>CM071595.1:56706794-66706794 GCA_036435485.1 Saposhnikovia divaricata | reverse complement strand
TAGAAGACTTGCTAGTTTTCAGAGTTTGAAGTTCTTCAGTTTTGCCCCTGCCTTTATTACTTGATTCTGAGAAAGATAGTGAAATTTGTTCTTGTTGTCAAGTTTAATCATATCATCTCCTCTAAAAACATCACCTCGAACATCAGAGATTGCCTTTTGACACAGATCAAACCTAGAATTGAGAGTCTTCACTTGTACAACTGTAGCCTTGAGACAAGATAGAATCTCTGGATTTGTAATTGTTCTGGAGGTTCTCTTGACAAATTCAGTTGCTCTTGCAACAGGAAAGATACAAGTGTCCTTGTACCAGTCATTTGAAAATTGTTCATAGTGTTCTTCTTCAGCATCTGCTTGATTTGAAGGACCAGCAAAATCCTTAACCTTAGCATCAGTCTGGACTGGTAAACTCTAAGAAGAGCTTGACTCAGTATTCCCTTCAGTTTCATCTTCAATCTCAGCTTCAACATGATGAGTGGAGTCAGGAATTGGAATAGATGCATCAATAGTTTCAACAGTCTCAACAACATCCTCTGCAACAGTTTTAGCAGTAGGTTCAACGTTCTCTGCAACAGGCTTTACAATATCCTCTGCAGGTTGCACAATAGGCTCAGAGTTTATCTCCTTAGGTGATTGATCAATTTCCTCACCCTGTTCAATAGATTGATGAGCATCAGAAATTAACTCAGTATGAGAAGCCACTGTTTCTTCATGTACCAAGGTGGTTTGATTTACTGCATCAGTGGCTTCAGAGAATACAGCAGGTGAAGAGATTGGAATGTCCATGTTCTTAGAGAATGGGAACAATGGTTCAAGAATTTCATCCATTTGAGCATCAGCATTTCCATCTCTTTCTATCTCAACAGCAGGTATTTCCTTAGAAATATCCTCACGAGCTTCAACATTCACATCTTCATCAGATTCTTCAGTAATTAATCTCCTTCTCTTAGCTGGAGGATTCACTTCTGCTCTCTCTTCTTCTGAGACAGAATCATCAAGTATAGAGGAGACTTAGGTTTGTTAGGCCTTTTCTTTCTAACCTTCTTTGGCTTAGAAGCTTCAGCCATCCTCTGTTTTCTTGATGGCCTTATAGCCTTGCTTTTCTTTGGCTTCTTTGGTTTTGATTGTGGTTGAGGTTGAGGGTGTGATGAAGATTGTGGTTGTGAAGTAGTAGTAATTGTGGGTGGAGATGTAGGTTTAGTGAATGGTTCAGTGTTTATGGTTTGAGGTGGGTCAGTGTTTGTGGGTTGAGAAGGTTCAGTGTTTGTGGGTTGAGGTGGTTCAGTGTTTCTGGGTTGAGGTGGTGACTGTGGAGGTTCAATGATTGGTTCGTGTTGTGGTTCTTGTTGTTCTTGTGGTTGGCTGAGAAAGTTTCTGAGGGCAAGAGGATAGATAAACTCTGGTATTTGCTCTTTGTTAGCATCCTTATTTGTCAAATCAGAAAACATTCTCTTATGACATTGGAAAGGTTGTATAACATCCTCATCAGCAATTGTCAAATTAGGTAAACAAGCAGAGAATAAACATTGACAGAAACGAGAGAAATAAACAGTTGTATTAGACTCTGCAAGTTTTTCACCTAAATTCATAAGTACAAGACGACCAAAATCAAAGTTACTCCCATTAAGAAGAGAATACCAGATTTGAAGACTTTCACCAGGAATTGCATCCCAGTTGGTGACCTTCTTGCCAAAGGCTCGAGTAATGCAGTCAAAGAAGAAGCTCCACTCCTTCCTGAGCCCTGGTCTTTTGACATTCCAAATCTTATCCAAAGGAGCAGAAAACCTTATTTGCTGTAACATTTCTTTTAATTGACCCTCAACAGCCACAGAGTATGAAGTGTGAGTGTCAAAGTCCAAAACCTCACGAACAGTTGCAGGAGTTATGACAAACTCTTGATCTTCATAGGTAAACACAATTGATGGAGTCCTATTCTCTCCACCATCATCATAAACTGAGTTTCTCCAGAAGGTTGAGATTTGTGTGGCCGAGAGTTTCTCTGGTTGGACAAGAGCCTTACCAATTTCAAAGTCTCTTAAGAAGTTTTGAATCAGATGAAATGATTATGGGGCTTTAGCAGTGTCTAGGATTGCAGTATAGTTGTTTGTAACAAAAGTTAATCCCTGAGCCACAAAGTTCTTGGTTGCCATTAGAACAGTATAATAGAGAAGAGAGTGTATGGAAAAGTGTTTGTGAAAATGATTAAGTGAAAGTAACAGAGAAATTGTGTGTGATGTTGTGTGTTCGTGGTTGTAAAGATGAAAAAGTGAATAATGAAATGATTTTGATTAGATCTGTAATTGAAAATCAAAACCCAATCGTTTTAGACATTAAACACGCAACCAATTTCTTGTTAAGTGTGTGAGTGGGACACGTGTCACATAAACAGTGGAACAGTTATTTACACGCGCAGTAATAATGCCTATTATTACTGCTGTTCTCTCTCCTATTTCCAATAAGCTTTAATTGTCTAACACAATTAAACAACTGGCACATATTACATGCAAATGTCAAAAACTCTTTGTGTACTCCAAGTATATGTTTTGTCTGAAATAAAATATTACCTTAGAGTACTCAACAAAATCAAACAGTTTTTATCAATTGTCCAACTTAATTACTGTTATCCTTTCAAATACTGCACAGTTGTGAATATACGTGTGTGTAGAGCAGAGTTTACTAGATCAGTATTTAAAGCATCTAGTATTTCATAAAATCCATAAAATAAATCAGTAAGCACTGGATGCACAAACTCTCATAGTAAACACTGAATATATGATGAATGCTAAACTCTGTAGTAAACAGTTTATATACAGTAATAATTAATCTATAACCCCCAATTTTTTTTTTTTGGTTTTCTCCAGTAATCAGAGGTTGAAACTAGTCACCAAAAATCCTATAATTTTAGCCCTTATCAAATTGATAAGTTCTTGGATCTTCCTAGCTTTCGACTAGTCACCAAAAATTAGAGAATTTTAGCCCTTACTATATACCAGTAAGTTCCTGGATCGTCCTAGTTACAAACATGATCTCAAAGGAGTTCTAAAAATCTATATATTTTAGCTTTGGGGTTATTCTAATAACAGAATCTAATTTAACAGTGTATAACTAACAGAGTTTAGAGCTCATCAACATCAGAAATTATTTATGAGAGGCAATGCACACAGTATTTACAGACTAAGAGTTTAGGATAAATAAAGTAAGAGATGCTATAAATATAGAACAGTGTCATGCTGTGTTAACTTTCTGCACAGTTTAAGATTAGATCACAGATAACTTAGAAAGATTCATGACTAATTACTGAGAATAATGTTTCACACATGTATCTTCATCGGTGTTTATGTTCAGAAAGAAACATTATCAGAGTTTCTCAGAGTTTATTCAACAGTTAACAGAGTATGACTTAAAAAGCATGCTAACAGAGTTTAACAGTTATTGAGCAGAGTTTGCATATCAGAGTTTAACATACCACAGAAATATGAGCAACACAGTACATAAGTAGAGTTTTGAGTCTAACCAATATCTCTAGTCAAAACTAGAGGCCATTCCTAGTTCATTTACCAGCCTTGTAAATACAGCTTCACTCAATGGCTTGGTGAAGATATCTGCAAGCTGTTGTTCTGTAGACACAAAATGAAGCTCAATATTCCCTTCTTCTACATGTTCTCTGATAAAATGGTACCTTATGCTGATGTGCTTGGTCATTGAATGCTGTACCGGATTACCTGTCATAGCAATAGCACTTTGATTATCACAGTAAATAGGTATTTTACTGTACCTCAATCCATAATCCAGTAATTGATTCTTCATCCACAGAATCTGTGCACAACAGCTACCAGCAGCAATATACTCTGCTTCAGCTGTAGATGTAGAGATTGATTTCTGTTTCTTGTTGTACCAAGAAACAATTCTATCACAAAGAAATTGACAACTTCCACTGGTGCTTTTTCTGTCTATCTTGCAGCCTGCAAAGTCTGCATCAGAGTAACTAAGAAGCTTGAATTCTGATTCTCTTGGATACCACAAACCTAAAGTTATGGTTCCCTTAAGATATTTGAAGATTCTCTTCACAGCTGTTAGATGTGGTTCTCTTGGATCTGCCTGAAATCTTGCACAAAGACATGTTGCATACATGATGTCAGGTCTGCTAGCTGTTAGATAAAGAAGTGACCCAATCATTCCTCTATAGTTTGTCATATCCACTGGTGAACCTGTGTCTCTATCCAACATTGTTGCTGTTGCCATAGGAGTTGTTGCAGATGAGTAGTCAAGCATGCCAAATTTCTTTAGAAGATTTATGGTATATTTTGCTTGATTGATAAAAATTCCATCATCTGTTTGCTTCACCTGTAGCCCTAGAAAATAACTGAGCTCTCCCATCATGCTCATTTGATACCTAGACTGCATGAGCTTGACAAACTTCTTACAGAGTTTATCATTAGTAGATCCAAAAATTATGTCATCTACATATATTTGAACTAATAACAGATCACTACCAAGATTGAAATAGAACAAGGTTTTATCAATTGTACCTCTGTGGAACCCACTTTCTAAAAGAAATTGAGCCAGATTTTCATACCATGCTCTTGGTGCCTGTTTAAGTCCATAGAGTGCCTTGTGAAGCCTGTAGACATAATCTGGATACTTAGGATCTACAAATCCTGGTGGTTGTTCAACAAACACTCCTTCTTCAAGTTTTCCATTCAGAAAAGCACTTTTCACATCCATCTGAAAAACCTTGAATTTCTTGTGAGAAGCATATGCTAGGAAGATTCTTATTTCCTCCAACCTTGCAACTGGAGCAAAAGTTTCATCATAGTCTATGCCTTCTTGCTGTGAATAGCCTTTGGCCACAAGTCTGGCCTTGTTTCTTGTAACAACCCCATCACTGTCAGTTTTTTTTCTGAAAACCCATCTAGTACCAACAACAGATCTATTCTTTGGTCTAGGTACAAGGGTCCATACTTCATTTCTCTCAAATTCATTTAACTCCTCCTGCATTGCTGTTATCCAGTCAGTATTTTGAAGAGCTTCTTCCACTTTATTTGGTTCAGATTTGGATAGAAATGCATGGAACAGACATTCATTTGTTGTAGCACTTCTTGTCCTAACTTTTGCATCTGGATCTCCAATGATTAAATCAGGTGTATGTGATTTTGTCCATTTCCTAGCTGTAGGTAAATGACTTCTGTCAACAGTTGATCCTCCCCCTTGATCAATGTTCTCCTGATTATCTTGATGCCTTTCTTTTGAACTGTCAGAATTTGGACTTTCAGAGTTTGAGTTATCAGAGTTTGAATTTGATCCAGAATTTTCAGTTGACTCACTATCAGAATTTGAGTCATCACTATGATCATGCTTCCCCTCAACTGATTCTCCTCTTTGTTCAGACTGTACTATTTCTTCTGTGTGTACCAGTAGAGGTTCAGAGTTTGCATCAACAGAGTTTGTTGGACTAGTGTCATCAGAGTTTATTTCATCAGAGATTAGATCTTCATTTTCGAAATGCAACTGATCATGTTCATCAACATCTTCAAGTCCAGTGATTTTCCTGTCATCAAATGACACATGAATAGATTCCATAATCACCCTTGTTCTCAGATTATAAACTCTGAATGCCTTGGTTGACACTGGATAGCCAACAAAAATTCCTTCATTTGCTTTCAACTCAAATTTGGTCAACTGTTCAGAATGAGTTTTCAACACAAAGCATTTGTACCCAAAAATATGAAAATATTTCAGGTTTGGCTTCTTTTCCCTCACCATCTCATATGGTGTTTTTCCATGCTTGTTGATCAGTGTTGCATTTTGAGTAAAACAAGTAGTTTGAAATGCTTCTGCCCAGAAATAGGTTGGCAATTTTGCTTCATCAAGCATAGTTCTAGCAGCTTCTATCAAGGTTCTGTTCTTCCTCTCAACTACACCATTTTGCTGTGGTGTACCAGGTGCAGAAAATTCTTGCTTCACACCTCTATTCTTGCAGAATTCTTCCATTGTTGTATTTCTGAATTCAGTTCCATTATCACTTCTGATTATTTTGACTTTGTGTTTTGATCCTTTGTCCAGTAGCTTTACATGCTCCATCAGAGTTAATGTAGTTTCATCCTTCTTTGCTAGAAAATACACCCAAGTGTATCTGGTATATTCATCAACAATAACTAGAGCATATTTCTTTCTTCCAATTGACAAGACATTTACTGGTCCAAAAAGATCAACATGTAACAGATGATATGGATCAACAATTGAAGATTCAGACTTGCTCTTGAAAGAGGTCTTCCTCTGTTTGGCCTTCTGACATGAATCACACAGACCATCAACATTTAACAAGGACTTTGGAAGTCCTCTAACAAGATCCTTTCTTATCAGCTCATTGATGTTGTTCAGATTCAAATGAGAGAGTTTCTTATGCCACTTCCAACTCTCTTCATTGGACATTCTTGTTGACAGACACATTGTTTTTCCATCAGAGTTTGTCAACAAGATTGCTTCATAGATATTGTTGTGCCTTTGTCCAACTAAAACAACTTTCCCTGTAGTTTTGCTGATAACTTCACAGTATTCAGGTTGAAAATCTACATGAAAACCTCTGTCACAGATTTGACTCACAGATAACAGATCATGCTTGAGTCCTGGAACCAAAGCTACATTTGTGATGATGACACTTCCAAGATTAATTTTGCCATATCCCATAGTATGTCCTATGTTGCCATCTCCATAGGAAACTTTTGGGCCAGCCTTCTCCACATACTCTGATAGCAGGGCTTTATTTCCAGTCATGTGTCCTGAACATCCACTGTCCACTACTAGGATGCTTTCCCTGATGCCCTGCAATCACAAACAATTACTGAGGATTAGATTTAAGGATCCAGACTTGCTTGGATCCTTTGGCTTTCTTAATTCTGTTAGCTTTAGCAGCATAATTTTCATTATCAGAGTTTAAGCTAACTTTATCAGAGTTTACACTTGCAGAATTAACTCTAACCCATTTCAGATTAGGTTTCAGTTCATAGTAATTATGATAAATAGCATGATAATTTCTGCAAGTATAAATAGAATGCCAAGTGCTTCCACAATGTTTGCATAAAGTCTGTGGCTTAGTTCTAACATTATCTTTCTTTACTTCAGACTTGGAAGGTAAAGAATTAATGTCTTTGTTCTTCCTGGAAAAACTAGCAAGATGGTTAGTACTACCACAGTTATGACATGTCTTTCTTGGAGCTAAAGTAACAAGCATTGGATAATTGCCTTGAGTAATGCCTACTTTACCATTTCTGTTCTTTCTAGATACTTTCTGTTTCTTAACAGATTTTAACTCCTTAAGCTTATGCTTAAG
Source organism: Saposhnikovia divaricata (assembly GCA_036435485.1). NCBI lineage: Eukaryota > Viridiplantae > Streptophyta > Magnoliopsida > Apiales > Apiaceae > Saposhnikovia > Saposhnikovia divaricata. Next base: position 66,699,467 of record CM071595.1, on the reverse strand, counting down.
TTGTTTATCTGTCATTAAACCAATATTAACCTGTTTAACACTAGTTTTTACTGGTTCTTTCTTAACAGATTCTTTTCCACCTTCAAATCTAGGTTCATTTATTCCATTAACAAATGTTCCAAATTTCTTAGGTGGAAGAGGTGGTCTAATCTTGACTGTATTCTGAAATCTAAGTTCATCTTTCTCAGAATAACCTAGACCTATAGTGTCAGATTGAAAAACTTCTTGAGTGTCTTTTCCTGAGTGAGTCCAAGTTTTAATAATGTGATTTGCCTTTTCCAACTTAGATTCTAGTTGTTTATACTGACTTAACAACTCTTGTTCAAGATAGACAGCATCATCTCTCTCCTTTTGAACTTGCTGCATCTTAACAAGTTTCTCTTCTACAACCTTATTTCTCTCTTTGAGTTCAGAATTCTCAGTTTTGATTCTCTCATTCTCTAAAGTCTGATCCCTATAACTGATATACAAAGACTTAAGATATATTCTTAATTCAGTTATATCATCAATGTTATAAGCATAGGTAGTTAGAGGTACCTTGTTTTCAGAATCTACAGCTTCATCAACAGTAGTAGCCATGAGAGCATAGTTTACATCCTCATCTGAGTCAGAGGTGTCTGCCCAATCTTTGCCTTTAGTGAAGAGTGCCTTCTTAGTTTTACCCTTCTTGCACTCAAGAGCATAATGACCCGTCTCCTTACACTTGTAGCATTGAATCTCTGACTTGTCTCTTTTCCCAGGTTTGGTATCCTTTCTCTCAGATTTTCTGATATTCTTCCTGTCAAACTTTGAATCATTCTTGGAGAATCTCTTTCCTTTCTTGAAATTCTTGAAACCCATCTTCTTGAAAGTCTTTACCATCAAAGCAGCCATTTCCATCATTTCCTCATCATCTTCAGAATCAGATGATTCATCTGCATTTGAGTCAACATCAGAGTTTGATGACTCACTTTCAGAATGAATGACCAAGGCTTTTCCTTTTGCCTTCTTCCTTGATGCTTCCTTCTTTGAGGGTCTTTCTTCAACTCTTAGAGCAAAAGATTTTGACTTTCTACCTGATCTTCTGCTTCTCTGTTCCATTTCTAGTTCATGGGTTTTGAGTAGCCCATAGATCTCATCAATATCAGTATCAGCCAGATCATAGTTGTCTCTAATAGTGGTTGTCTTAACATCCCACTTTTCAGGTAGAGAAAGAAGAAACTTGAGATTTGAATCTTCTAGATCATATTCTTTATTAACCAGTGACAGATCATTAAGTAGCTTACAGAATCTGTCAAAGGTTTCTGTCATTGATTCTTCAGATTTAGCCTCAAAGTGTTCATACTCCTGTGTGAGTATGTTCCTTCTATTCTTCTTAATTGCAGCAGTTCCCTGACATCTAACCTTTAGAGCATCCCAAATCTCTTTTGCAGTTTTACAATTGATCACTTTGTTAGACATAACATTATCCAAAGAACTATGAAGGAGATGTCTAACCTTTGCATCCTTTCCAATGGATGAAATATCCTCAGGAGTCAAATCTTTCTTCTCCTTTGGAATAGATTTAGCTTCCTGTCCAGCAGCAACAACAGATAATTTTGTAAATTATGTCAAGATATTCTGGATCTGTAGCTTCCAGAAACATAGCCATTTTCACCTTCCAGGTTGAGTATTCTGCTGGCTTAAGAATAGGAACCCTGATTGTTTCATATCGACTCACAGTTGCAGGTTGAGCCTTCTCAGCACTAGAGCCTGATGTAGGAGGAGAAATTTCTGCCATTGATTATAGTGGATCTTAAACTGTATTAAATTAACAGATCAAGCTCTGATACCAATTGTTAGGCCGAATACACACTTATAATCAACTAAGTATGAGAGAATAACAATAAGTTCTTTAAAAACTTTAAAAACTGTTTGAATTAACTTCTCTCTCAGTGATGTAAATTATCACAGAGAGCTGCTTAGGTTACAATGAAAGATATTGTATTACACGATCGATACCCTTCTAGGGTTAACCTAACAGTATTTATAAAATATACAGCTGCTATACAATCGATAATTGATACTCCTATAAATTAGCTATACAATTGATATCAATTACGATTGCTACTCTTCTCCTTAGTCAACTCAATCTCTTTGACAACTATCCAATCTTCAAAGATATTGCTTCCATAATTATCTTCAATAATTCTTCAAACACTGTTGACAAGTAGACGCTTCCTCCAGGCAGAGTTTAACAAACTCTGTCGAGCTTCCAACTGTCAGCGTATAACAAACTCTGTTCAGCTTCTAACCGTCAGAGTTTAACTAAACTCTGACTGCTTCCTATTTAAACTCTGTTTTTCCCTGCAAAACTTAAACACTGATATTAACCATATCAATTATATTTAACATATAGATACAAGAAAAAGGATTTGAAAGAAATATTAGATAAATAACAGAAAACAATTTCACATCACTTGAACGATAAGTGAGGGATAGTACACTTGCCTCAATACATGAAATTTCCAATTCCAATATCTCAACTCTTTACTCTCTTTGTATATCAGTCTCTATTTCTTATTGGCTAGCTTTGTACTCGGTCATCCATTCTTCTTTCTTTATCTCTAGTCAGCTTCTACATGCGCACACACTCGTCTACTTCGGTGAATAACTCGTTCCTCAGAATTTCCACCTTTACGTACATTGGCTCTAAATCGGCCTTTTACTGGTACCTATATCAAAATAAAATACTACTTCAGTACGCTTATAACCGTAACCGTCTAACTCTGTTCTACCCGAACGCGCCCTAATACGATTTACAATTAACACATATAGTTCATACAAATCATATTCTCGAAATAGTAACATATAATCACATAAGCACTGAGCACGTATTATTATTTTACACTTATATCCTTTTAACACGTATATCACATCAATTTACTACAAATCCTTATCAAATTTACTATACGAATTACAAATAATCTTAACTAAAATTTGACAGCACCTACTTTATAATAGGACCTACCCTGTCAAAATACAATTGACACAAACAAACATTCAAGCAATTCTTTGTTTACAATTAACTCAATACACCTTAATGTTATCACCAATCATACTAACATACTCTACTTATAAAACTCAGAGACTTCACATAATCAACACAAAACCTTTAATTCTCATGATCCGACTAAATTACGTATACACTTCATTTATCCCTTAAATCAACCTAAATAATCATACAAAATAATAATAAAATAAAATCCGAAAACCAATTAACCATTCATATAAATTAATTTGTAATTCGTTACCTTACTAATCATCCACTAATAATCATCAAATCAAGCTAATTACACTTAACAATTCAAAATTCTCTAATTAACATAATCTTTATAACTTTAACAATCTACTTACTAACAAAATCACAATCCTGATAGATCCTTTATGGCATTCAAGTACAGCCATTCACCAAACTAAAACCGCTCATGAAAATTTGTAATGCCACAATTAACTAATACCCATTTCACAAGCATTCCAATAATTAAATGTTCTCATAATGTTTATTACCGACTATATAAGAAATTGAACAAAACCCACAATTAATCATCCTCTAACAATTCAATTAAACTCAGTAGTGAATAATTCGAAGGCCCCCCTGCTATTGTTCCACTATAAACACAACCACACTCACTCTACACCTATGCACACATACCGATTTTAACATCAATAATCGAAGTAAAAGTAACAGCACCCAACAAATTTACAGCAGCAGAAATTGAATTCTCAGCAAGAACTTCCCCAATCACACCAATGCTAAAACACACTCACCCACGCGGTTAACATACGCATCCATCATATTACACCCAGAACACAGTACACCATACACTACAAGAAAAACGCAAACAGACGACACTGATCAGACAACGCTCAGAGAAAAAAGTGTTGTCCGGATTTAACAGACAACTGTTTATTTTTAGACTCGGAAACGTGTCGTCTGAGCCATTATTGTACAACTATTTTTAAACCGTTGTCTAAAAAACTGAATCAGACAACACTTTTTAACTGTTGTGTTGTGCAAAGTAATAGCTTCATACAACGGTTTAAGCGATCAGTTATCTGAATAAACTTCAGACAACGTAGCAAGAAACCGTTGTTGAAATCAGACAAGTGTTTTTTGCTCGCTGTTGTGTAAAAGGTCTTCAAACAACGGTATGATATTGTGTTGTCTGAATGATTTTATCAGACAATGTATTTTAGATTGTTGTGTTGTGTAAAGCAATAACTATGGACAACAGTTTATTAAGGTGTTGTTTGAATAGGCTTTAGACAAGTGTTCAAGCAACCGTTGTTAAAATATGACTCAATCAGACAAGTCCTTTTGTTGTGTTGTCTGATCATTAGAGAGACATGTGTTTTTCTTTAAAAACCGTTATCTGATGTGCATAAATTTTTAACATAATTGGCTTAGAAATAGCTAGGCAGACCCTGCCATCCAAAATTTCAAGGAATCATCACAACAAACCAAATCCAAAATCAACATAAAAAACCAAACTTATAAAGTCAATACCATAACAAAGTTCTAGCTAGTAATTGAACATAATACATGTCAAATTCTTTCATCTACATCTCTCATGTAACTAGCCATATCCTCGAAATCATCATCTGGTAAATTGGGCATAAAAAACTCATTCTCAAGTTCCATCTCGTCGGATTCCTAATTTTCATCATCGCTATCATCTTAATATTTTCTCTCGGGAAATTTCAACTACACCGACCATGATTTTTCAAGAGGATCATCAATGTAACATACCTGCTTAACATGTTTTGCTAACACAAATGGATCATTTAAAAAACCCACCTTATTCAAATTAACTAATGTGTATCCCAATTCATCTAAATTAATCCCTTTGTTCATATCCACCCACTTACAAAGAAAAAGAGGAATTCTAAAGTGGTTATAGTCCAACTCCCATATACCAGTAATAACTCCGTAGTACGTATGTGATGTATGCTCAATATTTTTTCCTGAACCCTGCACAAGCATTGTATCTGCATCTACGCAGACTCCACTGCACTGAACTTGGCGTTTATCATCACGATCTTTGGTGCTAAAGGTAACCCCATCAGTCCTGTAGCCGCTGAATGTTGGCACATCTCTATTGGGCCCATCTGCAATCCACATAATCTCTTGTGGTACCTCCTTTTCATCCAACAAATCTGAAGAAATCTTAGAAAAGAAGAAGTACATATAAGTTTCAAGTTTCAAAAAACAAAGTGCATATAAGTGCAAATTTAATTATTGGGTTAAATCTCAAAGTGCTCACTGAAGTGAAGGGCTAGTATCAAATTGCTCACCCTAGTTATCGGCATCTCATTTGAATCATTAAAGTCATAATAAATATCAAATGGATACCTTTAAAATATACTCCAAAAAATAAAAATAATTTTTCATTGATTTCTACACATTTTTCTTGAATGGTTCCATAACCAAACGAAAGGTTAATAATTCTAGTATTTTTGATAATATATTTAGAATTTAAAAAGTTTATTTACTATTTATTTTTAATTAAAACAAGGAAAATGACAATAAAATTAAAAATAAATAGTAAGTGAATTTTTAAAAATCTAAATATATTATCAGAAATACTAGAATTATTAACCTTTCGTTTGGTTATGGAAGCATTCAAGAAAAATATGTAGAAATCAATGAAAAATTATTTTTATTTTTCGAGTATATTTTAAAGGTATCTATTTGATATTTATTATGACTTTAATGATTCAAATGAGATGCCGATAACTAGGGTGAGCAATTTGATACCAGCCCTCCTCTTCAATGAGCACTTTGAGATTTAACCCTTTAATTATTAAAGAGTTGCAATATATCATAACTGTTGATATTGATACAGAGACGTCGAAATCACGAAACAGGGAACAATATTTAACTTAATTTAATTTAATTTAATTTACCACAATATTGAAACAAAACTTAAACAGTCGTCACTATCAGGGAATTATGTCATGAAATTCAACTATCATTATATGTAGTACCTTTTCTTTAAACCATATTGCGAATGTTTCATTTTGCTTCTTCTTTAGCCACATTTCATCATTTTCATGTTCCGGATATTTTGTCATCAAAAATGACATGTGTTCACTGCAATTAAAAATAAAAGAGACATCAGTTTTATTCCAAAATTAATGACATAACGAAAACATTCTAGTAAGTAGTAACTTACTTAAAATATGGCATAACATCAGTACTATTTTGTAGGACACACAAATGTGCAAGGTGCAAATCCTTGTTGGTGGGGGTTATTATCGTTGCACCAGATAATGGCTTGTATATTGCATCTTTCATACGCCTGCCATATTTAGGTACTCCGACGGTCGCTTCTTCAAAGTTCACTAAACACTCAACTGCCTCTTCTGCAATATACGCCTCGGCAATGCAACCTTCTGCACGGGCCCTGTTCCTAACATATCCCTTGAATGTCTTCATATATCTCTCGAAAGGATACATCCACCTAAGGAATACTGGCCCGCAGAGCTGAACTACTCGCACAAGATGAACGGACAGATGAATCATTAAATCAAACATGGAAGAGGGGAAGTATTTTTCGAGCTGGCATACAGTTTCCACCAATTGAGATTGCATTTTCTCCAATTTATCGACCTCAATAACTTTACTGCAAATTGCCTTGAAGAAGAGACGGAACCTAATAATAGTGTACCTGACTTGTTTATCCAGTGAAGACCGAATTGCAATCGGAAGCAAGTGATGCAAAATCATATGGCAGTCATGAGATTTCATTCCATTGAGTTGAAGTTTTTCCATCGATACTAGACTCCTAATATTAGAACAAAAACCATCGGGCAACTTCATGCCAAGAAAGGATGAGCAAACCTTTTTTTTTTCAGAATGAGTTAAATTCCAAGATGCCAACGGTAACTTCTCCTTTTTCCCGTGATTTTCTGACCTCAGCATCAATCTTATTCCCATTGCAGCCATGTCAAGACGGACAGATTCATTGTCTTTTGTCTTCTTTGGTATATTTAGCAAGGTACCAAGTAAAGCTTCACATACATTTTTCTCGATGTGCATAACATCGAGAACATGCCTAACCGGCAAAAACTTCCAATACTCAAGTTGGAAAAATATTGAAAGCTTCTTCCAAACAGGTCGAGGATAGGTACCTTTCTTCCAACGAGGTTGGCGTTGTGTCTTACCATATACATGGCCCCTTAGATGTTGTACCCTTTGAAACACTTCCTCTCCAGTTAATGGAATAGGAGCAGATTCCTTTTCCACAGTGTTATCGAAAGCTGATTTCTGCTTTCGATATGGATGATCACGGGGCAACCACCTTCGATGCCTCATAACCACTGTCTTACGGTAATTAGGCAACCTGGTAGCTTTTGTTTGATCAACACAAACATTACAACCATTATAGCCTTTGATAATATTGCCCGACAAGTTAACCAAGGCGGGATAATCACTGATTGTCCATAATAAAATTCCCATTAGTATGAAGGACTCCTTCTTATATGCATCATACACTTGTTTTCCATGCCACAGCTTTTGCAGATCTTCTATAAGTGGTTGAAGGAACACATCAATATCATTTCCGGGCTGAGTCGGTCCGGATATCAACAAACATAGCATGATATACTTTCTTTTCACCGAAAGCCACGGGGGAAGGTTGTAAATTGATAGCAAAACAGGCCAAGAAGAGTGATCTACTTTTCCGTGGAAAGGATTGAATCCATTAGATGATAAAGCTAACCGTAGGTTTCTAGAATCAGAAGCAAACTCTGGCCACTTCTTATCTACTTCCTTCCATGTTTTTGAATCTGCCGGATGCCGTATTTTATCATCCTTTACTCTATCTGTGTGGTGCCAAGTCAGGTCCTTTGCTGTTTGAGGCGAATTGAACAAATTTCTCAACCGAGGAATTAATGGAAAATACCAAAGAACTTTGGCAGGAATCCCATCCAATTCATTTCCATTTTTGTTCAACTTCCATCTTGAGGCCTGACAAATGCGACATCTTGTCTCATCTTCGTCTCTCTCGCCACGGTATAAAAGACAGTCATTTCGACAAACATGTATTTTTTCATACTCCATTCCTAAAGAACACAAGGTTTTCTTAGCTTCACCGAAAGAAGAAGGAAGAGTGTTTCCTTCTGGAAGCATGGTCCCAAATGCAAGTAGAATTTCAGAGAGACAAGAATCAGACATTTCATATTTTGATTTTATGTTATATAACTTCACTAAAGCCTTCATCTTAGTAAATCCTTCACATCCTGGATAAAGGGGTTCTTGTTCAGATCGTAGATGTTTAAGTAAATATGAGGTATCCAGAGAAATATCATCGTCACTAGTGCCATTATCTTTTTCCATCGGAATTTGATCCACACTTTCTGAACTACCGGCCTCGTCAGCGAAAGGTGTACTTCCTGCATCTTCCTCTCCATGCCAAATCCAACATGTGTAGGTCTGGTCAATACCATATTGGAAAAGATGATCCCTGACTATTCGAGCTTTCCAATGCTTACTGTGTGCACACGTTAGACATGGACAACAGATTTTGTTTACATCAAATCCCTTCTCAAGTGCAAACATCAACAATTCATCCACTCCTGTTTAGAACTCTCTTGTTCTTCTATCAGCCCGCAACCAAGACCTATCCATCAGTTGTGCTCAGATGCAGAACTTCAAACAAGAAGGCACCAACTACAGCACACATTTATATAATAATAAGTCACTAGAGATGTGCAGACCAACAAGAAGGCAATACTAACATTTAACTTATACTAAAACAATGGAATTGTCTTTGAAACACTGTTTAACAACATAGTATCCAGTTTAAACCAATATTTAACTTATACTAAAACAAAACGTGACATTAGTTACACTAACATACAATAGGAGACTAAAACATCAAGTTTAAACTCTTTCAATCTTCTGAGACTAACATACAATGAAGAATCAATAGGAGACTTAAGATAAAATAAATTCACCCTAATTTGAGTATGAACCCTAACTTTAATTACCTGAGATGCACACAGATGCGCACAGATGGGCAAGATGGACAAGATGCGCATCGATGGGTAAGATGATTCCGACGAGCTAGAGCACAGATAGGAATTAGCCGGGGAGGGAGAGCACATATGGGAATTAGCCGGAGAAGGAGAGGGAGTTTGAAGAGGGAATTCAATTCAATATGCTCAGAAGTTATTTCCCGACTAATTAGACAAAGACATGATATGATAAATATTATTAATTAATGTGTCCAAAGTATAATAAATGTAATAAATATAAATGAATAAAAAACATAATTATATCTAATAATTATAATTAAATTTCTACGATCCAACCGTACGGATGTTACGATATATCTAATACATGGATAAATTAATTTTTACAAAAATTAAAAAATTGTTTTTGTTCGCGATCTTACCGATAAACAACAATCTTGTCCTATAACAATAACCGGTGTTGTGTCACGGATTGTTGTTCCTAATATTTTGAAAACAAATATCGACGATCCAACCGTACGGATGTTACGATATATCTAATACATGGATAAATTAATTTTTACAAAAATTAAAAAATTGTTTTGGTTCGCGATCTTACCGATAAACAACAATCTTGTCCTATAACAATAACCGGTGTTGTGTCACGGATTGTTGTTCCTAATATTTTGAAAACAAATATCGACGATCCAACCGTACGGATGTTACGATATATCTAATACATGGATAAATTAATTTTTACAAAAATTAAAAAATTGTTTTGGTTCGCGATCTTACTGATAAACAACAATCTTGTCCTATAACAATAACCGGTGTTGTGTCATGGATTGTTGTTCCTAATATTTTGAAAACAAATATCGATGATCCAACCGTACGGATGTTACGATATATCTAATACATGGATCAATTAATTTTTACAAAAATTAAAAAATTGTCTTGGTTCGCGATCTTACCGATAAACAACAATCTTGTCCTATAACAATAACCTGTGTTGTGTCACGGATTGTTGTTCCTAATATTATGAAAACAAATATCGACGATCCAACCGTACGGATGCTACGATATATCTAATACATGGATAAATTAATTTTTACAAAAATTAAAAAATTGTTTTGGTTCGCGATCTTACCGATAAACAACAATCTTGTCCTATAACAATAACCGGTGTTTTGTCACGGATTGTTGTTCCTAATATTTTGAAAACAAATATCGACGATCCAACCGTACGGATGTTACGATATATCTAATACATGGATAGATTAATTTTTACAAAAATTAAAAAATTGTTTTGGTTCGCGATCTTACCGGTAAACAACAATCTTGTCCTATAACAGTAACCTGTGTTGTGTCACGGATTGCTGTTCCTAATATTTTGAAAACAAATATCGACGATCCAACCGTACGGATGTTACGATATATCTAATACATGGATAAATTAATTTTTACAAAAATTAAAAAATTGGTTTTGTTCGCAATCTTACCGATAAACAACAATCTTGTCCAATAACAGTAACCTGTGTCGTGTCACGGATTGTTGTTCCTAATATTTTGAAAACAAATATCGACGATCCAACCGTACGGATGTTACGATATATCTAATACATGGATAAATTAATTTTTACAAAAATTAAAAAATTGTTTTGGTTCGCGATCTTACCGATAAACAACAATCTTGTCCTATAACAATAACCGGTGTTGTGTCACGGATTGTTGTTCATAATATTTTGAAAACAAATATCGACGATCCAACCGTACGGATGTTACGATATATCTAATACATGGATAAATTAATTTTTACAAAAATTAAAAAATTATTTTAATAAAATTTATTTTATTAAAAATATTATAATAAAAAACAATTTAATAAATATTATTTATTTATTTTACGTTATGTCACGGATTGTTGGTCCTAATATTTTGAAAACAAATTATTTAATAAATATTATATTTATAAAATTGTACATTCAAACAATAATTTAAAATCCTATTTTCATAAATTCAACCTATTTTTAATTAAATCAAATACCCCACTTTTTAACTCTCGTTCCCCCCCCCCACCCAACAAAATATTTTCATTTCCCCCCTTTCCCCATTTTTCAATTATTTCATTTCCCCCTTCCCGATTTCTAAATTATTTCATTTCCCCCCTTTCCCCATTTCTCAATTATTTCATTTCCCCCCTCTCCCGATTACTTTCTCAATTTAGATCTATCCGGCCCACTTTTCACTTCACTCTATCTTGGTATCTCCCTGCTCTCTTTGCAACAACTTCAATTCACCAAACCAAGCTTCATCTCGTGAGGTAATCTCTCTCTCTCTCTCTCTCTCTCTCTCTCTCTCCCTCTCTCTCTCTCTCTCTCTCCCCTTACACATGTTTGTCTGTCTTTATCAATTAATTGAAGAGCCGATTTAGGGTTTCTCTCTGTGTGTGTATGTGATTTGGGGTTTCTCTATGAGTGTGTGTATGTGATTTGTGGTGTATCATTTACATATGCATGCAATGGGGTATATATGTCGGGTATTTGATTATATGGTGCAGACAAGTTAGATTTATAATTATAGAGTTGAAAACTTTTGATTTAGTCAAAGGTAAGAAAAACATGGTGTATGCGATGATATGCTCTTATTCGATTGTGTTTTGCATGTACTTTAAATAAGGGTTTTTGGTGTTTTTATTGTGTTGGTTTGTGATGATAGTATCACACATATATGTTGGTTTAATCATTTTTATTGTGCAGATTTATTATGGCGCCTTCGAAAAGAACAAATTCTGCTCCAAATCGAACAACAAGAAACCTTATGCTGGCATTAAAAAAGAACAAATCTTCCTCCGTAAATTCAATAAGGAATAAGGTGAAGGCAGTGGAGTCTTCCCCTGTGAGGTCTTCTCCTCGATCAATTAAGAACAAGGCGAAAACAGTGGAGTGTACCCCTGTGAGGTCTTCTCCTCGATTAATAAGGAACAAGGCGAAGGCAGTGGAGTCTCCCCCTTTGAGGTCTTCTCCTCGTTCAACAAGGAACAAGACGGAGTCAGTGGAGTCTCCCCCTGAGAATTCTACTCCAAAGAAGAAGGCTATTTCTACAAACTTACAGAGTAAATTGTCTAAGAAGAGGAAACGGGTGGAACAAGAGAAGCCTAACAAACGAGAAGGATTACAACTTTTAAAACATGGAACTGTTACAATGCATCGGATTGTAAGGCGTAAGATATTGGGCATGAAGAAGCCGGTTTCTTTTAATGCAAAGGGTGAACCTTATGGTCCAGAATCCGTAGAGATGCAATCTTATATTGGAGTGCTTGCTAGAACTAAAGTTCCAATATGGTATGACTCTTGGAAACGAGTTCCGAAGGAAAAAAAACAAAGATTTGGGATTGTGTGAATATGGCATTTGATGTTCCAGAAACAGCAAGAAAGATAGTGTTGCTTTATGCCTGCAAAAAATGGAGGGAGTTCAAATCCCGTTTAACAACCCGTTACATCCTTCCAAATAGGAGTAACCCTGAACTGCTAGAGTTTCCTCCGGCTGACTACTCATGTATTGAGAAGGCGCATTGGGATATCTTTGTTGCTCATCGCTTATCTGATGATTTCTCTGTAAGTGTTTCACTTTTCGGTTATCAAATTCTCATATTGTCCATCGGTTTAGTGGGGCATCTTTGGCACTAATATTTCTATGTTGTTTTTATGAAGGTGATCCACAATACTCAGAAAAATAGAAGGGACATGAATCCATACCCTCACTATATGTCCCGTAAGGGATATGCTAACCTAGAAGAAGAAATGGGTAGTGAGGTAAGAAACATACTGCTTTAGCAGTATTATTTTTCTATGACATTGTATGATTATGGTTTCATGTTAATCTTTTTTAATATGTTTGTATATATCCAGTCTCAAGTTGATCAAGAAACAGAGATAGACCGGTCATTTTCTTGGATAAGTGCACGACAAGATAAAGATGGGAATTTTAAGACGGATGAAGTTGATAGAATTGCTGAGGATATTGTAAGTTATTCATTTTTGTTGTATTTAAAATTTACTCAAGATGATTCATGAATGCTTAACATTTTTTGTTTATTTTTTAGGTGAAGATGAAACAGAAAGTTCGTGATGGGGAAGTGACGGAGGAAGGAACTGATGATGTTTTGACGAAAGAGGTCATTAAGCCGGAGCACAGAGGACGAGTACGTGGGCAAGGGTCTTATGTCAAGCAGTCCGTCTATTTTAATCTTCTAAGGCAGAAAAACAAAGGCAGGTCTATTGAAGATAGGATACAAGAAGGCATTCAAAAGTTTATGAAAGAGGAGGCCGATAGGATTATTCGAGAGCGAGATACTTTTTGGGCTACACAGGTGGCAAACCTGAAGGCATCTTTGTCTGGAAAGAAAAATGATTTTGATTCTAGTCCAATTTTTGGATCACAAGGAAGCTGTTGCAAGACTATTTTGAAGGAATTGGAGTTGGAGGGTGTAAAAAAGAGACTGGATCTCCAAAACCCTGAGACTGAAGAGAATAAGGCTGAGGTGCCCGAGAAGAAGAATGAGGTTGAGGAAAAGAATGAGGTTGAGGAAAGGGTTGAGGTTGAAGAGAAGACTGGTGTTAGGGAGAAGAATCCGGAGTTTATTGAGGTTTTGGAAGTTGAAGATGGGGAAATGGAAATTGTGATTAATTGTGAGAAAGCTAATGAATTATCAATGAAGAGTTGTCCGGAGTGGAAACTGGCTGTTGGCTCGCCAACCAATGTTGTTGCTTGTGCAATAGTTGATACCGATTGTGATGTTCTTCATGGGAAACCTCTAAGAAAAGAGAATGCACGAGTCTCCATTACCCGTGTAATCCAAGGCTCGGCTAAGATTCCTTTCCCTATTGAGGATGAAATCATTACTGTGGAAGCTGCTATTGGAACATACATTGCTTGGCCGAGAAACCTCATTAATGAAGTGAAGACGAGCTCTGCTCTAGCAGATGGAACTGCAAAGGTTAGCTTCTGTTTGAAACATATGTTATTTTTTTAGTTGTAAACATCAGTGAGTCTACTTCTATTTACTAGTTCAGTTTGCATTCTCAGTTTTGTTTTTAAATTTTCCTTTTCAGGGAAGTAAGAGAATTGGTGGAAAGAAGTCAAGAAAGGTTAAAAATTGTGTCCCACAACCTGAGTATGTCGTTGGCATGGTTAAAGGTTACCACCCCACTCTAAAGCGCTTATGGCTTTGGGCCAAAAATGGCTTGAAGGATGACCGTACATTGCCTTTTGAGCTAAGCCAAGAAGCTTTTGGAGCAACCACTAAACAATATATTCTTCTATCAGACGTGCATGCTTTGTGCAGTGGAGGTGAAATATCCGGCTCTGTGATTTGCTTGTATATAAAGTAAGTTTCGAAATTAACATTTTTATTCTGTGGTGGTTGTATCAACTTTTGAACTTGTCTTAATTAATGATTGTTTAATTTTCTTATACAGTATTTTGCAAGTGAATTTGAGAAAGCATGAGATGTCCGAGATGATATCATTTGTTAATCCTGGAAAGATAGGCGCCCTTGGATGTGGAACTGCAGGAGATAGGTCCCGTGCTCTTTCTATCAGATTCAAGAATGCAAAGCCAGGCCAAATATTTCTCTTGCCATTTAACGATGTGTGAGTACCTCCATATTTTTCTTTTATTACTTGTGACTTGTGTTCTGATTATTCACTTTTAATTTTACTCTTTCGCCATGTCACTTGATTTATAATATATATACTGTGTTCATCATTTTTTAGGAACCATTGGGCATTGACTGCTGTGATTCCAGACGATCAAGTCGTGTACCACATGGACCCATTGAAACGCCGGCTTGAAACTGAAGAATGGACTGAAGTGGTTGACAAGTAAGTACTGCATAAGAACATTATTTATTTTTGAATCCCTTTAGCAATTAAGTGATAATGTGTAAATGTTGATTTACATTGATATATTGGCATAGTGGCATTAAGCTTTACAAGGAAGATGCGAAGAAGTTATTAAAGAAGAAGATAACATGGGAGAATTTGGCGGTAATATTTTTTCCAGTAATATAGTTATGCAATCAGTTCTCTGGTTTTTACATGTATGTGTAATGATTATAATTTGTTCGTGTATTTACCAGGGCATTCCTCTCCAAAATGGGAGTAAAGATTGCGGCTTGTTTATCATGCGCTATATGAAAGAAATATGTCTGGACAAGGAACTCAAATTTGCAACAAAGGTAAAAATTATAATTTTTTTAATTTTTTGTCAATGTTATTCTGTTTTGTGGTGACAATCTGACTTGCACCTTATTTTACAGTGGCTACGGAGAAGCAGCCTAGCTTACAGCGTCGATGACATGAATGAAGTAAGGTTGGAATGGGCAAAGTACTTCATGACACACCACGCTGTTTAAAAGCGTCAAGGTCAAAACAATATGTATTTTTGGTTAACCATTAAGTGAATTATCTAGTTTAATGTTCATCCCAAAATATTTTGGTAATTAAGTTGGTTATTTTGGTTGTAATTTCGGATTTAAATCGATGTAATGGTGGTTAGTGAATGGTTTATGGTTTATGGTTGAATGATATTGGTTTTTGGTGAATGGTTGACTGATATTGGTTGTTGGTTAATGAACATTGGTGAATGAATATGTATGTTTTGGTAGTTTTTGGGTGAATAAAATTGCATTGGTAAATTTTGGTTTTTTATTTTTCAGTTACAGTTCTTTTTTTTGTTTGTCTAAAACCATTGTCTATTCTATGCACATACAACACATAAAAAGAAAAAACCATTTTCTAAAGAGAACACATACAATGAAAAACCATTGTATGGCTACAATAACCGTTGTGTGTTGGAGTTCTAACAACACTTCAAGAAAAGCAAAGCTTTGTATGTAGAGAACTTGAGCAATGGTTTCCTTCATAATAAACAGTTGTGTGACAGGCACTCATGCAATGCAATTGTTTCTAAAAACCATTGTGTCACACACGATAGAACAACAGTTTTAATTTCAAGCACCATTGTCTTTCTGACTGAACAACAACAATCACAGTTTCGAAAACACTTGTCTGAAATGGTTTCAGACAAGTTGTTTTTAAGAGACTGTTGTTATTTCTATATATCAAACAGCGAGTTTCATAACTAGACATGTTGTGTGGAATCCTTTGTGACAATGGTTTGTGCACCGTTTTCTGATATAACCATCAAACGGCATCTCAATAGACGACGAGAAACAAGTATCAGACAACGGGCAAAAACAGTTGTCACATAATTCTTTTCTATATAATACCATTTTCTACCATGCTCTCCAGCAATGGTTTTATTCCATTGTCTTGTGCGTTTAACAACAACGGTCATGGTTTAGAAACTACTTTTCTGAAATGATTTCGGACAAGTGTTTTTTATGAGACTGTTGTTGTTTCTAGGTATCAGACAATGATTTCCATAACTAGCTTCGTTGTCTGGTACAAGGTTGGACAAGGGTTGTTGTGCTGTTGTCTAATCCACATATCAGACGGCATCTCAATAGACGACGGGAAAGGGGGTTATCAGACAACGGGCAAAAACCCTTGTCTGATCCAGTTTTTCTTGTAGTGATAGTCGTTACTCTCACCAACACACACCACAATAGCAGCAAGAACTTGGAAAAAGGGGAACACCGACTTAACCACACACACACAATCGCTATAGTACAAGGGAAAATTTCGACTTTAGTTCTAGAACCTAGCAAGAAACAAACTTACTAAGCTAAGAGAGATTCACAAGCGTGAGGAAATCGGACTTTTCCGAGAGAGAGGAAGAAGATTTGATGATAATTAAGAGAGAACAGTCAATAGACTTTTTGGGAGAGACTCGAGAGATACTCACACAACATAGCTGTAGTTACACAAATGAGGAAGAGAGGGAAAGATGACTGTAGAGGGAGAGAGAAGGGAGACTCACGGTAAAGTGAGAGAGGAAAGATTCGAGAGAAATCGTGAGAGAGGAATGGAGAGTTCCGGAGAATTTTGAAAGAAGCCGACTGAAATGAATTGGGAAAAAAAAATGAGCTGCCCATTTAGGGATTTAAGAGAAATAAGGATAGTTTAATACTTTACTAATCCAATTTCTAAAACCAATTTAAAACCAATTTATGAAATGGAAATTAAATAGGTAAAAGTTGAGAAAAATCTCAAATTAATTTTTAAAATATAGAAAATGAAATTATCCATCTTCCCATAATTTTTAAAATATTTTTAGGATCAATAAAAATTAAATATGGATTTTACAAGAATAAATCTTCAAAATGCAAAATAATTCATAAAATCATTTTAAAATACTTAAACACCCTAATTAATTCACTCAATAACTTTTAAAAACTAAATAAATTTACAAATATGATTTTGCAAAAGATTTCAGGATTTTTGAATACTCTGATGATTTTATAAAAAAATTTCCAAGATCAATAATGCATAATTTAAATAGATTTTAACTATAAAAATTCAAATAAAAATACATGGACCTACACGACACACATACATCACCATATAAACATGTAAACATGATGTCACATATATTTAACCTAAAAAAAATTTCACACCATATATTCCACATTTAATATTAAATAACAATATTTATAATTACGAATTTTCTAAGGCGTTATATCCTTCCCCCCTTAATAGGATTCTGTCCTCAGAATCGAACGTAAGAAAACATATGACGGTACTCTCAAACATTTCTCTTTAAATTTCCACGTCATCTCTTTCATTCTGGAATTCCTTTATATCAATTCATATCTCGTTTGGCTCATCCTTTAAGCCCGTAAATTCCAACATAAACTTAAACCTTTGGTTTACATGTCTCGTTACTTCTAGATACTTATCACTCGCACGTGACCATCCTTTTCTACCAAAAATCGGACATGACCTATTCGCATAATAGACTATGTCCTGTATGAAAGTACCTCAATTTCTAACCCAATCATCCATAAACAATTCATTCATATACAATACTATAATAAAACCTGCCTTGACCTGCAGTAAACGTATAAGTGAAGAAATCTACCTTGACTTGAAGTAAACATGTACATAATTAAATCTTTAAAACAAAATCCATGAGACTAAAACAATTGATACTACTTCCACGCTTCTACTAATAATTCAGGTTGCCCTAGGTAAAAATTTGAGAAAAAAATATATCAAGAAATCCCCCAATCATTCTTACTCCCCTTTCAACGTACAATGTTACTCGAGGAGGGAATAACTGGGAACCTTCTATCCATATTTAATCCCATTGTTTTACTGAGGAACCTTTCCAAGACTAATAACCATTTACCTTGAAACATATATATCTTATTCGCAATACCAACTATCCCGGGGTCACTGCCCTTCAATACCATTCAAAATCAATATAAAAACTCGACTTCCGAACCATTACTCTACATATCCTACCAATCGTAAAAATTTAAACTCTACACATTATAACTCTCATATTTATCAATAACTCATTTCCTTGAACTATTTCATTCTTCTACATTCATCAACTTCGCCTTCTGCTTCCGGTAACTCCACTTGGTACTTCCTACTTTCCTCTAACGATTCATTCGCAATAATCTAGACCTTTGGATCTTCCATCTATAACTTCCCAAATTCTTTGAACATTTCCTTGAGCATTGTACGCCTATTTAATCTTTCCTGGTTCATCTGGTTGCACTAACACTTGAGTGGTTTTTGATCTCTTCTTTGACTCCTAAAAGCTATCTCCACCTTTATCCCTTCGTTTCCTGATTTGTAGGCTTGTCTACTGTTGTAGCTATCTTGGTAAAATCTTTGACAACCTTCGATAATTCCTAGCTGGTCCTTCAAAGTTTCCGATCTCCGCTGGCGTCTTAGACCTTTCCCGATTCATTACTGCTTCATCATCATGACATTCACTTCGATTCGTCATATCCTAAAAATTTTAGTTCTTCCAATTGCAAAGCTCGTACTTAGAAATCATATGCATGTCCTTTCTATATTCTCAAATATCTTGCGATGTCTTCTGATCTTAAATATTTGAACCTGATTACATTTCTGGTTGTAATTAATTAATCACCTCTATATCTTTATCTGGTGATAATCCTGGTAATTAATCAAGTCACATATCCGAGAAATCTTAACCACTGAAATCTACTTCACTTTAATTATCTCCTTATTAATATCTCCCACATGTATAAAATAATCTTAAAATCTTATTATAATAACCACTTATTCTGCGTAACCATTAAAACTCCATTATCGACTTTCTGACTTGAAAGACAACTTACCTATCTCTTGGAAATCAAAATTTCACTTTCCTATCCTCACACGTTGCCTGTACTTTATAGTTAACTATACAATCCTAACTCACACTCAGCTCCTTTAACTGCCATCATATTCATATTCTTCATATCATCATTAATAATCATATTAAACTTCCAGTTTCAAATTCTGTCACTTCTCACCATACTGTTCTTTCTGCTTACAATTACAGCTTTTCATATAAATCTTAGTACTATTAAAGTAGGCTTCCTCTTGAAATTTTACCTTCTGATAATAGTGGTCCTGCTAGTCTCAGTAATTCATTTCCTGTAGATAGTTATCTTGCCTCCTTATCCTGGTTTTCAAAATCTCCTAGATCTTACATTCATTTCTAGACAAATTTCACATCCTCCACTTACACCATTCTTGAAAATTTTCTGTCTTCCTTTTTCTTACTATCTCGTTCCGTCTCTAAACTTTTATATCTGACAATTTATCTCAATATCCAAATTCTTGTAATATTTTATCTACTGTATCCACAGTGAAAATATATAACAAGCAAGTGTTCTTCAGCAATCTTTCCTTCACGATAACTATCACCTACTAACTATATCCATTCTCACTCTAATTTTAACTTTAACAAATTACTAATCTCGCGTCCTTGTTATTTGTTCCTTATTCCTATTCAGCTCTCCGTAATGTTGAATCTTTTACGCGTGTTATCAACCAAGGAGAAATCTGACTTGATATTCAATCCTTCTTTTAGCATCAATTCTCAAACTTGACAATCCAATCCTTCTTCGACGTATTTATAACTCGGACCACTTAGAATTTCATCATCTCCATCTTTATTGCTTTTCGTCACTAGTAACTTTAGAAATCATAAGGGTTCATAGCAAAAGGAATCAATGGAATAGACAGGTGATAACATGTATGAGTACAAGATGAGTTTTGTTTGATAAAAATTTTATAAAAGAATTTAACTGAGAGATCAATATGATCATTGAACTAATTTCAGGTTGCATTTGTCACTTAGGTCAACCATCATAGCACAAGAAGGGGGCCAACCTTATGTACTTTCATGACAAACACAATCAGTGGCATCCCACCAGACTTCTATCACATAGATAAGATGTCCCTGAATCCCCTATATACATAGGGTTGTTCATCCCAGTCGAATGAATAAGGTTAAGTATGCAAAGAGAAACAAAACGAATTCAAAAGTTTCAAAAAGTTTATAGTTATACGATGTTGAATAAGGAATAGCAATTATTCGGAGAAATTAGAAAGAATTCAAGGGTCTCAATAATTTATATGCATCATGTTAAATCAAGTGATCCCCTGAAAAATAGAGGTATCTTTGAAAAATAGGGATATGTTTAAATGAATCTGAAAAATTTATCATCGATTGAAGTATAGTTGATAATCAAAGGTGATGGGGTATTATCTAAAATAAGAAGAAACAGAAAGAAAGGTTGAATCTCCTTAATCAATAAATTAAATACAATCAACGGCTTGTAATGAATAACCACGCCATTCTTCCAATCCATGCCAATAATCGCATTTCAAATCTTGTTTACAATCCTTTCTCACTTTCTATATCGCTCGCGAGGTAACTAAAGTCGCACAAAAAACTTTAGAAGGTACGCAAAGGTCTGCACGTTGGGTCTTCCAAGCTGATAGCTTTGGTCGTCTATTTAGCATATGTTGTTCCGAATTATCTACCTCGTCCTAAATTTAGTCTCCGGATGAATCGAATTTCTGCTCGCGTGATATGTCAAAATACCAAATAACGTCGCAACAGTCGTCCTAATATCCTAAGGCGAATCTTATCCTAAATCGTCCTATCTTACGTCCCACTTAAATATGTATACCTAATCATCCTAACTTGTTTCAGTGACCATAACCTGTTGCTCTGATACCAACCTGTAACGCCCCGACTTCCCAATACTGAAAATATACCTTTTATAATAAAATAGACTTTGATACAGGGGAATTTTAGAAAATTTCGGCATGAAGTATTCGTAAATCGGACTATCCACCTGTATTTCAACCAAAACCAAACTCCAATTAACAATTACAAATAAAACTTAATACACCAATGATTCCTCACTGAGGATCGATTCCAGGTTATGGTATGAAACAAGAATCTAACTAGTACAAATTATTACAACTTCTATCTCAGCTCTAAATACAAAATACTGTACCATCTAATCCGTATCTCAAACCCAATCTATACTTACCCGCTCTGGCCTTGAATTCTATCATGAAAAGAACGCCTCATGGCTCTCATTCGTAGTGATAAATCTAGTAGATCATCCTTAAACCTAACTGCAAATGGTTAGGTAAAATGAAGCAAGAGTGAGCCAAAGAACGCTCAGCAAGTGCATAGTATAGTGAACCACGATTTTACAATATTTCATTGATGAACAATATCAATGGTCAAACTATCTCAAGGGAATAACTAAATTTCTATCATAGCATAAAACTTTCCATCAAACATACTTTCCATAAAACTTTTTAAAAACATTTAAGTTGATTGTATTATTATCCTGATTACGGATAATACGGGTGATCAGCCACGTAAAGTCCCCCTTCCTTTGAAAGTTCCCAATTAGGCAACACATTGGCCTTTAATGCTGGATTAGGGGAACCACCCCTAGCCTCTTACGCTAAATAAAAAGTGCTGGACTAAGGGAACCACCCCTAGCCTCTTACGCTTCTCCAATTTATAAACAAATTTATTATTAATAAATTTAAAACACTCCACTTTTCAGTCCTTAAACTCACTGATAACAAATTAGCCCAGTATAAGGAATTTTTAAACATCTTTAATTAATTTAACCGTTTTAAGGAGCAGCATTAAAAGATTAAGAATCAGGGAAGCAATTGATATAGGGAATCATAATCATAAAAGCAATAAGATTAAACTAAACATGGCAAGATTCAGCAAAATTGAATCATATATTAACAAGGAAACATTTATCAATTAAGGAACTAAGCAATGGTTAGGATTCTAGAAATTTAATAGCAATTTATGTGATAATCCTGGAATAAAGGAATATGAAGTTCAAGGAAAGATTTGAGTAATACATTGGTTATAAACAATAAAGAGTCATTGGTTAATAAAGAGTAAAACAAGGGTTGGGTTCTAGAATTTAATTCAAGGTTTATGAAATCTGGTTTTGCTGGTATGGTTTAAAGGATAAGCATAAGGAAAAAGATTAAGATAAAGCAAGGCATAAATTATAAGTCAAGGTTTATGGTTTAACAAGAAACAGGGTAAATAATAGGGTATTTATAAGGATAAGCAAGGTACAGGTGTTTCAATAATAATTTATAAGAAATAAATAATAAGGTATAAAGGGTTCAACAATAATTAAAAAGGAATGACATTAAGGTATAAGAATTTAAACAACAATTCATAAGTAGTTCAAGGAATCTGAACTTAAATACAAGGTTCGAGTCACTGGCAACAAACGAATGGGG
Organism: Saposhnikovia divaricata; assembly: GCA_036435485.1. Taxonomy (NCBI): domain Eukaryota; kingdom Viridiplantae; phylum Streptophyta; class Magnoliopsida; order Apiales; family Apiaceae; genus Saposhnikovia; species Saposhnikovia divaricata. The sequence goes on along the minus strand of CM071595.1, from coordinate 66,676,740 downwards.
TATAGATACAAGAAAAAGGATTTGAAAGATATATCAGATAAATAACAGAAAACAATTTCACATCACTTGAACTATAAGTGAGGGATAGTACACTTGCCTCAATACATGAAATTTCCAATTCCAATATCTCAACTCTTTACTCTCTTTGTACATCAGTCTCTAATTCTTATTGTGTTAGATATAATTAATGTGAATAATAATCAGTGTTTAAGTGTTACAGTGAAATATCAGAGTTTAGCTGGAAGCAGTCGGAGTTTAGTTAAACGCTGACAGTTGGAAGCTCGACAGAGTTTGTTAAAGTCTGTCTGGTGGAAGCGTCTACTGGTCAATAGTGTTTGAAGAATTATTGAAGATAATTATGGAAGCAATATCTTTGAAGATTGGATAGCTGTCAAAGAGATTGAGTTGATTAAGGAGACGTGTAGCAATCGTAATTGATATCAATTGTATAGCTAATTTATAGGAGTATCAATTATCGATTGTATAGCAGCTGTATATCTTATAAATACAGTTAGGTTAACCCTATAAGGGTATCGTGCAACACAATATCATTCATTGTAACCTGAGTAGCTCTCTGTGATATTTTACATCACTGAGAGAGGAGTTATTAATTCCAAACAATTTTTAATTGTTTAAACGTGTGTTTTCTTGTTAATCTCTCACACAATCTTGATTATAATTGTGTATTCGGCCTAACAATTGGTATCAGAGCCGATCTATTACGTTAATACAGTTTAAGATCCACACACAACTATAATCAATGGCAGAGATACCTCCTCCAACAGGTTCAAGTTCTGAGAAGACTCCTACCACAGTGAGTCATTATGAGACAATTAGGGTTCCTATTCTCAGGCCAGCAGAATATGCAATCTGGAAGGTGAAGATTACTATGTTTCTGGAAGCTACAGATCCAGAATATCTTGACAGAATTTATGAAGGTCCTCATAAACCTATAAAGCTATCTGTTGCTACTGCTGGTCAAGAAGCTAAAACAGTTCCAAAGGAGAAGAAAGATCTGACTCCTGAAGATCTTTCATCTATTACTAAGGATGCAAAAGTTAGGCATCTACTTCATAGTGCCTTAGACAATGTTATGTCTAATAAATTGATTAACTGCACTACTGCCAATGAAATCTGGGATGCCCTTGAGGTTAGATGTCAAGGAACTGCTGCTATCAAGAAGAATAGAAGGAACATACTCACACAGGAGTATGAGCACTTTGAGGCTAAATCTAAAGAAACCATGACAGAAACATTTGACAGATTCTGTAAACTGCTCAATGATTTGTCACTGGTTAATAAAGAGTATGATCTAGAAGTCTCAAATCTCAAATTTCTTCTTGCCTTACCTGAAAAGTGGGATGTGAAGACAACCACCATAAGAGATAACTATGATATTGCTGATACTGAGATTGATGAAATCTATGGGCTGCTCAAAACTCATGAATTGGAAATGGAGCAGAGAAACAAGAGATCAAGCAAGAAGATAAAGTCTGTTGCTCTTAAGGTTGAGGAGAAACCCTTGAAGAAGAAAGCTAAGGGAAAGGCTTTAGTCATACATTCTGAAAGTGAGTCATCAAACTCTGATGTTGATTCAAACACTGATGAATCATCTGATTGTGAGGATGATGAAGAAGAAATGAGGAAAATGGCTGTCTTGATGGTGAAGACTTTCAAGAAGATGGGTTTCAAGAACTTCAAGAAGGGAAACAGGTTCTCTAAAGATTCAAATTCAGAGAGGAAGAGTTTCAGAAAGTCTGAGAGAAAGGAGACTAAATCTGGGAAGAAAGACAAGCCTGAGATTCAATGCTACAAGTGCAAGGAGATGGGTCACTATGCTCCTGAGTGCAAGAAGGGTAAAACTGGAAAAGCACTTATCACAAAAGGCAGAGACTGGGCAGACACTTCAGACTCAGATGAGGATGTTAACTATGCTCTCATGGCTTCTATTGAGAATGTTTCTGAAGACTCTGAAAACAAGGTACCTCTAACTACCTATGCTTATAATACTGATAATATAACTGAATTGAGAATCTATCTTAAGGCTTTGCATATCAGTTATAGGGATCAGACTTTAGAGAATGAGAGAATCAAATCTGAGAATTCTGAACTTAAAGAGAGAAATAAAATTGTTGAAGAGAAACTTGAAAACATGCAACAAGTTCAGAAAGAAAGAGATGATGTTGTTTATCTAGAACAGGAGTTGCTTGGAAGATATAGGCAACTAGAATCTGAATTGGAGAAGGCAAATCACATAATTAAAACTTGGACTCATTCTGGAAAAGACACTCAAGAGGTTTTTCAGTCAGAGACAGTTGGTTTAGGTTACTGTGTGGAAGATGAACTTAGGTTTCAAAATAAGGTCAAAGTTAGACCACGTCTTCCATCTACAAAATTTGTTCATGGAATAAATGATCCTAAGTCTGAAGCTGAAAAAGGAGCTGTTAAGAAAGAACCAGTAAAAACTAGTGTTAAACAGGTTAATATTGGTTCAATGACAGATAAACAACTTAAGCATAAGCTTAAGGAGTTAAAATCTGTTAAGAAACAGAAAGTGTCTAGGAAGAATAGAAATGGTAAAGTAGGCATTACTCAAGGTAATTATCCAATGCTTGCTACTTTAGCCCCAAGAAAGACATGTCATAACTGTGGTAGCACTAACCATCTTGCTAGTTTCTGCAGGAAGAATAAAAACATTAATTCTTTACCTTCCAAGTCTGAAGTAAAGAAAGATTATGTTAGAACTAGACCACAGACTTTATGCAAACATTGTGGAAGTACTTGGCATTCTATTTATACTTGCAGGGATTATCATGCTATTTATCATAATTACTATGAACTTAAGCCCAATTTGAAATGGGTTAAGGTTAATTCTGCAAGTGTAAACTCTGAAAATGTTAGCTTAAACTCTGATAATATGAATTCCGCTGCTAAAGCTAACAAAATTAAGAAAGCCAAAGGATCCAAGCAAGTCTGGATCCTTAAATCTGACCTTCAGTGAATGTTTGTGATTGCAGGGGATCAGGGAGAGTACCCTAGTCGTGGACAGTGGATGTTCAGGACACATGACTGGAAATAAAGCCCTGTTATCAGAGTATTTGGAAAACGCTGGCCCAAAAGTTTCCTATGGAGATGGCAACATAGGACGTACTCTAGGATATGGCAATATCAATCTTGGAAGTGTCATCATCACAAATGTAGCTCTGGTTCCAGGACTCAAGCATGATCTGCTATCTGTGAGTCAAATTTGTGATAGAGGATATCATGTAGATTTTCATCCTGAATACTATGAAATCATCAGTAAATCTACAGGGAAAGTTGTTCTAGTTGGACACAGGCGCAATAATATCTATGAAGCAAGTTTGTTGACAAACTCTGATGGAAAAGATGTGTGCCTGTCCACAAGAATGTCTAGTGAAGAGAGTTGGAAGTGGCATAAGAAACTCTCTCATCTGAATCTGAACAACATTAATGAGTTGATAAGAAAGGATCTTGTAAGAGGACTTCCAAAGTCTTTATTAAAGGTTGATGGCCTGTGTGATTCCTGTTAAAAGGCCAAACAAAGGAAGTCATCTTTCAAGAGCAAGTCTGAATCTTCAATTGTTGATCCTTATCATCTTCTACATGTTGATCTCTTTGGACCAGTGAATGTCTTGTCAATTGGAAGAAAGAAATATGCTCTAGTCATTGTTGATGAACACACCAGATACACTTGGGTGTATTTTCTAGCAAAGAAGGATGAAACTGCATTAACTCTAATGGAGCATGTAAAGCTGCTGGACAAAGGATCAAAACACAAAGTTAAAATAATCAGGAGTGATAATGGAACTGAATTTATGAATGCAACAATGGAAGAATTCTATAAGAACAGAGGAGTGAAGCAAGATTTTTCTGCACCTGGTACACCACAGCAAAATGGTGTAGTTGAGAGGAAAAACAGAACCTTGATAGAAGCTGCCAGAACTATGCTTGATGAAGCAAAATTGCCAACTTATTTCTGGGCAGAAGCAGTTCAAACAACCTTTTTTGCTCAAAATGCCACAATGATCAACAAGCATGGGAAAACACCATATGAGATGGTGAAGGAAAAGAAGCCAAACCTGAAATATTTTCATATTTTTGGGTGCAAATGCTTTGTGTTGAAAATTCATCCTGAACAGTTGACCAAATTTGAGTTAAAAGCTGATGAAGGAATTTTTGTTGGCTATCTGCTGTCAACTAAGGCATTCAGAGTTTATAATCTGAAAACCAAGGTGATCATGGAGTCAATTCATGTGTCATTTGATGACAAGAAAATAACTGGACTTGAAGATGTAAATGAACATGATCAACTGCACTTTGAAAATGAGGACTTAATCTCTGATGAAGTAAACTCTGATGAAACTGATCTGACAAACTCTGTTGAATCATACTCTGAACCTTTACTGGTAAATACTGAAGAAACTTCTTAGCCAGAACAAAGGGGAGAACCAGTTGAGGGGGAGCATGATCAAAATGATGACTCAAATTCTGATAGTGAGTCAACTGATAAATCTGGATCAAACTCTGATGACTCAAACTCTGAGCAGTCAAATTTAGGGGGAGTCTCAAAAAATGAAGAAAGAAAACAAGAAAATCAGGAGAACATGGATCAAGGGGGAGGATCAAATACTGATAGAAGTCATTTACCTTCAGCTAGGAAATGGACAAAATCTCATACACCTGATCTAATTATTGGAGATCCAGATGCGAAAGTAAGGACAAGGAGTGCTACAACAAATGAATGTCTATTTCATGCATTCCTGTCGAAATTAGAGCCAAAGAAGGTAGAAGAAGCTCTTCAAGATGCTGATTGGATAACAACAATCCAGGAGGAGTTCAATGAATTCGAAAGAAATGAAGTATGGACCCTTGTACCTAGACCAAAGAATAGATCTGTTGTTGGTAGTAGATGGGTTTTCAGAAATAAAACTGATAGTGAGGGAATTGTTACAAGGAACAAGGCTAGACTTGTGGCAAAAGGCTATTCACAACAGAAAGGAATAGACTATGATGAAACTTTTGCTCCAGTTGCAAGATTGGAGGCAATAAGGATTTTTCTAGCATATGTCTCTCATATGAAATTCAAGGTTTTTCAGATGGATGTAAAAATTGCTTTTCTGAATGGGAAGCTTGAAGAAGAAGTGTTTGTTGAACAACCACCAGGATTTGTGGACCCCAAATATCCAGATTATGGCTACAGGCTGGATAAGGCTCTATATGGACTTAAGCAGGCACCAAGAGCATGGTATGAAACTCTGGCTCAATTTCTTTTAGAAAGTGGGTTCCACAGAGGTACAATTGATAAAACCCTGTTCTATTTTAAATCTGGCAGTGACTTGCTTTTAGTTCAGATATATGTTGATGACATAATTTTTGGGTCTACTAATGATAAACTCTGTAAGAAGTTTGCCAAGCTCATGCAGTCCATGTATCAAATGAGCATGATGGGAGAGCTTAGTTATTTTCTAGGCTTACAAGTGAAGCAAACAGATGATGGGATTTTTATAAATCAAGCAAAATATACCAGAAATCTTCTCAAGAAATTTGGTATGCTTGACTGTTCATCTACAACAACTCCAATGGCAACATCAACAAAGTTGGACAAAGACGCAGGAGCTCCAGTAGATATGACAAGCTACAGAGGCATGATAGGGTCTCTTCTTTATCTAACAGCAAGCAGACCTGATATCATTTATGCAACTTGTCTCTGTGCAAGGTTTCAGGCAGACCCTAGAGAACCACATCTAACAGCTGAAAAGAGGATTTTTAAGTATCTCAAGGGGACCATAACCTTAGGTCTGTGGTATCCCAGAGAATCAGATTTCAAGCTACTTGGTTACTCTGATGCAGACTTTGCAGGCTATAAGATAGACAGAAAAAGCACCAGTGGAAGTTGTCAATTTCTGGGTGACAGACTTGTTTCTTGGTATAGCAAGAAACATAAATCAATTTCTACATTTACAGCTGAAGCAGAGTATATTGCGGCTGGTAGCTGTTGTGCACAGATTCTGTGGATGAAGAATCAATTGCTGGATTATGGATTGAGGTACAGTAAAATAACTATTTTCTGTGATAATCAAAGTGCTATTGCTATGACAGGTAATCCAGTATAGCATTCAATGATCAAGCACATCAGCATAATGTACCATTTCATCAGAGAACATGTAGAGGAAGGAAATATTGAGCTTCATTTTGTGTCTACAGAACAACAGCTTGCAGACATCTTCACCAAGCCATTGAGTGAAGCTATATTTACAAGGCTGGTAAATGAACTAGGAATGGTCTCTGGTTTTGACTAGAGATATTGGTTAGACTCCAAATTTTACTTATGTAATGTGTTGCTCATATTTCTGTGATATGTTAACTGCTATGTGAACTCTGTTGTTAAACTCTGCTATGCAAACTCTGTTCGTTAACTGTTAAACTCTGTTAACATGCTCTATAGGTCATACACTGTTGACATGTTGGATAAACTCTGAGAAACTCTGATATTATTATTGTCTGAATGTAAACACCGATGAAGAAATATGTATGAAGCATGATTCTCAGTAAATAATCATGAATCCTTCTAAGTTATTTGTGATCTAATCTTAGACTGTGCAGAAAATTAACACAGCATGATACTGTTTCATATTTATAGCATTTCTTAGTTTATTTATCCTAAACTCTGAGTCTGTAAATACTGTGTGCATTGCCTCTCATGAATAACTTCTGATGTTGATGAGCTCTAAACTCTGTTAGTTATACACTATTAATTTAAATGCTATTATTAGACTACCCCCAAAGAAAATGTTTATAGGTTGCTAAAACTCCTTTGAGATTATGTTGGTGTCTAGGACGACCCAAGAACTTGCTGGTATATAGTAAGGGCTAAAATTCTCTAATTTTTGGTGACTAGTGAAAGACTAGGAAGACCCAGGAACTTATCAAAATGATAAGGGCTAAAATTATAGGATTTTTGGTGACTAGTTCCAATCTCTGAATACTGGAATGAATAAAATAAATAAATAAATATATAGATTAGTTAAAAGGGGGGTATAAATTAATTAAATGTTACTGTATATAAATTGTTTACTACAGAGTTTAGCATTCATCATACATTCAGTGTTTACTATGAGAGTTTGTGCATCCAGTGTTTACTGATTTACTTTATGGATTTTACGAAAAATTAGATGCTCTAAAAATTGAATTGGTAAACTCTGCTATACACACACATATATTCACACCTGTGCAGTTTTTGAAAGGATTATGGTAATGAAGTTGGAGAATTGACAAACGCTGATGAATTTTATCTAATACTCTAAGGTATATTTTCTTTCAGATAATTTACATACTTGGGGTAAAACGAGTTTTGCCAACTGTTAATGTGTGTTGGAGTGTTAAAGTATGTCGGTAATGGGAGAGAGAAAGTAGCGGTAATTATTGCTATAATTACTGAGCGTGCATAGTTGTTTCATTTCATGTGTGCCACGTGTCCCACTCACCCACTAATGTGCCCCACTCACACATTAATCAAGAAACTGTTGCGTGTATTACTGCTTAAAACGATTGAGTTTTAATTTTTAATTACATCTCTAATCATTTTACATACACGATTCATATTTACACACATCCACTCACAGTTACTTTTCACACAACCACTCAGTTACTTCGTTCTTTCACTTGGGCATTTTTGCAAACACCTTGCATACATATCACTTTTAACTGCTATTTTCTTCTCACATCGATTCTAATGGCCACCAAAGCTTTTACTGCTCAAGGGTTATTGTTTGTTCCTAATAATTATGCAGCCCCATTGAACAATGCAAACGTTCCAGAGGCATTTCATTTGATTGAAACATTCTTGAGAGATTCAGAGATAGGTCAAGCCCTAGTCGAACCACCAACGCTTTCTGCCACGCAGATTGCTACTTTCTGGGAGAACTCTACTTATGACGATGGAGGAGAGGATGGGACTCCTTCAATAATTTTTAAAAATGATGAGACAGAGTATGTGATTATTTCAACTACAGTCAGAGAAACCATGGGTTTTGATACACACATTTCCTACAGTGTTGCTTCTGACAATACCCTGAAAGAGATGTTGCAGCAACTTGGTTATTCAGAATCTCTAGCAAGACTTGGTAATGTGAAAAGGACAAAGCTAAGGAAGGAGTGGAGTTTCTTCTTCGATTGTATAACAAGGGCCTTTGGAAAGAAAGTCACAAACTGGGATGCTATCCCTATTGACAGTCTACAAATTGGGTATTCTCTTCTCTATGGAAGTAATTTCGATTTTGGTAGACTTGTTTTAATGAACATAGGTGATAGATTGTCAGAGTCTACTACTGTCTACTTTGCTAGATGCTGTCAATTATTGTTTACTGCTTGTGTGCCTGGTATTGCAATTGCTGAGGATGATGTTATTCAACCTTTTAAAGTCAATAAGAGAATATTCTCTGATTTGACTAACAAGGATACCAACAAGGAGCAACTACCTGACTTAGTTTTGCCTCTTGCTCTTCAAAATTTCCTACATCAACCTCAAGAACCACAACAGCCTGAGCCTGAACCATAATCACCTACAAATACTGAACCTCAACAACCTGTAAACACTGAACAAAATCCAAACACTACACCACAACAACCTACAAACACTCAACCTCAAATTCTAAACACTGAATCTTCACAACCTACAAACACTCACACTCAAACTCAACCACAAACTCAACCTCAAGCTCAACCTCAACCTGAACACCAACCACCATCTACACAGACCAAATCAAAATGTGGAGGTAGAACAAAGCACACAGCAGAAAATACACAGCATAGATCTGCTAGAGCTAAAAAGGAATGTGCTAAAGCTAAAAAGGAGTCTGTCAGGCCTAGAAAGGAAAGAAAGGAAAGAGCGAACAGACCTCCATCACCATCTGTTGTTGAAGATGAGTCTACTAAAGAAGAAGTGACAGTTGAGGTGCCTCAATCTAAGAGGAGAAAGTTGATAGTTAATGAATCTGATGAAGAGTTGAATGTTGAAGCTCCAGAGGTGATTTCTAAAGAGATACCTGCTGTTGAGATAAATGCTGAAGAAGAAGCTGTACAAACATCTGAAAATGTACAGATGGATGTGGACAACAGAGATGGTTCTGCTGCAATGGATGATTTTGTTGAGACATTCATTCCATTCTCTGATCACATTGATATTCCTACTTCACCTATTGCTGCTAATTCTGGAGAAACTGGTGTAGTTGATCAGCCTACTGTAGTACTTGATGAAACAGTAGCATCACACACTGAGCTATTCTCTGATGCTCACCAGGTTTCTGAAAAAGGTGAAGAAGTTGAGAAATCAACCAAGGCTGTACTTTCTGAGCCTATGGATGCAGTTCTTGAAGTTGCAAAGTCTGTTGATAAGACTGTTGAGTCTACAGAGCAAGTTGATGTTGAAATTGCAGAGAATGTTGTAGAAACTGTTGCTGAAAATGTTGCAGAGCCTATTGATCCAGTTGAAGATGCAACTGCTGATGCTGAAGATGAAGGAAGTGCAGAATCTAACTCTTCTCAGAGTATACCAGTATAAACTGATGAAAAGCACACACCTTTTTCTCAACCTTCACATGCACATGACATTGAAGCAGAATATTTTGCCAAGTTTTCAAAGGATTGGTATAAAGCAGATTGTATTTTTCCTACTGGAAGAGCAGCTAAGTTTGTGCATCAGACTGCTAACACGATTTCAAATCCAGACATTCTCTCAAGTCTGCAAGCAACTATTGTTCAAGTCAAGACACTGAATGAAAGGTTTGATGAGTCTCTAAAGGCAATTATTGATTTGAGAGCTGATGTTGTTGCTCGAGACCTGAACATGCAGAGAGATAATCAAACAAAATTTCAGACCTTTTCTAAAGCTCAAGAAACTCTATTTTAAAGGCTAGGTCAAGTTGAACAGAATCAGACTGTCTTGTCTGGTAAGATTGATTCCATTGCTACCTCTTTGGAGCTGATTACATCTATATAATTCCTGATGATGTCAAAAAGGGGAAGAGAGTTGCTAAGTCTAAATGCAGGCAATCTCAAACTCTGACTAAGAAGGATGATACTGAAGATGGAGGAGCAAATGACAAAGGTGCAAATGACAAAGGCAAGAGATTAAGAGCTGATCAAAATCTAAGTCTGAGATCTGGCAAGTCTTCTAAATCAAATTCTGATGTAAAAAACACTGATGCTCAGGGTACTTTAAAAACCAGGAGTTTGTTATTTACTGAAAATCCACAGAGTGATTGGCTGCCAGATTGTTTCTGGAAGAAAATGAAGAAGGAGTTACCATTGAAGATATTCAAGATGAAGAAAAGAATCTACAAGAAGAACATCAGAAAGCTTTGAAGTCTAGAAAATTCAAGAAGCAAGAAAAAGCTCCTAGGCCTGTTCTTAAAGGCATTGTTATTAAGGAAAATGTTGGTGCTGATCAAAGGTCACAAGTGTCTAGGAAACCAACAGAAGCAGAGGCTAAACAAAAGCTGAAAGGCATTATTGAAGAAGGGAAGGTTTCAAAGAAAGTGAATACAACCCCTGTTGCTACACAAGTTGTACTGAAACCTTTGTCTACCCAAATGCAAACGGTTTTTGGAAAACCAACACTTCATGATCCAACTCTGATGACTGGAGGTATTACTGATTTTCTACATGGCAGAGCCTTAATGGGTAAGCTAGGAAGAGATAAAGCTGGCTTAGGCTCACATAGAGAAGTTAGAATGAATACTGGTCCTCGAGATCCTTCATCACTGATTGTTCCAGGTCAAGGTGTTACTCAGGAGAGTTTAGATAGACTGGAATCAGTACAGTTGATTCATCAAAGGAGTTTGAACAAAGATTTTATGCTGTATTTCATAGCAGATGGAACTGTGTATAAAGTTGGTGAGAATGATATTGATTTGAAGCTATTGGAAGAATTGGAATATGTTCTATATCTCTTCAAAGTGAAAAATTAAAGGACTCAACAAGCTGCTAATGTGCTAAGAAATAAGATGGTGAAAGCTAAGGCAATTAGTGGTACAAGATACACAAGTGAATATGTTCCGAAGTACAGAGATTATCATGGGAATATTATTGAGATGAAGAAGAATAGTGCTAAACTGAAGACAGATCTGGGTATAACAGTTCTTGATTTTAACTCAGAGTCAGAGAAAGCACAATTCATCAGACTAGGTAATGAAATGAGAAGAAACAAAATCTATTCTCCGAGATCTGCAATCTATCAGATAGGTGATGATGATCCTGAACTTAAGGAAATTAAGAAGGTCATGCAGGTAGAGCTTGAGAATTGTGACGCCCCCCAAATCCGAGGTCAATGATTCAGGTCGTCACATCACCATCCAATCATATCATACCTGTATTAACTTTACAACTCAACAATACATCCATCCAGACCTCAATCTTACGCACAAACAAGTTAGAGCCTCAGAAACGATAATCAAAAGTAACACTAAATATTACAATTCATCTATACAATCCAGAATCTTACGCACTTCCACTTATATAACTACACTTGAAGACAAGTCCTACTATTACAGTTGAAAACCTATTAGACTTACTCTGTAGTATTTATCAGGAACTGAATCATCTCCGGGGTAAATCTTCTACGCCTCTTCTGCTGGTGCGGAGTTAACCGACCAAATTCTTCTCTTTCTGAAAAGTTTTTATAAGGCAAGAATGAGCTACATAATGCTCAGCAAGTTCACCATTTTGAAAAATAATAATGTGGTTTATTTCGAAAACATTCCCAACTGTATGGGTATATATCTCAGATTTCAAAACATAATTGGACAGTATATATGTCCGAGTTTGAATAAAACATCTATACTCACTAAGGAGCTTTAAGAATAACACATGAACCCTTTATAAGGTTCCTATTTCAATATATCGCAAGTTTGAAAATATATACATATGAGTATATCATTTTCGGCAAAACACTCTACAGTTAACATACTGTACAGGGAATACATCATTGCAAAACCTCTTTCCTTCCATTAGCTTAGAAGGTTTCTCATTCAAAAACATTTCATTCTTTGAAATAATTGCAAGGGTGCACTAACACGTGCCAATCTTTATAGAAAATCTTGCAGTTCTAGATACTGCACGATGTCAATAATTTTCTTATCAAAAACCACACTATCGGCAACTTGGCACTTAGGTCCAAGAAGCAGTGTTTGAGTATTTTTCCAAAGTGGAGGATGGGACTGGAAGAAAACATAAAAACCTAACAAGGATTGACGATGATCAGTCGTCACAACCAAGTACAACAATCCGCGGGTCTTCTCTACTAGGAGAAGTATAGAAACTACATCGGTAACTATCCTCGGGTGAAAACTACATCCATAATCACCCTCGATGAAAAATACATCCGTAATCATCCTTCGGCAACACCTAGGCCGGAATAATAATTCATGGACCGCCTGGCTCACGGCCGCTTACACATCCCGGGAATCGTTCGTCAACGATTCCCACACCTGCCAGAGTCCTCTTTTTTTTTCTTTCTTGTCAAAAATCATTTTGATAGAAAATTCGAGTAGTTGAAGTTCGACCCCTGTCGACCGATAATTCTTGAAAAGTGTACAAGAAGCAAAACCTGACCGGGGGTTTTCGAAAATGTTTTGGGTTCGAAAGAGTTCGAGTTTGGAAACACTAAAGGTATCTTGGATTAGTTTTGTCTTTAAAATAATGAACAATGCTTAATAAATGATATTTTAAGATTTAATATAAATAATTAATAAAATAATTATTTAATTAGATAAGCTTTTAATCCAAGATAGATATTTTTGAGTATTTATAATAATATAAAAATAATAAATACTTAAGTATACGATACTTCCCGAATGACCCTTCGGGTTTTCGCAATTTAATCACGATACAATAATATACCGCTCCCCGGTCAATAGTATACTTGGACCGCTACGACCTCTATTGCTAGAGTCGTTGTTCGAAGAAAACATTTTCATTCTAAGTTCAAGGGTGTACAAACATATATGTGCATATATCTCAAACTTCAACATAACCTCAATAAGCATAAGCATATAATATGTTTGAAAGCTACAAACACAACAGTGAACATCCTTATATATAAGTTTTGAAAAGTAAACTTGCCTTGGTGAGGTTGGGGTGGTCGAGCTTGCGGAGTGGAATGAAGATCTATACATAACCAATAGTCGTTCGTTAGTACCTTGACAATACCTTTTAATTACAAGGTTTTAGAGGACACAAAACTAACTTAATGACTTCGTCCTATGACTCTCTAGCCCCACTATAGGTTCATGCCATCACTCGATTATGCTCGTCACTTATTCGACTTAATTTGGTTACCACATTCGAAGCGTATTGATTCGTCCTTAAAATCATACCCAACTAACTCCTCTTACGACTTTTTCACTTGCGCGAACTTTACTCTAACATTTTTATAAAATTCAAAAATTCATATTTTAATCCAATTCTTTTTGGGTAACCTCTACCACTGCAATTACTAGCCCTCCTAATTTTTCCATGATCCTACATAAATTTTTAGGGGTCTAAAGAGGGCTCACAAGTGGACCATATAGTGCAGTTCGGATTCCAGAACCACTCTTCACTTCTCGGGTCATAACTCAAAATCTATACATCACCTAATCATGAACCTTACATTTATGGAAACTACATTCAAATACCTTTCTAACCATATGCATTAGGCTCTCGGGTGACAAGATTTATGGGTTCAAAACCCTCCCACAATGCAGTACATGTTCCCAGAATTTTACACAACTTGCAATCTTTCTTAATCATTCAAGAATTCTATGTATACACCACAACCATCATCTAAACCACCAAGATTATTCTCTATAGCATACATGGGGTTATATACACTAAGTACAAGCTTTAAAATCACATCAACAACATATAACCTCAAGATTTTCATCATCCATAACTCTTATAACCAAGATTTACACTAAGATTCTTAGATCTAACAATATACATCATAAATAATTCATGGCTAAGAGGGGTGAGGATTTTATACCTTCTTGAGTGTCTAGGAACCTTGGATGAGCTTTATAGTCTATAAGAACACTTAGATGAGCTCCAAGAACCCTTAATCCTTCAAGATCTAAAAGATGAACAAACTTGGTTACTATTCACTCTATCTTCAACAATTAATATCTCAAGATTGGATGGACAAAAAGGGTTTGAAACTCATAGCATACCTTCTTTATAGTGTGTAGAAGACCTAGGAATTTTGCCTTGATTTGTAAGTGAGGGGAAGTTGAAGAAAAAAAATTTCTTCTTCTTCCTTGGAAGCTTTGGCCGAGAGTTGTAGTAATGGGGAGAGAGAGAGAATTGCTTGCTTGGTTGGTTGGAATAATGTAGTGTATTATTGTGATATGTATTAAAGTGTATATGTATTGTGTCACATGTTGCCACTCTAGGTGGTAGGCTAGCCACACACCATACCTCTTTGTCTCCTAGAATAATGCACCAACTAGTTACTATACATTGGTTGCTTTTGCTTTTCTAACAATCTAGTTACATGATACTTGCATGTAATATCCTTCCTTGTATTATTATTCCTCCACCAATGCTTGTCACTTAACCCTCATTTCATAACGTATCTTAATTAAACTCCTCGTAATAATATTTTGTCACGTAGAGATTTCCTTTGTAATTCATTAAGTGCTAAATTGTATAAATTCCTTAAATATCCATAACTCCTTGTCATAATCTCTTAAAATCTTTCAACACTCTAGTAGCTCTCAAATCCAAAATTTTATAACTCTTAATAGTAATAAGACTCTTGCATTCAGCAATCTTCCCATTTTCTTACATAGTGAATGTAACAACATAAATTTATCAGATAATCCATTCTATTAAACAACATGGGTGACTCAAAAGGTTCCAAATTCACAATGTCATATGATATTATAAAAAAATATTACAAAATTAGGGTTCTTACTATAACGCCTTAGAAATTCGTAATTATAGATATTAATATTTAATATTAAATGTGGATTATATGGTGTAATTTTTTTTATTTATTTTATTTTACGATTTAAATATATGTGACATCATATTTACATGTCTATATGATGAGTTATGTGTGCCGTACATGTCCGTGTATTTTTATTTATATTGTGCTGATTAAAATCTATTTAAATCATGTATTATTGATCTTCCGAGAATTTTATAAAATCATCGGAGTTATTATAAATCATGAAATCTTTTGTAATATTATCCTTGTATATTTAATTAGTTTTTAAATTTATTGGGAGAATTATTTTGGGTGTTTAAGTATTTTAAAATGATTTTAAGAGTTTTATTACATCTAAAGTATCAAAACTTGCAAAATTTATATTTAATTCATTTTTGATCCTAAAAATATTTTAAAAATATGGGGAGGTAGATAATTTTATATTCTACATTTTAAAAATAATATTGAGATTTTGCTTCAAATTTATTTAACTATTTTGCAATTTATAAGCTGGGTTAAATTGTTTTTTTCATAAAACTTTTGGGAAAGTCCTAAATTACTCTACTTCCTTTTAATCCTTAAATTACTCGTTTCTTTCCCAAAAATTCATTTCACTGCTCTGTTCTTGAGGACTTTAGAAAAGTCTCGAAGCCTCTCCTCCCTTCATCTCTAATCTCTCTAATCTCTAACCTGTTCCTCTCTGATTTCTCCCGTAATTGTTTTTCTCCCTCACTTTCTTCTCCTTTCTTTCCGACCTAGTAAAGCTTGAGTTGTATATGTATAGCTGGTGTGACGACTATGTATGTTCAGGGTGTGTGTGCGATTCATGGTTGGAATCGGGTTCAAACTCGATTTAACTGCTATGGCGTTGGGGTTGGGTTTAAAGCTATGTGTCGTGTATGTGTGTGTAAGTATCTGGGTGTGTTTTAAATTCGGTGTGTATGTCTGCTTCTGCGAGGAATTTTGCTTCATTGGGCTTTGATTTTTCTGTTTGAGGCTGATATTGTGTTTATAGGTGTTAAAAGTGAAGTTTGATGGGTGTTAGTTTTTATGGAATATAAAGTATGTATGGAGGTTATTGTGTTGTCATTGTAATTCTAGAAGTGTATGTGAATAATCTAATTAACATGATTCAGTTGTGTTTAGAAAGTAGTATGGTAATGGTTTTGTTTTTGAAATGCTAAGTGTTCATGGGTTTATACTATTAGTGAAGAAGGGGATGGTAGTGTGTGAGGGCGTCAAGGCAGTGAGAACAGGGGAGATTGAGTACGAGGCAGAATTAAGATGGGTGTTGCGTGTGTGCTAATTAAGCTGTTGTCTGGTTATGGTGTGGGTGAAACTGGTGAAATTGGTGTTGGAATTACTGTAAGTAAGTGTGTGCAAGTGAATGGGTTGAGGTTTTACTAAGGTAAGGAGACATAGGGTGCAGGAGAAGTGGCATGTGTGTGTTGTAGCCAAGTTTAGTAGGCACTGAAAGGAAACTAGAGGTGCAAATATATATATGTGTCTTGACTGGGTGCTTAAGAGTGATAGGTGAGCTTGTATGCTAATGTGTGTGCTCTTGGCGAGAAGACACGGGGGAGTATAGGAGACAAACGATGGTTAGCAGAGAAAGGTAGTCGAGTGTGGTGGTGGTGTTGTAATTGCTAACCATAGTTACATGTGCTTAATAGAGTAAATTGTTGCTAGTGTATAGTGTTATAATTGTATAAAAGTTAGATGCGTTGTAATTAATAAAATTGTGTTACTTAGAGATATTGTCATACTAATGACTTGGTTTCGAGAATTGTTGGTTAACAATTGGTGATCGTAATATGTACTAGTATTGTTGGGCATTCCGTAAGTATGAGTGGTCTGTTTGGTTAAATGTTTTTAATGTCAAGAACTAGATTTCCATATACGAGCAGTTTTGTCCTAAAAACTTCTATCAAACCATATGTGGTACATGTGTAGATATGAGGCATATGAAATTGTGTACGGTATATGTTGTGTGAGTAAGTGATAAGTGCGTGGGTGGTCAGAAAAATTATACGTTATAAAACGTAAATTGAGGTCCCATTTGGAATTGAACTCGATTAGTTGATCTAAAATGCATGTTAGGTCAATTGTATTATGACAATTTTTTTGTTAAAATTATTTCGTAAATTATATAGTAAATGTGATAATAATTATTTGTAAATCGATAAGTGTAAGTGGATATTACTTGCTAAGTGCTTATGTCGTTTATATGGTTATACTGTACTATTATAAGAATATGATCACTATGTGCTATATGTGTTAAGTGTAAAGCGTATTAGGACGTGTTTGGGTAGAACAGGGTTAGACGGTTATGGTTATTAGCGTACTGAAGTAGTACTTTACCTGTATATAGGTACGCATAGGAGGCCAGCTAAGAGCCAGAGCATGTGGAAATGGAATGTAGAGGAAGGAAAGAATTATCGGGATTGACAAGTGATAAAGGGAAATGGATGTGTGATCGAAGAAAGGTCAAGTAGAGATGGATGTAAAGTGATAAGGAGTTAAAGTATTGGACATAGAAATCCTGTGTATTGAGGCAAGTTTACTATTCCTCACTTATTGTTCAAGTGATGTGAAACCTTTTGTATTATTTATTGTTCTTTCGAAATTCCTTCTTACAAGCAATTATATTCTTCATATTTATTCTAAATAATGTGAACCTGTTCTGTTGATTTTACGATATTTCTTTTAAACCATGTTTGCTAGTGCCCATACCTTTTATTTTATTTTATTTTACTTTCAGTGACATTCTTCTTCTATTAATTTACAAACACTCATTCTCAAAATTATTCTGTCATTGTCTATTCTCTCCACCTATTGTTCAGGTGTGATTCTTTTAAAAAAAAAAGTATTTTATATAAATATTTCCCGTCATTATTAATATTCTTCAAAGATCGTTTTCTTCAAATTATTGTAAACTAATTCGAGGTTTATACTGTTGTTGAGGCATATGTTGCTCAGTGACGGTTAAAAATCAAGAATGAATTGAGATCTTCTTAATTATTTAAACTCATATTTGTCATGCCGGTTCTGGCAGCTGAAGCCTATAAGTGCTTAGCTGACATGAGTGAGACCTTAAGTAATTGAGAATTTCTTAAATCTTCGTTTTAAACTATTCGAATCTCTCATGTTAGTTTAAACTTGGTAACGGATTTTCACCAATGGACCCCTTCAGGAGAGGTTTTCTTCAACCTGTCCTACAATTTTATTGTCTTGGAGTTATTTTACAAATGATCATTTTAAAACTACTTAATTCGCTTATGTTGATTCAACTTGACAATGTGTTGGTAAATTTATTAAATGCTTAGCACTTGACTATACCCTTGCTTTATCTTATAATTACAATTGTTGTTATTCATGTTGCAAGTAAATCATTTTACTCAAATGAACCATGTTTTTCGTCACTTGATCATTATATTAATTCGATTTGTCGTTGATATTATTGCTCTTAAATTCTCAGTAAATACGAGTAGCTGTTTATCATATTCCCATTCAATAGTGCTGAAATTGTTGTCCTTGAAATTGTTGTCCTTGTTTCACTGATATATTATGGAATAATACCCTTCTCTATATCGAACTTGTCGATATCTAGGTCAGAATTTTACTAGACCTCATTTCTTCTTGAGATTTGAGTTGTTAACCTGGAACGTGAGTTTCCAGGGTGCTTGGCTGGTCGAGGTGGTCGATTGTTCCGACACCTGACGTTCAGATTATAGGATTGGACTGTTGTTTTTTTTTAAAATGTGGACCGTAAAGGGTCGGACCAGATTCGTGGTCAGAAGTTATTAAGGCCAATGTGTGCCGTGGATCCATTAAAGGACATTGTTGTGTGCGTTTGTCCGGGGTTAGTGCGTGACTGATCAGCAGCCTAACCTTATTGTTTTTATTAATAAAATGCAAAATAGTCCAATTCTATTCCATTTTCTGAATTAAATAAAATGTTATATCTTTAAAGTTCTTGAGCTTCTGTAAATGTGAATTATTCCTTTGAGATAAGTTGGTCAGTGATATGTTCACCAATGTATCATTGTAGTATTATTGTTTCACTATACTGTTCGCTTGCTGAGCATTCTTTGGCTCACTCTTGCTTCATTTTCTCCAATCTTTCAGTTAGGAATAAGGGTGGATGTCATCGTACGATTCATATGAGAGCAATGAGGCAGCCTTTACAGGATAGATCCCGGAGCTAAAGCGGGTAAGCACAGATTGGAGTTAAGCTACAGATTAAATGGTATAGTTATTGAAATTAGAATAGTAGAAGAAATTGTAATAATTTGTATGGTTTAGATTCTTGTTTCATACCATAACCTGGAATCGATCCCGGTGAGGAATCGTTGGTGTATTAAGTGTAATTGTTAAATTGGAATTTGGTTTGGGTTGAATTACAGGAGGATAGTCCGATTTATGAATACTTCATGCCGAAATTTTCTAAAATTTCCCTGTATCAATGTCTATTTTATTATAAAATATATATTTTCAGTATTGGGAAGTTGGGGCGTTACAGGTTGGTATCAGAGCGACAGGTTATGGTCACTGAAACAAATTAGGATAATTAAGTATAGGTATTTAAGTGGGACGTTAGATAGAACGATTTAGGATAAGATTCGCCTTAGGTTATTAGGACAACGGTTGTGACGTTAATTAGTATTTCGACATATCGCGCGAGCCAGAATTCGATTTATTCGAAGGTACGACTTTGGATGAGGTAGTTGATTCGGCGCCGCCTACGTTAAATAGACGATTGGAGTTACCAGCTTGGAGGATGTCATGTGTAGACCTTCGTGTATGTTCTAGAATTTCTTTTTCGACTTTAGTTACCCCGCAAGTGATATAGAAAGTGCGAAAGGATTGAAAACAAGATGTGAAATGCGATTACTGGCATGGGCTAGAGGAATGGCGTGTTTATTCATTACTAGCAGTTGATTTCATTTAGTTTATTGATTAAGGAGATTCGATTCAACCTTTCTTTCTGTTTCTTCTTATCTTGATAATACCCCATCACCTTTGATAGTCAACTATATTTCAATTGATGACGACTTTTTCAGATTCATTTAAACACATTTCTATTTTTCAAAGATACCTCTATTTTCCAGGGGATAACTCGATTCAACATTATGCATATAAATTATTGAGACCCTTGAATTCTTTCTAATTTCCCCGAATAATTGCTATTCCTTATTCAACATTGTATATCTATAAAATTTTTGAAACTTTTGAATTCTTTTTGTTTCTCTTTGAATACTTAACTTTATTTATTCTGACTGGGAAGAACAACCCTATGTATATAGGGGATCCAGGGACATCTATCTATGTGATAGAAGTCTGGTGGGACGCCACTGATTGTGTTTGTCATGAAAGTACTGAAGGCTGGCCACCTCTTTGTACTATGGCGGTTGACCTAAGTGACAAATTCAACCTGGAAACAGTTCAATGATCATTATGATCTCTCGGTAAATTCATTTATCAAATCCATATCAAACAAAATTCAACTTATTCATACTTGCTAACATATGTCCATTGTATTGGTTTCTTTTGTTATAAACCCTTATGAATCCTAAAGCTATCAGTGATTGAGAATAGTAAAGATGGAAACAATGACATCTAAGTGGTCCAAGCTACAATTATGTCGACTGAGAATTTGCTGATCGGGTTTAACAATTAATGTGAAAGCAAGGATTGAATATCGAGATAGATTACTTATTGGATTGGCAACACGCGTACCAGAATAGATAAGACGAGAAAGCTAAGTTTGGATAAGGAGCTGATAACAGGGACACGGGATTACAAATTTTGTCAAGTTGAAAGTAGAGTGATGATGAATATAGTTGGTATGTGATAGTTATGTTGAGGAAAGATTGTTGAGGAACACTTGTTTATTTCATATATTTCATTTTGGATATGATAGTTGAAATATTATAGGATTTTATATGTTTTGAGATTAATTGTTGGATATAGAGGTTTTACACAGGAATAAAAAAAAAAAAACAAAACAAACAGTAAAGAGATTGTGTGGAGCTAACAACTCATATGGACCTAGTTCGAAGAATTATGTATATTTAGAATAAAAGAGATTTGACCAAGACGGAATAAGATGGTAAGAAAATGAGGACAGAGGACCAGAAAGCTTCAGGACTTGTGTTAACAGAAGGTGTGAGATTTAATTTGGAAGGAATTTAGGATTTAGAAATTTTTGGAAAACCAGAATAACGAGGCATGATAGCTAACCACAAGATACGAATTATCGAGACTAGTAGGACCGCCACTAATGGAAGGATTTTAAGAGGAAGCATACTGCAATTGTATAAGGATAAATATGGAAATCTATAAGGGTAAGCGGAAGGAATAATATGGTGAGATGTGACAGAATTAGAAGCTAGAAGTTCAATGTGATTATTAATAACGTCATTAAGAACATGGTGTGAAGAGAGTTGAAAGAGTTAAGTGTGAGTTAAGTTTTGATTGTATAGCTAACTACAAGGTGTAAGCAAAGTATAAAGACAAGAAAGTGAATTTATGATCCCCAAGAAATGTAGAAGTTGTGTTTCAAGGCCGAAAGTAGATAAAGGAGTTTTAACAACTATGTAGACTAAAAGATTATTATGACAAGGTTTTAAGGTTATCTTAAACATGTTGGAGATACCAGTAAGGAGACAATTACAGTAAAGTAGATTTCAGTGGTTATAATTTCTCAGATATATGTATGGAAGAATTTCTAAGATTATCACCAGACAGAGATATAAAGTCAGTTAATTAATTACTACAAGGTATGTAATCAGTTTCGAGTATTCAAGATCGGAAGACACCATAAGATATTTAAAGATATAGGAAGAACATGCATAAGATTTTTAAGTATGAGTTTTGGAAGTGGAAGAAGTGTAATTTTCAGGATATGACGAAAGGATCGAAGTGAATGACGCGAAGACAAAGCAGTAACGAATCAGGAAAGGCCTAAGATGCCAACAGAGATGGAAAATTGTTAATGACCAGCTAGGAATTATCGAAGGTTGTACCAAGATCGCTACAGCAGTAGACATGTTTACCAAGAAGGAAATGGATAGATCAGTGTAAAGAAAGCTTTCAGAAGTCAACGAAGAGATTTAGAACTGCTCCAGTGCTAGGGCATCCGGACAAATGAGGAAGGATCGAGTGTGCTTACGATGCTCAGGGAAATGTTCGAACAATGTGAGAATTTATAGATAGAGGATTCAAAGGTTTAGATTTATTGCAAAGGAAGTATTGGAGGAAATTAAGAAGTACCATGATAACGTGATGAAGCGGAAAGTAAATGGTCATTAGTTTCAAAATTGTGGATATCAGAGTTAGTTGTTTTCTATCTTGATCAAAGTTGGGAACTCAGTAAAACAGTGGGATTAAGGATGGATAGAAGTTTCCCAGTTATTCCCTTCACGAGTAACATTGTACGTTGAAAGTGTAGTAAGAATGGTTGGGGGATTTCTTGATATTCTTTTTCTCAAAGTTTTTTTTTCTGAGGCCGTATGGTTAGGTGTAGGAGTGTGGAAGTTGTATCAATTATGTTAGTCACGTAGATTTTTTTTTTTTTTTTTTTAAGATTTAATTATTTACCTGTTTACTGCAAGTCAAGGCAGGTTTTGTTTTAGTATTATATATGAATGAATTGTTATGGATGATTGGATTAGTAATTGAGGTACTTACATACAGGGCATAGTCTATTATACGAATAGGTCATGTCCGATTTTCGGTAGAAAAAGATCGTCGCGTATGAGTGATAAGTATCTAGAATTAACGAGACATGTAAACCAAAGGTTTAAGTTTATGTTGGAATTTACGGGCTTACAAGACGAACCTAGCGAGATATGATTTGATATAAAGGAGTTCTAGAATGGAAGAAATGACTTGGAAATTGAAAGAGAAGTGTTTGAGAATACCTTCATATGTTTTCTTACTGTCGATTCTGAGGACAGAATCCTATTAAGGGGGGAAGCATATAACGCCTTAGAAATTCGTAATTATAGATATTAATATTTAATATTAAATGTGGATTATATGGTGTAATTTTTTTTATTTATTTTATTTTACGATTTAAATATATGTGACATCATATTTACATGTCTATATGATGAGTTATGTGTGCCGTACATGTCCGTGTATTTTTATTTATATTGTGCTGATTAAAATCTATTTAAATCATGTATTATTGATCTTCCGAGAATTTTATAAAATCATCGGAGTTATTATAAATCATGAAATCTTTTGTAATATTATCCTTGTATATTTAATTAGTTTTTAAATTTATTGGGAGAATTATTTTGGGTGTTTAAGTATTTTAAAATGATTTTAAGAGTTTTATTACATCTAAAGTATCAAAACTTGCAAAATTTATATTTAATTCATTTTTTATCCTAAAAATATTTTAAAAATATGGGGAGGTAGATAATTTTATATTCTACATTTTAAAAATAATATTGAGATTTTGCTTCAAATTTATTTAACTATTTTGCAATTTATAAGCTGGGTTAAATTGTTTTTTTCATAAAACTTTTGGGAAAGTCCTAAATTACTCTACTTCCTTTTAATCCTTAAATTACTCGTTTCTTTCCCAAAAATTCATTTCACTGCTCTGTTCTTGAGGACTTTAGAAAAGTCTCGAAGCCTCTCCTCCCTTCATCTCTAATCTCTCTAATCTCTAACCTGTTCCTCTCTGATTTCTCCCGTAATTGTTTTTCTCCCTCACTTTCTTCTCCTTTCTTTCCGACCTAGTAAAGCTTGAGTTGTATATGTGTAGCTGGTGTGACGACTATGTATGTTCAGGGTGTGTGTGCGATTCATGGTTGGAATCGGGTTCAAACTCGGTTTAACTGCTATGGCGTTGGGGTTGGGTTTAAAGCTATGTGTCGTGTATGTGTGTGTAAGTATCTGGGTGTGTTTTAAATTCGGTGTGTATGTCTGCTTCTGCGAGGAATTTTGCTTCATTGGGCTTTGATTTTTCTGTTTGAGGCTGATATTGTGTTTATAGGTGTTAAAAGTGAAGTTTGATGGGTGTTAGTTTTTATGGAATATAAAGTATGTATGGAGGTTATTGTGTTGGCATTGTAATTCTAGAAGTGTATGTGAATAATCTAATTAACATGATTCAGTTGTGTTTAGAAAGTAGTATGGTAATGGTTTTGTTTTTGAAATGCTAAGTGTTCATGGGTTTATACTATTAGTGAAGAAGGGGATGGTAGTGTGTGAGGGCGTCAAGGCAGTGAGAACAGGGGAGATTGAGTACGAGGCAGAATTAAGATGGGTGTTGCGTGTGTGCTAATTAAGCTGTTGTCTGGTTATGGTGTGGGTGAAACTGGTGAAATTGGTGTTGGAATTACTGTAAGTAAGTGTGTGCAAGTGAATGGGTTGAGGTTTTACTAAGGTAAGGAGACATAGGGTGCAGGAGAAGTGGCATGTGTGTGTTGTAGCCAAGTTTAGTAGGCACTGAAAGGAAACTAGAGGTGCAAATATATATATGTGTCTTGACTGGGTGCTTAAGAGTGATAGGTGAGCTTGTATGCTAATGTGTGTGCTCTTGGCGAGAAGACACGGGGGAGTATAGGAGACAAACGATGGTTAGCAGAGAAAGGTAGTCGAGTGTGGTGGTGGTGTTGTAATTGCTAACCATAGTTACATGTGCTTAATAGAGTAAATTGTTGCTAGTGTATAGTGTTATAATTGTATAAAAGTTAGATGCGTTGTAATTAATAAAATTGTGTTACTTAGAGATATTGTCATACTAATGACTTGGTTTCGAGAATTGTTGGTTAACAATTGGTGATCGTAATATGTACTAGTATTGTTGGGCATTCCGTAAGTATGAGTGGTCTGTTTGGTTAAATGTTTTTAATGTCAAGAACTAGATTTCCATATACGAGCAGTTTTGTCCTAAAAACTTCTATCAAACCATATGTGGTACATGTGTAGATATGAGGCATATGAAATTGTGTACGGTATATGTTGTGTGAGTAAGTGATAAGTGCGTGGTTGGTCAGAAAAATTATACGTTATAAAACGTAAATTGAGTTCCCATTTGGAATTGAACTCGATTAGTTGATCTAAAATGCATGTTAGGTCAATTGTATTATGACAATTTTTTTGTTAAAATTATTTCGTAAATTATATAGTAAATGTGATAATAATTATTTGTAAATCGATAAGTGTAAGTGGATATTACTTGCTAAGTGCTTATGTCGTTTATATGGTTATACTGTACTATTATAAGAATATGATCACTATGTGCTATATGTGTTAAGTGTAAAGCGTATTAGGACGTGTTTGGGTAGAACAGGGTTAGACGGTTATGGTTATTAGCGTACTGAAGTAGTACTTTACCTGTATATAGGTACGCATAGGAGGCCAGCTAAGAGCCAGAGCATGTGGAAATGGAATGTAGAGGAAGGAAAGAATTATCGGGATTGACAAGTGATAAAGGGAAATGGATGCGTGATCGAAGAAAGGTCAAGTAGAGATGGATGTAAAGTGATAAGGAGTTAAAGTATTGGACATAGAAACCCTGTGTATTGAGGCAAGTTTACTATTCCTCACTTATTGTTCAAGTGATGTGAAACCTTTTGTATTATTTATTGTTCTTTCGAAATTCCTTCTTACAAGCAATTATATTCTTCATATTTATTCTAAATAATGTGAACCTGTTCTGTTGATTTTACGATATTTCTTTTAAACCATGTTTGCTAGTGCCCATACCTTTTATTTTATTTTATTTTACTTTCAGTGACATTCTTCTTCTATTAATTTACAAACACTCATTCTCAAAATTATTCTGTCATTGTCTATTCTCTCCACCTATTGTTCAGGTGTGATTCTTTTAAAAAAAAAAGTATTTTATATAAATATTTCCCGTCATTATTAATATTCTTCAAAGATCGTTTTCTTCAAATTATTGTAAACTAATTCGAGGTTTATACTGTTGTTGAGGCATATGTTGCTCAGTGACGGTTAAAAATCAAGAATGAATTGAGATCTTCTTAATTATTTAAACTCATATTTGTCATGCCGGTTCTGGCAGCTGAAGCCTATAAGTGCTTAGCTGACATGAGTGAGACCTTAAGTAATTGAGAATTTCTTAAATCTTCGTTTTAAACTATTCGAATCTCTCATGTTAGTTTAAACTTGGTAACGGATTTTCACCAATGGACCCCTTCAGGAGAGGTTTTCTTCAACCTGTCCTACAATTTTATTGTCTTGGAGTTATTTTACAAATGATCATTTTAAAACTACTTAATTCGCTTATGTTGATTCAACTTGACAATGTGTTGGTAAATTTATTAAATGCTTAGCACTTGACTATACCCTTGCTTTATCTTATAATTACAATTGTTGTTATTCATGTTGCAAGTAAATCATTTTACTCAAATGAACCATGTTTTTCGTCACTTGATCATTATATTAATTCGATTTGTCGTTGATATTATTGCTCTTAAATTCTCAGTAAATACGAGTAGCTGTTTATCATATTCCCATTCAATAGTGCTGAAATTGTTGTCCTTGAAATTGTTGTCCTTGTTTCACTGATATATTATGGAATAATACCCTTCTCTATATCGAACTTGTCGATATCTAGGTCAGAATTTTACTAGACCTCATTTCTTCTTGAGATTTGAGTTGTTAACCTGGAACGTGAGTTTCCAGGGTGCTTGGCTGGTCGAGGTGGTCGATTGTTCCGACACCTGACGTTCAGATTATAGGATTGGACTGTTGTTTTTTTTAAAATGTGGACCGTAAAGGGTCGGACCAGATTCGTGGTCAGAAGTTATTAAGGCCAATGTGTGCCGTGGATCCATTAAAGGACATTGCTGTGTGCGTTTGTCCGGGGTTAGTGCGTGACTGATCAGCAGCCTAACCTTATTGTTTTTATTAATAAAATGCAAAATAGTCCAATTCTATTCCATTTTCTGAATTAAATAAAATGTTATATCTTTAAAGTTCTTGAGCTTCTGTAAATGTGAATTATTCCTTTGAGATAAGTTGGTCAGTGATATGTTCACCAATGAATCATTGTAGTATTATTGTTTCACTATACTGTTCGCTTGCTGAGCATTCTTTGGCTCACTCTTGCTTCATTTTCTCCAATCTTTCAGTTAGGAATAAGGGTGGATGTCATCGTACGATTCATATGAGAGCAATGAGGCAGCCTTTACAGGATAGATCCCGGAGCTAAAGCGGGTAAGCACGGATTGGAGTTAAGCTACAGATTAAATGGTATAGTTATTGAAATTAGAATAGTAGAAGAAATTGTAATAATTTGTATGGTTTAGATTCTTGTTTCATACCATAACCTGGAATCGATCCCGGTGAGGAATCGTTGGTGTATTAAGTGTAATTGTTAAATTGGAATTTGGTTTGGGTTGAATTACAGGAGGATAGTCCGATTTATGAATACTTCATGCCAAAATTTTCTAAAATTTCCCTGTATCAATGTCTATTTTATTATAAAATATATATTTTCAGTATTGGGAAGTTGGGGCGTTACACTTACAGCCTCCCCTCCTTAAAAGGATTCCGTCCCGGAATCAGGTTGAAAATAGTTGGGGGTACTTTTCACGCATCGTGCTCTCTAGTTCCCATGTTGATTCTTCGACATTCTGGTTCCTCCACAAAACTCTCACGAGTTTGATAACCTTGTTCCTCAGCACTTGTCCTTTTCTATCCATGATTTCCACGGGTTTCTCCACATAAGTCAAATCTGGCTGTAGGTCTATCTGGTCGTATTCTATCACATGCCGAAAGTCCGTATGGTAGGGTCGTAGCATGGACACATGAAACACATTATGAATTTGCTGCAAGCTTGGGGCAAGGCTAACTCGTAGGCTAACTTCCCAATACGCCTCAAAATCTCAAAAGGTCCAATAAACCTCAAGGGATACCTCTTTCTTAACAAATCGCATCAATCCTTTCCAGGGGATACCTTTAGCATCACGAAGTCTCCCACCTCATACTCCTTTGACATCTCATAAAATTTGACCATTCGAAATAATGGGTTGCGTAAAAAAAAACTAATGACTTTTACATACACTCGTCTGTACCGTAAAGACGTAATATCAATTCGAAATCTTCATTTAATAATTCGTACATATCGTGATTGCAAAATTTTCTCATCCACCCATAAAATTACTATTCATCCAGGTTTCGAATATTCACGATAATTAGGGCTATTGCAGTCTCATCTCCTTAAAAGGATTCTATCTTAAGAACCTAAGGAAAATAGTTGTGGATACAATTCCAACTTTACCCTTTCCAACTCTCAGGTTGACACTTCAACCCTTTTGTTCTCTCACCATCGCTTTAATGTTGTTTCTCAACGCATGCTCTCCTCGACCTGTATTCCTTATCGGTTGTTCTATGAATGGAAATTTCTATCCCACTACTTATACGTTTCTCTTCTACCTTGTTCATAGTATCCGTGTTTAGTCCTTGTATCATTGGCCCGTGAATACTTTGTGGTCGTATTTTATAATCTGAGACAACGTCAATACGCACGGTATTCCTCATATTCCTTGGCTTGATCAGCACGCATGTGTTGCCTCCCGTTAGCCGTTACCACTTGCTATGGATACTGTATAGTCTTCGGTATATGTCGAACCAGTTCAGCTACTATATCCCTCGTTCATTGACTTCTTCGTAACGCAAGAAAAGCGAAACTTCTTCTTTCACAGTACGCTTTACAAGAGACATCCTTACGTTCGCATGGTGACGATCGTGATAACAACATTCATTTCATTGATAAGTTTTTATTCTCGACTGCCCCATGAAATCTAAGGCACGACACTAAATATAAATTCGATCGTCTGGATAATTCTTCTTCCCTGTCCGTCAGCCACAGATCAAATTAGTACATACGCTCAATCTCTTTGTTAAATATACTTGAAAGCACCTTCAATATTCGAAGTTTAACCTTAAGTCTTTATCTGACGTAATCGCTGCAGAAGTTTTATATTGCACCACCATCTCTTCCGTATTGTGACGCCCCCAAATCTGAGGTCAAAGATTCAGGTCGTCACATCATCATCCAACCATATCATACCTGTATTAACTTTACAACTCAACAATACATACGTCCAGACCTCTATCTTACGCACAAACAAGTTAGAGCCTCAGAAACGATAATCAAAAGTAACACTAAATATTACAATTCATCTGTACAATCCAGAGTCTTACGTACTTCCGCTTATACAACTATACTTGAAGACAAGTCTTACTATTACAGTTGAAAACCTATCAGACTTACTCTGTAGTATTTATCAGGAACTAAATCATCTCCGGGGTAATTCTTCTACTCCTCTTCTGCTGGTGCGGAGTTAATCGGCCAAATTCTTCTCTTTCTGAAAAGTTTTTATAAAGCAAGAATGAGCTACATAATGCTCAGCAAGTTCACCAATTTGTAAAATAATAATGTGGTTTATTTCGAAAACATTCCCAACTATATGGGTATATATCTCAGATTTCAAAACATAATTGGACAATGTATATGTCCGAGTTTGAATAAAACATCTATACTCACTAAGGAGCTTTAAGAATAACATATGAACCCTTTATAAGGTTCCCATTTCAATATATCTCAAGTTTGAAAATATATACATACGAGTATATCATTTTCGGCAAAACACTCTACGATTAACATGTTGTACAGGGAATACATCATTGCAAACCTCTTTCCTTCCATTAGCTTAGAAGGTTCCTCATACAAAAACATTTCATTCTTTGAAACAATTGCAAGAGTGCACTAACACGTGCCAATCTTTATAGAAAATCTTGCAGTTCTAGATACTACACGATGTCAATATTTTTCTTATCGAAAACCACACTATCGGCAACTTGGCACTTAGGCCCAAGAAGCAGTGTTTGAGTATTTTTCCAAAGTGGAGGATGGGACTGAAAGAAAACCTAAAAACCTGACAAGGATTGACGATGATCAGTCGCCACATCCAAGTCCAATAATCCGCGGGTCTTCTCTACCGGTAGAAGGATAGAAACTACATCCGTAACTATCCCCGGGTGAAAACTACATCCGTAATCACCCTCGATGAAAACTACATCCGTAATCATCCTTCGGCAAAACCTGGGCCGGAATAATAATTGATGGACCGCCTGGCTCACGGCCGCTTACACATCCCAGGAATCGTTCGTCAACGGTTCCCACACCTTCCAGAGTCCCTTTTTCTTTTTCTTTTAAAACTTGATTTTTATTGAAAACTGAGTAATTGAGGCCCGACATCAGTCGACCGATGATTCTTGAAATCATACAAGAAGCAAATCTGACCGGGGGGTTTTCGAAAATGTTTTGAGTTCGAAAGAGTTCGAGTTTGAAAGTGTTAAAGGTATCTTGGATTAGCTTGGTCTTTAAAATAATGAACAATAATTAATAAATGATATTTTAAAATTTAATATTAATAATTAATAAAATAATTATTTAATTAAATAAGCTTTTAATCCAAGATAGGTATTTTGAGTATTTACGAAGATATAAAAATAATTACTTGAGTATACGATACTCCCCGAATGACCCTTCGGGTTTTCGTAATCTATTTACGATATAATAATATACCGCTCCCCGGTCAATAGTATATACGGACCGCTACGACCTCTATTGCTAGAGTCGTTGTCCGAAGAAAACATTTCAATCTAAGTTCAAGGGGTACAAACATATATGTACTTATACATCTCAATTGCATCAATACTTCGATAAACATAACATTGGATATGATTGAAAACTACAAACACAACAGTGAAAGTCCTTGTATATGTAAGTTTTGAAAATTAAACTTGCAATGGTTTAGTTGGGGTGGTCGAGCGTGCGGAGTGGAACGATCTATACATAAGCAATAACCGTTCGTTAGTACCTTAACAATGTCTCTTTAATTACGGGGTTTTAGAGGGTACAAAGTTAACTTAATGACTTCGTCTTATGACACTCTAGCCCCACTATAGGTTCATGTCATCACTCGATTACGCTCGTCACTATTCAACTTAATTTGGTTACCATAAACGAATCATTTTCATCACCCCTAAAATTACATTCCACTAACGACTTTTTCCTTGCGCGAATTTTACTCTAGCATTTGTATAAAATTGAAAAATTCATATTTTAATCCAATTCTTTTTGGGTAGCCTTCACCACTGCATTTTCTAGCTTCTCTAATTTTTCCATGATCCCACATAAATTTTTAGGGGTTTAAACAAGGTTCACAAGGGGACAATTCAGTGCAGTCCGGAGTCCAGAAACACCTTTTACTTCTCCGACCATAACTTAAAATCCATACATCACCTAGTCATGAACCTTATATTTTTAGAAACTACATTCAAATACCTTTCCAACAATATTTGATAGGACCTCAGGGGACAAGATTTGGGGGTTCAAAACCATCTTACAAGACAGGTCAAGTTCCTGGAAAAACTCAGCATGCTTGTTTCACTTAAATCAACCAAGATTCTTACTTCCACAACACAACCAACATCTAATTCACCAAGTTCATACTTTATAACATTCATGGAGATACATATACTATCCACAAGCATCAAAATCACAATCACAACACTAAAACTCAATATCCATATCATCCATCAGTTGAACATCCAAGATTAACACAAATATACATGGATCTATCATTGAACATCATAAACACTACATGGCCAAGAGGGGTTAGGGTTTTTATACCTTCTTGAGTATCTAGAAGCCTTGGGTAAGCCTTACAAATCTCAAGAATACCTTGAATAAGCTCCTACTATCCTTATAATCCAAGATCTATAAGAAAAACTTAACATTGTTACTATTCACAATAACTTTAACAATTAATATCTTGAAATTTAATGGGTGAAAGGGCTTGGAAATCTTAGTATACCTTTCTTAGATGATGTAGAGAGCCTAGGAATTATGCCTTGAATTATGAATGAGGAGAAATGGAGGAAAGAAAATTTTTCTTCCTTGGTTGAAGCTTTGGCCGAGAGCTTTTGTTCAAGGGGGGGGGGAGAGTATTTTGTGTTTTGATTTTTTGTGTTGGTTGAAATAATTGTGTTAAGTGGTTGGGTGATACATATTAGTGTATGTATATGCATGGTACAAGTCTAGGTATGGCCTCCATGTACTCTTGTCTCCCTGGAAAAAGAAATGCCAACTAGTTACTATTCCTCTTGTCCATTTGGTTTAACTAGTTTGCTTTTCCTAACTACTTGGTTGCATGGGACTTGCATGCAATACTACTCCTTGTATCATTATTCTTCCACCAATGCTTGTCACTTAATCTTTAATTCGTATCGTATCTTAATTAATCTCCCGTAATAATATTTTGTCGCATAGAGATTTCCCTAGTAATTCCTTAAGTACTTAATTGTGTAAATTCCTCGAATATCCATAATTCCTCGTCATAATCCTTAATAAATCTTTTAATACTCTAATCATTCTCAAATCCCAAGTTTTATAAATCTTACTAACAATAAGACTCTTGCCCTCAACAATCTTCTCTTTTATCTTACATAGTGAATGTAACAACATAGTTTCTCAGACAATCAATTCCATTAAACAACAGGGATGACTAGAAAGGTTCCAAATTGACAATGTCACATGATATTAAATAAAAGAAAATATTGCAAAAACTAGGGTTCTTATAGCCTCCCCTCCTTAAAAGGATTCCGTCCCGGAATCAGGTTGAAAACAGTTGGGGGTGCTTTTCACGCATCGCGCTCTCTAGTTCCCATGTTGATTCTTCGACATTCTGGTTCCTCCACAAAACTCTCACTAGTTTGACAACCTTGTTCCTCAGCACCTGTTCTTTTCTATCCATGATTTCTACGGGTTGCTCCACATAGGTTAAGTCTGGCTGCAGATCCACTTGATCATGTTCTATCACGTGTCGGAAGTCGGTATGGTAGGGTCGTAGCATGGACACATGGAACACATTATGTACTTGCTGCAAGCTCGAGGGTAAAGCCAATTCATAGGCTAACTTTCCAACTCGTCTCAAAATCTCAAAAGGTCCAATAAATCTTGGGCTTAGCTTCCCCTTCTTACCAAATCTCATCAATCCCTTCCACGGTGATACCTTTAACATCACAAACTCTCCTACCTGATATTCTTTGTCCTTGCGGGTCTGGTCCGCATACTTCTTCTGTCTGTCTTGGGCCGCTACCAGCCGTCCTCTTATGAGTTCGATAGTTTCTCTTGTCTGTTGGACCAGTTCAGGCCCTAAAATCTTCCGCTCTCCAACTTCTTCCCAGCACAAGGGAGACCGACATCTTC
Organism: Saposhnikovia divaricata; assembly: GCA_036435485.1. Classification (NCBI taxonomy): domain Eukaryota; kingdom Viridiplantae; phylum Streptophyta; class Magnoliopsida; order Apiales; family Apiaceae; genus Saposhnikovia; species Saposhnikovia divaricata. The sequence goes on along the minus strand of CM071595.1, from coordinate 66,643,477 downwards.
GTCCGTATAAAGCTTCATATGGGGCATTCCTATACTCGCATGGTAACTGTTGTTGTAGGAAAATTCGATCAACGGCAAGTGGTCATCCCAACTTCCCTTAAAATCGATGGCACACACTCTCAACATGTCCTCTATGGTCTGGATGGTTCTCTCGCTCTGTCCGTCTGATTGGGGGTGGTATGCAGTACTCATGTTTAACTTGGTCCCCACACAATCCTGAAAACTCCTCCAGAACCTGGAGTTAAACCTTGGGTCTCTACCAGATACAATGCTCACAGGAACCCCATGCCTTACCAAGATCTCCTTAGATATCTCATAAAATTTGACCATTCGAAATATGGGTTTCGTAAAAAAGCTAATGACTTTTGCATACACTCGTCTGTACCGTAAGGACGTAATATTAATTCGAAATCTTCATTTAATAATTCGTACATAGCGTGATTGGAAAAATTCCTCATCCACCAATAAAATTACTAATCGTCCAGGTTTCGAATATTCCCGAAAATTAGGGTTAATGCAGTCTCCTCTCCTTACAAGGATTCTATCTTAAGAACCTAAGGATAATAGTTGTGGATACAATTCCAACCTTACCTTTTCCAACACTCAGGTTGAAACTTCAACCCTATTGTTCTCTCCCTTGGTCATGTTGTTCCTCAACGCATACTCTCCACGACCTGTATTCCTTATCGTTTGTTCTATGATTGAAAATTTCTATCCCACTACTTATACGTTCCTCTTCTACCTTGTTCATAGTATCCGTGTTGAGTCCTTGCATCGTTGGCCGTGGATACTTTGTGGTCGTGTTTTATAATCTGAGACACGTCAATACGCACGGTATTCCTCATATTCCTTCGCTTGATTAGCAGGCAGGTGTTGCCTCCTGTCAGCCGTTACCACCTGCTATGGATACTGTATAGTCTTCGGTATACGTCGAACCAGTTCCGCTACTATATCCCTCGTTCATTGACTTCTTCGTAACGTAAGAATAACGAAATTTCTTCTTTCGTAGTACGCTTTACAAGAGACGTCCTTACGCTCGCATGGTGACGATCGTGATAACAACATTCATTTCATGGATAAGTTTTTATTCTCGACTGCCCCGTAAAATCTAAGGCACGACACTAAATATAAGTTCGATCGTCTGGATAATTCTTCTTCCCTGTCTGTCAGCCACAGACCAAATTAGTACATACGCTCCATCTCTTTATTAATTATACTTGAAAGCACCTTCAATATTCGAAGTTTAACCTTAAGTCTCTATCTGACGTAATCACTGCAGAAGTTTTATATTGTACCACCATCTCTTCCGTATATAAATCGATGATCTTCTAAATGGAAAGTCTCTCGTATGTAAATCACTTGGTCCAACAATTATAAATCAACTAGGGCCATCTCTTGGCTCGGTCTTTGGCGACGTACTTATGAAATTCATTATAATTCTGTCCACGTTCAGAATTTTCTACAGGCGGAATTAATCCAGTAGATCTCTATCGTTTTGTTTATGACATGCTGCGTTTGTACTTAATAGTTTGTCAATACTATTCTTCATATCCGTTTGCCAAACATTCTCTTAATTCTCTGTACATCTTTGTCCTTCAACAAACTTTAGTCATTTTCTTCTAACATTATTCTCTATTGTATATACTCTATTTTCACGGTCAATACTGACTGAATTCCAATTTCGAATAATCCATTCTATAGGTATCGGCCACCACACTGGCCTTTCTTGGGTAATAACAGATTTCTCCATTATACTCCCTGCTCCCTATCGTCACCTTCTATTTCTTATGTTTAGTTCTAATATGAAGATATACTTATGGCACTTGTGGAAAAATTTTCACACTTTCTCATAAGGTTAACGTCTCAGTTTTATGCGTGAACGCCATCATGACTAATCCCAGACTCACGGTTAGTATATCCTATCCCGTAGCCTTTATGTTGTTTAGAAGTATAGGCTATCATCCCCTTTCTACTGCATCAGCACACCTCTTAAACTTTTGAAAGACGCATCATCGTGACTCTCAAAGTCCTCTTTTTATCATCAAGTATAGCTAACAACGAGGTTGTTGCTAAAATCTCATTTCATCCCAAAACTTTGTTCATTAATCCATAAAGGCTTCTGACTCATTAGTCCATTCAAACGATGCTACCACAATTTTATAACATTTATATTAGTGTGAAATGCCAACTTTGGCACAGTACAGAGGTCGATCTTGAGTTGGTGAAACCTTCCCTTCAACCTTATCTTTGAAAAACAACTACCCATTTTAACTAGTCAATAATTCCTCCATTTCCGATAAGGGTATCAGTTCTCGATGGTATATGTAAGATGTCATACGCTCGTCCTCTTTCACAACTGGCGCCAATCAGTCTGAGGCCCGCCTGCTGCTGCGATTCCCAATAAAATTGATTATGTGGTAATCTCGAAGGATCATTGGCATATACCCTGCATCCATTTGCTATTAGGGGCCTGTTAAACTTTATGTCTCTCTATGTGCATCATTCCCTTTATGCTAAGTAAATATTCACATTCTTGCCACGATATTTCTTTCTTTCTTGTCCATCTCACTTCCATGTTAGTTTCCTATAAGGATATGTTTTACATTGCAATCGATTTGCATTTCCTGGATCAAGAAAAGGCTTGGTAACTCAAGAATTCATTAATATAACATCCTGACAACGGTTGGTAGGAGCGTACTCCCACCCACCTCATCATTTCTTATAACTTTCCTCACACTGATATTAAAGGTCTTGTGGTATGCCCCGACATGTTATTTCTACTTTAATAATTACTCGGCATAACGCTCTGGCTGCACAATTACAACATTTGGTTTTTGATCTCATATTGGTGTAACGGTTCATAATTATACCTCCCGTTCACCTTAGAGTAATCACTTTGAAAGGAATGGTTTCAAAATAACAAGGTCCAATAGATAATTTCAATAAGAATTCCACATTGGATGTTCCAAGAATGTTGATGGTTCCGAATACTAGGAGTCTCGATTTTTGGAGATGTAAGGATGGACAGAAAGAATACAACAGGGTTTATTCCTTCCCGTCCTGATAATTCTGTAATATGATACCATAGAGAATGTTGCACAAGGGCAATGATTGTTGGATACAAAAGTCATAAAGACGGTCTTTATACAATTCTTACATCGGGTGGATACTTTTCCTCCTGAATAATAAGAGGAAATCTAAAGTCGCATTGATGAAGGTCAGCCAATAGAAAGCAATTCTACTCCATGACAATTAAAGAATGAAGTAGTTTATCATTCAAGTAATCAGTGGTTTCAAATGAATTCTCATTGTGTGAATGAAAGAATAAAATATTCAAGTGATATAGAGTCTGATACGAAGATGGGTAGAATTCGAGTTGAATGGGCGACCTCATTAGGTCTCAATCAAGTTATTCGTCAAAACTTTCATCATCATACTTCACCACATGCAAAATGCATTGCAGAATGAATTAAATTGGGAGTTGGACCAGTGAAACAATAACTAGTCCTTTTCAAGAAACACTAGCAACTAGCTAGACAAAATTTGCTAGTTCACCTGCTTGAGATATCACCACCAGCTAGGACAATTAGCTAGGTGTTCTTCATAACATTACAATTTTGAGTAGTTAGAACAATCAACTAGTCATTCATATAGACATAACGACTAGCTAGTTTCAATTGGATAGAACGGAATTTCAACATCGTAGCCACTGAAGAAACTTTAGGCTTCTCGGACAACGAATGAAAATAAGAAGTTATTAAGTTTGAAAAAGAAAACTATAAAATCTGAAGAGAATGTTCTAGGTATTGGAACAATCGATAACCTCTCATCAAATATTACTTATCAATGAAACGGTCCACCCAAGGGTGCCTCCGTACACATGCTTTATCAGATCCAACAATAGAATTAAATTCGGAATACCACTATCAAAATGATATCCTTACCATGATTTCAATGTACGATGTACAATCTCATCTTGAATAGAAGAAAAGAATTCATGAGGGACATCTGGACATTAGATCATCCATGTCCTCAGTAATTTGTTGAATATTTATGAGCTCAACTGAAGAGTGCAAGTATGAAAGAAGCAATCAAATATCGATATTCGTTAAGTAGTATTCGTCGATTAATTAAGGAAATATTTGTTGAACATTCCTTGCATAATTGAAAGAAAGTGTAAATAGTCCTGAGCAGAAATAATTATAAACTTCAAATAGAATGCTCGGGGATCAATTAAGATACTTTGGATGAGTCCCGGTTTCGAGAAAGTATATCACTGGTTGTTATTCCACAAGTTTGAAGTAGAAAGCTAGGAGGTTACCTGATATAAACTAATCGAGGTAACATGGTTAGTGAACAGTTTAAAATGAAGTAGTGCACCAGCCGGTAGTTACCAAAATAAGTTAATAATCATTCGTGCATCTCATTATCACCACTATGAGGGTAACTCCATCTCTTCGTCTTCGTAATACAAGACACCAACTAGTGCGTCTCTCAATCATCATCTTAAAGTCATTTATCGAGTTAGGGTTTCACAAATATATCTGTCATTCCCGTGCTTTATCTTGAAGTCCAAGCTTCACATCATTCCGGGGACACCTGCTATGTCCATAAGGTCCTACTTCATGCCTTCCGACATGAATCACAAGTGGCCAGTTCCTTCTGGGAACAGATCAAAGAGATCTCTCAGGGATCTCAGTACAGTCCATAGGTTCAGTGGCGGGTGTGTGTATGTGATCATATACAAAAAATATTGAGGTCTACAATACATATATACGTAGTCCCTGATAACATCTCTATCAAAGGATCCCACTCTAGACCCGCTGGTCTTTTCTTTTGGTAGACTCTGAGATCACTGTATCGCTCGTTGCAACCATATTCAACTTCTGGTGAGTCCCTTTGTTAATCCTACTTGTTTGTTCTCTAAGTTGAACTACCATGTTCTAGAGTCCGAATCATGCGTGGAATTATCTAGCACGCTCGTCTTATGATAACATTATCGTATAACACATGTAAAATTCGCCATCAAGGGTAATGGAATCCACAACGACATAGTGACCAACCTTCAGGTAAACCCGTTACTTATCGAAAATCGGATCTTATAGCCAAAGTAAAAGACTTTCATTAATCCAAGTACTAAGTACCCTTAATTATGTAGGGAAGTCCAAACTTCTTGATTCTTAAAATGCCGCCTCCTAAACTGTGGAGGAATATGGGCCACAAAATTTATGCCAGCCTAGTCATCCGATCATATTGGCAATATCGCCCCTACCTCAGCTGCTCTCGAGATTTCGCTCTGCTTCCTATATCATTACCTATGATAGGTCATGTACGACTCTCAAACCTCTATTCATCATTCTGAAGGTCTCTAAGGATTCTATCGACCCTGGTATAATACCTTCAGTAACACTCCAGTCCATTTTACTCACCGGTACCTCTTCCGGTAGTCCAATCATAAGTTTACTACGATCTCTTATGTCATTCTCCTACTTAGAATTAACTCTCAACACTCTCGTTTCTGAGTACTGTAACTTATCGCTCTGATACCATTTCTGTGACGCCCCCAAATCTGAGGTCAAAGATTCAGGTCGTCACATCATCATCCAACCATATCATACCTATACTAACTTTACAACTCAACAATACATACGTCCAGACCTCAATCTTACGAACAAACAAGTTAGAGCCTCAGAAACGATAATCAAAAGTAACACTAAATATTACAATTCATCTGTACAATCCAGAGTCTTACGCACTTCCGCTTATACAACTATACTTGAAGACAAGTCTTACTATTACAGTTGAAAACCTATCAGACTTACTCTGTAGTATTTATCAGGAACTAAATCATCTCCGGGGTAATTCTTCTACTCCTCTTCTGCTGGTGCGGAGTTAATCGGCCAAATTCTTCTCTTTCTGAAAAGTTTTTATAAAGCAAGAATGAGCTACATAATGCTCAGCAAGTTCACCAATTTGTAAAATAATAATGTGGTTTATTTTGAAAACATTCCCAACTATATGGGTATATATCTCAGATTTCAAAACATAATTGGACAATGTATATGTCCGAGTTTGAATAAAACATCTATACTCACTAAGGAGCTTTAAGAATAACATATGAACCCTTTATAAGGTTCCCATTTCAATATATCTCAAGTTTGAAAATATATACATCATTGCAAACCTCTTTCCTTCCATTAGCTTAGAAGGTTCCTCATACAAAAACATTTCATTCTTTGAAACAATTGCAAGAGTGCACTAACACGTGCCAATCTTTATAGAAAATCTTGCAGTTCTAGATACTGCACGATGTCAATATTTTTCTTATCGAAAACCACACTATCGGCAACTTGGCACTTAGGCCCAAGAAGCAGTGTTTGAGTATTTTTCCAAAGTGGAGGATGGGACTGGAAGAAAACATAAAAACCTGACAAGGATTGACGATGATCAGTCGCCACATCCAAGTCCAATAATCCGCGGGTCTTCTCTACCGGTAGAAGGATAGAAACTACATCCGTAACTATCCCCGGGTAAAAACTACATCCGTAATCACCCTCGATGAAAACTACATCCGTAATCATCCTTCGGCAACACCTGGGCCGGAATAATAATTGATGGACCGCCTGGCTCACGGCCGCTTACACATCCCGGGAATCGTTCGTCAACGATTCCCACACCTGCCAGAGTCCCTTTTTCTTTTTCTTTTAAAACTTGATTTTGATTGAAAACTGAGTAATTGAGGCCCGACATCAGTCGACCGATGATTCTTGAAATCATACAAGAAGCAAACCTGAACGGGGGTTTTCGAAAATGTTTTGAGTTCGAAAGAGTTCGAGTTTGAAAGTGTTAAAGGTATCTTGGATTAGCTTGTTCTTTAAAATAATGAACAATAATTAATAAATGATATTTTAAGATTTAATATTAATAATTAATAAAATAATTATTTAATTAAATAAGCTTTTAATCCAAGATAGGTATTTTGAGTATTTACGAATATATAAAAATAATTACTTGAGTATACGATACTCCCCGAATGACCCTTCGGGTTTTCGCAATCTATTTACGATATAATAATATACCGCTCCCCGGTCAATAGTATATACGGACCGCTACGACCTCTATTGCTAGAGTCGTTGTCCGAAGAAAACATTTCAATCTAAGTTCAAGGGGTACAAACATATATGTACTTATACATCTCAATTGCATCAATACTTCGATAAACATAACATTGGATATGATTGAAAACTACAAACACAACAGTGAAAGTCCTTGTATATGTAAGTTTTGAAAAGTAAACTTGCCTTGGTTTGGTTGGTGTGGTCGAGCGTGCGGAGTGGAACGATCTATACATAAGCAATAACCGTTCGTTAGTACCTTAACAATGTCTCTTTAATTACGGGGTTTTAGAGGGTACAAAGTTAACTTAATGACTTCGTCTTATGACACTCTAGCCCCACTATAGGTTCATGTCATCACTCGATTACGCTCGTCACTATTCGACTTAATTTGGTTACCATAAACGAATCATTTTCATCACCCCAAAAATTACATTCCACTAACGACTTTTTTCCTTGCGCGAATTTTACTCTAGCATTTGTATAAAATTGAAAAATTCATATTTTAATCCAATTCTTTTTGGGTAGCCTTCACCACTGCATTTTCTAGCTTCTCTAATTTTTCCATGATCCCACATTAATTTTTAGGGGTTTAAACAAGGTTCACAAGGGGACCATTCAGTGCAGTCCGGAGTCCAGAAACACCTTTTACTTCTCCGACCATAACTTAAAATCCATACATCACCTAGTCATGAACCTTATATTTTTAGAAATTACATTCAAATACCTTTCCAAAAATATTTTATAGGACCTCAGGGGACAAGATTTGGGGGTTCAAAACCATCTTACAAGACAGGTCAAGTTCCTGGAAAAACTCAGCATGCTTGTTTCACTTAAATCAACTAAGATTCTTACTTCCACAACACAACCAACATCTAATTCACCAAGTTCATACTTTATAACATTCAGGGAGATACATATACTATCCACAAGCATCAAAATCACAATCACAACACTAAAACTCAAGATCCATATCATCCATCACTTGAACATCCAAGGTTAACACAAATATACATGGATCTATCATTGAACATCATAAACACTACATGGCCAAGAGGGGTTAGGGTTTTTATACCTTCTTGAGTATCTAGGAGCCTTGGGTAAGCCTTACAAATCTCAAGAACACCTTGAATAAGCTCCTACTATCCTTATAATCCAAGATCTATAAGAAAAACTTAACATTGTTACTATTCACAATAACTTTAACAATTATATCTTGAAATTTAATGGGTGAAAGGGCTTGGAAATCTTAGTATACCTTTCTTAGATGATGTAGAGAGCCTAGGAATTATGCCTTGAATTATGAATGAGGAGAAATGGAGGAAAGAAAATTTTTCTTCCTTGGTTGAAGCTTTGGCCGAGAGCTTTTGTTCAAGGGGGGGAGAGTATTTTGTGTTTTGATTTTTTGTGTTGGTTGAAATAATTGTGTTAAGTGGTTGGGTGATACATATTAGTGTATGTATATGCATGGTACAAGTCTAGGTATGGCCTCCATGTACTCTTGTCTCCTTGGAAAAAGAAATGCCAACTAGTTACTATTCCTCTTGTCCATTTGGTTTAACTAGTTTGCTTTTCCTAACTACTTGGTTGTATGGGACTTGCATGCAATACTACTCCTTGTATCATTATTCTTCCACCAATGCTTGTCACTTAATCTTTAATTCGTATCGTATCTTAATTAATCTCCCGTAATAATATTTTGTCGCGTAGAGATTTCCCTAGTAAATCCTTAAGTACTTAATTGTGTAAATTCCTCGAATATCCATAATTCCTCGTCATAATCCTTAATAAATCTTTTAATACACTAATCATTCTCAAATCCCAAGTTTTATAAATCTTACTAACAATAAGACTCTTGCCCTCAACAATCTTCTCTTTTATCTTACATAGTGAATGTAACAACATAGTTTCTCAGACAATCAATTCCATTAAACAACAGGGATGACTAGAAAGGTTCCAAATTGACAATGTCACATGATATTAAATAAAAGAAAATAATGCAAAAATTAGGGTTCTTACACGTATATAAATCGATAATCTTCTAAATGGAAAGTCTCTCGTAGGTAAATCACTTGGTCCAACAATTATAAATTAACTAGGGCCATCTCTTGGCTCGGTCTTTGGCGACCTACTTATGAAATTCATTACAATTCTGTCCACCTTCAAGATTTTCTACAGGCGGAATTAATCGACTAGATCTCTATCATTCTGCTTTTGACATGTCGCGTTTGTAATTAAAAGTTTGCCAATACCATTCTTCATATCCGTTTGCCAAACATTCTCTTAATTCTCTATACATCTTTGTCCTTCCCCATAATTTAGTCATTTTCCCCTAACATTATTCTTTATGGCATATACTCTATTTTCTTGGTCAAGACTGACTGAATTCCAATTTCGAATAATCCCTTCTATAGGTATCGGCCACCACACTGGCCTTTCCTGGGTAATAACAAATTTCTCCATTATACTCCCCGCTCCCTTTCGTCACCTTCTCTTTCTTATGTTTAGTTCTAATATGAAGATATACTTATGGCACTTGTAGAAAAAATTTCACACTTTTCTCATAAGGTTAACGTCTCAGTTTTATGCGTGAACGCTATCATGACTAATTCCCGACTCACGGTTAGTATATCCTATCCCGTAACCTTTATGTTGTTTAGAAGTATAGGATATCATCCCATTTCTACTGCATCAGCACACCTCTTAAACTCTTGAAAGACTCATCATCGTGACTCTCAAAGTCCTCTTTTTATCATCAAGTATAGCTAACAAAGAGGTTGTTGCTAATATCTCATTTCATTCCAAAACTTTGTTCATTAATCCATAAGGCTTCTCACTCATTAGTCCACTAAAATGATACTACCATAATTTTATAACGCTTATATTAGTGTGAAATGCCAACTTTGGCACAGTACAGAGGTCGATCTTGAGTTGGTGAAATCCGCTTTTCAACCTTATCTTTGAAAAACAACTACGCATTTTAACTAGTCAACAATTCCTCCATTTCCGATAAGGGTATCAGTTCTCGATGGTATATGTAAAATGTCATACGCTCGTCCTCTTTCACAACTGGCGCCAATCAGTCTGAGGCCTGCATGCTGCTGCGATTCCCAATAAACTTGATTAGGTGGTAATCTCGAAGGATCATTGGGATATATCCATGCATTCATTTGCTATTAGGGGCCTTTTAAACTTTATGAATCTCTATGTGCATCAATCCCTTTAAGCTAAGTCAAGCTTCACATTCTTGCCACGATATTTCTTCCTTTCTTGTCCATCTCACTTCCATGTTAGTTTCCTCTAAGGATATGTCTTACATCGCAATCGATTTGAATTTCTTGGATCAGGAAAAGGCTTGGTAACTCCAGAATTCATTAATATAACATCCTGACAACGGTTGGTAGGAGCGTACTCCCAACCACCTCATCATTTCTTATAACCTTCCTCACACTAATATTAAAGGTCCTTGTGGTATGCCCCGACATGTTATTCCTACTTTAAATAATTACCCGGGATAACGCTCTGGCTGCAAAATTACAACATTTGGTTTTTTTTTGATCTCATATTGGTGCAACGGTTCACAATTGTACCTCATGTTCACCTTAGAGTAATCACTTTTGAAAGGAATGTTTTCAAAATAACAAGGTCTAATAGATAATTTCAATAAGAATTCCACATTGGATGTTCCAAGAATGTTGATGGTTCCAAATACTAGGAGTCTCAATTTTTGGAGATGTAGGGATGGACAGAAAGAATACAGCAAGGTTTATTCCTTCATGTCCTGATAATTTTGTAATGTGATATCATAGAGAGTGTTGCACGAGGGCAATGATTGTTGGATACAAAAGTCATAAAGATGGTCTTTATACCATTCTTACATCTGGTGAATACTTTTCCTCAAAAATAGAGGATCTAAAAAGTCCCATTGATAAAGGTCAACCGATCGAAAGCAATTCTACTCTATGACAATAAAAATGAAGCAGTTTATCATTCAAGTAATCTATGGTTTCAAATGAATCTTCATTATATGAATGAAAGAACAGAATATTCAAGTGACATAAAGTCTGATACGAAGATAGGTAGAATTCAAGTTGAGTGGGCGACCTCACTAGGTCTCAATCAAGTTATTCGTCAAAACTTTCATCATCATACTTTACCACATGCAAAATGCATTGCGGAATTGCTGAATGAATTAAATTGGGAGTTGGACCAATGAAACAATAACTAGTCCTTTTCAAGAAACACTAGCAACTAGCTAGACAAAATTTGTTAGTTCACCCGTTTGAGACATCACCACTAGCTAGGACAATTAGCTAGGTGTTCTTCACAACATTACAATTTTGACTAGTCATTCATATTGACATATCGACTAGCCAGTTTCAATTGGCTAGAACGAATAGAAATAAGAAGTTATTAAGTTTGAAAAAGAAAACTATAAAACCTGAAGAGAATGTTCTAGGTATCGGAACAATCGATAACCTCTCATCAAATATTACTTACCAGTGAAACGGTCCACCAAAGGGTGCCTCCGTACACATGCTTTATCAGATCCTACAATAGAATTAAATTCGAAATACCGATATCAAAATGATATCCTTACCATGATTTCAATGTACGATGTACAATCTCATCTTGAATAGAAGAAAATAATTCATGAGGGATGTCTGGACAATAGATCATCCATGTCCTCAGTAATTTGTTGAATATTTATGAGCTCAACTGAAGAGTGCAAGTATGAAAGAAGCAATCAAATATCAATATTTGTTAATTAAGATTCGTCGATTAATTAAGGAAATATTCGTTGAACATTCCTTGGATAATTGAAAAAAGTGTAAATAGGCCTGAGCCGAACAAGATCATCATAAATTTTTGAATAGAATGTTCATGGGTCAAATAAAATTACTTCGGATAAGTCCTGCTTTAGGGAGAGTATATCACTGGTTGTTATTCCACAAATTTGAAGTAGAAAGCTAGAAGGGTTACCTGATATAAACTAATCGAGGTAACATGGTTAGTGAACAGTTTAAAATAAAGTAGTGCACTTGCCGGTAGTTACCAAAATAAGTTAATAATCATTCGTGCATCTCATTATCACCATTATGAGGGTAACTCCATCTCTTCGTCTTCGTAATACAAGACATCAACTAGTGCGTCTCTCAATCATCATCTTAAAGTCATTTATCGAGTTGGGGTTTCACAAATATATCTGTCATTTCTGTGCTTTATCTTGAAGACCAAGCTTCACATCATTCCGGGGACACCTGCTAAGTCCATGAGGTCCTACTTCATTCCTTCCGACATGAATCACAAGTGGCCAGTTCCCCCTGGGAACAGATCAAAGAGATCTCTCAGGGATCTCAGTGCAGTCCATAGGTTCAGTGCCGGGTGTATGCATGTGAACATATACCAAAAATATTGAGGTCTACAATACATATATACGTAGTCCCTGATAACATCTCTATCAAAGGATCCCACTCTAGACCCACTGGTCTTTTCTTTTGGTAGACTCTGAGATCATTGTATCGCTCGTTGCAACCAAATTCAACTTCACTTGAGTCCCTTTGTTTATTCTACTTGTTTGTTCTCCAAGTTGAACTACCATGCTCTAGCGTCCGAATCATGCGTAGAATTATCTAGAACACTCGTCTTATGATAACATTCTCGTATAACACATGTAAAATTCACCATCAAGGGTAATGAAATCCACAATGGCATAGTAACCACCTTTCAGGTAAACCAGTTACTTATCGAAAATCGGATCTAATAACCAAAGTAATAGACTTTCATTATTCCAAGTACTAAGTACCCTTAATTATGTAGGGAAGTCTAAACTTCTTGATTCTTCAAATGCCGCCTCCTAAACTGTGGAGGACTATGGGCCACAAAATTTATGCCGACCTAGTCATCCGATCATATTGGCAATATCGCCTCTACCTCAGCTGCTCTTGAGATTTCGCTCTGCTTCCTATATCATTACCTATGATAGGTCATGTACGACTCTCAAACCTCTATTCATCATTCTGAAGGTCTCTAAGGATTCTATCGACCCTAGTATAATACCTCCAGTAAACACTCCTGTCCATTCTACTCACCGGCACCTCTTCCGGTAGTCCAATAATAAGTTTACTACGATCTCTTATGTCATTCTCCTACTGAGACTTAACTCTCAACACTCTCGTTTCTGAGTACTGTAACTTATCGCTCTAATACCATTTCTGAGACGCCCCCCAAATCCGAGATCAAAGATTCAAGTCGTCACATCACCATCCAATCATATCATACCTGTATTGACTTTACAACTCAACAATACATCCATCCAGACCTCAATCTTACGCACAAACAAGTTAGAGCCTCAGAAACGATAATCAAAAGTAACACTAAATATTACAATTCATCTGTACAATCCAGAATCTTACGCACTTCCACTTATACAACTACACTTGAAGACAAGTCCTACTATTACAGTTGAAAACCTATCAGACTTACTCTGTAGTATTTATCAGGAACTGAATCATCTCCGGGGTAAATCTTCTACTCCTCTTCTGCTGGTGCGGAGTTAACCGACCAAATTCTTCTCTTTTTGAAAAGTTTTTATAAGGCAAGAATGAGCTACATAGCTCAGCAAGTTCACCATTTTGAAAAATAATAATGTGGTTTATTTCGAAAACATTCCCAACTGTATGGGTATATATCTCAGATTTCAAAACATAATTGGACAGTATATATGTCCGAGTTTGAATAAAACATCTATACTCACTAAGGAGCTTTAAGAATAACACATGAACCCTTTATAAGGTTCCAATTTCAATATATCGCAAGTTTGAAAATATATACATATGAGTATATAATTTTCGGCAAAACACTCTACTATTAACATACTGTACAGGGAATACATCATTGCAAAACCTCTTTCCTTCCATTAGCTTAGAAGGTTTCTCATTCAAAAACATTTCATTCTTTGAAATAATTGCAAGAGTGCACTAACACGTGCCAATCTTTATAGAAAATCTTGCAGTTCTAGATACTGCACGATGTCAATATTTTTCTTATCAAAAACCACATTATCGGTAACTTGGCACTTAGGCCCAAGAAGCAGTGTTTGAGTATTTTTCCAAAGTGGAGGATGGGACTGGAAGAAAACATAAAAACCTGACAAGGATTGACGATGATCAGTCGTCACAACCAAGTCCAACAATCCGCGGGTCTTCTATACTAGTAGAAGGATAGAAACTACATCCGTAACAATCCTCGGGTGAAAACTACATTCATAATCACCCTCGATGAAAACTACATCCGTAATCATCCTTCGGCAACACCTGGGCCGGAATAATAATTGATGGACCGCCTGGCTCACGGCCGCTTACACATCCCGGGAATCGTTCGTCAACAATTCCCACACCTGCCAGAGTCCCCTTTTTTTTTTCTTTCTTGTTAAAAATCATTTTGATAGAAAATTGGAGTAGTTGAAGTTCGACCTCTGTCGACCGATAATTCTTGAAAAGTGTACAAGAAGCAAAACCTGACCGGGGGTTTTCGAAAATGTTTTGGGTTCGAAAGAGTTCGAGTTTGGAAACACTAAAGGTATCTTGGATTAGTTTTGTCTTTAAAATAATGATCAATAATTAATAAATGATATTTTAAGATTTAATATAAATAATTAATAAAATAATTATTTAATTAGATAAGCTTTTAATCCAAGATAGATATTTTTGAGTATTTATAATAATATAAAAATAATAAATACTTAAGTATACGATACTTCCCGAATGACCCTTCGGGTTTTCGCAATTTAATCACGATACAATAATATACCGCTCCCCGGTCAATAGTATACTTGGACCGCTACGACCTCTATTGCTAGAGTCGTTGTCCGAAGAAAACATTTTCATTCTAAGTTCAAGGATGTACAAACATATATGTGCATATATCTCAAACTTCAACATAACCTCAATAAGCATAAGCATATAATACGTTTGAAAGCTACAAACACAACAGTGAAAATCCTTATATATAAGTTTTGAAAAGTAAACTTGCCTTGGTGAGGTTGGGGTGGTCGAGCTTGCGGAGTGGAATGAAGATCTATACATAACCAATAGTCGTTCGTTAGTACCTTAACAATACCTTTTAATTACAAGGTTTTAGAGGACACAAAACTAACTTAATGACTTCGTCCTATGACTCTCTAGCCCCACTATAGGTTCATGCCATCACTCGATTATGCTCGTCACTTATTCGACTTAATTTGGTTACCACATTCGAAGCGTATTGATTCCTCCTTAAAATCATACCCAACTAACTCCTCTTACGACTTTTTCACTTGCGCGAACTTTACTCTAACATTTTTATAAAATTGAAAAATGCATATTTTAATCCAATTCTTTTTGGGTAACCTCTACCACTGCAATTACTAGCTCTCCTAATTTTTCCATGATCCTACATAAATTTTTATGGGTCTAAAGACGGCTCACAAGTGGACCATATAGTGCAGTTCGGATTCCAGAACTACTCTTCACTTCTCGGGTCATAACTCAAAATCTATACATCATCTAGTCATGAACCTTACATTTCTGGAAACTACATTCAAATATGTTTCTAACCATACGCATTAGGCTCTCGGGTGACAAGATTTAGGGGTTCAAAACCCTCCCAGAATGCAGTGCATGTTCCCAGAATTTTACACAACTTGCAATCTTTCTTAATCATTCAAGAATTCTATGTATACACCACAACCATCATCTAAACCACCAAAATTATTATCTATAGCACACATGGGGTTATATACACTAATTACAAGCTTTAAAATCACATAAAAAACATATAACCTCAAGATTTTCATCATCCATAACTCTTATAACCAAGATTTACACTAAGATTCTTAGATCTAACAATATACATCATAAATAATTCATGGCTAAGAGGGGTGAGGATTTTATACCTTCTTGAGTGTCTAGGAACCTTGGATGAGCTTTATAGTCTCTAAGAACACTTAGATGAGCTCCTACAACCCTTAATCCTTCAAGATCTAAAAGATGAACAAACTTGGTTACTATTAACTCTATCTTCAACAATTAATATCTCAAGATTGGATGGACAAAAAGTGTTTGAAACTCATAGCATACCTTCTTTATAGTGTGTAGAAGACCTAGGAATTTTGCCTTGATTTGTAAGTGAGGGGAAGTTGAAGAAAAAAAATTTCTTCTTCTTCCTTGGAAGCTTTGGCCGAGAGTTGTAGTAATGGGGAGAGAGAGGGAATTGCTTGCTTGGTTGGTTGGAATAATGTAGTGTATTATTGTGATATGTATTAAAGTGTATATGTATTGTGTCACATGTTGCCACTCTAGGTGGTAGGCTAGCCACACACCATACCTCTTTGTCTCCTAGAATAATGCACCAACTAGTTACTATACATTGGTTGCTTTTGCTTTTCTAGTTTGCTTTTCTAATAATCTAGTTACATGATACTTGCATGTAATATCCTTCCTTGTATTATTATTCCTCCACCAATGCTTGTCACTTAATCCTCATTTCATAACGTATCTTAATTAAACTCCTCGTAATAATATTTTGTCACGTAGAGATTTCCTTTGTAATTCATTAAGTGCTAAATTGTATAAATTCCTTAAATATCCATAACTCCTTGTCATAATCTCTTAAAATCTTTCAACACTCTAGTAGCTCTCAAATCCCAAATTTTATAACTCTTAATAGCAAGAAGACTCTTGCATTCAGCAATCTTCCCTTTTTCTTACATAGTGAATGTAACAACATAAATTTCTCAGATAATCCATTCTATTAAACAACATGGGTGACTCAAAAGGTTCCAAATTCACAATGTCATATGATATTATAAAAAAAAATATTACAAAAATTAGGGTTCTTACAAGAATGCAGAAAGAAGATTGCTTATCGACTACCTCAGAACAACCCCAGATGTTGATTAAATTAAGTAAACAAAGCTCTGTAAGCGTTTCTTGTTTTCTGTAGATTTTGTTAAGTAGAAGTTTAAACTCTGTTTGTATATTAAACACTGTATTTGTTTATTTGTTTTGACATCATCAATTATTGTAAACTTGTGCATTTTTGCTAATCAACAAGTTGGGGGAGATTGTTAGATATAATTGATGTGAATAATAATCAGTGTTTAAGTGTTACAGTGAAATATCAGAGTTTAGCTGGAAGCAGTCAGAGTTTAGTTAAACGTTGACAGTTGGAAGCTCGACAGAGTTTGTTAAACTCTATCTGGAGGAAGCGTCTACTGGTCAACAGTGTTTGAAGAATTATTGAAGATAATTATGGAAGCAATATCTTTGAAGATTGGATAGCTGTCAAAGAGATTGAGTTGACTAAGGAGACGTGTAGCAATCGTAATTGATATCAATTGTATAGCTAATTTATAGGAGTATCAATTATCGATTGTATAGCAGCTGTATATCTTATAAATACAGTTAGGCTAACCCTAGAAGGGTATCGTGCAACCCAATATCATTCATTGTAACCTAAGCAGCTCTCTGTGATATTTTACATCACTGAGAGAGGAGTTATTAATTCCAAACAGTTTTTAATTGTTTAAACATGTGTTTTCTTGTTAATCTCTCATACAATCTTGATTATAATTGTGTATTCGGCCTAACATATTGGCTGGCTTTGTACTCGGTCATCCATTCTTCTTTCTTTATCTCTAGTCAGCTTCTACATGCGCACACACTCGTCTACTTCGGTGAATAACTCGTTCCTCAGAATTTCCACCTTTACGTACACTGGCTCTAAATCGGCCTTTTACTGGTACCTATATCAAAATAAAATACTACTTCTGTACGCGTATAACCGTAACTGTCTAACTCTGTTCTACCCGAACGCGTCCTAATACGATTTACAATTAACACATATAGTTCATACAAATCATATTCTCGAAATAATAACATATAATCACATAATCACACAAGCACTGAGCACGTATTATTATTTTACACTTATATCTTTTTAACACGTATATCACATCAATTTACTACAAATCCTTATCAAATTTACTATATGAATTACGAATAATCTTAACTAAAATTTGACAGCACCTCCTTTATAATAGGACCTACCCTGTCAAAATACAATTGACACAAACAAACATTCAAGCAATTCTTTGTTTACAATTAACTCAATACACCTTACTCTTATCACCAATCATACTAACATACTCTACTTATAAAACTCAGAGACTGCGCATAATCAACACAAAACCGTTAATTCTCATAATCCGACTAAAGTACGTATACACTTCATTTATCCCTTAATTCAACCTAAATAATCATACAAAATAATAATAAAATAAAATCCGAAAACCAATTAACCATTCATATAAATTCATTTGTAATTCGTTACCATACTAATCATCCACTAATAATCATCAAATCAAGCTAATTACAATTAACAATTCAAAATTCTCTAATTAACATAATCTTTATAACTTTAACAATCTACTTACTAACAAAATCACAATCCTGACAGATCCTTTATGGCATTCAAGTACAGCCATTCACCAAACCAAAACCGCTCATGAAAATTTGTAATGCCACAATTAACTAATACCCATTTCACAACCATTCCCAAAATTAAATGTTCTCATAATGTTTATTACCGACAATATAAGAAACTGAACAAAACCCACAATTAATCATCCTCTAACAATTCAATTAAACTCAATAGTGAATAATTCGAAGGCCCCCCTGCTATTGTTCCACTGTAAACACAACCACACTCACTCTACACCTATGCACACACACCGATTTTAACATCAATAATCGAACTAAAAGTAACAGCACCCAACAAATTTACAGCAGCAGAAATTGAATTCTCAGCAAGAACTTCCCCAAATCACACCAATGCTAAAACACACTCACCCACGCGGTTAACACACGCACCCATCATATAACACCCAGAACACAGTACACCATAGTCGTTACTCTCACCAGCACACACCACAACAGCAGCAAGAACATGTAAAAAGGGGAACATGGACTTAACCACACACATACAATCGATATAGTACAGGGGAAAATTTCGACTTTAGTTCTAGAACCTAGCAAGAAACAACTTACTGAGCTAAGAGAGATTCACAAGAGTGAGGAAATCAGACTTTGCCGAGAGAGAGGAAGAAGATTTGATGATAATTAAGAGAGAACAGTCAATAGAGTTTTTGGGAGAGACTCGAGAGATACTCACACAACATAGCTGCAGTTATAAAAATGAGGAAGAGAGGGAAAGATGACTGTAGAGGGAGTGTCAGGAATAATTCATAAGTTGTGATGTTAAGAATAGAATTTTGCTTATACTTCTTGTAAATCCTGATATTATAAAGGATTTAGTACTTTGTATAGGATATATGTGCTAGACAGTAATCTGTAGAGTTTAGTCAGGAACAGCAGTGCATCAAGGACTACATGTCAGGAACTGAGATCAAATCCTGATACGCCAAGTCAAATACTGATGGATGTCGAATCCTGATGCAAGGTGGAATCCTGATATCAGTCGTGTTACTGATGATATCATTATGGATGCTACAGAAACTGACAAGTGCTATAAAATAGGATCGTTGTTTTGAAGAACAAGCAAGAAGATATCATGAAGGAAAGAATTTTCTATTGATGGAAACTATCAACTGGACGGCAGAACATTGTCATGTATAGATCATTACTTTCTGTTATTAGTTGATAGGTAGCATTATAAATACTCTCTCTATATCATTGTAAAAGAGTGAATTGTGAATTTTAGAGTGCATATCGTGTGAAGCTCTGTATAAGGTTTGTATTCGAGAGTTCGAAACAAACAGAGAGAGAGAGATTTGTATTGTCAGCAGCTGCTAAAGGTATTGTACACCTTTGGTAGAGTTTGTATTTGATTTATTTAATACAAACAAAGTTTGATTCATTTGTTTGTTCTTGTTCATCTAATCAAGCAAAAATCAATCACGATTATATAACTTGTATTTAACCCCCCTTCTACAGGTTATTCGAGTTAACTATTGGTATCAGAGCAGGTTGATTTCGAATAATCATAAAGATCTGCAATCATGTCTGGTTACAAGGATGGAAATACTAAGATCCCTATGCTCAAGAGAAATGAATATACTCTATGGGAAGTGAAGATGTTGCATCACCTGGAAGCAACAGATCCTGATTATCTTGACAGAATCAGAGATGGGCCTTTTGTTCCAACAAGGCTTGTTCCTCAAGCAACTGTCGAAGGAAAAGTTGTTCCAGAACATACAACAGAGAAGCATAAATCTGAATGGACAGGTAAGGAAAAGGAGAACGTTCTTAAGGATGCTAAAATGAGAAACATACTATTCAACAGTCTTGATTCTGTTCTCACTAACTATGTTCTCTCTTATAAAACTGCTAAGGAGATATGGGATAATCTAAAGGTTCACTGTGAAGGAACAAAACCTGCCAGGAAGAATATGAGGACACTTCTCATACAACAGTATGAGTACTTTGAATCCAAGTCTGGTGAGTCACTTACTGACACCTTTGATAGGTTTACTAAACTCATCAATGAGATGGCCATGCATGGTAAATATTATGACTTGGAGGATATGAATACTAAGTTCATGAAAGCTCTTCCTGATTTCTACAATGAGAAGATATCTGCAATTGAGGAAGCTAATGATCTGGATGAAATATCATTAGCAGCAGTTTATGGAAAATTGAGAGCTTATGAACTTGACAGGCAGTAGAAAAAGAGCAGGAGTGAAGGAAAGATGAAAACTGTTGCACTCACTGCTCAATCTGAATCAAAGAAGCTTCCAGAAGAAAAGTCTGAATTTACTGAAAGAGACTTGAGGAAGAAGAAGAGCAAAGAAAGTTCTGAGTTAGAGACTGTAGATATAGACTCTGAAGATAATGATTCTGAATCAGAGATGCAAGAACTCTTTGCTATGTTTGCTAAAGCTTTCAAGAAAAGAAGATTCAACAGGAGAAGATTTAGCAAAGGATCTTTTCAGAAGAAAGAGGAAAAGAAGAGTGACAAAGGCAAGAGTACAATTATCAAGCTTGATAAGGCCAAGATCAAGTGCTTTAACTGCAGTGAGCTTGGACACTTTGCTAGTGAGTGCAAGAAGCCTAGGAATTCAGGGAAGGGTAATGCACTCATGGTCACACAGAAGGATTGGGCAGACTCTAGTGATTCTGAAGATGAATTGGATTATGACAATATTGAATTGATGGCAAGTGCTTCAGACAAGCC
The DNA here is from genome assembly GCA_036435485.1 of Saposhnikovia divaricata. NCBI lineage: Eukaryota > Viridiplantae > Streptophyta > Magnoliopsida > Apiales > Apiaceae > Saposhnikovia > Saposhnikovia divaricata. Next base: position 66,622,127 of record CM071595.1, on the reverse strand, counting down.
TGGATCTCCAAAGAAAACTTCTTCATCTTCTGTTAAGGACACTGGAAAAAGGCATTCAAATATCTTGGACAGTGGATACTTTGGACATATGACTGGAAAGAAGTCCCTGCTTACAAAGTTTGAGAGGAAAGTTGGCCCAATTATATCCTTTGGAGATGGCAACAAAGGAGAAACTCTGGGATATGGCTCAATTATTTTGGGGAATGTCATCATAGAAAACGTAGCACTGGTTGAAGGCTTGAAACACACACTTTTAAGAATAAGTCAACTGGGTGATAAGGGTTACCAATCAATCTTTGACAGTGAAGGATGCAAAATTTTGAATATGAAGAATGGAGACATTGTTCTGACTGGTCAGAGACATGGTAACATATATGAAGCTAGCTTGAGTGATACATCTAAAGGAACTGTCAGATGTCTTTACAGCAAGGCATCAAATGATGAAAGCTGGAACTGGAACAAGAAGCTCTCACATCTCAATTTCAAGAAGCTTAATCAACTTGTTAAGCACCATCTGGTGAGAGGCCTACCTTAGGCAAATTATGTGCAAGATGGACTTTGTGATGCTTGTCAGCTTGGAAAATAAAGAAGAACCACTTTCAAGAGCAAGACAGAAAATTCAATTACTGAACCATTTCACATGCTGCATCTTGATTTATTTGGTCCAGTAAACATTATGTCTATCAGCAAGAAAAGACATGCTCTAGTTATAGTGGATGATTACACAAGGTTCACGCGGGTATTCTTTCTACACAAAAAGGATGAAGCTCCTCAGCAAATCATTGAACTTGTCAAGAATATTCAAAATAGCTCTGAGTACAAGGTCAAAGTGCTTAGAAGTGACAATGGTACATAATTTAAGAATTCTACAATGGAGGAGTATTGTGCAGACAATGGAATTACTCAACAGTTTTCTACACCTGGAACACCTTAGCAGAATGGTGTAGTAGAAAGAAAGAACAAAACTCTCATAGAGGCAGCAAGAACCATGCTTGCAGATGCAAAGCTTCCAACCTATTTCTGGGCAGAAGTTATCAACACTGCATGTTTCACTCAAAACTGTACCTTGGTAAATGCTCATGGTAAGACTCCCTATTAGATGATCAAAGGAAAGAAACCAAGTGTGAAATACTTTCACATCTTTGGATGCAAATGCTATGCCCTAAAAGTTCATCCAGAACAACTTGGAAAATTTGAAGCCAAATCGGATGAAGTAATCTTTCTAGGATATTCAGCATCAAAGGCCTTCAAAGTATTCAATCTCAGAACTCACATTGTTATGGAATCAATTCATGTTGCATTTGATGGTAAGAAGTTTGGAATTTTGCAAACTGATGAAAGCCATGACAATCTGGAATTTGAAAATCTTAAGTATTCTGAGATTCTCTCCAGTGATGATGAAGGTTCTCCAGAGAAAATCTCTATTGCTTCTCAAAGGAATGCTACTATTGAGGGGGAGCAATTCAATCAAGGAGAACACAGTACTGGTCAGGATCAGACTAGTCTTTTAGAGTCTACTTCATCAGGAACTGATCCTTCAGGGTCTAATGAAGGAAGATCAGAAACTAGTAGTAGTATGGAATCTACTGATTCTACTGATCAAGGTGGAGCTTTTGAAGGCAGAGAAAGTTCTTCTACAAGAGATACCACTAACTTAGGGGGAGAGTCTAGCAGGAGTAATCTACCACCTGTCAGAAAATAGACAAGGGATCATACTGAAGATTTGATTATTGGTGATCCAAATAGTGGTGTTCGAACTAGAAGATCAATTCAAAATGAATGCTTGTATAGTTGTTTTCTCTCAAAGAATGAACCTAAGAAGGTTGAAGAAGCCTTACAGGATCCTGATTGGGTAATAGCAATGCAGGAAGAATTGAATGAGTTTGAGAGGAACAAAGTTTGGAAACTAGTACCAAGACCTAAAGATAGATCTATTGTTGGTGCTAAATGGGTTTTCAGAAACAAGATAGATGAATCTGGTATGATTGTAAGAAACAAAGCAAGACTGGTGGCCAAGGGTTATTCTCAGGAAGAAGGAATTGACTATGATGAAACCTTTGCACCTGTAGCAAGATTGGAAGCAATCAGAATGTTTCTTGCATTTGCAGCTCATTCAAAATTTAAGGTATACCAGATGGATGTAAAGAGAGCTTTTCTTAATGGCAAGCTTGATGAGGAAGTATATGTGGATCAACCACCTGGTTTTGTTGATCCAAAGTTTCCAAATCATGTCTACAAACTTGACAAGACACTCTATGGACTAAAGCAGGCACCAAGAGCATGGTATGAGACTTTGTCTAAATTTCTTCTTGAAAATGGCTTCACAAGAGGTACAATTGACAAAACTCTATTCTTTAGAAAGATAAAAGGTGATTTGCTTTTAGTTCAAGTTTATGTTGATGATATTATATTTGGTTCTACTAATGAAAAGTTATATGCTAAGTTCAGCAAGCTTATGCAGTCTAAGTATCAGATGAGCATGATGGGTGAACTAAATTACTTTTTGGGATTGCAGGTCAAACAGACTGAGACTGGTATTTTCATTAATCAGTCAAAGTATATCAAAGATCTTTTAAAAAGGTTTGACTTTCAAGATTGTGCAGTTACAAAGACACCCATGGCAACAGCCACTAAGCTAGACTCTGATCCTAAGGGAAAGAGTGTTGATAACACTAGCTATAGAGGCATGATAGGTTCACTGTTATATCTAACTGCAAGTAGACCAGATATAATGTTTTCTACCTATTTATGTGCTAGATTCCAAAGTGATCCTAAGGAATCTCATTTAATTGCTATGAAAAGAATTTTTAGATATCTCAAGGGAACTCCAACTCTTGGTTTGTGGTATCCAAGAGAATCTGATTTCTCCCTAATTGGCTATTCAGACTCTGATTATGCAGGGTGTAAAATAGACAAGAAAAGCACTACATGTACATGTCAATTCTTGGGAAACAGATTGATTTCTTGGGCAAGCAAGAAGCAACAATCAGTTTCAACCTCAACTGCAGAAGCTGAATACATTGCAGCAGGCAGTTGTTGTGCTCAACTCCTTTGGATAAGAAATCAGTTGATGGATTATGGTATGACACTTAGTAATATCCTATGTTTTATGATAATACTAGTGCTATCAAAATTGCAGAAAATCCAGTTCAACATTCAAGGACTAAGCACATCGATGTCAGGTATCATTTTATTAGAGAACATATTGAAAATGGTACTGTGGAACTTCATTTTGTTCCTACTGATAAACAACTTGCAGATATTCTAACTAAACCACTTGATGAGGCTACACTCATTAGATTGGTTAGTGAGTTAGGAATGTTAAATTTTTAGATCTTTAACATCTGCACAAGTAGGAAGGTATGTTGTTTCTGTTTATAGACTTGATATTTTTGTCAGGATCTATACTTGATTGTTAAATGCTTAAGCTGTAACATTTTATCTTGATAAATTTAAATCTGATAGACTTATTAATAAACACCAGGATCAGGATTGCTATCAGTATGCTGACGTCATCAGTATTGACATTAGGATTGTATCGTCAGTATCAGGATTGTGAAATTTGTGTGTCTTACTGTTTCAAATTCTAAAGTTCATGTTATTCAGCGGTTTAATTCTGAGTTTTGTTAAAGTCTATGTTAGCAAGTTTTATCACATGCATACTGATAATTTATATCATTATTCAGAACAGTCAATAAACAATGATAGACAAGTAGATAATAAGAAAACTTGTATTGTCATTAATCAAAAGCATTACATACATGGAAATGAAATACAATTCTTCTTTTTGTCTAACTACTACTGATAATTCTATTCTTGTCTAAAGTTGTTGCTGCTTCTATCTTCAATGATCGACTTCAGGACAAGGAGAATCTCAAGATTAGATTCCTTGTCTGGGCGACTTGAATGAGAGCAGCTGACTCATCTTCATGCTTATTGAAGGAAACGAATAGCATCTCCATCAAGATCAACCTTAGACTCTTCGCCAAATTCTTCATCCTCAAGGTGTGAAGAGATTAGAGGAGAATTGTATCCAACTAGTAGATGTTTTAGAGGAGATCGTGAAAATCATCTGAGTTAAGACCAACCATATCTGACTCGATGAGAAAAGTCATCTCTTCTAAGAGATAGTTTACTTGCTCCTGATCATCAAGAGTAAAGAACTTCTCAGTGGTAATGAACCAAAAGCTAGGGTTCATATGAAGATTTGGGTTGAAAGCCATGATGAAAAGAGAAAAGAATGAAAAGGTTTTGGAGAATGGCATAAGACATTAGTTTCTTTTATAGAAAGACGTGGAAAGCTGAACAGTCGTTTGGGGAATATCAATGCAGTCAGTCATAATTATGTGTAATTGTATTTCTTGTATTTTCAAGAAATATTGAACGAATCTAACCAATTGATTTTGTTCAGATCTTGTTTATTTCTTTTACAGGTAAAAGAAAATGCCACGTGGAAACTCCATTTAGTCTCTGGAATCAGGATGATATTGATCAGGAATACAAGTATGTTCACATCAGGATTAATAATTCTTTCTATTCAGAAATCACATTGAATCGTGTGATTATCTTGATGAGAAGATCACATCAGGAAAAGGAAGCTGATCAATATTGATTTTTATCTTGATTTTACCTTGATTTAATTTACTTAAAATTAATTTTGGATTTTATTTTCCAAAAGTCGTGGGTAACTGTATTTTTCAGGGACTGACACCTGTCAACCTACGTGTCAACGTGGGATAATGGGTCTGATGGATTTTTGAAATATAATTATTTTGACACTCTAATCGTGTAATTGCTTTCTCTAATTTCATTTTCTAAAGCAAAAACACTCTTGAGTTTTCAAAATCACTAATCAATTTCAAAGATTTCTTAAGTTCTTTTCAGATCAAAATGGCAACTCAAAGAAGACTACCCAAATCAGTAGCTTTCAAGTTTGGTGACTTTGATTTTATGCAGCTATCACCAACAAGGAAGGGGTGTCAACTGATTTTCACTCAATTATGGACTTTATTGCAAAAGGACCATTAAGTTATGCCTTGACAACATCTCCACAAATTAATCAAGTAGCTGTTTCACAAGCTTGGGAGAATGCTGAGGTATTTGATTCTACTCAGAGTCAATCAGGTAAGATTGTTCTACACTTAGGACAAGACTCATTTGATATTACTGAATCAGTTGTTAATTCAGTACTTCACTTACCTGTTAGTACGAATTTTGAGAATGTACCATCTGATGATGATGTTAGAACTATGTTATCTGAGTTAGGGTATAATGGACCTCTAGATAACATGAGCCAGTTAAATAGATCCTTTCTTAGGAAAGAATGGTCTTTCTTTTTTGATCAAATTGCTAAATGTTTTACTGGTAAATGTAGTTCTTTTCAACAAATTACTGCTGTTACATCACATATTGCATATGGCTTGCTTTATAACAGAGTAATTAATTTTGGTCACATTATCTTAAGTCATATGTGTATTAAACTTGGGTCAAGAGATCATGACAGGAATATGGTTTATTATCACAGATTCATGCAACTGTTTATTAACCATTTCATTCCTAATGTTGAAGCTAGATTTGGTAGAGAATATTGTGTTTCTTCTTATGTACAGTAAAAGAGAATTTTCTCTGACATTACAAAGAAGGACAGTGAAAAGAATCTAGATGAAATACCTTCATTACACTATCCAAATCATGTTCAGGTACTTCTAAGAACTCATCTTCCTACTATCTATAATTCTTCTTTCTTTGGTGGTGAAATGACTCAGGAATCTCAATTGGAGGAGAACCCCCCTGTGTCTACCCAAGTAGCCAAAAACATTACAGTCTCTGAAACAATTCTAGAACCAAATTTTGATCCACAGCCTATTGTTTCAAAGAAACGAACCTCTGGTGTTTTTCAAAAGACATCAGTTGTAAAGAAGAGAAGATTTGTTGTTTCTAGTAGTAGTTCTAGTGAAGATGATGATAATATATCTCTTGCTGAGAGAGCAGAATTGAAGGCTGCAATTCAACTTTCTAAGCTAGGACAAAGAGATGGAACACCTAGTCACAGCCAGGCTGTAGTCTCCCAAAAGGCTGTAGTTCTTAAAAAGGGAAAACAGTTACTGGATACTGTCTCTCAAAAGACTGTGTCTATTGAAAAAAGATCTCATTCCAAGATCACTTCTGTGTCTACACCTCTTGAGTCTTCTCAAGATAAATCTGTTGCTCACTATACTAGGAGAACAAGGAGAAAGATTCATTTGTCACCTACACACACAGTGTCTAGTCCAACTAACATTATGCAGGTCTCTACAAATAAGGCTATATCCACATCAGTATCTGACAAAATAGATCTGGATCTTGATTTTTCATGGGAAACAACATTGACATACAGACTGGCTATGGAACTTATTTCTCTAAAAGTGAAGCTTTCCAGGTCTGTTCTAGATTTTCTGATTGAAAGTGTTCCCAAACTTTCATTTCCTGGAGAATATGGACTGTTACATCAAAGACTTGATTTAATGAAGACGTACTTCTATGTATCAGTCAGAAAGGAATTGCACAAGAAATTTGGACTTTCTAAGCATGTTGCACTTCAATCACTTCATGCATATTTATTTGACAAGGATGTCATTGTTGAAGATGCTTCAGCTCAAGGTGAACAAGAGGAGGTAGTTGATAGAGGGAAGCAGTCAACAGAAGATACTATTGCACCAGTGGTAAATAGTAGGATAGATCAGATCACAGTCACTGCAACACAAGAACCATCTAGTTAGAGGTTTGATGACTCAGGAACTGTGATTGATGATGCTGAATGGTCTTCTGTGATGACTGAAATTGCAAGTGAGAAACCCTATGATATTGGAGGAATGACTTTGATTTATTTTCTTGAAGATCAAACCAATATTGTTCTTTCAGAGTCTATCCACCTTGAGGGTGTGTCTCAACAACCAACACTTAAAGATGGTGACATACTAGCTATGGTGTCTAATGAAGTATTACTGAAGACATCAGAGTCTAGTGTAGATCCTGAAAGTGATATACTGGAGCCTTTAGTTTCTGGAAAGAAAGTAGATGTTTGTAAGGGTTCAGAGACTATAGCAGCTCACTCCTTGGAGAAAACCTCAAGCCCCATGCCATATGAGGAACCCTCTCTCCATGTGAGTTCAGGTATAAAAACTTCTTCTAACCCCTATTTTTCTGTAGGTCATGAGAGCACTGATCCAAATTTGAGTGATACACTTGAAAAGATGGACATAGATCCACACATAGAGAGGCTGGCTCTTGACCAGGCAAAAGGAGAGGTAGAAAGAGTGTTGACTTTAGATAGTCAAAGTGAGAATGAGGGTATGGATGATCAACTCCATAGTGAGGGAGAGAAAATTAGGAAATCACCATCGTTTGATTTCTGGGATCAGGTTTTTCCTGATTCTTGGTCTGAAAATCTTGGTATGGATGCTGGTACTTATTCTTTTATCAAGATGTATGAGAAGAATGACTTAGCACATCACAATGCAAAGCCAGAAGTTAAAGCTCAGAAACAGAAAGAAAGGCTTGCAGGAATCATCAACAAAAGAGGTGAAAGGCTAAGACAAACTTCTACTCAACCAGTACTAGAAGATATTCCTAATGATCCTAGTAATCCTTTGTATGTACTTCCAATATCAGCTAGAATTGAGACATCAACAGTATCTGATCAATCTAAGGAGGAGTCAGGATTTGTAGATGTTAGTACACAGAATACTGGTGAAGGACAGGATGATCATACTTCAGCTTCAGATCAGAAAGATGAAAATGTTTGTCCTTCTACTCAAGTATTAGTACTTGAATATCATTCTATACACGCAACTTCTTCTACAAGGATTGAAGATAAGGTTATTTCTGCATCTAAGTTTGAAGATATAACAAGCACTTCCAACATTGAAGTCAATTCTGAAATTCTACAGGGCATTCAGAAATCTCAAAGTGATATTCAATCGAGACTTCAGATTCTTGAAGATAACCAAGTCACTATTATGGACAATCAAGTAGTTCTGATGAATTTCATTTGTTCTGTTACTGAATCTCTTGGAATTAATGTTGCTGATGTCAAAAAGGGGGAGATAAAGACAATTCAAAGACAACAACAACAACAGACTGGGGGAGATAAACAGATTGGGAGAAGAACTAAGGGTGACAAAAATGGTAAATTTCATAATGGAAGTGGTAAAGGAAAAGAAGCATCAAATAGTTGAATTCTTTTAAGTACTAGATACATGTCTACATCTGAAGAAGGAGGTACTTAACTTCATAATCTTAAATTCATAAATTCTATTCTGGTTGTATTGTTATATGTTTTGACATCTACAACTTAGATTTATGCTTCAAATTCTAAATCATAATTAGGGGGAGATTGTTAGGAATAATTCATAAGTTGTGATGTTAAGAATAGAATTTTGCTTATACTTCTTGTAAATCCTGATATTATAAAGGATTTAGTACTTTGTATAGGATATATGTGCTAGACAGTAATCTGTAGAGTTTAGTCAGGAACAGCAGTGCATCAAGGACTACATGTCAGGAACTGAGATTAAATCCTGATACGCCAAGTCAAATACTGATGGATGTCGAATCCTGATGCAAGGTGGAATCCTGATATCAGTCGTGTTACTGATGATGTCATTATGGATGCTACAAAAACTGACAAGTGCTATAAAACAGGATCATTGTTTTGAAGAACAAGCAAGAAGATATCATGAAGGAAAGAATTTTCTATTGATGGAAACTATCAACTGGACGGCAGAACATTGTCATGTATAGATCATTACTTTCTGTTATTAGTTGATAGGTAGCATTATAAATACTCTCTCTATATCATTGTAAAAGAGTGAATTGTGAATTTTAGAGTGCATATCGTGTGAAGCTCTGTATAAGGTTTGTATTCGAGAGTTCGAAACAAATAGAGAGAGAGATTTGTATTGTCAGCAGCTGCTAAAGGTATTGTACACCTTTGGTAGAGTTTGTATTTGATTTATTTAATACAAACAAAGTTTGATTCATTTGTTTGTTCTTGTTCATCTAATCAAGCAAAAATCAGGCACGATTATATAACTTGTATTCAACCCCCCCTTCTACAAGTTATTCGAGTTAACAGGGAGAGAGAATGGAGACTCACGGTAAAGTGAGAGAGGAAAAATTCGAGAGAAATCGTGAGAGAGCAATGGAGAGTTCCGGAGAATTTTGAAAGAAGCCGACTGAAATGAATTGGAAAAAAAATGAGCTGCCCATTTAGGGATTTAAGAGAAATAAGGATAGTTTAATACTTTACTAATCCAATTTCTAAAACAATTTAAAACCAATTTATGAAATGGAAATTAAATAGGTAAAAGTTGAGAAAAATCTCAAATTAATTTTTAAAATATAGAAAATGAAATTATACATCTTCCCATGATTTTTAAAATATTTTTAGGATCAATAACTGTTAACACAAAATCACGCAAGTGCACGTGGTCACAAGTAATACAATTAAAGTTCGTTCCACTGAGACCTGGTTAAGTTCTTTTCAGTTAATGCACCTATTCAACAATGTAAGATTTTAATTCACTGCTAAGATAAATAACAAATTGGGGTTTTTGATTATCAAAATTAAACTAAAAGCAAAATATTAAACTAACAATTAATTTAACTAATGAGAATTGAAATCGAATTACTTATAATAGAATAAACATGGGATCCTAACTTTATTAAGTACTTCACTTAGATCTGACGCCTTTAATCACTATGTGCAATGGTTATGATATTTGATCGGATAACACGAAACAAGTACACGCTACCTGTCAGCATACGTATACCAAACTAAACATACATCCACAAAAGAGATAGAAGATGAATAGACACCAATTATGTTTAGACCCTATATGTCTATAGAATTTGAAAACATAACGGTTGAAGAACAAGTTATCCATAAAGATCACACAGGGCAATATAAGTATTTTCATCTCATACTACGAATCATATTGATAAACAATTATGAACCTATGCTAGCATAGCAAGTTCTAAATCTCAAGATCTACTTTCACTTCACATAAGATTAACAATTCAATTTAGATGTTAGCTACGCATCTAAAAGCATTAAGATTAACCAGACGAGGATATCAATTACACACCACACACAGATCTTTAAAGCATCAAGATACTAAGTTCCATAAATAAATCCGTTAGAATCCCATGACAACGATTAGCTCATAATTGAACCGTTCATCGTCATGGGGTTTGATGAACACATGATAATAAACAAGATATGAATAAAAGAAGTAATTATATTAATAAAACAAAGAGTTGAGAAAACAAATCTATAATCCAAGGTCTACAAAAGATGAAGTAGATCTAGATTCGTGCTTGTCACGAGTGTTGAATCCTTCTCTCCTTTTCTCCCATGCAAATCTAAGCTATGATACAATAATAAAAACGATATGATAATCCTATTTTACAATGATACAATGTGTATTTTGATGTGTCAAATTATACCTAACCGCAAGCGCACGGTGTCTATTGCTAGTACAGATGGCAAGCGGGTCGAATCCACAAGGAGACAGGTTCTACTAATTCCTTTTCAGCTATCATTAATTGTTTCAAGGGTCAGACGAATATTGGAGAATATTAATTAACTAATTAAACAAGATTAACACTAATTAAACAGATGATAAACAAATTATATAAAACCTAGGGCAATCAGGTCCACCATGCTTACACAATTGGCTCTTAAGCTAAAGCAATCAATGTGATCCTATAACTAGAGTATGTTAATCTCTATCAAGCATTAACACTCTCGAAACATTCAACACAATTAACCACTTTTAGTAATTCAATCAATCAGGTAATTAGAGTCAAGTTAATCTCTTCCAAGCATTAACGCTCTCAGAAATCCAATGATGCTTCCGCACTCAAATTCAATTCTGCTAATCATATGTGTGCCTCTAGCAAGTAAATCTCTCGATCCATACCCCTATTTGCATATAATTAATCCATGATATCGGCCGATTACACAAATTAATGATTAAAACATATCAATCAGAATTAACCATAACCAATCAAACCACTATGAAAATCATGCCAATATTAGTGCAAACATGGCTTCCCTTTAAGCCCTAGAAATAACTACTCGCTAATAAATAAATAAGTAAAACAACTAGTAAAACAAGAAAACATAATTAAACTAATAAGAACAAAGAAAAGATTAAGAGAACAAAACCTTCAAACTTCAATGTTGTCACCCAAAAGAAGAGTCATGGTGTTTCTCTACATCTCCAACTAATAATAATAATCTACTCTAAACTATATTATCTTATCTAATATTACCTCCTCAATAATGTGTCCCAAGATGTGTTTATATAGGCTCTAGATCTCTTGCCCAGCAATAAATTACCTTCTAATACAATTAGAATTCAATTTAGGTACCAAAAATTGCCCAAAATACAATTAGAACTTGAAAAGGGCAAAACAGTAAATTCCCTGCTCCCATCAGTCTGCTTGTCGCGCAATATGCGCCCACCACACGCAGCCTGTGCGTGCGATCACTGTCCTAAGTTGTAGAAAATCTTCCAGACTTCGCGTGGACAGCTTACGGGCCTCAAACGGACTTATAGAACTCCAGATATGGCCAAAACAGTGTAGACTGCGCAACCAGTCCAATAATTCCGAAATTTCATCTATTTTATCTCCAAATTTGCTCTTTTTGCTCCAAATCCTTCCAAGTTATGAATTCTTTATTTCCTACAATAAAACAATCAAATCTATTAAATAAAAATCCAAATCAATGCAAAACACAATAAATATGAGAATAAAATCATCTAAAATATATATAAAAATATATTCTATCATATTTATAAGCCCTAGAAGTCTTGTCCAACAAGAATAGCCTAAAAATACAAAACAGACTCAAAACAGGAAAGCTATGGAGGGTTTTTAGTGCAATTTTCGGAATTAACAGTGGCCATGCTAGGCTGCGGCCTAGGTAGCTAGGCTGCAGCCTAGCTCCAAATCTGTTGGAAATTTTTTAGCATGTTATTTCCATCGTTTTTCCTTCGTTTTGCCTTTGTTTCCTTCCGTTCTTTTCCCCAAAGCTTCCATACATCATTTCCTTGATTCCAAGCCTCCCAAGAATTGTGTGGAAGACTTCCTTCTTCATTAAAAAACTCAACATCCACACCAAAATCATCTCAAATCTCCAACCATACTCGTTGATTTATAACCCTGCACAACTACACAAAACACATCAAAAATACAACAAACTTGAGTCCAAGTCAATCAATTTAAGCCGATTTGGAACGCTCCAAGTGGATATAAATCCACTTATCACACCCCCAAACTTAAACTGATGCTTGTCCTCAAGCATAAACAACTAAATACTAACTAATTAGTACCACTTCCATAGGTGATCACGGTTGCATTTGGCATATGCAACAAGACCTTTAAACCCCTAGGCAGCCCTAGTGGACGAGTAAGGTCTCGTCAGGGCTTATAGTGAATGTACCCACAAAATCCATCTAACTAAAAAATGCAATAACAATGCAATGCATGAATGCAACTAAAATGAAAATGCAACGATCCCCTTCAAACTAACCAAAACCAACTAGCAAGCAAATATCTTAGAGAATGCAACTAAATCCAAATAGAGCTCGACTAAGTTCCCGTATACTAACAATACATGAACATAAACGTGCGTGTGTGCAATGCTCATCAGAAATACTCCCAACACTAGATCAAAATTATACATGCTCTTCGTCAGGACAATCACAGGTTTTTAAATAGAATAGACTGTAGATAGACTGTAGACACTTCATAACCTAGAAACACCTCCATCCTTATCCAAGGTAGACAGAAATTCATGCTTTGTTACTAACTACTATGACACATATATACAAGCATGCTTATTTAACCGTGCAATGGATGAGACCCCAAAAGGCTTATACAATAATACCCATGTAGCGAGCGTTGGGTTAGTGGATCCCAGACTATAAAGCCTTAGGTCACTAGGCACAAAGTCCCCGCGAACTTAATAGCTCGAGTATTAAAGAGCTCACCCTGGTTAATTTTCCATATAAACAATTGACACTTTTAACTCTTTTTTTTTCTTCCTCTTTTTTTTTTTTTTCTGGAATGAGCCTTTCTCATTTCCAACCCTAGACTACTCATATAAATATGAGCCGGCTACTAGCCATTTGACATCTAGCAATTATTGACAATTATTAGCATGAAATCCCTGGTTTCCCCCAAACTTAGACTTTAATGCTCCTACGCCATCAAGGGCATAACGGAAATTCTAAATATAATCAAGTGATTAAACCTCAAACCATCCAAACAAGCATGACCCTAACCTAGCCCAAAAGCACCCAATGAGACCGTGTAATTAGTTTTGTTTCAGAAACACATAAGTCAATTTCATAGAAACTATAAATCAACCCTCTATTCATCATTACCACACTCAATTAGACACCTACCTACCAATCAGAATTAGCTCGTTCTAAGGGATCATGAAATATGCATGCCATGAAATGCAACTAATATGACTCACATGGATGACTCACATGGTTTACGAAACAAAAAAAACAGAATGTCCTATATGAAACAACGTAGATAACACGAACATAAATGCATAATTTACTACTAATATGCAAGGCATGATATCCTATATGAACACATAATACAACAACTACTAATCCCCCAAACCACCCCCAAACTTAAAAGATTCAATGTCCGCATTGAATGGAAGTAAATACAAGGGATAGCAGAAAACATACCTAACACATGGGTTGCCTCCCACGAAGCGCTGTCGTTAACGTCATTTAGCCGGAAAAATATGATTCAAATCATGGTGGCTCGAAGTTCGCATTCGACTTGTCCTTAGAAGAAGGACCATTCACCCATTGTGTGACAACCTTCTTGCTATCTTCCCACATCTTTTCTAAATCAAACTTCACTTTGACTCTTCCTCCAATCAATTTTTTCTTTTTCTTCTTCACACCTCTAAGGAGTTTATGCTTCACAGTTGATTGATAAGAACACTCTTCTACTTCATCATCCATGATCCACCTTCTTAACACATTATCTGGACACGCTTTAAAAATCACCAACTCATCATTCAAACGGACATACCTCAAATGTGGTGGAAGTTTCCCAAGCTTTACACTCGAGAGATCTCGAATTGAAGAACTGTCAATGGAATCACTGATGTGATGCTTTAGCACGAGCGTGTCCGATTTTTCGTTCAATAACTGATCAAACTTCTTTCTCTGACATGTATCAACCATTTCCACACTGCAACACTCTTCCTCCTCTGTCGAAAATTTCATGGCCTTGAAGACATTAAAGGTGACATTCTGATCTTGCACCCGCATTGTAAGCTCTCCTTTTTGCACATCGATCAAAGTACGACCCGTAGCTAGAAAAGGCCTTCCCAAGATTATGGGAATCTTCTTATCTTCTTCAAAATCTAGAATCACAAAATCGGTAGGCAATATGAGCTTATCAACCTTCACTAAGACATCCTCCACTATACCCCTCGGCTACGTGATAGATCGATCAACCAACTGTAAAGAGATATTGGTTGGTTTTGGCTCCGGTAGACCAAGTTGCTTGAAAATAGATAAAGGCATGAGATTGATGCTAGCTCCCAAGTCACACAAGCACTTGCTGAAAGAAAGGTTGCCAATCATGCACGGGATGGTGAAACTTCCCGGATCTTTATGTTTGGGTGGCAACTTCTGCTGCAGAACTGCACTACACTCCTCCGTTAATGCCACTGTTTCAAATTCTTCCAACCTTCTCTTTCGTGACAAAATATCCTTCATGAACTTTGCATATCTCGGCATCTGCTCCAATGCTTCAACAAAAGGAATGTTAATGGACAATTTCTTGAAGACATCCATAAACTTCTGAAATTGTTTCTCTTGACTTTTCTGCAAACGTCCAGGATATGGAGGAGGAGGATAGATCTGATTAGTCTTTGAAGATTGCTCCGGAGTAGACTTTTCAACAGGTTTCTTGCTCTTCTCACCATCAAGCTGATCAGCCACTAAATCAGATTTCTCAATTTGTGGCACTGCAGATTTTTCAACCTGCTGATTCTGAACATCTTCATCTTCCTTAGTCGCTGATTTAGGATCCCTCGTGACTTTTTCAGATCTCAAAGTAACTGCATTGACCTGTTCTTTGCTTTCCCTTCTGCCTGGATTAGCCTCCGTATCGCTAGGAAGAGTTCCTTGTTGCCTACTAAGTAAAGCACTTGCAAGCTGTCCCATCTGGTTTTCCAAGGTCTTTTGAGAAACTGACAGGCTTTTAATCATCATCCTCAAGTCATCCATTTCTGATTTTTCATTAGAAGATTGCCCCACATGAGCCTGAGGCTGTTGCTGCTGAAATCCCGGAGGTTGATATGGTGGCCTTGGAGCATATGGCTGGTGAAATCCTTGATTGAATGGCCTGGCTTGCTGACCCTGAAACTGCTGATAAGGCTGTTGTGGTTGTTTTGCACCTTGATTGTTGCTCCAGCTGAAATTAGGATGGGTTCTATTGTTCGGATGATAGGTGGCTGGAGCTGGTACAGAAGGTCTCTGAAAGCTACTAACAAACTGTGCTGACTCGGATGAGATAGCACACTGACTTGTCTCATGTGCGCCCACACATAGGTCACAAATACTAGCGACCTGCTGAACTCCATAATTTGCGAGAGAATCCACCTTCATAGTCAAAGCCTTCAACTGAGCTGTAATAGCTGAAGCTGTATCCACTTCAAAAATACCTGATACCTTGCCTTGAGAAAGTCTCTGGGTTGGATTTTGATATTCATTAGCAGCCATCGTCTCAATAAGATCATAAGCCTCCTCATAGCTCTTAGCCCATAGAGCTCCACCTGATGCTGCATCTAGCAAAGGTCTAGACTGTGCTCCCAACCCATTGTAGAAACCGTTAATAACCATCCAGTCAGGCATACCATGATGTGGACACCTACGAAACATCTCTTTATAACGTTCTCAAGCCTCACACAAAGATTCACCAGATTGCTGCTGAAATTGAGTTAGCTGGTTCCTTATTGCTGCAATTTTCGCCATAGGGAAGAATTTAGTAAGAAATTTCTGAGCAAGGTCCTCCCATGTAGTAATGGAACCGGTTGGTAAAGAGTGTAACCAGCCCTTAGCCTTATCCCTCAGAGAGAATGGGAAAAGCCTCAATTTGATCGCATCATCCGGCACACCATTAATGTGACAGCCCCAGATCCGGGGTCAGGAATCCGGGCCATCATACTCCAATTTGCATTTATTAACAATATCTCTTGGTCTTTTTTTTTTATACTATTTAATACTCACACAAATGACCCCACGCTAATATCATCACACACCAGTCATATGCTCAGATAACAACATCCATTAATGATAGCAGTCAAGATAAACTATTATTACAATCCCAGAATACCATCTATTACACCCATATAAAAGTATATACTACCTTGAGAACAGGTGTCGATACTTTCTCATAAGGTAGACTTCCCCTTTACCCTCTTCCGGGTTGCACTGCGACGTTTCGGCACCTGATCTAGCTGTTATATAAATAAATAGCAAGAGTAAGCTATAATAGCTCAACAAGATAAATTTTATAAACTAGCTTCAAAAGAAACATAAATATATATGTATAATAAACAGAAGACAAATCATAATTATTATAAAAAGAATTTATTTATATTTGATAACTACTCCTTCCAAATATTTTTATGCTAAAAGAAATATATATCATTCTAATATCAGCTTCTCTTCTAATATAATATCAGTTTTTCTTCTAAAATAATATAATATCAGTTTTTCTTCTATACTAATTAAAAACCATTACATCACCTCAGCATCATATTTCAAGATAATATATCATCTGCACATCATCTCTCAATACAATCTTTCCATTTCCCTTTTTATACAACAATTATATAAAAATAATATAAAATCAGTTTCTCTTCTTACTGTAAACAATTCCATCATTTCATACCATTTTCCTTTTTCAGTATGCAAATTTGGAATCCATTATCAATTCTTTCTTTTAATCTTTGGGGATATCTGCTAGCACCAGATACGTAGGACGATGATCAGTCGCCTGACCGTATCTGCTCTCTGTTTACGACTAGTAGAAGGGGTGATCCCACCTGGTCATCAACCCTGGAGGAAGGCTACCTGCTACATCCTCCTTCGGCAACTCTTGGGCTGTAATAAATATTGAGTGCTGGACTGTGCCGCACACAGCCTCTTACGCTTGCTGGACTGTGCCTCACACAGCCTCTTACGCTTTCTGTTGCAATCCCCTTCTTTTGTCAAATCATTATTCCATTTATAAAACACCATTCCACATTTTCCATTTTTCCGTTTCCATTTCCATTCACATATATCATTTCCATTTCCATTTATCATCACCTTTAAAAATACATATGTCATAATACTTTGATTATGACTCAGACATCTCCTTTGTATTCAATGAAATCAAATACGCTCTTATATACATAAAATATTCCATCTATTTTAAAAGTATTAAATAATAATCAAATAATATTTATTAAATCACAACTATTTAAAAAGAATATTTTTAACATAATATTATAAACATATAACCCTAGTTAACAACTGATACCATTCTTTCATATACCTTTAAAACATAAAGTATATTCGCTCTATCCATATTCATATTCATATCCATAATCCATATTCAAAAATTTCAGTAAACAGGGAATGTATCCCTAATCATCTCATCATATAAGATTCATATATTATCCACCAAAACCATTTTCTTTGAACATAAACAGTTTATCAAAATAAGGATAAAAGAAATCTTGCTCCCTTTAATCCATATCCATCTCTCTTTAATTCCTAAAATCAGGAAGTAAATTTTCAACAATATAGTAGCAATAGGATCACATATATATTCCATGAAACCATCTTTCTTTGAAGGTAAATAATTTTCCAAAGTAAAGATAGGAGAAATCTTGCCTGGATCTCTAAAGCGAGTAGGTATGATCCTGAGTTCGTCTCCCGTCTCTATGGAAACGAAAGGATCACCGTTAGTATATATCCCACTTAACCAGCTAATCTCTACACAATAACACCCTTGACACATATTATATGTTTAACATAGTTTTTATGCACCAAAAGTTTAAATCAAAATGCTACAAGGCTTTCGCCAAAATGATCTATGAAACAAGATCTACAAGTTCTAGGCAGTGGTTAACATTTACAGAGGGTATGTGTCTCGGGTGCCTACTGTTTTAAGCCTCAACAACAATTCGTCATTACGACGGCTATAAATCGAATAATCCAAAAATCCAAATACTCCAAATATCATACCATCCACTCCAGACAACTCATACCTCAAATTTAACATTCAACAAAGGGTATCCACTGCCTATGCTACTAGGATACCATTTGTGACAATTAATCAAGCCCAATCATAAATCTAAGGTCCTAAACATGCATCAAAGCTTTATAACTCACTAAACCACTAAACTCAAAGTAAAAGCTAGGGTTTCCAAAGATGGTTACCTTCCTTGATGTGTATAATAGCTTTCTAAACCTTGTATATTCCTTGTATAGCCTTGGGTAAGTTTGGATGATCAAAAGAATTGAAGAAAACAAAGTTAGTAATTCGGAGTTATTAGAACCCGACTGAAAGATCATGAAAAACGAGGCCCTTACCTAGGTTTTCTGGAAAAGGCTTCTAAAGGAAAGTTGTAGATCATCTAACCAGCTTTCCAACCATATAAAGAACACAAAATTCCATTGAGTAACGAAGGAGATATGGCTGTTTGAAAATCATCCCAGAAACTGTCAACAATTTGGACAGTTTGCTTCATCAACTTGGGGAGGTTATTTGCCTAGGCTACACTACTTGGATTGCTATGAGATTTGGATCGAATATTGCCCATGGAGTGTAGAGGCTTGGGTTAAAATTTGGTGATTTTATCAAGGATAGAAATGGAGATATGAATTTTTCTTTCCTCCTTGTTCTTGCTGGGCAGTTTGAGAGAAATGGAGAGTAATGGATTTCTCTTGCTTTGTTTTGATCTAAATGGATGAAGATGATAAGATTTTTGTGTTGGTTAATCTTTTCTAGCTTAGTCTTGATGATTCTAGAGTTTTGTAGATAATCCCCCATGGTTAATGACTAATTTGCCCTTACACAAGAGTTAGTGGAAGATGATATCACTAATGATGTCACTTGGATGGTCTAATACTCTCTTTTCTTGATTTTCTAAGTAATATGCTAATACTCTTGGTAATAATAATAATATGGTATGTATCCTTGTTATATTACTAATCTTGGTTGCTTGGTTTTCATAGTCGTTTAATCACGGTTCGTTTCGAATACACCTTGTTATCTCAGTTGTTCTGAAATCGCTTAAAAATTCAAATTCCCTTGGCATTTCCTTGACTTAATAATCCCTTGGTTTAACCTAAATTCACTAATTCCTCAATATATATATAAACCTTTTAATATTTCCTTGCTCCTTAATATCCAATAAATAGAGCTCATTCAATATCAAAATCCTCAAAATCCATATTCAGGAATTTCTAAAATCCATCGTCATTTTGAGTCACTTATTTTCTTAGTACAACACTATTATGGTTTCTGTTTACTTATTATCCATTTCGAACATAGGGTACCTACACACCATTTTCCTAATTTCCCCAAAATCACTATTCATTTAGGCACTGTAGTCTTTCTAAAGTTAGGGTTATTACATCCTTCCCCCCTTAAAAAGATTCCGTCCCGGAATCACATGAAAAATTTCTCTTCTCATAAGGTGGTTTCTAATTCTCATGTCGTTTCCTAATACCACCAAAATTTTAATCTATGTTAAAAGATTAAACTACTTGATATACATATCTCTATCTTGTTTGCACAAAAATACACCAACATAACCTACTTGTCATTTATCAACATGCCATTCAGCCTATCCATAACAGTCATTTCTTTATCTTCTTTTTTTTTACAACTTCTCCCTCAATCAATCATTTTATATTATCTCATCTCTCCTTTCTCTTTTAGCTAAGGGTATCGGCCACCACATTGGCCTTTTCTGAATGGTAGTGTATCTCACTATGGTTTGGTTATATTCTAATCTCTATCATGACATAAAATATTAATACTCCAACATTTTTATATATCATTTCTGTAAAATTTTCCAGAAAATAAGCTATAATAATATTTCTTGAAACAATTGTAAGAAAATATCAATTATAATATATATTTCCTGTTCGTACTTATACAAACATATACTTTCCTTTCATCCTTGAAAAATATTCTCGCACTTTCCCCAATACTCTTAATCTCCTTTTTATAGAGTTCTCTGACCCTTAACAGATATTGATTTTCCTTATCTAGATTGTCAACCTACCTACACCATTCATTGACTTAGTCGATCCCTAACCAAACATTTACACTTAAATAATTAAATTAGAGCGTACCTGCAATTTCCTCCGGATACCTTATCCCATATGTCTATTGTTCACTATACACTCTTTACATCTTGCTGATCCACCTTAGTTCCTTCATTATATACTATCTACTCCACCTCTGAAATTTCCCTTTGTTATTCTCATTAAAATCTTTAGCTCAAGTTTTACTCATTCACACCTTTTGGATTAATCCTTTGAATACTTAACATCTTTAATCTCTCTCTGCTACCTAGGGTATTAGTCACAATATTGGCCTTCCCTCACTAATAGTTATTGCACCTCGAATCCTTCATTAATTATCCCCACTTCCTTTGTTTATCCTTATTCTGACACTATCCTCAAAATACACCTTACTCTCAATAGTAAATCTCAATTATACCTTAAAATTCCTCATATTCTTTTCTCTTACTAATCATCAAATATACCCATTTCTTTTCACGAAATTCCTTCCTCTCTTATATTGAAACGCTTCTAGCTCTAATTATCTCTTAACGAAGTTTCCCTTGGAATCTCAAGTTTCCTTGTGTAATCACGTATACTATAAACATTGCTTCCATCCATTAATGAAATCTTCTATATTCAAAACAATTAATAGAATTTAAGAGACTTTGAATTGAAACGAACCCAGAAACAAGCAAGGGTCCCAGAACAATTTATAAAATTAAAAGTTTTAAATAACTTTTATTCGAAACAAAAGAATATTTGAGAAATCAATATGATGGAAGAACCCGTATGTCACACAAGTGAGGGCGTACCCTCTGACTTTCTATCACACAGACAGATCGTCCTTGTATACACATATATGGTTGTTCCTCTTAGTTGAAGTAAGAAATATAGAGGAAAATTTAAATTGCGATGATAAATACCATCTTCCGAAAATAATCTTAGAAGAATATTTTGACTAAGATAGATAAAATACACTTTTGAAACACATTCCCAGGGTACTAGAAAGTTTTGAAAAAAAATACCGGCCCTTAATTAATAATTACCCACTAGTGGAGGAAAATTTGAAACTCAATAACATAATTTAGCAGGGCTTTATGAAATTTGAAAGTAGTTACCGTTAATAGCCTCTGCCCAATTGAAAATCCCAATAATGGAAGGTTTTCTTCAAATACTATTTATATCTTAGACTGCGTACCCTCCAAAATTTTTAAAATTTGGCACTCACCATGTAGCCTTAACCTATCGTCTGCTATTCCCAATTATCTTCATTTACTTAGTCGTGACTTGGCTCGATACTCTCTGCCTTGATCCATAATAGAACACAACCTTCTAATCGATATACTTTCGTAATATTGATCGTCTTGACCTGACACTGGTCTGGTATTAAGGACCCTTCAAACTATACTTTATAATTGTATATTCTAACATACCACTTATACTCACGAGATTGTCTAACGTACACTTCCCAATACATCAAATATTCCCTTTTTCAAATCAATCATGTGTGCTACATGAGTTTAACACTTTTAGCATAATAACCTTTTCATTTAAGTCAATCTCGGAATTTCTCAATCTGTCTTGGTCCTTAAGGTATATCTTGGCTTTACCGATAAATCTCAGTTTCACCATTTCATCTCCACAATCAATTGAAACAATCAGTGTCTGTTCACCAATCCAATTACAATATTTCTTCAAACTCCATTAAACCAAGAAGACTTTAAATACCCTTAACTTTGGCTTACCAATCTCCTCTCCCTATACTAAAACATAAACGTTTATTAGTAATAATCTATAAAATTATAATCACTAATTAGAATAAACGCTTCGTTCGATAAACCACCCTTAAACTCGATGTGAGTTCATATTTTATATCATTACATATATATCTATATGTGTATATTAGTATCACTTTTGTTCCTGAGCAATATGACTCTAAGCTCTGATACCAAACTGTGACAGCCCCAGATCCGGGGTCAGGAATCCGGGCCATCATACTCCAATTTCCATTTATTAACAATATCTCTTGGTCTTTTTTTTATACTATTTAATACTCACACAAATGACCCCACGCTAATATCATCACACACCAGTCATATGCTCAGAGAACAACATCCATTAATGATAGCAGTTAAGATAAATTATTATTACAATCCCAGAATACCATATATTACACCCATATAAAAGTATATACTACCTTGAGAACAGGAGTCGATACTTTCTCATAAGGTAGACTTCCCCTTTACCCTCTTCCGGGTTGCACTGCGACGTTTCGGCACCTGATCTAGCTGTTATATAAATAAATAGCAAGAGTGAGCTATAATAGCTCAGCAAGATAAATTTTATAAACTAGCTTCAAAAGAAACATAAATATATCTGTATAATAAACAGAAGACAAATCATAATTATTATAAAAAGAATTTATTTTTATTTGATAACTACTCCTTCCAAATATTTTTATACTAAAAGAAATATATAGCATTCTAATATCAGCTTCTCTTCTAATATAATATCAGTTTTTCTTCTAAAATAATATAATATCAGTTTTTCTTCTATACTAATTAAAAACCATTACATCACCTCAGCATCATATTTCAAGATAATATATCATCTACACATCATCTCTGAATACAATCTTTCCATTTCCCTTTTTATACAACAATTATATAAAAATAATATAAAATAAGTTTCTCTTCTTACTGTAAAAACAATTCCATCATAAAATATTTAAAAAGTTTCTCTTCTAATACAATCTTTCCATTTCCCTTTTTATACTTTGATTATGACTCAGACATCTCCTCTGTATTCAATGAAATCAAATACGCTCTTATATACATAAAATATTCCATCTATTTTAAAAGTATTAAATAATAATCAAATAGTATTTATTAAATCACAACTATTTAAAAAGAATATTTTTAACATAATATTATAAACATATAACCCTAGATAACAACTGATACCATTCTTTCATATACCTTTAAAACATAAAGTATATTCGCTCTATCCATATTCATATTCATATCCATAATCCATATTCAAAAATCTCAGTAAACAGGGAATGTATCCCTAATCATCTCATCATATAAGATTCATATATTATCCACCAAAACCATTTTCTTTAAACATAAACAGTTTATCAAAATAAAGATAAAAGAAATCTTGCTCCCTTTAATCCATATCCATCTCTCTTTAATTCCTAAAATCAGGAAGTAAATTTTCAACAATATTGTAACAATAGGATCACATATATATTCCATGAAATCATCTTTCTTTGAAGGTAAATAATTTTCCAAAGTAAAGATAGGAGAAATCTTGCCTGGATCTCTAAAGCGAGTAGGTATGATCCTGAGTTCGTCTCCCGTCTCTATGGAAACGAAAGGATCACCGTTAGTATATATCCCACTTAACCAGCTAATCTCTACACAATAACACCCTTGACACATATTATATGTTTAACATAGTTTTTATGCACCAAAAGTTTACATGAACTTAACCATTTTTAAACTCGATCAAAGTTTTAGTGTATTCCACCATTTCCTTTGGGATTCCTTATTGACCACACTCGACTGTAAAATTTCTCATAAATTGTAAATTTCGAATTTTGACCCAAGGTCAGTGGGGTTTGACTCTCTATTCAGCCTAATATATTGTCCCAAAATTTCATAACTTTTAAAGATGTTTAAGTGTGGTAATTATAGCCTCAAAGTTGACACAATTACGTTTTCTCGGTTTTCAGTGGTTTTCACTTACGTGACCTCGGCTTAAACTTTTCTATAAAATCAACTGTTTACTCTTTCGAGGTGATTCCTTCGCACACATACACCTTATGATATCTAGTATTTAATAAACTCTATTGGCCACCAAAATCATACCATTAAGGGGTTCAATTGAAGTCATGAACTTAGCACTTATGCGATCGAACCACTTTTACGAATTTGTCCATTTCTCCTAAACCGTAAATCAAAATGCTACAAGGCTTTCACCAAAATGATCTATGAAACAAGATCTACAAGTTCTAGGTAGTGGTTCAATATTTACAGAGGGTATGTGTCTCGGGTGCCTACTGTTTTAAGCCTCAACAACAATTCGTCATTACGACGACTATAAATCGAATAATCCAAAAATCCAAATACTCCAAATATCATACCATCCACTCCAAACAGCTCATACCTCAAATTTAACATTCAACAAAGGGTATCCACTGCCTATTCTACTAGGATACCATTTGTGACAATTAATCAAGCCCAATCATAAATCTAAGGTCCTAAACATGCATCAAAGCTTTATAACTCACTAAACCACTAAACTCAAAGTAAAAGCTAGGGTTTCCAAAGATGGTTACCTTCATTGATGTGTATAATAGCTTTCTAAACCTTGTATAGTCCTTGTATAGCCTTGGGTAAGCTTGGATGATCAAAAGAATTGAAGAAAACAAAGTTAGTAATTCGGAGTTATTAGAACCCGACTGAAAGATCATGAAAAACGAGGCCCTTACCTAGGTTTTCTGGACAAGGCTTCTAAAGGAAAGTTGTAGATCATCTAACCAGCTTTCCAACCATATAAAGAACACAAAATTCCATTGAGTAACGAAGGAGATATGGCTGTTTGAAAATCATCCCAGAAACTGTCAACAATCTGGACAGTTTGCTTCTTCAACTTGGGGATTATGAGCTTTCCAACATCTATCTTTCTGTCAAAGGCCAATGAGTACCCTATCTGTTGAACAGGTGCACTCAGTTGGTCATAGCTGGATTTCCTTTCACTGAATACTTGCAGGAGTGTGGCAAACACATAGCTCCACTCTTTTCTCAGATGCGCCCTTTTCGGGTTACCAACCTTGATATTGTCTGAGTACCTTATTAGGTCAAAGAACTCCACCAGTTGATCATCTATTACTAGACCGTTATATTCATTCTGGTGAAGATCCAAGGCCTTGCTCATGTCCTTAGAGGTGATGTTGAACTCTTTACCCAGAACCTTGCAGTTTATGGCATAGCCCAGACTGCCATCTTCAAGAGCAACAGTTTCGGGAATTGCAGTGCTCCAAAACTGTTCTAGAATGTCTAGATACAAAGTTGGATTGGCCGTAAGTGCTCCTACGATATATGATTCAGACATCCATTTAACAAAGCACTTGTAGTTAGCATTTGGGGCTTCGACATCACTTGAGAGAGCGATGAAGTTAGTGTTGAATTTCACGATTGCCATTGATATAGAGAAAAGAGAGAGAAGAGAATGAAGGTTGAAGAAGAAATTTAGCTTTGGAAATTAGGTTTTTCAGGGGTTTTGGAGAGTTAGATGCTTGAGAAATCGAATAAAATGAGTAGAATAGATGTAGAATTGTATAAGTATGAAGTACTTGAATTGTCGATTAGAGATATGTTTTGTATCGACAAGTCAGGCATTCGAGAAGTAGAAATCAACTATTCGATAAGTCAAGAAAGGCTTAATCGATATCTCAAGCAGTTTGTAACTCACAGCTGGCAATTATCTAACTTAGAAATAATTCCAAATTAAATAAAATATGTTTTTATGAGTGATTTAAAATTCTAAATAAAAATCCAAAAACGGTTAAAGATTCAACTAGAATTCAGCCTTTTCAAATGATTCGAGAACTCAAGTACAGTATTCAAGAACTCAGTCATTCGAGATCTCAATTAACATATTCGAGAAGTCAAGCATGTCTCTCGATTTCTCTAAAAGACTCTATTCGAGAACTCAAGAGGGTTCTGAATAGACTTGTTAGAGAAGTCGAGCATCAGCAAGAATTGAGTAATTCGAGAAGTCTGATTTATCGAACTATACTTTACAATCATAAAATTCAATTTTCACTATCCTTTTAAAATTCACCAGAGTTATTCAATGCAGAATATTCTAACAAATTAAATAGTGATAATATTAAAATTTCATAGAAATTTCAAGCTAACTGAATATGATTTTCAACATATGCAACAAATCTAAAATATTTATAAATCATATTCCAGCCAACACTTACTTCAAAAATATTGAGCATTTAGATAAAGTAAATGTTTACTGCTACAACAATCTAGTTGATAGTTTCACTTAGCCAGATTCTGAAGAATTCAGCATTCCAATCTCACTAACCAACCTTGTGAAGGTGGCTTCATCCAATGGCTTACTAAATATATCAGCTAATTGTTTATCTGTGGAGACATAATGCAACTCAATGGTTCCATTAGTTGCATGCTCCCTAATGAAATGATATCTGATGTCAATGTGCTTTGTTCTAGAATAATTGACAGGATTGACAACTATAGAGATTGCACTTGTGCTGTCACACATGATTGGAATTCTTTCCAACACAAGTCCATAGTCTTTAAGTTGATTTCTAATCCAAATCACTTGAGCACAACAACTTCCAGCAGCTATGTATTCAGCCTCAGCTGTGGAAGTTGACACAGATTGTTGTTTTTTGCTGTACCAAGAGACTAACCTTTGTCCAAGAAACTGGCAGCTACCTGAGGTGCTTTTCCTATCCACTCTGCATCCAGCATAATCAGCATCAGAATAACCAACCAGATTGAACCTTGTGTCCTTAGGATACCATAAACCCAAGTTCGGAGTGCCCTTCAGATATCTAAAGATCCTCTTTATAGCAATCATATGAGATTCCTTTGGATTTGATTAAAACCTTTCACACAGACATGTAGCAAACATGATGTCTGGCCTACTTGCAGTGAGATAGAGTAGAGAACCAACCATGCCTCTGTAGACTGAGATATCTAATCTCTTGCCTTTGACATCTTCATCCAATTTGGTGGCAGTGGTCATGGGTGTCTTTGCAGGTGAGCAGTCTTCTAAGTCAAACTTCTTCAATAAATCCTTGATGTACTTGGTTTGACTGATAAAAATACTATCCTTCCTTTGACTAACTTGTAACCCAAGAAAGAATGTCAACTCTCCCATCATGCTCATCTCATATATGCTCTGCATGAGTTTAGAGAATTTCTCACACAGTTTCTCATTAGTAGAGCCAAATATGATATCATCCACATAGATCTGAACTAGGATAATATCTTCACCATGCTTCTTGTAAAATAGTGTCTTGTCCAATGTGCCTCTAGTGAATTGATTTTCAAGAAGAAATTGTGATAAAGTCTCATACCATGCCCTTGGAGCCTGCTTAAGTCCATACAATGCCTTAAGCAATCTGTAGACAAATTCTGGGAAATGTGGATCCTCAAAGCCAGGTGGTTGTTGCACATAAATTTCTTCTTCCAACTCTTCATTCAGAAATGCACTCTTGACATCCATTTGATAGACTTTAAAGTTTGAATGAGCAGCAAATGCCAAGAAGATTCTGATGGCTTCCAATCTAGCAACAGGGGCAAATGTCTCATCATAATCAATGCATTCCTGTTGAGAGTATCCTTTTGCAACCAACCTTGCTTTGTTTCTTACTATTACACCAACTTCATCCATCTTATTTTTCAGAACCCATTTAGTTCCAACAATGGTTAAGTTCTGTGGTGCAGGCACAAGCTCCCATACTTTGTTTCTTTCAAATTGATTCAGCTCCTCTTGCATTGAAACAATCCAATCTGGATCCAACAGTGCATCATCAAGTTTCTTAGGCTCAATCTGAGATAGAAAGCAACCATAGAGACACTCATTTTGAGTAGCTCTCCTAGTCCTTACTCCTACATTTGGATCTCCAATAATTTGCTCTACAGTGTGTGATCTATCCCATTTCCTTGAATGCTCAGTCTGATTTCTCAACCTTGATGTTGCTTCATCATCCAAGTCATGATCATTTTCATTTCCTCCCCTTGTGAAGTTGCCACTATTCACAGGTGTGTCTTGGATGCTTGTCTCTTCACTGTTGATTGGCACAAATTCTTCCCTTGCTTCATTATTCACTGGAATTGGTTGAATTGTAGCCTCAACTTCTGTTTCAATCTCTTCATCAGAATCATCTAGATTTTCAAACCTTAATGGATCTTTATCTTCATCATTGGTTTCTTCTAATCCAGGTAGTTTGCTGTCATCAAAAGTCACATCTGTGCTTTCCATAACTTTCTTTTGACTGATGACATAAACTTTGTATGCAATTCCCTCCATAGAATAGCCAAGAAAAATTCATTCAAATGCCTTTGCATCAAACTTTCCAACATATTCTGAATTATCCTTCAACACAAAGCATTTGCTTCCAAAAGTATGAACATACTTTAGAGTAGGCCTCTTTCCAGTCATCAAATTGTAAGGTGTCTTTCCAGTGTTTTTGTTGATGAGAGTTCTATTCGGGATATAGCATGCATTGCTCACAGCCTCAACCCAAAAACATGTAGGCATCTTTGCATCAAGCGACATTGTTCTAGCAGCCTCAATTAGAGTTCTATTATTTCTCTCAACTACTTCATTTTGTTGTGGAGTCCTTGGAGCTGAGAATTGTTGTGAAATGCCATTCTCTTTGAAAACTGGTTCAAGTAAGACATTTATGAACTCTGTTCCATTATCACTTCTCAATGCAATCACACTTGCATTGTTGGCCTTTGCTTCCTTATCAACTTTCTTTATGTGCTCAATGATTACTTGTGAAGTCTCATCCTTTGATGCTAGAAATTCCACCCATGTATACCTTGTGTAGTCATCAACCATCACTAGGGCATACTTCTTTCTTGAGAGTGATATAATGTTGACAGGCCCAAACAAGTCCATATGAATTAGTTGTAGGGGTTTGGTTATTGATGTCACTGTCTTTGACTTGTGGCTTGACCTTTTAATCTTTCCTTTTTGACAAGCCTCATACACTCCTTCTTGACAAAATTCAAGTGTGGGCATGCCTCTCACTAATTCTCTTTTAACTAGAGAATTAATGGCCTTGAAGTTCAGGTGTGATAACTTCTTGTGTTACAGCCAACAGTCATCATTTGATGCTTTTGAATAGAAGCAACAAACTTTGTCCTTGCTTGTAGAATCCATATTGGCTACAAACAGGCTTTCTTTCCTTACTCTAGATAGAGTAAAGTCACTAGTCTTCTTCTGGGTGATCAAACATTCATCTTTGTCAAAATTTGGCTTGAATCCTCTATCAGTAAACTGACCAACACTTAGCAGATTATGCTTGAGTCCCTTGACTAATGCTACATCTTCAATGATGACATTTCCAACTTTCAACTTGCCATATCCCAAAGTGTTACCCATGCTGTCATCTCCAAAAGCAACCATTGGGCCAGCCTTCTCCTCATATTGTGATAGTAGGGCCATATCACCAGTCATGTGATTTGAGCATCCACTGTCCAAAATCCACACGACCTTCGTTTCATTTTCTTTGCCCTGCAAACACAAAGGTATTACTTCTCCTTTGGTACCCAAACAAGTTTGGGTCCACTTGGCTTAGAAACAGATTTATCAAAAATAGCATGCTTATCAACTTTCTTAGGACTAGTCTTCTTGTCACTGTTAGAAGTCTTAGAAACTGAGTTCTCAGACTTAGGTGACAGAGGTACCTTCCTAGCTGTAGGAGGACTTGAAGACTCTGGCCTTGTGTAGTGTGTGTGAATGTTGTGACTGATGCAACCATCCATGAATTGTCTTTCAAATTAGAACAGCTAGTCATAACATTCATATTGCATGGCATACAGTCAAGTTTATCACAAAAAGGTGATTCACTATGTCTTAAAGGCACAGAGCAATCATAGAATGGTTTAGCTACACTACTAGTTGGTTTCTTGCATGCATAAGTTAGGTGATTAGTACTAAAACAGTTCTGACAAGTTTTCCTAAGGGCATTAGGCACATAAGCATAGTTATTATCCTTTTTTATCCCTAGCTTGCCATTCCTGTTATGTTTCTTATTAGCCACTTTCTTCTTAGATTCATTTTTCCCAGCTGAAACAAACTTCACAAACTTTTTAGGTCTAGGTCTACCTCCTACTGGCTTCTTGGCTTTTGGCTTGACAGTCTCACTCTTAGAGGATGCTGGTTGTTCACTAGACCGTGCCTCATCCTCATCATTCAACACTTGCTTAATGAGTAAGGCATCCTCATCAATTTCAAATGTTGGTTCTTTAAAAATTAGAGACTCAGTCTTTTTCAAAATGTGAGGCACCTCCTCTTGAACAACTATGTCATCTTCAATGACAGCATAGCCTTTCCTCTGTTTAATGGTGTCATAGTCAAGTCCAATGGCAGTTGATAAGTGCATATTTTTGCATATTTTATCTACCTATTTATTGCTTGAACTCATGTTTTAATATTTTATTTTGTTGCATTTCAGGAAAATCGTAAATAAATAAAGAAATGACAAAATAAATAAATAAAGCGCAAGGAAGGGAAAAAGGAGGAAGAAAAAGGACCAAAAATGAAAGAAGGAAAAGAATTAGGAGCTTGGAGCAAACGGAATATTTCAAGACAAGTGGAAGGTGGAGATCATCCCAACACATTAGCAAAGTGTATGGCCAAGATCAACTCTTCAAAGCTTAAGGGGGAAGGAAACAAATAGATGGCTAGGATTTCACCACCACACAACCCAAAGGTATGGTGGGGATTTACCCAACACCCCCCTTAACCCTAATTCCTATCCTATAAATACCCCCTTACCCCCCTTGTATTTAGTAACTTAGATTTTAGGGTAGTTTTAATTTCTTGTATTTTTCTTAGTTTCAAATCTTGTAAACACTCCTATTATAATTAATGCAATTTTAATTTCCTTTAATTTCTTGTCTTGCATTCTCTTTTATTGTTGCCTTGTTTCGTTATTTTCGTAAATCCCGTTGCTAACCACTTGGGGTTGAAAGTAACGAAACTTTAATTTCTTGCTCCTTGTTATAATTTTTAATTTTGAGCCCCTTTAAATCTCAATTTTATTGTGGGTTCAAAATTTTAAATTACCGTTTTAATTTTCAATTCGTAGTTTGCCCCTTTAAAAAATAATTTTATTGTGGGCCATTTAATTCCAATTCACTGTTTTTAGTATTTAAATTTCGTAGTTAATTTTAGTGATTTGCATTTTAATTTTTTTTTTAAAAAAAAATTAGTTTTACAAAGTTTCGAAAGTATTTTGTCTCCTGGTAATTGTAAACTCGAAGCCTCAAGTTAAGTTTTGGTATTTTTTGTTTTTTTTATCATTCCAGAAAATCCAAAGAGTAGAAAACTTTCCCCTGTTTCTTTTACTTGTTCGCACCATTTTTTTTCTAAACCCAGCTCAACACATCTTTTCTTCTTCCTTCAACCTCCTCTTCTTCAATTAGAATCCATAACCCAACCTTGTTATCTTCTTCTTGCTTTTCGTATCCAATTCCCCTCCCCTTTGTTTTTTTTTCCTATCCCCCTTTCCTTGTTTTAGATATACGAATTCTCTGTCCCTCTTTTCTTCCTTTCCCCACACAAACCCCCCTTTTTCTACTTAAAATCTCAGTTCATGTTGTTTGTATTTAATTATAGTACTGTGTTACTAAGTATTGTCCCGCTTGTTGAATTTTGTTTTCGCTTTGTTTGGTGACTGAATTCTGTGCTTGAAACATTGTGCGAGTGGTTTCTGAATTTCTGGGTTGAGATTTGAATTGTTTTGTGCGTTGTTTGAGGCTGTCACTGTTCTGTGCTGAGTCTGAGTTTTGTGTTAGACGAGTCGAGTGTCTGAGTCAATGTTTTGTTTTTCGAGTTTTGAGTTCTTTTCGAGTTGGTTTTGCTATGTCGAGTTACTGCATTGCTGATTTTGCTGTTCGATTGCTGAGTCGAATTAATTCAGTTGAATCCGTTTTCGTTTCGTTGCTTAAGAGTTTGTAATGTTATGGTTTAGTAAATTCTCTGCGTTTTTGTTTCACTCATTGCTGAGTCGAGAGTGTCTCTGTTCGTGTTTTACCTGAGAGTGTGTATTAATTCTTAGTGTGCATTGTTTGCCTGGTTTGTGTGTAAATTAATTAGTTTTGCGAGTAGGTTTTGGATTTAGGATCTGAATTTGTCTCGATTGTTGGATTTATAATAGTCAAGTTGTTTGGCTGAGTTTTGAGTTGCTTTTTGTTTGTAGCTTTCCTGCGAAATCACTGAGTCCTTTTTTTAGTTCGAGTCTTGTTTTGATGCAATTTCCGAGTTCACGAATTCCTAAGTCGACTGCGTTCAGATTTGTAATTCGATGTTGTTCGAATATTCGAGTTCTGTGTTTAAACAAGTCTTTCTGTAATTTGTATGCATACCCTGTTTCACTTTCAGATCCATGTTTTTTTTTATTTCAATCTTGATGGGATTATGGCTGCTGTTTCTTGTTTTTCATTACTTGTTTAGTTTTTGTAAATAAATTTTAATTAAAAAGAAATGTTTTAAATAAAATCTAATTTCAATTTGAATTTAGAGTAGTTTAGAATAATTTTAGCTTTAAAATAATTTAGGACTTTTAGAATAATTAGAATTTTAAAATAATTTAGTTTGTTTTTGTTTTCAAAATTTTAAATTAGAAAAAAATTAATTCTAGAAATAGCTTGAATTTTCCTTTTTGTAATTATTTAGTAGAAAAGCAAAATTCCAAAAACCCAAACTTGTTCTAATTTGATTAAATTAAAAATTAAGGTTTGCGAAAATATTAGTCCCTGTGAAACGAATCATAAATTTTACAACGAAACGAATTGTGCGCTTGCGATTCGAATGTCATTTATTTTAGCACAACAAGTTTTTGGCGCCGCTGCCGGGGAACTAATTATTTTTCGCGCCTTAATTTTTAATTTTTCGAGTTAGTTTTATTTCTTGTCTTATTTTTCTTTCGTTCTTTTTAGGAAAGCTTGAGATTTCGGAACTCTTCTCAACGAAGCGTGGAAAAATTGGAATTTATGGAAAGCTTGCTTCGGTAACCGTATCTCACTCTTTTCGACCTTTTTATTTTTAGAAAAACACAAAAAAAAATTCAAAAATTCAAAAATCACAAAAAAATTAAAAATTAAAAATCCAAAAAAATTAGTTGTAAATACATAATTGTTGCATCATGCATTTAATCACTTAGGGCACATCATCTAGATTTTTTATTTTCTTGTTTTTAACTTTTCGTACCTATAATTTTGGTGATCGCTGGAGGACCCCAAGGTACGTTAAATTCTTTCTTTCCATAGATTAATTCACGTAGTGTAAGCATCCATATTTGTTTATAATTTTTGTATATATCATTGTTTGTTGCATCATTTTGTAAATAAACATTAAGGGCAAAGCCTCTCAAAAGATAAGGGAAGGGATTTCATCACTCTTTCCTTAGCCCAAAAACAATTTAATTCCTCATTTTGCATACCTAGCCTTTAATAAAATTAATTAGACGTTTGCCCCTAGGAATCTCGCGCTCAATTAGGAAGGTGCTTAAGAAACGAAGTAATCTTTAATTATTCTTACTTTTTGGTGTCTAGGAAAGCGAAAGCTGACCTGGCCAATTAAGGTTTGGTGTCTAGGTTGGTGTTTAGCCTCTTGGCAATGCTTGCACCTACCTGGCCAAGCCGGTTCGAATAATTATTGATTTACCTAGTTTTTGGTAGCCCTTACGGTTAGGAGCAAGGTATAGTTATTTTATTAGGGAACCCTAGGGTTAGAATTTTTCTTTTAATTTTACACCCCTTTCTTTTTGTGTGTTTATTTTATCGCACTTATTTGCTACGTGTTTCCTTTCGTGGTTTATGCGATCTACTTGGCGTAGGGATAATTCTTCTAGACTAGTGAGATCGTTTAAGATTTCTTCATCGTCTAATCCCGAGTCTTTAGATTATTCCGAACCCGTAGTAAACATGGTCATGTCTCTTAGGGACCGTTGCTATCCCACTCGTTCCGCCCAACCTTCGTGTATCACCCTTCCTCCCGTTAATGGTAATAATTTCGAAATTAAAGCTCACCACATCAGTATGTTACCTAAATTTAACGGGAGCGAGGGTGAGGACCCGTATCTCTTTCTCCATGAATTTGAGGAGGTTTGTGCCTTACAAAAGCTCCAACAATTAACCGAGGACTCGATTAGGCTTAGACCCATTAATTTTGCGCTTAAAGAAAATACTAAGAAATGGTTGTATAGCCTACCGGTTAATTCTATTTCCACGTGGGAGGGATTTGTGGTAATTTTTCTCAAAAAATATTTTCCAAACCATAAGACTACAAGAATTACAAACGAGATAAATCAATTTCATCAAAAGGAAAATGAGTCTTTTTGGAAATATTTTGATCGTTTCAAAAATCTTTTATCACAATGCCCCCACCACGGAATAGAAAAATGGAGGCTTTGTAAGATCGTTTATGAGGCCTTAGATGGACCAACAACCGCGTTGTTGGAATCTATGTGCCAAGGAAAATTCATGGAGAAAGATGAGGACGAGGGTTGGAAATTTTTCGAAGAATTAGCCGAGAAGACCATGTTGTGGGAGTCTACTAGGGAACCTAACAAGTCTAATGAGTCGTCTAGTTCATCTAAGGGTTTGCATTCGATTGGGAGTTCTATTGCAACCGATGCCAAATTAGCCACTCTAACTAGGAGACTCGAAGCCCTAGAAACTAGTAAGGCCCCCTCAAATGTGTCTATGTGCCCTAATTTCAATCAAGGTTTTTCGGACTATCCCGCTTTTGATCAAGTTAATGCGGTGTCTCAACCACCCACTAGGAACGATCCGTTTGCTCCTACTTACAATCCCGGGTGGAGGAATCACCCGAATTTCTCGTGGAACCAAGGGCCAAATTACCAAAATCCGCCTTCTTTTCAACCTTCGTTTCAAAATACTCCATCTTTTCAAAGGCCTAATCAAAATTCTTTCTCGACTCCAAATCAAGGTCCCTTTCCAAACCCTACTCAAAATCCCGGTCCTTATCCGACTCAACTTTCTTATTCAAATCAAGCACCCGCCCACCCACCCGGCTTTAATGAGTCGGATAAGAGACTTAATTCTTTGGAAAAGACTCTTGATGCACTTTTGAAATCAACGACTAATTTGGCTCAATCTCAACAGACCTTCATGCAAACCATGACTCAAGATATGCAAATTTTGAATGCTAGTACTCAAGCCTTATCTAAGTTAGAGGTTCAAGTGAGTCAATTAGCCAACGCCATGTGTGAGCGAGAGAAGAATAAGTTCCCGAGTCAACCAGAGGTCAACCCTAAATTCCCTCTCAACCAAAGACCTCACGAAAATGTTAATGCTATCATCTCTCTTAGGTCGGGAAACCAAGTTAATTATCAAGTAGGTGTCGAGTCTTCCAAGGAAGAAGAAGAAGAAGAGTCAAATGTTGAACCGAACCCTACACTTGATCATTCAAACCTTACTCCAACTTCCGAACCTCTCGAGTCATCTATTCTCACACCTTCACCACTCGAACCTTCATCATCGAAATCCACTCCCGAGTCATCAAATTCTTCTCTTAAATCATCCTCAACACCTAACAAATCTTCGAATATCGTTCCACTTTCCACTTCTCTTCCCGATGTGTCTAACGAACGAGTCTTTAAGCCTAAAGCTCCTTATCCTCAACGACTCATCCATCGCAAACAATCGCCTCAAGTAGAGAAGATTATGGAAGTTTTCAAACAAGTCGAGATTAACATTCCTCTTTTAGATGCCATTCAACAAATTCCTTCGTATGCCAAGTGTCTAAAAGATTTATGTACTCACAAGCGATCCACCTACGTTCCTAAGAAAGCCTTTTTGACATCTCATGTCAGTTCAATTCTTTCAAATCAAATTCCTGTGAAATATAAGGACCCCGGTTGTCCTACAATTTCATGTGTCATAGGCAATACTTTCGTGGATAAAGCTTTACTCGACTTAGGTGCTAATGTCAATCTCCTTCCATTTTCTGTCTACCAAGCCCTAGGGTTAGGTGAGCTGAAGCAAACGAATATGACCCTTCAATTAGCTGATCGTTCTGTTAAAATGCCTAAGGGATTAATTGAAGATGTTTTAATCAAAATTGGTGATTTTTTCTTCCCGGCTGATTTTGTTGTCCTCGAGACTCAACCCATCACGAATCCTAAGAACCAAATCCCGATCATTCTTGGACGCCCTTTTCTTGCTACATCGAATGCCTTGATTAATTGTAGGAATGGTTCGATGAAACTCACTTTCGATAACATGACCATTGACCTTAACATTTTCAACGTCGGCAAAGAACCCAACGACCTTTTTGAGCAACCAATAGGAGTCAATGTGGTTAACAAGTTTGTCACATGGTCTAGCTTTGAGGATAGTGAGATTGAGTCTCTTCTCAACGAGGATTTTAAAGTCAACTATGAGTCTAATCGAGAGTATGTTGATTCGTTAAGGGACATGACTTCGAAAGAGATGTTGAGAGAGTTGGATGCCATTTGTTCCCCGTGGGAGACCAAACCCGAGGATGTTCGTGTTGAGGCCATTGTTAAAAATCCCGTTGGTAAACCACCTACATTCGGTGAGTTCTTAGGGGATTTGTTAGAAATTCATTCCAAGTATGAGATTCCACCCGAGGTTGTTAGTAGTGAGCCCGTTCTTAACACTTCCGTTCTTACGAGTTCCGTGGGTACACCACCCGCAATTGCCTTAACTCTTTATCATCCCGAATTTGATCAACATCCGTTAAGGAAAGAGGAACCCTTGTCTCATGTTATTCCTAGTGATTCTAACCCTAACCAGACTTTCATTATCTCTAATTTGCTTAAACAAAATAAAGAAGCCTTAAGTTGGTTTAGGGAGAACATTAGTGATAATTGCTCTTTAGGGTTGAATGATTCAATGTTAATTGAGAAAATCTGTGCTAATAAAAATTTTCACAAATTTCTTGTTATTTTCTCAAAGTTGCACCCTAATTATCCCACCGGTATCTGCTGATTCAGTTTTATTCTTTTGCCTCCCCTCGTGTAAGATAGGTATGGGGGAGGATTTGTGTGCGTGTGTGAGTTGTTTTCTCTTGTAATTTTTAGAAGTTTTCAGTCTCCGTCATCCCTTATCAGGTATTTCCTCACCTTTGTTCATTTCTCTTTTCTCTTGCATTCACATACATTGAGGACAATGCATGATTTAGGTATGGGGGGTTTTTAGTGTAAATATAAAAATCAGAAAATCCAAAAAAATTAAAAAATCAAAAAATCAAAAAGAGTTCTTTTCGTATTCTAGTCTTGTTAATTGATTGCTAGTTGCTTGATGCACCCTTACATGCTATGATAATCTTATGATCCTTTAGCTTTTGATTGAGAAGTGATTTGCTAAAGTTCTTGTTCACACACTTATACTAGCAAGGTGAAGCTAGTAGACTTATTTGAATTGTGCATGAAATTAGAAGGACATGATTAGGTGTAAGATGATTTGGTCTTCATGCTTTGAGTACAAGTAGGTGCATTGAGGATACCATTTCTTGAGATTGATTATGTTTTACCACACCAAGTGAGTTTTGAGCCTATATGCACATCTTTTGCATTTATATTCGTTTGCTTCAGTGTCCACTTGTCATTTGCATCGCTAGCACTTGTTTGAGTTCCTTCTTGAAATACATGACATTAATTGATGATAAAATGATAAAGGCACTTAGGAATAACATATATTTCCAAAAAAATATCCACACCATGCTTATGTGATCAATTAGTTAACCCTTTGAGCTTAATCTTATTCTTTCGGTGACACACCACATTACTCGCCTAAGACCTTTTTATTGTTTAGCCTTACGTATTCTTGATCCCATTTTGTCAAAGGCTAGTAGGAACTTAAGGGAGCAATAAGGTGTGTGAAATAGGGTTTACTATTGTTCATAACTTTCGAGGAAATATTTGTTGTTACCTTGTTAGTCGATTTTCAAATCAAATCTAAAAGAGGATTATTGTTACATTTATCTTAGCTCTCATAAAAAAAATGAAAAAAAAAATAAATAAAGAAAAAGAAAAAATGAAAAAAAGAAAAAAAGAAAAAAAAATGAAAAAAAAATATACATATGAGAGCATACTTATGTTTTTTGTAATCCTCCTTCATTGCGACTATTCAAGGCTTTTTGTTGAAAATGAAAATAAATTGTGTGGGGAGGAAGTTTGGTGTTGTGCATGATATTCATGGTGACTACTAGCTTTTGACACTTCACCTTATTTTGGCCTTTCTTGACATACCTTGTCCCTAGCCCCATTACAACCATAATAAAGACCTTTTGATTGTCATTATTAATGTATGTTGTGATTTAAGTTGGGATGATACCAAGTGTCAAGCATGCATTTGATTTTGTTGGAATTGAGTGATACACTTACCCTTGTTCTTGAGTGAATATTCTTTTGTGAGTGAAAGGTGAGGTATTGCTTATTTGTTTTTTTTCATAAGAGATCTCAAGTTTTGACTCTGAGGTGTGCCCTTGTAGACTTAGCATGGTTACCAATAATTTTTGCACTTGACATGAACTTATAATCACTCTTGCATGGTTCTTTGAGTAGACTATGTGAATCCTTGCACATTCCACACCAAGACTTTGCAACTTCATTTTGATTCTTAAGTTGATGTATCATGAGAGGACATGTATGTGTGGTGTGCATTGCCATGTGATCTTTTATACAAGCTAGATGGATTTTGTGGGTACATTCACTATAGGCCCTCACGAGACCTCACTCGTCCACTAAGGCTGCCTAGGGGTTTAAAGGGCTTGTTGCATATGCCAAATGCAACCGTCACACCTACGAAAAGGAGTATAGGACTTTGCATCTAGATTTTCATTTTGTTTTTATTTTCCTCGAGGGCGAGCAAAAGATAGGTATGGGGGCATTTGATAAGTGCATATTTTTGCATATTTTATCTACCTAATTATTGCTTGAACTCATGTTTTAATATTTTATTTTGTTGCATTTCAGGAAAATCGTAAATAAATAAAGAAATGACAAAATAAATAAATAAAGTGCAAGGAAGGGAAAAAGGAGGAAGAAAAAGGACCAAAAATGAAAGAAGGAAAGGAATTAGGAGCTTGGAGCAAAAGAAATATTTCAAGACAAGTGGAAGGTGGAGATCATCCCAACACATTAGCAAAGTGTATGGCCAAGATCAACTCTTCAAAGCTTAAGGGGGAAGGAAACAAATAGATGGCTAGGATTTCACCATTACACAACCCAAAGGTATGGTGGGGATTTACCCAACACCCCCCTTAACCCTAATTCCTATCCTATAAATACCCCCTCACCCCCCTTGTATTTAGTAACTTAGATTTTAGGGTAGTTTTAATTTCGTGTATTTTTCTTAGTTTCAAATCTTGTAAACACTCCTATTATAATTAATGCAATTTTAATTTCCTTTAATTTCTTGTCTTGCATTCTCTTTTATTGTTGCCTTGTTTCGTTATTTTCGTAAATCCCGTTGCTAACCACTTGGGATTGAAAGTAACGAAACTTTAATTTCTTGCTCCTTGTTATAATTTTTAATTTTGAGCCCCTTTAAATCTCAATTTTATTGTGGGTTCAAAATTTTAAATTACCGTTTTAATTTTCAATTCGTAGTTTGCCCCTTTAAAAAATAATTTTATTGTGGGCCATTTAATTCCGATTCATTGTTTTTAGTATTTAAATTTCGTAGTTAATTTTAGTGATTTGCATTTTAATTTTTTTTTTTAAAAAAAATTAGTTTTGCAAAGTTTCGAAAGTATTTTGTCTCCTGGTAATTGTAAACTCGAAGCCTCAAGTTAAGTTTTGGTATTTTTTTTTTTTTATCATTCCAGAAAATCCAAAGAGTAGAAAACTTTCCCCTGTTTCTTTTACTTGTTCGCACCATTTTTTTCCTAAACCCAGCTCAACACATCTTTTCTTCTTCCTTCAACCTCCTCTTCTTCAATTAGAATCCATAACCCAACCTTGTTATCTTCTTCTTGCTTTTCGTATCCAATTCCCCTCCCCTTTGTTTTTTTTTCCTATCCCCCTTTCCTTGTTTTAGATATACGAATTCTCTGTCCCTCTTTTCTTCCTTTCCCCACACAAACCCCCCTTTTTCTACTTAAAATCTCAGTTCATGTTGTTTGTATTTAATTATAGTACTGTGTTACTAAGTATTGTCCCGCTTGTTGAATTTTGTTTTCGCTTTGTTTGGTGACTGAATTCTGTGCTTGAAACATTGTGCGAGTGGTTTCTGAATTTCTGGGTTGAGATTTGAATTGTTTTGTGCGTTGTTTGAGGCTGTCACTGTTCTGTGCTGAGTCTGAGTATTGTGTTAGACGAGTCGAGTGTCTGAGTCGATGTTTTGTTTTCCGAGTTTTGAGTTCTTTTCGAGTTGGTTTTGCTATGTCGAGTTACTGCATTGCTTATTTTGCTGTTCGATTGCTGAGTCGAATTCATTCAGTTGAATCCGTTTTCGTTTCGTTGCTTAAGAGTTTGTAATGTTATGGTTTAGTAAATTCTCTGCATTTTTGTTTCGCTCATTGCTGAGTCGAGAGTGTCTCTGTTCGTGTTTTACCTGAGAGTGTGTATTAATTCTTAGTGTGCATTGTTTGCCTGGTTTGTGTGTAAATTAATTAGTTTTGCGAGTTGGTTTTGGATTTAGGATCTGAATTTGTCTCGATTTTTGGATTTATAAAAGTCAAGTTGTTTGGCTGAGTTTTGAGTTGCTTTTTGTTTGTAGCTTTCCTGCGAAATCACTGAGTCCTTTTTTTAGTTCGAGTCTTGTTTTGATGCAATTTCCGAGTTCACGAATTCCTAAGTCGACTGCGTTCAGATTTGTAATTTGATGTTGTTCGAATATTCGAGTTCTGTGTTTAAACAAGCCTTTCTGTAATTTGTATGCATACCCTGTTTCACTTTCAGATCCATGTTTTTTTTTATTTCAATCTTGATGGGATTATGGCTGCTGTTTCTTGTTTTTCATTACTTGTTTAGTTTTTGTAAATAAATTTTAATTAAAAAGAAATTTTTTAAATAAAATCTAATTTCAATTTGAATTTAGAGTAGTTTAGAATAATTTTAGCTTTAAAATAATTTAGGACTTTTAGAATAATTAGAATTTTAGAATAATTTAGTTTGTTTTTGTTTTCAAAATTTTAAATTAGAAAAAAATTAATTCTAGAAATAGCTTGCATTTTCCTTTTTGTAATTATTTAGTAGAAAATCAAAATTCCAAAAACCCAAACTTGTTCTAATTTGATTAAATTAAAAATTAAGGTTTGCGAAAATATTAGTCCCTGTGGAACGAATCATAAATTTTACAACGAAACGAAATGTGCGCTTGCGATTCGAATGTCATTTATTTTAGCACAACAGCAGTCTTGGGTTTTGCTTGGTTTCTAACATGGTAGGACTGCAGTAGACTAGAGGAGTTCTTAAAGGATTTCAGTTTGAATTCATTTTCAGTTAGTTCATCCCTAAGAGCCTTTTCAACCTGACTAGCACATAGAACCTTATTCTGCAGATATTCAACTTCTTTCTTAAGGTTATCTACTTGCATAGCAGTTAGCTCAAGTTCCTCATTCTTTTTGTTTAACAACTCATTTCTAGTAGACAGTTTAGTAATTTCTTCATTAGCTGCAGTCATACTAGTTTGAATATTAAACATTTCAATAGACAGTTGTTCAACCATACATTTATATTCAGAAATAGACATATCTATGATACTGAGAGATGGTACCTGAGAGTCAGATGGAGATTGTTCATCCTTGGAATCAGCCATCAAGGCATAGTTGCAGAATTCTTGCTCTTCTCCGTCACTATCAGAGTCATCCCAACACTTCCCTTCAGCTATGTAGGCCTTGCCTTGTGTTTGCTTTCTTAGAAGGGCCTCATACTTAGCTTCAAGCTCTAGAAACTCCTTATCCTTCTTTTTAGGCTTCTTGCATTCACTGGCAAAATGCCCTAGGTCATTGCATCTATAACACCTTACAGATGACCTATCCACATGGCTGGTTTTGAATTTATTCTTGTTTGCTTTCACAGGTGCCTTGCTCTTGTTGAATGAATGGTTTTAGGGTCTAGGTTTGAAGGGTTGGTTCCTCTTGAATCTGATGTTTGGAAATTTTCTGGCCATGAAAGCATATGAAGTGTTTTCCATCCCATCTAGCTCTTCAAGAGTATAGAACTCTTCTTCATCCTTCTCCTCAACAGGTTCAGTCACTTCACCTTCATTTTCTTCATCATCTACTATCTCCTCTATCCTCAACTGGCCAGTAGATACTTCTAGATCTTGAATAGATTTGCTGACAATCAAGGCACATGATGTGTTTATCATTCTGCCTTGGTTGGTTTGTATAGCCCTCTTCTGAAGCAACTCAAGCTCATGAGTCTTTAAAACCCCATAGAGCACATCATATGTGATTTTGTTTAAATCTCTTTCCCTTAGAGAAATGACCCTCTGCTCTAGGTGGTTTGGAGAAGACAATAGAAACTTCATGTTCAACTCTTTAGTGCTGTAAACCTTCTCATTCATCTGTAGCTCAGTCACCAGCTTTTGAAACCTTTCAAACATGTCAGTAATGAAAGTGCACACCTAGAGGGGGTGAATAGGTGTTTGTGGATAACAATGCTTATTTATGACCTATTTTAAATTTTACCAGAAACAACTTGCTGTTTGTGATTAATCATTTTACAAATGGTACGCTGAATGCAAATGGTAAGCTAAATGCAGAAATAGTATGGTGCAGAAAAATAAAGAACACAAGAGACTTTTAGCCAGGTTCGACCCCTAATCCCCTATGGTCTACGTCCTGGTCCCTTACCAACCCGGTAAGAGAATATATTATTGATCAATAATAATCCAATTACAAGATACAATAATATATTTCTATTTTATCCTAGCTGCTGACAAATGGCTTGTTGAACACCTGTTTCTGAACCTGCTCTCTAAGCTATACTTCCCAAGTATACTTCTCTAGCAACGTTCACCAAACCCTTGTTCCCTAACCAACCTGCCCGGCAACTGATACACCCAGCTGCTTACAAATGGCTTGCTGTTTGCTATGCTGAACTAACTCTCTAAGAAATACTTCCTAAGTATCTTTCTCTAGTCTAGTTCGACCCACCCAAACCTTAAGCCAACCTTGTACAACAACTATTCAATACAAATTGAACAATACAATGTTTGAATCAATTTACAACTCAACCTATGAACCCTCTGAAAGTATATATGCGAGTATATAGGGTTTGAGAGGTTTAGAAGGATTTTACAATGAAGGCTTTTTGAAGTTATGTATGTAATCTTGTTTCTGTACTTGATGGATATTCAATGGATATGTGTTAAGAACTGAGAATTAGCAGCTCTTAAATAGGAAAACAAGAGAGCTTAAAATCAATCTTGAAATAGCTCCAACGGTATGAAAATAAAATGAAGCCGTTAGAGATGTTTTTGTGTTTAAGATAATGAAGGAGCTTGTTTTTCAGATGATAGTGAAGAGATGGAGCGTGTAGAACATGGAGAGGAATATTTTATATGATGAGGGAGACAAGAGCATGTGGTTGGTAATTAAATAGGTCAAAAGTATCATGCTACTTTATTTATTTCAAAGCAAAGAATATATTGTCCCCCAATATATTTGAAATATGTATATGTGCTGGCGTGATAGAAATCAATTCAGAGGGTCCTTACAATATTTCTAAAGTTGTTTCCACCAATTTCTCCTTGAAAACTGCAAGGTTCTTTAAATCTGACAGACACAATCAGCTTGCTGTTTGTGAAATTGGCATGCTGATTATCCATGCATTTGGCTTGCTGTTTGAGTCTGATAGGCTAAATATA
The DNA here is from genome assembly GCA_036435485.1 of Saposhnikovia divaricata. Lineage (NCBI taxonomy): Eukaryota > Viridiplantae > Streptophyta > Magnoliopsida > Apiales > Apiaceae > Saposhnikovia > Saposhnikovia divaricata. The sequence goes on along the minus strand of CM071595.1, from coordinate 66,578,131 downwards.
TAGATGACTTTAGACCTTTGCCCTTCCATATCATCAACCAAGATTCCTGAGAGTATAATCGGTTCGAAAGTATTTTATCTCCTTTTATTTGTTAAATCGAAGCCTTAAGTTAAGTGTTATTTTTCATTCCAGAAAATCAAAAGAGAAGAAAACTTTCCCCTATTTTTTTTTTCTTTCCATCAAACCCAGCGCAAACCTCTTCTCTTCACCCTTCAATTCTTCGATTCCAGCCACATACGACCCCTTCTTATTCTTCTTCTTCTTTTTATTCTTCTTCCTATTTAGAATTATTAACACCCATTCCCCTTTTTCTCAATCGCTGCAAATATGAACACCACAACCCCTTCTTCATTTTCGTTCTAATTCTCTCATTTTATTCCCCTGTTTTTCACCTTTTCTGATTTCTGAGTGTTCATATGAGTTTGTTTATTTTTTGTTGAATTTTGATTGTGAACTGTTTCCGTTAATGTCGAGTATTGGTTGTGATTTCATTGTGTCCGATTGAATTGTGTGATTGAGTTTAGCAAGTACTTGTGTTTTCTGTGTCTGAGTTCTGCATTTTTGCCGTGTTGAATGTTAGAGTACTGAGTTTGTGTGGTTTTATTTTCCTGATTCCGTTTGCTGCAATCGAGTCAAATGGGTGAGTTGGGTTATTCACTGGGTTTTGCTGTTTGTTTCTCTGTTATGATTTGCTTTCCGAGTTCGCGTCGTTGTGAGTTCGGAGTTGTAGTACCGAGTTGCTGTCGAGTCACCACTTTAGTACTTAGTCGAGTTATGCTTGTTGGTTGAGTTTTGTATGCGTTTTGTTGTAATCATTGCTGGTTTCGTGAGTTTGTTTTGTTGTAATTAGTTTTTTTGGTTGCTGGTTTCGTGAGTTCTTGTCTGCGTTTTGATGCGTTTCTGCATTTGTACTGTTTTGTTTTAATTTTCTGCATCTTGTTACTGTGCTAGTTAATGAATTCTGAGTTATGGTTCAGTCCAGTTTGCTGTTAAATTATAATTTCTGTGACTAATTCGTGGTATTTAAGCCGAGTTGCTGAGAGTACTGTGTTTCTGTTTTTTTTACTGGCTAGTCAGTGTGGTATGGTAGTGTTTAATGACTTTTGTGTATTGCAGTGAATTTTGTTGGATATTTTTTTTAATTTTATGTTGATTCTGGTTTATTCCATTTTATAAATAAATTTTCTTAAATAAATTTTGTGTTAAATAAATTTTGTGTTAAATCCTGTGAATTTTATAAATAAATCTTGTGTTAAATCTTGTGTCATGTCAAATTTTGTTAATATTTTCTGTAAATAAATTTTTAGAATAAAATTAAATTTTAATTCAAATTTAGAATTCTTAGAATAATTTAGTTTTAATTAGTTTAAAATAGAATTTCATTTAACAATTAATTAGTAAAATCCAAACCAAATTCTCAAAAATCAAACTTGTTCTAATTCGATTAAATTAAAAATTGAGGTTTGTGAAAATATTAGTCTCCGAGGAACGAACCTAAAATATTTTAACGATTGAGTCGTATGCTTGCGATTCTAATTGTCATTTATTTTAGCACATCAAGTTTTTGGCGTCGCTGCCGGGGACTAATTATTTTTCGCACCTTAGTTTTTAATTTTTCAAGATTAGCTCTTTTCTCACCCTTTTTCTTGTTTGCATTTTTTCGAGGAATTTGGAGGAAAATTCGGGAAACTTGGATTAAAGCGGAAGAATTTTCTCAGAATTTCGGAATCTTTGCTTGGGTAAACCGTATCTCTCTCCTCTTTAGTTTTTTTTTTCCTTATTTAGAAAATCACAAACAAAATTAAAACCCAAAAAAATTAGTTGTAATTACATAATTGTTGCATCATGCATTTAATCACTAAGGGCACAACATCTAGATTTTTATTTTCTTGTTTTTTTTAATTTTTCGTACCTTATAATTGTGGTGATCGCTGGAGGACCCCAAGGTACGTTAAATTCTTTCTTTTCTTTAGTTAGAGCACGTAGTTCAGTATCCATAAATATTTATAGTTTTTTATACCTCTTTGTTTGTTGCATCATTTTGTAAATAAATCTTAAGGAAAAAACCTCTCAAAAGATAAGGGAAGGGATTTCATCACTCTTTCCTTAGCCCAAAAACAATTTAATCCCTCATTTTGCATACCTAGCCTTTAATAAAATTAATTAGATGTTTGCCCTAGGAATCTCGCGCTCATTTAGGAAGGTGTTTAAGAAACGAAGTAATCTTTAATTATTCCGACTTTTTGGTGTCTAGGAAAGCGAAAGCTGACCTGGCCAATTAAGGTTTTGGTGTCTAGGTTGGTGTTTAGCCTCTTGGCAATGCTTGCACCTACCTGGCCAAGCCGGTTCGAATAATTATCGATTTACCTAGTTTTTGGTAGCCCTTAAAGTTAGGAGAAAGGTCTAGTTCAATTTTTTTTAGGAAACCCTAAGGTTAGAATTTTTTTTTAATTTTTCACCCTTTTTTTGTGTGTTTATTTTTTCGTACTTATTTGCTACGTGTTTCCTTATATGGTTTATACGAACTATTTGGATTAGGGATAATTCTTCTAGACTAATGAGATCGTTGAGATTTCTTCCTCTTTTGATTCCGAGTCTTTAGATAATTCCGAACCAATAGTAAACATGGCCATGTCTCTGAAGGACCGTTCCTACCCCACCCGTTCTGCCCGACCCTCGTGTATCACTCTTCCTCCCGTAAATGGTAATAATTTCGAGATCAAAGCTCAATATATTAGCATGTTACCCAAATTTACCGGGAGTGAAGGTGAGGACCCGTATATTTTCATCCATGAATTCGAGGAGGTTTGTGCCTTACAAAAACTCCAACAATTAACCGAGGACTCGATTAGGCTTAGACTCATTAATTTTGCGCTTAAAGAAAATGCTAAAAAAATGGTTGTATAGTCTACCGGTTAATTCTATTTCCACGTGGGAGGGATTTGTGGTAATTTTTCTTAAGAAATATTTTCCAAACCATAAGACTACGAGAATTAAAAACGAGATAAATCAATTTCATCAAAAGGAAAACGAGTCTTTTTGGAAATATTTTGATCGCTTTAAAAATCTTTTATCACAATGCCCCCACCACGGAATACAAAAGTGGAGACTTTGTAAGATTGTCTACGAGGCCCTAGATAGTCCAACAACCGCGTTGTTAGAGTCTATGTGCCAAGGTAAATTCATGGAGAAGGATGAGGACGAGGGGTGGGCATTTTTCGAAGAATTAGCCGAGAAGACCATGTTGTGGGAGTCTACTAGGGAACCTCATAAGTCCAACGAGTCGTCTAGCTCATCTAGGGGTTTGCATTCGATTGGGAATTCGATTGCAACCGATGCCAAATTAGCTACTCTTACTAGACGACTTGAAGCTTTAGAAACTCGTAGTGGTCCCCCACCAATGTCTATGTACTCAAATTATAATTCTTCGAACTTTGAGTCTAAACATTGTCCCGATTTTGAGCAAGTGAACGCAATGTTCCAACCTAGGCCTCGGAATGACCCGTTTGCACCGACTTACAATACCGGGTGGAAGAACCACCCGAATTTCTCGTGGAACCAAGGCCAAAACTTCCAATCTCCACCACCTTCTTTTCAAAAGCCGAACTATCCAAACCAAGGTCATTTTTCAAACGTGCTTCAAAATCACGTTCCTTATTCAACTCAAGCTCCCGCCCACCCACCCGGCTTTCATGAGTCGGATAAGAGAATTAATTCCTTGGAAAAGACTCTCGATGCACTTCTAAAATCAACAACTAATTTTGATCAATCTCAACAGACCTTCATGCAAACCATGACTCAAGATAGGCAAATTTTAAATGCTAGTACTCAAGCCATATCTAAGTTAGAGGTTCAAGTGAGCCAATTAGCCAACGCCATTTGTGAACGAGAGAAGAACAAACTTCCAAGTCAAACCGAGGTCAACCCTAAATTTCCTCTTAATCATAGACCTCCTCACAATGTGAACGCTGTCATTTCCTTAAGGTCCGGTAAGCAAGTTGAAAATCATGTTGGTGACAAGTCTCCCGAAGAAGACGAGTCAAATTCTGAACCAAACACTAATCTTGAACCCGAGAGTTCAAAGGAACAAGGATCAACGAGTGGGACAAAACCCATCCCCGAAGAACCTAGTGAACGAGTCTTTAAGCCGAAAGCTCCTTACCCTCAACGACTCATTTTTCTTAAACAAACTGCCCAAATGGACAAGATCTTAGAAGTTTTTAAACAAGTCAAGGTCAACATTCCTCTTTTAGACGCGATTCAACAAATTCCTTCGTATGCGAAATGTCTAAAAGATTTTTGCACACATAAGCGAACTACTCACGTCCCTAAGAAAGCCTTTTTGACTTCTCAAGTTAGTTCAATTCTTTCGAACCAAATTCCCGTGAAATATAAGGACCCCGGTTGTCCTACAATTTCATGTGTCATAGGCAATACCTTTGTGGACAAGGCGTTACTTGACTTAGGCGCTAGTGTGAACTTGCTTCCATTTTCGGTCTATCAAGCCCTAGGTTTAGGAGAGCTTCAAAGAACTAATGTTACACTTCAATTAGCCGATCGTTCTGTCAAAGTTCCTAAGGGGATTATTGAAGACGTGCTAATTAAAGTAGGTGACTTTTTCTTTCCCGTTGATTTTGTCGTCCTAGAAACCGAACCAGTCAAGAACCCTAAGAATCAGATTCCTATCATTCTAGGAAGGCCATTTCTAGCCACCTCCAATGCTTTGATTAATTGTAGAAATGGATTAATGAAACTAACATTTGGGAACATGACCATTGACCTCAATATTTTTCACATAGGGAAACAACCCGATGATTTCTATGATCAACCTATGGATGTCAATTTAATTGATGATATAGTTGATCAAGAATTCATCAACCCTAATGATGCTCTTGATTTTTGTTTAAAACACTTTGGTCAAAATTGGGATGATCTCCACCTTCCACATGTCCTCCAAGATTCCTTTTCCACAAAGCTCCTAATTCTTTTTCCTCTTTTCATTTAAGTCTTTTTTCTTCCTCTTTTTCCCTTTCTTGCTCTTTATTTATTTATATTGCCATTTCTTTATTTATTTACGATTTTCCTGAAATGCAACAAAAGTTAAAATAAAGACATTTTCGGACCCTTTCTCGATTAGTGGTGGAGTCAACCACTGACTCGCCTTTAAATGAATCTTTTCCTGACAAACATCTCTTTTCTATCTCTACTCCTCCTTGGTTCGCCGACATTGTCAATTACCTTGCAACTGGCGACATTCCCTCTCATTGGTCCACACAAGATAAATCAAAATTTTTCTCTCAAGTCAAACACTTCTTTTGGGATGACCCGTATCTCTTTAAATATTGCCCCGACCAAATCATTCGGAGGTGCATCCCAAACAATGAGTTTCGAAGTATCCTTTCCTTTTGTCATGATCAAGCTTGTGGAGGTCATTTTAGTGCTAAGAAAATAGCAGCTAAAATCCTCCAAAGCGGTTTTTATTGGCCTAGTTTGTTTAAGGATGCTACTGAATTCTGTGCCGCTTGTAGTAGGTGTCAACACTTAGGAAAGATCACTAGAAGAAATATGATGCCTATGAGTCCCATCTTAATCATTGAGATTTTTGATGTGTGGGACATAGATTTTATGGGTCCCTTTCCTAGCTCTTTTGGCAACCTCTACATTCTCTTAGCGGTTGATTATGTGTCTAAGTAGGTAGAAGCCATACCGACTAAGTCCAATGATAACAAGGTTGTTCTTAAATTCCTAAAAGAGAAAATCTTTTCTCATTTTGGCACACCTAAGGCTATCATTAATGACCAAGGTACGCACTTTAAGAATCGTCAATTTGAGTCCCTTTTGAAAAAGTACTCAATTACTCATAGGCTGGCTACTCCTTATCATCCTCAAACTAGTGGTCAAGTTGAAGTCTCGAATAGAAATTAATCAAATTTTAGAAAAGACTGTCAACTCGAATAGGAAGGATTGGTCCGTTAAACTGATAGATGCCTTATGGGCCTATCGGACCGCTTTTAAGACTATTTTGAGCATGTCCCCGTACAGAATTGTGTTTGGCAAAGCTTGTCACTTGCCCGTTGAACTAGAGCATAGGGCCTTGTGGGCCATTAGAGATTTGAACTTTGACTTACCAACCGCCGGTAGTCATAGGAAGTTGCAATTGTCAGAACTAGAGGAATTAAGAAATGAGGCCTATGAAAATGCTAAAATCTATAAAGAAAGAACTAAACTTTTTTATAATAAATCCATTTTAAGAAAATCATTTTCTCCAGGTCAAAACGTTCTTTTATACAATTCTAGGCTTCATTTATTCCCCGGGAAAATGAGATCAAGGTGGGAAGGTCCTTACATTGTTTGAACCGTTTTTCCTCACGGTTCTGTTGAAATTGAAAATCCTAAAAATGGTGATATATTTAAAGTTAATGTACAAAGATTCAAACCATTTTTAGAGCTGCCACTTGATCCCGAGGAAGAGGTTATCCACCTCATCGACCCGTGATTCATGTAAGTTTCTTTCAGTAGGTAAATTCTCTCCTTCATCCCTTATCAGGTATTATCTCCTCATTCTCCTTTACTCATTTCTCTTGCATTTACATACTTTGAGGACAATGAATGATTTAGGTATGGGGGAGGGTTTTTAGTGTAAATATAAAAATCAGAAAATCCAAAAAAAATAAAAAATGAAAAAATCACAAAAAGAGTTGTAGAATTGTAAATAGTAGAATTCTAATCTTATTCTAGTCTTGTTAATTGATTGCTAGTTGCTTGATGCACCCTTACATGCTATGATAATCTTGTGATCCTTTAGCTTTTGATTGAGAAGTGATTTGCTAAGTTCTTGTCCACACACTTACACCAGCAAGGTGAAACTAGTAGACTTATTTGATTTGTGCAATAAATTAGAAGGTCATGATTAGGTGTAAGATGATTTGGTTTTCATGCTTTGAGTACAAGTAGGTGCATTGAGAATACCTTTACTTGAGATTGATTATGTTCTACCACACCAAGTGAGTTTTAAGCCTATATGCACATCTTTTGCATTATATTCTTTCGCTTGAGTGTCCACTTGTCATTTGCATTGCTAGCACTTGTTTGAGTTCTTTCTTGAAACACAAGACATTGATTGATGATAAGATGATAAAGGCATTTAGGAATAACCAATATTTCCAAAATATCCACACCATTCTTATGTGATCAATTAGTTACCCCTTTGAGCTTAATCAAATTCTTTCGGTGACACACCACATTACTCGCCTAAGACCTTTTTCTTGTACAGCCTATGTATACTTGATCCCAATTTGTCAAAGGCTAGTAGGAACTTGAGGGAGTAATAAGGTGTATGAAATGGGTTTACTTTTGTTCCTAACTTTTGAGGAAATATATGTTGTGTTGGTTACCTTGCTAGTCGATTTTCAAGTTAAATCTAAAGGAGGATTACGGTTTCTTATAGCTCTCATAAGAAGAAAAAAAAAGAGAAAAAGAAAAAGAAAAAGAAAAAAATATATATATTTATATATGAGAGCATACTTATGTTTTTGTAATTCTCCTTCATTCGACTAGTCAAGTCTTTTTGAAAATAGAAAAATAATTGTGTGGGGAGGATGTTTCGTGTTGTGCATGTTTTTCATGGTGACTACTAGCTTTTGAAAGTTCACCTTATTTTGGCCTTACTTGACATACCCTGTCCCTAGCCCCATTACAACCCAAATAAAGACCTTTTGATTGTCATCATTGATGTATGTTGTGTTTAAGTTAGAATGATACAAAATGTCAAGTATACTTTTGATTTTGTTGGAATTGAGTGATACACTTACCCTTGTTCTTGAGTGAATGTTCTTTTATGAGTGAAATGTGAGGTATTGCTTGTTTTGCATATGAGATCTCAAGTTTTGACTCTAAGGTGTACTCTTGTAGACTTAGCATGATTTCCAATAATTTTTGCACTTGACATGAACTTGTAATCCCTCGTGCATGCTTCTTTAAATAGACTATGTGAATCCTTGCACTTTCCACACCAAGACTTTGTAACTTCATTTTGATTCTTAAGTTGATGTATCATGAGAGGACATATATGTGTGGTGTTGCATTGCCATGTAATCTTTCATACAAACTAGATGGATTTTGTGGGTACATATACTATAGGCCCTCACGAGACCTCACTCGTCCACTAGGGCTGCCTAGGGATTTAAAGGGCTTGTTGCATATGCCAAATGCAACCGTCACATCTACGAAAAGGAGTATTGGACTTTTTATCTAGATTTTATTTTTCTTTTTGTTTTACTCGAGGACGAGCAAAAGATAGGTATGAGGGCATTTGATAAGTGCACATTTTTGCATATTTTTATTACCTATTTATTGCTTGAACTCGTATTTTAACAATTTATTTTGTTGCATTTCAGGAAATTCGTAAATAAATAAAGAAATGGCGAAATAAAGAAATAAAGAGCAAGGAAGTGAAAAAGAGGAAGAAAAAGGACTTAAATGAAAAGATGAAAAAGAATTAGGAGCTTGGTGGAAAAGGAATCTTGGAGGACATGTGGAAGGTGGAGATCATCCCAACACACTACATAAGTGTATGGCCAAGATCAACTCTTCAAAGCTTAAGGGGGAAGGAAACAAATAGATGGCTAGGATTCCACCACCACACACCACAAATGTATGGTGGGGATTTACCCAACACCCCCCTTAACCCAAATTCCTATCCTATAAATACACCCTCACCCTCCTTGTATTTAGTAACTTAGATTTTATGGTAGCTTTAATTTCTTGTATTTTTTTTAGTTTCAAATCTTGTAAACACTTTTATTTTAATGCAAATTTCCATTCCCTTTAATTTCTTGTCTTGCTCTCTCGTTGTCGTAAATCTGTTTAGTGGATAAGGTAGCGAAATACTAACCACTATGGGTTGAAAATAACGATCTTTATTTCCTTGCTCGTAGCTTTAATTTTAGTTTTAATTCGTAGTTGGGCCCCTTTAAACATCAATTTTATTGTGGGCTTTATTTTAAAATTTCGTTTTCACTTTCTTAGTTAATTTTTATTTTAGTTTAAATAATTTAAAAAAACACAAAAATATTTTAGTTTTATAAAATTTTGAAAGTATTTTATCTCCTTTTTTTTGTTAAATCGAAGCCTTAAGTTAAGTGCTGTTTTTCATTCCAGAAAATCAAAAGAGAAGAAAACTTTCCCCTATTTTTTTTTTCTATCAAACCCAGCGCAAACCTCTTCTCTTCACCCTTCAATTCTTCGATTCCAGCCACATACGACCCCTTTTTCTGCTTCTTCTTTTTATTCTTCTTCCTATTTTGAATTATTAACACCCATTCCACTTTTTCTCAATCGCTGCAAATATGAACACCACAACCCCTTCTTCATTTTCGTTCTAATTCTCTCATTTTATTCCCTTATTTTTCACCTTTTCTGATTTCTGAGTGTTCATATGAGTTCGTTTATTTTTTGTTGAATTTTGATTATGAACTGTTTCTGTTAATGTCGAGTATTGGTTGTGATTTCATTGTGTCCGATTGAATTGTGTGCTTGAGTTTAGCAAGTACTTGTGTTTTCTGCGTCTGAGTTCTGCGTTATTGCCGTGTTGAATGTTAGAGTACTGAGTTTGTGTGGTTTTATTTTCCTGATTCCGTTTCCTGCAATCGAGTCAAATGGGTGAGTTGGGTTATTCACTGGGTTTTACTGTTTGTTTCTCTGTTATGATTTGCTTTCCGAGTTCGCGTCGTTGTGAGTTCGGAGTTGTAGTACCGAGTTGCTGTCGAGTCACCACTTTAGTACTTAGTCGAGTTATGCTTGTTGGTTGAGTTTTGTATGCGTTTTGTTGTAATCATTGCTGGTTTCGTGAGTTTGTTTTGTTGTAATTAGTTTTTTTGGTTGCTGGTTTCGTGAGTTCTTGTCTGCGTTTTGATACGTTTCTGCATTTGTACTGTTTTGTTTTTATTTTCTGCATCTTGTTACTGTGCTAGTTAATGAATTCTGAGTTATGGTTCAGTCCAGTTTGCTGTTAAATTATAATTTCTGTGACTAATTCGTGGTATTTAAGCCGAGTTGCTGAGAGTACTGTGTTTCTGTTTTTTTTACTGGCCAGTCAGTGTGGTATGGTAGTGTTTAATGAATTTTGTGTATTGCAGTGAATTTTGTTGGATCTTTTTTTTTTAATCTTATGTTGATTCTGGTTTATTCCATTTTATAAATAAATTTTCTTAAATAAATCTTGTGTTAAATAAATTTTATGTTAAATCCTGTGAATTTTATAAATAAATCTTGTGTTAAATCTTGTGTCATGTCAAGTTTTCTTAAAATTTTCTGTAAATAAATTTTTAGAATAAAATTAAATTTTAATTCGAATTTAGAATTCTTAGAATAATTTAGTTTTAATTAGTTTAAAATAGAATTTCATTTAACAATTAATTAGTAAAATCCAAACCAAATTCTCAAAAATCAAACTTGTTCTAATTCGATTAAATTAAAAATTGAGGTTTGCGAAAATATTAGTCTCCGAGGAACGAACCTAAAATATTTTAACGATTGAGTCGTATGCTTGCGATTCTAATTGTCATTTATTTTAGCACATCAAGTTTTTGAAAAAGATTCCTAGGGCAAACGTCTAATTAATTTTATTAAAGTCTAGGTATGCAAAATGAGGGATTAAATTGTTTTTGGGCTAAGGAAAGAGCGAAGAAATCCCTTCCCTTATCTTTTGAGAGGTTTTGCCCTTAAGATTTATTTACAAAATGATGCAACAAACAAAGAGGTATAAAAAAGTATAAACATTTATGGATGCCTAACTACGTGCTCTAACTAAAGAAAAGAAAGAATTTAACGTACCTTGGGGTCCTCCAGCGATCACCACAATTATAAGGTACGAAAAATTAAAAAAAAAAGAAAATAAAAATCTAGATGATGTGCCCTAAGTGATTAAATGCATGATGCAACAATTATGTAATTACAACTAATTTTTTTGGGTTTTAAATTTTGATTTTTTTTGTGATTAATTTTAATTAGTTTTTTTTTGTTTTAAAAATGGTTTGAGTCAATGGACAAAGACTCAAACCATTTTTAGAGCTGCCACTTGATCCCGAGGAAGAGGTTATCCACCTCATCGACCCGTGATTCGTGTAAGTTCCTTTCTGTAGGTAGTTGTAAATTCTCTCCGTCATCTCTTATCAGGTATTACCTTGTTCTCATTTACTCATTTCTCTTGCATTTGCATACATTGAGGACAATGCATGATTTAGGTATGGGGGAGGGTTTTTAGTACAAATATAAAAATCAGAAAATCCAAAAAAATTAAAAAAATGAAAAAATCACAAAAAGAGTTGTAGAATTGTAAATAGTAGAATTCTAATCTTATTCTAGTCTTGTTAATTAATTGCTAGTTGCTTGATGCACCCTTACATGCTATGATAATCTTGTGATCCTTTAGCTTTTGATTGAGAAGTGATTTACTAAGTTCTTGTCCACACACTTACACTAGCAAGGTGAAACTAGTAGACTTATTTGATTTGTGCAAGAAATTAGAAGGTCATGATTAAGTGTAAGATGATTTGGTTTTCATACTTTGAGTACAAGTAGGTGCATTGAGGATACCTTTACTTGAGATTGATTATGTTCTACCACACCAAGTGAGTTTTGATCTTATATGCACATCTTTTGCATTTATATTCTTTTGCTTGAGTGTCCACTTGTCATTTGCATTGCTAGCACTTGTTTGAGTTCTTCCTTGAAAGACATGACATTGATTGATGATAAGATGATAAAGGCATTTAGGAATAACCCATATTTCCCAAAATATTCAGACCATTCTTATGTGATCAATTAGTTACCCCTTTGAGCTTAATCAAATTCTTTCGGTGACACACCACATTACTCGCCTAAGACCTTTTTCTTGTACAGCCTTACGTATACTTGATCCCAATTTGTCAAAGGCTAGTAGGAACTTGAGGGAGTAATAAGGTGTGTAAAATGGGTTTACTTTTGTTCATAACTTTTGAGGAAATATATGTTTTGTTGGTTACCTTGTTGGTCGATTTTCAAGTTAAATCTAAAGGAGGATTATGGTTGCTTATGTTTATCTTAGCACTCATAAAAAAATAAAAAAATAAATAAATAAATATATATATATATATATATATATAAATATGATAGCATACTTATGTTTTTGTAATCCTACTTCATTCGACTAGTGAAGTCTTTTTGAAAATAGAAAAATAATTGTGTTGGGAGGAAGTTTGGTGTTGTGCCTGATTTCCATGGTGACTACTAGCTTTTGACATTTCACCTTATTTTGGCCTTACTTGACATACCCTATCCCTAGCCCCATTACAACCCAAATAAAGACCTTTTGATTGTCATCATTGATGTATGTTGGGTTTAAGTTAGAATGATACCAAATGTCAAGCATGTTTTTGATTTTGTTGGAATTGACTGATACACTTACCCTTGTTCTTGAGTGAATGTTCCTTTGTGAGTGAAATGTGAGGTATTGCATGTTTCTTTTGCATATGAGATCTCAAGTTTTGATTCTAAGGTGTGCTCTTGTAGACTTAGCATGGTTTCCAATAATTTTTGTGAAAACACACCTAGATGGGGGGTGAATAGGTGTATTATGGCTGATATTGGTTAACTATGACCTATTTTGAATTTTCCAGAAATGGCTTGCTGATATGACCTAACAGGTTAATAACAGCAGGATGATTTTAAGAACAGATGCAGTGCAGTATGAAATGTACAGAATAATAAAATGAAACATAAGATCTTTTAGCCAGGTTCGACCCCTAATCCCCTATGGTCTACGTCCTGGTCCCTTACCAACTTGGCAAGAGAATATATTATTGATCACTATAAACCGATTACAAGATCCAACAATATATCTCCCTTTACACCCAGCTGCTTACAATTTGGCTTGCTGAATTGCTGTGCTGATATGAACTAACTCTCTAAGCAATAGTTTCCAAGTATCCTTCTCTAGTCTAGTTCTACCCACCCAAAACCTGAAGCCAAAACTTGTACAGCAACTAATCTTTACAACTTAAACAATACAAAGTTTTGAATGTTTACAACTCAACCTAATGAACCCTCTGAATATATATATATATATAAGGGTTTGAGAGGTTTGGAAAGATTTAGCAATGTTAGCTTGAAGTTGTGTATTTGTTCTTGTGTTTTTGCACCTTGATTGTTATCTTTGAACTGAGGAAGAACAACCTATTTATAGGTAAACAAGAATGATATGAATTTTGAGTATCAAGAGGCTCCTTCGGATTTGATGGAAAATTGTAACCATTAAAATGTTCACATAGTGTAGGAGCCATGGAGGAGGAGCTGTTGTCTTCATAGTTGGTAGGAGCGTGTATAATGGAGAAGACAAAGAGAATAATTTAAAGTGTTTGTATGGGGTTGGTTTATTAAGTAATGAGAAGTGAGACATTATTTAAAGGCAAGGCATAAGTTGTCCCCCACTTTACTTGAGTTGGGAATATTGAAGTGTATGATGGGTGTGAATAATTCAGAGGGCCCCTTACAATATTTCTAAGTAAATAACACAAATAGCTCCTTGAAAAACGTATATCTTCTTGTATTCTGTTATTTCTGTCACCCAGAATCAGCACGCTGATTTTGGCAGGGACTGTGATTCAGCTTGCTGAAATATGTAATATGATCCATAATAGCTTGCTGAAAATATTTGTCAGTCTGACTGAAATAATCCTGTAAAGCTGAAAACAGCTTGCTGAACAAGACAATTTCTCTCCTGGAAATTTCACTAACAACAAGTAATAACAAGCATTATACCAACATAAAAGATTTTGCATAATCATTAAGATAAAAAATGTTAGTAGCACTAATATCATCCAAAATATATGTAATCACATTTTTATCAAAATCAAGAGCATGTAAGATAATAAATATCATGCCAAAATATATGTGAACATATTATCATCAAAATTAATAGCATGTTAGTATAATAAATAACATTCCAAAATATATGTAATCATAGATTCATCAAAATCAAATAGGCCAACAATCTCCCCCTTTTTGATGATTACTAACATATATTTTTAGGAGTACATACTCCCCCTCAATACATGCATCCTTGATTTAACATCATGATATCCAATTAAGCACATAAGGATTTATATGAAATAAATCCCAAACATATAACCTCCTTAAGAGTTAACCTCCTAAAATCTCTCCCCCTTAATCATTAAAAAGGGTAATCACGTAGCATATTCAATATAAGCATGGATTATGATGTACCACATAACGCACGAGTACAAATTTACTCAATAAATTGCATGCGAAAGAATTAACAATATGTATGCATGTAAACGTAAATAATAACTTGCATGCAAGTGAATTACACTTAAAATTCATTATTGGCATCTATAGAGAAATAGCAAATTAATTTAGCATGCAAATAATACTAAAAGAGTAAGCTGTAGTACCAAACTTTTGCACTTAGCTTGCTGTTTCTAGGGACCTTTGGTTGCACAAAAACTCAACTTTTTGGCACCCATACTTGCTTGATTCCTGCATGGTTAGTTGCTAGCACATAGATAGAATTTAAATCAGATTTCTTTACCCATTTTTGTACCACTTTTTGTGCTGAAATCTTTGTTTTTCTCCTTCTATCAGCTTGCTGATTGTATGCTGATTGTTTATTTCGGTAGGCTGATTCTGTCTGAGCTGTGCAGTGATTTACGAAATGTCCCTTCTTTTGACACTTGTTACATATTTTCCAAGGCATTGCATAATCATAAGGTATTCCCTGCGTTCCATCATACTGGAGAGCAGTTTCCTTTGAAGTTGATGCTAATCCAACACCGTCTTTTTCTATTGGGACGACAGCTTTCTTCATCATTGATTTGAGAGTTTCTTCACCTTGGACAAACTTCCCCATTCCTTTATAAAGTCTCTTTATCTCATTCTCGAGTTCTTTGATTTTCTCAGCTTGTTGTATATCTTCCTTTGGAGCTTTTGTTTCTTCTTTCAACTTGCTGATATAAGTATCTTTGGTTCCTATTTCTTCATTCAGCTTCCTGATTTGAGTATCTCTGGCTTCTATATCAGCTTTCAGCTCGCTGAGTTGCTTGATTAGAACATCATTCCTTCTGAGTATCACTTTGTTGAGTCCTTCTAATTGTGTTATGCTGTCCTTCAACCTTGTAATCATAGATTCATGTTCATCTAAAGCTTTTTCTTCCATTAGATCTCTGACTAATTTTTTAAGAGGAGTACTTTTCTCTTTCAACTTGTTGTTCTCTGTCTCACTGTTGTTATCATCTGAGACTATTTCGTTTCTTTCCACTTCAGTGCTATCCTCTTCATCGAGACCAACCAAAGATAAATTAACCATATCATCACTTGAGTCTTCTTCAGAGGTAGAGTCATCACTCCAAGTCATCAAAGCCTTGGATTTTCTTTTTTTCCTTGAATCCAGCTTGTTGTTTTGACTTGTTCTTTAATTTGTAGCAGTCTCTTCGATAGTGTCCCTTTTTGCCACATTCATAACAAGTTTCTTCCTTCGGTTCCTTGGATTCTTTTCCGTTGTCTGAATAATTTCCTTTAGTTTTCCTCATTTGATTCTTCTTTTCAATGAGCCTTTTAATTCTCTTTGAAATAAGATCTAAGTCCTCATCTAATTCTGACTCCTCTTCAGGTTCCAGCTTGCTATTTTTCGAATGAAGAGCTAAATTCTTCATCTTTGCAACTGGAGCTTGTGATGATCTGGCTTGACTTGCATTTATTTTTGCTTCAAAGTGTTCAAGTTCAGCAAAAACAGCCAATGTATCCATAGTGTCAATTTGTGAGGAAGATTCCAACGCTGTCACCTTAGGCGAATAGGACCAAGATACAGCACTCAAGATTTTCATGTTTATTTCAGCTTGAGGTATTATTTTCCCAAGCAGTTTGAGACCATTCATTGTCTTCTAAAATCTTGCTTGACTTTGCCTTATCATCTCATCATCCTTGACCATAAAGCTTCCAAATTCATTCATCAAGGTACTGAGTTTTACTTTCTTTAACAAAGTCGAACCTTCATGATAAAGTTCTAATGTGTCCCACATTTCTTTGGCGGATTTGCATGAGGAGACTTTATCACTTTCAGTTGCAGAAAGACCATTCATGATAGTATTCATTGCCCTAGTATTGTAGCTTTCCTTGACCAATTCAGCATCAGTGAGATCATCAATATCTTTCGGCTTGCTGTTTTTGTCAATAAATATATAAGGACCTTTGTTGACAACTCTCCATTCTAGTGGTTCCTTTGACAGGTGAATCTTCATACGATCTTTCCACCAATTATAGTTTTCAGTACCAAGAAGCAAAGGAGCACGGAGATTAGATGAATCGAGAGGGTAATATTCAGCCATATCGATCGATACTTTTCCTGTTACAGAAAGATTAGTATACCAAAGCTTTGATACCAATTGAAAACACACCTAGATGGGGGGTGAATAGGTGTATTATGGCTGATATTGCTTAACTATGACCTGTTTTGAATTTTTCAGAAACGGCTTGCTGATATGACCTAACAGGTTAATAACAGCAGGCAGATTTTAAGAACAGATGCAGTGGAGTATGAAATGTGCAGAATAATAAAATGAAACACAAGATCTTTTAGCCAGGTTCGACCCCTAATCCCCTATGGTCTACGTCCTGGTCCCTTACCAACTTGGCAAGAGAATATATTATTGATCACTATAAACCGATTATAAGATCCAACAATATATCTCCCTTTACATGCAGCTGCTTACAATTTGGCTTGCTGAATTGCTGTGCTGATATGAACTAACTCTCTAAGCAATACTTCCCAAGTATCCTTCTCTAGTCTAGTTCTACCCACCCAAAACCTGAAGCCAAAACTTGTATAGCAACTAATCTTTACAACTTAAACAATACAAAGTTTTGAATGTTTACAACTCAACCTATTGAACCCTCTGAATATATATATATGCGAATGTATATAAGGGTTTGAGAGGTTTGGAAAGATTTAGCAATGTAAGCTTGAAGTTGTGTATTTGTTCTTGTGTTTTTGCACCTTGATTGTTATCTTTGAACTGAGCAAGAACAACCTATTTATAGGTAAACAAGAATGATATGAATTTTGAGTATCAAGAGGCTCCTTCGGATTTGATGGAAAATTGTAACCATTAAAATGTTCACATAGTGGAGGAGCCATGGATGAGGAGCTGTTGTCTTCATAGTTGGCAGGAGCGTGTATAATGGTGTGACGCCCCCAGATCCGGGGTCGGAGATCTAGGCGCTCACGGTCCATTTTCCATTAATAGCATACCTGTTCTTGCACATAATATATATAACACAGCCATCGACCCCACAATAAACTCACACCACACACACACACACAGGTTAGAGCCTCAGAAACGTCACACATTGATTAAACAGTAATAAAATTATCAGAGTTATTACAGACCGAATTAAATAGTATTTACGCTACCAGCAACACTTCGATATGAAGTGAAGTTGGCGGCTTGAAAGTTTGTTACGATACACTGCCTTGCACAGGTCATACTGATAAATAAAATGAACTAACAAAAGCTGCCAACCAATCTGGCTAATGGGGCCTACCGGTGGAATCTCAAGTGCTGGCTCGGGTCTAGTCACCTGCTTTCGAGCAGTCTGTCTGGGTCTTGCCATTTCGCTTAGCTGTTGTGTTTGTAAATTTGAAAACAAGCAAGAGTGAGCAACTATAGCTCAGCAAGAAATATATGTAAAAGGTAAGCAATATAACATTTCATATGATTGGCAGTTATTAAACTTGTTTCAATCAGATATAAAATCACTTGTCATAGTTGATAAATCTCGAAGGTGCAACAATATGTGCCCTTGTTTTCAAAATAAACTTGCAGTTCTAGATACTGCATTGAGTCAACATCTTTTTCATCAAAATAGAACACTATCAGCAACTTGGCACAAGGCCTAAGAAGCAGTGTCAAAGCATTTTTCCAAAATGGAGGAATGGGACTTAAAGAAAACACAAAACCTGACAAGGATTGACGATGATCAGTCGCCACATCCAAGTCCAATAATCCGTGGGTCTTCTCTACCGGTAGAAGGATAGAAACTACATCCGTAACTGTCCCTCGGGTGTAAACTACATCCGTAATCACCCTCAATGAAAACTACATCCGTAATCATCCTTCGGTAACACCTGGGCCGGAATAATAATTGATGGACCGCCTGGCTCACGGCCGCTTACACATCCCGGGAATCGTTCGTCAACGGTTCCCACACCTGCCAGAGTCCCTTTTTCTTTTTCTTTTAAAACTTGATTTTGATTGAAAACAGAGTAATTGAGGTCCGACATCAGTCGACCGATGATTCTTGAAATCATACAAGAAGCAGAATCTGACCGGGGGTTTTCGAAAATGTTTTGAGTTCGAAAGAGTTCGAGTTTGAAAGTATTAAAAAGTATCTTGGATTAACTTTGTCTTTAAATAATGATCAATAATTAATAAATAATATTTTAAGATTTAATATTAATAATTATTAAATAATTATTCGATAAAATAAACTTTTAATCCAAGATAGGGTTTCGAGTATTTACGAAGATATGAACATAATACTTGAGTATACGATACTCCCTGAATGACCCTTCGGGTTTTCGCAATCTAGATACGATATAATAATATATCGCTCCCCGGTCAATAGTATATACGGACCGCTACGACCTCTATTGCTAGAGTCGTTGTCCGAAGAAAACATTTCAATCTAAGTTCAAGGGGTACAAGCATATATGTACTTATACAATCTCAATTGCATCAATACTTCGATAAACATAGCATTTGATATAATTGAAAACTACAAACACAACAGTGAAAGTCCTTGTATATGGATAAGTTTTGAAAAGTAAACTTGCCTTGGTTTGGTTGGGGTGGTCGAGCGTGCGGAGTCGAACGATCTATACATAAGCAATAACCGCTTGTTAGTACCTTAACAATATCTCTTTAATTATGGGGTTTTAGGGGGTACGAAATTAACTTAACTACTTCGTCTTATTACTCTCTAGCCCCACTATAGGTTCATGCCATCACTCGATTCCGCTCGTCACTTAATCGACTTAATTTAGTTACCTCATTCGAATAATAACCATTAAACCTAGAATCATGCTCCACTAATCGACTTTTTCCCTTGCGCGAATTTTACTCTAGCATTTTTATAAAATCCAAAAATTCATATTTTAATCCAATTCTTTTTGGGTGGTCTTCACCACTGCATTCCCTAGCTTCTCAATTTTTTTCATGATCCCACATATATGTTTAGGGGTTTAAACAAGGTTCACAAGGGGGTCACTTAGTGCAGTCCGGAATCCAGAAACACAATTCACTTCTCCGGCCATAACTTAAAATATATACATCACCTAGCCATGAACCTTACATTTCCAGAAACTACATTCAATTATCTTTCCAACAATATATGGTAGGACATCAGGGGACAACATTTTGGGGTTCAAAATCGTGTTACAATACAGGTCAATGTTCCTGGACAAAACTCAGCAAGCACAAACTACTTAGATCAACCATTTTCACAATTCCACAACACAACCAACACTTAATACACTTAGAACATGGTTCATAACACTCATGGAGATATATATATTATCCATAATCATAAAAGTCACAATCTCAACATCAAAACTCAAGATCCATGTCATCCAATACTTATACAACCAAGATTAGCTCACAAACACAAGGATCTACTACCACACATTATAAATAATACATAACCAAGAGGGTTTGAGATTTTTATACCTTCTTGAGCACCTAGGGGCCTTGGATAAGCTTTTCACAACTCAACAACACCTTAAATGGTCTCCTACAACACTTACAATCCAAGATCTAAAAGAAAATAAAACATGGTTACTATTCACCCAAGCTTTAACAATTTGTAACTTGAAATTGGGTGGATGAAATGGCTTGAAATTGCTAACATAGCTTGTCTAGATGATGGAGATGACCTAGGATTTATGGTGTGATTTATGAGTGATGGAAAAGGGGGGAGAAGAATTTTTCTTCTCCTCTTTTTTCTTTGGCCGAGAGCAACTAGCAAGGGGGGAAGAGTTTGTGTTTTTGGTTTTTGTGTTGTGTTGGTGAATAATTGATGTTATGTTAGGTTGGGTGATACATATCATATATGTATAGACAAGTACTAGCAAGCATGGCTCCTTGTACTTCTTGTCTCTCTTTTTGAAAAAGCAAGTAACTAGGTACTATTCATCTTCCAATTACTAACTAGTTTGCTTGATTTCTAACCACTTGGTTGCATGGGACTTGCATGCAATACTACTCCTTGTATTATTATTCTTCCACCAATGCTTGTTATTTAATCTTTAATTCGTATCGTAACTTAATTAATCTCTCGTAATAATATTTTGTCGCGTAGAGATTTCCCCTATAATTCCTTAAGTACTAATTGTGTAAATTCCTCGAATGTCCAGAATTCCTCGTCATAATTCTTAATAAATCCTTTAATACTCTAACCATTCTCAAATCCCAAGTTTTATAAATCTTACTAACGATAAGACTCCTGCCTTCACAATCTTCCTTTTTATCTAACATAATAAATGCAACAACGAAGTTTCTCAGACAATCAATTCTATTAATCAACAAGGATGACTAGAAAGGTTCCATAATGACAATGTCACAAGATATTAAATAAAAGGAAATAGTACCAAAAATTAGGGTTCTTACAGCCTCCCCTCCTTAAAAGGATTCCGTCCCGGAATCAGGTTGAAAACAGTTGGGGGTGCTTTTCACGCATCACGCTCTCTAGTTCCCATGTTGATTCTTCGACATTCTGATTCCTCCACAAAACTCTCACTAATTTGACAACCTTGTTCCTCAGCACCTGTTCTTTTCTATCCATGATTTCTACGGGTTGCTCTACATATGTTAAGTCTGGTTGCAGATCCACTTGATCATGTTCTATCACATGTCGGAAGTCAGTATGGTATGGTCGTAGCATGGACACATGGAACACATTATGCACTTGCTGTAAGCTCAGGGGTAAAGCCAATTCATAGGCTAACTTCCCAACTCGTTTCAAGATCTCAAAAGGTCCAATAAATCTCGGGCTTAGTTTCCCTTTCTTACCAAACCTCATCAATCCTTTCCACGGTGATACCTTCAACATCACAAACTCTCCTACCTCATATTCTTTGTCCTTGCGAGTCTGGTCCGCATACTTCTTTTGTCTGTCCTGGGCCGCTACCAGCCGTCCTCTTATGAGCTCGATAGTTTCTCTTGTCTGTTGGACCAGTTCAGGTCCTAAAATCTTCCGCTCTCCAACTTCTTCCCAACACAAGGGAGACCGACATCTTCGTCCGTATAAAGCTTCATATAGGGGCATGCCTATACTCGCATGGTAACTGTTGTTGTAGGAAAATTTGATCAATGGCAAGTGGTCATCCCAACATCCCTTAAAATCAATGGCACATACCCTCAACATGTCCTCGATGGTCTGGATGGTTCTCTCACTCTGTCCGTCTGTTTGGGGATGGTATGCAGTACTCATGTTCAACTTGGTCCCCACACAATCCTGAAAACTTCTCCAGAACCTGGAGTTGAATCTTGGGTCTCTATCTGATACAATGCTCATAGGAACCCCATGCCTAACCACAATCTCCTTTAAGTAAATATCTGCCAGCTTGTCGACAGTATATCTCTCGTTGATTGTAAGAAAATGTGCTGACTTGGTCAACCTATCGATAATTACCCAAATGGCATCATGATTAGTCTTGGTCCTTGGTAATCCGACCACAAAGTCCATCGCAATTTGCTCCCACTTCCACTCGGGTATCTCTAAGGGTTGCAACAATCCATTGGGTCTCTGGTGTTCGGCCTTCACTCTTTGACACGTCAAGCATTTACTTACCCACTCTGCCACGTCCTTCTTCATATTAGGCCACCAATAGTATTCTCTCAGATCTCTATACATCTTAGTGCCTCCAGGGTGAATTGAGTACCTCGAACTATGAGCCTCTTGCAAAATCTCGTCTTTTAATTCCTGAACGTTCGGGATCCATATCCTAGATGCGTACCTCATAATTCCCTTCCCGTCCTTCTCACACTTAATTTCCTCGCCAGTCAAAACTTTCTCCATCGAATTCTTTTCTTCTTCTATCTTCTTTTCCTGGCATAACTTAATCTTTTCCAATAACGGTGGTTGGACTTTTATTTCCATTAGACTCTCTTGTCCAATTCCTGGTAACCTCACTTCAATCTCCAGTTTCTCAAGGTCCTTGATCAATTCGTCCACTGACGTTATCATCTTAAGCTTCTCCTTTCGGCTAAGTGCATCGGCCACCACATTGGCCTTCCCTGGGTGATAATCAATCTCACAATCATAATCTTTAATTAGCTCTAGCCATCTCCTCTGCCTCATGTTTAACTCTTTCTGAGTGAATATGTACTTTAAGCTCTTGTGATCCGTGTAGATTTCATACTTTTCCCCGTAAAGATAATGTCTCCAGATCTTCAAAGCAAAAACTATCGCTGCTAATTCCAAATCATGGGTGGGGTATCTTATCTCATACTCCTTAAGTTGTCTGGACGCATACGCAATCACCTTACCGTGCTGCATAAGCACACACCCTAAACCTTTTTGGGATGCGTCGCTATAAATCACAAAATCTCCCTTATCATCAGGTAGGGCTAGTACTGGTGCTGTCACCAACCTCTCTTTCAACTCTTGGAAGCTCTCTTCGTATTTTTAAGTCCACACAAACTTCTCGGTCTTGCGAGTTAGTCGGGTCAAAGGGGCTGCTATCTTGGCAAAGTCTTGGACAAATCTCCTATAGTAGCCATCCAGTCCTATGAAACTTCTCACCTCTGTCGGAGTGGTTGGTCTCTCCCAATTTGATACAGCCTCTATTTTGGCTGGGTCCACTAGAATGCCTTGTTCGCTAATCACATGCCTTAAAAACTGAACTTCCTTCAACCAAAATTCACACTCGAGAACTTAGCGTACAACTTTTCTTCTCTCAATGCTCCAAATACAATCCTCAACTGCTCTGCATGTTCCTCCTGCGTCTTGGAATAAATCAAGATGTCATCGATGAAGACTATAACACACTTGTCCAAGTACTTCTTGAAGACTCGATTCATTAAATCCATGAAAGCTGCAGGGGCATTCGTTAACCCAAATGACATCACTAGGAACTCATAGTATCCGTACCGGGTGCGAAAGGCCGTCTTTGGTATATCTTCTGGTTTAATCTTTAACTGGTGATACCCGGTCCTCAAATCAATTTTAGAGAAATAAACTGCATCTTTCAATTGGTCAAACAGGTCCTCTATCCTGGGCAAGGGATACTTATTCTTGATAGCCACCTTGTTCAACTCCCTGTAGTCTATACATAATCTCATACTGCCGTCCTTCTTTTTCACGAATAACACCGGGGCTCCCCACGGTGACACACTAGGTCTTATCATCCCTTTATCCAACAACTCTTGTAACTGAGTGGCCAGCTCTTTCATCTCCACTGGGGCTAGCCGATATGGGGCTTTCGAAATTGGGGCCGTACCCGGAACTAGGTCTATAGCGAACTCGATGTCTCTATCAGGTGGTAGTCCTGGAAGATCATCCGAAAATACGTCCGCGAACTCATTAACGACAGGGATTTCCTGTAGGTTTGGTGCCTCTTTCTTGGTATCCTTCACGTAGGCTAAATAGGCTTCGCATCCTTTACGTAACAGCTTCTTAGCTTGAATCATAGTCAGGAACTTTTGGTTTTGCCGTTTCCCACTAAACACTACTTCTTCGTCCCCTGGCAGTCTCAAACTTACTTTCTTCTTTACACAATCAATCTGGGCTCCGTGGGTTGTTAACCAATCCATGCCTACTATTACGTCAAACTCCCCTAGTTTAAAAGGTATTAAGTCTACCCGAAAGTGTCGCCTTTCTATTTCTAGGTCACAACCTGGACATACTTGGCTAACGGGAATAATTTCATGATTAGCTATCTCTATTTGCAATCTGTCTTTCAATGGTTCAGTCTTAAGGCCTAACTGACATACAAAATCTAGAGATATGAAGGACTTGGTAGCTCCCGAATCAAATAAAACATTTGCTTTAACTGAGTTGAGTAGTAGGGTACCTGCAATCACATCCGTGTTCCTCACGGCATCCTGCACCGTCATGTTAAAAGTTCTTGCAGTAGGGGCCTTGTTAGAAGCAGTTCCACTCACTCTTGATGCAGCTGGCCCAGAGGACATACATTCCCTCATTCGGTGCCCTGGTTTCCCACACTTGAAGCAATTACCTCCGGCACTCGGGTTGTTACTAGTTCCGCGACAGGCGTTAGCATAATGCCCTGTCAGCCCACACTTGAAGCACTTCACATCTTGCAGGTTACACACGCCCGCATGTTTCCTTCCACATTTATTACATTCTGGGGGTTGGGCTCGGGATGGGGTAGAGTAAGACGATCCCTGTGGTCGGCCGCTCTGGCCCACACTCCAACTTTCAGCTCTCTTGGTTCCAAAGTTTCCGCTAGGTTGGGACATCGTTCCTCGCTTAAATTTGCTCGGAAAGCTCCCACCCGCAGAGTTTCCCTTTCGACTATCAAACTTCCTCTTCTTTCCTTCTCTCTCCTTCTGCATCTGTTCACTCCCAGCCTCAACAATTGATGCTTTCTGTACCAGGGTGGCAGAGTCTGTCAGCTCAAGAACCGCCACACGATTCTGAATCCATTGTTTTAGCCCTAGTTGAAACCTTCGGGCCCTCTTTGCCTCAGAGTTCACATATTCCGGCACAAACCTCGACAGCTCAGTAAATTTGGCCTCACACTCCGCCACCGTCATGTTTCCTTGCTTCAGTTCCAAAAACTTCAGCTCCATTTGTGTCTCCATGAACCTAGGAAAGTACTTCTCCAAGAACAGCTCGCTAAATCTCTCCCAGGTCACTGCACCTCTTCCTTCCAAATTCTTCTTAGCTTCCCACCAATAGTTCGCCTCACCCTTCAGAAGGTAAGTGGCGAAAACAGTCTTCTGCTCCTCAGCGACACCTAGTATCTCGAAAGATTTTTCCATTTCCTTCAGCCAGGCCCTTGCCTCGACCGGATCGGCAGTTCCTTTAAATTCTGGGGGTTTCAGGGATTTGAAGTTCCGGAAAGCATTAGCATTAGCATTTTGGGGTGGTTGCTGAACTGGGGGACGGTCCAAGTTCTGCCTAAGTAACTCCATGAACTGTTCCATAGGGCCTCCCCTAGGATGTTCTACCTCTCGGGTATCATCACCAGCTTCTTCTTCTTCATACTCAGAGTCATCAAACAAGTTATGATCGTTGCCCTCATTCTCACTCAGGTTGGCATTCTCCCTTTCATGGTTGTAATAATCCGGATTTTTTTCAAGAATGATTTTATTATTATTTTGATAATAATAATGTTTTTCCTAAAATGAGGAGGAATTTTTTTATTTTATTTTATTATTTAATTATTTTTGGTTAAGTGGAACCAGGACCCTTTTTAAAATTTTATGGACCGAGTAGATATCTCGAGTCAATAAATTATTTGGATAAAAATTTAATTTTGGAGTGTGGAATTATTCAGTTGAGATTTTATTTTAAATTATTGAATAAGTTGGATATTTTAAAATCCTTAGAAAATGATTATTTTAATTATTTGAGGAATTTTAGAAATTGCTCGATTAATATATAAAATCGAGAATTCGAGGTTTTACAAAAATAATAATATTTGTGGTATTTTATAAAACCCTGTAAATTGTAATTTATGAATCAGAATTATTATTTTTATGAATTGTCTTTATAAATTATTAATAAATTGTAAAATGCATATCAATTCAGAAAAATTAGATTTAATGCTAATTCTTTTTCCAAAAGTCTTTAAAAATAATCTAGTATTTAATTATGCTGGAATTATTATTTTTACCGATCGAGATTTTTAATTCAAGAATTATTATTTTACCCGAGATATGTTTTGCGGGTTTAAAATTAGAAATGTAATGTTTAAATAGTATTGGGCCAAAAGCCCATTAGGTTTTAACACAAAAAAAAACAGCACACCACAATTATACACACAAATACATACATACACACACAAAAAAATGTACAGCCGCAAAAAAAAAAAAAGAATCGGGGAAGAGGGAAGAAGAAGAAAGAGATTGGGGGTGCGTCGTGTGTGTGTTTGAGTGTGTGTATCGTGTGTGTGTGTGTGGGGCGGCGCAGCAGTGGAGCCGCGGCGGGAAGGAGGACGGCGTCGGGCTGCTGTGCACGGTGGGGGGAGGCGCGGGGAAGTGTTGACCGCGAGCTTGGAGGCAGCGGTGATGTGGGAGAGAGAGAAAGAGAGAGAGAGAGAGAGAGAGAGAGAGAGAGAGAGAGAGAGAGAGAGAGAGAGAGAGAGAGAGAGAGAGAGAGAGAGAGAGAGAGAGAGAGAGATTGATTTTGGGGAAATTGCAAATCGAAAAGAGGTATATTGTTATTGTTTTATTTAATTTATTTACTTTA
This sequence comes from Saposhnikovia divaricata, assembly GCA_036435485.1. Lineage (NCBI taxonomy): Eukaryota > Viridiplantae > Streptophyta > Magnoliopsida > Apiales > Apiaceae > Saposhnikovia > Saposhnikovia divaricata. The sequence continues at coordinate 66,551,641 of CM071595.1, read as the reverse complement.
GTTATTTTCCGAAGTAATTGTTTAAATTTCATTTTAGATGAATTGTGTTGATTATTGTAATTTAATTAGTTAAGATTATGCTAATTTAAATTATATGAATTGATAAGTGTAATTAGCTTGTTTAAGTGATTATTGGTAGTGATTAGTATGGTACCGATTTTTGCATATGTGTTTACACGATTTAGTTGATTAAAGTATATGGAAGACGATGAATAGTGGAGGTTCTGTAGTGGTTAATTATAATTATTGGAATTTTATAATGGTCTTTATAATTAGTATGTTATAATTTTGGAAGTGCCTACGTGGAATTAGATATTTTAAGACATGCTAGTTGAATGCATATGTGATTAAATGTTTCTTATATGTGGCTATTATTGCAGAGTTTATAATTTCAGAAGATGGAATTTGGAATTTTGATAAAGATTAAAGTATAAATGGTTAAGCGTAAATTGATTGTTGTAAGGATTGTAAATAAGATATTTGTATAGTATTCGGTGTATATAGATTTATTATCTGATTTTTTTTTCTTTTAACTGATAGTGATTAATGGATATGATATATGACTAGCAAGTTGTAAGTTGTATTTAGAGTGATAATTATAACTGTTAAATGTTAGAATTTTATAATAATTAGAACTGTGCTAGGGATTATGAGAAGATCACAAGTTTTTAAATGTCAATATTTAAAGGACTTGTGTAATTCTTTTCGACTAATCCCTAGGGCTTACGAATATCCATGATTAGCTATCACGGGTATAATTAATGTACTTGAGTGGTGTGATCATCGATATAGCGTAAGTAATAGTTAGTGCTAGGGGTTGTTCCCTAGGGCTTACGAACATCAATGATTGATTGTCACGTGTATCATTAAAATACGTGAGAAATACGATCATTGGTGTAGCGTAAGTAGTAGTGTAATATAAATCAATTATGTGCTATGTGCGATTAATTATATTTAATTTATTAAGTTTCCGTGGTATAGAGGCATGAAGTGGATGTTAACTGATTATGTGTATATGTGTTAAGTGGTTGATTTGAGGATTAATTGTTCTCTCGAGGAATTTATGTGCTAAGTTAAGTATTAAAAATGGTATTGAGGATCAATGATGCTTTGAGGATTAATTATATATTAAATTGGTTTAAGTCTATTAAATGGATATAAATGTGTTATGTGCATTAAGTGGTATTAGAATAGTTAACTATGGGGAAGACGCCTATAGTTTTTCTTTAAGTGACTTAGTAGTAACTCTGAGTCGGGACTACTCGAGATACGAGGGAGGACTGACACGTACTCGTAACCATTTCAGTACTATTAGGGCGTAATCAAATTGGAGCGACGTGCATCCAAAAAGGAAGATCGAGACGTCAGGTAAGGTCCATGGAATTGCTTGGACGAGGTGCGAAGGATTTGTCCGTGGTTTCTATTTTCTGCTAAGGACCATAGGCAAGTTTACTGTGCATACTCTATTGTTCAGAGTATTTATTTTAAATATATGAAATGTGTTAAATAAGTTTTCAATCCGTAATCGCGAGTTTTCCAACCTTGTACTTCTTCTGCCAAATCATTGTATTCCTGGCTTTGCCAGCAATATTAAATTCTGCTCGTGTAATAACCAAAACCCCATGGCTTAAAATACTGTTGACGGGCAGTGATACTTTTATGGATCTATATCTTGATTTATACGGTATATATATATCTATAAACTTTTCGTACTATGTTAGTGGACTATATGTTATGAGGTATGTATTTATGTATCGGCATAAGATAGGCTCAGAGGGTAGAGCGTGTATTGAGTTTTAGAACTTAGCCGCGTGTCGGGGCTATTTTGTATTGAATGTTTTCGAAAACCCGGGCAAAGCTTTTAAAAAGAATTTCGCAATAATTAACCTAAAGGCAACATCACCAATAAACCAGTGTTTATTTAATTAACAGATGCTTCTGAAAGCATTCACTAATTAAATAAACCTCATTCGCCTAATTAAATTTATTTAATTAGATGAATATCGTTTTCAAAACGCTTTCTTAAAATCAATTTGTCCCGGAGAAATAATAAAATAATTTAATGGAGTGACTCTACCTAGTATATTATTTATCGGAGATAGTTTATTTTCGATACGGATTAAAGATATTCCAATGGTCAAAATTGGTTATTTTTAGCTTAAAACAGCTAGATTGATATCGATATATGTTATTTGAATGATTATTTAAATTGATGAATATTAAGTATAATATTCATTAACAAAAAGGGAGAAAGAGAAAAAGGATTTTCAGGCTTATTAATTATTTCTCACTGACCGAGAGTCAGTGGTAGTTATTTGATAAAGTGGCTAAAGTTTGGAGACTGCCGGAGAGATTGTGTCTTGATTTTTATTAGAAACATTCCAAGAGTTGTATTTGGGTGTTGAGGTTATTAAATATTTCAGTATTAATAGTAAATATTATTTGAATATTATTTAATAAATGAATATTATTTTGAGGATTCTTTTAAAAAGGGATTATTGAATGTTTATTATTTGTTACATATTAGTCAAATATTTATTAAATACTTTGAGTGTTCTGAAGTTTATAAAACACTATTCAAAGGGTGCCTACGGACTTTCATAGTCATTTAAAATATTATATTGTGATTCTATCTAGGTAAGTTACTTTTCAAGAATTCATATATATATATGGAATTATCCTGTTGTGTTACAAGCTTTATGCGTACCATTTTCCATATGTGAACACAAAACCCTGTGTCGGGATTGATATAAGTATAAGTGTATACCTATACTCGAACTCTTTCGAACTCAAAATATTTTCGAAAACCCCCGATCTGGTTTTACTTCCTTGCACATTTTTCAAGAATTATCGGTCGACTGATGTCGGACCTCAACTACTCGATTTTCAACCAAAACAAGTTTTGAAAGAAAAAGAAAAAGGGGACTCTGGCAGGTGTGGGAATCGTTGACGAACGATTCCCGGGATGTGTAAGCGGCCGTGAGCCAGGCGGTCCATCAATTATTATCCCGGCCCAGGTGTTGCCGAAGGATGATTACGGATGTAGTTTTCATCGAGGGTGATTACGGATGTAGTTTTCACCCGGGGATAGTTACGGATGTAGTTTCTATCCTTCTACCGGAAGAGAAGACCCGCGGATTATTTGACTTGGATGTGGCGACTGATCATCGTCAATCCTTGTCAGGTTTTTATGTTTTCTTTAAGTCCCATCCTCCACTTTGGAAAAATACTCAAACACTGTTTCTTGGGCCTAAGTGCCAAGTTGCCGAAAGTGTTGTTTTCAATTATGAAAGATGATGATGAATTCATGCAGTATCTAGAACTGCAAGAATATTCTAACAATAATGGCACGTGTTTGTGCACTTTTGCCATTATTCAAAAGATGAAAGATGGTTCATCGGTTATTGATGTCAAGTCTCAAATGTTTTGCTTCAAGAGCTTTGACTCGCTTCCTATCAGTTATTTCTGAGTTTAGATTTATCAAGTGGTTAAAGAACTTATACCCGGTGCATGATGTTGATCTGTGGGATGTTTGATGAAAATGACATACTTATACGTACATACCTTCAGATTTGAGAAATACTAAACTGAAACCTTCTAATGGTTTGGTTTGTATACGATGATAAACAACTGTCTTAGCAGCATATTGAACTGCGTATTTTGAAAAGCTTTCTAAAAGATTAGCAATACTGTAGTGTATACTATTTCGCTAAGATATGAGGATTACTATGGTTATTACAAACTTATCTGTCCATTGGATGTTGCGTTAAACGTCATATTTTCCTTATTGAAGTTTCATAGTTATAAATGTTTCGGAAATGATGTTAAGTATTGTTGGATTTTAAACCCCCTGTGTATATTGGATTATATATTGTTAAACTCTATTAATGCTTGCTGGGCAATTCTTCCGCTCATACTTGTTTGTTTTAAATATTAACCTTTCAGAGGAAGGTAGGCGGATGATGCTTATATGCATAGCTCGGAAGAAGCAGGTAGAATGCCCTTATGAAGACGATACGATCCAGAAAATCTATAGCTGGAGTAAGTTATATGTAATCATATTGATGTGTAATAATTATATTACTTTGTACAGGATAGCACTAGTTGCTGGTGTACTTCTCATCGAAGCTATACTAGTAGTATAGGATTTGTAATACACGATGTGATGTACTTGAATGGCTGTAATGAATCGAGTAATGTAAGGATTTTAGTTCTTGTTTCTAGCCCTATAACCCAAAATATGCTTGGTAGTTGGGGTCTCAATTGTTGTATTTCTGTTAGTAAGTGACTACAAATGGTTTAATATTGATAAACAGGTGATTTGTTATTGAGGATTTCCGCGTGACGACCAAATCCCTGACCCCAAATTTGGGGTGTTACAGAAATGGTATCAGAGCTGAGGTTATAGTAAACTAGAAACGAGACTGAGTAGGAGTGTGTATAGTTATGTGAGAACGTCAGAACTCATGTAGAGTTCATGTTGGAATACTGGACGTAGTGCCAATGATTAAGTTAAGATTGGAATGCCATACTGAGGAATGTGTTGGGATAGAATTCACTTCTGGTGGCGATGGATGTCCACTAAAGAATTCTCAGAGACGAGTATTGGTCGGCAGGAGCATAAATCGCCCGAGACCAAAGATTAAGATGATTCTAGGGGATTCATGGACGCAGTTATGTATTCTCCGAACTATAGGAAATTTCAATATGATGATGAAGGACAGAAAGTTGGCATCTAGTATTTTGGCAAGGATGTGTTGAGAACGTGTTCATACTGTTAAAATTCCAAAAAGGGAAATAAAACAAGATCACTATGAAAGATTATTAGTCGAAGTTGCGGATGTTTAAACCTTCTCGAGCTTAATAGAGTTTGAGGTAATATTATGAATGGATTGGTGGACAGACACCGATTGTTTCAATTGATTATAGAAGTAAAATGGTGAAGATGAAATTGGTCAATAAAGGTGAAATGTTTTAAGAATGAAGACGGACTGAGAAAGTCTGAGAAAGACTAGTACGAAGGCTGTTATGCCAAGGAGAGATAAGTTTAAGTAGCACATGAAATTGTCATGAGGACAGGAACATGTGGTATAAAGATGGTTGTAATAGTGACTGGATCTAAGTGGGTATTTTCTAGCAATGATCCGGAATATCATCCGTGCGACATGTGGAATTCGTCATTTCTAGGAGCGACACCGGTATCGAAGCCTACTTAAAGAAAAGAATGCTTGCGTGAGATGCTTGCGCCGAGTCGAATAGAACTCCTTACGATTGTAAAGGTCGATGGTTGAATCTTTAGCGACTATTATGAGTCGACGATAATGTCAGCTATCGAGCACCATAGAGTGTGCATGGAAAAGAAGATCGTTAGAATCGAACGATTATCCGTCCGAGGAGCCGATATAAAAAGGCATCCGTGGCGACCTTGGAAATACCCTCCCCATTCGTGAATCATTTGGATTACCTCCCCAATCTGTGAATTATTTGATGTCTCCCCGTTTGCAAATTATTTTGATTACCTCCCCAGTCTATGATCTATCTTGACATCTCTCTAAGAGAGAATTTTGATATAAGATAAACTCTCTCTTCGAAGTTATTTTAGTGACACTTGTGCCAAATCAGCTTTAGTTCTAATTGTGCCAGAGGCTGTCATTATACCAACTTTCAGGTTTTCGAAGCCTTGCCAAATGATGTTATTTTAAAACTTCCACTCTCCTTCAATAGTGGCTAATCCTATGGTGAAATAACACCACTTGTCTGTTGTATACCAGTATCTTTCTGGTTATCCTTTCTCTTTGACATCTCACCTTGGAATCTGTTCAATTTTGGCCCAAGGTGACCCTTTTATGAATTAATTATCACAAGATGATAATCATTAACTTGATTTCGAATTGCTTTCATACTAAACAACTTCCACTGAGACGAACAACCCTATACTTATAGGGGCCACAAGGACTTTCTGTCTGTGTGATAGAAGTCTGACGGGACGCCGTCACTTGTGAGTTGTGAAATACAAGAAGGCTAATTACCTTTAGTAATGTCTCAACTGAGACACGCAACGTGAGTTCTTTTGATCATATTGATCTCTCGATAAATTCTCTTATCTCAAATAAGGTTACTTTAACACTCATAACCTTATGATCATCAATGTGTGGCAATAGCCTTGACATGACAGCTATCTTTTTAAAAGCTCCATAATTCTTGTTATCTCAAATAAATTTCAAGGGGATGCCAACCAGGTCGGCCAAGTCATAAATTCGCTGATAGAAATTAGATTCGAATGGGATCGTCTATGACAAGAGCGAATTCCAAGGCGAATAGAATATCAGTGACGTATCAATGGAATTAGTAAATTCTTTCTCTCTCAATGATATTATGTTAATGGAATTAGTGTATTCTCTCTCTCAAGGATGTTTTGTGAATAGAATCAGTGGACTTTCTCTCTCAAGGATAGTACGATAACGGAAAGTTGGTCGAGATATATGTGTGAAAGGAATAACGTGGTAAGACTCAAGTGATAACTGTGTCAAATAGAGATCCTATGGTTGGATTGAGGTTTCGGAGAAGTTGTTTACGAATGGACACTTTCCGGTTTGGCAGAATAAATGTTGATGATGAAAGAGTTAAGGAATCCCAGTAGTGGCCTTAGCTGATTCCGTGGACGGAATCCTTTTAAGGAGGGTAGACTGTAATAATCCGGATTTTTTCAAGAATGATTTTATTATTATTTTGATAATAATAATGTTTTTCCTAAAATGAGGAGGAATTTTTTTATTTTATTTTTTTATTTAATTATTTTTGGTTAAGTGGAACCAGGACCCTTTTTAAAATTTTATGGGCCGAGTAGATATCTCGAGTCAATAAATTATTTGGATAAAGATTTAATTTTGGAGTGTGGAATTATTCAGTAGAGATTTTATTTTAAATTATTGAATAAGTTGGATATTTTAAAATCCTTAGAAAATGATTATTTTAATTATTTGAGGAATTTTAGAAATTGCTCGATTAATATATAAAATCGAGAATTCGAGGTTTTACAAAAATAATAATATTTGTGGTATTTTATAAAGCCCTGTAAATTGTAATTTATGAATCAGAATTATTATTTTTATGAATTGTCTTTATAAATTATTAATAAATTGTAAAATGCATATCAATTCAGAAAAATTAGATTTAATTCTAATTCTTTTTCCAAAAGTCTTTAAAAATAATCTAGTATTTAATTATGCTGGAATTATTATTTTTACCGATCGAGATTTTTAATTCAAGAATTATTATTTTACCCGAGATATGTTTTGCGGGTTTAAAATTAGAAATGTAGTGTCTAAATAGTATTGGGCCAAAAGCCCATTAGGTTTTAACACAAAAACACACAGCACACCACAATTATACACACAAATACATACATACACACACAAAAAAACATACAGCCGCAAAAAAAAAAGAAGAAGAAAGAATCGGGGAAGAGGGAAGAAGAAGAAAGAGATTGGGGGTTTTGATTTGATTCTATGGAGACCTATACATACATATATATATATATATATATATATATACAATTCGTGGGTGAGTGTGTGTGCATCGTGTGTGTGTTTGAGTGTGTGTGTCGTGTGTGTGTGTGTGGGGCGGCGCAGCAGTGGAGCCGCGGCGGGAAGGAGGACGGCGTCGGGCTGCTGTGCACGGTGGGGGGAGGCGCGGGGAAGTGTTGACCGCGAGCTTGGAGGCAGCGGTGATGTGGGAGAGAGAGAGAGAGAGAGAGAGAGAGAGAGAGAGAGAGAGAGAGAGAGAGAGAGAGAGAGAGAGAGAGAGAGAGAGAGAGAGAGAGAGATTGATTTTGGGGAAATTGGAAATCGAAAAGAGGTATATTGTTATTGTTTTATTTAATTTATTTACTTTAGTTATTTTCCGAAGTAATTGTTTAAATTTCATTTTAGATGAATTGTGTTGATTATTGTAATTTAATTAGTTAAGATTATGCTAATTTAAATTATATGAATTGCTAAGTGTAATTAGCTTGTTTAAGTGATTATTTGTAGTGATTAGTATGGTACCGATTTTGCATATGTGTTTACACGATTTAGTTGATTAAAGTATATGGAAGACGATGAATAGTGGAGGTTCTGTAGTGGTTAATTATAATTATTGGAATTTTATAATGGTCTTGTTAATTAGTATGTTATAATTTTGGAAGTGCCTACGTGGAATTAGATATTTTAAGACATGCTAGTTGAATGCATATGTGATTAAATGTTTCTTATATGTGGCTATTATTGCAGAGTTTATAATTTCCGAAGATGGAATTTGGAATTTTGATAAAGATTAAAGTATAAATGGTTAAGCGTAAATTGATTGTTGTAAGGATTGTAAATAAGATATTTGTATAGTATTCGGTGTATATAGATTTATTATCTGATTTTTTTTTCTTTTAACTGATAGTGATTAATGGGTATGATATATGACTAGCAAGTTGTAAGTTGTATTTAGAGTGATAATTATAACTGTTAAATGTTAGAATTTTATAATAATTAGAACTGTGCTAGGGATTATGAGAAGATCACAAGTTTTTAAATGTCAATATTTAAAGGACTTGTGTAATTCTTTTCGACTAATCCCTAGGGCTTACGAATATCCATGATTAGCTATCACGGGTATAATTAATGTACTTGAGTGGTGTGATCATCGATATAGCATAAGTAATAGTTAGTGCTAGGGGTTGTTCCCTAGGGCTTACGAACATCAATGATTGATTGCCACGTGTATCATTAAAATACGTGAGAAATACGATCATTGGTGTAGCGTAAGTAGTAGTGTAATATAAATCAATTATGTGCTATGTGCCGCATGTCAGGGCGGATACTTTCTTATGTGTTTATTTTATGTTGCTGCAAGTTGAGGCAGCATTATTTTTGCTAAGACAGGGTTGTATTGTATTTGAGGGGCTGTGCCCATAGTCCGATAAACGAATACTTCATGCCGAAATTTTCTGAAAATCCCCTGCGATTAGTTATATTTAATTTATTAAGTTTCCGTGGTATAGAGGCATGAAGTGGATGTTAACTGATTATGTGTATATGTGTTAAGTGGTTGATTTGAGGATTAATTGTTGTCTCGAGGAATTTATGTGCTAAGTTAAGTATTAAAAATGGTATTGAGGATCAATGATGCTTTGAGGATTAATTATATATTAAATTGGTTTAAGTCTATTAAATACATATAAATGTGTTATGTGCATTAAGTGGTATTAGAATAGTTAACTATGGGGAAGACGCCTATAGTTTTTCTTTAAGTGACTTAGTAGTAACTCTGAGTCGGGACTACTCGAGATACGAGGGAGGACTGACACGTACTCGTAACCATTTCAGTACTATTAGGGCGTAATCAAATTGGAGCGACGTGCATCCAAAAAGGAAGATCGAGACGTCAGGTAAGGTCCATGGAATTACTTGGACGAGGTGCGAAGGATTTGTCCGTGGTTTCTATTTTCTGCTAAGGACCATAGGCAAGTTTACTGTGCATACTCTATTGTTCAGAGTATTTATTTTAAATATATGAAATGTGTTAAATAAGTTTTCAATCCGTAATCGCGAGTTTTCCAACCTTGTACTTCTTCTGCCAAATCATTGTATTCCTGGCTTTGCCAGCAATATTAAATTCTGCTCGTGTAATAACCAAAACCCCATGGCTTAAAATACTGTTGACGGGCAGTGATACTTTTATGGCTCTATATCTTGATTTATACGGTATATATATATCTATAAACTTTTCGTACTATGGTAGTGGACTATATGTTATGAGGTATGTATTTATGTATCGGCATAAGATAGGCTCAGAGGGTAGAGCGTGTATTGAGTTTTAGAACTTAGCCGCGTGTCGGGGCTATTTTGTATTGAATGTTTTCGAAAACCCGGGGAAAGCTTTTAAAAAGAATTTCGCAATAATTAACCTAAAGGCAACATCACCAATAAACCAGTGTTTATTTAATTAACAGATGCTTCTGAAAGCATTCAATAATTAAATATACCTCATTCGCCTAATTAAATTTATTTAATTAGATGAATATCGTTTTCAAAACGCTTTCTTAAAATCACTTTGTCCCGGAGAAATAATAAAATAATTTAATGGAGTGATTCTACCTAGTATATTATTTATCGGAGATAGTTTATTTTCGATACGGATTAAAGATATTCCAATGGTTATAAATTGGTTATTTTCAGCTTACAACAGCTAGATTGATATCGATATATGTTATTTGAATGATTATTTAAATTGATGAATATTAAGTATAATATTCATTAACAAAAAGGGAGAAAGAGAAAAAGGATTTTCAGGCTTATTAATTATTTCTCACTGACCGAGAGTCAGTGGTAGTTATTTGATAAAGTGGCTAAAGTTTGGAGACTGCCGGAGAGATTGTGTCTTGATTTTTATTAGAAACATTCCAAGAGTTGTATTTGGGTGTTGAGGTTATTAAATATTTCAGTATTAATAGTAAATATTATTTGAATATTATTTAATAAATGAATATTATTTTGAGGATTCTTTTAAAAAGGGATTATTGAATGTTTATTATTTGTTGCATATTAGTCAAATATTTATTAAATACTTTGAGTGTTCTGAAGTTTATAAAACACTATTCAAAGGGTGCCTACGGACTTTCATAGTCATTTAAAATATTATATTGTGATTCTATCTAGGTAAGTTACTTTTCAAGAATTCATATATATATGGAATTATCCTGTTGTGTTACAAGCTTTATGCGTACCATTTTCCATATGTGAACACAAAACCCTGTGTCGGGATTGATATAAGTATAAGTGTATACCTATACTCGAACTCTTTCGAACTCAAAATATTTTCGAAAACCCCCGATCTGGTTTTACTTCCTTGCACATTTTTCAAGAATTATCGGTCGACTGATGTCGGACCTCAACTACTCGATTTTCAACCAAAACAAGTTTTGAAAGAAAAAGAAAAAGGGGACTCTGGCAGGTGTGGGAATCGTTGACGAACGATTCCCGGGATGTGTAAGCGGCCGTGAGCCAGGCGGTCCATCAATTATTATTCCGGCCCAGGTGTTGCCGAAGGATGATTACGGATGTAGTTTTCATCGAGGGTGATTACGGATGTAGTTTTCACCCGGGGATAGTTACGGATGTAGTTTCTATCCTTCTACCGGTAGAGAAGACCCGCGGATTATTGGACTTGGATGTGGCGACTGATCATTGTCAATCCTTGTCAGGTTTTTATGTTTTCTTTAAGTCACATCCTCCACTTTGGAAAAATACTCAAACAATGTTTCTTGGGCCTAAGTGCCAAGTTGCCGAAAGTGTTGTTTTCAATTATGAAAGATGATGATGAATTCGTGCAGTATCTAGAACTGCAAGAATATTCTAACAATAATGGCACGTGTTTGTGCACTTTTGCAATTATTGAAAAGATGAAAGATGGTTCATCGGTTATTGATGTCAAGTCTCAAATGTTTTGCTTCAAGAGCTTTGACTCGCTTCCTATCAGTTATTTCTGAGTTTAGATTTATCAAGTGGTTAAAGAACTTATACCCGGTGCATGATGTTGATCTGTGGGATGTTTGATGAAAATGACATACTTATACGTATATACCTTCAGATTTGAGAAATACTAAACTGAAACCTTCTAATGGTTTGGTTTGTATACGATGATAAACAACTGTCTTAGCAGCATATTGAACTGCGTATTTTGAAAAGCTTTCTAAAAGATTAGCAATACTGCAGTGTATACTATTTCGCTAAGATATGAGGATTACTATGGTTATTACAAACTTATCTGTCCATTGGATGTTGCGTTAAACGTCATATTTTCCTTATTGAAGTTTCATAGTTATAAATGTTTCGGAAATGATGTTAAGTATTGTTGGATTTTAAACCCCCTGTGTATATTGAATTATATATTGTTAAACTCTATTAATACTTGCTGGGCAATTCTTCCGCTCATACTTGTTTGTTTTAAATATTAACCTTTCAGAGGAAGGTAGGCGGATGATGCTTATATGCATAGCTCGGAAGAAGCAGGTAGAATGCCCTTATGAAGACGATACGATCCAGAAAATCTATAGCTGGAGTAAGTTATATGTAATCATATTGATGTGTAATAATTATATTACTTTGTACAGGATAGCACTAGTTGCTGGTGTACTTCTCATCGAAGCTATACTAGTAGTATAGGATTTGTAATACACGATGTGATGTACTTGAATGGCTGTAATGAATCGAGTAATGTAAGGATTTTAGTTCTTGTTTCTAGCCTTATAACCCAAAAGATGCTTGGTAGTTGGGGTCTCAATTGTTGTATTTCTGTTAGTAAGTGACTACAAATGGTTTAATATTGATAAACAGGTGATTTGTTATTGAGGATTTCCGCGTGACGACCAAATCCCTGACCCCGGATTTGGGGTGTTACAATGGTTCTGATGGCCTCCGGTTCCATGGTGGCTACCCTGGCCCTCAGAACTGATCGGGTGAGCTCGAGTGTTCATTCTTCTGGGTGGCATGATTCTGATAATAAAACAAGAAAGGGGTTAGGGTTTTCCAATTACCTGACAGCGTTTGCACGGGTCAGGAGCGTATCGTTCCTCCTCATAAGGGTGGAAGTGCAAAAGTTTTAATAATCCGATGTTGGAGATAAAATGTCAAACAATTTTGGGGAAAAATCCCTTTGGGATGCGAAAACATTTACAAGAGTTTTCAAAACTTCGAAACCTCAAAAATATTTTTCAAAATTTCAAAACAAATTTTTTTTTTTTAAAAAAATTATTTTTAAAGATTGTGGGAACATTTTTGGAAATTGTAGAAAACAATTTGAAATTGCGTATCGTAAATTTGAAACAGCATGGTTGTATTTGTGGCTTGTAGCAATTGTATAATCACAGTTGTATATCAAGAGAGTAAAACATGGCATCGGAAAGTAAAGCAGTTGAGGCAATATTAAGGAAACTGAAACTAAATAAGTACGGTACAAGGGTTATCACAAAGTTTGGATGTTAGAGCCAAATACATAGTTCCGATGTCAAAGTCTAGCAAAAGTGGAACAAATACAAATACATCATCCGAATAGTCAGGCTACACAAAAGTAGGGCTACATCCGTACATACTACCCGAAGTCACATCTACATATCTGTAGGTCAGTCTACTCATCCACTGGTCAGAAAGGATACCACTGCACAAGTCAACTATCCCGCAAAATCGACACACTAATGTCATCTGAACCTAGGGGACTGAGCTATCAGTAACACATCACGGGGCCGCACCGCGGCGGAGCAAGGTCCTCACTCGGGCAAATGCACGATGCACAACACGCCTAGCATCCCTAGCCTGGATCACTCCGCCCCCGCGGATCCCTAAACCAAGAATCCTATCGCGACTCCTCCTCTCAATCCTATGGAGTTGAGCCCTAGTCCTCCTAGCAACAGCGGTCCTCATCTCAGCCTGGATCCTCAAGCACGCCTCACGCTCCTCCACTAGTGCCCGCCTCGCCTCGTTAAGTCGGGCCTCTGCAGATAGTAAGTCTCGGGCCAGGAACTGTACCACGTAAGCATGCTCAGTACCCGACACTAGGGGTAGGTCCATCGGTGGAGGTGGTATTACAGGAACAGGAGTAGGTGCAGCAGCAGTAGCAGGAGCAGGAGCAGTAGCAGGGGTAGGGTCAAGCTCCTCCTCGCCAGAAGTGTCATCCTCGGAGTCACCGTCCGATGAAACAGGGCTAGATGTCTGTGGAGAAGGTGGGGGTGACACAACACGACCCTCACCGGATCTCACACTCTCCTCATCAGTAGCTACAGGAGATGGGGTAACAGGCTTTGGCTCAGGCTCAGGCTCAAAGGGCTCCTCAATGGGATCCTCATCATCAGTATCCTCTATCAATGTAATCCAGGGGCCAAGCTCGGAGTCAGCACCCATATCCTCCTCAGGATCCTCGGTCTCTCGCATCAGTGCCTCATCATGCTCTCTCTCGAAAGCCTCAGGGTCTGGTATCTCCTCCATCTACACAAGGGAAATAAGGTGGGTCACTAACCATAAAAGAAAGGTTTAGGAGTAGTTCCCTCACGGGCCTTAAAGTCAGGGCTATATCCGATAACCCGACTACAAACTCGATGAGAGTTCTAAGTATTATTAATGTTGTTATTAGGGATATCGTTATTGTTATTATTATTAGGGTTGCTTTCTTAAATTACTATCGTTTCTGAGAACTGTAACCTCGCTCTGATACCATTTCTGTGACGCCCCCAGATCCGGGGTCGGAGATCTAGGCGCTCACGGTCCATTTTCCATTAATAACATACCTGTTCTTGCACATAATATATATAACACAGCCATCGACCCCACAATAAACTCACACCACACACACACACAGGTTAGAGCCTCAGAAACGTCACACATTGATTAAACAGTAATAAAATTATCAAAGTTATTAGAGACCGAATTAAATAGTATTTACGCTACCAGCAAAACTTCGATATGAAGCGAAGTTGGCGGCTTGAAAGTTTGTTACGATACACTGCCTTGCACAGGTCATACACTGCCTTTCATATGATTGGCAGTTATTAAACTTGTTTGTATCAATCAGATATAAAATCACTTGTCATAGTTGATAAATCTCGAAGGTGCAACAATATGTGCCCTTGTTTTCAAAATAAACTTGCAGTTCTAGATACTGCATTGAGTCAACATCTTTCTCATCAAAATAGAACACTATCAGCAACTTGGCACAAGGCCTAAGAAGCAGTGTCAAAGCATTTTTCCAAAATGGAGGAATGGGACTTAAAGAAAACACAAAACCTGACAAGGATTGACGATGATCAGTCGCCACATCCAAGTCCAATAATCCGCGGGTCTTCTCTACCGGTAGAAGGATAGAAACTACATCCGTAACTATCCCTCGGGTGAAAACTACATCCGTAATCACCCTCGATGAAAACTACATCCGTAATCATCCTTCGGCAACACCTGGGCCGGAATAATAATTGATGGATCGACTAGCTCACGGCCGCTTACACATCCCGGGAATCGTTCGTCAACGGTTCCCACACCTGCCAGAGTCCCTTTTTCTTTTTCTTTTAAAACTTGATTTTGATTGAAAACAGAGTAATTGAGGTCCGACATCAGTCGACCGATGATTCTTGAAATCATACAAGAAGCAGAATCTGACCGGGGGTTTTCGAAAATGTTTTGAGTTCGAAAGAGTTCGAGTTTGAAAGTATTAAAAAGTATCTTGGATTAACTTTGTCTTTAAATAATGATCAATAATTAATAAATAATATTTTAAGATTTAATATTAATAATTATTAAATAATTATTCGATAAAATAAACTTTTAATCCAAGATAGGGTTTCGAGTATTTACGAAGATATGAACATAATACTTGAGTATACGATACTCCCCGAATGACCCTTCGGGTTTTCGCGATCTAGATACGATATAATAATATACCGCTCCCCAGTCAATAGTATATACGGACCGCTACGACCTCTATTGCTAGAGTCGTTGTCCGAAAAAAACATTTCAATCTAAGTTCAAGGGGTACAAGCATATATGTACTTATACAATCTCAATTACATCAATACTTCGATAAACATAGCATTTGATATAATTGAAAACTACAAACACAACAGTGAAAGTCCTTGTATATGGATAAGTTTTGAAAAGTAAACTTGCCTTGGTTTGGTTGGGGTGGTCGAGCGTGCGGAGTCGAACGATCTATACATAAGCAATAACCGCTTGTTAGTACCTTAACAATATCTCTTTAATTACGGGGTTTTAGGGGGTACGAAATTAACTTAACGACTTCGTCTTATGACTCTCTAGCCCCACTATAGGTTCATGCCATCACTCGATTCCGCTCGTCACTTAATCGACTTAATTTAGTTACCTCATTCGAATAATAACCATTAAACCTAGAATCATGCTCCACTAATCGACTTTTTCCCTTGCGCGAATTTTACTCTAGCATTTTTATAAAATCCAAAAATTCATATTTTAATCCAATTCTTTTTGGGTGGTCTTCACCACTGCATTCCCTAGCTTCTCAATTTTTTTCATGATCCCATATATATTTTTAGGGGTTTAAACAAGGTTCACAAGGGGGTCACTTAGTGCAATCCGGAATCCAGAAACACAATTCACTTCTCCGGCCATAACTTAAAATCTATACATCACCTAGCCATGAACCTTACATTTCCAGAAACTACATTAAATTATCTTTCCAACAATATATGGTAGGACTTCAGGGCACAACATTTGGGGGTTCAAAATCGTGTTACAATACAGGTCAATGTTCCTGGACAAAACTCAGCAAGCACAAACTACTTAGATCAACCATTTTCACAATTCCACAACACAACCAACACTTAATACACTTAGACCATGGTTCATAACACTCATGGAGATATATATATTATCCATAATCATCAAAGTCACAATCTCAACATCAAAACTCAAGATCCATGTCATCCAATACTTATACAACCAAGATTAGCTCACAAACACATGGATCTACTACCACACATTATAAATAATACATAACCAAGAGGGTTTGAGATTTTTATACCTTCTTGAGCACCTAGGGGCCTTGGATAAGCTTTTCACAACTCAACAACACCTTAAATGGTCTCCTACAACACTTACAATCCAAGATCTAAAAGAAAATAAAACATGGTTACTATTCACCCAAGCTTTAACAATTTGTAACTTGAAATTGGGTGGATGAAATGGCTTGAATTGCTAACATACCTTTTCTAGATGATGGAGATGATCTAGGATTTATGGTGTGATTTATGAGTGATGGAAAAGGGTGGAGAAGAATTTTTCTTTTCCTCTTTTTTCATTGGCCGAGAGCAACTAGCAAGGGGGGGAAGAGTTTGTGTTTTTGGTTTTTGTGTTGTGTTGGTGAATAATTGATGTTATGTTAGGTTGGGTGATACATATCATGTATGTATAGACAAGTACTAGCAAGCATGGCTCCTTGTACTTCTTCACAACTCAACAACACCTTAAATGGTCTCCTACAACACTTACAATCCAAGATCTAAAAGAAAATAAAACATTGTTACTATTCACCCAAGCTTTAACAATTTGTAACTTGAAATTGGGTGGATGAAATGGCTTGAAATTGCTAACATACCTTGTCTAGATGATGGAGATGACCTAGGATTTATGGTGTGATTTATGAGTGATGGAAAAGGGGGGAGAAGAATTTTTCTTCTCCTCTTTTTTCTTTGGCCGAGAGCAACTAGCAAGGGGGGGAAGAGTTTGTGTTTTTGGTTTTTGTGTTGTGTTGGTGAATAATTGATGTTATGTTAGGTTGGGTGATACATATCATGTATGTATAGACAAGTACAAGCAAGCATGGCTCCTTGTACTTCTTGTCTCTCTTTTTGAAAAAGCAAGTAACTAGGTACTATTCATCTTCCAATTGCTAACTAGTTTGCTTGATTTCTAACCACTTGGTTGCATGGGACTTGCATGCAATACTACTCCTTGTATTATTATTCTTCCACCAATGCTTGTTATTTAATCTTTAATTCGTATCGTATCTTAATTAATCTCTCGTAATAATATTTTGTCGCGTAGAGATTTCCCCTATAATTCCTTAAGTACTAATTGTGTAAATTCCTCGAATGTCCAGAATTCCTCGTCATAATTCTTAATAAATCCTTTAATACTCTAACCATTCTCAAATCCCAAGTTTTATAAATCTTACTAACGATAAGACTCCTGCCTTCACAATCTTCCTTTTTATCTAACATAATAAATGCAACAACGCAGTTTCTCAGACAATCAATTCTATTAATCAACAGGGATGACTAGAAAGGTTCCATAATGATAATGTCACAAGATATTAAATAAAAGGAAATATTACCAAAAATTAGGGTTCTTACAAATGGAGAAGACAAAGAGAATAAGTTAAAGTGTTTGTATGGGGTTGGTTTATTAAATAATGAAAAGTGAGACATTATTCAATGGCAAGGCATAAGTTGTCCCCCACTTTACTTGAGTTGGGAATATTGAAGTGTATGATGGGTGTGAATAATTCAGAGGGCCCCTTACAATATTCCTAAGTAAATAACACAAATAGCTCCTTGAAAAACGTATGTCTTCTTGTATTCTGTTATTTCTGTCACCCAGAATCAGCACGCTGATTTTGGCAGGGATTGTGATTCAGCTTGCTGAAATATGTAATATGATCCATAATAGCTTGCTGAAAATAACTGTCAGTTTGACTGAAATAATCCTGTAAAGCTGAAAACAGCTTGCTGAACAAGACAATTTCTCTCCTGGAAATTTCACTAACAACAAGTAATAACAAGCATTATACCAACATAAAAGATTTTTCATAATCATTAAGATCAAAAATGTTAGTAGCACTAATATCATCCAAAATATATGTAATCACATTTTTATCAAAATCAAGAGCATGTAAGATAATAAATATCATGCCAAAATATATGTGAACATATTATCATCAAAATTAATAGCATGTTAGTATAATAAATAACATTCCAAAATATATGTAATCATAGAATCATCAAAATCAAATAGGCCAACATTTTGCACTTGACATGAACTTGTAAACACTTGTGCATGCTTCTTTAAGTAGACTATGTGAATCCTTGCACTTTCCACACCAAAAATTTCTAACTTCATTTTGATTCTGAAGTTGATGTATCGTGAGAGGACATGTATGTGTGGTGTTGCATTGCCATGTAATCTTTTATACAAACTAGATGTGTTTTGTGAGTACATTCACTATAAGCCCTCACGAGACCTCACTCGTCCACTAGGGCTGCCTAGGGGTTTAAAGGGCTTGTTGCATATGCCAAATGCAACCGTCACACCTACGAAAAGGAGTATATGAATTTTTATCTAGATTTTATTTTTCTTTTTGTTTTACTCGAGGACAAGAAAAAGATAGGTATGGGGGCATTTGATAAGTGCATATTTTTGCATATTTTTATTACCTATTTATTGCTTGAACTCGTATTTTAATAATTTTTTTTGTTGCATTTCAGGAAATTCGTAAATAAATAAAGAAATGACGAAATAAAGAAATAAAGAGCAAGGAAGGGAAAAAGAGGAAGAAAAAGGAACTAAATGAAAAGAGGAAAAAGAATTAGGAGTTTGGTGGAAAAGGAATCTTGGAGGACATGTGGAAGGTGCAAATCATCCCAACACACTACATAAGTGTATGGCCAAGATCAACTCTTCAAAGCTTAAGGGGGAAAGAAACAAATAGATGGCTAGGATTTCACCACCACACACCACAAATGTATGGTGGGGATTTACCCAACACCCCCCTTAACCCTATTTCCTATCCTATAAATACCCCCTCACCCCCCCTTGTATTTATGAAACTTAAATTTTAGGGTAGCTTTAATTTCTTGTATTTTTTTTAGTTTCAAATCTTGTAAACACATTTATTTTAATGCAAATTTCCATTTCCTTTAATTTCTTGTCTTGCTCTCTCGTTATTGTTGCCTTGCTTCATTATTTTCGTAAATTCGTTTTGTGGATAAGGTAGCGAAATGCTAACCAGTTGAAAATAACGATCTTTATTTTCTTGCTCGTAGCTTTAATTTTAGTTTTAATTCGTAGTTGAACCCCTTTAAACATCAATTTTATTGTGGGCTTTATTTTAAAATTTCGTTTTCACTTTCTTAGTTAATTTTTATTTTAGTTTAAATAATTAAAAAAACATAAAAATATTTTAGTTTTATAAAATTTTGAAAGCATTGTATCTCCTTTTATTTGTTAAATCGAAGCCTTAAGTTGAGTGCTGTTTTTCATTCCAGAAAATCAAAAGAGAAGAAAACTTTCCCCTGTTTTTTTTTCTTTCCATCAAACCCAGCGCAAACCTCTTCTCTTCACCCTTCAATTCTTCGATTCCAGCCACATACGACCCCTTCTTCTTCTTCTTTTTATTCTTCTTTCTATTTCGAATTATTAACACCCATTCCCCTTTTTCTCAATCGCTGCAAATATGAACACCACAACCCCTTCTTCATTTTCGTTCTAATTCTCTCATTTTATTCCCCTATTTTTCACCTTTTCCGATTTCTGAGTGTTCATATGAGTTCGTTTATTTTTTGTTGAATTTTGATTGTGAACTGTTTCTGTTAATGTCGAGTATTGGTTGTGATTTCATTGTGTCCGATTGAATTGTGTGCTTGAGTTTAGCAAGTACTTGTGTTTTCTGCGTCTGAGTTCTGCGTTTTTGCCGTGTTGAATGTTAGAGTACTGAGTTTGTGTGGTTTTATTTTCCTGATTCCGTTTGCTGCAATCGAGTCAAATGGGTGAGTTGGGTTATTCACTGGGTTTTGCTGTTTGTTTCTCTGTTATGATTTGCTTTCCGAGTTCGTATCGCTGTGAGTTCGGAGTTGTAGTACCGAGTTGCTGTCGAGTCACCACTCTAGTACTTAGTCGAGTTATGCGTGTTGGTTGAGTTTTGTATGCGTTTTGTTGTAATCATTGCTGGTTTCGTGAGTTTGTTTTGTTGTAATTAGTTTTTTTGGTTGCTGGTTTCGTGAGTTCTTCTCTGCATTTTGATGCGTTTCTGCATTTGTGCTGTTTTGTTTTTATCTTCTGCATCATGTTACTGTGTTAGTTAATGAATTCTGAGTTATGGTTCAGTCCAGTTTGCTGTTAAATGATAATTTCTGTGACTAATTCGTGGTATTTAAGCCGAGTTGCTGAGAGTACTGTGTTTCTGTTTTTTTTTACTGGCCAGTCAGTGTGGTATGGTAGTGTTTAATGACTTTTGTGTATTGCAGTGAATTTTGTTGGATCTTTTTTTTTAATCTTATGTTGATTCTGGTTTATTCCATTTTATAAATAAATTTCTTAAATAAATCTTGTGTTAAATAAATTTTGTGTTAAATCCTGTGAATTTAAAAATAAATCTTGTGTTAAATCTTGTGTCATGTCAAATTTTCTTAAAATTTTCTGTAAATAAATTTTTAGAATAAAATTAAATTTTAATTCGAATTTAGAATTTTTAGAATAATTTATTTTTAATTATTTTAAAATAGAATTTCATTTAACAATTAATTAGTAAAATCCAAACCAAATTCTCAAAAATCAAACTTGTTCTAATTCGATTAATTTAAAAATTGAGGTTTTCAAAAATATTAGTCTCCAAGGAACGAACCTAAAATATTTTAACGATTGAGTCTGTATGCTTGCGATTCTAATTGTCATTTATTTTAGCACATCACTACTAAAATCCAAAAATCCAAATATCATTCAAGGACATTGCACTTGATCATCTAGTAAAAGTAATCATCTTAATGAAATTAAAATCTACATCAGTTCTACACATGCAAATCATGTACTTAACAAACAAAACCTTTACATGCAAATCATTCCATCCACTAATCACATATATAATTATCATAACTAATCATTTTATTTCAAATTAAATAAAACAATTCAAGAATCAAAGGTTTTGATTCATACCCTCTATTCGAAAATGAAATAAGGAAGAGGTTGGGAATGAACTTGCTCCTAGACTTGAAATACTTCCAAAATTACAATCCTATTTGATTTTCTTGATAAAAAAAATTAAATAAACGTGTTTTTATGAAATTAAAATAAAAAACAAGAAGAAGAAGAAAAGGGGAGGGAGCCGAGAGGAGAGGGAGAGAAATGGTGATGGAATGAAATGTGAGTGTGTGAGTTTGTATGGGTTTTATTCTTTTTTTCTAAAGACAAGTGGCAAGCATGCAAAATGAGAGGGGTGAGTCATCCTTTGGTTCTTCCAACTGCTGCCACGTGTTCCCCCATGCACAAAACAGCCCTCCCTTTTTTTGCCAAGTGTCCTTGTTTCGTTCTATTCAATTTTTATATCGTTTTAATACATTTAAACACGATATAAACTTTAATCGAAAAATTCTCTAAAAATTATGAAAAATTTTCCTGAGCGTTATAATATTATAAAACTCTTATAAATAAATTTTTAGAATTTTTAAATCATTTTTGAATTTATTACATAATTTAGAAGTAAAAACTAATATTAAATCATTTAAAAATCGAATTTCTACAAAAATAATATTTTTATATTTTTTTAAAAAGTCCTAAAAATAATTATTATCATTTGGAAGCATTGAAAAGAATTTTTCAAAATGAGTTTGTATTTTTCATAAATCTTTTCTAAAATTTCATTTTTTACGAAATTCATAAATAACTAAGAAGTAGTTATAACAAACAATGACGAACACAACCACACGTCCAGGCATGCACAAATAACACGTTTAAGTCACATAACACGTAATTTTCATATTTAACAAGTATTCACATATAATTGGCATTTAACACCTAATCATTTAGTACAGAATTACAGGTCGTTATAAACATGACATGTGATGTGGAAATAGAGGAACAGGCGTCGACCGAAAATGCACCAAGCTCAGTTCTAGGGAAGGCAAAATAATCCGATCCAATGGATACCCGATCCGAAATTTGAAATTTTTTGGATTTATCGGACCCAATTTTTTGGATTTGGATATTTCATATCAAATGTATTTGGCTATTTTAACGATTTAAATTCATTTAAAAAGTTATTATAAATAAAAGCTTATAACAAAATTAAATATAAATATATTAAAATTAAAGCACTGAATATAATTTATATATATAATATATAATTTTATTTATAATATAAAAAATATTAAAATGTGTATTCTATAGAATTGGATTTAAAATTTCGGGTTTCGGGTTTCAGATATTATCCAAATTCAAAAAATTTCGGGTTTCGGGTATACCCGATGTTGTGGGAGGAAGTTAGCACAACAAATTAGGAGGCCTGTTGCTGGAATAGCGCCAATGAATACGGAATCGTCCAACCACCCAGAAAGGCTCGTAGTTGGAGATCAATGGCTAGCCGCCCGGAAAGGCTCGCGACTAGGGTTACCGAAGAACACCGGATGTGGTTCCTCGGAAAGATCGGACTGAATCTACGGGATTAGAGCTCAAGGACCATGCAATGATGATGCGTTGGCCAGCCAAGAACCCTAGTAATGTTGTGTCACACAAGAGTATACGTGCTCTAGGCTTACTCGAGGTGTCAAAGTGTCTAAAAAAAAGGAATCCCGTAAACTGCCCACATACCACTATTTATAGTGGATCAAGCCCGTATGTAGTTCTATTATGATATATTCGGTTGTTTATGATGAATTATCCCATTTCTGAAGGGATTATGACTGATGTTTTTGATAATAATCGTGTATGACGTGTATAATCACGTTACCAAGCTGTGTTAGGACTGTTGGAAGCCCATTCCTTGATATTTATCTCAAGAATCTATGAATTATCATGATTTTATGTGATTTAATCAAGTATATATGACATATATCCTCTAATCACTGAATATATATCTGATAAGGAGTGTTTTTAGGTGATATAGACGTGTTCCTAAAAAGTAGGAGGTGTGTGCCTTATCTGAATTGGCAGCCTAATCAGTCTTCCGGTGAAAATCGGGGGTAGCACCCGGTAGCCAATCTGGTAGCCCGCTCCAGTAACTTAGTTGCAGCAGATATTCCGGAAGCTCTATCTGGTGGCTGTCCTTATCTGAACTCATAACCTTATTGGGTTTCCAATGGGAATTGGGGGTACCGCCGGTAGCCTGGCTCCGGTAAACCCTCCGGTACCCCGATCATGGAAGCTACTCTGGAAGCCCTTCGGGATGACTGGTGATGGTTACAGGTTACCTACAAGGGGATGCCCTTGGGACCCTAAGCCACACATTCCTTTATTGCCATGCACATGGTAACCCCTAGGGCTGCCACGGGCCCTTGGAAGCCTGACAGATCACTTATTTTCCTCATGGGTCTAGACCATAATCCTCTAGTGGGCCTAAATCTATCACATGCAAGATTTTGGTCACAACAACTACCCCCGGTTCCCTGAAGCACTGTGTGCAAGGGGAACCTATTATTCACAGGGTACCGTTTACTTAATTTCTCAGCAAAAATCTGGATCCTCACACTCTCATCAACTCGATAATTCATTATATTTATCCATTCAAGACTATTATTTATCAATTTTAATTTCTGGGAATAAAATGATAATTATCAGAAACGGAAGACGAGTTTGGACTCTACCACTATTCTTAGATACATTTGGGACGGTTCAACCTCCTCATAGAAAGTAATTCCCGCCCCGCCTAGTTTTCTGTGCCACATTTATTGAATAAGAGGACACGCCTTTCCTCTCTCTGTTTTCATATATTTATTCATTTAATCTTTTCATTTTTCTTTTTATCTCTGCACAAGACTTTTCTCTGCCTTATAAAGGGTTCCGAGAATTTCAAACGAGATCTCCGGTGAAGGCTAAAGCACTCACACTTCTGTCTCTCCATCCTTACTCAGGTATGCTTTCGCATCTCACAATCACTTCACACGCCTGGTGCTATTACTGTATTCATAGTAGTTTCACATGTCTTGTGCTTTGTTCTTGTATGTCTGCATATGTATGTTGATATTTGCCTTCGAATTAATTTTTTCTTCGATACTATAATAGGCTTCGTATACTATTTGTCTCGGTTTACCCAAGCTTTATATGTATAATCTTTGATTCTTGGTGTCTTTCTGGGTTTTCAAATCTTATCCTGGATAGGTCCATGTGTTTGAGTCTTTATAAAGAAATGCATGTGTGCCTCTCCCAGTTTGTAATGCATGTCAATGGGGTTTGGGGTGATTTGCCTTTTGGTTGCCCCCTTGTTCACTTTCCTGAATGCCCATAACATGCTTGATACTAATTCTCAAGAAGCATTGTCTGCCTCTTTCCTTGGATGCGCTTTGTTTAGCTTAAGTATCACCTTTAAGTGTCTAATATTGACCCTTTGGGTCATCTTGGTCTTATTAATTGATCGGATATTCCTTCTAGCCCCACTTTCCTCGTTTGTGGGATCATTATCGTGATGTATCCCTCAAACGTTTGGGGTTTAGGTGGACTTTAAATAATGGGTTACCAATAGGTTCCTTTCACTTTAGAGTGGTTGATGGTGAAGTCTTTCTTGTCACGGTATTCCCTCCGGCTAGCGGACTTTCGTGGGCCTATCCATGCCATTACCTCAATCGACCATTCTTTTCCTTGCCTCCCAATGAATTCTTTGTTACCTCATCCGCTTCCACTACTAATCTGCTTCCTTTGGCTTGGTTGCAGATGTCTCGTTCTTCACACTCAGGGAGCTCGTCCCATTATTCTGGAAACTTATCGCCTGTTTCCGGGGGCCCTTCCGACTCAGGGTCCACTCACCTGAATGACCTTCTTCTACCTCAACCCCTATCCTCTGTGAAACCCTCTGTTAGTTCTCAAACCCGATTTAGGGTGGAGGTGATTAGACCCTTGGAAGCTAAGATAGTAAATAGACATCCCATTTATCTTCAAGAAACTGGTTCCTCAAGCCTTGGGATGACCGTGGCTGATCCGGTAACCCTAAATTCTAACACCGATGATGAAGGAAGAACTACCTCTGGGGATTTCCCTACTGGTTCTTATGATGACTTATGGAAGGATGGGGAGCGACCATTCTTCAATAGTGGTGATCATAGAGATGGTGAAAAGGAAATAAAGTCAAAGAAGGTAGCTAAGAAGGTATTGGCTTGCGAGAATATGGATTCTCTTATGAACCCTGAAAGGTTGGAAAGGTTACTCAAGTCTTGTAACCCAGGATGTTCATTGGTAATCCCTGATGAGGGAGAGAGATGCCATCGGTTTGATAATTTCGAACCCGACCAAGTCATCCCTGGCGCCGTTTTATCTGCAAACTTTTTTAAACTTGGGTTTTCGTTGCCCATGCACCCATTTTTCTTTGAACTTCTTGATTTTTATGACTTAGCTCCCCTACAGCTGACCCCTAATTCCTTCCGGGTGGCAGCCTGCATGTACGTTCTTTACCATCAACAATTCGGGGTTTCCTTATCAGCCAGGGAGTTAGGGTATTTTTACCAACTAAAAGAAATTGGGCGGAAAGTTGGGGTTCACTATCTTACATCTTGGAATAATCGACACGATCAATGTGTCAAGGGAAATAAGCGGGGTATGTATGATTGGCAAGAGTTGTTTTTGTACTGCTACGATGGCGAAGAGGTTAGGAAAGATTTTAATACATCTCCAAGTAAGCATCTTTTCCTCAACATCTTTCAGTTCTTCTCCTCCTGCTTGTCGTAAGTCTTTCTTACATTTAGCTACCCATTTAGGGTTTCCGGATCCAACCCCGTTGGAGGGGATAGAAGAGGAGAGGGCCAAGCATGTCACAAAATTGGTAGCCAACTTGGGGGATGGTGATAGCCTGCTTACACCTGAGGTTTTGGTTAGCCTAGGTTTTGGCCAGTTTAGGAGTGCCCCCCCACTACCACAGCTAAGGATGTCGATGAGGGGGTTCCCGGTTCGGCATCCCATGAGGTTTCCGAATGGGTACCCGAATCTCTTCGTTGTTATCTTGCACTTGATTAGTATAGTCTGACTGTGTTCTCTAGCCATATGCCATGTGTATTACTCCTTAGCATATTGAATATGACATATGTCGTCTATTTAACATTTTCTTTTTATATTCCCTTTTCAGGTATGTCGGGATCTGTGCCATCTTTTATCCAACCGTCTGAAAAATATGAAGACTTGTTTCCTGATGATGACGTGACCATGCTGGAGACTCCTATTAAAGTTGTTCCTATATCTCAGGTGCCAACCTCAGGAGCAGTTAAGATCGAGCGTTCTGCTCAGGAAAAGCGCAGGTTATCCCAACCCTCAGGTAGCTTGGTCTCTACTCCGGAAACCCGATCCAAGAAAGCTAAGTCCTCCCAATCCGGTACCCCTATGACAGATGTTGAGCAATTCTACCGACTGGCAGGCGGCCATATCCCCGCTGAGCTTATCTCCGGGTGGTCCAAGCAGAAAAGTTCTGATGCTGCTAAGTCCATGCTATGCTCTGCTGGTGAGAGCTTTTTTCACCAGCTAAGGCTTTCGAACCAGCTTGCCCTAGCGACTCGAGGGGATATGAGGCTCAGGGAGGAGGTGAAACAACTACAGTCAGACATGCAGGCTCTTGAGGATGAAAAGAAGAAGTTGTCAGATGCAAACAAAAAGATGAAGGGTGATCTATCTAGTGACCAAGAAGAAGGATAAGTTAAGCAAGCTAGCGTCTAGCTAGGACAAGGAGAAAGAAGAGCTGGTAGCCTCCTATGATGCCATTATCAAAGAATTGAAGACTCAGGTTGATGCCCTGCAGACTGCCGCCAAGAAATATAAAGAGGCTCTGCCTGAAAGATACAAGATGGGATTTGCTCAGGGTGCCCGTGATTATATGAAATCAACCTGGAAGGTGATGCCAGGTCTTGATTGGGAATTATTGGGAGAGGATGCGGTGAACCAGGTGGAAGGGTTTAAAGCAGAAGCCGCGAAGGCTCAGGCTGCCAGGCTCCTGGATGGGCCTATACCCCCGGCTACTCAAAAGGACACTACCGAACTTACTCCTGCCCTTGACACTAAGGATAGGGCTCCCACTGGTGTGGTTGAGGTTACTCCAGGCGGTTCTGTCAAGAAGGCCGATCTCATTGAGGACTCCCTTAGCTCCGAAGCCACCAAGGACGCTCCTTCTGCCTAGGCGCCCCTACTTATTAACCTTTATCAAGCGTTTTGTTAACTGTTTATGAACTTGGTTCTATCGGTTTATGAACTTATGGTCTTTTACCAAGGGGGTGGGCTCCTATAATGCTCCATAAATGTAACTTTTGAATTTGTGATCGTTTTATGGCCTCGGGCCCGGTGTTTTCAAACTTATATTATCCACGCAGTGCATGTTTATTTTATAACTTGGTCCTTTGTGATATAGACATCGTATTAGGACTGGTAATGCCTTTAATATCTTTCGTATGAGTGTTCGGCGATAAGTGCTTGCAGGTTACCATAACTAATACACAGGTAACTATTGTGCTTTTCTAACTTAGTCGCATATGAATCATTTACTGACTACTCAACAAGAACTAATTCGAAAATGACAGTTGTCACGATTCACACTCTAAATTCATTCTTACCCTAAGGTATCGATCTGCTAAGTAAGAAGGGCAATTGCTATATCTTATGAATAAACACAATAATCGAATAATATAGCTCTCCTAACTAATCTTAAAGGAAGTTTATACGAGTATTTAGAAGATATATGCCATATTTACGTTGAATAAATGAAATATATGATAAATCATGAATCAAGAATTGAACAGTAGGATGGTAACGTGATATGGAAAGTGTACTTGAGTAGTTATAGTAGCACATACCTGGCTAGGTTGCACAGAAATGATAAACTACTTGTACCTTAGTCCGTGAGACTGTTATTTCGGGTGTGGGGGTACCGTCCGGTAACCCTATAGTATCTGGGAGCCCCCAAAGACAGGAACCTGGCCTTGGAAGCCCCATTTGATGGTAACCCTGCCCGGTAGCCTGGGGTGCCGGAGGCTCAGCCTGGAAGCCTTTGTTCCGGGAGCCCTAGCTATTTTGATAAATTACGTGTGATAATGCCCTGTAAGCCATTCCTGCAAGGCTGCATTAGTAAAGTATTTGATAATCCAGACGAGTTAATTCTTATAACCGCGTAGGTAGATGATTAAAATATCGATGTATGCCAATCACGGTTCCATACATGATTAAAAGAGGAGGGATCCAGGTGTGCCGGTAAAGGTTCCACACAAGCCCAAGTAATGGAGGGAGTCATGCATGCCGATCAGGGTTCCATACATGCCCTAGTAACCAAGTAAGCCATGTGAACCACCCAAGGTTCCATACATGTCTGGTATTGAGGGGATCCAGGTGTGCCGATCAGGGTACCACACAAGCCCAAAAGTTGGAGGGAGTCATGCATGTCGATCAGGGTTCCATACATGCCCTAGTAACCAAGTAAGCCATGTGAACCGCTCAAGGTTCCATACATGTCTGGTATTGAAGGGATCCAAGTGTGCCGATCAGGGTACCATACAAGCCCAAAAGTTGAAGGGAGTCATACATGTCGATCAGGGTTCTATACATGCCCTAGTAACCAAGTAAGCCATGTGAACCACTCAAGGTTCCATACATGTCTGGTATTGAGGGGATCCAGGTGTGTCGATCAGGGTACCACACAAGCCCAAAAGTTGAAGGGAGTCATGCATGCCGATCAGGGTTCCATACATGCCCTAGTAACCAAGTAATCCATGTGAACCACTCAAGGTTCCATACATGTCTGGTATTGAGGGGATCCAGGTGTGCCGATCAGGGTACCACACAAGCCCAAAAGTTGGAGGGAGTCACGCATGCCGATCAAGGTTCCATACATGCCCTAGTAACCAAGTAAGCCATGTGAACCACTCAAGGTTCCATACATGTCTGGTATTGCAGGGATCCAAGTGTGCCGATCAGGGTACCACACAAGCCCAAAAGTTGAAGGAAATCATGAATGCCGATCAGGGTTCCATACATGCCCTAGTGACCAAGTAAGCCATGTGAACCACTCAAGGTTCCATACATGTCTGGTATTGAAGGGATCCAAGTGTGCCGATCAGGGTACCACACAAGCCCAAAAGTTAAAGGGAGTCATGCATGCCGATCAGGGCTCCATACATGCCATAGTAACCAAGTAAGCCATGTGAACCACTCACGGTTCCATACATGTTTGGTATCAATCATGAAAAATTTAAAATTCCGATAATTTCAACCTATTAAGCTAATAGGTATATTCACTACTACCCCCCCTAGTTCTGGATGGTAGCCTGGCTACCATGTAGAACTATGCTTATAGGTCTTCCATATCTTTCTAAAATATTTATAAGTGGTAAATGTAAAAGGAAACAATCAACTTCTACTTTTACTGAAAATTGAAAGAGTACGATTACATCAAAATTCATCCAGACAGGGTGTGCATCCACTATCCCCCGGGCATCTACTAAAAATCATGAAATCCTAAGAACTGAAAGGGAAATGACACAACCACAACTAGTAGGTTGCATTTATTAATCCTAAGCCTGAAAGAGGCCTACATTTGCTTTGAAAGGAGTCTTACTGATAGTATTTCTTTAGGTGCTCGGCATTCCAAGCACGGGGAATAGTTTTCCCATCCATGTCTTCAAGGTGGTAGGTGCCTTCCCAAAAAATAGATTTTATTTTGTAAGGCCCTTCCCAATTTGCTCCAAAGGCTCCATGCCCGGGAACCCTCATGTTGGGCATCATTCTTCTCAGCACTAGGTCGCCAACCTTGAGAGGTCGAGGGCGTACATTGTTGTTATAGTATTTGCGGGTCCTCTGTTGGTAAGCCGCAAGTTTCAGCTAGGCGGTAGCCCGGGTTTCCTCTACCATGTCCAGGGCCATCCTCTGATTTATCTCATTTGCTTCTTGATTGAAGTTATCCCTTCTGTAGGATCCCGCTCCCACTTCCACGGGAACCATAGCCTCACAGCCATAGGCTAGAACAAAAGGAGATTCCCCGGTGGTGGACCTGGGAGTAGTGTTATAAGACCACAAGACCATTGGAAGCTCTTCTGGCCAGTTTCCCTTTTTATCTTCCAACTTAACTTTCAAAGTGTGTTTAATGATTTTGTTCACAGCTTCCGTTTTCCCATTGCTTTGGGGGTGACAAACGGCTGAAAAATCCTTCTTTATTTCCAAGTCTTCACATAGACTCCTCATTTCCTTACTATCAAATTGCTTGCCATTGTCTGAAATCAACTTGGTTGGTACCCCGTACCTACATATAATGGCTCTCTTAACAAACTCTTTCAGCTTGCCGACAGTGATAGTAGCCAGGGGTTCCGCCTCTGCCCACTTGGTAAAGTAGTCGACAGCTACCACAACATATTTCACACCCCCTCTGCCTTTAGGAAGTTCCCCAATCAGGTCAATTCCCCATATTGCAAAGGGCCAGAGGGTTCCAATGGGCCTTAGCTCCACAGCTGGGTTGCTATTGAAATTAGCAAACCTTTGACATTGATCACAAGCTTTGGCAAAGTCATAAGCATCAGATTTCATGGTAGGCCAGTAGTAGCCCTGTTGAAGCACCTTATGAGCAAGGGAAGTACCCCCCGAGTGATTACCACAGATGCCTTCATGGACTTCCCTTAGGATGTATTCACATTCATTTCCAGATATGCATTTAAGTAGAGGTTGGTTAAAACCCCTCTTATACAGGATGCCATCATAGATTACATACCGGGCGGCCTTGTATTTGAGTTTCTGGGCTTCATCTTTATCTTCCGGAAGCACCCCCTTGGTGATATACTCACGTATTGGGGTTGTCCATTGACTTTCCACAGAAAATTCTATCTCCATAACCTCCTCTTGATGGATACTTGGCTGGAGTTGGACTTCAAGAGGTATCACTCCTAATAGAACAGCTTCTTTTTGGGATCCCTGTTAACACTAATACACGCAAGCGTACGTGGTCACAAGTAATATAGAATTAAGTTGAGTTCGTTCCCACAGAGATCTGGTTTTGGTTTTAATTCAGTTATTGTACCTATGCAACAATGTATGGTTATTACTCAATGCTAAGACAATTAACAAGAATGGGGTTTGATTATCTAAAATTAACACAGAAACAATTAACAAACTAAGAATTAATTAACTAATGAGAATTAAAATCGAATTACTTATATGAGAATAAACATGGGATCCTAACTTCATTAAATACTTTGCTAGAGTTGATGCCTTTAATCAAAGTATGTGATGGTTATGATATCTGATCAGACAACACGAAACAAGTATAAGCTACCTCTCAGTATACGAATACCAAACTACTCATACATCCACAAAAGAGATAGAAGATGGGTAGACACCAATTATGTTTAGACCCTATATCTCTATAAGAATTGAAAACATAACGGTTGAAGGACAAGTTGTCTATTTAGATCACATAGGGCAGCATAATATCTCTATTTACGCTACAAATCATGATGTTAAAACATCAACCTATCCTATGCTAACATGGCAAGTTCTAAATCTTAAGATCCACTCTCGTTTCGCAAGAGATTAAAAAATTAGATGTTAACTACGCATCTAAACACATGAATCACAAACATACGAGGATATCAAGAATACACCACACATAAATCTTTAAAGCAATCAAACAACTAAGCTACATAGATAACTTCGTTAGAATCCCATGACAACGATTAGTTCATATTTGAACCGTTCGTTACCATGGGATCTGATGAAACCATGACAATAAACAAGGTTTGAATAAAAACAATAGTGCTAGAGTAATGAGTTAAGAAAACAAATCCCAAAAACATCCAAGAGTATCGCCTAATTAGAAGAAAACAGAAGTAGATCTAGATCTCCGTTGCTTGTCACGAGCATTGGAATCCTTCTCCAAGTCTGAATCTCTATCTCTCGGCTCTCTCTCTCTCTGTGTTATGTTGGGTGTATCTCTTTTTGCAGGAGTTGTATGTGCTTATATAGGCATTAGGTTGCTTAACCAGCAAGAAAACCCGATAAAAAAACCTTTTTCTAGTCAAAACAGAATTTTCTGCACCGCGCCCCTACGCTCCCGCGCACTCCTGCCGCGCTGTCGCGCAGCCTGCGCTCCTGCGGCCCTTATCTGCGCTACAGCGCAGCCAATCTCTGTACCTTGGCGGTTTTATCTCCAAAATCTTCATTTCAACTCCGTTTTCGTCCGTTCTTTTTGCATTGGCTTCCTCTCTTCATGTAGAATCATAATAGCACATGGTAGCAACCTCCATCTTTCATTGCAAACTCCAAATGGACTCCACGATTTATGAATCACACCAGAACCTATCGGACACTTAACAAACCTGCACAATAAATAAAAACACATCAAATATACAACATACTTGAGGTCAAAACACCAATTTAAACCGAAATGGAATGCTCCAAATGGATATAAAATCCACTTATCAATCCCAACTTGGCAAGGGCATCGGCATTTGCATTTTCCACCCTTGGGATTTGATTCAGATTTAGTAATTTGAACTTATTGATGAGTTCTTGGGCATACCTCATGTAGAGTTTAGTACGGGGACCCCTGCTCTGGAAGCTCCCTTTTATTTGCTACACAATCAACATGGAATCACTAAAAACATTCAAGTATTCCACCTTCATTTCCAAAGCTAATTTCAGCCCAGAAATCAAAGCCTCATATTCGGCATCATTATTGGTAGCCTTGAAACCGAAGTGTGTAGCACTTTGCATGCGGTGCCCTTCTGGGCTTATCAACTCTATTCCTATACCTCCCCCATTGTTGTTCACTGCTCTATCAACATATAAGTTCCACCATAATTGGGGGCCCTCGGCATCCCCTTCGGTAGTTGGGGGTACCGGTGTACATTCTTCTCCGGTAACCTCGAAATTTGGGGGGAATTCCAGTAAAAAGTTAGCCAATGCTTGGCCCTTGATAGCAGTTCGTGGCTTGTAATCTGTGTCGAACTGTCCTAGCTCGATAGGCCATTTCATCATTCTACCAGAGGCTTCCGGCTTGTGCATCACTTGCCTTAGATGGAAGGATGTTCTAATCTCAATTTTGTGGGCCTGAAAGTAGGGCCTAAGCTTCCTGGAAGCCAATATCAGAGCATATGCTAGCTTTTCCATGCTGGGATATCGGGTTTCCGCATCCAACAACCTTTTGCTTACATAGTATACCGGGTATTGCACTTGCTCTTCTTCCCGAATCAACACAGCACTTATAGAGTATTCAGAAACAGCTAGATATAGAATGAGTACCTCTCCTTCCAGGGGTTTGGAGAGAAGTGGTGGGCTTCCCAACTGTTCCTTCAGCTTTTTGAAGGCTTCCTCACATTTCGGGGTCCATTTAAAGTTCTGACCCTTTTTGATAGCCTTAAAAAACTCTTTGCATTTATCAGAAGACCGGGACACAAAATGATTTAGGCTGCCACCCTTCCGGTAAGCCCTTGGACCTCCCTAACATTCCTTGGGGATCTCAGTTCCAGTAATGCCTTGATTTTTGCAAGGTTTGCTTCAATTCCCCTGTGGTTCACAATAAATCCAAGGAATTTTCCAGACTCCACACCAAAAACACTTTTTTGGAGGTTCAGTTTCATCCGGTACTTCCTTAGGATATCAAACATCTCAGATAGGTGCAACACATGGTTAGCTGCCACCTTTGATTTAACCAACATATCATCAATGTAGACTTCTATAGTCTTACCAATCTGTTCCTTAAACATCATGTTTACCAGTCTTTGGTAGGCAGCCCTGGCATTTAGTAGCCCAAACGGCATCCCCACATAATAGTATAATCCTCTATCAGTTATGAAGCTGGTATGCTCTTGGTCAGGTTCATACATCGGTATCTGATTATACCCGGAGTAGGCATCCATAAAACTTAGCAGAGCATGGCCTGCCGTAGCATCCACTAGTTGATCAATTCTGGGTAGCGGGAAGCTATCCTTAGGGCATGCTTTATTCAGATCAGTAAAGTCAACACATGTCCTCCATTTCCCATTAGGCTTCCGGACCAGTACCGGGTTTGCCAGCCATGTTGGGTAGAAGGATTCTTTAATCAAGCCAGCTTTCAACAATCGGTCTACCTCTTCCTGGAGGGCGGTAGCCCTTTCACCACTAACAGGCCTTCTTTTCTGCCGGATACCCCTTCTCTCAGGGTCAATATTCAGGTGGTGACACATGATTTTAGGGTCAATCCCAACCATGTCAGATTGACACCATGCAAACACATCTAGGTTGCTTTTAAGGAAAGAAGTCAACCTTTCTCTTGTCTTCTCATCTAGCTGTTGCCCCTGCCTTTTCCAGGGTACCGGGCATCCTGGGATCAATATCGATTTCAATCGGGAGCCCTTTCACCGCTTCCTGGTTTTAACTCTCTAGCATTTCTTCATCTAGATCATCATCTGTGGCATCTTTCACTATGCCTTCCATTGGAATGTTTTGAATTTCATCATTTTTCTCGGCAGCTTCTAACAACAAGCTTTGTGGTGGTATTACCCCCTGAAAAATAGGAACCTCTTCAGTAGGTTCCTCTGGTAGCTCCACTATCATGATGGCATTGCATGATGCCTTTTCAAACTTCTGTGGCTCTAGCCCATGGCTTCTCATTAGGGCTTCCCCATCAGCCTTTTCATCAGCTTGAATAGATTTATCTACCTTCTCGACAGCCTGTACAGCTTTGTTATAGCATTCCCTTGATTCATGTTGACATCCTTTCACACATCCAATGACATTTGGTGTAGGGAACTTCATTGAAAAGTGGTTTATTGAGGTTACCACCCTCATATCCTTCAATACTGGTCTCCCAAGAATTGCATTATGAGAAATGTCCTCATCTACTACCATGAACTCAGCCATTTGGGTGGCCTTGCAAGGATCCACACCCAATGTCAATTGCAATTTGATCTTTCCCATGATTTGAACAGGGTTACCGGTAAACCCATACAGCTCATTGTTAGTGGGCAATAGCTCTTTATCCAGAAGCCCCAATTTTTTGATAGTGGTGTCTGCCAAGATATTTACTGAACTTCCATTGTCAATCAGCACTCTGTGCACATTCATCCCACCGATGCTTATGGTTACCACCAAGGCATCATTATGAGGGTGGTGAACCCATTTGGCATCCTCCTCAGTAAAAGAAATATCATCTGTTTCCCCTTTAAACAGCTTAGGGGGCCTTTCTGCAAGGTGGAAAACATTTGTAAGGGGTTTCCCTCGGGCCTCCCGGGCATACCAGTTTCTAGCATTCCGGCTGGCACCCCCCAAGTAAGGGCCACCAAAGATGGTGTGGATGCTGTTAGCTCGGGTAGTCCTATCTTGGTTTCCCGGAACTTTATCTTTGTTAACTCTCTCTTCCTTATACTTCTTAGCCTCTTGAGCCACAAATTCAGTCAGGTATCCATTTTTGATCAATTCTTCAATTTGATCTTTCAGGTGCCTGCAATCGGCAGTCTCATGGCCATTTACCTCATGGAAAGCACAGTACTTCCCCTGATCCTTCTTTTCCAGAGGGCCTGCCCGGTAGGGCCTGTGGAACAGCCCACTTTTCTCATTTACTTCAGGAATATGGCCGATGGGCACAGTCAAAGGAGTATACTCTGAATATTTCTGAAAATTCGTCCTTGGAGTGAGTCTGTCCTTGACAAAAACTCTATCCTTAGTTGTATTAACAGCAATAGGGGCAGTCTTGTCATCATAGCGAGGGGTTCCCACACCAGCGGTACCGCTTCCGGAAGCCCTCTTGTTGGAATCTCTTTTAGAACTGTAAGAACAATTTCTCTTGTTCCTGTTCCAACCCCTAGAATTGGAATCTTTGGATAACTTTGCCATTGACTCCTCAATCACTTGTGGCGTTCCGCCTGTTGGTAGAAATCAGCTAGTATTGCAGGCTCTCCAGTTTGCAACTCCTTCCAGAACTCAGATCCCGGCCTAACCCCGACTATCAGGAAATTCTTTAAAGTTTCATCAGAAGCCTTCTTTACTTTTGGCACTTGCTCATTGAATCTTTTGAACTACTGCCTTAGAGTCTCCCATTCATCTTGCTTAATGTTAGCTAGAGTATTGACTGGTGGGGCATAGGCCACGATAGCCCTGAATTGGGAGATAAACTGATCTCCCATCTTCCTCCAGGACTTAATAGATCCTTCAGCCAATATTTTAAACCATTGGTGGGTGTTCCCACTCAGAGTGGAGGCTAATACCCTGCACCTAGCCAAGTCTTCCACTTGATACACATCCAAAGCCTTTTTCTCCTCCTTGATTTTTTGCAAAGCCTTTTTGCAATCAGACATTTTGAACTGTCCATACTCACCATCTGAAAGCATGTCACTTCCAGAATCATCATCTTCATAAGCCGTCTTACTCTTCCTGGGCTTTGATGAGAGCTGGAATCCTGGTCGGTACCCTCACCGGTAGGGACCCTGGTAGAGCGTGATTTCCTGCTCCTATTTCCAGAAGAATGGCCACTTTGTCTGTAACTTCTCCTCCAATCAGATTTGGACCTTCTGGAAGTACTTCTTGGGGGTACCGAATGGGATCTCTCTCTGCGCTCCCGGGAACCCTGTGTTAGGGAACCCCCATTACCATCTCTTCGATCTTTGTTTCTAGTATGACCCAACCTGTGACGAAGGTCCTTGTTGGTCAGCTTTTTGCCAATTCTGTCAAAAACACTCAGGCTTCTAGTAGGTGAGCCTTCGGTACCCTGGGTTTCCGGGTTGTCCGATTGGTCACCCTCATATTCATCAATTTCAGGCTCTTTTGCCTCTTCTTCATCAGTTTGAACATAGTCCGTATTGTATTCAACATTATCTTCAGTCTCGAAATTCAACCTTGTCGGAGTCACGTTCTTCTTTTTTGACTTCGACTTACACTTCTTTTGCCATCTTTTCATTTTCTCGGAACCCTTTTCCAAGCTGTTAACTCTTTCATCCATCGTGACCAAATATTCCATAATGTCTTTATTGCTGACATTACCGCTGCCACTTTTGTTTCGTCCATTACCATCCTGAGACGGTGTCTTATCACCATTGGAATTGTCACTCGCCATATCTCCTCCAAATGACGATTTTTGAGGCCCCTCCTTCGGGCGCCAATTGTTGTGGGAGGAATTTAGCACAACAAATTAGGAGGCCTGTTGCTGGAATAGCACCAATGAATTATCATGATTTTATGTGATTTAATCAAGTATATATGACATATATCCTCAGATCACTGAATATATATCTGATAAGGAGTGTATACCAAAATATAAGACCCAGGATTGGATTAAATAACAAATCTGAATTTTTTAATTTGTTTTATAAAATCAAAAAGTCATTAAAATGGGGGACAAAAATAAAGTGGACTATTTAGTGCTTACATTAATAAATTAAAAAGAATTAAATGTGGAAGACAAAAATTAATGCAGAAAATTTAAAAATAAAAAAAAAATAATGATTATGTTTATATTTAATGAAATTATTGGTAAAAAGATCTCTTTTTCCCCCCTTTGCTGAATAATTAAAACGAGATTCTAAAATAATTACGACTAAAAATAAAAATCCTAATTTTCTCAAATTTTTAATAAACACTATTTAATTAAAATAATTAAATATAATACGTCGTATTATATTTAATAATTAAATATAATACGAACATATAAATTTTAAAATTTACAAAATATACTAGTGCATCGTTTCTAAAAAAATTTTAAATAAAAATATTGAGTAGAAAGAAAAATTTATTCGAAAAAAAATTTACGAATATTACAGTCTTCCCTCCTTAAAAGGATTACGTCCTCGGAATCAACGTAGGCAATAGCTAAGGTTGCTTATCTCGTACTCTACTTACCAATATATTCTCAGCACTTTTACCAGCTTTATGCTTCCCATATCTCGATTATAAACTCTTATGCTATATCGTCTATTTCCATACCGGCTCTTCATTTATACCTACTTCCTTCGTTTATTCTTATCGTCACTCTATCCTCAAAATACACCTTATCCTCAATAGTAAATCTTAATTATTCCTTAAAATTCCTCATATCATTTTCTCTTACTGAACATTAAATATACCTCTTTCTCCTCATCTTTATCCTTCTGAATTAATTCACTCTAGACCTTGCATCATTATTTCCAATCTATAGTTTCAATCCCTGTTGAAATATTCGAGCTCCTTCATCTTCCAAATCCATACATAATACTATCATACTCTTCTTATTTTGACTCCATCTATAAAATCCACTCTATTTATCTCTTCTGCACTTCTTTAATAGTCACAGCCTCTCTCGATTGGTTTAGTCTAATAAAACAGTATACCCATGAAATATTTATTTATGAAAACAAACAGTACATATCT
Source organism: Saposhnikovia divaricata (assembly GCA_036435485.1). Taxonomy (NCBI): domain Eukaryota; kingdom Viridiplantae; phylum Streptophyta; class Magnoliopsida; order Apiales; family Apiaceae; genus Saposhnikovia; species Saposhnikovia divaricata. The sequence continues at coordinate 66,512,846 of CM071595.1, read as the reverse complement.
GTACATATACACATATATATCTGCAGTTATAGATATATGTATATTTATGTATACCTACCTTTATATACTCAAATTTCACCCAATAAATAAATCCTGGACACACATTTCTCTCGTCCTAATTGGTTCTACTACTGCTAATGGCCATCATGCCTCCACCTCACAACTCCTTGAAATCCTACTATATATATACCTATCGATTTTATTGGCTTCTAAATTCCCTCTCATATAGTCTCCTACACTCGTTCTAAGATTTATAACCTACTACTCTGATACCATTACTGTAACGCCCCCAAATCCCCTACAGGAATCCAGGTCGTCACATCTCTTGCGGAATATTTAATCTCCTGATCATAATGAAATCTAAAACAATATTCATAACAACTCCACGGGTTATAACCTTAGAACAAGTACTCAATAATTCCAAAAGATATTACCTCTCAAGTTCCCTTCCCAGAATCTCTAAAATACTATTACAACTCCGAAGAACTAGATAATAAAACAACACCTTTCCAACCTGTAATCTCCTCAGATACTTTAAGGTTAACATGCTGAATCAGTGGTCCTCCCCTTTCCTTAATTCTGATTTGCTGTACTAATGCCAGCTCTGATTGTCACTGCTTTATAATATTTAAATAGCAAGAATGAACCAAAGAATGCCCAGCAAGTACATATAGATATCACAAAACAACTTGACCAAAGTATGGTTTTTACCACTCTATAATATACATATTTTGAAAAGAGATCAACTCAAAAATTTTTATAAACCTCGAAATATTACTCATATGAAAGAACCAACATATCTCAATAACTTCTCAAAATACTACTCATATGAAAGAATAAATATATCTCAATAACTTCTCAAATTACTACTCGTATGAAAGAATAAATATGTTTTAACAACTTCTCAAAATACTACTCTAAGATAAATCAATAACTTCTCAAAATACTTCTCATATAAATCAACAACTCCTCAGAACTGTTCAATTAATTTGAATGAATAAAAACAATTTACCAACTATTCAGATCATCCCTCTAGTTAACATAACCACACAGGCATCGGTTAACCGTTAGGATATCGACAATTGGATTTCTACTCAAACGCCTACTCAAGTAATGGATGATCAATCCATTGTCACACCTCAAATCTATCGATAGATAGGATGGTCGATGTCTCGAACCACCCAAAAACTACTCGGAAGGATGAGCCGTCTTTCTCGGCCCTTCACCCTTCATATTTAACCGTTTGGGCCGGTGCGTTACTCCGGTCACTTTTGCTTTCAAAAGCAATAATTCACAAATTACTTTATATATATATAAATATATAACACCACTCTTAAATATAAATATTCTGTAATATGAAAATATTATTAAATACATCTTTCTCATCTCTTCTATGAATACGAATGAAGTATCTCAATAAACGTACCAACTCATGATATAGATTTCAACACCTCGTATAATAATAGATTCTGATATAAACCACTAGAAAGAATATTTGATTTTTGTATAGAGAAAACTTAATCAGTATATTAAAAATATAAATACTCCGAACAATGGAGTACGAATTAGTAAACTTGCCTGTGCTCTGCGGTACGATACTCCAACCTGCTCCACGTTTCTGGTTCTCCGGTATTTCACCTTCTCGGACCCAGTTCGGCTATTATTAACTCAACTTCTGATAACCTTTCAATCAACTTCTACTCACCGATATATAATACCCTTGCATATCTACAACTTTCGTTCTTCAAGTTTTTCCAAACGAGTCTCCTAACTCATCCTAAATCCTACCCTAAAATGGTTCCCAGAATAATTCCAAACTCAACATTTTTACGTGAAACCTTTTCCATTTTTAAATCTCACAAATAATAATTTACTAATAATCCGATTTTTAACTTCTAAAATAATCTGATCCGATCTGGTCCTTCAAAATAATCCGAAAGTGCTAAATACCAATCCTCTAAAATAATACCATTGACATCCTATATAAAAACTTAATCAATAAATAATCCTCAAACAATTATCTAACTCCACGAGAAAGAAGCATAATTAACCAATTAATCCTCGAGACAACAATTAATCCTTAATTTAAATAAATAAATCCTCGAAACAATAATTAATCCTTAAATTAAATAAATAATTCCTCAAGACACAATTAATCCTATTTACTCAATTTAAAACCATAATAACTATTCCACTTTAATACCCTCATCATTTTAAATACCTCTTTTATCAACGAATCAATAAATCTCTAAATTACGACCAATTATTCACAAAATATTCTAAATGATTGCTAACAATTATTTATTAAAAATGCACTTCTAATTATTCCTTCTAAATTCTCAGAAAATCCCTAATTTAATAATATAAAACTCACAACCAAAATTATTCAAGAATCTATTTTTTATTCAATTTAAATCCATAAATATTAATAATAATCTCACTAACTAATTTCCCCTTTAAAATCTCGTGATTAAATAATATTAATCCCTCTTTAGTCTCTAAATAAAACTGGTCTTATCCGATTAGTAAACTAATTCAGAATTATTAAATAATAAATATCCCTTTTTAATCCTATTTATTCTCAATTAATCCTCTTTTTATAAATAAATCAATAAATCTCTAATTTAGGGTAAATAATCACATAATATTTTTAAATAATAATCTAACTATAATTTATTCCAAAATAATAATTTAAACCCTCCTCTTATTATCAAAACCATAAATCTTTAATTATGTCATAAAATATTTTTAATAACAATATAAATCAATCACTAATTATATACTATTCTAAATTTTAAAAACACTTCAATTAAATCACTAGTTTTAAAATCAATTAATACAACTAATTTTAAAATACACAACCTTTTATTTAAATCCAATTTAAAACATAAAAACAAAAATATTGATCTAATATTATTAGTTAAACAGATTTCACCTGTGGGCCCCACCTCCCCCATGGTGGACCCACCTCCCACAAAACACCCCCCCGTGTTCTCCCCCCTCCCCGACCCATCTCTCTCTCTCTCTCTCTCTCTCTCTCTCTCTCGCAAACAACACCACCATCGGAAAATCAACTTCACCGACCCCTCTCTCACTTCTCTTTCTCTCAGTGATGTTATCTCCCTCTATCTCTCAACCCCGTATCTCCTCTCTGTCTCAACCCCTTTTTCCCCTTCTCCGACAACACACAACAGTCATCCTCCCCCCTTCACTCCGATTCAAAACGCCAATCATCATAACAATACACAACAACAATCCACATTATGTTTGTATCTATGTATATGACCGAGTTTTTCGATTTAAAAGAGAGATGGGAGCCGGTGATGAATTCAATAGAAAAGGAAAGGTTGATTTTCGGTAACAGAAATAGATGTGTGATGTGATTACTCCCCCAATTTGACAGTTTCCTACCACAACTGAGGTCAACATAGAAGGAAATAAACTCATTTACCTGTTCTGTTTTGGTTTCAAAATATTCGAGCTGTTTCAGTTTCTCTGTATACCAAAATATAAGACCCCGGATTGGATTAAATAACAAATATGAATTTATTAATTTGTTTTATAAAATCAAAAAGTAATTAAAATGGGGGACAAAAATAAAGTGGACTATTTAGTGCTTACATTAATAAATTAAAAAGAATTAAATGTGGGAGACAAAAATTAATGCAGAAAATTTAAAAATAAAAAAATAATGATTATGTTTATATTTAATGAAATTATTGGTAAAAAGATCTCGTTTTTCCCCCGTTGCTGAATAATTAAAACGAGATTCTAAAATAATTACGACTAAAAATAAAAATCCTAATTTTCTCAAATTTTTAATAAACACTATTTAATTAAAATAATTAAATATAATACGTCGTATTATATTTAATAATTAAATATAATACGAACATATAAATTTTAAAATTTACAAAATATACTAGTGCATCGTTTCTAAAAAAATTTTAAATAAAAATATTGAGTAGAAAGAAAAATTTATTCGAAAAAAAATTTACGGATATTACATTCTTCCCTCCTTAAAAGGATTCCGTCCTCGGAATCAACGTAGGCAATAGCTAAGGTTGCTTATCTCGTACTCTACTTACCAATATATTCTCAGCACTTTTACCAGCTTTATGCTTCCCATATCTCGATTATAAACTCTTATGCTATATCGTCTATTTCCATACCGGCTCTTCATTTATACCTACTTCCTTCGTTTATTCTTATCGTCACTCTATCCTCAAAATACACCTTATCCTCAATAGTAAATCTTAATTATTCCTTAAAATTCCTCATATCATTTTCTCTTACTGAACATTAAATATACCTCATTCTCCTCATCTTTATCCTTCTGAATTAATTCACTCTAAACCTTGCATCATTATTTCCAATCTATAGTTTCAATCCCTGTTGAAATATTCGAGCTCCTTCATCCTCCAAATCCATACATAATACTATCATACTCTTCTTATTTTGACTCCATCTATAAAATCCACTCTATTTATCTCTTCTGCACTTCTTTAATAGTCACAGCCTCTCTCGATTGGTTTAGTCTAATAAAACTGCATAACCATGAAATATTTATTTATGAAAACAAACAGTACATATCTGTACATATACACATATATACACATATATATCTGCAGTTATAGATATATGTAAATTTATGTATACCTACCTTTATATACTCAAATTTCACCCAATAAATAAATCCTGGACACACATTTCTCTCGTCCTAATTGGTTCTACTACTGCTAATGGCCATCATGCCTCCACCTCACAACTCCTTGAAATCCTACTATATATACACCTATCGATTTCATTGGCTTCTAAATTCCCTCTCATATAGTCTCCTACACTCGTTCTAAGATTTATAACCTACTACTCTGATACCATTACTGTAAGGCCCCCAAATCCCCTACAGGAATCCAGGTCGTCACATCTCTTGCGGAATATTTAATCTCCTGATCATAATGAAATCTAAAACAATATTCATAACAACTCCATGGGTTATAACCTTAGAACAAGTACTCAATAATTCCAAAAGATATTACCTCTCAAGTTCCCTTCCCAGAAGCTCAAAAATACTATTACAACTCCAATGAACTAGATAATAAAACAACACCATTCCAACCTGTAATCTCCTCAGATACTTTAAGGTTAACATGCTGAATCAGTGGTCCTCCCCTTTCCTTAATTCTGATTTGCTGTACTAATGCCAGCTCTGATTGTCACTGCTTTATAATATTTAAATAGTAAGAATGAGCCAAAGAATGCCCAGCAAGTACATATAGATATCATAAAACAACTTGACCAAAGTATGGTTTTTACCACTCTATAATATACATATTTTGAAAAGAGATCGACTCGGAAATTTTTATAAACCTCGAAATATTACTCATATGAAAGAACCAACATATCTCAATAACTTCTCAAAATACTACTCATATGAAAAAATAAATATATCTCAATAACTTCTCAAATTACTACTCGTATGAAAGAATAAATATGTTTCAACAACTTCTCAAAATACTACTCTAAGATAAATCAATAACTTCTCAAAATACTTCTCATATAAATCAACAACTCCTCAGAACTGTTCAATTAATTTGAATGAATAAAAACAATTTACCAACTGTTCAGATCATCCCTCTAGTTAACAGAACCACACAGGCATCGGTTAACCGTTAGGATATCGACAATTGGATTTCTACTCAAACGCCTACTCAAGTAATGGATGATCAATCCATTGTCACACCTCAATTCTATCGATAGAAAGGATGGTCGACGTCTCGAACCACCCAAAAACTACTCGGAAGGATGAGCCGTCTTTCTCGGCCCTTCACCCTTCATATTTAACCGTTTGGGCCGGTGCGTTACTCCGGTCACTTTTGCTTTCAAAAGCAATAATTCACAAATTACTTTATATATATATATATATATATATAAATATATAACACCACTCTTAAATATAAATATTCTGTAATATGAAAATATTATTAAATACATCTTTCTCATCTCTTCTATGAATATGAATGAAGTATCTCAATAAACATACCAACTCATGATATAGATTTCAACACCTCGTATAATAATAGATTCTGATATAAACCACTAGAAAGAATATTTGATTTTTGTATAGAGAAAACTTAATCAGTATATTAAAAATATAAATACTCCGAACAATGGAGTACGAATTAGTAAACTTGCCTGTGCTCTGCGGTACGATACTCCAACCTGCTCCACGTTTCTGGTTCTCCGGTATTTCACCTTCTCGGACCCAGTTCGGCTATTATTAACTCAACTTCTGATAACCTTTCAATCAACTTCTACTCACCGATATATAATACCCTTGCATATCTACAACTTTCGTTCTTCAAGTTTTTCCAAACGAGTCTCCTAACTCATCCTAAATCCTACCCTAAAATGGTTCCCAGAATAATTCCAAACTCAACATTTTTACGTGAAACCTTTTCCATTTTTAAATCTCACAAATAATAATTTACTAATAATCCGATTTTTAACTTCTAAAATAATCTGATCCGATCTGGTCCTTCAAAATAATCCGAAAGTGCTAAATACGAATCCTCTAAAATAATACCATTGACATCCTATATAAAAACTTAATCAATAAATAATCCTCAAACAATTATCTAACTCCACGAGAAAGAAGCATAATTAACCAATTAATCCTCGAGACAACAATTAATCCTTAATTTAAATAAATAAATCCTCGAAATAATAATTAATCCTTAAATTAAATAAATAATTCCTCAAGACACAATTAATCCTATTTACTCAATTTAAAACCATAATAACTATTCCACTTTAATACCCTCATCATTTTAAATACCTCTTTTATCAACGAATCAATAAATCTCTAAATTACGACCAATTATTCACAAAATATTCTAAATGATTGCTAACAATTATTTAATAAAAATGCACTTCTAATTATTCCTTCTAAATTCTCAGAAAATCCCTAATTTAATAATATAAAACTCACAACCAAAATTATTCAAGAATCTATTTTTTATTCAATTTAAATCCATAAATATTAATAATAATCTCACTAACTAATTTCCCCTTTAAAATCTCGTGATTAAATAATATTAATCCCTCTTTAGTCTCTAAATAAAACTGGTCTTATCCGATTAATAAACTAATTTAGAATTATTAAATAATAAATATCCCTTTTTAATCCTATTTATTCTCAATTAATCCTCTTTTTATAAATAAATCAATAAATCTCTAATTTAGGGTAAATAAGCACATAATATTTTTAAATAATAATCTTACTATAATTTATTCCAAAATAATAATTTAAACCCTCCTTTTATTATCAAAACCATAAATCTTTAATTATGTCACAAAATATTTTTAATAACAATATAAATCAATCACTAATTATATACTATTCTAAATTTTAAAAACACTTCAATTAAATCACTAGTTTTAAAATCAATTAATACAACTAATTTTAAAATACACAACCTTTTATTTAAATCCAATTTAAAACATAAAAATAGAAATATTGATCTAATATTATTAGTTAAACAGATTTCACCCGTGGGCCCCACCTCCCCCATGGTGGACCCACCACCCACAAAACACCCCCCCCCCCCGTGTTCTCCCCCCTCCCCGACCCATCTCTCTCCCTCACACACTCTCTCTCTCTCTCTCTCTCTCTCTCTCTCTCTCTCTCTCTCTCTCTCTCTCTCTCTCTCTCGCTCTCGCAAACAACACCACCATCGGAAAATCAACTTCACCGACCCCTCTCTCACTTCTCTTTCTCTCAGTGATGTTATCTCCCTCTATCTCTCAACCCCGTATCTCCTCTCTGTCTCAACCCCCTTTTCCCCTTCTCCGACAACACACAACAGTCATCCTCCCCCCTTCACTCCGATTCAAAACGCCAATCATCATAACAATACACAACAACAATCCACATCATGTTTGTATCTATGTATCTGACCGAGTTTTTCAATTTAAAAGAGAGATGGGAGCCGGTGATGAATTCAATAGAAAAGGAAAGGTTGATTTTCGGTAAAAGAAATAGATGTGTGATGTGATTACTCCCCCAATTTGACAGTTTCCTACCACAACTGAGGTCAACATAGAAGGAAATAAACTCATTTACCTGTTCTGTTTTGGTTTCAAAATATTCGAGCTGTTTCAGTTTCTCTGTATACCAAAATATAAGACCCCGGATTGGATTAAATAACAAATCTGAATTTATTAATTTGTTTTATAAAATCAAAAAGTAATTAAAATGGGGGACAAAAATAAAGTGGACTATTTAGTGCTTACATTAATAAATTAAAAAGAATTAAATGTGGGAGACAAAAATTAATGCAGAAAATTTAATAATAAAAAAAATAATGATTATGTTTATATTTAATGAAATTATTGGTAAAAAGATCTCGTTTTTCCCCCGTTGCTGAATAATTAAAACGAGATTCTAAAATAATTACGACTAAAAATAAAAATCCTAATTTTCTCAAATTTTTAATAAACACTATTTAATTAAAATAATTAAATATAATACGTCGTATTATATTTAATAATTAAATATAATACGAACATATAAATTTAAAATTTACAAAATATACTAGTGCATTGTTTCTAAAAAAAATTTAAATAAAAATATTGAGTAGAAAGAAAAATTTATTCGAAAAAAAATTTACGGATATTACAATTCAACATTATCTTCAGTCTCAAAATTCAACCTTGTCAGATTCACGTTCTTCTTTTTTGACTTCGACTTACACTTCTTTTGCCATCTTTTCATTTTCTCGGAACCCTTTTCCAAGCTGTTAACTCTTTCATTCATCGTGACCAAATAGTCCATAATGTCTTTATTGCTGACATTACCACTGCCACTTTTGTTTCGTCCATTACCATCCTGAGACGGTGTCTTATCACCATCGGAATTGTCACTCGCCATATCTCCTCCAAATGACGATTTTTGAGGCCCCTCCTTCGGGCGCCAATTGTTGTGGGAGGAATTTAGCACAACAAATTAGGAGGCCTGTTGCTGGAATAGCACCAATGAATACGGAATCGTCCAACCACCCAGAAAGGCTCGTAGTTGGAGATCAATGGCTAGCCTCCCGGAAAGGCTCGCGATCAGGGTTACCGAAGAACACGGGATGTGGTTCCTCGGAAGGATCGGACTGAATCTACGGGATTAGAGCTCAAGGACCATGCAATGATGATGCGTTGGCCAGCCAAGAACCCTAATAATGTTGTGTCATACAAGAGTATACGTGCTCTAGGCTTACTCGAGGTATCAAAGTGTCTAAAAAAAAGGAATCCCGTAAACTGCCTACATACCACTGTTTATAGTGGATCAAGCCCGTATATAGTTATATTATGATATATTCGGTTGTTTATGATGAATTATCCCATTTCTGAAGGGAATAATACTGATGTTATTGATAATAATCGTGTATGACATGTATAATCACGTTACCAAGCTGTGTTAGGACTGTTGGAAGCCCATTCCTTGATATTTATCTCAAGAATGTATGAATTATCATGATTTTATGTGATTTAATCAAGTATATATGACATATATCCTCTAATCACTGAATATATATCTGATAAGGAGTGTTTTTAGGTGATATAGACGTGTTCCTAAAAAGTAGGAGGTGTGCCTTATCTGAATTGGCAGCCTAATCAGTCCCCCAAGTTTCCGAAATTGCCAAATAGTCCCCAAGTTTCAGAAATTGCAAATCCGCCCATTAACTTTCAATTAATTACAAAACGGACACTTTTATTTTAAGATTTCGATTATTGGGCCTCGTATTTAAGGACCCATTACCGTGAACATGCAATAGCAGCGCCGCGCAGCGGAAATATTGACGAATTTAAATTTATATTGCCTTGCCGCTGCGCGGCGCCTATCAATCATAAATGAGTTATGTATTTTTCATTGCATTATATCTTTTAATAAAAGAAACAAAACATATTTTCGGGTTTTTTCATCTTATTCTTCTCAGCTTGTCATTGAATTACAAGCACATATAGATCTTATTGGCATGCGATCAACAACAACTGCATAACATAAAATATAGACTCGCCCACACCTGGTTAATTCCATTACTAATGTTCATTTAAATTGTCAACATTTCAAAATTGCTAATGGCGTCGTCCTTCAGTGAAGGGACCTGTATCTGTATTTCCAGGCTTGAATTTGTTCGCCTGTATTTGTTCCTCGTTTTGATAGATATGGTGTTGATCCATTGCATTTCCATTTTCAATGACACTTCGTTTGTTTAATTATTTATTCACCAAATTTTGGTGAATAGTGGATGTACTCCAATTGAGAGCTCACACTTCTATCCCTTGTATTGAAGTATTAGAGTACAATATATAGAGGTGGCTTGGGGGAGGGTCGGCCCTCAGTAATATGGGTCCCTAGGATATATAAGAGCGATGCGGCCTAGTATTACCCGCATCGCGACCCTGACCCCGAGACCCCAAAATTACAATTTGCCCCCCTTGCTTTTTGCGTATGCCTTCAATAAAGGGGAAGTGGTGGTGTTTCACCGTCTTCTTCCCCGGCACCACGGCACCGGAACTGGTGCCGCTTTTTGAAAATACCCATGTTTCGTACGCCTGTTGGCAGGAGGAGGAAGCTTCGACCAGTCATCGTCGTCATCTACAGGGTTATCTGCAATTGAAAGGGGATAGAACCCTGAACCAGGTGAGGGCTGTCTTCGGCGATCTTAATCCGCATCTGGAAAAACAACGGGCACGGAAGACAGACGAAGCTCGTGACTACTGTTTCAAATTAGAAACTAGGGTTTCGGGGCCTTTTGAATTTGGGGATTATTGCCCGAGTGGGTCCCATAGAAGACGACAAAGGGACGATGTTACTCGATCACCGGAAAGGATGAGGGAGGAAAATCCCGCTCTCTATCGACGTGTAAAGGCAAAGCTTGCCGAGGAAGAATTCCGGAACTCCGTTCCGGAAATTCAAATCGGAAATTTAAAATCGTGGCAACTGTATTTGGAACAGACGCTGCAGGTGGAACCCGATGATCGTACGATCATCTGGGTATACGGACCCATTGGTGGTGAAGGGAAATCCACGTATGCCAGAGACCTGTACCGTAGAGGTTATTTTTATACTCGAGGAGGTTCGGCGGACAACGTAGCGTATCAGTATATTTCTGCCTTGGGAAAACACGTGGTATTTGATATTCCACGTGACAAGAAAGATTATCTGCAATATAGTTTAATAGAAATGTTTAAGGATAGGATGATCATCAGTAATAAGTATGAGCCAATTATGGCTCCGTTAATTAATAATATCCATGTAGTTGTAATGTGTAATTTTTTACCTGATCTGCATAAGATCAGTAGTGATAGGGTTATAGTAATTCCTTGTATTGCTTGTGGTCTTTGTTTTAAACATCATCATGATGTTTTATGTAATGAAAAATAAAAGAAATTAAAATCCATGGAATCCGTTGCAACGTGCAAAAAGAAATGCGCATAATCTCCCTCATAATATTTTTTCACCAAACTCGAAAAATTCGTCCCTGAAGCCATGGACGAATTATTAATACATAAATTGTAATTAAATTTAAGTTGATTGAGATAAAGCAAGGGGAACATGTGGGCCCCCTCCTTTTACTTTTGTCTAAAGCAAAAGCAAAAGCTGACGTAAAGCAGACATAAAGTTGACTAGTACTTTGACCCAGGTTAAATGTTTTTAACCTGGTTAAAGAATATATTCCTTACCCCCCGTTAAATGTTTTTTACTTTAACCTTCGTTAAATGTTTCCTACCCCAGTTAAAATGTTTTTAACATTAATTTGGAAATCACATATTCCCCTTCCGTAATTAAATATTCCGGGTTTTCAGTTTAGGGTTTAGGCTTTAAAAAAGAGGGAAAAAATTAATTTTTCGGAAAAATTAAAATGAGTACATTTTCTGACCCCGAGACCCCAAAAGCTGAGAAGAATAAGATGAAAAAACCCGAAAATATGTTTTGTTTCTTTTATTAAAAGATAGAATGCAATGAAAAATACATATAGATCTTATTGGCATGCGATCAACAACAACTGCATAACATAAAATATAGACTCGCCCACACCTGGTTAATTCCATTACTAACGTTCATTTAAATTGTCAATATTTCAAAATTGCTAATGGCGTCATCCTTCAGTGAAGGGACCTGTATCTGTATTTCCAGGCTTGAATTTGTTCGCCTGTATTTGTTCCTCGTTTTGATAGATATGGTGTTGATCCATTGCATTTCCATTTTCAATGACACTTCGTTTGTTTAATTATTTATTCACCAAATTTTGGTGAATAGTGGATGTACTCCAATTGAGAGCTCACACTTCTATCCCTTGTATTGGAGTATTAGAGTACAATATATAGAGGTGGCTTGGGGGAGGGTCGGCCCTCATTAATATTACTGAGGGCCGACCCGGCCAGCCGACAGGTGGGGTCCGCGCAGCGCTTTTTTGTCCCCCCTTGCTTTTTGCGAAATATTCCGAATTAAATTTTAAAAATTATGCCATAATTTTTGTTGGGGTCTCTACATTCAGAAAATGTACTCATTTTAATTTTTCCGAAAAATTAATTTTTTCCCTTTTTTTTAAACCCTAAACTGAAAACCCGGAATATTTAATTGCGGAAGGGGAATATGTGATTTCCAAATTAATGTTAAAAACATTTTAACTGGGGTAGGAAACATTTAACGAAGGTTAAAGTAGGAAACATTTAACGGTGGGTAAGGAATATATTCTTTAACCAGGTTAAAAACATTTAACCTGGGTCAAAGTACTAGTCAACTTTATGTCTGCTTTACGTCAGCTTTTACTTTTGCTTTAGACAAAAGTAAAAGGAGGGGGCCCACATGTTCCCCTTGCTTTATCTCAATCAACTTAAATTTAATTACAATTGATGTATTAATAATTCGTCCATGGCTTCAGAGACGAATTTTTCGAGTTTGGTGAAAAAATATTATGAGGGAGATTATGCGCATTTGTTTGTGCACGTTGCAGCGGATTCCATGGATTTTAATTTCTTTTATTTTCCATTACATAAAACATCATGATGATGATGTTTAAAACAAAGACCACAAGCAATACAAGGAATTACTATAACCCTATCACTACTGATCTTATTCAGATCAGGTAAAAAATTACACATTACAACTACATGGATATTATTAATTAACGGAGCCATAATTGGCTCATACTTATTACTGATGATCATCCTATCCTTAAAAATTTCTATTAAACTATATTGCAGATAATCCTTCTTGTCACGTGGAATATCAAATACCACGTGTTTTCCCAAGGCAGAAATATTGTTAGGTCCGATAAGATTGTAGAAGGGGGGTTGAATACAATCTTTACCTTTTTATCGAAATTTGTCCGTTAGATAATATTTTAGCAAATACAAATTTGTGCGGAATTATTTAACACAATTTTTCAAGTTGAATATAACTGTATATTAACTTGATGTGGTGTTACAAAATCAGTATAACAACTTATCAAGATGTTAATAACTAATTAGAAAATTCGACATGAACTTTTCTAATTTAGTTAATAATAATCAAGATAAGAACTAGGAAACTTAATTCGCTAGTAGTACAAGAATCACAAATAGACAAGTTCTAGCGGATAGAATATTACAAAGATGAAGAACTTGAATTTCTGGGAATTGTTTAAGCTTTGGTGTTCTTGGTGTTCTTGAGAGAGAATTCTGTTCTGCTGGATATTATATTTTCTGCTCTGTTTCTTGGTTATTACTTAATCTGCTGTGTTCTGTTCTTTTGTATCAGTAATAAGTCTTGCTAGCTTTCTGTAGGATATTTAACTGCTCCAACATGACTTAAACTGCTTCCAAGACTTAATTTTTCTTCATTAAGACTTACACAAACCTCTATTAAGACACAAACCTCTATTAAGACATAAACCTGGTCGGTATGACTTAATAAAAGTTCGGTATGACTTAACACAGCTGGCAGGTGGTCGGTATGACTTAGTCAAGATATTTGTTTCGGTAAGACATAATCTTCATAGCTCGATAAGACATAATCTTGAATTCTGTCGGTATGACATAATTTAGGTCATACCGAATTTAGCTTCACCAAGACATAATCCAACCTTCTTTCTTTAAGTCATATTGATCCATTTAATTAATTAATGATTAACCAATTCATATTTAATTGATACAATAATTAATTTAATAAATTAATTAATTCTTCTAGAATTAATTCATTTAATTAAATCAACTAAATGATTTATATCAATTATAAATGAATTTAATTAAATCAATAAATAATTAATTTAATTCTTACAAACCACTGAAGGTAGTAAAGAATTACCACTGACTTGTGTTGACGTTCGATGTACTGTCTGGTTCATGAACGACTAACTTCAATGATGCTTCTTCACTTTTGACTTTAGGTTGTGGTTTATTTCTTCTCTCAATTCTCTTGTACTGTAACTGACATTCAAACTATCACTCGAAAAATCTCTGTCACTGTTCAAATGAATCCATTCACTTCAATGTTATACTGGGGCTTGATCAGATAACTGAATCGTCTTCCAGTGTACGACATCAAAACTATAGATTGACTTTTCTTTTTTTTCTTCTGACAGATAATACTTCTTGAGATTCCTGTGACAGTTCATCTGTATATTTACTTATTACAATTTGGTTTAAGTTGATTAGGATCCTCTAACTAAAAATAGGCTGAGTCATATGCCTTTCAATCTCCCCCTATTTGTTTGTTAGACAATAACAAGCAAATTCCTAGAGGATACCTCAACTAATCCAACTTAACCAAATGAAAGATAAAACTTTAAATACTAAGTAAATATGAAAAAAAAAAGTTCTGGTTTATATTTAACATTTGCCAGATTCAAACATGAAAGATAAATACAAGATAGATGATCCTCTAGACTGATCATATGATACAAATTCCTATCAAGATTTATCTAAGCTCTAAAGATATAACATGTAGAGCAATTCTTTTTCTTCAGTTGTCTTCCCTTCTGAATTCTCCTTCTTCTGGCTCATCTGTGACTTGAAGTTTCATGTGTAAATCAGAATCAACAAGACGCTCTCTTCTTGATGACAATCCTTGAGGTAAGACTAAAGGAATTCCAAGCTTCTTTCTCAGTTCACCTTGAAATTTCTTGTAATCTTTTATATTCGTTTGTGCATAGGATCGAATGTGATCTGCAGCTATTACCTTTTCTTCAGTCAAGAATCCATGATTTCTGAGAGCATATTCTGCATATACCAAGTGTTTTGCATGATGTTCATATAACTCATCTGTCTGAAGATTGATTGAATGAAGTACCTCTTCCTTAAGAAATTTTACTTGTGGAGGATCCTTAATCACTTCTGGTCCAGCTCTTTAAGCAAATTCTTTGAACTTCTCATGTAACAACACACCTAGCTCAGAAGATGTTCTCACCTTAGGCCTAGGTACCCAAATCTCTGTCAGCGATCTGTCATAAAAGAACTGAATAGATACTCTGAAAGTTCCAACTTTATGACAATCCACAAATATTACCAGCTCATCAGATTTGGGTTCAAATGCAGTAGTTATCCAGATGACTTCTACCTTTAAGGCCTTTATATACATATCATGAATTGGATTTGCCAGTTTGAATTCCTCGAGAATTTCTCCAAGACGACGATCTTCATAATCAGAACTCTGAGGTGAATCAATTGCTTTTTGAGCACGTTCCCATTTATCACCGCTCTTTAGTCTGATATATGTCTTTCTCTTCTCAACATTTGTAGCATGTAAGCGTTGTAATGCTTGCTGTTCAGCTTTCTGAAGTTCTTCATTTCGTGCAATTTGCTCTAATGACTTTTGAAGCTTTTCTTCTCTCATCAGCAAATTAGCTTCCCTCTGAGCAAATAATTCTTCAGATTCTTTCTCTGCTTGTTGAGCTTCAAATTCAGATATCACTGGTTCTTCTTCTTCCCAGTGACTTAAATCTGGTTCAGGTAATTTCTCACCTTCATCAGAAAAATCAAAGTCATCAAAAACATCAAGATTACCTGGTTCATCCATGACTTGATCATCATCTGCAACAACTTTCTTCTTCCCCTTATTCCTCCTATCTTCACTGTCTGTATCAGATTTATCAAATTTACCTCCTTTTTCTCCCTGTCCTTTCTCACCTCCTTGTGATTTCTCTGCCTGTTGTTGTGATTTCTCCCCCTTAGTTGAGGAATCCTCTACAGTTTTATCAGTTGCACCAGCTTCAGGATCCCGTTCATCATCATCACCATCTGTTCTTGCAAAGAATTCTCTTTCTTCAGTAGTTGGTGTGCGATTCTGACTGATCAGATGAAATAAATGCCTTAATCTTTTAGCTTGATGTTCATTTTGCTTCTCAATTTGATCTAGTCGCAAATCAGTAGAACGCTGATTTTCATGAACTTCTTCCTGTAGATTGTCAACCTTGTTGGAGATTTCAGCAATAATTTTATCTTGTGCCACCGTGACCTCACCAGAATCATCAAGAGATTTTTCATGAGAAAGTTCGAGAGTTTTGATTTTATTAGTGAAGAATGTCTTCAAGTTATTGATGTCACCCATTATCGAAGTAAGTTGATTATCAACAGAGGTGGATGGAGAAGACTGTTTATCCACTTGTGCTCGAAGTAATTTAGCTTCAGCTTTACTTGCTTCCAGTTCCCTTTCCAGATCTTGTATTTTTTGTAACAATGAGAGAGTGTATGTGTCTGTGTGTGCACTCACCTGAGTTTCACTCTGAATTTCACTCACCTGATGTGCATGTGTATCACTCAATTTTGTGGTAATCCTCACATCACTCCTCTCAATTTCCTTAGCTTTTCCAGAAGCGGTACCTGCAGTTAAAATCACCCTAGGCTCCTCTGGGAAGGTCAGTGGTGGTGCAATGGGAGTTCGCAAGTTCGCAAATCCCTGTCCTCAATCAATTCCACTTGTACATTTGGATTTGTAATCTGAATTGCTTCAGTAGTAGATTGATCAAGTTGCCTTCCACTTTCTTCAGTCGAAACTGCGAGTGGAAACTCCCTTGAGGGATCTAGGAATGTTTCTCCTAGGAGGGGAGATGATGGTTCCATTAAAGTTGGCAGGGAACCAAGATTTCCCTCAGAAGTCTGTGAAGACTCTTCTACCGTAACTATGGTAGGCACTGTTTCAGACTCTATGTGCTCTCCTGTCAATGTGTCCCTATTTGCATCATAATCTATTTGTTCTCCCATTGTTAGTAATAACAAAGGGGTTGTGCCTGACACATTACAGGATGCCATGGCCCTATGGCGAATTTCAATAGTATCATCCTGTTGAGAGGATGATCCTAGAAACTGTTGCATGGCCATATCAACGTCCATATCTTGTTGGGATGATATGGATGGGCTTACAGTTGCCTCTGAATCAGTTCTACTTTTCTTTTGTAGAGGCAGAGCTGTGGGTTCACTCATTATATTTCTTCTTTTCTTTGCTCTTTGAAAGGGAATTTTCTTTCTGGAGTGAAAGGTTTTAAGTGATGTGGATTCAGTGTTTGGCTCTATGACCGGGGTTAGAGATTGCGGTCTTACAATCCCTTGGTCAGCCCTATCAACCACTTGGGTTCCAGAAATAGATTGAGAAGTAGAAATAGTTTGAGGAACAAAAGACAATACCTGGTCAGCTGATTCTGCGATAGTCTCTGATAAGATAGGTTGATTTAATTCAGGTTCAGGAACAGATGCAGTTTCTTCCACTGGATGTTCAACAGCAAGTGCAGGTGGCTGAGGAACAATTTGCTGAGCAGGTTCAACTTGTTGATTGCCTTGATCTTCATTATCAACAAGTATGTTTTCCACTGGTGGTTCAGGGTTTTGTTCAGGTTGTTCAGGTTCTGGTACAGGTTCAATGACAGGTAGTTGTGTATAGTTTGACATGTATTGGGTGACAACTACAGGTATGTTTGTGAATTTAGGCTTGTTGCTGTACTCGGTGAACAATCTGGTAGTAGGTTTACCTGACGCCAGTGATTCTCCATTCAGGAATTGGGCTTGGTTTTCTAGTTCCACTAGATGATTAAAAATCAATGACAGAAATCTTGGATAATAGCATGATACTTTTTCTCCATGATCAAAATTCATCTTTGCATTAATGATTCTTCTAACTATCGGAACACACAGTAGTCTACCAATATTAATTCTTCGGTTGTGTGCAACTGCATATCCAATATGCTGCATGAAGGATGGTAATACCCCGAAGTTCCCTTTAGTAGAATTGGCAAAGACTTTAGCTAAGGTGTCAAACAGATAGTCCCATTCCTGAACGAAGTTCTTTTTATTCCAGACAGTTTGATCAGGACTGTCTTGATAGAATATAGCATTCAAAAAATTTATCAATTCTTGATTTGATGGTAACTCTTCGAAATTGTTAGTTGGAAAATTTAAGACCGTATTTATTGTATTTTCATTCACTGTGTACCGTGTCTCCTACAGAGAAGATAAATGATCTGTTATCATTAGAAATGACAGCAGTAGTACACATGATTCGCAAAGGTTCAATTTTCAATGGAGCATCTAAGCTCAAAGTAGTGCGAACCAGTGAATTTTCATTTAAAAATCGAATCCACGGTCGAAAACGTTCAACTGAACATTTTTCTGGATCAAAATAACCGATTAAATTATGTTTAATAATTTCAAATCGATCAGCCATTTTAATCAAGATTTAATTTCTTTGAAAATTTCAGATTTTACAAAATTATGATTTAAAAATTAATTTTTCGAATTAATAATTAATTAAAAATTCGAAATAATTAAAATTTCTCCAAAAATTCTGAAAAATTCACACAATGATCCTTGTATACACACAAACACAAGTATATTTTTAGTTTTGCAAGAATCGAAACCAGTTTTTCAGAAAATCAGATCGTAAAAAATGATTTTTCGAAAACAAAAACCTTCAAAATCCGAACCAAATCACGTTTTTAAGCAATCAAACTGACGAGAATTGAACAAGGAATCGATGATTGTGCTTGGTTAGTGATTTCAGTCAAGAATCAAGACAAAATTTGGGCATGAATTCTGTGTATACGCGTGTGTATATGTATGTATCACAATAGTTCTCTAAGACTTAACTTGAGAGAAAGACTTAAACTAAAATGACTAAAAACTACTAACTACTATATATGTACTATCTGATTAAGACTTAAAATTAAAAATAAGAATTAAACTTTACATGTCTTAAAACGCTGAATAAGACTTAAGTTACACTCGCTAAGACCTAAGTTAAAAAAACCGACCAATAAGACTTAACCTAATTAAGTCATACCGAATTTTTTTTATACTAATAAGACCTAAACTAATTAAGACTTAAGCTTAATATTCTAATAAGACTTAGAATTATATATAAACAAGACTTTAACTAAAAAATTCTAATAAGACCAAAAATTAAAAACAGAATTATTCTAATAAGACTTAACATAATTAAGACTTATTAAATATAATAGACTTATTAATAAGACCTATTATTATTCTGATTTAATTTAAGACATATACTTATTAAAATAAATTAAAATATATACAAATAATTCAAATAAACACACAAAAATATACAATTAACTTAAAAAAATAATAAAAATATTATAGAAAATTAAACAAATAATAAAAATAATTATAAATATCATATGCTATCCTATTAACGAAAACAAAGCAATATTAACAGGACAAACACTACAAAACATATGATAAATTAATTATTAAAATAGAAATAAATATCTACAAATATTCTAAAAATACAGAAATATGAAGTATTAAATAATATGAATAAACAGAGTGAAAAATAACTAAACAAGCAAGAAAATCAGTTGGTAAAATAATTATACAATTGATTTCAAACAACAAATATTCACAGAATAATCACTTACAAAATTATTAAAGATCAAATTTCAGATATTAACAGTATTAATTACTAGGACTGTGTAACATACCCAATTCACTAACAATTTTAGTGAATGAGGATTCATTAAGCGACTTAGTAAAAATATCTACAGTTTGATCTCCAGAGCCTACAAATAGTAGTTGCACTGTACCATTCATTACATGCTCTCTTATAAAATTATACCTTATGTCAATGTGCTTTGTCCTTAAGTGTTGCACAGGATTGCTGGCGATTGCTATGGCACTTGTATTATCACATAAAATAGGGATATTTTCCAATACAATGCCATAGTCCATTAATTGGTTCCTAATCCATAAGATCTGAGCACAACAACTTCCAGCAGCTATATATTCAGCTTCGGCTGTAGAGTTGGAAACTGTTTGCTGTTTCTTACTGAACCAGGATACCAATCTTCCACCTAGGTATTGACAACTCCCAGACGTACTTTTCCTGTCTACAACACTTCCTGCATAGTCAGAATCTGTATATCCAATTAAAGTAAAACCAGATTCATTAGGGTACCAGATGCCTAAATTAGGCGTACCCTTTAGATATCTTAAGATTCTTTTGACAGCAGTGAGATGGATTTCTTTAGGGTTCGCTTGGAACCTTGCACACAAGCATGTGGCAAACATTATATCTGGTCTACTAGCAGTTAGGTAAAGCAATGAGCCAATCATACCTCTATAGCCTGTGATATCTACCTTGGCAGAACTTTCACATAAACCAATTTTGACAGCTATAGTTGATGGTGTCTTTGCTGATGAGCACTCCTCCATATGATATTTCTTGAGGAGCTCCTTAATGTACTTGGATTGACAAATAAATATTCCATCTTGTCTCTGACTTATTTGTAATCCAAGAAAGAATTTCAGTTCTCCCATCATGCTCATTTCGAACCTACCCTGCATTAACTTAGAAAACTTCTTGCATAGAAGCTCATTAGTAGACCCAAATATAATATCGTCCACATAGACTTGGACTAGTATTATATCATTCTTATGTCTTTTAGTGAAGAGCGTTTTGTCTATGACACCTCTTATAAAACCATTTTCTAATAGAAATTCAGAGAGAGTGTCATACCATTTTCTTGGGGCTTGCTTAAGACCATAGATAGCTTTGTAAAGAAAGTAGACATAGTCCAGATGATCTTGATCTTCAAAACCAGGGGCTGTTCTACATACACTTCTTCATCTAGCTTACCATTCAGAAAGGCACTCTTGACATCCATTTGATAAACTTTAAATCTTGAATAGGATGCAAATGCCAAGAATATTCTGATGGCCTCAAGTCTTGCCACTGGAGCATAGGTCTCGTCATAATCAATGCCTTCAGCTTGAGAATAACCTTTAGCTACCAGTCTTGCTTTGTTTCTTATCACAGTGCCATCTTCATCTAGTTTGTTTCTGAATACCCATCTTGTGTCCACCACTTTTCTATCTTTAGGTCTGGGTACCAGCTTCCATACTTCTAGTTGCTTAAATTGATTGAGTTCATCTTGCATAGCAATCACCCAATCAGGATCAGATAGAGCTTCTTCTACTTTCTTAGGTTCCATGACAGACAAGAACCCAGAATAGTTACACTGATTCTGATAAGCTCTTCTTGTTTTCATACCAACATCTGGATCACCAAGAATCAACTCAAAAGGATGAGCTCTATTCCAAACAGTTTGTCTGGGAAGAATTGATCTTGATGATTCGCCTTGATCTTCAGTATGATGTTGAGTATGACTTGTTGACCCTTCATTATCTCCCCCTGAGTTGTTGCCAGTTTGACTTATTGATGGTTCAAGAGTATCAGTGGTGTCTTGAAAATTATCATTGTTTTCACCAGCATCACCTTGATCATTACCACCAACATTTGGATTATTATTATCGGCAACAACGTCAGGTTGATTGTCATCATCTGAATCTGAGTCTGACATGTCATCAAACTTAAGCTTTTCAGATGGATCTTCATTTTGGATACTTCGGAGTTTTGTGTCATCAAATGTAACATTGACACTTTCCATAGTTTTCTGTTGATCAATAAGATACACCTTGTAGGCTCTTCTAGTATAACCAATAAATATTGCTTCATGTGCTTTTTCTTCAAATTTACCACCTTGATCATCTCCTTCTTTCAGCACAAAGCATTTTGTCCCAAATACATGGAAGTACTTGAGAGTTGGTTTCTTGTCATGTAGAGCTTCATATGGTGTCTTCATTAAGTCTTTATTGATAAGTGTTCGATTCTGGGTATAGCATGCAGTGTTGACAGCTTTAGCCCAAAAGCTCAATGGAAGCCTTGATTCACTTAGCATAGTACGTACAGCTTCAATCAAGGTTCTATTCTTTATTTCAACTACCCCATTTTGCTGAGGAGTTCTGGGAGCCGAGTACTGTCTAGTTATACCCTTTTCAGTGAAAAAGTCATTCAGAACTGCATTCTTGAATTCAGTTCCGTTGTCTGACCTTATAGCTCTTACTGGACGATTAGAGTCCAGCTCAATTAACTTAATGTGATCAACAACCAGTTGTGGATTTTCATCTTTTGAGTTCAGAAATAGTACCCATGTGAATTTTGAGAAATCATCAACAATCACTAGAGCATATCTTTTTCTTGACATGGACATCACACTAACTGGACCAAACAAATCCATATGGAGAAGTTGTAATGGTTCAGTTATTGATGATGTGTTAATGCTCCAGTGAGTTGCCCTTTTTAACTTTCCTTTTTGACAAGCATCACATAGACCTTCCTGAGTAAATTCAATCGAAGGTAAACCTCTCACCAATTCTCTTTTAACTAAAGAATTCATTGTTTTGAAGTTTAGGTGAGAAAGTTTCTTGTGCCATAACCAACTTTCATCAGTGGATGCCTTTGAATAAAAACATCTAATTTCTTCTGTGCTTCCAGAGTTCATATTGGCTATGTACAAGTTTCCTTTTCTTACTCCAGTCAACTGCGGCCTTTCATTTCTCTTGTGTGATATTAGACAATTCTTCTTGTTGAAATGAACTTCATAACCTTTGTCACAGAATTGACTAATACTGAGCAAATTGTGCTCAAGGCCGTTCACAAAAGAGACATCTTCAACGATAACATTTCCAGCTTCTAATCTGCCATATCCATCAGTTTTACCTTTGCTGTTATCTCCAAAGGTAACGACTGGACCGGCCTTCTCCACCACATTTGTCAGCAGGGCTCTATCTCTGGTCATATGCCTTGAACATCCACTGTCCAGAATCCACATGACTCGTTCAACCTGTTTTAAACCCTGCAATGACAAATTGGTTAGACTTTCTTCGGAACCCAAATTTGATTGGGTCCGGAGTACTTAAAGAATTGGCCTTTATCAGGCAAAGCAACACTTTTTATTTTAACAACATTTTCTTCAGGTACTGGACATTTAACTCTGTAAACAGCTTTAACTTGTTTTGGTTTCAGCTTGGGTAACCATGTCTTCACCATATTCTGAGAAGGACTTGGAGTCCTAGTCTTAGAATTAGGTGGTGTTACAGTCTTGGATCTAACATGTTTATTTCTGCTCATATGCTATCTAGGAACATTCTTATCAACACATGCATGATTACCGTTAAAGTAAGCAGACATTATATTAAAAGCACAAGACATGCAATTAACAGCATTGCATTTCTTATGAGCAGTATCAATAAAAGGAATAGCATGCATGGTAGATATGTTGTTGCATTTATTCATGTTGTTACTTCTACTACTAGTTTTCAAGGAACTAGTAGACACCAACTCTTTCTGTTTTCTTAAACACAGACTTTCTATCTTCATCATTTTTAACAACTTGATTACTTTCTAAGATTACGCCAATAGCTAAATCCTCAATGCGCATCTCTTCCTTAATGATTAAAGATGTTGTATCCAAAGGTTCTGCTATGGATTTCTTAAAGAGTGGGTTACTAACACCCTTAAGCACTATTGGTATACCCCTTTCTACAGCACTGACACGATTAGGGGTAATAATTCTTTTTCGTCCAATAGCTTCATTATAATCAAACCCAATTCCTACGGTTTGATTAATAGCTTGTTGGTTAAACAACTCTTTAGCCACTTTACATGAATTAGAAGTAGCACTAACCTTTATTTCTAGTTCAGCTATTGTCTCACGTTGTTGAACCACTATCAACGCTAGAGACCTCTCAAGTTCTTTTAGAATTCTTATTTCTGATTTTTGTTTATCATGGCAATTTTGTACATCGTGTAATTCTGATAATTGATTACTAAGATCTGTATTTAACAAATTGATCCTTTCAATCTCTCTATTAGCATAACCTAGTGAATCACTAAGTTGATAAATATATTGACTTTCAGAACATGATACCTCAGATGAAGTACCACTGGAGTTATCAGATTTTGCCATCAGGGCAAGATTGCCATACTCTTCTTCTTCAGAGTCTGTATCATCCCAACTCTTTCCAGCAGCCACATAGGCTTTACCTGTCTTCTTCTTCTCAGATCCAAAGTCTTTTCTTTGGTTTTGTTTTGGCTTCTGACATTCAGTAGCGAAATGTCCAAGTTCATTACAGTTGTAGCATCTAATTTTACTTCTTTCAACTGTTCCAGTTTTGTAACCTCCTCTGTTACTTGAGGATGAAGAACCTCCTCTTTGGAACCTGTTATAGTTAGATTTGTACCTGAACTTGGGATTCTTCCTGAATCTGAAGTTACTGAATTTCCTTACCAACAAAGCCATGGACTCATCTTCCAACTGATCTAGCTCTTCTAACGAGTAGAAGTCTCCTTCATCTGGACTAGCATTCGTTTGACCAACTTCAACTTCAAGCTTGCCACTGTCAACACTACAAGATTGAACAACCTTATCTTCCACTTCCTGTTTGTTCTCAACAATAAGAGCTGTAGAAGTATTAGCAACTCTTCCTTTTCCATAAATCTCCTTTTGTTGAGATTGTTCCAGTTCATAGGTTTTTAAAACGCCAAAGAGTCTTTCTACAGTAATTTCACTTAGATTCCTCGACTCTCTGATAGCTGTAATCCTATGTTCTAGATGAACAGGCATTGACAGTAGAAATTTTCTGTTGATCTCTTTCTGAGTGTAGTACTTGCCATGCATCTGTAAATTGTTGACAAGTTTGTTATATCTTTCAAACACATCTTGAATACTTTCATTGGATGCTGATCGAAAGTGTTCATACTCAGATGTCAGAATTTCTAGTCGATTCTCCCTAACTTCCTCTGTTCCTTCATTCACAGTTTCAATGGTTTCCCACATTTGCTTTGCAGTCTTGCAGTTAATCACATGACTGTACATTACAGAGTCTAGAGAATCTATTAAGATCAGTCTTAAATTAATGTCAAGTCCAGCTTCCTCTCTTTCAACAAGAGTGTATTCAGAAGAATCTTTGTGTACAAACCTTGCAGGGGCAACAACTTTTCCATCAGTAACAACTTCAGGAATGAATCCAAAATGTATTATTGGTCCTTCTTATAAGACTTTCATGTATTTAGGATTTGCAACCTCTAGGAACATTAACATTTTGTTCTTCCACATATCATAACTGTTTTTGTCATATATGGGAATTTTCACAGTTCCAACTTTAGAAGACATGATGAATTTTTTAAGAGAGTTAAAAAATTCGGGGATGATTTTTAATCGAGTAAAATGGGATCTTTGATTTGTGTATCAATCAACTTGCTCTGATACCAATTGTTAGGTTCGATAAGATTGTAGAAGGGGGGGTTGAATACAATCTTTACCTTTTTATCGAAATTTGTCCGTTAGATAATATTTTAGCAAAGACAAATTTGTGCGGAATTATTTAACACAATTTTTCAAGTTGAATATAACTGTATATTAACTTGATGTGGTGTTACAAAATCAGTATAACAACTTATCAAGATGTTAATAACTAATTAGAAAATTCGACATGAACTTTTCTAATTTAGTTAATAATAATCAAGATAAGAACTAGGAGACTTAATTCGCTAGTAGTACAAGAATCACAAATAGACAAGTTCTAGCGGATAGAATATTACAAAGATGAAGAACTTGAATTTCTGGGAATTGTTTAAGCTTTGGTGTTCTTGGTGTTCTTGAGAGAGAATTTTGTTCTGCTGGATATTACATTTTCTGCTCTGTTTCTTGGTTATTACTTAATCTGCTGTGTTCTGTTCTTTTGTATCAGTAATAAGTCTTGCTAGCTTTCTGTAGGATATTTAACTGCTCCAGCATGACTTAAACTGCTTCCAAGACTTAATTTTTCTTCATTAAGACTTACACAAACCTCCATTAAGACATAAACCTGGTCGGTATGACTTAATAAAAGTTCGGTATGACTTAACACAGCTGGCAGGTGGTCGGTATGACTTAATCAAGATATTTGTTTCGGTAAGACATAATCTTCATAGCTCGGTAAGACATAATCTTGAATTCTGTCGGTATGACATAATTTAGGTCATACCGAATTTAGCTTCACCAAGACATAATCCAACCTTCTTTCTTTAAGTCATATTGATCCATTTAATTAATTAATGATTAACCAATTCATATTTAATTGATACAATAATTAATTTAATAAATAAATTAATTCTTCTAGAATTAATTCATTTAATTAAATCAACTAAATGATTTATATCAATTATAAATGAATTTAATTAAATCAATAATTAATTAATTTAATTCTTACAAACCACTGAAGGTAGTAAAGAATTACCACTGACTTGTGTTGACGTTCGATGTACTGTCTGGTTCATGAACGACTAACTTCAATGATGCTTCTTCACTTTTGACTTTAGGTTGTGGTTTATTTCTTCTCTCAATTCTCTTGTACTGTAACTGACATTCAAACTATCACTCGAAAAATCTCTGTCACTGTTCAAATGAATCCATTCACTTCAATGTTATACTGGGGCTTGATCAGATAACTGAATCGTCTTCCAGTGTATGACATCAAAACTATAGATTGACTTTTCTTTTTTTTTTCTTCTGACAGATAATACTTCTTGAGATTCCTGTGACAGTTCATCTGTATATTTACTTATTACAATTTGGTTTAAGTTGATTAGGATCCTCTAACTAAAAATAGGCTGAGTCATATGCCTTTCAAATATACTGATACGCTACGTTGTCCGCCGAACCTCCTCGAGTATAAAAATAACCTCTACGGTACAGGTCTCTGGCATACGTGGATTTCCCTTCACCACCAGTGGGTCCGTATACCCAGATGATCATACGATCATCGGGTTCCACCTGCAGCGTCTGTTCCAAATACAGTTGCCACGATTTCAAATTTCCGATTTGAATTTCCGGAACGGAGTTCCGGAATTCTTCCTCGGCAAGCTTTGCCTTTACACATCGATAGAGAGCGGGATTTTCCTCCCTCATCCTTTCCGGTGACCGAGTAACATCGTCCCTTTGTCGTCTTCTATGGGACCCACTCGGGCAATAATCCCCAAATTCAAAAGGCCCCGAAACCCTAGTTTCTAATTTGAAATAGTAGTCACGAGCTTCGTCTGTGTTCCGCGCCCGTTGTTTTTCCAGATGCGGATAAAGATCGCCGAAGACAGCCCTCACCTGGTTCAGGGTTCTATCCCCTTTCAATTGCAGATAACCCTGTAGATGACGACGATGACTAGTCGGAGCTTCCTCCTCCTGCCAACAGGCGTAGAAACATGGGTATTTTCAAAAGCGGCACCCGTTCCGGTGCCGTGGTGCCGGGGAAGAAGACGGTGAAACACCACCACTTCCCTTTTATTGAAGGCATACGCAAAAAGCAAGGGGGGGCAAATTGTAATTTTGGGGTCTCGGGGTCAGGGTTGCGATGCGGGTAATACTAGGCCGCATCGCTCTTATATATCCTAGAGACCCAAAGGTGGGTCCCACACATTTCAGAAATTGCAAAACAGTCCCCCAAGTTTCGGAAATTGCAAATCAGTCCCCCAAGTTTTCGAAATTGCCAAACAGTCCCCAAGTTTCGGAAATTGCAAATCCGCCCATTAACTTTTAATTAATTACAAAACAGACACTTTTATTTTAAGATTTCGATTATTGGGCCTCGTATTTAAGGACCCATTACCGTGAACATGCAACAGCAGCGCCGCGTAGCGGAAATGTTGATGAATTTAAAACACTTTCTCCGAATAATGGAATTGTGAGGGAGTGGAACTCGGCACTATGTAGTGCCCACCTCTTTAGCTCATTATTGGTCTCCTCGTCCAAGAATGATTTATAGCTGGACTTGGGGCCAGGATTGCAGAGGAAGATTGTTGGGACCCCACCCGTTATAATCATGGGCTTTCCGTGTTTTGTATTGGACTGCCACTTCCTTTGGGCCTCCATGAATTCCTTGAAGTGTTTGAGGTAGTGGGGGTCCACATCATCGATCACATTGAACCAGGAGTCGTTCGAGAATATTCGCGGGTTGAGGTCCAGGTGGCCGCACAAGTAGTTGTGCGGCCCAAGAGAGCGAGCCCACAACGTTTTGCCCGTGCGACTCTCCCCTTCAATGACAATACTTTTGGGCCTGTAAGGCCGCGCAACGGGCCCAACAACATTTATCCGAGCCCATTCCAGTATCTCCTGGGGGACGTTGGTAAACGACGCCGTCTCGAAGGGGCTGACGAATGGCGGTTCCGGGACCTTAAATATCCGCTCTAGATTGGCGCTGATATTGTGGTACCGCAATACGAAATCCTTTGGGTTTCGTTCCCGCAATATGTTCAGGGCCTTTTCCTTGCTATCCGTCTTAAGGGCTTCCTCGTAATCGTCGTGGGCATTGCTCGCCCATTTCTTTCCGGAACGCCCATCCTTCTGGAACTCACCCCAGTCTACGAAATCACCGTCCTTGGCAATGTACTCGTTTACATCGTTGCTGGACTTAGCCCCCTGCACGTTGGGATGGAACATGATGGAGGTGGAGGGATGTCGAAGATCGAAGTGCCTATGATTGGTAAATTGAGCCTTGCCTTCGAACTGGATTAGGACGTGTAGATGGGGTTGCCCATCCTCGTGCAATTCCCTAGCGACCCTGATGAATTTCTTGTTGGACGGGCAAGAAATTGATTGTAGCTGCTCCAGTGCCTCCTCCTTAGACAATGAGCACCGTGGATATGTCAAGAATACGTTCTTCGCCTGTAACCGGTAGCGTTTTTGAGGCGGTGGCATTTTGGTGAATAGTGGATGTACTCCAATTGAGAGCTCACACTTCTATCCCTTGTATTGGAGTATTAGAGTACAATATATAGAGGTGGCTTGGGGGAGGGGAGGCCCTCATTAATATTACTGAGGGCCGACCCGGCCGGCCGACAGGTGGGGTCCGCGCAGCGCTTTTTTGTCCCCCCTTGCTTTTTGTGAAATATTCTGAATTAAATTTTAAAAATTATGCCATAATTTTTGTTGGGGTCTCTACATTCAGAAAATGTACTCATTTTAATTTTTCCGAAAAATTAATTTTTTCCCTTTTTTTTAAACCCTAAACTGAAAACCCGGAATATTTAATTGCGGAAGGGGAA
Organism: Saposhnikovia divaricata; assembly: GCA_036435485.1. Lineage (NCBI taxonomy): Eukaryota > Viridiplantae > Streptophyta > Magnoliopsida > Apiales > Apiaceae > Saposhnikovia > Saposhnikovia divaricata. The sequence goes on along the minus strand of CM071595.1, from coordinate 66,483,448 downwards.
TATGTGATTTCCAAATTAATGTTAAAAACATTTTAACTGGGATAGGAAACATTTAACGAAGGTTAAAGTAGGAAACATTTAACGGGGGGTAAGGAATATATTCTTTAACCGGGTTAAAAACATTTAACCTGGGTCAAAGTACTAGTCAACTTTATGTCAGCTTTATGTCACCTTTTACTTTTGCTTTAGACAAAAGTAAAAGGAGGGGGTCTACATGTTCCCTCTGCTTTATGCCAGCCAATCATATCGCTCCCTCATAATTAGTGTCACATCCGGGTATGTAAATACCCGGATATATAACGTAGAAGCAATTTAATAATTCGTCCATGGCTTCAGGGACGAATTTTTCGAGTTTGGTGAAAAAATATTATGAGGGAGATTATGCGCATTTCTTTGTGCACGTTGCAGCGGATTCCATGGATTCTGGGCCGGAGAAAACATCCACGTCCCTTTCCGTGGTGGACGTGCCCCCTCGGAATGATCAGAGTCAGAGGTTCCAGTTGCTCGCTTGTAAACGGACCGTCCTGCAATCGGATGCGACAACATATTTTTCCATTTTCGATATGCCCGTCCAATTGGCCAATCCTATTTGGGTCCAGTTTCATGATTACGCCGAGGATACTCGAGGGGGCAATTTTTTAAATATTGGCAAAAATGCCTTGTTGTACTACATGGCATACGACAGCTCGACAACGAGCTGCCTTCAAGCCACTGTCACATCTTGTATTGGGTTTTGATAACATTTTAATTTAATAAACATTTCATAGAATGTCGATCTCCGTTTTACGTTTTATCATTTAATTACTCGTCAGTTGGCAATCAATTACTTGTCATTGATTGAGCACGTGTTGCAATTACAGTAAAAGAGAAGACCGCATCTACAGCCTCGGCCAGTAACAAGGCCCTTTAATTCTGTTTGTTTCTCCTTCCATTGCATGACCTGTCCTTCAGTTCATTGGGCTGATTGTTCATATTCGCGGGATTAATATTTACTGGAATTTGTACTACCATAGTACATCCAATCTGACGTTCCAGATTAACCACTATTGGAGTGCATAGTGCGTGCACATGGGCCGAATAGTTCCATTTATGGTGTGAAAAGACCCCTTTACCCCTTGGTTTTTTAACTGTACACGAAAAGCCAGGGGAATTTTCGTCATTTCGGGGTGTACTCCAATTGAGTCCCCTTCACCTTTGCTATAGTATTGGAGTACATTTTGTCTTATATTGATAACAGTTCCTCCTGGCCTTTGGCGGCCACCTATAATATTACGGTGGCCGCGCCGGCCTAGGTTCCGGCCACGCAGCGGAAATTCTGGCCCCCGGTGAAGCCGAGGATGTTTTCGATTTAACCCGCCGTTGTAGATGAGGGGAATAGGGAACGGGGACCGTTGGATTAAAATATATTGTGAGACACACACTATATACCGTGGATCACAACCACCAGATTCCCAGCTTGTTTAATTAATTAAAAATTCATTCTGCCTCGAGGGGATGGAAACCCAGTTCGATAACACGTATCACAAATCCCGCCGAAATGAGTACCGATTATCCAATGCAACCCAGAACATCAAGATGTCCTTTCCCAGTCTGAAGGATCTGACCTTCAGTAGATTGACTCGAAAGTGCATGAAGATCGACCATTGCCAGATCGAGTACCGACCTCTTACCCCGCACAACGCACAAGGGTTGGTTGATATCGAGATACACGACACAAGGTTGAACATCGACCAGTCTCGACAAGCCTGGTACAGGTTGCCCATACATGGCCATTACCAAATGAACTTCTTTTCCGACTCGTATTTTTCCCTAACGGATGCCATCCCATGGAAGGCGACGATCAGAACGAGTCGCACGAACATGAACACGGACACCCCTTTCTGTACCATCAAAGCACGCCTGAAGTTATCATCCGAGAAACACTCGGAGTTCATCACGTGGCGCTCCCCATCCGTGAAGATAATCGTTGGACATGTTTCCCACGACCAAATCGATTTTGGTCACATAAATCGGGCACCCCCATTATTATTGATGCCCGAACAAGAAGCCATCACCATGGAGGAGAACGAAATTAACAAGGGGACATTTGTCCCCTTGACAATTGGTATGGGCGAGTCGTACCAACAATCTCTCCGCTCGACTCATCCCGACACAGCATCGGTGAAGTTCCATCCTGCAAGGGGGGTGACGATCCTCACCCCCCAGCGACACATAGGCGGACTCGGGGGTACCACCCGGTAGCCCAACTGGTAGCCCGCTCTGGTAACTTAGTTGCAGCAGATATTCCGGAAGCTCTATCTGGTGGCTGTCCTTATCTGAACTTATAACTTTATTGGGTTTCCAATGGGAATTGGGGGTATCGCCGGTAGCCTCGCTCCGGTAACCCCTCCGGTACCCCGATCATGGAAGCTACTCTGGAAGCTCTTCGGGATGACTGATGATGGTTACAGGTTACCTACATGGGGATGCCCTTGGGACCCTAAGCCACACATTCCTTTACTGCCATGCACATGGTAACCCCTAGGGCTGCCACGGGCCCTTGGAAGCCTGACAGATCAATTATTTTCCTCATGGGTCTAGACCCTAATCCTCTAGTGGGCCTAAATCTAACCCATGCAAGATTTTGGTCATAACACCCGAAATCCACCCCAAATCTATTGGATCGGGTTCGGATTTCAGTTTTCGGGTATTTTTCAGGTTTGGATTGGATACGAATTTAATACAAAAAATTGGATTTCGATTTCGATTTTGCTAAACCCAACCCGATCCGACCCAATTATCATCCTAACTCAGTTCATTATTTGACATGTTGCAACTCTTCCTCTCTAAGTTTTTCTTTTCTTTTTTATTTTTTTATATCTTTGGCTTCACTTTCAGTTTATATTTCTAACTAAATATGTATCTAATATACATAACAAAATTATATACAACTTAAAAAAAATATTATATCAATTATTTAATAAATTGGATATTACACAACAAAGACCAAAAATATGTTAAAAGTTAACATAGTTACGTAAATTTGAAAGTAATTATGAAACTAGTATTGAAATGCAACTTTTTTTTCTTTGCTCAGCAAAGGGAAGTCGTTGAAATGCAACTTTTAATACACTAAAACATTTTTTAATGACATATTATAGCAATAGTTTGGACTTAATTCTTTTTTAACCAAATAATATCTATATAGCTATATGATTAATGGTAGATGAATTAAAGATTTGGAAAAATAAAAAGGATAAAAAAATGAATTCTAATAATAAATTAAATTAATCAATTAATTTGAAAAATGATTGAAGAAAAAAGGATAGTTTGGTAGAATTAACAAACTCGGTTAAATTAGGATATCAGCCTAGTAAATAGGGAACAAAAACAACATTTTTTTTTCGAAATACAATAGAAGTATATTTTATTTTAATTTATTAAAATGTTTTTTTTATTAATATTTAATTTATTATAATTAATAATGATGATATAATGTGAGTATTTTTGGTGACATTTACTATTTTTCATTTATAAGTGGTATCATTATACTTTTTTTTGATTATGTAAGCTTATATGCCTTATAATTTAGTATCCGTTCTAAGATAATTCTTAGGATAAGCGAGAGTCGAACCTATGACCTGGGACGATAGAGAATACATCCTTTACCACTTATACTTTTGATTTCATTCACTTGATATTATTTTGTAAAACAAATCTTAGTCGAATGTTACAAAATTATGAAATGCTCTTAATAGTATCATTGTATAACTGATTTTTGTTATTTGGTAATATTCACTATTTTTAACTTCTAAATAATACATTTTTTTTCATACTAAAATCAAATTTATTTTTTTTGAATTTTCACAATTTATCTATACATTTTCTCTTGTACTAAACCACTAATCCTCTTACTAACACTTCTTCCAATAAGTATCCAAGTCATTTAGTATTCTCGGGTCTAATTCCCTATTATCTATTAAATAAAATATAATTTAATACTTTTACAATTGAACGTTTATATATTTTAAAAGTATAAATTTATAATTATATCCTATTATATAATAAGCGTAAGGGGGATTTTATCCATAATTTTCGTCACTATACTACCAAAATAATCTCAACCGTCGAATCTAATAGTTTTAAAAATAGACGATCAAGATTATATCATATTAAAAGAGAAAATTATAATCTAAAATGAATATAATTAGAAAAGGTTGCATTAGAAGTGAATTTTAGAAAGAAAATTAACTAAAAAGAGGTTGTTTATAATTAAATTTTAAAAAGAAAATCATAATCTGAAAGGGATATAATTAAAAAAGGTTGTATTAGAATTGAATTTTATTAATTTTTTTATTTGTATTAGAAAAATTCATATTTACTATTTGGGCTTTATCTTGAGATCTAAAAATCAGAATTAGATTATTTTACAATCCACGCGAAACTCATAAAATTATCTTTAATTCAGTGATGATTTAATAATTATAATTCAAATGGAAACACTCAGAATCTCAAGAGAAAATATAATTACGAATTTTTGCATTAATCCTATTCAATGTAGAAGACATACATTGATCTATTCAATGTAGAAAACCTAATCATATATGATTTAAATCATTAATATACACCTTTTCATATTTCAATATAAATACTTTCTTTAGTTTATAACATATTAAAATATTGAATATTTTTTTTATGTTAGATCCAACAGTTTTCATCTATTTATTTTAAAATCTAATGGTTCTTATTTATTTTGTCGTACGGAGGACCAGACTACCGATTATCAAAGTTTTGGATAAAATCTCTCCTACACTTATTATTAAAATTGTATTTGGTTGTTAGCAGAACAATCTTCAAATAATAATAAGGGTATTTTGATAATTAAAACGAATTACAAGTAGAATTCATAAATCGATCGAACAGAATTTTCAACGTAAAAAATCGTCAATATCTTCTCTCTTTTGTTTCTGCGTATGTTTAATTGGAAAATAATTGTTAAACCATTTCCAAATTAAAGATTATTTTTTTAATTTCACGTGGGTTGTAAAATCGTTCAAATCAAATTATAAGAATTTAAGATAGAGTATAGATATTAAATCGAATGTGTAAAATCTTATATATATCAATTTTTTAACAATAACATATATATAAAATCTTATATATATATATATATATATAACATAATAAAAGCTAAAGGAGTAATTTAAAGTAAAGAGTAGAGAGCCTGAGATATATTTCAGGCAAGTTCCCTGAGATAGTATAATTTTATATGTAAATATGGGTGGGTATTTTTCTAAAATCAATATTTGTTTAAAATTTTATTAATTAGCCCTGTGGACCCAATAAATTTTAAAGAATATCTCAGAAAAGTTTCATGAGATTAATTTCAGGATCATTTTTCTCTTTAAAATATTAATTAAATCATATCGACTATTTAATATGTTACAATTAATGTTAAGCTATATTTAATTAATATAATAACAAACTTTGTTTCTGACTTGCCTATCAGGTTTAGTTTACCTTTCCCCTCATGTGCACCTGTCTTGCTTGTCTTTCTTCCTCCTATTCTCCTTCAATATGTGCCTGCTTAATCTTTAAATAATTATGTATATGTAATATGCAATTTCTTATCGAATGAGCGGAACAGCTTGTTGTCCACTGGTGGCATTCTAGTTTTCTTTGAAGAATTGGGAGGGAATATTCCTCCCCCCGCGTGGTGGTGTCAAGAAGTTTTTAAGTACCAACACGAATGGTAGCACTATAATAGAAAGTTGGATCATTATTTATTTATGAGTATCATATATCGGTCTAATATAAATATAATCATGTTTCCACATTGACTTGGTCATTTAATTAGGATGGGATTAGAAGATGCTTAGCCACATCCGGGACAAGGCTGGGCAAGGCTGGTCCTTAAAGCCCACTGGGACCAGAAACCCGACACCAGTTATGTGTTAATGACTTAATGCTAATGTGCCGGCCGTATCTTAGGACTTAGGTTGTGGGTGTAGTGTGTTATTATGAAAAATCTAATTGTTAATTTTGTAATTAGAACTAGTTTTTAATCACATTAGCTTATAATTTGTGCAATGCATGATTTTTTTAATAATTATAATTTTATAAATTATATTAATAAGTAATTTTTTTAAATATTTATACTAAATTTGTATTTGTTAGGAATTATGTTGTCCTTGATGATGTTTACAAAACATCTGAAAACATATTTGTATAAGTTATTTGTAACTCATCAACGGATGAGATACTTTCCAAGTATCCGTTGATGAGGTATCTTATCAATCGATAAGTTTGTATCACGCTTAGAAGTACCAACGGATGGTTATCAATTAAAGTATTAGTTGATAGTATTCTGAGTCATGTTGACTATGAATGGATAAACTAAATAGGTTAGCTAATTGTAAATAGGCTGTGCTTTGTAATTCTGTTTAAGTGAAGTGATACATCAATGGATGATGGTTCTACACCAATGGATAATATCTTCAATGAATAACATACAACTCAATGGATAGTTAGCTTCAACGGATAATCTTCAATAATGTCTTGGAGCTAGCAGTTTATAGTGACTTGACATAGCTGACAGATCACATGGATTGATGGACTTCAAAATAGCATAGAAGCCAGTTTTTGGAAACGAAGAAGAAAAAGAAACATTCCTTTCCTTGGTAAAAAATTTGGAGGATAAAATCAAGAAATATCTTTCCAAGACAATCAGACAAAATTGAATCACATAAAGAAAAGGAGTGGCAGCAAACCTGCAAATATATTGACTTTGCAATATTCGTTTTGTTTGTAAGGTTTGTAAACTTGGGGTATATATAACCCAAGGGTAGCATTGCTTTTGTAAGAAGAACTGAGAAGATTTAGAAAGTTACAAGAGAAAAAAACTGAGCTCACACATAGAGATTATTAAGTTTTCCTTGTAAACACAAAAGGTTTGTAACCGCAGCTGTGTATCATTACAGAGATTATTCTTCGAAATATAAGTCTCAGGTGGACCAGAAAACCCACCTGAAATTTTGTAACTGTTGTGTGTCTGTTTTACATTCCATACACTTGTTTATTTCTCTGTTCTATTTTAGTTATCAATTTGTTCAGCCTCAAGAAATCAAAAAAGAGTTTAGTCAAGATTGTATTCAACCCCCATTCTACAATCTTGTGGTGTTGTTGGGATTTATAAATTGGTATCAGAGCAAGCTTCTAACATACAAGAAGTTTAAAGATCTACACCATGGGAAAAAAGGACACATGCGTGAAGATTCTAGTTCTTGACAAAGAAAATTACTTTCACTGGAAAGTAAAGATGCACTAACATCTCTCAGCCATTGATGAAGGCTATGTGGACTGTATAGAGAAAGGGCCTCATGTTCCAATGAAGCCTAACTCTGTAGTTGGAGAAGCTGCTGGTACTATAGCTATTGGAAGGCCAGTTCCAAAAACTCAAGCTGAATTCACAGATGAGGACTTCAAAGAAATGCATAAGGATAAGAAAACCATGAACATTTTGTTCAATGGTATAGACCAAGACATGTTTGATAATGTCATTAACTACACAACTACTAAGAAAGTGTGGGACACTATTCAAACACTCTATGAAGGAACTGAGCAAGTCAGAGAGAACAAGATGCAACTTCTCATACAATAGTATGAACACTTTCACTATATTTTAGGTGTAAACTTAACTGACATTTTTATTAGGTTTCAAAAACTACTAAATGGGTTGAATTTGTACGGGAGGAAGTATGAAACCAAAGATTCCAATCTTAAATTTCTAAGGTCTCTACCTAAGGAATGGAAGCCAGTGACAGTCTCTTTGAGGAATTCTTAAGATTACAAAGAGTTTACTCTTGAGAGACTGTATGGTATTTTGAAGACCTATGAGATCGAAATACAACAAGATGAAGAGATGGAGAAGAGCTAGAAGAAGTGTGGAGTTGTAGCTTTGGTGGCCAATATTCCAGTTAGCCAAGATGGTGAGAAGATGGAAAGTGTGAAAGCCATACCAAGTCCAAAGACTTGTGAAGATGGAGCTGAGACTAGTAAAGGGAAGAGCAAGATGATTGAAGAACTTGATGCATCGAGTGGTGATGAATCTGATGATCTAGATGAATATTTGGCATTCTTGTCAAAGAGATTTTTGAATCTAAGATTCAAAAAGAATCCTGCAAGAGCCAGGAAATTCAGGAAGAGCTACCAACCAAACAAGGATGTGGTTGAGAGGTCAAAGATTAAATGCTTTAGCTGTGGAATTGCTGGTCACTTTGCCAATGAATGCAGAAAATCCAAAGAAGAGAAAGATAAGAAACAGTTTGGAGTTGTTGACTACAAAAATAAATATTTTGATCTTCTCAAGCAAAAGGAAAGAGCATTCATGTCAAGGGACAATGAATGGGCTGATAAAGGTGACTAAGATGCAGATGAGGAGTTTGTCAAGCTTGCAATCATGGAAAATGAGAATGATAAAGAAGCTAGTTCGGCAAACAACCAAGTATTCTCTACAAACCTAACTGAACTTTCCAAAGATGAATGTGATAATGTTGTAGAAGAAATGTCTATTGAACTGCATAACATGCAGGTTACATTAAAATCGATTAACAAAGAGAACAAAAGGATTAAAGATCTAAATGCCAAGTTAAGTGATAGGAATGCTCTGTTAGAAACTCAATTAATTGAGTTTAAAACAATGAGAAGAGACTGTCAGGATGCTAAGAATGGATAATTGAGGCTCTGGAAAGAGAAGAGATGTTGAAAGAACAGTTGGAGGAAGAACAGAAATTGATTGCTAAATGGAAAGGATCAAAGGCTGTAACTAAGGAAAACTATAGTGTTCAAGTAGTTGATTCTTTCTGCAAGTTAGTAGAAGCAAAGTTTGAGATTAATGATGAAGTTGCTTCAGATAGTGATTCAACGAATACTGAGGATAACAATCCGTTGAACAAGGATCAATCAACGGATACTGATCATCCGTTGAAGGCTGGTAAGTCAATGGATGAGAAGTATCCGTTGAAGTCTACACCTGTCAGCAAAGCAACTTTGGTTAGATTGAACAAACAATATGGACCCATCAATAAGAACTTTGTTAGTGGAGAATGTAGCAAAACAAAATCAGTTGAAAAAGGCAACATAGGTCACTTATTCAACAAGCAATTGAAGGACAAGTTAGAAAAGATTGAGACTAAGGTTGAGGCTAAAAAGAAGAATAAAAATGGAAAGGTAGGTATTAACAAACACAACAACTACACACCTGATAAATATGCTCCTAGGAAAGTGTGTGTGCAATGTGGTAGTGTTAATCATTTATCTGCCAGTTGTAAAATTGTGAAAAATGCTTTTGTGCCTAACATGCCTATGCATATGCCTGGTATGAATGTTATGCCTAATGTGTTTGTTCTACCTGCTTATGCATCTAGTCAATGTGCTAACATGCCATTCATGCATAATCCATATTACAGTGCTTTCAATATGTCACAGATGCCATGGATGATGAATAACATGTTTGCACAAACTACGCCTAATTTTGCACTTAGTTACAATGCATATGAGCAAGTTCAAAGACCTACACCAAGGGTTAAGATTGATTTAAATCAATCTGAACCCTTGGGTGAAAAGGACTTGAAGAGCAATAAAAAGAATAACAAGGCAGGACCCAAGGAAACTTGGGTACCAAAATAAACTTGATTTGGTTTTGATGTGTGTAGGGAAAGAGAAAGAATCTTTGGTACCTGGAATGCATAATTGTCAAGAGAAAGAAGATAAAGACAATCTACCATTTTGAGGTATACTACACATGAAGAAGTTCATTCAGTTGATCAAGCGTCAGTGGAGTAATCAAGACAGTGGGTTCTATTTATAGTGACAAGAGGTTCCTACAGTGACAGAATACAGGTTATAAAGTTTTGAATAAAGAGTGAAGAAAAGGAAGACAGGAACCACAACTTTAAAGTCAATATATGAAGAACAATCATTGTGGTTAGTCACTCATGAAGCAGACCGTGCATCGAGTGTCAACATTAAACAGTGGTTGTTCATCATTAACTTTAATGGTTCAAGCTATCAAGATTGGTACAAAGGGAAAATCATTGTGCAAGCAACAGAAGTGCTAAATTCATTAACCACAAGGATTTTACTATCAAGTGGATTAGCTATGAGGAAAAATAATTATCACAAATAAATGCAAAGTGATATATTCGCAAAGCTGGAACCCCGACTTGAATTGATATATTTTTTACTAAGCAAAAAGTGTCTGGTTCCAAATCCTCAAGAGACCGCATCTTAGAGTTTAAGGATTTATTTATATTAATAAATATTTTGTTTAATTAGAAAATTATATTTATAAATATCTAATAATATTAGATATTTATTTTCATAATTTCTGAATTAAATTAATTATTTATTAATTAAAGATTAGTAGCTATGCGGGTTATAAACCATTTCTACGGGCTGGCAGGTGGTTTTATTTATTTGATTTGTTAATAGGCCACGTTGAATTAGAAATGGTCAGGTCTTTAATTGATTTTAAATGAATAAAAGATTTGAAAAAGTGGCCAGGCCTCGTTTTAGTCATGCCGAATGGTTTAGTAAGTTAGTCATGGCTTGTCAAGTTAGTCATGCTGATTTATTTAAGTTAGTTATGCTGATTTATTTAAGTTAGTCATGCTGATTTAATCAAGATTAGTCATGCTGAGATTAGTTAGTCATGCTGTCAAGTTAGTCATGCAAAAAGAAAAGTCAAAGCAGCCAAGAAAGTCATGAAGAGTGGTTGGACAAGTTAGTCATGCCGATAGTCATGAAGAGCCTACCTTAGTCATGCCAAGCCAATCCACCATGACTCCTAAGTCATTCGAGGCAAAATGAAAGAAAAAGAGGCAGGAGGCAGGAGATCTTTTTTGTTTAAAAGCTACTGGCGGCTCCTTTATTCACCACATCTTCACAACTTCTATTTTCTTCAACACACAGAGACATACAGAGGAGAAAAGAAGAGACCAAGAGAGAAATGTTCTTGAACTTAATTAAATTCTTATAAATTATTTCTGAGTTGTATTGTTAAATCTAAACCGATAGAAATAGTTTACTAGTAACCTTAGAACTATCTAGCGAGTGTTTATTCCTAGTACTTATCTCTCGAATAGCTTTTAGCATTCGATCTTTTTATTACAAATATAGAAAAGTTCATGTCGAATTTTCTATAAAATTTGTAATAATTAGTTTGGTCATCAAACCTTGTAATTTGTACCCGTGCATTAAGGCACACCCCTCCAAATTTATATAAAGTTTATATTTAACTTGAATATTGGCTTCGTTTTATTCCGCATCGATTTGTTTAAAAATTAATATACACCTAAAGAACAATTTCGATAAAACGGTATAGTTTGTATTCAACCCCCCCCCCCCCCCGCGTCTACAAACTATCTTGGACCTAATAGAAGCTCATATAATTATCTTTAATTTAGTTATGATTTAAAAATGATTATCGAAATGGAAACACTCAAATCTTAAGAGAAAATATATTTACGAACTGTTACATTAATCATATTCAATGTAGAAGACCTACATTGATAATTCTATTCAATGTAAAAAATCTACTTATATATGATTTAATCATTGACATACTTTTTTTCGTATTTCAATATAAATACACTTTTTAGTTTGTATGTTAAATTATAAAATATTTTTGTATGCTAGATCTAACATTTTTCATCTATTTATGTTAAGATCCAACGGTTCTTATTTATTTTGTCGTATTGAAGACCAGACTACCGACTACCAAAGTATTGGATAAAATCAATCTTACACTTGTTATTAAAACTGTATTTGGTTGTTAGTAGAACTATCTTGGAATAATAAGAAGGGTATTTTGATAATCAAAACGAAATTTAAGTAGATTTCATAAATCGAATAGAATTTTTAACTTAAAAAATCATCAATTTCTTTTCTCTTTTGTTTCTGCGTAGTTTTAATTGGAAAATAATTATTAAACCGTCACTAAATTAAAGATTATTTTGTTAATTTCATGTGGGTTGTAAAATCGTGCAAATCAAATTTTAAAAATTCAAGATAGAGCACAAATATTAAATTGAACGTGTAAAATCTTATCTATATATCAATTTTTTAACAATAATTTCATATGTAAATTAATAACATATACATTTTTAAAAAAATAATATAATCTTAGATATTAAAAAAGGAGTCGTGCGTTGCACAGGTTATATATATATATATATATATATATAGTTTAAAAAAGTGGTCGAAAATGACAACTCAAAAAATGGAACTTGCAATCAGAAATTCAGTTGCATGTGGTTGCATTTAGTTACATAAGAAAGTTCCATTTTTCAGTTGTCATTTTCGACCATTTTTTGAACTATATATATATATATATATATATATATATATATATATATATATATATATATATATATATACAACCCAAATCCACCAAAATCACCCCACCTTAAAAAAAATTGCATGTGGTTGCATTCAGTTGAATATGGCCCATGCGGGGCCTTGCAACTCAAATCCACCAAAATCACCCCACCTTAAAAAAAAGGGGGGGGGGACGCTGGGCAGGGGGGAAGGGATGCCCTAATTTCTAGTATTTTTGCAATTTAGAGCTTAGTTTAGTAAAATTGTAAATAACTATTCTTAACAAAAGTAAATGTGTAAAAATTTACTTTTTCCTACATATTTATCAAAAAGCCCTATTTAATTTTATGACGTTCAACTAATGAAGTGTTATTAGATGGATGAAGGTAAAAAGTACTTAAAATATTGGATGGTACTAAATTTAAAAAACTAATTGTACAAAGGATATTCCAATTTATTATATGTATATAATTGTTTTTGAAACACATAATATATATATATATATATATATATATATATATATATATATATATATATATATATATATATATATATATATATATATATAGGCCTTTGCTCCATACAGAACGCTCTTATATAACAAACAATAAAGAACACCTTAGATCTATTAGATCCTTTGGCCCCGCCAGGGGCACCCAATACAAAAAGTTGTTATTTTTTTACCCTCTATCAAGTCTGCAAAAAAAAAATTGAAAATTACTATTCACTGATGACGTCACTGATGACGTCATCAATGAACAGTAAATTTTCAATTTTTTTTTGGTTTGCTAGAGGGTAAAAAAATAACAACTTTTTGTATTGGGTGCTATGACGGAACTCTTAAATTATATTAGATATGAGGTGTTCTTTATTGTTTGTTATATAAGGTGTTTGCTATGGAGTGCAACTCTCTCTCTATATATATATATAGGCTCAATTACGAACTAAAAATTTTGAGTAATTGGGTAACTAAATATGAGCCCTACGATATAATACAAATGAATGGCTGGATTAAAAACCTAATACAACTAATGTACGTGTCTGTGCAGTTATTTTCACACATGTTCTAGTTGTTTTTCTTTTATATATTAAGTTCTTTAATTCTTACGTGTTTTCTTAATTTCAAATTTTAATCTTTCTTTACAGAACATTGTAATAATAGAAAATAACATAGAAATAAGCTATCATAAAATATTTACAATACATCCTGACAAAAAAACAATATTTACAATACATCACAATTTTTAAAATTATTTTTAAAAACAAAATTTTTTATTCATTTGATTTTTTAAGAAAGAATATAGGAACAATACAAATACAAAAATTTTACAAAAAAGTAGTTAATCAATTGTACATCATACAAAAGTTCTATATTTTTCTTTACAGAACACCGAACAAAAATTCTTATTTTATAAAAAACATAAAAATACAGAACACCTAAAAATTTTAAAAAAATCACACAAAGTTCTGTATCGAAACACAACTTCATTTTTATAAAATAATAGTTAATTACTATACAACACATATAAGAAAATACAGAACGAATACAAAACATAAAAATACAGAACAACTAAAAATTAAAAAAAAATATACATTAAAATAAAAACATAAATAAAGTAGAAATATCTAATAAAAATTATAAATAATGAAAACAACATGAACACAAAAATACATAACACAAAATAAATAAAGAATATATAGAAATATAAATTATAAAAATTTACAATACAAATTAAATAAAATATAACAAAATATTTTGATAAAAAATCATAAAGAAAATAGCAAAATAAATAATTTTTAGTCTATTTAGGAGTGTACGTTTAATACATGTAACTTTCCACTATGTTTTCTATCTCCCTACGTAGTACTCCCTCTGTCCCAAATCTTTTATCATGTTTGACTTTTTGTGGTCAAATTGACCAAACTTTGACCAATATTTACGTATCATTCTTTTATAGTTTACAAAATCTAAAAAATACATATTAAAGTAGATTAGATGTACTTTCTAATGATATAATTTTTATCATAATTTTCATATATTTTATATATGTAATATTTGGTCAAAGTTTGGTCAATTTGACCATTAAAAGTCAAACAGGACAAAAGATTTTGGACGGAGGGAGTAAATCTGAACCATTTATTCTATTCACTTTTTAAGGGTTAAGGTTCTAGTTCCTAGGTTACTCAATTTATGAGTTACTCACAGAGCCTTCCCCTATATATATATTCTCAGTCCAAGGTTCAGGTTTTTTCCTAAGTCTTGCATACAATATTGCTGTATCTTGTGCTAAATTAGCATAGTAATCTGAAATATAATTCAGACTTCCTAAAAATCTTTGTAACTGCTTTTTGTCAGTTATTATATCAGGAAATTTTGAAGCAAATTCAATACTTCTATCTATGGGAATAATATTTCCCTGATTAATCATATGGCCCAAAAATCTAACTTGAGTTTGAAATAATTTCATTTTAGGAGCAGATATGACTAATCCATTATGTTTTATCAAATTCTTAAATATTTTTAAGTGTTTGATATGTTGTTCAACTGTTTTAGAGAATACTAAAACATCATCTATATGAACAATTATAAATTCAGTATAGGGATTAAATATATCATTCATTATATTTTGAAATTCAGAAGGGGCATTTTTCTGACCGAAAGGAAGGACATTCCATTCATAATGACCAAAAGGGACTGTAAAGGTAGTTTTATATCTATCAGATTCATTAATCTATATCTGCCAATAACCTGATTTCATATCAAATTTAGAGAAGATTAAAGCATCGCTTAATCTATCTAACAAATCTTTTTTGTTAGGGATTGGATATCTAATCCACTTTAACACTTTATTAAGAGGTTTATAATTAATAACTAATCTAAGGGCACCTCTTTCCTTTTCTGCAGCATTATTAACATAAAATGCTGTACAACTCCAAGGCGATTTAGACTTTCGAATTAAGCCTTTTTTTAAAAGAGAGTTTATCTTTTTTTTTACATAATTCTAAGTATTCTTGGTTCATCTGGGCTGGCCTAGCCTTAGTAGGAATTTGGTTTTCATTAAAACCATCTATATAAGGAAGAGAAACAACATGTTTCTTTATATTCCAGAAAGCATTAGGAAGGTCATTACAAACTTCATCATTGAATTGTTTTTCAATGATTTTTATTTGATTTTTAATATCGGGTTTCTTGAGTTGTTTATTAATACTCAAAACTTTTATTTCTTCTTTAAGAAAACATAATTGATTTTCTTTGCCAAGAAGACGATCTCTCATCTCATTAAGCATTCGAGTCTGGGGGTCGGTAACAAATTCAAATTTTATGTTTTTACCTTGTATTATGGTAGAAATTCCAGTTTGATCAACATTGTTGAGAGGCATAATAATGTGAAGGAAAGGTGTTCCTAAAATTATTCTATGGTTAATATTCTTTATTAGAATAATAGATGTGGGAAGACAAATGTCTTGGTTGCAAATATAAGCGTTTGGCAACTTATACCTAACTTGGAGCTTATCTCCCGCAGCATGAGAAATGGACTGGGTAGTTTTTTTCAAAATATTTAGTAGGGATTATTCCTTCTTTTATACAGTTCAAATCGGCTCCACTATCAACTAGAGCTATCTCATCTTTAAGAATAATTTTTCTATCTATCAAAAGAGTAACTTTAATATACCATCTTTGAGATGTTACTTGTTCTAAAAGATTCAAATATTCTGTAACTTCATTGTTACTGGTAGATGGGATATTCTTTTGTTCTTCCTTTTTAGAGGAGGAAGGTTTTTCTTCTAACAAAGTAATTCTTTGTGCTAACATGGTGTTATTCTGTTTAATCTGACTAATTTCAGATTTTAATAAATTAACTTCTTGTTTCAAATCATTAATAGAAACAGGAGTTTCTTTTTTAGTAGATTGCTGAAATCTGTCTATAACCTCACTAAATTGGTAAGGTGCTTCTATAACTATAGGAGTTTCTTTTTCTTTATTATCTTTAATAAGGGCTTCGAGCATTTGCTTCTTTAATTCAAAATTTGTAATTGATTCTATGATTTTTAGGGCTCGATCTTGATCAGCCGTTAAGACATTTAATCCATTCATTTCTACTATAGATTTGTAATAGTTTAATTCATTACATTGACAATCATTATTGTCAGAAATAGCTGAGTCTGAGGAGGACTCATAAATTAAGGCTAAATCTTCATCATTAGAAGATTCTCTTTCTTCATCTGAACTATGAAGCATGACCTTTTCTAATTGTGAACGTAATTGTTCATCTTCTATCTCATTAAGAGCTTTCTTTGTCCAACATTGGTTGGCAGAATGGCCAACTTTGCCACACTTATGACAAGTTATATCAATCTTTTTTGCCTTTCTTTTCTTTTTATTCGGGACAAAAGGTCTTTCCTTTGATTTATTGTAAGGTTTTCTTTTATAATTCCTTTTATAAGAATTATTATTATTAAAAGGATATTTCGATTTATAAGAATTATTCTTGTAGGTTTTATTCCTTTTATAAGAAATCTTTTGCTTCTTCTTATCTGGATATCGAGGAATTTTTCCTATATCAAAGGCGAATTGATCACAAAATTCTCCTAATTGGTGTTTCTCAGAAAGCTTTTGCTTTTTTAACTGATTCCTTAATTTTATGTCATTACATAAAGTTAATCCTTCGTTAATACAATTACTAACAATCTCTCCGTAAGTTAGAGAGGAGTAATTAATGTTTACTCCATCATTCTTATTTCTTAAGGATTGTCTAACTCTTTCAGCAAAGAGATGGGGTAAACGTCTACAAATTTAGACTTCCAATGAATTGAATTAGGGTCATTAAGCTGATAAACCCTAGATAAAAAAGTATCTTTATACCATCTAAAATGAGTCAATGAAGGGCATCTAAGATTCTGTAGAAGCGTACATAGCTTCTCTGTTACAGGAACATTTGCTCCTATAAAATGTTGAAGAATAGCTAGACACAGAGTATAAACTGCATCTTCTTCTCCCGTTGTGGTAACACCATTTTCTACTTTTATGATTTTTTTATGATTAATAATTTCTAATCTCTGGCTAAGGGTAAGATAATGATCCCACCATCCTCTGATTTGTCCTACAAATCCAGTCGAAATGAAGGACGCTATAGCACTGTCAGTGCTTCCGTTCTGTATACAAACAGTGGAATACATAATCATTCTATGTATAACATCGAAAATTTGTTTTTCGTTTAAACCATCAACATTCCATTCGTAGATGGCTTTTCCCGTGTATGAAGTTTGAATATACTCTGGTTCTTCAAATAGAAGATCTTGAGGAGAAGGTCTTTGGTAGTAGAATTTTTCTAAAGGTTTAGGAGCATAAATAAGGTTTAGCTCCGCATGACTAATTTGTTGTTTAGCAAACATGGTTGCTAATTGGTTAATGTCATCTAGGTCTTCAGAAGGGTCTGAAGCTTCTGATAGTTGAGAAGATTCCTCCTTAGATAACACTGTTAAGCTTAGGTTTTGAAGCTTTTGCTGAAGAATTTGTAAAAAATCTTCGCCACTAGTTTCTAACTTAAATCCCTTTATTGGGATGGGAGGTTGAATCATTGGAATATTGTCTTTATTAGACGATGATTCTGGTGAAAAGTTTTGAGATTCTTTTTTCTCGACTGGCTTTTTTATTGAAACTAATTCGTCTTTTATAGTTTGTTTCAGAAAAAATTATTTCATTTTCTAAGTTTATAAATTGATCACCTAAACAAGTGAGAAAGGTATTAGTAATTTTTGAGACCTTATTATCTCATTCAGATTTTTTACAGTTACTTGAGTATTTTCAAGTTTTTGAAGGCTAGTATAAGCCGTAGCTTCTGTAGTATTACTTAGGCAAATTGTTTGCTCGGGTGGAAAGGGAGAATTAACGGTATTTCCTTTTACAGTCTTCCAAGGTTTTTGTAATACTAAAATCTCTTTATTAGTATTATTAAGATAGGTTTTTATAAACCAATGAACAAAAGATATATAATCTTCTGTCTTAGCTAGGTAAAAATAATATTCATCTTTAAACCTTTTTAGGTCATTTGACGAATAAGTCTTAAAATACCATTGCCTAAATTGGGCATGTTTCTCTTGCTGGAATTCCTTATTAAGGATTTCCCTCATCGTGCTTCCTGGGGATAAATCAATCATTGATATGGAAGCTCATTTCCGATTGAGTAGGAGATTGCCTACTTTTTTCATAAATTCCTTCTGGAATTCTATTTTGGCTAATTCTGATTTCTTCTACGAGTTCTGGTTCTCTTACTTGTGAAGTAGAGGCTCTAGCTGAAACGCTAGGAGCTGTGATATAATCACTAGCGGTAGAGTACCTAGAGGATATAGATCTAGGGAGTCTAATAGTTCGTTGAGGAGTTAATTTAATTTCTATATCACCCTCAACTATCTGGATTATCTGGTCAACTTCTTTGTTGACTTGAGGCTCAGGTTCTAATTCTTGAGGAAGAGACCATGTCTCTGGAAAATCGATTTCTTTCCACTTAATCATTCTATTAGTGGCTATGTTAGAGGTTAATAAATTGGTTTGAACTACAGTTGTAGTTCCAGGACACGATATTTGTTTAGCCTTGGGGTTTAATGTATTTAAAACTTTATAATAAATTCTATAGCATATTGCTATAATCTCACTTCCTGGTTTAAAATTATATCCGTGAGTATGTAATGTTAGTTGCATAGCATCTAATAAATGATTATCAGATAAAGATAGGGTTAAATTTGGGGCTACGTTGAAATAGACGGGTCCATGACATAAACTGGTTTCTATTAACGCAGCTAAAGATTGTTTAAAATCTCTACATCGGCCATCTCTAACAGAAGCCATTATACTCGTGTTTAAGCCTAATAACGTTAAAGGCTTAAAGGCTATTTGAATTAATCCAATATGGATAAAGTTATAGCTTTTAAAAGGAAGTAAATCCTTCTTATTTAATAATCTAATTGTTTGATTAGTGTCAGTGACTCTAAGGGTTTGTTCCATTGTTTTTATAACCTGTCTTGATTTAAAATCAAAGAAACCAATATTATAAATATGGTCTAAGGGAACAGAGGGTATTACCCATTTATTCAATTTATCCAAATTCTTTGGATACTCAGCCAATTCAGAATTTTTAACTAAATCATTAGGATGATCATCATCCTCCAAATTATTCATAATAATGAAGGATAAAGCTAAAGCTGTTGTGGTGGGTTGGACCTCTAAGTTATGTAAGGATGTTTATTTGTTACAAAAAAGTAAAAGTACGAAAATTTAAAATATTTTTGGTCATCTTTGCAAATGTCTCACTCGTTTAACTGTCAACTGAAGGGATAGACGGATAAAAGCCAAGAAATCAAAGATGTGAAATATTTTTAGCAAAAATTTTCTTTTATGAAATCATCCAGAAAACTCCCATTTTATCTCTCGGGATAAAAGATGACATTATAAGAAAACACTAAAAATATTTCGGTTTTTTGACTTTTTTTTATATATACTTACTTTACTTAGAACATCCAACCTTCCACAACAGAAATTTAGCTATCAACAGACATTACTTAAAAAGAAGAAGGTAGAAGGGTGTACCTTAACCAGGGCTATGAACAACTATGGCTCTGATACCAAACTGTATGCGGAAGCAGGAAAACAACACTATTTATTCTAAGTAAGAAAGGGGCTGAGCACATGAGCAAGAGAGAATAGAAGAAAATAAGATTTTATTCAGGCGTGTTCAACAATGATACAAAGCTCTCATTATATAGAGAGTCATACACACTATTACAACTGAATTATTATAAAAAACAAACAACTTTAACTGAAAGATAACATTATTGTTGTCGGGTGCTCATTGGGCCCCATCGACACAATAATAATATTTCTTCTTTTTACAAGAAAACAAAATACTTTAAAAAAGACATTCAATAATGTCTCTATCCATTACTAAAAAGCAGATTCCATTATCTTTATTCAAAGGTAAGCATGATTGCTCCAGAATCATTATTATTATTGCTGAGAATTCACCTCCTCCGAATCTGCTTTAACCTGTCAAGTTGGCTTCTTCCAGAAGTATAATTCTGCAGGATTTATATTTTAATTTTACATCGCTTCTCCTATTGATAATCCTTCTGAGTTCTGCAAAATATACAGCGATTTGTAAAGTAGTTCGATTTCTTCTTTCCATTAAAGAAGCTTGCTTGTACTTATGATCAAAGTTGTCAATAAGATTGTTAAGAGAAATTAATTCCTTTTATCTTTTCTTCAATTTTCTGAAGGCTGGACTTAGAGTAAACATGATTAATTTGCCGGATCCTTTCCTTTGCCAGAATTTTTCTGAGCATACAATTGAATCATAGCATCCCAATAATCTGATAGGGAAGGCGGGTCCTCTTGGACAATTTCTTCAGCTTGAGATTCACCTGCTAGACAATTATAAGTATTAGAATCCATTGATCCCTGCGAAGAAGTTGTCTTCATTGATTGATCATCTTCCTTTGCGGAGGATTGAGAAGGAAAAGTGCTAAAAAATTGTTCCTTTATGAAATCTAGAACTCGAACCATTATTTCTTGTTCTGATTCTGTTGGATATTTCTTCTGAAAATAATCTCTCATGTTAGTCATTAATGGTTGAGAACTTTGGTTCCTGGGGATTTTATCTTTCTCTTCTGAGATAACTCCATGGATATGAACCACTATTTTTTGGATATCCTCGTTGCTCATCTTATTCCACCATTTGTAGAAAAAGTTTCTTTGAAGAACTGGGATATGCAATTGCTTATCCTTTGATACTGATACAGTCCACCGCCAAATCCATGGGATTTGAAATTTTGTAAAGAATAAAAATGGACATTGTCCAAAAATTAATCTTGTGGATAATTTGGAGATCATTAGACTATTGTCACACCAAGGTTTGTATAAATCCTTGAGTTCTTTGGGTAAGATTTCCAGAGAGAGACCAAATTTTGACCACCATTCATAAAACCAATTGGGAACTTGCTTATTAATCATGTCAGGATTAACAGAGAAAAACCAAGAATGCTTATTCTTAGGGTTTTGGTAATAAAAAGCTTTAGTAAAAGCTTGGATATAATCCCAATAATTGAAGTAAACATAGTTACCTTCTGAAATTCTAACAGCTTTGTCATTATTTGGACTTAGTCCTCATTCTCTTGGTGACAATATCTTATTGATATGGCATTTACTGAAGTTTATAAAACTTTCAGGGTTATTATTTTGGTAATGATGGGTAATAGTTATTGATTCAGTAACTGATAGTAGAATTTCTAAATGGTGCCTAGCTTGATTATGCAAACCAGGGTATCCTCTTGATTCAAGATATCGGGTTCGTAATATCCAACCATCATTAGGACTTATTTGTAAGTCTTCTTCTTCAAGAAACAGAATATTTTCTGTAACAGGATTTTCAAAATATTCTTTTTCCTGAAAAGCATAAGTAATTGCTATATCTTTATAGGTTGAAGAGGAAGGTATATCTTCCTTCTTTGGAGGTGCAGGTAATTGATGCATATTTTGATTTCGATTTTGGAATACTGTCCAATCTCCTATTTTTGGAACAGTTGAATCCGGACGAGGTAACATATTGTTACTCCCATATCCTCGATCACGGTTACAACCGCGACCTCTTCCCATATTAGGGGTTGACATTACCCTGTAAAAATTCACGGGTTAAATAATCAGCAAGAGAATTATTTTCTCCATTTATATATTGAATATCAAATTCAAAAGTTGACAACTGAGCTTGCCAACCTGCAAAAATTTGTTTTGCTACAAGATTCTTGACATCTTTTTCAATACTTGATTTAGCTGAGCTACAATCAATTCTTAACAGAAATTTCTGATTTAGTAAATCACTCTGAAATTTAGTGATGCATTTAATAATTGAAAGCATTTCTTTTTTAATAGTCGAGTATTTTGACTGAGTAGGATTCCATTTTCCTGATGTAAATCTTACTAAGACTTCTTTTGAAGTTTCAGGAATTACTTGTTTTAGTATTCCTCCATAGCCTATATTAGAGGCATCTGTTTCAACAATTTTGAAATATTTTGGATTGGCCAAAGATAAGCAGGGTAAACATTTTACCTTAGTTTTAATCTTTTGGACCGCTTGAGAATGTTTCTCTGTCCAAGGTTCAGGTTTTTTCCTAAGTCTTGCATACAATATTGCTGTATCTTGTGGTAAATTAGCATTGTAATATGAAATATAATTCAGACTTCCTAAAAATCTTTGTAACTGCTTTTTGTCAGTTATTATATCAGGAAATTTCGAAACAAATTCAATACTTCTATCTATAGGAATAATTTTTCCCTGATTAATCATATGGCCCAAAAATCTAACTTGAGTTTGAAATAATTTCATTTTAGGAGCAGATATGACTAATCCATTATGTTTTATCAAATTCTTAAATATTTTTAAGTGTTTGATATGTTGTTCAACTGTTTTACAGAATACTAAAACATCATCTATATAAACAATTATAAATTCAGTATAGGGATTAAATATATCATTCATTATATTTTAAAATTCAGAAGGGGCATTTTTCTGACCGAAAGGAAGGACATTCCATTCAATAATGCCTCTATCCACTACTAAAAAGCAGATTCCATTATCTTTATTCAAAGTTAAGCATGATTGCTCCAGAATCATTAATATATATATATATATATATATATATATATATATAGAGAGAGAGAGTTGCACTCCATAACAAACACCTTATATAAAAAACAATAAAGAACACCTCATATCTAATCTAATCTAAGAGTTCCGTCATAGCACCCAATAAAAAAAGTTATTATTTTTTTACCCTCTATCAAGCCAGCAAAAAAATTTAAAAATTTACTGTTCACTGATGACATCATGATGACGTCATCAGTGAACAGTAATTTTTCAATTTTTTTTGCTGGCTTGATAGATGGTAAAAAAATAACAAATTTTTGTATTGGGTGCCCTTGACGGGGCCGATGGATCTAATAGATCTACGGTGTTCTTTATTGTTTGTTATATAAGAGTGTTCTGTATGGAGCACTGGCATATATATAAGACTAATGACAAATGAATTAAAAGTTCGGAAAAATAAAAAAGATAAAAAAAAGGCGTTATCTAACTAAGTCAATTAATTATTTAATTTGAAAATTGATCCTAGAAAAAGATTACTTTGGTAGAGTTAACTTTAAATTGGGATATCAGCCTGGTAAACAGAGAACTCAGAGCAGAAACAATTGTCTTTTTGGAAATATAAAGTAAGTATATCTTTTTTTAACCCATTAAAGAAACTAGTTTTTAAGCCCGTGCAATGCACGTGCACGTTCTAGATACTAATAAATGTTATTGTTTGTCGAATTAATTAGATGTTGATGAATGGTTGAGTCATAAGATAGTAAGTTTTAGTAAAAGTTTGTATTTATATATTGATCATTTTTCAATTTATTGAGCTTTATGTGGTTATTTTCATATGAATTTAAACTTATTTGTACTATAAATTTAATATTTAAAATATGATAGAAGACATTGCTTATTAACTAAATACATGAATAGTTACAACATAAGTTATTGTCTTATAAAATATGGCATAATATGATTTTGGTTTCTATACACTAAAAATTTTCTCAAAAACATATCATTTAATATCAGTGTTCATATTATAATTTCAACAATACTATTACGTGCTATTAATTTGAAATTTGAAAAAAAATAAAATTTTATTATAGATATTTGAAATT
This sequence comes from Saposhnikovia divaricata, assembly GCA_036435485.1. Taxonomy (NCBI): domain Eukaryota; kingdom Viridiplantae; phylum Streptophyta; class Magnoliopsida; order Apiales; family Apiaceae; genus Saposhnikovia; species Saposhnikovia divaricata. The sequence goes on along the minus strand of CM071595.1, from coordinate 66,459,354 downwards.
GTGATTTGATATTTAAGTATTGAGTACTCCATTTTAACCATATAATGATAACCTAATTTCTTTTAAAACTCGTAGCACTAAAGTCAACTACGTGTATTGCAATTTTAAATTCATCTTAGCGAGTAAATATTTTTTATTTTCCCTAAAATAAAATAATAAGTTAGATAGTACTAATATGAGTTATTATTAATGTAACTATTAATAGATATTAATGTGAAAAATAGATAAAATAAATATTTGTAGATAGGGTTTCATGTACTTGAGGATGACCTCAAGGTTCTACCTGAGGTTAAAACATTTTTAATACAAATTTAAGGGTATTTATGTAAAATCACTGGGCCCCTTACTTTATAAGTACAAATTACTTATAACCTTAGGAGACATTCATGAGGTTGTCCTCAGGCCCAGTTTTCTCTTTGTAGATATTAATGAGAGTATTAATTAGATTGAATAAATATTTTATTGATAATAATTAGAGTATTAATTAGGTAAAATAAATATATTATATAGATATTAATGAGGGTATTTATGATTAAATTTGCTCATTGAAACCCCTTGTTGGTGTATTATATACTAGCTTATAACTTGTACGTTGCACGACTCCTTTTTTAATATTTATAATTTTATTATTTTATATGTTATTAATTTACGTATTAAATTGTTATTAAAAAATTGATATATATATATATATATATATATATATATATATATATAAGATTTTACACATTCGATTTAATATTTGTACTCTATCTTGAATTCTTAAAATTTGATTTGGACGATTTTACAGTCCACGTGAAATTAAAAAAAATAATTTTTAATTTAGTGATGGTTTAACAATTATTTTCCAATTAAACCTACGGAAAAATGGACGATTTTTTACGTAAAAAAATCTATTTGATTTATGAATTCTACTTATAATTCGTTTTGAATATCAAAATATCCTTGTAATTATTTGAAGATAGTTCTATAAACAACAAAATACAATTTTAATAATAAGTGTTAGAGAGATTTTGTCCAAAATTTTGATAATCAGTAGCCTGGTACTCCGTACGACAAAGATCTTAAAATAAATAGATGAAACCCGTTGGATCTAGCAAAAAAAAATGTTTTATATTTTAATATGTTATAAACTAAAAAGTATATTTATATTGAAATACGAAAATGTATATATCAATGATTTAAATCATATAAAATTAGGTTTTCTACATTGAATAATATTGTCAATGTAGGACTTCTACACTGAATATGATTAAAGTTAAAATTCGTATTTAAATTTTCCCTTGAGATTCTAAGTGTTTCCATTTGAATAATAAATATTAAATCATCATTAAATTAAAGATAATTTTATGAGGTTCGCGTGGATTGTAAAATCTTCCAAATCTGATTTCTAGATCTCAAGAGGGAACCCAAATAGTAAATATAATTTTTTTTAATACCAATAAAAAATTAAATAAAATTCAATTCTAATACAACCTTTTTTAATTATATCCTTTTCAGATTATAATTTTCTTTTTAAAATTCAATTATAATACAAGCTTTTTTATATCCTTTTAGATTATAATTTTCTTTTTAAAATTCACTTTTAATATAACCTTTTCTAATTATATCCTTTTTAGATTATAATTTTCTTTTTAATATTGTGACGCCCTCCCGACCTGGGGCCTAGATCGGAGGGTCACTGACACACTCTAGATGCAAACACCCTAAAAGGAAATATAAATATAACATGCTGACGGGCCCCAACTCTACTATCCAAGATCTTTCACAGGTAATGGTATGAAACAAGCATGCCATCGTCTAACTACTTATTATTACAAACCATAATCATATTATTATTACAGACCTTCAATTCAATTCTTACACCAACTAGTTCTTACAACTATCTCATAAACCAAACTATGACAATCTCCTCACTGAGCTGTTTTTGCATCTACCTCGGAAGCTATCTCGAAGGAAACCACAACAGGGTTCAAAGTAACGCGCTTCCTCGCGGTCAGTCTAGTACGAGCCATGATACTCAGAATATTGTCAAAAGGGTTAGACAAAATAATAATGAGCCAACGCTCAGCAAGTAACTAAAGATCTCAACAGAAAACAGTATAACATGGTATCGCAGAAGATGATAGTAATTCAAGATATGACATAATTATGCTGGAAGCAGTAAAAGCAATACTGGTATTTTGTAATGACAGGGTATCAACTGATAATCAGGATAACAATAGATATTTTAAAACTTTGTAAAGTAATTGACATTTCAATCGGTAAACCAATTTCATTTCATAGTAAATTAAAAGTAATCATCACTTTAAGAAAACTGATTGGAGGTTTTTACTTCATAACAGACAATACGGGTGATCAACCCATAGTGTCCCCATACCGGACACAGAGTCCCTCTGGACATTAATTCTCTAATTAGGATAGCTTGGGTTCCCAAGAGGCAACACATTGGCCTATAAAGGTGTCGAACTGGACATACCAGAACTCCAATAATATATACACAAAACGGCGGAACCAGCATTACCCGTTCGCCCCGTCTCTCCAATCGTCAGGAATCCGTGGAAACCATTTAGACGGAGTTCCTCACATTTTATTAAAAGCTTATTTTAAAACATTAAGATTTGCAAAACTCCTTTTTAACTTCGTAAAACATTTTAATACTAAATCTTTTCAAAAACCCTTACTTTGAAGTTCCTTCGACTCTCTGATAACAGATCAGCCCAGTCTAAGTATCTTCAAAGTATTTTAAGAAAACAACTCATTTTGATTTGCAATGATAAAAGTCAAGGGGTTTGACTAAATTCTCTGATATCAATGAAATAGGGATACAAGTCTGAATCAGGAAGATATAGACTCAAAGGCATCAAGGCAGTTGATCAGATTTCAAGTTTAAAGTATAATATTAAAGGAAATTAACTTTTTTTTGAATCAGTGGTTAGGTCATAAAGAAATTTATAAAATTTTAGGGACAACATAGGTTAAACTAGACACGAACATAGGTCAAGTAGAACACTGGTTTATCTGTCAGTCAATATGGTTTAATTATAGTAAGCTTTTTGACACATATGGTCAAGAAGCAATTAAAAAGAATTTTGCTGTTTTAGGGTTTACAGTTTTTGAAACAGTCGTGGACAGAATTCTGGTTGCATGAATGGATAGGTTAAGCAAGATTTATGATTAACATGGTATAAGATAGGCATACTTGAATCAACATGATATATCAGTTTAGGAATGTAAACTTCAAGAAAAGACAAAGTTACTTGCCTCCGGTAGAATGCAACAGCTCAACAGTTCAGCCTACTGAATCTCAACTTTAGCTTTCCCTTTATTGCTACGCCCTACGTCCTTCTTATCTACATAAACCATATCACTACTTTAGTATACTATACTTCTAATACGACTCATCCTAATCTACCAAAACGATCCCTATATCGTGATAACACTTACACATACTACTTATACCAGATATACTTACCAAATAACTTTCTACGATCAGGTAAGCACATAATCACATAGTATCTCATACAATCACATAAGTCACATAGGCACTTAGCACGTAATACCTGTTTAACTTGTAATTGACTTATACTATAGACTTTACGATTTATAATTCTAACAAAAATCGGGCAGAGTTTCCTCTATTTATAGGACTATCCCGTCGGATTATAACCGACTCAAATCACAATTCAAACCGATGGATTATAAATTCACCTACACTTCCCAATGGATTTCTAATATCATAACAATCATACTACTTTATAATCTGAAATCAATAACTAACATTTATAATTAACCACTTATTCAATCATCAAATAAAGTTTCTAAGTTATATACACTTAATCACCAAAATCACATCATTCACTTTTATAATCTATAAGTCGGAGTTTAACTATAACAATTCTGAAAATCATACTTAAATGCTAATCAGAAATCATCTAATACATAATCATGAAAATCGATTTTAAATTAATATTTAAAATTGGGAAAATTTCGAATAATTCGAATTAATTATACAAAATTCGAATCTTACATTATAAATTCTTGAAAATTTACACATGCATATAAATCATCTAACAATTAACATAAATCATCAAGAACACCCTCAAAATTAATTTCTAACTATTAATCCTATTTACGAAACTCGAATAACCATAATTAATTACCAAAATTTCGAATAATCATATTAATACATAAAAATTCAAGTTAATTGCTAATAAATCAAAAATTCACACATGCATCTTTATAAATTCATCTCACACATATTAAAAATCTGTAATTAACAATTACATCAAACTCATCACCTAGGTTCTTCGATTATCAAGGAATAAGTTCGAAAAATTCAAAGTAATTATTTATATATTTCGGAAAATTCCAAAAACACCAAGATCTTGACATGCAATCGATTTTATTCACATATAAGCACTTTAAGTCACTAATAGTAACTGCAGAGACCACAACCCATCACCAATCACCAAGACCTTGCCGGAAAAAGTCACCGGCGGCGAGGATTTTGAATCAAAACTCAAGAACATAGACAAAACTTCATAAAAACTAGATTTAAATACATAACTAACATTCTAACATCATTTAATCATCATTTTAGTATACCACATAGCTTGCATGTTAGATTCAACATATATACACACATGGTCGCATATATATACATACATATATTTCATCAAAACCTCACCCAATTGATAAATAAACTAAAGAACATAATTTAGAAGATTAAAACAGAGATTTGAGCATGATTAGGCTTAGAATTCGAAGGAAAATGAAGAAGAAATGGAGAGAGACTAACCCTCTGCTGAAAAACTCGATCAAAGAAGAAAGAAGGAGGCGGTGGGTTGATATAGAGCCTCAGGGGCAAAACAATAATTTCACATTTGCTGAAAATCTATTTACTATTTATAAAACTGATTTTAATGATTAAAAATTGAAATAAAACAGGAAACTAGGGAAAATAATATTTTTCAAATTCTAAAATAAAATTTATGAAATTACAAGGCTCTCCATATTTTTAAAATAATTTTGGGCTCAAAAATGAATTTTATATGAATTTTCGAAATAAAGGCTCTTTAAAAGAAATAAAACTTTTTAAATCATTTTAAAATATCAAGGCTCACAATTAAATACTCACACCAATTTTAAAAACTAAATCACATCTTAAAGATGATAATGCAAAAGATTTCATGATTTAAATCGACTCCAATGATTTTATATGATTCTCGGAAGATTAAAAAGGCACTTTAAAAATAGTTTTAATGCTTAAAAAATATAAATAAAATTCTACGAGCATATACGACATATACCAATCTTCATATAATCACATAATCATGTTTTCACACATATCTTGACTTCACAAAATATATTCATCATATATTTCACATATTTTCCACATTTAATGATTAAATAAATACTTATAAAATTGCGAAAAATTCCAGGTCGTTATAAATATGATCTAATCTTGATTGTCTATTTTTAATCTAGCGGATCATATGATTTTGATAGTACAGTGACCAGACTAAAAAATTTGGATAAAATCTCTCTTATGTTTATTATATATAAGAGCATTCACATCCCATTCCCCATCCCCAACCTCAAAAACTTACTAAAAATAGTAAATCCCCAAATAAAAATAGTAAATCCCCAAAATTATCAAAAAGTTTCTACATCCCATTCCCCATTTTCCATTCCCCTATCCCTATATTCTTTTTTATATTACTTCTTTCTCTCTCTTTCACTTACAATTTTAACTACCAAAACTCACCCACTATTATAAATACAATTTAATATTATTATATGAGGAGAGAGAGTGTATGAGGATGGGGATGAGGCATCAATTTTGGTCCCTAAATATGGGGACTCAAACTTTGGTCCCTAAATCAAACCCCAAAATGGGGAATGGGATGGAGGAGTGTTTTTGAAGAAAAGTTGGACAAATCCTCAAATTATAAGGATGGGGTTGGGGATGGGGGATGGGATGTGAATGCTCTAAGGATATAAGAGTAAAGTTCTATGGACTACTCATTTAATTGGAGTACTTGGAGTGCATATACATTTTGCATTCAAAATATTGCAAAGTTTATTATTTTGCAAAGCTTATTACATAAATATCACTATTTCATCGAAAATCTTGAAAATTTTGTATGTTTTGCTAACAAAATATTGCAAAACGAATTGTTCTGCGAAACGTATTTGGGTTGCAAAACATCTATGTTTTGATTGCAAAACATAAAGGATTTTCAAGATGAACATATTGCAAAACATACATGATTTTCAAGATTATCTATAAAATTATTATATTCATATAACAAGATTTGTAAAATAATAAATTTTAAAATATTTTAAATGCATAATGTTACAACTTTTCTCAATATAATAGATTATATTTGATATTTGACGTTTGATTATTAATTGGGTTACTGTTCCTCATCTCTCAATTAAAACTCAACAAAGATGCAAAGCCCTAAAAATCTTACAACCCAAAATCTCTAACTTCGTGTTATCAAAACTGAAGAAGAACTGAAGCTGTTGGTTCTCACCCCCCATTTAAACTACAAATCTTGAATTGGGTCAGTTCTAATTTATTTGTTTTTGTGTGTGTTTATGTATAGTATGCACCTCTTTTCTTTTTTACATTGTTTCTCTGTATGATGCTTGATTATTGTTATGTTGTGCTCATGTAATCTTTTCTTTTGTATGTATCTAACATTCGATTTAATTAGCCCCCATTTCTCTTTTTTCGACAGTTTCAGTTTCTATGTCATTTTGTGTTTGTATGTGTAATTGTATAGTCAAACTAGGTATATTGTGTATGCGAGTACGTGTTTTTCTGATGCTTTATGCGAAATAGACGGTCCGTTGTCCACCATTGTTTTTTTTAGTTGTTGTACTAAGTAATCGACCCTACCAATACTCATTCAATTATTAGTTTAAAAAGTGCTCATTCTATTTTAGTTGTTATGTTGTACTACTATGTAATTAAGTTGCATTCACCGTAATGTGTGTGCTTTGCCTTCAGCAATGCTGTTACTACACCTGCTTGATTAGCAACAAGTGTATACATAAAGAAGTCTCTTTCTGTTCCATTAACAGTATATCAATTAATGCTTGTGAGTGAGTCTCCGTCTCCTTTTGCAGTCTGAACGTCTCTGCTACTCATGAAAATAGCATCCCAAAACACTAAACCATAATCCAGTTCAGTACCGAAAATCTACAGCTCGCCATTTGCTCATGCAATAAGTATTCATTGCATATGGTGTATGTGCATTAAAAAAGTGTTGAATAAAAGAAACAGAATTTAGTAAAGAGTGTTTAGATTACTAGATACGAATTCTGAATCAGTCTGGCTAAATTAGTGAGTGGAAGATCTAAATCGAATATATATGTTTGTAGGAGAAAACCTCTTACTGGATTTCTTTTTCCAATGCATTTAGTGATCGTAGTTTGAGGTCCACCCCCCCCCCCTCCCCATGCTAAAGGTCAAATTTCTCCCTCCTCTCCCACCCCTCCCCCTCCCCCTTCCCCTTATTGCTTCTTTAATAATGATACTGTCAGGGACTGAAAGTTTGTGCGGCTTTACTGATACAAAGTTAAGAGGAGAATATTTGTTAGTTTTTTTAATTCTAGATGAATAGTAAAATAGGACTTGAGGTAGAAATTGAATAGAGGACAGAATAAATGGTGTTCTGTACTATTTTTAACCTCCACTAGGCAGGTTTTAGCTGAGAGTAGTATGAGTTTTTGTTACCGCGATGAGCTGGAGTCAGACATGAGTCTGGGTCCAAGCATCGATTCTCGATATGATGGATTCTTTGGATAAAGATCCATAATTGAACATGGGTGCGGGAACTTGGTATTCAATTCGAACATGTATAATTTATGTTACTTTTTATTACACTATTTAAATTGATTTACTAAAAAATCAATTGCACTTGATCACACGTGACAAAATTTGTAACATGAAATTTCAAGGATCCTAAAAAAACAAGTAACACATAGGCCTTGCACTAAAATCAAGTCATCCATGGGTTTTGATTTCTTTTCCTAGGTGGCTGCTAGGTGGTCAAGTGCCCAGTTTCACTATTAAGGATCCGATTCAGATCACACACCTACATCAATTTTCAAAACAGTATTTGCTGATATGGTGACGTACGGCAAAATTGAAGACCTGGTGATGGTTGTGTTAATAATTGCTAAAAGCTGCTGTATTACTTTTCTCCATGCGTACACGAAGATGGAAAATAATAATTAAATACATCACAATGAAGAAAATTTTATGTCACAATTGTGTTTGATAAAGTGTTTTTGTTATCTTTATCTACGCCTTATATCTTGTATTCTTCAACATTGTAGTGAGTGTGTGACCAATTAAAGGTGTGCACTTGAAGATCAAGATGAGCACCGAGGTTGAGCAGGCATCTAGAGTTGAACACGTAATTCAAACTAATGCTACATCCACATCATCTGCAGCTCCAACAAGTAGCCCAAAAATTTCAAAGTTTGCAGCAAAGTCTGGATTTGTGATACCGAAAAATAAGTTGTCAGGCTCGCTGGTTCCTGCATTTCGGGGTAGTAAAAAACCCGGGGGAAGTGATCTAATCAGTGAAGAAAACAGTAAACAGACTCAGAGGAAAACAAAATGGGGGCCTGATATGACGCAGGATGCTGCTGTTAGAAAAGGACTAGCTGCAGCTTATCAGGTATATAAGGTGTTATGGCGAGTTACTTACCTGTTTTTTATTTCTGTATGTCCTGTCTATTATCTCCGCATTAAAAATTGTCTTTATCATTTTGTATATATTTATAAATACTATTTATTTTGTGGTTTTTTACTGTTATAATGATGTAGTTAATTGTATTAAGAAGAGCTATTACCAGTAAAAGGTTTCCATAATTGTAGTCAAGTTCTTAATAGTTCATTTAAAGGCATTCTCAGATCCAATTGTGGGAGGAATATCTTATTGCTGAATTGGTAGCAATCAGATACTTCTCTTTTCCCACTGGATTCTAGGATGTCAGTGTCTTCCTTGTGAATCGCTTGCCTGGATTTCTGATTCCAGGTGCCACTAAGTGATTTACTGCCTGTGTGGTGGTACAAATTTTGAGCAGACTCGAGTGGATCAAATTACGAAGCAGCTGAACTCGGGCATCGTGGACATCGAGGAAGATATATCATTTGCATCTCAGACATCAGGCCATGAGTCTTCTCGCCATAGTGAGGTACTATCTCTTTCGGGGTCACATTTGTTACCAGGGTTGCTTATCTTTTGTATAACTTACACTTAGTCTGCAAATGCAGAAGTCAGAAGTGTTAGATCTTGAAAGGCGTGAAGCTATTGGTATGATCAGTAATTTTATCCAATAATGCTGCTTTTATATCACCTAATTATATGTTAATCAGGTCTTTAATGTTTAACAGGTGAAATATTGAAATTAAATCCCAGCTACAAGGCTCCAGCTTACTATAAACCCCTATTGCGAGAGGCTAGAGTTCCTGTTCCTGTGAGTCATGCATAGCATCTTGAAATAATGTTACATTTTTCATTGCCTTTTTTTTATTGACCTTAAATTTTTTTATTGTAGAATAAGTTATACATTTGGTAAACTTCGCCCATCCATGCAAATATAGGAACTGATGCATACATGTAAGAACTAAGCCTTTAACCCTCACCCCCTCCCCAAAAAAATTGTGGTGGGCTTACAACATGAACCATATACATAAATCACACAGGTCAACCACCTAAATTATCTACTTCCTTTGGCTTCTTTCTGTCAGTTCTAGGTCCGTGTTTCCCCGATCTTTGTGAATTGATCAATTCTTTTCTGGTCTCCCCACTGCTCTTTGGATACTTGCCTGTTTTGAACATGCCTAGATTCTAGGTCGCCACTCACCTAACCTATGCACTTATAGTTCTATGTCTCACATGGTAAAACCACTGCAAACATTGGTCTTGCATCTTTCTTTCTATGTTCTATTTTTGTTTTGGAAAACTATTATTGTTTTTAGAATTATTGTCAATATAAGGTTTTTTGTTTTATAATTCTACACGTTTGATCATGCTTTCTAGTATTTTTTGCATATTTTAGTTGTATTGGTTTCATATATAACTTGTTAATATGATTCATTTGATACTTTTTGGGTTCATATTTTTATTTATGTGCATATAAATGTATTTACATTAACTCTTGTTCTACTCTTTAAAAGCATGTAACAGCTCTAGGTTCTAGTGGAACTCTTGTGACTCAGTGTGACCCTTGCCTTACACACAGCTGAAACATGTAACAGAATATCCTTCACTGAGTAGAACTGAAATCCAAATAGCATATCCACTATATCAACATGAATGGGGCCAAATGCATCATGGTGACTTTAATGGCTGAAAACCTGATACACATTCCTTCATTTCCGATAGCTTTTTACTGTTACATACTTTCATCTAAATTATGATATAATACATTCAGTTGACAACAAGGTAAAAATAAATTTCTCGCTCAATGAAGCACTTAAAAGCATCACAGTTTCAAACGGAGAAAGTAATCATTGTGACAAGCCTTCTCCAAGTAGTGTCGTGATTGTTGAGTTTGTCCCTCTAATCTTTACCATTCCCTCCGTTTGTGTGGTTATGTGGGGAGGGTGATTAAGACATAAGAATTGACAATTATGATTCTTTGCTCTAGAAACTAATCAAAGCTGAGCATAGTAATTGTGTTTTCAAGGATTAGGTCAGTCTAGTTGAGTGCAAATATAAATTGTTGATTATTGAGTTCCAAAATCAGTAAAGGCTTGGCTAAGTACTTTACTTTATATCGTTTAAGAAAGTCTAAAAGAAGACTGTAGAAATTCCAATTCCCTTTGCTTATGTAAATGGAACGATATTATCAAGGACCACTCTGTGATGGTACTGAAGCTGTTGATTCCTCATTCTTTTTTTTCTTGTTTTTTTTTGGCTTCATGGCCAGTTTTGAGGGGTTGATCCTATTTTATGTTACATGATGAATTTTGGTTGGTTTTAAATGTCTTATTATCTAGTCTTAAACGACTTGCTATGACCTCATTCCGGGTGATGGCAATGAAAGATATGCTAGTTGTCATCTATATAAAATCTACATGAATATTGTTGTTTTAGGTCAAAGACTATCCTGGATTCAATTTCATTAGTCTGGTGTATGGGCCTGGAAGTGATACTCAAAAACGATTGGAGAAGGTAAGGGACAAGTTTTTCTTTTAATTTATCAACCTTACCTCTTTGCATCCCAGTAAGTAATAAAGAGTTGTCCTCCAATATTATCCCTCACATTCCGTGTTGAAAATGCAATAATCAGGAAACTGGAGCAAAAATACGTGTTTTTGGTACCAAATCAGATAAGGGGAAGAAGGTAATTTTATGTTGTAAACCACCTCCTAATTGTATGTTCATACATACTATTACCATGGTATGCACCGACTTCTCTGCAAGTACAATTTTATACATTTCTCTCCGCTACCCAGGGATGGACCCGGGGGACAGATTCTAGAAATTTATCATAATTTTTCTTATATTTACAAACAAATTGTTGTTTGTAATTGATTTTTTGAAATCACGGTAGGGATATAAAAATATTTGTAATTTTTTTCGATTGTAAAATTAACGTTTTAAAGTGGTTCTCTCGATTCTCTTTTTAAGAGGGCTTGGCACACACACACACACACATTCACACACACACACACACACACACACACATATATATATTCATATACATATGAACACCTTATATAAAGAACAATAAAGGACACCATCATAATACTTTATTTTTCATAAACATTGATTTGTTAAGATTAGAATCACAAAAATTAACAATAATTAAGCTTAATATATCGAATTTAACGTAAAATCTCATCTAAATTTAAAAATCAAATGTTACATAGAATCCATTATAAAATCCAGCATAGAATCTTATATATACTTTTGTAACAAGAAATTATGTGTAATCATGTTACATTTGATCCTAATTTTTTGTTTGATTTTATTTTTTTTTTGATGTGAAAATTAGAATCTAAATGCAATTTTATGTTATGGTGTTCTTTACTGTTCTTTATATAAGGTTGTTATATATGTTTCAGCTCAATTTGCATTGTACATTTTTAGCGCAGTTGGTTCACCTGTCTTATCTTGTAGCCAAGACTCAAGTTCAAAACCCATTGGCAGCATCTTTTTGCATGATTTTAGTGATTTTTTTCAATAACTCAAATTCTCATGTCTTCAAATGTGTTAACACCCCGAATACACCGCAGTAAAGACTTGTTCTTTCTTTTTCACTCTTTAACAGTCTTATAAACACTTACAAATATGCATTAATCTTTGTAATAATTTTTTCTAACTTTTGAATTAGTTAAATATTAAAATTAAATTATTTTTAAAAAGAGAATTAAACTTTTTGGACCCCCCACCAATTTGGCTGTAGGTCCGTCACTGCTGCTACCAATGGGAAGGAAGTGACTTGTATCTCGAAACCAAGTATCAAACCATGTGCTTTAATCTGTCAATTTGCTTTTATTGCCATTTAATGTAGTAGTACTGTGCATTTAGAGCGTAGCTGTACAACTGGAGTGTCTCAATGTTCTGCAATAATAAATTGTTAATAAATTGCAATTGCAGGAGGTTTCTGCTGATGAAAGTGATAATCAGAATTTGTATGAGGAGCTTTATGTTCATATATGTGCTGACACATATGAGAAGGTTGATGCAGCAGTTTCTTTGATCGAATTGCTGGTTACTCCAGTTACAGTGAGTTGCATTTTCCTGCATGTCTCTAGCCACTTAATCAGCTTCTTGAGGTTATCTAATAGCCTTTTTTTTTTTTTTTGCATTTTTTACATTCTTAGGTAAGCCCAACAGTAAATCCCTCATCAGCAACAGTTCCCAGCGATAATGTAAATGCTGTTCTTACCAGTCTAGGAACCTCTATCCCGTATATTATACCCCCTGCACAAGTTAACCAAGGAGTGGTTCAGTCAGTTACTGGTTTTGCACCGGTTCAACCGTTTGGTCAGTTTCAGTCATACCCAGGTCCATGGTTTCCATCAAGTTCTCCATTAGGTTTTGTCACTCAGCAAAATTTTTCGGGACAGATGCCAAGTAGTCATGTCCAGATGTCATCAGCAACATTTAATTCTAATACGTCATCATTCTTTGGAGCAAGACCGGCAGGATTTGGTGCAGTCCAGAACCCTTCTTTTGTTCCCTCTAGGCCACAGCCACTACTGCAGCAGCCGTATATGCCTCAGACACCTTTAGGTTATAATAGTCATCCAAGAAACTCTCCTATGCCAACTTTGCATCCTACACCTGGTCAATCTAATATATCCGCCCCACCCTTTTCTGGTAATACACCTACTGCATTAAGGCCTCCCCAAGTTATAGGGCCTTCGGTTCCACCATCTGCCGGCCCACCAACTTTCTCTGTCCAATCGGCAAACCCTTCTGGGAGCACCACTGCATGGTCTCAAGCACCTGCAGGTTCTAATAACCCAGGGCAGATGACACATTCAGTTGGTCCTCCTCAGAGGCCTCCGACATCACAATCCACTTCACCATTTAGTGTTAGTAGTGGCAACATGGTATCACCATTGAGAACAGCATTTCAGCCAACTCCTTTACAGCAATCTTCATTGCTTCCCACATCAGGACCTTCAGCTGCACCTGCAATGACGCGAGCAATGCTGCCTGGAGTCCTCCTCTCAAGTCCTATCATGACTGCTACTCCAGTTCCTTCGTCAATGCCATTAGCATTGACCCCACCACCTCATCCACAATCTGGAGTTCAAATATCTGGCTCTGCAACTTCTCCGGCAACAACTCCCAAACCACTACATCCTAGTTCAAACGATTTCACTTTCCAGCCAAACCGGCCGCGGAATCCAGCTCCCCAAATGACACTTAGGCCAAACATTCAGTCTGCACATAATGGTATGCCACCCAGGAATCTTAATATGCACCCACCTCAAGCACATCAAATGTCATCTTTCCATCAACCAGTGCTGAATTCTGCACCACCGCCTGTTATGCAAGGTTTCCCAAGGCCTCAAGTCATCAACCATATAAATCAACCTCGAGCTCATATGTCATCTCCTGCTGGAAACCTGAGCTCCCCCAGTGGTCCTCCTAGACATCCAGCTTTCCCTAGTGCATGGCCAGTATCACCTCCAACTTCAGCCCCGCAGATAGGGATGAGGAATTTCAGTCCAGGTTTGCAAGTGATGAATGCAGCTGGAGCTTTCCCATTCAGACCAGGGAACAATCAACCACAGCAAATTTATCCTACTAGACCACAAAGTGGTGTTTTCAGCCCAAATCAGCAGTTCAATCGAAATTTACCATTTCCTCCCAACAGGCCATCTGCAGACACTTTTGGAAGACTGCAGAATTATGATCCACTCTCTACAACTTCTGTTACTCCCAGACCTCAGTCGAGTGTTAACCCACCACAGCCGAGAAACCAAGAGAATGATCCAGAGTATGAAGATTTAATGGCCTCGGTTGGAGTGAAATAATTCAAAGAAAGGGTTTACTGGTTCTTGTCTACAGTAATATCATTTTGGCTGTGTAAGGATGCATTTCTTTATTTTGTAAGGATGCATTTCTTTATTTTGTAAGAACTGGAAAAAAGTGTTACCTGGGTTTAACTTCTTATACCTGAAAGTGAATGCCAAATGGAGTGTAGTTTCTTTAGTATCATGTAGTAATTCCTCATAATCTGGGGATTTAGGTGAAAGGCAATAAGGCATCATGATTAATATGCCCCAAATTATTTTGAGACAAGTAATATAGATGGGAGAAATAGTGAAAAATAAAAGGAAAAAAATTCAAGCAGAAAATAGCGGCAGGCAAAGCATAAAATGGTGCGAATTGTTGCATGACTTTTCTCATTTCATTGTATTCCATAAACTCACAAACAATCCCGCATCTGACATCTCACCTGACAAAAAAAAAAAAAAGAAACACAGAGAGAGAGAGAGCGAGCGAGAGAGAGAAGACAACACATCTCAGTCCTCAGACACAGTCGAAGGTTGGGAACATTCATTTCTTTTATTACTTGAGAGGATTACTGAAAAGACCCACAATATCACAACATAAAGTGCTGCATATCACAACATAAAGTGCTGCAGCTGCAAGTTCTGAATACACATCTCTTATCTCACACGCGGAAATTTAGAGATGTTTCAAACGTCTGAAACCCGAAATTCGGTCCGATCCGATCCGCAAAAATGCCGGAAAAGCTCGGCTCAAAAAAAGCCCGGCCCGGTTTGGCCCGGCTTGTGGGTCTAAGATGACTCCTATTTTTCATCAAACCCAACCCGGCCCGGCCCGAAACCCGAAAAACCCGGTTAAAAGCCCAAAGTTTTAAAAAGCCCGGTTCGGTCCGGATAAAAATCCGGGTTTTTTAAGAATTCCGGATAAAAATCCAATTTTTTATAGATAAAATCTAAAAATATATAATATTTTTAATAAATTTCAATAATATTAAACTTAGAGAGGGGATGTGAAGAATTATGAGGCTAGGAAGAAATAACAATGTAAATGACAAACTCTTCTTTCACGAAGACTAATTGAGTGTAGAGGATGTAATTCACGAAATGGTCATATACGAGAAGATTTATATTGCTTACAGTCGCCTTAAGTCATAACGCAGATTATGAGTAAAAGTTCTTGAGTTGCAGTGATGTTTTATGATAAAACAAGTATTATGTTAGTAGTTTTTTAGTATTAGGTTTCGTGGTGTCTCTTGTTATCTATTCGAACGTAGCTTTTTAGAGGTTGTTTCGTTTGTAAAATTTTCTTTTTTTGTATATTAATATATTAGCTTTGCAAAAAAAAAAAGACAAAAATTACATATATATAAATTTTAAAAAAAAAAGAGCCCGACCCGAGGACCTAAAACGGGCCTCATATTTTAGAGAAAGCCCGGTCCGGCTCCATTTTGAAAAAGCCCGGCCCAACCTGATTCTTAAAAAACCTGAACTTTTTAAAGCCCGAATAAAACCCGAACCGAATGACTTTTTATGCATCAATACGCGGAATGCTGATAGGATACTGATGGTTTGGATTTTTTAAAATTTTCGTATTAAAGGAAAAAAAAAAAAAATCAAGCTGTCTATATGTCTCAGCCTTTTGACAGAAAGGTAATTTTTTCACGAATACTACTATGTTCGATAATTGCATTGCAATTACAAAAAAAATCTCATGTATATTTATATAAAAAATCTTTTGTATTATTTAGGAGCATCGAGCTCAATAAATTAATCGAAGTTACAAATTAACTGGTGGGTGAGATACCAAACTACCCACCAATTAATTCCCACCGCCCAAAATGCCTACAGCGAGAATCGTCCGCCTTTTTTACCCACGGGCCACGCATTTTGGACATGCGTATAGGGTATACGCATTCCAACAATGCGTGGCCTTCGTTAAATTGAATTCAGGGTCGTCAATAGTAACCAAGAATACGCATGATACAGATGCGTGGGATTGGAGACGCATTTTGAAGATGCGTAGTCGAGATTACTGTTCATCGTCGTTTATCTCCACTGTCGTTTTTCCGGCGAAATATTTGACCAATCAGTTCCGTCTTCTTCCGGCTTCTTCCAGTACCATACTATATACCAAACGACTCGTGTTCACTTCCTCAACAACTCTATAATTCTAGATTTCCATTTATTTCCTCGTATTTAAAAGCCCCGTTTCGATCCAATTTTTCCGATTTATTTTCCGATTAGCTCATACAAGCCCCTACGGGGCCAAAACTCTTCAACTGAATATGTCAATATGTAGAGACATGACTGGGCATCATTTTGGTGTGCTTATTTTTTGTGGAGGTGGCCTGAATCGGCTGGACGGTTGGAGGCGATTTTCAGTCGCATTTTTCGTCGTCTGAGCTCCGTTCATGTCTGTGAATAAATGACGTCTTCTGACGTCAATACGCATGCTGGGAAGGCGTAACTTGAGATACGCATCATGGAAATGTTCCAAGCCACGCATGACCAGCATACGTACTCCGTGGGTAAAAAGGGCGGCTTCACCCGCAAATGGGTATTTCGGGAAGTTTCCTTGAAAAAATGATGTAGTTTGGTCATTTTCTCTTAACTTGTAGATATTTCAAAAATTATATTAAGATTTGAAATATTGGATCAGATTTCACGTAAAACCAATTAAAATTAGAACTACTTAATATATTATGTTGTAGAACATTAAACTAGTATTTTAATTATTATTTGTCATGAATTATTCTTTTAAAACATATTATAATATAATATGATGAAGTATAAGTTGTATTACGTGAAAAATAATTTATTTTTCTTTTTTCAAAAAAATTATTTTAGAAAACAAGCTTCTTTGTACTGCATAAGTACATCATACTCTCTAATTATATATGTGTGATGCAAGAAAAGTAAAATATCTTGTATTATAGCAGAATGAATAAATCTCAATCGTTGATTATGCAAAATATACGGTATAGATTAATCCTATATTTTAATTTAATACAAAATTCTAATTTGAAAATTGAACCTATTTTTTTATAATCTAAAAAACTTCATTACTTAACTCATCTCAAACATAATAATATGAGGAAATTCAGTTGAAACATCCTCTCCCGAAAGCGAAAACTACGATCAGCTAAGCATCGAGCGTGTCTAGCCAAAACATGAGTTGCTCGATTAGCAGAACATTTAATAAAATGTAAGACTATATTACTCAAAGACTCCACCAAACACATGTACTCTTGAATCACCGGACCAAATCCTGAGTACATACTATTCGAGTCACGCATATATATATATATATATTACTGATTGCAATTTTGGTGGTTGGGAGTTGGTAGATAGTCCCTCCGTTGCATTTGATCATTTTTCTTTGCACCTATTTCAATATACTTTAAGAGGTATTTGTAAATAATATTTTTTAAATTTATTTTGTATAAAAATATAAAAATGATTTTTTAATATAAAATTCAAAAAATATTAAAATATTCCATTCATGCACATTGAAATATGTAAAAAAAAATAATCAGAAAATCATATATTTTATGGAACGAAAAAAGTAGTAAATACCAGTCCCATGATACTTATGCTTGGAATTAGTTTAATTAATTGATAAATTTGTCTGTAACCTTCAACGATTGCTAGGGAAGAACAAGTTCTTAAATTTTAAATATATTCATGAATTATTGTTTAGGAGTACTTAGCAATATTTATTAGTTATTGTTGTTTTATATGTTACCTATTTGTCAACACAAAATACAATATTGTAACATATGTTTACAAAGTATTACCTTCATCGATTCAGTTTTGGAATGATATGATTTGTGGCACGAACAAGCATTATTGTCGAGTAGGTTCTGTAGATTATTTAATTTGTTCCTGGATAAGAAAGTAACGGTGAGAAGGATGGTTCAGAACGGGTCAACTTCAAATTACGATTCTATTCAGGTGTGGAGGAGAGTATTACGTGGTTAGGAGATTGATGAATGAAATGAACTCAATATTTGATATTAAGCATAAGCTTATAAGAAAAGAGTGATATCTTAATCTGAAAAAATCATAATTCTAAATATAAGACATCTTAGGATATGGCTGGTTAGATTTGTTATTCAGAATTACCAGGATCTTGGAAGTTGCTACGGACAATCAAGGTACATCCTAGAATAAAAATCTTTCTCTGGCTTCTTATTCTTAGTTTTCTTAGTTTCACTGGTAGTGTTATAAATTCTATTTGTAAATTGTGTTTGATAACTCCAGATCTGAAATGGTCCTTCCTCATCATTTCCACGCTTGAAAGAGATGAAACTGGTGGTTGAACCTTTGCAAAATAATATCGAAGGGGGATTTGAGCCCTGTGACGTTTTCGACGTGAAAGTAAAAGCAGGATTTGGAAGATGTAATCAAGAAACTAGTGTATCGAAATGTGGAGGATATGTTATGTGAAAGAGTATGTGAAAATGTAACCCCTAAACTTTTTTTCCTTGGACTATTTATAGGCTAGGGTTTTAGGATTTTGGGGGTTGGTAACTATAATCATGAGCATTGGATCCTAGGTAGGTGAGACACCTGGATGCAGAAGATGGTCTCCACATGTCCAAGTGATAATTGTGTTGATGTGTGACAGGGTCATGCTAGCATGTGGATTGATGTAGACATAATTGTGTCAATCAATGGCCTTCCTTATCTATCATTATCAGTGGGGTCCTTAATCAGGACTTGGATTCCATGGATCATTGATGTCATTAGTCAGGGTTCCCACTAGCCAGGGCTAACGTCACTTATTTTCACAATTTGGGCTTGGCATCTTAATCTGGGCCCAAATTGGATTTCATTGAACCTGTGCTACTTGTAGCCTATCATTTTTTCCTCACTCCCTTTTGCGGATTTTCCGGACGGTGGAGTAGTTAATTCAACTTAAAAAAGACTTCTGGCTTGATTATCGTCCCAAGCCCGGTTTGGTGACAAGTGAAGCAAACCGGGTTTGAGATAAGGTAGGATTTTTCACTAGTCCAAAGCTTGAGAGGCTTCAGGTGACTTAGAGAAAATTCATGTTGAATTTTGACCCCCGAGCCCGATTTGGTGATAAGGGAAGAAAACTTGATTTGAAAGGAATTACAATTTTTCACAAGTTCAAAGCTTGAAGGGTTTTCGGTTATTTCGAAGAAATTTCTGGTTGAATTTTGCCCCCCAAGCCCGGTTTGGTGACAAGGGAAGCAAACCGGGTTTGAGAGTAATTATGAATTTTCACAAGACCAAAGCGAGTCCAAAGCTTGAAAGGTTTTGGGAGACTTAGAAATTTTTTTTGATTGAATTTTGCCCCCCCAAGCCCGTTTGGTGACAAAGTAAGCAAACCAGGCAAAGCTTGTTTGGCTTTGGGTAATTTAGAAAAAATTTATGGTTGAATCTTGCCCCCCAAGCCTGGTTTAATGACAAAGTAAGTAAACCGAGTTTTAGACGAATTAGGATTTTTCACAAGTTCAAAGCTTGAAGGGTTTTGGGTGGATTAGAAACAATTTATAGTGGAATTTTGCCCCCAGATCCAGGTTGGTGACAAAGAAAGCAAACCTGTTTTGTGAGAAATTAGGATTTTTCACAAGTTCAAAACTTGAAAGGCTTTGGGTTACTTAGAAAAAACTTATGATTGATTTGCTCCCCAAGCCCGGTTTGGTGACGATGTAAGTAAACCGTGTTTGAGAGGAATTAGAATTTTCACAAGTTCAAAGTTTGAAGGATTTTGGGTGACTTAGAAAAAATTTCTGGTGGTAGGTCTAGGCTGCAAAAATTAGGGTTCTAGTAGTCAGGACTCTAGTAGCCTAGGCTTCGGTAGTCAGGGCTTCTTTAACAAGGGCTTTAGCATTCTCAATGTTCTGGCTTGGTCCTTCTTAGAGACGGAATGTTGGACCCAGGCTTGGGCATTTTGAGCAAGGTAGGTCTGGGCTACAACAATCAGGGTTCCAGTAGCCTAGGCTTTGGTAGTGAAGATTCTAGTAGCTTAGGCTTCGATTTCTTCAGCCAGGGCATTAACATTCTCGATGTTCTGGCCTGGTCTTTCTTAGAGACGAAATGTTGGACCCGTTCTTGGGCATTTTGAGCAACCAATAGCCAAGGCTTCGGTATTCTTGAGGTGACCCCAGTGCTTTTTCCGACTTAGATTCTTTTGATAAAATGAGACTTTCCTCTTGTTGTCTGCGTTTGTCTCGACCACGTCCAGAGCTTGGCCTTAGTATGTTCTTGTCGTTTCTAAATCTCCCTTAACTTCACCAATCCTATCAGGTATGGGGAATTTGAACTTCAAATGGGGAATAGATGTGATAGCTCGGATCTTGGTAAGGGCTGTTCGGCCAAAGATTACATTATAGGAGGATGAAGTGTTGATGACATAGAATTTTACAATGTGAGTCACTTCCTTAGGAATGGTGCCAAACTGGACTGACAAGTATAAAGTTCCTTGGATCAGGACTAAGTTGATCCCAGACCCATACAGGGGTCCTCCCTTCAATGTGTAGGCAAAGAACCCGAACTTAGTCAGGTTGTTGTAGTATTAGGTAAGAGCAATCTGCTCAAAGTCGTTGATATATTCTTTAGGATCACCACTTATACGGAATGAGTCAAAATTGTAGTGTTTAAGGTTCTTCTGCCTGGGGATAGCTTCTAGAGAATAGCTAAAAGGAGTCAGGGTTCCTTCAATTACTAACGTCCTGGACTACTTACCTACCGTCATCTAGAGTTCACGGATCATCTGAATTATGTCTTCTTTGCTCTCATCCTTATATGAGATGAGCTCCGGGCTAGGTTCTCTCTGGGTTCTTTTTTATCTAGATTTCCTTAAGATCATCTCTTTTTCTTCTTGGATCATTTTCTGGACCTTGAGTTCATGTTCAGCTTGCTCTTCCTATCTTATCTTTTCCCGAAATACAACTAGCTTTCTGAGCTTTAGAGCTTCATCAACCTTCTTATTGCTCTGGGCTTTATGAGCAGTCTTCCTTTAAGTTCTCTTTCCCTTGTCGCCAATGAGATCAAAGACCGAGGCTCCGGACCGGTGGGATGCCCCGGAGTCCTGATAATCTTTTGCTGGTCCAGCTTCTTTAGCTTTTGCCTCATTGTACACTCAGATTGTAGATTGTATGAGCCAATTGGTCAGGTTTTCGACTTTTCTGACCTCTGGGGAAACATCAACATACTTGTAGTTAAACCTTTCAATTATGACTCTAGCACCATTCAGCTGAACTGGTACCAGGATCTGGGAAGCAAGGGTCTGGACCAAAGGCTTGTGGGGTTATTCATTCTCTTGTCTACGAGAACTTGAAGTGGGTCTGATGTCTAGCTTGATTAGCTCTTCTAGCCATGACTCAATAGCAAGTTGTATACAATAACAATAATAATATGGACCAAAGCAGTAAGCTTTATCATGAATCTAGGTTTGTTTTCAACGGGAATAACGTATGCACGCAAATATGTGTTTTTAATGAATTTAAGTGTGAAAAGATCAATAGTTTTAATAAATTAAGCAACTAGGACTATAGATCTGATCAACAGTCAGGACTGTGGGCTAAAAATCAAAACTTTAAGAAATAGAACAACATATTTAGCTAATGGATACTACGAAAAAGGCTAAAACTTTCATTTTTATCAATGATTCATGTGGGTTTAGTTCTTAGAAAGCTTAATTAGGACTCTTATTCAAGAGCTTGTTGACGGAGTCGAGTCTAGTGGCACCGAGAATAAAGGACAGAGCAACCCATCCTTCTAGCACTAGTGACAACTTCAGATCTTGAACGGGTCCTTTCTCACCGTTCCCACGCTGGAAAGAGGTGAAGCTGGTGGTTGGGCCTCTGCAAAATAACATCGGAGGGGGGTTTGAGCCCCGCAGCGACTCTGGCATGAGAATAAGAATAGGATTTGTAAGATATAATCAAGAAGCTATATATAGTATGAAAATGTGGAGGGTGTGTGTATTTTAGAGAGTATATGAGAATGTAACCCCTAAACCTTCTTTGCTTAGGATATTTATAGGTCAGGGATTAGGCTTTCGGGGTTGATACCTCCAATCTTAAGCGTTCGATCCTGGGTAGGTTAAACACCTGGATGCAGAAGATGGCCTCCACCTATTCAGGTGATAATTGTGTTGGCATGTGCCAGGGTAATGCCATCATGTGGATTAATGGAGACATAATTGTGTCAATCATTGGTCTTCTTTATCTACCATTATCAACTGGGATCTTTAATCAGGATTGTGATTACATGTGTCATTGATGTCATTAGTCAGGGTTCCCACTAACCGAAGCTGACGTCACTTATTCTCACAAATTGGGCTTGGTATCTTGATTAGGGCCCAAATTGGGTTTCATCGAACCTGGGCTACTTGTGGCTTTCAGTGTTCCATGGGAGTGGAGGACTTTGATCATCTATTTTGGAATTGTCTACTAGCAAAATTTTGTTGGTCTATATTGCTGAAGTGGTTAATTTGGAATCGACAATAATTACATTCAATTCTTTGATCTTAGTCAAGCGTTGATTTTCTTCAATAAATGTGATAAAATTAGAGGTGCACTATGTTTTGCGTCAATGTTTCGGATGCTATGGTTAAAGAGGAATGAATGTTTGTTTTACAATTGCAAAGCTACATGTGAAGTTAACAAAATCATCATAAAAAATAGAGCATGGTCATGGAGTTTTGCAGACCTTAAAGATTTATGGGTTGTAGGTCCAACCGAACTTATCCCGACTTATAAGAAAAGAGAATTAAAGTTAAAGTTAGATGCGTGGTTTGGTTATGCTAATTTTGGTGGCCTTTGTAAATGGATCGTGGAAGATAGAAAATAAGGAAGGATCAACGCAGGGGTTAGAGGCTACTTATTAGAAAAAACGGGGCATGTAAGGTTTCTCTTCTCTGGGCCGTGTGACAAGCCTAGTGCATTTGAAGTGGTATTACAGGCTTTTATTTTTATTTGTGGAGCAATAAAATCCGGGACACGAACTTATGGTAATTACATTGTGGTGATAGATTCAACTATGCTTGTTAATTTAATAATGAAATGGAAAGTTTTTGACGAAGTAAGTCCCTTCCACCATTTGTCTTCTATAATTAATGACATATGAAGAGTGAATCTGGTGCATGTCAATAAAATTTACAATAAAGAAGCAGATAGATTATCGAATGAGGGGGCTAATAGGTGTAAAAAGGTGGCTGGATGGTTTTAAAAGATAGCAGAGTGTTGGAAATTCAGTTATGGATAATGTATGTAGCTATTAGGCGTGCCTTTCATGAAAGTTTTTATGACATCTTTCTGAAATCTGAGTCATCTGAGGCCTTTGGGGGTGATAAGTAATTTTCACGTAAAGCTCTAAAGTCTGTATATGACATAGCATTTTGACATTCTTCTTCATTCGAACACCCCTACTCCAGTCCCCGAGCTCCTCCCCAGACTCGGGAGTTTGTCCACTATAAGTAAACACTCCTTATAGTAGGTGGAGAAACCTTTACAAATACAACTATATATTTATCTTGAAGCGTAACTCCCCGTTACCTTCTAAAAATATAAGCTAAATCGCTATATATTTATCTTAGAGTGTAACTCCCCGTTACCTCCTCAAAATATAAGCAAACGAATTATTTATCTTAGAGCGTAACTCCCCGTTACCTCCTCAAAATAACTAGCAAACCACCAAAATATTTATATTAGAGCGTAACTTACCTCTTCAAAATATTTTAGCAAACCTTAAGATAGTCTTGGTGTTATCTTTGTAGGTCTCGGGTCTTAGGTCTTGGATCTTTCCTCCTCCTCACGGTACACAGACACCCAACTCCCTGTCGGCATGTCTAAGACTTAGGTCTTAGAGCGAAGATCACCTCACTTTACTTCACTACAAAGATACAACAACAAGCTAAAAACAAACAATATGTGAGAGATTATATAATATAGGCCGTGCAAAACTAGTATGTTATGGTACTAGTCACGGGTGTTTACACAGTATGACGCAAGTATACGTGGTCACAAGTAATACAATTAAGTTCGTTCCACTGAGATCTGGTTAAGTTCTTTTCAGCTAATGTGCCTATTCAACAATGTATGATCTTAATTCACTGCTAAGATAATAAATAAATTGATATTTTAATTAAATAAATTAAACTAAGATGCGAATTAAGGAATTAAGAATTAACTAGCTAATGAGATCTAAAACTGATTTACTTATATGAGAATAAACTTGGAATCCTAACTTCATTATCTACTTCACTTAGAGTCACAGCCTTTAATCAATACATGTGATGGTTTTGATATCTGATCGGATAACACGAAACAAGTAAAGCTACCTCTCGGTATACTAATACCAAACTACGCATGCATCCACAAAAAAGATAGAAGATGGGTAGACACCAAATAT
Source organism: Saposhnikovia divaricata (assembly GCA_036435485.1). Classification (NCBI taxonomy): domain Eukaryota; kingdom Viridiplantae; phylum Streptophyta; class Magnoliopsida; order Apiales; family Apiaceae; genus Saposhnikovia; species Saposhnikovia divaricata. The sequence continues at coordinate 66,434,453 of CM071595.1, read as the reverse complement.
GTTTAGACCCTATATCTCTATAGAATTTGAAAACATAAAGGTTGAAGCACAAGTTATCCACATAGATCACATAGGGTAGCATCATATCTCTATGTATGCCACCAATCATGATAATAATATCAACCTATCCTATGCTAGCATGGCAAGTTCTAAATCTCAAGATCCACTCTCGTTTCGCAAGAGATTAACAAATTAGATGTTCATGACGCATCTAAAACATGAAACACAACCATACAAGGATATCAAGAATTCACCACACATAAATCTTTAAAGCAATCAAACTATTAAGCTACATAGATAAATCGGTTAGAATCCCATGACAACGATTAGCTCATATCGAACCGCTCGTCATCATGGGATCTGATGAAACCATGATAGAAGACAAGATATGAAAGAAAGTAATAATATTAATAAAACAAGAGTTGAGAAAACAAATCTATGATACAAAAGATGAAGTAGATCTAGATCCGTTGCTTGTCACGAGCGTTGAATCTTTCTCCCCTTTTCGCCCTTGCAGATCTAAGCTATATTATGTACAAGATATCTAATTGTCTAAATTTCTAATTGTCTAATTTACAAGGGGTTGGATGTGTTTATATAGGCACTCCAAGTCTTGCCCAGCAAGAAATTGCCTTCTATTACAATTAGAATTCGATTTAGGTACTAAAAACTGCCCAAAATACAATTAGAACTTGAAAAGGGCAAAACAGTAAATTCTCTGCTCCCATCAGTCTGCTTGTCGCGCAATCTGCTCTCACCACACGCAACTTGCGCGCATGAATCCTGTCCTAAGTTGTAGAAAATCTTCCAGGCTTCGTGTGGACAGCTTACGGGCCTCAAACGGACTTATAGAACTCCAGATATGGCCAAAACAGTGTAGACTGCGCAACCTTCCAGGAAAATCCGAATTTTAACCAATTAATCCTTCAAACACGATAGAAGCATCACCCATAATCGACATTCTTGCAACTCTGCACAACTAAGCAAAACACATCAAAACTACAATAAACTTGAGTCCAAGACAATCAATTTAAGCCGAATTGAAGCGATCCAAGTGGATATAAATCCACTTATCACACCCCCAAAACTTAAACCGATGCTTGTCCTCAAGCATAAAACAAACTCGATACTACCTAATTAGTATCACTTCCGTAGGTGATCACGGTTGCATTTGGCATATGCAACAAGCCCTTTAAACCCCTAGGCAACCCTAGTGGACGAGTAAGGTCTCGTGAGGGCCTATAGCGAATGTACCCACAAAATCCATTTAACCTAATGAAATGCAATGCATGAATGCAACTAATATGAAAATGCAAGGATCCCCTTTAAACTAACCAAAACCAACTAGCAAGCAAATATCTCAAGAATGCAACTAAATCCAAATAGAGCTCGACCAAGTTCCCGTATACTAACAATACATGAACAGAAACGTGCGTGTGTGCAATGCTCATCAGAAATACTCCCAAAACTAGGTCAAAAATCATACATGCTCTTCGTCAAGACAATCACAGGTTTATAAATAGAATTGACTGTAGACACTTCATAACCTAGGAACACCTCCATCCTTATCCAAGGTATACAGAAATTCATGCTTTATTACTAACTACTACGACACATATATACAATCATGCTTATTTAACGGTGCAATGGATGAGACCCCAAAAGGCTTATACAATAATACCCATGTAGCGAGCGTTGGGTTAGTGGATCCCAGACTATAAAAACCTTAGGTCACTAGGCACAAAGTCCCCGCGAACTTAATAGCTCGAGTATTAAAGAGCTCACCCTGGTTAATTATGCATTTAACAATTCACATAAATTTTTTTTCTTTTTTTTTTTTTCTGTTTTTTTTTCTATTTTTTTCTGTTTTTTTATGCAATCTGGAATGAGAATTCTCAATTCCAACCCTAGATTACTCATATAAATATGAGCCGGCTACTAGCCATTTGACGCCTAGGCATTATTGACAACTAGCATGAAATTCCTAGTTTCCCCAAACTTAGACTTTAGTGATCCTACGCCATCAAGGGAATAACGAAAATTCTAAATATAAACAAGTGATTAAATCTCAAACAACCAAACAAGCATAACCTCAACCTAGCCCAAAAGCAAACGATGAGACTGTGAAATTAGTTTTGTTTTTGAAACACATAAGTCAATTTCATAGAAACTATAAGTCAACCCTCTAGTCATCATTACCACACTCAATTAGACACCTACCTACCAATCAGAATTAGCTCGTTCTAAGGGATCATGAAATATGCATGCCATGAAATACAACTAATATGAACTCACATGGTATACGAAACAAAAAAACAGAATGTCCTACATGAAACAAACATAATTAATACGAACATATATGCATTAATTACTACTAACATGCAAAACATGAAATCCTACATGAACAAATAATACAACAACAACTACTAAACCCTCAAACCACCCCCAAACTTAAAATATTCAATGTCCGCATTGAATGGAAGTAATTACAAGGGATAGCCGAAAACATACCTACAAGGCGCTTTACAAATCCTTCCCCATCGCAACTCAACATGCTTGTTCAGCAAAAATCCCCTTTCTGTAGCAATACCCCACTCACAAGAAGCTCCACTAATAATCTTCAAGCAATATCACACCAAAAATAGCCCAAATTCCTAGAATAATACAAAATCCCCAATTTACAAGAACACAAATTCGTAATAACAATAAGATTAGAGAAGAGATAAACCAATTACGAATCAAAGTGGTGAACTTGTAATTAATTCCTCTTTAGAATTGAATTTTTAGAGATTTAAAGAAGTAGAAGAGGAATTGGATTTGTATGTAGAGGTGGGTATATATATAAGATGATGGATATGAATTTAAGTGTGTAGGAGAGATTTGGAGAGGTGAGGATTTGATGTAGGATAGATATAGGAATTAGGAATTGAAGAAATTTGGGTTAGGATAGGTTTTGGGGTTGATTTTGTGATGAAAAGAACAATTTTCGGAAAAATTCTGGGCAGAAAGAGGTATAACGCAGCCTGTGGCTGCGTTTTAGGGTCTCCGGGGCGGAACAGAGCAGTCACGCATGTTGTTCATGCGTGTTAGGAGGGACATTGCTGGTAACGCAGGCGCAGCCTGCGTTACAGGGGCGCAGGCCGCGCGACAATCAGAAATCTGCTCTCACCACATGCAACTTGCGCACACGAATCCTGTCCTAAGTTGTAGAAAATCTTCCAGGCTTCGCGTGGACAGCTTACGGGCCTCAAACGGACTTATAGAACTCCAGATATGGCTAAAATAGTGTAGACTGCGCAACATTCCCGGAAAATCCGAATTTTAATCAATTAATCCTCCAAACACGATAGAAGCATCACCCATAATCGACATTCTTGCAACTCTGCACAACTAAACAAAACACATCAAAACTACAATAAACTTGAGTCCAAGACAATCAATTTAAGCCGAAATGAAGCGATCCAAGTGGATATAAATCCACTTATCAACGGGGATGCTATTACACGTTAAAATAATTGATTCGTTATTAGTAAAAGACGAGCGAGTCACGACGTCAATCGGATGAGCTACAGAACTTTTGTGGTGTGTGCAAGTGCTTAATTATTCAACTCACAAGTGTGAGTACGAAAAAAATATCAACTCGCAGGTGCGAGGACCGTTAAGAAAAACGCTATTACACGTTAGCGATTTGCGTAGTGCATAAAGTAGTAATTAACGGCACGGGATAAGTCACACAATGGACTTGTCACACGAGCGGATATGCAAGACAATAAATCAAACGTGCAACAATTATATCCGTGAATGCAACACATACTATATACATTTGGCTTTCGCCACGCTATTATGCGTTAAATTAAACACACGCACACTTTGGCTTTCGCCACGCTATTATGCGTTAAATTAAACACACACGGACAAGGCTAGTGCCTTGATAATAATAATAATAATAATAATAATAATAATAATAATAATAATAATAATAATAATAATAATAATAGTAATAGTAATAATAATAATAATAATAATAATAATAATAATAATAATAATAATAATAATAATAATAATAATAATAATAATAATAATAATATATGTATATATATGTTGATGAGTGGATTTCGTAACAACTTTTGAGAGGTTTTTGTTGAGTTGTAAAGGCTAACGATCAACTGTTCAATGGAAGATTAGGGTTGTGGTTGTGGGGGTGAGCTGAGCTCGAGGGTGTCTCCAATAATCTCAGGTGCCTTTTGAGAGAATTAGAGAGCTAAATTCGTCTTACCCTCAAGGTGCCTACGTATCCTTTATATAGGAATCAAGCTCACGTAGTTCTAATGCTAAGCTGATTCTGCTTGACTAGCTGTATTCGGTTGTCTAGTTCGTGTTGGACTCAGGTTCCTTTAGAGTTTACCACGAACTGGTTGGCTAAGTAGAGTAGAACTCGAGTTCGTACCTTACTATAATTCTCATGTCTATTAGAGGCAATCTAGGATCAACTGCGTCCTAGAAGTACACTCCAATAATAAGTCTATATCTGATCTAGATAGCTTCTAGATCTTTCTGTCGGTTGTTTTTAGGAACCTGGTGCTCAGGAACCTATATCTCAGGAGCCTGTTTCTCAGGAACCTCCTTATTTCGGGACCTGTTGATCAGGAGCCTCTATCTGTACATCTCTACCTGCACAAATAACAAACTTGTTAGGCTGGATAACTCTTCTAATGTCTTCATATGCTCTTGACTCTCTCTGTGGCTGTTGCTATGCTAACTTGAACTCTCCTACGAGGAGAAACCTGGTCCATTAGTAATCTGTTTAGCTTCTAAGCCTTCGGGAACCTCCTGATATTCATGGTTTCTTGATCATCTCTCGGTATGATGCTCATTTCTTCATGTCTGATCTTAATAGCTCGTACTGGATCTATCTTCTTGCTTGTATGGATTGAACCCTATGGCTTAGTGGGCCTAAATTCAGCCCATGGTAATTTTGGGCACAACAACTACCCCCCGGTTCCTTGAAATCATGTAATGTGAAAGGAACCTATCTTGATTTCTGATCAAGGGTTCAATGCTAAATCATTCTTTTTACAATACCTTGCTTCGATACCATATATCCAAGCCTACATGAGCTAACTCGGCGTAGGAAACAGGACATACAATATTTTCAGCTGGTATAACCTTGGTTAGCTTCCTTCCCACCAAAGAACCTGTCCTTCTGCTATTCTTTTCTGAATTTTCTTTTAAACTTTTCTTCTTCAAGCTATAACTTCCAGAGTCAACATATAGTCTTCAATCAGCTTCTCGGGTAATATGACTGGTTGCTCAACATTGTCACGTCTCTTCGAATTTTTATAATTTCGAAATTCAGGAGAGGATAATGGTTGGCGGTGAATATCTTAGAGGGATAACTCAAAATTCAAATTACCCTCATCAATTACCGAAGCTGTAGTTAATGTAAATCATTCCTAAGGTTCACATGCCTCTCATGCGTGTATCTCATCACTTACCGCTCCAATAATCCACTGCCACGTGTATGGGGCTATCTCCTATTTACCTTGATTATATAAACGCATGAACTGCTTCATCTCCATTTTTTTACCTTTACCAAATATTTATCAAAAACCCTCGGAGAGAGAAGAGAGAGAAGTCCGATGGTCATTCATCCAATCCAGCTTCCCAGTCACCGTTTCCTTCAATCCCAGGTATGATGCTGTTCTATTTCTCTCTACTCCTTAACATTCTTGACTTGATTTTTAGCTTTCTTCTTGTTTTGATCTTGCATGCCGTCTCTTTTTATCATCATCTATACATGTATTTGCTCTTCACATTTTTTATTGCACACACAAGCTTTCACCGTTCTCAGTCGTCTATTTGTTTGTTTACGGTTGTATCGTCATTTTCGTTCAGTTTCCATTGAGGTCCTTTAGACTATTGCTAAAATATTAACATGTTTGTCTAAGTATCCGAGGACCCTTACTCTTTCTTTTAGATACCCTTGAACCTGACCACTCTCCATCTGTCTTTGCAGATGTCTTCTGACTCTACACATTTTGACCATCAATATTCAATTCAATCCTCTTTGATCATGTCAATAGGCGAAAGGACTAGATCTATGATTATCATTCTCGATGTGAATGAACCTAAAAATATTCTTATCAAGTCCCTAGCCTCACCGTCTATAAACCCTTCCATTCCTGACTTTGTTGATCTTGGAGATGACTGGCCCTCTGATGAAGAAGTGGTGTCCAAACCCGAGGTCCCTGACCTTACCATTGAGGAGGAACCTGAACCTAAGGTAGAGAGAGACCTTTATCGAATTGAAGCTACCCCTTACTGTGAGAAAATCGATTCTGTCATGACCCTGTCCAACTTGTGCAATTGTTATCCCAGAACCTGGTGAGAGAGCTCACAAGTTTAATGTAAGAACCCCAGAACTAGGTGTCCCGAAAGCTATGATTTCTGCTGCCTTCTTTAAGGTCGGTGTGTATATACCTCTGCATCCGTTTATTAGGGATGTTTAGACTTTTACGAGTTAGCTCCTCTTCAATTGACTCCCAATTCATATAGATTGGATATCAGCACCTATATTCTCTATGCTAGTAAATTCACTGATCCTTTAACTGCGAAGGAGCTTGGTTTTTTCTTCAAGCTGAAAGACACTGGAAGAAGCTCTGGATGCTTTTACCTGTCTGCATGGCCTTGTCACCAGGGTCAATGTATAAAAAACATGAAGCAGAACTTTGAGCAACGGCCAGAGCAGTTTTTATATTGTTATAACTGCCCCAAAGTGAGATATGAATTCAACTGTCACCCTAGGATCCCAAAACAGACCCCTTTAACTGGCAAACATCTTCTTAGAGCGAAAGAAATCTTACTGCTATCATCTTCCACTAGGGATTGCATGATTCTGATGACCCCTGATAACCTGACTACCCTAGGTTTTATTCCCTCAAATTCTAGTATGAGCTTCCCTATCATTATGATTTTCCCTTTTACTATATCTTTATGACTGTAGCTACTTTCTTTATATATACTTTGATTGAATCTTGACTTGTTCATATATACAGATATGGCTCCTAAAGTTCCGTCCTTTATGAAGAGATCCAAGAACGTGGATGAAGTTTTCAAGATTGAAGATAAGGAGGTTCCGCTTGTTGCAACTCCTATTAGCCAAGTCCCTACTCCTGCTTCTGTTCAGATTCAACCTTCTGGTTCTTATAAGCGCAAACTGGCCCAGACTACTTTAGACTTGTCTGGAAGCTCGCAAACTCGATCTTTGAGGAAGGGAAAGGCTGTGAAAGTTGACCCTGTTGTTGTTCAGAATCAATTCAAAGATTTGATTAACACCCATGTTCCTGTGAAAGCTATTTCCGGCTGGTCGAAGATGGATTCTACTGAAGCTCTTGAAACCATGAAGTTTTCCACAGCTCAAAATGCATTCTTCACACTCAGATTCTGTGATGACTTTGCTGAAAAGACCCAGTATGACCTCCGATTGCAAGGAGAAGTTAACAAGCTTAAGAAGGAGCTGGCTGCTATAGAGGAGAGGGCGAACATTGCCACTGCTGCTGCACGAAGAGCGAAAGTTGTTGAGACCTCCATGAAGAATGAGAGAGAAGAGCATTAGGGCCAAGTCAAAAATCTAAAAGATGAAAAGCTGTCAATGCTAGAGAAGATGAATGAGTTGGAAGCTCAGGTTGATGCCTTAAACGCCACCGCTGATGCTGTCAAATCCTCAATGCTTATACAAGAAAAGGCCAGGTATGATGAGGGCTACAATGAAGGTGTTCGTGATTATATGCGCTCCATGTGGGAGAAAATGCCTGAGTTAAACTAGTCTCTCCTAGGCGAGGATGTGGTGGGAATGATCAATGACTTCGAGAAGGAAGCTGTGGTTCCACAAGACCCTGTACCTCCCGTTATTACGGTTGAGAGGCCTTCGGGTTCAGTTCCCGTGGCTACAGAGGTTCTTGCTGCTGAAGCAGTTCAACCTACCCTTCCAACTCCTCCGATCATTGAAGACTCTGACAAAGTACCGTCTGCTTAAACTTGCATGAATCCTATTAAACTTTTAATAACTTTGAATGAGGTTGCGGGCCCCTCGTAGTGCCTCGCATAATGTATCCTTAAATTGGTTTCTATGGCCTTCGTGCCTTTAACTCTGGGTTTAGCTTTTCCTGGGTCATCATACCCATAACTTTTACCTCCAGTTTCCAATGATAATTATCTACTTTTGCTATACTTTTTGTCTTGCACTTACATATATACGCATACTTAGTTTCTCCCTTGTACCTTAAATAAACACTGTGCACTTTTTCCTCAAACTCCACAAAATATTTCGCTGTTATATATCTTAAAAATTACTTAGTGTCAATATTTATGCATTCAAGCTTACGTGGGCTAACCCTTTGTAAGAAATAGAATACATTCATACTTTCACTTATAATTTTCTAAAACAAATGTAATCAAATCTTAACAATGTCATAGCAACTTACTTGCAAGCTTAAAACCTATTTCTTTATACTTCGAGCAATGTTTTCAAAATGATAATCTACAACATAACCTCTCCTTATACCTTCCTAACTTATATCTTCAAATAACAAAACCAGGTCCACTATGTATAACCATTTCCAATTACTAATCCTGAAAAGTAAAACAAGAAACATAAAAATAGAAAATAGTTAGTGTTAGTAAACTAATCTTGTTAAGTACAGGCCAACTCTAGGAAAGGTCACCTGCTTGGTTTCCAATCCCAAAAATCTAGGTTCCAACATGCCAGTCTAGATTCCATGTTGGTTCCTCTTGCCTCGAGGCATCTCTAGGAACCTGTACGCCATTCTGGGAGTCCACAAAGATTCCTCTTCTTCATGCACCTGTCTCGGCTCTGCATAAAGGGGAAGCTTATATCCCCCTTAAGGAGTGATATGCCGTCTGGGTTCCATACCATTTCCTTCTTCTTCATGTGTCATGCTGGACATCTTATGAAGGTAAATGCTAAGGAACTGAGTCCTTTCTTCCCATGTGCCAGAGGCGGCTCCACATGAGAGAGAGCTTATTAGGCTTCTCTTTAAGAACAGGTGTGTCGGTCTAGGCTCCACACAAGTTCCCACTTCCTCTCGTGCCAGAGGCGGCTCCACGGAGGGGTGAGACATATAGTCTCAGGTTCCTGTAAGCCAGTCTCGGCTCCATACAGGTTCCTTTAAGATGCCTTTCCTCAGGACTTTAGGTGCCTGTCAACAAGGATTACTAATCATGTGCTCAAGGAATCTGAGACTTTTAGCTAAAATGTCTTGCTCAGTCAGCTGAGGCTTTTAAATCAAACTTGCTCAGGAAGCTGCCTGAGGATTAATTCAATACTTGCTCAGGAAGCTGCCTGAGGCTTAACTCTTGCTCCGGAAGCTACCTGAGGCTTAATACTTGCTCAGGAAGCTACCTGAGGCTTAATTCAATGCTTGCTCGGTAAGCTGCCCGAGGCTTAACTCTTGCTCAGGAAGCTACCTGAGGATTAATACATGCTCAGGAAGCTACCTGAGGCTTAATTCCATGCTTGCTCGGGAAGCTGCCCGAGGCTTAACTCTTGCTCAGAAAGCTACCTGAGGCTTAATACATGCTCAAAAAGCTACCTGAGGCTTAATTCAATGCTTGCTCGGGAAGCTGCCCGAGGCTTAATACTTGCTCAGGAAGCTACCTGAGGCTTAATTCAATGCTTACTCGGGAAGCTGCCCGAGGCTTAATACTTATTCAATGCAAGCTGTATCTAATCAATCATCGTAATCTGCACATTCTATATGCATTTTGTCACATCATACTCATACTTTGTGAGTACTACCGTCAAAGCTACAGGTTACCTTGATCGTAGGTTCCTGTTTTATATTCTTGATCGTAGGTTCCTGTTTTATATTACAAGTACTAAAGCAAGCACTTAAAAAGTTTCAAATTGGCCTCAACCATGCACAATACTGTCTAAGTAGGAATACTACCCCCAGTTCTTTTGGGTAATTATTGTTACGTAAAAGAACTATTATAGAGCAATAATCATCAAAACTGCAATCAAAGAATGCAACGTAGAGCTATCAATGCTCAATACAAAATCTGTCTTGCAAATAGGGAGGTTCACATCTGGTACCCCCCGAGTACATGCATAATTAAATACCGAAATAAACAATTCTGGTCAGCTACAACTAATAAGCTGCCTTTATTCTTGGGCTGAAAGAGCCTTACTTTTCCTAAGAAAAACATAGTAAAAGAGATTTACCGATAATACTTCTTGAGATGTTCTGCATTCCAAGCTCTCGGAATGAGATTCCCATCCATATCCATCAAGTGGTAACTTCATCTGATAAGCTGCTAACTTCATCTGAGAATCGACTCTCAACTCTTCAACCATGTCTATATAGAGTCTGTGATTGACCTCATTATTCTCGGGGTCATAATGCTTTCTTCTCAAGGAATCTGTGCCGACTTCTACAAGTACCATAGCTTCACAACCATAAGTGAGAGTAAAAGGAGACTCACCAGTTGTAGTTCTAGGGGTGGTGTTATACGACCCTAAAACTCCAGGAAGCTCCTCTGGCCAGCTTCCTTTCTTCTCTTCAAGCCTGGTCTGCAAAGTGTGCTTGATAATCTTGTTTACAGCTTCAGTCTGTCCATTGCTCTATGGATAATACACTGCTGAGAATGCTTTCTGAATTCTAAACTGCTCACACAATCCTTTAAGTTATTTGCTATCAAACTGTTTCCCATTATCAGAAATCAGCTTCTGGGGAATACCAAACCTGCAAACAATAGCTCGAAAATTAAATTCAGTTAGTTTGGAGGCTGTGATCTTAGCAAGTGGTTCTGCTTCTACCCACTTTGTGAAGTAATCAACTGCAACTACTGCATATTTTACTCCTCCAAATGAGGTCTATCCCCCAAACGGTGAATGGCCAAGGGCTGACAATCTGCTTGATAGGTGCCACAAGCCTGCTATCAAAATTTTCAAACTTCTGACAACTGCCTGAACAAACTTATGAGCATCTTCTTTGAGGGTTGGCCAATAATATCCTTGTCGAAGGACCTTCATGGCTAAAGAACTACCCCCGAGTGATTTCCACATACTCCCTTGTGTATTTCTTCGAGGATATATCTACACTGTTCTCCTGCTACACACTTGAGCAAAGGTTGATTGAATCCTCGCTTGTATAAGATTCCATCATAAATTACATACTTGGCAGCATGATACTTCAGCTTCCGAGCTTCATCCTGATTAGGAGGTACCTCTCCTGTAGCCAAGTAACTATATATTTGAGTTATCCATGAATCTTCGACTGGGAATTCTATGTCCATAACCTCCTCTCTGAAAACACTAGGTTTTTCCTGAATCTGGAGTGGAATTACGCCCAACAGCGTTGATTCCCTCTGTGAGCCCAATTTAGCTAATGCATCTGCATTGGTATTCTTCCCTCGTGGTATCTGATCTAACTTCACTTCTCTGAACTTTGCAAGAAACTCCTGAGAGTACCTCAAATACAAGTCTGTTCGTGGACCTCTAGCCTGTAAACCACCACAAATATGCCAAACTACTAACATCGAGTCACTGAACACTCTAATATTCTCCACTTTCATCTCCAAAGCTAGCTTGAGACCTGCAATCAACGCCTCATACTCTGCATCGTTGTTAGTAGCTCTAAAACCAAAATGAATCGAACTATGAAGTCTGTGTTCTTCTGGGTTAACTAGTTCTATGCCAGCTCCAGCTCCATTGGTATTAGCAGCTCCATCCACATACAGTGTCCACCACGGTGCACAATTGTCATCTTCTACACGCTCTTTCATCAACTCTCATGGTTCCTCCTGACCAGTAACCTCCACATGAGGTTGAAACTCAATTAAAAAGTCTGCTAAAGCTTGAGCATTGATCGCTATCTTTGGCTTGTACTCAGCCCATTTCAACATTCTGCCTGAAGTTTCTGGCCTGTGCATCACTTGTCTAAGTGGATATGAGGTCCTCACTTCTATCTTGTGAGCCTGAAAATAAGGTCGTAGCTTCCTGGAAGCTAGAATCAAAGCATAAACCAGTTTCTCCATTCCTGTGTGCCTTGTTTCTGCATCAAGCAACCTCTTACTGACATAATAGATTGGGCTTTGCTGTCCATCTTCTTATCGAACTAGGACTGCACTGATAGAATACTCTGACATAGCTAGGTAAAGTATCAATGTCTCTCCGTCTACTGGTTTTGCTAACAGCGGAGGGCTTCTTAAATGCTCCTTTAGCTTTCCAAAAGCTATCTCACATTCTTCCGTCCATTCGAACTTACTTCCTTTCTTTATTGCTTTAAAGAACTCTTGACACTTATCTGTAGACCTTGAAATGAATCTGTTCAAAGCTGCAACTCTTCAAGTAAAGGACTGAACCTCTCTCACAGTCCTTGGCGACTTCATATCAATCAACGCTTTAATCTTGGCCGGATTGGCCTCTATACCTCTATAATTCACCATGAACCCTAGAAATTTCCCGGATTCTACCCCAAATACACACTTCTGGGGATTCAGCTTCATTCTGTACTCTCGTAAGATTCCAAACATCTCTTCCAAGTGCTTCACATGATCACTAGCTTCCTTAGACTTAACTAGCATATCATCCATATATACCTCCATGGTATTACCAATTTGCTCTTTAAACATCATGTTTACTAGCCATTGATATGTGGCTCCAGCATTAATCAATCCAAATGGCATGCATACATAGCAATAAAGACCTCTATCAGTAATAAAAGAAGTATGTTCCTGATCAGGTTCATACATAAGGATTTGATTGTAACCTGAATATGCATCCATGAAGCTGAGTAGAGCATGTCCAGCTATTGCATCCACTAGCTGATCAATTCGTGGTAGTGGGAAGTTGTCCTTTGGGCATACTTTGTTGAGGTCTGTAAAGTCCAAACAGGTTCTCCATTTTCCATTAGGTTTCTTCACCAAGATAGGATTCGCTAACCATACAGGATAGAAAGATTCTTTGACCAGACCTGCATCCAGAAACCTATCTACCTCCTCCTTCAATGCTTGAGCTCTCTCTCCACTAACTGGTCTTCATTTTTGTCTTATACCTTTCTTCTCTAAATCGATGTTCAATTTTTGACACATGACCTTTGGATCTATTCCTTCCATATCTACGTGGCACCATGCAAATACATCCAGGTTTTTGCTCAAAAAAGAAATAAGAGATTCCTTCAAAGTTGGTTCAAGTTGTGCTCCAATCTTCAACACTTTTGTAACATCCTTGTCATTTATCTTCACATTCAATGTCTCACCAGCTGGTCCAGCCTTAACCACTGTTTCCGGCATTCGAGGATCTAAATCTATATCCATCTCAACTGCTGATTCTTCTTGGGGTTCCTCAACAGTAGGTGATACATATGCTTCATACATGACATTCCTTCTCTTAGATGCTAGCTAACTATCCTCACTGCTTCCACTATACTTCATTTTTTGAGAATTTTCATCATCCAATTCTTCTGCTATACACACATCACCATCCTTGTCCATAGGGGGTGCACTTTCTAACAACAACTAAGGCGTATATGGTCCCTGAAAAACTGGAATCTCAGCATGAGGTTCCTCTTCTATGATTTCCTCAATTCTTACTGCTTTGCAAGAAGCTAACACAAAACCCTCTAGTGGTTGACTTCGTAAATCAACTGTTATATCGTCTGGATTCTTCCCTGGAAAGTCATCAGGAACCTCATCCATTGGCTCAGGAAGCTTAGCAGCTTTAGCAGCATACTGTAAAGCTTTAGTATAGCATTCTCTAGACTCTTATTGGCATCCTCGAACTATACCGATACCACTTGGTGTTGGAAACTTCATAGACAGATGATAAATTGAGGTAACTACCCTCATCTCCTTTAAGATTGGCCTCCCAAGGATAGCATTATAGTTCATATTGTCTGTGACGCCCCCAGATCCGGGGTCGGAGATCTAGGCGCTGACCGTCCATTTTCCATTAATAACATACATGTTCTTGCACATAATATAAATAACACAGTCATCGACCCCACAATAAACTCACACCGCACTCACACACACAGGTTAGAGCCTCAGAAACGTCACACATTGATTAAACAGTAATAAAGTTATCAGAGTTATTACAGACCGAATTAAATAGTATTTATGCTACCAGCAACACTTCGATATGAAGCGAAGTTGGCGGCTTGAAAGTTTGTTACGATACACTGCCTTGCACAGGTCATACTGATAAATAAAACGAACTAACAAAAGCTGCCAACCAATCCGGCTAATGGGGCCTACCGGTGGAATCTCAAGTGCTGGCTCGGGTCTAGTCACCTGCTTTCGAGCAGTCTGTCTGGGTCTTGCCATTTCGCTTAGCTGTTGTGTTTGTAAATTTGAAAACAAGCAAGAGTGAGCAACTATAGCTCAGCAAGAAATATATGTATAAGGTAAGCAATATAACATTTCATATGATTGGCAGTTATTAAACTTGTTTGTATCAATCAGATATAAAACCACTTGTCATAGTTGATAAATCTCGAAGGTGCAACAATATGTGCCCTTGTTTTCAAAATAAACTTGCAGTTCTAGATACTGCATTGAGTCAACATCTTTCTCATCAAAATAGAACACTATCAGCAACTTGGCACAAAAGCCTAAGAAGCAGTGTCAAAGCATTTTTCCAAAATGGAGGAATGGGACTTAAAGAAAACAAAAAACCTGACAAGGATTGACGATGATCAGTCGCCACATCCAAGTCCAATAATCCGCGGGTCTTCTCTACCGGTAGAAGGATAGAAACTACATCCGTAACTATCCCTCGGGTGAAAACTACATCCATAATCACCCTCGATAAAAACTACATCCGTAATCATCCTTCGGCAACACTTGGGCCGGAATAATAATTGATGGACCGCCTGGCTCACGGCCGCTTACACATCCCGGGAATCGTTCGTCAACGGTTCCCACACCTGCCAGAGTCCCTTTTTCTTTTTCTTTTGAAAACTTGATTTTGATTGAAAACAGAGTAATTGAGGTCCGACATCAGTCAACCGATGATTCTTGAAATCATACAAGAAGCAGAATCTGACCGGGGGTTTTCGAAAATGTTTTGAGTTCGAATGAGTTCGAGTTTGAAAGTATTAAAATGTATCTTGGATTAACTTTGTCTTTAAATAATGAACAATAATTAATAAATAATATTTTAAGATTTAATATTAATAATTAATAAAATAATTATTCGATAAAATAAATTTTTAATCCAAGATAGGGTTTCGAGTATTTACGAAGATATGAACATAATACTTGAGTATACGATACTCCCCGAATGACCCTTCGGGTTTTCGCAATCTAGATACGATATAATAATATACCGCTCCCCGGTCAATAGTATATACGGACCGCTACGACCTCTATTGCTAGAGTCGTTGTCCGACGAAAACATTTCAATCTAAGTTCAAGGGGTACAAGCATATATGTACTTATACAATCTCAATTGCATCAATACTTCGATAAACATAGCATTTGATATAATTGAAAACTACAAACACAACAGTGAAAGTCCTTGTATATGGATAAGTTTTGAAAAGTAAACTTGCCTTGGTTTGGTTGGGGTGGTCGAGCGTGCGGATTCGAACGATCTATACATAAGCAATAATCGCTCGTTAGTACCTTAACAATATCTCTTTAATTACGGGGTTTTAGGGGGTACGAAATTAACTTAACGACTTCGTCTTATGACTCTCTAGCCCCACTATAGGTTCATGTCATCACTCGATTACGCTCGTCACTTAATCGACTTAATTTAGTTACCACATTCGAATAATAACCATAAACCCTAGAATTATGCTCCACTAATCGACTTTTTCCCTTGCGCGAATTTTACTCTAGCATTTCTATAAAATCCAAAAATTCATATTTTAATCCAATTCTTTTTTGGTGGTCTTCACCCCTGCATTCCCTAGCTTCTCAATTTTTTTCATGATCCCACATATATTTTTAGGGGTTTAAACAAGGTTCACAAGGGGGTCACTTAGTGCAGTCCGGAATCCAGAAACACAATTCACTCCTCCGGCCATAACGTAAAATCTATACATTACCTGGCCATGAACCTTACATTTCCAGAAACTACATTCAATTATCTTTCCAACGATATATGGTAGGACATCAGGGGACAACATTTGGGGGTTCAAAACCGTGTTACAATACAGGTCAATGCTCGTGGACAAAACTCAGCAAGCACATACTACTTAGATCAACCATTTTTCACACTTCCATAACACAACCAACACTTAATACACTTAGATCATGGTTCATAACACTCATCGAGATATATATATATATTATCCATAATCATAAAAGTCACAATCTCAATATCAAAACTCAAGATCCATGTCATCCAATACATATACAACCAAGATTAGCTCACAAACACATGGATCTACTACCACACATGATAAATAATACATAACCAAGAGGGTTTGAGATTTTTATACCTTCTTGAGCACCTAGGGGCCTTGGATAAGCTTTTCACAACTCAACAACACCTTAAATGGTCTCCTACAACACTTACAATCCAAGATCTAAAAGAAAATTCAACATGGTTACTATTCACCCAAGCTTTAACAATTTATAACTTGAAATTGGGTGGATGAAATGGCTTGAAATTGCTAACATACCTTGTCTAGATGATGGAGATGACCTAGGATTTATGTTGTGATTTATGAGTGATGGAAGAGGGGGAAGAAGAATTTTTCTTCTCTCCTTTTTTCTTTGGGCGAGAGCAACTAGCAAGGGGGGGGAAGAGTTTGTGTTTTGTGTTTGGTTGTTGGTTGAATAATGCATAAAGTTATGTTGGGTGATACATATCATGTAAGTATAGGTAAGTACTAGCAAGCATGGGCATGTGTACTACTTGTCCCCCTTTTTGAAAAAGCAAGTAACTAGGTACTATTCATCTTCCAATTGCTAACTAGTTTGCTTGATTTCTAACCACTTGGTTGCATGGGACTTGCATGCAATACCACTCCTTGTATAATTATTCTTCCACCAATGCTTGTCATTTAATCTTTAATTCGTATCGTATCTTAACTAATCTCTCGTAATAATATTTTGTCGCGTAGAGATTTCCCTTATAATTCCTTAAGTACTAATTGTGTAAATTCCTTGAATGTCCATAATTCCTCGTCATAATTCTTACTAAATCCTTTAATACTCTAACCATTCTCAAATCCCAAGTTTTATAAATATTACTAACAATAAGACTCCTGCCTTCACAATCTTCCTTTTTATCTTACATAATGAATGCAACAACACAGTTTCTCAGACAATCAATTCTATTAATCAACAGGGATGACTAGAAAGGTTCCATAATAACAATGTCACAAGATATTAAATAAAAGGAAATATTACCAAAAATTAGGGTTCTTACAGCCTCCCCTCCTTAAAAGGATTCCGTCCCGGAATCAGGTTGAAAACAGTTGGGGGTGCTTTTCACGCATCACGCTCTCTAGTTCCCATGTTGATTCTTCGACATTCTGATTCCTCCACAAAACTCTCACTAATTTGACAACCTTGTTCCTCAGCACCTGTTCTTTTCTATCCATGATTTCTACGGGTTGCTCCACATATGTTAAGTCTGGTTGCAGATCCACTTGATCATGTTCTATTACATGTCGGAAGTCGGTATGGTATGGTCGTAGCATGGACACGTGGAACACATTATGTACTTGCTGTAAGCTCGGGGGTAAGGCCAATTCATAGGCTAACTTCCCAACTCGTTTCAAGATCTCAAAAGGTCCAATAAATCTCGGGCTTAGTTTTCCCTTCTTACCAAATCTCATCAATCCTTTCCACGGTGATACCTTCAACATCACAAACTCTCCTACCTCATATTCTTTGTCCTTGCGGGTCTGGTCCGCATACTTCTTCTGTCTGTCTTGGGCCGCTACCAGCCGTTTTCTTATGAGCTCGATAGTTTCTCTTGTTTGTTGGACCAGTTCAGGCCCTAAAATCTTCCGCTCTCCTACCTCTTCCCAACACAAGGGAGACCGACATCTTTGTCCGTATAAGGCTTCATATGGGGGCATGCCTATACTCGCATGGTAACTGTTGTTGTAGGAAAATTCGATCAACGGCAAGTGGTCATCCCAACTTCCCTTAAAATCAATGGCACATACCCTCAACATGTCCTCGATGGTCTGGATGGTTCTCTCACTCTGTCCGTCTGTTTGGGGATGGTATGCAGTACTCATGTTTAACTTGGTCCCCACACAATCCTGGAAACTTCTCCAGAACCTGGAGTTGAATCTTGGGTCTCTATCTGATACAATGCTCACAGGAACCCCATGCCTAACCACAATCTCCTTTAAGTAAATATCTGCCAGCTTGTCGACAGTATATCTCTCGTTGATTGGAAGAAAATGTGCTAACTTGGTCAACCTATCGATAATTACCCAAATGGCATCATGATTAGTCTTGGTCCTTGGTAATCCGACCACAAAGTCCATCGCAATTTGCTCCCACTTCCACTCGGGTATCTCTAAGGGTTGCAACAATCCACTGGGCCTCTGGTGTTCGGCCTTCACTCTTTGACATGTCAAGCATTTACTTACCCACTCTGCCACGTCCTTCTTCATATTTGGCCACCAATAGTATTCTCTTAAATCTCTATACATCTTAGTGCCTCCAGGGTGAATTGAGTACCTTGAACTATAAGCCTCTTGCAAAATCTCGTCCTTTAATTCTTGAACGTTCGGGATCCATATCCTAGATGCGTACCTCATAATTCCATTCTCGTCCTTCTCACACTTAATTTCCTCGCCAGTCAAAACTTTCTCCATCGAATTCTTTTCTTCTTCTATCTTCTTTTCATGGCATAACTTAATCTTTTCCAATAGCGGTGGTTGGACTCTTATTTCCATTAGACTCTCTTGTCCAATTCTTGGTAACCTCACTTCAATCTCCAGTTTCTCAAGGTCCTTGATCAATTCGTCCATTGACGTTATCATCTTAAGCTTCTCCTTTCGGCTAAGTGCATCGGCCACTACGTTGGCCTTCCCTGGGTGATAATGAATCCCACAGTCATAATCTTTAATTAGCTCTAGCCATCTCCTCTGCCTCATGTTTAACTCTTTCTGAGTGAATATGTACTTTAAGCTCTTGTGATCCGTGTAGATTTCACACTTTTCTCCGTAAAGATAGTGTCTCCAGATCTTCAAAGCAAAAACTATTGCTGCTAATTCCAAATCATGGGTGGGGTATCTCATCTCGTACTCCTTATGTTGTCTGGATGCATACGCGATCACTTTACCGTGCTGCATAAGCACACACCCTAAACCTTTATGGGATGCGTCGCTATAAATCACAAAATCTCCCTTATCATCAGGTAGGGCTAGTACTGGTGCTGTCACCAACCTCTTCTTCAACTCTTGGAAGCTCTCTTCGCATTTTTCAGTCGACACAAACTTCTCGGTCTTGCGAGTTAGTCGGGTCAAAGGGGCTGCTATCTTGGCAAAGTCTTGGACAAACCTCCTATAGTAGCCAGCCAACCCTATAAAACTTCTCACCTCTGTCGGAGTGGTTGGTCTCTCCCAATTTGATACAGCCTCTATTTTGGCTGGGTCCACTAGAATGCCTTGTTCGCTAATCACATGCCCTAAAAACTGAACTTCCTTCAACCAAAATTCGCACTTCGAGAATTTAGCGTACAACTTTTCTTCTCTCAATGCTCCCAATACAATCCTCAAGTGCTCTGCATGTTCCTCCTTTGTCTTGGAATAAATCAAGATGTCATCGATGAAGACTATAACACACTTGTCCAAGTATTTCTTGAAGACTCGATTCATTAAATCCATGAAAGCTGCAGGGGCATTCGTTAACCCAAATGACATCACTAGGAACTCATAGTGTCCATACCGGGTGCGAAAGGCCATCTTTGGTATATCTTCTGGTTTAATCTTTAACTGGTGATACCCGGTCCTCAAATCAATTTTAGAGAAGTAAACTGCATCTTTCAATTGATCAAACAGGTCATCTATCCTGGGCAAGGGATACTTATTCTTGATAGTCACCTTGTTCAACTCCCTGTAGTCTATATATAATCTCATACTACCATCCTTCTTTTTCACGAATAACACCGGGGCTCCCCACGGTGACACACTAGGTCTTATCATCCCTTTATCCAACAACTCTTGTAACTGAGTGGCCAGCTCTTTCATCTCCACTGGGGCTAGCCGATATGGGGCTTTCGAAATTGGGGCAGTACCCGGAACTAAGTCTATAGCGAACTCGATGTCTCTATCAGGTGGTAGTCCGGGAAGATCGTCCGGAAATACGTCCGCGAACTCATTAACGACAGGGATTTCCTATAGGTTTGGTGCCTCCTTCTTGGTATCCTTCACATAGGCTAAATAGGCTTCGCATCCTTTACGTAACAGCTTCTTAGCTTGAATCATAGTCATGAACTTTTGGTTTTACCGTTTCCCACTAAACACTACTTCCTCATCCCCTGGCAGTCTCAGACTTACTTTCCTCTTGACACAATCAATCTGGGCTCCGTGGGTTGTTAACCAATCCATACCTACTATCACGTCAAATTCCCCTAGTTTAAAAGGTATTAAGTCTACCCGAAAGTGCCGCCCTTCTATTTCTAGGTCACAACCTGGACATACTTGGCTAACGGGAATAATTTCATGATTAGCTATCTCTATTTGCAATCTGTCTTTCAATGGTTCAGTCTTAAGGCCTAACTGACATACAAAATCTAGAGATATGAAAGACTTGGTAGCTCCCGAATCAAATAAAACATTTGCCTTAATTGAGTTGAGTAGTAGAGTACCTGCAATCACATCCGTGTTCCTCACGGCATCCTACACCGTCATGTTAAAAGTTCTTGTAGTAGGGGCCTTGTTAGAAGCAGTTCCACTCACTCTCGATGCAGCTAGCCCAGAGGACATACATTCCCTCATTCGGTGCCCTGGTTTCCCACACTTGAAGCAATTACCGCCGGCACTCAGGTTGTTATTAGTTCCGCGACAGGCGTTAGCATAATGCCCAGTCAGCCCACACTTGAAGCACTTCACATCTTGCAGGTTACACACACCCGCATGTTTCCTCCCACATTTATTACATTCTGGGGGTTTGGCTCGGGATGGGGTAGAGTAAGACGATCCCTGTGGCCGGCCGTTCTGGCCCACACTCCAACTTTCAGCTCTCTTGGTTCCAAAGTTTCCGCTGGGTTGGGACATCGTTCCTCGCTTAAATTTTCTCGGAAAGCTCCCACCCGCAGAGTTTCCCTTTCGACTATCAAACTTCCTCTTTTTTCCTTCTCTCTCCTTCTGCATCTGTTCACTCCCAGCCTCAACAATTGACGCTTTCTGTACCAGGGTGGCATAGTCTGTCAGCTCAAGAACCGCCACACGATTCTGAATCCATTTCTTTAGCCCTAATTAAAATTTTCGGGCCCTCTTTGCCTCAGAGTTCACATATTCCGGCACAAACCTTGATAACTCAGTAAATTTAGCCTCATACTCAGCCACCGTCATGTTTCCTTGCTTCAGTTCCAAAAACTTTAGCTCCATTTGTGTCTCCATGAACCTAGGAAAGTACTTCTCCAAGAACAGCTCGCTAAATCTCTCCCAGGTCACTACACCTCTTCCTTCCAAATTCTTCTTAGCTTCCCACTAATAGTTCGCCTCACCCTTCAGAAGGTAAGTGGCGAAAACAGTCTTCTGCTCCTCAGCGACACCTAGTATCTCGAAAGATTTTTCCATTTCCTTCAGCCAGGCCCTTGCCTCGACCGGGTCGGCAGTTCCTTTAAATTCTGGGGGTTTCAGGGATTAAGTTCCGGAAAGCATTAGCATTAGCATTTTGGGGTGGTTGCTGAACTGGGGGACGGTCCAAGTTCTGCCTAAGTAACTCCATGAACTGTTCCATAGGGCCTCCCCTAGGATGTCTTACCTCTCGGGTGTCATCACCAGCTTCTTCTTCTTCATACTCAGAGTCATCAAACAAGTTATGATCGTTGCCCTCATTCTCACTCAGGTTGGCATTCTCCCCTTCATGGTTCTGGTGGCCTCCGGTTCCATGGTGACTACCCTGGCCCTCAGAACTGATCGGGTGAGCTCGAGTGTTCATTCTTCTGGGTGGCATGATTCTGATAATAAAACAAGAAAGGAATTAGGGTTTTCCAATTACCTGACAGCGTTTGCACGGGTCAGGAGCGTATCGTTCCTCCTCATAAGGGTGGAAGTTGCAAAAGTTTTAATAATCCGCTGTTGGAAATGAAATGCCAAACATTTTTGGGGAAAAATCCCTTTGGGATGCGAAAACATTTACAAGAGTTTTCAAAACTTCGAAACTTCAAAATTTTTTTTTTTTTTTTCAAAATTTCAAAACAAACTTTTTTTTTTGAAAATTTATTTTTAAAGATTGTAGGAACATTTTTGGAAATTGTAGAAAACAATTTGAAATCGCATATCGTAAATTTGAAACAGCATGGTTGTATTTGTGGCTTGTAGCAATTGTATAATCACAGTTGCATATCAAAACAGTAAAGCATGGCATCGGAAAGTAAAGCAGTTGAGGCAATATTAAGGAAACTGAAACTAAATAAGTACGGTACAAGGGTTATCACAAAGTTTGGATGTTAGAGCCAAATACATAGTTCCGATGTCAAAGTCTAGCAAAAGTGGAACAAATACAAATACATCATCCGAATAGTCAGGCTACACAAAAGTAGGGCTACATCCGTACATACTACCCGAAGTCACATCTACATATCTGTAGGTCAGTCTACTCATCCACTGGTCAGAAAGGATACCACTGCACGAGTCAACTATCCCGCAAAATCGACACACTAATGTCATCTGAACCTAGGGGACTGAGCTATCAGTAACACATCACGGGGCCGCGCCGCGACGGAGCAAGGTCCTCACTCGGGCAAATGCACGACGAACAACATGCCTAGCATCCCTAGCCTGGATCACTCCGCCCCCGCGGATCCCTAAACCAAGAATCCTATGACGGCTCCTCATCTCAATCCTATGGAGTCGAGCCCTAGTCCTCCTAGCAACAGCGGTCCTCCTCTCAGCCTGGATCCTCAAGCGCACCTCGCGCTCCTCCACCAGTGCCCGCCTCGCCTCGTTAAGTCGGGCCTCTGCAGATAGTAAGTCTCGGGTCAGGAACTTTACCACGTAAGCGTGCTCAGTACCCGACACTGGGGGTAGGTCCATCGGTGGAGGTGGTATGACTGGAACAGGAGTAGGTGCAGCAGCAGCAGTAGGAGCAGGAGCAGTAGCAGGGGTAGGGTCAAGCTCCTCCTCGCCAGAAGTATCATCCTCGGAGTCACCGTCCGATGAAACAGGGCTAGATGTCTGTGGAGAAGGTGGGGGTGACACAACACGACCCTCACCGGATCTCACACTCTCCTCATCAGTAGCTACAGGAGATGGGGTAACAGGCTCTGGCTCTGGCTCAGGCTCAAGGGGCTCCTCAACGGGATCCTCATCATCAGTATCCTCTATCAGTGTAATCCAGGGGCCAAGCTCGGAGTCAGCACCCATATTCTCCTCAGGATCCTCGGTATCTCGCATCAGTGCCTCATCATGCTCTCTCTCGAAAGCCTCAGGGTCTGGTATCTCCTCCATCTACACAAGGGAAATAAGGTGGGTCACTAACCATAAAAGAAAGGTTTAGGAGTAGTTCCCTCACGGGCCTTAAAGTCAGGGCTATATCCGATAACCCGACTGCAAACTCGATGAGAGTTCTAAGTATTATTAATGTTGTTATTAGGGTTATCGTTATTGCTATTATTATTAGGGTTGCTTTCTTAAATTACTATCGTTTCTGAGAACTGTAACCTCGCTCTGATACCATTTCTGTGACGCCCCCAGATCTGGGGTCGGAGATCTAGGCGCTCACGGTCCATTTTCCATTAATAACATACCTGTTCTTGCACATAATATAAATAACACAGTCATCGACCCCACAATAAACTCACACCGCACTCACACACACAGGTTAGAGCCTCAGAAACGTCACACATTGATTAAACAATAATAAAGTTATCAAAGTTATTACAGACCGAATTAAATAGTATTTATGCTACCAGCAACACTTCGATATGAAGCGAAGTTGGCGGCTTGAAAGTTTGTTACGATACACTGCCTTGCACAGGTCATACTGATAAATAAAACGAACTAACAAAAGCTGCCAACCAATCCGGCTAATGGGGCCTACCGGTGGAATCTCAAGTGCTGGCTCGGGTCTAGTCACCTGCTTTCGAGCAGTCTGTCTGGGTCTTGCCATTTCGCTTAGCTGTTGTGTTTGTAAAATTTGAAAACAAGCAAGAGTGAGCAACTATAGCTCAGCAAGAAATATATGTATAAGGTAAGCAATATAACATTTCATATGATTGGCAGTTATTAAACTTGTTTGTATCAATCAGATATAAAACCACTTGTCATAGTTGATAAATCTCGAAGGTGCAACAATATGTGCCCTTGTTTTCAAAATAAACTTGCAGTTCTAGATACTGCATTGAGTCAACATCTTTCTCATCAAAATAGAACACTATCAGCAACTTGGCACAAAAGCCTAAGAAGCAGTGTCAAAGCATTTTTCCAAAATGGAGGAATGGGACTTAACGAAAACACAAAACCTGACAAGGATTGACGATGATCAGTCGCCACATCCAAGTCCAATAATCCGCGGGTCTTCTCTACCGGTAGAAGGATAGAAACTACAACCGTAACTATCCCTCGGGTGAAAACTACATCCGTAATCACCCTCGATGAAAACTACATCCGTAATCATCCTTCGGCAACACCTGGGCCGGAATAATAATTGATGGACCGCCTGGCTCACGGCCGCTTACACATCCCGGGAATCGTTCGTCAACGGTTCCCACACCTGCCAGAGTCCCTTTTTCTTTTTCTTTTGAAAACTTGATTTTGATTGAAAACAGGGTAATTGAGGTCCGACATCAGTCGATCGATGATTCTTGAAATCATACAAGAAGCAGAATCTGACCGGGGGTTTTCGAAAATGTTTTGAGTTCGAATGAGTTCGAGTTTGAAAGTATTAAAATGTATCTTGGATTAACTTTGTCTTTAAATAATGAACAATAATTAATAAATAATATTTTAAGATTTAATATTAATAATTAATAAAATAATTATTCGATAAAATAAACTTTTAATCCAAGATAGGGTTTCGAGTATTTACGAAGATATGAACATAATACTTGAGTATACGATACTCCCCGAATGACCCTTCGGGTTTTCGCAATCTAGATACGATATAATAATATACCGCTCCCCGGTCAATAGTATATACGGACCGCTACGACCTCTATTGCTAGAGTCGTTGTCCGAAGAAAACATTTCAATCTAAGTTCAAGGGGTACAAGCATATATGTACTTATACAATCTCAATTGCATCAATACTTCGATAAACATAGCATTTGATATTATTGAAAACTACAAACACAACAGTGAAAGTCCTTTTATATGGATAAGTTTTGAAAAGTAAACTTGCCTTGGTTTGGTTGGGGTGGTCGAGCGTGCGGATTCGAACGATCTATACATAAGCAATAACCGCTCGTTAGTACCTTAACAATATCTCTTTAATTAAGGGGTTTTAGGGGGTACGAAATTAACTTAACGACTTCGTCTTATGACTCTCTAGCCCCACTATAGGTTCATGTCATCACTCGATTACGCTCGTCACTTAATCGACTTAATTTAGTTACCACATTCGAATAATAACCATTAACCCTAGAATTATGCTCCACTAATCGACTTTTCCCTTGCGCGAATTTTACTCTAGCATTTTTATAAAATCCAAAAATTCATATTTTAATCCAATTCTTTTTGGGTGGTCTTCACCACTGCATTCCCTAGCTTCTCAATGTTTTTCATGATTCCACATATATTTTTAGGGGTTTAAACAAGGTTCACAAGGGGGTCACTTAGTGCAGTCCGGAATCCAGAAACACAATTCACTCCTCCGGTCATAACTTAAAATCTATACATCACCTGGCCATGAACCTTACATTTCCAGAAACTACATTCAATTATCTTTCCAACAATATATGGTAGGACATCAGGGGATAACATTTGGGGGTTCAAAACCGTGTTACAATACAGGTCAATGCTCGTGGACAAAACTCAGCAAGCACATACTACTTAGATCAACCATTTTTCACACTTCCATAACACAACCAACACTTAATACACTTAGATCATGGTTCATAACACTCATGGAGATATATATATATATATATATATATTATCCATAATCATAAAAGTCACAATCTCAACATCAAAACTCAAGATCCATGTCATCCAATACATATACAACCAAGATTAGCTCACAAACACATGGATCTACTACCACACATGATAAATAATACATAACCAAGAGGGTTTGAGATTTTTATACCTTCTTGAGCACCTAGGGGCCTTGGATAAGCTTTTCACAACTCAACAACACCTTAAATGGTCTCCTACAACACTTACAATCCAAGATCTAAAAGAAAATTCAACATGGTTACTATTCACCCAAGCTTTAACAATTTATAACTTGAAATTGGGTGGATGAAATGGCTTGAAATTGCTAACATACCTTGTCTAGATGATGGAGATGACCTAAGATTTATGAGTGATGGAAGAGGGGGAAGAAGAATTTTTCTTCTCTCCTTTTTTCTTTGGCCGAGAGCAACTAGCAAGGGGGGGGGGGAAGGGTTTGTGTTTTGTGTTTGGTTGTTGGTTGAATAATGCATAAAGTTATGTTGGTTGATACATATCATGTAAGTATAGGTAAGTACTAGCAAGCATGGGCATGTGTACTACTTGTCCCCCTTTTTAAAAAAGCAAGTAACTAGGTACTATTCATCTTCCAATTGCTAACTAGTTTGCTTGATTTCTAACCACTTGGTTGCATGGGACTTGCATGCAATACCGCTCCTTGTATCATTATTCTTCCACCAATGCTTGTCATTTAATCTTTAATTCGTATCGTATCTTAACTAATCTCTCGTAATAATATTTTGTCGCTTAGAGATTTCCCTTATAATTCCTTAAGTACTAATTGTGTAAATTCCTTGAATGTCCATAATTCCTCGTCATAATTCTTACTAAATCCTTTAATACTCTAACCATTCTCAAATCCCAATTTTTATAAATATTGCTAACAATAAGACTCCTGCCTTCACAATCTTCCTTTTTATCTTACATAATGAATGCAACAACACAGTTTCTTAGACAATCAATTCTATTAATCAACAGGGATGACTAGAAAGGTTCCATAATGACAATGTCACAAGATATTAAATAAAAGGAAATATTACCAAAAATTAGGGTTCTAACATTGTCCTCTATAACAATGAATTCGGCTAACTATGTAATCCAGCAAGGTTTATCACCTAAAGTTACTGGTAAACGAATCTTACCTTTGATGGGAACCTGGTTATTGGTGAAGCCATACAAGGTGTCCTTTGTTGGAGTTAGATCCCTATCCAGAAAGTGCATCTTCTTGAAAGCTGAGTAGGAGAACAAATTCACAGAGCTTCCATTATCCACTAACACTCTATGAACCTCATAATATCCAATTCCTGCCTCGATTACCAAAGCATCAGTATGTGGGTGGTGTACCCAGGAAGCATCCTCCTCTGTGAAGGTGATATCTGCATCTTCTGTTGGTGTATACTGAAAATATTTATTTAAAGTATATACATTTATTTCTGGCCCAGTTTTATTGAGAATCATTTAAATGTTTACATGCTGTCTAATATTATATATTGTGGACAATCTAGTATCAAATGGGATATAGAATATTAGATTGTTAAATACGGTTTATATAATATAATAAGGTTCACAGCACAGGTGGAGTTAGACAATCCACTGGAATGGCTGTAGTATTATTTAGATTAGTTTATATTGACTAATAAATAATACTAGTATACTTTGTGTATATTGAACAGGATCAAATTTAGAATTGTTCACTTATACTGATTAAGAAGGAGAACTAAGATTCTATGTTATTATTAATGCTTAGGTTCTTAATCCAGATATAGTAATTGACACGTGTATATTATTTACATGCTTTGATTTATATATGAAATAATTCTTTTGATTTATTTCATTATATTTTTGGTGATGAAATAATATATATGGTGAATATTATTTATAGAAGGAATCCATGTCCTGATAATATTCAGGTTAATGATGTCCCCTTGAAAGCTCAAAAAGATCTAATTATATGAAACCCTACAGGTGGATTTATTCCGGCATAATTCAATAAAGGTTGAGTGGATGATCAAGGATAAAAGATATTAATTAAATGAATTATCAGCAATTTATTTAATTAATGGACATGCGATATTTTAAACATGGGGAATTTAAAAAGCAAATAATATTGGGCCATTAGGCTCGTTGGCAGTGGAGCCATTTCCAGTTTGTGAATCCTGCTTGGAAGGTAAGATGACTAATAGGCCTTTTAAAGCAAAGGAGAATAGAGCAAAAGAAGTGTTAGAATTGGTTCATACTGATTTATGTGGACCTATGACTATCCAAGAAAGAGGAGGTTATGAGTATTTTGTCACTTTCATTGACGATTATTCTAGATATGGGTACATTTATTTGTTGTGCCGTAAGTCTGAGTGCTTTGAAAAATTCAAAGAGTACAAAGCAAGTGCGGAGAAGCGACATCGTGGAAAATGTATCAAGTCACTACGATCAGATCGTGGTGGAGAATACCTGCTTGGAGAATTTAGGGAATATTTATCAAAAAATGGGATCACATCCCAGTTGTCTGCACCTGGCACACCTCAGCAGAATGGTGTAGCAGAGAGAAGGAATCGGACTCTTTTAGAGAGTGTTAGATCGATGATGAGTTATTCAGATTTACCCATGTCGTTTTGGGGATATGCTATAGAAATATCGGCTTACCTTCTGAACTTGGTACCGTCTGAGTCGGTTCCCAAGACTCCAAAAGAATTATGGACTGGTAGCAAACCAAGTCTAAGACATATTCGGATTTGGGGTTGTCCAACACATGTGCTAAACAAGAACGCGACCAAGTTAGAATCTCGTACAGAAGTAAGGTTGTTTGTAGGCTATCCAATGGGAACGAAAGGTTATTCATTTTATAGTCCTAGGGATCGAGATATCATTGTTAGCACCAATGCTAGATTCTTAGAAGAAGACTATATAATGAACCATAAACCCATGAGTAGTATCATTTTAGAGGAACTAGTGGGAGGGACAGATAATCCCCAAGTGCAAATAGTACAAGTAGAACAGCCACAAGAAAATGCACAACTTAACACTAATAATGTATCAATGCCTCGTCGTAGTGGGAGGGTTGTTCAACAACCAGATAGATTCCTGTTTTTGGGAGAGTCCTCGGACTTGGTCTCTGGCGAACATGATGAGGATCCCAGGACATACGAAGAGGCAATTCTAGATAAAGATGCAGATCTATGGCAAAAGGCAATGGAATCTGAGATGGAATCTATGTATTCCAATCAAGTTTGGGAGCTCATGGAACCACCCAAAGGTGTAAAACCCATTGGATGTATATGGATCTACAAGAAGAAAAGAGGATCTGAAAAAAGGTGAAAGCCTGGAAAGCACGACTTGTTGCGAAAGGGTATACTCAGAAAGAAGGGATCGATTATGAGGAAACCTTTTTTCCGGTTGTTATGCTTAAGTCGATCCGGATTCTTTTATCTATAGCAGCTCATCTCGATTATGAGATTTGGCAAATGGATGTCAAGACAGCTTTCCTTAATAGAAGTCTTGAGGAAACCATCTATATGCAACAACCAAAAGGATTCATTAAGGAAGGCCAAGAGCATCTTGTTTGTAAGCTTAAGAGGTCTATTTATGGAATAAAACAAGCTTCTAGGGACTGGAATATTCGTTTTGATCAGGCAGTCCAGTCATATGGATTTGATCAAAGTCCAAGCGAATTATGTGTGTATAAGAGAAGTGAGGGTAATGCAGTGGTTTTTCTAGTACTGTATGTGGATGACATTTTACTCATTGGAAACAATGTTAAGATGTTGTCATCAGTAAAGGCATGGTTGTTCAAACAATTTGAAATGAAGGACTTAGGTGTAGCGGCATACATCCTTGGGATCAAAGTAATAAGGGATCGCAAGAAAATGATGTTGGCTTTATCTCAAGAGCCCTACATTGATGAAGTATTAGCTCGTTTTAACATGCAAAACTCTAAGAAAGGTTTTCTACCTTTTAAGCATGGAGTGGCTCTATCCAAGGAGTAGTGTCCTTCGACACCTAAGGATATAGAGAGCATGAAAGCAGTTCCTTATGCTTCGGCATGTGGAAGCTTAATGTATGCTATGTTATGTACGAGGCCTGACATCTGCTTTGCTATAGGCATGGTTAGTAGATATTAGTCAAACCCAGGTCAGGAACATTGGACTGCAGTAAAAACTATACTGAAGTACCTGAGAAGGACTAAGGAGTATATGTTAATTTACAAGGCCTCAGATCTATTTCCTTTGGGATATACTGATTAAGATTTTCAATCAGATAGGGATAAGAGGAAATCAACCTCGGGATATGCTTTTACTTTAGGAGGTGGAGCCATTATATGGAGGAGTGTAAAGCAGAAATGCATTGCAGACTCTACCATGGAAGCCGAGTACGTGGCGGCCTCTTAGGCTGCAAACGAGGCTGTATGGTTCAGGAACTTCCTTTTGGACTTGGATGTGGTACCTAATTTGCCTAGGAGTTTGACAGTGTATTGTGATAACACTGGTGCTGTGGCAAATTCGAAGGAACCGCGAGATCACAAAGCATCTAAACATATTGAATGTAAGTATCATCTCATACGAGGAATCGTAAAGCGAGGAGATATAGTTGTGGCTCACATATCATCAGAAGACAACCGGGCAGATCCTTTTACAAAGAGCTTGCCAGCCAAAGTTTTTGACAGGCATGTGGAAGCGATAAGAGTCAGATGGATAGACACATAGTTTTTTTTGTGTAATAGTGGATTAAATAAACACTGATATACTCATAGAATATTTTGAGTATAAGTGGGAGATTGTTGGTGTATACTGAAAATATTTATTTAAAGTATATACATTTATTTCTGGCCCAGTTTTATTGAGAATCATTTAAATATTTACATGCTGTCTAATATTATATATTGTGGGCAATCTAGTATCAAATGGGATACAGAATATTAGATTGTTAAATACGGTTTATATAATATAATAAGGTTCACAGCACAGGTGGAGTTAGACAATCCACTGGAATGGCTGTAGTATTATTTAGATTAGTTTATATTGACTGATAAATAATACTAGTATACTTTGTGTACATTGAACAGGATCAAATTTAGAATTGTTCCCTTATACTGATTAAGAAGGAGAACTAAGATTCTATGTTATTATTAATGCTTAGGTTCTTAATCCAGATATAGTAATTGACACGTGTATATTATTTACATGCTTTGATTTTTATATGAAATAATTCTTTTGATTTATTTCATTATATTGTGGGTGATGAAATAATATATATGGTGAATATTATTTATAGAAGGAATCCATGTCCTGATAATATTCAGGTTAATGATGTCCCCTTGAAAGCTCAAAAAGATTTAATTATGTGAAACCCTGCAGGTGGCTTTATTCCGGCATAATTAAATAAAGGTTGAGTGGATGATCAAGGATAAAAGATATTAATTAAA
Organism: Saposhnikovia divaricata; assembly: GCA_036435485.1. Lineage (NCBI taxonomy): Eukaryota > Viridiplantae > Streptophyta > Magnoliopsida > Apiales > Apiaceae > Saposhnikovia > Saposhnikovia divaricata. The sequence goes on along the minus strand of CM071595.1, from coordinate 66,402,749 downwards.
TGAATTATCAGTAATTTATTTAATTAATGGACATGCGATATTTTAAACATGGGGAATTTAATAAACAAAAATCGACCGTTATTGTATCAAAAATCGCAGGGCCACGATCTGATTGTCCCAACATCTTCCCCTTGAACAATTTGGGAGACCTCTGTGATAAATTGCAAACATTAGTCAAAGGACGCTCTTTAGCTTCACGAGTATACCTTTACATGGCATTTCTGTTGTTTCCTCCAATGTGGGACCTCCAATAATAGTACGTATACACCCAGCCTTATGCGGTCCCTCCATCAACACAGGTTCTGTTGCCTTCTGAGTTTTCTCTTCTCAATACTTCTTTCCTTCCTGAGCTACTCATTCTGTTAGCTGCCCTTGCCTGATTAGAGTTTCAATTAAATCCCTTAGATGGCGACAGTCTGCAGTATTATGCCCATTGTTGTCATGAAAATCACAGTATGGATGCTCATTCTTATTTCCTGGAGGACCATTCTTCAAAGGCTTCTTAAACCATGGAGACTTCTCATTTACTGCATATATGTAATCAATTGAAGCTACTAGAGGGGTGAAAGTTTCATACACAGGCCTCTCTCGTCCATTATAGGAAGCTGGTGGTGGAACTTGATTCATAGCAGGTCTAGTGGGATTGACAGCTTCAGCTGACAGCTTCACCTGAGATGTGTGACTGACCACCTTGCTATTGTCTCGGTTATTAGGACTTCTGGGCCTTGTTCTCTTGTTTCCTGACCATCCACCTTGCTTCAAACTCTGGATCTTTCTTCAAATCAGCTAAAGACTCCTCCACGAGATGAAAAGATTGTGCCTGAGCATAAAAGTCTGCCAGCGTCTCAGGTTCCTTCCCTTGCAATGCTTTCCAGAAATCTAAACCTCCCCTGACACCAACAATTAAGAAGTTCTTCAAAGTTTCCTCAGATGCTTTCCTGACCTTGGGAACCTCTGCATTAAACCTTTTGAAATACTCTGTCAACGTCTGATTAGGTCTCTACTTGATGTTGGCCAACGTATTGGTAGGAGGTGAAAATGCGACAGATGCCCTAAATTGAGTAATAAAGAGCCTTCCCATACTCTCCCAAGAACTAATAGAATCTGCAGGTAACCTCTTAAACCATTGATGAGCACCACCCTGCAAAGTTGCTGCCAACAACCTACATCTTGTGGGTTCCTTCACCTGATAAACATCCATCTCCGTATAGAAACGACTCAAGTACTCAATGGGATCAGTGGTTCCATCGAACTTTAACTCATTCGAGGGCCTATAGGATCTGGGTAAAGCTGACTTCCGAACCTTCTTCATAAAAGGAGAAAAAGCTATAGGTTTAGTTGCGAGATGCTTCTCATCCTTGTGTTTAGCCAATATCTTCTTAACATCCTCAACGGTCACCTCTCCAATAACTTCTGTTTTCATCTTTTTACTCATTCCTCCATCTTCTTATGACTCTGCAGTACTAGACTCATCAGTAGTTTCCTCTGACTCTGTTTCATCATCTTCAATTATCTCAACAGACGGCTCCTTATCTTTCTTCTTTTTCATAGAGGAACCTCCTACTTTAACCTTCTTCTTTCCCTTGGACTTCGTATGAACCTGGGACTGTACCTTCTTAGTAGGAGTTTTATTCTTCTCAGGATTCTCTTGTTCTTCATTATCATCATCCTGTTTTGGTTCTTCCTCCTCCTCGGCTTCCTCCTAGAGTTCAGGTTCTTTTTCTTCGAAATCCAACTGCTTCGGGGTAACCTTCGATTTCTTACCCTTCTTGGCTTTCTTTTTCCTCCTACTTGATGCCTGTTCCAAAGTTGACAATCTTTCTCCAAAATATTTTAAGACTTCAAGTATATCTGCTGAGGTGACCTTCTTCACCTGATGAACATGTTCGTCTTCGTTGGGTGTTTTCTCCGCGGAATGGGTTGCTTCGCTATCTGAGTTGCCTGCCATCTTTCCACTCTTAAGATGTTAACTCCCCTCCTTCTAGCGCCAATGTTGATGAGTGGATTTCGTAACAACTTTTGAGAGGTTTTTGGTGAGTTGTAAAGGCTAATGATCAACTACTCAATGGAAGATTTGGGTTGTGTTTGTGGGGGTGAGCTGAGCTCGAGGGTGTCTCCAATAATCTCAGGTGCCTTTTGAGAGAATTAGAGAGCTAAATTCGTCTTACCCTTAAGGTGCCTACGTATCCTTTATATAGGAATCAAGCTCACGTAGTTCTAATGCTAAGCTGATTCTGCTTGACCAGCTGTATTCGGTTGTCTAGTTCGTGTTGGACTCAGGTTCCTTTAGAGTTTACCACGAACTGGTTGGCTAAGTAGAGTAGAACTCGAGTTTGTACCCTACTATAATTCTCATGTCTATTAGAGGCAATCTAGGATCAACTGCGTCCTAGAAGTACACTCCAATAATAAGTCTATATCTGATCTAGATAGCTTCTAGATCTTTCTGGCGGTTGTTTTTAGGAACCTGGTGCTCAGGAACCTATATCTCAGGAGCCTGTTTCTCAGGAACCTCCTTATTTCGGGACCTGTTGATTAGGAACCTCTGTCTATGCATTTGTACCTGCACAAATAACAAACTTGTTAGGCTGGATAACTCTTCTAATGTCTTCATATGCTCTTGACTCTCTCTGTGGCTGTTGCTATGCTAACTCGAACTCTCCTACGAGGAGAAACCTGGTCCATTAGTAATCTGTTTAGCTTCCAAGCCTTCGGGAACCTCCTGATATTCATGGTTTCTTGATCATCTCTCGGTATGATGCTCATTTCTTCATGTCCGATCTTCATAGCTCGTACTGGATCTATCTTCTTGCTTGTATGGATTGAACCCTATGGCTTAGTGGGCCTAAATTCAGCCCATGGTAATTTTGGGCGCAACAACATATATATATATATATATATATATATATATATATATATATATATATATATATATATATATATATATATATATATATATATATATATATATATATATATATATATATATATAAGTGCGAAAAGTTAACTAGTTTATCACCTTTGGCTTTATCAGATGGCTTGGTGGCCAAAAGCAAAGAATTCTCAAATAAGAGATATTCTCAAAGGATACGAACTAGGTTCCGAGACTAGTATATGTAGATGTACACATACTAAACAAATAGTAACTAAATTAGAATCACTTGAAGTCTAGAAAGAAATCAAGAAGAACAAGCTAGGATCGAATCCTAAAAACACCAAAACTAGTAGCCGAAATGAGCACCAAATGAAGGATATTCAAGGGGTATCAAATGTGACTCAAAGACACAAGGAAGGACACTTAAGGGCAGTGAAAATTTGAGCTAAGGGGCTGCCTAAAATTAATAATTGTCCGAGAGGTGTAAACAAGAGCAAGAAATGACCACAAAATCATCAAAAAGTGCAACCAAAACAAGGTCACCAAGATCAATCAATGAAAGGTAATTTAAGGGGGACATAAGGATCCTTAAACCGCTTTCAAAGCACTTCAAGAACCTTCTATAGACGAGCTAAAGCTTTGTCTTCGAAGTGGTCTTGGTTAGAGTTGTTTTAGAGCAAGAAATGGTGATAAAAACACTACCGAAATGGTCGGATTTGTGCACCAAAAGAAAGGTATTCAAGGATGAACTAAAGGTGACTCAGTGACATGTGAAAGCACTCTTCAAGGACTGATAAAAACGAGCTAAAGGACTGTCCAAGTAGGTGACGGCCGAAGGTGTGTTTTTGGGTAAGAAGCTTTTACTGGTACGAAAATAGCCGATAAATACGTAACTACGTGACAAACCCATTTCTTTTGATTTTCTTTAAAATAATTTGGAAAAATATGAGATCAATTCAAAAAGTCTTCAAATATATCATAAAATTTATGGTAAAAATCGAAACATAGGTTTGTATGAGTTTGGATGACTTTTTTTGCGAACTCCGAAATAAAAACATAAGCTATTTTAGAGGTTCCGGAAAACATATTCTCATAAATTCATGAAACTTTTTATAAAATTCTTTTTAAATATTCTAGTGACATTCCCAAAGTTTCAACTCAAAATAACATGTGGAGGTATTTTATTCAAAAATATTTTGATTAAAAGCCCTTACGCGACGGCATAAAATACATTAGCCGTTTGCCGTAACTTTTCGATGTTTTGGCTAAAGTTTTGACTTGAAATATATTCATATATAATATTTCTCAACTAATAATGACCATGAAGTCCTCGGAATATTTATTTTGAATATTTTACAATTTTATCCATTTAAATGAAAACTGTTAAGGGTTCGGGATAAAAACTGTTAAGGGTTCGGGATAAAATCTTTTTTTTTTAACTTTCGGCAAGTCAATAAATAAGGCAATTTTGAAAATAATTTTTTAGAAAATATATCGAATATATTTGTGGATAGAACATTTGAAAGGAACACTGTTTTGAATAAATCTCTTGTTTTTAGTGCGTAAAATCAATGTTCGGAAATATATCGATATTTGTGTCGACTTGACTTTGCCTTTAAAATGTATCATATAGAATCTAGACTAGGATATATCACTAAATTGTTATGCCTTATCCAAATTAAATGATTTGGTACGAGAAAATATTTTGTCAGATTGACTCGTTATTTGTTAATGTCATCAGATAATCCTAGGGGAGGAATTACTATATTAGCTAGTAACTTCCTAAACCTAATTTGATTTTCATTTTCGTACTTTGACAAATCACCAAAACCTACAATAAAAAGACTGCAAGAAAAAGATTGTCTATCAATCTTCCTCTGTTTGTCAGGATGATATATCGTAATCTAAGTTAAATGGCATTTTGGTCATTCAACTGATTAGCAACTTGCAACTAGGTCATCCACCTCAAAAAGCTTTAAGCCAAATCATAATAATCTTTAAAATTTTAAATTGGATCACTGGCCGTCACTAACGGTACAAAACTGGACGAAACGATGACTAAGCTTCCTGAGTTGGCTGAAATAGATCCAAAGTCGCATATATATATATATATATATATATATATATATATATATATATATATATATATATATATGTAGGTTGGAGCTTTACAACCCGACCTAGCTATTTCATAATCAATTTATATAACTTAAATCCATGTACTCACCCCACCCATGTAACAACAAAAATGCAACAATTAACAAACATAACCCAACACATGACTCATAACCCAGAAATGATTATGACAGAGAGCTTGATTTCGACGATGGTTGTGAGAGAGATTTCGATTGAAAATATTTCAATTGATTTTGAGTGAGTAGGAATTTAGACTAAGTAATTTGAATTTTGACTAAGGTTAGTAGATTGATTTCGATTATAGAATGTGAGAGGGTTGGTTGATTATGACACAAATGCAATTAAGGGGTGGGGGTTGATTCTCAATTTTTTAAATTAGGATTTATAATTTAGGATATGAATTACAAAGGACGTGAGTTACAACTGGACTGACTTTATGATGGGACGGGTTATTTTACTGATGGGGTGGGTTATTTGGTATGGATAGACGGAGTTCCGTCAAAAGAACGACATTTAACAATCGTGAAAGTTTAATGTGTTTAATGATTAAAATGAATATTTTCTTTTATTATGTAACTTGATTGAAAGTTTTTTAAGTTGGATAACGAAATACGATTTAACCCATCTCAATCTTCTATCTACCCTATTAAGTTCTGATGTATTTAGTTGGTTCTGCATTAAGCTTTTGATTGTGGTGTGTAACATGCAACATGTAGTTGCTAGGTGTGTATTGCTATAGTTTAGAAAAGTCCCTACTTTGGGGATTGTATTCCATTCAATATATAGTGTTGTATCTTACAATATCAATTTATAATTATCTAGGATCCTAAAATATATACAATTAAGGATAATTAAGGAAACTTAACCTAGATACATATTTACATAATATTTGATCTGCTGTCACACCCCCGCAGTCGAAAGGAGAGGCTGGCGAACATTGAGACTCGACCGGAATTCAGAGAATAGAGAAGCATGAAGGCCTTTAGTGAAAATGTCGGCATATTGAGAGGAAAATGGCACATGCAAAACACGAACCTGACCAATTGTGACTTTTTCGTGAACAAAATGTATATCCATCTCCACATGTTTAGTACGCTGATGTTGTGCTGGATTATAGGAAAGGTACACAGCACTAATATTGTCATAATAGAAAAGGGTGGCTTTGCGCAAAGGGCAATGTAGTTCCAGTAACAAATTTCAAAGCCATGATGCTTCTACAACGGCATTGGCAACCCCACGGTATTCGGCTTCAGCACTAGAACGTGATAAAGTGGGTTGCCTCTTTGATGACCATGAAATCAGATTACTCCCCAAGTAAACAAATACCCTGAAGTAGAACGACGAGTATCCGGGCAACCACCCCAATCAGCATCGGAGTATGCTATCAAATCACTGGTAGGAGAAGCACGAAGCTTCATACCATACTCAAGTGTCCCTTGGAGATAGCGTAAGATATGCTTCATAGTAGAGAAGTGAGGCTCACGAGGGGCATGCATAAATAAACAAATTTGTTTGACACCATAGCATATATCAGGTCTGGTGAAAGTTAAGTATTGTAGTGCACCAGCAATGCTACGATACAATGTCGGATCAGGAAGAAGAGGACCAACATCAGCACTAAGTTTGGCTGTAGGATCAATAGGAGTGCTAATAGGCTTGCAAAGGCTCATCTTAGCTCATTGTAAGATTTCTTCAGCATACTTCTGTTGAGACAAAAATAAAGTATCTTTTGTGCGATGAATAGAAATACCCAAGAAATAAGATAAGGGACCTAAGTCAGTCATGGCAAATTCAACACTCAAAAGAAGGATAATATGTTGGAAAAACTCAGTAGATGAGGCAGTAAGAACAATATCATCCACATACACAAGGACAAAAGCAGTGTAACCCCCGTGCTTATATGTGAATAGAGCAGTATCACTCTTACTATAAGTGAAGAACATCTTCAACAAATATTTTTTAAGCCGGTGATTCCAAGCTCGCGGAGACTGTCTAAGGCCATAAAGTGTCTTACGGAGAAGACAAACTTTCTTTGGAGAAAGATGGTCTACAAAGCCAGGAGGTTGGTGCATGTACACAGTTTCCTGCAAATTCCCATGAAGAAATGCATTTTTGACATCAAGCTGATGTATAGGCCAAGAATATGAGAGAGCAACACCCAAAATTGTGCAAATTATAGCCGGTTTAACTACAGGGCTATACGTCTCATCACAATCCTCCCCAACCTGTTGAGACCGACCATTTACAACTAATCGGGCCTTATGTCTATGTAAGGAGCCATCTGAGTTGTACTTATGTTTAAATAGCCACATACAACGTACCACATTAACATCTGGAGGACGATCAACTAGAATCCATGTATCATTTTTTATCAAAGCATCATATTCTTCCTGCATTGCCGTTTTCCAATGAGGGTCTTGCATAGCACTTAAGTGAGACCTTGGAAGGGGAGAAGGGCTTAAGGATTGAGTGTGGAGGTTGTATTTGGGATTGGGCTTACTGATACCGACTGTAGATCTGGTGGTCATTGTATGATGTGGTAGGGGAAAAGACGAAGTATCAATATTAGAAGGTTGTTGAGGAGACGTAGATGGTGTGGAAGGATAAGAAGAAGGTTGTTGAGAAGCCATAGATGGTGAGGGAGTATGTAAAGAAGTAGATGTAGGTGGGTTGGGGGTTGTTGTGCTAGTGTACTTTCGATGAGAATAGACAAGAGGGTATGAAGTAGTACGTGAATGTGTAGTGGTGGGTGGAACAACCGCTGGTGTAGGTTGTATAGGTGTTAACACAAAATCAGACAAGCGAACGTGGTCACAAGTAATATATGAATAAGTCAATTTCGTTCCCACAGAGATCAGGTTTAGGTTTCAATTCAGTTAATGTACCTATGCAACAATGTATGGTTTTTATTCACTGCTAAGATAATTAACAAATTTGGGTTTTGATTAACTAAAAGTAAATTAACAAACTAAGAATTAATTAACTAATGAGAATTGAAATCAAATAACTTATGCGAGATAAAACATGGGATCCTAACTTCATTAAATACTTCGCTTAGATCTGACGCCTTTAATCACTATATGCAATGGTTATGATATCTGATTGGACAACACGGAATAAGTACACGTTACCTGTCAGCATACGTATACCAAACTACTCATACATCCATAAAAGAGATAGAAGATGAATAGACACCAATTATGTTTAGACCCTATATGTCTATAGAATTTGAAAACATAACGGTTGAAGAACAAGTTATCCAATAAGATCACACAGGGCAGCATAAGATAGTTCAAATTACAATACGAATCATGTTGGTAAACAATCATGAACCTATGCTAGCATGGCAAGTTCTAAATCTCAAGATCCACTGTCGCTTCACAAGAGATTAACAGATTAGATGTTAGCTACGCATCTAACAATTAATCACAACCATACGAGGATATCAATTATTAATCACATAGATATTTAAAGCATCAAAATACTAAAACTCCATAATTAAATCCGTTAGAATCCCATGACAACGATTAGTTCGTATTTGAACCGTTTGTCATCATGGGATCTGATGAAACCATGATAAATAACAAAGTATTAAAGATTACAAATAAACTAGAGTATGAGTTTAAGAAAACAAATCTGAAATCCAGAGTATCGCCTAATTTAGAAGAATACAAAAGTAGATCTGAATCTCCGAATGCTGTCACGTCCTTCCGGAAATTCGTCTCCAGGTCTGAATCTCTATCTTGGCTCTCTTTGTGTTTTATGTGAATATATTTCCATGATCTGGTGAGAAGATGTGTTTATATAAGCTCGGAAGTCTTTTCCATCAAGTTGTTACCAAAAATACGTTTTACAGCAGAAAATAGGGGTTTTCGGCACAAAACTCGAACTTGGACAGAAGGTCACCCACGCCGCAGCGCACTAGGGCCGCGCCGCAGCGCGCTTCACAGTCTAGCTCGCGCCGCAGCGCACCTACAATTCTGTCGACAGCTGATTTCCTTGCTATTTCTTCAATTTCCAGCCGTTTTCTCCCGTTCTTCTTCACATAATTCCGTTCTTCACATCCTTGATTCAAAAACTCCTTAGCAACACAGGTAAAAACTCCATTCTTCATTCCAAGCTCAAATCCACTCCAAGATCACGGAATTCAACAACCCTATCTAACGATTTACAAACCTGCGCAACTAAACGAAACACGTCAAAAATACAACAAACTTGAGGCCAAGTGAATCAATTTAAGCCGATATGGAACGCTCCAAGTGGATATAAAATCCATTTATCATACCCCTAAAACTTAAACCGATGCTTGTCCTCAAGCATAAAACAAACTCGATACTACCTAATTAGTACCACTTCCGTAGGTGATCACGGTTGCATTTGGCATATGCAACAAGCCCTTTAAACCCCTAGGCAGTCCTAGTGGATGAGTGAGGTCTCGTGAAGGCCTATAGCGAATGTACCCACAAAATCCATCTAAGTAATACATCAACAATGCAATGCATGAATGCAACTAATATTAAAATGCAATGATCCCCTTAAACTAACCAAAACCAACTAGCAAGAAAATATCTCAAAGAATGCAACTAAATCCAAATAGAGCTCGACTAAGTCCCCGTATACTAACAATACAGGAACAGAAACGTGTGTGTGTGCGATGCTCATTAGATATACTCCTAACTCTAGATCAAAATCATACCCATTCTTCGCCTAGACAATCACAGGTTTATAAACAGAATGAACGGTAAACACTCCATACCCTAGGAACACCTCCATCATCATTTGAGTTAGACAGAAATTCATGCTTTATTACTAAACAACAACTATAATACAAACACAAAGCGCATGCTTATTTGACCGTGCAATGAATGAGGCCCCGAAAGACTTATACAATAATACCCATGTAGCGAACGTTAGGTCAGTAGATCCGAGACTATAAAAGCCTTAGGTCACTAGGCACAAAATCCCCTCGTACTTAATTACTCGAGTATTAAAGAGCTCACCCATGGTCAATTCTGCATTTAAAAACTCACATAACTTTTTTTTCTGATTTTTTTTTTCTTCTCTTTTTTTTTCACACAACTAACTTGGAATGAGTGTGTTTCGCTCCATCTCATCCAAACCTAGACTACTCATAATAAATGAGCCGGCTACTAGCCATTTGCCACATAACAACTAGCATAAAATTCCTGGTTTCCCTCAAACTTATACTTCGGAGTTCCTATGCCATAAAGGGAATAAAGGACATTCTAGGTATAAACAAGTGATTAAATCTAAAACAACCAAACAAGTATGACCTCAACCTAGCCCAAAAGCAAACGATGAGACTGTGTAAAGATTGTGTTTCTGAAGCATGCAAGTCAATTTCAATAAGAACTATAAATCATCCCTCTATTCATCATTACCACACTCAAATAGACATCGACCTACCAATCAGAATTAGCTCATCCTAAGGGATCATGAAATATGCATGCTATGCAAATGCAACTAAAATGGACTCACATGGTATAAACAAAACAAAAATAACAAAATGCCCTAAATGAAACAAACATGCAATAATACGAACAAATCATGAATGAATTACACTAACATGCAGAATATGTTTTCCTACATGACAAATAACAAACAACACTACAAATCCCCAACCACCCTTAAACTTAGAATATTCAATGTCCCCATTGAATGGAAGGTAATACAAGGGATAGTAGGAAACATACCTAATCGTCGGAAAAATCACCCTCATCGGGTGAATCAGAATCAGATGGTGGATATGATGCATGAGCTCCAAAGACGGGCCACTGGACATTAATACCGGTAGCCTGGAAAGCCGTGCTCAAAGCCGCAGTTATATCATCAGCATATCGGTGATTGATGTCATGCATGGCATCAATACGCCTCGTCAACCTGCGAAACTGGGCATCCGCAAGACCGGTTCTCTCAACACGCTCTCGGGAAGGACCCGCTCTAGCAGCTCTAGGATCTCTCAGAATATGTGGCGGAGCGCCCGCTCCTTGACCACCATCACCAGTAACTATATAACCCAAACCTCTAGCATGGGGAATGCCGCCCGGCCATTCCACCATCTGGTTAATAGTAGCATCTACAATAGGAGTACCTGGCACCTGCAGCGGCTCGTCCTCACACCATCCAACACCAACAGACATACACAAACCAGCGATAATGGAAGCATGCGGAATCGATGATTGTGAACCTCCTCGCAAGAACCGAAGAATGTTCTGATGCACAATATATCCCACATCGATATACTTCCCCTTGAGAATACCCCACAGAATAATGGCTCTCTCCACAGTCACTTCACCTGGATGTCCCGAAGGCATGATGTTAGCACAGATAAACAAGTTTCACGCCCGTGCGAACCTGTTCATAGTAGTGGCAAGAAAATTAACCTGCTCAGTAGTGCCCAGCCTTAACTTCTAAACTGTACCCGACACACAAATCTCCGCTACAATAGCATCTAAATCCACATCATCTTGAGTCCTCATCACCCAACCTTCTGCCCCCCCTCGGCTTAGGAGGCTGTCCCACAATCGGGTGAATAGCAGCCGGCCGATAATCCACCCGCATACCACGAACCACACAAAAACCATTCTTCTCCGCCTTGGCATTAGTATAGAATTCCCAAACAACACCCAAGGGAACCGGAGAAGGCGCCTCACAAAAACCTTCCCAACCAAGTTCACGAATCATAGCAACCAACTCCACATGTGTAACCGGTAAAAACCCTCTCTCCTTAGCAACCGGTCTCTCCATCAACCTAACATACTCACTCTGTGCCTCCACATTCACAAACTTCTCAACATCGTCACCACTAGAATTCTCATCCGAGGATGGACGAGCACTAGTACTACCTCTCTGACGCTTCAGAGCCATAACAATATCAAGCAACTCAAGCAATATCACCCAACACTAATCTCAAAACCAACAATTAACCCAAATAGCCAAGAACACTAAAAATCCCAAATATTCCAAGAACACAATTCGTAATTAAACAAGAATTAAGGAAGAGATATACCCAATACGAACCTAAGAGGTGGACTTGCAATGAACTCCCCCAAACTTGAATTCTTCTTTCTTGAAATTTGAATGGAATGGAGGTTAGGGAATTGGGTTTGTGTTTGTATGTATAGGTGATATGTGAGGATTTGAAGGTAGATATATAGATGAGAGATTTGGGAGGAGAGGAATTGGTTTAGGAATAGAATTAGGGATAGGGATTTTGAGGATATGAAAATATAAGTAGAAATAGGAATTTTGTGTGTTAAAAGATGTGGTTTTCGGGTATAAACTGAACTGGCAGAGGGGGGGTGCGCTGTGGCGCAGGTAAGGCGCGCTGCGGCGCGGTGGGGATTCTGCCGATTTTTTTTTAAAACACACAAACAAAGTCTACAATAAAAATGCTTAGGTTGCCTCCCACGAAGCGCTTCTTTAACGTCAATAGCTTGACGTCCTTCAATGAAATCACGTAGTCGCCAAAATGGCGGAAACCTTCTCACGGTTAAACTTTCCTCCATAATAATGCTTCAATCGCTATCCATTCACTTTAAAAGCATGATCCGGTGTTGTTTCGAAAATATCAACCGCTCCATGTGGAAACACCGTCTTAACTATAAACGGACCCGACCATCTCGACTTGAGTTTGCTTGGGAAAAGCTTGAGGCGAGAGTTGAATAACAAAACTTGTTGGCCCGGCACAAATGCCTTGTGCATCAACATTTTATCATGCCACCTCTTGACCTTCTCCTTATATATCTTGTTGTTCTCATCAGTTTGAGCACGAAATTCCTCAAGCTCATTCAACTGAAGAAGCCGCTTCTCACCCGCAGCTCTAAGATCAAAATTCAAATTCTTTAACGCCCAATATGCCTTGTGCACTAGCTCGGCGGGCAAATGACAAGCCTTTCCAAATACCAACTGAAACGGAGACATACCAAGAGGTGTCTTGTAAGCGGTTCTCTACGCCCAAACAGCTTCATCTAACTTCAAAGACCAATCCTTCCTCGATGGATTCACTACTTTCTCTAGAATTTGCTTGATTTCCCGATTCGAGACCTCCGCTTGACCATTAGTTTGGGGATGATAGGCAGTGGCCACACGATGCGTCACATTATACTTCGCCAACATTGCAGTAAACTGACGATTGCAAAAGTGTGTCCCCTCATCACTGATTATAGCACGTGGAGTCCCAAAACGCGTGAAGATTTGCTTGTGAAGAAAATTCAGCACCACCTTAGCATCATTGGTCGGTAAAGCCTTCACCTCGACCCATTTAGACACGTAATCCACTGCCAAGAGATGTACTGATTATTACAAGAAGAAACAAACAGACCCATGAAATTGATCCCCCATACATCAAAAATCTCCACTTCAAGCAACATATTAAGAGGCATCTCGTTCCTCCTAGAGATATTACCAACCCTTTGGCATCGATCAAATCTCAACACGAACTGATGAGCATCCTTAAACAGAGTTGGCCAATAGAATCCCGCTTGAAGTACTTTCTGAGCTGTCTTCTCACTACCATAATGGCCTCCATATGTGGTAGAATGGCAATCACGCAACACATCTTCCGTCTCGCAATAAGGAATGCATCTCCTTATTATCTGATCCACACCAAGATTGAACAAGAATGGCTCTTCCCAATGGTACCATTTCACATCATGGAGAAACTTCTTCCTTTGAGCAAAAGAAAATTCCAGAGGAATGATGTTACTCATAAGATAGTTCACAATGTCTGCAAACCATGGCTCTTCATCTTGCACCCCAAAAAGCTGCTCATCGGGAAAAGATTCATTAATAAGAGTATTATCACGTGAATCTTTACCGTGGTCCTCCAAGCGTGATAGATGATCCGCCTCCTGATTTTCTGTACCTTTCCGATCATTGATCTCCAAATCAAACTCTTGAAGCAAAAGAACCCAATGAATCAACTACCACCTTCGAAATCAGATATCTAATGGCTGCATGATCTGTATAAACTACCACCTTCATCCCAAGAAAATAAAATCTGAACTTCTCAAACACATAGACAACTGCTAGTAGTTCATTCTCCGTAGTGGTGTAGTTCATCTATGCATCATTAATGGTTTTACTAGCATAGTAAACCACATGAAAAACATTGTTCTTCCTTTGCCCAAGCACAGCTCCAACAGCATAGTCACTAGCATCACACATCAGCTCAAAAGGCTCCTCCCAATTCAGTGCGGTAATAACAGGTGCGGTAGTCAACTTCTTCTTCAAAAGCTCAAAAGCAGCTAAACACTCTTCATCAAACTTGAAAGGAACATCTTTCTCCAATATATTACACAAAGATTTAGAAATTTTCGAGAAGTCTTTAATGAACCGCCTGTAGAAACCCGCATGACCAAGAAAACTGCGAATTCCCTTAACTGAGATCGGTGGAGGAAGATTCTCAATAGTCTCCACCTTAGCCTTACCCACTTCAAGCCCTCTACTAGATACTTTGTGCCCAAGAATGATCCCTTCTTGCACCATGAAGTGACATTTTTCCCAATTAAACACCAAATTAGTCTCCACACACCGCTTCAAGACCAAGCCAAGATTATGCAAGCACTCATCAAAAGAAGTACCGAAGACCGAGAAATCGTCCATGAAGACCTCCATATTAATACCAATCATGTCTGAGAAAATAGCCATCATACACCTTTGAAAAGTGGCAAGAGCCCCACATAGTCCGAAAGAAACTCGTCGGAAAGCAAAAGTGCCAAAAGGACATGTGAATGTGGTCTTCTCTTGATCTTCCGGAGCAATGCAAATCTGATTGTAGCCCGAATAACCATCAAGAAGATAATAGTACTCATGGCCAGCCAACCTGTCTAACATCTAATCAATGAACGGAAGGGGGAAGTGATCTTTTCTGGTGACCTTGTTCAACTTACGATAGTCCATACATCTACCCCATGACTGTCCGAGTATGGATGAGCTCATTTTTCTCATTATCAACAACTATCATGCCTCCTTTCTTAGGCACACACTGCACCAGGCTCACCCAAGAACTGTCTGAGATAGGATAGATGATACCTGCATCTAGCCACTTAAGAATTTCCTTCTTCACCACCTCTTTCATGATAGGATTTAATCTCCACTGATGTTCAACAGTAGGCTTACTTCCTTCTTCTAGCAGAATTTTATGCATGCAATTAGAAGGGCTGATTCCCTTGATATCTGCTATGGTCCAACCAATGGCTGATTTGAACTCTCTCAGAATTCGCAAAAGCTTTTCTTCCTCAATACCTGATAGGTTAGAAGAAATAATAATAGGTAATGTAGATACATCACCTAGAAACGCAACCTCAAGTGTTCCGGTAGTGGTTTAAGTTCGAGTGTAGGAGCTTCTTCAATAGATGGTTTAAGACGTTCCGTAGAATTTTTAAGCTCTGCTAATCCAAGAGATTCAAATGGCATGTCAAATCTCCTCTTCCAAGGGGCTGAATTCAATTGTTGTAGTTGCTCTGCTCCTTCTTCATCATCAACATCAGAATCCCCTATCAATGCTCTCTCCAAAGGGTCTACCAACAACATCTGCTCAAGCTCTGTAGTAACTGCAGAATCGACCAAATCCACCTTAAGGCATTCCTCTTCGTCTGTTGGAAACTTCATTGCATTGAACACGTTAAAAGTGACATTCTGGTCTTGCACCCTCATGGTAAGTTCCTCTTTCTGCACGTCAATCAAAGTCCTACCCGTAGCCAAGAATGGTCTTCCCAAGATGATGGGAATCTTCTTATCCTCCTCGAAGTTTAAGATAACAAAATCAGCTGGGAAGATGAGCTTATCCACTTTCACCAAAACATCCTCCACTTTGCCTCTAGGATATGTGATTGAGCGATCAGCCAATTGTAAAGAGATGTTGGTAGGCTTCGGATCTGGTAGACCAAGTTGCATGAAAACCGACAAAGGCATCAGATTGATGCTAGCTCCCAAGTCACACAAGCACTTCTCAAAAGACAGATTACCAATAGTGCATGGAATAGTGAAGCTACCAGGATCCTTTTGAAAGTGTTTGTCCTAAATCCAATCATGTATGATGAGTTAGGAAGAACTTTCATGTATTCTTGTTTGATTTCATTAATAATAATAAAAGACTTGTTTTGATTTTATTACGGGCATTATCTGTTTAAAGTGTTTTAAATAAGATGTTCCATGGTTTAGAGTAAAGCTTCTATAATTATAATGAGATTATAATAGTGAGATCTAGAAGATGATAACTCTAGACTTAAACAGTTCCTGATCATAGGATAACTAATCGGAAGTTAGTGAATCCGCAAAGATCGGTACATATTATGCTTGCTCCCGTCAGGAGGATGTCTGTTCTCATAGGCATTTGTGTGGTGACACTATAGCTAGTATGTAGGTGCTTATTAGGGAATAAGTTCACTGAACATGACTCGATAAGTTGGACAACTAATGGAGTTTACTCACGTGTCAATAGTTATTCACTGAGTGATAGTTGTACAAGTGTCCTTAGACTTGAGATCGTTAAAGTTATCTTATATATAATGAACTGTGCTTTGGTTTAGTCCTTAGTCTCAAGGACATACATTAGGTCTATTCTGGGTACAGGGATTTATGTATGGAGATAGTTAACGATCAATAAAGAATCTACCCCTTCCAGTAAGGAAGTGAATATCCTATGTTATTCTTAGTATGCGAGTTCTGGAATCTCTGGCCAGAGTGTATGAAATTAGAAAGGAGTTTCTAATTTGCATTAATATGAACTTTGCGTTATGAATAAGAAATCATATGATTAAATTTGATAGGCCTGACACGAGATCCATGCCTTGTATTTAATCGGGATATTGTAGGGTAGAAGGAATTTATTGTACGGTAACTAGTCACTGACAGGTTCTTGGTATTCTAAGCAGTGAATTCATATTATCCGGATAGTCGCGATATGTTGAGAAGCATCACTCACGATGTAGAATAAATATAATTAATCAGTTAATTATATTTAATGAATTATTAGAATTCATATAAATAATAAATAAAAAGTTTATTATTATTTATTTCTACTACCGGCTTAATATTGAACCTACAGGGTCACACCATAAAAAGATTAATTTATTGATGAAGGAATTTTGAGAGAGCAAGTTGTTTTAATAATGATTAAAATAGTTTAATTATTATTTAAACAATTTGTGGGATTTATATATATTAATATATACATGATATATTAATTATACTAAACCTACATTAGCCCTATATAAAGAAAGAGATGAGAGGTGTTTTAGAATGCATTTTTGTGGTTTTGTGAAAACCCTAGTAGCCTCCATCTTCTTTCTCTCTCTCTCTCTCTCAAAAAGATCAAGGCACCATTTTTATAAAGCTTCGAGTTTTATAAAAGCTTCATCGAAGAATCAATCTTGGTGGATACCGGTAGAGTGCTTCACACTCTGAGGAGCAACTGCTAAAACACCATTTTGTAAAGCTTCGATTTCAAGGTATGGTTACGAATCCCTCGTATTTCATTTTTACATGATTTTCTATATGTGCGATATATGGTTTTTACGGAAATAATTGTTATTTGCGCTTCCGCCCATCCGTAAATTCCTTCAATGGCATCAGAGCTAGGTTCTTGCATATAGAGAGTCATATAAAAATTTCAGATTTTTTTATGCATGTATGGATTTATTATGATTTTTGTAAGTTTATTTGGATTTAATTATGAATTAATTCGAAATAATTTTTGCATATGATTTTGACCACTAATCTGAGTTCTACAAGTGTTGTAGATGATCTGGGTATTTTTCTCATAATTTTGTGATGTGTAGATTATTTGTTATGAATTTTTTAAAATTGTTTTAGTTAAAATTCATAAAATAATTATGCATGTGAAAATATTATGATTAAAAATATTGCACAAGGACCCCTAACCACCTGATAATTTTTGCTGCTCATGATTTTCAGATATCATGTCTTGATAATTTTTTATTAATTTATTAATTAATTGTCAATTAATTTATTAATATTAAAATTATAAAGATCATAATAAAAGTTATTAAAGTGGCTGTTAGTGTTTTGATTCATTACTCGGCAGTTTCTTGTTTTGGGTAATAAAGCTCACAACAACAGTTACAAAAGGCACCTGACTCTAGTAACAAGCAACGGTCGGCTATTATAATTAAAAAAAAAAAAAAACTGTTGCTGGAACTTGCTGTCTGGCGCGTGCAGAAAACGCGGGGGGAGGGGTCACGCATTTCCGAAATGCGTGACATGGTGTTGCGCGAATTCAGGATGCGTTACAGCATTTAATGGCTTTAAATGCTTGTAACGCATTCCCGGAATGCGTTACTGCCTTTCTGTCCACAATAAATTTGATTTATTGGGAGTTTCGTAACTCCGTTTTGGGCGTGCGATATATCGTTGGATTCGTTTTTCCGAGACGGATCTAATGGAGTGGTCAAATATTTTTTATATAATAATTTTGAATTATTTATATTTCCGGAAGTGTTTTTAAAGCATGTTTTAATTGGATTAATTGCTTTTAAATACTATAATAAATCCATACATCAATATATCAATGTGTGACATGATATTGCTTGCATGCTTACTTATTGATTTATTTTTATATATGTGATATATGCCTATGTTTACCATGCGATGATAGATTTAGGTGAACTTAAATCAAAATAAGGCGTGCTCTAGAAAATCTAGAAATAGGAATCGTTTCTTGCCTTAATAATAATATTATGAATACAATCATGAGATTCTTGTGTTTGTGAAACACGTAATTAAATATGAATTTTCAATATTGAGAGAATGGATGATTCTGTCAAAAACGGATTTCGATCTGTAAGAAAGGGGTATTAAGTGACGCCTCTTGACAATGCTCCCCCCGATCTGGGAATCATCCAATTATCGATTATTGATTTGAAATATTTAATTTGAAAGGAAGAATCTCTTTATAATATGATTATGATTGTAACATAATATAATCCCTCTAAAATTAAATAATATCAAGTAGTAATTGGCCAATGACACAACGGGCTTGTGTCGGTCATAGCCTTCCAACATGGTAGAAAGTAGTTCTCATTTTTGAATCATTGTCGTTTCGTGCTACAGCCGAGGGCTCTGATTTTGAAATAAGAAATACTTGTCTATTACATAGAGATGTGTACAATGAATTAGAATCTAATGGTCGTTACGTGCTACAGCCGTGGGCCATTGGAGACTGATTCAGTTGTACGGAATGTTGGGTTAGACTTGACTTAGAATATTGAGTTTGTCGTGCCACAGCCGTGACTCAATTATTCAAGAGGCTAAAGTTTTATTAGGGAATAACATGAGATGTAATTGACAAGAGTTGTCTGCCTATTGAACATCACATGGCGTTTCGTGCCACAGCCGAGGTTGTGTGATGGAATATAGGATCCCTATTCCCACTAGCATTATGAATGCTTAATTTTTCACTTAAGGGGGTTGAATAAATTAGATAAACTAGTGGGAGTCACTTATGAATAAAGACCCGATTCATATAGTGTTTTTAAAATGAAATTGAATATTTGCTAAGTGTTGTTATGTGTTTATCATTTACAGATTTACTATATACATTATGTCTGGTGCACTATCACTCCGGAGCATACTAGATGCTCACAAATTGACTGGTCCGAATTTTGCTAACTGGCTTCGAAACTTGAGAATTGTTCTCAGGGTTGAGAAGCTGGAATATGTGCTTGACTCACCTAAGCCTGCTGCACCTGCTGACGATGCACATAATGATGAACATGTTGTGTATCGTAAGTGGATAGATGATGCTAATGTTGCTCAATGTATCATGCTAGCTTCCATGAACGATGAGCTACAGAAGCAACATGAGCTTATGGATGCTCACACTATCCTAGAGCATCTGCAAGAGTTGTATGATGTGGCAGGGAGGACAGCTCGATATGAGATATCGAAGGAGCTGTTCCGTTGTAGGATGTCTGAGGGATCATCCGTGAATGACCATGTACTTAAGATGATCAATTTGATTGAACGTCTTGGGCAACTTGGTTTTGTCATGGATAGGGAACTGACTCAAGACTTGGTCTTGCAATCACTTCCGGGTTCATTTTCGCAGTTTGTTGTGAACTTTCACATGAATAAGTTGGACGTCAGCCTGGCTGAACTCCACAACATGTTGAAGACTGCGGAATCGAATTTTCCCTCTAAGAAGAGTTCTGTTCTTCTAATTGGTGAGGGTTCCAATCCTAAGAAAAGGAAGAAGAACCCTTCCAAGAAGAAGAAAGTTGGTGAGAAAAAGCCGGTTCCACCAAAAGCTGAAGACCCCAAGAGCAAAGCTGTTTGCTTTCACTGTAACAAGGTGGGGCACTGGAAGAGGAACTGCAAGGTTTACCTTGCAGAAATGAAAAAGAAGAAAGATAGTGAGACTGTCGCTTATGGTTCAGGTATGTTCATGATTGAAGTGAATTTGTCAATAAATCAAAATTCTACTTGGGTATTAGATACCGCCTGTGGTTCTCACATTTGCAATTCGTTGCAGGGACTAAGGAGAAGTAGGACTCTCGAGGAAGAGGAGGTGATTCTACGGATGGGAAATGGAGCAAGAGTTGCTGCTGAATCTGTAGGATCGTTTGATTTACATATGCCTACGGGCAAGACTATTGTTTTAAATAATTGTTATTTTGTTCCCTCGATTGTGAGGAATATTATTTCTATTCCCATGTTAGACTTGGATGGATTTTCGTTTGTTATTAAGAATAATGAATGTTCAATTCTTAGAGATAATGTTCTTTATGGTAGTGGTATTTTAAATAATGGTCTATATGTGTGTGACATAGAGCATGATTTACTACAAATTGAACATACTAATAAAAGGAAAAGAGATGATGAAAATCTCACCTATTTGTGGCACTGCAGACTTGGTCATATTAGTGAAAATAGACTGCGGACATTGCATAAGGAAGGGTTACTTGACCCCTTTGATTTTGAATCATATCCTACATGCGAGTCTTGTCTCTGTTGGGTAAAATGACCAAATCTCCATTTAGTAGACATGGAGAGAGGGCTGCAGATTTGTTAGGGTTGGTACACACAGATGTATGTGGAACGATGTCTACGCAAGCCATAGGTGGTTTTTCGTACTTCATTACTTTCATAGATGATCGATCTAGATTCAGATATGTGTATTTGATGAAACACAAATCCGAAGCCTTTGAAAAGTTCAAAGAATATAAGAATGAAGTGGAGAAACAAACCAAACATAGTATTAAAACCCTTCGATCAGATCGAGGTGGTGAATACTTGAATGGAGAGTTTCTAGATTATCTCAAAGAAAATGGTATAGTCTCTCAGTGGACTCCTCCATATACTCCACAGTTGAATGGAGTATCTGAAAGGAGAAATCGAACTTTGTTAGACATGGTTCGGTCCATGATGAGCTATGCAAATCTTCCAGTATTCCTTTGGGGTTATGGATTGGAAACCTCAGCATATTTACTGAATAAGGTGCCTTCCAAATCTGTTCCTCAAGCTCCATATGAGATATGGAAAGAAAGGAAACCGAGTCTTAAACACGTTAAGATTTGGGGATGTCCGGCTTATGTCAAGAAAGTTGACCCTGATAAGCTGGAATCTCGATCCGTGAAATGTAGTTTTGTGGGATATCCTAAAGAAACTTTAGGGTATTACTTCTACACCAATCATAGTGTATTTGTCTCCAGACATGCTACCTTCTTGGAAAAATAGTTTATCCTAGAAGGAAACAGTGGGAGCAAAATAGAACTTAATGAAGTTCAAGAAGCACAAACTACTACGGTTCAAGAGGAAACACCTGTTCAGACTGAACAACCTTCTGTGGTACAGCCCATTCGTAGGTCAGAAAGAGTGTCTCGCCAACCTGAGAGGTATTATGGCCTTGTCATTGAGAATGACAATTAGTTATCAATCGTTGATGATGACGACCCTATGACCTATAATGAGGCTATGAGTAGTGTTGACTCAGAGAAATGGCAGAGTGCCATGAAATCCGAAATGGATTTTATGTATGCCAACCAAGTATGGACTTTGGTTGAAGCACCAGAGGATGTGAATCCTATTGGATGCAAATGGGTATACAAAAGAAAGATTGGAGCAGATGGCCAGGTGGAGACCTATAAGGCCAGGCTCGTGGCAAAAGGATTCAGACAAAGGCAAGGGATTGACTTTGATGAAACTTTTTCGCCTGTAGCCCTGTTAAAATCAATTCGGATTTTGCTTGCGATTGCTGCTTACTACGACTATGAGATCTGGCAAATGGACGTGAAAACGGCCTTCCTCAATGGGAAACTTGAAGAGGAAGTGTATATGACACAGCCAGAGGGGTTTGTTTCTAAAGGGAATGAACACCTAGTGTGTAAGCTGCTAAGGACCATATATGGATTAAAGCAAGCTTCTCGTAGATGGAACATTCGTTTTGATGAGACAATCAAAGAGTTTGATTTTATCAAGAACATAGATGAACCATGTGTCTACAAGAAGGTTAGTGGGAGCGCGGTAACATTTCTTGTATTGTATGTGGATGACATACTTCTTATAGGAAATGATGTACCGATGCTGCAATCAGTCAAAATTTGGCTATCGAAGAACTTCACTATGAAGGACTTGGGAGAAGCGTCCTACATTCTCGGTATGAAGATCTATAGAGATAGGTCTAGAAGAATGATAGGTCTTACCCAGAGTACATACATCGAGAAAGTGCTTAAAAGGTTTAGCATGGAAAACTCCAAGAGAGGTCTCATACCGATGAGCCATGGAGTATCCCTTTCCGAAAAGATGTCTCCTAAGACACCTGAGGAAAGAGAGCGCATGAGTAAGATTCCTTATGCTTCAGCAATAGGATCTATCATGTACGCGATGTTATGTACTAGGCCTGATGTTGCTTATTCAATTAGTGTGATAAGCAGATATCAGTCCAATCCAGGTGAAGACCACTGGAAAGCAGTGAAGAACATCCTTAAGTACTTGCGAAGGACTAAGGATATTTTTCTTGTTTTTGGTGGATCTGAATTGAAAATAGAGGGTTATACTGACTCTAGTTTTCAATCAGAAAGTGATAGCAAATCCATGTCAGGGTATGTGTTTACTTTGAATGGTGGTGCGATTAGTTGGAAGAGTTCCAAACAGCCTACAACGGCTGACTCAACAGCGGAAGTAGAATTTATAGATGTAAGTGACGTTGCAAAACTGTTTTGTGGCACTTTCTTTGATTAGGGAGATCATTGAAAGTAGAGATGTTAACATTGAGAGAGTTGACACACATAACAACATAGCAGACCCACTCACCAAGCCGCTATCTCAGATTCACTTTGATCGTCATAATGAGTGAATGGGTATTAGATACCAGAGTGATTGGCTTTAGTACAAGTGGGAGATTGAAAGTGTTTGTCCTAAATCCAATCATGTATGATGAGTTAGGAAGAACTTTCATGTATTCTTGTTTGATTTCATTAATAATAATAAAAGACTTGTTTTGATTTTATTACGGGCATTATCTGTTTAAAGTGTTTTAAATAAGATGTTCCATGGTTTAGAGTAAAACTTCTATAATTATAATGAGATTATAATAGTGAGATCTAGAAGATGATAACTCTAGACTTAAACAGTTCCTGATCATAGGATAACTAATCGGAAGTTAGTGAATCCGCAAAGATCGGTACATATTATGCTTGCTCCCGTCAGGAGGATGTCTGTTCTCATAGGCATTTGTGTGGTGACACTATAGCTAGTATGTAGGTGCTTATTAGGGAATAAGTTCACTGAACATGACTCGATAAGTTGGACAACTAATGGAGTTTACTCACGTGTCAATAGTTATTCACTGAGTGATAGTTGTACAAGTGTCCTTAGACTTGAGATCGTTAAAGTTATCTTATATATAATGAACTGTGCTTTGGTTTAGTCCTTAGTCTCAAGGACATACATTAGGTCTATTCTGGGTACAAGGATTTATGTATGGAGATAGTTAACGATCAATAAAGAATCTACCCCTTCCAGTAAGGAAGTGAATATCCTATATTATTCTTAGTATGCGAGTTCTGGAATCTCTGGCCAGAGTGTATGAAATTAGAAAGGAGTTTCTAATTTGCATTAATATGAACTTTGCGTTATGAATAAGAAATCATATGATTAAATTTGATAGGCCTGACACGAGATCCATGCCTTGTATTTAATCGGGATATTGTAGGGTAGAAGGAATTTATTGTACGGTAACTAGTCACTGACAGGTTCTTGGTATTCTAAGCAGTGAATTCATATTATCCGGATAGTCGCGATATGTTGAGAAGCATCACTCACGATGTAGAATAAATATAATTAATCAGTTAATTATATTTAATGAATTATTAGAATTCATATAAATAATAAATAAAAAGTTTATTATTATTTATTTCTACTACCGGCTTAATATTGAACCTACAGGGTCACACCATAAAAAGATTAATTTATTGATGAAGGAATTTTGAGAGAGCAAGTTGTTTTAATAATGATTAAAATAGTTTAATTATTATTTAAACAATTTGTGGGATTTATATATATTAATATATACATGATATATTAATTATACTAAACCTACATTAGCCCTATATAAAGAAAGAGATGAGAGGTGTTTTAGAATGCATTTTTGTGGTTTTGTGAAAACCCTAGTAGCCTCCATCTTCTTTCTCTCTCTCTCTCTCTCAAAAAGATCAAGGCACCATTTTTATAAAGCTTCGAGTTTTATAAAAGCTTCATCGAAGAATCAATCTTGGTGGATACCGGTAGAGTGCTTCACACTCTGAGGAGCAACTGCTAAAACACCATTTTGTAAAGCTTCGATTTCAAGGTATGGTTACGAATCCCTCGTATTTCATTTTTACATGATTTTCTATATGTGCGATATATGGTTTTTACGGAAATAATTGTTATTTGCGCTTCCGCCCATCCGTAAATTCCTTCACCTTTAACTTCAGAGGCAATTTCTGTTGCAGAACAGCACTGCATTCTTCCGTCAATGCTACAATTTCCAACTGCTCGAGTTTCAGCTTCCGAGATAGAATACCCTTCATGAATTTAGCATAGCTCGGCATCTGTTCAAGAGCTTCCACAAAAGGTATGTTAATCTGCAACTTCTTGGACACCTCTAGAAACTTAGCAAACTGCTTGTCCAACTTCTGCTTCTGGAGCCTTTTAGGATATGGAGGAGGAGGGTAGATCTGATCGCTCTTTGTAGACTACTCCGGAATAGCATTTTCAACAGACTTCTTGCTCTTTTTCACGTCACCGTCCAACTGATTAGCCACCAAGTCAGATTTTTCAATTTCTGGCACTGTAGATTTTTCAACCAGCTGATTCTGCACTTCGTCATCTTCCTTAATTGCTGATTTTTGATCGGTTGTAACCTTTCTGGATCTTAAAGTAACTGTCTTTACCTGTTCCTTGACTTCCCTCTTGCCTGGATTAGCCTCAGTATCACTCGGAAGAGTTCCTTGCGGCCTATTCAACAATGCATTAGCAATCTGACCAATTTGGTTCTCCAAGGTCTTGATAGAAACTGCTTGGCTCTTGCACATCAACCTCAATTCCTCCAGTTCAGATTTTTTAGAAGAAGATTGCCCCACACTTGCATAAGGCTGCTGTTGAAATCCAGGAGGCTGAAATTGTTGCTGATGTGTAAAATAACTGCAAGCGCACAGTGTTTAATTGTAGCAATCACAGATCGATCCTCAGAGACTATGTATTTTCAAAACCCTAATAATTAACTCAGGCGAACTAGACAATAAGATTTGAGATGGAATTTAATTAACCTAATTAACCTAATTAGCGAATATTATCAAATACTATGGAAAACCTAGGAATCCGAATCCGTTAATCAATCACAATTAATATCAACTCGCCCTACAATTAATTCTCTTTTCTTCACAAATAAGATATATCAATTAACGAGACAAGCATATACTATGAAACTTGTTATCTAACAATAACCTATCAAAACTTCAAGGAGCAAGCATAGGCTATGAAAAATAAATCCGGTAACAATAATATATCAAAATCACTTTGTCAATCTAACAATTAAGCACCAAGAAAAATTATGAGAATCAATTAATAGGAACGAGAAGAGATCAAAAGCAATTAAATTAACTTCATCTTCATCCTAGGACAAGAAAATTAGTTACGCGTGATTATGTAAATAAGCAAAACAATAATAAATACTAATTAATATATAAAAGTTACGTCAACTAAATTGATTACACAATCTATGTTATATAAACAAATAATGGACATGCACGTGAATTGTAAACAAGAACAAGGCTAATAAGTGTACTTCTTGGACGACGATAACAAACTTGAATTGAAATCTGGTTGTAGTAAATCAATGAGAAGAATTGCTGAATAAAGTGCTCGCCGAGAAGTAAATAACGAAATAAATTGCTAAATTAAAAATATAAAAAGAGTGTTTGAATTGATTGACAATAAAATCTAATCCTAAATTATTGAATCTTGGTGTCTAAATTCCGTGTTCCAAATACAAGAGATAAGGCCATATATATAGGGGAAAATATTGGGTTTGGCCCCTTTGTTTACAATCCAATCTTGAATATAATTTCTTCAATTTCCTTTTCTTCTCCGATAAGTAATCGATTTTCCCTCCAGTTTCCTTGACTTCAAGTATTTTCCACCTCCTTTCCCTTTTTGCACCTTTTCCTGCTTGAAATCTGTTTTTATTTATTTTCCTACAAAACAAAATAAAACAATTTATTAATTAATAAAATTACGAAAACGGACATAAAATAGGTATTAAAAATATGATTAATTATGGACCTATCAAATTCCCCCATACCTATCTTTTTCTCGTCCTCGAGAAAAATATATAATAAAATACTATCTAATATATAATACCACTTCCGTAGGTGATCACGGTTGCATTTGGCTTATGCAACAAGCCCTTTAAACCCCTAGGCAGCCCTAGTGGACGAGTGAGGTCTCGTGAGGGCCTATAGTGAATGTACCCACAAAATCCATCTAGCTCATGTAAAAGATTGTTCAATGCAACACAACACATACAAGTCATCTCATGCTACATCAACTTAAGAAATCAAAGTGAATTTGCAGTGTCTTGGTGTGTAGATGCAAGTATTCACATAGTCTACTCAAAGAAATATGCAGAGGTCATTAAAAGTCCACGTCAAGTGTAAAAATAAGTTGGTAACCATGCTAAGCCCACAAGAGTACATCTTAGAGTCAAAACTTGGGATCTCATATGCACAAAACAAGCAATAACTCACCTTTCACTCACAAAAGAATATTCACTCAAGAACAAGGGTAAGTGTATCACTCAATTCCAACAAAATCATAAGCATGCTTGACATTTGGTATCAATCTAACTTTAACACAACATACAATAATGATGATAATCAAAAGGTCTTTTATTTGGGTTGTAATGGGGCTAGGGACAAGGTATGTCAAGTAAGGCCAAATAAGGTGAAGTGTCAAAAGCTAGTAGAAACCATTATAAATCATACACAACACCATACATCCACCCCATACATGGATTTTCTATTTTTTTTTCTTCCAACAAAATGCTTGACTAGTCGAATGAAGAAGGATCACAAAAACACAGAAACATAAGTATGCTCTCATATGATTTTTTTTCTTTTTTTTTTTCATTTTTTCATTTTTTTTCTTTTTTTGAAGAGCTAAGATAGATAATATAAGTATATAAGAACCACAATCCTTCTTCAAGAATTTATTGAATAACGACCGACAAGTAAGCAACAAAACCCAATATTTCCCAAAAAGTAATGAACAAAAGTAAACCCCATCTCACACACCTTATTACTCCCTCAACTTCCTACTAGCCTTTGACAAATTGGGATCAAGTATACATAAGGCTGCACAACAAAAAGGTCTAGGCAAGTAATGTGGTGTGTCACCGAAAAAAATAGGATTAAGCTCAAAGGGGTAACTAATTGATCACATATAAAGGGTGTGGTATTTGGATAATAATAGGTTATTCCTAAATGCCTTTATCATCTTATCATCAAATAATGTCATGCATTTCAAGAAAGGTCTCAAACAAGTGCTAGCAATGCAAACAACATGTGGACACTCAAGCAAACGAATATAAAATGCAAAAGATATGCATATAGGCTCAAAATCTCACTTGGTGGTAAAACATAATCAATCCCAAGCAAAAAATCTCTTTAATGCACCTACTTGTACTCAAAGCATGCAAACCAAATCTTCTTGCACATATTCATGTCCTTTTAATTACTTACAACATTCAATAAGTCTACTAGTTTCAACTTGCTAGTGTATGTGTGTGCACAAGAACTTAGCAAATCACTTCTCAATCAAAAGCATCAGAAACACAAGAGTACTATAGCATGTAAGGGTGCATCAAGCCAACTTATAACAAGTAATCATTTCACAAGGCTAGAATTATTTTTGTATTTTTTCATTTTTCATTTTTTTTTATTTTTTTTGGGTTTTTTTTTAATAAAAATAATACTACTAAATCCCTCCCCCATACCTAAATCATGCATTGTCCTCAATGTATGCAAATGAGAGAAAACTGATAAAGTAAAAGGACGAGAATACCTGATAAGGCTGATGGAGATACATAACTACCTATAACACACACACACATAAAACACATATAAAAGAAACACACACACACACACACAGTTGCTCCCCCATACCTAAACTTGACTATATGGGAGATACATTACGAAACAGATATATTAACCAATACCAGATCGAGGGAAAACAACACATGTAACACAATTATCAAACATGTAAAACACACCCACAAAAACATCATTATCCACTAGAGAATTAAGATCACACACTAAAATGAAACTCATACACCTAACATCATTCATAGACCAATTAGACGCTTCTTTATGTTGTTTAAGCAGATTGATTACTATAAATTCTTGGTTATGAACTAAGTCACTAGAAAGAACATGATGAGTTTCATTATCAACTTGCAAAGACTGATCAAGAGTGGAAAAAGACAGATTAGAAACGAATGTGGGTGGCTCACCAACAGAATTCTTAACAACGAACTTAGGATCAAAAGAACTATCCTCAAGTTGGGTTTCATGCTTAGAACAAATAGCATTCAATTCATCTAACATCTCATCAGAAGAAAAATTTCTATAAAGCTCATGAAGTTCTTTATTACTCTCATACTCTAACATAACATCTTCCTCAAGAAAAGACTCAATTGCACTATTCTTAAGATTCGACCATGAAACAACCTCATCTATCAAATTAACTCCTACAGGCTGTTCAAAAAGCTCATTAGGTTGATTGCCTATATTAAAGACATTAAGATCTATCGTCATATTTCCAAAAGTGAGTTTCATCGAACCATTCCTACAGTTAATCAAAGCATTAGAGGTAGCAAGAAAAGGCCTTCCTAAAATGATAGGAATTTGATTTTTGAGATTTTTGACTGGTTCGGTTTCTAGAACAACAAAATCGACGGGGAATACAACACATTTTCCACTATACCTGTTGGAGTTTTAACAGAACGATCAGCTAACTGAAGAGTGACACAGTGTTTAATTGTAAAATAACTTGATGTGTAAAATAACTACAAGCGCATAGTGTTTAATTGTAGCAATCACAGATCGATCCTCAGAGACTATGTATTTTCAAAACCCTAATAATTAACTCAGGCGAACTAGACAATAAGATTTGAGATGGAATTTAATTAACCTAATTAACCTAATTAGCAAAGATTATCAAATACTGTGGAAAACCTAGGAATCCGAATCCGTTAATCAATCACAATTAATATCAACTCGCCCTACAATTAATTCTCTTTTCTTCACAAATAAGATATATCAATTAACGAGACAAGCATATACTATGAAACTTGTTATCTAACAATAACCTATCAAAACTTCAAGGAGCAAGCATAGGCTATGAAAAATAAATTCGGTAACAATAATATATCAAAATCACTTTGTCAATCGAACAATTAAGCACCAAGAAAAATTATGGGAATCAATTAATAGGAACGAGAAGAGATCAAAAGCAATTAAATTAACTTCATCTTCATCCTAGGACAAGAAAATTAGTTACGCATGATTATGTAAATAAGCAAAACAATAATAAATACTTATTAATATATAAAAGTTACGTCAACTAAATTGATTACACAATCTATGTTATATAAACAAATAATGGACATGCACGTGAATTGTAAACAAGAACAAGGCTAATAAGTGTACTTCCTGGACGACGATAACAAACTGGAATTGAAATCTGGCTGTAGTAAATCAATGAGAAGAATTGCTGAATAAAGTGCTCGCCGAGAAGTAAATAACGAAATAAATTGCTAAATTAAAAATATAAAAAGAGTGTTTGAATTGATTGACAATAAAATCTAATCCTAAATTATTGAATCTTGGTGTCTAAATTCCGTGTTCCAAATACAAGAGATAAGGCCATATATATAGGGGAAAATATTGGGTTTGGCCCCTTTGTTTACAATCCAATCTTGAATATAATTTCTTCAATTTCCTTTTCTTCTCCGATAAGTAATCGATTTTCCCTCCAGTTTCCTTGACTTCAAGTATTTTCCACCTCCTTTCCCTTTTTGCACCTTTTCCTGCTTGAAATATGTTTTTATTTATTTTCCTACAAAACAAAATAAAACAATTTATTAATTAATAAAATTACGAAAACGGACATAAAATAGGTATTAAAAATATGATTAATTATGGACCTATCAGTTGCCTCGGAGCATACTGCTGCTGATAACCTTGATTGAATGGCTTAGCTCCATATTGCTGACCCTGAAACTGCTGATAAGGCTGTTGTTGTTGAGCACCTTGATTGTTGCTCCAGCTAAAATTAGGATGATTCCTGTTATTGGGATGATAGACGGTTGGATCTGGTTGCTGTGGCCTCTGAAAATTGCTAACAAACTGTGCCGACTCACTAGATATGGCACACTGATTCGTCTCATGTGCACCCGCACATAGCTCACAAACACTAGCCACTTGCTGAACTCCATAGTTAGTAAGAGAATCCACCTTCATCGTTAAAGCCTTCAACTGAGCTGCTATAGCTATAGCTGCATCTACTTCCAGAATTCCTGCTACTT
Organism: Saposhnikovia divaricata; assembly: GCA_036435485.1. NCBI lineage: Eukaryota > Viridiplantae > Streptophyta > Magnoliopsida > Apiales > Apiaceae > Saposhnikovia > Saposhnikovia divaricata. Next base: position 66,371,625 of record CM071595.1, on the reverse strand, counting down.
TGCCTTGAGATAGTCTCTGAGTTGGATTCTGATATTCGTTAGCAGCCATCATCTCAATTAGCTCATAAGCTTCATCGTAGCTCTTAGCACATAAAGCTCCACCTAATGCTGCATCTAGCAATGGTCTAGATTGTGCTCCCAGCCAATTATAGAAACCATTAATCACCATCCAGTCTGGCATACCATGATGAGGACACTTCCTAAGCATCTCCTTATAGCGCTCCCAAGCTTCACATAAAGATTCACCAGATTGTTATGCAAATTGAGTAAGAGCGTTCCTGATTGCTGCTGTTTTAGCCATGGGGAAGAATTTATTAAGAAACTTCTGAGCAATATCCTTCCATGTCGTAATAGAACCGGCTGGTAAAGAGTGTAACCAGCCCTTAGCTTTATCCCTCAAAGAGAATGGGAAGAGTCTCAATTTCACATCATCTTATGATACACCATTGAACTTGAAGGTATCACAGATCTCGATGAAGTTCCTGATATGCATGTTAGGATCTTCCGTTGGAGCACCCCCAAACTGAACTGAATTCTATACCATCTGAATCGTGCCAGGCTTGATTTCAAAGGTATTAGCTGCAATGGCTGGTCTGACAATGCTAGATTAGATGTCATTGATTTTCGGCTGAGAATGGTCCTTCAAAGCCTTCACTCCTGCTGCTGGTTCTCCCATATCTACTGCTGCTTCAAGTTCTTCTTCTTCCAGTTTACGAGATTGAGAACGTGTTCGCATACACGCTCAAGTACCTGAAACACCAAGAAATAAACAACTATGTAAGAAACAATCAGAGTAAGTGAACTCTAACGACCACTGACGACAAGCACATAAACTAAAAATAAAACACAGATGATCCCCGGCAGCGGCGCCAAAAACTTGTTAACACAAAATCATGCAAGCGAACGTGGTCACAAGTAATATATGAAGAAGTCAAGTTCGTTCCCATAGAGATCAAGTTTAGGTTTCAATTCAGTTAATGTACCTATGCAACAATGTATGGTTTTTATTCACTGCTAAGATAATTAACAAATTTGGGTTTTGATTAACTAAAATTAACTAAAAGTAAATTAACAAACTAAGAATTAATTAACTAATGAGAATTGAAATCAAATTACTTATGCGAGATAAAATATGGGATCCTAACTTCATTAAATACTTCACTTAGATCTGACGCCTTTAATCACTATATGCAATGGTTATGATATCTGATCGGATAACACGGAATAAGTACACGCTACCTGTCAGCATACATATACCAAACTACTCATACATCCACAAAAGAGATAGAAGATGAATAGACACCAATTATGTTTAGACCCTATATGTCTATAGAATTTGAAAACATAACGGTTGAAGAACAAGTTATCCAATAAGATCACACAGGGCAGCATAAGATAGTTCAAATTACACTACGAATCATGTTGGTAAATAATCATGAACCTATGCTAGCATGGCAAGTTCTAAATCTCAAGATCCACTATCGCTTCACAAGAGATTAACAGATTAGATGTTAAGTACACATCTAACAATTAAGCACAACCATACGAGGATATCAATTATTCAGCACATACAGATCTTTAAAGCATCAAAATACTAAAACTCCATAATTAAATCCGTTAGAATCCCATGACAACGATTAGTTCATAATTGAACCGTTCGTCATCATGGGATCTGATGAAACCATGATAAATAACAAAGTATTAAAGATTACAAATAAACTAGAGTATGATTTTAAGAAAACAAATCCGAAATCCTGAGTATCGCCTAATTTAGAAGAATACAAAAGTAGGTCTGAATCTCTGAATGCTGTCACGTCCTTCCGGGAATCCGTCTCCAAGTCTGAATCTCTATCTTGGCTCTCTCTGTGTTTTATTTGAATATATATCCATGATCTGGTGAGAAGATGTGTTTATATAAGCTCGGGAGTCTTTTCCATCAAGTTGTTACCAAAAATACGTTTTACAGCAGAAAATAGGGGTTTTCAGCACAAAACTCGAACTTAGACAGAAGGTCACCCGCGCCGCAGCGCACTTCACAGTCTAGCTCGCACCACAGTGCACTAAGCACGCGTCGCAGCGCACCTACAATTCTACCGATAGCTGATTTCCTTGCTATTTCTTCAATTTCCAACCGTTTTCTCCCGTTCTTCTTCACATAATTCCGTTCTTCACACCCTTGATTCAAAAACTCCTTAGAAACACAGGTAAAAACTCCATTCTTCATTCCAAACTCAAAATCCACTCCAAGAACACGGAATTCAACAACCCTAGCTAACGATTTACAAACCTGCGCAACTAAACGAAACACGTTAAAAATACAACAAACTTGAGGCCAAGTGAATCAATTTAAGCCGATATGGAACACTCCAAGTGGATATAAAATCCACTTATCAATAGGTGCTGCTGGAGAAGGAGGAATCATTAATCTCTCAAGTATAAGAGGAGATAATGCGGGGTGGTCCAAAAAATCATAAGAAGAGGGTGTGGATTTAGTGAGATTCGAGAAAGGGAATACTGACTCATCAAAGGTGACATGACGTGAAATTATAACTTTCTTTGATGATAAGTCGAAACAAGCATATCCTCAAAAATTTTGAGGAAAACCGATGAAGACACACGGGGTAGATCTAGGAGAGAGTTTGTGTTTGGCAGTAGCACTCAAGTTCGGGAAACAAAGACACCCGAAGATCCTAAGGAAATTCCTAGAATTTTAGGTGGGATGGGAATTGTAATTATTTCTACTTCTCGAGGTATAATGACAGATCGAGAGGCTCGACTATTGGTGGAGAAGTTTTGTGTTATATATGGTAATCCTTCTAATATACGAATTGGGTCCGATCGTAAGTGGGACAACGACCATATAAAACATAGGTGGGAGTTCCTAACTGTAGAGTTGTAGTTGGAAGAATATTGTGAAGATAGACGGCCATATGAAGAGCCACTACCCAATAAGATAGTGGCATAGAAGCTTGAGTTAGAAGTGAACGAGTAATATCCTTAAGTGTGCATACTATTCGTTCAGCTTTACCATTCTATGAGGAGGTATGAGGACAAGAAAAGCAAAATTGAATCCCATTATTAACACAAAAAGTATGTAACGATGCATTATCAAATTCTCGACCCTTATCACACTGGAAAGTTTTAATGTCTCTTTGAAATTGAGTTTTGATCATATGATGGAATTGAATAAATTTTGAATAAGCCTCAAATTTATATTTAAGTGGATACACCCAAACAAAATGTGAATAATCATCAAGTAGAACAAGATAATAACGATGACCATGACCACTCAAAATTGGAGATGTCCATAAATCACTATGAATAATATCAAATGGTAATAAAGTTACAGAAGTCGATAAATGAAACGGCAAACGTTTATGCTTTGCAATCTCACATGTTGAGCATAAATTGGAGGTTGACTCCTTATTACAAGAAATAGATTTATTTTTCTTAAGAAAGCTAAAAATATGATCCTCTGGATGTCCCAAGTGATGATGCCAGATTTTAGGAGTGAGGGTGACGAGAGAAATTGGAGAGTTGTGAGTGGAGGTGTTGGTAACTGGATAGAGGTTCCCCGAACTATCGCATCTCATGACTACGCCCCCCGTTTGTAGATCCTTCACAGAGAAACCAAAAGGGTCAAATTCTACGGAAACATAATTGTCACAAGTAAATTGATGAACTAACACTAAATCTTTAATTATGTTAGGAGTAACGAGGACATTTGAGAGAGTAAGATGAGGGTGAGTTGGAGATAATTGTGCTTTCCCTGAGCCCTGTACAGGAATATAAGAACCATTTCCAACCAAAACATGAGAAGTATCAGATGTGCTAGAAAAAGAATGTATTTTACCCGGAGAAGCAGCCATATGAGAAGATGCCCATGTGTCCATGTACCATGAGTCATCCGGTGGATTAATTGTCATAGTATTGAAGGCATAAGGAAGATCTGTGAGGTTATAGCCAGAGTCATTTTATGGTGCAACATAGGCTTGAGCAGTGTGTGGTGGAGCGCGTGGTGCTGGGGCTAAGATACTGCCGTTAGAACGTTGGGGGGCTGTTGCATACGGGCATGGAGGAGGTGCCCATGGAGGAGGCCAAAAGAATGGATATGATGCAGGCCATGACGGCATTGATTGCCCTCTTTGTTGTGAGTTATTAATGCCAGCAGGTTGGTTACCACCATTATGCGTGAGTTGCGGTTGTTGCGCCTATTGTTGCGGTTTCCATTATTGTTGCGGTTGTTGCTTTGAAGTGTCAGAGAAGAAGAAGAGTTGTTGGTAGGAGGGGCAATAGATGATGTCGGGGTTCGTGCAATAAATGCAGTAGTTCAGAGTTGCGCTGGCGTCGTGACTCTTCTCGCACAAGCATACTCCGTGCAGTTAAGAAGGAAGGCAGGGGATTCATGCTACTAATAAAGCTACCTGTAGCATCATATGTTGAAGAGAGTTCGTTCACCAGTTGAAGAACGAGGCGCTGATCACTCACTGTTTCATCAACATCTTTCAGTTGATCGGCCAATGACTTAAGGTGTTGACAATAAGAATTGACATTAGAAAAACCCTCCATCTTAGTGTGATTGAACTGATACTCAAGATCCGCAGCCCGGGCACCTTTATTGTCTTGAAACAAATTCTTCACGCGAAGCCAAGCATCTCTGGCAAAAGAGCCCGGCTGGATAATAGTTAGAAGAAGATCCTCTGAAATAGTGCCGTAAATCCAAGAGAGTACAGTGGCATCTAATTGTTTCCACTTAGTAGCAGAGACAGTAGGATCAGGAGGAGTCATGGCAGGATCATCAATATGATCCATTACGTTGTGAGCCATGGCAGCGACTTTGAACAACTCAGCCCACATGTGATATTGTACACGTTGCAAATTAAGGATAAGAGGGATGATTCCCTTAATATTGTGTACTGCTTGAGCAGGATGAAGGGTAGGCGGGAAGGAGGAGCAGGAGTTTGGGTTTTGGTGCTGTCATCTCCCATGGCGGCCGATTAAAAATAAAAGAAGAAGAAAAGAAAATTAGGGTTAGGAGTTCTGACTCGATACCATGCTATAATTTAGAAAAGTCCCTGCTTTGGGGACTGTACTCCATTCAATATGTAGTATTGTATTTTATAATATCAATCTATAATTATCTAGGATCCTGAAATATATACAATTAAGGACAATTAAGGAAACTTAACCTAGATACATATTTACATAATATTTGATCTGCTGTCATGTATTATATGTACTAAGTGGTGTAAATTGAGGCTGGTTAAGTCCTGTTCTTTCTAACGTCTCTATACTTGCTCTCTTGTGGGAGTTTTTATCTAATAAATTAGTTCATCAAAAAAAAACAAATTATTCAACAATAATTAAAATAATATTTTTAAAGAATTAAGTTAAACAAATTTTCAACTCATTTCCAAATTCAAGTTTTACATTCAATAATAGCTAAACGAACCAAACATGATCTCAAAATTCGAATTAGTGTGCTTACATTCGTAATGTCATGTTGGCATGCAGGTATAAATTCAAATTTATGGAATCCATTTTACTAAAAAAATATGAGGGGATTTTAAAATTATTTTCCAAAAATTTTCTCAAATTATAAACTTTTTTTTATAAATTTATAACATTAGAATCGATGAAATTTAATAATTTATGGAGATTATTAAATAATTGAAGTTAAATATATATTGTCTTTATTATTGTAGGATCAAAAATTTATATCAAGTATATTTATTTATTATGAATTTTTTTGAAAGAATTAATTTATTATAAATTTTTAATTTCGAAATTTTTAATAAAATTTTGAGAATTTTGAGAATTTAAATTAATAATTTTAAAAATTTATTCAAAAATTTAAATTCAATAAAATTTAATTCAAAATTCTCAAATTTTAAAAATTTATTCAAAAATTTATAATACCGATGACCTAATTGAAAGTTAAACTTAATACTGATGACCTAATTAAAAGTTGGGTGAGATACCAAACTACTCACATTTCTAATCCATCTACCCAAAATGCCTATATTCAGAATCGTCCGCCCTTTTTAACCACGGGGCACGCATTTTGAACATGCGTATAGGATATACGCATTTTGAAAATGCGTGGCCTGTGACCACGCATGTTAACACTGCGTGCCCTTCGTTAAATTCAGTTCAGTAGACTTGAACAGTAACCACGAATACACATTATGATACTGCGTGGGGTGGAATACGTATTCTGAAGATACGTATTCTAGGCCACTGTTCATCGCCTTCTTCCCCGTTGCCGAACGTTTTCTGCGCCATTTTTTCAACCACTTCGTGTACTCTCTACATGCATCGAGAAATTGCATACTATACACCAAACGAATCATCTTTTCATCCTCTACAACCCTATAATTCTCAATTTCAATTTCTTTTGCCGAATTAAAAAGGCACAAAATGAAGGTTGTTCCCGATTTGATTTTTCGACTGCGGGGCCAAACAACAACAAACCAGTGGGGGGGAAAGGGAGAAAACTGTATGGGCATCATTTTGATGTGCTCAAAAGGACCGTAGGTTGCCAGATATGGGAGAACGAAGTCCGACGATCGCAATGGCGATTTTTACCCCGTTGAGCTCCGTTCACGTTTTTAAAGAAATGACGTCATCTGACGTCAATACGCATGCTGGGAATGCGTGACTTGAGATACGCATCCTGGGAATGCGTATTCCAAGCCACGCATGACCGGCATGCGTACTCCGTGGGTAAAAGGGTGGCTTCTCCCGCAGATGGGTATTTCGGGCAGCTTCTTAAGAAAAATGATGTAGTTTGGTCATTTTCTCTTGAAAGTTGACGTTTTTCCGTTAAAGTTAATGGCAATGACTAACGGCAGTGACCCAATTGAAAGTTTTTGAGTGCTTTATTATGCGATTGAAAACTTTTTTGGGTTGGTGATCCAATTGAAAGTTTTTGAATTGTACAGTAACCAAATAGCCATTTAACCCCTTTTTATAAATTTAAACTCTTATTCTCTATAAATTAGAACTCCTATTTTACTTACAACAAAACTCTTAATTATATGTTTTACAAATACCTATTCTGCTTCCAATAAAACTTTTAATTATATGTCTTGCCTATAAATTCAAACCCTAATTCTCTTTAAATTTGAACACCTATTATGTTTCTAATATGTTGAAGGATAGTTTTTCAGTTATTAATATTTAGATTCCTAAAATTCTCAAAAATTCAAAATATATTTAGCTTCTATTATATCTTCAAAATTAAATTTTAATATTCAATACGGTCTTTTCTAATGAACCGTTTTCTCATTAAACACGATTATTCCTACTCAGTCACTCTTTCGCTAAGACCAAAACCCTAACTTTTACATATATTACTTGTATAACAATGTTTATCCACAAAATTCTAATCCTAAAAATAAAATAAATTTTTAACATCAATATCAAATTCTAATAGTTAATACAATCTTTTATAGAGTCATCTTCCCGTTAAACACGTTTTGAGCCGCCACTAGTACAAAATTTGTCATATGCGTCCCGCCACTAGTACAAAATTTGTCATATGCGTCTACCCATTTGCGTCTGTTATAGGCAGACCAGACGCATAAAGTAGTTTTATACGTCTGTCCTGTACTACACAGATGCATATACCAGAAATAGACATGTTTATACGTCTGTTGTATCTAATAGATGTATAAAGTAGATTTATACGTCTGTTGGAAAATTATTTGCGTCTGTTAATGTATAACAGACGTATATAGTTCAACCATTTACGTTTGTTAGTGTACAACAGATGTATATAGTTCAACGATATGCGTCAAAGCTTTTAAAACTGACGTATAAAGTGAATAAAAAAAATTTAGAAAATGCACCTATAAAGCCGTGGAAGGGTGAACCAGAAGATATAGCACTCCTGGATATCATTCCATTCCTTGAATGTAAGTTATGCCGGAATTGAAAATGAAAATAAAAGCACCATGTCTACTTCTCTCCTTGATGACCATATTTATCTCATTGTATGACTTTGTAATTTGATTTTCTAGGTCCGCATAATCTCGATATGCTCTTCATTCCTTGTTTTGTTGATTGTCATGGCTTACTACCGCATTATTGATCTTGATGTCTTTCGATTTGTTGCTGATCCGAGTTGGATTTTGGATACTAGCTAGACTAGTGTTGTTCTATTTCACTACTTTAGAAATCTATTATATATATAATACCAAGACATGTACCATTTTAATCCATCTTAAATTATTATTTTGACCCTCTACATTCATTAATACACATCAATTAAAATTCGTATTTAATATGTGCATTCATTAATATACATTTATTAAAATTGTATTTAATATGTTTATTTAGTACTATCTACTTAATTATAACACTTTCGTTACATTGCAATTAACTGAGCATTCGTAGAAGTTTGGCCTCGCACGAGTATAGAAGCCTTGGAACTCATTATAATTGATCTAACATTATTGAAGAAATAATATTGGAACATTAACTTCAAAGTGCTAACTACATATTTTTGCTATGCAATCTACAAAAAAAATTAATTTTGTGTACTGTAATTTAGTATTTTTACTTTATAGAAATATGTCTAATACAATATTTTTTTATACTTTCTTGGCTCTGGTGCATTACTTGACATTCTGTAATATCAAATACAAGAAATATATGACTCTGAGCACTTTGGAAAAATAAATGGTACATTTGAATGTTTTAACCAAAATGGGAGATCTTGAAACGGGAACAAAATAAACGTTTGTTAAAAAAGAACGCGCTAAACTAAAAAGAATTTTAATCGTCACAATATCAATTGCTAATATTAATATCATAACGTAACGAGAAAAACTGCAATACCAATTATAAAATAGAGCAATCCCGTGACTTGCACGGGAATTAAAGCTAGTTATAATGTAATACATGATGTGACTTGATTTTAACTTCAATAATAATAATCATTATTAAGAATTTTTTGATGTTAAAATTATTATATGAAGCATTTTATTGTCAATTTGCATTTTTACTTCATGCATGAGCTCTAGCCTTTAGTGTTTAAGATGTATAAACAGGTGGCAGGAAAAAAAATTTTTGAATTTAAAAAAAATAAATACAATATGCGTCTGTTCAATGAAAACAGACGCATAAAATATACTATATACGTCTGGTCATTCACAGCAGATGCAAAAGAGACTATTTTTATGCGTCTATTCTAAATCAATATGCGTCTGTTCTAGACAGATGCAAATAACCTTATGCGTCTGTTAATCCTAAGCAGTCGCATAAAATTATACTTTATGCATCTGTTTTCCAACTTTATACGTCTGTTGAGAACAGACGCAAATACATATATACGTCTGTTGCGGAACAGACGCAAATACTTTATACTTTATATGACTCCTCCATACGTGTCTACTGAAAACAGACGCAAATTACCTTTTTAACAGACGCATATGATAGTTTTTGTACTAGTGCGCTCTCATTTGGGAATGAAATTTCAATTTCATTACATATTATAAATGATATTTATCTTATGTAACAACATTTTTCCTTAAAATCAAAATCTTAAAATAGAGTAAATTTCAGTTTTTACTTTCTCTAAACTTTTTAAAATTTATGGAGTTTTAAAAAATGAAAATACATATTTTTTTCTCTTTATATTATATATGCTCCAGTATTTATTTAGGGTTCTCACTGAATGTTCTTTTATTATGTTAACACATCAATTCTTCTTTTTAAATATGAAGACTTTTTTTATGAGAATAATATTGGATTTATGAATAAATTTTCCTAATAAAAGTATAATTAACTTATATAAAAAATTTATAATTTTAAAACATCGTAAAAAATATCACCACCATCCTTGCATTCTATTTTCAATAAAATATTTAATTATATGTCTCCATTATATATTCAAATATCTATTCTATTTCCAATATAATTTTTAATTATATATTTTTTTTATAAATTCGAACTCTTATTTTACTTTCAATGGAACTTTTAATCATATATCTTATAAATACCTATTTTGCTTCCAATAGAAATTTTAATTATATGTCTTTCATATAAATTTGAACACTCATTCTATTTCTAATATGTTAAAAGATACTACCTCCATCCCTTAATGTATGACATGGTCAAGATTGCACAAAGATTAAGAAAAAAAAATTGACTTTGTTCGGTGGCATCATTTGATTGGTTAGATGATGGATAAAAGTTTAAATAAAGAATATAAAAATGGGTAAAGTGGGAAAGTAGTGGATGTAATAGTGTTTATTTAATTAAAAAGAGTATAAAATAGAGAAGTAGTGGTTGTAATAATAGAAAGTAGTGTTCAAAAATAGTATGTTTAGTAGGTTCATTTTTTTGGGACATTCCAAAAAAGAATAAGTATCATATAAAATGGGACGGAGGGAGTATATATTTATATTTGTTAGTATTTAAAATCTTATAATCTAAAAAATTAGAAAAATGGATTGACCAGTCTAAGAAATACCACCTGAACTCTTGCGTTTTTTTCATTATTATAAAATAAAGATATATCAATGATAATACTCCTAAAAAATTGAGTATTTGAACATCCGTATTTTTTACTGCAAATTCATTTCGCTCAATAATGTAGTATATATCCACTATCCATTATCGACTACATCTATGATCTATCTATCTATCAATGTATCTTATCTGTATATAATGAGCACGGTTATTCATTTACTTGTACTTAATATTTCATCATAACATACATACACTACACTGCACTTGACAAAATCAAGAAATGCTTCTGCAAGGCAGTCCCAGTAACAAGTGTTTGATAAGCCCTTCATCTTTTGTGCCTAGAAGTGTGTGCCCAAGTATTTATATTGAGCTTAAAAAGAACAAGAGGGGTTCAAGAAGAATAGAGGGTTCTTTGATTGAGACTACTAGTCCAGTTGTGTTGTGGGCTGGAAGGCTTTGCATTCATTATGCCCTTTTGAAAACTGGGTTGGCTGGATCTCCGGCTAACCCACTTGTCTCTTCAGGTCCTTCTAATTTATAGGCCTTTTTCTATATTGTGTGTCTTTTTTATTCTTTATTTCTTGTTTAATGCCTGTGTTTGTAGATGTGGGAAGTGGTGGTGCTGATTTGGGGTTCGCAAAGTGGTTTGAGGAGTTTCAAGCCAAACCAGGTATTTTATTTTTATATGCAATTCTTCTATTTAATGGCTAATTTCATACTTTTCGACAAATCTGGATTTTGGAGAATTGTATTTGCTAGTTTTTCTGTACTTGGTTGGTTTATTGCTTGTGAATCTCGATTCCATGTTCTTTTTTATTTAAGTTGTTCACTTCAGAGTGAAGTTTTAAGCTATATATCGGATGAGTTTCAACTTTTAAGGGATTTATTATTGATAAATCCAACAATTTCTGATGGTACTTGACTTTAAAAGTTTGTTCTGTCTTTCGTAGTTGTATCCGATGGGAAATAGCAATTTGCAGAATGTTAGGGATAAGTTTAGCAAGTAATTTATTATGACGATTATCAAGAAAAATAAAGCTTGACCGGACTAAAGAATTTAATTATTAGGTTGTTCAGAATGATTCAATGCATGCCAACCTTGTTAACATTGATGGAAAAGTCTTACCTCTTTAGGAACCAATGGATATTAATCTGCCTGCTATGCTAATATTGCCATCATTGATGTGGAGAAGTCTTGTGTCATTGTGTGCACTGTGGACCGGTGACTAATAATAATCTGCGCCTTAGGAGACAAAGTCACAAACAGAACTAGTATGCATGCCTATGATGAGAAACTGTATTTTGGTTGACTGCACACCTGTGATTAACAATGCAATGCACTTGAGGAGGAAAATGAAATCATTGTGTGCCAATTTGTTTCTCTTGCACAGAAATCTATTGCTAAAGTGAGTATCTGTGAGTAACAGCCAAATTGGTGTCGTTTCTTGAATCCTACTTTTATTGAGTGAGATTTCTTTTGTTCATGCAGATAAGGAAGCAGCTGATAGAAGAAAATTAGTAAGCAAATGGCATCCCACAACTAAGGGTACACTAAGACGGAATTACAGGATACCATCCAAATCTGAAGGGCGACGCCTTCTTAGAGCCATTGCCTCTGTACTATCTGACGATGATCAATTCCGCGATGCTACTTCTCACAAGGTACCAAAGTTTGAGAAATGTTACTTTTCGGAGTATCTCCTTTTATGATTAGTTTAGTTAATTATTTTCTTTAGAATGAGTTTTTTATAACAGAACCTGAAGTTGTTTCAATCAATATATTTTTGAATGCTTGCAGGGTTGTCAGATCAGGAGGGAGACTGCTCATGGGGAGACAGTGTGCTGTAATAATGTCAGGGCATTGTTTGACGAGCTTCCGACTCCGCACTTGACTGTTGAAATTACACCATTTCCAGCTGGTCCTCTCACAGAGAAGGATTACAGCAAGGCTGAGAAGTTAGAAAAGGTTCTTAGGTCCGGCCCTTCTGTTTGATCTGGGGTCTTGTATGTATCTGATTCGACCAGCTGTACATATTAATGTCATGGATAGTAGCTTGTAGTTCACATACTTATAACCATCTTGACAATCCATTCTCTTTTACTTTTGACAATTGTGCAATCATGCAAAATTTCCGCTGCTACAAATTCTTTTGTAGTGGAAACCCATACTTCATTGTCTAAATGTTGAGTATGGAAATGCCATGTGGTGATGTGATCTGAACTCAACTTTTATATCATGCAGAAATTTAAAAAAATGCCTCATATTTTGTGTTGCTGTTGATAGATTTCATATTTACAGTTTGAAGTTTGAACCCATTGTTGATATTCCCTTTCTATTATTTGAGTTCCTCTTATAGAGAGAGGAGTTATTAGGATGCAATCCTGGATTGTATAATGATTATCATTGTTGCAGGTATTTACTAATTCCTTAACGGCTAAGCTTTATATTGTATGGATCTCATTTGTCCTTTCTGTTAGATAGCTAGAATGATTGTGGTAGATTAACAATGTTAATGTTGCGTTTGGTTGGGGGGAAATGGAAGGGAATGAATGGAAGTAACGAAAAACACTAGAGGCATGAGGGATAATTGGAGGATAAAAAAAGAGTGGAAAATTCTATGATGAGATTTGATGATCACGAGGGAGAAGGTAGCATTCCTTCCCAAATTTGTAGTTTTGTAGGTTTAAACTCTATTTTAAATTGTTCAGGATTTGTTAGAACAGATACTCACTTTGTAAGGCATATAAACCTAATTATTCAAAAAAAATTGTTAGAAATGGAATGAGTTAACTGAAATTTTTGAAAAATCTTATTTATAGTATAGTTCAAATCTCATTTCGTTCATTCCAAATTCATTCATGTCAACGAAACACGTCATTTATATTTTAGCTTTCAAAAAATATTACGGCATTATAAGATATCACGGGACCTTAATTATATTGGGATTCTTGGACTTCCTTATAAATAAAAGGGATATTCATAAGAATATCCAATTTTTTGAAAGTATTTTCAAAAATATTATTTAAAATTGTAAATCATGTTGCAAATGTTGAATATCAGGTTGCAAATGCTATATTTGGGATTACGAACCAGGTTGCAACCATATTTTTGAAAAAAGCCATTATTCCATTTGAACGTTGGGTAGTAGTTTGTAATTTATTTTTTTGATCACTATATGCAAAACTCAAAATAAAATGTGTCGCAGCAGGTAGTATTTTGAATATAAATTAAAGCTGATACTCAATAAATGAATATATTTAAGAGTACAATTTTTTATTCATTTGTCCAGGATAAATAAACTGCCCTTATAGCATCCAGATTAAAACAAATTGTTAATTTGAAGATATTATTCATTTATCAAATATTTATTTATTGAAATTTTACGATATTTAAATCAAGTTTTTAAGAAGTTCGATCACATAATTTAGTAATTTAGGGGGGGGGCCGGGGCTAAGAACAGCTCCAATGCGTGTTCACTTTGTGCATCGGGTCACGTGAAGTGGACTTGGGCTGATCATTTTTTTATATTTTGCATTGGATGAAGACGTTTTGAAGTGGGCATGCCCACTGCGATGGCCTTGGCCACTTCTTTACTTTTGATATTTTAATGTTACTTTAAGTAACGGTGCAGCTACTTTATTTACCTTACCAGTACATATAGTTCTTATTGTTATGAAATGTGATTGCCATTTTGTCAAAAAGTAAAGGCTAGATTCCATTTTGTCATATGTAAATAGTAAGGCTAGAAAGTTTGCACTAGAAAGTTTTCTTTCTCTTGTCTATTGTTTTGAACTTTGTGTTCACATGTTCAACCACTAAACTAAATCACTTCTTTGTGCAACATTTTAAACTCATTCACTACATGCTCAAATAACTCACCTATTAGCAATATTTATTTTATAATTTATTCAAGATAAAATTGCCCACATAATTTTTATTAATTTTAATAATTTGAATTTTGATAATTAAAACTATGCCATTCATATACTCATAAATTTATGCTCACGTTTATTTTTATGATTTATTAGGGATAAAATCATTAAAATATTTGCACATATAATAGTAAAAAATGGTAGTCGGGGAGGGAAAATATAAATTGACAAATATGACGTCGTCGAAGTCAGAATTAAGAAAGGTACTGAGTGGCTGAAAATTAGTCAAAAAAAACCAAAGTGAGGAGGTAGGTGACGGAAAATAAGTAGATGTCTATGTCAAGTAGGTAAACGGGCGGAAGTGAAAATAGATCTATAAAATTTTATTATAATATTTCTCTTTTTTAACAATTATATCTATATATTAGTCAAATGGCCAGATTATGTTTATTATTAAATTGTTATATTGATGAATGAAGTGTATAACATATTTTTACTCAGTATCATTATAATATTTTATTTTATGTATGAAAGGTACTGAGGTGGCCGAAAATTGGTAAAAAAAAAATCGAAGTGAGGAGGTATATGACGGAAAATTAGTAGAAGTTATCTCAAGTACGTAAACGGGCGGAAGTGAAAATAGATATATAAAAATTTATTATAATATTTCTCTCTTTTAACAATTATGTCTATATTAGTCGAATGGCCAGAATACAAAAAATGATAAATAAGGTGTAAAACATATTTATACTCGATATCAGTATAATATTTTATTTTAAGTATATTTGCACTATATCGGTTAATCCTATTATCATCGGGTAATTTATAGATTGATTAACAAAATAGATTAAAATATTAAAAATAAGAAATAATTTACATATGGGATTTGGATTTGGTAAAAAAATGTCAATATGGTTTTGATATCTATTGTCCCTCGCACTTTATTTTTGCAGCATTTTCGTAATTTGCTAATGTTATTAACTTCATACAAAATGAGTTTTGCAACCATATATAAGATAGTAATTTTTACTAATTTTAATAATTTATGCCATTCATATACTCATAAATTTATGCTCACGTTTATTTTTATGATTTATTAGGGATAAAATCATTAAAATATTTTCACATATAATAGTAAAAAATGGTAGTCGGGGAGGGAAAATATAAATTGACAAATATGATGTCGTCGAAGTCAGAATTAAGAAAGGTACTGAGTGGCTGAAAATTGGTCAAAAAAATCAAAGTGAGGAGGTAGGTGACGAAAAATAAGTAGACGTCTATGTCAAGTAGGTAAACGGGCGGAAGTGAAAATAGATCTATAAAATTTTATTATAATATTTCTCTTTTTTAACAAATATATCTATATATTAGTCAAATGGCCAGATTATGTTTATTATTAAATTGTTACATTGATGAATGAAGTGTATAACATATTTTTACTCGGTATCATTATAATATTTTATTTTATGTATGAAAGGTACTGAGATAGCCGAAAATTGGTAAAAAAAAAAAATCGAAGTGAGGCGGTAGGTGACGGAAAATTAGTATAAGTTATCTCAAGTAGGTAAACGGGCGGAAATAAAAATAGATATATAAAAATTTATTATAATATTTCTCTCTTGTAACAATTATGTCTATATTAGTCGAATGGCCAGAATACAAAAAATGATAAATAAGGTGTAAAACATATTTATACTCGATATCAGTATAATATTTTATTTTAAGTATATTTGCACTATATCGGTTAATCCTATTATTAACGGATAATTTATAGATTGATTAACAAAATAGATTAAAATATTAAAAATAAGAAATAATTTACATATTGGATTTGGATTTGGTAAAAAAATGTCAATATGATTTTGATATCTATTGTCCCTCGCACTTTATTTTTGCAGCATTTTCGTAATATGCTAATGTTATTAACTTCATACAAAATGAGTTTTACAACCATATATAAGATAGTAATATACCAATTTCACTTGAATTTTAAACTCCAATGCAAGTTTCAACCCGGTGTGAGACTAATAAACTCGAAAATTGCTGATATATACAATATCTTATGATCACAGATGTGGTATGTGTATTTTTTATTTTTCGGCTATCATTTTGCTGTTACCTCAAATTAAAATGATATTCGGGATGCTTCATTATCGTAGTTATGTCTATCTTATTTTCATAGATTGAATTTTATTGTACATATGAACTTTTACAACATAATTCATTTGGTGCATACATTAACACATCTCATTTTAAAAACCCATTATGAGTTATGACACTTTAATTTTAGTTACTCGTGTATTATGTTGAATTTGTACATGTCTAAATATGGATTGTCTTGAAATTTGAGATATTACCTTGGGGTTTTGAAAGATCACTTCTGAGAATAGATATATAGTACAATGTATTTGAAGAAAAGATTTTGTTATGGTTAATTTGCTTTTGAAAGGATACATCTGCGATAGTCAAATACCATGATCTTAGAAAAACACACATCACATATTTATTTTGAACGTGCACAACTATTAGAATAAATTTGTTATTCTCCTTGTTCTCCGAAATTGGTCGGAGAAAAGGATCCAAAATTGGAAATGTGCGTTGAAATCCAAAATTGGAAATATGCGCTGAGATTTTATTAGCAGAACTATATGACTTTATTACTTTTATTTTTTCGTCACATTACATTATTTCTTACAATATTAAATTAGAAATAATATAATATTTAATTCTTTATCCACCCAAAATAAATAAGCCAGCTGTTTTCTCATGTATTTCAATATAACAAGATTATTGTGGTAATACTTGGCATTTAATTAACTCTTACTTATAGCTTTCAGTCGGTCATTCTTCTTACACTGACCAAACATAACTAAAAATATAACTTTCGCGGTTCAGAATCTAATAATATTTTGAAACTATAACATCTTAAATAGAACGAAATACGTAAAGTAGACTAATACGAGAAAATTCTATGAATTAATATATGGCCCGTGCTTTGCACGGGCTATCATGCTAGTTAATATTAGTAATATAACTAGTAATTTATAACACGTTATCAGCACGAAACCCTGCCGAAACTGAGAAAGGTATGATTTTATTTTAATATGTATTATACGTAACTAATATATATATGGCCGGAGCACCGCCTACTAATAACTAAAATATATATGGCCGGAGCACCGCCTACTAAAACGGTACCATTTAATTTTGGGTAGTACCGAAATAATGTGGGAACATTTTAATTATATTGTCATTAATATATCAATTGTTGTTATATATTAACTCACATTTATCTACACTGTTGTTAAAATGGTACCATTCATCGAAAGATATTGTGGGAACATTTTTTATGATTATTATTTATCGTAAAATAATCTTTGTGCACGAACTAACTTATGCAGGATTTTCTACCTAAATATATTTATCAGTTGGAGATAACCTACATATGTAGACGTCCGTATGACGGGTGAAAATCCATTTGTTGTTCTATACATAGATCTATTTATAATATCAGTGATAATAATTATATATACATTTATTATTGCGTGTCTGTTAACGCACCCGATTAACTAGGATTTATGTATATTTATATTGATAATTTAAGTTTAATAATTTGTGTGTTAAATTCAGATTTAGTACGACAAACCTTACAAGCTTATCGTTCGTTGCGTTGGATATTTCTGGAGATAATTATTTTTCATGGGTACAAGATGTAAAACTACATCTTGGTTCAAAGAAATTAAGCGATACGATAAAGGCAGGAAACACAGCCACAGCTGAAAATAACTTTACCTCTATTATTTTTCTCCGACACCACATGCATGAAGATTTAAAATCTAAATACCTAGAAGTCCAGGATCCTTATATTTTATGGGAAAATTTAAAAGATAGGTTTGACCACCAGAAACTAGTTTATCTGCCTGCAACTGAAAATGATTGGGCTAATCTAAGACTTCAGGATTTTAAGAGTGTTCGGGCATATAGTTCTGCTTTATTCAAGATAAGTTCTAGGCTCATTATGTGCGGTGAGAAAGTTTCGGAGAAAAGAAAAATCGATAAAACACTATCAACTTTTTACCCCAATAATATTAACTTAGCTGAGATGTATAGGGAGCGCAAATTCACCAAGTTCGGGGATCTTCTATCAACTCTCCTTGTTGCTGAACAGAATCATGAATTGGTGATAAAGAATCATCAATCCCGTCCAACGGGATCTGCCCCTTTACCTGAAGTAAATAACATGTCATTCCAGCAGAATGTACGTGGAAAAGGGCATAGAGGTGGACGAGGCCAAGGTCGATACCGTGGACGAGGTCGAGGTCACGGGCACTTTCGTCCATATAACAGCTCTGGTCACCGGAAGTGGCAATCTGAACAGAGCAAAATAGAGGCACCACAGGGAGGGAAAATGGATAATACATGCCATAAGTATGGAATGGAAGGACACTGGGCACGTAATTGTCATATCCCAATACATCTTGTTGATCTATACCAATCATCTCAAAACTCAAAAGGGAAAATGGTAGAAACCAATTTCACCAATAACCTAGATGATCCCCCGATAGTTACAACTGGAGGAATAAGCATTAATGGTCCGAATGAACCTAACGAAACTCCCATATGGGAGGCTGAATATTAGTTTCATAAAACTACTATAATATTGTGTATTATCTTGTTTAAGCTATGTAGTGTGTTATGTTTTCTATCAAATAAAAGTGTGATTCTTAATTACGCACAGAATGATTTCTGAGGATATATGCATTAATCCGCGCTTGAAGCGTGGTAGACCGGTCGGTGCAAAAGATGTTGCACCACAAAAACGAAAAACAAAGAAAAATGCCCCTGAAGTGGCACATGCTCCAGAAGTAGCAAATACCCCTGAAGTCGTATTATCTCCTGAAGAGATTCTAATCCCTAAAGATGAGGGATTAAGTAATTATGAAATTTCAATAAATCATGCGCATGATATAAAATTATGGGATCGAAGTAAAGTCATAATTGATGATGTATTTGTGTATTCTACGGCATTGGATGTCGATATAAATTCTGATCCTGAACCACAAAGTGTGGATGAATGCCGTCGAAGAAAAGACTAGCTAAAATGAAAAGACGCAATTCAAACAGAATTAAATTCATTGCGTAAAAGAGAAATATTTAGACCTGTTGTCTAAACACCAATTGGTGTGAACCCTGTTGAAAATAAATGGGTATTCATAAGAAAATGAAATGAAAAGAATGAGATAATGAGATACAAAGCCCGGCTTGTGGCTCAAGGGTTTTCTCAAAGACCTGGCATTGATTATCAAGAGACATACTCACCAGTAATGGATGGAATCACTTTTCGTTTCATATTAGGTATGACATCTAATGAAAAACTGGAAACACGTCTTATGGATGTCGTTACTGTATACCTATATGGTTCACTTGATAGTGAAATTTTTATGAAAATCCCAGAAGGGTTGAAAATGGATGAGTTCAAGAAACCTCGTCATATATACTCTATTAAACTTCAACGATCATTGTATGGACTGAAACAATCAGGTCGTATGTGGTATAACAGACTTAGTCGTTATTTACAAAAGAATGAGTATATTAGTAATCAGATTTGTCCATGTGTTTTAATCAAGAAATCACAATATGGTTTTGTGATCATTGCTGTATATGTGGACGATTTAAATCTTGTAGGAACAGCTACAGAGGTTGATGATGCTGTCATATATCTAAAAATAGAATTTGAAATGAAAGATCTTGGAAGGACAAAATATTGTCTTGGTATACAAGTCGAGCACTTGTCATCAGGAATTTTCCTCCACCAATCCACATATACAGAAAAAGTTTTGAGCAAATTTTACATGGATAAATCTCATCCTTTGACCACTCCAATGGTGGTTAGATCTTTAGAACCTGATAAAGATCCATTTCGACCACGAGAAGATGATGAAGATGTTCTTGGTCCTGAAATTCCATATCTTGGTGCAATTGGTACACTTATGTATCTTGCGAATAATACAAGGCCAGATATTGCATTTGCTGTGAATTTATTGGCCAGATTTAGCTCTGCTCCGATGGATAGACATTGGAATGGGATCAAACATATATTTCGATATCTTCGTGGAATAGTTGATTTTGGGTTATTCTTCCCGAAAAACTCGACATCTAAGTTGATTGGATATGCAGACGCTGGATATTTGTCAGATCCTCATATTGGCAAATCACAAACTGGATATGTATTCACATATTGCGGTACAACCATTTCCTGGAAATCAACAAAGTAAACTACAGTGGCAACCTCATCAAATCACTCGGAACTAATTGCAATTCATGAAGCCATTAGAGAATGTGTTTGGTTGCGGTCTATCATCAAGAATATTCAAGAATCATGTGGATTACCGGACATCACGAGAAATCCCACTGTTATGTTTGAAGATAACACTGCATGTATTGATCAACTCAAGGAAGGATATATCAAAGGAGACAGAACAAAGCACATTTCACCAAAATTCTTCTACACTCATGAGCTTCAAAAGAATGGTGAAATTGACGTACAACAAATTCGGTCATGTGACAACCTTGCAGACTTATTCACAAAATCATTACCAAATTCAACATTTAGGAAACTGCGACATAACATTGGAATGCGTCGACTCAAGGACATGTTGCAAGAAAACTTCAGCGAATGATTAGTTTCTTCCAAGGGGATATTGTACTCTTTTTCCTTCGTCAAATTTTTATCCCACTGGGTTTTTCTTTGACAAGGTTTTAACGAGGCAGTCTATGATCCGTAGTAAATGACAATCAAAGGGGAGTGTTATGATATGTGATTGTCATTTTGTCAAAAAATAAAGGCTAGATTCCATTTTGTCAAATGTAAATAGTAAGGCTAGAAAGTTTGCAGTAGAAAAGTTTGCTTTCTCTTGTCTATTGTTTTGGCTATAAATAACCTCAGATATCCGAAGAAAAGATACACCAAGCAGCCAGCTTCTTCTATTGCTTTCTTCTTCCCTCTGCTCTCTCTCTTTCTATAACAGTTAATATTAATAATATAACTAGTAATTTATAACACTTATAAATTATGGAAAGCGAGCATACAGCATTGGATCATGGTAGCCGTTTTTTCTCAAAATCCATTTGATGGTTATGTGGCATTAAGTGGGACCCTTTATAGTTGGAAGTGGGCTGTTTGCATTGTGGATGCTCTAACTGGAGGCCTTGTTTCTTGTATCCACAAATCTAGAATCAAGAGTGAAGTATCCTATAATCAACTCTTAATAAAATACAAAAAAGTTACAAAGCAGAGTTTATGAAAATGTTTCCAAAACTGTTCCCCAACACTGAATTATCATTATATAATTGGTTATTTTTTATTAATGAAATGGATCACTCATATGTTAATATGAATCCCACGAATAAATGAATCAATCTTGGGCTACATTCTTATAAACTACTAAAACACTACCTAGATTATAGGACTAGTATATTACTCTATAATTATATTTTTTATTTTTTATTTTCTTAAAATGGACCCCGTCAGGGACACTTTTTTAATATTAGTAGTGTATATAGCCCAAGATTTACTCCGAATAAATATGAATCCCACGAATAAAATGATATCATATGACATTTGAATTTTTTTTAAATTTTTTTCAAAATATATAACATCATTCTCAAATATTATTTGAGGTAGTGAGCACTGAACCGAAGTTGAGGAAACTGAATACTGACCGTGACAGATACCATCTAGCACCCGATGACTCCTTATCCTTATCTACTGTATTATTTACTCAATATCTATCTTTATCTTTTCCAACGTGGGCCTATTTTTAAAATTTGATGGATCTTGTTCTTGTTTGTATTATTTAATGGCTGGCGATCAACTGCATACGTATGTTGCAGCATATCGTACCGCACACCCGTACTGCAGAAAGTTTCTGCGATACTTAGAGAGATAAGCCCCCTGTTTTCACACCAAAAACCTTACTCTACACTGTACCGCAGAAACTTTCTGCGGTACTGTATGCTGCAGCATACATTTGCTGTAGACCAGACCCCTTATTTAATATAGAGTTTAGTTGTGTCGATAGTCAATACCATTGGTTTACACCAACTTGCCCATACATTTCGCTCTCAAGTTTGTATCAAGTCTATTACAGTATTCAACAGTCAGCTAAAATATGGGATATTTTGGTTCCACACATACAGACATACAGTATGCTCAAAGATTCCAAACTATTCAAATTATCATTATACTCTTCCCATTTATAATTCTTCCTATCCGATTCTTATTACCATCCACCACCCAAACGCCACTATTATAAAGTGTACATTTTGAACAGCCCCTATTGTAAATTGAAAACTCAGTTGCTTTGAGAGTTGCATGGACAGGGTACCCGTAAAGTGGAAATTAGCGTTTTTACTCATCCCTACTAGGTCTGTCAACGGGTCGGATTCGGATCGGATTATCCTAAATCCATATCTGAATCCATTAAGATTTTTAGGGTTCGGATCGGATCAGGGGTTGGATATTTTTTAGTCCGATCCATACCCGATCCGTTCGGGTTTCGGATTTTCGGATCGGAGGTCCGACCCGTTCGATTAAAAAAAATTCATTATGTTATTGCCAAAATTTCAGAAAAAAATAAATTTATTTGATTTGGTAATTTAACGATCAACTAGTACTTTGACTTGTATTCAAATTTGTAGATGTTAATCGAAAAGTCTATATATTTTTTATAAATTTTATATTATGTATGATAAATAAAATATATATAATATATACAAAATAATAAATATGGTATATTATATATTATATAATACATATAAATAATAAATATAACATATATTATATATAATATAGTATAGATATGTAGATAAATTTTTTATAATATATATTATATTATATATAATATATATTATATATAATATATAAAAAATATAAAAAATATTTAATATATAAATATATTCGGATCGGATCGTTAACGGATCGGATCATCCTAAATCCATATCCGCTCCTTATCGGATCGGACCCTTATCGGATCGGATTTTTTTTTGAAGTATCCATGCCCGCTAATTTCGGATCGGATCGGATTGGATTCTTGATCCATTAACAGGCCTAATCCCTACATTCAATCATCCCCTGCAATCTTACAAAACTATTCCATTTCCAAATACCATATTGTACTTCAACCAAGTTATCTTTCTCAAAGCAAGCATTTTATTTTTTGTTTAAGAAAAAAAAAATAATGTTTGTGTAAAATCTAAATCGACATTCCATAAGAAAAATACGAACAGAAGACATTTAGTGAGAATACGAAATTGTTGCAAAATAGTAATACATTCAAATATGTAGAGACGATTTGGCTCCTAAACAGTATTCACAGTAGTCCCAGAATTTCTATTGATTATATTAAAGTGGTTTCCCCCACATATATGTCCGTGTGAGCACCACTGTGTGGCTACGAACCAAATATTTTTTGAAAAAAACCTGAGGCTTCCAACTGCTACAAAATTGAGGCTCATTAGCAATTCCTACTTTACCATTCAGCTAAGCTAATCATTCACATGAACAATTTCATATACATACATCATAAAGATATGTTAACAATGGAAAACTAACATCAGCATTAGCAACTGCACAAGGGATACACGAATATCCCTTTTTCTATATCAAAGAGAACTAATAGTGTGCCTGTTTCTTACGGATCAATACAAAATTCAACTCCACAGATGACCCAAACAGGAAAGCTCTTTCATATTTTCACAAAACGAACGTCACTTTGTCCAAATGCAGTTCCACAACCTGGACACTTCCGATGTCTGATCTCTAGATTTCTTTGAATGCAAGGATTGCAAAATAGATGATAGCATTTAACGATAACCACCTGCCAAATAGAAAGCAAAATCCAATCTGGTCACAAATGGTGCTGGCAAATGCCACCCTTACTTGTTCTGAATCAGACAGATTATAATATGGTGCTTGTCCAGTATCCAAGACTAAGTTTGCCTTTGCTTTAAGCCAGAGGCATTTCACTTTTTAAGTTTTTTTAAAAAAGTTATGTTTACTTTTTTCATTAATATAGTTTAATTTTGTAATTATATTTGATGAAAGTTGCAATTATATTTGATAAAAAAAAAAAAGAAGATAACCCAAACAAGTAATAACTTCAAATTAAAATATTAACTTCTGCATAAGTAACTTTAAGTCATAAGTAACTTTTCTTTACTAAACCCAAACGAGCTCTAAATCACAGCTTGACAGACCGATACCATAAGGTATCCAAGCTCCCAGATCAAACTGATCATAAACTGATAAATGCATCGATCTAGTGCAGGCTTCAAAATGCTTGCACTCACTTTATTACCCAATCTATCAAAAAGTACATTTCGGCCGACATATCACTTGCAATACCACACTTCTAAAGCTACAACTTGCTATACGAAAGTTCATATTTCGTCTATTCCCTTCGGATGACTTTTTCATCCAATTTATGTTTCAATGCCTACATTTTCATCACATAAGTTTTCCTCGGCCCTAAATATTGTCACTAAAATAGGAATTTGAGGAGAACAGCCTCAAACTTAGCTGAGATAGATTGTGCCCAACTGTAACCGAATGTGAACTTCAGTACTGCAAGTGGTAGTTTTAACAATGTAGTATTGTAAGTGATACATCAGCTAAAATGCAAGCACACAGCATGCACTTTACTCAAAAAATAATACTATGGACCATATTAATAAATTCCTACTTTCTGGTTCATATTCGGGAAGGGGGAGGGGACTATGCAATCCCACACTCTTCCTAGGTGTTACTAATCCTATGAACATGGACTGTTTGAAATGGTTGGTTATTATAGGATACCTTAAGAACCAAGTGAGGTGCAATAGCAAAATGCCCTATACTAAATGGATTTTTACCCAATAGTTGACATACTTTAGGTATAAGCTGAGGGAAGATGAGAATCGAACTCCATACCTCTTCTAACACTAGGAACACCTTTGACACCCGGCTTGGGCACCTTGATTCTCAATAGTTCATGAGTCATTAATCCCATGAAACAAGCATAGCCTAATGCTTAAAATGACTAGCAACAAATGGAGCCTTTGGCATTAGCAAAGAACATATTACATCAGCCTATTTACTTCCGAAACTGCATAGTGCAGATGATAGGTGCCACATTATATAGAAGACACAAAATTACAAGATAGTGCAAGGGACATATTATAAAAATAATAAGATTGTTTTTATTTAAAATATTGATGGAGACGTCATCATATAGAGAGTACAATCAGAGATGAAACTGATGATTACATACCTCTTTTGGTCTATCGAAACACACTCCACATTTGAGAATACCCTTGCAATCCTTGATTTCATCCTGGAGCTTCTGAATGGCAGCCTCCCCTGTTTCTGAACTAATCTCGTCAACTTTTCCATTTAGTTCCAAGAGCTCATCATCAAGCTTCTTTCTCTCACTTCTGGTAACAGAAACTCAGGGAGTCAATGCAAACATGAAGGCAAACTGTAAAAGGCATGACATGTGGAAAAGAAAAACAGACCTTTCAATGTCCAGTTCCTTTTGAATTTCATCCCACTTCCGCTGGACCTGCTCATATTCCTTCTCAGATGAAGAAACTGCAGATTTCAGCCACTTTAATTCCTTCTCAACATCTGAAAGTTCCGACTTCGCATTTTCCAGGTTAATTGCAAGTTTTCTATCCTCTCGAGTGGATTTCAAAGCTTCCAAAATTGAAACTTTCATCTGCAAGTTAATATCATTAAAAAAAGAAAATCAACAACTAAAATATTTGTCAAGCAAGACGAATCCTTACCTGCTGTTCACCATGAGCTATCCTCACTTTTAAAGATTCCATCACTACACTGACTTGTTGAAGTTGCTTTTCCAGTGCTTGCTTCTCAGAAAGAAGGGAATTTTGTGCCTGTTTTGTCTTCACACTCTCAGAAACCAGCTGCAGTACAAGAAAACCTCACTAAGGTAATATATTTTTGCCACCAAGAGGAATACTGTTTTAGAAAAAGGGATCTCATAAACAGAAAAAGACCTTAATATTATATTCATCTCTTTCCGTAATCTGCTGTAACAGATGTTGGTTTTGTGTCTGCATATCTTCATATGCTTGACCAATAGTCTGAACCACAGAAAAGGGGTGTCAACAAACTGAGAATGGATACACATGCTCACACTTGACAAAATTAACATTTTACAGCTAATCTTTCACCTCAATCTCAGAAATATACGCCTCCGTTTCTCCATCTTTAATTTTAATAGCCTCTGTGAGCTCCAGAACATCTCTGCAGTTGAAGTAACATTTACTTAAATAAGTTGCAGATTAAAATCTCTATAGGGACCATCGTGTATGCCTCCCAACAGAAGCAGATAAAAGAATACAAAGACCACGTAAAAAAGTGAGATTAACATTGCAAAAACTTTTCTTATGCAGTTAAGGTAAGGCACATTTAATTCTCCCATACAGTAATACAGTATAGAAATCCGATTGAATACACCTTGGCATCAGTGAATATATGTTTAATCATAATTTGGTTGTAAGGGAAAATGTTTTGGTATACTAAAGTTGGAAGTTCAGAGGGCAGAGTCTAGTAGTCACTAATCTACATATGCATATTAATGAAAAGTATTTCATATCTTAATTCTTTTTAATCGTACCTACTAGTTACCACTTCTACTATCATCATAAGGCACAACCCAGAACCAAAGGATGTTCTAGTTCAGATTAATGTGAAAGCAGACAAGTGAAATCATTGATAGACATACAAGATTCATTACAATGGAACACTTAGATTATTAGAAGGTTCGGAGGTCAAGAGTTGTCTTGAAAGAGAATAAACTCTTAAGTGGCACCATTAAAATTTGTACATCTTGAAATGTTCTCCTAATTTACCTTGTTCACGTTGACAGTCAGTAGCTCTAGCAGGAACATTTAGATTATGAGAAGGTTCGGAGGTCAAGAGTTGTCTTGAAAGAGAATTAACTTTTTAGAGGCACCGTTGAACTTCAAACATCTTGAAATGTTCTCCTAATTTACCTTGTACACGTTGACAGTCAGTAGCTCTAGCAAGAATCAGTTCTAAGGTACTCCAAAAAATTGTTAATAGTGGGAATTGGGAAAACCAACGTCCTTTTTCAAGGAAACTAGCATCCTAGACAACCATGGCTACGGGACATCAAAACTTAATAGATAGACATACTCATATACATATAAATAAACAAATAGTATATAAACATCGATAGCATTATGAGTAAAAGAAGCCAAAATAGTAGTACAATGAGATATGAACCCCCGCCCTACTTCAAGTAAACTTATTTCTTATCTCAAACCAACTCTGCAATCAAAACTTTCTTAAATTACAACAATATTACACTTAATGCGTACGCAATGCTTGTGCCTTCCATCGATCATGCGGCCTAATGTTCACGCATCAATGTGCCTCTTGCCTTGTATAACACTGGTCAGAACCTATTCAGTACTAAGCCAGGACTTGCTACTGCTACCATAACCCATATTTAGCACTATGTCTAATAAGTGGCTCTTTATACTAGGAACTTTCACAAATCCCTGAATCTCCTCAACTTGATACTCTTAACAGGATTAACAAACTTTTACTCTTAACACCAAGACTAAGAAGACTTGTTTTTGGCTTGAATTAGTGTACCGAGTGAAACAAATCGACTGTACAAGACATTTAACATTCCAGAAACAGATAATCTAAGGAAAAAGAAAAGTTAAAAATAAGTAGAGTTTCGTTTAGATCATATTATAACTTGTAATATCAACGACATTACATATTTCATAAGCCAATTCCAACTCTCCCTCTATCATCTACATATATTAACAGTTAAAAAAAAATCACTTTGCTGACGAAAGTGTAAGCATAACATCTCCCTTGAGATAGAATATATTAACAGAAGTAATAATTTATGAAGCAGATCATTAAAACCAATATGAATACATGTTTCTGATTAGTTAAAGGGAAAACCAGAGACAAGACCTTTCAGCAGCATCAAGTTTGGCCCTCAAATCAGCTATTTCAGATTCTGCAGAAGATAATCTTTGTACGCAAGCTGCCTCTGCTTCATTTGCAGCTTTCACCCTCAACTCTAAACCATGTTCTTCCAAAGCATTTCTCAAAACAGCTGCTTGAGAATGAGCTCTCTTTTCTGATTCTTTAATTTCCCTAACATCTCTGAACCAGAAAGAATTTAAATATGACAAGTGCATCCATGGATAAATGGTCATCTGAACTAACACTTGTTCAGCAATAAAATATTTTTAGCTCACAACTACTACAACAAAAGAACATCAGGCGAAATCAACAGCTCTATTTTCCTTTCTCTGAGAAGAAAATTAGAAAGCTTGATGCTAATTTTGGCTAAAATGCTTTAATATTTTAATATTTGAACAAATGTGACAGCACTACTATTACATTTCATTGACACTTAAACCTTCTAGTCAAGGAAAATTCTGCCAGAAATGCACTGTGCTCAGAGATCATCTTTTTAAGATAAAAAGGTCAATCACAAAAGCTTAAATACTCACACACATGCCCCACTCAGGCACGAACCTTCAAACTCTTATTACCAAGAGACGAGGGGTAATCAGTTAATCACTAGGCTTAAAATAAAATAGCACATCTTGCCATCAGACAGCATCAACTGCAAAGCATGTGCATTAATTATGACGAGATATCATTAAATTTGGTTGCTAAGTTTGTCAGCAAAATGAAATTGATATCCAACTGGCCAATTTAAAAACTTAGAGGGTTCAGTTGGCTTTTTTATTAGGCTGCAAGATTTAAAAAGCAATTTAGTTTTTCATTTTTTCATTCCTATATTATGTGTGCTATGTTCTTTTTTTCTCTTCCAAAGTCGATGTAGCAATAAATAGTCTAAAGTCGAGCTACTTTCCTTTTACATGTTATATGCTTTTTTTTTTTTTTGCTAAGCACATGTTATATGTTGATGACTCTTAAAAGATTTTAAAATAAAGACACAGGAAAATCCAGAAACTAACTAGATATTTCCATCATGTGTAAAATTAAGTCTAAAGATTGTAAGCATCACAAAAATAAGTGTTTAAATGAAGTATCTGGAACTTAAAATTCTAATAATCCTAATACTCTTCTGGACTTGCAAATTTCTAACTCTAAACTTCTGTATATCTTGTTATAGATTTTATCTGCCTGGCCCTGAAAAAGTACCAGATTTTAAATAACTCCGACTGAACTTAAAATATATATATATATATTATTATCCTAACCGATTAGGGTGGGGCTGAGAGAGAATTTATGAGTATGCATAAGGCAGTAAAACAAAATAAATAATATAAGGTTGAAAAATAATAATAAATAGATTATGAGTATGCACAAATAAAAAATATTATGTAGAAGAATATTAATAAATGGATAACAAACAAAAATGAAATTGCCGACTATGCGCAAAAGATGTCTGTGTAAACAATATATTATATATTCATAAAAGAAAAAGATAACAGATAGAAAAATACATGTCACACGTGATTATGTGCAATGTTTCAACCTAATATCTATTTTATCAATGGAACTTAGATGGTTGTGATTAATTCAACAAGGACACGAACTTCTCCATGGAGATAGCTAGAACGGATTGTAAGGAAGTTAGGAAGTTGTGTTTAATGTCTCTAAGTTGTGTGACCATGAAAATAGGCTTGATTGTAGTTTATAAGGAGCCATTAATACTCTTTAGAGGTTATCAGTAATTATAGGGCGCATAGCGTAACATTATGCACATAGGGCCCTCCCTAGACCATGTTGATGTGGAAGCCTTGTGCTTTTGGTACAACCTTCGTCTTGTGGCAATCAAGATTCATAATAATAACTGCACTCAATGTCTGTTCTTATCTGATTCATAATTAAGACTAAAAGACAAAAGCTCAGTACTCTGTGCAATAAATTTTGTAAACAAAACATGTAGCACATACAGAAATACACAACTGCAGTAGCGGCCTTGGAATATTTTAATAAAATAAACAAGCCACTTTATTTTTGAAGAAATCACACATATTAAGAAAAGTTAGTTGGAGTAGTATTTTTCAAGTTTTACCCTTATTTATTACATAAGTTTTATATACAAGTGGAGTATAGTTGCATTTGAAATGATAAAAGAAGAGGGTAAATTTGAAAATTTATTCATAAGTTTGCATTGGATGTAGAGATGGACAACTAGTAGTGGATAAAAAAATTCTTCAAAAGAGACTAGTATTTAGGGATGGAGGGAGTAGAATTCTATACTGGTCCTTTGCTTTTTATTATCAAGACTTTTATTATCAAGAGTACAGACTTTCTGCCAAAGAATAGGCAGATCATTATTCACAACAAAGATCACCATCACTAATTCTGACTTAGGTTAGTACAATTAGGATTTATTCCACCACTGATATTATAAAAAGTTGTATGAAACCGAGGAACAGAAGTCCCTATGGGAGATTTAGCAACACCCGAAATATTTACCTGTTGTCATATATCTGTTGGCCTACCATGTCCAGGAAAATTAGCAATTCTTGTTTTTCCTTTTGCAATTTCTCACTCTGCAACAAGTAACAAGAAGCCACCAGAATTCATATGTTAAATCAGTATGACTGCCATGAAGAATACAGAAATGGAAATATTTTGAGGAATAAATCATGGCGGGACAAGTGTATTTTACTTACAAGTTCCTTCAGAGATTTGATTCTAGCCATTTGCTCGGCGCATTTACCTACCAAATTCTTCTTTTCACTAGTCTACCAAAACAAAAAAGAAGGTTAAATTTCAAAGAAAATGGTAGCTTCAGCAGACATTTAAGCAGGTTATTATTTGCTGCCACGGTATCATTTTGGATGTACCCACAATTTTGACTTGTAATTAAATCTGGACAATTTCTCAAGGCAATGTAATGTATTTTGTGTTTACAAGTGACCTTAATTCTCTAGTGTTCCACAACAAATGACCTGTATTTCATTTTAATAAGAGCAGCATACAATGAAAGGAAGACGGAACCTTTTCATTCAGCAAGGCTTTTAGTGACTGGGCATTTTCACGTAGGGTAAGAACTTCATCAGCTGTCTCCTTCCACCGAGTCAACTGAGATTCCATCAGTCCCAATTCTTTAGACAGAGCCGATGCCATCACGTGAAATTCTGTTTTTATATCTTTTCTTCCTGGAGGAGGTAACCTTTTTTAGAAGCAAACTTTACCAAAAACGAAATAAATATCAAGAAGGTAAACTATTAAACCTGAATCTTCCAAAGTCTCTTCCATTTTAATCTCTAACTCATTATTTTCAGTGACACACTTCTGCAATTGCTGCTCTAGTTCTGCAATCTTAGATTCAGCAGTACTGATTCTATTCTTTGCAACATCTACTGCTTCTGCTTTTCCATTCAATTCTTTCTCCCTTCGCATGACGAAAGACCTGTCAGCCTGAAATTCAACTTTAATAAATACATCATCGAAACAGAAAAAATTTGCATATAGGATCGCAGCTTCACCTGCAGTGTATCTGTCAACATCTTGTACCGTTCTGCTTCGGCAGACCAATGTTGCAGCTGGTCATTCAGTGAAGTGTATGGACGGGATGAATGGACAAACTTATTATCATTCAGTTCATTCTACAAGAGCACCATCACTAGTAAAGTCAGACAGGTTCACCGATTTGTTGCCAAAATGAAATTATTACATATATTATAAGAAAAAAGGAAAAGAGAAACCCGATACAACCTGAAGAACTTGCAGCTGTTTGGACAAGATTATATTGTCCTCGCGTGCATCTTGTAGCTCAGCAAAACGATCAGCTGCCAATATCTACATAAAAGATGTATGAATGGTAGTAGCAACAGTAAATATACATGTATTCTTGTGTGAGATTAAAAAAACTAGAGAGTTGACTAAAATATACACACCTTTGTTTCCTCTATTGAATCTTTCAACTCACGTAAACCCATAGACTTATCTGCATGATTTTCTGGTGACAAACTTCCATTCGTGGCCCCTGAAACTAGACTATGCACGCCAGATGCCGCATCCTTCTGCATTTTAAGGTTAACCAGTCTTCTTCTACTTTCTTCGAGTTCAGCCATGCTCTCTTCCAGCTCACCTTTTAAGCAAAGTCAGGCATTCATTAAAACACAAAACTAACTATTATACATGGTTCTAACAAGCATAAGCCAGAGACTACCAACAACCTCCAGATATGGGAGTCCTAATATTTGACCTTTGGTTTTTTGTATCTTTTGGTCTGTATATGACAGGTAAGCACATGATTTATATTGTTCAAAGTTTAGTACTGAACAAAGCATATGTAAAGCAAATATTTAGCATACAACGCAAACTTGATCTTCAATCAAGACTAAAAAAGAAAAGGGTGCATCATGCAATTTTTAGGTCAAAAAAACATCTTATTGAGTATTAGAAACCTGCAAGACGTTTAATCTCTGATTGATCCATTGAATGACAACCAATACATGCCTGAACCTCATCAGCATATTCTTT
The DNA here is from genome assembly GCA_036435485.1 of Saposhnikovia divaricata. NCBI lineage: Eukaryota > Viridiplantae > Streptophyta > Magnoliopsida > Apiales > Apiaceae > Saposhnikovia > Saposhnikovia divaricata. The sequence continues at coordinate 66,338,735 of CM071595.1, read as the reverse complement.
ATGCTTCAAGTGCAGAATATCAATCACCTCATGCAGATTATTAGCCTCCTCTTTCATCATATTGTCAATCGTAGACAACTGCATAACATCTGCATACTCCAGATTGTAATAGAGCACACTGTCAATTTTCTAAATGGTTATGAAGAACAGAAATATCTAACATTGATCTAAGAAACAGCAAAATGTACCCCGACTTAATTTAGTCCTGACAGTAGAAAGTACTTTTCGAGAGATTTAAGCAGCTGTTTATAAAAGCATGGCTCACATATATAACTAGTCAATGCTTTGTCATGTTGTTTTCTAGTATCCTTTTAATGTGCTATTCAGAATAAAAAGTACAGCCTATATGTATTTATCAAAGGTAACGGACTAGCTTTTAGAATCCAGATATTCCCTGACCTCCAGATGGCTTCACATGCATAATCTGCCTTATGCTTTCAACTTTGTCTCTTTCTGCCTCAATAGTATCTTCCAGTAACTTCATCATTTCTAAAGTTGCAGAATGACGAGAAGCAAGTGCTTCTTTGATATAGAGAGATCCATCGCTTCCACAGCTCAATTCTAATAATCTACAAAGAAACATCTCCTCTGCAGGACATGACGGAACTGAACCTAAATTACAGATAAGATAAATTAATCTATGCATGCAATAGGGATCACCAGTATCATGCAAAGAAATATAGTTAAAAACCTCTAACACGGTCTGCACGATCCAACATCTGTATAGTACTTTTTCCTGCCCCGGCACGTGCGCCAAGAAAAATTAAATCATCAACCAACTAAATCAGAAGAGCAAGGAAAATATTAAAATTAGTAATAATAAAAATTATATAGTGACCGCGGAATAACAAGACGTGCAAAAAATGAAGTAACCTGATTCCATAGTTGGTTCACTGTGATTAATATCTCATCATATGAGGCCTGTTTGTCCTTAAGTTCTTTTATTCTGGCTTCAAGATTGTGCAATTCATGCTTCTGTACATCTAACTGCTGAACAAGTTTCTGATTCTGATACTGGAGAACTGCTGCATCAACCTGCAATAGGACAAGTTCATTCACCAGAAGAATACCCATAAAATAAAAGCAAAAGATGCATTACTCTTGTAGGGGAACATCAGAAGCAAGCAGAGTGAAGTGCATGGTCTATGATGTATATCAAGGAATCTAGAATTATCATTCAGAGCAACATTAATACCAGCTCCCTTCAGATTTAATTTCTCAATTTAAGCATTGCAAACATATATTATACAAAACAGGCAATAAAATTTGAGGAGAAAAATAAGGTTATATCATGTATTGAGCAGTGGGTTATTAATCCTAAGCTTCTACAATAACATGTCTTTTACCTAGTTTTTTACAAGTATACTGCCTCCCTCATATTATTAACACCGGACCATACTATATCTGGACTTCACTTGACAAGTTGGATTATGTTTGTTTAATCCTCACTATTATAGGTCGAGCAGTGCTACAGGTCCCAAAATGATTCTCAAAAATGTTCACAAATGCCAATTGTCGCGTTTTAATTCGTGGTTTCCATATGCATACAGGAGGGCCCTCTTCATTTTTACGATATACATCCAATCGAATATTGTCAACTAAGCATTTTGTACCCAATTTGGGAATAGTTTCGGGAACTCTAGCATTTCTTTTATAGGTTTTATTCCTTTAAGGGTTTTTATTTCTGTATATGCTTATTGTTGGATGATTATGTTTTCACGCTTTAGTTATTGACATAAATTTATTATCAATTCTTTCCACCTGCTTTGGAATCATCATGTGTTAACAATTGATCTACAGCTCAATCACCTAAAATTGTTGGGCTTCATTTGGTTGAAAAGAAATTTTGCTAGATTTAAAGGTGGAAGAAAAGATGTAAGAGACAAATAGTGAATGAAAAAAAATGCTATTTGATGTCTGAAGAAAATTATGAAGTACGAATAAACATTCATCCTTATTTCGCGTAATCAATCTCTAGTTTATTTTCTTGTCAAAAAATATCTCTAGTTTATTTTGGTAGGAAAGGGAAGCAAGAATGAATAGAAACATATGGATATTTACCAATAAAATAGCAACAATTCATTTCATTCCTTCCAACCAAAAAAACTTCATTATTTTCCTACTTGCAGTATTATTCATCAATTTGGCATCAAGCCTTATTCCACGGAACCCACATTACTGACTGTTATTCAGTTACTTAGTTCTTTAAAACTATCCATTATTTTTGCAATTATTCAATACCCAGTAAATCACTAATCCCATGTTACTCGAACTTGGGTACATATGTCGGACAAGGGTCAGGATCCAAGTGTCAAATTCTTATTTTAAGGAAAAAACTAGGATTCATGGATATGAATCCAAAATTGATCACAGGTTCAAGGATTGGGCATATAACCTATACTTAAGTGAAATTAAACCTATTTCCCTAGAACTTACATTTTTAAAATTGTACATGTCAAATGAAACATAAACATAATTGTACATGTCAAATTTATAGCATAAATCAAACGGATAGCAAAAAAATAGTTATCTATAATCATCACTCATATGAAACATTGTTGTGATTCCTTGTAAATCATCTTAAAGTAGAATGCTTCAAGTTGAAGTGTCTGGTTTTTACATGAAAGATCCGACTCAGAGCCTGACCGACACGAGCACGAGGGCAAAATTGAAGAGTCTAGGTAACGGAGACTAATTCCATTCACCTAGTCACTTCGCAATTAACAACTGCATCAAAACAACCAAACCCTTGACCCTAGTTCAGCCGCAACCTCCTTCCACCACTGCAACTTTAACCAACATCTTATCTTCCATCTCTGCTACACCGACTCTTCATTTGGTGTTAAGCTCAAATGGCAGACACTCGAAAACTTACTTAAGGCCCAAAAACATATATAATTTTCAAAAAATTGTCGTGTATGACATTTGGACACTGTATCCATGTTGGTGTTTGACACCTCTAGCCGAGTGCAGGTGAAAAAGTCTTCTACTAAAGCTAAACCAAACTTCCAAACCCCTATCCCATAACAAAATCGTAGACCATAATTCCATCGATTAACAGAAAAACAAATTGAATGGGGAAGGAATAGATTGAGGAAAAGAAAATCAAAGCAGGAGAGAAAGAAAGGGTAGAAGAACAGGCTGGAAAAAGTATTTAGAAAGAAACAATGGGGCGGTTACTCACCAAAGTCATGGCTGATAAAGTTTCAATGTACTGCTGCAGCTGTCACCTGCCACCGCAACCCTTTACTGCCTCAGATCACCACAGTTGTTGTGGGTGCTATTTCTCTTGAGGGATAATGAAAAATATTTATACTGTTAAACAGAATCTTTACGTTTCTGATTCAATATTGAAGCCTCCTCACCTTCGCTATTAAGGACACAAAGGTCCTTGTCTTAGACTGACCTCATCTCAAAATATATCGAGAACCCTCACTTACAGCGGGAAAATCCATGAAAACAAAAAGGAAACCCAAACAAACAACGAAAACTGAAAAAACACACAATCCTCCACAACCAAAATAGAGAAGTCAAAGTATGATAGTCCATCACACTAGCACCAAGATCTAGAAAGGATATCCCCTTGAAGCCCTTCAATGTACACACGTAGCAACTCAAGTCATAATCCCATCCCACACTGAATGAATCCGAAGAGCTACAAGACTCTTTAATAATCCTACTCAAGCCCAATTGCTTAAGAAGTCGGTAGAAGCGTGCTCTTCCAGTAAGTGTTTAATGACTCAATTAGACAAGTCAAGATCAACTATAACTTTCTTTATGTAAGAAAGATAGAATGGACCTTCTTTCTAACCAAAGTTTTGAACAAGCAAAAGAAATTTTTACTAAAAACATGTATCTTCATACGGATAAGTTAATAGAAAAATATCAACAAAAAGAGCTCATACACAAGCAGATTATAAAAGAAAATTCACAATAACTTTTAATGATTGCATGAAAAATAATTTTCATACAACATAATTAGAATTTTTAAACAAAATTTGAATTTTTATAATATCAAGACAGCAAGAGAGGAGGGGCCTTACAGATTTGTTGTTATCTGGTGAATTGGTTGAATGGCGAGCCATGGGCAATGGAAGAGAGTCCAGACGGGCTAGCTTTTTCTTTGGCTCATCTGAATCTGTGTTCTCCATTAAAGCCCTTCAGCAAAACCCACCATCACATACACAACAATCCAAACTCTGGAATTCCAGCCAGGATACCTTTAGATTATGTTTTAAGATCTGGCTGATGTAGCCTTCTTCTGTTTTTGATTACAAGGAAGCTACAACCGATTAGGTGCAGTGTGAAATACAGTGTTCCACATCCACTAATTATAAGATAAGTAGTGATAAAGAGATAGATTATTCAATTGAAAAAGGAGTACGTAAAAAATTTTGTGTACATATTTGTTCAACAATATTACCTTTTCCAGAACAAATATTTGTTCTCCTGTGTTTTAAAAATTATATCACTAGGCAAAATTGCAATGCCGAACCTGTGACACACAAAATCACCATGAAACTGTTTAGCACAAAGTTAAACATAGTGAACCTACTTATATTCATCAGTAACATAAGTATTCATATTAATTCAATTAACATAATTATTAATTAAACAAGCAACCATTCCTCATGCAATGATTTGAAATAGCACCTAATTACATATGTTTGGTGTCGATCAAGACTGCAAATTTTCTCGAAATAAACCAGATACTTAACTTTAGCTACTTCAATGTCACATGCTTTGGTAGTCTAATTAATAATCAAACTATATAAATGTAAACATCATGCAAAATCTTGTATGCATAATTTTTTTTCTGTAATTTAGTAACGTGACATCAAGCTGTATAGAAACAAGTAAATCCTAGTACTAAGGACATAGTTAAAAGACTAAATACTTGCAATATAGTATTAATAACAGTTATGAAACAATAGAAGCAAAATAAAAATCTTCACCTTCAAAAAAGATAACTCTCTCTCTGCCTAACCTATGAGAGTCGGCCGACGCCGACGGTAGCTGCCCCCGCCTCCTCTCTTCTCCCTCCGCCTCTCTCCTCCCTCATCCCTCATCCTCCCCCAATCTTCTACCTTTTGTTTTTTCAATTTTCAATAAAAATCGAACCAAAACCAAAATTTTTAGAATTTATTTCTCAGATCTATCTTGGTTTTGAGTCCGTCTTCTAAAATAAAAATTACCTTGAGATTCCATTTCTCCTCCTTAACATCATACCAAAATTTGGTGTTATTCCGAGGACTTTGATTTTGGATCTTCGTCTCGTCTTTTGGCGTGTTTTTCGTCTCGTCTGTTGGCGAGTTTTGTTTGTATGTTGGTTTGGGTTTTGTTCCGGGCTACTTTGAAAAGGAATTTTGTGGTTTGGTGGGAGATCTGTAATTTATGCATTGATTTTGGGCTGGTGTTGGATATTGCAAGAGCTTACTTTTCACAACTAGAATTTGTTCATCCTATGAGATATTTTATTTTCGGCATGTCTATAGCTGGTGTTCGGCATGTAGATAGCTGGAGTTTCATTTTCGGCATGTCTATAGCTGGTTTTCGGCATGTAGATAGCTGGGGTGTTTCTGAACATTGGGCTACAGGTGGTGCGTATGTGAAGGTCATTTGCGATATTACCGGTTTCAGGATTGGTGCAGATTGGATTGATCGGAAAGTTACTCTAATCTTTTTTATTTCAGAGAATATTGTTATTCATGATGTAAAACAGTCTGTAAACATAAGCGACTATTTGGTTAGCTCGTTTATTTGTTTCTATTCAGATTGTAGTGTCAGTTCAGGGGTTTGTCCTGGCTGGGTTCTTGGTTGATGCAAATTAATACAATTCCTTGTTTGTCAAAAAAAAAAAAATCTTCACCTTCAGGTAGTGACTCTTTTACACCTTTTTTTAGTGTTATATTGTGCATGGAGTATATATTTGAATGGATCATGTACAAACGCTACCCGGACTCTTCAATTTTGCCCTCATACCCTGTCGACCTGACATAATATGGTTGTGGGAATGGGATCTAAGTCAGATCCTTCGTGTAAATGGACACTTTTCAGAATGAATTACAAGACCTCACAACAACTTGTTTCTAAAGAATGATGTCCATAGATGACTACTTACATGTTATCCCTTTGATTTATGCTATAAATTTGACATGTTTATAATTCATGTGTGTTTTATTGGTGACGCTACTCTTAAAAAAGAAACGTAAATAAATAACATGTATTATTTCACTTATGTTAAGGTTATATGCCGAATCCCGCATCCGTGTCCCCTAAATTTTTTAAAACCAAGAATCTGCAACGTGTCCTGGTAAAAGAGCGTATCTATACCTACCAACTAAACATAAAAGATACGATATAAATAAATAACATAAATGATTATGCATACAGGTCATACATCCTAGCAGCTTTACAATAACACTTAAAAACAACGGAAAATTTATTGAACTACAGTAAAGCTAAGAATCATACCAAACGAACAAGTATTCCTCAAGCTCCACCTCACCAAAAGCAAGTCTGATAATATCAAGATCATAAAAAAAATACCCTAAAATCAAATTTGACAAAAAAAATAATAAACAGACATATCATAAATCAACTGTACGGCAAAATTATCCAGTATAAGCTGAAAAGGCATAGTGCAAGGAAGTTTTCGAGTATATAAATGGAGAAACGAGAAATCATTCGAAGCTTATGTGTGTGTGTGTTTATGCATCACCTTTATACACTCGGTAACATTGAGAAGAAATCAATTTTTGAAACGAAACCCTAAAATGTAAAATTAAGCACCAATTCTAAACATAAACACATATATACACAGAAAGAAATATAAATATATCTATAATCGTAGAGACACAAGTACAATTGAGAATGATAGTACTTACAATTCAGTAACACGATCCCGAGGGTTCCTTGTGTTGTGTTTGTACTTGGTGGTATGTTTAGTTTGAGCGTGTGAGTGGTGTGGTGTGTGTTTTCAAGACTTCTTGTTCTTGTCGGGTCAACCCTTCGCTTCATAATCCGACCCGAATTTGGGGTCCACTTCTTGTTCCTATGGAATCTTAGATACCAGCTTAGAAAATATTATTTTGTTATAATTATATATTATCTATAAAATTCTATCAAGATACTATCCATAAATTTCTACTCCCTCCGTCCCACTGTATTCTTTACATTTACATTTACTTGGGACGTCCCATCCATTTCTTTACATTACCAAAAATAGTAACTTTTAACAATAAAATACATTATTACATTCACTACTTCACTCTACTTTTTCAACACTTTACACTATTACACCCACTACTCCACTACTTCACTACTTCACTCTACTTTTTCAACACTTTACACTGTTACACTCACTACTTTACCTATTTTAACAATAAAATCATTATTACACCCACTACTACACTATTATACCAAATATTTAAATTATATTCCTAGGCCTCCGTGCCCAGCTCAGATGTAAAGATCCCAGTAGGACGGGGGAGTATCAAGAAGTATTGCAAATACTGAAAGAATACTTTTTTCCCCTTAAAAAAACATAAGAAAGAATACTTCGTAAATAAATAGTATTTTTTTTTTTGCAAAAAAAAATAGTATTTTAAGAATGCATATAAACATGAAAAAGGAATCTATTCTATATGGTAATTAGTGTAAACAAATTAAAAAGTAATAATATTTTGTAGATAATATATTACTCTATATCATCTTTTGAGGATAAATATATTACTCTGTTTATGTCTTCATAATTACATTCTATATACGTACTTTGTACTATACATAACATGAGTAGCATTCTATGGAGAACCATCTTACGTGGAGAACCGTGGAGAACCCTATAATTCTGTAATAGAACTAATATTTTTTAAAAAATTTTCTGATTCTGTAACAGAACCAAAAAAAAAATTTCAAAAAAAAATCGAAACTTCCATGTCAGCAGTGCTGACGTGGAAGGCGACGTGGCAGTGCCACGTCATTGATGACGTCACCATTGATGACGTGGCACTGCCACGTGGCAGGTGATGTAGCACTACCACGTCAGCAAGCATGCCACGTCAGCTTTGCCCATAATTTTCTTTTTTTGTAGAACCAATTTTTTTTAATAGAACCAAAAAAATAAAAAAAAATTAAAATTTGGTTCTATAATAGAATCAGAAATTAGCATAGAATAAGTGGTTCTCCACGTAAGATGGTTCTCCATAGAACAATGGCCTACATAACATAATAAATTTTATTTAGAAATAAAATTATTATTTATATGAAAATTAAATGGAATATTAATCATCTTATTCTTCAATCGAGCCTGGATCCTTTGTCTCCTTCTCCATGCCCCTTCTGTGTCCCTTGTATTAAAAAGTGCCCCTGGTGGGGTCCATTTTAAGAAAAAATACTTTTATTTCTATTTTTTTTAATGAGTCCCGTCAGGGACATCCTTTTTGTACAGGAGACACAAAAGGGGCATGAATGGTAATAAAATTTTGATGCCAAATAAATTTATGAATGGTAATAAAATTTTGATTAATACACCACAATACTAAGGAAAAGAAATGCAAAAAATGATAGTTTTAATTTTGAGCCGTATTTTAGAAATTAGCCAACTCAGTCGAGTACTCAGACATAATCCGATTTTGAATGATTTAGGGTCCGACTCGGTAAAATTTGGATCCGACTCAGAGTCATTAAAAAGCCCAAAAAAAAAAAGGAAAAGGTTAAAAACCTAAATCGTCATTAACCTAATTATTCAGGAATCAAGACTCATGTCGCAGTCTCTTATACTTCACTCGTTCATCTCACTCTACAATCTATATATGCACAAATATATACTAAGGATTGAGATCACTCCATTAAGTATGGTTCGTATGAAATATGAATTATTGACATGAATTACAGAATTAAATTAAGATATGTTGTCATCCGACAAAAAAAAGTAAGATATGTTGCCTTGTTGAGTTACAGTTTTGGTTTGAGTAATATAATATGTATCGTCACGCTGACTTTCATAATTTCACTGAACAATCTTGACACAAATAACTAATGCAGAAAATTTTGTAAATTTGGTTTCACTTTTCATGTTAGTGGACTTCAATTTATTACTTTTGATAATGTTTTGATGTAATATTTAATTAAGTTAATGACTTTTTAGATAAGATTTTGTCAAAATAAATAAATTAGAACGTATAGTCTTAATTATTTTTATAAAAATATATATAACATATAAAATTAATTTTTTTAATCCATCTGATTTTTTATCCGAATACTCGTTCCGGGTACTCCCCGATTAATCTGAATCACACACTCAGTAGTCCAACCGAGTTTCGATTTTTAGAACACCGGTTCTAAGCTATAATTGCTTTTCAAATGCTTTAAAATTTTAAAAATAATTGAATTTTCCAATATAATACTCCTTCTACTATATTCATTCATCAAGTTTATGAATTTATTAGTAAATGAATGAAGATATATTGAATTTAAAATTAAATTTTCATTAATTTGCATCAGTTATGGTATCGATTGATGATAGATGTCGAACATCATTTAAACAATTCTGGTGAGAATGATGTTATTTAGAATTAACTACAAATAGTAAAACTATTATTTTTACTAAATAATAGCTAATGAAATTTTTTAGGCAGTTATGAACAACAATAAAGATGAGAATGATCCTTAGTAGCTATCGTAAGGAACCATTAAATATTTTCGCAATATGAAATTTTTATATTGAATTCTAAATGCTTTAAAAAAAAATTGAGGATGAGATCTATTTCGATGTAGGTGATGTTATGCCCAAAATCTCGCACAGGTATTTTATTCTGGATTCGAGTCGATATTTGGTTTTAATTTGGGGATATCTTAGATAAATTAGGGTTTTTGTGAAGATTTATAGAAGGAGGACGCGCCCTCTCCTCCTGCACGAGGAGGGCGCGCCCTGAAGAGTATAAAGGCAGAATGAAGAGAATTATTGATAGGTTTCATGAAGATTATTGAAGAATTCCCTCCTAGCGTATCCCAGGAGGGGGATGTCTGTCGTAGAAGGCCTCCAGGGGTTTGCCTGGATTTAAGGACCCTTCTTAGACACATAGAGCGCACCCTAAGGTGGAAAGATGGGGACTTTTGGTGTGTGCTTTGGAGCTATGTTCCTATATTCAATGGGGGCGTCCTCATTGGGGAACTTCGAGGTAATCCTGCACTTTGCACCCAAAAGTTTTGGATCACTTGTCCTGCTATCTGGTGGGTGCTTCTCATTCGGGGAACAAGGATGCGCTCCACACTTGGGGTAAACCATGGCTATACCTGCGTCCTTGAAATCAAGAAATAGCTGGTGGCGGAAAGGACTAGTCCTCGACGGGGGAAGTTTCCTTATCCGTTAAGTCTTGGGATTTTGGACGAGCCTTGAGCCTTTGTGGTTAGGCCTCATAATAGAACATTCTGGAAGCTAGAACGTTAATCCAAGCCCAATTGGGTTTCTTCCTCTCTAAGAACTACGTGGGCTTAATCCCCTATAAATATAAGGGTACGTAGTCACATTGGGGGGGATGGAAGTGAAGAGATCTACGAGCCACCACCAAAAAACCCTCTCAATCTCAGCCCCCAATTCATCACAGCCACCATACTCCAGCGACTTTTCCAGCGAAGAACCATCGTCATAGATCTTGATTCCGGCGATGAACCTCAAACTTTGTTGTTACCAAATTCCTCCGTCAACAAATTGATGCTAGAAGGAGGGGTTATTCAAGATCTACATCTTAGGAGGAAAGATGTTACTGTTGACTCGTAAACACGCAAGTATACGCGATCATAAATAGCAAGTGATAAATAAGATTCGTTCCGCAGAGACTAGGTGTAATGCCAATTTAGTACTTATGCAACTGTGTATGGTTATTTCTTAACGCTTGAACAATTATCAAATTTGGTTGTTTTATCTAAACTATACTACTAAAAAGTTACTAAGGTGATTTAACTTATATGAGAGAAACACAGGGTTCTAATTTCATGAATTGTTTCATCTAGATTAACCGTCAAGATTCAATGCAATGTGGTTATTAAGGAACTAGCAGGAATACTAAGGTAGTAAGAGCTATCTTTCAATAAACTCACACCAAACCATAAAAACATCCACAATTAAGATAGAAGTTTTACGGACATCAATTATATCCAAATCACTATACGTCTATGAGATTGGGTGATACAATCGATTTAATCACAAATTCCATTACCAACTACATAGGGAAGTAATGTTCTTTCGAATCCATACTAACAATATGCGGAGAAGACGTCATAAACCTATGCTAACATGGCAAGCCCTAATCTCTAAATCCACTTTCGCATTCATTAGAGATTGACAAAATAGATGATAGCTACGCATCTATATTAATTAACACAACCATGTTAGATAACCTTATTATAAACCACAAGCATATATTATCAAGACTATCAACTACTAGAATCCACAAATCACTCCATTAGAACCCCATGAAAGTGTTTAGTTCATAATTGAACTTAGCACCATCATGGGTTCAATTGATAACATAATTCTAAAACAACAAATAATAAAAGAAGAGAGAAATAAGGTTTAGAAATAAATCCCCAAAGTAGAAGAATACAAAAGTTCCAAAGATTACTCCTTGCTTGTCACGAGCTTGGAGATTCTTCCTTAAAATTGTTTCTAAGAAATAGATGAAAAAATGTTGATCGATCCTAAAATGAAAACTAAAACAACGATAGGTAGCTTCCGATCCCCCTTTAGGTTTCTGAAAATACATAAATATATGTCCTCCTACTTGCCCTAAGGAAACAGGCCCAATAACAATTGACCCGACAAAACAAATATGGAAAAACTGCTAAACACCCCGGGCAAGCGCCCCTGCGCCTTGCTGAGCGCCCCTGCGCCTTGTTGAGCGCCCCTGCGCTCCTGCCTCCCTGGAAAATTTCCTCTTGGCGCGCTCTAGCGCCTGACCAAGCGCTAGGGCGCCTTCTTGGCCCTGGAAAAGCTTCAAAACTTCCACAACTTGACTTGTTGCCTTGCTCTTATTTCCATGTGCAAACTCCGGATTAAATTCACACCACCATAACATTGTTTTAGCCCATACTGTCTTCGACGACACAACCTACACCAATTACACAAAAACACATCAAATGGCAACGAAACTCGAGAACTTGCAACCGTTTTAAGTCTGAACGGAATACAAATAGTGGATATAAAATCCACTTATCAGTTACACCAAATCTAAGGTTTTAAAGATTTTCATGGGGAGATGTTAAACGAGATTTGTAAGCCATTAGTATGGGTTGTTGCATTCAACAGGTTACGATTCTTATCATGGTTTGAAAGATATGGTCTTTAAGTATGGCTTAATTGATGATGGGTCATCGATCTTGGAGTTAAAATATATGAAATTCGTATGTATTGTGCTGCACGCGCTATCTACACTATTTGGGTCATATCTTGAGTTCTAGAAGTCTAATTTGGACGATTTTACAGCCCACGCGAAACCTATTAAATTCTCGTTAACCCAAAGGTGTTACAGTTTGAAGAATTTGGCTGGAATAAGTCCGAAACTGGAGAGAAAAGACAACTACAAATTTTTAATGAAGAATTCTACTTGGTTTAGGAAACCTATTGGTAATTGGTTTAGGATGAAATCCACATCCTATTCTGAGAAGGAGGTTATGGTGAAAGTTAGCACAAGAGAAAGTTGGGATGCAAACACATGGAGATGGAGTCTTACGTATATGAGACACAATTATCAGGAGTTACATCTTTATCTCAAGGGTCGCCTACCAGTATTATACTTTCAAGTGGAGAAGCACACAAAAAGGCCTGAACAGACTAATTTTATAAGATAAGGAGCTGCATATTCATCTCTCATCATCTCTCAGGCCGCGCCCCCAGGTCTTTAAAGGAGGGCTACCATATAAGAGAAAAGTTTCAAATATGTTTGAGAGGCGCACCTCCCTCTGACAGGGCGCACTGCAAGGACGCGCCACAGGGCATGCCTCAGAAGACTATTAAGAAGCGCGCCTTCCCCTAACTGGGCGTGCCTCCAGTCCTCCAGGGGTTTGCTTGATGTGAAGACCTCTAGGGGTTTACCTGATACGAAGGCTTCCAGGGGTTTACCTGATGCGAAGGCCTCCAGGTGTTTGCCTGGCCTACAGGGGTTTGCTTGGCTAAGAGAAAGGAGAACACTTGGAATCGAGGCCCCGTGATCCACAGTGCGCACCCCCTAATTACAGGTCGAGGCCCCTTGGACTTGAGCGAGCCCTTCCGTGGGATGATGATCCACATCACGCGCCCCCTGATTACCGGTCGAGGCCCCTTGGACATGAGAGAGCCCTTCTTTGAGATTTTGTTGGAAGATAATGAATCCAATGATGTAGGAATAACATCGTTTGGCCTAATTACCAAAGTGAGGAATAGCCCTCGACATATTGCTGATGGCGCACCCTCAAGAAAGAAAGGCACTACACTTGTTCCCTTGATTTCTCGCAGTGAAACTAGTGGAATAGAGGGTGAGAATCCTCAACCTCGGGGAAATGCTCTACATCAAGACATAGGTTCAAGGAAATGCACAATTTCAGGAAAATCCTCAAACATAGGACGCACCCTCAAGGAGCTCTCCCTTAGAGGACCTTTCTGGTTAGGGCGTGCCCTTAAGGAAAAATGCAAATGCTCAAGTGGACTCCAATGCCTACGAGGATAATTTACTGCTTGGACTCCAGAAGGAAAGAAGCTGTTTAGTTGCGGCCCCCCGAACCACAGAGTGTGCCCCCTGATCATCAATTGAGGCCCCAAGGTCATGAGTGAGCCCCTCAATGAAGAAACAATACTTTGCTACAGAGGATGCGCCCTCGTATCTACAATGACCTGAATTACAGGCATCAGGGCGCACCCTGAAATTATCAGCCTCATGTTATGGCTTCATCTACAAGTATGATCACAACTATCCATGGGTTATCTTTTGCTTGAAGAAAATTGTATTGATTTGCGACCCCATGGACCTTAGAGTGCGCCCCCTAATAGGCAGGTTGAGGCCCCAAGGTCATGAGTGAGCCCCTCTACACAAGAATGACATTGTAAAATGAAGTATTCATCATGATTATCATCAAGATGCTCATCCGGACTAGAAGAGACTTTGTCACTGCCCTCATCCACTTAGGGCACGCCCTCGTCCCCTCTTGGGATGCCTCTTTAAGAGATGCCTTGTTAAAAGATGATCCTTCAAGGAATGATATTCTGACGTTGGGGGGTAGTGCTGATGCACCTCCTCTTTAATGGATGCCTCCTAGAGAGATGCCTCTTCGTGAGATTCCCTTCATAGGATGCCTCCTAGTGAGATGCCTCACATTGAGATGCCCATTCATGGGATGAGATTTGGAATAGCTCGTGACCGGAGAGTGCTCACTACCGCTTTGTAAAACATTTTAGGGTGAGGTTTATGACCCCACTATCAATAGGATGATACTCTGGTTCCTCGTTCTACCAGTAATTGATCGAAGTATGCTGATGCCTGAATAGTAGACTACAAGGTAAATTAATTACCTCCTAGTCTAGGGGGTAGTCCATGTACACTTTCCCTAGTCTTAGTTGAGTGAAATTTTCAACTTTTTCGAGAATGCAAGATTGTGCCGGTAGGGCACGCCATGCACGGGGTCTGTTGGAGGATTGAAAGTATTTCCCTTTGTAAAAGTCTCCTCCAGGTTTGAGTAAGAATTTCTCTTGTCCTCACCTTTGTCTTCAGTAAGTGGAGTTGGGATTTCGGCCGATTGCACAAGCCTTCCCTCTTTTGAGGATGCGCCATCCATCTCAACAGCTTTTTGAAGCCCCAGTGCAATCTTCTTAGATTTGATGGTTGCAGCTTCCCGAACTCTGAAGTCATCAATCCACTTGATAGTATCTTGGTCAAAGGAAGCAATTGAGGAGGTGAGGATGTGCAAGATAGGAGGTTTCAACTGGTGACTCCTTGAAGGATGGATTATTCTGAAGAAAGAGCCCATGTTGTTGAACATCCTAATGGAGAAGTTCTTGATCATAGGATGCCGGCTGTTCAGGAGAAGGCGCCCCCTCACCCACATTGGTCAGGGTGCGCCCTCAGTGAAATCAAACATGATGAAGAGAGGCTTGCTAGGAAAAAAAGAGATTTTTCTAGCTTGAAGGAACGCCTAGGTATAAGGCTTAATGATGACAATTTAAGAAATGGTACTTCTTGAGCATCAGAAGAAGGAAAATCACTTAGAATTGAGGCCCCGTGATCTACAGTACGCCGCCCCCTCATCACAGGTCGAGGCCCCTTGGACATGAGCGAGCTCTTCCTTGAAATGATGCTGGAAGAAGAAATAACCGAGATCATGAAGTGTAGAGGATAGAAAAGTATCGAGGAGATAGGCGACCCCATAATAAAGAGGACGTGCCCTCTAGGGTAGGTCTCCTCGCATTACTCAAATTTCTTCAAGTACCTCTAGTAGAGTTAGGTCGAGTGCGCGCCCTCCCTCTAAGGGTATGTCTCAAGGAGGCACTCAGGGGAATCCACAACCTCAAGGGAATCCACAAATTGAAGGAGAAAAACAGAATCGAGCTCAAACTCAGGGGTGAATTTTACACAACCTCATGTTGAGGCTCCATGAAATACACAAACAACGGCTCAACCTCTACCCTTGGGGGATATTCAGTCCAGTGTGCAACTGCATATCCAAAATATTCATGGGGTTGGAACTGTGACGCCCCCAGATCCGGGGTCGGAGATCTAGGCGCTCACGGTCCATTTTCCATTAATAACATACCTGTTCTTGCACACAATATATATAACACAGCCATCGACCCCACAATAAACTCACACCACACTCACACACACAGGTTAGAGCCTCAGAAACGTCACACATTGATTAAACAGTAAATAAGTTATCAGAGTTATTACAGACCGAATTAAATAGTATTTATGCTACCAGCAACACTCCGATATGAAGCGAAGCTGGCGGCTTGAAAGTTTGTTACGATACACTGCCTTGCACAGGTCATGCTGATAAATAAAACGTATTAACAAAAGCTGCCAACCAATCCGGCTAATGGGGCCTACCGGTGGAATCTCAAGTGGAGGCTCGGGCCTAGTCACCTGCTTTCGAGCAGTCTGCCTGGGTCTTGCCATTTCGCTTAGCTGTTGTGTTTGTAAAGTTTGAAAACAAGCAAGAGTTAGCAACTATAGCTCAGCAAGAAATATATATATAAGATAAGCAATATACATCTCATATGATTGGCAATTAATATATTTGTTTGTATCAATCAGTTATAAAATCACTTGTCATAATTGATAAATCTCGAAGGTGCAACAATATGTGCCCTTGCTTTCAAAATAAACTTGCAGTTCTAGATACTGCATTGAATCAACATCTTTCTCATCAAAATAGAACACTATCAGCAACTTGGCACAAAAGCCTAAGAAGCAGTGTCAAAGCATTTTTCCAAAATGGAGGAATGGGACTTAAAGAAAACATAAAAACCTGACAAGGATTGACGATGATCAGTCGCCACATCCAAGTCCAATAATCCGCGGGTCTTCTCTACCGGTAGAAGGATAGAAACTACATCCGTAACTATCCCTCGGGTGAAAACTACATCCGTAATCACCCTCGATGAAAACTACATCCGTAATCATCCTTCGGCAACACCTGGGCCGGAATAATAAGTGATGGACCGCCTGGCTCACGGCCGCTTACACATCCCGGGAATCGTTCGTCAACGGTTCCCACACCTGCCAGAGTCCCTTTTTCTTTTCTTTTAAAACTTGATTTTGATTGAAAACAGAGTAGTTGAGGTCCGACATCAGTCGACCGATGGTTCTTGAAATCATACCAGAAACAGAATCTGACCGGGGGTTTTCGAAAATGTTTTGAGTTCGAAAGAGTTCGAGTTTAAAAGTATTAAAAGGTATCTTGGATTAACTTTGTCTTTAAATAATGAACAGTAATTAATAAATAATATTTTAAGATTTAATATTAATAATTAATAAAATAATTATTCGATAAAATAAACTCTTAATCCAAGATAGGGTTTCGAGTATTTACGAAGATATAATAATAGTTATTTGAGTATACGATACCACCCGAATGACCCTTCGGGTTTTCGCAATAAAGATACGATATAATAATATACCGCTCCCCGGTCAATAGTATATACGGACCGCTACGACCTCTATTGCTAGAGTCGTTGTCCGAAGAAAACATTTCAATCCAAGTTCAAGGGGTACAAGCATATATGTACTTATACGATCTCAATTGCATCAATACTTCGATAAACATAGCACTTGATATCATTTGAAAACTACAAACACAACAGTGAAAATCCTTGTATAGGGATAAGTTTTGAAAAGTAAACTTGCCTTGGTTTGGTTGGGGTGGTCGAGCGTGCGAATTCGAACGATCTATACATAAACAATAATCGTTCGTTAGTACCTTAACAATTTCTCTTTAATTACGGGGTTTTAAGGGGGTACAAAATTAACTTAACGACTTCGTCTTATGACTCCCTAGTCCCACTATAAGTCCATGACATGACTCGTTTACGCTCGTCACTTACTCGACTTAATTTAGTTACCACGTTCGAACCATAACCACTAACCCTAGAATAATGTTCCACTAATCGATTTTTTTCCATTTCGCGAATTTTACTCTAGAATTTTTATAAAATCCAAAAATTCATATTTTAATCCAATTCCTTTTGGATGGTCTTCACCACTGCATTACTTACATTCTCAAATTTTTCCATGATCCCAAACATATTTTAAGGTGTTTAAACAAGGTTCACAAGGGGGTTACTTAATGCAGTTCATAGTCCAGAAACAAAATTCACTTCTCCGGCCATAACTAAAAATCCACACATCACCTAGCTATGAATCTTACATATCCAGAAACTACATTCAATTATCTTTCCAAAAATATAAGGTAGGACATCAGGGGACATCATTTGGGTGTTCAAAATCGTGCTACAACACAGATCAAAGTTCCTGGACAAACTCAGCAAGCTCAATTCACTTAGATCAACCATTTTTCATGCTTCCATAACATAAACACCACTTAAAACACTTAGATCATGATTCATAACACTCATGGAGATATATATATTAACCATAGTCATAAAATTCACAATCTCAACATCAAAACCCAAGATCCATGCTATCCAGTACATATACATTCAAGATAACCCCTAAAATGCATGGATCTACTACCATACTACATGAACAACACATAACCAAGAGTGGTTTGAGATTTTATACCTTCTTGAGCTCCTAGAGACCTTGAACAATATTTATACAACTTAAAAACACCTTAGATGGCCTCCTACAACACTCACAATGCAAGATCTAAAAGATAATAAACTTATGTTAGTATTTCTCTAAACTTCCAACAACTATAACTCAAAAACCAATGGGTGGAAGGCTTAGAAATTGATACCATACCTCTACTAAGATGCAAGGAAGCCCTAGGAAGGTTGTAGATGAAGAAATGGTGGAGAGAAAACCTCTCCCTCTCTCCTTGTATGGTTCGGCCGAGAGCAATGTTCCAAGGGGGGGGGAGTGTTTTTGGTTTTTGTTTTGTTTGGAATGACAAAAAGTAATGCTAATATGACTTGTATTATTATGGGTGGTAGAAAGTAATCACATGTTGCCAAGCTAGCCTAGGATGCATCCATGCCCTAGTGTCCCCTAGTACATCATCCACCATGCTAGTCACTATTCATATTTGCTTTTATGTCTCCTAGTTCCTTTTTCTAACTATCTAGTTACATGGCACTTGCATGTAATTTCTTTCCTTGTAATATTATTCTCCCACCAATGCTTGTTATTTAATTCTTACTTCGTATCGTAACTTAATTATTCTCTCGTAATAATATTTCGTCGCGTAGAGATTTCCCCTATAATTCCTTAAGTACTTATTGTGTAAATTCCTCGAATGTCCAAAATTCCTCGTCATAATTCTTAATAAATCCTTTAATATTCTAACCATTCTCAAATTCCAAGTTTTATAAATATTACTAACAACAGGACTCTTGCCTTCACAATCTCTCTGTATATCTTACATCATAAATGCAACAACGCAGTTTCTCAGACAATCAATTCTATAAATCAACAGGGATGACTAGAAAGGTTCCATAATAATAATGTCACAAGATATTAAATAAAAGGGAAATATTACCAAAAATTAGGGTTCTTACAGCCTCCCCTCCTTAAAAGGATTCCGTCCCGGAATCAGGTTGAAAACAGTTGGGGGTGCTTTTCCCGCATTGCGCTCTCTAGTTCCCATGTTGATTCTTCGACATTCTGATTCCTCCACAAGACTCTCACTAGTTTGACAACCTTGTTCCTCAGCACCTGTTCTTTTCGATCCATGATTTCTACGGGTTGCTCTACATATGTCAAGTCTGGTTGCAGATCCACTTGATCATGTTCTATCACATGTCGGAAGTCGGTATGGTACGGTCGTAGCATGGACACATGGAACACATTATGTACTTGCTGTAAGCTCGGGGGTAAAGGCAATTCGTAGGCTAACTTCCCAACTCGTTTCAAGATCTCAAACGGTCCAATAAATCTCGGGCTTAGTTTTTCCTTCTTACCAAATCTCATCAATCCTTTCCACGGCGATACCTTCAACATCACAAACTCTCCTACCTAATATTCTTTGTCCTTGCGGGTCTGGTCCGCATACTTCTTCTGTCTGTCCTGGGCCGCTACCAGCCGTCCTCTTATGAGCTCGATAGTTTCTCTCGTCTGTTGGACCAGTTCAGGCCCTAAAATCTTCCGCTCTCCAAACCGACATCTTCGTCCGTATAAAGCTTCATATGGGGGCATGCCTATACTCGCATGGTAACTGTTGTTGTAGGAAAATTCGATCAACGGCAAGTGGTCATCCCAACTTCCCTTAAAATCAATGGCCCATACCCTCAACATGTCCTCGATGGTCTGAATGGTTCTTTCGCTCTGTCCGTCTGTTTGGGGATGGTATGCAGTACTCATGTTTAACTTAGTCCCCACACAATCCTGAAAACTTCTCCAGAATCTGGAGTTGAATCTCGGGTCTCTATCTGATACAATGCTCACAGGAACCCCATGTCTAACCACAATCTCCTTTAAGTAAATATCGGCCAGCTTGTCGACAGTATATCTCTCGTTGATTGGAAGAAAATGTGCTGACTTGGTCAACCTATCGATAATTACCCAAATGGCATCATGATTCGTCTTGGTCCTTGGTAATCCGACCACAAAGTCCATCGCAATCTGCTCCCACTTCCACTCGGGTATCTCTAAGGGTTGCAACAATCCACTGGGCCTCTGGTGTTCGGCCTTTACTCTTTGACATGTCAAACACTTACTTACCCACTCTGCCACGTCCTTTTTCATATTAGGCCACCAATAGTATTCTCTTAAATCTCTATACATCTTAGTGCCTCCAAGGTGAATTGAGTACCTCGAACTATGAGCCTCTTGCAAAATCTCATCTTTTAACTCTTGAACGTTCGGAATCCATATCCTAGATGCGTACCTCATGATTCCATTCCCGTCCTTCTCACACTTAATTTCTTCGCCAGTCAAGATTTTCTCCATCGAATTCTTTTCTTCTTCCATCTTCTTTTCCTGGCACAACTTAATCTTTTCCAATAGCGGTGGTTGGACTTTTATTTCCATTAGACTCTCTTGTCCAATTCCTGGTAACCTCACTTCAATCTCCAGTTTCTCAAGGTCCTTGATCAATTCGTCCACTGACGTAATCATCTTAAGCTTCTCATTTCGGCTAAGTGCATCGGCCACCACATTGGCCTTCCCTGGGTGATAATGAATCTCACAGTCATAATCCTTGATTAGCTCTAACCATCTCCTCTGCCTCATGTTTAACTCTTTCTGAGTGAATATGTACTTTAAGCTCTTGTGATCCGTGTAGATTTCACACTTTTCTCCGTACAGGTAATGTCTCCAGATCTTTAAAGGAAAAACTATCGCTGCTAATTCCAACGCGGTAAAACGTAAAAAAAGATTATGGCCGCCTAAATCATGGGTGGGGTATCTTATCTCATATTCCTTAAGTTGTCTGGACGCATACGCAATCACCTTACCGTGCTGCATAAGCACACACCCTAAACCTTTATGGGATGCATCGCTATAAATCACAAAATCTCCCTTATCATCAGGTAGGGCTAGTACTGGTGCTGTCACCAACCTCTTTTTCAACTCTTGAAAGCTCTCTTCGTATTTTTCAGTCCACACAAACTTCTCAGTCTTGCGAGTTAGTCGGGTCAAAGGGGCTGCTATCTTTGCAAAGTCTTGGACAAATCTCCTATAGTAGCCAGCCAGTCCTATGAAACTTCTCACCTCTGTCGGAGTGGTTGGTCTCTCCCAATTTGATACAGCCTCTATTTTGGCTGGGTCCACTAGAATACCTTGTTCGCTGATCACATGCCCTAAAAACTGAACTTCTTTCAACCAAAATTCGCACTTCGAGAACTTAGCGTACAACTTTTCTTCTCTTAATGCTCCCAATACAATCCTTAAGTGCTCTGCATGATCCTCCTTCGTCTTGGAATAAATCAAGATATCATCAATGAAGACTATAACGCACTTGTCCAAGTATTTCTTGAAGACTCGATTCATTAAGTCCATGAAAGCTGCAGGGGCATTCGTTAACCCAAATGACATCACTAGGAACTCATAGTGTCCATACCGGGTGCGAAAGGCCGTCTTTGGTATATCTTCTGGTTTAATCTTTAACTGGTGGTACCCGGTTCGCAAGTCAATCTTGGAGAAATAAACTGCATCTTTCAATTGATCAAACAGGTCATCTATCCTGGGCAAGGGGTACTTATTCTTTATAGTCACCTTGTTCAACTCCCGGTAATCTATACATAATCTCATGCTGCCATCCTTCTTTTTCACGAATAACACCGGGGCTCCCCACGGTGACACACTAGGTCTTATCATCCCTTTATCCAACAACTCTTGTAACTGAGTGGCCAGCTCTTTCATTTCCACTGGGGCTAGCCGATATGGGGCTTTCGAAATTGGGGCCGTACCCGGAACTAAGTCTATAGCAAACTCGATGTCCCTATCGGGTGGTAGTCCGGGAAGATCGTCCGGAAATACGTCCGCGAACTCATTAACGACAGGGATTTCCTGCAGGTTTGGTGCCTCCTTCTTGGTATCCTTCACATAGGCTAAATATGCTTCGCATCCTTTACGTAACAGCTTCTTAGCTTGAATCATAGTCAGGAACTTTTGGCTTTGCCGTTTCCCACTAAATACTACTTCCTCGTCCCCTGGCAGTCTCAAACTTACTTTCTTCTTGACACAATCAATCTGGGCTCCATGGGTTGTTAACCAATCCATACCTACTATTACGTCAAACTCCCCTAGTTTAAAAGGTATTAGGTCTACCCGAAAGTGTCGCCCTCCTATTTCTAGGTCGCAACCTGGACATACTCGGCTAACGGGAATGATTTCATGATTAGCTATCTCTATTTGCAATCTGTCTTTCAATGGTTCAGTCTTAAGGCCTAACCGACATACAAAATCTAGAGATATGAAAGACTTGGTAGCTCCCGAATCAAATAAAACATTTGCTTTAACTGAGTTGAGTAGTAGGGTACCTGCAATCACATCCGTGTTCCTCACGGCATCCTGCACCGTCATGTTAAAAGTTCTTGCAGTAGGGGCCTTGTTAGAAGCAGTTCCACTCACTCTTGATGCAGCTGGCCCAGAGGACATACATTCCCTCATTCGGTGCCCTGGTTTCCCACACTTGAAGCAATTACCTCCGACACTCGGGTTGTTACTAGTTCCGCGACAGGCGTTAGCATAATGCCCAGTCAGCCCACACTTGAAGCACTTCACATCTTGCAGGCTGCAAACGCCCGCGTGTTTCCTTCCACATTTGTTGCATTCTGGGGGTTGGGCTCGGGATGGGGTAGAGTAAGATGATCCCTGTGGTCGGCCGCTCTGGCCCACACTCCAACTTTCAGCTCTCTTGGTTCCAAAGTTCCCGCTTGGTTGGGACATTGTTCCTCGCTTAAATTTGCTCGAAAAGCTCCCACCAGCAGAGTTTCCCTTTCGGCTATCCAACTTCCTCTTCTTTCCTTCTCTCTCCTTCTGCATCTGTTCACTTCCAGCTTCGACAATTGACGCTTTCTGTACCAGGGTGGCATAGTCTGTCAGCTCAAGAACCGCCACACGATTCTGAATCCATTGTTTTAGCCCTAATTGAAATCTTCGGGCCCTCTTTGCCTCAGAGTTCACATACTCCGGCACAAACCTTGACAACTCAATAAATTTGGCCTCATACTCAGCCACTGTCATGTTTCCTTGTTTCAGCTCCAAAAACTTTAGCTCCATTTGCGTTTCCATGAACCTAGGAAAGTACTTCTCCAAAAACAGCTCGCTAAATCTCTCCCAGGTTACCACACCTCTTCCTTCCAAATTCTTCTTAGCTTCCCACCAATAGTTCGCCTCACCCTTCAGAAGGTAAGTGGCGAAAACAGTCTTCTGCTCTTCAGCGACACCTAGTATCTCGAAAGATTTTTCCATTTCCTTCAGCCAGGCCCTTGCCTCGACAGGGTCGGCAGTTCCTTTAAATTCTGGGGGTTTCAGGGATTTGAAGTTCCTGAAAGCATTAGCATTAGCATTCTGGGGTGGTTGCTGAACTGGGGGTCGGTCCAAGTTCTGCCTAAGTAACTCCATGAACTGTTCCATAGGGCCTCCCCTAGGATGTTCTACCTCTCGGGTATCATCACCAGCTTCTTCTTCTTCATACTCCGAGTCATCAAACAGGTTATAGTCGTTGCCCTCATTATCACTCAGGTTGACATTCTCCCCTTCACGGTTCTGGTGGCCTCCGGCTCCATGGTGGCTACCCTGGCCCTCAGAACTGATCGGGTGAGCTCGAGTGTTCATTCTTCTGGGTGGCATGATTCTGATAATAAAACAAGAGAGGGGTTAGGGTTTTCCAATTACCTTACAGCGTTTGCACGGGTCAGGAGCATATCGTTCCTCCTCGTAAGGGTGGAAGTGCAAAAGTTTTAATAATCCGATGTTGGAGATAAAATGTCAAACATTTTTGGGGGAAAAATCCCTTTGGAATGCGAAAACATTTACAAGAGTTTTCAAAATTTCGAAACCTCAAAAATATTTTTCAAAATTTCAAAACATTTTTTTTTTTGAAAAATTTATTTTTAAAGATTGTAGGAACATTTTTGGAAATTGTAGAAAATAATTTAAAATCGCATATCGTAAATTTGAAACAGTATGGTTGTATTTGTGGCTTGTAGCAATTGTATAATCACAGTTGTATATCAAAACAGTAAAGTATGGCATCGGAAAGTAAAGCAGTTGAGGCAATATTAAGGAAACTAAAACTAAATAAGCACGGTATAAGGGTTATCACAAGTTTGGATGTTAGAGCCAAATACATAGTTCCGATGTCAAAGTCTAGCAAAAGTGGAACAAATACAAATACATCATCCGAATAGTCAGGCTACACAAAAGTAAGGCTACATCCATACATACTACCCGAAGTCACATCTACATATCTGTAGGTCAGTCTACTCATCCACTGGTCAGAAAGGATACCACTGCACAAGTCAACTATCCCGCAAAATCGACACACTAATGTCATCTGAACCTAGGGAACTGAGCTATAAGTAACACATCACGGGGCCGCGCCGCGACGGAGCAAGGTCCTCACTCGGGTGAATGCACGACGCACAATACGCCTAGCATCCCTAGCCTGGATCACTCCGCCTCCGCGGATCCCTAAACCAAGAATCCTATCGCGACTCCTCATCTCGATCCTGTGGAGTCGAGCCCTAGTCCTCCTAGCAATAGTGGTCCTCATCTCAGCCTGGATCCTCAAGCGTGCCTCGCGCTCCTCCACTAGTGCCCGCCTCGCCTCGTTAAGTCGGGCCTCCGCAGATAGTAAGTCTCGGGTCAGGAACTGTACCACGTAAGCATGCTCAGTACCAAACACTGGGGGTAGGTCCGCCGGTGGAGGTGGTATGACCGGAACAGGAGTAGGTGCAGCAGCAGCAGCAGGAGCAGGAGCAGGGGTAGGGTCAAGCTCCTCCTCGCCAGAAGTGTCATCCTCAGAGTCACCGTCTGATGAAACAGGGCTAGATGTCTGTGGAGAAGGTGGGGGTGACACAACATGACCCTCGCCGGATCTCACACTCTCCTCATCAGTAGCTACAGGAGATGGGGTAGCAGGCTCTGGCTCGGGCTCAAAGGGCTCCTCAACGGGATCCTCATCATCAGTACTATCTATCATTGTAATCCAGGGGCCAAGCTCGGAGTCAGCACCCATATCCTCCTCAGGGTCCTCGGTCTCTCGCATCAGGGCCTCATCATGCTCCCTCTCGAAAGCCTCAGGGTCTGGTATCTCATCCATCTACACAAGGGAAATAAAGCGGGTCACTAACCATAAAGAAGGGTTTAGGAGTAGTTCCCTCACGGGCCTTAAAGTCAGGGCTATATCCGATAACCCGACTACAAACTCGATGAGAGTTCTAATTATTATTAAAGTTGTTATTAAGGTTATCATTATTGTTATTATTATTAGGGTTGCTTTCTTAAATTACTACCGTTTCTGAGAACTGTAACCTCGCTCTGATACCATTTCTGTGACGCCCCCAGATCCGGGGTCGGAGATCTAGGCGCTCACGGTCCATTTTCCATTAATAACATACCTGTTCTTGCACACAATATATATAACACAGCCATCGACCCCACAATAAACTCACACACAGGTTAGAGCCTCAGAAACGTCACACATTGATTAAACAGTAAATAAGTTATCAGAGTTATTACAGACCGAATTAAATAGTATTTATGCTACCAGCAACACTCCGATATGAAGCGAAGCTGGCGGCTTGAAAGTTTGTTACGATACACTGCCTTGCACAGGGCATGCTGATAAATAAAACGTACTAACAAAAGCTGCCAACCAATCCGGCTAATGGGGCCTACCGGTGGAATCTCAAGTGGAGGCTCGGGCCTAGTCACCTGCTTTCGAGCAGTCTGCCTGGGTCTTGCCATTTCGCTTAGCTGTTGTGTTTGTAAAGTTTGAAAACAAGCAAGAGTGAGCAACTATAGCTCAGCAAGAAATATATATATAAGATAAGCAATATACATCTCATATGATTGGCAATTAATATATTTGTTTGTATCAATCAGTTATAAAATCACTTGTCATAATTGATAAATCTCGAAGGTGCAACAATATGTGCCCTTGTTTTCAAAATAAACTTGCAGTTCTAGATACTGCATTGAATCAACATCTTTCTCATCAAAATAGAACACTATCAGCAACTTGGCACAAAAGCCTAAGAAGCAGTGTCAAAGCATTTTTCCAAAATGGAGGAATGTGACTTAAAGAAAACATAAAAACCTGACAAGGATTGACGATGATCAGTCGCCACATCCAAGTCCAATAATCCGCGGGTCTTCTCTACCGGTAGAAGGATAGAAACTACATCCGTAACTATCCCTCGGGTGAAAACTACATCCGTAATCACCCTCGATGAAAACTACATCCGTAATCATCCTTCGGCAACACCTGGGCCGGAATAATAAGTGATGGACCGCCTGGCTCACGGCCGCTTACACATCCCGGGAATCGTTCGTCAACGGTTCCCACACCTGCCAGAGTCCCTTTTTCTTTTCTTTTAAAACTTGATTTTGATTGAAAACAGAGTAGTTGAGGTCCGACATCAGTCGACCGATGATTCTTGAAATCATACCAGAAACAGAATCTGACCGGGGGTTTTCGAAAATGTTTTGAGTTCGAAAGAGTTCGAGTTTAAAAGTATTAAAAGGTATCTTGGATTAACTTTGTCTTTAAATAATGAACAGTAATTAATAAATAATATTTTAAGATTTAATATTAATAATTAATAAAATAATTATTCGATAAAATAAACTCTTAATCCAAGATAGGGTTTCGAGTATTTACGAAGATATAATAATAGTTATTTGAGTATACGATACCACCCGAATGACCCTTCGGGTTTTCGCAATAAAGATACGATATAATAATATACCGCTCCCCGGTCAATAGTATATACGGACCGCTACGACCTCTATTGCTAGAGTCGTTGTCCGAAGAAAACATTTCAATCCAAGTTCAAGGGGTACAAGCATATATGTACTTATACGATCTCAATTGCATCAATACTTCGATAAACATAGCACTTGATATCATTTGAAAACTACAAACACAACAGTGAAAATCCTTGTATAGGGATAAGTTTTGAAAAGTAAACTTGCCTTGGTTTGGTTGGGGTGGTCGAGCGTGCGAATTCGAACGATCTATACATAAACAATAATCGTTCGTTAGTACCTTAACAATTTCTCTTTAATTACGGGGTTTTAAGGGGGTACGAAATTAACTTAACGACTTCGTCTTATGACTCCCTAGTCCCACTATAAGTCCATGACATCACTCGTTTACGCTCGTCACTTACTCGACTTAATTTAGTTACCACGTTCGAACCATAACCACTAACCCTAGAATAATGTTCCACTAATCGATTTTTTTCCATTGCGCGAATTTTACTCTAGCATTTTTATAAAATCCAAAAATTCATATTTTAATCCAATTCCTTTTGGATGGTCTTCACCACTGCATTACTTACATTCTCAAATTTTTCCATGATCCCAAACATATTTTAAGGTGTTTAAACAAGGTTCACAAGGGGGTTACTTAATGCAGTTCATAGTCCAGAAACAAAATTCACTTCTCCGGCCATAACTAAAAATCCACACATCACCTAGCTATGAATCTTACATATCCAGAAACTACATTCAATTATCTTTCCAAAAATATAAGGTAGGACATCAGGGGACATCATTTGGGTGTTCAAAATTGTGCTACAACACAGATCAAAGTTCCTGGACAAACTCAGCAAGCTCAATTCACTTAGATCAACCATTTTTCATGCTTCCATAACATAAACACCACTTAAAATACTTAGATCATGATTCATAACACTCATGGAGATATATATATTAACCATAGTGATAAAATTCACAATCTCAACATCAAAACCCAAGATCCATGCTATCCAGTACATATACATTCAAGATAACCCCTAAAATGCATGGATCTACTACCATACTACATGAACAACACATAACCAAGAGTGGTTTGAGATTTTATACCTTCTTGAGCTCCTAGAGACTTTGAACAATATTTATACAACTTAAAAACACCTTAGATGGCCTCCTACAACACTCACAATGCAAGATCTAAAAGATAATAAACTTATGTTAGTATTTCTCTAAACTTCCAACAACTATAACTCAAAAACCAATGGGTGGAAGGCTTAGAAATTGATACCATACCTCTACTAAGATGCAAGGAAGCCCTAGGAAGGTTGTAGATGAAGAAATGGTGGAGAGAAAACCTCTCCCTCTCTCCTTGTATGGTTCGGCCGAGAGCAATGTTCCAAGGGGGGGGGGGAGTGTTTTTGGTTTTTGTTTTGTTTGGAATGACAAAAAGTAATGCTAATATGACTTGTATTATTATGGGTGGTAGAAAGTAATCACATGTTGCCAAGCTAGCCTAGGATGCATCCATGCCCTAGTGTCCCCTAGTACATTATCCACCATGCTAGTCACTATTCATATTTGCTTTTATGTCTCCTAGTTCCTTTTTCTAACTATCTAGTTACATGGCACTTGCATGTAATTTCTTTCCTTGTAATATTATTCTCCCACCAATGCTTGTTATTTAATTCTTACTTCGTATCGTAACTTAATTATTCTCTCGTAATAATATTTCGCCGCGTAGAGATTTCCCCTATAATTCCTTAAGTACTTATTGTGTAAATTCCTCGAATGTCCAAAATTCCTCGTCATAATTCTTAATAAATCCTTTAATATTCTAACCATTCTCAAATTCCAAGTTTTATAAATATTACTAACAACAGGACTCTTGCCTTCACAATCTCTCTGTATATCTTACATCATAAATGCAACAACGCAGTTTCTCAGACAATCAATTCTATAAATCAACAGGGATGACTAGAAAGGTTCCATAATAATAATGTCACAAGATATTAAATAAAAGGGAAATATTACCAAAAATTAGGGTTCTTACAGGAACTTTCAATATAGATGACTTGAAGAGGCACTCTGCTCACTTGGATGGAGGAAGCATATCCACCACTGCTCAAACTCCTTCTCCATTTTTGGCGGAAGTTAGAGAAGCACAATTCCCTACTGGATATAGGGCTATCACTAATAATCTACATTTTCTTGGAAATGCAGATCCTGTAGAATTCTTGGGATGTTTTGACATTGAGATGGATGTTTATCAAGTAACTGACTTGGCTAGATGTCGCCTGCTGCAACAACTTTCAAGGAGAGTGCTTAGCAAGGATTTCAAAAGCTTGGATCTGGAGTGATTACCTATTGGGAGACGATGAGGACTTTGTTCTTAATAAAGTTCTAAGCAACAGTGAAATATGCTCCTCCTGTCACAACCTTGGCCAGCATTAAACAGAATGAAGGAGAATAGCTTGTAATCTTATTTCAAGAGGTTCAATGCGAAATCAACTTTGGTCAGGGGAGCAAACAGATGAGACACTCAAGAATTTCTTGATAGCTATATTGCAGGTAGGAACAGATTTCAAGAAACATCTCCAAGGAAGAGACTCGGCAACTTTGGCCGATGTGTTTGCACACCGATGTGTTTGCACAAGCTGAATCTTTCAAGATTGTTGAGCAATCCTTGGCAGACAATCAGATAACAGATGCACAGGGAAATTCCAAAAGGAAGACTAATAAGAGGAAGGATAGGTCTGTGAGTCCTGTTCACCGTGCTAGGATTGGTGCTAATCGGGTGAATTCCACTGAAGTTGGAAGAAGTTGGGGACCTCCGAGTACTTATACTTATGATAGGAGGCCAAATAATTATACTCCCTTGGCGGCTTCAATTGAGCATATCTTTAAGGTGAACAAGAATAAGGGACTCTTTAGAAAGCCAGAGCCTCTATCTATTTTGCAAAGCAAAGACAAGAAGAAGTATTGCGAGTATCACGAGTCTACAGGGCACAATACTCACAAGTTGGAGGATGAAATTGAAGACTTGATTAGGGAAGGATTCCTGACTGATTGGATTGGCAGAGAAGTCAAGAAGCACAAAGAAAGTTCTGATAGAAGAGACGGAGGGCGCGCCCTCCGTAATGAAGATAAACATGAGGATAAAAAATTTGTCAAAGAAAGTAGTATTCATACTATCTTTGGAGGACATCTGTGGCATCCCAAAAATCCGGGATACAGATATGGGGCCACGGACCACAATCAACACAACATAAACCTGGACATAAGCCAAATATATATAATACAACACCCCTGATCCAAGACCGCATACAAGTTATTGTATGAAACAACTATCAAATTACATTATTACAATCCAACCTCAGAATAAAATTGTTATACAATCTATTAACAAACTAAGTCCACTGTCAAACTAGTTAACCAACCTTGACAAATTCCAAACCAATACCCGACGAAATCAACAACTCGAACGTCACCTCCCGTTGCTGGAACAGTAATACCAACAGACCACAAGGTCCACTAATCTTCTTTATTAACTGGAGTAAATAACAACAAAGCAAGAGTGAGCCAACAATGCTTAGCAAGCGTAAACAGCTATAGCAATATCAAGAACAATATAGATTCTGATCAACAAGATTAATCATCATATGCTGCGGAAGAAAGCAACTGAAGAAATTAAATATCGAACGCAAAGATGAGCCAAAACTGCTCCACTAGAATAAATTGAATCAACAACGAGAACTGATAAAAATTCTGATAACCAAAGATAATCATCATAGGCTTCAAAGGAATCAGGATTTGAAGCAACTCAATCTCAATGTATAGATTAGAATTGGATTTTTATATTTTAAAAAAAAAATAGTGGAGTTAGGCGGCTGATCAGACCCGCACTAACCCCGAACAATGCACACAGCAAAGTCCCTCTAAATGGATCCACGGCACACATTGGCCTCAACTTCTGACCATTAAACTGGTCTCCCCGAAGGGACTCCGTTGACCATAATATGGTCTCCCCGGAGGGACATCAAAAACATTCCAATCTACATCCCATGTACTAGGTGTCAGAACAATCGACAACCTCTGTCAATCAAACAATCTGGAAAATTCACGTTCCAGAACAACTCAACTGGTAGAATAAAAGGAATCGACAGTTCTATCCTGGATATCGACGAGATCAATATAATAAATAGGGTGACAACTGAATAAACAGCAATAAGAATAAATGTCGACGAGATCGACAATAAATGGGATGACATTATAATCAGAAATAATTAAAAGTAAATTTCACTTGAACAAGAAGTGAAGGGAAAATACTTGCAAGATAATTAACAACAACTGTGATTATAAGATAAAACAAGGATATAGTCAAGTGATAAGCATTTAATGAAATTTACCAACACATTGTAAAGTTTGAGCTAACTTAGGTAAGTTAAGTGGTTCAAAATGAACCTTTGTAAGATAATTTCAGGATAATTAATCGTAAATTAGTTTGAAGAAAACATCCCCTAAAGAGGGTCCATCGGGTAAAAATATGTTTAAAAAAATCAGAATTTATGCCAAAAGACTTTTATAAGAATTTGAAACCTTAGATTTCCTCTGTTTTAGAACGTCCCTTAAACATTTTTGAAGAAAAAAAATAATATAAAATAAAATAAAATAAATGGTACTCTTCTGAGGAATCCAATAACATACCACGTTTTAAAATATTATTGATGAAAAGGGTATTTGTAAGATCATTTTAAAATTTGCACTTGAGCTATAGGTAGAAATATAAACATTTGCACGTCATTTGAGAAGGACGTCACTTTGTAAACATAATTTGACCGACACATTGATATATAAATAGAACAGAATTGCATCGCTTGAACAATAAGTGAGGAGCGATAATACTTGCCTCGACACACGAAGTTCTCGATCTTTAAACCTCGACCCGTTGTTCAACTTCACACCAATCTCTACTTCTTTACAAAATGGCCTCTTACTCGGCGCTACTTCCATTTTTCCTTCATAATTCGTCAATCTTGATGTAAATACACTCGTCGGCTTTGATAAATATCTTCCTGCTCGAAATTCCATTTACCCGTGCACTGCTCTAGGCCAGGTCTCCTACTCGTACCTATACAAGGTAAAGTACTACTTCAGTCCCAAACCAACCAAAACCTTACTCATCATTCTATTCTACCCATACGCGTCCTATAACGCTTTACAACCAATCACATATTGATCATACTCGAAAAATAAAGTAGTAAAATCGTATAATTGTATAAATCACATAAACACCTAACACGTAGTGTTTGCACTAAATCACGCAAGCGTACGTGGTCACAAGTAATATATGAATAAGTCAAGTTCGTTCCCACAGAGATCTGGTTAGGTTTAAATTCAGTTCATGTGCCAATGCAACAATGTATGGTTTTTATTCACTGCTACGACAATTAACAAGATTGGGATTTGATTAACTAAAATTAACTAAGAAGCAAATTAACAAACTAAGAATTACTTCACTAAATCGAATTACTTATGAGAATAAAAACATGGGATCCTAACTTCATTAAATACTTCGCTTAGAGCTGATGCCTTTAATCAATGCATGTGATGGTTATGATATCTGATCGGAAAACACGAAACAAGTATAGGCTACTTCTCAGTATACGAATACCAAACTACTCATACATCCACAAAAGAGATAGAAGATGAATAGACACCAATTATGCTTAGACCCTATATCTCTATAGAATTTGAAAACATAATGGTTTAAGCACAAGTTATCCATGAAGATCACATAAGGCAGCATAGTTATCTCTAATTACGCTACAAATCATGATGTTAAAACATCAACCTATCCTATGCTAGCATGGCAAGTTCTAAATCTCAAGATCCACTCTCGTTTCGCAAGAGATTAATAATTCAATTTAGATGTTAGCTACGCATCTAAAAGCATTAAGATTAACCATACAAGGATATCAAGAATTCATCACACACAAATCTTTAAAGCAAACAAACTACTAAACTACATTGATAATCCGTTAGAATCCCATGACAACGATTAGTTCATAATCGAACCGCTCGTCATCATGGGATCTGATGAAACCATGATAATAAAACAAGATCTGAATAATAAATAAGAGTAATAGAGTAAGAAAACAAATCCCAAAAACATCCAAGAGTATCGCCTAATTAGAAGAAAACAAAAGTAGATCTTGATCTCCGTTGCTTGTCACGAGCGTATGAACCATTCTCCAAGACTGAATCTCTATTTTTGGCTCTCTCTTTTTGTTATGAGAAGTATATCTCTTTTTGCAGGAGTTGTATGTGCTTATATAGGCATTGGGTTGCTTAACCAGCAAGAAAACCCGATAAAAAACCTTTTTCTAGTCAAAACAGAATTTTCTGCACCGCGCCCCTGCGCTCCCGCACACTCCTACTGCGCAGCCGCGCCGCCTGCGCTCCTGCGGCCCTTATCTGCGCTGCAGCGCAGCCAATCTCTGTACCTTGGCTGTTTTATCTCCAAAATCTTCATTTCAACTCCGTTTTCGTCCGTTCTTTTTGCATTGGCTTCCTCTCTTCATGTAGAATCATAATAGCACATGGTAGCAACCTCCATCTTTCATTGCAAACTCCAAATGGACTCCACGATTTACGAATCACACCAGAACCTATCCGACACTTAACAAACCTGCACACTAAACAAAAACATATCAAATATACAACATACTTGAGGTCAAAACACCAATTTAAGCTGAAATGGAACACTCAAAGTGGATATAAAATCCACTTATCACACCCCCAAACTTAAACCAATGCTTGTCCTCAACCATAAACAAATAAACTATATACAACTAACTAGTACCACTTCCGTAGGTGATCACGGTTGCATTTGGCATATGCAACAAGTCCTTTAAACCCCTAGGCAGCCCTAGTGGACGAGTGAGGCCTCGTGAGGGCCTATAGCGAATGTACCCGCAAAATCCTTCTAACTAAACAATGCACTAACAAATGCAATGCATGAATGCAACTAATATGAAAATGCAACGATCCCCTCGAACTAACCAAAACCAACTAGCAAGCAAATATCTCAAAGAATGCAACTAAAAACAAATAGAGCTCGACTAAATCCCCGTATACTAACAATACATGAACAGAAACGTGCGTGTGTGTGATGCTCATTAGATATACTCCTAACACTAGATCAAAAATCATACCTATTCTTCGCCAAGACAATCACAGGTTTATAAATAGAATAGACTGTAGACACTTCATAACCTAGGAATACCTCCATCCTCATCTGAGTTATCCAGAAATTCATGCTTTATTACTAACAACTACGACACATAATACTATATACAATAACACATGCTTATTTAACCGTGCAATGGATGAGACCCCAAAAGGCTTATACAATAATACCCATGTAGCGAGTGTTGGGTTAGTGGATCCCAGACTATCAAAGCCTTAGGTCACTAGGCATAAAGTCCCCGCGAACTTAATTGCTCGAGTATTAAAGAGCTCACCCTGGTTGATTTTGCATATAACAATTAACAATTTACATATGACTCTTTTTTTTTCTTTTTTTTCTTCCATATGCCATCTGGAATGAGAATTCTCATTTCCAACCCTAGACTACTAATATAAATATGAGCCGGCTACTAGCCATTTGACGCCTAGCCATTATTGACAATTATTTACAATTAAGCATGAAATCCCTAGTTTCCGCCAAACTTGGACTTAAGTGCTTCTATGCCATCAAGGGAATAACGAAAATTCTAAATATAATCAAGTGATTAAATCTCAAAACAACCAAACAAGCATGACCTCAACCTAGCCCAAAATCAAACGATGAGACTGTGTAAAATTTTTGTTTCTGATGCATGCAAGTCAATTCCTAGAAACTACAAATCAACCCTCTATTCATCATTACCACTCTCAATTAGACATCGACCTACCAATCAGAATTAGCTCATTCTAAGGGATCATGAAATATGCATGCCATGCAAATGTAACTATAATGGACTCACATGGTATAAAAACAAAATAATAAAATGTACTATATGAAACAAACATGCAATAATACGAACAAAACATGAATGAATTACACTAAACATTCAAAATATGATATCTATATGAACAAATGACACACTACTACATACTAATACATACCTAACACATTGGTTACCTCCCACGAAGCGCTTGTTTAGAGTCAATTAGCTTGACTACGTCCAAGCCTCCATTAAGGATGATAATAGTTGGCCTGGTCATCTCTTCGTGAGACTTCATCGTCATCACGGCGGCACACTTTCTGCCCCTTCTCCTCGATTGGCCTATTCGTATAACAACTATGTCCTATTCCAATGCCTTCATCAGTTGACCCAAAATCTGTCAATTTGTAGAACAACACACATTCGCGGGCTTCTCTTGAATATAATGGAGGAGGGTAAATGTAAGTTGATGAAGCCTTTGGTTCCTCAAAGAGAACTTCCTCCATTGGCTCTTATGCGCTACCTCCATCTTTATACTCTGAGACAAGTAGAAGACCTGCATCTTTCCCATGGTCATCAGCCTCTTGGTACGCACATACCAATTCTTGAAATTTGTGTAGCTCACCAGTGTCTGTCCCAAATAGTGCCCTTTCCAAATCATCCACCATACTAGCATGATCAAATTCCTCACATGGCTTGTGAACGCTCACCTCACCTTGGAATTTGTCTTCCTCAGTTATGCATGCAGTACTTTGCTCCAAGTCATCGTTATTTTCTGGAATTGCCTCTAGAATGAATTACTGTTTCTCTTGTTCCACTGCACTCAAAACTTGAGCAACTA
Organism: Saposhnikovia divaricata; assembly: GCA_036435485.1. NCBI lineage: Eukaryota > Viridiplantae > Streptophyta > Magnoliopsida > Apiales > Apiaceae > Saposhnikovia > Saposhnikovia divaricata. The sequence goes on along the minus strand of CM071595.1, from coordinate 66,302,829 downwards.
GTGTCTCCAAAGATTTGATAGACCCCTCATTACTCTTTACAAGCATCCTAATCTCCTCCATAACATCAACCTCATCTGACTGAAAAGTAGGAGTAGGAAGCTGATGTTGAAACTCTTCAGTACCAAAGAAATATGACATATTTGGAACATCTTGCTGGTACTGTTGAGGATGGTATTGAAAATATGGTTGTTCCTCATAAGTGACATATGGATCAACTCCTTCGTAGTAACAATATTGTGAGGTCTCATGAACGCCCAAACATTGCTCACATTGCTGAGGCATGGATGTCCTTGAATATGCCCACCATGGCAACTCCTCGCCTGCCATTTTCAAACACTCAAGTACCTGAAACACACCGAACTAAACAAGATAGGTAAGAAACTAATCCGAGTCAGTGAACTTTAACGATCACTGATGACAAGCACATAAACTAAAAATAAAACACCGATGATCCCCAGCAGCGACGCCAAAAACTTGTTTGCACTAAATCACGCAAGCGTACGTGGTCACAAGTAATATATGAATAAGTCAAGTTCGTTCCCACAGAGATCTGGTTAGGTTTCAATTCAGTTCATGTACCTATGCAACAATGTATGGTTTTTATTGTAGCATCCCAAAAATCTGGGGTACAGATATGGGGCCACTAACTATAAACAATAATAAACATCTCTGAATGTAAACAACATTTAATAACAAAACCCCTTAACCAAGATCGCATACAGGTTATGGTATGAAACAAACTATCGAATATCATTAATACAACCCAATCTCAGAATAAAAGAATATAATACAATTTTATGAATGTACAAAATAACTTTCTAACTAAATATCCAACCTTAACAATTCCCAATCCATTCTTTGAAAAGTCCATAACTCGAACGTCTCCTCTCGCTGTCTATAGAGCTATACCAACTGACCACTAGGTTCTCTGATCACCTCTAACAACTGGAGAAATAAACAGAAGCAAGAGTGAGCCAACAATGCTCAGCAAGTAATAATAGTGATGACAATTCAATGATAATCACGAACTTTGGTAAACAAGGAGAATCATTATATGTACTGCGAAAAGAAACAGCTAAGAAAATTAATATCGCATCGACAGGATGAGCCAACACTGCTCTCCTAGAATAGGGGCGTCAACAACGAGAACCAACATGAGTTCTGAGGGCAACATATATTCGAAATGCTTCAAGGGAATCAAATGATAAAACAACTCAATCTCAATGTGTAGATTAGAATTGGAATTTTTATTTATTTTAAAAAAAAACATCAAAGGTTAGGTTGCTGATCAGTCACGCACTAACCCCGGACAAATGCACACAGCAATGTCCTTAATTGGATCCATGGCACACATTGGCCTTAACATCTGACCACGAATATGGTCCGACCCTCATGGTCCACATTTAAAAAAAAAAACATTTCCAATTCTACATCATCCATACTAGGTGTCGGGACAATCGACAACCTTTGATCTCCAAATAACTGGAAACTCACGTCCAAAATAATAACTCAAGATTAAGAGTTAATAAGAACAACCACATCATCTAGTATCGACAAATTCGATACAATAAAGGGTAATAACTGAATAATCGAGATCATCAACAAGTATCGACGAGTTCGATACAATAAGTGGGGTGTAAACGGATAACAATAGGGATAACATGTATCAACAAGATAAATAGAAACAATTGGGGTCAAGACATCATTAAATGAATCTAAGGAAGAATTTACTGGCAACATGATTATCAACAATTGAAAATATTCGATAAAACAAGGATATAGTCAAGTGCTAAACATTTAATAAAATTTCTCCAATATCTTAAAAAGTTTGGACTAAATTGGATAAGTTAGGTGGTTCAAAATAAACATTTGTAAGATAATTCCGTGATGATTATTTGTAAATTAGTTTGGAGAAAACATCCCCTGAAGAGGGTCTATCGGGTAAAATATGTTAAAACCAGAGATTATGTTAAAAGATTTTTATAAGGATTTAAAATCTTGGATTTCCTCTGCTTAGAAAAAAAATCTTGATAAACCATTTGAAAATTCGCACTTGAACTATAAGTATTGAAAATAAACATTTGCACGTCATGTGAAGAAAGACGTCACTTTGTAAACATAACTTGACAGACACAATTGATAAATAAACAGAACATAATTGCATCACTTGAACAATAAGTGATTAGCAAGAACACTTGCCTCAACTTACGGAGTTCGTGATCCTGATATTGATCCTCAACTCAATCTCACATCAATCTTTCTTTCTTTACATGCTGGCCTCTTACTCGGCTCTACTTCAGTCTTTCCTTCATACTCCACTAACTTCCATGTCAATATACTCATCGACTGATAATTATCCCTCTGCTCAACTTTCCGATTACCCGTGCACTGCTCTTTGGCCAGGTCTCCTACTCGTACCTTTCCAAGGTCAAACACTAATTCAGTATGAACTTAAGCAAAACCTTATCGTTTGCTCTATTCTACCCATGCGCGTCCTATAACGCTTACATATACAATACATATAGACATATTCATTCATATTCACATAATAGTCTTAGTATAGTTACTAAGTCACATAAACACGGCACACAACCATTTCAAAACGGCATACCATATACTGTTCAAAACCATAATATATTCTCGAAATAATCCATCGACACATATACTTAAACCCTTAGAAATCATAACATACTTTCAAGCATTGAAATCAAATAATTTAAATAGACTTTTAAATAAACTTGTAGGGGATTTTTAGAAAATTTCGGCATGAAGTATTCGTTTATCAGACTATGGGCACAACCCCTCAATATCAATCAAAAACAATTCAACCCTGCTTTTACAAAAATAAAGCTGCCTCAACTTGCAGCAACATAAAAGTAAACAATTAATGAAAAGTACCCGCCCGTACATGCGGCAACTAGCACATAAGAAATTTATATTACACTACTACTTACGCTACACCAATGATCGTATTTCTCACGCATTTTAATGATACACATGACAATCAATCATTGATGTTCGCAAGCCCTAGGGAACAACCCCTAGCACTAACTATTACTTACGCTATATCGATGATCACATCACTCAAGTATATTAATTATACTCGTGATAGCTAATCATGGATATTCGTAAGCCCGAGGAACTAGTTGAAGAGAATTACACAAGTCTTTAAATATTGAAATTTAAGACTTGTGATCTCATTGCAACTCCTCGCAGATAATCACATGATCAAATAAATCTAACAATTAATCTTTGATATAAATCCCATTTTAAAACTATACAAATAGCTCACCACCACATATAATTTACCACCAAGTACTCGACAAGCATAATATCCGACAAATACTATAACTCGACCTATAACATTTAGCACATAGACCTTTACAATTTAGCCAACCCTTCTATTTACACTTGATATGACAACAACGATTTACACTTAGCATTTATCAATTATAATGACTCAACCACCTCATTTAATCCATATAAACCAACAACAAGTAATTTACAATTATACATTCCACAATTACTTATAACTCAGCTTATGGCATTTAGCACTTAAACATTTACCGACTAGTACATCCATATAATTCCACATATTATCCAACATTTAACAATCCTTAAGGTCGAATATAATATCGAAGCCTCAATTACTACTAAAATCATAATTACAATTCACAATCATCAAAATCCCCAAATATTAACAAGACCACTATATAATTCCAATGATTATAATTAACATCTGACAATTAACAATCATTAAGACCAAACATTTATCGGATTCATAACTAATTCCATCAATTATAATTAAATGTACTCTCCAAATTAAATACGGGAGTTACAACAATATTCTCAAAATTCGAACATAATCTAATTATGAAAATTAGCACCATAATCTCAAAATTTAAGTCAAATTAAATTACGACAATTAAGTAATTTAACCACTATAAACTTTCTCAAATATACTACGAAAATTAAAGCAATAATATCACAATTTAAGCATAATTTAATTACAACAATTACATAATTAAAATGCGATAATTATGCGCAATTACAAGCTTTCGCAATTATACCTTCTCCGGTGAATATGGAACACCTCCCTCATCTCTCTCTCTCTCTCTCTCTCTCTCTCTCTCTCTCTCTCTCTCTCTCTCTCTCTCTCCCTCTCTCACTCTCTCCCTCTCTCCCTCCCTCCCTCCCTCCCTCTCTCTCTCTCTCTATCTCTCTGCAACTCCTACCTACTACCACACATCACAGCCCCCCTCCTCTTCTTCGTCCTCCTCCACCTGCTATCACCGCCGCCGCGCAACCACCGCAGCCGGCCTCTCTCCCTCTCCCCGCGCGCGGCATCACCCACACTCACACAGAGATATACGCACACACACGCGTATATACACACACATATACACGCATATACACATACTCCTCTTCTTCACACTTCAATTCCCAATTCGATTTTCCCCCAATTATCTTCTAAATCCCTAATTTTCTCCTCCCCCAATTCACTTTCTCTCTCCCCGATTTTCTTGTTTTCTGTCGAGTCTGTGTTTGTGTTATATTGGGCTTGGCCCAATATACTATTTATTACCACTTTACCCTCTTTTTGGCCCAATTACACTCTAATAAACGACTTCTATAAATCACAATTAAATAGAACGTTCGAAAAAAATTACACTTTTCATTTTTAAAATAAAGAATATAAAATTACGAGCACGCACATATTTTTAAAATATTTTTCGGATCAAAAATGAATTAAATATGAATTTTTCAAGTTTTGATCCTTTAAGTACAATAAAATCCTTAAAATCATTTTAAAATACCGAAACATCCAAATTAATTCACCCAACCATTTTAAAAACTAAATAATATTATAAAGATAATATTACAAAAGATTTCATGATTTTAAATTCCTCCGATAATTTTATAAAATTTACGGAGGATCAAAAATGCAAGATTTAAACATATTTAAATCCTCAAAAAAAAAAAAAAAATACACCAATCTTCACAGCTTACCCAAATCATCAAATAATCACATAAACAGCATCTCACACACATTTCACCTTTACAAAAATATTCACATAATATAATTTATAATTTATAATAAATAAATATTATTAAAAATCGAAATTTTCTAGGTCATTATATTTATTCACTGCTATGACAATTAACAAGATTGAGATTTGATTAACTAAAATTAACTAAGAAGCAAATTAACAAACTAAGAATTACTTCACTAAATCGAATTACTTTTGAGAATAAAAACATGGGATCCTAACTTCATTAAATACTTCGCTTAGAGCTGATGCCTTTAATCAATTCATGTGATGGTTATGATATCTGATCGGACAACACGAAACAAGTATAGGCTACTTCTCAGTATACGAATATCAAACTACTCATACATCCACAAAAGAGATAGAAGATGAATAGACACCAATTATGCTTAGACCCTATATCTCTATAGAATTTGAAAACATAATGGTTTAAGCACAAGTTATCCATGAAGATCACATAGGGCAGCATAGTTATCTCTAATTACGCTACAAATCATGAATTAAAACATCAACCTATCCTATGCTAGCATGGCAAGTTCTAAATCTCAAGATCCACTCTCGTTTCGCAAGAGATTAACAATTCAATTTAGATGTTAGCTACGCATCTAAAAGCATTAAGATTAACCATACAAGGATATCAAGAATTCATCACACACAAATCTTTAAAGCAAACAAACTACTAAACTACATAGATAATCCGTTAGAATCCTATGACAACGATTAGTTCATAATCGAACCGCTCGTCATCATGGGATCTGATGAAACCATGATAATAAAACAAGATCTGAATAATAAATAAGAGTAATAGAGTAAGAAAACAAATCCCAAAAACATCCAAGAGTATCGCCTAATTAAAAGAAAACAAAAGTAGATCTTGATCTCCGTTGCTTGTCACGAGCGTAGGAATCCTTCTCCAAGACTGAATCTCTATTTTTGGCTCTCTCTTTTTGTTATGAGAAGTATATCTCTTTTTGTAGGAGTTGTATGTGCTTATATAGGCATTAGGTTGCTTAAACAGCAAGAAAACCCGATAAAAAACCTTTTTCTAGTCAAAACAGAATTTTCTGCACCGCGCCCCTCCTCTCCCGCGCACTCCTACTGTGCAGCCGCGCAGCCTGCGCTCCTGCGGCCCTTATCTACGCTACAGCACAGCCAATCTCTGTACCTTGGCTGTTTTATCTCCAAAATCTTCATTTCAACTCCGTTCTTTTTGCATTGGCTTCCTCTCTTCATGTACAATCATAATAGCACATGGTAGCAACCTTCATCTTTCATTGCAAACTCCAAATGGACTCCACGATTTATGAATCACACCAGAACCTATCTGACACTTAACAAACCTGCACACTAAACAAAAACATATCAAATATACAACATACTTGAGGTCAAAACACCCATTTAAGCCGAAATGGAACACTCAAAGTGGATATAAAATCCACTTATCACACCCCCAAACTTAAACCAATGCTTGTCCTCAAGCATAAACAAATAAACTATATACAACTAACTAGTACCACTTCCGTAGGTGATCACGGTTGCATTAGGCATATGCAACAAGTCCTTTAAACCCCTAGGCAGCCCTAGTGGATGAGTGAGGTCTCGTGAGGGCCTATAGCGAATGTACCCACAAATTCCTTCTAACTAAACAATGCAATAACAAATGCAATGCATGAATGCAACTAATATGAAAATGCAATGGTCCCCTCGAACTAACCAAAACCAACAAGCAAGCAAATATCTCAAAGAATGCAACTAAATCCAAATAGAGCTCGACTAAATCCCCGTATACTAACAATACATGAACAGAAACGTGCGTATGTGCGATGCTCATCAGATATACTCCTAACACTAGATCAAAAATCATACCTATCCTTCGCCAAGACAATCACAGGTTTATAAATAGAATAGACTGTAGACACTTCATAACCTAGGAATACCTCCATCCTCATCTGAGTTAGCCAGAAATTCATGCTTTATTACTAACAACTAAGACACATAATACTATATACAATAACGCATGCTTATTTAACCGTGCAATGGATGAGACCCCAAAAGGCTTATATAATAATCCCCATGTAGTGAGCGTTGGGTTAGTGGATCCCAGACTATCAAAGCCTTAGGTCACTAGGCATAAAGTCCCCGCGAACTTAATTGCTCGAGTATTAAAGAGCTCACTCTGGTTAATTTTGCATATAACAATTAACAATTTACATATGACTTTTTTTTTTCTTTCTTATGCCATCTGGAATGAGAATTCTCATTTCCAACCCTAGACTTCTCATATAAATATGAGCCGGCTACTAGCCATTATTGACAATTATTTACAATTAAGCATCAAATCCCTAGTTTCCCCCAAACTTGGACTTAAGTGCTTCTATGCCATCAAGGGAATAATGAAAATTCTAAATATAATCAAGTGATTAAATCTCAAAACAACCAAACAAGCATGACCTCAACCTAGCCCAAAAGCAAACGATGAGACTGTGTAAAAATTTTGTTTCTGATGCATGCAAGTCAATTCCTAGGAACTATAAATCAACCCTCTATTCATCATTACCACACTCAATTAGACATCGACCTACCAGTCAGAATTAGCTCATTCTAAGGGATCATGAAATATGCATGCCATGCAAATGCAACTATAATGGACTCACATGCTATAAAAACAAAATAACAAATGTCCTATATGAAACAAACATGCAATAATACGAATAAAACATGAATGAATTACACAAAACATGCAAAATATGATATCTATATGAACAAATGACACACTACTACATACTACTACATACCTAACACATGGGTTGCCTCCCACGAAGCGCTTGTTTAGAGTCAATTAGCTTGACTACGTCCAAGCCTCCATTAAGGATGATAATAGTTGGCGTGGTCATCTCTTCGTGAGACTTCATCGTCATCACGGCGGCACACTTTCTGCCCCTTCTCCTCGCTTGGCCTATTCGTATAAGAACTATGTCCTATTCCAATGCCTTCATCGGTTGACCCAAAATCTGTCAGTTTGTAGAACAACACACATTCGCGGGCTTCTCTTGAATATAATGGAGGAGGGTAAATGTAAGTTGAAGAAGCCTTTGGTTCCTCAAAGAGAACTTCCTCCATTGGCTCTAATGCGCTACCTCCATCTTTATACTCTGAGACAAGTAGAAGACCTGCATCTTTCCCATGGTCATCAGCCTCTTGGTACGCACATACCAATTCTTGAAATTTGTGTAGCTCACCAGTGTCTGTCCCAAATAGTGCCCTTTCCAAATCATCCACCATACTAGCATGATCAAATTCCTCACATGGCTTGTGAACGCTCACCTCACCTTGGAATTTGTCTTCCTCAATTATGCATGCAGTACCTTGCTCCAAGTCATCGTTATTTTCTGGAATTGCCTCTAGAATGAATTACTGTTTCTCTTGTTCCACTGCACTCAAAACTTGAGCAACTAGTGTCTCCAAAGATTTGATAGCATGGCAAGTTCTTAATCTCAAGATCCACTCTCGTTTCGCAAGAGATTAACAATTCAATTTATATGTTAGCTACGCATCTAAAAGCATTAAGATTAACCATACAAGGATATCAAGAATTCATCACACACAAATCTTTAAAGCAAACAAACTACTAAACTACTGAATCTCTATTTTTAGCTCTCTCTTTTTGTTATGAGAAGTATATCTCTTTTTGCAGTAGTTGTATGTGCTTATATAGGCATTAGGTTGCTTAACTAGCAAGAAAACCCGATAAAAAACCTTTTTCTAGTTAAAACAGAATTTTCTGCACCGCGCCCCTGCGCTCCCGCGTACTCCTGCTGCGCAGCCGCGCTCCTGCGGCCCTTATCTGCACTGCAGCGCAGCCAATCTCTGTACCTTGGCTATTTTATCTCCAAAATCTTCATTTCAACTCCGTTTTCGTCCGTTCTTTTTGCATTGGCTTCCTCTCTTCATGTAGAATCATAATAGCACATGGTAGCAACCTCCATCTTTCATTGCAAACTCCAAATGGACTCCACGATTTACGAATCACACCAGAACCTATCCGACACTTAACAAACCTGCACACTAAACAAAAACACATCATATATACAACATACTTGAGGTCAAAACACCAATTTAAGCCAAAATGGAACACTCCAAGTGGATATAAAATCCACTTATCACGTAGTATCATATTGGTTTATAAATAATTCTTATTAAATTACTATAAGAATTACAAAATATTTCTAACAAAATTTGGATAGCACCTCCTTTATAAAATGGACTAGCCTGTCGGAATAAAACTGACTCAAATACTCAAACAGCCACTTAAGGCAACAATCAATCAACAATATCAACTCGAACTATAATTACGACAATCCAAGTAGTAAACAATTTAAATTATTACTACTTCAAAATCGAACAATCTGTCATATTAATCCTATTACACTGACCAAATATATAATCTTCGAAAATTAAAACACGAAACGAATAATATCGTATAGTTGATAAAATTAATTTACGGACAATTTAACAGCTACTTCACTTAATTTGACCGACAAAATTACTTATAACAAAAATATAAACTAAAAAAATTCGATGAATAAAGCTTGGTTAGTATTGGACCAATAACTGCAACTCGGGATTGATTTAACGCAACTCAAAAAAACATTTCGATTTGAAATAAAAACAATTAACTGAAAACTTGACTCAAAACAAATGAAACCAACTAAAACAAAACACCAACAGAACAGAACAAAACCACACTTGGCAACTTGACTCAACAGCTCGGACAACACAAAACACGCATAATATCGCCCAAAACAACAGCATAGCACTATTACCGGGTCATAAATGAACCACATACTAACTGTAGAATCTTCGTAACCCAGAAGCACAAAGCACCCAACCAATCTCATTCATAAACACCAGGCGGAGACACACGCAGCGCCACCACCACATATACGCTGAATCACGCACACACCCACAGCTCCCACACAATCTGAGCTATACACATACACGGTAACACTTATACACCTACATCACAGCCTCTAACTTAACACACAACTGTTTATAACACACACACACACCGTTTACAATACACACAGCCGCGCAGAAAGCCTCATACACACTGTAATTGAAACTCACACATACACACGCACACATACAGGGCACACACGCACATACGCGCAGCCACGACTCACACAGCAGTGGCCAACTACACACACCCATATGCACACACCCATAAGAAGTTTACACAGTCAAGGGATGGGGAACCAGGGGTTTCGACAGAGAGATTGAGAGAGATATATGTTCTACGAGAGAGAGAGAGTGAGATGGGAGAGATTTCTAGAGATTCAAGAACAGGGCCGTGAGAAATGTGAAGGAGAAGGGTTTTAAAAGTTAAAGAGATAAAGGGCATTTTGGTCACAGCAGCTGAAAATCTTTTTAAAATATGTATTTAATCATTTTAAAATCGATTTTAAACATAAAACCAATATAAATATAAACTTAAAAATTTTAAAATAAAGTTTATGAAATTACAAACATTCTCATATTTTTAAAATATTTTTAGGATAAAAAATGAATTAAATATAAATTTTACAAGTTTTGATCCTATAAATGCAATAAAACTAATAAAATCATTTTAAAATATTTAAACACCCAAAATAATTCTTCCAAAAATTTTAAAAACTAATTAATATCACAAAGATGATAACATAAAAATTTCATGATTTTTAACAACTCCGTTGATTTTATAAAATTCTTAGAAGATTAATAATGCATGATTTAAATACGTTTTAATCATCAAAATACAAATAAAACTACACGCACTTACAGGACACACATAAATCATCATATAAACACATGAACACAATATCACATATATTGACCTTCTCAAAATATTCACATCATATAATTCACATTTAATATTAAATAAACACTTATAAATACGCAATTTTCTAAGGCGTTATAACATCACCTGGGGGTGATAGTAACAATGCTTTGGAAAGATACGCGAGAAAAGCAAGGCATAGGCCATTGACCAATGTGAACAGCTTGGATTTGAGACCGCCAAAGATGTTCAATGGAGAATGCGTGGAAATTACTTTCATTGAAGATGAGGCAAGATGGGACCCTCATAATGATGCCAAGGTGGTGGCCATTCAGATAGGTTCTAAGGGTGTGCATCGGGTGTTTGTTGACAATGGAAGCATAGTGAATATTTCGTACTACAACACTTACAAAAAGCTGGAACTTCCAGACAAAGACATGGTGTTAGAGAACGCATGGATTTATCATTTTGGATTAGGAATCTGCTCATTATGCCTTGGTAGGGCGTCCTTCGTTGAAAGAAATGAAGGTTATGACCTCTATTTATCATCTCACAATGAAGTTTCCTACACCACATGGAGTGGGCACTGTTCAAGGATCCCAACATGATTCAAGAGAGTGTTATCACAAGGCAATCAAAGGTTTTAGGAGGCAAAGAGATGGAGGACGCGCCCTCAGAGGAAATAGTTCTAAAGGAATCATGAATGCTATCCCGAGAGAGGTTCAGGCCCATTATTTTTTTTAAGAGCTAGAGGAGGATGTGCCCACGCTTAGGGCGCGCCCTCACGAACTGCGAGTAGCAGAAGCATTTGTCTCCAATGATTTTCAAGAAAATAATTCTAGAGGAAATTGAAGAAGAAAAGTCCTGATGATATTATATCAATCCGTATTAGAGGTGAGCAGATCGAGGGAAGAAGAATGTTATTGGAAGGCTTGGCGAATGCCCTTGTCGAGGAAGACTTCCCTCTTGATGAGGATGTGCCCTCCAAGGATGGTGCCATGATTGAAGACCCCTCGAAGTTTTGATTTTGATCTTGATCCAAGAATGCCTCAATCGGTGGAAAAGACTGGTTCAACAGAAGATACAATCTTAGTTTTGGCGGATGCTAGAGATTCAGATGTTTTTTCTTGGAGTCATGATGATATGGTGGGTATTGACCCAAAGGTCATGTGTCATTACTTGAATATAGATCCTGACAGGAAGGGTATTAGGTAGAAGCGACGTCCGGTAAGTAGGGAAAGAGCTATTGCATTAAAGGAAGAAGTTGATAGATTGTGAAACGTTTGATTAATTAAAGAGTCTTAATACCCGGAGTGGCTAGCTAACCCGGTTCTCGTTAAGAAGTCTAATGGGAAAATGAAGGACTTGTGTAGATTTCACTGATCTGAACAAGGCTTGCACAAAGGATAGTTTTCCTCTTCCTCGGATTGGTCAGTTGGTAGATGCAACAGTAGGGCATGTTTTCTTGAGTTTCATGGATGCTTATTCGGGTTATAATCAGATTTTCATGTATGAACCCGATTAGGAGCACACTTCTTTCATCACAGATAAAGGATTATACTGCTACATTGGAATACCTTTTGGCTTTATTAAAGCGGGGGGGGGGGGGAACTTATCAAAGATTGGTGAACATGATTTGATTGGAAAGACCATGGAAGTGTATGTGGATGATAGCTGAAGGGGACCGTACGCCTTAATATCATAAGCCGCGCCCTTTGTGAATGAAAATTTTGCTTTAGTACGAGCCTTGTGAGAGGAATACATCTGTGCATAGTACTTCTTGTTTCTTATGCCGAGTTAGCTCATGTAAGCTTAGAGGTATGGTGCATAGGTGTCATCCCTATTTAAACATTAGAATTGTCAAAGATGTATAACCAAGGAATAAAAAGACGCGCCCTCCGTGCGGCACAATAAAAGAAAAGAAACGCAAAGGCGCACTTGGAGAAGAAAAGCTACAAAGAGATTTTGGTATTGTTGAAGATTGAAAATTCCATGATTTAACTCTGATTTTACATGGAATTGGGGGGTAGTTGTTATGCCCAAAATCTCGCACAGGTATTTTATTCTGGATTCGGGTCGATATTGGGTGTTAATTTAGGGATTTCTTAGATAAATTAGGGTTTTAGTGAAGATTTATAGAAGGAGGATGCACCCTCTCCTCCTGCACGAGGAGGGCGCGCCCTGAAGACTATAAATTTAGAATGAAGAGAATTATTGATAGGTTTAATGAAGATTATTGAAGAATTCCCTCCTGGCGTATCCCAGGAGGGGGATGTCCGTCGTAATAGGCCTCTAGGGGTTTGCCTGGATTTAAGGACCCTTCTTAGACACATAGGGCGCACCCTAAGGTGGAAAGATGGGGACTTTTGGTATGTGCTTTGGAGCTCTGTTCTTGTATTCAATGGGCGCGTCCTCATTGGGGAACTTCTGGGTAATCCTGTACTTTGCACCCAAAAGCTCTGGATCACTTGTCCTGCTATCTGGTGGGTGCTTCTCATTCGGGGGACAAGGACGTGCTCCACAATTGGGGTAAACCATATCTATACATGCGTCCTTGAAATCAAGAAATAGCTGGTAGCGGAAAGGACTAGTCCTCGACGGGGGAAGTTTCCTTATCCGTGAAGTCTTGGGATTTTGGACGAGCCTTGGGCCTTTGTGGTTAGGCCTCATAGTGGAACATTCCGGAAGCTAGACCGTTAATCCAAGCCCAATTGGGTTTCTTGCTCTCCAATAACTGTGTGAGCTTGATCCCCTATAAATATAGTAGTACGTAGGCACATTGGGGGGGATGGAAGCGAAGAGCTTTATGAGCCACCACCAAAAAACCCTCTCAATCTAAGCCCCCAATTCATCACAGCCACCATACTCCGGCGACTTTTCGGGTAAAGAACCATCGTCATAGATCATGATTCCGATGATGAACCTCAAAATTTGTTGTTACCAAATTCCTCCATCAACAGGTGATAAAACTCTAAGTAACCACAACTGATATCTAATAATAGTTTAGAGTAAACTTCTCTCATGTATCCATTCAAAAAAAAACTTCATTCATGTTTGTCTATCGTAGAATTATTTAAAAATTGATTCTATTCACTTTTCTTTTATTTAGTATAAACACAAACCATTGTGAAAATGATTAGATTTTGGTTTCATTCATATAGTGAAACCTTTATAACAGAAGCATTAAAAATTTGGATATCAAGTTTTGACATGAAACTTGACCAATAAACATGAAGACAACTAGAGCAAAATATGAATTCAATAAACCTAAAATAATGAAATATGAACTGAAAATAAAAATTACTTGAAGTGTATTAAATAGGTAGTGGGCAACATCTGAAATTCTGAATTCTAAAGCATGAAAGTATTTTAAATTAAAATATAGACTCCATCAAAAATTCAACAAGTCTGCTAATCAGCTATTGTGACCAAAATCTTGCAAGAATCAGATTTAGGCCCATGGTGAATTTTGGGTCCAATCCACAAAGAAAGAGGATGTTTTAGAGGGCTTCTATGGTACCTGTGGTAACCCATGAAAACTGATAACAGGGCTCCCGGATAGAAGGGCTTCTAGATAATGGGGCTCCCGAATAGTAGGGCTCCCGGATGACAAGGCTCCCGGATAGCAGGCTTCCAAGATAGCCTACCAGAGAGGCTACCGGAGACAGGCTATCACTAGAAGCCCCAGATTTCCCGGAAGCCTTGCAGATGCACGGATTCAGATAAGGATAGCCTCCTATCTTTTAAGAGCACGCATCTACAATTGAACTATACCTTTAATCGGATAAATCTTCAGTTATTCGAGGATATAAGTCATTAATACATGATAATTCATACATTCTCGAGATAAACATCAGTGGATAAGCTTCTACACTCCTAAAACAGCTTGGAAACCTGATAACAACATCACATTCAGTTGATAAACGATCAAATTAATCATTATCCCATCAGATACAGGATATATTTCAGGAACAACATCATAAAGAACTACATACGGGCTTGATCCACTATAGATAGTGGTATGTAGGCAGTTTGCGGAATTCTTTTGGATCTTCTTCAGCACATTAACACCTTGAGGTACTGAGAGCACGTAGACTCTTATGTGACACAGCTTTATTAGGGTTCTTTCCAGGCCAACACATCGATATTGTACGGTCCCTGAGCTCTATTCCCGCGGATTCAGTCCGATCCTTCGAGGAACCACCACCCATGTTCTTCGAAAGCCTAGCTGTGAGCCGTCCTGGGTAGTTAGTTAACACCACATTTTATGGCGCTATTCCAGTAACAACCTCCACGTAGTTGTGTTAAAATTCTCCCATAACTATTGGCACTAGATGAAGGGGCTATAAAATTATCGTCTTTTGGAGGAAAAGATGGCTGACCGCTCCGGCAATGATAAAACGTCGTCTAACGGTGTCGATAAAGAAAATGGTGGAAAAAATAGATGTTACCATCAATGACATGTACTAGTGCATCAAACTAATGGGAGAAAGACTAGACTCCCTTGAAAGAAATACTGAATTGAAGAAAAAGTGCAAATTGAAACTCACTCCGTTGTCAAAACGGTATGGATGAGAAATGATTCCGGAAGAAAACTCGTGTGAAAAAGGATTTAAAGATATTTTCCGAGATAATGTGCACGGATATGAAATTCTGTTAAAATCTGAGATGATCAACAGTTGTGTCATTGTTACACAAAAGGAGCCGGATATGGGATTGAATGGCCTGATTGTTGGCCAGAAATCACAAGAAAAGGACAAGATGTCCCCTGAAAGAAGTAATCAGAAGAGATCTCAAATAGGTGCCCTGAAGTATTCTCAAGGGCGAGTGTAGTCAGGAAACCAATAGGGCTTCCACCAAGAATCCCACCTACAGATACCAAAGCATCAGCACGAAGGGCTCCTGTAAGAACCAAAATTTTCGGTAGAATTAAAACTTTTTACTAAGTATTGATAAAAGGAGGAACAATGATTTCGACAACAAGGTCATCAGTTCTAATGAATGAATTGAATGAATATGGATTCCAATGTTTATATGCCATGCAGAATGCAATTGGTTAACAACTTAGATTAGAATAATCTATCTACTAGAAAGTAGGATATGGTGATTAACGAAGAAAGAATATTCTCATGTAATCGATATTTGTTATAAGTCCAGTGGTCCCGTAAAAGAGAATAAAGGGAGGAATAGTGTTTTTGGTGGAAATGAGAATATTATTAGACGGCGCTATATAGAAGTACCCGGAATGGATTTCTGAGTTCGTATTAGTGATCCAGGGGGAAAATAAGTGTATGTAAAAGCTGTCGGATTCTGAAAAATAGCACTTTTATTTTCTTCGAGAATTCCCTGGACACTGAAAGAATTAAGGATTTAATAAGGGGATTTAAGGAATTTAAATTCTAGATTTATAAAGGAGGATTGAGAATGATGGTATTATTATTAAGAAGGTTTCCGGTAAAACCCTAACTAGAAATTCTTGAGATATTCTTTCGAATGATCAATGAATTGAGTAATAACCGGACAAAGAAACAAGCAGGGGATCAAGATGCATGCATGTGCTAGTGAAAAATATCTAGTAACCAAGCTAGTTACAACAAGGAACTAGTACACTTAGAGATCAACCAAGTACTTAGCAATCAAACTACTAGTTAGCTTCCTCGCCACTAATCTTCAACACTTGTCTTTCCAAAAACCTCATCCATGACATCACACCTTTATTAAAGCTACTTTATCAAGATATTATCTAAAGACATAGCAATAATACACCTTGGATGAGATAAGGGCAAGAGAAAAGCTAGAAACACAAGAACTCTCCAAACTGTCCAGCAAGACCAACAAGAAGAGAAAAATTCATATCTCCCAATCTAGAGCTTCTAAAATCACCAAATTTTAACCATAGCTTCTCCACTCCATGTGTAAGGTTCGTTCAAAATTTCATGACCAACAAAATAGTATAGCCTAGTCAAATCCATTCTCAAAGTTGGGGAAACAAATCTGACCAGTTTCTGTCCAGTGGGAAAAACGGGTTCAAAAGCATAGATACAAAGCTTCAAATTTGTTGATCTATAGTTCAAAAGAAATCCCTTGAATGGTAGAAGATGAGGTAAAAATTTGAGCACCAAACTCTTATTTTTCGAATTGTTATGATTTTTACAAAAGTGATGATGAATAGTAACCTTCATGAACTAAATTTGATTTCTTGTTTTGTTTGGATGATCTAAGCAATCCTAAGGCTATACAAGGACAAACCAAGGCTTAGTAAGGTCTTAGGATACTACAAGGAAGGTAATCATCTTAAGAAACCCTAGCTCTTAGTTTAAGTTTTGTTGATTATTGGATGATCTTGAGATTAGTTATGTTATTAGTGTTAATTATAAGCACGTTAGCATGATTTTGTAGTTGGTTTAGCATATAATGAACATGATGATAAAGTATGATATTTCTGGACTTATTGAGGTGTATAACATGTGTATAAGATGTATGGATGCCCGGTGTGGCTTGGTTGTGTTGAAAACAATTTTGAAACGATCGATTTATAGCCGTTGTAATGCCCGATTTTCGTTAGACCTTAAGAATCCGTTCATAACAGTTGGTATTAGTTCCTGACCTGGTTGATTATATGACATGCCCTTGTATATCTCGAGTCATAAATCGTTTTGGCGAAAGAATCTAAACAAACAGACTTACGGTTTAGGAATTATGGTCGATTTACTAAAAGTAGTTCGAAACCGTAAACGAGAGTTTGTAACTGAAATTGAACCCTCATAAAATAGGTAATTCGGTGGTGAATCTTGGTAATTAAATACTGGAGATAAAAAGGAAGGTGTGAGAGGAAACCACATGTCAAACGAATCATTTTTCAATTTTATAAAAATGTTTGAATAGAGGTTAAACGCGAACGAACCCCTAAAAGCGTACTTGGTTATAACTTTGGTAAAACACTTAGAAAATGGGCGATAAAACTCGAGGTATAATCTTGGTTAGTAAACGACCGACCTTAGAACTTACCCGGCTTAAGTATATGTCAATTGTAAGAGTAATGATATGTCTTAATAACGAACAAAAGTCGGATCGTATCGGTAATAAAAAGAGTTATACAAAAGGGTGCATAATGAGATAACTCGAAAACGTGTTTCGACTTAAGTGAAGTTTATACTTAGACTTTTAAAAGGTGTTAAGTGGTTAATCTCGAATGTTCTGATTGTTTATAGATCATCGAGCAGACCCAGGACACGCTATCTCTACCCACACCTGATTACCAGGCAAGTTTCCAATACCTTGGAACTGTTGTTGTGATAATATGTATATCTGTTGTTTCTGATACATATGCCATAGCATGCATGCCTATTGTCAAATTATATTATGATACTTGTTCCCTGAATTGATATTGGCTTATAGACTAGATACGAATTATCAGTTATAAGCCGGATTGTTTTGGTAAGACCCTTAGCGAAGGGCATATGATATTCATTCTTAAATATAGACTGGGAGTCGGTATTTTGAGATATATAAATAGTCGTGGAAACCCAGAGGGATTCCAACGGCAGATTATTATTTATTTTGAGGAATGTTATTATTAAACATCATTTACATTTCCATAAAGTACCAATTACTTGGAAATCTTTCTAGGAATGTTATTCGAGTATTATCTCAGTCGAGAGATATTAAATGAATGTTAGTTTCGAATATTCATTTAGAGTTGATTATTTAATGGTATCAGAGCGTACGTTATAAACCCTAGAGATGAGGCGACGTTAAAACAATAAATTCACTAAGATAATAAGAACTCTTGCCAAGTTCATAGTTGGACTACATAATGTAGTGCTGACATATAAAACCCTTATGGGAACTCTTAAGTATCATGATAGTAACTTTACTCGATGTCGTATCGACGAGTAAGGTGACAGACCTTGAGGCATACGAGCAGCAGCGCGATGATGCTTTATATGCTAAAGATCATCGGGTAAATTCGATAGAGTACCATACTGGAGACCCGGAAGAGGTTCCAGCAGATAAAGAAACACCTGTTAGGATAAGGAGCTTACCCTTGAGGAATGAAGGTACATCCAGAAAGACTGTGATGATTAAGGTATAGTGCTCAGAAAAGTGAGCATAAAGAACTGAGCTATTAGCAAGAGAACTGAAGATTCATGTTGGATTCGTAGCCGGACTACAGGATGTAGTACCAGCAAGTAAGACGGATAGGAAGAATCACTTGAGATCTTATACGGGAGAATCTTTAGAGACTTTCATATTAACGAAGAAAGAGCTAGAGGGATGTATGATTATCAAAGACATCGATATAGGACGAGGAGCAGAGTCCCTAGGAATAGTTGAGAAGGAGGCAGTGACTGCCATATCATTTGATAAATGAATTAGTATGAATATTGTCAGTAATAATTCGCCATGAGAAGGCAGATGTCATAGGTTATAATTTATGGAACCAAATTGAGGTTAATGAGGTGGTTTTATTCAGGGAAATGTTCATTTTATGAATGAATCAGTTAGAAAGTAAAGACATTGGGAAGTGACAGCCTGATTGGATAAATTTATCTAAGGAAGTAGTAAGCAAGACAATGATCTCAGAACCTACCGGAAGATAAGACCAGTGAGTCAAGATGAACTCGTAATGAGACTACTGTCAGAGACTGAGTATAGGGTTATTTCAACTCAGTGAAATGATGAACCAGAAATGTTAGATGCATGTGATTCAGAGGAATATTAAATTCTTTCTTTGAATGGATTATAGTAGTTACCTTAAGTTTACTCCGACGCGGAATTATAGTGGATCAAGTAATACGATCAGCAGTTAAAGAGAAAAATGTGAGAAAATCTTCCTGGAGCTAAAAGATGAAATTGGTGACGACCTAGCGTTGGCATTTCCTAATGGAAGAAGGAGACTTTGTGCTTCCAACAATGCTTCACATAAAGGATTAGGATGTGTGTTTACGCAGCACGACAAAGTACTTGCGGATGCATTCGGGCAGCACGGTTCGCCAGGTTCGGATGGCCTTAGTAGTGCTAATTTTGTGGAACGACAAACTCCGACGGTAGTGGTCCTTCTAAGACTAATGGTTAGGTAGACTGACATTTGATAGTATTGAATATCAGGACGTATAGGTATCAGGACGTTGTGACAGGTTTCAGTTTGAAACTGTTGATTCCCTTCTAAGGGATGTATACAATTGGTTCCCCTCCAGTGGTTAAACTTCCAACTTGATGACGATTATTTCGTTAATTATTGTTGAGTATTGAATACAGTAAAAGAATACAGAGGGGGGGGGGTGAATGGATTCTTGAACTTTTCTTTGTTCTTGAATCTTTGCAGCAAGATATGTGTTGAGTGTGTGAGATATGTAAGTGCGGATAACAAAGACAAACACAACACAATATTACTTTAATCTAATATTTTATTAGATAAAGATTTTGCTACAATCTGTGAATACAAATGATAGTATTCTCAGCTTCGTTTCAGCTTCGTTTTTCTCAGAGAGATATTTCTTCTGATGTATATGAAAATCTTATCTCTAAAAACTTATCTGCTAAGGAAGTGAGGCTGTATCCTTATAAACATGGATACACCTACTTACTAAAAATAAGGTAGGTAAAACAAACTACTTTCCAGTATGTCTATCTCATTTGAGTAAGAGTCCAAACGGCTACAGATTTGACTTTGCAAAGCCTGTTCAGATCCACTTCTTTAGCTCCTTGTCCCTTTGTCTTATCTCTCCAAGCTTCTTTGTAGGCTTTCCAATGTGCTTTATATTACATAGTCAAATAAAGCGTCTTGGCTTGTTGCAGGTGCTGACTTGTACAATTCTTCAGTATTTTGTCTCCAAGAATGTATTAGAGAAGTGGCTAAGTGATTGATTCGAGAACTCGAATTGACTTAATCGATAACTCTGAGTTCTCGAATAGCGTTATATTGACATATCGAATCACTTCTCGAATAGCTCTTTTCTCTGGGACTCCTTGAGATATCGAATAGAGCATTTTGACATATCGAATCCCTGAGATGTCGAATAGCTTCTTTAGTCCTTGAGATATCGAATAGAGCATTGACTTATTGACTCTTAGAGAACTCGAATGATGCTTTGGCTTGTTGACTCCATGAGTTCTCGAATAGAGTAATAGACATATCGAATCTCTGAGATATCGAATGAGATATCGAACAGTGTATTCAGAGATATCGAATAGTGTCTTCTGAGATATCGAATCTCTGACTTCTCGAATGCTAGACTTCTCGAATAGACAAATGTACTTCTCGAATTGGTACTTAGGCAAATTCTTCATTTCTTCAAATCCCAACTGTGATTATTTGGCAGTCTTTATCTCCTTGCTTGAGGCATGAACCTTGGAACTTCTTTCAAGCATTATTCTTGACTTTATAAGTACAGTTACACAACTAGGATTTGATGCCTATTACAAGTACAGAACAAATAGAAACTCTACAACTAGAGGTTCCCTCAGTTAAGAGGTCATGTAGGTAATGCATAGCATTACACATACTTAGGCTTGTTATTAGATGTATTCAGGCATGCCTCTGTGACTAATAATCTCCCCCAAATTGTGAGTAAGACCCTTAGTCACAATTTCATGTCTGATAACAAGCCTAACATACATAAGGATAAAACTTGACAGTACATGTATGAATTTCGATTAGCAATATGGATAGAACTACAGGGTGAGTAATCTTACAGCCTATGATGAAGTACTAGCCATTGTCATTTGTTTCCCTTTCCATAGCCTTGGCTTGCAAATCATCATATGCTTTCTGTCTTCTTTCTTTCTCCTTCCTTGTATTCTCATCCATAGCTTTCATTATTTCTGCCATAGCATCCAATTCTTCAAGCAAAATTGAGTCTTTGAAATCTTCAAGTACTGGTTTCAGAATGTTTGCAGGATAGTGGTTGAGTAGATTCATTCTGATGTGGACCTGATCCCCATTTCTCCTCCTATACTTCACCACATAGGTGTTAAACTGAACTCTACACAATCCCTTTGCCCTTAGCTTTTCTGCTTCAATCTCCAGTCTCTCAATTTCTTTCTCCCTTGCTAGCCATTTCACAAGACACTCTTTTCTGATTCTCTCCTCATGATCTCTCTTCATCTTCACAAAATCAATTAGCTCCAGCTTCCATACTCTTTCCACTTTATCTTCTGAGCTCAACAATGCAATGATTCTTTCTATGTCATGTAGCTTGCCCCAGTGTTTACATCCTCCTTGTTTGAATTTCTCCTCCCTTCCATCAGTATATTTGATCTCAAGGCAGTTATCAACAATGGCAACATGGTAGATTCTTTGAGCTTGTAAGAATTGCAATTGGTCTTCATCAAAGTCCTCATCTAGTGGTTGGAGTTTTAAGCCTGGATAGATTGTCAGAGTCCTTGATTTGGATAGCTTTGGTTTCCTTGCAGCTTGTTTGAATTTAATCCTTTTTACATGGTTGCCTGGCAGTAGCATGTGACCTTTGTTTGTGGACCATTGTAGTATTCCATTAGCCGTTTGCTTTTTGAAATATACAAATGGTTTCTTGACTTGAATCTTCTTCTCTTCATGAGGTGGCAAGACAGTTGCAGAAGCCAAGGATGTGGATTTTGGTAGGTCACTACTAACAGTATTCACCCTAGACTTAGAGTCTTGTGATGTGGTGAGGTTACTGTCAGCAATGCCTAAGGCTTGCTGTCTTCCACTCTTCCTCTCAGAGACTTTACCTTGGTCATCATCATTCTTCTTCTCCTTACCATCCTTCTTCTTTTTTTTATCTTCATCACCCTTATCACTCATGTGATGCCTTCTCCTTCCATCACTTTTGTCTCCATCCTTGTCTTGATCACCATCCTTGCTAGGGTTGAACTTAGCAGTTTCAGGTACAATACCAGTTGCAATGTATGACCTGAGATAAGATATAGCTTCCAATTCTTCTGCTGTTCTTAAACCCTTCTTCTTGTTCAGCTGCTCAATGATGGCAATAATGAGAGATTTGTTCTGAGGAATTAGATGCTTAGGGATGACCAGCTGCTTGATATCATCAATTCTTGTTGCAGCCTGATAGATGATGGTTCTAGGATTTATGAATACTTCAGGTAGCCTTGCTGGTTGACCATCCCTTAACTCTTCAAAGAGACTCTTGCAGTTTTCATCCTTCTTTTCAATCATTCCAAGGAACACATCCACTTCTGAGTGCTTTAGACCCTGTAGAGTGTTGATGGTTAAGTGCCATATCTTATTCTTTCCTACCATCATTATCTCTTTGAGCCATAGGCCGTCAACTCTCCTTGGTACTACCGTGAGAAAGTCAATCTGACTCTTCAAACTCCCATGATATGATAAAGCATCACCAACCTGTTCTCTTGAGACTTTCAGAAACTCCAAGAATGCATCATCATGATAGACATTTGAGTTTGCAATTTATTGTAGCTTGGCCTCAGTGACTACCTTCACTTCTACTGGCTTGGCACTCTTAGATATGGAGATTTGAGGTCTGTCAGATAGCATACTCCCTACAACCACTGTGGTTGTAATAGATTGCTTTTGACCATTGGAAGTAGTGATGTGCATAGTTGGTAGAGTGACAACTGACAGAGAAATAGGAGGCTCATCAACTTTGTCTTTTCCTTTGCCAGGCACATGAGTTAGAGATTTTGAAGTTCTTTGATGACCACCTTCAATGATTTTGATGCCCTTTACTGGTGGTTTCTCCCCCTTTGTATTTGAGTTTCTTGATGTCCTCTTCTCCCCCTTAGGCTTGTTGTCAGGCACAGAGGCTGTAGGAGTGACCTTTGGGGTTGAAGATTCGTCAGGTAGAGGGAGACCCATGTGCTTCATCATTGCAGACAACATTGATTGTTGATGCAGAAGAACATCAGCTGTGGTGGTGGCTTGAGTGTTCAACTGCTCAGTAAGAGTTTGTACCTTGTCTGTAAGATGAGCATTAGATTGAGTGAGAGTAGCTACCTCCTGTTCAAGTGCATCTACCTTGCTGAACAATGCAGTGGATTTGAAGCCAGACAGGGATTGTTCTTTGAGTCTCTGCACTTCAAACCTAGACATCTCATGCACAGGGACCTCGGTGACCAGCTTGTCTCCATATTGATTTGCAAAGAGGGTCCTGAGCATGGAATTGGCTTCAGTTGTCTGATCAGTGAGATTTTGGAATTTGTGCCCTAGGCCTGTGACAGCATCCTTGAGAATAGCCAAACCATTGTCCATCTTGGTGCAGGTAGACTTACAGGATAGAATGTCCTTGACTACAGTCTCCAATTGAGGGAATTTGGAATCAAAAGTCCTCTTTATCTCATGCACCTCCTTGGTTGTGGCTGAACACACTTCATTAACTTCTGTCTTTAGACCTTTGCCAAGGTAGTGTGCAGCCTTCAGAATGCCCTTGTAGTTGTCATTCACTGCTTCATACACATCAGTAGGGGTGAGAGATTTTGCATTGGACCCTAGTGAAGTGATGTATTCTTCTCTGAGGTACTGGAGACCTTCTGAGAGAGAGATGTCATTCTTTCCTTGTAGCCAAGCATCTACGTTTCCATCCCTCTCAGTTTCATCTATGATCTTAGCCTTCTGTATTTCTACATCATCTCTGTGGCATAAGATGAGCTTCATAGTCTGGATTGGGCATGTCTGCAGTGAGAAGGTGCTGAGCAATCTTTGTGAACTCAGGGATCTGATCTACAATTAAGCTTTGGAGTGCTTCAACCGTCAATTATGGTGGAACAGACCCTGATCCTGAAGCACTGTCATGTTGCACAGGCTTCAGCCATTGAGACATATAGTTAGAGCTAGAGCTAGGCAAGCTAGACTCCTCAGTTACAGATGCAACTTCTGTAACCGGATGGAAAGACTCTACTACTGTTGTCTCCATAAGAGTGGGATGAGTTACAACAGTAGTTGACACAGGCACAGAGTCTCTAGTTAAAACTAGTGAATCCTCTGTGTTTGTGATGGTGTCATTAGGAGATGCCCCAGCATGCATTCCCTGACCATCTAAATGTGGTACCTGGGTGGTGAGCAAGGTGTCATGCACCAAGTCACTTGAATCCATTGGCTCATCAAGAGAAAAGAATTCTTGATGATCAATGCCTTGCTCCTCAATTGCTTGAGTTGCAGGCTCCAAAGAAATATGAGTGGTAGATTCTGGAAGAGAAGTGTGTTGTAGATTAGATTTTGGCAACTCCCCCTGAGAGATAGAGGGAGTTTCAATTGTGATGTGCTTTCCACTCAGTGTTGTGCTAGCCTTATCACTCCCTTGTACTGACTCTTTACAGATAGGTGCATTGGGGAGGATGCTTGATTCTATAGATGCACCCTGTTGAGAGGATACATCTAGTGAGCTGTGTGCCCCTGATTTTACAACTTCAGCCATTTGGGTGACTGAAGAGGTGGTTTTAGATTTCTTCTTCTTCTTTAGGCTAATGATAGGTGACTCAGGTTCCTCACCTCCTAAACCTAGTTCTACAGCCAAGGCTGCTTCAGTTAAGATGGTTAAAGGTTCAGAAGCAACCTGTTTTCTCTTCTTTTTACTAACATCACCCTTTTGAGAGGATGATGCAGTTGGCTCTATGTTTGGTAGAGTGTTTGTCTGAGAGGGTTGGTTAGCAAGTCTTGGGTTAGCATTGTGTTCTTCTTGCTTAGGTTGTGCTAACTGAGACTTAGACTCAAATATTGGCATGTTGTGGGGGTAAGACCTAAACAAACCCTCCATGTGGGGAGTTATCTTAAGCCTTACATCCACATCATTCCTAGTCTCCAAGTTACCAAAAATAAGTTTGGTCATGGACCTAGGATAGCCTATTTTACTTTTATCTAATCCAGGCAATTCAATCAATGAAGCATTTTTAAAATTAAGTACTGATTGAATAAAGCGGGGAAAGAAAATTTCAGTACCTCTCTTGGCTGTGTTCTTACCAAGTCTCCCATATAGCTCTTATATGATGAGATGTCCAACATCTATCTTTCTCCCATGAGCCAAGGCATAGGCAAGCTGCTGCACAGGTGTACTAATCTGATCAAAGCTCGATTTCCTGGCAGTGAATACATGAAGAAGTGTAGCAAAAACATAGCTCCATTCCTTTCTCAAGTACTTCCTATTCAGCTTTCCAAGTTTAATAGCCTCTGAGTAGTTGATAAATTCAAAGAATTCTTCCAACTCAGCATCTGTGGCCAGGGAGTCATATGCCTCTTGATGCAAATCCAAGGCTTGATTCATGTCTGCGGTAGTGATAGTAATATCCACGCCTTGAATCTTGCAGTAGACAACATATGAGGTAATAGCATTCTCAAGGGCGATGACCTCCACTGTAGCTGTCCTCCAGAATTGTTCTAATAAGTCTATGTACAGGGTTGGGTTGGCTGATAGTGCACCCTTGATGTAAGATTCAGACAACCATCGAACAAAGCACTTGAAATTAGCATTTGGTGCTTCCACATCACTGGTAATTGCGATGAAATTGGTTTGAGATGGTATGGTGAGTTGAGTGTTTGCCATTTGGGTAGAGAAGAAAAGAGAATTAAGGTTGAAGAAGAAATTCACAATTAGGGTTTTCAGAGGTTTTAAGAGTTTAGATGCTTGAGAAATCGAACGAAATGAGTTGAACAGTTGTGAAATTGTATATATATGAATAACTTGAGTTGTCGATTAGATATAAGTTTTGTATCGACAAGACAGTCATTCGAGAAGTATAAAACAACTATTCGATAAGTCAAGAAAGGCTTATTCGATATCTCAAGCAGTTTGTAACTCACAGCTGGCAGTTATTTAACTCAGAAAATAATTCTAAGCTAAATAAAATGTGTTTTTATGAGCGAAATGAAATTTTGAATATAAATCCAAAAAGCGATTAAGTGTCAGCGAAAAATCAGCCTTTTCAAATGATTCGATAACTCAAATACAGTATTCGAGAACTCCATCACTAGAGAACTAAAATACTCTATTCGAGAACTCAGAGTGTGCTATTCGATTTCTCCAAAAGACACTATTCGAGAACTCAAGAGGGTTCTAGATAGGCCTATTCGAGAACTCGAGCCATGACAAAACAATGAACCATTCGAGAAGTCTGACTTATCGAACTATACTTTTCACTCATAAAATTCAATTTTCACTATCTTTTAAAATTTACCAGAAATATTCACTGAAGAATATTCTACCAAATTAAATAGTGATTCTCTCAAAATTTCACAGAAATTTCAAGCTAAAGATGTATGATTTTCAACATATGCAGCATTGTGGAATATTTATAAATCATACTCCAGCCAATACTTACTTAAAAAATATTGAGCATTTGATAAAGTAAGTATTTACTGCTGCAACAATCTAGTTGATATATTCACTTAGCCAGAATTTGAAGAATTCAGCATTCCAATCTCACTAACCAACATTGTAAAGGTGGCTTCATCCAATGGCTTAGTGAATATGTCAGCTAGTTGTTTCTCTGTGGGAACATAATGTAACTCAGTGGTTCCATTAGTTGCATGCTCCCTTATGAAGTGATATCTGATGTCAATGTGCTTTGTCCTAGAATGATTAACAGGATTGGAAACTATAGAGATTGCACTTGTGTTGTCACACATGGTTGGAATTCTTTCCAACATAAGTCCATAATCTCTAAGTTGGTTTCTGTTCCAAAGCACTTGAGCACAGCAACTTCCAGCAGCTATGTACTCAGCTTCAGCTGTGGAAGTTGACACAGATTGTTGTTTCTTACTGTACCAAGAGACTAACCTTTGTCCAAGAAACTGGCAGCTATCTGAGGTGCTTTTCCTATCCACTCTGCATCCAGCATAATCAGCATCAGAATAACCAACCAGATTGAACCCTGTGTCCTTAGGATACCATAACCCCAAGTTTGGTGTGCCCTTCAGATATCTGAAAATCCTCTTTATTGCTATCATATGTGATTCCTTTGGATTTGATTGAAACCTTGCACACAAGCATGTTGCAAACATGATGTCTGGCCTACTAGCAGTGAGGTAGAGTAGAGAACCAACCATGCCTCTGTAGATTGAGATATCTACCTTCTTGCCCTTAACATCTTCATCTAACTTGGTGGCAGTGGCCATGGGTGTCTTTGCAGGCGAGCATTCTTCTAAGTCAAATTTCTTCAATAGATCCTTGATGTATTTGGTTTGACTTATAAAAATGCCATCCTTCCTTTGACTCACTTGCAGCCCGAGAAAGAATGTTAATTCTCCCATCATAGTCATCTCATATCTGCTCTGCATGAGCTTAGAGAATTTGTGGCGCCCCCAGATTCGGGGTCGGAGATCTAGGCGTTCACGGTCCATTTTCCATTAGTAACATACCTGTTCTTGCACATAATATATATAACACAGCCATCGACCCCACAATAAACTCACACCACACTCACACACACAGGTTAGAGCCTCAGAAACGTCACACATTGATTAAACAGTAATAAAATTATCAAAGTTATTACAGACCGAATTAAATAGTATTTATGCTACCAGCAACACTTCGATATGAAGCGAAGTTGGCGGCTTGAAAGTTTGTTATGATACACTGCCTTGCACAGATCATACTGATAAATAAAACGAACTAACAAAAGCTGCCAACCAATCCGGCTAATGGGGCCTACCGGTGGAATCTCAAGTGCTGGCTCGGGTCTAGTCACCTGCTTTCGAGCAGTCTGTCTGGGTCTTGCCATTTCGCTTAGCTGTTGTGTTTGTAAAATTTGAAGACAAGAAAGAGTGAGCAACTATAGCTCAGCAAGAAATATATGTATAAGGTAAGCAATATAACATTTCATATGATTGGCAGTTATTAAACTTGTTTGTATCAATCAGATATAAAATCACTTGTCATAATTGATAAATTCCGAAGGTGCAACAATATGTGCCCTTGTTTTCAAAATAAACTTGCAGTTCTAGATACTGCATTGAGTCAACATCTTTCTCATCAAAATAGAACACTATCGGCAACTCGGTACAAAAGCCTAAGAAGCAGTGTCAAAGCATTTTTCCAAAATGGAGGAATGGGACTTAAAGAAAACACAAAACCTGACAAGGATTGACGATGATCAGTCGCCACATCCAAGTCCAATAATCCGCGGGTCTTCTCTACCGGTAGAAGGATAGAAACTACATCCGTAACTATCCTCGGGTGAAAACTACATCCGTAATCACCCTCGATGAAAACTACATCCGTAATCATCCTTCGGCAACACCTGGGCCGGAATAATAATTGATGGACCGCCTGGCTCACGGCCGCTTACACATCCCGGGAATCGTTCGTCAACGGTTCCCACACCTGCCAGAGTCCCTTTTTCCTTTTCTTTTAAAACTTGATTTTGATTGAAAACAGAGTAATTGAGGTCCGACATCAGTCGACCGATGATTCTTGAAATCATACAAGAAGCAGAACCTGACCGGGGGTTTTCGAAAATGTTTTGAGTTCGAAAGAGTTCGAGTTTGAAAGTATAAAAATGTATCTTGGATTAACTTTGCCTTTAAATAATGAACAATAATTAATAAATAATATTTTAAGATTTAATATTAATAATTAATAAAATAATTATTCGATAAAATAAACTTTTAATCCAAGATAGGGTTTCGAGTATTTACGAAGATATGAACATAATATTTGAGTATACGATACTCCCCGAATGACCCTTCGGGTTTTCGCAATCTAGATACGATATAATAATATACCGCTCCCCGGTCAATAGTATATACGGACCGCTACGACCTCTATTGCTAGAGTCGTTGTCCGAAGAAAACATTTCAATCTAAGTTCAAGGGGTATAAGCATATATGTACTTATTCAATTTCAATTGCATCAATACTACGATAAACATGGCATTTGATATAATTGAAAACTACAAACACAACAGTGAAAGTCCTTGTATATGGATAAGTTTTGAA
The DNA here is from genome assembly GCA_036435485.1 of Saposhnikovia divaricata. NCBI lineage: Eukaryota > Viridiplantae > Streptophyta > Magnoliopsida > Apiales > Apiaceae > Saposhnikovia > Saposhnikovia divaricata. The sequence goes on along the minus strand of CM071595.1, from coordinate 66,273,073 downwards.
AAGTAAACTTGCCTTGGTTTGGTTGGGGTGGTCGAGCGTGCGGAGTCGAACGATATATACATAAGCAATAACCGTTCGTTAGTACCTTAACAATATCTCTTTAATTACGGGGTTTTAGGGGGTACGAAATTAACTTAATGACCTCGTCTTATGACACTCTAGCCCCACTATAGGTTCATGTCATCGCTCGATTACGCTCGTCACTTATTTGACTTAATTTAGTTACCACTTTCGAATCATAACCACTAACCCTAGAATTTTGCTCCACTAATCGACTTTTTCCCTTGCGCGAATTTTACTATAGCATTTTTATAAAATCCAAAAATTCATATTTTAATCCAATTCTTTTTGGGTGGTCTTCACCACTGCATTCCCTAACTTCTAAATTTTTTTCATGATCCCACATATATTTTTAGGGGTTTAAACAAGGTTCACAAGGGGGTCACTTAGTGCAGTCCGGAATCCAGAAACACAATTCACTTCTCCGGCCATAACTTAAAATCTATACATCACCTAGTCATGAACCTTACATTTCCAGAAACTACATTCAATTATCTTTCCAAAAATATATGTTAGGACATCAGGGGACAACATTTGGGGGTTCAAAATCGTGTTACAATACAGGTCAATGTTCCTGGACAAAACTCAGCAAGCACAAACTACTTAGATCAACCATTTTTCACACTTCCACAACACAACCAACACTTAATACACTTAGATCATGGTTCATAACACTCATGGAGATATATATATATTATCCATAACCATAAAAGTCACAATCTCAACATCAAAACTCAAGATCCATGTTATCCAATACATATACAACCAAGATTAGCTCACAAACACATGGATCTACTACCACACATTATAAATAATACATAACCAAGAGGGTTTGAGATTTTTATACCTTCTTGAGCACCTAGGGGCCTTGGATAAGCTTTTCACAACTCAACAACACATTAAATGGTCTCCTACAACACTTAAAATCCAAGATCTAAAAGAAAATAAAACACGGTTACTATTCACCCAAGCTTTAACAATTTGTAACTTGAAATTGGGAGGATGAAATGGCTTGAAATTGCTAACATACCTTGTCTAGATGATGAAGATGACCTAGGATTTATGAGTGATGGAAGAGGGGGGAGAAGAATTTTTCTTCTTCCTCTTTTCTCTTGGCCGAGAGCAAGATAGCAATGGGGGGGAAGAGTTTGTGTTTTTGGTTTTTGTGTTGTGTTGGTGAATAACTGATGTTATGTTAGGTTGGGTGATACATATCATGTATGTATAGACAAGTACTAGCAAGCATGGCTCCTTGTACTTCTTGTCTCTCTTTTTGAAAAAGCAAGTAACTAGACACTATTCATCTTCCAATTGCTAACTAGTTTGCTTGATTTCTAACCACTTGGTTGCATGGGACTTACATGCAATACTACTCCTTGTATCATTATTCTTCTACCAATTCTTGTCATTTAATCTTTAATTCGTATCGTATCTTAACTAATCTCTCGTAATAATATTTTGTCGCGTAGAGATTTCCCCTATAATTCCTTAAGTACTTAATTGTGTAAATCCCTCGAATATCCACAATTCCTCGTCATAATTCTTAATAAATCTTTTAATACTCTAATCATTCTCAAATCCCAAGTTTTATAAATCTTACTAACAATAAGACTCCTGCCTTCACAATCTTCCTTTTTATCTTACATAATAAATGCAACAACGCAGTTTCTCAGACAATCAATTCTATTAATCAACAGGGATGACTAGAAAGGTTCCATATTGACAATGTCACAAGATATTAAATAAAAGGAAATATTACAAAAAATTAGGGTTCTTACAGAATTTCTCACACAGCTTCTCATTTGTAGAGCCAAATATGATATCATCCACATAGATTTGAACTAAGATAATATCATCACCATGTTTCTTGTAAAACAGTGTCTTGTCCAGTGTGCCTCTAGGGAATTGATTCTCCAGTAGAAATTGTGACAATGTGTCATACCATGCCCTAGGAGCTTGCTTAAATCCATACAATGCTTTTAGCAATCTGTAGACAAAGTGAGGGAATTGTGGATCCTCAAAGCCAGGTGGCTGTTGCACATATACTTCTTCTTCCAACTCCCCATTCAGAAATGCACTCTTGATATCCATTTGATAAACCTTGAAATTAGAATGTGCAGAAAATGCCAAGAAAATTCTGATGGCCTCTAGTCTAGCAACAGGGGCAAAAGTCTCATCATAGTCAATGCCTTCCTGTTGAGAGTATCCTTTTGCAACCAACCTTGCTTTGTTCCTTATGACTACACCATTTTCATACATCTTATTCCTTAGAACCCATTTTGTTCCAACAATGGTTCTATCCTTTGGTGCAGGCACAAGTTCCCATACTTTGCTTCTTTCAAATTGGTTTAGCTCCTCTTGCATAGCAATTATCCAATCAGGATCCAACAATGCATCATCAAGTTTCTTAGGCTCAACTTGGGATAGAAAGCAACCATAGAGACATTTATTTAGAGTTGCTCTCCTTGTCCTCACTCCTGTATTTGGATCTCCAATTATCTGATCTGCAGTATGTGATCTATCCCATTTCCTTGTATGGTCAGATTGATTTCTCAGCCTTGATGTTGCTTCATCATCCAGATCATGATCATTTACATTTCCTCCCCCTGTGAAGTTGCCACTAATCACAGGTGTGTCTTGGATGCTTGTTTCTTCATTGTTGGTTGACACAGGTTCTTCATTCACTTGAGTTTGTTGGATTGTGGGCTCAAATTCAGTTTCAATCTCCTCATCAGAATCATCTAGATTGTCAAACTTCAAAGGATCTTTATCTTCATCATTGGCTTCTTCTAATCCAGGTAGTTTACTGTCATCAAATGTCACATCTGTGCTTTCCATAACTTTCTTTTGAGTGATGACATAAACTTTGTATGCAATTCTTTCCATAGAGTAGCCAAGAAAAATTCCTTCAAATGCTTTTGCATCAAACTTTCCAACATATTCTGAATTGTCTTTTAACACAAAGCATTTGCTTCCAAAAGTATGAACATACTTTAGAGTGGGCTTCTTTCCAGTCATCAAGTTGTAAGGTGTCTTTCCAGTGTTTTTGTTGATGAGGGTTCTGTTTTGGATATAGCATGCAGTGCTTACAGCCTCAGCCCAAAAACATGTAGGCATTTTTGCGTCAAGTAACATTGTTCTAGCAGCCTCAATCAGAGTTCTATTCTTTCTTTCAACAACTCCATTTTGTTGTGGAGTCCTTGGAGCTGAGAATTGTTGAGAAATACCATTCTCTTTGCAGAATGCTTCAAGCATGGCATTTCTGAACTCTGTTCCATTATCACTTCTTAATGCAATCACACTTGCATTGTTGGCCTTTGCTTCCTTGTCAATTTTCTTTATATGCTCAATGATTACTTGTGGAGCCTCATCCTTTGATGCCAGAAATTCTACCCATGTATACCTTGTGAAATCATCAACCATCACCAGAGCATACTTTTTCCTTCCTAGTGACATAATATTGACAGGCCCAAACAAGTCCATATGAATTAGTTATAGGGGCTTGGTTATTGATGTCACTGTCTTTGACTTGTGGCTTGATCTTTTCATTTTTCCCTTTTGACAAGCCTCACACACTCCTTCTTGACAGAATTCAAGTGTGGGCATGCCTCTCACTAACTCCCTTTTGACTATGCCTTTGAAGTTCAAGTGTGATAGCTTCTTATGCCACAGCCTAACTATCTTCATTTGATGTGTTTGAGTAAAAGCAACAAATTTTGTCCTTGTTTGCAGAGTTCATATTGGCTACAAACAGGCTTCCTTTCCTTACTCCACATAGAGCAAAGTCACCAGTCTTCTTGTGGGTGATCAAACATTCATCTTTGTCAAAATTCACTTTGAAGCCTCTGTCAGTAAATTGACCAACACTCAGTAGATTGTGTTTGAGCCCCTTGACCAGTGCTACATTTTCAATGATGACATTTCCAATTTCCAACTTGCCATATCCCAGTGTATTGCCAATGCTGTCATCTCCAAAAGCAACCATTGGGCCAGCCTTTTCCTCATACTGTGATAGCAGGGCCATATCACCAGTCATATGGTTTGAGCATCCACTGTCCAAAATCCACATGACCTTCCTTTCACTTTCTTTGCCCTGAAAACACAAAGGTATTACTTCTCCTTTGGTACCCAAACAAGTTTGGGTCCATGTGGCTTAGCAACAGTTTTATCATAAACAGCATGCTTATCAATTTTCTTGATGTTAGTCTTCTTGTCACTGTTAGAAGTCTTAGAATCAGGGTTCTTAGACTTAGGTGACAGAGGCACTTTCCTAACTTTAGGAGGACTTGAAGACTTTGTTCTTGTGTAGTGTGTGTGAACATTGTGACTGATGCAACCTTCCATGAATTGTCTTCTCAAATTAGAAAATGGCAATTTATGACTTTTATTGCAATCACATGCATTACATTGCAGAGAATCAGAAAAAGGAATGGAAAGATTAAACATTGAACTAATATTCTTGAGAGTTGTAGACGAAGGATGGCCTAAGCGGTGATGCCAATCCAGAGTACTTGATAATGAGGCAGAGTTGATAGTTGGACTGATCGAATTGAGGGTGGGAAGCAATTCATAGATGCCAGACTTAGTAGGGCCGTGAAGAATTATTTTCCCTGTTAGTGTGTCCTTCACAAAAAAGGAATTAGATGAGAATGTGATAGAAACATTATTATCATGACAAAATTGAGATATTGAAATAATATTTCGGGAGGCAGATGGAACATGAAGGACATTAGTAAGAGAAAACTTATTAGATAAGTAAGTGAAAGAAAGGGAACCAGTGTTTGCAATCGGTAGTGCAGATCCGTCGCCAATTATGAGTTGATCATCACCATCAAAAGGAGCATGAAGAGATAAGTTTTCCAAATCATTGGTCACATGGTGTGAAGCACCACTGTCTAATAGCCATCCAGCTGGGGAAGCCACAGGTGCAGTAGCAGTATAGGCACGAGGAGTGTATTGGGGTTGGTAGGCCTTAGGAACATAATGGTTTGACTGAGATGGCGGTTTGGTAGTCGTGTTAGATGTGAGAGATGGGTAAACAACATTAGGAAATTGGTTGCGGAATAAAGGACACTGAGACACATAATGACCAGATTGACGACACCATTGACATCGGCCTTGAAAAGGACGAGAGGGAACACGAGCATTGGAGGCATTAAGTGGTGGGGTTGGAAGCAATCCAGGAGATGAGGATGGACTGTAAGGACGATTTTTGAAATTATTTTTGTGAGCATAGTTGACAGTTGCCGGATAGGTAAAAGAAGATGGAGATTTTTGTTTTAATAAAAGTTCACGGTTGATAAGTTTCTCATGTAACTCATCGAAAGAAATTAGAGTATCACGACTATGGATAGAATTAACAATGCTATCATAATCAGGATCATGAAGTTGATCAAGAATACGATCAATTATATCATCGGGGTCTTGAGGAAAACCAAGAGAGGCAAGTTGATCTGAGCAAAGTTTAATGTCATGCATATAATCAGAGACGGAGCGATTACCCTTGGTAATATTTTTAAGGCGATCTTTGAGCTGTTTAATATGACCTTTTGAGGGATTAGCGTTAGTCTTTGCAAGAGTTTTCCAAGCATCATGAGAAGTTGGGCACTGAGATATAAGAGGAACCAGATTAGATGAGAGAGTGCCAGAAAGAGCTCCAAATATTAATTTGTCTTGGCGGCGCCAAGTAGTATAGGCTGGATTAGTGGTTGTTACTTCTCCAGTGGTGAGGGTAGGGACTGGAGGTGGTAGAGAACCATCAAGATATTGAAAGAGATCATGACCAATGAAGGTTGCTTCAATTTGGGTTTTCCAGGAAAGGTAGTTTGTAGCAGTAAGTTTTAGAACGTGAGTGAGAGAGATGATGATGAAAGGCTTTGTGGGTTCATGGTGATTAGGGATAAGAGTCTGATTCTCGGAATTTGCCATGAAAAAAAAAGAGGATCTTTAGAGCTGTGATACCATATAGAAAAGACAGGAGAAAGAATATCTTTTGTATTATTTAACACTAAGGAATTACATCAATATATACACAAATATTCTACTATACAAGGAAAGAGTAAAGTCAGGGAATGCAATAATAACTGATGCTAATTATCTCCTATGACAACAAATCTGGGATTACAGAATAAATTAAGGCAAGGATTATTTTTCACTTAATTGTGAGCTATCCTTATCATCCCCCCGCAAGATGGGCGGTCGAATGGCAAGACCAATCTTGGATATCAATGTTTGAAATGGAACACGAGCAAGTGGCTTGGTAAGTGCATCAGCAAGTTGGTCTTTGCTTGCAATATAAGAGACACGGAGGATACCATTTTGCACAGATTCACGAACAAAGTGATAGTCTAGACCAAGATGCTTCATTTTGGAATGGAACTTCGGATTAACAGCAACATAAGTGGCACCAATGTTATCACAGTAAATTGTTGGTTTTGCAGAAGACTGGAGTCCAAGTTCAGTGAGCAAGTTAATAATCCATAGAACTTCAGCAGTTGTAGAAGCAATGGCACGATATTCAGCTTCGGTAGATGAGCGTGCTACTGTTCGTTGCTTTGTTGAGCTCCAAGAGATAGGATTACGACCAAGGTATACTATATAACCTGTAGTTGAGACATAATCGTCCATGTCACCAGCCCAGTCAGCATCGGTAAAAGCATGTAAAGAGGCAGGAGAATTTTTATGCAACACGATGCCTTTGTGAGAAGAACCTGCAAGGTATCTAAGAAGACGTTTCAAAGCACACCAATGATCATTGGTTGGGTTATGCATATATTGTGACAATCTGTTAATAGCAAAAGCAACATCAGGCCTCGTGAGACACAAGTACTGTAAGCTACCAACTAGACTCCGATATTCTTTTGGATCAGGAAGAGGAGAACCAGAATTTAGAGCTAAGGGTGGATATGTAGCCATTGGTGTGGGAACTGGTTTTGCTTCATCCATATGAGCTTTCTGAAGCAAGTCATGAACATATTTTTGTTGGCTAAGAAACATACCTTGAGGGTGGGGAATAACTTCAACACCTAAAAAATAAGATAATGGGCCGAGATCTTTTAGAGAGAATCGAGTGGAGAGTTTTTTTATGAAGGTATCAACAAATGTGGGGTTTGAGCCGGTGACAATAATGTCATCGACATAAACAAGAACATATATGAGATGATGAGCATGATTTAAAATGAAAAGAGATGCATCTGAAATTGTATTAACAAATCCGAGGCTTAGAAGATATTCTTTGAGTTCACTATACCAAGTTCGAGAGGCTTGTTTGAGACCGTATATTGCTTGACGAAGCTTGCAAACATGGTGAGGTCGGGCTGGGTCAACGAAGCCAGGAGGCTGAACCATATAAACATCTTCCTTGAGGGAGCCTTGAAGAAAAGCATTATTTATATCAATCTGCCGTAGAGACCATCCCCGAGAAACAGCTAGGGAGAGGATTATTCGAACCGTGGAAAATTTAACAACCGGGCTAAAAGTTTCAGTATAATCAAGGCCTGGACGTTGATGAAAACCTTTTGCCACAAGACGAGCTTTTTGGCGTTCAATAGACCCGTCAGGATTATATTTGTTTCGAAACACCCATTTACATCCAACAAGATTGTAAGAGGGAGAATATGGGACAAGATCCCAAGTGTGATTCTTTTGAAGTGCATCAAATTCTACTTGCATTGCACTTTTCCATGTTGGACTTTTGAGAGCCTGAGCTACTGTTGTGGGTTCGGGGGAGATATGAGAGATATGTGAGTTAACTTTGTATTTTGGATTAGGCTTCACAATTTTATTTTGAGAGCGAGTGACTATGGAGCGAGGTGGAGGAATAGAAAGATGAGAAGGGGCAGATGTTGGTAATTCTGGTTGATTTATGGATTGGGTGGTTGCTGGCATGTTGGAGAGATTAATAGGTGGAGGATGAGAAGTGGGATTGAGTATAGGCAGAGATACATTACACCACATATCAGTGTCAGCAAGGTTTAGTGATGAAGAGGATGTAGTATGTTGCAAAAATGGGAAGGAGTGTTCAATAAATTTTACGTGCCTAGAAACATAAATTTTATTCGAGGTAGGTTCAAGACAATAATAGGCACTTTGAGTGAGAGAGTATCCCACAAATACACATGGTTTTGAACGTGGGTCAAGTTTATGACTTGTATAGGGCCGAAGCCAAGGATAACATAAACATCCAAAACTTCTTAATTTATGATAGTTGGGAACAGATTTGAAGAGTTTAAAGAAGGGATTTTGAAGAGAAAGAGATGGGGTAGGCATGCGGTTAATGAGATAAACTGCAGTAGAAAAGGCGAGTGTCCAATATTTGAGGGGCATAGAGGCATGAGAGAGAAGAGAAAGGCCTGTTTCAACGATGTGACGGTGACGCCGTTCAGAATACCCATTATGTTGTGGTGTGTGTGGTTGAGAGGTAAGATGAGTGACTCCATTATTTGCAAGAAAAGAATTAAGTTTCTGATATTCACCTCCATTGTCAGAATATAGAGTAATGATTGGTCGCTTGAAATATTTTTCCACCAGAGCTTTAAATCGAATAAAAATGAATTCAGTGTCAGATTTATTTTTAAGTGGATAGAGCCATATGTATTTTGTGTAATGATCAACAAATATGATGTATCATTACATTCATGTTACATGGCATACAATCAAATTTATCACAGAAAGGAGAGTCTCTATGTCTTAAAGGCACAGAGCAATCATAGAATGGTTTAGCAACACTACCAGATGGTTTCTTGCATGCATGAGTTAAATGATTAGTGCTAAAACAATTTTGACAAACTTTCCTAGGGGCATTTGGCACATAAGCATAATTGTTGTCCTTGTTAATCCCTAATTTGCCATTCCTGTTTTGTTTCTTTTTAGCCATTTTCTTCTTAAACTCATTATTCCCAGCTGAAACAAACTTCACAAATTTCTCAAGTCTAGGTCTACCTCCTACTGGCTCCTTGGCTTTGTTTTTGACATTCTCACTCTTAGAGGATGCTTGTTGTTCATTTGATTGTGCTTTATCTTCATCATCCAACATTTGCTTAATGAGTAAGGCATCCTCATCAATCTCAAGTGTTGGTGTTTTAAATATTGGGGTCTCAGCCTTTTTCAAAACCTGAGGCACTTCCTCTTGAACAACAATGTCATCTTCAATGACTGCATAGCCTTTCCTCTGTTTGAGAGTGTCATAATCAAGTCCAATAGCAGCCTTAGGTCTAGCTAGATTTTTCTCATGGTAGGACTGCAATAGACTAGAGGAATTCTTAAATGTTTTCAATTTAAATTCATTTTCAGCTAGTTCATCCCTAAGAGCTTTCTCAACTTGACTAGCACATAGAACCTTATTCTTTAGATATTCGATTTCTTGTTTAAGGTTTTCTACTTGCATAGCAGTTAGTTCTAGTTCCTCATTTCTTTTGTTCAACAGTTCATTCTTAGTAGACAGTTTAGCAATTTCTTCATTAGCAGCAGTCATACTAGTATGAATATTAAACATCTCAACAGATAGTTGTTCAACCATAGATTTGTATTCAGAAACAGACATGTCTATAGTAGTGAGGGATGGTACCTGAGAGTCTGATTCAGATGGTTCTTCCTTGGAGTTGGCCATCAAGGCATAGTTGCAGAATTCTTGTTCTTCTCCATCACTATCAGAATCATCCCAACACTTCCCTTCAGCTATGTAGGCCTTACCTGGTGTATTCTTCTTTAGCAGAGCCTCATACTTAGCTTCAAGCTCAAGAAACTCCTTATCCTTCTTTTTAGGATTCTTGCATTCACTGGCAAAATGCCCTAGGTCATTGCATCTATAGCATTTCACAGATGACCTATCCACATAGCTAGTTTTGAATTTGTTTTTGTTTGCTTTCACAGGTGCCTTGCTCTTGTTGAATGAATGATTTTGAGATCTAGACTTGAAGGGCTGATTCCTCTTAAATCTGATGTTTGGGAATTTTCTAGCCATAAAAGCATATGAAGTGTTTTCCATGGCATCCAACTCATCAAGAGTATAGAACTCATCTTCTTCCTTTTCATCAACAGGTTCAGTCACTTCTTCTTCAGTTTCTTCATCATCTACTATCTCTTCTATTCTCAGTTGACTTGCAGACGCTTCCAGGTCTTGAACGGATTTGTTGACAATCAAGGAACAGGATGTGTTTATCATTCTGCCTTGGTTGGCTTGGATAGCCCTCTTCTGAAGCAACTCAAGCTCATGAGTCTTTAAAACCCCATAGAGCACATCATATGTGACTTTGTTCAAATCTCTTTCTCTTAGAGATATGACCCTTTGCTCTAGATGATTTGGTGCAGATAGTAGAAACTTCATGTTTAATTCCTTAGTGCTGTAAACCTTCCTATTCATTTGAAGCTCAGTCACCAGCTTGTGAAATCTCTCAAACATATCAGTAAACTTTCTTTGGACTGTGCCATGAAAGCCTCATACTGTGTGACCAGTATCTGTTTCCTATTCTCTCTTACCTCCTCTGTCCCTTCACATAACACCTCGATGTGGTTCCACATGTCCTTGGCTGATGTGCATGATGCTATGTTGGCAAACATCGACATATCCATGGAGTCTATGATCAGCAACATGAGATGACTGTCTAGGGCAACCTTTTCCTTCTCTGAGTCCGTCCATTTGGATGGCTCTTTTGCAACATATGATCTAGGAATGACTATTGTGCCCACTGTAGATTCAGCAATTTCTTGTTGTGGTACAAATGGACCATTCTTGAGGATGTCAGGGTAGAGAGGATTGGCAGCTTTGATGAACAACAGCATTTTTATTTTCCAGAGATTGTAATTCTCTTTGTCGAACTTAGGGACCTTCACCGTACCTGTAGTCTTTGGTGTATTCGAACTCATGATCGTTTTCTGTTTAGATTAAACAGCCCGCTCTGATACCACTTGTTGAGTATTGAATACAGTAAAAGAATACAGAGGGGGGGGGATGAATGGATTCTTGAACTTTTCTTTGTTCTTGAATCTTTGCAGCAAGATATGTGTTGAGTGTGTGAGATATGTAAGTGCGGATAACAAAGACAAACACAACACAATATTACTTTAATCTAATATTTTATTAGATAAAGATTTTGCTACAATCTGTGAATACAAATGATAGTATTCTCAGCTTCGTTTTTCTCAGAGAGATATTTCTTCTGATGTATATGAAAATCTTATCTCTAAAAACTTATCTGCTAAGGAAGTGAGGCTGTATCCTTATAGACATGGATACACCTACTTACTACAAATAAGGTAGGTAAAAGAAACTACTTTCCAGTATGTCTATCTCATTTGAGTAAGAGTCCAAACGGCTACAGATTTGACTTTGCAAAGCCTGTTCAGATCCACTTCTTTAGCTCCTTGTCCCTTTGTCTTATCTCTCCAAGCTTCTTTGTAGGCTTTCCAATGTGCTTTATATTACATAGTCAAATAAAGCGTCTTGGCTTGTTGCAGGTTTCTGACTTGTACAATTCTTCAGTATTTTGTCTCCAAGAATGTATTCGAGAAGTGGCTAAGTGATTGATTCGAGAACTCGAATTGACTTAATCGATAACTCTAAGTTCTCGAATAGCGTTATATTGACATATCGAATCACTTCTCGAATAGCTCTTTTCTCTGGGACTCCTTGAGATATCGAATAGAGCATTTTGACATATCGAATCCCTGAGATGTCGAATAGCTTCTTTAGTCCTTGAGATATCGAATAGAGCATTGACTTGTTGACTCTTAGAGAACTCGAATGATGCTTTGACTTGTTGACTCCATGAGTTCTCGAATAGAGTAATAGACATATCGAATCTCTGAGATATCGAATGAGATATCGAACAGTGTATTTAGAGATATCGAATAGTGTCTTCTGAGATATCGAATCTCTCACTTCTCGAATGCTAGACTTCTCGAATAGACAAATGTACTTCTCGAATTGGTACTTAGGCAAATTCTTCATTTCTTCAAATCCCAACTGTGATTATTTGGCAGTCTTTATCTCCTTGCTTGAGGCATGAACCTTGGAACTTCTTTCAAGCATTATTCTTCACTTTAAAAGTACAGTTACACAACTAGGATTTGATGCCTATTACAAGTACAGAACAAATAGAAACTCTACAACTAGAGGTTCCCTCAGTTAAGAGGTCATGTAGGTAATGCATAGCATTACACATACTTAGGCTTGTTATTAGATGTATTCAGGCATGCCTCTCTGACTAACAATTATGACTGCTTATGGTTCTACCTGCTTGGAGGTTCATAGAACTATTCTTCAGGTTTCGAAACTGGTCTCCTTAATGTTACCAGTAGGTGGATAGATTGACCAAAATTTCCCTGATTCTGGAAAGGAATTCGGCGCATTTTGGCAAACCTTGTCTTTCTGATTATCAGAGAACATCATTGAAGAGAATGGAAACTAGAACGAACCCTGTGGATTGGGTAAGGTTGCTGTCATATGGGTTAGTAGACGGACCCCGAGTATTACGATTGGTTATAGAAAAAAAATTATGATGTTAAGATTGGACGGACAAAGAGAAATGTAATTAAGAAACAAGCCGGACTGGGAAATTCCAGGATTGACTTAAATGAAAAGGTTGTTATGACAGAAGTGTTACGCTTTTATGGCACATGGAATTAATTAGAATAGTTGAAAAGATAAAAGTAAAGGAAAGGTGACCGGAGACGGTACCGAGAAGTCGATTGAGACTTATATGGAGTAAAATGTTGAAAAGATCAAAAGGTATCAGAGAAGAAGGCACTATGAAAGTAATGTTATTAGCTAACCCCTAAATTCAAATATTTTAGTATGGCTAGTTTGGGCCAAGTCACAAAGGATTATCAAGTGACTAAACAACAATGTAAAGACAAAGCGGGGTGCTTCTAACCAAGCACCAACCGCGAGGACTTGTGATATAAAATGAATTGAGATACATGATGATGGATTTTATATATACCATGGACGTATTAGGATTGAGGATAGTGACCAATGAAGAGTTACGAAGATTGTCAAAGATGGTGCAGTATGATGCATAAATGTTATCTGAAACTTATTGTCCTCAAGAGGAGCAATAGGTACTAAGAGATTCATGTTGAACATGACCAATATCTTCCAGAACATCCTTGCTACCATTACAAAGTTCTGTAAGAAAGAGCAAATAAGACATATGTTGTCTTTTGGAAGGTCATGTAGACTGACATTCGTTTGAAAGAAAAGGTTAGCATTAAGCTACTTATAGATTATTAAGATGAGAATGATTGAAAAGAGACCCTTATTAAGGATACATGATTTGATTGCCAATTTCAGGATAATGTAAGTATTCCTTGAAAATAGAATTGAGGATGGAATATCTATAAATTAAGACGAACCCTGGGGATGCACAAAGGATAGCATCACCCCTAATAAAGACAGTGTAAAATTCAGATAATATAAGTTGAATCGACCAAAGTAACAATAACCTGTAAGGAATTGTTGAAAGGAGTCTAGAAGAGTACATAGACAGAATTGTCATAGGATTGATTACTGATATTTTGATGTACCCTGTACCCAGGAAATACAGGAGGATTGATGAGGATGACCTAAGGAAAACCTTATAAGAAAAAGGTAATATATTCTGAACTTCAAAATGGAAGTTTGGTAAGGAATGTAGATAAATAATAACGCCAGATGAAGCATGTGTGAAGCCATGAGAAAGTATGGATTGAACCAATCAAGGTTGAGATGATCCTAAAACAAGAAAGAACTAAGAATAGAAATATCCTAGGTATGATTATGAGTAACTGTAGTAAAGTTCACACCAAAAAGCTGGAAGCAATGACTTATGGAGAAAGATTGGTATATGTTTTCTACCCTTCAGTAGAGTTCAAGGGAGAATGCTTTCACCCTAAGTTGGAAAAGATCCAGAAAACATTGATTGCAAGAAATTGTTATAATCAGGAAAGGCCAATGAGGTGGCTGACACTTTAAGTATAGAGGAGTACCATAAATGCTCATACCAAAGGAAACTGAATGATAATAAAAAGGACCTTGAAGGTCAAAATATGATGGAGGAATTTACGTTCCCACTGATGATTGTACGTGGATCAACTATAAGAATAGTTTACGTAAACATTCGATTCCTGATATTGTCTGAAGCACATTACCGACATTAGGAGGCTCTGCGACAGGCCAGACCAAATTCCCCAAGAGACTCTCCTTTATTTTAGAAAGAGAGAGGAGAGATTAGGTAATAAGGGATGACTGAATACAGAAGGGTAGATTGGTACTGATATTGGTAAGCTAATTGGCATGATGATGAATAACAAGCAAGTTTATGATGGTGTATTTCTGTGCAAACAAGATAGAGAATATGATGTTGGAGATTCGGGATGTTGAAAGATATCCCTGTGAAAGGATTAACGAGGTTCGAAAAGTGATTAAGTAAACCGTTAAGCTTCCAGTCTTCTACTAGAGATATACGATTAATAATCTCACCAACCTGTCATAGCTGCGAGGCTTGAAGCTCTTCTGCAATTTTATCTGCTTCATGTAATATCTACGTCAAGTTCAGGAAGCATTCCTTATGGATAGGGGATAGTAATTATTTTGTCTTCCTAGAGGATCTTGACCTGACAATTATGAAACCCATAAGATTAGCTATTAAAGCACTACGTAAACGACTATGGTAATGTCGGGACTGAATATAAGTAGAGAAATCATCCAGGTTTATCTCGGATGGTTTAAATTTTTGAACAACGTGATATTTGAAATAAATGATTAGGCTATGATGGTTCATAGAGTGATTATAGTAAAAATGGAAACAAGTGACTGATAGAAATGAATATAGAGTTGAGGATCAATAAGGGAGTTAGATATGCGGACTCCTGAGAAGCCCTAGTAATGAAGCAAGAAAAGTATGAAATTGACACAGCAAAGTTATTGGCCAAAACGGAAAGTTGGAATTAGAGGCATAAATGACATACAAATTAACCCCTTAAGTAGGGAGAATACGAGGAAATTTGGAATAGATTGATTGAGTAATAAAGAGACTCAGGGAATGAGAAAGTGAAAATCTAGATGGTTGAACAAAGGAAAGTTTGACCCCAATCATGTAACGCGTGTTGAGTAAAGGTGACGAGTGTCTCACTTATGAGATGATGGTGGAGTTAAACAACAGAAGTGAATGAATATCAGATCATCAGAAGGACGTGATTGATAAAGAAAAGATTGGGAAATGATTATGGAATGTGAAGCAAGGAATGTTATGAATGAAATGTTAAGAATGGGTTTTCTAACGAGCTCTTGGGATGACAACCTGATAGTGTTAGTATTGTGAATATGAAAGAACCAGTGTCGTGGCGTGGAATGCCAGTAACAATGATGTCAAGCGAGAAACCCAAGATTTAACCTGAGAGGTTGAAGGATTTTCCAAAAGTGAGTGATGCTAAGATTGAACAAGAGAATAGGTCCATAGAATGATGGGCAGAGCAGCGAGGATATGTTGACACGTGAGATTACGCTAAAATAGTATTTAATGCAAATACGATTTCCTTCTTCTCCGATAAACCTCTATAGTTCAGAGGTAAATTCTAAGTATGATATTTGACAATCATGAAAAATTTCTATAATTCTTTGAAATTCTTTTCTTTTCTTCTCTCTTATTTATCTTCTTCTGAATTGAGAAGAACAACCTTTTAAGGAGGGGAGGTACTGCTACGTGACTACCTGTCTATGTGATAGAAGTCTAAGTGGAATGCCATAACTTGTCCAAATTGCTTGTCAAGTATTAAAGGTTGGCTACCTTCCGTACTAACTATGCAATAGGACAAATGTTCATTGATCACAGTGATCTCTCAATAAATTCTTCCATTTATATATATTGATCGAGATTGCGAAGATAAAAGCGATCAGGAAATGCATAGTATGAGTGAGGTTATCTCCGAAAGCGCGATAGTGATACCGAAGTCACTACAGGTGCCAATAAGAGTAATAGTATATGACTGGGTAAGAGCAGAACCCGGACATGGCGTTATACGAAAAGTAACAAGGATTGATAGAAAGGATAAAGGGTATATTGTAGCACTAGTGAGAGGTGCTGTAAAGAGCTAGGAATGATTAAGGAATGACTGGGGAACTGGAAAGTGAAATAATCAAACAAGTACCCAATTGTCTTCTACCTGATTCCGGGACAGAATCCTTTTAAGGAGGGGAGACTGTAAGAACCCAAATTTTCGGTAGAATTAAAACTTTTTATTAAGTATTGATAAAAGGAGGAACAATGATTTCGACAATAAGGTCATCAATTCTAATGAATGAATTGAATGAATATGGATTCCAATGTTTATATGCCATGCAGAATGCAATTGGTTGACAGCTTAGATTAGAATAATCTATCTCCTAGAAAGTAGGATATGGTGATTAACGAAGAAAGAATATTCTCATGTCATCCAAATCGATATCTGTTATAAGTCCAGTGGTCCCGTAAAAGAGAATAAAGGGAGGAATAGTGTTTTTGGTGGAAATGAGAATATTATTAGACGACGCTATATAGAAGTACCCGGAATGGATTTCTGAGTTCGTATTAGTGATCCAGGGGGAAAATAAGTGTATGTAAAAGCTATCGGATTCTGAAAAATAGCACTTTTATTTTCTCCGAGAATTCCCTGGACACTGAAATACTTAAGGATTTAATAAGGGGATTTAAGGAATTTAAATTCAAGATTTGTAAAGGAGGATTGAGAATGATGGTATTATTATTAAGAAGGTTTCCGGTAAAACCCTAACTAGAAATTCTTGAGATATTCTTTCGAATGATCAATGAATTGAGTAATAACCGGACAAAGAAACAAGCAGGGGATCAAGATGCATGCATGTGCTAGTGAAAAATATCTAGTAACCAAGCTAGTTACAACAAGGAACTAGAACACTTAGAGATCAACCAAGTACTTAGCAATCAAACTACTAGTTAGCTTCCTCACCATTAATCTTCAACACTTGTCTCTCCAAAAACCTCATCCATGACATCACACCTTTATTAAAGCTACTTTATTAAGATATTATCTAAAGACATTGCAATAATACACCTTGGATGAGATAAGGGCAAGAGAAAAGCTAGAAACACAAGAACTCTCCAAACTGTCCAGCATGACCAGCAAGGAGAGAAAAATTCATATCTCCCAATCTAGAGCTTCTAAAATCACCAAATTTTAACCATAGCTTCTCAACTCCATGTGTAAGGTTCGTTCAAAATTTCATGGCCAACAAAGTAGTATAGCCTAGTCAAATCCATGCTCAAAGTTGGGGAAACAAATCTGACCAGTTTCTGTCCAGTGGGAAAAACGGGTTCAAAACCATAGCTACAAAACTTCAAATTTGATGATCTATAGTTCAAAAGAAAGCCCTTGAATGGTAGAAGATGAGGTAAAAATTTGAGCACCAAACTCTTATTTTTCGAATTGTTATGATTTCTACAAAAGTGATGATGAATAGTAACCTTCATGAACTAACTTTGATTTCTTGTTTTGTTTGGATGATCTAAGCAATCCTAAGGCTATACAAGAACAAACCAAGGCTTAGCAAGGTCTTAGGATACTCCAAGGAAGGTAATAATCTTAAGAAACCCTAGCTCTTAGTTTAAGTTTTGTTGATTATTGGATGATCTTGAGATTAGTTATGTTATTAGTGTTAATTATAAGCACGTTAGCATGATTTTGTAGTTGGTTTAGCATATAATGAACATGATGATGAAGTATGATATTTCTGGACTTATTGAGGTGTATAACATGTGTATAAGATGTATGGATGCCCGGTGTGGCTTGGTTGTGTTGAAAACAATTTTGAAACGATCGATTTATAGCCGTCGTAATCCCCGATTTTCGTTAGACCTTAAGAATCCGTTCATAACAGTTGGTATTAGTTCCTGACCTGGTTGATTATATGACATGTCCTTGTATATCTCGAGTCATAGATCGTTTTGGCGAAAGAATCGAAACAAACGGACTTACGGTTTAGGAATTATGGCTGATTTACTAAAAGTAGTTCGAAACCATAAACGAGAGTTCGTAACTGAAATTGAACCCTCATAAAATAGGTAATTCGGTGGCAAATCTTGGTAATTAAATACGGGAGATAAAAAGTAAGGTGTGAGAGAAAACCACATGTCAAACGAATCGTTTTTCAATTTTATAAAAATGTTTGAATCGAGGTTAAACGCGAACGAACCCCTAAAAGCGTACTTGGTTATAACTTTGGTAAAACACTTAGAAAACGGGCAATAAAACTCGAGGTATAATCTTGGTTCGTAAACGACCGAACTTAGAACTTACCCGGCTTAAGTATATGTCAATTTTAAGAGTAATGACATGCCTTAATAACGAACAAAAGTCGGATCGTATCGGTAATAAAAAGAGTTATACAAAAGGGTACATAACGAGATAACTCGAAAACGTGTTTCGACTTAAGTGAAGTTTATACTTAGACTTTTAAAAGGTGTTAAGTGGTTAATCTCGAATGTTCTGATTGTTTATAGATCATCGAGCAGACCCAGGACATGCTATCTCTACCCACACCCGATTACCAGGCAAGTTTCCAATACCTTGGAACTGTTGTTGTGATAATATGTATATTTGTTGTTTTTGATACATATGCCATAGCATGCATGCCTATTGTCAAATTATATTATGATACTTGTTCCTTGAATTGATATTGGCGTCAAATTATATTATGATACTTGTTCCCTGAATTGATATTGGCTTATAGACTAGATACGAATTATCAGTTATAAGCCGGATTGTTTTGGTAAGACCCTTAGCGAAGGGCATATGATATTCATTCTTAAATATAGACCGGGAGTCGGTATTTTGAGATATATAAATAGTTATGGAAACCCGGAGGGATTCCAACGGCAGATTATTATTTATTTTGAGGAATGTTATTATTAAACATCATTTATATTTCCATAAAGTATCAATTACTTGGAAATCTTTCGAGGAATGTTATTCGAGTATTATCTTAGTCGAGAGATATTAAATAAATGTTAGTTTCGAATATTCATTTAGAGTTGATTATTTAATGAATATTATTTTGATATTCATTTGGAATTTTATTCATTAAATGAATATCACCTTCGAATATTCATTTAAGATTTTATTTACTTAATGAATATTACTTTAAAATATTCATTTGAAGTTCTATTTATTTAATGAATATTATTTTAAAATATTCATTTGAAGTTCTGTTTACTTAATGAATATTATTTCAAATATTCATTTAATGGTTGATTTATTTAGTGAATAATTATGCATATTTATTCGAGGATTATTGATGAGCAATATTTTATATTAAGAATATTCTTTAAATACTTATGATTTAATAAGTATTATTTGAATATTTATTTAATTCTTTTAAACTAGTTTTAAAATGATTATATTATTCAAAGATTATCTTCCACCTTCAGATATTATGTAAAATATTTCGGAGTCTTTTTATGACTATTTTATCAAGGAAAGGTTCCTAACTCTTTATTTTCCATTTAAATCTATCTTAAAAGGATTTAAATTCTCGCTCAAACTTCCATATTATAGGGGAACCTTACTTGAGAAATGTTATTTATCTTGTTGACTTCCCGGTCATAAATCTTTTAAAGCTATTCTTTTCACTCGCAACTTGGTTGCTGTTTATCAATTGAATCTTTGAGTAACCTTCTCATCATTCGAGGGGTAAGATTATTGGAACAAGATGGTATCCTCTAACAAGCAGCAGCTTGGGAGATATGATGTTGAATTTTCCTTTCCAACTAGATACGACTACTTTGTGGAGTCTTATCAACAAGTATTATACTTGGGGAAAGGGGGACGAACTTTACGTTCGGTGTCATGAACTTCTTTTCGAACTTGGAGTCGTGTAAGAGGCCGAGTAGCGCTGGTCTATCCCATTGGCCCAATCGTTGGCCGGGGAGATCTAACAGGGCGGTAGACAAGTAAATCCGTCAGCTCTTCCTTCTACCGGTAGTAAATCTAAAATGAGCTTTACAATCTGAGACTGATCATCGTAAGGATTGGAACAGCGGGCGCGGTGAATACTCCAGCATTAGTTCATCATTCAAATTCATTTATTTTCTGCAACATTATCATTATTGGCAGTATTGGAAAGTATTCATAATTGGAATTGTAATATTTTTTCCTACAAGTTCCTCTTTTATGATAAATGATAATATCTTGCTTATCTTTGACATAACAGATATTTCCACCTATATATACATTTTGAGTTACCTTGTAACTTCATCGCTCGTGTAATACTGGCATCATTTCCGTAAATACATTGCATATGGTTTGAATGATACATTTGAACTGTTATATATTATCGTTCAGTTATACATTATTGTTGGTGGGCTATTGCTCACCCTTGCTTTATTATTATATCACAACAACAGCTAGACCAGATGACTCGCACAAGGCGCACTCAACGCTGACGAGGACGATGAGACTACCAGAGCTGAAGAGGAAGCTATTGGTAGGATAGATTCATTCTTTCAGTACCAAGTATATGGGCTAGCATGACTTATGTAAATGGATGGCAAAGAGTGTGTATTTATATTGTAATTCTTTTGGGTTGTAAGAACTCAAAATGTGATTAATAAAATTTGATTATTACTCTGATTTCATCTCTGGGACAATAACGGGTGTGCTTTATATTGTTGTGTTGGGTCATAAAGATGTAATTTATTTTATGTTGAAGTAAGTTCAAGTATTGTGGGCAGAAATGGAGACCGTAACGACCGGATCCCGGACCCCGGATCTGGGAGTGTTACAGCTCCCGCAGGAAGCCCATGAATACCAAGGCCAGGATGAATCCCAAACATATAGCCATGTCAGTGAAGGAAAGTTCTTGTCCCTTGGAAGCCCTAAAGCAGGAGGAATGGGGCATAACTTTAGCTTCCAGCAAACCTGCAGGCCTGGAGGCAATCGGGAGATGAATCCAGACAATATGGACGAAGAATATATACCCTCTAATGGGCAATCAGACCCATTTATTGTTGAAAGGCTGAACAAAGCCTGGGATACAGATGAGCCACCACTCTCTAAGTTTTGTGTGATGAGTGGCAGCCCCGAGTATGATGGTAGCTGTAAGAACCCAGATTTTTGGTACTAATTAAAACTTTTTATTATGTATTGGGGTATGAATGTATCAGTGGGTTAATAGATGGATATTGAATGGATTGGATTCAAATATTTATATGTCATGAAGAATGCTATTGGTTGACAATCTAGATAAGAATTATCTATCTCCTAGGAAATTAAGATTTGATAATTCCACAGGGAAAGGTTACTCTTATGTCATCCAAATCGATGTCAGTTATCAGTCCAGTAGTTCCGTAAAAGGGTTAAGGAACGATCGAAAGAGAACCAGGACATCCATATAACCCTAGAGGAATAAGTAAAGAATAAGTGGTGAATAGTGATTTTGATGGATTATGAATATTATTAGACGACGCTATATAGAAATACCCGGAATGAAATTCTAAGTTCGTATTAGTGATCCAGGGGGAAAAAGAGTGTATGTAAAAGCTGTCAGATTCTAAAAAATAGCACTTTTATTTTTCTCCTCGATTTCCCTGGATATTAAAGAATTTAAGGATTTATTTAAGAGATTTAAGGGATTTAAATTCAAGGATATTAAAGGAGGATTAAAGATATTAGTATAAATATCAAGAAGGTTTCCGGTAAAACCTTAACGAGAAATATTTGAGATATTCCTCCGAATGATTACTAAAATGGAGTAATAAACGGACAAAAGAGCAAGCATTAAGCTAAGATGTATGCATGTGCTAGTGGAAAGTATCTAGTAACCAAGCTAGTTGCAAGGAAACTAGCATCATTAGAAGCTAACCAAGCCAGTTAGCATGGATGTCATCCTTCCACCACAAGAATCAAACACATGGCTTAAGGTGATGCAAGAGATGAGCAAAGCACTTTATTAAAGTGACTTTATACAAGATATTATCCATACAAACACAATAATGCAAGATTAGATGCAAGCAAGACCAAGCAAACTTCATTTCTCTCCATTTGTACAAACTGACCAGCAAGAACACTCATGAGAAGAAAATTCATATCTCCATTTATATTTGATGATAAAATCAACAAATTTTTACCAAAGTCTCTCCACTCCATGGGCAATATTCGCTCCAAATTTCATAGCAATCCAAGTAGTATAGACTAGGCAAATCACCTCCCCAAGTGAAGAAACCAAACTGCCAGAATTCGTAACAGCTTCTGTATTGATTTTCAAACGGCCATATCTCCTTCGTTTCTCAATGGAATTTGGTGTTCTTTAGCTTGTTGGAAATCTCGTTAGATGCTCTACAACTCTCCTTTAGAATCCTTGTCCAGAAAACCTTGGTAAGGCCCTCGTTTTTCGTGTTCTTTAAACTGAGGTATAGCAGTTCCAAAAATTCTAAGAATGTTCTTGATGTGTCTTGCTAGTTTAAGGTTGTAAAGGAGTTCTAAGGACTAGATCAAGGCTTGTTAGGCTCATTTACACACCAAGGAAGGTATAACTCTCTTGAAACCCTAGCTCTTAGTTTAAGTTTTGATGATTGTTGAATGGTTTTAGATTAGTTAAAAGTATGATGTTAATACAAGCATGAAAGCATGATTATGTAGTAGATTAAATTGATTTAAGAGATATGATGTATATGGTGGTGAGATCAGTTGTATTATGGACTGGTTATGATGTATGAATGCCCGGTGTGGCTTGGTTTGATGATTACGATTTTTTTGAATGTCCGATTTATAGCCGTCGTAATGCCGAATTTTTGTTAACACTTAGAAACCGAGCATGACAGTTAATATAATTTCCTGACCTTGGTAATATTATGACTTGTCCTTGTAGATCTCGAGCCATAGATCGTTTTGGCATGAGAATCGAAACATTCCGACTTACAGTTTAGGAGTTATGGTCAAATTGCTAAAATTGGTTCGAAACCTTAAGTAAAAGTTCTGTTAGGAATAATTCATAAGTTGTGATGTTAAGAATAGAATTTTGCTAATACTTCTTGTATATCCTGATCTTATAAAAGATTTAGCACTTTGTATAGGATATATGTGTTAGACAGTAATCTGTAGAGTTTAATCAGGAACAGTGCGTCAGAGACTACATGTCAGGAACAGTGTATCGGGGACTACATGTCAGGAATAGAGGAGCAGATCCTGATACATTAAGTCAGATCCTGATCAAATACTAATGGGATAATCAGATCCTGATACAATGGGAAATCTTGATATCAGTCGTGTTACTGATGATGTCATTATGGATGCTATAGAAACTGGCAAGTGCTATAAAATATGATCGTTGTTTTGAAAAACAAGCAAGAAGATATCATGAAGGAAACGAATTCTCTATTGATGGAAACTATCAACTGGACGGCAGAACATTGTCATAGATAGATTATAATTCTGTTATTAGTTGATAGGTAGCAGTATAAATACTCTCTCAATATCATTGTAAAAAGTGCATGCGAGCAAGTAAGTTCGTAAGATTTGTATTCGAGAGTTCGAAACAAACAGAGAGAGAGATTTGTATTGTCAGCAGCTGCTAAAGGTATTGTACACCTTTGGTAGAGTTTGTATTTGATTATTTTAATACAAACAAAGTTTGATTCATTCGTTTATTCTTGTTCATATAATCAATCAAAAATCAGACACGATTATATAACTTGTATTCAACCCCCCATTCTACAAGTTATTCGAGTTAACAATTGGTATCAGAGCAGGTTGATTTCGAATAATCATAAAGATCTGCAATCATGTCTGGTTACAAGGATGGTAATACTAAGATCCCTATGATCAAGAGAAACGAATATACTCTATGGGAAGTGAAGATGTTGCATCACTTGGAAGCAACAGATCCTGATTATCTTGACAGAATCAGAGATGGGCCTTTTGTTCCAACAAGGCTTGTTCCTCAAGCAACTGTCGAAGGAAAAGTTGTTCCAGAACATACAGCAGAGAAGCCTAAATCAGAATGGACAGATAAGGAAAAGGAGAACGTTCTTAAGGATGCTAAAGTGAGAAACATACTATTCAACAGTCTTGATTCTGTTCTCACTAACTATGTTCTCTCTTGTAAAACTGCTAAAGAGATATGGGACAAACTAAAGGTTCACTGTGAAGGAACGAAACCTATCAGGAAGAATATGAGGACACTTCTCATACAACAGTATGAGTACTTTGAATCCAAGTCTGGTGAGTCACTTACTGACACCTTTGATAGGTTTACTAAACTCATCAATGAGATGGCCATGCATGGTAAATATTATGACTTGGAGGATATGAATACGAAGTTCATGAAAGCTCTTCCTGATTTCTACAATGAGAAGATATCTGCAATTGAGGAAGCTAATGATCTTGATGAGATATCATTAGAAGCAGTTTATGGAAAATTGAGAGCTTATGAACTTGACAGGCAGCAGAAAAAGAGCAGGAGTGAAGGAAAGATGAAAACGGTTGCACTCACTGCTCAATCTGAAACAAAGAAGCTTCCAGAAGAAAAGTCTGAATCTACTGAAAGAGACTTGAGGAAGAAGAAGAGCAAAGAAAGTTCTAAGTCAGAGACTGAAGATATAGACTCTGAAGATAATGATTCTGAATCAAAGATGCAAGAACTCTTTGCTATGTTTTCTAAAGCTTTCAAGAAAGGAAGATTCAATAAGAGAAGATTTAGCAAAGGCACTTTTAAGAGGAAAGAGGAGAAGAAGAATGACAAAGGCAAGAGTACAATTATCAAGCTTGATAAAGCCAAGATCAAGTGCTTTAACTGCAGTGAGCTTGGACACTTTGCTAGTGAGTGCAAGAAGCCTAGGAATTCAGGGAAGGGCAATGCACTCATGGTCACACAGAAGGATTGGGCAGACTCCAGTGATTCTGAAGATGAATTGGATTATGACAACATTGCATTGATGACAAGTGCTTCAGAAAAGCCTGGATCTCCAAAGAAAACTTCTTCATCTTCTGTTAAGGTATCACTTCACTCTCTTGATTCGTTTGATAGCTTAGATTCTGATGATATTAGATCTATTCATGTTGAGTTTAAGAATCTTATGACTAATTTCAAAATTCTTGCTAGTGAAAAAGATGAACTCAAGGCTAAGAATGATGAATTAGTTAGTAGAAATAATTTTCTTGAATCTAAGTTAATTCAAATGGAAGAATATAAGTTAAGTTCTGATAGAGCTAAGCATGATTATGGTGTTATTCTTGAGGCTTATGACTATGTCAGAAAAGAACTAGAGGAAGAGAGATATGTGATTAAAACCATTAACAATTATGGTAAAAAGACTCAAGAAATCACTGAAAATCAAATTCTGGGTAAAGTTAATGGTTTAGGTTTTGATAAGGCTAGACAAGAAGATACTGTAGCTATTGTCAGTGATGATAGTAAAACTGAAGCTAGCACATCTAAGTCTGAAGGTAAGAAGATAGTTTCTGAACCTAAACATGTTAAATTTGTTGATTCTAAAGGTACCCCAGTAGTGCATAAAAGAATTAACAATAGCAATTCAGATGAAAGAGTGTTAGAAAAACCTAAGAATGTCAACATAGGTTTTCTGTCTAAGTCTCAGTTGAAACAGAGACTAGAAAGTATTTCAGAGTCTAACAAGATCAGAAGAAATAGGAATGGAAAAGAAGGTATTAACAAAGAAAATAATTACAAGAATGTACCTGATGCACCTAGGAAGAAATGCTATAAATGTGGAAATCATAATCATTTAGCCCTAGACTGCAATCAAAACCCTTCTTGGAAAACTGAGTCCAGATTCCCCAAGACTCAGAGGATTCAATACCAACCACAAGAACCCTGTTATCATTGTGGTAGTTTACTTCATTCCATTTATATGTGTAAGGAATATCATGAACTATATTATGACTATGATTCTCTGAAATCTGAAACTCCTAGTCACAAACAGTTTGTGAAATCTAAGTCTAAGGTTGACTCTGCAACAGGTAAATCAAAAGCAAAATCTTCAAAGCCTGTTGGTTCAAAAGTTAGTAAGAAAGGATCCAATCAAAGTTGGGTCCTAAAAAATTCTAACTAGCTACTTTTTGTTTGCAGGGCACTGGAAAGAAGCATTCAATTATCTTGGACAGTGGATGCTCTGGACATATGACTGGAAAGAAGTCCCTGCTTACAAAGTTTGAGAGGAAAGCTGGCCCAATAATATCCTTTGGAGATGGCAACAAAGGAGAAACTCTGGGATATGGCTCAATTATTTTGGTGAATGTCATCATAGAAAATGTAGCACTGGTTGAAGGCTTGAAACACACACTTTGAAGCATAAGTCAACTGGGTGATAAGGGTTACCAATCAATCTTTGACAGTAAGGGATGCAAAATCTTGAATATGAAGAATGGAGACATTGTTCTGACTGGTCAGAGATATGGTAACATATATGAAGCCAGCTTGAGTGACACATCTAAAGAAACTGTCAGATGTCTTTACAGCAAGGCATCAAATGAGGAAAGCTGGAACTGGCACAAGAAGCTCTCACATCTTAATTTCAAGAAGCTTAATCAACTTGTTAAGCATCATCTGGTGAAAGGCCTACCTCAGGCAAACTATGTGCAAGATGGACTTTGTGATGCTTGTCAGCTTGGTAAACAAAGAAGAACCACTTTCAAGAGCAAGACAGAAAATTCAATTACTGAACCATTTCACATGCTGCATCTTGATTTATTTGGTCCAGTAAACATTATGTCTATCAACAAGAAAAGATATGCTCTAGTTATAGTGGATGACTACACAAGGTTCACATGGGTATTCTTTCTACACAACAAGGATGAAGCTCCTCAGCAAATCATTGAACTTGTCAAGAATATTCAAAATAGCTCTGAGTATAAGGTCAAAGTGCTCAGAAGTGACAATGGTACAGAATTCAAGAATTCTACAATGGAGGAGTATTGTGCAGATAGTGGAATTACTCAACAGTTCTCTGCACCTGGAACACCTCAGCAAAATGGTGTAGTAGAAAGAAAGAACAGAACTCTCATAGAGGCAGCAAGAACCATGCTTGCAGATGCAAAGCTTCCAACCTATTTCTGGGTAGAAGCTATCAACACTGCATGTTTCACTCAAAACTGTACCTTGGTAAATGGTCATGGTAATACTCCCTATGAGATGATCAAAGGAAAGAAACCAAGTGTGAAATACTTTCACATCTTTGGATGCAAATGCTATGTCCTGAAAGTTCATCCAGAACAACTTGGGAAATTTGAAGCCAAATCGGATGAAGCAATATTTCTAGGATATTCAGCATCAAAATCCTTCAAAGTATACAATCTCAGAACTTATATTGTTATGGAATCAATTCACGTTGCATTTGATGATAAGAAGTTTGGAATTTTGGAAACTGATGAAAGCCATGACAATCTGGAATTTGAAAATCTTAAGTATTCTGAGATTCCCTCCAGTGATGATGAAGGTTCTCCAGAGGAAATATCTATTGCTTCTCAAAGGAATGCTACTGTTGAGGGGGAGCAATTCAATCAAGGAGAACGTAGGACTGGTTAGGATCAGACTGGTCATTCAGAGTCTACTTCATCAGGAACTGATCCTTCAGAGTCTAATGAAGGAAGATCAGGAACTAGCAGCAGTATTGAATTCACTGATTCTACTGATCAAGGGGGAGCTTTTGAAGGCAGAGAAAGTTCTTCTACAAGAAATACCACTAACTTAGGGGGAGAGTCTTGCAGGAGCAATCTACCACCTGTTAGAAAATGGACAAGGGATTATAATGAAGATTTGATTATTGCTGATCCAAATAGTGGTGTTCGAACTAGAAGATCAATTCAAAATGAATGCTTGTACAATTGTTTTCTCTCAAAGAATAAACCTAAGAAGGTTGAAGAAGCCTTACAGGATCCTGATTGGGTAATAGCAATGCAGGAAGAATTGAATAAGTTTGAGAGGAACAAAGTTTGGAAACTGGTACCAAGACCTAAAGATAGATCTATTGTTGGTGCTAAATGGGTTTTCAGAAACAAGCTAGATGAATCTGGTATGATTGTAAGAAACAAAGCAAGACTGGTAGCCAAGGGTTATTCTCAGGAAGAAGGAATTGACTATGATGAAACCTTTGCACCTGTAGCAAGATTGGAAGCAATCAGAATGTTTCTTGCATTTGCAGCTCATTCAAAATTCAAGGTATACCAGATGGATGTAAAGAGTGCTTTTCTAAATGGCAAGCTTGATGAGAAAGTATATGTGGAACAACCACCTGGTTTTGTTGATCCAAAGCATGTCTACAAACTTGACAAGGCACTCTATGGACTGAAGCAGGCACCAAGAGCATGGTATGAGACTTTGTCTAAATTTCTACTTGGAAATGGCTTCACAAGAGGTACAATTGACAAAACTCTATTCTTTAGAAAGATAAAAGGTGATTTGCTTTTAGTTCAAGTTTATGTTGATGATATTATATTTGGTTCTACTAATGAAAAGTTATGTGCTAAGTTTAGCAAGCTTATGCAGTCTAAATATCAGATGAGCATGATGGGTGAACTAAATCACTTTTTAGGCTTGCAAGTCAAACAGACTGAGACTGGTATTTTCATTAATCAGTCAAAGTATATCAAAGATCTTTTAAAAAGGTTTGTCTTTCAAAATTGTGCAATTGCAAAGACACCCATGGCAACAGCCACTAAGCTAGACTCTGATCCTAAGGGAAAGAGTGTTGATAACACTAGCTATAGAGGCATGATAGGTTCACTGTTATATTTAACTGCAAGTAGACCAGATATAATGTTCTCTACCTGTTTATGTGCTAGATTCCAAAGTGATCCTAAGGAATCTCATTTAATTGCTGTGAAGAGAATTTTTAGATATCTCAAGGGAACTCCAAATCTTGGTTTGTGGTATCCAAGAGAATCTGATTTCTCCCTAATTGGATATTCAGACTTTGATTATGCAGGGTGTAAAATAGACAGGAAAAGCACTACAGGTACATGTCAATTCTTAGGAAACAGATTGATTTCTTGGGCAAGCAAAAAGCAGCAATCAGTTTCAACCTCAACTGTAGAAGCTGAATACATTGCAGCAGGCAGTTGTTGTGCTCAACTCCTTTGGATAAGAAATCAGTTGATGGATTATGTTATGACACTTAGTAATATTCCTATGTTTTGTGATAATACTAGTGCTATCAAAATTGCAGAAAATCCAGTTCAACACTCAAGGACTAAGCACATTGATGTCAGGTATCATTTTATTAGAGAACATATTGAAAATGGTACTGTGGAACTTCATTTTGTTCCTACTGACAAACAGCTTGCAGATATTCTAACTAAACCACTTGATGAGGCCACATTCATTAGATTGGTTAGTGAGTTAGGAATGTTAAATTTTTAGATCTTTAACATCTGCACAAGTAGCAAGGTATCAGCTTATAGACTTGATATTTTGTCAGGATCTATACTTGATGGTTAAATGCTTAAGCTGTAACACTTTACTTTGATAAATTACAGTATGATAGACTTGTTAATAAACATCAGGATTGCTATCATTATGCTGACGTCATCAGTATTGACGTCAGGATTGTATCGTCAGTATCAGGATTATGAAATTTGTGTGTCTTACTGTTTCAAATTCTGAAGTTCATGTTATCTAGTGGTTCAATTCTGAGTTTTGTTAAGTCTATGTTAGCAAGTGTTATTACATGCATACTGATAATTTATGTCATTATTCATGTGAGTCAATAAACAACAATAGACAAGTAGATATTAGGGAAACTTGTATTTTCATTAATCAAAAGCATTACATACATGAAAATGAAATACAATTCTTCTTTTGTCTAACTACTACTGATGATTCTGTTCTTGTCTAAAGTTGTTGCTACTTCAATTCTCAACGATCGACTTCAGGACAAGGAGCATCTCAAGATTGGATTCCTTGTCTGGGCGACTTGAATGAGAGCAGCCGACTCATCTTCATGCTTATTGAAGAAGATGAATAGCATCTCCATCAAGATCAACCTCAGACTCTTCACCAAATTCTTCATCCTCAAGGTGTGAAGAGATTAGAGGAGGATTGTATCCAACTGGTAGATGTTTTAGAGGAGACTCGTGGAAATCATCAGGGTTAAGATTAACCATATCTGACTTGATGAGAAAAGTCATCTCTTCTAAGAGATAGTTCACTTGCTCCTGATCATCAAGAGTAAAGAACTTCTCAATGGTAATGAACCAAAAGCTAGGGTTCATATGGAGATTTGGGTTGAAAGACATGATGGAAAGAGAAAAGAATGAAAAGGTTTTGGAGAATGGCATAAGTCGACGGTCTCTTTTATAGAAAGACGTGGAAAGCTGAACAGTCATTTGGGAGATAGCAATGCATTCAGTCACAATTATGTGTGACTATATTTCTTGGATTTTCAAGAAATATTGAATGAATTTAACCAATTGATTTTGTTATTTCTTTTACAGGTAAAAGAATATGTCATGTGGAAACTCCATTTAGTCTCTGGAATCAGGATGATATAGATCAGGAATACAAGTGTGTTCACATCAGGATTAGTAATTCTTTTTATTCAGAAATCATATTAAATCGTGTGATTATCCTAATGAGAAGACAAAAGGAAGATGATCAGTATTGATTTTTATCTTGATTTTACCTTGACTTATTTACTTGAAATTATTTTTGGATTTTATTTTCCAAAAGTCATGGGTAACTGCATTTTTCAGGGACTGACACCTGTCAACCTACGTGTCATCGTGGGATAATGGGTCTGAAGGATTTTTGAAATATAATTATTTTGACACTCTAATCGTGTAATTGCTTTCTCTAATTTCATTCTCTAAAGCAAAAACATTCTCGAGTTCTCAAAATCACTAATCAATTTCAAACATTTCTTAAGTTCTTTTCAGATCAAAATGGCAACTCAAAGAAGACTACCCAAATCAGTAGCTTTCAAGTTTGGTGACTTTGATTTTATGATGAACAATCATGTTGCAGCTATCACCAACACGGAAGGGGTGTCAACTGATTTTCACCTGATAATGGACTTTATGGCGAAAGGACCATTAAGCTATGCCTTGACAGCATCTCCACAAATTAATCAAGTAGCTGTTTCACAAGCTTGGGAGAATGCTGAGGTAATTGATTCTACTTAGAGTCAATCAGGTAAGATTGTTATACATTTAGGACAAGACTCATTTGATCTTACTGAATCTTTTATTAATTCAGTACTTCGCTTACCTGTTAGTACAAATTTTGAGAATCTACCATCTGATGATGATGTGAGAACTATGTTATCTAAATTAGGTTATGATGGACCTCTAGATAACATGAGCCAGTTAAATAGATCTTTTCTTAGGAAAGAATGGTCTTTCTTCTTTAATCAAATTGCTAAATGCTTTACTGGTAAATGTAGTTCTTTTCAACAAATTACAGCTGTTACATCACATATTGCATATGCTTTCCTTTATAACAGAGTAATTAATTTTGGTCACATTATCTTAAATCAAATGTGTATTAAACTTGGGTCAAGAGATCATGACAGGAATATGGTTTATTATCACAGATTCATGCAACTGTTTATGAACCATTTCATTCCAGATGTTGAAGCTAGATTTGGTAGAGAGTATTGTGTTTCTTCTTATGTACAGCAAAAGAGAATTTTCTCTGACATTACAAAAAAGGACAGTGAAAAGAATCTAGGTGAAATACCTGCATTACACTATCCAAATCATGTTCAGGTACTTCTAAGAACTCATCTTCCTACTATCTATAATTCTTCTTTCTTTGGTGGTGAAATGACTGAGGAATCTAAATTGGAGGAGAACCCCCCTGTGTCTACCCAAGTAGCCAAAAACATTACAGTCTCTGAAACAATTCTAGAACCAAAGTTTGATCCACAGCCTATTGTTTCAAAGAAGCCAAACTCTGGTGTTTCTCAGAAGACATCAGTTGTAAAGAAGAGAAGATTTGTTATTTCAAGTAGTAGTTTTAGTGAAGATGATGATAATATATCTCTTGCTGAGTGAGCAGAATTGAAGACTGCAATTCAACTTTTTAAGCTAGGACAAAGAGATGGAACATGTAACACCCCCAGATCCGGGGTCCGGGATCCGGTGGTTACGGTTTCCAATTCTGTCCACAACAATTGAACTTTCCTTAACATAAAATAAATTACGTCTCTATGACCCAACACAACAATATAAAACACACCCGTTATAGTCCCAGAGATGAAATCAGAGTAACAATCAAATTTTTTATTAATCACATTATGAGTTCTTACAATCCAAAAGAATTTCAATATAAATACATACTCTTTGCCATCCATTCACATAAGTCATACTAGACCATATTCTTGGTACTGAAAGAATAAATATATCCTACCAATAGCTTCTTCTTCAGTTCTGGTAGTCTCATCGTCCTCGCCCGCGTCGAGTGCGCCTTGTGCAAGTCATCTGGTCTAGCTGTTGTTGTGATATAATAATAAAGCAAGGGTGAGCAATAACCCACCAACAATAATATATAACTGAACAATAATGTATAACAGTTCAAAAGTATCTTTCAAACCATATGCCATGCATTTACGGAAATGATGCCTGTATAATATGAACGATGAAGTTACAAGGTAACTTAAAGTATTTGTTTGTAGAAATATCTGCTACATCAAAAGTAAGCATGATATTCTCATTGTCATTAAAAAGAGGAACTTGCATGAAAAGATTGCAATTCCAGTTATGAACACTTTTCCAGCTCTGCCAACAGTAATCATGTTGCAGGAAATAAATAAGTTTGGATGATGAACCAATGATGGAGTATTCACCGCGCCCGCTGTTCCAATCTTGATGATCAGTCGAGATCGTACAGCTCAATTTAGATTTACTACCGGTAGAAGGAAGAACTGACGGCTTTACTTGTCTACCGCCTTACTAGCTCTCCCCGGCCAACGGTTGGGCCAAAGGGGATGGACCGGCGCTACTCGGCCTCTTACACGACTCCTAGTTCACATAGAATTCATGATTCTGAATGTAACGTTCGTCCCCCTTTCCCCAAGTATAATACTTGTTGATAAGACTCTACAAGGTAGTCGTATCTAGTTGGAAAGGAAAATTCACCAATAACTTCCAAGCTGTGGCTTGGTATCGAATATCAACTTGTTCCAACAATCTTACCCCTCGAAAGATGAGAAGGTAAACAACGACTTAATAAGTCAACAGCACCCGAGTTGCGAGTGAAGAGAATACTCTATGACCGGGAAGTCGACAAGATAAATAACATTTTCCAAGTAAGGTTCCCTTATTATTAGAGAGGTAGACTCAAAGAAGAATGATGTCTGAGAACCTTTCTTGATATAGGATTAATAATAATATGACTCCGAGATATTTTCTGTAATAATCGAAGAAGATAAACATTATTGAGGTTATTCTAAATATGGAATAAATATTCAGAGAATATTTATTGAATTAAAAATATTTAAAGAATATTTAGGAATATGAAAGAATATCTTTAATCAGAGTATTTTTCAAAATAATCCCTGAAGAAATATCGAGAGAATATTTATTGCATAATTAAATATTCAAATGAATATTCAAAATAATATTCATTAATTAATAAGACCTGAAAGGAATATTGAAAATATTGAAAATAATATTCGATGATTAAATAGAACCCTGGATGAATATTCAAAATAATATTCATAATTAATTAGGAATTTAAATGAATATTGAAAAAGTAATATTCATTTAATGAATAATATTCTAAATGAATATCAAGTAATATTCATTTAGTAATCCAAGCTTTAAAGGAATATTCGAGACAAGACTCGATAAATAAATCAAGCTTCAGATGAACATTAAAATAATATTCGTCAGGTAATTACTATCTTAAATGAATACTCAAAAGTAATATTCATTTAATGAATAATATTCTAAATGAATATCCAAATAATATTCATTTAGTAGTCCAACCTTTAGAAGAATATTCGAAATAATAATCGATAAATAATTCGACTCTGAATGAATATTAAAAATATTATTCGTCGAATAGTTACGTTCAAATAATTATTTGAAGTAAGGATCGTTAAGTTAATAATCTCGAACGAATATTCAAATAATATTCGTCGCCCGAATAATGGAAAATATTTACTTAAATATTTTCCTCCGAGGTAATCTCGATATATCGAGAAATATTGACTCCCGGTCTATATTTGATGAATAAGATGTATACGCCCTTCTATGGGGGTCTTACAATAACCGGCTTATAATTGATACGATAGCTATCTAATTTATAAGCCAATAACAATCAGGGAACAAGCATAGTGATATAACTTGAAAGTAGGCATGCATGCTATGGCATATGTATAACAGAAAACATATATATATATTTATTCAATCACAACAACAGCCTAAAAGAAGGGAATTGAAACTTGCCTGGTAGTCGAGTACGGTAAGGGGTAGTGGTAGCGGGTCCCGGTTCAGCTTGGTGATCTATAAATAGCCAAGGCATTCGGGATTAATCACTTAACATAATAAAAGTTAAGTTATACTTAAGTCGAAACACGTTCTCGAGTTATCTCGTTATACCCTTTTTTAGTGGATTCCTTTTTATCACTGATCCGACCCGACATTCGTTCGTTGATACGACATGTCACTATACATATACTTGGGACATACTTAAGTCATATGAGTTCTAAGGTCGATCGTTACGAACCAACATTATACTCCGAGTTTTATCGCCCGTTTTCTAAGTGTTTTACCGAAGTTATAAAAGAGTCGTCTTTTAGGGGTTCGTTCGCGTTTAACCTCGACTCGAACATTTTTAATAAATCGAAAAAATGATCCTTTTGACATACGGTTTTCTTTCACACCTTCCTTTTTACCTCTAGTATATATTTACCAAGATTCGCCATGACGTTACATAGTTTACGAGGGTTCAATTTCAGTTACGAACTTTCGTTTACGGATTCGAACTACTTTTAGTAATTTGGTCATAATTCCTAAACCGTAAATCGAAATGCTTCGATTCTTTCGCCAAAGTGATCTATGTTCAAAAATCTATCAGTAGGGTTCATTAACTTGCCAATAACAGAGAGTTATGGCTACTGACCAGTTCGGTTTCTTAGTGTTAATGAAAATCGGGCATTACGACGGCTACGAATCGAGCGTTCTAAAATTCATTACGCAACAACCAAGCCACACCGGGCATCTAATCAATTACTACAGTTAATAATCATCTCTTAAAAGCTCAAGAATATCATGCTTCATCAATATATCATCATAAAGCTAATCTAACCACAAAATCATGCTAACATGGTGGTAAAATACTACTAATATCACTTAATCCAAAATCACCATGAATCATGCATAAACTCAAAGTAAAGCTTAGGGTTTGAAATGATTTATACCTTCCTTAGAGAGTAGTATAACCTTCCTAAGCCTTGATCTATCCTTGGATGGTCCTAAGCTAGCTAAATCCACCATGAAAAACAAGAAAAAGCAAGATTAGTTCATAAATTCACTATTCACCCTCCTCTTTGATGAATTATTTGAAAATGGAAACAAGAGAGTTTGGCTTTGAAATTTTTAGGAGATAACTTTTAGGAAATGTAAGACTCACCATAATTTTTACAAGATCAAGAGATGGAGGGAAGAGGGGTTTTGATTTTGGAATTAAGGTGTTGGCCGAATGGAATATTCAAGGGGGGGGGGAAGAGTTGCTTGGTTTCTTTTGTTTTAATCTCATCCACTCTCATCTATTATCAAGATAATATCTTGTATAAAGTCACTTTATTAAAGTGATGAGGTGTTGGATGATGAAATGGCAAGACAAGTGTTGGTTTTATGGTGGTTTAGAGCTTAACTAGGTAGTTACTTTGCTAAGTACTTAGTTCTACCTCTAAGGTGCTAGTTCCTTGATTCTAGTTTAGTTACTAGATATTTTATACTAGTAGCTTGCACAAGACTCTTGCTTCCTCTGCTTGTTTCTGTGTCCGGTTATTGCCCGTTTCGATTGATCGTTCGTAGGAATATTTCACGGATTTCTAATTAGGGTTTACCGGGAATCCTTTTTAATATTAATACTTTCATTCTCCATCATTCATTCTAACTTTCCAATTTATATTCCTTAAATCCATTCGTTAAATATTTAAGGCTATTAGTGTCCAGGGAACTCTCGGAGAAAATAAAAGTGCGGTTTTTCAGAATCCGACAGCTTTTACATACACTTATTTTCCCCCTGGATCACTAATACGAACTCGGAAATCAGTTCTGAATGCTTCTATATAGTGTCGTCTCATATTATTCTATACTCCCACCAAAACACTATTCATTCTGTATTCTTTACTTGTTCTCTTAGGGTTGTATAATTGTCCGTATTCTCTTTCGATCGTTCCTTAACCTTTTTACGGAACTACTGGATTAATCGTTATCGATCTGGATGACATGAGAGTATTCTCTTGCTTGAAGTTACCATATCTTATTCCCTTAGAAGATAGATTATTCTTACCTATGTTGTCACCCTTTAGCATTCTTCAAGACATAAACATAATAAAGTCGAACTCCATTCATTCTTTCCAAATATCAATTATTACATTGTAGCCATAACCACTATTCGTTCTTACATCATTAAATACATAAAAGTTTTAATTCAACCCAAAATATGAGTTCTTACATTTAATCCACTGTCCGGTCAAATATTATACCGAAAAAGAATTTGGAATTTCTGAATTCCGATCGTCTCTGCATTCACTTATTTCCTCCGCGTATTACTAATATGACTTCGAAACATCCATATCACGTCCCGTACATAGGGTGGCGTGAAAAGTTTTCCAACTTACAAAATCACTATTCATCCACAAATTACTATGCACGTACAGGAAACACTATGCACGTACGGGAAACACTATGCACGTACTCATTTCCCTTCAAGGATCCATTAGCTCCTTCCTGGATGGTAGATTATTCTTATCTAGGTCCTCAACCATCGAATTACTCTATTCTGACAATATACCAATGCATCAGGATCATTGTCCAAAGCAATATCCATTCATTACAATTATTGTTCTTTGAAACCACCATTCATTAGAGCTGGTGACCTTGTTGTCGGAATCATTGTTCCTCATTTTATCATTACTTAATAAAAAGTTTTAATTATATCCAAAATTTGGGGTTCTTACAGTCTCCCCTCCTGATAAGTGGATTTTATATCTACTTAGAACGTCTTATGTCGGCTTGAATTGATAGTTTTGGCCTCAAGTATGTCGTGTTTTGATTAGTTTTTAGTGGAAATGTGCAGGATTTTTATCTCAGGATCGGAGTCGGTAATTGAAGATGTTATGTTGGATATAGGCCCAAGGTGTTTGTTTAAGAAGGGTTCCAGAAGAGCGAGGGAAAACGAAGCAAGGAACGACAATTACCATGAAAATCAGGAATTCCAGGAAGTTGTCCGGGCGGGCGCTCAAGATTCCAGGCGGCCGCTCAGGGGGAATTGTCCAGGCGGCAGCTCAAGATTCTAGGCGGCCGTTCAGCCTGAATTCTGGAAAATTTTACAGTTTTGCCCTTTTCGAATGTTAATGCAATTCTGAGTTGTTTCCTTGTATGATCTGGTTTTTAGGGCCTATAAAAACTCTGGTTATCATTGTAATCAAGACAGAGGGTTTTATTTTGTTAACATTAAGGAGTGAACGATCAATTGTTCGTGACAAGCAACGGATCAAGATCTACCTATCTTTTGTAACTTGGCATTCTTCGGATTTGTTCCTAAACCCTTATTAATTAATATTATTCTTTTCTTCATTCTAGTCATGTTTATTAGCATATTTTCATCGAACCCCATGATGATGAACGGTTCAACTATGAACTAATCACCGTCATGGGGTCCTAGCGGATTTACTTACGGAATTTAGATGTTGATTGCCTAACTTGATATATGTGTGGTGAATTTACGATATCCTTGCATGGTTGTATTTATTTCATATAGATGCGTAGCTAACATCTATCTTGTTAATCTTAAGTGAAGCGACAGTGAATCTTTTGATTTAGAACGTGCCATGCTAGCATAAGTCCATGAATGTTATTCATGTTTGTGGTGTGTTTCTAACCGTCTCATGCTACCTTATGTAATTTTATGGATACTTGATCTTCAACCATTATGCTTTCAAATTCTATAGACATATAGGGTCTAAGCATAACTGGTGCCTGCATGATTTCTATCTTTTGTGGATATTGTGTAGATTGGTGTGCGTGTACTGAAAGGTAGCGTATACTTATTTCGTGTTGTCCGATTAGTTATTGTGACCACCACATGTGTTGATAAAAGGGCATGATCTCTAAAGGAAGTTTGTATTGAAGTTAGGATCTCATGTTTTCCATCTCATAAGTAATTTGAAATCAATTAGCTATTAATTTAGTTGTTAATTAATTCTTATTAGTTAATTTTAGATAATCAAAACCAATTTGCTTATTGTCTTAGCATTGAACGATAATCATACATTGATGCTTAGGTACAAGAACTAAATTATACAATCTCTGTGGGAACGAACTCTACTTCATTCTATATTACTTGTGAACACGTACGCTTGCGTGATTTTGTGCGAACAAGTTTTTGGCGCCGCTGCCGGGGATTTGTTATAGTTTATGTGCTTGACATCAGTGGTCGTTAAAGTTCATTGACTCGGATCGGTTACTAATAGTTTTTGTGTTGTTTTGTGTTCTCAGGTACTTGAGCGTGTATGCGAACGCGTTCTCAAGCGAATAAGGAGAAGCTGGAAAATAAAGAAGAAACAGAAACAGAAGTTCCAGTGATTCAAGTTGTAGAAAATATGGGAGAACCAGCAGCAGCAGCAACTAAGGCTCTTAAGGATTTCTCGCAGCCAAAGATCAATGACATTGCATCGAGTATTGTCAGACCAGCAATCGTAGCTAATACCTTCGAGATCAAGCCTAGCACTATACAGATGGTCCAGAACTCAGTTCAGTTTGGGGGTGCTCCTACCGAAGATCCTAACATGCATATTCGAGATTTCATAGAGATCTGTGATACCTTCAGAACCAACGGGGTGTCTGAGGATGCTGTTAAGTTAAGGCTATTTCCATTCTGTCTGAGGGACAAGGCGAAGAGTTGGTTACACTCTTTACCAGCAGGTTCTATCACTACATGGGAAGATCTTGCACAGAAATTTCTCACCAAATTCTTTCCCATGGCGAAGACAGCAGCTATCAGGAATGCTATCACTCAGTTTTCACAGCAATCTGGAGAATCTCTATGCGAGGCTTGGGAGAGATATAAGGAGATGCTAAGGAAGTGTCCACATCATGGGATGCCTGATTGGATGATAATCAATTGTTTTTATAATGGGTTGGGTGCACAGTCGAGACCTATGCTAGATGCAGCATCAGGTGGAGCTTTGTGGGCCAAGAGTTATGAAGAAGCTTATGAATTGATCGAGATGATGGCTGCTAATGAATATCAGAATCCTACAGGGAGGTTATCTCAAGGCAAGGTAGCAGGTGTTCTTGAAATTGATACAGCTACAGCCATTGCAGCTCAGTTGAAGGCCTTGTCAATGAAGGTCGATTCTTTGGCTAATATGGGAGTTCAGCAGGTAGCTAGTGTTTGTGAGTTATGTGCGGGCGCACATGATACAACTCAATGTGCCATATCTTCTGAATCAGCACAATTTGTGAGTAACTTCCAGAGGCCACAACAGCCAGTTCCAGCCACCTATCATCCGAATAACCGCAACCATCCAAATTTCAGTTGGAGTAACAATCAAGGTGGTAATCAGCAGCAACAGCAATTCGGAGCTAGGCAATTCAATCAAGGATTTCAGCAGCAGTACTAGCCCAGACAACAGTTTCAGCCTCCAGGTTTCCAGCAACAATCTCAGGGGAATGCTGGTCAATCTTCTAATGAAAAAGCTGAGCTTGAGGAGTTGAGGATGATAGTAAAAAGTCAGGGGGCATCTATGAAGATCATGGAAAGTCAGATCGGGCAGCTTGCTAGTGCTCTGTTGAACAGACCATCTGGAGTTCTTCCGAGTGACACTGAAGCCAATCCAGGCAAGAGGGAAACCAAAGCGCATGTCAAATCAGTTACTTTGAGATCGGGTAAGGTGACGGGTAATCAAAATTCAGCCATTGAAGAAGAAGAAGTTCAAGAGCAACATGTGGCACCTACTGCATATAAGGAGCAAGTACAGACTGATAGAGTAGCTGAGCAGTTGGTTAGCGAGGTGGAGAATCCTAAAAATTCTGCTAAGGAAGTTTCTCCAAAGCAGTCTACAGAGAACGTGAAAATCTTTCCTCCTCCTCCATATCCTGGTAGATTGAAGAAGCAGAAGAATGATAGACAGTTTGGCAAGTTTCTGGAGGTATTCAAAAAGCTTCAAATCAATATCCCTTTTGCTGAAGCATTGGAGCATATGCCGAGCTATGCAAGGTTTATGAAAGGTATTCTCTCAAAGAAGTTGAAACTTGAAGAATTGGATACAGTAGCATTAACAGAAGAGTGCAGTGCCGTTTTACAGCAGAAGCTACCACCGAAGCTAAAGGATCCAGGCAGTTTCACTATTCCGTGCACCATTGGGAATTTGTCTTTCAGCAAGTGTTTGTGTGATTTGGGTGCTAGTATCAATCTCATGCCATTGTCAGTTTTCATGCAGCTTGGTCTTCCAGATCCTAAACCTACCAACATCTCTCTACAATTAGCTGATCGTTCTATTACATACCCGAGGGGTATCGTTGAGGATGTTTTGGTCAAGGTTGATAAACTCATCTTTCCAGCAGATTTTGTGATTCTTGATTTTGAAGAAGATAAGAAGATTCCTATCATCTTAGGACGACCTTTTCTAGCTACAGGCCGTACCTTGATTGATGTTCAGAAGGGGGAGCTTACGATGCGGGTGCAAGATCAGAATGTCACCTTTAATGTGTTCAAGGCCATGAAATTTCCGACAGAGGATGAGGAGTGTTTCAGTGTGGAGATAGTTGATACGGGTCAGGCAGAAGAGTTTGATCATTTGTTGAGCAAAAAGTTAGACGTGCACAAGCTCGAGCACCACATCAGTGATTCCATTGATAATTCTTCCATTCAAGATCTTTCGAAGGTGAAGCTTGGGAAGCTGCCGCCACACTTAAAGTATGTCCTTGTGGATGATGAACTTGTGATTTTTGAAGTATTCCAAGATAACGTGTTAAGAAGGTGAATGACTGATGATGAAGTAGAAGAGAGTGTTGTTCAGCCGTCCGAATCGAACAAGCACCTTAGAAGTGTGAGGAAGAAAAAAAAGGCGAAGAAGTCGACGGGTGGAAAAATCAAGTTGAAGAGTGAAAGAAAAGTTGTGTTGGGAGGAAACAATCATGTCAACGTGTGTATGAATGGTCTTTCGGTTGAGGACAGTTCGGTTATTCTTTTGAAACCGCCGTGAGTTGAGGAAGTGACGTCCGGCTAAATGACGTTAACGACAGCGCTTCGTGGGAGGCAACCCGTGTGTTTTATCGATTAGGTATGTTTCTACTTTTCCCTTATTTACTTCCAATGTGGGCATTGGAAATTTCAAGTTTGGGGGTGGATTTGGGAATTAGTAGTTGTTGTGATATATTTGTGGCATGTAGGAATTCATATTGCATCATATTTGTATGTGTAGTTTAGTTTCATGCATGATACCTGTCATATAGAGCATTCTGTTTGCATGTGTGTCGAGTTTTTTATGTGAGTTCATATAGTTGCATTACATGCATTTTTCATGATCCCTTATAATAAGCTGATGCCATAAGGTAGGTAGATGTTGATGTGGGTGTGAAAAGGATGAACAGAGGGCTGATTTTAAATTTTGTTGAAATTGACATGCATGTTTCATGAATAAAATTTTTACACAGTCTCGTCGTTTGCTCTTGGACTAGGTTGCGTCATGCTTGTTTGGATTTAGGATTTAATCACTTGTTTATCGATAGAATTTGCTTTATTCTCTTGATGATTAAGGAACACCAAAATACAAGTTTGGGGGAAAACAGAAATTTCATGCTAATATGTTTGTGTTTGTATTTGTTGGCTAGGCGTCAAATGGCTAGTAGCCGGCTCATGTTTATGAGTAGTCTAGGATTGGAATTGAGAATTCTCATTCCAGATTCCATGTGAACGAAAAAAATGCAAGAAAAAAAAAGAAAAAAAAAAGAAAAAGAAAAAAAAAGTGTTGTGAGAGTCTGAGTATGCAGAATTGATCAGGGTGAGCTCTTTAATACTCGAGCAATTAAGTTCTTGGGGACTTTGTGCCTAGTGACCTAAGGCTTTTATAGTCTGGGATCCACTAACCCAACGCTCGCTACATGGGTATTATTGTATAAGCCTTTAGGGGTCTCATCCATTGCACGATCAAATAAGCATGTGTGTTGTGTACATATTGTGTTTGAGTCATAATAAAGCATGAATTTCTGTCTACTTTAGAGGAGTATAGAGGTGTATCTAAAGTGATCTTGAGTTTAACGTTCATTCTATTTATAACTCTGTGATTGTCTTGGAAAAGAATATGTATGATTTTGATCCGGTTTGGGAGTATATCTGTCGAGCATTGCACACACGCACGTTCTGATCATGTATTGTTAGTATACCGGAATTTAGTCGAGCTCTGTTTGGATTGATTGTATTCATGGAGATATTTGCTTGCTAAGTGGTGTTGGTTAGTTTGAGGGGATCCTTTGCATTCATATTTAGTTGCATTCATTCATGCATTGCATTGTTTGTGTCGTTTGTGTCAGTTGGATTTTGTGGGTACATTCACTATAGGCCCTCACGAGACCTTACTCGTCCACTAGGGCTGCCTAGGGGTTTAAAGGGCTTGTTGCATATGCCAAATGCAACCGTGATCACCTACGGAAGTGGTACTAGTTAGTTTGTATATTGTTTATGCTTGAGGGCAAGCATCGGTTCAAGTTTGGGGGTGTGATAAGTGGATTTTATATCTACTTAGAACGTCTTATGTCGGCTTGAATTGATAGTTTTGGCCTCAAGTATGTCGTGTTTTGATTAGTTTTTAGTGGAAATGTGCAGGATTTTTATCTCAGGATCGGAGTCGGTAATTGAAGATGTTATGTTGGATATAGGCCCAAGGTGTTTGTTTAAGAAGGGTTCCAGAAGAGCGAGGGAAAACGAAGCAAGGAACGACAATTACCATGAAAATCAGGAATTCCAGGAAGTTGTCCGGGCGGGCGCTCAAGATTCCAGGCGGCCGCTCAGGGGGAATTGTCCAGGCGGCAGCTCAAGATTCTAGGCGGCCGCTCAGCCTGAATTCTGGAAAATTTTACAGTTTTGCCCTTTTCGAATGTTAATGCAATTTTGAGTTGTTTCCTTGTATGATCTGGTTTTTAGGGCCTATAAAAACTCTGGTTATCATTGTAATCAAGACAGAGGGTTTTATTTTGTTAACATTAAGGAGTGAACGATCAATTGTTCGTGACAAGCAACGGATCAAGATCTACCTATCTTTTGTAACTTGGCATTCTTCGGATTTGTTCCTAAACCCTTATTAATTAATATTATTCTTTTCTTCATTCTAGTCATGTTTATTAGCATATTTTCATCGAACCCCATGATGATGAACGGTTCAACTATGAACTAATCACCGTCATGGGGTCCTAGCGGATTTACTTACGGAATTTAGATGTTGATTGCCTAACTTGATATATGTGTGGTGAATTTACGATATCCTTGCATGGTTGTATTTAATTCATATAGATGCGTAGCTAACATCTATCTTGTTAATCTTAAGTGAAGCGACAGTGAATCTTTTGATTTAGAACGTGCCATGCTAGCATAAGTCCATGAATGTTATTCATGTTTGTGGTATATTTCTAACCGTCTCATGCTACCTTATGTAATCTTATGGATACTTGATCTTCAACCATTATGCTTTCAAATTCTATAGACATATAGGGTCTAAGCATAACTGGTGCCTGCATGATTTCTATCTTTTGTGGATATTGTGTAGATTGGTGTGCGTGTACTGAAAGGTAGCGTATACTTATTTCGTGTTGTCCGATTAGTTATTGTGACCACCACATGTGTTGATAAAAGGGCATGATCTCTAAAGGAAGTTTGTATTGAAGTTAGGATCTCATGTTTTCCATCTCATAAGTAATTTGAAATCAATTAGCTATTA
Source organism: Saposhnikovia divaricata (assembly GCA_036435485.1). Taxonomy (NCBI): domain Eukaryota; kingdom Viridiplantae; phylum Streptophyta; class Magnoliopsida; order Apiales; family Apiaceae; genus Saposhnikovia; species Saposhnikovia divaricata. Next base: position 66,228,899 of record CM071595.1, on the reverse strand, counting down.
ATTTAGTTGTTAATTAATTCTTATTAGTTAATTTTAGATAATCAAAACCAATTTGCTTATTGTCTTAGCATTGAACGATAATCATACATTGATGCTTAGGTACAAGAACTAAATTATACAATCTCTGTGGGAACGAACTCTACTTCATTCTATATTACTTGTGAACACGTACGCTTGCGTGATTTTGTGCGAACAAGTTTTCTTAAAGGATTCCGTCCCAGAATCAGGTAGAAAACAAGAGTCGTTTATCTGTCGTTTCAGCTTCAGGGTCAACTCTTAGTCGTTCTGCCCTTTCTCAGCACATCTACTGGTGCTACAGTCCATACTTTATCCTTTTCCATCAACTTTGTCACTTTTCGTACAACACACTATCCGGGTTATACTCTTACTCAGTCTTATCCTTATTGATACCTGCAGTAACATTGGTATCACTATCACCCTACGAATTCGGAGGTAACCTCGCTCGTACTGTGCATTTCCTGATCGCTTTAATCTTCGCAATCTCGATCAGTATAGAGAAGTGGAAAGATTTATTGAGAGATCACTATGATCAATTGAACATTTGTTATATTGCACAGTTAGTACAGAAGGGGGCCAGCCTTTAGTACTTGACAAGAAATTAAACAAGTTATGGTATTCCACTTAGACTTCTATCATATAGACAGATAGTCACGTAGCAGTACCTCCCCTCCTTAAAAGGGTTGTTCTTCTCAATTCATAAAGAAGATGAATAGGAGAGAAGAAGAGAAAAGAGTTCTAAAGGATTATAGAAAGCTTTCATGATTGCAGAATATCATACTCAGAATTTACCTCTGAACTATAGAGGTTTATCAAAGAAGAAATTAATCATAATTATATCCAATACTATTTGATCGCCATCTCACGTGTCAACATATCTTGCTGCTTTGTCCATTATTCTATGGACAAATACTCTTGTTCAATCTTAGCGATACTCACATTCGGGAAATCCTTCAACCTTTCAGGTTAAATCTTAGATTTCTCACTTGACATCATTATTACTGACATCCCATATCATGTTACTAGCTTTTTCATAACTATAATATTGACACTATCAGGTTGTCATCCTGAGAATTCATTAGAAACCCATTCATAACATTCCTTGCTTCTCATTCCATAGTTGCTTTCCCAGCCTTTTCTTTATCAATCACATCCTTCTTATTATCTGATTCTTACTCATTTCTATTATTTACTTTCGCCTTCACCTCTTTATTGAGACACCTTTTTGCACTTGGTACCTTCTTATCGGTATTCCGTCACATTTATTCTATAATCATCACGTGATTCCAATTTAAACTTTCCAAAATGAATCTGGCCCGATCCCTTTAACTTAGATTCATATAATCTACTTCTGCCAACCTTGTTTCTCATTACTTGTTCTTTTCTATCCATGGTTTTCCACAGGTTTTCTTTCGTAAGTCAGACCAGGTCGTATATCTACCGGCTCATGCTCTTATCATCTATCGAGCATCTGCATTTTACTGGCGTAGCCTGGCCACATGAAAACCCGTTATGACCGTGCTATAAGTTTTGGGGGTAAGGCTGGCTCGAATACCGCCGTCCGAACACTTTTAAACCCTCAGGTGGCCCAATAAGTCTCGGGCTCAACCGCCCTTCCCTCCAAGTCTCATTAATTCTTTCCATGGGAATATCTTTAACATCATGAATCATCAACCTCATATTCTCTATCTTGTTTGCGTAGAAGTACACTAACATAACCTTGTTTGTCATTCATCAACATGCCATTTAGTTAATCAATGGCAGCACTTTCTTTATCTTTACATTGTCATCTACTTTCTTAGAAGAATCACCATCGCTTGTTGTTTACGTAGTGCATTAATATCTAATCCTACGGGTTTCAATTCCTTTAGGGAGACAAAGTAATCACTATTCCTTATCCATAAGGAACACTTCCTGAACTTGATGTAGATATTACATGAGGTAGATACAATTGCAGAAGAGTTTCAAGCATCGCAGCTATGTCAGGTTGATGAAACTATCACTCGTGCAGCTTCCATAAAAGACTGGAAACTTAACGGTTTACTTCGTTAATTTTGTATCATGGTCCTGGTCTGCCTCAAAATGGGACCTTCTAAGGTACGTAATATGCTTAAGACTCCATCAGGAATCGAATCTTTACTTAAACTATTATTACCTTCGATTCTTGCACAATCATCAAAAGGAATGTAACTTCCTCCACTCCAACATGACCTTCAAGGTCTTTCCAAATATCATTTTGTTTCTTCGGTATGATCATTTGTAATTATTCCTTTATACTTAGACTGTCGGCCACCCCATTGGCCTTTCCTGATAATAATAATTTCTGGTAATCCTTGTTCTCTGGATATATTCCAATTCAAACATTTCTACCTCATTCCCATCATTGTTGGGTGAAAGCATTCTCCCTTATGCTCTGCTGATGGAGAGAAATATATTTATCAGTCTTTCTCCAAAAGTCATTGCTTCCACCTACCCGTGGGAACTTTATCACGTTTATTCCCAATCCTACTTAGGATACTTCTTTTCTTAGTTCTTTCCTTATCTTAGGATAATCTTAACCTTTATAGGTTCAATCCATACTTCCTCAGGGTTTCATACATGCCTCATCTGGCATTATTGTTACGATGTCATACATTCCTTACCAAACTTCCATTTTGAAGTTCGGAATATTACCTTTTTCCTTGTAAGGTTTCATAGGCCATCCTTATCATTCCTCCGGTATTTTCTGGGTACCGGGTATATCAAAATGTCATTGATCAATACTCTAATAATTCTATCTATGTTCTTTCCAGAACTCTTTTTAATAATCCTTACCGGTCATTGTTGCCTTAGCAAGTCCAGCTCATATCATCTGAAGTCATAATGTCGTTATTAGGGTTAATGCCACCCCTTGTGCATTCCCCAGGGTTTGTCTTAATTTATTGATATCCTATCCTTAATTCAACTGCCAAGGAATTCTTGCATCTTATAATTGGAAATCAGATCATGTATCCTTAATAAAGGTCTCTTTTCAATCATTCTCATTTGATAATCGATCGGTGGCTTAATGCCACCCTCTTCTTTCAGATAGTTGTCAGCCTATTTGGCCTTCCAAAAGGCAACGTATGCCTATCTGCTCTCTTACAGAACTTGGTAATGGTAGCAAGGATGTTTTGGAAGATATTGGTCGAGTTCAACGTGAATCTCTTAGTACTTATCGATCTTCTCAAATGTACTTGCCTTAGACAAAATTTTTACAGCATACTGATCCATCTCTGACCATTTCCATACTCTCTTCATAAACCTTCGTTGTTTACTTCCCTTAGTCGTAATATGATCATGGTATTCATGATACCCTAACATCATACATCTCAAGTCACTATACTTCCATTTTACTCGTAATCTTGGACAACCCTATACACATGAGTCACTTTAGTACGGGTTACCCCATCCCAAAAAGGTCTAGTAAATTCCCCATCAGAACATGGGTTGCAAAGGGTTTAGTAGAAGATTCCTACGATCTCATTAATATTTCCTTTATATCAGAAGCCCTTGCAGTCGGTGCTTACTCAGAAGCAACCCTGCTTTGTCTTTTCATTGCTGGTCTAGTCACTTTATAGTCCGTTGTGACTTGGCCTCAACTGGCCACACTAAAATAAAAATATATGATTTTAAGGGTTGGCTAATTAGCATTACTTTTCTAGCAATTGCCGGCATAATGGCTTCTTCTTTGATACCTTTCTCCCTTTCCAAAACTTTACTTCATATAAGTCTTAATCGGCTACTCAGCGCCGTCCCCGATCGCTTTTCCTCTATTTTTATCTTTTCAACTATTCTTATCAATCCCGCGTGCCACGCAAGCTTACCATTCCCGGCATAACAGCCTTTCACTTAAGTCAATCCCGGGGTTTCTCCGTCCGGCTAATTTCTTACTTACATTTCCTGTTTTCGTCCAATCTCACTTCATCATTTTATCACTACCGTCGATTGTAATGCTCAGGGTCCGTTTACTAACCCATTTTACAGCATCCTTACCCAAATCACAGGGTTTTCTCCAGTTTCTACTCTCTTCCATGACATTCTCTGATAATCAGACAGACAAGGTTTGCCAAAATTCACCGAATTCCTTTCCAGACTCAGGGAAATTTTGATCAATCTACCCACCTACTGGTAACATTAAGGAGACCAGTTTCGAAACCTGAAGAATAGTTCTATGAACCTCCAAGCAGGTGGAATCATAAGCAGTCATAGTTAACGAAATAATCATCATCAGATTGGAAGTTTACCCACTGGAGAGGAATCAATTATATCCATCCCTTAGAAGGGAATCAATAGTTTCAAACTGAAACCTGCCACAACGTCCTGATACCTATACGTCCTGATATGCAATACTACCAAATGTCGGTCTACCTAACCCTTTATGCGAAGCGTCGTTGGAAGCACAAAGTCTCCTTTTTCCATTAAGCAATGCCAGCTCTTGGTCATTACCAATTTCACCTTTTAGCTCCAGGAAGATTTTCACACATTTTTCTCTTTAACTGCTGATCGTATTACTTGATCTATTATAATTCCGCATCGGAATAAACTTAAGGTAATTACTATAATTCTTTGAAAGAAAGAATTTAATATTCCTCTGAATTACATGCATCTAACATTTCTGGTTCATCATTTTACTGAGTTGAAATTAACCATATACTTAGTCTCTGGCAGTAGTCTCATTACGAGTTCATCTTGACTCACTGGTCTTATCTTCCGGCAGGTTCTGAGGTCACTGTTTTGCTTACTACTTCCTTATATAACTTTATCCAATCATGCTATCACTTCCCAATGTCTTTACTTTCTAACTGATTCATTCATAAAATGAACATTTCCATTAATAAAACCACCTTATTAAACTCAATTTGGTTCCATAATTTACAACCTACGACACCTGCCTTTTCATGGCGAATTATTACTGACCATATTCATACTAATTCATTTATCAAATGATATGGCACTTACTGCCTCCTTCTCAACTATTCCTAGGGACTCTGCTCCTCGCCCTAAATCGATGTCTTTGATAATCATACATTCCTCTAGCTCTTTCTTCGTTAATATGGAAGTCTCTAGGGATTCTCGTCTATTCCCGTATAAGATCTCAAGCGATCCTTTCAATCCGTCTTTCTTGCTGGTACTACCTCCAGTAGACCGGCTACGAATCCAACATGAATCTTCAGTTCTCTTGCTAATAACTCAGTTCTTTATGCTCCCTTTTCTGAGCACTATACTTTAATCATCACAGTTTTTCTGGCTGCAACCCTCATTCCTCAAGGGTAAGCTCCTTATCCTAACAGGATTTTTCCTTATCTGCTGGAACCTCTTCCGGGTCTCCAGTAGGGTACTCCATCGAATTACCCGCTGATCTTCAGCATATAAAGCATCATCGCGCTGCAGCTCGTATGCCTCAAGGTCTGTCGCCTTACTCGTCAATACGATATCGAGCTAAGTTACTATCACGATACTTAAGAGTTCCCATAAGGGTTTTATATGTCATTACTACATTAAGTAGTCCGACTATGAACTTGGCAAGAGTTCTTATTATCTTAATGAATTTATTGTTTTAACGTCGCCTCATCTCCGGGATCCGGTGGTTACGGTTTCCAATTCTGTCCACAACAATTGAACTTTCCTTAAAATAAAATAAATTACGTCTCTATGACCCAACACAACAATATAAAACACACCCGTTATAGTCCCAGAGATGAAATCAGAGTAACAATCAAATTTTTTATTAATCACATTATGAGTTCTTACAATCCAAAAGAATTTCAATATAAATACATACTCTTTGCTATCCATTTACATAAGTCATACTAGACCATATTCTTGGTACTGAAAGAATAAATATATCTTACCAATAGCTTCTTCTTCAGCTCTGGTAGTCTCATCGTCCTTGCCCGCGTCGAGTGCGCCTTGTGCGAGTCATCTGGTCTAGCTGTTGTTGTGATATAATAATAAAGCAAGGGTGAGCAATAGCCCACCAACAATAATATATAACTGAACGATAATGTATAACAGTTCAAAAGTATCTTTCAAACCATATGCCATGCATTTACGGAAATGATGCCTGTATAATATGAACGATGAAGTTACAAGGTAACTTAAAGTATTTGTTTGTAGAAATATCTGCTACATCAAAAGTAAGCATGATATTCTCATTGTCATTAAAAAGAGGAACTTGCATGAAAAGATTGCAATTCCAGTTATGAACACTTTTCCAGCTCTGCCAACAGTAATCATGTTGCAGGAAATAAATAAGTTTGGATGATGAACCAATGATGGAGTATTCACCGCGCCCGCTGTTCCAATCTTGATGATCAGTCGAGATCGTACAACTTAATTTAGATTTACTACCGGTAGAAGGAAGAACTGACGGCTTTACTTGTCTACCGCCTTACTAGCTCTCCCCGGCCAACGGTTGGGCCAAAGGGGATGGACCGGCGCTACTCGGCCTCTTACACGACTCCTAGTTCACATAGAATTCATGATTCTGAATGTAACGTTCGTCCCCCTTTCCCCAAGTATAATACTTGTTGATAAGACTCTACAAGGTAGTCGTATCTAGTTGGAAAGGAAAATTCACCAATAACTTCCAAGCTGTGGCTTGGTATCGAATATCAACTTGTTCCAACAATCTTACCCCTCGAAAGATGAGAAGGTAAACAACGACTTAATAAGTCAACAGCACCCGAGTTGCAAGTGAAGAGAATACTCTATGACCGGGAAGTCGACAAGATAAATAACATTTTCCAAGTAAGGTTCCCTTATTATTAGAGAGGTAGACTCAAAGAAGAATGATGTCTGAGAACCTTTCTTGATATAGGATTAATAATAATATGACTCAGAGATATTTTCTGTAATAATCGAAGAAGATAAACCTTATTGAGGTTATTCTAAATATGGAATAAATATTCAGAGAATATTTATTGAACTAAAAATATTTAAAGAATATTTAGGAATATGAAAGAATATCTTTAATCAGAGTATTTTTCAAAATAATCCCTGAAGAAATATCGAGAGAATATTTATTGCATAATTAAATATTCAAATGAATATTCAAAATAATATTCATTAATTAATAAGACCTGAAAGGAATATTGAAAATATTGAAAATAATATTCGATGATTAAATAGAACCCTGGATGAATATTCAAAATAATATTCATAATTAATTAGGAATTTAAATGAATATTGAAAAAGTAATATTCATTTAATGAATAATATTCTAAATGAATATCAAGTAATATTCATTTAGTAATCCAAGCTTTAAAGGAATATTCGAGATAAGACTCGATAAATAAATCAAGCTTCAGATGAACATTAAAATAATATTCGTCAGGTAATTACTATCTTAAATGAATACTCAAAAGTAATATTCATTTAATGAATAATATTCTAAATGAATATCCAAATAATATTCATTTAGTAGTCCAACCTTTAGAAGAATATTAGAAATAATAATCGATAAATAATTCGACTCTGAATGAATATTAAAAATATTATTCGTCGAATAGTTACGTTCAAATAATTATTTGAAGTAAGGATCGTTAAGTAAATAATCTCGAACGAATATTCAAATAATATTCGTCGCCCGAATAATGGAAAATATTTACTTAAATATTTTCCTCCGAGGTAATCTCGATATATCGAGAAATATTGACTCCCGGTCTATATTTGATGAATAAGATGTTTACGACCTTCTATGAGGGTCTTACAATAACCGGCTTATAATTGATACGATAGCTATCTAATTTATAAGCCAATAACAATCAGGGAACAAGCATAGTGATATAACTTGAAAGTAGGCATGCATGCTATGGCATATGTATAACAGAAAACATATATATATATATATATTTATTCAATCACAACAACAGCCTAAAAGAAGGGAATTGAAACTTGCCTGGTAGTCGAGTACGGTAAGGGGTAGTGGTAGCGGGTCCCGGTTCAGCTTGGTGATCTATAAATAGCCAAGGCATTCGGGATTAATCACTTAACATAATAAAAGTTAAGTTATACTTAAGTCAAAACACGTTCTCGAGTTATCTCGTTATACCCCTTTTTAGTGGATTCCTTTTTATCACTGATCCGACCCGACATTCGTTCGTTGATACGACATGTCACTGTACTTATACTTGGGACATACTTAAGTCATATGAGTTCTAAGGTCGATCATTACGAACCAACATTATACTCCGAGTTTTATCGCCCGTTTTCTAAGTGTTTTACCGAAGTTATAAAAGAGTCGTCTTTTAGGGGTTCGTTCGCGTTTAACCTCGACTCGAACATTTTTAATAAATCGAAAAAATGATCCTTTTGACATACGGTTTTCTTTCACACCTTCCTTTTTACCTCTAGTATTTATTTACCAAGATTCGCCATGACGTTACATAGTTTACGAGGGTTCAATTTCAGTTACGAACTTTCGTTTACGGATTCGAACTACTTTTAGTAATTTGGTCATAATTCCTAAACCGTAAATCGAAATGCTTCGATTCTTTCGCCAAAGTGATCTATGTTCAAAAATCTATCAGTAGGGTTCATTAACTTGCCAAGAACAGAGAGTTATGGCTACTGACCAGTACGGTTTCTTAGTGTTAATGAAAATCGGGCATTACGACGGCTACGAATCGAGCGTTCTAAAATTCATTACGCAACAACCAAGCCACACCGGGCATCTAATCAATTACTACAGTTAATAATCATCTCTTAAAAGCTCAAGAATATCATGCTTCATCAATATATCATCATAAAGCTAATCTAACCACAAAATCATGCTAACATGGTGGTAAAATACTACTAATATCACTTAATCCAAAATCACCATGAATCATGCATAAACTCAAAGTAAAGCTTAGGGTTTGAAATGATTTATACCTTCCTTAGAGAGTAGTATAACCTTCCTAAGCCTTGATCTATCCTTGGATGGTCCTAAGCTAGCTAAATCCACCATGAAAAACAAGAAAAAGCAAGATTAGTTCATAAATTCACTATTCACCCTCCTCTTTGATGAATTATTTGAAAATGGAAACAAGAGGGTTTGGCTTTGAAATTTTTAGGAGATAACTTTTAGGAAATGTAAGACTCACCATAATTTTTACAAGATCAAGAGATGGAGGGAAGAGGGGTTTTGATTTTGGAATTAAGGTGTTGGCCGAATGGAATATTCAAGGGGGGGGGGAAGAGTTGCTTGGTTTCTTTTGTTTTAATCTCATCCACTCTCATCTATTATCAAGATAATATCTTGTATAAAGTCACTTTATTAAAGTGATGAGGTGTTGGATGATGAAATGGCAAGACAAGTGTTGGTTTTATGGTGGTTTAGAGCTTAACTAGGTAGTTACTTTGCTAAGTACTTAGTTCTTCCTCTAAGGTGCTAGTTCCTTGATTCTAGTTTAGTTACTAGATATTTTATACTAGTAGCTTGCACAAGACTCTTGCTTCCTCTGCTTGTTTCTGTGTCCGGTTATTGCCCGTTTTGATTGATCGTTCGTAGGAATATTTCACGGATTTCTAATTAGGGTTTACCGGGAATCCTTTTTAATATTAATACTTTCATTCTCCATCTTTCATTCTAACTTTCCAATTTATATTCCTTAAATCCATTCGTTAAATATTTAAGGCTATTAGTGTCCAGGGAACTCTCAGAGAAAATAAAAGTGCGGTTTTTTAGAATCCGACAGCTTTTACATACACTTATTTTCCCCTGGATCACTAATACGAACTCGGAAATCCGTTCCGAATGCTTCTATATAGTGTCGTCTCATATTATTCTATACTCCCACCAAAACACTATTCATTCTGTATTCTTTACTTGTTCTCTTAGGGTTGTATAATTGTCCGTATTCTCTTTCGATCGTTCCTTAACCTTTTTACGGAACTACTGGATTAATCGTTATCGATCTGGATGACATGAGAGTATTCTCTTGCTTGAAGTTACCATATCTTATTCCCTTAGAAGATAGATTATTCTTACCTATGTTGTCACCCTTTAGCATTCTTCAAGACATAAACATAATAAAGTCAAACTCCATTCATTCTTTCCAAATATCAATTATTACATTGTAGCCATAACCACTATTCGTTCTTACATCATTAAATACATAAAAGTTTTAATTCAACCCAAAATATGAGTTCTTACATTTAATCCACTGTCCGGTCAAATATTATACCGAAAAAGAATTTGGAATTTCTGAATTCCGATCGTCTCTGCATTCACTTATTTCCTCCGTGTATTACTAATATGACTTCGAAACATCCATATCACGTCCCGTACATAGGGTGGCGTGAAAAGTTTTCCAACTTACAAAATCACTATTCATCCACCAAATTACTATGCACGTACAGGAAACACTATGCACGTACGGGAAACACTATGCACGTACTCATTTCCCTTCAAGGATCCATTAGCTCCTTCCTGGATGGTAGATTATTCTTATCTAGGTCCTCAACCATCGAATTACTCTATTCTGACAATATACCAATGCATCAGGATCATTGTCCAAAGCAATATCCATTCATTACAATTATTGTTCTTTGAAACCACCATTCATTAGAGCTGGTGACCTTGTTGTCGGAATCATTGTTCCTCATTTTATCATTACTTAATAAAAAGTTTTAATTATATCCAAAATTTGGGGTTCTTACAGTCTCCCCTCCTTAAAGGATTCCGTCCCGGAATCAGGTAGAAAACAAGAGTCGTTTATCTGTCGTTTCAGCTTCAGGGTCAACTCTTAGTCGTTCTGCCCTTTCTCAGCACATCTACTGGTGCTACAGTCCATACTTTATCCTTTTCCATCAACTTTGTCACTTTTCGTACAACACACTATCCGGGTTATACTCTTACTCAGTCTTATCCTTATTGATACCTGCAGTAACATTGGTATCACTATCACCCTACGAATTCGGAGGTAACCTCGCTCGTACTGTGCATTTCCTGATCGCTTTAATCTTCGCAATCTCGATCAGTATAGAGAAGTGGAAAGATTTATTGAGAGATCACTATGATCAATTGAACATTTGTTATATTGCACAGTTAGTACAGAAGGGGGCCAGCCTTTAGTACTTGACAAGAAATTAAACAAGTTATGGTATTCCACTTAGACTTCTATCATATAGACAGATAGTCACGTAGCAGTACCTCCCCTCCTTAAAAGGGTTGTTCTTCTCAATTCATAAAGAAGATGAATAGGAGAGAAGAAGAGAAAAGAGTTCTAAAGGATTATAGAAAGCTTTCATGATTGCAGAATATCATACTCAGAATTTACCTCTGAACTATAGAGGTTTATCAAAGAAGAAATTAATCATAATTATATCCAATACTATTTGATCGCCATCTCACGTGTCAACATATCTTGCTGCTTTGTCCATTATTCTATGGACAAATACTCTTGTTCAATCTTAGCGATACTCACATTCGGGAAATCCTTCAACCTTTCAGGTTAAATCTTAGATTTCTCACTTGACATCATTATTACTGACATCCCATATCATGTTACTAGCTTTTTCATAACTATAATATTGACACTATCAGGTTGTCATCCTGAGAATTCATTAGAAACCCATTCATAACATTCCTTGCTTTTCATTCCATAGTTGCTTTCCCAGCCTTTTCTTTATCAATCACATCCTTCTTATTATCTGATTCTTACTCATTTCTATTATTTACTTTCGCCTTCACCTCTTTATTGAGACACCTTTTTGCACTTGGTACCTTCTTATCGGTATTCCGTCACATTTATTCTATAATCATCACGTGATTCCAATTTAAACTTTCCGAAATGAATCTGGCCCGATCCCTTTAACTTAGATTCATATAATCTACTTCTGCCAACCTTGTTTCTCATCACTTGTTCTTTTCTATCCATGGTTTTCCACAGGTTTTCTTTCGTAAGTCAGACCAGGTCGTATATCTACCGGCTCATGCTCTTATCATCTATCGAGCATCTGCATTTTACTGGCGTAGCCTGGCCACATGAAAACCCGTTATGACCGTGCTATAAGTTTTGGGGGTAAGGCTGGCTCGAATACCGCCGTCCGAACACTTTTAAACCCTCAGGTGGCCCAATAAGTCTCGGGCTCAACCGCCCTTCCCTCCAAGTCTCATTAATTCTTTCCATGGGAATATCTTTAACATCATGAATCATCAACCTCATATTCTCTATCTTGTTTGCGCAGAAGTACACTAACATAACCTTGTTTGTCATTCATCAACATGCCATTTAGTTAATCAATGGCAGCACTTTCTTTATCTTTACATTGTCATCTACTTTCTTAGAAGAATCACCATCGCTTGTTGTTTACGTAGTGCATTAATATCTAATCCTACGGGTTTCAATTCCTTTAGGGAGACAAAGTAATCACTATTCCTTATTAATAAGGAACACTTCCTGAACTTGATGTAGATATTACATGAGGTAGATACAATTGCAGAAGAGTTTCAAGCATCGCAGCTATGTCAGGTTGATGAAACTATCACTCGTGCAGCTTCCATAAAAGACTGGAAACTTAACGGTTTACTTCGTTAATTTTGTATCATGGTCCTGGTCTGCCTCAAAATGGGACCTTCTAAGGTACGTAATATGCTTATGACTCCATCAGGAATCGAATCTTTACTTAAACTATTATTACCTTCGATTCTTGCACAATCATCAAAAGGAATGTGACTTCCTCCACTCCAACATGACCTTCAAGGTCTTTCCAAATATCATTTTGTTTCTTCAGTATGATCATTTGTAATTATTCCTTTATACTTAGACTGTCGGCCACCCCATTGGCCTTTCCTGATAATAATAATTTCTGGTAATCCTTGTTCTCTGGATATATTCCAATTCAAACATTTCTACCTCATTCCCATCATTGTTGGGTGAAAGCATTCTCCCTTATGCTCTGCTGATGGAGAGAAATATATTTATCAGTCTTTCTCCTAAAGTCATTGCTTCCACCTACCCGTGGGAACTTTATCACGTTTATTCCCAATCCTACTTAGGATACTTCTTTTCTTAGTTCTTTCCTTATCTTAGGATAATCTTAACCTTTATAGGTTCAATCCATACTTCCTCAGGGTTTCATACATGCCTCATCTGGCATTATTGTTACGATGTCATACATTCCTTACCAAACTTCCATTTTGAAGTTCGGAATATTACCTTTTTCCTTGTAAGGTTTCATAGGCCATCCTTATCATTCCTCCGGTATTTTCTGGGTACCGGGTATATCAAATTGTCATTGATCAATACTCTAATAATTCTATCTATGTTCTTTCCAGAACTCTATTTAATAATCCTTACCGGTCATTGTTGCCTTAGCAAGTCCAGCTCATATCAACTGAAGTCATAATGTCGTTATTAGGGTTAATGCCACCCCTTGTGCATTCCCCAGGGTTTGTCTTAATTTATTGATATCCTATCCTTAATTCAACTGCCAAGGAATTCTTGCATCTTATAATTGGCAATCAGATCATGTATCCTTAATAAAGGTCTCTTTTCAATCATTCTCATTTGATAATCGATCGGTGGCTTAATGCCACCCTCTTCTTTCAGATAGTTGTCAGCCTATTTGGCCTTCCAAAAGGCAACGTATGCCTATCTGCTCTCTTACAGAACTTGGTAATGGTAGCAAGGATGTTTTGGAAGATATTGGTCGAGTTCAACGTGAATCTCTTAGTACTTATCGATCTTCTCAAATGTACTTGCCTTAGACAAAATTTTTACAGCATACTGATCCATCTCTGACCATTTCCATACTCTCTTCATAAACCTTCGTTGTTTACTTCCCTTAGTCGTAATATGATCATGGTATTCATGATACCCTAACATCATACATCTCAAGTCACTATACTTCCATTTTACTCGTAATCTTGGACAACCCTATACACATGAGTCACTTTAGTACGGGTTACCCCATCCCAAAAAGGTCTAGTAAATTCCCCATCAAAACATGGGTTGCAAAGGGTTTAGTAGAAGATTCCTACGATCTCATTAATATTTCCTTTATATCAGAAGCCCTTGCAGTCGGTGCTTACTCAGAAGCAACCCTGCTTTGTCTTTTCATTGCTGGTCTAGTCACTTTATAGTCCGTTGTGACTTGGCCTCAACTGGCCACACTAAAATAAAAATATATGATTTTAAGGGTTGGCTAATTAGCATTACTTTTCTAGGAATTGCCGGCATAGTGGCTTCTTCTTTGATACCTTTCTCCCTTTCCAAAACTTTACTTCATATAAGTCTTAATCGGCTACTCAGCGCCGTCCCCGATCGCTTTTCCTCTATTTTTATCTTTTCAACTATTCTTATCAATCCCGCGTGCCACGCAAGCTTACCATTCCCGGCATAACAGCCTTTCACTTAAGTCAATCCCGGGGTTTCTCCGTCCGGCTAATTTCTTACTTACATTTCCTGTTTTCGTCCAATCTCACTTCATCATTTTATCACTACCGTCGATTGTAATGCTCAGGGTCCGTTTACTAACCCATTTTACAGCATCCTTACCCAAATCACAGGGTTTTCTCCAGTTTCTACTCTCTTCCATGACATTCTCTGATAATCAGACAGACAAGGTTTGCCAAAATTCACCGAATTCCTTTCCAAACTCAGGGAAATTTTGATCAATCTACCCACCTACTGGTAACATTAAGGAGACCAGTTTCGAAACCTGAAGAATAGTTCTATGAACCTCCAAGCAGGTGGAATCATAAGCAGTCATAGTTAACGAAATAATCATCATCAGATTGGAAGTTTACCCACTGGAGAGGAATCAATTATATCCATCCCTTAGAAGGGAATCAATAGTTTCAAACTGAAACCTGCCACAACGTCCTGATACCTATACGTCCTGATATGCAATACTACCAAATGTCGGTCTACCTAACCCTTTATGCGAAGCGTCGTTGGAAGCACAAAGTCTCCTTTTTCCATTAAGCAATGCCAGCTCTTGGTCATTACCAATTTCACCTTTTAGCTCCAGGAAGATTTTCTCACATTTTTCTCTTTAACTGCTGATCGTATTACTTGATCTATTATAATTCCGCATCGGAATAAACTTAAGGTAATTACTATAATTCTTTGAAAGAAAGAATTTAATATTCCTCTGAATTACATGCATCTAACATTTCTGGTTCATCATTTTACTGAGTTGAAATTAACCCTATACTTAGTCTCTGGCAGTAGTCTCATTACGAGTTCATCTTGACTCACTGGTCTTATCTTCCGGTAGGTTCTGAGGTCACTGTTTTGCTTACTACTTCCTTATATAACTTTATCCAATCATGCTATCACTTCCCAATATCTTTACTTTCTAACTGATTCATTCATAAAATGAACATTTCCCTTAATAAAACCACCTTATTAACCTCAGTTTGGTTCCATAATTTACAACCTACGACACCTGCCTTCTCATGGAGAATTATTACTGACCATATTCATACTAATTCATTTATCAAATGATATGGCACTTACTGCCTCCTTCTCAACTATTCCTAGGGACTCTGCTCCTCACCCTAAATCGATGTCTTTGATAATCATACATTCCTCTAGCTCTTTCTTCGTTAATATGGAAGTCTCTAGGGATTCTCGTCTATTCCCGTATAAGATCTCAAGCGATCCTTTCAATCCGTCTTACTTGCTGGTACTACCTCCAGTAGACCGGCTACGAATCCAACATGAATCTTCAGTTCTCTTGCTAATAACTCAGTTCTTTATGCTCCCTTTTCTGAGCACTATACTTTAATCATCACAGTTTTTCTGGCTGCAACCCTCATTCCTCAAGGGTAAGCTCCTTATCCTAACAGGATTTTTCCTTATCTGCTGGAACCTCTTCCGGGTCTCCAGTAGGGTACTCCATCGAATTACCCGCTGATCTTCAGCATATAAAGCATCATCGCGCTGCAGCTCGTATGCCTCAAGGTCTGTCGCCTTACTCGTCAATACGATATCGAGCTAAGTTACTATCACGATACTTAAGAGTTCCCATAAGGGTTTTATATGTCATCACTACATTAAGTAGTCCGACTATGAACTTGGCAAGAGTTCTTATTATCTTAATGAATTTATTGTTTTAACGTCGCCTCATCTCTGGGGTTAATAACATACGCTCTGATACCACTTTTGTAACACCCCCAGATCCGGGGTCCGGGATCCGGTGGTTACGGTTTCCAATTCTGTCCACAACAATTGAACTTTCCTTAACATAAAATAAATTACGTCTCTATGACCCAACACAACAATATAAAACACACCCGTTATAGTCCCAGAGATGAAATCAGAGTAACAATCAAATTTTTTATTAATCACATTATGAGTTCTTACAATCCAAAAGAATTTCAATATAAATACATACTCTTTGCCATCCATTTACATAAGTCATACTAGACCATATTCTTGGTACTGAAAGAATAAATATATCCTACCAATAGCTTCTTCTTCAGCTCTGGTAGTCTCATCGTCCTCGCCCGCGTCGAGTGCGCCTTGTGCGAGTCATCTGGTCTAGCTGTTGTTGTGATATAATAATAAAGCAAGGGTGAGCAATAGCCCACCAACAATAATATATAACTGAACGATAATGTATAACAGTTCAAAAGTATCTTTCAAACCATATGCCATGCATTTACGGAAATGATGCCTGTATAATATGAACGATGAAGTTACAAGGTAACTTAAAGTATTTGTTTGTAGAAATATCTGCTACATCAAAAGTAAGCATGACATTCTCATTGTCATTAAAAAGAGGAACTTGCATGAAAAGATTGCAATTCCAGTTATGAACACTTTTCCAGCTCTGCCAACAGTAATCATGTTGCAGGAAATAAATAAGTTTGGATGATGAACCAATGATGGAGTATTCACCGCGCCCGCTGTTCCAATCTTGATGATCAGTCGAGATCGTACAACTTAATTTAGATTTACTACCGGTAGAAGGAAGAACTGACGGCTTTACTTGTCTACCGCCTTACTAGCTCTCCCCGGCCAACGGTTGGGCCAAAGGGGATGGACCGGCGCTACTCGGCCTCTTACACGACTCCTAGTTCACATAGAATTCATGATTCTGAATGTAACGTTCGTCCCCCTTTCCCCAAGTATAATACTTGTTGATAAGACTCTACAAGGTAGTCGTATCTAGTTGGAAAGGAAAATTCACCAATAACTTCCAAGCTGTGGCTTGGTATCGAATATCAACTTGTTCCAACAATCTTACCCCTCGAAAGATGAGAAGGTAAACAACGACTTAATAAGTCAACAGCACCCGAGTTGCGAGTGAAGAGAATACTCTATGACCGGGAAGTCGACAAGATAAATAACATTTTCCAAGTAAGGTTCCCTTATTATTAGAGAGGTAGACTCAAAGAAGAATGATGTCTGAGAACCTTTCTTGATATAGGATTAATAATAATATGACTCAGAGATATTTTCTGTAATAATCGAAGAAGATAAACCTTATTGAGGTTATTCTAAATATGGAATAAATATTCAGAGAATATTTATTGAACTAAAAATATTTAAAGAATATTTAGGAATATGAAAGAATATCTTTAATCAGAGTATTTTTCAAAATAATCCCTGAAGAAATATCGAGAGAATATTTATTGCATAATTAAATATTCAAATGAATATTCAAAATAATATTCATTAATTAATAAGACCTGAAAGGAATATTGAAAATATTGAAAATAATATTCGATGATTAAATAGAACCCTGGATGAATATTCAAAATAATATTCATAATTAATTAGGAATTTAAATGAATATTGAAAAAGTAATATTCATTTAATGAATAATATTCTAAATGAATATCAAGTAATATTCATTTAGTAATCCAAGCTTTAAAGGAATATTCGAGATAAGACTCGATAAATAAATCAAGCTTCAGATGAACATTAAAATAATATTCGTCAGGTAATTACTATCTTAAATGAATACTCAAAAGTAATATTCATTTAATGAATAATATTCTAAATGAATATCCAAATAATATTCATTTAGTAGTCCAACCTTTAGAAGAATATTAGAAATAATAATCGATAAATAATTCGACTCTGAATGAATATTAAAAATATTATTCGTCGAATAGTTACGTTCAAATAATTATTTGAAGTAAGGATCGTTAAGTAAATAATCTCGAACGAATATTCAAATAATATTCGTCGCCCGAATAATGGAAAATATTTACTTAAATATTTTCCTCTGAGGTAATCTCGATATATCGAGAAATATTGACTCCCGGTCTATATTTGATGAATAAGATGTATACGCCCTTCTATGAGGGTCTTACAATAACCGGCTTATAATTGATACGATAGCTATCTAATTTATAAGCCAATAACAATCAGGGAACAAGCATAGTGATATAACTTGAAAGTAGGCATGGATGCTATGGCATATGTATAACAGAAAACATATATATATATATATTTATTCAATCACAACAACAGCCTAAAAGAAGGGAATTGAAACTTGCCTGGTAGTCGAGTACGGTAAGGGGTAGTGGTAGCGGGTCCCGGTTCAGCTTGGTGATCTATAAATAGCCAAGGCATTCGGGATTAATCACTTAACATAATAAAAGTTAAGTTATACCTAAGTCGAAACACGTTCTCGAGTTATCTCGTTATACCCCTTTTTAGTGGATTCCTTTTTATCACTGATCCGACCCGACATTCGTTCGTTGATACGACATGTCACTGTACTTATACTTGGGACGTACTTAAGTCATATGAGTTCTAAGGTCGATCGTTACGAACCAACATTATACTCCGAGTTTTATCGCCCGTTTTCTAAGTGTTTTACCGAAGTTATAAAAGAGTCGTCTTTTAGGGGTTCGTTCGCGTTTAACCTCGACTCGAACATTTTTAATAAATCGAAAAAATGATCCTTTTGACATATGGTTTTCTTTCACACCTTCCTTTTTACCTCTAGTATTTATTTACCAAGATTCGCCATGACGTTACATAGTTTACGAGGGTTCAATTTCAGTTACGAACTTTCGTTTACGGATTCGAACTACTTTTAGTAATTTGGTCATAATTCCTAAACCGTAAATCGAAATGCTTCGATTCTTTCGCCAAAGTGATCTATGTTCAAAAATCTATCAGTAGGGTTCATTAACTTGCCAAGAACAGAGAGTTATGGCTACTGACCAGTTCGGTTTCTTAGTGTTAATGAAAATCGGGAATTACGACGGCTACGAATCGAGCGTTCTAAAATTCATTACGCAACAACCAAGCCACACCGGGCATCTAATCAATTACTACAGTTAATAATCATCTTTTAAAAGCTCAAGAATATCATGCTTCATCAATATATCATCATAAAGCTAATCTAACCACAAAATCATGCTAACATGGTGGTAAAATACTACTAATATCACTTAATCCAAAATCACCATGTATCATGCATAAACTCAAAGTAAAGCTTAGGGTTTGAAATGATTTATACCTTCCTTAGAGAGTAGTATAACCTTCCTAAGCCTTGATCTATCCTTGGATGGTCCTAAGCTAGCTAAATCCACCATGAAAAACAAGAAAAAACAAGATTAGTTCATAAATTCACTATTCACCCTCCTCTTTGATGAATTATTTGAAAATGGAAACAAGAGAGTTTGGTTTTGAAATTTTTAGGAGATAACTTTTAGGAAATTTAAGACTCACCATAATTTTTACAAGATCAAGAGATGGTGGGAAGAGGGGTTTTGATTTTGGAATTAAGGTGTTGGCCGAATGGAATATTCAGGGGGGGGGAAGAGTTGCTTGGTTTCTTTTGTTTTAATCTCATCCACTCTCATCTATTATCAAGATAATATCTTGTATAAAGTCACTTTATTAAAGTGATGAGGTGTTGGATGATGAAATGGCAAGACAAGTGTTGGTTTTATGGTGGTTTAGAGCTTAACTAGGTAGTTACTTTGCTAAGTACTTAGTTCTTCCTCTAAGGTGCTAGTTCCTTGATTCTAGTTTAGTTACTAGATATTTTATACTAGTAGCTTGCACAAGACTCTTGCTTCCTCTGCTTGTTTCTGTGTCCGGTTATTGCCCGTTTCGATTGATCGTTCGTAGGAATATTTCACGGATTTCTAATTAGGGTTTACCGGGAATCCTTTTTAATATTAATACTTTCATTCTCCATCTTTCATTCTAACTTTCCAATTTATATTCCTTAAATCCATTCGTTAAATATTTAAGGCTATCAGTGTCCAGGGAACTCTCGGAAAAAATAAAAGTGCGGTTTTTCAGAATCCGACAGCTTTTACATACACTTATTTTCCCCCTGGATCACTAATACGAACTCGAAAATCCGTTCCGAATGCTTCTATATAGTGTCGTCTCATATTATTCTATACTCCCACCAAACCACTATTCATTCTGTATTCTTTACTTGTTCTCTTAGGGTTGTATAATTGTCCGTATTCTCTTTCGATCGTTCCTTAACCTTTTTACGGAACTACTGGATTAATCGTTATCGATCTGGATGACATGAGAGTATTCTCTTGCTTGAAGTTACCATATCTTATTCCCTTAGAAGATAGATTATTCTTACCTATGTTGTCACCCTTTAGCATTCTTCAAGACATAAACATAATAAAGTCGAACTCCATTCATTCTTTCCAAATATCAATTATTACATTGTAGCCATAACCACTATTCGTTCTTACATCATTAAATACATAAAAGTTTTAATTCAACCCAAAATCTGAGTTCTTACATTTAATCCACTGTCCGGTCAAATATTATACCGAAAAAGAATTTGGAATTTCTGAATTCCGATCGTCTCTTCATTCACTTATTTCCTCCGCGTATTACTAATATGACTTCGAAACATCCATATCACGTCCCGTACATAGGGTGGCGTGAAAAGTTTTCCAACTTACAAAATCACTATTCATCCACCAAATTACTATGCTCGTACAGGAAACACTATGTACGTACGGGAAACACTATGCACGTACTCATTTCCCTTCAAGGATCCATTAGCTCCTTCCTGGATGGTAGATTATTCTTATCTAGGTCCTCAACCATCGAATTACTCTATTCTGACAATATACCAATGCATCAGGATCATTGTCCAAAGCAATATCCATTCATTACAATTATTGTTCTTTGAAACCACCATTCATTAGAGCTGGTGACCTTGTTGTCAGAATCATTGTTCCTCATTTTATCATTACTTAATAAAAAGTTTTAATTATATCCAAAATTTGGGGTTCTTACAGAACACCTAGTCACAGCCAGGCTGCAGTCTCCCAAAAGGCCGTAGTTCTTAAAAAGGGAAAACAGTTACTGGATACTGTCTCTCAAAAGACTGTGTCTATTGAAAAAAGGATCTCATCCCAAGATCACTTCTGTGTCTATACCTCTTGAGTCTTCTCAAGATAAATCTGTTGCTCAGTATACTAGGAGAACAAGGAGAAAGATTCATTTGTCACCTACACACACAGTGTCAAGTCCAACTAACATTATGCAGGTCTCTACAAATAATGCTATATCCATGTCAGTATCTGGCAAGAGAGATCTGGATCTTGATTCTTCATGGGAAACTACATTGACATACAGACTGGCTATGGAACTTATTTCTATGAAAGTGAAGCTTTCCAGGCCCGTTCTAGATTTTTTGATTGAAAGAGTTCCTAAACTTTCATTTCCTGAAGAATATGGACTGTTACATCAAAGGCTTGATTTAATGAAGACATACTTCTATGTATCAGTCAGAAAGGAGTTATACAAGAAATTTGGACTTCCTAAGCATGTTGCACTTCAATCACTTCATGCATATCTATTTGACAAGGATGTCATTGTTGAAGATGCTTCAGCTCAAGGTGAACAAGAGGAGGTAGTTGATAGAGAGAAGTAGTCAACAGAAGATACTATTGCACCAGTGGTGAATAGTAGAATAGATCATATCACAGCCACTGCAACACAAGAACCATCTAGTCAGAGGTTGGATGACTTAGGAACTGTGATTGATGATGCTGGAAGGTCTTCTGTGATGACTGAAATTGCAAGTGAGAAACCCTATGATATGGGAGGAATGACTTTGATTGATTTTTCTGAAGATCAAACCAATATTGTTCTTTCAGAGTTTATCCACCTTGAGGGTGTGTCTCAGCAACCAACACTTAAAGACGGTGGCATATTTGCTATGGTGTCTAATGAAGTATTACTGAAGACATCAGAGTCTAGTGTAAAACCTGAAAGTGGTATACTGATGCCTGTAGTTTCTGAAAAGAAAGTAGATGTTTGTAAGGGTTCAGAGACTATAGAAGCTCACTCCTTGGAGAAAACCTCAAGCCCCATGCCATATGAGGAACCCTCTCTCCATGTGAGTTCAAGTATAAAAACTTCTTCTAACCCCTATTTTTCTGTAGGTCATGAGAGCACTTATCCAAATTTGAGTGATACACTTGAAAAGATGGACATAGATCCACACACAGAGAGGCTGGCTCCTGACCAGGCAAAAGGAGAGGTAGAAAGAGTGTTGACTTTAGATAGTCAAAGTGAGAATGAGGGTATGGATGATCAACTCCATAGTGAGGGAGAGAAAATTAGGAAACCACCATCGTTTGATTTTTGGGATCAGTTTTTCTTGAATCTTGGTCTGAAAATCTTGGTATGGATGCTGGTACTTATTCTTTTATCAAGATGTATAAGAAGCATGAATTAGCACATCACAATGCAAAGCCAGAAGTTAAAGCTCAGAAATAGAAAGAAAGGCTTGCAGAGATCATTAACAGAAGAGGTGAAAGGCTAAGACAAACTTCTACTCAACCAGTACCAGAAGAAATTCCTAATGATCCTAGTATTCCTTTGTTTGTACTTCCAATTTCAGCTAGAATTGAAACATCAACAATATCTGATCAATCTAAGGAGGAGTCAGGATTTGTAGATGTTAGTACATAGAATACCGGTGAAGGGCAGGATGATCATACTTCAGCTCCAGATCAGAAAGATGAAGATGTTTGTACTTCTACTCAAGTATTATTACTTGAATATCACTCTCAACAGGCAACTTCTTCTACAAGACTTGAAGATAATGTTCTTTCTGCATCTGAATCTAAAGATACAACAAGCACTTCCAACATTGAAGTCAATTCTGAAATTCTTAAGGACATTCAGAAATCTCAAAGTGATATTCAATCGAGACTTCAAATTCTTGAAAATAACCAAGTCACTATCATGGACAATCAAGCAGTTATGATGAATCTCATTTGTTCTGTTACTGAATCTCTTGGAATTCATGTTGCTGATGTCAAAAAGGGGGAGATAAAGACAATTCAGAAACAAAAACAACAACAGACTGGGGGAGATAAACAAACTGGGAACAGAAACAAGGGTGACAGAGTTGGTAAATTTCATCATGGAAGTGCTAAAGGAAAAGAAGCATCAAATAGTTGAATTCTTTCTTCTAAGTACCAGATACATGTCTACATCTGAAGAAGGAGGTACTTAAGTTCATGATCTTGAATTCATAAATTCTATTCTGGTTGTATTGTTATATGTTTTGACATCTACAACTTAGATTTATGCTTCAGATTCTAAAGCATAAATAGGGGGAGATTGTTAGGAATAATTCATAAGTTGTGATGTTAAGAATAGAATTTTGCTAATACTTCTTGTATATCCTGATCTTATAAAGGATTTAGCACTTTGTATAGGATATATGTGTTAGATAGTAATCTGTAGAGTTTAGTCAGGAACAGTGCGTCAGAGACTACATGTCAGGAACAGTGTATCGGGGACTACATGTCAGGAACAGAGGAGCAGATCCTGATACATTAAGTCAGATCCTGTTCAAATACTGATGGGATAATCAGATCCTGATGCAATGGGAAATCCTGATATCAGTCGTGTTACTAATGATGTCATTATGGATGCTACAGAAACTGGCAAGTGCTATAAAACAGGATCGTTGTTTTGAAAAACAAGCAAGAAGATATCATGAAGGAAACGAATTCTCTATTGATGGAAACTATCAACTGGACGGCAGAACATTGTCATAGATATATTATAATTCTATTATTAGTTGATAGGTAGCAGTATAAATACTCTCTCAATATCATTGTAAAAAGTGCGTGTGAGCAAATAAGTTCGTAAGATTTGTATTCGAGAGTTCGAAACAAACAGAGAGAGAGATTTGTATTGTCAGCAGCTGCTAAAGGTATTGTACACCTTTGGTAGAGTTTGTATTTGATTATTTTAATACAAACAAAGTTTGATTCATTCTTTTATTCTTGTTCATATAATCAATCAAAAATCAGACACGATTATATAACTTGTATTCACCCCCCCTTCTACAAGTTATTCGAGTTAACAAGTTCGTAACTTCAATTGAACCGTCGTAAAACATGTTACTCAGTGGCGAATCTTGGTAAATAAATACTAGGGGTCATAAGGAAGGTGTGAGAGAAAACAACATGTCAAACGGATCATTTTCCGATTTTATAAAAATGTTTGAATCAAGGTTAAACGCGAACGAACCCCTAAAAAACCCGCTTGGTTATAACTTTGGTAAAACACTTAGAAAACGGACGATAAAACTCGAGGTATAATCTTGGTTCGTAAACAACCTACTTTAGCACTTACATGGCTTAAGTATATACCAAGTGTAAGTGTAACGACGAGCCGTAATGACGAACAAATGTCGGGTCAAAACGAGGCTAATAAGAGTACACGAAAAGGGTGCATAACGAGATAATTCAAAAACGTGTTTCGACTTAATTGAAGTTTATACATAGACTTTTAAAAGGTGTTAAGTGGTTAATCTTGAATGTTCTGATTTTTTATAGATCATTGAGCAGACCCAGGACACGATATCTCTACCCACACCCGATTACCAGGCAAGTTTCCAATACCTTGGAACTGTTGTTGTGAAAATATGTATATATGTTGTTTATGTTACATATGCCATAGCATGCATGCTTATTATCAAATTATATTATGATACTTGTTCCCTGAATTGATATTGGCTTATAGACTAGATACGAATTATCAGTTATAAGCCGGATTGTTTTTGGTAAGACCCATAGTGAAGGGCATATGATATTCATTCTTAAATATAGACCGGGAGTCGGTATTTTGAGATATATAGATAGTCGTGGAAATCCGGAGGGATTCCAACGGCAGATTATTATTTATCTCGAGGAATGTTATTATTAAATATTATTTATATTTCCATAAAGTATCAATTACTTGGAAATCTTTCGAGGAATGTTATTTGAGTATTATCTCAGTCGAGAGATATTAAATGAATGTTAGTTTCGAATATTCATTTAGAGTTGATTATTAAATGAATATTATTTTGATATTCATTTGGAATTCTATTCATTAAATAAATATTACCTTCAAATATTCATTGAAGATTTTATTTACTTAATGAATATTACTTTAAAATATTCATTTGAAGTTCTATTTATTTAATGAATATTATTTTAAAATATTCATTTGAAGTTTTATTTACTTAATGAATATTATTTCAAATATTCATTTAATGGTTTATATATTTAGAGAATAATTATGCATATTTATTCGAGGATTATTGACGAGCAATATTTTATATTAAGAATATTCTTTAAATACTTATGATTTAATAAGTATTATTTGAATATTTATTTAATTCTTTTGAACTAGTTTTAAAATGATTATATTATTCAAAGATTATCTTCCACCTTCAGATATTATGTAAAATATTTCGGAGTCTTTTTATGACTATTTTATCAAGGAGAGGTTCCCAACTCTTTATTTTCCATTTAAATCCATCTTCAAAGGATTTAAATGCTCGCTCAAACTTCCATATTAGGGGAACCTTACTTGAGAAATGTTATTTATCTTGTTGACTTCCAGGTCATAAATCTTTTTAAAACTATTCTTTTCACTCACAACTTGGTTGCTGTTTACCAATTAAATCTTTGAGTAACCTTCTCATCACTGGAGGGGTAAGATTATTGGAACAAGATGGTATCCTCTAACAAGCAGCAGCTTGGGAGATGTGATGTTGAATTTTCCTTTCCAACTAGATACGACTACTTTGTGGAGTCTTATCAACAAGTATTATACTTGGGGAAAGGGGGACGAACTTTACGTTCAGAGTCATGAATTTCTTTTCGAACTTGGAGTCATGTAAGAAGCCGAGTAGCGCCGGTCCATCCCGTTGGAGACAAGTAAATCCGTCAGCTCTTTCTTCTACCGGTAGTAAATCTAAATTGAGCTGTAGAATCTGCGACTGATCATCGTAAGGATTGGAACAGTGGGCGTGGTGAATACTCCAGCATTAGTTCATCATTCAAATTCATTTATTTTCTGCAACATTATCATTGTTGGCAGTATTGGAAAAGTATTCATAATTGGAATTGTAATATTTTCTGCAAGTTCTTTTTCAGATAAATGATAATATCTTGCTTATCTTTGACATAGCAGATATTTCCTCCTATATATACATTTTGAGTTACCTTGTAACTTCATCGTTTATGTTATACTGGCATCATTTCCGTAAATGCATGGCATATGGTTTGAAAGATACTTTTGAACTGTTATATATTATCGTTCAGTTATACATTATTGTTGGTGGGCTATTGCTCTCCCTTGCTTTATTATTATATCACAACAACAGCTAGACCAGATGACTCGCACAAGGCGCACTCGACGCTGACGAGGACGATGAGACTACTAGAGCTGAAGAGGAAGCTATTGGTAGGATAGTTCATTCTTTCAGTACCAAGTATATGGGCTAGTATGACTTATGTAAATGGATGGAAAAGAGTATGTATTTATATTGTAATTCTTTTGGGTTGTAAGAACCCAAAATATGATTAATAAAATTTGATTGTTACTATAATTTCATCTCTGGGACTATAACGGGTGTGTTTTATATTGTTGTGTTGGGTCATAAAGATGTAATTTATTTTATGTTGAAGTAAGTTCAAGTATTGTGGACAGAAATGGAGACCGTAACGACCGGATCCCGGACCCTGGATCTGGGGGTGTTACAGAAATGGTATCAGAGCATACGTTATAAACCCCCAGAGATGATGCGATGTTAAAACAATAAATACACTAAGATAATAAGAACTCTTGCCAAGTTCATAGTCGGATTACTTAATGTTGTGATGACATATAAAACCCTTATGGGAACTCTTAAGTATCATGATAGTAAATTAGCTCGATATCGTATCGACGAGTAAGGCGACAGACCCTGAGGCATACGAGCAACAGCACGATGATGATTTATTATATGCTGAAGATCAGCGGGTAAATTCGATAGAATACCCTACTGGAGACCCGGAAGAGGTTCCAGCAGATAAGGAAAATCCTGTTAGGATAAGGAGGTTACCCTTGAGGAATGAGGGCTACAGCTAGAAAGACTGTGATGATTAAGGTATAGTGCTCAGAAAAGTGAGCATAAAGAACTGAGGTATTAGCAAGAGAACTGAAGATGCATGTTGGATTCGTAGCCGGACTACTGGATGTAGTACCAGCAAGTAAGACGGATTGGAAGAATTACTTGAGATTTTATACGGGAATATATGAGAATCCTTAGAGACTTTCATATTAACGAAGAAATAGCTAGAGGGATGTATGATTATCAAAGACATCGATATAGGACGAGGAGTAGAGTCCCTAGGAATAATTAAGAAGGAGGCAGTAAGTGCCATATCATTTGATAAATGAATTAGTATGAATATTGTCAGTAATAATTCGCCATGAGAAGGCAGATGTCATAGGTTATAATTTATGGAACCAAATTGAGGTTAATGAGGTGGTTTTATTCAGGGAAATGTTTATTTTATGAATGAATCAGTTAGAAAGTAATGACATTGGGAAGTGACAGCATGATTGGATAAAGTTATATAAGGAAGTAGTAAGCAAGACAATGATCTCAGAACCTACCGGAAGATAAGACCAGTGAGTCAAGATGAACTCGTAATGAGACTACTGTCAGAGACTGAGTATAGAGTTATTTCAACTCAGTGAAATGATGAACCAGAAACGTTAGATGCATGTGATTCAGAAGAATATTAAATTCTTTCTTTTCTTTGAATGGATTATAGTAGTTACCTTAAGTTTACTCCGAAGCGGAATTATAATGGATCAAGTAATACGATCAGCAGTTAAAGAGAAAAATGTAAGAAAATCTTCCTGGAGCTAAAAGATGAAATTGGTAATGACCAAGAGTTGGCATTGTTTAATGGAAAAAGGAGACTTTGTGCTTCCAACAATGCTTCGCATAAAGGATTAGGATGTGTGCTTACGCAGCACGAAAAAGTACTTGCGGATGCATTCGGATAGCACGGTTCACCAGGTTCGGATGAAAGTAGTACCAATTTTGTGGAACAACCAACTCCGACGGTAATGTTCCTTCTGAGACTAGTGGTTAGGTAGACTGACATTTGGTAATATTGAATATCAGGACGTATAAGTATTAGGACATTGGGACAAGTTTCAGTTTGAAACTGTTAATTCCTTTCTAAGGGATGTATATAATTGGTTCCTCTCCAGTGGTTAAACTTCCAACCTGATGACGATTATTTCGTTAATTATGACTGCTTATGGTTCTACCTGCTTGGAGGTTCATAGAACTATTCTTCAGGTTTCGAAACTGGTCTCCTTAATATTACCAGCGGGTGGATAGATTGACCAAAATTTCCCTGATTTTGGAGAGAACTTCAACAAATTTTAGCAAACCTTGTCTTTTTGATTATCAGAAGACGTCCCCGAAGAGAGTTGAAATCGGAGCGAACCTTGTGGATTGGGTAAAGTAGGTGCTATAAGGGTTGGTAGACAGACCCTGATTATTATAATTGATTGTAGAGATGAAATTGGAAGTTGAGATTGGATGATAAAAAAGGGAAATGTATTCAAGAAACCAGCCGGACTTAGAAATTTCGGGATTGACCTAAATGAAAAGGCTGTTATGCCAGGAATGGTAAGCTTGTGTGGAACATGGGATTGATAAGAATAGTTGAAAAGATAAAAGTAGAGGAAAGGTGACCGGAGACGGTGCCGAGTAGTCGATTAAGACTTATGGAGTAAAGTTTTGAAAAGGTAGAAAGGTATCAAAGAAGAAGGCACTATGCCGGCAATTGCTAGAAAAGTAATGCTATTAGCCAACCCCTAAAATCATATATTTTTATTTTAGTGTGACTAGTTGAGGCCAAGTCACAAAGGATTATCAAGTGACTAGACCAGCAATGAAAGGACAAAGCAGGGTTGCTTCTAAGTAAGCACCGACTGCAAGGAATTCTGATATAAAGGAAACATTAATGAGATCATAGGAATCTTCT
Organism: Saposhnikovia divaricata; assembly: GCA_036435485.1. NCBI lineage: Eukaryota > Viridiplantae > Streptophyta > Magnoliopsida > Apiales > Apiaceae > Saposhnikovia > Saposhnikovia divaricata. The sequence goes on along the minus strand of CM071595.1, from coordinate 66,199,606 downwards.
ACTGAACCCTTTGCAACCCATGTTTTGATTGGGAATTTACTAGACCTTTTTTTTGGGATGGGGTTACCCGTACTAAAGTGATTCATGTGTATCTGCTTGTCCAAGATTACGAGTAAAAATAGAAGAATAGTGACTTAAGATGTCTGATGTTAGGGTATTATAAATACCATGAATATATTATGACTAAGGAAAGTAAACAATGAAGGTTTATGAAGAGAGTATAGAAATGGTCAGAGATTGATCAGTATGCTATAGAAATTTTGTCTAAGGCAAGTACCTTTGCGAAGAATGATAAGTACTAAGAGATTCACGTTGAACTCGACCAATATCTTCCAAAACATCCTTGCTACCATTACTAAGTTCTGTAAGAGAGCAGATAGACATAAGTTGTCTTTTGGAAGGTCAAATAGGCTGACAACTATCTGAAAGAAGTGGTTAGCATTAAGCTACCGATCGATTATAAAATGAGAATGATTGAAAAGAGACCCTTATTAAGGATACATGATTTGATTGCCAGTTACAGGATGTAGGCATTCCTCGAAAAGAGAATTGAGGATAGAATATCCATAGTTGAAGACGAACCCTTGGGATGCATAGAGGATGACATTGCCCTAATAAAGACATTATGAATCCAGATGATATAAGTTGGATTGACCAAGGCAACAATAACCTTTAAGGATTTATTTAAAGGGGTTTCGGGAAGGTACATAGACCGAATTATTATAGGATTGGTTAATGATGTTTTGATAATACCCTATACCTAGAATATACTGGAGGAATGATGAGGATGACCTAAGAAACCTTATAAGGAAAAAGGTAATATTCTAAACTTTAAGTTTGGTAGGGAATGTATGACATGGTAACGATAATGCCAGATGAAGCATGTGAGAAACCAGGAGAAAGTATGGATGAACCAATAAAGGTTGAGGTTATCATAAAATAAGAAAGAACTAAGAAAAGAAATATCCTAAGTAGGATTAGGAATAAATGTGATGAGGTTCACATGGAAAGGTGGAAGCAACGGCTTATAGAAAAGAGACTGAATTTAAGGGAGAATGCTTTCACCCTGAGTTGGTATAGATCCAGAAAACATCGACTACAAGAAATTATTATAATCATGAAAGGCCAATGAGGTGGCCGACACCTTAATTATAGAGAAGTACCATAAATGCTCATACCAAAGGAAATAGAGTGGTATTGAGAAGGACCTCGAAGGTCAAGGTGTGATGGAGGAATTTACGATTCCCTCTAATGATCGTGCGAGAATTAACATTAAGGATAGTTTAAGTAAACATTCGATTCCTGATATTGTCTGAGGCACATTATCGGCATTAGAAGGTTTGGAGATAGGCTAGACAACAGTCCCCGCAAGCAAATTCCCCAAGAGACTCGGCTTCTTTTTGAAAGAGAGAGGAGAGATTAGGTAAAAGAAGTAAGCGAAAGGACTAGACCAGCAAGAGGTTGGTAGTAGATAACAAGAAACAGAGATGGTACTAATGTTAATAAGCCAAATGGCATGATGATGAATGACAAGCAAGTTTATGTGGGTGTATTTCTATGCAAACAAGATAGAGAATATGAGGTTGGAAAGTGATTAAGTAAACTGCTAAGCTTTCAGTCTTTTACTGAAGATATAAGATTAAAATTTCATCAACTTGTCATAGTTGCGATGCTTGAAACTCTTCTGCGATTTTATCTGCTCCATGTGATATCTACGTCAAGCTCAAGAAGTATTCATTATGGATAAGGAATAGTGATGATTTTGTCTTCCTAAACGTTATGATTCGACAATTATGAGACCTGTACGTTTATCTATTCAAGCACTACGTAAACGACAAATGATGGTGATTCGACCATGGGTTACATTAACGTAATGATGATCCTTTTGAGAACTTAAATGATAACGACAGTAGAAATGTCGAGACTGAGCCTAAGTTAGAGAAATCCAGGGTTATTTCGGATGGTTTGATGTTGGGAATGACGTGATATTAGAAATAGATGATTAGACTATGAAGGTTCATAGAGCGATTATGGTAGAAATAGACACCAAGTGACTGATGGAAATGAATATAAATTTGAGGATCAACAAGGGAGTTAGATATGCGAACTCCTGAGAGGTCCCAACAATGAGATAAGAAAAGTATGAAATGGACATTGTAAAGTCGTCGGTCACAACAGGAAGTTGGAATTGAAAGCATAGACGACATACAAATTAACCCCCTTAAGTAGGGAGAAGTCGAGGAAATTGGAATAGATTGATTGAGTACTAAGGAGACATATGGAATGAGAAATTGAGAATTTGATGGTTGAACAGAGAAAAGTCCCAAGGATGTGATTGATAAAGAAAAGATTGGGAAAATAATTATGAAATGTGAATCAAGGAATGTTATGAATGGATTGATGAATGGGTTTTCGAACGAACCCTCGAGATGACAAACTGATAATGTTATTATTATAAACATAAAAGAGCTAGTAACGAAATATGGAAGGTCAGTAAATATGGTGTCAAAGGAGAAATCTAAGATTTAACCAGAAAGGGTGAAAGGTATTTCAGGAGCAAGTGTTGCTGAGATTGGACAAGAACCTAGTTCATAGAATGATGGACAGAGCAGCGAGGATGTGTCGACATGTGAAATTACGATAACTTAGTGTTTAATACGATTGTGATTATCTTTCTTCCTTGATAAACCTCTATAGTTCGGAGGGAAATTATAAGTATGATATCTTACAATCATGAAAATTTTCCAAAATTCTTTGGAATTCCTTTCTTTTCTTCTCTCTTATTCATCTTCTTTTTGAATTGAGAAGAACAACCCTTTAAGGAGGGGAGGTACTGCTACGTGACTATCTGTCTGTGTGATAGAGGTCTAAGTAGAATACCACTAATTGTTTAATTACTTGTCAAGTACTAAAGGCTAGCCCCCTTTTGTACTAACTATGCAATATGACAAATGTTCATGGATCATAGTGATCACTCAATAAATTCTGCTATTCCTATATATATATATTGATCGAGATTGCGAAGATTAAAGCGATTAGGAACATAGTACGAATGAGGTTATCTCCGAATTCACAGCACGATAGTGATACCAAAGTCATTGTAGATACCAATAAGAATAAAGAGCATACGACTGAGTAAGAGCATAACCCAGATAGGGTGCTGTACGAAAAGTAGCAGAGTCGAGGGAAAAGGATAAAATGTTTATTGTAGCACCAGCAGGTGTGCTGAGTAAGGATGGGAATGCTAAGGATAAACCGGGGAACTGGAAAACGAAATGACAAACAAGCATTCGAGTGTTTCCTACCTGATTCCGGGACGGAATCCTTTTAAGGAGGGGAGACTGTAAGAACCAAGATTTTTGGTACTAATTAAAACTTTTTATTATGTATTGGGGTATGAATGTATCAGTGGGTTAATAGATGGATATTGAATGGATTGGATTCAAATATTTATATGTCATGAAGAATGCTATTGGTTGACAATCTAGATAAGAATTATCTATCTCCTAGGAAATTAAGATTTGATAATTCCACAGGGAAAGGTTACTCTTATGTCATCCAAATCGTTGTCTGTTATCAGTCCAGTAGTTCCGTAAAATGGTTATGGAACAATCGAAAGAGAACCGGGACATCCATAAGAGAACCGGGACATCCATATAACCCTAGAGGAATAAGTAAAGAATAAGTGGTGAATAGTGATTTTGATGGATTAGGAATATTATTAGACGACGCTATATAGAAATACCCGGAATGAAATTCTAAGTTCGTATTAGTGATCCAGGGGGAAAAATAGTGTATGTAAAAGTTGTCGGATTCTGAAAAATAGCACTTTATTTTTCTCCGAGATTTCCCTGGACACTGAAGGATTTAAGGATTTATTTAATAGATTTAAGGGATTTAAATTCAAGGATATTAAAAGAGGATTAAAGATATTAGTATAAATATCAAGAAGGTTTCCGGTAAAACCTTAACGAGAAATATTTGAGATATTCCTCCGAACGATTATTAAAATGGAGTAATAAACGGACAAAAGAGCAAGCAGTAAGCTAAGATGTATGCATGTGCTTGTGGAAAGTATCTAATAACCAAGCTAGTTGCAAGGAAACTAGCATCATTAGAAGCTAACCAAGCTAGTTAGCATGGATGTCATCCTTCCACCACAAGAATCAAACACATGGCTTAAGGTGATTCAAGAGATGGGCAAAGCACTTTATTAAAGTGACTTTATACAAGATATTATCCATGCAAACACAATAATGCAAGATTAGATGCAAGCAAGACCAAGAAAACTTCATTTCTCTCCATTTGTACAAACTGCCCAGAAAGAACACTCATGAGAAGAAAATTCATATCTCCATTTCTATCCATGATAAAATCACCAAATGTTTACCAAAGCCTCTCCACTCCATGGTCAATATTCGCTCCAAATTTCATAGCAATCCAAGTAGTATAGCCTATGAAAATCACCTCCCCAAGTGAAGAAACCAAACTGCCAGAATTCGAAATAGCTTCTGTACTGATTTTCAAACGGCCATATCTCCTTCGTTTCTCAATGGAATTTAGTGTTCTTTAGCTTGTTGGAAAGCTGGTTAGATGCTCTACAACTCTCCTTTAGAAGCCTTGTCCATAAAACCTCGGTAAGGCCCTCGTTTTTCGTGTTCTTTCAACTGAGGTATAGCAGTTCCGAATATTCTAAGAATGTTCTTGATGTGTCGTGCTAGTTTAAGGTTGTCAAGGAGTTCTAAGGACTAGATCAAGGCTTGTTAGGCTCATTTACACACCAATGAAGGTAGAACTCTCTTGAAACCCTAGCTCTTAGTTTAAGTTTTGATGATTGTTGAATGGTTTTAGATTAGTTAAAAGTATGATGTTAATACAAGCATGAAAGCATAATTATGTAGTAGATTTAATTGATTTAAGAGATATGATGTATATGGTGGTGAGATCAGTTGTATTATGGACTGGTTATGATGTATGAATTCCCGGTGTGGCTTGGTTTGATGATCGATTTTTGGAACGTCCGATTTATAGCCGTCGTAATGCCGAATTTTTGTTAATAATTAGAAACCGAGCATGACAGTTAATATAATTTTCTGACCTTGGTAATAGTATGACTTTTCCTTGTAGATCTCGAGCCATAGATCGTTTTGGCATAAGAATCGAAATATTCCGACTTACGGTTTAGGAGTTATGGTCAAATTACTAAAATTGGTTTTAAACCGTAAGTAAAAGTTCGTAACTTCAATTGAGCCCTCGTAAAACATGTTACTCAGTGGCGAATCTTGGTAAATAAATACTAGGGGTCATAAGGAAGGTGTGAGAGAAAACCACATGTCAAACGGATCGTTTTCTGATTTTATAAAAATGTTTGAATCAAGGTTAAACGCGAACAAACCCCTAAAAAACCCGTTTGGTTATAACTTTGGTAAAACACTTAGAAAATGGACGATAAAACTCGAGGTATAATCTTGGTTCGTAAACAACCTACTTTAGCATTAACATGGCTTAAGTATATACCAAGTGTAAGTGTAGCGGCGAGCCGTAATGACGAACAAATGTTGGGTCAAAACGAGGTTAATAAGAGTACACGAAAAGGGTGCATAACGAGATAATTCAAAAACGTGTTTCGACTTAATTGAAGTTTATACATAGACTTTTAAAAGGTGTTAAGTGGTTAATCTTGAATGTTCTGATTTTTTATAGATCATTGAGCAGACCCAGGACACGATATCTCTACCCACACCCGATTACCAGGCAAGTTTCCAATACCTTGGAACTGTTGTTGTGAAAATATGTATATATGTTGTTTATGTTACATATGCCATAGCATGCATGCTTATTGTCAAATTATATTATGATACTTGTTCCCTGAATTGATATTGGCTTATAGACTAGATACGAATTATCAGTTATAAGCCGGATTGTTTTGGTAAGATCCTTAGCGAAGGGCATATGATATTCATTCTTAAATATAGACCGGGAGTCGGTATTTTGAGATATATAGATAGTCATGGAAACCCGGAGATATTCCAACGGCAGATTATTATTTATCTTGAGGAATGTTATTATTAAACATTATTTATATTTCCATAAAGTATCAATTACTTGGAAATCTTTCGAGGGATGTTATTTGAGTATTATCTCAGTCGAGAGATATTAAATGAATGTTAGTTTCGAATATTCATTTAGAGTTGATTATTTAATGAATATTATTTTGATATTCATTTGGAATTCAATTCATTAAATGAATATTACCTTCGAATATTCATTTAATATTTTATTTACTTAATGAATATTATTTTAAAATATTCATTTGAAGTTCTATTTATTTAATGAATATTATTTTAAAGTATTCATTTGAAGTTCTATTTACTTAATGAATATTATTTCAAATATTCATTTAATGCTTGATTTATTTAGTGAATAATTATGCATATTTATTCGAGGATTATTGACGAGCAATATTTTATATTAAGAATATTCTTTAAATACTTATGATTTAATAAGTATTATTTGAATATTATTTAATTCTTTTAAACTAGTTTTAAAATGATTATATTATTCAAAGATTATCTTCCACCTTCAGATATTATGTAAAATATTTCGGAGTCTTTTTATAACTATTTTATCAAGGAAAGGTTCCCAACTCTTTATTTTCTATTTAAATCTATCTTAAAAGGATTTAAATGCTCGCTCAACCTTCCATATTAGGGGAACCTTACTTGAGAAATGTTATTTATCTTGTTGACTTCCCGGTCATAAATCTTTTTAAAACTATTTTTTTCACTCGCAACTTGGTTGCTGTTTATCAATTGAATCTTTGAGTAACCTTCTCATCATTGGAGGGGTAAGATTATTGGAACAAGATGGTATCCTCTAACAAGCAGCAACTTGGGAGATATGATGTTGAATTTTCCTTTCCAACTAGATACGACTACTTTGTGGAGTCTTATCAACAAGTATTATACTTGGGGAAAGGGGGACGAACTTTACGTTCAGAGTCATGAATTTCTTTTCGAACTTGGAGTCGTGTAAGAGGCCGAGTAGCGCCGGTCCATCCCATTGGCCCAACCGTTGGCCGGGGAGATCTAACAAGGCGGTAGACAAGTAAATCCGTCAGCTCTTCCTTCTATCGGTAGTAAATCTAAATTGAGCTGTACAATCTGCGACTGATCATCGTAAGGATTGGAACAGCGGGCGCGGTGAATACTCCAGCATTAGTTCATCATTCAAATTCATTTATTTTCTGCAACATTATCATTGGAAGTATTGGAAAATTATTCATAATTGGAATTGTAATATTTTCTGCAAGTTCCTCTTTCAGATAAATGATAATATCTTGCTTATCTTTGACATAGCAGATATTTCGTCCTATATATACATTTTGAGTTACCTTGTAACTTCATCGTTTATGTTATACTGGCATCATTTCCGTAAATGCATGGCATATAGTTTGAAAGATACTTTTGAACTGTTGTATATTATCGTTCAGTTATACATTATTGTTCGTGGGCTATTGCTCACCCTTGCTTTATTATTATATCACAACAAGTATGTATAGATTCATTCTTTCAGTACCAAGTATATGGGCTAGTATGACTTATGTAAATGGATGGCAAAAAGTATTTATTTATATTGTAATTCTTTTGGGTTGTAAGAACCCAAAATATGATTAATAAAATTTGATTGTTACTCTAATTTCATCTCTGGGACTATAACGGGTGTGTTTTATATTGTTATGTTGGGTCATAAAGATGTAATTTATTTTATGTTGAAGTAAGTTCAAGTATTGTGGACAGAAATGGAGGCTGTAACGACTGGATCCCGGACCCCGGATCTGGGGGTGTTACAGTAGCTCTGACCAGGTAGAATATTATTTTAATGCTAAAATGGAGGTATACCATGTGGAAGAATCTGCCAGGTGTAAGCTGTTGGCTGCAATGCTTACTATGAATGCCCTCCAATGGTTTGAGCAGCTTCCAATGAAATATCCAGAATCATGGGAGCAGATGGGAGAGCTATTCATAACACACTTTCAGGCTCCCGCAATATTCATGCCAACGGAAGAAACAATAGCAAGTACTAAACAAAGGAATAATGAAACATTGATGAAATATATCCATCAATTCAATAGAGAAGTTCCTAAACTAAAGAGGACACTCGATGAAATGCTCTGAGGCTTCCTTATTGCAGGAATCAAGCCAGGTACCCGCTTTCTAAAGAGGCTCCAGGAACACGAGCCAAAAACTTTAGTTGACATCTATTCCCTGGCAAAGACAAAGGAGAAGAAAGAAAGGCCCAAGAAGGAGCCTACAAATGCCTTTGGGGCTACAGGACCAGAAAATGGATGTTTGGGAATATGGAACCAGGCCTCCAACCCCGAAGACGGAACCCCTGCAAAAAAAAATTTGAGAGACATAAATACCTATGTGAGGAACCCCGAAAAGAAGGATGGGTTTACCCCTAGGGGTATGAGCCCTACTAAAACTAAGGCGCAACACGGAGGCCAAGCCCCGTTGAAGGCCAGTTATCATTAATTTAAAAGGTACCCATCTTTAAAAGTCTCTATAGAACACATTTATGAGACAATAAAGACAAAATAATTCAAACTACCTCCTCAAAAGTACCGGCTAAGCGGGCCATACCCTGAGAAATACTGTGCATTCCATGGTGCTTATGGGCACGAAACTTCTATTTGCAGTCACCTGAGGGATCATAACAAGAAATTGATCAGAGAAGATAACTACTTGAGTTTGTTGCCCCAACATTGGAAGCACCCGAGGAGAATAGAACTGATCATCCTGAGGTTGGGAGAATCTAAGAAACTAACAAGGGGTACTGTCCCGGAAGCCCTATCAAAGAAGCTATGGATGGTAATGATAAATGGGATAACTCCAAAGAAGAGAAGCTTGTGGGGATGCCAAACCTCAATGCTTACACTATTGGATGAAATCATGATAGCCCTAAGACAAAGCCTCGAAGAGCTAGATTGACTCACCAAATGGTTGGAGCGGGCTTCTAAAGTAGACATCCTAAATTGCCACCCAGATCCAGTTAGGAATCCCCACTAGTAGACCTCTTTTAGGCATGGGTCCAATTAAAAACAACTTATTAGTTGTAGCTGTGTAACTCTAGACTTAGTTATCATGAATTTTGTCTTTCATAGACACCCGGGGGGTAGCGCATGTGCACCACCCGTAATAGTAGCAGCAAAATGTTCCATGAATTAAATTCTTGTAATGCTAGCAGCAAATTCCTATTCATTATCTTCATAAGCAAGATACCTGATAAAAGGGGTTAGCATTTTGTTAAATATAATTGATGTGTTTTGATCAGTGTTTAAGTGTTACAGGGAGTTATCAGAGTTTAGCTGGAAGCAGTCAGAGTTTGCGTAAACTCTGACAGTTGGAAGCTCGACAGAGTTTGTTAAACTCTGTCTGAAGGAAGCGCGTCTACTGTTCAACAGTGATTGAAGGTTAATTATGGAAGCGATATCTTTGAAGATTGGATAGCTATCAAAGAGATCGAGTTGACATAGGAGACGTGTGACAATCTGTAATTGATATCATTGTATAGCTGATTATTAGGAATATCAATTAGAGATTGTATCGTAGCTGTATGGTATATAAATACAGATAGGTTAACCCTAGAAGGGTATCGATAACGAATTATCATTATTGTAACCTAGCAGCTCTTTGTGATATTTTACATCACGAAGAGGGTTTGAAATACAAGAAGTTTTTTAAGTGCATAAACGCTTTTACTTATTAATCTCTCATACAAAGTTGATTATTAATTGTGTATTCGGCCTAACAAGTGGTATCAGAGCCAATCTGTTGCTTTATTACAGGTTAAGATCCAAACACAACAATAATCATGTCAGAAATTCCTCCACCAACACCTACTGTTTCTGAAAAGGCTCCTACTACTGTGAGTCGTTATGAACCAATCAGGGTTCCTATTCTGAGGCCATTAGAGTATGCTATGTGGAAGGTCAAGATGACTATGTTTGTGGAGGCTACAGATCCAGAATATCTTGACAGGATTTATGAAGGCCCTCACAATCCTACAAAGCTATCTGTTGCAGTTGCTGGTGAAGCAGCAAAAATGGTTCCAAAGGAAAAGAAGGACATGACTCCTGAAGATCTATCATCAATTGCTAAGGATGCAAAAGTTAGGCATTTACTGCATAGTGCTTTAGACAATGTTATGTCTAACAAAGTCATTAACTGCACCACTGCAAAAGAGATATGGGATGCTCTTGAAGTCAGGTGTCAAGGAACTGCAGCATTAAGAAGAATAGGAGAAACATACTCACACAAGAGTATGAGCATTTTGAGGCTAAACCTGAAGAGACCATGACAGAAACATTTGATAGATTCTGTAAACTGATTAATGATCTGTCATTGGTCAACAAAGAGTATGATCTAGAAGACTCGAATCTCAAGTTTCTTCTTTCTCTACCTGAAAAGTGGGATGTGAAAACAACCACTATTAGAGACAACTTTGATCTTGCTGAAACAGAGATTGATGAAATCTATGGACTGCTCAAAACTTATGAATTGGAAATGGAACAGAGAAACAGGAGATCAAGCAGGAAAGGAAAGTCTGTTGCTCTTAATGTTGAAGAGAAGCCTCAGAAGAAAGAGGCAACAAGAAGGAAAATGAAAGGAAAAGCTTTGGTCATACATTCAGAAAGTGAATCACCAAACTCTGATTATGATTCAAATTCTTCTGAATCATCTGACTCTGAGGATGATGAAGAAGAAATGAGGAAAATGGCTGTGTTAATGGTGAAGACTTTCAAGAAAATGGGCTTCAAGAATTTCAAGAAAGGAAAAAGGTTTTCTAGGGATTCAAATGAAGACAGGAAAAGCTACAGGAAGTCTGATAAGAGAGATTCTAAGGGAAAGAAGGATAAGTCTGAAATTCAATGCTACAAGTGTAAGGAGATGGGCCACTATGCTCCTGAGTGCAAGAAGGGTAAAACTGGAAAGGTACTCTACACTAAAGGCAGAGATTGGGCAGATACTTCAGATTCTGATGAAGAAGTGAACTATGCTCTCATGGCTACTACTGAATCAGAATCCTCTGAAAATCAGGTACCTCTAACTACCTATGCTTATAATATTGATGACATTGCTCAATTAAGAATTTTTCTTAAGTCATTGCATATAAGTTATAGGGATCAGACTTTAGAAAATGAGAGGATAAAAGCTGAAAATTTTGAACTTAAAGAAAGAAATAAACTTGTTGAAGAGAAACTTGAAAACATGCAACAAGTTCAGAAAGAGAGAGATGATGCTGTTTCTATAGAACAGGATTTGCTTCAGAAATATAAACAACTAGAATCTGAGTTGGAGGAAGCAAATAAGAAAATTAGGACTTGGACTAATTCTGGAAAGGACACTCAACAGATTTTTCAAACAGACACTGTTGGTCTAGGTTATAATGAGGGAGATGAACTTAGATTTCAAAATCAAGTTAAAGTCAGAACTAAATTTGTTCATGGAACCAGTAAATTTTTGTCTGAGAATGAAAAAGAAGCTGTCAAAAGAAAACCAGTAAAAACTAGTGTTAAACATGTTAATATTGGTTCAATGACAGATAAACAACTCAAACATAAACTGAAGGAGTTAAAATCTGTTGAGAAAAAGAAAGTGTCAAACAAGAACAGAAATGGAAAAGTAGGCATTACTTCAGGAAATAAACCAATGCTTGCTAGTTATGCTCCAAGAAAGACATGTCATAACTGTGGTAGTACTAAGCATCTTGCAAATTTTTGCAAGAAAAATAAAAATATAAATTCTTTACCTACAAAGTCTGAGGTAAAGAAGGATTTTGCTAGAACTAAGCCACAGACTCTATGCACACACTGTGGAAGCACTTGGCATTCCATCTATACTTGCAGAGAATATCATGCTATCTATCATAATTACTATGAACTGAAACCCAATCTGAAATGGGTTAAAGTTGATACTGCAAGTGTAAACATTGATAATGTTAGCTCAAACTCTGATAATGTTAATTCTGCTGCAAAAGCTAACAAAGTTAAGAATGCCAAAGGATCCAAGCAAGTCTGGATCCTTAAAACTAATCCTCAGTAATTGTTTGTGATTGCAGGGTAACAGGGAGGCAACCCTAGTCGTGGACAGTGGATGTTCAGGACACATGACTGGAAATAAAGCCCTGCTATCAGAATATGAGGAGAAGGCTGGCCCAAAAGTTTCTTATGGTGATGGCAATATAGAAGAACATTGGGATATGGCAATATCAATCTTGGAAATGTCATCATCAACAATGTAGCTCATGTCCCAGGACTCAAGCATGACTTGCTATCTGTGAGTCAAATCTGTGACAAGGGATATCATGTAGATTTCCAACCTGAATATTGTGAAGTTATCAGCAAATCTACAGGAAAGGTTGTTCTAGTTGGTCACAGGCAAAACAACATTTATGAAATCAAGCTTTTGATAGACTCTGTTGGAAAAGCTGTTTGCCTGTCTACAAGAATGTCTAGTGAAGAGAGTTGGAAGTGGCACAAGAAACTCTCACATTTGAACTTGAACAACATCAATGAATTGATCAGAAAGGATCTTGTAAGAGGACTCCCAAAGACCCTGTTAAATGTTGATGGCCTATGTGACTCATGTCAGAAGGCTAAACAAAGGAAGTCATCTTTCAAGAGCAAGACAGAATTTTCTATCACTGATCCCTATCATCTTCTGCATGTTGATCTCTTTGGTCCAGTAAATGTTATGTCTATTGCAAGGAAGAAATATGCTTTAGTCATTGTTGATGAATACACTAGATTCACCTGGGTGTATTTTCTAGCAAAGAAGGATGAAACTGCATCGACTCTGATGGAGCATGTGAAGCTTCTGGACAAAGGATCAAGCAACAAAGTCAGAATCATCAGAAGTGATAATGGAACTGAGTTCAGAAATGCAACAATGGAAGAATTCTGCAAGGACAATGGAGTGAAACAAGAATTTTCAGCACCTGGTACACCACAACAAAATGGTATAGTTGAAAGGAAAAATAGAACCTTAATTGAAGCTGCCAGAACTATGCTTGATGAAGCAAAATTGCCAACTTATTTCTGGGCAGAAGCTGTTCAAACTGCTTGTTTTACTCAAAATGCAACACTGATCAATAAGCATGGAAAGACACCATATGAGATGGTGAAGAAAAAGAAGCCTAACCTGAAATACTTTCATATTTTTGGGTGCAAATGTTTTGTTTTGAAGACTCATCCAGAACAGTTGACCAAGTTTGAGCTAAAGGCAGATGAAGGAATTTTTGTTGGCTATCCACTGTCAACAAAGGCATTCAGAGTTTACAATCTGAGAACTAAAGTGATCATGGAATCTATACATGTTTCTTTTGATGATAAGAAGATAACTGGACTTGAAGATAAAGATGAATATGATCAACTGAACTTTGAAAATGAAGTTTTAAACTCTGATGAAGGAAACTCTGATGAAACAATTCTGACAGACTCTGTTGAAACAAACTCTGAACCTCTACTGGTAAATTCTGAAGAAACTTCTCAGTCACAACAAAGGGGAGAACCAGTTGAGGGGGAGCATGATCAAAATGAAGACTCAAACACTGATACTAAGTCAACTGAAAAATCTGGATCAAACTCTGATGCTTCAAACTCTGAAAATTCAAATTCTGACTCTGGGCAGTCAAGTTCAGGGGGAGTCTCAGAAAACGAAGATAGATCACAACAAAATCAGGAGAGCATGGATCAAGGGGGAGGATCACATGCTGATAGAAGTCATTTGCCTTCTGCTAGGAAATGGACTAAATCACATACACCTGATTTGATAATTGGTGATCCAGATGCAAAAGTAAAGACAAGAAGTGCTACTGCAAGTGAATGTCTGTTTCATGCATTCTTGTCTAAAAATGAACCAAAGAAAGTGGAAGAAGCTCTTCAAGATGCAGACTGGATAACAGCAATGCAGGAAGAGTTAAATGAATTTGAAAGAAATGAAGTTTGGACCCTTGTACCAAGGCCAAAGAACAGATCTATTGTTGGTACTAAATGGGTTTTCAGAAACAAGACTGACAGTGAAGGTGTTATCACGAGGAACAAGGCTAGACTGGTAGCAAAAGGTTATTCACAGCAGGAAGGAATAGATTATAATGAAACATTTGCTCCAGTAGCAAGATTGGAGGCAATCAGAATTTTTCTAGCATATGCCTCTCACAAGAAATTCAAAGTGTTCCAGATGCATGTGAAAAGTGCTTTTCTGAATGGAAAGCTTGAAGAAGAAGTGTTTGTTGAACAACCACCAGGATTTGTGGACCCCAAATATCCAGATTATGTCTACAAGCTAGATAAGGCACTATATGGACTTAAGCAGGCACCAAGAGCATGGTATGAGACACTTGCTCAGTTTCTTCTAGAAAGTGGATTCAACAGAGGAAAAATTGACAAAACTCTGTTTTATTTCAATCAAGGAAGTCACCTCCTTTTAGTTCAAATTTATGTTGATGACATCATCTTTGGGTCTACTAATGATAAACTCTGTAAGAAGTTTGCCAAGCTCATGCAGTCCAGATATCAAATGAGCATGATGGGAGAGCTTAGTTACTTTCTAGGCCTACAGGTGAAACAAACAGAAGATGGAATTTTCATTAATCAAGAAAAATACACCAGAAATCTTCTCAAGAAATTTGGTATGCTTGACTGTTCATCTGCATCAACTCCCATGGCAACAGCAACTAAACTGGACAAAGACACAGGAGTTTCAGTGGATATGACAAACTACAGGGGCATGATAGGATCTCTTCTATACTTGACAGCTAGTAGGCCTGACATCATGTATGCAACCTGTCTTTGTGCAAGGTTTCAGGCAGATCCTAGAGAGCCACATCTGACAGCTGTGAAAAGAATCTTCAAGTATCTCAAGGGCACCATATCATTAGGTCTGTGGTACCCCAGAGAATCAGATTTTAAGCTACTTGGGTATTCTGATGCAGACTTTGCAGGCTGCAAGGTAGACAGAAAGAGCACTAGTGGAAGTTGTCAATTTCTTGGTGACAGACTTGTTTCCTGGTACAGCAAGAAACAGAAATCAATCTCCACATCTACAACTGAAGTAGAGTATATTGCAGCTGGTAGCTGTTGTGCACAGATCTTATGGATGAAGAATCAATTGCTGGATTATGGATTGAGGTAAAGTAATATCCCTATTTACTGTGATAATCAAAGTGCTATTGCTATGACAGGTAATCCAGTACAGCATTCAATGACCAAGCACATCAGCATAAGGTACCACTTCATCAGAGAACACGTGGAAGAAGGAAATATTGAACTACATTTTGTATCTACAGAACAACAGCTTGCAGATATCTTCACTAAACCATTGAGTGAAGCTACATTTACAAGACTGGTCAATGAACTAGGAATGGTCTCTGGTTCTGACTAGAAATGTTGGTTAGATTCAAACTTTACTTATGTGATGTATTAATTATATTTCCTGATTGGTTAAATGCTAAGTGAACTCTGTTGATTAAACTCTGTTATGCATACTCTGTTAAACTCTGTCAGTATGTCTGTATGTCATACACTGTTAATAAGTTTGATAAACTCTGTGAACTCTGAGTTGATTTTTGTCTGAATGAAAACACCAATGAAGAAATATGTATGAAGCATGATTCTCAGCAATTAATCATGAATCTTTCTGAGTTATTGTGATCTAATCTTAGATTGTGCAGAAAGTTAACACAGCATGATACTGGCTCATATTTATAGCATCTCTTAGTTTATTTTGTCCTAAACTCTGAGTCTATAAATACTGTGTGCATTACCTTTCATGAAAAACTACTGATGTTGATGAACTCTAAACTCTGTTAGTTATACTCTGATAAAATAAAATGCTTACTGCAATACCCCAAAGAAAATGTATATAGGTTGTTATACTCCTTTGAGATTATGTTGGATACTAGGATGACCCAGGAACCTATTGGTATATAATATGTGCTAAAATTCTCTGATTTTTGGTGACTAGTTAAATACTAGGATGACCCAGGAACTTATCAAAATGATAAGGGCTAAAATTTTTGAATTTTTGGTGACTGGTTCCAACCTTTGATTACTGGAATGAAAAAAAAAATGAAAATAAAAAAAAATGATGAAAATAAAAAAAAAATGTATATAAAGGTGGTATAAAATAAAAATTACTGTATAAAGTTCGATTACTTCAGAGTTTAGCTTTCATCATACAGTCAGTGTTTACTATGACAGTTTGTGCATTCAGTGTTTATTGATTTACTTTATGGATTTTATGAAAAATTAGATGCTCTAAAAATTGACTTAGTAAACTCTGCTTCACACACACAAATATTCACAACTGTGCAATTTATGAAAGGGTTTCGGTGATAAAGTTGGAGAATTGACAAACGCTGTTGATTCGTGATTTGTACTCTAAGGTAAATTTTCACTTGGACAATTTGAAAGTCTTGGAGTAAGTAGGGTTTGTGACAACTGTTAATCAGTGGATAGTTGATGAATGTGTTCTTTATATGATTACTTCAATTAGTCTTCATATTCTCTTCTTGATTAATTTTCTTGAAGAACAGTTCATATAACATAAATAACAGTTGCAGAACACAATGAATATGATTAGAGAAACAAAATTTTCATTGATAATACGAAAGAGATTACAAGCAAATATTACATCTTTTTGTTTTCTCTATCTGCTAATCTATTCAACAGGAATGTAAAAGGTCCGTCCACACCACTCCATTGTTAGCAAAAATTCCCAGATCCCATCTTTGCCACTTTATTTGGGTGGAAGTTGAAGGGATAAGGTTATTTTTGCTGACATATTCATTAACAATGGTTGGTGGTGGTGGATGAGGATGCCTTCGAGGAGAGCCATGCCAATGTTGCTTGAAGGGCAGCATCGATGTCGATCACCCTTGCAGGTTTCTCTCTCTCGAGCTCTTCCAGACCAGCATCCATTTGCAGCCACAGCGTCTCAAGCTGCCTTTCCCACTCAAATGCTTCAAATTCTTCACGCGTATAGCTGAAGATGTCTCTATTCTCGACAAGATGAAGGTTCTTTTCTTTGATGGTAAGGTTGGCCATTGTTTTTCAAGAGTATTTGGTTTGAAGGGTTTGTGATTTTACAGGGGAGACTGAAAGGTTAAAGCTTTAATGAAATAATCTGAGTAAGTCTCTAGGCCTTAAATAGAGATGGGTAAGAACGAAGTTCTTAATCGCTTCGTATTCTGGTTATTAAAGGCAACAGGTAAACGCTTCAAATTCTAGTTTTACTTGGGTCAAGATATTTTTAAAAGAGTATTATTTGATTTTTGTTTAAATCAAATATTTTAATGTTTTAATTCTTTAATATACTCTTCTTAAAAATAGGCGCACGTGCCCCACTCGCCCTTTAATGTGTCCCACTTACCTATTATCGTGTCCCACTACACATTAATCAAGGAACTGATTGAGTGTTTGTTACATAAGAGATTGAGTTTTTCATTACTTTAATCACTTTTGTGTCCAAACGATTTTGCCTTATTCTTACATCTCACAGTTTTCTTATTTTTCTCTTGGGCACTCACGCAAACACCTTTCTACATACATATCTCTTGGAAATTCTTAACTCAATGGCATCTAAAGCATTCATTGCTCTTGGTTTACGGTTTGTTCCTAACAACTATGAAGCTCCACTCTATCATCAACGCGTTCCAGAATCGTTTCATCTCATGCAGAACTTCTTGAGGGATTCAGAGATTGGACAGGCTCTGATTGGACCTGCTACTCTTTCTGCGTCTCAAATTGCTTCATTCCGGCAGAATTCAGTCTATGAGGATGGAGGAGAGAGTGGAACTCCTACCATTATCTTCACTTACGAAGACCAAGATTATGTGATTACTCCACAGACTGTACGAGACACAATGGGGTTTGATACACATACTTCTTATACTCTGGTTAATGAAACTTATCTGAGAGAGATGCTACGAGAGATTGGTTACATGGAATCTCTTGACAAGATTGGCGGTATAAAGAGACCAAATCTCAGAAAGGAATGGAACTTCTTCTTTGATTGCATAACAAGGACGTTCCAGAAGAAAGTCACAAACTGGGATGCCATTCCTATAGACAGTCTCCAAATCGGGTATTCTTTGCTCTATGGTACTAATTTTGATTTTGGTCGACATGTTCTGATGAGCTTAGGTGATAAATTGTCAGAATCTACCTGTTTATTATGCTCGTTTTTGTCAAATGTTGTTCAATGCATGTGTACCTGGTCTTGAAATTGATGATACTGATGAAATTGATCCTTTTAGAGTCAATAAGCGAATATTCTCTGATATGACTAACAAGGATGTTGGTAAAGCAAATCTCCCTACTTTTGTCATGCCTCTTGCTCTACGAAATTTTCTCAATCAACCACAAGAATCACAACAACCTGAACGACAACAAGATCAACAAGAACCACAACAAAATGAACCTGAACAACAACAACAACAACAACAACCTGAACCACACCCTGAACCTCAACCAGAACCAAACACTGAATCACCTGCTCAGTCAGCACCTACAAAGCAACCTTCACCCACTTTACACACAAACTCTGATTCGTCACAATCTCCATCGGCATCACAGTCTAGATTACAAAGAGTTAAGAAGGCAATTACTAAAGCTGGCAGAAGAGACACAAAGAAAATCAAAACGGAAATCTCCTGAAGCTGTTTACACTAGAAGGGGGAAAAGAATGAAAGCTCGGGCAAACATGCCTAAGTCACCATCTGTTGAAGAGGATTCAGACAATATACCTCTAGCAAAACGAAGAAAAGTGATATTCTCTGATTCTGTGGATGAAGATATTGAAGCTCCAGAGGTTGTTTCACAGCAAACACCTCCTGTTGAGGTTGAGAAAGATGAAATACTTGCAGAGGATGTAATGCCTGCAGAGGACAAAATGCCTGCAGAAGAGGATGCAAGAGATGGTGTTTCTCCGATAAATGATATTCCTGATTCATTTATGCCATTCTCTGATCCTATCTCTGATATTGGTGTAGCTGATCAACCTACGGCTGTTCTTTCTGAAGCTGTGGCATCTCATACTGAGTTAATATCTGATGCTCACCAAACTGTTGAAGAAGGTGAAGAAATTGATCAGGGAACCAAAGTAACTTCTCAGTCAATGTCTGTTGCTGAGCCTGAGCAACATGGAGACAATCTTGCCAAGCCTACAGAAGAAATTGCTAAACCTATGACTGAAGATGAACCAGTTAAAGCTACAAGTGTTGAAGCTGAAGGTGACAGAAGTACAAACTCTGATGCTTCTCTGAGTGCACCAGTACAAACTGACGATAAACATACGCCTTTTCCTCAACCTTGTACCTCTCATGCAGTTGAGAGAGAACAATTTGCTAAGAATGCTGCTGAATGGTACAAAGAAGACTGTATTTTTCCACCAGGAAGAGCAGCTAAGTTTGTTAAGCAAAGTGCTGATACTATCTCTAATCCAGAGATTCTTTCTTGCTTGAAAGCAACTATAGTTCAAGTTAAAACTCTGGATAGACGATTTGATGATACTAATTTGGCAATCACTGCTTTGCGAAATGAGGTTGTAGCTAGAGAGATGAAGATGGAAAGAGATTCGAAACTAGTGACTACAAAATTCTCTAAAGCTCAAGACAATCTCTTTGCCAGGATGACTAAAGTTGAGGAGAACCAGTCTGACTTATCGGCTAAAATTGATTCTATTGCTACCTCCCTGGAGTTAATTACTTCTATCCTTATGCCTGATGATGTCAAAAAGGGGGAGAGAGCTGTCAGAAGGGATAGTGCTGGAGATGGAGGGGCAAGTAACAAAGGAAAGAAAAAGGCTGAAGAGGTTCAAACTCTGAGAACTAGCAAGTCATCAAAATCACAGTCTGTTGGGAGAAATACTGATACTCAAGGTACTTCAAGGACCAAGAGTTTGCTGTTATCTTCTAATCCACAGACTGATGAAGAATTGGCTACTAAGCTGTTCATTGAAGAGAATGAGGAAGGAGTAACGATTGAGGACATTGAAGCTGAGGAAAAGAGTTTACAAGAAGAACATCTTAAAGCTTTAAAGTCTGATAAGGTACAAAGAGGAAAGGCTCCTAGACCTGTTGTTAAAGGTGTTGTGATCAGAGAGAGGACTGATGTTAGTCAAAGTTCTCGGTTCTCAAAGGAAGCAATTGCAGCAGAGGCTAAACTCAAGCTAAAAGGCATTGAAGGTGAAAGTTCACAGAAGAAAGTTACAACGTCTGTTGCATCTCAAGCAATGATCACACCTTTACACTCTTCACAGTTGAAATCTGTTTTTGGAAAAGGAACAATTTCTGATCCAAATGTGTTATCTGGAGTCTCAATGAATGTTTCCGATGGAAAAGCTTTATCTGGCAAGGTTGGTAATAATAAGGGTGGACTAGGTTCACATAGAGACAAAAGGCAATATACTGGTCCTAGAGATCCTTCTTCACTGGCTGTTCCAGGTCGTGGTGTTCCTCAAGAGAGTTTGGACAGACTGGAATCAGTGCAGTTAGTTCATCAGAAGAGTTTAGACAAGGATTTTCTTTTATACTTCATGGCTGATGGGACAGTATTCAAAGTTGGTGAGGATGATATTGGCTTGAAATGTTGGGAAGAACTAGAGTATGTTCTGTATCTTCTCAAGGTGAATAGTCGAAGGACTCAGTCAGTTGCTAATGTGCTCAGACAGAAAATGACTCAGAATCTGGCAATCAGAGGACAGAAATACAATAGCAGATATATTCCTAAGTACAGGGATTACAAAGGCAATCTCATTGAAATGAAGAAAGGTACTGCAAAGTTAAAAACTGATTTGGGAATCACAGTACTTGACTTCAATACACAGGCAGAAAAAGTCAGATTTATCAGACTGGGTAATGAAATGAGAAGGAACAAGATTTATGATCTTAGGGCTGCTATCTACCAGACAGATGAAAGTGATCCTCATCTCAGAGAAATCAAAGAAGCAATGAAGATTGAACTTGAAAATGCAGAAAGAAGATTGCTGATTGATTATCTCAGAACCATGCCAGATCTTGAAATTATAAGAGATTAAGTTCTGTAAGAATTTTCTTATTCTCTATAGTTTTTATTAAGTAGAAGCTTAAACTCTGAATTTGTATAAACACTGTATTTGTCTATTTGTTTTGACATCATCAATTATTGTCATTAACTTGTGCATGTTTGCTAAATGAACAAGTTGGGGGAGATTGTTAAATATAATTGATGTGTTTCGATCAGTGTTTAAGTGTTACAGGGAGTTATCAGAGTTTAGCTGGAAGCAGTCAGAGTTTGCGTAAACTCTGACAGTTGGAAGCTCGACAGAGTTTGTTAAACTCTGTCTGAAGGAAGCGCGTCTACTGTTCAACAGTGATTGAAGGTTAATTATGGAAGCGATATCTTTGAAGATTGGATAGCTATCAAAGAGATCGAGTTGACATAGGAGACGTGTGACAATCTGTAATTGATATCATTGTATAGCTGATTATTAAGAATATCAATTAAAGATTGTATCGTAGCTGTATGGTATATAAATACAGATAGGTTAACCCTAGAAGGGTATCGATAACGAATTATCATTATTGTAACCTAGCAGCTCTTTGTGATATTTTACATCACGAAGAGGGTTTGAAATACAAGAAGTTTTTTAAGTGCATAAACGCTTTTACTTATTAATCTCTCATACAAAGTTGATTATTAATTGTGTATTCGGCCTAACACATTTGTTCAAAGCCTATCCCAATATAAGAATTATGATGATGTTATAAACATGTGGATAAGAAACAAGTTAGTAAAAACCAGATGTGTAGTCATTATGTAGGGCTTCCATCATGGAAACCTCGCGTCGAGGTTTCCAATTTGTTCCGAGGGTAGCACCACCAATAATGTTGATGTTTGAAGCTGCTAAAGAAATTGATGGAATTGAAAATTTTTCCTGTTGAACTGTTTAATACCGTGGAAGCTGAGAAAGGGCTTCCGGTGGCACTGATCTGCATCTCGGAATGCAAATACCATACCAAAAACGAGGAACCTATTGGCCACGCTGCCAAAAAGAACAACTCAAATAATGAGAAGGTCCTTAAATATGATTTTAAGAAAGCTGAACTAAGGCATATCCTATAATTCCGTGGAAGGGTTACCGGTTGTACAGGAAAAGCAAGTGGTAGCCTCAATTGTCATATGGCCACAAAGCTTCCCGCCTAAAACAAGAATGTATGCCTGAAAATCTACCAAAATAACTTTGAAGAGTACTACTAAGTCTCTCACCTATAAGAAAAGGCATGTAAGCCCTTAAGATAAACTAATAGAGGTGCCAATGCCAAGAAGAAAGAGGAAGCTCTTGGAAAAGGAGCAACCAGGTTCTTGGAGCCCTTAATTATAGAAGCAAACAAGATTCTGGAAAGCTACCACCAGAATATGAAAGGGACACCAATGATCTCTCTACCAAGAAATAAAGCGATATGAGTCCCATGTATGGCATGCCACTTGGGTTGCCAAACATTAGGGCCACCAACCATCTAACAAATGTGGAATGGAAAGTTATCCTGAAAATATGCAAAGAAACCGGAAGCAACTGAAAAAACCTCATGATCAAGGAAGAACCTTTCAAAAAGGTTGTTGCTGGAAAAGGATGGCTTCCTCCCTAAGCAATGTGGCTGGCAGCTTCCCATATGAGGGATAAAGAAAATCTAAAATGCCCAATAGAGGGCCTATATGAAGATGCTCATGAGAGTAACCAATCAAAAATTGATGAAAGGAGGCTCTCAATCAAGAAGAAAATGGGCACAAACCTCCCAATGATGAAGAGAGATGTAGCTTCCCAATTAAGGTTCATGGACCTGACAAAGCTTCCATAAGTTATGATAAAATACCCAGCTTTACGGGTATAAATTCAAACCTCTTGAAGAAAGAAATGAGAATATCAAGAAAGATAGCTGAATCTAAGAATCGAGGGGTAGCAATAATCATGCTACCTAAGACAATTATGAGAAAATGCTCAACTCTCAAAAGATTGGCCAGGAAACCAGTCTAGGTCCCAAGTCTATAACCAAAAGAGGATGGAGCTTCACAAAACTCAGAGATTTGAGACCTGTGGTGTCGAGCTAGAAAGGAGGCTTCCACATCCTGTACTTGATGAGCTTCGCTGAAGCATATTCAGATTGACAAAATAATTGAGATGACAACAGCTAGATTGGTGATATGCTGAGAAATGCGATGAACTAGTTCTCCACTAGAAACAAGCTGTCCTGAAGAACTAGAGGGTAGTGGATGATATACTTATCATAATGGCATCTTGAAAATGTCAAGTTTTAAAGCAATGAATATTTATTTCTAAATCTCCTAAAGGAGGGGGTTATGGTAAAGCCCATTGAGTGAGGCTAACAAGTGAAACCCCTCCTACCTGAATATTGGTTTATGAGCCCCCTGAATGAGGTTCAATGGTAAAGCCTCTTGTGAAGCTACCATAGTGAAACTTAATTGAATATTGGTTTCTGAGAGTCTTGAATGAGGCTTCTATGGTAAAGCCCCCTGATTGAGGCTACCGTAGTGAAACCCCTCTTACTTAAATATTTTCTGAATGAGGAGGTTGTGGTAAAGCCCCCTGAGCAAGGCTACCACAGCGAAACCCCTCTTACTTAAATATCTCCTAAATGAGGGGGTTATGGTAAAGCCCCCTAATCAAGGCTACCACAGCGAAACCCCTCTTACTCAAATATCTCCTGAATGAAGGGGTTGTGGTAAAACCCCCAAAGCGAGGCTATCATAGAGAAACCCCTCTTACCTAAATATATCTTGAATGAGGGGGTTGTGGTAAAGCCCCCTGAGTGAGGCTACCACAGCGAAACTCCTCGAAAAAGAGGGAATCTCCTAGACAAGCCGACCTTGATGACACCTTCTCAATAAGGTTCCTACGAACATGGCTCACATGATATCATTCTATATAACTTATGAAATGTTTGATGAAAATAAAGGCTTCCAAGGAAGAGGCTTTCAAAGATATGGCTCCCAAGATGGGGCACCCAAGAATCAGGTTTCCGGGTGACAGGCTCCCATAATGGAAACCCCTGAGATGAAGGTTGCAACCTCAAGAGATAATGTACATGCAATCCAATATGCTTTCGAGCAACCTATACAGGTATATGAAAACTAAACCTACCCCTTTCAATTGTGGTAATCCTCATCTACTCTACTACTTCTTTAGACTTTTACTTAAAAGTTGAAACTTATCCATTGATAATTGGTCAAACATTCATAAACGTACTCTATGACAATAAAAAGAACAAGGTTAGACATATATGCGTAGGCCTAAGATGATCCCCTAATAATTCTGTGAAGGCTACCTCCCCAGTACGGAAGCCTGACTCAATTGATACACTTACTTAGGGAGTACTATTTTTCAATAATCAATTACAAGATTAAAGCTTTTAATGCCTTTTTTACTTAGAGAACCATTCACCACGACATTAAGTAGATGGCTAGCCCCTAATAATCATATTCAGGCCCAACTAGAGTGCCTTGGTGTGAATATAGTTGCTTAAGTAGACTAGAGTTTAGATGATAGCTCTATGTCTAAACAGAATTTCATTAAGTTGCTTATATGCTAGATAGTAAACCATGCACTTTAGATGGTAAGTGATGAAAGAGGCTACCTAGTGACAGATATAGATGTTATTAACATACGTCTAAGGCGAATAATAGAATAATCCTACTAAAGACAGGCATAAAATACGTTCAAGATATGCATTCATAAAACTTGATGATAATTAGTTCATAAACCAACCAACCTGATGATTAAATTTTAAGGTTCCTGTTGGTAGAGTTTAAAAAGTTTTACAGGATCAACTTTTGAAGCTAAAAGAGGTTGCACAAATCCTGCAAATTCTGGAAGATGAGCAGATTCCTACTCCGAAAATGGTTCCTAAATATTGAGGTTCTAAGATGGAAGCTCTAATACTTTCTACACCAGACAAGGTTTCAGAATCAATGGAGCTCCTTGTACGAAGCTTCCACGATGGTGATCCCAAGATGGGGCTTCCAGGATGAAATACAGGATTGGGCATCCAAGATGTGGATCCTAAGATGGGACTACCAAAAGACGAGATATCAGGGTGAAAGCTCTTAGATGAATATTGCGGCTTCAAAGGGCAGGGTTCCAGTCACCCACAATGCATGTGAACAATCATTATGGGTTACCGTTGAAATAGTTGAAGGTTCCAAAGTTGGAAGCTCTTTCGCTACTCCTATAATGAAGATGAGGTAATATTTGTAATGCGTCTGAATACACACGTCATAACCAAATTACACAGGTATGCGAGAAACTAAACCCTCTTTAATTGCATGAAATTGCTATTTATGACAAGTATGTGAAATGATTATCCCTTAGACTTAAGATTATTACTTATTGATATGCTTAATTCATTGAAATCCTTGCATGAATAGGAGAATTTGATATGCTAGAGGTATTAAACCTGAGATGATCTAACAACACCAACAAGATATCTTTTATTATGCTTCTTATGTGACTCTACCACATGAATATCTGTATGATGCTAAATGAATTTTGTCTGATGAAATTCAAATATTCTATTGTCTTGTCTAGATACTGCTTAAGTAATACATATGATGTTACTTAGGATACATGAGATGAACATGAGGCATGCACTGGGAATATATTGTGAAATGAATAATACTTGAGGTTTATAGATTCCTTGAATGGCTAGGCTATATCTTTATTGCTCACCTGTAGTGGATAGCATGCAAGGATAATGCTATTTGCCTATAACTAACAGCTTGCAAGTTCCTTGATATTTACCTGTTGCTAACAGGTTTCATGCTACATACCTATTGCTAACTATTTACATATTATTTATATGCAACTAATAGCTTGCAGGATGATTGTTATTCACCTAAAGCATATAGTACTCGGGTTCCATGATGTTTATACGTGGCTAACAAGTTTTTAGTTATTTTCTTGTAGCTAACGGTAAAAAATTCCCATGATATTCATCTGCAACTAACAATATACAGGTTCCTTGATATTTACTGGAAGCTTATAGCTAACAGCTTCCAACTAATAGCTTCCAGCTTATAGCTTCTATTCTACAGCCTCTGTTTTACATCTTGTAGGTTCACTGATGATCAGTCACAGCCAACATCCTCTTGACTTCTCAAGAAAAATAAGATTAAATCTGGAAGAGGCTGACATATTACATGAGAAAGAGATTTAAGGGCTCGGGGGGTAACTCAGTTTACATGAAACAAGGGTCTTCCACCCTCTACGTTCAGTAACGGAAACCCGAACCTGGATTGACATGATAGGAACAAAGATAAGTTCTACTCTAATGCCTTTGCATATTCACTATCATGCATGTTTTCCATACTTACAAAAAGGATTTTACAACATTCATCTGAAAACTTTGTTGAGATGCATGTTTTGCCTTGCATAATTTCACAAACATATGAATGTGCCTACATTTTTTAGAAAATTGTGTTCGGCAAGGTCCTACTTGATTGGAGAAGCGGCAACATACATTTTTTACAAAATCATTTACACTGGCATATTCATACTTTCATGTATGCATCAAATATGTGTGATCTTGTGCATTATCGTTAAGGGCTACTTAGCTCTAGCTACTTATCTCTTTTTCTAGTGGTCTTGGTAGCCCAGGTTTTGGATGCTTGAGGCATCCCTACAACCACAGGAGTTTTGGGACATCAAGAGATTCTTAGATGAAGGCCAATTTGTTAGAGAAAAGAAGCATCTCAGAGCGTAAAGTCATGATTTTTGAAAAGAAATGCCGGAAGCCCCATGATATGAAGCCAACGGGGGTACCACGAATGATATGATATGAATAGAAGATATCCTTGATATGGGGACTCATATTGACATATGCATGTAGAAGCAGAGTGTTTCCTGTTTCTTACGCCGAGTTAGCTCATGTAAGCTTGGGAACACGATGCGGAAGTTGTGTACTTCTCTGAGAGAATAACAAGAAAGGATTGGACTTTACCTTATTTTGGTTCCTCTCACACTCAATGACTATAAGGAACCGGGGGTAGTTGTTGTGACCAAAATCTTGCATGGATCAGATTTAGGCCCATGATGAATTTTTGGTCCAATCCACAAGGAAAGAGGATGTTTTAGAGGGCTTCTATGGTACCCGTGGTAACCCATGAAAACTGATAACATGGCTCCTGGATAATAGGGCTCCCAGATGACAAGGCTCCGGATAGCAGGCTTCCAAGATTGCCTACTAGAGGGGCTACCGGAGATAGGCTACCGCTAGAAGCCCCGACTTTCCCGGAAGCCTGGCAGAAAGATAGATTCAGATACGGATAACCTCCTATCTTTTAGGAGCACGACTCTATAGCTGAAATGCACCTTTAATCAGATAAATCTTTAGGTATTTGAGGATATACATCATTAATACATGATAATTCATACATTCTTGAGATAAACATTAGTGGATAAGCTTCTACACTCCTAAAACAGCCTGGAAACCTGATAACTACATCACATTTAGTTGATAAACGATCATATCAATCATTATCCCATCAGATACGGGATATACTTCAGTAACAACATCATCAAGAACTATATATGGGCTTGATCCACTATAGATAGTGGTATGTAGGCAGTTTGCGGGACTTTTTTGGATATTCTTCAACACATTAAAACCTTGAGGTACAGAGAGCACGTATACTCTTGTGTGACACAGCTTTATTAGGGTTCTTGGCAGGCCAACTATCGATATTGTACGGCCCATGAGCTCTATTCCCACAGAATCAGTCCGATCCTTCGAGGAACCACCTCCCGTGTTCTTCAAAAGCCTAGCTGTGAGCCGTCCTGGGCAGCTAGTTAACACCATATTTCACGACGCTATTCTAGCAACGACCTCCACGTAGTTCTGCTAAAATCCTCTCACAACATTAATCAAAACATTAATAAAAAATAAACAATATTCCCGTCCCTAGAATTCCTTCGGGTTTCTATGACAGTCTCAATACCACAAAATACTAACTCCCTGTCTAGAGTCGAAAAAATAAGTATGCTTTTATTACTTAGAGCCACAACATTTACCGGTTTATATCTACTTATACCAAAGCTAGCATATAACGATAACACGATATAACAATTATCGCAAAACAGTAAAACTGTTATACATGGTAAAACAGTATATATATATATATATATATATATATATATATATATATATATATATATATATATATATATATATATATACAATAGCATTTTGGAAAGCATTGGTTTTGAAAAGTTGCCTGGTGCTCTAGATGTAGTAGGGGCTCTTGACGGGGTCTGATAATCTAAACAAAGTCAATACCACATTATTAATCCCTTATACGATCCACTTATAACTTAATACTCACGCATTTAATCAAATCATAACGAAGGCACTAATGGGTCATTCGAGACTCTCGCTAAGTCCATGTAAATCCACAAATACTCAAATCATAAGTTTGGTTCAAAATCGATCCTCGAATTCATACTTAATCGTTTACAAGATTGGTTTCTAAGTCGTGTTCTTAGGGGTTTTCACTTGCGCAACCTCGGTTGACGCATTTTTAAAAAATCTAAAGTAATATTTTTGACTCGAAACCTTTGCACAAACTTTGCTAACAGATCTTAACACTTTACCACAAAATATTACATTTTATAACAGCTCTTAAGGGTCTCAAATATGGCCACAAAGTGGACACTTTTCTGTTGTGTAGTTTCTTGAACAACTTTCACTAAAAATGTCATATCTCATAAACCGTAAATCATTTTAATATGATTTTTGTACCAAAACAAACTAGAAAACAAAATCTACACAACCATAGGTAGTGGGTACTCTTGACAAGAACTTATGTTCTTGAGGTATGCTGTCAAACTGTGTTAATAAAATTTTGGCATTACGAAGGCTATAAATTGAACATTTTCAAATTTTATACAATCGAACCAAGCCATCAAATCAACCCATGCAACAACACCATCATCTAACACTAAATATTTAATGTCAAAACCATCCATGAGGGTTTCCATGAATCACTCTCATTTGAGAATGAGGTAGGAGTGAAGATAGTGAAGATGATGAAAAGATAATATCAACTGGTGTGAGAAATAGACATCGACCATCTATTGATATTCAAATTAGTCCATCTGTTGAAGAACAGAATACACCATCCATTGATACTAAGAATAGACCTTCCGTTGATGATCATTTTGGAGCATCCGTTGAGAACCAAAGGAAAGCATCCGTTGATCAATCTGTTAGAACTATACTAACTGCTAATACAAGGTCCACACACTCAAGGGGAGTTTCTCAGAATCAACACTCAATAACAAATCAAAATGATCAACATCGAGAAAATGAAGTCACTTCATCTAACCCATAAAATAAACCCACCCTATTTTTTTTTGGATTAATGTATTTATAGCTCCTATACTGCATTGCAGATATCTCTCTTGAGGCTAATGAAAACTAGCCAGTCAATTACTGCCATTTGGGGTGATAACATGCCGCTGACTTGATTTCTGGGCTAATTCTCTAGCACATTTTGTTTCAAGAGTCTGCAATACTAAGAATCAGATGTTCTTTACTCTCTTTTTTGGGTTTTTAAAAATTCTTTTCAAGGCAGGTCCGGTTTGGTTTGCTGGAGCTACAAGTGAAATTACCCAAAGAAGTAGGGATGGCAACGGGTTGGATCGGGTTGGATACCTGTGATATCCAAACCCGAATCTGAAATCCAAATCCAAACCCGATCCAAATCCAATCGGATCTGGAAATTCAAAATCCAAACCCGATCCATCGGGTTTGGATCGGGTTCGGGTTTATCCAAACCCGAATTACATAAAAATTTCACAAAAAATAAAATTACAATTACAAATAAATATTCAAATTCCAAAAACATAAAAATAAATATGTCCAAGTTACAGCACTCTAAATATCACTATCTAGGGACATATTACTTAGTGTAACTAAGTAATATGTATTTTTTTTAAGATTATATATGTATATATAAATATATATATATATATATATATATATATATATATATATATATTATATATATATAAATATATATATATATATCGGGTTTTTTTCGGGTTTCGGGTTTGGATCGGGTTTGGATCGGGTTTTCGGGTTTCGGGTTTGGATCGGGTTGGATATAGTTAATATCCAAATCCAAATCCAAACTCTTTCGGGTTTAAAAATCAAATCCAAATCCAAATCCAAATCCAAAAAATCGGGTTCGGTAAGATCCAATCGGGTCGAATTGGATCGGGTATCCATCGGATCGGTTTTTTTTGCCATCCCTACAAAGAAGTGGTGAGCATTCTTTGCTCTACCATTTCGTATTGGTTTTTTTTTCCAAACCAAAAAAAATGATTTATTTTCATTTTTCTGTTAGCAATCTATACTTAAATTCCAGTAGCAAAATATGTCTTTATCCTGCAGATTTAACATGATATCTTGGGATCAAGACCTGTTGCCTATAAAAGAACAAGCAAGACATTGCTTAAATGTGGTTATCAAAGAAAAAATTTTCCCAGCAGTTACAAAAAAAAAGAGGTTGGCTAAGATAAAACAACCTACTAATACTTCTTGAAATAATTTTTAGTAAGGACAGTAATGAATAAACATTCATACCAAGAAAAGGTCAAAGAAAATAGCTGTCAGTATGTTTTATTCAGTATCCCTTGCTATTTCAAGAGATGACATATCATGGGATATTGGGTTCACGGTTAGTAAATTAATAAAACTAACATACAAAACCATAATCTTTGAGTTCCTAAAGTAGCAGAATGTTATATTTTATTAAGAAATGATGAGGTCTTTCAGTTTACACTCTGTACCACTTTAAGCGGCTCTAATGGTTCTGATTCCAAAAACCAATTCATGAAAATCTACAACACACAACCTTGTATCTAAATTTACATAACCAAATATTAGAACTAAGCTGTATACTCTAAATCAAGATAAATGAGAATGCTCAAGCAAATATATTGGGTTTCATCTGTTTCACGTAATAAGAACTAGGAAAAATCTATTGGCTTTATCTATTTAAAGTAAAAGAGACCCAGAGGAGCACATAACTGTCAACGATGTTGTCACTTCCAAACTTCTATGATATTTAATCATTGGTCGAATCAGAGGCACCATCAGAAAGGATCCCACTAGCTATGAGAAAAATGAATGTTCCAGCCCTGTTGCATAGTTAAAACATTAAGGTGAGATCATATGCAATGCTAAGAGTTGAGGAATTTCAAAGTACAAATTCAATTCAAAGATCAATGACATTATTGGAAGCTAAAACCATGTCCCTTTTCCATGTTTATTTAAGAATAATAATACGCTGATACTATTTGTGTGTCCTGAAAATAAATCAATATTTGTTTCGATAACAATGTTTAAAAATGAACTTTTATTACATCAATTATTTGTAGGGCAGACTCTCTATATATGATCAAACAGAGAATTCATCTTTTTCCAATCATGAAATGAAGTACTTTGTAGCAATTAGGGAAATGCTACTTGAGGAGTTGGTCCATCTTCCGCTAAAAACACTAGTGCTATGAAGGCAATATAAGAGCATCTCCAAGAGTCTCCTAGTTCATTGCTAAATATATTATAAATAATTAAGCTCTTAGCAAGTTATTACAATGATTTGTGTTTTAACTCCAATAATATTCCCTATAATTGCTCTTTATTTAATATTTTGTTTCATATTTCAATTCCACTAATACAAACACTCAATAGAGAAGAGAGACGAACCAATATTTTACTACCAAAGTAAGTTAAGAGCTACTAATTGCTTTGAAAATAGAGGAGAGGGGCTCTAAACTTTTTAAAGAGCCTTTAAGAGTCTCTTGGAGCTTGATTTTAACTCATACTCTTTAAATTTTGTTTAAGTGCTTAAATAAAGAGTCCCTTAGAAATGCTCTAAGAGCAAGTCCAACAGTTTCCCTATTTGAGTTCCTAAGTTGAAATTCAGGGAATTTCGCACAAAATACCACTCCAACAGAGTCCTGGTTTCCTAAAACACTAGTAACCAGTAGCCATTCCCTACTTTTGATGAATGTATAGCCATCCCTAACTCCATTTTTATCAATTGAAAATTCACTTCCCTCCAATTTTGTACTTCTATTTTCTCTCTTACACTTAAATTTATTATTTTAATAAAAGTAAGGAATGAATATAGGGATGATTATTGGAGTTAATAGAAAAATAATGTCCTTAAATCACTATGAATTTTTATTTTATTATATTTACAGGGAACAAATTAAGGATTTGTTGGACTTCCTCTAAGTCTTTACGATGGAATTTGTAAATGGAGTTGTAATATCCCGAATTTTGGGGATATTAAATATAAAATACGAAACTAAAATAAATGGAATTCTTAATTCAATTAATCCAAAATTCCACGAAAGTCAAATGCAGCGATCAAATTTAATATTCTAAAATCATCAAATTGGAGACGCAGCTCCATAAATGCAATATCCAACATTTAACAAAGTACTTCAAATTTATTCAAATAACACGATAAGACTCATCCAATAAATGCATCTAAATCAGCAGGCACAAAATCCACAAGGTTCACATCTTTATTCTTATTAAGCTTCCAAATCGAAACCTGAAATGTTAGAAAAGGGGTGAGCTACACAGCTCAGCAAGTACAAATTGACTAATAGAAGTTTTTAAAAATCAATGGGCGTTTTAATAAAACAATTTTCAAAATTAAATATAATTTTGCAAGACCTTTGCGAAAATAAATCCAACCCAAAGTTTTTATATAACGACCTAGAATTTTTTGCAATTATATAAGTGTTTATTTAATTGATAAATGTGAATTATGTGATATGGAAATTATTTGTGAAGTCAAGTTATGTGTGGAATCATGATTATGTGACTTTATGATGAGTGGTATGTGTCGTATGTGTTCGTAGAATTTTAATTGCATTTTTGGTGCATTAAAACTATTTTAAACATGTATTTTTAATCTTCAAAGAATATTAAAAATCATTGGAGTCATTTAAATTCATGAAATCTTTCACATTATCATCTTTGTGATATCAATTAATTTCTAAAATTTGTGGGAGTATTTAATTGTGTGTTTTAGTATTTTAAATTGATTTAAAATTTTTTATTTCTTTTAAAGATTCTTTATTTCAAAAATTCGTATAAAATTAATTTTTGACTCAAAAATTATTTTAAAAATATGGGGAGGTCTGTAATTTCATAAACTTCATTTTAGAATTTTAAAAATTATTTTTCTACTAATTTCCTGATTTATTTCGATTTTTAATTGATTAAAAACAAATTTTAAAAGAAAGTAAATTTTCAGCTTTTTGCCAGATTACCGTTTTGCCCCTGAGTCTAGATATCACCACCCACCTCCATTTTCTTCTTCTTGCTCGCGATTTTAGCTATTGTGGTACTCTCCTTCATCCCTTTCATTTTCTTTCGATTTTAATATCAAAACCATGCCTAAATTCCCGTTTTAATCCCCTTTATCTTATCCTTATGCTTGATTAATACTTGGGTGAAGTTTTGGTAGAGTTTTGTGTGTATATATTTGACCATGTGTATGTATATGATTCCAAATTGACATGCAAGCTCTGTTATGTACAAGTTTGATGATTAAACAATGTTATGATGTTAGTTATGTATTAAAATTGAGTTTTTAAGAAGTTTGGTGTGTGTTCTTGAGTTCCGGTCAAAACCCTCACCGCCGGTGGCTTTTTCTGATGAGGTTAAGGTGGCCAGTGGTGGTCTGTCAGCTGTACAGTAATATTAAAGCATAAAGAGTGTTAATTGGTAACTTAAACCCATTGCATGTGTAAATTATAGAATCAATTCTAATATTTCGAATTAATTAAATTAAGAAAATAATTTGTTTAGATGATATATGCTTGAATGAATGTATTGGTGATAGATTCTTGTGATGATATGATTTTTAGAATGATTCAGTGAATAAAATGAATTGCATGTAAGTGTTGGTGATTTATTTGATATTAATTCGAATTTTATAGAATAATTATGAATAATTCGAATTTTATGAATAATTAATAATGATTAAAAGTGAATTTTGATGATTATTTGCTAACTGTCATTTAGTGGACATGTAAGTGTAATTTCAGATTTAATATAAGTTAAATTCGAGTTTTTGATTTAAAGTATGAGTTATGTAGTTTTATGATTTAATAAATCCGATTTAGTAATTTTATTCGATAATTAGTAGAATTACTAATTAGTGCTATTTGGTTTGATGATCTCGGATTAAGTAGTAAATGTAAGTGGTCAATGACATGTATGTTAGTATAAGGTGTTAGAGTTATTCTATGTGTATAAATGATCGTCATTCGTTAAAGTGACATTAAGTTGATAATTTAGTAATGCGAGTTCATAAAAAGTATTTGTTAAGTGTAAATAGTTTATATGACTTCAAGTCGTGATAAGTAGTGTGATTGTGATTGGTTATGGATTAGAAATCCATTGAGGATGAATTGGTTATGTTTTAGAGTCGGTTATGTTCCGACGGGCTAGTCAATAATATAGAGGAAGTGGTGCCCGATTTTCATTAGAATTATAAGACGTAAAGTCTATAGTATAAGGTTATAAGCTGATTACAAGTTAAGTTGGTGTTATGTGTTAAGTGCTTAAGTGGTTTACATGATTGCATGTTATAGATGCTATGTGTTTAAGTGCTTGTCTGATAGTAGAAAGTTATTTGGTAAGTGTGTCTGATGTAAGTTATATATGTTAAGTGTTAACGCATTATATGAATCGTTTGGGTAGAATAAGATTAGAAGTGAAAGAGAGTATAGTATACTAAAGTAGTACTTATGGTTTATGTAGATACGAATGACGTATGCCATAACAATCGAGGAAAAGCTAAAGCAGAGATTCAATAGGCTGAGCTGTTGTGCAGTTGCTATCTACCTGAGGCAAGTAACACTGTCATTTCTCTGAAGTTTGTATTCTTAAACTGTTATAACCTATTGATTCAAGCATGCCTATTCTATTTATGTTGATCATACTCTTGTTATAAACCTATCTTTGCATGTACCCTGAAATCTGTTAACGACTAAAACTTGACCACCTATAAACCTAAATAGCCTAATTCTTTCTAATTGCTTCTTGACCATATACGTCAAACAGATTTCCGTAATCAAACCTAATTGATCGATGGATAAATCAGTGTTCTACTTGACCTATGTCCGTAACCTGTTGAACCTGTGTTGACCTTAAGAACTTATAACATTTCATTGTGACCTAATCACTGATCTAAGAACTTGATTACCCTTACTATTGTTCCTTAAACTCTATAATTTGATTAATTGCCCTAAAAGCAGTTATAACTCACATATTTGACCTTTAATTTTGAAACTCTTTGCTATTTCTTGATAATTTGCCTTAGAGCCATTGAGTCTATATCTTCATGATTCAGACTTGTAAACCTTATTCCTTTGAATTCAGAGTACTTGGTCAAACCCTTTGACTTTTATCATTGCAAATCAAAATATTTTATAAGTTAAAGTATTTTCAAAACTAAAGGCTTTTCTAAGCTTTAATGTTTTCAAAATGTGATTTATAAAAGTTTAGGAACTCCATCAAAATGGTTTCTACGGATTCCTAAAGATTGGAGAGGCGTAAGTGATCGGGTAACACCGGTCCAGCCTGTTTGTGTATATTATGCTGTAGTTCTGGTGGGACCAGTCCAGCACCTTTATAGGCCAATATGTTGCCTCTTGGGAACCCAAGCTATCCTAATGAGAGGATTATTGTCCAGAGGGACTTTGTGTCCGTTATGGGGACTTTACGTGGCTGATCACCCGTATTGTCTGTTGATGAAAAATAAAACCTCCAATCAGTTTTCTTAAAGTGAATGATTACTTTTAAGTTACTGTGAAATGAAATTGGTTTACCATTTGAAATGTCAACTGCTTCACATATATCAAGTTATCCATTGTTATTCTGTTTATCAGTTGATATCTTGTTATTATCCACTGCCAGTATTACTTCTGTGATTCAGCTATTCACTTAGCTACCCTCTTACTGTCATTACCAATTTAGTACTTTTGTTAGTTGCTGAGCGTTAGGTCATTGTTATCTTATCTAACCCTTTTGACAGTATATTAAGAATCATGGTACGTACTATTCAGATAGCGAGGAAGCGTACTATCCATAATGTTACTGTGGTTTCATTCGAGTTGCCATCAGAGGTAGATGCACAAACAGCTCAGTAGTTAAGAGTTTTTGAGTTAGTTGTGAGGACTGGTAGTTAGAACTTTTGAACAAGGGTTTGTAATAATGATTGTAATTTGAATTCGATTTGTAATAATAAGTAGTTAGACGTTGGCTTGCTTATTTCATACCATTACCTGTGAAAGATCCAGGTGAGTAGAGTTGGGGTCAGTCAGCATGCTATATCTATATTTATTTATTTTTTGGTTGTTTGTATCTAGTGTGTTAGTGACTCCCCGATCTAGACCCCGGATTGGGAGGGCGCCACAGGTTGGTATCAGAGCTATGGGTTTTGGTTCACTGAAACAAGCCAGGATTAGGATCATTAATAAAAAGAGTAGAAACAACTAGGATTTAAGAGTGATAGGTGTTAGGGAGTGACTATAGGTTTAGGTTCTTCACTTTGCGTTAGATTTTATAGGACTAACCTAACATGTAATGTTATATTCTGCGTGTATATATATATTATTGCTATAGGAGATAAATCTGGATGATGATGCACCCCTACTCCCTGATTCTGATAGTTCATCCGATGAGTCTGACCCTTGAGATTATGTCTGATGCCGATGCTGAGGTTGAGTCTGACCCGGAGGAGATGTCTGAGAAAGAGGTCGGGAGTCCACCTGACCGTACTAACACCCCTGTACCTTCTATTGAGTCCGTGTCTGTTCCTGTACCAGTACCAGTCGTGACCCCTTCTGTTACTGAGCACGGTGAGTCCTCCGTAGGATCTTACATGGTTCCTGAGCCTGTCCCTGAGCGTACCTTTACCGATGTAGTTCGTGATTGCGAGAGTTTAGCGGGATAGAATTAAAAGCTAAAGGAGTTGATTGAGAAGATGAAGGTGGAGGCCCAGCTTCGTGTGGACTTGACTATGATTGACTAGAGGGGACGTATCAGGATGCTTAAGGACGTTATTAGGCACCGTCTACATCGGGATCCTATCACCCATGATGTGGTAGCAGAGGCCCCTAGGCTCTCTAGTTTGGTTTGATGGACACTGACTGAGCTCCGTGAGACTCGTGGTTCCCGTGATTAGAGATCATCTGCCTTAAGACCGGTTATGAGTGGGACATCTGTTAGAGCCCACTAGTGTTTAGATGTTTTTACTACTAGCTTAGGATATTTTCCTGCTTTCCTTTTTGCTAGTAGACGGATAGTTGTTTAGTTTTTATTTCTGCCATCCATCTTGTAGAAGGGTTTGAATACCCTTAACTTATTTTGTTGCATCGTTTTTGTCTTTAATGACGAGTGCATATTTCCTATATCCCTGTGTTAACTACTTTACATACTACTTTTATATACCATCTTTTCATATTTATTAACCTGTTCACATATTAACCCTGTTACATTACTTTAAACTATACCCATAATGTGTTGATTCAATGGAACCGATTGTCTATTGGTACCAGACGGTTGAAACCAGTTTTCTTTTGTATAAACCTGCATGTTGTTTACCTACTGTTCATTTTCATATCAGAAAGATGCCTCCTAGAAGAAATAGACAAAATGCTACCCCAGAAAACCAAAATCCAAATAATCCTACAATGGCCCAAATGTTTCAACTACTACAACAATAAACTACTGCCTTTGTATAACACCAACAGCACCAAGCTGCCCAACCTGCTACAACTTTTAAATCTTTTAAAGCTGTTCACCCACCTGACTTCAAAGGTACCTTAAACCCTATAGAAGTTAAGTCGTGGTTAATGGATATTGAGAAAGCTTTCACGTTAGTTAGAGTTGAAGATGGCCAGAAGGCGGAGTTTGCTTGTTTCTATTTGAGGTCGGAAGCTAATTTTTGGTGGGAATCTGTTAAGGCTGCAGAAGGAGATGTGATTACTTGGCCCAGGTTTGTAGAGTTGTTTAACGAGAAGTATTTGCCTGGTTATCTACAGGATCAATTAGAAGTTCAATTTTTAGAATTAAAACAGGAGGGAATGACTGTGGCTGAGTATGAAGCCAAATTTAATGAGTTGTCGAGGTTTGCACCCCAGTACGTAGAAAATGAGGCTAGTAAGGCTAAGAAGTTTCAACATGGATTAAAGCCTTAGTTGAGAAGTAGAGTGGCTGTATTTGAGTTGAGAACTTATACGGGCGTTGTTTAGAAGGCCATGATTATAGAAGGAAAGAGTGATTTAAATCAGAAAGAGAAGGCTGGGAAGAAAAGGAAGTTTGAGAAAGTGGAGAAGAGTCAAGAACCAGAAGGACAGAAGAGTTTTCAGAATAGAGGAAGGTTTGGAAATCAATAAGGAGGACGTAAGAATTTTCAGAGATTTAGAATTGGTAACGGAGGTCAAGACCGTAGACCTCAAGGAGTTAACCCTCAGGCTGTAGCAAGACCCGAATTATAAGACCGCAAGATTTG
Source organism: Saposhnikovia divaricata (assembly GCA_036435485.1). Taxonomy (NCBI): domain Eukaryota; kingdom Viridiplantae; phylum Streptophyta; class Magnoliopsida; order Apiales; family Apiaceae; genus Saposhnikovia; species Saposhnikovia divaricata. The sequence goes on along the minus strand of CM071595.1, from coordinate 66,160,938 downwards.
TGAAAGAAAGCACCCGGGTATTTGTAATAAGCCTAACATCGTTTGTTTCAAGTGTGAGAAGAAAGGACATTATGCTCATGAGTGTTCGAGAGTGAAGCCAGTAGGAATGAATTATTTCAAGTGTGGCAAAATTGGCCACATAACTCGTAACTACAAAGAACCTGTTCAGACATCCAATGTTTTGATGATTACCGCACCACCAGCACCATATCAAGCACCTCCACCTAAAGCTCATACTTTCAACATGTATGTTAAAGAAGCTATTCATGATGCTGATGTAGTAGCAGGTACGCTTCCTGTAAACTCTTTTGAAGCTAAAGTTTTAATTGATTCTGGAGCTACTAAGTCATTTGTATCTGAAAGATTTCTTGATAAATTGCACTGTGAGATTCGACCATTAGAAAAAGCATTAGTGGTAGAAGTTGCTAATCAGGATAAGATTTTTGTAGAGTGAGAGTGTCCTAATTGTAGTATTGAGATCAGAGGATACCTTTTCTATGCTGATTTATTACCTTTTAAGTTGGGAGAATTTGACGTTATTCTAGGAATGGATTGGTTGATATATTGTGATGCGTAGATTGAATGTAGAAAGAAACAAGTTAAGTTGTATACTAAAGATGGTAGTGAGGTAGTATTTCAAGGACATAAGCAAGATAAGAAATTTTTAACTTTTATGCAAGAAAAGCGATTGTTAAGACAAGGCTGTGAATCCTATTTAGCATATGTGGTGAATATGGAGAAACAAGTCCCTAGGATGGAAGATATTCCAGTTGTGAATGAGTTTCCCGATGTATTTCCTGATGAGTTACCTGGATTACCTCCAGATAGGGAAGTGGAATTCGCGATTGATTTAGCACATGGAACTGAGCCTGTTTCTAAGGCACCTTATAGAATGGCACCTGCTGAAATGAAGGATTTAGCTACTCAATTACAAGATTTATTAGATAAAGGAGTTATAAGGCCGAGTGTGTCCCCGAGGGGAGCACCCGTGTTGTTTGTTAATAAGAAATATGGAAGCATGAGATTATGTATTGACTATAGAGCACAACAAGTATCCACTACCAAGGATAGACGAACTATTTGACCAACTGAAAGGAACTGCTCACTTTTCCAAGATCGATTTGAGATTAGGATACCATCAATTGAAGATTAAGCCAGATGATATTCCAAAGAGTGATTTTCGCACGAGGTATGGACATTACGAGTTCTTAGTTAAGTCTTTTAGATTAACGAATGCGCCAGCTGTATTTATGGATCTGATGAATCGAGTGTTCAAAAAGTGTTTGGATAAATTTGTGATTGTATTTATTGATGACATCCTAATATACCCGAGAACCCCCGAAGAACATGCCGAGCACTTAAGGATTGCTTTGGAGACCCTAAGGAAGGAGAGGTTATATGCCAAGTTTTCAAAGTGTGAGTTTTGGTTGGAAGAAGTTCAATTCTTAGGACATGTTATTAGTCGAGAAGGAATTAGAGTGGATCCTGTAAAAATTGAAGCTGTAGTAAAATTGGAGTAGACCAAGAAACCTTACTGAAGTAAGGAGTTTTCTAGGATTGACTGTGACAGAGTCATTGCCTTCGCACTTTAGGTTTTAGAATTTGTCAAAATAAAAGTGAAATTAAATTAGATTTAGGATTACACTTAGAATCCACCCCCGGGGACGACACTATTCGGGAATCAAGTCAAGCTGGTCAAACCGTGTAAGAACCCCAAATTTTGGATATAATTAAAACTTTTTATTATGTACTGAGGTAATGGTGAATAGTGATTACGACTACGATGTAACGATTGAGATAATGAATGAAAGGAATAGATTTGGATTCAAATGTTTATATACCATGAAGAATACTTTGGGTTGACAACTTAGGTAAGAATAATCTATCTCCTAAGGGAATAAGATATGGCAATTCCAAGCAGGAGAATATTTTCGTGTCATCCAGATCGAAAACGATTAGTCCAGTGGTTCCGTGAAAGGGTTAAGGAACGCCCGAGGAATAACAAGGACATTGTCACAAATAAAGGGAATAAAGGAAGAATATAGAATGAATAGTGTTTTTGGTGGAAATGAGAATATTATGAGACGACACTATATAGAAGTATTCGGAACGGATTTCCGAGTTCGTATTAGTGATCCAAGGGGAAAATAAGTGTATGTAAAAGCTGTCGGATTCTGAAAAATCGCACTTTTATTTTCTCCGAGAGTTCCCTGGACACTGATAGACTTAAGGATTTAACGAAGGGATTTAAGGAATTTGAATTCGAAAGTTAGTAAGAAAGATGGAGAATGATAGTAGTAATATTAAGAAGATTTTCGGTAAACCCTAATTAGAAATCCGTGAGATATTCCTACGAACGATCAATCGAAACGAGCAATAAACGGACAAAGAAACAAGAAGAGAATCAAGATACATGCATGTAGTGGTGGAAAATATCTAGCAAACCAAGTGATGACTCATGCAACTAGCATACTTAGCAAGGAAACTAGTACTTAGAAAGCAAACCATTTAGTTAGCTTATAACCATCCAAAACACAACACATGTCTTGCAAAAATACATCATCTAGTGCATCGTCACTTTATTAAAGTAAAAAGAGATGAGATATTATCCAAGGCTCATCCACTTGATGCATAATTGAACAAAACAAACCAAGCAAAACACTTCTCTCTCTCTTTTACTTCCATTCGACTTTTGCATAAATTCCAAGGGGGAAATCCCACTTCCAACCATCATTTGATCTTGTAATTTTTATGGTGAGTCCTATATTTCATAAAACTAATCTCCTAGAAATTTCAAGCCCAAATTCCTTTGTTTCCATTTTCAAAAAAATCAACAAAGATGAGGGTGAATAGTGTTCTTATGAACTAACCTTTGATTTTTATGTTTCTTTTGATTGATCTAGCTAGCTTAAGGTCACATAAGGATATATCAAGGCTTGATAAGGATATATCACTCTCTAAGGAAGGTAACAAGCTCCAAAAACCCTTGGTACCATTTTGAGATTTTATGAGTTTTATGGATGATTTAGTGTTAGTATGCTATGTTATGCTTAGATCTATGTTATTAATTGATTATGGTTGTTGTTTGGATTGTGATCCATGAGATGGTTGAGATGAGATGTTGTTAGACTTGTCATGATGTTATCATGTGTTAGAATGGATGGGGTGTAGTGCTTGATTGATTCACGGTGATGTGAAAACTTTGGAAATCGTGTAAACATAGCCGTCGTAATGCCGAATTTTCGATAATCTTTAAAAAACCGTGCATCACAGTAGCATGAACTCACTGTCCAGTGTTGTATTTTGCCATGAGGAGATAGATAATGTTCCAAGCTTCGTTTTGATATAAAGAACGTGTGAAATGGACTTACGGTTTAGAATTTACGGCCGATTTACTAAAAGTAGTTCGAAACCGTAAACGAAAGTTCGTAACTGAAATTGAACCCTCGTAAAATACGTAAGTCAGTGGCAAATCTTGGTAATTAAATAATAGAGGTAAAAAGGAAGGTGGGAGAGAAAATATCATATCAAACGGATCGTTTTCTGATTTTATAAAAAATTTTGAATCGAAGTTAAACGCGAACGAACCCCTAAAAACCCGCTTGGTTATAACTTTGGTAAAACACTTAGAAAACGAACGATAAAACTCGAGGTATAATCTCGGTTCGTAATCGATCGACTTTAGAGCTTATACGACTTAAGTACATACCGAGTGTGGGTATGATGACATGTCGTAATAACGAACAAATGTCGGATCGTATCGGTAATAAAAAAGAGTTACACTAAAAGGTGTATAACGAGATAATTCGAAATCGTGTTTCGACTTAAGTGAAGTTTATACTTAGACTCTTAAAAAGGTGTTAAGTGGTTAATCTCGAATGTTCTGATTGTTTATAGATCCTCGAGCAGACCCAGGACACGCTATCTTCACCCACACCTGAGTACCAGGCAAGTTTCCAATACCTTGGAACTGTTGTTGTGATAATATGTATATCTGTTGTTTCTGATACATATGCCATATCATGCATGCCTATTGTCAAATTATATTATGATACCTGTTCCCTGAATTGATATCGGCTTATAGACTAGATACGAATTATCAGTTATAAGCCGGATTGTTTTGGTAAGACCATTAGTGAAGGGCATATGATATTCATTCTTAAATATAGACCGGGAGTCGGTATTTTGAGATATAGATAGTCGTGGAAACCCGGAGGGATTCCAACGACAGATTATTATTTATCTGAGGAATGTTATTATTAAACGTTATTTATATTTCCATAAAGTATCAATTACTTGGAAATCTTTCGAGGAATGTTATTCGAGTATTATCTCAGTCGAGAGATATTAAATGAATGTTAGTTTCGAATATTCATTTAGAGTTGATTATTTAATGAATATTATTTCGATATTCATTAGAACGTTATTTATTAAATGAATATTACTTTCGAATATTCATTTAAGGTTTATGTACTTAATAAATATTATTTTAAAATATTCATTGGAAGTTCTAATTACTTAAGGGATATTATTTCGAATATTCCTTTAAAGTTTTGATTACTAAATGAATATTATTTGGATATTCATTTAGAAGATTAATTATTAAATGAATATTATTTTCAAATATTCATTTAAAGTTTGACTCATTTATTGGATATTATTTTAAATACTTATTGGAGTCTAATTATTAATGAATATTATTTCGAATATTCATTTAATGAGTGATTTATTTAGTAAATAATTCTATATATTTGTTATGGAATAAAATGTAGGTTGTATTTATTGCGTATTGAATGCTAGGGTTATGGAGAGCTTCGAGCTTTAATGGCTGATCAAGTGTTTCGTGACTTAACTCAGGTCCTCACAAGATGCCTACGTATCTTGCAATATATCAAGAATCAAGCCAAAAAACGTAGTTCTAGGCTGAAGGATCAGGTCCTTTATATAGGCATCGGATGCCTTGGAGTTAGAGTAGAATTAGGTGTCTTGGTGGGCAAGCCACAGCTTAGGCCCAATTCTAGAGCCTTCTAACAGATAAGAAGATAAGTATTGGAATTATATGTCTTGAAGATCACTCCTGATATGATTTGGTTTCCTTGTTGACTCAAATATGGGGTCTTTTATTTGGCTGATTTTACAGCTACAAATTTATTATCATTATTAAGGTTTTGGGCCTCGTGATTGGGCTTTGACCTTGGACCAACTTAGGTTCATTTAATGCAACATTAAATGTGTTTTTAGGGCTTATTTTCAGCCCTATCATTTGCCCCCCAACTTCTAGGAAAACTGATCAGGTTTTCGTAGAAGTTATAATTGTCTATATTAAGATTCGGGATCATTTTTATCCCTTACCCGGGACTTTTCCTACCATATTAATGGGATTTTATTTGTACACTAGTGTTTCACATGTATCGTCTTGGTTGTAAAGTGTGGAGCGACCTACACATTTACGACGATTTGCCTTATTCGAGGTACTAATTTGTGCTTGCTTTTTAGCAATTTCGGCACTTTTATAGAGCTTTCATGCATTTTTAGCATAAATTATCGCTCGAAAATATTTCTATGATTTTCCTCGTATTTTTCTGTACTTTTCCTAATATTTTTAGAATTTTTGAGTACCCACAGGTATTTTTCTTAATTTTTCCTAATAATTTAGGAATTTTTCGGGTACCCACGGGTATTTTTCTTAATTTTTCCTAATAATTTAGGAATTTTTCGGGTACCCACTGGTATTTTTCTTAATTTCTAATGATTTAGGAATTAATTTGTAACCAATGTAAAACTTCAAGGGCCAAATAGCAATTTGACCACTTAAAATTCCTTTCCGAATGGAATGTCCCTGGGGCCTACACATCTTTTTCATGTTCCTGCTCGCCAAATTCACTCGGCAACCAGGTCTGCTCGGCAAAATTTCCATTCGACAATTTTTTTTTTTATAACAATTTCCGATTGGAAAATTGCTATGGGGCCCAGCCCTTTTTTTTGTGCTTCATTCGAATTTTTCAATCGACTTTTTTTTTTTTACAATTTCCTATTGGAAAATTGTTATGGGGCCCAACCCTTTTTTTGCCTTCCAGTCGCCATTTTTGTTCGGCTCTTTCAAATTTTTTTTTTTTTAACAATTTCCGATTGGAAAATTGTTATGGGGCCCAGCCCTTTTTTTGCCTTCCAGTCGCCATTTTTGTTCGGCTCTTTCAATTTTTTTTTTTTTTTTAACAATTTCCGATTGGAAAATTGTTATGGGGCCCAGCCCTTTTTTGCCTACCCAGTCGCCATTTTTGTTCGGCTCTTCCAATTTTTTTTTTTTTAATAACTTTCCGAATGAAAATTTCAAGTGGACCATGCCATTTTTCCTCTCCCAGTCGGCAATTCTTCTCGACCATGTACTCATTCGGGTTTTTTTACAATCTTTTGTCTCCCATTCGCTGTTTTCGTTCGGTTTTTTTTTCTTTTTTCTTTTTTTTTTTTAAATTTCCGAATGAAAATTTAAAGTGGGGCTGACTCTTTTTTATCTTCCCAGTCGGCAATTTCGTTCGGATTTTGAACCGTTCGAAAATTTAATTTTCGTACAGAAATTCGAATCGAAAATGTTTGGAGCCTACTTTCGAAATTCCAAATTTTGAAACTTCCCTCTCCTTTTTTCCGCAATAATTAAGGAGCCAATTTTCAAAAAATTTAAAATTTGAAACTCCCCCCAATTTTGACCTGCAACCTTCTATAGAAGGTTAAAGTGACCTGCTAGGCTTCCTATATAAGAGTAGTAGATGTGAACTTCTCATTCACACTTCTCACTCTCAAATTCTCCAATTCTCTCTCAAATTTTTAGATAGTTTTAGAAACTTGAAGTGTTCTTGAGTTTTTCAAGTGTTTATTTCTTAAACACTTGAAACTTTCGAAGATTTGAAGATCAAAGGAGGTTTTGCTTGAAGAGTTTGAGTTGTTCTTCACCGAGTTCATCCATTTTTTTGTCATTCAATCCAAAAAGTTCAAGATGGCTGGTGGTTCTAAAGATGTGGCTTCAAAGATTGCTGCTAGATCTCTCGGAAGAGGTAAACCTTCTCCTACTCTTGTTTTAGAGCGTAGGGTTTACTCAATTCCTGAATTGCTAGAGGAGTTAGGAGATTCTTTCCCAAATAATTCACAATTAGATTCTTATCTTTATCCTTCTTGCATAACCGCATTAGATGCTGGTAAATTAGCTGATAAATACGGTATTAGATCTCCTTTCGAGATTGTTCTTCCTGAACCGGGTGATAGAACGTGTAATTGGAGTCCAGAAGATTTGTTTGTCTATGAAGATGCCATTAAATCGGGTCTTAGGTTTCCCATACATGACTTTATAATTCGTTTGCTAGCCGAAATTAGAATTAATCCTTGTCAACTACCCCCCAACTCTTGGAAGGCAATTCTTTGTTTCATGGCATTATGTCTTCAAAAAGGGTACCCCCTTAGTGTCCTTTTGTTTAGGAGTATATTTCTAGTTCGAAATAGTGCGAATACCCAACCAGGTTGGGTTCATATCCAGCACCGTCCTGGTGTTCCTCAAATCTTTGATTTCCTTTCCACTCCGGAAAAAAATCCTAACTGGCGGAGGAAATTTGTAATTGTTCGTTGGAGAGGTGGAGATTGGGGCAAATACTTCAAGTCTCAATTTTGCAAAGTAAAAGATCCGGGGAAATTCGATAAGATGCTTCTCCCGAGTGAAATTTCGCAATGGGATGAACTTTGTAAAGATAACGGGCATACTCATTACAGAGCTATAATCAAAGAATCTATCCTCCGGGAAATCGGACTTAGTTCAGTCAGTGAAGAGGGTAATTTTTACTTAATGCTTTGGTCTTTATTAGAAATGTACTCGTTCTTAGTTCGCTTTTTATGTTGTTCTGTACTTTTTCAGCTGCAGCGATGATCGATGCGGAGCTTGGAGTTGGGGGTCCGGATGAGGTCACCCGGAGGTCAACCCTAAGGTTGAACAAGGAAGCTAATCATTCTGAGCCCCTGGTACCCAGTTTCCTGACTCATAGCCTCAATGCCGACAAGAGAAGGCGAGTGCCCGAGAGTTCGCCCACGGCTGCATTCAAGCCCGGATAGGGCATTTGCGATCATAATTCTATTGGGGGTGATAACAATTTCGCAGTAGAGTGGTCAAAGCACGGAATTCCAATTGCTGATCAGGTGAACATAGTTCTTCGGAAAAATATGATTGACGAGACCGAGGCACAAGGTGCCCACGCCATATTCATGGTTGGTTTTTCTTTATCCCCGCTTTAATTCTATTTTTGCCATCATCTTGTCATCATTCTGACTTATTCTTCTTTTCTCTTTTTAGGCCAATGCTTACTTTCAGTCACTCATCTATCAGTCTAAAGAACTTCGGGACTCTGAGCAAACGGTCAAGAAGGAAAACAAACGCCTTATCAAAGAGAAGGGAGTGTTGGAGGAGCGCATTCTTACTGCGGAGAAGAGTCTTTCTGAGCTTAGGGCGGAGAATCAGAAGCTCGTGATGGATCGAGCTAGGGCTATTGACGACTACATGGAATCCGAAGACTTCCTAGCCTTTATTGATGATCACGATGATCAAGTCCATCCCGGGGTTTTTGCCAAGGGGTGGAATCAGGCCCTTAGCTCTGTTATTGCTCAGCATCCGGGATTGTTTAACCCGGATGTGGACTTCAAATGTCCTTTACCAGTTGTGGGCGCTTCCTCCTCTGGAGTTCAGAATGGGAACCCTATGGACGTTGTCGAGGAGAATGAAGAGACTCAGGATCACAGCATTCAGGTAAATGATCAGGAGGCCGAGGAGTAGGCCTGTCTTAGTTTTATCTTAGCTATTCGCACCTTGCGGCTTATGTCTACTTATGTTTGTACCGAACTTAACCTTTGGATTCTTAACTTATCTTAGCCATGTCCTTTATGTTTTATGTTTATCAAACTTAACCCTCCGGGGCTTACTTATGTAGTTTTTCCCCTTTGTCAAATTTGTCTTTCACTTATTACTTGTTTATTGCGCTTTTAGAGTTTTCTTAGTATTAAGCCACATGGCTCACACCATCAGGTGCTTTGATACAACATTTGTTTTTCGTGCTTAGAATAACAAAACAAAAAGAACTACTCATACTGAAGGCAGAAACAACTTTTATTAATAAGTGGACAAAGATGTCAATAAACCGGGATCAACCCTTACATAGATACTCTACTTCCTACTCAGAAATCAACTACTCCGTATGGTTTCGTCGACCTTATTTCTACTTCCTACTAGATATAAGTCATATCCTATGCAAGATAATCAAACATAATAGACTTTGAGGTTTGATGCATGCCAAGTACGAGGCACCTCATTTCCTTCCAATGTCTCCAATTTGTACGATCCATGTCCCAGTGTTTCCTTGACCCGATATGGGCCTTCCCAATTTGGAGCCAGCTTCCCTTTCTGTCCAACTCCGGATGCTTCAATCTTTCTAAGTACTAGGTCCCCCTGACGGAAGAACCTTTCTTTCACCCTTAGGTTATAGTAGAAGGAGGCTTTCTTCTGATGTTCAACATTCCTAGCATGAGCTTCATCTCTTACCTCGTCTATCAAGTCCAAGGCTAATCTCATCCCTTCCTCATTGGTATCAGGTTCAAAGGCTTCGACCCGCGGAGATGCATGCATGATCTCTACAGGTACCACAGCTTCAGTCCCATAGGCTAGCATGAATGGGGTTTCCCCAGTAGTTACTTTGCACGTGGTTCGGTATGCCCAAAGGATGGGTAACAACTCATCAACCCAAGTGTTTCTTGAACGCTCCACTCTTTTCTTGAGTCCATCTAAGATTATCCGGTTAGCAACTTCAGCCTGGCCATTGGCTTGAGGATGTGCTACCGAGGTGAAACGGAGATCGATACCGTTCTCCTCACAGTAGTCTCTGAACTCCTTATTATTGAATTGTAGCCCATTATCCGTTACCAAGACTCGTGGGATTCCATACCGACACATGACGTTTTCCCATAGGAACTGTGCGACCTGCTTGGTTGTGATCTTGGCCAAAGGATTAGCCTCAATCCACTTAGTGAAGTAGTCGATAGACACAATCAGAAACTTCCTTTGTGCGGTGGCCATAGGGAACGGTCCGAGTATATCCATTCCCCACATAGCAAAGGGGATGGGTGAATTCACGGATGTCAACATCTCAGGTGGTTTCCTAACCACTGGTGCATGCTTTTGGCATCGATCACATTTCTTCACATATTCTTTGGCATCAGCCATCATCTCAGGCCAATAAAACCCAAGTCTGATAATCTTGTGAGCCAGGGCCCTGCCCCCCAAGTGCTGCCCACAGATTCCTTCATGTACCTCTTCAAGTGCCGACTTAGCTTCTTCGGGTCTAAGGCATTTCAAATATGGGATTACATAGGATTTCTTATAAAGAATTCCTTCAATCAATGCATACCTCAAGGCCCTTACAGACAATCTACGTGCTTCCAAGGCATTATTCGGGAGCCAACCAGTCTCGAGGTGCATCTTGATTGGATCTAACCAACACTCCCTGGTGCCAATGGGTGCCACCAACTTCGAATCTATGGTGGGGGTTCTCAGAACTTGGAAGTAAACACTTCCCGAATGATTCTCTATCTCGGAGGAGGCAAACTTAGATAGGGCATCTGCTTTGGTATTTTCTTCCCTAGAAATGTGCTCAATGTGACATTCTTCGAATTGGGTCATTACTGCCTTCACAAGTCTTAAGTATTTAGCCATGGTTTCATCCTTTGCTTCAAACTCTCCATTGACTTGTGCCACCACCAGTCTTGAGTCTCCACACACCTTCAAATTCTTAACTCTTAAGGCCCCAGCTAGGCCAAGTCCGGCTATCAGAGCCTCATATTCTGCTTCATTATTAGTAGTCGAAAAATCCAACTTCGGAGCGTATTCAATTGTGAATCCTTCGGGACTTTGTAGGACAAGACCTGCACCACTTGTTTTTGTTTTTGATGCCCCATCAAAATAGAGCACCCAATATTCCTTCACGGACTCTTCATCCTCTTTTATCAGCTCATTGCCTTCCTGAGGTATATCCTGCCCCCTGACTTCTTGGTTGTCAATGGTGCATTCAACTACGAAGTCACCTAGCGTCTGTGCTTTAATGGCCGTCTTTGGCTTGTATCTGATGTCAAATTCTCCTAGCTCAATTGTCCACTTAATGAGCCTACCACTGGCCTTTGGGCTATGCAAAATGTTTCTTAGAGGTTGTTCAGTAAGAACCTCAATCTTATGTGCCTGAAAGTATGGTCGTAGCTTCCTTGAGGAAGTTACCAACGCCAAGGCAGACTTTTCAATGGTGGAGTAATTCAACTCTGCTCCATGCAAAACCTTGCTCACATAGTATACGGGCCTCTGAATCTTAGCTTCCTCCTTCACAAGCACGGCACTCACTGCTTGATTTGATACTGCCAAATATAAGTAAAGGATCTCTCCTTCATTTGGCTTTGCCAACAACGGGGCCTCGCCCATGTATTTCTTCAACTGCTCAAAAGCCTCCTGGCTTTCTTCGGTCCATTCAAAGTTCTTTACCATCTTCAGAGTTTTGAAGAATGGCAGACACTTGTCCCCGGATTTTGAGACAAATCTTCCCAATGCAGCAATCCTTCCTGTCAACTTCTGTACATCCCTTATGGAACGAGGTGGTTCCATATCCAGAATAGCTTTGATCTTATCGGGGTTAGCCTCGATTCCTCGCTTCGAGACCATAAGACCCAAGAACTTCCCTGAACCAACACCAAAAGCACACTTTGTCGGGTTTAACATCATCTTATGGTGCCTCGGCATTTCAAATGCCTCACGTAGGTGCCCAATGTGATCTGTCTTGCGTAGGCTTTTCACCAGCATATCATCCACATAAACTTCCATAGTCTTCCCAATGAGATGAGCAAAAATCTTATTTACCAACCTCTGATAGGTGGCTCCTGCATTTTTCAACCCGAAAGCCATCACTAGGTAACAAAATACACCAAAATCAATGACAAATGAGACCTTTGGAATATCATCCTTGTGCATCTTGATTTGGTTGTAGCCACTAAAGCCATCCATGAAGCTCAACATCTCGTGCCCAGCCGTGGCATCTATCAACATATCGATCCTTGGCAAGGGAAAATAGTCCTTTGGGCATGCATCATTCAAATCAGTGAAGTCTATACACATTCTCCACTTTCCATTGGCTTTTTTGACCATTACGGGATTGGCCAACCATTCCGGGAACTGGATTTCCTCAATGAACCCTGCCTCTAGGAGTTTGTCAACTTCTTGTCTTATGGCTTCTCGTCTCTCAGGTGCAAAATTTCTCTTCTTTTGCTTTACCGCCTTCCGGTCTGGATTCACATTCAAGTTGTGTGTTATCAATTGGGGATCTATCCCTGGCATATCAGCTGTTGTCCATGCAAAGACATCACTGTTGTCTTGCAAAAAGGCAACCAACTCGCTCTTTAAGGGGTCCTTCAGAGATGCTCCTATATTTGTGACTTTTTCAGAATCTCCTAACTCCAAAGGTATAGGAATCAAGTCCTCTGCTGGTTTTCCTCTTCGTTCTTCGTTCTCTCGAACGTCCATATCCTCGATTGGGAGGACTTGCCCCCCAGTTCCATCCGGCCTCAGTGCGGCCACATAACAACTCCTTGCCATTTTTTGGTCTCCTTTCTCTTCTCCTACACCGTTTCTGGTTGGGAACTTAATCTTTAGATGATAGGTGGAGGCAACCGCCTTAAAAGCATGAAGTCCCGTTCTTCCTAGGATAGCATTATAGGTAGACGTAGCTTTAATAACTAAGAAATTTAACATCTGAGTGGCCTCCCGTGGCTCCTGCCCTATGGTCATGGGTAGCTGAATCGTCCCTTCAACTTTTGATTCAACTCCGTTAAACCCATATATGGGCATATTTGATGGCGTCAATTGAGCCTCAGTATACCCCATCTTCAAAAAGGCATCGTGGAACAGAATGTCCACGGAAGCTCCATTGTCTGTCAAGACTCTCTTCACCTGGGAGTTGCCCATCATTGGAGAAATTACCAATGGGTCATCATGGGGGAATTTCACCCCTTCAAGATCCGTATCATCGAATCCAATTGAGACTTCTGTCTTTGCACGCTTCGGTGCTTCCCCAATAATGTGCATTACTTCTCGTGCATACGCCTTTCTGGAATTCCTACTCGTCCCGGCTGCTGTTGGTCCACCAAAAATCATGTTTATTACCGGCCCTCGGGGCTGTGGGTTACGATTGCGGTCATCGTCTCTCCTATCATAATCCCTTCTTGGGTTTCCTTGATCTCCGTCCTTGCAGAATTTACTCAATCTCCCTCTTCGAATGAGGAACTCAATTTCGTCTTTCAATTGTCTACAATTGTCAGTGTCATGTCCTACATCCTTGTGAAATCGACAATATTGATTCTTGTTTCTCTTCTCAGGATCTGTCCTCAGTGGCTTCGGCCATCTTACGTCTCTATCTTTCTCTATATCTAACAGGATTTGACTTCTTGGAGCATTCAATCTCGCATAATCAGTGAATCTTTGTCCGGGACTGCCTTTTTTAGGGGCTGAATCAGAATCTCGGCCCGTGCGCGGGTACTTATCCTTAGTATCATACTCCTGCTCCGTCTTCCGCTTCTTAGGATTGTCACCGTTCCCAGTGTTCCCCGCTCCTGACTCTTTCTTTAAACTATCCTCAGCTTTGATGTACTTACTCGCCCTTTGTTGAAGCTCAACCATGTTCTCAGGGGATGCTTGGCCAATGACATCTTAAAATAAACGTTCGAAGTTCCATTTTGCAAAGCCACCATGGCCACTTTGTTTTCCAGGTTAGTAATGTTGAGTGTCTCCTTGGTGAACCGTTTGAGGTAATCCCTAAGACTTTCATTCTTTCCTTGTATCACTGTCATGAGGGATGCAGAATCTTTCTCATGAATTCTTCCACCAATGAACTGACTGAAAAAAGCATTGCTTAACTCCTTGAAAGAGGCAATAGAGTTTGGTGGTAGGCAACTGTACCATCGTTGTGCCATGCCCGCTAGGGTTTGGGGAAACGCCCTACACTTCAAAGCGTCACTGGCGGGTTGTAACAACAAGGCATTAGAAAACGTCCTTACATGATTAGCAGGATCCCCTGTTCCATCATAAGTCTTTATGGTGGGCATTTTAAACTTTCGAGATATGTGAGCATTCATCACTTCTTCCGTAAAGGGAGGAGTTGGATCATCAGGATCTCCAAGCTACATCAGGTCTTTAGGATCGCTTTTGGGGATTTCCACCCTAGTGTTTCTATCTCTTGGGACTTCGGTCCTCCTCTGTCTCCTTGGGGTTCCTTCCAAATCAACAAAAGGAATTTCTCCTCCTGTTGTTGGTGGGGGTCTATTCTGATTTTGTCTTCGCTGTTCCCTTTCTATGTCCTCCTTTAGTTTTTGGATCTTGGCCTCATGAGCCTTGATTTTTTCAGCAGCCGTTAAGGGAGGTCGATCATGAGTTCTTCGGCGTCCAATAGGTTCCTTACTTGGACGACGTCTCCTTGGGGCTTCATCCCTATCTTCTTCCGAGGATGAGTCATCAGAATACGGGCCTGAGTAGTCATAGTATTGCTGGCCTTGATTGGGTCCTAAACCTCTGATGTAAGGTGGATTGTATGGCTCGTGTATCTGGAAGGCATGACCGCTTGGTCCGGCCTGGTACAGGGGATAGTTGGGTAACCCATATATCGGGTTCGTGCTTGCGGGGATCACGGTAGTAGAGATCTGAGCGATGGGGGGAATGGATTGACCTCCAAGAGGGGAGACTACCATCTGTAGGGGATTCGTCCCTTGAGTAGAGGAATTCGTCACCGAAGGCAACGATCCATGAGTTTGCGCTTCAGTTCCTTGTGGCTGAGTGATCAGTGGTTGAGAACTCGCCCCTGGGGGCACTTGTTCCCCGATCGGGGGTGCGATGGTGTTAGTGATGGTTTCAGAAAGTGTTGGTGTTCTCCGGGTGGTAACCATGGTTGATATCCGAAGTTCCCACAGACGGCGCCAAATGTTATGGAATAAAATGTAGGGTGTATTTATTGCGTATTGAATGCTAGGGTTAGGGAGAGCTTCGAACTTTAATGGCTGATCAAGTGTTTCGTGACTTAACTCAGGTCCTCACAAGATGCCTACGTATCTTGCAATATATCAAGAATCAAGCCAAAAAACGTAGTTCTAGGCTGAAGGATCAGGTCCTTTATATAGGCATCGGATGCCTTGGAGTTAGAGTAGAATTAGGTGTCTTGGTGGGCAAGCCACAGCTTAGGCCCAATTCTAGAGCCTTCTAACAGATAAGAAGATAAGTATTGGAATTATATGCCTTGAAGATCACTCCTGATATGATTTGGTTTCCTTGTTGACTCAAATATGGGGTCTTTTATTTGGCTGATTTTACAGCTACGAATTTATTATCATTATTAAGGTTTTGGGCCTCGTGATTGGGCTTTGACCTTGGACCAACTTAGGTTCATTTAATGCAACATTAAATGTGTTTTTAGGGTTTATTTTCAGCCCATATCAATATTCATTTGAGGATTACTTACGAGCAATATTATGATTTATTAATATTCCGTAATTATTATTGAGTTAATAAATATTCTTGGAATATTTATTTAATTCTTTTAAATTCTTTTTAAAATGATTTATATTATTTGGAGATTATCTTTCACCTCCAAACATTATGTAAAATATTTCGGAGTCTTTTTACGACTATTTTATCAAGGAAAGGTTCCCAACTCTTTTATTTTTCATTTAAATCTATCTTAAAAGGATTTAAATGCTCGCTCAAACTTCCATATTATAGGGGAACCTACTTGAGCAATGTTATTTATTTTGTTGACTTCCCGGTCATAAATCTTGTAAAATTATTCATTTCACTTGCAACGTGGTTGCTGTTTATCAATTGAATCTTTGAGTAACCTTCTCATCATTCGAGGGGTAAGATTATTGGAACAAGATGGTATCCTCTAACAAGCAGCAACTTGGGAGATAAGATGTTGAATTTTCCTTTCCAACCAGATACGACTACTTTGTGGAGTCTTATCAACAAGTATTATACTTGGGGAAAGGGGGACGAACTTTTCGTTCAGAGTCATGAATTTCTTTTCGAACTTGGAGTCGTGTAAGAGGCCGAGTAGCGCCGGTCCATCCCCTTTGGCCCAACCGTTGGCCGGGGAGAGCTAGTAGGGCGGTAGACAAGTAAAGCCGTCAGTTCTTCCTTCTACCGGTAGTAAATCTAAATTGAGCTGTACAATCTGCGACTGATCATCGTAAGATTGGCAGTGGGCGCGGTGAATACTCCAGCATAAGTTCATCATTCAAATTCATTTATTTTCTGCAACATTATCATTGTTGGCAGTATTGGAAAAGTATTCATAATTGGAATTGCAATATTTTCTTGCAAGTTCCTCTTTTATGATAAATGATAATATCTAGCTTATTTTCGACATAACAGATATTCCCACATATATTTACATTTTGAGTTACCTTGTAACTTCATCGTTCATATTATACTGGCATCATTTCCGTAAATGCATGGCATATGGTTTGAAAGATTCTTTTGAACTGTTATATATTATCGTTCAGTTATATATTATTGTTGGTGGGCTATTGCTCACCCTTGCTTTATTATTATATCACAACAACAGCTAGACCAGATGACTCGCACAAGGCGCACTCGACGCTGGCGAGGACGATGAAACTACCAGAGCCGAAGAAAAGCTATTGGTAGGATAGATTCATTCTTTCAGTACCAAGTATATGGTCTAGTATGACTTATGCAAATGGATGGCAAAGAGTATGTATTTATATTGTAATTCTTTTGGGTTGTAAGAACTCCAAATGTGATTAATAAAATTTGATTGTTACTCTGATTTCATCTCTGGGACTATAACGGGTGTGTTTTATATTGTTGTGTTGGGTCATAAAGATGTAATTTATTTTGAGTTAAAGTAAGTTCAAGTATTGTGGACAAAAATTGAGACCGTAACGACCAGATCCCTGACCCCGGATCCGGATAAAATCATTCTTAATTCAAACTTAAATATTCCTTGGACCTCATAGTAATTATTTCATACGGAATATTATGTTTGAATATTTATCAAGACAAATGAATTTTTCGGTCGCTCCGGAAGGCCGTTTAAACATTCAAAAAAATCGTAAAAATACTTCCTCACATCTTTTTGACTTGAAACTTTGAATGTGTCCTTAGTTTCCCTATAGGAAATTGTAGAATTAATTTCGTAAATTTTGGATGACTTTTTCCGGGACCCCTTAAATCAATACGTAATTGATTTATCGGTCGCTTAAAAGTCATAGTTATTCAACTCATTTCAAGGTGAAATTTTGACCACATTCCTTTGGGAACATTTTTAGGGGATTCCCAAAATTTCATAATTTTTGAATGATTTTTCGATTTATTGCGATTAAACCCATTTCGTCTCGTCGGTACGCGCGTTTTTCGGTTTTTAAATCGTTTCGTTAAATGGAATGACACCTAAGCACGTTTTTGTCAGTAAATTTGAATTCCTTACAGCTGATGTGACCTTGGGAAGATTCCTCCCACTTGCCTTTATCCCATGTGCTTAATACCATTTAAAAATAAATCTAAAAACCTTATTTTTTGGCTATAAATAGCCCCTTAACCCCTCACTCTTTTTCCAAGCTTTGAGAGCCAAAAAAGTGCTGAAGAAACACTTCCCAAACACTCTCCCTACTGCCCCTTTCTTGCCAAAAAGGTAGCTTGGGGTTAAGCCATTTTTACATTTTGATTTTACATCATTTTGGCTTGTTTTCTTCACTTATTCTTGCTCTCCTAAACACACCTTTGGTCACCAATCTTTTTGTGGTCTTTGGACCTTGTTTTTACAGTTTATAAGTGACCTTTTGATCCTCCAAAAGTCAGGCCTTAAAGCCATATTCCGACCATTTTCCGGTGACTCATTTTTGTGTGTTTAAGCTTCGTTACTAGCTTTTTCTCTTGTTTTCTCTCTAGATCTCAAGGGTTACAAGTTGGTTTTCATATTTCCTCACTCTCCTATATATAAGTCGAGTATATATAGTAGAAGTGGTGGTGGGTGGCTTGAATATTTAGTGTTTATTCCTTGTTTGGTTTAGATCTACACTTATAAACACTAATATTCAACATTCTTGCATTTTTTCACTAATTTACACTTGTTCTTGAAGTATATTCGTGTAGTGTATATTTGACATCTTGTAAGGTGTGTTCTTGAGGTTGAAGTTGAGAATCACCTCATTTAAGTCCTTTAATCCAAGTTGAGTATTTGGATTAAAAAGGCTAGTTAACTATCTTTTGATTCAAGAACAAAAAGCTTACATCTTGTTTTTACTTCAAGTGGTTTAAACTTGATATTTTTAAAATCAAAAGATAAGTTGGTTGTTAGTCTTGTATAACCAAGTCCTTTGCTCTTTTTATGGTTTATTTATAAACAAGGACTTAAAGAATCAAGACTATACAAGCTAGCTCTTTAAAACAAGTTGGTAGTTATTGTTGGCCTTTTTCATTCATTATGATATTCGGCCAAACACTACCATTTGTAGTCTTCTTGTTCAAGTTGGTTACTCACTTGTCTTATCTTTATTTCTTGAACAAGGATTTATTAAACAAGACTATATTTGCACTTGTTTTAGGACTTTGAAAAATCCGGCCATTCCATCTTCTTTACCATTTGGCCGAAGTGCTTAAAGCACTTGTTATTTTTGTTGCTTACTTGCACTACTTGTTTCTTAGTTTAATATTCTTGCTTGTATGTGTGTGTGTAATATTTTAACGCATAATAGCGGCCCTCGTTTTATCCTACAGATAAGCGAGTTACTTTTCTGTAGGTGTGCGTTTTATTTGCTTGTGTGGTGTGTAATTAGTGTTAGTGTATTTACCGCTTGCGTGACAAGTCCTTTATTGAGACTTATCCCTTGCCGTTATATATTATCTTAACACGTAATAGCGTCCCCGTGACTAGTACCGTAACATACTAGCTTGCACGGATTTATATCTTATAAATTGCTTGGTTGTTGTTGGACTTGTATTCTAATCTTTGCAGTGAGGTGACTCTTGTTCTAAGACCAAGTCTTAAGCGTACTAACAAGAAGTTAGTAGCCTTTCCACCGTGAAGAAAAGGGAAGACCCAAGACCTAAGACCTAAGATCCAAGACCGACAAAGTTGTAGAAGTACATAGTCTACAAAGGGATACTACAAAGTCTTTGAGGAGGTGACGGAGAGTTATGCTCCAAGACAAGTTTTGTAGTTTGTATTTAGCTATTTTATTTTGAGGAGGATACGTGTGTGTATCGCTCCAAGATAAATAGATAGTGGTCAAAGGAGTTGTAAAGGCTTCTCCGCCTACTATAAAGGAGTATCTTTGTAGTAGTGAAAATCTCGAGTCCGGGGAGAAGCTCGGGGACTGGAGTAGGGGTGTTCAAATCCATTAGGGGTTGCGGGCATCGCGAACCAGGATAAAATCGACCGTGTGCTACTCTCTCTTTATTTTCCGCACTTTATTTACTTGTTGACAAGTAATAAAGTTTAAAAAGAGCAAAGAATTTTCAAAAAGCCAAGCTCTAAATTTTAAAAAGGTGATAAGCTATTCAACCCCCCCTTCTAGCTTATCTTACCCATATAGGGGACCTATCAATTGGTATCAGAGCAGTGCTTTTAACCGTATTTTACGATTGTTGTGATAATAAAAAATACAACAAAAAGTAGATCCTTATCGGGTTTATTGACTGTTGAGAAAGTCTTTAAATAAAACCGTAAAAAGGACATCTTTTTGATGGCTTACTTGAATACTATTGGTTGTGGAGAAGGTCTTTCTAGCTCCTGACCACCTTTGTTTGATGGCATAAACTTTGCAACTTGGAAAACACGAGTTAGAATTTATGCTAGATCCCAAGGAGTCAAAGTTTGGATAGCCATTGAAGATGGAGTCACCACTCCTACTAAAAAGGTAGGCGACTTTATTGTCGAAAAGAAAGTGAGTGAATATACTCTGTGAAGAAGAAATTCAAATGAATATTGCCACGAAAGCGAAAATTGTTCTTACTAGTGCACTTGCAGAAAAAGAATATAAACGTGTTAATAATTGCAAGTCCGCACAAGAAATGTGGAACAAGTTGGTTATTACTTACGAGGGTACAAAAGATATTAAAGAATCCCGGATGGATACTTCAATACAAGAATATGAAAATTTTAAACTCCTCGAAGGTGAAACCATCATCGATATGGAAACGAGGTTTACTCATATAATCGATGAACTTGCACAACTTGGAAAGGTATATACTATAAATGAGAAAAATCGTAGGATTTTGAAAGCCTTGACTCCAAGTTGGAAATTGAAAGTTACCACAATAAAAGAAATGCATAACTTGAATTCAGACTCCATTGATAGCTTATTCGGAAATCTTCGTGCTTACGAGGAAGACAACATTCCAGAAAAGGCACTTCCGAAATTGGAAGATAAAAGAAAGAATATGGCCATAAAAGCAATACTTATCAATGAAGATGAAAACGATGATGAGTTAAACGAAGAGTTGCAAAATCTCGATGAACAAGAGATTGCACTTCTCTCGAGACAACTACGTCGGGTTTTGTAAAGTAAAGCTCAAAGGTACGGAAAGGGATTCCTTAAGTCGAGTAATCAACAACGTGTACTTAACTCGAAAGGCAGGCCTAATTATAAAAATACCAACAACTTTCCGATCTCGAGTTTCAACATAGGTAAAGGTGTTCAACAAGGGAATAATGCTTATAACAATAATAATTCAAATTATTCGAATAATTATTCTCCACCTAAGCCGAAGGAATCGCCAAATGAAGAAGCACATGATGTGTGTTTCGAATGTAAACAACCCGGTCACTTTAAATAGGAATGTCCAAAGTTGGCTAAAGGTAGAAGTCTTGTAGCCGAAAATGGATGGGAATTAAGCGAGGATGAAGAAGCTCCCGAACAAAGTGAAGAAGTTGTTAACTTGTGTTTGATGGCGATCGGTGACGAATCTATACCAACGGTAATCTCCACTAAAAACCAAGAGGTATGCCTAAACCCTTCTAATAATTTGGCATCTTGTAGTAGTGTTGATATTGGTTTGGATTTGTCTAAAGTGGATCATACAAATTTGGATATCTCAGAGCATATTAATCTTGTGAAAATGTTGAAAAAAAGTCATGATGAAATTAGGGAAAAATATATCATGGTTAGTTCCGAAAGGAATAAAATACGGGATATTAATGTTGAGTTACAAAAAGAGGTCACTCGTTTGGCCGATATCCATGTCAAGGATGTGGAATATTACGAATTCATTTCATCTCAAAATGAGCGCTTGAATCTTGAAAATACTAAGAAGGATGAAATTATTCAAAATCTTGAGATTGAGAATATATCCTTGGTTCTTCAAGCTGAAGAGATGGAAAATGAAAAAGTTCAATTTTCTACTAACACTAGTGATCTCTACGTTGAGATGTTGAATTTAAAGATTTGAAATGAATCTTTGATTCGTGAAAATGAGATACTAAGTGAAAAGATAAAAGAACTCGAACAATCTCTAACGGGAGATATTGAGGAAGAGCTACGAGAAGCCATAAAAGAAAAAGAATTATATTGTCAAGTTACTTTATCCGTTAAGGATTTCGAACTTGCCAACATTAAAGACTTGCTTAAAATCAAATCAAAGGAACGAGTGTATGTTGTCTCGGAACTTAAATCAGTTATCTTGGAAAGTCAAAGGCTTCAAAATGAAAATAGCAAGTTCTTAGCTCAAATCACTCATCAAGAAACCTTTCTTAATAATAAGATTAATATCTTGTTAACGGAAAAGGAAAATCTTGAGAAAACCGTTAGACAATTCACCAAGAGAACACTATATTGGATAGTATGGTATTTAACTCTAAGGTATCATTTAACCGAGAAGGTTTGGGATTTAATGTGAACTCTCCTCCTAAAAGAGAAGTTCAAGTTCCTAAGACCTTTAAGGATACTACTCCTACATCATCATCGAGTAAATGTTCGTATTGCAATATAAGTGGACATATAAGTCTCTATTGCAAAACTAAAAATAATGTAAGTAGGGGGAAGTATAAATGGTTTCCTAAAGGTGAATGTTCGAAAAATGATAATAAAACTAAAGGTGCTAAAAAGAGAGAAAATGTCGTTGTAAATGACAAGAAGCAACCTAAGTTTCATTATCATCAAAAACCGATTGGTTTTTAACAAAGGAACACGAAAAATCAAACAAGTACTAGTACAAACAATGCTAGATTTTCTAAAGTTCCAAATCAAGGTTATAACGCTAGAAATCCAAATGGTTGTGATCGTACTCGTAACTTGAATGCTTATTCTATTCCTAGAAATACGAGTCATTATAATGCTAGATCGAGTCAACATGCTAATGTGAGTCATCATGCTTATCTTAGAATCAATAATGCTCATGTTAGGAATAATCATGCTAAGTATCGTGCCAATAATCATTCTAGAGATTCCGTTATCACTATATTTCCCCGTTGTGATAATAGTAATGCTTTTCATGGTAATTCTTGATATGCTCCTAGAAGAAATCTGTATCATATTTCTAATAGAAATCAAGCATCTAGAAATTATATTGTTTATGTGAATGATTATCTTATGCCTCGATTTATCTATGAAAGTACTCGTTTGCCTTATGATGTACTAACACCCAAACCCTCAAGTAAAAAGGGTACCAAAAGGTTTAATTAATCTTTTGTGTAGGTGTGCCTTGCTGCTAAGAAAGATGTGTGGTACCTTGATAGTGGTTGTTCTCGACATATGACCGGTAATAAGTCTTTGTTAAACAACATTAAAAAGGCAACCGCTGGAGTTGTAACATTTGGAGATAGTAAAAAAGCTGACATTATTGGCATTGGTGATATTGGTAATGAAGGCTATAAAATATGCGATGTACAATTAGTCACTAGACTAAAATACAACTTGCTTTCAATAAGTCAACTATGTGATAATGGTTGCAAAGTGATCTTCTTTCCATCTCATTGTGCTATTTATGACAAAGAGTGGAAACTAATTCTTAAGTGTCCACGAAATAAGAATGTTTATTCGTGTGACCTAAATGATTATGACAATGTGTGTTTGGTATCCATGAATGGGGATCCATGGTTTTGGCATCGACGTTTAGGTCATGTCAATATGAAACTCATTATAAATATATGTTCAAATAAACATAGTGGTTTACCAAAACTCAATTTCGTTAAAAATCATATATGTGATACTCATTCGAGCATCTCATAAAGCCAAATTTATGGTGTCTACTACTAGACCACTAGAGCTTCTACATATGGATCTTATTGGACCCGTGCCCGTACAAAGTTTGGGAGGTAGTTCGTATACTCTTGTAGTTGTCGACGACTTCTCTCGATATACGTGGACGGAGTTCCTAAAAGCAAAAAGTGATGCATTTACATCATTTGTTGCTCTTTGCAAAAGGATACGAACTCAAAAAGAAACGTCTATTGCTTATATAAGGACGGATCATGGTAAGGAATTTCAAAATTCTGAGTTTGTTGAATTTTGTGAAGCTAATGGTATTACTCACAACTTCTCTCCTCCTTATACACCTCAATCAAACGGGGTTGTTGAAAGGAAGAATAGAACGTTACAAGAAATGGCAAACACTATGCTTAATGAATATCGTCGACCTAAATATTTTGGGCCAAAGCTATGTCAACTGCTTGCTATGTTCTTAATCGAGTATTACTACGACCAGTCAAAATGAAGACTCCCTATGAGCTTTATTTTGGTGAAACTCCTAAGATAAGTTACCTCAAAGTTTTTGGAAGTAAATGCTTTATTTTGAATACAAAAGATTATTTAACGAAATTCGACCCGAAATCTAGTGAGGGTGTATTTCTTGGTTATTCAAATACAAGCAAAGCTTATCGAGTATTCAATCTTAAAACTTTAATGGTGGAAGAATCATTGAATGTAGTGTTTGATGAATCAAGACCACTATCAAAGTATAAAGAGTTGGTTGAAGAGGAAAATGATCCAAAAAAAAGATTGTCAAGGTAACGTTGAGAATGTTATTAGACAAATCGAAACTTTTGATCAAGGGACTACGGTTCCGAATAATCCTTTTGAAGTAATTGAGGTTGATAATGGATTACCTCCGGATGTATCTTTGGTTAGAAATCATCGTATCGAGAATATCGAAGGTGATAAAACTAAAGGTGTCCAAACTCGATCTCAAGTACAAAATATTGCTAGTCACTTAGCGTTTCTATCACAAATAGAACCCAAAACTGTAAAAGAAGCTTTATTAGACAAGGATTGGATTCTTGCTGTGCAAGAGGAGTTAAAACAATTTACTCGGAACAAAGTTTGGGAACTAGTTCCACCTCCACCCGATAGTTCTACTATTGGAACCAAGTGGGTCTTTCGAAATAAATTAGACGAAAGTGGAACAGTGGTAAGAAATAAAGCACGACTAGTTGCTCAAGGTTATACACAAATGGAAGGTATAGACTATGATGAAACTTATGCTCCCATAGCTAGACTCGAAGCAATTCGAATGTTCTTAGCTTTCGCTTGTTATAAAGGATTCAAAGTCTATCAAATGGATGTTAAATCGGCTTTCCTAAATGGTGTCTTAGAAGAAAAAGTGTATGTAAGACAACCACCAAGATTTGAAGATTTAAAACACCCGGAATATGTGTATAAACTTCATAAAGCCTTATACGGACTAAAGCAAGCTCCTTGAAGCAAATTCCTAGTTGCTAATGGTTTTAAAATGGGAATTGCCGATACTACTCTATTTACGAAGTATGAAGGTGATGATATCTTGCTCGTTCAAATTGACATAGATGATATTATCTTTGGTTCAACTAAAGAGTCACTATGTAATGAATTCTCGAAAATGATGAGTAAAGAATTCGAAATGAGCATGATGGGAGAACTAAATTTCTTCTTAGGTTTGCAGATTAAGCAATCTAACGAAGGCATTCATATATCTCAAACAAAATATTGCAAGGAAATGCTTAAGAAATTTGAGATGGAGAATGTTAAACCCCTTAGTACTCCTATGTCTCCCTCGGAGAAGTTAATTGCGGATGCTACCGGAAATTCGATCGATATAAAGAAATATCGTGGTATGATTGGTAGTTTACTTTATATCACCGCAAGTAGATCGGATATTCAATATAGCGTTTGCAAGTGTGCTCGATTTAAAGCGGCGCCTAAAGAATCTTATTTATCCGCGGTTAAATGATTTTTAGATATCTTAAAGGCACCACAGAACTTGGTCTTTAGTATCCGAAAGGATTATCATTCGACTTAGTGTGTTTTTTGATTCAGATTATGCGGGTCATTTAATCGACAGAAAAAGCACTAGTGGTACTTGTCAATTCCTCGGTGGATGCTTAGTTTCTTGGTTTTCAAAGAAACAAAACTCGGTATCTTTATCTACCGTGGAAACCGAATATATAGCGGCGGCAAAATGTTGTGCTCAGATTTTGTGGATGAAGCAAACATTAGCCGACTATATCATTAAATTTGATGCTATATCTATTTTGTTTGATAATACGAGTGCGATTGATTTAAGTAAAAATCTGGTATCTCATTCTTGTACTAAACACACAGATATATGACATCATTTTCTTCGTGATCATGTCAATAAAGGTGATATTATTATGGCTAATGTTGACACGGAAAAAAATGTCGGCGACATATTCACGAAACCGTTGCATTCCGAAAGATTCGCTAAATTGCGATTACTCTTAGGAATGTTGGAATGTCCAAATAATTAAATATATGTTTTCTCGATATTTAATTATAATTGAAATTGAAATATAAATCATGTGATTTTCTAGTCAACACACTCAAGCTTATTATGTGAGCGGATTTTCTTGAGACTTCGGTCCTCGAAAATTCAGATTTCTCTGCAATAAATTTTTTAAAAATAGAAATTAATATGTTTTGTCTATGTTTTGGCTAAAAACCATATTGAAATATTTCAATACGAATAAAATTTAATTGGTTTTAATTTTTGCATGGCCTTGAAATGATGTTGTTTCAAAACTCGGAGAAAAATATAAAAATTAATTAAATATATGATTTTAAATTTTAGAATTCATTTTTAAAATTTGGATCAAATTTCTATCTCTCTAGAAATTATTTTTATGTGATTTTTGCATTTATATATCATTATTTACAGATTTTTGATATATTATAAAATCACTAAAATGATTTTATGAGATTAAATTGATTTTTCAGTAAAATCAGTTTTTATTCGGATTAAATCTGGCCATTGATCTCTAGGTTGATTAATCTCAGCCATTTATTTTAGGTCATATTTAATCTACAGTGTATCATTTTCAATCACAATGTTGTACGGCCTCTCTTACATTTCTCTCTCTCTCACCGCATATCTCTCTCTAAACCGTACCGGCGATTTACCGATTCCGGTCGATTCCGACATCATCTGTTAAAATGAATCACATATTCGTGATCCTCTTTTCAAAATACACAACCCTACGGTCTCAGTTTTCATCTGATGATCTCTGATTTCACATAATCACAAACCATGAAATCGCCTTTTAGTTTTCGACATCAATTCAGTAGCTTTTTGATTGATTCGTGGTTGATTAGTGTTGTTTATGATGTTCTAAACATCATATCTTGAAAGCCCTTTGATTGGTTTCAATTTTCTTTGAAACCTTAGTTCTCAATTTTTGTTAATTGATTGTGTTTTATGAACGATTTAACGTTTTTGTGTAGTGTTTCAGATTACTCAAGATGATTTGTGATGAGTACAAGGAGTTTTGACAATAACTCGGTACTGACTCAATGAGTCCGGTGACTCGGTTGGACGATTCTCAGTTTGGTAAAGTGGTCTGCTTGTTTTATTGCCTTGTTTAATTGATTTTGTTGGATGCGCTATGTGTATGACCACCATAGCTAAGGTGCACACAATCTAATCTTGTATTACGAATTATTGTGTGATTTATGTGTGATTAATGATTATGAGAGTAAGACATTGAGTCCACTGTGTTTATTGAGATGAGTCGAGTCTTATTGAGTCTTTTTGAGTTTGTATGAATCATTATTTGATTGTTTACACAATTGTCTGCATTTGAGTGTTGTTAGGTCCCAAAGTATCGTAGAAGGGGGGGTTGAATACGATACTACCAAAAAAATAATTTCGAGAATATATCTTTATTGATAATAAACTTGAAGGGGTGTTAAAACTTCTAATCCAATGGATTAGCTTCAAAACCTGAACACTCCTAAGGATAGTTTAGGCACGGGGACCTTCTACCCGACACTTCCTGAAAGCGGGCTAAGCCGACTTTCCTACTAGATGGACTGTCTAGCAGCTTACACTCCTAAGGATAGTTTAGGCACGAGGACCTTCTACCCGACACTTTCTGAAAGCGGGCTAAGCCGACTTTCCTACTAGATGGATTGTCTAGCAGCTTACACAGAGAAGATATAAGAGAGAGAAGAGAGAGTTGTGTGTTGAGGTGTATTTTAAAATGAAATACAACAGGCCTATTTATAGGTTTTAGAAAGTTACTATTTGACACTATTCCAACAACCCCCAAATAGTAACCGAGCACTATTCCAACAACCCCAAATAGTAACCGGGCACTATTTCA
Source organism: Saposhnikovia divaricata (assembly GCA_036435485.1). Taxonomy (NCBI): domain Eukaryota; kingdom Viridiplantae; phylum Streptophyta; class Magnoliopsida; order Apiales; family Apiaceae; genus Saposhnikovia; species Saposhnikovia divaricata. The sequence goes on along the minus strand of CM071595.1, from coordinate 66,133,285 downwards.
CCAACCCCAAATAGTAACCGTTGGTTACTATTCATATGAATAGTACTATTCATATGAATAGTGATTTTGGATAGTATTCACATGAATAGTAATTTCGGATACTATTCATTTTCCTCTTAATTTGACATCCTTAAATATTCAGCTTCCAACTAACCAGAGGATATCAATACTGCTCTAAACTCAATCATACCTCTTGAACAGTTTTTCTGAGTTAGATACTTCGATTCTTTTGTGAAGTGTTGACGCCTAGTGCAACTGTTCGGGTTCACAGACGACTAACATTCACTCGTGGTCTTCATATCATGTCTTTAAGAACACTGCTAAGAATTGTGCAATCATAAAAACTTTATCACTGGAATCTTTTAGCCCTTCAACTGAATCGTCTGTACATCTTATTTTGTCACTGATGCTTGATCATGTTAATGAACTTCTTTCAGCGACTTGATCCTTGTTGATGCATGTTCTTCAAATTTCACGATCCCTGTATAGAGTTAATATTATTTATCTTTTATCCTAGTTGACTTATATATGTCCTCTATTACATATTACATTACATTATGCTTTACAAGTGTAGTGATTTTGCCTTGATACAGTCTTTGTTGATTAATTCTTTCTTATCTGTATGCTTCATAATTTTTTTTAAGTTCACTTACTCTATTCTGTGTATAATGTCATATGTCATTGATTCTAAGATATTTTGTAAGTCTATATGTGACTACTTGTATCTGCATTGCCTTATTAAATGATTCTTATGTCTTATAAGGTTGAGAGGTGTTCACCTTGCTGAAAATGAAAGTGCTGAGATTGTTCTTGGTTGATATTTGTTGTGTATGAGTATGAAATGGTAGAGATATATTACTTTTGGGTATTGGAACATCAGACTTTTACTTAGATATCTTATGTATCTCTGTAATGAGCTTCTAGAACTCTGATTTTTTTTTAAATTCTTCAGTTTATCTTTGTGCATTATGCCTTATCCGTTTAAGTGATGTCTATCTGGTTCAGTGTTGCATTGTATGGTCACTTAAATATTTTCTATCCTAATTGATTTTGAACTAATCTTCTAGAAGTCCAGTTCTTTGCTCAGATTTTTATGTAATATATGTATACATTGCTTGTATAATCTGTGCACAACAGCATGCTTGAGATTTGGATTGATTTTAATTGTACATCTTTATGGAGTTGATATGACTTTCTCTGCTTAAGTTAATATTTGTCTTGAACAAATATTTTCTCTTTGCTGCATGGTTCAACTTTGCATTAAATGTGATTACTGTTTTAGGAAATGGTTTCTTTTTTTACCACCTTATCTCTGGTGGTATTTGGTAGTTGTCCTTATTGTTAGTTATGATTTGCAGCTTTACAATATGACAGATTGATTTGATATCAGTACTTTTCTGAAATTCTGTGTACTTTCTATGTACTATTTAGTCCTTTTTCTAATAATTCAGTACTATTTTAGTACTAGGTTGTACTGTGCATTACTGTTCACTATTAGATATCTGTGCTTGTTTATGTATTTAAGAGTGTGCTCACTGCTATGTTTACTTCATTTTTATTGTGTGCATTTACTTCTTACTTGCTATAAATATACACACATTTGCACAGCATGTCTCACACACCAGTTGACACCACCCTTAACTTGTTTTCACCTCTTTCACATTCTGATAACCCTCTCTTTTTCTAACATACCTCATGCTCAGTTATCTGCTTATTTCTCTGTACTTGTGAAACTATCCTCTAAGAGTGAAGAGTTGGAAAATTAGTATAAAGATTTGAAAAACCAGTTTCTTGCTTTAAATGAGAGATGCACTCAGTTACTTGAAAGGATGGATATAGTGATGACTGTATTGGGATTCGCTATGGGAAGGTTAAGTGTCCTTGAGAGTAATTTATCTCAACTTGTTCAAATTCAAATTGATGCTAACTCTCCCCCTCCCAAACCAGTTACTCAATCTGTTGTCATTGAGGATCTTGATACATAGGTAGTTGATGTTACTATGAAACCTGAGATTGTTGGGAATGGTGATGGTTCTGGGAATGTTGCTAATGATATTAGTGCTGATATGATGGATGTTGTTATCAACTCTGATTCCTTTAATCAAGTTGATTAGTTTAATTTGCTTATTATCATGCTTGTTTTTTTTGTATGAGTGCACTATCTAGTTTTGTGCCTTAGTTAAGTGATGAATGCTCTAGTTTGTTGTTGTTTCCTTTTGGGTACCAGTACCAAAGTAGCTTTTATGGTTGGTTTTCTCAGTGATGTTGGCTGTTGTAATAGTTCTAGTAACTGTTATGATGATTTCCGTTCAATTTAATACTTTCTTTTGAGTACTTTGTTCTAGTAGTTATAAAACTTGCATTATAGTGTAAACATTGCACAACTAGCACACTTTGGCCTCACTTACTACATGGACTGCCTGAATTCCCTTAGAGAATTCTTGATCTGAACCCAGGATGAACCAGTCACTTCTTAGAAAGCATACATTTTGCATTCTGAACTAACCTTGCAGAGTGTTGAGATATTTAATATCTCTTGAGCTAAATTGATATATCCTAAGGTTGGGTGAGATCATGGCCAAATGTTGCCAGTCACATGACTCATATTATTTGAGCAAGATGAGACTGCTGATGGCTTTCCAAACTTGCAAAAGAACCCTTACTAACTTGGTTTTCTTTGTTTGTTTTGTAGGTACTCCCCTTCCAAGGGGTGGCTAAGTGATGTCAAACATGACCCTTACTATGACTTAGCTCTGATTAATTTTATTAGACTGATAGCCACCATAATCTCATCATGATCCACACTAATTGTCTTCTTTTGGTTATCTATTTTGCAGGTACCCTCTTGAAAAGAGGGTAGCTAAGTGATGTTGAAAAACATTGCACTGTAGTTATGATCTAGCTATGATTCAAAATATCACTCAGCTGATAGCCACATATTTGATAAAACTTCTTAAGTGAAAGTATTTAGCCTATATGACCACTACAAGTTACTTATCTTTGATAAGATCATCTCTGCACTTGACCTTAGTTTTCTTGTGCCTTAGTGGTGTTTTATAGTATTTGCTGATCGGAATGTGTCTTGGATTTGAGCATGCCTGGTCATGGCTCTCCACTGCACATGTGCACTGTTTGTTCTCCCTGTCTTAAATTGATTACATATTGCAATTTACTTTGAATTATCTCTGCAATTATCTTTATCACTTGAGAACATTACTAACAGTTTACTTGTCTAGAGAGCAATGATAAGAATTGCCTGAGCCCTGCCCTTCCCCCTCCCAAACTAATCATATTTTCTTTGGTTCATTGTCCTTATAATTGGTCGAAAATATTGATATTCTAACTCAATTGCTTGTGTGCAGGAAATGAAGCAAAACCTTTAGTCACTTGGTCTATTTCGAGAAGCTTCAAAGTTTCTCAACTTCAATAGATAAATTAGTTGTTGATTACTTTATGCATTAGATACATTTCATAATTTGTGCAACAGGATAACTCGTTTACACTTCGAAATGTTGTATAGTTAAATTTTGCACAATTTGACTTATAATTGCTTAAATAGTTCATTAACTGTCATGTATCTAAGTTACTACTTTGGTATAATTCAGTTAAGAGATATATTTTGCTTATATGCTCTAATAAATTTTCTGCAGGATCTTTAATTCAAGTTTTTCAAAATTTGAAACATTCTCTTGGAATTATAATTCCAGTACTATGAATTCTTGTAGAAATTCTTGAAAAGAAATGGGTGGAATGGACTAAAATGGAAAATTCGAATTGTTTGCAAAAATTCGAAATCTCTCAACTCAAAACCTTTAATTTTACTAATTAAAATTGTTATATGCATATTGAAATTCTACTCTAACAATAAATTATTGTAGAATAATTGATCATTAACGATCAATTTGGAATTCTTTTAAAAAGGGCCATATCACTTTCAAGGAAATTGCATGGAAATACAAGATAGTCTTAACTAGATTATATCTATTTTCTTGTATAAATGGTGAGATTAAATTTGTATTTATAGGCTAGTCCTATTAAAATTTGTAATTAATTAAAACCAGTCCAAATATGTGAAGATTTATGGACGTTTGACTGGTTTCGGAGTGATAAGGAGATTGGTGGTAATTATTTGTAATAATTAGGATTTATCACCTAAATCCCTGTAAGAACCCTAATTTTTGGTAATATTTTCTTTTATTTAATATCATGTGACATTGTCAATGTGGAACCTTTCTAGTCATCCCTGTTGTTTAATGGAATTGATTGTCTGAGAAACTATGTTGTTGCATTCACTATATAAGATAAAGAGAAGATTGTTGAGAGCAAGAGTCTTATTGTTAGTAAGATTTATAAAACTTGGGATTTGAGAATAGTTAGAGTATTAAAAGATTTATTAAGGATTAGGACGAGGAATTATGGATATTCGAGGAATTTACACAATTAAGTACTTAAGGAATTACAGGGGAAATCTCTACGCGACAAAATATTATTACGAGAGATTAATTAAGATACAATACGAATTAAAGTTTAAGTGACAAGCATTGGTGGAAGAATAATGATACAAGGAGTGGTATTGCATGCAAGTCCCATGCAACCAAGTAGTTAGGAGAAAGCAAACTAGTTAAACCAAATGGTAAGAGGAATAGTAACTAGTTACCTTTCTTTTTCCAAGGAGGGGACAAGAGTACAAGAGACCATACCTAGGTTGTACCATGCATATACTTACACTCATATGTATCACCCAAGCACTTTATCAATTATTCAACCAAGCAACAAAAATCAAAAACACAAAACACTTCTTCCCCCCCTTGAACTAGTGCTCTCGGCCAAGACCAAAAAGGAAGAAAAAAATTCTTCCTTCCTCCATTTCTCCTCACTCATAATTCAAGGCATAATTCCTAGCCTATATCCATCATCTAAGAAAGGTATACTAAAAGTTTCAAGCCCTTTCATCCATTATATTTCAAGATATAAATTGTTAAAGATATTGTGAATAGTAACCATGTTTAGTTTTTCTTTTAGATCTTGGATTATAAGGGTTGTAGGAGATCATTCAAGGTGTTCTTGAGTTTTGTAAGGCTTACCCAAGACTCCTAGGTCCTCAAGAAGGTATAAAAATCATAACCCCTCTTGGCCATGTAGTGTTTATGATGTTTGGTGATAGATCTATGTATTTTTGTGTTAATCTTGGATGTTCAAGTGATGGATGATATGGATCTAGAGTTTTAGTGTTGTTATTGTGATTTTTATGATTGTGGATAGTGTATGTATCTCCATGAATGTTATAAAGCATGAACTAAGTGAATTAGATGTTGGTTGTGTTGTGGAAGTAAGAATATTGGTTGATCTAAGTGAAACATGCATGCTGAATTTTTCCCAGAACCTTGACCTGTCTTGTAACTTGGTTTTGAACCCCTAAATCTTGTCCCCTGAGGTCCTACCATATATTGTTGGAAAGTTATTTGAATGTAGTTTCTGGAAATATAAGGTTCATGACTAGGTGATGTATAGATTTTAAGTTATGGCCGGAGAAGTAAAATGTGTTTCTGGATTCCGGACTGCACTAAGTGACCCCCTTGTGAACCTTGTTTAAACCCCTAAAAATTTATGTGGGATCATGGAAAACTTTTAGACGTTAGGAAATGCAGTGGTGAAGGCTACCCAAAAAGAATTAGATTAAAATATGAATTTTTCAATTTTATAAAAATGATAGAGTAAAATTCGCGCAAAGGAAAAAGTCGTTAAGTGGGGTATAATTCTAGGGGTAATGGTCATGACTCGGATATGGTAACTAAATTAAGTCGAATAAGTGACGAGCGTAATTGAGTGATGACATGAACCTATAGCGGGGCTAGAGAGTCATAAGACGAAGTCGTTAAGTTAATTTGGTACCCCCAAAAACCCCGTAATTAAAGAGAAATTGTTAAGGTACTAACGAGCGGTTATTGCTTATGTATAGATCGTTCCACTCCGCACGCTTGACCACCCCAACCAAACCAAGGCAAGTTTACTTTTCAAAACTTATACATATACAAGGACTTTCACTGTTGTGTTTGTAGTTTTCAATCATATCAATTGTTATGTTTATCAAAGTATCGATGCAATTGAGATTGTATAAGTACATATATGTTTGTACCCCTTGAACATAGATTGAAATGTTTTCCTCGGACAACGACTCTAGCAATAGAGGTCGTAGCGGTCCGTATATACTATTGACCGGGGAGCGGTATATTATTATATCGTAACTAGTTTGCGAAAAACCCGAAGGGTCATTCGGGGAGTATCGTATACTCAAGTAATTATTTTCATATCTTCGTAAATACTCGAAACCCTATCTTGGATTAAAAGTTTATTTTATCGAATAATTATTTTATTAATTATTAATATTAAATCTTAAAATATTATTTATTAATTATTGTTCATTATTTTAAAGATGAAGTCAATCCAAGATACATTTAGTACTTTCAAACTCGAACCCTTTCGAACTCAGGTTCTGCTTCTTGTATGATTTCAAGAATCATCGGTCGACTGATGTCGGACCTCAAGTACTCTGTTTTAAATCAAAATCAAGTTTTCAAAAGAAAAAGAAAAAGGGACTCTGGCAGGTGTGGGAACCGTTGACGAACGATTCCCGGGATGTGTAAGCGGCCGTGAGCCAGGCGGTCCATCAATTATTATTCCGGCCCAGGTGTTGCCGAAGGATGATTACAGATGTAGTTTTCATCGAGGGTGATTACGGATGTAGTTTTCACCCAGGGATAGTTACGGATGTAGTTTCTATCCTTCTACCGGTAGAGAAGACCCGCTGATTATTGGACTTGGATGTGGCGACTGATCATCGTCAATCCTTGTCAGGTTTTTATGTTTTCTTCCAGTCCCATCCTCCACTTTGGAAAAATACTCAAACACTGCTTCTTGGGCCTAAGTTCCAAGTTACCGATAGTGTGGTTTTTGATGAAAAAAATATTGACATCGTGCAGTATCTAGAACTGCAAGATCTTCTATAAAGATTGGCACGTGTTAGTGCACTCTTGCAATTGTTTCAAAGAATGAAATGTTTTTGTATGAGAAACCTTCTAAGCTAATGGAAGGAAAGAGGTTTGCAATGATGTATTCCCTGTACAGTATGTTAATCATAGAGTGTTTTGCCGAAAATGATACACTCATATGTATATATTTTCAAACTTGAGATATATTGAAATGGGAACCTTATAAAGGGTTCATATGTTATTCTAAAGCTCCTTAGGGAGTATAGATGTTTTATTCAAACTCGGGCATATACATTGTCCAATTATGTTTTGAAATCTGAGATATATACCCATATAGTTGGGAATGTTTTCGAAATAAACCACATTATTGTTTTACAAAATGGTGAACTTGCTGAGCATTATGTAGCTCATTCTTGCTTTATAAAAACTTTTCAGAAAGGGAAGAATTTGGTCGATTAACTCCGCACCAGCAGAAGAGGAGTAGAAGAATTACCCCGGAGATGATTTAGTCCCTAATAAATACTACAGAGTAGTCTGATAGGTTTTCAACTGTAATAGTAAGACTTGTCTTCAAGTGTAGTTGTATAAGTGGAATTGCGTAGGACTCTGGATTGTACAGATGAATTGTAATATTTAGTGATACTTTTGATTATCGTTTCTGAGGCTCTAACTTGATTGTATGTAAGATTGAGGTATGGATGGTTGTATTGTTGAGTTGTAAAGTTAATACAGGTATGATATGGATGGATGGTGACGTGACGACCTGAATCTTTGACCTCAGATTTGGGGGTGTCACAGAAATGGTATCAGAGCGATAAGTTACAGTACTCAGAAACGAGAGTGTTGAGAGTTAAGTCTAAGTAGGAGAATGACATAAGAGTTCGTAGTAAACTTATGATTGGACTACCGGAAGAGGTACCGGTGAGTAGAATGGACTGGAGTGTTACTGGAGGTATTATACTAGGGTCGATAGAATCCCTAGAGACCTTCAGAATGATGAATAGAGATTTGAGAGTCGTACATGACCTATCATAGGTAAGGATATAGGATGCAGAGCGAAATCTCGAGAGCAGTTGAGGTAGAGGCGATATTGCCAATATGATCGGATGACTAGGCTGGCATAAATTTTGTGGCCCATATTCCTCCACAGTTTAGGAGGCGGCATTTTAAGAATCAAGAAGTTTGGACTTCCCTACATAATTAAGGGTACTTAGTACTTGGATTAATGAAAGTCTTTTACTTTGGATATGAGATCCGATTTTCGATAAGTAACGGGTTTACCTGAAGGTTGGTCACTATGTCGTTCTGGATTCCATTACCCTTGATGGCGAATTTTACATGTGTTATACGAGAATGTTATCATAAGACGAGCGTGCTAGATAATTCCACGCATGATTCGAACGTTAGAACATGGTAGTTCAACTTAGGGAACAAACAAGTAGAATTAACAAAGGGACTCGAGAGAAGTTGAATATGGTTGCAACGAGCGATACAGTGATCTCGGAGTCTACCAAAAGAAAGACCAGCGGGTCTAGAGTGGGATCCTTTGATAGAGATGTTATCAGGGACTACGTATATATGTATTGTAGACCTCAATATTTTTGGTATATGTTCACAAACACACACCCGCCACTGAACCTATGGACTGCACTGAGATCCCTGAGAGATCTCTTTGATCTGTTCCCAGGGGGAACTGGCCACTTGTGATTCATGTCGGAAGACATGAAGTAGGACCCGATGGACTTAGCAGGTGTCCCCGGAATGATGTGAAGCTTGGTCTTCAAGATAAAGCACGGAAATGACAGATATATTGTGAAACCCTAACTCGATAAATGACTTTAAGATGATGATTGAGAGACGCACTAGTTGGTGTCTTGTATTACGAAGACGAAGAGATGGAGTTACCCTCATAGTGGTGATAGTGAGATGCACGAATGATTATTAACTTATTTTGGTAACTACCGGCTGGTGCACTACTTCATTTTAAACTGTTCACTAACCATATTACCTCGATCAGTTTATATCAGGTAACCCTCCTAGCTTTCTACTTCAAACTGGTGGAATAACAACCAGTGATATACTTTCTCGAAACCGGGACTCATCCAAAGTATCTTAACTGATCCCCGAGCATTCTATTTGAAGTTTATAATTATTTCTGCTCAGGACTATTTACACTTTCTTTCAATTAACCAAGGAATGTTCAACAAATATTTCCTTAATTAATCGACGAATACTACTTAACGAATATCGATATTTGATTTCTTCTTTCATACTTGCACTCTTCAGTTCAGCTCATAAATATTCAACAAATTACTGAGGACATGGACGATCTAATGTCCAGACATCCCTCATGAATTCTTTTCTTCTATTCAAGATGAGATTGTACATCGTACATTGAAATCATAGTAAGGATATCGTTTTGGTATTTGTATTCCGAATTTAATTCTATTGTTGGATCTGATAAAGCATGTGTACGGAGGCACCCTTGGGTGGACCGTTTCACGGATAAGTAATATTTGATGAGAGGTTATCGATTGTTCCGATACCTAGAACATTCTCTTTAGATTTTATAGTTTTTCTTTTTCAAACCTAATAACTTCTTGTTTTCATTCGCTGTCCGAGAAGCCTAAAGTTTCTTCAGTGGCTACGATGTTGAAATTCCGTTCTATCCAAGTGAAACTGGCTAGTCGTTATGTCAATATGAATGACTAGTTGATTGTTCCAACTGCTCAAAATTGTAATGTTGTGAAGAACACCTAGCTAATTGTCCTAGCTGGTGGTGATGTCTCAAACCGGTGAACTAGCAAATTTTGTCTAGCTAGTTGCTAGTGTTTCTTGAAAAGGACAAGTTATTGTTTCACTGGTCCAACTCCCAGTTTAATTCATTCTGCAATGCATTTTGCATGTGGTAAAGTATGATGATGAGAGTTTTGACGAATAACTTGATTGAGACCTAATGAGGTCGCCCACTCAACTCGAATTCTACCCATCTTCGTACCAGACCTTATATCACTTGAATATTTTATTCTTTCATTCACACAATGAGAATTCATTTGAAACCACTGATTACTTGAATGATAAACTACTTCATTCTTTAATTGTCATGGAGTAGAATTGCTTTCTATTGGCTGACCTTCATCAATGCTACTTTGGATTTCCTCTTATTATTCAGGAGGAAAAGTATCCACCCGATGTAAGAATTGTATAAAGACCGTCTTTATGACTTTTGCATCCAACAATCATTGCCCTTGTGCAACATTCTCTATGGTATCATATTACAGAATTATCAGGACGGGAAGGAATAAACCTTGTTGTATTCTTTCTGTCCATCCTTACATCTCCAAAAATTGAGACTCCTAGTATTCGGAACCATCAACATTCTTGGAACATCTAATGTGGAATTCTTATTGAAATTATCTTTTGGACCTTGTTATTTTGAAACCATTCCTTTCTAAGTGATTACTCTAAGGTGAACGGGAGGTACAATTATGAACCGTTACACCAATATGAGATCAAAAACCAAATGTTGTAATTGTGCAGCCAGAGCGTTATGCCGAGTAATTATTAAAGTAGAAATAATATGTCGGGGCATACCACAAGACCTTTAATATTAGTGTGAGGAAATTTATAAGAAATGATGTGGTGGTTGGGAGTACACTCCTACCAACCGTTGTCAGGATGTTATATTAATGAATTCTGGAGTTACCAAGCCTTTCCCTGATCCAAGAAATAAAAATCGACTGCAATATAAAACATATCCTTAGAGGAAACTAACATGGAAGTGAGATGGACAAGAAAGGAAGAGATATCGTGGCAAGAATGTGAAGCTTTACTTAGCTTAAAGGGATTGATGCCCCTAGAGAGACATATAGTTTAACAGGCCCCTAATAGCGAATGGATATATGCCAGTGATCCTTCGAGATTACCACCTAATCAAGTTTAGTGGGAATCACAGCCGCATGCAGGCCTTAGGCTGATTGGCGCCAGTTTTGAAGGAGGACGAGCGTATGACATCTTACATATACCATCGAGAGCTGATACCCTTATCGGAAATGGGGGAATTGTTGATTAGTTAAAATGAGTAGTTGTTATTTTTCAAGGATAAGGTTGAAGAGAAGGTTTCACCAACTCAATATTGACCTCTGTACTGTGTCAAAGTTGGCATTTCACACTAATATAAATGTTATAAAATTGTGGTAGTATCGTTTGAATGGACTAATGAGTCAGAAGCCTTTGTGGATTAATGAACAAAGTTTTGGGATGAAATGAGATATTAGCAACAACCTCGTTGTTAGCCATACTTGATGATAAAAAAGAGGACTTTGAGAGTCACGATGATGCGTCTTTCATGAGTTTAAGAGGTGTGCTGATGCAGTAGAAAGGGGATGATAGCCTATACTTCTAAACAACATAAAGGTTACGGGATAGGATATACTAACCGTGAGTCTGGGATTAGTCATGATGGCGTTCACGCATAAAACTGAGACGCTAACCTTATGAGAAGAGTGTGAAAAATTTCTCCACAAGTGCCATAAGTATATCTCATAGTAGAACTAAACATAAGAAAGAGAAGGTGACGAAAGGGAGCAGGGAGTATAATGGAGAAATTTGTTATTACCTAGGGAAGGCCAGTGTGGTGGCCGATACCTATAGAAGGTATTATTCGAAATTGGAATTCAGTCAGTATTGACCAAGAAAATAGAGTATATACCATAAAGAATAATGTTAGAGGAAAATGGCTAAATTATGGGGAAGGAAAAAAGATGTATAGAGAATTAAGGGAATGTTTGGTAAACTGAAATGAAGAATGGTATTGGCAAACTATTAAGTACAAACGCGACATGCCAAAAGCAGAATGATAGAGATCTAGTGGATTAATTCCGCCTGTAGAAAATCTTGAACGTGGACAGAATTATAATGAATTTCATAAGTAGGTCACCAAAGACCGAGCCAAGAGATGGCCCTAGCTGAGTTATAATTGTTGGACCAAGTGATTTACCTACGAGAGACTTTCCATTGAGAAGATTATCGAATATTATACGGAAGAGATGGTGGTACAATATAAAACTTGCGATGACGTCAGATAAAGACTTAAGGTTAAACTTCGAATATTGAAGGTGCTTTCAGGTATACTTAACAAAGAGATTGAGCGTATGTACTAATTTGATCTGTGGTTGACAAACAGGGAGGAAGAATTGTCCAGACGATCGAATTTATATTTAGTGTCGTGCCTTAGGTTTCACGGGGCAGTCGAGAATAAAAACTTATCCATGAAATGAATGTTGTTATCACGATCATCGCCATGCGAACGTAAGGACGTCTCCGGTAGAGCGTGCTGCGAAAGAAGAAGTTTCGCTTCTCTTGCGTTACGAAGAAGTCAAGGAACGAGGGACATAGTAGCTGAACTGGTTCGACGTATACCGAAGACTATACAGTATCCATAGCAAGTGGTAACGGCTGATGGGAGGCAACACATGCCTGCTAATCAAGCGAAGGAATATGAGGAATACCGTGCGTATTGACGTTGTCTCAGATTACAAAACACGACCATAAAGTATTCACGGGCCAACGATACAAGGACTTAACACGGATACTATGAACAAGGTAGAAGAGGAATGTGTAAGTAGTGGGATAGAAATTTTTAATCATAGAACAACCGATAAGGAATACAGGTCGAGGAGAGTATGCGTTGAGGAACAACATTAAGGCGTTGGTGAGACGACGGGAGAGAACAATAGGGTGGAAGTGTCAACCTGAGAGTTGGAAAAGGTAAGGTTGGAATTGTATCCACAACTATTATCCTTAGGTTCTTAAGATAGAATCCTTTAAGGAGAAGAGACTGCATTAACCCTAACTTTCGGGAATATTCGAAACCTGGACGAATAGTAATTTTATGGGTGGATGAGAAATTTTTGCAATCACGATATGTACGAATTATTAAATGAAGATTTCGAATTGATATTACATCTTTACGGTGCAGACGAGTGTATGTAAAAGTCATTAGCTATTTTTTCGAAACCCATTATTTCGAATGGTCAAATTTTATGAGATATCTAAGGAGATCGTGGTAAGGCATGGGGTTCTTGTGAGCATTGTATCTGGGAGAGACCCAAGGTTCAACTCCAGGTTCTGGAGGAGTTTTCAGGATTGTGTGGGGACCAAGTTAAACATAAGTACTGCATACCACCCCCCCAATCAGACGGACAGAGCGAGAGAACCATCCAGACCATAGAGGACATGTTGAGAGTATGTGCCATCGATTTTAAGGGAAGTTGGGATGACCACTTGCCGTTGATCGAATTTTCCTACAACAACAGTTACCATGTGAGTATAGGAATGCCCCATATGAAGCTTTATACGGACGAAGATGCCGGTCTCCCTTGTGTTGGGAAGAAGTCGGGGAGCGGAAGATTTTAGGGCCTGAACTGGTCCAACAGACAAGAGAAACTATCGAGCTCATAAGAGGACGGCTGGTAGCGGCCCAAGACAGACAGAAGAAGTATGCGGACCAGACCCGCAAGGACAAAGAATATGAGGTAGGAGAGTTTGTGATGTTAAAGGTATCGCCGTGGAAGGGATTGATGAGATTTGATAAGAAGGGGAAACTAAGCCCAAGATTTATTGGACCTTTTGAGATCTTGAGACGAGTTGGAAAGTTAGCCTATGAATTGGCTTTACCCCCGAGCCTGCAGCAAGTACATAATGTGTTCCATGTGTCCATGCTACGACCCTACCATGTCGACTTCCGACACGTGATAGAATATGATCAAGTGGATCTGCAACCAGACTTAACATATGTGGAGCAACCCGTAGAAATCATGGATAGAAAAGAACAGATGCTGAGGAACAAGGTTGTCAAACTAGTGAGAGTTTTGTGGAGGAACCAGAATGTCGAAGAATCAACATAGGAACTAGAGAGCGCGATGCGTGAAAAGCACCCCCAACTGTTTTTAACCTGATTCCGGGACGGAATCCTTTTAAGGAGGGGAGGCTGTAAGAACCCTAATTTTTGGTAATATTTTCTTTTATTTAATATCATGTGACATTGTCAATTTGGAACCTTTCTAGTCATCCCTGTTGTTTAATGGAATTGATTGTCTGAGAAACTATGTTGTTGCATTCACTATATAAGATAAAGAGAAGATTGTTGAGAGCAAGAGTCTTATTGTTAGTAAGATTTATAAAACTTGGGATTTGAGAATAGTTAGAGTATTAAAAGATTTATTAAGGATTAGGACGAGGAATTATGGATATTCGAGGAATTTACACAATTAAGTACTTAAGGAATTATAGGGGAAATCTCTACGCGACAAAATATTATTACAAGAGATTAATTAAGATACGATACGAATTAAAGTTTAAGTGACAAGAATTGGTGGAAGAATAATGATACAAGGAGTGGTATTGCATGCAAGTCCCATGCAACCAAGTAGTTAGGAGAAAGCAAACTAGTTAAACCAAATGGTAAGAGGAATAGTAACTAGTTACCTTTCTTTTTCCAAGGAGGGGACAAGAGTACAAGAGACCATACCTAGGTTGTACCATGCATATACTTACACTCATATGTATCACCCAAGAACTTTATCAATTATTCAACCAAGCAACAAAAATCAAAACACAAAACACTTCTTCCCCCCTTGAACTAGTGCTCTCGGCCAAGACCAAAAAGGAAGAAAAAAATTCTTCCTTCCTCCATTTCTCCTCACTCATAATTCAAAGCATAATTCCTAGGCTATCTCCATCATCTAAGAAAGGTATACTAAGAGTTTCAAGCCCTTTCATCCATTATATTTCAAGATATAAATTGTTAAACATATTGTGAATAGTAACCATGTTTAGTTTTTCTTTTAGATCTTGGATTATAAGGGTTTTAGGAGATTATTCAAGGTGTTATTGAGTTTTGTAAGGCTTACCCAAGGCTCCTAGGTCCTCAAGAAGGTATAAAAATCATAACCCCTCTTGGCCATGTAGTGTTTATGATGTTTGGTGATAGATCCATGTATTTTTGTGTTAATCTTGGATGTTCAAGTGATGGATGATATGGATCTAGAGTTTTAGTGTTGTGATTGTGATTTTTATGATTGTGGATAGTGTATGTATCTCCATGAATGTTATAAAGCATGAACTAAGTGAATTAGATGTTGGTTGTGTTGTGGAAGTAAGAATATTGGTTGATCTAAGTGAAACATGCATGCTGAATTTTCCCAGAAACTTGACCTGTCTTGTAACTTGGTTTTGAACCCCTAATTCTCGTCCCCTGAGGTCCTACCATATATTTTTGGAAAGATATTTGAATGTAGTTTCTGGAAATGTAAGGTTCATGACTAGGTGATGTATAGATTTTAAGTTATGTCTGGAGAAGTAAAATGTGTTTCTGGATTCCGGACTGCACTAAGTGACCCCCTTGTGAACCTTGTTTAAACCCCTAAACATTTATGTGGGATCATGGCAAAATTTGAGAAGTTAGGAAATGCAGTGGTGAAGGCTACCGAAAAAGAATTGGATTAAAATATGAATTTTTCAATTTCATAAAAATGCTAGAGTAAAATTCGCGCAAGGGAAAAAGTCGTTAAGTGGAGTATAATTCTAGGGGTAATGGTCATGACTCGGATGTGGTAACTAAATTAAGTCGAATAAGTGACGAGCGTAATTGAGTGATGACATGAACCTATAGCGGGGCTAGAGAGTCATAAGACGAAGTCGTTAAGTTAATTTGGTACCCCCAAAAACCCCGTAATTAAAGAGAAATTGTTAAGGTACTAACGAGCGGTTATTGCTTATGTATAGATCGTTCCACTCCGCACGCTTGACCACCCCAACCAAACCAAGGCAAGTTTACTTTTCAAAACTTATACATATACAAGGACTTTCACTGTTGTGTTTGTAGTTTTCAATCATATCAAGTGTTATGTTTATCAAAGTATCGATGCAATTGAGATTGTATAAGTACATATATGTTTGTACCCCTTGAACGTAGATTGAAATGTTTTCCTCGGACAACGACTCTAGCAATAGAGGTCGTAGCGGTCTGCATATACTATTGACCGGGGAGCGGTATATTATTATATCGTAACTAGTTTGCGAAAACCCGAAGGGTCATTCGGGGAGTATCGTATACTCAAGTAATTATTTTCATATCTTCGTAAATACTCGAAACCCTATCTTGGATTAAAAGTTTATTTTATCGAATAATTATTTTATTAATTAATAATATTAAATCTTAAAATATTATTTATTAATTATTGTTCATTATTTTAAAGATGAAGTCAATCCAAGATACATTTAGTACTTTCAAACTCGAACCCTTTCGAACTCAAAACATTTTCGAAAACCCCCGGTCAGGTTCTGCTTCTTGTATGATTTCAAGAATCATCGGTCGACTGATGTCGGACCTCAAGTACTCTATTTTAAATCAAAATCAAGTTTTCAAAAGAAAAAGAAAAAGGGACTCTGGCAGGTGTGGGAACCGTTGACGAACGATTCCGGGATGTGTAAGCGGCCGTGAGCTAGGCGGTCCATCAATTATTATTTCGGCCCAGGTGTTGCCGAAGGATGATTACGGATGTAGTTTTCATCGAGGGTGATTACGGATGTAGTTTTTATCCTTCTACCGGTAGAGAAGACCCGCGGATTATTGGACTTGGATGTGGCGACTGATCATTGTCAATCCTTGTCAGGTTTTTATGTTTTCTTCCAGTCCCATCCTCCACTTTGGAAAAATACTCAAACACTGCTTCTTGGGCCTAAGTGCCAAGTTGCCGATAGTGTGGTTTTTGATGAAAAAAATATTGACATCGTGCAGTATCTAGAACTGCAAGATCTTCTATAAAGATTGGCACGTGTTAGTGCACTCTTGCAATTGTTTCAAAGAATGAAATGTTTTTGTATGAGAAACCTTCTAAGCTAATGGAAGGAAAGAGGTTTGCAATGATGTATTCCCTGTACAGTATGTTAATCGTAGAGTGTTTTGCCGAAAATGATACACTCATATGTATATATTTTCAAACTTGAGATATATTGAAATGGGAACCTTATAAAGGGTTCATATGTTATTCTAAAGCTCCTTAGGGAGTATAGATGTTTTATTCAAACTCGGGCATATACATTGTCCAATTATGTTTTGAAATCTGAGATATATACCCATATAGTTGGGAATGTTTTCAAAATAAACCACATTATTGTTTTACAAAATGGTGAACTTGCTGAGCATTATGTAGCTCATTCTTGCTTTATAAAAACTTTTCAGAAAGGGAAGAATTTGGTCGATTAACTCCGCACCAGCAGAAGAGGAGTAGAAGAATTACCCCGGAGATGATTTAGTCCCTGATAAATACTACAGAGTAGTCTGATAGGTTTTCAACTGTAATAGTAAGACTTGTCTTCAAGTGTAGTTGTATAAGTGGAATTGCGTAGGACTCTGGATTGTACAGATGAATTGTAATATTTAGTGATACTTTTGATTATCGTTTCCGAGGCTCTAACTTGATTGTATGTAAGATTGAGGTATGGATGGTTGTATTGTTGAGTTGTAAAGTTAATACAGGTATGATATGGATGGATGGTGACGTGACGACCTGAATCTTTGACCTCAGATTTGGGGGTGTCACAATCCCCTTCCTTTGTTCCCTCCCTCAATATTAATTTCACTTTTTGGCATTATATCAAAAAGGGGAAGAGAATATTCTATTGGAATATTAAAATGAAAATTATTTATGTGCTATTACTAACGATATTTTTGCAGAAAAGCAAAGACGAAGTTGGAAGTTCGTGATAGATACCGACACTTATCACATGGGGTAAACTCTAATTTACAATTTTATGTGCTTATATGATTCTATGTGCCTATATGTGTGCTTGCATGCTTGCATGATGATGTGCATATATTTAGGGGAAGTAACCCCAAATTTTTAAGCTGTATCATGCATACACTTAGGGGAAGTAGATCGCACACACAAATTTAATTTTCATAATTAGTTTTGACAAATACCAAAAAGGGGAATATTGATAGAGTCATTGCTTTCGCACTTTAGGTTTTGGAATTTGTCAAAATAAAAGTGAAATTAAATTACATTTAGGATTACACTTAGAATCCTCCCCCGGGGACGACACTATTCGGGAATCAAGTCAAACTGGTCAAACCGAGCAAAAAATATTTTCCGACATATTTTCGACATTGACTTAGGATGAGAATATCATAGTAATGGTATTTTATATTCTAGGTTGTTTATGTCAAAAGAAAATAGGCATTCGGCTAAAGGCACAAATATCGAGATTTTTTAAACACCGCTTTTACGAGTCAAACTGTTCGATTTATTTAAAAGAGTGTTGTTCTTATATGTTTTACTCTCAAATATTCTTGATATATTCATTTAACATTTATAATCAAATTGCCTTTCCAAAAGCCATGCCAAAAGACCAAAAACAGATTTTATTCCGAAATACCCAAAAATCCTTATTTATACGGATAAAATCATTCTTAAATTGAACTTAAATATTCCTTGGACCTCATAGTCAATATTTCATACGGAATATTATGTTTGAATATTTATCAAGTCAAAACTTTTGTCTAAGTTGTCGGTAAAGACAAATGAACTTTTCGGTCGCTCCGGAAGGCCGTTTTAACATTCGAAAAATTCGTAAAAATACTTCCTCACATCTTTTTGACTTGAAACTATGAATGTGTCTCAATAGGACATTGTAGATTTAATTTTGTAAATTTTGGATGACTTTTTTCCGGAACCCCTTAAATCAATACGTAATTGATTTATCGATCGCTTAAAAGTCATAGTTGGTCAACTCATTTCAAGGTGAAATTTTGACCACAATCCTCTGGGAACATTTCTAAGGGATTCCTAAAATTTCATAATTTTTGAATGATTTTTCGATTTATTGAGATTAAACCCATTTCGTCTCGTCGGTACGCGCGTTTTTCGGTTTTTAAATCGTTTCGTTAAATGGAATGACACCTAAGCACGTTTTTGTCAGCAAATTTGAATTCCTTACAGCTGATGTGACCTTGGGAAGATTCCTTCCACTTGCCTTTATCCCATGTGCTTAATACCATTTAAAAATAAAGCTAAAAGCCTTATTTTTTTTTTGCTGTAAATAGCCCCTTAACCCCTCACTCTTTTCCCAAGCTTTGAGAGCCAACAAAGTGCTGAAGAAAACACTTCCTAAATACTCTCCCTACTGCCCCTTTCTTTCCAAAAACGTAGATTTGGGTTAAGCCATTTTTACATCTTGATTTTACATCATTTTGGCTTATTTTCTTCACTTATTCTTGCTCTCCTAAACACACCTTTGGTCACCAATATTTTTGTGTTCTTTGGACCTTGTTTTTACAGTTTATAAGTGACCTTTTGAGCCTCCAAAAGTCTGACCTTAAAGCCATATTCTGGCCATTTTCCGACGACTCATTTTTGTGTGTTTAAGCTTCATTACTATCTTTTTCTCTTGTTTTGTCTCTAGATCTCAAGGGTTACAAGTTGGTTTTCATATTTCCTCACTCTCCTATATATAAGTCGAGTATATATAGTAGAAGTGGTGGTGGGTGGATTGAATATTTAGTGTTTATTGCTTGTTTGGTTTGGATCTACACTTGTAAACACTAATATTCAACATTCTTGCATTTTGTCACTAATATACGCTTGCTCTTGAAGTATATTCTTGTAGTGTATATTTGACATCTTGTAAGGTGTGTTCTTGAGGTTGAAGTTGAGAATCACCTCATTTAATTCCTTTAATCCAAGTTGAGTATTTGGATTAAAAAGGCTAGTTAATTATCTTTTGATTCAAGAATAAAAAGCTTACATCTTATTTTTACCTTAAGTGGTTTAAACTTGATATTTTTAAAATCAAAAGATAAGTTGGTTGTTAGTCTTGTAGAACCAAGTCCTTTGCTCTTTTTATGGTTTATTTATAAACAAGAACTTAAAGAATCAAGACTATACAAGCTAGCTCTTTAAAACAAGTTGGTAGTTATTGTTGATGAGTGGATTTCGTAACAACTTATGTGAGGTTTTCAGTGAGTTGTAAAGGCTAACGATCAACTGTTCAATGGAAGATTTAGGTTGTGTTTGTGGGGGTGAGCTGAGCTCGAGGGTGTCTCCAATAATCTCAGGTTCCTTTAGAGAGAATTAGAGAGCTAAATTCATCTTACCCTCAAGGTGCCTCGTATCCTTTATATAGGAATCAAGCTTACGTAGTTCTAATGCTAAGCTGATTCTGCTTGGACAGATGTATAAGGTTGTCTAGTTTGTGTTGGACTGAGGTTCTTTTAGAGTTTACTACGAACTGGTTGGCTAAGTAGAGCAGAACTCGAGTTCGTACTCCACTATAATTCTGATGTCTATTATAGGCAATCTAGGATCAACTGCGTCCTAGAAGTACACTTTAATAATAAGTCTATATCTGTCTAGATAGCTTCTAGATCTTTCTGTCGGCTACTCTTAGGAACCTGGTGCTCAGGAACCTATATCTCAGGAGCCTGTTTCTCAGGAACCTCCTTATTTTGGGACCTGTTGCTCAGGAACCTCTTTATATGAATCTGTACTTGCACAAATAACAAACTTATTAGGCTGGAAAGCTTCTTGATGTCTTCACATGCTTCTGGCTGTCTCTATGGCTGTTGCTATGCTAACTCAAACTCTTCTACGAGGAGGAACCTGGTCTATTTGTAATCTGCTTATCTTCCAGTTCTTCGGGAACCTCCTGGTACGAGTGGTTTCTTGATCATCTCTCTGTCTAATGCTCATTTGTTCATATCTAATCTTCATGGCTTGTACTGGATCTATCTTCTAGCTTGTATGGATTGGACCCTATGGCTTAATAGGCCTAAATTCAGCCCATGGTGATTTTGGGCACAACAACTACCCCCCGGTTCCTTGAAATCATGAAATGTGAAAGGAACCTATTTTTGCTTTCTGATCTGAGGTCCAATGCTGAGTTATTCTTCTTAAAATACCTTACTTAGATATCCAGTATCCAAGCCTACATGAGCTAACTCTTCGTAGGAAACTAACACACAAAATATTTTCAGTTGGTATAGACTTTGTTAGCTTCCTTCTCAACCAGGAACCTGTTCTTCGACTATTTTCTTCCTCAAACTTTTGGCTCTCGAAGTCAACTTAATGTCTTCATTTAGCTTCCCGTGGAATCTGACTTGTTGCTCAACATTTTATCACGTCTCTTCGAATTTCAAAAATTTAAAACATAAAAAAGGATAACTCTCAACTGTAAATATCCTAGAGGGATAATTCAAAATTTGAATTAATCTTATCAATTACCGAAGCTATAGTTAATGTGGGCATTTCCCAGGTTCACACGCCTCCTGCGCGTGTATCATTTCAGTTACTGCACCAGTCATTCGCTGCCACGTGTACGCGGCTGTCTCCTATTTACCTCGGCTATATAAACACGCGAACTGGTTCAACTTCATTTTTTACCTTTACCAAATACTTACTAAACCCTTGAAGAAAGAGAAAGAGGAGTGCAACGGTCATCTAGTCAATCTAGCTTCCTCGTTGTCGTTTTCTTCAAATCAAGGTATGATTCTGACCCATTTCTTTCTGTTCTTTCATAATCTCGACTTGATTTTCAACTTTTTGCTTGTTTAAATCTTGCATGTCGTCTCTTTTCTTCTCTTCTTCATTTGAATGTATGTCTACATGTCTGTGTCTGAATCTCATCTTTTACACTTTCGGGCTGCACATATATGTTTTCACTATATCTTGATTCTGTGTTTTCTTTATCCACTTCTGACGTCCATTCACCGACTTATACTTGTATCATCTTGGTGTGGTGGTAACCATTGATTGTCTATTTATCTTCAATTCTCTTATGTTTATATTGCACCGTTGTTGAGATGTAATCTCTGTAAGATCTTTTGATCCACTCTTAATGCATAACTATGACCATTTATGTGTCCTAGGACCTTAATCTCTTTCTTAGATGTCCTTAGACCTGATCTTTCTCCGTCTGTCTTTGCAGATGTCCTCTGAATCCACTCATTCAGACCTTCAATCCTCTATACACCCTAAACTGGCCAAGTCTGTTAGCGAGAGGAGTAGGTCCAAGGTGTCTATCCCTGACTTAGGTGAGCCTCAAAACATTCTTGTTAGACTTCCAATTAACCATGATAAGGTCCTAAACTTTTCCAACTTTATTGATTTAGGAGATGACTGGCCTTCTAATGATGAAGAAGTGTCCAAACCTGAGGTTCCTGACCTTTGCTCTGAACCTAACTTTGACAAGGAGATAACTGTAGAGAGAGAGAGCTATATAGACATGAGATTGTGCCTTTTTGTGAGAAGACTGATTCCATCTTGTCTTTAGAGAAATTAGAAAAGCTCTTTGAAGAATGTCCTCGTCCATCCTAAACTATAGTAATCCCGAAACCTGGTGAGAGAGCTCACAGGTTTGATGTGAGAACCCAAGAACAGGATATTCCTAAAGCTGTCATCTCTGCTGCCTTCTTTAAAGTTGGTGTGTACATACCTCTACATCCATTCGTACGAGAAGTTTTAGACTTTTATGAACTAGCACCAATGCAACTCACTCCCAATTTTTATCGTCTAGTTATCAGCACATTCATATTGTACTCTAGCAAGTTTACAACTCCTCTGTCTGCCCCTGAACTAGGTTATTGCTTCAGATTAAAAGATACTGGGAGAAGTTCTGGTTGCTTCTACCTTTCTACCTGGCCTTGTTATCAGGGTCAGTGTATAAAAAATGTTAAACAAAACTTTGAACAATGGTCGGAGCAATTTTTATATTGCTATGACTACCCTGATGTTATGTATGAGTTTAATCGTCGACCAAATGTTCCCAAGCAAACCGTCTTGATTGGAGTTTGTTTAGAGAGAGAAAAAGAGATTTTAAAACTATCACCTTCCATTAGGGATTGCATGATTCTGATGACCCCTGAAAACCTGACTCCCTTAGGCTTTATTCCTTCAAATTCTGGTATGAGCTATGTTACTTTCATTTCTCGTCTTACTTATAAAACTGTAACTCATATCTTCTGTTTACTTCATATCATTGTCTAATCTAACTTATTCTTTGTCTTGTTTCCACAGATATGGCTCCCAAAATTCCATCGTTTATCAAGAGATCCAAGAATGTAGAAGAGATATTTAAGATTGAAGACGAGGTGAAGGATGTTCCGCTTATTGCAACTCCTATCAACCAAGTTCCAACTCCAGCTTCTATCCAGACTCAACCATCTGGTTCCTCAAAATACAAGCTGGATTAGACTACTTTAGACCTATCCGAAAGCTCCCAATCTCGATCCATGAGGAAAGGTAAAGCTGTGAAGGTTGACCCTATTACTGTTCAAAATCAATTTAAAGATTTGATTGATACCCATGTTCGTTTGGAAGCTGTTGCCGGCTGGGCGAAGATGGACTCTTCTGAAGCTCTTCTTTCCATGAGGTTTTCTGCAGCCCAGAATGCATTCTTTACCCTTAGGTTTTGTGATGATATTGTAGAGAAGACACAGTACGACCTCCGATTGCAAGGAGAGATTAATAAGCTCAAGGAAGAGCTAACTGCTAAAGAAGAAAGGGTAAACATGGCTACTGCTACTGTCAGGAGGGCAAAATCTGTTGAGACCTCTCTAAAGAATGACAAGGAGGAGCTCAACATCGCTGCTGCTTCTGTCAACTCTACAATAATGGCCAAGGAGAAAGCTCGCTACGACGAGGGCTATGATGAGGGTATAAGAGATTATATGCGCTCAACATGGGAGAAGCTTCCTAATATCGACTGGTCTATCCTTGGGGAAGACGTTGTGAATATGGTCGAAGATTTTAAAGTTGAAGCTATTACCAAAACACCCATTCCTCCCGTTGTAACGGTTGAGAGGTCACCAAAGATTGTCTCTGTGACTACGGAAGCTGCTAACTCATCTGCCCAGGAGATCCTCCAAGTTGTTCCCCCTACTACTCAACAAACAGAAGATTCCACCAAGCTTCCTGAAGCTTAATCCTTTTATTAATTATCTTTTTTGAATTTGACTTACCCGATAAATTTAATGAGGTCACGGGCCCCTCGTAGTGCCTCGCAAGATGTATCTCTAAATTATGGTTTCTATGGCCTTCGTGCCTATAACTTTTTATGCCGGTTTCTTGGGGTTGTCATACCTCATAACTTTTGTTGATGGTTTCTAATGACAACTTCTTGCTTTTACTATATCATTTTTCTGAATTACATATCCATGCCTCTATATATATTCTTCATACTTATATCTTAATTACATACTATACACCTTTTCTCAAACTTCATAAAACACTACATATTGTGCATCCTAAGAATTACTTAGTTTCCATACTTATGCATTCAAGCTCACGCGGGCTAACCCATTGTAAGAAACAGAATACACTCGTACTTTCACTTATAATTTTTCAAGATAAATACTTCAAAGAAATTAACCGTATCATAACAACTTACTTGCTAATTCACTTATAATTTTTCAACTCTCTGTTGATAAGGTGCTAACTTCATATGAGAATCTACACTTAATTCTTCAACCATGTCCAGGTAGAGCCTGTGATTGACCTCATTGCTCTCGGGGTTATAATGTTTTCTTCTCAAGGAACCTGTGCCAACTTTTACAAGTACCATAGCTTCACAACCATAAGTGAGGGTGAAAGGAGACTCACCAGTTGTAGTTCTAGGGGTGGTGTTATACGACCATAAAACTCCAGGAAGCTCTTCTGACCAGCTTCCCTTCTTCTCTTTAAGCCTCGTCTTCAACGTATGCTTGATAATCTTGTTTACAGCTTCAGTCTGTCCATTTCTCTATGGATAATACACTGCTAAAAATGCCTTCTGAATTTCAAACTGTTCACACAATCCTTTAAGCTCTTTGCTATCAAACTGCCTCCCATTATCAGAAATCAGCTTCTGGGGAATGCCAAACCTGCAAACAATAGCTTGAAAAACAAACTCAATTAGTTTAGAGACTGTGATCTTAGCAAGTGGTTCTGCTTTTGCCCACTTTGTGAAATAATCAACTGCAACTACTGCATATTTTAATCCTCCTTTTCCTGTCGGGAGTTCTCCAATGAGGTCTGTCCCCCAGATGGCAAATGGCCAAGGGCTGACAATCTGTTTGATAGGTGCTACAGGCCTGCTATCAAAACTTGCAAACTTCTGGAAATTACTACATGCTTGAATAAACTTATGAGCATCTGCTTTGAGGTTTGGCCAATAATACCCTTGTCGAAGGACTTTCATGGCCAAAGAACCACCCCCCGAGTGATTTCCACACACTCCTTCATGTATTTCTTCGAGGATGTATCTACACTATTCTCCAGCTATACACTTAAGCAAAGGTTGATTGAACCTCGTTTGTATAGGATTTCATCGTAAATCACATACTTTGTAGCATGATACTTTAGCTTCCTAGCTTCATCCTGATTAGGAGGTACTTATTGGAGTCATCCATGAATCTTCAACTGGAAATTCAATGTCCATGACCTCCTCTTTGAAAACACTAGGCTGCTCCTAAATCTGGAGTGGAATTACGCCCAACAGTGTTGATTCTCTCTTTGAGCCCAATTTAGCTAATGCATCTGCATTGGTGTTCTTTCCTCGTGGTATCTGATCTAGCTTCACTTCTCTAAACTTTGCAAGCAACTCTTGGGAGTACCTCAAATACAAGTCTGTACGTGGACCTCTTGCCTGGAATCCACCACGAATCTACCAAACTACTAACATCGAGTCACTGAATACTCTGATATTCTTCACTTTCATCTCCAAATCTAGCTTGAGACCTGCAATCAAAGCTTCATATTCTACATCATTGTTAGTGGCTCTGAAAACAAAATGAATTGAACTATGAAGTCAGTGTCCCTCTGGGCTAACTAGCTTTATGCCAGCTCTAGCTCCATTGTTGTTAGCAGCTCCATCCACATATAGTGTCCACCAAGATGCACAATTTTCATCTTCTATCTGCTCTTTCATTAACTCTTTTGGTTCTTCCTGACCATTAACCTCCACATGTGGTGGAAACTCAATTAGAAAGTTTGCTAAATCTTGAGCCTTAATCGTTGTCTTTGGCTTGTACTCTATATCAAACTGTCCCAACTCCACAACCCATTTCAACATTCTATCTGAAGTTTCTAGCCTGTGCATTACTTGTCTAAGTGGATACGAGGTCCTTACTTCTATCTTGTGAGCATGAAAATAAGGTCGAAGCTTTCTGGATGCTAGAATCAAAGCATAAACCAATTTCTCCATTCCTGTGTATCTTGTCTCTGCATCAAGCAATCTCTTACTGACATAGTAGATTGGACTTTGCTGTCTATCTTCTTCTCGAACTAAGACTGCACTTATAGAATATTCAGATACAGCTAGGTAAAGTATCAATGTCTCCCCATCAACTGGCTTAGCTAACAGTGGGGGGCTTCCCAAATGTTCTTTTAGCTTTGTAAAGGCTATCTCACACTCTTCTGTCCATTCAAACTTGCTTCTCTTCTTAATGGATTTAAAGAACTCTTGACACTTATCTGTAGACCTCGAGATGAACCTGTTCAAAGCTGCAACTCTTCCAGTAAGGGACTGAACCTTTCTCACAGTCCTTGGTGACTTCATATCAATCAGTGCTTTAATCTTGGCTGGATTAGCCTCTATACCTCTGTGATTCACCATGAACCCTAAAAATTTTCCTGATTCTACCCCAAATACACACTTTTAGGGGTTTAGCTTCATTCTGTACTTTCGTAAGATTCCAAACATCTCCTCTAAGTGCTTCACATGATCATCCACATATACCTCCATGGTATTACCAATTTGCTCTTTAAACATCATGTTTACTAGTCTTTGATATGCGGCTCCAGCATTAATCAATCCAAATGGCATGCATACATAATAATAAAGACCTCTATCCGTAATAAAAGAAGTATGTTCCTGATCAGGTTCATACGTAGGGATCTGATTGTAACCTGAATATGCATCCATGAAGCTGAGTAGAGCGTGTCCAGCTATTGCATCTACTAGCTGATCAATTCGTGGCAGTGGGAAGCTGTCCTTAGGGCATGCCTTATTGAGGTCTGTGAAATCAACACAGCTTCTCCATTTTCCATTAGGTTTTTTCACCAACACAGGATTCGCTAGCCATACAGGATAGAAGGATTCTTTGACCAAACCCGCATCCAGCAACCTATCTACATCTTCCTTCAATGCTTGTGCTCTCTCTCCACTAACTGGTCTTCGTTTCTATCTTACACCCTTCTTCTCTGGATCAATATTCAGTTTGTGGCACATAACCTTTAGATCTATTCCTTCCATATCTGCGTGGCACCATACAAATACATCTAGGTTCTTGCTCAAAAAGGAAATAAGAGATTCCTTCAAAGCTGGTTCAAGTTGAGCTACAATCTTCAACACCTTTGTAACATCCTTGTCATTTATCTTCACATCCAATGTCTCACCAGCTGGCCCAGCCTTGACCACTGTTTCTGGCATTCGAGGATCTAAGTCTATATCCATCTCACTTGTTGACTCTTCTCGAGGTTCCTAAACAGTAGGTGGTACATATTCTTCATGCATGACATTCCTTCTCTTAGATGCTGGCTGACTGTCTTCATTGCTTCCACTGTGTTTTACTTTTCGATTTTCATCATTTCCCAATTCATCTATCATACATACATCTCCATCTTTATCTGTAGGGGGTGCACTTTCCAACAATAGATAAGGGGTATTTGGTCCCTAAAAAACTGGAATCTCAGCGTGAGGTTCCTCTTCCACAGCTTCCTCAATTCTTGCTGCTCTACAGGAAGCTGGCACAAATCCTTCCAATGGTTGACTACGAAAATCAAATGTTATATCATCTGGATTCTTTCCTGGAAAATCATCTGGAATCTCATCCCTTGGCATTGGAAGCTTGGCAGCTTTTGCAGCATGCTGTAAAGCTTTTGTGTAGCATTTTCTAGACTCATATTGACATCCTCGAAATATTCCAATACCATTTGGTGTTGGGAACTTCATGGTCAAATGATAGATTGAGGTAACCACCCTCATCTCCTTCAAAATTGGTCTCCCAAGGATAGCATTATAGTTCATATTGTCCTCAATAACAATGAATTCAGCCAACTGTGTAATACAACGAGGTTTATCACCTAAAGTTACTGGCAACGAACCTTACCTATAAAAGGTACCTGATTGTTGGTGAAGCCATATAAGATATCCTTTGTAGGAGTCAAATCTCTGTAAAAAAAAAATCCATTTTTTTGAAAGCTGAGTAAGATAACAAGTTCATTGAGCTTCCATTGTCTATAAATACTCTATGAACTTTATAAGACCCAATCCCCGTCTCTATTACCAAAGCATCAGTGTGTGGATGATGTACCCAAGAAGCATCCTCTTCTGTAAAAGTGATATCCGCGTCTTCCCCTTCGAACAACTTGGGAGACCTCTGTGACAGATTGCAAACATTAGTCCAAGTACACTCTTTAGCTTCATGAGTATACCTTTCCATGGCATTTTTGCTATTCCCTCCGATGTGTGGACCTCCTATAATAGTGCGTATACACCCAGCCTTAGGTGGTCCCTTCATCAAAATAGGTTCTGGTGCTTTTTGAGTCTTCTCTTCTCTATACTTCTTTCCTTCCTGAGCTACCCATTCAGTTAACTGCACTTGCCTGATTAGAGTTTCAATTAAACCCCTTAGATGGCGATAGTGTGCGGTATTATGCCCATTATCATCATGAAAATCGCAGTATGGACGCTCATTCTTGTTTCCTGGACGACCATTCTTGAAAGGTTTCTTGAACCATGGAGACTTCTCATTCATAGACGGGCCTCTCTTGTCTGTTATAGAAAGCTGGTGGTGGAACCTGGTTCATAGCAGGTCTAGTAGGATTCACAGCCTCAGCTTCCGGCTTCCCCTGGGATGTACGACTAACAACCTTTCTATTATCGCGATTATTAGGACTCCTGGGCCTTGTCCTCTTGTTTCCTGACCATCCACCTTGCTTTTCAAAGTCTGGATCATTCTTCAAATCAGCTAGAGATTCCTCCACAAGGCGAAAAGATTCTTCCTGAGAATAAAAGTCTGCCAACGTCTCAGGTTCCTTCCCTTGCAACTCTTTCCAGAAATCTGAACCTCTCTTAACTCCAACAATTAAAAAATTCTTCAAAGTCTCCTCAGATGCTTTCCTAACATTCTTAGTAAAAGGAGAAGAAGCTATAGGTTTAGCTGCAAGATATTTCTCATCCTTGAGTTTAGCCAGTATCTTCTTAACATCTTCAACAGTTATCTCTCCAGTAGCTTCCGTCTTCGTCTTTTTACTCGTTCCCTCACCTTCTTGTGACTCTGCAGTGCTAGATTCATCAGTAGTTTCTTCTGAATCTATTTCATCATCCTCAATTATCTCAATAGATGGCTCCTTGTCTTTTTTCTTTTTTTGCGAGGAACCTCCTGCTTTAACCTTCTTCTTTCCCTTGGACTCCATATGAACCTGGGACTGTCCCTTCTTGGTAGGAGTTTTATTCTTCTCAGGATTCTCTTGTTCTTCATTATCACCATCCTGTTTTGGTTCTTCCTCCTCCTCTTCGACCTACTCATCGAGTCCTACTTCTTTCTCTTCGAAGTTCAACTGCTTTGGGGTAACCTTCGATTTCTCACCCTACTTTGCTTTCTTTTTCTTCTTACGTGATGCCTGTTCTAGAGTTGACAGCATTTCTCCAATGGATTTAGAGGCTTCAAGCACATCTGCTGGGGTGATCTTCTTTACCTGATGAGTATGTTCATCGTCGTTGGGTGTTTTTTCCACAGAACGGGTTGCTTTGCTATCTGAATCGCCTGCCATCTTTCCACTCTTAAGATGCTAACTCCCCTCCTTCTAGCACCAATATTGATGAGTGGATTTTGTAACAACTTATGTGAGGTTTTCGGTGAGTTGTAAAGGCTAACGATCAACTGTTCAATGGAAGATTTAGGTTGTGTTTGTGGGGGTGAGCTGAGCTCGAGGGTGTCTCCAATAATCTCAGGTTCCTTTAGAGAGAATTATAGAGCTAAATTCGTCTTACCCTCAAGGTGCCTACGTATCCTTTATATAGGAATCAAGCTCATATAGTTCTAATGCTAAGCTGATTCTGCTTGACCAGCTGTATAAGGTTTTCTAGTTCGTGTTGGACTCAGGTTCCTTTAGAGTTTACTACGAACTGGTTGGCTAAGTAGAGCAGAACTCGAGTTCGTACTCCACTATAATTCTGATGTCTATTAGAGGCAATCTAGGATCAACTGCGTCCTAGCTTTTATGGATTGGACCCTATGGCTTAATGGGCCTAAATTCATCCCATGGTGATTTTGGGCAAAACAATTATTGTTGGCCTTTTTCTTTCATTGTGATATTCGGCCAAACACTACCATTTGTAGTCTTCTTGTTCAAGTTAGTTACTCACTTGTCTTATCTTTATTTCTTGAACAAGGATTTATTAAACAAGACTACTTGCACTTGTTTTAGGAATTTGAAAAATCCGGCCATTCCATCTTCTTTACCATTCGGCCAAAAAGCACTTGTTATTTTTGTTGCTTACTTGCACTACTTATTTCTTAGTTTAATATTCTTGCTTGTGTGTGTGTAATATTTTAACGCATAATAGCGGCCCTCGTTTTATCCTATAGATTAGCGAGTTACTTTTCTGCACGTGTGCGTTTTATGTGCTTGTGTGGTGTGTAATTATTGTTATTGTATTTATCGCTTGCGTGACAAGTCCTTCATTGAGACTTATCCCTTGCCATTATATATTATCTTAACGCGTAATAGCGTCCCCGTGACTAGTACCGTAACATACTAGCTTGCACGGATTTATATATTATAAATTGCTTGGTTGTTGTTGGACTTGTATTCTAATCTTTGCAGTGAGGTGACTCTTGTTCTAAGACCCAAGTCTTAGGCGTACTAACGGGGAGTTAGTACCCTTGCACCGTGAAGAAAAGGGAAGACCCAAGACCTAAGACCTAAGATCCAAGATGTAAGAACCCCAAATTTTGGATATAATTAAAACTTTTTATTATATATTGAGGTAATGGTGAATAGTGATTATGACTACGATGTAACGATTGAGATAATGAATGAATGGAATGGATATGGATTCAAATATTTATATGTTATGAAGAATGCTAATGGTTGACAACTTAGGTAAGAATAATCTATCTCCTAGGGGAATAAGATATGGCAATTCCAAGCAAGAGAATATTCTTATGTCATCCAGATCGATAACGATTAGTCCAGTGGTTCCGTGAAAGGGTTAAGGAACGCCCGAGAAACAACAAGGACACTGTCATAAATATAGGGAATAAAGGAAGAATAAAGAATGAATAGTGTTTTTGGTGGAAGTGAGAATATTATGAGACGACACTAAATAGAAGTATTTGGAACGGATTTTCGAGTTCGTATTAGTGATCCAGGGGGAAAATAAGTGTACGTAAAAGCTGTCGGATTCTGAAAAATCGCACTTTTATTTTCTCCGAGAGTTCCCTGGACACTGATAGACTTAAGGATTTAACGAAAGGATTTAAGGAATTTGAATTCGAAAGTTAGTAAGAAAGATGGAGAACGATAGTATTAATACTAAAAAAATTTCCGGTAAACCCTAATTAGAAATCCGTGAGATATTCCTACGAACGATCAATCGAAACGAGCAATAATCGGACAAAAGAAACAAGCAGAGGAAGCAAGAGTCATGCATAAGCTACTAGAAAAGATCTACCAACCAAGTGGACTCAAGTAACTAGGATACTTAGCAAGGAAACTAGTACTTAGAAAGCAAACCACTTAGTTAGCTTATAACCATCCAAAACACAACACATGTCTCTTGGATTGCATCATGCCTGACCACACCACCTTTAATAAAGCTACTTTAGCTAGATATTATCAAGATGAGGTGTATTATGCAAGAGAACCAACCAACCAAAGATCAAAAACTCCATTCTCTCCATTTTGTTCAAAATGCCCAGCAGAACACCCTCAAAGAAGAAAATTCATATCTCCATTTCTATCCATGATAAAATCACCAAATTTTGACCAAAGCTCTCCACTCCATGGGTAATATTCGCTCAAAATTTTTATGGCCAACAAATTAGTATAGCTTAGTCAAATCCATGCTCAAAGTTGGGGAAACAAATCTGCCCAGTTTCTGTCCAGCAGAAAAAGAGGGCTCAAAACCCTAGCTAGGAAGCTTCATATCTGATGATCTAGGACTCAAAACAAAGCTTATGAAGAGCCCAAGATGTGGTAAAATTTAAGAGCTAAATTCTTATTTTTCAATTTTCTATGATTTTTACAAGTTTATGGTGAATAGTAACTTCCAAGAAGTAATCTTTGATTTCTTGTTTTCTTTGGTTGATCCAAGCTTTGTTAAGGCTATACAAGGACTAGATCATGCTTCGTAAGGCTAGTAAATACTCCAAGGAAGGTAATCATCTCAAGAAACCCTAGCTCTTAGTTTAAGTTTTGATGATTATTGGATGATTTTGAGATTAGTTATGAAATGGTGTATTATAAGCATGATTATGTAATTAGCTTTATTGATCTAAGAGATATAATGAATATGATGGTGAAGTATGATATTTCTGGACTTGTTGAGATGAGAATCATGTGTATAAAATGTATGTATGCCCGGTGTGGCTTGGTGATTGTTGTAACAATTTGGAAACATCCGATTTATAGCCGTCGTAATGCCCGATTTTCGTTAACCTCTAGAAAACCGTGCATAACAGATAGGATGAGTTTCTGGCCTTGATGAATAAATGACATGCCCTTGTAAATCTCGAGCCATAGATCGTTTTGGCGAAATAATCGAAACATTCTGACTTTCGGTTTAGGAGTTATGGTCAAATTACTAAAATTTGTTCGAAACCGTAAGTAAAAGTTCGTAACTTCAATTGAACCCTCGTAAAGCATGTTACTCAGTGGCGAATCATGGTAAATGAATACTTGAGGTAAAAAGGAAGGTATGAAAGAAAACCACTTGTCAAACGGATCGTTTTCCGATTTTATAAAAATGTTGGAATCGAAGTTAAACGCGAACGAACCCTTAAAAACCCGCTTGGTTATAACTTTGGTAAAACACTTATAAAACGAACGATAAAACTCGAGGTATAATCTCGGTTCGTAATCGATCGACTTTAGAACTTATACCAATTAAGTATATACCGAGTGTGGGTATGATGACATGTCGTAATAACGAACAAATGTCGGATCGTATCAGTAATAAAAAGAGTTACACTAAAAAATGTATAACGGGATAATTCGAAAACGTGTCTCGACTTAATGAAGTTATACTTAGACTTTTAAAACATGTTAAGTGGTTAATCTCGAATGTTCTGATTGTTTATAGATCATCGAGCAGACCCAGGACACGCTATCTCCACCCACACCCGATTACCAGGCAAGTGTTCAAAACTTTGAACCTGTTGTTGTGATAATATATATATGTGATTGCCAATTTACATATGCCATAGCATGCTTGCCTATTGTCAAATTATATTATGATACCTGTTCCCTGAATTGATATTGGCTTATAGACTAGATACGAATTATCAGTTATAAGCCGGATTGTTTTGATAAGACCCTTAGGGAAGGGCATATGATATTCATTCTTAAATATAGACCGGGAGTCGGTATTTTGAGATATAGATAGTCATGTTGGGACAATCAGATCTTGGCACTGCGAATTTCGATACAAAAAATTAACGAGTACGAATAGAAAAATCACCTTGTTAACGGTTGATTCCACGCTCTTCTATTGTATTCCCAAATTCCCTTGAGCGAAGTGTGGCCTTCGTCTTCTCAAGTTAACCTCTCTTCTTGCTCCTGGGTGGCTACCAATTTTTTTCGACCAGCCCCCAGCAAGAAGAGAATAGGAATATATATAGGCTACAATAGGGATCATGGACAATTAGGTTGGGCCTTCTAATTACATCTTGAGCATAGCCCAATGTAATTAAATATTAATTCAATCCACTAAAGAATTAATATTTGCACTACCTTTCCTAATACCGTAATTTAATTAATTAATTCGGTTCCAATATTATTTGCTTATTAAATTCCCCATGTTTAAAATATCGCATGTCCATTAATTAAATAAATTACTGATAATTCATTTAATTAATATCTTTTATCCTTGATTATCCACTCAACCTTTATTTAATTATGCCGGAATAAATCCACCTGCAGGGTTTCACATAATTAAATCTTTTTGAGCTTTCAAGGGGACATCATTAACCCGAATATTATCAGGACATGGATTCCTTCAATAAATAATATCCCACCATATATATTATTTCATCACCCAAAATATAATGAAATAAATCAAAAGAATTATTTCATATATAAATCAAAGCATGTAAATAATATATACGTGTCAATTATTATTTCCGGATTAAGAATCTAAGCATTAATAATAACATAGAATCTTAGTTCACCTTCTTAATCAGTATAAGGGAACAATTCTAAATTTGATCCTGTTCAATATACACAAAGTATACTAGTATTATTTATTAGTCAATATAAACTAATCTAAATAATACTACAGCCATACCAGTGGATTGTCTAACTCCACCTGTGCTGTGAACCTTATTATATTATATAAACCGTATTTAATAATCTAATATTCTGTATCCCATTTGATACTAGATTATTCACAATATATAATATTTAGACAACATGTAAACATTTAAATGATTCTCAATTAAACCGGCCAGAAATAAATGTAAATACTTCAAATAAATATTTTCAGTATACACCAACAATCTCCCACTTATACTCAAAATATTCTATGAGTATATCAGTGTTTATTTAATCCACTATTACACAGAAAACTATGTGTCCATCCATCTGACTCCTATCGCTTCCACATGCCTGTCAAAAACCTTGGCTGGCAAACTCTTTGTGAAAGGATCTGCCCGGTTGTCTTCTGATGATATGTGAGCCACAACTATATCTCCTCGCTTTACGATTCCTCGTATGAGATGATACTTACGTTCAATATGTTTGGCTGCCTTGTGATCTCGCGGTTCCTTCGAATTTGCCACAGCACCAGTGTTATCACAATACACTGTGAAGCTCCTAGGCAAATTAGGTACCACATCCAAGTCCAAAAGGAAGTTCCTGAACCATACAGCCTCCTTTGCAGCCTCAGAGGCCGCCACGTACTCGGCTTCCATGGTAGAGTCTGCAATGCATTTCTGCTTTACACTCCTCCATATAACAGCTCCACCTCCCAAAGTAAAAACATATCCCGAGGTGGATTTCCTCTTATCCCTATCTGATTGGAAATCTGAATCAGTATATCCCAAAGGAAATAGATCTGAGGCCTTGTAAATTAACATATACTCCTTAGTCCTTCTCAGGTACTTGAGTATAGTTTTTACTGCACTCCAATGTTCCTGACCTGGGTTCGACTGATATCTACTAACCATGCCTACAGCAAAGCAGATGTCAGGTCTCGTACATAACATAGCATACATTAAGCTTCCACATGCCGAAGCATAAGGAACTGCTTTCATGCTCTCTATATCCTTAGGTGTCGAAGGACACTGCTCCTTGGATAGAGCCACTCCATGCTTAAAAGGTAGAAAACCTTTCTTAGAGTTCTGCATGTTAAAACGAGCTAATACTTCATCAATGTAGGGCTCTTGAGATAAAGCCAACATCCTTTTCTTGCGATCCCTTATTACTTTGATCCCAAGGATGTATGCCGCTTCACCTAAGTCCTTCATTTCAAATTGTTTGAACAACCATGCCTTTATTGATGACAACATCTTAACATTGTTTCCAATGAGTAAAATGTCATCTACATACAGTACTAGAAAAACCACTGCATTACCCTCACTTCTCTTATACACACATGATTCGCTTGGACTTTGATCAAATCCATATGACTGGACTGCCTGATCAAAACGAATATTCCAGTCCCTGGAAGCTTGTTTTAGTCCATAAATAGACCTCTTAAGCTTACAAACAAGATGCTCTTGGCCTTCCTTAATGAATCCTTTTGGTTGTTGCATATAGATGGTTTCCTCAAGACTTCCATTAAGGAAAGCTGTCTTGACATCCATTTGCCAAATCTCATAATCGAGATGAGCTGCTATAGATAAAAGAATCCGGATCGACTTAAGCATAACAACCGGCGAAAAAGTTTCCTCATAATCGATCCCTTCTTTCTGAGTATACCCTTTCGCAACAAGTCGTGCTTTCCAGGCTTTCACCTTTTTGTCAGATCCTCTTTTCTTCTTGTAGATCCACATACATCCAATGGGTTTTACACCTTTGGGTGGTTCCACGAGCTCCCAAACTTGATTAGAATACATAGATTCCATCTCAGATTCCATTGCCTTTTGCCAAAGATCTGCATCTTTATCTAGAATTGCTTGTTCGTATGTCCTGGGATCCTCATCATGTTCACCAGAGACCAAGTCCGAGGACTCTCCCAAAAACATGAATCTATCAGGTTGTTGAACAACCCTCCCACTACGACGAAGCACCGGTGTGGTATTAGTGACAGGTTGTGCATTTTCTTGTGGTTGATCTACTTGTACTATTGGCACTTGGGGATTATCTGTCCCTCCCACTAGTTCCTCTAAAACGATACTACTCATGGGTTTGTGTTTCATTATATAGTCTTCTTCTAAGAATCTAGCATTGGTGCTAACAATGATATCTCGATCCCTAGGACTATAAAATGAATAACCTTTCGTTCCCATGGGATAGCCTACAAACAGCCTTACTTCTGTACGAGATTCTAACTTGGTCGCGTTCTTGTTCAGCACATGTGCTGGACAACCCCAAATCCGAATATGTCTTAGACTTGGTTTGCTACCAGTCCACAATTCTATTGGAGTCTTGGGAACCGACTTAGAAGGTACCAAGTTCAGAAGGTAAGTCGCTGTTTCTATAGCATATCCCCAAAACGACTTGGGTAAATCTGAATAACTCATCATCGATCTAACACTCTCTAAAAGAGTCCGATTCCTTCTCTCTGCTACACCATTCTGCTGAGGTGTGCCAGGTGCAGACAACTGGGATGCAATCCCATTTTCTGATAAATATTCCCTAAATTCTCCAAGCAAGTATTCGCCACCACGATCTGATCGTAGTGACTTGATACATTTTCCAAGATGTCGCTTCTCCGCACTTGCTTTGTACTCTTTGAATTTTTCAAAGCACTCAGACTTACGGCGCAACAAATAAATGTACCCATATCTAGAATAATCGTCAATGAAAGTGACAAAATACTCATAACCTCTTCTTGCTTGGATACTCATAGGTCCACATAAATCAGTATGAACCAATTCTAACACTTCTTTAGCTCTATTCCCTTTTGCTTTAAAAGGCCTATTAGTCATCTTACCTTCCAAGCAGGATTCACAAACTGGAAATGGCTCCACTGCCAACGAGCCTAATGGCCCATCTACTACCAGTCTTTGAATCCTCCTCAAGTTAATATGACCTAATCTTAAGTGCCAAAGATATGTTTGGTTCAATTCAGAAGGTTTCTTTCTTTTATTTGAGCTAGAAAGAATGTTATTAGTTTCCTTATGTTGCAGCATTGGTTGGATAGGATTAATAATATATAAATTGTCTTGCAATGTACCAGAACATATAACTCGTTTATTCATCATAATAGAAACATTACGATCCAAACAAACATTATAACCATCCATGGCAAGTTTAGAAACCGAAATTAAATTCCTTCTAAACGAAGGTACATAAAGACAATTGTTCAAAACCAAAATCCTATCATCGCCAAAAGACAATGTAATTATTCCAACTGCAACTACTGCTACTTTCGTAGCATCTCCCATGAACACATATATCTCGCCATCTCTAAGCATTCTGGATTGCTGGAACCCCTGCATAGAGTTACAAACATGGTCAGTGGCTCTTGTATCTACACACCAAGTGCTCGTAGATATAGCCGCTATATATGTTTCTGTAACTAGAGAAAGAGACATACCAGTATTGTTTGTCTTCTTAGGAAGAGGACAATCCTGTTTCCAGTGACCTGACTGCTTGCACCTGAAGCACTTGCCCTTAGGCTTTTTCACACCACCTTGAACTCCCACTGCATTAGCAATCTTTCCAGCTTTCTGTGTCTGAGTCTTTTTCTTCTTCTTACCTTTCGGTTTAGATGAAGAAGCTTTCTCGGCCACATTCACTTGAACATTCTGCTTAAAGAGTCCTTCAGCTGCTTGAAGTTCTGTCAGAAGTTCCGCGAGACTATACATCCTTTTGTTCATGGTGTAATTCAAGCGGAACTGCTCAAAACTTTTGGGCAAGCTCATAAGGATGATATCGATCTGGGTTTCCCCATCAATATCAGCACCAAGGATCTCCATCTCATTCAGATGAGACATCATTCTGAGAACATGATCCCTTACAGGTGTTCCTTCAACCATCTGAGTGTTCATTAAAGCCTTCATTGCTACTTGCCTAGCAGCCCTATTCTGTTCTCCAAAAAGTTCCTTGAGATTAAAGAGCATATCTGAAGCAGTGGGCATAGCCTGATGCTGATGCTGCAAAACACCCGACATTGCTGCCAGAATGTAACATCGCGACATCTCATCAGCCTTAATCCACCGCTTATAATACTCCTTCTCACTTTCAGGAGCATCTTCAGCAGGCTGGTCTGGCTTGGGTTCATAAGTACAAAATTTGTACTCCTCAGCAGTCAACACTATGTCCAAATTACGTTTCCATTCAATATAGTTCGGTCCAGTAAGTTTGTTATCCTTAAGTATGGTGAATAGTGGATTAAAGCCCATAGTGATCTAATCCTGAGAATCATACATGTAACACATAATCAGATAGTTGCATAAATCTTAAATCCTATTGGTTTCCTCTAACAATTAATTAAAATTAATGCACTAATATTTAAACACCATAAGTATCTGGTACGCCACGATGGATGACATATATACCACTTAAATTCGTTTAAATATTACTTCGGTCCTATTACTAAATAATACGCCACGTTAGGGTGGACTATATATTATTTTTCATAGCTAAGTGTATACCATTATTAAATCTTAAATTAATAAAAAGACTGGATACCACCATTAAATATTTCAAATCAATAATCGATAATAGGATAATTCCCAGATCGGGGGGAGCATTGTCAAGAGGCATCACTTAAGACCCCTTTCTAGACAGAATCATCCTTTCTCTCAATATCAAAATCTATATTCAATCAGTGGTACCCTTCTAATTAATTGAATTCTATGAAACTTGGTACGCCACGATGGGTGGCATGTATACCTTTCAATATTCGTAATTAATTTAGGAAGTTTGTTCTAGTAATATCCATAACACTACCTGACACCATAAATCATACGCCACGATGGGTGGCATGTATATAATTTATATTCGTCTCGGTGTTAAATTACATACAAACAATAATGGAGACCATGGGATTTAATTCCTAATTAATTCCCTCACCCACTTAGAATTTTTATTTAAAATTGAGGAATTTTATCTAGATGCATCGCCCTATGTTATTTTTTCGAGGTCCACATGTTATAAAAATAACAAAACAAAGAACACATAACATAGCATCATGCATCATAAAATTAAAGCAATAAATAAAATTAATGTCCATGTCGTCCTAATTATGTTAAACATGCAATTAAAAATTACACACATAATTAACAACACACATAATAATTATTTAAAGCAATAATTAAAA
Source organism: Saposhnikovia divaricata (assembly GCA_036435485.1). Lineage (NCBI taxonomy): Eukaryota > Viridiplantae > Streptophyta > Magnoliopsida > Apiales > Apiaceae > Saposhnikovia > Saposhnikovia divaricata. The sequence continues at coordinate 66,093,599 of CM071595.1, read as the reverse complement.
AATTAAATAGCGGAATTAAAATTAAAAAATATAATTTAAATCCACTATTATGGCCCCTTGAAAAAAAAATAAATTTCCAGCCCTGTTCTGCTGAAAAAAAAATCATTTTTCTGCCAAAAATCTTCTGTTGCGCAGGTAGAACCTGCGTTACAGCCCTGAATGCCTTGTTGCGCATGACGCACATGCGTTACAGGTCCTGGAAGCCCTGTTGCGCATGTGCAACATGCGTTACACCCCTGGAAGCCCTGTAACGCAGGACAGACCTGCGTTACTCACGTTTTCCAGAATTTTCACGCGCGCGCCTGCTCCTCTGTTTCCTGTTCTCCAGATCTTGTTTCTGTTCGACTTAGTTAATCAACACAGCCATCAAGTAGCTTCGCAGCGGACAAAATTGTTTCTCCGATTTGATTTCCGATCGAACGTAATTGTTACAAAATACCCGGATTTTTACATAATCCATCAAACAATTACATACAAAACAGATCTAATACAAAACTAATTTTGTAAATCTATTCTAACACGATCAACCCTCGTGTTTTACAACCACGATAAACCACGTGGAAACCAAACACATAATTAAAATTACATGGCCATAATAGTGGATACTAAACAACCTGCAAAAGATTATTATCCAAGCACACCACTATACACATGCATATATAATTACGACATGGACATCGTATCAAAATTCGCAGAACCAATGAACCAGGCTCTTGATACCAATTGTTGGGACAATCAGATCTTGGCACTGCGAATTTCGATACAAAAAATTAACGAGTACGAATAGAAAAATCACCTTGTTAACGGTTGATTCCACGCTCTTCTATTGTATTCCCAAATTCCCTTGAGCGAAGTGTGGCCTTCGTCTTCTCAAGTTAACCTCTCTTCTTGCTCCTGGGTGGCTACCAATTTTTTTCGACCAGCCCCCAGCAAGAAGAGAATAGGAATATATATAGGCTACAATAGGGATCATGGACAATTAGGTTGGGCCTTCTAATTACATCTTGAGCCTAGCCCAATGTAATTAAATATTAATTCAATCCACTAAAGAATTAATATTTGCACTACCTTTCCTAATACCGTAATTTAATTAATTAATTCGGTTCCAATATTATTTGCTTATTAAATTCCCCATGTTTAAAATATCGCATGTCCATTAATTAAATAAATTACTGATAATTCATTTAATTAATATCTTTTATCCTTGATTATCCACTCAACCTTTATTTAATTATGCCGGAATAAATCCACCTGCAGGGTTTCACATAATTAAATCTTTTTGAGCTTTCAAGGGGACATCATTAACCCGAATATTATCAGGACATGGATTCCTTCAATAAATAATATCCCACCATATATATTATTTCATCACCCAAAATATAATGAAATAAATCAAAAGAATTATTTCATATATAAATCAAAGCATGTAAATAATATATACGTGTCAATTATTATTTCCGGATTAAGAATCTAAGCATTAATAATAACATAGAATCTTAGTTCACCTTCTTAATCAGTATAAGGGAACAATTCTAAATTTGATCCTGTTCAATATACACAAAGTATACTAGTATTATTTATTAGTCAATATAAACTAATCTAAATAATACTACAGCCATACCAGTGGATTGTCTAACTCCACCTGTGCTGTGAACCTTATTATATTATATAAACCGTATTTAATAATCTAATATTCTGTATCCCATTTGATACTAGATTATTCACAATATATAATATTTAGACAACATGTAAACATTTAAATGATTCTCAATTAAACCGGCCAGAAATAAATGTAAATACTTCAAATAAATATTTTCAGTATACACCAACAAGTCATGGAAACACGAAGGGATTCCAACGACAGATGATTATTTATCTGAGGAATGTTATTGTTAAACGTTATTTATATTCCATAAAGTATCAATTACTTGGAAATATTTCGAGGAATGTTATTCGAGTATTATCTCAGTCGAGAGATATTAAATGAATGTTAGTTTCGAATATTCATTTAGAGTTGATTATTTAATGAATATTATTTGATATTCATTAGAATGTTATTTATTAAATGAATATTACTTTCGAATATTCATTTAAGGTTTTATGTACTTGATGAATATTATTTTAAATTATTCATTGGAAGTTCTATTTACTTAAGGAATATTATTTCGATTATTCCTTTAAAGTTTTGATTACTAAATGAATATTATTTGGATATTCATTTAGAAGATTATTTATTAAATGAATATAATTTTCAAATATTCATTTAAGGATTGACCTATTTATTGAATATTATTTTAAACATTTATTGGAGTTTAATTATTTAATGAATATTATTTCGAATATTCATTTAAAGAGGGATTTATTTAGTAAATAATTCCATATATTCATTCGAGGATTACTTACGAGCTATATTACAATTTCATAATATTCCGTAATTATTATTGAGTTAATAAATATTCTTGGAATATTTATTTAAATCTTTTAAATTCTTTTTAAAAATGATTTATATTAGTCGGAGACTATCTGTCACCTCCAGATATTATGTAAAATATTTTGGAGTCTTTTTACGACTATTTTATCAAGGAAAGGTTCCCAACTCTTTATTTTTCATTTAAATCTATCTTAAAAAGGATTTAAATGCTCGCTCAAACTTCCATGTTATAGGGGAGCCTACTTGAGCAATGTTATTTATCTTGTAGACTTCCCGGTCATAAATCTCATAATTTATCCTTGTCACTCGCAACTTGGTTGCTATGGACTCATTAAGTCTGTGTGTACCTTCTCATCATTCGAGGGGTAAGATTGTTGGAACAAGTTGATATCCATTAACAAGCAAAAGCTTGGGAAATGTTGGTGAATTTTCCTTTCCAACTAGATACGACTAATTTGTGGAGTCTTATCAACAAGTATTTCACTTGGGAAAAGGAGGACAAACTCTACATTTCGATGCTGTGGATTTATTCGAACTAGGAGTCGTGTGTAAAAGGCCGAGTCGTGCGGTCCATCACAAGGCCTAACCATTGGCCAGGGAGTTACTATTAAAGGCAATCGACAAGTGGAGCCGTCAGTTCTTCCTTCTACCGGTAGTAAACTATATTGGGCTGTACCATCCCCGACTGATCATCAGGAAGTGGGACAGCTGGCGCGTGATAACTCCAGTATTGGTTCGTCTCCCAAATTGGGAATTCCCTGCAACACGTATCGAAGAGACTTCTTTCAGGTTGACGGTGTCTTCCGCAACACGTATCGAAGAGACTTCTTTCAGGTTGACGGTGTCTTCCGCAACACGTATCGAAGAGACTTCTTTCAGGTTGTAGAACTTCGAAAAATGTTAATAACTGGAATTGCAATATTTTCCTTGCAAGTTCCTCTTTATATGATAAATGATAATATCTGGCTTATCTTTGACATAGCAGATATTCCCACCTATATATGCATTTTGAGTTACCTCATAACTTCATCGTTCATGTTATTCTGGCATCATTTCCGTAAATGCATGGCATATGGTTTGAAAGATACTTTTGAACTATTATATATTATCGTTCAGTTAAATATTATTGTTGGTGGGCTATTGCTTACCCTAGCTTTATTATTACATCACAACAACAGCTAGACCAGATGATTCGCACAAGGCGCACTCGATGCTGGCGAGGACGATGAGACTACCAGAGCCGAAGAGAAAGCTATTGGTAGGATAGATTCATTCTTTCAGTACCAAATATATGGACTAGTATGACTTATGTAAATGGATGGCAAAGAGTATGTATTCATATTGTAACTCTTTTGGGTTGTAAGAACTCATAATGTGTTTAATAAAATTTGATTGTTACTCTAATTTCATCTCTGGGACTATAACGGGTGTGTTTTATATTGTTGTGTTGGGTCATAAAGATGTAAATTATTTTATGTTGAGGTAAGTTCTAGTATTGTGGACAGAATTGGAGACCGTAACGACCGGATCCCGGAACCCGGATCTGGGGGTGTTACAGAATTGGTATCAGAGCGTACGTTATAAACCCCAGAGATGAGGCGACGTTAAAACAATAAATTCACTAAGATAATAAGAACTCTTGCCAAGTTCATAGTCGGACTACTTAATGTAGTGATAACCTATAAAACCCTTATGGGAACTCTTAAGTATCATGATAGTAACTTAGCTCGATATCGTATCGACGAGTAAGCCGACAGACCTTGAGGCATACGAGCAGCAGCGCGATGATGCTTTATTACATACTGAAGATCAGCGGGTAAATTCAATAGAGTACCCTACTGAAGACCCGGAAGAGGTTCCAGTAGATAAAAAAAATATCCTGTTAGGATAAGGAGCTTACCCTCGAGGAATGAGGGCTGCAGCCAGAAAGGCTGTGATGATTAAGATATGGTGCTCAGAAAAGTGAGCATAACGAACTGAGCTATTAGCAAGAGAACTAAAGAATCATGTTGGATTCATAGCCGGACTACTGGATGAAGTACCAGCAAGTAAGACGGATTGGAAGAATTACTCGAGATCTTATACGGAAATAGATGAGAATCCTTAGAGACTTTCATATTAACGAAGAAAGAGCTAGAGTGATGTATGATTAGCAAAGACAGCGATGTAGGACGAGGAACAGAGTCCCTAGAAATAGTTGAGAGGAGGCGGTAAGTGCCATATCAATTGATAAAAAAATTAGTATGAATATTGTCAGTAATAATTCACCATGAGAAGGCAGATGTCATAGGTTGTAATTTTTGGAACCAAATTGAGGTTGATGAAGTTGTTTTATTCAGGAAAATGTCCATTTTATGAATGAATCAGTTAGAAAGTGAAAACATTGGGAAGTGATAGCATGATTGGATAAAGTTATATAAGGAAGTAGTAAGCAAGACAATGATCTCAGAACCTACCGGAAGATAAGACGAGTGAGTCAAGATGAACTCGTAATGAGACTAATGATAGAGACTAAGTATAGGGTTAATTTAACTCAGTGAAATGATGAACCAGAAACGTTAGATGCATGTGATTCAGAGGAATATTAAATTCTTTTTTTTCTTTGAATGGATTATTGTAGTTACCTTAAGTTTACTCCGATGCAGAATTATAATGGATCAAGTAATACAATCACTAGTTGAAGAGAGAAAAAAAAATGTGAGAAAATCTTCCTAGAGCTAAAAGATGAAATTTGTAATGACCAAGAGTTGGCATTGTTTAATGGAAAAAGGGAAACTTTGTGCTTCCAACGACGCTTCGCATAAAAGATTAGGATGTGTGCTTGCGCAGCACGACAAAGTACTTGTGGATGCATTCGGACATCACGGTTCACCAGGTTCGGATGGCCTTAGTAGTGCCAATTTTTGTGGAACAACCAACTCCGACGATAATGTTCCTTCTGAGACTAGTGGTTAGGTACACTGACATTTGGTAATATTGAATGTCAGGACGTATAGGTATCAGGATATTGTGTCAGGTTTCAGTTTGAAACTGTTGATTCCCTTCTAAGGGATGTATATAATTGGTTCCTCTCCAGTGGTTAAACTTCCAATCTAATGACGATTATTTCGTAAATTATGACTGCTTATGGTTCTACCTGCTTGAAGGTTCAGAGAACCATTCTTCAGGTTTCGAAACTGGTCTCCTTAATGGTACCAGTAGGTGGATAGATTGACCAAAATTTCCCTGATTCTGGAAAGAAATCCGGAGAATTTTGGCAAACCTTGTCTTTCTGATTATCAGAGAACATCATTGAAAAGAATGGAAACTGGAGCGAACCCTGTGGATTGTGTAAGAACCCAAAATTTCAGTAGAATTAAAACTTTTCCTATTATGATGAAGTGCATTAATGAATAGTGATTTGGTGGATGAATAGTGATTTTGAGGATTAAGAAAATTTTTCACGCCACCCTATGTACAAGACATGGTATGGATATTTCGAAGTCATATTAGTGATTCACGGAGCGAATAAGTGTATGTAAAGACGATCGAAATTCAGAAATTCCAATTTGTATTCTGGTGTAATATTTGACCGGGCAGTAAATTATATATTGTTATATTCAAGAAATGAGATATTAATTTTGAGGAATTAAGGATTTAATATGTTAGGATTTTATTCGAGGATTTAGAACGGAAACCACTGAGACTTTACAACGAGATTAAGCGACTGAGCGAACGAAGCATGGATTAAGGATATGGTATATTAAGAGTCCAAGGAAGGATATATTATGAGAAAGAAAGAGGATTGAGAATAAACTCCTAGAATTGAGAAATAGAGAATGCTTGAGAAATCGGGAGAACGTTTTCTGAGATAAAGAGAAATAAACAAGGGATGTTGGAATTAATATTCGTTCGAGGTATTGTGCCATATTAGAGCAATAATATGCAAAGTATAAGTTGTAACGTATTAATTTTATTCACGAGACAACAAGGGAATCCAATTGGTGGGAAAGAAAACAAAGCCAAGGGACTTAAGTGCAAGAAACAAGAGATAAGGACTTAGGTGCAAAAGGAGGAAGGACTTGGTTGCATTTTAAGTGGATAAGAATCCAAGGGAGCCAATGGGAGTGTGACACCTAACAAGGATAAGGATGCATCCAAAATATCTAGATATATATTACATGTGTAAGCATTATTGGAGATAAAGAAAACAAAAAAGCTCTCCATCTCATTTTCTTCAAAACTGCTCAGCAAGAACAACCATCAAAGAAAAATCCATATCTCAAGATCTAGAGCTTTAAAAATCACCAAATTTTAACCAAAGCCTCACCACTCCATGGGTAAGATTCACTCCAAATTTCATAGCAATCCAAGTAGTATAGCCTAGGCAAATCACCTCCCCAAGTGAAGGAACCAAACTGCCAGAATTCGTAACAGCTTCTGTACTGATTTTCAAACGGCCATATCTCCTTCGTTTCTCAATGGAATTTGGTGTTCTTTACCTTGTTAGAAAGCTGTTAAGATGCTCTACAACTTTCCTTTAGAAGCCTCGATCAGAAAAGCTCGGTAAGGGCCTCGTTTTCCATGATCTTTCAGTCGGGTTCTAATAACTCCGAATTACTAACTTTGTTTTCTTCATTTCTTTTGATCATCCAAGCTTACCCAAGGCTATACAAGGATTATACAAGGTTTAGAAAGCTATTACACACATCAAGGAAGGTATAAACTCTCTCAACCCTTAGCATGACTTGTTTATAGTTTATATTGTTAGATCTATAAGTTTTGGAGTGAATCTTAGTGATTTGAGTTGTAGATGATGAAATCTTGAGGTTATATGTGGTTGATGTAATTTTAAAGCTTGTTCTTAGAGTATGTGACCCCATGTATGTTATAGAGATGAGATTTGGTGGTTTTAATGGTAGATATGATGTATAAGTTGAGTTCTTGAAGGATTAAGTAAAGATGTGTGCTTAGTAAAAAGTCTGGGAGTATGTACTGCCTTGCAGTGGACTTTTGAACCCCTTAAACTTGTCGCCCGAGGGTCTAATACATATGGTTAGAAAGGTATTTGAATTTAGTTTCCAGAAATATAAGTTTCATAACTAGGTGATGCGTAGATTTTGAGTTATGGCCTGAGAAGTGAAGAGTGGTTCTGGAATCCGAACTGCAGTAAATGGTCCACTTGTGAGCCCTCTTTAAACCCCTAAAAGTTTATGTAGGATCATGGAAAAATTAGGAGAGCTAGTAATTGTAGTGGTGAAGGCTACCCAAAAAGAATTGGATTAAAATATGTATTTTTCAATTTTATAAAAATGTTAGAGCGAGGTGTGCGCAAGTGAAAAACCACTTAGGGGATTAGTTTAAAGTAGTTTTAAGAATATTCACTTGAGTTTTGAGTTTGAGGAATAGATTTGAGTCGAATGGGTAACGAATGTGATAATATGGTGACACGGTCATATGAGGGAGTTAGTGGTCATAAATGGAGTCGTTAAGTTGGTCTTACATCTTTTAAAACCTTATGATTAAGTAGCATTGTTAAGGCACTAACGTACGAATATTAATTATGTATAGATTCCATTCCACTCCGCAAGCTCGACCACCCCAACCTCGCCAAGGGAAGTTTACTTTTCAAAACTTATATATAAGGATTTTCACTGTATTGTTTGTGGCTTTCAAACGTATTATATGCTTATGCTTTATGAGGTTATGTTGAAGTTTGAGCTATATGCACATATGTGTTTGTACACCCTTGAACTTAGAATGAAAATGTTTTCTTCGGACAACGACTCTAGCAATAGAGGTCGTAGCGGTCCAAATATGCTATTGACCGGGGAGCGGTATATTATTGTATTGTGATTAAATTGCGAAAACCCGAAGAGTCATTCGGGAAGTATCGTATACTTAAGTATTTATTATTTTTACGTTGTTAAAAATACTCAAAAATATCTATCTTGGATTAAAAGCTTATTTTAATTAAATAATTATTTTATTAATTGTTTATATTAAATCTTAGAATATCATTTATTAATTAATGTTCATTATTTTAAAGACAAAACTAATCCAAGATACCTTTAGCGTTTTCAAACTCGAACTCTTTCGAACCCAAAACATTTTCGAAAACCCCCAGTCAGGTTTCGCTTCTTGTACGTTCTTCAAGAATTATCGGTCGACTGAGGTCGAACTTCAACTACTCGAATTTTCTATCAAAATGACTTTTGAAAAGAAAAGAAAAAGGGGACTCTGGCAGGTGTGGGAATCGTTGACGAACGATTCCCGGGATGTGTAAGCGGCCGTGAGCCAGGTGGTCCATCAATTATTATTCCGGCCCAGGTGTTGCCGAAGGATGATTACGGATGTAGTTTTCATCGAGGGTGATTACGGATGTAGTTTTCACCCGAGGATAGTTACGGATGTAGTTTCTATCCTTCTACCGGTAGAGAAGACCCGCGGATTGTTGGACTTGGTTGTGGCGACTGATCATCGTCAACCCTTGTCAGGTTTTTTATGTTTTCTTCCATTCCCATCCTCCACTTTGGAAAAATACTCAGACACTGCTTCTTGGGCCTAAGTGCCAAGTTGCCGATAGTGTGGTTTTTGATAAGAAAAATATTGACATCGTGCAGTATCTAGAACTGCAAGATTTTCTATAAAGATTGGCACGTGTTAGTGCACTCTTGCAATTATTTCGAAGAATGAAATGTTTTTGAATGAGAAACCTTCTAAGCTAATGGAAGGAAAGAGGTTTGCAATGATGTATTCCCTGTACAGTATGTTAACCGTAGAGTGTTTTGCCGAAAATGATATACTCATATGTATATATTTTCAAACTTGAGATATATTGAAATGGGAACCTTATAAATGGTTCATATGTTATTCTTAAAGCTCCTTAGTGAGTATAGATGTTTTATTCAAACTCGGACATATATATTGTCCAATTATGTTTTGAAATCTGAGATATATACCCATACAGTTGGGAATGTTTTCGAAATAAACCACATTATTATTTTTCAAAATGGTGAACTTGCTGAGCATTATGTAGCTCATTCTTGCTTTATAAAAACTTTTCAGAAAGAGAAGAATTTGGTCGGTTAACTCCGCACCAGCAGAGGAGGAGTAGAAGATTTACCCCGGAGATGATTTAGTTCCGGATAAATACTACAGAGTAAGTCTGATAGGTTTTCAACTGTAATAGTAAGACTTGTCTTCAAGTATAGTTGTATAAGTGGAAGTGCGTAAGACTCTGGATTGTACAGATGAATTGTAATATTCAGTGTTACTTTTGATTATCGTTTCTGAGGCTCTAACTTGTTTGTGCGTAAGATTGAGGTCTGGATGGATGTATTGTTGAGTTGTAAAGTTAATACAGGTATGATATGGTTTGATGGTGATGTGACGACCTGAATCTTTGACCTCGGATTTGGGGGCGCCACAGATTGGGTAAGGTTGCTGTCATATGGGTTAGTAGACGGACCCTGAGTATTACAATCGATGGTAGAGATAAAATGATGAAGTGAGATTGGACGGAAACAGGAAATGTAAGTAAGAAACCAGCCGGACTAAGAAACTCTGGGATTGAATTAAGTGAAAAGGCTGTTATGCCAGGAATGGTAAGCTTGCGTGGCACGCGGGATTGATAAGAATAGTTAAAAAGATAAAAGTAGAGGAAAGGTGGCCGGAGACCGGCCGAGTAGTCGATTAAGACTTATATGAAGTAAAGTTTTGGAAAGGTAGAAAGGTATCAAAGTAGAAGGCACTATGCCAGCAATTGCTAGAAAAGTAATGCTAATTAGCCAACCCCTAAAATCATATATTTTTATTTTAGAGTGGTCAGTTGAGGCCAAGTCACAAAGGATTATCAAGTGACTAGACCAGCAATGAAAGGACAAAGCAGGGTTGCTTCTAAGTAAGCACCGACTGCAAGGGCTTCTGATATAAAGGAAATATTAATGAGATCGTAGGAATCTTCTACTGAACCCTTTGCAACCCATGTTTGGATTGGGAATTTACTAGACTTTTTGGAATGAGGTCACCCGTACTAAAGTGATTCATGTGTATATGATTGCCCAAGATTACGAGTAAAAATGGAAGTATAATGACTTGAGATGTATGATGTTAGGGTATTATAAATACCATGAATATATTATGACTAAGGGAAGTAAACAATGAAGGTTTATGAAGAGAGTATAGAAATGGTTGGAGATGGATCAGTATGCTGTAGAAATTTTGTCTAAGGCAAGAACCTTTGAGATGAACGTTAAGTACTAAGAGATTCACGTTGAACTCGACCAATATCTTCCAAAACATCCTTGCTACCATTACCAAGTTCTGTAAGAGAGCAGATAGGCATACATTGCCTTTTGGAAGGCCAAATAGGCTGACAACTATCTGAAAGAAGAGGGTGGCATTAAGTTACCAATCGATTATCAAATGAGAACAGTTGAAAAGAGACCCTTATTAAGGATACATGATCTGATTGCCAATTATAGGATGCAAGAATTCCTTGGCAATTGAATTAAGGATAGGATATCCATAAATTAAGACAAACCCTGGGGAATGCACAAGGGATGGCATTAACCCTAATAACGACATTATGAATTCAGATGATATGAGTTGGACTTGCTAAGGCAACAATGACCGGTAAGGATTATTAAAAAGAGTTCTGGAAAGAACATAGACAGAATTATTAAAGTATTGATCAATGACGTTTTGATATACCCTGTACCCAGAAAATACAGGAGGAATGATAAGGATGACCTAAAAAACCTTACAAGGAAAAAGGTAATATTCCGAACTTCAAAATGGAAATTTGGTAAGGAATGTATGACATAGTAACTATAATGCCAGATGAGGCATGTATGAAACCCTGAGGAAGTATGGATTGAACCTATAAAGGTTGAGATTATCCTAAGATAAGGAAAGAACTAAGAAAAGAAGTATCCTAAGTAGGATTGGGAATAAATGTGATAAAGTTCCCACGGGTAGGTGGAAGCAATGACTTATGGAAAAAGACTGATGGATATATTTTTCTCCTTCAGCAGAGCTTAAGGGAGAATGCTTTCACCCAACAGTGATAGGAATGAGGTAGAAAAATTTGAATTGGAATGTATCCAGAAAACATGGATTACAAGGAATTATTATTATCAGGAAAGACCAATGAGGTGGCCGACAGTCTAAGTATAAAGGAATAATTACAAATGTTCATACCGAAGAAACAAAATGATATTTTGAAAGACCTTGAAGGTCATATCGGAGTGGAGGAATTTACATTCCTTTTGATGATCGTGCAAGAATCAAAGGTAATAATAGTTTAAGTAAAGATTCGATTCATGATGGAGTCTTAAGCATATTGCGTACCTTAGAAGGTCCCGTTTTGAGGCAAACCAGGACCATGATACAAAATTGACGAAGTAAACCGTTAAGTTTCCAGTCTTTTATGGAAGCTGCATGAGTGATAGTTTCATCAACCTGACATAGCTGCGATGCTTGAAACTCTTCTGCAATTTTATCTACTTCATGTAATATCTACATCAAGTCCAGGAAGTGTTCCTTATGGATAAGGAAGAGTGATTACTTTGTCTCCCTAAAGGATTAAAACCCGTATGGTTAGCTATTAACGCACTACATAAACAACAAGCGATGGTGATTCTTCTAAGAAAGTAGATGACAACGTAAAGATAAAGAAAGTGCTGCTATTGATAAGATAAATGGCATGTTGATGAATGACAAGCAAGTTTGTGTTAGTGTACTTCTGCGCAAACAAGATAGAGAATATGAGGTTGATGATTCATGATGTTAAATGTATTCCCGTAGAAAGAATTAATGAGACTTAGAGAGAAGGGCAGTTGAGCCCGAGACTTATTAGGCCACCTGAGAGTTTAAAAGTGTTCGGAAGGTGGCATTCGAGCCAGTTTTACCCCCAAAGCTTATAGCATGGTAGTAACGTGTTTCATGTGGCAAAGCTACACCAGTAAAACGCAGATGCTCAACAGATGATAAGAGTGCGAGCAGGTAGATGTACGACCTGGTCTGACTTATGAAAGACAACCTGTGGAAAACTGCGGGTAGAAAAGAATAAGTGATGAGAAACAAGTTGACAGAAGTAGATTATATTGAATCTAAGTTAAAGGGATCGGCCAGATTCATTTCGGAGAATTTAAATTGGAATAATGTGATGATTATAGAGTAAATGTAACGGGATACCAATAAGGAGGTACCAAGTGCAAAAGATATCTCAATAAAGAGATGAAGGTGAATGTAAGAACCCAGATTTTGGGTGGGATTAAAACTTTTATGTATTTAATGATGTAAGAATGAATAGTGGTTATGACTGCGATGTAACGAAGATCTATTAAATAAATGGAACGGATTTGAATTCAATTACTTACATGTCATGCAGAATACTTTTGGTTGACGGCATAGGTAAGAATGATCTATCTCCTAAGGATATAAGTATATTACTTCAAGTAAGATTATTCTTGTGTCATCCAAATCAATATCTATTATAAGTCCAGCGGTTCCGTAAAAAGGTTAAGAAGCACTCGAGAGTGAACCAGGTTCATTTTCCTAATTATAGGAATTAAATAAAAATAAGTGATGAATAGTGATTTTGGTGGAATTTGGAATATTATTATAATAATGATATACCCGGTATTCGGAACGGATTTCTGAGTTCGTATTAGTGATCCAGGAAGAAAATAAGTGTATGTAAAAGCCGTCGGATTCAGAAAAAGAGCACTTTTATTTTCTCCGAGATTTCCCTGGACACTACAAGACTTAAGGAGTTATAAAAGGGAATTAAGGAATTTAAATTCGAGAAGTATTAAGTAAGATGAAGAATAGTATTAGAAATATTAAGAAGGTTTTCGGTAAAACCCTAACTAGAAACGAATGAGTTATTCCCTCGAACGATCAACGAACAAGCAAGGAAATTGAGTAATACCCGGACAAAGGAACGAATAAATAACCAAGAGACAAACAAGTGCAATTGGTGGGAAAAGGAGAAACCCAAGTAACATCCTTATAAGTCAACTACAAGATGAGTGGTGTAATTGCATTCTTGCAAAAATGGAGTTGTTTGTTGTAGTGCCAACACTTGGCCCAATGAGGAAGCAACAAGTGGCACCATTGGATTGCCAACAACACATTAAAAGAGATGCATCCATTATATATGCAAGGGTTATACATGTATTAGCCATAAATCACCAAAACAAAACAAACCACCACCATTTTTCTCCATTTCTTCATAAAAATCTACCCATTCTCAGCTAATTGGAAGTCCAACTTCCAACCATCACTTGTTCTTCAAATTTTTATGGTAAGTACTACATATCATGGTAATGATCTCCTAGAAATTTCAGCTTCAAATTCATCTTTTATCATTTTCAAATAAATCATCAAAGATGATGATGAATAGTGTTCTTCATAAACTAACTTTTATTTCTTGATTTCTTTTGATTATTCAAGCTATACTAAGGCTAGATAAGGGCTAAACAAGGCTTGATAAGTTCATACATACACCAAGGAAGGTATACCACTCTTGAAAACCAAGCTCTTAGTTTAAGTTTTGGTATTTTAGATGAGTTATATGGATTTAATGCATGTTTAGGACCTTAAGATTATGATTGGGATTTATTAAATGTGAAATTAGTTTAGATGAACGGAAAGACATTGTTTGGTCTTAGTTCATGGTTGAATAACATGTAAATGTTGTTTGGAGTGGAAACTATAATTATTGGATGGTTTGAAATTTGGAAATCATGTAAACATAGCCGTCGTAATGCCCGATTGTCGTTAGCCTTAAGAAACCGTGATTAGCAGTAGCATGAACACACTGTCCAGTCTCGGATTTTGCCATGAAAGGCTAGATTATGTTATAAGCTTCGTTTTGATATAAAGATCACATGAAACGGACTTACGGTTTAGGATTTATGACTAAATTACTAAAAGTAGTTCGAATCCGTAAACAAAAGTTCGTAACTGAAATTGAACCCTCGTAAGCAATGTAACGTCATGGCAAATCTTGGTAAATAAATACTAGGGGTAAGAAGGAAGGTGTGAAAGAAAACCGTATGTCAAATAGAGCATTTTTCGATTTATTAAAAATGTTCAAGTCAAGGTTAAACGCGAACGAACCCCTAAAAGACGACTCTTTTGTAACTTTGGTAAAACACTTAGAAAACGGGCGATAAAACTCGGAGTATAAGATTGGTTCGTAACGATCAACCTTAGAACTCGTATGACTCAAGTATGTCCCAAGTATAAGTGCAGTGACATGTCGTATTAACGAACGAATGTCGGGTCGGATCAGTGATAATAAGTAATCCACTAATAGGGGTATAACGAGATAACTCGAGAACGTGTTTCGATTTAAGTATAACTTAACTTTTAATATGTTAAGTGATTAATCCTGAATGCCTTGGCTATTTATAGATCACCAGGCTGAACCGGGACCCGCTACCACTACCCCTTACCGTACTCGACTACCAGGCAAGTTTCAATTCCCTTCTTTTAGGCTGTTGTTGTGATTGAATAAATATATATATATGATTGCTGATATACATATGCCATTGCATGCATGCCTACTTTCAAGTTGAATTGATATACTTGTTCCCTGAATGTTATTGTTGGCTTATAAGCTAGATAGTTATATATCAGTTATAAGCCGGTTATTATAAGACCCTCATAGAAGGGCGTATATATCTTATTAATCAAAAATAGACCGGGAGTCAATATTCCTTGATATATCGAGATTACCTCGGAAGAAGATATTTAAGTAAATATTTTCTATTATTTGGGCGACGAATATTATTTGAATATTCGTTCGAGACTAATTATTTTAACGATCCTTACTTCAAATAATTATTTGAACGTAACTATTCAACGAATAATATTTCTCAATATTCGTTCAGAGTCGAACTGATTATCGACTATTATTTCGAATATTCTTCTAAAGATGAGACTATTAAATGAATATTATTTTGGATATTCTTTTAGATTATTATTTTATTAAATCAATATTACTATTGAATATTCATTTAAGATATTAAATACTTGATGAATATTATTTTAATATTCATCTGAAGCTTGATTTAATTATCGAATATTATTTCGAATATTCCTTAAGGCTTGGATTACTAAATGAATATTACTTGATATTCATTTAGGATATTATTCATTAAATGAATATTACTTTTGAATATTCATTTAAATTCCTAATTAATCATGAATATTACCTTAAATATTCTTTTCAGGTCTTATTAATTAATGAATATTGTTTTGAATATTCATTTAAATATTTATTTATTCAATAAATATTCTCCTGATATTTCTTCAGGGATTATTTTGAGAAATACTCTGATTAAAAATATTCTTTCATATTCCCAAATATTCTTTCAATATTTTAACTCAATAAATATTCTCTGAATATTTATTCCATACTTAGAATAATCTCGATAAGGTTAATCTTCTTCGATTATTACAGAAAATATTTCGAAGTCATATTATTATTAATCTTATATCAAGAAAGGTTCCCAGACATCATTCATCTTTGAGTCTATCTTCTTAATAATAAGGGAACCTTACTTGGAAAAATGTTATTTATCTTGTCGACTTCCCGGTCATAAAGTATTCCCTTCACCCGCAACTCGGGTGTCATTGACTTATTAAGTCGTTGTTTACCTTCTCATCTTTCGAGGGGTAAGATTACTGGAACAAGTTGATATCCGTTACCAAGTAATAGCTTGGGAGTTATTGGTAAATTTTCCTTTCCAACTAGATACGACTACTTTGTGGAGTCTTATCAACAAGTATTATACTTGGGGAAAGGGGGACGAACGTTATATTCAGAATCATGAACTCTATTTGAACTAGGAGTCGTGTAAGAGGCCGAGTAGCGCCGGTCCATCCCCTTGGCCCAACCGTTGGCCGGGGAGAGCTAGCATGGCGGTATACAAGTAAAGCCGTCAGTTCTTCCTTCTACCGGTAGTAAATCTAAATTGAGCTGTACGATCTCGACTGATCATCAAGATTGGAACAGCGGGCGCGGTGAATACTCCATCATTGGTTCATCATCCAAATTCATTTATTTCCTGCAACATGATTATTGTTGGCAGAGTTGGAAAAGAGTCATAACTGGAATTGCAACCCTTTCTTGCAAGTTCCTCTTCTTATAACGATAATAATATCTCGCTTACTTTGATGTAGCAGATATTCCTTCAAACAAATACTTTAAGTTACCTTGTAACTTCATCGTTCATATTATACTGGCATCATTTCCGTAAATGCATGGCATATGGTTTAAAAGATAGCTTTGAACTGTTTTAAATTATCGTTCAGTTATATATTTGTTGGTGGGCTTTCGCTCACCCTTGCTTTGTTTATATTATGTCACAACAACAGCTAGGACAGATGGCTCGCGTCAGGCGCACTCGGCGCAAGCAGGTTACCCGACCCACCGGACTACCCGCTGAGATGCTAGCCGCCATTGCTGAGGTAGCATAGTTAGACAGCTTTTGTTTCCTGTTTAACTATATGTATAATTAATGTAATCAACGGCAAAACTTTTAAACCTATGATGTTATCCTTTTGGGATTGTAATAACTTTTATTCGTAACCCTTTAATGTAAGACTTATTTCAATTTCATCTCTGGGACTATAACTGTTGTGTGTGTGAGTGGTAATTATTGTGGGGTCACAGCATGTGATTTATTTATTGTGGACTCAAATCAAGTATTATGAATGGATGTAAGACCGTAACCACCAGATCCCTGACCCCGGATCTGGGGGTGTTACAGTGAAAGTAAATAACAGAAGTAAATAAGAATCAGATAATAAGAAGGATGTGATTGATAAAGAAAAGACTGGGAAAGCAACTATGGAATATGAAGCAAGGAATGTTATGAATGGATTAATAAAAGGGTTTTCTTATGAATTCTCGGGATGATAAGCTGATAGTGTTAATATTATAGATATGAAAAAGCTAGTAGCGTGACATGGAATGTCAGTAATAATGGTGTCAAGCGAGAAACTAAGATTTAACCTAAGAGGTTCAAAGATTTCCCAAAAGTAAGTGTTGCTAAGGTTGAACCAGAGTACAGGTCCAGAGAATAGTGGACAAAGCAGCAAGATATGTTGACACGTGAGGTTACGATCAAATAGTATTGGATATAATTATGATTAATTTCTTCCTTAATGAACCTCTATAGTTCAGAGGTAAATTCTGAGTATGATATTTTACAATCATGAAAACTTTCTATAATCCTTTAGAATTCTTTTCTTTTCTTTTCTTTTTTTCATCTTCTTTATGAATTGAGAAGAACAACCCTTTAAGGAGGGGAGGTACTGCTAAATGACTATCTGTCTATGTGATAGAAGTCTAAGTGGAATACCATAACTTGTTTAATTGCTTGTCAAGTACTAAAGGCTGGCCCCCTTCTGTACTAACTATGCAATATAACAAATGTTCAATTGATCATAGTGATCTCTCAATAAATCTTTCCACTTCTAAATATTGATCGAGATTGCGAAGATTAAAGCGATCAGGAAATGCACAGTACGAGCGAGGTTACCTCCGAATTCGCAGGGTGATAGTGATACCAATGTTACTGCAGGTGTCAATAAGGATGAGACTGAGTAAGAGTATAACCCGGATAGTGTGTTGTAAGAAAAGTGGCAACGTTGATGGAAAAAGGATAAAGTATGGATTGTAGCACTAGAAGATGTGATGAGAAAGGGTAGAACGACTAAGAATTGACCGGGAAGCTAAAAAGTGAACGACAGGCAAACGACTCTTTGCTTCCTACCTAATTCCGGGACGGAATCCTTTTAAGGAGGGGAGACTGTAAGAACCCCAAATTTTGGATATAATTAAAACTTTTTATTATATACTGAGGTAATGGTGAATAGTGATTATGACTACAATGTAACGATTGAGATAATGAATGAATGGAATGGATATGGATTCAAATACTTATACGTCATGAAGAATGCTAATGGTTGACAACTTAGGTAAGAATAATCTATCTCCTAGGGGAATAAGATATGGAAATTCCAAGCAGGAGAATATTCTTATGTCATCCCGATCGATAACGATTAGTCCAGTGGTTCCGTGAAAGGGTTAAGGAACGCCCGAGAAAGAACAAGGACACTATCATAAATATAGGGCATAAAGGAAGAATAAAGAATGAATAGTGTTTTTGGTGGAAGTGAGAATATTATGAGACGACACTATATAGAAGTATTCGGAACAGATTTCCGAGTTCGTATTAGTGATCCAAGGGGAAAATAATTGTATGTAAAAGCTGTCGGATTCTGAAAAATCGCACTTTTATTTTCTCCGAGAGTTCCCTGGACACTGATAGACTTAAGGATTTAACGAAAGGATTTAAGGAATTTGAATTCGAAAGTTAGTAAGAAAGATGGAGAACGATAGTATTAATACTAAAAAGATTTCCGGTAAACCATAATTAGAAATCCGTGAGATATTCCTACGAACGATCAATCGAAACGAGCAATAATCGGACAAAAGAAACAAGCAGAGGAAGCAAGAGTCATGCATAAGCTACTAGAAAAGATCTAGCAACCAAGTGGACTCAAGTAACTAGGATACTTAGCAAGGAAACTAGTACTTAGAAAGCAAACCACTTAGTTAGCTTATAACCATCCAAAACACAACACATGTCTCTGGGATTGCATCATGCATGACCACACCACCTTTAATAAAGCTACTTTAGCTAGATATTATCAAGATGAGGTGTATTATGCAAGAGAACCAACCAACCAAAGATCAAAAACTCCATTCTCTCCATTTTGTTCAAACTGCCCAGCAGAACACCCTCAAAGAAAAAAATTCATATCTCCATTTCTATCCATGATAAAATCACCAAATATTTACCACACCCTCTCCACTCCATGGGTAATATTCGCTCAAAATTTCATGGCCAACAAATTAGTATAGCCTAGTCAAATCCATTCTCAAAGTTGGGGAAACAAATCTGCCCAGCTTCTGTCCAGCAGAAAAAGAGGGCTCAAAACCCTAGCTAGGAAGCTTCATATCTGATGATCTAGGACTCAAAACAAAGCTTATGAAGAGCCCAAGATGTGGTAAAAATTTGAGAGCTAAATTCTTATTTTTTCAATTTTCTATGATTTTTACAAGTTTAGGGTGAATAGTAACTTCCAAGAACTAATCTTTGATTTCTTGTTTTCTTTGGTTGATCCAAGCTTTGTTAAGGCTATACAAGGACTAGATCAAGCTTGGTAAGGCTAGTAAATACTCCAAGGAAGGTAATCATCTCAAGAAACCCTAGCTCTTAGTTTAAGTTTTGATGATTATTGGATGATTTTGAGATTAGTTATGAAATGGTGTATTATAAGCATGATTATGTAATTAGCTTTATTGATCTAAGAGATATAATGAATATGATGGTGAAGTATGATATTTCTGGACTTGTTGAGATGAGAATCATGTGTATAAAATGTATGTATGCCCGGTGTGGCTTGGTGATTGTTGTAACAATTTGGAAACGTCCGATTTATAGCCGTCGTAATGCCCGATTTTCGTTAACCTCTAGAAAACCGTGCATAACAGATAGGATGAGTTTCTGGCCTTGATGAATAAATGATATGCCCTTGTAAACCTCGAGCCATAGATCGTTTTGGCGAACGAATCGTAACATTCCGACTTACGGTTTAGGAGTTATGGTCAAATTACTAAAATTGGTTCGAAACCGTAAGTAAAAGTTCGTAACTTCAATTGAACCCTCGTAAAGCATGTTACTCAGTGGAAAATCTTGGTAAATGAATACTAGAGGTAAAAAGGAAGGTATGAAAGAAAACCACATGTCAAACGGATCATTTTCCGATTTTATAAAAAATGTTGGAATCGAAGTTAAACGCGAGCGAACCCTTAAAAACCCACTTGGTTATAACTTTGGTAAAACACTTAGAAAACGAATGATAAAACTCGAGGTATAATCTCGGTTCGTAATCAATCGACTTTAGAACTTATACCACTTAAGTATATACCGAGTGTGGGTATGATGACATGTCGTAATAACGAATAAATGTCGGATCGTATCAGTAATAAAAAGAGTTACACTAAAAAATGTATAACGGGATAATTCGAAAATGTGTCTCGACTTAATGAAGTTATACTTAGACTTTTAAAATGTGTTAAGTGGTTAATCTCGAATGTTCTGATTGTTTATAGATCATCGAGCAGACCCAGGACACGCTATCTCCACCCACACCCGATTACCAGGCAAGTGTTCAAAACTTTGAACCTGTTGTTGTGATAATATATATATATATATATATATATATATATATATATATATATATATATATATATATATATATATATATATATATATATATATATGTGATTGCCAATTTACATATGCCATAGCATGCATGCCTATTGTCAAATTATATTATGATACCTGTACCCTGAATTGATATTGGCTTATAGACTAGATACGAATTATCAGTTATAAGCCGGATTGTTTTGATAAGACCCTTAGCGAAGGGCATATGATATTCATTCTTAAATATAGATCGGGAGTCGGTATTTTGAGATATAGATAGTCATGGAAAGCCGGAGGGATTCCAACGACAGATGATTATTTATCTGAGGAATGTTATTGTTAAACGTTATTTATATTCCATAAAGTATCAATTACTTGGAAATATTTCATTCTTAAATATAGACCGGGAGTCGGTATTTTGAGATATAGATAGTCATGGAAAGCCGGAGGGATTCCAACGACAGATGATTATTTATCTGAGGAATGTTATTGTTAAACGTTATTTATATTCCATAAAGTATCAATTACTTGGAAATATTTCGAGGAATGTTATTCGAGTATTATCTCAGTCGAGAGATATTAAATGAATGTTAGTTTCGAATATTCATTTAGAGTTGATTATTTAATGAATATTATTTTGATATTCATTAGAATGTTATTTATTAAATGAATATTACTTTCAAATATTCATTTAAGGTTTTATGTACTTGATGAATATTATTTTAAAATATTCATTGGAAGTTCTATTTACGTAAGGAATATTATTTCGATTATTCCTTTAAAGTTTTGATTACTAAATGAATATTATTTGGATATTCATTTAGAAGATTATTTATTAAATGAATATTATTTTCAAATATTCATTTAAGGATTGACCTATTTATTGAATATTATTTTAAACATTTATTGGAGTTTAATTATTTAATGAATATTATTTCGAATATTTATTTAAGGAGGGATTTATTTAGTAAATAATTCCATATATTCATTTGAGGATTACTTACGAGCTATATTACAATTTAATAATATTCCGTAATTATTATTGAGTTAATAAATATTCTTGGAATTTTTATTTAAATCTTTTAAATTCTTTTTAAAAATGATTTATATTAGTCGGAGACTATCTGTCACCTCCAGATATTATGTAAAATATTTCGGAGTCTTTTTACGACTATTTTATCAAGGAAAGGTTCTCAACTCTTTATTTTTCATTTAAATCTATCTTAAAAAGGATTTAAATGCTCGCTCAAACTTCCATGTTATAGGGGAACCTACTTGAGCAATGTTATTTATCTTGTAGACTTCCCGGTCATAAATCTCATAATTTATCCTTTTCACTCGCAACTTGGTTGCTATGGACTCATTAAGTCTGTGAGTACCTTCTCATCATTCGAGGGGTAAGATTGTTGGAACAAGTTGATATCCATTAACAAGCAAAAGCTTAGGAAATGTTGGTGAATTTTCCTTTCCAACTAGATACGACTACTTTGTGGATTCTTATCAACAAGTATTTCACTTGGGGAAGGGAGGAGAAACTCTACGTTTCGATGCTGTGGATTTATTCTAACTAGGAGTCGTGTGTAAGAGGCCGAGTCGCGCGGTCCATCACAAGGCCTAACCATTGGCCAGGGAGTTACTATTAAAGGCAATCGACAAGTGGAGCCGTCAGTTCTTCCTTTTACCGGTAGTAAACTATATTGGGCTGTACCATCCCCGACTGATCATCAGGGAGTGGGACAGCTGGCACGTGATAACTCCAGTATTGGTTCATCTCCAAAATTAGGAATTCCCTGCAACACGTATCGAAGAGACTTCTTTCAGGTTGACGGTGTCTTCCGCAACACGTATCGAAGAGACTTCTTTCAGGTTGTAGGACTTCGAAAAATGTTAATAACTGGAATTGCAATATTTTCCTTGCAAGTTCCTCTTTATATGATAAATGATGATATCTGGCTTATCTTTGACATAGCAGATATTCCCACCTATATATGCATTTTGAGTTACCTCGTAACTTCATCGTTCATGTTATTCTGGCATCATTTCCGTAAATGCATGGCATATGGTTTGAAAGATACTTTTGAACTGTTATATATTTTCGTTCAGTTAAATATTATTTTTTGTGGGCTATTGCTCACCCTAGCTTTATTATTACATCACAACAACAGCTAGACCAGATGATTCGCACAAGGCGCACTCGATGCTGGCGAGGACGATGAGACTACCAGAGCCGAAGAGAAAGCTATTGGTAGGATAGATTCATTCTTTCAGTACCACATATATGGACTAGTATGACTTATGTAAATGGATGGCAAAGAGTATGTATTCATATTGTAACTCTTTTGGGTTGTAAGAACTCATAATGTGTTTAATAAAATTTGATTGTTACTCTAATTTCATCTCTGGGAATATAACGGGTGTGTTTTATATTGTTGTGTTGGGTCATAAAGATGTAAATTATTTTATGTTGAGGTAAGTTCTAGTATTGTGGACAGAATTGGATACCGTAACGACCGGATCCCGGACCCCGGATCTGGGGGTGTTACACAAGACCGGCAAAGTTTTAGAAGTACATAGTCTACAAAGGGATACTACAAAGTGTAGATCACCGTATGAAGCTTTGTATGGAAGGAAGTTTAGATCACCCGTGTATTGGGAAGAAGTTGGTGAAAGGAAGATTTTAGGACCAGAGCTGCTCCAACAGACGAAGGAAAAAATTGATGTTATTCAGAAGAGACTTATTACTACTCAAGATAGACAGAGGAAATATGCCGATCAAGCCAGGAAGGATATGAGTTTTGAGATAGGAGATCAAGTGTTGCTTAAGGTATCACCATGGAAAGGATTAACAAGATTTGGTAAGAAAGAAAAACTGAGTCCAAGGTATGTAGGACCGTTTGAGATTTTAAAGCGAGTTGGAAAAGTTGCTTACGAATTGGTGTTGCCACCGCACATGTATCACATTCACAATGTTTTCCACATATCTATGCTCAAGAAATATATTCCAGATATGAGTCATGTAATCGAGTATGAACCCATCGAGATTCAACCAGATTTATCGTACGAGGAGCAACAGTAGAGATTCAAGATAGAGCAGAGAGAAAGCTTAGGAATAAGATTGTTAGCTTGGTTAAGGTATTGTGGAGGAATCCTAGAGTTGAAGAGTCGACTTGGGAGCTTGAGAGTGAAATGCTCGCAAAGTATCCTCATCTATTTACTTAGGTAAGATTTTGGGGACAGAATCCTTTTAAGGGGGGAAGGCTATAACGACCTAGAATTTTTCGCAATTATATAAGTATTTATTTAATTGATAAATGTGAATTATGTGATATGGAAATTATTTGTGAAGTCAAGTTATGTGTGGAATCATGATTATGTGACTTTATGATGAGTGGTATGTGCCGTATGTGTTCGTAGAATTTTAATTACATTTTTGGTGCATTAAAACTATTTTAAACATGTATTTTTAATCTTCCAAGAATCTTATAAAATCATTGGAGTCATTTAAATTCACGAAATCTTTCACAATATCATCTTTGTGATATTAATTTATTTTTAAAATTTGTGGGAGTATTTAATTGTGTGTTTTAGTATTTTAAATTGATTTAAAATGTTTTATTTCTTTTAAAGATTCTTTATTTCAAAAATTCGTATAAAATTTATTTTTAAATCAAAAATTATTTTAAAAATATGGGGATGTCTGTAATTTCATAAAATTCATTTTAGAATTTTAAAAATTATTTTTCTACTAATTCCTGATTTATTTCAATTTTAAATTGATTAAAAACGAATTTTAAAAGAAAATAGATTTTCAGCTTTTTTCCAGATTACCGTTTTGCCCCTGAGTCTTTATATCACCACCCACCTCCATTTTCTTCTTCTTGCTCGCGAGTTTAGCTGATGTGGTACTCTCCTTCATCCCTTTTCATTTTCTTTCGATTTTAATATCAAAATCATGCCTAAATTCCTGTTTTAATCCCCTTTATCTTATCCTTATGCTTGATTAATACTTGGGTGAAGTTTTGGTACAGTTTTGTGTGTATATATTCAACCGTGTGTTTGTATATGATTCCAAATTGACATGCAAGCTCTGTTATGTACTAGTTTGATGATTAAACAATGTTATAATGTTGGTTATGTATTAAAATCGAGTTTTTAAGAAGTTTGGTGTGTGTTCTTGAGTTCTGGTCAAAACCCTCGTCGCCGGTGAGTTTTTCCGGTGAGATTAATGTAGCCAGTGGTTCACTTGAAAATAAACAAATTGAATTACTTTAAAATTCATACATAATGAATAAGCTATCGATTTATTGTAAAACAAATTAATAAAGTGCACATTGAGATTCACGGTAAGAAGCATATAAGACTCTAATTGTTGGCGCATATGAGCATAAGGCAGTGGAATAATAAGCAGTCGCCAATATAACACATAATAGTACCATACATAATGCGAATGCTTGCACGAATAAGCAATATACATACATGATGGCCACAACAGGAGCAAATAATAATAATCAAAGTAGCACTCAAACATGTAAAAGCATGAGTCATAATAAAATAACCGGTTAGCAAAGCAAGGGGCGCACCTCTTTTTTTTTTTATTTGTCGAATGAGTTTCTGTAGGAGTTTTTTTTTATTATCTAATGGGTTTATTATATAGGCACCTAAACCCTAATTTAATTCAGGTAATTGTAAAACTTGCCACTAATAAAGTTCAACCTCTCCAAGTAATACCATAATTAAAAGATTCTAATACACATAATTAACATATTTAAAAAATATTGATTCACTAAAATATTTTCACGCTTCTTTCTATTAATAATTAATATTATATTAATCGAATAACTTGTACGAAAAGAAACTCTAAAATTTTCTAAATAAAATAAATGTCTAATAAAAAATTATTAAATATATAATTTATAATAATAATTATTAATAATAATAATAATAATAATAATAATAATAATAATAATAATAATAATAATAATAATAATAATAATAATAATAATAATAATAATAATACGGGGTTTTACAGGAGAACTCCTAGTTCTGCCTCTGATGATCAACATTAACGAGACTGAGTTACCACTCTGACCTTTTCCTTGATGTTATTCTTCGTGGTATGAAAAGGGAAGTGCTACCTTTTTCTTTGAATATTTTTTTTTTATGTTATAAATAAGTGTACCTTTTTCTACTGAACAAATCTCTCTCCTTATAAGATAGAGTATAAATGTTTTAGTTGCTAAAGAAAAAAAAAGTATAAGATGGAGTATAAATGTTTTTCGTCACATGGAGTATAAATGTTTTAGTTTTTAGAAGTTGGAGAAAATTAAAGCCGTCTCTTCAGTTTAAAGTTTCGATATATATTTTTTGATAATATTTCTCTGGTTGATTCAAGCAAGTTTACTGAGAGTGTAGTGGATTTTAATCGATTATTCTCTATCTTGTTTTTATCCTAGGATGTATTGTTTCTCGTTTTTATCTTATCTGGTAGTTGCTAACGCACTCATAGACTTGAGGGGTGAAATTGCTTTAAGGAGACAAATTTTTGGACTTGAGATTAAATCTAATTTTGTTTGTTTTTTCAAACGCTCCTTTTATTAGTATATTAAAATATACGTATCATATTGTATGTCAAATTTTCTATAATTTGCAGAAAGGACTTGCAATAATGTTATGGATAAAAAGTTAGATAAACTAGAATTTTAGCATAATATTTTTTTTCTCATGTTTATCACAAAAGTTTTAAAATCCATAACTAAGCCATGTGTGGTGAGTAAGAAAATGTCATAAAATAAGGGGTTAAATGGTAAAAAGATCACTCAACTTAGGCTCAACTTACAAGTATGTCATCCAACTGAAAAAGCTTGCAATGAAACTGTTGATGAGTGGATTTCGTAACAACTTTTTAGAGATTTGTGATGAGTTGTATAGGCAAACGATTAACTATTCTATGGGAGATTTGGGTTGTGTTTATGGGGGTGAGCTGAGCTTGAGAGTGCCTCCAATAATCTCAGGTTCCTTTAGAGAATATTAGAGAGCGATTATCCGTCCCCTCTCAAGGTGACTACGTATCCTTTATATAGGAATCAAGCTCACGTAGTTCTAATTCTAAGCTGATTCTTTTTGACCAGCTGTATGAGGTAATCTAGTTCGTGTTGGAATCAAGTTCCTTTAGATCTTACCACGAACTGGTTGGCTAAGTAGAGTAGAACTCGAGTTCGTACTCCACTATAAATCAATCGGCTATTAGAGATAATCTAGGATCAGCTTCGTCCTAGAAGTACACTCCAATAATAAAACTATATCTGTCTAGATAACTTTTAGATCTTTCTACTAGCTAAACTTAGGAACCTGGTGCTCAGGAACCTATTTATCTCGAAACCTGTTTCTCAGGAACCTCTTTACAGGAGTCTGTACCTTCACAAATAGCAAATATATTAATCTGGGGAGCCTCTCTGTAATCCCCATATATTCGTAACTGTCTCTACGGCTGATGCTAAGTTGATTCATGCTTTCTTTCACAGAGGAACCTGGTCTATTAGTGATCTGCTCAGCTTCTGGCTATACAGGAACCTATGATGCTTGTCGATTCTTGATAATATTTCTGTTTGATGCTCATTTCCTCATGTCTAATCTTCATGGCTTGCATTGGATCAATCTTCTGACTTGCGTGGACTGGATCTTATATCTTTATGGGCCTAAATTCAGCCCATGGTGATTTTGGGCACAACAACTACCCCCCCCCCCCGGTTCCTTGAAATTATGTAATGTGAAAGGAACCTATTATGCTTTCTGATCTGGGGTCCAATACTGAATCATTCTTCTTCAAATACCTTACTTCAATACCATATATCCAAGCCTACATGAGCTAACTCTTCGTAGGAAACAAGACATAAAATATTTTAGCTAGTATAATCTTGGTCAGCTTCCTTCTTAACGTGGAACCTGCCCTTCTATTTTCTTCAATGTCTCGTTCAATCTTCAATCTTCATCTACCAATCAATCTTCATATATTCTTCTGATAATCTTTTCTGAATTTTCTCTAAATATCTTTCCACCAAAATTTAGCTCTTGAGGTCAACTTTACATCTTTATTCAGCTTCCTACGGAATCTGGCTTGCTACTAGATATCTTTGTACGTCTCTTCAAATTTCAATAATTTTGAAATACAGGAGTGGATAATCTTCAGCTGTAAATATCTTAGAGGGATAATTCAAAATTATAATTATCCTTATCAATTACCGAAACTGCAGTTAATGTATGCGTTTCCAAGCTTCACACGCCTCCTACGCGTGCATCATTTCGGCTTTCGCTCCAGTCACTTGCTACCACGTGTACGCGGCTGTCTACCATTTACCTTGGTTATATAAGCACGCGAATTGGTTCAGCTCCATTTTTGCCTTTACCAAATATTAACTAAAACCCTTGGAGAGAGAAGAAGGAGAAGTTCGACGGCTATTCATTCAATCTAGCTTCCTTATCACTGCTTTCTTTCGATCAAGGTATTATTCCGTTCGTCTTTCTCTCCTCTTTCATAATCTTGACTTTGTTATCAATTATTTGCTTACTTAGTCCTTGCATGTTGACTTTCTGTTTGTTCTTCTCCATAGTTTGAATGTATGTATCTGCATCTTGTTCATAGTCATGTGCTTTTACCTCGCTTTGTACTGAAGTGTATATGTGTGTCCAAACTTTACTTTTCACATTCCATATCGCACACACGTGTTCCCAATGTACTTTTGTATCTCTGTTATAATAGTTCATCTCTGATACTTGTTGACATGTATCCTGATTTGAATCTCCTTCATGGATCCTTAATATGTAACCATGGTCTGACTTTTGTATGCCTAGATGTCTTAATTTCTTTCGATTATCTGTTAGAGACCTTAATTTTTCTCTAGACTCCCTCGAACCTGACCTTTCTCCATCTGTCTTTGTAGATGTCTTCTGAATCAACACATTCAGATCATTATTCTTCAATTAACCCTGTTCTCGCCAAGTCTGTTAGTAATAGGACTAGATCTAGGGTCTTGATTCCAGATACTAATGACCCTCAAGATATCCTCTGAAATCCTCTCACTATTAACGATTGAATAGAACCACTCAGCCTAATCGATTTAGGAGAATATTGGCCTTCTGATAATGAGGAGGTATCTAAACCAGAACTTGAACTTTTTTCCGAGCCTGATTTTGACAATGAAGTAACTATTGAAAGAGAACTGTATAGGCAAGAGATTGTGCCTTTCTGTGAGAAAACTGACTCGTCCATGTCTTCAGCTAGGTTAGAGAAGTTGTATGAAGAATGTCTCCGTCCAACCTGCATAACCGTTATCCCAGAACTTGGTGAAAGAGCTCACAGGTTCGATGTTAAAACTGTTGGAATTCGGGCATGAAAACGCAACGGAAATAACGTAAATAACAATTAAAAACGAATTCCAAAGCCCGGATCCATGTATAAAATGATGACCATGGTATAAAATTCTCAAGAACAAGATTGTACCTTGTTAAAGCTTTCCAATGGATGTCAAATGGAGATCCTAGCTTGATGATCTTGAGAGCTAAAGTGTTGATCTTAAGAGTTAAACTTGCAACTCCTCCACCGGTATCCACACTTGAATGCCTGCTTGATTCGTCGAACGATTTCGCCACGGAATTTGGTACTAGCCAAAATAAATAAAACGGATGTGTTCTTGACTTGTGCTTGATTTCTCCCTTGTGTTTATGAACTGAGATTTCAGTTGTGTTCAGTCCAAATGACTTGCCAACTCTTGGCTTATAAAGAGAAATAAAGTAAAATGGAGCCTTAAACAATTAGGCCATTTTTATTTAAACAAATCTTATTTATTTAAATAAATTAATTAAGTCATACTTAAATAATCAAATAAGTCAAGAAAATACATCTTCAAATTTTATCTTTAACTAATCAAGTCTCACTTAATTAATTTCATAAAATTCGAATTATTATTTATTATTAATTTAAAAATCATAATTTAAATTATTATTAATTTAAATTCATGAAATAAATTAATATCCCTTTTAAACATTCTTTGTGTGTGACCCTGTAGGTTATTATTTAATTGACAACAATTTTATTCTCTAATAAAATTGTAAACAATAAGCGGCGTCTAGTAACACATTATTGCTACCCAATAAAACAATAATTAAATCAACGATTCAATCAACCTTTTATGACAAATGTTCCATGTAATATAATCCCTTTAAATCATGATATTATAGATTAAACTCGAGGCATGTAATGTGTCATCCTCTTCATAATTTAATCTTCATTTTCTTGATCGATGAGTAGACTATTTAATCAAATCAACATTTGAGCATGGCCATGCATTTCATAGTCTCACTCAAACAAGAGGCCGATAATATCACTCCTTTATCAGGAGATTTAAATCCCATCTAGATCGTTCATATTTCTCACATGATTCATAATATATCCGATATTCACCTTTATCATTATCCGGCTAAAGATAACTTTTGACGAATTCAAAATATATTAATTCTCATGTAGAATTATAACGACTTCAGGTCTAAGGATCATTACACCATTATCACTGTGAGAATACATATGACACATTTATTATTTACCATGATGTATCTCACTGTGGGTCTGTCCAGTACCCTGTACTCGTACAGTTACCTATGCATTGCTTTTAGTATCTTCATACTTATGACCAATGAGATGTGGTCATCAGTCAATTATCATACTAGCCTCAGTGTATTATTATTGTCCTAAGTAATAATAATACTCGGCTAGGGACATTTAAGAATATGATACAATCATTATATAATCTCATGTTCAAGTCACATACTTGCAACAATATAATTTGTATCAAGGTTCTAAGGACATTTATTATACTTTATTTATTTCACAGTAAATAAAGCCAATAATAAACATATATATATCGAATATATAATATCACTCAAACATAAATATAATGTATACATTGCCTCTAGGGCACCAATACTAACAAAAACCCCTAAGTGTGGGATTCCCAATGTTGTAACTTCTGCTACCTTTTTTAAGGTTAGTCTTTACTTTCCCCTTCATCCATTCTTGAGAGAAGTTCTTGATTTTTATGACCTCGCCCCCTCCAATTGACTCCCAACTCATATAGATTAGCCGTCAGTACATATGTTCTGTATGCTAGCATGTTTACCACTCCTTTATCTGCACCTGATCTAGGTTACTTCTTTAGATTAAAAGATACTGGGAAGGGTTCTGGTTGTTTTTATCTGATTGCCTGGCCTAGTCATCAAGGTCAATGTATAAAAGGCATTAAACAAAATTTTGAACAATGGCAAGAACAGTTCCTTTACTGTTTTTATTGTCCACCTGTCCGCTTTGAGTTCAATAGCCGCCCTCTAATTCCTAAACAAACCGTTCTTACTAGAGCTTGTTTAAAGAGGGCTGAAGAAGCCTTGAAACGTTCTTTATCAATAATAGATTGTATGGTTCTATTAACATCTGAGAACCTCATTACTCTAGGCTTTCTCCCTGCTTCATCTGGTAAAACTTCATTTCTTTTGTGCTTTATCTTCGACTTTATCCTTATAACTGCATCTATTTTTCTTACATAAACCTCAGTTTAATCTTGACTTGTTCATTTATTCAGGTATGGCTCCCAAAATTTCTTCATTTGTGAAGAGGTCAAAAAATGTAGAAGAGGTTTTTAAGACTGAAAACGAAATCAAGGAGGTTCCGCTGTTGCTACTCCAATTAACGCAATTCCAACTCCAGCTTCTATCCAGAATCAACCATCCGGTTCCTCAAAATACAAGCTAGCTCAGACCACTTTAGACCTATCTGGAAGGTCCCAAACTCGATCCATGAGGAAAGGTAAAGCTATGAAAGTTGATCCTGTTGCTGTTCAGAATCAATTTAAAGATTTGATTTATACTCATGTCCCTGTGGAAGCTGTTACCGGTTGGGTTAAGATGGACTCTTCAGAAGCTCTTGTCACCATGAGGTTTTCAGTAGCCCAGAATGCATTCTTCACCCTTAGGTTTTGTGATGATGTTGCAGAAAAGACGCAATACGACCTCGGATTGCAAGGAGAAGTTAATAAGCTCAAGGAGGAGTTGGCTGCTAAAGAAGAAAGGGTGAACATTGCTACTGGTGCTGTTAGAAGGGCAAAAGCTATCGAGACCTCTCTAAAAAATGATAAGGAAGAGCTTCAGGGATAGGTCAGAGACCTAAAAGATGGGAAGTTGTCAATGCTGGAGAAAATTAACGAGCTTGAGATTCAAGTGGATGCTTTAAATGCCTCTGCTGCTTCTATCAAATCATCTATGCTCGCACAAGAGAAGGCCAGGTATGACTAAGGCTATGATGAAGGCATTATGGACTACATGCGCTCAACCTGGGAGAAGCTTCCTGATATCGATTGGTCTGCTCTTGGAGAAGACGTTGTGGGCATGGTTGAAGACTTTAAAGCTGAAGCTGTTGCAAAGGCACCCGTTCTGCCTGCTAAGGCGGTTGAGAGGTCACCAGAAGTTGTTTCTGTGACTGCGGAAGCTGCTATCCATTCTGCCCAAGAGATTCCCCAGATTACTCCTCCTACTGCTCAACAAATGGACGATTCCACCAAGCTTCCTGAAGCTTGAATCTTTTATCAATCATCTTTCTAAACTTGATTTATTCAATAACTTTTGATGAGTTCGCGGGCCCCTCGTAGTGCCTCGCATTATGTAATCTTGAATTTGGTTTCCAAGGCCTTTGTGCTTTAACTTTTGATGGTTGGTTTCCTAGGGTCTTTGTACCCTACAACTCTTTATGCTATAGTTCATGTTTACTTCATAGTAATCTTGATTTTGAATTACATATCCATGCATGTATATTCTTCATACTTATATCTCAACTTAACACTATACATTTTCTCTCAAAACTTTTGTAACCTAAAGAATTTGATAAGTGGATTAATATCCACTTTGAACATTCCATATCGGCTTAAATTGATTCACTTGGCCTCAAGTTTATTTTATTTTTGATGTGTTTCATTTAGTTGTGCAGGTTTGTAAATCGTTGGCTAGGGTTGGTGATTTCCGTTGATCCTGGAGTGGATTTTGAGCTTGGAACGAAGAATGGAGTCTTTACCTACGTTACTAAGGAGATTGAATTAAGGGTTTGAAGAATGGCAATTCACGGAAGAGAAACGGTAGAGAATGGAGTTAAAATGAAGAAATAAAGCAAAAATCAGCATCCGGCAGTTTCACTGGCGCGCTACGGCGCGTGCAGAGTACGCTGCGACGCGGTTTTCAAATTCTGGAGTGCGCTGCGGCGGGGCTAGATGTAAGATACCAGATTATTTTAGGATTTATTATTATTATTTTATTAATTATTATGTTGATTAGTATTTAAAGGATAGAATTGGATTTGGGAATATCATTGTGGAATTCAACGATATTTAGTATTGAGTTTATATGAGTATATATTAAGTTTGTTAGCGTGACGCCCAAATCTACTAACCCCGGATTTGGAGGCGTTACAAGTTGGTATCAGAGCGTAGGTTATAGTAAACTAGAAACGAGAGTGTGTAGGAATGTGTATAGTTAAGTAAGGAACGTCAGAGTTCATATAGGACTCGTGTTGGACTATTGGATATAGTACCAGTTAGTGAGTTAAGATATGAGTGGTGGCAGATAGTTGAGTGGAGTTGGGTAGAAACCCTTGAGGCTGTAGGTAGTGGAATCTTCAGAGTCTAGTGCGAGTGACGACGACGTATAAAATAGATAACTTTAGGACGTGTAGTAGAAGAGTCTAGATCGAATGACGAGTCAGCGAAGGAGTCGACAAAGAAGATGTACGTGGAGACCCTGGCAATACCTTCTTTTTTTTTTAAATCAATATTCCTTTGATGAGCTTATTTTGACAATTGTCCTTCCCTGAAGTTGGATTTCCAGTTATGATGGAGGCTGTAATGCCTATTTCTTTTATTTCTAAACCCTATCAAGTTTGATATATGAGTTTCGAAATTTCTTCATTAGTGAATAATCCTATTGTTGATAGATTATCATTTCTTAGTATTGTGCCAGTCATTTCTTTCCTGATTATCCTTTTCTTCTGAAGTAGTACCCATGGAATCCATTTAGTTGTAATCCAGGGGTATGTCTGAGAATTTCTCATCAATTGATTGTTAATTCAATGTTCGAATCTTTTTTATGTTTCTTTACTCCAACTGAGGTGAACAACCCTATTTATAGGGGACACAAGGACTGTTTGTCTGTGTGATAGCAGTCTGATGGGACGCCATCACTTGTGTGTTGTGAAGTACAAGAAGGTTAATTATCTTTAGTCATGTCTTGAATAAGGCACGCAACAAGGTTCATTTGATCATATTGATCACTCAGTAATCTTTCTTTTCCAAGAATATTTGTTCGAAAACTAATAAATTAATTCTAAAATTGTGGAACCTTTGCTACGATGTGAAATCGTTCTATTCAAATATCATGAATCATAATATCTCGAGTAGTCTTGAACGTATGCCAATCGAGTTTAGAATACTAGTAACGCGTGACGTATAGTACTACGATTAGAGTTGTTCTATATAGAGAGATCAATAGAGCTCCCAGTATAGTAAATAAGTATCCAGAGTACAGATTAGTAGAGTTGCGGATGCAACACGAGTTGGTAGAGTAAACCCCAGTAACCCTTCTTTACTTGATTTCGAGGACGGAATCCTTTTAAGGTGGGTAGAATGTAAGATACCAGATTATTTTAGGATTTATTATTATTATTTTATTAATTATTATGTTGATTAGTATTTAAAGGATAGAATTGGATTTGGGAATATCGTTGTGGAATTCAACGATATTTAGTATTGAGTTTATATGAGTATATATTGAGTTTGTTAGCGTGACGCCCAAATCTACTGACCCCGGATTTGGAGGCGTTAGAAGTAACCAGATTATTTTAGGATTTATTATTATTATTTTATTAATTATTATGTTGATTAGTATTTAAAGGATAAAATTGGATTTGGGAATATCGTTGTGGAATTCAACGATATTTAGTATTGAGTTTATATGAGTATATATTGAGTTTGTTAGCGTGACACCCAAATCTACTGACCCCGGATTTGGAGGCGTTACACTAGATGCGCTGCGACGCAGGAGGCTTTCTGCCGAAATCGAAAATCTTTCCTGAAAATCCTGAATTTCTTTCCTGTTTCGAATTTAAAGTGTAATTTTGGTAGTTTCTTGCTGGAAAAGACTCCCGAGCCTATATAAACACATCTTCTCATCAGATCATAGATATATATTGATAATAAACACAGAGAACGCCAGAGATAGAGATTCAGACTTCTATCCTTTCTTGGTCTTCTATTTTTTGTTTTTCAGAATAATTATTCTTTTTAAATTCTAAGTTTATTAATACTTTCTCATAATGTTTTAACCTTTCAAAAGTTTCTTTAACTTCTTATTTTATTTCTGATTTATATACAAAATATGATTTATCCATGACAAATAATAGCTATATCCATTTTTATTTCTTTCTTTATATCACTTAAGTATCTTTTAAGAAATTTAATAGTGTGTATTAAATTTTCATGGTTAGGACTAGTTTCTATTTTATCAAGACTTTTTTCATAATCTTGCATTACTTTATTTTTTTCTTTTATCTTTGATTTATATATAAAATAAGATCTTTCCATTTTATTCAGTTAAATTTGTATTTTTTTAGTAGTCTCTCATGATACCATTTTATAGTTACTCTATCCATTCTATAATAATCCATTATTATTCTTTCTAGATGAGTTTCTTCCATCCATTCTATTTTATTAAGCCTATTTTGAATTCTTTCCATTTCTTGATTCATTTTTTCTTCACTTTTTATAAAGTACTTATACCTATTAAATTGTCTCTGTATTGTCATTTTATTTTATTTATTTTTGTAGCTAGATCATTTATTAATTTATATTGTTCTTCTATAACCTTTTTAAGTTCATTTACTTCTTTATCTTTTCTTGTTATTATTGTTAAATTCTATTCTTCTAACATTCTTATTTCTGCATCTTTATTAGCTAACATCTCTTTTAATATATTTATTGTATCTTCTCTTTGATCTATTATTTTAAGACTCATTCTACAACTTTCAATATGTTAATTAATATCTTTATTATAAGTAGGGGTTTTTATTGCTATTCTTCTAATTCTCTCTAGATCCATTTAACAAGTTTTTACACATCTTCTTTCATGCGGATGCTTTTAACAACTAGCACCATTTTGCCTTTGCCATTTACGTGAGCATCTTTTAGTGTTTTGCATAGTAAATTACCATTTAGGTTGTATTTTGCACACCAAATTGTAACATACCAAATTCAGGTACTATTCTGCACACCAACTTGTCTACTAACTACTACTCTATTTCCTTTCCTATTTCTTTTCCTACCAAATAATGAGGGCCTAGTTTTACAGATTTTTTATATAATCTTTAAAAATATAATAAACTGTAAACTTATCATATTAAACATATCTATTAACGAGCGAGCCAAGGCCTCGCATCGTGGCATCGGCTGATTAATTCTTGAGTCCACATCGCATCTCTAATGGCAATATGGACTCGGGGGTAGTTGTTATGCCCAAATCTGGCATGGCAGCTAAATTGATTTGATTGGATAAATTAAAGGTTCATGATCTATGATATGAAGATTGGGTCCATAAAATCCATTACCAGAATCAGCCCAATGTGCCTTGGTGATAATGTCTCTATTATAGGGTTCACCTCGCTACAAGGCCACATCGCTAAAGGTTCGCCTCACTACAGGAGTACTTCGCTTATGATCCTCACCGGGGGATCGCTTCATTTCTATCATCATATCTACAAACTAAATTGGGATCGTTATCTCACTCTTTACTGGAAGGTCCATCCACCCAAGGTCGCATGAGCAGCTGAACACTAGGGATCGCTTCGCATGGCCAGATCCTTCGAGGTCGCATGCAAGGCCCTTGTTACTTCTCTACTAGCCAACTCTGTTCGTGCGAGACCATAGGCTTCCTCTACTAGCCCTTGTTTATTATGATAAGTTTACAGTTTATTATATTTTTAAAGCTTATATAAAAAATCTGTAAACCTAGGCCCTCATTATTTGGTAGGAAAAGAAATAGAAAGAAATAGGAAAAGAAATAGAGTAGTAGTTAGTAGACAAGTTGGTGTGCAGAATAGTACCTGAATTTGGTATGTTACAATTTGGTGTGCAAAATACAACCTAAATAGTAATTTACTATGCAAAACACTAAAAGATGCTCACGTAAATGGCAAAGTCAAAATGGTGCTAGTTGTTAAAAGCATTCGCATGAAAGAAGATGTGTAAAAACTTGTTAAATGGATCTAGAGAGAATTAGAAGAATAGCAATAAAAACCCTACTTATAATAAAGATATTAATTAACATATTGAAAGTTGTAGAATCAGTCTTAAAATAATAGATCAAAGAGAATATACAATAAATATATTAAAAGAGATGTTAGCTAATAAAGATGCAGAAATAAGAATGTTAGAAGAATAGAATTTAACAATAATAACAAGAAAAGATAAAGAAGTAAATGGACTTAAAAAGGTTATAGAAGAACAATATAAATTAATAAATGATCTAGCTACAAAAATAAATAAAATAAAATGACAATACAGAGACAATTTAATAGGTATAAGTACTTTATAAAAAGTGAAGAAAAAATGAATCAAGAAATGGAAAGAATTCAAAATAGGTTTAATAAAATAGAATGGATGGAAGAAACTCATCTTGAAAGAATAATAATGGATTATTATAGAATGGATAGAGTAACTATAAAATGGTATCATGAGAGACTACTAAAAAATACAAATTTAACTGAATAAAATGGAAAGATCTTATTTTATATATAAATCAAAGATAAAAGAAAAAAATAAAGTAATGCAAGATTATGAAAAAAGCCCTGATAAAATAGAAACTAGTCCTAACCATGAAAATTTAATACACACTATTAAATTTCTTAAAAGATACTTAAGTGATATAAAGAAAGAAATAAAAATGGATATAGCTATTATTTGTCATGGATAAATCATATTTTGTATATAAATCAGAAATAAAAGAAGAAGTTAAAGAAACTTTTGAAAGGTTAAAACATTATGAGAAAGTATTAATAAACTTAGAATCTAAAAAGAATAATTATTCTGAAAAACAAAAAATAGAAGACCAAGAAAGGATAGAAGTTCTCCAAGAATATATAAGTCTATTTCCACTCCTGATCAGTCTTTGGTAGTTAATAATGAAAATCATCATGTTAAAGAAGCTTCCAAACTCGAGCTTAAACCACCAGATCATCTGAGGTATGCATAATTGGGTCAATCATCTATTTTGCTTATTATTATTGTTGCTAACTTGTCAGGTAGTGAAGAGAACAATGTTACTGACAATTTTGAGGAGCAAGGAAGGCTGAAACTTGTCATCAAGGATGTAGCCCCGAAAAAGATAATTAAATGGCCATATAGAGATATGATGTAGAAATTTTCAAGAGAAAAAGCCATGGCCATGTCTAGCTAAAGACTTTAAACAAAGGCGCTTCCTGGGAGGCAACCCTTGGATTTCCTACTTTCAATAAAAGAGCATTTTCCCCAATTCTTCATAATCCCGGATTACTATTTTTGTGCG
The DNA here is from genome assembly GCA_036435485.1 of Saposhnikovia divaricata. Classification (NCBI taxonomy): domain Eukaryota; kingdom Viridiplantae; phylum Streptophyta; class Magnoliopsida; order Apiales; family Apiaceae; genus Saposhnikovia; species Saposhnikovia divaricata. Next base: position 66,055,247 of record CM071595.1, on the reverse strand, counting down.
GAGGGTGTAGAGGTCACTTGGCCTATTTTTGGGAGCTCATGCTGAGTAACCGCCACCAGATTCCCCACCCGAGGAGGGTAATCCTGCCGATGAGTAGGTATGTTTCCTGTTATTCCTTGTATTACCTTCAATTCAATGGGGACATTGAATACTTTAATTTTGGGGGTGATTTGGGGATGAGTAGTGTTAGTGTGTCATTGTTCATGTAGGAAATCATATTTTGCATGTTAGTGTAATTCATTCATGGTTTGTTCGTATTATTGCATGTTTGTTTCATTTAGGGCATTTTGTTATTTTTGTTCTGTTTATAACATTGAGTCCATTTTAGATGCATTTGCATAGCATACATATTTCATGATCCCTTAGGATGAGCTAATTCTGATTGGTAGGTCGATGTCTATTTGAGTGTGGTAATGATGAATAGAGCGTTGATTTATAGTTCTTTTGAAATTGACTTGCATGCTTCAGAAATAAAAATTTTACACAGTCTCATCGTTTGCTTTTGGGCTAGGTTGAGGTCATGCTTGTTTGGTTGTTTGAGATTTATTCACTTGATTATATTTAGAATTTTCGTTATTCCCTTGTTGGCGTAGGAACACTAAAGTCTAAGTTTGGGGGAAACCAGGGATTTCATGCTAATTGTTAATATTTGTTAATAATGGCTAGGCGTCAAATGGCTAGTAGCCGGCTCATATCTTTATGAGTAGTCTAGGGTTGGATGAGAATTCTCATTCCAGATTGCATTGGAAAAAAAGAGAAAAAAAAGGAAAAAGAAAAAAAAAGTTATGTGAATTGTTAAATGCAAAATTAACCAGAGTGAGCTCTTTAATACTCGAGCAATTAAGTTCGAGGGGACTTTGTGCCTAGTGACCTAAGACTTTTCCGGTCTGGGATCCACTAACCTAACGCTCGTTACATGGGTATTATTGTATAAGCCTTTAGGGGTCTCATCCATTGCACGGTTAAATAAGCATGCGTTGTTGTGTATATTATTATGTGTCGTAGTTGTTAGTAATAAAGCATGAATTCCTTTCTAACTCAAATGATGATGGAGGTGTTTCTAGGTTATGAAGTGTTTACCGTTCATTCTATTTATAAACCTGTGATTGTATTGGCGAAGAATAGGTATGGTTTTGATCTAGTGTTAGGAGTATATCTGATGGGCATCGCACACACTCACGTTTCTATTCATGTATTGTTAGTATACGTGGACTTAGACGAGCTCTATTTGGATTTAGTTGCATCCTTTGAGATATTTGCTTGCTAGTTGGTTTTGGTTAGTTTAAGGGGATCATTGTATTTTCATATTAGTTGCATTCATGCATTGCATTGTTTATGTATTACTTAGTTAGATAGATTTTGTGGGTACATTCGCTATAGGCCCTCACGAAACCTCACTCGTCCACTAGGGCTGCCTAGGGGTTTAAAGGGCTTGTTGCATATGCCAAATGCAACCGTGATCACCTACGGAAGTGGTACTAATTAGGTAGTATCAAGTCTGTTTTATGCTTGAGGACAAGCATCGGTTTAAGTTTGGGGGTGTGATAAGTGGATTAATATCCACTTGGAGCGTTCCATATCGGCTTAAATTGATTCACTTGGCCTCAAGTTTGTTGTATTTTTTATGTGTTTCGTTTAGTAGTACAGGTTTGTAAATCGTTGGCTAGGGTTGGTGATTTCCGTTGATCTTGGAGTGGATTTTGAGCTTAGAATGAAGAATGGAGTCTTTACCTACGTTACTAAGGAGATTTTGAATTAAGGGTTTGAAGAATGGCAATTCACGAAAGAGAAACGGGAGAGAATGGAGTTAAAACGAAGAAATAAAGCAAAAATAGCATCTGGTAGTTTCACTGGCGCGCTGCGGCACATGCAGAGTGCGATGCGGCGTGGTTTTCAGATTCTGGAGTGCGCTGCGGCGGGGCTAGATGCGCTGCGACGCAGGATGCTTTCTGCCGAAATCGAAAATCTTTCCTGAAAATCTTGAATTTCTTTCCTGTTTCGAATTTAAAGTGTAATTTTGGTAGTTTCTTGATGGAAAAGACTCTCGAGCCTATATAAACACATCTTCTCATCAGATCATAGATATATATTGATAATAAACACAGAGAACGCCAAAGATAGAGATTCAGACTTGGAGAAGGATTCCCGGAAGGACGTGACAGCATTCGGAGGTCTAGATCTACTTTTGTATTCTTCTAAATTAGGCGATACTCTGGATTTCGGATTTTTTTTCTTAAAATGTTACTCTAGTTTATTTGTAATCATTAATACTTTGTTTATTATCATGTTTTCAGCAGATCCCATGGTGACGAGCGGTTCGATTATGAACTAATCGTTGTCATGGGACTCTAACGGATTTATTTATGGAGCTTTAATATTTTGATGCTTTAAAGATCTGTGTGTGATGTATATTGATATCCTCGTATGGTTATGCTTAATTGTTAGATGCGTAGCTAACATCTAATCTATTAATCTCTTGTGAAGCAAAGTGGATCTTGAGATTTAGAACTTGCCATGCTAGCATAGGTTCATGATTGTTATCAACATGATTCGTGGTGTAATTTGAACTACTTTATACTGCCCTGTGTGATCTTTATGGATAACTTGTTCTTCAACCGTTATGTTTTCAAATCTTATAGAGATATAGGGTCTAAGCATAATTTGTAAGAACCCCAAATTTTGGATATAATTAAAAACTTTTTATTATGTACTGAGGTAATGGTGAATAGTGATTACGATTACGATGTAACGATTGAGATAATGAATAAAAGGAGTAGATTTGGATTCAAATGCTTATATGTCATGAAGAATGCTATTGGTTGACAATCTAGATAAGAATTATCTATCTCCTAGGAAATTAAGATTTGATCATTCCAAGGGGGAAGGTAATTCTTATGTCATCCAAATCGAGATCTGTTATCAGTCCAGTGGTTCCGTAAAAGGGTTAAGGAACGATTGAAAGAGAACCGGGACATTTATATAACCCTAAAAGAATAAGTGATGAATAGTGATTTTGGTGGACGTAGGAATATTATTAAACGATGCTATATAGAAGTACCCGGAACGAAATTCTGAGTTCGTATTAGTGATCCAGGGGGAAAAAGAGTGTATGTAAAAGCTGTCGAATTCTGAAAAATAGCACTTTTATTTTCCCCGAGATTTCCCTGGACACTGAAAGACTTAAGGAATTATTGAAGGGATTTAAGGAAAATAGGTTCAAGAATTATTAAAGAGAATGGAGGATGATAGTATAAATATTAAGACGGTTTCTGGTAAAACCCTAACTGAAACGAATGAGTTATTCCTCCGAACGATCAATCAAATTAAGTAATAACCGGACAAAGAGACAAGCAGAGAGCCAAGATACATGCATGTGCAAATAGATAAGATCAAGTAACTAAGTAGTTACAAAGTAACTAGCATCTTTAGAAACCAAATCACTTAGTTAGCTTGCATGATACATTTTCACCACAAAATCACAACACTTGTCCCTTGGATTGCATCATATATGAGCAAAGCACTTTAATAAAGTAGCTTTATGCTAGATATTATCATCAATAATGCATTTTGGACAAGGATGAGATCAAAGCAAGCAAAACAAACTCCATTCCTCTCATTCTCTCAAACTGTCCAGCAGAAACACTCTCCAAAGACAAATTCATATCTCCATTTCTATCCATGATAAAATCACCAAATTTTAACCATAGCCTCTCCACTCCATGGGTAAGATTCGCGCAAAATTTCATGTCAAACAAAATAGTATAGCCTAGTCAAATCCATGCTCAAAGTGGAAGAAGCCAAACTGATCTGTGCTTGACAGTTTCTGTCCAGAGGAGAAAGGGGGCTCAAAACCCTAGCTAGGAAGCTTCAAATCTGATGATCTAGGACTCAAAACAAAGCTTATGAAGAGGCCAAGATGTGGTAAAAATTTGAGAGACAAACTCTTATTTTTCTATTTTCTATGTTTTTTACAAAAGTGATGATGAATAGTAACCCTTAGAAACTAACTTGTTTTTTTTCTTGTTTTCATGGATGATATAGCAAGCTTAAGCACACCTAAGGACCATACAAGGCTTAGTAAGGCTATATCACACTCTAAGGAAGGTATAATACTTGAAAACCCTTGGTGTTATTTTAAGATCTTATGAGATTTATGGATGATTTAGTGATTAGTATGTTATTATAAGTTTAGATCCATGTTAGTAGTGGTTATGATTATGATTTGGTTTATGAACCATGTAATGGTTAAGATGAGTTGTTAATAGACTAGTCATGATGATTATCATGTGTTTGTGTGGTTGGATTGATCTTTGTTAGATCGAGATAAAGTGTAAAAACTTTGGAAAACGCGTAAACATAGCCGTTATAATGCCCGATTTTACAATATCATGTTTTGTATGCCATTTTTCACATCAAGACCCTACTGTCCAGAAACTTTTCAATGTTAGGATAGCTTATGTTATAAGCTTCGTTTTGATATAAAGATCACGTGAAACGGACTTACGGTTTAGAAGTTACGATAAAATTCATAAAAGTGGTTTGGAGCCGTAAACAAGTATTCGTACTTAAAATTGAACCCCGATAAAATACGTAAAGTCATGACGAATCTTGGTAAATAAATACTAGAGGCAAAAAGGAAGGCGTGAGAGAAAACCGTATGTCAAAAGGATCGTTTTTCGATTTATTAAAAATATTCGAATCGAGATTAAACGCGAACGAACCCCTAAAAGACGACTCGTTTATAACTTCGTTAAAACACTTAGAAAACGAGCAATAAAACTCGGAGTATAATATTGGTTCGTAACGATCGACTTTCGGACTTATATGACGTAAGTATATGCCAAGTATAATTACAGTGACATGTCGTATTAACGAACGAATGTCGGGTCGGATCGATGATAAAAGAAATCCACTAAAAGGGGTATAACGAGATAACTCGAGAACGTGTTTCGATTTAAGTATAACTTAACCTTTAAAGTTTTAAGTGATTAATCCCGAATGTCTTGGCTATTTATAGATCACCAAGCTGACCCGGGACCCGCTACCACTACCCCTTACCGTACTCGACTACCAGGCAAGTTTCAATCCCCTTCTTTTAGGCTGTTGTTGTGATTGAATATATATATGTATGTTTTCTGTTATAATATGCCATAGCATGCATGCCTACTTTCAAGTTATATCATTATGCTTGTTCCCTGATTGTTATTGGCTTATAAATTAGATAGCTATCGTATCAATTATAAGCCGGTTATTGTAAGACCCTCAGAGAAGGGTGTATACATCTTATTCATCAAATATAGACCGGGAGTCAATATTTCTTGACATATCGAGATTACCTCGAAAGAAAATATCTAAGTAAATATTTTCCATTATTCGGGCGACGAATATTATTTGAATATTCGTTCGAGATTATTTATTTAACGATCCTTACTTCAAATAATTATTTGAACGTAACTATTCGACGAATAATATTTTTTAATATTCATTCAGAGTCGAATTATTTATCGATTATTATTTCGAATATTCTTCTAAAGATGAGACTACTAAATGAATATTATTTGGATATTCATTTAGAATATTATTTTATTAAATAAATATTACTTTTGAATATTCATTTAGGATATTAATTACTTGATGAATATTATTTTAATATTCATCTGAAGCTTGATTTATTTATCGAATATTATCTCGAATATTCCTTTAAGGCTTGGATTACTAAATGAATATTACTTGATATTCATTTAGAATATTATTCATTAAATGAATATTACTTTTTGAATATTCATTTAAATTCCTAATTAGCTATGAATATTGTCTTAAATATTCCTTTCAGGTCTTATTAATTAATGAATATTATTTTGAATATTCATTTAAATATTTATTTATTCAATAAATATTCTCCTGATATTTCTTCAGGGATTATTTTGAAAAATACTCTGATTAAAGATATTCTTTCATATTCCTAAATATTCTTTAAATGTTTTTCATTCAATAAATATTCTCTGAATATTTATTCCATACTTAGAATAACCTCAATAAGGTTTATCTTCTTCGATTATTACGAAAAATATTTCGGAGTCATATTATTATTAATCTTATATCAAGAAAGGTTCTCAGACATCATTCTTCTTTGAGTCTATCTCCCTAATAATAAGGGAACCTTACTTGGAAAATGTTAATTATCTTGTCGACATCCCGGTCATAAAGTATTCTCTTCACTCGCAACTCGGGTGCTATTGACTTATTAAGTCGTTGGTTACCTTCTCATCTTTCGAGGGGTAAGATTGTTGGAACAAGTTGATATTCGTTACCAAGCAATAGCTTGGAAGTTATTGGTGAATTTTCCTTTCCAACTAGATACGACTACCTTGTAGAGTCTTATCAACAAGTATTATACTTGGGGAAAGGGGGACGAACGTTACATTCAGAATCATGAATTCTATTTGAACTAGGAGTCGTGTAAGAGGCCGAGTAGCGCCGGTCCATCCCCTTTGGCCCAACCGTTGGCCGGGGAGAGCTAGTAAGGCGGTAGACAAGTAAAGCCGTCAGTTCTTCCTTCTATCGGTAGTAAATCTAATTTGAGCTGTACGATCTCGACTGATCATCAAGATTGGAACAGCGGGCGCGGTGAATACTCCATCATTGGTTCATCATCCAAACTTATTTATTTCCTGCAACATGATTACTGTTGGCAGAGCTGGAAAAGTGTTCATAACTGGAATTGCAATCTTTTCATGCAAGTTCCTCTTTTAAGGACAATGAGAATATCTCGCTTACTTTTGATGTAGCAGATATTTCTATAAACAAATACTTTGAGTTACCTGGTAACTTCATCCTTTATATTATACTGGCAATAACTTCATCAATGAATGGCATATGATTTCAAAGGATATTTTGAACTGTTGTATATATGTATCACTGTTCAGTTATATTATTGTTGGTAGGCTTTCGCTCACCCTTGCTTTGTTCATATTATCACAACAACAGCTAGGACAGATGGCCCGCGTCAGGCGCACTCGGCGCAAGCAGGTTACCGCCGTTCGAGGACTACCCGCTGATGTCCTTGCTGCCATTGCTGAGGTAGCATAGATAGGCAGCTTTTGTTTATCAGTCTATTTATATGTAACATTAACGTTAATCAACGGCAAAACTTTTAAACATATCATTTGGCTTGTAATAACTTTTATTCGTAAACTCTGATATTATGGACTTATTTCAATTTCATCTCTGGGACTATAACTGTTGTGTGTGTGAGTGGATATTATTGTGGGGTCACAGCATGTGATTTATTTATTGTGGACTCAAGTCAAGTATTATGAATGGATGTAAGACCGTAACCACCAGATCCCTGACCCCGGATCTGGGGGTGTTACATAATTGGTGTCTATTCATCTTCTATCTCTTTTGTGGATGTATGGGTAGTTTGGTATACGTATACTGAGAGGTAGCGTGTACTTGTTCCGTGTTGTCCGATCAGATATCATAACTATTGCATATAGTGATTAAAGGCGTCAGATCTATGCGAAGTATTTAATGAAGTTAGGATCCCATGTTTTCTCTTGCATAAGTAATTCGATTTAAATTCTCGATAGTTAATTAATTCTTAGTTTGTTAATTTACTTCCTTAGTTAATTTTAGAAAATCAAACCCCAATTTGTTAATTGTCTTAGCAGCGAATAAAAACCATACATTGTTGCATAGGTGCATTAACTGAATTGAAACCTAAACCAGATCTCTGTGGGATGAACTTGACTTATATCTATATTACTTGTGACCACGTACGCTTGCGTGATTTTGTGCAAACAGAATTACACAGTTTCCATGCTTATACATCCAAGCCTACGTGAGCTAACTCTTTGTAGGAAACATAATGCACTTCCATTTCCACTTTTATCCTTTTCAAAACAAATACTCTCAAATAATCATAACTATATCTTAACTGCTTACTTGTAATTTCGTTAACCTGTTTTCTTCGTACTTCAAGTAACGCCTTCAAAACCTTAATCTGAACTTTCTTAACTTTACAACCTCTTAACTTTTATCCGTGAATAATTAAACCAAATCCGCTTCAAATAACTATTGTAGATGAAAATAGGAATCCTGCAATATAAAACAAAAGACATAAAAACAGAAAAAATAATTAGTGTTAGTAAACTAATCCTGTTAAGTACATGCCAACTTTAGGAAAAGGTCACCAACTAGGTTTCCAATCCTAATAAATCTAGGTTCCAACATGCCAATTTTGGAATCCATGTTAGTCCCTCTTGCATCGAGGCGAAACTAGAAACTTGTGTGCTAATCTTGGAATCCACACAAATTTCTCTTCTTTATGCACCTGTCTTGGCTCTGCATAAAGGGGAATCTTATAGCCCCCTTAAGGAATGATATGCCTATCCAGGCACCATACCATTTCCTTCTTCTTCACGTGTCATGTTGGACATCTGTTGAAGGATATATAAGGAACTGAGTCCCTTCTTCCCATGTGCCAGTTGGCGACTCCACACGAGGGAGAGCTTATTAGGCTTCTCTTTAAGAACATGTGTGCCAATCTCGGAATCCACACACATTCCCACTTCCTCTCGTGCCAGTGGCGGCTTCGCGGAGGGGTGAGACATATAGTCTCAGGGAATTACTTTGCCTATCTAGGCTCCACAGTATCTCCCTCATCCTCATATGCCTATCTAGGCTCCATATGAAGGCTATAGACGTATAGTCTAAGGTTCTCGTATGCCTATCTAGGCTCCATACAGGTTCCTTCATCTCTATGTGCCTGTCTTGGCTCCACATAAAGGTCAACAATGCTAGAAAGCTAAGTTCCCTTGATATGCCTTTCATAAGGGCTTATTAATCAGGTGCTCAAGGAATTTGAGGCTTTAAATCAAATCATCTTGCTCAGGAAGCTGCCTGAGGCTTTAACAAATCAACTTGCTCAGGAAGCTGCCCGAGGCTTTAACAAATCAACTTGCTTACGAAGCTGCCTGAGACTATAAACAAAACAACTTGCTCAGGAAGCTGCATGAGGCTTTAACAAATCAACTTGCTCAGAAAGCTGCCTGAGGCTTTAACAAATCAACTTGCTCAGGAAGCTGCCTGAGGCTTTAAACAAATCAACTAAACATCGTAATCAGCATAATCTGTCTGTAAATTGTATCTAATCAATCATCATAAACTGCATAATCTGTCTGCATTCTGTCAAACTATACTCATAACTTGTGAGTAATATCAATCAAAGCTAAAGGTTACCTTAACCATAGGTTCCTGTTTTCACATAGCAAGTACTAGAACAAGAACTTTTAAAAATTTTAAACTAGCATATGAAATAGCTAATCAATCATGCACATCAGCTGTCTAAGTAGATATACTACCCCCAGTTCTTTTGGGTAATTATTTTTACGTAAAAGAACTATGAGCCAGCTACAATCATCAAACCATAATCAATGAAATCAACGTAGAGCTGTTACTGCTCAATACTAAATCTTTCTTGCAAATAGGTAGGTTCACATCAGGTACCCCCCGAATATATGCAATAATCAAAAACTGAAATAAAATAGTTCTGGGCAGCTACAACTAATAAGCTGCTTTTATTCTTGGGCTGAAAGAGCCTTACTTTTCCTAAGAAAAACATAGTAAAGAGGATTTACTGATAATACTTCTTGAGATGTTCCGCATTCCATGCTTTTGGAATTAGATTCCCATCCATATCCATCAGGTGGTAGGTACCTTCCCAAATGGCTGACTTTATCTGGTAAGGTCCTTCCCAGTTCACTCCAAAGGCTCCGTGTGTAGGAACTTTGGTATTAGGCATAACTTTTCTCAACACCAGGTCTCCAACTTTAAAAGGTCTTGCTTTCACCTTATTGTTGTAGTACCTTCGAACTCTCTGCTGATAAGTTGCTAGCTTCATCTGAGAATCTGCTCTCAACTCTTCAATCATATCTAGGTAGAGTCTATGGTTGACCTCATTGTTTGTAGGGTCATAATGCTTTCTTCTCAAGGAACCTGTTCCAACTTCCACAGGTACCATAGCTTCACAATCATATGTGAGGGTAAAAGGAGACTCGCCAGTTGTAGTTCTAGGTGTGGTGTTGTATGACCACAAGACTCTAGGAAGCTCCTCTGGCCAACTTCCTTTCTTTTCTTCTAGGCTTGTCTTCAGCGTATGCTTGATAATCTTGTTTACAGCTTCAGTCTATCCATTGCTCTATGGATAATTAACTACAGAGAATGCTTTCTGGATTCCAAACTGCTCACATAATCCTTTGAGCTCTTTGCTGTCAAACTGCTTCCCATTATCAGAGATCAACTTCATGGGAATTCCAAACCTACAAACAATAGCTCAAAAAATAAACTCAGTTAGTTTGGAGCCTGTAATCTTAGCAAGTGGTTCCACTTCGGCCCACTTTGTGAAATAATCAACTGCAACCACTGCATATTTAAATCCTCGCTTGTACAGAATTTCATCATAAATCACATATTTTGTAGCATGATACTTTAGCTTCCTGGCTTCATCTTGACCAGGAGGCAGTTCCCCTTTGTCCAGGTAGTTATAGATAGGTGTCATCCATGAATCTTCAACAGGAAACTCAGTATCCATGATTTTCTCTTTGAATACACTAGGTCGCTCTTGAATCTTGAGTGGGATCACACCCAACAATGTTGATTCCCTTTGCGAACCCAACTTAGCTAATGCATCTGCATTTGTGTTCTTTCCTTAAGGTATACGATCCAGCCTTACTTCTCTGAACTTTGCAAACAACTCTTGCGAGTACCTCAGATATAAATCTGTCCTTGGACCCGTTGCTTGGAATCCACCACGAATCTGCCAAACTACCAGCATCGAATCACCGAACACTCTGATATTCTCCACTTTCATTTCTAGGGCTAGCCTGAGACTTACAATAAGTGCTTCATACTCTGCATCATTATTAGCGGCTCTAAAAGCAAAGTGAATGGAACTATGGAGCCGATGTCCTTCTGGGCTAACAAGTTCTATGCCTGCACCAGCTCCATTGCTGTTAGCTGCCCCATCTACATAGAGGGTCAACCATGGTGAACAATTATCATCTTCCATCTGCTCTTTTAAAGGTTGCTTAGGTTCTTCTAGACCAGTAACCTCCACATGAGGTGGAAACCCAATCAGAAAATCTGCTAAAGCTTGAGCCTTAATCGCTGTCTTTGGCTTGTACTCTATGTCAAACTAGCCCAGTTCTATGGCCCATTTCAACATTCTGCCTGAGGTCTCTGGCCTGTGCATCACTTGTCTAAGTGGGTACGAAGTTCTTACCTCAATTTTGTGGGCTTGGAAATACGGTTGTAGTTTTCTGGATGCCAGAATCAAAGCATAAACCAATTTCTCCATTCCTGTGTACCTTGTTTCTGCATCAAATAACCTCTTACTAACATAATAAATTAGGCTTTGCTATCCATCTTCTTCTCGAACCAAGACTGCACTTATGGAATATTCAAACACAGCTAGGTAGAGAAGTAATGTCTCTCCATCAACAGGTTTAGCTAACAACGGGGGGCTTCCCAAGTGTTCTTTGAGTTTTCTAAAAGCTATCTCACACTCTTCTGTCCATTCAAACTTACTTCCCTTTTTTATTTCCTTAAAGAACTCTTGGCACTTATCTGATGACCTGGATATGAACCTACTCAAGGTTGCAACCCTTCCCGTAAGGGACTGAACTTCTCTCACAGTTCTGGGTGACTTCATCTCGATCTATGCTTTAATCTTTGCTGGATTGGCCTCTATACCTCTGTGGTTTACCATAAATCCCAGGAACTTCCCCGATTCTACCCCAAACACACACTTCTGAGGGTTTAGCTTCATCTTGTACTTTCGTAGGATATTGAACATTTCTGCTAGATGCTTCACATGATCAAACGCTTTCTTTGACTTAACTAACATATCATCAACATAAACCTCCATAGTATCACTAATATGTTCTTTAAACATCATGTTCACTAATCTTTGGTATGTAGCTCCAGCATTAATAAATCCAAATGGCATACAGACATAGCAATAAAGACCTCTATCTGTAATAAAGGAAGTATGTTCTTGATCAGGTTCATACATAGGATTTGATTGTAACCCGAATATGCATCCATGAAACTGAGTAAAGCATGGCCTGCTGTTGCATCTACTAATTGATCAATTCGTGGCACTGGGAAGCTGTCTTTTGGGCATGCTTTGTTAAGATCCGTGAAGTCTACACAGGTTCTCCACTTTCCATTTGGTTTCTTCACCAACACCGGGTTTGCTAACCAAACTGGATAAAACGATTCTTTAATTAAACCTGCTTCCAGCAACTTATCCACCTCTTCCTTCAAGGATTGAGCTCTTTCTCCACTAACTGGTCTCCGTTTCTGTCTTATTCCTTTCTTCTCTGGATCAATATTCAACATATGGCACATGACCTTTGGATCTATCCCTTCCATGTCAGCATGGCACCATGCAAAAAAATCTAGATTCTGGCTCAAAAGGAGATAAGAGATTCCTTTAAATCTGGTTCAATCTGTGCCCCAATATTTAAAACTTTCGTAGCATCCTTGTCATTTATCTTTACTTCCTCTGTTTCACCAGCTGGTCCAGTCTTGATCACTGTGTCTGGCATTCGAGGGTCCAAATCTATATCCATCTCGCTTACTGGCTCCTCTTGTCTCTCTACAAAAGGTGGCACATACTCTTCATGCATAACATTCCTCCTCTTAGCTGGAAATTGACTATCTTCACTGCTTACACCACGTTTGGATTTTTTATTTTCCTTATTTTCCAGCTCACCTGTCATGTATACATCTCCATCTTTATCTATTAGGGGTGCCATTTCTATCAATAGATAAGGGGTACCTGATCCCTGAAAAATTGGAATCTCAGCATGAGTTTCCTCTTCTGTAACCTCTTCAATCCTTACTGCTCTGCAAGATGCAGACACATTTCCTTCCAATGGTTGGCTACGAAAATCAACTGTTATATCATTAGGGTTCTTTCCTGGAAAATCATCGGGAATCTCATCCATAGGTCTCGGACGTTTTGCATTTTTGGTAGCATATTGTAAAGCTTTAGCATAGCATTCTATAGATTCAAACTGACATCCCCGTACTGAACCAATCCTCATCTCTTTTAAGATTGGTCTTCCAAGGATAGCATTTTAATTCATATTGTCCTCAATAACAATAAATTCAGCTAATTGTGTAATGCAACGAGGTTTATCACCTACAGTAACTGGCAAACGAATTTTACCTTTGATAGGAACCTGATTGTTTGTGAATCCATACAAGGTATCCTTCGTTGGAGTCAAATCTTTATCCAGAAAATCCATCTTTTTGAAAGCTGAGTAGGATAGCAGGTTCACTGAGCTTCTGTTGTCCACCAATACCCTGTGAACCTCAAAAGATCCAATTCTTGTTTCTATCACCAAAGCATCAGTGTGTGGATAATGTGTTGGTGTATACTGAAAATATTTATTTGAAGTATTTACATTTATTTCTGGCTGGTTTAATTGAGAATCATTTAAATGTTTACATGTTGTCTAAATATTATATATTGTGAATAATCTAGTATCAAATGGGATACAGAATATTAGATTATTAAATACGGTTTATATAATATAATAAGATTCACAGCACAGGTGGAGTTAGACAATCCACTGGAATGGCTGTAGTATTATTTAGATTAGTTTATATTGACTAATAAATAATACTAGTATACTTTGTGTATATTGAACAGGATCAAATTTAGAATTGTTCCCTTATACTGATTAAGAAGGTGAACTAAGATTCTATGTTATTATTAATGCTTAGGTTCTTAATCCGGAAATAATAATTGACACGTATATATTATTTACATGCTTTGATTTATATATGAAATAATTCTTGTGAATTATATCATTATATTTTGGGTGATGAAATAATATATATGGTGGGATATTATTTATTGAAGGAATCCATGTCCTGATAATATTCGGGTTAATGATGTCCCCTTGAAATCTCAAAAGATTCAATTATGTGAAACCCTGCAGGTGGATTTATTCCGGCATAATTAAATAAAGGTTGAGTGGATGATCAAGGATAAAAGATATTAATTAAATGAATTATCAGTAATTTATTTAATTAATGGACATGCGATATTTTAAACATGGGGAATTTAATAAGCAAATAATATTGGAACCGAATTAATTAATTAAATTACGGTATTAGGAAAGGTAGTGCAAATATTAATTCTTTAGTGGATTGAATTAATATTTAATTACATTGGGCTAGGCTCAAGATGTAATTAGAAGGCCCAACCTAATTATCCATGATCCCTATTGTAGCCTATATATATTCCTATTCTCTTCTTGCTGGGTGCTGGTCGGAAAAAATTTTGTAGCCACCCAGGAGCAAGAAGAGAGGATAACTTGAGAAGACGAAGGCCACACTTCGCTCAAGGGAATTTGGGAATACAATAGAAGAGCGTGGAATCAACCGTTAACAAGGTGATTTTTCTATTCGTACTCGTTAATTTAGTGTATCAAAAATCGCAGTGCCAAGATCTGATTGTCCCAACATAATGCACCCAGGAAGCATCTTCTTCTGTAAAAGTTATGTCTGCATCTTCTCCTTCAAACAACTTTGGAGACGTCTGTGACAGGTTACAGACATTTGTCAAAGGATGTTCCTTAGCTTCACGTGTATATCTTTCCATGGCATTTCTGCTATTTCCTCCAATGTGTGGGCCTCCTATAATGGTGCGTATACAGCTAGCTTTAGGTGGTCCTTCTATTAAAACATGTTCCGGCACTTTCTGAGCTTTCTCTTCTCTGTACTTCTTTCCCTCTTGAGCTACCCACTTGGTTAACTGTCCTTGCCTAATTAGAGTTTCGATTAAATCTCTCAGATGACGGCAATTTGTAGTGTAATGTCTATTAGCATCGTGGAAATCATAATATGGTCGTTCATTTTTATTCCCAGGAGGGCCTTTTCCTAAACGGTTTCTTGAACCATGAAGACTTCTCATTTACTGCATAAATATGATCTATAAGAGCTGCTAATGGCGTAAAAGATTCATAATTAGGTCTATCTCGTCGATTATAAGTAACTAGTGGAGGAACTTGATTCATGGCAGGTTTCGTAGGGTTCACAGCTTCAGCTTCCTGTTTCACCTGAGACGTTCGACTAACCACCCTTCTGTTATCACGATTATGGGGACTCCTTGGTCGTACCCTATTATTTCCTGACCATCCTCCTTGCTTCTCAAATTCTGGATCTTTCTTCAAATCAGCCAATGATTCCTCCATAAGACGAAATGATTCTGCTTGAGCATAAAAATCTGCCAGTGTCTCAAGCTCCTTCCCTTGCAACTCTTTCCAGAAATCTGATTCTCTTTTGACCCCTGCACTCAGAAAGTTCTTCAAAGTTTCTTCAGATGCCTTCCTAACCTTTTGAACCTCTGCATTGAACCTCTTGAAATACTCTGTAAGGGTCTCATTAGGTCTCTGCTTGATATTAGCTAAGGTATTAGTGGGTGGTGCAAAGGCCACAGATGCTCTAAACTGAGCGATGAAAAGTTTCCCCATATAGTCCTATGAATCAATAGAGTTTGCAGGTAACCTCTTGAACCATTGATGAGCTCCATCTTGCAAGGTTGCTGCCAATAACCTGCACCTCGTAGCTTTCTTGACTTGATAAACATCCATCTGAGTGTCAAAATGACTCAAGTATTCGATAAAATAAGTGGTTCCATCAAACTTTAGTTCATTCGATGGTCTATAGGATCTAGGCAATGACGATTTTCTAACCTTCTTAGTGAAAGGAGAAGAAGCTATAGGTTTGGCAGCAAGATGCTTCTCAGCCTTGAGTTTAGCCAGAATCTTTTTGATATCCTCAATAGTTACCTCTCCAGTAGCATCGATCTTTGTCTTTTTACTTGTTGCCTCATCTTCCTGAGATTCCGTTGTACTCGAACCATCAGCAGTTTCTTCTGAATCTGACTCATCATCCTCGATTATCTCCACAGATGGTTCCTTATCTTTTTTCTTCTTCTAAGAGGAACCTCCTGTATTTGCTATTTTCTTTCCTTTAGAATCTGTATGAGCCTGTGATTGGGTCTTCTTAGTGCGGTTTTGATCCTCCTTAGGGTCTTCCAGATCTTCATCCTCTCCCTCTTTATTGAGATCTTCACCCTTCTTGGATTTTCCGGCATGTGTTCTTGATTTAGGCTGTTTGATTCCCTGTCTCTTATACCACCTACCAAAATGTGTTTTTCAAAATTATTTTCTTTATAAATTCAAAAATAATTTCCAAAACTCATTTATTAATTTTAAATAATTACTTAATTAAATAATTAATTTGAATAATGAATTATTGATTTACTTAATTAATTATTTGACAATTATTTAATTACTTACTTATTATTTATTTAATTATTTAATTAATTATTTTACTAAAATTCAAATTTTTAAATCTTATTTAAGGTAATTACTTTTAATTTATAATTAATTAATTTAATTACTCAATTAATTTAATTATTAATTGAATAATTCTATTAATTTATTTTAAATTGATTTTAATTATTTGAAAAGAGATTTAAAAATGACTTAGTTTAGGATAAGTACTTAATTAAATTTAATTAAATAGGATTAATTACTTGATTAATTACTTGATGAATTTTAATTAACCTTAATTGCTTTTAATTAAGGTAACTTATTTTTAAATAATGGCTTGCGTGTTTTTAAATAAAGAAAAGTTTTATAAATTGACAATTGGATTCAATTATGTGATTAAGTGCTAAGTTATATATGTATCAAATCCCTACTCTGCCTTTTGTATCAAATAATTGATAATTGTTTAATTATTCAATTATTACTGTATCGCGAAGGATAGCACTTAGATAATCGAGTCGTCATTTGAAATTAGTTAATGCAACAAATAGACGACTAATGTAGTGTTTCTTTTCTATACTTAGCATCAAGCATAGCAGAGCATCGGGATTACGCCCTTGAGCTACTTAGCACATTCCTTTTAGACCATTACCTCTTTTACCAGGCAAGTGATTATATCCTTTCGCTTATTGTTCAAGTGAAACATTTTGTTCACCTATGATATGCCAACTGATATGCGAATGCTTTCTTTCAAATCATTTTTGCAAGTAATTTATCTTTACTGAAAGTCATACGTTTAACCTATTTGTAAATATCGAGGATTCAACTCAACTTAAACAAGAATGTAATAGTAAATAGTATATACATATTGTCACAGGGATCTCAAATGTTCAATTGTCAAAAGAAAGAAGATAAAGTCAATCTATAGTTTCGATGTTTTACTCTATTGAAGAAGTTCATTGTTTGATCAAGCGTCAATGGAGTAGGCAAGATAGTAGATTCTATTTATAGTGACAAGAGGTTCCTACAGTGGTAGAATACATATTATAAAGGTTTGAATATAGAGTGAAGAAAAGGAAGACAGGAACCACAGCTTTAAAGTCAACATATAAAGAATAGTCATTGCGGTTATTTACTCATGAACCAGATCGTGCATCGAGTGTCAACATTAAATAGTGATTGTTCGTCATTAACTTCAGTGGTTCAAGCTATCAAGACTGGTTAAAGGGGAAATCATTGTGAAAGCAACATAAGTGCTAAATTCATTAACCACAAGGATTTTACTATCAAGTGGACTGACTATGAGAAAAAAGAATTATCACAAAGAAATACAAAATGATATATTCTTACCACTGGAACCCCAGTTGGAATTGATTTATTTTTTGCTAAGCAAAAGGAGTCTGGTTCCAGACTCTTAGGCGACTATAGCTTACAATTAGACTGATTATGAGGAAAAAGAATTATCACAAAGAAATGTAAAGTGATATATTATTAAAGCTGGAACCCCGGTTGGAATTGATTTATTTCTTGCTAAGCAAAAGGATTCCGGTTCCAGACCCTCAGGAGACCGTAACTTAGACCGTAGGGATTTATTTATATTAATAAATATTTTATTTAATTAGAAAATTATATTTATAAATATCTAATTAATATTAAATATTTATTTTTATAATTTTGATTTAAATTAATTATTTATTAATTAAAAATTATAAGCTGTGTGGATTAAAAAGCATTTCTCTGGAGCCTATCGGTAATTAAACAAAATAAGCCCCGATTTTGTGAGAATTGGTTAACAGGTCACCATGTTTCTTTTTTTGAAAATGTCAAGCGCGTGCAGTCATTTGGTTAAAATAACTCCTGCGTGTGCGTGAGTTTCTTAGTTTGTATTAGGTTTCCTTTCTGTATTTGTATTTCTGTATTTGTAATGGCCGGGGGTCCTTCGGAAACAGCCTCCCTATTGTATAGGGGCATGGTCTGCGTACAGCTACCCTCCTCAGACACCACTTTGAGTGGTATTATAACTGAGTAAGCTAAGTTTAGTTTAAGTTTTAAAAAGAGGGTAATACGCGTTTGTTTTTTTTTTACTTAAAAAGAAAATGGCTAGGTTTGTTCAATAAGAATAAAGTGGCCAGGTCTTGATACCTAAAAAGCGGGAATCGTACTTAATCGGTGGAGGCATCGTTCAGGAATTAATTTGATAATCGAAAATTAATCGGAATGATTAATTGGAACTAATTTAATATTATTATTTTTGAATATAATTATTATTAATATATGTAATTATTTTATTATTTTGATTATACATGTATAATTATCATATATTTATACAAATATAATTAAAAATGATTAGTGAGCCTGAGATATATCTTAGGTAAGTTCCATGAGATTCTATCTTTTATATGTAAAAATGGGGTGGGCGTTTTAGTAAATTCAGAATTTTTTAACTAGCCCTGCGGGCCCAGTAAATTTAAAATTATTTTATATATATATATCTTTCCCTGAGATCTATCTCAGGGTCCTTTTTCTCTAATTAAAATATATAGCATTATTAAAGTAAATGTAAATTTTAAGATCTAATTTTTGAATTGGGGTCAATATAAAAGAAAAAATTGATAAAATTCATGATTTAACCGTTTAAAATAGTAATTTCGTACTTGAGAATAACATTTTTCTTAAATTTTATTCAATTTTATACTTTTTAAATTTTTTAAATTTTTTTATTTTTCTACATATTTTTCAATTTTTACCAATGAGGCCTATTTTTTACCGATTAATCCGGTTTTTGACCGATTAATTCGATTTTGACTGACTTTTGAACGATTTTTAAAAAAAAATGATTATTTAACCGATTTTTATAAATTCAGTATGGTGGCCCACCGAACAACGATTAAACAGCGATTAATCGCCAACTTTTAGAACCGAGTGTTGTAAATTGACTTTTATTTGATAAATATAAAAAGTAATAAAATGTATTAATTGAATGCAGTTACAAATATATGTATTGATTATAAGAATAATGTGATTGATTTATTGTGTAAAATAAATTGGGGGTTACAAACATTAGTTGTGGGAGTTACAAGAATAATTAAATGTGGGGATTACAAAATTAATATTTGTGGGAGTTACATATCTCTAGTTATTATGGTGAAATATTTAAGGGGCGGTTACATGTTTAAGGGGTGGAGATGGGGCTAAGAAAGCCTATAAATAGTGGATGAAATTCCATGAAAAAGCACACAAAATCAATTGCTTGTTCATAGCTCACATCGGAACCCTCTCCTTAACATCAAATATTTTTAGTTAGTAAGTACAATATTATAGTAAAATACTACATTGGTATCAGAGCTATAAGGATCCATCAAAGTTTTCTTTCTCCGGGTACCACCAGTGCAATTTCATATCGATATATTGTTTATTCATTTGCCTTATATTTGTTCCACTTTGTATTTTGTGAATAAGCATGCCTAATCTTATATCTTGCCTATATATGTTAGCCTATTATTTGTTTTGACAGCATGAGTCTATTAGATTCAATTTTGTTTAAGTGACCTTGGCTTTATTTGATTTCTGTTTACATGATTTACATGTTTCATGTTAGTTTTGCAATTTTGGTTTTGTCAGCCTATTAAGTCATAAACATAGTTTCGTTGGTTTATATTTTTTTGGGATTTTTTTTTGTTATAATATTGTTTTTGTTCCCATGTCTCACTTTATTTGGTGTCCCATTTTAGTTATTAATGTTTAAGATTTGTTTGCAATCAAGATAGGAAAAATCGAAAAATTGATTGGCACCCATTATATGGGGTTAGAAGAAAAAGGAGGTTATTGCAAGATCATTTGTGAATGACCATTGAAATAGATGGTATTTTATTAAAAGGAATTTTTTTAATGCTCGGAATAAAGATCATGTGTGTAATGGATGCAATGTAAAATACAATTGCAAATTTAAATGGGTCGTGGATTTTATTTTGATATAATCCGTCACACTGCAAAGATGAAAAAAAATGATTTATTGAGTTTGTACAACTCAAAGATAGAGAAGGAAACAACTAAATTTACCGATTGATAATGCAATTATATGACGATAGAACTAAAATTAGTGGAGATAATGAGGTGTTGTTATAACAAATTTGAATATTTGTTTGTTTCAATTTTCAATTTTAACTTATATTATGAATAATGATTTGTTGGCTCATATGGATAATATGAAGTTAGTTTGTAAATGGGGAAGAGTTTTTTTTTTTTTTAATGAAATTTCTCACGAAGTGAGATACGTGTAAATCTGAATTTGAATGAATAATAATTTGGAGTGAAATTTTTGTACCGAACATTGGATGTGGTTAAGAACAAGAGATTGAAAGTTCCACCAGAATAGGTGAGTGATTATTATGTATTGATAACGAAGTATCATCGATAGACATGAATGTAGTAATAATCTGATTCATGAAAGGAGGTTATGAGAGATGAATTGAGTTTATGGAATAAAAGTAAATGTGAGAGTTGATCGACTTATGCATAGAAAATAAGTCGATTATAAATGAATTTTCGAATAGGAAATATGGGGCCCGTGAGTCTATTTATAAATATGAGTTATGCCCAGTTGTGAAAGATTTTACGAGAGAAAATGGATTTTTTATGAGAAAAATTTTAAAGTCATGTCAACATTTTGAGAAGTGGGAGTTGTTATTATATGATGATTATATGTGGTTGATATATTATTAGTGGGAAATAAAGTCATGTTGAAAAAAAAAATTAAGTTGGCATTTAGTAGAACACTTTTGAGATGGATGATGTGATGTTTACTTCTGAATGAGGCGCAATATAGTTTATGTCTTGTACTGCTTAATAATGGATTACAAGTGTGTTTTTTATAATAATCGAGTTTCAAATAAGAAGGTGTATGCTATGGGCTATAGTTTATGAATAATGGGCAAGTCTGGGCCCGGTCATGTGATGTTTTGAGTATTTTTTTAAATTACGTGTGTCAATAATTGGTATATATGAGTCCATGAGATGTTTCATGTTTGAATTTAATTTTGGAGTGGAATAAACATATATATGGATTTCTTGATTAATTGTTTTTGGGTGATGTTGCATGTGCATGCGTGAGTGTGACATGTAAGTTTGAGATGTTGTAAGAAAATAATTAAATTATTGCCTACAAGAATGTTAAAAATTTTAAGGTTGCAACCAAGAAGTTAAAACGATTAAAAGGCACGTAAGTTGTTTGTAGAGATTGTAATCTCTAGTTGTTTTGGTTTGGGATGTACCAATCCTATTGTTATAGGAAAACGATTAAGGCATTGATGTGAATCCAAGTCCTGAAAATTTGATGTATATTAAGTGACAAAATGCAAGGATACGTGTTGTCGCTTGTGATGTGCTTTAAATTGGTGAGAGGAACCTGAACTCAAATAATATTTTTGGTACATGAGAAAAGTGGGAGCTAAATAGATATTTATCATATAAGTCAAGTGGGAGATGTTGTAAATTGACTTTTATTTGATAAATGTAAAAAGTAAATAAAATGTATTAATTGAGTGCAGTTACAAATATATATGTATTGATTATAAGAATAATGTGATTGATTTATTGTGTAAAATAAATTGGGGTTTACAAACATTAGTTGTGGGAGTTACAAGAATAATTAAATGTGGGGATTACAAAATTAATATTTGTGGGAGTTACATATCTCTAGTTATTATGGTGAAATATTTAAGGGGCGGTTACATGTTTAAGGGGTGGAGATGGGGCTAAGAAAGCCTATAAATAGTGGATGAAATTCCATGAGAAAGCACACAAAATCAATTGCTTGTTCATAGCTCACATCGGAACCCTCTCCTTAACATCAAATATTTTTAGTTAGTAAGTACAATATTATAGTAAAATACTACACCGAGATCTTTATTAATATACCTTTATCGAGTTTTGTAAGTCAATACCCTTACCGAGAAATTGAGTGGATACCCTTACTAGTTCATTTGATACTCTTGCTTGACCGAAAATAGCTATTTTGGATATTCTTGCCGGATACCCTTTCATATGTTAATTGATAAAAAGAACGCAGGGACTTGATTTTTGCTTTTGATATAAAGATCTCAAAGGCAGCCAGCATCTTAAGACATCTTCACAACTTCTTATTTCTCTCCACACATACAGAGCCAGAGAGAAAAGGAAAGAGATCAAGAAAAAGGGTTGCGTGCTTAATAAAATTCTTGTAAATTATTTCTGAGTTGTATTGTTAAATCTAAATCGATAAAAATAGTTTAGTTGTAACATTGGAACTATCTAGCGAGTTTTTATTGCTAGAACTTATTTCTTGAATTACTTTTAGCATTCGATCTTTTCATTACAAATATAGAAAAGTTCATGTAATATCCCGTAATTTTTAGAATAATAATAATAAAGAATAATAGAAAAAAGGGATCAAAATAGGTAATAAATAGGATTTAAAATTGAAATAGAATAGTGGGCCTAAAATACGGATCAGATTTGAATACTAAAAATTAGTAGGTTTGGACTAGGGTTTTGTGATGCTATATTCTCCTTATTCCTCCTTTATAACAAAATTCGTAGGATTTTGTCCACACAAAGTCAGCAACATTGTAAAATTCATAGAAAATTTTTCGTAAGTCAGAATTCGTTGATTCTAGACTCGTCGGAAAGGTCTTTTTGTGCTCTACAACTTTCGTTCTTTGAGGTTTCCAAGAAAACATCGTTTAGAGGGTCAAAAAGGCTATATACAGATCTGGTCAGGAGTGGTTACATGATTTGATTCTTGAATTTTTGCGTACAGGTAAGTTTCAGATTGATCTTTCTAGTGTTTTGAAAATTATGTGTTATGTGTATGTATTTGTTATTAAAACTTGGGCTAAGTGATTAGCAAAAAATAAAAAAAAAACTTGGGTTAAGTGATTATTGTTACGTCATATTTTCGGTTGCCTGTAATATCTCCCAAATTTCCCAATACGAATATAATAATAACTAACTTAATCCCCAAGTTAATTATTTCCTCTCTCTAAAACGAGGAATTATCTCCAATTTATGATAGAAAATATCTCTAAACGATATCTTTCAAATCAGGAAGGTATCCCAACGCGAATATAATTTAAAGAGATAAAATCTACTAATTCCCAAAATACATCCTTTAACAATCATAGGGATTAGAAACCAATCCTTAACAGAACTGCGTTGGCTTGATTCTTATAAATATAAGGTACGCAGGCATCTTGGAAAAGGATCCGACACATCTAACAAGTCGAGATACCTCTCAAGTCCAGCCCCAAACATCCAAAATCCCTAATCCCCCTATTTTCATGATTTCGTTATTCCAGCAACCTCTGAAATTTGTTATCACTAAATTCCTCCGTTAACAATTGGCGCTAGAAGGAGGGCATTATTTTTTGATTGTGGAGGACAATCAAATCATCTATATACATGGGGGTTAATATTGGATCTTACAAGACTTTAATGGAGGAACAGAAGGGTGGAGGCGGGGGCTTTATTTTAAATTCATATAATTCGAACATGGTGAAGCAGCAGGAGACCAGATGATAAAAATCAAAACAAAATACACATGTCCGTGGAATTTGTCAAGGGACCCGTCGAAGAAATCAAAGCGTAAATCAAATAATGGTTGACCAGGAAGAAGAAAAGCATGTGGGACCTAGCATGGTGTTAAAAAGCTGGAAGTTGTTCGAAATTTAAAAACCAGTGCAGGAGGCTTGGAAATTCCAGGAGCGAGGTAAGAAAAAAATACTACAAAAGGAAACTACGGGAGAAAAAAAATTGGCTACTCTCGAAATTCACTCGGCTATTCATGAAAAATCGAGATAAGTTTTCTACTTAATTTATTTTTAATTTTATGAAATTATATAAATATTTATATCATGAATATTATATTTTTATTACTAAAATATTTGCGAGACATAAATTATTTTTTATTACATTTTTTATGCATGCTTAAATTAACATGTTTATTGTGCATGAATTATGTCTTAATTTTTTTTTATTTTGCATATGCCATTGCATCATGTATATATGTCAGAAAAATATTTTCAGATTTACGGATTGGATTTGTAAAAAAGAAGACTTTCCTTCATAATATTTTTGAAGACCCTTTGTGATGCGGGTATTTTTTATATTTTCGGAAAACTTTTCGGGTATTCCTTGTATTTTTGAAGACACTTTGGGTGTTGCTGATATTTTCGAAGAATTTTGGGTATTGCTTATATTTTTTAGAAGACCCTTTGGGTGTTGTTGCTGATATTTTTTAAAAGACCCTTTGGGTGTTGCCGATATTTTTTAGAAGAACCTTTGGGTGTTGTCGATATTTTTTAGAAGACCCTTTTGGGTGATGCTGATATTTTTTAGAAGACCCTTTGGGTGTTGTTGATACTTTTTAGAAGATCCTTTGGTGTTGCTGATATATTTTTTGGAAGAATCTTGGGATATTGATATGGTTTTGGGAAGATGACCTCCTCTAAGGAGGGTCTCCCTTATTTTTTGTGATAGACGACCTCCTCTAAGGAGGGTCTTCGTGATTTATTTAAAAGATAATCTCCTCTAAGGAGAGTCTTAGTAAGAATGAAGCGATCTTCGGAAAATCCACCTCCTGTGAGGAGGGTATTTCTGAAATGGGGAGCGACCTCCTTTGAGGAGGGTATCCCAAATTATTAAATCCTTGAAAAACCGTACTTCCGGGGGGATGTCCGTACTTCCGGCGCCTCATCAAGGTACGATCTTCGGAAAATCCACCTCCTGTGAGGAGAGTATTTCTGAAAAGGGGAACGACCTCCTGTGAGGAGGGTATCACAAATTTTTAAATCCTTGCAAAAATCGTACTTCCGGGGGGGGATGTCCGTACTTCCGGCACCTCATCAAGGTACGATCTTTGGAAAATCCACCTCATGTGAGGAGGGTATTTCTAAAATGGGGAGCGACCTCCTTTGAGGAGGGTATCCCAAATTTATAAAATTCTGAGGAAAATGACCCCCTTGGAGGGGGATACCCTCGAGAAGACATTGTAGATATGACCTTCTTCGACTGGATGATGATATTGCTCAAAATGCTTTGGATACTTTATGGAATAATGTTTGGATGACCTACAGGATACATTCTCTCACACCTACAAAACTTTTTTTTTTACATCTCACATATTGCCCCGTTTACATCTACATGCATATTACGGGCACCTTGGTGCTCCATATTATTTACTAATCTTCATCTCCTAGTTGTTTCAGTAACTCAAGAAATTTGGAAGATCGAAGCATGCTTAGTTCTCCACTGAAACAAGCTACACTGAAGAACTGGGGTAGTTGTTACACCATATTTTCGGTTGCCTCTAATATCTCCCAAATTTCCCAATACGAATCTAATAATAACTAACTTAATCCCCAAGTTAATTATTTTCTCTCTCTGAAACGAGGAATTATCTCCAATTTATGATAGAAAATATCTCTAAACGATATCCTTCAAATCAGGAAGGTATCCCAACGCGAATATAATTTAAAGAGATAAAATCTACTAATTCCCAAAATACATCCCTTAACAATCATAGGGATTAGAAACCAATCCTTAACAGAACTGCGTTGGCTTGATCCTTATAACTATAAGGTACGCAGACATCTTGGAAAAGGATCCGACACATCTAACAAGTCGAGATACCGGGTGTAGTGATAGTTTTCTGAAAATTTGGGACCGTTATCACCGGGTTGTAGTGGTCGTGGTATGAATTATGGGTTTCAAATTGTTGTTATGTGGTGTCGTATCGTATCGAATAAGAATATGTGTATCGAAAGTGATTGTTTTGTGTATCGTATCGATTATTATATTATTCTATATATGTTTATACGCTACTTTGTATGGCTATCTAGATCGATTGGTTACTTTCTGGGTTGTATATCTTATTACTTACAATTTTCAGGTTCGGTGTAAGATTGAGTGGGATAGCATTGGATTTCAAGAATCTTAGGTTCGGAGTAAATTGTCTTTATTAGCTGGGCCTTTGTAATAATTACCTGTGTAATAGACTTTCTGGATTAATAAAATTTGGTTTATTTTAGTTTTCGATTTAGAATTAATAGTCCAAAAATTCGAGCTGTTTTAGTTGGTATTAGAGCCAGGCTGTCCTTCGGAGTGTATTAGGTATGGGACTACTACATTCTCTAGGATACGATCCTTAGGACTAGACTTTAGGAATATATATC
Source organism: Saposhnikovia divaricata (assembly GCA_036435485.1). NCBI lineage: Eukaryota > Viridiplantae > Streptophyta > Magnoliopsida > Apiales > Apiaceae > Saposhnikovia > Saposhnikovia divaricata. The sequence goes on along the minus strand of CM071595.1, from coordinate 66,028,681 downwards.
ACGAACTTTTGAAGTGTAGGAATTTGAGAATTTGGGGACCAAATTCTTTTTAAGTAGGGTAGTATGTAATATCCCGTAATTTTTAGAATAATAATAATAAAGAATAATAGAATAAAAAGGGATCAAAACAGGTAATAAATAGGATTTAAAATTGAAATAGAATAGTGGGCCTAAAATATGGATCAGATTTGAATACTAAAAATTAGTAGGTTTGAACTAGGATTTTGTGATGCTATATATACATCATATTCTCCTTATTCGTCCTTTATAACAAAATTCGTAGGGTTTTGTCCACACAAAGTCAGTAGTATTCTAAAATTCGTAGAAAATTCTTCGTAAGTTAGAATTTGTTGATTCTAGACTCGTCAGAAAGGTCTTTTTGTGCTCTACAACTTTCGTTCTTTGAAGTTTTCAAGAAAACATTGTTTAGAGGGTCAAAAAGGCTAAATACAGATCTGGTCAGGAGTGGTTACATGATTTGATTCTTGAGTTTTCGCGTACAGGTAAGTTTCTGATTAATCTTTCTAGTGTTTTCAAAATTATGTGTTATGTGTTATGTATTTGTTATTAAAACTTGGGCTAAGTGATTATATTTTAAAGTTGTATGGATGTATTACTGTTATGTGCTGTGTGTAAACGATAATTTTGGGACTCTGATTTATGCCATGGTTTGCGAAAATAAGATTAAGGACCGAGTCACCGGGTTGTAGTGACAGTTTTATGAAAATTTAGGACCGTTATCACCGGGTTGTAGTGGTCGTGGTATGAATTATGGGTTTCAAATTATTGTTGTTATGTGGTGTCGTATCGTATCGAATAAGAATATGTGTATCGACAGTGATTGTTTTGTGTATCGTATCGATTTTTATATTATTCTATATATGTTTATACGTTACTTTGTATGGCTAGCTAGATCGATTGGTTACTTGCTGGGCTGTATAGCTCATTACTTACAATTTTCAGGTTCAGTGTAAGATTGAGTGGGATAGCATTGGATTTCAAGGATCTTAGGTTCGGAGTAAATTGTCTTTATTAGCTGCGCTTTTGTAATAATTACCTTTGTAATAGACTTTCTGGATTAATAAAATTTGTTTTATTTTAGTTTTCGATTTAGAATTAATAGTCCGAAAAGTCGGGCTGTTCCAGTTCATGTCGAATTTTCTATAAAATTTGTAATAACTAGTTTGGTCATCAAACCTTGTAATCTGTACCGTGCATTAAGGCATACCCTTCCAAGTTAATATAAATTTTATATTTAACTTGAATATTGGCTTCATTTTATTCCGCATCGAATTGTTTAAAAATAATATACACACAAAGAACAATTTCGATCAAACGGCATAGTTTGTATTCAACCCCCCTTCTACAAAATATTTTGGACCTAACAATTGGTATCCGAGCCTTTTGATTGACGCACAAATCAAGATCCTTATTCTTGTGGTCCACCAATTGGTTTTCGAGTTTGGTGACCCATATAGAAATTAAATTCTGTATTAGACAAAAAAGTCAACTCCTCTATTTTCGAATTTATTTAACCTTCAAAAATATTCATTTTTTGAGATTTTTCGATTGTTAAATAATCTTAACTTATATTTGAATTTTTAAATTCTTGAAATGATTAATTCTTGGAAATTTTTATTTTTAAACAACTTGAGTTAATTTTTAAACTACCTTGTTTTAATAATAGACATTGGAATGACTAAATGGCCTAGATGTCGCCAGGAGTAGCGTAAGAGATCGGTTGACAACGATCTAGTTTTTTAAAAGCCAATGGAAATAAGTGCTTTAGGCAGATAGGCGCGGATTCCGTTAATTTGTCAGAGCGGGTTGTCTACTTTAACCTTTAGCTCTGGGTTTAAGAGTGACTGATCATCAGCTTAAACCTTAAGTCATAATTTCCAATCTTCTAATAATAATGATGATGATGGTTTGCAAAATATAAGCATAATATCTGCATAAGATTTTCAGACTTATAACCATGTTTCTTGTGATAAAAGATTCATAAAGGTTTTACAAAATAGAAAGAACTAATTATTTCCTTAATAAGTATACTTTTACTGCAAAAAGGAATGTGTTTAATTATATATATTGATTATCACTTGCTGAGCTTTCTTTGCTCACCCTTGTTTCTTTATCTAACCTTTCAGCTAGTCAGTTTGATAACTTGTACCCGTTTGACCGCGCGTAGGCATGTGGGCAGACCTGTTAGATTGTTTAGGTTCCAGCTTCCCACCCCTCCATTCCAGGTAGCGAGCTTTAGGAGTAGTAGAAGATCTTAGTTTAATATGTAACTTTTGAAACTTGTAGTAATGGTAACTTATTCAGACATGAGTTGTTTAGTGGCGTCATGTCGAGGTTATACTAGTAATTTGGTGTAATATAACTTAGTAGACTTGTTTCAAATGCCAAAACTTTTAAAAGATCCTAGCTTGTGGGAGTGTTGTTTATATTCTGTTATCTATTATGTATGTTGTTCCGTATTTAGTGTTACCTAATTTCCAGGCCGTCACAGTTATTATCGTTAGAAACCGTTAAAAATTAAACGGTAGTGTGACATGAAATGCGTGGCTCTTTAATAACTAAAATATTATTCAACTCAAACCAAACTTGCAAATGGGTCATTTAACTTAAAAAACTTGCAATTAAGTCATTAAACTATCTGTTTATTTTTTCCTTTTAATTAAATACTTGATTTGATTATGACATAAAATTATTAATTTATAATGTTATATTAATTTAAAAAGTATTTAATTTGTTAAAAAAATAGTTAAAGGACAATGCATCATTAAGGTTATGCTGAGTGACTAGATTGCAAGGTTTGATTGGTTGAGTTATGTATTTGAAAGTTTTTGAATTTGATGATAAGACGTTAGTTGAGTGATGAAAATGCTATTTAATCCTAAAACTGAGAATTTGGTGAACCACTTATTTGATAGTTCATAGTAGATACTTGGACAGGAAAACTTATGTAAATGGCTCAGCTACTTGCTGATAGTAGAACACTAATACTTGGAACACAACATTACAAATTGCACCCAGCACACAAACAGGAGGTAGTAAACAGAACAACGTCAGCAAACTATCTTACACAGATTACTTAAACATATAACTTAAATCTAAGAATTAACAGTCCTGCAATTCTTACGAATCTCTCCATCTGTACCAGTCAAAGGACTTATATTAGCCATCTTGATCATGGATTTGACAAAGTCATCTAAGAAAAGTTGATTTTGGTTGCTGTAGAGTTCAACAACTGTTCTAGTAGTTGCAGTAAGAGTTTCATTACCGGTAGCTAGGGACTGATCAGAAGCAAAAAGACCTTGGCCATTGAGCAAGTTTTTGTAGTACTGGTTATCAAATAAATCAACAGAGTTTCTATCAAGTGGTACTGTTTTGTTTCCATCGCCATTCACAGAAGGACATGTGTTTTGAATATCCGAAAGCATGGATTCTTCAATTCTGCTGTCTGGAGCACCACTGCCAGAGAAGTTGAAGAACCTAGTGTTGAATACACCACATCTTGATGATCCTATTGTGTGAGCACCTGCATTTAATAATGCTAACCATTAAGCACCAAGAATTAAACAGAACGTAGTAGGTAGAGTAAGAATAAGTTGAAGGTTTGAGTCTTAGTGGAATTCATGCTTCTGAGTATCAAGATATAAAAGGACTCCAGTTGGCAAAACCATGTCCAACATTTCAAGCAAAATCTATGTGTAATCGTAGTGGGTGTCAATCCTAGTCCCATATCAAGGAGACAAAGAAGAATTGCCTTGTCCATAAGCAGCCAATTAACTCCATTAATTGGAGGTTTTGGGATCAAGCAGTGCAAAACAAATCAGTATACATTTGGGCCTGGCCCTAAAGGGATGACATCATACTACTGTTGAGTTAAGAAGTGTTGCAGGGGCGCTTAACAAGTCACAGACTTGGAAAAATGAGAATACCTGATAAGGAAATGACATCTGTGAGGTTAAGGCCAACAGAAGTGAACTTGGTAAGGATGGACTGAATAGTCTCAGTAGGTCCTGCTAAATTTGAATTAGCCCCTGATTGGTTGGCCACCAATCCATCTCTCCTTCCCAATAACACTTTCCAATTTGGTCCCCCGCTCTGCAATTAGCAAAGAAGATTATTATGTATATTACACTTCCTACTTTCCATCCAGTTACTGATACTGCACATATTTATGCGACACACATGTTTAGACTTACTAAGAGAACCGAATCTCGAGTAGCTATTGTAAGTATATCAGCACATGATACAATTCCGCTGCATGCACTCTCAACGGCAGTTTTAATGGTGTCCACTACTTCAAATCCTCTGGCAGAATTGCGGTTTGGTAGTGCAAGTTTCTCACTATCATCTCCGTCCAGAAATATTGATCCATCACAACCCTTTGCAATTAAAAACAATTATAAATGTAGGGCAAGTGAAATAAACCGGTCATGACCATCTAAAAATGGATTAACACAGATGACAGATCAACTAGTAAGTCGTCAAGTATTACTGGACACGCTTATATATATACTTACATTGACAAAGCAATCATGAAACTGAAGCCGCAGCAACCAAGCTGCTATCCTCATCTCGTTCATCATAGCTCTTTGTACCTCCTTTCGTACAATTTTGAAAACATTTGGACACGACGGGGAATAGAAATCTGTCCTTAGCTGAGACCTAGCAACAAAACACAACATCGACAGTGTTAAAAGCAACGAGCACAAATTTAAGCAGCCTAACCTCTTCATGTTTTCTTTTTCCGAAATATTCAGTCTTAGGCCTTTTGGCAGAATAAAAACCCTTCTCATGTATTAACAAAAAGCCCTGGATTACAGATGCTCACAATGAATAACCTAGATTCATAATTTATAGCAGAGGCTCATGACTAGTGGATTCATACACACCATTTATTATAGAACATTTGCATGTTTTTTTATAACCAAGTGCTGCTAGGCGGCTACAAAACTACCAAAGATATACTTTCATGCATCCACAAAAAGTAAACTAAGAACGCACTAATCTTTGATTACACAAGAGATTAGAGAATTTTCTAATACCGGCCGATTAGAACACTGAGATAATGGTGGCTTAGTAGTTATCACTTCTCGGGTTTAGAGACGTAAAATATGTAAATATTATGCACAAGTTCATGAACTTGCAGTACATATATGCTAGAGTATGCCGGTGCTAGTAGATATACGTAATTAAGCATTTCTAGTAATCTATCTTCGACATATATACTATCTATATACTATTATATAAAATCCGAAACATTAAAAGTTTTGGTACCTGTTTTTTGGTACTAAGTGAATTTACTTATTTACCCTTCATTATCAAGGAAAATAAACACACCTAAAATAAATAATAACATAATATAATTCATGGTAATTAGTCGACATATTACCTATTATAAACACCTAAAAACCTCAATCATATCATATATTTCCATCATTAATATTTCCTTTCGAATTAAAACACGTTACCATTTTAATTTAAACAAATCTTACCATTATTAATATATACCTGAAAATATCACAACATAATTTTCAAGAAAAATATTACACCTAAAATAAATAAAAACATAATTGATATGGGCTAAAAGTAAGCCCTAAAGGTATATAGTTAATGTTGCATTAATTAGACCTAGCTTGACCAGAATACGAAGCCCTGTAACGAGGCCCAAGACCCTAATTAATTACTAATTTTCGTAATTGATTAGAGGGATAAATCAACATCTCATTAATTTGAGATATAATGGGAAACAACTCCTACAAAGGAAAGAAATTAGTATATACAATCATATCACGATTCTAATTCCACGTAATAGGAATTAGGATTGACTCTTATCAGAAAAGGATTCTGGATAACTATTACTACATGGAAACTAATTCCTACATGGAAGGAGGTTAGAAACTTCTAGAATTGAGCCAAGGAAGTGACTTGCCCACCAAGTCACCTATCCCTATTCTAACTCTAGGCTTTTCATGCCTATATAAAGAACGCAACCCCTCATCTCAGATAACGTTTTTTGGGCAGAGCTCAATACGTCATCAACGTTTTAGGCTTCATCCTCGAATAAGGACACACAAGCCACTACGTCACTACGCCGCGAGGGCGCATCAAGCCACGTAGGCAACTCTAGAACTACGTTTTGGCTTGATTCTTGATATTCATCAAGGTACGTAGGCATCTTGTTAGGACCGAGTTAGTCCCCGACAACAAGAGCAGCCACCATTAAAGCTCGAAACTCACCCCCCTTTGCATTCAATACACACTCCCTAGCTGCAATTTCAATACTTGTGATTTTCATCCACAACATTTGGCGCCGTCTGTGGGAAAACGACACAGCAACCATGGTTAACGCACGGAGATCTACACCAACAATCACCGACACCAACGCTAGCACCGCTGTGCCACCCATCAACTCTAGCACCGTTGTGCCTCCAACCACTGGATAAGGGTCGACACCCCAAACGGAAGGATCTCAAATTCCTCCTATCCAACCCCAAGAGACGAATCCTCGAGGGCAGAGACTCAGACTCAAGGGATGATTACCCATGATCCTACACAAGGGCTAAATACCCCTCAAGAAGCATGATAAACAATTTCTTAAGAAAATTCGCAGCATATTACATGTGCAGGCCAGCAGACTTTGAAAATTCGTAGAAAATTCGTCATACATCGGAATTCAATGATTCTGGACTTTTTGGAAAGATATTTTCCTCTTCTACAACTTTCGTTCTTTATGAATTTCGAAAAAACGTCATCTAGAGGGACTAAATCGACAAAAACTAAACTGATTCGCAGATGCAAAGCACAGCAGCCCAGCAATCTTGGAAAAATCATAACAAATTCATCTTACATCAGAATTAATTGGTTCTAGACTCTTTGGAAAGATATTTTCTTTCTCCACGACTTTCGTTCTCAAGAAAACATCATCTAGAGTGTCAAAAAAGCCAAAAACGGGACTGACCATATGGGCAACAGCCTCATGCACGACCGTCCGGCAAGCAGAATAAACTGCTCTCTTCCAGAATTTTATGGGCATCAAGACCTACACCATTGGAAAGCTCTTGGAGTCTAGTTTCTTATGCAAAAAACGGTTCGCAAAAAGAAATTTTCTACAAAGAGTTACGGTTATTTTAGTAAAGGGGGCAGGATTGTTATGACTACCCATCCTTGATAAAAACCTCCGAAAATTGTGCACCATGAAGCAAATTCACCAAGGTCAGAGGGAACTCATAGCTACTCCACACCCGAAGGTAAGGGTTATCAATTTGGAAAGAACTCCCCGAAGAAGGGACGAAGAAAACTGCGAACGAAGGGCTGCGCCCATAGCACTAATGCCTCTTGCAGATCCAGTTAATCATACTCCCCCTCTCACGGACGAAATTATGAACACCACAACATCTAGGAAGTTTAAGATGTCTCTGGCCAAGCTCCCTCTAACCGATACAAAAGGGTGGTTTTAGCCTCGAAATGGCAGTATTAGCATCGAAAGGGCATTTTTAGCCTCACAATTAAGAACAGAAAGCTCCTCCTCCATTAAGGGCCGATGCCTCACCAGGAAGAGCAGAAAGTTCCTCCTTCATTAAGGGCCGATGCCTCACCATGAAGAGCAGAAAGCTCCTCCTCCATTAAGGGTCGTTGCCCACCACCGAGAGCTGAAAGCTCCTCTTCAGCCAAGGCATGAGCCCCCTCTTGTGACTGATAGTGCCCCAAACAGGAGAGAACCTCCAAGGGCTGATCCTGCCAAACTAATGGCTTTAGGAGATCTGATGATCCAACTCCGCCCTTTAAACGGATGAAATTATGAATGCTCGAATTTCAAGGAAAATGAAGATGCCAACTATCAAGCCTCACGATGGCACGGGTGATCCCGAAAATCATGTAAGGACGTTCCCCAACGCTCTGCTTCTCGAGCCCATATCTTATGCACTTAAGTGCAGGACCTTTCCTCAAATACTGGGGGGCATGGCTCAACATTGGTACATCCGTCTGCCTCCAAATTCGGTAGGCTCGTTTAAGGACCTGAACAAGGCTTTTATAGCCCAATGTGTTAGTGGAAAAACTCTTGAGAAAAGCTCTGCTTCACTGATGAACTTGGGGCAAAGAAAGGATGGATCCCCGAGGGACTATCTGAATATATTCATGAAGGAAGCACAGAGAGTGCAGGATCTTGACGAGCAAGTGACCATGGTAGTCCTGCAACAAAGAACTATGGACGTGTATTTTAAAAGGTCATTGGCCAAACATCCTCCGGAAAACATGAATATGCTCCAATGTAGGGCAGGAAGATATATTAAGTCTAAAGAAAGTATGAAGAGGGAAGCCACGACTGGCAATAATGGAAACAATGACAACTCAAAGAAGTGGAAGGCAGAGCCAGAGTACGATGCTAGGGACAAGTATCCCAAGAATGGCAAAGACTCCGATTCTGTACCCAGAAAGAGCCAAGGACCAAGGGTTGAATGCTCCAAAGAGCCAAATCTTGATGGACATCGAGAAAGACAAGGACGTAAGATGGCCGAAGCCAATAAGGGGCGAATTTCCCCATGATGACCTGTTGGTCATAACACCTGTGATAGGCAACTCACAAGTGAAGCGAGTCTTGGTAGACAACAGAGCTTCTGTGGACATTCTGTTACACGACGTCTTTCCTAAGATGAGATATAACGATTCACAGTTGACTCCATCGAACATGTCAATCTACGGGTTTAATGGCGTTCAGCTACCCATAACTATTCGGTAGAAGCCAAAAAAAGCCACTCAGATATTGAACCTTTTGTTGGTTAAAGCAACTTCTGCTTACAATGATATCCTTAAAAGGACAGGCTTGCATGTCTTTAAGGCGGTTGCCTCAAGATAAGACCCGATGGTCACATTTCCTACAAGGAAGGGAGTTGATGAAGAAAAGAGAGATCGAACAATGACAAAGAATTACTACCTGGCCTCCTTGAGGATTGATGAAGTCGGGGGGTAGGTCCTCCCAATTGAAGACACGGATGTCCGAGAAGATGAAAACAAAGAGTAAAGCTCACTGAGGACTTGGTCCTCATTCACTTAGTTCTTGAAGAACCTGAAAAGTTGCTCACGTAAGGCATTACTGAATGAGCCCTTTAAGGGCAAATTGGATGTGTCCTCCACGGGGCCGGGTGAAATTACTCCACAATTGAGGAGTTCGCACTAGCACTGATTGCCGCATCAAGAAAGCTACGGCCTTACTTTCAGGCACACAAGATCAAGGTCCTTACAGACCAGCCTCTGAGAAACATCTTGCACAACCTTAAAGCCAGTGTAAGGCTCATCAAGTACAAGCCTAGGATGGCCATCAAAGCCCAGGCTTTAGCTGACTTCGTGGTTTAATGTACCATTGACAACCAAGAAGTCGGGGGGCAGAATGTAATAGACCAGAAAGGTCAGCAAGGTGAGAAGCCCCTGGAAGAGAAGAAGGAGTATTGGATGCTCTATTTTGATGGGGCATCAAAAACAAAAACCAGTGGTACCGGTTTAGTTCTGCAAAGCCCCGATGGATTCGCAGTTGAGTATGCCTTGAAGTTGGACTTCCAAACAACCTACAACGAGGCATAGTATGAAGCTCTGACAACCGGCCTTGGATTGGCAAGAGCCCTGAGGGAGGGTGAAGAACCTGAAGGTCTGTGGAGACTCAAAGCTGGTAGTCTCACAAGTCAATGGAGAGTTTGAGGCTAGAGAAAAGAATATGACCAAGTACTTGAGGATTGTGAAAGCTGTGAATTGTGATGGCTCAATACGATGAGTGCTATGTGGAGCACATTCCAAGAAATGAGAACATTAAGGCCGATGCCCTATCTAAGTTCGCCTCTTCTGTGATAGAGAATTATGCGGGGAGTTTTTACTTCCAGGTCCTGAAGACCCCACCATCGATTCAAAATTGGTAGCACCGGTTGATGTAAGCTAAAGGATAGACCCTATCAAAGCTCATCTTGAGACTGGTTGGCTTCCTGATAATGCCTTGAAGGCACGAAAACTGTTAGTGAAAATATTGAGATAAGAGATCCTTTGTCATTCCATACTTAAAATCTTGAATCTCAACAAAGTTTAAGCCTTGATGGCCAACAAGGCTATCTACCTCCAATCGAGCTTGTCGTTTGAATTCAAGGCCTTGAATCAAGAGTCGTCAGTCAAATTCAAGCCTAAGCAAGGTTCTATTAGCCTAAGAAGAAGGATTGAAAACCAACCAAGGCATCCTAGACTTGAAGTCAAGTGTTAAGGAGTAAGAGAACTCCCTGAACGATCAACAAAAAAGTAAGACCTCCTCCGTGTAAAACAAGGGGGGCAGGAAAAAAAAATTCTACAAACGGATTGGTGATAACCAACAACCACGAATGATTTCAAGGTTTCAAATATTCAGCAAACGAATTAAGGCCCGAAGGTCAAGAAAGCTAAGAAACGGGTCATTTGAAGGTTCCACAAGAATCTCAAAATTCAAAAAATAATAAGGTTGGGAGCCCACAAATAATAAGGTTGGGAGCCCGACAAAAGCCAATTTTCCATGCCGCGCACACGAGAAAGAGCCTCCTTGGCGGGGGTACCCACGCCCCGGGGGTACTTCTCCAAGTGAAGGAAGGTAAAATGACTAACGCCCAGGAGGCTAAAACTCCTAGGCGGGGGTACCTCTCCAAGTGAAGGAAGGTAAAAAACCAACGTACAGGAGGCTAAAACTCCTAGGCATTGTTCACCAAATGACCTCCTTGGCGCGGGTACCCACGCCCAGGGGAATCTCACCAAGTAAAGGATGACCAACGCCCAGGGAGCTGTTTCCTCTAGGCGTGATTTAAGAAAGGGTCTCCTAGGCGGAGGTACCCACGCCCAGGAGTCACTTTTCTTGAAAGATTCGTTTTTTGAATCATTTTAAATAAGCAAGAAGAAAAATACCCGTGAGTACATAAAAATTCCTAAATTATTAGGAAAAATTAAGAAAAATACTTGTGAGTACAAAGAAGGTTCCGAAAAGTGCAAGAAAATTGTGATGATTTTTTATAAGACACCAGAACCATTGTTTAGCCTCGAATAAGGCAAATCGTCGTAAATGTGTAGGTCGCTCCACACTTTACAGTCAAGACGATATCTGTGAAACACTAGTGTAAAATAAAATCCCCATATAAGGGTAGGAAAATTAAGTCCCGGGTAAGGGATAAAAATGACCCCGAGTCTCGAAAAAGGCAATTATAACTTCTACGAAAATCTGATCAGTTTTCCTAGCAGTTGGGGGGCAAATGATATGGGCTAAAAGTAAGCCCTAAAGGTATAGTTAATGTTGCATTAATTAGACCTAGCTTGACCAGAATACGAAGCCCTGTAACGAGGCCCAAGACCCTAATTAATTACTAATTTTCGTAATTGATTAGAGGGATAAATCAACATCTCATTAATTTGAGATATAATGGGAAACAACTCCTACAAAGGAAAGAAATTAGTATATACAATCATATCACGATTCTAATTCCACGTAATAGGAATTAGGATTGACTCTTATCAGAAAAGGATTCTGGATAACTATTACTACATGGAAACTAATTCCTACATGGAAGGAGGTTAGAAACTTCTAGAATTGAGCCAAGGAAGTGACTTGCCCACCAAGTCACCTATCCCTATTCTAACTCTAGGCTTTTCATGCCTATATAAAGAACGCAACCCCTCATCTCAGATAACGTTTTTTGGGCAGAGCTCAATACGTCATCAACGTTTTAGGCTTCATCCTCGAATAAGGACACACAAGCCACTACGTCACTACGCCGCGAGGGCGCATCAAGCCACGTAGGAAACTCTAGAACTACGTTTTGGCTTGATTCTTGATATTCATCAAGGTACGTAGGCATCTTGTTAGGACCGAGTTAGTCCCCGACAACAAGAGCAGCCACCATTAAAGCTCGAAACTCACCCCCCTTTGCATTCAATACACACTCCCTAGCTGCAATTTCAATACTTGTGATTTTCATCCACAACAATAATATAATTAATGGTAATTAGTGGATTAACTTAATAAAATTAATGGTACTAATCGACTGCCTTTTTCACATTAGTATAATAAAATTTATGGTAATTAGTCGATTGCCTTTTCACAGTTACTTTTAGTTGAAGATATTACCTTTTATAAACACCTAAAAACATTCGTATCATATCTTTCGATATAAAAACCAAAACATTAAAAGTTTAGATACATGTTTTTTGGTACTAAGTGAATTTACTTATTTACCCTTCATTATCAAGAAAAATAAACGCACCTAAAATAAATAATAACATAATATAATTCATGGTAATTAGCCGAGATATTACCTTTTATAAACACCTAAAAACCTCAATCGTATCATATATTACCATCATTAATATTTCCTTTCGAATTAAAACACGTTACCATTTTAATTTAAAACAAATCTTACCATCATTAATATATACCTTAAAATATCACAACATAAATTTTAAGAAAAATATTACACCTAAAATAAATAATAACATAATATAATTAATGGTAATTAGTCGATTAACATAATAAAATTAATGGTATTAGTCGACTGCCTTTTTCACATTAGTATAATAAAATTTATGCTAATTAGTCGATTGCCTTTTCACAGTTACTTTTAGTTGAAGATATTACCTTTTATAAACACCTAAAAACATTCATATCATATCTTTCGATCATTAATATTTCCTTTCGAATTAAAACACATTACCTTTTTAATTTAAAACAAATATTACAATTATATATACCCGAAAATATCACACCATAATTTTCAAGAAAAATAGAACACCTAAAATAAATAATAACATAATATAATTAATTGTAATTACTCGATTACCTTTTTCACATTTACTTTTAGCTGAAGATATTACTTTTTATAAACATCTAAAAAGATCAATCGTATCATATCTTTCAATCATTAATATTTCCTTTCTAATTAAAACACGTTACCTTTTTAATTTATAACAAATCTTACAATCATTAATATATACCCAAAAATATCACACCGTATTTTTCAATTATTAATAAAATATATTAAAAATTGTATACATTGTTTATAATAATAAAACAATAATATAATCCGTAAACATGAGTATATTAAATTATATCAATTTAAAATTAAAAAATTATTGAAAATAATGAATAAAAAATATAATTATAATATTAAATAAAATTTATAATATAATACAAGAAACCCGTGCATTGCACGGGTTATAAGCTAGTATTATAAAAGACAGAAACTTGAAAAGTTTTGGTACCATACAGTACCTTATTTAATTGTTTTATTTTATTACCCTTAACTATTTTACTTAATTATATAAAAACTGTTGTGGAATAAAAACTAGGTTACGATTTGTAATTAATGCTAGGGTGGTTGAGCTTCGAGCTTTAATGGCTGTTTCCGTGTTACGAGACTGATCGGTCCTCACAGAGTGCCTACGTATCTCGTTATTGAGAATCAAGCCAGGACGTAGTTCTAGGTGATGGTGCCCTCGAGGCAATAGAGGCGAGAGCTCACCTAGGACGTAGTGGCTTGCATGTCCTTATTCGAGGATTAAACCAAAACGTAAGTGACGTATTGAGCTCTTCCCAAAAACGTAGTTCTGAGATGAGGGGTTAGACCCTTTATATAGGCTGAGAAGCCCTAGAATTATGGTAGGAGTCAGAGACTTGGTGGACAAGTCTTCCTTGAGGAAGGTTCTAGATCTCTTCCTTATAGGAATCAGTTTCCATGTTGAAATGTTTATCTTGGAGGCTAAGTCAGGCAAGAGTAATATCCTTGTTTGAATCTTATTTGCTGAGTTGTTTATTACCCTTAATATTAATTACGAAATTAATATTATAAATAGGGTTTGGGCCCATCTGGTGGGCCCCACGTTTGGACCATTCCGGGTCTAATTAATGCCACATTAAATGTGTCTTTAGGGCTTACTTTTAGCCCATATCATTTGCCCCCAAAACTGATCAGGTTTTCCTTGAAGTTTTAACGGCCTTTTTCGAGACTTGGGTCAGGGTTCATCTTTGTACACTAGTGTTTCACGAGTATTGTCTTTATGTAAAGCGTGGAGTGACCGACGCGTTCACGACAATGTTAATTCGATGCTAATCGGGACTAATCAGCCTTAACGATGCTTAAACAATGTTTAAACGACGTTAAACGGCATAAAATGGCACTAAACGGCGCTAGACGGTGCTAAACAGCCTTAAACAATGTTTAAACAGTGTTAAACAATGTTAAAAGGATAAAATGGCACTCACGGTGCTAAACGACACTACTCGGTGCTAATCGGCACTAAACGGTGCTTAAACGACACTAATCGGTGCTAATCGGCACTAAACGGTGCTAACGACATTATCGGTGCTATTGGCACTAACGATGCTATCGGCACTAGTGGTGCTATCGGCACTAACGGTGCTTACGGCACTAACGGTGCTATCGGCACTAACGGTGCTTACAGCACTAACGGTGCTATCGCCACCAACGGTGTTATCGGCACTAATGGCGCTAAATGGTGATCGGCTGACGTTTTCTGAAAACGTTGAATCATCATTGTCATGTTTGAATCATCACTAACGTGTTTCAATGTTCTGAACCACTTTAGGGAGGTATGAAGCGAGTCAGGGGTGTTCTGAATATCAAAGTGATTTTTCAAGGTTGACGGACCATGAGCATCCACTTCCAGTTGGCTAAGGCCCTCAAAAAATGAGGTGGTCGGCAAAGGATGGTCCAAGACTATATAAAATTCAATTAGCTTTGCGTGGACAATAAGATCGTCCAAATCTGACATCCGTAGCTCAAGATATGGCCCAAACAGCGTCAACAGTCCGTGTAGGACTGAAAATCAGTCTTGGTCGGCTGACACCCTCCTTGGAGCTTGGTCGGCCAAGGGGTGGTCGGCTAGTTGTCTCCAAGACTATAGAAAACTCAGAGATCTTCGCGTGGACTGTAAGATCGTCCAAATCTGATACTTGGAGCTCAAGATATGGCCCAAACAGCGTCAACAGTCCGTGTAGGACTGAAAATCAGTCTTGGTCGGCTGACACCCTCCTTGGAGCTTGGTTGGCCAAGGGGTGGTCGCCTAGTTGTCTCCAAGACTATAGAAAACTCAGAGATCTTCGCGTCGACTGTAAGATCGTCCAAATCTGATACCCGGAGCTCAAGATATGGCCCAAACAGCGTCAACAGTCCGTGTAGGACTGAAAATCAGTCTTGGTCGGCTGACGCCCTCCTTGGAGCTTGGTCGGCCAAGGGGTGGTCGGCTAGTGGTCTCCAAGACTATAGAAAACTCAGAGATCTTCACGTGGACTATAAGATCGTCCAAATCTGATACCCGGAGCTCAAGATATGGCCCAAACAGCGTCAACAGTCCGTATAGGACTGAAAATCAGTCTTGGTCGGCTGACGCCCTCCTTGGAGCTTGGTCGGCAAAGGGGTGGTCGGCTAGTGGTCTCCAAGAGTATAGAAAACTCAGAGATCTTCGCGTGGACTGTAAGATCGTCCAAATCTGATACCCGGAGCTCAAGATATGGCCCAAACAGCGTCAACAGTCCGTGTAGGACTGAAAATCAGTCTTGATCGGCTGACGCTCTCCTCGGAGCTTGGTCGGCCAATGGTGGTCGGCTAGTAAACCCGGACCTGAAAATCATCCGTGGTCTTGAGGATCGAGAAACTTGATCTTGATCTCAAGTCATCCGTGATCTTAAGGATCAAGAAACTTGATCTTAATCTCAAGGATCAAGAAACTTGATCTTGATCTCAAATCACTATTTTGGTCATTCGTGACTTTGTTATCTTAAGGATCAAGAATCTTGGTCTTGATCTCAAATCATCCGTGATCTCAAGGAGAATCATCCAAGATTCGCTGAAAAAGTCGAGATTCAGGATTAGAAACTATCCGAGGTTCGCTGAAAAAATCGAGATTCAGGACCACGAACTAACCCGCGATCGGCCGGACCACGGAGTAGCTCGTGATCGGCCACAAGGTGATCGGCAAGAGGGCTCCAAGCCACCATGGTCGGGCACACCATGGTCGCCTGGAAGGTGGTCAGCCGAAAGGCCCGAAATCTTCGTGGTCGGCCGGGAGGTGGTCGGCTACGGCCCCTCGTGCGCCGTGGTCGGCCACTTCGTGGTAGGCTAGGAAATCCGGACTTGAAAACCATCCGTGGCCTTGAGGATCAAGAATCTTGATCTTGATTTTGATCTCAAGTTACTATCTCGGTCATTCGTGACTTCGTTACCTTAAGGATCAAGAACCTTGATCTTGATCTTAAGTCGTCAGGGATCTAGGATCTAAAATCATCCGTGATCCTAAGGATCAAGAACCTTGATCTTGATCTTTAGTCGTCAGTTTGGTCATTCGTGACTCCTAACGATATTACTCCTTAATTCATGATTAGCACTGCTAATCTTGTGCTTAAGGCTAAACTCGTTACTTAACTTCTTAAGCGCAATCATCCTTTCGAAGGTCTTCCGTTTCGTGACTTCAGCAAATATATCAGCTGTTTCTTCTCCGGCTTGTATGAATTATAACGATTCTTTCTGTATAACGCGGATAATTTCTGTCCTTTTTTCATCTATAAACGATGGATGGCCTCGTTCCCATCCAAGGTCTCCAACTTGTAGGATCTTCGTCCTAGCATCTTCTTGACTTGATACGGCCCTTCCCAATTAGGGGCTAGCTTTCCCTTCTGACCAACTCCAGAAGCTTCTATCTTCCTTAGAACCAGTTTGCCTTGCCGAAAGAACCTCTCATTAACCCTTCGATTGTAGTGGAAGGATGCTCTCTTCTGATGCTCTGCATTCCGGGCATTTGCTTCATCCCTAACCTCATCAATTAGGTCTAGGGCAAGCCTCATGCTTTCTTCATTAGTCTCTTGCTCATATGCCTCAACTCGAGGTGATGCATGCATGATCTCTAGGGGCACAACTGCCTCGGCTCTATAAGCCAACAAAAAACGGGGTCGCTCCAGTTGTCACTTTGCAAGTGGTGCGATATGCCCAAATTATAAGCAGTAACTCATCCACCTAAGTGTTTCTTGAGCGTTCGACCATTTTCTCCAGTCCATCAAGGATTATCCGATTGGCTATCTCTGCCTGTCCATTAGCTTGCGGGTGTGCTACTGAAGTAAAACGAAGATCAATAGCATTTTCCTCACAGTACTTCTTGAATTCTTCATTGTTGAATTGCGTCCCATTATCCGTCACAAGGATTCGTGGGATTCCATATCTACAGATCACGTTCTCCCAAAAGAACTGGGCAACTTGCTTGGTGGTTATCTTGGCTAGGGGTTTAGCCCCAATTCACCTAGTGAAGTAGTCAATGGCTACTATCAAAAACTTTCTTTGTGCAGATGCTACGGGAAAGGGAACAAGTATATCCATTCCCCACATTGCAAACGGAATAGGGGAGCTGATCGAGGTCAACATCTCAGGCGACTGCCTTACAATCGGAGCGTGCTTTTGGCACCTCTCATACCTCTTAACATAATCTTTTGCACCAGCCAACATCTTTGGCCAATAGAATCCTAGACGAGTGATCTTGTGAGATAGGGCTCTGCCCCCCAAGTGTTGTCCACAGATCCCTCCATGAACTTCTTCCAGCGCTTCTCTTGCCACATGGGGCCTTAAACACTTCAGGTATGGGATGACAAACGATCTCTTGTATAGGATGCCTTCAATCAAGGCGTATCTCAATGCTCTCATTGACAACTTCCGTGCCTCCAGAGCATTGTCGGGGAGCCAACCTGTTTCAAGGTGGGCTTTAATAGGATTTATCCAACAGCTTCCTACATCAATTGGTGCAATCAACTTAGAGTTGATGGTCGGGGCCTTCAAGACCTGGAAGTAAACACTCCCTGCATAATTTTCTATCTCAGAAGAAGCGAACTTAGATAGGGCATCGGCCTTAACGTTCTCTTCTCTCGGAATGTGTTCTACATAGCACTCGTCAAACTGAGTCATGACAACTTTCACAACTCGCAAATACCTTGCCATAGTTTCATCCTTGGCCTCAAATTCACCATTTACTTGAGAGACCACTAATCTTGAATCTCCACAAACTTTGAGATTCTTGACTCTCATGATTCTGGCCAAGCCTAAACCGGCTATCAAGGCCTCATACTCAGCTTCATTGTTAGTTGTCGGAAAATCCAACTTCAAAGCATATTCAACTGTGAAACCATCGGGGCTTTGCAACACTAAGCCTGCGCCACTAGATTTTGTTTTTGATGCTCCATCAAAATAGAGCACCCAATATTCCTTCTGATCAGGTACAAGTTCTTCATCTTTATCTCCACTTTCAGGGGTAGTTACTATCTCCTGCCCCCCCCCCCCCCCCCGACTTCTTGGTTGCTAATGGTACATTCAACCACGAAGTCAGCCAATGCCTGAGCCTTGATGGCCGTTCGAGGCTTATACGTGATGTCAAACTCTCCAAGTTCGATTGCCCACTTAATCAATCTTCCACTTGCTTTCGGGCTGTGCAATATGTTACTCAACTGTTGGTCCGTCAGGACTTCAATCTTATGTGCCTGAAAGTACGGGCGTAACTTCCTCGAGGCTGTTATCAATGCCAAGGCGAACTTCTCAATGGGAGAGTAATTCAACTCGGCTCCGTGGAGCACCTTACTTACATAGTAGATGGGCCTCTGAACCTTGTTCTCTTCTTTAATGAGGACGATACTCAATGCTTGTTCAGACACTGCTAGATACAGATAAAGAGTCTCTCCGGGACTTGGCTTGGCCAACAACGGGGCTTCGGCCATGTACTTCTTTAACTGTTCAAAGGCCTCTTGGCTTTTATTAGTCCATTCAAAAATTTTCACCTTCTTCAATGCTTGAAAGAAAAGCAAGCACTTATCACCAGACTTGGAGATGAATCTCCCTAGAGCGGCCACTCTGCCGGTTAACTTCTGTACGTCCCTCACAGAACGGGGTGGTTCCATGTCTAAGATTGCTTTGATCTTGTCGGGATTGGCCTCTATGCCTTTTTACGAAACCATCAAACCCAATAACTTTCCAGACCCAACGCCAAAAGCACACTTGGCTGGATTCAACATCATCTTGTGGTGCCTCAGCACTTCGAATGCCTCTCTGAGGTGCTTAATGTGATCTGCCTTGAGTAGGCTCTTGACTAACATGTCATCAACATAGACCTCCATTGTTTTTCCTATCAGATGGGCGAATATCTTATTCACCAATCGTTGGTAAGTAGCTCCTGCATTCTTTAGACCAAAAGCCATAACAATATAGCAGAAAACACCAAAGTCAGTTATGAAAGATACCTTAGGGATGTCATCCTCGCGCATCTTAATCTGATTTTAGCCGTTGAACCCATCCATGAAGCTCAACATCTCATGTCCAGCTGTGGCGTCTATCAACATGTCTATCATTGGCAGGGGAAAACAATCCTTTGGACATGCATCATTCAAATCAGTGAAGTCTATACACATCCTCCACTTTCCATTCGCTTTCTCGACCATCACCGGGTTAGCTAACCATTCGGGAAACTGAAGATCTTCAACAAACCCAGCCTCTAAGAGCTTGTCAACTTCTTGTTTAATGGCCTCCTGCCTTTCAGGAGCAAAATTTCTCTTTTCTGTTTTATTATCTTCCGCCCCGGATCAACATTCAACTTGTGAGTTATGAGTTGGGGATCAATCCCTGGCATATCAGCTATAGTCCAAGCAAACACGTCGCTATTTTCTTGCAAGAATGCTATCAACTTGCCCTTCAGGGGTTCTTTCAAAGATGCTCCCATATAAGTAACTTCTCAGCTCGCTTGGCCGTCATGGCTTCAATGTTTGTCTTGGTCTTGGGTGTTGAACGT
Organism: Saposhnikovia divaricata; assembly: GCA_036435485.1. Classification (NCBI taxonomy): domain Eukaryota; kingdom Viridiplantae; phylum Streptophyta; class Magnoliopsida; order Apiales; family Apiaceae; genus Saposhnikovia; species Saposhnikovia divaricata. Next base: position 66,008,848 of record CM071595.1, on the reverse strand, counting down.
CGATGTTCAAAGGTTGAACGCCAAAGTTCGAAATCAAGGGTTTTCAATCTCAATGGTGTTTGAAATCACCGAAATATCTATCAGGGCTGCTGGTCCAAGGCCAAGGGGTTTCTAGTTAGCCCCACGAGGTCTTGAACCTTCTCTAGGAGGTTTTCAAAATTACATATTGGTTTTCAAGTCAACTTGAAGTTTCAACCTTTGGATATTAATTGGAGGTTCATGACCTCCCCCTCAAGTTTGGCCTTCATAACTAACCTTGGCCTTCATGGCTAACAGCTTCTGTTCTTCAACCTAGGATTCGGGGTTGATTCCTCGATATAGATTTCGATAAATGCAATCCCGTTGGCTTCTTGCCTTTTAAACTTTTGAGACGAGAGCTTGCTTGAACTTCTTAATCCTTGCTTAAGGTTATCTATTGGCCTTCATCCTTGGATCCTTAATCCAGGTCCTTAATAAGTATTGAAGAGTAGCTAGTCCTTAACATCCTCGGCCTTTCATGGCTTTGACCCTTCGGGATCTTCACCTATGCATTTGTTTGTTTTCCATTCGTTATTCTTTTATTTTCGGTACTCGTTCATCCTTGACTTTAACTCATCGGGTGATAGAGTACTATTGTCCTACTCGGAGCAACATGCTCTGCAATGGTTTCCATGAACCTTATTTCTGCTTCTACTGGATGAAGCTAAGTCCTACTAGGATAACTTGAGCCCATCGGGGCATTGCAAGAATAGGCCTGCATCACTTGATTTTGTTTTTGATGCTCCATCAAAATAGAGCGTCCACCATTCCTTCTGGAATCATCATTCTTATTCTGAAGTTCACTTCCTGCTTGGGGTACTACCTCCTGGTCCCCGACTCTATTAGGCCTTAACGAGGCTACATAATAGCTTTGTGCCATCTTTTGATCACCTTTATGTTCTCTAACGCCATTCCTGGTTTGGAACTTGATCTTCATATGATACGTTGAGGCAATAGCCTTGAATGCATGAAGTTCAGTCCTTCGAAGAATAGCGTTGTACGCTGAAACCGCCTTGATTACCAAGAAGTTCAACATCTGAATGGCCTCCTTGGGCTCCTGTCCAATAGTTATAGGCAACTGAATAGTCCCTTCAACTTTGGATTCTACTCCATTAAATCCATATATAGGCATGTTATTAGGGGTCAATTGAAAATCATTGTACCCCATGTTCACAAATGTATCATGAAACAGAATGTCAACGGAAGCTCCATTGTCCATCAAGACTCGCTTCACTTCCGAGTTCCCAATCACAGGGGTTATGACCAACGGGTCGTCATGGGGAAACTTCACCCCTTCGAGGTCTGAGTCATCGAAACTAATTGCTATCTCAGTCCTGGCACGCTTTGGGGCTTCTCCCACGATATGCATCACTTCTCTGGCATACGCCTTTCGAGAGTTTCGGGTTCTACCGGCCGCTGTCGGGCCTCCCCAAATCATGTTAATAACTGGCCCTCGGGGCTGTGGGTTACGATCCCGACCTCGATCATCATCCCTTCTATCATTGTCTCTTCTATCATATTCCCTCCTTTGAGTTCCACGATCATCACCCTTAGTGAATTTGTTCAGCTTTCCTTTTCGGATCAAGAATTCAATCTCATCCTTCAACTGCCTACAATCATCTGTATCATGCCCCACATCGTGGTGGAATCTACAGTACTGATCCTTTTTTCTCTTTGCGGGATCACCCCTAAGTGGCTTCGGCCATCGAAAATCTTTGTCTTTCTCAATATCTAACAAGATCTGACTCCTAGGAGCATTCAGTCTTGTATAGTCATTGAATCTTGGTCCCAAACTCATCTTCGGTAGTGATTCAGAATCCTTGCTAGTCCGGGGATACTTGTCCCTAGCATCATACTCTTGTTCTTTCTTCCGTTTCTTAAAGTCATTGGAGCCCTTGCCATTGCCTCCAGCAGCTTCTTTTTCCATGCTATCCTCTGCCTTGATATACTTGTCGGCCCTTCGTTGGAGCTCGGCCATGTTCTCAGGAGGATGCTTTGCCAAAGTCCTCTTGAAGAAAGGATCAGTGGTTCCGTGTTCCAAGGCTACCATGGCCACTTTATTCTCCAGATCTGTAATATTCAATGTCTCCTTGGTGATTCGCTTGAGATAATCCCTTAGATTCTCGTTCTTCCCCTGCACCACATACATGAGGGATGCGGAACTTTTTTATGAACTCTTCCACTAATGAATTGGCTAACAAAGGAATTTTCAACTCCTTGAAAGAGCAAATCGAATTTGCAGGTAGCCTGCTATACCACCTTTAAGCCATACCCGACAGGATTTGAGGGAACGCCCTACACTTTAAGGCGTCACTAGCAGGTTGCAGCAGTAGTGCAGCTGTGAACGTCCTGACATGAGTTTCAGGATCGCCTGTTCCATCATAGGCCTTGATCGTCGGCATCTTGAATTTCTTTGAGATGCGGGCATTCATCACTTCCTCAGTGAATGGAGGTGTTGGATCATCAAGATCTAGCGGCATCAGATCCTTGGGGTTGTTTCTGGGGATTTTCGCCCTTGTTGCTCCTTCAGTTGAGGTATCGGCCCTTCTTCGTCTCCTAGACGGCCTCTCCAGATCTATGACGGGAACCCTTCCTGAGATTGGAGGAGGCCGATGCGGACTTTGATTCTGCCTTGCTTGCTCTCTGGCGGCGTCATCTTTCAGCCTCTGGATCTCAGCCTCATGAGCCTTGATACTTTCCTCAGTCATTTGTGGAGGTCCATCATGGATTCTTCGGGCCCTCCTTCGAGGCTCTCTACTAGCACGTCGCCTCCTTGGGGCTTCGTCACGGTCATCATCGTCATCCTCAGATGTCGAATCAGTAGTATAGGGGCCGGAGTAGTCCAGATACTCGCGATCTCGGATCTGCAAAGCATGATCACTCGGTCCAGGTTCTCGAACAGGGGGGTAGTTGGGCAGCCCATACATTGGGTTGGTATTCACGGGGAGATCCGTAGTATGGATCTGTACCCCAGATGGAGGATGATTTGGATCAACCAGGGGAGAGATCACCATCTGAAGAGAGTTGGTTCCCTGATCTGGATGGACAACCATAGGCAGCGTACTCCCAGCAGGGGGATTCATCCCAGGAAGCTGATAAACTTGATTTTGGGGGACCGTCCCTTGTTCAAACGTGGTTGTCCCAGAGGTAAGAGGCGGAGCGAAGCTGATTGGTAAAGCTTCGGTAGAGCTTGGTGCAGTTCTTCGTGTGCTAACCATGGTTGATGTTTTCTTCCCACAGACGGCGCCAAATGTTGTGGAATAAAAACTAGGTTACGATTTGTAATTAATGCTAGGGTGGTTGAGCTTCGAGCTTTAATGGCTGTTTCCGTGTTACGAGACTGATCGGTCCTCACAGAGTGCCTACGTATCTCGTTATTGAGAATCAAGCCAGGACGTAGTTCTAGGTGATGGTGCCCTCGAGGCTATAGAGGCGAGAGCTCACCTAGGACGCAGTGGCTTGCATGTCCTTATTCGAGGATTAAACCAAAACGTAAGTGACGTATTGAGCTCTTCCCAAAAACGTAGTTCTGAGATGAGGGGTTAGACCCTTTATATAGGCTGAGAAGCCCTAGAATTATGGTAGGAGTCAGAGACTTGGTGGAAAAGTCTTCCTTGAGGAAGGTTCTAGATCTCTTCCTTATAGGAATCAGTTTCCATGTTGAAATATGTATCTTGGAGGCTAAGTCAGGCAAAAGTAATATCCTTGTTTGACTCTTATTTGCTGAGCTGTTTATTACCCTTAATATTAATTACGAAATTAATATTATAAATAGGGTTTGGGCCCATCTGGTGGGCCCCACGTTTGGACCATTCCGGGTTTAATTAATGCCACATTAAATGTGTCTTTAGGGCTTACTTTTAGCCCATATCAAAAACAAAATACAATCTTTTTTTAATATATTACACGCAGCTCTTATCAACACTTTTCCTAAATTATAACTAACCAATTACCTTTTCAGCTATTACCTTTTCTAACTAAAATTTCTTCTTTCCAAAAATATGATCGTTCTAGTTAATGAAATAAATTAATAGTATTATAATTACTAATAACTAACTAATTACTTTTTCCAACTAAAAGGTTATATCTCTTCTATCTTTTCGAACTAAAATATCTCATTTTCTCCTAAATAATAACTAACCAATTACCTTTTTTTAGCTATTATCTTTTCTAACTTTTCTAACTAAAATCTCTCTTTTCCAAAAATATGATATTAATGCAATAAACTAATAATATTATAATTACTAATAACTAACTGCTTACCTTTTCCAGCTAAAAGGTAATATCTTTTCTATATTTTCTAATATTTCATTTTTACACTTGATTTTTTTACTTAATTATTCTTACTTAAATATTTATTATTTGTAAAAACGTGTAGTTCTATTTTACATAAAATAAACTAACGATATTATTGTTCCTAATAACTAACCACTGTACCTTTTTTTAGTTAAAATACATTATCTTTTCTAAATTTTCTGACTAGAACCACTCATTTCATAACATATCACTAGCCATTCTATTTAATGAAATAAACTAATAAAATTATAATTATTAATAACTAATTGATTATCTTTTTCAGCTGAAACGTAATATCTTTTCTACATTTTCTAACTAAAATATCTCATTTTCAAGCTTTCTTTTTTGCTTAATTATCCTTACTTAAATATTTATTAAATTATTATTGGTAAAAACATGTTGCCTTTTCTATTTTTTTAATAACTAATAAATTTCATTTTTAGGTAAAAACACGTTATCTTTTATATTCTAAAAATACTACGGGGAATTATATTTAATAAAATAAAATAATATTATAATGATTACTAATAACTAAAAAATTACATTTTCAGCTAAAACACGGTACCTTTTATATTTTCATTTACTAAAACATCTTCCTTTCTAATAGTATTACAGATAATTTTATTCAATAAAATAATACCATAATAATTAATAATTTACTGATTACCTTTTTCAGCTAAAACGTATTATCCTATCTATATCTTATAACAAAATTTTTCCTTTTTTTGAAAATAATATGGGCAATATATATATATATATATATATATATATATATATATATATATATATGGAAACTGGTCACCAGCCACAGTTGGATATTTTAATATATCCAACCAACCCATCTTATACCATTAAAACGTCCTGTCAACGGTCAGGATGAACAAGAGTTACGCTATATAATATAGCGTATACGCTCTATAATAGAGCGTAATACGCTATATTACATAGCGTAACAAATATTCCCATTTTACCCTTAATCTGTTCCGCTCTATTATATATCTTAGCCGAGAACTACACCAATTTTAGCTCAAACAACCCTTCATGTTTTGAAATATCATTTCAAGAGTGTTCTTGAGTTTATACCCAATCTTAAATCATTTGGAGATATATTTTACACCATCACAAACTTAATCTACACCAATCTATACCTATTTCTACTTTACCAATCTTAGTTTATTTGTCAAATCTTACCCAAATTTGAAGATTTTGAAGATTGAGCTTGGAGTACCAATCCCAAATTAAGATTTTTTAAGATTGAGCTTGGAATTTAAGGTTAGCTCTCTATTTAACCCATGGCTTCTTTCATTTTTTCAAAGTTAAAATCTCCTAATAAGACACCTAGTAAGATTGAGATTGAGGTAGAAAATGAAGATGTTAACGAAAGTCCACACACACCTAAAATAATAGATCTTGATGATGATAATAATGAAGATGTTAAAAATGATGATGGTGATGGTGATATTGTCTATGATGTTGTTGATGATGGTGATGATGTTGAAGATGTTGAGAATGGTGTTTCTTTGGATGATTTGAATAATGTTTGCCCATGTGTTGGTCAATTATTCGATAGTTTAGATGAAGCGGAGAGGTTCTATAGAGATTATGGTAGGCGTATTGGTTTTGAAGTAATAATTAGAACTACACATAAACGTTCAAAAAATAACAAGATTTGTTCGCGTTTGTATATATGTCGAAAGGGTGGGATATTAGCCTCAAAATCTTTGGATGATGAAGATGAAGTTCTGAAAAAAAAGAGAAAAAGAGATTCTCTTAGTAGAACATAATGTAAGGCGCGAATGTATGTTGTTCATAGAGAGAAATCAAATAAGTGGGAGGTAACATTGGTTCATTTGGTACACAATCATGAGATGGTTTCACCTAGTAAGGTACATTTTATGCAAAGGCCAAGAAACATAACACCCATCATGCGAGAATTGATTATAATTTTGAGTAAGTCGGGTATTGGGCCTCAACAATCTTTGAATGTAATGGGTGAGCTTACGGGAAGCTTAGAGAATATTGGATTTACTAGTCAAGAAATTCGGAATGTTTTGCGTGATATTAGACATCATGTATTTTATTCGAGTGATGCCAAAGAAGGTTTGACATTACTCCAAGAATTGAAATGTAATAGTTTTGGGGAATTTTTCTATCGAGTAGATGTTGATGAGGATAATCGGGTGCGTTCCATGTTGTGGGTTGATCCAAGATCATTAAATACATATAAAAATTTTGGAGACGTGGTAGTATTTGACTCCACATACCGCACAAATAGGTATAGTATGCCATTTGTACCTATTACGGGGGTGAACCACCACTACCAATCCATATTGTTTGGTTTTGCACTAATAAGGGATGAGAAAGAAAGTTCTTATATATGGGTTTTGAAGAATTGGTTGGAAGCTATAGGAAACAACCCTCCAATCTCCATCATCACCGATCAAGACATTGCACTTAGAAATTAAATTGCCGAAGTTTTACCAAACACGAACCATCTTTATTGTACTTGGCATATAAGTACCAAATTCGGGGAGAAGTTATCCGGTTTGTACGCATATGAACCACATTTCAAAGAATATTTCAACTTATGTTTGTACAAGTCAATGACGGTTGAACAATTTGAAGATAGGTGGAATGATTTGGTTGAAAAATATAACTTGGTTGATCATGGTTGGTTGCAAGAAATGTATTCCGTTCGACATAAGTGGGTTCGTGTGTACACTAAACTTCATTTCACTACCCGGATAACCACTACCTCGAGAAGTGAGTCAATGAATGCATTTTTTGACGAGTATGTAAATGCTAGAACCGGTTTGAAAGAGTTTATAGAGAATTCACAAAAAGCATTGGAGAAACAATATCTTTGTGAGAAAGAAGCGGACTATGAAACAAAGGAAAAGGAAAGGTCAAGAATAACATCCTCCTCATTGGAGAATCATGCGGCATCTATTTATACAAAGGAAATGTTTAGACGTTTTCAACACGAACTTAAACAAAGTGGAGCCTATGTTGTGAATGAGAGAGATTCCATGAGTACTATGCTATTTAAGGTGTACGAAACATATAAGACCACGGTGGCGGAGGAAAATAGAAAAGTGTATCAAATAACCGTGACCAATGATATGATAAATTGTATTTGTCGGAAATTTGAAAATTCGGGAATGATTTGTCGTCATGTTATTCGATACTTGAATATGATGCAATGGACGGAGATCCCTAACTATTTAATTAACTTGAGATGGACAATTGGAGCAAATAAAATTGCCGGGTCTATATCGTATAAACGTCCTATCATTGGCAATATTCTTCAATCACAACCCGCCCGATATACAACTTTGTGCAAAGCCTTTCAAGATTTAGCGGCTCGTGGAAGTTTTTCGATTCCAAGATTTAAATATGTCATGGGATTGATTGAAAAAGAGGTGGAAGTTGTGGAAAATTTTCCTATAGAGAAGCCTTCTACGAAAAAAACTCCATCATGTGAGGATGAACGTGAAGGTGAAGATTTTGATGGATTTGAAGATTTTGAAAATTTGGAAGACACTATAATTTCCACCACTAAAGGTCGCAAGATGGAAAGAGTGAAGAGTGGCATTGAAATGTCCAACTCAAAAAAACCAAGGAAATGTAATTGCTGCAAAGAACTTGATGCTAAACATGATTCACGAAATTGTCCAAAAAAATTAGGAGAGTCGATTCCCGAAAAGTCCAACTCAAAAAAACCAAGGAAATGTAATTCGTGATTTTACTTTTGATTTTGTTGATTTGGTTAGCAATTTTCAATTTGTTGCTTTTGATTTTACTTTTGAGTGAATTTGGTATTGATTTTGTTTATTTGGTTAGCAATTTTCAATTTGAAATTTGGTGCTTTTGATTTTAGTAGAAATTTGGTGCTTGAATTTGGTATAGGGAAAAAGAAAAAAACAGAGCAAAAAAAAAATCTATAATTACGCTCTATAATAGAGCGTAAGTGTTGAAAAACAGGGCGCGTTTCCCCTGTTTTTTTAACACTTACGCTATATTATAAATCGTAAGTACAGAAATTTTCAGCGCGTTTCCCCTGTTTTTTAACCCTTACACTATATTATAGAGCGTAAGTACAGAAATTTTTTGCCCTCTTTCCCCTGTTTTTGCAACACCCCCTGTATAGTATTCCAAACAATCTCTAAAAACATTTCAAACACAATCTCTAAAAACAATCCCTAAAAATTTCAACATTTGAAACACTATCTCTAAAAATAATCTATAAAAATTTCAACAATTTAAAATCAATTCAACAATCTATAAAAATCTCTAACTTACAATTCAAAATCAAACAAACTAGTAACTTACAATTTCAAAAACAAACTAGTAACTTACAATCTTTAAAATTTCCAAAAACAAACTAGTAACCTACAATCCCGCTAGTCTACAATCTTCGGAATACAAAGACAAATGCCGAGCTTCATTTTTATGGAGCTCCCAACCAATACGCCGTCGGAATGTTTCAATCACATCTTCATCCCATTGGACACCACACCAAGCTTGGGTATTGCAAGTCAATATACAATCTATATACTTCATAACAAAAAATCCGCAATCCATACCATTGGTTTGCCTAGGTCGTTCATAGACGTTTTCAACATCAGGGAATACGTCATGTTCTTGTAGGATCCAACCGATTCAACATGAGAGGGACCAATTTTTCCTATCAAGCAAACATGAATTGTTTAAGTAATGTATCAAACAAACATGGACTACTAGAAATTAAAAAAAAAAAAAAAAGATAAAATATACCACAATGTAGAACTCCGTCTTGTATAGCTCTTTTAATTTCATGTGCTTAGTATCGTCCCTTAGAGGATCAAACAAAGATACTCTAAAAGTGGTCATTGACCACAAGAATAGGATCCAATGACCACCCGTTGCAACCGGCATGATAATATAGTCGAAATTGGTTACCATTTCCCCCCTTCCTTTATGCCATATGCTCTAAAGTCCGTATCAATGGCCGTCCATTCACTAGCTTTCCTTTTTGCGGGATTCTTCTTCATAGGTTTGCAATGATGAGCCCCCATTACTTGGAAGAACCACGGAGACATGAAGTAATATTTGACGGCACCAACTTGATGACCAAAGATGGTTCTTTCTCTTTTTTCAAGCAATACAGTATAGCAATCGACTATAGTATCCTCCACTTCATTGCTCGGTTTCAAAGAAATAATCGCTTTTGCACTACAATTACGCGGAAGGTTAATAGGCTTATCACATTCCCACCAATTTTCATTCAACCAATCCACTTTATTTATCTTGATCGGCTTTATAAGGGATCCTTTATCAAATTGAGCACTAGGACCAACCATGTCCCTTGGATTTGTTAATAAACCCTAAAATGAACATAGTGAATAAATGAGCTATTAATGAGCTATGATCTACAATACATATGAAGCAAGGACAAAGTATAAATATAAATACAAGAATATTCAACGAAACTATCTCAAATAACATACTCCATGTTATAAAAAATATGTACCAAGTCCATTGCCTTGGGATTGTCGAACTTGTCTTTCGGTTGTTGGAATATTTTCGGATCCTTGGTTGGTTTTGAAGGTGGCAAAATCTTTAATTTGGTAACATTATAGTATTAATCCATATACTCCTCTAGAGATATGGCATTCAAAGGTGATCCCAAAATACCAATACCATTATTCACAAATTCATTCCAAACAACTACATATCGAGCAAAATTGAGATAATGTTGATATACAAAAGAATGTTCAGATCTCACCCTCAACGTTGACATATCATCCGGTGGCGGCGGCGGAATGCTTAATGGAAAACCAAACTGTCTTTCCACCCTTTCCGGAAGTTGATGTTCAACATCTTCAAAAAATACAAGGGGCATATGAGCTAAACCGGCTATAAGGGCCCACTGAAATTGAAGATCAAAAGGCCGATAGAAGCGAGCATATGGCCTCCAATTAACCCATTGTGCATCAAAGTTATCGAACATCCCGCGATATGCATCAATATTGTGATGGACATTGAAGTACTTAGAGTTTCCTGGGCCAACGGGAGCAACCGCCCATGCCAAAGCCCTAGGCCATATATACTCGGTTTGAGATGCTAGCATAGGTAGTCCCGGGCGCAACCTCTCACGTGCCCAAAGCATCAATATTGTCAAGCATCCAGAAATGGACTTGCAATCCTTATGACTTGCCTCAAATAAATTCCTATATAGATAGGCAAGTGCTGCTGCACCCCAAGCATACCCAAAAATTCTAGAAGTATCAATCAACAAGGGAATTAATCTTGGATGAGAAACATTTTTTGATTTTGTGGGGAACAATATCGCCCCACAAAAATAAAACACATACCCCCGTGTATATATTTCTAGAAGCTCCCGATCCTCCTTGTTTGGGCATTTGCGATATCTCTCCCTCAAAAAATTTAATTTCACACCACCTCTCTCCAAAGCATTCTCCCTTTCCTCAAATGAGAGTGTCGGATCCGGCCAATCACGTAACCAAAGATTTTTTACGTTAATTGTGTCACTCAAAGTTACCGCCTCTCCAACAACCGGAAGCCCCGTCAACATGTACACATCTTCAAGTGTCACCGTCATCTCCCCGAAAGTAAAGTGGAATGTGTTGGTTTCCGACCTCCAACGTTCCACTAATGACTTAATTAAAGACACATCATTTTGCATAACGGCTCTTGGGTTGGTAAACATTCCGAAACCCCAATGTTGTAAAAGATGAATTTGATAAGGCTCTAATTCCCATTGATTAAGCAACGAGGTACTTTGACGGATTGTAAGTTTATCTCGATGATCACCAACCCATATTCTACTACTTATATGGTTATCTTGGTCGGTAAGGAGAGAAGGATCAGCCGGACCGCAAAAATCTTCCATCTAAAATCCAATACATATAAAAAACTTTAATGCATACAAAAAAATCCAAACTACACAAATCCAAACTTAATCCACAATTCAAACTTTAATCCAATAAATTTTAATCCTAATAATTAGAAAATTATCCACAAATTCGAACCCTAATCGAAAATTATCCACAAATTCGAACCCTAATTCGAAAATTATACACAAAATCGATCCCTAATTCGAAAATTATCCACAAATTCGAACCCTAATTCGAAAATTATACACAAATTCGAACCCTAATTCGAAAAATTATCAACAAATTCGAACCCTAATTCGAAAATTATCCACAAATTCGAACCTTAATTCGACCCTATTCGAAAATTATATACATACATGCATACATGTACACAAATCTACAATTAGATGATTTTGGTGATATATATATACATACATACATGTACAAAAATCTACACACATCTTAACAATTAGATGACATCTAGATACAAGAAATAGACACGAAATTACTCACTTTATATGAAGAAATGATGAAATTGATGATGATTTACTTCTGATTCCGGTGGATTTGCGATGTCCGGTGGTTTGTGGATGATTTGCTAACTTAATGTTTTGTAAAATAATGTATATGAACTACAATACGCTATATGATGTTCTGTGTGAAATAAACCCGGTTTCGTCATAAAAAACCGTTTACGCTATATAGTATAACGTATTACGCTATATTATATAACGTAAGTTTAAACCGGCACGTGACAACACGTGGCAGATTTAGGGATAAAAAGGTAAAAAGGCTTACGCTGTATAATATAGCGTATACTTTTAAATCCCAGCCGTCCATATCTTTAGTGGATGGTTATAGATGGGTTGGATCAATATTCAAAAATATCCAACTGTGGCTGTAGAAGAGGACCCTATATATATATATATATATATATATATATATATATATAAATTTAACTTACAAAATTTATATCATAAAAATCCATTCAAATTATTGAAAAAAATTATATAATATTAAAAACAAATCCGTGTATCACACGGGTTTTAAGCTAGTATACATTAATATATTATTATGGTTAAATGTAGCAACTTACTTTTAATATTATTATTAGTTACGGACATGGAGTTCAGTTATTATACTAACTAGCCTATAATTCGTGCGAGTTATCATATATTATTATTATGAATTAATATATTAATTAATTAATTTAATATAAAATTTCAATTTATTTTAATAAATTTTATTATTAATTTTAAATTTACATATGTTCCATACTTAATTTCATAACATAAATAAATATCATTAATTTAACATTATTTTTAAATTTATAGTTAAATATCTTAAGAATTCAATAGATATTTATAAAAAATTATTTAGTGTAACCTAAAATTCTAGAAGAAAGAATGGTAAGAAAAAGTGTGTGCAGACGATGATTCTAATCCGGATATAACTGAAAACGTTTAAAATTCTATAAAACATGTGGTTTTTTATTTTTAATAAATTATATATACTTTAACTGAATTTGGAATTCTTAACACATTTTTTAAATTTATTAAAAATATGTTTTCGTGCCTTGGTTTGTTGGTTAATTGGTTAATACCTTCATAAAAATTTTGTTAACCCTTTCAAAAAATAAAAAAAACAAATCAAAATGTATTTAATTTTAATTAAAAAAATAAATCACATATTTCAAGGTTGGATAGCCCAAGTGGTTAAGGGTATATCCTTTGTCGACCTAGGTCGAGAATTGTTAGAACATATACTCATTAGTAAGTTTATTATCACTTTATTGTCAAAAAAAAAAAATTTAAACAATTTCAATATAAAAATTTATTAATAAGTTAACAAATTAGAAAAAGGAAAACAAAAAGAAAAGTAAATATATTATATATTTGTACTATACTTTTATATGAAAAATAGGATATAATTGGTTGGTTGGTTAAAACCTTTTTAAAAAACTTATTCGCACCTTCTAATAAAAAAAATTAAAATACATACTATAATTTACTAAAAAAAATCAAATGCTATTTTACATAAGTACATATTCTATCAGTTATAATTCAACTTAAACTCAACTACGTACTCTTTCAATTATATTTTTAAAGTAATTTTTTAACTTGTTATTTTTAAGAAGATGCATATTAGCAATTTTTTTATAAGGCCTTAACCAACCAACCAACTATATATTATTATTATGAATTAATATATTATTTAATTGATTTAATATAAAATTTCATTTTATTTTAATAAATTTATTATTAATTTTAAATTTACATATGTTCCATACTTAATTTCATGACAATAAATATCACTAAGTTAACGTTATTTTTAAAATTATTGTTAAATATCTTAAAAGTTCAATCGATATTTATAAAAAATTATTTAGTGTAACCTAAAATCGTAGAGGAAAGAATCGTAGGAAGAGTGTGTGCAGACGATGATTCTAATCGGGATATAATGGAAAACATTTATAAATCTATAAAACATGTGGTTTTTTATTTTTAATAAATTATATATAATTTAACTGAATTTGGAATTTTTAACACGTTTTTTAAATTTTTTAAAAATATGTTTTTGTGCCTTGTTTCGTTGGTTAGTTGGTTAAGAGCATCTCCAAGAATTTCTTAACTCACTCTTAAATATAATATAAAATATTAGTTCTTAGTAACTTAATGTACATTTATCTCCAATAATACTCTTTATATTTACTCCTTATACAATTTTATATTATTAAAATTAAGTTGAATTCGTTAAATGACAAAAGAAAAGTGTAACATCCCCAGATCCGGGGTCAGGGATCTGGTCGTTACGGTCTCAATTCCCATCCACAACTCAACATAAATATTAAATTACAACCTTGTGACCCAAAACAATAACATAAAACACACCGGTTATAGTCCCAGAGATGAAATCAGAGTAAATCCACAGCATTGAAACGTAGAGTTTGTCCTCCCTTCCCCAAGTGAAATACTTGTTGATAAGACTCCACAAAGTAGTCGTATCTAGTTGGAAAGGAAAATTCACCAACATTTCCCAAGCTTTTGCTTGTTAATGGATATCAACTTGTTCCAACAATCTTACCCCTCGAATGATGAGAAGGTACACACAGACTTAATGAGTCCATAGCAACCAAGTTGCGAGTGAAAAGGATAAATTATGACCAGGAAGTCAACAAGATAAATAACATTGCTCAAGTAGGTTCCCCTATAATATGGAAGTTTGAGCGAGCATTTAAATCCTTTTTAGATAGATTTAAATGAAAAATAAAGAGTTGGGAACCTTTCCTTGATAAAATAGTCGTAAAAAGACTCTGAAATATTTTACATAATATCTGGAGGTGAAAGATAATCTCCGAATAATATAAATCATTTTAAATAGAATTTAAAAGAATTAAATAAATATTCCAAGAATATTTATTAAATCAACAATAATTATGAAATATTATTAAATCATAATATTGCTCGTAAGTAATCCTCGAATGCATATATAGAATTATTCACTAAATAAATCCCTTCTTAAATGAATATTCAAAATAATATTCATTAAATAATTAAACAACAATAAATATTTAAAATAATATTCAATAAATAAGTCAAACCTTAAATGAATATTTGAAAATAATATTCATTTAGTAAATAATCTTCTAAATGAATATCCAGATAATATTCATTTAGTAATCAAAACTTTAAAGGAATAATCGAAATAATATTCCTTAAGTAAATAGAACATCCAATGAATATTTTAAAATAATATTCATCAAGTACATAAAACCTTAAATGAATATTCGAAAGTAATATTCATTTAATAAATAACCTTCTAATGAATATCAAAATAATATTCATTAAATAATCAACTCTAAATGAATATTCGAAACTAACATTCATTTAATATCTCTCGACTGAGATAATACTCGAATAACATTCCTCAGATAAATAATAATCTGTCGTTGGAATCCCTCCGGGTTTCCACGACTATCTATATCTCAAAATACCGACTCCCGGTCTATATTTAAGAATGAATATCATATGCGCTTCGCTAAGGGTCTTATCCAAACAACCCGGCTTATAACTGATAATTCGTATCTAGTCTATAAGCCAATATCAATTCAGGGAACAGGTTTCATAATATAATTTTGACAATAGGCATGCATGCTATGGCATATGTAAAATGGCAATCACATATATATATTATCACAACAACAAGTTCAGAGTTTTGAACACTTGCCTGGTAATCAGGTGTGGGTGGAGATAGCGTGTCCTGGGTCTGCTCGATGATCTAAAAACAATCAGAACATTCGAGATTAACCACTTAACACGTTTTAAAAGTCTAGGTATAACTTCACTAAAATCGAAACACGTTTTCGAATTATCTCGTTATACACCTTTTAGTGTAACTCTTTTTATTACTGATACGATCCGACATTTGTTCGTTATTACGACATGTCATCATACCCACGCTCGGTATATACCTAGGTCGTATAAGTTCTAAAGTCGATCGATTACGAACCGAGATTATACCTCAAGTTTTATCGTTCGTTTTCTAAGTTTTTACCAAAGTTATAACCAAGCGGGTTTTTAGGGGTTCGTTCGCGTTTAACTTTGATTCAAACATTTTTATAAAATCGAAAAACGATCCGTTTCATATGAGGTTTTCTCTCACACCTTCCTTTTTACCTCTAGTATTTAATTACCAAGATTCGTCACTGACTTACATATTTTACGAGGGTTCAATTTCAGTTACGAATTCTCGTTTACGGTTTTGAACTACTTTTCGTAATTTGACCATAACTCCTAAACCGTAAGTCGGAATGTTTCGATTCTCACGCCAAAACGATCTATTGCTCGAGATCTACAAGGACCAGTCATAATATTATCATGGTCAGGAATTTATATTTACTGTCATGCTCGGTTTCTAAGTGTTAACAAAAATTCGGCATTACGACGGCTATAAATCGGACGTTTTTAAAATCGTAACAACACAACCAAGCCACACCGGGCATCAACACAATTCATAAACATGATTCTCATATCCAAAAGTCCTAGAACCACTGATCTTAACCTCAAAATCATCAAGGACTTGAATCATGACTAAATAACTACTAAGAACAACTACATGATCATGTAAACATGCTTATACTAACATCATCACCAAATCTCATCTAAAACTCCATTAAAACTCAAAACAAAAAACTTGGGTTCTTGAAGTTCATACCTTCCTTGGAGTGTGTATGCACTTAGTAAGCCTTGTATAATCCATAGATTTCCTTAACAAAGCTTAGATCATCCAAAAGAATCAAGAAAAACAATGTTAGTTTCTTGAAAGTTACTATTCACCCTAAACTTGTAAAAATCATAGAAAATTGAAAAATAAGAGTTTGGCTCTCAAATTTTTACCACATCTTGGCCTCTTCATAAAATTTGTTTTGAGTCCTAGTTCATCAAATTTGAAGCTTCCTAGCTAGGGTTTTAAGCCCCCTTTTTCCGCTGGACAGAAACTGTCAAGAACAGGGCAGTTTGGTTTCTTCAACTTGGGGAGGAGATTTGACTAGGCTATACTCATTATATTACCATGAAATTTTGATTGAATATTGCCCATGGAGTGGAGAGGTTGTGGTCAAAATTTGGTGATTTTATCATGGATAGAAATGGAGATATGAATTTTCTTCTTTGAGGGTGTTCTGCTGGGCAGTTTGAACAAAATGGAGAGAATGGAGTTTTTGATCTTTGATTGCTTGGTTCTCTTGCATAATACACCTCATCTTGATAATATCTAGCTAAAGTAGCTTTATTAAAGGTGGTGTGGTCATGCATGATGCAATTGGGCAAGATATGTGTTGAGTTTTAAATGGTTGCTAGCTAACTTGGAGTTGGATTTAGCTAAGTACTTGTTCATCCCATAACCAAGCTAGTTACTTGAGCCCACTTGGTTGCTAGATATTTTCTAGTGGCTTATGCATGACTCTTGCTTCCTCTTCTTGTTTCTTTTGTCCGGTTATTGCTCGTTTCGATTGAGCGTTCGTAGGAATATTCCACGGATTTCTAATTAGGGTTTACCGGGAATCTTCTTAATATTAATACTATCATTCTCCATCTTTCTTACTAACTTTCGAATTTATATTCCTTAAATCCCTTCGTTAAATTCTTAAGTCTATCAGTGTCCAGGGAAATCTCGGGGAAAATAAAAGTGCTGTTTTTCAGAATCCGATAGCTTTTACATACACTCTTTTTCCCCCTGGATCACTAATACGAACTCAGAATTTCGTTCCGGGTACTTCTATATAGCGTCGTCTAATAATATTACTACGTCCACCAAAATCACTATTCACCACTTATTCTTTTAGGGTTATATAGATGTCCCAGTTCTCTTTCGATCGTTCCTTAACCCTTTTACGGAACCACTGGACCAATAACAGATATCGATTTGGATGACATAAGAATAATCTTCTCCTTTTAGAATTATCAAATCTCAATTCCCTAGGAGATAGATAATTCTTATCTAAAGTGTCAACCAATAGTATTCTTCATGACATATAAACATTTGAATCCAAATCTATTCCTTTCATTCATTATCTCAATCGTTACATCGTAGTCGTAATCACTATTCATCATTACCTTAGTACATAATAAAAAGTTTTAATTATATCCAAAATTTAGGGTTCTTACAAAAAGTGGGGGAGAGCGAGAATGTATCTTATAAATTTAGTATAGAATATTAGTTATGGGTGGATAGGAGCTCTTACATTTGAGGAGAGATATTACATTTTTAGTGAATTTAGGAGTGGCTAAGAGTCTTTTGGAGGACATTTTTTTCTTCTCTCTCATCAAATTTCACTTAAGATCGGTGTTCTAAAAAGCGGATTAAGCGGCCGCTTAAGCAGACGCTTAAGCGAAAACGGGATAAATACGCCTAACTTTTAACAAAATCGGTTTTTTAAGCGTTTAATGGGGTTAAGCGGGTCAAAAGCGGGTTTAATAGGGTCTGAAAGCAAATTTGTAATTTGATATTTCTAAATGTTATGTTTGTATTTTATAAATTCATTATGATTAACCATGACTTTGTGAATGTGGAGATTACTGGTTTTAATTTTTATCATAATATGTTATATCATATGTGAATGTTATCTTTTTTTAAAAAAAACTAATATTGTATTTATTTATATAAATATATATTTATTTATAATCCAATTAATGATCCGCTTTTAAAACCGCTTAAACGCTAGAAATAAAAATCATAAAAGGATGCATATGATTCATGAAAAAGGTTTGGATTCGTAATCTAACCTATAAAATTGATGATGATGATGTAGAGACTCTCCTAGCAGTTGCTCCTCAATGTGTGAAGCACTCCACAAGTATCCACCAAGAGATGATTGGAGGAGAAAGGAAGAGGGTGGGAGAGAATTAGGGTTGCCTCCTTCTAAAACTTACGTTAAAAACTAATGAGACTAATAGGGCTTATAACAATATATTTATAGGCAAAATTTTCAGCCTATAATTATTAACCCTATAAATTAATTAATCTCATTAATTAAATAATAATTAAAACTCTTTTAATCATTAATTCTTTTTCTAAACTCTTTAGAAAATAATTCTCTCACTTGATTTAATTTCTTAAATTAAATCCTTAATTAATAATATTAAGAATTCTTCTTAATTAATTTATAATAAATTAAATTTTATTTAATCAATTATAAAATTCGTAATAAATTATTTATTTCACAAATAAATAATTACTAGCCGTTAATAATTAATTCCTCGACCAATAAATCAAACTCTTTTATTGTGTGACCCTGTAAGTTCAATATTAAACCGGTAGTAGAAATAAATAATAATAAAACTATTTATTATTATTTATATGAATTCTTCTAATTCATTAAATATAATTAATTAAATAATTAATCATATTTATTCTACATCGTGAGGGATACTTCTCAACAAATCTCGATTATTCGGATAATATGAATTCACTGCTTAAAATACCTAGAACCTAGTCAGTGAATGGTTCCCGTACAATCAATTTCTTCCGCCCTACAATGTCCCGATTAAATATAAGACATGGATCTTGTGTCAAGCCTATCTAATTTAATCATATAATTTCATATTCATTATGCTTAGTTCCTTTTAATGCAAATTAGAAAATTCTTTCTAATTTCATTCACTCTGGCCAGAGATTCCTGAACTAGCATAAGTGGAATAACATAGGACATTCTCTTCCTTCACTGTAAGGGGCAGATCCTTTATTGATCAATCACTATCTTCGTGTACAAATTCCTATGCCCAGAAGAACCCTTATTATTTGTCCCTAGAGACTAAAAACTAAACCAAGGTATAGTTCAATGTACATAAGATGACTATGATTACCTCAAATCTAAGGACACTTGTACAACCATCACTACAAGAACAACTACTAACATGTGAGGGAACTCCATTAGTTGTTTAACTATTCGAGTTCGTGGGTGCGAGAAAAAAAAACTGCAAGAGATTGTGGGAGAAAAAAAGTTTCGATGGGAGTTCTTGGAAGAAAGAAAAATCTTGAGAATAAAGATGACGATAAGGCGAAGCACGGAGATATGATGGATTTGTGGTATATTTGTGGAAGAGATTGTGTCAACCAACGATGATAAAAAGAGGAATTCTGATTAGAGTCGTGACGGAAAAAATAATGATGACAACTATGACAAACATGGTGACGAGGACAAAGATGACGAAGACGAGGATGAAAAGTTAATCACAACGAGAAAACTGAAACAAATGGATGATTATGTCGACTAGAGAGGATGATTCAAATTTCACTACATCAAATTTTGGCTTCCGCCATATAAAGTATGTGTGGCTATAAACTTTATGTCATTGTTTAATTTTTCAGCCAAGTGTCACCTAAGGTCTGATCATTTTATGCCCCCTACGGACACACCCTGGGGGTGTGGCTGTAACTCAAAACAGAGTGACTAAAGCATACCTCCATTTGGGTTTGACAGCCCCCATTTTAAACTAAAAAGTGTGACTAAATACCAACTTGTAACCACAGGATGCGTAGTGGCTAAAGAGGATTAATAACGTGGCAACATACCAACATTCATGAAAGGCTTAGTTTGGTCACACTATTTATTGCTAAATCGTGAAAAAAAGCTTTGGTATGGCGACATTATATAATTTTTGTGTGGTCGTTTCTATGTTATATACACTATTAAGAAACTGAATTTAGTCACAAATAATTGTAGTAACTATCGTTCTGGCTAAAACCTTTTTTCAGGCCCAATATAATATAGATTGTTTGTAATAGGTAGTGTGGCTGAAGAATAGTACTAGCCACACATACTTAACCAAATTACAAGGTTTCATTTGTATTATAAATGACCACTGTACCAAAAGGCCAGTCCAATCACAATACCAAAAGGCCACAATCCAATCCAAAAAGGCCACGATGCAAACAACTAAAATGTCAAAATACAAGTAAGTAAACAAAAATGCCAAAATACCACAACCAAATACCAAACTAGTCATAATCCATATTAAAACCATACTACTAATCCATAATCCATAAAAACCATACTAAATCCATGATCCATAACAACCATACTTACTCCACAATCCATAAAAACCACATAACCAGAGTACAGAAAATTCACAAGTTATCGAAAAGTTCACAAGTAACTAGAAAACCACATTAACATGAGTCAAATTCAGTTTACAATTGCACCACCAGCTTTCGCTTCTTCTTCTTGGTCGCCTTAGCCTTTGAATGTGTTATTGGGGAATCAGTAATGGTATTATATCTCTTCCCCTTCTTAGCTTGAGCTGCGCTATGTTCTTTCTTAGCTTGAGCTGCTCTATGTTCTTCCCCTTCCCCATTGGCCGTTGGATTTGGTACCTAGAGTAAAACATGAAAACAAATACGATGATCATTCCAACAGCCCTCAAGTTGAGACCATTCTAACACAAGTAATGTAATTCTATAGATAAGCAAAAAATAGACAAGCTCCCATCTCTACAAACTACAGATAATTCGTGCTGCTTATATTAATAAACATGTAATTATATCTCTCCGAATATATATGTACATAAACATGTACACATCAAAACAGAAGCAAAGCAGACAATACAGAGTTTCAAATACTGTTATTTAATTAAAGCTCCATCAGTTTAGGTAATTTCAGAATCATATAAGCAGCAATTTACACAAGTACATTTGAAAAAATAAGCATTTTAAACAAATTATAAACCTGAAGAATAAATGCGCACAACCAAAATGGAATGCAAAGTAAGAAACGTACTTGATCAGTTTTCTTGATAAGGTTTTTGGGCCAAGCCACAAAAGAACCCAAAACATCCTCAACTGTCCGTATATCACCGGCTTCATATGGTAAGAATGATGCCCCCTTAACAACTTCATCAACAGAAACTCTTTAGCAATCATCTTGTAGGGGGACTCCATGAATGGTTTATCCTTGCTGGTCTGAAAGGAAAGCCGTACCACGTGCAACCGGGTTATTCAAATTCAACGTATACAGAGTACACTTCATTGGCTACAAAAGTTAGTGGCATAATTAACATCATAAAGGTAAAGTGAATTAATATACATGCGCATTTAGAAATATAATGCATACGATTGGACAATTGTTGAGGTTTGATTTGACTGAGATGGCATTTGACCAGAGATAGTGCTAGGCTGAGATAAATTAATCTTCTTCCTGGTTCCGGATCTAATCACCTTTTCCTACAAAGTAGTAGCATAATTGCCAACATATTAAAGTTAAAGTTAATCTCAATATACATGTGCATTTAGCAATGTAATACCTGTTGCACAATTGTTGGATCTTCTTGTGATTTGAGAATAGACGGCATTTGATCACATTTAGTGCTACGCGGAGATAGATAAACTTTCCTCCGGGTGGTGATCACCTTTTGCACCATTATGGATGTGTCGGCGGTAGGAGTCACTTGCTTTTCCACAGATTTATCTTACAATTTAAGAAATTTGGAGAAGAAATCAGCAATTACTTGGAAAAAAATAAAAAGAAATTAAATTAGCCATTACTTACAGGTGTTAAAAACTCTTTCGATGCTGAGATGGTAACATTGTTGTTGTCCCTCGAAGAATTCCCACTTATCGGTGTTCCCTACAGAATGTAACGTCAAATGGGAAAGTGAAGTGATAACACAAGTTTTGTAAACTAAGTACAGGAATATAGACACAAGATAACTAAATTCAAACACAAAAAACTCCAATAATTTACGTAGTGCTTATATATTTATTGTACTCAGATTTGGATTTTGAATTCAGTTCAGTTAGTCCTTACATCTTGTTTTCTTGCTGAAAGCAGCCCTTGCGAATCCAATTGAGCCAAGACTTTATTCAGTTTGTTGTTCGTTGCCTCCATCTGCAACAACAGGTTCACACAGCAGTTTCTCATTTTCCAATTGAATCACCAGAATCTTGATTTTATCTTTTCCTGTTGTCCTTTGCCGAGGACAATGCCAGTACGTACCGGGAGTGACTCCACAACCAACACCTCTCAAGTATGCACCCTGCTCCCTGCCAAAAACCACTGTAAGGGCATCCTCGTCCGGCCCAATCTTGATTCCTTCGTCCTTTATCTGTGCTTCAATATCCATCTGTAAAGAAAAAAGTGAAGAAAATTAGTAACAAGGACATGTTCTTCACTTTAGGATATACTAACTCTCATATTTAAACTTACTAAATAAACCGCCATGTTCTTCACTTTAGGATCTACCAACTCCCCATCTTTGCTTTTCCCTCTCGTGATGATTACTTTAGACCGGACTGTAAGGGTATTATTATACGTAATGTTAACTGAATCCGGTAATTATTATCATTATGTTTGTCATTTTTCATGTTTTTTATGTAATGCTAAATTCTATTGTTTGGTTAAATTCTGTTGTTGGTCAAATTCTATGCTCTGTTTTAATTCCTATTTTTTTCTCCAGGTGTGTGCAAAGAAAAAGGCCTGATCATGATGTTGTCTTTAAATTCCTACAGCTCAAACCAAAATCGAAGTGATCTCTGCTACTGTGGTCTCCCTGCTCAGATTAGAACATTAAACACACTTAACAACCCGGGAAGAAGATTTCGGGTGTGCCATAAATCAAATTCATTGGTAAGCTGATGTTTATGAGTTTTCATCTATTTAATTTAATAAACAGCTTTTAATTTGAATTCCCTTTTTAAGTCTTCTGGACCCAAATGTTCATTTTGGGAATGGATTGATCCTGAACCAGTTGTCATGAAGATCAAGATCCAGAAAGAAGTTGATGATGTGAAGACTAAGCTGCAAAATTGCATGTCAACAGTTGTAGATGTTCGAAAGGAGGTTCATATCATACGTGGGAAGTTGTATAATGTTATCATTGTCTTGGTCATTTTCTTTGTTTTTTATTTGATGAAGAATTAATATGTAATGGTGAATTCTAATTGTTAGTCACAGAGGCATGCCTGAGTACATCTATAACAAGCCTAATTGTTTGTAATGTTATGCATTACCTAAATGACCTCTTAACTGAGGGAACCTCTAGTTGTAGAGTTTATATTTATTTAGTACTTGTAATAGGCTTCAAATTGTAACTGTGAGACTGTACATAAAAGTCAAGGAATAATGCTTGGAAGAAGATCCAAGGATCATGCCTCAAGCTTAGAGATAGAGACTTTCAAATAATCACAGTTGGGATTTGAAGAAATGAAGAATTTGCCTAAGTACCAATTCGAGAAGTATGTTTGTTATATTCGAGAAGTCTAGCTTTCGAGAAGTCAGGGATTCGATATCTCAAAAGACATTATTCGATATCTCTGAATGCACTGTTCGATATCTCATTCGATATCTCAGAGATTCGATATGTCTACTACTCTATTCGAGAACTCAGAAAGTCAACAAGTCAAAGCATCATTCGAGTTCTCTAGGAGTCAACAAGTCAAGGTTCATTCGATATCTCAAAGACTCAGAAAGCTATTTGATATCTCAGGGATACAATAAGTTAAATGCTCTATTCGACAACTCAAGGATTCCTGAAGAAAAGAGCTATTCGAGAAGTGATTTGATATGTCAACTTTGTAATATTCGAGAACTCAGAGGTATCTAATCCTAGTTCTCGAACCAATCACTTAGCCACTTCTCGAATACATTCTTGGAGACAAACTACTGAAGAAATTGTACAAGTCAGAAACCTGCAACAAGCCAAAGCACTTTATGGACCACAAACTATAAAGTACTTTGGAAAGCCTACAAGGAAGGTTAGAGAGATGTATAAGAGACAAAGAGCTAAAGAAGTGGATCTGAACAGAACCTCAAGAAGTCAAATCTGTAGCCGTTTGGATGCTTACTCAAAAAGGATAGACACACTAGAAAGTAAATTTGTTTAGCTACCTTATTTGTAGTAAGTAGGCTGTATTCATGTTCTATAAGAATACAGCCTTACTTCTCTAGCAGTTAAATTTTTTACATACATATTAAAGATATACATCTCTCTGAGAAAAACGAAGCTGAGAATACTACCATTTGTATTCACAGGTTGTAGCAAATCTTTATCTAATAAAATATTAGATTAAAGTGATATTTTGTCTTGTGTTGTTCATTTTTTGCACCTATATTTCTGCACACGCATAACACATATCTTGCTACATACATCAACCAGATTCAAGAACAAGAAAAGTTCAAGAATCCATTCACCCCCCTCTATATTCTTTTGTGTGTTCAATACTAAATAAGTGGTATCAGAGCAGGCTGTTTATTTAAGAACAGAAAAAGATCATCAATACACCAAAGACTACAGGAACAGTGAAGGTCCCTAAGTTCGACAAAGAGAATTATAACCTCTGGAAGATTAAAATGCTGTTGTTCATCAAAGCTGCTAACCCTCTGTATCCTGAGATACTCAAGAATGGTCCCTTTGTTCCACAACAGGAGATTCCTGAAAAGACTGTTGGAACTGTAACCATTCCAAGATCCTATGTGGCTAAAGAACCATCCAAATGGATAGAGACAGAAAAGGAGATGGTTGCACTCGACAGTCATCTCATGTTATCAATCATAGATTCTACATAGCCTCTTGCAAAACAGCAAAGGAGATGTGGGATCATATTCAGGTGTTATGTGAAGGAATAGAGGAGGTTAGAGAAAACAAGAAACAGATACTGGTCACACAGTATGAAGCTTTCATGGCTCAGACCAAGGAAAGCATTACTGACATGTTTAAAAGGTTTCACAAGCTGGTGACTGAGCTACACATGAATGGGAAGGTTTACAGCACCAAGGAGTTGAACACGAAGTTTCTATTGTCTTCACCAAACCATCTAGAGCAAAGGGTCATTTCTCTAAGAGAAAGAGATTTGAACAAAGTCACATATGATGTGCTCTATGGGGTTTTAAAGACTCATGAGCTTGAGTCGCTTCAGAAGAGGGCTATCCAAGCCAACCAAGGTAGAATGATAAACACATCATATGCCTTGATTGTCAGCAAATCTGTTCAAGACCTAGAAGCATCTACAAGTCAGTTGAGGATAGAGGAGATAGTAGATGATGAAGAAAATGAAGGTGAAATGACTAAACCTGTTGAGGCAAAGGAAGAAGAAGAGTTATATATTCTTGAAGAGCTGGATGGCATGGAAAACACTTCATATGCTTTCATGGCCAGAAAATTTCCAAACATCAGATTCAAGAGAAACCAACCCTTCAAACCTAGACCCCAAAACCATTCATTCAACAAGAGCAAGACACCTGTGAAAGCAAACAAGAATAAATTCAAAACCAGCCATGTGGATAGGTCATCTGTAAGGTGTTATAGATGCAATGACCTAGGGCATTTTGCCAGTGAATACAAGAAGCCTAATAAGAAGGATAAGGAGTTTCTAGAGCTTGAAGCTAAGTATGAGGCCCTTCTGAAGAAGCAAACACAAGGCAAGGCCTACATAGCTGAAGGGAAGTGTTGGGATGACTCTGATAGTGATGGAGAAGAGCAAGAATTCTACAACCATGCCTTGATGGCTGATTCCAAGGATGAACAATCTTCATCTGACTCTCAGGTACCATCTCTCACTACCATAGATATGTCTATTTCTGAATATAAATGTATGGTTGAACAACTATCTATTGAAATGTTTAATATTCATACTAGTATAACTGCTGCTAATGATGAGATTGCAAACTGTCTACTAGAAATGAACTATTAAACAAGAAAAATGAGGAACTTGAGATAACTGCTATGCAAGTAGATGACCTTAAGAAAGAAGTTGAATATCTGCAGAATAAGGTTCTATGTGCTAGTCATGTTGAGAAGGCTCTTAGGGATGAGCTAGCTGAAAATGAATTCAAACTAAAATCTTTTAAGAACTCATCTAGTCTATTGCAGTCCTACCATGTGAGAAACCAAGCTAAACCCAAGGCTGCCATTGGACCTGACTATGACACTCTTAAACAGAGGAAAGGCTATGTTGTCATTGAAGATGATATAGTTATTCAGAAGGAAGCACCTCACATTTTGAAAAAGACTGAGTCTCCAATTTTTAAAGAACCAACATTTGAGACTGATGAGGATGCCTTACTCATTAAACAAATGTTGAATGATGAGGATGAGGCACAGTCTACTGAACAACCAGCATCCTCTAAGGGTGAGAGTGTCAAGCCAAAAGCCAAGGAGCCAGTAGGAGGTAGACCTAGACCTGAGAAGTTTGTGAAGTTTGTGACAGCTGGGAAAAATGAATCTAAGAAGAAAGTGGCTAATAAGAAACATAACAGGAATGACAAACTAGGGATAAACAAGAATAACAATTATGCTTATGTGCCAAATGCCCCTAGGAAAGTTTTTCAAAATTGTTTTAGCACTAATCACTTAACTCATGCATGCAAGAAACTAACTGGTAGTGTAGCTAAACCATTCTATGATTGCTCTGTGCCTTTAAGACATAGAGATTCACCTTTTTGTGATAAACTTGACTGTATGCCATGCAATATGAATGTTATGACTAGCTGTTTTAATTTAATATGACAATTCATGGATGGTTGCATCAGTCACAACATTCACACACACTACACAAGGCCAGAGTCTTCAAGTCCTCCTAGAGCTAGGAAGGTACCTTTGTCACCTAAGTCTGAGACCTCAGTTTCTAAGACTTCTAACAGTGACAAGAAGACTAGTCCTAAGAAAACTAATAAGCATGCTGTTTTTGATAAATCTGTTTATAAGCCAAGTGGACCCAAACTTGTTTGGGTACCAAAGGAGAAGTAATACCTTTGTGTATGCAGGGCAAAGAACAAGAAAAGAAAGTCATGTGGATTTTGGATAGTGGATGCTCAAATCATATGATAGGTGATATGACCCTGCTATCACAGTATGAGGAGAAGGCTGGCCCAATGGTTGCTTTTGGAGATGACAACATGGGTAACACATTGGGATATGGAAAATTAAAAGTTGGTAATGTCATCATTGAAGATGTAGCACTAGTCAAGGGACTCAAGCATAATCTGCTAAGTGTTGGTCAGTTTATTGAGGGAGGATTCAATGTAAACTTTGACAAGGATGAATGTTTGATCACCCACAAGAAGACTGGTGACTTTGCTCTATCTGGAGTGAGGAAAGGAAGCCTGTTTGTAGCCAATATGGACTCTGCAAGCAAGGACAAAGTTTGTTGCTTCAACTCAAAAGCATCAAATGAAGATTGTTGGTTGTGGCACAAGAAGCTATCACACTTGAACTTCAAGGCCATTAATTCTCTGGTCAAAAGAGAGTTAGTAAGAGGCATGCCCACACTTGAATTCTGTCAAAAAGGAGTGTGTGAGGCTTGTCAAAAAGGAAAAAATGAAAAGATCAAGCCACAAGTCAAAGACAATGACATCAATCACCAAGCCCCTACAATTAATTCATATGGATTTGTTTGGGCCTGTCAATATTATGTCACTCTCAAGAAAGAAGTATGCCCTGGTGATGGTTGATGACTACACAAGGTATAAATGGGTGGAATTTATAGCATCAAAGGACGAGGCTCCACAAGTGATCATTGAACACATAAATAAAATTGATAAGGAAGCAAAGGCCAACAATGCAAGTGTGATTACATTGAGAAGTGATAATGGAACAGAGTTCAGAAATGCCTTACTTGAAGCTTTTTGCAAAGAGAATGGCATTTCTCAACAATTATCAGCTCCAAGGACTTCACAACAAAATGGAGTTGTTGAGAGAAAGAATAGAACTCTGATTGAGGCTGCTAGAACAATGTTGCTTGATGTAAAGATGCCTACATGTTTTTGGGCTGAGGCTGTGAGCACTGCATGCTATATCCAGAATAGAACTCTCATCAACAAGAACACTGGAAAGACACCTTACAATTTGATGACTGGAAAGAAGCCTACTCTTAAGTATATTCATACTTTTAGAAGCAAATGCTTTGTGTTAAAGGATAATTCAGAATTTGTTGGAAAGTTTGATGCAAAGGCATTTGAAGGAATTTTTCTTGGCTATTCTATGGATAGAATTACATACAAAGTTTATGTCATCAGTCAAAAGAAAGTTATGGAAAGCACAAATGTGACATTTGATGACAGCAAACTACCTGGATTAGAAGAAGCCAATGATGAAGATAGAGATCCATTAAAGTTTGAAAATCTAGATGATTCTGATGAAGAGATTGAAACTGAAGTTGAAACTGTAGTTCAACAAACTCAAGTGAATGATGAAGCAAGAGAAGAATTTGTGGCAATCAACAGTGAAGAGACAAGTATCCAAGACACACCTGTGAATAGTGGCAACTTCATGGGGGGAGGAAATGAAAATGATCATGACTTGGATGATGAAGCAACATCAAGGTTGAGAAATCAAACTGAGCATTCAAGGAAATGGGATAGATCACACACTGCAGAGCAAATTATTGGAGATCCAAATGCAGGAGTGAGAACTAGGAGAGCAACTCAAAATGAGTGTCTCTATGGTTGCTTTCTATCTCAGATTGAGCCTAAGAAACTTGATGATGCACAGTTGGATCCAGATTGGATTATTGCTATGCAAGAGGAGCTGAATCAATTTGAAAGAAACAAAGTATTGGAACTTGTCCCTGCACCAAAGAACAGAACCATTATTGGAACAAAATGGGTTCTGAAGAATAAGATGGATGAAGATGGTGTAATAGTAAGAAACAAAGCAAGGTTGGTTGCAAAAGGATACTCTCAACAGGAAGGCGTTGACTAAGATGAGACATTTGCCCCTGTTTCTAGATTGGAAGCCATCAGAATCTGCTTGGCATCTGCTGCTCATTCAAAATTTAAAGTCTATCAGATGGATGTCAAGAGTGCATTTCTGAATGGAGAGTTGGAAGAAGAAGTTTATGTTTAAGAACCCAGATTTTTTGTAGGAATTAAAACTTTTATTATGTAATGGAATATAAGTGTGATAGTGGTTCCGATGAATGAATATTTAATGGATATGGGTTCCAATGTTTATATGCCACGAAGAATGCAATAGGTTTCCAACTTAGATTAGAATAATCTATCTCCTGGAAAGAAAGATATAGTAAATTCCAAAGAGGAAGATTATTCTCATGTCATCCAAATCGATATCTGTTGTAAATCCAGTGGTTCCGTAAAAGGGTTAAGGAATGCTCAAAAGAGAACAAGGACCTTATTTCTAATTATAAGGAATAAAGAAAGAATAAGTGATGAATAGTGTTTTGGTGGAGTTAGGAATATTATTAGACAACAGTATATAGAAGTACCCGGAACGGATTTTTGAGTTCGTATTAATGATCCAAGGGGAAAAAGAGTGTACGTAAAAGTTATCGAATTCTGAAAAATAGCACTTTTATTTTCCCCGAGATTTCCCTGGATACTGAAAGACTTAAGGAATTATTGAAAGGATTTAAGGAATATAGTTTCAAGAATTATTAAAGAGAATGGAGAATGATAGTATAAATATTAAAACGGCTTCCGGTGCAACCCTAACTAGAAATCTTCGAGATATTCCTCTGAACGATCAACAAATTAAGCAATAAACGGACAAAAGAGCAAGCAGGAAGCCAAGGTGCATGCATGTGCAAGAGGATAAGAGCAAGTAACCAAGCTAGTTACAAGGGAACTAGAACAATTAGCAAGCAAACCAAGTACTTAGCTTAAAAACCATAAGAATGCAACACTTGTCCCTTGCAATTGCATCACCCATGACCTAATCACTTTAATAAAGTGGCTTTAGGCTAGATATTATCCATACAACACAATAATTCAAGATATTAGATAAAGAAACAAGCCAAGCAAATCCATCTCTCCATTCTCTTCAAACTGCCCAGTAAGAACACCCGTGAAATAAAAATTCATATCTCTAGATCTAGAGCTTTACAAATCACCAAATTTTAACCATATCTTTTGCACTCCAAGGGAAACATTCGTACAAAATTTCATGGCAATCTAATGAATATAGCTTAGTCAAATCTCCTCCCCAAGTGAAGAAGCCAAACTGTCCAGATTCTTGACAGTTTCTGTAACGATTTTCAAACGGCCATGTCTCCTTCATTTCTCAATGAAATTTGGTGTTCTTTAGCTTTTTGGAAAGGTATTAAGATGATCTACAACTCTACTTTACGACCCTCATCCAGAAAATCAAGGTAAGGACCTCGTTTTTGCAGTTCTTTGAACAGATGAATAGTAAATTTCAAGAACTAATTTTAGTTTTATTGTTTCTTTGGATGATCTAGGCTTGGTTAAAGTGTTCTAAGGGCTATAAAAGGTTTATTAAGGCTTATACACTCTCCAAGGAAGGTATATCTCACCTAAACCCTAGATCTTACTTTGAGTTTTATGGATGTTCTTGATAGTTTTTGGATTAGTTATGATTATGGAGTTATAGCAAGCATGTAAGCATGATTATGTAGTTAGTTTGTTTGATCTAAGAGATGTGATGAATATGATGATACAATATGATGTTCCTGGACTTATGAGATTAGTATTATGTATGTAAGATGTTTGGTACGCCCGGTGTGGCTTGGTTTGTTGTAACGAAATTTGGAAACGTTCGATTTATAGCCGTCGTAATGCCGAAATTTCGTTAAAGCCTTAAAATTCGTGCATAACAGTTAGGATAATTTTTTGAACTTAATGAGTTTATGACATGTCCTTGTAGATCTTGAGTAATAGATCGTTTTGGCGTAAAATCGAAACAAACAGACTTACGATTATGAATTATGGTCGATTTACTAAAAGTGGTTCAAAACCGTAAGTGCGAGTTCATAATTGAAATTGAACCCCCTTAATGTGATTAATTCAGTGACAAATCTTGGTAATTAAATATTACATATCATAAGGTGTGAGAGAAAACCTCATGTCAAACGGATCATTTTTTGATTTTATAAAAATGTTCGAATCAAGGTTAAGTGCGAACGAACCCCTAAAAAGGATACTTGGTTATAACTTTGTAAAGTCACTTAGATAACGATCGATAAATCTCGAGATATAATCTTGGTTAGTAAACGATCGACCCTAGAACTTATATGACTCAAGTACCTATCAAGTGTAAGATTAATGACATACCTTGATAGCAAGCAAGTGTCGGGTCATAACGGTGTTAATGAGCGATAACTTGAAAACGTGCTTTAGCTTAAGTAAAGTATTTACTTGGCGTTTCAAAGTGATAGGTGATTAACCCGGGATAATTTTGGTTATTTATAGATTTCCGGACCACCGCGAGTCATACCACTAGCATAGCGGGAGTACTAGTCAAGTTTCTAATACTTTGGAAGTGTTGTTGTGATAATATATATATCAGCTGTTTTCTGATACATATGCCATAGCATGCATGACTACTTTCAAGTTATATTATGATCCCTGTTCCCTGATTTATTGTTAGCTTATAAGCTAGATAAATATCGTATCGGTTATAAGCTGGATATTGCTAAGACCCTTAGGAAAGGGCATTTGAGTCTCATTCTTCGAATATAGATCGGGAGTCAGTATTTCTTGATATATCTTGATTATTCCGGAGAGAATATTTAAGTTAATATTTCTCCATTATTTATTCAATAAATATTATTTCAAATATTCATTCGAACTTTATGTAGTCAATGAATAAAGTTTCTAATATTTATTTAAGTTGATTCATTTATCGAATATTATCTCGATTATTCCTTTGGAATTTATTCATTATTTGTTTATTGAATATTATTTCAAATATTCATCTGATCATTATCTAAATATTATTTCGAATATTCATTCGAGTTTTATTTATTTGATAAGTATTATTAATTTAAATATTCATTAATTATTTAATGAATATTATTTGTGAATATTTATTCGAGGATTATTTCGAGTGATATTTTATATCAAGATTATTCCTTCAATATTTTTAACTTAATAAATATTATTTGGAATACTTATTTAATTCTTCTAACTCGTTTCAAAAATGATTTACTTCATTCAAATATTATCTTCGACCTTCGAATATTATGTAAATTATTTCGGAGTCTTATTATTAATACTTGTATCAAGAAAGATTCTCAAAATTCCATTCTTCATTCAAATCTAACTTTCAAATTATAAGGGAACCTTACTTGAGAAATATTATTTATCTTGTTGACTTCCCGGTCATAAATCCTTCGAAATTATTATTTTCACTCGCAACTTGGTTGTTATTTGCTTATTGAATCTTTGTATACCTTCTCATCATTCGAGGGGTAAGATTGTTGGAACAAGTCGGTATCCATTAACAAGCAGTAGCTTGGGAAATATTGGTGAATTTTCCTTTCCAACTAGATACGACTACTTTGTGGAGTCTTATCAACAAGTATTATACTTGGGGAAAGGGGGGCGAACTTTACGTTTCAGAGTCGTGGATGTTATTCGAACTAGGAGCCGCGTAAGTGGCCGAGTGGCGTCGATCCAGCAATGGCCCAACCGTTGGCTGGGGGGTTCCAGAGGGCGGTAGACAAGTAAATCTGTCGGTGCTTCCTTCTACATGTAGAGAACAAAAGTGGGGAGCATAACATGCGACTGATCATCGTAAATGTTATGTCTTCTGGCGCGTCAATGCTCCAGGATTAGTTCATTTTCTCAGAGTTGGAAATTTTTTGCAACATTATCATTGTTGGCAGGGTTGAAAAGTGTTTGAAACTGAAATTGCAATATATTTCCTGCAAGTTCCTCTTTTATGATAAATGATAATATCTTGCTTATCTTTGACATAGCAGATATTTCCACGGATTATATATGTTGAGTTACCTTGTAACTTCATCGTTTACCTTATACTGGTACTATGTTCGTTAATGCATGGCATATGATTTCAAAGATATTTCAGAACTGTTATATATTATTGTTTAGTTACATATTATTTTTGGTGGGCTATTGCTCACCCTTGCTTTATTTATTATATCACAACAACAGCTAGATCTGATGGCCAGCGCAAGGCACACTCGGTGCAAGCAGGGACATCGGTCATAGGGTTGCCTACTGATGTCAGGGATGGCATTGCTGAGGTAGAAGTAACCAGTAGGCTAGACTGTCAGCTTTTGGTTTATCAGATGTATTTACTTATATGACATATGTAAATGGATGGCAAAGAGTATGTAATTCTTTTTGGTTATAAGAACACAAAACTTGTGATTAATAATAGTTGTTGGTTACTCTGATTTCATCTTTGGGACTATAACGGGTGTGTTTTATGTTGTTTTGGGGTCACAAGGTTGTAATTTACTTATATTGATATTATGGATGGAAATGGAGACCCTGACGACCGGATCCCCGACCTTGGATCTGGGGCTGTTACAGAAATGGTATCAGAGCAAGAGTTATATATCCCAGAGATGAGGCGGCGTTATAACAATAAATTCATTAAGATAATAAGAACTCTTGCCAAGTTCATAGTCGGACTACTTAATGTAGTACTGACATATAAAACCATTTTGGGAACTCTTAAATATCATGACAGTAACTTAGCTCGATATCGTATCGGCGAGTAAGGTGACGGACCTTGAGGGTTACGAGCAGCAGCACGAGGATGCTATATTATATGTTGATGATCGGCTTGAAGACTCGATAGAGTACCCTACTGAGGACCCGAAGGAGGTTCCAGCTAAGGAGGGGAATCCTGTTAAGATAAAGAGTTTACCCTTGAGGAAATGAGGGCTGCAGCCAGAGAGACTGTAAGAGCCAGGGTATAGTGCTCAGAGAAGTGAACATAAAGAATTGAGATATTATTAACAAAGCTAAAGATGCATATTGGATTCATAGCCGGACTACCGGATGTAGTACCAACAAGTAAGACGGAATGAAAGGATTACTTGAGATCTTATATGGGGATAGATAAGAATCCTTAGAAACTTTCATATTAATGAGAAAAGAGTTAGAATGAGGCATGATTGTCAAAGACATCGATATAGGACGGGGAACAGAGTCTCCAGGAGTAGTTGAGATAGAGGTAGCAAGTGCTATATCATTTGATAAATGTATTAGTGTGAATGTGGTCAATGGTAATTCGCCATGAGGAGGCAGATTTCATAGGTTATAATTTACGAAGCCAAATTGAGATTGATGAGGTGGTTTTATTCAGGGAAATGTTCATTTTATGAATATATCATCTTAGAAAGTAAAGACATTGAGAAGTGATGGCATGATTGGATAAAGTTATATATGAAAGTAGTAAGTGAGACGATGATCTCAGAACCTACAAGAGGAAAAGACCAGTGAGTCTATAATACACACATAATAAGACTACCGTCAGGGGCTAAGTATAGGTTTATTTCAACTCATCGAAATGATGAACCAGAAACACTAGATGCATGTGGTTCAGAGGAATATTAAATTCTTTCTTTTCCTTGAATGGATTATAGTAGTTACATTAAGTTTACTCCGACGCTGAATCATAAATGGATCAAGTAATACGATTAGTGGTTAAGAGGTAATGGAGAATGTTTTGAGATGAAACCTGAAAAAGCAAGTGCATGCCAAGTTCGCGAAGTATGAATTCTGATAAAATAAAGTTCAGCTATTAAGACATATGATCCATAGTGAGTAGTGATTGGTTGACCCCGCCGAGTAAAGGCAGTTTCAATTGAGAAAGGCCAACCACACCAACAAAGGACTAAGAAGTTTGAATGAACGAGAAAATGTGAGAATATCTTCCTGGAGCTAAAGAAGAAATTGGAGGCGACCCAGCGTTGGCATTGCCTAATGGAAGAAGGAAGGCTTTGTGATATATTATGACGCACTTCATATAGGTTTAAGTGGTGTGCTTATGCAGCACGACAGAGT
Source organism: Saposhnikovia divaricata (assembly GCA_036435485.1). Taxonomy (NCBI): domain Eukaryota; kingdom Viridiplantae; phylum Streptophyta; class Magnoliopsida; order Apiales; family Apiaceae; genus Saposhnikovia; species Saposhnikovia divaricata. The sequence goes on along the minus strand of CM071595.1, from coordinate 65,973,427 downwards.
AATTGCGGATGTATTCGGACAGCACGGTTCACAGGTTCGGATGGCCCTGGTAATGCCAATTTTGTGGAACGACTAACTCCGACGGTAGTGGTCCTTCTGAGACTGGTGATTAGGTAGACTAACATTTTGTAGTATCAACTATTAGGACGTATATGCATCAGGAAGATGTGGCATGTTTCAGTTTGAAACTTCTGATTTCCCTTCTATGGGATGTATATATTTGATTCCTTTCCAGTGGTTAAACTTCCAACTTTATGTTAAACATTCCGTATTATAACTACTTACGATTCTACCTTCTTGGGTGTTCATAGAACTGATCTTTAGGTTTCGAAATTGATCTTTTTAGTGTTACCAGTGGGTGGATAGGTTAACCAAGATTTTCCTGATTCTGGAAAGAAATCTAACAAATTTTGGCAAACCTTGTCTTTCTGATTATTGGAGAACGTCACTAAAGAGAGTGAAAACTGGAGCGAACCCTGCGGATTGGGTAAGGTAACCGCTATATGGGTTGATGGACAGACCCTGATTATTACAATTAATTGAAGAGATAAAACGGTGAAGTTAAGATTGGACGGTAAGAAAGGAAATGTATTTAAGAACCAAAACGGACTGAGAAATTCCGGGATTGGTTTAAATGAAAAGACTATTATGCCAAGAGTGTTAAGCTTATGCAGCACGTGGGATTATTAATAGAAGTTGAAAAGAGAAAAATAAAGGAAAGGTGACCGGAGGCGGTACCGAGAGGTCGATTGACTTATATGGAGTAAAATTTTGAAAAGATCAGAAACGGTATCAAGGAAGGAGGATGAACGAGGAGTGACTATGCCACTCTGGCACCCAATATTTGCTGTGTAAAGGAAAGCAGTGAACAATACATTTAGGAAAACATGGGAAAAAGCATATGGATAAGCGTAACTTGTCCCATATAATTGTCTTCACTATGGACGAAGGAGGTAATTGCTAGAAAAGTAATGCCATTAGTTAACCCCTAAACTCATATGTTTTATTGTGGCCAGTTAGGGCCATGTCACAAAGTATTATAAACTGACTTGACCAATGATGTAATGACAAAGCGGGGTTGCTTCTGACCAAGCGCCAACCGCGAGAACTTTTGATACAAAGTGAAGTAATACAGGTGTATATGATTGACCAGCTTATGAGCTAGAAATCCAACTATAGTGAATTGAGGTACATAATGTTGGGATTTTATAAATACAATAGACATAGTATGACTGAGGAAAGTGATCAATAAAAGGTTTATGGAGATTGTCAAAGATTGTCAAGATGAGAGTAATTGAAAAGAGACCCTTATTAAGGATATATGATTTGATTGTCAATGAAAGGCTGTAAGTATTTCTTGAAAATAGAATTGTGGATAGAATATCCCTAAACTAAGATAAACCCTGGGGATGCACAAAGAATGGCATTACCCCTAATAAAGACATTGTTCAGATGATATAAGTTAGATTGGCTAAGGCAACAATAATCATTAAGGAGTTATTGGAAGGATTTTCGGAAGGTACGTAAACAAAATTGTTATAGGATTGATTAGTGATATTCTGATATACCCTGAACCTAGAAAATACAGGGGGAATGGTGAGGACGACCTAAGAAACCTTATAAGGAAAAAGGGTAATATTCTGAGTTTCAAAAATAGAATTCTGGTAAGGAAAGTACGACAATAATAATAATGCCAGGTGAGGCATGTGTGAGACCATGAGGAAGTATGGATTGAACCAAATAAAGGTTGGGATTATCCTAAAACAAGAAAGAACTAAGAGAAGAAATATCCTAGGTATGATTAGGAGTAATCGTGATAAAGTTCACACAGAAAGGTTGAAGCAGTGACTTATAGAAAAAGACTGATAGATACTTTTTCAGCAGAGCTTAAGGGAGAATGCTTTCACCCAATAGTGATGGGAATGAGGTAGAAAAATTTGAGTTGGAATAGATCCAGAGAACTTTGATTTCAAGAAATTATTATTATCAGGAAAGGCCAATGAGGTGGCCGACACTTTAAGTATAGAGGAGTAATTATAAATGCTCATACCGAAGAAACAGAATGATATTCGGAAGAGCCTTGAAGGTCATATAGGAGTAGAGGAATTTACATTCCTTCTGATAATTATGCAAGAATTGACGGTAATAATAGTTTAAGTAAATATTCGATTCCTGATATCGTCTTAAGCATATTACCTGCGTTAGGAGGTCCTATGTTGAGGTAAACCAGGACCATGGTACGAAATGGACTAAGTAGACCGTTAAGCTTCCAGTATTCTATTGAAAATATATGATTGATAATTTCGTCAACCTGACATGGCTACGATGCTGGAAGCTCTTCTGCAATTTTATCTGCTTCGTGCAGTATCTACATCAAGTTCAGGAAGTATTCCTGGTGGATGAGGGATAGTGATTAGTTTGTCCTCCTAGAGGATTTCAATATGACAATTATGAAACCCGTATGGTTAGCTATTAAAGCACTACGTAAACAGCAAACGAGGGTGATTCTTCTAAGAAATTCGATGACAACGCAAAAATAAAGATAGTGCTGCTATTGATAAGCTAAATGGCATGTTGATGAATGACAAGCAAGTTTATGATGGTGTATTTCTACGCAAACAAGATAGAGAATAGGAGATTGGAGATTCATGATGCTAAAAGTATCCTCGTGGGAAGAATTAATGAGACTTAGAGAGAAGGGCAGTATAGCCCGAGATTTATTGGGCCATCTGAGAGTTTAAAAGTGTTTGAAAGGTGGCATTCGAGCCAGCTTTACCCCCAAAGCTTATAGCATGGTCGCAACGTGTTTCATGTGGCAAGGCTACACCATTAAAATGCAGATGCTCGACAGATGATAAGTGTACGAGCAGGTAGATATACGACCTGGTCTGACTTACGAAGAATAACCTGTGGAAAATCACGGATAGAAAAGAACAAGTGATGATAAACAAGTTTGGCAGAAGTAGATTATATTGGAACTAATTTAAAGGAATTGGCCAGATTCATTTCGGAGGGTTTAAATTAGAATAATGTGATGATTATAGAGTAAATGTGATGGGATACCAATAAGGAGGTGCCAAGTGCAAAAGATGTCTCAATAAAGAGATGACGGTGGAGGTAAATAACAGAAGTGAATAAGAATCAGATAATAAGAAGGACGTGATTGGTAAAGAAAAGACTGGGAAAGCAACTATGGAATGTAAAGCATGGAATGTTATGAATGGAATAATGAATGGGCTTTCTAATGAATTCTCGGGATGATAACCTGATAGTGTTAGTATTATATATATGAAAAAGCTAGTAGCGTGGCATGGAATGTCAGTAACAATGATGTTAAGCGAGAAACCTAAGATTTAACCTGAAAGGTTGAAGGAATTTTCTAATGTGAGCGTTGCTAAGATTAAACAAGAGTATAGGTCCATAGAATGATGGACGGAGCAGTGAGGACATGTTGACACGTGAGATTACGATAAAGTAGTATTTGATACGAATAAGATTATTTTTCTTCTCTGATGAACCTCTATAGTTCAGAGGTCAATTCTAAGTATGATATTTTGCAATCATGAAAACTTTCTATAATTCTTTGAAATTCTTTTCTTTTCTTCTCTCTTATTCATCTTCTTTTTGAATTGAGAAGAACAACCCTTTAAGGAGGGGAGGTACTGCTACGTGACTATCTATCTGTGTGATAGAAGTCTATGTGGAATACCATAACTTGTTTAATTGCTTATCAAGTACTAAAGGTTGGCCCCCTTCTGTACTAACTATGCAATATAACAAATGTTCATTGATCATAGTGATCTCTCAATAAATCTCTCCACTTCTCTATATTGATCGAGATTGCGAAGATTAAAGCGATCAGGAAATGCATAGTGCGAGTGAGGTTACCTCTGAATTCGCAGTGCGATAGTGATACCAATGTCACTGTAGATATCAATAAGGATAATAGTATAGGACTGAGTAAGAGCATAACCCGGATAGTGTGTTGTACGAAAAGTAGCAAAGTTGATGGAAAAAGAATAAAGTATGTATTGTAGCACTAGTAGATGTGCTGAGAAAGGATAGAACGACTAAGAATTGACCGGGAAGCTAAAAAGTGAAACGACATACAAACAACTCTTTGTCTCCTACCTGATTCCGTCTTTTAAGGAGGGGAGACTGGAAGAACCCAGATTTTTGGTAGGAATTAAAACTTTTATTATGTAATGGAATATAAGTGTGATGGTGGTTCCGATGAATGAATATTTAATGGATATGGGTTCCAATGTTTATATGCCATGAAGAATGCAATAGGTTGCCAACTTAGATTAGAATAATCTATCTCCTGGAAAGAAAGATATAGTAAATTCCAAAGAGGAAGATTATTCTCATGTCATCCAAATCGATATCTGTTGTAAGTCCAGTGGTTCCGTAAAAGGGTTAAGGAATGCTCAAAAGAGAACAAGGACCATATTTCTAATTATAAGGAATAAAGAAAGAATAAGTAATGAATAGTGTTTTGGTGGAGTTAGGAATATTATTAGACGACAGTATATAGAAGTACCCGGAATGGATTTCTGAGTTCGTATTAATGATCAAAGGGGAAAAAGAGTGTATGTAAAAGTTATCGAATTCTGAAAAATAGCACTTTTATTTTCCCCGAGATTTCCCTGGACACTGAAAGACTTAAGGAATTATTGAAAGGATTTAAGGAATATAGGTTCAAGAATTATTAAAGAGAATGGAGAATGATAGTATAAATATTAAGACGGCTTCCGGTGCAACCCTAACTAGAAATCTTCGAGATATTCCTCCGAACGATCAACAAATTAAGCAATAACCGGACAAAAGAGCAAGCAGAAAGCCAAGGTGCATGCATGTGCAAGAGGATAAGAGCAAGTAACCAAGCTAGTTACAAGAGAACTAGAACAATTAGCAAGCAAACCAAGTACTTAGCTTAAAAACCATAAGAATGCAACACTTGTCCCTTGCAATTGCATCACCCATGACCTAATCACTTTAATAAAGTGGCTTTAGGCTAGATATTATCCATACAACACAATAATTCAAGAGATTAGATCAAGAAACAAGCCAAGCAACTCCATCTCTCCATTTTCTTCAAACTGCCCAGCAAGAACACCCATGAAAGAAAAATTCATAACTCAAGATCTACAGCTTTAAAAATCACCAAATTTTAACCATATCTTCTCCACTACAAGGGCAACATTCGTACAATATTTCATGGCAATCTTATGAGTATAGCCTAGTCAAATCTCCTCCCCAAGTGAAGAAGCCAAACTATCCAGATTCTTGACAGTTTCTGTAACGATTTTCAAACGGCCATATCTCCTTCATTTCTCAATGAAATTTGGTGTTCTTTAGCTTGTTGGAAAGGTATTGAGATGATCTACAACTCTTCTTTAGGACCCTTATCCATAAAAGCAAAGTAAGGACATCGTTTTTACAGTTCTTTGAACAGATGAATAGTAACTTTCAAGAACTAATTTTAGTTTTATTGCTTCTTTGGATGATCTAAGCTTGGTTAAGGTGTTCTAAAGGCTATACAAGGTTTATTAAGGCTTATACACTCTCCAAGGAAAGGTATATCTTACCTAAACCCTAGATCTTACTTTGAGTTTTATGGATGTTCTTGATAGTTTTTGGATTAGTTATGATTATGGAGTTATAGCAAGCATGTAAGCATGATTATGTAGTTAGTTTGTTTGATTTAAGAGACGTGATGAATATGATGATATAATATGATGTTCCTGGACTTATGATATTATTATTATGTATGTAAGATGTTTGGTACGCCCGGTGTGGCTTGGTTTGTTGAAATGAAATTTGGAAACGTTCGATTTATAGCCGTCGTAATGCCGAAATTTCGTTAAACCCTTAAAATTCGTGCATAACAGTTAGGATAATTTTTTGACCTTAATGAGTTTATGACATGTCCTTGTAGATCTCGAGTCATAGATCGTTTTGGCACAAGAATCGAAACAAACGGACTTACGGTTTAGGAATTATGGTCGATTTACTAAAAGTGGTTCAAAACCGTAAGTGCGAGTTCGTAATTGAAATCGAACCCCCTTAATGTGATTAATTCAGTGACATATCTTGGTAATTAAATATTAGAGATCATAAGGAAGGTGTGAGAGAAAACCTCATGTCAAACGGATCATTTTTCGATTTTATAAAAATGTTCGAATCAAGGTTAAGTGCGAACGAACCCCTAAAAAGGATACTTGGTTATAACTTTGTAAAGTCACTTAAATAACGATCGATAAATCTCGAGATATAATCTTGGTTAGTAAACGATCAACCCTAGAACTTATATGACTCAAGTACCTATCAAGTGTAAGATTAATGACATACCTTGATAGCAAGCAAGTGTCGGGTCATAACGGTGTTAATGAGCGATAACTTGAAAACGTGTTTTAGCTTAAGTAAAGTATTTACTTGGCGTTTCAAAGTGATAGGTGATTAACCCGGGATAATTTTGGTTATTTATTGATAATTGGATTTTATATCTACTTGAAGCATTCTAAATCGGCTTAAATTGATTGTCTTGGACTCAAGTTTCTTGTAGTTTTGATGTATTTTGCTTAGTTGTGCAGATTTACGAGAATGTTGATTAAGGTTGATGCTTCTATCGTGTTTGGAGGATTAATTGATTTAAATTCGGATTTTCCGGGAAGGTTGCGCAGTCTACACTATTTTGGCCATATCTGGAGTTCTTGAAGTCCGTTTTCAGCGATCTTATAGCTCACGCGAAGCTTGGGAGATTTTCTACAACCTTCGGAAGAAATCAGGTGCTGGAGACGTGCTGAATAAAATCGCGCACGTATTCTATGATAAGCCATGCAGAGAAATTCCAGTTTTGCCCTTTTTCTAATTCTAATTGTATTTTGGGCAGCTTTTGGCACCTAAATTGAATTCTAATTGTATTTTAGGATGTTTCCTTGCTGGGCAAGATTTCTAGAGTCTATATAAACACTTCTAGGGAAAAACATTATAGTAGAGATCCAATTTTGTACGCAGCTTTTAGGGATTTTTCTAGAGAACTCTTATTTTCCTTGAAGATCAAAGATTAAAGGTTTTTTCTATATTCTTATAATTATGAGTTCTTCTATTAATTCATGTGTTTTGGTTTCTTCCTTAATTATGTGTAACTAAATCTCTAATCTGAGGATTGGGTAGTATTCCTTGGTATTCATGTATGTTTAATTATCTGTGATTTCTTGCTTTGCTGATCTGTTATTGAGGGCTTACTACAATTAAGGGAGTCATGAACCTTTGATTGGATTTTAGGAATTGTGATAACTTGGAAGAGGAGTTGCAATTTTAGTACACGATTTAACAGACATAACTCGAATTTTTGATTGGAAGATTAATAGGAGAGTTGTGAGACTTATAATTCTTGGTGCGTAATAGTTTATTATTGTACTTTGATTGTATCACGGAAGTGACAATTAAGGTGTAGTTGTAGACATTATAGTGTATCTTGGAAGGGAACATTATAACCTTAGAAGAATTGTTTTCAGCAGAGTAAGAACGTAGAAGTCACATAGATATTGAATGTGCATTGAAACCAAGTGAAGAACCCCAGTTCTTGGATTATTTTCCTCATATATTTTATTCTCGATTGATAATTAGTTTAATTAGTTTATAAACAAACCAAACATTCTTCTACACTTCTAAATTGTGAGAGATAAAATACTTGAACTTGATTCTACATATTAGTCCTTCCCTGAGAACGAACTATTAACAAAAATACTATTAACAAATTGGCGCCGCTACCGGGGAAGGCAGTATAGTTGAGTTTAGGTTAATTGTTTCTTATTGTTTAGATTTTAATTGGTTCCACAAGTTGTTTTGTTGGTGATTTTCAGGTGTATGCGACGTTCTTCGTGCGCTAGAAAATTGGAATTTGACCCTGAAATCGAACGTACTTTGAGAAAGATCAGAAAAGAAAAAGCTAAGATGGGAGATGCGGAGAATCAAGCTGTTAATGTTGATCAGTCTTCTATTTGGGACCATGAGACACCGAATCCAGCCAATTGCATGTACAAAACTCCAGAGATTGGTACAGCTCAGTTCCATATTAATCCGAGCTTAATTCAGATGATCAGCAATCAAGCTTTTGAAGGAGACATTGAATTAGAATACCCACACAGACATCTAGAGCGTTTTGTACAGATGTGTGGCTCATTCAGAATCACTGGTGTTACGAGTGATCAGATTCGTCTCCATATGTTTCCCTACTCTATTAAGGGAAGAGCTTTGGAATGGTTTCAGCAACTTCCAAACACTACGGTTGCTACATGGGAGAGTCTTTCTACTGCATTCTTGTCCAAATACTATCCTTCTGACAAGACGCAACAGTTGAGGACTATGATTATGAGTTTTAAAGCACAACCTGGTGAAGGTCTATATCAGGCATGGGAGAGATTCAAGGCACTATTGAGGAAGTGTCCACATCATGGCTTAGAAGATTGGCAGATCATTAGTACTTTTTATGGGGCCATGAATGCAGATATTCGTTTGAGTTTGGATGTGGCTGCTGGTGGAAATTTCAAGAAGGCACCAACTACACAGGCTAAAGCACTCCTTGAGGAATTAACATCTAATAATTATTCATGGGCACCTAGTGGGACGAGCTCAGCAAAAGCAGCACAAGAATCTGAGATGATCAACATGCTGGCTCAAAAGTTGGATACTCTAACTCAGGAGGTGCGAGGACAAAAGGTAAATGTGAATGCTATTTCTTCACCTATGGAAGGGTATCATGATTATGGTGCTAGTCAGAAATCTTATGTGCAACAATTTCCAGAAGAAGCATCTTTTATTGAAGGAAGACATCCTTGGCCTGTGCAGAATAATTCTTACTACAATCCGAATCAAAGGCCAAACAACAATCTTTCTTAAAGCAATAATCATGCAGCTAACCCTTCCTATGCATTTCCAAGGCAGAATCAACCTCCTGGTTTTCAGTCACGACCGCCATATCAAGCACAGCAGCAGTATCAACCTCCACCAAAGAAAGAACCAGCTGAGTGGGAGGTTGCACTAAATAAGATTATGCAAGGGACTTCTGGGGCATTGGCTAATATGGAATCAAGAATAGATCAGATGGCATCATCTCAAAAGATGCTAGAAACACAGATTGGATAGATTGCCTCAAAGATGGGTGTTCGTGAGCAAGGGTCTCTTCCTAGTCAACCCGACCAGACTGGTAAAGAGCAATGCAAAGCAATTACTTTGAGGAGCGGAAAAGAGTTGCCCGAGGTTGAGGTTCTTAAGCCTAAAGAGAGTGATGCTGAGAAAGAGGATAAGCCAGTAGAGATTGCTGCAGACACGTCAGAAAAAGAAGATGAGAAAAAGAAGGAAGAAGAATCAGAAAAGCCATATGTTCCTCCACCACCTTATATTCCTCCAATTCCATTTCCACAGAGACTTCACAACAGGCAGTTAGAGAAGCAGTACGAGAAGTTTTTGACTATGTTCCGGCAGTTGCATGTTAATATTCCGTTGGCTGAAGCTTTGAATCAAATGCCACTTTATGCTAAATTTCTTAAGGAGATGTTGACAAAGAAGAGGAAACTTGAAGATGCAGAAACTATTACTCTTAATGCAGAATGTAGTGCAGTCATCCAGAAGGCTATTCCTCAGAAATTGAAAGATCCGGGAAGCTTCTCTTTGCCTTGCACTATTGGGAAGATGGAAAACATGAAAGCCTTGTGTGACTTAGGGGCAAGTGTGAGTTTGATGCCATATTCAATCTGCAAAAGGCTTGGTCTTGGAGAACTTAAAAAGACACGGATTTCACTTCAGTTGGCGGATCGTTATGTTAAGTATCCATTGGGGGTTATTGAAGATGTGATTGTTAAAGTGGATAAATTTGTCATACCTTGTGATTTTGTGGTGTTAGAGATGGATGAAGATGTCGAGATACCCATTATCTTGGGACGACCATTCTTGGCTACTGCTGGCACTACAATCGATGTTAAAGCTGGAAAATTGACATTGAATGTTGGCGAGGACAAAGTGGAATTTGATCTGAATAAAGCAATGAAGATACCTCCTTTTGGAGCAACTTGTTTTACCGTTGACATAGTTGATGAAATTGTGCAGCTCGAAAATGAACACTTCGTGGGAGCAGAACGGGTGTTAGATGATAAGGAAGAAGAAATTTTTGTTCAACCGGTTGAGTCGGAGAAGCACTTTAGAGGTGTGAAGAAGAAAAAGAATAAGATTTGGTTGTTTGGTAGTAAAATCAGGTTGAAGTCTGTTGGAAAAGAATTGTGGAAAGCAAGCAACCAAGATGTCAACGTTCGTATGAATGGTCTTTCTGTTGAGGGCGGGTCAGTTATTCTTTTGAAACCGTCATGAGTTGAGGAAGTAATGTCGGGCTAACGACATTAAACAAATGCGCTTCATGGGAGGCAACCCATGTATTGTGAGTATTTCTTTCATGCTTTTCTATAGTAGTGTGTCATTGAGGACATTGACCCATTTAAGTGTGTTGTAGTTATATGTATATGCTTTAAAAAAATGAGTGTTGTGAAAAAAAAATATATATATATATATATACATATATATATATATATATATATGCTGGTCGCGCAGGCTGCGCCTGCGTTTCTGTAAGACGCGCAGGCTGCGCCTGCGTTACTGGAATGGGCGCAGTTTGCTGTTGTATTATAAAAAAAAAAAAAAAATTCTTTCTTTTTTTTTTCAACCCCAATTCTTTTCTACTCCCCAATTCTTTTCTAATCAAATTCTTTTCTCCTCAAAACCTATTCCTAATTCTTTTCCTATTTCAATTCCAAAACCCCCCATCTCTCTTCCAAAATTCTAATCCTATATCTATTCTAATTCTTTTTCTCTAAATTATTAAATCCTTTTTCTATCTTACCTCAAATTCATACCCACTCAAAATTTCTCCTATACACATTCAAATTTATATTCATCCAATCACTCCGTTATATATACACACCCATACTTACAAATCCAATTCCTCTTCTATTTATTTAAATTCAATTCTAAAGAGGAATTAATTACAAGTTCACATCTTTGATTCGTAATTGGTTTATCTTTTTCTCTAATCTTATTTTTATTACGAATTTGTGTTCATGTAATTGTGGGTTTTGTAGTATTCTTGTTATTTAGGAAGTGGTCAGTCTATGGAGCTCGTACGCATTCTCCTCCACCAGATTCATCCGAGGAGGGTTATGACTCAGCTGTTTAGGTATGTTTTCTACTTTCCCTCGTATTTACTTCTATTCAATGCGGACATTGAATATTTTAAGTTTGGGGGTGGTTTGAGGGATTAGTAGTTGTTGTATTATGTGTTCATGTAGGATTTCATGTTTTGCATATTAGTAGTAGTAATTCATGCATATATGTTCGTGTTATCTACGTTTGTTTCATATAGGACATTCTATTTTTTGTTTCGTATACCATGTGAGTTCATTCTAGTTGCATTTTCATGGCATGCATATTTCATGATCCCTTAGAACGAGATAATTCTGATTGGTAGGTAGGTGTCTAATTGAGTATGGTAATGATGAATAGAGGGTTGACTTATAGTTTCTATGAAATTGACTTATGTGTTTCAGAAACAAAACTAATTTCACAGTCTCATCGTTTGCTTTTGGGCTAGGTTAGGGTCATGCTTGTTTGGATGTTTTGAGATATTAATCACTTGTTTATATTTAGAATTTTCGTTATTCCCTTGATAGCGTAGTAACACTTAAGTCTAAGTTTGGGGAAAACAGGGATTTCATGCTAAATTATAAATAATTGTCAATAATTGCTAGATGTCAAATGGCTAGTAGCCGGCTCATATTTATATGAGTAGTCTAGGGTTGGAATTGAGAATTCTCATTCCAGATTGCATAGAAAAGAAAAAAAAACAGAAAAAAGAAAAGAAAAAAAAAGTTTCAATTGTTATATGAAAAATTAACCAGGGTGAGCTCTTTAATACTCGAGCTATTAAGTACGAGGGGACTTTGTGCCTAGTGACCTAAGGTTTTTATAGTCTGGGATCCACTAATCCAACGCTCGTTACATGGGTATTATTGTATAAGCCTTTCGGGGTCTCATCCATTGCACGGTTAAATAAGCATGCTTGTATATATGTGTCGTAGTAGTTAGTAATAAAGCATGAATTTCTGTCTACCTTGGATAAGGATGGAGGTGTTCTTAGGTTATGAAGTGTCTACAATTTATTCTATTTATAAACCTGTGATTGTCTTGACGAAGAGCATGTATGATTTTGACCTAGTTTTGGGAGTATTTCTGATGAGCATTGCACACACGCACGTTTCTGTTCATGTAATGTTAGTATACGGGAACTTGGTCGAGCTCTATTTGAATTTAGTTGCATTCTTTGAGATATTTGCTTGTTAGTTGGTTTTGGTAAGTTTGAAGGGGATCGTTGCATTTTCATTCTAGTTGCATTCATGCATTGCATTGCGTTAGGTTAAATGGATTTTGTGGGTACATTCGCTATAGGCCCTCACGAGACCTTACTCGTCCACTAGGGCTGCCTAGGGGTTTAAAGGGCTTGTTGCATATGCCAAATGCAACCGTGATCACCTACGGAAGTGGTACAAATTAGTTAGTTGTAATTGTTAATGCTTGAGGACAAGCATCAGTTTAAGTTTGGGGGTGTTTGATAAGTGGATTTTATATCTACTTGAAGCATTCTAAATCGGCTTAAATTGATTGTCTTGGACTCAAGTTTCTTGTAGTTTTGATGTATTTTGCTTAGTTGTGCAGATTTACGAGAATGTTGATTAAGGTTGATGCTTCTATCGTGTTTGGAGGATTAATTGATTTAAATTCGGATTTTCCGAGAAGGTTGCACAGTCTACACTGTTTTGGCCATATCTGGAGTTCTAGAAGTCCGTTTTCAGCGATCTTACAGCTCACGCGAAGCTTGGGAGATTTTGTACAACCTTAGGAAGAAATCAGATGCTAGAGACGTGCTGAATAAAATCACGCACGTATTCTATGATAAGCCATGCAGAGAAATTCCAGTTTTGCCCTTTTTCTAATTCTAATTGTATTTTGGGCAGCTTTTGGCACCTAAATTGAATTCTAATTGTATTTTAGGATGTTTCCTTGCTGGGCAAGATTTCTAGAGTCTATATAAACACTTCTAGGGAAAAACATTATGGTAGAGATCCAATTTTGTACGCAGCTTTTAGGGATTTTTCTAGAGAACTCTTATTTTCCTTGAAGATCAAAGATTAAAGGTTTTTTCTATATTCTTATAATTATGAGTTCTTCTATTAATTCATGTGTTTTGGTTTCTTCCTTAATTATGTGTAACTAAATCTCTAATCTGAGGATTGGGTAGTATTCCTTGGTATTCATGTATGTTTAATTATCTGTGATTTCTTGCTTTGCTGATCTGTTATTGAGGGCTTACTACAATTAAGGGAGTCATGAACCTTTGATTGGATTTTAGGAATTGTGATAACTTGGAAGAGGAGTTGCAATTTTAGTACACGATTTAACAGACATAACTCGAATTTTTGATTGGAAGATTAATAGGAGAGTTGTGAGACTTATAATTCTTGGTGCGTAATAGTTTATGATTGTACTTTGATTGTATCACGGAAGTGACAATTAAGGTGTAGTTGTAGACATTATAGTGTATCTTGGAAGGGAACATTATAACCTTAGAAGAATTGTTTTCAGCAGAGTAAGAACGTAGAAGTCACATAGATATTGAATGTGCATTGAAACCAAGTGAAGAACCCCAGTTCTTGGATTATTTTCCTCATATATTTTATTCTCGATTGATAATTAGTTTAATTAGTTTATAAACAAACCAAACATTCTTCTACACTTCTAAATTGTGAGAGATAAAATACTTGAACTTGATTCTACTGTTAAAAACTTGTTAACACAAAAACACGCAAGCGTACGTGGTCACAAGTAATATATGAATAAGTCGAGTTCGTTCCCACAGAGATCTGGTTATGGTTTTAATTCAGTTATTGTACCTATGCAACAATGTATGGTTATTACTCACTGCTAAGACAAATAACAAATTGGGTTTAATTAACTAAATTAACTAGAAAGTAAATTAACAACTAAGAATTAACTAACTAACAAGAATTGAAATTGAATTACGTCTACAAGAGTAACATGGGATCCTAACTTCATTAAATACTTTGTTTAGACCTGACGCCTTTAATCACTATATGCAATGGTTATGATATCTGATCGGATAACACGAAACAAGTACACGCTACCTGTCAGCATACGTATACCAAACTAAACATACATCCACAAAAGAGATAGAAGATGAATAGACACCAATTATGCTTAGACCCTATATGTCTATAGAATTTGAAAACATAACGGTTGAAGAGCAAGTTATCCCTAAAGATCACACAGGGCAATATAAGTATTTTCATCTCATACTACGAATCATATTGATAAACAATTATGAACCTATGCTAGCATGGCAAGTTCTAAATCTCAAGATCCACTTTCACTTCACAAGAGATTAACAAATTAGATGTTAGCTACGCATCTAGCAATTAAGCAAAACCATACGAGGATATCAGATATACATCACACACAGATCTTTAAAGCAATCAAGATACTAAAGCTCCATAAATAAATCCGTTAGAATCCCATGACAACGATTAGTTCATAATCGAACCTCTCGTCATCATGGAATCTGATGAAACCATGATAAAAACAAAGTATGAAAAGATACAAATAAACCTAAGTAATTGATATGTAATGGTGTGTGTTTTTTTCTGTCCCCCAAGATGTGTATTTATAGCCTCAATTTGCCTCACCATCAAGCAATTGACGTTTTAGAGTTGGAATAGGAGTATGGCAATTTCCGTTCTTGAATGAGAATAGAATTGCAAATTCCATGTGTAGATCTGATTCTGGAATGTTCTAGCCGCCCAGAGCAATTACCATACTTATTAGAAGTAGGAATTCTGGCAATTTCCTGTTTAGAATTGAATTCTGGCAATTTCTGTTGATTCTGTTTTGAAGGAAAATTCTCTTCAATAATTCTGGACTCCGGACTAACATAGAATGATAGAAAATTCCGTTATCTTCGCGTAGGCAGTTGAATCGTCCAAAACGGACTTCTAGAACTCAAGATATGGCAAAAACAAAATCAGAAATTCTGGCTGATTTTTCACCCGCTGACTGCTACTGTTCATGCGCGTCCATTACTGTTCATGCGCGTTCATTACTGTTCATGCGCGTCAGTTAATTTTCATTTCGCTGATTTTGCTGATTTTGCTCTATTTTCTTCGTTTTAACTCCGATTTTCATTCCGTTTCTTCCGGCTCCTTTCGCAATTTGATGTACTGTTATTCTTTAATCTCAAAACCCACCATTTAAGCATGAAAAACATCATCCCACATCCGACTCTTATTCCTGCACAAATTCACTAAAAACACATCAAAAACACCACATACTTGAGTTCAAGTCATCAATTCAAGCCGATACGAAGCATTCCAAGTGGATATAAAATCCACTTATCACACCCCCAAACTTAAACCGATGCTTGTACTCAAGCATAAACAAATATAACTATCTAACTAACTAGTACCACTTCCGTAGGTGATCACGGTTGCATTTGGCATATGCAACAAGCCCTTTAAACCCCTAGGCAGCCCTAGTGGACGAGTAAGGTCTCGTGAGGGCCTATAGCGAATGTACCCACAAAATCCAATGCAATGCAATGCATGAATGCAACTAAATGAAAATGCAATTAATATCCTACCATACCTTCAGATCCTCTCATGCCATATCAACTTAAGAATCAAAGTAAATACGAAATGTCTTGGTGTCGAAAGTGCAAGTATTCACATAGTCTACTCAATGAACATGCATAAGTTCTCACAAGTCCATGTCAAGTGTAAGAATAAGTTAGTAACCATGCTAAGCCTACAAGAGCACATCTTTGAGACAAAACTCGGGATCTCATACGCAAAAACAAGCAAACACTCACAATCCACTCATAACAGAATATTCACTCAAGAATAAGGGTAAGTGTATCACTCAATTCCAACAAAATCATAAGCATGCTTGACATTTGGTATCAATCTAACTCTTAACACAACATACATCAATTACGATAATCAAAAGGTCTTTATTTGGGTTGTAACGGGGCTAGGGACAAGGTATGTCAAATAAGCCAAAACAGGTGAAGTGCCAAAACTAGTAAGTACCATGATGAATCATACACAACACCCTATTTTTCCCCCCACATAATTTATTATTTTTCTTCCAACAAAACACTCGACTAGCCGACTAAAGTAGGATCACAATAACACAAATATGCTCTCATAATATAACTTTTTTTTTCTTTTTTCCTTTTTTTCTGTTTTTTTTTCTTCCAACAAAACACTCGACTAACCGACTAAAGTAGGATCACAATAACACAAATATGCTCTCATAATATATTTTCTTTTTTCTTTTTTCTTTTTTTTTCTTTTTTTCTTTTTTCTTTTTTTCTTTTCTTTTTTTTTCGAGAGCTAAAGCAACAATAATATAGACAATAACAGTGATCCCACGATTTTATTACACAGGCCGACTATCAAGCAACAACCAAACCCAAATTTCAATATTTCCCCCAAAATTATGACCAACAATAAACCCCTCCTTGCACACCTTATTACTCCCTTAAGCACTCTATTAGCCTTTGACAATGTGGGTTCAAATTAATGTAAGGCCAATACAAGAAAAAGATCTAGGCAAGTAATGTGGTATGTCACCGAAAAAATAGGATTAAGCTCAACGGGTTAACTAATTGATCATGTAAACATGGTGTGGTAATATGGGAAAATATGCGGTTATTCCTAAATGCCTTTATCATTTTAATCATCAAATAATGTCATGCGTTTCAAGAAAGACCTCAAACAACTGCTAGCAATGCAAACAATCCGTGGACACTCAAGCAAACGAATAATTTTCAACAAATATGCAATAAGGCTCAAAATCTCACTTGGTGGAAAAACATACTCAATCCCAAGCAAAAATCTCTCTAATGCACCTACTTGTATTCAAAGCATGCAAACTAAATCAACTTGCACATGTTCATGTCCTTCTAATTACTTACAACATTCAATAAGTCTACCAGCTTCAACTTACTAGTGTATGTGTGTGCACAAGAACAAAGCATATCATTTCTCAATCAAAAGCGTCAACAGCACAAAATTCCTATCAAGCATGGGTGCAAATGCAAACTATTATGAACTCACATGATATATAAAAACAGAATGTCCTATATGAAACAAACGTAGATAACACCAACATAAATGCATAATTTACTACTAATATGCAAAGCATGAAATCCTACATGAACACAATGACTCACAATCACAACTATATACACTACTTATCCCTCAAACCACCCCCAAACTTAAAATATTCAATGCCCTCATTGAATGGAAGTAAATACGAGGGAAAGTAGAAAACATACCTTGGGTTGCCTCCCAAGAAGCGCTTCTTTAACGTCAATAGCTTGACGTTACTTCCAAACCTCCATTAAGGATGATAATAGTTTGCCTGGTCCTCTCTTCGTGAGACTTCATCGTCATCACGGTGGCACACTTTCTGCCCCTTCTCCTCGCTTGGACTATTCGTATAACAACTATGTCCTATTTCAATGCCTTCATCTGTTGACCCAAAATCTGTCAATTTGTAGAACAACACACCTTCGCAGGCTTCGGTTGAATATAATGGAGGAGGGTAAATGTAAGTTGCTGAAGCCTTTGGTTCCTCAAAGAGAACTTCCTCCATTGGCTCTAATGCGCTACCTTTATCTTTAAACTCTGATACAAGTAGAAGACCTGCATCTATCCCATGGTCATCAGCCTCTTGGTACGCACATACCAATTCTCGAAATTTGTGCAGCTCATCAGTGTCTGTCCTATATAGTGCCCTTTCCAAATCATCCACCATCCTAACATGATCAAATTCCTCACATGGCTTGCGAATGCTCACCTCACCTTGCAATTTGTCTTCCTCACTTATGCATGCAGTACCTTGCTCCAAGTCACCGTTATTTTCTGGAATTGCCTCTGGTATGAATTGCTGATTCTCTTGTTCCAAGGCACTCCTAACTTGAGCAACTATTGTTTCCAAAGATTTGATAGATGCCTCGTTACTCTTAACACGCATCATAATCTCCTCCAGAGTCTCTTGTTCCAATGATCTCACAGCTTGAGCAACTAGTGTCTCCAAAGATTTTAAAGACTCCTCGTTACTCTTTACAAGACTCCTAAGCTCCTCCATAGCATCAACCTCATCTGACTGAAAAGTAGGAGTAGGTTGCTGATGTTGAAACTCTTCACTTGCAAAGAAATATGACATATCTGGAACATCTTGCTGGTACTGTTGAGGATGGTATTGAAAATATGGTTATTCCTCATAAGTGACATATGGATCAACTCCTTCGTAGTAACAATATTGTGAGGGATCATGAACGCCAAAACACCGCTCACATTGATAAGGCATGGATGTCCTCAAATATGCCCACCATGGCAACTCCTCGCATGCCATCTTCAAAAACTCAAGTACTCGAAACACAACGAACTAAACAAGATAGTTAAGAAAAAAAAAATCCGAGTCAGTGAACTCTAACTACCACTATTGACAAGCACATAAACCAAAAATAAAACACCGATGATCCCCGGCAGCGGTGCCAAAAACTTGTTAACACAAAAACACGCAAGCGTACGTGGTCACAAGTAATATATGAATAAGTCGAGTTCGTTCCCATAGAGATCTGGTTATGGTTTTAATTCAGTTATTGTACCTATGCAACAATGTATGGTTATTACTCACTGCTAAGACAAATAACAAATTGGGTTTAATTAACTAAATTAACTAGAAAGTAAATTAACAACTAAGAATTAACTAACAAGAATTGAAATTGAATTACGTCTACAAGAGTAACATGGGATCCTAACTTCATTAAATACTTTGCTTAGACCTGACGCCTTTAATCACTATATGCAATGGTTATGATATCTGATCGGATAACACGAAACAAGTACACGCTACCTGTCAGCATACGTATACCAAACTAAACATACATCCACAAAAGAGATAGAAGATGAATAGACACCAATTATGCTTAGACCCTATATGTCTATAGAATTTGAAAACATAACGGTTGAAGAGCAAGTTATCCCTAAAGATCATACAGGGCAATATAAGTATTTTCATCTCATACTACGAATCATATTGATAAACAATTATGAACCTATGCTAGCATGGCAAGTTCTAAATCTCAAGATCCACTTTCACTTCACAAGAGATTAACAAATTAGATGTTAGCTACGCATCTAGCAATTAAGCAAAACCATACGAGGATATCAGATATACATCACACACAGATCTTTAAAGCAATCAAGATACTAAAGCTCCATAAATAAATCCGTTAGAATCCCATGACAACGATTAGTTCATAATCGAACCTCTCGTCATCATGGAATCTGATGAAACCATGATAAAAACAAAGTATGA
Organism: Saposhnikovia divaricata; assembly: GCA_036435485.1. Taxonomy (NCBI): domain Eukaryota; kingdom Viridiplantae; phylum Streptophyta; class Magnoliopsida; order Apiales; family Apiaceae; genus Saposhnikovia; species Saposhnikovia divaricata. The sequence goes on along the minus strand of CM071595.1, from coordinate 65,953,915 downwards.
AATAGCAATTGCCGTTTTAGAGTTGGAATAGGAGTATGGCAATTTCCGTTCTTGAATGAGAATAGAATTTCAAATTCCATGTGTAGATCTGATTCTGGAATGTTCTAGCCGCCCAGAGCAATTACCATACTTATTAGAAGTAGGAATTCTGGCAATTTCCTGTTTAGAATTGAATTCTGGCAATTTCTGTTGATTCTGTTTTGAAGGAAAATTCTCTTCAATAATTCTGGACTCCGGACTAACTTAAAATGATAGAAAATTCCGTTATCTTCGCGTGGGCAGTTGAATCGTCCAAAACGGACTTGTAGAACTCGAGATATGGCAAAAACAAAATCAGAAATTCTGGCTTATTTTTCACCCGCTGACTGCTACTGTTCATGCGCGTCCATTACTGTTCATGCGCGTCTATTACTGCTCATGCGCGTCAGTTACTGTTCACATTTCGCTGATTTTGCTGATTTTACTCTATTTCTTCGTTTTAAGTCCGATTTTCATTCCGTTTCTTCCGGCTCTCTCGCAATTTGATGTACTGTTATTCTTTAAGCTCAAAACCCACCATTTAAGCATGAAAAACATCATCCCACATCCGACTCTTATTCCTGCACAAATTCACTAAAAACACATCAAAAACACCACATACTTGAGTTCAAGTCATCAATTCAAGCCGATACGAAGCATTCCAAGTGGATATAAAATCCACTTATCATCTACATATTAGTCCTTCCCTGAGAACGAACTATTAACAAAAATACTATTAACATTTATATATTGCCGGACCACCCCGAGTCATACCACTAGCATAGCGGGAGTACCAGGCAAGTTTCCAATACTTTGGAACTGTTGTTGTGATAATATATATCTACTGTTTTCTGATACATATGCCATGGCATGCATGCCTACTTTCAAGTTATATTATGATCCTTGTTCCCTGATTTATTGTTAGCTTATAAGCTAGATAGATAACGTATCGGTTATAAGCTGGATATTGTTAAGACCCTTAGGAAAGGGCATTTGAGTCTCATTCTTCGAATATAGCCGGGAGTCAGTATTTCTTGATATATCTTGATTATTTCGGAGAGAATATTTAAGTTAATATTTCTCCATTATTTATTCAATAAATATTATTTCAAATATTCATTCGAACTTTATGTAGTCAATGAATATTATTTCTAATATTCATTTAAAGTTGATTCATTTATCGAATATTATCTCGATTATTCCTTTGGAATTGATTCATTATTTATTTATTGAATATTATTTCAAATATTCATCTGATCATTATCTAAATATTATTTCGAATATTCATTCGAGTTTTATTTATTTGATAAGTATTGTTAATTTAAATATTCATTAATTATTTAATTAATATTATTTGTGAATATTTATTCGAGGATTATTCCGAGTGATATTTTATATTAAGATTATTCCTTCAATATTTTTAAATTAATAAATATTCTTTGGAATACTTATTTAATTCTTCTAACTCGTTTCAAAAATGATTTACTTCATTCAAATTTATCTTCGACCTTCGAATATTATGTAAATTATTTCGGAGTCTTATTATTAATACTTGTATCAAGAAAGGTTCTCAAAATTCCATTCTTCATTGAAATCTAACTTCCAAATTATAAGGGAACCTTACTTGAGAAATGTTATTTATCTTGTTGACTTCCCGGTCATAAATCCATCGAAATTATTCTTTTCACTCGCAACTTGGTTGCTATTTGCTTATTGAATCTTTGTGTACCTTCTCATCATTTGAGGGGTAAGATTGTTAGAACAAGTTGGTATCCATTAACAAGCAGTAGCTTGCGAAATATTGGTGAATTTTCCTTTCCAACTAGATACGACTACTTTGTGGAGTCTTATCAACAAGTATTATACTTGGGGAAGGGGGACGAACTTTACGTTTCAGAGTCGTGGATGTTATTCAAACTAGGAGCCGCGTAAGTGGCCAAGTGGCATCGGTCCAGCAATGGCCAAACCGTTGGCCGGGGGGTTCCAGAGGGCGGTAGGCAAGTAAATCCGTCGGTGCTTCCTTCTACATGTAGAGAACAAAAGTGGGGAGCATAACATGCGACTGATCATCGTAAATGTTATGTCTTCTGGCACGTCAATGCTCCAGGATTAGTTCATTTTCTCAGAGTTAGAAATTTTCTGCAACATTATCATTGTTGGCAGGGTTGAAAAGTGTTTGAAACTGGAATTGCAATATTTTTCCTACAAGTTCCTCTTTTATGATAAATTATAATATCTTGCTTATCTTTGACATAGCAGATATTTCCACGGATTATATATGTTGAGTTACCTTGTAACTTCATCATTTACCTTATACTGGTACTATGTTCGTTAATGCATGGCATATGATTTCAAAGATATTTCAGAACTGTTATATATTATTGTTTAGTTACATATTATTTTTGGTGGGCTATTGCTCACCCTTGCTTTATTTATTATATCACAACAACAGCTAGATCTGATGGCCAGCACAAGGCGCACTCGGTGCAAGGAGGGACAGCGGTCATAGGGTTGCCTACTGATGTCAGGGACGGCATTGCTGAGGTAGAAGCAACCAGTAGACTAGACTGTCAGGTTTTGGTTTATCAGATGTATTTACTTATATGACATATGTAAATGGATGGCAAAGAGTATGTAATTCTTTTGGGTTATAAGAACACAAAACTTGTGATTAATAATATTTGTTGGTTACTCTAATTTCATCTATGGGACTATAACAGGTGTGTTTTATGTTGTTTTGGGGTCACAAGGTCGTAATTTACTTATATTGATATTATGGATGGAAATGGAGACCGTGACGATCGGATCCCCGACCCTGGATCTGGGGCTGTTACATTATGTACAACAGCCACCAGGCTTTGAGGATCCACATTTCCCAAAATTTGTCTACATATTGCTTAAGGCACTATATGGACTTAAGCAGGCTCCAAGGGCATGGTTTGACACATTGTCACAATTTCTCCTTGAAAATCAATTCACTAGAGGCACATTGAACAAGACACTGTTTTACAGGAAGCATGGTAATGATATTATCCTAGTTCAGATCTATGTGGATGATATCATATTTGGCTCTACAAATGAGAAGCTGTGTGAGAAATTCTCTAAGCTCATGCAAAGCAGATATGAGATGAGTATGATGGGAGAGTTAACATTCTTTCTTGGATTACAAGTTAGTCAGAGGAAGGATGGTATCTTCATCAGTCAAACCAAGTACATCAAGGATTTATTGAAGAAGTTTGACTTAGAAGACTGCTCACCTGCAAAGACTCCCATGGCCACTGCCACTAAATTGGATGAAGATGCTAAAGGCAAGAAAGTAGATATCTCAGTCTATAGAGGCATGGTTGCTTCTCTACTCTATCTCACTGCAAGTAGGCCAGACATCATGTTTGCTACATGTCTGTGTGCAAGGTTTCAATCAAGAGTCACATTTGATTGCTATAAAAAGGAGTTTTAGATATCTGAAGGGCACTCCAAACTTGGGTTTATGGTATCCTAAGGACACAGAGTTCAATCTGGTTGGTTATTCTGATGCTGATTATGCTGGATGCAGAGTGGATAGGAAAAGCACCTCAGGTAGCTGCCAGTTTCTTGGACAAAGGTTAGTCTCTTGGTACAGCAAGAAATAACAATCTGTGTCAACTTCCACAGCTGAGGCTGAATACATAGCTGCTGGAAGTTACTCTGCTCAAGTGCTTTGGATTAGAAATCAACTTAGAGATTATGGACTTGTGTTAGAAAGAATTCCAATCATGTGTGACAACACAAGTGCAATCTCTATTGTTGTCAATCCTGTCAATCATTCTAGGACAAAGCACATTGACATCAGATATCATTTAATTAGGGAGCATGCAACTAATTGAACCATTGAGTTGCATTATGTCTCCACAGATAAACAATTAGCTGATATATTCACTAAGCCATTGGATGAAGCCACCTTCACAAGGTTGGTTAGTGAGATTGGAATGCTGAATTCTTCAGAATCTGGCTAAGTGAAAATATCAACTAGATTGTTGCAGCAGTAAACACTTACTTTATCTAAATGCTCAATATTTTTTAAGTAAGTGTTGGCTGGAATATGATTTATAAATATTTTAGATTTGCTGCATATGTTGAAAATCATATTCTAATTAGCTTGAAATTTCTATGAAATTTTAAGATTATCACTATTTAATTCGTTAGAATATTCTTCATTGAATAATTCTGGTGAATTTTGAACAAATAGTGAAAATTAAATTTTATGAGTGGAAAGTATAGCTCGATAAGTCAGACTTCTCTAATGACTTTCATGTCTATGGTCGACTTCTCTAACAAGTCTATTTGGAACACTCTTGAGTTCTCGAATAGTGCATTTTGGAGAAATCGAATAGAGACTTGCTTGACTTCTCGAATAGGACATTTGAGTTCTCTAATGACTGAGTTCTCGAATAGAACATTTGAGTTGTCGAATCATTTGAAAAGGCTGAATTTTCGCTTAATCTTAACCGTTTTTGGATTTTTATTCAGAATTTTAAATCACTCATAAAAACATATTTTATTTAATTTAGAATTATTTCTAAGTTAGATAAGTGCCAGCTGTGAGTTACAAACTGCTTGAGATATCGATTAAGCCTTTCTTGACTTATCGAATAGTTGATTTCTACTTCTCGAATGCCTGAGTTGTCGATACAAAACATATAACTAATTGACAATTCAAGTACTTCATACTTATACAATTATACATCTATTCGATTCATTTCATTCGATTTCTCAAGCATCTAAAGTTCCAAAACCCCTGAAAACCCTAACTTCAAAAGATAAATTTCTTCTTCAACCCTACATTCTCTTCTCTCTCTCTCTCTCTCTCTCTCTCTCTCTCTCTCTCTCTCTCTCTATGTAACAATGGCAAATACCCAACTCACAATTCCTACCCACACCAACTTCATTGCTATTACTAGTGATGTGGAAGCACCCAATGATAATTTCAAGTGCTTCATTCGCTGGATGTCTAGGTCATACATCAAGGATGCACTCTCAGCTAACCCAAATCTGTACCTAGATCTTCTAGAACAGTTTTGGAGGACAGCCACTGTGGAAGTTGTTGCTCTCGAAAATGCAGTAACATCTACTGTAAAATACAAGAGAAAGAGGTTACTATGACTACAGAGGATATGAATCAAGCACTAGGACTTCATCAAGACCTGTATCACCCTTTAGTATCTGATGATGATTTGATTACATTCTTCGACTTTATCAGATATGCTGATACAATCAAGATTGGAAAAATGAATCGGAAGTGTCTCAGAAAGGAATGGAGTTTTGTGTTCGCCACACTGCTACATGTGTTCACTACTAGAAAGTTGAGTTTTGATCAAATCAGTGCACCTGCACAGCAAATTGCATACTCCCTGGCATATGATAGGAAAATCAATGTGGGCAATTTAATTATGCAGGAGCTAAATGGGAGACTTGGTAAGAACTCAACCAAGAGAGGTACTGAAATTTTCTTCCCTCGTTTTATTCATTCTGCTCTTAATTTTGTAGATAATAAATTGATTGAATTGCCTGTGATAAATAGAAATAGAATAGGCTATCCGAAATCCATGACCAAACTCATTTTTGGTAACTTGGAGACTAGGAATGATGTGGATGTGAGACTTGAAATAACTCCTCATATGCAGAGTTTATTTGAGTCTTACCCCCATAACATGCCAACATTTGCCTCTAAGTCTGAGTTAGCACAGCCCAAGCAAGTAGAACAAAATGCTAACCCAGGGCCTGCTAACCAACCCCCTCAAACAAACACTCTACCAAACACAGAGCCACATGCATCATCCTCTCAATAGGGGGGTGTTAGTAAAAAGGAGAAGAAGAAGAGAAAACAAATTGAATCTGAGCCCTTGAATATCTTGACAGAAGCAGCATTGGCTGTAGAATTAGGTCTAGAAAGTGAGGAACCTGAGTCACCCTTACAGAGACCAAAGAAGAAAAAATCTAAAGCCACCTCTTCAGTCACACAAATGGCTGAAGTTGTAAAATCAGGGGCAAACAGCTCACTAGATGTATCCTCTCAACAGGGTGCATCTATAGAATCAAGCATCCTCCCCAATGCACCTTCTTGTAAAGAGTCAGCACCAAGGAGTGATAACGCTGGCACAACACTGAGTGAAGAACACATCACACTTGAAACTCCCTCTATTTCTCAGGGGGAGTTGCCAAAATCAAATCTACAAGACACTTCTCTTCCAGAATCTATCACTGAAATTTCTTTGGAGCCTGCAACTCAAGCAATTGAGGAGCAAGGCATTGATCACCAAGAATTCTCTTCTCTTGGTGAGCCAATAGACTCAAGTGACTTAGTGCATGATACTTTGCTCACCACCCAGGAACCACATTTAGATGGTGAGGGAATGCAAGCTGGGGCATATCCTGATGACACCATCACAAACATAGAGGATTCACTAGTTTTCACTAGAGGCTCTGTGCCTGTGTCAACTACTATTGTAACTCATCCCACTCCTGTGGAGACGACAGTAGTAGAGTCAATCCATCCGGTTACAGAAGTTGCATCTGTAACTGAGGAGTCTAGCTTGCCTAGCTCTAGCTCTGACTTTTTGTCATAATGGCTGAAGCCTGTGCAACATGACAGTGCTTCAGGATCAGGGTCTGATCCACCACAATTGACGGTTGAAGAACTTCAAAGCTTAATTGTGGATCAGATTCCTGAGTTTGTTAATAGCCCAAAACCTGGTCACATCCAACATATCAAATCCAGACTATGAAGCCATTCTGCTGTGTCACAGAGATGATGTGGAGATGAAAAAGGAGAAAATAGCAGATGAAGCTGAGAGAGATGGCAATGTAGATGCCTGGCTGCAAGGAAAATATGACATTACTCTCAATGAAGCTCTTCAATACCTAAGAGAGGAATACATCACTTCACTGGGCTCTAATGCCAAATCTCTGACTCCTAGTGAAGTGTATGAGGCTATAAATGATTCTTACAAGGGATTCTTCAAGGCTGCTCACTATCTTGGGAAGGGATTTAAAACAGAATTCAATAAAGTATGTGATGCAATAGCCAAGGAAGTAAGTGCAATCAAGAGAGAATTTGCTACCAAATTTCCCACTCTAGATCCTGTTCTCAAGACTATACAAGAATGCAAATCTACCTGCACCAAGATGGACAATGGCTTGGCTTTGCTTCATGGAACTGTCAGTAATCTAGCAACTCAATTTCAAAATCTATCTAATCAGACAACTAATACCAATGCCATGTTGAGGACTATTTTTGCAAATTAATATGGAGATAAGCTGGTGACTGAAGTCCCTGTTCATGAAATGACCAAATTTGAGGTATTGAGGCTCAAGGAACAATCACTGTCTGGTTTTAAATCTACTGAGTTATTCAACAAGGTGGATGCTCTGGAGAAAGAAGTGACCTCTTTCCAACAGTCAAATGCTCATCTTACAGACACAGTTGCAACTCTTACTGAAAAGTTGGACACTCAAGCCACCACCACAGCTGAGGTTCTTCTTCACCAACAACTGATGTTGTCTGCTATGATGAAGCACATGGGGCTCTCTCTTCCTGATGAATCTGCCAATCCCACCTCTTCCAACCCAAAGGCCACTACTACAGCCTCTGTGCCTAACAACAAGCCTAATGGGGAGAAGAGGACCTTAAGGAACTCAAAACTTAAGGGGGAGAAACCTAAGGAGAAAGGTATTGTTATCATTGAGGGTGGTCAAGGTTCAAAAACTACAACTCATGTTCAAGGCAAAGGGAAAGCTAAAACTGATGAACCTCCATCTTTTCTGCCAGTTGTTACTCTACCACCTGTGCACATCACTACTCCAAGTGGCCAAAAGTAAACTGTCACTACTACAGTGGTGGCAGGTTCCATGCCAAGTGATCTATTCCAAACCTCTAGACATGAAGATGATCAACCAGTTGAAGTTAGTGTGGTTATAGAGGCCAAGCTGATAGAAGTAGCAAACTCAGAGATCTATCATGATGTCTTGAAGTTTCTGCAAGTCTCTAAGGCAAAGGTTAGAGGAGACACACTGCTGTACAGAAGGAGCCTCAAAGATCAAATCAAATATCTAACAGTGATTCCAAGAAAGCTAAATCAAATCTTTCTCAAGGAAATTATGATGGTGACCAATGGCAGAATATGGCATCTATCTTATGACACCTTAAAAGTCCTAAAATTCACTGAGATTGATGCTATCTTGGAACTAATTGAGCAGAAATGGGAGAACAACAAGAGTATGTACTTTGAACTTAGGAATGGTCAACAAGCTAGATTGCCTGAAGTGTGCATTAATCCAAGAACCATTCTCTATCAGTCTGGTACAGAAATAGAAGATGTCAATCAGCTTGTCATTCCCAAGGATCTTACTATCAAAAATCACAGACTTATAATTGACATCATTGATCAACTGCAAAAGAAGAATAGAATAAGGACTGCTGAAGAGTTGGAAGCATTGAATATTCTCAGATCTTTCATAGCAACTGGCTCTGTCCCAGAGATGGATAAAGCAAGGAGGAATAAGGATGATAAAGATGAAGACAAGAGTGATGGGAGGAGAAGACATCACAGGAGTGATAAGGGTGATGAAGATAAGAAGAAGAAGAAGAAGAAGAAGAAGAAGGATAGCAAAGACAAAAAAGGTGATGATGACCAAGGCAAAGTCTATGAGAGGAAAAGTGGAAAACATCAAGCCTTAGGCATTGCTAACTGTAATCTCACCATAACACAAGACTCTAAATCTAGGGTGAATACAATTAGTAGTGACCTACCAAAATCTACACTCATGGCCTCTGCAACTGCTTTGCCACCTCAAGAAGAAAAGAAGATACAAATCAAGAAACCATCCGTATGTTTCCAAAAGCAAACTGCTAATGGTATACTACAGTGGTCTACAAGCAAAGGTCATAAGTTTCAGCCAAGCATTGGAGTGAAAAGGGTTAAATTCAAGCATGCTGCAAGAAGAGTGAAGTTACCCAAGTCAAGGGCCCTAACTATCTATCCAGGACTGAAACTCCAACCACTAGATGAAGACTTTGATGAAGACCAACTGCAATTTTTAAGAGCTCAAAGAATCTACTATATTGCCATTGTGAATGACTGTCTTGAGATCAAATATACTGATGGATGGGAGAAGAAATTCAAACAAGGGCAGTGTCAAAATTGGGGCAAGTTGTATAACATAGAAAGAATTATTGCACTGTTGGATGCTAATGACAAAGTGGAAAGGGTATGGAAGCTGGAGTTAGCTAATTTTGTAAAGATGAAGAGAGATCATGCAGAGAAAATCAGAAAATAGTGCCTTGAGAAATGGCTAGGAAGGGAGAAAGAAATTGATAGACTGGAAGTTAAAGCAGAAAAGCTAAGGGCTAAGGGATTGTGTAGAGTTTAACTCAATCCCTATATGGTGAAGTATAGGAGGAGAAATGGAGATCATGTCAATATAAGAATGAACCTACTCAACCACTATCCTGCCAACATTCTGAAACTAGTACTTGAAGATTTCAAGAACTCTATTCTGCTTGAAGAATTGGATGCTATGGTAGAAATCATAAGAGCTATGGATGAGAATGCAAGGAAGGAAAAAGAAAGAAAACAGAAGGCATATGATGATCTACAAGCCAGAGCCATGGAGAAGGAATCAAATGAAAATGGCTAGTATTTCACCATATTGTGTAAGATCACTCATTGTAGTTCTATCCACGTTGTTAATCAATTTCATACATGTACTGTCAAGTTTTATCTTTATGTATGTTAGGCTTGTTATCAGACATGAAATTGTGACTAAGTGTCTCACTCACAATTTGGGGGAGATTGTTAGTCATAGAGGCATGCCTGAGTACATCTATAACAAGCCTAATTGTTTGTAATGCTATGCATTACCTACATGACCTCTTAACTGAGGGAACCTCTAGTTGTAGAGTTTCTATTTGTTTAGTACTTGTGATAGGCATCAAATTGTAACTGTGAGACTGTACTTAAAAGTCAAGGAATAATGCTTGGAAGAAGATCCAAGGATCATGCCTCAATCTTAGAGATAGAGACTTTCAAATAATCACAGTTGGGATTTGAAGAAATGATGAATTTGCCTAAGTACCAATTCGAGAAGTATGTTTGTTATATTCGAGAAGTCTAGCTTTCGAGAAGTCAGGGATTCGATATCTCAAAAGACATTATTCGATATCTCTGAATGCACTATTCGATATCTCATTCGATATGTCTGCTACTCCATTCGAGAACTCAGAAAGTCAACAAGTCAAAGCATCATTCGAGTTCTCTAGGAGTCAACAAGTCAAGGTTCATTCGATATCTCAAAGACTCAGAAAGCTATTCTATATCTCAGGGATACGATAAGTTAAATGCTCTATTCGACAACTCAAGGATTCCTGAAGAAAAGAGCTATTCGAGAAGTGATTCGATATGTCAACTTTGCAATATTCGAGAACTCAGAGTTATCTAATCCTAGTTCTCGAACCAATCACTTAGCCACTTCTCGAATACAATCTTGGAGACAAACTACTGAAGAAATTGTACTAGTCAGAAACCTGCAAGAAGCCAAAGCACTTTATGGACCACAAACTGTAAAGTATTTTGGAAAGCCTACAAGGAAGCTTAGAGAGATGTACAAGAGACAAAGAGCTAAAGAAGTGGATCTGAACAGAACCTCAAGAAGTCAAATCCGTAGCCATTTGGATGCTTACTCAAAAAGGATAGACACACTAGAAAGTAAATTTGTTTAGCTACCTTATTTGTAGTAAGTAGGTTGTATTCATGTTTTTTAAGAATACAGCCTCACTTCTCTAGCAGTTAAGTTTTTCACATACATATTCAAGATATACATCTCTCTGAGAAAAACGAAGTTGAGAATACTACCATTTGTATTCACAAGTTGTAGCAAATCTTTATCTAATAAAATATTAGATTAAAGTGATATTGTGTCTTGTGTTGTTCATTTTCCGCACCTATATTTCTGCACACACATAATACATATCTTGCTACATACATCAACCAGATTCAAGAACAAGAAAAGTTCAAGAATCCATTCACCCCCCCCCCCCCGTATTCTTTTGTGTGTTCAATACTCAACACTAATGTTGGCCGAAGACCTTTGACTAGAAGGACATGGATTTGTTGAATTGTTCTAGTTTTGAGCTTCATTATCTTTGTAATTGGCTAAATTATTATGGCATATCATGATATGGTCATCTGGTATGCAACTTGGATGAATCAACTTTGTGTTTGTCATTTATGGTTAATCTGCTATACCAATACTTCATGTCCAGTTGGTCAAATATTTTGTCACACACAAATATAATAATGTGACAGATCAGTTGGAAAAGAGGATCTTGAAAACAAAGGATACTCTGTGTCAAGAGGGTACTCCTGAAAATAGAGGATCAACTGTTCAATGGCTCCCCCACGTAGTTCTTCTGAATTTCGAATAGTATTCACGATCCTCTGTTTTCGATTATCTGAGAGTATCCTCTGAATTTCGAATAGATGTAATAATGTGACAGGAGTACTTTTTAGTCACACAATAATACAGTCACTAGTTTTTAGCTTCCTTAAACGAACAAAGCTCTAACATATATGCAAAAAACTCTACTTTTTAGTCACATATAAAATGTAGTGACCATAGGTTATTTCCCATTTAGCCACATAACCGAAAATGACTGTAGCCGTTTCGTAACATTTAGACACAACAAAAAAGCGTCGCTAGTTATTGTCACACTTCTATCTCTCAAGTATGACTATAAATTTTGGAATTGGTCAAAGTCAACAAAAAACCATGCTGTTTTATCATATTTGGTCACATATATGGAACGTGGCTAAATATTGTCACACATTATTTTAAGTTGTGACTAAATCTTCCAAAAAATGTGTTTTCGGTCACTCGAAAAACAATTGTGTGGCTAAAACTTGAGACGATGACCTTTAACCACACGTTTTTTCCAAAGTGTCATAACCCTTACTGTACAAAAGAGTGGCGGAATCCCAAATTTGACGTAGTGTTTTTTTTAATTATGGCAACATCTCGATTTTGAGTATCGTGAGTTTGAGGGGGATGTTGACATATATGTTAATATATTATTATGGTAAAATGTAGAGACTTACCTTTAATATTACTAGCTTATAACCCGTTTGCACGAATTCCTCAAAATTTTTTGTAATTTTCTTATAGTGCGGTATAATTTTAATATTTTGTTGGGAGGATTCGAACTTTACACCTTTGTATATTTCAACTTTGAAATATAAATTAATATGTTGTTGGAACTTTAAACCACTGTATATAACAACTTTTAGTATTTTATCTAATGGTCATCATCCATATGAGTTGAAGATCTAACGGTTGTGAGTGTGTAACACCCCCTTCCTAAAATGGGAGGAGATATTACTTAAAATCTATAAACCTGTAAACAGAGCACTAAAATAATATCTAAATAACGATTAAACAGTCTACTAATCTTCGAATAGTTTCAACCTCCAAAATTACAATTCAACCCAATAAATACAAAAAAAAAACCAAAATCTGTAAATAAATAATCCAATCTAAATAATTCTAGAAGTCCATAAATCCTAAGCAACGAAATAATGGGTAGCAATCCATCACACAGTCCCAGATCCCCCTAAGCACCTGCCAGAAAAAGAATACGGCATGAGCCAAACGCCCAGTACGGATTTTGAATACAATTTATAAAACAGAAAAACAGATAAGTATATTTAACAGTTATAATAAAACATTTATTTTAAAATATGCATGGCTGAAGCAACGAGGGGTTAGGATATTTCATAACGAGATCAGAACAAAATAGATACAAATACACACATCATAGGGTACCTAATGTGTGCAACAAATCGGATAACGTGTACGGCATATACAACGTCACCGCCAAATCAAATCAAAACTGGGTGCACCCACGTATCCTGAAACAAATATCAAAATGCGCAAAAGCTCGCCACCTGAGCTATCAGAAGGATACGTCGTGACCAATCACACTGCCATAAAAGTGTCATATCACTAGTGCCGCAATGACATGTCTGTAGTACCCCTGCAGCTGGTTAACTCGGTATACCCTATATCGCTAAGGGCTCAAATAAAATATTTCGTAAATCTTCGAAATCACAATAAACATATATTTGAACATTTCCAACAAATATATAATTTGCAAAATTTCAGAAAGTCGCTGAAACAAATATTTAAATATTTTCAAAACCGATATAAGAATCACTTTCCGAAATCAACGAGTCAAAACATTTTAATTAAATCAGAACAGTCAAAATAGTTAAAACCAAGTGAATAGATTAGAGGACAAAACAGATTTAATATAATTAATCCAAAGATGAGTAGCGCTGAATAAAAAGGAGAGAGAATCCGTACCTCGAAAATAACGATCTCAAACACTCACGAAATCCGTAAATGATCCGCTAAATTTTCCCGCTCCCGATCTAATTACAAAATATAATATATAATTAAAATATATTCTTTTTAATATCATTTAATTTATTAACATATTATACTAAAATTAGTAGGCCTAGTCAGTCGGTCTGGGGCTAATACTAATACACGGGCTCAGTAACCAAAACATTAAAATTGTGTTCTTGGCTTTGTTTTATACCACAGATGATCAAGGCACATGGCCACCAATATTCCCATATATGTGTCAATAATAAAGTTTGGCCTCGGTTATGACCATCAGAATTAACAAGCTAATTTTATAATTAACAAAACCTGTTGTATTAATGAATCTAAACTAACTCTAAACTAATAAACAAAATAATCACTAATGGCCTTACATGAAACATATGCGATACATATATACAATTGAAAGAAATCAAAACTTGTTTTCTGGACTAAGCCACGCATGCTCATCTAAGTATAATATATTAACATTATTCTAGCGTACACGGTTTATAACTAAATTAATCAACTCAAGTTGTTTTAAAAGATCAGGGTAATACCTTGGTTCTCTAGCTTTTAACACCCACTGTGCACTGTTGCGGCTCTGTTGCTCAAAATTAGGTTTATACTCTTTACATGATATTTATATAGAGTGATAAGTAGCCTATACCAATTAGTAGCCTATACCAATTAGGAGTTAGTAGTGTATGACACATAATAAAATTAAATACATTTCTTATTCTATTCTAAATAGAAAACAGAATTCATTAATAAATCTGATAAATTTGATTCTAATGCAATTCTATTATTATTATTATTATTATTATTATTATTATTATTATTATTATTATTATTATTATTATCATTATTATTATTATTATTAAAAAAAATCACTTATATTACATATATACCCCCTTAAAAAGGATTCCGTCCCCGGAATCAAACGAAACTAAAACTCGTACCTGAATCAAACAAGTGCGGATATCTCTCACGAATAGATTCTTCTAATTCCCAAGTAGCCTCTCTTTCGGAATGATTTTTCCACAAAACTTTCACAAATGGTATAGTATTCTTCCTCAAAACTCGCTCTTCTCGAGCTAAGATAGCTTCTACTTCCTCCTCGCAAGAAAGATCCTCTCTAATCTTATGTAGCGGGTACTGAACTATGTGTAACGGATGATACTTATAACCCCTCAAAACTGACACATGAAAGACATTATGTATATGCGATAACTGTGGTGGCAACGCAACTCTGTAAGACATTTCTCCCACTTTCTCTATAACGTCAAACGGGCCAACATATCTCGGACTAAGCTTTCCCTTCATACCAAAGCTTTTAACACCCTTGCAAGGAGACACCTTCAAGAACACATGATCACCTGGTACAAATCCACCAAACTTTCTATGTTGATCCGTATAACTCTTTTGACGCGACCGAGCTTTCTTCAAGATTGCCTTAGCCTTCTCCACCTTCTCATTAGTGACTCTAACTAGTTCTGGTCCTTCAATGACTTTTTCACCAACTTCATCCCAACAAGATGGTGCCCTACACCTCCTACCATACAAAGCCTCAAATGGTGGCATACCAATACTCGCGTGCCAGCTATTATTATACGCAAACTCAACAAGATACAAATACTTATCCCAATCACCTGTCCATTCCAAAGCACAAGCCCTCAGCATATCCTCCAATGTCTGAATCGTCCTCTCTGACTGTCCATCGGTCTGCGGATCATAAGCAGTACTAAAATTAAGCTTCGTACCCCAAGCTTGCTGAAATCCCTTCCAAAAACGTTATGTAAACCTCGTATCCCTGTCAGAAACTATCGACACAGGCACACCATGAAGTCTAACAATATCCTGCTGAAAAATCTCTGCCAACTCATGAACAGGAGTAGTCTCTCTAATAGGCAAGAAATGAGCAGACTTAGTAAGTCTATCAACCACCACCCATATACCATCATTCTTTCTAACGGTCCTCGGAAAATGAGTCATAAAATCCATAGTAATGTTCTCCCACTTCCAAACTGGAATATCCAATTGCTGCAACAATCCACTAGGCCTCTGATGATCTATCTTCACCTGTTGACATATAAGACATTTTCCCACAAACTCTGCTATGTCTCCCTTCATTCCACTCCACCAAAAGTGCTTCTTCAAATCTCTATACATCTTAGTGGAACCTGGATGAATAGAGAATGAAGAACTATGAGCCTCAGTCAAAATCTCTTCACGAATCGCCACATCCGCGGGCACACACAATTTACTACCCAACCATATCACACCCTCATCATCAACACGAAAATATTTTTGCTTACCTTCTGCCACCTCTGACCTAATACCTTCCAATCCTGTATCATTCTTCTGAGCTTCCTTAACCCTTGAAACCAGATTCGGTTCCACTCTCAAACTCATAATGCTACCATCTGATCCTCTAAGATACAGCTCAATACCAAAGCGCTCCATGTCTGAAATAAGATGCGGCTGAGTAATGAGAGATGCAACACTCCCCAAGTTCTTCCTACTAAGAGCGTCTGCCACAACATTCGCCTTCCCTGGATGGTACTGAATATTAGCATAATAATCCTTAAGAAGTTCAAGCCATCTTCGCTGCCTCATGTTAAGCTCCTTCTGAGTAAAAATGTACTTAAGACTCTTATGATCAGTGAAGATATCACAAGTCTCTCCATACAGATAATGCCTCCAAATCTTCAAAGCAAAGACCACTGCTGCTAACTCCAAGTCATGAGTAGGATAATTTACCTCATAAGGTTTAAGCTGCCTAGAAGCGTAAGAAATTACCTTTTCATGCTGCATAAGAACACACCATAATCCTCTCTTAGAAGCATCATTATAAACCTGAAATCCTCCACTCCCTGATGGCAATACAAGAATAGGAGCTAACACCAACCTCTTCTTTAACTCTTGGAAACTCTGCTCATGATCATCATTCCACTCGAACTTAACACCCTTCCTCATCAGTTGAGTCAATGGTAAAGCTATGGATGAGAAACCTTCCACAAAATGCCTGTAGTAACCTGCCAAACCCAATAAGCTCCTCACCTCTGTTACAGTGCTAGGTCTCGGCCAATTAGTGATAGCCTCGACTTTTGCAGGACCCAACTCAATCCCTCTAGAAGACACAATATGCCCCAAAAATGCCACCTGCTCCAACCAAAACTCACATTTTAAAAATTTTGCAAATAACTTCTCCCTCAAAATCTCAAGGACAATACGTAGATGCTCCTCATGCTCCTCCCTGCTCCTCGAGTAAATCAATATATCATCAATGAAGACCACAACAAACTTATCCAAGTAATCATGGAAGACCCGATTCATCAAATCCATAAACACCGCTGATACATTCGTCAAGCCAAAAGACATCACAAGAAACTCATAATGACCATAACGAGTACGAAATGTAGTCTTCGGAATATCTTCCTCCCTTACTCGTAACTGGTGGTAACCCGATCTCAAATCTATCTTTGAAAAGAATATCGCCCCTTGTAACTGATCAAACAGGTCATCAATGCGTGGCAAAGGATACATGTTTCTGATAGTCACCTTATTCAACTCCCTGTAGTCGATGCACAATCTCATAGAACCGTCCTTCTTCTTCACAAACAACACCGGAGCACCCCATGGAGATACACTTGGCATGATAAATCCTCTATCCAACATCTCTTGCAACTGCACTTTCAATTCCTGCAACTCTAGCGGTGCCATTCTGTATGGCGCCTTAGAAATAGGCTTTGCCCCTGGAATAAGTTCAATAGTAAACTCCACTTCTCTTTGTGGTGGCAAACCTGGTAGTTCATCGGGAAACACATCTGCAAATTCATTAACAATTGGATAATCCTCGATGCGAGGCTCATCCTTAGAAGTATCCTTCACGAAAGCAAGATAGCCATCACAACCCTTAGACAAAAGTTTACTCGCCTTTAGAGCTGAAATCATTTTAACCTCTCCTTTCGGTTGAGAACACTGGTATACAAATTCTGGTTTATCTGCATCTCTAAAGATCACCCTCTTCCCCTGACAGTCAATTGTAGCTCGATGTTCACTCAACCAATCCATACCCAGAATAATGTCAAAGTCATGCATCTCCATCGGAAGCAAGTTAACCTTACAATTTTTCTCCCCAACAGCTATCGGACACTCTCGGTACACATCAGAAATAATAACAGAATTCCCCATCGGGGTAGCAATAGACATACGAGGATATAGTAATGAAGGTACAACACCAAGATGACGAACAAATGATAAAGACATAACAGAATGAGTCGAACCAGTATCAAATAACACATAAGCATCACGTCTACCAATAAAAAGTGTTCCTGAAACGGTACCTGAATTAGCTGCTGCCTGATTAACAGTCAATGCGAACACTCTGCCTGAAGAATTCTGCTAACTGCCACTACCACTACCACCTGCTCCTCCACCAGTGTTACATGACGTTGTACAATCCTTTGCCCTATGTGAAATGCTACCACACAAGAAACAAGCCCCGGTCTGTTTATAACAAACTCTCCCTGGATGATGTCCACCACAAGTAGCACAAGGAGCCACTGGAATCATATTGGGGTTACCCCCATAAACTGAATAACGACTCTGCCCCTGTTGACGACCCTGCCACTGCCTAGGCTGCTGTTGCTGAAATCGCTGATTCTGATTCTGTTTTTGACCACCATATTGATTCTGACCATAAGCGGACTGAGTCCTCATGTTCTGATATCTTCCTCTCCACTGTCCTTGCTGATTACCCTGACCTCCATTCCACTGCCGACCCTGTACAAAACTCTGATTATCTCTATTCCACTTGTGATCATTCTGGAACCTGTAAGATCTATACTCAGTGTGCTCCTTCTCAATATCCTTAGCTACATCTACCACCTCAGCCACATTAGAAAACCTTAATGAAATGATACCACCCCTCAGATTAGGCCTCAATCCCCATTTAAATTTCTCAGCCTGCTGTGCAGCAGTCCCTGCAACTGTCCCAGCAAATCCGGCCAACTTGATAAACCTCACCATATAGTCAGTAATGCTCTCATAAAAATTCTGCGCAATAGAATAAAACTCCCTCAAGTAGCCCTCTCTGTCTGCATTAGAAAAGTACTGCTCATAGAACACCTCCTTGAATCCCTGCCATACCAATGTCTCTGTAAATTCCTCTCCTCTAGTAGCTTTCACTCCTCTCCACCACCTCTGAGCATCCCCCTCCAACTTGTACACAACTAACTTGACCTTCTGAAGCTCATCACAACCCAAGGCATCAAAAATCTTCTCAAAATGAACAATCCAATTTTCAGCATCAATAGGAGTCGACGCTGAATGAAAAGAATCTGATTTCTGCTTAGAAAACCTCTCCAACCATGCAAATGGCTCCAACTGATTACCCTGGCCATCCTGATTTCCCTGACCATTTTGATTCCTGACCATTCTGATTGCCTTGGCCATTCTGATTGCCCTGACCATTCTGATTATTCATATTTGCCATAGCTTGCTGTATACCGTTCGTCACTGCTTGTCCTAACATATTAGCTAGCTGAGCCGGGCTAACATTCAGGGTAGTTTGATTTTGATTTTTCTTAGGAGGCATCTACAATATAAGATTAGCAAACGAATGAAGATCACAAGAATAGATAATCAGAAGCAATTAAAAATAGATGTCAAAAGAGTAAAGCAAGGTGATATGAATTTGAAACAGAATACCCATCCTAACGTCTACCCAAACTCACAGGTCAACCTAAATAGGTTTTCTACAAGAAAGAACCTAAGCTCTGATGCCATCTCTGTAACACCCCCTTCCTAAAATGGGAGGAGATATTACTTAAAATCCATAAACCTGTAAACAGAGCACTAAAATAATATCTAAATAACGATTAAACAGTCTAATAAGCTTCTAATAGTTTCAACCTGCAAAATTACAATTCAAACCAATAAATACAAAAAAAACCAAAATCTGTAAATAAATAATCCAGTCTAAATAATTCTAGAAGTCCATAAATCCTAAGCAACGAAATAATGGGTAGCACTCCATCACACAGTCCCAGATCCCCCTAAGCACCTGCCAGAAAAAGAATACGGCATGAGCCAAACGCCCAGTACGGATTTTGAATACAATTTATAAAACAGAAAAACAGATAAGTATATTTGACAATTATAATAAAACATTTATTTTAAAATATGCATGGCTGAAGCAACGAGGGGTTAGGATATTTCATACCGAGATTAGAACAGAACAGATACAAATACACACATCATAGGGTACGTAATGTGTGCAACAAATCGGATAACGTGTACGGCATATCCAACGTCACCGCCAAATCAAATCACAAATCAAATCAAAACTGGGTGCACCCACGTATCCTGAAACAAATACCAAAATGCGCAAAAGCTCGCCACCTGAGCTATCAGAAGGATACGCCGTGACCAATCACACTGCCACGGAAGTGTCATATCACTGGTGCCGCAATGACATGGCTGTAGTACCCCTACATCTGGTTTACTCGGTATACCCTATATCGCTAAGGGTTCAAATAAAATATTTCGCAAATCTTCGAAATCACAATAAACAAATATTTGAACATTTCCAACAAATATATAATTTGCAAAATTTCAGAAAGTCTCTAAAACAAATATTTAAATATTTTCAAAACAGATATAAGAATCACTTTCCAAAATCAACGAGTCAAAACATTTTAATTAAATCAGAACAGTCAAAATAAAACCAAGTGAATAGATTAGAGGACAAAACAGATTTAATATAATTAATCCTAAGATGAGTAGCGCTGAATAAAAAGGAGAGAGAATCCGTACCTCGAAAATAACGATCTCAAACACTCACGAAATCCGTAAATGATCTGCTAAATTTTCCCACTCCCGATCTAATTACAAAATATAATATATAATTAAAATATATTCTTTTTAATATCATTTAATTTATTAACATATTATACTAAAATTAGTAGGCCTAGTCAGTCGGTCTCGGGCTAATACTAATACAGGGGCTCAGTAACCAAAACATTAAAATTGTGTTCCTGACTTTGTTTTATACCACAGATGATCAACGCACATGGCCACCAATATTCCCATATATGTGTCAATTGATAGT
The DNA here is from genome assembly GCA_036435485.1 of Saposhnikovia divaricata. Lineage (NCBI taxonomy): Eukaryota > Viridiplantae > Streptophyta > Magnoliopsida > Apiales > Apiaceae > Saposhnikovia > Saposhnikovia divaricata. Next base: position 65,933,367 of record CM071595.1, on the reverse strand, counting down.
GTTAGTGCCCTAGAGACAATGTAGTTGTGCTTCTAGGAAAGACTATTTTGTTATTTGATGATTATGTTCTATGGATTATTTTACATTAATTTATTATGTCTTAATTTACTGCGATATAAATGTTAGAGTAATAAATGTCCTTGGAATATAGAACATGTATTCTATATCTTTAAGTATGTGACTTAAAAATGAGATTATATGAATAGTGTTTATATTCCTAAATATCCCTAATCGAGCATTATTATTAAGGGACAATTATAATGCATAAAGATTAGTATGTTTATTGACAGATGACCACATCTCATTGGTCATAGGTATAGTGATACTAAAGTCAATAACATAGGTGCATGTAATATTATACATGGCACTGGATTAACCCGTTGTGAGATTCTACATGTTAATAAGGTCATTAGAAAGACTCACAGTGATAATGGTGTAATGATCCTTAGACTTGACATCATTATATTTCTATATGAGGATTAATATACTTTGACTACATTAAAAGTTACCTTTGACCGGGTGATGATAAAAGTGGAGATCGGGTATATTATGAGTCGTATGAGAAATATGAATGATAGATATAGGATTTAACCCTCCTATTATTGGGAGAGATATTATTGGCCTCTTGATTGAGTGAGACTATGAAAATGCATGGCCATGCTCAAATATTGATTTGTTTTAATAGTCTACTCATTGATCAAGGAAATCCGGATTAAACGTTGAAGAGGATGACTAATGACATGCCTCGAGTTTAATCTATAATATATGGTTAAAGGGATTATATTACATGGAAACATTAATCACGAAAGGTTTAATTGGATCACCAATTATTATTATTACTTGGGTAGCAATGATGTATTACTAGATGCCGCTCATTGTTTATAATTTTATTATTGGATATTAAAATTATTGCCAACGTAATAATAACCTAAAGGGTTACACAATAAGAACGTTTAAAAGGAGTTTTAATTTAAATTAAGAATTTAAATTAATTTATTAAATTCGAAATTGGATATTTAATTAATTGAGCTAGTCTTAATAATAATTAAATATAATTCGATTTTAATATTAAAACCAAATAAGAATGGGTTTGGAGAAGCCCAATTCGATTTAGGGTTTAGCCCAATCTCTCTTCCCTATAAATACATTATGATGTATTGGGTTACACTTTTGCAATTCGTTTTTAGAAAAAAACGTATGAGAGGCTAGAGAGAGAGATAGGCATGTTCTTCGGCTAGTACCGGCTCCGGTGATCGTTGGACGATCAAGCGTTCGTGTGGACTACTTTGGCAACGTAGATCTCTAAGAGGGCTGCGTGGTGATTGCTTTGGACCTCCATCTGTCATCAATTTGTAAAGCTTCTTTAAGGTAATCATCTAATTCCGAATTAAATATCATGTTTTTGCATGGATCCTGCGGTAGGGTTTCGATTTTATTGTTTTTAATTATTGCTTTCCGCTGCATTTGTTGCCTCGAAACCCTTCAATGGCATCAGAGCTACTTTCAAAAATGTTTTAATTCGGTTATATGTTACAGTTTTGATATATATACGAGCATGATTGATGATTGTCATGTATGATGCGTTGATTTTGATATATATGTATAAACTGTATGTTGATGATGATTGAGATGATCATATGATGATTATATAATCTGTATATATATTGATATGTATATGATTTATGTTTGTTCTTGATATGAGGATTGTATACGATACGATTTCTGTATACGCTGCGCAGATTTGGTGAAATCTATGTCCAGTGTCCGATTTGCGCAAACGATATGTGTTTTCTGACTGGAAATGACCGTCTGAACAAAACTGATAGCATAGCTATCATCGACTCATTGTAAGGCGTTTGACGCCGTATAGTGCCTGAAAACGGCGATTTATTATTATCAGAATTTGATTCTGATTTTCTGATTTTTTGTGTTATATGATTTCTTTGATTGGATCATCTGAAATATGATATGGTTACATGTTCTTAATTTTTATATGAGCATGATGATTGGTTATGGCCCTAAGACCAATAGGATAGTGGTTTTGATTTTATGGTTTGGTTTCTAAATACGACTTGCATGTCGTTGTTTCTTGTAATTAATAAATCTCGAATGTAACTCGAGTTCATCTTGTAAGTTTATTAGTGTAACATGTTTTTCAAGAATTCAATGTAACTTTTAAAGACGACAAGAAGAACAAGGAAGCAAGGAGGCGATTCCCCATGAAGATGCAATGGAGAAGACTTGTATGTAATTGTATTTTGTTAACCACCATAGATTGACCTTGATCTTTTCATTAGCTTGAAAAGATCACATAGGATGGGCCATAACCAAACACGTTTAATTTATGCACTTTACATATATATGAATGTATGCGATAAAATGTATGTGTAGAGATAAAGATGCATGTTTAATTAGATTAATCATGTATGTATTAGATACGACACCCATGCCATGCCTGCTAAACAAGATAAAATCGGTAACGATTCAAGATTTTAAAATTAACAAATGATCATGAGATTCTTGTGTTTATAAAATATGGATTTTTAAAACACGGAATTAAATATGGGTTTTTGATATCTAAAATTGGGATTTTCTGACAAAAACGGATATGCGTATTCGTAAGGTTAATGGGTATTAAGTGTGACCATTGGGATCCTCCATCTACCTGGGAAATGAACAATTTAAGATGTCAATTTGAAATATTTGGTTCAAGGAAAAATTGAGGATCTCTTTATGATGTGATCATGATCGTTATAAATTTTCTAAACCCCTTAACAAAATATTAAGTTTTAATCAGATGCTTTCCAATGAATGAACACTCATCGAATCCTAGATCGATAAGGGGAAGGGCTGTCAGTGGCAGGGGACTCCTATCTATCGTGGTGAGATGCGACGAATATAAACGGTTATATTCGACCGTTGTATCATTGGGTCTAACTTAACTGAGTCGTCATAATAAGGTGAAAATAAACGGTTATATTCAATTATTATGAACTTAGAAGCATAGAGTTTGGTAAGATTTATTGGATAAATAGGAACAAATGTTGTTATGTGAACAAATGTTGTTCTACCAAACTATCCAAGAGTTATATGTGATATAATTGACAAATGTTGTCTATCTAAATAATCATGTTTTAAGGACTACCAGTGGTTGAGTTAGGACATGACGAAATATGGAATTTGGCTCACTAGAAAGATTTATGGTATATACTTTCCGAATTAATAGTAAGGGCTATTAATTTGATAAAAATAGTGGGAGATATATATATTTTGAATATATATGAATAATCACTTGAACATAACTTAATAATACCGCAGACTAATTATTTTATGCATTTTAACATTGTGGATAAACTTCTCTGTACGATCAGTCCTTGAGAAGGACAAGTTGACAGGAACTAACTTCCTAGATTAGCAAAGGAATTTGAGGATTGTCCTCAAGCAAGAGCGAAAGCTCTATGTCATATATATTCCACGCCCTGGATCTCTCTCTGAAGGTGCAACGGAGGCTCAGCGAAATGCTTATCAGAAGCATTTGGATGTTGACACCGATGTCACCTGTTTGATGCTTGCGACTATGAGTCCTGAGCTGCAGAAACAACATGAGAATTTTGATTCTTATATGATGATCGAGCACCTTAAATGTATGTTTGAAGGACATGCTCATCAAGAGAGATTTGATACAAGCAAGGCCTTGTATGTGTGTAAACAGGGTGAAAAGGAAGAGAAACTGTCAAAATTATTTGGAGGATCTAAAGAAACTGAATGTTGTTCAGGTTTCTGATTCAGGTATTTATGTTATAGAAGTCAATTTGTCTACTTCTTCATCATGGGTATTAGATACTAGATGTGATTCCCACATTTGTATAAATGTGCAAGAACTTCGAAGAAGTTGAACTTTGGCGAAAGGAGAAGTCGACCTACATGTTGGAAGTGGAGCAAAGGTTGCTGCTTTAGCTGTAGGGACTTATTATTTATCGTTGCCCACCGGGCTTATTTTAAAACTTGAGGACTGTTATTACGTGCCTGCGATTTGTAGAAACATTATTTTCATTTCTTGTTTGGACAAGATTGGTTTTTCATTTTTGATTCAGAACAATGGTTGTTCGTTTTCATTGAATAATATTACCTATGGGGTTGCACGTTTGTTTAATGGTTTATATGTTCTTGATCTTGAAACTTCTGTCTATAATATAAGTAATAAATGTCTTAAGACAAATGACTCAAATCAAACATACCTCTGGCAGTGTCGTTTAGGCCTTATAAATGAGAATCACATTTCCAAATTATATAGGGATGGATACTTGGATAAGTTTGATTTTGAATCATACGAAGAATGCGAACCGTGTTTCATTGGAAAAATGACTAAAGCTCCTTTTACCGGTCAAGGTGAGAGGGCCACCAACGATTGGAATTGATACATAGTGATGTATGTGGTCCAATACGTACGATGGCAAGAGGTGGCTTTTATTATTTCATAACCTTTACTGATGATTTTAGTAGATACGGATATGTGTATCTTTTGAAGAACAAATCCGAATCATTTGAAAAATTCAAAGAGTATAAGGCTAAAGTTGAAAAGCAATTAGGCGAAAGTATTAAAACTCTACGATCTGATCGTGGGGGAGAATACTTAAGCTTGGAATTCAAGAATTTCCTAAAGGAGTGTGGTATCGTATCACAACTCACTCCTCCTAGAACACCACAATGGAATGGGGTGTCTAAAAGGAGAAATCGTACCTTGTTAGACATGGTACGGTCGATGATGAGTCATGCGGATCTTCCAATTAGTTTCTGGGGTTATGCCCTAGAGACGGTTACACAAACACTAAACTGAGTTCCTTCAAAATCGGTTCAAAAGACAACATATGAGATATGGACTGAGAAACGTAATAGCATGTCATTTATAAAAGTTTGGGGATGTGAAGCGTTTGTGAAACGTTTTATCTCTGATAAGCTAGGACCGAAATCAGAAAAATGTAATTTTGTAGGATACCCATTAGAAACTAAAGGGTATTATTTCTATAAACCTTCCGAGAACAAAGTGTTTGTTGCTCGAACGGCTGTATTTCTAGAGAGAGAATTGCTTTCTAAGAAAAATAGTGGGAGGACAATAGATCTCGATGAGGATCGAGAACTACAAGATAATGTTGAACCAGAGTTGGAACATGAGCAGAATGAGACTCAAAATGTTAAGAACGATGTTGCTCAAGAAACACAGGTCGTTCGTAGATCCAGTAGGATTCGCCATGAGCCGGAGAGATATTATGGATTTCTCCTGACTCAAAGTGGCGATGTGATGCTTATAGATAATGATGAGCCTCTCACCTACAAGGATGCTATGAATAATTCAGATTTCGAGAGATGGCTGGAGGCCATGAAATCTGAGATGGATTCCATGTATGAAAACCAAGTATGGACTTTGGTTGTACCACCTGATGGGGTAAAACCCATAGAGTGCAAGTGGGTTTTCAAGAAGAAAACTGACATGGATGGAAATTTTTAGACCTACAAAGCAAGACTAGTGGCGAAAGGTTTCAAGAAAATTCATGGTATTGACTATGATGAAACATTCTCACCGGTTGCTATGGTCAAATCCATCAGGATTTTTCTTGTGATAACAACTTATTATGACTATGAAATCTGGCAAATGGATGTCAAGACCGCTTTCTTAAATGGGAGCTTAGAAAAGGATGTGTACATGACACAACCTGAGGGTTTTATCGATTCAAGGTTTGCTAGCTTGGTTTATAAGTTGCGACGATCCATTTATGGATTGAAGCAGGCCTCAAGGAGATGGAACATCCGTTTTGATGAAACAGTCAAAGAGTTTGGCTTCATATAAAATGAGGATGCGCCGTGTGTTTACAAAAAGGTTAGTGGGATCCATATGGCATTCCTAGTATTATAGGTAGATGACATATTATTAATAGGGAATGACATTCCTTCTCTACAGGCTGTGAAGACTTGGTTGGGAAAAAGTTTCTCGATGAAAGACTTAGGCGATGCTACCTACATCTTAGGGATCAGGATCTATAGAGATAGATCTAAAAGATTAATCGGCTTAAGTCAGAGTACATACATTGACAAAGTATTGCATCATTTTGGGATGCAAGAGGCAAAGATGGGCTATGTCCCAATGTCTCATGGGATAGCGATCTCAAAGGAAAACTGTCATATATCATCAGATGATAAGGACCGTATGAGTAAAGTATAATATGCTTGGGCAATTGGTTCTATAATGTATGCAATGATATGTACTCGTCCTGATGTCTCGTATGCTTTTAGCATGACGAGCAGATACCAGTCTAATCCAGGTGAGGGTAACTGGATAGTTGTCAAGAATTTTCTTAAGTACCTTAAATGGACTAAAAATTCGTTCTTGATATATGGAGGAGATGAGAAGCTGGTTGTAAGAGGCTACAATAATGCTAGTTTCCAGAAAGATAGGGACGATTCTGTATCGCAGTCTGGATTCGTGTTTTGTCTAGATGGAGGTGCTGTAAGCTTGAAAAGTTCAAAGCAAGAGGCAGTAGCTGATTCTACAATGGAAGTTAAGTATATTGCTGCCAGTGAAGCAGCCAAAGAGGCTGTTTGGATTTGGAAGTTTATTAGAGGACTTGGTGTGGTTCCATCTATCGCAGATCCAGTTGATCTGTATTGCGATAACAATGGAGCCATTGCGCAGGCTAAGGAACCAAGGTCTCATTCCAAGGCAAATCATATACTTATGAGATATCACCTTCTTCGAGAGATAAACGAGAGAGGAGATATGCATATATGTAAAGTGCATATTAATGATAATGTTGCGGACCCACTGACTAAGGCTTTGTCGCAGCAGAAGCACGAAGGTCACACTAGTTCCATGGGTATTAGATAGATGGGTGATTGGCTCTAGTGCAAGTGGGAGATTGATAGTGTTAGTGCCCTAGAGACAATGTAGTTGTGTTTCTAGGAAAGACTATTTTGTTATTTGATGATTATGTTCTATGGATTATTCTACATTAATTTATTATGTCTTAATTTACTGCGATATAAATGTTAGAGTAATAAATGTCCTTGGAATATAGAACATGTATTCTATATCTTTAAGTAAGTGACTTAAAAATGAGATTATATGAATAGTGTTTATATTCCCAAATATCCCTAATCGAGCATTATTATTAAGGGACAATTATAATGCATAAAGATTAGTATGTTTATTGACAGATGACCACATCTCATTGGTCATAGGTATAGTGATACTAAAGTCAATAACATAGGTGCATGTAATATTATACATGGCACTGGATTAACCCGTTGTGAGATTCTACATGTTAATAAGGTCATTAGAAAGACTCACAGTGATAATGGTGTAATGATCCTTAGACTTGACATCATTATATTTCTATATGAGGATTAATATACTTTGACTACACTAAAATTTACCTTTGACCGGGTGATGATAAAAGTGGAGATCGGGTATATTATGAGTCGTATGAGAAATATGAATGATAGATATAGGATTTAACCCTCCTATTATTGGGAGAGATATTATTGGCCTCTTGATTGAGTGAGACTATGAAAATGCATGGCCATGCTCAAATATTGATTTGTTTTAATAGTCTACTCATTGATCAAGGAAATCCGGATTAAACGTTGAAGAGGATGACTAATGACATGCCTCGAGTTTAATCTATAATATATGGTTAAATGGATTATATTACATGGAAACATTAATCACGAAAGGTTTAATTGGATCACCAATTATTATTATTACTTGGGTAGCAATGATGTATTACTAGATGCCGCTCATTGTTTATAATTTTATTATTGGATATTAAAATTATTGTCAACGCAATAATAACCTAAAGGGTTTACACAATAAGAACGTTTAAAAGGAGTTTTAATTTAAATTAAGAATTTAAATTAAATTATTAAATTCGAAATTGGATATTTAATTAATTGAGCTAGTCTTAATAATAATTAAATATAATTCGAATTTAATATTAAAACCAAATAAGAATGGGTTTGGAGAAGCCCAATTCGATTTAGGGTTTAGCTCAATCTCTCTTCCATATAAATACATTATGATGTATTGTTTAGGGTTACACTTTTGCAATTCGTTTTTAGAGAAAAACGTATGTGAGGCTAGAGAGAGAGAGATAGGCATGTTCTTCGGCTAGTACCGGCTCCGGTGATCGTTGGACGATCAAGCATTCGTGTGGACTACTTTGGCAACGTAGATCTCGAAGAGGGTTGCGTGGTGATTTCTTTGGACCTCCATCTGTCATCAATTTGTAAAGCTTCTTTAAGGTAATCATCTAATTCCGAATTAAATATCATGTTTTTGCATGGATCCTGCGGTAGGGTTTCGATTTTATTGTTTTTAATTATTGCTTTCCGCTGCGTTTGTTGCCTCGAAACCCTTCATCAATAATAAAGTTTGGCCTCGGTTATGACCATCAGAATTAACAAGCTAATTTTATAATTAACAAAACCTGTTGTATTAATGAATCTAAACTAACTCTAAACTAATAAACAAAATAATCACTAATGGACTTATATGAAACATATGCGATACATATATACAATTGAAAGAAATCAAAACTTGTTTTCTGGACTAAGCCACGCATGCTAATCTAAGTATAATATATTAATATTATTCTAGCGTACACGGTTTATAACTAAATTAATCAACTCAAGTTGTTATAAAAGATCAAGGTAATACCTTGGTTCTCTAGCTTTTAACACCCACTCTGCACTGCTACGGCTCTGTTACTCAAAATTAGGTTTATACTCTTTACATGATATTTATATAGAGCGATAACTAGCCTATACCAATTAGTAGCCTATACCAATTAGGAGTTAGGAGTGTATGACACATAATAAAATTAAATACATTTCTTATTCTATCTAAATAGAAAACAAAATTCATTAATAAATCTGATAAATTTGATTGTAATGCAATTCTATTATTATTATTATTATTATTATTATTATTATTATTATTATTATTATTATTATTAAAAAAATCACGTATATTACATTTACCATCTCTGTAACACCCCCTTCCTAAAATGGGAGGAGATATTACTTAAAATCCATAAACCTGTAAACAGAGCACTAAAATAATATCTAAATAACAATTAAACAGTCTAATAATCTTCGAATAGTTTCAACCTCCAAAATTACAATTCAAACCAATAAATACAAAAAAAACCAAAATCTGTAAATAAATAATCAAGTCTAAATAATTCTAGAAGCCCATAAATCCTAAGCAACGAAATAATGGGTAGCACTCCATCACACAGTCCCAGATCCCCCTAAGCACCTGCCAGAAAAAGAATACGGCATGAGCCAAACGCCCAGTACGGATTTTGAATAAAATTTATAAAACAGAAAAATAGATAAGTATATTTGACAGTTATAATAATACATTTATTTTAAAATATGCATGGCTGAAGCAACGAGGGGTTAGGATATTTCATACCTAGATCAGAACAGAACAGATACAAATACACACATCATAGGGTACCTAATGTGTGCAACAAATCGGATAACGTGTACGGCATATACAACGTCACCGCCAAATCAAATCAAAACTGGGTGCACCCACGTATCCTGAAACAAATATCAAAATGCGCAAAAGCTCACCACCTGAGCTATCAGAAGGATACACCGTGACCAATCACACTGCCACGGAAGTGTCATATCACTGGTGCCACAATGACATGGCTGTAGTACCCCTACAGCTGGTTAACTCGGTATACCCTATATCGCTAAGGGTTCAAATAAAATATTTCGCAAATCTTCGAAATCACAATAAACAAATATTTGAACATTTCCAACAAATATATAATTTGCAAAATTTCATAAAGTCGCTGAAACAGATATTTAAATATTTTCCAAACAGATATAAGAATCACTTTCCAAAATCAACGAGTCAAAACATTTTAATTAAATCATAACAGTCAAAATAGTTAAAACCAAGTGAATAGATTAGAGGACAAAACAGATTTAATATAATTAATCCTAAGATGAGTAGCGCTGAATAAAAAGGAGAGAGAATCCGTACCTCGAAAATAACGATCTCAAACACTCACGAAATCCGTAAATGATCCGCTAAATTTTCCCGCTCCCTATCTAATTACAAAATATAATATATAATTAAAATATATTCTTTTTAATATCATTTAATTTATTAACATATTATACTAAAATTAGTAGGCCTAGTCAGATGGTCTCGGGCTAATACTAATACACGGGCTCCGTAACCAAAACATTAAAATTGTGTTCCTGACTTTGTTTTATACCACAGATGATCAACGCACATGGTCACCAATATTCCCATATATGTGTCAATAATAAAGTTTGGCCTCGGTTATGACCATCAGAATAAACAAGCTAATTTTATAATTAACAAAACCTGTTGTATTAATGAATCTAAACTAACTCTAAACTAATAAACAAAATAGTCACTAATGGTCTTATATGAAACATATGCGATACATATATACAATTGAAAGAAATCAAAACTTATTTTCTAGACTAAGCCACGCATGCTCATCTAAGTATAATATATTAATATTATTCTAGCGTACACGGTTTATAACTAAATTAATCAACTCAAGTTGTTATAAAAGATCAGGGTAATACCTTGGTTCTCTAGCTTTTAACACCCACTCTGCACTGCTACGGCTCTGTTACTCAAAATTAGGTTTATACTCTTTACATGATATTTATATAGAGCGATAACTAGCCTATACCAATTAGTAGCCTATACCAATTAGGAGTTAGGAGTGTATGACACATAATAAAATTAAATACATTTCTTATTCTATTCTAAATAGAAAACAGAATTCATTAATAAATCTGATAAATTTGATTCTAATGCAATTCTATTATTATTATTATTATTATTATTATTATTATTATTATTATTATTATTATTATTATTATTAAAAATCACGTATATTACAGAGTGAAAGTGATAACTAAAAATGAGGGAAAATCATATATGAGGAGTTAACCAAATTATAAAATAAACCCCCTTTTACTTATTATAGTATAGTATAGATATAGATTATTAGTTAAAAACGGAGAGTTCCGTTATTATGTTAATTTCCATTATTAAAAATTAGGATTTGTTGGAAAATGTGGGTTTTTAGACCCACATTTCCGAGTCATTTTGAGCTCCGATTTGAGTGTGCCTTGTGTGCGTGTTCGTAACAAGTTTTGCTTGGAGCGTGTTCTCCTCGACGAGAGCTTTCCAATGCATGTTCAAACACTCAAAATTACTAAGGGATGAATGAGTTGAGATTATCTAAAGTTGCTCCCTTGGAAGTGGAACCTTAAGTCCCACATTGAAATAATAAAGAACCTTTTATGGGTTTATATAGCAAGACACTTTGTTAGTGTCCAAATGTGTTAGTAATGTATTACTCCATCACCTACGTGCGCGGGGGGGGGGTGTTGCAAATCATGGGATTTCGAGGGAAAATTTGTGGCTTCGCAAGCCTTTGGGCTTTCCGCCGATTAAAACCAGACTAGTTTTGCTAATTATTATTTCCACTGGGCTTGGGCTTAAAATATGACTTAAATTAATTCGATTTTAATTTGAATTAATTCATTCGGTAAAATCAATCCCATTTTTATTATGGATTTTTTTCGACCGACTTAATTAATTAAGTGCACGGTTAATTAATAATGGTAATTGTGTAGTGCACAAGTTATCCGATCCTATATATACTCATCATATAGCGCTAGGGCTAGTCACTCGAAACACAGACTCTTCTCATACACCTCTCTCTTCTCTCTTCCTCCGGTGATAGTTTATTGCTCGTTTCAAGCTCGCCGAGAGTGACGCTCTTCTATAGCATCACTGCAATCCGTTTTATCCTGGGAGGCGATTCGCTCACACATACGGTGAGGGCTAATATGCTTTAAGGAAACAGTCACGCACTGTACTCGGGTTTTTCGTTCCTTGTCTCTTCTTTTATCTGTTTTAGTTATACACATAACTGTTACTCACACACACAACTATTGTACTATATATGTATTTATTGAAGATTGTCTAACACAGATTTGCCATAAACAATTGTGATATTGTAATAAACTTGAGACTTATGAATAAGAAGAGATTTGAGAAAATACTTTATCATCTTTGCTTCCACTTTCTTTTTTCATGCAACATATATATCAAACTACATAGGGTTCTTTTTTTTTTTTTGAAAGACATAGGGTTCTTTTATTTTATGTATTTTTATGAGTAATAATAGTGACTTATAATAAAAAAAAATTCCTATGTACAAACTTACCATTTTTATGTTCAAAGACTGTAGGGTTCAATATCATTTATTAAAAAATAATAAAAATTTTATCAACACATTTAATTTATCACGAAAACATATTTATAACATTTTTATAATATATTTAAAACAAATTTACAACTCTTTAAAGAAAAATTGAAATTCTTAATGTTCAACAAGTATATACTCGAGTGTTCAAGAAAAATATACAACTTGAATTCAATATATCTGTTAAATAATGAATATATTTATGTTGAATTCGGTAATATTAAACAATTTTACATTAAAATAATGAATAAGAAAACTGTATTAAATTAATAATATTTCATGTTCTGTGCCTTATTTTTGTATTGGTTAATCCTAGAAGGATAGTTAAAAATTATAAAATATTTGTTCAACAAATTTTTAAATACGGTTTAACACAACCTATATTAAAAAATTAATATACCCTAAATTGGTAGCGGTAAACCCCATAAGGATATTGAAAAATTAAATTATATATATTAAATAAAATTTTAATTACTATTTAATAAATGATGTTTAATCCAAGTAATACATGCAATGGACAAAAACAGTTTGTAAGTTCATAAATCAATAAAAAATTGTATTTGATCCTACTCCTATCAAATATATGGTGTCCCTCGCGGTCTTGAATTATATATTTAAATATATTTTTTCTAAAAATATTAGCTTAAAATTCGTGTGATGCACGATTTTTTTTAATATATTATAATATTTTTTAATTTGTCATTGAAACTTTTAAGATATGAATTTTAGAAAAAATGACATATATACTCTTTTTTTACTATACCATGGCCCAATATGCCCGTTGGGATTGTGACCCGAAATACTCATTCAATACGTTACCTACAATGGCGTACATGCACTTCAGAGACATACACTCTCCTCTAATCTTCTTTGTTCTCAAATTTTTGTGCCTTGCTCTTGCAATTGTTGATCATCTCTTGTGAACGTTATCATCTAGTCTTTGAGTTCTTATTAACCTTCCCCATTATATTAATTGCAATACATACTAATATATACAAACTAGGATTTAATTTGGGGCTTGATTACATGTTAAATGGATATTACTCTTGAGACCTTACCTTCGTGTAAAACAAAATCTATATACAATTAGTTTGTGCTTGATGAAGAGTAGGGCTGTAAACGAACCGAACTGTTCGTTAAGCTCGCTCGAGTTCGACAAGTTCGGTTCGATCGGCTACCGAACTCGAGTTCGGACATCATTTTGTGTCCGTTAATATTAACGAACCGAACCGAACTTTGCTCGTGTTCGACTCGAGTTCGACCGAGTTCGACTCGAGTTCGTTAAGCTCTATTCATCAGAAAATTCATCATAATTCATACTCATACATTAACAATATTAAACATGTCCTAAAGCTTGGAATCAGGTACAAAATTAAAATATATCCATCCCATCCATCATCATTACATCAGTCATTACAAATTAAAATTAACTATAGCCTACAAATTAAATAACATCCCGCATCCCGACATCCGAAAGCAAAATAGGCAGCCTGTGTAATAACCCTAACTTCAGTAATGCTACAGTGGTCACATGAATAGTAAATTTCGAGGATTTAGAGAAATGGTATATAGGTACCCTATAATGGAAACATAAAATGAATAAACAGAAACCATATTAGTATTGTACAATGGAAATAAGTGACTCGAAATGACGTTAGATTTCAGAAATTCCTGAAGCATGGATTTTGAGGATTTTGATTTCGAATAAGCTTCTATTGGATATTAAGGAGCATGGAAACATTATAAGAATTATATATTGAGGAATTAGTGAATTTAGATTTAACCAAGGGATTATTAAGTTAAGAGAATACCAATGGAATTTAGATTGTTAAATGATTTTAAAACCACTGAGATAATGAGGTACATTCGAAACGAACCACAATTAGACGCATATGGAGACCAAGCAACCAAGATTAGTAATATAACAAGGATACATACCACATTATTTACCAATGTGATTGGCATTTTACTTAGAAAATTAAGAAATTGGGAGATTAGCTCATCCTAATGACATCATCATCCACTAACTTGTTTCAAGGGGGTAAATTAGTAACTTTGCAAGGTTTTAATCACTAAATATCTACCAAGCTTCCAAAGTACTCTAGAATTAGCAAGATTAAGCCAAGATAAGATCAAAACAAAACACAAAAATCTCTCTCCCAACTCCTTCATTGCATTCGGCCATTTGTAGAAAAAAAGGAGAAAAGAAAAAAAAATAAAATCCAAAACCCTACTTCTCTTCAAGACTAAACCAAGAGAAAAATCATGGAGCATCTTGGAGGATAGAACAAGACTAGCACAAAGTTTCATAGCCATCTACCAACATTTAGCAAGGTAATAAAATCTCCAAAGTTGATGATGAATAGTGATGAATAGTAGTTTTCTAAGAACTAACTTGATTTTCATGGTTCTTTTAGTTGATTCAAGCCATTGTAAGGTTGTTTAAGGGCTAGCTAAGGATTATTAAGTGTTGATAAAGCTTCAAGAAGGTATAAACATGCTTGGCCTTTTATATTTATGGTAGATATTGAAGTGGTTGGTAGTTAAGTGGTGTTAATGTAATGTTTATGATGATTATGTGTTATAAGTGGTTTGTTTTGATGTGAAAATTGTGTTGTGGACTTGTAACCATGGCTGGTGAAGAATACCACATGGTGTAGGTGATGATTATGGTGTTTGATAATTGATTTGGAGGAGTTGGATTTATGGAAAGTACGAAATTATAGCCGTTATAATGCCCGATTTTCGTTAGGATGTAAGTTGCCCTGTTTTGGACCCCCTGCATCCGTATGGTACCCTACTGTCCAGGTTCCTATTTAACTATGAAATGATAGAGCTTAGTTCATAGATCGTTTTGATATAAGGTGCGTTAAAATCTGATGAACGGTTTAGGAGAAAAGTCAGTTTTAGTGAAAGCGGTTCAGAAACCGAGAAACCGTAAATGTATCAAACTTGAGGTTACAATTACCATACTTTAACATTGTTAAAAGTCACGAAATTTTGGGATAGTGTAGTAGGGTGGTCAGAGGACCCTTGACAGTTGACCTTACATTAAAATTCGAAATCCATATTTTCTGAGAATTTTTACAGTTAAGTGTGGTCGTTAAGGAAAATGGTGAAAACCCCTGAAACTTCGATTTAGCTTATAAATGGTTAAGTTCTTGAACCTTTGGGATAATAATAATACGTTAAACATATGTTGAAGTGTAAAGGGTTTTGTTATACAAGAGTGTAGGGAGTAAGAGATGTGGTTCTAATGACGGTCCTTTTGTGTTTATAGAAACTCCGGAAGAGGGACGAGTCATACCTTCAGGATATCGAAACCGAGGCAAGATTTCTTCTATCCCTATTTGTAAAACTACTTATCTTCACAAAGAAACTTGATTTTGTGAAATATATATGTGATGCCATTATTACTATATTGTGAAGAAATTGTCTTCCTTGAGTATTAATATTGAAAAGAAAGATATCTGAAGATGTATATGAATATGGATATGAGTATAAGATGTATATGGATATGTATAAAGATGATTATGCATGAATTGAACATGCCTTATGATTAAGAGAATAAGAGAGAATGGTATCAGTTGTTATCGAGGGTTATATGATTATAATATTATATTAAAAATGTTCTTATTGAGTATCAGTGGTTTAATAAACATTAATTGATTTCTGAATTTGAAAGAGAGGTCTGAATCATAAGCAAAGCCTTATGATATATATATATATTTTATAGAAGTAATGTGTGAGAATGGAAATGATATGAGAGAATGATATGTGAAAACGAAAGTGAGAAAATGGAAATGTGGAATGATATTTTAAAAAGAGAATAACGATGTGATAAAGAGGGGGATTGCAACAGATTTGCGTAAGTGGCTGTGTCAGGGCTGTGTGCGACACAGTCCAGCATTTATTATTTTTATTACGGCACGAAGATGCCAAGGGAGGATGTTAGCAGGTGGCCTTCCTCCAGGGATGATTTTCATTCCTTCTACCGGTAGTAAAAAGAGAGCAGATACGATTAGGCGACTGATCATCGTCCTAACGTATCAGGCGACAACAGATATCCCCAATGTTTTTGAAAAGAAAGTGTAGACAATGGTTTTCAGATTTCTATACTGAAAACAGAATAATGATATGAGATGATGGAATGATAGTTACAGATGAAGAAAAACTGATATTATATTATTTCAGATTCCTATACTGAAAACAGAATAATGATATGAGATGATGGAATGATAGTTACAGATGAAGAAAAACTGATATTATATTATTTCAGATTCCTATACTGAAAACAGAATAATGATATGAGATGATGGAATGATAGTTACAGATGAAGAAAAACTGATATTATATTAATATAGATTACTTTCTTATAAGAGTGAGTGGATGATGTATTATTAAATAAGAGCTTTACTCTTCCTTAAGGATTTTAATTGTTTCCTGCTATTACATATGCCTATACATATATGTATACTTGTTCACATTCTAAATTTTAGTTACAGAATGATCTTGCTGAGCTATTATAGCTCACTCTTGCTATTTATGTATATAGCAGCTAGGTCCCATGCCGATACTACGTACCACACCCCGCAAGAGGGTAAGGGAAAGGCGACCTTTTGAGCGAGTGCTGGCGACCATCCCCGAGGTAGTGACAAGCGAAGGGGCTTAGTATACTTATGTAAATTAAGTGTGTAAGTTGTAATAAACTTTAGTTGTTGAAGTGCTTCCTGTAGAAGCTTTGTTCAACAATGTACTTAGTAAATTCTGGGCTTGTAATAACTGTTAACTTTAAAACTTTTAAATATTGTGGTTGTTGTTCTATGAGCATATGACTGGTGTGTGTATTAGTGTGGGGTCAACTGCTGATTTATTTATTTATTTAAAAAAAAAAAAAACTACAGAGATATTGATATTGATCGGAAATTGGACCTTGACGGCCCGGATCCTTGACCCCGGATCCCGGGGCGTCACAGATGGTATCAGAGCTAAGAGTCATATGCTCATAAACAAAGGTGATAATAATAAATGTATCAGTTATAATATAAATTATGAACTTCCATCAAGTTCAGGGGTGGTACATCGCAGGTAGTATTTACTTTAAGCATATATTATAATTTATTAGACTGTTACTAATAGAATTTTATGTTTTATTATAGGGAGCGGAGATGGGTGAGCCGAGTCAGGACCCCCAGTGGCTAGGGAGGTCAGAGCAGGAGCTATTAGATCTTCAGCTGGCCGGGGTGGAGGTCCCCGAGTATGCAGTTGAGGACCTCAGGGAGAGACGCCGGGCGGCGGCTAGAGAGCGATTAGAGAGAGAGGAGGCAGAGGAGCAGAGACGGAGAGATGCTGTGGCCCTAGTGCCATATATGGGTAGACCTTCTACAGGATCTGACGAGGCAGGTCCTTCCAGAGTGAGATCGGAGATCCCTGAGGAGGAGAGGCCACTGCGTAAGAGGCCTAGGTTGTCAGTTATACCTGAGGAGCCGATTGAGTGGAGGGATATTCAGATGATTCCCACTCCTGTCCGACCCATCCCGGTGCCGTCACCAGTTCCATCCCCTCTACCTAGTCCTGACCCTATAGATGATCCTTTTGAGCAGTTTACCCCTCCAGGGCATTTTGGTTTCTTTGAGGAGGAGGAGGATCCTTCAGAGGATGCTGAGACAGAGTCGGTTCCTCCATCCCCACCCTTTGCACCACCACCACCTCCACCTGTGGATGCACCTCCCCTAGCTGTACCCCCTCAGGAGGCACCCTTACCGGCGGGTGACTCACTTTCAGCTACCTTATTGACCGAGTACTTTGCTCTTCAGGGACAGTTGGAGGAGTCCCGCAGGACTATAGACACCCTTCTACAGAGGTTAGAGAGAGGGAGAGGAGGGGTTATCCCGGATGGGATATCTCTGGGGATGATCAGTATTGAGCTACGAGCATTAGGAGATATTAGGAGGTTGTTGGGTGATAGGGGAGACCCGGCATGGAGGGCCCAGATAGTTGATACGGTTACTACCATGGTGGTCCAGATACGGGATGTTGTCAGGGCAGGGGTGTGAGCCGGGATAGTAGTTGTCACTAATCAGACTAGTCATCTTGCTGATGTCATTTTGGGGATTAGTTTAGTTGTCCACTGTTTTAATCCCAGTCTGATTAGAGGACAGTTAGTAGTACTTTTGGTGATATCGGATTAGTATGTACGGCTATGTTTTGGGTTTCGAACCTTGTATTAGATGATGTATATTATTAGCAGTAAAAGATGTTGTACCCAAATTGTAAAATATTTATGTACATTAATGAAGTTTGTGCATTTCTATCTAAATTTTTGCTGCATATTTTTGTATAATAAATGTTGAGACTCAGAAATATTGATGTATAAAAGGTGATTGACTTAATGAAAAGGCTATCGTGTTAAGGGCGATACACTTACCTACTAAAGTTATGGTATAACTAGATGAAAATCGCATGATAAAGATATTGTGATATGCAAATGAGCTAATTAATGATATAATTGTGTATATAGAAATGATGTATATAGTAACCCAAATTCGGGTAATTAATAAGGACTATTGTTATGTACAGAACTATGCCGCCTAGACGTGACAGTAGAGCGAATGCAAGGGAAAATGAGAGAGACGAAAGAAGTCGAAATATCGAAGGTACTAGACTGAACAAAAATGCTCGTAATGAAGAAAATCATGAAGAAGGAGAAGAGGAATCAACTGGCCAACAAAGGAATCCGGGAGGTGATCCCTTTGCCCAATTCATGGACTTATTAAGGCAGAATTTAGCAAATCCACAGAATCCTCAACCACCACCTGTTCTCCCCAACCAGGCAGCTAGTTCCTTTCGTGCCTTTAAGTCATTAAAGCCCCCAGAATTCGAGGGAACCACTAACCCAGTAGTAGCCAGGGCATGGCTAAAAGAAATGGAGAAAGCTTTCGAAATACTGAGGATAGAGGAAGATCAGAAAACAGTTTTTGCAGCCTATCTCCTAAAGGGAGAGGCAAATTACTGGTGGGAAGCTAGGAAGAACCTAGAGGAAGCGGGAGTGATAACCTGGGAGCGTTTCACTAGGGTGTTCCTAGAAAAGTATTCTCCTAGGTATCTAGAAAACCAAATGGAATTAAAGTTTCTGGAGTTAAAACAGGATAACCTAACAGTGGCAGAGTATGAAAATAAATTCTCAGAACTGTCGAGGTTTGTTCCCGAGTTTGTGCGTACTGAAGAACAACGTGCAAAAAGGTTTCAACAAGGGTTAAAACCCTGGTTACGAACGAGAGTGGCCCCATTTGAGTTAACTGATTATGCTGCAGTGGTTCAAAAGGCATCAATTATAGAGGCCGAGAGTGAGCAGGCTCAAATAGGTCGAGAGAATAAGAAAAGAAGATTTGAGGGCCCAAAAGGAGGTTCCAGTGAGGGAAGCTACTTTAACAAAGGAGGTAAAGGACAAAAATCTCAATTTGTGGGAAAGTCGGGGGGTAACAAGACTACTAGTGAGACGGTGAGTCAGGGTGGAAAGTCTTCGGGAACATTTCAGTCCAATCAATCACGACCACCATTACCAGATTGTGAGACGTGTGGTAAAAAGCATATAGGAGTCTGTAGAGTGCTGGGAGTAACTTGTTTTAAGTGTGGACAAAAAGGACACTACTTTAACCAGTGCCCATCAATTGATGCAAACCCTAAAAGAGATGTTAAGTGTTACCAGTGTGGGAAACTAGGACACTTTGCTAGAGATTGCCGTTCAGGTGGGTCATACGCGTCAGGACAGAGTGGGGCTGCTTCAAATAGGCCTACTGCTAGAGTGTACAACATGACCTTAGGGGAAGCGTTGACAAAACCAGATGCGGATACAGGTACTTGCTTTTTGATTTAAATTTGGTGTGTAAGTCTTTGGTTAAGGATCGACTTAATCAATTAATGGAATAAATAAGTTAATAAAATAGATAAGGAAAATCAGTATCTGTTAAGGGCTAGGAAACGTTATGAAAAGAAAAGTAAGAGTGTTTTGGGAAAACACAAGCTCGTTGAGACGAACAGGAAATATATATTATAGGTAGTATTTTCTTACAATTGTTTTAAAGAATATTACTAGAGCTTATTTTCTGGAAAATTTTACAGAGAGGAGCTATAGGAATATGGAGGAATTAATATTTATGTCATGATAGAGATCAGAAGATGGTCAAACCATAAGTGAGATACACTACCATTCAGAAAAGGTCAATGTAGTGGCGGATATCTTCGTCAAAAGAGGAAGGAGAGACGAGATAACCTGGAATGACTTGAAACAGGAGAAGATTTGTGAGGAAAAGACAGTAAAAGGACTGTTATTGATAAACTAAATGGCATGTTGATGAATGACAAGGAAGTTATGTTAGTATATTTCTGCGCAAACAAGATAGATAGATTATAGAAGGAAAAAGGATAAAGGAAATAGTGTGGAAGTTAGAAGGTGTGAAGGAGAAAGATACTTATGGACATTTCCAACATGATTCCGGGACGGAATCCTTTTAAGGGGGGAAGGATGTAATAACCCTAACTTCAGTAATGCTACAGTGGTCACATGAATAGTAAATTTCGAGGATTTAGAGAAATGGTATATAGGTACCCTATAATGGAAACATAAAATGAATAAACAGAAACCATATTAGTATTGTACAATGGAAATAAGTGACTCGAAATGACGTTAGATTTCAGAAATTCCTGAAGCATGGATTTTGAGGATTTTGATTTCGAATAAGCTTCTATTGGATATTAAGGAGCATGGAAACATTATAAGAATTATATATTGAGGAATTAGTGAATTTAGATTTAACCAAGGGATTATTAAGTTAAGAGAATACCAATGGAATTTAGATTGTTAAATGATTTTAAAACCACTGAGATAATGAGGTACATTCGAAACGAACCACAATTAGACGCATATGGAGACCAAGCAACCAAGATTAGTAATATAACAAGGATACATACCACATTATTTACCAATGTGATTGGCATTTTACTTAGAAAATTAAGAAATTGGGAGATTAGCTCATCCTAATGACATCATCATCCACTAACTTGTTTCAAGGGGGTAAATTAGTAACTTTGCAAGGTTTTAATCACTAAATATCTACCAAGCTTCCAAAGTACTCTAGAATTAGCAAGATTAAGCCAAGATAAGATCAAAACAAAACACAAAAATCTCTCTCCCAACTCCTTCATTGCATTCGGCCATTTGTAGAAAAAAAGGAGAAAAGAAAAAAAAAAATCCAAAACCCTACTTCTCTTCAAGATTAAACCAAGAGAAAAATCATGGAGCATCTTGGAGGATAGAACAAGACTAGCACAAAGTTTCATAGCCATCTACCAACATTTAGCAAGGTAATAAAATCTCCAAAGTTGATGATGAATAGTGATGAATAGTAGTTTTCTAAGAACTAACTTGATTTTCATGGTTCTTTTAGTTGATTCAAGCCATTGTAAGGTTGTTTAAGGGCTAGCTAAGGATTATTAAGTGTTGATAAAGCTTCAAGAAGGTATAAACATGCTTTGCCTTTTATATTTATGGTAGATATTGAAGTGGTTGGTAGTTAAGTGGTGTTAATGTAATGTTTATGATGATTATGTGTTATAAGTGGTTTGTTTTGATGTGAAAATTGTGTTGTGGACTTGTAACCATGGCTGGTGAAGAATACCACATGGTGTAGGTGATGATTATGGTGTTTGATAATTGATTTGGAGGAGTTGGATTTATGGAAAGTACGAAATTATAGCCGTTATAATGCCCGATTTTCGTTAGGATGTAAGTTGCCCTGTTTTGGACCCCCTGCATCCGTATGGTACCCTACTGTCCAGGTTCCTATTTAACTATGAAATGATAGAGCTTAGTTCATAGATCGTTTTGATATAAGGTGCGTTAAAATCTGATGAACGGTTTAGGAGAAAAGTCAGTTTTAGTGAAAGCGGTTCAGAAACCGAGAAACCGTAAATGTATCAAACTTGAGGTTACAATTACCATACTTTAACATTGTTAAAAGTCACGAAATTTTGGGATAGTGTAGTAGGGTGGTCAGAGGACCCTTGACAGTTGACCTTACATTAAAATTCGAAATCCATATTTTCTGAGAATTTTTACAGTTAAGTGTGGTCGTTAAGGAAAATGGTGAAAACCCCTGAAACTTCGATTTAGCTTATAAATGGTTAAGTTCTTGAACCTTTGGGATAATAATAATACGTTAAACATATGTTGAAGTGTAAAGGGTTTTGTTATACAAGAGTGTAGGGAGTAAGAGATGTGGTTCTAATGACGGTCCTTTTGTGTTTATAGAAACTCCGGAAGAGGGACGAGTCATACCTTCAGGATATCGAAACCGAGGCAAGATTTCTTCTATCCCTATTTGTAAAACTACTTATCTTCACAAAGAAACTTGATTTTGTGAAATATATATGTGATGCCATTATTACTATATTGTGAAGAAATTGTCTTCCTTGAGTATTAATATTGAAAAGAAAGATATCTGAAGATGTATATGAATATGGATATGAGTATAAGATGTATATGGATATGTATAAAGATGATTATGCATGAATTGAACATGCCTTATGATTAAGAGAATAAGAGAGAATGGTATCAGTTGTTATCGAGGGTTATATGATTATAATATTATATTAAAAATGTTCTTATTGAGTATCAGTGGTTTAATAAACATTAATTGATTTCTGAATTTGAAAGAGAGGTCTGAATCATAAGCAAAGCCTTATGATATATATATATTTTATAGAAGTAATGTGTGAGAATGGAAATGATATGAGAGAATGATATGTGAAAACGAAAGTGAGAAAATGGAAATGTGGAATGATATTTTAAAAAGAGAATAACGATGTGATAAAGAGGGGGATTGCAACAGATTTGCGTAAGTGGCTGTGTCAGGGCTGTGTGCGACACAGTCCAGCATTTATTATTTTTATTACGGCACGAAGATGCCAAGGGAGGATGTTAGCAGGTGGCCTTCCTCCAGGGATGATTTTCATTCCTTCTACCGGTAGTAAAAAGAGAGCAGATACGATTAGGCGACTGATCATCGTCCTAACGTATCAGGCGACAGCAGATATCCCCAATGTTTTTGAAAAGAAAGTGTAGACAATGGTTTTCAGATTTCTATACTGAAAACAGAATAATGATATGAGATGATGGAATGATAGTTACAGATGAAGAAAAACTGATATTATATTATTTCAGATTCCTATACTGAAAACAGAATAATGATATGAGATGATGGAATGATAGTTACAGATGAAGAAAAACTGATATTATATTATTTCAGATTCCTATACTGAAAACAGAATAATGATATGAGATGATGGAATGATAGTTACAGATGAAGAAAAACTGATATTATATTAATATAGATTACTTTCTTATAAGAGTGAGTGGATGATGTATTATTAAATAAGAGCTTTACTCTTCCTTAAGGATTTTAATTGTTTCCTGCTATTACATATGCCTATACATATATGTATACTTGTTCACATTCTAAATTTTAGTTACAGAATGATCTTGCTGAGCTATTATAGCTCACTCTTGCTATTTATGTATATAGCAGCTAGGTCCCATGCCGATACTACGTACCACACCCCGCAAGAGGGTAAGGGAAAGGCGACCTTTTGAGCGAGTGCTGGCGACCATCCCCGAGGTAGTGACAAGCGAAGGGGCTTAGTATACTTATGTAAATTAAGTGTGTAAGTTGTAATAAACTTTAGTTGTTGAAGTGCTTCCTGTAGAAGCTTTGTTCAACAATGTACTTAGTAAATTCTGGGCTTGTAATAACTGTTAACTTTAAAACTTTTAAATATTGTGGTTGTTGTTCTATGAGCATATGACTGGTGTGTGTATTAGTGTGGGGTCAACTGCTGATTTATTTATTTATTTAAAAAAAAAAAAAAGACTACAGAGATATTGATATTGATCGGAAATTGGACCTTGACGGCCCGGATCCTTGACCCCGGATCCCGGGGCGTCACAGCCTGTAGCCCCATTACAAGCACATCCACAAAAGTTTTGAAAATCTGCACAAGTTAAAGCGAATAAAAGATGAAGTGGAGTATGAACATTATAAGGTTTATCAGACTTACATAAGAGCATAGATTATTGATATGAAAATCTTGTCTCGATTACAAAATTTCATAATGAATAAATTATGACTACCAAACAGGAGACATAACATCAATCTATTCCTATGAGTCTATGAAAGTCAGGAAAGGATCAAGAGGCCAAGATATATTGTCACCATGTGCTCTCACTCTTTCTTTCTTATCTGGCTCTTCCCATGGCTACTTACATAACTAATTCAGTCCAGGCCACTAACAGAAATTTAAAAGCAAAACAATAAGTTGCCCTTGAAATAAGTTTTTTTTTAACATTCAAATGCCCAAAGACTAAAGTCTGAACTAACTTGAACTAACTGCACAGATGGTAGTGAGTATTTTTTTTTAACAGTTTCTTCCATTCACCCATACAAATTAGTGCAAAGGACACAAATGTGGGTACAGTCATACAAAGGTAAGTTGAACATTGAAGTTATAAAGACATTACATGAATTCAGATGAAACTGAAGTAAAGCTGGTACTAGCATGACCATGCTCGAAACCTATCTAACAACCCTTTTGTTTAACATTTCTCCTATTGAGATATCTTCGATTAATTTGCAGCAACTATAAATTTAATGTCTTATACAAGCAACACATCAATCACAGGCCCCTTATCTGCAATTATCTTTCCAGTAGTTCATAATCTTGCTATGTATTTCATCATAAGAAAACGTCAATTTTTAAAAAAGGATTCATCAAACTAGGCAGAAACATTTGTCAATTGCACATATTGTCCTCAATGTCAAGCTGACATGTTTCCTCTAAGGAGATTTCAACATCAAAGCAAGGAATCTCTCATTTATCTTAGAGTACACGGAGTGTAGAGCAGATGACCTAAATTATTATTTTTGCATAAAAGAGATGACCTAACTTAATCACATCTAATATTCTACTTTTAGTGTAAACGTGTGCTGACTTCCAATTTCATAAATAAACATTCAGCTAAGTCGGCTTAAATCCATAGTAAGTCTATCTAAACTCTATGAGCAAATAACAAAAAATGCAGCTAGCTAATACTCCAGAACTTCATTTCATTTATGCCCACACATCTTACATTTAATAATTCTTTTACCCTTCATGGTGAGAATATGATTTAGCACAGACAGAGGCTAGTGTTAAATTTGTCCAATCAATGTAATGAGACATCCAGAATTACCCTTCTGTAGTACAGAACATATCGAGAAAAAGAATTAACCTTTGCAGTTGAAAAACTAAATATTCCGCGCACAAAAACAAAGGGGAAACTAATTCTTCCTTCTAACATCTGCATACAGAATCCTTAGCGTGATACCATAAAATTAACAAGTATAAAACATAAACCCTAAATTCAATTTAAAGCCTAAATTAATATAATATGATATAAACCCTAAATTAATTCAAACACAAACACGTAATTTACACATATGGCAATAATTCAAACAATTATAAAAGAAATATGAAATTCAGAAATTAAAAACCCTAAATTGATGAGAGAATAGAGGAAAATGGAAAATATTAGTACCTAATTAAGATTTTCGTATGTAATTGAGTGAAGAACTGCTTGACAGCTATAGTCTTGTGCTTCAACTCTCTGTCTCTCTCTGTTTCTCTCGAGTCGATACAGTCGTAATCGTAAATCGTGTGTATCTCATTTCTCACTTCTCAGTCTGTATCTCACTTCTCTCGTCAATTATTCGATCCAAATTTTACAATAATATTTAGTTAATAACTCAGTAGTCAGTACACTTTAGTTAGACTTGGGCTAGCTCAATTTATGTTTATGTTTATAATGGCCTAATGGGCTTACTAAACAAAAGCCCAAAACCTTATATCTGATAATAAGTGATCTCTTTTTTCGAACGAACTGTTCGACCGAGTTCGAGTTCGTTTCTTTCGTCTAGTTCGCGAACAAACTCGTGTTCGGTTCGAGAAGTTTCGAACTCGAGCTCGAACAGCAAAAACTGTTCGATTTCCTTAACGAACAATGTCCGGTTCGTTAACTTTTTGTCCGTGTTCGGTAATTGTTCGTCCGAGTTCGGTTCGTTTACAGGCCTAATGAAGAGAGTCTATGCATGTTGATTCAGGAGTAGTAGTGTGTTCCCGTGATACGTCATCCTTAAGGCGTGTTTCTCAACACTCCATTCTGTTTATAATAATTAAACTCCATTTAAAACAAAATACATTCTATCCTTATTTATATATAAGAAGGTTAAGGGGATTTAATCCAGTTTTTTGTGGTACGATAAAATGATCATCGATAAAAAAAGTATGGAAAATTGGATCTTAGTGATCCGTTAAATCTAATATAAAAAAGTTTATTTGATTGATAGTAAGATTACATTCAGATACCAAAAAGTAAATTTAATAATCTAAACCATGTATAATTAGGTATTATAAATTGAATAGAAATTTCTAATATTAGAATTAGAAAGTAAGTTTATTTAATTGATAGTAGGATTATATTTAAATAAGAAAAAATAAATTTTAATAATCTAAACCAAATATAAATAGGTTTTTACATTGAATAAAATTTTCAATATAAAAATTCACAACTTTTTTCTTCAATTTTCGAGTAGTTTCGGTTGAATAAATTTTTGTTAAATCATCACTAACTTAAAGATAATTTCTTGAGCTTTCCGTGGCCTATAAAATTGTCTAAATCTGATTTTTAGAATTTAAGATAGAGTAAAAATGGATCATGTGAATTCTAATAAATCTTATTTTTTATATATTTATACTCAAATTTGGTTTTTTTTCTCTAATTCTTTCAAATTTTAGAATTTTTGTTTTTTTCAATAAAAGATATATTTTATTTGATAAAAATAAAATTTAATATTAATAAGTCTTAATAAATATAAATATTAAGAAATTTTTTATTTAATAACATAATTTATATAATTATAAATATTTAAAAGAAGCACACATTACACGAAATTATACCATATTATAAAAGACGAAACATTAAAAGTTTTAATACGGTATGGTACTTACCTTAGTCAATTGTTTTGATTTATTATCCTTAATTATTTTACTTAATTATAAAAACCAATACACAATCTTTTCTCACAACACGCAACTCTTCCCAACAATTCTGCTAAATAATAACTAACCAGTTGCCTTTTTCACTTATTAACTTTTCTAACAAAAATCTCTTCTTTCAAAAAAATATGATCGTTCGAATTAATGAAATAAACTAATAATATTATAATTACTAATAACTAACTAATCATCTTTTACAGTTAAAAGTTAATATCTTTTCCATATCTTTTAACTAAAATATCTCATTTTCAAACTCTTAATTATTTTACTTAATTATAAAAAAACAAAACACAATATTTTCTCAAAATATTACACGCAGCTATTCCCAACAATTCTCCTAAATAATAGCTGACCAATTATTATCTTTTTCAGCTATTAACTTTTTTAAATAAAATATATTCTTTCCAAAAATATGATTGTTCTAAATAACGAAATAAACTAATAATATTATAATTAGTAACAACTAACTGATTACCTTTTACAGCTAAAAGGTAATATCTTTTCTATATTTTCTAACTAAAATATCTCATTTTCAAATTTGATTTTTTTACTTAATTATCCACAAAACATAATCTTTTTTCAAAATATTACACGCAGTTTTCCCAACACTTCTCGTGATAATAACTAACCAATTAACATTTTCAGCTATTACCATTTCTAACTAAAACATATTCTTTCCAAAAATATGGTCGTTGTTATTAATGAATAAAGTAATAATATTATACTAATAACTAAATGTTTACTATATATATATATGTAATTATTATCAAATTATATTATTTAAAAATTTAACTTATAAAATTCATATCATAAAAAATTCATTCAAATTATTTAAAAAATTATATAATATTAAAGAAAATCCATGCATCTCACGAGTTTTAAGATATTTATATTATAATAACCGGAACATTAAAAATTTATATTATAATAGTCAAAACATTAAAAGTTTGGTTGGTTGGTCGGTCGGTTGATACGGTACTTAGTTTATTTACTTAATTACTCTTAATTAATTATTCTTTACTTATTTTCTTTTATTTTGGTACATATTTATTTTGTAGTAGTGGTCAATCCTATTTTATAAAATAAAATAACGATATTATACTTCTTAATTACTAACCAATTACTTTTTTGAGCTATTACCTTTTCTAACTAAAATCTATTATTCCCAAAATTTTAATGGGTAGTTCTATTTAATGAAATAAACTAATTATATTATAATTATTAATTGATTTCATTTTTTAGCTAAAAGGTAATATATTTCTATATTTTTTAACTAAAATATCTCATACGTGCTCTTTTTTCGTAATTATCCTTACTTAAATATTTATGGGTAAAAATATGTTATTATATTTATAAAATAAAATAACTAATAAATATTTATTTGAATTAAATTATAATTTCAAAACAAGTTTATATCTTAAAATATATTGAGTGCTTTACACGGGCTCAAGTAGAACTTAATGATCAAATTTCTGTTAGTTTTTTAATGCAAAAAGAAATAAAAATGCAACGAAGTCCAATTTTCAAAAGAATAAAAAAATTATCTAACAAAAAAGAACAATAAAGTGAGAAAAAAGAGAAGAAGAAGGGTTATATAATCCTAGGGCTCCGCATACTCCCCGTTACTCACCCTTGTCGGCCGCCGGAGTGAGTTTCTTCCAAGGTACTGCCCCTTTTCTTAATTTTGTTTTGTTCATCTATACGTATAGATTATATATGTATATCCCTTTGATGATGTTTATACTTTTTTCTTTTTCTTTTTGGTATTCTTTAATCTCTCACTTTAAAACACTGTTTTTAAGCTTTATATAATCTTTGTATTAGTACAAGCTTTCACCTTGATTTGTAGGCAACGCCCTAAATAAGTTTATTAATTGGTATTGAAATGTATATATATTTGTGGGTCTGTGTATCTTAGTTGATTCATGTAAATAGTAATGAAGCTGATTATATGTTAATTTACTTGGTAAATAGCAGATTTTGTATTTCGTAGGTCGAGTTTTTAGGAATAGAAAAGGGGGATTGCGGTTTTAAGATTTGAGCTTCTCGGTAACTGTGTTGGTTGGTATATTGTGGATTGTGTACAAGTTTGTGATTGACTGTCCCTTATTGATTGTGTAGAGGGAATTAAGATGGGTTATAAGCAACGAAAGGCCAAAAATGATGACGGAGATGAAGATAGTTATAAGAAGGATGACAAGCCAAAGATGACTACTGGGCAGCAACTGCTTCCCTCTATGATTAAAAACAAAGATAAGAGGTCGGCTGTTCATGCAAAACTTAAGGAACAGAAGAAACTCGAAAAGCGCAAGAAAGCCAAAGCTCGTGATGCTCTTGAGAAGAGAGCTCTTGTGCTCGGTGAAGAGGTTCATTTTTTTTACCTTCCCCATTTTGTTTATTATCAGATATTTTCAGGTCATATATTCTTTGTTTTTTCATTTTAAATCCATATATTGGAATTTGGTCCAAGTATATATGGAACCTACCCAGTACACATAATTGAAAAAGAAGTTAGCAGACATCCATTTGTTCCTCAAGAGGATTCCTGGTATATCTATCTATATTTTGATTCAGTTCAGTCGTGATTTCTATGCAGATAATAATATGAATGATACCATATAATGTGCAGTCTTAGTTATAAATCCTGTTGTATCAAGATTTGGCCTGGTAATATCTCAGGGTCCTTTTTCTCTTTTACAAATTATGTACATATATTTAAGCAACTATCTTTATCTGTGTCCTCAGTTTCAGATTACTTGATTCAAATGTGTTTCTATTTTTTGAAATTTGTGGTCCAAATGATTGGTAGCAAACTCGATACGATGAACTAACCCAAACATACCCATTATGTCCACATGTTTAAATGAATGTACTTACAATGTGAAGTCTTCCTAAAAGGGGCATTTATATCAGTAATTTTTTTTTAACATAAAGTTTATAAATCCAAAATATAATTGTTGGGTGCAGCTTCCGCCAAGGCCAGTTCCTCGCACAATTGAAAATACAAGGGAAGCTGATGAAACGATTTGCAAACCAGATGATGAAGAGGTATGCTAC
Source organism: Saposhnikovia divaricata (assembly GCA_036435485.1). Classification (NCBI taxonomy): domain Eukaryota; kingdom Viridiplantae; phylum Streptophyta; class Magnoliopsida; order Apiales; family Apiaceae; genus Saposhnikovia; species Saposhnikovia divaricata. The sequence continues at coordinate 65,902,825 of CM071595.1, read as the reverse complement.
TCATTTGCCGCTCTCTCATCTATGTCCTGACCCATTGCATAATCTTGCCATGTCAAAGAATGGAAAATGATTTTTGTTATTTTTGATCATTTGCAGCTGTTTGCTGCTAATGATGCTGATGAGTTCAGTTCTGTGTTGAAGCAAGAACACGTTCCAAAGATATTGATCACCACCTGCCGTTTCAATTCAACTGTATGTTTTCTGTAATTCTTTTGTTTCATTCTTTGATTTGACAACTCTTTGTTCTCCGTTTGCTGTTTATATGCTTGCATTTTTGGTGGATTAGCTGTATGTTTGGTATGCTCTCTATGTATGTTCTTCACATTCTTTGTTTGTCTTTTATTTAAACGTTTTTCTATGTGCAGCGGGGACCAGAATTTATATCTGATCTACTGTCTGTCATACCAAACGCTCATTACTACAAGAGAGGAACATATGACTTAAAAAAGGTGCTTCGTATTTTCTGTTGCTTCTTACTGTGGTAAAATGTAAATTTTTTGCTAAATCTTGTACCTCTATCTTTCAGATTGTGGAATATGCAAAAAAGAAGGACTTTACCTCTCTAATAGTTGTCCACACTAACCGCAGGGAACCAGGTTTGTATATGCGATTTGAATTATAAATTTGTTGACCCTTTTCCACGATATTGGAATTATTTTGGACAATGGTTATAACAATTATTGTAGCTTTGTTGCTGGTCCAGCATATTAACACTAGACTTGGAAAAAATTAATATAAACTTTGTAGCCTTTATGAGTCTAGCAAAAGGGCTAAATACTTGATTCGAGTGGTAACAAATGTAGTGATGTATTTCTCCTTATTGGTAATACAAAAGTACTGATAAATTATTAGAAGTACTGAACTTTGTACTGTCTGTGCTCAGATGCCCTCCTAGTAATTGGCTTGCCTGATGGGCCCACCGCACATTTCAAGCTAACGAAATTGGTCTTACGCAAGGATATTAAGGTATCATCTTTTTAGCCTGCAGACTACTTCCGGTATCGCTCAACCAATTGTTTTTTTTTTGCTTTTGCAAAGATAAAGTTTCTTTTCTCGCTGCGACGAGAAGACATATGAAAAGAAATCGTAGCTTATGTTTTGTTACCTGTTATAGTCTGTTTGACTTGTTAAGAGTTCCAATGGCTTTTAATTCAAATCATTTTCATTTCTAACTCTCTAAATGTGAGTTTTTTCGTTGTGCTCTCGCATATATATATATATATATATATATATATATATATATATATATATATATATATATATATATATATAGTGGAGTGTTGCTGTTATCTGTAATTAGTTGTGTCTGATACTTTTTACCCTACTTGGTCCTTCATAGTTTCTTTTGTTGTATCACTGTTCACTAGCATAAGATCTCTAATCAGATGAAGTAGTCAGCTTAAAACTTCATTAGGAAAGATGCTTAAGTTCCAGCGTATACTGGCCCATCTGTGATGCGGAACAAGGAATTGATAAATTGTTATACATATATTTTACTTTATTATATAGGATAAAGTTAATTATATTTTGATTAGTTATCTTAGTTATTTTAAGTAACTATATTATTTGATCATTCCGGATTATAGTATTAGAATAATATAAAGGATTTGTTTCCTTTATTCAAATATGGTAATAAGATATTTTTAGGATTTAGTTTTCTTTGTCAATAGTTAATTACTTGGCATCCAAGTAATGATTTATCTATATATACAATTGTACTCTTTTATTATTAGAATAGAGTTGAATATGAATTGAATTTTATTGGATAAATCCGAGGACTTATTTGTGACTCCACCGATTCTCTGCAGAGATAGGTTTTTATCCCTTGTTTTTACCCTTTGCCTTTGCTACATCAAGTGGTATCAAGCGCCACCGTTCCTTCACCTAAACCTTTTATCAAACATCTTCCCTACAATTAAAAAAAAAAATCCAGCAGCAACCACCAGCCTTGTTCAGCCACCACCAGCAGTCGCAAACAGCCACAGCAGCCACCAGCAGCCCTATTCAGCCGACAGCAGCCCTAGTCAACCCCACCAGTTTATTAAAATATACAAATCATGTCTTCCTACGTTGATCCTCAAGTACTATATGTTCAAGTTTCACAACTTGATGGATTACTTCTTGGAATTGAAGGCATCCTTGAACAATCATATTCACGTGATTCTGACTATTGGGCAGCCTTTGATAGATACGAAGAATTAAAAAGAGAGCGTGAACAATTGTAAGACGAGTATGAAAAATCTTTGAGGAACCAAACGAAGCTCTTTGAAGAGTTATGCATCAAGTTGACAAAGCCTATAAAACCTTGTATTTTAGAGCAATCGAATGTAACACCTTCAGGTGATATTATAGACAAGAAAACTTTTGGTGATGATTTAGATGTGCAAGATATAGAAGTTAATCATGAAGAACTTGTTCGCCATCAAATTGATGTTCCAATACACGAAATATAAGTTGGTGACGTGATGATTATTCACAAGGATATTAATGATTTGAAGTCTCTCTTTGAAGATGTCAAGGAGAGTTTTCAGACAACTCATGTTGACTTTATTATTCCTCATTGGTTCTACGATGTCAATCATGTAAATGATATATCTAGATGGCTTCCAAAAGTTCATGGTCAACACATATAGAGTCATGGTTGAGGATTATTGTGGCGCCCCCAAATCCGAGGTCAAAGATTCAGGTCGTCACATCACCATCCGACCATATCATACCTGTATTAACTTTACAACTCAACAATACATCCATCCAGACCTCAATCTTACGCACAAACAAGTTAGAGCCTCAGAAACGATAATCAAAAGTAACACTAAATATTACAATTCATCTGTACAATCCAGAATCTTACGCACTTCCACTTATACAACTACCCTTGAAGACAAGTCTTACAATTACAGTTGAAAACCTATCAGAGTTACTCTGTAGTATTTATCAGGAACTAAATCATCTCCGGGGTAAATCTTCTACTCCTCTTCTGCTGGTGCGGTGTTAATCGGCCAAATTCTTCTCGTTCTGAAAAGTTTTTATAAAGCAAGAATGAGCTACATAATGCTCAGCAAGTTCACCATTTTGAAAAATAATAATGTGGTTTATTTCGAAAACATTCCCAACTATATGGGTATATATCTCAGATTTCAAAACATAATTGGACAATATATATGTCCGAGTTTGAATAAAACATCTATACTCACTAAGGAGCTTTAAGAATAACATATGAACCCTTTATAAGGTTCCCATTTCAATATATCTCAAGTTTGAAAATATATACATATGAGTATATCATTTTCGGCAAAACACTCTACGGTTAACATACTGTACAGGGAATACATCATTGCAAACCTCTTTCCTTCCATTAGCTTAGAAGGTTTCTCATTCAAAAACATTTCATTCTTTGAAATAATTGCAAGAGTGCACTAACACGTGCCAATCTTTATAGAAAATCTTGCAGTTCTAGATACTGCACGATGTCAATATTTTTCTTATCAAAAACCACACTATCGGCAACTTGGCACTTAGGCCCAAGAAGCAGTGTTTGAGTATTTTTCCAAAGTGGAGGATGGGACTGGAAGAAAACATAAAAACCTGACAAGGATTGACGATGATCAGTCGCCACAACCAAGTCCAACAATCCGCGGGTCTTCTCTACCGGTAGAAGGATAGAAACTACATCCGTAACTATCCTCGGGTGAAAACTACATCCGTAATCACCCTCGATGAAAACTACATCCGTAATCATCCTTCGGCAACACCCGGGCCGGAATAATAATTGATGGACCGCCTGGCTCACGGCTGCTTACACATCCCGGGAATCGTTCGTCAACGATTCCCACACCTGCCAGAGTCCCCCTTTTTTTTTCTTTCTTGTGAAAAATCATTTTGATAGAAAATTCGAGTAGTTGAAGTTCGACCTCAGTCGACCGATAATTCTTGAAAAGTGTACAAGAAGCAAAACCTGATCGGGGGTTTTCGAAAATGTTTTGGGTTGGAAAGAGTTCGAGTTTGAAAACGATGAAGGTATCTTGGATTAGTTTTGTCTTTAAAATAATGAACAATAATTAATAAATGATATTTTAAGATTTAATATAAACAATTAATAAAATAATTATTTAATTAAAATAAGATTTTTAATCCAAGATAGATATTTTTGAGTATTTTTAACAACGTAAAAATAATAAATACTTAAGTATACGATACTTCCCGAATGGCTCTTCGGGTTTTCGCAATTTAATCACGATATAATAATATACCGCTTCCCGGTCAATAGTATATTTGGACCGCTACGACCTCTATTGCTAGAGTCGTTGTCCGAAGGAAACACTTTCATTCTAAGTTCAAGGGTGTACAACACATATGCATAAATCTCAAACTTCAACATAATCTCGTAAAGCATAAGCATATAATACATTTGGAAGCTACAAACACAACGGTGAAAATCCTTATATATAAGTTTTGAAAAGTAAACTTGCCTTGGTTAGGGTGGGGTGGCCGAGCTTGCGACGTGGAACGAAGATCTATACATAATCAATATTCGTACGTTAGTACCTTAACAACACTACTTAATCGTAAGGTTTTAAAGGATGTTAGACCAACTTAACGACTCCAATTTGTGACAACTAACCCTCCTATATGACCATGTCATCACTTTATCACATTCATTACCCATTCGACTCGAATCCATCCCTCAAAATTGAAACACAAGTGAGTACTCTTAAAACTACGTTAAACTAAGCTCCTAGGTGATTTTTCACTCGCGCACACTTCGCTTTAACATTTTTATAAAATTGAAAAATACAAAATTTATTCCAATTCTTTTTGGACAGCCTTCACAACTGTATAATCTGACTACCCTCAAATTTTCATAACATTAGCATAATTTTAAGGGGTCCTAACTCAGTTCACAAGTGGACAACACAGTGCAGTCCGAATTCCAGAACCATACTGCACTAATCCGGCCATAACTCAAGATCTACACATCTCCTGGGTATGAACCTTATATTTCTAGAAATTACATTCAATTATCTTTCCAACCATATAAATTAAGTCCTCGGGTGACAAGATTTAGGGTTTCAAAACCCTCCTACAAGACAGTACATGCTCCCAGGAATTTACACAGCACTCATCTTTTCTCAAACATTCAAGAACTCACTTTATACATCACATCTACCATCAAAACCACCAAGACTTGTCTCTATAGCATACATGGGGTTACATACTCTAAGTACAAGCCTTACAACCATAATAACAAGCACATAACTTCAAGATTTCATCATCTACAACTCAAATCACCAAGATTCACTCCAAAACTTATAGATCTAACAATATAAACTATAAACAAGTCATGCTAAGGGTTGAGAGAGTTTATACCTTCCTTGATGTGTGTAATATCTTTCTAAACCTTGTATAATCCTTGTATAGCCTTGGGTAAGCTTGGATGATCAAAAGAAATGAAGAAAACAAAGTTAGTAATTCGGAGTTATTAGAATCCGATTGAAAGATCATGGAAAACGAGGCCCTTACCGAGCTTTTCTGATCGAGGCTTCTAAATGAGAGTTGTAGAGCATCTTCACAGCTTTCTAGCCATATAAAGAAACACGAAATTCCATTGAGTAATGAAGTCTCTAGGCTCGTTTTACTGAGCTGCTGTTCTGCTGGGCAGAATGGGTGTTTTCTTATGTTTGTTTTGTTTTGTTTGCTAAATAATGACTAATACATGTATTATATATCTATCTCATTTGGATGCATCTTCTTGTAATGTGTTGTCAACACCTCATTGGCTCACTTGGATTTCCTTATCCACAACAATTGCAACAAAGTCCTCATCTTTTGTTTCTTTCATATTAGTCCCTTGGTTTGTTTCCTTTTCCAACAATTTGATTTCCTTGTTGTGTCGTGAATAAAATTAATACGTTACAACTTATACTTTGCATATTATTGCTCTAATATGGCACAATACCTCGAATGAATATTAATTCCAACATCCCTTGTTTATTTCTCTTTATCTCAGAAAACGTTCTCCCGAACATCCCTTGTTTATTTCTCTTTATCTCAGAAAGCGTTCTCCCGATTTCTCAAGCATTCTCTATTTCTCAATTCTAGGAGTTTATTCTCAATCCTCTTTCTTTCTCATAATATATCCTTCCTTGGACTCTTAGTATACCATATCCTTAATCCATGCTTCGTTCGCTCAATCGCTTAATCTCATTGTAAAGTTTCAGCGGTTTCTAGAACGTTTGTTTCACTTTCTCAGTGGTTTTCGTTCCAAATTCTCAAATCACTTATAATAAAATTCCAAAATATTAACTCCTCAACTCCTCAAATTAAATATCTCATTTCTTTATTTACTCCGTAGATTACTAGTATAACTTCGGAATATCCACACTACGTCTCGTACATAGGTGGCATGAAAAATTTTCTTAATCCTCAAAATCACTATTCATCCACCAAATCACTATTCATTGATGCACTTCATCATACTAGGAAAAGTTTTAATTCTACCGAAATTTTGGGTTCTTACAATTATGGATTCTTCTTTACTATAAAACTCGTGGTCGAGTTTTCTTCAAAGGAGAGGAGAATGATGCGGAACAAGGAATTGATAAATTGTTATACAAACATTTTACTTTATTATATAGGATAAAGTTAATTATATTTTGATTAGTTATCTTGGTTATATTAAATAACTATATTATTGGATCATTCCGGATTATAGTATTAGAATAATATAAAGGATTTGTTTCCTTTATTCAGATATGGTAATAAGATATTTTTAGGATATAATTTTCTTTATCAGTAGTTAATTACTTAATTACTTGGCATCCAAGTAATGATTTTTACATATATATATATGTATATATATATATACATACAATTTTACTCTTTCATTATTGGAATAGAGTTGAATATGAATTGAATTTTATTGGATAAATCCGAGGATTTATTTGTGACTCCACCGATTCTCGGCGATGATAGGTTTTTCTCCCTTGTTTTCACCCTTTTTCTACCCGTCCTACATCAATCTGCAATGATTATAATGAAAAGTGTTAAACAATTTTGTTTTTTCTATTTACTAATAGAAGCAAATTCATCTGTTATCTATTCAAAGAAACATCATTAGGACATGCGGTGATGCAGCACAGATTGTAGAAAGAAGAATTACAATAAACTTGGGTGGAATGGTTCGCAACCCATAAACAAAGAGACTCAATTTAAAGCTTAATAATAGTTGAATAATCCAATAATCAAATCTAATATGATGTGTGGGGTTTAAATCATTATATAAGATAATACAGTAATTAATCAAATAACCTAATGGATTGGGCTTATTTGTAAATACCTGAACCCCCCCCCCCCCCGTGTGTGTAAGTATGTGTGATGCTCGACTTATGTTGAGTTGCAGTGATTGACATTTCAAGTTATCCAAATTCATTTAAATGACCTCTGTTTATTTTTTTGCAGAATCACGGAAATCCAACAAGTCACAAGCCTGAACTAGTATTAAACAATTTCACGACACAGTTGGGTCACCGCATTGGAAGGTAGCAAATTGTTCTCTTTCTGTTTTGTGACAAAGTAGTAGTGCAATTATTCATAACTATACCCTGTATCTTAATACCACCATCTGATTTTTGACCAATGTTCATCTTTTCTAATGCACAAGAGGACTGAATTGTGTCTCTCAGTATTGTATGTTGTCCCTTCTCACTATCAACTTGTGTGTTTTTCTAGGCTAATACAGTCACTTTTTCCCCAAGACCCGAATTTCCGCGGTCGACGAGTTGTAACCTTCCACAATCAGAGAGACTTTATATTCTTCAGGCATCATCGGTGTGCATCCTTGACAAAATGATTATCAAGTTATATTTCCCTTTATATAATTTCTGATAGTTTCTGTTTTTTATCATGTGCAGTTATATATTTGAAAACAAAGAAAATAAGCAGACTAACTCAAAAGCTACAAAGAACAAGGACGGTAAAGTTGAGAGCGTCTCTAAGGACAGAGTAATAGCCAGGCTACAGGTATGCTTTTGTCATGCCTTGACAAGTAGATTTTCTGGTTTTTAAAGGTTTTTGTGTTTTTCTGTGTTTTAGGTGAAGAATAACTGTAAATCTAAGAAGATAACAAGAGATAACAGTAGATTAAAGCTAGAGAAGTAGAAGATCAGTAGAGATTAGAGACAGATTAGAGAGATCTAGAGAGATTTAGGAAGGAGATAGAAACCCTAGGAGAGAGAAAGCTAACAGAATCTAGAGAGAGAAAGAGATTGTGGAAATGAATTCCATTTTCTGGTAAATTGTTCATACATGAATTCAAAATACAAAGTGGTAGTCTATTTATACTGCTACTGACTTACTAGTAATAGTCAAATGACCAAAGTACCCTTACTAATACTAATAATACTGCAGTACTAGTCAGCTATCCTGACAGCTTTACTTTCTACCTAGAAGTTATAGTCATTGTTCCAGCTGGCACATTATGTGGTCAATTTGACCTTTTCATAATTAAAAAAAAAAAAAAGAAAAGATATCACCATCTCCGGTGAGCTCTAATAAAAGAAATCGGTTTCTTGCAAAAATAATTGTCATTTTTGTATTCTAACAAACTGCAAGGCATGTATGATCTATGCAAATGCATTCTTATACATACTCGCCACTTGCAGGAGTGTGGCCCTCGTTTTACTTTGAAGTTGAAAACTCTGCAGCATGGGACATTTGACACCAAAGGTGGGGAATATGAATGGGTCCACAAGGTAATGTACTCCCTACCTCCCAATAAATAGGTCGATATAGTTCATAAATAGCTTAGTATTAGAACACAGTTAGACATCTTCTAAATGTTTTGTATTCCCCATTTGCTCTAAACAACAGCCTGAAATGGATACCAGCAGAAGACGATTCTTCTTGTGATAAGCTTCGACATACAGATCTTTTAACCCTTTCAGCAAGCTACGAGAACAGAAGATCATCCTTCCTTCTCCAAATGCATGCTTGTCCTTCCATGATCCATCTGATCTGGCGCTTCTAGTAATTTTTATCTTTATTAATTTCTTAGCAATGCAATTGGTCTCGTCAAATTTATTATGCAAACAAGTATCTTCCATCAATAACATTAAATGTCATCATCCAGAATATGAACAAGGTGAACATGTTAGTCCCAAAAAATATGTATGAAAACTTGATATATGTTTAGAACTGTTAAACTATTCAGGAGTACTATTTCATAGTGCTTTTAATTGGAAAAGTAATTAGACACCGACTTTCAGCTGTTCAGCTTTTAATTTTGTTTAGTATAATTCAGTACTAAAAAGTTAATTCCGTAATTGTATAATAATTTTCTAGTTTCTGCCTACGGCCTTTTCTGCAACTGTTGAAAAAATTGTAATACACATCTAAATTATTAGTCAAAATCTAGGAGATAGCAACTAAAAATCAGAATGTCGATAAGAACTGTGCTTGCAAGAATTTGGTTTGCATCATAAGTTGTAGAGATGTAGAATTTAATTTTTCAAATTAAAGTGGATGTTAAGGGTTGGTGTGAAACATGTTTAGCATGTAGGAACGAGTTCAATCACACTCACTTGTTGCTTAAATAAGAATTTATAATTTTACTATTCATGAGAACAGCTGTATTTTGTCCTAAATTTGGAACACAGTCTTTCTTGGTTTCCAAAAAAAAAAAATAAAAAAAAAGCAAGGGAAAGAAAAGTCTTTCTCTGTGCTGTTTCTAACTGAATTTTGCTCTTTATTGGATTGGCCAATTATGTCTAAATCTGATTTTATACTTGAGTTATTATATATATATATATATAGCACACGATGCTCTTATTAACCTTAATTCGATGAGATCAGCTGATCTGGGTACATGTTTAATTGATGTTTGGCTTGTGATCTTTTAAACCTTTGGATAACTTGGCAAAAATGGGCATTTAACTGAACAAACATGTAAGAGCTACAGTGACTGACACAAGTACAAAGTGAAGTAAAACTGAGTGACACAAGTACAAAGTCAAAGTAAAAACTCTTGCTCCAAACTCAGAATCAAACACATTTAGCTTTAAAAAATCCAATGGGCCCTACTCACAATACTACTAAGCTATAAAAATAAAACAAACAAAAGAAAGCAAAGCATAACACTTAAATTCACAACTGAAAGCGATATTTAGAAAGACCGGGGGGATACACATGCACTACTAGTCATGGATTATAGAGTGGATTAGAATGGAGGCCTCGTCACTTGCAGGAGCAGCATCATCTGTTAATACAAAAGCAAACCAAACAGCATTAAAACACTATAAAGTAGCATATCTTCTAATTAAGTAGATGTAGATGCATGCGTGTGAATATAATTAATTGTTAAAAAGATACAAGAATGAATAGTACATTACCTGGTAGGGGTGGAGGCAAGTTGGATACAATGTTGTCAATTATACCATTGCCTTGTTTCTCCTGCGTTTTCGCATTATCGATAAGATCATCACCAGGTTTCCCTGCTTGTTTATCATCATCCCGGGCCCTGGGGCTTGACACAGGTGATGAAGAAACCAAGTTGGACATAATATGACTAAAAAGCCCTCCACCTCCTCTGTTCTCCTCCTCTTGTTTCTCTTCACTTTCTACACTTACCTCAATCTCTTTGTCTCCCTCATCTTGCTCTTTATCTCCAGGGGCAAAGCTGGAAATGATCTGGTTAATAAGTCCAATTGGTTTCTCTTCCACATGATCATCATTTCTGTCTTCCTTTCCTTGTTTCTCTCCCTCGTCTTGCTCTTTACCTCCTTCTGCAGGGTTAAAGTTGGAAATCAGCTGGTTGATAAATCCAACTGCAGGCTTCTCTTCAACAACATCTTCAGTACCATTAATTGTAACTTCCTTTGCACCACCTTGTTTCTCATCCTCATAATCTATTGAACTTCTCAACACTTGTAATTTCTCATTCTCTGTAACACTATCTTCCATATTTTTTTTTTAACTTGAGTCCTTTACTTTTTGATTTTCCTTCTGATTTTACAACACTATAGTCGCACAAATTCAAATGGGGTAAAGAAGGCAGGGGGGACAAACGTCGGTTATCGGGAAGCATGCAATGTACTTGTTCCACGTATCTTGTTAAAATATACTCCCTCCGTTTCAATATATGTTTCCCATTCCAGATGTCGGGATTGTTCATGACACTAGACAAATTACTAATTTACGTCTAATCTATAAGACAAAATATAGTCATGAGTGATCTTGTTGGATTCATATTTATGAGTACTTTAATACAGTGAAGTTTTTATATTTAATACTAATACGAAATTCAAGATATTAACGATTAAAAATGTGTGTTGGCAAACGTGTCAGAACGAAATAGGAAACTTATTTTGTAATGGAGGGAGTATTACATGGCCAAATAACATGTACCACGTGGTAGCTTGTAAAATGCTTTCACGGAGCCCCATGAATTGAATATGGGCCAATAAAGAGGTAAATAGGTTTGGGCCTGCCTGACTTAATTATAGTCACTGACTACGTCGGTTGCTTTCACGACTTGCCAAGTTCATATAAATTTTTGAGGCCGCTGCAAATTTGTCGGACTACACGAGTTCGTGAAGTCGTAAACAACTTGCTTCTTCTGGAACATTATAGCAAGAGCTTTCGTCCCTTTTTAGTTATCATATTTAAAAAAATACATATATTAAAAAAATAATTAATGTTATAAATTGTTTACATGTATTATTCCTGATTATTATATTAACTGATGAAATTAGTTGTAAAATCAAATATTGAAATTAAGAATTGAGGGGTAGATATGAAAAAATTATTTGTGTAAGTTTTTTTTTGCTACAATTATTTAAATTATTTTTAGTTAGTTCTGGTTTACATATGGGTAATTAGAAGTAAATTATAAAATAATTAGTTGATTAAGCCGCGCTTCGCGGCGGCCTTATCATATTTTTTAAAAAAAAATTCAAAATATAAATTTAATAAAGAAATCGAAAAGAAAATATCTGTAAATAAATTAATGAACACAATACTGTACAAATTTTAATATATATAGACAACTAAATAAATTATATAATTATATTTTATGTCGATTTTATATTACGTTTTCTTACACCGGCACCTGTTGTAATAAATACATATAAGTCATGTTATATATTTTTTTAATTTTTTTTAAAATATAGACTATTTAAGAAAGAACTCAAAAAGAAAATATCTATAAATAAATTAGTGAACAGAATATTGTACAAATTTTAATACATATATAGACAACAAATAAACTATATACTTATTTTTTACGTCGACTTTGTGTCACGTGTTTTTAGGCCGATACCCATTGTAATAAATACATATAGATAAAAAACAGATTTGATTGAATTAATTAAAAGAAAAAGTTGGAATATTATGACCAATAACAATGAGAAGATAATAACGACAAATTAACAATTAACAATAAATAAAGAGGGAACGGTAAAAGTTCAAACCTTTTGTGCCAAGTTTCTCAAGTGCTTGTATTTCTCAGATAGAGAAAGATCTTCTAATTATTGTTCTCACGATCAGGTGTTTCTGCACCGAGATCATCAATAAAAAATACAAAAGTCAAAGCAAAGAACGACCAATGTTTACTAATAATCCATAATTATAATTAAAATCATAACAAATCATAAATTTAAAAATAAAACGAAGAAAACAAATATTAAATCAGTAAATTCAAACCTTGAGAATAAAATAAGAATGAATTAAAAAAACTAAAAGAAAATAGACGAAAACAAATGCAAAGAAGCAAGAAAAGGGTTACAAACATGGTGATAAAATTTGATCGTTAAAAGCAATGATTGTATATATATATATATATATAAGAATATAAAATTTCTTTTCTATTTCGAATATGTAAATTTGAATTTTTCTTCCCTACAAATTCAAAACCCTTTTCGATTTCGGAGATGTTAATGTTAATATTAAAAAGGAAGTTTTTATTTATTTTCTAAAAAATAAGAACTAAAGATGAAAGTTTTAAATTCAGTTATTTAAAATAGAGAAACTCTAGAAAGTAGATAAATGGAATTCAAGCGATTTTAGAGCTCTTAGGGGTTCTCCTTCATATAATATACTAGTCGACTAAGCCGCGCTTTGCGGTGATCTTATAACATTTTTTTAAAAGTTTCAAACAAAAATTTATTTAAGAAAAAATCAATACAAAATTACCTATAATATCATATAAATTAATGAACACAATATTGTACAAATAAAACATACAAAAACAATAAAATAATTTAATTGAACAATTTTTAGATACAAATTTTGTATCACATTTTTTTAGGTCGACACCTGTTATAATAAATATGTATAGAAAAAAATACTAATAATATGTACAAATAATTTAAGTACTAACCACCGTTCCAAACTTTAGCCATTTATATTATGATAAAATTAATAATCTCTTGAATATTCTTATATTTAATAATAAAAAATGTGAATACATGCATATACATCATTGATAACATAAAAGATTCATCTTGAAAATCATGTAAACTGGTTTCTATAGTTTCTGAAACCTTTTCTACTTCAAATATGTTTAAAGAAATTTTTATTTGATGTCTTTTTATAGAAATTCGAAATATACTTTTTCACAAATTCGAATCTTTAATGTAATATAAAGATGCAATAATACTTCACACATTTTAATTGTTTTTTGATTATATATCTTTCTTGTAAATTTAAAATCTCCCTTGAATTCGAATGTCTTTTCTACTTTGAATATGTTAAAGGAAATTTTAATTATTAACATTTTTTATTCATTTTGAATATTTCAAAAGAAAATTTTAATTACTATTTTTCATTATAAATTCGATTTTTTATATATTTGAATACCATTTCTGTTTCGAATATGTAACTAAATATACGTAGATAATAAAATAAACTATTTACATATTTTTTTTCATTTTTACCGATTTGTATCACAAATTTATTAGGCCGACACTCATTATAATATATATATATATATAAGGAGTAGGGAGCCTGAGATACATCTTAGGTAAATTTCCTAAGATAAATAAATTTTGTATATAAATATGGGGGGCATTTTCGTAAAATCATGATTCATCTAAAATTTTATTAATTAGCCATGCGGGCCCAGTAAATTTAAAACTTATTTTTTTAAATATCTTAGGAAACTTCCCTGAGATTAATCTCAGAGTCCTTTTTTTCCATATATATATATATATATATATATATATATATATATATATATATATATATATATATATATATATATATATATATATAGTAAAAGGTAGGGATGATAGGATTTGAACCTGTGACATTTTGTACCCGAAACAAACGCGCTACCAAGCTGCACTACATCCCTCCAATTGGTCTACAATGTCATTGTATAGATGATAAGTGGAGTTTATATCCACTTGGATCGCTTAATTTCGGCTTAAATTGATTGTCTTGGACTCAAGTTGTTGTAGATTTGATGTGTTTTGATTAGTTGTGCAGGATTACGAGAATGTTGACTAAGGTGGATGCTTTTATAATTTTTTGGGAATTAATTGATTAAAATTCGGATTTTCGAGAAGGGTTGCACAGTTTACACTGTTTTGGCCATATCTTGAGTTCTAGAAGTCCGTTTTAGGCCCGTAAGCAGTCCACGCGAAGATAACGAGATTTTTTATCATTCTAAGATAGTCCAGAAGCCCAATTACGTGGGGAGCGTTCCAGAAAATCTGAAGAAAAGTCAGCCACGAAATTTCCTTACAAAACAGAATCAAATTAGGAAACGTATCTTGCAGAACTTCTATTATAATTCTGTTTTTGTATTTTCTTGTTGGGCAAGACTTGTAGTGCTTATATAAACACATCATACCTTGTAATTTGTATCAGATTATTATTATTGTAACGTAGAACTGCAAGAGAGAAAAGTGGAGAAGGATTCAAGCTCAGTGACAAGCAAAGATCTAGATCTACTTCATCTTCTGTATACTTTGGATTATAGATTTGTTTCTCAACTCTTGTTTTAATTAATATTATTGTTTCTTCCTTTCATATCTTGTTAATTATTATGTTTTCATCAAATCCCATGACGATGAATAGTTCAATTATGGGCTAAACGTTGTCATGGGATTCTAACGGAGTTATTTATGGAACTTAGTATCTTGATGCTGTAAAGATCTGTGTGTGATGTGAAATTGATATCCTCGTATGGTTAATCTTAATGCTTTTAGATGCGTAGCTAACATCTAAATTGAATTGTTAATCTCTGGTGAAGTGAAAGTGGATCTTGAGATTTAGAACTTGCCATGCTAGCATAGGTTCATAATTGATTGTCAATATGATTCGTGGTGTGAGATGAAAATACTTATACTACCCTATGTGATCTTAATGGATAACCTGTTCTTCAACCGTTATGTTTTCAAATTCTATAGACATATAGGGTCTAAGCATACTTGGTGTCTATTCATCTTCTATCTCTTTTGTGGATGTATGTTTAGTTTGGTATGCGTATGCTGACAGGTAGCGTATACTGGTTTCGTGTTATCCGATCAGGTATCAAAATCATTGCATATAGAGATTAAAGGCGTCAGATCTAAGGGAAGTATTTAATGAAGTTGGGATCCCATGTTTATTCTCATATTAGTAATTCGAATTCAATCTCATTAGTTAATTTAATTTTTAGTTTAAAATTTGCATCCTAGTTTAATTTAGTTAATCAAAACCAAAATTGTTATTTGTCTTAGCAGTGGATTAAAACTAAACATTGTTGCATAGGCATATTTACTGATTAAAACTTAACCAGATCTCTGCGGAACAAACTTTAATTATATTACTTGTGACTACGTGCGCTTGCGTAATTTTGTGCTAACAAGTTTTTGGCGCCGCTGCCGGGGATCATCGGTGTTTTGTTTAGTCTATGTGCTTGTCATCAGTGGTCGTTAGCGTTCACTGACTCGGATTTCTTACTTAGTTGTTTGTTTCGTGGTGTTTTCAGGTACTTGAACGTGTATGCGAACACGTTTGCAGGCTCGTAAGGAAAAACTGGCAGGAGACGGTCTTGTAGTAGATAATCAGAAAGAGGAACTTGAAACTACTGTAGAGATGGCAGATTTACCAGCAGCAGTTAAGGCTTTGAAGGACTATTCGCAGCCGAAGATTACTGACATACAATCTAGTATTGTCAGGCCAGCTATTGCAGCGAATAACTTTGAGATCAAGCCATGCACAATTCAGATGGTGCAGAATTCGGTTCAGTTTGGGGGTGCTTCGACAGAGGATCCTAATATGCACATCAGGGACTTTATCGAGATTTGCGACACTTTCAAATTTAATGGTGTGTCGGATGATGCTATCAAGTTGAGGCTTTTTCCATTCTCCTTAAGGGATAAGGCTAAGGGCTGGTTACACTCTCTACCAGCTGGTTCCATTACTACATGGGATGATCTTGCTCAGAAGTTTCTTACTAAATTCTTCCCTATGGCGAAAACTGCAGCAATAAGGAACCAGTTAACTCAATTTCAACAGCAATCTGGCGAATCTTTGTGTGAAGCTTGGGAACGTTATAAGGAGATGCTACGAAGGTGCCCTCATCATGGCATGCCTGATTGGATGGTTATTAATGGTTTCTACAATGGGTTGGGAGCACAGTCTAGGCCTTTGCTAGATGCAGCATCTGGTGGAGCTCTATGGGCGAAGAGCTATGAGGAAGCATATGATCTTATTGAGATGATGGCTGCTAACGAATATCAAAACCCAACACAGAGGCTTTCTCAAGGTAAGGTAGCAGGTGTTCTTGAAGTTGACACAGCTTCAGCTATTGCAGCTCAGTTGAAGGCTCTTTCGATGAAGGTGGATTCTCTTGCTAATTATGGAGTTCAGCAGGTTGCTAGTGTTTGTGAGTTATGTGCAGGCGCACATGAGACGAATCAGTGTGCTATCTCTTCTGAATCAGCACAGTTCGTAAGTAATTTTCAGAGACCTGCTGCACCAGTACCAGCCACCTATCATCCAAGCAACAGGAATCATCCTAATTTCAGCTGGAGCAACAACCAAGGTGCTCAACAACCTCAGCAACCCTATCAGCAGTTTCAGGGGCAGCAAGCAAGGCCATTCAATCAAGGTTATCAGCAGCAGTATGCTCCAAAGCAATCATATCAACCTCCGGGATTTCAGCAGCAACAACCCCAGGCTCATGCGGGGCAATCTTCTAATGAAAAATCAGATGATGTGTGGATAGCGTTAAAGAACCTACAAGCTGGTCAGAAGCTCTTGGAAACTCAGATAGGACAGATTGCAAGTGCCTTACTTAGTAGACCTCAAGGAACTCTTCCTAGTGATACGGAAGCAAATCCAGGTAGGAGGGATAGCAAAGAACAGGTGAAGGCTGTGACTTTGAGATCGGGAAAAGTTATAGCAGGCCCTAAAATAGGAGTCGAAGATGATGAAGATGTTCAGAATCAGCAGGTTGAAAAATCTGTAGTGCCCGAAATTGCTCAATCTGATTTGGGGGCTGATCAGCAAGGTGGTGAAGTATAGAAGAGCAAGGAACCTGTTAAAAATTCTGTGGAGCAGTCTACAAAGAACACTCAGATCTATCCTCCTCCTCCTTATCCTAGAAGACTCCAGAAGAAGCAGTTGGACAAGAAATTTGCTAAGTTCTTAGAGGTGTTCAAGAAGTTGCAGATTAACATCCCCTTTGTCGAAGCTCTTGAACAGATGCCGAGCTATGCCAAGTTCATGAAGGGGATTCTTTCTCGTAAGTTGAAGCTTGAGGAATTAGAGACCGTTGCTCTTACGGAAGAGTGCAGTGCTGTGCTGCAACAGAAATTGCCTCCAAAACTAAAGGATCCTGGTAGCTTTACTATTCCATGCACTATTGGTAATTTGTCTTTTGCGAAGTGCTTGTGTGACTTGGGAGCTAGCATCAATCTCATGCCCTTGTCAGTCTATATGCAACTTGGTCTACCGGAACCAAAGCCTACCAACATCTCTTTGCAGTTGGCTGATCGTTCAGTTACATATCCTAGAGGCATAGTGGAGGATGTGTTGGTGAAAGTTGACAAACTCATATTTCCTGCTGATTTTGTTATCTTGGATTTCGAGGAAGATAAGAAGATTCCCATAATCTTGGGAAGACCATTCTTGGCTACGGGAAAGACTTTGATTGATGTGCAGAAAGGGGAGCTCACCATGAGGGTGCAAGACCAGAATGTCACTTTCAATGTTTTTAATGCAATGAAACTTCCCTCAGATGAAGAAGAATGTTTGAAGGTGGATTGGGTTGATTCTGCAGTTACTATGGAATTGGAGAAGTTGCTTAAGTCGGACTCTTTGGAAAAAGTTTTAGTTGGTGACTCTGATTTTGAAGATGAGGAATTAGCCGAGCAACTTCAGCAGCTAAATTCAGCCCCTTGGAAAAGGAGATTTGATTTGCCTTTTGAATCTCTTGGGTTAGGAGAACGGAAAAATTCAGAGGGGCGCCTGAAACCATCTATTGAGGAAGCTCCCACACTTGAACTCAAACCACTTCCGGAACACTTGCGGTATGTTTTTCTTGGTGATGCATCTACATTACCTGTTATTATTGCCTCTAACTTGTCAGCTAGTGCGGAAGAAAAGCTTTTGCGAATTTTGAGGGAATTCAAGTCAGCAATTGGTTGGACTATAGCAGATATCAAGGGAATCAGCCCTTCTTATTGCATGCATAAAATTCTGCTAGAGGAGGGAGCTAAGCCTACTGTTGAGCATCAGCGGAGACTTAATCCAATTATGAAAGAGGTGGTGAAGAAGGAAATTCTAAAGTGGCTGGATGCGGGTATTATATATCCTATCTCAGACAGTTCTTGGGTGAGCCCGGTTCAATGTGTGCCAAAGAAAGGAGGCATGACAGTTGTTGCTAATGAAAAGAATGAGCTCATCCCTACTCGAACAGTCACGGGGTGGAGAGTTTGTATGGACTATAGGAAGCTCAACAAAGCCACGAGAAAAGATCACTTTCCTCTGCCATTCATTGATCAGATGCTAGATAGGTTGGCGGGACATGAGTATTATTTCCTCCTTGATGGTTATTCAGGCTACAATCAGATTTGCATTGCTCCGGAAGATCAAGAGAAAACCACATTCACATGTCCTTTTGGTACCTTTGCTTTCCGACGGGTTTCTTTCGGACTTTGTGGTGCTCCCGCCACTTTTCAAAGGTGCATGATGGCTATTTTCTCAGACATGATTGGCTCAAATGTGGAGGTCTTCATGGATGACTTCTCAGTTTTTGGTACTTCATATGACGAGTGCTTGCATAATCTTGGCTTGGTTTTGAAACGTTGTGTGGAGACTAACCTGGTGCTTAATTGGGAGAAGTGTCACTTCATGGTGCAAGAGGGAATTATTCTTGGGCACAAGGTATCTGGTAGAGGACTTGAGGTGGATAGGGCTAAGGTGGAAACAATCGAAAATCTTCCTCCACCTATCTCTGTAAAAGGAATTCGCAGTTTTCTTGGTCATGCGGGTTTCTATCGGCGATTCATCAAAGACTTCTCAAAAATTTCTAAACCCTTGTGCAATCTCTTGGAGAAGGATGTTCCTTTCAAGTTTGATGATGAGTGTCTTACAGCTTTTGAGCTCTTGAAGAAGAAGTTGACTACTACACCAGTCATTACCGCACCTAATTGGGAGGAGCCGTTTGAACTTATGTGTGATGCCAGTGACTATGCTGTTGGAGCTGTGCTTGGTCAAAGGAAGGAGAGAATTTTTCATGTGGTTTACTATGCTAGTAAAACCCTCAATGATGCACAGCTGAACTACACTACTACGGAGAAGGAGTTGCTAGCAGTGGTCTATGGTTTCGAGAAATTCAGGTCTTATCTGCTTGGTACGAAGGTGATTGTGTATACTGATCATGCTGCAATTCGATATCTTATGTCGAAGAAGGATTCCAAGCCTAGATTGATTCGTTGGGTGCTTCTCTTGCAAGAATTTGATGTGGAAATCAAGGATAGGAAAGGCACGGAAAATCAAGTAGTGGATCATCTCTCACGCTTAGAGGACCACGGTAAGGAATTGCATAACAAATCTCTTATTAATGAATCTTTTCCAGATGAGCAGCTGTTTGCAGTGCAAGATGAAGAGCCATGGTTTGCAGATTATGTAAACTATTTGGTTAGCAATGTTATTCCTCCAGATCTTTCGAGTGCTCAAAGGAAGAAGTTTCTACATGATGTGAAGTGGTACCATTGGGATGAACCGTTTCTCTTTAGACAAGGAGCAGATCAGATGATCAGACGATGTATTCCGTATAGTGAGACGGAGGGTGTGTTGCGAGATTGCCACTCAACTGTTTATGGTGGTCATTTTGGTGGAGAAAAGACAGCGGCTCGTGTGCTTCAAGCAGGTTTCTATTGGCCTTCCTTGTTTAAGGATGCTCATCAGTTCGTGTTGAGATGTGATCGTTGTCAAAGGGTTGGCAATATTTCTAAAAGGAACGAGATGCCTCTTAACATGCTTCTTGAGGTAGAGATCTTCGATGTCTGGGGGATTGACTTCATGGGACCTTTTGTCTCTTCATGCAACAATCAGTACATCTTGCTAGCTGTGGATTACGTGTCTAAATGGGTCGAGGTTAAGGCGTTGCCGACCAATGATGCAAAGGTGGTATTGAATTTCTTGCATAAGCAAATTTTTACGCGTTTCGGAACTCCACGTGCTATAATAAGTGATGAGGGAACTCACTTTTGCAATCGCCAGTTTACTACGTTGATGGCGAAATATAATGTGACGCATCGTGTTGCCACTGCTTATCACCCTCAAACGAATGGCCAAGCTGAAGTTTCTAACAGGGAAATCAAGAGAATTCTAGAGAAAGTGGTGAATCCGTCTCGTAAGGATTGGTCATTGAAGTTGGATGAAGCTGTGTGGGTGTACAGAACTGCCTACAAAACTCCTCTAGGTATGTCTCCGTTTCAGTTAGTTTATGGGAAAGCATGTCATTTGCCTGCAGAGTTGGAACATAAAGCATATTGGGCGTTGAAGAAATTGAATTTAGATATCACGGCTGCGGGTGCAAAGCGGTTGCTTCAGTTGAATGAACTTGAGGAATTTCGTGAGCAAGCTTACGAAAATAACAAGATGTATAAGGAGAAGGTTAAGAGGTGGCATGATAAACGGTTGGTACCAAAAGCATTTTTGCCAGGTCAACAGGTGTTGCTATTTAATTCTCGCCTCAAGCTTTTTCCGGGAAAACTCAAGTCGAGGTGGTCGGGTCCATTTATTGTTAAGACGGTGTATCCACACGGAGCTATTGAAATTTATGAAACAACATTGGATCATGCTTTTAAAGTGAATGGACAGCGGTTGAAGCATTACTATGGCGGGTCGTTTCAACGCGATAAGGTTTCCGCCGTTTTGGCGTCTACTTGATTTGGGAGAAGAACGTCAAGCTAATGACGTAAAAGGAGCGCTTCGTGGGAGGCAACCCACGCTCTTGTATTTTGTTGTATTATTGTTTCTCTCTTGAAAAAAAAAAAAGAAAAAAGAAAGAAAAAAAAAAAGAGAGAAAAGAGTGTGGAAAAAAAAAAGAAAAAAAAAAGAAATTGTTGTTGTGAAAAAAAAGAAAAGAAAAAAAAAAAAAATATACAACAACAACACTTTTCTGCAGGAGACAGCCAACGCCACAGGCGCCAGCCGCTCCTCAAGCGCAGGAGTAACGCAGGACCAAGCCGCGCCACAGGCGCTGTTCGCGCTAGAGGCGTGTCACGCATGAGCAAGTGGCGCAACAGGCGCGTTTTGCGCTGGAAGCGCTGTGTAACGCAGGGACGGAGTGCGCCACAGGCGCTGTTGGCGCTGGAAGCGCAGAAGGTTACTGTTCACACGAAAAAAAAATTTTTTTTTTTTACTTTTCTCTCATCTTCTATCCTATTACTTACACAATTCTTTTCCTAAATCAAATTCAATTCAACCCCAAATCCTCAAAAATCATATCCTACATCTCTAAAGCATATCCTACATCTAATTTAATTCCCAATTCCTTTTCCTTTTCCATCTCCATTATCTATATACATACACCCACCTTACCTATACATACACACACCCATCTATATAAACCCAAATTTCTCAACTTCCATCCATTCAAAGTACAAGGGAGAATCAAATTTGAATTTTTGGGGGATTAATCTAGCAAGTTCACCTCTTTGATTCAATTGGGTAATATTCTATTTCATATTTTATTTGAATTTGTGAATTTTGCAAGCTAGGGTTCTTGGAGTGTGTAAATTGGGGGTTCTTTTGTTTGGTGAATTGTTGGAGATTGTGGTTCTTTGCTTGATAAATTGTTGTCATGGCTCCTAAACGACAGCGATTAGTAGGTAGTAGTAGTAGTGCTCGTCCATCTTTGGATGAGAATGATGTTGTGGGAGATGGAGTGGAAAAATTTGTGAATGAGGATGCCAAAGCGGAGTATGGTAGATTGGTTGTCAAGGGGGTTATTCAGGAAAGAAGGCTTGTGCCCCGTAAGTATGAGGAGATGGAGGCGATGATTAGTGAGCGGGGATGGACTTTATTTTGTGAGTTTGCTAATGATGCCCCATTGGATGTGGTTAGGGAGTTTTATGCTAATGCTTCGATAGCAAGGAATAACTCCACGGTTATTAGGGGCCAGAAGGTGGATTATTCGCCTCGTGCGATTCGTACTTTGATTAGGCAACCGCCTAAACCTAGAGGTGCTAAGGATTGGGGGAAAAAGACTAGGGATGATGTTGATCTTGATGCTATCATTAGTGAGCTGTGTGTTCCGGGTACGGAGTGGAAGTGTAGGTCGGGTACCACCGAGAAAAGGATTTTTCCAGCTGCATCATTGTCTAGTTTTGCACGGGCTTGGTTCTTGTTCATAAGTTCTAATATCATTCCGTCAAGCCATGTGTCCGATGTTACTGTTGATAGAGCTATTCTGTTATGGGGTATTCTCAAAGGTAAGTATGTTGACCTTGGTTACCTTATTAATCAAAATATTCTTCGTTATTTGGGGAGTAATTCGATGGCTAGTATTCCCTATGCTTCTATCATAGCGTACTTGTGTGATGCTTCGAAAGTAAAATGGTATGACGGTGAGCCGGTGCATAAACCTAATTTGTTGTTGATGGTAATGGTGGTCAGGGAGCGGGCGCTCCACCACAGGGTTCTAGGGCACCAGGAGTTGTTATGACAGGTCCTCCGCGGCGTACAGTGGATATGTCGGTTTTTGATACCTATTTTCGTCGCATGACTAGGCGGTTGGATGCTATGCATGTTAGCAGTCGCCAGTATTCCGAGGACATGGCCGTGGCTTTGGATGCAGCTTTTCAGTCGCCAGGTACTCCTGTTCAGTGGCCTATATTTGGAGCTCGGATTCCGTACCCTCCGCCTGATTCATCTGAGGAGGATGACGAGGGTGACGATAGCGAGGACGAGTAGGTATGTTTCTACTATCCCTTGTATTTACTTCCATTCAATGCGGACATCGAATATTTTAAGTTTGGGGGTGGTTTGAGGGATTAGTAGTTGTTGTTGTTTATATGTGTTCATGTAGGATATCATGCTTAGTAGTAATTCATTCATGTTATGTTCGTATTAATTATGTTTGTTTCATGTAGGGCATTCTGTTTTTGTTTCGTATACCATGTGAGTTCATTCTAGTTGCATTTTCATAGCATGCATGTTTCATGATCCCTTAGAACGAGCTAATTCTGATTGGTAGGTAGGTGTCTAATTGAGTGTGGTAATGATGAGTAGAGGGTTGACTTATAGTTTCTATGAAATTGACTTGCATGCTTCAGAAACAAAATCTTTTCACAGTCTCATTGGGTGCTTTTGGGCTAGGTTGAGATCATGCTTGTTTGGATGTTTGAGATTTAATCACTTGATTATATTTAGAATTTTCATTATTCCCTTGATGGCCTAGAACAATTAAGTCTAAGTTTGGGGGAAACAGGGATTTCATGCTTAAATTGTAAATAATTGTCAATAATGGCTAGGCGTTAAATGGCTAGTAGCCGGCTCATATTTATATGAGTAGTCTAGGGTTGGAATTGAGAATTCTCATTCCAGATTGCATAGAAAAAAAGAAAAAAAAAGCAGAAAAAAAAAGAAAAAAAAGGATCAAAAGTGTCAATTGTTTATATGCAAAATTAACCAGGTTGAGCTCTTTAATACTCGAGCAATTAAGTTCGCGGGGACTTTGTGCCTAGTGACCTAAGGCTTTTATAGTCTGGGATCCACTAACCCAACGCTCGCTACATGGGTATTATTGTATAAGCCTTTCGGGGTCTCATCCATTGCACGGTTAAATAAGCATGCTTGTATATTATGTGTCGTAGTTGTTTAGTAATAAAAGCATGAATTTCTGTATACCTTGGATAAGGATGGAGGTGTTCTTAGGTTATGAAGTGTCTACAGTCTATTCTATTTATAAACCTGTGATTGTCTTGACGAAGAGCATGTATGATTTTTGACCTAGTTTTGGGAGTATTTCTGATGAGCATTGCACACACGCACGTTTCTGTTCATGTATTGTTAGTATACGGGAACTTGGTCGAGCTCTATTTGGATTTAGTTGCATTCTCTAAGATATTTGCTTGCTCGTTGGTTTTGGTTAGTTTGAAGGGGATCGTTGCATTTTTCATTCTAGTTGCATTCATGCATTGCATTGCATTAGGTTAAATGGATTTTGTGGGTACATTCGCTATAGGCCCTCACGAGACCTTACTCGTCCACTAGGGCTGCCTAGGGGTTTAAAGGGCTTGTTGCATATGCCAAATGCAACCGTGATCATCTACGGAAGTGGTACTAGCTAGTTAGTTAGTTGTAATTGTTTATGCTT
This sequence comes from Saposhnikovia divaricata, assembly GCA_036435485.1. Taxonomy (NCBI): domain Eukaryota; kingdom Viridiplantae; phylum Streptophyta; class Magnoliopsida; order Apiales; family Apiaceae; genus Saposhnikovia; species Saposhnikovia divaricata. Next base: position 65,878,005 of record CM071595.1, on the reverse strand, counting down.
GAGGGCAAGCATCGGTTTAAGTTTGGGGGTGTGATAAGTGGAGTTTATATCCACTTGGATCGCTTAATTTCGGCTTAAATTGATTGTCTTGGACTCAAGTTGTTGTAGATTTGATGTGTTTTGATTAGTTGTGCAGGATTACGAGAATGTTGACTAAGGTGGATGCTTTTATAATTTTTTGGGAATTAATTGATTAAAATTCGGATTTTCGAGAAGGGTTGCACAGTTTACACTGTTTTGGCCATATCTTGAGTTCTAGAAGTCCGTTTTAGGCCCGTAAGCAGTCCACGCGAAGATAACGAGATTTTTTATCATTCTAAGATAGTCCAGAAGCCCAATTACGTGGGGAGCGTTCCAGAAAATCTGAAGAAAAGTCAGCCACGAAATTTCCTTACAAAACAGAATCAAATTAGGAAACGTATCTTGCAGAACTTCTATTATAATTCTGTTTTTGTATTTTCTTGTTGGGCAAGACTTGTAGTGCCTATATAAACACATCATACCTTGTAATTTGTATCAGATTATTATTATTGTAACGTAGAACTGCAAGAGAGAAAAGTGGAGAAGGATTCAAGCTCAGTGACAAGCAAAGATCTAGATCTACTTCATCTTCTGTATACTTTGGATTATAGATTTGTTTCTCAACTCTTGTTTTAATTAATATTATTGTTTCTTTCTTTCATATCTTGTTAATTATTATGTTTTCATCAAATCCCATGACGATGAATAGTTCAATTATGGGCTAAACGTTGTCATGGGATTCTAACGGAGTTATTTATGGAACTTAGTATCTTGATGCTGTAAAGATCTGTGTGTGATGTGAAATTGATATCCTCGTATGGTTAATCTTAATGCTTTTAGATGCGTAGCTAACATCTAAATTGAATTGTTAATCTCTTGTGAAGTGAAAGTGAATCTTGAGATTTAGAACTTGCCATGCTAGCATAGGTTCATAATTGATTGTCAATATGATTCGTGGTGTGAGATGAAAATACTTATACTACCCTATGTGATCTTAATGGATAACCTGTTCTTCAACCGTTATGTTTTCAAATTCTATAGACATATAGGGTCTAAGCATAATTGGTGTCTATTCATCTTCTATCTCTTTTGTGGATGTATGTTTAGTTTGGTATGCGTATGCTGACAGGTAGCGTATACTGGTTTCGTGTTATCCGATCAGGTATCAAAATCATTGCATATAGAGATTAAAGGCGTCAGATCTAAGGGAAGTATTTAATGAAGTTGGGATCCCATGTTTATTCTCATATTAGTAATTCGAATTCAATCTCATTAGTTAATTTAATTTTTAGTTTAAAATTTGCATCCTAGTTTAATTTAGTTAATCAAAACCAAAATTGTTATTTGTCTTAGCAGTGGATTAAAACTAAACATTGTTGCATAGGCATATTTACTGATTGAAACTTAACCAGATCTCTGCGGAACGAACTTTAATTATATTACTTGTGACTACGTGCGCTTGCGTAATTTTGTGCTAACAATAGACTTCCTGTTTTGTTATTCACATCAGTTATTTCCTCCACTGATATATAAAATTTATATGGGCATTTCGTCTTTTTGGCTCCATTTAACATATAATAATAGTTAAAGAAAAGTCTTATATACGTATGAAATACGGAATGGAACCTGTCATAAAAATAGTTGAGTAGTTTTCGTGAAGAGAGGAACGTTTTTTTATGTTTTAAGAAAAAATTTATTTACTGGATAGTTGTACATTTCAATTTGAATTAGGTATTCCGTGTATAAGGTTCTTAATATAAACACAAAGTGTACGTAATAATAAATATTTAATTAAAAAAATCAATCAGTAATCTCACATCTTATTGTATGAAGATATCTTAGGGATGACAAAATAATCTGATTCAATGAGTCCAACATTCCAATTATATTAGATTTTGCTGAAAGCGAAATTTTAAATGTAGATATGATTTGAATGTGAGTTTATTTTTAAAATCCGATATAGTGTGAATTTGGGGTTTGATCCGAATTTGGATTTAAAATGAAAAGAAAATTTAGTTTTTAATATTTAAATTATCGATAAATTCATATTCCCATTCTTACAATTTGAAAACCTTTTCTATTTTGAATATGTTAATAATTATTTCCGTCTATAAAAATTAGGATATTAATAAGAAAATTTGACTTTTAATTTTTGATATTTTAGTTGAGGAGTTTTATAAAAAAAGATAAGTATGATTCAGACGATTTGAAACCACCTGAGTATTCTCCTTTATATAAATCTGGCTTAGAAGAAATTGTTAATGTGTATGCTAGTGACTCAGAATTATGCTCATGTGTCACTGTCTAGTATAAGACTGATTTGGAATTTAAGTTAGGGTTTTCCGGGTCTCTAGTTATTGATTAATTTTTATCCTCAGCTTTCCTATGGTCCTAGTATTGGTTTAGTTTTGGTCTTGAGGTAGTATCCTGTAATGGGTTTATGGACATTTTGTACTATTTTCTTTATCTAATGCATCTACTTTTCTAAAAAAAAAAAAATACTTCCACTTGATCTATCCTTCTTATTTACAGCTTGCAACAATGCTAATGAAAATATGAAAATCAATAGAGCTACCACCTAAAACAAGATAATAAAGATAATTTTCTACATCCATACAAATAAATCTTGTTGAGTATGAATATACCGACAAGAAAATACAGAGGGGGGTGAATGTATTTTCAAACTTTTCTTCAAATAAATATTTCAAGTGAAGATGGTTTAAGTGTTTGAATCTGATTGTGTAGCAAGAGTGTGTATTCGTGTTCTTTAGAATGTGTAAATGCGGAATATAAACACTAGAAGAAGTTCACTCACTTTAATCTAATATTTTATTAGATAAAGATTTGCTACAAACTGTGAATACAAATGGTAGTATTCTCAGCTTTGTTTTTCTCAGAGAGATGTGTTTACAAAATGTGCATCTGAAAAACTTAACTGCTAGAGAGGTGAGGTTGTACTCTTATAGAGCATGAGTACAACCTACTTACTACAAATAAGGTTATAGACTAAAATTACTTTCTAGCGTGTCTATCCTTTTTGAGTAATATCCAAACGGCTTGAGATATGACTTCCTTTAGCTCTGTTCAGATCCACTTCTTTACCAGCTTGTCTCTTGAAACATCTCTCTAAGCTTCTTTGTAGGCTTTTCCAAACTACTTTACAGTATGTGGTCCATAAAGTGTTTTGGCTTGCTACAGGATTCTGACTTGTACAATTCTTCAGTATTTTGTCTCCAAGATTTCATTCGAGAAGTGACTGAGTGATTGATTCGAGAACTGGAGTCGATTTGTTAGATAACTCTGAATTCTCGAATGCTGTGAGGTTGACATGTCGAATCACTTCTCAAATAAGACTTTTCTCCAGGAACCCTTAGTTGTCGAATAGAACATTTGACTTATCAAATCCCAGAGATATCGAATAGCTTCTTTAGTCCTTGAGATATCAAATGGAACTTTGACTTGTTGGCTCCTTGAGAACTCGAATGATGCTTTGACTTGTTGAATTCTTGAGTTCTTGAACAGAGTAATAGACATGTCGAATATCTGAGTTCTCGTATGAGATATCGATCAATACTTTTAGAGATATCGAACAGTGTCTTTTGAGATATCGAATCTCTGACTTCTCGAAAGCTAGACTTCTTGAATATGACAATCATACTTCTCGAATTGATACTTAGGTAAATCTTCATTCTTCAAATCCTAGCTGTGTTTATTTTGACAGTCTTTATCTTTAAGCTTGAGGCATGATCCTTGGATCTTCCTTCAAGAATTATTCTCTGACTTTAATTACAGTTACACAGATAGAAATTGATGCCTATTACAAGTACTATAACAAATAGAAACTCTACAGCTAGAGGTACTCAGGCATGCCTCTGTGACTAACAATCTCCCCCAAATTGTGAGTAAGACCCTTAGTCACAATTTCATGTCTGATAACAAGCCTATCATACATAAAGATAAAATATTGACAGTACATATATGAATTTTGATAAGCATCATGAATGGAATTTACAAGAGGAGTATTCTTACAGACTATGATGAAGTGCTAGCCATTGTCATTTGTTTCTATCTCCAAAGCTGTGGCTTGCAGATCATCATAAGCCTTCTTTTTCCTTTCTTCTTCCTTCCTTGCATTCTCATCCATAGCTCTTATGATAGCTGCCATAGCATCCAGTTCTTCAAGCAAGATTGAGTTCTTGAAATCTTCAAGTACTGGTTTCAGAATGTTTGCAGGATAGTGATTGAGTAGGTTCATCCTGATATTGACACGATCTCCATTCCTCCTCCTATATTTCACCACATAGGGATTGAGCTGAACTCTACACAACCCTTTTTCTTTTAGCTTCTCTGCTTTAACTTCCAGCCTATCAATCTCCTTCTCCCTTTCTAGCCATTTTTCAAAGCACTCCCTTCTTATCTTCTCAGCATGGTCTCTCTTCATCTTCACAAAGTCAATCAACTCCAGCTTCCACACCCTCTCCACTTTGTCTTCAGAATCCAACAGTACAATAATTCTCTCTATATCATATAACTTGCCCCAATTTTGACATCCCCTTTGTCTGAATTTCTTCTGTCTTCCATCATTGTATTTGATTTCAAGGTAGTCATTAACAATGGCAGCATAGTAGATTCTTTGAGCTTGTAGAAATTGCAGTTGGTCTTCATCAAAGTCTTCATCTAGAGGTTGAAGTTTTAATCTTGGATAGATTATTAGAGCTCTTGACCTAGGTAGCTTTACCCTTCTTGCTGCTTGCTTGAATTTAATCTTTTTCACTTTGTTGCTTGGCAGAAACTTGTGACCCATTCTTTTTGACCATCGTAGTATACCATTAGCAGTTTACTTTTGGAAACATACACATGGTTTCTTGATTTAAAAGTCCTTTGCTTGAGGTGGCAAAACAGTTGCAGAAGCCATAGATGTAGATTTTGGTAGGTCATTAATAACTGCAATCACCCTAGACTTGGAGTCTTGTGTTGTGGTAAGGTTACAGCTAGTAATGCCTAGGGCTTGCTATTTTCCACTCTTCCTCTCATAGACCTTGTTTTGGCCTTGATCATCATCATTCTTCTTGTCCTTGTTGCTCTTCTTCTTCTTGTCCATGTGATGGTTTATCAGATGACATACTTCCTGCAACTACTGTAGTTATGATAGTTCGTTTCTGTCCACTGGGGGTAATGATGTGCACTTCTGGCATAGTGACAACTGGTAGAGAGGTTTGAGTTTCAGAGACTTTGGCTTTATACTTGCCTTGAACATGAGGAGTTGTAGATTTTAGGGATGCTCTTGGTTGACCACCCTCAGATATGATTATGCCCTTCTCCCCCTTAGACTTTGGGTTTTTGGAATTCCTCTTCTCCTCTTTAGGCTTGTTGTTAGGCATAGAGGCTTTTGAAGGGGCCTTTGGGTTGGAAGAGTCTTCAGGGATAGGGAGGCCCATGTGCTTCAACATGGCAGACAACATTTGTTATTGATGAAGAAGGACATCAGCTGTGGTGTTGGCCTGAGTGTCCAACTTGTTATGTAGCAGAACAACAGTGTCCTGAAGTTCAGCATTCGAGTGTTTGAGTGAGCTCACTTCTTCTTCTAAAGAGGTCACCTTGGTGAACAACTCAGTAGCTTTGAATGCAGAGAGTGACTGTGCTTTGAGCCTCACTACTTCATACTTTGGCATGTCATGGACAGGAACTTCAGTCAGCAGCTTGTCTCCATATTGATTGGCAAAGAGAGCTTGATCATGGCATTTGCATCATTTGTCTGAGAAGACAAGTTATGGATTTGAGTTGCAAGATTCTTGACAGCATTTTGAACCAAGGGAAACCCATTATCCATCTTAGTGCAGGTATTTTTGTATACTTGAATGGTTCTAAGTACAGGATCTAGAGAGGGAAATTTTAAGAGAAATTCCTTCTTTTTTTCACTCACTTCCTTTGCTGTGGCATCACAAACCTTACTGACTTCTGTTTTAACTCCCTTGCCAAGGTAGTGAGCAGCCTTGAGAAATCCCTTATAGGAGTCATTTATAGCCTCATACACTTTACCAGGGGATAAAGATTTGGCATTCGAACCCAGTGAAGTGAGGTACTCTTCTTTTAGATATTGGTACATCATCTTTGTGACACAACAGAATGGCTTCATAGTCTAGATCTAAGAGATTTGATGTAACAAGATGTTGGGCTATTTTGACAAACTCAGGAATCTGATCCACAACTAATCCTGAAGCAGACCCTGATCCTGAAGCACTGTCATGTTGCACAGGCTTCAGCCATTGTGACAAAAAGTCAGAGCTAGGCAAGCTAGACTCCTCAGTTGCAGATGCAACTTCTGCAACCGGATGGATTGACTCTACTACTGTTGTCTCCACAGAAGTAGGATGGGTTACAACAGTATTTGACACAGGCACAGAGTCTCTAGTGAAAACTAGTGAATCCTCTGTGTTTGTGATGGTGTCATGAGGATATGCCCCAGCTTGCATTCCCTCAATCTAAATGTGGTTCCTGGGTGGTGAGCAAAGTGTCATGAACTAAGTCACTTGAATCCATTGGCTCACCAAGAGAAGAGAATTCTTGGTGATCAATGCCTTGCTCCTCAATTTCTTGAGTTGTCGGCTTCAAGGAATTTGAGTGGTAGATTCTGGAAGAGAAGTGTCGTTTAGATTTGATTTTGACAACTCATCCTGAGAAATAGAAGGAGTTTCAATTGTGATGTGCTCTCCACTCAATGTAGTGCCAGCCTTATCACTCCTATGTGTTGACTCATTACAAGAAGGTGCATTGCGGAGAATGCTTGATTCTATAGATGCACCCTGTTGAGAGGGCACATCTAGTGAGCTGTTTGCCCCTGATTTTACAAGTTCAGCCATTTGTGTGATTGAAGAGGTGGTTTTTGTTTTCTTCTTCTTCTTTGGCCTTAGTAAGGGTGACTCTGGTTCCTCACATTTTAATCCTAACTCAGCACTCAATGCTGCTTCTGATAACATGTTTAAACCAGTGTGAGTTCTCTTCTTCTTCTTCTTCTTCTTCTTCTTCTTCTTCTTCTTCTTCTTCTTCTTCTTCTTCTTCTTCTTCTTCTTCTTCTTCTTCTTCTTCTTCTTCTTCTTCTTACTAGCATCACCCTGTTGAGAGGATGATGCAGTTGGCCCAGTGTTTAGTAGAGTGTTTGGCTGAGAGGGTTGGTTAGCAGGCCCTGGATTAGCATTTTGTTTTACTTGCTTGGGCTGTGCTAACTGTGATTTGGAATCAAATGTTGGCATGTTGTGAGGGTAAGTCCTAAATAAACTTTCCATATGGGGAGTTATTTTAAATCTTACATCCACATTATTTCTAGTCTCCAAATTACCAAAAATAAGTTTGGTCATGGATCTAGGATAGCCTATTCTATTTCTATCTATCCCAGGCAATTCAACCAGTTTATCATTTATAGAATTAAGTACAGATTGAATAAAACGAGGGAAGAAGATTTCAGTACCTCTCTTGGCTGAGTTCTTACCAAGTCTTCCATACAACTCCTATAGAATTATCTGTCCAACATCTATCTTTCTCCCATAGGCCAAAGCATAGCCTATCTGCTGTGCAGGAGCACTAATTTGATCAAAGCTGGACTCCTAGCAGTGAAGACTTGAAGTAGAGTAGCAAATAAATAACTCCACTCCTTCCGTAAGAACTTTCAATTCAACTGCCCAAGATTGATTTCATCTGAGTAATTGATGAAGTCAAAGAAGTCTTCCAATTCAGCATTTATGGCTGGTGGGTCCACTACACCATAAAAGGCCTACGACCACATTTAGAGCCTATGTTGCCTTTGCCATGCATGTTTTTGACTATTACAACATTATCATTTTCATGTTGCCTTAGGTAGCAGAAATATGTTGGCCTAGAATAAAAGTGTTTGCATGTTGCCATAGTTATGAAATTGTGTTGCCATAATTTTGCAATGAACAAAATTTTATATTCTCTACTAAAAATAATTTTTTTACTTTTTTCACATGAAAATTACTTTATTTGGAATATGTCCGTAGAAGTGAATATTTCATTAAAAGGTTAAAACGTTTAAAGGTGAAAAATTTTATTTTTATGTTCATTAAATAGTATTAAACAAAATTTTTCAAATGATTTGTTATCTAAATAATTTTTAATATATCATTAAAATAAAAATATTGTCTTATATGATTAAAAATATTTTAATATATTATTTCATATTATATAAAAAGAACTGAATGCTTAATTAACAATTTAATTATTTTTCCAAATAAATGAAAAAATAAAAAAATAAATTATTTTTTTCCCTTGTAAGAGACAAAAAGATGAAAATTTGGGATAACTTGGATCAGTCATGAGCGGCAAAAATACCGCCTCACAAATATTACAATATATTTCCCCCATTTTCCCTCTTTCCCAAAATTTTCATTTCCCCCCTTCCCAAAATTTTCATTTCCCCCCTTTACTCCTGGTGTCCAAACACATACACAAAACACAGATCCACCTACACAAAATTTTATCCCCCTCTATCTTCTCAATCGCACAAATACACACACAAATTTAAACCCTAGTTCTTCATCTCACCATTATCAAACACGCACCCATAGCAACAAATAATAACTCGAGAACCCCACGAAATATTTTCATACGAAACCCCCCTCTATTGAAGCAATTCATTTTTCGATTCAATTAGTAAGTTCAATTTCTAATTTTTAGTAAGTAATTTTTAATTAATTTTTTGTATGCATTTATTAGTTTGTATTTCAGTCGATCTGCCTATAGGACTAGTTGAGAGGTCTGATTTGAGAGGTTTTACATATCATGTTGTTTCTTGATTTTGCATATCAATCTGTTTCTTTAATCTGCAATTATCAATTTTTTCCATCTGGGGTTTCAAGAATCATTGATTTGTTTTCGATTCTTTGTATCGATTAGAAAATTGAAGTGTTCGATTTACATAGGCAGGAGCAGCTGTTAGATTTACCAGGTCTCCCCCTTTCTTATTCCTCCTCTCATTTATCGACATACATTATCGTAAGTCGTTACATGTTTCTGTACACTCTTTATTTGTGTTTTGCTTTATTAATATACTTGTGTTTATTAATGCTCGCGTTTTCTCGGGAATTATTTGCTAAAACGGATAGAGGGAGGCCTGATCCAATTGTGGGTGTTTTTGAGATTTTTCTATTGTGATTTTGGTTTTACTTAGTTTATGGTTGATGATTTTGTATTGGGGTTTATGATAGGCTTATCAGCAACAAGAAAAGGAGGCCGCTCAGTTGGCAAAGAAGCAGAGTACGTATACGCTTTTGGAGGATGTTGATGTTGATAATGGCGGTGTTGGTGGTAATAGTTCTGCGATTTCTGAGTCCAAGAAGAAGGATTCGAAGAGAAAATGATTTAGGAAAAAAGCTTAATCCTAAGCATTCTGATTGATTGACATTTGCAACAATGTTTACTCACTAGTAAACTTTCAATATGAGTTTTTGTTCGATTCTTTGTGAATTAATCTCCACGCAGATTTCGTGTTCAAAGAGAAACTTAAGAGAACGAGACGCAGCAGGGACAAAAAAGGTACACTGTATTTATTGGTGTTTTAAGACAATTTGCTCAATAATTTTTTTTTTGCATGAAGTCGACTAAATAATCTGATGTAATTGCACTTTTCTTACAATTCAGAAAGGATGATGACTTAGGTTATTTGAGAAGTCAGAAGTATTTCGGAAGTCAAAACTATGTAGCATTGAAGCATTATATATACTAGCATACATGATTACACTAGTATATCTGAGTGGTAACTTTAGGTTACTGACAAGTACTCAACAAGTCAAGAAGTATGTATGGAAGAACTTATAACCATTGCAAATTTACAGTTAAAAAATGTGCTAAACAAAATTAACATGTGTCACCTCACTCTATAAATAACTCATTTTAACATATAATGCTAGGAGCATATTCAAATTGTACATCCTGCAATCTAAAATTAAATTCCGAGAATTCAGTATTTTCTTATTAGATTAAAGGAACTATTTATGTTTATGGATTTGTGTCATGACTGAATTAATAATTACTTCTGATACAGATTTGTGATTTTGGGCTGGCAATGACTACCAAAATAGTGGAGCCATCATAATGCCTAAAAATTTAAAGGCACATTGGGTCTGTAATGCAAAACTTGTACACTTATAGTTTGGTAGGTTACTCCATTAATATGCTTATTTATACTTTCTCAATAGCAGCTACTTTGCTCCAGAATATTTTATGCATGGCATAGTAGATGATTTCATGGTACTTTAGACCCTTGACACTGTATATTTACAAGGATGATTTCATGGTCTTCAAAATGATAGATCTTCTCCTGGTTGCTCAACTAATTTTAAATTATTATATCCTTTATGGTATTGGATGTGCTCATATACATATCGATTTTACTTCGCGTGATAATGCAGTAGAATTTTAATATCGTTACCTATTTAACTGCATAATTTTTTTATATCATATGTTTTACTAGCTGCTATGTATATAACAGGTAGGTCCATTTGATTGAGGCCAGTGAAAAAGAATTTCAAAGAATCGTGGAAGAAACAGAAATAAACACAATCTGAGATCTAATGACCATTTCGAGTGACCATAAAGATGGTACTATGGTGATTGGTGGCAGAAGCTCTTGATTTAGTCATGGAATACCTTTATTTTTAGACCATCTTTTGCTATTATGTTAGTCTTATGTACTTGGTAAGATATATTGTAGTTTATCAACTTCTGGCACCAAACCAGCTTATGTCTTTTGCTTTGAATTTTAGTTGTTCATTGTTACTTGTGATTGGATTGGATTATTATGAATCTGGTATGGATTGGATTATTATGATTGTAAAATTGGTCGTGTTGATTTGGTATTTAAGGAATGCGTATTTTCATATTTATGATTTTCTGTTGGAAATAGAAAAGTGTTGCCATTGATGCTATAAACTGTTGGCAAAAGGAAAATTAATGTTAAGAAATGTTACTAGAAAATGTTGCTGTAGGTTAAAATTTGTGTTGGCATAAAAGTGGGTCCCAACTGTGGGCACCCTTGTGGGCCCTAGCTGTGGGTCCCAAAAAATGGACCCCACCAGTGGGGCCCACTTTTTTTTTTTGCAATATGTTTAATCCAAAGGCAACATAATATCATGTTGCTAAAAACTGATAATATTGTTGCCATAGCTAGTCTACGTCAATAGAAAAGCTGATGTTGCCATAGAGAATTAAAATGTTGCCTTTGACCCCAAAGGCAACGGCAAAAATAGCAACACTAGCAACATGTTGCCTTTGGGTTTTTTTGGGCCTAAGGCAACATATTTCAGGTTTACGGCAACACTTTTTCGGTGTTGCCATAGGCCTTTTATGGCGTAGTGGTCGTACACTTTTTGTTGTAACCCCATTGCTTGATTCATATCTGCAGTAGTGATAGTAATTTCCTTATCTTGAATCTTGTAGTGAACGATGTACGAGGTTATTGCATTCTCTAGAGCTACAACTTCCACAGTTGCAGTTCTCCAAAACTGTTCGAGTAAGTCGAGATACAGAGTTGGGTTGGCTGAGAGTGCATCTTTGATGTATGATTCTAACATCCATCGAACAAAGCACTTGAAATTTGCATTCGGTGCTTCCACATCATTGGTTATAGCGATGAAATTAGTCTGTTGGGGTATGGTGAGTTGGATGTTTTCCATTTATGCAAGGAGAGAGAGAAGAGAATGAGGGTTGAAGAAGAAATTTACCTTGAGCGGTTAAAATTTTTATTTTGCAGAGGGGTAGATGCTTAAGATATCGATCGTAATGGGTAGAGCAGTTGAGGGAGGTTATAAATAGGGTTACTTGAATTATCGATTAGGTATATGCTTTGTACCGACAAGTCAGGTATCCAAGAAAAGAACAACAGCTGTTCAATATGTCGTATGTGTCACATTCGATAACTTGAGCAGGTAAAAACCGACAGTTGGCAGTTTATTCAATGTAAAGTTGAATAATATATGTCTTTTATGAGTGAGTTAAAATTGTTAGATAAAAGTCAAAAAGGGTTTGACGCTTGTTAGGTCCAATTGTGTTGTAGAGGGGGGGTGAATACAACTTTTCGAATATGAGAAGCAATAAATACGATGCAATAAATGAACACACAGATTCAAGGAATATATGTCTTATATATAACTTGAAAGGGTTGCTACAACATTCATTACAAAGTATAACAGAAGTTGAGAGAGAAGTGAATGATACTAAGCTCTGTGAATGCACTCTCTCTTTTTCTCTTGTGTTTTTCTCTAGAATTGCTCACACACTAAAACATTACACAAGTACTTCTATTTATACTACATGTAATCTATGTCCTGTAGTCTTCAAAGACTAAGATATACGTGGCCCAATGATGTCCACATAAATCTTGCCTTATCTTGAAAGCTTGGAAATCTGCCAATCAGAAGATGCCATGTGTCATGTTGAAGCTGCACTCTAAGTAGAACTTCTACTTGAGAATTTCTACTTAGCCATCTCGAAGTTCTAAGTAGAACTTCTACTTAGAAACTTCTACTTGGCTATCTAGAATATTTAGTACTTAGAAAATATTCTGGTCTTCAACTTGAAACTTCAATGCACATCTCGAACTTGTGATATCTTCATGTCTTCTTTATTCTTCACTAAGCTCTTGAATATGGATCTTTATTACTGACATAAACTTGCTATCAATGTCCTGACACTTGATGCAACGGTCTGGTTCATAAGTGACTAGTCTTGATAGGGTTTTTGCTTCTTGAATAAATTACCATATCCAATTAGAAATGTGGCTTTCCAATATTTGCTTTCCTTCTTGTTCACTTGAAATCAATTGGTCTTATTGATACTGATAGTTATGATCTTGATTCTTGGCTTTCCAAATCACTGAGGCATGAACAACTTTGACTTGAACTTCTCTCAATGATTTCTTCTTGGATTGATCATAGTTAACATGTTGAATTGTATCAATTACCTTGTCTTCATTTAGTGTTGATTTCTTGTGACTTCTTGTTCTTGATTGTCTTCTGGTTAAGTATCTTTTCCTTTAGTTTGAGTTACATTAGATATAGTGTTACAAGTTTACACACTCTGCCTTTCAATCTCCCCCAATTTGATTGTCTAACAATGACATTCAAATTAATGAAGGATAACTCAACTAAACAATGAGACGAGAAAAGATAATTAACATTACAGTCTTGAATAATTTACAATTGACATTTACATGAAAACAATACAAAGAACTTAAACTAGAAACAGAATTCGAACTTCGAATTAAAGATCATTTGAGTGATTCCTATCACCTGGATTATTTCATATCTTTTAGTCAAACTTGTATCACCTTATTGGATTCACTCTAAGGTGAATTTTCCTCAAGTGAGTTAAAGCAACCAAAAGACATGAAGTTTTTCCAACTTCAAGTTCACACCACTCTGACCTTTAACCCTAATTCCGTTTCCTCTTTCTAGCTTCAGCAGCTTGGTCTCTCTCTTCTTTCTGCCTTTTGCTCTTCTCCTTCTGCTGCTTTTCTTTCTTGTATACTGGATCTTTAAGCTGCTTCCACCTAGCATTCAACAGACTCACAGCTTCCATTTCTAGAGGGTTCTTGGGCTCTGGATAAGGATGTTTGAAAAGCCTTCTGAGTTTGTCCACCTCCTGAGTAGTTCTGATCTTTGGAATATCCTCGAAGTTCTTCATGATGAGCTGAGGTTTCCAGTGAGATTTATCAGATTTGAACTGACAATAGATCATCTTGGGGTAGCCCTTGACACGGTCAGTATTGTGGACACTGGCCGCATCTCGCTCCATTCTCTTCTTTTCCACTACTACTTCAGACAGGTAACTCATGAGTCTCTGCTTTTCTTCAACAAACTTATCTTCCACTTCGCCCCATTTGAATACATACAATACTCTCTCCAGAAATGCAGCATCTTGAGTCCGTAGCAGCCATTGTCTACTCATATGCAAGATTGTTTGATTTTGGTCTGCATCTATGAATACCAAGGCATCAGCTGTATCTTCAACATAAGCATGTATCCAGTATACACTTTCACTTCCTGGAACACCAATAACCTCCCTTATTTCTCCTTGTTCAAGTGCTCCAGAAGGAAGAGTCAGAGCTTCATCTACATTCTTCATGGCTTGAAGAATATTCCATTTCTTCTCTATCAGCTCCGGCTCAATCTTCACGTCATCAAGAGGGTTTGGAGCAATGACATCACACTTCCACACCTCATTGCTCTTCTTGAATATAACTCTTTCAATGATCTTCACGGATTTATCTTTAAGCTCAGAAGCGAATCCCTTACTCATCATTTGTCTACAGACAGCTTTGAGAGATTCTACTGAAAGCTCCATTAGATCATTTTCCTCCATGCTAACCCTCTTCATCTTTCCATCAACTACCATCCGGATAAAATTTGGATATGCTGAGAATTCTGGACCCTTGTCCTCTGCTAGCTGCATTAACTGATCCCTGTACAGAATGCTTAGCTCCTCAGATTGAGAGTACTGAATTTTAGTCGCTAGCAAGAACAACTCTGACGCAGATCTTCTCATTATGAATTGGTCATCCACATATAGGAACGATGTTGGGACTCCTTCTACCAAAGACAAGATAACCTGCCACTCCTTAAGATTTGCATTGTATCCAACCCTGACTTTAGAAATTAATCTCTTCAAAGCATTTATATAGTCCCCAGTCATTGGATTCTGCAAATTCAAGTTGTAGAACAGATCATCTGCATCCTTGTTATGAACTCCTTTTGCACATGGTCCCATCATTATCTTCCTTGCTTCATCCCATTTCTGCCCTATCCTTCGTTTGTCCAGATCAACTTGAGGATTGGCTAGCCTTGCAAGCTCATACTCATACTGCTTCCCTTGTAGCTCCACCTTCTGTTCTAGGAACGCAGCATGTTCTTGCATCATCTTCATTTTATGGAACTGAGCTTGTTCCAAGGCTAACTGTTGAGCTTTAAGGGTTTCCTCATCAACAGGAAATTCTTCAGGCAGTCCGAAAGACATCCCAGCACCTCCACCTTGTTCCTTCAAAGATCTTTTTATAGCGTGTGCCAACGGTACGTCTTCCATGTCAGAATCTGAGTCAAGTACCTCCTGTACTGTTTCCTGATGACTCAGATCAACAAATGGTTCATCAACCATTACTGCCTTACCCTTCCTCATCCTCAGAGCCTCTTCATCAACAGACGGCTCAATTTCTGGTTCCTTGACAAGATCAGCGGGTTCTTCAATTTCTTCGATGTGAACTGCCTGCTGTCTCGTCTCCTTTCCACTCTCCCCCTTAGGTGAGTTATCCTGAGCTCCACCATGGTCTTCAGATCCACCAGCTGCATAGGAACCTCCAAAACCGGAACCAGAGGCTCCCGCTCCACTAGCACCACCTGCACCACCTGCACCAGCATCGGGGGGAGGTTGTTGCGACTCGAAGCACTCCGGGGGCACAAAACTCCTGACTGCGAACATCATTCTACTGATCTCCACAGTCATTGTATGCATTGTAGACTCCAATGCCCCCATCCTCTCATTGAGAGTGCTTCCCAAGACACCACCAGCATGGCCCAAGTCATTGACCTTATTTGTCAAATCATCAAAAGCTGTAGCTTGACTTTCCATTCTTGCTGCGTAGTCGTCTAGAGCCCTTTGATTGTTTCCAAGATTCATCCCAAACTGCCCCATCGTCTGCCCGAACTACCTCATCTGATTTTCCATTGAAGTCATACGCGTATCAAGATTTTCAGTGTTAAGGGACGGTGTTTGGTTTAGGTGACCTCGCTCTAATACTCGTTCTGTTGGTATTTAACGCTCGGTTTCGGGCCTTGAAAATGAAGGTCCCTCTCTCCCTAACCTCTCACACACACTCCCTGTCTCACGCTCGTGTATGTCTTCAATGATTGATCCAAATAGTGAAGCAGTACCTGCAGAAAATTGATAAGAAATGTTGTTGACAGTTATGGGATCAAATTCTGTTTGTTCCTGAGTTGGAATCTCAGGCTGAGAGGCTGCAAAGTGTCCTTGTACGACATCAGAACCGATCCTCTTTGCAGCATCAGTACGTACCGGTGAAGGTACGGCTGAAGTTCTTAAGACTTCATGTCCTCTTGAAGCAACAGTATCTTCAAGAGGCACATCATCCTCACCAAAATCAAAATCCCTATGTGCAGAATGTTCAAGGGGTGAACCACTCGCGTGAGGTGGAGTGGTTGCGTGTGACACGCTAGGGTTTGACTGTGGTTGTGAAGTAGCAGCGTGGAAAAGTTTGGCTTTCTTTCGAATAAGTTGCTGCTTTTCGGGTTCATTCTCCTCATCATTACTATATATATACGTGCTGGTTTTCTGACTTCCGTTAACAGGGGTGATAAAGAATAGGAATGTGTATCAGACTCAGAGTCAGAAATATGGCTCTTACCCTGGGATAGATCCTGCGGGTTAGCAGTCTCTTGGGTCGCGGAATCAGAAACATAGGAGGAGGAATGAATAGTATGTAGGGAGAGATTACCTGATTGATTACCTTGTGCATCATCGCTTTCCTCATCAGGGATCTCATCAAATGCCTCAGCATGAACAGATGGATTTTGAGCATGTGATGAAACTTGTGATGATGCCTCCAAATTGGTAACTCCTGCATCATATCTAAGCCACATTTGAATATTTTCAGGAGTAGACATCGGCTTACCTTGATGTTTATCCTGATTTGCAATGGTTGAAAGTGACTTAGTGCCCATCCCTAGCGATTCAGATGTGGGGCTTCTGGCAAATCCCTGTCTAATAGCAAGAGCATCCTTCGGTATTAAGTCATTGATCAGCATTTCAAGAAACCGAGGAAACCAGCAGACAACATCATTTGTAGTGAGGTCTCTGCTTGCAAGGGATCCCATTGAGGCCACTATCTCAGAGAGAACTATGCGTCCATAGTTTATATCCAGTTCTCTTGCTAGGGCAACTGCAAAGGTTTGCATTGGAATTGGAATTTGATGAAAGTCTTTTTCGCGTGCCCGAAAACATCTTGTGATGGCCTCGAAAAAGTAATTCCATTCCGCATGGAAGAATTGCTTTTGGATATTTCCCGTGATTGGGCCTTTTGGAGGATAACATCCAATTTCTTCAAAGAATCTGAGGCGTTCTGCAGCAGTAGGTTCTGGATCATAGGCATCTTTAATTGGGAATCCCAGAACTCTGTTGACGATTTGTTCGGTCACCTCATATTCCTGACCCGCTAAGGTAAACCTGAAACCGTAGGGGGTTGATTTACTCCCAAAAGTAACCGCACTAGTCCACAATTGCTGTAAAGCATCATGTACTAGTGTAGGTTTAGCAGTAAAAGCCTGGCTAGCTTTGGAATACAAATTGAGAAATCGTATCAAAAACTTAAACCGCGGGAGTTGATCACCAATTTCCGTAGAAATATTATAAAAATTGTTTTTAGCAAGTGAAAATTGGTGAGCCATTTTGATTAAATGTTTTTCTTTAAAAAGATGTGATTTTTTTTTTTTAATTTTGAAAAACAAATAATTTACGAATTAAATGATGTATCCCTTTTAATTTATCAAAAAGAACAAAAGTCCCTTAGAGAAGATTAAACTACGGGATGAACAATCAAAAACCAATGACCAAATCTGAATATTCAAAGAAGATGAATATTCGTGTGTACCAGTGAAATCGTGTGTGTTTATGAATGGTGAATATGGAATTGCGTTTTATGAACAGTACACAAACACTATATGTTCGTGTGTATGTATATGCGCGTGTATGTTGATGAACACAAAACACACCCACACAAAGATTAATGATTACACAGAGAATCTCAGTCAAAAATTTGGCAGTAATTCGTGATTAGTACGAGTTTAATCACAAAAACACGGATCAAAGGTATGTAATTAGTGAAATCGCACTGTTCTTGTGAAACGGCTGCTGAAAATTAGAATTAGGTAAAGTGAATTAGGCATCGAGTTAGAGATGTATATATAGATGAATGTGGAATGACAAAAATGTCCCTGTTAAAAAATGTGAAAAGTACTAAGTCCATACAGGGGACATCTAAGTCGAACTCTATCTCGAACTTTTCTATCTCGAACATCTCTATCTCGAACATCAAGTCGAACTTCGAGATAAAGTTCGAGATAGAGGTTAACTCGAACAATTATGCACAAATAAGCACTTTAACCAATATTACAGCAGAAACTATAGGGAAATTCTATCTTGAACATTATTGAATTGTAGTAAACTTGGAAAAAGGAAATTCAAGATACTTTTCAAGTTAGAAGTCTATCTCGAACATCAAGTCGAACTTCGAGATAAAGTTCGAGATAGACTAAGAGCTCTATCTCGAACATCAAGTCGAAATTCGAGTTGAGTTTCGAGATAGACTAACTCGAAGTTAATCTTAATTTCTTTCCAAAATACCCCCAAAAAGTACAGGGTAATTCAAGATATGTTTCGAGTTAAGAGTGTAACTCGAAAAATTCCCTTTAGCTTAACTGAGAACTCTATCTCGAACACCAAGTCGAAATTCGAGTTGAGTTTCGAGATAGACTAAGAACTCTATCTCGAACATCAAGTCGAACTTCGAGATAAATTTCGAGATAGACTAACTCGAAGGTAATTCTCAGTTCTTTTCAAAATATTCCCTTAATGGAAATCTCATCTCAACCTGAGATAAAATTCGAGATAGACTTTATCTTGAATATTTTGAAGATAGAACTAGGCACACTGGTAACTCGAATTCGAACTCTAAGTCGAATTTCGAGATGAATTTCGAGATAGCCAACTCGAAATTCTTCCCAGACTTAGAATTTTACAAAAACTCCACTCTGACAGCTTAAGTCGAAATTCAAGTCGAATTTCTAGATGAGTTTCGAGATAGAACCTAACTCGAAATATTGAAGTTTTTCAATTCTAAGGCCTCTAATTACATGAAAATCATAGGTAAATTCATCTAAAAATCATGCAATATTTAGAATATTATGAATTTAAATCCCCCTATGATCATGCAATCTAACAAGCATAAATTCATAGATTTGTGCTATAAAAGACACTTAAAACACAATGAATTCATGCAAAAACACACTATATGCAACCTATAACAATCATTGATTAGGCATATTAAAGTCTAAGCACATAATGATTGAGTAGCTTGCACATACAAACTTAAACATGGATTTTACAGATAGAAGGCTTTACTAACTTGTGTTAAGCATTCCCAATTCACCAACCAACCTGTTGAATGTTACTTCATCAAGAGGTTTGGTGAATATATCTGCAATTTGTTGCATTGTGGGCACAAAATGTAGCTCCACAGTCCCCTCCTCGACATGTTCTCTTATGAAATGATACCTGATGTCAATATGCTTGGTTCTTGAGTGATCTACAGGATTGTTGGTTATGGCAATGGCACTTGTGTTGTCACACATGATTGGAATTTTCTTGTGCTCCATGCCATAATCCTTCAATTGGTTCCTCATCCACAGTATTTGAGCTACACAGCTTCCAGCAGCAATGTACTCAGCTTCAGCAGTAGAAGTAGATACTGTATGTTGCTTTTTACTTTGCCAGGACACCAATCTTCTGCCAAGAAATTGGCAAGCACCAGATGTGCTTTTCCTATCAATCCTGCAACCTGCATAGTCTGAATCCGAATAGCCAATAAAATTAAAACCTGTATCTCTTGGGTACCAAATCCCTAGATTTGGTGTGCCCATGAGATACCTAAAAATTCTTTTGACGGCTACGAGATGTGATTCTCTAGGTTCCGCTTGGAACCTTGCACATAAACAAGTTGCGAACATTATATCTGGTCTACTTGCAGTTAAATAGAGGAGTGAGCCAATCATACCTCGATAGCTTGTGATGTCAACTGATTTACCTGATTTGTCTTCATCAAGCTTCGTGGCTGTTGCCATGGGAGTCTTAGCTGCTGATGCATCTTCTAGATTATACTTCTTGAGTAAATCCCTGACGTACTTGGATTGACAGATAAAGATACCATCTTTTCTCTGACTGATTTGTAATCCAAGGAAGAAGGACAGCTCTCCCATCATGCTCATCTCATATTTTTCCTGCATTAGCTTGGCAAATTTCTCGCACAAGCGCTCATTTGATGACCCAAAAATAATATCGTCCACATATACTTGAACAAGTATTAAGTCATTTCTCACAACTTTATAGAACAATGTTTTATCAATTACTCCCCTAACAAAACCATTTTCAATTAAGAATAGAGATAAGGTTTCATACCATCGCCTTGGGGATTGCCTGAGGCCATAGACAGATTTGAAGAGTAGATATACAAAATCTGCATGTTCTGGATCAACGAAGCCAGGCGGCTGTTCCAGATACACTTCTTCTTCTAACTCTCCGTTCAGAAAGGCACTTTTCACGTCCATCTGGAAAACTTTGAAGTTCTTATGTGCTGCAAATGCCAAGAACATCCTGATTGCCTCAAGTCTTGCAACTGGTGCATAGGTTTCATCATAATCAATTCCTTCTCGCTGAGAATAACCTTTTGCAACCAAACGAGCCTTGTTTCGTGTTACAAGTCCGTTTTCATCCAGTTTATTTCTGAATACCCACCTAGCTCCAATTACGGATTTGTTCTTTGGTCGGGGTACCAGTTTCCAAACTTTCTGCCTTTCAAACTGATTGAGTTCCTCTTGCATTGCAATCACCCAATCAGCATCGCCAAGAGCTTCTTCTATTTCTTTAGGTTCAAGCTTGGATAAGAACCCAGAATATAAGGAGATATTAGCCATGTCAGCTCTTGCAGTTCTTCTAGTAGTCACACCAGCATCTGGATCACCAATAATTAACTCAAACGGATGGTCTCTATTCCATACCCGTTCACCTGGAAATTGTCTTGATGATTCAGCTTGACTTTCTGAGTTGGGGTGCTGACTACTTTGATTATTTTCACTAACTCCCCCTGAGTTAGTGCCAGCTCCTACAGAACTAGAGTCAACTCGACTCGAGCCTTGAACAGTAGTCCTTGAGCTGCTATTTACTCCCCCTGAGTTGTTGCCGGTTGGTACTGAAGAAGTCTCTCCTGATCTTGTAGAATTAGCTTGTTCACTAGACTCAGGTTCTTCATGTACGCTTGGAACATTTAATGGTACAATCAACTCAGGTTCATCTTCAAGATCTTCTAAGTCCAGATTCTGAAATTTTAGGGACTCAGGTTCACTAGAATCTCTTGAAATTGATGAGAGTTTGGTATCGTCGAATCTGTAACACCCCCAGATCCGGGGTCCGGGATCCGGTGGTTACGGTTTCCAATTCTGTCCACAACACTTGAACTTTCCTTAACATAAAATAAATTACGTCTCTATAACCCAACACAATAATATAAAACACACCCGTTATAGTCCCAGAGATGAAATCAGAGTAACACTCAAATTTTTATTAATCACCTTATGAGTTCTTACAATCCAAAAGAATTTCAATATAAATACATACTCTTTGCCATCCATTTACATAAGGCATACTAGACCATATTCTTGGTACTGAAAGAATAAATATACCCTACCAATAGCTTCTTCTTCAGCTCTGGTAGTCTCATCGTCCTCGCCCGCGTCGAGTGCGCCTTGTGCGAGTCATCTGGTCTAGCTGTTGTTGTGATATAATAATAAAGCAAGGGTGAGCAATAGCCCACCAACAATAATATATGACTGAACGATAATGTATAACAGTTCAAAAGTATCTTTCAAACCATATGCCATGCCTTTACGGAAATGATGCCAGTATAATATGAACGATGAAGTTACAAGGTAACTTAAAGTATTTGTTTGTAGAAATATCTGCTACATCAAAGTAAGCGAGATATTCTTATTGTTATTAAGAAGAGGAACTTGCAAGAAAAGGTTGCAATTCCAGTTATGACCCTTTTCCAACTCTGCCAACAGTAATCATGTTGCAGGAAATAAATAAATTTGGATGATGAACCAATGATGGAGTATTCACCGCGCCCGCTGTTCCAATCTTGATGATCAGTCGAGATCGTACAGCTCAATTTAGATTTACTACCGGTAGAAGGAAGAACTGACGGCTTTACTTGTGTACCGCCTTACTAGCTCTCCCCGGCCAACGGTTGGGCCAAAGGGGATGGACCGGCGCTACTCGGCCTCTTACACGACTCCTAGTTCAAATAGAATTCATGATTCTGAATGTAACGTTCGTCCCCCTTTCCCCAAGTATAATACTTGTTGATAAGACTCCACAAAGTAGTCGTATCTAGTTGGAAAGGAAAATTTACCAATAACTCCCAAGCTATTACTTGGTAACGGATATCAACTTGTTCCAGTGATCTTACCCCTCGAAAGATGAGAAGGTAAGCAACGACTTAATAAGTCAACAGCACCCGAGTTGCGAGTGAAGGGAATACTTTATGACCGGGAAGTCGACAAGATAAATAACATTTTCCAAGTAAGGTTCCCTTATTATTAAGGAGGTAGACTCAAAGAAGAATGATGTCTGAGAACCTTCCTTGATATAGGATTAATAATAATATGACTCCGAAATATTTTTCGTAATAATCGAAGAAGATAAACCTTATTGAGGTTATTCTAAGTATGGAATAAATATTCAGAGAATATTTATTGAATTAAAAATATTTAAAGAATATTCAGGAATATGAAAGAATATCTTTAATCAGAGTATTTTTCAAATAATTCTTGAAGAAATATCGAGAGAATATTTATTGCATAATTAAATATTCAAATGAATATTCCAAATAATATTCATTAATCAATAAGACCTGAAAGGAATATTTAAAATATTTAAAATAATATTCGATGATTAAATAGAACCCTGGATGAATATTCAAAATAATATTCATAATTAATTAGGAATTTAAATGAATATCAATAAAGTAATATTCATTTAATAAATAATATCCTAAATGAATATCAAGTAATATTCATTTAGTAATCCAAGCTTTAAAGGAATATTCGATATAATATTCGATAAGTAAATCAAGCTTCAGATGAATATTGAAGATAATATTCATCAAGTACTTAATACCTTAAATGAATTTTCAAAAGTAATATTTATTTAATGAAATAATATTCTAAATGAATGTCCACATAATATTCATTTAGTAGTCTCATCTTTAGAAGAGTATTCGAAATAATAATCGATAATCAATTCGACTCCGAATGAATATTGACGAATATTATTCGTCGAATGATTACGTTCAAATAATTATTTGAAGTAAGGATCGTTAAAATAATTAGTCTCGGACGAATATTCAAATAATATTCGTCGCCCAAATAATAGAAAATATTTACTTAAATATTTTCCTCCGAGGTAATCTCGATATATCAAGGAATATTGACTCCCGGTCTATTTTTGATTAATAAGATGTATACGCCCTTCTATGAGGGTCTTACAATAATCGGCTTATAACTGATATATAACTATCTAGCTTATAAGCCAACAATAACATTCAGGGAACAAGTATATCACTTCAACTTGAAAGTAGGCATGCATGCAATGGCATATGTATATCAGCATATATATATATATATTTATTCAATCACAACAACAGCCTAAAAGAAGGGAATTGAAACTTGCCTGGTAGTCGAGTACGGTAAGGGGTAGTGGTAGCGGGTCCCGGTTCAGCTTGGTGATCTATAAATAGCCAAGGCATTCGGGATTAATCACTTAACATATTAAAAGTTAAGTTATACTTAATTCGAAACACGTTCTCGAGTTATCTCGTTATACCCCTTTTTGTGGATTACTTTTATCACTGATCCGACCCGACATTCGTTCGTTAATACGACATGTCATTGCATTTATACTTGGGACATACTTAAGTCATATGAGTTCTAAGGTTGATCGTTACGAACCAATATTATACTCCGAGTTTTATCGCCCGTTTTCTAAGTGTTTTACCGAAGTTATAAAAGAGTCGTCTTTTAGGGGTTCGTTCGCGTTTAACCTCGACTCGAACATTTTTAATAAATCGAAAAATGATCTTTTTGACATACGGTTTTCTTTCACGCCTTCCTTTTTACCTCTAGTATTTATTTACCAAGATTCGCCATGACGTTACATAGTTTACGAGGGTTCAATTACAGTTACGAACTTTCGTTTACGGATTCGAACTACTTTTAGTAATTTGGTCATAAATCCTAAACCGTAAGTCCGTTTCATGCGATCTTTATATCAAAACGAAGCTTGAAACATAATCTATCCTATCATGGCAGAAAATGAAGCTGTACAGTGAGTTATAGCTACTGTGATGCTCGGTGTTCAATAGTCTAACGAAAATTCGGCATTACGACGGCTATAAATCGAACGTTCTAAAATTCATAACAATCAATCCAAGCCACACCGGGCATACTATACATGGTTTTCATCTTAACCAGTCCAAGAAGGTTTCAATTAACCATCATAATCATCAAAACTCTTAAATCATCACTACTAACTACATAATCATGCTTTTATGCATATAACAACACCATAATCTTAACTAATCTAAAACCATCAAGAACATATATAAAACTCAAAGTAAGATCTTGGGTTCTTAAGAATTATACCTTCCTTGGAGAGTGTACAAGCTATAATAACCCTTATATAGTCCTTGTATGGCTTTAACAAAGCTTAAATCATCCAAAGAAACCAAGAAATCAAAGTTAGTTTCTTGAAAACACTATTCACCCTCATCTTTGAGGATTTATTTGAAAATGGAAAACATGGAGTTTGAAGCTAAGATTTCTAGGAGATCATTTTTATGAAATATAGGACTCACCATAAAAATTTGGAGATCAAACAATGGTTGGAAGGTGGATTTTGAAATCTTAAAACTCCAAAATTCGAAGTGCCTTGGTTTTGGGGAAAAACAGTGAACTTCTCGAATTTATTTACCCATCCAAACGATCTTCAAAAATTATGAAATTAAATCCCCAACTTCACCTTGATGTGTAGAAGCTCCATGAATGTTTTCATGATTTTTAGATGAGTAGATCTAGGTGAAAAAAAATGGCAAAGACCCCTGCCCTGGAAAATGCAACTGCTGGAAAAATGGGGGAGATGTGGTGTTTGCTTGGCTAGTTGTCAAATGATATTTGTGATATGTATAAGTGGGTATAGCTGCTAATACTCCTCTTAATACAAGTGTCAAAGGTTTATGGTGTGTTAGAAAAATTGATGATGTGAAGCCTTGTTGTTTTCTTCTTGTCCATCCACCTCATTACTTCCTTTCTCATTTCTTTTCTTCATTTCATTTCCACCAAATATTCTTATATATAACCCCAGCTGATCAAGTAGGTTTTTTTTTTTATCTCGTTACGTATTTAATCCGTAATTTCTTTCGCGTTTGCTTGATCGCTTAATCTTGTTATAAAGTTCTAGCGATTTCTAGAACACTTGTTATTCTAACTCAAAGGTTTTCATTCTAAATCCTCAAATCATACTTAATAAATAAAATCCTTGAATCCTTAACATTATAATACTCTTGTCTTGATCGTATTGATAGGCTCTTTACGGTTCGGTCAAATATTGTACCGAAAAAGAATTTGGTATTTCTGAATTCCGATCGTCTCTGCATTCACTTATTTCCTCCGCGTATTACTAATATGACTTCGAAACATCCATAACACGTCCCGTACATAGGGTGGCGTGAAAAGTTTTCCAACTTACAAAGTCACTATTCATCCACCAAATTACTATGCACGTACAGGAAACACTATGCACGTACGGGAAATACTATGCACGTATGGGAAATACTATGCACGTATTCATTTCTCTTCAAGGATCCATTAGCTCCTTCCTGGATGGTAGATTATTCTTATCTAGGTCCTCAACCATCGAATTACTCTATTCTGACAATATACCAATGCATCAGGATCATTGTCCAAAGCAATATCCATTCATTACAATCATTGTTCTTTGAAACCACCATTCATTAGAGCTGGTGACCTTGTTGTTGGAATCATTGTTCCTCATTTTATCATTACTTAATAAAAGTTTTAATTATATCCAAAATTTGGGGTTCTTACAGTCTCCCCTCCTTAAAAGGATTCCGTCCCGGAATCAGGTAGGAAGCAAAGAGTCGTTTGCTTGTCGTTCACTCTTTAGCTTCCCGGTCAATTCTTATTCGTTCTACCCTTCCTCAGCACATCTTCTAGTGCTACAATTCATACTTTATCCTTTTTCCATCAACGTTGCTACTTTTCGTACAACTCACTATCCGGGTTATACTTTTACTCAGTCTTATCCTTATTGATACCTGCAGTAACATTGGTATCACTATCACCCTACGATTCAGAGGTAACCTCGCTCGTACTGTGCATTTCCTGATCGCTTTAATCTTCGCAATCTAGATCAATATAGAGAAGTGGAAAGATTTGATGAGAGATCACTATGATCAATTGAACATTTGTTATATTGCATAGTTAGTACAGAAGGGGGCCAGCCTTTAGTACTTGACAAGCAATTAAACAAGTCATAGCATTCCACTTAGACTTCTATCACATAGACAGATAGTCACGTAGCAGTACCTCCCCTCCAAAAAGGGTTGTTCTTCTCAATTCATAAAGAAGATGAATAAGAGAGAAGAAGAGAAAAGAGTTCTAAAGGATTATAGAAAGCTTTCATGATTGTAGAATATCATACTCAGAATTTACCTCTGAACTATAGAGGTTTATCAAAGAAGAAATTAATCATAATTATATCCAATACTATTTGATCGCAATCTCACGTGTCAACATATCTTGCTGCTTTGTCCATTATTCCATGGACAAATACTCTTGTTCAATCTTAGCGATACTCACATTCGGGAAATCCTTCAACCTTTCAGGTTAAATCTTAGGTTTCTCACTTGGCATCATTATTACTAACATCCCATATCATGTTACTAGCTTTTTCATAACTATAGTATTGACACTATCAGGTTGTCATCCTGAGAATTCATTAGAAAACCCATTCATAACACTCCTTGCTTCTCATTCCATAGTTGCTTCCCCAGCCTTTTCTTTATCAATCACATCCTTCTTATTATCTGATTCTTATTTACTTCTGTTATTTACTTTCACCTTCACCTCTTTATTGAGACACCTTTTTGCACTTGGTACCTCCTTATCGGTATTCCGTCTCATTTACTCTATAATCATCACGTTATTTCAATTTAAACTTTCCGAAATGAATCTGGCCCGATTCCTTTAACTTAGATTCATATAATCTACTTCTGCCAACCTTGTTTCTCATTACTTGTTCTTTTCTATCCATGGTTTTCCACAGGTTGTCTTTCGTAAGTCGGACCAGGTCGTATATCTACATTCTTGTACTCCTATCATCTGTTGAACATTTGCATTTTACTGGCGTAGCCTGGCCACATGAAAACCCGTTATGACCGTGCTATAATTTTGGGGGTAAGGCTGGCTCGAATACCACCGTCCGAACATTTTAAACTCTCAGGTGGCCCAATAAGTCTCGGGCTCAACCGCCCTTCCCTCCAAATCTCATTAATTCTTTCCATGGGAATATCTTTAACATCATGAATCATCAACCTCATATTCTCTATCTTGTTTGCGCAGAAGTACACTAACATAAACTTGTTTGTCATTCATCAACATGCCATTTAGTTAATCAATGGCAGCACTGTCTTTATCTTTACATTGTCATCTACTTTCTTAGAAGAATCACCATCGCTTGTTGTTTACGTAGTGCATTAATAGCTAACCCTACGGGTTTCAAATCCCTTAGGGAGACAAAGTGATCACTATTCCTTATCCATACGAAACACTTCCTGAACTTGATGTAGATATAACATGAAGTAGATAGAATTGCAGAAGAGTTTCAAGTATCGCAGCTAGGTCCGGTTGATGAAACTATCACTTATGCATCTTCCATAAAAGACTGGAAACTTAACGGTTTACTTCATCAATTTTGTACCATGGTCCTGGTTTGCCTCAAAACGGGACCTTCTAAGGTACGTAATATGCTTAAGACTCCATCAGGAATCGAATCTTTACTTAAACTATTATTACCTTCGATTCTTGCACAATCATCAAAAGGAATGTAACTTCCTCCACTCCAATATGACCTTCAAGGTCTTTCCAAATATCATTTTGTTTCTTCGGTATGAACATTTATAATTATTCCTTTATACTTAAACTGTCGGCCACCTCATTGGCCTTTCCTGATAATAATAATTTCTGGTAATCCTTGTTCCTTGGATATATTCCAATTCAAACATTTCTACCTCATTCCCATCATTTTTGGGTGAAAGCATTCTCCCTTAAGCTCTGCTGATGAAGAAAAATATATTTAACAGTCTTTCTCCATAAGTCATTGCTTCCACCTACTCGTGGGAACTTTATCACGTTTATTCCCCATCCTACTTAGGATACTTCTCTTCTTAGTTCTTTCCTTATCTTAGGATAATCTCAACCTTTATAGGTTCAATCCATACTTCCTCATGGTCTCATACATGCCTCATCTGGCATTACTGTTACTATGTCATACATTCCTTACCAAACTTCCATTTTGAAGTTCGGAATATTACCTTTTTCCTTGTAAGGTTTCATAGGTCATCCTCATCCTTCCTCCTGTATTTTCTGGGTACAGGGTATATCAAAATGTCATTGATCAATACTCTAATAATTCTATCTATGTTCTTTCCAGAACTCTTTTTTTTTTTTTCTAATAATCCTTACCGGTCATTGTTGCCTTAGCAAGTCCAGCTCATATCATCTGAAGTCATAATGTCGTTATTAGGGTTAATGCCACCCCTTGTGCATTCCCCAGGGTTTGTCTTAATTCATTGATATCCTATCCTTAATTCAACTGTCAATGAATTCTTGCATCTTATAATTGGCAATCAGATCATGTATCCTTAATAAAGGTCTCTTTTCAATCATTCTCATTTGATAATCGATCGGTGGCTTAATGCCACCCTCTTCTTTCAGATAGTTGTCAGCCTATTTGGCCTTCCAAAAAGGCAACGTATGCCTATCTCCTCTCTTACAGAACTTGGTAATGGCAGCAAGGATGTTTTGGAAAATATTGGTCGAGTTCAACGTGAATCTATTAGTACTTATCGTTCTTCTCAAATGTACTTGCCTTAGACAAAATTTCTACAGCATACTGATCCATCTCTGACCATTTCTATACTCTCTTCATAAACCTTCGTTGTTTACTTCCCTTAGTCGTAATATGTTCATGGTATTCATGATACCCTAACATCATGCATCTCAAGTCACTATACTCCCATTTTACTCAAAATCTTGGACAACCATATACACATGAGTCACTTTAGTACGGGTTACCCCATCCCAAAAAGGTCTAGTAAATTCCCCATCAAAACATGGGTTGCAAAGGGTTTAGTAGAAGACTCCTACAATCTCATTAATATTTCCTTTATATCAGAAGCCCTTGCAGTCGGTGCTTACTTAGAAGCAACCCTGCTTTGTCTTTTCATTGCTGGTCTAGTCACTTTATAGTCCGTTGTGACTTGGCCTCAACTGGCCACACTAAAATAAAAATATATGATTTTAGGGGTTGGCTAATAGCATTACTTTTCTAGCAATTGCCGGCATAGTGCCTTCTTCTTTGATACCTTTCTACCTTTCCAAAACTTTACTCCATATAAGTCTTAATCGACTACTCGGCACCGTCTCCAATCACCTTTCCTCCACTTTTATCTTTTCAACTATTCTTATCAATCCCGCGTGCCACGCAAGCTTACCATTCCTGGCATAACAGCCTTTTCACTTAAGTCAATCCCGGAGTTTCTCCGTCCGGCTAGTTTCTTACTTACATTTCCTGTTTTCGTCCAATCTCACTTCATCATATTATCACTACCGTCGATTGTAATGCTCAGGGTCCGTTTACTAACCCATTTTATAGCAACCTTACCCAAATCACAGGGTTTGCTCCAGTTTCTACTCTCTTCCATGACATTCTCTGATTATCAGAAAGACAAGGTTTGCCAAAATTCACCGAATTCCTTTCCAGACTCAGGGAAATTTTGATCAATCTACCCACCTACTGGTAACATCAAGGAGACCAGTTTCGAAACCTGAAGAATAGTTCTATGAACCTCCAAGCAGGTGGAATCATAAGCAGTCATAGTTAACGAAATAATCATCATCGGATTGGAAGTTTACCCACTGGAGAGGAATCAATTATATCCATCCCTTAGAAGGGAATCAATAATTTCAAACTGAAACCTGTCACAACGTCCTGATATACAATACTACCAAATGTCGGTCTACCTAACCCTTTATGCGAAGCGTCATTGGAAGCACAAAGTCTCCTTTTTTCCATTAAGCAATGCCAGCTCTTGGTCATTACCAATTTCACCTTTTAGCTCCCGGAAGATTTTCTCACATTTTTCTCTTTAACTGCTGATCGTATTACTTGATCTATTATAATTCCGTGTCGGAGTAAACTTAAGGTAACTACTATAATCCATTCAAAGAGAAGAAGGAATTTAATATTCCTCTGAATCACATGCATCTAACGTTTCTGGTTCATCATTTAACTGAGTTGAATTAACTCTATACTCAGTCTCTGGCAGTAGTCTCATTACGAGTTCATCTTGACTCACTGGTCTTATCTTCCGGTAGGTTCTGAGATCATTGTCTTGCTTACTACTTCCTTATATAACTTTTACCCAATCATTCTATTACTTCCCAATGTCTTTACTTTCTAAATGATTCATTCATAAAATGAACATTTTCCTTAATAAAACCACCTTATTAACCTCAATTTGGTTCCATAATTTACAACCTACGACACCTGCCTTCTCATGGCGAATTATTACTGACCATATTCATACTAATTCATTTATCAAATGATATGGCACTTACTGCCTCCTTCTCAACTATTCCTAGGGACTCTGCTCCTCGCCCTATATCACTGTCTTTGATAATCATACATCCCTCTAGCTCTTTCTTTGTTAAGATGAAAATCTCTAAGGATTCTCATCTATTTCCGTATAAGATCTCAAGTAATTCTTCCAATCCTTCTTTCTTGCTGGTACTACGTCTGGTAGTCCGGCTATGAATTCAACATGCATCTTCAGATCTCTTAATAATATATCAGTTCTTTATACTCACTTTTCTGAGCACCATATCTTAATCATCACAGTCATTCTGGCTGCGACCCTCATTACCCATGGGTAAGCTCCTCATCCTAACAGGATTTTCCTTATCTGCTGGAACCTCTTCCGGGTCTCCAGTAGGGTACTCCATCGAATTACCCGCTGATCTTCAGCATATAAAGCATCATCGCGCTGTTGCTCGTATGCCTCAAGGTCAGTCACCTTACTCGTCGATACGATATCGAGCTAAGTTACTATCATTATACTTACGAGTTCCCATAAGGGTTTTATATGTCATCACTACATTAAGTAGTCCGACTATGAACTTGGCAAGAGTTCTTATTATCTTATTGAATTTATTGTTTTAACGTCACCTCATCTCTGGGGTTTATAACGTACGCTCTGATACCACTTCTGTAACACCCCCAGATCCGGGGTCCGGGATCCGGTGGTTACGGTTTCCAATTCTGTCCACAACACTTGAACTTTCCTTAACATAAAATAAATTACGTCTCTATAACCCAACACAATAATATAAAACACACCCGTTATAGTCCCAGAGATGAAATCAGAGTAACACTCAAATTTTTATTAATCACCTTATGAGTTCTTACAATCCAAAAGAATTTCAATATAAATACATACTCTTTGCCATCCATTTACATAAGGCATACTAGACCATATTCTTGGTACTGAAAGAATAAATATACCCTACCAATAGCTTCTTCTTCAGCTCTGGTAGTCTCATCGTCCTCGCCCGCGTCGAGTGCGCCTTGTGCGAGTCATCTGGTCTAGCTGTTGTTGTGATATAATAATAAAGCAAGGGTGAGCAATAGCCCACCAACAATAATATATGACTGAACGATAATGTATAATAGTTCAAAAGTATCTTTCAAACCATATGCCATGCCTTTACGGAAATGATGCCAGTATAATATGAACGATGAAGTTACAAGGTAACTTAAAGTATTTGTTTGTAGAAATATCTGCTACATCAAAGTAAGCGAGATATTCTTATTGTTATTAAGAAGAGGAACTTGCAAGAAAAGGTTGCAATTCCAGTTATGACCCTTTTCCAACTCTGCCAACAGTAATCATGTTGCAGGAAATAAATAAATTTGGATGATGAACCAATGATGGAGTATTCACCGCGCCCGCTGTTCCAATCTTGATGATCAGTCGAGATCGTACAGCTCAATTTAGATTTACTACCGGTAGAAGGAAGAACTGACGGCTTTACTTGTGTACCGCCTTACTAGCTCTCCCCGGCCAACGGTTGGGCCAAAGGGGATGGACCGGCGCTACTCGGCCTCTTACACGACTCCTAGTTCAAATAGAATTCATGATTCTGAATGTAACGTTCGTCCCCCTTTCCCCAAGTATAATACTTGTTGATAAGACTCCACAAAGTAGTCGTATCTAGTTGGAAAGGAAAATTTACCAATAACTCCCAAGCTATTACTTGGTAACGGATATCAACTTGTTCCAGTGATCTTACCCCTCGAAAGATGAGAAGGTAAGCAACGACTTAATAAGTCAACAGCACCCGAGTTGCGAGTGAAGGGAATACTTTATGACCGGGAAGTCGACAAGATAAATAACATTTTCCAAGTAAGGTTCCCTTATTATTAAGGAGGTAGACTCAAAGAAGAATGATGTCTGAGAACCTTCCTTGATATAGGATTAATAATAATATGACTCCGAAATATTTTTCGTAATAATCGAAGAAGATAAACCTTATTGAGGTTATTCTAAGTATGGAATAAATATTCAGAGAATATTTATTGAATTAAAAATATTTAAAGAATATTCAGGAATATGAAAGAATATCTTTAATCAGAGTATTTTTCAAATAATTCTTGAAGAAATATCGAGAGAATATTTATTGCATAATTAAATATTCAAATGAATATTCCAAATAATATTCATTAATCAATAAGACCTGAAAGGAATATTTAAAATATTTAAAATAATATTCGATGATTAAATAGAACCCTGGATGAATATTCAAAATAATATTCATAATTAATTAGGAATTTAAATGAATATCAATAAAGTAATATTCATTTAATAAATAATATCCTAAATGAATATCAAGTAATATTCATTTAGTAATCCAAGCTTTAAAGGAATATTCGATATAATATTCGATAAGTAAATCAAGCTTCAGATGAATATTGAAGATAATATTCATCAAGTACTTAATACCTTAAATGAATTTTCAAAAGTAATATTTATTTAATGAAATAATATTCTAAATGAATGTCCACATAATATTCATTTAGTAGTCTCATCTTTAGAAGAGTATTCGAAATAATAATCGATAATCAATTCGACTCCGAATGAATATTGACGAATATTATTCGTCGAATGATTACGTTCAAATAATTATTTGAAGTAAGGATCGTTAAAATAATTAGTCTCGAACGAATATTCAAATAATATTCGTCGCCCAAATAATAGAAAATATTTACTTAAATATTTTCCTCCGAGGTAATCTCGATATATCAAGGAATATTGACTCCCGGTCTATTTTTGATTAATAAGATGTATACGCCCTTCTATGAGGGTCTTACAATAATCGGCTTATAACTGATATATAACTATCTAGCTTATAAGCCAACAATAACATTCAGGGAACAAGTATATCACTTCAACTTGAAAGTAGGCATGCATGCAATGGCATATGTATATCAGCATATATATATATATATTTATTCAATCACAACAACAGCCTAAAAGAAGGGAATTGAAACTTGCCTGGTAGTCGAGTACGGTAAGGGGTAGTGGTAGCGGGTCCCGGTTCAGCTTGGTGATCTATAAATAGCCAAGGCATTCGGGATTAATCACTTAACATATTAAAAGTTAAGTTATACTTAATTCGAAACACGTTCTCGAGTTATCTCGTTATACCCCTTTTTGTGGATTACTTTTATCACTGATCCGACCCGACATTCGTTCGTTAATACGACATGTCATTGCATTTATACTTGGGACATACTTAAGTCATATGAGTTCTAAGGTTGATCGTTACGAACCAATATTATACTCCGAGTTTTATCGCCCGTTTTCTAAGTGTTTTACCGAAGTTATAAAAGAGTCGTCTTTTAGGGGTTCGTTCGCGTTTAACCTCGACTCGAACATTTTTAATAAATCGAAAAATGATCTTTTTGACATACGGTTTTCTTTCACGCCTTCCTTTTTACCTCTAGTATTTATTTACCAAGATTTGCCATGACGTTACATAGTTTACGAGGGTTCAATTACAGTTACGAACTTTCGTTTACGGATTCGAACTACTTTTAGTAATTTGGTCATAAATCCTAAACCGTAAGTCCGTTTCATGCGATCTTTATATCAAAACGAAGCTTGAAACATAATCTATCCTATCATGGCAGAAAATGAAGCTGTACAGTGAGTTATAGCTACTGTGATGCTCGGTGTTTAATAGTCTAACGAAAATTCGGCATTACGACGGCTATAAATCGAACGTTCTAAAATTCATAACAATCAATCCAAGCCACACCGGGCATACTATACATGGTTTTCATCTTAACCAGTCCAAGAAGGTTTCAATTAACCATCATAATCATCAAAACTCTTAAATCATCACTACTAACTACATAATCATGCTTTTATGCATATAACAACACCATAATCTTAACTAATCTAAAACCATCAAGAACATATATAAAACTCAAAGTAAGATCTTGGGTTCTTAAGAATTATACCTTCCTTGGAGAGTGTACAAGCTATAATAACCCTTATATAGTCCTTGTATGGCTTTAACAAAGCTTAAATCATCCAAAGAAACCAAGAAATCAAAGTTAGTTTCTTGAAAACACTATTCACCCTCATCTTTGAGGATTTATTTGAAAATGGAAAACATGGAGTTTGAAGCTAAGATTTCTAGGAGATCATTTTTATGAAATATAGGACTCACCATAAAAATTTGGAGATCAAACAATGGTTGGAAGGTGGATTTTGAAATCTTAAAACTCCAAAATTCGAAGTGCCTTGGTTTTGGCGAAAAACAGTGAACTTCTCGAATTTATTTACCCATCCAAACGATCTTCAAAAATTATGAAATTAAATCCCCAACTTCACCTTGATGTGTAGAAGCTCCATGAATTTTTTCATGATTTTTAGATGAGTAGATCTAGGTGAAAAAAAATGGCAAAGACCCCTGCCCTGGAAAATGCAACTGCTGGAAAAATGGGGGAGAGGTGGTGTTTGCTTGGCTAGTTGTCAAATGATATTTGTGATATGTATAAGTGGGTATAGCTGCTAATACTCCTCTTAATACAAGTGTCAAAGGTTTATGGTGTGTTAGAAAAATTGATGATGTGAAGCCTTG
The DNA here is from genome assembly GCA_036435485.1 of Saposhnikovia divaricata. Lineage (NCBI taxonomy): Eukaryota > Viridiplantae > Streptophyta > Magnoliopsida > Apiales > Apiaceae > Saposhnikovia > Saposhnikovia divaricata. The sequence continues at coordinate 65,842,567 of CM071595.1, read as the reverse complement.
TTGTTTTCTTCTTGTCCATCCACCTCATTACTTCCTTTCTCATTTCTTTTCTTCATTTCATTTCCACCAAATATTCTTATATATAACCCCAGCTGATCAAGTAGGGTTTTTTTTATCTCGTTACGTATTTAATCCGTAATTTCTTTCGCGTTTGCTTGATCGCTTAATCTTGTTATAAAGTTCTAGCGATTTCTAGAACACTTGTTATTCTAACTCAAAGGTTTTCATTCTAAATCCTCAAATCATACTTAATAAATAAAATCCTTGAATCCTTAACATTATAATACTCTTGTCTTGATCGTATTGATAGGCTCTTTACGGTTCGGTCAAATATTGTACCGAAAAAGAATTTGGAATTTCTGAATTCCGATCGTCTCTGCATTCACTTATTTCCTCCGCGTATTACTAATATGACTTCGAAACATCCATAACACGTCCCGTACATAGGGTGGCGTGAAAAGTTTTCCAACTTACAAAGTCACTATTCATCCACCAAATTACTATGCACGTACAGGAAACACTATGCACGTACGGGAAATACTATGCACGTATGGGAAATACTATGCACGTATTCATTTCTCTTCAAGGATCCATTAGCTCCTTCCTGGATGGTAGATTATTCTTATCTAGGTCCTCAACCATCGAATTACTCTATTCTGACAATATACCAATGCATCAGGATCATTGTCCAAAGCAATATCCATTCATTACAATCATTGTTCTTTGAAACCACCATTCATTAGAGCTGGTGACCTTGTTGTTGGAATCATTGTTCCTCATTTTATCATTACTTAATAAAAGTTTTAATTATATCCAAAATTTGGGGTTCTTACAGAATCTGACGTTGTAACTTTCATTCACTTTTCGATCATTCACCAAGAACACTCTATAAGCTGCCACCACGTCTGTAGAGTAACCAACAAAGATTCCTTCACGAGCTTTTGCTGCAAACTTGCCTAGATTTTCATCATCTATAAGCACATAGCATTTTGCTCCGAAGACATGAAAGTATTTGATTGTTGGTCTTCTGTTGTTCATTAGCTCACATGGTGTCTTTTCTTTATCTTTTATGATCAAGGTTCTATTTTGAGTGTAACAAGCGGTACTCACTGCTTCGGCCCAGAAATACAAAGGAAGTTTTGAATCATACAACAAAGTTCTTGCTGCTTCAACCAGAGTTCTATTCTTCCTTTCAACTACTCCATTTTGCTGTGGAGTTCTCGGGGCTGAATACTGACGACGTATTCCTTTAGATACACAGAAGTCATTTAGCACTGCATTTTTGAATTCAGTGCCATTGTCTGATCTAATCGTCTTCACAGTAAGTGTTGAAACATTCTCAATTTGAGTGATGTGATCAATGATTAAGAAAGGTACTTCGTCTTTCGTCATTGCGAACAATACCCATGTATACTTGGAGAAGTCATCCACGATTACTAAAGCATATCTTTTCCTAGACAAAGATAGGACATTCACTGGGCCAAACAAATCCATATGAAGAAGTTGCAGAGGCTCAGTAATACTAGAAATTTCTTTGCTTTTATGCGATGCTCGCTTCGACTTTCCCATTTCACAAGCTTCACAGAGTCCTTTCGGAGCGAACTCCATTTGAGGTAGATCTCTCACCAATTCTCGCCTCGCGAGAGCATTCATCGTTTTGAAGTTTAAGTGAGATAGCTTTTTGTGCCATAACCAGCTTTCATCATCCGAGGCTTTGCTGTAGAAACAGGTGACCTCATCCTGATTTGCTAAATCCATATCTGCAACAAAAAGATCTGCCTTTCGAACTCCTCTCAAAGCTAGTGAGCCTTCCTTGATGTGAGTGATTGAGACACCTTTCTTGTTGAAGACAATTTCGTAACCTTTGTCACAGAATTGACTTATACTCAACAGATTGTGCTTTAGTCCCTCAACATAGGAAATATCTTCAATGATGACATTGCCAGTTTTCAGTTTGCCATATCCCTTAGTCACACCTATGCTGTCATCTCCAAAGGTAACATAAGGGCCAGCCTTCATAACCAACTCTGTAAGCAGGGACTTGTTTCCAGTCATATGCCTCGATGCTCCACTTTCTAGCACCCATATAACTTTATTTCTATTCTGCTTAATGCCCTGCAATGACAGATTGGTTAGACATTCTTCGGAACCCAACTTTGATTGGGCCCGGCTTTTCGATAAGATCGAGAATCAACAGATTTAGCAACAGGAGATGCACTTTTCTTCACATTACTAGAGCTTTCGACTATCTCCTTTCCTTTCTCAGACTTGACAGATTTGTCAGTCTTAGGAGAAGGTTTGTCACTCCTAACTTTAGGAGGACTGACAGTCTTGGCTCTACCATACTTTTTCTTGATATTTGAACTAGCAACAGTATTTGAGCAGGACTGGCTAGATGCATTCATTAAATGCACAAAAGTTTGCATGATGTTAAAAGTGCATGGCATACAATTAGGTTGACCACACTGTGCATGATTCTGATGCAGATTATTCATTGTATGTGTAGCAGGCATGGCATGTGCAGCAGGAACATTCATGTTAGCTTTGCATGCATAAGAAAGATGTTCAGTAGATTTACAATGATAACATGCTTTCTTTATTCGTTCAGCCTTAACCTCTTTTATGCCTTTCTCTCTCTTTCCTTGTTGTTTAACAGCCTTAGCTCCTAATCCCAGTCTAGATTCATCTCTAGGGAAATTGATTTTAACTTGTTTGATAGGAGTTACAGGTTGTTCTTTCTGGCGATCTTCCATCTCAATCTCATATCTAGCTATCAATTCAGTCTCTTCTTCTTCTATTCTAGGAACAAGATGTTTGTAGATAGGTTTGACAGCCGATTTACGAATACTAGGTGTTTCCTTTTTAAGGTCACTGGAACTAGGGTCAATAGGTCTCTTTCCTTCTTTCTTAGGAAGGTCAGAATAATCAAGTCCTATACCTACTCCAGTTATTTTCTTAAATGTGTCATTATCTACATACACTTTACTAGCAGCTAGTTTGTATGCTTCGCATTTAGTTTCTAACTCAGCTAGATTGTTCCTAAGACATGCTTCTACTTCTTCCTTAAGGACGAGCTTGTGTTCCAGAGATTTAATAAAGTCTCTTAGAGAAGTATCTACAGTGCAAGCAGCCTCTAGCTCTTCCACTTTTGCCTCAAGCATTCTGCATTTGGCGACAAGTGTTTTCTGTTCCTTTTGAGAAGAGTCTAGGCTTTTGCACAACATATAGATCTCTTCACTAAGAGCCCCGTTCTGTTCTTTATAATCATCAATAGACATTTCTACTTTAAGAGTCAGAACTGGTACCTCTGGTTCCTCTGATGTCTCAGCCATGAGGGCAAAGTTTGCTACATGAGTAACATCTTCCTCATCTGAATCATCCCAAGCTCTTCCTTCTGTAACCAATAAAGCTCGTTTTCCATGTCTTTCCTTCAACAGTGCTTCATAGTTGCTTTTGAGAGCTTCAAATGTCTCTTTTGGATAAGTCTGTTTAGGCTTTTGCAGTCCGAGGCAAAGTGTCCAGCTTCACCACAATTATAGCATTTGAACTTCATTTTGAAATCCAAAGGAGATTTGTAGCTGGTATTCTTGCCTTTTCCTTTGTAGCCTGACGAACTACCACCACCCTTAGCAGCCCGATAATAAGATGAAGATTTTCTCTGTGGTCGGTTGCTCTTTCTAAATCTCATGTTGCTGAACTTCCTTGCCATGTATGCCACGACACTATCGTCCATGTTGTCCAGCTCTTCTTGGGTGTAGTAGTCATCATCACTGTCAGATGCGCACTCATCATCATTATCAACTTGATGTGGTGCAAGTGATGATTTAGGCTTTGCTGCAACCATTGCCTTCTTAGACTCTTCCTCATCAGCAACTAATCCTGATGCAGTTTCTTTTCCCTTTGAATCATTGTCCCATGCTTGATCTTGAAGAGTTTCCAGCTCATAGGTCTTTAATATTCCATAATATTCTTCCAGAGAAGTTGTATGCAAATCTCTGGTTTCTCTTATTGCGTAGACCCTATGTTCAATGCTCTTTGGCTGGTTCCTCAGATATCTCGTGTTGGTCTCAACCATGGGGAGAGTTACACCTCTCAGATTCAAATCCAATACTAACTGACTGAATCGTAGATAGACGTCTGTTATGCCTTCTCCTTTTCGTATTCTAAAGGTGTCATACTCCATCTTGAGTATGAGTGTCTTGTTGCTTCTAACCTCTGCAGATCCTTCCATGACAACTTCTATCTTGTCCCAAATCTTCTTCGCTGTAGTCAGACCTTTGACTATGTTGAACATTTCATGATCAAGAGATTCCATCAAGGTTTGTCGTATGGCAGTATCATAAGTTATTTGTTCCTTGTCAGCATCCGAAAACTCCGAGGCCTTTTTAGGCTCAGACCGAGGTGCTATAACCACCCCTCCTTCCGTATGTGCAGGAATAACCACCATTGGAACAAATTTACCCTTGTCAAGGACTTCCAGATATTCAGGGTTAACAGTCTCTAAATATAGTCTCATTCTGAAAACCCATTCTTCATAGTGATCTTTGTTGAACATTGGGATCTTGAATGCATTTTTAGGAGCCATCTCAATTCTGGTCACTAAAAGTTTCTAAGTACCCAAGACTAGGCTATGTAGAATATTTATGTAGAACTTTTGCCTAAGTCGAAATTTCTCTAAGTAGAAATTTTTCTCAAGTCGAAATCACCAAGTAGAAATTGTCCAAGTCGAAATTCTATGTAGAAATTCTCAAGTAGAAATTCTATGTAGAAATTCTCAAGTAGAAATTCTATGTAGAAATTTTTTCCTTAGAATAATTTTTCTGCAGATTACTTTAATATTGAATAAACAATATTATCTCTTTAACACCTTTTGACTTTGAATGCTTTACTCACCTAACCCACCTAACCCACATGCTAGGTACTGAGTATGTCTGTATACTTTCGGCCGAATAAAGCAAATTAAAAAAAATCCAAAACCACCTTTTTTATTCTTTTACTTTTGAAAAGGAGATCAAAAAGTTGTTGGGTTGTCTTCTTTGATAAGAACAGATGATGAACACTCAAGAACACCAAATATGAACGAACCCAGATAAATTCACAAAAATTAGTTAAAATACACCCAAGCTAAATAATCACACCTGGAGTATTTAAATAATTTTTCAGATGAGTTTTCACTACCAACGAATTAAAACACACTTTTCGAGAAAATGAAAAGTAGATCTGAGAAATGAAAACTCACAATTCTTCTACTCAACACAAGGATCTATGTTTTGTATGTTAAACATATAGCTCTGATACCAATTGTTAGGTCCAATTGTGTTGTAGAGGGAGGGTGAATACAACTTTTCGAATATGAGAAGCAATAAATACGATGCAATAAATGAACACACAGATTCAAGGAATATATGTCTTATATATAACTTGAAAGGGTTGCTACAACATTCATTACAAAGTATAACAGAAGTTGAGAGAGAAGTGAATGATACTAAGCTCTGTGAATGCACTCTCTCTTTTTCTCTTGTGTTTTTCTCTAGAATTGCTCACACACTAAAACATTACACAAGTACTTCTATTTATACTACATGTAATCTATGTCCTGTAGTCTTCAAAGACTAAGATATACGTGGCCCAATGATGTCCACATAAATCTTGCCTTATCTTGAAAGCTTGGAAATCTGCCAATCAGAAGATGCCATGTGTCATGTTGAAGCTGCACTCTAAGTAGAACTTCTACTTGAGAATTTCTACTTAGCCATCTCGAAGTTCTAAGTAGAACTTCTACTTAGAAACTTCTACTTGGCTATCTAGAATATTTAGTACTTAGAAAATATTCTGGTCTTCAACTTGAAACTTCAATGCACATCTCGAACTTGTGATATCTTCATGTCTTCTTTATTCTTCACTAAGCTCTTGAATATGGATCTTTATTACTGACATAAACTTGCTATCAATGTCCTGACACTTGATGCAACGGTCTGGTTCATAAGTGACTAGTCTTGATAGGGTTTTTGCTTCTTGAATAAATTACCATATCCAATTAGAAATGTGGCTTTCCAATATTTGCTTTCCTTCTTGTTCACTTGAAATCAATTGGTCTTATTGATACTGATAGTTATGATCTTGATTCTTGGCTTTCCAAATCACTGAGGCATGAACAACTTTGACTTGAACTTCTCTCAATGATTTCTTCTTGGATTGATCATAGTTAACATGTTGAATTGTATCAATTACCTTGTCTTCATTTAGTGTTGATTTCTTGTGACTTCTTGTTCTTGATTGTCTTCTGGTTAAGTATCTTTTCCTTTAGTTTGAGTTACATTAAATATAGTGTTACAAGTTTACACACTCTGCCTTTCAACGCTCAAAGAAAATTTAGCCTTTTTAAATGATTCGAGAACTCAAATATAGTGTCCGAGAACTCAGTCATTAGAGAACTCAATTACTATATTCGAGAAGTCAAGCATATCTCTATTTTATATCTCCACAAGACTCTATTCGAGAACTCGAGAGTGCTCCAAAGAGACTTGTTAGAGAAGTTGAGCAGTGAATCATTAGAGAAGTCTGATTTAACGAAATATTCTCTTCACTCATAAAACACAATTTTCACTATCTTTTAAATTTTACCAGAGATATTCAATGAAGAATATTCTAACAAATTGAATAATGATTTTCTTAAAATTTCATAGAAATTTCAAGTTAATAAAATATGATTTCACATATGCAACAGATTTGAAATATTTATAAATCATATTTCAGCCAACACTCACTTCAAAAATATTGAGAATTTAGATAAAGTAAGTGTTTACTGCTGCAACAATCTAGTTGATATTTTCACTTAGCCAGATTCTGAAGAATTCAGCATTCGATCTCACTAACCAACCTTGTGAAGGTGGCTTCATCCAATGACTTAGTGAATATATCAGCTAATTGTTTATTTGTGGTGACATAATGCAACTCAATGGTTCCATTGGTTGCATGCTCCCTAATGAAATGATATCTGATGTCAATGTGCATTGTTCTAGAATGATTGACAGGATTGGCAACTATAGATATTGCACTTGTGTTGTCACACATGATTGGAATTCTTTCAAACACAAGTCCATAATCTCTAAGTTGATTTCTAATCCAAAGCACTTGAGCACAACAACTCCCAGCAGCTATATATTCAGCCTCAGCTGTGGAAGTTGACACAGATTGTTGTTTCTTGCTATACCAAGAGACTAATCTTTGTCCAAGAAACTGGCAGCTACCTGAGATGCTTTTCCTATCCACTCTGCATCCATCATAATCAACATCAGAATAACCAACCAGATTGAACCCCGTGTCCTTAGGATACCATAAACCCAAGTTTGGAGTGCCCTTCAGATATCTAAAGATCCTTTTGATAGCAATATATGTGATTCTTTAGGATTTAATTGAAACCTTGCACACAGACATGTAGAAAACATGATGTCTGGCCTACTAGCAGTGAGATAGAGTAGAGAACTAACCATGCCTCTGTAGACTGAGATATCTACCTTCTTGCTCTTAGCATCTTCATCCAATTTAGTGGCCATGGGTGTCTTAGCAGGTGAGCAGTCTTCTAAGTCAAACTTTTTCAATAAGTCCTTGATATACTTGGTTTGACTGATAAAGATACCATCCTTCCTTTGACTAACTTGCAATCCAAGAAAGAATGTCAACTCTCTTATCATGCTCATCTCATATCTGCTCTGCATGAGCTTAGAGAATTTCTCACACAGCTTCTCATTAGTAGAGCCAAATATGATATCATCCACATAGATCTGAACTAGGATAATATCATCACCATGTATCTTGTAAAACAGTGTCTTGTCCAATGTGCCTCTAGTGAATCGATTTTCAAGAAGAAATTGTGATAGGGTGTCATACCATGCCCTTGGAGCCTGCTTAAGTCCATACAATGCCTTAAGCAATCTGTTGACAAATTTTGGGAAATGTGGATCTTCAAAGCCAGGTGGTTGTTGCACATAAACTTCTTCTTCCAACTCTCCATTCAGAAATGCACTCTTGACATCCATCCGATAAACTTTGAAATTTTAGTGAGCAGCAAATGCCAAGAAGATTCTGATGGCTTCCAATCTAGCAACAGGGGTAAAAGTCTCATCATAGTCAATGCCTTCCTGTTGAGAGTATCCTTTTGCAACCAACCTTGCTTTGTTTCTTACTATTACACAATATTCATCCATCTTATTTTTCAGAACCCATTTGTTCCAACAATGGCTCTGTTCTTTGGTGCAGGCACAAGCTCCCATACTTTGTTTCTTTCAAATTGATTTAGCTCCTCTTGCATAGCAATAATCCAATCTAGATCTGACAGTGCATCATCAAGTTTCTTAGGCTCAATCTGAGATAGAAAGCAACCATAGAGACACTCATTTTGAGTTGCTCTCCTAGTTCTCACTCCTGCATTTGGATTTCCAATAATTTGATCTGTAGTATGTGATCTATCCCATTCTTGAATGCTCAGATTTCCCAACCTTGATGTTGCTTCATCATCCAAGTTATGATCATTTTCATTTCCCCCCTGTGAAGTTACCACTGTTCACAGGTGTGTCTTGAATGATTGTCTCTTCACTGTTGATGGACACAAATTCTTCTCTTGCTTCATCATTCACTGGAGTTTGTTGAACTACGGTCTCAACTTCAGTTTCAATCTCTTTATCAGAATCATTCAGATTTTCAAACTTTAATGGATCTCTATCTTCATCATTGGCTTCTTCTAATCCTGGTAGTTTGCTGTCATCAAATGTCACATCTGTGCTTTCAGTAACTTTCTTTTGACTGATGACATAAACTTTGTATGCAATTCTCTCCATAGAATAACTAAGAAAAATTCCTTCAAATGCCTTTGCATCAAACTTTCCAACATATTCTGAATTGTCTTTTAACACAAAGCATTTGCTTCCAAAAGTATGAACATACTTAAGAGTAGGCTTCTTTCCAGTCATCAGATTGTAAGGTGTCTTTCCAGTGTTCTTGTTGATGAGGGTTCTGTTCTGAATATAGCATGCAGTGCTCACAGCCTCAGCCCAAAAACATGTAGGCATCTTTGCATCAAGCAACATTGTTCTTACAACCTCAATTAGAGTTCTATTCTTTCTCTCAGCAACTCCATTTTATTGTGGAGTTCTTGGAGCTGAGAATTGTTGTGAAATGCCATTCTCTTTGCAGAATGCTTCAAGTACGGCATTTCTGAACTTTGTTCCCTTATCACTTCTCAATGCAATCACACTTGCATTGTTGGCTTTTGCTTCCTTATCAATCTTCTTTATGTGCTCAATGATTACTTATGGAGCCTCATCCTTTGATGCTAGAAATTCCACCCATGTATACCTTGTGTAATCATCAACCATCACCAGGGCATACTTCTTTCTTGAGAGTGACATAATATTGACAGGCCCAAACAAATCCATATGAATTAGTTGTAGAGCCTTAGTTATTGATGTCACTGTTTTTGACTTATGGCTTAACCTCTTCATCTTTCCTTTATGACAGGCCTTACGCACTCCTTCTTGACAGAATTCAAGTGTGAGCATGCCTCTCACTAACTCTCTTTTGACTAGAGAATTAATGGCCTTGAAGTTCAAGTGTGATAACTTCTTGTGCCACAACCAACAATCTTCATTTGATGCTTTTGAATAAAAGCAACAAACTTTATCCTTGCTTGCAGAATCCATATTGGCTACAAACAGACTTCCTTTCCTTACTCTAGATAGAGCAAAATCACCAGTCTTCTTGTGAGTGATCAAACATTCATTTTTGTCAAAATTCACTTTGAATCCTCTGTCAATAAACTGACCAACACTAAGCAGATTATGCTTGAGTCCCTTGACTAGTGCTACATTTTCAATGATGACATTTCCAACTTTCAATTTGCCATATCTCAGTGTGTTACCCATGCTGTCATCTCCAAAGGCAACCATTGGGCCAGCCTTCTCCTCATACTGTGATAGCAGGGCCATATCACCAGTCATATGGTTTGAGCATCCACTATCCAAAATTCACATAAATTTCTTTTCTTGTTATTTTCCCTGCAAACATAAAGGTATTACTTCTTCTTTGGTACCCAAACAAGTTTGGGTCCACTTGGCTTAGAAACAGTTTTATCATTAACAACACGCTTATCAACTTTCTTGGTGCTAGTCTCCTTATCACTGTTGGAAGTCTTAGAACTTGAGTTCTCAGACTTAGGTGACAGGGATACCTTCCTAGCTTTAGGAGTACTTGAATACTTTGACCTTGTGTAGTGTGTGTGAGAATTGTGAATGATACAACCATTAATAAATTGCCTTCTCAAATTGAAGCAGCTAGTCATAACATTCATATTGCATGGCATACAGTCAAATTTATCACAGAATGGAGCATCTCTATGTCTTAAAGGAACAGAACAATCATAGAGAGGTTTAGGCACACTACCAACAGGTTTCTTAAATGCATGTGTTAAATGATTAGTACTGAAACAGTTTTGACAAACTTTCCTAGGAGCATTTGGCACATAAGCATAATTATTATCCTTGTTTATCCCTAGCTTTCCATTTCTATTTTGTTTCTTCTTAGCCACTTTCTTTTCAGATTCATTCTTCCCAGCTGATACAAACTTAACAAATTTCTCAGGTCTAGGTCTACCTCCTATTGGCTCCTTGGTTTTTACTTTGACACTCTCACTTTTAGAGGATGCTGGTTGTTCATTGAATTGTGCCTCATCCTCATCTCTCAACATTTGCTTAATGAGTAAGGCATCCTCGTCAATTTCAAATGTTGATTCTTTAAAAACTGGAGATTCAACCTTTTTCAAAATGTGAGGCACTTCCTCATGAGCAACCTTGTCATCTTCAATGATAGCATAACCTTTCCTCTGTTTCAGAGTGTCATAGTTAAGACCAATTGCAGGCTTTAGTTTAGCTTGATTTTTCTCTTGGTAGGACTGTAATAGACTAGAGGAGTTCTTAAAGGTTTTCAATTTGAACTCATTCTTAGCTAGTTCATCCCTAAGAGCCTTCTCAATCTGACTGGCACATAGAACCTTATTTTGCAGATATTCAACTTCTTTCTTAAGGTTTTTTACTTGCATAGCAGTTAGCTCAAGTTCTTCATTCCTTTTGTTTAACAACTCATTTCTAGTAGATAGTTTAGTAATCTCTTCATTAGCAGCAGTCATACTAGTATGAATATTAAACATTTCAACAGATAGTTGTTCAATCATATCTTTGTATTCAGAAACAGACATGTCTGTGGTAGTGAAAGATGGTACCTGAGTGTCTGATGGAGGTGTCTCATCCTTGGAATCAGCCATCAAGGCATAGTTGCAGAATTCTTGCTCTTCTCCATCACTATCAGTATCATCCCAACACTTCCCTTTAGCTATGTAGGCCTTGCCTGGTGTTTGCTTTTTGAGAAGGGCCTCATACTTAGTTTCAAGCTCTAGAAACTCTTTATCCTTCTTTTTAGGCTTCTTGCATTCACTAGCTAAATGCCCTAGGTCATTGCATCTATAGCATCTCATAGATGACCTATCCACAAAGCTAGTTTTGAATTTACTCTTGTTTGGTTTCACAGGTGCTTTACTCTTGTTGAATGAATGGTTCTGATGTTTAGGTTTGAAGGGCTGCTTTATCTTGTATCCCATGTTTGGAAATTTTCTAGCCATGAAAGCATATGAGGTATTTTCCATAGCATCCAACTCCTCAAGAGTGTAGAACTCATCTCCTTCTTCTTCCTGTTCCTCAGCAACACTCTAAGGCATCTCCACTATTGGTTCTTCATCCACTACTTCTTTAATCCTCAAATGGCTTGTAGAGGCTTCAAGTTCTTGCAAAGATCTGTTCACAATCAAGGCACATGATGTGTTTATCATTTTACCCTAATTTGCTTGAATAGCCCTCTTTTGTAACAACTCAAGCTCATGGGTTTTTAGTACACCATAGAGCACATCATATGTGACTTTGTTCAAATCTCTTTCCCTTAGAGAAATGACCCTTTGCTCTAAATGGTTTGGTGAAGATAGTAGAAACTTCATATTCAATTCTTTGGTGCTGTAGACTTTTCCATTCATCTGCAACTCAGTCACCAGCTTGTGAAATCTCTCAAACATGTTAGTAATTCTTTCCTTGGGTTGTGCCATGAAAGCTTCATACTGTGTGACCAGTATCTATTTCTTATTCTCCTTGACCTCATCTGTTCCTTCACATAAAACCTCAATGTGCTCCCACATCTCTTTGGCAGATGTACAAGATGCAATATTTGTAAACATTGACATATCCATCGAGTCTATGATTAACAGCATGAGATGACTGTCAAGAGCAACCATCTCCTTCTCTGATTCTGTCCATTTGGATGGCCCCTTGGCCACATAAGATCTTGGATAGGTAGTGGTTCCAACTGTCTTTTCAGGGATCTCTTGTTCTGGAACAAAGGGACAATTCTTGAGAATCTCAGGATACGGAAGATGATAGGCTTTGATGAACAACATTATTTTTATCTTCCAGAGGTTGAAATTATCTTTGTCAATGTTAGTCACAGAGGCATGCCTGAATACATCTAATAACAAGCCTAAGTATGTGTAATGCTATGCATTACCTACATGACCTCTTAACTGAGGGAACCTCTAGTTGTAGAGTTTCTATTTGTTCTGTACTTGTAATAGGCATCAAATTCTAGTTGTGTTACTGTAATTATAAAGTCAAGAATAATGCTTGAAAGAAGTTCCAAGGTTCATGCCTCAAGCAAGGAGATAAAGACTGCCAAATAATCACAGTTGGGATTTGAAGAAATGAAGAATTTGCCTAAGTACCAATTTGAGAAGTACATTTGTCTATTCGAGAAGTCTAGCATTCGAGAAGTCAGAGATTCGATATCTCAGAAGACACTATTCGATATCTCTGAATACACTGTTCGATATCTCATTCGATATCTCAGAGATTCGATATGTCTATTACTCTATTCGAGAACTCATGGAGTCGACAAGTCAAAGCATCATTCGAGTTCTCTAAGAGTCAACAAGTCAATGATCTATTCGATATCTCAAGGACTAAAGAAGCTATTCGACATCTCAGGGATTCGATATGTCAAAATGCTCTATTCGATATCTCAAGGAATCCCAGAGAAAAGAGCTATTCGAGAAGTGATTCGATATGTCAATATAACACTATTCGAGAACTCAGAGTTATCGATTAAGTCAATTCGAGTTCTCGAATTAATCACTTAGCCACTTCTCGAATACATTCTTGGAGACAAAATACTGAAGAATTGTACAAGTCAGAAACCTGCAACAAGCCAAGACGCTTTATTTGACTATGTACTATAAAGCAGATTGGAAAGCCTACAAAGAAGCTTGGAGAGATAAGACAAAGGGACAAGGAGCTAAAGAAGTGGATCTGAACAGGCTTTGCAAAGTCAAATCTGTAGCCGTTTGGACTCTTACTCAAATGAGATAGACAGACTGGAAAGTATTTTGTTTACCTACCTTATTTGTAGTAAGTAGGTGTATCCATGTCTATAAGGATACAGCCTCACTTCCTTAGCTAAAAAGAGAGTGATAAGTTTTTCAAGATACATCTCAAGAAATATCTCTCTAAGAAAAACGAAGTTGACAATACTACCATTTGTATTCACAGATTGTAGCAAAATCTTTATCTAATAAAATATTAGATTAAAGTGATATTGTGTTGTGTTTGTCTTTGTTATCTGCACTTACATATCTCACACACTAAACACATATCTTGTTGCAAAGATTCAAGAACAAAGAAAAGTTCAAGAATCCATTCACCCCCCCTCTGTATTCTTTTACTGTATTCAATACTCAACAAGTGGTATCAGAGCAGGCTATTTAATCTAAACAGAAAACGATCATGAGTTCGAATACACCAAAGACTACAGGTACGGTGAAGGTCCCTAAGTTCGACAAAGAGAATTACAACCTCTGGAAAATAAAAATGCTATTGTTCATCAAAGCTGCCAATCCTCTCTACCCTGACATCCTCAAGAATGGTCCATTTGTACCACAACAAGAAATTGCTGAATCCATAGTGGGCACAATAGTCATTCCTAGATCATATGTTGCAAAAGAGCCATCCAAATGGACTGACTCAGAGAAGGAAAAGGTTGCCCTAGACAGTCATCTCATGTTGGTGATCATAGACTCCATGGACATGTCGATGTTTGCTAATATAGCATCATGCACATCAGCCAAGGACATGTGGAACCACATCGAGGTGTTATGTGAAGGGATAGAGGAGGTAAGAGAAAATAGGAAACAGATACTGGTCACACAGTATGAAGCTTTCATGGCACAGTCCAAAGAAAGTATTACTGATATGTTTGAAAGATTTCACAAGCTGGTGACTGAGCTTCAAATGAATGGGAAGGTTTACAGCACTAAGGAATTAAACATGAAGTTTCTACTATCTGCACCAAACCATCTAGAGCAAAGGGTCATATCTCTAAGAGAAAGAGATTTGAACAAAGTCACATATGATGTGCTCTATGGGGTTTTAAAAACTCATGAGCTTTAGTTGCTTCAGAAGAGGGCTATCCAAGCCAACCAAGGCAGAATGATAAACACATCTTGTGCCTTGATTGTCAACAAATCCGTTCAAGACCTGGAAGCATCTACAAGTCAACTGAGAATAGAAGAGATAGTAGATGATGAAGAGACTGAAGAAGAAGTGACTGAACCTGTTGATGAAAAGGAAGAAGATGAGTTCTATACTCTTGAAGAGTTGGATGCCATGGAAAACACTTCATATGCTTTTATGGCTAGAAAATTCCCAAACATCAGATTTAAGAGGAATCAGCCCTTCAAGTCTAGATCTCAAAATCATTCATTCAACAAGAGCAAGGCACCTGTGAAAGAAAACAAAAACAAATTCAAAACCAGCTATGTGGATAGGTCATCTGTGAGATGTTATAGATGCAATGACCTAGGGCATTTTTCCAGTGAATGCAAGAAGCCTAAGAAGAAGGATAAGGAGTTTCTTGAGCTTGAAGCTAAGTATGAGGCTCTGCTAAAGAAGCATGCACCAGGTAAGGCCTACATAGCTGAAGGGAAGTGTTGGGATGATTCTGACAGTGATGGAGAAGAACAAGAATTCTGCAACTATGCCTTGATGGCCAACTCCAAGGAAGAACCATCTGAATCGGACTCTCAGGTACCATCCCTCACTACTATAGACATGTCTGTTTCTGAATACAAATCTATGGTTGAACAACTATCTGTTGAGATGTTTAATATTCATACTAGTATGACTGCTGCTAATGAAGAGATTGCTAAACTGTCTACTAGGAATGAACTGTTAAACAAAAGAAATGAGGAACTAGAACTAACTGCTATGCAAATAGAAAACCTTAAACAAGAAATCGAATATCTGAAGAATAAGGTTCTATGTGCTAGTCAAGTTGAGAAAGCTCTTAGGGATGAACTAGCTGAAAATGAATTTAAATTGAAAACATTCAAGAATTCCTCTAGTCTATTGCAGTCCTACCATGATAAAAATCTAGCTAGACCTAAGGCTGCTATTGGGCTTGATTATGACACTCTCAAGCAGAGGAAAGGCTATGCAGTCATTGAAGATGACATTGTTGTTCAAGATGAAGTGCCTCAGGTTTTGAAAAAGGCTGAGACCCCAATATTTAAAACACCAACACTTGAGATTGATGAGGATGCCTTACTCATTAAGCAAATGTTGGATGATTAAGATAAGGCACAATCAAATGAACAACAAGCATCCTCTAAGAGTGAGAATGTCAAAACCAAAGCCAAGGAGTCAGTAGGAGGTAAACCTAGACTTGAGAAATTTGTGAAGTTTGTTTCAGCTGGGAATAATGAGTTTGAGAAGAAAGTGGCTAAAAAGAAACAAAACAGGAATGGCAAATTAGGGATTAACAAGGACAACAATTATGCTTATGTGCCAAACGCCCCTAGGAAAGTTTGTCAAAATTGTTTTAGCACTAATCATTTAACTCATGCATGCAAGAAACCATCTGGTAGTGTTGCTAAACCATTCTATGATTGCTCTGTGCCTTTAAGACATAGAGACTCTCCTTTCTGTGATAAATTTGATTGTATGCCATGTAACATGAATGTAATGACTAGTTGCTTTAATTTGAGAAGACAATTCATGGAAGGTTGTATCAGTCACAATGTTCACACACACTACACAAGAACAAAGTCTTCAAGTCCTCCTAAAGTTAGGAAGGTTCCTCTGTCACCTAAGTCTAAGAACCCTGATTCTAAGACTTCTAACAGTGACAAGAAGACTAATATCAAGAAAATTGATAAGCATGCTGTTTATGATAAGACTGTTGCTAAGCCACATGGACCCAAACTTGTTTGGGTACCAAAGGAGAAGTAATACCTTTGTGTTTGCAGGGCAAAGAAAGTGAAAGAAAGGTCATGTGGATTTTGGATAGTGGATGCTCAAACCATATGACTGGTGATATGGCCCTGCTATCACAGTACGAGGAGAAGGCTGGCCCAATGGTTGCTTTTGGAGATGAGAGCATTGGCAACACACTGGGATATGGCAAGTTGGAAATTGGAAATGTCATCATTGAAAATGTAGCACTGGTCAAGGGACTCAAGCACAATCTACTGAGTGTTGGTCAATTTACTGACAGAGGCTTCAAAGTGAATTTTGACAAAGATGAATGTTTGATCACCCACAAAAAGACTGGTGACTTTGCTCTATCTGGAGTAAGGAAAGGAAGCCTGTTTGTAGGCAATATGAACTCTACAAACAAGGACAAAATCTGTTGCTTTTACTCAAAAGCATCAAATGAAGATAGTTGGCTGTGGCATAAGAAGCTATCACACTTGAACTTCAAAGGCATTAATTCTCTAGTCAAAAGAGAGTTAGTAAGAGGCATGCCCACACTTGAATTCTGTCAAGAAGGAGTGTGTGAGGCTTGTCAAAAGGGAAAAATGAAAAGATCAAGCCACAAGTCAAAGACAGTGACATCAATAACCAAGCCCCTACAACTAATTCATATGGACTTGTTTGGGCCTGTCAATATTATGTCACTAGGAAGGAAAAAGTATGTTCTGGTGATGTTGATGATTTCACAAGGTATACATGGGTAGAATTTCTGGCATCAAAGGATGAGGCTCCCCAAGTAATCATTGAGCATATAAAGAAAATTGACAAGGAAGCAAAGGCCAACAATGCAAGTGTGATTGCATTAAGGAGTGATAATGGAACAGAATTCAGAAATGCCATGCTTGAAGCATTCTGCAAAGAAAATGGTATTTCTCAACAATTCTCAGCTCCAAGGACTCCACAACAAAATGGAGTTGTTGAAAGAAAGAATAGAACTCTGATTGAGGCTGCTAGAACAATGTTACTTGATGCAAAGATGCCTACATGTTTTTGGGCTGAGGCTGTGAGCACTGCATGCTATATCCAAAACATAACCCTCATCAACAAAAACACTGGAAAGACACCTTACAACTTGATGACTGGAAAGAAGCCCACCCTAAAGTATGTTCATACTTTTGGAAGCAAATGCTTTGTGCTAAAAGACAACTCAGAATATGTTGGAAAGTTTAATGCAAAAGCATTTGAAGGAATTTTTCTTGGCTACTCTATGGAAAGAATTGCATACAAAGTTTATGTCATCACTCAAAAGAAAGTTATGGAAAGCACAGATGTGACATTTGATGACAGCAAACTACCTGGATTAGAAGAAGCCAATGATGAAGATAAAGATCCTTTGAAGTTTGATAATCTAGATGATTATGATGAGGAGATTGAAACTGAATTTGAGCCCACAATCCAACAAACTCAAGTGAATGAAGAACCTGTGTCAACCAACAATGAAGAAACAAGCATCCAAGACACACCTGTGATTAGTGGAAACTTCACAGGGGGAGGAAATGTAAATGATCATGATCTGGATGATGAAGCAACATCAAGGCTGAGAAATCAATCTGAACATACAAGGAAATGGGATAGATCACATACTGCAGATCAGATAATTGGAGATCCAAATACAGGAGTGAGGACAAGGAGAGCAACTCTGAATGAATGTCTCTATGGTTGCTTTCTATCCCAAATTGAGCCTAAGAAACTTGAAGATGCATTGTTGGATCCTGATTGGATAATTGCTATGCAAGAGGAGCTAAACCAATTTGA
This sequence comes from Saposhnikovia divaricata, assembly GCA_036435485.1. Taxonomy (NCBI): domain Eukaryota; kingdom Viridiplantae; phylum Streptophyta; class Magnoliopsida; order Apiales; family Apiaceae; genus Saposhnikovia; species Saposhnikovia divaricata. The sequence continues at coordinate 65,824,418 of CM071595.1, read as the reverse complement.
AAGAAGCAAAGTATGGGAACTTGTGCCTGCACCAAATGATAGAACCATTGTTGGAACAAAATGGGTTCTAAGGAATAAGATGGATGAAAATGGTGTAGTCATAAGAAACAAAGCAAGGTTGGTTGCAAAAGGATACTCTTAACAGGAGGGCATTGACTATGATGAGACTTTTGCACCTGTTGCCAGACTAGAGGCCATCAAAATTTTCTTGGCATTTGCTGCACATTCTAATTTCAAGGTCTATCAAATGGATGTCAAGAGTGCATTTCTGAATGGGGAGTTGGAAGAAGAAGTATATGTGCAACAGCCACCTGGCTTTGAGCATCCACAATTCCCTCACTTTGTCTACAGATTGCTTAAAGCATTGTATGGACTTAAGCAAGCTCCTAGGGCATGGTATGACACATTGTCACAATTTCTACTTGAGAATCAATTCACTAGAGGCACACTAGACAAGACACTGTTTTACAAGAAACATGGTGATGATATTATCTTAGTTCAAATCTATGTGGATGATATCATATTTGGCTCTACAAATGAGAAGCTGTGTGAGAAATTCTCTAAGCTCATGCAGAGCAGATATGAGATGAGTATGATGGGAGAATTAACATTCTTTCTTGGGCTGCAAGTGAGTCAAAGGAAGGATGGCATTTTTGTAAGTCAAACCAAATACATCAAGGATCTATTGAAGAAATTTGACTTAGAAGAATGCTCACATGCAAAGACACCCATGGCCACTGCTACCAAGTTAGATGAAGATAGTAAGGGCAAGAAGGTAGATATCTCAATCTACAGAGGCATGGTTGGTTCTCTACTCTACCTCACTGATAGTAGGCCAGACATCATGTTTGCAACATGCTTGTGTGGAAGGTTTCAATCAAATCCAAAGGAATCACATATGATAGCAATAAAGAGGATTTTCAGATATCTGAAGGGCACACCAAACTTGGAGTTATGGTATCCTAAGGACACAGGGTTCAATCTGGTTGGTTATTCTGGTGCTGATTATGCTGGATGCAGAGTGGATAGGAAAAGCACCTCAGGTAGCTGCCAGTTTCTTGGACAAAGGTTAGTCTCTTGGTACAGCAAGAAACAACAATCTGTGTCAACTTCCACAGCTGAAGCTAAGTACATAGCTGCTGGAAGTTGTTGTGCTCAAGTGCTTTGGATCAGAAACCAACTTAGAGATTATGGACTTGTGTTGGAAAGAATTCCAATCATGTGTGACAACACAAGTGCAAACTCTATAGTTTCCAATCCTGTCAATCATTCTAGGACAAAGCACATTGACATCAGATATCACTTCATAAGGGAGCATGCAACTAATGGAACCATTGAGTTACATTATGTTCCCACAGAGAAACAACTAGCTGACATATTCACTAAGCTATTAGATGAAGCCACCTTCACAAGGTTGGTTAGTGAGATTGGAATGCTGAATTCTTCAAATTCTGGCTGAGTGAATATATCAACTAGATTGTTGCCGCAGTAAATACTTACTTTATCAAATGCTCAATATTTTTAAAGTAAGTATTGGCTGGATTATGATTTATAAATATTCCACAATGCTGCATATGTTGAAAATCATATATCTTTAGCTTGAAATTTCTGTGAAATTTTGAGAGAATCAATATTTAATTTAGTAGAATATTCTTCATTGAATATTTCTGGTAAATTTTAAAAGATAGTGAAAATTGAATTTTATGAGTGAAAGTATAGTTCGATAAGTCAGACTTCTCGAATGGTTCATTGTTTTGTCATGGCTCGAGTTCTCGAATAGGCCTATCAAGAACCCTTCTGAGTTCTCGAATAGTGTCTTTTGGAGAAATTGAATAGCACACTTTGAGTTCTCGAATAGAGTATTTTAGTTCTCTAATGATGGAGTTCTCGAATACTGTATTTGAGTTATCGAATCATTTGAAAAGGCTGATTTCTCGCTGACACTTAATCGCTTTTTGGATTTATATTCAAAATTTCATTTCGCTCATAAAAACATATTTTATTCAGCTTAGAATTATTTTCTGAGTTAAATAACTGCCAGCTGTGAGTTACAAACTGCTTGAGATATCGAATAAGCCTTTCTTGACTTATCGAATAGTTGTTTTATACTTCTCGAATGACTGACTTGTCGATACAAAACTTATATCTAATCGACAACTCAAGTCACTCACATATATACAATTCCACAACTGTTCAAATCATTTCATTCGATTTCTCAGGCAGCTAAAGTTCCAAAACCTCTGTAAACCCTAACGTCAAAAGCTAAATTGCTTCTTCAACCTTCATTCTCTTCTCATCTCTCTGTGTAACAATGGCAAATACCCAACTCACATTCCTAAATACACCAATTTCATAGCAATAACCAACGATGTTGAAGCACCCAATGCAAACTTTAAGTGCTTCGTTCGATGGATGGCTGAATCATACATTAAGGATGCACTCTCAGCCAACCCAACTCTGTATCTAGATTTACTAGAACAGTTTTGGAGAACTACTACTGTGGAGGTCGTGGCCCTAGAGAATGCAATAACTTCATACGTAATCTATTGCAAGATTCTGGACAAGGAAATCACCATCACTACTGAAAATATGAATCAAGCACTGGGGTTACAACAAGGAGTGTATGACAGTCAAGCAACTGATCAGGAATTGGAAGATTTCTTTGATTTTATCAACTACTCAGATAGAATCAAGCTTGGAAATTTGAATAGGAAGTACTTGAGGAAGGAATGGAGCTATGTCTTTGCCACTCTTCTTCAAGTCTTCACAGCAAGGAAGTCCAGCTTTGATCAAATCAGCACACCTGTTCAACAAATAGGATATGCTCTAGCATATGGGAGAAAGATTGATGTTGGTTTGATCATAATGCAAGAATTGTATGGGAGACTTGGTAAGAACTCAGCCAAGAGAGGTAATGAAATTTTCTTCCCTCGCTTTATTCAATTTGTACTTAATTTCATAGATGTTAAATTGATTGAATTGCCTGGGTTAGACAAAAATAGAATAGGCTATTCGAAATCCATGACCAAACTCATTTTTGGTAGCTTGGAGACTAGGAATGATGTGGATGTAAGGCTCAAAATAACTCCCCTTATGGAGAGTTTATTTAGGACTTACCCCCACAATATGCCAATATGTGCCTCAAAATCTGAGTTAGCTAGGCCCAAGCATGTAGAGCAAAATGCTAACCCAGGGCCTGCTAACCAACCCTCTCAGCCAAACACTTTACCAAACACAGAGACAACTGCATCATCCTCTCAAAAGGGTGATGTTAGTAAAAAGAAGAGAAAACAGGTTGCTTCTGAACCTCTAAAAATCTTAACTGAAGCAGCCTTGGCTGTAGAATTAGGCATAACAAGTGAGGAACCTGAGTCACCCTTACCAAGGCCAAAGAAGAAGAAGAAGTCTAAAACCACCTCTTCAGTCACCCAAATGGCTAAAGTTGTAAAATCAGGGGCAAACAGCTCACTAGGTGTACCCTCTCAACTGGGTGCATCTATAGAATCAAGCATTCTCCCCAATGCACCTACTTGTACAGAGTCAGCACATGGGAGTGATAAGGCTGGTACAACACTGAGTGGAGAGCACATCACAATTGAAACTCCCTCTATTTCTCAGGGGGAGTTGCCAAAATCTAATCTACAACACACTTCTCTTCCAGAATCTACCACTCATATTTCTTTGGAGCATGCAACTCAAGCAATTGAGGAGCAAGGCATTGATCATCAAGAATTCTTTTCTCTTGATGAGCCAATGGATTCAAGTGACTTGGTGCATGACACCTTGATCACCACCCAGGTACCACATTTAGATGGTCAGGGAATGCATGCTGGGGCATCTCCTAATGACACCATCACAAACACAGAGGATTCACTAGTTTTAACTAGAGACTTTGTGCCTGTGTCAACTACTGTTGTAACTCATCCCACTTCTGTGGAGACAACAGTAGCAGAGTCTTTTCATCCGGTTACAGAAGTTACATCTGTAACTGAGGAGTCTAGCTTGCCTAGCTCTAGCTCTCACTTTTTGTCCCAATGGCTGAAGCCTGTGCAACATGACAGTGCTTCAGGATCAGGGTCTGTTCCACCACAAATGTCCATTGAAGCTCTCCAAAGCTATGTTGTGGATCAGATTCCTGAGTTTGTCAAAATAGCCCAGAACCTTGTCACCTCCAACATCTCAAATCCAGATTATGAAGCCATCCTACTATGCCATAGGGATGATGTGGAGATGCAGAAGGCCAAGAGTATTGATGATGCTGAGAGAGATGGCAATGTAGATGCCTGGATGCAAGGAAAGTATGATGTAACTCTCAGTGAAGCACTTCAATATCTTAGAGAGGAATACATCACTTCATTGGGTTCAAATGCAAAATCTCTGTCCCCTAGTGAAGTGTATGAAGCTGTCAATGATTCCTACAAGGGTTTTCTCAAGGCTGCACACTATCTTGGCAAGGGAGTCAAAACTGAAGTCAACAAGGTGAGTGACAAGACAGCCACTTCAGTAGAAGAGATAAAGAGGGCCTTTGATGCCAAATTTCCTCAACTAGACAGTGTGGTCAAAGATATCAGACACTGCAACACCACCTGCACCAAGATGGATAATAGTCTAGCTCTCCTTAAAGATACAGTCACAGGTCTAGGAAGCAAATTTCAAATTTTATATGATCAGACTACAGATGCCAATGCCATGCTTAGGACACTCTTTGCAAATCAATATGGAGACAAGCTGGTAACTGAGGTTCCTATGCATGAGCTATCTAGATTTGAAGTGCAGAGACTTAAAGAACAATCCCTGTCTGGCTTCAAATCTAATGCATTATTCAGTAAGGTAGATGCACTTGAAAAGGAGGTAGCTACTCTCACTCAGTCCAATGCTCATTTTACAGACAAGGTACAAACTCTAACTGAGCAGTTGAACACTCAAGCCACCACCACAGCTGATGTTCTTCTACATCAACAATCAATGTTGTCTGCAATGATGAAGCACATGGGTCTCCCTCTACCTGAAGAATCTTCAACCCCAAAGGTCAATACTACAGCCTCTGTGCCTGACAACAAGCCTAAGGGGGAGAAGAGGACATCAAGGAACTCAAATACAAAGGGGGAGAAACCACCAGTAAAGGGCATCAAAATCACTGAAGGTGCTCATCAAAGAACTTCAAAATCTCTAATTCATGTGCCTGGCAAAGGAAAAGACAAAATTGATGAGCCTCCTACTTCTCTGCCAGTTGTCACTCTACCAACTGTGCATATCACTACTTCCAGTGGTCAAAAGCAAACTATCACAACCACAGTGGTTGCAGGGAGTATGCCATCTGATAAACCTTCACTCTCCATATCTAAAAGTGCCAAGCCTGTAGAAGTGAAGGTGGCCACTGAGGCCAAGCTACAAGAAATTGCAAACTCAAATGTTTATCATGATGATGCATTCTTGGAGTTTCTGAAAGTCTCAAGAGAACAGGCTGGTGACACTCAATTGTATCTAAGGAGCTTGAAGGATCAGATCGATTACTTCACTGTGGTACCTAGAAAAGTTGATAGCTCATGGCTCAAGGAAGTAATGATGGTAGCAAAATCCAGAATCTGGCATCTAACCTACAAAACTCTACATGCCCTGAAACATTCAGAGATAGATGCACTGATAGAGCTCATAGAGAAGAGGAATGTAAATGAAAACAATAAGAGTCTGTATGATGACTTGAGGAATGGCCAACCTTCAAGGCTGCCAGAAGTGATTAAGAAGCCATGGACCATCATCTATCAGTCTGGCACCAGAATTGAAGAGATTAAACAATTGGTCATTCCCAATGATCTCACCTCTCGAAATCACAGACTCATTATTGCCATCATTGATCTACTGCAAAAGAAGAAGGGGACAAGTACTGCTGAAGAGATAGAGGCACTGCACATTCTCAGATCATACATTGCAACTGGTGTAATTCCAGAAATGGCCAAGCCAAGGAGGAATAAGGATGATGAAGATGAAGACAAGAGTGATGGGAGGAGAAGTCATCATAGGAGTGATAAGGGGGATGAGGATAAGAAAAAGAAGAAGAAAGACAGCAAGGATAAGAAGGATGATGACCAAGGTAAAGTCTATGAGAGGAAGAATGGAAAATAGCAAGCCTTAGGCATTGCTAGCAGTAATCTCACCACAACACAAGACTCTAAGTCTAGGGTGAATGCTGTTAGTAATGACCTACCAAAATCTAATCCCATGGCTTCTGTAACTGTTTTACCACCTCAAGAAGAGAAGAAGATTCAAGTCAAGAGACCATCTGTACATTTCAAAAAGCATACTGCTAATGGAATACTACAATGGTCCACAGACAAAGGTCACATGCTACTGCCAGGCAACCATGTCAAAAGGATCAAATTCAAACAAGCTGCAAGAAAACCAAAGCTATCCAAGTCAAGGACTCTGACAATCTATCCAGGCTTAAAACTCCAACCACTAGATGAAGATTTTGATGAAGACCAACTGCAATTCTTATAAGCTCAAAGAATCTATCATGTTGCCATTGTTGATAACTGCCTTGAGATCAAATATACTGATGGAAGGGAGGAGAAATTCAAACAAGGAGGATGTCAACACTGGGGTAAACTACATGACATAGAAAGAATCATTGCATTGTTGAGCTCAGAAGATAAAGTGGAAAGAGTATGGAAACTGGAGCTAATTGATTTTGTGAAGATGAAGAGAGATCATAAGGAGAAAATCAAAAAAGAGTGTCTTGAGAAATGGCTAGCAAGGGAGAAAGAAATTGAGAGACTGAAGATTGAAGCAGAAAAGCTAAGGGCAAAGGGATTGTGTAGAGTTCAGTTTAACCCCTATGTGGTGAAGTATAGGAGGAGAAATGGGAATCAGATCCACATCAGAATGAATCTACTCAACCACTATCCTACAAGCATTCTGAATTCAGTACTTGAAGATTTCAAAGACTCAATTTTGCTTGAAGAATTGGATGCTATGGCAGAAATAATAAAAGCTATGGATGAGAATACAAGGAAGGAGAAAGAAAGAAGACAGAAAGCATATGATGATTTGCAAGTCAAAGCTATGGAAAGGGAAACAAATGACAATGGCTAGTACTTCATCATAGGCTGTAAGATTGCTCACCCTGTAGTTCTATCCACATTGAAATTCATACATGTACTGTCAAGTTTTATCTTTATGTATGTTAGGCTTGTTATCAGACATGAAATTGTGACTAAGGGTCTTACTCACAATTTGGGGGAGATTGTTAGTCACAGAGGCATGCCTGAATACATATAATAACAAGCCTAAGTATGTGTAATGCTATGCATTACCTACATGACCTCTTAACTGAGGGAACCTCTAGTTGTAGAGTTTCTATTTGTTCTGTGCTTGTAATAGGCATCAAATTCTAGTTGTGTTACTGTAATTATAAAGTCAAGAATAATGCTTGAAAGAAGTTCCAAGGTTCATGCCTCAAGCAAGGAGATAAAGACTGCCAAATAATCAAAGTTGGGATTTGAAGAAATGAAGAATTTGCCTAAGTACCAATTCGAGAATTACATTTGTCTATTCGAGAAGTCTAGCATTCGAGAAGTCAGAGATTCGATATCTCAGAAGACACTATTCGATATCTCTGAATACATTGTTCGATATCTCATTCGATATCTCAGAGATTCGATATGTCTATTACTCTATTCGAGAACTCATGGAGTCAACAAGTCAAAGCATCATTCGAGTTCTCTAAGAGTCAACAAGTCAATGATCTATTCGATATCTCAAGGACTAAAGAAGCTATTCGACATCTCAGGGATTCGATATGTCAAAATGCTCTATTCGATATCTCAAGGAATCCCAGAGAAAAGAGCTATTCGAGAAGTGATTCGATATGTCAATATAACACTATTCGAGAACTCAGAGTTATCGATTAAGTCAATTCGAGTTCTCGAATTAATCACTTAGCCACTTCTCGAATACATTCTTGGAGACAAAATACTGAAGAATTGTATAAGTCAGAAACCTGCAACAAGCCAAGACGCTTTATTTGACTATGTACTATAAAGCAGATTGGAAAGCCTACAAAGAAGCTTGGAGAGATAAGACAAAGGGACAAGGAGCTAAAGAAGTGGATCTGAACAGGCTTTGCAAAGTCAAATCTGTAGCCGTTTGGACTCTTACTCAAATGAGATAGACAGACTGGAAAGTATTTTGTTTACCTACCTTATTTGTAGTAAGTAGGTGTATCCATGTCTATAAGGATACAGCCTCACTTCCTTAGCTAAAAAGAGAGTGATAAGTTTTTCAAGATACATCTCAAGAAATATCTCTCTAAGAAAAACGAAGCTGAGAATACTACCATTTGTATTCACAGATTGTAGCAAAATCTTTATCTAATAAAATATTAGATTAAAGTGATATTGTGTTGTGTTTTTCTTTGTTATCTGCACTTACATATCTCACACACTAAACACATATCTTGTTGCAAAGATTCAAGAACAAAGAAAAGTTCAAGAATCCATTCACCCCCCCTCTGTATTCTTTTACTGTATTCAATACTCAACAGTCAAACTTAGGGACCTTTACCGTTCCTGTTGTCTTTGGTGTATTAATTTTCATGATCGTTTTCTGTTTTGATCAACAGCCTGCTCTGATACCACTTGTTGAGTAATATACCGACAAGAATATACAGAGGAGGAGGGGTGAATGTATTTTCAAACTTTTCTTCAAATAAATATTTCAAGTGAAGATGGTTTAAGTGTTTGAATCTGATTGTGTAGCAAGAGTGTGTATTCGTGTTCTTCAGAATGTGTAAATGAGGAATATAAACACTAGAACAAGTTCACTCACTTTAATCTAATATTTTATTAGATAAAGATTTGCTACAAACTGTGAATACAAATGGTAGTATTCTCAGCTTCGTTTTTTCAGAGAGGTATGTTTACAAAATGTGCATCTGAAAAACTTAACTGCTAGAGAGGTGAGGTTGTACTCTTATAGAGCATGAGTACAACCTACTTACTACAAATAAGGTTATAGGCTAAAATTACTTTCTAGCGTGTCTATCCTTTTTGAGTAATATCCAAACGGCTTGAGATTTGACTTCCTTTAGCTCTGTTCAGATCCACTTCTTTAGCAGCTTGTCTCTTGAAACATCTCTCTAAGCTTCTTTGTAGGCTTTTCCAAACTACTTTACATTATGTGGTCCATAAAGTGTTTTGGCTTGCTGCAGGATTCTGACTTGTACAATTCTTCAGTATTTTGTCTCCAAGATTTCATTCGAGAAGGGACTGAGTGATTGATTCGAGAACTGGAGTTGATTTGTTAGATAACTCTGAGTTCTTGAATGCTGTGAGGTTGACATGTCGAATCACTTCTCAAATAAGTCTTTTCTCCAGGAACCCTTGAATTGTCGAATAGAACATTTGACTTATCAAATCCCAGAGATATCGAATAGCTTCTTTAGTCGTTGAGATATCGAATGGAACTTTGACTTGTTGGCTCCTTGAGAACTCGAATGATGCTTTGACTTGTTGACTTCTTGAGTTCTCGAACAGAGTAATAGACATGTCGAATATCTGAGTTCTCGTATGAGATATCGATAAATACTTTTAGAGATATCGAACAGTGTCTTTTGAGATATCGAATCTCTGACTTCTCGAAAGCTCGACTTCTTGAATATGACAATCATACTTCTCGAATTGATATTTAGGCAAATCTTCATTGTTCAAATTCCAGCTGTGTTTATTTTGACAGTCTTGATCTTTAAGCTTGAGGCATGATCCTTGGAACTTCTTTCAAGCATTATTCTCTGAATTTAATTACAGTTACACAGATAGAAATTGATGCCTATTACAAGTACTATAACAAGTAGAAACTCTACAGCTAGAGGTTCCCTCTGTCAAGAGGTCAGGAAAGTAATGCATAGCATTACAAACAGTTGGGCTTGTTATTAGATGTATTCAGGCATGCCTCTGTGACTAACAAATCTTAATGAGAGAATTTAACAATATCAAAATAAAGACATATGTTGTTGGAGGAATTTCATTACAACACGAAATCGGAGGTTTACTGGAATAATAGAACGAATTTATCTCGTGTATCGGATCCAATATGCCAAGATGCCTGCGTACCTATGTTTATATATGATCAAGCTTACGCAATTCTGTGCAATTGTGTCTAACCCTAAGAGACTTTAGGGATAAACTTTGTTAATGTGGTAATTACTGATTTTATCTGATTTAATCTTGGCATTGTGATATCTTCCTGATTTGAAGAATATCGTTTGGAGATATTTTCCGTTATTCGTTGATTGAGATTGATTTTTTCCTCGTTTCAGAGAGAGGATAAAACTTAGCGGTTTAGCAATAATTATTAATATGAATTAATAATTAGTAATATTAGAAATTTGGGAGATTATTAGACATGCCAAAAATCATATCCTTATATATAATAAGTGTAAGAGGGATCTTATCCATAATTTTGGTTTGGTCACTGTACCGCCAAAATAATCTTAACCGTCGAATCTAATATTTTTAAAATTAGACGATCAAGATTATATCATATTAAAAAGAAAATTATAATCTAAAAATGATAGAATTAAAAAAGTTTGTATTATAATTGAATTTTAAAAAGAAAAATTGTAATAGGAAAAGGATATAATTAAAAAATTATACAATTGATTTTTTTATTAATATTACAAAAGTTCATATTTACTATTTGGGATCTATCCCGAGATCTTGAAATCAGACCTGGATGATTTTACAGCCCACACGAAGCTCATAAAGTTATTTTTAATTTAGTGATGATTTAATAATTATTTCAAAATGAAAACACTCAGAATCTCAAGAGAAAATATAATTACGAATTTTTACATTAATCATATTTGTGTAGAAGATCCACATTAATAATTATATTTAAAGTAGAAAACATAATTATATATGATTTAAATTATTGACATATACTTATTCGTATTTCAATATAAATGGTAGCAATATTATACAAGTATATGAAACATTGAATATTTTCTATCCAACCCAAACAATTCTACACCGAACCATAGTTAATGTCTTTCTCATAACTAGATTTTTTTATTTGTGGCTAAGTTGATCAGTTTCCGGCAACCCAAATACTCGATACCAGGTGTACCACTTAATGTGAAAAAAGGAGAAGAGAGATTGATTTTTTTTAATAGTTTGTTAAAAATTAGAAAATTATTCATTACCAAGAGAATGTTCTTTTGCTCATAGGATATTAACATGCTGCAGAGGCTTTTACTCTTATTAAATCATTCAGAATTTTGTTTATTTTTATTTAAATTACTAGAATAATACTTTTTTTAGGAAAAGTTTTGCTTTTCCTAGGAAAGTTCATAACGCGGCGGCGAAGAATGGGAATACACGGGAGAGGTTAGGTGGTGATTCTTGGATCGTCTCAATCTATTTTTTATAAAAAAATTTAGAATTTTAAATACTAATAAAAAAATATCTTTTAACATATTAGATGTAAAATAGGAGTTCGAATTTATAAAGGAGAATAGTTTGAATTTATAAAGAAGACATATAATTAAAAGTTTTATTGGAAATAGAATAAGTGTTCAAACTTACAAAGGAAAATGTTCGAATTTAAAAACTTACCGTATTTGTTTGTTAGTAGAACTATATTCAAATAATAAAAAGGGTATTTTGATAATTAAAACGAAATATAAGTAGATTTCATAAATCGAATAGAATTTTCAACGTAAAAAATCATCAATTTCTTCTCTCTTTTGTTTGTGCGTAGTTTTAATTGGAAAATTATTGTCAAACAATCACTAAATTATAGATTATTTTATTAATTTCAAGTGAGCTGTAAAACCGTCCAAATCAAATTTTAAGAATTCAAGATAGAGTACAAATATTAAATTGACGTGTAATCTTATATATATCAAATTTTTAACAACAATTTGATATATAAATTAATAACATATAATAAAATTATAGATATTAAAAAGGGAGTTGTGCACTGCACGGATATATATATACTAATAAGCATAAAATCTTATCCAAATTTTTGGTCTGGTCACTATACTACCAAAATCATATGACCCATTAGATTAAAAAAAGACGGTCAAGATTGGATCACAAAAGAAAGAAAATTATAATCTGAAAAGGATATATTTAGAAAAGGTTGTATTAGAAGTGAATTTTAAAAAGAAAATTATAATATAAAAATGATATAATCAAAAAAGGTTGTATTATAATTGAATTTTAAAAGAAAATTATAATCTGAAAAGGATATAATTAAAAAATGTTGTGTTAGAATTGAATTTTATTTATTTTTTTATTAGTATTAAGAAAATTCATATTTATTATTTGAGCTCTATCTTGAAATCTAGAAATCAGATTTGGATGATTTTACAATCCACGCGAACCTCATAAAATTATCTTTAATTTAGTAATTCTTTAATAATTATTATTCAAATGGAAACACTAAGAATCTCAAGAGAAAATATAATTACAAAATTTTTACATTAATGCTATTCAATATAGAAATCCTACATTGAGAAGCCAAAAACATTTTGGTTACCATCGGGAAAAGCCAATTCTATAGGTGTACCATTTAGAATTTCCATAAAATATAAAATATTTTTTATGCTAGATCCAAAGATTTTCAATAATTTTTTAAAAATCTTTGTCGTACGAAGGAGGACCAGACTACTGATTATCAAAATTTTGGACAAAATCTCTCTTACACTATTATTAAAATTGTACTTGGTTGTTAGTAGAACTATCTTCAAATAATTATAAGGGTATTTTGATAATCAAAACGAATTATAAATAGAATTCATAAATCAAATAGAATTTTCAACGTAAAAAATATCAATTTTTGCGTAGGTTTAGTTGGAAAATAATTGTTAAACCATCACTAAATTAAAGATTATTTTGTTAATTTCATGTGAGTTGTAAAATCGTCCAAATCAAATTTTAAGAATTCAATATAGAGCACAAATATTTTTTGGTCATTGTACTACCAAAACAATCCAACCATCTAATCTAATATTTTTTAAAATATATGACCAAGATTATATCATATTAAAAAGAAAATTATAATCTAAAAAGGATATAATTAAAATAGGTTATACTCGAATTGAATTTGAAAAAGAAAATTATAATATGAAAAGGATATAATTAAAAAGGGATACAGTTGAAGAGTTAAGTTCTATGAAGACCAAAATTTTAGTGAAGACCGGAGACCATATATCAATCATAACATTGCAAAAACTTATTCATTGAAAATCATGTTCTTTGAAAATCACTATTTCATTTATTTCAATGCAAATCTTGAAAATCATATATCTTTTACATGCAAATTTCACTAAAAATCTTGAAAATCATGTATGTTCTGCAAACAAAATATTGCATAACGTATTGTTCTCCAAAACATGTTCTGCTTGCAAATCATATATTATTTTTAAAATTTTGAATGAAATAATAATGTTAATTGAACTTTCTTTGCAAATATATACGTTTTGCAATGTTTTGAGTGCATAATGTATATGGTCTCCACTCAAATGTTAGTCTCCATAGAACTTAATTATACAGTAGAATATTATTTATTTTTTTATTAAGATTATAAAAAGTTAATATTTACTATTTGGGCTCTATCTCGAGATCTAGAAATCAGATTTGAATGATTTTACAGCCCACGCGAAGCATGTAAAATTATCTTTAATTTAGTGATGATTTAACAATTATTATCGAAATGGAAACACCTAGAATCTCAAGAGAAAATATAATTACGAATTTTCATATTAATCTTATTCTGCGTAGATGATCTACATTGATTATCCGGTTCAATGTAGAAAACCAAATTATATACGATTTAAATCATTAACATACAATTTTTCGTATTTCAATATATATACACTTTATAGTTTATATGTTAAAATATAAAATATTTATTATGCTAGATCCAACGTTTTTCATCTATTTATTTTATGATCCAACGGTTCTGATTTATTTTGTCGTACTGATGATCAGATTGTAGACTACCATAGTTTTAGACAAAAAATACTCTTACACTTATTATTATAACTGTATTTAGTTGTTAAAAGAACTATTCAAATAATAAAAGGGTATTTTGATAATCAAAACGAAATATAAGTTGATTTATAAATCGAATAGATCTTCAATTTTTTCTCTCTTTTGTTTTTTCGTAGTTTTAATTGGAAAATAATTGTTAAACCATCACTAAATTAAAGATTATTTTGTTAATTTTATGTGGACTGTAAAATAGTCCAAATCAAATTTTAAAAATTCAAGATAGAGCACAAATATTAAATTCAACATGCAAAATCTTATATGTATATATATAGGTTTTTGCTCAAATACAAACCTCTCTTAAAATGAGAATTACAAATCAACACAAAATATATTATATTTCATATATTCTAAGGGCCCAGCCAGGGGCACCTTTACAAAAAAGTCTTATAATTCAACCCTCTATCCATTCATAAAAAAATAAAATAAAAAAATAAAAAAACTGATGCCACGTCATCATTTTTTTAAAAATAAAATTATATATATTTTTTAATTTTTTTTTATGAATGGATAGAGGGTAGAATTATAAGACTTTTTCGTATTGGGATACCCCTATTTTGATCATTAGATTAACTTAAATGTTGGATTGGAATTTGGTTTTTAGGTTTGTATTCTAAGGAGGTTTGTATTGGAATAGCCCCTATATATATATATATATATATATATATATATATATATATATATATATATATATATATATCAATTTTTTTAATAACAATTTGATATGTAAATTAAAAATATATAAATATAAAAAAATTAATATCAACATATATGCACAACATCAATACTAACTTGGTTGTTCTTTGTTTCAGACTTTTGCATCAGTCGAAATCCCTAAGAAATAATAGGTAGGAAGAAATTTTCGGACGACATAAACTAAAAAAAATATTAGACAAACATGAATCTTAACGAAAGAATTTAATGATATCAAAATAAATACATACATGTACAATGTCAATACTAATTTGGTTGTTTTGGTTTCCGACTTTTGCATCAGTTAGAAATCCTTGAGAAATAGTGGTAGAACGAAATTATCAGAACACATAAACTAAAAAATATAAGACCAACATGAACAAAGCCCCAGAATATAGAGGAGTTCAAAATATAAAATTTCTTTTTTATTTTGAATATATAAATTTTTTTTCCTACATAATCGAAAACCTTTTCTATTTAGAAGATTTAATTTTAATTCTTCTTCCCTACAAATTGGAAAACCTTTTCTATTTCAAAGCTGTTTATGTTAATGTTAAAAAAAAAGTTTTGATTCGTTTTCTAAAAATTCTAAAAAATAGGGCCTAAAAAAGGAAGTTTTGATTTTAATTATCTAAAATAGAGGAGTTCGATAAAAATAGATAAATAGGATTCGAGTGATTTTAGAGCTCTTGGGTTCTCCTTTTTCGCCCACTTTTAGGATTGTCAAAAAAAAATTATATTAAAAATAATTACTATTTAATTTTAATTTATAAGTTTATTTGTTGTCAAAAAAAGTTATAAGTTTATTTAATTAAAAATAATTACAATTTTATACATTTTAACCTTCAATTTCAAACTTATTTTTGATTTAATTGGATTTTGATAATATTTAGGGATTGATGTTCCTGAAGTTACCTTTAGATAACTATCAAAGTTAAGTCATATTTCAATACAAAAGTAAGATTATTTTTATAAATAAAGGAGGTGAATTCTTTTTTTACAAAAATGCCATCTAAATTTTGTACACAAAATGTAAATGATTTTAGATAATTTGATTAAAATTAATTTTAGAAACATTTTTCCCTAATATATATATTTGAAAGCACAAATATATTCCTTCAGCGAGACTAACATATTTTCTAATCCTGAAAATATAAATGCACTCAAATAAGTGTTTTAGTCATTAACTTTAGGAAAATAATCTACAAATATTTGAAAATTAATTTAATTCGAGATTAATCCAATTCAAAGTTGGTCTAATTATTCAAATTATCAGGTCTAGTCAGAGGCCCGACTAAACAAATCGTTTTTTTTTCTACCTTGGCAATTAGCATAAACTAGTTGATAAAGCCGCGCTTCGCGGCGGCGTTACAATATTTTTTAAAAAATTCAATACATTTACGTTATATTATAATATTAATATTAAATTTTAATAATTAAATAATCTTCTCTAATGAATCAATTTCTTGTTAAATACAATTTTTTCGATTGAGCCGCTCTCTCGTTAAAACCGAAATCCCAACTTTTTAACATATATTATAAAGACTGCATGAGATTAACATATATTATAAAGACTGCATGAGATTGTTCTTTTACTCATTGTTCTTTTATTATGTTAATACATCAATTCTTTTCTTTTTAAATACGGTGACTTTTTTCATGACAATAGTATTTGATTTATGAATAAATTTTCCTAATATAAGTACAATTAACTTATATAAAAAATATATAATTTAAGAAGATCGTACTTTCTATAAAATATTTAATTATATGTCTGCTCTATATATTCAAACACCTATTCTAGTTCTAGTAGAACTTTTATTTATATATTTTTTCTATAAATTCAAACTCTTATTCTCTATAAATTCGAACTCCTATTCTGCTTTCAATAGAACTTTTAATCGTATGCCTTATAAATACTTATTATACTTCCAATAGAACTTCTAATCATATGTCTTTCCTATAAATTCGAACTATTCTCCGTTATAAATTCGAACACCTATTCTACTTCTAATATGCTAATTGATATTTTCATATTTATTAGTGTTTAAAATTTAAAATTCTATAAAATTAGAAAAATCGATCGAGACGATCTTAGAGCGCCACCTAAACTCCCGCTATCCTCCTTTATATATATATATTGACTAGGCTATTAATTAAACATAAGTTTAAAACTTTTGTGATGTACGAATGTCTTTTTTAATATAATAGAAATTTTTATAATTTGAATTAAAAATTTCAAGACATGAATTTTGTAGGCTAAAAATTTTAAATGATATGATCTGATAATAATTATATATATGTTGATCGTGAGATTTTTAGAAAAACATGGATTGTAGTTTGAAAATATAGAAAAAATTACATGTTTTAGCTGAAATGTAATCGATTAGTTATTAGTTATTACAATATTATTATTTTACTTAAATAAAGGTATTCGAATAGGTTTTACTGGAAAAACTTAAAAAAGAGAATGGTAATGAATTTTAGCTGAAAAAGATAATTGATTAATTATTAATAATTATAATTACAATATTTTATTTTATTAAATAGAATTGATTATAGTATTTTTAGAAAATGAAAAAATTTAGTTAAATAAAATATAAAATATAATCTATTTCACGTGAAAAAATAAATTAATTAGTTATTAAAAAAAATATAACAAGTTTCAGCTGTAATAGAAAATTTATTAATTATCAGTAACAATAAATAATTAAGTAAAGGTAATTAAGCAAATAAGTAAACTCAACAGGGACCGTGCCGACGGACCGACCAACCAAATTTTTAACGTTTCGGCTATTATATAATAGTATAGATAGATATATTTTACCTGAAAAACGTAATTGGTTAGTTATTAGTTATTATAATAATATTATTTTATTTTACCTAAATATAGCTACCCGAGTAGTGTTTACTTGAAAAAAAATTGAAAAATAGAAAATATAGTTGAAAAAGGTAATTGATTAATTATTAGTAATTATAATTTTAAATATAATATTTTATTTTATTAAATAGAATTGCTCATAGTATTTTTAGAAAATGAAAAATTTTAGTTAGATAAAATATCATAAATAATATATTTTACGTGAAAAAGGAAAATGATTAGTTATTGAAAAATAGAAAAGATAACATGTTTCACCAGAAAAAAAAAATTTATTAGTTATTAGTAACAATAAATAATTAAGTAAGGATAATTAAGTAAAATAACATGTATTGTTAAGTAAGGGTAAATAAGTAAAATTAACAATTACCGTACCGACCGATCGAACAACCAAATCTTTAATGTTTCGGCTATTATATAATATTAGCTTATAACCCGTGCATTGCACGGGTTTCTTGTATTATATTTTTATTTAATATTATGATCATGTTTTTATATAATCATTATTTTTAATAAGTATTTTAATTTTAATTTGATATAATATAATATACTCATGTTTACGGATTATACTAATATTTCGTTATTATAAACAATGTATACGATTTTTAATATATTTTATTAATATTTGAGAATTAATATGGTGTGATATTTTCGAATATATATTAAAGATTGTAAGATTTGTTGTAAATTAAAAAGGTAATGTGTTTAAATTGTAAAGGAAATATTAATGATTGAAAGATATGATACGATTGATCTTTTTAGGTGTTTATAAAATGTAATATCTTCAAATAAAAGTAATTGTAAAAAAGACAATCGACTAATTACCACTAATTATATTATGTTATTATATATTCTGAGGTCTTATATTTTTTTTTGAAAATTATAGTGTGATATTTTCGGGTATATATTAATGATTGTAAGATTTGTTTTAAATTAAAAGGGTAACGTGTTTTAATTCAAAATAAAATATTAATGATCGAAAGATGTGATACGATTGATGTTTTTAGGTGTTTATAAAAGGTAATATGTTCAACTAAAAGTATGATTGATGTTTTTAGGTATTTATAGAAGGTAATATATTCAACTTAAAGTAATATGAAAAAGGCAATTGACTAATTACCATTAATTTTATTATGTTAATCGTTTAATTACCATCAATTGTAACATATTTTAATTTGAAAAGAAATATTAATGATTGAAAGATATGATACGATTGATGTTTTTAGGGGAAAATATTAATGATTGAAAGATATTAGGTTTTTATAAAAGGTAATATGTGATGTTTTTAGGTGTTTATAAAAGGTAATATCTCGACTAATTACCAAAATTGTATTATGTTATTATTTATTTTAGGTGTATTTATTTTTCTTTATAATGAAGGGTTAATAAGTAAATTCACTTAGTACCAAAAAACAGGTACCAAAACTTTTAATGTTTCGGAATTTATATAATATTATAGATTATAGATATGATTTTATTATTACATACCTTTATTATTTCATTAGCATATAATTCGTATAATATACAAAATTTAAATATTTTACAAATAAACTAAGATATATAATTTAATTGATATTTTGGATGTGTATTTTTATTAATAATTAGGATATATAATTTTAATATTGAAAGACATAATATTACTGGTATTTTTAGTTATATTTAAAGTCGATCGGTTGGTTAATAACGGAATATAATGGTTATTTTTTTTTTTTGCCAAATAAGTATAATTGATATGTTAAAATGTGTATATAAAAGATTATATATTTTAATGAAAAGATGCTCATTCGCATCTCATTTTACGTATCCGTTTTCTTAAAATTACACGTATACTAAAAATACATGCAATTGGATAAAGTTTCAACATGTATATTTGATTAATACATTAAAAAAAAATAAGAGTTGTGGTAAATATCAAAAAGATCAAACATTAAAAATAATAAGTGTAAGGATAATTTTGGAAAATCAACCTTAAATTAGTATTGAAATAATGTAAAATGATACAATTTTATTTTTTCAAATAGACATGTCTAATATATATTTTCCCATCGTCTCATTTTACATGTCCCATTTTACTTTGTAATGATCAAATTAATCAATTTTAATTAATTATTAAAAATTATTCAATTATTTTTTTAAAAAATTGAAAATTATATTTTTTATTAGATTAAATATATTTTTCAATGATATATATTTTGTTTATATATTTTTCTCAATTATATAATAAATATAAATTTCAATCAAATTTTGGTCAATTTGACCCCATCAAAATAAAAAAGAACATGTATAATGGGATAGAAGAAGTATTTAGAAAGAATGCCCAAAATATCCAATTTTTCCTACCCAATACCCAAAATACCCGATTTCCAAAGCTCCGCCCAGCCTACCCACGGGATACGCCGTTCCAATCGGTGTATCCGAAGTACTGTAGCACGTCAGAAAACAACAAATCTCGTCGGAAAATCAGAGCTTTTTGTGGCCGGCGACTTTGGACGTTTTGTTCGCCTCCCTCGATCTCTCTCCACCCTCCAAAACACCACCACATGATCAGCTGCTCATCGCCTTCCTCCTCCCTTAATCAGTTTTTCTCCGACGGCCCCGTTGGGGCGTGTACAAACGTCGACGGAAAAAACAAATCGAAAAAGGAGATGAAATGGGTGTTTTTAATCCGGCAAAAAATAAATGTAATAAAAGTGGTATGGATGTGTAGACAATCGAATTGCGATTCTATTGGTATATATAACGTAACTGAAAAGTTTGTGGTATAGATGGATGAATAAAAAGAAAAGTAACGCCGGAATCGTCTTCATCGCGAGCTCTGGAGACGACGAGCTGACGTTTGATGCGCATTCTGAAATTGCGTATCACCTGATACGCATGTTGCATATGCGTATGCTGACGTCAGTGATGACGTCAGCTACGCCGTTTACAAATGTGTATCTAATGATACGCCGACGGCAGTTGCGTATGCAGTGGAGTTGTTGTTGCCTTCAGAAACGTATCCTTTTAATACGCTGGTAAGGTGGGCGTGATAGTAGCTACGCCTCTGTAAGAGGCGTATCTGCTGGGCATTTTGGTCAGCCATTCCGCGCCGTGGGTATTTTGGTTAGCCTAGATTAAAAAGTGGGTAGAAAGGGCAATCACCCAAGTATTTATTAGAAAAAAATATTCGATTAGATACTATTATTTATATCAATTTATTATTTATTAAATATCAAAATTCAAACCAACAAACTTCCATTATTTCTGATTTATTAATATAATAAGATATATTTGCTAATAATTAAATAAATCACATTAACATCACTGAATGTTAAATATTAATTTCAAGGACTCACTTAAAATTACATAAATTTTTTCTTGTTTATAAAGTAGGTACCATTCAAGTTTAAATATTTTCAAACTTATTGTTTATGGAAAGGTAACCTGTATATATCAAGAGAAAAATGGACTTGAGGTTGTCCTCAAGAATTTCTCCAGGTTATAACATAAAGACCTTATAAATTAAGTGGTTTCATAGGAACATTTTTGTAAAAATTTATTTTTTCTCACTAAATTTACCTAAATACTCTTAAAATTGTATTGAAAAGTTTTTTACCTCAAGAAAACCCAACATCCTCATACACATGAAATCCATTATATCAATATATCCGACTTGAAAAGGTGAGACATGAAATCCTCAAGTCGATGATGTTTTCTCTAAAGAGCTACGTTGTTTTTTTAAGAAAAATTAGAAACTTAAAATTGTTGAAAACGTGGAAATTCTTGAACTTTGTGTAACATTGATATGGTGTTTTGGAAGTTTATTTTTCAGAAAAATTGATTTATTTTTAGAAAAAGTTATGATTGTTAACTTTTATCCAAAAAAGCATTTTTTTTTGTAATTTATGGAATTTCAAATATACATTAAATACTTATATAAAAAAATTATTAGAATATAAAATTTTTACCTGAAAATAAGTTTATAAAAATTAATTTTAAGAGGAGCCAAACAACACCTATACCAACATGGCAACATCCCAGGGCCAGTCATGGGTCAAATGTATGCAAGTTGGGTGTATAATCAGTGGACCAGTCTTGGTATTGGTCCTGAAAATAGTTGCTCAATTCTGACCAAAAAAATAAAAGGAAAAATGCATGTAATTGTGAATTTACTCGAAATAAATGAGTTTCAACTAACCTATTAATTGGAATCTCTCACTGGTCCATCCATGGAAACATACCTTTCTGAATAGGAAAGTAAGCACTTGCTCCTCTTAAAGTCACAAAGTTGATGAAAATATAAATGATACTGGTGGCAGCCCAGATAAAAACACATGGAGTACCTCATAATCCAAGTTATACCAGGCAATAAACATGGCTTCTTCTAAACAAGTTTCTCCATTCTTTCTTACCATTCTTTTCATATCATTGTTCATTTTTCATTCTGATGCTGCTCCTAACAATTATACTAAAGTTAACGTGTCTCTCTACTTTGAATCACTGTGTCCTTTCTGTGGAAATTTTATCGTAAATCAGCTCGGAAAAGTCTTTGAAACAGATCTCATTTCCATTGTCAATCTCAGGTTGATTCCCTGGGGTAATGCTCGCCGTGTTACTAACAGCAGTTGGACATGCCAGGTACCTGCCACCGAAAAATTTCACTCTAATTCTTGATCTTCAATGTATGCACGTATAATAAATAATAATGTGGTTCTTTTTTACCCCCCTTCATGTATGGACAATAAAATTTAAGCATGGCCCAGATGAGTGTCTGCTTAATACAGTGGAAGCATGTGCTATTAATCTCTGGCCTGATCCGGTAAATCAGCAATGTGTTTGTGTGTTTATGCGTGTGTGATATATTAGACAGTCATCAATTAACTGCAATATTACTTTTTTATTTTCTGGCAAAGAAAGTGCATTTCAAGTTGATTCAGTGCATAGAGCGACTGACATTGGCTGGGAAACAAATTTTTTGGCCATCTTGTTTAGGAGAACAGCATTTGAATCAAGAACTCATGAACCATTGCTACAATTCTACAACTGGAAATGATGTTAGTATTCTTGCAATGTCAGTAGTTAAAATGCATATATCTACATTGTCCTTCCGATAATCATAACTAATGCAATTATGATTGTCATTTTTTATCGATCCTTCCTAATGCAGCTACAACTAAAAGCTGCTTACGAAACTGAGCGTCTTCAACCGCCTCATAGATTTGTACCATGGGTGATCGTAAATAATAAAACTCTAGAACAAGTTGGTACTCATTATCCACTCACTTTCTGTCTTTCTGCCCCTTTGTTTTCGGCTCTCACTTAGCAGTTGGCACAAATTCTTTATATGTATGCAGGATTACCAGAACTACACTACTTATATCTGTAAGGCGTACACTGGCCCTAAAAGACCCGGAGCTTGCAGTCGGACGCCTGAGATCATTCCGTCAAATATTGATACTGCGGTCCCTCAAGTTTGTTATGCAAGGAACACTGGTAACTCATCTGCACTGGGAGAGGAAAAAACAGGGTCAGCAAAATATCAGGGGAGGAAAAAAACTAAGACTTGGTTCATGTCATTAATTAACAAGAACTGATAAGTGATAGCTGCTGTGATAACCTGATGTTAATACATAAATTCACACTCATAAGTATGGTATGCAATTCGCTGGTTACAGTATTGAAACCTTTGATACATTTCTAAAGTATAAGCAAATCTCTGTACTCTGGAAGAGATATAAAGCATTAAACACATGGAATGCTTATGGTAATTGCACATATTGATACAGAATTATAAGATTGCAACAACATTCAGTCTGGAAACTTGTTTATCTTGAGATCCTTCGAACTTCGCTTCTTTTCAAGAATAGGTAGATGTTATTAATGTTGAGAAACACAAAGATACAATTGGCAAGCATTATCAATCAGTATTATCAACGAGGCAAAGAGCCGTAGCCTAAAGAATAATCAAGCAAGCATACTCAAAGTGATTGGTTTCTTATCTAAGTTGTTCAGCTAGAAGATTCTCTCTGGAATTCCTCTTTGAATCCACTGTTGCAACTCCTTTTATTGAGACCAACTCAGTTTCTGCTGCATATTAAATAATTTTTTCCCATTATCTGATAAATAATACAACAAGATGCCAAAATTATGCATATTCCACTTATATCTAGCACATGTATCTGGATTCCAGATGTCCTGTATCAACTAGTCAATGTAAAAAATAGGGGATGAACAAAGAATTAATAGAACATCTGCAGTGGAGGCTTTATTCTGTTCATGTATGCATCAAGTGATTGTAATTACGAACTTGAAGATCCACGAGACAGTTCAAGTTAAGCTCAGGTTGTTAACAGACAGGATTTGTCACCCTAGATCACAAATTTTGGTGGTTTTACCGGTTAATTTCCTAAATAATCTCCTGCTGAAATCAGAGTTGAGTTGATTCTTTGTTCAATGTCCAGACCATAAAAATCATACGTTCTCTGTACAAACAATTATAAATCAGTATAGCAACAAGCCAACAAGTACCCCAAACATTCAGTAAATCCATTATTCTTCTTTGCTAAGTAACCTAAAGTTTTTCAGAGATGATTTTTTGATAAACCAATTTTATAATGTAATCAATTCTGTAATTACACTTACACAGCCTATTGTAACCTACAAAGTTGATGATGTAGGAGGATTTTCGGTGCAAATCGAGACTCATGAATCGGGAGAAAGGCAACCTCCAATAAAGGCATACTCACTTTTTTGATAATGCATGATGGCATGAACACGCTACTGGATTGAATGGTCATGCCAAAGTGGGAAAAATACCACTAACAATGTAGATCCTTGATGCATGCTCATGCTCAAGCCGTGCATGATCATCTACTTTTATTTGATATTTAATTATAATTAGGATTTATTTTTTTTCGTTTTAGGTTTTGTCTTCCTTTATAATAGGTTTTGTCTTCCTTTATAAGCAACATTGTCACACAATAATCTTTTATCGAAATTAAAAACCCTTGAGAATTTTCTCATCTTTCTTGTGAATTCAAGAAACCTCCTTATGGATTCAAGAATTGCCTTGTAGATTCAAGGTGTTTAAGGATTTCTCGTGTAATAGTCCTTGTAAGGATTATCGCTTGTTTTTCCTTGGATTCCATACTGCGTCAGTTGGCATCAGAGCAAACTTTATTCTGTCTTTTTTGTTAGGTTAGGGGACTTACACAATCCGAGATTCACCAACTACCATACAGAGCACACACACACACACACCAATTGATTAGTTGACAAGATCCGCCAAAGCGCGGTCACACGTTATTCAAACATCACTTCTACTTCTATCAACAATAAGTAAAAATAAAACAAGAACGCACACAATATTTGACGTGGAAACACCCACGTCCCAACCCGTATTATTAATCAAAACAATTATCAATAATACATCAAAACAATAACACCTCAACGGTGTCCCAAACCCGATACTTAAGCCAACAATGCTCAAGCATCTCCCAAACAATACCTAAGACTACAATCTCTTAAGTATTCACCTATCAAAACATAATATGACTATGTTTATATAGTCATCCAAAACTTAGCCACCAAGACCTATCATACTTGTTGTACAAGTCTTACCATACTTGTTATACAAGCTTTCCAATTCTTGGCACCTAATTTCCCAACTTAGTGATCAAGACATACCATATATAATAATTGTCTACACATTCAATTATTATCTTGCCCATATATATTGGATCACCCAAGTCCATAATATCATATTGGGTTGAAACCCAACATTTTCGCTACTTGATTCACTATGAGAGACGAACCAATAACCAAAGAATATCTTGCAAAGGTTACGATGATTTTTACCGCGAGTCTCAAGATTTTGACTGACAAATGACTACGTTGACGAACGACATGAATGACAATCACAAGCAACGTAGATTTGAAAGAGAAGATCGAAATCGAGTTCCCCGAGGTAAAAAATATCATTTTGGTGAGTATTGTGGTTCAAAGGCGACTATGGGTAATCAACTCCATGACAATGACATTGTAAAGGCAAATATACCATTATTCTATGGGTATCTAGGAGTTGATGAGTTCCTGAATTGGCATATTGATGTTGATTAATACTTTGATGTTATGGGTGTTCCTTAGAGTAATCAGGCGAAGATGGTATCTACCAAACTAAAGATTACTGTTGCGGCTCGGTGGATAAGTTGGTTTTGTAAAGGAAGATGCAAATAAAAGAACCGATTAAGACTTGGAAATGATGAAGCTATTGATGTTAGAGAGATTTTTATCGAAGGATAATTATAAAATGCATATTGAGCGCAAACAAGGGGATAATACAGTTCAATATTATAAGCCTTGTCATGTTGATAATATGTTTGATGAATGTCCTCAATCAAAACAAGACAGTTTCTTGGAGGTGGAAATAGTTGAACATGAATGTGAGATAATGGGTTGCGAAAGTTGCATGTCTGTTGATTCCGTCGAAGTGGATAAGGTAAAAAAAGAGTACAAGGAAGAGGATGTACATGAGTACAACAAAGAAAACATGGCGGATGTCTATGAAGGTGCGAATGATGTTGAACTACATGTTGAAGGTGTGCATAATCTATCCTCGTGAACTTATGAATTGGTGGATGACAAACAATAATAAAACTTCATTCGAACACTTTCACAACTCAAAATTTGGTGGAACAACCTAATGGGTCAACATCATTGTAAGTAAAAATTATATTACTGATTTGGATGTTGAAAAATACAAGGATACTGTAATTATTGATGAGATTGATATGGACGTATGTCAGATAGTATTGTATAAGCCATATCAATTCGATTTGAATATATGTCAGAAAAATTGTAAAAAATCAGTTGGCTACATAAGCAATGATGGAAAGTATGTTTTGTATCCGTTGGAAGATTAGGGAATCTTGAAGTCACCATACAAATGTATGTGTGTTGTCTCTTGATACAACATATGAGTCTCTTGATGTCGATTCTTAGTTTACGTTTGCAATGGCTAATCATGATTGGTCTGGGATAATTCTGATGATACTTTTGTGCTTGAAAGATATTTTAGATGAGGAGGTGAATACAAAATTTCAATAATGTGCTTGCCTTTAAAGATACCACCATGTTGAGATAAACGACAAGCTGATGTAATTCTTTATTTAGATGAGAACTCGGGGTTGAGTTCTTCAGAAGTGAAGGAGACTAATGTAATTTGATTTTCAGTACAAATCGACACTCATAAATCGGGAGAAGGGCACCCCGCAATAAAGGCATGATCAGGCTATTTGATTGAATGGTCATGCCAAACTGGGAAAAACTAGCAGACGTATCACTAACAATCTAGATCTCTGATGCATGCTCATGCTCAAGTCCTGCATGGTTACGCTACTTTGATTTGATATTTAACTATAGTTAGAATTTGTTTTCATTTTGTTTTAGGTTTTGCATTCCTTTATGAGCAACATTGTCATGTAACGAATGATAATCTTTTATTGAAATTAAAAATTCTTGAGAATTTTCTCATCTTTCTTGTGTATTCAAAAAACCTCCTTGTGCTTTTAAGGATTGTCTTGTGAATTCAAGGTATTTAAAGATTTCTCGTGTAAGAGTCTTTGTCAAGATTAGCGCTTAGTTTTACTTGGCTTCCGTGTTGCGTCAGTTGATCATGTTAATTTTGTTTTCGAACCTTTGTAACTTTCGAACTTTTGTACTCAAAATTGTTCAATTTGACTGTTCCCAAAAATAATAAAATTGTCCAGTCTTCTAACATGATGAATCTTTACTCCAATACTAGGCTTCTCAATAGGGTGGGAAAAGTGGAGAACCCGTCCCTAACCTGTCCCGAATGGGATTGCCCACCCCCGCTTAAATGGGATATGAGGTAGTGATGGGGATTAAATTTTGCCCCGAATATGGGACGGTTATGGTATTTATATGATTCTCACAGGAAAATCGGCCCCGCCTCGAATAAAATATAAGACATATTTTTATAATATAATATAATATATTTTTTTAATCATATAATATTATATGTTTATAATAAATTATAATTTATGCATAATAGTTTGATATAATATGTGGCTAATCCATACTCTTTATTAAAAGCAGAAATTCTCTTTTAATGGTATGCCATGTATACCGCGGTATGCCTTGTCTACCACAGTATGCCACTAAATATTAATTAATTTAATTAATTAAAATCATAATATTATATAATAATTTATTTTAATAATGAAATTATATAAAATTAATAATATAGCTACTTATATATTACCAGAGTGAATTTATATAAATTTAATTAATTAAAATAATAAAATTAAATATTAATCTAATTTAATTTAATGGTGAAATTATATACTAGAGTCTATTAACTAGCAATCGAAATGAAAGTCGAGAATATAGTATTATATACAACTTGGGACTTCAAGATTTTATTTTATATAGTTTAGGGGCAAAGTTATCTAAAAACACAAGATATATAATTTAGAGATAATTTATATTTGATTGACAGTTTTAATCATACACCAACATCAATCAAAATCCTCCATTAACATCATAAAAATTTTCCAATATTTTCATCAATTTTTGTGAAAATACCCAAATTATGGTATAAATACAATGTATGAGATTAAATGTTCAATAATAGAATATTCAAATACAAGTAAGTTCATTTGCACAACTTTAGAATTCATGTGATTGATTTCAAAATTCGGATGGATAACTTTTATGTTCAGTTATAAAACATTAAAATTATGGTATAAATATAATATGAGATAATAATGTTTAGCAGCAGAATATTATTAAAAAAGTAATTTCAGTTGTAGAATTTTGTAAAAAAGCAAGTTCAGTTGACCTGGTGTGCACAACTTTGAAATTCAGTAACAAAATATTGTATTTTTAATACGAAACAAAATAGGTTCTGCAGAAGAACCTTATTACTTCGAGAATTATTTTTTTTTTTTGTAAAATAATTTTAATAAAATTATTTAAAATTTTGAAGAAAGAAGATTGAAAATATTGAAAAAATCATCCAAAAGTTATGTGAGGTAAAAAATATTAATAAAAATAATAGATTTTAATAAATGAGTAATTAATTAAATTTTATTATTTCAATTAATTGGACTAATAGTGTAGTTTTTATTTCCATCAATAAAAATTATTTAAAAATAAACTGAATCTAGACAATTGATTTGAAGTAATCCAACGACTATTAATGGTTCTTCAGTTCTCTTTTAATGTTTGGTTCTCTCTTGATCCATACCCTATAAATATTATCGATACTAGCTTATAACCCATGTGTTGCACAGCTCTTTTTTTAATATTTATAATTATATTAATTTTTATAATTTTATATGTTATTAATTTACATCTTAAACTGTTGTTAGAAAAATGATATATATATATATATATATATATATATATATATATATGTTGTGGATCAAAAACTAGGTTACGATTTGTAATTAATGCTAGGGTGGTTGAGCTTCGAGCTTTAATGGCTGTTTCTGCGTTCGAGACTTTAATCAGTCCTCACAGAGTGCCTACGTATCTCGTATTGAGAATCAAGCCAAGACGTAGTTCTGAGGGTGAAGGAGCAGGTCCTTATATAGGCTGAGAAGCCTTAGAATTATGGTAGGAATAGGAGACTTGGTAGACAAGTCTTTGAGGAAAGTTCTAGATCTATTCCTTGTAGGAATCAGTTTCCATATTGAATTGGATGCCTTGGTGGCTAAGTCTGGTGGAAATAATATCCTTATCCAACTCTTATTGCTGAGCTGTTTATTTCCCCCAATATTAATTACGAAATTAATATTATAATCGGGGTTTTGGGCCCATCTGGTGGGCCCCACATTTGGACCATCCTTGGCCTAATTAATGCCACATTAAATGTGTCTTTAGGACTTATTTTCAGCCCATATCATTTGCCCCCCAACTTCTAGGAAAATTGATCAGGTTTTCCTTGAAGTTTTACTTGTCTAACTCGAGACTCAGGTCAGGGTTTATCTTTGATATCGTTTTGATGTAAAGCGTGGAGCGACCGACGCGTTTACAACGATGTTAGATTATGCTAACAACATCGAACCGTGCTAGACGGCACTAAACGACACTAAACGGCGCTAAACAGCCTTAAACAACGTTTAAACGATGTTAAACGACGCTAAACGGCGATAAACGGTGCTAAACGGCACTAAACGACACTAAACGGTGCTAAACAGCCTTAAACGACGTTTAAACGATGTTTAAACAACGCTAAACGGCGATAAACGGTGCTAAACGGCACTAAACGATACTAAACGGTGCTAAACAGCCTTAAACGACGTTTAAACGATGTTAAACGACGCTAAACGGTGATAAACGGTGCTAAACGGCACTAAACGACACTAAACGGTGCTAAACAGCCTTAAACGACGTTTAAACGATGTTAAACGACGCTAAACGGCGATAAACGGTGCTAAACGGCACTAAATGACACTAAACGGTGCTAAACAGCCTTAAACGACGTTTAAACGATGTTAAACGACGCTAAACGGCGATAAACGGTGCTAAACGGCACTAAACGACACTAAACTGTGCTAAACGGAGGAGATTCGGGACAATTGTAACCTCTTCCGGGCAGCAAGTCAGCCGACAAGGGTCCTGGCCAGCTGCCAGGTGCTCCTGGTCGGCTGCCAGGAGATCCTGGTTGCCTGCCGGGTGCTTCTGGTTGCCTGTCAGGTGCTTCTTGATCGCCTGACATGTGCTTCTTGATCGCCTGACATGTGCTTCTTGATCGCCTGACATGTGCTTCTTGATCCTGGTCGGCCAGACCCCCTTTGTGGCACCTGGTCGGCTGCCAGGAGATCCTGGTTGCCTGCCGGGTGCTTCTGGTTTCCTGTCAGGTGCTTCTTGATCGCCTGACATGTGCTTCTTGATCGCCTGACATGTGCTTCTTGATCCTGGTCGGCCAGACCCCCTTTGTGGCACCTGGTCGGCTGCGAGGAGATCCTGGTCGGCCAGACCTTCTCCATGGCACCTGGTCGGCTGCCAGGAGATCCTGGTCGGCCAAACCTTCTTCATGGCACCTGGTCGGCTGCCAGGAGATCCTGGTTGCCTGCCAGGTGCTCCAGGTTGGCTGACAGGTGCTCCATGGTCGCTTTGTCGTGCCTCTCGGAGCTTTTCGCAATGCCTGGAGTCTCGTTCTTGAATCACGTCCTTGACATTTGTATGTTGTATACATCATTTCAAGGCATAATTAATCTCTCTTTCTTGTTCTAAGATGTGGAGCATGTGATGAAGCTTTTTAGTTCTTGCCCCCTTGTTTCATATGGTGGAGGTCTTGCTTCTCGTTTGATCATTCAAGAAGTTTCTTTTCCACTGAGCACTTGACTTCAAGTCTGGTTTGCATTGTTATCTGGTTGTCAACCCTTTATCTTGATTCTAGGTTTCCAACCTTCCTTTGGTTTGAATTCGATTGACGGCTCTTGATTCAAGTCCTTAAACTCAAACGACGAACTCGATTGGAGGCAGACAACCTTTTTGGCCATCTCGATTGGAGACAGACAGCCTTTTTGGCCATCAAGGCTAAACATTTGTATCGGAATTTGAGATTCCAGATTAAGTAAGGAATGACAAAGGACCTCTTATCTCAACATTCTCACTAACAGTTTCTGTGCCTTTAAGGCATTATCAGGGAGCCAACCAGTCTCAGGGTGAACTTTTATGAGGGTCTATCCTTCAGCTTACATCAATTGGTGCTATCAATTTGAAATAATAGACGGGGCCTTCAAGACCTGAAAGTAAACTCTTCCGGCGTAGTTCTCTATCTCAGAAGAAGTAAACTTAGATTGGGCATCAGCTTTAACGTTCTGTTCTCTCGAAATGTGCTTCTCATACCATTCACTCAAACTCAGTCATCACGGCCTTCACGACTCTCAAGTACTTTGCCGTAGTTTGAGATTCTTGACTCTCATTATTCTAGCCAAGCCTAAACCGGCTATCAAGGCTTCATACTCAGCTTCGTTGTTAGTTGTCGGAAAGTCCAATTTTAAATCATACTCGACTGGAAACCAATCGGGGCTTTGCAAGACTAAACCTGCACCACTAGATTTTGTTTTTGATGCTCCATCAAAATAGAGCACCCAATGTTCATTCTGATCAGGTACAGGCTCTTCATCTTTTTCTTCATTTCTAGGGGTGGTTACTATATCCTGCCCCCCGACTTCTTGGTTGCCAATGGTACATTCAACCACGAAGTTAGCTAATGCCTGGGCCTTAATGGCTATTCGAGGCTCATACGTGATGTCAAATTCTCCAAGTTCAATCGACCACTTAATTAACCTTCCATCGGCTTTCGAGCTATGTAATATGCTTCTCAACTGTTGGTCCATCAGGACTTCAATGTTTGTCTTGGTCTTGGGTGTTGAACGTCGATGTTCGAAGGTTGAACGCCAATGTTTGAAATCAAGGGTTTTCAATCTCAAGGGTGTTTAAATCACCGAAATATCTATCAGAGCTGCTGGTCCAAGGCCAGGGGGTTTCCGGTTAGCCCAACGAGGTCTTGAAAATCCATGACCCCCTCGAGCTTGGCCTTCATAACTAACCTTGGCCTTTATGGCTGATGTTGGCCTTCATGGCTAACAACTTCTGTTCTTCAACCTAGGATTCGGGGTTGATTCCTCGATTTAGATTTCGATAAATGCAATCCCGTTGGTTTCTTGCCTTTTAAACTTCTGAGACAAGAGCTTGCTTGATCTTCTTAATCCTTGCTTAAGGTTATCTATTGACCTTCATCCTTGGATCCTTAACCCAGGTACTTAATAAGTATTGAAGAGTAGCTAGTCCTTCACATCCTCGGCCTTTCATGGCTTTGATTATTGCATGTGGCTTTTATCTTCTTATCTTTTATCCAGGGTCCTTCACAGACTTAAACTCTTACTTGGTCGCGTTGTAACCTAACTCTTGACTCTTCGGGATCCTTATTAATGCATTTGTTTGTTTTCCATTCGCGTATTTTTTTATTTTCGGTACTCGGTCATCCTTGACTTGCACTCATCGGGTGTTTGGCACATAAATAAAATCACACAGTTAATGAATGGAAATCAAACTTACATTAATAACTTGAAATGGGTTCAACCCTTACATAGAGTACTACTATCCTACTCGGAGCAACATGCTCTGCAATGGTTTCAATGAACCTTATTTCTACTTCTACTAGATAAATATGAAGCTAGGTCCTACTAGGATAACTTGAGCCCATTGGGGCTTTGCAAGACTACGTCTGCACCAGATTTTGTTTTAGATGCTCCATCAAAATAGAGCAACCTCCACTCCTTTTGGTCTCCTCTTTATTATTCTGAAGTTCACTTCCTGCTTGGGGTATTGCCTCCTGCCCCCCGACTTCTTGGTATTCCTTACCTCTACGGACATCCATGTCTTCAATCGGAAGGACCTGCCCCCCGATTCCATCAGGCCTTAACGAGGCTATATAACAGCTTCGTGCCATCTTTTGATCGCCTTTATGTTCTCCAACACCATTCCGGGTTGGGAACTTGATCTTCATATGATAAGTTGAGGCAACAGCCTTGAATGCATGAAGTCCAGTCCTTCCGAGGATAGCGTTGTACGTTGAAACCGCCTTGATTACCAGGAAGTTCAACATCTGAGTGGCCTTCTTGGGCTCCTGTCCAATAGTCACGGGCAATTGAATAGTCCCTTCAACTTTAGATCCTACTCCATTAAATCCATATATAGGCATGTTATTGGGGGTCAACTGAGAATCATTGTAACCCATCTTCACAAATGCATCATGAAATAGAACGTCAACGGAAGCTCCATTATCTATCAAGACTCGCTTCACTTCTGAGTTTCCAATTACATGAGTTATGACCAACGGGTCGTCATGGGGGAACTTCACCCCTTCAAGATCAGAATCGTCAAAACCAATTGCGATTTCAGTCCTAGCCTGCTTCGGGACCTCTCCCACGATGTGTATCACTTCTCTGGCATAAGCCTTCCGAGAATTCCTTGTTGTGCCGGCCGCAGTCGGGCCTCCTGAGATCATGTTGATTACTGGCCCTCGGGGTTGTGGGTTGCGATCGTGAACGTCATCCCTTCTATTATAATCTCTAATTTGATTAACACGATCTTCACTCTTAGTGAAGTGGCTCAATTTCCCTCTACGGATTAAAAACTCGATCTCATCTTTGAGTTGCTTGCAATCATCAGTATCATGCCCCACATCTCTATGGAATCTGTAATACTGATTCTTGTTTCTCTTCGAGGGATCACCCCTGAGTGGCTTCGGCCATCGGAAATCCTTATCCTTTTCAATGTCAAACAAGATTCGACTTTTAGAAGTATTCAACCTTGCATACTCAGTGAACCTCCGTCCTTGGTTCTTCTTAGGGGCATAGTCGGAGTCCTCGCTAGTTCGGGGATACTTGTCCCTAGCATCATTCTCGTGGTCATCATACTCATGGTCTTGCTTTCGCTTCTTTGTATCATTGTTACCCTTGCCATTGTTTATCACGACATCCTTTTTGGTACTATCCTCGGCCTTGATATACTTATCAGCCCTCCGTTGGAGTTCAGCCATATTCTCAGGTGGATGCTTTGCCAACGACCTTTTAAAGTACAGGTCAGTAGTGCCATGTTCCAGGGCTACCATGGCCACCTTGTTCTCTAAGTCGGTGATGTTCAACGTCTCCTTGGTGAACCTCTTGAGATAATCTTTCAGATTTTCATTCTTCCCCTGTACCACATACATGAGGGATGTAGAACTTTTCTCATGAACTCTTCCGCTGATGAATTGACTCACAAAGGTAGCGCTTAACTCCTTGAAAGAGCCAATCGAGTTTGCAGGTAAGCGGCTGTACCATCTTTGAGCCATACCCGACAGGGTTTGAGGGAATGCCCTACATTTCAAGGCGTCACTTGCAGGTTGCAACAGCAGTGCGTTTGAAAACGTCCTAACATGGTTTGCGGGATCGCCCGTTCCATCATAGGCCTTAATCGTCGGCATCTTGAACTTCCTTGAGATGCGAGCATTCATTACCTCTTCAGTGAACGGAGGTGTAGGATCATCAGGATCCCCAAGGGGCATCAGATCCCTAGGGTTACTTTTGGGGGTCTCCACCCTTGTCGATTTTTCAGTTGGGGCTTCGGCCCTTCGTTGTCTCCTTGAGGGCCTCTTCAGATTTATAATGGGAATCCTCCCTGTAACTGGAGGAGGTTGAATCAGACTTCGCCTTGCTTGCTCTCTAGCAATATCATCCTTCAACCTTTGGATCTCAGCTTCATGAGCCTTAATCCTTTCCTCAGCCGTTTGTGGAGGTCCATCATGGATTCTTTGGGACCTCCTTCGAGGTTCTTTACTAGCACGTCGCCTTCTCGGGGCTTCATCACGATCATCGTTGTCATCCTCAGACGTTGAATCATCAGTATAGGGACCAGAGTATTCATCGTACTCTCGATCTCGGATCTGTAAGGCATGACCGCTCGGTCCAGGTTCCCTGTGTTGAGGGGGATAGTTAGGCAGCCCATACATCGGGTTGGTATTCAAAGGGAGATCCGTGGTGTGGATCTGTACCCCCGGAGGCAGCGCACGACCAGCGTTATCAAGAGGAGAAACCACCATCTGAAGAGGGTTGGTTTCTTGGCTTTGAGGGATAGTTACGGGTAAAGTTCCCTCAACATGGGGAATCGTCCCTGAGGGTTGAGAGGTTAAAGGTTAAATGACCGTCCCTGTTGGTGGGGGTAATTGTCCTTCTTCAGCGGTGAGGAGCGGATCAGAGATGGCAGGTGGAGCAGAGCTAAGGGGTATGGCCTCAGTCGATGTTGTTCTTCGTGTTTGAACCATGGTTGATGTTTTCTTCCCACAGACGGCGCCAAATGTTGTGGATCAAAAACTAGGTTACGATTTGTAATTAATGCTAGGGTGGTTGAGCTTCGAGCTTTAATGGCTGTTTCTGCGTTCGAGACTTTAATCGGTCCTCACAGAGTGCCTACGTATCTCGTATTGAGAATCAAGCCAAGACGTAGTTCTGAGGGTGAAGGAGCAGGTCCTTATATAGGCTGAGAAGACTTAGAATTATGGTAGGAATAGGAGACTTGGTAGACAAGTCTTTGAGGAAAGTTCTAGATCTATTCCTTGTAGGAATCAGTTTCCATATTGAATTGGATGCCTTGGTGGCTAAGTCTGGTGGAAATAATATCCTTATCCAACTCTTATTGCTGAGCTGTTTATTTCCCCCAATATTAATTACGAAATTAATATTATAATCGGGGTTTTGGGCCCATCTGGTGGGCCCCACATTTGGACCATCCTTTGCCTAATTAATGCCACATTAAATGTGTCTTTAGGGCTTATTTTCAGCCCATATCAATATATATATAAGATTTTACAATTTGTACTCTATCTTGAATTCTTAAAATTTGATTTGGACGATTTTAAAGCCCACGTGAAATTAACAGAATAATCTTTAATTTAGTGATAGCTTAACAATTATTTTCCAATTAAACCTACGCAAAAATTGACGAATTTTTACGTTAAAAATTATATTTGATTTATAAATTCTACTTATAATTCGTTTTGATTATCAATATACCCTTATAATTATTTGAAGATAGTTCTATTAAAAACCAAATATAATTTTAATAATAAGTGTAAGAGAGATTTTGTCCAAAATTTTGATAATCGGTAGTCTGGTCCTCCGTACAACAAAGATCATAAAATGAATAGATGAAAACCGTTGGATCTAGCATAAAAAATGTTTTATATTTTAATATGTTATAAGATAAAATGTATATTTATATTAAAATGCGAAAATGTATATATCAATGCTTTAAATCATATATAATTAGGTTTTCTACATTGAATAGCATTATCAATGTAGTGCTTCTACATTGAATAGGGTTAATGTAAAAATTCATAATCATATTTTTTTTCTTCAGATTCTAAGTGTTTCCATTTGAATAATAACTATTAAAGCATCACTAACTTAAAGATAATTTTATGAGTTTTGCGTGGATTGTAAAATCATCCAAATCTGATTTCTAGATCTCAAGATAGAGCCCAAATAATAAATATGATTTTTTTTAATACTAATAAAAAATAAATAAAATTTAATTCTAATACAACCATTTTTAATTATATCATTTACAGATTATAATTTTCTTTTTAAAATTCAATTATAATACACTTTTTTTAATTATATCCTTTAGATTATAGTTTTCTTTCTAAAATTCACTTCTAATACAACCTTTTCTAATTATATCCTTTTTAGATTATAATTTTTTTTAATGTGATCTAATCTTGATCGTCTAATTTTAATCCAACGGATCATATGATTTTGGTAGTACAGTGACCAGACCAGACCAAAAATTTGGATAAGATCCCTCTTATGCTTATTATATATAAGGATATAATTAAATTATGGTCAACAGAAACAAGAATTTTTTAAAATATTAGTGTCAAAGTAAATAAATGTCATTAAGTTGTTTAATCAAAATAATATGATAAATAATTTATTTAAAAAAATTAAAAATTAGAAATTTAAGATAATTGATCACGATCCGTGCTTCACACGGGTTATCGGCTAGTATAATGTAGAATGTGTTCGAACTTATATGCTTTTATTTTACTTTTAATCTTATATAGTATATAATATATAATAACAAAAATATTTTTAAATAATTTTTTTAAAAAAATACTTATTAAATAAGACGAGGACTTAGTAGTTAGTACTGTCCCGTGGGGCAGGATGAGGATAAAAAAAAAATTCCCGTAAGAAAACTAAACACGAATGAGATAATTTTTATTTATGTGAGATGAGTATGGGAATAATGATCCTCATCCCGAACCTGTCCAATAAAAATCCTATCCAATACTAGAAATGAATGTTTCCACCTTGAATGAAGGTTCGTCAGTTTGTTACCATTTGATAATCCATGAATTTTTTTGGTGAAGAAAATATTTTTGCATCTTTACGCATCTTGCAAGTAAAGACAAATAGTATAAATGAGATATAAATAACATTAAAAAAAACCAAGCATGTGAGACGGAGTACGTAGATATATAGGGAATAAAACCAAGATTTTTTTCCAAGTCGATATGTCCGAGTGGTTGAGGAGACAGACTCGAAATCTGTTGGGCAAGTCTGCGTAGGTTCGAATCCTGGTATCGACGAAATTTTAATATATTAATTTCTTATAAAATGTATATGTTTCTTGCTGTTGAGGTAGGTCTGTCAATGGATCAGATCAGCTTGAATCCAAATCCATTTAATTTTTCGGATCGGATTAAGTGTCGGAGAAGAATAGAACATTGAAAATCAAAAATAAATATCTGTTAATTCTGAAATGTACCAGACAAAATTAGAAAGATCAATAAATAAATTCTAACCATAAAAATAATTCAAATTAAAATATGAATTCCAATTTTAGATGCAGCACAATGATAACGTATTCATCATAAACATAATATTTTTTCAAGTTATAGTATAAAATACTACAAAAGGATGTTGGATCTCATATGATTTGAAAATTATATATTATTTGTATAATTATAATTATATGAATATTAATATATAATAAAATATATACTTATATAATTATAATTATTCGGATCGGATTCTTAACAGATCGGATCATATAAAATCCATATCCGTATTATATGGATCGGACTCTTATCGGATCGGATTTTTATCGGATCGAATTTATTTTATATAAATCCATATCCAGTTATAAGGCCTCTGTAGGGGAAATATGGTAGTAACTTGGATTTTTCTGAAGTCGTGTGAACACGTTCAGATTGAAGTTATTTGTGGTTCACCCAAATAAATTAATCGGATAAAGTCAGAAATTCTACAAGAAGAGAGAATGTGTTTTTGTTGTGAATTTCAAAATGAACCAATGTATGAAAATGATAAATGCAACACCTATATATAAATGTTAACAGATGTGTCTTTTGCCAACAGACACATCTCAAGATGTGTCTTTTGCCAACAGACACATCTCATTCTAACAGTCATCTCTAATGCTAACAGACACATCTTATCCCAACAGGTGTGTCTGATGCCAATGGACATGCCTCACAAGCAATAATACCGAAATCATAATAAACTCGAACAAAGCGTGCACTCCACACTCTCCCGACTTGTTCGATGTAAGCGTGCACTCCGCACTCTCCCGACTTGTTCGATGTAATATTACGAATTTACGATTACATTGATCAACTAGTCAATCCAATTACACTAAAATATCCAACAATCCTCCCCCATTTTAGCGTAATCCATGATTAACTAAACAAAATCACAACAAACAACAAACTTATGCATAAATGAAATATCGTGACGATTGAATTTCACATTAGTATATTACACATTCCAAATATTCTTATACCAAGGTGTCACTATGGATTGAACCTTTATTATTCATAGTGAATACATGAAGATAATATACACATAAATTTACATTCTCAAATGTTCTTACTCGACACTATATTTTACTAGCCTAGTGTCCTAATCCTTCTTAAGCATATCAAAGCCAAGTCCAAGCTTCTTGAAGCGGCTAAACTTCATGCTCAAATAGGTAGTTCTTTTACTCTCGCACCAGCATATGCAATTTTTCAAAAGAACTATTAAAAAGATAAACTTCAACCTCCTCAACTTGTAGGTCTGAACACATACCTTGGGATGACAATACTAATGTGTTCCAATCTCTAGATGTTAAGCTTTCCACATTGAATTCAGCACCTAATGTCATATTAGGTGGGAATTGGGTATCTCAACATGAGAGACTTTTAGATGGACTTTAATCCCATCCCCACAGCCAACTTGTGCATAAGATCTCTACTCAAGCCTTTGGTTAGAGGATCGGCTAAATTGTGTTGAGTTCTTATAAACTCCACTGATATAACACCGTGCGTGATAAGCTCACGAATCATGCCGTGTCTAACACCAAAGTGTCTAGACTTGCCTTTGAACACTTGTCTATAAGCATTAGCCAAGGCAGACTCACTATCACATCTGATCGATATGGGTGATATCGGTTTAGGCCACAATGGAATCTCATAAATCAGATTTCTTAGCCATTCAGCTTCTTTACCAGCCGCTGATAATGCCACAAATTTAGATTCCATCGTTGAATCAGTAATGCAACTCTGTTTCTTTGATGCCCAAAAGATAGCACCTCTCCCAAGAAGGAATACCCATCCACTTGTGGAAGAATGATCTTCCTTATTGGAAATCCAACTTGCATCTGAATGACCTTCAATAACCGAAGGAAATCCAGTATATATCAAACCATAATCCATGGTTCCTTTTAAGTATTTGGACACTCGGTTTAAGGCTTGCCAATGATGTGAACTTGGTTTGCTAGTATACCTACTAAGCTTTTCAACAACATATGAAATATCTGGCCTAGTGCTTATCCTTGGTTCAGACGGTCCATGAACATCTTCAGTAGAAACTGAGTTCCTACTAGAAGAATTCTGAAGCATGTCCCTTGGTCTAGGTATACATGTAAATTTGTTTTTATCAAAGATAGCATCTCCTGACTCGATAATCGAGTTCACAGACACGTAGTCATTAGATTCTAACACATAGAATCTATATGCGATGGAATGCTCAGCATAACCAACAAAGATACAATCTATACCTCGTTCACCCAAGTTTCTTCTTTTGGGTTCAGTGAGTCTTACAACTGCTCTACATCCCCAAACTCTCAGAAAACTCAATTTTGGTGACTCTTTATACCAAAGTTCACAAAGGGTAATCTTATTCCTCTTACTTGGAATTCGATTCAATAAATAACAGGCTGTTAAAATAGCCTCACCCCAAAAACCTTCACTCAAACCCGAGTAGGATAATAAGGAATTAACCATTTCTTTCAAAGTCCTATTCTTTCTTTCTGCCACACCATTTTGCTGTGGTGTATAAGGAGCCGTGGTTTGATGTATTATACTAGTAGATCGAAAGTATACCGGATCATAATACTCACCTCCTCTATCAGTACGTAGATTTTTAATCATGGTACTCTGATGTAGCTCTACTTCTTCTTTATATATTTTAAAGAAGTCAAGAGCTTCATCCTTTGCATGCAACAAATATACATAACAATATCTAGAAGCATCATCAATGGAAGTAACTATATACTTTTTATTACCTAATGATGGTGTAGAATGAAAATCACATAAGTCATTATGTATGCGTTCTCATACATCAGACACCCTATTGGCATCTTTAAAGGGCATTCTAGTTATCTTTGTTAACATGCATGTTTTACATTTTTCATTGTTTAAATCAATAGCAGGTATGAGACTCATTTTAGACATATCCTTTATTCTTTTATAATGTACATGTCCTAGTCTAGCATGCCATAATTTTGGTTTATTCAAATTATTGCCAGTACTAGTAGAAACCATGCAAGTAGATTCATCATTAAATGGAGTATTTACATTCAACATAAACATACCATTACATAAATAGCTAAAGCCAACAAAAGTGCCATGTTTTGACAAGATATACTTGTCACTTTCATAAACTTGTTTATATCCACAATTATTTAATACAACACCAGACAAGAGATTCTTTCGAATCCCAGGAACATACAACACATTATTTAATAATATACATTTTCCAGAAGTAAAAACTAGCTTGACATTTCTTAGTCCTTTGATCGGTTCAGTTGCAACATTTCCCATCTTTAAGATAGATCCATCTTCGATTGGTTGAAAGTCTATGAACCAACGATGATCTTTACATACATGACTCGTTGCTCCTGAATCAATCCACCAAGCAACATTATCATCCTGCACATAAAATGCCTCAGATATTAGTGATACATAATTCTTACCAAAATTAAAATTTTGTATTAAAATCTGACCTTGTTGCTTTTCTGGATCCTTGGATCCACTTGGACCAGCATTTTGCTTTTCCTGCTTGCCTTTACCAACCCGACAATCCTTCTTGAAATGTCCAGGTTTGCCACAGTTCTAACATGCCATCTTAGGCTTTTTGTTGGAAGAGTTGTTGTTTCCTTTAAACTTCCGTTTATCACTCTTGCCATTCTTAGAATTCTTAGAAGATCCACCATCTTCAACAATATTCACATAAGAGTTACCGACTTGGTTCTTGCCCTTAGGATTATTCTCAATTTCTTGAGTCCTCAAAGCCTCTTCAATTCTGAAGTGACTTCCAAGTTCAACCAATGTCATCTCATCTTTATTATGTTTCAAGGTTTGTTTAAATCCTTCCATTATGGTGGTAGTTTATCTATAACACCATAAACAGAGATAGATTCATCCATCTTCAGATTGTGTTGAACAAACTGTCCCAGAATCCTTAACAATTCATTGTATTGTTCCATCACCGGTCTAGAATTGACCATTTTATAGTTCATAAAATTACTGACCAGAAACTTCTTACTAGAAGCATCTTCTGCCATGTACTTGGATTCAAGAGAATCCCACAATTCTTTTGCTGACTCAACATTTTGGTATACATCGAAAAGGGAATCAAACATACCGTTTAATATGTGACCGCGGCAGATGTAGTCATCGTTTTCCCATTTGCAGTGCTTCGTTGTCTGTTCAACAGTTTCATTCTCGATCACTTCAGGCATGGGAGTACTCAGAACATACACAACCTTCAGCGTGGTCAACAGAAAATGCATCTTCTTCTGCCATCTTCTAAAATCCTGACCCTCAAACTTGTCCAGTTTTGCAAACTTTCTTGTCATATCTTTTGCAGATTCTCCGTTCGTCATCTTCAGAAACAAAGTAACTTCAATCTTTGTAGGGGAAATATGGTTGTAACTTGGATTTTTCTGAAGTCGTGTGAACACATTCAGATTGAAGTTATTTGTGGTTCATCCAAATAAATCAATCGGATAAAGTCAGAAATTCTACAAGAAGAGAGAATGTGTTTTTGTTGTGAATTTCAAAATGAACCAATGTATGAAAATGATCAATGCAACACCTATATATAAATGTTAACAGATGTGTCTTTTGCCAACAGACACATCTCATTCTAACAGTCATGTCTAATGCTAACAGACACATCTTATCCCAACAGGTGTGTCTGATGTCAATGGACATGCCTCATAAGCAATAATACCGAAATCATAATAAACTCGAACAAAGCGTGCACTCCGCACTCTCCCGACTTGTTCGATGTAATATTATGAATTTACGATTACATTGATCAACTAATCAATCCAATTACACTAAAATATCCAACAGCCTCGGATCGGATCAGAGCTTCGGTCCATTGACAGGCCTATGTAGAGGGACTATGATATGAGGTGCCTTTACGTCTTGAACATTGTTAGGAATATGTTGTACTTGATGATAACTTCACAATCAATCAAATTGTTTAAGGTTTTGTAGCTGTCAACGGATGAGGATTTATAACTCTATCCGTTGACAGGTAGCTCATCAACGGATGAGGTTTTGTAGCACACTGCAGTATCTCTATGTTATCAGTCGATAGTGTTTTTATCCACAGTCATGTTGACTATCAACGGATAGGCAGAATAGGGTAGCCAATTGTAAATAAGCTATGCTATGTAATTCTGTCTAAGTGAAAGTGTATCAACGGATGAAGACTAAACTCTATCAACGGATACAACTCAAATCCACTCTATCAACGGATACAGCTCAAGTCCCAATATCAACGGATACTGCTCTATACATCATCAACGGATGTCAGTGTACATCATCAACGGATAATCATTGACACTGATTTCTATGATTAGCTGGAGGTTAGCAGTTGATAAGGACATGTTTGACTGACAGATCACATGAGTTGAAAGTAGATACAAAAAGCAGTATGGCAGCCATACTTTGGAAACACAGAAGAAAGAAGCATTCCATTTACACTATGAATACAAGAAAGGTGCAGGAGACATGTCTGAACACAAGGACAACCTTTCGGCTACATATGTATTTGGAGTGTAGTAGCAAGTCAACTAGAATTAGATTAGTATTATCTTATTCCAGTAGTACTTGTAAAACTTGGGATATATAACCAAGTGTAGCAACTCTTTGTAGGCTAAGAAAACAGACATATTTGCTTAGGGTTTCTTGAATATCTTTAGAAGCAAAGAGTTGTAAAACGGCAGCTGTGTACATTTTGTATCACAGAGTTTTCTTCAAATAAAAGCTTCAGGTGGTGCATTTTAACCACCTGATTTTATATGTGTTTGTGTATAATTCTTACATTGCAATTATCTCTTCATAAGTTTCTGAAGTTCTTATCAGAAATTTATAAATATCAAGAATTGTATTCAACCCCCCCCTTCTACAATTATACAAGTGTGTAATCTGGGAATAACAATTGGTATCAGAGCAAGCTTCTAACATATTTGAAGTTTAAAGATCAACACACTTCCAACATGTCTAAGAAGGATTATGGAGTGAAGATTCCAGTTCTTGATAGAGAAAATTACTTTCACTGGAAAGTAAAAATGCGTCTACATCTCTCGTCTATTGATGAGGGTTTTGTGGATTGCATTGACAAGGGTCCTCACGTTCCAATGAAGACAGCAACAAGAGTTGGCCTGGCTGATGATGTGCCTGACACTTTCATTCCCAAACCTGTTTCTGAGTGGAGTCTTGAAGATATTGCAGAAGTCCACAAAGACAAAAAGGCCATGAATATTCTGTTCAATGGTCTAGAAACAGACATGGTTGACAATGTTATTAACTGTACTACCGCCAAGGAAGTATGGGACATTGTTCAAACCCTGTGTGAAGGAACAGAACAGGTAAGGGAAAACAAGATGCAACTACTAATCCAACAGTATGAACACTTTCACTTTAAGAGTGGAGAAACATTGAATGATACATTTAGTAGATTTCAAAAGCTACTAAATGGTTTGAAACTGTATGGAAGAGTCTATCAGGTTAAAGACTCTAATCTCAAATTTCTGAGATCACTGCCCAAGGAATGGAAGCCAATGACTGTT
This sequence comes from Saposhnikovia divaricata, assembly GCA_036435485.1. NCBI lineage: Eukaryota > Viridiplantae > Streptophyta > Magnoliopsida > Apiales > Apiaceae > Saposhnikovia > Saposhnikovia divaricata. Next base: position 65,779,856 of record CM071595.1, on the reverse strand, counting down.
TCTCTAAGAAACACTCAAGAGTACAAGACATTTACTCTTGAAAGGCTCTATGGAACTTTAAAGACCTATGAGCTGGAAATGGAGCAGGATGAAGAGATTGAGAAGTCTCAAAAGAAAAGTGGGTCAGTTGCACTCGTTGCCAATTTGGAGCAAAAGGAGGAAAGGACAGAAACTGCTAGTTCTACACCAAACAGGGAGGTTTGTAAAGGTAGAGCAGAATCAAGCGGGAGCAAGGTAAAGGTATCTGAGGAATTGAATGCCCTTCAGCAGGATGAATTGGATGAGATAGATGAGCACTTAGCTTTTCTATCTAGGAGATTCTCTAAGCTGAAATTCAAGAGAAACTCTGGGATGGCCAAGCCATTTAACAAGGATTTTTCCACAAACAACTATGTGGATAAATCCAAAATTAAATGCTACAATTGTGGGATTGCTGGTCATATGATAAGTGAATGCAGGAAACCTAGATCTGAGAACAAGGGAAAGCCAACTGAGGTTGTTGACTATAAGAAGAAATATTTTGATCTTCTCAGGCAGAAAGGAAAGGCATTCTTGACCCAAGAGTATGACTGGGCTGTTGATGACAATCATTCTGATGATGATGCTGAGTTAGTCAACCTTGCTTTAATGGCTGATTCTGGAGAGCAGGAAGCAAGTTCAGCTAGCAATCAGGTATTTTCCACTAATCTCTCTGAGCTCACAAAAGAGGAATGCAATAGTGTTATAGATGAAATGTCTACTGAACTATATCACTTAAGTGTTACTCTTAAATCACTTACTAAAGAGAACAATAGAATTAAAGAGTCTAATCTGTTTTTAAGTGATAGAAATGCTGCTCTAGAATCTCAATTTCTAGAATTTGAGAAAATGAGAGTTGATTGCAATAATGCTAAAAGTGAACTTGAAGCTGTGTTAAAAAGAGAACTGATTTTAAAAGACCAGCTTGAAAAAGAACAAGGGATAATTGCTAAATTTCAAAGTAGTAGGAATGTTTCTCAAAACATAATAGAAGTTCAGGGAATAGAATCTTTTGTAAAGGATACCTGGACTCAAAAGAAAAAGGAGCTAGAACCTGGCCTTGAGGATCTAGAGACTATTTGTGAATCAACGGATAGTGATCATCCGTTGACAGATGAACCGTCAACGGATGAGAGGTATCCGTCGACTAACAAAAAGTCTGTTGGTAAGAAGGAACTTAGGAAACTGGACATCAAGTATGGTCCAGTAAACAAGAATTTTGTTAGTGGTGAGTGCAGCAAAACCAAATCCAGTGGGAAGACTAAGACAGGTGATTTACACAACATAAAGGCTGTTGGTAAATCAGACAATGAAAAGGTAGAAATTGAGGGCAAAAAGAAAAAGAACAGAAATGGTAAGATAGGCATCAACAAGAAAAACAATTACTCTCCTGACAAGTTTGCTCCTAGGAAAACTTGTAGTAATTGTAATAGTGTCAATCATTTATCTTCTAATTGCAAGATTGTTAACAAGGCTCCTGTTCATATACCTCAACCAATGCCATGTATGCCTGCAATGCCTGGTTTGTATCAAAATGCTAGTTTTTCAAATCCATATGTGAACATGCCATATGTGTCTAATCCATACTTTCAATCTATGAATGTGCCACAAATGTCATGGAACCTACCTAACATGAATAATATGTATGCCAATTTTCCACACATGCATGCATCCAATATTCATGCAAATGAGCATTTGTCAAACCCCATTACTCAAGCATCTACACCTAAGATGAAGAATGCTAAGAGTGCAAAGTCAAAGGCTAACAAGAAAGGACCCAAGGAAGCTTGGGTACCAAAATCAACTTGATTTGTTTTTGAAATGTGTGCAGGGAAACAGAAGGAATCTATGGTACCTAGACAGTGGATGTTCTAGGCACATGACAGGAGATTCAACCCTGCTCACAGAGTTCAAGGAAGGAGCTGGCCCTAGAATTACCTTTGGAGATGACAGCAAAGGATATACTAAGGGATATGGCCTGATTTCAAAAGACAATGTCATCATTGAAGAAGTGGCTTTAGTTGAAGGTTTAAAGCACAATTTGCTGAGCATCAGTCAGATTTGTGACAAAGACTATGAAGTAAAGTTCACAAAAGAAGCCTGTGTTGTTTCTGCCAAGGAAGACAACAATGTGGTATTGACAGGCTTTAGAAAAGGAAATGTTTACATAGCTGACTTCAATTCAGCATGCTCAGAATCCATTACTTGTCTCTTCAGCAAAGCAAGTAAGGATGAGAGTTGGCTATGGCATAAGAAGCTGTCACATTTGAATTTTAAAGTTATGAATGATTTGGTAAGAAAGGATCTTGCTAGAGGAATCCCTCATTTGGAGTTTGTCAAAGATGGGCTATGTGATGCCTGCCAATTAGGGAAACAAAAGAAATCATCTTTCAAAAGCAAGACAGAGTCATCCATTGTTAAGCCTCTTCAATTGCTGCATATGGATTTATTTGGTCCAGTAAATGTCATGTCTATTTCAAAGAAGAAATACTGTCTGGTGATTGTAGATGATTTTTCTAAGTTCACATGGACTTTCTTCCTGCACTCCAAGGATTGTGCAAGTGAAATCATTATCAATCACCTCAGAATGCTAAACAATGGTTCTGAAGACAGAGTTCAAAGGATCAGAAGTGACAATGGTACTGAATTCAAAAATTCCACAATGAAGATTTTCTGTGAAGAGAATGGAATTGTCCATGAGTTTTCTGCTGCCAGAACACCTCAACAAAATGGGGTTGTTGAAAGGAAAAACAGAACTCTCATTGAAGCAGCTAGAACAATGTTAAGTGAATCAAGATTACCAACATATTTCTGGGCTGAAGCTGTCAACACTGCATGCTTTACTCAGAATATTTCCTTGGTCAATCAAGCTAGAGGAATGACTCCTTATCAGTTATTAACCAACAAGAAACCAACTTTAGCTTTTCTACATGTCTTTGGATGTAAGTGTTTTGTGCTAAGGAATCATGGAGATAATTTAGGCAAATTTGAAGCAAAGGCAGATGAAGCTATTTTCGTTGGATATGCAGCAGGGAAAGCCTACAAGGTCTACAATCTAAGAACCAACATTGTTATGGAGTCTGTACATGTTGTGTTTGATGATCAAAAGATTCTAGGCCTAAATGATGAAGGCTACCATGAAAAGTTGGAATTTGAGAATGAAGGTGAAGGAAGAATGTACTATGATGATGATGAGGAGAATGAAGATCATGACCACAGAGATCCACCTAGAGCTGTTACACCAACTAGAAGTGATGCTTACACTGTAAATGAAGCATCTGTTGATAGTCATTCTGGAGCATCCGTTGACAGTCATTCTGCAACATCCGTTGACACTATTAGAGATGCATCCGTTGATAGAAATTCTCAAGCATCCGTCGACAGGCAAAATGATGCATCCATTGACAGTCAACTTCATAACTCAGCAAGGACAACAAACTCAGGGGGAGTTTCTCATGGTCAAAGTTCAATGCTAAATCAACATGATCATGGGAATGAAGCAACCTCATCAAGATCAAATCTTCCACCTGCAAGAAAATGGACTAGAAATCATCCATTTGAGTTAATCATTGGTGAATCAAATTCAAGAGTCCAAACTAGAAGGGCCACTCAAGCTGAATGTCTATACAGTAGCTTCCTATCTCAAGAGGAACCTAAGAAAGTGGAAGATGCCCTTCTAGATCCAGATTGGGTGTTAGCAATGCAAGAAGAGCTAAATCAATTTGAAAGGAATAAAGTATGGAAGCTTGTGCCCAAACCTGATGATAGAAGTGTCATAGGTACTAAATGGGTTCTCAAGAATAAGACAGATGAAAATGGCATAATTGTGAGGAATAAAGCTAGATTAGTGGCAAAGGGCTATTCTCAAGAAGAAGGAATAGATTTTGATGAAACTTTTGCTCCAGTAGCAAGACTTGAGGCAATAAGAATCTTTCTAGCCTATGCAGCACATGCCAATTTCAAAGTCTATCAGATGGATGTCAAAAGTGCCTTTCTAAATGGGGAACTGGAAGAAGAGGTCTATGTCCATCAACCTCCTGGTTTTGAGGATCCAGAATTTCCAGAATATGTATATCTTCTCATGAAAGCACTTTATGGTTTGAAGCAAGCACCAAGAGCCTGGTATGACACTTTATCTCAATTTCTTTTGGAGAACCACTTCACTAGAGGTACAGTAGATAAAACCTTATTTCATAGGGATATTAATGGCTCTTCAATACTTGTTCAAATCTATGTAGATGATATTATTTTTGGGTCTACAGATGAGAAGCTTTGCAAAAAGTTTGCCAAACTTATGCAAAGTAGGTATGAAATGAGTATGATGGGTGAATTAACTTACTTTCTTGGCCTACAAGTAAAGCAAGTTAATGAGGGCATTTTCATAAGTCAAACAAAATATATTTATGATCTCTTAAAGAAATTTGACTTAATGGATTGTACATCTGCTAAAACACCTATGGCCACTGCAACTAAGCTTGAGTTGAATACTAAGGAAAAGTCTGTGGACATCTCAAGTTATAGAGGCATGGTAGGTTCACTTTTATACCTAACAGCTAGTAGACCTGATATAATGTTTTCTACCTGTCTTTGTGCTAGATTTCAAGCTGATCCTAGAGAGTCTCACTTAATAGCTATTAAAAGAATTTTCAGGTATCTCAAGGGAACACCAAACCTTGGCATTTGGTACCCAAGAGAATCTGGTTTTGATCTAACTGGCTATTCAGATGCAGATTATGCAGGTTGCAGAGTTGATAGGAAAAGTACTACAGGTTCCTGTCAATTTCTAGGAAACAGGCTTGTGTCATGGTTCAGTAAGAAACAAAACTCAGTCTCCACTTCTACAGCTGAAGCTGAGTACATTGCGGCTGGAAGCTGTTGTGCACAGATTCTATGGATGAGAAACCAACTCATTGACTATGGTCTAAAAGTTGAGAAGATTCCAATTTTCTGTGACAACACAAGTGCTATTGCCATCACAGGGAATCCAGTGCAACATTCGAGAACCAAGCACATTGACATCAAATACCACTTCATTAGAGAACATGTGATGAATGGTACAGTAGAAATGCACTTTGTGCCAAGTGAAATGCAGCTTGCAGATATCTTCACCAAGCCTCTTGATGAATCCACATTCACAAGATTGGTAGGTGAGCTAGGTATGCTTAATTTGTCATAATTCCTAGTGATATTTGATTTCAATGATTTGAAGCTGGAAATGTGTTTTGATTTACTTGAAAGTGAAAACTTTCAGAAAAAAAAATTTTTCTGCAGAAATTTTGCCTAAGGCAAAATTAGCTTATCAACGGATATCCTTTTATCCGTTGATAGTATAAACACATTACTAGATTTTTGCATGTCAACGGGTAACAGGCTATCCACGTCATCAACGGATAAACTGTATCTCAACCGTTCATTCTATATCCGTTGATATACATTTTTTTTTTTTCTTTTCCGTTGGTAACCGTGTATATCTAATCATGGCTGTACTTATTCTCTTTTTATTTACTATCTGACAGTTACTTTTGACCAATGGAGTAATTACTTTTAATTATTTCATTTTTAATTCTTGAAAAATATAAAAGGCGGACTTGTACTCTCACATCTCACTTTTATTCATTTTCAAGCATATCAAAAGTTAACTGCATCTTCTTCCCTAAAACTCTCTGTAACCAAAGTTCAATCACTTCAATGGCGCCTATTGTTAAGATGATGTCCTCCACTGGGTTTACCTATGAGAAGAACAATTTCGCGGCCTTTGTTGACACAGTGAATGCTCCAGAAGCTTACCACACTTTGATGAGTTTCGTGAAGAAATGCAAACTGTCATATGCTATGACGGCTACCACTCCCTTAATCCACGAGGTAATTGAAGAAATGTGGACATCTGCTGAGTACAATGGCACAGACGGTACAATTGCTTTTTCTTTAAAGGGTAAAAACTATGTGGTTAATTCTGATGTAATAACTGCTTGTTTAAAATTGCCTGAGAATAACTGTCTGAAAGTACCTACTGATGCTGAAATTGTTGCCATGCTTAATTCTATTAATTATGCCCTTAGTACTGAAAACTTAGGGAAAATTGCTAGAAAAGGAATGGTTAAAGAATGGAGCTACTTCTGTGATGCCTTCATTAAAACTTTTTCAGGAAAAATTAGCAATTTTGATGCTGTTACCCTGTCCATGCTAACAATGATGTGTATGCTTTTAAATGATAAATTCTATAATTTTGGCACATTAGTTTTGTATGAGATAGCTGCAAAGTTGGGTAAAAAGGAAACTAGGAGCAAGAATATCTACTTTGCTAGATTTTTAATGCTCTTAGCACTGCATGTGTCTGAGAATAAGCTATCCATTGCTAACCCGGATAGCAAGTTCCAATGTTTTGTTCAGGAGAAGAGAGTCTTAAGTGACCTGATTCGAATGAACCTCAATGCAGGAGTACAGTTGGTATATCTACCAATTGTTCAGGTAACTATCTCTAACTTTGAAACCTCTATCTCCAACCCCCAAATTTCTTTACCTTCTAGTGTCACAATGGAGTCTGTAGTTGTGACCAAACAGGCTCCTACCAAAGTGACCAAATCCAAAGTTCCAAAACCACATTCTAAAAGGCAAACCTCAAGTGTCTCTCAAAAGACACCTGTTGTAAAAACTACCAAACCTCTTGAGGGGAGTGTGAAGGTGGTAGTGAGTGGTGAGGGACAGGGTGAACATCAAAGAAGCCCTAAGGATAAGGAAGGAGAGATGAGTGCAACCACCATTTCAGTCTCTCAAAAGACTGCTAATGTAACTACAGGCCAAATTCTAGTCACACTCTCCCAAAAGAGTGTGACTACTGAATCAAGTTCCCCACAAGGAACACTGCACAAGAGGGTTAGGGACACATATAGCCCAATCTCAAAAACCTATGGAAGAAGAGTGAAATCTAAAACCACAGGGGAATCACAGGGCACACACACTGTACAGGAAACTGTACCTTCTCAAACTCAGTTTGATGTGACTTCAATAAATGTGGAGTCACAGCCCCTTGATCTTAATCTTCAAATCGATACACATTACAATCCACCATCACCAACTCCTTCTCTGGATGTGGATATGATATCTACATCAATTCCTGATTCTCCATCTTTAAGATTCTTGGAGAAGCCCCACTCTATAATTGGTGGTCATCATCTTTTAGATGATTTGTTGGACCATCAATCTTCCCTTCCAGAATTCTCAACACAGACTGTGGCCTCGAACTTAAAATCAATCTCCACAGATTCAGTGTTGGTTTTCTCTTCAACGGACATAATTATTCCTTCCTCAACGGATATCCTTCATCCGTTGACAAGTGTTTCTCCATCAACGGATGCGCCTCTATCTAGCCATCCGTTGACAGCTATAACTACTTCATCAACGGATATTCCTTATCCGTTGATAACTCACTCTACCACTGCTATATCTGACATTCCAGTGTCAAGTGTAGAGGAGTTCTCAGTAGTTGAAACACTTTTAGGTTTGAGGGAAGGGAGTGAGAGGCTGCCTTGTGAGCAGGCAAAAGGAGAGATAAATAATGAGAGGCTGGCCATTTCTTCCGGTCAGGCAAAAGGAGAGTTGGAGAGTACCACCTTAGTAGGTGAAGGTGAGGGTGTGAGAGGTGTGAGCCAAGGGGAGCCCTTGATGCAAGAAAAGAGAGATGAGGTGAGAGAAGGGACTACAGGAGAGATAAGGATGGAAGAAGCAGCCATTGCTAGTGAGTCAATGGGGGTTGAGGATGCATCCAAGGAAATGGAATTTCAAAGAGAATATCAGTCCATGATTGACTCCATTTCTCTGGATGCTGAAACCTTTACTCACCCTGTTCCTGCCTATCAAATTCTGGCACAACAGGGCAATGTGGAAGCAGAGGAGGCACTGCACCTAGTGCACACCTCACAATCTCTACTTAGAGCTAAGGAATCTATAGCAGCTCTGCCAACCACTGCTGAGAGTGATGAATTTGACAATTCTGAAGATGAAGACAGCCAGAGCTCTGAAGATGAAGGTGGTAGCAGTATTCATGATTTTGCATTTGCTCAAAACTACACCTATCACCAACTTGATATGGAAATCATAAGGCAATATAAATCTGCCCTGGCTGAGCACCCAGAAGCAGATCCACAGAGAAAGGTTGTTCTTCAACAGGCAATTGACTCCCTAAAGTTACAAAAGATGCAAATGGTGATTCAGAGATCCAATTTAGAGGAGGTCAAACAAGAAATCAAGGATGTGAAAATCTCTGTGGATTCCAAGCTAGAGCAACTAGCTCCTACAGCCACTCAGAGGGTGTTGCAACAAAGGTTTCTCAAAGAAGACAACCTGGCTAAATCTGTGCAACTTCTCACTTCAAGAGTGGAAAAGATGGAATCCCAGATGGAGCAATTTCTTCAACATCAGAAACTGCAAACCCAACTGCTAGAAAGGTTAGTTGCAGCCCCAACTTCTAGTCAAACCCTTGATGCTAACAAAAAGGGGGAGAAAGTAAAAGAGGCTGTGGCAACTTCAAGTCAAATCTTAATTTCTGAAAGAAGGGAAGCAGCAAGTGAGGGGGAGCAGCAGCCTACCATAGTGGTCAATCCACAAGAATTCATTGTCACAGCTTCCCCCAGCAAATCCAAACCTCTATATGGAGAGTTTGATCTTTCAAACTTGACAGAAGAAGAAAAGCTAGCCAAAATTGAAGCTCTCCAAAAGATGAAAGAAGAAAACTATGAAAGGATAATGAGGACAGAAAGATTGATCAATCAATCTATTGCATCAAATCTGTTCTCTAGCCAAACCTCAGCTCCAACAATATCTACAACAATTCTGAAGGTGCTCACTCCAGCAATTGTGGCTCCTACATTCTATGATGCTGAGCCTTCTCATGTTAAGGAATTTGAACCCTACATCAAATCAAGACCCTTCTCACCACCAAAAGCAAATGGGAAGAACAAGTTACAACTGGACTTTCCATTTCCCAAGGATGATGAAGAGAAGTTGATGGGTAAGGCAATCAAGGAATTCAAGGAGAAGGCTAACAGTTGTGTAAGAGAATGGATGGCTGTAATCATAAGGAATGGAAAAGTTCTAAACATATCCAACAGCCATCCTAGATTTGTTGAAGCTAAGAGAGAAGAAACTTCAAGGCTGCTAAGAGAATCTCAACCAAGCACTGAATATCTATATGAAAACTCAGATGAGAAGCAAGCAAGGCTGGCTCAAGAGTTATTGGATGAGGTAGAGGATGAATTGAGGGAACCTGAGGAAGTCCCCAAATTCAAAAAGAAAGGGAAATCAGTCCCCAAATCCAAGAGATTAAAATCACATGCAAGGAGGCCTGTCTCTCCAGAAACTGAAAACAAAGAGACAGTTGGTTCATCACAACCTATTGATGTGAAAGTATTCAACCCAGATGTAAATTTCCATGGTGAGCCTATAGTACCTAAAGAGGAACCAATGAATCTTGACTCCATTGAGGTTCCTTCATTCTTGCTGAAGCCTCAACAGAAGCCTACACAGAAGAAAAGGAAACCAAGGAAGCAACCTTCAAAGGAACCAATTCAAGTTGCTAGGGTACCTGCAATTGTCAGGCAGCCAATCTTGGAAAACAAGGATGATTTTATCTATCAGGCAGATATTGAAGAATACTCTGACATGAATCTTTATCTGGATGAATTGTCAGAAGTAAGAGGAATTGACAAATATAAACATTTGCCTGAAAGATTGGTCTTTGTATACAAGGGAGGAACGGAAAGGACATGGCCACTACAAAGGGTTCTTGGAGAAAATTATCATACCTTAACCAAAGTGTTCTCTGCAATCAAGAGATACACAGGGTTCTCCAAGATAGCAAAAGGGGAGATACTGGACAAAATAGAACAAATAAGGAGGGATTGGAACTCACCATCAAGTCTACCAAGGAAAATGAAGATCCCATACAATGGACAGAAAATCCACCTCCAACCTTTCTGGATGATGGAGTTCAGGGATGAAGATGGTAACAGGAGATTCTTCAGGTTAGAAGACCAACTGCCAAAGGCTAGTTCTCAATACCTGAGATGGCTACAACAGAAGCTAAATCCAAAGGTAGATGAAGAAGATGCCTTCTATAGGCAACTCCAAATACAGATTGAGTCCAACTCTGCCAAGGAAGGAAAATCAAGGGTGATGCCAACGAGAGGAAAGAAACAGTCCTAATCTGCTCAGTCTAGAGGAGCACTTCTCTGTAAATTTCTCAAACTTTCAGTTTTTCAATTATTGTAGCTTAATACAATTTATGTATTGTTCTTTATATATCTTTAGGAATGTTTTGTTATCATCAAGGTCCTGAATTTATGCTTTATTGCCATCAAGTATAAATTGGGGGAGATTGTTAGGAATATGTTGTACTTGATGATAACTTCACAATCAATCAAATTGTTTAAGGTTTTGTAGCTGTCAACGGATGAGGATTTATAACTCTATCCGTTGACAGGTAGCTCATCAACGGATGAGGTTTTGTAGCACACTGCAGTATCTCTATGTTATCAGTCGATAGTGTTTTTATCCACAGTCATGTTGACTATCAACGGATAGGCAGAATAGGGTAGCCAATTGTAAATAAGCTATGCTATGTAATTCTGTCTAAGTGAAAGTGTATCAACGGATGAAGACTAAACTCTATCAACGGATACAACTCAAATCCACTCTATCAACGGATACAGCTCAAGTCCCAATATCAACGGATACTGCTCTATACATCATCAACGGATGTCAGTGTACATCATCAACGGATAATCATTGACACTGATTTCTATGATTAGCTGGAGGTTAGCAGTTGATAAGGACATGTTTGACTGACAGATCACATGAGTTGAAAGTAGATACAAAAAGCAGTATGGCAGCCATACTTTGGAAACACAGAAGAAAGAAGCATTCCATTTACACTATGAATACAAGAAAGGTGCAGGAGACATGTCTGAACACAAGGACAACCTTTCGGCTACATATGTATTTGGAGTGTAGTAGCAAGTCAACTAGAATTAGATTAGTATTATCTTATTCCAGTAGTACTTGTAAAACTTGGGATATATAACCAAGTGTAGCAACTCTTTGTAGGCTAAGAAAACAGACATATTTGCTTAGGGTTTCTTGAATATCTTTAGAAGCAAAGAGTTGTAAAACGGCAGCTGTGTACATTTTGTATCACAGAGTTTTCTTCAAATAAAAGCTTCAGGTGGTGCATTTTAACCACCTGATTTTATATGTGTTTGTGTATAATTCTTACATTGCAATTATCTCTTCATAAGTTTCTGAAGTTCTTATCAGAAATTTATAAATATCAAGAATTGTATTCAACCCCCCCTTCTACAATTATACAAGTGTGTAATCTGGGAATAACAAACATTCCTGTCTCCTGGATGCAAAGACTTGATGCCAAAATTGGAATGTACTTGTTATCCTTTACTTGTTATCTTGTTTTCATATTTACGTGGCTAGTTGGGTTTTGTTACTTTGATTGTGTTGTATTATCTTAGAATTCTGGTATAATGTAGTTGAATAGAGGGTTAGTTGATCTTGATCTTGTAAGCAAATATATGATGATGGCCACTGATGGTTCTACACTAGATATGTTGTGATGTGTGTGATTTTTACATAATGTTTTGTCAATTGCAAATTTTCTTTTTTCGAATGTCAATGCATCAAAATTACTAAATCTGCCTGTCGATCTGCTTTTAAGTTGGAATAAAAACAAATATTATTAGAATGAAACACATTTGTCTCTATATAGAAAACCTTGTTCTTACTGGTGTCAAGTCCGTGACATTTGTTTGCTCAGGATGATGTGGACAAGAATCATGCACATGCTTCGGTGCCAAAACTGCAACAACTCAACAATTATCTGGTTATTTCTGCTTTAACAACTGAATTGACCAAGGAACACCTTTCTGGTTTCAGGCAAGTACCTATTCCACTATTGTAGTGATTTATGTATTCTTATCAGGTCTTTGCTGTAGTTTCGCTAATGAGATTGTTCAATTGCACACTTCATAACTTTCAAGAAGTAGGTACAGATACCAAAACACCGTTTCTTCTGTCAGTAGAGTATCTTTTTTCAATACTCTTATCTAGTAACTCGGCATTCAAAATTTGGTTAATGTCCTTTGATAGGGCTTCTATGTTGCTGGCTTTTGATTGAATTTCCCACTCCCCCATTTATAATATAGCCAGAACTTCGCTTTTATAATCTATACTTCTAGAGACCTGCTCTTTGATATTTTGAGGTTTAAACTGTCATCGACTGCTTTTTACTATTTGAGTATAAGATAATGTTTGTTCCTTTCTTTTCTTCCTCTATACAGGGTGATAAGATGAATATGAATATGTGAGAATTAGGAACATTGTTCTGAGAAAAGATGCTACTCTGAAACACTCATATAGTCTTCCTCTACATGCATCTGATCTATCAGTTAATTAAGTAAGTTTCCTCTTGTATAATATGTTGTTGTCTTTTAAGTTGTAATACATGATGCGGAGTTCCGTAAACAGAAAGTAACTCTGGTATCTTGTGTTTCGATTTTTTTAAACTAGTTTCAGCATAGGAGGATTGAATTCGGGTAGTTTTTGGGTGGAAATATGCATTTACCTGTTAATATATTACCTACCTCTTATGTACTTATCTGAATTCGCAGGATGATGACACTATCTATTGTAACTTATAGATGGACTTGTTTACATAAAGTTATGAACTATAGCATACCTGAAGTTGACAAGCTCAAGGCCAAAATACATTGCTGGAAGGATCCTCCATGCTATCTCAAACTTCACAGACATTGCTACTGGTATTGTTTTTTTGGAGCTTTATATGGTTCTCAGTAGGAGTTAAAAAGTGGAGGACTGCCGATGGCTAAGACATATCTTTTGAAGGTGATTAGGCATCAGGATATGAGCTGGACTATGTGGGAAAAATGAATACTGGGAGACAAATGACAATCTATCTTTGAGAGAGCTGCTTTAATGGATTAAAACAGAAGGTTGAATGCATACCGTATTTCATATGGAGCTACTTGATTTTACAACAATATTTTTTCAGGACATAAAGATTGCATTTGATCAAAAGATGGTTAATCTAGCAAGGGAAGTGGCAAAAGCAAAGCTGCTTTCATACAGGCTGTATTGATGCCATAGTGGACTGTGAGAATGATGAAGACAGTTATATATTCCTCAGGTTCCTCTATATTTTAGGTAGATTCTTTTTCAAATTACTCCATGCCAATATGCATGCTGTTTTAGGATGATACCATATCCTTGATGCAATCCTGATCTTGGTGCCCTGCGTTACAAAATTGAATCATTGTACCAAATATTCAAATGTTTGGCTCGTCTATTCCTTGATGACATATCTATATTTGCCTTACTTTTTGTGTGATAGCAGCTTTTCCAATAACTGATAATGCGTACCCAGCTTGAATGCACATGTCATGAGTTGGACCATCTGGGCTAGAGAATGTTATTGGACCAGTATGAGTTAAGTTTATGTTTGGGCTAGAATTGAGTTGGGCTTTTAGATTCAGTTGAGTCCAGTAACATAACCTTTTGGAGCATTTTATATATTGTAATATCATCTACATTTGAGATTATGAATGAGAATATTATTGCTATTTGTTCTTCGTTTATTATGTTCTGCATTTCTTCTTTCAATTTTCTTATCTAAAATTCCAAAAATAGCTTCAACCGTAACAGTGGTATGCCTATCGTTTCTCAGACACGATGGATTCAAATTTTAAAAATCAACCTTATGACCTATTAATGGAGGCAGCGAGGTGGCAATCGACTTTCACAAATCAACAACATGGAGGAATCACCATCTATTTGAATTTCTTCGATAACGGTGGTGCTACAGAGTTGGAGATCGATGAACCACATCAAGTTGGACCACCTGTAAGCTTTATCTCAGACTACACAACTTATGCATCTGACTTGAATGCCTCTGTTGACATTCAATTTCACATGCCAGAACATCATAATGTTAATGTTAACCCATATTTCAATCCAACATCATTTACATCCGCTGAAACACCCCTAATTGAAAGGCAGAGTGTGTAAACTTGTAACACTATAACTAATGTAACTCAAACTAAAGGAAAAGATACTTAACCAGAAGACAATCAAGAACAAGAAGTCACAAGAAATCAACACTAAATGAAGACAAGGTAATTGATACAATTCAACATGTTAACTATGATCAAGCCAAGAAAAAATCATTGAGAGAAGTTCAAGTCAAAGTTGTTCATGCCTCAGTGATTTGTAAAGCCAAGAATCAAGATCATAACTATCAGTATCAATAAGACTAATTGATTTCAAGTGAACAAGAAGGAAAGTAAATATTGGAAAGCCACATTTCTAATTGAATATGGTAATTTATTCAAGAAGCAAAAACCCTATCAAGACTAGTCACTTATAAACCAGACCGTTGCATCAAGTGTCAAGACATTGATAGCAAGTTTATGTCAGTAATAAAGATCCATGTTCAAGAGCTTGGTGAAGAATAAAGAAGACATGAAGATATCACAAGTTCAAGATGTGCATTGAAGTTTCAAGTTGAAGACCAGAATATTTTCTAAGTACTTAATATTCTAGATGACCAAGTAGAAGTTTCTAAGTAGAAGTTCTACTTAGAAATTCGAGATGGCTAAGTAGAAATTCTCAAGTAGAAGTTCTACTTAGAGTGCAGCTTCAACATGACACATGGCATCTTCTGATTGGCAGATTTCCAAGCTTTCAAGATAAGGCAAGATTTATGTGGACATCATTGGGCCACGTATATTTTAGTCTTTGAAGTCTACAGGACATAGATTACATGTAGTATAAATAGAAGTACTTGTGTAATGTTTTAATTAGAGAGCAATTCTTGAGAAAAACACAAGAAAAAGAGAGAGAGTGCATTCACAGAGCTTAGTATCATTCACTTCTCTCTGAACTTCTGTTATACTTTGTAATGAATGTTGTAGCAACCATTTCAAGTTATATATAAGACACATATTCCTTGAATCTGTGTGTTCGTTTATTGCATCGTATTTATTGCTTCTCATATTCGAAAAGTTGTATTCACCCCCCTCTACAACACATTTGGACCTAACAATTGGTATCAGAGCTATATGTTTAACATACAAAACATAGATCCTTGTGTTGAGTAGAAGAATCGTGAGTTTTCATTTTTCTAGATCTACTTTTCATTTTCTTGAAAAGTGTGCTTTAAATCGTTTGTGTTGAAAACTCATCTGAAAAATTATTTAAATACTCCAGGTGTGATTATTTAGCTTGGATGTATTTTAATTAATTTTTATGAATTAATCTGGGTACTTTCATATTTGGTGTTCTTGAGTGTTCATCATCTGTTCTTATCAAAGAAGACAACCCAACAACTTTTTGATCTCCTTTTCAAACAGATAAATAGTAAAAGAATAAAAAGGTGTTTTTGGACTTTGTGATTTGCATTATTCACGGCCGAAAGTGAAACAAGACATATTCATTACCTAGCACGTGGGTTAGGTGGGTTAGGTGAGTAAAGCATTCAAAGTCAAAAGGTGTTAAAGAGATAATATTGTTTATTCAATATTAAAGTAATCTGCAGAAAATTTATTCTAAGGACAAAAGTTCTACATAGAATTTCTACTTGAGATTTTCTACATAGAATTTCGACTTGGACAATTTCTACTTGGTGAATTTCGACTTGAGCAAAATTTCTACTTAGAGAAATTTCGACTTAGGCAAAAGTTCTACATATAAATTCTACATAGCCTAGTCTTGGGTACTTAGAAACTTTTAGTGACCAGAATTGAGATGGCTCCTAAAAATGCATTCAAGATCCCAATGTTCAACCGAGATCACTATGAAGAATGGGTTTTCAGAATGAGACTATATCTAGAGACTGTTAACCCTGAATATCTGGAAGTCCTTGACAAGGGTAAATTTGTTCCTATGGTGGTTATTCCTGCACATACGGAAGGAGGGGTGGTTATAGCACCTCGGTCTGAGCCCAAAAAGGCAGCGGACTTTTCGGATGCTGACAAGGAGCAAATAGCTTGTGATACTGCCGTACGACAAACCTTGATGGAATCTCTTGATCATGAAATGTTCAACATAGTCAAAGGTTTGACTACAGCGAAGAAGATTTGGGACAAGATAGAAGTTGTCATGGAAGGATCTGCAGAGGTCAGAAGCAACAAGACACTCATACTCAAGATGGAGTATGACACCTTTAGAATAAGGAAAGGAGAAGGCATAACAGATGTCTATCTACGATTCAGTCAGTTGGTATTGGATTTGAATCTGAGAGGTGTAACTCTCCCCATGGTTGAGACTAATACGAGATATCTGAGGAACCAGCCAAAAAGCATTGAACATAGGGTCTACGCAATAAGAGAAACCAGAGATTTGCATACAACTTCTCTGGAAGAATACTATGGAATATTAAAGACCTATGAGCTGGAAACACTTCAAGATCAAGCATGGGACAATGATTCAAAAGGAAAAGAAACTGCATCAGGATTAGTTGCTGATGAGGAAGAGTCTAAGAAGGCAATGGTTGCAGCAAAGCCTAAATCATCACTTGCACCACATCAAGTTGATAATGATGACGAGTGCACATCAAACAGTGATGATGACTACTACACCCAAGAAGAGCTGGACAACATGGACGATAGTGTCGTGGCATACATGGCAAGGAAGTTCAGCAACATGAGATTCAGAAAGAGCAACCGACCACAGAGAAATTCTTCATCTTTCTATCGGGCTGCTAGGGGTGGTGGTAGTTCGTCAGGCTACAAAGGAAAAGGCAAGAATACCAGCTACAAATCTCCTTTGGATTTCAAAATGAAGTTCAAATGCTATAATTGTGGTGAAGCTGGACATTTTGCCTCGGACTGCAAAAAGCCTAAACAGATTTATCCAAAAGAGACATATGAAGCCCTCAAAAGCAAGTATGAATCGCTGGTGAGGGAAAGACATGGAAAACGAGCTTTATTGGTGACAGAAGGAAGAGCTTGGGATGATTCAGATGAGGAAGATGTTACTCATGTAGCAAACTTTGCCCTCATGGCTGAGACATCGGAGGAACCAGAGGTACCAGTTCTGACTCTTAAAGTAGAAATGTCTATTGATGATTATAAGGAACAGAACGGGGCTCTTAGTGAAGAGATCTATATGTTGTGCAAAAGCCTAGACTCTTCTCAAAAGGAATAGAAAACACTTGTTGCCAAATGCAGAATGCTTGAGGCAAAAGTGGAAGAGCTAGAGGCTGCTTGCACTGTAGATACTTCCCTAAGAGACTTTATTAAATCTCTAGAACACAAGCTCGTCCTTAAGGAAGAAGTAGAAGCATGTCTTAGGAACAATCTAGCTGAGTTAGAAACTAAATGCGAAGCTTACAAACTAGCTGCTAGTAAAGTGTATGTAGATAATGACACATTTAAGAGGATAACTGGAGTAGGTGTAGGACTTGATTATTCTGACCTTCATAAGAAAGAAGGAAAGAGACCTATTTACCCTAATTCTAGTGACCTTAAAAAGGAAACACCTAGCATTCTTAAATCAGCTGTCAAACCTATGTACAAACACCTTGTTCCTAGAATAGAAGAAGAAGAGACTGAATTTATAGCTAGATATGAGATTGAGATGGAAGATCGCCAGAAAGCACAACCTATAACTCCTATCAAACAAGTTAAAATCAATTTCCCTAGAGATGAATCTAGACTAGGATTAGGAGCTAAGGCTGTTAAACAACAAGGAAAGAAAGAAAAAGGCATAAAAGAGGTTAAGGCTGAACGAATAAAGAAAGCATGTTATCATTGTAAATCTACTGAACATCTTTCTTATGCATGCAAAGCTAACATGAATGTTCCTGCTGCACATGCCATGCCTACCACACATACAATGAATAATCTGCATCAGAATCATGCACAGTGTGGTCAACCTAATTGTATGCCATGCACTTTTAACATCATGCAAACTTTTGTGCATTTAATGAATGCATCTAGCCAGTCATGCTCAAATACTGTTGCTAGTTCAAACATCAAAAAAAAGCATGTGAGAGCCAAGACTGTCAGTCCTCCTAAAGTTAGGAGTGACAAACCTTCTCCTAAGACTGACAAATCTGTCAAGTCTGAGAAAGGAAAGGAGATAGTCGAAAGCTCTAGTAATGTTAAGAAAAGTGCATCTCCTGTTGTTAAATCTATTGATTCTTGATCTTATCGAAAAGCCGGGCCCAATCAAAGTTGGGTTCCGAAGAATGTCTAACCAATCTGTCATTGCAGGGCGTTAAGCAGAATAGAAATAAAGTTATATGGGTGCTAGACAGTGGAGCATCGAGGCATATGACTGGAAATAAGTCCCTGCTTACAGAGTTGGTTATGAAAGCTGGCCCTTATGTCACTTTTGGAGATGACAGCATAGGTGTGACAAAGGGATATGGCAAACTGAAAACTGGTAATGTCATCATAGAAGATATTTCCTATGTTGAGGGACTGAAGCACAATCTGTTGAGTATAAGTCAATTCTGTGACAAAGGTTACGAAATTGTCTTCAACAAGAAAGGTGTATCAATCACTCACATCAAGGAAGGCTCACTGGCTTTGAGAGGAGTTCGAAAGGCAGATCTTTTTGTTGCAGACATGGATTCAGCAAATCAGAATGAGGTCACCTGTTTCTACAGCAAAGCCTCGGATGATGAAAGCTGGTTATGGCACAAAAAGCTATCTCACTTAAACTTCAAAACGATGAATGCTCTTGCGAGGCGAGAATTGGTGAGAGATCTACCTCAAATGGAGTTCGCTCCGAAAGGACTCTGTGAAGCTTTTGAAATGGGAAAGTCGAAGCGAGCATCGCATAAAAGCAAAGAAATTTCTAGTATTACTGAGCCTCTGCAACTTCTTCATATGGATTTGTTTGGCCCAGTGAATGTCCTATCTTTGTCTAGGAAAAGATATGCATTGGTAATCGTGGATGACTTCTCCAAGTATACATGGGTATTGTTCGCAATGACGAAAGACGAAGTACCTTTCTTAATCATTGATCACATCACTCAAATTGAGAATGTTTCAACACTTACTGTGAAGACGATTTGATCAGACAATGGCACTGAATTCAAAAACGTAGTGCTGAATGACTTCTGTGTATCTAAAGGAATACGTCGTCAGTATTCAGCCCCGAGAACTCCACAGCAAAATGGAGTAGTTGAAAGGAAGAATAGAACTTTGGTTGAAGCAGCAAGAACTTTGTTGTATGATTCGAAACTTCCTCTGTACTTCTGGGCCGAAGCAGTGAGTACCGCTTGTTACACTCAAAATAGAACCTTGATCATAAAAGATAAAGAAAAGACACCATGTGAGCTAATGAACAACAGAAGACCAACAATCAAATACTTTCATGTCTTCAGAGCAAAATGCTATGTGCTTATAGATGATGAAAATCTAGGCAAGTTTGCAGCAAAAGCTCGTGAAGGAATCTTTGTTGGTTACTCTACAGATGTGGTGGCAGCTTATAGAGTGTTCTTAGGGAATGATCGAAAAGTGACTGAAAGCTACAACGTCAGATTCGACGATACCAAACTCTCATCAATTTCAAGAGATTCTAGTGAACCTGAGTCCCTAAAATTTCAGAATCTGGACTTAGAAGATCTTGAAGATGAACCTGAGTTGTTTGTTCCATTAAATGTTCCAAGCGTACATGAAGAACCTGAGTCTAGTGAACAAGCTAATTCTACAAGATCAGGAGAGACTTCTTCAGTACCAACCGGCAACAACTCAGGGGGAGTAAATAGCAGCTCAAGGACTACTGTTCAAGGCTCGAGTCGAGTTGACTCTAGTTCTGTAGGAGCTGGCACTAACTCAGGGGGAGTTAGTGAAAATAATCAAAGTAGTCAGCACCCCAACTCAGAAAGTCAAGCTGAATCATCAAGACAATTTCCAGGTGAACGGGTATGGAATAGAGACCATCCGTTTGAGTTAATTATTGGTGATCCAGATGCTGGTGTGACTACTAGAAGAACTGCAAGAGCTGACATGGCTAATACCTCCTTATATTCTGGGTTCTTATCCAAGCTTGAACCTAAAGAAATAGAAGAAGCTCTTGGTGATCTGATTGGGTGATTGCAATACAAGAGGAACTCAATCAGTTTGAAAGGCAAAAAGTTTGGAAACTGGTACCCCGACCTAAGAACATATCAGTAATTGGAGCTAGGTGGGTATTCAGAAATAAACTGGATGAAAACGGACTTGTAACACGAAACAAGGCTCGTTTGGTTGCAAAAGGTTATTCTCAGCGAGAAGGAATTGATTATGATGAAACCTATGCACTAGTTGCAAGACTTGAGGCATTCAGGATGTTCTTGGCATTTGCAGCACATAAGAACTTCAAGGTTTTCCAGATGGATGTGAAAAGTGCCTTTCTGAACGGAGAGTTAGAAGAAGAAGTGTATCTGGAACAGCCGCCTGGCTTCGTTGATCCAGAACATGTAGATTTTGTGTATCTTCTCTTCAAATCTGTCTATGGCCTCGGGCAATCCCCAAGGCGATGGTATGAAACCCTATCCTTATTCTTAATTGAAAATGGTTTTGTTAGGGGAGTAATTGATAAAACATTGTTCTATAAAATTGTAAGAAATGACTTAATACTTGTTCAAGTCTATGTGGACGATATTATTTTTGGGTCGTCAAATGAACGCTTGTGCGAGAAATTTGCCAAGCTAATGCAGGAAAAATATGAGATGAGCATGATGGGAGAGCTGTCCTTCTTCCTTGGATTACAGATCAGTCAGAGAAAAGATGGTATCTTTATCTGTCAATCCAAGTACGTCAGAGATTTACTCAAGAAGTATAATCTAGAAGATGCATCAGCAGCTAAGACTCCCATGGCAACAGCCACGAAGCTTGATGAAGACAAATCAGGTAAATCAGTTGACATCACAAGCTATCGAGGTATGATTGGCTCACTCCTCTATTTAACTGCAAGTAGACCCGATATAATGTTCGCAACTTGTTTATGTGCAAGGTTCCAAGCGGATCCTAGAGAATCACATCTCGTAGCCGTCAAAAGAATTTTTAGGTATCTCATGGGCACACCAAATCTAGGGATTTGGTACCCAAGAGATACAGGTTTTAATCTTATTGGCTATTCGGATTCAGACTATGCAGGTTGCAGGATTGATAGGAAAAGCACATCTGGTGCTTGTCAATTTCTTGGCAGAAGATTGGTGTCCTGGCAAAGTAAAAAGCAACATACAGTATCTACTTCTACTGCTGAAGCTGAGTACATTGCTGCTGGAAGCTGTGTAGCTCAAATACTGTGGATGAGGAACCAATTGAAGGATTATGGCATGGAGCACAAGAAAATTCCAATCATGTGTGACAACACAAGTGCCATTGCCATAACCAACAATCCTGTAGATCACTCAAGAACCAAGCACATCGACATCAGGTATCACTTCATAAGAGAACATGTCGAGGAGGGGACTGTGGAGCTACATTTTGTGCCCACAATGCAACAAATTGCAGATATATTCACTAAACCCCTTGATGAAGTAACATTCAATAGATTGGTTGGTGAATTGGGAATGATTAACACAAGTTAGTAAAGCCTTCTATCTGTAAAATCCATGTTTATGTTTGTATGTGTATGCTACTCAATCATTATGTGCTTAGACTTTAAAATGCCTAATTAATGATTGTTATAGGTTGCATATAGTGTGTTTTTGCATAAATTCCTTGTGTTTTAAGTGTCTTTTATAGCACAAATCTGTGAATTTATGCTTGTCAGATTGCATGATCATAGGGGGAGTTAAATTCATAATATTCTAAATATTGCATGATTTTTAGATGAATTTACCCATGATTTTCATGTAATTAGAGGCCTTAGAATTAAAAAACTTCAAAATTTCGAGTTAGGTTCTATCTCGAAACTCATCTAGAAATTCGACTTGAATTTCGACTTAAGCTGTCAGAGTGAAGTTTTGAAAATTCTAAGTCTGGGAAGAATTTCGAGTTGGCTATCTCGAAATTCATCTCGGAATTCGACTTCGAGTTCGAGTTACCAGTGTGCCTAGTTCTATCTTCAAAATATTCGAGATAAAGTCTATCTCGAATTTTATCTCAAAAGTTGAGATGAGGTTTCCATTAAGGGAATATTTTGAAAAGAACTGAGAATTAACTTCGAGTTAGTCTATCTCGAAACTCAACTCGAATTTCGACTTGGTGTTCGAGATAGAGTTCTCAGTTAAGCTAAAGGAAATTTTTCGCGTTACACTTCTAACTCGAAACATATCTTGAATTACCCTGTACTTTTTGCTTCAAGGGGGTATTTTGGAAAGAATTTGAGATTAACTTCGAGTTAGTCTATCTCGAAACTCAACTCGAATTTCGACTTGATGTTCGAGATAGAGTTCTTAGTCTATCTCGAAACTCAACTCGAATTTCGACTTGATGTTCGAGATAGACTTCTAACTCGAAAAGTATCTTGAATTTCCCTGTTTCTCTTCTAGAAGGGAATTTTCCAAGTTTACTACAAATCAATAATGTTCGAGATAGGATTTCCCTACAGTTTCTGCTGTAAGATTGGGTAAAGTGCTTATTTATGCTTAATTGTTCGAGTTAACCTCTATCTCGAACTTCATCTCGAAGTTCGACTTGATGTTCGAGATAGAAATGTTCGAGATAGAGTTCGACTTAAAGTCCTCCCTGTATGTACTTAGACTTTAACACTCTTTTTAACAGGGATACTTTTGTCATTTCACAATCATCTATATATACATCTCTAACTCGATGCATCATTCACTTTACCTAATTTCTTTTTCACAGCAGCCGTTTCACAAAAACAAGGCGATTTCACAAACTTCATACCATTAATCCGTGTTTTTGTGATTAAACTCATACTAATCACGAATTACTGCCAATTTGTTGACTGATATTCACTGTGTTATCATTAATCGTTGTGATACTGTGTTTAGTGACCATTCATACACGCGCATATACATACACACGAACATATATTGTTTGTGTAACTGTTCACAAAGCACGATTTCATATTCTCTATCTAAACACACACGATTTCACTGGTATACACACGAATATTCATCCTTGTTGAATATTCAGATTTAGTATTGGCTATTGATTGAATCCCGTAGTTTAATTTCTCAAAAAGGGACTTTTGTTGTCCTTGTTAAATTAAAAGGGATACACTCTTTAATTCGTAAATTACTTGTTTTTCAAAATTAAAAAAAAAAAAAAACAGAAAAACATTTAATTAAAATGGCTCACCAATTTTCACTTGCTAAAAACAATTTTTATAATATTTCTACGGAAATTGGTGATCAACTCCCGCGGTTTAAGTTTTGGATACGATTTCTTAATTTGTACTCCAAAGCTAGCCATGCTTTTACTGCTAAACCTACACTAGTACATGATGCTTTACAGCAATTATGGACTAGTGCGGTTACTTTTGGGAGCAAATCAACCCCCTTTGGTTTCAGGTTTACCTTAGCGGGTCAGGAATATGAGGTGACTGAAGAAATTGTCAACAGGGTTCTGGGATTCCCAATCAAAGATGCTTATGATCCAGAACCTACAGCTGCAGAACGCCTCAGATTCTTTGAAGAAATTGGATGTTATCCTCCGAAGGGCCCAATCACAGGAAATATCCAAAAACAATTCTTCCATGTGGAATGGAATTACTTTTTCGAGGCCATCACAAGATGTTTTCGGGCACGCGAAAAAGATTTTCATCAAATTCCAATTCCAATGCAAACCTTTGCAGTTGCCCTAGCAAGAGAACTGGATATAAATTATGGACGCATAGTTCTCTCTGAGATAGTGGCCTCAATGGGATCTCCTGCAAGCAGAGACCTCACTACAACTGATGTTGTCTGCTAGTTTCCTCGGTTCCTACAAATGCTGATTAATGACTTAATACCGAAGGATGCTCTTGCTGTTAGACAGGGATTTGCCAGAAGCCCAACATCTGAATCGCTAGGGATGGGCACTAAGTCACTTTCAACCATTGCTAATCAGGATAAACATCAAGGTAAACCGATGTCAATTCCTGAAAATATACAAATGTGGCTTACATATGATGCAGGAGTTACCAATTTGGAAGCATCATCACAAGTTTCATCACATGCTCAAAATCCATCTGTTCATGCTGAGGCATTTGATGAGATTCCTGATGAGGAAAGCGATGATGCACAAGGTAATCAATCAGGTAATCTCTCCCTGCATACTATTCATTCCTCCTCCTATGTATCTGATTCCGAGACCCAAGAGACTGCTAACCCGCAGGATCTATCCCAGGGTGAGAGCTATATTTCTGAGCCTGATACACATTCTTATTCTCTTTCACCCTTGTTAATGGAAGTTAGAAAGCCAGCACATGTATATATAGAAAATGATGAGGAGAGTGAACCCGAAGAGCAGCAACTTATTCGAAAGAAAGCCAAACTTTTTCATGCTGCTACTTCACAACCACAGTCAAACCCTAGTGTGTCACATGCAACCACTCCACCTCACGAGAGTGGTTCTCCCCTTAAACAATCTGCACATAGGGATTTTGATGACAATTATGTACCTTTTGAAGATCCTGTTGCTTCAAAAGGACATGGAGTTTTAACAACTTCAGCCGTACCTTCACCGGTACGTACTGATGCTGCAAAGAGGATCGGTTCTGATGTCGTACAAGAACACTTTGCAGCCGCTCAGCCTGAGATTCCAACTCAGGACAGAACAGACATAGATCCCATAACTGCCAATTATTTTGCTTATCCAATTTCTGCAGGTACTGCTTCATATTTCGGATCAATAATTGAAGACATACACGAGCGTGAGACAGGGAGTGTGTGTGAGAGGTTAGGGAGAGAGGGACCTTCACTTTTAAGGCCCGAAACCGAGCGCCAAATACCAACAGAACGAGTATTAGAGTGAGGTCACCTAAACCAAACACCGTCCCTTAACATTGAAAATCTTGATACGCGTATGACTTCTATGGAAAATCAGATGAGGCAGTTCGGACAGACGATGGGGCAGTTCGGGATGAACATTGGAAACAACCAAAGGGCTCTAGACGACTACGCAGCAAGAATGGCAAGTCAAGCTACAACTTTTGATGCTTTGACAAATAAGGTCAATGACTTGGGCCATGCTGGTGGTGTCTTGGGAAGCACTCTCAATGAGAGGATGGGGGCATTGGAGTCTACAATGCATACAATGGCTTTGGAAATCAGTAGAATGATGTTCGCAGTCAGGAGTTTTGTGCCCCCGGAGTGTTTCGAGTCGCAACAACCTCCCCCCGATGCTGGTGCAGGTGGTGCAGGTGATGCTAGTGGAGTGGGAGCCTCTGGTTCTGGTTTTGGAGGTTCTTATGCAACTGGTGGATCTGGAGACCAAGGTGGAGCTCAGGATAACTCACCTAAGGGGGAGAGTGGAAAGGAGACGAGACAGCAGGCAGTTCACATCGAAGAAATTGAAGAACCCGCTGATCTTGTCAAGGAACCAGAAGTTGAGCCGTCTGTTGATGAAGAGGCTCTGAGGAGGAGAAAGGGTAAGGCAATGATGGTTGATGAACCATTCGTTGACCTGAGTCATCAGGAAACAGTACAGGAGGTACTTGACTCAGATTCTGATATGGAAGACGTACCGTTGGCACATGCTATAAAAAGATCTTTGAAGGAACAAGGTGGAGGTGCTGGGATGTCTTCCGGAATGCCTGAAGAAATTCCTGTTGATGAGGAAACCCTTAAAGCTCAATAGTTAGCCTTGGAACAAGCTCAGTTCCATAAAATGAAGATGATGCAAGAACGTGCTGCCTTCCTAGAAAAGAAAGTGGAGCTACAAGGGAAGCAGTATGTTCATGAGCTTGCAAGGCTAGCTGATCCTCAAGTTGATCTTGACAATAGGAGGATAGGACAGAAGTGGGATGAAGCAAGGAAGATAATGATGGGACCCTGTGCGAAAGGAGTTCATAACAAGGATGCAGATGATCTGTTCTACAACTTGAATTTGCAGAATCCAATGACTGGGGACTATATAAATGCTTTGAAGAGATTAATTTCTAAAGTCAGAGTTGGATACAATGCAAACCTTAAGGAGTGGCAGGTTATTTTGTCTTTGGTAGAAGGAGTCCCAACATCTTTCCTATATGTGGATGACCAATTCATAACGAGAAGATCTGCGTCAGAGTTGTTCTTGCTAGCGACAAAAATTCAATACTCTCATTCTGAGGAGCTAAGCATTCTGTATAGAGATCAGTTAATGCAGCTAGCAGAGGACAAGGGTCCAGAATTCTCAGCATATCCAAATTTTGTCCGGATGGTAGTTGACGGAAAGATGAAGAGGGTTAGCATGGAGGAAAATGATCTAATGGAGCTTCCAGTGGAATCTCTCAAAGCTGTCTGTAGACAAATGATGAGTAAGGGATTCGCTTCTGAGCTAAAAGATAAATCCGTGAAGATCATTAAAAGATTCATATTCAAGAAGAGCAATGAGGTGTGGAAGTGTGATGTCATTGCTCCAAACCCTCTTGATGACGTGAAGATTGAGCCGGAGCTGATAGAGAAGAAATGGAATATTCTTCAAGCCATGAAGAATGTAGATGAAGCTCTGACTCTTCCTTCTGGAGCACTGGAACAAGGAGAGATAAGGGAGGCAATTGGTGTTCCAGGAAGTGATAGTGTATACTGGATACACGCTTATGTTGAAGATACAGCTGATGCCTTAGTATTCATAGATGCAGACCAGAATCAAACAATCTTGCATATGAGTAGAAAATGGCTGCTACGGACTCAAGATGCTGCATTTCTGGAGAGAGTATTATATGTATTTAAATGGGGCGAAGTGGAAGATAAGTTTGTGGAAGAAAAGCAGAGACTCATGAGTTACCTGTCTGAGGTAGTGGTGGAAAAGAAGCGAATGGAGCGAGATGCGACCAGTGTCCACAATACTGACCGTGTCAAGGGCTACCCCAAGATGATCTATTGTCAGTTTAAATCTGATAAATCTCACTGGAAACCTCAGCTCATAATGAAGAACTTTGAGGATATTCCAAAGATCAGGACTACTCAGGAGGTGGACAAACTCAGAAGGCTTTTCAAACATCCTTATCCAGAGCCCAAGAATCCTCTAGAAATGGAAGCTGTAAGTCTGTTGAATGCTAGGTGGAAGCAGCTTAAAGATCCAGTGTACAAGAAAGAACAGCAGCAGAAGGAGAAGCGCAAAAGGCAGAAAGAAGAGAAAGACCAAGCTGCTGAAGCTAGAAAGAGGAAACGGAATTAGGGTTAAAGGTCAGAGTGGTGTGAACTTGAAGTTGGAAAAACTTCATGTCTTTCGGTTGCTTTAACTCACTTGAGGAAAATTCACCTTAGAGTGAATCCAATAAGGTGATACAAGTTTGACTAAAAGGTATGAAATAATCCAGGTGATAGGAATCACTCAAATGATCTTTAATTCGAAGTTCGAATTATGTTTCTAGTTTAAGTTCTTTGTATTGTTTTCATGTAAATTTCAATTGTAAATTATTCAAGACTGTAATGTTAATTATCTTTTCTCGTCTCATTGTTTAGTTGAGTTATCCTTCATTAATTTGAATGTCATTGTTAGACAATCAAATTGGGGGAGATTGAAAGGCAGAGTGTGTAAACTTGTAACACTATAACTAATGTAACTCAAACTAAAGGAAAAGATACTTAACCAGAAGACAATCAAGAACAAGAAGTCACAAGAAATCAACACTAAATGAAGACAAGGTAATTGATACAATTCAACATGTTAACTATGATCAAGCCAAGAAGAAATCATTGAGAGAAGTTCAAGTCAAAGTTGTTCATGCCTCAGTGATTTGTAAAGCCAAGAATCAAGATCATAACTATCAGTATCAATAAGACTAATTGATTTCAAGTGAACAAGAAGGAAAGTAAATATTGGAAAGCCACATTTCTAATTGGATATGGTAATTTATTCAAGAAGCAAAAACCCTATCAAGACTAGTCACTTATGAACCAGACCGTTGCATAAAGTGTCAGGACATTGATAGCAAGTTTATGTCAGTAATAAAGATCCATGTCCAAGAGCTTGGTGAAGAATAAAGATGACATGAAGATATCACAAGTTCAAGATGTGCATTGAAGTTTCAAGTTGAAGACCAGAATATTTTCTAAGTACTAAATATTCTAGATGACCAAGTAGAAGTTTCTAAGTAGAAGTTCTACTTAGAAATTCGAGATGGCTAAGTAGAAATTCTCAAGTAGAAGTTCTACTTAGAGTGCAGCTTCAACATGACACATGGCATCTTCTGATTGGCAGATTTCCAAGCTTTCAAGATAAGGCAAGATTTATGTGGACATCATTGGGCCACGTATATTTTAGTCTTTGAAGTCTACAGGACATAGATTACATGTAGTATAAATAGAAGTACTTGTGTAATGTTTTAATTAGAGAGCAATTCTTGAGAAAAACACAAGAAAAAGAGAGAGAGTGCATTCACAGAGCTTATTATCATTCACTTCTCTCTGAACTTCTGTTATACTTTGTAATGAATGTTGTAGCAACCATTTCAAGTTATATATAATACATATATTCCTTGAATCTGTGTGTTCGTTTATTGCATCGTATTTATTGCTTCTCATATTCGAAAAGTTGTATTCACCCCCCCTCTACAACACATTTGGACCTAACACTAATTTACACGCAACTGACCACTTGCCATTAACTCAATTCTCTAAACACATCACAACTAGCCACACAAAGCATGTTACCAAGTTATACAATGGGTGCTACTTCTAATTTACCAAATGAAGTTGAACCTAAATTGTTTGACAAAATGCTGGAGAGATAGTTTTTAATTAGTGAACCGACAACAATTAGTTTGCCAAATAGAGAGTCTACACTTCAGTTGTTTGATGAAAATTCTAGAAGAGTCGAAACTCAGGAAGCTAATTCTGATGTCACATTTTTCACCACTGCTAGTGTACGACAACACGTGGACATAAATCATGGAGAACAACCTAATGTTTTACCACCTTTTGATGGTACAGATCCACGAGGTTGGATATTAGGGGCTCACAATTATTTCGAATTCAAAAATGAAGTGGATGCGGATAAAATAAGGATAGCTGGACTTCATTTTGTAGGCAGAGCTCAAACTTGGTATAGGTAGTTTTATGGGAAAAGGAATGAACAAGTAGACTGGAAAATGTTTTTACATGATGTGTTAGTTCGATTTGACGATTGTGAGGTGGATCTTTACTATTTGGTAAATCCTTTAGGGATCCAACAACGGAATTCAGTTGATGAGTATGAGACTGAATTTTTACAAACTAAGAATTTATCCGAGTGCCTTTATGATTTTGTGTTTAGTGAGGAAATTCTGGCTCATAATTTTATAAATGGGCTCAAAGTAGAAATCCGAGAAACTATTGATGTGTGGTCAATTACAACTTTGCAGAGAGCAGTTAATTGGGCTAAGTTTCAGGAGCACCTAATTAGAGAGATCATGTTATTTGAAGTTGCTGAAGAAGAATACGAAATGTATGAAGGGATGAAACAAATGTTTAAAGAAAATTCTGCTCCTACTGAAGTCAGAGGAGGTACCATACCTGCTGTACATCCTTTACTAGAGGTTAGAGTTAAGCCTGGTGACACTCATTTGGATAGCAAAGACTTTAATGAAAAGAGGCTGATTCATGTCGATCATGAGTGTTTTGATAACAAGGATGATCAAATATCTCAGTTGGATGAAAATCTCATTCACATCAAGTTAATGATGAACAGCAGGAAGTGTGTGGAAGTTTGTGATGCTAGAAATGGAAATTATAAATTTACATGTGTAACTGCTATTAATAAGGGCATTCTGGCTATCAAAGAGGTAGCACCGAAAGGAACAAAGAGTGAAGCTAATGATTTTATTCTAAAGGTTACTGGTGTTATTTTTGACTTAAACTGGATGCATATTATGTACGAGCCTAGAACACCTGCAAATGCTTCTTTGTTGAAAAAAGTGTTTAGCAATATTAGTGATATGATTGTGCGTAAATTTGATCCAGGAGGCACATTTTCTCTTTTTCAGAGTGCAGTTGCAAGTGGTGAAAAGAATGGTAAGGTGAAAGATTATGGTATTCATGTGTCACTTGGTTTGGAGACTGCGATAGAGGTTATGGTTGTGTTTGTTCCAAAAAACAAAAGCATTTTAATACAAAAGGATCAGGTCTTCTACTCTCGTATTAAATTTGGTGTTCTAATTCAAGTGCTTGAAGGTCAGAGAATTAAAACAAAAGACAAAATTTTTTTGGATAAGACTAAGCTTTTTGGTATTCCATCTGCTACTAGTATGCCACAAACATCCATGTTTCATGATATTGATGGGCATGTTACTCTGTTTGCAATTGGAGTATGGTATGATGATCAGAACGAAACAGAACCTTATATGTTTGAGTTTGAGAAGAGGTCCATGCAACATATTTTTCTGGATGTCAATAATCTTCTAGGTCAGCTTAGCACCAAGGCTGCAGTTGTTGTTGGAGTATATTCTCGTATTAGCTTGGCCGATGCAAGCAAATTTTGTAGAGCACTACAAATTATTGCGGTGGGGATGAGAAGATTAAAACTCCTAAATCTAGCTGCTACAAATTGGAGGTGTATAAACATTACACATGCTGATATGGAAGCTAGGAAACAAGTATGCTTGTATATTATAGCTCAAATAAGAAAAAATGTCCTAACCAAAAGTTTTTCTAGGTTTCTTGTTGATTGCATACATGTTCAGATTAAAGAAACTTTGGAGCTTGTAGCTGGTGCACTAGCAAATGAGATTGTTGATAACAAGTATCAGATGTTAAAGGTTAAGGCTTCCATGCTAGATTCTTCTCTAATATAGATCCAAGAATGCAATGGAGACCTGGAATTTTCTTTCTGAACCAAAAGGACGCTAGACACTTTCTCAGTATAACTGAAATTACAACGAATACAAGTATCTTGGGATCTTCCGTTCTTTGCAGATTTGATGATCACTTTTCTCGAATCCGATGTAGTGACTATAAATTGCTTGTTATTCCCAGATTACACACTTGTATAATTGTAGAAGGGGGGGTTGAATACAATTCTTGATATTTATAAATTTTTGATAAGAACTCCAGAAATCTATACTTAGATAATTGCTGTAGAAAGATTAATGCACAAACACATAAAAATCAGGCGGTTAAATGCACCACCTGAAGCTTTTATTCGAAGAAAACTCTGTGATACAAAAGTACACAGCTTCTGTTTTACAACTCTTTGCTTTCTAAAGATATTCAACAAAAACCCTAAGCAAGATGTATCTGTTTTCTTAGCTTACAAAGAGTTGCTACCCTTGGTTATAAATCCCAAGTTTTACAAGTACTACTGGAATAAGATAATATTAATCTAATTCTAGTTGACTTGCTACTACACTTCAAATACACATGTAGCCGAAAGGTTGTCCTTGTGAACAGACATGTCTCCTGCACCTTTCTTGTATTCATAGTGTAAACGGAATGCTTCTTTTTTCTGTGTTTCCAAAGTATGGCTGCCATACTGCTTTTTGTATCTACCATCAACCCATGTGATCTGTCAGTCAAACCTGTCCTTATCAACTGCTAATCCCCAGCTTAGCATAGAAGAAAGTGTCAATGATTATCCGTTGATATTGTACACTGACATCCGTTGATGATATATTGAGCTGTATCCGTTGATATTGAGACTTGAGCTGTATCCGTTGATAGAGTGGATTTGAGTTGTATCCGTTGATAGAGTTTTGTCTTCATCTGTTGATACACTTTCACTTAGACAGAATTACATAGCATAGCTTATTTACAATTGGCTACCCTATTCTGCCTATCCATTGATGGTCAACATGACTGTGGATAAAAACACTATCAACTGATAACATAGAGATACTGCAGTATGCTACAAAACCTCATCCTTTGATGAGCTACCTGTCAACGGATAGAGTTATAAATCCTCATCCGTTGACAGCTACAAAACCTTATACAATTTGATTGATTGTGAAGTTATCATCAAATACAACATATTCCTAACAATCTCCCCCAATTTATACTTGATGGCAATAAAGCATAAATTCAGGACCTTGATGATAACAAAACATTCCTAAAGATATATATAGAACAATGCAAAAATTGTATTAAGCTACAAGAATTAAAAACTGAAAGTTTGAGAAATTTACAGAGAAGTGCTCCTCTAGACTGAGCAGATTAAGACTGTTTCTTTTCTCTTGTTGGCATCACCCTTGATTTTCCTTCTTTGGCAGAGTTGGACTCAATCTGCATTTGGAGTTGCATATAGAAGGCATCTTCGTCATCAACCTTTGGATTTAGCTTTTGTTGTAACCATCTCAGGTATTGAGAACTAGCCTTTGATAGTTGGTCTTCTAACCTGAAGAATCTCCTGTTACCATCTTCATCCCTGAACTCCATCATCCAGAAGGGTTGAAGGTGGATTTTCTGTCCATTGTATGGGATCTTCATCTTCCTTGGTAGACTTGATGGTGAGTTCCATTCTCTCCTTATCTGTTCTATTCTGTCCAGTATCTCCCCTTTTGCTATCTTGGAGAACCCTGTGTATCTCTTGATTGCAGAGAACACTTTGGTTAAGGTCAAATAATTTTCTCCAAGAACCCCCTGTAGTGGCCATGTCCTTTCCTTTCCTCCCTTGTATACAAAGACCAATCTCTCAGGCAAATGTTTATATTTGTCAATTCCTCTTACTTCTGACAATTCATCCAGATACAGATTCATGCCAGAGTATTCTTCAATATCTGCCTGATAGATAAAATCATCCTTGTTTTCCAAGATTGGCTGCTTGACAATAGCAGGTACCCTAGCAACTTGAATTGGTTCCTTTGAAGGTTGCTTCCTTGGTATCCTTTTCTTCTATTCAGGCTTCTATTGAGGCTTCAACAAGAATGAAGGAACCTCAATGGAGTCAAGATTCATTGGTTCCTCTTTAGGTATTATAGGGTCACCATGGAAATTCACAGCTGGGTTGAATACTTTTGCAGAAATAGGTTGTGATGAGCCAACTGTTTCCTTGGATTCAATTTCTGGAGAGACAGGCCTCCTTGCCTTTGATTTCACTCTCCTTTTAGGTTTGGATTTGGGGACTGATTTCACTTTCCTTTTGGATTTGGGGACTTCTTCAGGTTCCCTCATTTCATCCTCTACCTCATCCATTAACTCCTGAGCCAACCTTGCTTCTCATCTGAGTTTTCATATTGATTTTTTTCACTTGGATGAGCTTCCCTTAGAAGTTTGGAGGTCTCCTCTCTTTTTGCTTCAACAAATCTAGGATGGCTGTTGGATATATTTAACACTTTTCCATTCCTTATTATTACAGCCATCCAATCTCTTACACTCTTATTTGTCTTTTCCTTGAACTCTTTGATTGTCTTTCCCATTAGCTTCTCATCATCATCCTTGGGAAATGGAAAGTCCAATTGTAACTTGTTCTTCCCATTTGCATTTGGTGGAAAGTAGGCTCTGGTTTTTATGTATGGTTCAAATTCTTTGACATAAGATGGTTCAGCATCATAGAATGTATGAGCCACAATCTCTGGAGTGAGCACCTTCAGAATTGTAGTTGATATTGTTGGAGCTGAGGACTGAGTAGAGAACAGAGTTGATACAATTGATTCATTGATCATCCTTTCTGTTCTCATCATTCTTTCATTTGCCTCCTTGTTGATCTTCTCTAATTCTTTAATTCTGGCTTGCCTCTCATCTTCTGAGATTTTTGATAAGTCAGGAACTGGAAGCACAACCTTTTGTTTCTTCACAGGGGAAGCCTCTATAGTAAACTCTTTTGGATTGACCACTATCATTGGCTGTTGCTCCCCCTCAATTTGTGCTATCTTGCTACTGGAAGCTGGAATTTGACTAGAGGTAGCTGCAACCTCTTCTACCTTTTTCTCCCCCTTTTTGTTAGCATCAAGGGCTGGAGTTGAGGCTGCAAGTAGCCTTTCCAGTAGCCCAGTCTGTTTGGCTTGATTGGCAATGAGTGTCTGCATTTGAGATTCCATACTATCCACTCTGGAGGAGAGATGCTGAACAGATTTGGCCAGGCCATCTTCCTTCAATAGTTTGCTAGTCAGCACCTTCTGAGTGGTAGTAGGGGCTAGTGCCTCAATCCTGGCATCTAGTTCCACTTTCATTTCTCTTATTGCAGTTTGGACCTCCTCCTGTTGTGTTCTTTGAATGACCATGTGCATTTTGTGAGGTTTCAGGGAGTCCATTATTTGCTGAAGGACAGCCTTTCTCTGTGGATCTGCATTTTGGTGCTCAGCCCTAGCAGATTGATATTGCTTCATAATCTCCACATTGAAGTCACCAGCCACAGTGGCAGTAGAAAATACCCATTCTGGAGTATCTGCCACATTGACTTCTTCATCATTTGCTGTGCTATCACTATCATCACTGCCAAACTCTTTACTGTCAGCATCTAAAGGCAGAATTGTCAAAGCTTCCTTTGCTCTTTGTAGAGATTGTGAGGTGTGCACTAGGTGCATTGCCTCCTCTGCCTCCACATTGCCCTGTTGTGCCATGACTTGATAGGCAGAAACAGGATGAGTAAAGGTTTCAGGATCCAAAGAGATGGAGTCAATGATTGACTGATATTCTTGTCGAAATTCCATCTCTTTAGAAGCTTCATTAACCTCCATTAACTCACTTGCAATGGCTGGATCTTCCTGCCTTATTTCTCCTGTAGTCCCTTCTCTCCACTCATCTCTCTTTTCTTGCATCAGGGGCTCCCCCTGGCTCACACCTCTCACACCCTCACCTTCACCTACTAAGGTGGAACTCTCTTGCTCTCCTTTTTCCTGACTTGAAGAAATGGTCAGCCTCTCATTGTTTGCCTCTCCTTTTGCCTGCTCACAAGGCAGCCTCTCACTCCCTTCCTTCAATCCTAAAAGTGTTTCAACTACTGAGAACTCCTCCACACTTGACACAGGAATGTCAGATATAGCAGTGGTAGAGTGAGTTATCAATGGATAAGGGATATCCGTTGATGGAGTAGTTATAGCTGTCAACGGATGGCTAGACATAGGCGCATCCGTTGATGGAGAAACACTTGTCAACGGATGAAGGATATCTGTTGATGAAGGAATGATAATATCCGTTGAAGTGAAAACCAACACTGAATCTGTGGAGATTGATTTTAAAGATGAGGCCACAGATGTTGTTGTGAATTCAGGAATGGAAGGTTGATGGCCCAACAAATCATCTAAAAGATGATGACCACCAATTGCAGAGTGGGGCTTCTCCAAGAATTTAAAGATGGAGAATCAGGAATTGATGTAGATATCATATCCACATCCAGAGATGGAGTTGGTGATGGTGGATTGTAATGTGTATCGATTTGAAGGTTAAGATCAAGGGGCTGTGACTCCACATTTATTGAAGTCACATCAAACTGAATTTGAGAAGGTACAGTTTGCTGTACTGTGTGTGCACCCTGTGCTTCCCCTATGGTTTTAGATTTTACTCTTCTTTCATAGGTTTTTGAGTGAGGGCTAGTGTCCCTTACCCTTTTGTGCAGAGTTGCTGTAGAACTAGTAGTCACACCCTGTTGAGAGGATGTAACTTGGGCTTGGCTATTTGGTGCACTTTCCTCACCTACCTTATTCTTAGGGCTTGCACCCTGTCCCTCACCACTCACTACCTCCTTCACACTCTCCTCAAGAGTTGTGGTAGTTTTTGCAACAGGTGCTTTTTGAGAAACACCTGATGTTTGTCTCTTATATTTTGGTTTGGAAACTTTTGTTTTAGTCACTTGGGTAGGAGCCTGTTTGGTCACTACTACAGACTCCATTGTGACTGAGGAAGGCAAAGAAATTTGGGGGTTAGAGATAGGAGTTTCAAGGTTAGAAAGAGTTACCTGAACAATTGGTAGATATACCAATTGTACTTCTGCATTGGAGTTCATTCGAATTAAATCACTTAAGACTCTCTTCTCCTGAACAAAACATGTGAACTTGCTATCCGGGTTAGCAATGGATAGCTTATTCTCAGATACATGCAGTGCTAAGAGCATAAAAAATCTAGCAAATAGATATTCTTGCTCCTAGTTTCCTTTTTACCTAATTTTGCTGCTATCTCATACATGACTAGTGTGCCAAAGTTATAGAATTTATCAGTCAGAAGCATACACAACATAACTAGCATGGAATGGGTAACAGCATCAAAGTTACTAATTTTGCCTGAAAAAGTTTTAATGAAGGCATCACAAAAATAACTCCATTCTTTAACCATTCCTTTCCTAACAATTTTCCCTAAATTATCAGTACTAAGGGCATAATTTATGGAATTAAGCATGGCAACTATTTCAGCATCACTGGGTACTTTCAGACAATTATTCTCAGGCAATTTTAAAGAAGCAGTTATCACATCAGAGTTAACTACATAGTTTTTACCCTTTAGAGAAAAAGCAATTGTACCGTCTGTGCCATTGAACTCAGCAGATGCCCACACCTCTTCGATTACCTCGTGGATTAGAAGAGTGGTGGCAGTCATAGCATACGAAAGTTTACAGTTCTTCATAAAATTCATCATGGTGTGATAAGCTTCTGGGGCATTCACTCTATTGACATAGGCCGCGAAATTGTTCTTCTCATAGGTGAACCCAGTGGAGGACATCATCTTAACAATAGGCGCCATTGAAGGGTTTGAACTTTTGTTGCAGAGATTTTTTGTGAAGAAGATGCAGTTTACTTAAGAGAATCTTGAAAGTCGATACAAGTGAGATGTGAGAGCACAAGACAGCATTTTATACTTTTCAAGAATTGAAAATGAAATAATTAAAAGTAATTACCCATTGGTCAAAAGTAACTGTCAAATAATAAAAGAAAATAAATATAACCAGTCCTATATAGATACACGTTTACCAATGGTCATATTTAAAAGAAAATATGTATATCAACGGATATGAAATGAACGGTTGAGAAACAGTTTATCCATTGATGACGTGGATAACCTGTTATCCGTTGATATACAAAAATCTAGGAATGTGTTTATGCTATCAACGGGTAAAAGGATATCCGTTGATAAGATAATTTTGCCTTGGACAAAATTTCTGAAGAAAATTTTTCTGAGAGTTTTTTAATTCTCAAGTAAATCAAAACACATTCCTAGCTGCAATGCAGTAAAATCAAATATCACTAGGAATTATGACAAGTTAAGCATACCTAGCTCACCTACCAATCTTGTGAATGTGGATTCATCAAGAGGCTTGGTGAAGATATCTGCAAGCTGCATTTCATTTGGCACAAAGTGCATTTCTACTGTACCATTCATCACATGTTCTCTAATGAAGTGGTATTTGATGTCAATGTGCTTGGTTCTCGAATGTTGCTGTAAAGCATAAAAATGTAATATGTAATAGAGGACATATATAACTCAACTAGGATAAAAGATAAATAATAAACTCTATACAGGGATCGTGAAATTTGAAGAACAGACACCAACAAGGATCAAGTCGCTGAAAGAAGTTCATTAAAATGATCAAGCCTCAGTGACAAAATAAGATGTACAGATGATTCAGTTGAAGGGCCAAAAGATTCCAGTGATAAAGTTTTTATGGTTGCACAATTCTTGGCAGTATTCTTAAAGACATGATACGAAGACCACGAGTGAATGTTAGTCTTCTGTGAACCAGACCAGTTGCACTAGGCGTCAACATTTTCACAAAGGAATCACTATTCACACCGGGTGAATAGTAACTGAAGTTACTATTCATGTGAATAGTACCCAAAAGTACTATTCATAATGTAGGGAACATGTGGGGCCCACAAGTATTAAAAATCAAAGTAAGACTTTGAAATTGAAAATGCAGTGGTTGAAAAGCAGAATTCGACAGGTCAGAATGAAATTAGGCAGGTTAATATACGTAATCAGTTACGTATATTAACTGCATAGTGACTTTCTATAACCTATAAATAGGCCTGTTGTATTTCATTTCAAAACACACCTCAACACACAACTCTCTCTTCTCTCTCATATATTTTCTATGTAAGCTGCTAGATAGTCCGTCTAGTAGGAAAGTCGGCTTAGCCCACTTTCAGGCAGTGTCGGGTAGAAGGTCCTCGTGCCTAAACTATCCTTAGGAGTGTTCTAATTTTGAAGCTAATCCATTGGATTAGAAGTTGTAACACCCCTTCGAGTTTATTATCAATAAAGATATATTCTCGGAATTATTTTTAATTTTTATAGTATCGTATTCAACCCCCCCTTCTACGATACTTTGGGACCTAACAGTTGCACTGGATTCCCTGTGATGGCAATAGCACTTGTGTTGTCACAGAAAATTGGAATCTTCTCAACTTTTAGACCATAGTCAATGAGTTGATTTCTCATCCATAGAATCTATGCACAACAGCTTCCAGCAGCAATGTACTCAGCTTCAGCTATAGAAGTGGAGACTGAGTTCTGTTTCTTACTGAACCATGAAACAATCCTGTTTCCTAGAAATTGACAGGAGCCTGTAGTACTTTTCCTATCAACTTTGCAACCTGCATAATCTGCATCTGAATAGCCAGTTAGATCAAAACCAGATTCTCTTGGGTACCAAATGCCAAGGTTTGGTGTTCCCTTGAGATACCTGAAAATTCTCTTAATAGCTATTAAGTGAGACTCTCTAGGGTCAGCTTGAAATCTAGCACAAAGACAAGTAGAAAACATTATATCAGGTCTACTAGCTGTTAGGTATAGAAGTGAACCTACCATGCCTCTATAGCTTGAGATGTCCACAGACTTTTCCTTAGTATTCAACTCAAGCTTAGTTGCAGTGGCCATAGGTGTTTTTGCAGAGGTACACTCCATTAAGTCAAATTTCTTTAAGAGATCATAAATATATTTTGTTTGACTTATGAAAATGCCCTCATTAACTTGTTTTACTTGTAGGCCAAGAAAGTAAGTTAATTCACCCATCATGCTCATTTCATACCTACTTTGCATAAGTTTGGCAAACCTTTTGCAAAGCTTCTCATCTGTAGACCCAAAAATAATATCATCTACATAGATTTGAACAAGTATTGAAGAGCCATTGATATTCCTATGAAATAAGGTTTTATCTACTGTACCTGTAGTGAAGTGGTTCTCCAAAAGAAATTGAGATAAAGTGTCATACCAGGCTCTTGATGCTTGCTTCAAACCATAAAGTGCTTTCATGAGAAGATATACATATTATGGAAATTCTGGATCCTCAAAGCCAGGAGGTTGATGGACATAGACCTCTTCTTCCAGTTCCCCATTTAGAAAGGCACTTTTGACATCCATCTGATAGACTTTGAAATTGGCATGTGCTGCATAGGCTAGAAAGATTCTTATTGCCTCAAGTCTTGCCACTGGAGCAAAAGTTTCATCAAAATCTATCCCTTCTTCTTGAGAATAGCCCTTTGCCACTAATCTAGCTTTATTCCTCACAATTATGCCATTTTCATCTGTCTTATTCTTGAGAACCCATTTAGTACCTATGACACTTCTATCATCAGGTTTTGGCACAAGTTTCCATACTTTATTTCTTTCAAATTGGTTTAGCTCTTCTTGCATTGCTAAGACCCAATCTGGATCTAGAAGGGCATCTTCCACTCTCTTAGGTTCCTCTTGAGACAGGAAGCTACTGTATAGACATTCTGCTTGAGTGGCCCTTCTAGTTTGGACTCTTGAGTTTGATTCACCAATGATTAACTCAAATGGATGATCTCTAGTCCATTTTCTTGCAGGTGGAAGGTTTGATCTTGATGAGGTTGCTTCATTTCCATGAGCATGATCATGTTGATTTAGCATTGAATTTTGACATTGAGAAACTCCCCCTGAGTTTGTTGTCCTTGCTGAATTATGAAGTTGACTGTCAATGGATGCATCATTTTGCCTGTCGACGGATGCTTGAGAATCTCTGTCAACGGATGCATCTCTAATATTGTCAACGGATGCTCCAGAATGACTGTCAACGGATGCTTCATTTCCAGTGTAAGCATCACTTCTAGTTGGTACAACAACTCTTGGTGAATCTCTGTGGTCATGATCTTCATCTTCCTCATCATCATCATAGTACATTCTTCCTTCACCTTCATTCTCAAATTCCAACTTTTCATGGGAGCCTTCATCATTTAGACCTAGAATCTTTTGATCATCAAACACAACATGTACAGATTCCATAACAATGTTGGTTCTTAGATTGTAGACTTTGTAGGCTTTCCCTGCTACATATCCAACGAAAATAGCTTCATCTGCCTTTGCTTCAAATTTGCCCAAGTTATCTCCATGATTCCTTAGCACAAAACACTTACATCCAAAGACATGAAGGAAAGCTAAAGTTGGTTTCTTGTTGGTTAACAACTGATAAGGGGTCATTCCTCTAGCTTGATTGACCAAGGAAATATTCTGAGTAAAGCATGCAGTGTTGACAACTTCAGCCTGGAAATATGTTGGTAATCTTGATTCACTTAACATTGTTCTAGCTGCTTCAATGAGAGTTCTATTTTTCCTTTTAACAACCCCATTTTGTTGAGGTGTTCTGGCAGCAGAAAACTCATGGACAATTCCATTTTCTTCACAGAAAATCTTCATTGTGGAATTCTTGAATTCAGTACCACTGTCACTCCTGATTCTTTGTACTCTGTCTTCAGAACCATTGTTTAGTATTCTGAGGTGATTGATGATGATTTCACTTGGACAATCCTTGGAGTGCAGGAAGAAGGTCCATGTGAACTTAGAAAAATCATCTACAATCACCAGACAGTATTTCTTCTTTGAAATAGACATGACATTTACTGGACCAAA
Organism: Saposhnikovia divaricata; assembly: GCA_036435485.1. Lineage (NCBI taxonomy): Eukaryota > Viridiplantae > Streptophyta > Magnoliopsida > Apiales > Apiaceae > Saposhnikovia > Saposhnikovia divaricata. Next base: position 65,739,016 of record CM071595.1, on the reverse strand, counting down.
TAAGTCCATATGCAGCAATTGAAGAGGCTTAACAATGGATGACTCTGTCTTGCTTTTGAAGGATGATTTCTTTTGTTTCCCTAATTGACAGGCATCACACAGTCCATCTCTGACAAATTCCAATTGAAGGATTCCTCTAGCAAGATCCTTTCTTACCAAATCATTCATAACTTTAAAATTCAAATGTGACAGCTTCTTATGCCATAGCCAACTCTCATCCTTTCTTGCTTTGCTGAAGAGACAAGTAATGGATTCTGAGCATGCTGAATTGAAGTCAGCTATGTAAACATTTCCTTTTCTAAAGCCTGTCAATACCACATTGTTGTCTTCTTTGGCAGAAACAACACAGGCTTCATTTGTGAACTTTACTTCATAGTCTTTGTCACAAATCTGACTGACACTCAGCAAATTGTGCTTCAAACCTTCAACTAAAGCCACTTCTTCAACGATGACATTGTCTTTTGAAATCAGGCCATATCCCTTAGTATATCCTTTGTTGTCATCTCCAAAGGTAATTCTAGGGCCAGCTCCTTCCTTGAACTCTGTGAGCAGGGTTGAATCTCCTGTCATGTGCCTAGAACATCCACTGTCTAGGTACCATAGATTCCTTCTGTTTCCCTGCACACATTCCAAAAATAAATCAAGTTGATTTTGGTACCCAAGCTTCCTTGGGTCCTTTCTTGTTAGCCTTTGACTTTGCACTCTTAGCATTCTTCAACTTAGGTGTAGATGCTTGAGTGATGGGGTTTGACAAATGCTCATTTGCATGAATATTTGATGCATGCATTTGTGGAAAATTGGCATACATGTTATACATGAAAATTGACATTTGTGGCACATTCACAGATTGAAAATAAGGATTAGACACATATGGCATGTTCACATAAGGATTTGAAAAACTAGCATTTTGATACAAACCAGGCATTGCAGGCATACATGGTATTGTTTGAGGTACATGAACAGGAGCCTTATTGACAATCTTGCAATTAGAAGATAGGTGATTGACACCATTACAATTACTACAAGTTTTCCTAGGAGCAAACTTGTCAGGAGAATAATTGTTTTTCTTGTTGATGCCTATCTTACCATTTCTGTTCTTTTTCTTTTTACCCTCAATTTCTACCTTTTCATTATCTGATTTACCAACAGCCTTTTTGTTATGTAAATCACCTGCCTTAGCCTTCCCACTAGATTTGGTTTTGCTACACTCACCACTAACAAAGTTCTTGTTGACTGGACCATACTTGATATCCGGTTTCCTGAGTTCCTTCTTACTAACAAACTTTTTGTTAGTCGACGGATACCTCTCATCCGTTGATGGTTCATCTGTCAACGGATGATCACTATCCGTTGATTCACAAATAATCTCTAGATCCTCAAGGCCAGGTTCTAGCTCCTTTTTCTTTTGAGTCCAGGTATCCTTCACAAACGATTCTATCCCCTGGACTTCTATTATGTTTTGAGAAATATTCCTACAACTTTGAAATTTAACAATTATCCATTGTTCTTTTTCAAGCTGGTCTTTTAAAATCAGTTCTCTTTTTAACACAGCTTCAAGTTCACTTTTAGCATTATTGCAATCAACTCTCATTTTCTCAAATTCTAGAAATTGAGCTTCTAGAGCAGCATTTCTATCACTTAAAAACAGATTAGACTCTTTAATCCTATTGTTAAGGGCTGGTTGCACTCTCTACCAGCAGGTTCTATTTTGACATGGGAGGATCTTGCTCAGAGATTTCTCACTAAATTTTTTCCCATGGCAAAGACCGTAGCAATCAGGAACGCTATTACTCAATTTTCATAGCAATCTGGAGAGTCTTTGTGCGAGGCTTGGGAGCGATATAAAGAGATGCTAAGGAAGTGTCCACATCATGGGATGCCTGATTGGATGGTGATTAACTGCTTTTATAATGGCTTGGGTGCCCAGTCAAGACCCATGCTAGATGCAGCATCAGGTGGAGCTCTATGGGCTAAGAGCTATGAGGAAGCTTATGAGTTGATTGAGATGATGGCTGCGAATGAATACCAGAATTCAATTCAGAGATTATCACAAGATAAAATAGAAGGAATTCTGGAAGTTAATACAGTCACAGCTCTAGCAGCTCAACTAGAGGTACTTAATAAGAAATTGGATTTTATGTCAAAGCATGGGGTGCCTCAAGTTGCTAGTGTTTGTGAGCTATGTGCGGGCGCACATGAGACGACTCAATATGCCATATCTATTGAATCGGCACAGTTTGTGAGCAATTTTCAGAGATCGCAGCAGCTAGCTCCCAACATCTATCATCCTAATTTCAGCTGGAGCAACGATCAAGGCTATCAGCAGCAGTATGCTCCAAGGCAACAATTCCAACCTTCGGGATTTCAGCAACAGTCTCATGAGAATGCTGGTCAATCTTCGAATGAAAAATCTGAAGTGGATGAATTGAGGTTGATGGTGAAAAGTCAGGCGGTATCTCTCAAGACATTAGAGAATCAGTTTGGACAAATTGCAAGTGCCTTTCTCAACGGACCGCAGGGAGTTCTTCCTAGTGCCACAGAGGTAAATCCAGGAAAACAAGATGTCATGGAGCAGGTTAATGCCATAACACTCAAATCTGGAATAGTCACGAACGATCAGAATTCATCAATTGAGGAAGAAGAAGAAATTCATGATCAGGATCCTATAGAAAAAGAAGAAAATTCTGTTTTGTCAGAACCTGTGGTGGATAGTGATGAGGAGGAAGAGTGTGAGTCACTAGGCTTGGCTGATCTCTGAGATTTTAAGGTGCTGGTTGATGAGGTGGTTTCATGGTCAAATCTTGAGGATAGTGCAATTGAGTCTTTTCTTGAGAAAGATGTTTTGGTTGAGGGTAATGAAGATCTTCATGAGTTGTATAGGAATTTTACTTCTTATGAGATGTTAGAGGAATTGAAGGTCATTTGTTCTAAGCATGAAATCCAACTTGAGGATAGTTCTTTTGATCCTAAGTCTGTTGTTAAGACCTCTGTTGGTGAACCACCCACTTTCGTTCCTAATCCGTCTATTCCTACTCTTGATCAGTCTTGGGAAGTAAATAATGAAAATCATCATATTAAAGAAGCTTCCAAACTCGAGCTTAAACTACCAGATCACCTGAGTGAAGAGAACATTGTTGCTGACACCTTTGAAGAGCGAAGAAAGCTGAAACTTGTTATCAAGGATGTAGCACCGGAAAAGATAATTAAATGGCCTTATTAAGCTACAGTGTAGGAATTTTCAAGAGAAAAAGCCATGGCCATATCTAGCTAAAGACTCTAAACAAGCGCTTCGTGGGAGGCAACCCACGTGTTTCGGTAGTTTTAGGTATGTTTCCTACTATCCCTTGTATTTACTTTCATTCAATGAGGACATTGAATATTATAAGTTTGGGGGTGGTTTGGGGATAAGTAGTGTCTAGTAGTTATTATGTGTCATTGTGTTCATGTAGGTATCACGATTTGCATAGTAGGTGTAATTCATTCATGTTTTGTTCGTATTATTGCATGTTTTGTTTCATATAGGACATTCTGTTTTTATTTTCGTATTGAAAGGCATATGACTCAGCCTATTTGTAGTTAGAGGATCCTAATCAACTTAAACCAAATTGTAATAAGTAAATATACATATGAACTGTCACAGGAATCTCAAGAAGTATTATCTGTCAGAAGAAAGAAGAAAAGTCAATCTATAGTTTTGATGTCGTACACTGGAAGACGATTCAGTTATCTGATCAAGCCCCAGTATAGCATTGAAGCGAATGGATTCATTTTAACAGTGACAGAGATTTTTCGAATGATAGTTTGAATGTCAGTTACAGTACAAGAGAATTGAGAGAAGAAACAAACCACAACCTAAAGTCAAAAGTGAAGAAGCATCATTGAAGTTAGTCGTTCATGAACCAGACAGTACATCGAACGTCAACACAAGTCAGTGGTAATTCTTTACTACCTTCAGTGGTTTGTAAGAATTAAATTAATTATTTATTGATTTAATTAAATTCATTTATAATTGATATAAATCATTTAGTTGATTTAATTAAATAAATTAATTCTAGAAGAATTAATTTATTTATTAAATTAATTATTGTATCAATTAAATGTGAATTGGATAATCATTAATTAATTAAATGGATCAATATGACTTAAGAGGAAAAGGATTGGATTATGTCTTGGTGAAGACAAAATCGGTATGACCTAAATTATGTCTTACCGAGAAGCTTCAACATTATGTCTTACCGAGAAGCTTCTGGATTATGTCATACCGACTGAAGATTGTAGTTTAGGTTATACCGAGCAATTTCAGATTATGTCATACCGAGCCAAAATATCCTGATTAAGTCATACCGACCACCTGCCAGCTGTTTTAGGTCATACCGAACTTTTATTAAGTCATACCGACCAGGTTTATGTCTTAATGGACGTTTGTGTAAGTCTTAATGAAGAAAAATTAAGTCTTGGAAGCAGATTAAGTCATGCTGGAGCAGTTAAATATCCTACAAAAAGCTAGCAAGACTTATTGCTGATATAAAAGAACCAAACACAGCAGATTATGTCATAACTGAAAAACACAGCAGAATATAATTCCATCCAGCAGATTTTCTCTCAAGAAACTCAAGAACACCAAAGCCTAAACAATTCCTAGAAATTCAAGTTCTTCATCTTTGTAATATTCTATCCGAAAGAACTTGATTACTTGTGATTCTTGTACTAATAGCGAATTAAGTTTCCTAGTTCTTATCTTGATCATTATTAACTAAATTAGAAAAGTTCATGTCGAATTTTTTTAATTAGTTATTAATATCTTGATAAGTTGTTATACTGATTTTGTAACACCACATCAAGTTAATATACAGTTATATTCAACTTGAAAAATTGTGTTAAGTAATTCCGCACAAATTTGTCTTTGCTAAAATATTATCTAACGGACAAATTTCGATAAAAAGGTAAAGATTGTATTCAACCCCCCCTTCTACAATCTTATCGGACCTAACAATTGGTATCAGAGCCGATTGATTGATACACAAATCAAAGATCCCATTTTACTCGATTAAAAATCATCCCCGAATTTTTTTAACTCTCTTAAAAAAATTCATCATGTCTTCTAAAGTTGGAACTTTGAAAATTCCCATATATGACAAAAACAGTTATGATATGTGGAAGAACAAAATGTTAATGTTCCTCGAGGTTGCAAATCCTAAATACATGAAAGTCTTATGAGAAGGACCAATAATACCTTTTGGATTAATTCCTGAAGTTGTTACTGATGGAAAAGTTGTTGCCCCTGCAAGGTTTGTACACAAAGATTCTTCTGAATACACTCTTGTTGAAAGAGAGGAAGCTGGACTTGACATTAATTTAAGACTGATCTTAATAGATTCTCTAGACTCTGTAATGTACAGTCATGTGATTAATTGCAAGACTGCAAAGCAAATGTGGGAAACCATTGAAACTGTGAATGAAGGAACAGAGGAAGTTAGGGAAAATCGACTAGAAATTCTGACATCTGAGTATGAACACTTTCGATCAGCATCCAATGAAAGTATTCAAGATGTGTTTGAAAGATATAATAAACTTGTCAACAATTTACAGATGCATGGCAAGTACTACACTCAGAAAGAGATCAACAAAAAATTTCTACTGCCAATGCCTGTTCATCTAGAACATAGGATCATAGCTATCAGAGAGTCGAGGAATCTAAGTGAAATTACTGTAGAAAGACTCTTTGGCGTTTTAAAAACCTATGAACTGGAACAATCTCAACAAAAGGAGATTTATGGAAAAGGAAGAGTTGCTAATACTTCTACAGCTCTTATTGTTGAGAACAAACAGGAAGTGGAAGATAAGGTTATTCAATCTTATAGTGTTGACAGTGGCAAGCTTGAAGTTGAAGTTGGTCAAACGAATGCTAGTCCAGATGAAGGAGACTTCTATTCGTTAGAAGAGCTAGATCAGTTGGAAGATGAGTCCATGGCTTTGTTGGTAAGGAAATTCAGTAACTTCAGATTCAGGAAGAATCCCAAGTTCAGGTACAAATCTAACTATAACAGGTTCCAGAGAGGAGGTTCTTCATCCTCAAGTAACAGAGGAGGTTACAAAACTGGAACAGTTGAAAGAAGTAAAATTAGATGCTACAACTGTAATGAACTTGGACATTTCGCTACTGAATGTCAGAAGCCAAAACAAAACCAAAGAAAAGACTTTGGATCTGAGAAGAAGAAGACAGGTAAAGCCTATGTGGCTGCTGGAAAGAGTTGGGATGATACAGACTCTAAAGAAGAAGAGTATGGCAATCTTGCCCTGATGGCAAAATCTGATAACTCCAGTGGTACTTCATCTGAGGTATCATGTTCTGAAAGTCAATATATTTATCAACTTAGTGATTCACTAGGTTATGCTAATAGAGAGATTGAAAGGATCAATTTGTTAAATACAGATCTTAGAAATCAATTATCAGAATTACACGATGTACAAAATTGCCATGATAAACAAAAATCAGAAATAAGAATTCTAAAAGAACTTGAGAGGTCTCTAGCGTTGATAGTGGTTCAACAACGTGAGACAATAGCTGAACTAGAAATAAAGGTTAGTGCTACTTCTAATTCATGTAAAGTGGCTAAAGAGTTGTTTAACCAACAAGCTATTAATCAAACCGTAGGAATTGGGTTTGATTATAATGAAGCTATTGGACGAACAAGCATTATTACCCCTAATCGTGTCAGTGCTGTAGAAAGGGGTATACCAATAGTGCTTAAGGGTGTTAGTAACCCACTCTTTAAGACATCCATAGCAGAACCTTTGGATACAACATATTTAATCATTAAGGAAGAGATGCGCATTGAGGATGTAGCTAATGGCGTAGTCTTAGAAAGTAATCAAGTTGTTAAAAATGATAAAGATAGAAAGTCTGTGTTTAAGAAAACAGAAAGAGTTGGTGAGTCTACTAGTTCCTTGAAAACTAGTAGTAGAAGTAACAACATGAATAAATACAATAACATATCTACCATGCATGCTATTCCTGTTATTGATACTGCTCATAAGAAATGTAATGCTGTTAATTGCATGTCTTGTGCTTTTAATTTAATGTATGCTTACTTTAACGGTAATCATGCATGTGTTGATAAGAATGCTCCTAGACAGCATATGAGCAGAAATAATCATGTTAGATCCAGGACTGTAGCACCACCTAATTCTAAGACTAGGACTCCAAGTCCTTCTCAGGATATGGTGAAGACATGGTTACCCAAGCTGAAACCAAAACAATGTAAGCTGTTTACAGGGTTAAATGTCCAGTACCTGAAGAAAATGTTGTTAAAATAAAAAGTGTTGCTTTGCCTGATAAAGGCCAATTCTTTAAGTACTCTGGACCCAATCAAATTTGGGTTCCGAAGAAAGTCTAACCAATTTGTCATTGCAGGGTTTAAAACAGGTTGAACGAGTCATGTGGATTCTGGACAGTGGATGTTCAAGGCATATGACCGGAGATAGAGCCCTGCTGACAAATGTGGTGGAGAAGGTCGGCCCAGTCGTTACCTTTGGAGATAACAGCAAAGGTAAAACTGATGGATATGGCAGATTAGAAGCTGGAAATGTTATCGTTGAAGATGTCTCTTTTGTGAACGGCCTTGAGCACAATTTGCTCAGTATTAGTCAATTCTGTGACAAAGGTTATGAAGTTCATTTCAACAAGAAGAATTGTCTAATATCACACAAGAGAAATGAAAGGCCGCAGTTGACTGGAGTAAGAAAAGGAAACTTGTACATAGCCAATATGAACTCTGGAAGCACAGAAGAAATTAGATGTTTTTATTCAAAGGCATCCACTGATGAAAGTTGGTTATGGCACAAGAAACTTTCTCACCTAAACTTCAAAACAATGAATTTTTTAGTTAAAAGAGAATTGGTGAGAGGTTTACCTTCGATTGAATTTACTCAGGAAGGTCTATGTGATGCTTGTCAAAAAGGAAAGTTAAAAAGGGCAACTCACAGGAGCATTAACACATCATCAATAACTGAACCATTACAACTTCTCCATATGGATTTGTTTGGTCCAGTTAGTGTGATGTCCATGTCAAGAAAAAGATATGCTCTAGTGATTGTTGATGATTTCTCAAAGTTCACATGGGTATTATTTCTGAACTCAAAAGATGAAACTCCACAACTGGTAGTTGATCACATTAAGTTAATTGAGCTGGACTCTAATCGTCCAGTAAGAGCTATAAGGTCAGACAACGGAACTGAATTCAAGAATGCAGTTCTGAATGACTTTTGCACTGAAAAGGGTATAACTAGATAGTACTCGGCTCCCAGAACTCCTCAGCAAAATGGGGTAGTTGAAAGAAAGAATAGAACCTTGATTGAAGCTGCACGTACTATGCTAAGTGAATCAAGGCTTCCATTGAGCTTTTGGGCTGAAGCTGTCAACACTGCATGCTATACCCAGAATCGAACACTTATCAATAAAGACTTAATGAAGACACCATATGAAGCTCTACATGACAAGAAACCAACTCTCAAGTACTTCCATGTATTTGGGACAAAATGCTTTGTGCTGAAAGAAGGAGATGATCAAGGTGGTAAATTTGAAGAAAAAGCACATGAAGCAATATTTATTGGTTATACTAGAAGAGCCTACAAGGTGTATCTTATTGATCAACAGAAAACTATGGAAAGTGTCAATGTTACATTTGATGACACAAAACTCCCAAGTATCCAAAATGAAGATCCATCTGAAAAGCTTAAGTTTGATGACATGTCAGACTCAGATTCAGATGATGACAATCAACCTGACGTTGTTGCTGATAATAATAATCCAAATGTTGGTGGTAATGATCAAGGTGATGCTGGTGAAAACAATGATAATTTTCAAGACACCACTGATACTCTTGAACCATCAACAAGTCAAACTGGCAACAACTCAGGGGGAGATAATGAAGGGTCAACAAGTCATACTCAACATCATACTGAAGATCAAGGCGAATCATCAAGATCAATTCTTCCCAGACAAACTGTTTGGAATAGAGCTCATCCTTTTGAGCTGATCCTTGGTGATCCAGATGTTGGTGTGAAAACAAGAAGAGCTTATCAGAATCAATGTAATTATTCTGGGTTCCTGTCTGTCATGGAACCTAAGAAGATAGAAGAAACTCTATCTGATCCTGATTGGGTGATTGTTATGCAAGATGAACTCAATCAATTTAAGCAACTAGAAGTATGGAAGCTGGTACCCAGACCTGAAGATAGAAAAGTGGTGGACACAAGATGGGTATTCAGAAACAAACTAGATGAAGATGGCACTGTGATAAGAAACAAAGCAAGACTGGTAGCTAAAGGTTATTCTCAAGCTGAAGGCATTGATTATGACGAGACCTATGCTCCAGTGGCAAGACTTGAGGCCATCAGAATATTCTTGGCATTTGCATCCTATTCAAGATTCAAAGTTTATCAAATGGATGTCAAGAGTGCCTTTCTGAATGGTAAGCTAGATGAAGAAGTGTAAGTAGAACAGCCCCCTGGTTTTGAAGATCAAGATCATCTGGACTATGTCTACTTTCTTTACAAAGCTATCTATGGTCTTAAGCAAGCACCAAGAAAATGGTATGACACTCTCTCTGAATTTCTATTAGAAAATGGTTTTATAAGAGGTGTCATAGACAAAACGCTCTTCACTAAAAGACATAAGAATGATATAATACTAGTCCAAGTCTATGTGGACGATATTATATTTGGGTCTACTAATGAGCTTCTATGCAAGAAGTTTTCTAAGTTAATGCAGGGTAGGTTTGAAATGAGCATGATGGGAGAACTGAAATTCTTTCTTGGATTACAAATAAGTCAGAGACAAGATGGAATATTTATTTGTCAATCCAAGTACATCAAGGAGCTCCTCAAGAAATATCACATGGAGGAGTGCTCATCAGCAAATACACCATCAACTATAGCTGTCAAAATTGGTTTATGTGAAAGTTCTGCCAAGGTAGATATCACAGGCTATAGAGGTATGATTGGCTCATTGCTTTACTTAACTGCTAGTAGACCAGATATAATGTTTGCCACATGCTTGTGTGCAAGGTTCCAAGCGAACCCTAGAGAAATCCATCTCACTGTTGTCAAAAGAATCTTAAGATATCTAAAGGGTACGCCTAATTTAGGCATCTGGTACCCTAATGAATCTGGTTTTACTTTAATTGGATATACAGATTCTGACTATGCAAGAAGTGTTGTAGACAGGAAAAGTACATCTGGGAGTTGTCAATACCTAGGTGGAAGATTGGTTTCCTGGTTCAGTAAGAAATAGCAAACAGTTTCCAACTCTACAGCCGAAGCTGAATATATAGCTGCTGGAAATTGTTGTGCTCAGATCTTATGGATTAGGAATCAATTAATGGACTATGGCATTGTATTGGAAAATATCCCTATTTTATGTGATAATACAAGTGCCATAGCAATCGCCAGCAATCCTGTGCAGCACTCAAGGACAAAGCACATTGACATAAGGTATCATTTTATAAGAGAGCATGTAATGAATGGTACAGTGCAACTACTATTTGTAGGCTCTAGAGATCAAACTGCAAATATTTTTACTAAGTCGCTTAATGAATCCTCATTCACTAATATTGTTAGTGAATTGGGTATGTTAAACAGTCCTAGTAATTAATACTGTTAATATCTGAAATTTGATCTTTAATAATTTTGCAAGTGATTATTCTGTGAATATTTATTGTTTGAAATCATTTGTATAATTATTTTACCAACTGATTTTCTTGCTTGTTTAGTTATTTTTCACTCTGTTTATTCATATTATTTAATACTTTATATTTCTGTATTTTTAGAATATTTGTAGATATTTATTTCTATTTTAATAATTAATTTATCATATGTTTTGTAGTGTTTGTCCTGTTAATATTGCTTTGTTTTCATTAATAGGATAACATATGGTATTTATAATTATTTTTATTATTTGTTTAATTTTCTATAATATTTTTATTATTTTTATAAGTTAATTGTATATTTTTGTGTGTTTATTTGAATTATTTGTATATATTTTAATTTATTTTAATAAGGATATGTCTTAAATTAAATCAGAATAATAATAGGTCTTATTAATAAGTCTATTATATTTAATAAGTCTTAATTATGTTAAGTCTTATTGGAATAATTCTGTTTTTTTTTAATTTTTGGTCTTATTCGAATTTTTAGTTAAGTCTTGTTATATATAATTCTAAGTCTTATTAGAATATTAAGCTTAAGTCTTAATTAGTTTAGGTCTTATTAGTTTTAAAAATTTATATTCGGTATGACATAACCAGGTTAAGTCTTACCGGTCATTAAGTCATATTCAGTATTAGCTTTAATTAGGTCATAATCAGTATCTATGTATATTAAGTCATAATAGAGTCAGTTTTTATATTTAAGTCATAACGAGTCTTAGTTCTATTTTATTAAGTCATAATCAAGTTATGTCATATTCAGTGTTTAGAATATATATTAGAATTAAGTCATATTTCAGTGTATTTCTTTCTCTCAAGTTAAGTCTTAGAGAACACTATAGATACACACATATATACACACGCATATACGATCGTTCATGCCCAATTTTTGTCTCGAATCTTGTTGATAATCACGATCTAATCACATAAGTCGACTCCTTGTCTGATTATCTACATTTTAAGTGCTTAAACTCGCATTTTCGTTCGATTTTGAAGGATTTTGAAATCGAAAATGGAAAATTACGATTTGTTTTTCAGAAAAACTGGGTTCGAATCTTAGAAATCTAAAAATATACGTGTGTTCGTGTGTGTAAGGAGATTGTTGTGTGAATTTTTCAGAATTTTTTAACAACTTTTAATTTTCTCGAATTTTTAATTATTTATTAATTCGAAAAATTAATTTTTAATTCATTATTTTATAAAATCTGAATTTTTCAAAGAAATTTAATCTTGATTAAAATGGCTGATCGATTTGAAATTATTAAACATAATTTAATCGGTTATTTTGATCCAGAAAAATGTTCACTTGAACGTTTTCGACCGTGGATTCGATTTTTAAATGATAATTCACTAGTTCGCAATGCTTTGAGCTTAGATGCTCCCTTAAAAATTGAACCTTTGCGAATCATGTGTACTACTACTGTCATTTCCAATGACAACAGATTGTTTGTCTTCTCTGTCGGATAAAATCAGTACACAGTGGATGAAAATGTTATAAATACGGTCTTAAACATTCCTAGTGACAATTTCGAAGAATTACCATCAGAACAAGAATTGATAAATTTTTTGAATGGTATATTCTACCAAGACAGACCTGATCAAACTGTCTGGAATAAAAAGCACCTCGTTCAGGAATGGGATTATCTGTTTGACACCTTAGCTAAAGTCTTTCCCAATTCTACTAAAGGGAACTTCGGGGTATTACCGTCCTTCATGCAGCATATTGGATATGCAGTTGCACACAACCGAAGAATTAATATTGGTAGACTACTGTGTGTTCCGATGGTTAGAAGAATCATTAATGCAAAGAGGAATTTTGATCATGGAGAAAAAGTTCATGCTATTATCCAAGATTTCTGTCATTGATTTTTAATCATCTAGTGGAACTAGAAAACCAAGCCCAATTCCTGAATGGAGAATCACTGGTGTCAGGTAAACCTTCTACCAGATTGTTCACTGAGTACAGCAACAAGCCTAAATTCACAAACATACCTGTAGTTGTCACCCAATACATGTCAAACTATATACAACTACCTGTCATTGAACCTGTACCAGAACCTAAACAACCTGAACAAAACCCTGAACCACCAGTGGAAAACATACTTGTTGAACATGAAGATCAAGGCAATCAACAAGTTGAACCTGCTCAACAAATTGTTCCTCAGCCACCTGCACTTGTTGTTGAACATCCAGTGGAAGAAACTGCATCTGTCCCTGAACCTGAATTAAATCAACCAATCTTATCAGAGACTATCGCAGAATCAGCTGACCAGGTATTGTCTTTTGTTCCTTAAACTATTTCTACTTCTCAATCTATTTCTGGAACCTAAGTGGTTGATAGGGCTGATCAAGGGATTGTAAGACCACAATCTCTAACCCCGGTCATAGAGCCAAACACTGAATCTACATCACTTAAAACCTTTCACTCCAGAAAGAAAATTCCCTTTCAAAGAGCAAAGAAAAGAAGAAATATAATGAGTGAACCCACAGCTCTGCCTCTACAAAAGAAAAGTAGAACTGATTCAGAGGCAACTGTAAGCCCATCCGTATCTTCCCAACAAGATATGGACGTTGATATGGCCATGCAACAGTTACTAGGATCATCCTCTCAACAGGATGATACTATTGAAATTCGCCATAGGGCCATGGCATCCTGTAATGTGTCAGGCACAACCCCTTTGTTATTACTAACAATGGGAGAACAGATAGATTATGATGCAAATAGGGACACATTGACAGGAAAGCACATTGAGTCTGAAACAGTGCCTACCATAGTTACGGTAGAAGAGTCTTCACAGACTTCTGAGGGAAATTTTGGTTCCCTGCCAACTTTAAAACATTCCTAGATCCCTCAAGGGAATTTCCACTCGCAGTTTCGACTGAAGAAAGTGGAAGGCAACTTGATCAATCTACTACTGAAGCAATTCAGATTACAAATCCAAATGTACAAGTAGAATTGATTGAGGACAGGAATTTGCGAACTCCCATTGCACCACCACTGACCTTCCCAGAGGAGGCTAGGGTAATTTTAACTGCAGGTACCATTTCTGGAAAAGCTAAGGAAATTGAGAGGAGTGATGTGAGGATTACCACAAAATTGAGTGATACACATGCACATCAGGTGAGTGAAATTCAGAGTGAAACTCAGGTGAGTGCACACACAGACACATACACTCTCTCATTGTTACAAAAAATACAAGATCTGGAAAGGGAACTAGAAGCAAGTAAAGCTGAAGCTAGATTACTTCGAGCATAAGTGGATAAACAGTCTTCTCCATCCACCTCTGTTGATAATCAGCTTACTTCGATAAAGGGTGACATCAACAACTTGAAGACATTCTTCACTAAAAAAATCAAAACTCTCGAACTTTCTCATGAAAAAGCTCTTGATGATTCTGGTGAGGTCACTGTGGCACAAGACAAAATTATTGCTGAAATCTCCAACAAGGTTGACAATCTACAGGAAGAAGTGCATGAAAATCAGCGTTCTACTGATTTTCGACTAGATCAAATTGAGAAGCAAAATGCACATCAAGCTAAAGGATTAAGCCATTTATTTCATCTGATCAGTCAAAATCGCACACCAACTACTGAAGAAAGAGAATTCTTTGCAAGAACAGATGGTGATGATGATGAACGAGATCCTGAAGCTGGTGCAACTGATAAAACTATAGAGGATTCCTCAATTAAGGGGGAGAAATCACAACAGGCACAGAAATCACAAGGTGGTGAGAAAGAACAAGGAGAGAAAGGAGGTAAATCTGATACAGACAGTGAAGACAGGAGGAATAAGGGGAAGAAGAAAGTTGTTGCAGATGATCAAGTCACGGGTGAACCAGGTAATCTTGATGTTTTTTATGACTTTGATTTTTCTGATGAAGGTGAGAAATTACCTGTACCAGATTTAAGTCACTGGGAAGAAGAAGAACCAGTGATATCTGAATATGAAGCTCAACAAGCAGAGAAAGAATCTGAAGAATTATTTGCTCAGAGGGAAGCTAATTTGCTGATGAGAGAAGAAAAGCTTCAAAAGTCATTAGAGCAAATTGCATGAAATGAAGAACTTCAGAAAGCTGAACAGCAAGCATTACAACGATTACATTCTATAAATGTTGAGAAGAGAAAGACATATATCAGACTAAAGAGCGGTGACAAATGGGAACGTGCTCAAAAAGCAATTGATTCACCTCAGAGTTCTGATTATGAAGATCGTCGTCTTGGAGAAATTCTTGAGGAATTCAAACTGGCAAATCCAATTCATGCTATGTATATAAAGGCCTTAAAGGTAGAAGTCATCAGGATAGCTACTGCATTTGAACCCAAATCTGACGAACTGGTAATATTTGTGGATTGTCATAATGTTGGAACTTTCAGAGTATCTATTCAGTTCTTTTATGACAGATCGCTGACAGAGATTTGGGTACTTAGGCCTAAGGTGAGAACATCTTCTGAGCTAGGTGTGTTGTTACATGAGAAGTTCAAAGAATTTGCTGAAAGAGCTGGACCAGAAGTGATTAAGGATCCTCCACAAGTAAAATTTCTTAAGGGAGAGGTACTTCATTCAATCAATCTTCAGACAGATGAGTTATATGAACATCATGCAAAACACTTGGTATATGCTGAATATGCTCTCAGAAATCATGGATTCTTGACTGAAAAAAAGGTAATAGCTGCAGATCACATTCGATCTTATGCACAAACGAATATAAAAGATTACAAGAAATTTCAAGGTGAACTGAGAAAGAAGCTTGGAATTCCTTTAGTCTTACCTCAAGGATTGTCATCAAGAAGAGAGCGTCTTGTTGATTCTGATTTACACATGAAACTTCAAGTCACAGATGAGCCAGAAGAAGGAGAATTTAGACGAGAAGACAGTAATTGAAGATCAGCTCTACGTGTATTATCTTTAGAGCTAGATAGGTCAAGATAGGAATATGTTAAATATGATCAGGCTAAAGGATCATCTATCTTGTATTTATCATTTTGTTTGAATCTGGAAATGTTTAATATAAGCCAGAACTTTTTTTCATATTTACTTCGTATTTAAAGTTTTATCTTTCATTTGGATTAGTTGAGGTATCCTCTAGGAATTTGCTTGTTATTGTCTAACAAACAAATAGGGGGAGATTGAAAGGCATATGACTTAGCCTATTTGTAGTTAGAGGATCCTAATCAACTTAAACCAAATTGTAATAAGTAAATATACATATGAACTGTCACAGGAATCTCAAGAAGTATTATCTGTCAGAAAAAAGAAGAAAAGTCAATCTATAGTTACAGTACAAGAGAATTGAGAGAAGAAACAAACCACAACCTAAAGTCAAAAGTGAAGAAGCATCATTGAAGTTAGTCGTTCATGAACCAGACAGTACATCGAACGTCAACACAAGTCAGTGGTAATTCTTTACTACCTTCAGTGGTTTGTAAGAATTAAATTAATTATTTATTGATTTAATTAAATTCATTTATAATTGATATAAATCATTTAGTTGATTTAATTAAATAAATTAATTCTAGAAGAATTAATTTATTTATTAAATTAATTATTGTATCAATTAAATGTGAATTGGATAATCATTAATTAATTAAATGGATCAATATGACTTAAGAGGAAAAGGATTGGATTATGTCTTGGTGAAGACAAAATCGGTATGACCTAAATTATGTCTTACCGAGAAGCTTCAACATTATGTCTTACCGAGAAGCTTCTGGATTATGTCATACCGACTGAAGATTGCAGTTTAGGTTATACCGAGCAATTTCAGATTATGTCATACCGAGCCAAAATATCCTGATTAAGTCATACCGACCACCTGCCAGCTGTTTTAGGTCATACCGAACTTTTATTAAGTCATACCGACCAGGTTTATGTCTTAATGGACGTTTGTGTAAGTCTTAATGAAGAAAAATTAAGTCTTGGAAGCAGATTAAGTCATGCTGGAGCAGTTAAATATCCTACAAAAAGCTAGCAAGACTTATTGCTGATATAAAAGAACCAAAGACAACAGATTATGTCATAACTGAAAAACATAGCAGAATATAATTCCATCCAGCAGATTTTCTCTCAAGAAACTGAAGAACACCAAAGCCTAAACAATTCCTAGAAATTCAAGTTCTTCATCTTTGTAATATTCTATCCGATAGAACTTGATTACTTGTGATTCTTGTACTACTAGCGAATTAAGTTTCCTAGTTCTTATCTTGATCATTATTAACTAAATTAGAAAAGTTCATGTCGAATTTTTTTAATTAGTTATTAATATCTTGATAAGTTGTTATACTGATTTTGTAACACCACATCAAGTTAATATACAGTTATATTCAACTTGAAAAATTGTGTTAAGTAATTCCGCACAAATTTGTCTTTGCTAAAATATTATCTAACGGACAAATTTCGATAAAAAGGTAAAGATTGGATTCAACCCCCCCCCCCCTTCTACAATCTTATCGGACCTAACAGTATACCATGTGAGTCCATTTTAGTTGCAATTTCATGGCATGCATTTTTCATGATCCCTTAGGATGAGCTAACTCTGATTGGTAGGTAGATGTCTTATTGAGTGTGGTAATGATGAATAGAGGGTTGATTTATAGTCCCTAGGAAAATGACTTGCATGCTTCAGAAACAAAACTTTTACACAGTCTCGTCGTTTGTTTTTTGGCTAGGTTGAGGTCATGCTTGTTTGGTTGTTTTGAGATTTAATCACTTGATTATATTTAGAACTTTCGTTATTCCCTTGATGGCGTAGGTGCACTAAAGTCTAAGTTTGGGGAAAAACAGGGATTTCATGCTTAATTGTAAATAATTGTCAATAATGGCTAGGCGTCAAATGGCTAGTAGCCGGCTTATATTTATATGAGTAGTCTAGGGTTGGAATTGAGAATTCTCATTCCAGATTGCGGAAAAAAAAACAGAAAGAAAAAAAAAAGAAAAAAATCAGAAAAAGAAAAATGAAAAAAAAAGAGTCATGTAAATAGTTTAAATGCAGAATTAACTAGGGTGAGCTCTTTAATACTCGAGCAATTAAGTTCTAGGGGACTTTGTGCCTAGTGACCAAAGGCTTTTATAGTCTGGGATCCACTAACCCAACGCTCACTACATGGGTATTATTGTATAAGCCTTTCGGGGTCTCATCCATTGCACGGTTAAATAAGCATGCTTGTATATATGTGTCGTAGTAGTTAGTAATAAAGCATGAATTTCTGTCTACCTTGGATAAGGATGGAGGTGTTTCTAGGTTATGGAGTGTTTACCGTCTATTCTAGTTATAAACTTGTGATTGTCTTGGCAAAGAACATGTATGATTTTGATCTAGTTTTGGAAGTATTTCTGATGAGCATCGCACAAACGCACGTTCTGTTCATGTATTGTTAGTATACGGGGACTTAGTTGAGCTCTACTTGGAGTTATTTGCATTCCTTGAGATATGTGTTTGCTAGTTGGTTTTAGTTAGTTTGAAGGGGATCTTTGCATTTTCATATTAGTTGCATTCATGCATTGCATTGCATTGGATTTTGTGGGTACATTCGTTATAGGCCCTCACGAGACCTCACTCGTCCACTAGGGCTACCTAGGGGTTTAAAGGGCTTGTTGCATATGCCAAATACAACTGTGATCACCTACGGAAGTGGTACTAGTTAGTTGTATATAATATATTTGTTTATGCTTGAGGACAAGCATCGGTTTAAGTTTGGGGGTGTGATAAGTGGATTTTATATCCACTTGAATCGCTTCAATTCGGCTTAAATTGATTGTCTTGGACTCAAGTTTGTTGTAGTTTTCATGTGTTTTGTGTAGTTGTGCATGTTTGTAAGAATGTCGATTATGGTTGATGCTTCCGTCATTTTTGGAGTTAAATTTGTGCAATGGAATGAAGAATGGAGTTGTCATTAAACTCTCATGAAGGTTCCTAAGTCGAGGGAAATAAAAAATGTGATCTAACGCAAAAAGAACGGGCGAAAACGGAGCAAGAACGAAGGAATTAGAGCTAAAAAACGACGCGACGGAGAGCCAGGCGCAAGTTGCCCCAAACCAGGTGCAGGTTGCGCGGAATGCAGGTGGCCAGGGGCAGGTTGCGCGCCTGAGGGGCAGGTTGCGCGCGCGCGTTGCTGTAAAATTACAGTTTTACCCTTATTCACTGTTTTGGCCATATCTTGAGTTCTACAAGTCCGTTTTGGACGATCTTACTGTCCACGCGAAGATAACGGAATTCTCTTTCATTCTAAAGTGGTCCAGAGGTCCAATTACAACTGGAACGGCCCAGAAATACTGAAGTAAAGTCAGTTACGAATTTTCCTTCAAAACAGAATCAGTTTAGGAAATGTATTTTGCAGAAATTCTATTATAATTCTGTTTTAGTAGTTTCTTGTTGGACAAGACTTCTAGAGCCTATATAAACACATCATACCCATGTAAATTGTATCATCACTTAGAATTACTTAGAAACACTAGCATTATTATTATTATTATTATTCAGATCTTGTTTTATTATCATGGTTTCACTTGATCCCATGATAACGAGAGGTTCAATTTTGAACTAATCGTTGTCATGGAATTCTAACGGATTTATTTATGGAGCTTAGTATCTTGATGCTTTAAAGATCTATGTGTGATGTATATTTGATATCCTCGTATGGTTATGCTTAATTGATAGATGCGTCGCGAACATCTAATTTGTTAATCTCTTGTGAAGCGAGAGTGGATCTTGAAATTTAGAACTTGCCATGCTAGCATAGGATAGGTTGATGTTTAACATCATGATTTGTGGCGTAAATAGAGATATTATGCTGCCCTATGTGATCAATATGGATAACTTGTTCTTCAACCGTTATGTTTTCAAATTCTATAGAGATATAGGGTCTAAGCATAATTGGTGTCTATTCATCTTCTATCTCTTTTGTGGATGTATGTTTAGTTTGGTATTCGTATACTGAGAAGTAGCGTATACTTGTTTCGTGTTGTCCGATCAGATATCATAACCATTGCAAATAGTGATTAAAGGCGTCAGATCTATGTGAAGTATTTAATGAAGTTAGGATTCCATGGTTCATCTTGCGTAAGTAATTCGATTTTAATTATCATTAGTTAAGTAATTCTTAGTTTAATAGTTTGCATCTTAGTTTAATTTAGATACTCAAACCCCAATATTGTTAATTGTCTTAGTAGTGCATAATAACCATACATTGTTGCATAGGTACATGAACTGAATTGAACCTAAACCAGATCTCTGTGGGAACGAACTCAACTTTATTCTAGATTACTTGTGACCGCGTACGCTTGCGTGTATTAGTGTAAACAACAAGAAATAAGCTAACAACCTCCAAAAAAAAGGTCCATAAGCATAACTATAGACTCTCTTAATTGAACATTCCTTTTTAAAATTTCATCTTTATTTTAGTATACTAAATAGTGTAGCTTACTAGCTTATGATTACTAATACTAAATATTCAAAAACTCATTAATCAATTTTACTCCAATCATCAAACTTGTTCTAGCATTAAATAATTTATGAACGTAGATTTATTATTAATAAAAATATATGTGAATTATAGTAATATAAATAATTTTTGAAGTAGTAATTAAATAATAACAAAACTAGCATATACTATAAAATAGTGTAGATTGTAATAGACCTTCTTTTTCTTTTTTTGACTTGAGTGTAGGATACTAGTACTAGTAGATGAAAGAGAGATAATGCAATAGTAAAGCTGTATATAAAGTTTATGGACGGTTCAGATAACTTTTTTGATACGATTTTAATTTAAATTACATCCGAGCCAAATTAATATTCAAATATATAATATTAGAAGTTGTTTCAATTCGAAATTGATCTGATCCTAAATTTTTGGATTTTTGGATGTATTCATCTGTACAAACAACCATACTTTAAGGGGTAATATGTTTGTTCATCTATGTAAGAGCAACTTTAACGCTGGTGTTTGGTCAGGTTGTTTGCTGACTAGGACAGAGGTGAGGAGGTTGTTTACCATTGGGGAGAGAGGTTGTTTAGAATGTTGTTGAGCAAAGTTGGTGAAATTGAACAACGGTTGTTTGGGTGAAAAGTAATATTATTTTATTCTATTTGAGGGTCCCATGAATCACATGCATGCTGCTCCTTTCTTTTGATTTGGAAATCATTTTAATTAGTTTTTTTATGTTTATTTTATAATAATGATGTTGTTTTATTTAGTACTTTTTAAATTTGGTGTAATTCATATTTTATGTAGTTCGTATTTCATATCAATAAATAATTTTTTAAATATTTGTTAGACTAATATTTAGAATTAAAAAAGGATATATATCAAATAATAATAACATGTGTGCTAGCAACTTGTGCTAACAACTTGGCGGAGGTTGTTTAGCATTGGAGTGAATTTAAAGTGAAAGTTGTTATAAATGAGGTGGAAGAGAGAGAGTGTAAAATATTAATTTTTTGTATGATGTGGATGATGTAAACAACATTGTTGGTTGTTAGCATTAAAGTTGCTCTAACATTACAAAAAGAGCGGAAAGTACTTTTTTGTCCCATATCAGATATGCCGATATGATTATTTAATTAGACGATTTGAACGGAAATAGGATCGAGATGTACAAAAGACGTACTTAAGGGGTAAGTGGGTACGTTTTATTTATTTATTTATTACCTTTATTTAGAATAAATGTAAAAACCTTGGTTGTTCTCCTCGAAGGTTTGATCTTTCAGCACTCACAGTTTCACTTGTATTTTTCTTGTCTGTGAATAGCAGAAAAATACAACTCGAGTTATTAAAAGTAGAAATCACAGCAATAGGCAAGTCTCTAAGTAGTATGGCATTAGATCATATATTTTGTGATTTGTATAATAATATCTGGTTGTGGAACCTGTAAATTATATTATAAACACATTCTATACATGCCAAAATATACATCTCTATTCTTTCCTAATCAGTGCGGTTCTCTGCTATCTACATCCAAGTTGAAACTCTCACTAGTGGACTTCCTCTCCATTCTAGAATCAATTCATTCTCATTACATCCTTCAGTCCTAACAGCATATAAAGTCTTTCCTTCATTTACCAACTCCTTTGCTTCCAATAAGTTGTCTTGGTTCACTTTTAAACCTTGTAAGTTAATAAACGAAGCTGATACTGGGCCATTTTTTATCTCCTCCCACCTCTGAAAGCAGGAAGGAGAAGATACATAAGGGCCAAGGAAAAGGCTTTCCATAGCTAACCTTGCTTCTGCAAAATTATCTGGAAAATTACATTCCATCGACTCATACAGTGCATGGTAGTGCATCAGTTTCTCAGAGAAGAATGAACTAAATGTTGACATATTCTTCATCATATCCCCTTCATCTCCATGTCCAAAAGTTAATATTCCTTTATAGGTGGTAGAATTGACTAGTACTGCCTGTGCTACCCATAGAAATTTCAAGATATCATTCCTGCTTCTTCTACTATCTATGTGTGGAAGGTTAGCCATACAATTGAAAGCTAACCATTCTCTTCTGTTTTCACTCTTCGAAATTTCTATATCTTTCATCAAATCTTGCAATGTCATCTCCTCTATTATCAGCTTAATATTGTAAGATCTTGCATACTCATGGAGCCGCCACTTGGTCTTCTCGAATTTCCAAATTGAAGAATTAGAAGCGTAATAATCTTCTGCTTTTACTGATGTCAATCTTAGCGTCTTACTTGTACTACCTATAGACTCAATAAGTGGAGGCCACTGAATTCCTGATCCCAGTTCAAAGTCTACTATGTGTATTGTGTCAGCATCATTAGGCATAGCTTCAAATATAGCCGAGTTAGCTGCAAAATGGGAAAACCTCCCATAGGGGAAGATTTCGTAGAAGGCTTTAAATGCTGCCTCATTGTTCTTGCTTGCTTCTTGGTTTATATAGCATCCTTGATTTTCTGTCGACTGGAATAGGTTGAAAGCCACCCGTTCCAGGGTCTTGCCAACCGGGCTTACCTTGTGATTTATGCGTGCGACTGTAGCGTCTGCAAGTTGTATTTGTCCTTCATCCATAGCTTCTGCATAAGCTTTAAGCAGAGGACAAAGGCTTGACTGAGTATCAACTTCCATTTCGTCAGTCGGTAATATAAGTGAGGATTGATTCCCTGATTGCAAACACTCTGTTTCATTATAAGATTCTATCAAGAGATCAGGACTCCATAAATGTGTCTCCACCACAGAAGATTCAGTTAAGAGATCAGGACTCCATATATCTTTTTCCTCCATAGAAATTTGAGGCAATCTATATTCCTCACCTTCACTCGCATCTAACCAACCACATACTTTCTCAATCTCATGACTTGAAAAACCCTCAAAACTCTCCATGGGAAGTATGTCTGGTATCTTATCATGTAAAAACGTATGATCGACAAACACATCGGATAAAAAATGTGGAAAATACGAGTCTGAGGAATTTGAGTGTGAAGTCTCACCGGTGGTGATGGCAGGTGAAAGCTGATGATTGTTAATGCTAATTTCCATAGGTTGATCTAAAAATGAGCTTATGATGTTATGAAGTTCCCAAGAGGGTAGAGAAAGCTGAGTTTCCATTTTCTTTCTTCTTTTTAGTGAGAACTTAAAAGTGCAAGTGGAGTCTTGATTATGGGGATAGGTCTACTTGGTGCATATATATACACAAGATCATGAATATTTAAATCACTTTGATTAAAACTCTGAACCTCTAACATATAATAGAGAAAAGAATCTAGGAGGAAATTTACTCTGAACTCTTATCGTGGCCTGTAGTGGATGGTAATTTCAGCATACATTTTCAGCAGTGTTCCTCTGCAAGGTCCTATTCATTTCTTGGAGTTTTGTTGGAGGTCGGTAAGCTGTGCACATTAAGCTGAATATGTTATTCACACAATCCAAATTTAAAAAAAAAAAAAAAAAAAAAAAAAAACCTTAAATAGCTATATGTGTCTTTTCATGTGTACAAATATTAACAAACTGGTATATTTGATGTCAAGTCTTCCTGAATATTGGTAAACCAATGTTATTTTCCATGTTGTGGTTACAACTTTTTGGATTTTCTTGTATAAAAATGACAGCTTGATCGGAGAATATCCTGATTAGCCATTTCGGATTATTTTTACCTACCGCAGACATGACAAACACATATAGTCGCAATAGTTGTCATAATTCTCTCTTTTTTATTCAGTGCTCATGTAATCAGTCTGAGAATTTGCACAGATCACTGTTAAATGTCGTAATAGTGTTCCTTGGTTTCTTCAGTTAATAAATAAAAAGCTTGTGTACCTGGTTGAAGAAAACCAATTTTAAGTTTCAGCACTCACTTCCTACTAGTTCTGGGGATAAAATACTCTCAGAAGTCTAGTTTGTTTGCTTTTTTAACTGATGAAACAGTAAGAGAATCAAGAATCACTCCAACATTTGTAAGATTTGTGTCTGGTGTTTAACTGGTGTTCTTCTTTGTAATTCACAAGATATTAATTCTATTGGTAATTAAATACAATTCCACCATGCCTATTCTTTATCATCCTTTGTTGTTGGAATGTAGTGCTATTAAACTACTGTATGTCAGTTAAAAATGAAGTCTAGAAGGTAAGAGCTCGACGTAACTTTCCTACTCAATTCAAATTTTAAAACCTTTTTGTCGTGAAGCTGTTTATTCATGCGTATGTGTAGTTCGTGTCATTTTGCACGCCTTTGATTATGATATATTGGAAATGCTTGACATGTACATCTACCATGAGGTTGATGCAACTTGAGTACAAATTTGAGTTCATTGGTTGGTTGGAAATACTGATTTTGATTACAAACTTCTCTGCTATTATTAAATAACATTAACTAATGGGCTATTTTGTTTTTGGTTGCCGTCTCAAGGCTCTATTATATGTATGCAGTTCTTGATTCTATTACTTTTCAAGACAGCTGTATAAACTTGGGATAGAATGTTTGATTTAATAAACATGTCCAGTGTTTTGTGCATTAGCCTCTCTTTTTTAGTATGTTATAGTTTTGTATGTTAGGACTAATGTGTAATGTTAAGCTTGAAGATTTTTCAAAATTTAGTGGACGAAGTAAATGGGAACAAAGAAGGTCATGCTGGGCGTGATAACGTTGTTGTTTAGTAGATGGGAACAGTATATGCCAATGAATGAGATAATGTTGTTAAATTGAATTGCTTGTTAATGTTTATCTTCCCAATAGATAAGATCAGATCAGAGCAGGATTTGAAACTTGAGTAAATAATATGGGTGATTAAGTTTCTTATAATTTGGAAGGACCTCTATTCCTAGATTCTTTTGGATAGAGTTGTGTTTCTGATATTGTAACCACCAAGATATAATATAGACCAATGGTTATATTACTTTTGTTTCACTCAATGTCTTCAAACACAGTTTTAGGAACAAGAACTTAGCAAAAAAAAAAAAAAAAACAGTTAAATACTATCCGAAATAGTGGAGGGTGCTTGATAATATTCCATCCTTGATAGCCCGTGAATACTAGAGCCAGTGAAACGGTAGCTACTGAAGCGTAAACAGCCCATCCTCTTTATTGAAATGGGTTAATATCAATTATATGGTCTTCTAAGTTCTGACCATAGCAATGACACCTGATATTTGTGTGCCTCCTTGGCCTTTACAGATATAATAATATCAGTCAATCAGACCTTTTGCGTTATAGTGTCTTACAATTTTAACCATGCATTTCATATACCAGATCCCATTGATGTCTCATTATGTCAGAAAATGATCATCTGTTCTTCTGGTATGTTGTACTTGTCTCTATTTCAAAATGATGCCATTGGACTCGAAATAATAAGACGAAGGTGATGTTTACCAAATCACCTTCTATTATATTATTATATTGCCGAACAGTTTAGAATAAAAGACATGAATAAGGATATTCTTAAATTTATAAACACTAGAGATATAACTCAAATCACATCAGTTGTCTGATACTGTTAGCCGTCAGGTGTCAAGTACAGTATTATCAAATCATTACACAAATCCATAGACTTGTCATTGCCTACAAATTGTTTTCAGTTTGTAATGTAATGACAATTGATTTCATATGAGCACAACTTGTTCTAAAATCCTTCTGCAATTGCACACATCTTCCTTTCTTCAAGAATTGTAACTCTATAAAAGTTACTAATAATCATGTACTGTATTATTTTAACAAAGAATTGTGGATTCATGTTATGTGCTAGCTGAAGCAATTTATTATCAAGGTAGTACCCCGTGCAAAATGCTTCTGTGGTTTCAATATACGCAGTTTTACCCTTAATTTTGATAATGAGTCTGTATGTGCACAGTCAGTGCAGTCCACATTATATTCCGGGTAGTATGAGCAAATTACATTTCTACTGAAGATTGTTTAAATTCAAATCACCTCCAATTATTTTATCGTTCAATTCCATGCTGTGGATGGATTACATGTGTCCATTTTATACATGATCACTAAAAAAGTAAGACACGTATGGTTCATCAGGATGAAATTACTTGGAGAGTATTCAAACGAGATTCTTATTTCTGGTTTCATGGCTGAAGAAAGAACAATTTTTCAGTCCAACTGAATTGCAAAGGCTTGACATTTCAAAGACTGGACTTTTAGAACACGGAATATTGTGAACACATCATCAAGGGACAAAACCAGTTGCCCACAGAGCAGTTGAAGAGGATGAGAGTGTAAACGGTAAAACTATGAGACTCTTGCTTCTGCTATTATGTGTGTTGACTGACAAGTGACGGAACTTTAATTTGTTATGGATAAGAGGATGATTATTCTACAGTTTGGACATGATGGTTATAATCAAAGACAATATGTGAATGTAACAGACAAACTCTTTATCTGGAATCTTATTTTGGTCCAACAGAAACAGAATTACAATCAGAATTATCTAGCTTCGGACCAAAACTAGATATAACTGAACAGTTTTCCGATAAATTATAATCAGTCCAGATGCTTGAACCCGAAATGCTTCGACCTTTATGGTTTCTGGTCATTTAAAACTTCATGTGTTGAGTGATAATAATGTGATTGAGAAACATGGATTTGACTTGGTATCACATGCATGTGCAAGGAGCCATTTTTTTCTTATTCGGATACACCCCGACTTTTCTTTCTCAGATCAAAATCTTGAACGGTTCCTATCTACCATGGGTGGTAAAGGAAGTCGATGAATTTTCAAGTTAATCTGCCAGGTTTCACGATTTTCATTAGATAATTTTTTAACAGATTTTGAATATCTGATCCTGTTTTTTTAACTGTTGAAGTTGATAACATGCCTATTATGTATTGGTGCATTGATGGCGAAGAAACTTTTAGAAATGTTCAACAATCATGACGTGACGGAGAAGAAGAATGGAGCCTCAGATTTCATGTATGCGAGTAATGTTATAAATGACTTGCCTAGGAGCATCTCCAACCCATCACAATATTTTGGTGTGATTTCTACACCAAAATGATGTAAAAATTACACTATTTTCAAATTTGACTTCAACCTAGTTATACTACTCCCTTTAGGTCTGTCAATGGACCTGAGCTCCGATCCGAGACCTTATAACTGGATATGGATTTATATAAAATAAATTCGATCCGATAAAAATCCGATCCGATAAGTGTCCGATCCATATAATATGAATATGGATTTTACATAATCCGATCTGTTAAGAATCCGATCCGAATAATTATAATATATAATTATATATTTTATTATATATTAATATTCATATATTTACAATTATACAAATAATGTATAATTTTCAAATAATATGAGATCCAAAATCCTTTAGTAGTATTTTATACTATATTTTGAAAAAAGTGCTATGTTTATAATACATACGTTATCATTGTATTGCATCTAAAATTGAATTCATATTTTAATTTGAATTATTTTTATTCTTAGAGTTCATTTCTTGATAATTCTAATTTTGTCTGGTACATTTCATTATTAATAGATATTTATTTTTGATTTTCAATGTTCTATTTTTCTTGTATTTGGATGTTAATATGTACTTTTACATCTAAAAATTGTTTATTTTATCATTTTAGATTTTAATAGATTTTAATATTAATATATTATTTTTTTGAAATAAATTTAATTGGATTGGATATCCGATTACCCGTAATCCTAATGGAGCGGATATGGATTGGTCTTAAAAAAAATCCGACACTTAATCCGATCCGATCCGAAAAATTAAATGAATTTGGATATGGATTCAGGTTGATCCGGTCCAAACCCGATCCATTGACAAGCCTAACTCCCTCTGTCCAACAATGTGTGACTTGGTTTGACTTTCACGGAGATTAAGAAAAGATAGTAAAAAAAGAATAAAATTAGTTAAAAACTGGGTAAAGTGGTGGGACCTATTAATATTTAATAATAGATTTGAGATAGTGGAGGAAAGTAGTGGGTGTAATAGTGTTTATTTAATAAAAAAAGAGTATAAAATAGAGAAGTAGTGAGTGTAATAGTGAAAAGTAGTGTTCAAAAATAGTAAGTATAATAGATTCATTCTTTTTGGGACGTCCCAAAAAGGAATAAGGTTCACATAAAATAGGACGGAGGGAGTACAATTTATTCCAAGTTATTTTATTAAAGTACAAAAGAAAAGTATAAAAATGAAAATGTTGGTAGAATATAGATGAAACAAATTTATTTTAGGTAAGAAATAGAAGGACGATGTTCGAATATAGAAAACTCTAAAAATTTGGTGTAACACCACTAGTATACTTTTTATTGTGACATTAAAATGATGTAAGTTTCAGCGTTGGGTTGGACAAGATTTTTACACCAAAAATGGTGTAAAAGTTCAATCTTGAAGATGGGTTGGAGATGGCTTAATAAGAGGATGGGGATGAATACCTAAAGCTACATCAATCCTTATTCCAACCACCGCTAAGCTTGCCTACTGACTACTGAGGGAACAGAGATTGACACGCGACATGACCTTTTTCATCTACTCATGGAAATAAAAAGCTTGCAATGGTGATAAAAGAAAAATAATAGGCACAATGGCCGTCGTATGTCGAGTTGATATGAGTCTATGAGATATGTATACGCTTCTGCCATTGATGAGAATCAAACTTTCTTTACCCAGTCACGGATTATTTAATTTCAACTTGCATTTGTACCTAAGGTTGATGAAATTTCTTACTTAGGTCATTTCCTCCAGTTTTTTCTTAAATTACGTTCCTGTTTACATTAACGAGTGTTTTTTTAATCTAAAACATGGGCTTCTTATGAACGAGAACGCACATTTGATTTAAAATTAAAGTCCCTGCAATGAACTTTCAATACTACCTGACACAAATGAACAGACTCACATTTGGCACTCAAAATAATTCAGTACTCCTTCACATTCTACACTATTAGATTTTCTGTGCTGCAATGATAACTTAGAATCACGAAGACACATGAGATATGGACATGATAAACAAATATTTGCATCAAAATTAATATATGCAGTTAAATCTGCAGATTGTATAAAGATGGAATGGAAGCAAATAATTGCCAGACAAGAACCAACCAATAACTATTGCATAAACTACCAATTCCAGACAAAATAAGACCACCGACATTTAGTGACCTTTAAGCTTAAAATATAACCGCAACGGTTTGACCCCATAGAGACGGATCACCAAGTTTCGCAGCTCAAAAACTTACAGCTGAATGATACTAGACCAGAACCATTTATAGGTGACCTGTGACAACTTACTAAGATAAAGTAGGGATAGAAAATAGGACTTTCTGATCAACAAAGCAAACAAATACCATTTCACCCAGATTGAAGGGCACGTCCAATCATCCCTTGGGCCCAAAGTCCAGTCTCTTTCAGTTGCTCATCGTCGGATTGAAGAAACTCTCTTAATAGTTCATCAATCCAGTTAGCATGCTCCTGGAAAAGCATCTTCAATTTTGGGCCAAGCGCATCTGCTAGATCCCCAAGCACTGCGACTGCTGCTTTAATCACAGTTTCATCCCTACAAAAGACCATTATAAGCAATGCAAATATTTAGTAAGTGGTACAACGAAGAACCATGAGTTACAAAAAAAATTATAATCACAAACTTGTACCTTGGTTGGTCTTTTGATACTAACGCAATGAACTGCAGCATATGAAGAGCATGAGGCAATATTAAATCGGCCTTAGTGTTCTTAAATCCTTGCAATATACCAGAATAGGCCTCAAATATGCTGCGTCTCAGCTGATTCCCGTATTCCATCATCTCCTCATCAGTGTTGTCCAACTTTGCACAAACCTCTGCAGCTCCCTGCATCATTTGCACCACATACTGAAAATACTTCTCAAAGTGTTCTCCAATAGCAAGAGCAATATCCCCAAAACATGAAAATATGGGTGGCTTCACAGAACGGTGTAGTTCACCACTAGAGAGATCCTTTAGAAGAAGAGTCATGATGCCATCACAGTATGGCAAGACCTTGTCATCCAAAGCACGGCAAATGTCACCGACGACACCAACTGAGATTGAACAGACCTGATATTCCTCAAAATTCTGCAGGCCCATCTCCAAATACTTGTAGAATTCCTGCATATATTTCACAAACCCCTGTCCAGTGGCATAAGCCAAAGCACCAATAGCAAGCATTGCTTCTTCATGTACTGTAGAGCTACGGCAACCAAAAACCATAAGGAACAGCATCATTATCTGGTCAGCAGCCTGCAGTATTACAGGTTTCGTCTCCTCAACACCACCAAGCTTCTGGATAATTACTTGAAGTACACCACAGAGAGAAGCTTGCAAATCTCCTTGCTTTTCCCTATCATCTGATGATCCAATTTGGAGCTCAGCCGTCTTTGCCAACTTAGTCATAATAGCAGGCAGAAGTTGTGCAATGATTTGGGAAGATTCTGCAAGATTTGAACATCTAACCACCTCATTCAGGGTCTCATACGCAGAAGACCTAAGTTTAGAGTCACCTCCATCAGTTCTATCAGCAGTTTCAACAAGACATTTTATTATGTTCAAAAGATGCTGCGTGAGCAAAGAGGAACTTGTACCAGCATCCTCATAACCTTGAGCAAGGTAATATATAGCTCCACATACCTTCTCAGATATATGAGGAGCATCCCTTAAGCTCCCCAACAATACCTCAACAATTTGCGGGAGATTTGCCTGAGTTATCACAGAGAATCCTGTAGCAGGAGAGTGCAATAATTCAAAAATACGACCAAGAGTCCAAGCAGTTGTGTCTTTCACATGACTATTTTCATCTTTCATAGCATGAAGTAGAAAAACCAATCCTGTATTAACCATGGGGGAGAGTTTCTCAATGCTTGGGCCTTCAAGGATTGAGCCAAAGGCATATGTAGCCGCTTCACGAGACCGCCAATCAGACTGTGATATGTTGGACTCAACAAAGGGCATTACAAGTGGTACTACAGCATCCCCAACAGTCCTGGCCACAAGACAAAGACATGTACCACCAGCCATAGCAATATTCCAAATCCCATCATCCTGGTCCTGGTCCTCATCCTGCTTGAGTAAAGTTTCTAGCAACATTGGAACTAGAGATGACAAAGCCTTCTCAATGAAGCGGGAGTGAGGCACTTCAGAATCACCAGAATCAGGGACCTCATAATCTTGAAGCTCGATCTCTTCATCACAGATAGAGCTCCAAAACTCAATTGCTTGGAGGGCAACACCTTCTTCATCTCCTTTAACTGCATTAGCAGTGAGCTGAAAGATCGTCTGCATATAAGGTTCAAGCACATCATAATACATTGATGCTATTGAAACAAGACACTCAAAAGCAGCCTGCCTAATTAGAGTGTCTTCTGCCATGGCTGTCTCACAAACCACCTTCATGATGAAATTTCGCTCCATCTCATTCTGAAAGTTAGTCTGTGCAAAATCCAGGGCATTATTTAAGGCCCTTGTAGCTGCAAGGCGAACATTTACACTTTGCTCTGCGCCATTCATTCCCTGGACTACAGCAGTAAGGACAGAGTTTACTTCATCTTGCACAAGATCATTATGGGATATTTCCTCACATACATACCCCAGTGTTTCTAGCGTTGCCTGTTTTAGAGTTTCAGGTTTATCTTGCTCAGTCATATTCAGAAGCAATGATCCAACAAGTTCAGGCCATGCCTTTTGTGGAATTTCAATTGAGGCTATTTTTGCTATAACTTGTGAAGCAGCGTGCCTAGCTTCGTGGACAGAAGAACCCAAAGTATTCAGAAGCAAACCTTTGATTTGGGATTTATAGGTTATGTCAGTTCCACCCCACTGTTGAACTAGATATTCTTTCATAGTTGCATCTTTAGCATCCAGCGAGTTCTTCAGTATGATACCAGCCAGGCTACGGCTCTCATTTGGCTTTCCATCAGTCGACAGCTCAACAGACAGGGATAAAAGAAAAGCAGGACGGTTTTGCTCCTGAAACTGCTTCAGTTTACTCTCTGCATCAGTACGTTCTACTGCATTTGCTGACTGAGCAGACAGAAGAAACTGGGTAATATCCATAGCCATTGCTTCTATATGCTGCACAAACAAACAAATAGCTAGCCATAAGCACACATTACAAGGGCAAAGAATGAAACTCATAACGGAGTGAAATACAAAAACAAAAAACATCACACTAGACAAATGTGCAATAAGTAATAAACAATAGCTTAACAAATTCAACTTAACCTATATTCTTAGCAAAAAAGAGAAAAACAATGGTTTTAGAAATTCAATAAGCAAACACCCGATGTGTTTCAGTTAAAGCCTCATTAAAAATTTAAATTTTGAATGACAAAACTAGTGTGACTCTAATTGACTGCTTAGTTTCATTGTTAAAACTAAATAACATTAATGAACTCATAAACTTAGAAAACCAAACCACACATCCAGCAAGCTTCATCATCATCCTAATAGAATACATATTCAACACAGAACCAAATGCTCCCACAAACATAAAAAACAATGGCAGAA
Source organism: Saposhnikovia divaricata (assembly GCA_036435485.1). Classification (NCBI taxonomy): domain Eukaryota; kingdom Viridiplantae; phylum Streptophyta; class Magnoliopsida; order Apiales; family Apiaceae; genus Saposhnikovia; species Saposhnikovia divaricata. The sequence goes on along the minus strand of CM071595.1, from coordinate 65,706,392 downwards.
ACCCCCAAACACATCCTAAAATTTCGAAATCCAAAAAAAATCATAACATAACAATTACAATCAGTCAAAAACATTTACGAAACAAAAGCACAAAAATTAAAACCGAGGTACACACTAAAACCCTAATCTCCATAACTATTCAATTAAAAATACATACAATAACATAATCCCCAAATTATAGCTTAAAATTTCCAAACTTGTAATTAATCTCAACCTCACAAGCAAACAAATTAAAACCCTAACCTCAACACATATCCAATCAAAACAAAACACAATAACAAAAAAAAAACCCAAAACATCACAAAAATCCAAAAAACCCTAAATAAACCCAACACAAACAATCCGAAACCATTATGGAACATGTCGCATAAACATCAACCAAACATATGAATAAAATCAATTCAAGCTCTAAAAAGCCCTAATTTACACAACTACACAATACTAAAAAGAAAAGCAACAAACTATACACAGAATAAACACTTAAAAAAACACAGATCTAAGCAAAAATCAAAGCATAACAAGTTCATTTACAAGATAAAACAGAAAATTACCTCAACTGAAGCGGATCGAAAGCCAATCGGAGGGCTAATATGTCTTCTAGTGCCTCTCTCTCTCTAAGAGAGTAGCGATGAAAGTATGTATAGGTATAGGTGCGTGTAGAGGTTTGTGTGTGTATATATAAGAGGGGGGAGGGAGAGGGTTAAGATTATAGTGGGTAACTACGGTGTATTTCGAATAAAATGGGCAAGCGGGAGGGGGCTTGTACAAGAAATATTAACGGGCAGGGATTGTTTGCTGACCGACTACGCTGACCGTATAAAACCCTAGCATTTTGAATTGTTTCATACACGTGTGTCCACTTTGTTCTTTTTGGGCTTTTCATTTTTATTCGGCTTTGGGCCTCTTTTGTATATTCCTATTTTATCATCAAAGTCGTCCTAAGCAAGTTCTAGATTTAAGGGGTGGTATTCTATCAAAAGATTTAAAGACTTATAATAATTTTCTGACTCTAGCTCAATTCAAGAATTTTCTTAGAATATATATTCAATTGTATGGTTATAAGCCAAATTATTCAAAAGAAATTATAATTGATGAGATAATTCAAGTGATGAGGGTTTATTTCTTGTTTTTTCAGGTCCTGTTTCGACTCTCGCTCACCTACTCACTTTGTAAGGCATACAGTAGAAACTCGATAAATTAATACTCGATTATTTAATAAACTCTCTAAGATAATATTTTTGGCCGGTCCCGACTCGGGGATATGGTGCTAAATTAATAATTCGCTAAAATTATAAGATAATACATTTTTGATAATTTCTTTAGACCACATATAAAATATAAATTAATATAGCTTCGTTTCGCGAAGGGGGCTTCATTGTAGAACTTTCATCATCTTCTTCATCGATATCATCTTTATTAATTCCAATAACGCTTTCAATGTGTGTATAATTTGTTTGTGTTAACCTATTTTGATCTTGTATTTATATAGAAAATATTTTTAATGTCCATAAAGTGATACATTGAACACAAGAAGCATAATAAGGTGGGAGATTGAAGGTTTCTTTCAAATTGGGCCCTTCATTTGATATACATGCATTGTATACAATAATTAAGTGGAAGCTTGAAAGATGTTTGTAAACTAAGTATTTTACTATAAATTAATAAAATATTAATTAATATATAAATTATTAATTTATCGATTAACTAATAATTCTTTTAATTAATAAGTTTTGGCGGTCCCAAGTGTATTATTTTATAGAGTTTCTACTGCATAAGCCTAATTATTCAAAAAAAATAATTATTCAATTCTAACATTTAAAAAATCTCTAAAAATATGGTGTTATTCAATCAAAACTTTTAATAAGTATTTACAAGTAGAAAGGTATTGAATTTAGACATTTATAGACTGTATCGTCGTAGAAGTTGTTAAAAATAGGTAAAATCCTTGAAAGCTTTTAATCTCAAAAAAATCCTTAAAAGTATATGATAGAATAAATCATGTATATATATACAACATAATAATATACATGAATCTCCTGATCAAGACTATGAGTATAATTAATAGCGGAAGCGTACCTGAATCGAAAGAGGCCATTAATGATCTTGAGAGAGTCCGAAGAGCACAAGTACTTGAGGGCTTTGATCTTCACTATTCTCCTCTATACGTAAGGATGGGGTGTGTGTATTTTCTGAATAGTATGAGACACGTAGCTTTTGTTCTCGCATAAGATTCATTATATATAGAGGGATATATATATATATATATATATATATATATATATTGGATGTAATAATTAAATATATATTAATTGCTATTTATATATTTAATTATTAATTAGGCTCAAGTCTTATTTAGATGATTAATAATAAAACCCGATGGGCCATAAATAAATGGATTGGATCCCGTCGAATCCAACATTCTCCCACTTGGCCGAGGGTCAGTATATCATCAACATACATATAACAAGACTTCATTATTGAGATTTACATCCCTTAAGACAGGCTAAATCTTACATCATACAAGAATAGAATTAAAGGTAGTATCATACTCATGTACAAATATGAAACCGTCCTCCAGTTACAATCCAAGTATAATTATAAAACTTAACAGAGATAATAGCTTAAGTCATGAACAACATAATATTTCATAATCAATAGCAAATGAATATGTCCATGAGGTCCTTACATAATTGTTTGTTCCATAAAATTCGAATGTGCACAATAATAGAAGTAACAAACTAAATACTTTGTCCAAAAACCATAACATAAGGTGATCACAATACTAGTGTCTTACAATAAAATCCATGAATTAATAAGAAAAATTATCAACCAAACCCATGCTAGCAACATGTTCTCGAAAGAGATTGGACGGTAAACCTTTGTCAATGGATCTGCCAACATAGCAATTGTACTAATTTGCTCAATAGACACTAGTTGTTTTTGAACTCTCTCTCGCACTACAAGATACTTTATATCTATGTGTTTTGTCGCATCACTTATCTTGTAATCTTTAGAGAAAGAAACAGCAGCTTTATTATCGAAATAAATTTTCAATGGTCTAGAGATATTGTCAACTATTTTGAGATACGTGACAAAATTCCTCAACCATAAAGCTTGCTTCGTTGCCTTATAGCAAGCCACAAATTCATCTTCCATTGTAGAAGAGGTATGCGACATTGTTTCAAGCTAAATTTGTCACCCTTGACAACAGGAGCAACGCTTGGAGAACAATTTTGCATGTTAAAACGTTTGAGAACTTTATCAATATAAGCTCTTTGTGATAAACCCAAAATTCCATGAGATCTATTTTTATGAATTTCAATGCCCAAGACATAAGATGCTTCCCCCAGATCATTCATATCAAAATTCGTATGAAGGAATCTCTTTGTCTCATGCATTAAATTCATATCACTACTAGCGAGTAGAATATCATCCACATATAGTACTAAAATAATGTACTTGCTCCCACTTACTTTTAGATATATGCATTGGTCAACAAAATTTTCTTTAAACCCAAATTTTCCAATCACATCATCGAAACCATTATACTTGAGAGTGACCATTTTCGAGATCAGTGTAGTGGCTTGAGCCTTAGTGGAAACCTTGAATTGTTCCTCAATGTTCGCTAGGTACTCCTTTGCATTATCAGATTCGGGAATTGCTCCACGAATTGCACTAGTAATGGAGCCCTTAAGAATCATTAAGGAAATACTGTTGCTATGCTCTCATTCTGCATAATCAGCCTTTAGCTCAGCAGAGCTTTCAACCATAACGGTAGCAGATTTTGCAACCCTTATGGCATAATCAAGGAAAGTAACTCCCAACGTAACATCAATTTGCTCTTTCCACTTCTTAAAATTAGAGTCATTCAATGGTTCAATGTGTGAAAAGTAGTTGGTAAGCGAAACAAGACCAAATGCTGAATTAAGGTTATTCACAATCATGCATACAAGTATAATAAGTACAATAAATATAATCCACATGATGAAAAACAGTTAGTTCACCAAGTAACACATAAGTTAAATAAACTGAGGGATAAACAGCTTATCTAAATAGGAAAAATAAAATACACAAAAATTTTCCTACAATTAAATTAAATTTAATATTAATATCTTCCGTTGGGCCGATTATCAATACTAAATTAATTTTAGCATTAAACATGAGATTATAAAAAGTAAAATATTAAATTATATCACCGTTGGGAAGAAAATAATTTAAATTCTATAATTTGAACTTTAAAAATTCCGTTTACAAAATTAATATACAAATCTTCCGTTGGGCCGATTCGTACATCAACTTGTACACGTACATTAGGTAATTTATAATTCTCTTAAATAATTAAAATAAAAGATTTTCGTTGGTCCATCTAATATTTTAATAATTAAGAAATCACTATATTAGTCTAAAAATAACTTAATAATATTTTACATGTGGGACTAATATATTTCATAAGTGTCCCTTGAAACTAATATTATCATAAATCAATATATATTGAATCACAGATAGCATAAACATATCATACCATATTTCTCATGATACAGTCATAGAAATCAAATAAAGCATAAATCAGAACATTTGAAATTAAATTAGAAAACCATAAATCGATGTTTACAAGCAGTAAACGACGTCAAATGGCTTACAGATGCAAACCTGACGTTGTCAGTCTTGCTCAGTGGCCCGATTCCCGTCAAAAAACATATATTTTATGCGAAAATCGGACATAGTACACAAATTTCAATAAATCTGTGCAATTTTTCAGAAATCGTATCGTATACAATCTCCAAAATAAGAACAAGCATGTATCATATACATACAGCAATATATACAATAACCAAATTCATTCACACTGTTTGCAACATACCCAGTATTTAATATCAGAATTGAAACGATACATAATATATATGTATAATAACATATATCGATTTAGATTTATACATGTCAAACAAATCCAATTCAATTCTAATTAATTTAACTCAAAGAATCAATCAAGGAGTCGGCTCGGATACCAATTGATAGAATAAATCATGTATATATATATATACAACATAATAATATACATGAATCTCCTGATCAAGACTATGAGTATAATTAATAGCGAAGCGTACCTGAATCGAAAGAGGCCATTAATGATCTTGAGAGAGTCCGAAGAGCACAAGTACTTGAGGGCTTTGATCTTCACTATTCTCCTCTATACGTAAAGATGGGGTGTGTGTATTTTCTGAATAGTATGAGACACATAGCTTTTGTTCTCGCATAAGATTCATTATATATAGAGGGAATAATGGGACCAACCCTAATGGGCTAAACCCATAACCGTCCATCAAAGTTATGGGCTTGGGTACTTAAGCCATTATTAACATATATCCAAATATATATATATATATATATATATATATATATATATATATTGGATGTAACAATTAAATATATATTAAGTGCTATTTATATATTTAATTATTAATTAGGCTCAAGTCTTATTTAGATGATTAATAATAAAACCCGATGGGCCATAAATAAATGGATTAGATCCCGTCGAATCCAACAGTATACAATACCACCCTAAGTCCCTGAACAGAAAATATGAATTCCTAGATAATCAAATTTTTGAACTTTCTCCATCGTAGTCCTTCAATGCTAACGTGGCAATCAAAAATTCAAGGATTGAAGTAAAATTTTGATATGTTAATTTAGGAGTGATTACAGAAACACGGGTGGTGAAAGTTTTCGATTTCGAGTTTACTAACATATGAAAATCTACAGATTTTAGTAAGTTCTTTTTCGTGTTCTTGAAATTAAAGTGCATATTTCTATAAGTTAATGAACTCAAAATCGAAATCAAAAATTTTCATCACTCATGTTTTTGTAATCACTCCTAGATTAATATATCAAAATTTTACTTCAATTCATGAATTTTTGATTGCCACATAACTACCACATCAGCATTGATTAACGTCCGTTAATCAAATTTGGACCGAATGATTGAGATAGGAAAAGTTCAAAAATTTGATTACCTAGAAATTCATATTTTTTGTTCAGGGACTTAAAAAAAATGCTAATAATTTAGGAATGTTAAAATTAATTTTTCCATTTTTTTAATAAGTAGACTCAAATATCTTACAAATAAATACTTATTATCAAGAAATTTTGAAATAAACGAAATCAAATCCAAATAATTTGACAAGTTCGAATCTGACATGATACAATTATTGTCTACAATCTCGTGATTTGAAAGCGCCTTATTATAATTACTAGCATGAGAACCCGTGCGAGGCACAGGGTATGCTCTAGTACGGGTTTTATAGTTCTTAGTCGTTGAAGTGTTATCTATACTCTTTGTTAATGTGAAAAACCATGTTTTAATGGTAGACAATAGTACAAAAGTACCAAAATATCAAATTTGATTATCATTAAATTCGGGGTTCGATTCTTCACAACTACATAATTATACAAGATTTATTTACTTTAATATTTTTTAGCTTCATCTCGGGTTCGATTCCTTACAACTACATAATTATAAATATTTATTTATTTTTATTTTTTTAGTTTTATCTCAGATTCGATTATCTATAACTACATAATTAAATAATATTTATTAATTTATTAGTATTAATATTTTAATCTCGACGTGTTCAATCTGTGTCCGTGCTTCGCACGAGTTATTAGCTAGTATGATGTAAATTGTAAAAGGCATCGAAGATTGTCAGTTTTTAATATTATTGTGGATCATTGAATCAAATTTGAGTGTTCAATAGGTGATGTCCATGATATATATATATATATATATATATATAATTTCCACAAATCATATATTATACATGATCCTGTATGTATATTTTTTTGAATTACCCTTTATAAATAATACACCATATATTATATCTGAACTTTTTTTTTCTTTAAATATCATAGTTTAAATCGAACATTAGTCAATTTGTATGTAAAATGTAATGTGTTATTTTTAGGATTCGTCTTTTCAAGCCATATATTTTTACAACCCGAAGAGTTTGAATGATAAATTATTGCATCTTGTGTAATAATATACAATTTTCATATTACGTGAACAACTAAATATTTTCATTCTAATATATTGTTGGATAGTATCCATAATATTAATTATAATATCATTTTATAACCCAATTATATATTTTATGTGGTTCTTTAATCAATAAATGAAATTTAATAAAAAGTCCAAATCTAATTTAAAACTCAATAATATTTAACCAATATTATTTCATATATCATACACATACATATGTGTATGATCTAAAACACATGTAAAGGTGTGGCCTAGTAGTATGTAGATGCACAAGTTAACTTGATGGTCCAAGTTTGATTTCAACTAAAAATGAAGTTTTTATATATAAACAACAATATAGAGGTAATTTAGTCATTTTAAATTATGAATAAAATATCTCATGAATTTTAAGTCTTGTTCGTGTATTATATATAAAATAGATTTTAGATATTAGTTTTACAATCAATTAATTTTATTTTGTATGTTGTTTTAACAAAGAAGTTATGGGTCCAAATTTGTTGTATGACCCAAGTTCAATTCCCACCAACCAAAAAATTCAATTCAAATTAAAAAAAAATCGTATTACAAAATTTCGTACATTGCACGGGTTTTAAGATAATTTAAATAATTCAGGAATATGTATAAGTAGACTACATACTATATATTATTAATTTATATATAAATGTACAAATAAAATCTTGACTAACATATTGTTAATAAATCTCAATGATCAAAATACTAAATATTCAATATTCACGCATTACACATTTCCATAGTTAATATTCAATATTGTTAATTACACAAGTCTATTGTGCTCAAGTGTTACGAACATGCACAATTTAAAGATATAACCTAAGTTTAATTTACCTCCATAATTATTTTTATATGTTTTGAAGTTAGGCAAATGCATTACTGTTAAATGACATTCACATATTACGTGTATGATGTCAAGACACATGTGACAATGTGATGCAGTGGTAAGAGAATGCATAAGTTACTTGATAGACTCAAGTTCGATTCCCGCAAAAATTAAACATGGGGATAAATTAATCATTTCAAATACATTAAAAAGTCTCACAATTTTATCATGTGTTGGTGTATTATATAGATAATAGATTAGAGCTTGTTGTGCCTTCCTTATTTTTTAATAAAGATATTTACGAAAAATCAGGATAATAAACTTTAAAATTATAAATATGCCATCTAAATTTTGTATTAGAAATGAAATAATCTTATGCAAGATCATTTTTTGGGCCAGTTTTTTTAATTATTATATTTATAATGTAAGGAATCCTATTCCTTTGTTATATTAATAAAAGTACTTGGTATATTTTGTATTGCGCAATATATTATAACTAAAAAAAATCCAGGATTATAAATGTAACACTACATTATTGTTAACGGAGGAATTTGGTGATAACAAATTTCGGAGGTTGCTGGAATAACGAAATCATGAAAAAAGGGGATTTGGGATTTGGATGTTTGGGGCTGGAGTTGAGAGGTGTCTCGACTTGTTAGATGTGTCGGATCCTTTTTCAAGATGCCTGCGTACCTTATATTTATATTTATAAGGATCAAGCCAATGCAGTTCTGTGAAATTGATTTGTGTCTATCCCTTAGAGACTTTAGGAATAAACTTCGTTAATCTGGGTAATTACTGATTTTATCTGATTTAATCTTATCATTGTGATATCTTCCTGATTTGAAGAATATCGTTTGGAGATATTTTCTATCATTAATTGATTAGTATTGATTCTTTCCTCGTTTCAGAGAGAGGAAATAATTAACTTGGGGGTTAAGTTAATTATTATTAGATTCATATTTGGAAATTTGGGAGATATTAGAGGCAACCAAAAATATGGCGTAACAACTACCCCCCAGTTCTTCAGTGTAGCTTGCTGCAGTGGAGAACTAAGCATGCTTCGATCTTCCAAATTTTCTGAGTCACTAAAACAGCTAGGAGAGAAAGATTAGTAAAAAATATAGAGCACCAAGGTGCTCGTAATATACATGTAAATGTAAATAAGACAATATGCAATATGTAAAAAAGAATAAGTTTTGTAGGTGTGAGAGAATGTATCTTGGAGAGCCATCCAAGCATTATTCACAGAGTCATGCAAAACTTTCCGAGCAATACCCTGAAAAGCAAATATTCAAAGAAATATCCTCTATTAAGCACTCCGAGAAATACCCTCCTCAAAGAAGGACGTATTTTAGAGTTTCCATAACGTATTCCGGAAAATATCCTCCTCAAAGAAGGTCATATCCACCAGAATTTTCATAAATGCTTCAGAGATATCCCTCCTCACAGGAGGTGGATTTTCCGAAGCTCGAACCTTGATGAGGCGCCGGAAGTACGGACATCCCCCCCGGAAGTACGGTTTTTGCAAGGATTTAGTAATTTAGGGTACTCTCCTCAAAGGAGATCAGTTTTTGTTCAGAAATACCCTCCTCACAGGAGGTGGACTTTTCGAAGCTCGTACCTTGATGAGGCGTCGAAAGTACGGACATCCCCCCCGGAAGTGCGGTTTTTGCAAGGATTTTGATAATTTGGGATACCCTCCTCAAAGGAGGTCGCTCCCCATTCCAGAAATACCCTCCTCACAGGAGGTGGATTTTCCGAAGTTCTCTTCATTGTTCTTAAGACTCTCCTTAGAGGAGATCATCTTTTAAATAAATCACGAAGACCCTCCTTAGAGGAGGTCGTCTATCACAAAAAATAAGGGAGACCCTCCTTAGAGGAGGTCGTCTATCACAAAAAATAAGGGAGACCCTCCTTAGAGGAGGTCGTCTATCACAAAAAATAAGGGAGACCCTCCTTAGAGGAGGTCATCTTCCCAAAGCCATATCAATATTCTAAGATTCTTTCAAAAAAGATATCAGCGACACTTGAAGGGTCTTTCAAAAAATATAAGCAGAACCCGGATGGCCTTCCAAAAATATAACCTCACAAAAAAGGGTCTTCCAAAATATTACCCTTGCAAAGGAGGGACTTCCAAAATAATAAACTCTTTAATTAAGAGCCTTCCAAAATATTACCCCTGCAAAGGAGGGCCTTCTAAAATAATAAACTCTTCGAATAAGAGCCTTCCAAAATCATGTATAACGAAGATTACACCTAAAATCTTGAAAATCTTCTCAATTCAAATTCTGCCGAGAACTGTTTTTGACGTTTTTGACCTCCTAAACGATTTTTTCTTCAAAAACACAAAACACGAAAGTTGTAGATAAGAAAAAGATCTTTCCGACAATATATGGCTCATAAAAAACGAACTTATAACGAATCGGGAATCAAAGAAAACATCTGTTGATCTCCTTCTTGATGCTGAAAAACGAGATCTGATTGTTTTTTGTGATTTCGAGAATAGATCAAGATATAATCTGAGAAAACTCAAAGAACGAAAGTTATAGACAATTTAACAAGCTTTCCGAATCATTAAAAATCATCGAAATCCGACATGTATTGAATTTACTACGAATTTTATGAGATAATTAACTAATATGGACAAAATCACAAGAAAACTTATCTTAATTCGGAATAGATCCACCGCCTCCACCGCTTAGCTCCTCCATTACAGCAGCTCCAGATCCATAATAACCCCCCATGCGTATGAATTGATTGTCCTCCACAATCAAAAATATATCCCCTCCTTCTAGCGCCAATTGTTAACGGAGGAATTTGGTGATAACAAATTTCGGAGGTTGCTGGAATAACGAAATCATGTAAAAAGGGGATTTGGGATTTGGATGTTTGGGGCTGGACTTGAGAGGTGTCTCGACTTGTTAGATGTGTCGGATCCTTTTTCAAGATGCCTGCGTACCTTATATTTATATTTATAAGGATCAAGCCAACGCAGTTCTGTAAAATTGATTTGTGTCTATCCCTTAGAGACTTTAGGAATAAACTTCGTTAATCTGGGTAATTACTGATTTTATCTGATTTAATCTTATCATTGTGATATCTTCCTGATTTGAAGAATATCGTTTGGAGATATTTTCTATCATTAATTGATTAGTATTGATTCTTTCCTCGTTTCAAAGAGAGGAAATAATTAACTTGGGGGTTAAGTTAATTATTATTAGATTCATATTTGGAAATTTGGGAGATATTAGAGACAACCAAAAATATGGCGTAACAATTATCTATCATGAATAATTATTTTAATAATTGATTACATTTGGTTTTCATTTTTCAAAGCAGTAGTAGGAATATTCCCTCCGTCTCAATACATATCTTCCTATTTCGAAAAAAAATTGTCACAAATTATGTATTCATTTCTTCGCTTTAAATGCAAATTTAAAGATAATTTCCAAAATTATTCTTATATTTGATTTAACATTATTCTCATTTTTCGATACATTAATTAAAATTATTTGTTTTTTTGGAGAATTAAAGTTATTAACTAAAAGACGTTATCCAGTTACAAAATTGGAGTAACATTTTTTTTAATATGTATGATTTATACAAAATGGACATGAAAAATAGGATTGAGCGAGTAATATTTTCAGAGGATATACCACGTACATGTTTAGTATCATGAGTTTACAAATCAACATTTTCATTTGGTTGACTGGAGTTGGCCTTCGTAAATAGTAGCCTACTTAAATGTATTTCCCGTAAATTTAGGCAATGCAGTTTCATATGTCGCATGAATAAAAATGGCGCACTGAAATTTAATTATTTTTTAGACGTGTCAATTTTTTGTTGGATTTTTTTCTAATATATCCCATTTGAAAAGGTTGTTTATGAATATGTCCTATTTTTAATTTTAATTATAAATATGTTTCATTTTACTAATATGTCACATTTTCAAATATAACCATGATTAACTTACTAACTTTATATCATTAAAAGACATTTTTGTCCTCCTAATTATCTTAACTCCAACTTTGTCGCCAATTTTTTGACTCCCATAACATTTCTCATTTCTCACTTGTTGATTCAAGTTCCGATCTTGGCCAACAAAATCAAGCTTCTATATTTTTTGCATAGTATGTTTGTTTTCATAATATCATTATCCTAATATAGTACCACCAAACCTCGTCTCGAAAAAGTTCTAAAAACAGTATCTGCATTTTCAGAACTGTTTTTAATTTTTGTTGACCAGTGATTCATTATCGTTAAATGATATTTTAGAACCAGGTCGGAGAAGAAGGGTGCCCCTGCGGGCCAGAGCTCGAAGGGGGAGGTGGTGGTGGTGGCGGCGTCGATGGATGAGGTGGTTCCGGTGGGTGGGTCGGTGGGTGTTTTCGGTGAATGATTGTACCCCTGCGGGGCCAGAAGGAGGATAGGAAGTGGGTGGGAGAGGGGGCATTATAGTCTTAATTAGTATAAATATATATATTATTATATGTATATGAGTTATATGTGAGTTAGATTTTAACCATAGGACATATTTATAAATTATGAATAAAATGGGATATAAACATAAAAGCACCCCTTAATTTGGGACATATTTGATAAATATCCTTTTTTGTTCGTGGCATATGTTTGGTGCTTGCAAAGAATTGAAGATTGATCCAAGAAGGTATTCTATTTCATATTGTTGAGTACAAAACTAGGCACAATCAAAAATTATAGATGTGTGATAGTATATAATTTGCACAAGTTCAAAATGACTAGATCCAACCCACTTAACAAGCATATTATATAAAAATAAAGTCCAAAACAAGATAAAGTCAACAAATGAGACAAAAGGAACAGAATAAAAAAAGACAACCAAGGACCAATGATAAAGCTACATTTTCGCCGATTTGTTCCCTAAACAGCCAAGTTTGGAACCAACCAGGACGAGCCACGTGTCAGGTACCAACTCCCTTCTATCCTACCTCTTCCCCTATAAATAGAGGAAGAGAAGAAATAGATGGGGGATACAATTTTTACAGACACACACACACACACACCCCTTAACTTTTTCTAGTCTCTAGGCTAAGCTTTATCTTCCAAGAAGCAAACAGTTATTTTTACGCCGGAGGTGGCACGGAACGCAACCGCCGTCGATAGGATCGCTAAAACCTAACACTGTCCAGTCCAGTACATGTCTGAGAAGAGAGAGCCCAACCCGAAAATCAGAGTTATCAGTGGCGCTAGAGTATCCTCCTAACCATCGATTGTTGTATAGATGATGCCATCAGATAAGGAAAGTCCCAGTAATGCCCTAAGTCATTGGAGTTGATACAAGAGGATGATTTAATTGTTTGCTTAGTTAATGCAATTCTGTTTTATCAGATACTTTTATCCTTGTTTAATAAGTTTTAGACTATTGATTTCCTTGTAAGGATTGAGGGCTATTAGCTTAGCATTATATAAGATGGAATGAATATAAAAAAGAGGAGGCTTTTGTTTTGGTCAATAAGGCATTTGTTTCTTCTATTAGAGTGATTCCAAACAACAGAGAGCTTTTGTAATAGCCTGCTTTAGGTTAATGTGAGATTAGTCCTGGAGCTAGGCCAAGTGAGGCTGCATTAGACTTTTCTAATTATATGCGAGATATTCATGATGAATAGAAACATCCACTTACCTTCAATAGTAATTCTTTCGCAGCTTCAGCTAATGCGAAACGCAAGGATTGACAATTTGATGAGGGTGATTTGGTACTTGTTCGCTTAAGGCCCGAACGTTTCCCACCTGGAAGTTTTACAAAACTTCATGCACGTCGAGCTGGTCCTTTTCCAATTACCAAGAAGTTGGGTAATAGTGCATATGTTATTGAGTTGCCTGCTGATTTTGGCATTAGTCCTGTTTTCAACATAGAAGACCTAACAGAATTTATGGGCGATATTGAAAAAATCTCCAGCACTCCGTGGTCTGAAGAAACGCGTAATGTACGAGTCCCAGAAGCTACAGCAGCAAGAGATGATGATATTTTTACTATTAGGGACCACAAGTTTGTGACATCTCGTCGAGAAGAATATTATAAGTTCCTCGTGCAATGGAAAATCGGCCAAATTCTGATTCCGTTTGGTTATAGGCACCGGAAATTAAGAGGCTACATCCACAGATCTTTGTTGATTATGCCCGTCAAAACTTGCCGGAGTCAAGTTCTTCAGGAGAGCCGACAATTGATGTAATTAGATAAGGAAAGTCCCAGTAATATCCTAAGTCATTGGAGCTGATACAGGAGGATGATTTAATTGTTTGCTTAGTTAGCGCAATTTTGTTTCATCAGATATTTCTTTCCTCATTTAATAAGTTTTAGACTATTGCTTTCCTTGTAAGGATTGAGGGTTGTTAGCTTAGAATTATATAAGATGGAATGAATAGAAAAAAGAGGAGGTTTTTATTTTGGTCAATAAGACATTTGTTTCTTCAATTGGAGTGATTCCAAACAACATAAAGATTCTGTAATAGCCTGCTTTAGATTAATGTGAGATTAGTCCTGGAGTTGGTCTCAACAAAAAGTCTCACAACAACAAATTCTAAAAACCCAAAGGGGAGGACATCAAGTTCAGTAGATCGACGACGAGGAGCCATATCCGTAGCTAAACCAAGGCAACAGATATTTCATGCGCCCAACCCCAGTCAGACAGAAAGGATGAAGGAAGAACAAAAAAAAAAGAAAAAGTAATAGCGCAAGCAGTAGTTTATAAATAAACGAGTAAATTTCTATACAACCAGGAAAACGTGCTCGGGAATATAAGAGATGAACGCTCGATCAAAAACAAGTTACGACATAAATAAAAAAACAAAACATAGCAAAAGTGGATAATACACACATACATACATAAAAATACCACATCACACCTAACTTAGAACATGCTACTATGAAAGAGAAATACAAACACAGCGAAGGAAAAAACGGAACGCCGGTAACAATGAATGCAGAAAAAGAAACGTGCGATGTTGAGAAAGCTGAAAACGTGAGAAAAACCATCGAAAAAAGAAAAGCCTAAAAGTTGCCAAAAAGAGAGAGTAGTAGAGAGCAAATATTACTTGAAAATAAGTTCGCATGCGTAGAAAATGAAAGTGAGCATAAGCGGCAGTTTATACAGGCAAAAAGGAGGGGAGAGAGAAAGGACATGTGTCACCACCTCATTCGTCCCAAACCCCGATAACAGAGCCACCATCAATACAACTATGTAATCATGGCTATAAATACGGTGCACGATTAACAAGGTTGGTGTTATAAAGATAGATGCTACGTGGCACAACACACGAAGCGTTTCTAGAATATTATGAACGAAAATAAAAAATTCCACACAAATGAATCGTCAAAATTTAAATTTGGAGAGATTGTAAGAACCTAGATTTTTTGGAGGAATTAAAACTTTCATTATGTATTGGTGTATGAACGGAATAGTGGTGATGACTACAATGTATCAGTGGTTGTAATGAACGAATATTTTAATGGATGTGGGTTCTAGTATTTATATGCTATGAATGAGATAAAATGTTGACAAAATTATATAAGAATAATCTATCGTCCAAAAGAGTAAGATATGGTATTCCAAGAAAGAAAGGATTCTCATGTCATCCAAATCGATATCTAATAAAAGTCAAGTAGCTCCGCAAAGGAAATTGGGAATGCTCGAGAAAGCACAAAAACACTTTCTAAGTACAGGGAATAAAGAGAGAATAAACAATGAATAGTGTTTTTGGTGGATTTTAGGATATTATCAGACGACCCTATATACAAGTATTTGGAGTGGAATTCTGAGTTCGTATTGATGATCTATGGACAAAATAAGTGTATGTAAATGATATCAGATTTAGAAAAACAGCACTTTTATTTTTTCCGAGATTTTCCTAGATACTGAAGGATTTAAGGATTTAATGGAAAGAATTAAGGGATTTAAATTCAAGGATTATAAAGGAGGATTGAAGATGTTAGTAAAAATACCAAGGATTTCTGGCAAAAAAAATAAAAAATACCAAGGATGTTTCTAGTAAAATCCTAACAATAAATATTCAAGATATTCCTCCGAACGATCAATGAAATTGAGTAATAACCGGGCAAAGAAACAAGCAGAAAACCAAGAGATGAGCATGTGCAAGTGGGTGGAGACAAGGAACTAAGTTAGTTATAAAGGAACTAGCAACATTAGAAGCTAACCAAGCTAGTTAGCTTAATTACATCATCACACCACAAAAACACAACACTTGGCACATGATGAACTAGTGGAAGGTGACATAATCACTTTATTAAAGCTACTTTATGAGATATTATCAAAATAATGCACATTATGCAAGAGTAACCAAGCAAACAAAGCAAAGAAACTCCATCTATCTCCTTTTAGCTCCATTCGGCCAAGCTTGAAAATTCAAGGGGGAAATCCAACTTCCAACCATCCAAGAATTCTCATATTAATTAGGTGAGTTCTATATTTCATAATTAAGATCTCCTAGAAGTTTGAGATCAAACGAACATCTCTAGCATAGTTATTTAATTCACCAAAGTTTAGGGTGAATAGTAACTTTCAAGAACTAACTTTGATTTCTTGGTTTCTTTGGATGATCTAAGCTATATTAAGGTTATACAAGAGCTATTCAAGGCTTAGTAGGTCTATACACACATCAAGGAAGGTATGAACCTCATGAACCCTTAGTTTTACTTTGAGTTTTATGGATGTTCTTGATGATTTTAGATGAGTTATGATGATAATGTTGTTATAAGCATATAAGCATGATTATGTAGTTGTTTTAGTAGATCTAAAAGATATGATTCAAATGATGGTTAAGTGAGATGTTTTTGGGCTTGTTAAGATGTATGTAATGTGTTAAAGTTGTTGGTTTGATCATGGTATGATCTTGGTGGAGTGAGAAATTTGGAAAAGCGTGTAAACATAGCCGTTATAATGTTCTCTTTTACAATACCAAGTTGTGTGTGTGATTTTCGGACCAAAACACTACTGATCTTAAGTCACCACTGCCATGATATGTTAGCTCATGTTTTAAGGGTCGTTTTGGCGTGAGAATCGAAACAAATGGACTTACGGTTTAGGAGATATGGTCGATTTAGTAAAAGTTGTTCGAAAACGTAAGTGCGAGTTTGTAACTTCAATTGAACCCCCTTAACATGAGTAATTCAGTTACGAATCTTGGTAATTAAATATTAGAGATCATAAGGAAGGTGTGAGAGAAGACCTCATGTCAAAAGGATCGTTTTTCGATTTTATAAAAATGTTCGAATCGAGGTTAAGTGCAAAGAAACCCTTTGAGGTACACTTAGTTATAACTTTAAAAAACCACTTAGAAAACAGACAATAAATCTTGAGAGATAATCTTTCCAAGTAAACGACCAACCCTAGAAATTATAAGACTTAAGTACACATCAAGTGTAAGCATAATGACATGCCTTGATGACAAGCAAGTGTCGGATCACAACGGTGTTAATAAGAATTAACTTAAAAACGTGTTTTAGCATAAGTAAAGTATGTACTTAGCTTTTCAAAGTGTTAGGTGATTAACCTTGAATAATTTTGGTTATTTATAGATCACCGGACCGATCCGAGACACACTACCCCTACAGAGCTTCCAGGCAAGTTTTAAAACCTTTTAAAAACTGTTGTTGATATACATATACATATACACACATATATATATATATATATATATATATATATATATATATATATATATATGTTTCCTGTTATACATATGCCATAGCATGCATGCCTGTTTTCGAAAGTATATTGTGATACTTGTTTTACGAATTGATATTGGCTTATAAGCTAGATATGAGATATATTAGTTATAAGCCGGATGTTTTGCTAAGACCCTTAGTGAAGGGCATATGATTTTCATTCTTTAAATATAGATCGGGAGTCGGTATTTCTATATATCTTGTGATTATTTTCTGAGGAAAATATTAGGTAAATGTTTTCCCTTATTTATTTAAGGAATATTATTTCGAATATTCATTTAGAGTTTTATTTATTAAATGAATATTATTTTGAATATTCATTTAAGGATTTGATTTATTTAATGAATATTATTTTGAATATTCATTCAAGGATTTATTTATTTAGTAAATATTTTTATATATTCATTCGAGGATTATTTATGAGCAATATTTTTGATTAAAAATATTCTTAATTATTTATGATTTAATAAATATTATTTGAATATTTATTTAATACTTTTAACTAGTTTTAAAGATGATTTCTCTTATTCAAAATTATCTTTGACCCTAAAAAATTATGTAAAATATTTCTGAGCTTTATTATGATTATTTTATCAAGGGAAGGTTCCCAAAACTCTATTTTCCATTTAAATCTATCTTACAGGAAGATTTAAATGCTCGCTCAAAACTTCCAAATTATAACGGAACCTTACTTGAGAACTGCTATTTGTGATTGACTATCTGGTCATAGATTTTTGAAAGTATTATTTTCACTCGCATCTTGATTTCTAAATCATCAAATAAGTCTTTTGTTACTTCCTCAACACTCGGAGAGTAAGATTGATGGAACAAGTTATAATCCATTAACGAGCAATAACTCGGGAAATATTGGTGAATTTTCCTGTGCAATTAGATACGACTACTTTGTGGAGTCCTATCAACAAGTATTATACTTGGGGAAAGGGGGACGAACTTTACGTTTCAGAGTCATGGATTCTATTCGAACTAGGAGTCGTATAAGGGGCCGAGTAGCGTCGGTCCAAGGCCCAACCGTTGGCCAGGGAGCTACTAGAAGGCGGTAGACAAGTAAATCCGTCAGTTCTTCCTTCTACCGATAGTAAAACCATATCTGTGTTGTACAACTGCGACTGATCATCGTAGGTTGGGACAACCAACAACTAATATTTCAAACCCAAAAACCAAACTTTCAAACCCAAAATTTTTAACTTAGTAATACACCGAGCTATAAACTGGGGACAACCAACAACTAATATTTCAAACGCAAAATTTTTAGCTCATTAATTCACCGAGCTATAAACTGGGTGGCAACCAAGAACCAAACATTCAAAACCAGAATTTTTAGCTCAGTAATCCACCAAGCTATAAACTGGGAGGCAACCAACAACCAATATTTCAAACCCTAAATTTTTTGGTCAGTAATCCACCGAGCTATAAACTTGGGGGCAACCAACAACCAATACTTCAAACCCAGAATTTTTAGCTTAGCAATCCATCGAGCTTTAAACTGGGGGGCAACCAACAACCAATATTCCAAACCCAGAATTTTTAGCTCAGTAATCCATCAAGCTATAAACTGGGGGCAACCGAAAATCAATATTTCAAACCCAGAATGTTTAGCTCAGTAATCCACCAAGCTATAAACTGGGGGGAAACCAACAACCAATATTTCAAACCAATAATTTTTAGCTCAATAATCCACCGAGCTATAAACTAGGGGCAACCAAAAACCAATATTTGAAACCCAGAATTTTTCGCTCAGTAATCCACCGAGCTATAAATAGGGGCAACCAACAACCAATATTTCAAACCTATAATTTTTAGCTCAGTTATCCACCAAGCTATAAACTGGGGGGCAACCAAAACCAATATTTCAAATCCAGAATTTATAGCTCAACAATCCACCGAGCTATAAACTAGGGGCAACCAAAATCCAAAATTCAAACCCAAATTTTTAGCTCAGTAATCTACTGAGGAATAAACTAGGGGGCAACCAACAACCAAAATTCAAAACTAGAATTTTTAACTCTGTAACCCACCAAGCTATAAACTAGGGGCATACAAAAACCAAAACTTCAAACTCAGAATTTTCCTTCTACCTCAATATTTCACCAAGCTAGGTACTCCCCCGTTTTCCTTACAGGAAGGCAATGGAGTGGGGTGCAAATGATAGTATATACTTTGCACAAGCCCAAGAAGCCCAGGCCCAACCCACTTAACTAGGCCAATACATAAAAACAAAGCCTGAAACATGATAGAAGTCAATGAATGAGACAAAAGAAACACAAGCATATAAAAGCGCTGCTACAAAATGACAACTGTTGATGAGTGGATTTCATAACAACTTTTG
Source organism: Saposhnikovia divaricata (assembly GCA_036435485.1). Lineage (NCBI taxonomy): Eukaryota > Viridiplantae > Streptophyta > Magnoliopsida > Apiales > Apiaceae > Saposhnikovia > Saposhnikovia divaricata. Next base: position 65,686,450 of record CM071595.1, on the reverse strand, counting down.
AGAGGTTTATGGTGAGTTGTAAAGGCTAACGATCAACTATTCTATGGAAGATTTGGGTTGTGTTTGTGGGGGTGAGCTGAGCTTGAGAGTGCCTCCAATAATCTCAGGTTCCTTTAGAGAGAATTAGAGAGCTAAAATCCATCCCCTCTCAAGGTGCCTACGTATCCTTTATATAGGAATCAAGCTCACGTAGTTCTAAATCTAAGCTGACTCTGCTTGGCCAGCTGTATGAGGTAATATAGTTTGTGTTGGACTCAAGTTCCTTTAGAGCTTACCACAAACTGGTTGGCTAAGTAGAATAGAACTCGAGTTCGTACCCTACTATAAATCGATCATCTATTAGAGGTAATCTAGGATCAACTACGTCCTAGAAGTGCACTCCAATAATAATTCTATATCTATCTAGATAGCTTCTAGATCTTTTTGCTATCTAATCTTGGGAACCTGGTGATCAGGAACCTATATCTCAGGAAATTGGTGCTCAGGAACCTATATCTCGGAACCTGTTTCTCAGGAACCTCTCGATAGGAATCTGTACCTGCACAAATAACGAAATTATTAGTCTGGAGGGCTTCTATAGTGGCCCTGTATGTTTTTGGCTGTCTTTATTATTGCTGCTAGGCTTTCTTGAGCTCTTCTACGCGGAGGAACCTGGTTCACTGATGATCTACACAGCATCCAGTTCGTCAGGAACCTCTTGATACTTGTAGCTTCTTGACTGTCTTCTCAGCTAGTGCTCATTTCTTCATATCTAGTCTTCATATCTTGTATTGGATCTATCTTCTGGCTCATATGGATTGGACCCTATAGCTTAATGGGCCTAAATCTAACCCATGGAGATTTTGGGCACAACAACTACCCCCCGATTTCTTGAAATTATGTAATATGAAAGGAACCTATTCTGCTTTCTAATCTGGGGTTCAATGCTGAATCATTCTTCTTCAGGTACCTTACTTCAATACCATATATCCAAGCCTACATGAGCTAACTCTTCGTAGGAAACAGGACATAAGATATTTTGGCTGGTATAACCTCGGTTAGCTTCCTTCTCAATGAGGAACCTGTTCTTCTGTTAACCTTTTCTGAATTTTCTTCAAACTTCTTTCTTCAGACTTTAGCTCTTGAAATCAACTTAATATTGCATTCAGCTTCCTACGGAGTCTGGCTTGCTACTGAACACCTTGGTACGTCTCTTCGAATTTCAATAACTTTAGAACACAGGAGGGGATAACCAGATCCGGGGTCGGAGATCTAGGCGCTCACGGTCCATTTTCCATTAATAACATACCTGTTCTTGCACATAATATATAAAACAGCCATCGACCCCACAATAAACTCACACCGCACACACACACACAAAGGTTAGAGTCTCAGAAACGTCACACAATTGATTAAGCAAAAGTAAAAGTTTCAGAGTTATTACAGACCGAATTAAATAGCATTTAAGCTACCAGCAACACTTTGATATGAAGCGAAGTTGGCGGCTTGAAAGTTTGTTATGGTACACTGCCTTGCACAGGTCATACTTATAAATAAAACGTACTAACAAAAGTTGCCAACCAATCCGGCTAATGGGGCCTACCGGTGGAATCTCAACTGCTGCCTCGGGTCTAGTCACCTGCTTTCGGGCAGTCTGTCTGGGTCTTGCCATTTCGCTTAGCTGTTGTGTTTGTAAATTTGAAAACAAGCAAGAGTGAGCAACTATAGCTCAGCAAGAAATATATGTATAAGGTAAGCAATATAACATTTTATATGATTAACAGTTATTTAACTCGTTTGTATCAATCAGATATAAAATCACTTGTCATTTTTATAAAATTGAAAAATACATATTTTAATCAAATTCTTTTTGGGTAGCCTTCCCCACTGCATTTAATAACTTCTCTAATTTTTCCATGATCCTACATAAATTTTTAGGGGTTTAAACAAGGTTCACAAGGGGGCCATTTAGTGCAGTCCGGAATCCAGAAACACATTTCACTTCTCCGGCCATAACTCAAAATCTATACATCACCTAGTCATGAACCTTATATTTCTGGAAACTACATTCAAATACCTTTAACATTGTTACTATTCACTCCTTATAATCCAAGATCTAAAAGAAAACTTAACATTGTTACTATTCACCAAAACTTTAACAATTAATATCTTGAAAACTAATGGATGAAAAGGCTTGGAATTCTTAGTATACCTTCCTTATATGATGTAGAGTGCCTAGGAATTTTGCCTTGAATTATGAATGAAGAGAAATGGAAGAAAGAAAAATTTTCTTCCTTGGTTTATTGCTTGGCCGAGAGCTTTTTGCTTGGGGGGGGGGGAGAGCTTTTGTGTTTTGATTTTTGTGTTGGTGGTTAAAGTGAAAAGGTGTTGGGTGATATATGTATTAGTGTATAGATATGTAATACATGGTACAAGTCTAGGTATAGGCCACCATGCCCTCTTGTCTCCTTGGAAAAAGAAATGCCAACTAGTTACTATTCCTCTTGTCCACTTGGTATTACTAGTTTGTTTCCTAACTACTTAGTTGCATGGGACTTGTATGCAATATCACTCCTTGTATCATTATTCTTCCACCAATGCTTGTCACTTAATCTTTAATTCGTATCGTATCTTAATTAATTTCTCGTAATAATATTTTGTCGCGTAGAGATTTTCCTTGTAATTCCTTAAGTACTTAATTATGTAAATTCCTCGAATATCCATAATTCCTCGTCATGATCCTTAATAAATCTTTTAATACTCCATTCACTCTCAAGTCCCAAGTTTTATAAATCTTACTAACAATAAGATTCTTGCCTTCAATAACCTTCCCCTTTATCTTACATAGTGAATGTAACAACATAGTTTCTCAGACAATCAATTCCATTAAACAACAGGGATGACTAGAAAGGTTCCAAATTGACAATGCCACAAGATATTATATAAAAGAAAATATTGCAAAAATTAGGGTTCTTACAGCCTCCCCTCCTTAAAAGGATTCCGTCCCGGAATCAGGTTGAAAACAGTTGGGGGTGCTTTTCACGCATCGTGCTCTCTAGTTCCCATGTTGATTCTTCGACATTCTGGTTCCTCCACAAAACTCTCACTAGTTTGACAACCTTGTTCCTCGGCACCTGTTCTTTTCTATCCATGATTTCTACGGGTTGCTCCACATATGTTAAGTCTTGCTGCAGATCCACTTGATCATACTCTATCACGTGTCGGAAGTCGGTATGGTAGGGTCGTAGCATGGACACATGGAACACATTATGTACTTGCTGCAAGCTTGGGGGTAAAGCCAATTCATAGGCTAACTTTCCAACTCGTCTCAAGATCTCAAAAGGTCCAATAAATCTTGGGCTTAGCTTCCCCTTCTTACCAAATCTCATCAATCCCTTCCACGGTGATACCTTCAACATCACAAACTCTCCTACCTCATATTCTTTGTCCTTGCGGGTTTGGTCCGCATACTTCTTCTGTCTGTCTTGGGCCGCTACCAGCCGTCCTCTTATGAGTTCGATAGTTTCTCTTGTCTGTTGGACCAGTTCAGGCCCTAATATCTTCCGCTCTCCAACCTCTTCCCAACACAAGGGAGACCGACATCTTCGTCCGTATAAAGCTTCATATGGGGGCATGCCTATACTCGCATGTTAACTGTTGTTGTAGGAAAATTCGATCAATGGCAAGTGGTCATCCCAACTTCCCTTAAAATCGATGGCACATACTCTCAACATGTCCTCTATGGTCTGGATGGTTCTCTCACTCTGTCCGTCTGATTGTGGGTGGTATGCAGTACTCATGTTCAACTTGGTCCCCACACAATCCTGAAAACTTCTCCAGAACATGGAGTTGAATCTTGGGTCTCTATCTGATACAATGCTCACAGGAACCCCATGCCTAACCACAATCTCCTTTAAGTAAATATCCACCAGCTTGTCGACAGTGTATCTCTCGTTGACTGGAAGAAAATGTGCTGACTTGGTCAATCTATTGATAATTACCCAAATGGCGTCATGATTAGTCTTGGTCCTTGGTAGTCCGACCACAAAGTCCATCGCAATATGCTCCCACTTCCACTCGGGTATCTCTAAGGGTTGCAACAATCCACTGGGCCTCTGGTGTTCGGCCTTTACTCTTTGACATATCAAGCATTTACTTACCCATTCTGCCACGTCCTTCTTCATATTTGGCCACCAATAGTATTCTCTCAGATCTCTATACATCTTAGTGCCTCCAGGGTGAATTGAATACCTTGAACTATGAGCCTCTTGCAAAATCTCGTCTTTTAATTCCTGAACGTTCGGGATCCATATCCTAGATGCGTACCTCATAATTCCATTCCCGTCCTTTTCACACTTAATTTCCTCGCCAGTCAAAATTTTCTCCATCGAATTCTTTTCTTCTTCTATCTTCTTTTCCTGGCATAACTTAATCTTTTCCAATAGCGGTGGTTGGACTCTTATTTCCATTAGACTCTCTTGTCTAATTCCTGGTAACCTTACTTCAATCTCCAGTTTCTCAAGGTCCTTGATCAACTCGTCCACTGACGTTATCATCTTGAGTTTCTCCTTTCGGCTAAGTGCATCGGCCACCACGTTGGCCTTCCCTGGGTGATAATGAATCTCACAATCATAATCTTTGATTAGCTCTAGCCATCTCCTCTGCCTCATGTTTAACTCTTTCTGAGTGAATATGTACTTTAAGCTCTTGTGATCCGTGTAGATTTCACACTTTTCTCCGTAAAGATAATGTCTCCAGATCTTCAAAGCGAAAACTATCGCCGCTAATTCCAAATCATGGGTGGGGTATCTTATCTCGTATTCCTTAAGTTGTCTGGACGCATACGCAATCACTTTACCGTGCTGCATAAGCACACACCCTAAACCTTTATGGGACGCGTCGCTATAAATAACAAAATCTCCCTTATCATCAGGTAGGGCTAGTACTGGTGCTGTCACCAACCTCTTTTTCAACTCTTGGAAGCTCTCTTCGCATTTTTCAATCCACACAAACTTCTCGGTCTTGCGAGTTAGTCGGGTCAAAGGGGCTGCTATCTTGGCAAAGTCTTGGACAAACCTTCAATAGTAGCCAGCTAATCCTATAAAACTTCTCACCTCTGTCGGAGTGGTTGGTCTCTCCCAATTTGATACAGCCTCTATTTTGGCTGGGTCCACTAGAATGCCTTGTTCGCTAATCACATGCCCCAAAAACTGAACTTCCTTCAACCAAAATTCACACTTCGAGAACTTAGCGTACAACTTTTCTTCTCTCAATGCTCCCAATACAATCCTCAAGTGCTCTGCATGTTCCTCCTTCATCTTGGAATAAATCAAGATGTCATCGATGAAGACTATAACACATTTATCCAAGTACTTCTTGAAGACTCGATTCATTAAATCCATGAAAGCTGCAGGGGCATTTGTTAACCCAAATGACATCACTAGGAACTCATAGTGTCCGTACCGGGTGCGAAAGGCCGTCTTTGGTATATCGTCTGGCTTAATCCTTAACTGGTGGTACCCAGTCCTCAAATCGATTTTAGAAAAATAAACTGCGTCCTTTAGTTGATCAAACAGGTCATCTATTCTTGGTAAGGGATATTTATTCTTTATAGTCACCTTATTCAAATCCCTGTAGTCTATACATAATCTCATACTACCATCCTTCTTTTTCACGAATAACACCGGGGCTCCCCACGGTGACACACTAGGTCTTATCATCCCTTTGTCCAACAACTCTTGTAACTGAGTGGCCAGCTCTTTCATCTCCACTGGGGCTAGCCGATATGGGGCTTTCAAAATTGGGGCCGTACCCGGAACTAAGTCAATAGCGAACTCGATGTCTCTATCAGGTGGTAGTCCTGGAAGATCATCCGGAAATACGTCCGCGAACTCATTAACGACAGGGATTTCCTGTAGGTTTGGTGCCTCCTTCTTGGTATCCTTCACATAGGCTAAATAGGCCTCGCATCCTTTACGTAACAGCTTCTTAGCTTGAATCAGTCAGGAACTTTTGGTTTTGCCGTTTTCCACTAAACACTACTTCCTCGTCCCCTGGCAGTTTCAAACTTACTTTCTTCTTTACACAATCAATCTGGGCTCCGTGGGTTGTTAACCAATCCATACCTACTATTACGTCAAACTCTCCTAGTTTAAAATGTAACACCCCCAGATCCGGGGTCAGGGATCTGGTGGTTACGGTCTTACATCCATTCATAATACTTGAATTGAGTCCACAATAAATAAATCACATGCTGTGACCCCACAATAATATCCACTCACACGCACAACAGTTATAGTCCCAGAGATGAAATTGAAATAAGTCTTACATTAAAGGGTTACGAATAAACGTTATTACAATCCCAAAAGGATAACATCATAAGTTTAACAGTTTTGCCGTTGATTACATTAATTATACATATAGTTAAACAGGAAACAAAAGGTGTCTAACTAAGCTACCTCAGCAATGGCGGCTAGCATCTCAGCGGGGAGTCCGGTGGGTCGGGTAACCCGCTTGCGCCGAGTGCGCCTGATGCGAGCCATCTGTCCTAGCTGTTGTTGTGACATAATATGAACAAAGCAAGGGTGAGCGAAAGCCCACCAACAATAATATAACTGAACAGTGATACACATATACAGCAGTTCAAAATATCCTTTGAAACCATATGCCATGCATTAATGAGGTTATTGCCAGTATAATATAAAGGATGAAGTTACCAGGTAACTCAAAGTATTTGTTTGTAGAAATATCTGCTACATCAAAAGTAAGCGAGATATTCTCATTGTCATTAAAAAGAGGAACTTGCATGAAAAGATTGCAATTCCAGTTATGAACACTTTTCCAGCTCTGCCAACAATAATCATGTTGTAGGAAATAAATAAGTTTGGATGATGAACCAGTGATGGAGTATTCACCGCGCCCGCTGTTCCAATCTTAATGATCAGTCGAGATCGTACAGCTCAAATTAGATTTACTACCGGTAGAAGGAAGAACTGACGGCTTTACTTGTCTACCGCCTTACTAGCTCTCCCCGGCCAACGGTTGGACCAAAGGGGATGGACCGGCGCTACTCGGCCTCTTACACGACTCCTAGTTCAAATAGAATTCATGATTCTGAATGTAACGTTCGTCCCCCTTTCCCCAAGTATAATACTTGTTGATAAGACTCTACAAGGTAGTCGTATCTAGTTGGAAAGGAAAATTCACCAATAACTTCCAAGCTGTGGCTTGGTATCGAATATCAACTTGTTCCAACAATCTTACCCCTCGAAAGATGAGAAGGTAAACAATCTCCTTAATAAGTCAACAGCACCCGAGTTGCGAGTGAAGAGAATACTTTATGACCGGGAAGTCGACAAGATAAATAACATTTTCCAAGTAAGGTTCCCTTATTATTAGAGAGGTAGACTCAAAGAAGAATGATCTCTGAGAACCTTTCTTGATATAATATTAATAATAATATGACTCCGAGATATTTTCTGTAATAATCGAAGAAGATAAACCTTATCGAGGTTATTCTAAGTATGGAATAAATATTCAGAGAATATTTATTGAATTAAAATATTTTACAGAATATTTAGGAATATGAAAGAATATCTTTAATCAGAGTATTTCTCAAATAATCCTTGAAGAAATATCGAGAGAACATTTATTGCATAATTAAATATTCAAATGAATATTCAAAATAATATTCATTAATTAATAAGACCTGAAAGGAATATTTAAAATATTTAAAATAATATTCGATGATTAAATAGAACCCTGGATGAATATTCAAAATAATATTCATAATTAATTAGGAATTTAAATGTTTATTGAAAAAGTAATATTCATTTAATGAATAATATTCTAAATAAATATCAAGTAATATTCATTTAGTAATCCAAGCTTTAAAGGAATATTCGAGATAAGACTCGATAAATAAATCAAGCTTCAGATGAACATTAAAATAATATTCATCAGGTAATTACTATCTTAAATGAATATTCAAATGTAATATTCATTTAATGAATAATATTCTAAATTAATATCCAAATAATATTCATTTAGTAGTCCAACCTTTAGAAGAATATTCGAAATAATAATCGATAAATAATTCGACTCTGAATGAATATTAAAAAATATTATTCGTCGAATAGTTACGTTCAAATAATTAATTGAAGTAGGGATCGTTAAATAAATAATCTCGAACGAATATTCAAATAATATTCGTCTCCCGAATAATGGAAAATATTTACTTAGATATTTTCTTTCGAGGTAATCTCGATATGTCAAGAAATATTGACTCCCGGTCTATATTTGATGAATAAGATGGATACGCCCTTCTATGAGGGTCTTACAATAACCGGCTTATAATTGATACGTTAGCTATCTAATTTATAAGCCAATAAACAATCAGGGAACAAGCATAACGATATAACTTGAAAGTAGGCATGCATGCTATGGCATATGTATAACAAAAAACATATATATATATATATTCAATCACAACAACAGCCTAAAAGAAGGGAATTGAAACTTGCCTGGTAGTCGAGTACGGTAAGGGGTAGGGTAGCGGGTCCCGGGTCAGCTTGGTGATCTATAAATAGCCAAGTCATTCGGGATTAATCACTTAACATTTTAAAAGTTAAGTTATACTTAAATCGAAACACGTTCTCGAGTTATCTCGTTATACCCCTTTTTGTGGATTCCCTTTATCATTGATCCGACACGACATTCGTTCGTTAATACGACATGTCACTGTACTTACACTTGGGACATACTTAAGTCATACAAGTTCTAAGGTCGATCGTTACGAACCAATATTATACTCTAAGTTTTATCGCCCGTTTTCTAAGTGTTTTACCAAAGTTATAATAGAGTCGTCTTTTAGGGGTTCGTTCGCGTTTAACCTCGACTCGAATATTTTTAATAAATCGAAAAACGATCCTTTTGACATACTGTTTTCTTTCACACCTTCCTTTTTACCTCTAGTATTTATTTACCAAGATTCGTCATGACTTTACATATTTTAAGAGGGTCCAATTTCAGTTACGAACTTTCGTTTACGGATTCGAACTACTTTTATTAAATCGGTCATAAATCCTAAACCGTAAGTCTGTTTGATTCGATTCTTTTTCCAAAATGATCTACGACTCAAGATCTACAAGGGTATGTTATATAATTAACCAGATTAGTGAATTATAGCTACTGCTATGCACGAGTTTCAAGGTGTAACGAAATTTCGGCATTATAACGGCTATAAATCGAGCATTCCAAAAATTATAACATCAAAACTAAGCCACACCGGGCATAATACACATCTTATATACATGATTCTCATCCAAATCTGTCCAAGATCATATCACTTCATCCTTGTAATCATCATATGTTTCAACCACTACAAGATCATGCTAATCAAGCTTATAACCATGCTAATATCATAACTATACTAAAACTCATCAAGATTATGCATATACTTAAAGTAAAACCTAGGGTTTCAAGAGAGTTATACCTTCCTTGGTATGTCTAGGAGTCTAACAAGCCTTGATCTAGTCCTTGGATCACCTTAATATAGCTTAGAGCAACAAAGAAAACCAAGAAAACAAAGTTAGTTTCTAAGGGTTACTATTCATCATCACTTTTGTAAAAATCATAGAAAATAGAAAAACAAGAGTTTGTCTCTCAAATTTTTACCACATCTTGGCCTCTTCATAAGCTTTGTTTTGAGTCCTAGATCATCAGATTTGAAGCTTCCTAGCTAGGGTTTTGAGCCCCCTTTCTCCTCTGGACAGAAACTGTCAAGCACAGATCAGTTTGGCTTCTTCAACTTTGAGCATGGATTTGACTACGCTATACTACTTTTTTGGACATGAAATTTTGAGCGAATATTACCCATGGAGTGGAGAGGCTATGGTTAAAATTTGGTGATTTTATCATGGATAGAAATGGAGATATGAATTTGTCTTTGGAGAGTGTTTCTGCTGGACAGTTTGAGAGAATGAGAGGAATGGAGTTTGTTTTGCTTGCTTTGATCTCATCCTTGTCCAAAATACATTATTGATGATAATATCTAGCATAAAGCTACTTTATTAAAGTGCTTTGCTCATATATGATGCAATCCAAGGGACAAGTGTTGTGATTTTGTGGTGGAAAGGTGTCATGCAAGCTAACTAAGTGATTTGGTTTCTAAAGATGCTAGTTACTTTGTAACTACTTAGTTACTTGATCTTATCTATTTGCACATGCATGTATCTTGGCTCTCTTCTTGTCTCTTTTTCCGGTTATTACTTAATTTGATTGATCGTTCGGAGGAATAACTCATTCGTTTCTAGTTAGGGTTTTACCGGAAACCGTCTTAATATTTATACTATCATCCTCCATTCTCTTTAATAATTCTTGAACCTATTTTCCTTAAATCCCTTCAATAATTCCTTAAGTCTTTCAGTATCCAGGGAAATCTCGGGGAAAATAAAAGTGCTATTTTTCAGAATCCGACAGCTTTTACATACACTCTTTTTCCCCCTGGATCACTAATACGAACTCAGAATTTCGTTCCGGGTACTTCTATATAGCGTCGTCTAATAATATTCCTACGTCCACCAAAATCACTATTCATCACTTATTCTTTACTTATTCTTTTAGGGTTATATAAATGTCCCGGTTCTCTTTCAATCGTTCCTTAACCCTTTTACGGAACCACTGGACTGATAACAGATCTCGATTTGGATGACATAAGAATAACCTTCCCCCTTGGAATGATCAAATCTTAATTTCCTAGGAGATAGATAATTCTTATCTAGATTGTCAACCAATAGCATTCTTCATGACATATAAGCATTTGAATCCAAATCTACTCCTTTCATTCATTATCTCAATCGTTACATCGTAATCGTAATCACTATTCACCATTACCTCAGTACATAATAAAAAGTTTTTAATTATATCCAAAATTTGGGGTTCTTACAGTCTCCCCTCCTTAAAAGGATTCCGTCCCGGAATCAGGTAGGAAGCAAAGAGTCGTTTGTCTGTCGTTTACTTTTTAACTTCCCGGTCAATTCTTAGTCGTTCTACCCTTTCTCAGCACATCTTCTAGTGCTACAATCCATACTTTATCCTTTTTCCATCAACTTTGCTACTTTTCGTACAACACACTATCCGGGTTATGATCTTACTCAGTCTTATCCTTATTGATACCTGCAGTGACATTGGTATCACTATCCCACTGCGAATTTGGAGGTAACCTCGCTCGCACTGTGCATTTCCTGATCGCTTTAATCTTCGCAATCTCGATCAATATAGAGAAGTGGAAAGATTTATTGAGAGATCACTATGATCAATTGAACATTTGTTATATTACATAGCTAGTACAGAAGGGGGCCAGCCTTTAGTACTTGACAGGCAATTAAACAAGTTATGGTATTCCACTTAGACTTCTATCACATAGACAGATAGTCACGTAGCAGTACCTCCCCTCCTTAAAGGGTTGTTCTTCTCAATTCATAAAGAAGATGAATAAGAGAGAAGAAAAGAAAAGAATTCTAAAGGATTATAGAAAGTTTTCATGATTGTAAAATATCATACTCAGAATTTACCTCTGAACTATAGAGGTTCATTAAGGAAGAAATTAATCATAATTATATCCAATACTATTTGATCGTAACCTCACGTGTCAACATATCTTGTTGCTTTGTCCACTATTCTCTGGACCTGTACCCTGGTTCAACCTTAGCAACACTTACTTTTGGAAAATCTTTGAACCTCTCAGGTTAAATCTTAGTTTCTCGCTTGACACCATTGTTACTGACATTCCATGTCACGCTACTAGCTTTTTCATATCCATAATATTAACACTATCAGGTTGTCATCCCGAGAATTCATCGGAAAACCCATTTATTAATCCATTCCTAACATTCCTTGCTTCATATTTCGTAGTTGCTTTCCCCGTCTTTTCTTTATCAATCACATCCTTCTCATTATCTGATTCTTATTTACTTATGTTATTTACTTTCACCTTCATCTCTTTATTGAGGAATCTTTTGCACTTGGCACCTCCTTATTGGTATCCCGTCACATTTACTCTATAATCATCACATTATCTCAAATTTAAAACCTCCGAAATGAATCTGGCCGATTTCTTTAGCTTAGATCCAAAATAATCTACTTCTGTCAACTTGTTTCTCATCACTTATTCTTTTCTACCCGCGGTTTTTCACAGGTTGTCGTTCATAAGTCAGACCAGGTCGTACACCTACCTGCTCGTACTCTTATCATCTGTTGAGCATCTGCATTTTACTGGTGTAGCTTTGCCACATGAAACACGTTACTACCCTGCTATAAGCTTTGGGGGTAAAACTGGCTCGAATGCCACCTTCCGAACACTTTTAAACTCTCAGGTGGCCTAATAAGTTTCGGGCTCAACTGCCCTTCTCTCTAAGTCTCATTAATTTTTTCCACGGGAATACATTTAGCATCATGAATCATCAACCTCATATTCTCTATCTTGTTTGCGCAGAAGTACACTAACACAAACTTGCTTGTCATTCATCAACATGCCATTTAGCTTATCAATAGCAGCACTTTCTTTATCTTTACGTTGTCATCTACTTTCTTAGGAGAATCACCATCGCTTATTGCTTACGTAGTGCCTTAATAGCTAACCGTACGGGTTTCAATCCTTTAGGGAGACAAAGTAATCACTATTCCTTATCCATAAACAACACTTCCTGAACTTGATGTAGATATTACATGAAGTAGATAAAATTGCAGAAGAGTTTCAAGCTCGCAGCTAAGTCAGGTTGATGAAACTATCACTCATGCATCTTCCATAAAAGACTGGAAACTTAATGGTTTACTTCGTCAATTTTTGTATCATGGTCCTGGTTTGCCTCAAAACGGGACCTTCTAATGTATGTAATATGCTTAAGACCCATCAGGAATCGAATCTTTACTTAAACCACTATTACCGTCGATTCTTGCACAATCATCAGAAGGAATGTAAATTCCTCCATTCCGATATGACCTTCAAGGTCCTTCCAAATATCATTATGTTTCTTCGGTATGAACATTTGTAATTATTCCTTTATACTTAGACTGTCGGCCACCTCATTGGCCTTTCCTAATAATAATAATTTCTGGTAATCCTTGTTCTCTGGATACATTTCAATTCAAATTTTTTTTACCTCATTCTCATCACTGTTGGGTGAAAGCATTCTCCCTTAAGCTTTGCTGAAGGAGAAAAATATATCTATCAGTCTTTTTCCATAAGTCATTGCTTCCACCTACCCGTGGGAACTTTATCACATTTATTCCCAATCCTACTTAGGATACTTCTTTTCTTAGTTCTTTCCTTATCTTAGGATAATCTCAACCTTTATAGGTTCAATCCATACTCCCTCAGGGTTTCATACATGCATCATCTGGTATATTGTTATTGTGTCTTACATTCTCTTCCAAACTTCCAATTGGAAACTCAGAATATTAGCTTTTCCTTGTAAGGTTTCTTAGGTCGTCCTCATCATTCCTCCTGTATTTTCTAGGTACAGGGTATATCAAAACGTCTTTGATCAATACTCTAATAATTCTATCTCTGTTCTTTCCAGAACTCTTTTTAATAATCTGTACAGGTCATTGTTGCCTTTGCAAATCCAACTCATATCATCTGAATTCACAATGTCTTTATCAGGGTTAGTGCCATCCCTTCTCCATTCCCCAGGGTTTGCCTTACTTTATGGATATCTTATCCTTAATTCAACTGCTAAGGAATTCCTGCATCCTATAATTGGCAATCAAATCATGTATCCTTAATAAGGGTCTCTTTTCAATCATTCTTATTTGATAATCGATCGGTAGCTTACTGCTAATTTCTTCTTTCAGATAGTGGTCAACCTATTTGACCTTTCAAAAGACAACGTATGTCTAACTGCTCTCTTACAGAACTTGTTAATGGTAGCAAGGATGTTCTGAAAGATATTGGTCGAGTTCAACGTGAATTTCCTAGTGCTTATCGTTCTTCGCAAAGGTACTTGCCTCAGAGAAAATTCCTACAGCATACTATTCAATTTCTGACCATTTCTATACTCTCTTCATATACCTTCATTGTTTACTTTCCTCCGTCATAATATATTCATGGTATTCACGATACCTTAACATCATACATCTCAAGTCACTATACTTCCATTTTACTCGTAATCTTGGACAACCATATACACATGAGTCACTTTAGTACGGGTGACCCCATCCCAAAAAGGTCTAGTGAATTCCCAATCAAAACATGGGCTGTTCAACAGAAGATTCCTACGATCTCATTAATGTTTCCTTTATATCAGAAGGCCTTGCAGTCGGTGCTTTCTTAGAAGCAACCCCGCTTTGTCCTTTCATTGCTGGTCTAGTCACTTGATAATCCTTTGTGACTTGGCCTCAACTGGCCACAAAAAAAAATATATATATGATTTTAGGGGTTGGCTAATAGCATTACTTTTCTAGCAATTGCCGGCATAGTGCCTTCTTTGATACCTTTCTACCTTTCTAAAACTTTACTTCATATAAGTCTTAATCGACTATTCGGCACCGTCTCTGGTCACCTTTCCTCTATTTTTGTCTTTTCAACTATTCTTATCACTACCACGTGCCACACAAGCTTACCATTCCTGGCATAACAGCCTTTTCACTTAAGTCAATCTCGGAGTTTCTCAGTCCGGCTGGTTTCTTACTTACATTTCCTGTTTTCGTCCAATCTCATTTCATCATTGTATTTCTACAATCAATCGCGATAACCGGGGTCTGTCCACCAACCCATGTAGCGGCTACCTTACCCAATTCACGGGGTTTGCCCCAGTTTCTACTCTCTTCCATGATGTTCTCTGATAATCAGAAAGACAAGGTTTGCCAAAATTCGTTGAAGTTCTTCCCAGAATTAGGGAAATTTTGGTCAATCTATCCATCGACTAGTAACACTAAGGAGACCAGTTTCGAAACCTGAAGAATAGTTCTATGAACCTCCTAGTAGGTAGAACCGTAAGCAGTCATAATTAAAGAAATAATCGTCATCGGGTTGGAAATTTAACCCCTGGAGAGGAACCAATTATATACATCCCTTAGAAGGGAATTAACAGTTTTAAACTGAAACTTGTCACAACGTCCTGATACCTATACGTCCTGATATTCAATATCACCAAATGTCAGTCTACCTGACTACCAGTCTCAGAAGGAACATTACCGTCGGAGTTGGTTGTTCCACAAAAATAGGCACTACTAAGGCCATCCGAACCTGGTGAACCATGCTGTCCGAATGCATCCGCAAGTACTTTGTCGTGCTGCGCAAGCACACATCCTAATCTTTTATGCGAAGCATCGTTGAAAGCAAAAAGTCTCCCTTTTTCCATTAAACAATGCCAACTCTTGGTCATTACCAATTTCATCTTTTAGCTCCAGGAAGATTTTCTCACATTTTTCTCTTTAACTGCTGATCGTATTACTTGATCCGTTATACTTCCGCGTCAGAGTAAACTTAAGGTAACTACTATAATCCATTCAAAGAAAAGAAAGAATTTAATATTCCTCTGAGTCAAATGCATCTAACGTTTCTGGTTCATCATTTCACTGAGTTAAATTAACCCTATACTTAGTCTCTGACAATAGTCTCATTACGAGTTCATCTTGACTCACTGGTCTTATCTTCCGGTAGGTTCTTAGATCATTGTCTTGCTTACTACTTCCTTATATAACTTTATCCAATCATGCTGTCACTTCCCAATGTTTTCACTTTCTAACTGATTCATTCATAAAATGGACATTTTCCTGAATAAAACAACTTCATCAACCTCAATTTGGTTCCATAAATTACAACCTATGACATCTGCCTTCTCATGGAGAATTATTACTGACAATATTCATAATTATTCATTTATCAAATGATATGGCACTTACTGCCTCTTCTCAACTATTCCTAGGGACTCTGCTCCTCGCCTTATATCGATGCCTTTGATAATCATACATCCTTCTAGCACTCTTTTCGTTAATATGAAAGTCTCTAAAGATTCTCATCTATTCCCGTATAAGATCTCAAGTAATTCTTCCAATCCGTCTTACTTGCTGGTACTACCTCCAGTAGTCCAGCCACGAATCCAACATGAATCTTCAGTTCTCTTGCTAATAGCTTAGTTCTTTATGCCCACTTTTCTGAGCTCTATACCTTAATCATCTCAATCTTTCTGGTTACAGCCCTCATTCCTCGAGGGTAAGCCCCTTATCCTAACAAGATTTTCCTTATCTGCTGGAACCTCTTCCGGGTCTCCAATAAGGTACTCTATTGAATTTACCCGCTGATCTTCAGCATATAATAAAGCATCATCGTGCTGCTGCTCGTATGCATCAAGGTCTGTTGCCTTATTTGTCGATGCAATATCGAGCTAAGTTACTATCATGATACTTAATAGTTCCCATAAGAGTTTTATAGGTCATCACTACATTAAGTAGTCCGACTATGAACTTGGCAAGAGTTCTTATTATCTTAGTGAATTTATTGTTTTAACGTCGCCTCATCTCTGGGGTTTATAACGTACGCTCTGATACCACTTCTGTAACACCCCCAGATCCGGGGTCAGGGATCTGGTGGTTACGGTCTTACATCCATTCATAATACTTGAATTGAGTCCACAATAAATAAATCACATGCTGTGACCCCACAATAATATCCACTCACACGCACAACAGTTATAGTCCCAGAGATGAAATTGAAATAAGTCTTACATTAAAGGGTTACGAATAAACGTTATTACAATCCCAAAAGGATAACATCATAAGTTTAACAGTTTTGCCGTTGATTACATTAATTATACATATAGTTAAACAGGAAACAAAAGGTGTCTAACTAAGCTACCTCAGCAATGGCGGCTAGCATCTCAGCGGGGAGTCCGGTGGGTCGGGTAACCCGCTTGCGCCGAGTGCGCCTGATGCGAGCCATCTGTCCTAGCTGTTGTTGTGACATAATATGAACAAAGCAAGGGTGAGCGAAAGCCCACCAACAATAATATAACTGAACAGTGATACACATATACAGCAGTTCGAAATATCCTTTGAAACCATATGCCATGCATTAATGAGGTTATTGCCAGTATAATATAAAGGATGAAGTTACCAGGTAACTCAAAGTATTTGTTTGTAGAAATATCTGCTACATCAAAAGTAAGCGAGATATTCTCATTGTCATTAAAAAGAGGAACTTGCATGAAAAGATTGCAATTCCAGTTATGAACACTTTTCCAGCTCTGCCAACAATAATCATGTTGTAGGAAATAAATAAGTTTGGATGATGAACCAGTGATGGAGTATTCACCGCGCCCGCTGTTCCAATCTTAATGATCAGTCGAGATCGTACAGCTCAAATTAGATTTACTACCGGTAGAAGGAAGAACTGACGGCTTTACTTGTCTACCGCCTTACTAGCTCTCCCCGGCCAACGGTTGGACCAAAGGGGATGGACCGGCGCTACTCGGCCTCTTACACGACTCCTAGTTCAAATAGAATTCATGATTCTGAATGTAACGTTCGTCCCCCTTTCCCCAAGTATAATACTTGTTGATAAGACTCTACAAGGTAGTCGTATCTAGTTGGAAAGGAAAATTCACCAATAACTTCCAAGCTGTGGCTTGGTATCGAATATCAACTTGTTCCAACAATCTTACCCCTCGAAAGATGAGAAGGTAAACAATCTCCTTAATAAGTCAACAGCACCCGAGTTGCGAGTGAAGAGAATACTTTATGACCGGGAAGTCGACAAGATAAATAACATTTTCCAAGTAAGGTTCCCTTATTATTAGAGAGGTAGACTCAAAGAAGAATGATGTCTGAGAACCTTTCTTGATATAATATTAATAATAATATGACTCCGAGATATTTTCTGTAATAATCGAAGAAGATAAACCTTATCGAGGTTATTCTAAGTATGGAATAAATATTCAGAGAATATTTATTGAATTAAAATATTTTACAGAATATTTAGGAATATGAAAGAATATCTTTAATCAGAGTATTTCTCAAATAATCCTTGAAGAAATATCGAGAGAACATTTATTGCATAATTAAATATTCAAATGAATATTCAAAATAATATTCATTAATTAATAAGACCTGAAAGGAATATTTAAAATATTTAAAATAATATTCGATGATTAAATAGAACCCTGGATGAATATTCAAAATAATATTCATAATTAATTAGGAATTTAAATGTTTATTGAAAAAGTAATATTCATTTAATGAATAATATTCTAAATGAATATCAAGTAATATTCATTTAGTAATCCAAGCTTTAAAGGAATATTCGAGATAAGACTCGATAAATAAATCAAGCTTCAGATGAACATTAAAATAATATTCATCAGGTAATTACTATCTTAAATGAATATTCAAATGTAATATTCATTTAATGAATAATATTCTAAATTAATATCCAAATAATATTCATTTAGTAGTCCAACCTTTAGAAGAATATTCGAAATAATAATCGATAAATAATTCGACTCTGAATGAATATTAAAAAATATTATTCGTCGAATAGTTACGTTCAAATAATTAATTGAAGTAGGGATCGTTAAATAAATAATCTCGAACGAATATTCAAATAATATTCGTCTCCCGAATAATGGAAAATATTTACTTAGATATTTTCTTTCAAGGTAATCTCGATATGTCAAGAAATATTGACTCCCGGTCTATATTTGATGAATAAGATGGATACGCCCTTCTATGAGGGTCTTACAATTACCGGCTTATAATTGATACGTTAGCTATCTAATTTATAAGCCAATAAACAATCAGGGAACAAGCATAACGATATAACTTGAAAGTAGGCATGCATGCTATGGCATATGTATAACAGAAAACATATATATATATATATTCAATCACAACAACAGCCTAAAAGAAGGGAATTGAAACTTGCCTGGTAGTCGAGTACGGTAAGGGGTAGGGTAGCGGGTCCCGGGTCAGCTTGGTGATCTATAAATAGCCAAGTCATTCGGGATTAATCACTTAACATTTTAAAAGTTAAGTTATACTTAAATCGAAACACGTTCTCGAGTTATCTCGTTATACCCCTTTTTGTGGATTCCCTTTATCATTGATCCGACACGACATTCGTTCGTTAATACGACATGTCACTGTACTTACACTTGGGACATACTTAAGTCATACAAGTTCTAAGGTCGATCGTTACGAACCAATATTATACTCTAAGTTTTATCGCCCGTTTTCTAAGTGTTTTACCAAAGTTATAATAGAGTCGTCTTTTAGGGGTTCGTTCGCGTTTAACCTCGACTCGAATATTTTTAATAAATCGAAAAACGATCCTTTTGACATACTGTTTTCTTTCACACCTTCCTTTTTACCTCTAGTATTTATTTACCAAGATTCGTCATGACTTTACATATTTTACGAGGGTCCAATTTCAGTTACGAACTTTCGTTTACGGATTCGAACTACTTTTATTAAATCGGTCATAAATCCTAAACCGTAAGTCTGTTTGATTCGATTCTTTTTCCAAAATGATCTACGACTCAAGATCTACAAGGGTATGTTATATAATTAACCAGATTAGTGAATTATAGCTACTGCTATGCACGAGTTTCAAGGTGTAACGAAATTTCGGCATTATAACGGCTATAAATCGAGCGTTCCAAAAATTATAACATCAAAACTAAGCCATACCGGGCATAATACACATCTTATATACATGATTCTCATCCAAATCTGTCCAAGATCATATCACTTCATCCTTGTAATCATCATATGTTTCAACCACTACAAGATCATGCTAATCAAGCTTATAACCATGCTAATATCATAACTATACTAAAACTCATCAAGATTATGCATATACTTAAAGTAAAACCTAGGGTTTCAAGAGAGTTATACCTTCCTTGGTATGTCTAGGAGTCTAACAAGCCTTGATCTAGTCCTTGGATCACCTTAATATAGCTTAGAGCAACAAAGAAAACCAAGAAAACAAAGTTAGTTTCTAAGGGTTACTATTCATCATCACTTTTGTAAAAATCATAGAAAATAGAAAAACAAGAGTTTGTCTCTCAAATTTTTACCACATCTTGGCCTCTTCATAAGCTTTGTTTTGAGTCCTAGATCATCAGATTTGAAGCTTCCTAGCTAGGGTTTTGAGCCCCCTTTCTCCTCTGGACAGAAACTGTCAAGCACAGATCAGTTTGGCTTCTTCAACTTTGAGCATGGATTTGACTACGCTATACTACTTTTTTGGACATGAAATTTTGAGCGAATATTACCCATGGAGTGGAGAGGCTATGGTTAAAATTTGGTGATTTTATCATGGATAGAAATGGAGATATGAATTTGTCTTTGGAGAGTGTTTCTGCTGGACAGTTTGAGAGAATGAGAGGAATGGAGTTTGTTTTGCTTGCTTTGATCTCATCCTTGTCCAAAATACATTATTGATGATAATATCTAGCATAAAGCTACTTTATTAAAGTGCTTTGCTCATATATGATGCAATCCAAGGGACAAGTGTTGTGATTTTGTGGTGGAAAGGTGTCATGCAAGCTAACTAAGTGATTTGGTTTCTAAAGATGCTAGTTACTTTGTAACTACTTAGTTACTTGATCTTATCTATTTGCACATGCATGTATCTTGGCTCTCTTCTTGTCTCTTTTTCCGGTTATTACTTAATTTGATTGATCGTTCGGAGGAATAACTCATTCGTTTCTAGTTAGGGTTTTACCGGAAACCGTCTTAATATTTATACTATCATCCTCCATTCTCTTTAATAATTCTTGAACCTATTTTCCTTAAATCCCTTCAATAATTCCTTAAGTCTTTCAGTATCCAGGGAAATCTCGGGGAAAATAAAAGTGCTATTTTTCAGAATCCGACAGCTTTTACATACACTCTTTTTCCCCCTGGATCACTAATACGAACTCAGAATTTCGTTCCGGGTACTTCTATATAGCGTCGTCTAATAATATTCCTACGTCCACCAAAATCACTATTCATCACTTATTCTTTACTTATTCTTTTAGGGTTATATAAATGTCCCGGTTCTCTTTCAATCGTTCCTTAACCCTTTTACGGAACCACTGGACTGATAACAGATCTCGATTTGGATGACATAAGAATAACCTTCCCCCTTGGAATGATCAAATCTTAATTTCCTAGGAGATAGATAATTCTTATCTAGATTGTCAACCAATAGCATTCTTCATGACATATAAGCATTTGAATCCAAATCTACTCCTTTCATTCATTATCTCAATCGTTACATCGTAATCGTAATCACTATTCACCATTACCTCAGTACATAATAAAAAGTTTTTAATTATATCCAAAATTTGGGGTTCTTACATAAAAGGTATTAAATCTACCCGAAAATGTCGCCCTTCTATTTCTAGGTCACAGCCTGGACATACTTGGCTAACAGGGATAATTTCATGATTAGCTATCTCTACTTGCAGTCTGTCTTTCAATGGTTCAGCCTTAAGGCCTAACTGACATACAAAATCTAGGGATATGAAAGACTTGGTAGCTCCTGAATCAAATAAAACATTTGCCTTAACTGAGTTGAGTAGTAGGGTACCTGCAATCACATCCGTGTTCCTCACTGCATCTTGCACTGTCATGTTAAAAGTTCTTGCAGTAGGGGCCTTGTTAGAAGCAGTTCCACTCACTCTCGATGCAGCTGGCCCAGAGGACATACATTCCCTCATTCGGTGCCCTGGTTTCCCACACTTGAAGCAATTACCTCCGGCACTGGTGTTGTTACTAGTTCCTCGACAGGCGTTAGCATAATGTCCTGTCAGCCCACACTTGAAGCACTTCACATCCTGTAGGTTACACACGCCCGCATGTTTCCTTCCACATTTATTGCATTCTGGGGGTAGGGCTCGGGATGGGGTAGAGTAAGACGATCCCTGTGGTCGGCCGCTCTGGCCCACACTCCAACTTTCAGCTCTCTTGGTTCCAAAGTTTCCGCTGGGTTGGGACGTCGTCCCTCGCTTAAATTTGCTCGGAAAGCTCCCACCCGCAGAATTTCCTTCCGACTATCAAACTTCCTCTTCTTTCCTTCCCTTTCCTTCTGCATCTGTTCACTCCCAGCCTCAACAATTGATGCTTTCTGTACCAGGGTGGCATAGTCTGTCAGCTCAAGAACCGCCACACGATTCTGAATCCATTGCTTTAGCCCCAATTGAAACCTTCGGGCCCTCTTTGCCTCAGAGTTCACATATTCCGGCACAAACCTCGACAACTCAGTAAATTTGGCCTCATACTCGGCCACCGTCATGTTACCTTGCTTTAGTTCCAAAAACTTTAGCTCCATTTGTGTCTCCATGAACCTAGGAAAGTACTTCTCCAAGAACAGCTCGCTAAACCTCTCCCAGGTCACCACACCTCTTCCTTCCAAATTCCTCTTAGCTTCCCACCAATAGTTTGCCTCACCCTTCAGAAGGTAAGTGGCGAAAACAGTCTTCTGCTCCTCAGCGACACCTAGTATCTCGAAAGATTTTTCCATTTCCTTCAGCCAGGCTCTTGCCTCGACCGGATCGGTATTTTCTTTAAATTCTGGGGGTTTCAGGGATTTGAAGTTCCGGAAAGCATTTGCATTAGCATTGTGGGGTGGTTGCTGAACCGGGGGACGGTCCAAGTTCTGCCTAAGTAGCTCCATGAACTGTTCCATAGGGCCTCCCCTTGGATGTTCCACCTCTCGGGTGTCATCACCAGCTTCTTCTTCGTCATACTCAGAGTCATCAAACAAGTTATGATCGTTGACCTCATTCTCACTCAGGTTCACATTCTCCCCTTCATGGTTCTGGTGGCCTCCGGTCCCATGGTGGCTACCCTGGCCCTCAGAACTGACCGGGTGAGCTCGAGTGTTCATTCTTCTGGGTGGCATGATTCTGATAATGAAACAAGAAATGGGTTAGGGTTTTCTAATTACCTGACAGCGTTTACACGGGTCAGGAACGTATCGTTCCTCCTCATAAGGGTGGAAGTTGCAAAAACTTTAATAACCCGATGCTGGAGATAAAGCGTCAAAACATTTTTGGGAAAAATCTCTATGGGATGCGAAAACATTTGCAGGAGTTTTCAAGATTTCGAAACCTCAAAATTTTTTTTTTTTGAAAAAAATTTATTTTAAAATTGTAGGAACATTTTGGAAATTTGTAGAGAACAATTTGAAATCGCATGTCGAAATTTGAAACAACATGGTTGTACTTGTGGCTTGTAGCAATTGTATATTCACAGTTGTATATTAAAACAGTAAAGCATGGCATCGGAAAGTAAAGCAGTTGAGACAATATCAAGGAAACTGAACTAGATAAGTACGGTACAAGGGTTATCACAAAGTTTGGATGTTAGAGCCAAAATACATAGTTCCGATGTCAAAGTCTAGCAAAAGTGGAACAATAATAAGTACATCATCTGAATAGTCAGGGCTACACAAAAGTAGGGCTACATCCATACATACTATCCGAAGTCACATCTACATATCTGTAGGTCAGTCTACTCATCCACTGGTCAGAAAGGATACCACTGCACAAGTCAACTATCCCGCAAAATCGACACACTAATGTCATCTGAACCTAAAGGACTGAGCTATCCGTAACACATCATGGGGCCGCACCGCGACGGAGCAAGGTCCTCACTCGGGAAAATGCACGACGCACAACACGCCTAGCATCCCTAGCCTGGATCACTCCGCCCCCGCGGATCCCTAAACCAAGAATCCTCTCGCGACTCCTCCTCTCAATCATATGGAGTCGAGCCCTAGTCCTCCTAGCAACAGCAGTCCTCATCTCAGCCTGGATCCTCAAGCGCGCCTCGCGCTCCTCCACTAGTGCCCGCCTCGCCTCATTAAGTCTGGCTTCTGCAGAAAGTAAGTCTCGGGTCAGGAACTGCACCACGTAGGCGTGCTCAGTACCCGACACTGGGGGTAGGTCCATCGGCGGGGGTGGTATGACAGGAACAGGAGCAGGTGCAGTAGCAGTAGCAGGAGCAGGAGCAGTAGCAGGGGTAGGGTCAAGCTCCTCCTCGCCAAAAGTATCACCCTCAGAGTCACCGTCCGATGAAACAGGGCTCGATGACTGCGGAGAAGGTGGGGGTGACACAACACGACCTTCACCGGATCTCACACTCTCCTCATCAGTAGCTACAGGAGATGGGGTAATAGGCTCAGGCTCAAAGGGCTCCTCAACGGGATCCTCATCATCAGTATCTCCTATCAGCGTAATCCTGGGGCCAAGCTTAGATTCAGCACCCATATCCTCCTCAGGATCCTCGGTATCTCGCATCAGTGCCTCATCATGCTCTCTCTCAAAGGCCTCAGGGTCTGGTATCTCCTCCATCTATACAAGGGAAATAAGGTGGGTCACTAACCAGAAAGAAAGGTTTAAGGAGTAGTTCCCTCACGGGCCTTAAAGTCAGGGCTATATCCGATAACCCGACTGCAAACTTGATGAGAGTTCTAAGTATTATTAGGGTTGTATTAGGGTTATTATTATTGTTATTATTATTAGGGTTTCTTTCTTAAATTACTATCGTTTCTGAGAACTGTAACCTCGCTCTGATACCATTTCTGTGACGCCCCCAGATCCGGGGTCGGAGATCTAGGCGTTCACGGTCCATTTTCCATTAATAACATACCTGTTCTTGCACATAATATATAAAACAGCCATCGACCCCACAATAAACTCACACCGCAGACACACACAGAGGTTAGAGTCTCAGAAACGTCACACAATTGATTAAGCAAAAGTAAAAGTTTCATAGTTATTACAGACCGAATTAAATAGAATTTATGCTACCAGCAACACTTCGATATGAAGCGAAGTTGGCGGCTTAAAAGTTTGTTATGGTACACTGCCTTGCACAGGTCATACTTATAAATAAAACGTACTAACAAAAGTTGCCAACCAATCCGCTAATGGGGCCTACCGGTGGAATCTCAACTGCTGCCTCGGGTCTAGTCACCTGCTTTCGGGCAGTCTGTCTTGGTCTTGCCATTTCGCTTAGCTGTTGTGTTTGTAAATTTGAAAACAAGCAAGAGTGAGCAACTATAGCTCAGCAAGAAATATATGTATAAGGTAAGCAATATAACATTTTATATGATTAGCAGTTATTAAACTCGTTTCTATCAATCAGATATAAAATCACTTGTCATTGTTGATAAATTTCGAAGGTGCACCAATACGTGCCCTTGTTTTCAAAATAAACTTGCAGTTCTAGATACTGCATAGAGTCAACATCTTTCTCATCAAAATAAAACACTATCAGCAACTTGGCACATAAGCCTAAGAAGCAGTGTCAGAGCATTTTCCAAAATGGAGGAATGGGACTTAAAGAAAACATAAAACCTGACAAGGATTGACGATGATCAGTCGCCACATCCAAGTCCAATAATCCGCGGGTCTTCTCTACCGGTAGAAGGATAGAAACTACATCCGTAACTATCCCCGGGTGAAAACTACATCCGTAATCACCCTCGATGAAAACTACATCCGTAATCATCCTTCGGCAACACCTGGGCCGGAATAATAATTGATGGACCGCCTGGCTCACGGCCGCTTACACATCCCGGGAATCGTTCGTCAACGGTTCCCACACCTGCCAGAGTCCCTTTTTCTTTTTCTTTTAAAAACTTGATTTTTGATTGAAAACTGAGTAGTTGAGGTCCAATATCAGTCGACCGATGATTCTTGAATTCATACAAGAAGCGGAACCTGACCGGGGGTTTTCGAAAATGTTTTGAGTTCGAAAGAGTTCGAGTTTGAAAGTATTAAAGGTATCTTGGATTAGCTTTATCTTTAAAATAAAGAACAATAATTAATAAATGATATTTTAAGATTTAATATTAATAATTAATAAAATAATTACTTAATTAAATAAGCTTTTAATCCAAGATAGGTATTTTGAGTATTTACGAAGATATATAAAATAATTACTTGAGTATACGATACTCCCCGAATGACCCTTCAGGTTTTCGCAATTTAATTACGATATAATAATATACCGCTCCCGGTCAATAGTATATACGGACCGCTACGACCTCTATTGCTAGAGTCGTTGTCCGAACAAAACATTTCATTCTAAGTTCAAGGGGTGCAAACATATATGTACTTATGCATCCCAATTTCATCGATACTTCGATAAACATAAACATTTGATATGATTGAAAACTAAAAACACAACAGTGAAAGTCCTTGTATATGTAAGTTTTGAAAAGTAAACTTGCCTTGGTATGGTTGGGGTGGTCGAGCGTGCGGAGTGGAACGATCTATACATAAGCAATAGCCGTTCGTCAGTACCTTAACAACATCTCTTTAATTACGGGGTTTTAGGGGGTACAAAATTAACTTAATGACTTCGTCTTATGACACTCTAGCCCCACTATAGGTTCATGTCATCACTCGATTACGCTCGTCACTTATTCGACTTAATTTGGTTACCATAACCGAATCATATCCATTACCCCTTACATCACACTCCCTTAACGACTTTTTCCCTTGCGCGAATTTTCTCTATCATTTTTATAAAATTGAAAAATACATATTTTAATCCAATTTTTTTTGGGTATCCTTCCCCACTGCATTTAATAACTTCTCTAATTTTTCCATGATCCTACATAAATTTTTAGGGGTTTAAACAAGGTTCACAAGGGGGCCATTTAGTGCAGTCCGGAATCCAGAAACACATTTCACTTCTCCGGCCATAACTCAAAATCTATACATCACCTAGTCATGAACCTTATATTTCTGGAAACTACATTCAAATACCTTTCCAACAATATATATTAGGACCTCAGGGGACAAGATTTGGGGGTTCAAAACCCTCTTACAAGACAGTTCAAGTCCCTGGGAAAAACTCAGCATGCTTGTTTCACTAAACCAACCAAGATTCTTACATCCACATCACAACCAACATCTAAATCACCAAGTTCATACTTTATAACATTCATGGAGATACATATACTAACCACAAGCATCAAAATCACAACCACAACACTTAAAATCAAGATCTATATCATCCATCACTTATACATCCAAGATTAACACAAATACACATGGATCTATCAATAAACATCACAAACACTACATGGCCAAGAGGGGTTAGGGTTTTTATACCTTCTTGAGTATATAGGAGCCTTGGGTATGCCTTACAAGTCTCAAGAACACCTTGAATGAGCTCCTACACTCCTTATAATCCAAGATCTAAAAGAAAACTTAACATTGTTACTATTCACCAAAACTTTAACAATTAATATCTTGAAAACTAATGGATGAAAAGGCTTGGAATTCTTAGTATACCTTCCTTATATGATGTAGAGTGCCTAGGAATTTTGCCTTGAATTATGAATGAAGAGAAATGGAAGAAAGAAAAATTTTCTTCCTTGGTTTCTTGCTTGGCCGAGAGCTTTTTGCTTGGGGGGGGGGGGAGAGCTTTTGTGTTTTGATTTTTGTGTTGGTGGTTAAAGTGAAAAGGTGTTGGGTGATATATGTATTAGTGTATAGATATGTAATACATGGTACAAGTCTAGGTATAGGCCACCATGCCCTCTTGTCTCCTTGGAAAAAGAAATGCCAACTAGTTACTATTCCTCTTGTCCACTTGGTATTACTAGTTTGTTTCCTAACTACTTAGTTGCATGGGACTTGCATGCAATATCACTCCTTGTATCATTATTCTTCCACCAATGCTTGTCACTTAATCTTTAATTCGTATCGTATCTTAATTAATTTCTCGTAATAATATTTTGTCGCGTAGAGATTTTCCTTGTAATTCCTTAAGTACTTAATTGTGTAAATTCCTCGAATATCCATAATTCCTCGTCATGATCCTTAATAAATCTTTTAATACTCCATTCACTCTCAAGTCCCAAGTTTTATAAATCTTACTAACAATAAGATTCTTGCCTTCAATAACCTTCCCCTTTATCTTACATAGTGAATGTAACAACATAGTTTCTCAGACAATCAATTCCATTAAACAACAGGGATGACTAGAAAGGTTCCAAATTGACAATGCCACAAGATATTATATAAAAGAAAATATTGCAAAAATTAGGGTTCTTACAGAGATAATTCAAAATTCAAATTAACCTTATCAATTACCGAAGCTACAGTTAATATGGGCATTTCCAAGGCTCACACGCCTCTTACGCATGTATCATTTCGACTTCTGCTCCAGTCATTTACTGCCACGTGTACGTGGCTGTCCCCCATTTACCTCGGCTATATAATCACATCTATAGTTCTAGGTTCTTTTTTACTTTTACCAAATACTTACTAAAACCCTTGGAGAGAGAAGAGAAGAAGCCCAATAGTCATTCACTCAATCCAGCTTCCTCACCGCCATTTTCTTTAATCCAGTGTATGATTCTGATACACCTTTCTCTGTTCTTTCCTTATCTCGACTTGATTTTCCATTTTTTATCTGCTTAGGTCTTGCATGCGTTTCCTTTCTCGCTTCTAATCTTTACTTGCATATATCTGCGTCTTGTCCATAGTCATATGTTATGTATAAATACATGTACTCACATCTGAGCTTTACTTTTCACATTCCATGTAGCACACACGTGTCTTCACTATGTCTTGAATCTTTGTTATAGTCATTTGTCTCCAAGGTTTGTTAACATATATCCGGGTTTGATGTTCTTCAATTTGTAGCCATGGATCAACCCTCGTATGCCTAGACTATTTGATTTCTTTTAATTATTTGTTAAGGACCTTAATTTCTCCTTAGTCTTCCTTGAGCCTGACCTTTCTCCATCTGTCTTGTAGATGACTTCTGAATCAACTCACTCTGACCTCCACTCCTCAATTAATGCCAAACTTAACCAAACATTTAGCCAAAGAACTAGGTCTAAGGTCTTGATCCCAAATGTAAGTGAACCACAGGATATTGTACTTAAACCCAATACTCCTTTCGATCAAAGCTTTCTTTCTCCTGGCTTGATTGATCTTGGGGATGATTGGCCTCCTGATTGTGAAGAAGTATCTAAACCTGAACCTTCTATCCCTGAGCCTGAGGTTGAGGTGGAAAGAGAGCTCTTTAGGAACGAGATTACTCCATACTGTGAGAAAATTGACTCCAGAATGGCTTCTATTAAATTATAGAAGCTTTTCGAGGAATGTCCCCATCCCTCTTGCAAAATAGTGATTCCTGAACCTGGTGAGAGAGCTCACAGATTTGATGTTAAGATCCCGAAAGCTGGAATTCCAAACGCTGTTATCTCTGCCACCTTCTTCAAGGTTGGTTTTTATATGCCTATCTATCCCTTTCTTAGGGAAGTACTAGAATTCTACGATTTAGCCCCAATGCAACTCACTCCCAATTCTTACCATTTAGCAATTAGCACATACATCTTATATGCAAGCAAGTACACAACCCCTGACTGGTAGAGAGCTTGGTTTCTTTTTCAAGTTGAAGGATACGGGTAGAAGTTCTGGATGTTTTTATTTATCAGCTTGGCCTACTCATTCTGGTCAATGCATTAAGGGGGTAAAGCAGAACTCGAGCAATGGCATGAGCAGTTCATTTACTGCTTTGATTGTCCAAATGTAAAGTATGAGTTCAATCGTCACCCCATAATTCCAAAACAAACTCTATAACACCCCCAGATCCGGGGTCCGGTCGTTACGGTCTCCAATTCTGTCCACAATACTTGAACTTACTTCAACATACAATAAATTACATCTTTATGACCCAACACAATAATATAAAACACACCCGTTATAGTCCCAGAGATGAAATCAGAGTAACAACCAAATTTTATTAAACACATTATGAGTTCTCTCAATCCAAAAGAATTTCAATATGAATACATACTCTTTGCCATCCATTTACATAAGTCATACTAGTCCATATATTTGGTACTGAAAGAATGAATCTATCCTACCAATAGCTTTCTCTTCGGCTCTGGTAGTCTCATCGTCCTCGCCAGCGTCGAGTGCGCCTTGTGCGAGTCATCTGATCTAGCTATTGTTGTGATATAATAATAAAGCAAGGGTGAGAAATAGCCCACCAACAATAATATTTAACTGAACGATAATATATAACAGTTCAAAAGTATCTTTCAAACCATATGCCATGCATTTACGGAAATGATGCCAGTATAATATGAACGATGAAGTTACAAGGTAACTCAAAATGTAAATATATGTGGGAATATCTGCTATGTCGAAAATAATCAAGATATTATCATTTATTATATAAAGAGGAACTTGCAAGGAAAATATTGCAATTCCAGTTATTAACATTTTTCGAAGTCCTACAACCTGAAAGAAGTCTCTTCGATACGTGTTGCGGAAGACACCGTCAACCTGAAAGAAGTCTCTTCGATACGTGTTGCAGGGAATTCCCAATTTGGGAGATGAACCAATACTGGAGTTATCATGCGCCAGCTGTCCCACTCCTTGATGATCAGTCGGGGATGGTACAACCCAATATAGTTTACTACCGGTAGAAGGAAGAACTGACGGCTCCAATTGTAGATTGCCTTTAATAGTAACTCCCTGGCCAATGGTTAGGCCTTGTGATGGACCGCGCGACTCGGCCTCTTACACACGACTCCTAGTTCGAATAAATCCACAGTATTGAAACGTAGAGTTTGTCCTCCCTTCCCCAAGTGAAATACTTGTTGATAAGACTCCACAAAGTAGTCGTATCTAGTTGGAAAGGAAAATTCACCAACATTTCCCCAAGCTTTTGCTTGTTAATGGATATCAACTTGTTCCAACAATCTTACCCCTCGAATGATGAGAAGGTACACACAGACTTAATGAGTCCATAGCAACCAAGTTGCGAGTGAAAAGGATAAATTATGACCGGGAAGTCAACAAGATAAATAACCTTTCTCAAGTAAGGTTCCCTTATAATTTAAGGGAAAGATTCGAGTGAAGAATGGAATCTTGAGGACCTTTCTTAATATAATATTAATCGTAGGACTCCGAAATATTTTACATAATATTTGGAGGTGAAAGATAATCTCCAAATAATATAAATCATTTTAAACAGAATTTAAAAAAATTAAATAAATATTCCAAGAATATTTATTAACTCAATAATAATTACGGAATATTATTAAATCATAATATTGCTCGTAAGTAATCCTCGAATGAATATATAGAATTATTTACTAAATAAATCACTCCTTAAATGAATATTCAAAATAATATTCATTAATAATTAGACTCCAATAAGTATTTAAAATAATATTCAATAAATGAGTCAAATTTTAAATGAATATTTGAAAATAATATTCATTTAATAAATAATCTTCTAAATGAATATCCAAATAATATTCATTTAGTAATCAAAACTTTAAAAGAATATTCGAAATAATATCCCTTAAGTAATTAGAACTTCCAATGAATATTTTAAAATAATAATCATTAAGTACATAAACCTTAAATGAATATTCGAAAGTAATATTCATTTAATAAATAACATTCTAATGAATATCAAAATAATACTCATTAAATAATCAACTCTAAATGAATATTCGAAACTAACATTCATTTAATATCTCTCGACTGAGATAATACTCGAATAACATTCCTCGAAAGATTTCCAAGTAATTGATACTTTATGGAAATATAAATAACGTTTAATAATAACATTCCTCAGATAAATAATAATCTGTCATTGGAATCCCTCCGGGTTTTCACGACTATCTATATCTCAAAATACCGACTCCCGGTCTATATTTAAGAATGAATATCATATGCCCTTCGCTAAGGGTCTTACCAAAACAATCCGGCTTATAACTGATAATTCGTATCTAGTCTATAAGCCAATGGCAATTCAGGGAACAGGTATCATAATATAATTTGACAATAGGCATGCATGCTATGGCATATGTAAGATGGCAATCACATATATATATATATATATATATATATATATATATATATATTATCACAACAACAGGTTCAAAGTTTTGAACACTTGCCTGGTAATCGGGTGTGGGTGGAGATAGCGTGCCCTGGGTCTGCTCGATGATCTATAAACAATCAGAACATTAGAGATTAACCACTTAACACCTTTTAAAAGTCTAGGTATAAACTTCGCTTAAATCGAAACACGTTTTCGAATTATCTCGTTATACACCTTTTAGTGTAACCCTTTTTATTACCGCTACGATCCGACATTTGTTAGCTATTACAACATGTCATCATACCCACACTCGGTATATACTTAAGTCGTATAAGTTCTAAAGTCGATCGATTACGAACCGAGATTATACCTCGAGTTTTATCATTCGTTTTCTAAGTGTTTTACCAAAGTTATAAACAAGCGGGTTTTTAGGGGTTCGTTCGCGTTTAACTTCGATTCAAACATTTTTATAAAATCGGAAAACGTTCCGTTTGACATGTGGTTTTCTTTCATACCTTCCTTATGACCTCTAGTATATATTTACCAAGATTCTCCACTGAGTAACATGCTTTACGAGGGTTCAATTGAAGTTACGAACTTTTACTTACGGTTTCGAACCAATTTTAGTAATTTGACCATAACTCCTAAACCGTAAGTCGAAATGTTTCAATTCTTGCGCCAAAACGATCTATGGCTCGAGATCTATAAGTACCAGTCATAATATTACCAAGGTCAGGAAATTATATTCACTGCCATGCTTGGTTTTTAAGTGTTAACAAAAATTCAGCATTACAACGACTATAAATCGGACGTTTCCAAATTGTTACAACAATCACCAAGCCACACCGGGCATACATACATCTTATACACATGATTCTCATCTCAACAAGTCCAGAAATATCATACTTCACCATCATATTCATTAAAGCTAATTACATAATCATGCTTATAATACACCATTTCATAACTAATCTCAAAATCATCCAATAATCATCAAAACTTAAACTAAGAGCCAGGGTTTCTTGAGATGATTACCTTCCTTGGAGTATGTACTACCCTTACTAAGATTGATCTAGTCCTTGTATAGCCTTAACAAAGCTTGGATCAACCAAAGAAAACAAGAAATCAAAGATTAGTTCTTGGAAGTTACTATTCATCCTAAACTTGTAAAAATCATAGAAAATTGAAAAATAAGAATTTAGCTCTCACAATTTTATCACATCTTGGGCTCTTCATAATCTTTGTTTTGAGTCCTAGATCATCAGATTTGAAGCTTCCTAGCTAGGGTTTTGAGGCCTCTTTTTCCACTGGACAGAAACTAGGCAGATTTGTTTCCCCAACTTTGAGCATGGATTTGACTAGGCTATACTACTTTGATTGCTATGAAATTTGTAAAGAACCTTGCCCATGGAGTGGAGAAGCTATGGTTAAAATTTGGTGATTTTATCATGGGTAGAAATGGAGATATGATTTTTTCTTTCATAGTGGTTCTTGCTGGGCAGGTTTAAGAAAATGGAGAGAATGGAGTTGACTTGCTTTTCTTTTGCTCTCATCTAATCTAATGTGCATTATTGTGATGTATGGAAAATATCTTGCATAAAGTGGCTTTATTAAAGTGCTTAAGTCATCCCATGCATCATCTTGGACATGTGTTAATGTTTTGTGGTGAGATGAGGTGTTTAAGCTTACTAAATGGTTTGATTTCTAATGTTAATAGTTAGCTTTGTAACTAGCTTGGTTGTAAGAACCCCAAATTTTGGATATAATTAAAACTTTTTATTAAGTAAGGATAAAACGAGGAACAATGATTCCGACAACAAGGTCACCAGCTCTAATGAATGGTGGCTTCAAAGAACAATGATTGTAATGAATGGATATTGCTTTGGACAATGATCCTGATGCATTGGTATATTGTCAGAATAGAGTAATTCGATGGTTGAGGACCTAGATAAGAATAATCTACCATCCAGGAAGGAGCTAATGGATCCTTGAAGGGAAATGAGTACGTGCATAGTATTTCCCGTACGTGCATAGTGTTTCCTGTACGTGCATAGTAATTTGGTGGATGAATAGTGATTTTGTAAGTTGGAAAACTTTTCACTCCACCCTATGTACGGGACGTGATATGGATGTTTCGAAGTTATATTAGTAATACGCGGAGGAAATAAGTGAATGCAGAGACGATCGGAATTCAGAAATTCCAAATTCTTTTCGGCATAATATTTGACCGGACAGTGGATTAAATATTATTATAATCCAAGAATTGAGATATTAACTTTGAGGATTTGATATTTTGGGATGTTATTATATTTGATTTAAGAATGAAGGTAGGAAACCACTGAGGAGTGGTTATGGCTACAATGTAATAATTGATATTTGGAAAGAATGAATGGAATTCGACTTTATTATTTCTATGTCTTGAAGAATGCTAAAGGGTAACAACATAGGTAAGAATAATCTATCTTCTAAGGGAATAAGATATGGCAATTTCAAGCAGGAGAATATTCTCATGTCATCCAGATCGGTAACGATTAATCCAGTAGTTCCGTAAAAAGGATAAGGAACGATCGAAAGAGAATACGGACAATTGCACCATCCTAAGAGAACAAGTAAAGAATACAGAATGAATAGTGTTTTGGTGGGAGTATATAATAATATGAGACGACACTATATAGAAGCATTCGGAACGGATTTCCGAGTTCGTATTAGTGATCCAGGGGGAAAATAAGTGTATGTAAAAGCTGTCGGATTCTGAAAAACCGCACTTTTATTTTCTCCGAGAGTTCCCTGGACACTGATAGCCTTAAGTATTTAACGAATGGATTTAAGGAATATAAATTGGAAAGTTAGAATGAAAGATGGAGAATGAAAGTATTAATATTAAAAAGGATTCCCGGTAAACCCTAATTAGAAATCCGTGAAATATTCCTACGAACAATCGATCGAAACGGGCAATAACCGGACAAGGAATCAAGCAGGGGAGCAAGATGCATGCATGTACAAGAGGATAAGACCAAGTGACCAAGCTAGTTACAATGCTAACTAGTAACATTATAGATCAAACTACTTAGTAAGCCTTAATACCTCATCAAGACCACAAGATCTTAACACATGGCTCAAGTGATGCATGCAATGACATAGCCACTTTATTAAAGCCACTTTATACAAGATATTTTCTAAACCAAGCAATAATTCACACAAAATAGATGAGAGCAAAGTGAAGCAAGCCAAACAACTCCATTCTCCCATTTTTTTTCTTCCATTCGGCTTTAAGGAAATTCAAAAACAAAAGTCCACCTTCCACTCCTTGTTTGATCTTGTAATTTTTAAGGTGAGTTCTATATTTCAAGAAACTAATCTCCTAGAAATTTCAAGTCCAAAATCCCTTGTTTCCATTTTCAAATAAATCATTTACAAGGAGGGTGAATAGTGTTCTTCAAGAACTAATGTTGGTTTTCTTTGATTTTTATGGTTGATTTAGCTAGCTTAGTGAGGCTAGAACACACTCCAAGGAAGGTATAAAGCTCTTGAAACCCTAACCCTTGTTTGAGATTTAAGCATGTTTATGATAGTTATAACTTAGTTATGGTTATGTTAAGATTATAAGCATGATTATGTATGGATTTTGGATTAATGATGTAAATAGCTAGATGAACGGAAAGGCATTGCTTGGCCTCAGTTCATGTATATAAGTCATGTATATGTTGTTTGGGTTGGATACTATGTTCATGGGAAGATTCGAAATTGGTAGATATTCGATTTACAGCCGTTATAATGCCCGATTTTGCAATACCATGTTTTGTATGCCATTTTCCATGTCGAACCCCTACTGTCCAGAGACCTTATCTGCCATGATAGGATAGGTAATGTTCTAAGCTTCGTTTTGATATAAAGATCACGTGAAACGGACTTACGGTTTAGGATTTATGACCAAATTACTAAAAGTAGTTCGAATCCGTAAACGAAAGTTCGTAACTGTAATTGAACCCTCGTAAACTATGTAACGTCATGGCGAATCTTGGTAAATAAATACTAGAGGTAAAAAGGAAGGTGTGAAAGAAAACCGTATGTCAAAAGGATCATTTTTCGATTTATTAAAAATGTTCGAGT
Organism: Saposhnikovia divaricata; assembly: GCA_036435485.1. Taxonomy (NCBI): domain Eukaryota; kingdom Viridiplantae; phylum Streptophyta; class Magnoliopsida; order Apiales; family Apiaceae; genus Saposhnikovia; species Saposhnikovia divaricata. Next base: position 65,650,489 of record CM071595.1, on the reverse strand, counting down.
CGAGGTTAAACGCGAACGAACCCCTAAAAGACGACTCTTTTATAACGTCGGTAAAACACTTAGAAAACGGGCGATAAAACTCGGAGTATAGTATTGGTTGAAAGGCATATGACTCAGCCTATTTGTAGTTAGAGGATCCTAATCCAATTAAAGTAGTTTGTAATAAGTAAATAATATCAACTGTCACAGGAATCTCATAAGGTGACAACTGTCAGAAGAAAAATCAACAAGTCAATCTATAGTTTTGATGTTTCACACTGAAGAAGATTCAGTTGCCTGATCAAGCATCAGTGTAGCATTGAAATACATGGATTTATTTCAAGGACAGAGGTTTCTATAAGTGATAAGAAACGATATCAGTTCAGAATGATCGGAGAGAGTGAAGAAAAGAAAAAGACCACAGTTTAATGTCAAGATGAAGAACAGAGATTGGAGTTAGTCGTTCATGAACCAGACAGTACATCGAGCGTCAACAAAAATCCAGTGTATGTTCGTTATTATAATTAAGTGGTCCACAGTGAAGTTTTGACTATTAAAAGGAGTTGTATTAATTCTATTTTAATTAATTAAATCAAATAGTTAATTTAATTAAATAAATTAATTCTATCAGAATTAATATATTTGTTAAAGTAATTATTAGATTAATTAAATAAGAATTAATCTGAAAAAGAAATAATTAATTAAGTGATTTATATAAATCATTTAGTTAATTATAATCTGAAAATATATAACAATATAACTATCTAAGGATAGTTATACCGATTGTTATATATAGTTCAAAAGGATAGTCATACAAAGGGAATGGTTTGGACAGTCATATTAAGTTCAAATAATAGTCATACCGAAAGTCATATACAAAGGAAATGATTATTGGACAGTCATATTCAGTTCAAAAGGAGATAGTTATACCGAAAGGTATATTCAAGTCAAGTGGCTATTGGACAGTCATATTCAGTTCAGTGGATAGTCATACCGAAAGTTATATTTAATGGGACAGTCATATTTCTTTCAGTGGATAGTCATACCGAATGTTATATATGTGTTAATTGATTGTTATATCAATTAAAACAACACAATATGACTATGGACGGAATATAAAGATCAGAAGCAGCAAAGAGGCAGAAGACAATTCACTTACAACTTCTGAAAAATCCCAGCAGCTCATATCTCTCTCTCTCAAGCTCAAGAACACTTACAAACATAATTCTGGAAATTCAAGTTCATCTCTTTTGTAATATTCTATCCGTTGGAACTTGTTTATGTGTGGTTCTTATAATACTAGCGAATTAAGTTTCCTAGTTCACAACTTGATATATTGATTTTAATTAACTAAATTAGAAAAGTTCATGTCGAATTTTCTAATTAGTTATTAATTACTTGATAATCATTTGGATTGATTTTGTAACACACATCAAGTTAATATATTGTTATATTCAACTTGAAATTTGTGTTGTATTATTCCGCTCAAATTTGTTTAAGTTAAATTTTATTTAAAGAACAAATTTCGATAAAATGGTATAGATTGTATTCAACCCCCCCTTCTACAATCGTATCGGACCTAACAATTGGTATCAGAGCTTATTGATTGATATACAAATCAAGATCCTAATTTTATTCCGCCAAAAATCAATCTTGAATTTTTAACTCTCTTAAAAATTCGTCATGTCTTCAAAAAGTATTGTTAAGATTCCTATGTTTAATAAGGACAATTATTCAATGTGGAAAAATAAGATGGAGTTGTTCCTTGATGTCGCAAATTCCAAATATTTGGGTGTTCTACAGAATGGACCTATAATTCCAATTCAACATACAACTGAATCAATAGTTGGAGGAGTTGTTGTAACACCTGCATCAACTAGTCCAAAGCCTGCTTCTTCTTTTACTCCGGATGAAAAGGAGGATGCTGGACTAGATAAGAATTTGAGACTTATTCTGATAGATTCCCTAGATGCTGTTATGTACAGTCATGTCATAAATTGTAAAACTGCAAAGCACATGTGGGAAACCATTGAGACTATTAATGAAGGGACAGATGAGGTTAGGGAGAACAGACTTCAAATTTTGACTTCTGAATATGAACATTTTAGAGCTGGTCCTAATGAGGGCATTCAGGAAGTGTTCGAAAGGTATAACAAAATAATCAACAACTTGCAAGTTCATGGCAAGCAATATACACAGAAGGAGATTAATATGAAGTTTTTGTTGACAATGACCACTCATCTTGAACACAGGATAACGGCCATCAGAGAATCGAGAGATCTGAATAAGATTGCTCTTGAAAGGTTGTTTGGTGTTCTGAAAACCTATGAACTGGAACAAGTACAACAGAGGGAGGTCACTGGAAAAGGAAGGGTGCCTAGTTCATCTACAGCTCTTGTAGTTGAAGCACCAAAGGATGTGGAAGCTAAGGTTGTTCTACCTTACAGCTCAGACAAGGAACAAACTGAAGTTGAACAGGGTCAAACACCACCTATTCAGGATGGTGGAGACTTTTACTCACTTGAAGAGCTAGATCAACTTGAAGATGAATCCATGGCATTAATGGTAAGGCAATTTGGAAATTTTAGATTCAGAAGAAATCCAAAGTACAGGTTCAAGTCAAATAACAGATTCCAGAGAGGAGGCTCTTCTTCCTCTAGTAACAGGGGAGGATACAAAACTGGATCTGTTGACAGAAGCAAATTTCGTTGCTTCAATTGTAATGAATTGGGGCACTTTGCCACTGAATGCCAGAAACCCAAGCAAACTCAAAGAAGAGACTTTGCTGCTGAGAAGAAGAAACCTGGGAAAGCTTATGTTGCAGCCGGTAAGAGTTGGGATGACATGGATAGCGAAGATGAAGAATATGGAAATCTTGCGCTAATGGCAATTGGTGAATCATCTGATCATCAGAACGGACAGGTAACTCTTACTGACACTGAATTAATTCGTAGTCTATATAATTCCTTAGGTAATGCACAAACTGGATATAATAGACTAGATCTACTAAGCACTAAACTTGGAAATGAAGTGTTAGAATTGAAAAAGATTCACATTAATCAAGATCAACAAAGAGATGAAATAACAATGCTTCTCACCAAGGAGAAATCTATTCTAGAAGTTGTTGGCAAACAAATGGCTAGAATTACTGAACTTGAAACGCAGGTCAGGGCTTGTTATAATTCTGTTAAAATTTCCAAGGAGTTCTTTAACAAACAAGTTGTTGAACAAACAGTAGGGATAGGGTATGGCTACAACGAAGCTGTTGGATTGTTGGGCATAAATTCCCCTAACCTTGTTAGTGCTGAAGAAAGAGGGATACCACATGTTCTTAAGAAAGTTAAAGATCCCCTCTTTAAGAAATCTGATGCTGGACCACCAGATATTCTTTCTATGGTCATCCAGGAAGAAATAAGAAATGAGGACAGTGCTAATGGCATTGTTCTTAAAAATGTCAAAACTACTAAGAAACCAGTTAAGTATGTTGAGTTAACTAGTTCGTCTAAAAGTAGTTTAAGTGACGAGCAGTTGAAAAAGAAAAATACCATGTCTGATATGCACACCATGCCTATTAATGATCCATCTCATAAATCATGTGGTATTATTAATTGTATAACTTGTGCTTTTAATAGTATGCGAGCATATTTTAATGGTAGCTATGCATGTGATAAACAGACTGCTCCGCGACAGCATATGAACAGGAACAATAATGTTCGGTCAAAGACTGTTATTCCTTCTCAAGTTAGGAGAAAGACATTTGAACCTAAGAACAAACAAAGGGTTACGAAGAATGTTTACCAGGTCAAGTGTCCAGTCAATGACACAAGTGTCCGTGTTGTTAAAGAAACATGGATACCTAAAGTAAAACAAAAGATTTTCAAATCTGTTTATAAGGTTAAATGTTTATTGGTTAAAGATGTTAAAATTAAAAGTGTTGCTTTGCCTGATAAAGGCCAATATTTTAAAACCGCAGGACCCAATCAAATTTGGGTTCCGAAGAAGGTTTAATCCGTTTGTCATTGCAGGGTGTTGAGCAGGTTGAACGTGTAACCTGGATCTTGGATAGTGGATGTTCAAGGCATATGACTGGAGATAGAACCCTGCTAACAAACGTGGTGGAAAAGGCCGGCCCAGTAGTTACCTTTGGAGATAACAGCAAAGGTAGAACTGATGGATATGGCAGACTTGAAGCTGGAAATGTTATCATAGAAGAAGTGTCCTTTGTAAAAGGACTTGAGCATAATTTGCTCAGTATCAGTCAATTCTGCGACAAAGGATTTGATGTCCATTTTAACAAAAAGAATTGTCTGATTTCTCACAAAAGAAGTGAACAACCATCGCTGACTGGAGTCAGAAAAGGAAACTTGTATGTAGCTAACTTGAATACGGGAAGCACTGAAGAATTCAATTGCTTCTATTCTAAAGCGTCCACAGATGAAAGTTGGCTATGGCACAAGAAACTCTCTCACCTGAATTTCAAAACAATGAACTCTCTTGTTAAAAGAGAATTAGTGAGAGGTTTGCCTTCTATGGAATTTACACAAGAAGGACTATGTGACGCATGCCAAAAAGGGAAGATAAAAAGGGCAACTCACAGGAGCACTAATACATCATCAATAACTGAACCATTACAATTACTTCATATGGATTTGTTTGGTCCAGTTAATGTGATGTCAATGTCAAAGAAAAGATATGCTCTAGTGATTGTTGACGATTTCTCTAAATTCACATGGGTTTTGTTCTTACATTCCAAAGATGAAACTCCACAGTTAGTGATTGATCATATCAAGTTGATTGAGCTTGATTCAATGTATCCAGTAAGAGCGATAAGGTCAGATAATGGAACTGAATTCAGGAATGCAGTTCTAAATGAATTCTGTACTGAGAAAGGTATAACAAGACAGTTCTCGGCTCCAAGAACTCCTCAGCAAAATGGGGTAGTTGAAAGAAAGAATAGAACCTTGGTTGAAGCTGCTCGTACTATGCTAAGTGAACCAAGGCTTCCATTAAGCTTTTGGGCTGAAGCTGTCAATACTGCATGCTATACCCAGAATCGAACGCTGATCAACAAAGACTTAATGAAGACACCTTATGAAGCATTAACAGAAAAGAAACCAACACTCAAGTACTTTCATGTATTTGGAACAAAATGCTTTGTGCTAAAAGAAGGAGACGATCAAGGTGGTAAATTTGAAGAAAAAGCACATGAAGCAATTTTTGTGGGTTATACAAGAAGAGCATATAAGGTGTATCTAATTGATCAACAGAAAACAATGGAAAGTGTCAATGTTACATTTGATGACACAAAACTTCCTAATATCCAAACTGAAGATTCATCTGAAAAGCTGTCTTTTGAAGATATGACAGATCTAGAATCAGATGATGATAGTCCACCTGATGTGTTTGCTGATGCTAATGACAACAATGTCAATGATGAGACTAATCAGAATAATGGTGATGAAAATCATGATAATGTTGAAAGTGTCACTAATAATTCTGAACAATCGTCTAATCAGCCTGGCAACAACTCAGGGGGAGTTAATGAAGGATCTACTAGTCATATTCAACATCATAATGAAGATCAAGGCGAATCATCAAGATTAAATCTTCCAAGACAGACTGTCTGGAATAGAGCTCATCCTTTTGAGCTAATCGTTGGTGATCCAGATGTTGGTGTAAAGACTAGAAGAGCTTTTCAAAATCAATGTAATTATTCAGGGTTCCTATCTGAAATGGAACCTAAGAAAACTGAAGAAGCTCTTTCAGATCCTGATTGGGTGATTGCTATGCAAGATGAACTCAATCAATTTAAACAACAAGAAGTGTGGAATCTGGTGCCCAGACCTACAAATAAAACAGTGGTTGGTACAAGGTGGGTATTCAGAAACAAACTTGATGAAGATGGAACAGTAACAAGAAATAAAGCAAGACTGGTAGCAAAAGGTTACTCACAATCTGAAGGCATTGACTATGATGAAACCTATGCTCCAGTGGCTAGACTTGAGGCCATAAGGATATTCTTGGCATTCGCAGCATTTTCAAACTTTAATGTTTATCAAATGGATGTCAAGAGTGCCTTTCTGAATGGAAAACTGGATGAAGAGGTATATGTAGAACATCCACCTGGTTTTGAAGATCCAGATTTATTGGGGTATGTTTACTTTCTCTTTAAAGCTATATATGGTCTTAAGCAAGCACCAAGAAAATGGTATGACACACTCTCTGAATTTCTACTTGAAAATGAATTTACAAGAGGTGTCATAGACAAAACTCTCTTCACAAAGAAACATAAAAAGGATACAATATTAGTCCAAATCTATGTGGATGATATAATATTCGGGTCTACTAATGATATTCTTTGCAAGAAATTTGCTAAGTTAATGCAGGGTAAGTTTGAAATGAGCACGATGGGTGAGCTGAAGTTCTTTCTTGGATTGCAAGTAAGTCAAAGGACAGATGGAATATTTATCTGTCAATCCAAGTATGTCAAAGAGCTTCTCAAGAAATATCAAATGGAGGACTCATCTTCAGCAAGAACACCATCATCGACAGCGGTCAAATTTGGAGCATGTGAAAATTCTATCAAGGTAGATATCACAAGCTACAGAGGTATGATAGGCTCATTACTTTACCTTACTGCAAGTAGACCTGATATTATGCATGCTACGTGCTTGTGTGCAAGGTTCCAATCAGATCCTAGAGATGTTCATCTTATTGCTGTTAAACGAATCCTGAGATATCTTAAGGGTACGCCTAATTTAGGCATCTGGTACCCTAAAGATTCTGGTTTTAATCTTGTTGGATATACAGATTCAGATTATGCAGGAAGTGTTGTGGATAGAAAAAGCACCTCTGGGAGTTGTCAATTCCTAGGTGGTAGACTGGTTTCCTGGTACAGCAAGAAACAACAAACAGTTTCCAACTCAACAGCTGAAGCTGAATATATAGCTGCTGGAAGCTGTTGCGCACAGATTTTGTGGATCAGGAATCAGCTGAGAGACTATGGTTTTGTACTAGATAAAATTCCTATTTTATGTGACAATACAAGTGCCATAGCTATCTCTAACAATCCTGTGCAGCACACAAGGACAAAGCATATTGACATCAGGTATCATTTTATTCGAGAGCATGTCATGAATGGTACCGTGGAGTTACTTTTTGTACCTACGGAAGAACAAACAGCAGATATTTTTACTAAGTCTCTTGACGAATCCACATTCACCAGACTTGTTGGTGAATTGGGTATGTTAAATAGTCCTAGTAATTAAACTAGTTAATATCTGAGGTTTGATCTTTAATAATTTTCAAGTGATTATTGTGTACAATATTTGTTATTTGAAATCACTTGAATAATTATTTTATCAACTTATAATGTTGCTTGTTTCTTCTTAAAGTTTTATCACTATCTTCGTTATACATCTCTAAATACTTCTTGTAATTTTAGAGTGATTCATTTTCCTTAAAAAATATTTTTCTCGAATTTTACTAGCTGTAGTTTATGAGAAATCTATTTTTCTTGAAAATGTTATTATTTTAAAATCAGTTTAATTATTTTTTATGTTTAATAAATTATATATATATTTTTTTATAATTTTCTATATGGAAATTATTTTATTAGAAAATTGATATTTATTAATTCACCAGAAATAACTTTGTATATATTCAATATTTTATTTATTTTGATTTGTAATGTTTGTCCTTTTGTTATTAATGTTTGATCTCGTAAAAAGGACTACCTATGATCGTTTGTTTAATTTTTATTAGGTTTGCTGATTTTAGTGTAAGTTATTTTACTAATTTTTGGCTTGGTTTTTGATAGAAATTAAATTGCTTCAGTTTTAGAATTTGCTAGTTCTAAATATCCTGTTAATATTTAGATTTTAGGATAGTTATATTTGTTGTTTTGTTTATATTACAATAGATATAACAATTAATCTGATTGTTATATTTGTATTTTAGGGTAAATATAACTCTAATTAGTATATAGTTATATTTTTGTTTTGTTTGAAATATAACTGTCGAAAATTCAATTTTGCATTGTCATACTCTTTGTTTTTCGATAGTCATATTAGTGTTATCTTGTTAATAAAACTGTTATATAACTATGTAGTTAGGATAGTCATATTACGTTTATACGTAATATAACTATCGGTATGACTATCAACCGATAGTCATATCTTGTGTGTGTTAGATAGTCATGTAAGTTAATTAAACTAGTATATAACTATTAATATAGGATAGTTATATTTTGTTTAACACATAATATAACTATCGGTATGACTATCAACCGATAGTCATATCTGAGCTGAATTATATATAAATCGTTAGTAATATTGATAGTTATATTCAGTTATATTATCTGTTCAGCGTGTTAAGTCACCTGAGACACTATTTCGAACGATACATACATATACACGGTGTATAACTATCGAATTGCTGCCGAATTACTGTCTCAATCACACTCGAATCACAGTTCTAAGAACAAAATTCGATTACCCATTCAATTATCTTCAAAACCGTTGCTTAAATGTAAGATTTGGTTGTGTTTTGAAGATTTTTTTTTTGTTAAAAAACTTCGGATTTTCGATTTGAAATTCAAGAACATTGGTTGTGATTATTCAAAAACTAAAAATAGACGTGTGTTTGTGATGTTATGGAGATCATTGCCTCAAATTTTCAAAATTTTTGGTGAAGAATTCGATTATTCGAATTTTTATTTATTTATTTATTCGAATTTTGTGTATTAATTAGTTTAATTGCTGAATTTTGCAGATTCTCTAAGGTTAAAATTTGATTTGGAATGGCTGACACTTATAATAATTTTGAGATTGTTAATCACAACTTTATTGGATATTTTAATCCCGAGGATTGCTCGGTGGATCGTTTCAAACCGTGGATATCTTTTCTGAACGATCATAATATCTGTAGTCATGCTATAACTGCAAATGTTCCCATGAAATTTGGTCCGCTTAAACTAATGTGTACTACAGCTATGGTGGCCTCAGACAACAGATCATTTTCTTTCAACTTCAGCGATAAGACATATACAGTGGATGAATCTGTCTTCAATGCTGCTCTGAGACTGCCTACTGAACAATTTAATGAGCCTCCTTCAATTGATGAGTTGACACATTTCTTCACACATCTGAATTATCAAGGTCAATTGGATCTTAAGCGTCCCCTGAAAAGTAACCTGGTTCAAGAATGGAACATATTCTTCGAAATCATTGCAAAGGTCTTTGCTAATTCTACCAAGAGTAACAACACTGTCATCACGGGAATGTTGCAGTCTATTGGTTACTCAATTGCTTACAACAGAAGAGTCAATTTTGGTAACTTGCTCTGGCCTATTTTGATAAATCGTGTAAAGAAAGCTAGGAAGAACTTTGGGAAAGGTAAACTGGTTAAATGTCATTATCCTCGATTTTTGACATTAATTTTTAATCATCTTATGCCTACGGATCAGCCTACTCCTTTTCCAAATGACCGAGTTCAATGGTCTGGTAAACCAAATAAGAAGTTCTACACAAGGTTGGATACTTCTGGTACTCTGGCGCATGTTCCAGTAGTCATAACACCATATATGTCTACGTTCATAAATTTGCCAAATGTTATGGCTCAACCAGTTGCTGAGCTACTTGCAATTGAACAAGCTCCAGAACCTGAAGCAGAACACACAGCTACTGAACATCAACCAGAACCTGAACCGTTAATTGATCCTGAACCTCACTATCAAGTGGATCAACCCATTCAGACTGAAGATGTTGGAAATGTAAATGATTAGGTATTTGACTCAACTTCTACTCAATCTCAATATCTTTCTGATAGTCAAACAAGTGCGAGAAATGACCAAGGGGCTGTACAACCACAACCTCTAACCCAGGTCAATACACCAAATACTAAATCCAAATTCTCCAAACACTATCAAAGAAAGAAATTGTCAGTCAAACGATACAATCCGAGTAGTGATATTCTGAGTGAAACTACAGTTCTGCCTTTACAAAAGAAAAGTAAACCTACATCTGAGTCAACTGTAAACCCTTTCATTTCATCAACCACTCCCTTGTTACTTACAATGGGGGAAGACATTTTCTCAAATGAAGCTGAAAACACTCTCATGCAAGTTGACCAAGTTACAGTGCCTGCCATTGTTACGGCAGAAGAACTCTCACAGGTTGATAGGGATTTGCGAACTCCCATTGCACCACCACTGACCTTCCAAGAGGAGGCTAGGGTGATTTCTCCTGCAGGTACAATGGATGCAGCTATGGATTATGAGAGGAGTGATGTGAGAATTACTTCAAATCTGAGTGAAACACTAGCACGTGAGGTGAGTGCTACTCAGAGAGCTATTGAAGTGAGAGCACACACTGACACAAACACTCTGTCTCTTATGGAACAACTTGCTCAAATGAAAGAAAATCTTGCTCAAGCTGAAGAGGATAACAAGAACTTAAGATTTGATATGGATAACATGAGAACTATCCTCAACAACAAGATCAGTGCACTCAAGCTAACTCAACAACAAGCAATTGAAGACTCTGGAGATGTCACAGTGGCTCAAGATCTCATTATATCTTCAATGTCAAATCAGATTGAAGATATTCAGAATAACATGAATGAACATCACTTGTCCACTAAACATCGACTTAGTCAGATTGAAAGGCAGAATGCACTCCAAGCAAAAGGGTTGACTCACTTGTATAACATCATTACTAGAACTATCACTCCAACAGAAGAAGAAAGAAAGTTCTTTGAAGGTCAAGATGGAGGAGGTGATGGTGATGAACGTGACCCGAAGCCTGCTGATTTTGTTCCCTCTGTAGAGGATTCATCAACTAAGGGGGAGAAGTCAAGACATGGAGGAAGTTCAAGTAAATCTAAATCTGATCAAGGAGCTGATCAAGGTGATAGGAGAGATAAGGGGAAGAGGAAAGAAATTGGAAGTTCTGACATGCATGAAGAACCTGAAGATATTGAAGGTTACTACTACACAGGTGAACCAGATAGTATTGACATGTTTGCTGATTTAAAGTTCACAGATGTGGGAGAAGTATTACCTGAACCAGATCTCAGGGACTGGGAAGATGAAATGCCCATAGACTCAGAAGCTGAAGCTGAACAGATACGTCTAGATTTTGAAGCTGAAGCAGAAATTGACAGACAAGAAGCTCAACTAAAATTGAGAGATGATAGGCTTAAAAAGACATTGGACTTGATTGCTCATAAAGAAAAACTTCAAAAAGAGGAAGCTGCAGCAATGCAACGCCAACATGCACTTAAGGTACAAGCTAGGAGAACATACATCAGATTAAAAAGTGGTGACAAGTGGGAACGAGCTCAAAAAGCTATAGACTCACCACAAACGTCTGAATATGATGATCGTCGGCTAAGTGCTATTCTTGATGAATTTAAGAATTCAAATCCAATACATGAAGGGTATGTGAAAGCCTTACAAACAGAAGTCGTCAGGATATCTTCTGCATTTGAACCAAGAACCGATGAGTTAGTAATTTTCGTTGAATGTCATAATGTTGGAACATTCAGAGTGTCCCTTCAATTCTTTTATGACAGATCTTTGACAGAACTCTGGGCTCTTAGACCAAAGGTAAGAACATCCTCTGAGTTGGGAATACTACTTCATGAAAAGTTCAAAGAGTTTGCTGAAAGAGCTGGACCGGAAGTGATAGAAGAGCCTAAGCAAGTGAAGTTTCTTAAGGGTGAAGTGATACATACAGTCAAACTTCAGACGAAAGATTTGTATGAGCACTCTGCTAAACACTTGGTATTTGTGGAGTACATTCTTAGAAATCATGGATTTACTTCTCAACTTAAACGGGAAACTGCAGATCATATCAAATCTTATGCTCAAACCAATGTGAAAGACTATGTAAAATTCAAAGGTGAGTTGAGGAAATCACTTGGAATTCCATTGGTACTTCCTACAAGGCTATCATCAAGGAAAGAAATGTTAGTTGATGTTGAGCTACATAAAAGCCTACCAGTCCTGAATGAAGAAGAAGAAGAAGAAGGAGAGTTCAGACCTGGAGGAAGTGAAAACTGAAGAACCGCTCTACTTGTGATATTTTTAGAGCTTAGATAGAACAAGATAGCATAATTGTACTATGTGATCAGTCTAGAGGATCATCTATCTTGTATTTATCTTTTCTGTTTGAATCTGGATAATGTTATATATGAACCAGAACTTTTTCATTATTTACTTAGCATTTAAAGTTTTATTCTTTACTTATTTAATTGGGATTAGTTGAAGAATCCTCTAGGTATTTGCTTGTTACTGTCTAACAAACAAATAGGGGGAGATTGAAAGGCATATGACTCAGCCTATTTGTAGTTAGAGGATCCTAATCCAATTAAAGTAGTTTGTAATAAGTAAATAATATCAACTGTCACAGGAATCTCATAAGGTGACAACTGTCAGAAGAAAAATCAACAAGTCAATCTATAGTTTTGATGTTTCACACTGAAGAAGATTCAGTTGCCTGATCAAGCATCAGTGTAGCATTGAAATACATGGATTTATTTCAAGGACAGAGGTTTCTATAAGTGATAAGAAACAATATCAGTTCAGAATGATCGGAGAGAGTGAAGAAAAGAAAAAGACCACAGTTTAATGTCAAGATGAAGAACAGAGATTGGAGTTAGTCGTTCATGAACCAGACAGTACATCGAGCGTCAACAAAAATCCAGTGTATGTTCGTTATTATAATTAAGTGGTCCACAGTGAAGTTTTGACTATTAAAAGGAGTTGTATTAATTCTATTTTAATTAATTAAATCAAATAGTTAATTTAATTAAATAAATTAATTCTATCAGAATTAATATATTTGTTAAAGTAATTATTAGATTAATTAAATAAGAATTAATCTGAAAAAGAAATAATTAATTAAGTGATTTATATAAATCATTTAGTTAATTATAATCTGAAAATATATAACAATATAACTATCTAAGGATAGTTATACCGATTGTTATATATAGTTCAAAAGGATAGTCATACAAAGGGAATGGTTTGGACAGTCATATTAAGTTCAAATAATAGTCATACCGAAAGTCATATACAAAGGAAATGATTATTGGACAGTCATATTCAGTTCAAAAGGAGATAGTTATACCGAAAGGTATATTCAAGTCAAGTGGCTATTGGACAGTCATATTCAGTTCAGTGGATAGTCATACCGAAAGTTATATTTAATGGGACAGTCATATTTCTTTCAGTGGATAGTCATACCGAATGTTATATATGTGTTAATTGATTGTTATATCAATTAAAACAACACAATATGACTATGGACGGAATATAAAGATCAGAAGCAGCAAAGAGGCAGAAGACAATTCACTTACAACTTCTGAAAAATCCCAGCAGCTCATATCTCTCTCTCTCAAGCTCAAGAACACTTACAAACATAATTCTGGAAATTCAAGTTCATCTCTTTTGTAATATTCTATCCGTTGGAACTTGTTTATGTGTGGTTCTTGTAATACTAGCGAATTAAGTTTCCTAGTTCACAACTTGATATATTGATTTTAATTAACTAAATTAGAAAAGTTCATGTCGAATTTTCTAATTAGTTATTAATTACTTGATAATCATTTGGATTGATTTTGTAACACACATCAAGTTAATATATTGTTATATTCAACTTGAAATTTGTGTTGTATTATTCCGCTCAAATTTGTTTAAGTTAAATTTTATTTAAAGAACAAATTTCGATAAAATGGTATAGATTGTATTCAACCCCCCCTTCTACAATCGTATCGGACCTAACATTGGTTCGTAACGATCGACCTTAGAACTCATATGACTTAAGTATGTCCCAAGTATAAGTACAATGACATGTCGTATTAACGAACGAATGTCGGGTCGGATCAGTGATAAAAGTAATCCACAAAAAGGGGTATAACGAGATAACTCGAGAACGTGTTTCGAATTAAGTATAACTTAACTTTTAATATGTTAAGTGATTAATCCCGAATGCCTTGGCTATTTATAGATCACCAAGCTGAACCGGGACCCGCTACCACTACCCCTTACCGTACTCGACTACCAGGCAAGTTTCAATTCCCTTCTTTTAGGCTGTTGTTGTGAATGAATAAATATATATATATGATTGCTGATATACATATGCCATTGCATGCATGCCTACCTTCAAGTTGAATTGATATACTTGTTCCCTGAATGTTATTGTTGGCTTATAAGCTAGATAGTTATATATCAGTTATAAGCCGGTTGTTGTAAGACCCTCATAGAAGGGCGTATACATCTTATTAATCAAAAATAGACCGGGAGTCAATATTCCTTGATATATCAAGATTACCTCGGAGGAAAATATTTAAGAATATTTTCTATTATTTGGGCGACGAATATTATTTGAATATTCGTTCGAGACTAATTATTTTAACGATCCTTACTTCAAATAATTATTTGAACGTAACTATTCAACGAATAATATTTCTCAATATTCATTCAGAGTCGAATTGATTATCGATTATTATTTCGAATATTCTTCTAAAGATGAGACTACTAAATGAATATTATTTGGATATTCTTTTAGACTATTATTTTATTAAATAAATATTACTTTTGAATATTCATTTAAGATATTAAATACTTGATGAATATTATTTTAATATTCATCTGAAGCTTGATTTAATTATCGAATATTATCTCGAATATTCCTTAAGGATTGGATTACTAAATGAATATTACTTGATATTCATTTAGGATATTATTCATTAAATGAATATTACTTTTGAATATTCATTTAAATTCCTAATTAATTATGAATATTACCTTAAACATTCTTTTCAGGTCTTATTAATTAATGAATATTGTTTTGAATATTCATTTAAATATTTATTTATTCAATAAATATTCTCCTGATATTTCTTCAGGGATTATTTTGAGAAATACTCTGATTAAAGATATTCATTCATATTCCCAAATATTCTTTAAATATTCTAACTCAATAAATATTCTCTGAATATTTATTCCATACTTAGAATAATCTCGATAAGGTTTATCTTCTTCGATTATTACAGAAAATATCTCGGAGTCATATTATTATTAATCTTATATCAAGAAAGGTTCTCAGACATCATTCTTCTTTGAGTCTATCTCCTTAATAATAAGGGAACCTTACTTGGAAAATGTTATTTATCTTGTCGACTTCCCGGTCATAAAGTATTCCCCTCACCCGCAACTCGGGTGCTGTTGACTTATTAAGTCGTTGCTTACCTTCTCATCTTTCGAGGGGTAAGATTACTGGAACAAGTTGATATCCGTTACCAAGTAATTGCTTGGGAGTTATTGGTAAATTTTCCTTTCCAACTAGATACGACTACTTTGTGGAGTCTTATCAACAAGTATTATACTTGGGGAAAGGGGACGAACGTTACATTCAGAATCATGAATTCTATTTGAACTAGGAGTCGTGTAAGAGGCCGAGTAGCGCCGGTCCATCCCCTTTGGCCCAACCGTTGGCCGGGGAGAGCTAGTAAGGCGGTATACAAGTAAAGCCGTCAGTTCTTCCTTCTACCGGTAGTAAATCTTAATTGAGCTGTACGATCTCGACTGATCATCAAGATTGGAACAGCGGGCGCGGTGAATACTCCATCATTGGTTCATCATCCAAATTTATTTATTTCCTGCAACATGATTACTGTTGGCAGAGTTGGAAAAAGGGTCATAACTGGAATTGCAACCTTTTCTTGCAAGTTCCCCTTCTTAATAACAATAAGAATATCTCGCTTACTTTGATGTAGCAGATATTTCTACTAACAAATACTTTAAGTTACCTTGCAACTTCATCGTTCATATTATACTGGCATCACCGTAAATGCATGGCATATGGTTTGAAAGATACTTTTGAACTGTTATACATTATCGTTCAGTTATATGTTATTGTTGGTGGGCTATTGCTCACCCTTGCTTTATTATTATATCACAACAACAGCTAGACCAGATGACTCGCACAAGGCGCACTCGACGCGGGCGAGGACGATGAGACTACCAGAGCTGAAGAAGAAGCTATTGGTAGGGTATATTTATTCTTTCAGTACCAAGAATATGGTCTAATATGACTTATGTAAATGGATGGCAAAGAGTATGTATTTATATTGAAATTCTTTTGGATTGTAAGAACTCATAACGCGATTAATAAAAATTTGATTGTTACTCTGATTTCATCTCTGGGACTATAACGGGTGTGTTTTATATTGTTGTGTTGGGTTATTGAGACGTAATTTATTTTATGTTAAGGAAAGTTCAATTGTTGTGGACAGAATTGGAAACCGTAACCACCGGATCCCGGACCCCGGATCT
Organism: Saposhnikovia divaricata; assembly: GCA_036435485.1. Lineage (NCBI taxonomy): Eukaryota > Viridiplantae > Streptophyta > Magnoliopsida > Apiales > Apiaceae > Saposhnikovia > Saposhnikovia divaricata. The sequence continues at coordinate 65,634,168 of CM071595.1, read as the reverse complement.
GGGGGTGTTACATTGGTTACTTGATCCTATCCACTTGCACATGCTTGTATCTTGGCTCTCTGCTTGTTTCTTTGTCCGGTTATTGCTCAATTCATTGATCGTTCGGGGAAATATCGCAAGGATTTCTAATTAGGGTTTTACCGGAAACCGTCCTAACATTTATACTATCATTCTCAATTCTCTTTAATAATTCTTGTGATACTCCTATGGTTTTGATGATTATAAGAACCCCAAATTTTGGATATAATTAAAACTTTTTATTAAGTAATGATAAAATGAAGAACAATGATTCCGACAACAAGGTCACCAGCTCTAATGAATGGTGGTTTCAAAGAACAATGATTGTAATGAATGGATATTGCTTGGGACAATGATCCTGATGCATTGGTATATTGTCAGAATAGAGTAATTCGATGGTTGAGGACCTAGATAAGAATAATCTACCATCCAGGAAGGAGCTAATGGATCCTTGAAGGGAAATGAGTACGTGCATAGTATTTCCCGTACGTGCATAGTGTTTCCCGTATGTGCATAGTGTTTCCTGTACGTGCATAGTAATTTGGTGGATGAATAGTGATTTTGTAAGTTGGAAAACTTTTCACGCCACCCTATGTACGGGACGTGATATGGATGTTTCGAAGTCATATTAGTAATACGCGGAGGAAATAAGTGAATGCAGAGACGATCGGAATTCAGAAATTCCAAATTCTTTTTCGGTATAATATTTGACCGGACAGTGGATTAAATATTATTATAATCCAAGAATTGAGATATTAACTTTGAGGATTTGATATTTTGGGATGTTATTATATTTGATTTAAGAATGAAGGTAGGAAACCACTGAGGAGTGGTTATGGCTACAATGTAATAATTGATATTTGGAAAGAATGAATGGAATTCGACTTTATTATTTCTATGTCTTGAAGAATGCTAAAGGGTAACAACATAGGTAAGAATAATTTATCTTCTAAGGGAATAAGATATGGCACTTTCAAGCATGAGAATATTCTCATGTCATCCAGATCGGTAACGATTAATCCAGTAGTTCCGTAAAAAGGATAAGGAACGATCGAAAGAGAATACGGACAATTGTACCACCCTAAGAGAACAAGTAAAGAATACAGAATGAATAGTGTTTTGGTGGGAGTATATAATAATATGAGACGACACTATATAGAAGCATTCGGGACGGATTTCCGAGTTCGTATTAGTGATCCAGGGGGAAAATAAGTGTATGTAAAAGCTGTCGGATTCAGAAAAACCGCACTTTTATTTTCTCCGAGAGTTCCCTGGACACTGATAGCCTTAAGTATTTAACGAATGGATTTAAGGAATATAAATTGGAAAGTTAGAATGAAAGATGGAGAATGAAAGTATTAATATTAAAAAGGATTCCCGGTAAACCCTAATTAGAAATCCGTGAAATATTCCTACGAACGATCAATCGAAACGGGCAATAACCGGACACAGAATCAAGCAGAGGAAGCAAGAGTCTTGTGTAAGCTACTAGAATAAATATCTAGCAACCAAGTGGCTTAAAGTAACTAGCATACTTGGAGATGGAAGTAGTACTTAGATATCAAACCAATACTTAGCATGAAAACCATTCAAAATGCAACACATGTCTCTTGATTGCATCATGGATGACCTAGGCACTTTAATAAAGCTACTTTAGCAAGATATTATCCAAGGCAACATAATAATACAAGGAAAAGATCAAGAACAAGCAAGCAACTCTCTCCCCATCCAAAACATTCCATTCGACTTCCTCCCTAAATTCCAAATCCAAAGTCCAAGCTTCCACCATTGTTTGATCTCCAAATTTTTATGGTAAGTCCTATAATTCATAAAAGTGATACCCTAGAAATCTTGGCTTCAAACTCCATGTTTTCCATTTTCAAATAAATCATCCAAGCCTAGGGTGAATAGTGATTTTAAGAAACTAACTTTGATTTCTTGTTTTGTTTGGATGATCCAAGCTTTGTTAAGGTAATAGACAAGGCTTACCAAGTGTTATTCACTCTCCAAGGAAGGTAACAAGCTCCAAAAACCCTTGGTACCATTTTGAGATTTTATGAGTTTTATGGATGATTTAGTGTTAATATGCTATGTTATGCTTAGATCTATGTTATTAGTTGATTATGGTTGTTGTTTGGATTGTGATCCATGAGATGGTTGAGATGAGTTGTTGATAGACTAGTCATGATGATTATCATGCGTTTGTGTGGTTGGATTGATCTTTGTTAGATCGAGATAAAGTGTAAAAACTTTGGAAAACGCGTAAACATAGCCGTTATAATGCCCGATTTTACAATATCATGTTTTGTATGCCATTTTTCGCATCAAGACCCTACTGACCAGAAACTTTTCTGCCATTTTAAGATAGCTTATGTTATAAGCTTCGTTTTGATATAAAGATCACGTGAAACGGACTTACGGTTTAGGAGTTACGGCCGGTTTACTAAAAGTATTTCGAAACCGTAACCGAGAATTCGTAACTGAATTTGAACCCTCGTAAAATATGTAAAGTCATGGCGAATCTTGGTAAATAAATACTAGAGGTAAAAAGGAAGGTGTGAAAGAAAACCGTATGTCAAAAGGATCATTTTTCGATTTATTAAAAATGTTCGAGTCGAGGTTAAACGCGAACGAACCCCTAAAAGACGACTCTTTTATAACTTCGGTAAAACACTTAGAAAACGGGCGATAAAACTCGGAGTATAGTATTGGTTCGTAACGATCGACTTTAGAACTCATATGACTTAAGTTTGTCCCAAGTATAAGTACAATGACATGTCGTATTAACGAACGAATGTCGGGTCGGATGAGTGATAAAAGTAATCCACTAAAAGGGGTACAACGAGATAACTCGAGAACGTGTTTCGAATTAAGTATAACTTAACTTTTAATATGTTAAGTGATTAATCCCGAATGCCTTGGCTATTTGTAGATCACCAAGCTGAACCGGGACCCGCTACCACTACCCCTTACCGTACTCGACTACCAGGCAAGTTTCAATTCCCTTCTTTTAGGCTGTTGTTGTGATTGAATAAATAAATATATATATATATATATATATATATGATTGCTGATATACATATGCCATTGCATGCATGCCTACTTTCAAGTTGAATTGATATACTTGTTCCCTGAATGTTATTGTTGGCTTATAAGCTAGATAGTTATATATCAGTTGTAAGCCGGTTATTGTAAGACCCTCATAGAAGGGCGTATACATCTTATTAATCAAAAATAGACCGGGAGTCAATATTCCTTGATATATCGAGATTACCTCGGAGGAAAATATTTAAGTAAATATTTTCTATTATTTGGGCGACGAATATTATTTGAATATTCGTTCGAGACTAATTATTTTAACGATCCTTACTTCAAATAATTATTTGAACGTAACTATTCAACGAATAATATTTCTCAATATTTATTCAGTGTCGAATTGATTATCGACTATTATTTCGAATATTCTTCTAAAGATGAGACTATTAAATGAATATTATTTGGATATGCTTTTAGGATATTATTTTATTAAATAAATATTACTTTTGAATATTCATTTAAGATATTAAATACTTGATGAATATTATTTTAATATTCATCTGAAGCTTGATTTAATTATCGAATATTATCTCGAATATTCCTTAAGGCTTGGATTACTAGATGAATATTACTTGATATTCATTTAGGATATTATTCATTAAATGAATATTACTTTTGAATATTCATTTGAATTCCTAATTAATTATGAATATTACCTTAAATATTCTTTTCAGGTCTTATTAATTAATGAATATTGTTTTGAATATTCATTTAAATATTTATTTATGCAATAAATATTCTCTCAATATTTCTTCAAGAATTATTTGGGCAATACTCTGATTAAAGATATTCTTTAATATTCCTAAATAATCAGTAAAATATTTTAATTCAATAAATATTCTCTGAATATTTATTCCATGCTTAGAATAACCTCGATAAGGTTTATCTTCTTCGATTATTACAGAAAATATCTCGGAGTCATATTATTATTAATCTTATACCAAGAAAGGTTCTCAGACATCATTCTTCTTTGAGTCTATCTCCTTAATAATAAGGGAACCTTACTTGGAAAATGTTATTTATCTTGTCGACTTCCCGGTCATAAAGTATTCCCTTCACCCGCAATTCGGGTGCTGTTGACTTATTAAGTCGTTGCTTACCTTCTCATCTTTCGAGGGTAAGATTACTGGAACAAGTTGATATCCGTTACCAAGTAATAACTTGGGAGTTATTGGTATATTTTCCTTTCCAACTAGATACGACTACTTTGTGGAGTCTTATCAACAAGTATTATACTTGGGGAAAGGGGGACGAACGTTACATTCAGAATCATGAATTCTATTTGAACTAGGAGTCGTGTAAGAGGCCGAGTAGCGCCGGTCCATCCCCTTTGGCCCAACCGTTGGCCGGGGAGAGCTAGTAAGGCGGTATACAAGTAAAGCCGTCAGTTCTTCCTTCTACCGGTAGTAAATCTAAATTGAGCTGTACGATCTCGACTGATCATCAAGATTGGAACAGCGGGCGCGGTGAATACTCCATCATTGGTTCATCATCCAAATTTATTTATTTCCTGCAACATGATTACTGTTGGCAGAGTTGGAAAAGGGTCATAACTGGAATTGCAACCTTTTCTTGCAAGTTCCTCTTCTTAATAACAATAAGAATATCTCGCTTACTTTGATGTAGCAGATATTTCTACAAACAAATACTTCAAGTTACCTTGTAACTTCATCGTTCATATTATACTGGCATCATTTCCGTAAATGCATGGCATATGGTTTGAAAGATACTTTTGAACTGTTATACATTATCATTCAGTTATATATTATTGTTGGTGGGCTATTGCTCACCCTTGCTTTATTATTATATCACAACAACAGCTAGACCAGATGACTCGCACAAGGCGCACTCGACGCGGGCGAGGACGATGAGACTACCAGAGCTGAAGAAGAAGCTATTGGTAGGGTATATTTATTCTTTCAGTACCAAGAATATGGTCTAGTATGACTTATGTAAATGGATGGCAAAGAGTATGTATTTATATTGAAATTCTTTTGGATTGTAAGAACTCATAATGTGATTAATAAAAATTTGATTGTTACTCTGATTTCATCTCTGGGACTATAACGGGTGTGTTTTATATTGTTGTGTTGGGTTATAAAGACGTAATTTATTTTATGTTAAGGAAAGTTCAATTGTTGTGGACAGAATTGGAAACCGTAACCACCGGATCCCGGACCCCGGATCTGGGGGTGTTCCAGAAGTGGTATCAGAGCGTACGTTATAAACCCCAGAGATGAGGTGACGTTAAAACAATAAATTCAATAAGATAATAAGAACTCTTGCCAAGTTCATAGTCGGACTACTTAATGTAGTGATGACATATAAAACCCTTATGGGAACTCGTAAGTATAATGATAGTAACTTAGCTCGATATCGTATCGACGAGTAAGGCGACTGACCTTGAGGCATACGAGCAACAGCGCGATGATGCTTTATATGCTGAAGATCAGCGGGTAATTCGATGGAGTACCCTACTGGAGACCCGGAAGAGGTTCCAGCAGATAAGGAAAATCCTGTTAGGATAAGGAGCTTACCCATGGGTAATGAGGGTCGCAGCCAGAATGACTGTGATGATTAAGATATGGTACTCAGAAAAGTGAGTATAAAGAACCGAGATATTATTAAGAGATCTGAAGATGCATGTTGAATTCATAGCCGGACTACCAGATGTAGTACCAGCAAGAAAGAAGGATTGGAAGAATTACTTGAGATCTTATACGGAAATAGATGAGAATCCTTAGAGATTTTCATCTTAACAAAGAAAGAGCTAGAGGGATGTATGATTATCAAAGACATCGATTTAGGGCGAGGAGCAGAGTCCCTAGGAATAGTTAAGAAGGAGGCAGTAAGTGCCATATCATTTGATAAATGAATTAGTGTGAATATGGTCAGTAATAATTCGCCATGAGAAGGCAGGTGTCGTAGGTTGTAAATTATGGAACCAAATTGAGGTTAATAAGGTGGTTTTATTAAGGAAAATGTTCATTTGATGATTGAACCATTTAGAAAGTAAAGACATTGGGAAGTGATAGCATGATTGGGTAAAGTTATATAAGGAAGTAGTAAGCAAGACAATGATCTCAGAACCTACCGGAAGATAAGACCAGTGAGTCAAGATGAACTCGTAATGAGACTACTGCCAGAGACTGAGTATAGAGTTAATTCAACTCAGTTAAATGATGAACCAGAAATGTTAGATGCATGTGATTCAGAGGAATATTTAATTCCTTCTTCTCTTTGAATGGATTATAGTAGTTACCTTAAGTTTACTCCGACACGGAATTATAATAGATCAAGTAATACGATCAGCAGTTAAAGAGAAAAATGTGAGAAAATCTTCCTGGTACTAAAAGGTGAAATTGGTAATGACCAAGAGCTGGCATTGCTTAATGGAAAAAGGAGACTTTGTGCTTCCAATGACGCTTCGCATAAAGGGTTAGGTAGACCGACATTTGGTAGCATTGAATATCAGGACGTTGTGACAGGTTTCAGTTTGAAACTGTTGATTCCCTTCTAAGGGATGGATATAATTGATTCCTCTCCAGTGGGTAAACTTCCAATCTGATGATGATTATTTCGTTAACTATGACTGCTTATGATTCCACCTGCTTGGAGGTTCATAGAACTATTCTTCAGGTTTCGAAACTGGTCTCCTTAATGTTACCAGTAGGTGGGTAGATTGATCAAAATTTCCCTGAGTCTGGAAAGGAATTCGGTGAATTTTGGCAAACCTTGTCTTTCTGATTATCAGAGAATGTCATGGAAGAGAGTAGAAACTGGAGCAAACCCTGTGATTTGGGTAAGGATGCTGTAATATTGGTTAGTAAACGGACCCTGAGCATTACAATCGACGGTAGTGATAAAATGATGAAGTGAGATTGGACGAAAATAGGAAATGTAAGTAAGAAACCAGCCGGACTGAGAAATTCCAGGATTGACTTAAATGAAAAGGCTGTTATGCCAGGAACGGTAAGCTTGTGTGGCACGCAGGATTGATAAGAATAGTTGAAAAGATAAAAGTAGAGGAAAGGTGACCGGAGACGGTGCCGAGTAGTCGATTAAGACCTATATGGAGTAAAGTTTTGGAAAGGTAGAAAGGTATCAAAGAAGAAGGCACTATGCCGGCAATTGCTAGAAAAGTAATGCTATTAGCCAACCCCTAAAATCATATATTTTTATGTGTGGCCAGTTGAGGCCAAGTCACAACGGACTATAAAGTGACTAGACCAGCAATGAAAAGACAAAGCAGGGTTGCTTCTAAGAAAGCACCGACTGCAAGGGCTTCTGATATAAAGGAAACATTAATGAGATCGTTTGAATCTTCTGCCGAACAACCCATGTTTTGATTGGGAATTCACTAGACCTTTTTGGGATGGGGTCACCCGCACAAAAGTGACTCATGTGTATATGGTTGTCCAAGATTTCGAGTAAAATGGAAGTATAGTGACTTGAGATGTATGATGTTAGGGTATCATGAATACCATGAATATATTATGACGGAGGAAAGTAAACAATGAAGGTATATGAAGAGGGTATAGAAAAGGTCAGAAATTGAACAGTATGTTGTAGGAATTTTGTCTGAGGCAAGTACCTTTGCGAAGAACGATAAGCACTAAGAGATTCACGTTGAACTCGACCAATATCTTCCAGAACATCCTTGCTACCATTAACGAGTTCAGTAAGAGAAGAGATTGACATACGTTGCCTTTTTGGAAGGCCAAATAGGCTGACAACTATCTGAAAGAAGGGGGTGGCATTAAACCACCGATCGATTATCAAATGAGAATGATTGAAAAGAGACCTTTATTAAGGATACATGATCTGATTGCCAATTATAAGATGCAAGAATTCCTTGGCAGTTGAATTAAGGATAGGATATCCATAAATTAAGACAACCCCTGGGGAATGCACAAGGGGTGGCATTAACCCTAATAACGACATTATGACTTCAGATGATATGAGCTGGACTTGCTAAGTCAACAATGACCGGTAAGGATTATTAAAAAGAGTTCTTGAAAGAACATAGATAGAATTATTAGAGTATTGATCAATGACATTTTGATATACCCGGTACCCAGAAAATACCGGAGGAATGATAAGGATGGCCTACGAAACCTTACAAGGAAAAAGGGTAATATTCCGAACTTCAAAAATGGAAGTTTGGTAAGGAATGTATGACATCGTAACAATGATGCCAGATGAGGCATGTATGAAACCCTGAGGAAGTATGGGTTGAACCTATAAAGGTTGAGATTATCCTAAGATAAAGAAAGAACTAAGAAAAGAAGTATCCTAAGTAGGATTGGGAATAAACGTGATAAAGTTCCCACGGGTAGGTGGAAGCAATGACTTATGAAAATGACTGATAGTTATATTTTCTCCTTCAGCAGAGCTTAAGGGAGAATGCTTTAACCCAACAGTGATGGGAATGAGGTAGAAAAACTTGAGCTGGAATGTACCCAGAAAACATGGGTTACAAGAAATCATTATCATCAAGGAAAGGCCAATGAGGTGGCCGACAATCTAAGTATAAAGGAATAATTACAAATGTTCATACCGAAGAAACAGGATGATATTTGGAAGGACCTTGAAGGTCATATCGGAATGGAGGAATTTACATTCCTTCTGATGACTGTGCAAGAATTAACAGTAATAATAGTTTATGTAAAGATTCGATTCCTGATGGAGTCTTAAGCATATTACGTACCTTAGAAGGTCCCGTTGTGAGGCAAACCAGGACCATGGTACAAAATTTATGAAGTAAACCGTTAAGTTTCCAGTCTTTTATGGAAGATGCATAAGTGATAGTTTCATCAACCGGACCTAGCTGCGATGCTTGAAACTCTTCTGCAATTCTATCTGCTTCACGTTATATCTACATCAAGTTCAGGAAGTGTTCCTTATGGATAAGGAATAATGATTACTTTGTCTCCCTAAGGGATTTGAAACCCGTAGGGTTAGCTATTAACGTACTACGTAAACAACAAGCGATGGTGATTCTTCTAAGAAAGGAGATGACAATGTAAAGATAAAGAAAGTGCTGCCATTGATTAACTAAATGGCATGTTGATGAATGACAAACAAGTTTATGTTAGTGTACTTCTGCGCAAACAAGATAGAGAATATGAGGTGGATGATTCATGATGTTAAAGATATTCCCATGGAAAGAATTAATGAGACTTGGAGGGAAGGGCGGTTGAGCCCGAGACTTATTGGGCCACCTGAGAGTTTAAAGTGTTCGGACGGCGGTATTCGAGCCAGCCTTACCCCCAAAACTTATAGCACGGTCATAACGGGTTTTCATGTGGCCAGGCTACGCCAGTAAAATGCAGATGTTCGACAGATGATAAGAGTGCGAGCAGGTAGGTGTGCGACCTGGTCTGACTTACGAAAGACAATCTGTGGAAAACCACGGATAGAAAAGAACAAGTGATGAGAAACAAGGTTGGCAGAAGTAGATTATATGAATCTAAGTTAAAGGAATCGGGCCAGATTCATTTCGGAAAGTTTAAATTGAAATAACGTGATGATTATAGAGTAAATGTGACGGGATACCAATAAAGAGGTGCCAAGTGCAAAAGATGTCTCAATAAAGAGATGAAGGTGGAAGTAAATAACAGAAGTAAATAAGAATCAGATAATAAGAAGGATGTGATTGATAAAGAAAGGACGGGGAAAGCAACTACGAAATAGGAAGCAAGGAATGTTAGGAATGGATTAATAAATGGGTTTTCCGATGAATTCTCGGGATGACAACCTGATAGTGTTAATATTATAGATATGAAAAAGCTAGTAGCGTGACATGGAATGTCAGTAACAATGGTGTCAAGCAAGAAACTAAGATTTAACCTGAAAGGTTCAAAGTTTTTCCAAAAGTAAGTTGCTAAGGTGGAACCAGGGTACAGGTCCAGAGAATAATGGACAAAGCAGCAAGATATGTTGACACGTGAGATTGCGATCAAATAGTATTGGATATAATTATGATTAATTTCTTCTTTGATAAACCTCTATAGTTCAGAGGTAAATTCTGAGTATGATATTCTACAATCATGAAAGCTTTCTATAATCCTTTAGAACTCTTTTCTCTTCTTCTCTCTTATTCATCTTCTTTATGAATTGAGAAGAACAACCCTTTTAGGAGGGGAGGTACTGCTACGTGACTATCTGTCTATGTGATAGAAGTCTAAGTGGAATGCCATGACTTGTTTAATTGCTTGTCAAGTACTAAAGGCTGGCCCCCTTCTGTACTAACTATGCAATATAACAAATGTTCAATTGATCATAGTGATCTCTCAATAAATCTTTCCACTTCTCTATATTGATCGAGATTGCGAAGATTAAAGCGATCAGGAAATGCACAGTACGAGCGAGGTTACCTCCGAATCGTAGGGTGATAGTGATACCAATGTTACTGCAGGTATCAATAAGGATAAGACTGAGTAAGAGTATAACCCGGATAGTGAGTTGTACGAAAAGTAGCAACGTTGATGGAAAAAGGATAAAGCATGAATTGTAGCACTAGAAGATGTGCTGAGGAAGGGTAGAACGACTCTTTGCTTCCTACCTGATTCCGGGACGGAATCCTTTTAAGGAGGGGAGACTGTAAGAACCCCAAATTTTGGATATAATTAAAACTTTTTATTAAGTAATGATAAAATGAAGAACAATGATTCCGACAACAAGGTCACCAGCTCTAATGAATGGTGGTTTCAAAGAACAATGATTGTAATGAATGGATATTGCTTGGGACAATGATCCTGATGCATTGGTATATTGTCAGAATAGAGTAATTCGATGGTTGAGGACCTAGATAAGAATAATCTACCATCCAGGAAGGAGCTAATGGATCCTTGAAGGGAAATGAGTACGTGCATAGTATTTCCCGTACGTGCATAGTGTTTCCCATACGTGCATAGTGTTTCCTGTACGTGCATAGTAATTTGGTGGATGAATATTAATTTTGTAAGTTGGAAAACTTTTCACGCCACCCTATGTACGGGACGTGATATGGATGTTTCGAAGTCATATTAGTAATACGCGGAGGAAATAAGTGAATGGAGAGACGATCGGAATTCAGAAATTCCAAATTCTTTTTCGGTATAATATTTGACCGGACAGTGGATTAAATATTATTATAATCCAAGAATTGAGATATTAACTTTGAGGATTTGATATTTTGGGATGTTATTATATTTGATTTAAGAATGAAGGTAGGAAACCAATGAGGAGTGGTTATGGCTACAATGTAATAATTGATATTTGGAAAGAATGAATGGAATTCGACTTTATTATTTCTATGTCTTGAAGAATGCTAAAGTGTAACAACATAGGTAAGAATAATCTATCTTATAAGGGAATAAGATATGGCACTTTCAAGCAGGAGAATATTCTCATGTCATCCAGATCGGTAACGATTAATCCAGTAGTTCCGTAAAAAGGATAAGGAACGATCGAAAGAGAATACGGACAATTGTACCACCCTAAGAGAACAAGTAAAGAATACAGAATGAATAGTGTTTTGGTGGGAGTATATAATAAGATGAGACGACACTATATAGAAGCATTCGGGACGGATTTCCGAGTTCGTATTATTGATCCAGGGGGAAAATAATTGTATGTAAAAGCTGTCGGATTCTGAAAACCGCACTTTTATTTTCTCCGAGAGTTCCCTGGACACTGATAGCCTTAAGTATTTAACGAATGGATTTAAGGAATATAAATTGGAAAGTTAGAATGAAAGATGGAGAATGAAAGTATTAATATTAAAAAGGATTCCCGGTAAACCCTAATTAGAAATCCGTGAAATATTCCTACGAACGATCAATCGAAACGGGCAATAACCGGACACAGAAACAAGCAGAGGAAGCAAGAGTCTTGTGTAAGCTACTAGAATAAATATCTAGCAACCAAGTGGCTTAAAGTAACTAGCATACTCGGAGATGGAAGTAGTACTTAGATATCAAACCAATACTTAGCATGAAAACCATTCAAAATGCAACACATGTCTCTTGATTGCATCATGGATGACCTAGGCACTTTAATAAAGCTACTTTAGCAAGATATTATCCAAGGCAACATAATAATACAAGGAAAAGATCAAGAACAAGCAATCAACTCTCTCCCCCTCCAAAACATTCCATTCGACTTCCTCCCTAAATTCCAAATCCAAAGTCCAAGCTTCCACCATTGTTTGATCTCCAAATTTTTATGGTAAGTCCTATAATTCATAAAAGTGATACCCTAGAAATCTTGGCTTCAAACTCCATGTTTTCCATTTTGAAATAAATCATCCAAGCCTAGGGTGAATAGTGATTTTAAGAAACTAACTTTGATTTCTTGTTTTGTTTGGATGATCCAAGCTTTGTTAAGGTAATCTAAGGACTAGACAAGGCTTACCAAGTGTTATTCACTCTCCAAGGAAGGTAACAAGCTCCAAAAACCCTTGGTACCATTTTGAGATTTTATGAGTTTTATGGATGATTTAGTGTTAGTATGCTATGTTATGCTTAGATCTATGTTATTAGTTGATTATGGTTGTTGTTTGGATTGTGATCCATGAGATGGTTGAGATGAGTTGTTGATAGACTAGTCATGATGATTATCATGCGTTTGTGTGGTTGGATTGATCTTTGTTAGATCGAGATAAAGTGTAAAAACTTTGGAAAACGCGTAAACATAGCCGTTATAATGCCCGATTTTACAATATCATGTTTTGTATGCCATTTTTCGCATCAAGACCCTACTGACCAGAAATTTTTCTGCCATTTTAGGATAGCTTATGTTATAAGCTTCGTTTTGATATAAAGATCACGTGAAACGGACTTACGGTTTAGGAGTTACGGCCGGTTTACTAAAAGTATTTCGAAACCGTAACCGAGAATTCGTAACTGAATTTGAACCCTCGTAAAATATGTAAAGTCTTGGCGAATCTTGGTAAATAAATACTAGAGGTAAAAAGGAAGGTGTGAAAGAAAACCGTATGTCAAAAGGATCATTTTTCGATTTATTACAAATGTTCGAGTCGAGGTTAAACGCGAACGAACCCCTAAAAGACGACTCTTTTATAACTTCGGTAAAATACTTAGAAAACGGGCGATAAAACTCGGAGTATAGTATTGGTTCGTAACGATCGACTTTAGAACTCATATGACTTAAGTATGTCCCAAGTATAAGTACAATGACATGTCGTATTAACGAACGAATGTCGGGTCGGATGAGTGATAAAAGTAATCCACTAAAAGGGGTATAACGAGATAACTAGAGAACATGTTTCGAATTAAGTATAACTTAACTTTTAATATGTTAAGTGATTAATCCCGAATGCCTTGGCTATTTGTAGATCACCAAGCTGAACCGGGACCCGCTACCACTACCCCTTACCGTACTCGACTACCAGGCAAGTTTCAATTCCCTTCTTTTAGGCTGTTGTTGTGATTGAATAAATATATATATATATATGATTGCTGATATACATATGCCATTGCATGCATGCCTACTTTCAAGTTGAATTGATATACTTGTTCCCTGAATGTTATTGTTGGCTTATAAGCTAGATAGTTATATATCAGTTATAAGCCGGTTATTGTAAGACCCTCATAGAAGGGCGTATACATCTTATTAATCAAAAATAGACCGGGAGTCAATATTCCTTGATATATCGAGATTACCTCGGAGGAAAATATTTAAGTAAATATTTTCTATTATTTGGGCGACGAATATTATTTGAATATTCGTTCGAGACTAATTATTTTAACGATCCTTACTTCAAATAATTATTTGAACGTAACTATTCAACGAATAATATTTCTCAATATTTATTCAGTGTCGAATTGATTATCGACTATTATTTCGAATATTCTTCTAAAGATGAGACTATTAAATGAATATTATTTGGATATGCTTTTAGGATATTATTTTATTAAATAAATATTACTTTTGAATATTCATTTAAGATATTAAATACTTGATGAATATTATTTTAATATTCATCTGAAGCTTGATTTAATTATCGAATATTATCTCGAATATTCCTTAAGGCTTGGATTACTAGATGAATATTACTTGATATTCATTTAGGATATTATTCATTAAATGAATATTACTTTTGAATATTCATTTGAATTCCTAATTAATTATGAATATTACCTTAAATATTCTTTTCAGGTCTTATTAATTAATGAATATTGTTTTGAATATTCATTTAAATATTTATTTATGCAATAAATATTCTCTCAATATTTCTTCAAGAATTATTTGGGCAATACTCTGATTAAAGATATTCTTTCATATTCCTAAATAATCTGTAAAATATTTTAATTCAATAAATATTCTCTGAATATTTATTCCATGCTTAGAATAACCTCGATAAGGTTTATCTTCTTCGATTATTACAGAAAATATCTCGGAGTCATATTATTATTAATCTTATACCAAGAAAGGTTCTCAGACATCATTCTTCTTTGAGTCTATCTCCTTAATAATAAGGGAACCTTACTTGGAAAATGTTATTTATCTTGTCGACTTCCAGGTCATAAAGTATTCCCCTCACCCGCAATTCGGGTGCTGTTGACTTATTAAGTCGGTGCTTACCTTCTCATCTTTCGAGGGGTAAGATTACTGGAACAAGTTGATATCCGTTACCAAGTAATAACTTGGGAGTTATTGGTAAATTTTCATTTCCAACTAGATACGACTACTTTGTGGAGTCTTATCAACAAGTATTATACTTGGGGAAAGGGGGACGAACGTTACATTCAGAATCATGAATTCTATTTGAACTAGGAGTCGTGTAAGAGGCCGAGTAGCGCCGGTCCATCTCCTTTGGCCCAACCGTTGGCCGGGGAGAGCTAGTAAGGCGGTATACAAGTAAAGCCGTCAGTTCTTCCTTCTACCGGTAGTAAATCTAAATTGAGCTGTACGATCTCGACTGATCATCAAGATTGGAACAACGGGCGCGGTGAATACTCCATCATTGGTTCATCATCCAAATTTATTTATTTCCTGCAACATGATTACTGTTGGCAGAGTTGGAAAAGGGTCATAACTGGAATTGCAACCTTTTCTTGCAAGTTCCTCTTCTTAATAACAATAAGAATATCTCGCTTACTTTGATGTAGCAGATATTTCTACAAACAAATACTTCAAGTTACCTTGTAACTTCATCGTTCATATTATACTGGCATCATTTCCGTAAATGCATGGCATATGGTTTGAAAGATACTTTTGAACTGTTATACATTATCATTCAGTTATATATTATTGTTGGTGGGCTATTGCTCACCCTTGCTTTATTATTATATCACAACAACAGCTAGACCAGATGACTCGCACAAGGCGCACTCGACGCGGGCGAGGACGATGAGACTACCAGAGCTGAAGAAGAAGCTATTGGTAGGGTGTATTTATTCTTTCAGTACCAAGAATATGGTCTAGTATGACTTATGTAAATGGATGGCAAAGAGTATGTATTTATATTGAAATTCTTTTGGATTGTAAGAACTCATAATGTGATTAATAAAAATTTGATTGTTACTCTGATTTCATCTCTGGGACTATAACGGGTGTGTTTTATATTGTTTTGTTGGGTTATAGAGACGTAATTTATTTTATGTTAAGGAAAGTTCAATTGTTGTGGACAGAATTGGAAACCGTAACCACCGGATCCCGGACCTCGGATCTGGGGGTGTTACAATGATCACATTCAGCAAGCTATTTGATTGTAGTTTGATATAAAACATCGTGTTATGCTTGTATTGTACTAACGTGGTTTTGCAGGGTATATTAGCCTACTGATTGTTTACACAGAATATACAAACAGTAATCCATTTGGTGTTACAACAGAGAGAGTCTGCAAAGCCAATTGCACACTGACAGTTCACAAACAGCAAGCCATTTCTGACAGTCAGTCACAAACAGCAAGCCATTTGCAACTGCCAGAATTCCTGAAGATAAATATCAAGTTCGATTCTCAAGGATTTATTTCAGGAAATATATTGTGAGGGCTCTTTATTATATAATATGTATATAATATATTCTAGAGCTCAAATCTTTTCAAATATCTTTCTTTAAAACAAAATCATAAAACTTATAGGAGTTTCCTTAATTAAAAGATTTCTTTCTTTCAAATCTCCTATACGCGTTTTTATATCTATACAAATCAGAAGGTTAAGCTTTCAATCCTTTCATCTCTTTCAAACCTTCTGTCTAACGTTCACAAGAACGTTTGTAAAATCTCTAGCCAATTGAACGTTAGAAATTGATTTCAGAATCGTTCGAATAATTGGTGATTGATTTTCTGAACGTTAGTGTGAAGCTTTATAAACTTGTTCTTGTGTTCATTCACGATGAACAATTCAGAGAAAACTTTCAAGCACACAAGATTTCAAACAACTCGGTTTTTCATTGCTATATTCTTTTGATTCTCTCGAGCTCTTAATATATTCATACGTGTTATATCCTAGAGAGTTCATAGTTGAGTTGTATTCATATATTGATTGTATTGTTCGATTTGTTAGGTTTAGTTTTTGGACAGTTGGCTTGGGAACTAGGGTTTGGTGATCGTTGCTAGAGAAGTATACTTGGGAAGTATAGCTTAGAGAGCAAGTTCAGAAACAGGAGTTCAGCACGCCATTTGTCAACAGCTGGGTATTGAAGGAGATATATTGTTGTATCTTGTAATTGGTTTATTTCAGTGATCAATAATATATTCTCTTACCAAGTTGGTAAGGGACCAGGACGTAGACCATAGGGGTTAGGGGTCGAACCTGGCTAAAAGTCTCTGTGTTCTTTATTTTTTGCTCTTTACTTACTGCTCGCAATTAGCTTTCTGTTTATGCATTTTAGTGTACTTGTTATCTTTACATTCAGCATACTGTTTACATTCAACTTACCATTTGTCTCTGCATAAAACGAAATAAGTAAGCTGTTTCTGGTAATTTTTAAAATCGGACTTAGTTGAATATAGTTAGCCATTTACACCTATTCACCCCCTCTAGGTGTGCATTTTCATTTGGTATCAGAGCATTGGTATACTAACAATTCTGTAACAGGAAAGTATTCGATCATAATGGCTGAAAACTATCCCGAAGGAAAATCTGATTTTAGGCCTCCACTTCTTCATGGCACACACAACTACCACTGGTGGAAAAGCAGCATGGAAACTCACTTATCCAGAGATCCATTAGTTCTGAGAGTTGTGCAAAAAGGTCCATATGTCTTTCTTGATAAGGATGGCAACCAAAGGATGTTGATGATCTCACTCCGGATGAATTAATCAAACTTGGCTACAATGGAAAGGCAAGGAGTTCTCTTATGAATGGTTTAAACCAGGCTGAATATGATAAAGTATCTTCACTCAAATCAGCAAAAGAAATGTGGGATGCTTTGGAGACTTATCATGAAGGTTCAAAATCTCTAAAGAAGGTGAAACTTAGTAAGCTAATTAATGATTTTGGAAACTTCAAGCTTAATGAAGGTGAAACTATCAAGGATAGTCAAGCACGGTTTCAAGTTACTATAAACTTACTGAAGAGGCTTGGGAAATCTATACCACAAGACGAAATCAATATGAAGGTATTGAGTGCAGTACCATTTATCTACGAAGCCAAAGTTACTGCCTTGGAATCCTCACCACTTATTGATACTATGGATCACTTGACTGTATTTGCTGAGCTAGAGCAATTTGAAAGCAAGATAAATGGAAATCAGGTGGGAAGTTCAAGTGTTAAAGCTCCAATAGAAAAGATGAAGAATATGGCTCTCCATTCTAAAAACAGCAAGTCAATTGACATTGATGATGAATCTGATTCTGATGAGGAACTTGCACTTATTTCAAAGAAGATCAAAAGGCTGATAGAAAAGAAGAATATGATGAAAAGGGAAAGAGGTGGCTTCTACAACAACAAAAAGAGTTCAAAGGACTCTAAGGAGGAAACTTGTTTCGAATGTAGCAAGCCAGGCCATTATAAAAGGAATTGCTACAAACTAAATTCAAAACAGCCTACTGTTTTCAAGGACAAGAAGAAATCAAAGGCTCTACTGACTTGGAGTGATGATGATACAGATTCCAGTGATGACTCAAGTGAAGAGATGGTGAACTTAGCACTTGTTGGAATGGAAGATGAATCTGTTCTAGGAAATTCAGAAGGAGTGTATGCTGAAACTGATTCTGAAGAGGATCCTAGTGAGGTAAACTCTTTTAATGATTATATTTCTTCAGATGATAACCATGCATGAACAAAATAGTGTCACCATTGAAGAACACATGGCACTAAAGGCTGAAATCAGCAAGCTGACTGATAAGAATGCCTATTTATCCAAAATGGTAAAAGATCTGTTGCCAAAAATGGAAGAATGGGATTCAACTTCATTCAGTAAAGCTACAGAGATCAAGGAACTAAATACTAAGAACAGGCATTTAGAGGCTAATGTCAAGCTACTTGAAAAGAGAAACAAGACCTTGACTGAAGAAATCAAAGAGCTAAGGTCTGATGTTAAAACTAAAGCTAAATCATTGGAATCATACAAGATGAAGGAATCTAGTCAAGCCGAATCCTCAAAAACTGCTGAAAAGAGAGTTCAGCAAGCTGAACTCATCAAACAGCAAGCTGAAGTGATCACCCTCCTAGAAACAGAAGTTAAAGATCTCAAGAAGGGCATGGAAACTTTTGTTCAAGGTGAAGACACTTTAAAAACAATGATGAAGAAGGCAAATGTACCTTTGGTCAGAGAAGGTGTTGGTCTAAACTTTAACAAGAAAGATAAGGTGCTCAAATATGATGGAAGGAATGGCATACCCTATGACTATTCTATGCCTTGGAAGACATGCAACAAATGTGGTGGAAAAGGACATCTGGAAAGACATTGTGTGGTTCAAGTAAATCATAAAGTGAAAACAGCTTACCAAAATGAACCAGTCAGGCGACAAACAGCTTACCAGAATGGACCAGTCAGGCGACAAACAGCATACCAGAATGCAAATAGCAGGAGACAAACAGCTTACCGACAGAATGACAACAAGCAAAATCAGTCCCCAAAAGTGGTCCAAATGTGGATCAAGAAATCTGATTTAAATGCTTTATATATTCTTGCTACTAACCAATCTGGACCCAAACCTATATGGGTACCAAAACATTGAGTTATTTTTGTTTGTTTTGTAGATGTGCCTTGCTGCTAATGTCAAGTCAAAGCAATGGATCTTGGACAGTGGATGCATAAGGCATATGTGTGGAGACAAATCTCAGTTTATGAATCTCAAAATGAAAAAGGGTGGAAGAGTGACAATTGGGAATAGCAAAACTCTTCAAATCCTTGGTACCGGTTCTATTGGTAATAGTAATATTTCAATCGATAAAGTTCAATATGTCAAAGGTCTTACTTATAACTTGCTTAGTGTCACTCAATTATTTGATGATGGACATTATGTTGATTTTGGCATTGATAAAACTATTATTACTATTGGTACTAACAAAATCCCCCTAGTTGCTAGAAGGGAAGGAAATATATATGTATTAGACTTTGATATGCAGGAAACTGCGTGCTGTTTGGCTACAGTAGATAATGACCCATATATTTGGCATAGAAGATTGGTACATGCACACATGGATTTGTTCAGAAAGTTGTCAAGAAAGAAACTAGTGAGAGGGCTGCCCAAGCTAAAGTATGTCAAAATAGAAGTCTGTTCAGCTTGCCAATTGGGCAAACAACATCGAAGTACTCACAAATCAAAGAAAATGGTATCTACTTCTAAACCCTTAGAGCTTCTGCATTTGGACTTATTTGGTCCAGAAGCTTACAAGAGTATTCGATTGTAGATGATTATTCTAGATTTACATGGGTATTATTTCTTCGTACTAAAGATTGTGCTTTTAATGAGTTTGAGAAGCTAATTAAATTACTTGAGAACAAGTTGAATACAAGGCTTGTAGGTATAAGGAGTGATAGAGGAGGTGAATTTCTCAACAAGGACTTCATTGATTATTGTGAAGAAAGAGGAATTACACATGAATTTTCTGCACCAAGGACTCCACAACAAAATGGAGTGGTAGAAAGGAAGAACAGGTCACTACAAGAAACAGCAAGGACTTTATTGTAAGAAAGCAAGCTGCCTAGAAGTTTTTGGGCAGAAGCAGTGAATACAGCATGCTATGTGTTGAACAGAGTCATAATCAGGCCTATTTTGAACAAAACTCCGTATGAACTGTTGAGGAAAAAGAAGCCAAACATCAGTTACTTCAGAATTTTTGGCTCAAAGTGCTATGTGCTCAAGACAATTGGTAATGATGGTAAATTCGATGCAAAATCTTATGAAGCTATTTTTCTTGGTTATTCTTTAACTAGTAGAGCATATAGAGTTTATAACTTAGATAAACGAATAGTTCAAGAATCTATTAATGTTACCTTTCAAGAACCTAACAATGATCTGCCAAGAGATGAGGAAGAATTTTCAGGTGAAGCTGATAACATACTACCTCAAGTTACTGGATCAAAACAGCAAGCCAGCAATATTGCTGAAACTGGAAGTCAGCAAGCCAACAACACTACTGAGAATGGAAAACAACAAGCTGGAACTGCAAATCAGCAAGCTGAAGTGGTCAGATTGACTTCACAAGAAGAAATTGCTCAACATTCTCTACCAAAGGCTACAAGGACAGTAAAGAATCATCCTCCAGAACTTGTTATTGGAAATATCTCAGATGGAATCACAACAAGGAGAGGAAAAGCAAACTTTTGTGCTTATGCTGCCTTTCTAGCTCAAGAAGAACCCAAAAATATCAAGGAAGCATTAGAAGATGAAAATTGGATCATGGCAATGCAAGATGAACTCAACCAATTCGAGAGGTGTGATGTTTGGGAACTTGTAAAGCCACCAGAAGATGCTTCTATCATAGGAACCAAATGGGTGTTCAAGAACAAAGTGGATGAGTTTGGAACCGTCACTCGAAATAAGGCAAGGCTCGTGGCTCAAGGCTATAATCAACAAGAAGGAATTGATTTTGATGAAACATATGCTCCTGTTGCTCGTTTAGAATCAATCAGAATGCTTCTTGCTTATGCATGCTACAAGAAATTCAAGTTATATCAAATGGACGTAAAAAGCGCATTTCTAAATGGCGTGCTGAATGAGGAAGTCTATGTCAAACAGCCTCCTGGATTCGAACATGAGAAGTTTCATGATTATGTTTACAAGCTCAAGAAGGCATTATATGGTTTAAGGCAGGCCCCTAGAGCGTGGTATGAGAGGCTTAGTAAGTTTCTTCTCAAAACTTGATTCACTCGAGGTAATATCGATCCCACATTATTTACAAAGCAAAATGGTAAAGATATTCTTGTTGTACAAATATATGTGGATAATATTGTATTCGGTTCTACTAATGAATCTATGTGTGAGTGGTTTTCTAAGTGCATGTACAATGAATTTGACATGAGCATGATGGGGGAACTCAATTATTTCTTGGGTCTCCAAATCAAGCAAACCAATGATGGTATTTATGTGCATCAATCCAAGTATACAAAGAATCTGCTCAAAAGATTTGGTTTTGAAGATGTCAAAGCAAAAACAACTCCTATGACTCAAAACAGCAAGCTGTTTGCAGATGAGAATGGTAAGGATGTGGATATCAAAAGGTATAGAGGTATAATTGGAAGTCTATTATACTTAACTGCCTCAAGACCTGATATCATGTATAGTGTTTGTGTTTGTGCAAGGTTTCAATCCAACCCTAAAGAGTCTCACTTAAATGCGGTAAAAAGAATTTTTAAATATTTAAGTGCTACTATCAATCTTGGTTTGTTCTATCCTATCACAAATACTTTTGATCTCGTGGGGTATAGTGATGCAGATTATGCAGGGTCTCAAACTGATATAAAGAGTACAAGTGGTGTTTGTACATTCCTTGGACAAAGCTTGGTTTCATGGCAAAGCAAAAAACAAGCTTCTGTTGCTCTATCAACGGCCGAAGGAGAGTATCTAGCAGCTGGTAGTTGTTGCTCTCAAATTTTATGGATGATTCAAACCCTAAGGGATTTTAATATCAAGTGTGGCAAGATTCCAATATATTGTGACAACACGAGTGCTATCCATATCTCCAAGAATCCTGTGAATCACTCAAGAACAAAGCATATTGACGTTCGTCATCATTTCTTGAGAGATAATGCAGCAAAGGGGAATATTGAGTTGGTATTTGTCTCAACTGAAGTTCAACTAGCAGATATCTTCACAAAGCCATTGGCTGAAGAAAGATTTGCAGCCATACGAATGGAGCTTGGCATGTGTACTATGTAGTCAGCAAGCTGACAAGCACAGAATGGGTAACGTTGGCTTACCATTTGTATCTGAACTGTTTATATGCCATTACCATGATTTTTTTTATTTTTTTTCCTATGCTTATTCCAGACCTGGATTAATATTCTTTTTGATGGATTTTTGATGGATTAAGGGGGAGAAATTTAGGGGAATTTATTTGCTTGTTTGGTCAAGATATTCGATTTGGATATGATTAATTATGCTTGTTTATCTTGAATCTGTTTTATATCAAAATGTACTAATATGCAGGGATTTAGGGGGAGTTCTTATTTCTCCTAAATATTGTGTAATCATCAAAAAGGGGGAGATTGATACTCCTACGGTTTTGATGATCACATTCAGCAAGCTATTTGATTGTAGTTTGATATAAAACATCGTGTTATGCTTGTATTGTACTAACGTGGTTTTGCAGGGTATATTAGCCTACTGATTGTTTACACAGAATATACAAACAGCAAGCCATTTGGTGTTACAACAGAGAGAGTCTGGCAAGCCAATTGCACACTGACAGTTCACAAACAGCAAGCCATTTCTGACAGTCAGTCACAAACAGCAAGCCATTTGCAACTGCCAGAATTCCTGAAGATAAAGATCAAGTTCGATTCTCAAGGATTTATTTCAGGAAATATATTGTGAGGGCTCTTTATTATATAATATGTATATAATATATTCTAGAGCTCAAATCTTTTCAAATATCTTTCTTTAAAACAAAATCATAAAACTTATAGGAGTTTCTTTAATTAAAAGATTTCTTTCTTTCAAATCTTCTATACGCGTTTTTATATCTATACAAATTAGAAGGTTAAGCTTTCAATCCTTTCATCTCTTTCAAACCTTCTGTCTAACGTTCACAAGAACGTTTGTAAAATCTCTAAACAATTGAACGTTAGAAATTGATTTCAGAATCGTTCGAATAATTGGTGATTGATTTTTTGAACGTTGGTGTGAAGCCTTATAAACTTGTTCTTGTGTTCATTCGCGATGAACAATTCAGAGAAAACTTTCAAGCACATAAGATTTCAAACAACTCGGTTTTTCATTGCTATATTCTTTTGATTCTCTCGAGCTCTTAATATATTCATACGTGTTATATCCTAGAGAGTTCATAGTTGAGTTGTATTCTTCTATTGATTGTATTGTTCGATTTGTTAGGTTTAGTTGTTGGACAAGTTGGCTTGGGAACTAGGGTTTGGTGATCGTTGCTAGAGAAGTATACTTGGGAAGTATAGCTTAGAGAGCAAGTTCAGAAACAGGAGTTCAGCACGCCATTTGTCAACAGCTGGGTATTGAGGGAGATATATTGTTGTATCTTGTAATTGGTTTATTTCAGTGATCAATAATATATTCTCTTACCAAGTTGGTAAGGGACCAGGACGTAGACCATAGGGGTTAGGGGTCGAACCTGGCTAAAAGTCTCTGTGTTCTTTATTTTCTGCTCTTTACTTACTGCTCGCATTTAGCTTACTGTTTATGCATTTTACTGTACTTGTTATCTTTACATTCAGCATACTGTTTACATTCAGCTTACCATTTGTCTCTGCATAAAACGAAATAAGTAAGCTGTTTCTGGTAATTTTTAAAATCGGACTTAGTTGAATATAGTTAGCCATTTACACCTATTCACCCCCCTCTAGGTGTGCATTTTCATCTTGAACATATTTTCCTTAAATCCTTTCAATAATTCCTTAAGTCTTTCAGTGTCCAGGGAATTCTCGGGGAAAATAAAAGTGCTATTTTTCAGAATCCGACAGCTTTTACATACACTCTTTTTCCCCCTGGATCACTAATACGAACTCAGAATTTCGTTCTGGATACTTATATATCGCGTCGTCTAATAATATTCCTATGTCTACCCAAAATCACTATTCATCCATTTTTCTTTACTCATTCTCTTAGGGTTGTACAATTGTCCCTGATCTCTTTCGATCGTTCATTAACCTTTTTACGGACCCACTGGACCAATAACAGATATCGATTTGGATGACATAAGAATAATCTTTTCCTTTAGAATTATCAAATCTCAATTCCCTAGGAGATAGATAATTCTTATCTAAAGTGTCATCCAATAGTATTCTTCATGGCACCTAAACATTTGAATCCAAATCTATTCCTTTCATTCATTATCTCAATCGTTACATCTGTTAGATATAATTGATGTGATTTAATGTCAGTGTTTAAGTGTTACAGGTAAAGAGAGTTTAACTTGTTATTGAAAGCAGTTGTAACAGAGTTTGAGTATACGCTGATTGCTGGAAGCGCAAACGCTGACAGAGGAAAGCGTAAACACTGATAGCTGAATACATGGAAGCGCAAACACTGTTAGCATGGAGAGAACAGAGTTTGCTAAAGTCTGTCTACTGGGAGCGTCTACAAGTCAACAGAGTTTGAAGATTAATTTAATATTAATATGGAAGCGATATCTTTGAAGATTGGATAGCTATCAAAGAGATTGAGTTGACTTAGAAGACGTGTAGCAATCGTAATTGATATCAATTGTATAGCTTAATTTTAGGAGAATCAATTTACGATTGTACGTAGCTGTATATCTTATAAATACAGTTAGGTTAACCCTAGAAGGGTATCCATCGTGAACGAATAACATTCTTTTAACCTAAGCAGCTCTCTGTGATACTTTACATCACCGAGAGAGGAATTATCTATTCCAAACAGTTTTAAGAGTTAAAACGTGTGTTCTTGTTACTTATTCATACAGTACTTGATTATATATTGTGTATTCGACCTAACAAGTGGTATCAGAGCCAAATCTGTTACTTTATTACAGTTAAAGATCCAAACGCAATAGTAATCAATGGCAGAGATACCTCCACCATCTGAGAAAGCTCCTACTACTGTTAGTAGGTATGAAACAATTAGGGTTCCTATACTAAGGCCATTAGAGTATGCAATTTGGAAGGTGAAGATGACCATGTTTCTGGAGGCTACAGATCCAGAATATCTGGACAGAATTTATGAAGGTCCTCACAAACCTACAAAGTTATCTACTGCTGCTGCCGGTGAGGAATCAAAAGTTATTCCAAAAGAGAAGAAAGATCTAACTGCTGAGGATCTTTCATCTATTGCAAAGGATGCGAAGGTAAGGCATTTACTTCACAGTGCGTTAGACAATGTTATGTCTAATAAAGTGATAAACTGCACAACTGCAAAGGAGATATGGGATGCACTTGAGGTTAGATGTCAAGGAACTCCTGCAATTAAGAAGAACAGAAGGAACATACTCACTCAGGAGTATGAGCATTTTGAGGCAAAATCTGATGAAACCATGACAGAAACATTTGACAGATTCTGTAAACTGCTCAATGATTTGTCATTGGTGGACAAAGAGTATGATTTAGAAGATTCAAATCTCAAGTTTCTTCTCTCTTTACCTGAAAAGTGGGATGTGAAAACAACCACTATAAGAGATAATTATGAACTTGGTGAAACAGAAATTGATGAAATTTATGGACTACTCAAAACCCATGAATTGGAATTGGAGCAGAGAAACAAAAGATCTAGTAGAAAGTCAAAGTCTGTTGCTCTTAAAGCTGAGGAGAAACCATCAAAGAAGGAAGCATCAAGAAGAAAGGCAAAAGGAAAAGCTTTAGTCATTCATTCAGAGAATGAGTCATCAAACACTGATGTTGACTCAAACATAGATGAATCATTTGATTCTGAAGATGATGAGGAGATGATGCAAATGGCTGCATTGATGGTAAAGACCTTCAAGAAGATGGGATACAAGAACTTCAAGAAGGGAAAGAGATTCTCCAAGGACTACTCAAAGTTTGACAAGAAGAATTTCAAGAAATCTGAGGGAAAGGACTTCAAATCTGGTAAGAAAGATAAGTCTGAGATTCAATGCTACAAGTGTAAGGAGATGGGTCACTATGCTCCTGAGTGCAAGAAGGGTAAAACTGAAAAGGCACTCTACACCAAAGGCAGAGATTGGGCAGACACTTCAGATTCAGATGAGGAAGTCAACTATGCTCTCATGGCTACTACTAAGACTGAAAATGATGATCTCAAGGTACCTCCAACTACCTATGCTTATAACACTGATGATATAACTGAATTGAGAATTTATCTTAAAGCATTGCATATCAGTTATAGGGATCAGACTTTAGAAAATGAGAGGATAAAGTCTGAGTGTTCTCAACTCAAAGAAAGAAATAAACTTGTTGAGGAACAGCTAGAGAACATGAATAAAATTCAAAAAGAGAGAGATGATGCAGTGTTTATTGAACAGGAGTTGCTAGGTAAGTATAAGCAACTAGAATCTGAATTGGAGGATACTAAACACATCATTAAAACATGGACACACTCTGGTAAAGACACTCAAGAAGTGTTTCAGTCAGATACAGTAGGTCTAGGTTACTCTGTAGGAGATGAACTTAGATTTGAAAATCAGGTAAAGGTTAGACCACATTGTTCATCTGAGGGTAATGTCATGGGAACAGGTGGACCTAAGACTGAAGCACAGAAAAAGGCTGTTAAAGAGTCATATGCTAAAACTTTTGTTAAAGAGGCTAACATTGGTTTAATGACAGATAAACAACTCAAGCATAAGCTTAAGGAGATAAAATCTATCAACAAACAGAGAATGCCTAAGAAAAACAGAAATGGTAAGGTAGGCATAACATCAGGAATAAAGCCAATGCTTGCTTCATTAGCTCCTAGGAAAACATGCTTTAACTGTGGTAGCACTAATCATCTTGCTAATTTCTGCAGTAAGAATAAAAACATTAATTCTTTGCCCTCTAAAACTGCAGTAAAGAGTGATTATGTGAGAACAAGACCACAGACTTTATGCAAACACTGTGGAAGTACTTGGCACTCTATTTACACTTGCAGAGATTATCATGCTATTTACCATAATTACTATGAACCCAAACCAAATTTGAAATGGGTTAAAGTAAACTCTGCAAATGTAAACTCTGAAAAAGTTAGCTTAAACTCTGTTAATGTGAATTCCGCTGCAAAAGCTAACAGAATTAAGAAAGCCAAAGGATCCAAGCAAGTCTGGATCCTTAAAACTAATAATCAGTGATTGTTTGTGATTGCAGGGCACCAGGGTCAGTACCCTAGTCGTGGACAGTGGATGTTCAGGACACATGACTGGAAATAAAGCCCTGCTATCAGAGTATGAGGAGAAGGCTGGCCCAGAAGTTTCCTATGGAGATGGCAACATAGGACATACACTGGGATATGGCAATATTAATCTTGGAAATGTCATCATCACAAATGTAGCTCTGGTTCCAGGACTCAAGCATGATTTGCTATCTGTGAGTCAAATCTGTGACAGAGGATATCATGTAGATTTTCAGCCTGAATATTGCCAAGTGATCAGTAAATCTACAGGGAAAGTTGCTCTAGTTGGAAACAGACACAACAACATCTATGAAATAAAATTGTCAACCAACTCAGATGGAAAAGCAGTGTGTCTGTCTACAAGAATGTCCAGTGAAGAGAGTTGGAAATGGCACAAGAAACTCTCTCATTTGAACCTGAACAACATCAATGAGCTAATCAAGAATGATCTTGTAAGAGGTCTACCAAAGTCCTTGTTGAATGTAGAAGGACTGTGTGATTCTTGTCAAAAGGCTAAACAGAGAAAAGTCTCCTTCAAAAGCAAATCTGAGTCTTCAATTGTTGATCCTTATCATCTACTACATGTTGATCTTTTTGGTCCAGTGAATGTGATGTCTCTTGGAAAGAAGAAATATGCATTAGTCATTGTTGATGAATATACCAGATTCACATGGGTATATTTTCTTGCAAAGAAGGATGAAACATCATTAACACTGACAGAACATATAATCCAACTGGACAAAGGGTCAGAGCATCAAGTGAAGATAATCAGAAGTGACAATGGAACTGAGTTCAGAAATTCATCTATGGAAGAATTTTGCAAGAGTAAAGGGATCAAACAAGAGTTTTCTGCACCTGGCACTCCACAACAAAATGGTGTAGTGGAGAGGAAGAACAGAACTTTGATAGAAGCTGCTAGAACCAAGCTAGATGAAGCAAAGTTGCCAACTTATTTCTGGGCAGAAGCAGTTCAAACTGCTTGTTTTACTCAAAATGCAACACTGATCAACAAGCATGGTAAAACACCATATGAAATGGTGAAGAAGAAGAAGCCAAATCTAAAATATTTTCATATTTTTGGATGCAAGTGCTTTGTGTTGAAGACTCATCCTGAACAGTTGACCAAATTTGACCTAAAGGCAGATGAAGGAATTTTTGTTGGCTATCCACTGTCAACAAAGGCATTCAGAGTTTATAATCTGAGAACCAGAGTGATCATGGAGTCTATTCATGTGTCATTTGATGACAAGAAAATAACTGGACTTGAAGATGTTAATGAGCATGATCAACTGCACTTTGAAAATGAAGATTTATTAAACTCGGATGATATAGATCTGACAAACACTGTTGAGGTCAATTCTGAACCTCTACTGGTAAACACTGAAGAAACTTTTCAATCAGAAACAAGGGAAGAACCAGTTGAGGGGGAGCATGAAGAATCACATCAAAGTGATAATTCAAACACTGATAGTGACTCAATTTATAACTCTGAATCAAACACTGTTGATTCAAACTCTGAACATTCAAATTCTGAGCAGTCACATTCAGGGGGAGCATCAGAAAGTGAAGAAAGGCACCAAGAAAATCAGGAGAGCATGGATCAAGGGGGAGGATCACATGATGACAGAAGCAATCTGCCTTCTGCAAGAAAATGGACTAAGTCACATACACCTGATTTAATTATTGGTGATCCAGATGCAAGAGTAAGGACAAGAAGTGCAACAACAAATGAATGTCTGTTTCATGCATTCTTGTCACAAACTGAGCCAAAGAAAGTAGAAGAAGCTCTGAAAGATGCTGACTGGATAACAGCAATGCAAGAAGAGCTAAATGAATTTGAGAGAAATGAGGTGTGGACCCTTGTACCAAGGCCAACGAACAGATCTATTGTTGGTACTAAATGGGTTTTCAGAAATAAAACTGACAGTGATGGTGTGATCACAAGGAACAAAGCAAGACTGGTAGCTAAAGGCTATTCACAGCAGGAAGGAATAGATTATGATGAGACTTTTGCACCAGTTGCCAGGTTGGAGGCAATAAGGATGTTTCTTGCCTATGCTTCTCACAAGAAATTCAAGGTTTTTCAAATGGATGTGAAAAGTGCTTTTCTGAATGGAAAACTTGAAGAAGAAGTATTTGTTGAACAACCACCTGGTTTTGTAGATCCAAAATATCCAGATCATGTCTACAGGTTAGACAAAGCACTCTATGGACTCAAACAGGCACCTAGGGCATGGTACGAAACACTTGCTAAATTTCTACTAGAAAGTGGGTTTCACAGAGGTACTATTGACAAAACTCTGTTTTACTTTCAATCTGGTAATGACCTGCTCTTAGTTCAGATATATGTAGATGATATCATTTTTGGATCTACTAATGATAAACTCTGTAAGAAATTTGCCAAGCTCATGCAGTCTAGATATCAAATGAGTATGATGGGAGAGTTAAGCTATTTTCTAGGCTTACAGGTGAAGCAAACAGATGATGGAATTTTCATTAATCAAGCAAAATATACCAGAAATCTTCTCAAGAAATTTGGTATGCTTGACTGTTCATCTGCAACAACTCCCATGGCAACTGCAACAAAACTGGACAAAGATACAGGTTCATCAGTGGATATGACAAGTTACAGAGGGATGATTGGTTCTCTACTCTATTTAACAGCTAGTAGACCTGATATCATGTATGCCACCTGTCTGTGTGCAAGGTTTCAGGCAGATCCAAGGGAACCACATTTAACAGCTGTGAAGAGGATTTTCAAATATCTCAAGGGAACTGTAACCTTAGGACTGTGGTACCCAAGAGAATCAGATTTTAAGCTACTTGGTTACTCTGATGCAGATTTTGCTGGCTGTAAGATTGACAGAAAAAGCACAAGTGGAAGTTGTCAATTTCTTGGTGACAGACTAGTGTCTTGGTACAGCAAGAAACAGAAGTCAATATCTACATCTACAGCTGAAGCAGAGTATATTGCTGCTGGTAGCTGTTGTGCACAGATTTTATGGATGAAGAATCAACTACTGGATTATGGGTTGAGGTATAGTAAAATACCTATTTTCTGTGATAATCAAAGTGCTATTGCAATGACAGGTAATCCAGTACAACACTCAATGACCAAGCACATCAGCATAAGGTATCACTTTATCAGAGAGCATGTAGAGGAAGGCAATATTGAGCTTCACTTTGTGCCTATAGATCAACAACTTGCAGATGTTTTCACAAAGCCTCTAAGTGAAGCAACATTTACAAGATTGGTCAATGAACTAGGGATGGTATCTGGTTTTGACTAAACATGTTGGTTAGACTCAAACTCTTTCAAATAAAATGTGTTGCTCATATCTCTGTAAATTGCTAAAGTGCTATGTGAACCTTATTAATTAAATTCTGTCAGCATGATTGTTGGTCATACACTGTTAATACGTTTGTTAAACTCTGTGAATTCTGAGTTGATTTTTTGTCTGAATGAAAATACCGATGAAGAAAAATGTATAGAGCATGATTTTCAGTGAATCAAGATTCTTTTTGAGTCACTGTAATCTAATCAGAAACTGCACAGTAAGTTAACACAGCATGATACTGTTTCATATTTAGAGCATCTCTTAGTTTATTTGATCCTAAACTCTGAATCTATGAATACTGCATGCATTGCCTCTCATGAATAACTCTGATATTGATGAACTCTAAACTCTGATTAGTGACACTCTGTTTTCAAGTCATACTTGATTCTTGATGATTCTTTGTTTGCACTTGTGAAAATTTTAAAACTTGAGATGTGTCATTGTTTATTTTGGTGAGAAACAGTTCATGTCTGAACCCTGTGAGATTTTGAGCTGAATAAGTGATTGATACATTTTATATCAATCAGACTTTATTGTTGTGTGATGTTCATCAGTAAGTATGTTGCTCTAGAACTTGCATTAAACCATTTTGAGACTACATGATATATGTGTGCATGAAGATGATAAAGGCATTAGGATTAACCATCTTTCTTCAAACACTGTTCAAAACATCTTTGAACACTGATCATAAACACTGTTCATAAAACACAACCCTTAGTAAACCCCTTTGAGCCAAATTAACTGCTCATTTTTCTTGAATACTGAAGTATTAAGAGCAGTTATATTCGTTTGTTAAATCAAATTCAAGCAGGTGAGTATTTCTTAAGAAAAGATATCTTCCTCAGTGTATATATATATAAAAAAAAAGGGGTATATATACTGATCATCTTGTACAAATATGTACTAATCATTTGACTGAATATTTTGATCAAATAAATTGTTCAGTTAGAAATTCTCATCTCTTCTCATCTGTTTGATTTCACTCAATTATAACCCTGAACAAAGTCCTTTTGATTTGTGCATAAATATAATCTAAGTGGTGTAGATTTGGTGGACATTCAAGCTTATGGTAGCATCTGCCTTTACTGAATGAATCTGAGAGTAAACACTTCACCTAAACACTTGTGTG
Source organism: Saposhnikovia divaricata (assembly GCA_036435485.1). Taxonomy (NCBI): domain Eukaryota; kingdom Viridiplantae; phylum Streptophyta; class Magnoliopsida; order Apiales; family Apiaceae; genus Saposhnikovia; species Saposhnikovia divaricata. The sequence goes on along the minus strand of CM071595.1, from coordinate 65,602,193 downwards.
ATGTGAGAGTTTGTGAGACAATCCTTGACATGTAACTCACTGAATGATGCTTTGATGTTTATCTCTTGTTATTTTTGTCTATAATGACTGTGTGCTTACTTGGATAATCATGAACATAAACTGGAACAGGGATATTCAGATTTCTGTAATTTAGGAACTACAGAGTTTAGCATTCATCATATACTCTGTGTTTAATATGAGAGTTTGTGCATTCAGTGTTTATTGTTTTCATTTATGGATTTTATGAAATATTAGATGCTATAAAAATTGATTTGGTAAACTCTGCTACTCACACACGAAAATCACGACTGTGCATTTTTGAAAGGGTTTTTGTGATAAAGATTGAGTATTGGACAAACACTGATTGATTGTGTTATGTACTCTAAGGTAAATTTTCATTAAGATAATTTGAAAACTTTGGAGTAAATGGAGTAAGTGACAACTGTTAATTGGTGTACTTAGTGGTAACGTGTTTTGATAAACGGAACGACAGCGGTAATAATGGCTTTTACTGCGCATGTATTAAGTGAACCGTTGCATGTGTGACACGTGTCCCACTTACTCATCAATGTGTCTCATTTTTTACACTTTTCAAGGGAACAGTTGTGTGTTTTCAAGTAAAATCTTTTGAGTTTAGTTTTTAATTAAAACTCAAATTACTTTTTCTCACAATCACTTTTACCCACTCGTATTCAGTTTACCAAAACAGAAAACATTCTTGTTCTTCACTTTGGCATTCTCACAAACACCTTTCTTGCAAAACATTTTCACAGTTGCTTCTTGCTTATTTCTTGATTCAATGGCAACTAAACCTTTCACTGTCTTTGGTCTACGGTTTGTGCCTAACAATTATGCAGCTTTACTTGAGAACGGCCGGGCTCCAGAGGCGTTCCATCTAATGCAAAATTTTCTTCGAAATTCTGAGATTGGGCAAGCGCTGGTTGAACCGGCTACTCTATCTGCTTCCCAAGTTGTTAGTTTCTGGCAAAATTCAAGATATATAGAAGGAGGAGAGAGTGAAACTCCGTCTATCATCTTCTCTCATGAAGACCAAGAGTTTGTGATTACTCCACAAACTGTTCGTGATGTCATGGATTTCGACACACATACTTCATATGAAGTTGTCTCTGAGGAAAATCTGAGGGAAATGCTAACAGAGATTGGGTACATGGAATCACTTGCCAAGCTGGGCAGTGTGAAGAGGCCAAACTTGAGAAAAGAGTGGAATTTTTTCTTTGATTGTATCACCAGGACATTCCAAAAGAAGATCACCAACTGGGATGCTATTCCAATGGACAGTCTGCAAATTGGGTATTCTCTACTCTATGGCAGTAATTTTGATTTTGGTAGATATGTTTTAATGAATTTGGGTGATAAGTTGTCAGAGTCTACTACAGTTTACTTTGCTAGATTTTGTCAACTTCTGTTCAATGCATGTGCTTCTGGGTTAACTATTGATGAAGCTGATAAAATTCAACCTTTTCGAGTCACTAAGAGAATATTCTCTGATATGACTAACAAAGATGTTGGAAAAGACATACCTCCTTTAGTATTGCCACTTGCTTTACAGAACTTTGTCAATCAACCACAAGATTCTTCATCATCAAACCATGACTCACATGAACCACATCAACCAGAACCACAATCTATGCTTGAACCTTTAGCCACTGATCGTACAGAAAACATCCCATCTCAACCTACTCAATCACCTGAGCCGATACCAACAACCACTGATCAACCTATATCACCTCAAACACAAACAGAACCTCAACAACAATCTGACCACATGACTACTGAACCAACAAACCCTGTCACTACCACTCATCCACAATCATCACAAAAGCCAAAAAGGAAGATACATACTGCAATCAACACCAAACATGCTAGAAGATTCAAACAAAGGGTAAATAGACCTTCTAGTGCAGACGAAGAATTTGTTGTAGTACCTCAAGCTAAGAGGAGAAGGCTTATTTTAACTGATTCTGATGATGAGCATGTTGTAGAGGCTCAACAGAAAATCTCTTTTGATATTCCTACTGGTGAGCCAGAGGTTATCATAGAACCTATAATACCAGAATCTGAAGTCAAGCTTTCTGAACCAGAAGTTGTTAAGGTTCAAGAAAATGAAGCTGTTAGAGATGTTTTGTCTCCAATGGAAGAGTTTGCTGAAAATCCACTTTCTTTTAATCATGAAGCATCTACTCCACCACTCATGGAGGTTACACTTTCTATCGATACTGGTGTTGCTGATGGGCCTACTGTTGTTCTTGAAGACACTGTGGTTGCATCACACACTGAGTTGAACTCTGATGCTAATCATGGTTCTGCTCATAATGAGGAGGTTGATAAACCAGAAAAGGTTCTTTCTTCAGAGCAAACTCCAGTGGATAAAGGAAAACAGGTTGCTCAAGAACCTATTTCTGCTCAAGAACCTATTGCTTCTGTTGCCTCTACTAGTGAGTCAATCAGTGATTTAGTTGAAGCTAAGAGTACAGGAGTTGCACAACCACAAAATCAGACTGATGGTCAGAAAACAGGAGAAAAACCAGATTTTGCTGGCCCTTCTAATAATGAAATTGATGCTGGTTATTTGGCCAAGCAAACTGCTGATTGGTACAAGTCAGAGTGTATTTTTCCTTCTGGAAGGGCAGAAAAGTTTCTTGAAGTCAATTCTAAGAAGATTAAAAATCCAGAAATTTTCACTTGTTTGCAAGGCACAGTGATTCAAATCAAAACTTTGAATAATAGATTTGATGATACTCAGAAATCTATTGTTGATCTTCGAACAGAAGTTGCTACTCATGAAGAGACAGCTCAACTAGCTAATGCTAAGCTCTTTCAACAATTTGCCAAAGCTCAAGCAAATATAAATGACAGACTGAGCACAGTTGAAAAGAATCAGATTTTACTAAATGAGAAGGTTGATTCAATTGCAAACTCTCTTGAATTAATCACCTCAATTCTGATTCAAGATGATGATGATGATGTCAAAAAGGGGGAGAGAATTGCTAAAACCAAGTGTAAGCAAACTCAAACTCTGCCAAAGAAAGATCATCTTGATGATGAAGGTACCAATGCTGAGAAGGGCTTAAGAAATGCAAATTCTAGACAAGGACATGGGAGGTCTACAAGGTCAAAGCCTAATTTGGTGATAGATACAAATGCTCAGAGTACTTCTGGTTCAAAGCCAAAGGGTTTGTCATTCTCTGACAATCCACAAACAGATGAAGAATTGGCTGTGAAACTATTTCGTGAAGAGAATGCTGAAGCTACACTTGAGGATATTCAAGCTGAAGAAAAGCTGTTGCAGAAAGAGCATTTAAAAGCTCAAAAGTCCAAGAAAGTGAATAAAGTTGTTAAAGCTTCAAAGTCTTCAAGGCATGAAATGAAAGGAATTGAGATCAAAGAGAGATTATCTGATATTCAAGAAGAAGAAGAAGAAGAAGAGGATAAAGGAAAGCTGATTAGAAAGTCTTCTATTGATGCCAAGCTGAAGTTAAAAGGAGTGATGGGTGAAGAGAGCAAGAATAAAATGATAATTACAACCTCTGTTGGTACACATGTTGTACAGAAGAATAAAGACACAACCTCTGTTGCTACACAAGTTGTGACTACACCGATACTGTCTTCTCAGTTGAAATCAAGATTTCGAAAAGGTGCTCTTCATGATTCGAGTCTTGCAGCTACAGCTCCAGCTACAGCTTCAATGGATTTTACTGATGGTAGAGCTTTATCTGGTAAAATTGCATATAACAAAGGAGGCATTGGCTCACATAGAGATAAAAGACAGAATGTTGCTCCCAGAGATCCTTCTTCATTGTCTGTTCCAGGTCGTGGTGTCACTCAAGAGAGTTTAGACAGACTGGAGTCAGTACAGCTTGTTCATCAGAAAAGTTTAGGGAAGGATTTCTTGTTATACTTCATGACTGATGGAACGGTGTTCAAGATTGCTGAGAATGATATTGATTTAAAATTCTGGGAAGAACTAGAGTATGTTCTGTACATTTTCAGAGTAAGAAATCAAAGAGCTCAATCAGTTGCAAATGTGCTCAGACAAAAGATGATACAGAATCTTGCAAATAGACATATGAAATACAGCAAGTATGTTCCAAAGTACAGAGACTGGAATGGGAATTTGATTGAAATGCAGAAGGGAACTACAAAGCTGAAGACTGATCTTGGGATTACTGTTCTAGATTTTAATGTAAAGTCTGAAGAAGTGAAGTTTATCAGATTGGGAAATGAAATGAGAAGAAACAAGATCTATGATCTCAGAGCTGCTATTTTTCAAACTGATGAGAATGATCCAGATTTAAGAGAGATCAAGGTAGCTATGGAGATTGAACTTGAGAATGCTGAGAGGAGGTTGTTGATTGATTATCTCAGAACAACTCCAGATCTTGAGGAGGTTAGGTAGACAGAATCTGTAAGTAATTCAAATTTTCTGTAAATTTTGCTAAGTCAAGTTTAAACTCTGATTATATGTTAAACACTGTGTTTTTATTTGTTAGTTTTGACATCATCAATTATTATGAACTTGTACATTTTTCTAATGAACAAGTTGGGGGAGATTGTTAGATATAATTGATGTGATTTAATGTCAGTGTTTAAGTGTTACAGGTAAAGAGAGTTTAACTTGTTATTGAAAGCAGTTGTAACAGAGTTTGGGTATACGCTGATTGCTGGAAGCGCAAACGCTGACAGAGGAAAGCGTAAACACTGATAGCTGAATACATGGAAGCGCAAACACTGTTAGCATGGAGAGAACAGAGTTTGCTAAAGTCTGTCTACTGGGAGCGTCTACAAGTCAACAGAGTTTGAAGATTAATTTAATATTAATATGGAAGCGATATCTTTGAAGATTGGATAGCTATCAAAGAGATTGAGTTGACTTAGAAGACGTGTAGCAATCGTAATTGATATCAATTGTATAGCTTAATTTTAGGAGAATCAATTTACGATTGTACGTAGCTGTATATCTTATAAATACAGTTAGGTTAACCCTAGAAGGGTATCCATCGTGAACGAATAACATTCTTGTAACCTAAGCAGCTCTCTGTGATACTTTACATCACCGAGAGAGGAATTATCTATTCCAAACAGTTTTAAGAGTTAAAACGTGTGTTCTTGTTACTTATTCATACAGTACTTGATTATATATTGTGTATTCGACCTAACAACATCATAGTCGTAATCAATATTTACCATTACCTCAGTACATAATAAAAAGTTTTAATCATATCCAAAATTTGGGGTTCTTACAGTCTCCCCTCCTTAAAAGGATTCCGTCCTGGAATCAGGTAGGAAGCAAAAAGTCGTTTGTATGTCGTTTCACCTTTCAGCTTCGGGATCAACTCTTAGTCGTTCTGCCCTTTCTCAGCACATCTACTGGTGCTACAATACTTACTTTATCCTTTTTCCATCAACTTTGCTACTTTTTGTACAACACATTATTCGGGTTATGCTCTTACTCAGTCTTATCCTTATTGTTCTTATTGATACCCGTAGTGGCTTTGGTATCACTATCGTGCTTCGAATTCGGAGATAACCTCGCTCGCACTGTGCATTTCCTGATCGATTTAATCTTCGCAATCTCGATCAACATAGAGAAGTGGAAAGATTTATTGAGAGATCACTTTGATCAATTGAACATTTGTTATATTGCATAGTTAGTACAGAAGGGGGCCAGCCTTTAGTACTTGACAAGCAATTAAACAAGTTATGGTATTCCACTTAGACTTCTATCACATAGACAGATAGTCACGTAGCAGTACCTCCCCTCCTTAAAGGGTTGTTCTTCTCAATTCATAAAGAAGATGAGTAAGAGAGAAGAAAAGAAAAGAATTCTAAAGGATTATAGAAAGTTTTCATGATTGTAAAATATCATACTCAGAATTTACCTCTGAACTATAGAGGTTCATCAAAGAAGAAAATAATCATGATTATATCCAATACCATTTGATCGCAATTTCACGTGTCAACATATCTTGCTGCTTTGTCCATTATTCTATGGACCTATACTCTGGTTCAACCCTAGCAACACTTTTGGTAAATCTTTCAACCTCTCAGGTTAAATCTTAGGTTTCTCGCTTGACATCATTGTTACTGACATTCCATGTCACGCTACTAGCTTTTTCATATCTATAATATTAACACTATCAGGTTGTCATCCCGAGAATTCATCAGAAAACCCATTTATTAATCCATTCATAACATTCCTTGCTTCACATTCCATAGTTGCTTTCCAAATCTTTTCTTTATCAATCACATCCTTCTTATTATCTGATTCTTATTTACTTCTGTTATTTACTTCCACCTTCATCTCTTTATTGAGGCATCTTTTGCACTTGGTACCTCCTTATTGGTATCCCGTCACATTTACTCTATAATCATCACATTATTCCAATTTAAAACTTCCGAAATGAATCTGGCCGATTTCTTTAACTTAGATCCAATATAATCTTCTTCTGCCAAACTTGTTTCTCATCACTTGTTCTTTTCTACCCGTGATTTTCCACAGGTTGTATACCTACCTGCTCGTACTCTTATCATCTATCGAGCATCTGTATTTTACTGGTGTAGCCTTGCCACATGAAACACGTTACGATCATGCTATAAGTTTTGGGGGTAACACTGGCTCGAATTCCACCTTCCGAACACTTTTAAACTCTCAGGTGGCCTAATAAGTCTCGGGCTCAACTGCCCTTCTCTCTATGTCTCATTAATTCTTTCTACGGGAATACATTTAGCATCATGAATCATCAACCTCATATTCTCTATCTTGTTTGTGCAGAAGTACAGTAACACAAACTTGCTTCTCATTCATCAACATGCCATTTAGCTTATCAATAGCAGCCCTTTCTTTATCTTTATGTTGTCATCTACTTTCTTATAAGAATCACCATCGCTTGTTGTTTACGTAGTGCATTAATAGCTAACGCTACGGGTTTCAAATCCTTTAGGGAGACAAAGTAATCACTATTCCTTATCCATAAGGAACACTTCCTGAACTTGATGTAGATATTACATGAAGTAGATAAAATTGCAGAAGAGTTTCAAGCATCGCAGCTATATCCGGTTGATAAAAGTATCACTCATACATCTTCCATAAAAGACTGGAAACTTAATGGTTTACTTCATCAATTTTGTATCATGGTCCTGGTTTGCCTCAAAACGGGACCTTCTACGGTGCGTAGTTTGCTTAAGACAATATCGGGAATCGAATCTTTACTTAAACTATTATTACCGTCGATTCTTGCACATTCATCAGAAGGAACGTAAATTCCTCCACTCCGATATGACCTTCAAGGTCCTTCCAAATATCATTCTGTTTCTTCGGTATGAACATTTGTAATTATTCTTCTATACTTAGACTGTCGGCCACCTCATTGGCCTTTCCTGATACTAACAATTTCTTGTAATCCATGTTCTCTGGATACATTCCAACTCAAACTTTTCTACCTCATTCCCATCACTGTTGGGTGAAAGCATTCTCCCTTAAGCTCTGCTGAAGGAGAAAAAATATATCTATCAGTCTTTTTCCATAAGTCATTGCTTCCACCTTCCCGTGGTAACTTTATCAAAGTTACCCTCAATCCTACCTGGAATATTTGTTCTCTTAGTTCTTTCTTGTTCTAGGATAATCTCAACCTTCTTGGGTTCCAACCATACCTCATTATGGTTTCATACATGCCTCATCTGGCATTATTGTTATTGTGTCTTACATTCTCTACCAAGCTTCTATTTTGAAACTCAGAATGTTAACTTTTTCCTTGTAAGGTTTCTTAGGTCGTCCTCATCATTCCTCCTGTATTTTCTAGGTACAGGGTATATCAAAACGTCATTGATCAATACTCTAATAATTCTATCTATGTTCTTTCCAGAACTCTTTTTAATAATCCTTACGGTCATTGTTGCCTTAGCAAATCCAACTCATATCATCTGAATTCACAATGTCTTTATTAGGGTTAATGCCATCCCTTGTGCATTCCCCAGGGTTTGTCTTAATTTATGGATATCCTATCCTTAATTCAACTGCCAAGGAATTCTTGCATCCTATATTTTGCAATCAGATCATGTATCCCTAATAAGGGTCTCTTTTCAATCATTCTCATTCAATAATCGATCGGTGGCTTAATGCTAACCTCTTCTTTCAGATAGTTGTTAGCCTATTTGAGCTTCCAAAAGACAATGTATGTCTATCTGCTCTCTTACAGAACTTGGTAATGGTAGCAAGGATGTTCTGGAAGATATTGGTCAAGTTCAACGTGAATCTCTTAGTACTTATCATTCTTCTCAAAGGTACTTTCCTTAGGCAAAATTTCTACAACATACTGATCAATCTCTGACCATTTCTATACTCTCTTCATAAACCTTCATTGTTTATTTTCCTCCGTCATGATATATTCATATTAATCATGATACCTTAACATCATACATCTCCAGTTACTATACTTTTATTTTTACTCGTAATCTTGGACAGTCGTATACACATGAATCACTTTAGTACGGGTGACCCCATAAAAATCTAGTAAATTCCCAATCAAAACATGGGTTGCAAGGGTTCAGTAGAAGATTCCTACGATCTCATTAATATTTCCTTTATATCAGAAGCCCTTGCAGTCGGTGCTTACTTAGAAGCAACCCTGCTTTGTCCTTTCATTGCTGGTCTAGTCACTTTATAGTCCGTTGTGACTTGGCCACAACTGGCCACACTAAAATAAAAATATCTGATTCTAGGGGTTGGCTAATAGCATTACCTTTCTAGCAATTGCCGGTGTAGTGCCTTCTTCTTTGATACCTTTCCACCTTTCCAAAACTTTACTTCATATAAGTCTTAATCGACTATTAGGCACCGTCTCTGGTCACCTTTCCTCTACTTTTATCTTTTCAACTATTCTTATCAATCTCACGTGCCACGCAAGCTTACCATTCCTGGCATAACAGCCTTTTCACTTAAGTCAATCCCGGAGTTTCTCAGTCCGGCTGGTTTCTTACTTACATTTCCTATTTTCGTCCAATCTCACTTCATCATTGTATTTATACAATCAATCGCGATAACCGGGGTCTATCCACCAACCCATATAGCGGCTACTTTACCCAATTCACGGGGTTCGCCACAGTTTATACTCTCTTCCATGATGTTCTCTGATAATCAGAAAGACAAGGTTTGCCAAAATTCGTTGAAGTTCTTCCCAGAATTAGGGAAATTTTGGTCAATCTATCCATCTACTGGTAACATTAAGGAGACCAGTTTCGAAACCTGAAGAATAGTTCTATGAACCTCCAAGCAGGTAGAACCATAAGCAGTCCTAATTTACGAAATAATAGTCATCAGATTGGAAGTTTAACCACTGGAGGGGAATCAATTATATACATCCCTTAGAAGGGAATCAACAGTTTCAAACTGAAACCTGTCACAATATCCTGATACCTATACGTCCTGACATTCAATATTACCAAATGTCAGTGTATGTTGTGGAATAAAAACTAGGTTGAAAATATTACGGCTAGGGTTTGTATATTTAATGCTAGGGTTCGTGAGCTTCGTGCTTTAATGGCTGCTTCTGCGTTCGAGACTTAACGGTCCTCACAGAATGCCTACGTATCTCTGTAAATTAGAGAATCAAGCCAATAAAACGTAGTTCTGAGAATGAGGGGTCAGGCCCTTTATATAGGCTGAGAAGCCTTAGAATTATGGTAGGATTCGGAGACTTGATGGACAAGTCTTTGGGGAATGTTCTAGATCTATTCCTTGTAGGAATCAGTTTCCATATTGAATTGGATGCCTTATTGGATAAGTTTGAAAGGGATATTATCCTTATTCAACTCTTATTTGCTGAGCTGTTTATTACCCTTAATATTAATTACGAAATTAATATTATATTTAGGGTTTTGGGCCCAGCTGGTGGGCCCCACGTTTGGACTATTCTCGGCTCAATTAATGCCACATTAAATGTGTCTTTAGGGCTTATTTTCAGCCCATATCATTTGCCCCCCAACTTCTTAGGAAAACTGATCAGGTTTTCGTAGAAGTTATATTTGCCTTAATCGAGACACGGGGTCGTTTTTATCCCTTACCTGGGACTTCTTAATTTTCCTACCCTTATATGGGAGTTTTGGGTTTACACTAGTGTTTCACGAGTATCGTCTTGCTTGTAAAGTGTGGAGCGACCTACACATTTACGACGATTTGCCTTAATCGAGGCTTTAATTTGTGCTTGCTTTTAGCAATTTCGGCACTTTCATAGAGTTTTTATGCATTATTAGCATATATTATTGCTCAATTTGTCAAGAAAATATTTCTATAATTTTCCTCGTATTTTTCTGTACTTTTCCTAATATTTTAGGAATTTTTATGTACCAACAGGTATTTTTTGTAATTTTTCCTAATAATTTAGGAATTTTTATGTACCAACAGGTATTTTTTGTAATTTTTCCTAATAATTTAGGAATTTTTATGTACCAACAGGTATTTTTTGTAATTTTTCCTAATAATTTAGGAATTTTTATGTACCAACAGGTATTTTTTGTAATTTTTCCTAATAATTTAGGAATTTTTATGTACCAACAGGTATTTTTTGTAATTTTTCCTAATAATTTAGGAATTTTTATGTACCAACAGGTATTTTTTGGGAATTATTTTTTAATTTCCCAACATTATTTAAAATTTTTTTAAAGTATTAACTTTTAAAAAAGTCACCTTGGCAAGAAATGCCTCCTGGGCGTGGGTACCCCCGCCAAGGAGACACCCTCCTTAGGCACGCCTAGGGGGTTTGGTCTCCTGGGCGTGGTTGACCTTTGTCCCTGGAAATGCTTCCTGGGCGTGGGTACCCCCGCCAAGGAGACACCCTCCTTAGGCACGCCTAGGGGGTTTGGTCTCCTGGGCGTGGGTGACCTTTGTCCCTGGAAATGCTTCCTGGGCGTGGGTACCCCCGCCAAGGAGACACCCTCCTTAGGCACGCCTAGGGGGTTTGGTCTCCTGGGCGTGGGTGACCTTTGTCCCTGGAAATGCTTCCTGGGCGTGGGTACCCCCGCCAAGGAGACACCCTCCTTAGGCACGCCTAGGGGGTTTGGTCTCCTGGGCGTGGCTATAGCCTTCTTTAGAGAAAATCGAGCTAGGCGTGGGTACCCCCGCCAAGGAGACACCTTCCTTAGGCACGCCTAGGAGGTTTGGTCTCCTGGGCGTGGGTATACCCTTCTTTAGAGAAAATCAAGCTAGGCGTGGGTACCCCCGCCAAGGAGACACCTTCCTTAGGCACGCCTAGGAGGTTTGGTCTCCTGGGCGTGGGTATAGCCTTTTAATTGGGCTTCCTGCCTTTAAATTCTAACGGGATTTTATCCTATTTTCTAAAAATGTTGTAGAACATTCTAGAATTATTTCAAAATTTGAATTTCATGGGCTTCCCGCCTATTCAAAGGCCCAGTCACCTGTTGGCAGCCCATTTACTGGATATAACCGGTTGAATGACCAACCATGAACTCTATAAAAGAGTAGTGTGCATCCCTCATTTCTCATTTCACTTTTCAGCAAAAACTATCATTCCCTTATCACAAATATTTTTCAAAAAAAGCTCTGCTAGGGTTCTGTCGTGAGGCGATTTCCGGCGTTTTTACTCCGCCTTACTTTCCAGTTTCCGTTTAAAGATCGTTGAATCTTCATCTTCTTCAACCTCTTTTTTCAACTTTTCTGGGTTTCAAGCCTTCAAGGGAAGCATACCAATGGAGGATTCTAGCTCTTCAGGCCAGTCACAGCTCGCTAACACTTCCACCACCGCTCCACGGCTTTCAAGGGGTAAGAACCCTAAAACATCTCTTGTCCATGCCAGTGTTTTTTCCCTTAGGGATCTTTTAAATGAGTTTGGTCAAGCTTTTCCAAACATGCTTCATTTAGATGCTTATGAATATAAATCGAAATATAAACAACATAGGGTAGACATTCTAGCCCAACTTTTTCATATTAATGGGCCTTATAGGGCCGTTGCTCCGGCCTCAAACGAAAGGGCTTGTCACCCAAAGCCTGGGGCCATTAGGATTTATAAAGAAACTTTCTATGCTGGTTTTCGCCTACCTCCTCCTCCTTTCGTTTACCGTCTTTTGGCTGAAGCTCGGGTTTGTCCAACCCAACTTATGCCAAATGCATGGCGTTTTATCTATTGTTTCTTGGTCCAATGTAAGAAACATGGGCTTGAGCCCAGCATCTCTGTTTTTCGATATCTATTCAAATTTGTCAATTCTTCTGATAATTTGGGCTGGGTCAAAATCCAACACCGTTCCTTGGCCCGTTCTTGTTTTGTTTCGGATTCCGCTCCTGATTCCCTTCCTAATTGGAAAAGGGAATGGTTTTATATCTTTTTGGATGGGGATGACTGGGACAACTATTTTCGGCCCACCTTCTGCAGAGCCGTTGATGGGCCTGTTAGGAGTTTAAAATTGGGCGTGGAAGAAGAGGCCGCCATAAATTTATTAACATCGGATAATTTGCATCAATGTGCAAATTTGATTTCTGAAGATTCGTTACAGGCCTATGGGCTAAGCGATTTGGGCCCTGAGGGTAATTCTCACCTCTTACTTTGTTAATATTTCATGCTAGATATAATTATCTAACTCTCTTGTAATCATTTTGCAGCCAAAACTGCCCTGGGAGCAATTTTTAAACAGAGGGAGACTGCTGCCACTGCTAGGGTGGTAACAGAGAACCCTAGGGCCAAAAGGGCCAGGACAGATGAGGCCTCTGCCGCGGTGGAGCGTGTTCCTGGTTTTCTTCTGGAAAAGCCAGTTCCTATTGAGGAAGACCTCACTCCCTTTACAGTGGGATGGGGTTTATGCAATAGGGACACAGCTGTAGGTGACTCCAGGGCTGCAGCTGAGTGGTCCAGGAGCGTGGTTACTCCACGGGACAGGGTCCACATTGTGGAGTCCTCTGATGACTTGCAGATTGAGCTTCTCGGGGCTCAAGCTGTTGCTTCGGTAATTTCTTATTCAACTTCTTTAATTTAATTACATTTATTTTTCCCTTATTTACTTGTTTCCTTCGCAGATGAACGCCTACCTTCAGGCCGCTGTTCATAACCTGAAGGAGGTGCGTGCTGAAAAGACCATTGCTGAGAGGGATAGAGACAGATACTTTGATGCCTCCGAGGCAAACTTTGCTCGTTTTAGGGAGGTGGAGAAGGAGCTGGCTGCTGAGAAGGAGAAGAACAGGAAGCTTCAGCTGGAGGTGCAGCAGAACAGGGAACACATCATTGCCGATTACAAGGCTTCTAAGGACTTTCAAGATGTCCTGAATGCCGAGTATGATGCAAACTTTCCTGGCACCTTCAAGGAGTGTTGGGAAGGGATCATCGAGGAGCTGAGTGGGAAGATCGAGGGGGTATCCTTGGAGAAGTTCCCGGTACCTGCTATCCCTGGATTGACAGATACCTTGGAGATCGCTACAGAGACAGCAGTGGATGGGGACTCTCAGCCCACTCAGGATCCACCTTCTTCTCCTGGGGTAGAGACAGCAGATCCTTCTTCCACTCAGGGAGATGTAGTTATTGAGGATTTAGATGAGTAGATGGCCCTGCGTGGCTTATTTCTGTTTATCTTTATTTATTCTGAACTTTTGCCCTTCGGGGCTTATGACTTAACTTATTTATGCAGCAGTTCCTTTTGTTTCCATGTTCTTATTTTTTGCTTATTGTTCGTTAAACTTTAGAATTTCTCAAGTACTTGGCCTCCTGGCTGGTACTAAACTCACAAGTTAGTTCAACGTTTGCCTTTCGTGTTTATTTTAACAAAGAGAAGTAACTCATAAAAAAAACAATATAAATTCCATTATGCTGTCAATGGATATCAATAGAATGGGTTCAACCCTTACATAAATACTCTATCTTCTACTGGGAGCAACATGCTCTAAAATGGTTTCATTCGAACCTTATTCCTAATAAATAGATAAAAGTCCAAGCCTTTGTCAAAAGAACTTAGATATAATAAACTTTGAGGTTCACAGCATGCCAAGTTCGGGGCACCTCAACCCCATCCAAGGTTTCTAACTTGTAGGATCCTTGCCCTAACACCTTTCTGACTAGATATGGTCCTTCCCAGTTTGGTGCTAACTTTCCTTTCTGGCCAACTCCTGAGGCTTCAATCTTCCTTAAAACCATGTCACCTTGTCGAAAGAATCTTTCTTTAACTCTCTGGTTGTAGTGAAAAGATGCTCTCTTCTGATATTCAGCATTCTTCGCATTAGCTCCATCTCTAACCTCATCGATTAGGTCAAGGGCGAGTCTCATTCCTTCGTCATTAGTTTCTGGCTCATATGCCTCAACTCGAGGTGATGCTTGCATGATCTCTAAAGGCACAACTGCCTCGGCTCCATAAGCCAGCAAAAATGGGGTTGCTCCAGTCGTTACCTTACAAGTGGTACGATATGCCCAAAGTATGGGCAACAACTCATCTACCCAAGTATTCCTAGAGCGTTCGACCCTCTTTTTCAGTCCATCAAGGATAATTCGATTAGCTACCTCAGCTTGCCCATTGGCCTGAGGGTGTGCCACCGAGGTAAAACGGAGCTCAATTGCATTCTCTTCACAATACTTCTTAAACTCCTCATTGTTGAATTGTGTACCATTGTCTGTCACAAGGATTCGTGGGATTCCGTATCTGCAGATGATGTTCTCCCAAAAGAACTGGGAAACTTGCTTGGTGGTTATCTTGGCCAGGGGTTTAGCCTCAATCCACTTAGTGAAATAATCAATTGCTACTATTAAGAATTTCCTCTGTGCTGAAGCCATGGGAAAGGGTCCAAGTATATCCATCCCCCACATTGCAAATGGAATGGGAGAGTTAATCGAGGTCAACATCTCAGGCGGTTGCCTCACAATTGGGGCATGCTTCTGGCATCTCTCACATCTCTTAACATAGTTTTGTGCATCAGCCAACATCTCCGGCCAATAAAACCCTAAACGAATTATCTTGTGAGCTAGGGCTCTGCCCCCCAAGTGTTGCCCACAGATTCCTTCATGAACTTCCTCCAATGCTTCCCTTGCCTCTATAGGCCTTAGACACTTCAAGTACGGGATTACAAACGACCTTTTGTACAGAATACCCTCAATCAAAGTATATCTCAACGCTCTTACTGAGAGTTTTCGTGCCTCCATGGCATTGTCTGGGAGCCAACCGGTCTCCAGGTGTGCCTTAATAGGATCTATCCAAGAGCCTCCTATATCAATTGGTGCCAC
This sequence comes from Saposhnikovia divaricata, assembly GCA_036435485.1. Lineage (NCBI taxonomy): Eukaryota > Viridiplantae > Streptophyta > Magnoliopsida > Apiales > Apiaceae > Saposhnikovia > Saposhnikovia divaricata. Next base: position 65,586,969 of record CM071595.1, on the reverse strand, counting down.
TAACTTTGCATTAACAGTCGGGGCCTTCAAGACCTGAAAGTAGACACTCCCGGCATAATTTTCTATTTCAGAAGAAGCAAACTTAGATAGGGCATCGGCCTTAATGTTTTCCTCTCTTGGAATGTGCTCAACATAGCACTCCTCAAACTGGGACATAACAGCCTTTACTACTCTCAAGTATTTTGCCATAGTCTCATCTTTAGCCTCGAATTCACCATTTACTTGTGCTACCACAAGCCTTGAATCTCCACAAACTTTGAGATTCTTGACCCTCATGATTCTGGCCAAGCCCAAACCAGCTATCAATGCCTCATACTCCGCCTCGTTGTTGGTAGTAGGGAAATCCAACTTTAAAGCGTACTCAACTGTGAACCCATCGGGGCTTTGCAAAACCAAACCTGCACCACTAGATTTTGTTTTTGATGCTCCATCAAAATAGAGCACCCAATATTCCTTCAGATCGGTTGTAAGTTTCTCTTCTTTTTCCTCTTGCCCAGGGGTAGTCATTATCTCTTGCCCCCCGACTTCTTGGTTGTTAATAGTACATTCAACCACGAAGTCAGCTAATGCCTGAGCTTTGATAGCTGTACGAGGCTTGTATGTGATGTCAAACTCTCCTAACTCAATCGCCCATTTGATTAGCCTTCCACTGGCCTTAGGGCTATGCAATATGTTCCTCAATTGCTGGTTTGTCAGAACTTGAATCTTATGTGCCTGAAAGTAAGGACGCAGCTTTCTTGAGGCAGTTACTAATGCCAAAGCAAACTTTTCTATGGGTGAGTAATTCAACTCAGCCCCATGCAACACTTTGCTCACATAATAGATAGGTTTCTGAACCTTTTCCTCTTCCCGAATAAGGACAGCACTCAGGGCTTGTTCGGATACCGCCAGGTATAAACTAAGAATCTCCCCAGGACTTGGTTTAGTCAATAACGGGGCTTCAACCATGTACTTCTTCAGTTGCTCAAAGGCCTCTTGGCTTTCAGGTGTCCACTCAAAATTTTTCAACTTTTTTAACGCTTGGAAGAAAGGCAAGCATTTGTCTCCAGACTTGGAGATGAATCTTCCTAAGGCTGCAACTCGACCTGTCAACCTCTGCACATCTCTTATAGAGCGTGGTGGCTCCATGTCTAAAATCGCCTTGATCTTGTCAGGATTGGCCTCAATGCCTCTTTTCGAAACCATCAGCCCTAAAAACTTCCCCGATCCAACGCCAAAAGCACACTTGGCGGGATTCAACATCATCTTGTGGTGCCTCAGCACTTCAAATGCCTCTCCGAGGTGCTTGATATGATCAGCCTTAAGTAGGCTCTTGACTAACATGTCATCAACATATACCTCCATGGTTCTTCCAATCAGATGGGCGAATATCTTATTCACCAATCGTTGGTAAGTAGCTCCTGCATTCTTTAGACCAAAAGCCATGACAAGATAACAAAAGACACCAAAGTCAGTTATGAAAGATACCTTAGGTATGTCATCCTTGTGCATCTTAATCTGATTATAGCCGCTGAATCCATCCATGAAGCTTAACATCTCATGTCCAGCTGTAGCATCTATCAACATATCAATCCTCGGCAGGGGAAAACAATCTTTTGGGCATGCATCATTCAGGTCAGTGAAGTCTATACACATTCTCCACTTCCCATTTGCTTTCTTGACCATGACTGGGTTCGCTAACCATTCAGGAAACTGAATCTCTTCAATAAAACCAGCTTCCAAGAGCTTATTCACTTCTTGCCTAATGGCCTCTTGCCTCTCCGGAGCAAAGTTTCTCTTCTTCTGCTTTATTGTCTTCCTTTTGGGGTCAACATTTAACCTATGAGTTATGAGTTGGGGGTCAATCCCTGGCATATCAGCTGCTGTCCAAGCGAACACGTCGCTATTCTTCTGTAAGAATTCTATTAACTTGCCCTTCAGGGGTTCTTTCAGAGATGCTCCAACATAAGTAACTTTTTCAGGATCATTAGGTTCTAGAGGTATGGGAATCAAATCCTCTGCTGGCTTCCCTCTATGCTCTTCATCATCACGGACATCCATGTCTTCAATCGGAAGGACCTGCCCCCCGGCTCCATCGGCCCTCAGTGCGGCCACATAGCAACTTCTTGCCATCTTCTGATCACCCTTTTGTTCTCCGACACCATTCCGTGTCGGAAACTTAATTTTCATATGATAGGAAGAGGCCACAGCCTTAAACGCATGAAGTCCAGTCCTTCCAAGGATTGCGTTGTATGTTGATGCTGCCTTGATCACCAAGAAATTCAACATCTGAGTCGCTTCTTTAGGCTCCTGCCCAATAGTCACGGGTAGCTGAATAGTCCCTTCAACGTTGGACTCCACTCCGTTAAACCCATATATAGGCATGTTTGTAGGAGTCAGTTGAGAGTCGTTGTAACCCATCTTTACAAATGCATCATGAAATAAAATATCCACAGAAGTCCCATTGTCTATCAAGACTCGTTTTACTTCGGAGTTTCCAATCACGGGAGTTATGACCAGCGGGTCGTCATGGGGGAATTTCACCCCTTCCAAGTCTGAATCATCGAAACCAATTACCATCTCGGTTTTAGCACGCTTCGGGGCTTCTCCCACAATGTGCATTACTTCTCTAGCATAAGCTTTTCTAGAATTCTTAAAAAAAACAATATAAATTCCATTATGCTGTCAATGGATATCAATAGAATGGGTTCAACCCTTACATAAATACTCTATCTTCTACTGGGAGCAACATGCTCTAAAATGGTTTCATTCGAACCTTATTCCTAATAAATAGATAAAAGTCCAAGCCTTTGTCAAAAGAACTTAGATATAATAAACTTTGAGGTTCACAGCATGCCAAGTTCGGGGCACCTCAACCCCATCCAAGGTTTCTAACTTGTAGGATCCTTGCCCTAACACCTTTCTGACTAGATATGGTCCTTCCCAGTTTGGTGCTAACTTTCCTTTCTGGCCAACTCCTGAGGCTTCAATCTTCCTTAAAACCATGTCACCTTGTCGAAAGAATCTTTCTTTAACTCTCTGGTTGTAGTGAAAAGATGCTCTCTTCTGATATTCAGCATTCTTCGCATTAGCTCCATCTCTAACCTCATCGATTAGGTCAAGGGCGAGTCTCATTCCTTCGTCATTAGTTTCTGGCTCATATGCCTCAACTCGAGGTGATGCTTGCATGATCTCTAAAGGCACAACTGCCTCGGCTCCATAAGCCAGCAAAAATGGGGTTGCTCCAGTCGTTACCTTACAAGTGGTACGATATGCCCAAAGTATGGGCAACAACTCATCTACCCAAGTATTCCTAGAGCGTTCGACCCTCTTTTTCAGTCCATCAAGGATAATTCGATTAGCTACCTCAGCTTGCCCATTGGCCTGAGGGTGTGCCACCGAGGTAAAACGGAGCTCAATTGCATTCTCTTCACAATACTTCTTAAACTCCTCATTGTTGAATTGTGTACCATTGTCTGTCACAAGGATTCGTGGGATTCCGTATCTGCAGATGATGTTCTCCCAAAAGAACTGGGAAACTTGCTTGGTGGTTATCTTGGCCAGGGGTTTAGCCTCAATCCACTTAGTGAAATAATCAATTGCTACTATTAGGAATTTCCTCTGTGCTGAAGCCATGGGAAAGGGTCCAAGTATATCCATCCCCCACATTGCAAATGGAATGGGAGAGTTAATCGAGGTCAACATCTCAGGCGGTTGCCTCACAATTGGGGCATGCTTCTGGCATCTCTCACATCTCTTAACATAGTTTTGTGCATCAGCCAACATCTCCGGCCAATAAAACCCTAAACGAATTATCTTGTGAGCTAGGGCTCTGCCCCCCAAGTGTTGCCCACAGATTCCTTCATGAACTTCCTCCAATGCTTCCCTTGCCTCTATAGGCCTTAGACACTTCAAGTACGGGATTACAAACGACCTTTTGTACAGAATACCCTCAATCAAAGTATATCTCAACGCTCTTACTGAGAGTTTTCGTGCCTCCATGGCATTGTCTGGGAGCCAACCGGTCTCCAGGTGTGCCTTAATAGGATCTATCCAAGAGCCTCCTATATCAATTGGTGCCACTAACTTTGCATTAACAGTCGGGGCCTTCAAGACCTGAAAGTAGACACTCCCGGCATAATTTTCTATTTCAGAAGAAGCAAACTTAGATAGGGCATCGGCCTTAATGTTTTCCTCTCTTGGAATGTGCTCAACATAGCACTCCTCAAACTGGGACATAACAGCCTTTACTACTCTCAAGTATTTTGCCATAGTCTCATCTTTAGCCTCGAATTCACCATTTACTTGTGCTACCACAAGCCTTGAATCTCCACAAACTTTGAGATTCTTGACCCTCATGATTCTGGCCAAGCCCAAACCAGCTATCAATGCCTCATACTCCGCCTCGTTGTTGGTAGTAGGGAAATCCAACTTTAAAGCGTACTCAACTGTGAACCCATCGGGGCTTTGCAAAACCAAACCTGCACCACTAGATTTTGTTTTTGATGCTCCATCAAAATAGAGCACCCAATATTCCTTCAGATCGGTTGTAAGTTTCTCTTCTTTTTCCTCTTGCCCAGGGGTAGTCATTATCTCTTGCCCCCCGACTTCTTGGTTGTTAATAGTACATTCAACCACGAAGTCAGCTAATGCCTGAGCTTTGATAGCTGTACGAGGCTTGTATGTGATGTCAAACTCTCCTAACTCAATCGCCCATTTGATTAGCCTTCCACTGGCCTTAGGGCTATGCAATATGTTCCTCAATTGCTGGTTTGTCAGAACTTGAATCTTATGTGCCTGAAAGTAAGGACGCAGCTTTCTTGAGGCAGTTACTAATGCCAAAGCAAACTTTTCTATGGGTGAGTAATTCAACTCAGCCCCATGCAACACTTTGCTCACATAATAGATAGGTTTCTGAACCTTTTCCTCTTCCCGAATAAGGACAGCACTCAGGGCTTGTTCGGATACCGCCAGGTATAAACTAAGAATCTCCCCAGGACTTGGTTTAGTCAATAACGGGGCTTCAACCATGTACTTCTTCAGTTGCTCAAAGGCCTCTTGGCTTTCAGGTGTCCACTCAAAATTTTTCAACTTTTTTAACGCTTGGAAGAAAGGCAAGCATTTGTCTCCAGACTTGGAGATGAATCTTCCTAAGGCTGCAACTCGACCTGTCAACCTCTGCACATCTCTTATAGAGCGTGGTGGCTCCATGTCTAAAATCGCCTTGATCTTGTCAGGATTGGCCTCAATGCCTCTTTTCGAAACCATCAGCCCTAAAAACTTCCCCGATCCAACGCCAAAAGCACACTTGGCGGGATTCAACATCATCTTGTGGTGCCTCAGCACTTCAAATGCCTCTCCGAGGTGCTTGATATGATCAGCCTTAAGTAGGCTCTTGACTAACATGTCATCAACATATACCTCCATGGTTCTTCCAATCAGATGGGCGAATATCTTATTCACCAATCGTTGGTAAGTAGCTCCTGCATTCTTTAGACCAAAAGCCATGACAAGATAACAAAAGACACCAAAGTCAGTTATGAAAGATACCTTAGGTATGTCATCCTTGTGCATCTTAATCTGATTATAGCCGCTGAATCCATCCATGAAGCTTAACATCTCATGTCCAGCTGTAGCATCTATCAACATATCAATCCTCGGCAGGGGAAAACAATCTTTTGGGCATGCATCATTCAGGTCAGTGAAGTCTATACACATTCTCCACTTCCCATTTGCTTTCTTGACCATGACTGGGTTCGCTAACCATTCAGGAAACTGAATCTCTTCAATAAAACCAGCTTCCAAGAGCTTATTCACTTCTTGCCTAATGGCCTCTTGCCTCTCCGGAGCAAAGTTTCTCTTCTTCTGCTTTATTGTCTTCCTTTTGGGGTCAACATTTAACCTATGAGTTATGAGTTGGGGGTCAATCCCTGGCATATCAGCTGCTGTCCAAGCGAACACGTCGCTATTCTTCTGTAAGAATTCTATTAACTTGCCCTTCAGGGGTTCTTTCAGAGATGCTCCAACATAAGTAACTTTTTCAGGATCATTAGGTTCTAGAGGTATGGGAATCAAATCCTCTGCTGGCTTCCCTCTATGCTCTTCATCATCACGGACATCCATGTCTTCAATCGGAAGGACCTGCCCCCCGGCTCCATCGGCCCTCAGTGCGGCCACATAGCAACTTCTTGCCATCTTCTGATCACCCTTTTGTTCTCCGACACCATTCCGTGTCGGAAACTTAATTTTCATATGATAGGAAGAGGCCACAGCCTTAAACGCATGAAGTCCAGTCCTTCCAAGGATTGCGTTGTATGTTGATGCTGCCTTGATCACCAAGAAATTCAACATCTGAGTCGCTTCTTTAGGCTCCTGCCCAATAGTCACGGGTAGCTGAATAGTCCCTTCAACGTTGGACTCCACTCCGTTAAACCCATATATAGGCATGTTTGTAGGAGTCAGTTGAGAGTCGTTGTAACCCATCTTTACAAATGCATCATGAAATAAAATATCCACAGAAGCCCCATTGTCTATCAAGACTCGTTTTACTTCGGAGTTTCCAATCACGGGAGTTATGACCAGCGGGTCGTCATGGGGGAATTTCACCCCTTCCAAGTCTGAATCATCGAAACCAATTACCATCTCGGTTTTAGCACGCTTCGGGGCTTCTCCCACAATGTGCATTACTTCTCTAGCATAAGCTTTTCGAGAATTCTTAGTCGTGCCGGCTGCTGTCGGGCCTCCCCAGATCATATTGATAACTGCCCTTCGGGGCTGGGGATTGCGATCATGGTTGTCATCCCTCCTATTATTATCTCTCCTTTCATTGTCTCTTCTGTCATTGTCCCTTCTCTGGTTCCCACGGTCATCACCCTTGATGAACTGACTTAGTTTTCCTCTTCGTATCAAGAACTCAATCTCATCCTTGAGTTGCCTACAATCGTCGGTGTCATGTCCCACATCTTTGTGGAACCTGCAGTATTGCTCCTTATTTCGCTTAGCTGGGTCTCCTCTAAGTGGCTTCGGCCATCGGAAATCCTTTTCCTTTTCAATGTCCAAAAGGATCTGGCTTCTTGGAGCATTAAGTCTGGCATACTCTGAAAACCTTGGACCCGAGCTCTTTTTTGGAGCAGATTCAGAGTCTCTGCTAGCTCGGGGATACTTGTCCCTAGCATCGTACTCTTGTTCTTGCTTCCGCTTGTTCCCTCCATTGCCCAACGTGGCTTCTTTCTTGATGCTGTCCTCAGCTTTTATATACTTGTCCGCCCTTCGTTGAAGTTCATCCATGCTTTCAGGGGGGTGTTTTGCCAATGACCTCTTAAAAAAGAGATCCGTGGTTCCATGCTGCAAGGCTACCATGGCCACCTTATTTTCCAAATCGGTTATATTCAGAGTTTCCTTAGTGAATCGCTTGATGTAATCTCTTAAGTTCTCATTCTTTCCCTGTGTCACATACATAAGGGATGCAGAGCTTTTCTCATGAATTCTTCCGCTAATGAATTGACTGACAAAAGCGGTACTCAACTCCTTGAAAGAGCTAATAGAGTTTGGAGGTAAACGACCATACCAACGTTGCGCCATGCCCGACAGGGTTTGGGGAAACGCCCTACACTTAAGGGCATCGTTGGCAGGCTGCAGTAACAAGGCGCTTGTAAACGTTCTCACATGAGTTGCGGGATCCCCCGTTCCATCGTAAGCTTTGATCGTGGGCATCTTAAACTTTCGGGAAATATGTGCATTCATTACCTCCTCAGTGAATGGAGGGGTCGGATCATCCAGATCTCCTTGTAGCATCAAATCTCTAGGATTATTCTTGGGGGGTTCCACCCTAGTAGTTCCTCTGGTTGGGACTTCAGCCCTTCGGTGTCTCCTTGAAGACCTCTCCAGATCTATGAAGGGAATCCCTCCTGGAGGAGGTCGAGTCTGATTAGGGTTCTGTCTCTCTAGTTCCCTTGCTTGGTCGTCCTTCAGCTTCTGAATCTCGGCTTCATAAGCCTTAATTTTCTCTGCGATTGTTAAAGGACCATCTCGGTTCGATGGATTCCTCCCTAGAGGTTCCTTACTAGCGCGTCGCCTCCTTGGGGCTTCGTCTTGATCATCGTCTTCAGACGACGAGTCTCCGGTATAAGGACCAGAGTAATCATAGTATCCTGGTTCAGGAGGAGCCGGGCCTCTAAGATAAGGGGATTGTTGTTGCCCATGGATCAACCGAGCATGACCGCTTGGTCCTGGATCCCTTGGATCTTGGGGGTAATTAGGTAGCCCATACATTGGGTTAGTGTTGACAGGGAGCGAAGAAGTGGAGAGACTGTGAAGCGGCGGGCGGCTACTCAGAGGGAGAGGAGAGACCACCATCTGGAGCGGGTTAGTCTCCTGTCCTAGAGGGACGATTTCAGGTTGAGATCTTTCAGCGGGGGGATCCGTCCCTTGTGGTTGAGAGGCCTGACTATGAGGGTTTGTTTCCGTCAATGGGGGTACAGACCCTGGCCCTGTACCAACAGGAGGAGCAGTGATTGGTGGAACGATGGTTCCGGAGGTAGCCTCGGTTGAGATCGGTGTTGTTCTTCGAGTGGTAACCATGGTTGATGTCTTTGTCCCACAGACGGCGCCAAATGTAGTGGGATAAAAACTAGGTTGAAAATATTACGGCTAGGGTTTGTATATTTAATGCTAGGGTTCGTGAGCTTCGTGCTTTAATGGCTGCTTCTGCGTTCGAGACTTAACGGTCCTCACAGAATGCCTACGTATCTCTGTAAATTAGAGAATCAAGCCAATAAAACGTAGTTCTGAGAATGAGGGGTCAGGCCCTTTATATAGGCTGAGAAGCCTTAGAATTATGGTAGGATTCGGAGACTTGATGGACAAGTCTTTGGGGAATGTTCTAGATCTATTCCTTGTAGGAATCAGTTTCCATATTGAATTGGATGCCTTATTGGATAAGTTTGAAAGGGATATTATCCATATTCAACTCTTATTTGCTGAGCTGTTTATTACCCTTAATATTAATTACGAAATTAATATTATATTTAGGGTTTTGGGCCCAGCTGGTGGGCCCCACGTTTGGACTATTCTCGGCTCAATTAATGCCACATTAAATGTGTCTTTAGGGCTTATTTTCAGCCCATATCAGTGTACTTAACCACTAGTCTCAGAAGGAATATTATCGTCGGAGTTGGTTGTTTCACAAAATTGGCACTACTAAGGCCATCCGTACCTGGTGAACCGTGCTGTCCGAATGCATCCACAAGTACTTTGTCGTGCTGCGCAAGCACACATCCTAATCCTTTATGTGAAGCATCATTGGAAGCACAAAGTCTTCTTTTTCCATTAAACAATGCCAACTTTTGGTCATTACCAATTTCATCTTTTAGTTCCAGGAAGATTTTCTCACATTTTTCTCTTTAACTGCTGATCGTATTACTTGATCCATTATAATTCCACGTTAGAGTAAACTTAAGGTAGCTACTATAATCCATTCAAAGAAAAGAAGGAATTTAATATTCCTCTGAATCACATGCATCTAACATTTCTGGTTCATCATTTCACTGAGTTGAAATAACCCTATACTCAGTCTTTGACAGTAGTCTTATTACAAGTTCATCTTGACTTACTGGTCTTATCTTCCGGTAGGTTCTGAGATCATTGTCTTGCTTACTACTTCCTTATATAACTTTATCCAATCATGCTGTCACTTCCCAATGTCTTTACTTTCTAACTGATTCATTCATAAAATGAACATTTCCCTGAATAAAACCACCTTATCAATCTCATCTTGACCTTATAGATTATAACCTATAAAATCTGCCTTCTCATGGTGAATTACTATTGACAATATTCACACTAATTCATTTATCCAATGATATGGCACTTGCTGCCTCTATCTCAACTGCTCCTGGAGACTCTGCTCCCCGTCCTATATCGATGTCTTTGATAATCATGCATCATTCTAACTCTTTTCTCATTAATATGAAAGTCTCTAAGGATTATATCTATCCCCATATAAGACCTCAAGTAATTCTTTCAATCCGTCTTACTTGCTGGTACTACATCCGGTAGTCCGGCTATGAATCCAACATGAATCTTCAGTTCTCTTGCTAATAGCTCAGTTCTTTATGCTCACTTTTCTGAGCACCATATCTTAATCATCACAGTCTTTCTGGCTATAGCCCTCCTTCCTCGAGGGTAAGCTCCTTATCCTAACAGGATTTTCCTTATCTGCTGGAACCTCTTCCGGGTCTCCAGTAGGGTACTCTATCGAATTTACCCGCTGATCTTCAGCATATAAAGCATTATCGCGCCGCTGCTCGTATGCCTCAAGGTCTGACGCCTTACTCGTCGATACGATATCGAACTAAGTTACTATCATGAAACTTAAGAGTTCCCGTAAGGGTTTTATAGGTCATCACTACTTTAAGTAGTCCGACTATGAACTTGGCAAGAGTTCTTATTATCTTAGTGAATTTATTGTTTTAACGTCGCCTCATCTCTGGGGTTTATAACGTACGCTCTGATACCACTTCTGTAACACCCCCAGATCCGGGGTCCGGTCGTTACGGTCTCCAATTCTGTCCACAATACTTGAACTTACTTCAACATACAATAAATTACATCTTTATGACCCAACACAACAATATAAAACACACCCGTTATAGTCCCAGAGATGAAATCAGAGTAACAACCAAATTTTATTAAACACATTATGAGTTCTCTCAATCCAAAAGAATTTCAATATGAATATATACTCTTTGCCATCCATTTACATAAGTCATACTAGTCCATATATTTGGTACTGAAAGAATGAATCTATCCTACCAATAGCTTTCTCTTCGGCTCTAGTAGTCTCATCGTCCTCGCCAGCATCGAGTGCGCCTTGTGCGAGTCATATGGTCTAGCTGTTGGTGTGATATAATAATAAAGCAAGGGTGAGCAATAGCCCACCAACAATAATATTTAACTGAACGATAATATATAATAGTTCAAAAGTATCTTTCAAACCATATGCCATGCATTTACGGAAATGATGCCAGTATAATATGAACGATGAAGTTACAAGGTAACTCAAAATGTAAATATATGTGGGAATATCTGCTATGTCGAAAATAAGCAAGATATTATCATTTATTATATAAAGAGGAACTTGCAAGGAAAATATTGCAATTCCAGTTATTAACATTTTTCGAAGTCCTACAACCTGAAAGAAGTCTCTTCGATACGTGTTGTGGAAGACACCGTCAACCTGAAAGAAGTCTCTTCGATACGTGTTGCAGGGAATTCCCAATTTGGGAGATGAACCAATACTGGAGTTATCACGCGCCAGCTGTCCCACTCCCTGATGATCAGTCGGGGATGGTACAGCCCAATATAGTTTACTACCGGTAGAAGGAAGAACTGACGGCTCCACTTGTAGATTGTTTTTAATAGTAACTCCCTGGCCAATGGTTAGGCCTTGTGATGGACCGCGCGACTTGGCCTCTTACACACGACTCCTAGTTCGAATAAATCCATAGTATTGAAACGTAGAGTTTGTCCTCCCTTCCCCAAGTGAAATACTTGTTGATAAGACTCCACAAAGTAGTCGTATCTAGTTGGAAAGGAAAATTCACCAACATTTCCCCAAGCTTTTGCTTGTTAATGGATATCAACTTGTTCCAACAATCTTACCCCTCGAATGATGAGAAGGTACACACAGACTTAATAAGTCCATAGAAACCAAGTTGCGAGTGAAAAGGATAAATTATGACCGGGAAGTCAACAAGATAAATAACCTTTCTCAAGTAAGGTTCCCTTATAATTTAAGAGATAGATTCGAGTGAAGAATGGAATCTTGAGGACCTTTCTTAATATAATATTAATCGTAGGACTCCGAAATATTTTACATAATATTTGGAGGTGAAAGATAATCTCCAAATAATATAAATCATTTTAAACAGAATTTAAAAGAATTAAATAAATATTCCAAGAATATTTATTAACTCAATAATAATTACGGAATATTATTAAATCATAATATTGCTCGTAAGTAATCCTCGAATGAATATATAGAATTATTTACTAAATAAATCACTCCTTAAATGAATATTCAAAATAATATTCATTAATAATTAGACTCCAATAAGTATTTAAAATAATATTCAATAAATGAGTCAAACTTTAAATGAATATTTGAAAATAATATTCATTTAATAAATAATCTTCTAAATGAATATCCAAATAATATTCATTTAGTAATCAAAACTTTAAAAGAATATTCGAAATAATATCCCTTAAGTAATTAGAACTTCCAATGAATATTTTAAAATAATAATCATTAAGTACATAAACCTTAAATGAATATTCGAAAGTAATATTCATTTAATAAATAACATTCTAATGAATATCAAAATAATATTCATTAAATAATCAACTCTAAATGAATATTCGAAACTAACATTCATTTAATATCTCTCGACTGAGATAATACTCGAATAACATTCCTCGAAAGATTTCCAAGTAATTGATACTTTATGGAAATATAAATAACGTTTAATAATAACATTCCTCAGATAAATAACGACTATCTATATCTCAAAATACCGACTCCCGATCTATATTTAAGAATGAATATCTAGTCTATAAGCCAATGGCAATTCAGGGAACAGGTATCATAATATAATTTGACAATAGGCATGCATGCTATGGCATATGTAAGATGACAATCACACACACACACACACACACACACACACAGATATATATATATATATATATATATATATATATATATATATATATATATATATATATATATATATATATTATCACAACAACAGGTTCAAAGTTTTGAACACTTGCCTGGTAATCGGGTGTGGGTGGAGATAGCGTGCCCTGGGTCTGCTCGATGATCTATAAACAATCAGAACATTCGAGATTAACCACTTAACACCTTTTAAAAGTCTAGGTATAAACTTCGCTTAAATCGAAACACGTTTTCGAATTATCTCGTTATACACCTTTTAGTGTAACCCTTTTTATTAACGCTACGATCCGACATTTGTTCGCTATTACGACATGTCATCATACCCATACTCGGTATATACTTAAGTCGTATAAGTTCTAAAGTCGATCGATTACGAACCGAGATTATACCTCGAGTCTTATCGTTCGTTTTCTAAGTGTTTTACCAAAGTTATAACCAAGCGGGTTTTTAGGGGTTCGTTCGCGTTTAACTTCGATTCAAACATTTTTATAAAATCGGAAAACGATCCGTTTGACATGTGGTTTTCTTTCATACCTTCCTTATGACCTCTAGTATTTATTTACCAAGATTCTCCATTGAGTAACATGCTTTACGAGGGTTAATTGAAGTTACGAACTTTTACTTACGGTTTCGAACCAATTTTAGTAATTTGACCATAACTCCTAAACCGTAAGTCGGAATGTTTCGATTCTTGCGCCAAAACGATCTATGGCTCGAGATCTATAAGTACCAGTCATAATATTACCAAGGTCAGGAAATTATATTCACTTCCGTGCTTGGTTTCTAAGTGTTAACAAAAATTCGGCATTACGACTGCTATAAATCGGACGTTTCCAAATTGTTACAACAATCACCAGGCCACACCGGGCATACATACATCTTATACACATGATTCTCATCTCAACAAGTCCAGAAATATCATACTTCACCATCATATTCATTATATCTCTTAGATCAATAAAGCTAATTACATAATCATGCTTATAATACACCATTTCATAACTAATCTCAAAATCATCCAATAATCATCAAAACTTAAACTAAGAGCTAGGGTTTCTTGAGATGATTAACTTCCTTGGAGTATGTACTACACTTACTAAGCTTGATCTAGTCCTTGTATAGTATTAACAAAGCTTGGATCAACCAAAGAAAACAAGAAATTAAAGATTAGTTCTTGGAAGTTACTATTAATCCTGAACTTGTAAAAATCATAGAAAATTGAAAAATAAGAATTTAGCTCTCAAATTTTTACCACATCTTGGGCTCTTCATAAGATTTGTTTTGAGTCCTAGATCATCAGATTTGAAGCTACCTAGCTAGGGTTTTGAGGCCTCTTTTTCCACTGGACAGAAACTGGGCAGATTTGTTTCCCCAACTTTGAGCATGGATTTGACTAGGCTATACTACTTTGATTGCTATGAAATTTGGAACGAACCTTGCCCATGGAGTGGAGAAGATATGGTTAAAAGTTGGTGATTTTATCATGGGTAGAAATGGAGATATGAATTTTTCTTTCATAGTGATTCTTGCTGGGCAGGTTTAAGAAAATGGAGAGAATGGAGTTGTCTTGCTTTTCTTTTGCTCTCATCTAATCTAATGTGCATTATTGTGATGTATGGAAAATATCTTGCATAAAGTGGCTTTATTAAAGTGCTTAAGTCATCCCATGCATCATCTTGGACATGTGTTAATGTTTTGTGGTGAGATGAGGTGTTTAAGCTTACTAAATGGTTTGATTTCTAATGTTAATAGTTAGCTTTGTAACTAGCTTGGTTACTTGATCCTATCCACTTGCACATGCTTGTATCTTGGCTCTCTGCTTGTTTCTTTGTCCGGTTATTGCTCAATTCATTGATCGTTCGGGGAAATATCGCAAGGATAATTAGGGTTTTACCGGAAACCGTCCTAACATTTATACTATCATTCTCAATTCTCTTTAATAATTCTTGAACATATTTTCCTTAAATCCCTTCAATAATTCCTTAAGTCTTTCAGTGTCCAGGAAATCTCGGGGAAAATAAAAGTGCTATTTTACAGAATCCGACAGCTTTTACATACACTCTTTTTCCCCCTGGATCACTAATACGAACTCAGAATTTCGTTCCGGATACTTATATATCGCGTCGTCTAATAATATTCCTATGTCTACCCAAAATCACTATTCATCCATTTTTCTTTACTCATTCACTTAGGGTTGTACAATTGTCCCTGATCTCTTTCGATCGTTCCTTAACCTTTTTACGGACCCACTGGACCAATAACAGATATCGATTTGGATGACATAAGAATAATCTTTTCCTTTAGAATTATCAAATCTCAATTCCCTAGGAGATAGATAATTCTTATCTAAAGTGTCATCCAATAGTATTCTTCATGGCACCTAAACATTTGAATCCAAATCTATTCCTTTCATTCATTATCTCAATCGTTACATCATAGTCGTAATCACTATTTACCATTACCTCAGTACATAATAAAAAGTTTTAATCATATCCAAAATTTGGGGTTCTTACAAACTCCTTTAACTGGTAACCGTCTTCTTAGAGCAAAAGAGATTCTGAAGTTATCTTCTTCCATAAGAGATTGTATGATCTTGATGACTCTTGAGAATTTGATTCCCTTAAATTTCCTTCCTTCTGATTCTGGTATGAGCTTCCTTTTCATTATGCTTGTTCTTTTAACTTTATCTTTGTGACTGTATCTGCTTCTTTATATAATTTGACATCATTGCTAATCTTGGCTTATTCTGTTATACAGGCATTGCCCCCAAAATCCCCTCGTTTGTGAAGAGGTCGAAAAATGTTGAAGAGGTTTTTAAGATTGAAGATGAGGTCAAGGAGGTTCCGCTTGCTGCAACTCCTATCAACCAGGTTCCCACGCCTGCTTCCACTCAGGGTCAACTGTTTACACAATATCACGCAAGTATACGTTGTCACAAGTAATACAATTAAAGTTCGTTCCACTGAGATCTGGTTAAGTTCTTTTCAGTTAATGCACCTATTCAACAATGTATGATTTTAATTCACTGCTAAGATAAATAACAAATTGGGGTTTTTGATTATCTAAATTAAACTAAAAGCAAAATATTAAACTAACAATTAATTTAACTAATGAGAATTGAAATCGAATTACTTATAATAGAATAAACATGGGATCCTAACTTCATTAAATACTTCACTTAGATCTGACGCCTTTAATCACTATATGCAATGGTTATGATATGATCGGATAACACGAAACAAGTACACGCTACCTGTCAGCATACGTATACCAAACTAAACATACATCCACAAAAGAGATAGAAGATGAATAGACACCAATTATGCTTAGACCCCATATGTCTATAGAATTTGAAAACATAACGGTTGAAGAACAAGTTATCCATAAAGATCACACAGGGCAATATAAGTATTTTCATCTCATACTACGAATCATGTTGATAAACAATCATGAACCTATGCTAGCATGGCAAGTTCTAAATCTCAAGGTCCACTTTCACTTCACAAGAGATTAACAATTCAATTTAGATGTTAGCTACGCATCTAAAAGCATTTAGATTAACCATACGAGAATATCAATTACACACCACACACAGATCTTTAAAGCATCAAGATACTAAGTTCCATAAATAAATCCGTTAGAATCCCATGACAACGATTAGCTCATAATTGAACCGTCCATCGTCATGGGATTTGATGAAAACATGATAATAAACAAGATATGAATAAAAGAAGTAATTATATTAATAAAACAAAGAGTTGAGAAAACAAATCTAGAATCCAGAATAACACAAAATATGAAGTAGATCTAGATCCGTTGCTTGTCACGAGTGTCGAATCCTTCTCTCCTTTTCTCCCTTGCAGATCTAAGCTATGATATGATATTCCTATTTTACAATGATACAATGTGTATTTATAAGCCCTAGAAGTCTTGTCCAACAAGAATAGCCTAAAAATACAAAACAGACTCAAAACAGGAAAGCTATGGATGGTTTTTAGTGCAATTTTCAGAATTAACAGCGGCCATGCTAGGCTGCGGCCTAAGTAGCTAGGCTGCGACCTAGCTCCAAATTTGTTGGAAATTTTTCAGCATGCTATTTCCATCGTTTTTCCTTCGTTTTGCCTTTGTTTCCTTCCGTTCTTTTCCCCAAAGCTTCCATACTTCATTTCCTTGATTCCAAACCTCCCAAGAATTGTGTGGAAGACTTCCTTCTTCATTAAAAAACTCAACATCCACACCAAAATCATCTCAATTCTCCAACCATACTCGATGATTTATAACCCTGCACAACTACACAAAACACATCAAAAATACCACAAACTTGAGTCCAAGTCAATCAATTTAAGCCGATTTGGAACGCTCCAAGTGGATATAAATCCACTTATCATCAACCATTAAGCTCTTCAAAGCGAAAGCTATCTCGGACTACTCTTGACCTATCTGGAAGCTCTCAGACTAGATCCATGAGGAAAGGCAAGGCTGTGAAGGTCGATCCAGCTGTGGCTCAGAATCATTTCAAAGAGTTAATTGATACCCACGTTCCTATGGAAGCTATCGCCGGTTGGTCGAAAATGGATGTTGTTGACGCTCTTCACACCATAAGGTTCTCTGTAGCCCAGAAAGCATTCTTCACCCTCAGATTTTGTGACGATATTGCAGAAAAGATGTAATATGACCTCCGATTGCAAGGAGAAGTGAATAAGCTCAGGGAGGAGCTGGATGCTAGAGAAGAGAGGGTGAACATGGCTACAACTACAGTAAGAAGAATGAAGTCTGCTGAGACCTTTCTAAAAAATGACAAGGATGAGCTTCAGGGGCAGGTAAAAGGTTTGAAGGATGAAAAGCTCGCGTTGTTAGAAAAAGTTCACGAGTTGGAGGTTCAGGTAGATGCTCTTAATGTCGCAGCTGCTTCTGTCAAATCTATAATGAAGGCCAAAGAGAAGGCCCGTTATGATGAAGGTTATGACGAGGGCATCCATGATTACATGCGTTCAACCTGGGAGAAGCTTCCTGATATCGACTGGTCCATCCTAGGGGAAGACGTTATGGGCATGATTGAAGACTTCAAGATTGAAGCTGCCGCAAAAGTACCCGTACCTCCCGCTAAGGCGGTTGAGAGGCCACTAGGAACTACACTTGTGGCTGCGGAAGCTGCTAGTCATTCGGCCCAAGAGATTCCCCAGATTGCTCCTCCCACTGCTCAACAAGTGAACGATTCCACCAAGCTTCCTGAAGCTTAATCCTTTTATTAATCATCTTTTTGAACTTTGATAATTTGATAAGTTTATGAGGTTGCGGGCCCCTTGTAGCGCCTCGCATGATGTAAGTTTGAATTTGGTTTCTGAGGCGTTCGTGCCTTTAACTTTCGATGTTGGCTTCTTGGGGTCTTTGTACCCTATAACTCTTTAATTGGTTTCCAATGATAGCTGCTTTTGCTATATCTCCTTTCTTACTTACACATCCATGGATATATATATATATATATATATTCTTATTGTTTATACACTAGCAAAGTATCATGCACTGCCTCTTATAACTTTCTATCATATAACTTTGGGATTTACACAGTTTCCATACTTGTAATTCAAGCTTACGTGAGCTAACTTTGTGTAAGAAACAGAATGCACTCATATTTTCACATATATCTCCCTTCAAAACAAATGTCTCACAAAAATTAACCATATTCTGTCAACTTACTTGCGAACTTAGAAACTCTTGTCTTTAAACTTCAAGTAACGCTTTCAAAGATTTAATCTGATCTATCTTAGCTCTATAACCTCTTAACTTCTGTTGATGAATAACAAAACCAGGTCCACTATAAATAACCAATGTAGACATAAATGTTAGTCCTGCATGATAAAACAAGAAACATAAAATAGAAAAATAATTAGTGTTAGTTAACTAATCCTGTTAAGTACATGCCAACTCTAGGAAAGGTCACCATCTGGGTTTCCAATCCTAATGAATCTAGGTTCCATGTTAGCCCCTCTTACCTCGAGATGAATCTATAAACCTGTGTGCCAATCTCGGAATCCACACAGATTCCTCTTCTTTTTGCACTTGTCTTGGCTCTGCATAAAGGGGAAGCTTATAGCCCCCTTAAGGAGTGTTATGCCTGTCCGGGCTCCATACCATTTCCTTCTTCTTCATGTGTCATGCTGGACATCTTATGAAGGGAATCTAAGGAACTGAGTCCCTTCTTCCCATGTGCCAGTGGAGGCTCCACACGAGGGAGAGCTTATTTGGCTTCTCTTTAAAAACAAGTATGCCAATCTCAGAATCCACACAAGTTCCCACTTCCTTTCGTGCCAGTGGGGCTCCACGGAGGGGTGAGACATATAGTCTCAGGTTCCTGTATGCTTGTCTGGGCTCCATACAAGTTCCTTTAAGATGCCTTTCATAAGGGCTTTTGGTGCCTGTCAACAGGGCTTATTAATCAAGTGCTCAAGGAATCTGAGGTTTTTAACTAAATCATCTTGCTCAGGTAACTGAGGCTTTTAAAATCAATTTGCTCAGGTAACTGAGGATTTTATCAAACTTGCTCAGGAAGCTGCCTGAGGATTAAATCAAACGTGCTCAGGAAGCTGCCTGAGGCTTAAATCAAACTTGCTCAGGAAGCTGCCTGAGGCGTAAATCAAACGTGCTCAGGAAGCTGCCTGAGGCTTAAATCAAACTTGCTCAGGGAGTTGCCTGAGGCTTAAATCAAACTTGCTCAGGAAGCTGCCTGAGACTTAAATCAAACTTGCTCAGGAAGCTGCCTGAGGCTTAAATCAAACTTACTGAGGAAGTTGCCTAAGGCTTCAATCAAACGTGCTCAGGAAGCTACCTGAGGCTTAAATCAAGCGTGTTCAGGAAGCTGCCTGAGGCTTAAATCAAACTTGCTCAGGAAGCTGCCTGAGACTTAAATCAAACTTGCTGAGGAAGCTGTCTGAGGCTTAAATCAAACGTGCTCAGGAAGCTGCCTGAGGCTTAAATCAAACTAGCTCAGGAAGCTGCCTGAGGCTTAAATCAAACGTGCTTAGGAAGCTGCTTAAGGGTTAAATCAAACTTTTATCATCAACATAATCTATCTATAAAATGCATCTAATCAACCAATAACTAAAGGATACCTTAACCACAAGTTCCTGTTCTCACAAAACAAGTACTAAAGCAAGTAATTAAAAAGTTTCAAATTGGCATGTGAAATAGCTAATCAATCATGCATATTAGCTGTCTAAGTAGGTATACTACCCCCCAGTTCTTTTGGGTAATTATTGTTATGTAAAAGAACTATCGGGAAACTGTAATCATCAAACTTTAATCAAATTAACATAGAGCTATCACTGCTCAATACTAAAACTGTCTTGCAAATAGGGAGGTTCACCTCAGGTACCCCCCGAGTACATGCATAATAAAAAACTGGAATAAAATAGTTCTGGGCAGTTACAACTAATAAGCTACTTTTATTCTTGGGTTAAAAGAGCCTTACTTTTCCTAAGAAAAACATAGTAAAAGAGAGTTACTGATAGTATTTCTTGAGATGTTCTGCATTCCAAGCTTTCGGAATGAGATTCCCATCCATATCCATCAAGTGGTAAGTTCCTTCCCAAATGGCTGACTTTATCTTGTAAGGTCCTTCCCAATTAACTCCGAAGGCCCCATGTGCAGGAACCTTGGTATTAGGCATGACTTTTCTCAAAACTAGTTCTCCAACTTTAAAAAGCCTTTGCTTTCACCTTATTGTTGTAGTACCTTCGAATTCTCTGCTGATAAGCTGCTAACTTCATCTGAGAATCTGCTCTCAACTCTTCAATCATATCTAAGTAGAGTCTATGGTTGACCTCATTACTTTCGGGGTTATAATGCTTTCTTCTCAAGAAACCTGTGCCAACTTCTACAGGTACCATAGCTTCACAACCATATGTGGGTGTAAAAGGAGACTCACCAGTCGTAGTTCTAGGTGTAGTGTTATATGACCATAACACTCTAGGAAGCTCTTCTGGCCAGCTTCCCTTCTTCTCCTCAAGCCGTGTCTTCAGCGTATGCTTAATAATCTTGTTTACAGCTTCAGTCTGTCCATTGCTCTGTGGGTAGTAAACTGCTGAGAATGCTTTCTGGATCCCAAACTGTTCACACAATCCTTTGAGCTCCTTGCTATCAAACTGCTTCCAGTTATCAGAAATCAGCTTTTGGGGAATTCAAAACCTGCAAACAATAGCTCAAAAACCAAACTCAGTTAGCTTGGAGGCTGTAATCTTAGAAAGTGGTTCTGCTTCTACCCACTTTGTGAAATAATCAACTGCAACCACTGCATATTTAACTCCTCCTTTTCCTGTTGGAAGCTCTCCAATAAGATCTATCCCCCAAATGGCAAATGGCCAAGGGTTGACTATCTATTTGATCGGTGCTACAGGCCTGCTATGATAAGTGGATTTCATATCCACTTGAAGCACTTCATATCGGCTTGAATTGATTGTCTTGGCCTCAATTTTGTTGTATTTTTGATGTGTTTCGTCTATTTGTGCAGGTTTGTAAATCGTCGGTTAGGGTTTGCTATTTCCATGATCTTGGTGTGGATTTCGAGTATGGAATGAAGAACAAAGTTTTTCTCTATGATTCTAGGAAGATTTTAAGTCCAGGGATTGAAGGACGGCATCACATAAAAAAGGAACGGGAGAAAACGGTCTAAAAACGAAGAAACGGAGCAAGAATTTTCTGCCGGCAAGTTCTCCTGCACGCTACGGCGCGGCTACAGGCGCTACAGCACGGTCTGGTAGCAACATGGGCACGCTGCGGCGTGGCTAGGTGCGCTACGGCGCTGGGCCTATTCTAGAAATTCTGAATTTTGTCCTGAAAATCCT
Organism: Saposhnikovia divaricata; assembly: GCA_036435485.1. Lineage (NCBI taxonomy): Eukaryota > Viridiplantae > Streptophyta > Magnoliopsida > Apiales > Apiaceae > Saposhnikovia > Saposhnikovia divaricata. The sequence continues at coordinate 65,565,414 of CM071595.1, read as the reverse complement.
GATTTTCTGCTATAAATTGTAATTTTGGTAATTTCTTGCTGGAAAAGACTCCTGAGGCTATTTAAACACATCCTATCATCAATAAACGTATCAGATTCACAATAAACACAGAGAGAGCCGAAGATAGAGATTCAGACTTGGAGACGGATTCCTGGAAGGACGTGACAGCATTCGGAGATCTAGATCTACTTTTGTATTCTTCTAAATTAGGCGATACTCTGGTTTTCAGATTTGTTTTCTTAAACTCATGCTCTAGTTTATTTTTAATCTTTAATACTTTGTTTATTACCATGGTTTCATCAGATCCTATGATGACGAACGGTTCGATTATGAACTAATCATTGTCATGGGATTCTAACGGATTTATTTATGGAGCTTTAGTATTTTGATGCTTTAAAGATCTTTGTGTGATGTATGTTGATATCCTCGTATGGTTATGCTTAATTGTTAGATGTGTAGCTAACATCTAATCTGTTAATCTCTTATGAAGCGACAGTGGATCTTGAGATTTAGAACTTGCCATGCTAGCATAGGTTCATGATGGTTTACCAATATGATTCGTAGTGTAACTTGAACTATTTTACATTGCCCTATGTGATCAAAATGGATAACTTGTGCTTCAACCGTTATGTTTTTAAATTCTATAGACATATAGGGTCTAAGCATAATTGGTATCTACCTATCTTCTATCTCTTTTGTGGATGTATGAGTAGTTTGGTATTCGTATACTGACAGGTAGCCTATACTTGTTTCATGTTGTCCGATCAGATATCATAACCATTGCATACGGTGATTAAAGGCATCAGATCTAAGCGAAGTATTTAATGAAGTTAGGATCCCATGTTTATTCACTCATAAGTAATTTGATTATATTCTCGTTATTTAATTAATTCTTAGTTTGTTAATTTGCTTCTTAGTTAATTTTAGTTAATCAAAACCCAAATTTGTTATTTGTCTTAGCAGTGAAGGATAATCATACATTGTTGCATAGGTGCATTAACTGAATTGAAACCTAAACCAGATCTTTGTGGAAACGAACTTGACTTATTCGTATATTACTTGTGACCACGTACGCTTACGTGATTTAGTGCAAACAAGTTTTTTGGCACCGCTGCCGGGGATCATCGGTGTTCTATTTTTAGTTTATGTGCTTGTCATCAGTGGTCGTTAAAGTTCACTGACTCGGATTGTTTACTTACTTATCTTGTTTGTTCTGTGTGTTTCAGGTACTTGAGCGTGTATACGAACACGTTCTCAATCTCGTAAACTGGAAGAAGAAGAACTTGCAGCAGTAGATATGGTAGAACCAGCAGCAGCAACTAAGGCTTTGAAGGACTATTCTCAGCTGAAAATCAATTACATTCAGTCTAGCATTGTCAGACCAGCCATTGCAGCTAATACCTTTGAAATCAAGCCTAGCACGATTCAAATGGTACAGAATTCAGTTCAGTTTGGGGGTGCTCCAACGGAAGATCGTAATATGCACATCCGGGACTTCATTGAAATCTGCGACACTTTCAAGTTCAATTGTGTGTCAGAAGATGCTGTGAAATTGAGACTTTTCCCATTCTCTTTGAGAGATAAAGCCAAGGGCTGGTTACACTCTCTACCAGCCGGTTCCATTACTACATGGGAGGATCTTGCACAAAAATTTCTCTCTAAATTCTTTCCATGGCTAAAATAGCAGCGATCAGGAACGCTCTTACTCATTTTGCACAACAGTCAGGTGAATCTTTGTGTGAAGCTTGGGAGCGTTACAAGGAGATGCTTAGGAAGTGTCCTCATCATGATATGCTAGACTGGATGGTGATCAATGGTTTCTATAGGAGCACAATCTAGACCATTGTTAGACGTAGCTTCAGGTGGAGCTTTGTGGGCAAAGAGCTACGAGAAAGCTTATGAGCTAATTGAGACGATGACTGCTAATGAATATCAGAATCCAACTCAGAGACTATCTCAAGGCAAAGTAGCAGGAATTCTGGAAGTGGATGCAGCTACAACTATAGCAACTCAGTTGATGGCTTTGACTATGAAGGTGGATTCTCTTACTAACTATGGAGTTCAGCAGGTTGCTAGTGTGTGTGAGCTTTGTGCGGGTGCACATGATACGAATCAGTGTGCTATCTCTTGTGAATCAGCACAGTTCGTGAGCAATTTTCAAAAACCTTTTGCACCAATTCCAGCTGTCTATCATCCTAATAATCAGAATCATCCTAATTTTAGCTGGAGCAATAATCAAGGTGGTATGCAACAACCTCAATAGCCTAATCAGCAGTTTCAAGGTCAGCAGTTCGGAGCTAAACCATTCAATCCTTCTGGTTATCAGCAGCAGTATGCACCAAGGCAACCATATCAACCACCAGGATTTCAGCAGCAGCCTCATGCTATTGCGGGGCAATCTTCTAATGAAAAATCTGAACTGGAGGAATTGAGGATGATGTGCAAAAGCCAAGCGGTCTCTATAAAGACCTTGGAAAATCAGATTGGGCAGATTGCTAATGCTTTGTTGAATAGGCCGCAAGGAACTCTTCCTTGTGATACAAAGGTTAATCCAGGCAAGAGGGAAGTCAAGGAATAGGTGAAGGCAGTTACTTTGAGATCCGGAAAGGTTACAACCGAGCAGAAATCAGCAACTAAGGAAGATGAAGAAGTTCAGAATCAGCAGGTTGAAAAATCTGCAGTGCCAGAAATTGAAAAATCTGACTTGGTGGCTGATCAGTTGGATGGTGAAGTGGAAAAGAGCTAGATTTCTATTCAAAAATCTTCTACGGAACAGTCTACAAAGAGCAATCAGATCTATCCTCCTCCGCCATATCCTAAAAGACTCTAAAAGCAGAAGTTGGACAAACAGTTTGCTAAGTTTCTAGAGGTGTTCAAGAAGTCGCACATCAACATACCTTTTGCGAAAGCTCTTGAACAGATGCCGAGCTATGCTAAATTCATGAAGGGTATTCTATCTCGGAAGCTGAAACTCGAGGAGTTCGAAACTGTAGCATTGATGGAAGAATGTAGTGTTGTCCTGCAACAGAAATTGCCTCCAAAGCTTAAGGATCCTAATAGCTTCACTATTCCATGCACTATTGGTAATCTATCTTTTGAGAAGTGCTTGTGTGATTTGGGCATCAATCTGATGCCATTATCTATATTTATGCAACTTGGTCTGTCGGATCCGAAGCCTACCAACATCTCTTTACAGTTGGCTGATCGATCGATCATATATCCTAGAGGCATAGTGGAGGATGTTCTGGTGAAAGTGGATAAACTCATCTTCCCGGCTGGCTTTGTTATTCTCGACTTCGAAGAGGATAAGAAGATTCCCATAATCTTGAGAAGACCATTCTTGGCTACTGGCAGAACCTTGATCGACGTGCAGAAAGGATAACTCACTATGAGGGTGCAAGACCAGAATGTCACTTTTAATGTGTTCAATGCAATGAAGTTTCCAACAGATGAAGAGGAATGCTTTAAGGTAGATTTGGGCGAATCTGCAGTTACTACGGAGATTGAGCAGTTTCTTAAGTCTGATTCTTTGGAGAGAGCATTAGTTGGGGATTCTAATGTTGAAGATGACGAAGGAGCAGAGCAACTGCAGCCATTGAATTTAGCCCCGTGGAAGAGGAGATTTGACATGCCATTTGAATCTCTTGGGTTAGCAGAGCTTAAGAACTCTCAGGGGCGTCTTAAACCATCTATTGAAGAAGCTTCAACACTTGAACTCAAACCATTGCCGGACCACTTGAGGTATGTATTTCTAGGTGATGCATCTACATTACCTGTTATTATTGCTTCTAACCTGTCAGGTAGTGAGGAAGATAAGCTTTTGCGAATTTTAAGAGAGTTCAAATCGGTAATTGGTTGGACCATAGCAGATATCAAGGGGATCAGCCCTTCTTATTGCATGCATAAAAATCTGCTAGAGGAAGGAAGTAAGCCTACTGTCGAGCATCAGCGAAGACTCATTCCTATCATGAAAGAGGTGGTGAAGAAGGAAATTTTAAAATGGCTAGATGCGGGTATCATCTATCCTATCTCACACAGTTCTTGGGTGAGCCCGGTGTAGTGTGTGCCTAAGAAAGGAGGCATGACAGTTGTTGCTAATGAAAAGAATGAGCTCATCCCTACTCGGACAGTTACGGGGTGGAGAGTTTGCATGGATTATCGAAAGCTGAACAAAGCCACGAGAAAAGATCATTTTCCTCTATCATTCATTGATCAGATGTTAGACAGATTTGCTGGTCATGACTACTATTGCCTTCTTGACGGTTATTCGGGCTATAATCAGATTTGCATCGCTCTGGAAGATCAAGAGAAGACCACATTCACATGTCCTTTTGGCACTTTTGCTTTCTGACGGGTTTCTTTCGGACTTTGTGGCGCTCCAGCCACCTTTCAAAGGTGCATGATGGCTATTTTCTCAGACATGATTGGTATTAATGTGGAAGCCTTCATGGATGATTTCTCTATTTCTGGAACTTCATATGATGAGTGCTTGCTTAATCTTGGCATGGTCTTGAAGCATTGTGTGGAGAATAATTTGGTTCTCAACTGGGAGAAGTGTCATTTCATGGTGCAAGAAGGAATCATTCTTGGGCACAAGGTATCTAGCAAGGGTCTTGAAGTGGATAAGGCTAAGGTGGAGACTATTGAGAATCTTCCTCCACCTATCTCAGTTAAAGGAATTCGTAGTTTTCTTGGTAATGTGGGTTTCTACAGGCAATTCATTCAAGACTTCTCAAAAATTTCTAAACCCTTGTGTAATCAGTTGGAGAAAGATGTTCCTTTCAAGTTTGATGAAGATTGTTTAGCTGCTTTCGAGCTTTTGAAGAAGAAGTTGACCACTGCACCAGTTATTACTGTACCAGATTGGGAACAACCATTCGAGATAATGTGTGATGTGAGTGATTTTGCTATGGGAGCTGTTTTGGGACAACGGAAGAGCAACATATTTCAAGTGGTTTACTATGCTAGTAAAACCCTCAATGATGCACAGCTTAATTATACCACTACAGAGAAGGAGTTGTTAGCTGTTGTCTATGGTTTCGAGAAGTTCAGATCTTACTTGCTAGGAACTAAGGTGATTGTTTATACGGATCATGCTACTATTCGATATCTGATTTCTAAGAAAGATTCAAAACCTCGGTTGATTCGTTGGGTGCTATTACTGCAAGAATTTGATTTGGAGATCACAGATAGAAAGGGTACGGAAAACCAGGTGGCGGATCATCTATCACGTTTGGAAGACCACGGTAAGGATTCACGCAATAAAACTCTAATCAAAGAATCTTTTCCAGATGAGCAGCTTTTTGGGGTGCGAGATGAAGAACCATGGTTTGCATACTTTGTGAACTATTTAGTGAGCAATGTTATTCCTCCAGATCTCTCTAGTGCTTAAAGGAAGAAGTTTCTGCATGATGTGAAGTGGTACCGTTGGGACGAGCCTTTCTTATTCAGACAAGGAGCAGATCAGATGATAAGGCGTTGCATTCCGTATAGTGAGACGGAGAGTGTTTTGCGAGATTGCCACTCAACCATTTACGGTGGCCATTATGGTGGAGAAAAGACAACAACTCAAGTGCTTCAGGTAGGTTTCTACTGGCCTACCTTGTTTAAGGATGCTCATCAGTTCGTGATGAGATGTGATCGTTGTCAAAGGGTTGGTAATATATCTAGGAGGAACGAGATGCCTCTTAACATGCTTCTTGAGGTTGAAATTTTTGATGTTTGGGGGATCGAATTCATGGGACCGTTTGTTTCTTCATGCAACAATCAGCACATCTTGCTAGCTGTTGATTACGTGTCTAAATGGATCGAGGTTAAAGTTTTACCGATCAACGATGCAAAGGTGGTATTGAAATTCTTGCATAAGCAAATTTTCACGCGTTTCGGGACACCACGTGCTATAATCAGTGATAAGGGGACACACTTCTGCAATCATCAGTTTACTACGTTGATGGCGAAGTATAATCTGACGCATCGTGTTGCAACTGCCTATCACCCTCAAACTAATGGTCAGGCCAAAGTCTCTAACAGGGAGATCAAGAGAATTCTGGAAAAAGTGGTAAATCCGTCTTGAAAAGATTGGTCATTAAATTTGGATGAAGCTGTATGGGCATACAGAACCGCTTACAAGACGCCCCTAGGTATGTCTCCGTTCCAGTTGATCTATGGGAAAGCATGTCATTTGCCTGCCGAACTAGAACACAAGGCTTATTGGGCGTTGAGGAAATTGAACCTAGATATTAAAGCTGCGGGTGAAAAACGTTTGCTTCAGTTGAATGAACTCGAGGAGTTTCGTGAGCAAGCTTACGAGAACAACAAGATGTATAAGGAGAAAATCAAGAGGTGGCATGATAAAAGGTTGATGCACAAGGCGCTTGTGCCAGGTCAACAAGTTTTGCTATTTAACTCTCGCCTCAAGTTTTTTTCGGGTAAGCTCAAGTCGAGGTGGTCGGGTCATTTATAGTTAAGACGGTGTTTCCACATGGAGTGGTTGAAATTTTCGAAACAACACCAGATCATGCTTTCAAAGTGAATGGACAGCGATTGAAGCATTATTATGGAGGAACGTTTAACCAGGAGAAGGTTTTCGCCGTTTTGGCGACCACGTGATTCTTGGAAAGGATGTCAAGCTATTGACAATAAAAGAGCGCTTCGTGGGAGGCAACCCATGCATTTTGTAAGCTTTTGTATTATTTACATTTCAAAAAAAGGCAGAATTACCCACGCGTCGCAGCGCACGCAGGAGTGCTGCAACGCGGCCTCCCTTCTGTCCAGCCGTTATATTACCCGAAGATTCACCTTTAAACACTCCTCACAACTTAAAATCCTAAATCTATCCCAAAACCAATTACTTCCCCTCCCAAATTCCTCTCATCTCTCATATACACCTCGCCATCAAATCCTTACATATACACCTATACATACACAAACCCAATCCCTAATTTCAAATCTCTAAACCTCCATTCCAATTAAAGTTTCAAGAAGAATTCATGTTTGGGGGAGCTTCGTTGCGAGTTCACCTCTTCGATTCGTATTGCGTATATTTCTTCCTTAAATCTTGATTATTACGAATTGTGTTCTTGCAATATTTGGGGAATTTGTGTGTTCTTGTTATTTTGGGATATTAGTTGGTTTCGAATTGCTTGTTGGAAATTGGTGATATTGCTTAAGTTGTATTGATTGTTATGGCACCCAAGCGTCAGAGAGGTAGTACTAGTGCTCGTCCATCCTCGGATGAGAATTCTAGTGGTGATAATGTGGAGAAGTTTTTGACTGTGGAGGCGCAGAGTGAGTATAATAGGTTGATGGCGAGACCGGTTGCTAAGGAGAGAGGGTTTTTACCGGTTACTCATTCGGAGTTAGTTGCTAGGATTCGTGAACTTGGTTGGGAAGGTTTTTGTGAGGCGTCTTCTCCGGTTCCCTTGGGCGTTGTTAGGGAATTCTATGCTAATGCCAAGGCGGAGAAAAATGGTTTTTGTGTGGATCGTGGTATGATAGTGGATTATTGGCTGGCTGCTATTCGTCCGATTCTGGGACAGCCTCCTAAGCCGAGGGGGCAGAAGATTGGGTAATGAGGACCCGAGATGATGTGGATTTAGATGCCATTGTAGCGGAGATTTGTGTGCCGGGTACAGTTTGGAAGTTAAGGCCGAGCAATACTGAGCAGGTTACTTTTCCTGCCACTGCTATGAACAGGTTCGCACGGGCGTGGAACTTGTTTATCTGTGCTAACATCATGCCTTCGTCACATACGGGCGAAGTGACTGTGGAGAGAACCATTATTCTTTGGGGTATTCTGAAGGGGAAGTACATCGATGTGGGATATATTGTGCATCAGAACATTCTTCGGTTCTTGCGAGGAGGTTCGCAGTCATCGATTCCGCATGCTTCCATTGTAGCTGGTTTGTGCATGTCTGTCGGTGTTGGTTGGGGCGATGATGAGCAACTACAGATGCCCGGTACCCCTATTGTTGATGCTACTATTGACCGGATGGTGGAATGGCCCGGCGGCATTCCCCATGCTAGAGGTTTGGGTTATATAGTTGCTGGTGCTGGTGGTGAGGCGTATTGATGCCATGCACGACATCAACCGCCGTTATGCTGATGATATGACTGCATCTTTGACCACGGCTTTCCAGGCGACGGGTATTCAGGTCTAGTGGCCCGTCTTTGGAGCTCAAGCACCATATCCACCACCCGATTCACCCGAGGAGGGTGATTCTTCCGATGATTAGGTATGTTTACTGTTATCCTTTCTATTACCTGCCATTCAATGGGGACATTGAATCTGTTAAGTTTGGGGGTGATTTAGGGATGTGTAGTGTTATTGTGTCATTGTGTTCATTTAGGATATCATATTTTGCATGTTAGTAGTAATTCATTCATGTTTTATTCGTATTATTGCATGTTTGTTTCATGTAGGGCATTTTGTTATTTTTGTTTTTGTATACCATGTGAGTCCATGTTAGTTGCATTTGCATAGTATGAATATTTCATGATCCCTTAGATTGAGCTATTTCTGTTTGCTAGGTAGATGTTGATTTGGGTGTAATAATGATGAATAGAGGGTTAATTTATAGTTCCTATTAAATTGACTTGCATGCTTCAAAAACAAAATTCTTACACAACTTATCGTTTTCTTTTGGCCTAGATCGAGTCCTACTTGTTTGGTTGTTTTAGATTTAATCACTTGTTTATACCTAGAATGTCCTTTATTCCCTTGATGGCATAGGAACTCCAAAGTATAAGTTTGGGGGAAACCAAGAATTTCATGCTAGTTGTGTATAGTTGTTAATTACTAGGCGTCAAATGGCTAGTAGCCGGCTCATATTTTTATGAGTAGTCTAGGGTTGGATGAGAATACTCATACCAGATCGCGTTGAAAAAAAAACTATAATAAAAAAAAAATTAGAAAAAAAAAATTAGAAAAAAAAATGGGAAAAAAATGTATGTTATGTTTAAATTGTTAAATGCAGAATTAACCAGGGTGAGCTCTTTAATACTCGGGCAATTAAGTACGAGGGGACTTTGTGCCTAGTGACTTAAGGCTTTTATAGTCTGGGATCCACTGACCTAACGCTCTCTACATGGGTATTATTGTATAAGTTTTTCGGGGCCTCATTCATTGCACGGTCAAATAAGCATGCGTTTGTGTTTGTATTATAGTTGTTGTTTAGTAATAAATCATGAATTTCTGTCTAACTCAAATGATGATGGAGGCGTTTCTAGGTTATGAAGTGTTTAGCGTTCATTCTGTTAATAAACCTGTGATTGTCTTGGCGAGGAATAGGTAGGGCTTTGATATAGTGTTAGGAGTATATCTGATGAGTATCGCACACACGCATGTTTCTGTTTATGTATTTTTAGTATACGGGGACTTAGTCGAGCTCTGTTTGGATTTAGTGCATTCTTTGAGATATTTGCTTGCTGAGTGGTTTTGGTTAGTTTGAAGAGGATCGTTGCAACTTCATTTTAGTTGCATTCATGCATTGCATTGCATTAGGTAGATCGAGTCTGTTTCATGCTTGAGGACAAGCATCAGTTTAAGTTTGGGGGTGTGATATTATCACAGTGATAAGTGGATTTCATATCCACTTGGAGCGCTTCATATCGGCTTGAGTTGATTGTCTTGGCCTCAAGTTTGTTGTATTTTTTATGTGTTTCGTCTATTTGTGCAAGTTTGTAAATCATCGATTAGGGTTTGCTATTTCCATGATCTTTGTAAGAACCCCAAATTTTGGATATAATTAAAACTTTTTATTAAGTAATGATAAAATGAGGAACAATGATTCCGACAACAAGGTCACCAGCTCTAATGAATGGTGGTTTTAAAGAACAATGATTGTAATGAATGGATATTGCTTTGGACAATGATCCTGATGCATTGGTATATTGTCAGAATAGAGTAATTCGATAGTTGAGGACCTAGATAAGAATAATCTACCATCCAGGAGGGAGCTAATGGATCCTTGAAGGGAAATGAGTACGTGCATAGTGTTTCCCATACGTGCATAGTATTTCCCGTATGTGCATAGTGTTTCCCGTACGTGCATAGTGTTTCCGTACGTGCATAGTGTTTCCCGTACGTGCATAGTGTTTCCGTACGTGCATAGTGTTTCCTGTACGTGCATAGTAATTTGGTGGATGAATAGCGATTTTGTAAGTTGAAAAACTTTTCACGCCACCCTATGTACGGGACGTGATATGGATGTTTCGAAGTCATATTAGTAATACGCGGAGGAAATAAGTGAATGCAGAGACGATCGGAATTCAGAAATTCCAAATTCTTTTTCGGTATAATATTTGATCGGACAGTGGATTAAATATTATTATAATCCAAGAATTGAGATATTAACCTTGAGGATTTGATATTTTGGGATGTTATTATATTTGATTTAAGAATGAGGGTAGGAAACCACTGAGGCAGTGAATCAAGCGTTCTAGAAACCGCTAAAACGTTATAACGAGATTAATCAATAAAGCGAACGAATCCTAGATTACGGATTAAGTTCGTATCGAGATTAAATATCCTACATGGTCATCACGAGGATTATATTAAGGATTGGGGAAGGTATTATGAATATCGAGAAATTTCCCGGTAAACCCTAGAGGTGAAACTACTTAGTTATTCGTCCGAACGATCAATGAATTGAGCAATAACCGGACAAAGAGACAAGCAGAGGGCCAAGAGGTATGATGAGCTAGTGGAAGGTGACATAATCACTTTATGCAAGATAAGATCAAAGAGACCAAGCTAGTTACAAAGCTAACTAGCAATCTTAGCAATCAAACCAAATACTTAGCATGCTTTCTCATCCTACCACACCAAATTAAACACTTGTCCACCAAGATGATGTATGCCATGACCTAGTACCTTTAATAAAGCAACTTTATGTTAGATATTTTCATAATAATGCAAGAGAGCAAGCAACCAAGGCAAAGAACACAAACTCTCTCAAGAATAAGCCATTCGGCTATTTCCTTAATTCAAAATCCAAAGTCCAAGCTCCCACCATCATTTGATCTTGTAATTTTTAAGGTGAGTTCTATATTTCAAGAAAGTAATCTCCTAGAAATTTCAAGTTCAAACTCCATGTTTTCCATTTTCAAAGAAATCATCAAAGACTAGGGTGAATAGTGATTTTCAAGAACAACTCTTGATTTTCTTGATTTCTAGGATGATCTAAGCTTGGTTATGGGTATACAAGGACTATGCAAAGCTTAGCAAGGTCTTTACACACTCCAAGGAAGGTATAAAGCTCTTGAAATCCTAACCCTTGTTTGAGATTTAAGCATGTTTATGATAGTTATAACTTAGTTATGGTTATGTTAAGATTATAAGCATGATTATGTATGGATTTTGGATTAATGATGTAAATAGCTAGATGAACGGAAAGGCATTGCTTGGCCTCAGTTCATGTATATAAGTCATGTATATGTTGTTTGGGTTGGATACTATGTTTATGGGAAGATTCGAAATTGGTAGATATTCGATTTACAGTCGTTATAATGCCCGATTTTACAATACCATGTTTTGTATGCCATTTTCCATCTCGAACCCCTACTGTCCAGAGACCTTATCTGCCATGATAGGATAGGTAATGTTCTAAGCTTCTTTTTGATATAAAGATCACGTGAAACGGACTTACGGTTTAGGATTTATGACCAAATTACTAAAAGTAGTTCGAATCCGTAAACGAAAGTTCGTAACTGTAATTGAACCCTCGTAAACTATGTAACGTCATGGCGAATCTTGGTAAATAAATACTAGAGGTAAAAAGGAAGGTGTGAAAGAAAACCGTATGTCAAAAGGATCATTTTTCGATTTATTAAAAATGTTCGAGTCGAGGTTAAACGCGAACGAACCCCTAAAAGATGACTCTTTTATAACTTCGGTAAAACACTTAGAAAACGGGCGATAAAACTCGGAGTATAGTATTTGTTCGTAACGATCGACCTTAGAACTCATATGACTTAAGTATGTCCCAAGTATAAGTACAATGACATGTCGTATTAACGAACGAATGTCGGGTCGGATCAGTGATAAAAGTAATCCACTAAAAGGGGTATAACGAGATAACTCGAGAACGTGTTTCGAATTAGGTATAACTTAACTTTTAATATGTTAAGTGATTAATCCCGAATGCCTTGGCTATTTATAGATCACCAAGCTGAACCGGGACCCGCTACCACTACCCCTTACCGTACTCGACTACCAGGCAAGTTTCAATTCCCTTCTTTTAGGCTGTTGTTGTGATTGAATAAATATATATATATGATTGCTGATATACATATGCCATTGCATGCATGCCTACTTTCAAGTTGAATTGATATACTTGTTCCCTGAATGTTATTGTTGGCTTATAAGCTAGATAGTTATATATCAGTTATAAGCCGATTATTGCAGGACCCTCATAGAAGGGCGTATACATCTTATTAATCAAATATAGACCGGGAGTCCATATTCCTTGATATATCGAGATTACCTCGGAGGAAAATATTTAAGTAAATACTTTCTATTATTTGGGCGACGAATATTATTTGAATATTCGTTCGAGACTAATTATTTTAACGATCCTTACTTCAAATAATTATTTGAACGTAACTATTCAACGAATAATATTTCTCAATATTCATTCAGAGTCGAATTGATTATCGATTATTATTTCGAATATTCTTCTAAAGATGAGACTATTAAATGAATATTATTTGGATATTCTTTTAGAATATTATTTTATTAAATAAATATTACTTTTGAATATTCATTTAAGATATTAAATACCTGATGAATATTATTTTAATATTCATCTGAAGCTTGATTTAATTATCGAATATTATCTCGAATATTCCTTAAGGCTTGAATTACTAAATGAATATTACTTGATATTCATTTAGGATATTATTTATTAAATGAATATTACTTTTGAATATTCATTTAAATTCCTAATTAATTATGAATATTACCTTAAATATTCTTTTCAGGTCTTATTAATTAATGAATATTGTTTTGAATATTCATTTAAATATTTATTTATTCAATAAATATTCTCCTGATATTTCTTCAGGGATTATTTTGAGAAATACTCTGATTAAAGATATTCTTTCATATTCCCAAATATTCTTTAAATATTTTAACTCATTAAATATTCTCTGAATATTTATTCCATACTTAGAATAATATCGATAAGGTTTATCTTCTTCGATTATTGCAGAAAATATCACGGAGTCATATTATTATTAATCTTATATCAAGAAAGGTTCTCAGACATCATTCTTCTTTGAGTCTATCTCCTTAATAATAAGGGAACCTTACTTGGAAAATGTTATTTATCTTGTCGACTTCCCGGTCATAAAGTATTCCCTTCACCCGCAACTCGGGTGCTGTTGACTTATTAAGTCGTTGCTTACCTTCTCATCTTTCGAGGGGTAAGATTACTGGAACAAGTTGATATCCGTTACCAAGTAATAGCTTGGGAGTTATTGGTAAATTTTCCTTTCCAACTAGATACGACTACTTTGTGGAGTCTTATCAACAAGTATTATACTTGGGGAAAGGGGGACGAACGTTACATTCAGAATCATGAATTCTATTTGAACTAGGAGTCGTGTAAGAGGCCGAGTAGCGCCGGTCCATCCCCTTTGGCCCAACCGTTGGCCGGGGAGAGCTAGTAAGGCGGTATACAAGTAAAGCCGTCAGTTCTTCCTTCTACCGGTAGTAAATCTAAATTGAGCTGTACGATCTCGACTGATCATCAAGATTGGAACAGCGGGCGCGGTGAATACTCCATCATTGGTTCATCATCCAAATTTATTTATTTCCTGCAACATGATTATTGTTGGCAGAGTTGGAAAAGTGTCATAACTGGAATTGCAACCTTTTCTTGCAAGTTCCTCTTCTTAATAACAATAAGAACATCTCGCTTACTTTGATGTAGCAGATATTTCTACAACAAATACTTTAAGTTACCTTGTAACTTCATCGTTCATATTATACTGGCATCATTTCCGTAAATGCATGGCATATGGTTTGAAAGATACCTTTGAACTGTTATACATTATCGTTCAGGTATATATTATTGTTGGTGGGCTATTGCTCACCCTTGCTTTATTATTATATCACAACAACAGCTAGACCAGATGACTCGTACAAGGCGCACTCGACGCGGGCGAGGACGATGAGACTACCAGAGCTGAAGAAGAAGCTATTGGTAGGGTATATTTATTCTTTCAGTACCAAAAATATGGTCTAGTATGACTTATGTAAATGGATGGCAAAGAGTATGTATTTATATTTAAATTCTTTTGGATTGTAAGAACTCATAATGCGATTAATAAAAATTTGATTGTTACTCTGATTTCATCTCTGGGACTATAACGGGTGTGTTTTATATTGTTGTGTTGGGTTATAGAGGCGTAATTTATTTTATGTTAAGGAAAGTTCAATTGTTGTGGACAGAATTGGAAACCGTAACCACCGGATCCCGGACCCCGGATCTGGGGGTGTTACAGAAGTGGTATCAGAGCGTACGTTATAAACCCCAGAGATGAGGCGACGTTAAAACAATAAATTCATTAAGATAATAAGAACTCTTGCCAAGTTCATAGTCGGACTACTTAATGTAGTGATGACATATAAAACCCTTATGGGAACTCTTAAGTATCGTGATAGTAACTTAGCTCGATATCGTATTGACGAGTAAGGCGACAGACCTTGAGGCATACGAGCAGCAGCGCGATGATGCTTTATATGCTGAAGATCAGCGGGTAATTCGATGGAGTACCCTATTGGAGACCCGGAAGAGGTTCCAGTAGATAAGGAAAAATCCTGTTAGGATAAGGAGCTTACCCTTGAGGAATGAGGGTTGCAGCCAGAAAAACTGTGATGATTAAAGTATAGTGCTCAGAAAAGGGAGCATAAAGAACTGAGTTATTAGCAAGAGAACTGAAGATTCATGTTGGATTCGTAGCCGGTCTACTGGAGGTAGTACCAGCAAGTAAGACGGATTGAAAGGATCACTTGAGATCTTATACGGGAATAGACGAGAATCCCTAGAGACTTCCATATTAACGAAGAAAGAGCTAGAGGGATGTATGATTATCAAAGACATCGATTTAGGGCGAGGAGCAGAGTCCCTAGGAATAGTTGAGTAGGAGGCAGTAAGTGCCATATCATTTGATAAATGAATTAGTATGAATATGGTCAGTAATAATTCGCCATGAGAAGGCAGGTGTCGTAGGTTGTAAATTATGGAACCAAATTGAGGTTAATAAGGTGGTTTTATTAAGGGAAATGTTCATTTTATGAATGAATCAGTTAGAAAATAAAGACATTAGGAAGTGATAGCATGATTGGATAAAGTTATATAAGGAAGTAGTAAGCAAGAAAATGATCTCAGAACCTACCGGAAGATAAGACCAGTGAGTCAGGATGAACTCGTAATGAGACTACTGCCAGAGACTAAGTATAGGGTTAATTTAACTCAGTGAAATGATGAACCAGAAACGTTAGATGCATGTGATTCAGAGGAATATTAAATTCTTTCTTTTCTTTGAATGGATTATAGTAGTTACCTTAAGTTTACTTCGACGCGAAATTATAACGGATCAAGTAAAATGATCAGCAGTTAAAGAAAAAAAAAATATATATGAGAAAATCTTCCTGGAGCTAAAAGATGAAATTGGTAATGACCAAGAGTTGGTATTGTTTAATGGAAAAGGGAGACTTTGTGCTTCCAATGACGCTTCGCATAAAAGATTAAGATGTGTGCTTGCGCAGCACGACAAAGTACTTACGGATGCATTCGGACAGCATGGTTCACCAAGTCCGGATGGCCTTAGTAGTGCCAATTTTTGTGGAACAACCAACTCCGACGGTAATGTTCCTTCTGAGACTCGTAGTCAGGTAGACTGACATTTGGTAATATTGAATATCAGGACGTATAGGTATCAGGACATTGTGACAAGTTTCAGTTTAAAACTGTTGATTCCCTTCTAAGGGATGGATATAATTGATTCCTCTCCAGTGGGTAAACTTCCAATCTGATGATGATTATTTCGCTAACTATGACTTCTTATGATTCCACCTGCTTGGAGGTTCATAGAACTATTCTTCAGGTTTCGAAACTGGTCTCCTTAATGTTACCAGTAGGTGGGTAGATTGATCAAAATTTCCCTGAGTCTGGAAATGAATTCGGTGAATTTTGGCAACCTTGTCTTTCTGATTATCAGAGAATGTCATGGAAGAGAGTAAAAATTGGAGCAAACCCTGTGATTTGGGTAAGGATGCTGTAAAATGGGTTAGTAAACGGACCCTGAGCATTACAATCGACGGTAGTTATAAAATGATGAAGTGAGATTGGACAAAAATAGGAAATGTAAGTAAGAAACCAGCCGGACTGAGAAATTCCAGGATTGACTTAAATGAAAAGGCTGTTATGCCAGGAATGGTAAGCTTGTATGGCACGCAGGATTGATAAGAATAGTTGAAAAGATAAAAGTGGAGGAAAGGTGACCGGAGACGGTGCCGAGTAGTCGATTAAGACTTATATGGAGTAAAGTTTTGGAAAGGTAGAAAGGTATCAAAGAAGAAGGCACTATGCTGGCAATTGCTAGAAAAGTAATGCTATTAGCCAACCCCTAAAATCATATATTTTTATGTGTGGCCAGTTGAGGCCAAGTCACAACGGACTATAAAGTGACTAGACCAGCAATGAAAAGACAAAGCAGGGTTGCTTCTAAGAAAGCACCGACTGCAAGGGCTTCGGATATAAAGGAAACATTAATGAGATCGTTTGAATCTTCTGCCAAACAACCCATGTTTTGATTGGGAATTCAATAGACCTTTTTGGGATGGGGTCACCCGTACTAAAGTGACTCATGTGTATATGGTTGTCCAAGATTTCAAGTAAAATGGAAGTATAGTGACTTGAGATGTATGATGTTAGGGTATCATGAATACCATGAATATATTATGACGGAGGAAAGTAAACAATAAAAGTATATGAAGAGGGTATAGAAAAGGTCAGAAATTGAACAGTATGCTGTAGGAATTTTGTCTGAGGCAAGTACCTTTGCGAAGAACGATAAGCACTAAGAGATTCACGTTGAACTCGACCGATATCTTCCAGAACATCCTTGCTACCATTAACAAGTTCGGTAAGAGAAGAGATAGGCATACGTTGCCTTTTTGGAAGGCCAAATAGGCTGACAACTATCTAAAAAAAGAGGGTGGCATTAAACCACCGATCGATTATCAAATGAGAATGATTGAAAAGAGACCTTTATTAAGGATACATGATCTGATTGCCAATTATAAGATGCAAGAATTCCTTGGCAGTTGAATTAAGGATAGGATATCCATAAATTAAGACAAACCCTGGGGAATGCACAAGGGGTGGCATTAACCCTAATAACGACATTATGACTTCAGATGATATGAGCTGGACTTGCTAAGGCAACAATGACCGGTAAGGATTATTAAAAAGAGTTCTGGAAAGAACATAGATAGAATTATTAGAGTATTGATCAATGACATTTTGATATACCCGGTACCCAGAAAATACCGGAGGAATGATAAGGATGGCCTACGAAACCTTACAAGGAAAAAGGTAATATTCTGAACTTCAAAAATGGAAGTTTGGTAAGGAATGTATGACATCGTAACAATAATGCCAGATGAGGCATGTATGAAACCCTGAGGAAGTATGGGTTGAACCTATAAAGGTTGAGATTATCCTAAGATAAAGAAAGAACTAAGAAAAGAAGTATCCTAAGTAGGATTGGGAATAAACGTGATAAAGTTCCCACGGGTAGGTGGAAGCAATGACTTATGGAAATGACTGATAGTTATATTTTCTCCTTCAGCAGAGCTTAAGGGAGAATGCTTTAACCCAACAGTGATGGGAATGAGGTAGAAAAACTTGAGCTGGAATGTACCCAGAAAACATGGGTTACAAGAAATCATTATCATCAAGAAAGGCCAATGAGGTGGCCGGCAATCTAAGTATAAAGGAATAATTACAAATGTTCATACCGAAGAAACAGGATGATATTTGGAAGGACCTTGAAGGTCATATCGGAATGGAGGAATTTACATTCCTTCTGATGACTGTGCAAGAATTAACAGTAATAATAGTTTAAGTAAAGATTCGATTCCTGATGGAGTCTTAAGCATGTTACGTACCTTAGAAGGTCCCGTTTTTAGGCAAACCAGGACCATGGTACAAAATTGATGAAGTAAACCGTTAAGTTTCCAGTCTTTTATGGAAGATGCATAAGTGATAGTTTCATCAACCGGACCTAGCTGCGATGCTTGAAACTCTTCTGCAATTCTATCTGCTTCACGTTATATCTACATCAAGTTCAGGAAGTGTTCCTTATGGATGAGGAATAATGATTACTTTGTCTCCCTAAGGGATTTGAAACCCGTAGGGTTAGCTATTAACGTACTACGTAAACAACAAGCGATGGTGATTCTTCTAAGAAAGGAGATGACAACGTAAAGATAAAGAAAGTGCTGCTATTGATAAGCTAAATGGCATGTTGATGAATGATAAGCAAGTTTGTGTTAGTGTACTTCTGCACAAACAAGATAGAGAATATGAGGTTGATAATTCGTGATGCTAAACGTATTCCCGTAGAAAGAATTAATGAGACTTGGAGGGAAGGGCGGTTGAGCCCAAGACTTATTGAGCCACCTGAGAGTTTAAAGTGTTCGGACGGCGGTATTCGAGCCAGCCTTACCCCCAAAATTATAGCACGGTCATAACGGGTTTTCATGTGGCCAGGCTACGCCAGTAAAATGCAGATGTTCAACAGATGATAGGAGTACGCGCATGTAGATATACGACCTGGTCTGGCTTACGAAAGACAACCTGTGGAAAACCACGGATAGAAAAGAACAAGTGATGAGAAACAAGGTTGGCAGAAGTAGATTATATGAATCTAAGTTAAAGGAATCGGGCCAGATTCATTTCGGAAAGTTTAAATTGAAATAACGTGATGATTATAGAATAAATGAGACGGAATACCGATAAGGAGGTACCAAGTGCAAAAAGGTGTCTCAATAAAGAGGTGAAGGTGAAAGTAAATAATAGAAATGAGTAAGAATCAGTTAATAAGAAGGATGTGATTGATAAAGAAAAGGCTTGGGAAGCAACTATGGAATGAGAAGCAAGGAATGTTATAAATGGATTTTCTGATGAATTCTCGGGATGACAACCTGATAGTGTTAATATTATAGTTACGAAAAAGCTAGTAGCGTGACATGGAATGTCAGTAACAATGGTGTCAAGCGAGAAACTAAGATTTAACCTGAAAGGTTCAAAGATTTTCCAAAATTAAGTGTTGCTAAGGTTGAACCAGAGTACGGGTCCATAGGATAGTGGACAAAGCAGCAAGATATGTTGACACGTGAGGTTGCGATCAAATAGTATTGGATATAATTATGATTAATTTCTTCTTTGATGAACCTCTATAGTTCAGAGGTAAATTCTGAGTATGATATGTTACAATCACGAAAACTTTTTATAATCCTCTAGAACTCTTTTCTTTTCTTCCCTCTTATTCATCTTCTTTATGAATTGAGAAGAACAACCCTTTAAGGAGGGGAGATACTGCTACGTGACTATCTGTCTATGTGATAGAAGTCTAAGTGGAATACCATAACTTGTTTAATTGCTTGTCAAGTACAAAAGGCTGGCCCCCTTCTGTACTAACTATGCAATATAACAAATGTTCATTGATCATAGTGATCTCTCAATAAATCTTTCCACTTCTCTATACTGATCGAGATTGCGAAAATTAAAGCGATCAGGAAATGTACAGTACGAGCAAGGTTACCTCCGAATTCGCAGTATGATAGTGATACCAATGTTACTGCAGGTATCAATAAGGATAAGACTGAGTAAGAGCATAATATGGATAGTGTGTGGTACAAAAAGTAGCAATGTTGATGGAAAAAGGATAAAGTATGGATTGTAGCATTAGAAGATGTGCTGAGAAAGGGTAGAACGACTAAGAATTTACCGGGAAGCTAAAAAGTGAACGACAGGAAAACGACTCTTCGCTTCCTATCTGATTCCGGGACGGAATCCTTTTAAGGAGGGGAGACTGTAAGAACCCCAAATTTTGGATATAATTAAAACTTTTTATTAAGTAATGATAAAATGAGGAACAATGATTCCGACAACAAGGTCACCAGCTCTAATGAATGGTGGTTTTAAAGAACAATGATTGTAATGAATGGATATTGCTTTGGACAATGATCCTGATGCATTGGTATATTGTCAGAATAGAGTAATTCGATGGTTGAGGACCTAGATAAGAATAATCTACCATCCAGGAGGGAGCTAATGGATCCTTGAAGGGAAATGAGTACGTGCATAGTGTTTCCCATACGTGCATAGTATTTCCCGTATGTGCATAGTGTTTCCCGTACGTGCATAGTGTTTCCGTACGTGCATAGTGTTTCCCGTACGTGCATAGTGTTTCCGTACGTGCATAGTGTTTCCTGTACGTGCATAGTAATTTGGTGGATGAATAGCGATTTTGTAAGTTGAAAAACTTTTCACGCCACCCTATGTACGGGACGTGATATGGATGTTTCGAAGTCATATTAGTAATACGCGGAGGAAATAAGTGAATGCAGAGACGATCGGAATTCAGAAATTCCAAATTCTTTTTCGGTATAATATTTGATCGGACAGTGGATTAAATATTATTATAATCCAAGAATTGAGATATTAACCTTGAGGATTTGATATTTTGGGATGTTATTATATTTGATTTAAGAATGAGGGTAGGAAACCACTGAGGCAGTGAATCAAGCGTTCTAGAAACCGCTAAAACGTTATAACGAGATTAATCAATAAAGCGAACGAATCCTAGATTACGGATTAAGTTCGTATCGAGATTAAATATCCTACATGGTCATCACGAGGATTATATTAAGGATTGGGGAAGGTATTATGAATATCGAGAAATTTCCCGGTAAACCCTAGAGGTGAAACTACTTAGTTATTCGTCCGAACGATCAATGAATTGAGCAATAACCGGACAAAGAGACAAGCAGAGGGCCAAGAGGTATGATGAGCTAGTGGAAGGTGACATAATCACTTTATGCAAGATAAGATCAAAGAGACCAAGCTAGTTACAAAGCTAACTAGCAATCTTAGCAATCAAACCAAATACTTAGCATGCTTTCTCATCCTACCACACCAAATTAAACACTTGTCCACCAAGATGATGTATGCCATGACCTAGTACCTTTAATAAAGCAACTTTATGTTAGATATTTTCATAATAATGCAAGAGAGCAAGCAACCAAGGCAAAGAACACAAACTCTCTCAAGAATAAGCCATTCGGCTATTTCCTTAATTCAAAATCCAAAGTCCAAGCTCCCACCATCATTTGATCTTGTAATTTTTAAGGTGAGTTCTATATTTCAAGAAAGTAATCTCCTAGAAATTTCAAGTTCAAACTCCATGTTTTCCATTTTCAAAGAAATCATCAAAGACTAGGGTGAATAGTGATTTTCAAGAACAACTCTTGATTTTCTTGATTTCTAGGATGATCTAAGCTTGGTTATGGGTATACAAGGACTATGCAAAGCTTAGCAAGGTCTTTACACACTCCAAGGAAGGTATAAAGCTCTTGAAATCCTAACCCTTGTTTGAGATTTAAGCATGTTTATGATAGTTATAACTTAGTTATGGTTATGTTAAGATTATAAGCATGATTATGTATGGATTTTGGATTAATGATGTAAATAGCTAGATGAACGGAAAGGCATTGCTTGGCCTCAGTTCATGTATATAAGTCATGTATATGTTGTTTGGGTTGGATACTATGTTTATGGGAAGATTCGAAATTGGTAGATATTCGATTTACAGTCGTTATAATGCCCGATTTTACAATACCATGTTTTGTATGCCATTTTCCATCTCGAACCCCTACTGTCCAGAGACCTTATCTGCCATGATAGGATAGGTAATGTTCTAAGCTTCTTTTTGATATAAAGATCACGTGAAACGGACTTACGGTTTAGGATTTATGACCAAATTACTAAAAGTAGTTCGAATCCGTAAACGAAAGTTCGTAACTGTAATTGAACCCTCGTAAACTATGTAACGTCATGGCGAATCTTGGTAAATAAATACTAGAGGTAAAAAGGAAGGTGTGAAAGAAAACCGTATGTCAAAAGGATCATTTTTCGATTTATTAAAAATGTTCGAGTCGAGGTTAAACGCGAACGAACCCCTAAAAGATGACTCTTTTATAACTTCGGTAAAACACTTAGAAAACGGGCGATAAAACTCGGAGTATAGTATTTGTTCGTAACGATCGACCTTAGAACTCATATGACTTAAGTATGTCCCAAGTATAAGTACAATGACATGTCGTATTAACGAACGAATGTCGGGTCGGATCAGTGATAAAAGTAATCCACTAAAAGGGGTATAACGAGATAACTCGAGAACGTGTTTCGAATTAGGTATAACTTAACTTTTAATATGTTAAGTGATTAATCCCGAATGCCTTGGCTATTTATAGATCACCAAGCTGAACCGGGACCCGCTACCACTACCCCTTACCGTACTCGACTACCAGGCAAGTTTCAATTCCCTTCTTTTAGGCTGTTGTTGTGATTGAATAAATATATATATATGATTGCTGATATACATATGCCATTGCATGCATGCCTACTTTCAAGTTGAATTGATATACTTGTTCCCTGAATGTTATTGTTGGCTTATAAGCTAGATAGTTATATATCAGTTATAAGCCGATTATTGCAGGACCCTCATAGAAGGGCGTATACATCTTATTAATCAAATATAGACCGGGAGTCCATATTCCTTGATATATCGAGATTACCTCGGAGGAAAATATTTAAGTAAATACTTTCTATTATTTGGGCGACGAATATTATTTGAATATTCGTTCGAGACTAATTATTTTAACGATCCTTACTTCAAATAATTATTTGAACGTAACTATTCAACGAATAATATTTCTCAATATTCATTCAGAGTCGAATTGATTATCGATTATTATTTCGAATATTCTTCTAAAGATGAGACTATTAAATGAATATTATTTGGATATTCTTTTAGAATATTATTTTATTAAATAAATATTACTTTTGAATATTCATTTAAGATATTAAATACCTGATGAATATTATTTTAATATTCATCTGAAGCTTGATTTAATTATCGAATATTATCTCGAATATTCCTTAAGGCTTGAATTACTAAATGAATATTACTTGATATTCATTTAGGATATTATTTATTAAATGAATATTACTTTTGAATATTCATTTAAATTCCTAATTAATTATGAATATTACCTTAAATATTCTTTTCAGGTCTTATTAATTAATGAATATTGTTTTGAATATTCATTTAAATATTTATTTATTCAATAAATATTCTCCTGATATTTCTTCAGGGATTATTTTGAGAAATACTCTGATTAAAGATATTCTTTCATATTCCCAAATATTCTTTAAATATTTTAACTCATTAAATATTCTCTGAATATTTATTCCATACTTAGAATAATATCGATAAGGTTTATCTTCTTCGATTATTGCAGAAAATATCACGGAGTCATATTATTATTAATCTTATATCAAGAAAGGTTCTCAGACATCATTCTTCTTTGAGTCTATCTCCTTAATAATAAGGGAACCTTACTTGGAAAATGTTATTTATCTTGTCGACTTCCCGGTCATAAAGTATTCCCTTCACCCGCAACTCGGGTGCTGTTGACTTATTAAGTCGTTGCTTACCTTCTCATCTTTCGAGGGGTAAGATTACTGGAACAAGTTGATATCCGTTACCAAGTAATAGCTTGGGAGTTATTGGTAAATTTTCCTTTCCAACTAGATACGACTACTTTGTGGAGTCTTATCAACAAGTATTATACTTGGGGAAAGGGGGACGAACGTTACATTCAGAATCATGAATTCTATTTGAACTAGGAGTCGTGTAAGAGGCCGAGTAGCGCCGGTCCATCCCCTTTGGCCCAACCGTTGGCCGGGGAGAGCTAGTAAGGCGGTATACAAGTAAAGCCGTCAGTTCTTCCTTCTACCGGTAGTAAATCTAAATTGAGCTGTACGATCTCGACTGATCATCAAGATTGGAACAGCGGGCGCGGTGAATACTCCATCATTGGTTCATCATCCAAATTTATTTATTTCCTGCAACATGATTATTGTTGGCAGAGTTGGAAAAGTGTCATAACTGGAATTGCAACCTTTTCTTGCAAGTTCCTCTTCTTAATAACAATAAGAACATCTCGCTTACTTTGATGTAGCAGATATTTCTACAACAAATACTTTAAGTTACCTTGTAACTTCATCGTTCATATTATACTGGCATCATTTCCGTAAATGCATGGCATATGGTTTGAAAGATACCTTTGAACTGTTATACATTATCGTTCAGGTATATATTATTGTTGGTGGGCTATTGCTCACCCTTGCTTTATTATTATATCACAACAACAGCTAGACCAGATGACTCGTACAAGGCGCACTCGACGCGGGCGAGGACGATGAGACTACCAGAGCTGAAGAAGAAGCTATTGGTAGGGTATATTTATTCTTTCAGTACCAAAAATATGGTCTAGTATGACTTATGTAAATGGATGGCAAAGAGTATGTATTTATATTTAAATTCTTTTGGATTGTAAGAACTCATAATGCGATTAATAAAAATTTGATTGTTACTCTGATTTCATCTCTGGGACTATAACGGGTGTGTTTTATATTGTTGTGTTGGGTTATAGAGGCGTAATTTATTTTATGTTAAGGAAAGTTCAATTGTTGTGGACAGAATTGGAAACCGTAACCACCGGATCCCGGACCCCGGATCTGGGGGTGTTACAATCTTGGTGTGGATTTCGAGTATGAAATGAAGAACGAAGTTTTTTTCTACGTTTCTAGGAAGATTTTAAGTCCAAGGATTGAAAGGCGGCATCACATGAAGAAGGAACGGGAGAAATCGGTCTAAAAAGGAAAAAACGGAGCAAGAATTTTCTTTCGGCAGATTCTCCTGCACGCTGCGGCGCGGCTACAGGTGCTACGGTGCGGTCTGGAAGCAGCATGGGCGCGCTGCGGCGTGGCTAGGTGCGCTGCGGCGCTGGGCCTATTCTGGAAATTCTGAATTTTGTCCTGAAAATCCTGATTTTCTGCTATAAATTGTAATTTTGGTAATTTCTTGCTGGAAAAGGCTCCCGAGGCTATTTAAACACATCCTATCATCAATAAACGTATCAGATTCACAATAAACATAGAGAGAGCCGAAGATAGAGATTCAGGCTTGGAGACGGATTCCCGGAAGGACGTGACAGCATTCGGAGATCTAGATCTACTTTTGTATTCTTCTAAATTAGGCGATACTCTGGATTTCGGATTTGTTTTCTTAAACTCATGCTCTAGTTTATTTTTAATCTTTAATACTTTGTTTATTACCATGGTTTCATCATATCCCATGATAACGAATGGTTCGATTATGAACTAATCATTGTCATGGGATTCTAACGGATTTATTTATGGAGCTTTAGTATTTTGATGCTTTAAAGATCTGTGTGTGATGTATGTTGATATCCTCGTATGGTTATGCTTAATTGTTAGATGTGTAGCTAACATCTAATCTGTTAATCTCTTGTGAAGCGACAATGGATCTTGAGGTTTAGAACTTGCCATGCTAGCATAGGTTCATGATGGTTTACCAACATGATTCGTAGTGTAACTTGAACTATTTTACATTGCCCTATGTGATCAATATGGATAACTTGTGCTTCAACCGTTATGTTTTCAAATTCTATAGATATATAGGGTCTAAGCATAATTGGTATCTACCCATCTTCTATATCTTTTGTGGATGTATGAGTAGTTTGGTATTCGTATACTGACAGGTAGCCTATACTTGTTTCGTGTTGTCCGATCAGATATCATAACCATTGCATACTGTGATTAAAGGCATCAGATCTAAGCGAAGTATTTAATGAAGTTAGGATCCCATGTTTATTCTCTGATAAGTAATTCGATTATATTCTCGTTAGTTAATTAATTCTTAGTTTGTTAATTTGCTTCTTAGTTAATTTTAGTTAATCAAAACCCAAATTTGTTATTTGTCTTAGCAGTGAAGGATAATCATACATTGTTGCATAGGTGCATTAACTGAATTTAAACCTAAACCAGATCTTTGTGGGAACGAACTTGACTTATTCGTATATACTTGTGACCACGTACGCTTGCGTGATTTAGTGCAAACATGCTATCAAAATTTGCAAACTTCTGGCAGTTATTACATGCTTGAACAAACTTATGAGCATCCGCTTTGAGGGTTGGCCAATAATACCCTTGTTGAAGGACCTTCATGGCCAAGAAACTACCCCCCGAGTGATTTCCACACACTCCTTCATGTATCTCTTCAAGGATATATCTACACTATCCTCCAGCTACACACTTGAGCAAAGGTTGATTGAATCCTCGTCTGTATAGAATTCCATCATAAATCATATATTTAGCAGCATGACACTTCAGCTTCCTAGCTTCATCTTGATTAGGAGGCACTTCTCCCTTGTCCAAGTAACCGTAGATATGTGTTATCCATGAATCTTCAACAGGAAATTCAATGACCATCACTTCCTCTTTGAATACACTAGGCTGTTCTTGAATCTAAAGTGGAATCACACCCAACAAGGTTGACTCTCTTTGCGAGCCTAACTTAGCCAAGGCATCTGCATTTGTGTTCTTTCCTTGTGGTATCTGATCCGCTTTACTTCTCTAAACTTTGCAATCAAATCTTGTGAATACCTCAAGTATAGATCTGTTCGTGGACCACTTGCCTGGAATGCACCACGAATCTGCCAAACTATCAGCATCGAGTCACTGAAAATTCTGATATTCTCCACTTTCATCTCCAAAGCAAGCTTGAGACCTGCAATAAGTGCTTTATACTCTGCATCATTGTTAGTGGCTTTGAAAGTAAAATGAATGGAACTGTGAAGTTGATGTCCTTCTGGGCTAACGAGTTCTATGCCTGCCCCAGCTCCATTGCTATTAGCAGCTCCATCTACATAAAGTGTCCACCAAGGTGCACAATTATAATCTTCTATCTGCTCCCTTATAGGTCCCTTGGTTCCTCATAACCAGTAACCTCCACATGAGGTGGAAACTCAATCAAGAAATCTGCTAAAGCTTGAGCCTTGATTGCTGTCTTTGGCTTGTACTCTATATCAAACTGACCCAACTCTACGGCCCATTTCAACATTCTTCCTGAGTGTAAGAACCCAGATTTTGGGTGGAATTAAAACTTTTATGTATTTAATGATGTAAGAATGAATAGTGGATACTGCTACAATGTAATAATTGATATTTGGGAAAGAATGAATGGAATTCGACTTTATTATGTTTATGTCTTGAAGAATGCTAAAGGGTGACAACATAGGTAAGAATAATCTATCTTCTAAGGGAATAAGGTATGGCAACTTCAAGCAAGAGAATACTCTCATGTCGTCCAGATCGATAACGATTAATCCAGTAGTTCCGTAAAAAGGTTAAGGAACGATCGAAAGAGAATACGGACAATTATATAATCCTAAGAGATCAAGTAAAGAATACAGAATGAATAGTGTTTTGGTGGGAGTATATAATAATATGAGACGACACTATATAGAAGTATTCGGAACGGATTTCCGAGTTCGTATTAGTGATCCAGGGGGAAAATAATTGTATGTAAAAGCTGTCGGATTCTGAAAAACCGCACTTTTATTTTCTCCGAGAGTTCCCTGGACACTGATAGCCTTAAGTATTTAACGAATGGATTTAAGGAATATAAATTGGAAAGTTAGAATGAAAGATGGAGAATGAAAGTATTAATATTAAAGAGGATTCCCGGTAAACCCTAATTAGAAATCCGTGAAATATTACCACGAACGATCAATCGAAACGGGTAATAACCGGACACAGAAACAAGCAGAGGGAGCAAGAGTCTTGTGCAAGCTACTAGTATAAATATCTAGTAACTAAACTAGAAGCAAGGAACTAGCACCTTAGAGGAAGAACTAAGTGCTTAGCAAAGTAACTACCTAGTTAAGCTCTAAACCACCATAAAACCAACACATGTCTTGCCATTTCATCATCCAACACCTCATCACTTTAATAAAGTGACTTTTGCAAGATATTATGTTGTAAGTGGATGAGAGTGGATGAGATTAAAAAACAAAAAATCAAAAGAAACCATGCAACTCTCCCCCCCCCCCTTGCAAAAACCATTCGGCCTTACCCCTTAATTCAAAATCCAAACTCAACCTTCCCACCATTGTTTGTTCTTAAAATTTTTAAGGTGAGACTTATATTTCATAAAACTTATCTCCTCAAAATCTTAGCACCAAACTCCTTTGTTTCCATTTTCAAAAAAATCAAACAAGAAGAGGGTGAATAGTGTTCATCATGTACTAACTTTGTTTTCTTGATTTTTCATGGTTGATCTAGCAAGCATAATCACTCCTAAGGACCATACAAGGCTTAGTAAGGCTATATCACTATCTAAGGAAGGTATAAATCTCTTGAAACCCTAACCCTTGTTTGAGATTTAAGTATGTTTATGATAGATATAGCTTAGTTATGGTTATGTTAAGATTATAAGCATGATTATGTATGGATCTTGGATAAATGATGTAAATAGCTAGATGAACGGAAAGGCATTGCTTGGCCTCAGTTCATGTATATAAGTCATGTATATGTTGTTTGGGTTGGATACTATGTTTATGGGAAGATTCGAAATTGGTAGATATTCGATTTACAGCCGTTATAATGCCCGATTTTACAATACCATTTTTGTATGCCATTTTTCCATGTCGAACCCCTACTTTCCAGAGACATTATCTGCCATGA
Organism: Saposhnikovia divaricata; assembly: GCA_036435485.1. NCBI lineage: Eukaryota > Viridiplantae > Streptophyta > Magnoliopsida > Apiales > Apiaceae > Saposhnikovia > Saposhnikovia divaricata. Next base: position 65,536,498 of record CM071595.1, on the reverse strand, counting down.
TAGGATAGATAATGTTCTAAGCTTCGTTTTGATATAAAGATCACGTGAAACAGACTTACGGTTTAGGATTTATGACCAAATTACTAAAAGTAGTTCGAATCCGTAAACGAAAGTTCGTAACTGAAATTGAACCCTCGTAAACTAGGTAACGTCATGGCGAATCTTGGTAAATAAATACTAGGGGTAAGAAGGAAGGTGTGAAAGAAAACAATACGTCAAAAAGAGCATTTTTCGATTTATTAAAAATGTTCGAGTCGAGGTTAAACGCGAACGAACCCCTAAAAAGATGACTCTTTTATAACTTCGGTAAAACACTTAGAAAACGGGCGATAAAACTCGGAGTATAATATTGGTTCGTAACGATCAACCTTAGAACTCATATGACTTAAGTATGTCCCAAGTATGAGTACAATGACATGTCGTATTAACGAACGAATGTCGGGTCGGATCAGTGATAAAAAGTAATCCACTAAAAGGGGTATAACGAGATAACTCGAGAACGTGTTTCGATTTAAGTATAACTTAACTTTTAATATGTTAAGTGATTAATCCCGAATGCCTTGGCTATTTATAGATCACCAAGCTGAACCGGGACCCGCTACCACTATCCCTTACCGTACTCGACTACTAGGCAAGTTTCAATTCCCTTCTTTTAGGCTGTTGTTGTGATTGAATAAATATATATATATGTTTTCTGATATACATATGCCATAGCATGCATGCCTGCTTTCAAGTTATATATGCTTGTTCCCTGATTGTTATTGGCTTATAAATTAGATAGCTATCGTATCAGTTATAAGCCGGTTATTGTAAGACCCTCATAGAAGGGCGTATACATCTTATTCATCATTATAGACCGGGAGTCAATATTTCTTGATATATCAAGATTACCTCGGAGGAAAATATTTAAGTAAATATTTTCCCATTATTCGGGCGATGAATATTATTTGAATATTCGTTCGAGACTAATTATTTTAACGACCCTTACTTCAAATAATTATTTGAACGTAACTATTCAACGAATAATATTTCTCAGTATTCATTCGGAGTCGAATTGATTATCGATTATTATTTCGAATACTCTTCTAAAGATGAGACTACTAAATGAATATTATTTGGATATTCATTTAGAATATTATTTTATTAAATAAATATTACTTTTGAAAATTCATTTAAGATATTAAGTACTTGATGAATATTATCTTCAATATTCATCTGAAGCATGATTTATTTATCGAATATTATATCGAATATTCCTTTAAAGCTTGGATTACTAAATGAATATTACTTGATATTCAATTAGAATATTATTCATTAAATAAATATTACTTTATCAATATTCATTTAAATTCCTAATTAATTATGAATATTATTTTGAATATTCATCCAGGGTTCTATTTAATCATCGAATATTATTTTAAATATTTTAAATATTCCTTTCAGGACTTATTAAGTAATGAATATTATTTTGAATATTCATTTGAATATTTAATTATGCAATAAATATTCTCTCGATATTTCTTCAAGAATTATTTGGGAAATACTCTGATTAAAGGTATTCTTTCATATTCCTAAATAATCTGTAAAATATTTTAATTCAATAAATATTCTCTGAATATTTATTCCATACTTAGAATAACCTCGATAAGGTTTATCTTCTTCGATTATTACAGAAAATATCTCGGAGTCATATTATTATTAATCTTATATCAAGAAAGGTTCTCAGACATCATTCTTCTTTGAGTCTATCTCCTAAATAATAAGGGAACCTTACTTGGAAAATGTTATTTATCCTGTCGACTTCCCGGTCATATAGTATTCCCTTCACCCGCAACTCGGGTGCTGTTGACTTATTAAGTCGTTGTTTACCTTCTCATCTTTCGAGGGGTAAGATTGTTGGAACAAGTTGATATTCGTTACCAAGCAATAGCTTGGAAGTTATTGGTGAATTTTCCTTTCCAACTAGATACGACTACTTTGTAGAGTCTTATCAACAAGTATTATACTTGGGGAAAGGGGGACGAACATTACATTCAGAATCATGAATTCTATTTGAACTAGGAGTCGTGTAAGAGGCCAAGTAGCGCCGGTCCATCCCCTTTGGCCCAACCGTTGGCCGGGGAGAGCTAGTAAGGCGGTATACAAGTAAAGCCGTCAGTTCTTCCTTCTACAGGTAGTAAATCTAATTTGAGCTGTACGATCTCGACTGATCATCAAGATTGGAACAGCGGGCGCGGTGAATACTCCATCATTGGTTCATCATCCAAATTTATTTATTTCCTGCAACATGATTACTGTTGGCAGAGTTGGAAAAGTGTCCATAACTGGAATTGCAACCTTTTCATGCAAGTTCCTCTTCTTAATAACAATAAGAATATCTCGCTTACTTTGATGTAGCAGATATTTCTACAAACAAATACTTTCAGTTACCTTGTAACTTCATCGTTCATATTATACTGGCATCATTTCCGTAAATGCATGACATATGGTTTGAAAGATAGCTTTGCACTGTTTTAAATTATCGTTCAGTTATATATATTATTGTTGGTGGGCTTTCGCTCACCCTTGCCTTGTTTACATTATGTCACAACAACAGCTAGGACAGATGGCTCGCGTCAGGCGCACTCGGCGCAAGCAGGTTACCCGACCCACCGGACTATCCGCTGAGATGCTAGCCGCCATTGCTGAGGTAGCATAGTTAGACAGCTTTTGTTTCCTGTTTAACTATATGTATAATTAATGTAATCAACGGCAAAACTTTTAAACCTATGATGTTATCCTTTTGGGATTGTAATAACTTTTATTCGTAACCCTTTAATGTAAGACTTATTTCAATTTCATCTCTGGGACTATAACTGTTGTGTGTGTGAGTGGTATTTATTGTGGGGTCACAGCATGTGATTTATTTATTGTGGACTCAAGTCAAGTATTATGAATGGATGTAAGACCGTAACCACCCCACCAGATCCCTGACCCCGGATCTGGGGGTGTTACACTGAGGTTTCTAGCCTGTACATCACTCGTCTTAGTGGATATGAGGTCCTCACTTCAACCTTGTGATCTTGGAAATAAGGTCGCAGCTTTCCAAAATCAAAGCATAAACCAATTTCTCCATTCCTGTGTATCTCGTTTCTGCATCAAGCAATCTTTTGCTGACATAATAGATTGGGCTTTGCTGTCCATCCTCTTCTCGAACTAAGATTACGCTGATAGAATACACAGATATAGCTAGGTAGAGTATCAGTGTCTCTCCATCGACAGGTTTAGCTAACAGTGGGGGGCTTCCCAGGTGCTCCTTCAGCTTCCCAAAAGCTATCTCACACTCTTTTGTCCATTCAAATTTACTTCCTTTCTTAATGGCTTTAAAGAACTCTTGGCAATTATCTGTAGACCTCGAGATGAACCTGTTCAAAGCTGCAACTCTTCCAGTAAAGGACTGAACCTCTCTCACAGTTCTAGGGGACTTCATCTCAATCAATGCCTTAATCTTGGCTGGATTAGCTTCTATACCTTTATGGTTCACCATGAACCCCAGAAACTTTCCTGATTCTACCCCAAACACACACTTTTGAGGGTTTAGCTTCATTCTGTACTTTCACAAAATTCAAAACATCTTCTCTAGGTGCTTCACATGATCAGTAGCTTTCTTTGACTTGACTAACATATCATCCACATAAAATCCCATGGTATCACCAATTTTATCTTTAAACATCATATTCACCAATCTTTGGTATATAGCTCCAGCATTAACCAAACCAAAAGGCAAACAGATATAGCAATAAAGACCTCTATCCGTAATAAAGAAGTATGTTCCTGATCAGATTCATACATAGGGATTTGATTGTAACCTGAATATGCATCCATAAAGCTGAGTAAGGCGTGTCCTGCTATTGCATCTACCAGCTGGTCAATCCGTGGTAATGGGAAGCTGTCCTTAGGGCATGCCTTGTTGAGATCTGTGAAGTCTACGCAGGTTCTCCACTTTCCATTAGGCTTCTTCACCAAAACTGGGTTTGCTAACCAAACTGGATAAAAAGATTCTTTAACTAAACCTGCTCCCAGCAACCTATCAACTTCTTCTTTCAAAGCTTGTGCTCTTTCTCCACTAACTGGTCTTCGCTTTTGCCTTATGCCTTTCTTCTCTGGATCAATGTTTAACTTGTGGCACATGGCCTTTGGATCTATCCCTTCCATGTCTGCGTGGCACCATGCAAAAACATCCAGGTTCTCGCTTAAAAAAGAGATAAGAGATTCCTTTAAAGTTGGTTCAAGTTGAGCTCCAATCTTTATAACTTTCGTAGCATCTTTATCACTTATCTTCACATCCACTATTTCACCAGCCGGTCCAGCCTTGATCACTGTATCAGGCATTCAAGGATCCAAATCTATATCCATCTCTCCTGCTAACCCTTCTTGTCTTTCCACAAAAGGTGGCACATATTCTTCATGCATGACATTCCTCTTCTTAGCTGATGGCTGGCTATCTTCACTACTTCCACTGTGTTTCATTTTTCGATTTTCTTCATTCCCCAATTCATCTGCCATACACACATCACCATCTTTATCTATTAGGGGTGCACTTTCCAACAACAAATAAGGGGTATCTACTCTCCAAAAAACTGGAATCTCAGCATAAGGATCCTCTTCTGTGACTTCTTCTTTCCTTACTGCTCTACAGAAAGCTGACACGAATTCCTCCAGTGGCTGACTACGAAAATCGATTGTTAAGTCATCTGGGTTCTTTCCTGGAAAGTTATCAGGAATCTCATCCATTGGCACTGGAAGTTTAGCAGCTTTAGCAGCATGTTGTAAAGCTTTAGTGTAACATTCTCTAGACTCATACTGGCATCCTTGAACTATACCAATACTATTTGGTGTTGGGAACTTCATGGTCAGATGATAAATTGAGGTAACCACCCTCATCTCCTTTAAGATTGGTCTTCCAAGAATAGCATTGTAGTTCATATTATCCTCAATAACAATGAATTCAGCTAACCGTGTAATGTAAGTTGAGTAGGATAACAAGTTCACTGAGCTTTCATTGTCTACTAGTACTCTATGAACTTCATAAGACCCAATCCCTGTCTCTATTACCAAATCATCAATATGTGGATGGTGTACCCAGGAAGCATCCTCTTCTGTGAAAGTGATATCCGCATCTTCCCCTTCAAACAACTTTGGAGAACTCTGTGACAGGTTACAGACATTCATCAAAAGACACTCTTTAGCTTCACGAGTATATCTTTCCATGGTATTTCTGCTATTTTCTCCAATGTGTGGTCCTTCTATAATGGTGCGTATACACCCAACTTTAGTTTTCTCCTCTCTATACTTATTTCCTTCTTGAGCTACCCACTCGGTTAACTGTCCTTGCCTCATTAGAGTTTCAATTACATCTCTCAGATGGCGACAATTCGCAGTATCATGTCCATTAGCATCATGGAAACCACAATATGGACGCTCATTCTTATTTCCTGGAGGGCCAACTCTATAGGGCTTCTTGAACCATGGATACTTCTCATTTACTGCATATATGTGATCTATTGGAGCTACTAGAGGTGTGAAAGATTCATAGTTGGGCCTCTCTCGTCGATTGTAGGAGACTGGTGGAGGAACTTGATTCATGGAAGGTCATGTAGGATTTACAGCTTCAGCTTCCTGTTTCACCTGATATGTGAGGCTAACCACCTTTCTATTATCACGGTTATTATGGCTCCTAGGCCTTGTCCTCTTATTTCCTGACCATCCACCTTGCTTCTTAAACTCTGGATTTTTCTTCAAATCAGCTAGAGATTCCTCCACAAGATGAAAAGATTCTGCCTGAGATAAAAATCTGCCAATGTCTCAAGTTCCTTCCCTTTCAACTCTTTCCAGAAATCTTAACCCCTCTTGACTCCTGCAATCAAGAAATTCTTCAAAGTTTCTTCAGATGCTTTCCTAACCTTTGGAACCTCCGCATTGAATCTCTTGAAGTATTCTGTTAGGGTCTCATTAGGTCTCTACTTGATATTGGCTAAGGTATTGGTAGGTGGTGCAAACGCCACAGATGCACTAAACTGGGTGATAAAGAGCTTTCCCATGTCTTCCTAGGAGCCAATAGAATTAGCAAGTAGTCTCTTAAACCATTGATGGGCTCCACCTTGCAAGGTCGCTGCCAACAACCTACATCTAGTAGCTTCCTTAACCTGATAAACATCCATCTCTGTATCGAAGCGACTCCAGTATTCGATGGGATCAGTGGTTCCATCAAACTTTAGTTCATTCGAAGGTCTATAAGACCTAGGTAACGCTTACTTTCAACCTTCTTGGTAAAAGGAGAAGAAGCTATGGGTTTAGCTGCAAGGTATTTCTCATCCTTAAGTTTAGCCATTATCTTTCTGATATCTTCAGCAGTTACCTCTCCAGTAGCTTCTACCTTTGTCTTTTTACTCGTTCCTCCATCTTCCTATGACTCTGCAGTACTAGATCCATCAGTCGTTCCCTCTGATTCTGTCTCCTCATCCTCAATTATCTCAACAGATGGTTCTTTATCCTTTTTCTTTTTCTGGGAGGAACCTCCAGTTTTGACTATCTTTTTCCCTTTTGACTCTATACAAACCTGGGACTAACCCTTTTTAGTAGGAGTTTGATTCTTCTCAGGATTCTCATGTTCTTCATTATCACCATCCTGCTTTGGTTCTTCCTCATCCTCCTCGAATTCGTCCTCAGGTCCAGGTCCTTTCTCCTCAAAGTTCAACTACTTCGGGGTAACCTTCGACCTTTTACCCTTCTTCGATTTCTTTTTCTTCTTGATTGATGCATGTTCCAGGGTTGACAATATTTCCCCAATGGACTTAAGGGCTTCAAGAACATCCGCTAGGGTTATCTTCTTTGCCTGGTGAATCTGTTCATCGTCGTTCGGTGTCTTCTCAACAGAACGTGTTGCTTCGCTATCTGAGTTGCCTGCCATCTTTCCACCCTTAAGACGATAACTCTCCCCTCCTTCTAGCGCCAATGTTGATGAGTGGATTTCGTAACAACTTTTGAGGGGTTTATGGTGAGTTGTAAAGGCTAACGATCAACTGTTCAATGGAAGATTTGGGTTGTGTTTATGGGGGTGAGCTGAGCTTGAGAGTGCCTCCAATAATCTCAGGTTCCTTTAGAGAGAATTAAAGAGCTAAAATCCGTCCCCTCTCAAGGTGCCTACGTATCCTTTATACAGGAATCAAGCTCACTTAGTTCTAAATCTAAGCAGACTTTGCTTGGCCAGCTGTATGAGGTAATCTAGTTTATGTTGGACTCAAGTTCCTTTAGAGCTTACCACGAACTGGTTGGCTAAGTAGAATAGAACTCGAGTTCGTACCCTACTATAAATCGATCATCTATTAGAGGTAATCTAGGATCAACTTCGTCCTAGGAGTACACTCCAATAATAATTCTATAAAGATCTAGATAGCCTCTAGATCTTTCTACTATCTAATCTTAGGAACCTGGTGCTCAGGAACCTATATCTCAGGAACCCGGTGCTCAGGAACCTATATCTCGGAACCTGTTTTTCAGGAACCTCTCGATAGGAATCTATACCTGCACAAATAACAAACTTATTAGTCTGGAGGGCTTCTCTGGTGGCCCTGTATGTTTCTGGCTGTCTTTATTATTGTTGCTAGGCTTTCTTGAGCTCTTCTGCACGAAGAAACCTGGTACACTGATGATCTACTCAGCTTCCAGTTCGTCAGGAACCTCTTGATACTTGTAGCTTCTTGACTATCTTCTCGGCTAGTGCTCATTTCTTCATATCTAGTATTCATATCTTGTACTGGATCTATCTTCTGGCTCATATGGATTGGACCCTATAGCTTAATGGGCCTAAATCTAACCCATGGAGATTTTGGGCTCAACAACAACCAAGGACCAACGGTAAATCTACACTTCTGCCAACTTATCCCTTAAACAACCATGCTCAAAACTAACCAGGATCAATCACATTCCTACCTGTTCCCCTATAAATATAAATAGGGGAAGAGAAAAAGTAGATTAGGGACACAATTTTTACAGACACACACACACCTTACGTTTCTCTGTCGCTAGACAAGCAAACACTTATTCTTACATCGGAGGTGTTGCAGAATGGCAATCCCCGCCGACTTTGCTTTGCAGGAACCCCAAAATCTATACACAACCCAGTCCAGCACTGGTCCAGGAAGAGAGAGCCCAGCCTGAAAATCAGAGTTATCAATATGTCTTGTAATCAAGTAAGGTAGGGCACTTTTTAATGTCGCATGTAATGTAGAAACCGTATGAAAGTATGGACATACTTGACTCCCCACATTTTGTAGACAAATTAGAAATTGAAACAAAAATGATACAAAATGCACTACTGTAATTAGAATGTACAAGCTTATAACCCGTGCGACGTACCTTTTCTAATATCTATAACTATATTAATTTTATAATTATTTTTATGTTATTAATTTACATATCAAATGATTTTACATGTTCAATATTATATTTGTGCTCTATCTTGAATTCTTAAAATTTGATTTGGACGATTTTATAACTCAAATGAAATTAACAAAATAATCTTTAATTTAGTGATAGTTTAACAATTTTTTTCAATTAAAACTACGCAAAAACAAAAGGGAGAAGGTTGAAAATTATGTTCAATTTATGAAATCTACTTATATTTCATTTTGATTATCAAAATACCCTTCTTATTATTTGAAGATAATTCTACTAATAACCAAACATAGTTTTATTAATAAGTGTAAAGACTGATCTTGTCTAAAATTTTGGTAGTCGGTAGTCTGGTGTACAACAAAATAAATAAGAACCGTTAGATTATAAAATAAATAGATGAAAAATGATGGATCTAACATAAAAAATATCTATTTTTTAACTTGTAAACTAAAAAGTATATTTAATACGAAAAAGTGTATGTCAATGATTTAAATCACATAATTTGGTTTTCTACAGTAAATAGGATTATCAATGTAGATCTTCTACACTGAATAGTATTAATGTAAAAATTCGTAATTATATTTTCTCTTGAGATTCTTAGTGTTTCCATCTTGATAATAATTTGTTAAATCATCACTAAGTTAAAGATAATTTTATGAGTTTCGCGTAAGCCGTAAAATCATCCAAATCTGATTTCTAGATCTCAAGATAAAGCTCAAATTGTAAATATGAACTTTTTTTAATATTAATAAAAAAATAGATAAAATTCAGTTGCATCCCTTTTTTAATTATATCCTTTTCATACTATAATTTTCTTTTTAAAATTCAATTCTAATACAAACTTTTTCAATTAAATCCTTTTTAGATTAAAATTTTCATTTAAATATAATATAATCTTAATCGTTTATTTTAAAAAATATTAGATTCGATGGTTGAAATTATTTTGATAGTAAAGTAACTAAACCAAAATAGATAAGATTGTTTTTATGCTTCCATACTATTATATAAAAGCCGAAACATTAAAAGTTTGGTTGGTTGATTGGTTAGTCGGTCGGTTGGTACGGTACCTGTTGATTTTACTTATTTATCCTTATTCAAATAAAATCCATCCTACTAACTAATCAATTTCCTTTTTCAGGTTAAACATGTTATATTTTCTATTTTTCAATAACTAAATAATTTCCTTTTCATGTAAAATAGAATATCTTTTATATTTTATCTAACTAAAATTTCTCCATTATTAATCAATTTCCTTTTTCAGGTTAAACGTATTACCTTTTCTATTTTTCAATAACCTGAAAATACAATATCTTTTACATTTTATCTAACTAAAATTTCTCTTTTTTTAAAAACACTACAAACAATTTTGTTTAATAAAATAACATAATTACATTATAATTAATATTAATTAATCAATTACCTTTTTCAGCCAAAACACGTTACCTTTTCTATTTTCTCTAACTAAAATCTATCTTTTTCAATTATATCATGGGCGATTACCTTTTTCAGCCAATACACGTTACCTTTTTTATTTTCTTTTACTAAAACCTCTCATTTTTCAATTATATCACGGGAGTTTCTATTTAATAAAAATAAAATAATAATATTATAATACTAATAATTAATCGATTACCTTTTTCAATCAAAACCTATCATCTTTCCTATATTTTCTAACTAAAATCCCTCTTTTTCTAAAATATCACAGATAACATTTATATAATTATTATCAAATCATTTCATATAAAAAAATTAAGCCTCCAGAATTCATGTTTTAAAAAAATTAATTTAAACTAATAAAAATATTTATATAATATTAAAAAAATCCGTGCATCGCACGGTTTTTAATCTAGTATCTTATACAAGGATATAAAGGATATAATTGTACAAGCTTCGTATAGTTCGGATATGTTACAACCACCAATTTGTATATGGGCATAAACCTACACATGTTTGGGTTTGGTACTATCAATCCCAAATATATCTATGAATTTGGTCATTTCAATTTGACATCTAAGATAAATTAATGAGCTTAGATCATCTATACCAAAAATAGTTGGATTTGGTGAATGCACTTCCCACCTGAAGGTTAAAAGATAGACAGACTAATGTTGTTCTTGGGCTCCGTTATGTTTGTTGTTCATTTTTCGCCTGTTCTTGTGCTTTATGCAATAGCTCTGCTGTATCTTTATGATCGGGATAAAGACAGAGGGCTGCCTCACAGTCTCTAATCGTGGATGTGTTGTCCCCCATTGAATCGTGAAAAGTAGCTCGAAGATGTAGCAGTTGTAGATCTGTCTTGAAAGCTATGGCCTTGGAAAGTTCTGCTATGGCTTCGGCTTCCTTATGGTCATCCATTAAAACTGATACAAATCTTTTCGTGTTAAATTAACGAGCAAATAAATTAGACACTAAGATCCAAATAAGTTAGACCTCGAATGAAGGCATAATGACTAGTTCAAACCTGTTGTACAGAAGTATTAGTATAAAACTAATTCGCTTCATTTTATTTATATTCTTGAACGTTAAAAAAAAAAATAAACACTCAAACTAAAACAATGAACGGGAGGGAGGTCCAGAAATACGTTGTCAGGCCAGAAGACTTCATGCAAAACATTTCCTTCAAAAATTTGCTATTTAAGACAGATAAACCAGAGTCTTGTAAAGTCCTGGAAGCACACCATTTACAATTCTGTCCATTCCATCTCCTAAACACATGACTGGATTTGTTCTACCCAACTAGCAGGCTTTTATAAGAGAAATGTTTTGCATGATTGAGATATAGCCTGTCTATCAGGATAAACCTTCTCAGAACATAGATCCTTTACAAACAAGTGAAGACCGATTGATTATTGTCATAAAAATGGAACACAGTAAATAAAGCATTTTTAGGTAATGACAGATGCATAGGTACTGTGAAACTTGAGAAGCTAGGAAACAACAAGAGATTAAAGAATACTTAACTAACAATTGAACAAGGAACCTACTCTTAATAAATTTTCTTTGCAAAGCATAATGGTCTGGGTCCTTGGTACACAATTATTGCTCATTTTCTTCCGGGCTTTTTATCCACGGAAAGGAGCAATGCCTAATATTTGTGTGTAAACAAAGCCTCATGTTTCTGCGTATAGAATTAAACATTAGAGTTTCCTTCTTTGCACGGATATCAAGTGCAGAAGGCATGCTGCAACAGTGCAACATATGCCTATTACGGATCTGAACTTGAGTTCTCATTTAGGATTTAGCAAATACTCTTGGAAAATGCACTTCTATCTTAAGCCTCTAAAAACTTCATAAGCCTCAATAACATGAACACTGCTTGGTGTACCAAACCATTAATAGAACAACTATTGTTCCCATATCTGTAACTAGAATATTAGTTAGAGTACAAAGAGACGTATCACTCATAGAGTCCAAAGAGTATTTAAAAGATAAGTACATGCTCTATTTGCACAATGGACATTTTTAGTATTGTGCAGAGAATTTTGGACATGCACAAACTAAGACCTTATGTTGACGACTAGATAAGTCAAAGAGAAAGATGTGCCTAAGGGTGAGGGTAATTTCAGGTAGTACCACGAGGTTATATTATTTTTCCATATATTATACAAGGATATTTTTGTAAATACATAGTTCGTGTTTGAAATTATATATATGCCCTTAAAATTTTACATGTAAACACTTTATAATCTCAGGATGGCTCCCTAAGGATGACCTCAGACCCATTTTCCTCTTAGTCAAATCTCGATAGTAACAAAGACATATTTACTTACACTTATGCATGAGAAGGCCGAGTATGACAAAATGTGATTGTGAATTAAGTTTGTATTTCGGTAAAAAACAAAGTTAGAGATTGCTAAAGAGGCTGCTAAGTGGATTAAGTACAGACAATGAACATCACAACTTAACTACTATGGTTATTGTTGAAGAGTGAGTTGATGACCAATATGGAAGAACAATCAAATGAACCAACTTGCAACTTTTCTCGTTATAAAAAGACAAACTATGAATGAGAAAGAAAACATATGTTTATTAGAGAAATGAACCAAGAAGTACCAATGACATTACACGAAAAAAGTCATGTAACTTACTTGCTGCTCTGTATTTATATGGATAAGTTCGAATTGGATCGAGTTTAGTTGCCATGCTGAGATCACTTTGCGCCATGTCACGTTCACCATAATCTGACCTCTTCTCATAGGCAAATGCATTATACTTTGACTTTTCTATTAACTTGGTCATTTCATCATATGCAGCCTTTCTCTGATTTTTTAGATAATATATGCGTGCCAAACCTACATGCGCTCCTGAGTGCTTGATGTCGAGGGCAGTCATATAGCAGTCAGAAGCAAGATCCAGCTTACCACTGTCTACATAGATGGCTCCCAGATTGCTTAGTGCCTGAGTAACAGGTTTTAGTAATTCATCGGATTGCAAGGGACATAATATGATCTTTCTACAACAAATACTCACTTGTCCTTTTCTAAGACCGTCAGATGGACATCTAAGAGCATCCTCAAGAAGTTGGACAACATAGGTGGAATTAGCAGAATCAAGGCTTGAATCGGGATCACTCAAAGCATAAGCTTTTAGGAAAAAAGCTTCAAATGATCTCTTCATGGTAATAGCCTCTTCAGCCTTTGCTAGTGCTTCATTCCAGTGACCTGTATCATATAGAATCCAGCCCTCATAGACAAGTCTTTCATGTTCAGTGGTAGCCTGATTTCGAGCCATCCATAGGCTTCGCATTGCTGCCTTTTTGCAATTCAATCTGAAATAATGTGTTAGTGCAAAGTGGAAAAACTTCATAATCCGAGGTAAAATTCTATTCTCACAGTTTGCATATCATTAATGTAGTCCAATTTTCAAGAAAAAATGTGAATTGATGCAAACTAGACAAATGATAAATCGCAGCAAAAATATTTGAACCGATTAATGCGGATTCTAATTTAAGTGAAATCAAGAGTCACTCATTAGAATAAGAAATATTATTACAAAGTATGATTGCGGAAAAATGCCCCAATGAAATAAGTGGAATATAATGTCCTATTTAGCATCTCGTTAAATGGAGATGAATGTTTAATCTTGCTCAACATTTTTTTTGTAAATTAGAGAATTAAGAAACCTAACATACCATGAAAAATATGCCAAAAAAACAAATGATCAAAATAACACCATACATTGAAACTATGCTAAAATTTATAATTATTGGGAGACTCAATTGATATAACTATTAAACTCACCGTATAAGGAGGAGACTTTGCCGAAAAAGTAAAAGGCTCTTCCCCAGGTCATTTGATAGCATCTGGTGTATAACTGCTAAAGATCCAATGTCGTCAACAGCGGACCAGCGTTCATAGAGTTCTATCCAACAGTCAGCCTGATTACACTGCTGAACATTCTGACGAAGGAGCTCTACCAGATGATCACCATGCAACTTACCGTGAAACATCATGTAATTAGAATCCAAACTTACTATGGCCCGGACATCTCGTAAAGCACCTACATAGTCCTCCTGAGCAATTAGGAACCAAGCACGCAGTTCTAAGCAGTCAGGGGAAACCTTGAAATTAATCAATTTTTCAATCTCTGTAATTCCAGCTGTAGTATTATTCTCTTCCATCTTTAAAACAGCCCTGTACTTGTACGGATAAGAAAGAGTTGGGTCCAATTCGGTTGCTGTACTCAGATCCATCATCTTCTCTGTTCCATTACAGTATAAGGATCGCTCTTGGTACATCCAACCAGAAGGTATGCAATCAGAAATGAGTGAATTCATTAGCTTATATGCCTTATATGTATGACCACCCTTGTGCTTAGTCCTGGCTACGCCAACAGAGGAATAAGTATGACCTGCTTCCACAGCTATTTTAAACAACTTTTGTGCATCCTTAAACTCTTTCCTCTCCATCATCACACAACCCAGCAAGTGGAATGCAAGTTGTTTTTGCCAACCTTCAGCAGCACATTCTCCTAACCTTTCCAGTAACATCATTGTTGCATTTGCTTTCATGTCCTCATCCATTGCAACCTGCCTTAACAAGTTGTACAAATCAAATGAAGCATGACCTGCCAAGGCCAGCCTTTCCCTAGCCTCCGGACTGCAAAATAGTTTCAGCACAGTAGGACTATTCAATGAACTAGGTAGCTCTCTCAATATAACTTGCAAGCAAGCCGCCACTAGAAGATATGATGTTTCCTCCAATCCATACTCGATAAGTAACATCGCACACTCCATGTCAACAACCTTATCCGCCAAAAAAGCATCACAAGAAGACTTCATTTCGTCACAGCAATACTTGTTTGCCAAGGAGAGGAGTTCCAAAACAGTTTCCAAGTCAAAAGAATCTACAGATTTAACTCGGCTAAATATTTCAGCAGCCTTCATACCCTTCCCAGAAATTTCATTATGTGTAAAATTTATCTTCTCTCTTTTTGACTCCATAAAACCACCATACAGCATCGCCTTAAATGGTCTTGAAAGGGACGACATATAATAACGATTACACCTGACCTCTTCACTACCAATCCAAAACGACATATCACAGTCTTCTTCTGAAATTGAGCATTCCTCTTCATCCACACTACACTCTACGTCGTCCTCTTCCCTTGCAGTTCGTTGACAAGCACAGTCATCGTCAACAAATTCAGGACAATATCCAGGTACCAAAGTAGCCTTAGGACAATCCAAATACTTGCCAGAACATTTCATAGACGAAATCCGAAGAAGTTCTTCCTCTCTTCTCTCATACTTTAGCGCCGCAGAAAGAACAACCTTAGAATGAACATCAAAAGCATGCTGCCTTGCTAGCCTAAGGCTTCGTTTACACAATATAGGTTCATGTAACCCCCGGAGCAATGCACATTGTTCAACATACACCCTTGATTTCTCAGATTCAGGACAAGTCTCAAGCCTACGATAAACATCAGCTAAAGATTCAATAAAATCAACTGACTTCAAGTAAGGTTCGATATGAGGCTCAATGAGATCCTTTTGAGGGAGACCATAAATTGCAAGACCTTGAGCTAACATACTATAATCAGCTTGTAAATTTGGAATTTGCTGCGACGATCTCGACCTAATAGAATTCACTCTAAGATGATCATGTATACGTTCTAAAAACTTCTCACCAATACTTCCACCACTAGTACCTGCAGCTTGATTAAATGGATGAAAAGAAGACCCGTGGCCGTGGTCCATTATTTTAAACGGCCGCATTGTACCAACTATATTGTTCTGCATTCTTCCTCAACTAGAGTGTTGTACATCTAAAAGTTACTTGTCCATGAAATTGGCTTGTAGAAAATAAAATACATTCATGCATGCATGACATAAAACCTTTTTATGTTTCTCTGGCCTGCGAACACCACCGCTTCTCACGATTTTACATCCAAAAAAACACAAAATCAAACGATGGTGTTGCAAGAAAATCGATTAAATTAAAAAGAATAGTTTTAATATAATTTCCCAATCCTAATCGGGAAAAAATTATAAAGAAAAATTGTTACCAAATAAAAAGAAAATGGAACCTGGAAAAAAGAGAAATGGGGAGTGATTAATGGCCGTTGAGAGATATTTTCTGGTTTAATCTCCGTCTTCTTCTTTATTATGTTAATTTGCTAATTAAATATTTAATTAAATTAAATTTGAGATTAATTTTAATCTCCCCTCTCTCTAAACAAACACCTCTGGAAATTGTGATGCCCGTTAGAGACGGAGAGCCGCAAAACAAAAGACGCCAAATTTTCAGAGACGCACCACCCGGACATATTAATATTGTTATGGCTTATAAATTATAACTAGCATAAAAATCCGTGCCTAAGCATAAAAACTCGTGCGAGGCACGGATCGCTAGCTTAAATTGTATTTTTTAATTAAACTATTCGTGATCAGTATCGTTTAAAACATGTGATTGATTTTCAAAGATTTCATCTTGTTACTGGATTATGTGGTTATTGTGTACATACTTAAATATGTTCAAAATTGTACATTGAAAACTAATATGAGTAATATTGATAGCAATCATGTCAGATTTTAATTTTGTTGGGGGTAATAGAATATAATTTGAGTGTTTTATGGGTGTTGTGTAATTATTAATTAATACGATTTTTCATAGCACCTACATTCCTAAATTTTCTTCAAAAATGATGCATCCATTTAGCTGGATCTCCAATAATATTCAAGGTAGAAACTTAATAGTCTTCAAGATGCTGTATTCTGAGAATGTATGTTTCAGTAATCAAAAACCTTCGTAAATTTTCTAAAACTTCTCAGGTCTTGTGCTTTTACTTCTTAAAACTACATTTTTAATTCTTTTATTTGTTTTCTTCTAATTTCTTCATTTTAAGAATTCTTTACCTTTATTTCTCTTCCGATTTCCGTCTGACTTTCATTGAGTTACCTCCATAAATAATATATAATATATGGTCCTTTTTTCCCGTAAAATGTCATATTTTAAATTGAACATTAACTAATTTGTATATAAAAGGTAATGTGTTATTTGTAGAATTCGTCTTTTTGAAACCAAATATTTTTATGACCCAAATAGTTTGACTAATAAATTATTGTATCTTATTTAGTAATATAATAATTTCATTTTACGTTAACACCTCAATATTTTTTACTCTAATATATTGTTAGATAATATCCATCATATTAATTATAATATCGGTTTATAACCCAATTGTGTATTTTACGTAATTATTTTATCGATAATATATATTGTGTGTATAATTTAAAATACATGTGAATATGTGATCTAATGGTATGAAGATGAAGAATTTAACTCGGTGATCCACGTTCGATTATCACTAAAAATAGTACTTCTATACAATATGAACTTAAGAGTAAATTGGTGCTTTCAAATCAGTAATAAAGTACTTTAGTTATTGACTTAATCATATATGTAATATTTTTCATAAAAAATACATTATGCATTTCATATTGTTTCTTTATATAAAACCAAATCTTGCCCCGTTTAAGCGATATACATAGAGATATTATGTGTATTATTGAAAACACGTATAGATGAGTGCTTAGGTTGTTTAAGAGAATAATTATATAGTAATTTTTTTATTATTATGTTGATTATTATTGTTATTACAATTTTATAATATTATCAAACCATATATTATGTATCAATAATTTATATTTTAATTTAATATGTTATAGTTCAAATCAATAAATGTAAACGTAACATGACAAAAAATTATTAATATGTCGCAATATTATAATATTAGAAAAAAATTTCACTAAAACAACACACATACATCTTTTATGTGTATGATTTAAAACACGTGTGATTGAGTGGTGTAGTGGTAAACAGATTTGTTAATTAACTCGGCGGTCCAAGTTCAATTCCCACCAATCACAACTTTTTCAAAAAAATTGAGAATAGAGGGATAAATTAATAATCATACTACATAAAAAGTCGCACAACACACACATATATCTATAATGTGTATGTTTTAAAACATATGTGATTGAGTGGTGTAGTGATAGAGGGATAAATTGATAATTACAATACATTAAAAAATTTGAGAATAGAGGGATAAATTGGTAATTACAATACATTAAAAAATCTCACTATTTTTATCTTGTGTTGACCTATTATATATATAATATATATTCTATACGGTTACTCTTAAGTCAAGTAGCATGCTATTAGTCAACTCATATCGGATAGAAATGGTTCGATTTTTCGATTTTAAATGAGTTCAAATATTTACATATCTATTTTCATCAATTTCGATCCGATTTTAAGTTAATTTGTTACTCTGTTCAGGCCTAATTGTTTTAGCTTATAATATAGAGTTAGTCCAGTCAAGTAACATATTATAACTAATTTAACTCTTTGCACATAATTTTTTAAAAAATTGACTATTAAGTTAATATCAATACTTTTGACATATTTTTCCTGAATGAAATATCAACTTTATATAATTATATAATCAAGATAAGAGCATCTCCAACCCTTAAAAATTCTTAGCTAAAAGTATGTATTACATACCATAAATAAAGATTTTAGAGAATATGTAAAATAATTTTATCTCCAATAAGATATTTCTGTTATCTAAAATTATAGTCAACCTCTTCATATTGGTTATATTTGTCGAACCACTAAAGACTTGTACAAAAACTTCACATCATCTATTACCATATTTGCTTTTACCATATTTGAATAATATATTTTATTTTTAAGAACTTGAAATAATGATAACATACTATTTTTTTATTCAAAAAAAAACATACTATTTTTAAAATATAACCAATCATTATGGTCAAATTGAAGTACAAATTCAACAAATTTTACATAATCATTATTTTATAATATTGTAGCCAACTGGAGATTCTCTAATATTAATTGAAATCATAACTTTGGAATTTTAAAACTTTCACTGTTTGAACCACTACAAAATCAAATGGAATCGTGAAATTGCAGAATTTGTATTTAACTTTTGCGATTCATTTATTGGAATTCAATTAATTTTATTTGTTTTTGAAGTATAAAAAAGATCGATTCCAACTGTAATGAGCAAAATTAAAAAAGTGCTTCCGAGTCACCTAAGTTTTGGTCTCAAAAATGCAAATAAGTCTTACAAACTATAAATATTAAAAAAACGAGGTAAATATATAACACTAATTTACTTTGTAAGGGGATACAAAGGGACCACTATATTTCATCGATTCTATTAACACACATACATAATGCCCGTAATGAACATTTGGAATTTATCATAGTACATCACTATAAATTACCGAAGATGATAGTTTAGCAAAAAAAAAAAAAAAGGGATTTACCGGAGAAGATACATATCAAATGGATACTACTTAAAACGTCCTGCTAGATCCACGATACTCCAACTTCCTAGTTCCGACTTATTTGACTCATCTACATGCATCAAGTCAGCAAGCTCAGTTACACCGTTAAATCTCCTAGTTTGGTGGCAGCGTTTTTCCGACGCTTTACATAAAGGTATACAAGAAGAGAAGACAAGTAGATGCCGAAAATAGAGATAACAATGATCATCATAATCTCACCGTCAAGGCGATATGGTCGATAATTGTAATCGCTGGATACTTGATCAACCCTGGCCGGGGAGACAATAATGTTGGGGTGTTGAGGAGAGGAGATAGGCGCACAAGACATTGAGAAGATTTTGTCATGTTACTCTAGCTTAGTTTGTGAATTATGTGACACTACGTTCAAATTTAAAAGTTAGCAACTGTACCAATATTTGTTTCTTCTGGCGGAAAATGCCATTAGTCATAAATTTTTGAGTCTCAACTTGTCTCGTGTGTGCAATATTATATACATATAGGGTTTCATGTATCTGATGATGTTAAAACAATTTCAATACAAATTTAAGGATATTTATGTAAATCATTGAAAAAAGTTTAATATTTACAAAAATGCTCGAGTCATATAGAGATATTTATGATATTTATGTATATCATGATAGAATGTCAATTCTATTGCAGGAGATAAAATTATATAGGCAGTCGTTTTGGATGCATGTAGCCATGCTACAATTATTAGCATAGACACGAAGAGATGAACTCGTGAACAAGTTGTCGCCTAGTTCTCATGATGGGGACTTCAAATTTAAAAGTCCTTGGAACGAAACGACGTGACATGTATGCAAGTTGTATCCCAATTGGGCGGGTCTGCACGGACCGTTCGAGATCGGTCCAAGCTTTAGCCCAATTTTATTTGACTCGAATCGGGCCGGTTTAAGCCCGCACAATCCCGTATACAATAAACAGTCCGAATACGAGTTAGGATATGAGAAACCAAAATCGGAATCGGCATGGAACAGTCAAAACTTGTGCGCGAACCGAAACCGGCCCAGCACAATCAAAACTTGTGCGCAGGCCGATTTCACTTCTGTAAGTATCTAATCTTAATGTTAAAATAAGTTATTTTACTCCCATTCAGGCTCACCATCTCTTAATAAACTTTGAAGAGCCTTTGAAAGATTATGTATGTGCCGTGCAGTCTATCAGGTATGCGAGTTCTTTAACAATTCTGAACTGAATTGTATTTAAAAAAGAGATCATGTGCCTATATACTTCAAAGGAACTTATTATATTCACTCCAGATAGAATTTGGCAATATTAATTTAGTTGGTTCTTTCAGCTTAACTACAACTTGATGACACAGCATGGCACAACACGGCACGGCACGCCCAACCCGCCTAACTCATCCCAACCCAACCTAACACAACCCAACCCAACCCCTAGTGTTGGGTCCTAACATAAAGTACATTATTTTATGAATCACAAACTAAATTGCTTCTAAATCTTATCATTTGTCAATTATTCAATTATCAATTTATCACAAATATCAATCAATTACATTACTCTCAATCAAAATTAACTTGTAAGACTTTTGTATTACTTTTTGCCTCTACCATTGTTTTTTACAACTAAACTGATCATCAAATTATCAAAGCGAATGATTTACTTTATTATGAAGCAATAATTATTAATTTTACTTTATTATGAAGCAATAATTATTAATTTTATTATTAACTGGCATTTAATGAAATAAATTCAAAAAGGAGAAATATTATTATATTTCCTAATTTTATTAATCAAGCTAGCAAACCGTCAAAATTCGCTAATCCGAACTGACTAAAGCCAAACCGAGTGGTTTGATTTTATTCGATTATGGGTTGGTTTGAATTTTTTAAGAACCGTTATTATACGATTTGGTTCCGATTTAACCTCTAATCTGAATTAAACCAGACCGCGATCACCCTGGTGAAAACGTGGCATCCATGCAAGCTTTATCCCACTTGCTATTGCAACCGTAGGTAAAAAACACATGAATTTGACTAGTGAAGATATCTCATCTTGGGTATGCAAACCGCCACCGAACCTTATATAAACCAGAAAAAGAAAAATTGATACGAACATGCATAATGTACCGACTAAAATACATATCTCCGAACTCTAATTGCCAAGACTGCTAAAATGAGAGAGGTTTTGAACTCAGTAAACCGGATTATTCTCGAGTCGAACAACTGAAAACCTTGGGTTAAACCATTTATTGAACAAATTTTGGGGTTCAATTCAAACTCATTTTTCTATTGAGCCAAATTGTGCTTGCTTCTTTGCTTTATCAATTGTCAAGCATGAACTAAATCTCAAACACCGGGTTCGGTAAGTAGCCCTAGTCGTAATTAACAAAGAAGACTTCAAAACATACCTGGCTTAGTCATCCTATATGGAAGCATCATCAAGAATACTCTTCCGACTGTGCTTCAATGACCACAGGTGCTTTTCCGCTATCCTCATCTGTGATTCTGTGAAGTCCTAGTGTGCTACTATAGACACTCAATTACAAGCATCGCCTTTCACAGGTAAAGGGCAACTCTTTTGGCCAAAATATCTCAATAGGCAAGTCCCCAAATGCATACAACATTTAAGAAAAAAACCACAATGGAGACCCAGGCAATTGAGCATTCCCCCTGGCCCCTTCGGCCTCATCAATTTAATCTTGGTTCCTACTTCAACTATAACGATTCTACTCGCACATTCATGCTGGCATGCATGAGCACCCACGTGTTGTGGCCTTTGTGCTGCTTTGGCTCATTTCTCCTACATAGTTGGGGCATTTAGTCTGGGGTTGGCAGCTCTCTTTTATTGAGGCATCATTATTTACTGTAGTGCCCATGCCACTTACCTTTCAACTGCAATCTTCCCAGTTGCTTATCTAAACTTATTGCTTTTGTGTACGTTGGGCCAAGTCGTAAATGATAGGTTTCCACCAAAGGTGTTGCTATTGCTTTTTGGGGCAGGGCAACTATGAGGATGATCAGATTAGAATGGTGGAGCGCCTTATGCTACTAACAGCCTAAGAGCAACTCCAACCGAGCCTATCTGTTAGCAAAAAAACCTTGCTGTCACCTTATTATAGATTTATAGCTAACAGGTTTCAGTTTTTCCTCCTCCAACGCTCTCCTGTTAGGTAAATTTTTACAAAACGTCAATTAGGGTCGCCAGATTTGGAAGATCAATAAAGGACCTGTAAGCAAAATGAATTGATTTTTAAATCAATTCCTACTAATCTATTACACAATATATACTGTTTTTGAATTATAGCTAACATCATTGGAGATGCTCTAACATTGCTCCATCTACGACTATACTATTCCCAAACATACGTTGCAAAACATTTACTTCAACATTAACACAGTACTTCTTCCTATAACGCCATGTAAACTTTGGCCACATCTCTTCTTTAATATTGACACGGTTCTTTATATACATCGTAATTTATGTAATTATGTCAGAATACTTGTAAAACATTAATATTTCACAAAAGGCTGTTTGCTATCACACCGTAGTTGCATGCCATGAAGGTAGCTGAAGTTAAATGCAGGGCGGTAATAGTGTAGTTGTGTATATCGTTAATACTACTTGGCTGTATCTGAAGAAATGGCAACCTTTAATACCACTTGCCTGTATGAAGAAATGGCCACAAAGTTTGCGGTATGTTCCACACTAAAACATTTATATAAGTTGTCCGAACGTTACAAGTGCAGTATTTAAGTTTTAGAAGCAATTATATTAATTTTATTACAGTAGAAATTTGCTATGAATAGGAACTAAAGAGGGCTACTACTTTGTACCTGTGAGTACCTGCAAAACACTAGCGAGAAATATAACTGCCATTTGGAATAACAGTGTGAACCGAGAATGGGAATGAAGGGTACAAAAATGGAAATGATTTAAAAGCCCAAGGAGTGTGTGTAAGGAATGATTAGCCAGGTTAATAGAAATCAGGCTCTCGTTCCAATAAATCAAATTAGTCATCCAAGCACTAGCACATGCGATTAAGACTTTGATTCCCATTAAGTCGTTAACCAGGGTCATTGATCTTCAGCAACCACCCTCATAGTATGATAATGTAGGAAGTATGTTTTAACCTGACTAGCATATTACCTCGGTACCCAGAAACTGCAAGCTATACACCAACGAACAGTAAAGCTAATCTACCAAGCACAAATTCGATAATTCATCGATAGCCCAGTAGTAAGGCTTCTTCTCCCTCTCTCTCCTTGTGACCAAAAGTCATATGTTTTGAAACCCCCCCTTCCCCGTGTACTTATAACATTTAATGCACAGCACAACACCCAAAATAGAAAAGGAGACTCGCTGTTGAGTTCAAATTCATGTGCTGAGCATAGTGGTACTTGAACAAGTTTGAACTCTTGGTAAACGACCTTATAATCAAGATTGGTCACACACGGTCTAACTTATTGACGAATAGTCAGTTGACTACAGCCTAAATAAGACATAAATAATCGTTCTGGGAACCTTTGACAACATAACTGACTCCGGCGGGACCTTGAATCCAGACCACTGAGCGGCCTGAGCCAGACCTATCAAGCTCATGCTCCCACTGGACAGGCAGCACACTGTTTCATAAGATTCATGGGGTGCTTTTAATGCTGTGAATTTTTTTCGGCCAAGTATATGCTGGAAAAGTTGGAGCCCAGTTTCTAGAACAATTGCCAGCAGAATTATTAATAATCGGTACAGCCGTAATTCTTTTATCATAAAGCTGTTCACACCTTCAAGAATGCTTCATGATTGGCGATTATGCAGCTCAAGCAGAAAAAGCATATGCAACTTTGGGGGGGGGGGGTGGAGACAGGATTTGATTTGGCAAGACATGGAAACTGGAATAAATCTATGTTTACAGAGCAATCCAGATCTCCAGCTTATGTTAAGTGTATAGCTTCCACTAGAGTAACTATTAACTTACAGAGGGGCTTTTTGTAGTAAGGATTATCCACTGCTAAAAGGAGCTCTAGGTATGTGCCATTCTATTGGTTTTTGTATATAACATCTCAAAGTGTACATCTGTTCTAGCTCGAAATTCTTGAGCTACTATAGTTGTACGTTTGTACCAAAAATAGGCAGGTACATAAAAGACTGACCTATTAGAATATACAAATATAGATATAGAGATGTGGATGTGGATGTTAAAAATGTAATCTTGTTTTAATACATAATGCTAGTTTGCTGCCATTATACGTTCATGACAAAGCGCATTTTTAATAAAGTATACGGATATCTTACAAAAAGGCTTACCAGAACCTCATAGTCTGTTATCTGAACTTTAGGGAAGGCAATGGTATGCACCGACTACTCAAAGACTTCCCAGTCCTGAGTTCCTTTTGTAGAAGACGGTGATGAAGGTTGAGCATCAACATTTCCAACGTCAGATTTCGATGTCTCGTAATTTGTTGATTTTGTTACAGTGTCACTGCTCTTGGCTTTTGGACCCAAATTCCTTGTCTTGAGCTCATCAGCTGTGTCCAAGAGGCTTTGAACACGTCGCACCTGAAGTGGAAATTACAAGGTGAATTTGAATTGTTTACTATTATCACTATGCAATTGGGAGTAACAGTATTGATGGAATATGATAAGAGGGCTACTGTCACATTTTTACAGACACCAAGAAATTTCTTTGGGAGAATGAATAGCTACAGACTTCCATATACAACTTAAAAACTTTAAAGTGCCAATTGTGCCCTTAAGGGTGTATAAAGTTTAAGTCAGTTAATTAGACAGAAAAAATAAGGTAAACTTGTATATTTATCGTTGTCACCTCCATCTTCCTCTGAACTTTCCCTTCTCCTTCGGCCTTGATCCCATCCAATTTCAACAACTGTCTTTCGAGCATCTCCACTATGAAAATAAGATCTTTCTGAAGAACCTTATGCCCTTCACATATTATCTTTTTCAAAGCCCCTAGCTGCAGAAAAAAACTGTATTGAGCCTCACAAAACTTTAATAGGTAAAAATAACATTTAGTAAGAAAAAACTTAATGTCTGCCTGTTGTGCTAGCTTATCAACATCTGCTTTGACTTCAGCAACAAGCTCAGAACCTTTTGATATTTGGGTCTCCTTCACTTCTTCCATCTTATCATTGCTAGCTGAGACCTCTTCAACCTTAACATTACTAGCTGATATCTCCTTGAGTAACAACTTTGAATTGTTCTTCAATCCTGCCATTTCCAGATGTACTTGATCATCTTTTTCAATACCTCTGAAGAACAGCCTTTGAACATTAGGCTCCAAACCAATTTTTTCAGCAATAACCTCTTTCAGATCCCCTATACAAAAACACAATTTAGTAAGTATGACTTACTTTCCTTATAGTATACAAGCAATAACTTGGCCGAAAATAATACTCTAGTGGTAGTATATATCATACATCCTATTGATTTCTCAGTAGTTCGATCATCAAAGTCAAAGTCACGAACAACAAGAAAACAGAGCAAAAGCTTTCGGCAAACCCCAGAAACAAAAAGTTACAAACTAGAGGAGTATTATCATAACTATTTGCCAGAAAACAGTGAAACAAAAACACTATAAATGTAAACATATACAAAACTTATTATCGAAAACAGAGTACCGACCAACATTTATCATTGCTACATCAAATTACCATTTGATAGCATAAACTACACCTACAAGATGAATAATATAAATAGGCCTTTGGTAAACTGCAAACTTAAATTACTGAGACTAAACACAAATCAATGTAATGCAAAACAGATCCAATGTGCTTTAGAACAAGGATAACATGGATCTTCCAGAGAGTCAAAAAACCAATTATAATGATTAAGATCTAATGTTTAGAGTGTTAATGAGTACAAGAAAGTAACAGATAATGCATTATTTTTATCCCACCACCCATACATGTGAACCTGTATAAGAGCACAGTTATATAACAACAAAAAAATGTGCATAATATCACGGAATTCGAAAAGATAAAAATGCGACCATAGTTTGAAACAAATCAATAGTATTTACATATCTTTGAACACACATTCTAACTATCGCTTTCCCAACCCCGTTTGCTTGCTATGGACGGATAAACAAAACATTAAAGTTCTAGACTCTGGTCATCATTTGGAAATAAATCGTGAAAATTGCAAAACACCAAAATTTTTGGAACATTGAAATGCGAAATTGATATACATAATATTTTCTAAGAAAAAGTTAGATAATGGACCTATATCTATTAATTCATTTAAAAGAAAATTGACAACAAAGTTAGATGAAAGTGAAGATGCCTCACAATGTAATACCTTTGGCAAAAAGTTAATCGCTACTTAAAGTTAATGAAAAACAGAATTTGTATACCAAATAAATTCTATGACTGATTTATGTAATATTAAGTTCCAGAAAAGTTCTGAAGTTTAATATCACTTGCTGATGAATTTTTTTATAAGAGTCAAGATACCTTTAAGTAACACTCATCAGCAAATTGACTTCCAGCATCATATTCTAAAATTATTCTTTTCCCATTTTAACAAGATATTCTTATAAAACAACTATACCTCATGTTAGTAATATATAAAATAAAGAAGTAAATCATAAAACTACAAGTAAAAAATCTTATGAACTTTCATAAACATTCTTTTCATGTTCGAATTGGTGGAGTCTACCATATGACAAGTTCCCAAGTCCTGAGATATAAACAAATAGATTTTATATAGTACTCACAGGTCTCGAGTGCAAGAATTTAATAATATTGGAAGGGGGTTTTTGGTACATAACACATTGCCACAGGCCCCAAAGTCCAACAATTACAATCTAGAGGAGTATTATCATAACTATTTGCCAGAAAACAGTGAAACAAAAACACTATAAATGTAAACATATACAAAACTTATTATCGAAAACAAAGCACCGACCAACATTTATCATTGCTACATCAAACTACCATTTGATAGCATAAACTGCACCTACAAGATGAATAATATAAATAGGCCTTTGGTAAACTGCAAACTTAAATTACTGAGACTAAACACAAATCAATGTAATGCAAAACAGATCCAATGTGCTTTAGAACAAGGATAACATGGATCTTCCAGAGAGTCAAAAAACCAATTATAATGATTAAGATCTAATGTTTAGAGTGTTAATGAGTACAAGAAAGTAACAGATAATGCATTATTTTTATCCCACCACCCATACATGTGAACCTGTATAAGAGCACAGTTATATAACAACAAAAAGATGTGCATAATATCACGGAATTCGAAAAGGTAACAATGCGACCATAGTTTGAAACAAATCAATAGTATTTACATATCTTTGAACACACATTCTAACAATCGCTTTCCCAACCCCGTTTGCTTGCTATGGACGGATAAACAAAACATTAAAGTTCTAGACTCTGGTCATCATTTGGAAATAAATCGTGAAAATTGCAAAACACCAAAATTTTTGGAACATTGAAATGCGAAATTGATAAGACATAATATTTTTTAAGAAAAAGTTAGATAATGGACCTATATCTATTAATTCATTTAAAAGAAAATTGACAACAAAGTTAGATGAAAGTGAAGATGCCTCACAATGTAATACCTTTGGCAAAAAGTTAATCGCTACTTAAAGTTAATGAAAAACTGAATTTGTATACCAAATAAATTCTATGACTGATTTATGTAATATTAAGTTCCAGAAAAGTTCTGAAGTTTAATATCACTTGCTGATGAATTTTTTTATAAGAGTCAAGATACCTTTAAGTAACACTCATCAGCAAATTGACTTCCAGCATCATATTCTAAAATTATTCTTTTCCCATTTTAACATGATATTCTTATAAAACAACTATACCTCATGTTAGTAATATATAAAATAAAGAAGTAAATCATAAAACTACAAGTAAAAAATCTTATGAACTTTCATAAACATTCTTTTCATGTTCGAATAGGTGGAGTCTACCATATGACAAGTTCCCAAGTCCTGAGATATAAACAAATAGATTTTATATAGTACTCACAGGTTTCGAGTGCAAGAATTTAATAATATTGGAAGGGGGTTTTTGGTACATAACACATTGCCACAGGCCCCAAAGTCCAACAATTACAATCTTTAACACGGGAAATTATTTCAAGCCTTGGCCCATTTAATTTCTGGTTGAACTTCAATTTAAATATTAAGTGAATTTAAAATTTTGCCGATTATACATATGATTTCAGAACTTTGTCCTTATACTGGGGCATTTTTCCTCGCGCAAGACCCTATGAATTTCATAAGCTCTATTGGCATTATTTTCAGGTAGTATTTGATTTAAAGGCATGGTAAGTAACTGGACTGATAGAAACATGTATCATAGAATATTCCTAGAAGGGGAAAATGAAAAAATTTAGCATTTTAGTGTACTTCATCAAGGTCTAGGTGGTATAAACTGTTACATGGGGGAACCCAATCGTCTAGTACAGTCAAGAGTCAATAAGTTGATGGACCAAAAAAAAAAATTGTATAAACAAACTGATTTGACTGGACAAAATGTTAATAAGTGGTACATAATACATAACTTTGAAATATATGAAATAGAAAGGGTAAAATAAGCCTTGCTTCTGAGTTCTTACAGTAGCAAAAGAAAATGAATGCAAAGGGAAGTACAAAAAAATAAATGAAATGGAGAGAAAATAAACTTTCAGTCGTGTCAGACTCAGGACAGGGGAGTTAGAATAGTATAGTAAGGGCAGTTTATTCATTTACTGTAGTACTAGTATATATACTGGAGAAGTATTGTAGTTTTCATTATGTTTGAACTATTATCAAAAAAAGGAAATCAGTTTCCACCTGGGTAGCACGGGTGCGCCACCTACCTACCGCACTGCGCACTGGGTGTGGTTCGGGTGCGGCGGTGCGGCGGGGTGCGGCGCGGTGCGTACCGGGTATCCCCATACTTTGCAGCCGGGATTCGTGGGGGATACGGGAAGGGGATTCGGGAGGGGTATCTTTGGTAATTTTCCAGTCAAACAAAAAAACACGACTTAATCACTTACCTCGACTACAGCTCTCGTCATCTCCGTCGCTTTCGTCATCTCCGCCGCCGACTTCATCTCCGGTAAGGCTTCTTCTCCTTATATATATATATATATATATATATATATATATATATATATATATATATATATATATATATATATATATATATATGCAACGATTTGTATTGATTTCTTCAATTTGCATCGATTTCTTCAGTTTTGTATCTTCAATTTGTATGTTTGATGTCTGTTCGTCGATGTGTTGATTTGTATCTTCGCTGTGTCGATTGTTTGTGAATTGTGTATATATGTAATTGTGTATATATGTATATTAGATATATAACCCAGCCCAGCAGTAATTGTGGACTTCTTTTGACTTTGTTTGACTTTTTTGATTTTTTATTTTACTTTGATTTTACTGAAATTAAAGTTAATAAACTTAATGTTTAGTTATTATAAGATGTTTTATGTGGCTAAATATTTAATTTAAATGTTATTTCTTGGTTTTGCTAACTAATTATATATATAATATATATTTTTAATATTTTATTATTTGCCGAATCCCCCCGCACCCGAATCCCCATATTTTTTATTTTGCCGAATTGACGAATCCCCGCACCGCGTATCCCCGCATCCGCGCCCTTGCTTCACAGGTTTCCACCACCTCGCTCTCCCTCCCTCCCTCGCTCGCTCTCCCTCCCTCCCTCCCTCCCTCCCTCTCCCTCGCTCTCTCTCTCTCTCTCTCTCTCTCTCTCTCTCTCTCTCTCTCTCTCTCTCTCTCTCTCTCTCTCTCTCTCTCTAATTTCTGTGCTCTCTTTCTCTCCCTACAACTGGATTCTCTCCCTATGGGGTTAATATCTCTCTAGAACTCTTATCTCTTATCTGATTCTATAAGATTTTAGCATAAATCTCTTGTTCATTTACTTGTTTTACTGTTCTATACAATCAAATACACACAAAACGCAAAAAAACATCAGAAAATTACTTTGTAAAGGCATGGCAGAAAGTTATCTCGAAACCAAAAAGAGTAAATAAATAAATTAGAAAGACTTTACATCTTTAATCTCCATTTCATCACATTTTTGGGGTGAAAGTTTTAGAATGGAAAAAAAAAAAAAAGACAGTTCCTCTTACCTCGCTTCCCTTCCAACAAAAAGCTAGAAAACAGATACGAATGATAATTTATCTAACTTAAGAGTCTTCAATAGGTGTTTGATTAAACACTCACACACTCTAAGCAAACCCTTGTAGTTGAATATCACAATATCACATTATTAATAAGTTGTTTTGCTTTATGTTCCTGATCATGATGCATGCCACCTTCAACCAGTAGCAGCATCAATGCTTAAATAGAAGTACAAGGTGTCATAGACTCATACTTACCGAACATCTAAAGTTGCACAAAAGTTTATAAACCGCAAGATCCGTAATGATAACCAAGACATGCACACACAAAAAATAAAGGGAAGGTTGCAAACTTGCAATTAAAAATCAAACCATCTAAAGGATAATACTGGCAGGCACTTAAAATTGCTAAGAGGCCCAAAAAGAGATACAAAAGATACTAGTCAAATTGCAATAAATTAACTAGGAAATTGGTCATCTACTAAACCATGATGATAAATATACAAAGCACTTTCTTTTAAATCAACACTTAACAGTAGCAGCCAAGAAAAGAACAAGGAAACTGGAAAAGAAACAACTTTTTTGTTTATTTTTTCTGGGTTTAGGAAAGAAAGGATCTATATCAAAAATGAGCAACAATCTAGAGTAAAAAGGGAAATCAAAGATACGAAGCAAACACATAAGCTGCCATTAGCCGCCTCAAAAGCATAGGGTAATCATAAACAACCAGTATTATATTATAAAAAAGGATACAAACATTGTTGTTTAAACCCTAAAAATGAAGAGAAAAGAGAGAGGCAAATATTTTGATATAATAATAATAATTTAGTAGGAAGGGGGAGAAAGAAAGATACCAAAAGTGATATGAGAAGGTACAGAGAGGTCAAGCCAATCGGATCCATAAGAGACCTTAAGCTTGATGATGTTGGACCCACCTTGAGCTCCATCATCTCCTGTAAAATTCATCATGTCTGCTAAAATCCCCACGAATTGGAATCCCAAATCAAGGAGATTCCAATCAAAAATACGGGGTGGGCTTTGGGCAACAATTACAGGGCTTTACAAATATATAAGAGGTTGTATTGTACTATTGTACATACAAAAGTCCTTCAACAATTTCTTTCTTTTTTTGCATTAAAATATATACTCTTTCATTTTCTACTTACAAAATTATAAAAGAAGATTTTTTATGTTTGCTACTTACAATTTTTTATTAAATTGTATTGTACAAAATTATCTTTTTATCATGAATGACTTATTTGTACATAAATTGTATTGTAAAACAATATTAGGGTAAGAGATTTTTTCATTTCAAAACAAAAAGGCATTTTATCTCCGAATGCTTAAACGATAAAGTTTTGATTTATGAAAAGAAAATGCCTAATTTTACACACATGAAATAAAAATGATAAAAAAAATTAAAAACTCAACAAGATTAATTATATTCTTATACATAATAAGCGTAAGGAGATTTTATAGGAAAGTTTTTATTAAACCAAAAGAGTATGAATCGGTGGATCTTAAAATAGATAAATGTGACTTGATAGATTCAATGTAAAATCCGTAACTTTCTTTTCTCTTCAATTTTGAGTAGTTCAGTAGGATAATAATTGTTTAAACATTACTAAATTAAAGATAATTTCTTGAATTTTGCATGGTTTGTAAAATCGTCAAAATCTGATTTGTAGAACTCAAGATAGAGTAAAAATAATAAATTGATCGTGTAAAGTCTAATAAATAATATTTTTTAAAATATTTTACTCAAATTTGGTTATTTTTTCACTAAGTCTTTAAATTTTAAAAGTTCTTTATTTCCTTCAACAAAAGATTAAAATTTATCTGGTAAAAATAAAATTCAATATAAATAAATCTTAATAAATACAAATATTAAGAAAATTTTGTTTGATAATATAAATTATATAATTATAAATATTTAAAGAGTGCATTGCACACGTTACAAGCTAGTAACAATAATAATAACAATAATACTAAAAAGTCTTCAAAATAAAATCTAACAAAAAAGTCAATAACTTTATAAAGTATTTCAAAGGGGTTAAATGGCTAACCTGCTCCCGAGTTCTTTTTAGGAAGGAAAGCAAGTGAAAAGGAAAGAAAGTAACATAATTTATATCTGTGTTTGTGCTCCCGAGTTTTTTTTAGAAGCGAAAGCGAGTGAAATGTAAATCAAATTTTGCTTACTTTCCTCCCAAAATTTTCATCCCAAAATTGGTATGAAAAGGAAAGTAAGTGAAAGTAACTTAATTAAAAACATTTGATATTACAAATATATCCTTATCATTTAAATGAAACAATTTATATCTAAGAATAGAATTGTAATTTAACAATCATTTACATGCTTTCCTTCGTACTCGGGAGCACGTGAATGAAAGTAGTTTCATTCCTTTTTTATTTACGCTCCATCCAACTCGGGAGCAAGTTGATGAAATATATTTCACTTACATTACTTTACTTTCACTTACATTACCTTGCTTTCCCTCCCTAAAAAACTCGGGAGCAAGGCGTAAATCCTAGTTGAACTGGAGCTCAACTTGCAACTGAGTCATCACACTCAAGAAACTTACGATCAGCTCATTAAATTGATAAAAACTTCCATCTGGATAACCGGCGTTAAAACTTACTAATAGAATTGACAGAATTCTAATGTGTCATGGTGACGTGTCTAACCCTATCCCAACTCAGTTGACCTAACCCGAATTGACGCATTCATTAACTTTCCCAATTCTTTTCTTTGTAGTCTCTTCACTATTCCTTCTAAGTCTTATCACTTAACGACTCATCAAAATTGAAATAAAGTCCCATCATTTTTGAAGAATACTTCATTCTTATTAATCACTACAAAAATATAAACCTTCTATGTCCTCTTTGATGTGCTAGAAAATATGACATTTTAAAATCGCAAGCGCACGATCTCATTTTAGTATTTTAAGATTCGTTCCACAGAGACTAAAATATTTTCCCGATTCTTAATTTCTAATTTAGGAGAATTAGAACAAGTGGGTTTTGGAAAGTTGAATTTTTACTATTTAATTACGAAAAGAAAATTTAGACTACTAAATTTACTCTAATTTTAAAATAAGTAATTAAAAATTAAAAGAACAAAAACTAAATTATCTACTTACTTCTTTTATATTTAAAAGTTAAATTTAGAATTTAAACAAATTTTTTTTTAAAAAAAGAAATTTTAAGAAAATTTTGGCATGCTTCGTTTGTAAATATAACTAGCCCAAATTTAACACCAGAATAAAAAAAATGACTCAAACACAACAATAAACAATCCGACTTAGTCCATCAATACAAACCAGCAAAAACTCAGCTCTAACTAACTGCAACAAACAGGACTCAGGTTAGAAAATGAAACAGACATGAACAAAACTCGGACTCAAAACGTAGAAAAGGAAAGGAGAAACAAAACTCACAATCTTAGACTCAAAAAAACTCGATCAAACTGCAATCATTACAATCAATACAAATATGAACAACAGCAAACCGGACAACTCAAACATATAACTCGGACTCAGTGAAACCAGCGAATCGGAAACAGAACTCAGATACTCAATAGCAACCAAATCGACTAGAAACTCAGAACTCGATAACAATTTAGAACTACAATTCTGGAAAACAAATCGAAACCAAGCTAATAGCAAACACGATCAACCAAACTCTGATACGAACAAACAGCAAACAACTCAGACAACAACGCAAGAAATGGGACACACGAACTCGACATCGCTGAGTCGACTTAGCACACTACTCAGTACAACTCAGTAACTCAGCAACGAAAACAGAAAATCGGGGAGAAAAAAAAACAGAACCAACAGCAAAAATAAATCATCAATTCGTGAAATCAATTCTGAAAATCAACCCTAACTCAACAACACTCACAGCGACGATATGGACTTAGCTACAGAGAAATTAAAACGAAAGTAAAGGGGAAGGAGGGGTTGATTTAATTGAAGAAGATGGGAGGGAGGTTGTGACTGATTTGAAAAAATAGGGGACAAAAGACTGAGTATTCGAATAAACAGGGGAGACTAATTAAGCTACAAATTTAGAAAAAAAAAACAGGTAAAGCAAATAATTAAACTAATATTTTTGTAATTTTTTTTATATTATACTAACACATCATAAAAATTAGATCTACAATTAAAAATTATGAAACCCACAATAAAATGGAGATTTAAAGGGGCACAACTACAATTAAAAAGAAATTATAACTAAGAACAAGAAATTAAAATCGTTACTTTCAATCCCAAGTGGTTAGCATTTCGCTACTTTACAAGATTTAGAAAGCTAATAAAAAGATGGAGGCTACTCTAAAAATTAGGGTAAACTAAACTAAAGCTAAGCTGTAGACTAAGTTGGGGGCTAAGGGTGAGAATAAGATGCTTAAATAGGCACAAGGTAGGGTTTTAGGGGTAGAAGGGTAATCTTCATTTTCTTTTCTTTTTGCCTTTTCTTCTTCCTTCTTTTTCCTTCTTTCTCTTTTGCTTCCTCTTTTACCCCTTTTTGCTCCTTTTAATCATCTTTTCTCCTCCTTTCTTTATTTTATTACAATTTCCTGAAATAAGACAATTAACTAATTAAAAATGCGAAGACAAGCAATAAAATATGGATAAAAATATGCAACTATCAAATGCCCCCATACCTATTTTTTGCTCGTCCTCGAGTAAAATAAAAAGGAAAAATGCATAATGAAAAACCTATACACACTATCGTAGGAATCACGGGTAATTTTAGGTTTACTAACCCGTTAAACTCATAGACGATCTCTACAAGAGGAGTGTTGTCTCCCAAGGGTTTATAGAAGATATACCCATAAAATCTTTGAGATAAATCAGCAAGAATCCAACTTTCCTCTTTTAATCTAGCTTTTATTGGTGTCAACAAAACAATTTTGTAGGAAAATTTATGCCTTAAAGATTATTCTAATAATAGCCAAGTTTTAGGTTCCCATAATCCATTTGTATCGACTCTAAACGTTTACAAAAAATCCCATGGTGTGTTGTGAATTTAAGGCCTTTGATGGATAAAGTACATAGGAACATTTTCTCTTTTTCAACCAATATTGAACTGACCCAATCTCTATTAAAACAAGGTTCTAGCCAAACTTCACGTTCTTAGTAGTTAGACCGACCGTGCAATGGTTGAGGTCCCAAAAGACTTTTGCATCAATACCCATTTAGCGAGCTTTAGGTCAACAATCCAAGATCACAAAGGACCTTAGGTTGCTAGGCACAAAGTCCCCTCGGACTTACTTACTCGGGTATCAATGAGCCCCAACCTAGCCGATTTCCCTACTAAGAATTTATTACTACTTAAGAATTTATTAGTACTAATGGTTGAAATAACCGTGCAATGATTGAGGTCCCAAAAGACTTATACACTAATACCCATTTAGCGAGCTTTGGGTCAGCAATCCCAAACCACAAAGGGCTTTAGGTTACTAGGCACAAAGTCCCCTCAAACTTAATTGCTCGAGTATTAATGAGCCCAATCTAGTCAATTCTTCCACTAGCACTCTACAACTATAAACATTTATTGACTCTATTTTATTCTTTTTTTTCTTCATTTTTTTAAGACACTATAGGAATAATTTATTTGCAAAGGTTTGATTCGACATTGTTCAAACACGTGGGCTCTCTCTCAGGTATCGAATAACAATCCTATACAATATTTCCATCAAAGGTCTTGTGCAAATGTGTCATCTTGGACTTTTAAGCAAAAATTTGTTCGACACAAGTTTCATGAGGAAAACCTTACTTGACTAGGTTCAAATTATCTATAGGCATTATACATATAATTTTTGAAAAATTGCTAACACCAACTAGTTCTAAAATTAAAGAGTGGGAAGGAACAACTTAGCTAAAATATCTCTATTTTTTGATTTTTTAATTTTTTTGGATTATTCAATTTTATGTATTTACACTAAAACCTCCCCCATACCTAAATCATGCATTGTCCTCAATGTATGCAAAAGAAAGAAAAATGAGTAAAGGGGAATGAGGAGATAATAGCTGACAAGGGATGACGGAGACTATGAAAAACAAATAATTAACACGACTCGCGCACACAATTCCTCCCCCATACCTATCTTTCACAAGGGGAGGCAAAGGAATAAAACCGAATCAGCCGATGCCGGTGGGAAAATTGGGGTGCAGCTTTGAGAAAGAATGAAGACATTTTTGAAAATTTTGATTAGAAAAGACTTTCTCAAGCAACATGGAATCATTCAACCTTATAGAACAAGTGTCACTAATGTTCTACCTATACCAACTTAAGGCTTCTTCAATTTATCTAAGCAAATTAGAGACAATGAAAGTGTGGTCATGGGTTGAATCACTAGGAAGGACATAAGATTATGGTCCATCTTCTCCTAAGGGCTGTTGATCAAACTCGGGATGATACAAAGTTGAGTCAAATATAGGAGGTGTTCCCAAGGGACTCTTAACAATGGATCAACACTAACAACCTCGGGTGGGGACTCCCACTTGGAACAAATGTCGTCTAACTCTCTCAACATCTCTTCTGAGGTCATATCCCTAAACGACTCATGAAGCTCTCGACTGGTTTCATGATTTAATTGAAAATCCTCAACAAGAAGAGACACAATCTCACTATCCTCAAGGTTTGACCAATTAACAATGTCAACAACAAGATTAACCCTTACTCTTTGTTCATAAAGCTCATTGGGTTCTTTTCCGACATTAAATATGTTAAGGTTAATTGTCATATTACCAAAAGTGAGTTTCATTGAACCATCCCTATAATTAATCGAGGCATTGGATGTAGCAAGAAAAGGTCTTCCTAGAATGATTGGGATTTGGTTCTTAGGATTTGTGACGGGTTGAGTCTCGTGGACAACAAAATCAATCGGTAAAAAGAAATCACCAACCTTAATTAAGACATCTTCAATTATTCCATTAGGCATTTTGACAGAACGATCAGCTAGTTGAAGTGTCATGTTCGTCTTTTTAAGTTCGCCTAAACCTAGGGCTTGATAGACCGAAAATGGAAGGAGATTCACACTAGCACCTAAGTCAAGTAACGCCTTGTCCACAAAAGTATTGCCTATGACACATGAAATTGTAGGACAACCGGGGTCCTTATATTTCACGGGAATTTGATTCGAAAGAATTGAACTAACTTGAGAGGTCAAGAAGGCTTTCTTAGGGACGTGGGTAGAACGTCTGTGAGAACATAAATCTTTTAGACACTTGGCATAAGAAGGGACTTGTTTAATGGTATCTAAAAGAGGAATGTTTATCTTGACTTGTTTAAAGACTTCAAAATTTTGGTCCATTTGAGCCGATTGTTTATTTGAAAGGAGTCTTTGAGGATAAGGAGATTTTGGCTTAAAGACTCGTTCACTAAGTTCTTCGGGAATGGATTTTGAAGATGAAGGTTCAAGAGGTGAATGTGGTTTGAAAGATGAAGAAAGTTCACTAGATGATGGTTGTTGACTAGATAGAGCAACAAACTTAGATTTATCCGGATGTTTAAGATTCACTTCCTCCTCTTCTTGAGAACCAATACCGACGTGATTGTCAACTTGATTTCCCGACCTCAAAGAAATGATAGCATTAACATTTTCATGAGGTCTTTGATTGAGGGGAAATTTAGGGTTGACTCGGGAACTTGTTCTTCTCTCGCTCACACATGGCGTTGGCTAATTAACTCACTTGAACCTCTAACTTAGATATGGCTTGAGTACTAGCA
This sequence comes from Saposhnikovia divaricata, assembly GCA_036435485.1. Classification (NCBI taxonomy): domain Eukaryota; kingdom Viridiplantae; phylum Streptophyta; class Magnoliopsida; order Apiales; family Apiaceae; genus Saposhnikovia; species Saposhnikovia divaricata. Next base: position 65,498,385 of record CM071595.1, on the reverse strand, counting down.
TTCAAAATTTGCCTATCTTGAGTCATGGTTTGCATGAAGGTTTTTTGTGATTGAGCCAAATTAGTTGTTGATTTCAAAAGCGCATCAAGACTCTTCTCTAGAGAATTAAGTCTCTTATCCGACTCATGAAAGTCGGTGGGTGGGTGCTTGAGTTGGATAAGGACCGTGATTTTGAGTTGGGTACGAGTTTTGATTGGGCTTTTGAAAAGAAGGTGGCAGAGATTGGTGGTTTTGGCCTTGGTTCCACGAGAAATTTTGGTGATTCTTCAAACCGGGATTGTAAGTAGGTGCAAAAGGGTCATTCCTAGGGGTTGGTTGAAACACTGCATTAACTTGATGAAAATCTTGAAGATTTTGCATCCCTTGATTAAGGAACATAGACATGTGTGAGGGGCCACTATGAGTTTCTAAAGCTTCAAGTCGTCTAGTAAGGGTGGCTAACTTGGCATCGGTTGCAATATTGTTTCCAATTGAATGCAAACCCCTAGAAGATGAACTATATGATTCGTTTGAGTTTTTTAGTTCTTTAATGGACTCCCACAGCATAGTCTTCTCGGCTAATTCCTCAAAAAGGCCGACCTTTGGTCCTCGTCTTTCTCCATGAATTTACCTTGGCACATAGACTCTAAAAAAGTGGTTGTTGGACTATCTAAGGCCTCGTAGATAATCTTACAAAGTCTCCATTTTTCTATTCCATGGTGGGAGCATTGTGATAAAATATTTTTAAAACGATCAAAATATTTCTAAAAAGACTCATTTTCCTTTTGATGAAATTGATTTATTTCATTTGTAATCCTTGTAGTCTTATGGTTTGGAAAATACTTTTTAAGAAAAAAATATCACAAATCCCTCTCACATAGGAATTGGCAGGTAGACTATACAACCACTTTTTAGCATTTTCTTTTAAGGCAAAGTTGATTAGTCTAAGCCTAACGGAGTCTTCGGTCAATTGTGGAGTTTTTGTAGGGCACAAACATCCTCGAATTCATGAAGGAAGAGATAAGGATCCTTACCCTCACTACCAATAAAATTAGGTAACACGCTAATGTGATGACCTTTAATTTCAAAGTTATTATCATTAACCGGTGAAAGAGTGATACACGAAGGTTGGGTCGATGACATTTTAAAATCGCAAGCGCACAATTTCGTTTCAGTATTTTAAGATTCGTTCCACAGAGACTAAAATATTTTCACGATTCTTAATATCTAATTTAGGCGAATTAGAACAAGTGGGTTTTGGAAAGTTGAATTTTTACTATTTAATTACGAAAGAAAATTTAAACTACTAAATTTACTCTAATTTTAAACCAAGTAATTAAAAATTAAAAGAACAAAAACTAAATTATCTACTTACTTTTTTTTATATTTAAAAGTGGAATTTAGAATTTAAACAGATTTTTTTTTCCAAAAAAATTTTAAGAAAATTTTGGCATGCTTCGTTTGTAAATATAACTAACCCAAATTTAACACTAGAATCAAAACAAATGAATCAAACACAACAATAAACAATTCGACTTAGTCCATCAATACAAACCAACAAAACCTCAGCTCTAAATAACTACAACAAACTGGACTCAGGTTAGAAAACGAGACAGACATGAACAAAACTTGGACTCAAAACGCAGAAAAGGAGAGGAGAAACAAAACTCGCAATCTCAGACTCAAAAAAACTCGATTAAACTGCAATCATTACAATCAATACAGATATGAACAACAACAAACTAGACAACTTAGACTCAATGAAACCAGCGAATCAGAAATAGAACTCGGATACTCAACAGCAATTAAATCGACTGGAAACTCAAAACTCGACAGCAATTTAGAACTACAATTCTGGAAAACAAATAGAAACCAAGCTAATAGCAAACACGATCAACCAAACTCTGATACGAACAAATAGCAAACAACTCAGACAACAACTGTAAGAACCCCAAATTTTGGATATAATCAAAACTTTTTATTATGTACTGAGGTAATGATGAATAGTGATTACGACTACGCTGTAACGATTGAGATAATGAATGGAAGGAATAGATTTGGATTCAAATGTTTATATGCCATGAGGAATACTATTGGTTGACACTTTAGATAAGAATTATCTATCTCCTAGGGAATTGAGATTTGATAATTCTAAAAGAGAAGGTTATTTTATGTCATCCAGATCGATATCTGTTATTGGTCCAGTGGGTCCGTAAAAAGGTCAAGGAACGATCGAAAGAGATCAGGGACAATTGTACAACCCTAAGAGGATGAGTAAAAAAAATGGATGAATAGTGAGTTTGGTGGATTTAGGAATATTATTAGACGACGCTATATAGAAGTACCCGGAACGAAATTCTGAGTTCGTATTAGTGATCCAGGGGGAAAAAGAGTGTATGTAAAAGCTGTCAGATTCTGTAAAATAGTACTTTTATTTTCCCTGAGATTTCCCTGGACACTGAAAGACTTAAGGAATTATTGACGGGATTTAAGGAAAATAGGATCAAGAATTATTAAAGAGAATGGAGGATGATAGTATAAATATTAAGACGGTTTCCGGTAAAACCCTAACTAGAAACAAATGAGTTATTCCTCCAAACGATCAATGAATTGAGCAATAAACGGACAAAGAAACAAGCAGAGAACCAAGATTCAAGCATGTGCAAGTGGATAAGATCAAGTAACTAAGTAGTTACAAAGGTAACTAGCATGCTTAGCCACCAAACCATGTAGTTAGCTTCAATACATCATCAAATCACAAGATCACCACACATGTCCACTTGATGATGCAAAGGATGACCCAAGCACTTTAATAAAGTAGCTTTATACAAGATATTTCTCAAAGACATCACAATAATTCATTTTTGCCAAGGATTAGAACAAGAAGAAAGCAAGCAACTCCAAACTCTCTCTAAAAAGCCATTCGGCTTTTGCCTAAATTCAAAAACACAAATCCACCTTCCACTCCTTGTTTGATCTTGTAATTTTTAAGGTGAGTCCTATAATTCAAGAAACTAATCTCCTAGAAATTTCAATTCCAAACTCCTTTGTTTCCATTTTCAAATAAATCATTTACAAGGAGGGTGAATATTGTTCTTCAAGAACTAATCTTGTTTTCTTTGATTTTTATGGTTGATTTAGCTAGCCTAAGGTCACTCAAGGATCATACAAAGCTTAGTGAGGCTAGAACATACTCCAAGGAAGGTAGACCTCTTGAAACCCTAGCATTTGATTTGAGATTTATATATGTTTTTGATGGGTTTAGCTTTGTATGATTATAGTGGTAATTATAAGCATGATTATGTAGTTAGTTATGTGATTTAAGAAGCATGATGATTATGATGGTTAAGTAGATGTTCTTGGACAGATTTTGGATGAGAAATATGTGTATGAGTTGTATTGATGCTCGGTGTGGCTTGGTTGTGTTGTTATGATTTTTAGAACGTCCGATTTATAGCCGTCATAATGCCGAATTTTTGTTAACACTTAGAAATCGAGCATGACAGTTAATAAATGTTCCTGACCTTGGTAATGTTATGACATGTCCTCGTAGATCTCAAGTCATAGATCATTTTGGCAAAAGAATCGAAACATTCCGACTTACGGTTTAGGAGTTACGGTCAAATTACTAAAATTGGTTCGAAACTGTAAGTAAAAGTTCGTAACTTCAATTGAACCCTCGTAAAACATGTTACTCAGTGGCGAATCTTGGTAAATAAATACTAGGGGTCATAAGGAAGGTGTGAGAGGAAACCACATGTCAAACGGATTGTTTTCCGATTTTATAAAAATGTTTGAATCGAAGTTAAACGCGAAAGAACCCCTAAAATTCCGCTTGGTTATAACTTTGGTAAAACACTTAGAAAACGAACGATAAAACTCGAGGTATAATCTCGGTTCGTAATCGATCGACTTTAGAACTTATATGACTTAAGTATATAGCAAGTGTGGGTATGATGACATGTCTTAATAACGAACGAATGTCGGATCATATCGGTGATAAAAAGAGTTACACTAAAAGGTGTATAACGAGATAATTCGAAAACGTGTTTCGACTTAGGTGAAGTTTATACTTAGACTTTTAAAAGGTGTTAAGTGGTTAATCTCGATTGTTCTGATTGTTTAAAGATCATCGAGCAGACCCAGGACACGCTATCTCTACCCACACCCGATTACCAGGCAAGTGTTCAAACCTTTGAACCTGTTGTTGTGATAATATATGTATATGATTTCTGTTTTACATATGCCATCGCATGCATGCCTGTTTCCAATTATATTGTGACTCTGGTTTTTGTGATACTTGTTCCCTGAATTGATATTGGCTTATAGACTAGATACGAATTATCAGTGATAAGCCGGATTGTTTTGGTAAGACCCTTAGCGAAGGGCATATGATATTCATTCTAAATATAGACCGGGAGTCGGTATTTTGAGATATAGATAGTCATGGAAAACCGGAGGGATTCCAACGACAGATTATTATTGATCTGAGGAATGTTATTGTTAAACGTTATTTATATTCCATAAAGTATCAATTACTTGGAAATATTTTGAGGAATGTTATTCGAGTATTATCTCAGTCGAGAGATATTAAATGAATGTTAGTTTCGAATATTCATTTAGAGTTGATTATTTAATGAATATTATTTTGATATTCATTTGAATGTTATTTATTAAATGAATATTACTTTCGAATATTCATTTAAGGTTTATGTGCTTAAGGAATATTATTTTAAAATATTTATTGGAAGTTCTGATTACTTAAGGGATATTATTTCGAATACTCCTTTAAAGTTTTGATTACTAAATGAATATTATTTGGATATTCATTTAGAAGATTATTTATTAAATGAATATTATTTTCAAATATTCATTTAAAGTTTGACCCAATTATTGAATATTATTTTAAATATTTATTGGAGTCTAATTATTAATGAATATTATTTTGAATATTCATTTAAGGAGTGATTTATTTATTAAATAATTCTATATATTCATTCGAGGATTACTTACGAGCAATATTATGATTGAATAATATTCCGTAATTATTATTGAGTTAATAAATATTCTTGGAATCTTTATTTAATTCTTTTAAATTCTTTTAAAAATGATTTATATTATTTGGAGATTACCTTTCACCTCCAGATATTACGTAAAATATTCTTTCATTAATTAAATACTTCCGACTCAATAAATATTCTATAAATATTTATTCAATACTTGGAAACAACTTCAATGTTGTTTATTCTTCTTCAAATATTATCTTCGACCTTCGATCATTCTGAAAATTCTTCGGAGTCATACGATTAATATTATAATAAGAAAGGTCCTCAAGATTCCATTCTTCACTCGAATCTATTTCTTAAATTATAAGGAAACCTTACTTGAGAAAGGTTATTTATCTTGTTGACTTCCCGGTCATAATTTATCCTTTTCACTCGCAACTTGGTTGCTATGGACTCATTAAGTCTGTGTGTACCTTCTCATCATTCGAGGGGTAAGATTGTTGGAACAAGTTGATATCGCAAAAGCTTTGGAAATGTTGGTGAATTTTCCTTTCCAACTAGATACGACTACTTTGTGGAGTCTTATCAACAAGTATTTCACTTGGGGAAGGGAGGACAAACTCTACGTTTCAATGCTGTGGATTTATTCGAACTAGGAGTCGTGTGTAAGAGGCCGAGTCGCGCGGTCCATCACAAGGCCTAATCATTGGCCAGGGAGTTACTATTGAAGGCAATCGACAAGTGGAGCCGTCAGTTCTTCCTTCTACCGGTAGTAAACTATATTGGGCTGTACCATCCCCGACTGATCATCAGGGAGTGGGACAGCTGGCGCGTGATAACTCCAATATTGGTTCATCTCCCAAATTGGGAATTCCCTGCAACACGTATCGAGGAGACTTCTTTCAGGTTGACGATGTCTTCCGCAACACGTATCGAAGAGACTTCTTTCAGGTTGTAGGACTTCGAAAAATGTTAATAACTGTAATTGCAATATTTTCCTTACAAGTTCCTCTTTATATGATAAATGATAATATCTTGCTTATTTTCGACATAACAAATATTCCCACATATATTTACATTTTGAGTTACCTTGTAACTTCATCGTTCATATTATACTGGCATCATTTTCGTAAATGCATGGCATATGGTTTGAAAGATACTTTTGAACTGTTATATATTATCATTCAGTTAAATATTATTGTTGGTGGGCTATTATATCACAACAACAGCTAGACCAGATGACTCGCACAAGGCGCACTCGACGCTGGCGAGGACGATGAGACTACCAGAGCCGAAGAGAAAGCTATTGGTAGGATAGATTTATTCTTTCAGTACCAAGTATATGGTCTAGTATGACTTATGTAAATGGATGGCAAAGAGTATGTATTCATATTGAAATTCTTTTGGATTGTAAGAACTCATAATGTGTTTAATAAAAGTTTGGTTGTTACTCTGATTTCATCTCTGGGACTATAACGGGTGTGTTTTATATTGTTGTGTTGGGTCATAAAGATGTAATTTATTTTATGTTGAAGTAAGTTCAAGTATTGTGGACAGAATTGGAGACCGTAACGACCGGATCCCGGACTCCGGATCTGGGGGTGTTACAACAACACAAGAAATGGGACACACGAACTCGACATCGCTGAGTCCACTCAGCACACTACTCAGTACAAACTTAGTAACTCAGCAACGAAAACAGAAAAACGGGGAGAAGAAAAAAATAGAACTAATAACAAAAACAAATCATCAATTCGTGAAATCAATTATGAAAATCAACCCAAACTCAACAACACTCACATCGACGATATGGACTTAGCTACAGAGAAATTAAAACGAAAGTAAAGGGGATGGAGGGGCTTGATGTAATTAAAGAAGAGGGGAGGGAGGTTGTGACTGATTTGCAGAAACAGGGGACAAAAGACTGAGTATTCGAATAAACAGGGGAGACTAATTAAGCTACGAATTTAGAAAAAAATAGGTAAAGTAAATAATTAAACTAATATTTTTGTAATTTTTTTTATATTATACTAACACATCATAAAAATTAGATCTGCAATTAAAAATTATGAAACCCACAATAAAATGGAGATTTAAAAGGGCACAACTATAATTAAAAAGAAATTATAACTAAGAACAAGAAATTAAAATCATTACTTTCAACCCCAAGTGGTTAGCATTTCGCTACTTTATCCACTAAACGAATTTATGAAAATAACGAAACGAAGCAACACAAAAAAAAGAGCAAGATGTAAAGAACAAGAGAATTGAAAGCTTGCATTAATATAAAAAGGATGTTTACAAGATTTAGAAAGCTAATTAAAAAATGGAGGCTACTCTAAAAATTAGGGTAAACTAAACTAAAGCTAAGGTGTAGACTAAGTTGGGGGCTAAGGGTGAGAATAAGATGCTTAAATAGGTACAAGGTAGGGTTTTAGGGGTAGAAGGATAATCTTCATTTTCTTTTTCCTTTTCTTCTTCCTTCTTTTTCTTTCTTTCTCTTTTGCTTCCTCTTTTACCCCTTTTTGCTCCTTTTAATCATCTTTTCTCATCCTTTCTTTATTTCTTTACAATTTCCTGAAATAAGACAATTAACTAATTAAAAATGCGAAGACAAGCAATAAAATATGGATAAAAATATGCAAAATTATGCAACTATCACTCTTCATCCAAATGCAAGAAAGTTGTTTTAGTCATAATGATTCCAACACAATCCTAAGATTAAGAATGCTAGTTTGATGGGATTTAGGATGATGTGAATCATAATAAAAGTAAATCTATTAGTTTGGGGATTCATTTATCTTGTAATTGTGGTAAGGTTTATATTGAGACCCAACAACCTAAATTGTAGAAGGGGGTTGAATATAATCTAGTCAAATTTCCACTTTTCTTTCGAACTATAAAAATCTTGCTAGATACAAGGATAGAGAGTTAAGTGTATATTCTAGGCGAGAACAAGATGATAGCAAGTAAGAATTAAAGACGATAAAAAAACACATAATCTTTAAAACTTTCAGGTGAATTTGAGTCGATCCACCTGAGATATATTGAGGAAAATCTGTGTTACAAAAACATAGTTGCGTATACAAAGTTTGATGTAAGAAACTTAAATATTTATCTAAATCAGCTCAAGTGTTTCTTATCTCTAACTATGTTGTTCATGCAATCTATTTATACTGCATGAAGACCAGCAGGCTACACAAAATGAAAATACATTTATGGTATCGCTTGTCACATGCTAAAGCTTGAAGGGTCACCATTTCTGGAAAATCTTCTCTTCTTGATTTGGACATTTCCAGCTGCTTCAAGTCCATGCATGTTGCTTTTTTCATAAGTTACTAAGTTCGAGTGACTCAGCTTACAAGCCCACGTGATGTTTTATGCAAAAGGTGTTTTCTGATTGAAAGGATATCTTCGATATATTATTTATTTTGGTATTTATACGATTTAAACATAAAATTTACTTACACTTAGTTATCCTCTCCACTAGGTCATTAATTTAATTGAATCCGTCAAAAGTCAAGTCTACCAAAATTTATCTTCTTATTTATAAGAGATATTCCATTATTCTGAAAAATCAAAATTATATATTTTCATGGAATATATTTCTACACCAAAGCAATAAATATCGAAAAAGGAATATCGAGGTTTTATATTTTTTAGGTCTTACTTGCAAAATTAATAAGGGGACAAGCTCGAACAAAGAATATTCGAGGTTTAATATTCCTTGGAGAACTCATGCTATACTTAAAAACGATCAGTTTTATTCGAAAAATATTCTCTCTTCGCACTCAAAATATATTCTCATCATAGAAAAGACTTTTTATCCACAAGTATATTAATATACTTTGATAGAATATTAATACCTATTTTTATCTCGTGACAGAAATATTTAAAGTAATTTTTCTCCCACTTCCTAAATTTATTCTAATTTCGGAGAAAATTATTTTAATCATCCAAAAATATTTTCTACACTCTCAAAGTATTTTATATATTAGGAAATATATTCTAAGTATTTATTCTAGTCAAAACATTGGTCATAAGATATATCTATTTCAAGGAAAGACCAATCGTATTTTATTCGGAACCGAAGCCTGATTTAATCGTATTAAATCCAAATAAAATACTTACACTTTCTAGAATGTCTTGAAACTTGAGATGGGTCACTTAAATATTATTTTATATGCATGGTTAAAGTTTCGTAAATTTTCGAGAATTTTGGTCCGGGCACGAAAATCGAGACAGTGGGTCCATGTTTGACCACGTCTGACCAAGTCAACATTGACCAAATTTGACCAAACTTTCCATAACTTCATTTTATAATATTTCTAAGTGCTCCATATTTTTAGAATTATTTATTGGGTATTTTTGTATTTATCTGTTATTGAATTAACGATACGTGTTACATATTTAATTACTAATCGATATGAGTCTGATACAATATATTAGAGCATAAAAGCAGCTGGGATACTTTGATCTAAACTAAGAGAAAAAGAATATTTTGCAAATGAAGTCAAGGATATTCATTTAAGTGTTTGCAAATATGTTAACTTTTAGTCTAGTGCTATTAGTCAATTCGCTTGAGTCATAGTTCAATCGAAGGTTATCAGCAGAAATCAAAGGCATAAATCCATGTTTTCATGTTAACTATTTGGTTCTAAGTCCAATCAGTTGTTCTGATTTAAGTCTTAATCCTAGGTATTGCAGTAAGCATATGAAACAATTGTCAAACATGGTTAAGGGTTACCCATGTTTGCTTGCAATTATCAACCTTCCATCATCATGTGTCATTGGTCCAAGTTCTTGAGCATACTGAAAAAAGAAGAAGGAACTATGCAATGGTGTAGCTCTTTAAGGCTCACTGTGTATTAAATGGAAACATTTATGTTAGGATTAAGTAATAGGAAATGCCTTGAAGTAGTTAACAGATCTAATCAATTGTCATCAACATATTCAAATTAAACTGAACAGATTCCATGTTAACTTATGAAATGACTTGATTTAATGTTTAATATAACGCCCTAGAAATATCGTACTTATAATTATTATCATTTAATATTAAATGTGGATTATATGAGGTGATTTTTTTTAGAATTGAATATATGTGATGTCATGTTTACTGGCTTATATGATGATGTATATGTGAAATGTGAGTCCGTGTATTTTATTTGAATTTTTTTATGATTAAAATCTATTTAAATTATGCATTATTGATCTTCGAACTTTTTTTATAAAATCATCGAAGTTATTAAAAATCATGAAATCTTTTATGTTATTATCTTTATGATATTATTTAGTTTTTAAAATTATTGGGAAAATTATTTTGGGTGTTTAAGTATTTTAAAATGATTTTAGGAGTTTTATTCCATTTAAAGGGTCTTTTCTTGTAAAATTCATATTTAATTCATTTTTGATCCTAAAAATATTTTGAAAATATGGGAATGTTTATAATTTTATGATCTTTATTTTAAAATTTTAAAATTTATTTTTACCCTATTTTCTATTTAAATTTCGAATTTAGGGATGATTTAAAGTAAATGTTGGTTTTCAGCATAAGTAAAATTTCAGAAATTCTTTTATCTCTTTTAATCCCAAAACCCACCAGTCTCTAGACAATTCTTCACGGTGTGTTCTGTTTCTCAGACATTCTCGAGCTTTTGACTCCCCCTCGAATTCTTTCGATGCTCTCCCTCCAGCTCTCACTACTCTCTCTCTCACTCTCTCCTTTCAATCTCGCACTCTTAATCTCTCCCTCCTCCTTTCTTCCCCATTACAACTGCGTATGTATATGTGTAAAACCACGTGTGTATGGGCGCTGCTGAGTTGTATGTGGGTTGTTACAATTCGATGAAGAACCCCTGCAAATCTTCCCTTCTGTCCTTTGTGAGTTCGATTCCAAGCTCGATGTTCAACAGTGGTGTTGTGTTAGCGGGAATGTGGCAGAGTGTAGTGTATGTGTGTGCTATTGTGTGTGTATACTTTCGAATTGGGTGTGTGTGTGTGAGTGTTAGTAGAATGTTGGGATGAAGAAATTGGGGGTCTGATTGTATGGTTCTCGTGGTCTGCCTGTATAACAAAACTCAAAACTATGTTTCCGGTTTAAACGGGTGTGTGCATGGTAAACGTATATGATGTTTTGATGATTAATTGTTAGTATGATTATGTAGGGTTTCTGCAATTGTCAATGTTGTTGTTGTGTTGATAGTTTGAAGCTGAAGCTAAGGCATGTTGTTGTGTCAATTTTTGAGTAATGTGTGATTTGGTTGAGTCTTGTTGTCCGCTGGTTCCTCTATTTTATTTTTGGCTGTGTGGGTAAGTTCAGTCGTCGCAGGTTTGTGCAGTTATGTTGGCTGGTTTTGTCCGAGTTTCTTCACTGGTTTGAGCTGCTGTTATCGAGTGTGTGATATTAGAGTGGTTTTGTTGTTGTTGTTAGTTCTCTTGTTTTTATTTTTGGTTGCTGGTTTCCGAGTTCCAACAGAGTTCTTAACCGAGTTCCTCAGCTAATTGGAGCTGTTTTGATTACGGGGTGTCATTTTGTTGGCTCTTCATTTTTGTGTCTTACTTTGCTGCTAATTTATTCGCTGGTTTTCTGGTTTGTCTGATGTTTTTGTGAGAGCTGCTGAGTCCTGTTTCGTTGTTTTAGAGCTGAGTTTTGGGTTCCCGAGTTAACTCGGTTGTATTATTATCATTGTTAGTTTATAAGCAGAATAGCGGCCTGAGTTCGTTTATCGATTTTGATTCGTTGGTTACTAAGTTTTTCTGCAGAGTTTATGTTAGCCAGTGAAATATGTTCTTGTGAATGTTCTAGTTATTGCATAAAACTTTTGCTGGAGTTTTAATTGTTGTGTTAAATTTTTGGCTAGTCATATTTACAAACGGTTCATGCCAAAATTTTATTAAAATTTTCTGTAAGTAAAATTAGTTAAATTAAATTTTCTTATAGTAATTAAGTAGTAATTATTGTAGTTCGCCTAAATTAGAATTTAAGAATCTTGAAAAATAAATATAGTCTATGTGGATTAAATCCTAAATACTAAAACGATGATCGTGCGCTTGAGATTTTAAAAGATTATTTCTAGCACATCAGTGAGAATTGTATATGGTCCTTAAAGTATTTTAATAAGAACAATCTGTATATATTATGTGTGCCCTGTAAATTATAATTGATAGATGACATTACGTGCTATGTGAATTATTTGGTTTAGCTGGTTATACTAAAAATATTTTATAAGTATAGTCATATATATTATACGTGTTATTTGGTTTGCACGAATTAGGAAGCGTATGGGTAGACTAGAAGAACAATGAGGTTTTGGTTGGTTCTGTACTAAAGTAGTATTTTAACTGTATATAGGTACGAATAGGAGGCAGGCGATGAGCCAGTGCACGTGTAGATAGAATCTTGGGGAATGGTATAATTATCGAATTTGACGAGTATTCTCGTGGAGCGGCTAACAAGTACAGAAGAAAGATGGATGTACAATCGAGTAGAGGCCAAAGTTATAGAAGTAGAGTTGGATGAAGTGAATAACGAATCAATGTGATGGAAATGGAAACCCTGTATATTGAGGCAAGTATACTATCCGTCACTTATCGTTCAAGTGATATGAAACTGTTTCTGTTATTTATATATGTGTTCTTTCAAGTCCCTTCTTGTAATCATTTGTACCCTTCATTTTCATTTTGAATAATGTGAACCTGTTCTTTTAATTATATGATGTTCCTATCAAATCATTTTGCAAGTGCCTATACTCTTCATTTGTATCCCAGTGACATTCTTCTTCTTTTAATTTGCAAACATTCATTTTCAAATTATTTTTTCATTGTTTATTTTCCTCACCTATCTTTCAGGTGTTGATTTCTTTTAAAATTATTTCATTTCAATATTCCTCGTCTATATTAATATTCTTCAAAGTACGTTTTCCTTCAAATTGATGTAAACCAATTCGAGGTTTATACTGTTGTTGAGGCATGTGTTGCTCAGTGACAGTTAAAACCGAGAATGAATTGAGATCTTCTTAATTATTAAAACTCATTATTGTAATGCCGGTTCTTGCAGCTAAAGCCTATGAGTGCTTAGCCGATAAGAGTGAGACTTTGAGTAATTGAGAATTTCTTAAATCTTCATTTTAAGCTGTTTAAATCCACTATGCTAGTTCAAGTTTTACAACGGATTTTCATCAATTGATAATCTTTGAAATGAGTGGTTATAGCCAGTGCAGTAACTTAAATCTTCTGTTGAACTTCATAATTTCTATATTCCCTGATTTCTTTATAATTGCTGTTCAATTTATAGAATCTTAATAAGTGCTCCGCTATTTAATTGATTTATGTTTCCTTGTTGATATATGATTCTATCTTGCTGAACCCTACCATGTTTAGCTAAATCTTATTGCTTTGCTGCTTATAATTCTTTATATCGAATGCTTCCCTGATCCTCAGTATTGTATAATCGCAAATGAAAATTAGTTAATTAATCAAAGATATTTTTATAATTCCTTATGCTGGGCTGATCTGTTATCAGTGAGTATAAAGGACTTAAAAATGAAATGTTTTAAAGGTTTTAAAGATTTTATTGTGGGTGATTCGGTCAAAATGTTTTCTACGGATTCCTTCAGATTGGAGGCGTAAGAGGCCGGGTGACGCCGGTCCAGCATTTTTAGCGTAAAAGGCTAGGGTGGTCCTAGTCCAGCACTTTTATTAAAGCCAATGTGTTGCCTAATTGGGAACCCAATTTTGATGTCCAGAGGGACTTCATGTCCGGTATGGGGACTTTACGTGGCTGATCACCCGTATTGTCCGGAGTCGTGGAAAAACTCCAATCAACTTAAATGTTTTTAAAAGGTTTTATGAAAAGTATGATTAAATGATAGAAATGTTTTAAAGAAAAGTATGTTTGATGAAAGGATATGATTTGAAGAAATGAAAAGTTTAATCCTATGATGGAAATTGAATTATTCCCTTGAGATAAATTGATCATTGATATTGTTCATCAATGAAGTATTGAATAGTTGTTGTTCACTACACTATATACTTGCTGAGCATTTTTGGCTCATTCTTGCTTTGTTTTACCTAACCCTTTGCAGTTAGGTTTAAGGACGATCCCCTACATTTATCACTGCAAATGAGAGCGATGAGGCTTTCTATTCATGATAGAATTCGAAGCCAGAGCTTGTAAGCACAGATTGGGAATGAGCTATGGATTAGATGGTACAGTATTTTGTATTTAGAACAGAGATAGAAGTTGTAATAATTTGTATAATTTAAATTCTTGTTTCATACCATAACCTGGAATCGATCCTCGGTGAGGAATCGTTGGTGTATTAAGTTTTATTTGTATTTGTTAATTGGAATTTGGTTTGGGTTGAATTACATGTGGATAGTCCGATTTTCGAATACTTCATGCCGAAATTTTCGAAAATTCCCCTGGGTTACCGGGTATAGGGGTGTGACATTTAATCACTCAACAGATTGATAGATAAGCAAGTTGAATATTTAGTGTGATATTTTAATTTAACTTAAGTGATTTAAACACAAATCAATTCATTTTATATCTAAATGTCTTTGATAAGTTAGATCGAGCACTATTCTGTTATGAAAACCATATCGCATGAAGACAAGTTAAATATGAAGCAGATAAAGTTCTAACAAGTATTCACACAATAGATTTTATATAGTTAAGGCAAATATCAAAGATTCAGATATATAAAGAAAACTAATTCATTTCATTCAAAAGAGAAATATTACATAAAAAGGTCTAAGGACCAGAATACATAATGAAACTTAAACAAACAAACATCCCTCCCCCTAAATCTACCCATCTAAGCGGCTGGAGCAACAGTAGGTCTTGGTTCCTTTGGGTCTCTAGCCTTGAGAATCTCCAGGACTCGATGCATTCGGGCGATCTCCTTCTTCTTCTTGCATGATCTCATCAATTTTGGCTTGTAACAGTAGCACTTTCTCATAGAAAGGAAGTGCATTGAATTCTTCAGCAGTAACGTTGAGAATACCGTCGGCCATCTTTGAGTTGAAGGAAAGAAGGGTTTCAAGAAAGGTGTTTAGAGAAGAGTGATTGTAGAAAAGTATTTCTAAACGGTCCCCACCCCTGCCTATATATAGGCCAAGAAGTCCTAATGACGTATACTCTTAACCGGGGGTTAAACGTGTGTAAAGTTAACTAAGGGTCACAACTCATAATTACCTTTGGACACGCTAAAGTAACTACACGATCTCCTAGTTTAACTCTGACATACCATTTAGAAAAGTAAAAAAAATATTATGTGTGTAAATTGTTCCAAAATCGTTTATTAAAGACTTTTCGTACATATCAATAAGCAAACATGTCAAATCAATCAATTTAATTAATAAACAATTCTAGAATAACTACCACATAAGGATTTGATAGCTCTAGATCAAAAATAACAATTAATTGATATCTATAGATAATTAACTATTTGATATCTCAAGCACGTGTTATGCACTCACCATCCAATATCTCTAGAGGATTTGCTGATTCGATATCTTTAGCTAATTAACCGTTCGATATCTCTTAGCAAAATAGCTAATTCGATATCTCTAAAAAATTAACTAATTCAATATCTCTAGCAAGTCATCCATTTGATATCTCAAGTTGGTGCACTCCACTTACTCATTCAATATCTCTAGCTAATTAACCAATCAATATCCTCCAGAATAATCAAGAAAACAAATAAACCCAGAGAATAAAATTCACTGGCTACATGCAATAAGGCAGATATTCAAAAGATTATGAGAGATTCAATATACCAAGCTCACTTACCAACCTGGAGAAGGTTGCTTCATCAAGAGCTTTAGTAAAAATATATGTCAACTGTTGCTTACTTGGAACTTGATGTCTATGTGCTTGGTTCTTGAGTGCTGCACATGATTCTCTGTAATAGCTATAGTACGGGAATATCACAGAAAATTGGATTCTTGTTAGTGGTTAGACCATAATCAAATAGTTGATTCCTCAACCAAAGTATCTGTGTACAGCAACATCATGCAGCAATGTATTCAGTTTTAGCTGTAGAGGTTGAAAACGAATTCTGCTTCTTACTGAACCATGACACAAGTTAATTTCCCAGAAATTGACAGGTGCCAGTTGTACTTTTTTCTATTAATTTTAAAACCTGTAAAATTTGCATCTGAGTAGCCAATTAGATCAAAACCAGAATCTCTAGGATATCAAATGTCAAGATTTGGTGTACACTTGAGATACCTGAAAACTCTCTTAATAGCAGTCAAATGAGACTTTCTAGGATTAGCCTAAAATCTAGCACACAAACATGTAGAGAACATAATATTAAGTCTACTAGCAGTTACTCACTGGATGACTTCCTTGTCACCAACGATTCTTTTGATATAAAAGTGAGCCAATCATGCCTCTATACTTTGAGATGACCACTTTCTTTTCCTTAGTATTCAACTCAAGCTTAGATGCAGTGGCCTTGGGTGTTTTTACAGGTGAACAATCCAATAAATCAAACTCCTTTAAAAGATCATGAATATATTTCGTTTGACTTATAAAGATTCCATTTCTCATTTGTTTAACTTGTAAACCAAGAAAATAGTTAAGTTCACCCATCATGCTCATTTCATATTTACTTTGCATAAGTTTGGCAAATCTTTTGCAAAGCTTCTCATCTGTAAACCCAAAAATTATGTCATCCACATATATTTGAACAAGTATCGTAGAGCCATTAACATTTCTAAAGAATAGAGTTTTATCTACAGTTCTCTAGTGAAGTGATTCCCTATGAGAAACTGAGATAAGGTCTCATACCAGGCTCTCGGTGTTTGCTTCAGTCCATAGAGTGCTTTGAGTAGAAGGTAGACAAAATCAGGAATCTCTGGATCTTCAAAATCAGGTGGCTAACTAACATAAACTTATTCCTCTAATTCCCCATTCAGAAAAGCACTCTTGACATCCATCTGATATACTTTGAAATTGGCTTGGGCTACATAGGCTAGAAAAATTCTGATGGCTTCTAATCTGGCAACAGGGGCAAATGTTTCTTCAACGTCAATTCCCTCCTGTTGTGAATAGCCTTTAGCAACCAGTCTTGTGACTATGCCATTTTCATCTTTCTTGTTCTTTAAAACCCACTTGGTGCCTATTACATACTTTCCTTTGGGCTTTGGAACAAGCTTCCAAACCTGATTCCTTTCAAACTGATTTAGCTCTTCTTGCATAGCTAAAACCCAATTATGATCTAAAAGAGCATCTTCCATAGAATTTGGTTCTTCTTGAGATAGGAAGCAACTATGCAAGCATTCTTCCTGAGTTGCTCTTCTAGTTTGGACTCTTGAAGATGCATCATCAATAATTAGTTCAAAGGGATGATCTTTGGTCCATTTTCTTTGAGATGGCATTGCAGATCTCGATGATGTAGCTTTATCTTCTTGAAAGTGGTTGCTTACGCTTGTAGCACAATATTATTCTTGGAAAGCTCCCCCTAAGTGAAAGGACTTTATGGTAATAGGAGTTTGAGTTCCTCTATCATCAGATGAAATATCTTGTATCTCCATAGATGGTTCATTTAACGTATCTGTTGACATTTCAATATTCTCATGGATAGAATTTGCCATGTTAGATATAATTGATGTGAATAATAATTGATAAGTGGATGTTATATCCACTTGGAATGCTTCGTATCGGCTTGAATTGATGACTTGAACTCAAGTATGTGGTGTTTTTGATGTGTTTTTAGTGAATTTGTGCAGGAATAAGAGTCGGATGTGGGATGATATTTTCCATGCTTAAATGGTGGGTTTTGAGCTTAAAGAATAACAATACATTAAATTGCGAGAGAGCCGGAAGAAACGGAATGAAAATCGGAGTTAAAACGAAGAAAATAGAGCAAAATCAGCAAATGAACAGTAGGTCGGGCGCGGTCGCGCCTAATTTGTACTAATTTCGGGCGCGGCGGCGCGCGGGAATGAAAAGGAGCGCGGGCGCGCGCGGGCGCGCGCGGTGCGGGAAAACTCAGCCAGAATTTCTGATTTTTGTTTTGGCCATATCTTGAGTTCTACAAGTCCGTTTTGGGCGATCTTACAGTCCACGCGAAGCTAACGAGATTTTCTATCATTCTAAGGTGGTTCGGAGTCCAGAATTATTGAAGAGAATTTTCCTTCAAAATAGAATCAACAGAAATTGCCAAATTCAATTCTAAACAGGAAATTGCCACAATTCCTACTTCTAATCAGTATGGTAATTGTCCTGGACGGCTAGAACATTCCAGAATCAGTCTTGAGCATGGAATTTGCAAATCCTATCCCGTTTAAAGATGGAAATTGCCGGTCTTCTATTCCTAGTCTAATATGGTAATTGCTTGATGGAGAGGCAACTTGGGGCTATAAATACACATCTTGGGGGACAAAAAAAAAAACAACACCATTACATATCAATTACTTAGTTTTATTTGTATCTTTTCATACTTTTTTTTATCATGGTTTCATCAGATCTCATGATGACGAGAGGTTCGATTATGAACTAATCGTTGTCATGGGATTCTAACAGATTTATTTATGGAGTTTTAGTATCTTGATTGCTTTAAAGATCTGTGTGTGATGTATATCTGATATCCTCGTATGGTTGTGCTTAATTGCTAGATGCGTAGCTAACATCTAATTTGTTAATCTCTTGTGAAGTGAAAGTGGATCTTGAGATTTAGAACTTGCCATGCTAGCATAGGTTCATGATTGTTTATCAACATGATTCGTAGTATGAGATGAAAATACTTATATTGCCCTGTGAGATCTTTATGGATAACTTGTTCTTCAACCGTTATGTTTTCAAATTCTATAGACATATAGGGTCTAAGCATAATTGGTGTCTATTCATCTTCTATCTCTTTTGTGGATGTATGTTTAGTTTGGTATACGTATGCTGACAGGTAGCGTGTACTTGTTTCGTGTTATCCGATCAGATATCATAACCATTGCATATAGTGATTAAAGGCGTCAGATCTAAGCAAAGTATTTAATGAAGTTAGGATCCCATGTTACTCTTGTAGACGTAATTCAATTTCAATTCTTGTTAGTTAGTTAATTCTTAGTTTAATTTACTTTCTAGTTAATTTAGTTAATTAAACTCAAATTTGTTATTTGTCTTAGCAGTGAGTAATAACCATACATTGTTGCATAGGTACAATAACTGAATTAAAACCATAACCAGATCTCTATGGGAACGAACTCGACTTATTCATATATTACTTGTGACCACGTACGCTTGCGTATATTGTGTTAACAAGTTTTTGGCGCCGCTGCCGGGGATCATCGGTGTTTTATTTTTAGTTTATTTGCTTGTCAATATTGGTCGTTAGAGTTCACTGACTCGGATTTTTTCTTACATAGTTGTTTAGTTTTATGTGTTGTAGGTAGCAATGGAAGAACCAGCAGCAGCAGCGAAAGCATTGATGTATTATTCTCAACCAAAGATCAAGGACATCCAATTTAGCATTGCCAGCTATTACAGCTAATACTTTCGAAATCAAGCCTAGCATAATTCAGATGGTGTAGAACTCAGTTCAGTTTGGGGGTGCTCCGATTGAAGATCCTAACATGCACATCCGGAATTTCATTGAGATCTGCGACACTTTCAAGATCAACGGGGTGTCGGAAGATGCTATCAAATTAAGACTTTTCCCATTCTCTGTGAGGGATAAAGCTAAGGGCTGGTTACACTTTCTACCAGCCGGTTCCATTACTGCGTGGGAGGATCTTGCTCAGAAGTTTCTTATTAAATTCTTCCCCATGGCTAAAACAGCAGCTATTAGGAATGCTCTAACTCAATTTGCACAGCAATCTGGAGAATCTTTATGTGAAGCTTGGGAGCGCTATACAGAGATGCTTAGATCATGCCCTCATCATGGTATGCCGAACTGGATGGTAATCAACTGTTTTTACAATGGGTTAGGATGGCAGTCGAGACAGATGGTGGATGCAGCTTCAGGAGGAGCATTATGGGCTAAGAGCTATGAGGAAGCTTATGAGTTGATTGAGATGATGGCTGCGAATGAATACCAGAATCCAACTCAAAGATTATCACAAGGCAAATTAGCAGGAATTCTGGAAGTTCATACAGTCACAACTCTAGCAGCTCAGCTAGAGGCACTTAATAAGAAATTGGATTTTATGTCAAAGCATGGGGTGCCTCAAGTTGCTAGTGTTTGTGAGCTATGTGAGGGCGCACATGAGACGAGTCAATGTGCCATATCTTCTGAATCGGCACAGTTTGTGAGCAACTTCCAGCAACCTTCGCAACCAGCTCCAGCCACCTATCATCCCAATTTCGACTGGAGCAACAATCAAGATTTTCAGCAGCAACAGTTTCATGGGGATGATGGTCAATCTTCGAATGAAAAATCTGAATTGGATGAATTAAGGTTGATGATTAAAAGTCAAGAGGTATCTCTCAAGATATTAGAGGATCAGTTTGAGCAAATTGCAAGTGCCTTTCTCAACGGGCCGCAGGGAGTTCTTCCTAGTGACACAGAGGTGAATCCAGGAAAACAAGATGGCATGGAGCAGGTTAATGCCATAACACTCAGATCTGGAAAAGTCACGAACGATCAGAATTCAGCAATTGAGGATGAAAAAGAACTTCAAGATCAAGACCCTACAGAAAAAGAAGAACACTCTGTTTTGTCAGAACCTGTGGTGGATAGTGATGAGGAGGTAGAGTGTGAGTCGCTAGGCTTGACTGATCTATGGGATTCTAAGGTGCTGATTGATGAGGTTGTTTCATGGTCGAATCTTGAGGATAGTGCAATTGAGTCTTTTCTTGAGGAAGATGCTTTGCTAGAGTATGAGAGCAATAAAGATCTTCATGATTTGTATAGGAATTTTACTTCTGATGAGATGTTAGATGAATTGAATGCTATTTGTTCTAAGCATGAAATTCAGCTTGAGGATTGTTCTTACGATCCTAAGTCTGTGGTTAAGACTTCTGTTGGTGAACTACCCACCTCTGTTCCTAGTCCGTCTATCTCCATTCTTGATCAGTCTTTGGTAGAAAATCATCATGTTGAAGAAGCTTCCAAACTTGAGCTTAAACTACCAGATCACAGGAGGTATGCATATTTGGGTCATTCATCTACTTTGCTTATTATTATTGTTGTTAACTTTTCAGGTAGTGGAGTGAACATTATGGCTGACACCTTTGAAGAGCAAAGAAGGTTAAAACTTGTCATCAAGGCTGTAGCTCCGGAAAAGATAATTAAATGGCCATATAGAGATACGGTCTAGCTAAAGACTCTAAACAAGCGCTCCGTGGGAGGCAACCCACGTTTTTCGGCATTTTTATTTAGGTATGTTTCCTGCTATCCCTTGTTTTACCTTCAATTCAATGGGGACATTGAATATTCTAAGTTTGGGGGTGGTTTGAGGGATAAGTAGTGTATATATATGTGATTGTTAGTCATTGTGTTCATGTAGGATTTCATGCTTTGCATATTAGTAGTAGTAAATTATGCATTTATGTTCGTGATATCTACGTTTGTTTCATATAGGACATTCTGTTTTTATATATCATGTGAGTCCATAGTAGTTTACATTTGCACCCATGCTTGATAAGAATTTTGTGTTGTTGACGCTTTTGTTCAGAAGTGGTATGCTTTGTTCTTGTGCACACACATACACTAGTAAGTTGACGCTAGTAGACTTATTGAATGTTGTGAGTAATTAGAAGGACAAGAATATGTGCAAGATGATTTAGTTTGCATGCTTTGAATACAAGTAGGTGCATTAGAGAGATTTTTGCTTGGGATTGAGTATGTTTTTCTTGCCAAGTGAGCTTTTGAGCCTTATTGCATATTTGTTGCAATTTTATTCGTTTGCTTGAGTGTCCACGGATTGTTTGCATTGCTAGCAGTTGTTTGAGGTCTTTCTTGAAACGCATGACATTATTTGACGATTAAAATGATAAAGGCATTTAGGAATAACCACATATTTTCCCATATTACCACACCATGTTTACATGATCAATTAGTTAACCCGTTGAGCTTAATCCTATTTTTTCGGTGACATACCACATTACTTGCCTAGACCTTTTTCTTGTATTGGCCTTACATTATTTTGAACCTACATTGTCAAAGGCTAGTAGGGTGCTTAAGGGAGTAATAAGGTGTGCAAGGAGGGGTTTATTGTTGGTCATAATTTTGGGGGAAATATTGAAATTTGGGTTTGGTTGTTGCTTGATAGTCGGCATGTGGGTTTGGGATCGTTTGCATTGCTAGCAGTTGTTTGAGGTCTTTCTTGAAACGCATGACATTATTTGACGATTAAAATGATAAAGGCATTTAGGAATAACCACATATTTTCCCATATTACCACACCATGTTTACATGATCAATTAGTTAACCCGTTGAGCTTAATCCTATTTTTTCGGTGACATACCACATTACTTGCCTAGACCTTTTTCTTGTATTGGCCTTACATTATTTTGAACCTACATTGTCAAAGGCTAGTTGGGTGCTTAAGGGAGTAATAAGGTGTGCAAGGAGGGGTTTATTGTTGGTCATAATTTTGGGGGAAATATTGAAATTTGGGTTTGGTTGTTGCTTGATAGTCGGCATGTGTAATAAAATCGTGGGATCATTTTTATTGTCTATATTATTGTTGCTTTAGCTCTCGGAAAAAAAAGAAAAAAAATGGGAAAAAAAAGTTATATTATGAGAGCATATTTGTGTTATTGTGATCCTACTTTAGTCGACTAGTCGAGTGTTTTTGTTGGATGAAAAATAGTAAAAGTATGTGGGGGGAAAATAGGGGTTGTGTATGATTTATTATAAGTTCTTACTAGCTTTTGACACTTCACCTGTTTTGGCTTATTTGACATACCTTGTCCCTAGCTCCGTTACAACCCAAATAAAGACCTTTTGATTATCGTCATTGATGTATGTTGTGTTAAGAGTTAGATTGATACCAAATGTCAAGCATGCTTATGATTTTGTTGGAATTGAGTGATACACTTACCCTTGTTCTTGAGTGAATATTATTTTGTGAGTGGATTGTGAGTGTTTGCTTGTTTTTGCGTATGAGATCCCGAGTTTTGTCTCAAAGATGTATTCTTGTAGGCTTAGCATGTTTACTAACTTATTCTTACTCTTGACATGGACTTTTGAGAGCTTATGCATGTTCATTGAGTAGACTATGTGAATACTTGCACTTTCGACACCAAGACATTGCGTATTTACTTTGATTCTTAAGTTGATATGACATTAGAGGATTTGAAGGTATGGTAGGATATTAGTACTAGATTAATTGCATTTTCATATTAGTTGCATTGCATTGGATTTTGTGGGTACATTCGCTATAGGCCCTCACGAGACATTACTCGTCCACTAGGGCTGCCTAGGGGTTTAAAGGGCTTGTTGCATATGCCAAATGCAACCGTGTTCACCTACGGAAGTGGTACTAGTTAGTTGTATATAGTTATAATTGTTATGCTTGAGGACAAGCATCGGTTTAAGTTTGGGGGTGTGATAAGTGGATGTTATATCCACTTGGAATGCTTCGTATCGGCTTGAATTGATGACTTGAACTCAAGTATGTGGTGTTTTTGATGTGTTTTTAGTGAATTTGTGCAGGAATAAGAGTCGGATGTGGGATGATGTTTTCCATGCTTAGATGGTGGGTTTTGAGCTTAAAGAATAACAATACATTAAATTGCGAGAGAGCCGGAAGAAACGGAATGAAAATCGGAGTTAAAACGAAGAAAATAGAGCAAAATCAGCAAATGAACAGTAGGTCGGGCGCGGTCGCGCCTAATTTGTACTAATTTCGGGCGCGGCGGCGCGGGGGAATGAACAGGAGCGCGGGCACGCACGGTCGCGCGCGGTGCGGGAAAAATCAGCCAGAATTTCTGATTTTTGTTTTGGCCATATCTTGAGTTCTACAAGTCCGTTTTGGGCGATCTTACAGTCCACGCGAAGCTAACAAGATTTTCTATCATTCTAAGGTGGTCCGGAGTCCAGAATTGTTGAAGAGAATTTTCATTCAAAACAGAATCAACAGAAATTGCCAGAATTCAATTCTAAACAGGAAATTGCCACAATTCCTACTTCTAATCAGTATGGTAATTGTCCTGGACGGCTAGAACATTCCAGAATCAGTCTTGAGCATGGAATTCGCAAATCCTATCCCGTTTAAAGATGGAAATTGCCGGTCTTCTATTCCTAGTCTAATATGGTAATTGCTTGATGGAGAGGCAACTTGGGGCTATAAATACACATCTTGGGGGACAGAAAAAAAAAACAACACCATTACATATCAATTACTTAGTTTTATTTGTATCTTTTCATACTTTGTTTTTATCATGGTTTCATCAGATCCCATGATGACGAGAGGTTCGATTATGAACTAATCGTTGTCATGGGATTCTAACAGATTTATTTATGGAGTTTTAGTATCTTGATTGCTTTAAAGATCTGTGTGTGATGTATATCTGATATCCTCGTATGGTTGTGCTTAATTGCTAGATGCGTAGCTAACATCTAATTTGTTAATCTCTTGTGAAGTGAAAGTGGATCTTGAGATTTAGAACTTGTCATGCTAGCATAGGTTCATGATTGTTTATCAACATGATTCGTAGTATGAGATGAAAATACTTATATTGCCCTGTGAGATCTTTATGGATAACTTGTTCTTCAACCGTTATGTTTTCAAATTCTATAGACATATAGGGTATAAGCATAATTGGTGTCTATTCATCTTCTATCTCTTTTGTGGATGTATGTTTAGTTTGGTATACGTATGCTGACAGGTAGCGTGTACTTGTTTCGTGTTATCCGATCAGATATCATAACCATTGCATATAGTGATTAAAGGCGTCAGATCTAAGCAAAGTATTTAATGAAGTTAGGATCCCATGTTACTCTTGTAGACGTAATTCAATTTCAATTCTTGTTAGTTAGTTAATTCTTAGTTTAATTTACTTTCTAGTTAATTTAGTTAATTAAACTCAAATTTGTTATTTGTCTTAGCAGTGAGTAATAACCATACATTGTTGCATAGGTACAATAACTGAATTAAAACCATAACCAGATCTCTATGGGAACGAACTCGACTTATTCATATATTACTTGTGACCACGTACGCTTGCGTATATTGTGTTAACAAGTTTTTGGCGCCGCTGCCGGGGATCATCGGTGTTTTATTTTTAGTTTATTTGCTTGTCAATATTGGTCGTTAGAGTTCACTGACTCGGATTTTTTCTTACATAGTTGTTTAGTTTTATGTGTTGTAGGTAGCAATGGAAGAACCAGCAGCAGCAGCGAAAGCATTGATGTATTATTCTCAACCAAAGATCAAGGACATCCAATTTAGCATTGTCAGGCCAGCTATTACAGCTAATACTTTCGAAATCAAGCCTAGCATAATTCAGATGGTGCAGAACTCAGTTCAGTTTGGGGGTGCTCCGATTGAAGATCCTAACATGCACATCCGGAATTTCATTGAGATCTGCGACACTTTCAAGATCAACGGGGTGTCGGAAGATGCTATCAAATTAAGACTTTTCCCATTCTCTGTGAGGGATAAAGCTAAGGGCTGGTTACACTCTCTACCAGCCGGTTCCATTACTGCGTGGGAGGATCTTGCTCAGAAGTTTCTTATTAAATTCTTCCCCATGGCTAAAACAGCAGCTATTAGGAATGCTCTAACTGAATTTGCACAGCAATCTGGAGAATCTTTATGTGAAGCTTGGGAGCGCTATACAGAGATGCTTAGATCATGCCCTCATCATGGTATGCCGAACTGGATGGTAATCAACTGTTTTTACAATGGGTTAGGATGGCAGTCGAGACAGATGGTGGATGCAGCTTCAGGAGGAGCATTATGGGCTAAGAGCTATGAGGAAGCTTATGAGTTGATTGAGATGATGGCTGCGAATGAATACCAGAATCCAACTCAAAGATTATCACAAGGCAAATTAGCAGGAATTCTGGAAGTTCATACAGTCACAACTCTAGCAGCTCAGCTAGAGGCACTTAATAAGAAATTGGATTTTATGTCAAAGCATGGGGTGCCTCAAGTTGCTAGTGTTTGTGAGCTATGTGAGGGCGCACATGAGACGAGTCAATGTGCCATATCTTCTGAATCGGCACAGTTTGTGAGCAACTTCCAGCAACCTTCGCAACCAGCTCCAGCCACCTATCATCCCAATTTCGACTGGAGCAACAATCAAGATTTTCAGCAGCAACAGTTTCATGGGGATGATGGTCAATCTTCGAATGAAAAATCTGAATTGGATGAATTAAGGTTGATGATTAAAAGTCAAGAGGTATCTCTCAAGATATTAGAGGATCAGTTTGAGCAAATTGCAAGTGCCTTTCTCAACGGGCCGCAGGGAGTTCTTCCTAGTGACACAGAGGTGAATCCAGGAAAACAAGATGGCATGGAGCAGGTTAATGCCATAACACTCAGATCTGGAAAAGTCACGAACGATCAGAATTCAGCAATTGAGGATGAAAAAGAACTTCAAGATCAAGACCCTACAGAAAAAGAAGAACACTCTGTTTTGTCAGAACCTGTGGTGGATAGTGATGAGGAGGTAGAGTGTGAGTCGCTAGGCTTGACTGATCTATGGGATTCTAAGGTGCTGATTGATGAGGTTGTTTCATGGTCGAATCTTGAGGATAGTGCAATTGAGTCTTTTCTTGAGGAAGATGCTTTGCTAGAGTATGAGAGCAATAAAGATCTTCATGATTTGTATAGGAATTTTACTTCTGATGAGATGTTAGATGAATTGAATGCTATTTGTTCTAAGCATGAAATTCAGCTTGAGGATTGTTCTTACGATCCTAAGTCTGTGGTTAAGACTTCTGTTGGTGAACTACCCACCTCTGTTCCTAGTCCGTCTATCTCCATTCTTGATCAGTCTTTGGTAGAAAATCATCATGTTGAAGAAGCTTCCAAACTTGAGCTTAAACTACCAGATCACAGGAGGTATGCATATTTGGGTCATTCATCTACTTTGCTTATTATTATTGTTGTTAACTTTTCAGGTAGTGGAGTGAACATTATGGCTGACACCTTTGAAGAGCAAAGAAGGTTAAAACTTGTCATCAAGGCTGTAGCTCCGGAAAAGATAATTAAATGGCCATATAGAGATACGGTCTAGCTAAAGACTCTAAACAAGCGCTCCGTGGGAGGCAACCCACGCTTTTCGGCATTTTTATTTAGGTATGTTTCCTGCTATCCCTTGTTTTACCTTCAATTCAATGGGGACATTGAATATTCTAAGTTTGGGGGTGGTTTGAGGGATAAGTAGTGTATATATATGTGATTGTTAGTCATTGTGTTCATGTAGGATTTCATGCTTTGCATATTAGTAGTAGTAAATTATGCATTTATGTTCGTGATATCTACGTTTGTTTCATATAGGACATTCTGTTTTTATATATCATGTGAGTCCATAGTAGTTTACATTTGCACCCATGCTTGATAAGAATTTTGTGTTGTTGACGCTTTTGTTCAGAAGTGGTATGCTTTGTTCTTGTGCACACACATACACTAGTAAGTTGACGCTAGTAGACTTATTGAATGTTGTGAGTAATTAGAAGGACAAGAATATGTGCAAGATGATTTAGTTTGCATGCTTTGAATACAAGTAGGTGCATTAGAGAGATTTTTGCTTGGGATTGAGTATGTTTTTCTTGCCAAGTGAGCTTTTGAGCCTTATTACATATTTGTTGCAATTTTATTCGTTTGCTTGAGTGTCCACGGATTGTTTGCATTGCTAGCAGTTGTTTGAGGTCTTTCTTGAAACGCATGACATTATTTGACGATTAAAATGATAAAGGCATTTAGGAATAACCACATATTTTCCCATATTACCACACCATGTTTACATGATCAATTAGTTAACCCGTTGAGCTTAATCCTATTTTTTCGGTGACATACCACATTACTTGCCTAGACCTTTTTCTTGTATTGGCCTTACATTATTTTGAACCTACATTGTCAAAGGCTAGTAGGGTGCTTAAGGGAGTAATAAGGTGTGCAAGGAGGGGTTTATTGTTGGTCATAATTTTGGGGGAAATATTGAAATTTGGGTTTGGTTGTTGCTTGATAGTCGGCATGTGGGATGATGTTTTCCATGCTTAAATGGTGGGTTTTGAGCTTAAAGAATAACAATACATTAAATTGCGAGAGAGCCGGAAGAAACGGAATGAAAATCGGAGTTAAAACGAAGAAAATAGAGCAAAATCAGCAAATGAACAGTAGGTCGGGCGCGGTCGCGCCTAATTTGTACTAATTTCGGGCGCGGCGGCGCGCGGGAATGAACAGTAGCGCGGGCGCGCGCGGTCGCGCGCGGTGCGGGAAAAATCAGCCAGAATTTCTGATTTTTGTTTTGGCCATATCTTGAGTTCTACAAGTCCGTTTTGGGCGATCTTACAGTCCACGCGAAGCTAACAAGATTTTCTATCATTCTAAGGTGGTCCGGAGTCCAGAATTGTTGAAGAGAATTTTCATTCAAAACAGAATCAACAGAAATTGCCAGAATTCAATTCTAAACAGGAAATTGCCACAATTCCTACTTCTAATCAGTATGGTAATTGTCCTGGACGGCTAGAACATTCCAGAATCAGTCTTGAGCATGGAATTCGCAAATCCTATCCCGTTTAAAGATGGAAATTGCCGGTCTTCTATTCCTAGTCTAATATGGTAATTGCTTGATGGAGAGGCAACTTGGGGCTATAAATACACATCTTGGGGGACAGAAAAAAAAACAACACCATTACATATCAATTACTTAGTTTTATTTGTATCTTTTCATACTTTGTTTTTATCATGGTTTCATCAGATCCCATGATGACGAGAGGTTCGATTATGAACTAATCGTTGTCATGAGATTCTAACAGATTTATTTATGGAGTTTTAGTATCTTGATTGCTTTAAAGATCTGTGTGTGATGTATATCTGATATCCTCGTATGGTTGTGCTTAATTGCTAGATGCGTAGCTAACATCTAATTTGTTAATCTCTTGTGAAGTGAAAGTGGATCTTGAGATTTAGAACTTGCCATGCTAGCATAGGTTCATGATTGTTTATCAACATGATTCGTAGTATGAGATGAAAATACTTATATTGCCCTGTGAGATCTTTATGGATAACTTGTTCTTCAACCGTTATGTTTTCAAATTCTATAGACATATAGGGTCTAAGCATAATTGGTGTCTATTCATCTTCTATCTCTTTTGTGGATGTATGTTTAGTTTGGTATACGTATGCTGACAGGTAGCGTGTACTTGTTTCGTGTTATCCGATCAGATATTGTTAGGTCCAATCTGTTTGTAGAAGGGGGGGTTGAATACAAACAGTACTGTTTTATCGAAATTTGTCCGGATAATTTAATTTATATTTTGACAAATTTGAGCGGAATTAAATGAAACAAAATTCAAGTTGAATATAAAATTATATTAACTTGAGGGGTTTGTTACAAATACAGTACAGAATTTATATCTAGTTAATAAAAACAAATTAGAAAATTCAACATGAATTTTTCTAGATTTGTTAATAAAAATCAAGATATAGATTAGGAGTAAAAACTCGCTAATAGTACAAGAGTATCAATGAAATCAGTTCTATCGGATCAGATATTAAAAATAAGATGAACTTGATTTTCTAAATAATTTTCTGCTTCTTGTGCTGTGTTCTTGATGAGAGAGAAGAGAGAATTCAGTTCTTGAATGTAATATTTTTTGTGTTCTTTTTTCTTGCTGATTGCTTCTGTCGATATATCTTGTTATATATCAATCACTGACTCTTTGTCTTCAAATATAACTGCCAAGACAATCGTCAATACAATTTATTCTTCCAAGACAACCAATTTTGTACTGCCAAGACAATAGGCAATACAATCGTCAAGACAATCAGGTTCTTCCAAGACAATCGTCAAGACAATCAAATTCAGATATCTTTGTCTTGCTTTATCAAATTTATCATTCTGTCTGAAGCTTTTTCTTTTTGATCATTATCAAGACAATCAAATTGAACTGCCAAGACAATCGTCAAGACAATCAAATTAGATTTTTATTCTACTTTTTAAAAGCTATTCAGACATTATCATTATCAAGACAATCGGCAAGACAATCAGGAATTGTCTTGCTTTAATGATTTCTTCTCCAATACAATCGGCAAGACAATCTCCTATTGTCTTGCTGTTCTGAATTTAACCTTCAAGACAATCGGCAAGACAATCAGGGATTGTCTTGCTAGTTCATTTTTCAGAATTAAATTAAAATTGATTAATAAATAATCATTTTAATTTATTCTTACTTAAATAATTAATCTGATTTAATTAATCTAATAATTAATTTAATTAAAGAATTAATTCAAGATGAATTAATTAATTAATTAAATTGACTACTTGATTTAAATTAATTAAACAAGAATAATTATATATCCTTGGATTGTCTTAATTCTTTTCTGAATCACTGAAAGTAATAAAGGAATACCACTGAATATTTTGTTGACGTTCCATGTACTGTCTGGTTCATGAACGACTAACCTCAATGACTGTCCTTTAATTTTCACATTAATAATGTGATTCATTTTTCTTCTCATCTCTTTCTCCTTCTTGTACTTCACTGTATACTGTCTGAACCTGTCACTCTAGAAATCTCTGTCTTAGAAATAAATCCACTTCTTTGATGCTATACCGAGGCTTGATCAGCAATCTGAACTTCTTCCAGTGTAAAACATCAAAACTATAGATTGACTTTAGGGTTTTTCTTCTGACAGATAGTACCTCCTGAGATTCCTGTGACAGTTAAAGTTATTTACTTATTACAAACTAAGCTTAAGTTGAGTTGAGTCCTCGAACTACAAATAGGCTATGTCATATGCCTTTCAGATATCATAACCATTGCATATAGTGATTAAAGGCGTCAGATCTAAGCAAAGTATTTAATGAAGTTAGGATCCCATGTTACTCTTGTAGACGTAATTCAATTTCAATTCTTGTTAGTTAGTTAATTCTTAGTTTAATTTACTTTCTAGTTAATTTAGTTAATTAAACTCAAATTTGTTATTTGTCTTAGCAGTGAGTAATAACCATACATTGTTGCATAGGTACAATAACTGAATTAAAACCATAACCAGATCTCTATGGGAACGAACTCGACTTATTCATATATTACTTGTGACCACGTACGCTTGCGTAATATTGTGTTAACAATAATCAGTGTTTAAGTGTTACAGTGAAATATCAGAGTTTAGTTAAACGCTTCCTCTGTCTGGAGGAAGCGTCTACTGGTCAACAGTGTTTGAGGAATTATTGAAGATAATTATGGAAGCAATATCTTTGAAGATTGGATAGCTGTCAAAGAGATTGAGTTGACTAAGGAGACGTGTATCAATCGTAATTGATATCAATTGTTTAGCTAATTTATAGGAGTATCAGTTATCGATTGTATAACAGCTGTATATCTTATAAATACAGTTAGGTTAACCCTAGAAGGGTATCGATCGTGTAACGCAATATTATTCATTGTAACCTAAGCAGCTCTCTGTGATATTTTACATCACTGAGAGAGGAATTATTAATTCCAAACAGTTCTTAATTGTTTAAACGTGTGTTTTATTGTTAATCTCTCATACAATCTTGATTATAATTGTGTATTCGGCCTAACAATTGGTATCAGAGCAAAATCTGTTACTCTATACAGTTTAAGATCCACACACACAGCTATAATCAATGGCAGAGATACCTCCTCCATCAAGTTCTAGTGCAAGTACTGAGAAGGCTCAAACTACTACTGTGAGTCGTTATGAGACAATTAGGGTTCCTATTCTTAGGCCGACAGAGTATTCAATCTGGAAGGTGAAGATGACCATGTTTCTGGAGGCTACAGATCTAGAATATCTTGACAGAATTTATGAAGGTCCTCATAAACCTACAAAGCTATCTGCTGCTACTGCTGGTCAAGAAGCTAAAACAGTTCCAAAGGAGAAGAAAGATCTGACTCCTGAAGATCTTTCATCTATTGCTAAGGATGCAAAAGTTAGGCATCTACTTTATAGTGCCTTAGACAATGTTATGTATAATAAAGTGATTAACTGCACTACTGCCAAAGAAATCTGGGATGCCCTTGAGTTTAGATGTCAAGGAACTGCTGCTATCAAGAAGAATAGAAGGAACATACTCACACAGGAGTATGAGCACTTTGAGGCTAAATCTGAAGAAACCATGACAGAAACATTTGACAGATTCTGTAAACTGCTCAATGATTTGTCACTGGTCAATAAAGAGTATGATCTAGAAGATTCAAATCTCAAATTTCTTCTTGCTCTACCTGAAAAGTGGGATGTAAAGACAACCACTATAAGAGATAATTATGATCTTGCTGAAACTGAGATTGATGAAATTTATAGGTTGCTCAAAACTCATGAACTGGAACTGGAACAGAGAAACAGAAGATCAAGCAAGAAGACAAAGTCTGTTGCTCTTAAGGTTGAAGAAAAACCCTTAAAGAAGGAAGCATCAAGGAAGAAAGCTAAGGGAAAGGCTTTAGTCATACATTCCGAAAGTGAGTCATCAAACTCTGATGTTGATTCAAACACTGATGAATCATCTGATTCTGAGGATGATGAAGAAGAAATGATGCAAATGGCTTCTTTGATAGTGAAGACCTTCAAGAAGATGGGTTTCAAGAACTTCAAGAAGGGAAAAAGGTTTTCTAAGAAAGATTCAAATTCTGACAGAAAGAGTTTCAGAAAGTCTGAGAGAAAGGATACCAAATCTGGGAAGAAAGACAAGTCTGAGATTCAATGCTACAAGTGTAAGGAGATGGGTCACTATGCTCCTGAGTGCAAGAAGGGTAAAACTGAAAAGCACTCTTCACAAAAGGCAGAGACTGGGTAGACACTTCAGACTTAGATGAGGATGTTAACTATGCTCTCATGGCCACTAATGAGAATGAATCTGAAGATTCTGAAAATAAGGTACCCCTAACTACCTATGCAGTTATCCTATGTTCTAGGTGAGTAGGCATGGTAAGTAGAAACTTCATATTAATCTCCTTTTGTGTATATTGCTTGCCATGGATTTGCAAGTTGTTGATTATTTTGTTATACCTTTCAAACACTTCCTGAATGCCTTCATTAGGGCCAGCTCTAAAGTGTTCATACTCAGAGGTTAAAATTTGAAGTCTGTTTTCCCTGACTTCATCAGTTCCTTCATTAATAGTCTCAATAGTTTCCCACATGTGCTTTGCAGTTTTACAATTCATCACATGACTGTACATCACAGCATCTAGGGAATCTAATAGTATGAGTCTCAAATTCTTGTCTAGTCCTGCATCCTCTTTTTCATCAGGAGTATAAGACGCAGGGTCTTTTTCATGGGTTCTAGCAGGTGTTGTAACAACTCCATCAGTAACAACTTGTTGTTCAATGACCATAGGAATTTTAGGTCCATTTTTCAGAATACCCAAATATTTAGAATTTGTAACATCAAGAAACAGCTCCATTTTATTTTTCCACATATCATAATTATCTTTATTAAAGATAGGAATCTTAACAATGACTTTTGAAGACATGATGAATTTTTAAGTGATTTAAAAATTCGAAATGGATTTTTGACTGAATAAAAATATGATCTTGATTTGTGTATCAATCAATAGGCTCCGATACCAATTGTTAGGTCCAATATGTTTGTAGAAGGGGGGGTTGAATACAAACGGTACTGTTTAATCGAAATTTGTCCGGATAAATTTAATTTATATTTTGACAAATTTGAGCGGAATTAAATGAAACAAAATTCAAGTTGAATATAAAATTATATTAACTTGAGGGGTTTGTTACAAATACAGTACATAATTTATATCTAGTTAATAAAAATAAATTAGAAAATTCGACATGAATTTTTCTAGATTTGTTAATAAAAATCGAGATATAGATTAGGAGTAAAAACTCGCTAATAGTACAAGAGACTCAAGTAAACAAGTTCTATCGGATCAGATATTAAAAATAAGATGAACTTGATTTTCTATGAATTTTTTCAGCTCCTGCAGTTTATGTTCTTACTGAGAGAGAATAGCTGTTCTTGTTTGAAGATGATATTTTCTGTGTGTTGTGTTTTGATCTGGCCGCCTGTCTTGATTTTATGTAGTCTTCTGCATCTTTTCTTTTTCATTTTTACTGCCAAGACAATCGGCAAGACAATATGTTCTTCCAAGACAATCAGATTTGTACTGTCAAGACAATCGGCGAGACAATCCAAAACCACCAAGATAATCAACTTGTACTGCCAAGACAATAGGCAATACAATCAGCAAGACAATCCAAGCTTACCAATACAATCGGCAGGACAATCAAAATTGTCTTTAACAAATAAAAAACTCGGCTGTAATGATTTGAAATATTCTGTGTAAACAAAATATATATGCTGTCAGATTTAAAACCAGTTGTAGGGAGGTGAAGTGAACATCATGCGCGCTTTTTCTAGCTGGCCACCAGGCGCGTGTACGACACGCGCTATGCAGGCGCGTAAATCCTACATCCGACAGGAACATGCAAGCTTTTGTTTTCTCTTTCTTTCTTGCATGCATGTCCACTTTGATGTCTTCCTTTTATTCTTTTGTCGACAACAAACAAGTGTACAACTGACTTCCTTCTCTTTTTTTTAATTCATCTTTTGTTTCTCCGTTTCTTTTATATTGTATCTAATTTAATTAACTTGATTAATCAATTAATCATTTAAACGAATAATGATTAATTAATTAATAAGTTAATTAATTATATCAATTATACTAATATATTAATTCAAAATTAATTAAGTAATAAATAAATTAATTCAGAATGAATTAATTTATAAAATAAATCAATT
Source organism: Saposhnikovia divaricata (assembly GCA_036435485.1). Lineage (NCBI taxonomy): Eukaryota > Viridiplantae > Streptophyta > Magnoliopsida > Apiales > Apiaceae > Saposhnikovia > Saposhnikovia divaricata. The sequence continues at coordinate 65,463,543 of CM071595.1, read as the reverse complement.
ACATAATTATATTAATTAAAAGAGAATTAATATAAATCTTTTGACAGCTCAAATCTTTTTCTTGAACCACTGAAAGTAATAAAGAATTACCACCGGATTTTCGTTGACGCTCGATGCACGGTCTGGTTCATGAGCGACTAACTCTAACTGCTTGTCTTTATTTTTGACTCTATGATTTGGTTCCTTTCTTCTCTTAACATACCAGTCTTGACAGCTTGAACCACTGAAGTTAATGATAAACAACCACTGTTTAATGTTGACACTCGATGTACTGTCTGGTTCATGAGTGACTAACCGCAATGACTGTTCTTCATATATTGACTTTAAAATCTGGTTCATTTTTCTTTTCTCTTCTCTCTATTAATTATTCTGTACTGTCTCTGTCACTGTCGAAATCTCTGTCACTTCAAATGAATCCACTTCTTTAACGAATACTTCACTAGGGCTTGATCAGATGTCTGAACTTCTTTCAATGTAGTAATTCCTCAAGTCTGTAGATTGACATTGATCTTTTTCTTCTGACAGATAATACAATCTGAGATTCCTTGTGACAGTCTATATACTATTTACTATTACAATCTTGTTTAAGTTGAGTTGTACCCTCGAAATACAAATAGGCTACATCATATTCCTTTCACCATTGCATATAGTGATTAAAGGCGTCAGATCTAAGCGAAGTATTTAATGAAGTTAGGATCCCATGTTTATTCTCATATAAGTAATTCGATTCCAATTCTCATTAGTTAAGTAATTCTTAGTTTGTTAAATAGCATCTTAGTTAAATTTAGTAAATCAAAACCCCAATTTGTTAATTATCTTAGCAGTGAGTAAAAACCATACATTGTTGCATAGGTACAATAACTAAATTAAAACCAAAATTAGATCTCTGTGGGAACGAACTTGACTTTTATCTATATTACTTGTGACCACGTACGCTTGCGTGATTTTATGCAAACAAAGCTGATATGACAATGATTTGGTAGCTGGTATGGCAGATTTAACGGATTTTCGTTAAAAATCAAAACTTCCATATTTATAATTGAATTTATAGGGAATTCAATTATTGTATAATATTTTTATCAACAATCGAATTTTAAGAATTACAATTATAAATCTAATGGCCTTATATAATTTTACTGTTGTTATATAATCCTATATAAAGTCATTATCATCTCAGAATAAACATTCAATTAATCATATAATGGAAATTTGATACTTTTAAAATCTTTTTCTTTTTTTGCTAATCCTACTTGTTTTTTTGTTCGTTTGGTATTTGTTATATATTTTTATCCCAATCAATTATTGTTAGATTTGATTGCATAGGTCTGATTGTTTTGGTTTTAATTTGTTGATGATGCAGTTGTTATTGAAACTAGAATATTTAAGAGAATGCTGCCATGCACTGGAAAACAGAGACGATTTTCTGAAATTTGAATTTATACAATAGGCTTCGATGGAGCATATTGCACTGGTCCTAATTTTGGACGTTAATGAAATCATTGCTATCTCTTGTTGGGTGAAGTGCCAAAATGGCACAAATTCTTATCAAAATGCCCAAAATAGCACACCTTGAAAACAGTGCCCGACGCTAGCACTTTCTTAACGCTGCTACAGTGCGCGTTCTGACAAAACGCATCTGTAACATGCGTTACAGTCGTGTAACGCATTTAGCGTATGCGTGACAGGATCAACACTCATGTATAGAATGCGTTACAAGTGTAAAACACAGCTTAGAAATGCGTTTCTGAGAGAACGCCAGTAATATTTACGTTTTCAGCAAGTGTAGTTTTTTTTAAGCATTTCTTTAAGTGGAGTTAGATAAATTTTTTTTATTTTTACTATATATATATATGCAAATACTATTAAAAACCATATAATAAAATAGTCATTTCAAATTGTATTTTTTTTATTCGTCATTCTGAATATTTCTAAAATCCAAAATGGAATTGTTAAACCCAAAAAGTTAACTGTTGAAACCCCAAGAGAATACAGATAAAATTTAAAAAATTTTAATTCAAAATATTGAATATGACGGCCTGACAAGATAAGTTAGGGTTTAGGGTCTAAGGTTTAGGGTTGTAAACAACCCTAAACCCTAAGTCCGTATACGGTTTATTCGTCATTCTTAATATTTCTAAAACCCAAATGGAATTATTGAACCCCAAAAGTTAACTGTTGAACCCCTAAAGAAATATAGATAATATTTAAAAATTTTAATTAAAAAAAATTAAAAAATAAAATTTTAATAATTTAATAATAATATTTAATATTTGAAGTATTGCGTTGATGTATTTTATTTCTAAAAGAATGAAAATATTATTTAAAAAGAAAATGAAAAATGAAAACATGTATATAACATTATGAAAGTGCTAGTGGAGAGCAAGCTTTTCAAAAAGTACCATTTTGGACATTCAACCCCAATTTTGTGCCATTTTTGGACATTTTCTCTTGTTTAAACTAGCATTCTACCCGTGCTACGCACCGACCGATAAATTATGTTAAATAATTAATATAAAAATATTATTTTAAATTTTATTTAGAAAAAATATAATTTTAGTGAAATGTTAATTAACTTAAGCATAAAATTATTTATCCGTGAATTCTTACCAACTGAATTAATATTAATATTATGAATCAATCATCAAAACAAATACAACCCCCGTTGAAAAGTTCAAAATCCCTCTTTATTGTTTTTTTTTTAAATTTTGCTTTCATTTTATTTCTCTCTTTGTTAGAGAATATTTCTACGAACCATGTTAACAAATTTTGTACCCATATTATGAGAATTCAGTATATTTATTCAATATCGAATCCTTAAAATATTTATTATATTATTTCATTCAAAATATTTACATGGACGTGGTTAATTTTTCGATTACATATTAAAAATGTATAGAAACTTGAACCTCACGACTCTAATAAATCATTAGACTGACTATCGAAAAAAAGGTTGCATGTTTTAGCAATATGCGAAAGGATATCTACTATACAAGATACATGAAACGAACGTAGTTATAACAATAGAAACTTTCATCTAATCTAGTTTGCTATGTAATCGTTCAGTATCATTTTTACAAATTATACGTCCTTTTATTAATGAATTGATTTACTACAGAAAAATTAATATTATCGACTAACCAAACAAATTCAATATATCGCGCTCTTGGAGTAACGTATGATTGTTAGATTTTATGGTTATTGACCTTAGTTTATTTGTAAAAACAACTTTAAATGTGAATTTTCAGTTTGGAAGTTTGTATTTTTGTATTTTTATTCTTTTCTAGTAAAACATGGAATAATACATTTTAGTTTTCTTTTATTCTTAAATTAAGACATATGAAAATGAGTATCACCTTTCTTTTTTTAATATGACTAACTTGTGAAAATAAGCTACTGTCCATAAAACTGAAATCAAGTGTGTAATATATAAACACATAATGACACTTACTACACGAATTTTTTCGTGTACACAAAATGAAATGAAATACGATAATATAAAAAATATGAAAATTACATGAAATATTACTATGTATCAAAGTTATGTAAATATATAATCATATGTCTTAGAACCTAAGAGTAGTATGCATGGTGTAAAGTCTCCCAAACAAAATAAAACTCTCCTTTTTATTTTTTCTTATCTTGTTAACAACTATCTCTATTTATGTAGAATCTTTCTACCAGGTTATTGCGTTTTCTTACCCATATTTCATGTTTTGTTGATATTAAAAAAGAAATTATAATGAACCAACCAAGCAAATTCAAAATATGCTCTTAGGTTAAGATACGGGAATTGATACTATTACTTTAATTCAAAAATATAAAATTCAAAAAGGTCCCCTTTTATTAAAAATAATATAATTTTAAGTGTATCAACCTTTTTATTTATCAATATTAATAATTTTTGTAACAATACCATAATTGAAGATCTGTTCAATGACTGGATAAAAGAAATTAGTGATCTTTTTTTAATACTTTACATAACTTAAATTTTGAATGTGTATTTAGAATAATGTGGTAAATAGTTTTATATTGTTAACAATTTTAATTTCATGATTTTGATTGTACCTTATGATTTTGAATTGAGAGTTTGAGATATCAAAATACCTATTATAGATATAATAGATTCATGTATTAATGTATTTATTTTTATATAAATAATATTTGTATTTAGAATAAAACTGTTAAGTAATCACTGAATAACATTGACAACCCAACACTGTAAAAATATAGTTATCGATAGGCACGCCTAATAATGTAAAAAAAAATCAGTGTAATGTGATAAGGATTGATACCTACAATTCAGTAAGTCGTAGAATTATTGGAATCCTAATTCACACTCTATCAATTTTAAAAAAATAAATTCAAATCCCAATCTAAATTCAACATTCCGGGTTCAATAATATCCAATTGATCACTCGTGCAATCAAATTATTTTTTAACTATTCGAATATCCATCGGATCGAATTATTTTGTCATTCCTACTATATTTTTATATTTATATAATGGAACAACCTGAGCAGCTCCAGAATCATCTGAATGCTATTTATCTAATTTTCTAGACTTCCTCTATTCTAAATATATTAAAATTAAAACTTATTTTTTTAGCTCCTATATCTCACTTGTCCCGTCGAGGACAATTACGTAGAGATCTTCTTTTAAAAAATAAAATTGATTTTTTTTTAAAATTGGACAAAAGATATTTATAACTTTCTTCTAATAAGAATTCAATTGGTTATAAAAAAAAAATTGAAGCTCTAAGGATATCTCTTTCTATAATTTTCTGCTACCGTATTTGCTCTCACCTTCGTTTGCGGTTTGCCTTCTTTCATACAATATTTGCTTTCACTTGATTATTTTTACTAGCTTATAACCCACGGAAGATTTTAAATAATTTTATTTTAATATTTAATATTTTTATCTTATTATTCATAATTTTAATACTTGCTTTCTAATTAGTAAGAAAATAAATATAATAACATGTATTTTATAATATTCTAAATGATAGTTTTTTGCTTGTATATTAAAAATAGATAAATAACTTTTTAAATTTAATAAGTTGTTGACGGGAATTGAATCTTGAAACTCTTGAAGTAGTTTATAATATAATAATAAAATTTTTAAACTAAATAAAATATGTTTTTGAGGGTAATCGAACCTTGAACTTCTAGGAGTAATTTATAATATGATATAAAGGTTTAATAATAATATGTTGTCGACGGGATTCAAACCTTGAACCTATAAGAGTATTTTATATATTATAAAAAAAATATTCTTTTAATCTTACATCCAACGATTCTCATTAATCTGTCTCAAAATCAAACGGTTGTTAATAAGTGTACCAAATAAAGTGATCAAACTATAAACCAACCAAATATATCTTATTCCGCTTATAATAGTATATTATAGATATATTTTCTCCCCAATCAATTGTTATTAAATTTGATGGATTAGATTTGATTGTTTTGGTTTTTCTCTATAATGTAGGGAAGCCTGGCTGGATCAAGTTCAATTGTTAAAAAAGATAGTTGTATTTTATATACTATGTTATAACCCGTGTAACGCACGGTTTCTTTTTTAATATTTATAATTATATTAAATTTTTTAATTTTAGATGTTAATAATTTACATATCAAATTGTTAATAAAAAATTGATATATATATATATATATATATATAGGATTTTACAAATTCAATTTTATATTTGTATTTTATCTTAAATTCTTAAAATTTGATTTAGACGATTTTACAGCCCACATGAAATTAACAAATTAATTTTAATTTAGTGATGGTTTAACAATTATTTTCCAATTTAACCAAATGCAAATACAAAAGAGATAAAAAATTGACGATCTTTAATGTTAAAAATTCTATTCAATATATGAATTCCACTTATAATTAGTTTTGATAATCGAAATACCTTGTTACTATTTGAAAATAGTTCTACTAACAACTAAATAAATTTTAATAATAAGTGTAGGTGAAATTTTGTCCAAAAATAATCGGTAGTGGTCCTCCGTACGACAAAATAAATAAGAACCGTTGTATCTATCATAAAAAAAATTACTTTAATATGTTATAAAATAAAAATTGTATTTATATTAAAATATGAAAAGAAGTATGTTAATGATTTAAATCATATATAATTAGGTTTTTAATATTGAAAAGCATTATCGATGTAGGTCTTATACATTAAATATGATTAATGCAAAAAAATCGCAATTTTATTTTCTCTTTAGATTCTGAGTGTTTCTATTTGAATAATAATTATTAAATCATTATTAAATAAAAATAATTTTATGAGTTTCGCTTTTATTGTAAAATTATCTAAATCTGATTTATATGTCTCAATATAAAGCCCAAATAGTAAATATGAATTTTTTTAATACTAATAAAAAAATAATAAATTTCAATTCTAAAATAACTTTTTTGATTATCCTTTTCAGATTATAATTTTCTTTTTAAAATTTAATTCTAATACAACTTTTTTTTTTTGACAGAAAGCTGGAATTTTATTAAGAATTCAAATCCGAAGCAATACAATTTTGAATCGAAACAGGAACATCATTCCTATCAAAAGTACGACCTGAAAGACAATATGATTCCCTTGCTAATTGATGGGCAACCATATTAGCAGATCGTTTTACAAAAAACAAATCAACTTTGTTTAGACGATGTAGCATACTACGACACTCTTCAATGATCAAACCGAAGTAAGACCTCATAGGCACCCCACTTCGAACTGCTTGAACCATGCATAGACAATCTCACTCAACCAGAGCATCATGCCATTCGCGCCTATCCATCCAACTTAGTGCCTCCTTGAAAGCCATCACTTCTGCCTTGACTGGAGAAACCAGACTAGCATGAAATAAAGCTTTAGCTTCAATCAACATCCCCTCTGCATTCCTGGCCACTAGCCCAAATCCAACACCCCCACGGTCTTCAAAAACGGCTGCATCAATTGATATCTTGACTTTGTTTTCTTGTGGCTTAACCCAAACAATCGCACCATCTCCTACTACTTGTGGCTGGAGAGGGGTCGTAAAATTTCTGTTTTGGGTAACATTCCATTGTGCAAGATAATGCCTTGCTGCTGCAACTGTCCTATAACACGTGGTACGCTTTTAATTCCAGACTAGATCGTTTCTTGTTCTCCAAAGTGACCAGCATAGATACTATCACAGCAAATTTCCCCTTCTCGACTGTATCAAAGACAGATGACAACCAAGAGTAAAAACTGGTACCTTCCATGACCTGCAATCCTGGCAATAGTACCGACCAACATTGCCTAGCATACTGGCAAGACACTAAGCAATGCACTATAGATTCAACCTCCATCTGACAAGTTGGGCACGTAGATTGAACTTGCACTCTTTTTGACTGGAGCTGAGACAAAGTTCGAAGAGTTCCTGTTAAAGCACGCCAGACTAGATTAAGAACTTTTGATGGAGCTTTAATGCTCCAAAGAGTTTGCCAGATTTTGTCATTATCATCCACATTCCAATCACCCTTCTGAGATTGCAAAAAATTATTAGCTGATTTTACTGAATAGATTCCAGAGTTCTCAAATCTCCAGAATAACTGATCTTTTTGCCCCGAATCAGATAATGGAATTTCTAGAACACATTTCTGATCCCTTACATTCAGAACATCTGAAATCACCTCCTTATCCCAATCCACCCTATCCATGCATAGAAGAGAGTCAACCGCATTACCCTGTAACGGTTCAACACTCGAAGTAATACAAGGATTTTCTTTATCCATAAGCCACGGTTGATCCAGAATTTGAATACTTTTCCCATTACCAACTCTCCAGCGAACTCCATCCCTGAACAACTGCTTAGCCTCCATTAGACTTCTCCAAATAAAACTTGGATTATGTCATAGTATCGAGTGAAACACATCAGAATCAGCATAGTATTTCGCTTTATAAAGTTTCGATACCAGACTATGTGGATTCGTAGCCAACCTCCATAACTGTTTGCACAACATGGCAATATTGAAGTCACGAAAGTTTCTAAAACCCATTCCACACGCGTTTTTGTGTGTAGACAGCCCATCCCAACTCATCCAAATCAATTTCGAACCATTTGACTGACCAGATTTCCACCAGAATTTCGTTAAGCACTTTTCAATGTTTCTTATGATATCCAGAGGTAACAAAAAGACGTTCATTGCATATGCTGGCAGAGTTTGAGCCACCTGCTTCACTAGAATTTCCTTACCAGCTCTTGAAATGAAGTTACCATCCCAAGTACGGATCTTCGTATTTACTCTGTCCTTCAAAAACCCAAGTATTGCTGATTTATTCCTACCAACGACATTAGGCAAGCCAAGGTAGGTTGAGTGCTCATTCGCCTATATCATCTGTAAAGTCTGACCTATAGGCTGTTTGTTGTATTGTAACACGTTCGAGCTGTAGAAGATTGATGATTTTCCTTTGTTTACTTGCTGGCCTGAGGCTTTTTCATAAATCCCCAACAGTTGACACACTTTCATAGCCTCCTCTGGATTAGCTCTACAAAACAGATAAGAATCATCTGCAAAAAACATGTGGTTGATCACAGGAGCCTTCCTACAGATTTTGACACCATGAATCCATTTCTTAGCTTCATATTTCCTCAACAAAGAGGATAGTCCCTCAGCACAAATGATGAATAAGTAAGGAGACAAAGGATCTCCTTGACGTAACCCTCTAGTCGGCTTAAACAGACCCATTTCATGCTCCCCATGGTTTATTGAATAAACAACTGTGGTAACACATTGAAGGACCAGGTGAACCCACCATTGTGAGAAGCCCATTTTTAACAGAATCGCTTTCAAAAACTCCCATTCTATTCGGTCATACGCCTTACTCATGTCGAGTTTTAGCGCCATATACCCATCTTTACCTGTTCTTTTACATTTCAAGTAGTGCATAATTTCATACTCAATCATGATGTTATCCGAAATAAGATGATCTGGAATGAAAGCGCTTTGCGTACCTGACACCACACTATCAAGCATCCCTTTCATTCTGTTGGCCATTACTTTAGTAACAATCTTCATAAGCACATTATAGAGGGCTATGGGTCTAAGATCCCCTACCACTATAGGGTTTTTCTTTTTCGGAATCAGAACGATATTCGTATCATTAAGCCCATGTAACACCTCCCCTGTATCAAAAAAATATTTAACCAACTTAACGATGTCTTCCCCAACTATGTGCCAATGTTTTTGGAAGAAGGCCGGGGTCATACCATCAGGCCCTGGTGCCTTATCAGGGTGCATTTGAAATAAAGCAACTTTCACTTCTTCCCGCGTCACCTCAGTCTGCAAATCTCTGTTCTGTTCTTGTGAAACTGTTTAAGGAACGCAATCAACTACCTCTTCTAATCCACATGCCCTACTGTAAATAACTCTTTATAAAAAGATTCGATAACAGTCTGTAGCCCACTTTGCCAGTCACGCCATTCTCCCGAGTCATCTTTAAGTTTGACAATACGATTTGTTCTTCTTCTTTTGTTACAGGCTGCGTGGAAATATTTCGTATTCTTGTCACCAGCCCCAAGCCAGAGTTGCTTAGAACGTTGACGCTAGAAAATTTCTTTTTGGTCAAGAATCAAAAACAATTGATGCTTTGCATCTTTGTACTCTTTTACTGACTGTGCATCCCATCTTCTTCGAAGATATCTCAATTTCTAATGGCAATCTTTGATTCTTCTATTAAAACAGCCCGTAATTTCCTTGCCCCAGATACCTAGATGGTCCGCACAAAGTTGAATCTTCTGTTGAATGTCTGACGATGCAATAGATTCCTAACTATCTCGAATAATAGTACTACATAACGATTTTGTCAACCATGCATTTTCGAACCGGAATTAATTTCTCCTTGCCCCTGAGACACGACTGGTTGTATCGAGAAAAATTGCACTATGATCAGAGGGAGAGCCCTCTAAATTGTACAACTTTGCATAAGGAAACAGCTCCAACCAGTTATTAGTTGCCATGGCACGATCCAACCGAATCTCCAACCAAGAATCCTTACCTCGCCCTCTTTGCCACGTGAACTGATGACCATTTAGCTCTATATCATGCAGACCAACCTCCTCCAACGTATCATTAAAACCATCTAGCAGCCATTGAGGATATAACATTCCACCTTTTTTGTCTAATTGTGACGAAATATTATTCATGTCCCCTATAATGCACCACGGAAGATTAGCGTCTCTAGACAAATTTCTCAAAAGATCCCAAGTTCTCCTCCTTTGACTTCTATTAGGCTCTCCATAAAGACCCGTGAGCCGCCATGGCTGCACATCTGGCCTCGAGATAACTACATCTATGTGATTACTCGACATACTCAGCAAACTGATTTGATCTTGGTCTTTCCACAGTAAAGTTAGACCCCCACTACGCCCCTGTGCCTCCACCACCAGCATACCTTGAAATCCTATACGAGACCTCACCCATTCCATCTTCTTCGTACTGCTTAACGTCTCACAAAGAAACACCAAATCAGGCCGTTGTTGACGTATAACGTCTTTGAGGAACTGAAGCTTCCAAGGAGGCCCCATGCCTTGGCAGTTCCAGCTTAGAATATTCATAATGATAGGCGAGCACCCCCATGAGTACTCGCCAGTAATCCGTTTTTTGACACAACATTTTCTTCTGAGACACCATGTTGAGCATCTGTTTCCAATTCTTCACTTGAGTCCATCAGAACATCCCTTTCCTGGCCCACATTACTATTGAGGCCCATCCCATCTCCTGTCTTCCATTTTTTCGATTCGATAATTGTAAAATCTTGAGTATTTAAATTCTCCGCAATTGGTGATAAAGTTGTTGAGATATTACCATAATCTTTTCCCGCATCTGCATTTGCATTTTGAAATTTAACTCCTCCTACATTTCCTCCCTAATTAACAATAACCAAACTACCAGGAGTAATTATCGGATATAGATTACCATCATCCTTCCCATTGCTCCCCCCTGTTCCTCCATCGTTGACCTAGAACCACCGCCTCCACCCTCAGTTCGCAGCCACTTAGCTCCTATAGGCTTCACTTAGCTCCTGTAGGTGTAATTAGTCATCGAACCAATAATGTAAACTAATATTTTGCTCCATGTCGAATATATGAAGAGGATGCAGTTCATGCTTTGTTTGGATGTAAGTATGCTAGGGAGATATGGGAGGCTGCTGGTTTATGGGATCTGATTGGCGTAAGGATACATACGACGGTGATGTCAACATTGCAGCAAGTATTTCTGGGGGGAACAAAAGATCAATGTGTAATGGTTTGTTTGTTCTGTTATAGTATTTGGAACAGGAGAAATAAGTGGGTATGGGATCGTGTGACTATGTCAGTTTTTGGGGTTAAGGCGTTGGCTTTAAATTTGCTGAATGACTAGAGACAAGCAAGGGAGGAAGAGTGTAAAGAGAAGAGGATGCAACCTGTTGCTGGGGTTCGATCATTGGTGAAACCTCCGGAGGGATAGATTAAAGTGAATGTTGATGCAGCTTGTGGTCAGAATTTTGTGGGAGTGGGAAGTGTAGTTCGGGATGAGCATGGTGAGTTTATTCGTGCTAGGTGTAATGTAGTGCAGGGAGGTATGAAGTCCAGGGAAGCAGAGGCTTTGGGGTTAAAGGAAGCCTTATCGTGGGTTAAGGAATGGGGGTGTAAGTAGATGCATTTTTGAGTCTGATGCTAAAGTGCTGGTGGATGCGTTAAATGGTCGTAGAGGGAGTTCATATTTTGATACAATTGTTTTGGATTGTTTAGAGCTACTTAAACACTTTGAAGAAGTGTTAGTTGTGTTTGCATATAGGTCTGCGAATAATGTCGCTCATAAGTTAACTAGAGCTGCTTATTCTATGTCAGGTCTTCAAGAGTGGATTGATTCCGCTCCTGATTCTATTGGATGTAATATTGCTATTGAGAAATGATAATGCAAGTACGTTTTTTTTCAAAAAAAAAACTTCTTTTGTCTTTTAATTTTCACTCACCTCTTTTTAATATTATTATCTTTTCCGTGTCCTTCATCCTGGTTTGAGATTCCAGAACAAAAAGCACGAGAGACGGAAAGAGTAAAGATAGTAGCATCGAAACTCCAAAACGTCAAGCAGTTAACAAGAATTAAGTCATCAAGTATTCATATTGTTAATAACCACATAAATTGGATCAATAATAATCTTTTTTTACCTTCAGTAGAGCATCTCCAATCATATAAAGTACTTAGGTAAAACACAAGATAAATAACTGATGTGTAAAATAACTGCAAGCGCACAGTGTTTAATTGTAGCAATCACAGATCGATCCTCAGAGACTATGAACTTTCAAAACCCTAATAATTAACTCAGGCGAACTAGACAATATGATTTGGATGGGATTTAATTAACCTAATTAACCTAATTAGCAAAGATTATCAAATAATATAGAAAACCTAGGAATCCGAATCCATTAATCAATCACAATTAATATCAACTCGCCCTAAAATCAATCCTCTTTTCTTCACAAATAAGATATATCAATTAACGAGACAAGCATATACTATGAAACTTGTTATCTAACAATAACCTATCAAAACTTCAAGGAGAAAGCATAGGCTATGAAAAACAAATCCGGTAACAATAATATATCAAAATCACTTTGTCAATTGAACAACTAAGCACCAAGAAAAATTATGAGAATCAATTAATAAAAACGAGAAGAGATCAAAAGTAATTAAATTAACTTCATCTTCATCCTAGGGTAAAAGATTTAGCTACTCATGATTAATTAATAAACAAAACAATTATTATATAATATATAAAAGACGTGTACGAATAATAAACAAGCAAACAATTAAGCATGCATGAATAACTAAATTAAACTAACATGATAGTAAAAGGAAGCATGGTGTACACGAGTAAGAAAGATGCAATTAATAATGATTATAAACGAAGTAACCTCCCTGGATATGAAAAAAAACTACTGTGCGAAAGAAAATCACACGTCGGAAAATAATAACGAACCAATATTGCCGGATTAACTAATGAAAGAAAAGTGTTTGAATTGAAAGATAATTAAATTTACTCCAACTCCTAATTATTAGATCTAAATTGGTGTCTAAATTGGTGTTCCAAATACAAGAGATAAGGCCATATATATAGGGGAAAATATTGGGTTTGGCCCCTTTGATTACAATCCAATCTTGAATATAATTTCTTCAATTTCCTTTTCTTCTCCGATAAGTAATCGATTTTCCCTCCAATTTCCTTGACTTCAAGTATTTTCCACCTCCTTTCCCTTTTTGCACCTTTTCCTGCTTGAAATCTGTTTTTATTTATTTTCCTACAAAACAAAATAAAACAATTTATTAATTAATAAAATTACGAAAACGGACATAAAATAGGTATTAAAAATATGATTAATTATGGACCTATCAAATGCCCCCATACCTATCTTTTACTCGTCCTCGAGAAAAATATATAATAAAATACTATCTAATATATAATACCACTTCCGTAGGTGATCACGGTTGCATTTGGCATATGCAACAAGCCCTTTAAACCCCTAGGCAGCCCTAGTGTAGGAGTGAGGTCTCGTGAGGGCCTATAGTGAATGTACCCACAAAATCCTTCTAGCTCATGTAAAAGATTGCTCAATGCAACACCACACATACAAGTCATCTCATGCTATATCAACTTAAGAAATCAAAGTGAATTTGCAATGTCTTGGTGTGTAGATGCTAGTATTCACAGAGTCTACTCAAAGAAATATGCAGCGGTCATTAGAAGTCCACGTCAAGTGTAAAAATAAGTTGGTAACCATGCTAAGCCCACAAGAGTACACCTTAGAGTCAAAACTTGGTATCTCATATGCACAAAACAAACAATAACTCACCTTTCACTCACAAAAGAATATTCACTCAAGAACAAGGGTAAGTGTATCACTCCATTCCATCAAAATGATAAGCATGCTTGACATTTGATATCAATCTAACTTTAACACAACATACATTAATGATGATAATCAAAAGGTCTTTTATTTAGGTTGTAACGGGGCTAGGGACAAGGTATGTCAAGTAAGTGATAGTGTTAGTGCCCTAGAGACAATGTAGTTGTGCTTCTAGGAAAGACTATTTTGTTATTTGATGATTATGTTCTATGGATTATTCTACATTAATTTATTATGTCTTAATTTACTGCGATATAAATGTTAGAGTAATAAATGTCCTTGGAATATAGAACATGTATTCTATATCTTTAAGTATGTGACTTCAAAACGAGATTATATGAATAGTGTTTATATTCCTAAATATCCCTAATCGAGCATTATTATTAAGGGACAATTATAATGCATAAAGATTAGTATGTTTATTGACAGATGACCACATCTCATTGGTCATTGGTATAGTGATACTAAAGTCAATAACATAGGTGCATGTAATATTATACATGGCACTGGATTAAACCGTTGTGAGATTCTACATGTTAATAAGGTCATTAGAAAGACTCATAGTGATAATGGTGTAATGATCCTTAGACTTGACATCATTATATTTATATATGAGGATTAATATACTTTGACTACATTAAAAGTTACCTTTAACCGGGTGATCACAAAAGTGGAGATCGGGTATATTATGAGTCGTATGAGAAATATGAATGATAGATATAGGATTTAACCCTCCTATTATTAGGAGAGATATTATTGGCCTCTTGATTGAGTGAGACTATGAAATGCATGGCCAAGCTCAAATATTGATTTTTTTTAATAGTCTACTCATTGATAAAGGAAATCCGGATTAAACGTTGAAGAGGATGACTAATGACATGCCTCGAGTTTAATCTATAATATATGGTTAAAGGGATTATATTACATGGAAACATTAATCACGAAAGGTTTAATTGGATCACCAATTATTATTATTACTTGGGTAGCAATGATGTATTACTAGATGCCGCTCATTGTTTATAATTTTATTATTGGATATTAAAATTATTGCCACCGTAATAATAACCTAAAGGATTACACAATAAGAACGTTTAAAAGGAGTTTTAATTTAAATTAAGAATTTAAATTAAATTATAAATTTCGAAATTGGATATTTAATTAATTGAGCTAGTCTTAATTATAATTAAATATAATTCGAATTTAATATTAAAACCAAATAAGAATGGGTTTGGAGAAGCCCAATTCGATTTAGGGTTTAGCCCAATCTCTCTTCCCTATAAATACATTATGATGTATTGTTTAGGGTTACACTTTTGCAATTCGTTTTTAGAGAAAAACGTATGAGAGGCTAGAGAGAGAGATAGGCATGTTCTTCGGCTAGTACCGGCTCCGGTGATCGTTGGACGATCAAGCGTTCGTGTGGACTACTTTGGCAACGTAGATCTCGAAGAGGGCTGCGTGGTGATTGCTTTGGACCTCCATCTGTTATCAATTTGTAAAGCTTCTTTAAGGTAATCATCTAATTCCGAATTAAATATCATGTTTTTGCATGGATCATGCGATAGGGTTTTGATTTTATTGTTTTTAATTATTGCTTTCCGCTGCGTTTGTTGCCTCGAAACCCTTCAATGGCATCAGAGCTACTTGCAAAAACGTTTTAATTCGGTTATATGTTACAGTTTTTATATATATATACGAGCATCTTTGATGATTGTCATGTATGATGCGTTGATTTTGATATATATATATGTATAAACTGTATGTTGATGATGATTGAGATGATCATATGATGATTATATAATCTGTATATATACTGATATATATATGATTTATGTTTGTTCTTGATATGGGGATTGTATACGATACGATTTCTGTATACGTTGCGCAGATTTGGTGAAATCTGTTTCCAGTGTCCGATTTGCGCAAACGATATGTGTTTTCTGACTGTAAACGACCGTCTGAACAAAACTGATAGCATAGCTATCATCGACTCGTCTGTAAGGCGTTTGACGCCGTTTAGTGCCTGAAAACGGCGATTTATTATTATCAGAATTTGATTCTGATTTTCTGATTTTTTGTGTTATATGATTTCTTTGATTTGATCATCTGAAATATGATATGATTACATGTTCTTAATTGTTATATGAGCATGGTGATTGGTTATGGCCCTAAGACCAATAGGATAGTGGTTTTGATTTTATGGTTTGGTTTCTAAATACGACTTGCATGTCATTGTTTCTTGTAATTAATAAATCTCGAATGTAACTCGAGTTCATCTTGTAAGTTTATTAGTGTAGCATGTTTTTCAATAATTCAATGTAACTTTTAAAGACGACAAGAAGAACAAGGAAGCAAGGAGACGATTCCCCACGAAGATGCAATGGAGAAGACTTGTATGTAATTGTATTTTGTTAACCACCATAGATTGACCTTGATCTCTTCATTAGCTTGAAAAGATCACATAGGATGGGCCGTAACCAAACACGTTTAATTTATGCACTTTACATATATATGAATGTATGCGATACAATGTATGTGTAGAGATAAAGATGCATGTTTAATTAGATTAATCATGTATGTATTAGATACGACACCCATGCCATGCCTGCTAAACAAGATAAAATCGGTAACGATTCGAGATTTTAAAATTAACAAACGATCATGAGATTCTTGTGTTTATGAAATATGGATTTTTAAAACACGGAATTAAATATGGGTTTTTTTGATATCTAAAATTGGGATTTTCTGACAAAAACGGATATGCGTATTCGTAAGGTTAATGGGTATTAAGTGTGACCATTGGGATCCTCCATCTACCTGGGAAATGAACAATTTAAGATGTCAATTTGAAATATTTGGTTCAAGGAAAAATTGAGGATCTTTTTATGATGTGATCATGATCGTTATAAATTTTCTAAACCCCTTAACAAAATATTAAGTTTTAATCAGATGCTTTCCAATGAATGAATACTCATCGAATCCTAGATCGATAAGGGGAAGGGCTGTCAGTGGCAGGGGACTCCTATCTATCGTGGTGAGATACGACGAATATAAACGGTTATATTCGACCGTTGTATCATTGGGTCTAACTTAACTGAGTCATCATAATAAGGTGAAAATAAACGGTTATATTCAACTATTATGAACTTAGAAGCATAGA
The DNA here is from genome assembly GCA_036435485.1 of Saposhnikovia divaricata. NCBI lineage: Eukaryota > Viridiplantae > Streptophyta > Magnoliopsida > Apiales > Apiaceae > Saposhnikovia > Saposhnikovia divaricata. The sequence continues at coordinate 65,446,464 of CM071595.1, read as the reverse complement.
GTTTGATAAGATTTATTGGATAAATAGGAACAAATGTTGTTATGTGAACAAATGTTGTTCTACCAAACTATCCAAGAGTTATATGTGATTTAATTGACAAAGTTGTCTACCTAAATAATCATGTTTTAAGGACTACCAGTGGTTGACTTAGGACATGACGAAATATGGATCTTGGCTCACTCGAAAGATTTATGGTATATACTTTCCGAATTAATAGTAAGGGCTATTAATTTGATAAAAATAGTGGGAGATATATATTTTGAATATATATGAATAATCACTTGAACATAACTTAATAATACCGCAGACTAATTATTTTATGCATTTTAACATTGTGGATATTCAAATGGTAAACAACTCAAATAAACTTCTCTGTACGATCAGTCCTTGAGAAGGACAAGTTGACAGGAACTAACTTCCTAGATTAGCAAAGGAATTTGAGGATTGTCCTCAAGCAAGAGCGAAAGCTCTATGTCATATATATTCCACGCCCTGGATCTCTCTCTGAAGGTGCAACGGAGGCTCAACGAAATTCTTATCAGAAGCATTTGGATGTTGACACCGATGTCACCTGTTTGATGCTTGCGACTATGAGTCCTGAGCTGCAGAAACAACATGAGAATTTTGATTCTTATATGATGATCGAGCACCTTAAATGTATGTTTGAAGGACATGCTCGTCAAGAGAGATTTGATACAAGCAAGGCCTTGTACGTGTGTAAACAGGGTGAAAAGGAAGAGAAACTGTCAAAATTATTTGGAGGATCTAAAGAAACTGAATGTTGTTCAGATTTCTGATTCAGGTATTTATGTTATAGAAGTCAATTTGTCTACTTCTTCATCATGGGTATTAGATACTGGATGTGATTCCCACATTTGTATAAATGTGCAAGAACTTCGAAGAAGTTGAACTTTGGCAAAAGGAGAAGTCGACCTACATGTTGGCAATGGAGCAAAGGTTGCTGCTTTAGCTGTAGGGACTTATTATTTATCGTTGCCCACCGGGCTTATTTTAGAACTTGAGGACTGTTATTACGTGCCTGCGATTTGTAGAAACATTATTTTCGTTTCTTGTTTGGACAAGATTGGTTTTTCATTTTTGATTAAGAACAATGGTTGTTCGTTTTCATTGAATAATGTTACCTATGGGGTTGCACGTTTGTTTAATGGTTTATATGTTCTTGATCTTGATACTCCTGTCTATAATATAAGTAATAAACGTCTTATGACAAATGACTCAAATCAAACATACCTCTGGCAGTGTCGTTTAGGCCTTATAAATGAGAATCGCATTTCCAAATTACATAGGGATGGATACTTGGATAAGTTTGATTTTGAATCATACAAAGAATGCGAACAGTGTTTCATTGGCAAAATGAATAAAGCTCCTTTTACCGGTCAAGGTGAGAGGGCCACCAACGATTGGAATTGATACATAGTGATGTATGTGGTCTAATATGTACGATGGCAAGAGGTGGCTTTTATTATTTCATAACCTTTACTGATGATTTTAGTAGACACGGATATGTGTATCTTTTGAAGAACAAATCCGAATCATTTGAAAAATTCAAAGAGTATAAGGCTGAAGTTGAAAAGCAATTAGGCGAAAGTATTAAAACTCTACGATCTGATCGTGGGGGAGAATACTTAAGCTTGGAATTCAAGAATTTCCTAAAGGAGTGTGGTATCGTATCACAACTCACTCCTCCTGGAACACCACAATGGAATGGGGTGTCTAAAAGGAGAAATCGTACCTTGTTAGACATGGTACGGTCGATGATGAGTCATGCGGATCTTCCAATCAGTTTCTGGGGTTATGCCCTAGAGACGGCTACACAAACACTAAACTGAGTTCCTTCAAAATCGGTTCAAAAGACACCATATGAGATATGGACTGAGAAACGTAATAGCGTGTCATTTATGAAAGTTTGGGGATGTGAAGCGTTTGTGAAACATTTTATCTCTGATAAGCTAGGACCGAAATCAGACAAATGTAATTTTGTAGGATACCCATTAGAAACTAAAGGGTATTATTTCTATAAACCTTCCGAGAATAAAGTGTTTGTTGCTCAAACGGCTGTATTTCTAGAGAGAGAATTGCTTTCTAAGAAAAATAGTGGGAGGACAATAGATCTCGATGAGGATCGAGAACTAGAAGATAATGTTGAACCAGAGTTGGAACATGAGCAGATTGAGACACAAGATGTTAAGAACGATGTTGCTCAAGAAACACAGGTCGTTCGTAGATCCAGTAGGATTCTCCATGAGCCGGAGAGATATTATGGATTTCTCTTGACTCAAAGTGGCGATGTGATGCTTATAGATAATGATGAGCCTCTCACCTACAAGGATGCTATGAATAATTCAGATTCTGAGAGATGGCTGGAGGCTATGAAATCTGAGATGGATTCCATGTATGAAAACCAAGTATGGACTTTGGTTGCACCACCTGATGGGGTAAAACCCATAGAGTACAAGTGGGTTTTCAAGAAGAAAACTGACATGGATGGAAATTTGCAGACCTACAAAGCAAGACTAGTGGCGAAAGGTTTCAAGAAAATTCATGGTATTGACTATGATGAAACTTTCTCACCGGTTGCTATGGTCAAATCCATCAGGATTTTGCTTGTGATAACAGCTTATTATGACTATGAAATCTGGCAAATGGATGTCAAGACCGCTTTATTAAATGAGAGCTTAGAAAAGGATGTGTACATGACACAACCTGAGGGTTTTATCGATTCAAGGTTTGCTAGAATGGTTTGTAAGTTGCGACGATCCATTTATGGATTGAAGCAGGCCTCAAGGAGATGGAACATCCGTTTTGATGAAACAGTCAAAGAGTTTGGCTTCATAAAAAATGAGGATGAGCCGTGTGTTTACAAAAAGGTTAGTGGGAGCCATGTGGCATTCCTAGTATTATATGTAGATGACATATTATTAATAGGGAATGACATTCCTTCTCTACAGGCTGTGAAGACTTGGTTAGGAAAAAGTTTCTCGATGAAAGACTTAGGCGATGCTACCTACATCTTAGGGATCAGCATCTATAGAGATAGATCTAAAAGATTAATCGGCTTAAGTCAGAGTACATACATTGACAAAGTATTGCATCATTTTGGGATGCAAGAGGCAAAGAGGGGCTATGTCCCAATGTCTCATGGGATAGCGATCTCAAAGGAAAACTGTCCTATATCATCAGATGATAAGGACCGTATGAGTAAAGTATCATATGCTTCGACAATTGGTTCTATAATGTATGCAATGATATGTACTTGTCCTGATGTCTCGTATGCTTTTAGCATGACGAGCAGATACCAGTCTAATCCAGGTGAGGGTCACTGGATAGTTGTCAAGAATATTCTTAAGTACCTTAAACGGAATAAAAATTCGTTCTTGATATATGGAGGAGATGCGAAGCTGGTTGTAAGAGGTTACAATAATGCTAGTTTCCAGAAAGATAGGGACGATTCTGTGTCCCAGTCTGGATTCGTGTTTTGTCTAGATGGAGGTGCTGTAGGCTTGAAAAGTCCAAAGCAAGAGGCAGTAGCTGATTCTACAGTGGAAGTTAAGCATATTGCTGCCAGTGAAGCAGCCAAAGAGGCTGTTTGGATTTGGAAGTTTATTAGAGGACTTGGTGTGGTTCCATCGATCGCAGATCCAGTTGATTTGTATTGCGATAACAATGGAGCCATTGCACAGGCTAAGGAACCAAGGTCTCATTCCAAGGCAAATCATATACTTAGGAGATATCACCTTCTTCGAGAGATAAACGAGAGAGGAGATATGCATATATGTAAAGTGCATACTAATGATAATGTTGCGGACCCACTGACTAAGGCTTTGTCGCAGCAGAAGCACGAAGGTCACACTAGTTCCATGGGTATTAGATACATAGGTGATTGGCTCTAGTGCAAGCGGGAGATTGATAGTGTTAGTGCCCTAGAGACAATGTAGTTGTGCTTCTAGGAAAGACTATTTTGTTATTTGATGATTATGTTCTATGGATTATTCTACATTAATTTATTATGTCTTAATTTACTGCGATATAAATGTTAGAGTAATAAATGTCCTTGGAATATAGAACATGTATTCTATATCTTTAAGTATGTGACTTAAAAATGAGATTATATGAATAGTGTTTATATTACTAAATATCCCTAATCGAGCATTATTATTAAGGGACAATTATAATGCATAAAGATTAGTATGTTTATTGACAGATGACCACATTTCATTGGTCATAGGTATAGTGATACTAAAGTCAATAACATAGGTGCATGTAATATTATACATGGCACTGGATTAACCCGTTGTGAGATTCTAAATGTTAATAAGGTCATTAGAAAGACTCACAGTGATAATGGTGTAATGATCCTTAGACTTGACATCATTATATTTCTATATGAGGATTAATATACTTTGACTACATTAAAAGTTACCTTTAACCGGGTGATCATAAAAGTGGAGATCGGGTATATTATGAGTCGTATGAGAAATATGAATGATAGATATAGGATTTAACCCTCCTATTATTAGGAGAGATATTATTGGCCTCTTGATTGAGTGAGACTATGAAAATGCATGGCCATGCTCAAATATTGATTTGTTTTAATAGTCTACTCATTGATCAAGGAAATCCGGATTAAACGTTGAAGAGGATGACTAATGACATGCCTCGAGTTTAATCTATAATATATGGTTAAAGGGATTATATTACATGGAAACATTAATCATGAAAGGTTTAATTGGATCACAAATTATTATTATTACTTGGGTAGTAATGATGTATTACTAGATGCCGCTCATTGTTTATAATTTTATTATTGGATATTAAAATTATTGCCAACGTAATAATAACCTAAAAGGTTACACAATAAGAACGTTTAAAAGGAGTTTTAATTTAAATTAAGAATTTAAATTAAATTATAAAATTCAAAATTGGATATTTAATTAATTGAGCTAGTCTTAATTATAATTAAATATAATTCGAATTTAATATTAAAACCAAATAAGAATGGGTTTGGAGAAGCCAAATTCGATTTAGGGTTTAGCCCAATCTCTCTTCCCTATAAATACATTATGATGTATTGTTTAGGGTTACACTTTTGCAATTCGTTTTTAGAGAAAAACGTATGAGAGGCTAGAGAGAGAGATAGGCATGTTCTTCGGCTAGTACCGGCTCCGGTGATCGTTGGACGATCAAGCGTTCGTGTGGACTACTTTGGCAAAGTAGATCTCGAAGAGGGCTGCGTGGTGATTGCTTTGGACCTCCATCTGTCATCAATTTGTAAAGCTTCTTTAAGGTAATCATCTAATTCTGAATTAAATATCATGTTTTTGCATGGATCCTGCGATAGGGTTTCGATTTTATTGTTTTTAATTATTGCTTTCCGCTGCGTTTGTCCTCGAAACCCTTCAGTAAGGCCAAATAAGGTGAAGTGTCAAAATCTAGTAGGAACCATAATAAATCATACACAACACCATACATCCTCCCCATACATGGATTTCTAAAAATTTTCAACAAAATTCTTGAATAGTCGAATGAAGAAGGATAACAAAAACACATAAACATAAGTATGCTCTCATATGATTTTTTCAATTCTCTTTTTTTTTCTTGTTTTTTTTTGAAGAGCTAAGATAGATACTATAAATATATACACAACCACAATCCTTCTTCAAAAATTTCTTGAACAACGACCGACAAGTAAGCAACAAAACCCAGTATTTCCCAAAAAGTAATGAACAAAAGTAAACCCCATCTCACACACCTTATTACTCCCTCAACTTCCTACTAGCCTTTGACAATTGGGATCAAACATACGTAAGGCTGTACAACAAAAAGGTCTAGGCAAGTAATGTGGTGTGTCACTGAAAAATAGGATAAAGCTCAAAGGGGTAACTAATTGATCATATATAAAGGGTGTGGTAATTTGGATAATAATAGGTTATTCCTAAATGCCTTTATCATCTTATCATCAAATAATGTCATGCATTTCAAGAAAGGTCTCAAACAAGTGCTAGCAATGCAAACAATATGTGGACACTCAAGCAAACGAATATAAAATATATGCATATAGGCTCAAAATCTCACTGGGTGGCAAAAACATAATTAATCCCAAGCAAAAGTCTCTTTAATGCACCTACTTGTACTCAAAGCATAGAAACCAAATCTTCTTGCACATATTCATGTCCTTTTAATTACTTACAACATTCAATAAGTCTACTAGTTTCAACTCGCTAGTGTATGTGTGTGCACAAGAACTTAGCATATCACTTCTCAATCAAAAACTTCAGAAACACAAGAGTACTATAGCATGTAAGGGTGCATCAAGCCAACTTATAACAAGTAATCATTTCACAAGGCTAGAATTATTTTTGACTTTTCATTTTTCAATTTTTTTTTTGATTTTTTTGGGTTTTTTTTATAAAAATAATACTACTAAATCCCTCCCCCATACCTAAATCATGCATTGTCCTCAATGTATGCAAATGAGAGAAAAAATGACAAAGTAAAAGGACGAAAATACCTGATAAAGTCATGACGGAGAAACATTATTACCTATAACACTCACACATACATAAAACACAAACACATATAAAAGAAACACTCACACACACTCCCCCATACCTAAACTTGACTATATGGGAGATACATTACGAAACAGATATACTAACCAATACCAGATCGAGGAAAAACACCACATGTAACACAATCATCAAACATGTGAAACACACCCATAAAAATAACATTATCCAGTAGAGAGTTATGATCATGCACCAGAATGAAACTCATACCACTAACATCATTCATAGACCAATTAGATGCTTCTTTATGTTGTTTAAGCAAATTAATTACTATAAATTCTTGGTTATGAACTAAGTCACTAGAAAGAACATGATGAGTTTCATTATCAACTACCAAAGACTGATCAAGAGTGGAAAAAGACGGATTATGGACGAAAGTGGGTGGCTCACCAACAGAAGTTTTAACAACAGACCTAGGATCAAAAGAAATATCCTCAAGTTGGGTTTCATGCTTAGAACAAATGGCATTCAATTCATCTAACATCTCATCAGAAGAAAAATTTCTATAAAGCTCATGAAGTTCTTTATTACTCTCATACTCTAACATAACATCTTCCTCAAGAAAAGACTCAATTGCACTATTCTCAAGATTCGACCACGAAACAACCTCATCTATCAAATTAACTCCTATATATGCAATAGACATGATAACTAATGGAACTTCAAACTTCTTTTCACTCAATTCTAGTGGGTGAAGAGAACTCAAGTTGCCTTACTACTTTAGGAGATGACAGATTGGTTTGTCTTACTAATCTAGATGTAGTGTCTCGAACCCAAGCACTTTGCATACAAGAGAAGTAAACAATTAAGCACGTAGCAGACAATATCTATAAGTAAACACCTAAAAAAATGGAAAATTAAAAAGAAAAATCTATATTATCCTAAAAAAAATCTAGACCTTGCTCCTAACAATAAGATACTACTAAAAGTCACAACTCAAAAAGCATTCGTCCTGACTGGCCAGGCAGGTTGTAAGAACCCCAAATTTTGGATATAATTAAAACTTTTTATTAAGTAATGATAAAATGAGGAACAATGATTCCGACAACAAGGTCACCAGCTCTAGTGAATGGTGGTTTCAAAGAACAATGATTGTAATGAATGGATATTGCTTTGGACAATGATCCTGATGCATTGGTATATTGTCAGAATAGAGTAATTCGATGGTTGAGGACCTAGATAAGAATAATCTACCATCCAGGAAGGAGCTAATGGATCCTTGAAGGGAAATGAGTACGTGCATAGTATTTCCCGTACGTGCATAGTGTTTCCTGTACGTGCATAGTAATTTGGTGGATGAATAGTGATTTTGTAAGTTGGAAAACTTTTCACGCCACCCTATGTACGGGACGTGATATGGATGTTTCGAAGTCATATTAGTAATACGCGAAGGAAATAAGTGAATGCAGAGACGATCGGAATTCAGAAATTCCAAATTCTTTTTCGGTATAATATTTGACCGGACAGTGGATTAAATATTATTATAATCCAAGAATTGAGATATTAACTTTGAGGATTTGATATTTTGGGATGTTATTATATTTGATTTAAGAATGAAGGTAGGAAACCACTGAGACAGTGAATCAAGCGTTCTAGAAACCGCTAAAACGTTATAACGAGATTAATCAATAAATCGAACGAATCCTAGATTACGGATTAAGTTCGTATCGAGATTAAATATCCTACATGGTCATCACGAGGATTATATTAAGGATTGGGGAAGGTATTATGAATATCGAGAAATTTCCCGGTAAACCCTAGAGGTGAAACTACTTAGTTATTCGTCCGAACGATCAATGAATTGAGCAATAAACGGACAAAGAATCAAGCAGAGAAAGCAAGATACATGCATGAGCTAGTGATAAAGATCTAGTGACTAGCAAGTAACTAGACCAATTAGAATGCAACTAGTACTTAGGAAACAAATCACTTAGTTAAGCCTTAAACCATCCAATCTTCAACACTTGTCCTCACAAATACCTCATTGCATGCATCATCACTTTATTAAAGCCACTTTAACCAAGATATTATCCAAGGCCTTCACTTTATGCAATTATTTTCCAAGAGCCAAGCAAAGAACACCAACACTCTCTCCTTGTTCTTCATTCGGCTATTTGCTTAATTCAAAGACCAAAATCCACCTTCCCCCCATTGTTTGCTCTTGAAATAATTATGGTGAGTCTTATATTTCATAAAACTAATCTCCTCAAAATCTTAGCTCCAAATTTCTTTGTTTGCATTTTCAAAAAAATCAAGAAAGAGGAGCATGAATAGTGTTCTTATGAACTAACCTTTGATTTTTATGTTTCTTTTGATTGATCTAGCAAGCTTAAGGTCACATAAGGATAGATCAAGGCTTGATAAGGCTATATCACTCTCTAAGGAATGTAACAAGCTCCAAAAACCCTTGGTACCATTTTGAGATTTTATGAGTTTTATGGACGATTTAGTGTTAGTATGCCATGTTATGCTTAGATCTATGTTATTAGTTGATTATGGTTGTTGTTTGGATTGTGATCCATGAGATGGTTAAGATGAGTTGTTGATAGACTAGTCATGATGATTATCATGTGTTTGTGTGGTTGGATTGATCTTTGTTAGATCGAGATAAAGTGTAAAAACTTTGGAAAACGCGTAAACATAGCCGTTATAATGTCCGATTTTACAATATCATGTTTTGTATGCCATTTTTCACATCAAGACCCTACTGTCCAGAAACTTTTCTGCCATGTTAGGATAGATTATGTTATAAGCTTCGTTTTGATATAAAGATCACGTGAAACGGACTTACGGTTTAGGATTTATGACCAAATTACTAAAAGTAGTTCAAATCCGTAAACGAAAGTTCGTAACTGTAATTGAACCCTCGTAAACTATGTAACGTCATGGAGAATCTTGGTAAATAAATACTAGAGGTAAAAAGGAAGGCGTGAAAGAAAACCGTATGTCAAAAGGATCATTTTTTGATTTATTAAAAATGTTCGAGTCGAGGTTAAACGCGAACGAACCCCTAAAAGACGACTCTTTTATAACTTCGGTAAAACACTTAGAAAACGGGCGATAAAACTCGGAGTATAGTATTGGTTCGTAACGATCGACTTTAGAACTCATATGACTTAAGTATGTCCCAAGTATAAGTACAATGACATGTCGTATTAACGAACGAATGTCGGGTCGGATCAGTGATAAAAGTAATCCACAAAAAGGGGTATAACGAGGTAACTCGAGAACGTGTTTCGAATTAAGTATAACTTAACTTTTAATATGTTAAGTGATTAATCCCGAATGCCTTGGCTATTTATAGATCACCAAGCTGAACCGGGACCCGCTACCACTACCCCTTACCGTACTCGACTACCAGGCAAGTTTCGATTCCCTTCTTTTAGGCTGTTGTTGTGATTGAATATATATATATATATATATATATATATATATATATATATATGTTTTCTGTTATACATATGCCATAGCATGCATGCCTACTTTCAAGTTATATCATTATGCTTGTTCCCTGATTGTTTATTGGCTTATAAATTAGATAGCTAACGTATCAATTATAAGCCGGTTATTGTAAGACCCTCATAGAATGGCGTATCCATCTTATTTATCAAATATAGACCGGGAGTCAATATTTCTTGACATATCGAGATTACCTCGAAAGAAAATATCTAAGTAAATATTTTCCATTATTCGGGCGATGAATATTATGTGAATATTCGTTCGAGATTATTTATTTAACGATCTTTACTTCAAATAATTATTTGAACGTAACTATTCGACGAATAATATTTTTAATATTCATTCAGAGTCGAATTATTTATCGATTATTATTTCGAATATTCTTCTAAAGGTTGGACTAATAAATGAATATTATTTGGATATTCATTTAGAATATTATTCATTAAATGAATATTACTTTTGAATATTCATTTAAGATAGTAATTACTTGATGAATATTATTTTAATGTTCATCTGAAACTTGATTTATTTATCGAGTCTTATCTCGAATATTCCTTTAAAGCTTGGATTACTAAATGAATATTACTTGATATTCATTTAGAATATTATTCATTAAATGAATATTACTTTTTCAACATTCATATAAATTCCTAATTAATTATGAATATTATTTTGAATATTCATCCAGGGTTCTATTTAATCATTGAATATTATTTTAAATATTTTAAATATTCCTTTCAGGTCTTATTAATTAATGAATATTATTTTGAATATTCATTTGAATATTTAATTATGCAATAAATATTCTCTCGATATTTCTTCAAGGATTATTTGAGAAATACTCTGATTGAAGATATTCTTTCATATTCCTAAATATTCTGTAAAATATTTTAATTCAATAAATATTCTCTGAATATTTATTCCATACTTAGAATAACCTCGATAAGGTTTATCTTCTTCGATTATTACAGAAAATATCTCGGAGTCATATTATTATTAATCTTATATCAAGAAAGGTTCTCAGACATCATTCTTCTTTGAGTCTATTTCCTTAATAATAAGGGAACCTTACTTGGAAAATGTTATTTATCTTGTCGACTTCCCGATCATAAAGTATTCCCTTCACCCGCAACTCGGGTGCTGTTGACTTATTAAGTCATTGCTTACCTTCTCATCTTTCGAGGGGTAAGATTACTGGAACAAGTTGATATCCGTTACCAAGTAATAGCTTGGGAGTTATTGCTAAATTTTCCTTTCCAACTAGATACGACTACTTTGTGGAGTCTTATCAACAAGTATTATACTTGGGGAAAGGGGGACGAACGTTACATTCAGAATCATGAATTCTATTTGAACTAGGAGTCGTGTAAGAGGCCGAGTAGCGCCGGTCCATCCCCTTTGGCCCAACCGTTGGCCGGGGAGAGCTAGTAAGGCGGTATACAAGTAAAGCCGTCAGTTCTTCCTTCTACCGGTAGTAAATCTAAATTGAGCTGTACGATCTCGACTGATCATCAAGATTGGAACAGCGGGCGCGGTGAATACTCCATCATTGGTTCATCATCCAAATTTATTTATTTCCTGCAACATGATTACTGTTGGCAGAGTTGGAAAAGTGTCATAACTGGAATTGCAACCCTTTTCTTGCAAGTTCCTCTTATTAATAACAATAAGAATATCTCGCTTACTTTGATGTAGCAGATATTTCTACAAACAAATACTTTAAGTTACCTTGTAACTTCATCGTTCATATTATACTGGCATCATTTCCGTAAATGCATGGCATATGGTTTGAAAGATACTTTTGAACTGTTATATATTATCGTTCAGTTATATATTATTGTTGGTGGGCTATTGCTCACCCTTGCTTTATTATTATATCACAACAACAGCTAGACCAGATGACTCGCACAAGGCGCACTCGACGCGGGCGAGGACGATGAGACTACCAGAGCTGAAGAAGAAGCTATTGGTAGGATATATTTATCCTTTCAGTACCAAGAATATGGTCTAGTATGACTTATGTAAATGGATGGCAAAGAGTATGTATTTATATTGAAATTCTTTTGGATTGTAAGAACTCATAATGTGATTAATAAAAATTTGATTGTTACTCTGATTTCATCTCTGGGACTATAACGGGTGTGTTTTATATTGTTGTGTTGGGTTATAGAGACGTAATTTATTTTATGTTAAGGAAAGTTCAATTGTTGTGGACAGAATTGGAAACCGTAACCACCGGATCCCGGACCCCGGATCTGGGGGTGTTACACAGGTGCAAGCATTGCCAAGAGGCTAAACACCTTTCTAGACACCAATCCAAATTAGCCAGGTAAGCGTCACGCCTGCCTAGACACCAAACGAAAGAATACTTAGTGATTCGTTCCTCCTAGATTCTCTTCCTAGTTGAGCGCGAGATCCTAGGGGCTAATGTCTACTTAGTTTTATTAAGGAAAGGGTATGCAAGATGAAGGAATTAGTGATTTGTGGGCCAAGGAAAGGGTGATGAAATCCCTCACCTTATCTTGTAATTGGGTGGCACCCTTAAGATTGATTGAATGATGCAACACACAAAGAACAAGAAAATAAACACTTATGGATGCACTACACTACGTGGGAAATCAATAAATACAATAAAGAAATCTAGATGATGTGATCCTATGTGAGAGAATGAATGATGCAGCAAATTAGTTTTTAGCAAACAAATAACTAACTAATATTTTTGGGTTTTTTTTTTATTTAATTTTTTTGTGTTTTTTTCAATAATAATGAAGAAAAGAAAAATAGAGAGAGGTGATACGGAATACCGAAAAGTGCTTCCAAAAATTTCAAAAGAGACAACGAGGCCTTCTAGCGATCTTCTTGTCCAAGCTTTTCTCCGCTTCACTATTCCCTAAAAAAAACAAGAAACTAATCCGAAGAATTAATATCAAGGAGTGAAAAATACCAATAGTCCCCGGCAGCGGCGCCAAAAACTTGATGTGTAAAATAACTGCAAGCGCACAGTGTTTAATTGTAGCAATCACAGATCGATCCTCAGAGACTATGAACCAATATTGTCGGATTAACTAATGAAAGAAAAGTGTTTGAACAAAATAAATCTGTTTGAATTGAAAGATAATTAAATTTACTCCTACTCCTAATTATTAGATCTAAATTGGTGTTCCAAATACAAGAGATAAGGCCATATATATAGGGGAAAATATTGGGTTTGGCCCCTTTGATTACAATCCAATCTTGAATATAATTTCTTCAATTTCCTTTTCTTCTCCGATAAGTAATCGATTTTCCCTCCAATTTCCTTGACTTCAAGTATTTTCCACCTCCTTTCCCTTTTTGTACCTTTTCCTGCTTGAAATCTGTTTTTATTTATTTTCCTACAAAACAAAATAAAACAATTTATTAATTAATAAAATTACGAAAACGGACATAAAATAGGTATTAAAAATATGATTAATTATGGACCTATCAATAACCATAAATAAAAATTATATAGAATTTGTAAAACGGGGACAAAATCTCTAGGTAAAAATTTAGACAACCAGGTTGGTTATATTTGTCGAACCATTGCCAACATGCCACATCATCAATCACTCTATTGGAATAATACATTCTATTTTTAACAATTTAAAATAATAATAATATATTTAACAACTTGAAATAATAATAATAATATAACATTTTTAAAATATAGTAAACCAATATAGTCAACTCCATTAGTAAAACATATTTCATATTCAGCAAATTTTACTTAATCAATATCTATCATTTTATAAAATATTGTTGGAGAGGTAGAAAGTACAAATATTATACTATTATATATATCATTTTTGCTGTTGAAATTGTTAAATTATTTTAAGGAAAGGATTTGGCTCATCATATATATATATATATATATATATATATATATATATATATATAGACTATATTTGGCTCATCGCTCATCATATATAGTTCCACAACTGAAGAAATTGATGCGTGAGTTATTTGTTTTTAATAGATTGTTAGTATCTTTTTCTAAAGTCAAAATAGATTTGTTAGTTTCATGACTTAAGATATTGACAGAAATGACAGATATGATGGCCATCAAATTTATTTTACCATGTATAATGTATAATGTATTGTATATTTTGTTTTTTTTTAAAATAAAGTGCTTATAAGCTTATAAATTGTTTTTCTTGTTTTGTTTTAAAGCAAAGTTAGTTTAGAAATTATAAATACCTTTTTTTTTAGTGTGACGGGGAAGATAAATACACCGATTAACCATGGAGAGAGTATTAACGTCTTTGATAATGCATACGGATAGAACAGGTGTTGTAAACGCTTGCTATTTATTTTCTCGTGGTGTCAAGAAATGGGATGCTTAAAAGGTAAACAGTTTGGTTTTAAATTGTGATGTTAAGGCAATCTTAGCAACACCTATCCCAATCAATCAGGCAAGTGATCATATTGCTCGGACAAAAGCTATTGATGGTAAATATTGATAGAGTAGAAATAGCCCAAGCCCATTTAGGCCCAGCTTTGGGCCCAAAACTACAAGCAAATCCAACTCATGAGAATAAGAGGAGCCCAGCCTAGGCTAGTGGGCCTATCCCGGGGAACACGTGACCTCTACCCCAGACTGATGGACCCCAGACTAAAGACACTCAGCACACGTGGCACTCCAACTCAGCCGACATTCCCACACCTGCCGCTGACCAGCACTAAAAGGCAATGATTGGCATGTGTCAAGTCACATCCAAGACAACGCTAACACACTCTAGTCAACTACCCCCCAACTTGGGACACGTGTCCCACATCTCGGTAATTCAACGGCCTGCCCCCCAGAATCAACGGTTTAGAGCAGAGGTAACATACCCCGAAGCCCTAGGCCTATGGCTATAAATACCCCTAGGGGTTGGACAATATTACACACCCATACACATTTATTACTTTCGTGATACTTGCTTGTTTATTATCTTCCAAAACCAACTCTCATTCTCACGCCGGAGGCACCTCGGGGCCAAACCCCCCCTTCGGTGTTGTTTTGCAGATACCCTACCATAGGTATACCACTTCCGAGACAGGAGTTGGCGAGGAAGTACCCGATCAAGTTCTAGAATTATCATCGGCGCTAGAAGGAGGGCTCGAACCTCCGAACCACCATTACCCCGAACTAAACTACCCAGCCGAGCAAAATTCAACAAACCATAACCTCCCACATTGACCATGATTAGAGGATGCAAATCCACTCAACGGCAAACACTCAGCAACCCCAGAGAAGAGCACTTCAACCCAATCCCAGAGCAGAACCCAACTACAGACCCACCGGTCATTGAGAGAGTTGGAATTGGATCCAGGGATGCCCGGGTCACAATTGAAGTCAACACTTACAAGTACACAGAAGTCCCTCTCGCTTCAATGCACATGGAAAACCTAACTCCGGAAGACCTAGTCGAAGCAATCCGAGCATATCGGAATCGCCCTCCACCAGTACCTGAGCCCGAACAAGCTGAAAATTCCGAGGGGTCAGGGAATTCACACCAGTCCCGAGGTTCAGTCTTTGATCGCCTCGGGGAAAAGGGCAAAGAAAACAAGAAGAAAGCCTACAAATCCTAAAGCCAAGCCAAAGATAATGAAGCCACCAAGCTCAAGAGACTGGAAGAGCTCCGGGAAAAGATCAGACAAGAAGAACAATCTAAACTAGATCTCAGAATTTGAAGGCCCCTCCAGGAAGAGGAGGAAAGGATGAGAAGATTCGGATCAAAGATAACTCACATAGAGGTTAGCCCGAAAATTATCTCTGATGAGGACGAGCACGGAGACCTAGTACAAATGATCCATGAGCTCCAGAGAAAAGTAAATAGTGACTCCGGGTTCGAGGTCCAAGACACACTTACCCCTTTCAGCCAATCCCTTGAAGCCATCCTCAGGCAGAAGAACCTCAAGCATTACAATTTTGATTCCTTCGACGGGCTAGGAGACCCGGAGGAACACCTCAACTACTTTGAACAAATAGCCCTGATATATTTTTATAACGATCTAACCAAATACTGGTTCTTCGCCTCCACCCTAAAGGACGGAGCTCAGAGATGGTTCAGCCGGATCCCCTCCCGGAGCATACACAGTTGGAGGGAGTTCAGGGAAGCCTTCTTCCGGAGATTCCGGGCCAAAAAAACCCAAGAGTTCCACATGTGCCACCTTGAAACAGTCAGGCAATATGACAATAAGGCCCTCCCAGCCTATATGAAGCGATTCCAGGAAGCCATAAACAAGGTCACGAACCTAGAAGAAAGAGAGGCCTTGAGCACATTCCGAAGAGGCTTGGACCCGGATTACAATGAGCGGTATGTACTGAAGCTCATACACAAAGAACCCCAGAGCCTAGCCATGGCCTATGCCATGGTCGCTAGATTCATTAAGGAAACGGATGTCCTGCACGCAATGAGGATGACTAGACATGGCACTTCCTCAAGCCGAAACTGAGACGATCGCCACAGAAATGACTATCAGCCAGATAAGAAATTTAAACCCACCAAGCAAAGTAACTACATCCCCAGCTCTCAGCTAACAATCCCGGATGAAAACTACTCTAAGCCCAAACACGATGTAAGGCCCCCGAGGCCGGAGAAAACCGAGCCCCGGCCCGAGCCCGAGTGGACACCCCTAAATCGACCCCGAGCTGAAATACTGAAAGAGGTCCGGGACAAACCCTTTTACTACCCTCCTAAACCTATGATGGCAGCCCCAGAGGATAGGCCCAAGCACAAACACTGCGACTACCATGCAACACATGGACACTACACGGAGAACTGTTTATCTATTAAGTTCTTCATTGAAGACCAGATCAAAAAAGGAAATAAGGGCCAGTACCTAGCCCGAAGGACTACAGAGAGAGGGGAGGGGTCCGGGGCCCAAAAAACCAAGAACGTAGTACACGTGGTACTGGGAGGTTCCAGCTCTCCCCCAGGAAGCCCGGACTCCGGGGATGAGATTATGTTAATAGAGTCTGCTCCCGAACAAATCATATCATTCAGCAACACAGATTTTAAAGGAATAGACCCCAACCACAATGAGGCTTTGGTAGTCAGCTTGGATATCGCTGAAAATGAAGTAAAGAGAATCCTTGTTGACAATGGTTCCTCAGTCAACATACTATTCAAACATACCGTGGATAGGATGCAGCTTGGGAGTGTCAAAATAAATGAGTGCAGAGAAGATCCATTATACGGCTTCGGCCATAACCTAGTCCCTATGCAGGGAACCCTCTACCTGCCTGTCCAATTTGGCACCGCTCCGAGGCAAATTACCCACATGGTCAAATTCTACGTGATCAACAGTCCCTCTTCCTACAATGTAATATTGGGATGCCCAGCCCTAACCAAGCTCCGAGCTATGACCTCAACCCCACACCTCAAGTTCAAATTCCAATAGCCACCGGGGTTGGAGAAGTTAGGTGACACTGAGACGCAAGCCGATACTATGGTCAATCTCTAGTTATGGTCGAGACGGACCCGAAAAACAAGCGTAAAGCCTAATATTACCACAAAAACCAAAGTAGAAAGAAACACCGAAATCTAACCCACAAGTGCCCTGGAAAAGAGGTGCAAAACATTGAGAGCACCAAAACGCCAAGTCAGGAAATCCACACCTCCATAGCCAGGGAGTACCTGACCTCAAACTCCTAAGCCCAGGTCCAGAAATCATCCTTGTTGAAAGATCAAGCAAAGATCGAGCCCGCAGTTGAAACTGAGACAATCAAACTAATACAAGGGGATTCAGAGAGAAGAATCAAGATTGGGGCTGGGCTAGAGATTATTTTTAGAATAGAGCTCATTCAATTACTTCGGGAATATGCAGATGTATTTGCCTGGAGCCCAATCGACATGCCCGGACTCCAGGAGTCCCTAGCTATGCACAGCCTGGACGTTGACCCCAGGAGAAGACCCGTAAAAAAAAAGAAACTTTGTTCTGGAGAGGCAGAAAGCTATTGATGAGGAAGTAGAGAAACTCCTCAAGGCGGACATCATTTGTGAAATCAAGTACCCAGAGTGGCTAATATAGTACTAGTCAAGAAACCCAACGGGAAATGGAGGATGTGTGTCGACTACATAGACCTGAATGAGGCTTGTCCCAAGGACCCCTATCCACTACCCAGCATAGATCAACTAATCGATGCAACCTCCGGCCATGTGATGCTAAGCTTCATGGATGCCTTCTCCGGGTACAACCAAATCAAGATGAACCCTGCAGACATAGCCAAAACCACCTTCATCACTCACAGAGCCGTATATGCTTGCAAGTTTATGCCTTTTGGGCTCCGGAACGCCGGGTCAACATACCAGAGGGCCATGGTAGAAGTTTTCAAGGATCAAATAGGCCAGAACCCGTCCTATGTTGATGATATCATTACCAAATCTAAGACTATTAAGGAGCACGTCCCCGACCCGCGGGAGTGCTTTGAGAATCTAAGGAAACCCGAGATGAAGCTCAACCCTGATAAGTGCACCTTCGGGGTTGGGGCAGGAAAGTTCTTAGGCTTCATGATTAGCCAGAGGGGGATTGAAGCTAACCCCGAGAAAATCCAAGCCATACTGGACATGCAACCTCCCCAGACCCAGAAAGACATACAGAAGTTGGCTGGAACCCTGACAGCCATAAGAAGATTTATCTCCAAGCTTGCAGAAAGATGCTTGCCCTTCTTCAATCTCCTCAAAGGGGCCAACAACAGAAAAATAATTATGTGGAGCCCGGAATGCCAATAAGCCCTAAATGCAATAAAAGAATACCTTTCATCATCACCCCTGCTGACCAAACCTGAACCCGGGGAACCCCTACACCTATACCTCTCTGCCGGGCCCTTAACCGTAGCCGCAGCCCTGGTCCGAAAGAATGGAGGAAGCCAAAAACTGGTGTACTACATCAGCCAAGTCCTAAAGGATGTGGAAACCCGATATCCCAATCTAGAGAAGTTTGCCTTCGCCCTCATCACCGCTTCAAGAAAACTCAGACACTACTTCCAAGGTAGAGAGATTAAGGTGGTAACATACCAGCCTCTAAGGAGAATAATCCACAAATTAGATGCATCCGGGAGATTGATAAACTGGGTGATTGAACTTAGCCAATTCCATCTGACTTTTATACCCCGGACGGCCATTAAGGCACAAGCCCTGGCAGATTTCATAATGGAATGTTCTTTCCCCGAACCTCATCATACCTCCACAACAGCCGAACAGGAGGTGACCCCGGATGAGAACCCAGAGTCATGGACTCTTCATGTAGATGGATCCTCAACAGTTGACAGGTCCGGGGCAGGACTAATCATGAGAAGTCCGGATGGTTTTCAAATCAAGCAAGAAATCACCTTCAAATTCCATGCCACTAACAATCAAGCTGAATATGAAGCTCTTCTTGCTGGGCTGAGGTTAGCCCGAACTCTAAAAATTTTGAACCTAAGCATCCATAGTGACTCCCAGATTGTGATGAGGCAAACAAAATGTGAGTATGTCGCCAAAGACCCCAAACTGGCCCAATACCAAGCTTTAGTCAAAAGCCACTTAGCCACCATCCCGGAACATCAAATCATTCAGGTTAGTAGAGAAGAAAACTCTGAAGCAGACGAACTCTCCAGACTAGTTCAAAATTCAGCCGAACTAGACGGCTTAGTGTATTTTGAAGAGCTTGAGAAAACCACCATTGATCAAGACGAAGCTATGGAAATTGATGAGAGCCTGAACTGGATGACCCCTTCATCCTTTATTTGGAAAAAGGGGAATTGACCGAAGACAAGAACGAAGCAAGAAGATTGAAGAAAAAGCAGCAAAATACTTCATTGAAGAGAAGCAACTCTATCGCCGAACTTTCTCATCCCCGATCCTGAAGTGCGTAGGCCCTGAGGAGGCCATGTACTGCTTACAAGAAGTGCACGAGGGGATTTGCGGGGACCACATGTCCGCAAAATCCCTAGCATACAAGATCATAAGGCAAGGCTACTACTGGCCAACCATCCACTGAGATGCGGTAGAGTTTGTCAAGAAGTGTAGAAACTGCCAGCTATTCAGCAATGTACCAAGGCAAAGCCCGGTCCTACCCTTTTCAGTCCTATCTCCAATCCCATTTGTTGTATGGGGCATTGACATAGTGGGGCCCTTCCCCCGGGCTAAAGACGACCTGAGATACCTACTAGTAGAAATAAACTATATTACCAAATGGGTCGAGGCAAAAGTAATGAGGACTACAAACCAGTAGGATTGTATCAAGTTCATGGACAACATCTTAATGCGGTTTGGACTACCCAGAGTCCTAGTTTCCGATAATGTACCCCAGTTCATCGGCTCAGATTTTGAAAACTACTCGAAAGAAAGGGGTATAAAACATTAGAAATCCTTAGTAGCCTATCCTCAAGGAAACGGGCAAGTCGAAGTGACAAATCGAATTCTGCTAAGGGGAATCGAGAAAACGCTGCAGGAAAGCAAGAATAAATGGCTCGAAGAACTACCGAATGTGCTATGGGCCTACCGTACTAGCCCAAGGTCTGGAACAGGAGAAACTTCATTTAAATTTGCATATGGAACCGAAGCCATGCTACCAATTGAGGTGGGTTCCCCCTTCTACAAAGTGATTAATTTTGATGAGATCGCAAATGAAGAAGGACTGCTAATCTGGAGCTAATTGATGAAGTCAGAGACAAAGCTGTGAAAAGAATGGAGAAGTACAAGGAAAAAACAAGAGAGTACTTCGGGAAGAAATCAAGGGTCAAGAATTTTCAGATTGGTGATCTAGTGCTCCGGGACACTGAAGCCTCAGACCCCACCAACACAAGAAAACTTATGCCTAAGTGGGAGGGTCCCTACAAAGTCAAAGAAGTGCTTCACCCCGGAACCTATAATCTCAGCAACATGGACAACACTGAGGCCCCCAATACTTGGCACGAACTCAGGCTCAGGAAGTATTATCAATAGGTACAAGGGGTTCAGGTGAAACATGAGCATTTTTGGTTGTAATTGGAAAGAAGAGAAATGTGTAATCATTCAGTTAGTAATGGAAAAGAGCATGGCTCCTTATTGAGCAGAGCATTGGCCCGGTGCTCAGCAACAAAGCAAACTCCTACTTGGAAAGTTTACGTGCTTTCCAAGTGTGGGTAAATTCTTGGCCATAAGCAGAACTTTGGCCCGGAGCTCAGCAACGAAGCATACTCTTACTTGAAAAGTTTACTAGCTTTCTAAGTATGGCTAAATCCTGGGCCATAAGCAGAACTTTGGCCTGGAGCTCAGCAACAAAGCAAGCATCCACTTGGAAAGTTTACTAGCTTTCCAAGTATGGCTAAATCCTGGGCCATAAGCAGAACTTTGGCCCGGAGCTCAGCAACAAAGCAAGAATCTACTTGGAAAATTCATTAGCTTTTCAAATGTGGCTAAATCTCGGGCCATAGTAAATACTTTGGCCCAGAGCTAAAACACAAAGAAAATTCCTACTTAGAAAGTTTGTTCACTTTTTAAGTATGCTAAACCCCGGGCCATGGGGTTAAATACCATGGCCCGGAGCTCAGCAACAAAACACAAACTTTACCCTACTCCCCCATCCGGAGATTGGAATGAGGGAGTGGGGGCAGGACAAGTTACAAATAGCTAAAGTTACTCTCAAAATTTTCAAAGCAAAAGAAAAAAAAAACACGTACCCCGAAGTGCATGAAAGATTAAAATTCATTGTTGATAAAATAAGTTGGGCGGACCAACAGCCCGAAACACCTGGGTGTTGCAAGAATTCATAAGGTTACACAAAAAGGTTCAAAATTACATTGAAGTAATGAATAAGATTACACGGGCATAGCCCGAACCCTGGACGCAGCCAGCCTGGATAATTAAGCTTCCGGAGGAGGAGATGAGCTCGGAGCCACGTACGGTGTGGGCTCGCCTTCACCACGGACCAACCCATCCTCTGCATCTATATATGCCTTGATAAAGTTATCCCAATTGGCAGTTTCGGGGTTAGTCTTACACATCTTTTCAGAAATAATCCATTAGCGGTGGATTTTCCTGGCAGCAACTGTAGCTAACTCTTGATCATAGGCGTCCGATTCCCGGAACTCGGCAAGGATTTGCTCTTCGGGCTTCATTGCCTTTAGCTCATCCCGGAGTTGCTTTACCTCCTCCTTGTAGTCCTTAAACTTTGACTTGCTAGAATCCCGTTCCTCAGCAATCTACTTCATCCCACCCTTCAGCTTCTTAATCTGGGCTTCATGAGAGACCTTCAAATTGTCAACCTTCTATTTTAGAGAAGCTATCTCTTTCTCCTTCTCATTGGAAGAATGCAGAACCTCCCGGGCTTCACATATCTCCCTCCGGGCCATAGCTGCACAGCCAGCCATCCGGACTCCCTGCTGAAACAAAAAGAAGAGAAATAAGTTCAAAACATAATCAAGAAAAAACCAACATTACAAAAGTTCAGAGACAGCATACCTGACCATAGACCCCCATCTTGTCCTCGAAAAGGGATATAACAGAATCCTTGCCCATTTCCTCCCGCTCCTTCTTGCTGGGCAGCTCGGACAATGAAACCAATAAAGTTCCTTTCCTCCGGGGATAAGGGAGCTGGCTCATGCGACCCGAACTCGTCCTTCTTCATGTGCACACCTTTCGGGCACTCTTGTTCAATTCCGTAGTTTGACTGCATGTTCCCAAACATTTCAGTCTGGATGGCAGAATGGCTCCTCTTCCTCGGATTCAGAGGAGTCTCCTCAACATCAGCATCAAGGTTAACAAGCTCCGGGTTCACCACCCTGTTCTCACCGGAGCCCTTTGTATTGTCACGAACGTGACTTATACCCTGGAGAGTAGCAACAAGAGCTTCATTGGCCTTACTCATCTTTGTGAAGTGCTCGAACTCCGAATTATAGCGGGAAGGCCTGAAAAATACGGACATATTAGTTCAGATAAACAAGTACTTCAGCAAAAGTGAAATAAAAAACTAATGTAAAAGAATTTCAGCCCGGACTTACATCCTTTCGGAAAGAAGAATTGGTGATCCATTAGATCATTCCTAGTAACCTGCCTCCCTAGACCCCGACAGAAGGCATTAATAAGGTTTAATCCTTCCTCCTGGACATCAAAAACCTGAAAGTGCATGGCCAAGGGTTCCTCTCTAAACACGGGCATGAACCGAATATCTTACCCCCGGAGAAAAACAAACTCCCCGTTCGACCCCTTTAGAGAAGGCAACATATCCAAGGGTTTCGAGGCCGAGGAAGGGTACCCACAAGCTTTACCTCGGAATCTAAACTCAAACATCGATTCATTGTTCGAATGGACTAAGGAGAAGAGGTGGTGGAATAAACAGAAAGTGGGCCCAACAACATTACAGCACCCCAAGAAGTATGAGATCCACTTCAGACTAAAGACAC
Organism: Saposhnikovia divaricata; assembly: GCA_036435485.1. Taxonomy (NCBI): domain Eukaryota; kingdom Viridiplantae; phylum Streptophyta; class Magnoliopsida; order Apiales; family Apiaceae; genus Saposhnikovia; species Saposhnikovia divaricata. Next base: position 65,423,043 of record CM071595.1, on the reverse strand, counting down.
TCAGCACACGTGGCACTCCAGCTCAGCCGACATTCCCACACCTGGCGTTGACTAGCACTAAAAGCCAATGATTGGCATGTGTCAAGTCACATCCAAGACAATGTTGACACACTCTGGTCAACTACCCCCAACTTGGGACACGTGTGCTATATCCCGGTAATTCATCGGCCTGCCCCCCAGAATCAACGGTCCAGAGCAAAGGTAACATACCCCTAAACCCTAGGCTTAGGGCTATAAATACCCCTAAACCCTAGGCTTAGGGCTATAAATACCCCTAGAGAATGGGGTTTAGGGGTTGGACATTATTACACACCCACACACATTTATTACTTTCGTGATACTCGCTTGGTTATTATCTTCCAAAGCCAACTCTCATTTTTACGCCGGAGGCACCTTGGGGCCAAACCCCGATCCGGTGTTGTTTTGCAGATACCCTACCACAGCTATACCACTTCCGAGACAAGAGTTGGCAAGAAAGTACCCGATCAAGTTTTAGAGTTATCAAATATAGTGTTAAAATGGGATATAGATACTGGCTTGCTCGAAATGGTGTATATTGCGATGATGCTCATGACCAAGGCTGGAAGCATTTATGGAAAGTAGAAGTACCTCACAAACTGAAGATTTTAATGTGGAGAATTTGTAAGAACAATGTGACTGTACAAAATCTTTTGAGGAGCAAATGTGTGCAAACAACTATAATGTGTCATATATGTGGTGTTGATGTCGAACACCTTTTACATGTGTTATTGGACTGCAGCTATGCAAAGCAATATTGGAAGGTACTGAAAATCAGAGTTTGATAGTTCAACCGTGGAGTCAGCACCAAGATGGTTGTTAGAGAGGCTGTCTAAAGAGTCCAAAGAGGTATTGGTGCAAACTGTCACTGTTCAATGGGGTAAATGGTGGGCAAGAAACAAGCAGATTTGGGAACAGAAGAGAATAACACCTGTTCACACAAAATCACGCAAGCGTACGCGGTCACAAGTAATATAAGATAAAGTTAAGTTCGTTCCCACAGAGACTGGTGTAAAACAGAATATGCACCTATGCAACAATGTATGATTTCTATTCACTGCTAAGACAAGTATCAAATTTGGGTTTTAATTATCTAAATTATTTAAGAAGCAATTTAACACTATTAAGATCTAATTAACTAACGTGGTTTAAAACTGATTTACTAATGAGAGAATAAACATGGGATGCTAACTTCATTAATTACTTCATCTAGAGTTGATGCCTTTAATCAAAGTATGTGATGGTTATGATAACTGATCGGACAACACGAAACAAGCACACGCTACCTTTCAGTATACGTATACCAAACTACCCAAACATCCACAAAAGTGATAGAAGTTAAGCAGACACCAATTATATTTAGACCCTATATGTCTATAAGATTTGAAAACATAACGATTTAAGAACAAGTTATCCATTAAGAACACATAGGGCAGCGTAAGATGGTTAAAATTACACTACGAATCATGATGTTAAAACATTCATAAACCTATGCTAGCATGGCAAGTTCTAATCTTTAGATCCACTGTCGTTTCAATAAAAATTAACAATATAGATGTTTGCTACGCATCTAAAAACATTAACCACAACCATACGAGGATATCACAATTCACCACACACAAATCTTTAAAGCAAGCAAACTACTAAACTACGTAAATAAATCCGTTAGAATCCCATGACAACGATTAGTTCATAATCGAACGGCTCATCATCATGGGATTTAATGATAACATGATAATAAATAAGGTCTAAATAAAAACAATAGTGCTAGAGTAATAAGGTTTAGAAAACAAATCCAAAAACGAAGATCCAACGTAACACCTAATTAGAAGAATAAAAGATGAAGTAGATCTAGATCTCTGTTGCTTGTCACGAGCTTTCGAAATCCTTCTCCAAGTCTCTCTCTCTCTCTCTCTCTCTCTCTCTCTCTCTCTCTCTCTCTCTCTCTCTCTCTCTCTCTCTCTCTCTCTCTCCTTCTTTGTTAAAAACCGTCCTCTTTCTGATGTCTAGATGTGTATTTATAGCCCCATGAGTCTTGGACAACAAGAAAACAACAAAAATCCAACTTAAAATTGAATCAGGAATTTTAGCAGCCCGCACAGCATTAGAACGCGCCCGCACCCATAGTTGCTGGAACACTTTGCTAAAACAGATTTGCCTTCTTCCGAGCTTTCCAATGACTGCTTACGGGCCTCAAACGGACTTGTAGAACTCCAGATATGGCCAAAACAGTGGAGACTGCGCAACCTACCCGGAAAATCCGAATTTTAATCAAATTAGCCTCCAACTCTTGCTATTTAAACTCCAAGCCCTCCTTTAATATATTTCCTTGATACTTCTTTTCTTGACGTATCTCTGGCCTGCTTCTGACCTCCTGTTTCCGAGCTAAATTCCACCACATAAACACCACCAATGCCTCCAACTATTAGTTCTACAAAACTCAATGCAAACACATCAAAAACACCACATACTTGAGGTCAAGTTAATCAATTTAAGCCGATACGAAGCATTCCAAGTGGATATAAAATCCACTTATCACACCCCCAAACTTAAACCAATGCTTGTCCTCAAGCATAAAGAGACTCGACACCTACAAATACAATGCATGAATGCCACTAATGTGAAAATGCAAAGATCCCCTCAGAATAACCATAATCAATCAGCAAGAAAATATCTCAAAGAATGCAACAACTCCAAACAGAGCTCGACTAAATTTCCATATACTAGCAATACATGAACAGAAACATGGGTGTGTGCTATGCTCATCAGATATACTCCCAACACTATATCAAATCCATAGCCTATTCTTCGCCAAGACAATCACAGGTTTATAAATAGAATGAACGCTAAACATTTCATAACTCAGAGACACCTCCATCATCATTTGAGTTAAACAAGGATTCATGCTTAATTACCAAACAAATAACGACACATAACACAACACACGTGCTTATTTGACCGTGCAATGGATGAGACCCCTAAAGGCTTATACAATAATACCCATGTAGCGAGCGTTAGGTTAGTGGATCCCAGACCGGAAAAGTCTTAGGTCACTAGGCACAAAGTCCCCTAGAACTTAATTGCTCGAGTATTAAAGAGCTCACCCTGGTTAATTCTGTAATTTAACAATTCACATAACTTTTTTTTTTCATTTTTTCTTTCCTTTTTTTTCCTTTGACTCTTTTTTTTTCTTCACACAACTAACTTCGAATGAGTGCGTTTCGCTCCATCTCATCCAACCCTAGACTACTCATAAATATGAGCGGCTACTAGCCTTTCGACGCCTAACTTTTATTAACACTAGCATGAAATCCCTGGTTTCCCCTAAACTTATACTTTAATGCTCCTACGCCATCAAGGGAATAAAGGACATTCTAAATATAAAAAAGTGATTAAATCTCAAGCAATCAAACAAATATGACCCCGATCTAGCCCAAAAGCAAACAATGAGACTGTGTAAAGATTTTGATTCCGAAACATGCAAGTCAATTCCTAATGACTTAAATCAACCCTCTATTCATCATTACCACACTCCAATCAACATCAACCTACCAAACGGAAATAACCAAGTCCTACGGGATCATGAATATGTTATGAAAATGCAACTAAATGGACTCACATGGAATACATAAACAAATATGCAAACAAACATGCTCTACATGAAACAATCATGCAATAATATGAATGAAAATATTACTACACATGCAACATGATTTCTATATGAACAATGACTATACTAACTACTAATCCTCAAATCACCCCCAAACTTAAAATATTCAATGTCCCCATTGAAGGCAATAAAAAGGATAGTAGAGAACTTACCTAACTATCAGCAGGGCCACCCTCCTCGGGTGGTGGATCAGGTGGTGGCTCCTCGGGTGGTAATGGCTTGAGTTCAAGTGCAAAAGCTTCCTCACTTGACAATTTACGTAGCACCTGAAAATTATTAGAATCAGCTAACCCACGAAACTTATGCAGAATATCAACTCTTCTTTCCCATGGAGTTGCATCCAACAACTGAAATAGCCCCTTTCTTTCTTCGTTCTCAATGCCAAAAATCCCTCTTGAAGCTTTCTTCACGAAATCTGATTTTTTTAGCTGTTCCATCTCCTTCTTCACAATCTTATCAACCACGTCCACTTTGAAACACTTCATTGAATCTGACGGATATTTTGTTGCCTTGAACACCTTGAAAGTGACTTTCTGATCATGCACTTTCATGGTGAGCTCTCCTTTTTGCACATCAATCAGAGTTTGGCCTGTAGCCAAGAGTGGTCTTCCCAAGATGATGGGAATCTTCTTATCCTCCTCGAAGTCTAGAATAACAAAATTAGCAAGAAAAATTAGCTTATCCACCTTCACTAATACATCCTCCACTATACCCCTCGGATACGTGATCGACCGATCTGCCAACTGCAAGGTCATATTAACCGGTTTCGGATCAGGTAACCCAAGTTGGTTGAAGACAGACAATGGCATCAGATTAATGCTAGCTCCCAAGTCACACAAACATTTGTCGAAAGATAAGTTGCCGATAGTGCACGGTATGGTGCAACTTCCCGGATATTTAAGTTTAGGAGGCAACTTCTGTTGCAGAACAGCACTGCATTTTTTCGTCAAAGCAACGGTTTCCAAGTCATCGAGTTTCAACTTCCTTGAGAGAATACCCTTCATGAACTTAGCATAGCTCGGCATCTGTTCTAGAGCTTCCGCAAAAGGTATATTAATCTGTAATTTTCTGAATACCTCAAGAAATTTGCCTAACTGCTTGTCAAACTTCTGCTTCTGGAGTCTTTTTGGATATGGAGGAGGAGGGTAGATATATTCATCATCCTTCTTCTGCTCTAAAATTGATTTTTTAGAAGACTTCTTGCTTTCTACTGCTCCACTGCTCAAATCTAATTTTTCCAACTCAGCATCTGATTTCTCTTTCTCCGCATCATCACAAGGGTGCGAATCTGATTTTTTTAGCTCATCCTCTACAAGGGTGCGAGGGCCCGCGGTCAATGGCATCTGCTCCTTGCTCTGCTGTTTCTTTGCTTCATTTACCATGCTTTCTGTGACTTTTCCAGACCTCAAATTGATAGCTTTCGCTTGCTCATGGACAACTTTCTTTCCTGGATTAGGCTCCTTGTCACTTGGAAGCACTCCCTGTGGCCTATTTAGCAGAGCAGTAGCAATTTGCCTAATCTGATTTTCCAAGGTCTTGAGCGAGATAGCTTGACTTTTGCACATCAATCTCAACTCCTCTAGTTCTGAATTTTCAGAAGTGGAATGCCAAGAACCTGCATATGAATGTTGTTGCTGAAAACCCGGAGGTTGAGATTGCCTAGGGGCATACTGTTGCTAAAAATTCTGCCCTTGCTGCTGTTGAAAAATCTGGTTCTGCTGCTGCTGAAAATTATGAGGATTGTAAGGCCTTGCTCTATATTATTGACCTTGAAGCTGCTGATTTTGTTGCTGGGATGGTAGCATGTCACCCTGATAATTGTTCCAACTGTAATTCAGAGGATTTCTGTTGCTCGGATGATAGGTGGCAAGAGCTGGTTGCTGCGGTCTCTGAAAATTGCTCACAAACTGTGCCGACTCACTAGATATGGCATACTGATTCGTCTCATGTGCACCCACACAAAGCTCACAAACACTAGCTACCTGACGAATCCCATGATTTGCCAAAGAATCTATTTTCATATTCAATGCCTCTAGCTGAGATGCTAGAGTTGTGGCTGCATTAACATCAAGAAGTCCTGCCACCTTTTGCTGTGGCATTCTCTGAGTTGAATTCTGATATTCATTTACTGCCATCATCTCGCTAAGATCATAAGCCACCTCATAGCTCTTAGCCCATAGTGCTCTTCCTGAAGCTGCATCCACCATCGGTCTCGACTGCCATCCCAATCCATTATAAAAATAGTTGATTACCATCCAGTTTGGCATGCCATGATGAGGGCATTGTCTAAGCATCTCTTTGTATCTCTCCTATGCTTCACATAAAGATTCACCCGACTCCTGAGAAAATTGAGTAAGAGCATTCCTTATAGCTGCAGTCTTTGCCATGGGAAAAAATTTTGTGAGAAATTTTTTAGCGAGATCCTCCCATGTAGTAATAGAACCGACTACTAAGAGTACAACCAGCCCTTAGCTTTATCCCTCAGAGAAAATGGGAAAGGCCTCAATTTCACAGCATCTTCCAACACACCGTTGAACTTGAAAGTGTCGCAGATCTTGATAAATTCCGTATGTGCATATTAGGATTTTCCGTTGGAGCACCCCCAAACTGAACTGAATTCTGTACCATTTGAATTGTACCAGGCTTGATTTCAAAGGTATTCACTGCAATGGCTAGTCTGACAATGCTAGATTGAATGTCATTGATTTTTGGCTGAGAATAGTCCTTCAAAGCCTTCGTTGCTGCTGATGGTCCTCCCATCTCTACTGTTGTTTCACGTTCTTCTTCTGCCAGTTTACGCGATTGAGAACGTGTACGCATACACGCTCAAGTACCTGAAACACATAAATAAAGCAAACTAAGTAAGAACATAATCTGAGTTAGTGAACTTTAATGACCACTAATCACAAGCACATAAACAATAATAAACACCGAGTCCCCGGCAGCGGCGCAAAAAACTTGTTCACACAAAATCACGCAAGCGTACGCGGTCACAAGTAATATAAGATAAAGTTAAGTTCGTTCCCACAGAGACTGGTGTAAAATAGAATATGCACCTATGCAACAATGTATAATTTCTATTCACTGCTAAGACAAGTATCAAATTTGGGTTTTAATTATCTAAATTATTTAAGAAGCAATTTAACACTATTAAGATCTAATTAACTAACGTGGTTTAAAATTGATTTAATAATTAGAGAATAAACATGGGATCCTAACTTCATTAAATACTTCGTCTAGAGTTGATGCCTTTAATCAAAGTATGTGATGGCTATGATAACTGATCGGACAACACGAAACAAGCACACGCTACCTTTCAGTATACGTATACCAAACTACCCAAACATCCACAAAAGTGATAGAAGTTAAGCAGACACCAATTATGTTTAGACCCTATATGTCTATAAGATTTGAAAACATAACGGTTTAAGAATAAGTTATCCATTAAGATCACCTAGGGCAGCGTAAGATGGTTAAAATTACACTACGAATCATGATGTTAAAACATTCATAAACCTACGCTTGCATGGCAAGTTCTAATCTTTAGATCCACTATCGCTTCAATAAAGATTAACAATATAGATGTTAGCTACGCATCTAAAAACATTAAGCACAACCATACGAGGATATCACAATTCACCACACACAAATCTTTAAAGCAAACAAACTACTAAACTACGTAAATAAATCCGTTAGAATCCCATGACAACGATTAGTTTATAATCGAACGGCTCGTCATCATGGGATCTAATGATAACATGATAATAAACAAGGTCTAAATAAAAACAGTAGTGCTAGAGTAATAAGGTTTAGAAAACAAATCCAAAAACGAAGATCCAAAGTAACGCTTAATTAGAAGAATAAAAGATGAAGTAGATCTAGATCTTCGTTGCTTGTCACGAGCTTTCGAAATCCTTCTCCAAGTCTCTCTCTCTCCCTCTCTGTTAAAAATCGTCCTCTTTCTGATGTCTAGATGTGTATTTATAGCCCTGGGAGTCTTGGACAGCAAGAAACCATTAAAAATCCAACTTAAAATTGAATCAGGATTTTCAGCAGCCCGCACTCGCGCGCCCGCGCCTATAGTTGCTGGAACACTTTGCTAAAACAGATTCGCCTTCTTCCGAGCTTTCCAACGACTGCTTACGGGCCTCAAACGGACTTGTAGAACTCTAGATATGGCCAAAACAGTGGGGACTGCGCAACCTACCCGGAAAATCCAAATTTTAATCAAATTAGCCTCCAACTCTTGCTATTTAAACTCCAAGCCCTCCTTTATTATATTTCCTTGATACTTCTTTTCTTGACGTATATCTGGCCTGCTTCTGACCTCCTGTTTCCGAGCTAAATTCCACCACATAAACACCACCAATGCCTCCAACTATTAGTACTGCAAAACTCAATGCAAACACATCAAAAACATCACATACTTGAGGTCAAGTTAATCAATTTAAGCCGATACGAAGCATTCCAAGTGGATATAAAATCCACTTATCAACACCAGAGATAGCGATGCAATGGAGTACGGTTCAAGTTAGTCAGTAGAGAGATCTGCAAAGAAATAAAACAGGGAATAAAGGTGGTTGTCTGCAAAAGTCAAGTACAGAGATAGTGATGTGGTCAGCTCCTGCAGCAGGTAGACTAAAGTTAAATGTAGATGCATCTGTGTTTACTAGCAACTCTCCGTTTGTAGTGAGGTTGGTAGGCGAAAACTGTAGATGTGCAGGTGAGGTATCTGTTCTTGAGGCTGAGGCAAGGGGAGTGGTGGAAGCTTTAAAGTGGATACAAGAACTACAATTTAGCAATGTGGATGTTGAAAGTGATTCCATGCTTATTGTCATTGCTATTATTAGAGGAGCAGAAAATTATTTGGAGGTAGGTAATGTGCTTCAAGAGTGTGATGTAATGATCAATAGGAGTCCGGGTATCTCTATTTCGTATGTTAGCTAGGGAACCTTGTATGGTGAATTGCTAGTGTTTTGATCTCCTCCATTTTATGTGTTGGAGATAGTGATGTACGAAACAAATTTGATTTAATGTAATTATTTTGGTTTCAAAAAAAAACCTTGCACTAAAAAAATATTTTAATAAAATCTTTGTTATCTTATGGTTCATATTATTAGAATAAACTAAATTTAATATTTTAATTTTTAAATATTAAAATCAAATTTTATTTTTGAAGTCCTGATTTTTAGTAAAGAAATGATTATAAAGATAATTATCTTAAAAAATGTTAAATATATTTCTAATGTTTTTACATACCACATCTTGATATTGGATAGATTATTGTGAACATAGTATTATTAGATCATCAATTTTCTAGAACAAATTCCCCTGAAACCATCTCAATCCTCCTCTGATTGAGATTTTTTTCGATTGCTAAATATGATTGTTTTCGATTGCAAAATATAATTGTTTTTGTTCTAAAAAATATGAAGATGAAGAAGATTGGGAGAATACAATAAATTTACAACAACCTGGCTCAACCTAAATCATATATATATATATATATATATATATATATATATATATATATATATATATATATATATATATATATATATATATATATAAATTATGAAAACTTTTTTTTTATATTCTCTTTATTTTGTAATTTCTATATATTAGTTGAGTAATTTTTTAATCAATATCATAAAGACAAATTATGACCATCTATAATATAAGTTTTATTTTCAAATATTATTTTACTATTTTTGAAGAAATTCTAATTTGTATATATAATTTTCATTTCACGGATCAAAATTTTAAATTTAATATTTATATCTGAATTGAATAGAAAAAGATTTTTGGAGTTGCCAATAAATACTAAAAATTGACGTGATTATGTATTTATATGAATCATATGGTTAGTTTTGTTATTTTTATTGTTTCTAGAAAATTATATATTTATTATTTTCAATATTTATCTATAGGAAAATTTTTAGACGTTGACATGGGCACATGGCGCTCCAGAATAGTTTGAATGTTTTTTTTAAATCTCTTTTAAAACTTATTTATTAACAATTATAAAATAAAATTATCCTTTTAACTCCTATTTATAGAAAAGATAGCAAGTATAATTTAGAAATTTTTTAGAATATAATTGTATTGACCGTACAGACTCAAATTTTCTAAAACAGGTGTCTTCAAAATAATAAAATAATAAATATAGAATTAAAATTTTATTAGGTTTTGATAACCAAAATCTAAAGAAAGAATCATTTCATAATAAATAGAATTGTGTTGCGGTGATTTTGCACCAATTACTCTTCCCTTTATTGGGTCTAAATTTACAAATCATTCCTTTGATAATCTCTTACAAAATCTATATATATCGATTGAAAATCTCACAAAAACATGATACTAATTTAAATTATAAAAGGTGTCGATTCAAAAAAAACAAACATGACACTACTATAAATTATAATTTCTTACATTTATTAGTTTTTCTTATATTTATATATTAATTATAACATCTGTGGATTCACAAAAACATGACACTAAGTACAAAAAAAAGAATATGTTAATATATAATTTTATCATTTATATATATTTAATTTATATAATATTATATTTACTAATTTAATGATATTATCAATTTTTTTTCTCGAACTTTCTCTTAAATAAATTATATAAAATATTATAAGGTCAATGCAAATTACGGCTTAATTGACTAGTAATTTCAATAACCCAAAATTAATCAACCATAAATATTTCATAAATATTTAATTTTAAAATTTTAACCTCAAAAGCATGTATATAAATTAATTAAATTTAAATAAAGTTACAATTTTGAAAAGAAATTTTTTTATTTTAAACATTCTAAAAATTAGTACAAGAGGGCCTAAGATTAGAACACGTAAGAGTTTAACAAGGCCTCATTAGTCATTACAACAACGAATTTGTTTAATGAGAAATGGGAAATTTAAAGGCCTCATTTTTTTATTATAACATAAAATATTTAATAACAATTTATATGTTCTGACAAAAAAATAATAATTTATATGTATGCATGTATAACATATTAACAATGCAAATAATTGTTAGTACATTTAAAAATAGAATAAAAGTTGTAGGTATGATATTTAATATAATGAAAATATAATTACATGACTAAAGATATATACATATATTTAAAAATAATATAATTAAATATAATTCAATGTTTATAAGTAATGTTAAAATGCACAAGTCTGAATTTCCAAACAGTTTGTAGCCCAATATTAAAAAACTCATTTGTTAAGAAAGCCCATTTTAAGAAAAATGACAACATCCACTAGACTAGCCCAAATGAGAAAACCCAAGTTACAACAACTTAACTGCTTGATAAAATTGAGAATTGCCAATTGTTGTGTGAAATTGTGATGGAGATTTGAATTTGGAACTGATCAGTTTTGTTCGTGCAAGAAAACAAAGTAAGCATTAGAAAAAGTCATTTTGCAAAAAAGAAAAAAAAAAAGAGATTAGAAGTCAGCTTAGGTTGGTGCATACGGCCTTTACTTAATAAACCAAAAGTACATGGATATGGATGTTAAAGGTTGAGAAAGTTCAAGGACAATTTTGGTACTTGAAAGGCATGCAAATACAGACTAAACAAGAGTACATGTGTGTGTCCACATATGAAGCCAGTTTCATCTATATCTGACGTACCTGCATGTCATTCCCATGGACGTGTCTTATCTTTCTTATCCACAACAACAGAACTCCGTGTTTATTCTGAATTCTTCTTACTAATTGCTATATATATCTATGCATAAACGGTTTGCTTCATTTTTCATATATACATCAAAATCTTATTAATAGTGAAACAACAATGGCAACAACGGTAATGGCAGCGACAAGAATGGCCACGGAAGAAGAACGAAAGGAACTCGATGCCAGGGCCAGGAGTGGAGAGACAGTTGTTCCCGGAGGCAAAGGAGGGAAAAGTCTTGCAGCTCAAGAACAACTTGCTGAAGGTTTACACACATTACATACTTATCTGATTCAAGTAATTATATGTATTTACTTATAGTACTAATCTAAAGGTGAGTGTGTCAACACTATTAATTCTTATGTGACTACAAGATTTATTACTAAAAATCAGTGACCACTGTAACTAGCTAGTAAAAATGTCACTAAATCATCCTACTGATTGTAAGAAATATTTAATGTTTTTCGTGCTGGTTCAGGTAGGATGAGAGGTGGACAGACAAGAAGGGAGCAACTGGGAATAGAAGGCTACAAGCGGATGGGGAGAAATGGAGGCCAGACCAGAAAGGAACAACTCGGACTTGAAGGTTACAGGGAATTAGGTCGCCGCGGTGGCCTCTCCACCTTTGCTACCCAACCAAAATCATTCAAATTTGGGGCAACATCAGCCTCTACATCGTCGGACCCTGCATCTGCATCAGACTCTGCTGCTAAACAAAACCAGCTGCCTACCCTTTAATTAAGCGATTCTTAATTTCACATGCATGGAAATAAGATGAGATTTATTCCTGCCTCAAATATCATGAACCAGGACTCCCCTATATTATCAGCAATAATTCTGGACATGCTGCTTGTGTACTAAATAGTGAATAAGATTTTTACCAGTGCAATAAAATTTAATATATGTAATAATTTAGCCTAAGAACTGCTCATCTTATACATACATATCATATCGATAAAGTGGGTTTCGTCTTCTTTTCGGGAAAGCCAGTCATACTATTCCACTTTAGCTAATGATGAAACAGAATTTTTATTTGTCAGAGATGAACTATTTACTAAATTTGTATTTCAAATCAAGATTACATGGACAGAGATATGTCTAAATTTCTTCTTATTTGCAATTTTTTAAAATAGGATGATGTTAACTAATAATACTGAGAAAAATGTTTTTTTATATATTAAAATGTATTTCATTTACGAAGGTAATTTTATTTTTCTGATGATAATTTGTACTTAAAATTCACATTTTATTGAGCAAGTATAAGACGAATAAGTGTTCTTTTCACTTTTTAATCAAAAAATATTTGAAATATAGCGGGCTTGCACGATGATTAATGATTCAATGACTCAGCGTAAAGCACACATCTGAAATATAAAATGTAGAGTACTATGGTGGTGTTTTTTCTTTTTCTGGGTACTAGGTTTTTGTTAGGCCTATAAATCATACAAATTTTAAATTAATTTTGGAAAAAATAAATAAATATTTATTTAATTGCTAAAGAGTTACTTATGGCTTGTTTGACACTAACTTAAAATAAGTACTTATGAACTTATTTTGGGATAAAAATTTCATATTTTGATAAATTTTTTTATGCAAGTATTTAATGTATGTTTGAAATTTTATAAGTTACAAAAAAAGTAAACATTTTCAGAAAAAAAGTTAGAAATATCTAATTCTATAAAATAAGTTATCCAAATACCCCCATAATCATCTCACGAAGATGGGTGCCGTATCACTGTGACATGCATGTTAATGCGAATCAGCACATCCGATATTGCCGTATCCCTAAAGATCAAACTTAACTTTCACCAATTTATATATGTTTTCGATCTTGTAAAATGCAATAAAAATCATAACACATGAGCTCTAGCTCATGCTTGTTTTGTTTTGTTTTTTAATTTTTGTCTTTTTTTCCGGTGCTGGGCGTCTCTCAGTATGGTTGTAACTAGTTAGACCTGTTAAATCGGATAAACGGATTGGATCCATTTCGGATCAGATCAATTTTCGGGTTTGATGTATTTGAATACAATTCGGATTGGATCGGATATAATTCGGTTCGAGTCTAGAATCGGTTCAACAAAATTTTAATCGGTTTCGGTCCGGTTCGGGTCTAATTTCTGATCGGGTCGATTTCAGATTAAAATCGGATAAATTTTGGATTAAGATCAGATAAAATTTGGTTCGGATCTTTTCGGATTGGATTTTGTCGGATCGAAAAAATTTGATTCAATTATGTTGTATCAATTTTTAATTATCATTAAAACTAAATGAATGTCATTAGTAAGTTTGTAGAAGTATAATGCGAAAATAAATACTCAATTGAGTAATATAAAACTTGATTGTTTTTTAAGTATTTAATATTTAATATTATTTTTTCTAATCTCTACTTGGACCAGTAATATAAAATAATATTTTTGCTTAATGTATAATATTATAATTTTAGCAAAATAATATTTATTATATTATACGCTATCTATTTATTTTTAAAATGTGGGTTATATTTACCTTTATTTTCACTTCTCACAAATTTCAAAGTTAATTTTGGTTTTTTAAATTTTGTCATCATGGAATACATACTATACCATATATAATTTAATTATACATACATGCAATATTGCTCGATGTTTCCAGCAAAATTCGAAAAATATATAATACTGTTTTTTTTTAAATTATTGATTTACATATCTTAATTCAACTTTCAAGCATATTCAATTATACGTGATAATTTTTTAATCTAAATCTTTATTTTGTCTTTTAAAGATTTTTTAAGTGATTAAGTTTTTTTAGGTGGTTGAAAATGAATATATTATTATAATTAATAAGTCTCATTTAATCATTTATATTACTAAATGAATTTTATTTCTTAATCATTTAAAAAAAATCAAGTAGTTGAGAAATAGATTTCTAGAATGATTTTTTAATTTTTATTTAATAAAAAAATGTTCAAAAATTATTTATTAGGTTTTTATTTTGTTTAACAAGAATCTTGACGGGATAGGTTGATACACATATTAGGAATGAGTATTTTTTTTTAAAAAAAACCGTTATTAAATAATGAGCAATAGTTGTTAATTATTTATTAGTTATTACCTTATTTTATGTAAAAAAAATATAGTTAATTACAATTCACAAACATACTAATTACTAAACATGTGTATCCAGGATATATGAAGGTTGAACATGTGTAGATATACAATATATATAACACCTATTTTCAGAATAAATAATATCATTCATTTTTATTTCTAAAATAAAATATTTACTACACATGAATTTTTTGAAACATATATGATATCATGAAACGTTTTTTTTCCTAAAATATAGAATATTTTAAGTTAGAGAGAGAAATAAAATATAATCTTAATAATATTGTTTCATCACATAATTTTCGGTATAGGTATTTTTAGTTTACAATTTAGAACAGATACAGTAGTTTGAGTCATATTCTGTTCGGACAATATTTTTTCGAATTTGATCGGTTTCGGATCATTATCGGAACAAGTATTTCGGATTATTATCGGTTAGATATTCGGTTCGGATAATTTTCGGATCGGATGAGATCGATTCTCGGACAATAATCGGATTTGACTATATCGGATCGGATTTCGGTTCGGATCGGATTGTTTCGGATTTGGTTAAATTTCGATTAATCTAATTCAGATATAAAATCGGATCTCGGTTCCATGAATTTCGGATCGGTTCTTCGGATCCAAACCCAATTTGCCAGGTCTAGTTGTAAGTTGTAACTAAGGATGTACGTACGCTTTCTTAATATTTGGCTTTTTGGAACAAAAAATACATAAAACCTCCTCCAATTTTGTTTATTTTTGTTTTGTTTTTTTTTGTCACAAGAAACTTTACGTTCATAAATTGTATCGAGAATACAATGTTCGGAGGAAAGAGTTTCCTTCATACAAAAAGTTTATCATATAACCGAAAGGTAAGCAAGTACCCCCGGATGTTTAGACAATAATACCTTAATGTCTGAAAGGATGAACCCCACAAAAATAATACAAAAGTATAGACACTCCTAGAGCCTAGGAGAAGGGCCTCGTTAAAACCCACAAGAGCAAAACTCTATGGGAAAAAACTCAAGAGGGAAAAAGAGTACCCTACTAAATACTTGAGTACAACATTATACATTTAGGCTATTCATCGAATGGCTAGGAACTTCTTGTTGCTTCCGCTAAAGTAATCTAGTTTCTCGTCTTATCCATCTTCTCCTCACACTTCTTCCTATTCAAGTAAATCTGAAAAATCACCAAAACAAACACAATAAGAAACTAAACCAAGGAAATATTAACCGAATGTAATTTAATATTTGTGCTATACACTGTATTTAATTAAAAATAATTATATATGTCTAAACAAAGGGGTTCCCTTTGGTTAGGCACATACAACGCCGAGTTTTCAAAAACTTGGATTAATAGTCATATAAAATGACACAGTTCGTCAATTGACGACAGATAACAGATACCAAAATATGGTCCAAAAAACCGTCAAAAAACGATACTTGCTTGCCTCCTATAAGGCCAAAATATACCATGAACCTGGTCACCAATAAATGGTACCAAAATACCCATCCATCAAAGGCATAATAAGCATTAAATACATTACATTAAATACATTAAAAATGATTTAGGAAAAAAACATTAATTAGGCGAATTCAAAACACCAATTAATCCACCCTAATATATATCAATTAATAAATCTCATGATTTCCTCCAATCAAATATATAACTTTCACAATTAGTTAAAACAATAAATTCGTGAATAAATCTACCTAAAATAAATTTATTAAAAAAAATCAATCAAAACAGTATCCGAAACAATAAGTACATTACCTTAAATAACCTAATCTAAGCAAAGAAATTCAAAACTCATTAATATTTATATTAAAGCAACGGTTACAGTAGTTGAAAAAATAACTGAAAATTGAATATTTCATTTAAGAACAATGAAAGCTAACATTTAAATATAAAGATAAAGAATCAATTAAGGACGAACTTTACATAACCGAAAAATTAACACCATATTTTTTGTCAACAAAATTAATATCACATTAAGAATAATTTAAAACGTTATCATCAACATTGTAATCGAAAGCGGACTATATGCATGTTCCTAAACTCCAAAAGAAAATTTAAAGATACATTAGGAATTAAAATTACAAAAAAAGATACCCGATCATGAAAAGGAGAATATCCGGAAAATGTAAATGGCCTAGACAACACGTAATAAGAAAAATAAGTAATTGTTTCAAAAAAAAACAAACAAATAATCCATTCATTTTAAGCAAGTAAAATCGAAAATTCAAACTTTGTTTAAATCAGGAATTCAGTCTCTTAAAAGAAGAGCCTCACAAAAATGCTGGCTCGAGCATAACATGCAACAAGCAAGCAAACTAACATTCAAGTGATCAAGTAAGTATACAAAAGCTAAAACTAAGGTTGTGTTTGGTTGGGGAGAATGGAATGGAATGGAATGGAATGAATAGAAATTAAAGGAACACAATGAACATGAGAGGTAAGATTTTAAGAAAAATGAGTGGGTGTAAATTTTGTATGATAAGATTTGGGAAGAAAATAGGTTGGAGGAAGAATGGATCATTCCTTTTCAAATTGGTGTGTTTAAACTTTAGCTTAGGTGGTTAGGAATGAAATGATGTAAGGAATGAAATTTTTTAACATTTAACTATATTCTTATTCAAATTCCATTCCATTCTCCAATTTGATTCACCCCAACCAAACACAATGTAAATAATAAGTTATCACAAAAGTAGATCTACCATATGCTAGAAAATAAGTATCACAAATATAGATCAACTTAAATAAATATATGAATCTGATTTGATACCTGAGTCATGGAGTCCATTCACATGAACTTACCTGAACTTATATGTTATAACATATGACAATTGATTGACAAATCAATTTGATAAAACCCAAAATTTTAAATCGATCATCCACAGGCCACCACAGAATCATCAATCTCAAAGGAACCTGATCCACGATGGAATCAAACTAAACGGGTCCCTACAAATCGGACAATTCTAACACATTAACCATCAAAGAATTCACACATTTCGAATGAAAATACATGAAAACAATCTGCAAGCTTTATTTTTGTTTTAATCCTGCTCAAATAATCCAAAATAATTTAATATCCAATTCATGACATCAGCAATGGAAATGCAGGAGGTCACAATGAACCCAAACCCTGCTCATTTTCTCCGGGACCGGTCCTAGAGATTTGGATGCCCTAAGCGAAGTTATAAAATGATGCCCCTTATACATCTATGTTAAATATTAAAAGATAGTAACAACATGTGTTTTCACTCAATAAAATAGTTATCATAGTATTGTTTATGAGTAGTAATCCCTATAAATAATAGTGATAAAATAAAAACTTGAACTTAAAGTTAAGAATATAACATCGTAAAAAAGTGACACACTTCTGTCAATAATTCCTTCGCCTGGCTATCATTATAAACTAAACTATTTTTCTAGCTTGTATCTTCTTTGATAACCAAAGAAAATATATGCTAACATACCACATTTATATTATAATCACCTAATTAGGCTACGACCGAATGTGACTAACTATAATAACCAACTTCAAGTACCGAACATATCACTAGCAACATGTTACAATGATGTTGCAAAACTTCTCATTTCCATTTTTTCTTTCTAGCAGCAAATTCAAAGAAATTGATAAGCAACCCAAAATCATGAAATATGCTTGTCCTCTAATATTGTTAACATCAATTCTAAGATCAATAAGAACCGCTTCAAACTTGCTAAAGAGTTCAAATCCTTTTGTATCTTTAACTATCACAAATTATGTGTTTTGGTATCCTTACCTATCACAAATTGTATATAAAACTCTTCAATTTTTATTTGGAATTTCTATAAAATGCTAAATTATTGCAAGAAATGGTTTACAATTGCAATTACATGACCAGGACCTTTACCAACTTTTATTTCTTATTTGATCCGTTGTTCAATTTTATTAATTATTTCATTTTTCTCCATATGCACTTCTAACTCAAACTAAACACTCATAGTACTTACAAAATGATCATTATTCCTTTTTATGAGATTTCAACTTAGAATATAAAATATATATAAAGAATTTGGTGCCCTCCAACTCTTTAAATTTTTTTATGTATTCATAATTTTTTTTAATTATACTGTATATATGTTTACATAAAAAGTTTGGTGCCCCTCATTTGGGTGGTGCCTAGGCATTCGCCTTGGCCGCCTTACCCTAGGGCCGACCCTGATTTTCTCACCTTGAAAAATACAAAAAATGTAAAATAGGAGGGAAAACAAAGCAATAAATGAGAGAAAGTAATCTTAGCAATTATGATAAACACACGTACTTAAATAAGTAGATATGCACTGAGATGTTTGGTGTAATGTTTATAAGTACGTACCATCTGGACAACGTTGTGCTCAGCATCTTGATCAGTTGATAAATCTTATAGTAACATTTTGTATACAAGACAACTCCACACTACTATTTACATGTGCACAAAGCATACGAGTGACAAAATAATGGATACATATGCTATGCATCTAGCTATGGCAGCTCTAGAAGGCAGTGATGGAGGGAGGGGGGTCCAGGGGGGTCCCTGGCCCCTCCTAGATTTTGTAATTTTTTTTTTTATGTTGACAAGATATTTTTGGGACTTTTTCTAAATAGGCAAATAGTTACCCATTTATACACAGCCAAAATAATATTACCCATTTACAATATTACTTTGCCTTTACTCTCTCATATTTCACAATTCACACTCAGAATCAGAGTATCAGACTACACACATCAACTACACTACACACGGCGTCGCCATCGATTGCTTCATTACTCGTCATTCGTCAATATTTCATCATCAATTGTATCAAGTATAAGGAGGATTAGAGGATTAAAGCTTTTGAAAAATAGGTATCTTTTACTTTTGAACCCTAATTTACACACATCAATTGACAGCCTTTTTTTTTATATTATCATATCTAAATTGCTTTTTAGAGTGATATACTCTTTTGATTGCTTTCGTAGTTATCTAGATGATGTTCAATATTGCTAATTGTTAAGTCCAAACATATATTGTTTATTTGAATTTTGGGGCAAAACGCAAAAAAGGATGAAAGTTTTGTGTAGTTACTTTACAAAGTTCCTTTGTTTGTAATTTATAAAGGTGCTGTAAAGAATTTTTATTTAGTTTCACATTTTGAGCAATCTCAAATTTGATTTCTCTTAAATTTTTACATGTACCAGGCTGCCCTGCTGTTAGTAAAAAATGGATAGATATTTTGCTCTAGTTTCTGGTGAATCAAGTGAAAAGAGACAGAGAATTGATAGTAATATGCCATCTGATGTTGAAATAGTCAGTGATCCAGGACGTCGCAAAGATATTAATGAATATGATCCGAGGATAAGAGACGATATCAGGAGAAAGTATGTGCAAATGGGACCTTGTAGACCGATTTCTTACATTTTTCCGGAAACTAAAAGTGGTGACAGATCGAGGTCCTTCCAGATTGGTTGGTTTAACAATCGTGAATGGTTAGAGTATAGTGTTTCGAAAGATGCTGCCTTTTGTTTTTGGTGCTATCTTTTCAGAGAAAAAAGAGCTGGAGAGCAAGCATTTACTAAAAAGGGATTTCGAAATTGGAAAAAAGCAAGTGAAAAATTTAAAGATCATGTTGGAAAGGAAGGAAGCATACATAATAATGCTCGGACATTATATTTTGGTTTCATAGATCAAAGGCAGAGTATTACAAGAAAAATATCGTTAGGAAATGAGGTAATTGGGGCTGCTACTACTTATGAGTATCATTTGAGAGTTGTGATATTCTATCAGGTCATTGATCGTGTCAGAATCAAGCACGGAACTGCTTATGTGTATAGCATGCCTTGATCCCAAAAATGCATTTGTTCACTTTAATCTTTCAAGTGTACTCCGACTAGCAGAATTATATCCAGAAGAATTCTCATTATCTGATCAAATGGAGCTTAAAGATGAATTAAAGATGTGGGTTTCTGAAATGAGAAGGAATGAAACATTTTCTAAGTTGCAAAATATTGGTGATCTTGCGAAGAAAATGGTTGAAGTGGGTTATCAAAAAAATTTTCCACTGGTGTATCTTCTGATTGAGTTGATTCTTGTTTTACCGGTTGCAACCGCTACTGTGGAACGAGCATTTTCTGCCATGAATATCATCAAGTCAAATCTACGCAACAAGATGGGGATGAGTTCGTCACTGATTGTTTGGTCTGCTATATTGAAAAAGAGCTCTTCACTGGTATTAAAAATGAAGTGATTATTCAGCATTTTCAGAATATGAAGACTAGAAGAGCGGATTTACCACGCTTACGTACTGAATAGAGGTACCAACTGCTATTATTATGTATTGTGTGTAGCATTGTGCAGCGTACTATTTTTTTGCTGATATGCTAGTATAGAATTTGACATATGTTACTTTTGGTTCCAATTAGTATATATAAGTCGGACCCCCTAAGAAAACCTTTCTGCGTCCGTCACTGCTAGAAGGTGCTTCAGTTGTTGTTGTTTCAGCTTTTTACATGCATCGCAAGACCCTGAATCAGTTACTACACTTAGCTAAAAGTATTGATAGAGATAGACAAGAGTTTGAAGATGATTCAGCTGAGCAGGACAAGCACTCTGCTGCTGACAAGCGCCCCAATTGCTCTGCTGCTACTCGAACGAAGATGATTAATGGATATTATCGACATGCCTCGGTTTCTTTGCCGAATGTTACCTCCATTTCTGTGCCTAATGATGCTAATGGTTTTCTTTATGTGGATGGTATTCCTCCGGGATTGCCCACTGCCTAGGTTGCACACGCTTCCTCAAGGTATTATTAAACTTCCAATTCATTTCATGTTACTTATGTGTATAATATATTGTTAGTTATCTGCTCTCCCAAGGTGTCAAGATTTAATTGGATCATATTAATGTATTTTTAACACTGGAACTTCATTCGAAACTCATTTTTTGGGATTTGATGAGTTTAACCTAACATCATTGGAGCAATACTCACCCCTAGTATATATTACTTTAACCTTTGGATTATACATAACGGATGGTTGTGTTCGGTTTTTAATGAAAATTCTAATATTAGCTTTGATTTGAGCACTCACCTGTATATGTATATGTTTGTGCTGTATATGATCAAGATTCAAGGGGATGCCTTTACAAGGTTAATATATATTTTTTTTTGCCTCCAGTCAGGTGATTCTGTTTTCTGTTTGAAATTGTTAGACATTACTGTCAAATGTGCACAACTGAAAAGAGTATTTGTAATTGATTGGAAAATATGAGTAGGTAGATAAAGTGATGTTTGTATTGTTAAGATATAATATAAGATCCATATAAGGCCTCCCTCTAATACCTTAAGGTTTTAGATGAGTTGGTTACTTAACATGGTATCAGAGCTCAGGCACGCAGAGGTCAATATTTAATATGGACACAATGGTAAGTTAAGCCTCCCTCTAATACCTTAAGGTTTTAGATGAGTTGGTTACTTAACATGTATTGATTCACGTGAAGCTGAAGATAAATTTGTTGTGTAATTCATTGTTTTTGGGTTGGTACGAAATCATTTGTTCTATTGTTCTTTTTATAAAAACTTTTTTTGTCTACTTTACGCTTTTGTTTATGATCTAGGATTTATTTCAATCTTGCATTTATGCTTTTGTGTTTAATTTAGGATTCTTTTTAACAATATATATTGGTAATTTTTGAATTCATAGTTTCTTCCCATTACTTAGTGTGTTTCATTAGTATCTTTTACCTCTTTGCTATTATGTAATCAAATTCAGAAAGATTGCTTTTGGGAATGTTATCTTTTTCTAGGGAAATTTGGTGGGCATGCTGGTGCAACCAAAATAGCTGGGCCTTTAATTAGAGCCACTTCTCCAAAGTCCGCTGTCGCAATTGCATTTGAAAGTGTTGAAGGATCAGACGATGAAGATGACATGAATGACAACACTCAGTTAGATTCCACATATCTATATACTAATTGGAATAATGTAAGTTGTTTTCACCGATGTTCTTCTTCTCGTATATACGAAACATATGTATTTCAGAGAGGACTTGGTGTCTTTAACATGGCTTATCGCAATTATAATATAATATGAAAGATGGTAATTCTTTTGAACTGTTCATGAGCAGGGACCAGAGGAAACCCTATTTCAAAATATGCCAGAGCAACTTAATGCAAATGGAGAGCAGGTAATGACATGAATGACAACACTCAGTTAGATTCCACATATCTATATACTAATTGGAATAATGTAAGTTGTTTTCACCGATGTTCTTCTTCTCGTATATACGAAACATATGTATTTCAGGGAGGACTTGGTGTCTTTAACTTGGCTTATCGCAATTATAATATAATATGAAAGATGGTAATTCTTTTGAACTGTTCATGAGCAGGGACCAGAGGAAACCCTATTTCAAAATATGCCAGAGCAGCTTAATGCAAATGCAGAGCAGGTACCTATAGCTGCATCGAGTATGATTCGTTCCCATAGTGCATCTGGTGACCTTCATGGCGTGCAACCTAACCCTGTAGCGGCTGATATTCTTAGAAATGAGCCAGAGCAAGAAACGTTTATTCGACCTAAAATTTATCCTAGAGGCATTCACTTGTTTTTTCAAATTTATCTTATTGTTACTTATAACTTATATTAATAAGTGCAACTGAAACTTCTGAACAGTGACATAATCAATTAAATTTAGTGATGAGTTCAAAGTTTATGTCTAGACTTATTTTTTGTGATGTTTACCAGAAACACCATCAACTGATGAAGAAGATGTCTTTCGGACTATTCAAGTCTGCCTTAAAATGCGAGAAAGTTTTGTCTTTAGGGAGGAAGTTGCTCTATGGGAGAAAGAAATCATAACTGATCCTAGTACACCGAAGCCTAATCGAAATCCTTTCGATTATACTCCCGAGCGGAAAACTGATGGGAGCATTCATTTAATTAATCTTCCTTTAGCGAGCTATAATTGTTGTTGTGTGTTATCTAGCACTTGGCCGCACCAAGATTGTGCATGATCACATTTCTGTTAAACGACACATTATTTGTTTCTGCATCATTATTTTCTGATGGAAGATGGAGTTGTTCATGTGTATGCTAATAGAGATTGTAAGTTGTCACAATTTCATAGTCAACTCATAAAAAAAATTGTGCACCTCCTTAAACATGTTCCATGCATTTGTTTCTCCTAGCAAAAGAGAAGCTCTATCCTGTTATTGACGCAACAACCTTTTTCACTGACCTGCATCATATCCTCAAAGTTATAGAAGACGGGAATATCAGAACATTATGTTATCATCGTCTAGTTCTTATCATAGTATTTAACCTGCATTTTAATGCTTCACAAATTGTTATCTGATTTCTTGTTTCAGAAATTCAATCTTCATTTGATGCTTAATGCTGGTCGAGAATTCCTAGCCCAGAAGACTGCACCACACCATGACTTTTACAATGTCAGGAAAGTTGATACTCATGTTCATCACTCTGCATGCATGAATCAGAAACTATAGAATTAGAACACACTACACACACACACACACTTATATGTATAAACTTCAAGAGAAGTAAACAAATTGTGGTACTTATAACTCCAACTGAAATGCTCTATTTATAGAGCTTACAAATGCATAAACAACACACAACACAAATGAATGAAACAGCACACAAAAGAATAAAACTTGCTGGCAAACAAACGGCAACCATGTGCATAAAGCACTGGTGCTAAACATGATAACAAGAACATGCTATCAAACCAAACACTAATGAGTGCATCACACTTGATGAGCTGATGAGTTGCAATCCTTGTAATCACACGCTGTCACCACAAACCAATCAAACATGTTTAGATTAATTTATTCCAACACATTCCCCCATAATCTCAACATGTTCCCAGAGATTAGGTTCTGCTTTCTCTAGCAAGGTCTTCAACTCATATTGCCTTCCTCATTTCTTCGAACTTAACTCTTCCCAGTGCCTTAGTTAAGATATCAGCCCTTTGCTCGTGAGTTATCACATGTTTAACAATTAATTCCCCTCGTTCAATGCATTCACGAATGAAATGAAAACGCACGTCTATGTGCTTGCTTCTACCATGCAATACTGGGTTCTTCATTAACTCAATAGCGGACTTATTGTATATATGAAGTACAACTGGACCAACTTGCTGTCTTGAGATCTCTCCTAATAACCCTCGAAGCCATATACTCTGACAAGCTGCTGTTGTGGCCGCCATATACTCAGCCTCACACGAAGACAAAGCAACCACTCTTTGCTTCTGAGAAGTCCACGAAATTAAGCTCCTGTTCAAGCAAAAACACATTCCTCCCGTGCTTTTTCTGTCAATGACATCACCAGCCAAATCACTATCTGAGAAACCATACAGAGTTCGATTACTCTGCTCATTTTCATACACCAACCCATAATCTATCGTTCCCTTTATATACCTCAAGATATTTTTAACAGCCTGTTGATGTTTTACTGTAGGACTCCCCATAAACCTACTTACTACCCCAACAGCATAGGATATATCTGGGCGAGTGTGTGTCAAGTAACGCAGACTTCCCACAATGCATTTATATTCAGTTGCATCTACTAAGTTTCCCCCCTCATCCTTACCCAACTGTAGTTTATATTCCATAGGAAACTTCGATGAGTTACACCCCATCATTCCTAACTTTTCCAACAGCTTCTTGGCATATGCTGATTGCTTCAGTGTTGTACGCATTTCCCCTTGATTAACTTCTATACCGAGATAGAAGGACAACACTCCTAAGTCGCTCATCTCAAACTGCTCATTCATTCCTTGTTTAAATGCCTCAATCTCTTGTTTGTCTGATCCAGCAACCAATAAGTCATCTACGTATACTCCTACCACAAGTACACTTCCAGCTCCACACTTTGTATACATTGCCTGCTCGTGTAAACATTTCTCAAAACCTAAGTCCTTCAGACATCTATCTAACCTTGCATTCCAGGCTCTTGGAGCTTGGCGTAGGCCATACAGAGCTTTTATCAGTCTATACACCATCTGTTCTTGTCCTTTCTTCACGAACCCCTCAGGTTGGTTTACATACACTTCTTCAGTAAGTTCTTCATTCAAAAATGCTGATTTGACATCGAGATGATGAACAATCCAACCTTCTTTTGCTGACAATGCTAACAACAAACGAACTGTATCTAGACGAGCAACGGGGCGAAGACTTCATCATAATTTATACCCTTTCTTTGCACATATCCCTTTGTGACGAGTCGTGCCTTATATTTTACCACATTTCCTTCTGAATCCTTCTTTACTTTATACACCCATTTTAAACCTATTGATTTATGCCCAGGTGGTAACGTTGTGAGAGTCCGGGTTCCATTTTTCTCGATCGTCTCAAATTTTATCTTCATTGCATTCTCCCACTCTTCTGATTCTTCAGCTTCGTTATACGTTGTAGGTTCCTCCACTTTTAGCAGCATCAATTCATCTATTAGATCAACAACTTCACTATCGTTATAAATGTCGATCAAAGACTTGAACTTCTTAGGCTCACTACTGGTTGTTGATGATGTCCCACCAGCAGTTCCTGCACTTGATGCATCTGTGGCAGCTGACATGGTTTGTGGAGATGATGATCGCAACGGCAATGTCTGCACAGAAGTCATATGTTCTTGTTCCATTTCTGCACCTTCATCTACCACAATGTAGCTCACAAGAAATGTTATTTCTGCATCATTTTCTTGTTCCCATGACCAGTTAGTTCCTTCTTGAATCACTACATCCCTGCTGACATGTACAGCTCCAGTTTTTGGGTCGTACAGTCGACTCCCTTTTGTTCCTGGTTCCTTGCCAAGATACACCACCATCTTACTACGATCGTCCAGTTTCTTCACATGTACTGATGGAACCTTCATGAAAGCAATGCTTCCAAACACTCTTAAGTGTGTCAAGTCTGGTTTCTTCCCATACCACGCTTCATATGGAGTTCTCTCGCTCAAACTTCGAGTAGGCAATCGATTTAGAACATAAATTTAGTGGCGAACTGCTTCTCCCCATAAGAATGCTGGCATGTTTGCACCCTTCAAGAAACTTCTTGTCATAGCAGTGACAGTTCTATTTCTGCGTTCAACCACCCCGTTCTGTTGCGGAGTATATGGCGTTGTGTAATGCCTCAAAATACCCACCTTCTCAAAGTACAATGTAAATTCTTTAGAACAAAACTCACCTCCCCGATCTGTTCTCAAGATTTTTATAGTTCTCTCGGCTCCATTTTAAACCAATGCTTTAAATCTCTTGACCATTTCAAATGCATTGCTCTTCTCTTTTAACATGTATACCCACATTTTCTTACTAAAGTCATCGACAAATAACAGAAAATATCGATTACCTCCATGTGTTACTGGTGAGATAGGTCCACAAATATCAGCATGTACTAGCTCGAGTAGGTTCCTTGACATTACACTGGTCTGATGTGGAAATGATTTTCTAGCTTGCTTCGTCATCAAACAGCCCTCACACTTCTTCATTGGTTGAGCAATTTCAGGGATTCCATATCCCATTTTCTCTCGTGACATTAATTCCAACGCCTGGAAATTTACATGCCCGAGTCGTGCATGCCATAACCAAGTATCTTCCTCTACTTTTGTGAGTAAACATGAACCTCTACTTTCTTCTAGACTGATTTTGTACAAACGATTTTCAGCTCTCTTTACCTTCATTAATAACTTGCCACTACCTTCGTGAACCCACAAGTAATCCCCCTCGAGAACCACTCTATTTACAGCTTCAGATAATTGGCCCAGACTTATGATATTGTTACACAAGTTCAGGATATAGTACACCTCCTTGAGTGTTCTTTCTTCACCATTTTTACACTTGAATGCAACTGTCCCTTTTCCCTTGATGCTCACGGTTGACCCATCACCAAACCTAACCTTTCCAGACACACATTCATCCAAATTCTTGAACTTTCCCCGTTGTCCAGTCATGTGATTACTGGCACCATTATCTAGGTACCATACTTGCGATTCTCTTTGTTCTTCGACATTAGACCGCAGTTTTGGTACCACTGCCTCTTCTTTCAAGAACATAGTTGTCTGTCTAACCTCAACCATCAACAATGCTGGTTCATCCTCTTGAATGCTGGAAAGATTTACCTCCCTTGACATGTTTCTTTCTTTTCTTTGTCTACGACAATCCGCAGCAATATGCCCATGTCCTTGACAGTTGTAACATCTCACTTTGCTTCTGTCCCATGTTCCACGAACATTGCCTCTAGTTCGAGTTCCTTCTCTAGTCTTTTTCAACCACTCTTCTCGAGTTAATAAGAGTTTCCCCTCGTTGCTTTCTTTCTTTTTCCACTCTTCCTCTGTTAGTAACAATTGTTCCTGGTTTTTCTCTGTTGTACCCTGTAACCTCTCCTCGTGGGCCTTCAAGGAATAAACCAACTCCTCTACTGACATCTCTTCCAAGTTTCCAAATTGTTCGATTGCCGAAGCAATTTGCATAAACTTGGAAGGAACCGCTCTGAGTAGCTTCTTGACCACATACACCTCTTCTACTTTCTCTCCCAGAACTCTAATGTTGGTAACAAAGTTGTTTAGTTTCAAATATAACTCATCCAATTGCTCATCTTCTTTCATACTCAATGTTTCGAAGTCTCTCTTAAGGGTCTGTGCTCTAGCTGCTTTCACCTTGTCTGCTCCCAAGAACATAGTTTTGACAGCCTTCCAAGCTTCTTTAGATGTCTTCTTCTCTGATATTGATAGCAGCACATCCTCTGGAACACCCTGATAAATAACAGCCAGTGCTCGCTTGTCAAGCTTCTCATCGACAACACTTGCAGTATCCTTAGGCTCGATTGCATCCCACACCCCATGAGCTTGCATGAAAACTTTCATTTTCAGAGCCCAGGCCGTGTAATTCATTTTTGTCAACAAAGGGTAACTCAAGCCAAACGAGCTCTTGTTTGTCGCCTCCATTTGAAACTGTTATGGCTTTGATACCAAGTATAGAATTAGAACACACTACACACACACACTTATATGTATAAACTGCAAGAGAAGTAAACAAATTGTGGTACTTATAACTCCAACTGAAATGCTCTTTTTATAGAGCTTACAAATGCATAAACAAAACACAACACAAATGAATGAAACAGCACACAAAAGAATAAAACTTGCTGGCAAACAAACTGCAACCATGTGCATAAAGCACTGGTGCTAAACATGATAACAAGAACATGCTATCAAACCAAACACTAATGAGTGCATCACACTTGATGAGCTGATGAGTTGCAATCCTTGTAATCACACGCTATCACCACAAACCAATCAAACATGTTTAGATTAACTTATTCCAACAGAAACATCTATTGAGGTTCATCAAGTCAAAGTTGAGGAAGGAACCTGGTGAGGTAAAATGGTTGGTATTCTCTTTGAGGATGCTTTCTGGATAATTCTACTTTCCATGTGTTTTTTGTTTTAGGACTTTTAGCTATGAAACATGCTACTTGAATAATGTGAATCATACCACCACTATATTACAGGCTCTTGTTGCTGAGATTGTTAAGTTCATAAAACTAAAACAAATCTTTGTTCACATAGCTGCTTAATTACTCAAAATTAATATCTTTAGGACATCTTCTTATTCAGGTTGTTATATTTCAAGATGGAACTTATCTCACTTTGAAAGTGGTTTTTGAGAGCTTGGATTTAGATGGGTAATTACAGCCTTCACACTTTCCACAAGAGAGAAGTCATCATTTTCTGTAGCTTTTCACATTGTCTCCTGCGCTTATCTCTTAATAAACTTATCTTACGTATTTTTCGGAAACAGGCATGACTTGAATGTTGACCTTCTAGACGGTCATGTTGACAAGAGCACTTTTTACCGTTTTGACAAATTTAACCTCAAGTATAATCCATGTGGTTAGAGTAGGCTCAGGGAGATATTCCTGAAGCAAGTTAATCTGATTCAAGGTAAGTGTTTTCGGTCTATAATGTTGGATGTTGAAGTAGACATTTAGCCAATTATTATCTTGTTCTGCCATGTCATATTTATTTTTCTGGACAGACATTTTTCTATTCTTTGATTTGACATTAATGGATTATCACCGTACCTTGTCCGACTGTCATTTATTAGTTTGTTCAACTTCTTATTATCTGTTTCTTGAATCTTAATTTTGAGTTCTTTGTTACCCCTAACTCTTTATTTTGCCTCAAGTTCGGTGGTGGACACTGACACTTAGTCTAGGCCAAAAACATATTATCTTTTTTTCAAAAAATTGTGGGTCCGTCAATTGGACAAGTGCCCATGTTTGTCACTTTTAGGTGAGTCCTCTTAACAAAGCACAATCTTAGAGCTAACACTACTTTCTTTGATGAAAACTTGATTCCCAGTATTTCCTTCATCTTACTCTAATCTGATAGATCTCCTATTTTTGACAATTCGTTTCCTTGAGGAGTTAACAAAGCAAGTATTTTCAGATCTTGATGCAAGTATATATCAAATGCGTCTATGATTCGTCTATGATTTTCTCATTGAGCATACATAGAATTTCTGGGTTCATTAGAACTATGGATAGCATGTCTGTTTATATTTCTCATATATATATATATATATATATATATATATATATATATATATATATATATATATTAAAGAGAAACCACACTAAACTGTGGGCATGATACTTTTTGGGTGTATCATCCTCCTCAATCTATCTCAAAGAATTTTGCTCTTTGTTTGCAGTCTACAAATATATCACTAGCTATTTATGAGCTTATAAAATAATAGCTAGTGTAATCTAAACTCGAGTTGCATCCTTCTTTAATTGAAAACAAAAAACTACTTCCACCTTATGCAGAAGCTGTATTTTACTTTATTATCCATTACTTGAAATGGTCTGAAATACATTTTTTATATCAATGATGTTCCTCTATAGATGGCTGAGTACCAGATATCTATATATGGGAGACAGCAAAGTGAGTGGGACTAACTTGCGAGTTGGAGAGTAAACAATTAATTGTATAGTGACAATGTTGTTTGGTTAATCCAGGTAATACTCTCGTCAAATACCTAACATTCTAGACTAGTAGATACTCCTCTTCTCTTGCTTGGAAGAGGTCTCTATGGTAAGAGCCTTAGTGGAGGCATATGCGTGTGTGAGCACTTAAATTTCTGCAACCGAGCATTACCACCAAAAGAAAACTCACATTCATGTTCTTTTGTGTATTAGAGTCTTTGAATTTTTGGATAGTTATGGAACATTGACTTCCATTTAATTATGGAATATTGACTTCCATTTGTCATAAAAATGGATTTTTGTAATGTGTCAGCTGGAGAAGTCGTTTACCTGGATTTCTATACTAAACAATTTTTTTACACATAAGAATACTAGAATTTAATAAATATGAGAAGCCTATGATTCTTTATTGTTTTTCATCTTCCTTGATTGTACAATATCTAAAAGGAAATGGGGATTGGAACATTATTTCAGAATATCCTTATTGAAAGTAATGAAGAAATTCAAAGTCCAGAAAGCTTGTCCTCTAATTAATGTGTCAAAGTCTTCTAGTTTGTCTATTATGCAGTCTTTGTTTGTTTGTACTGCCTATCTGATTTGTCTGTTTGTTAAAGGCTTTTTGTCTGTTCTCGAAAGTAAACCCTAGGGACCAGGTTGTTAGCATGAGTTTGGCTATAAATGTAAGTCAGGAATCATTGTAGAATCATCAAGAAAATGAATGAAAAAGATTCAAAAATTCTTGAAACTTTATCTTATATTTCTTAGCAATGTCTATGAATGTTTTCATGGTATCAGAGCTTGATGCTCAATAATTTAGTCTAATCAGTGAAAACACTTTAGATCAAACATAGTTCTTGAGTGTAGATTAATATCATGGCAACAAAAATAGATGCAAATAGTCCTCTTTATCTATATCCCTCAGACGGGAGCAACTTTCAGGTGGTAGAGAAGATTCAAGGATCAACCAACTTCAGGTCATGGAAGAGATCTATGGAGATAGCTCTAGCCTTTAAAAGAAAATTAGGGTTTGTCAAAGGAACAATAAAGAAAGAAAGTGATGCAGTGAAAGCAGAGGCCTGGAAAACATGTAACAGTATGATAATTTCTTGGATTTTGGGAGCTGTGTCTGAATCCATAAAAAAATCAATCATGTTTGTGGACAATGTTCACCAGATCTAGATTCAACTAGAAAAAAGGTACTCTCTTACAAATGGATCCAGAAAATACAAACTCAATAAAGAGTTGTATGAGACCAAGCAGTCAACAAGATCTGTCAGTGAGTACTATACACAAATGAAGGCAATCTGGGAAGAATTAGAGTCAATCAACACTCTACCTGTTATGTCATCAACAACAGCTGAAGTGACAGCATTTCTAAATTCTCTAGAAAAACAAAAAGAAGAACAGAAGCTATTTCAATTCTTGAATGGGTTTGATGATGCATATGAAGCCCAGAGAAGTCAGCTCCTTATGATGGAGATACTACCACTTGTTGAAACAGCATGTGGTTTCTTAGAGTAAGAAGAAGCACAAAGGAACCTGCTTGGAAATTTTAAAGAAGAGCCTGAAACCTTAGCCATGTTCAGCAAAGGGACATGGGGAGCTTGTATTGCTTATGGGAAGCCAGGGCACACAGGAGATAAGTGCTGGAGTGTTGTTGGATATCCCAGCTGGCATGCTGCAAGCAAGCACCTCAGAAAGGAAAATGAAAAACCTATACAGGAAATTCAAAATGGAATAAGAACAAGACTGGAAATACAAGGACTGCAACAAATGTGCAAAGCAGTGCTCAAAGTTAGTCAAATGGAAGCACCATAAGTCAGTTCTCTATGCAACAGATAGAGGCTCTTCTCAGAATGCTCCCAACTCAGTCGAAGCAAGGAACAACTGATACAAATGATGAATTTGATGCAAGTTATGCAGGTATGGTTTCTTGTTATTATGCCGATTCTATAGCTAATGAGTGGATAATTGATTCTGGAGCATCTGATCATATGACTGGTTGTGTTGATAGTATGTTTAATGTTGCTGAAAGTAAGAATGATCCTAAAATAAACCTGCCAATTGGACAGACAGCTAGGATTACTCACACTGGAAATATTAAGCTAGGAAACTCTCTATTGCTAGAAAATGTCTTATTTGTCCCCGCATTCAAACACAATATTCTCTCTGTGAACAAACTGGCAAAAGACTTAAAGTGCAAGATAATGTTCTATCCAGAATATTGTGTTATTGAGGATACAGAGTCTAGAGCATTTAAAGGGTTAGGAAGAATGAAAAATGGATTGTACTATCTCATGAATGAGCCACTAGAGAGTATAATCAAACAGCTTAGAAAACAAACTATGTCTGATAAAAGCACAGAAGGAAATGAGAAGAAGGCTATGAATTCTAGGTCTTACAGAGATGTCCCTACTCTAGTTCCAAATGTTCCTAGACTAAGTAGCAGAACCTTATGGAATCATAGATTAGGTCATGCTCCTAGGGCTAGAATTGAGAAAATAAATGGGCTAAAAGGGATGGATTCTAAGAATGCTACAGAAGTTTGATTGACATGTCCATTAGCTAAGTTCATAAAGATACCATATAATGTGAGTATGTCAAGAGCAAGTAAAGCATTTGAGCTCATACATATAGATACTTGGGGTCCATATAGAGTATGCACAAAAGGAAAGTATAGATATTTCTTAACTATTGTGGATGACTACTCTAGAATGACCTGGATTAATATGATGGTTCATAAGTCTGATGCATACACTGTTATTGGAACATTTGTGAGAATGGTGAAGAAACAGTTTAATAAAGTAGTGAAGTTGGTAAGATCAGATAATGCATTGGAGTTTAAGGATAAAAATTGCAGATATCTCTTTGACAAGCTTGGAGTTATCCATCAAACATCTTGTGTGGGTACTCCACAGCAAAATAGAAGGGTAGAGAGGAGACATAAGAATATTCTTGAAATGACAAGAACCCTCAGATTTCAAGCAGGTCTACCATTACAATACTGGGGTGATTGTGCTCATGCTGCTATTCATATTACAAATAGACTTCCTAGTGTGGTCTTAAATGACAAGTCACCATATGAAATGTTGTACAAAGAAAAGCCTGCTTATGATCATTTGAAGG
This sequence comes from Saposhnikovia divaricata, assembly GCA_036435485.1. Lineage (NCBI taxonomy): Eukaryota > Viridiplantae > Streptophyta > Magnoliopsida > Apiales > Apiaceae > Saposhnikovia > Saposhnikovia divaricata. Next base: position 65,389,460 of record CM071595.1, on the reverse strand, counting down.
CCTTTGGTTGTCTAGCTATGGCTTCCAATCCTAACAATGGAAATGATAAGCTGGAGGCCAGAGGTGTTCCATGCTTGTTCCTTGGATATCCAGCAACTCAAAAGGGTTACAAGCTCATGAATCTGATGAATAATCAAATGTTTGTATCAAGGCATGTGAGGTTCTATGAAACCATATATCCTTATCATACTCTCCTCACAATGACAGGTCAAGAGTTAGAAAAACAGACTTAGAACTCTGCTCAAACTCAAGGGTGGATCGATGATGATTTCACTACCACTCCTACTGAAACACAAGAGTCAGATACTTCTTCTCATCAGCAAACTGAATCTGATTCTACCTCAGACAATTTGTCTGATACTCAACCTCCTGCCAGAAAATCTATGAGGGATCACAGACCTCCAGCATGGCACAAAGACTACAAGGTCACTAATGATGCCTGTACTTATGCTGAAGTGGTGAAAATGGTGGCACCTGCAACTGTAACACCTCAATTTCTCTGTATGATGGCTTCTCAAGACAAAGAACTTGATCCAGTACATTTTAAGGAAGCAATGAAGTACAAGCATTGGCAAGAAGCTATAAATGAAGAGCTGGATGCACTTGAAGAAAATAACACTTGGGAAATAACTGAGTTGCCTAAAGGAAAATAAGCTATTAGATGTAAATGGCTGTACACCACCAAGTATAATCCGAAGACTGAAAAAATTGAAAGATACAAGTCTAGATTGGTGGTTTTGGGGAATAGGCAGAAATATGGAGTGGACTACAAGGAGACTTTTGCTCTTGTAGCAAAAATGAATACAGTGAGATCTCTGTTGGCTGTTGCAGCAATGCAAGGATGGCATGTGCATCAAATGGATGTAAAAAAATGCTTTTTTACATGGAAGTATAAAGGAAATAGTCTACATGAAACTACCCCAGGGTATCTTGGTAATGGGTTTAGGTTTGGAAAGCAATTTGAGGGAGAAGTGGTAGCTGATTCTCCAAATATGGTGTGCAAGCTAATTAAAGTCCTCTATGGGCTTAAACAAGCTCCTAGAGAGTATTCTGCAAAGCTCAGTACAGTCTTGGTAGAAAAAGGATACAGTCAGTCCAAAACTGATTACTCTCTATTCACTCACAATGGAGATAGAGGATTTGTAGCAATCTTAGCTTATGTGGATGATTTTATGATCACAGGAAGTAGTCTGCAGGTAATTATAGAAGCAAAGGAATTTCTGAAAACTTAATTTCATATGAAAGATATGAATGAACTGAAGTACTTCTTAGGAATTGAAGTGGATATAACTCAAGCTGGTATCTTCTTGTCTCAAAGGAAATATCTCAAAGACATCCTGAAGGAGTATGGTCTAGTAGGATGCAAGCCTCTCAGATTACCAATGGACACTCATACTAAACTTACTGCCAATTCTGGTCCTGTTATGGAACATCCAGAGGAGTACCAAAGGTTGATAGGGAAACTCATATATCTGACTATAACCAGACCAGATATAGCTTACATTGTTCATACGTTAAGTCAGTTCATGAATGCTCCCACCTCTACTTACTATCAAGCAGAAAAGAGGGTATTAAGGTATTTATCTGGCTCGAGCTCTCAGGGCATTCTACTTGCATCTCAATCTGCAGCAAAACTTACAGCGTACTGTGATAGTGATTGGGCTGGTTGTCCATCACTAGAAAATCTACAACAGGTTTTTGTATATTACTTGGAAAATCTCCTATCTCTTGGAAGGCAAAGAAACAAGGGGTTTTGGCCAGGTCAACAGCAGAGGCAGAGTATAGGTCAATGGGAATGACCATCTATGAAGTCATGTGGATCAAGCAACTTTTAAAGGACCTGGGTCTCAAATCATTGGGTTCAACTGATCTTCTGTGTGACAATCAGGCTACACTGGCCATTGCAGCCAATCCTATTCACCATGAGCGAACTAAACATGTTGAAATTGATTGTCATTTTATTAGAGACAAAGTTAAAGATGGCAAAGTTAATCCTTCATATGTCAAAACATCAGAACAGGTGGCAGATGTTTTTACCAAGATTCTATCTATTGAGCAACACAAGAAGCTTCTATCCAAGCTTGGAGTTCAGAATCCTTCCTCACAGCCTGAGGGGGAGTATTGAAAGTAATGAAGAAATTCAAATTCCAGAAAGCTTGTCCTCTAATTAATGTGTCAAAGTCTTCTAGTTTGTCTGTTATTCAGTCTTTGTCTGTTTGTACTACCTATCTGATTTGTCTGTCTGTTAAAGGCTTTTTGTCTGTTCTCGAAAGTAAACTCTAGGGACCAGGTTGTTAGCATGAGTTTGGCTATAAATGTAAGTCAGGAATCATTATAGAATCATCAAGAAAATGAATGAAAAAGATTCACAAGTTCTTGAAACTTTATCTTATATTTCTTAGCAATGTCAATGAATGTTTTCAATCCTAGACAACACCTTTCTTCCTCTTTTTGAGGTTACTGTTGATCCAGACTCACAGAACTTTGTGAACTAAGAACAAGAAAGGGATTAAGTATAGTAGTATATATTAAGGGTTTGGCTTTCATGTGAGACAGGGAGAGGTCTTAGTGTTGTAGATATTGGCTATTTACGTAATGAGTACAAATCTAAATATAAATCCAGGAGAAATGGGAAGGACAAAACCCAACTCATGCGCTTGGTATTTGTTATATATTTTTGAGAATGCACCCCACATATCATCCATGAATATTGAACTATTGTAGGCTTGTAGTATGCATGTAACTATGTTTAGGTTTTTGTTTTCTAAAGACCAGGTTGTATTAGGGTATGCTGCACTGTATCAAAGTTATCAAAAATGAATATTTTACATGAAAATTTCCAGTGTTAAGGATTATTATTTGTAGTATTTCTAGGTTGCTATATCAAATTTGGCCTGTCAAATTTCATGTTTCAGCTCCGCGAGTCAAAGGGCATGACAACCATCAGATTTCGCCCGCATGATGGGGAGGTAACCATGGAAATACTATTCAGATTTGGTTTCGTTATTTTTTTTTTGAATAAAAGATTTGGTTTCGTTATTATATAAGTTTTTGAAAATATTCCATATTTGTGCTAATTTAATTAATATTCAAGGTTTGAATCCCGTTAATAGCAAAATTAAGTTAAGAATTTATATTATTTGTTCTAACAATACATGAGTTTTTGACTAATATATATTAATTTAAAATTAAAATAACTATTAAACTAGAATATTAGATAAAAATTTAATTTTAATATTAGAAAATATTATATCATATTTAAAAGAATCTCGTAAATCTTGACAAAAAAAAAAGCCGTGCATCGCACCGGTTATAACTAGTTTATTCTAATAGTTAAACTACCACTTTAATTTCTTGCTCAAACTTGTTTCGCAGATTAAGTAAAGCAACCATAAAAATTAATATAATTGTTTTGTGAGAAAACTATTGGTCATTTTATCTATCGAGCAATGTTTGGAAACTTAAATGACAATGGCAGACATCCTTTAGCATGTTAGCCCGTCCTCTGTTTTTTTGTTGTTGATATGAGCATTGTATCTTTTGTATTTAAAACAAACTCCTCCCCTTTTGGAAGATATGTCTGAGGAAGTTGTATCTTAGTAATTGTATTGCATAGTTAGAACCCTCCCTGTAAGAATGTATAATTCTCCTTACTGGAGTATTCTCATTAATCCCATATATATAGGTGTGTACATTGCCTATTGTACGAGAATATTTACTTTACATAATTACACTAATTATCACATTACAGAATATTCACACAATCTCTATCACACCCCCTCAGTTGAAGCGGGAGGAGGTTTAATGCTGAGACTGGATCTGAAGTCAAGGAACAGTTGTCGTGGAAGACCTTTCGTGAAAATGTCTGCATACTGATAAGAAGAAGGAATATGTAACACTCTAACATGACCCATAGTAACCTTTTCACGAACAAAACGAATATCCATCTCAGTATGTTTAGTTCGTTGATGTTGCACAGGATTGCTAGCAAGATAAACTGCAGACACATTATCACAGTAGACAAGAGTAGCCTTACGAGGCGGACAATGAAGTTCAAGCAGGAGATTTCTGAGCCAACATGTCTCAGCAACGACGTTCGCAACACCTCTATATTCTGCTTCCGTGCTTGAACGAGAAAGAGTAGCCTGCCTCTTTGCTGACCATGATATAATATTATCACCTAGAAATACACAGTATCCCGATGTAGACCTGCGCGTGTCTGGACAACCGCCCCAATCTGCATCCGTGTAGGAGATTAAACTAGTAGGTGAAGATGGATAAATATGTAACCCATAATCTAGGGTGCCCTTGACATACCGAATAATGCGTTTGAGAGCATTAAAATGTGGCTCCCTGGATGCATGCATAAACAAGCAAACCTGTTGAACCGCATAAGGAATGTCGGGCCGAGTGAAGGTAAGATACTGCAGGGCACCTGCTAGACTCCGGTATAAAGATGGATAAAAAACTGGTTCCCCATCATTCTCACTAGCTTTGCTTTTTGAGTCAACTGGAGTTGGCATTGTTTTACAATTTTCCATTTTGGACCTGTACATAACTTCCTCTGCATATTTTCGCTGACTTAAGAACATATTAGTAGGCGTTCTAGTAACTGAGATTCCTAAAAAGTAACTCAGTTGACCCAAATCGGTCATTGCAAATTCAGATTTGAGTAAGTCAATTATGCAAGATTTTAACCTATCCGATGAAGCTGTCAAAATAATATCATCCACGTATACTAATAAATAAGCAATGTCATCTCCATAATGATAAATGAAAAGTGAACTATCACTTTTACTGCAAATAAAACCAATATCCATGATAAAATTAGCAAAGCGTTGATACCAAGTCTGAGGTGATTGTCTCAGGCCATATATAGACTTGCGAAGACGACATACATGTTGAGGAGCTCGTGGCTCAACAAATCCAGGTGGCTGAAACATATAAACAGTTTCCTGTAAATCACCATGTAAGAACATGTTTTTGACATCAAGTTGATGATCTGGCCAATTTCTCCCCATGGCAATACTCAAAACAGCACGAATAGTTGCCGGTTTGACCACTGGACTAAACGTTTCATCACAATCCACATCGTCAAGCTAACCCTTACCATTAGCAACAAGTCTTGCCTTATGGTGCTCCAAATCTCCATTTTCCCTATATTCGTGACGATACAACCACATACAACGAACAACATTTACACCTGCTAGTCTTGGAACAATATCCCAAGTATATTGTTCAGTAAGAGCATTAAATTCCTCAGTCATAGCCGCATTCCAATTTGGATCAAGCATAACAAGTTTAGAATTTTAGGTAGAGGTGATTTTGTTTGAGTAGACAAATTAAAGTGAACCTTAGGCTTAAAAATTCCATGTTGGTACCGAGTTTCCATGCGATGACTAGGTATGGAAGCTGGACGAGCTTGTTGTATGGTAGATGTATGAGATGGTGGTCTGGTCAATAGAGGGATTTTTTTCAGATGCGAAAGAGATGGGAGAATTAGAACGAAACGGAGATACTTGTACATGCTGAGGTGATGGCTGTGGTATTAGAGAAGAGGCCTGAGTAGATGAAATATTTTGATGCAGATGATGAGTGATAATAGGAGAAGGATCAGTAGACTCAAGGAATTGATAGTCAGAATTCACACTTTTCTGCAAATTAGAAAAGGGAAAAATGTGTTCCTGAAATGTCACATGTCGCGAGATGAGTATATTCTTTGTGGACAAATCATAGCACAAATACCCCCTATGGTTTGGTAGAAATCCCAGGTATACACATGGAGTTGTCCTAGGAGCTAATTTATGAGGTGATGTTGAAGAAAGATTTGGGTAACAAAGACATCCGAATACCCTGTTAGGTTAGGGGCTTAACGGTGTCCCAACCCGATACTTGAGCCAACAATGCTCAAGCATCCCCAAACAATACTTAAGACTACATCTCTTAAGCTTTCACCTCCCTACAGACAAATACGATATGACTATGTATATATAGCCATCACAAACTTAGCCACCAAAATATCCTTTTCATACTTTGTTTCCAATTACAATCATTATCATACTTGGTATCTAAATATACCATCTATAATAATTATCTAAACACATAATTATTACCCAATCCATATATGTTTTGGATCACCAAAACCCATACTATTCGTATTGGGTTTAAACCCAACAATCCTCCCCTTCAACCCAATACCCACATCGGATTGAACGGTAACCATCAAAGCCATTGATGTCCATCTGCCAACGCCTCCCCTCGAACAAGAATCTCCTCATCTTACTCCTCCAATCTTGAGTGTCGCTAAAACCCATATAGTGACCCTCCAAACCATCCAAACCATCGTTCTTCACCATAACGATGTATCCATCTACAAAATCACGTGCATCAACTACCACGAGTGCTCTTCCACATGTTGAGTCACCCGATCCTTGCTTTCACAATCCTCCGGTCTCCTGAAGAAAATCACTAGTATCATCCAAGTAGTTCACCTGGTTGATCAAGCCATTGAAACAATTGCGATGACCTCTTCCATCTTCTTCCATCTTGAGTCCGAACACAGGATTGATCCACGGTGCAAGTCAACCGTCAAACCGCACGTAATTTTGTCTCTACTCGCTTTAGTAGTCTCCTTGTCAGCAAATCCTTCATTGTACTCTGCCAGATCAATTGAACCTCGAACTTTCCCTTAACCTCATCCATCACGAACCCGAACCTTGGCTCTTGATACCACTTGTTAGGTTAGGGGCTTAACGGTGTCCCAACCCGATACTTGAGCCAACAATGCTCTAGCATCCCCAAACAATACTTAAGACTACATCTCTTAAGCTTTCACCTCCCTACAGACAAATACGATATGACTATGTATATATAGCCATCACAAACTTAGCCACCAAAATATCCTTTTCATACTTTGTTTCCAATTACAATCATTATCATACTTGGTATCTAAATATACCATCTATAATAATTATCTAAACACATAATTATTACCCAATCCATATATGTTTTGGATCACCAAAACCCATACTATTCGTATTGGGTTTAAACCCAACATACCCGAAGGTGATCATAAGTGGGAGTTCTTCGGTAGATGATTTCAGTGGGAGTCTTATTTTGTAAAATGCGTGTGGGTAAGATATTAAGATTATATGCAACTAAATTCAGTGCATAAACCCAAAATGATAGGGGAAGAGAAGCATGAAAACGGATTGTGCGGATCATGTTATTAATGGTCCGAATGATTCTTTCAGCTTTTCCATTTTGAGGAGATGTACGGGGACATGAAAACCAAAAAATCATTCCATTTTTCACACAAAATTGATGAAATGAAGCATTGTTAAACTCACGACCATTGTCACATTGGAATGTTTTTATGTCCTTTTGAAATTGAGTTTTTACATATGCTCTAAAAGTAAGAAAAGTAGAGAAGACTTGAGATTTATATTTTAGAGGAAATACCCATACAAAATGAGAAAAATCATCAAGGAGCATTAAATAATATTTCTCACCTAATTTACTTGTTACAGGAGATGTCCATATATCCGCATGTATAATATCGAAAGGCAAGAAAGTTACACTTAAAGAAGACTTAAACGGAAGTCTGGTATGTTTTCCCAGTGGACAAGAGAAACATGGTTGGGTTTCATTCCCCTTATTACATTTAATCAAATTTTTATTTCTAAGACAACTAAAAGTTGATGCTCCAGGATGTCCAAGTCTACTATGCCAAGTTGAAGAAGAAATTGCAGCTAAAGTAATTTGTGGATTGACACTTGCAGCAGAATTTGGCGAGAAAAGATAGAGGTCCCCCCACTATTGCATCTCGTAAGAATTGTCGCCGTACGTAGATCCTTCACAGAGAAACCAAAAGGATCAAACTCTATAGACACAGAATTGTCACTAGAAAATTTTTGAACAGAAATTAAGTTTTTGATGATGTTAGGTGCATAAAGAACATGTTTGAGTGCAAAAGATGGGTGAGGTGAGGGTGTATTAGTTATGCCATAGCCATGAATCGGAATACGATTTCCATCACCAACCATAATAAATTGAGGACTACTTAATTTGACTAGTTTAGGAATATTACCAGAGTTGCGAGTAAGATGAGAAGTTGCTCCGGTGTCCATATACCAAGTATCATCAGGTTGTTGCAGATTCATGGTACTAAAAGCATGGCCTAATTCAGTTGGGGTCATTAATGCTCCATACTGTTGCTGTTGAGGCGAAGTAAAATAGGCTTGCTGTTGTGCAAGCTGAGGAGGACGAGGGCTGGGGCTAAGAAGACCTTGTTGCGGGCGCTGAAGAGGAGTAGCTGGAGCAGTAGGGTATGGACAAGGTGGAGAGGTCCACTGTCCAGTGTGTTGCCAAGTCGGTTGGTTGGACCATCACTGTTGTTGTGGTTCAACCTGTTGTGGTGGTATTGTGGGTGTTATGTTGTTGCTAGAGACATTGCTAGTTACCATGGCGTACTGATTATGCTCCTCTTGTTTTGCACGTCGTGTTTCTTCTAACAGCAATTGAGATCTGGCCTTATTGAAGCTAGGTAGTGGATCAGCTTGTTGAATCATTGTTGCAATTGTGTCATACTCGCCTTTTGTCAATCCTGTAATTAATTGCAACACCATCTTTTTCTTTGAAATAGTATTCCCAACGTTAGACAACTGATCAGCAATAAGTTTCAGTTGTTTACAATATTCAGACATGTTTCCAAAATTCTCAAGACGAGTGTTGGTGAATTGTTCCTCCAAATACACGGCACGTGTATGCTTGTTGTCTTGGAAGATTTCCTCTAAACGTGTCCACAATTCAAGAGCACTTGCACCTATTTTCATGAATGTATACAGGAGGTCCTTTGATATTGTTCCATAGATCCACTGCTTCACAATAGCATCAAGCCTTTTCCATGTCGGGGTATCCAGATCAGATGGACGGGGGGTTTTTGCATCAATATGATCAAGAACATTGTATGCGCAAGCATGGATTTGGAACAGTTCAACCCAAGAAGAATATTGACCTTCTTCCTGATCTAAGACTACTGGAATAATGTTCTTTATATTAGTAACGGCAAATGCAGGATGAAAGGTGTTTGAGGAGGAAGTAGGAGGAGGGTCAGTAGTAGTAATGCTTTGAATAGATGTGGTTGAATCTGTTGAAGGAGCTATGTCAGGAATATAAGCGGCACAATAAAAAGAGAAGAGAAGGAGGTAAAACCCTAAAAAAAAAATCTGTTGTCCGGAAAATTAAAGAGAGAAAGTTTTATTTTTCAGAGAAGGCTCTGATTACCATGTAAGAATGTGTACTGGAGTATTCTCATTAATCCCATATATATAGGTGTGTACATTGCCTATTGTACGAGAATATTTACTTTACATAATTACACTAATTATCACATTACAGAATATTCACATAATCTCCATCACTCCCCCTCTAAGGAATTGCTTCTAATGTGGGTCATTTTTTCTTTACCTAGTCTCACTGGATTGGGAAAGAGTAATACAAGAGAGGACCAGATGGGAATGATATTCAGAGGACAAATGTGCCTCATGTTCGTTTAGAATTCCGTGATACGGTACAGTCATTGATTCTGGAAGCTTTCATGTTTTTAATAGCTTACGTTTGCACCTTTTCCAATTAAGTGAAAAGGAAACTAGTAAGAGAAGATTTAACAACATGAAAGGTATATATGATTGTTGTCAAGTAAATTTGTTCTGCATCTTCGTTAAGGAGAATTGGGGTATTTACCATTAAAAAATGACGAATAATAATTCCTGTACTTGAAAGAATACGTCGATATAGTACTTCTCTTTATTGAATCGGCTTTGCCCTGAGACCCTGCACCTGAGCTCCTGGTTAGTTTCTATCCAGGAAGAAGATATCAAGCTGTTAAGGAATGAGGGTAGTAAAGACTTGTACTGTGTAATAGCTAGCAAATAACCTTCTATACCTACAAAGGATGTAGTCACTGGACAACATAAGGAAGAATTGTAGATTTCTAAATTTGTTTCCTTGTTACTGCACTGCTTCTTATATAAACATGTTCGTATGTTACTTGTTAAAAAACATTCTCTGCTTTTTAGTATGGAGAGAGGAGATGCAGCAGGTTTATCTTGGGAGTGCGGTTCTTCCTAGACATATGGAAACTTAGTGAGCTTAACAGATACCTGAATTTGATTGAACATAGTCAGCTTGGTTTATGCGTCAGCCACATGTTTCAGAAGTTGCGCCTCCCCTTTTTTAACCGCAATAAAGGGTGCTTTATTTTGTTTGTAACTGTAAGGATCATCCATCTGTGTAAATGGAGATGTAAGATTACTAGGCGAGAATGGATCATAGTTTAAAACAACTGTATAATGTGGTACGGCACCAGCAGATCATCAACAATCAGTAGTGTAGTTCTAGTTTCCGTTGGCAATAACAAAATACATGTAATAAACTCTGTTGGTAATACTTAATAATTGGACTGTCATTTCAGTTCTAGTTCCTGAAACAATACTGTATCTTGGTTTCATTCCGGTACTTGGTATTTTTCATTTATAAAGAATATTGGTGATATTTTGTTGGATCATTCCTACGGTTGGATAGTATATAACATCATTCCTACGGTTGGATCGTAGAAAAAAAAATAAAAAAATAGATCATGTGCAATCGGTACGACGCTAGTTAAAGGGAGTAGTACTTTTGGCGGATTTATATTATAAACACGTACAAGAATGATTTGTTTTTCAATAATTTGTTGTACACATCATTAAAATCAGTATATAACATCATCCGTACGATTGGATCGTCCCAAAAAATTTAAAAAAAAAAATATTATTCGAAAATTATACTAGTTTGACCAAGCAGTACTTTGATAGTTGACCACTAAAATATCATACAAGAACATTAAACAACGGTTTTTTTATGAAAAACTGTTGTTGTGCTTAATATAACACAACACTTTTTATAAGAAAACCGTTGTCTGATTATTTTCATTATTTCCCACCAAATTCAATTCAAATTATTTCATTATTCCCACTAAATATTTCATTATTTCCCACCAAATTCTATTCAAAACTTTTTGTAGTTCAGACAACGGTTTCATAACAACCGTTGTCTAGTAGTTCATAGACAACGGTTCAGATAACCCGTTGTCTCATCAAAACACGATTTAACAACGGTTAATTATTCCGTTGTGTGAATTGTAATAACACAATGGTATATGAAAACAGTTGTGTAAACCTCCTTATTTGCACAACATCACATTTATAACCGTTGTCTGATTCGATTTTCATGGCCACAAAAACACAATGGTTTTAAACCGTTGTACTAATCATGGATCAGACAATACTATTTTATGGACGAAAAAAACTGTTGTCTGTTGATTTTGGGCAACACTTTTTTCTCTGAACGTTGTCTAAAGGTGTTTTTCTTGTAGCGTTGGTTTCGTTATTATATAAGCTTTTGAAAATATTCCATATTTGTGTTAATTTAATTAATATTCATGGTTTGAATCCGGTTAATAGCAAAATTAAGTTAAGAATTTATATTATTTGCTCTAAACAATACATGAGTTTTTGACTAATATATATTAATTTAAAATTTAAATAACTATTAAACTAGAATATTAGATAAAAATTTAATTTTAATATAAGAAAATATTATATCATATTTAAAAGAATCCCGTAAAACCTGATAAAAAAAAAAGGTGCATCGCACCGGTTATAACTAGTTTATTCTAATAGTTAAACTACCAGTTTAATTTCTTGCTCAAACTTGTTTCGCAGATTAAATGAGAAAACTATTGGTCATTTTCTCTATCGAGCAATGTTTGGAAACTTAAATGACAATGGCAGACATCCTTTAGCATGTTAGCCCGTCCTCTGTTTTTTTGTTGTTGATATGAGCGTTGTATCTTTTGTATTTAAAACAAACTCCTCCCCTTTTGGAAGATATGTCTGAGGAAGTTGTATCTTAGTAATTGTATTGCATAGTTAGAACCCTCCCCCCTCTAAGGAATTGCTTTTAGTGTCGGTTATTTTTTTCTGAAAAATGATAGAGTTACATAAAGTTTCACAAAAAATTTTTACAAAATGATAAGTGTTAACACAATGGACCCCTGCATTCACATTAATATCAACCAATAAAAACATTTATTAGTGGAATCCAACTCATTCTGTAAATGTTTCTGTGCAAATTTTCTGTGCACCTAGCACTACTCTTTTTTTTCTTTACCTAGTCTCACTGGATTGGGAAAGAGTAATACAAGAGAGGACCAGATGGGAATGATATTCAGAGGACAAATTGGGAAAGAGTAATACAAGAGAGGACCAGATGGGAATGATATTCAGAGGACAAATGTGCCTCATGTTCGTTAGAATTCCGTGATACGGTACAGTCATTGATTCTTGAAGCTTTCATGTTTTTTATTTGCTTACGTTTGTACCTTTTCCAGTTTAAGCACTTCATGAAGAAAAGGAAATATTAAGGCTATTAGGTGAAAGATAAGTGAAAAGGAAACTAGTAAGAGAAGATTTAACAACATGAAAGGCATATGATTGTTGTCAAGTAAATTTGTTCTGCATCTTCGTTAAGGAGAATTAGGGTATTTACCATAAAAAAATGATAGATAATAATTCCTGTACTTGAAAGAATACGGTCGATGTAGTACTTCTCTTTATTGAATCGGCTTTGCCCTGAGACCCTGCACCTGAGCTCCTGGTTAGTTTCTATCCAGGAAGAAGATATCAAGCTGTTAAGGAATGAGGGTAGTAAAGACTTGTACTGTGTAATAGCTAGCAAATAACCTTCTATACCTACAAAGGATGTAGTCACTGGACAACATAAGGAAGAAATGTAGATTTATAAGTTTGCCTCCTTGTTACTGCACTGCTTCTTATATAAACATGTTAGTATGTTACTTGTTAAAAAAAATTCTCTGCTTTTTAGTATGGAGAGGAGAGATGCAGCAGGTTTATCTTGGGAGTGCGGTTCTTCCTAAACATATGGAAACTTAGTGAGCTTAACAGATGCCTGAATTTGATTGAACATAGTCAGCTTGGTTTATGCGTCAGCCACATGTTTCAGAAGTTGCGCCTCCCCTTTTTTAACCGCAATAAAGGGTGCTTTATTTTGTTTGTAACTGTAAGGATCATCCATCTGTGTGAATGGAGATGTAAGTTTACTAGGCGAGAATGGATCATAGTTTAAAACAACTGTATAATGTGGTACGGTACCAGCAGATCATCAACAATCAGTAGTGTAGTTCTAGTTTCCGTTGGCAATAACAAAATACATGTAATAAACTCTGTTGGTAATACTTAATAATTGGACTGTCATTTCAGTTCTAGTTCCTGAAACAATACTGTATCTTGGTTTCATTCCGGTACTTGGTATTTTTCATTTATAAAGAATATTGGTGATATTTTCAAGCTTTAAAAAATAAATGTAATGTCATTCCTTAGCAACTTCCAAATTACTAAGATTTAGTTAAAATTCAGTAGAATAAACATTAAATCCCGTTAACATCTTCATTTTTGCCCTGCTGTTTATGCTTCCGCCATATCTTCAATAAAGTAAAACATTCTCATTGCTTGGCAATTCTGATGTAAGCAATCAACCCATACACGTATTGATGGATTATAATAAACTAAAAACTTTGCACTAAATGAATCAATTACAAAGTATGCATCATTGGCATCTTGGATATTAAAAGTGACACATAGTAACAATGAATTTTCAATAGCTACAAATGTGCAAAAAATATTTGATTCCATGTATCAGGAACCCCTGGCAAACACCAATGTATACAATCTGCATTACGTAGTGGATCGGCCTTTTGTTCATCAGTCAACAGTTTACCCCCAGTCTCCGTGTAAACTGAGGCATGTGCATCAATTCTGTACTCTGATAACTGTGTTATATTTATCAATGAAACAGGTACTTTCATTTTTCCTACAACATCCGCAACAACCTTCATTATCCGCTTGTCAGAGCCAGTTCCCCAGTGCCTCTTTTTCATTACAGGTTTTGTTTCATTGTAACATTTGATCCCTCCTTTGTTGTTCCAGTCTGCACTCCTGGGAATACAAATAGACACATTGTTATATTCCATTTGAAAACACCATTCTCAAAGAAAAAAATAATTAATTTTACAGTTGATGGACAGAGAGAAGACCTCTGGTGTGTGGGGGACATAGTAGTAAAGAACACCCTTGTTTTGTTGGTATCAATAGTGGTGTCAACCCAGTTGGCCCAAGTCTTTAATCCTATTCTATAGGAAACAGAAGCATCTAGTTCTTCATAACCATCTTCTCCATTGGCAAATGAACCCCATCTGTGCTAATAAAAAATTCTAGATTATTTTCTGAGAGAGATAATTCTAGATTTAGAGTAAGATGAGTTTGAGGAAATCCAGAGAACTTACAGAGACTTGATTTTTAGACCACTCATCCACCAAACATAAGTGTTGAAAACAAGGATATCAACTCCCAGCCAGTGTTTTGCATGCTTTGTAACTGAATCAACTTTTAAAATTCTCTGTTTTGGATCTCCTACTATTTTCAGATCAGAATTTGACTCAACTAAAAACGGAGCCCAGTAAAATTCAATTGTAGCATTATATTCCTGCACAACACACACAGAACTAATTGTTTTATAAAATTCTAATATGATATAGTTTCCTTTCAAAAAACATGTACATCTTGACATGGTTTTCAGTATATTTAAACTTCTGATCAGATTTTAATTACCTTGAAAGTTCTGTTTTTCTGGCTATATTAATATGCAGTATTCAAACAATTGCTAGGAGCACTTGGGCAGTACGTGAATCAAGAATTGTGACGAATCAGATCTTGATGGATTTGTTAAGAACACTACTCAAATGTTTTACCTTTGCTCTGAAGGTTGAATGAACACGGCCTCGGCGCATGGACTTCTGATCTGCAGGTATGATAAACTCAACCAGACAAACAAAAGACTGCCATTGTCCTCTTTGCAGGGAATCCCCTACAAACATAAGCCTCTTTCCTCGGAGTTTCTCAAGGGCAATTTTCGGATCAAACCTAATCATTAAGTAACCAGATATAAGTATCAGTGATCAAATACACTTAACAATTAATAAAATAGTACTATTATGACATGCATGCAGATAAGTTTTCACAATCTCTTTTAACATTTTTACGAAGATAAGATAAATTTGTATGTTAAATCTGTCTTGTGATCCATCATTCATGTTTGAATATTTTAAATTGTTTAGAATTGGACGCTCAATTTGGGACAGACTGGAATTCCAACCTAGGCAAGTAACAATCATCTGGCTGCCACTCCCAGTGACGATAATCTGAGTCCGGCCTGCCGTTTTTAACACAAGATACTTGTCTATCAAGATATGGGCAGCTCCTATCTGTGTACAGAGGCTCAATGGAGCTGTTAAATCTCCATTTTCCACTAGTAACACTACACTCATTAGGGTCAAATTCAAACCGATCATCTGCAAGGTAGTTCACCTCGTCATTGTCTGCAGTTTTATCTGTCACACAATTACATTAATGATAATGTTAGTGTAGTTAGTAGCAAATAATGTTGTTGGCCAAGTTCTTTTGTTTTTACTGCAAAAAAATCGAAATAGCTTTGTGCACCTTTAGACGTAGCAAGAGCACGCTTAGCGCAATGGTTAAGCGTGAAAATGGTGCTCGAAGAAAGAAAACTGATTCTTTCAGTGTACAACAACCCAATGAAGGCAAATGCACAGATTGAGATTGTAATAATGGAAAATGGAAGCTTTGACAGAGGAGATTTGATTAATGTGCCCATAAAGAAAGATGGGCAACTAATCAAATTTTATGAATGAAGAAAAGGAAAGCTTATGCATGGTGAAATAATAAAGGAAATATTTCCAACAAAATGATGAGCAGTTTGGAGAGTGTGTGTTTCTTGGGATTGTTTTATTGGTTTTGGAGTAGGAGTGAAGCTAAAGTCATGTACTGTTGGGTTTTAATAATCACAAACACATAGAGTTTGTATTCATAAAGTATTTCATAGGAGCATGTTAATATTGTGTAAAGTCATAAGTCTATTTGAGAAAATGAAGGTGGAAGGTTGTAATCTGCATCTTGTCCAGAAACAAGCAGTTGCACAAAATAGGAAATTTTTGAAGATGTAAAAATAGTTATATTAAGGAATTCTTTGGCATTAGACTTTTTCACAAGACAGATGAAAACAACATATGTACAGGAAGTATTATAGTGGTATTCATTAGGTGAAGTAAAGTTTTTACAGGAATGAAGTCGAGCTCTATCTCCCTCAGTAGAGGTCTGTATGACTTGCAATCACAGGAACCATAATTAAAAGGGGAAATAATTTATTGAACAGGTTGAACTAATCAATCAGATGGAGCTGATATTTGCCGTCCCATATCCATGGTTTGTTGAGTGGAAAAATTCATGTTGGTGATATTTCCCTGATTTGAAGTATTGTATTTGTACGTCATTTAAGGGTGGAGTGACAAATAAGTCCTTTTTGAATATCTTTAAGGAAAGTGCTAGGTTTAAAAAAGATAATCGCTTTAAAAACGATAAAAAATATTTTTAATTTTAACCGTTAAAATAATTTCAACGATCGAATCTAATATTTTTAAAAATAAACGATTAATATTATATCATATTAAAAATAAAATTATAGTCTAAAAACGATATAATTAAAAAAGTTTGTATTACAATTAAATTTTTTAAAAAAATTATAATCTGAAAAATATATAATTAAAAAGGGTTTCATGTTCCTGAACATGACCTTTGGTAATTACTTGAGGTTAAGAAGATTTCCCATATTAATATTAATGCACGAGGGTATAATTGTAATTACAAGTTTTTCTTAAAAAATTTACAATATTTATAAAAATACCACAATCTATTTACATTCAAAATCTTTTAACCTCACATAACTTCTCTAAGGTCAACCTCAGGGACATTTTTCTCATTAAAAAATGTTGTATTAGAATTGAATTATTTTTTTTAATATTAAAAAAAATTCATATTTGCTATTTGTACCCTATCTCGAGATCTAGAAATGAGATTTGAATGATTTTATTGCCCACGCGAAGCTCATAAAATTAATTTTAATTTAATGATGATATAACAATTATTATCCAAATGGAAACACTCAGAATTTCAAAAGAAAATATTATTACAAATTTTTATATTAATTCTATTTAGTGTAGAAAATCTACATTGATAATCCTATTTAATTTAGAAAACCTATTTATATATGATTTAAATAATTTAATTACACTTTTTCGTATTTTAATATGAATACAATTTTTAGTTTACATGTTAAAATACAAAATATTTTATGTTAGATCCAACATTTTTTATCTATTTATTTTAATATCTAACGGTTCTTATTTATTTTATCGTACTAAGGACCAGACTACCGACTACCAAAATTTTAGACAAAATCCCTTTCATACTTATTATTAAAATTGTTGTCAGTGAAGGAGATTATTTTGATAATCAAAACAAAATATAAGTATATTTTTTGAATTGAATAGAATTTTCAACATAAAAAATCGTCAACTTAATTGGAAAATAATTGTTAAACCATCACTAAATTAAAAATTATTTTGTTAATTTCACGTGGGTTCTAAAATCGTCCAAATCAAGTTTTAAGAATTTAAGATAAAACACATAGTAAATTGAACGTGTAAAATCTTATAATATAACAATTTTTTAAATTGTTAATATGTAAATTAATAACAAATAAATATTTAAAGAAATTAATATAATTTATGATAAAAGGATATATATATATATATAGAGAGAGAGAGAGAGAGTTGCACTCCATGAAGAACACCTTATATAAAGAACACTTTTTAAAAATAAATATATATATATATATATATATATATATATATATATATATTCTGATGAACAGTACCTGCTGACGTCAGCAAGCCACGTGGCACTGCCACGTCAACAGATGGACCCCCATTTGCTGACGTGGTAGTGCCACGTGACAGATGCTGACGTGGCATGCTGACGCGTCACTGCCACATCATCAAATAGGGACCCATCTGCGAACGTGGCACTGCCACGTGGCATGCTGACGTGGCATGCTGACGTCATCTACAGACGTGGCAGTACTGTTCATCAGAATTTTTTTTTTAAAATCTGGTGTATGAGGGTGCATTTTAATTTTGTGGGTGCCCCTGGTGGGGCCATTAGATCATAATAGAATCAATGGTTTAGATTGACATAAGGGTGTTCTTTATTGTTGTTTATATAAGGGTGTTCTTTATGGAGCAATGGCATATATATATATATATATATATATATATATATATATATATATATATATATATATATATATATATATATATATATATATATATCCAATAATATGTAATCTTATTACATAAACATTTAAAACATCTTTAAATTCAATCATAATGTAATCTATGTCATAATGATTTGTTGCACATGCAAGCATAATGTCAAAATTCATGCAATTAATATTATATAATTTGTTTTAAAAACTTTTGATATATAAGATATATTTTTGAATTATTTTTTAAATTATAAATTTTTATGTTAAATTATATTACAAAATAACTTTTTTATAATATTAATTTTTTCGATTCCAAGATATTACTGTATAGAGGTTTTATTGTATTTATACTAGATACATGTACACATATACGTGTGATAGGCAATTAATATTAATTCCTCACAATGGGGTTTCATGCTCGGATTTTCTGCCTAAACTTAGTTAACACAAATTCGCCATGATGACGGCTTAATACAATCGATTTCAATATTTTTAACTAGAACAAAACAACATTCAATCAACCCATTCACCATCACCATCTACTTAACAACTTAATCAAACCAACATCTCAATAACCATGGTCAAAACTAATATCTACTAATTCCATCCACTAAAACATAACCATTAACATAACTACTTTAACAAAAACTTCATCAACATCCAAGTTCATCATAAATCCAAAAACAAACTCATAACAAAGAGGGGGGAGGTTGTTCATATCTTTCTTGAGCTTTAAAAACACTAACAAGGGCTTGGAATCCTTATGGGAGCCTTAGTATATCCTTATAAGCCCTAATCTTGAACAATAAAATCAAGAACACAAAGTTTACTATTCATCACTATTCACCTACCACTTTGATCAAAGATTTGAATATGCTAGGTTCATTGGATGATGTTGAGATTTTGAACATACCTTAATCCATGCAAGAGCTTTCCAAAGAGATATAGATCATTAATTATGGACCCTTGGAGCTAGGGTTTCTATTTTGAATTCTTTGAAGAACAAATAAGGGCCGAAAGTTTCTTATTTTGGAGGGTTGGTTGCTTTGCTTGGTTTGACTAGTGGTTGGTTATGTTTGTGTAATGTTTTAATTGTTAAGTGTGCTAGATACTCTTCCTTTAATCCCCCGTTAACACATGTTAAGCTACTACAATTTTTCTTGAATTTTGTTTAGATTTTTACATAGATAATGTTTGGATAAATCCTTAAACCACTTGGTTGTTTAATTTGCTTTCACATGGATGCTCTTAAGGTTGCATGCTTGATCACCATATGTTAGGTCCAATATGATTGTAGAAGGGGGGGTTGAATACAATCTATATCAATTTCTCAAAATTTATTCGTTAAATAATTTTCACTTAAACGAATATTTTGTGCGGAATAAATTGACATGGATTTCAAGTTGAATATAATTGTATATTAACTTGATGTGGTGTTACAAAATCAATACAAACTATTATCAAGTGTTTAATAACTAATTAGAAAATTCGACATGAACTTTTCTAATTTAGTTAATAAATCTCAAGATAAGTACTAGGAAACTTAATTCGCTAGTAGTACAAGAATCACAAGTAGACAAGTTCTATCGGATAGAATATTACAAAGATGATGAACTTGAATTTATGTGAATTAATTTGTGCTTTGTGTTCTTGATATTTGAGAGAGAAAGCTGTTGTGTATTTTCCAAGAAATCTGTTGTGTTCTTCACTGCCTTGATTCTGCTGCTTCTGCTGATTTATATAACATGTATAGGTCTGTACTGATTAGATATGACTTAAACTGCTTCAAGACCTATTAAATCAGCTGTCAGCATGACTTAATCTTGCTCCAAGACATAATTAAACCTTCAATATGACTTATTTTCTGTCAGTATGACTTAGAAAATGTGTCGGTATGACTTAATCTTCAACAGTGTGGTCGGTATGACCTAAACCACTTTTGTCGGTATGACTTAATACCTTTCCAGAAATATCTTGCTTCAGTATGACTTATTTCCCTCGGTATGACCTAGCAGCTTTGAGGTCGGTAAGACATAATTCTTTTGCTCGGCATGACTTAACCTTTTATCATGTCGGTATGACTTATCTTAAGTCATACCGAACCAAACTCAGCCATGACATAATCTATTCAACCTTATTTAAGTCATATTGATCCATTTAATTAATTAACGATTAATCAATTCATAATTAATTGATACAATAATTAATTTAATAAATAAATTAATTCTGTTAGAATTAATTCATTAATTAAATCAATTAAATGATTTATATCAATTACAAATGAATTAAATTAAATCAATAACTAATTAATTTAATTCCCCCAAACCACGGAAAATAATAAAGAATTACCACTGACTTATATTGACGTTCGATGTACTGTCTGGTTCATGAACGACTAACTTCAATGATGCTTCTTCACTTCTGACTTTAAGCTGTGGTTTATTTCTTCTCTCAATTTTCTTGTACTTTGATTGATTTTCAATCTATCACTCGAAAAATCTCTGTCACTGTAAATGAATCCATTCACTTCAATGTTATACTGAGGCTTGATCAGATACCTGATACATCTTCCAGTGTGAAACATCAAAACTATAGATTGACTTCCTTCTTTCTTCTGACAGATATTGCTTCCTGAGATTCCTGTGACAGATCATACGGATATTTACTTATTACAATTTGGTTTAAGTTGATTAGGATCCTCGAACTACAAATAGGCTGATTCATATGCCTTTCAATCTCCCCCTATTTGTTTGTTAGACAATAACAATCAAATACCTAGAGGATACCTCAACTAATTCAACTTAACCAAATGAAAGATAAAATATTAAATGTAAAGCAAATATCAAACAGTTCTGGTTTATATTAAACATTTCCAAATTCAAACAAAATGATAAATACAAGATAGATGATCCTTTAGCCTGATCATAATTAACATATTCCTATCTTGACCTATCTAGCTCTAAAGATAATACATGTAAAGCTGTTCTTCAATTACTGTCTTCTCATCTAAATTCTCCTTCTTCTGGCTCATCTGTGACTTGAAGTTTCTTGTGCAAATCAGAATCAACAAGACGCTCTCTTCTTGATGACAATCCTTGAGGTAAGATTAAAGGAATTCCAAGCTTCTTTCTCAGTTCACCTTGAAATTTCTTGTAATCTTTTATATTCGTTTGTGCATAGGATCGAATGTGATCTGCAGCTGTTACCTTTTCTTCAGTCAAGAATCCATGATTTCTGAGAGCATATT
Organism: Saposhnikovia divaricata; assembly: GCA_036435485.1. Lineage (NCBI taxonomy): Eukaryota > Viridiplantae > Streptophyta > Magnoliopsida > Apiales > Apiaceae > Saposhnikovia > Saposhnikovia divaricata. Next base: position 65,367,913 of record CM071595.1, on the reverse strand, counting down.
CAGCATATACCAAGTGTTTTGCATGATGTTCATATAACTCATCTGTCTGAAGATTGATTGAATGAAGTACCTCTCCCTTAAGAAATTTTACTTGTGGAGGATTCTTAATTACTTCTGGTCCAGCTCTTTCAGCAAATTCTTTGAACTTTTCATGTAGCAAAACACCTAGCTCAGACGATGTTCTCACCTTAGGCCTAAGTACCCAAATCTCTGTCAGCGATCTGTCATAAAAGAGCTGAATAGATACTCTGAAAGTTCCAACATTATGACATTCCACAAATATTACCAGCTCATCAGATTTGGGGTCAAATGCAGTAGTTATCCTGATGACTTCTACCTTTAAGGCCCTTACATACATATCATGAATTGGATTTGCCAGTTTGAATTCCTCGAGAATTTCTCCAAGACGACGATCTTCATAATCAGAACTCTGAGGTGAATCAATTGCTTTTTTAGCACGTTCCCATTTGTCACCGCTCTTGAGTCTGATATATGTCTTTCTCTTCTGAACATTTATAGCATGTAATCGTTTTAGTGCTTGCTGTTCAGCTTTCTGAAGCTCTTCATTTCGTGCAATCTGCTCTAATGACTTTTGAAGCTTTTCTTCTCTCATCAGCAAATTAGCTTCCCTCTGAGCAAATAACTCTTCAGATTCTCTCTCTGCTTGTTGAGCTTCATATTCAGATGTCACTGGTTCTTCTCCTTCCCAGTGACTTAAATCTGGTTCAGGTAATTTTTCACCTTCATCAGAAAAATCAAAGTCATCAAAAACATCAAAATCATCCGGTTCACCCGTGTAGTAATACTCTGTGTCTTTGACTTGATCATCTACAACAACTTTCTTCTTCCCCTTATTCCTCCTGTCTTCACTGTCTGTATCAGATTTATCTCCTCCCTCTCTTTCTTTTGATTTTTCTCCTTTCTCCCCTTGTGATTTCTGTTGCTGTTGTGATTTCTCCCCCTTAGTTGAGGAATCCTCTACAGATTTACCAGTTGCACCAGCTCCAGGATCTCATTCATCACCATCACCACTTGTTCTTGCAAAGAATTCTCTTTCTTCAGTTGTTGGTGTGCGATTTTGACTTATCAGATTGAACAAATGCCTTAATACTTTAGCTTGATGTGCATTTTGCTTCTCAATTTGATCTAGTCGAAAATCAGTAGAACGCTGATTTTCATGTACTTCTTCCTGTAGATTGTCAACCTTGTTGGAGATTTCAGCAATTATTTTATCTTGTGCCACAGTGACCTCACCAGAATCATCAAGAGCTTTTTCATAAGAAAGTTCGAGAGTGTTGATTTTATTAGTGAAGGATGTCTTCAAGTTGTTGATGTCACCTTTTATCGAAGTAAGCTGATTATCAACAGAGGTGGATGGAGAAGACTGTTTATCCACTTGTGCTCGAAGTAGTCTAGCTTCAGCTTTACTTGCTTCCAGTTCCCTTTCCAGATTTTGTTTCTTTTGTATCAATGAGAGATTGTATGTGTCTGTGTGTGCACTCACCTGAGTTTCACTCACCTGATGTGCATGTGTATCACTCAATTTTGTGGTGATCCTCGCATCACTCCTCTCAATTTCCTTAGCTTCTCCAGAAACGGTACCTGTAGTTAAAATCACCCTAGCCTCCTCTGGGAAGGTCAGTGGTGGTGAAATGGGAGTTCGCAAATCCCTGTCCTCAATCAATTCTACTTGTACATTTGGATTTGTAATCTGAATTGCTTCAGTAGTAGATTGATCAAGTTGCCTTCCACTTTCTCCAGTCGAAACTGCGAGTGGAAACTCCCTTGAGGGATCTAGGAATGTTTCTCCTAGGAGGGGAGATGATGGTTCCATTAAAGTTGGCAAGGAACCAAGATTTCCCTCTGAAGTCTGTGAAGACTCTTCTACCGTAACTATGGTAGGCACTGTTTCAGACTCGATGTGCTCTCCTGTCAATGTGTCCCTATGTTCATCATAATCTATATGTTCTCCCGTTGTTAGTAATAACAAAGGGGTTGTGCTTGACACGTTACAGGATGCCATGGCCCTATGACGAATTTCAATAGTATCATCTTGTTGAGAGGATGATCCTAGTAACTGTTGCATGGCCAAATCAATGTCCATATCTTGTTGGGAAGATACGGATGGGCTTACAGTTGCCTCTGAATCAGTTCTACTTTTCTTTTGTAGAGGCAGAGCTGTGGGTTCACTCATTATATTACTTCTCTTCTTTGCTCTTTGAAAGGGAATTTTCTTTCTGGAATGGAAAGTTTTAAGTGATGTAGATTGAGTGTTTGGCTCTATGACCGGGGTTCGAGATTGCGGTCTTACAATCCCTTGGTCAGCCCTATCAACCACTTGGGTTCCAGAAGTACATTGTTCAGCAATAGAAGTTATAGAGAGATTAGAAGTCAATACTTGGTCAGCAGGTGTCGAAGAGATTGCAGCTTGAGTAGTTTGAACCAGTTGCTCTTGAACAGGTTCAATTTGCTGAATAAGTACTTCTTGTTCAGCTTCAGGTTCCACTATTGGTTCTGCTTGCTCAGGTAGTGGTTCATTTTCCTCGGGTAAAGGTACGGGTGCAATGATGGGTAGTTGTATAAAGTTTGACATGTATTGAGTGACAACTACTGGCACATTTGAAAATTTAGGTTTGACACCGTACTCAGTGAATAATCTTGTCGAAGGTTTACCCGACACCATTGCTTCACTATTCAGAAATGGAGCATGATATTGTAATTCTACCAAATGATTAAAAATCAAAGAAAGGAATCTTGGGTAAAAGCATTGAACTTTATCGCCCCTGTCAAAATTCCTTTTAGCGTTGATTACTCTTCTAACCATAGGTCCACACAGAAGGCTGCCAATGTTGATTCTTCGATTATAAGCAACTGCAAATCCAATATGCTGCATAAAGGAAGGTAATACTCCAAAGTTGCGTTTTGTAGAATTGGCAAACACCTTGGCTAGTGTGTCTAACACATAATCCCATCCCTGAACTAGAAACTTTTTATTCAAGACAGGAAGATCTGGGCTGTCTTGATAATGAATACGACCGTATTTATGACAGATTCATCCACTGTGTACTGATTGTCTCCAAGAGTGAAAACAAACGATCTGTTATCGTTAGAAACGACAACAGTAGTACACATAATTCGCAGGGGTTCAATTTTTAAAGGAGTATCTAAACTCAAAGCAGTGCGAACTAGTGAATGATAATTCAAAAATCGAATCCACGGTCGAAAACGTTCGAGTGAACATTTTTCGGGATCAAAATATCCGATCAAATTATGCTTAACTATTTCAAAACGATCATTGTTATTACCAGCCATTTTTATCAAATTTTAAACCTTTGAAAATTTCAGATTTTACAAAATAATTAACTAAATTGAATTATTTCAAATTAATAATTAATTAAAAATTCGAAGATAACCAAAGTTGTTCAAAAATTCTGAAAAATTCACACAATGATCTTGATATACACACAAACACACCAGTATTTTTAGTTTTTGCAAAATCAAAACCAAATGTTCGGAATTTTAGATCGAATTTTCAATTTTCCGAAAATAAAATCTGAACAACTCGATTAAAAACGATGATTGAACGGTCGATTTGTAGAGAATTGAACAGAGAATCGTTTAATCTTGTTTAGAGCTTGATTTCAGTGAGATTTGAGTGAAAAATTGGGCATGAATTTGTTACCAGGCGTCGTGTATATATGTATGTATCTCTTTGAGTTCTCTATGACTTAACATGAGAGAATGACTTAAAATGAAATATGACCTATCTTTTCTACTCAGTTATATATATACTAAAACCTACGAATATGACTTAAATCTGTTAATACAAATAACTGAGTATAATTTAATTAAAAACTTAAAACTGAATATGACTTAATCTATATACAAGACTTAACTGATTATGACTTAAATATATACAACAGACTCGATTATGACTTAATTAAAACTAAGACTCGTTATGACTTAAAATATGTACAAGACTTAAACACTGTACAGACATAACTGATTATGACTTAACTAAACCAGACAAGACTTAATTCTAATGAGACTTAAATATTTACTAACGAATACGACTAAATCTAATCAGTATAACAATTAAGTCATACCGACCAGAAAACAGAATAAAAACAAGTCATAATATAATTTAGATTTAATTTAAGTCATATCTACTCAAAATAAATTAAAGTAAATGCATATTTCTTAATTAAACACACAAATATTTACAACTATTAATACAGAAAAATATATTAAGAATAATATTATAAATCAAACAAATAATAAAAATAGAAATAACTAATATAGATTAAACTATTAACGGAAATAAAACAATATTAACAGTACAAACATTACAAAACATTAAATAAAATATTCTAAACAAATAAAATAAATACATACAATTATTCTAAAATTATAGAAATATGGAATATCAAATATTTAATTAAACAAAGTGATAAATACAATAACAATCAAGAAAAACAAGTTGATAAAATAATTAAACAAGTGATTTTATTCAACAAATATTCACAAACTAATCACTTGTTAAATATTAAAGATCAAACCTCAGATATTAACTACATTAATTACTAGGACTGTTCAACATACCCAATTCACCAACAATTTTGGTGAATGTGGATTCGTCGAGCGACTTAGTAAAAATATCTGTTGTTTGTTCTTCAGTGGGTACAAACAGTAATTTCACTGTACCATTCATAACATGCTCTCTAATAAAATGATACCTGATATCTATATGATTTGTCCTTGAATGCTGCACAGGATTGTTGGAGATTGCTATGGCACTTGTATTATCACACAAAATAGGAATATTTTGTAATACAAAGCCATAGTCCATCAGTTGATTCCTAATCCACAAGATTTGAGCACAACAGCTTCCAGCAGCTATATATTCAGCTTCGGCTGTTGAGTTGGAAACTGTTTGCTGTTTCTTGTTGTACCATGAAACCAATCTACCACCTAGGAATTGACAACTCCCAGAGGTGCTTTTTCTATCTACAACACTTCCTGCATAATCAGAATCTGTATATCCAACAAGATTAAAACCAGAATCTTTAGGGTACCAGATACATAAATTAGGCGTACCCTTAAGATATCTCAGGATTCGTTTAACAGTAATGAGATGAACATCTCTAGGATCCGATTGGAACCTTGCACACAAGCATGTAGCATGCATAATATCAGGTCTACTGGCAGTAAGGTAAAGTAATGAGCCTATCATACCTCTGTAGCTTGTAATATCTACCTTAGCAGAATTTTCACATGCTCCAAATTTGACAGCTGTGGATGATAGTGTCTTTGCTGAAGAAGAGTCCTCCATTTGATATTTTTTGAGAAGCTCTTTGATGTACTTTGATTGACAAATAAATATACCATCTTGCCTTTGACTTATTTGTAATCCAAGAAAGAACTTCAGCTCTCCCATCATGCTCATTTCGAATTTACCCTGCATTAACTTTGAAAATTTCTTGCAAAGAAGATCATTAGTAGACCCGAATATTATATCGTCCACATAAATTTGAAATAATATTGTATCATTCTTATGTTTCTTTGTGAAGAGAGTTTTGTCTATGACACCTCTTGTAAATTCATTTTCAAGTAAAAATTCAGAGAGAGTGTCATACCATTTCCTTGGTGCTTGCTTAAGACCATAAATGGCTTTGAAGAGAAAGTAAACATAACCCAATAGATCTGGATCTTCAAAACCAGGTGGCTGTTCTACATATACCTCTTCATCCAGCTTTCCATTCAGAAAGGCACTCTTGACATCCATTTGATAAACATTAAAGTTAGAAAATGCTGTGAATGCCAAGAATATCCTAATAGCCTCAAGTCTAGCCACTAGAGCATAGGTCTCATCATAGTCAATGCCTTCAGATTGTGAGTAACCTTTTGCTACCAGTCTTACTTTATTTCTTGTTACTGTACCATCTTCATCAAGTTTGTTTCTGAATACCCACCTAGTACCAACCACTGTTCTATCTGTAGGTCTGGGTACCAGCTTCCATACTTCTTGTTGTTTAAATTGATTGAGTTCATCTTGCATAACAATCACCTAATCAGGATCTGAAAGAGTTTCTTCAATTTCCTTAGGTTCCCTTTCAGATAGAAACCCTGAATAATTAGATTGATTTTGCAAAGCTCTTCTAGTCTTTACACCAACATCTGGATCACCAACGATTAGCTCAAAAGGATGAGCTCTTCCAAACAGTCTGTCTGGGAAGATTTAGTCTTGATGATTCACCTTGTTCTTCATTGTGATGTTGAGTATGACTAGTAGATCCTTCATTAGCTCCCCCTGAGTTGTTGCCAGGATGATTAGATGAGTGTTCAGAAGTATGAGTGGTGTTTTCAATATTATCATTATTTTCATCACCACTGATTAGACTCATCATTGTCATTGTTGTCATTTGCATCAGCAAAAACATCAGGTGGACTATCATCATCTGAATCTAGATCTGTCATATCTTCAAAAGATAGCTTTTCAGATGAATCTTTAGTTTGGATAGTAGGGAGTTTAGTGTCATCAAATGTAACATTGACACTTTCCATCATCTTCTGATAAAACCAAACCAAACCAAACCAAACATACCCAGTATGTCCCGCTCAGAGCAGGGTCTAGGGAGGGTAAGTTGTACGCAGACCATGCCCCCGCTTTTTAAGGCAGGGAGGCTGTTTCCGTGGAGACCCTCGGCTAGGTGCATGACAGATACGGTGGGTGCTATATACATATGAATCCAAAAAGGTACGAAAATGTTCAAAACAATACCTGCGCCCATGGCGTTCTCCACATGGGACCTACCTGCCTGCTAGGAATTATGATTCGCATGACCTGGTGCGCTCTGCTTTACCAGCTTGTGAGAATAAACTCCTGTACAACTGCAAAACCAGAAAACAGAAGACACTAAAAACGAGAAGTGAGAGCGCTAAAGCCGAACTACTAAAAAATCGCTAACCGAGACAATGCAACTCTGAGGCTCTCGACAATAGAGCCACTACCTAAAAGGGAATCCACCACTCTGATACGCCGCCTCCAAGAACACCTATCCGCGAGCATGGTCTCATTTAAGTCTAAGGCCTTCAAATCCATCCTGAGCTGCTCTTCCCACGACCTCCTCGGCCTGCCTCTCCTCCTCGGCCCAACAACCGCCAAACTCTCGACCCTCCTAACTAGGGCTTCAGCCAGCCTCCTTCGAACGTGGCCGAACCATCTCAACCTTCCTTCCCTAACTTTCGCAGAAAAAGGCGCCACTTCAAGCTCGCTCCTAAACACCGAGTTCGGGATTCTGTCCAACATCGTGCGCCCACAAGACCACCGCAACATCCTCATTTCAGCCCCTTCCAACTTGCTAACGAGAGCCTTCTTCTCCGCCCAACATTCAGAACCATATAACATCGCCGGACGGATAGCCGCTCTATAGAATTTCCCTTTCAGCCTTAAAGGGACTTTCTTATCGCACATTACCCCTGACGCTGCCCTCCACCTTAGCCACCCAGCCTTGATACGATGCGTTACATCGGCTTCAATCTCACCTTCCTTCTGGATGATCGAACCCAGATACTTGAATTTATCCGTCTGCGGGACGATCTGGTCTTCAATCCTAACCTCCACCCCTTCTTCGTTGGCCTCACCACTGAAGTTGCACCAGAGATACTCGGTTTTAGAACGGCTCAAACGTAACCCTTGGGACTCCAAAATAGATCTCCAGAGCTCCAATTTGTCATTCACCTCCCTCCTCGATTCCGCCACTAGCACGATATCATCCGCGAAGAGCAAGCACCAAGGGACAGCATCTTGAATCCCCCGCGACATGACATCAAGGATAAGGGCGAATAGAAAAGGACTCAGGGCCGACCCCTGATGAAGTCCCATCTCGATCGGGAAGAAACTGGAGTCCCCCACTGGGGTCCGAACGCAAGAACTAGCTTGTGAGTACATGTCTTGAATCACCCTAACGAACGCCGACGACACTCCCCTCTCCTCAAGGCTCTTCCAAATAGCTTCACGGGGGATGCTATCATAAGCCTTCTCCAGATCAATGAACACCATATGGAGGTCTTTGCGACGTTCCCTGAACTTCTCCATAAGGCGTCTAACGAGATGAATGGCCTCGATCGTTGATCTCCCAGGCATAAATCCAAATTGATTCTCTGAGATTTCAACTACTCTTCTAATCCGACTATCAACCACTCTCTCCCAAAGTTTCATAGTATGACTGAGTAATTTAATACCCCGGTAGTTACTACAACTTTGAGCATCGCCTTTATTCTTGAAAAAAGGGACCACAACACTCCGCCTCCATTCCGCTGGCATCTTAGCACCCAAGAGAATAACATTGAACAGATCTGCTAGCCATTGGACGCCAACCTCACCAAGACAAAGCCAAACCTCGATTGGGATAAGATCCGGACCAACCGCCTTCCCTCTAGCCATCTTTTGCAAGGCACCCTTGACTTCCTCCTTGCTGATGCGCTCACAGGGATCGGAGGAAATCACAGGCGAAAGAGAGACCTCTTGTTCCCCACCGGCACCACTCCTCCTAGCCTCGTTGAAAAGATTATGGAAATACGAACTCCACCTGTCCTTAATAGCATCTTCATTCAATAACACTTGGCCTGAATCATCTTTAACAAACTTAACAGAACCCAGGTCGCGCCTCCCTCTCGCCCTAGCTTTAGCTAGCTTGAAGATGGCATTCGCTCCTTCCTTGGTTTCTAGGCGCTTGTACAGCCTATCATATGCGTCCTCTTTAGCTTTCGCCACTGCCTTTTTTGCCTCTCGTCTCGCCACCTTATATGCTTCCATCTTCCGAATCCTCTCCGGCCCTGCGCAGATCGATAAAAGCTCTTTAAAGAGCGCAAGTTTCGCCTTAACCTTCTTTTTGCGCTCTTTAAAGAGCTTTTATCGATCTGCGCAGGGCCGGAGAGGATTCGGAAGATGGAAGCATACAAGGTGGCGAGACGAGAGGCAAAAAAGGCAGTGGCGAAAGCTAAAGAGGACGCATATGATAGGCTGTACAAGCGCCTAGAAACCAAGGAAGGAGCGAATGCCATCTTCAAGCTAGCTAAAGCTAGGGCGAGAGGGAGGCGCGACCTGGGTTCTGTTAAGTTTGTTAAAGATGATTGTTCAATCAAATACACCTTATAAGCTCTTCTTTCATAACCAACAAAAATTGCTTCATGTGTTTTGGCTTCAAATTTTCCACCTTGATCATCTCCTTCTTTAAGTACAAAGCATTTTGCTCCAAATACATGAAAGTATTTGAGTGTTGGTTTCTTTTCGGGTTTTATATCAAACGGGCCACTCATCTCATTAAAAAGTATCAAGTAGCTCCCCAATCTCTACGGGGACTCATTTAAGCCACTAAACTAAGAAATATATCATTTACCCCCCTGCATTCACAAAAATAATACAATTTATGGTGGCCTAAGTGTCTTGGATAAAATTTATGGTGGCCAAAAAAAGTTCAATCTTGGATAGATTGTATTATTCTCACTTAGGCCACCATAAATTGTATTATTTTTGTGAATACAGGTGGGGCAAATGATATATTTCCTAGTTTAGTGGCTTAAATGAGTCCCCATGGAGACTGGGGAGCTACTTGATACTTTTTAGTGAGATCAGTGGCCCGTTTGATATAAAACCCGTTTCTTTTCATTCATGGCTTCACAGGGTGTTTTCATCAAGTCTTTGTTGATAATAGTTCGATTCTGAGTATAACAAGCAGTGTTGACAGCTTCAGCCCAAAAATACAATGGAAGCCTTGATTCACTTAACATAGTACGTGCAGCTTCAATCAAGGTTCTATTCTTTCTTTCAACTACTCCATTTTGCTGAGGAGTTCTTGGAGCTGAGTATTGTCTAGTTATACCTTTTTCAGTACAAAAGTCATTCAGAACTGCATTCTTGAATTCAGTTCCATTGTCTGACCTTATAGCCCTCACTGGATACTTGGAATCCAACTCAATTAACTTGATGTGATCAATCACCAGTTGTGGAGTCTCATCTTTAGAATTCATGAACAAGACCCATGTGAACTTTGAAAAATCATCAACAATCACAAGAGCATATCTTTTCTTTGACATAGACATCACATTCAATGGACCAAATAGATCCATGTGAAGTAACTGTAAAGGTTCAGTTATTGAAGACATATCAGTGCTTCTGTGAGTTGCCCTTTTTAGTTTGCCTTTTTGACAGGCATCACATAGTCCTTCCTGTGTAAATTCCATAGAAGGTAAACCTCTCACCAACTCTCTCTTGACCAGAGAGTTCATTATTTTGAAATTTAGGTGAGAAAGTTTATTGTTCCATAGCCAACTTTCATTTGTGGATGCTTTAGAATAGAAGCAATTGATTTCTTCAGTGCTTCTAGTGTTCATGTTGGCTACATACAAGTTTCCTTTTCTCACTCCCGTTAGAGATGGTTGTTCACTTCTTTTGTGTGTAATCAGACAATTCTTTTTGTTAAAGTAGACTTCAAATCCCTTGCCACAGAATTGACTGATACTGAGCAAATTATGCTCAAGTCCTTTTACAAAGGACACTTCTTCAATGATAACATTTCCAGCTTCAACTCTGCCATATCCATCAGTTCTACCTTTGCTGTTATCTCCAAAGGTAACTATTGGGCCAGCCTTCTCCACCACATTTGTTAGCAGGGTTCTGTCTCCAGTCATATGCCTTGACCATCCACTGTCCAAGATCCAGGTTACTCGTTCAACCTGTTCAATACCCTGGAATGACAAATGGATTAAACCTTCTTCGGGACCAAAATTTGATTGGGTCCTGCGGATTTAAAGTATTGACCTTTATCAGGCAAAACAACATTTTTAATTTTAACCTCTTTAGTCAATAAACATTTAACCTTATAAACAGATTTGAAAATCTTTCGTTTTATCTTGGGTATCCATGTTTCTGTAGCAGCAATAACACTTGTGTCATTGACTGGACATTTGACCTGGTAAACATTCTTGGTAACCTTTTGTTTAGTCTTAGGTACAAATGTCTCTCTCCTAACTTGAGGAAGAAAAGCAGTCTTTGATCGAACATTATTGTTCCTGTTCATATGCTGTCGAGGAGCAGTCTGTTTAACACATGCATAACTACCATTAAAATAAGCACGCATACTGTTAAAAGCACAAGACATACAATTGATAACACCACATGCTTTATGATTAGAATCAATAATAGGCATGGTATTCTTCTGTTTCAACTTATTACCACCTAATCCAGTCTTAGAAGAACTAGCTGTTTCAACAACTTTGACTGGCACTTTAGGTACATCTTTCTTGGATGAAACATTCGTTGTATTAGTGTCCTCAACAGATTTAGCCTTAACAAAGACTGTGACATCTTTCTTGGATGAAACATTCTTTGGATTAGCGTTCTTTACAGATTTATTCTTAACAAGGACTGTGCCATTTGCACTATCCTCATTTCTCATTTCTTCTTGGATAACCATAGAAAGAATATCTGGTGGTCCAACATCAGATTGTTTAAATAGAGGTTCTTTAACATTTTTGAGCACATGTGGTATTCCCCTTTCTTTAGCACTAACAGGGTTAGGGGAATTTATGCCCAACGATCCAACAGCTTCATTGTAACCATACCCTATACCTATTGTTTGTTCTACAACTTGATTGTTAAAAAACTCTTTGGAAACTTTAACAGAATTATAACAAGCCCTGACCTGTGTTTCAAGTTCAGTAATTCTAGCCATTTGTTTGCCTACAACTTCTAGAATAGCTTTCTCCTTTTTATAAAGCATTGTTATTTCATCTTTTTGTTGATCTTGATTAATATGCACCTTTTTCAATTCTGACACTTCATTTCCAAGTTTAGTGCTTAGCAGATCTAGTCTATTATATCCAGTTTGTGCATTATCTAAGGAATTGTATAGACTACGAATCAATTCAGTGTCAGTAACAATTACCGGTTTATTATGATGATCAGATGCTTCATCATTTGCCACCAACGCAAGATTTCCATATTCTTCATCTTCGCTGTCCGTGTCATCCCAACTCTTACCAGCCGCAACATAGGCTTTTCCAGGTTTCTTCTTCTCAGCAGCAAAATCTCTTCTTTGAGTTTGCTTGGGTTTCTGACATTCAGTGGCAAAGTGCCCCAATTCATTACAGTTGAAGCAACGAATCTTGCTTCTGTCAACAGCTCCAGTTTTGTATCCTCCCCTGTTACTAGAGGAAGAAGAGCCTCCTCTATGGAATCTGTTATTTGACTTGAACCTGTACTTTGGATTTCTTCTAAATCTGAAGTTGCCAAATTGCCTTACCATCAATGCCAGTGATTCATCTTCCAGTTGATCTAGCTCTTCCAATGAGTAGAAGTCTCCACCATCCTGAGTAGGTGGTGTTTGACCAAGTTCTACTTCAGTCTTTTCCTTATCTGAGCTGTAAGGTAGAACAACCTTAGCTTCCACTTCCTTAGGTGCCTCAACTACAAGAGCTGTAGATGAACTTGGCACTCTTCCTTTACCAGAGACCTCCCTCTGCTGTACTTGTTCCAGTTCATAGGTTTTCAGAACACCAAACAATCTTTCAAGAGAAACCTTATTCAAATCTCTTGATTCTTTGATGGCCGTAATCCTATGTTCAAGATGAGTGGGCATAGTCAACAAAAACTTAATATTAATCTCCTTCTGTGTATATTGCTTGCCATAAACTTGCAAGTTGTTGATTACTTTGTTATACCTTTCAAACACTTCCTGAATACCTTCATTAGGGCCAGCTCTAAAGTGTTCATACTCAGAGGTTAAAATCTGAAGTCTGTTTTCCCTGACTTCATCAGTTCCTTCATTGATAGTCTCAATAGTTTCCCATATGTGTTTTGCAGTTTTACAATTCATCACATGACTGTACATCACAGCATCCAGGGAATCTATTAGAATAAGTCTCAAATTCTTATCTAGTCATGCGTCCTCTTTTTCATCAGGAGTAAAAGAAGCAGCAGGCTTTGGAAAAGATGATGCAAGTGTTACAACAATTCCTCCAACAATAGATTCAGATACATATTCTTTTGGAATTATAGGTCCGTTCTGTAGAACACCCAAATATTTAGAATTTGCGACATCAAGAAACAACTCCATTTTATTTTTCCACATTGCATAATTGTCCTTGTTGAACATGGGAATCTTAACAATGCATTTTGAAGACATGATGAATTTTTAATTGAGTTAAAAATTCGAGATAGATTTTTGACGGAATAAAATTAGGATCTTGATTTGTGTATCAATCAATAGGCTCTGATACCAATTGTTAGGTCCAATATGATTGTAGAAGGGGGGGTTGAATACAATCTATATCAATTTCTCAAAATTTATTCGTTAAATAATTTTCACTTAAACGAATATTTTGTGCGGAATAAATTGACATGGATTTCACGTTGAATATAATTGTATATTAACTTGATGTGGTGTTACAAAATCAATACAAACTATTATCAAGTGTTTAATAACTAATTAGAAAATTCGACATGAACTTTTCTAATTTAGTTAATAAATCTCAAGATAAGTACTAGGAAAGTTAATTCGCTAGTAGTACAAGAATCACAAGTAGACAAGTTCTATCGGATAGAATATTACAAAGATGATGAACTTGAATTTATGTGAATTAATTTGTGCTTTGTGTTCTTGATATTTGAGAGAGAAAGTTGTTGTGTATTTTCCAAGAAATCTGCTGTGTTCTTCACTGCCTTGATTTTGCTGCTTCTGCTGATTTATATAACATGTATAGGTCTGTACTGATTAGATATGACTTAAACTGCTTCAAGACCTATTAAATCAGCTGTCAGCATGACTTAATCTTGCTCCAAGACATAATTAAACCTTCAATATGACTTATTTTCTGTCAGTATGACTTAGAAAATGTGTCGGTATGACTTAATCTTCAACAGTGTGGTCGGTATGACCTAAACCACTTTTGTCGGTATGACTTAATACCTTTCCAGAAATATCTTGCTTCAGTATGACTTATTTCCCTCGGTATGACCTAGCAGCTTTGAGGTCGGTAAGACATAATTCTTTTGCTCGGCATGACTTAACCTTTTATCATGTCGGTATGACTTATCTTAAGTCATACCGAACCAAACTCAGCCATGACATAATCTATTCAGCCTTATTTAAGTCATATTGATCCATTTAATTAATTAATGATTAATCAATTCATAATTAATTGATACAATAATTAATTTAATAAATAAATTAATTATGTTAGAATTAATTTATTAATTAAATCAATTAAATGATTTATATCAATTACAAATGAATTAAATTAAATCAATAACTAATTAATTTAATTCTCCCAAACCACGGAAAATAATAAAGAGTTACCACTGACTTATGTTGACGTTCGATGTACTGTCTGGTTCATGAACGACTAACTTCAATGATGCTTCTTCACTTCTGACTTTAAGCTGTGGTTTATTTCTTCTCTCAATTTTCTTGTACTTTGATTGATTTTCAATCTATCACTCGAAAAATCTCTGTCACTGTAAATGAATCCATTCACTTCAATGTTATACTGAGGCTTGATCAGATACCTGATACGTCTTCTAGTGTGAAACATCAAAACTATAGATTGACTTCCTTCTTTCTTCTGACAGATATTGCTTCCTAAGATTCCTGTGACAGATCATACGGATATTTACTTATTACAATTTGGTTTAAGTTGATTAGGATCCTCGAACTACAAATAGGCTGATTCATATGCCTTTCACCATACTTGGTCCTTGGTCTCTTTCGGTTATTAATTCATGATTTATTACGTATTTACTTTACCGCTTAATATCGTTATAATGCCCGAGGGATTTCTAAAACATTTTGTTGCACCAAGGTTATGGTGTGTATCCTTGATCCTTTAGCACCTTGGTTTAAAGTATATTCGGGGAACTTCTAATTTATTAAACCCCTGAGTCTTGGTCAAATTGACGTATTCCATACTACCTAGTCCAATATGGCATAAAAGTAAAATTGGAATCTTCGAATTCTGATAACGTTTACATACACTCATTTACATAGCACATCACTAATACAACTTTGAAATATCCATTTCCCGACCCGTATATAAGGTGGTCTGAAAAATTTTCTTATCAGCAAAACTTACTATTCATCCAAAAAAATTTATAAGTACAGAAATTAGGGATATTACATCTATCATAGGGGAGGAAACCCAATCCTAAAAAGCTAAAGGCTGAGAGTCCCCACCAGATGTCTCCACAACAATCCCCTGAGAGGGACCTGATAGACCTGGAATAGGAGGGTTAGGAAACTTCTCTAGAGTGACTCCCTCGATCTTTTCTCCCAGCTCCTCAATGATTCTTTCCCAACAGGTCTTGAAGGTCGCAGGGAAGTTGGCATCATATTCAGCATTCAAGAGATCGTCAAATTCCTGGGATGCCTTATACTTTTCCAAGACCTCCTCGCGAGTCCTCGAAATCTCCAACTCCAGCCTGTGAGTCTTCTCTATCTCTCCTGCAAAGCTCCAACTCCACAGCCCGAAAACGTTGAAAGTTAGCTGTAGAAGCCTCAAAATATCTATCGCGATCGCGCTTTGCAATCATGTTCTCGGCCCTTACCATCCTCAGGTTATGTAGAGCGGCCTGAAGATAAGTGTTGGCCTAAGAATAAAGAAAAATAAAAGGTTTAGGATCCATTCGAGCAAAAACTAAAAGAAAAAAGAAGAATAAGGTTGAAAACATATCGAAGCAATAGCCTGAGCTCCATGGAGCTCAATCTGCAAGTCATTAGAAGACTCCACCATATTGGCCCATATTGGCGCTGTCACATGAAGTCAAGACATTCCTGGACTATTCCGCTGTGGCCCAGGAGTCCCCAATATCCGCGTCCTTATTAAGTAGTCCCCATTGCACCACATAAGGTGTGGGGTCTTCATCAATGGACATGGGTTTTCCAGCTATAAAGGCTGGTGATAAGTGCATATTTTTGCATATTTTTATTACCTATTAATTGCTTGAACTCGTATTTTAATAAATTAATTTGTTGCATTTCAGGAATTTTAAAAATAAATAAAGAAATGACAAAAATAAAGAAAAGAGGACAATGAAGGGCAAAAGAGGAAGAAAAAGGAAGAAAATGCAAAAAGGCAAAAGAAAAGGGGGCTTGGTCCAAAAAGAAATATTTGAAGAGAGAAGAGGACATATGGAAGGCGGGAATTCCACCAACACACTCCACATGTATATGGTGGAGATCTACCCAACACACCCCAAAACCCTATTTCTAGCCTATAAATACCGGCCCCTTTTCCCTTGTAATCAACACCTTAGTTTTTAGTTTAGTTACCCTAAATTTAGTGTAGCCTCCATCTTCATATTGTATTAGCTTTCTAATTTTTTGTAAACACTTTTTTTTTTAAGTTTAATGCAATTTCAAGTTCCTTTATTTTCTCGTCTTGCTCTCTCGTTTATGTTACCTCGCTGTCGTTATTTTCGTAAATCCGATTAGTGGACAAAGTAGCGAAATGCTAACCACTTGGGGTTGAAAGTAACGATTTTCATTTTCATGTTCTTAGTTATTAATTATAATTGTGCCCCTTTAAATCTCCATTTTATTATGGGTTTCATAATTTTTAATTGTAGATCTAATTTTTATGTTTAATGTGTTAGTGTAATTAAAAAAAAACAAAAAAAAATATTAGTTTTTTCGGTACTTAATTTTCTATTTCTTTGTTGGTTAATTCGAAGTAATAACAGATCCCCTGTTTCTCTTCATTTTCATCTTATTCGAACCAAAACCTTTACCCCTGTTTTAGTTTTAATTGAACCAGCACTTTTACTTTTCTATTCATCCTCTTCATTCCTCCGATTCTCACACACACCCCTTCTTCCTTTCACTTCGAATCCACCACTCTCCTTCCTCCCCTTCTTCGTTTCCCAAAAAAAACTCTGATGTTCTCCCCTTCAATCCCCTCCTCCCACTGTTTTGTTCTTATGTTCGTGTTCTGAGTAAGCTTTTTTTTTTTGCTGAGTTCTGTGTCCTTTTTTCGAGTTTTGTATTGAGTTGAATTGGGTCGAATGTTAGTTTTGTGGCTGCTTTGTTCTGGTTTCGATTTTACTTGTTTGATTGTATTTACTTGGGCTTTGTTTTCTGGTTTTCTACGAGTTTCGTTATAAAGTTTGAGTAGTCGATTGGCCTGTTTGCTGGTTCTTTCTCTTACGTACTGAGTTGCTGAGTTGATTTGTTCTGAGTTGTACGAGTCGTAATGCTGAGTTACTAAGTTCTTGTTGAGTCGAATTCTTGTTTCCGTTTCTTTTTTGCGTTTTGTTTAAAGTTTCTGAGCATAAAGTTTCTTTTATGCGTCTGCTGAGTTGTAATGAGTCGATTCTGAGATTTACTGAGTTTGGTTGTTCGAGTTGTTCAAGTTTGTTAGTGAGTTTTGTTGTGTTGCTATTTTTTTATTGACTCGGAGTTCTTGATGTTTCTGTTTATTGTTGCTGTTGAGTTTTCGAATGGTTTGTAAAGTTGTTGTGGTTTACT
Source organism: Saposhnikovia divaricata (assembly GCA_036435485.1). Classification (NCBI taxonomy): domain Eukaryota; kingdom Viridiplantae; phylum Streptophyta; class Magnoliopsida; order Apiales; family Apiaceae; genus Saposhnikovia; species Saposhnikovia divaricata. Next base: position 65,350,391 of record CM071595.1, on the reverse strand, counting down.
GAGTTCATTAGAGAGTCCAGTTTTTCCGAGTTGACCTGTTAGTGAGAATTGGTTTACTATGATGTTTGATAGTTCCTGGTGTTGTTATGTTGTTGTGTAGTCCGAGTTTAATTTGCCGAGTTTAAATTGCTGAATTGCTGCTTTTCTGAGTCGGATTTTTCTGAATTGCGATTGATTGTATTTGGTTTTAGATAAATTCGTGTTCTTGGCTAGTTAAATTTATGAATATTTCATGTTAAATTTTCCTAAAATTTTTTGTAAATAAATTTTTAGAATAAAATCTAGTTTTAATTCGAACTTAGAATTTTTAAAAATAATTTAGTTTTTTTTGTTCTTTTCGCTTTTAATTTATTAGTTTAGAAATAGAATAATTTTCTTTAAAAAAAATAGTTTAAATTTTCTTTTAGGAATTAAATAGTAAAATCCAAATTTTCCAAAAATCCAAAATTCTTCTAATTCTCCTAAATTGAAAATTAAGGAATCGTGAAAAACATATAGTCTCTGTGGAACGAATCTAAAAAGGCTAAAACGAGATCGTGCGCTTGCGATTAAAATGTTTGTTTCTTGCACATCAGCTGGAACCCGTTTTGTGACCTCAGGGGCGTTGTCCTTCCTTCCCCTTTTGGTCCTGGGGACCTCGACGGCGATCCCGCTAGTCGTGGCGATCCCCCGCCTCTTGAAGATAGAGCCAAGAATGTTAACAACTACAAATGAAATATAAAAGTGTTAAAACAAACACGAAAAATGAAAATTGTACAAAGCTAAGGGAGAGAGTTATACCCTATAGGCCCAAATAACTAAGACCATACTTCTGTAATGAAGCCTTAGAAATAAAATTAGCACTGTGATGCAAGAAATTGCCAGAAAGGATGTAAATTGCGGCATCTTCTTCTACCCTAAGCTTAAGGGTCCTCACAGCCCCGTCGTTAGCTTTACTAAAGTTTGGACGAAAAAAGTCATTTCAATTACTTCCCTCCAAATGAACATAAAACCCTTGTTTCTTCCAATTGGGGAGGGAGTCAGGTGAGGAGTTGGAAATGAAATACTCCGAGCTAAAGTTCTAAATTAAATTTTTACCCAACCAAGGTTGTCGGGTGCATTGAAAATTTTTAAAAAATTCAAAAAAAAGAGACGTTGGGCTCGAGGTTGTGTTTTTTGCGTTGAACCAAAAAACAATAAATGCAACGCTATGCATTAGGGGTAAGTTAGGTTGACATACCCTAGATTTAGCCAAAAGGCAGTAAACAAAGTCAGGAGGGATAATTTAAAGCCCGCATAAAAAGTTTCTTTATAAATCCCAAGGGCCCTAGGTTTTGGGTACTAGGCTCGATCATTTGGGCCTGGGACCACAACCTTACAAGGGTCCATTGATACCAAACATTAAGGCTATTGTATCTACAGCCTCTTAATCATAGTTTGAAGGAAATTTATATGCTTTTAAGTGAAGCATATTAAGGAATGCTTCCCCAAACTCAGTTAATAAATCTCTACGAGAATAAACGCTGGCGTGAACGAGGGATTTTTTCCTTTGATTTTCTCATGGACGAGGATCAAGAGACTGAGAAAGTTGAGATTGCTGGGAAGAGCTCGAATTCGCCATTAAAATGCAAGAAAAAGATGCTTGAACCCAAAAAACTTGAAGGCTGAGAGGTGGAGAAGATGAAGATTCAACGAAATCTTCAAAAAATGCCCAAAAAATGATCAATCTTTGAACTGAAACTAAAAAAAGACGAAGACGGAAACGCTAGAAATCGCCTTGTGATGGAACCCTAGCAGAGCTTTGGAGAGAAAAGTGTTGGAAGAATTTTTGGCAGATTAAGTTTGTTTAGAGTGAAGTGTGAAAAATGAACTCACACTCCACTTAATTTATAGGAATGTTAGTAAGTACACCAACCGGTCAAAAGTCACATAAACCGTCTGTAGATGGTATTTGGACCCAAGAACCGGTCATTGGGTCGTTCCAAACGGGAAGCCCATTAGAATTGAATTTCAACAGAAATTCTGCTATGTTTTAGAGAATTCCACCGAATTCTACGGAATTCTTAGAGAATATTAAAAAATATTTCAAATAAATTAGAAAAACAAATAAAAAGGGTTGAAGCCCATGGAGAAGGCCCTTTTAAGGCCCAGTTGATAAATTAAAGGCCCTACACTAGGTCCAAATGACTACAAGATCTAAAAACTCAGTGCAAACCAACGCCGCCCAGGAGACATGCCTCCTAGGCATTGGTAAAATATATTCTCCTTGGCGGGGTCATTTACGCCAAGGTTGAATTAAGAAGTGAAAGTTTTATATCTTGAATAAAAGAAATAAATATGTATAATTAATAAAGTACTAATACCTGGTGGTACAAATATGCCAAGGACACACTCTCCCTTGGCATGCATAGAAACTTGCCTCTTTGACAGGGGTGGCCCATGCTAAGGATGAAGCTACAAATAATGCCATGAAAAGGTTAATTAAAATAATTATGAATTGATTATTTTATTTGTCCAAAAGAAAAATGAGATAAATAATTTTGATTATTTTCTGTATAAAAAAATATGTAACATTTTCTAAAAATCCACTGTGGACAACCAACCACGCTTACGAAACATTTAACATTTTCTAAACATTTTATGTATACAGTATTTTGTGTGTGTTTATAATCATCTTTGATATATTAGGCATTGTGTTCTGTATATTTTGATTTAGAGTAATCTATTATGAGAGTATTGATAGTGACAGTTAAGAATGAAAATGATGAAAATTATGCACAATGCACATCAGCACGTGTGTTAGAATTCGTGCTTTTCTAATACTCCATACCATGTTAAGTACATGCTTCTTTCGTAGATAGAATCCTGACCATCTATTTCTATTTGCATCAATGACTGTACAATTAATTACTAGGTTACTCAATTTATTTGGTTCCTTATTGAGACTTTTCTATATATATATATATATATATGGGGCTACTCGAATACAAACCTAAAAACCAAATTTCAATCCAACAATTCAAGCTAGTCTAATGACCAAACTAGGGGTACCCAAATACAAAAAATATATAATAATCTACCCTCTATTCAGTAAAAAAAAAATCATTGTTCATTGTGCAGACGTGGCAGTGACGTCAACGTGAACAGTGATTTTTTTTTTTGTTGGACGTTGGTGAGTTAATTTAGGACATTTTTTTTTAAGGTGCACCTGGCGGGGCCCTTAGAATAAATGAAATATAATATATTTAGTGTTGGTTTGTAGTTCTCATTTTAAGAATGGTTTGTATTTGAGCAAAAGCCTATATATATATATATATATATATATATATATATATATATTGGTTGATTCAAATGAGAACCATTATCTAAATGAGAACTGGAGAACCATTGGATCCCACAGCAGAACCTATTTTATTTCGTAATAAAAATATAGTGTCCTGCTATTGAATTTCAAAGTTATGCACATGAAATTAAAATTTCTACAATTGAACTTGCTTCTTCTACAAAGTTCTACAACTGTACTACAAAGTTATGAGCAATTTTGTTTAATAAAATAACATATTATATTATAATTACTATTAACTAATCAATTACTCTTTTCAGCCACGTTACCTTTTCTCTTTTCTCTAACTAAAATCTCTCTTTTTGCGATACCTTTTTTATTTTTTCTTACTAAAACTTTTTTTTTTCCAATTATATCACAGGCGTTTCTATTTAATAAAAAATAAAATAATAATATCATAATACTAATTATTAACCGATTACCTTTTCAGCTATAACATATCATCTGTTCTATTTTCCCCAAATTAAATTTCCCTTTTTTATAGAAATATCACGGACAACATTAATATCTCATTTTCTAAAAACACTATGAGCAATTTTATTTAGTAAAATAACATAATTAAATTATAATTACAATAAACTAATCATTTACCTTTTTCACAAAAATCATGTCACATTTTTAATTTTCACGTTACCTTTCTATTTTCTCTAACTAAAATCTCTCTTTTTCCAATTATATCACGGGCGGTTCTATTTAATACAATAAACTAATAATATTATAATATTAATAATTAACCGATTACCTTTTTCAGCTAAAACGTATCATCTTTTTTATATTTTCTAACTAAAATCCCTCTTTTAACAGAAATATCACGTAAAATATTAATTTCTCCTTTTCTAAAAATATTACGAGTAATTGTATTTAGTAAAGTGACGTAATTAAATTATAATTACTATAAACTAATCAATTACCTTTTTCACCTAGAACATGTTACCTTTTTAATTTTCTCTAACTAAATCCTTTCTTTTTCCAATCATATCACGGGCATTCTATTTAATAAAATAAAATAATAATTTTTATAATTACTAACAATTAACCGATTACCTTTTTCAACTAAAACCTATCATCTTTTCTATTGTTTCTAACTAAAATCCCTCCTTTTCTATAAATATCACGGATAACATTTATAGAATTATTATCAAATCATCTCATAAAAAAAATCTAAGCCTCAAAAATTCATGTTTTTAAAAAAATAATTTAAATTAATAAAAAAAATTCATATAATATTAAAAAGAATTCGTGCATCACACGGGTTTTAAGCTAGTATAGATTAAATTTGTAAATTAAAAAAGGAAAAAAAAATCAACAAAATTTGTAATGAATCTCTATCAAATTTTTTCCCAAAAATTTAAATATTACACAATTTCATATCTTTCAAGAATCACGTAATAAAATCAATAATCAAGACTGGATATCTTCAATTTCCAAGTTCAAATGTAAAATATAGGGAAGTTCAAATGTAGAATTTTTAAAGTCCATGTGCGAAACTTTTTTTTTTTTTCTAAATATCATGTGCAAAACTTATTTAATTAAATAAAAATATATACGTTCTGCGTTTGAACTTACATATTTGCACAACATGTTCTGCACTTGAACTTTGTAGATTTCCACATATGTAAGACAAACATGTTTAAATGTAAGTTCAAAGTTCGTGTACGGAACTTATATAATTTAATAGATTTAAGTACGTTCTGCATATGAACTTACGTATTTGCACTATATGTTCTTTACATGAACTTTTAATTTCAGTCCCATAACATTCGAAGTTCAAGTGTTAAAAGAGTGAAAGTAATATTGTGTGTAAGAAAACACGTACAGATACGTAGAAGAAGAAACATACAAATAATATTGTGTATTTTACAAAAATCTTACAATTATTTGGTTATCTCTTTTATTGATTTGTGTTTATTCTACATTAATTGTCTTTGAGAAAAAAAATATTAACGAATGAATAAATACTGATCCACGATTACTAATGGATCTTCGGTTCTATTTTAGGTAGTGGTTCTCATTTGAAATAAACTATATATTATATATATATATATATATATATATATATATATATATATATATATATCATTTTATTCTGGATGTTTTATAAGATTTGATTTTAAATTTAGATGAAATTTTCACCTTAAATTAAATTTGTTAAATTTTATGATTCTAATTTTTACAAATTGATTTTCATAAAAAAATAATGATATTATAACGATATTACTTATTATTGTTGCAACCCAATGCATTTATAATCTTGTATATATTTTCTTTAATTAGTTGTTTCGTAAAATGGAGTAAAATGTAGTAGTTAAGTAGTAATATACTATACTAAGTTAATAAATGAACTTTTTGAATTTTTTATAAATTATTTTTAAATAATTTTTTAAAAATCGAGGAGTAACCACTAAATGGATATTTATCAATCCGATTTTACTGAAAGTAGATCAAAAATCGTTTTTGTGAGAATCGAATTCTTCTTGTCATTTTTTGTTGCATATAGGATTTGATTATTTTTATTTTAATAATCTTTTATTTCCTTTATTAGTTGTCTTATAGTCAAGGTTCTAAAACGTTAGGAGATCTAGGCGGTAAACCTACTTTCTAACGATTAATCAGCTAGGCGGTGATTAATCGAAATGATTGGTTGGAACATTAATCAAATGTATTTAAGTATTATTCCTTTATGTAGTCTAATTTTATTATTATAAGATATTTTTTATACAAGTGAAAATATAAATATCCTCATTGTTATAACAAGTCTAATAGTAGGTTATTTTTTTTATTAAAAAGTTATTTTTTTACCAATTTTATTCTTAATTTGACTGTTTTTTGAAAGATTGACCATTTAATCCCAATTAAATTCTATTAATTTCGCCTAAATATTTTACCGATTAAATCCGTCTAGATCACCTAAATTCGCCTAAAATCGATTAATCACGGATTTTTGCAGAATGTTTTTTGACAAATTTTCACAAAAATTAGACGTTTTTGTACCGACTAGTCCCTAGGCACCGATTAATCCACCACCTAAATCAATTTTTAGAACACTGCATATATTATTTCTTGACAAGAAATTCTTGTTTTATATTATGTAACCGATTTTTAGAACACTGTTATATTATTTCTTGACAAGAAATCTATTATTGTATATTAACTATATATTAAACTTCAATACATGTGCAAAGATTACCATTTTAATGGCCGTGAAGTTACGAGTGCAATGATTACCATTTTAATGGCTGTGAAGTTAAGATTTTATCCCTATATTTTCAAAAATTACAAAAATGCTATCCCTTAATATTTATGTAAAGTGCAAAGATTACCGTTTTAATGAATATGAAGTTACGATTTTATCCCTATAGAAATCTATTATTATATATTAACTATATATTAAAATTCAATACATGTGCAAAGATTACCATTTTAATGGTTGTGAAGTTACGAGTGTAAAGATTACCATTTTAATGGCTGTGAAGTTACGATTTTATCTCTATATTTTCAAAATTACAAAAATGCTATCCCTTAATATTTGTGTAAAAAATAATGAATTATGTTAGTGTTGGGATTCAAACCATTGATGTACTTCTATCAAACTCGTGACATAACCAACTGTGCTAGACTTAATTTTAAATTTTATTTAAAAATCCTATAAGATAAACCACATCTTCTCTTCTTGTCTCTTCCTCTTTTATTTTTATTTTGAGAAAATAAAATATTAATTTATATTATTTCTAGAATATTGGATAGATAAAATTAAAAAAAATATACTAATCGATTGAATATACTCTACAATTCTCTTTTGCCATTTTAGATAGTTAATATAAAAATAAAATTTAAGATTATACATAACGTAATCGAGTACAAAAAAAAAAAATATTTACATGCGTCTCAATGTAGATATTAAATTCTTGAAATAAAAAATAAAATTTGGTTTTAAGAATATGTAAATTTTAGTTATCAAATCATACATAATTAATAATTGCATCATATTCGTTTTAAGTATATAAAAATTAGAATATGTGAGTTATATTAGGGGGTTTCGTCGACCAACTACTTAGATTTTCAACGACTTAAATATATGATTGAGCCAAAAACATAAATATTTAAACATACATGAAAAATTATTGAAATTATGTTAAAAAGATTAGAACTCTAAAAATATGATCTTTGTTATATTTAAAAAATAAAATAATTAACATTCAAATTAAAACAAAAACGATATAAATTTTTAAATCATAAATATTATAAACTACAATAATTATTTATAAGATCAATTAGACTATAACTCGACTATAAAGTATGATACATATGAATTTTTATATGATATGATTGATCAATATAATATATAATGCTTTAGTTATAACATATACTTAGATCAGTATACGATAACATCAAAAAAACTGGTTTTAGATTTCATATACATGCACACGGGTCATTAAAATCGTTTTATCATATTTAACATCGACTGAAATATTTAGAAAATTTTAAAATTAAGTTAAAAAATAATTCAAAATATTATATAAAAAATTGTTATGCAAAATTACAAAATAACTATAAAAGTATTAGATAAATTAAAATTTTATCATTTATCATATTTTTAATTACAAAATTATATATATATATATATATATATATATATATATATATATATAGGTTAGCGTTCAAATAGAAACTAACCTTAGAATAGAAACTAGAAACCTACACTAAATAAATTATATTTCATTTATTTTAATGGCCCCGCTAGGGGCACCTTCACAAAAAACGTTTAAAATTCTTGGCTCTATTCAACAAAAATATAAAAAAAAATAAAAAAATTTTTTAAAAAAAGTTACTGTTCACGTGCCACGTCATCACGTGAACAGTAACTTTTTTTTAAATTTTTTTTATTTTTTTATATTTTTGTTGAATAGATACAATAATTTTAAACGTTTTTTGTATTGTAGTACCCCTAATTTGGTCATTAGATTAGCTTGAAATATTTAATTTAGGTTTAGTTTCTAGTTTCTATTTTAAGTTAGTTTATATTAGAACAAGACCCTATATATATATATATATATATATATATATATATATATATATATATATATATATATATATATAATTTTGGATGAGAAATTCTTGTCTTATATCGAATCAAACAACTTCCAAGAATAAATGAAGATCATCTTACGTAATGCTGCCTTAAAAAAAAAAAAAATCCAATTGACATGATCCAGCCTAATTGCAAAACCAAAAGAAAAAGAAAAGAGTGGATATAGATAAATTCATAAACCGAAACAAATTAACAAAGTAAAAATAATTTAGAGAATTTACCAAAAATATTAGGTTTCAAGTTTCTTTTTGCAAAAATACAATCTTCTTTAATTCATTGCATATTTACTATCTCAAGTTTCTTAATTGCAAAAATATTATCTTTCATTTTCCAACCCTTTTTCTTTTTTTAAAAAAAAATAATTCGGATGAACAGTACCTGCAGGTACTGTTCATCGATTTTTTTTTTTTTTTTAAGCTGGGATGATATGTTGGATTTGGGTTGCAAGGGGTAATATTCAACTTAATGCAACCACATGCAACTGAATTGGTGGATTTGGGTTTCAAGACCCCGCCAGGGGCAATATTCAATCACATGCAACTGAATTGGTGGATTTGGGTTTCAAGGCCCCGCCAGGGACAATATTCAACTGAATGCAACTGAATGCAACCACATGCAACTGAATTGGTGGATTTGCGTTTCAAGGTCCCGCCAGGGGCAATATTCAACTGAATGCACCCACGTTCAACTGAATGCAACCACATTCAACTTTTTTTTTTTTAAGAAAAAACGGTGGGGTGATTTTGGTGGATTTGGGTTGCAAGGCCCCGCAGGGCATATTCAACTGAATGCAACTGAAAAATAAAAATTACATTCAGTTGGATGTAGTTACAAATTTAGTTGCACGTGGTTACATTCAGTTACTGATTTCAAGTTCCATTTTTCAGTTGTCATTTTCGACCTCTTTTTTGGACTCTATATATATATATATATATATATATATATATATATATATATATATATATATATATATATATAGAGTTAAGTTCTATGGAGACCAAGTTTTTTAGTGGAGACCGGAGACCATATATCAATTAAAACATTGCAAAACTTTATTCATTGAAAATCATGTACATGAAAGTCACTATTTCATTCATTTCAATGAAAATCTTGAAAATCATACATGTTTTTCATGCAAATTTCATTAAAAATCTTGAAAATAATGTATGTTCTGCAAACAAAACATTGCAGAATGTATTGTTTTCCAAAACATGTTCTCCTTGCAAATCATATATGATTTTTAAGATTTTGAATGAAATAATAAAGTTCATTGAACATTTTTTGCAAATATATATGTTTTGCAATGTTTTGAGTGGATAATGTATTTGGTCTCCACGGTCTCCACTCAAATGTTTGTCTCCATAGAACTTAACACTATATATATATATATATAGGGGCACGTTCCACAGCCCCCGGGGGATATCCCCTGATCTGGATGGCCGCAATGAAACATGGCGGGCGCCCGCCATGTTTCATTGCGGACGTCCGCAATGAAACATGGCGGGCGTTCGCCATGAAACATGGCGGACGTATTTTTATAAAAATAAAATTAAAATTAGTAAAATATTGATATTGAGTTAACATTAATTCCAAAATTAGTGAATACCACTAATTTAGTGTGTATGAGTTTTTTAATTCAAATTTAATATTTGTTTCATTTTTAATTAATTTTATCATATATTCCACAAACTAGTTAAGAATTATTGAAAAATCAAACAATTAGTAAAATATTGATATTGAGTTAACATTCATTTCAAAATTAGTGAATACCACTAATTTAGTGTGTATGAGTTTTTTAATTCAAATTTAATATTTTTTTCATTTTTAATTAATTTTATCATATATTCCACAAACTAGTTAAGAATTATTGAAAAATCAAAAAATTAGTAAAATATTGATATTGAGTTAACATTCATTCCAAAATTAGTGAATACCACTAATTTAGTGTGTATGAGTTTTTTAATTCAAATTTAATATTTTTTTCATTTTTAATTAATTTTATCATATATTCCACAAACTAGTTAAGAATTATTGAAAAATCAAAAAATTAGTAAAATATTGATATTGAGTTAACATTCATTCCAAAATTAGTGAATACCACTAATTTAGTGTGTATGAGTTTTTTAATTCAAATTTAATATTTTTTTCATTTTTAATTAATTTTATCATATATTCCACAAACTAGTTAAGAATTATTGAAAAATCAAAAAATTAGTAAAATATTGATATTGAGTTAACATTCATTCCAAAATTAGTGAATACCACTAATTTAGTGTGTATGAATTTTTTAATTCAAATTTAATATTTTTTTCATTTTTAATTAATTTTATCATATATTCCACAAACTAGTTAAGAATTATTGAAAAATCAAAAAAATAGGAAAATAGTGATATTGAGTAGACATTCATCCCAAAATTAGTGACTACCACTAATTGAGTGTGTATGAGTTTTTTAATTCGAAATTTAATAATTGTTTCATTTTTAATTAATTTTATCATATATTCCACAAACTAGTTAAGAATTATTGAAAAATCAAAAAAATAGGAAAATCGTGATATTGAGTAGACATTCATCCCAAAATTAGTGACTATCACTAATTGAGTGTGTATGAATTTTTAAAAATCGAATTTAATCTTTTCTTCGTTTTTAATTAATTTTATAATATATTTCACAAACTAGTTAAAAATTATTGAAAAATCAAGAAAATAGGAAAATAGTGAAATAATAGTTATCATAAGAAAAGTAAAATCTCTATTTAAAATAAAAATAAATAATAAAAATATTCCTGACGTTCGCAATGTAAACAAATAATAAAAATATTCCTGACGCCCGCAATGAAACATGGCGGGCGTCCGCCATGAAACTTTGCGGGCGTCCGCCATGAAACATGGCGGGCACGTGAAATGCTTTTTCTTTTTTTCAGCTTTTTCTTTTTTCCAACTTTCCAGCCTTTGTTTAACTGTCCAGCCTTTTGTTCTTTCCAAACTGCACAGGCTTTTCCAGCTTATTTTTTCATCTTTGGAGTGCAAAAAATAAGGTTAGAATTTTCATGGCTTCTTATTTATTTAATTATGATTCTAACTCTTCTGATGATCATAATGACTTTAATTATGCAACTCCCGTTCGAAATAAAAGAGTTTATCGTAAACTTTTTGATGAAAATGGTGTTGAAATTCATGAAACAATAGATGTTGATGATATTGATGATGATGTTGATAATGTTGGTAAAAACTTTGGTGATACTTCTAATTTGAAGGGAAAAGAAAAAATAATTATTGATAGTGATGAAGATGTTAATATTGGAAAAAAGGATGATATTGATGGTCATGACAATGATAAAGCTAATATTGGAGAAGAAAATATTGGATCTTTTTTTGCAAATATGAATGATCAAGTGCCTTGTGTTGGTATGCAATTTGATTCTTTACAAGAAGCGGAATTATTTTATAAAAATTATGGTCGTAAGGAGGGGTTTGAGATAATTATTAGGAGCACTCATAAACATAAAGAAGTTGATGATCTTGCATCGCGGATGTATATTTGTCGGAAAGGTGGGAGACGAGGTCCGAACACACCGGATGTTATGGATAAAGGGAAGCGGACAAGAGATTTTATTAGTCGAACTAATTGTGAAGCTCGGATGTGTGTCACTCATAAAGTGAATTTGAACAAATGGGAAGTAACTTCGGTCAACTTAGAACACAATCATGACATGGTTACACCGGATAAAGTACAATTCATGCAAAGGTCGCATAACATAGATTCGTTTACCCGATCGATAATTGAGTTGTTTCATAAATCGGGGATCGAGACCGTGAAAATAATGAAATTTCTTAGTGAGTCATGTGGTGGTATTCAAAATCTTGGTTATTCTAGTCAAGATATACGTAATGTCGTACGCGACATTCGACGACGGGTGTTTGATTCCGGTGATGCGGATTGTGGTTTGGCTTTGCTACGAGAATTGAAAGAAGCTTGTGGTGGAAATTTCTTTTATCGAGTGGATGTGGACGAGGTGAATCGTGTTAGGGGCTTGGTGTGGGTTGATTCTCGGTCGCTTAATGCTTACAAGAATTTTGGAGACGTGGTAAGCTTCGACTCGACTTATCGGACTAATAGGTATTGCATGCCTTTTATACCTATTACCGGTGTGAACCACCACTACCAAAACATCTTGTTTGGATTTGCACTTGTAAGGGACGAGAAAGAAACATCTTACAAATGGGTTTTGGAAACATGGTTGGAAGCCGTTGACAATAAACATCCTATTATGATTATTACCGATCAAGACCTTGCTTTGTCAAATGCTATTGCCGCGGTCATGCCACAAACAAATCATACATATTGTATGTGGCATATAAGTCAAAAGTTTCCCGAGAAGTTGTCTTCATTGTATACTCGATTTCCGGATTTTAAGAAAGATTTTAACTCATGTGTGTACAAGTCATTGTCACCTACCGAATTTGAAGGTAGTTGGGAGGTGTTGGTTGAAAAGTACGGTCTCGAGAATCATGTTTGGCTAAATGAGATGTATGCAATTAGAAGAAAATGGATTCGTGCTTACACCAAGCAATTTTTTTCCGCCGGAATGACTACTACTTCAAGAAGCGAGTCCATGAATTCTTTTTTTGATGAGTATGTGAAAGCATCAACCGGTTTGAAAGAATTCATTGAGAACTCACAAAAGGCTTTGGAAAAACAATATCTCAACGAGGTTGGAGCCGACCACGAGACCGAGTACAAGAAAAGGGGACTATAATACAATTCTTCTTTGGAGACTCATGCATCCACGATTTACACAAAAGAAATGTTTAAACAATTTCAAAATGAGCTTCTAAAAAGTGGATCTTTTATTGTTAAGAGTGTAAAACATGATGGAAGATCTTTTCCTAGGATGTACTTGGTAGAAAAGTCCACGATGCCGGAGAATTGTAGAAAAATTTATAACCTATGCATTGCGATAGACGGGAAAATTTCATGTGCTTGTAAGAAATTTGAAAATTCCGGGATGATTTGTAGACACATGATCCGTTACCTTAATAAAAAACAAAAAACACAAATCCCCGAAGATTGTATCAAAGTGAGGTGGACAATGAATGGCAACAAAGCCTCGGGAACTTTACCTTATGCCCATCCCGTGCATGCCAATGTTTTTGAATCACAAACGGCAAGATATAGTTCATTATGCAATGCCTTTCAAAGTTTAGGTGCTATTGGTAGTGTTAGTGTCCCGCGGTACCATTACTTGGTTGATAGAATTGAGAAAGAGAAGGTGTACATCAATGAGTCTTTTCCGGAAGAGAAATACAACGTAGGAATGAATGAGTCATTTCACCATGAAGGCGAAGATGATCACATATTGGATCCCCCAATGTCACAAACTAAAGGAAGAAAGAAAGTGGGAAGACACAAAAGTGGTATTGAGACGTCGACTTCGAAGAAGAAATCACGAAAGTGTGGAAAATGTGGATTGGAAGGAGCAAATCATGATAGGAGAAATTGTCCAAGGAAGCCGGCCTAGATACAATGGAGTACCTCCAATTTTCATTCCAATTTTCATGTAATCTTGGCACTGTAATGAATTATTATGTAATGAAGTAGCTTTTGTTGCTTGTTTACGGATTATCAATAATCACAATGAAAATGTAATGTTTAAAACAAAAAAATAAAAAAAAAACTTTTTTTTTGGAAAAACAGAAAATAGGCAGAATAGGCAGAAGGTTTGTTGTAAAAATATTAAACTTTGATTTATAATTTAAAAGAAATCAAACTGCAGTGACTAAACTGCAAAAAGAGAAAATTTCCAGAACGCCCGCCATGTTTCATTGCGGGCGTCCGCAATGAAACATGGCGGGCGCCAGGAAAAATTTTTCCAGCTTCCATCTGTTTCAGTCGTGCCTAGGAAAAACTGTTTTACAACTGTTTTGCAACCAAACTAAACCAAAATTCTAACCTGCCAAATATAATCAAAATCCTAACAATACCAATACCAAAATTCAAACTACATTCAACCAATATCCAAACAATTAAAATCCAACCTACATTCAAACCAAAATCATATCCAACCATACTACAACTAAAAATTCAAAAATATTAACTAACATCCAAAATTTAACAAATAAGTCCAATAAAGTTCAATAATTCAAAAGTCCAAAATTTAACAAACAAATCCAATAAATTCAAAAGTCTAGGTAGAACACCATTAAAGAAGTTTAAACTACAACTTAATATAGCAACAAACTACATCCCATTCAACCTTTGCTTGATCGACGTGTCAGGCATTCGACGTGCTTCACCACATTTTATCTCATGTGCTATGCGATACCGGAAGGTTGTAACATCCAAATTAGTGTGCCACTTTTGTTGCCCCAAGTCTAATCCATGAAGGATGGCATCCATGTACTTGCAAACATACACGCCACAATCAACCCCACCATCTTGTTTAGGACGACTTTGAAGTTCCCTCACCCTCAAATATCTATTGGCGGGAAAGCGGACTGAATCCAATATATGAAGCATGTAGGGGAGAAATTTTTCCTACAATATAACGTACATTTATCACAACGAACATGGAACCAATAGATAAAGTAGTAAAGTACGTAACTAAAAAGAACAACTTTTTTACCATAACGTAGAACTCAACAGGGTATATATCTCTCCCACTAGTAGGCTTCTCGTCTCGCATAGGATCAATCATCATCAGATGGAAATTGTTAAGGTCCACAACGAACAGGAACCAATGCCCTCGTGTGCAAACCGGAAAGAACGCAATATTGCACAAATGAATATCATTTCCATGGAGTTGCTTTCGGTACTGTTCAGTGAAAGTGGCCATGGAAGCTATCTCTTGTTTCGTTTTGTTAAAATTAGGAGGAACCTGTAAATACATATCATGATATTAGCTTTACAATATCATAGTGCTTTCATTGAACTCGATTACAAAAACAAATTATATAAAATATGAGAAGTAAGCTTATTTAATTATAATTATACTATGTTGGTTTTTTAGCACATCCATTTTTTTATTCAAATTTTATCTTTTTTTTTTCTATATTTCAGTTCAGCCAATCTTTTGTACATTAATGCCTATTTGTTAGTCAACTGCTTCTTTTTTTTTTGGTTTTTAGAAAAAAGCGTAGAATACTTTTCTTAATTTGAAAATAATCCATAACTTTCCAAGATTTCTACCTTGAGTTGGGGTATTTGTGGAAACATCTCTATTCCTTATATTTCCATCCTCCTAAAGGTTTCTTCATGACTTGGTCGCTCAGGTTTTGCTTTGAGAAGTTATAATTATACTATGTTGGTTTTTTAGCACATCCATTTTTTTTATTCAAATTTTATCCTTTTTTTTCTATTTTTAATTAATTTTAACAAATTTGCGCCCGCCATGAAACATGGTGGACGCCCGTAATGAAACATGGTAGTTCGAAAAACTATTAGCAGTGCTTAACTTGTTGCATATGGAAAACTATTAAAACTCTAATAAAATAGAAACTATTGGGAAGGAGATTTAATAAAATAAATGCATCATTACCATCAGATCCGTGCATCGATTACCAGCCAATGGCATGAAATAGCTAGGTGCAAAAAAATACTGCAATGCCGGTCTTCGAAGTTGTTCGGACTTCCAAAGGTTTTTTTCTCTAATAGCCAACAACTCAGCATAGGCATTCACAATATCATCCACCAACCAACGACCAGGCTGAAGTGTCCACAAATGCTCGTGGATAAGTTCAAGAGTCACACCCTTCTGCCCACCGATATGATCATACCAAATAAAATTTCCATCTTCTTTCCCGGGTTCCCCTGACCACCAATGCTTGTAAAGCCACCTAGCTTTCCTTTCTTTAAGTGGCCTCGTCAAACTGCCTTTGTTTCCAACCCTCCTCATAGAATCTAAGAACTTATCCGTTTGAGTGTCCACCTACAAGAAATGGTGTTCCACATTGTTAAAAATGACAAGGCATAAACAATGAAAAGCAAAATGTGAACGATTTATACCTCAAGCACGTCTGCTAACGGAGTAGGAATCTCTCCACTAAACCCAATATCAAAAAAACCACGTCCAATGGGCCCTCTGTTGGACCCTAAAGTACTTGGAGAAGTAACAGATAGCTGCATACAAATTAAAAACATATTCAATAAGAGAGTTCTAGATGGCAAGTGTCTGCAATAAAAGTACTTACTAATAAATTAGTACCTTAAAAGCTTCTGGTGTGGTCTGTAAAGAAGTGGTGGGAGGAGCAGACGTCCTAGCCTGTAATTAAGAATGTCAGCACACATATACAAACACCGACACAAGAAACTAGTTGATAAAAATAACATTAAACATTCATACCTCCTGAGCGGAACGAGGAGGGGAGACATGGACAGGGGCATCCGTAGAGGTGGGAGGAGCAGACGTCCCAGCCTGCAATTAAGAATATCAGCACATATATACAAACATCGACACAAGACTTCACAGAAAACTAGTTGATAAGAACAACATTAATTATTCATACCTCCTGAGTGGTACGAGGAGGGGAAACATGGACAGGGGCGTCCGTAGAGGTGGGGGGAGCAGACGTCCCAGCCTGCAATTAAGAATGTCAACACACATATACAAACACCGACACAAGACTTCACAGAAAACTAACTGATAAGAACAACATTAAATATTCATACCTCCTGAGTGGTACGACGAGGGGAAACATGGACAGGGGCGTCCGTAGAGGTGGGGGGAGCAGACGTCCCAGCCTGCAATTAAGAATGTCAACATACATATAAAAACACCGACACAAGACTTCACAGAAAACTAACTGATAAGAACAACATTAAATATTCATACCTCCTGAGTGGTACGAGGAGGGGAAACATGGACAGGGGCGTCCGTAGAGGTGGGGGGAGCAGACGTCCCAGCCTGCAATTAAGAATGTCAACATACATATACAAACACCGACACAAGACTTCACAGAAAACTAACTGATAAGAACAACATTAAATATTCATACCTCCTGAGTGGTACGAGGAGGGGAAACATGGACAGGGGCGTCCGTAGAGGTGGGGGGAGCAGACGTCCCAGCCTGTAATTAAGAATGTCAGCACACATATACAAACACCGACACAAGACTTAATTGAAAACTAGTTGATAAGAATATTAGTACCTCACGTGGACGCTTATGGCCAAGAACAGGGGCCTGCTGCGAAGAATTAGGAGCACTGGGATCGATGTCCATCTCTCGAGGCTGCTCGGGTACATGAGAAGGAGAGTGGTGCTGCTCATCCTTTAGGAATGAAGGTCTGCTCCATGCAAGACCCTTCCATTCAGTGAAGGCCCGATCATAACGTGACAAGAAATCCGGGAGCATTTTATAAAACCAGTCACCAGGATTCTGCCTGTGGACCTCATATGCAAGCTTCATACCACTCTCTGCCTACAAACAACATTTTAAAAAGAATACATTAAAAGAAATAACCCTACAACTACAAATAAGTAAACAATGTAACTACTAAAAGCGAAGACTACAAACAAGTAAAAACTACGATTGAAGAATTAAAAATGAAAGAATTAATGCAAAAGAAACACTAACATACCGCACTAGCCATATACTGCTGGTTATACCAATCACGTGGCACTATCTTATCGTCATTAGGAACCACAAAAGGAGCAATCCTCAACTTGCTGACACGCATAAACCATTGGTTATACTCCTCAACCGATACATGCTCCTCATGCTCTGTAACGATGGCCCCTGCCGTAACCTGATAATGATACCACTCCTCCACAAAAGCCTGAAACATCAGTGTATGATTTAACCTCTGAAACTCTGATGCCCTCTCTGACCGCAGGTGACTCATATCATATGGCTCCTCCGGTATGTGCTGCATCATACCAAACTGTCTCATGACCCGATCCGACATCTGTAACTCAATGATCTCAAAATGGATCAACGGGATACGACCTAGAGCCATATGAAGGGAATGCCACATGTCATCATCCTCATCAGCCCCCTCTCTCTCATAAAAGCTGGAATACGGGGTCCAGTTCAGCCAATAATCCTGAAAGCTGTCCAAATCTCCCCGATAACCTGCCGTGTGGTGGTGGGGGTTAACCCTCCTATGATCCACCGGCTCTGCCCATGCTACTGACCTCGGCCATGTAAGCTCCTGGAACGGTGCAATCTGTGGCTGTCCGACTAAAACTCTCTCATAAGCCCATAACTGAAGAAGCATGGCACACCCAGTAAACATTGGGCTCGACTTGTGCGCAGCTTTACCCAATGCTCTGTACAAGTAGGATAGAACAGCGGCACCCCAAGCATAACTACCAATCTCACTCGACGGCTGCAATAAGAGCTGTAAGTATCGAGGAGCCACAACAGTCCGGGAAGATGTGGGAAATAGGATACCCCCAATAATAAACAACGCATACGCCCGTGTATGCAATAAGCACTCCCACTCAAGCACCTCTGGATCAACCTGCTCAGCTGGGTGCCTCACAGGTCGATTTCCATAATATTGCCGTAACTTGTGCAATTTAATCCCACCATCATACATTTCCCTCTTCTCATCTTCCGATAATCTTGGATCATCCCAAATCTTCATCCAATATGGCAGCGGGTTCTTAACCTCGGGATGGGTAACAGAATTGCCAAAGACCGGCAAACCCAAAATCATATAAACGTCCTCTAAGGTAATCGTCATCTCACCAAAGGGAAAATGAAATGAGTTCGTCTCTGGCCTCCACCTCTCCACCATGGCCGTGATCAAAGAAATGTCGTTCTGAGGAACAACCAAGGGGTCAGCAAACCCTCCAAAACCCCAAGTATCCAGCAATGCAATCTGATCGGCCTCTAAAACCCAATGACCCATGTTAGATGTTTGTTGATATACCCTCAACTTATCCCTGACACCACCCTCCCATATCTTAGTGCTGATGTGGTCATCCTGCATGAACAACAATGATCGATCAAGAGGCCCACACTGGTGATCCATAGTACCTGCAACGTTTCAAAATAAATATTAGAACAACTGGGCAACAAAGGGGGAGACTTGAACACAGTTGGGCAATCAAACCCACACCCACAAAATCAACACACAGCGAACAAGAAATGTAGGGAAGGGAAAAATAAAAAAGTGTAACTAAACTAGGGAAACTATAATGCACACTGTTTCAAATATAGTAACTGAAAAAAAGAAAAGAATTGCAGATTGGTAAATCACGTACAAGCAAAAGGTGCATGAATCATAAGCATTGTCACAAGCACTGAACATAAAATGGCGATCATATCATGCCATGAGAATACCATGTACCCCAAAGTGTAGCAGCAACAAGGCAAAAGTATGGTAGTTGATGAATTGTATATTACCCTGATATAATGAGTTTTTCAGATGGATAACAGCACATTGCTTACTTTGACAAGATTTAGTCCTTGTTTTTCTTATACTAGTGTGCGATGTACGGTTTTTTAAATTTAAATAATATTTTATTTATATTTTAATAATTATATACCTCATATATATTACTTAATATAATATTGGCATAACATCTAAATTATTAAATAATAATAGTTTAATTATATGATATATTGTTATATTTTATTATAATAATATAAATATAAATGAAAGTATCATATATACTTACATTCAAATTTTGTTGATATTATCATATTCAAATTATGAATCCATAATAATCCCTAATGTAATATTTGTCTAAAATAAAATTTAATATTAATTTGTAATTGTGTGAAATTTTATTGTTTATTAGATAGTTTTAGTTTGTTTTCACTCTGTTGATTTATAATTTGTTGTAAATTTGTTAATAAATATGTGATATTAAAATTATTTAAATTGATTTTGAAAATATTTGATTTCCAAGTAATTGAAAGAGTCTAAAAAAATTGGGTGTAGGTGAAGAATTTTAATTCAAATATAACTAAAAGAGTAAAACCAAACCAAACCAAACATACCCAATATATCCCGTTTAGAATGGGGTCTGGGAAGGGTAGATTGTATGCAGACCCTGCCCCTACCCTGAAAGTAGGGAGGCTGTTCCGTGCAGACCCCCGGCTTAGTGCATAAAAATGAGTGATGTTTGGTACAATACCTTAGCCCGTGGCATTATACACACAGGACGTACCTCAAGTTCAGTGTTTTTGCATGACCAAAGATGATAATATACTCATGGACCTCGCCGGAACCCGCTTGAGGCAACCTCTAATACTCTAATACGACGTCTCCAATCAGCCTTATCAAATGTCATATCACCTGTGAGATTCAAAGCTGCCATATCCAAACTCAATTGATTTTGCAACGTCGTACGTGGTCTACCTCTCTTTCTCTTCCCCTTAACCAAAATACTTTCAATCCTTCTAACCGAAGCTGAAGTACATCTGCGTCGGACATGCCCATACCAACGTAAGCGCCCCTCTCTCAGTTTCTTGGAAATAGACTCAACACCTAAAACTCTTCTAAAAGCATCATTCGGTATACAATCAAACATTATGTAACCACAAATCCACCGCAACATACGCATTTTCGTCGCCTCCATCCTACGCTCCTGAACCTGCCTCAATGGCCAACATTCCGACCCATATAATAATGATGGCCTAACTGCAACTCTATAGAATTTACCTTTCAACTTCAAAGGTACACTCTTATCACACAAAACTCCGCTAGCAGCCCTCCATCTTACCCAACCTGTTTTAATACGATGCATGACATCAGCACGAATATCCCCGTTGCTCTGTATGATAGACCCTAGATACTTGAAACTATCAGTTTGTGGCACCACATCATCAGCAATACAAACTGCAATATCATCCGAATGATTGTCCTTACTGAAATTTATTATTAAGTTAGATAAAATTTTATATGCATTTTAATTTATTTTCATTTTTGGAAGGTGTTAACAAACTTTTTGGGAGGTGTTAACCAACCGACCAACGAACCAATTATACCCTGTTTCGCTTATAATAGTATAATATAGATATATATGAGTTGCACTCCATAACAAACACCTTATATAACAAACAATAAAGAACACCTCATTTCTAATCTAATATAAGAGTTCCGTCATGGCACCCAATACAAAAAGTTGTTATTTTTTTATCCTCTATCCATTCGGCAAAAAAAAATAAAAAAATAAAAAAATTTACTGTTCATGATGACGTCACTGCTGACGTCAGCATGAACAATAATTATTTTTAATTTTTTAATTATTTTGTTTTTTTTTGCTTGATGGATAGAGGGTAAAAAAATAACAACTTTTTGTATTGGATGCTCTTGGCGGGGCAATTGGATCTATTAGATCTAAGGTGTTCTTCATTGTTTGTTATATAAGGGTGTTTAGTATGGAGCAATGGCATATATATATATATATATATATATAGTTCAAAAAAGAGGTCGAAAATGACAACTGAAAAATGGAACTTGAAATCAGAAATTTAGTTGCATGTGGTTGTATTCAGTTGAATATGGCCCTGCGAGGCCTTGCCCAAATCCACCAAAATAGCACCCCATCTTAAAAAAAAAAAAAAAAAGGTCAAACTGGGCAGGCTGGGCAGGGGAAGTGCCCTAATTTCTAGTATTTTTGCAATTTAGAAACTTAGTTTACTAAAATTGCAAATAGCTATTCTTAACAAAAGTAAATTTGCAAAAATTTAATTTTCCCTATTTATTTACGAAAAAAGCCCAATAATTTATTTAGCGAAAAGGATAAGCAGCAAAAACAAATAGTTGAAACAAAACAGAATCAAGCCGTAATTATCCATAATTAACCTCCGTATTCCTAATAATAGCAAGCTACAAATAAATCTCTCCATTAACCACGATCCACTGCTTATCATTGAAGCTGTCATTCCTTCAAGTTACATTAAACAACAACATGCAGATTCCATTTATAAAATTTTAATATATTCCATTACACGTTCGGTTGGAAAATAATATAATATAGCCGTGATGGGGAGGTCTCATAGAGAGTCCTCGCCGGAGCTCGAGATTAAGGTCCATAAAGGACCCCCACAGACACCACCACAACGGGCTCGCCGGGAACGCCGGTCGCGCCCACCCCCGCCAGCTTTTGAGCCATTTAAAAAATGGTTCCCTTGGTTGGTCCCTGTCATTGTACTGGCTAACATTGTCCTATTTATTTTGACAATGTACTATAATGATTGTCCTCATAAGTCCGGGAGATGTGTGGGTGCTGATACTTTAGGCAGATTTGCGTTTCAGCGTACACGCGAAAATCCTCTCTTTGGACCTTCTGCTAAGACGTAAGTTGTTGTACATGTGAACATATTTACGAGCAATTTTATGATTATTAGCACCTGTGTGCTCTTATGATCCAAATTTGGATGTTTGTTTTGTGATTTTTATAATCATCAATGACTAACTATAAATATTTCCGGACATTTTGAAAAATCACGTATATGAAGGAACATTTTGATGTAATTTTTGCTTGTCTAGGCTACTCAAGATGGGAGCTATGCAATGGTCAACTGTGGTAGAAAAAAAAGAGGTGTGGCGCATTGTATCATGTATGTGGCTCCATGCAGGTGTTATTCACATTGTTTCGAATATGGTGAGTCTATTGTTCGTTGGGATTCGGCTTGAGCAGGAGTTTGGATTTGGTATGTGTCATAGCTTTCTCAAACAACAGCTCTGCATCTTAGCATTCTCAAACTACATAAAAGATGTGTATCTGAATAGATTGTAGACATTCTGATTTTAGTGTTGCCATCACGTGCTACTCTTACTTCACCATCATATAGAGTGCGCCTTGTTATGTCTTAGGTACTACTACTTACTAGTTGTATCTAATAAATTTACATTTTCATTTTCATGACTCGAAAGAATGCTTACCTGAATGCTATCCGAGCAATCAAAATGTTACCAACATTATCATCGACTAGTGTCATTTGACAAAAATCCATAACATCCACCTTCATAAAGAATTACTACTAAATAAGTAATTTTTAATTGCTACTTTGGATTTTGTATTTGGTTCGATCTTGATTCCTATTATGCTTATGTTTCAGTGGAATCTTTCCTAGTTATTGACAGGAACGTTTAATTGTTTTACTTGTATGTGCTCCACTTGATTGTTACTGAAAATATGTTTTAGCTTTTGCTTTCATTTAGACTTAAATGTGAATTCCCCTGAAGTTGCTTTTTATCTTCAACAGTGCGAATAGGATTGCTGTACGTTATATCAGGAATCGGAGGAAGCATATTATCCTGCTTGTTCATCCGTAATACCATCTCAGTTGGAGCATCTGGTGCGTTATTTGGATTGCTTGGATGCATGCTTTCAGAACTTCTTACAAACTGGACAATATATGCCAACAAGGTACTTGGAAACATCTGGTCCAATTGCCTTAGTATCACTAATCTTTTTTCATTATTTAATCATTTATTTATGTGATTTACATTTCTTAATCAGTGCGGAGCACTACTTAGCCTTGTTTCTATCATCGTGATCAATATAGCTGTGGGAATTCTTCCTCATGTGGACAACTTTGCACATCTAGGAGGTTTCCTCACAGGATTTTTTCTCGGGTTCGTTATCTTGATCCGGCCACAGTATGGATGGGTTAACCACAAAACTGCTCCTCCTGGTTTTTATGCTGCCAAACCCAAGTCCAAATACAAGAAGTACCAGTTGGTATTGTTGGTGATATCTGTGTTTGTTCTTATAACAGGGTTAGTATCAAATCCAAGATTTGTAAGGAAAATCATTATATTATAGCCTCTACTGGTAAATTCTTGACTGATAATATTTTTAAAACAGATTTACAAGCGGCCTAGTATCACTCCTCGAAGGTGTAAATGGTAATGACCATTGTTCTTTTTGTCATTACTTGAGCTGTGTTCCAACCCCTCTATGGAAATGTGATGACCGCTGCTCGGTAATATGATTTCCTAACTAAGCAGTTACTCATTGTGCCATCGGAGCAATTATTGTTATCTGATCTGCCAGGAAATCGATCATCTAATTCCATGAATCATGCCTTTGAAATATGTGTTTCAGGCTATGCAGGAAGGAAACCAGGTGGTTTTGCAATGCCTTGGCAATGGGAGGAGCGGAAATTACACACTGACGAGTCAAGATAGAAGTTCAGAAGTCGCTCAGCTTTGTTCTAGTCTATGTCACTGATTCTTCCCATGCAAGTTTGCATATGTTGAGATCATCTGAGCCACAATACGAGCAGAGAAACTTGGTGCTAAGTTATTTTTTTATCAATGCATGTCGAACTATTCACTAAACAGTTAGTGGCACAGGATCAGGGATCGACGAGGTATTAAATTGCTACACCATGGAACAAACACGTTGCTGTAATTTACAAAATTATACGTCCAGGCCAATTAGTTCTCTTTTGCAAGTCGACAAACTAAAAACGTTACATGTTTAACATTTATGCTAAAAGGATGCATCATATAAGTTACAAGCTTATGGCAGTTGTATTTAGCGAAAAAAGCTTATGCCAGTTGGATCATTTTGTAGTGCAAACAAATAAGCTAGGATGTTCCCTGCTGGTTAATATACAGACAATTAGATAAGTTATATACTTGGCAATTCAGCTTGAGTTTGGAGACACAGCCACAGGCCACTGTGGCCACTGGCCAATATGAATTGTTGTGGGGAAAGTGTAGTAACGGAAAGAAAACACAAGAATATATTACAATTATAAAAAAACAAATCAATACAACAGGAAAAAAATTAAGTATATATTACAAATATCTTTTCGTATCAAAACAATAAATCAATGTGAGTAGGGATTAATCCTCTATCATCGTTCTACAAAAATAATAAATTGCAATTAATCATTAAAACAAGAAAAGGAACTGAACTATGGTAGGAATTAATTATTTCCAGTCTAAAAAAAAAGATTTAGTGGGAATGTAATTAATCTCTCGCTGTTTTACTGTGTCACCTTAAGGTGATTCAAGGAACCACTTCACCTCTTACTTCGCCTTTGACACTGCAGCAATAAGATGAAGCTCTATTCTTGTCATGACCAACCTTAAGGTTGTGTTCACTTGGGAAGAATGGAATGAAAATTGTAAACAAAATTTATGACAAAAGAAGGGATGTTAGGGGAAATAATGAACAAATATGAGGGTGAAGAAATTTCTTATGATGAAAATTGCAAGGAAAATGATGATGATTGGGAATGGAGCATTCCTTCCAAAACATGTGGGTTAGAACTTTAGTTTAAATTGTGTGGAAAGGAATGAAGTAAGGAATGAAAATTTAAACATTTTCCCCAATCTTCCCCAAATAAGAGTATAAATTTCATTCCATTCTTCCCCCATTCCATTCAAGTGAAGTGAACATAGCCTAAGTGTACATTATTCAACACAATTTCAGTATTTTCTTGCATGGCAGATTGGCAGCGTCTTGCTGCAGTCTATCTTCACCGCTGTCTTTCTTTTCCAAGTCCCCATTACATTCCTACGTGTCACCTTACTCACCTTAACAGAATCACGGCTGAATTATGATCTACGAATATTTCATGATCAGAATAGAATTTATCAATGATAATGGGATTATCGAATCGTTGACAGAGTATATGCTCACATTATATGTTCCTAGCATATCCTTTTCCTCCCTACCGTGTATTCATATTAACACTGTTGGTAGTGTTTTTTTTTTGCTAATTGTCACCGTTGGTAGTGTTGGTGAACACATCTTTTATTTCAACATCTTCGACTTCAGCATTCTCTCCATCATGTTTCCTAAACACCCCATACCTGCACCATGCCCTAGCTACCCACATACAATATATATGATTTCCAGGTTTCTAGACCAACCTCCCATTCCCATTGATACCCAGTTATCACTTGTTCCTGTGGTACAATGGTGAATGTAGACAATGCACATTACTGGAATCTCTGATGTGAATGCTGTCGGTTTTAGGGCTATGACTTGGGTGCCTCTGCCTGAGTGCCTCTCTCTTTAAGTTGAAGATGTACCCAGATTTTACCCATCAAGCAATCTACCATTCTTAACCCCCTAAGTCTAACATTCTTAAAATTTAAAATCCTTAAGGCAGCAGGCGTATTTGCCCTAATGTCCAACCATTTTTGGCCATGTCCAGATATAGTTTCGGAACCAGAGATTTCAAGATCATCAGGTAAGAGGAGCGCATCCTTAAAATCAGTGGAATAAGACCTCCAGGTTTTAGTAGGGGTGTTCACTTAGTGCTGTTATGGTGCTATTTAACTGACTTATAACTCCGGGATTGTATGGGGAAACATAAGATTTGGAGGAAGTGCAGGGTTAGTGATGAGGAAGATTATTTGCATGTTGCTTCCCATGCTTTCAAAAAACTTCCAGTGTGATCTATAACTATAAGCCATCTCTGATTGCACCGTGGGAGAGAACATCATCTATGACCGGTTGCGTCAAAACTAGTGGAAGAAAACTCACTGATATAAGGGTAAGAAACCACTTCATTCTGTAAATGTAACAAGTATATCTCTTCATGTCTACTAGAGATTGATTAGACAACCAATGAAGAATTAAAACTAGAGTTCACCCAAATTTATACAGGTTTGAAGCCATAGGTGTATTTGGATTATAAAATAAATACTACTTCTATTAGATGTTAAATAACTATGATAATGGTTGTTTTTTCAGCCTAAAAGAAGAAGGGCTTTAGAGATGAAGAGGGACAGAAAATGAATATGGTGGAAAGTTGTAAGAAGAGGCAGGGGAAATTAAAGCTATGTTCTGTTCATATTTAGTAATGCAGAGAATATTGTTTTTGGTTGGAAAAATGATCAGAGAAGGCTACTACAAAGTTGCTATGGTAAATTGCATCAGGTGTTGAGGGAGAGAGAAAAGGGATTAATAATTGGGAAAAGTAGTTGGGAGGTGCAACCGTGCAAGAGTAGCAGGGTAGAGCAGTAGTCAAAATGCCTTTTGGTCTACTCTGTTTTAAGAACCATTGTCATCATTTGAGTTAAGAGTTCATTTCAACAATGAGGGAGGAACAAAATGATTGCATTAGAGTTCATTTAACACTGGAAAGATTGTTGTTCTAGTTAATTTGTTACACGTAGTAGTATAAAATTAACAGCCATAGTACAAATTTTCCACGGACATGTATGTGCGGTGCACCAGATACTTCAGTTTGTTTTTAAGCAAAACTTGAACAAGACTTTTATTATTGAAGTTTGATTATCAAAATATATAGTATTGAAACAAGCCATGTAATATCTGATGATCTTTGTGGAGGATGCAATGAACAGATTACTCTTCATCATCTCAAGTGAAACAGTTCTGCACTCCAAACATTTATTAAATTATGCTGAGATTGCAATAAGTTCTTTGATCATGAGAGGTGCACATGATGCACCAGTTGATTGCTTTCAGTTACTGCTATGACAAACTTAGCGTGACTTGCATTGTAGTACACAGATAAAAGCAGTGTGACCATGGTCTTGTAGGTACCCTTTCAATCTTTAATTATGAAATAATTGTAACACAAAACAACTGTTTAAATTTTAGGCATAAATAAAGCAACACAGTATTTTAAACAAAAACACCAACAATCCAACACAGCGGCTAAACAGCCTAACATGTCCATAGCTGGTCTTACAACCTAAAGGTACCCAATAATTAGTTTCTGAATTTCAGAAGAAAATCACAAATATATAAATTACCTGGATTGTGCCTTAGCTCTCTATCCTCTGATCATCTGTTTGTTTCTTAATGTCCTCAATCAGCAGGTTAATATTGAAGTGAGAAGAGCCTCCTTCTTCAACTGCCTTAGCTGCCTTCTCTGCAAACTCCCTTGCTTTTCTTCTTCTACTTTCCCCTTCCTCTCCATCACACATTATGCAATTTATAGCCCTTTTAACATCTTCTCTTTTCACATTCACTCCGCCCTTCTCTTCCTCACCTAGCTGCACAGCAATCTCACTTCCAACACTCACACCAGTCTCTACTACTTGCACTAATAACTTTTCATTAAAAAATTGTTCCGCGAACAATGGCCATGTGATTAGTGGAACTCCAGCACAGATCCCTTCAGTCGTCGAATTCCAACCACAATGCGTCAAGAATCCTCCAATTGCAAAGTGTGACAAAATTAGAACTTGTGGCGCCCAACCACGGATCAAAAGGCCTCTTCCTTTAATTCTTTCCTCAAATCCATCTTCTGCTATCCATTTCTCTATCTCTTCTTGTTTACTTCCAGCCCTTACTGCCCATACGAATGGATGTTCTGATGCCTCCAAGCCTAAAGCAAGCTCTATCAGCTGTCCACGTGTAAGACTACTCAGGCTTCCGAGACATGCATAGATTACAGAGCCAGGTTTTTGAATGTCAAGCCAATTCAAACATTTGTATTGATCATTGGTGGCACTATTTCCTCTTTGAGCCTTATCTAAGCTATCTTTGTTGCTTAAAGACAAAGGGCCAACACACCAAACTTTATCTCTTCTTAACTTTTTAAACTCATCAACATAATTTTTTTCCAATTCCTCAAAGCTGTTAATTACAACCCCGTATGCTCCTACTTCAGCTGCTCTTACTTGTTTGCTAATAATGTTCACAGAATCGGGAACAGAACCAGAATTGAATAAAGGAGGCAACTGTGGTTTGGTAAATTTGATAGGATCAGGTAAACCGGGGACAATAAAGGGCTCTGAGTCTGGAACACTCTCGTGCACTTTTGAAGTTGACAGCAGTTCCGTGCACAGCTGTGTGAAACAACTCATTCCATCAAACATAATCCACGGAATCTGAAACATTTCTGCAGTTTTTGTTGTCCACGACATGTACTTATCGGATAAAATGCAACTTGGACTAGGCCTTGCCTCTCCAAGAAGTTTTTCCACAGGCTTTTGTAACATATTTGTTGCAGACATAAAGTTTGGGATCAAACTATAAGTAGGCAGTTTATCAATGTTTTCACATCCGTCGGGCAAGCCAGCTTCCACAGATGGGAATGGGACTTCAAGAAGCCGAATGGGGAGCCCGGACTCAATGGCCCGATTAATGGCTGCACCAAAACGGACTGAATTGCGAGGAGTGGTGACGATGGTGACAATGACTTGGCGTTGGGCCAGTAGTTTGGCCATGTCTATCACTGGAATTATGTGGCCTGGACACATTAAGGGGATCAAAACAAAGTGAAGCTGCTGTGACTGTGAACCCATTGATACACAGCTGAAGTTTGATAATGATTTCAATAATAGTATTGCACAGAAAAGATTTGAAACACTCAAATGTTCAATGCTATAACAATGTGTGTTTGTGTGTGTGTGTGACGGGCAACAGTGGCCTTATGCAGAAAGTGAATATAAATTTA
Source organism: Saposhnikovia divaricata (assembly GCA_036435485.1). Lineage (NCBI taxonomy): Eukaryota > Viridiplantae > Streptophyta > Magnoliopsida > Apiales > Apiaceae > Saposhnikovia > Saposhnikovia divaricata. The sequence continues at coordinate 65,320,675 of CM071595.1, read as the reverse complement.
TGCTTTGGTAGTATTGAATTTACGATTTTAAGAACACGGGGTATCTAAATTAAATTTTATAAAATCCACTCAAAAATGGGATTTTCAAGGAAAAAGTAGTTGGTACTATTTGATTACAATTTTAAAAAGTCTAGGATATTTTAATTAGATATTTAAAATCTGATTGGGACAATCTAGATTTTAAAAGATTCTTTCAATATGAGCGAGCTTCAAAATTTGAGCTTTTTCTCAAAATTTTCCTCATGCATTCGTAGTAAAAAAAATCATATGCTCGTACATTCATAGTAAAAATCATATGTTTCAAATTTTTTTTCCTTTTTTTGTCCGGGATATCTATTTCATAGTTGATAGATGAAATATATCGAATATAATATTCGTAGGAAGGGATTTCTTTCATTCAAAAATATATATTATCTAACCGAAACTCTCAGCAAAATTATATTACTTTTTTTTTTTATAAATATTTTGGCTTATAGCCTTTTACAACGAGTATCTGTTCATTGACAAATCTCGTGGTAAGCGAGTATCAAAAAAATCATATGCTCGTACATTCATAGTAAAAATCATATGTCTCTAATTTTTTTTCTTTTTTTTGTCCAGGGTACGGTATCTATTCCATAATTGATAGATGAAATATATCGAATACAATATTCGTAGAAAGGGATTTCTTTCATTCAAAAAAATATATTATCTAACCGAAACTCTCAGCAAAATTATATTACTTTTTTTTTTGTATCAAAAAAATCATATCCTCTATTCCATAGTTGATAGATGAAATATATCGAATACAATATTCGTAGAAAGGGATTTCTTTCATTCAAAAAAATATATTATCTAACCGAAACTGTCAGCAAAATTATATTACTTTTTTTTTTGAATATTTTGGTTAATATCCTTTTACAATGAGTATCTGTTCATTGACAAATCTCGTTAAGTGAGTATCGAACCCAGAATCTTTGAGTCTACTAAAGGTAAGCTTAACCAACTAAGCTAGCTCAACTTACTTATATTACTTTTAATATTGTTCAAATCAATTATTCTTAGCGGTGCATATGCCTAAATATTTAAGTAAATCAATATTAGTATCTCATGAAGTGATGATAAAAATTTGCGCTTTGTACGGAACCAAACAAAATGTATGTAGCTGAATGTTATCAAACCTCAAAAAATGTGTGGTTTGTAAAAAATAAGTTAAAATAACCTACTAAAACATATTATATACTTAGTATTTTTATACCCGTGCGATGCACGGGTAACTTTATTAATATATTTTAATATAATTTTAATTATAATTTTTTTCTTGTAAAATTAGCTTTATAGCATTTTTAATAGTTTACTTTTACTTTATTGATAATAATATATATGTTATATGGTTTTTAGTATACATTTATATTTTTCCTTGTAAATGGCTTGTCTATAATTTATATTTCAAAATTAATTAGGCTAACATATTTTTTAGTATTTCATAATTATTTTTGATTTTTTTATTTTATTAGATTACATATGATATACTTAAAACATATAGGTACTATATTCGTGTAACAAATTTTTTTTAATCTTTTTGATTATGTAATTTAATTATTAACTTAAAATTTTTAGATCTTTTATTATAGTGTTTCTTATAGTTTTTCAAGACATTTTTTTAACTTTTTTTTTAAAATATGTGTGGTATTAAATTTTTTTATTTGTTTGAATATTGTTATTTTTTCATGTTAATTTTATATTTTTGCCATGTGTGATGTTTATTATGTGTTTTTGTTTAGAGTAATCTTAGGGGTTTTTATGTTGTATTATATTTAGATATTAATATAAATTTATTTTGTGTGTGTTTGAATTGCTTTCTAATTTAAAATATGTTCATTTATTGATTTGAGTTCATTTTTTTAATTTAAATTTTTTCTTTGCAAAATAAGAATTTGTTTATATGTTGATTTGTGCTCACATTTTTTTAATTTAAATTTTAGAAACATATTTATTGTCAAACCTAAAAATAGAATATTTAATGAGTTTTACTAAAATAATTTTTTCTTAAACCACTTTTATTTGGTAAACGATTTTTTTTGTAAATTATATTTTAAGGTTTAGCTTGGCATGTATTTTAATATTTCATATTTTTAGGGTGTTTTCTTCTATTTTATTAGAATATATACAATATACTTTAGACATGTATAAACGTATTGGTTTAACTAATCTTTATATATATATATATATGTGTGTGTGTGTGTGTGTGATTATATAATTGTGAACACACAAATTTGTACTATATTTTTATATTTTTGTGTTGATTTATATTTGTTTTTATATTTGATTTTAGTTTTCTAAAGTTAGATATTTTTTGAATTGGTGTTTTTTTTGTAGATTACATTTTGTTAAATTTTGGTGTCATTTCTAATTATGACATGTTTTTATTACTTTTTCAATATCTTATTTTACCATATATTTTCTTAAAGACTTTTTTTATTTTGTAATTAAATGTAAATTCTTGTTTTTTAAAAAATTATTTTGAATTGAAATTCTGATGGTATGATTTGTTTACTTTTTTTGTTATATATAAAGAATGAATTTGAGACTTATTTTTAATTATGGTTTTTGCTATTTTGTTCTTGTTTCTTAATTTTAGAAACATATTTGTTGCCAAACCTAAAAATAGAATGTTGAATAATTTTTATTAAAATAATATTTTTCTTAAAACACTTTTATATGATAAATGATTTTTTTTCTAAATTATATTTTAAGGTTTAGCCTAATATATATTTTAATGTTTCATATTTTTGGAGTGTTTTTTCTATTTATTAGAATATATGTAATATAATTTGGACATGTGGGAACTTATTATAATTTAACTTATCATTTCCAATTATGACATGTTTTTTGATTACTTTTTTAATATCTTGGTTTACCATATATTTTTTCAAAAAAAATTTGTTTTGCAATTAAATGTAAATTCTTGTTTTGTAAAAAAAACTGAATTGAATTCTGATGGTATTTTTGTTTACTTGTTTATTATATATAAAGAATGAATTTGTGATTTTTAAATTTTGTGCTACTACAACTCTTTTTCCTATAATTTACTTGTTTTATGACTTTTTTAATAATTAGGTTTTCTTGAAACTCATTTTTCTGGTAAGGTTTTTTATGAAATTTAATTAAATTATTAAATTATTATAGGGTTTTTTGTGGTTATTATATTTAGAATCTCTATAAATTATTTTATTTTATATTTTTGAATTATTTTTTAATTTATTTACAACTTTAATACCGAATCAGAATCTTTGCAAAATAATAAAATGTTAATTTATTAATTTGTGTTGACTTAATAACCTTTTTTTAATAATTTGATTTTTTACATGTGTTATTTTATTGCTGTTGTGGAATAAAAAGTAGGGTATATTTATTGCGTATTAACTACAAGGGTTTGTGGGAGCTTCAAGCTTTAATGGCTGCGCTTGTGTTTCGTGACTCAATTCTGGTCCTCACAAGATGCCTACGTATCTCTGTATTTCTAGAGAATCAAGCCAAGACGTAGTTCTGAGAATGAGGGGTCAGACCCTTTATATAGGCTGAGAAGCCTTAGAATTATGGTAGGATTCGGATACTTGGTGGGCAAGCAACCGCCTTGAGGAAGGTTTTAGATTCCTTCCTTGTAGGAGTCTGTTTCCATGTATGACTGTGTGCCTTGGAGGCTACTCATAAAGATATTATATCCTTATTTGACTCTTATTTGCAAGCTGTTAATTAACCCCTAATATTAATTACGAAATTAATATTTAATTGAGGTTTTGGGCCTCATTAATGGGCTTCATCTTTGGACCAGCCTGGGTCTAATTAATGCAACATTAATTGTGTCTTTAGGGCTTATTTTTGGCCCATATCATTTGCCCCCCAACTTCTAGGGAAACTGATCAGGTTTTCGTAGAAGTTATATTTGCCTTAATCGAGACTCGAGGTCTTTTTTATCCCTTACCTGGGACTTCTTAATTTTCCTACCCTTATATGGGGATTTTGGTTTACTCTAGTATTTCACATATATCGCATTATTGTAAAGTATGGAGTGACCTACACATTTACGACGATTGGCCTTATTCGAAACTTTTAAGTAATGCTTGCTTTTAGCAATTTCGGCACTTTCATATGGCTTTTATGCATTATTAGCATAAATTATTGCTCAATTTGTCAAGAAAATAATTCTATAAGTTTCCTCATATTTTTCTGTACTTTTCCTAATATTTGAAGAATTTCCATGTACCCACAGGTATATTTCTTTATTATTCCTAATAATTTAGGAATTTTTATATACCCACAGGTATTTTTCGTAATTTTTCCTAATAACTTAGGAATTTTATTGTACCCACGGGTATTTTTGTTAATTATTCCTAATATTTTAGGAATTTTATGGTACCCACAGGTATTTTTTCTTAATTATTCCTAATAATTTAGGAATTTTCTTGTACCCACAAGTATTTTTCGTAATTATTCCAAATATTTTAGGAATTTTCTTGTACCCACGGGTATTTTTCTGATTATTCTTGACAATTTAAATATGTCATTCACGAATTATTTGGTCTTATACGAGATTTAAAATAATTTTTGGGATCTCAATCCTACGAAATTTGTAATTTTTTGGTGTCCTCGGACAATTTCTTGAAAATAATTCGAAAATTTTAATAAAATATATTGAATTTGTGCCCACATGCATTTTCGGGGGATTATTTTGTAAACTAGAGGAGTCAATATGTGAACTCTGCAAAAACTTAGGGTGCTAAACAGCACTTTTCCTACAAATCTCATTTGAGTTCGTGACTTTGTCTCAAAGAACAGGTCGAAGCATTTTTAATGGCCAACTACGACATCATTTATGGTCGTCAAAGCCTTCATTATGGCCCTGCTCGTGGGATTTTTTGAGGTCATCTCCGACCTCATTTGAGGTCGTGAATTTTTATTTTATTTTTTTTTTAAAATAAAATTATTGAATAAAATTATTTATTTTATTCAAATTTTGAATAATGTTTTTACCCAAATCAGGGGTGTCCTACCGGGATAAAATTTCGCTTGAATAAAATTCGAAAATTTTAATCGAAAATATTGAATTTGTGCACACATGCATTTTAGGGGGATCATTTCATAATTTTTCAGGGATTCTTTTTGTGAATATGGTAAAAGTAGGGGTATTAAATTGCACTTTTTCTGTCAACCTCATTTGAGGTCGTCCAACACTGCACTTGGTCGGGACATTTTTCGAGGTCACATGCGACCTCATCTCAGGTCGTCCAAGGTTCCCTTTGGAGGCGGGTCGTACACTTTTCCGAGCTCAATTCGCGACCTTACTTGAGGTCGTGACCATTTCCCCCCCCCCTTTTTTTAAATAATATTATTGAATAATATTATTTATGTTATTCAAATTTTGAATAACTTTTATACCCAAATCAGGGTTGTCCTACCCGGATAAAATTTCGCTCGAATGAAATCCGATCGGATTTTATTATTAAATAATAATTTTTTACAAATTATTATTAAATAATAATATTTTCTTGTAATTTGTGTGGGGGTCCTAACCCTAATAGACCTGAATTGAGATCTAACTAAACCCTCAAATTATCCAGGTCTGGGGTCTTCAAGACCTCAACTCTAAGGTCGGGTTTGGGGTCGCCACATGACTTTCATTTATTCCAGGTCTTGAGGTTCTAGGACCTCAACTAAGACTTACTTTGAGGTCTTGAAGTGCTTAGACCTCAATCCAAGAGCTGTATTGAGGTATTGTAGCGCTTAGACCTCAATCCACGACATGGATTGAGGTCGTGTAAGGCCTTCTTTTGACACTGGTCGTGGAGCTTTGCATCTCAATCCAAGAGCTGGATTGAGGTCGTGTATTGGCCCAATTCTTCAGAGATCGTGAAGTTTCAGACCTCAATCCAAGACATGGATTGAGGTCGTGTAAAGACCCAAAATATCAGTGGCCGCGAGGTCAACGATCTCAAACCACGACCTGGATTGAGGTAGTGTAAGGACCCATAATATCAATGGTCGTGAGGTCTACGATCTCAATTACAAATTGAATTGAGTTCGCCACAAGGCTTCATATTTGGTTGATTGTGGGACTTAAGAACTTCATCCACGACCTGGATTGAAGTCGTATAAAGGCCCCATTTTTGACTGGTCGTGAGGTGTGTGACCTCATTCTATGACCTCGATTGAAGTCTTTTTAAAGCCTCGTTTGTCATAGGTCTTGGGTCATCACAACCTTACCTCTGAGACCTAGAGGAGGTCAATCGTGACTTGAAATTCCAGCCTCTGAAGACATGGATTGAGGTCACATTTTTGTCCTTTAACTCGATTATTAGGCCCGCTTATTTCATGAGTATTGAAAAATTCATATCTTTTTGGTCGTTGCTCCAATTTGAGCTTACAATATATCGAATCGAAGCTTGTTTCGAGCTCTAACTCCTTGCAAAATTTTTTAACTTATTTCTCGCATTTTTTAAGCCTTCAAATGGATTTGTGGCCTTTTCGAGCCTTTGGTTGGACGAAACACGATCTCTACGAGCCTTCATTTGGACGGAGTGGGGCCTTCACAAGCCATCAGTCGGGTGGAACGTGGCCTCTTCGAGCCTTTAGTTCCTTACAACTAGCTTCCCTGCCTCCGTGGCATCCTTTGGCAACCAGCCATTCTTAAGGTGTGCTTTGATAGGATCTATCCAGCATCCTCATATCCCGATAAGAGCAACAAGCTTAGAATCAATTGTAGGGGTTCTCAAATGGGTCTCGACCTCTGAAGAAGTATACTGAGATAAGGCATCGACCTTTGTATTCTCCTCCCTTGGGATATACTCAACGTAGCACTCGTCGAACTGGGCTATCGCAGCTTTCACAATCCTCAAGTAATTGGCTAGCCTCAAACTCTCCATCGACTTGTGAGATTACCAGCTTTGAGTCTCCACATACTTTCAGGTTCTTCACCCTCAGAACTCTTGTCAATCCAAGACCGACTATCAAAACTTCATACTCTGTCTCGTTGTAGGTTGTTTGGAAGTCCAACTTCAAGGCATACTCAACTGCGAACACATCGGGGCTTTGTAGAACTAATCCTGTACCACTGGTTTTTGTTTTTGATGCCCCATCAAAATAGAGCATCCAATACTCCTTCTCTTCCAGGGGCTTCTCACCTTGCTGACCTTCCTGGTCTATTACCTCCTGTCCCCCGACTTCTTGGTTGTCAATGGTATATTCAACCACGAAGTCAGCTAGAGCCTGGGCTTTGATGGTCATCATAGGTTTGTACTTAACATCGAATTCTCACTTGATGAACCTTCAATTACATTGAACGCGGCCTATTCGAGCCTTCAATTGCATGGAACATGGCCTATTCGAGCCTTTAATTACATTGAACGTGGCCTTTTCGAGCCTTCAATTCCTTAGGGCTAGAAGCTTGTGGTTTCATCGAATCTTGTTTCCACTTAGTCTGACCAAGTGGAGTGTCCTAACCGGATGCTCATATACGATAAACCTTGAGGTTTGGGCTATGCAAAGTCTAGGCACCACATTTCTTTCAAACAATTCCAGCTTGTAAGATCCTCGTTTTTGAATTGTCATCCATTTCTGGCTACAAGGATTGGTGGAAGTCCATATCTATGTACCACACTTTCCCACATGAATTGTGTTATTTACTTGATGGTTATCCAGGCTTGGGGTTTGGCCTCAGTCTACTTCATGAAGGTATCAATTGCAACTATCAGGAACTTCCTCTGGGCATTTGCCATAGGGAATGGTGGAACTGATGGTTTTCAACATTTCAAGGGATTGATCAACAGTTGCGTGTTTATTTATATCGATCATACATAACTTCTCGCATCAGCCATCATGCATGGCTAGTAGAATCCAAATTGGGTCATCTTTTGGGCAAGGGTCCTGCCCCCAAGTACTGCCCCCATATTTCCAGATGAGTTTCTTTCAAGGCTAAATTTGCATTTTGAGGCCTAAGTGTTCTTATTGACAACTTTCGTGCCTCCAAGGCATTGTTGGATAACCAACCGGTTTCCTGGTGAGCCTTTGTAGGATCTATCCAACGGCTTTTCATACTTATGTGTGTTATCATCTTTTCTATCAACGTTTCGGATCTCCAAGACTTGGAAATAAGAACTTTCAACATAATTCTCTATCTCTGAGGAGGCACACATAGATAAGACATCAGCTTTTACATTTTCCTCCCTCGTAACACTCATTGAATTTAGTCGAGTTTCAAGTATTTTGTCACGGATCCAGTCCTGACCTCGAAATCACCATTCATTTTTGGTACTACCGATCTTGAGTCTCCACAGACTTTAAGGTTTTAACCCTCGGGGCTCCGGCCAAACCAGGTATGGCTATCACGGCTTTGCTTTCAGCCTCATTGTTTGTCGTTGGGGAATCATGAACCCATCAGGGTATGTTCTCACTTAATTTTGTTTTTGATTCTCCATCAAAATTGATCCAATACTCATTGAGTACCGCTTCTGGATTCTCGTTCTCTAATCCTTGCCCTCCTAGGGTACTACCTCCTGCCCCCCAACTTCTTGGTTGTCAATGATGTATTCAACCATGAAGTCAGTGAGTGCTTGGTGATTTATTTTGATTACTCTATCTCATACAAGACCTTTCTCATGTAACAGATGGGTTTCCGAACCTTGTCCTCCTCTTTCACGAGGACGATACTCAAAGCCGTGTCAAATACATCCAAGTATAGATAGAGTAACTTTCCGTAATTTGATTATGTCAACACGTGGAGGTTCCGTGTCAAGGATTGCTCTACTCTTATCTGGGTTGGCCTTAATTTCCATGTTTGGAGACTATAAAATCCAAAAAAAAAAAAAAAAATTCCTGATCCTATGCTGAAGGTGGATTAGCCAGATTCAATATCATCGTGTGGTGCCTTAACACCTCAAACGCCTCATAAGAATGCTCGATGTCATGTGCCGTGTCGAGGCTATTGATTAACACATCATTTCCATGTACTTATATAGTCTTCCCACTAACATGCATCTTTCATATCAATGAAGTCAATGCACATCCTTCATTCTCCATTGGTCTTTCTGCTCTTGGAATCAAAATTTCTTTCCTTCCGTTTCATCGTCTCCCTATTCGGGTGGACGTTTAGTTTACGTAATCAATTGGGGATCGACCCCTGGCATATCAGCTACTGTCCAAGCAAACACAACATTGTTCTCTTGTCCTTCAAGGGTTTATTCAGCAATGCTCTACGTGGGCAACTTTTTAGGTTCTTCTGGAACTAGGGGAGTACCAAGTCCTTGGCGGAGTTTCCTTTTTGTTTCTCATCTTCTTGGACATCCATGTCTTCAATCGGGAGGTCCTGCCCCCCGACTTCTTCAGACCTCAAAGTGGCTGGGTAACAACTCTTTGTTATTATTTGATTTCCATTCTCTTCCATCAACTCCATTCCTTGTAGGAAATTTGATCTACAGGTCTTAGCTTGAGGCAACAGCCTTAAAGGCATGCAAGCCTGTCCTACCAAGGATAACATTGTAAGCTAGATTTTCTTTAACCACCAAAAGGTTCAACATCTGAGTAGCCTCCTTAGGCTCCCGTCCTATTATCATGGACAACCGAATAGTTTCTTCTACTCCTGACTCAACTCCATTGAACCGATAGATAGGCATGTTGGAGGGGGTCAATTGAGAATCGTTGTATCCCATCTTCGAGACTGCATCATGAAACGAGATATCCACTGAGTCCCATTGTTTACCGAGACTCCTTTCATTTGCGAGTTGCCTGTCACAGGTGTGATGACCAACGGGCCATCATGGAGGCACTTCACCCCTTCCAAGTCAGAATCATAAAAGGCAAATGCCATTTCGGTTTTTCCTTATCGTAGAGCTTCTCCTATAATGTGCATAGCTTCTCGAGCGTAGGCTTTATGAGAGCTCCTTGTATTCCTGACCATCATTGGATCTTCCAAAATCATGTTTATCATTGGCCCCCGGGGCTATGGATTGCGATCTTGATCGCCATCCTTCCGTTTATAATCTCTACTTCATAGTCCTGCCTTAGGTTACTCTATTGGCCATCCTTAGTGAACTTATACAACCTTGTTCTTCTGACCAGAAACTTGATCTTGTGTTTCAACTGTTTACAATCATGAGTGTTATCCCCCAATGGATTATGGAACCAACCGTATTGTCTCTTTTCTCTCCTTTTAGGATCAGCCCTTAGTGGCTTCGACCATCAGAGATTCTTGTGTTTCTCAATGTCCATCAAGATTTGGGTGTTGAGAGTATTCAAACGTCCATAGCAGGTGAACCTTGGTCCTTGCTCTTCTTTCAGGTAGAATCAGAGTCTTTACTTATTCGAGGATACACATCCTTAACTCCTACTCGTGACTACCATCGCTTCTTATTATTACCTCCATTGCCTCCAGAAAGGGTTGAGGCTTCCCTTACAATTTCATCTACCTTGATGACTACTCTATCATCCAGGTTCGGGACGTTCAAGGCTTCCTTGGTGATTTACTTCATGTAATCTCTCAAGGATTCATTCTTTCCTTATTCCACATTCAGGAGGATGTAAAATGTTTCTTGTGAACTTTTCATCAATAAACGGGGTGATAAATGCCCTTCTTAGTCCTTTAAAGGAGATAATTGAGTTTTGGGGGCAACCGACTATACCACCGTTGTGTCATGCCCCCAAGGGTTTGAGGGAACGCCCTATCTTGATTACGTCAATCACAGGTTAAAATTAGTAGGGCAGTGGAGGATGTCATCACATGATTAGTGGGATCTCCTACCCCATCACACACCTCGGTAGTGGGCATCTTGAATTTCCTTGAGATATGAGCATTCATTGTCTCGTTAGTGAAGGACAATATTGGATCGTCACGATCTCCTAGAGGCATCGAGCTATCGGGATCAGCCCTTTGTGAATTAACCCTTTTCCTCCTAGGGGTATCACTTCGCGTTAATAAAATAGGGGATCCTAGCCCTTGGGGGCTGCCTATCTTGTTGTACTTCCAAATCTTACTTCAATTCTCAGGTATGCGTTTCATGAGCGAGTATCTTCCCTTCTAGAGTCTTGGGAGCCAGTCCTTTAGATCCTCGGGGCATAGAAGACCCTGACCCTCCTTCGAGTTTCTTGCATGGTCTTCTCTTTCTAAGATAGTTATATTCATGAAAGGATGATGAATCATTAACAGTATTGGGAACTTCTACCACCGATGAATGATATATCATTGATGGGAACATAAGTTTATTGTGTAATGATAGAGATGGACATCTCTATTCCCAACGGTGCGCCAGATGGGCAACACCACTATCCAGAGGGGATTCGTCCCTGAATTCATTGAACCCACAACCGGTTGCTGCGTATTAATAATTTGAGCCCCCAAATTCTTTCTTCTATGGCCTAAAGAGCCATTCCTTGAGTCCCTTCGGGGTTGAAAACATCATGCTCTTTCAGTGGACTCCTTGCCTTTAATGTATTGAGGCACATACTTCTCATGAGTAGATCAACGTTTCTCTCAGTAGTTGGAAACGGCGGTAGCCCAAATGAGGTTTAGAGTTTTTGGAATTAGCATGACGGTGATGGCGATCCGTGCTCCTTGTGCTCCATTAGGCAGAGGTAAAACCACCATCTGCAATTGGGGATTCTTTCCTTGAGTCAGTAGATTTTGGATCTCCCCTTGGGGATCACCTCTTGGAGACGCGGCTCTGGATGAGTTGCTCCTTGATTGGAAGTCGAGGGGAATGGACCATCAATCCGAATGTTCTTTCATTGTCATTAGTGCACAATTGAGACTTCTTTCTCCTGCTATGTATGGAGGTCTCAAGCCTTAAATACGTGGCGCATCATCCCCTCGTTGGGGTGGAAGCCCATAACTTGGGTTCTGATCTGTTAGTGGTGGAAGCACTATGGTAGAGATTTGTAATCATGCTTGTCTATTATGGGCATAGCCATGCCTAGGATTGGGGATCCGCTCCTTGAGAGTTTAGACTCATTCTTTGGACTCCATAGAGACTCGTTTAAATTCCTGTTCCTAGAGGGTTCAACCCTTGAATAGTGGTACGTGTTGGCTACATACCAACAGTGGTGATCAGAACGCGAATTGAGGCTGGTGGATCATCACATCCATTTTTTATCTCCGTGTATTTTTCATGGTTGACGTCTTTGTCCCACAGACGGCACCAAATGTTGTGGAATAAAAAGTAGGGTATATTTATTGCGTATTAACTACAAGGGTTTGTGGGAGCTTCGAGCTTTAATGGCTGCGCTTGTGTTTCGTGACTCAATTCTGGTCCTCACAAGATGCCTACGTATCTCTGTATTTCTAGAGAATCAAGCCAAGACGTAGTTCTGAGAATGAGGGGTCAGACCCTTTATATAGGCTGAGAAGCCTTATAATTATGGTAGGATTCGGATACTTGGTGGGCAAGCAACCGCCTTGAGGAAGGTTCTAGATTCCTTCCTTGTAGGAGTCTGTTTCCATGTATGACTATGTGCCTTGGAGGCTACTTGAAGGTAGTGTTTTTCGTAGTTCGTTCACAGGGAAGGACTATCAATATCGATTTCGAGTATATTATCTCTTACAATCTATAAGTGTGAACAAGGGGGGGTTTTGATTTGGTTGTGGCGTTTTATCAAACACCTTGAACACAAGAAATAAATTGCTATAAAAATACAACTATGTTAATGACAAACATCCAAATTTACCAACACAACACAATGAGTAAATTAGCAAGATATAGGGATATTCGACCCAAGGATAATGGCAACTCAAGCACTTCAACCCAACAACAAGCAAATATATCCAACTCTACCTAACCAAGATAATTGGTGAAGCACACAATCACTTATTTCTCTTCTATTATAAACACTAATTTAGTGAAGCACATAAATTAGTTCTCTTGATACTAGCAACCAATAGTGAAGCACTACCAATTTAACCAAATCAAGGAATCAATCAAAGAGAGGTTAGGACAAACCCAAGGATAAGAAGCTCAACCTAGGTATTTGCACTTAAAGCTTGAGAATTTAGGTACACTAAACTTGTGCTACTATAATGAATGTACTAACAATTACGAATTAGCACAAACAATTAGCAATTGATATTACAAGAAGAGCAAATTGAAGCAACTTACAATTCTCCAAGCAAAATCATAAACAATACAACTCAAGAATTCAAGATAGAGTGAAATAGATCTTACTTAAATTGAAGTGGGTTTAGTACAAGAATTCCTCCTTGAGCCAAATATATTGAGTTAGTTACTCATAATCAATGCTAGATTATGAGTAATTGAGGTTTTTCTATCTACTTGACTAACCCTAATTGAATGGACTTTGAAGAGGCTAGGTTAGATGAAGATGTTAGATGTTGTAGGTTATGAAGTTATGTTTGTTTACATCTCTTTTAATACACAGCAGCTCTGTACGGCCTGTTGAACGGCCGTACATCTGCCCGTACAGAAAATCTGCTCCTTTGAACGGCCTGTTGAACGGCCGTACAGTAGCCCGTACAAGATAAAATCTTCAATATAATGCATTAAACGCCTCCCGGCATCGCGATGGTAAATACATCTTTGTATTTACATCTTTGTTTCTGCGTAGTTTTAATTGAAAAAAATTGGTAAATCATTACCAAATTAAAGATTATTTTGTTAATTTCACGTGTGCTATAAAATTGTTCATATCAAATTTTAAGAATTCAATATAGAGTATAAATATTAAATCGAATGTGTAAAATCTTATATATATCAATTTTTTAACAAAATTTTGATATGTAAATTAATAACATATAAAATTAAAAAATTAATATAATTATCCTTCTTTTATTATAATACCTGAGTCTACCACATATCAGTTAACCAATCAGAAAATTATGAATTATTTTAGAACCAATCACAATGCATTCCTAAATTTCAGACCAATCATGTTATATTAAGAGTTTTCCTTATTTACATTATCACCCTACTTCATTAACTAATAATTTAAATACAATAATGATTTGATTTAAAATATCCATGAAAACTATCATACACTATAAATAGATTTTCAAAATACATGTTGTACAATTAAATTTTTTTAAATAATTATAATCTAACTCAACTAGAAAGCTGAAAAATCGGATTTGAAATCAGATTTGAAATAACTTGGATAAAATCCTTACCATTAAAGACTCGATTGTTTTAAAAGCTCAAAAATATATTTATTCAAAATTTATTAATAAAATTAATTATTTAATAAATATAAACCAACACTACAAAATCGGATTTGAATCATATTTTAAATAACTTGGATAAAATTCATATCTTAAAAAAATCAATTTTTTTGAAGGCTCGAAAATATATTTATTCATAATTTGTTAATAAAATTAATTAATAAATATTTTATTATATTAAAAGTTTTTTTTATTTATCAGTCTCATCTTATTATATTAACCATGATTAGTTAACAATTTTAATTTAAATATAGTATTTACTTGATTTTACATATCCATATATTACATATTTTTTAATGTTTTTTATAATAAATTAGTATAAAATTAAAATCAATCAGGATTACAATTAGATGTAGTTAGCCAATCAAAAAATTTTGAATTGTTTTAGGACCAATCAGAGGTCATTCCAAATTTTAAACCAATCATATTATATTAAAAAATTTCCTTATTTATCATTGTTATCCTATTATAATAACCATATTTAGTTAACAATTATAAATTAAATATAGTAGTTACTTGATTTAGCATATCCATATATTACATATTTTTTAATATTAAAAAATAATTATAATAAATTAGTATCAATATATTCCTAATGTCTGCTAGTATTGCATTTCGAAAATTACTGCTTTTATCCTTCATTTTTTTAATCTTTTTTATTTCTTTAATGCCCTTTTTCGTCATTATACAGGAAAATTACTGCTTTTATCCTTCATTTTTTTAATCTTCTTTATTTCTTTGATGTCCCTTTTTGTCATTACACAGCATTTGGAGCGACCCAATTTAGATTGAATCGACCCAAATCTAAATCTATACTATTTTTTATCATTACACGACATTTGGAGCGACCCAATTGGATCGACCCAAATCTAAAGCTCTACTATTATCCTTCATTTTTTTTATTAATAATATAATTAATGATAATCAGCCGAGTGCCTTTTTCAATTAAAAGATGTTTACTTATAAATGATATGATATTATCTATTATAAATACCTAAAATATCATATCTTCCAATCAATAATTTTTTTCTCTCTAATCCGCATTTGGAGCGACCCATATCTAAACCCCTACTATTATCCTTCATTTTTCTATTAATAATATAATTAATGATAATTAGTCGATTGCCTTTTTCAATTAAAAGATGTTTAGTTATAATTGATGATATTACCTTTTATAAATACATAAAATATCATATCTTCCAATCAATAATTTTTTTCTCTCTAATTAAAACACGTTGACTTTTAATTTAAAACATAATATTGCAATAATTAATACGTACCCAAAAATATGACATCATATCTTCTAACCACTAACAAAATATAATAAAAATTCGTATACAACGAATAATATCAGTTAGATTTTAAATTAAAAATTAGAACTGTTAGATCTAATGATTAAATATATTACATGATTAAATTTATTTACTAAATACATACCCAAAAATATGACTTTATATATTCTAATCACTAACAAAATATAATAAAAATTCGTATACAACGAATAATATCCGTTAGATTTTTAGTTAAAAATTAGAACTGTTAGATCTAATGATTAAATTTATTACATGATTAAATTTATTTACTAAAATTTCAAGGTTCGAATTTTTATAAATACCTAAAATATCACATCTTCCAATCAATAATTTTTTTCTCTCTAATTAAAACACGTTGACTTTTAATTTAAAACATAATATTGCAATAATTAATACGTATACAAAAATATGACATCATATCTTCTAACCACTAACAAAATATAATAAAAATTCGTATACAGCGAATAATATCGGTTAGATTTTTAGTTAAAAATTAGAACTGTTCTATCTAATGATTAAATATATTACATGATTAAATTTATTTACAAAATACATACCCAAAAATATGACATCATATATTCTAACCACTAACAAAATATAATAAAAATTTGTATACAACGAATAATATCCGTTAGATTTTTAGTTAAAAATTAGAACTGTTAGATCTAATGATTAATATATTACATGATTAAATTTATTTACTAAAATTTCAAGTTTCGAATTTTTATAAATACCTAAAATATCAAATATTTCAATCAGTAATTTTTTTCTCTCTAATTAAAACACTTTGAATTTTAATTTAAAACATAATATTGCAATAATTAATACATACCCAAAAATATGACATCATATCTTCTAACCACTAACAAAATATAATAAAAGTTCGTATACAACGAATAATATCCGTTAAATTTTAAGTTAAAAATTAGAACTGTTAGATCTAATGATTAAATATATTACATGATTAAATTTATTTACTAAATACATACCCAAAAATATGACATCATATCTTCTAACCACTAACAAAATATAATAAAATTCGTATACAACGAATAATATCCGTTAGATTTTTAGTTAAAAATTAGAAATGTTAGATCTAATGATTAAATATATTACATGATTAAATTTATTTACTAAAATTTTAAGGTTCGAATTCCGTCAGCGATACTATTATCCTTCATTTTCTTAATTTTCTTTATTTCTTTGATGCCCCTTTTTACCATTACACAGCATTTGGAGCGACCCAATTTAGATTGGATCGACACAAATCTAAACATATACTATTTTTTGTCATTACACAACATTCGGAGTAACCCAATTGGATCGACCCAAATCTAAATTTCTACTATTATCCTTTATTTTTTTTATCTTTCTTTATTTCTTTGATGCTCCTTTTTGTCATTACCCAAATCTATCTCTGTCATTTTTCACCTTCAAGTCCAAGCCGCTCAAATGTTCACACTGCTGGATTTTGACGCATGTTTGCATTTTTCAGATTTGACAGCTAGGTTTTTCACCAAATTAACATCTCAACCCCCTGAAGTTGAGACTGGTCATATATGTTTGGTTCCGGTTTTTAATTTGGCCTTAAAAGTTAAGTTTTTAATAATTTCACAATATTAAAAATTAGACAGGATAATATTTGTTTGGTTTTGATTTTGATTTGGCATTTAAGAATTAAAGTTTTAATGAATTACCCGATGTTATAATAATATACAGGACACCAGAAAGGTACCTTTAAAATATTTGCCTGACCTTTCAATTTTCGAATTTACATGTCATAATAACAAAGGTAGTTGGAAAGATTACCAGTTAATAACATTGACACAGTACCGATACAAGAGATAGCAAGGATGAAGGGCATACTAGAAATCGATCAAATAATTTATTTAAATGGCGGAATCCCACATGTCATGTGACATTCTAATTGGTTATGTATTTTAATTAAATGTAATGAACCACTTTATATTTAAATTTAAATAAAAATATGTAGACAATCAGTTACAACTAATCATGATGTCACGTTACTTGCACCATGTTATTTGTAAATAATCTTGGGACTCAATTTGATACTCTAGCATTATCACATTATTTTGTTTTCAAGCAAGTTTATGTTCTTTATGGATTTGTTCAACTTAAGGTTCATGGGGTAGACATGCTACATACCAGAAGGTCTTATGGAATAGCATACTTTTTAGCGGATGTCTCCGAAGGGACTATGGAATAGCATATTTAAAAGCTCAGACCCACGGCATAAGCCTCGCCCTCTGGGTCAAGCAACATTGCTGTTATTTATGCTCTAAATATCTTCTTTACTCGCGTTCAATTTCACTTCATATATGATCTCATATTTAGCACTTTCACTTGAGCTCCACATTAAAATATAAAAGCACTAACTTTTCCCTTTTTCAGTTTAGTTGGCTTTTTGAGAGATAATAGGTAGTGGAAAATGTGATTGTTATAATTTGTAATCATACATTATTTGAATATAAAAGTGAATAAGTGAGCTTCTTGCGGAGACCTGTGTTTTTGGTAAACAGTATTATCCTTCATTTTTTTAATCTTCTTTATTTCTTTAATGCCCCTTTTTATCATTACACGGCATTTGGAGCGACCCAATTTAGATTAAAACAAAAAATTCTATTATGATATTGTACTTATTTTCAGTTATGCTGTAGTATTACGATTGCACCTCCAGCCTTTCTCTTCTCCTCCAGCTACATAATTTTAAATATTGAAAACAAAATACAATACAAGAAGAAGAAGTTTGCATTTATAAATATAGATTACAAGCAGAGAGAGATGTTTAGTTACAGATAGACTACATAGCCACAACATAAGTGATAAAAAGAAAGATGTTAGTTACAGATAAACTACATAGCAGCAACATAAGTGATAAAAAGAAAGATGGTCTACATGATGATCAAGCTAATAAAGTATTGAAGTAATTAACAAGCCTGAACCACAGAAGCAACTTCAATTTTATAGGTACTGTTTATCATAACGTGGGTAATGGGTTTATGTATTCCCATTAATTTTATTTTTGGTCACCCCTCTAAGTTGATCACAAAAAAATTAACAACCCATAAAAATAAGTAGTTTAAAAATATATTAAAATTCAAATTATTATATTCGTTTCAATAAGAACATACTTTTAATATAATAAAGTCAATAAAATAAAAATTCAACAATTTCAGAAAGCGAGAGCCATGGTGAAAGACCTTAATTTGAATATAAACTATAAATCTACTAGAATATTTATCTGATATTTTGACTTGCTTATTTAATTGTATAATTTAATTATTTTTAATAAAAGAATCTATATTAATAATATATATACACTGTATTTTCATACATGAATTTACTAATACAGTTTAATGGTCACGCTCTGGTGAGAATGAGAACAGTGAGAACACACATATTCACTACATTTCAAGCTATTTTAAAGGGCCCCGCTAGGGGTATCTTCAGAAAAAAGTCTTATAATTCTACCCTCTATCCATTCATAAAAAAATTAACAAAAAAAAAATTAAAATGAGAACAGTGAGAACACACATATTCACTACATTTCAAGCTATTTTAAAGGGCTCCGCTAGGGGCATCGTTCACAAAAAAGTCTTATAATTCTACCCTCTATCTATTCATAAAAAAAATTAACAAAAAAAATTAAAAAATTGTTTGAAATGTGGTCTCATTATTCTCCAACATTTACATATTATATTAACTACGAGGTCTCATAGTTAATATAATATGTTTTTTATATTATATGAGGTTTAATGTTTTGGAGTCATTGGGGGTGAAGGGATTATCATTTCCGCATTTGAATAATGAAGACAATTTATTATTATTTTCCATTAGAGAACAATATTTTTAAAAATATTTATTACTTTTATTGCAGATTTTGATGGATTAAATAAATTTTCAACATTGTTAAAATAAAATTGTATGCTACTTTTTTATATAAATTTTAGCATATCATTATTTTATTAAATACTTATATAACTATATAGAATATCTTTCTAAGAATTGATTATTTATATAATTACATACAATATCTTTTTAAGAAATCAATCAAATTTGTTAAATTTTTGGTATTGTCATTTTAAATTAAATAAGATGCCGTGTACGAAGTACGGGCAAAATGCTAGTATAATTAAAATCAATCAGGATTATACATAAATATAATATTAAGCGATTTTTACAATTTTTATTTTCCACTCTTTTGATTTACAATTAATCATAATTACATTATTATAGATTACAGGTTAATTTTATAAATATATATAAGAGCTATTTAGAATTTACCACAGAAATTAAATTAATCATATCAATCTCATCCTCAATTACTTATCTTGGTTACTTAACAATTTTTTTGAAATACAAAATTTATTTTATTTAGTACATGCATAAATTAAATATTTTTAAAGTGATAAAATATTTACTAACTTATCAATATTTTAAATTATATTCAATCAAATTTATATTATTATATATTACGAGCTAATTTTCATAAATATCAACTACAATCATACTACAATACAGTATATAGTTATATATTACAGAGTAATTTTCATAAATACTTAATAACTAATTAGTCACAGTTTTTGATTCAAATCAATTAGAATTATATAATTAGATACTTACACGTCTATTTTTTGCACATGTCTCTATGTATTAGGGGTGTGCACGGGTCAGTTCGGCTTGGTTTTTACCGAAAATCGTTACCAAACCGCATATGTCGGTTCAGTTCGGTTTCTACGTATTAACCGTACCCGAACCGTCCACAACGGTTATTTTCAGTTCGGTTAACCGTTCATCGGTTTCGGTTTTTTTCCGGTTTTTTATCTATTTAAAAAGTTTATACGAATTTAATAATATTTAGCTTGAAAATAATATTTAGTTTGAAAAAATTATAAAATAAAAGTTGTAAAAGTGACCAACACTTTTATATGAACGGTTCAGTAGAAAGAAACATCTAATTAATAGGAAAAACGGAGAAGGAGACAATCATATGTAATTTGGTGTCGGAAGAAACTATAAGCCATGCTGAGACAGTACTCTAGAGACTTACGATCCTAAGAAACCATGAACTTTTGCATTTGTTTGCCTCGACAGATAGTACTCCCACTAATGCTAGTATTGAACTGGGCAAAGTCCATATCCCATCTCCACAAATTAATTCTAAAGCTACAACAGGACCAAATGCAAGCAGGGCCAAACTCACTAGATGCCCAATGGAATATTATATAATAAATAATATATTATATATAATTATATGATAACATTTTAATTATTATAATATATACGAACGATTCGGTTTTTCGGTTCGGTTATAGGGATAAAACTATAACCGTTACCAAACCGTTCCGTCGGTTCGGTTTTTTTACGGTTTTTTTTTATTTTTATCGATTTCGGTTTTTATCGGTTTTTCGGCTCGGTTTCGGTTTTTCGGTTTTTTTACTCACCCCTACTATGTATAGAGCCATTTTCCAAAATTGTGTATTTATTAATTGATTTTAATATAAATATATTATTTTAATACATGAGCTTATTTTATCTATATTATATAATATAGTATTTTAATATCTCAAACTCTCGATCTACAATCATAAATATAATATAGTATTTTAATATCTCAAACTCTCGATCTACAATCATAAGTTGCAATCAAATTTAAATAAATATACTATTATTGAATAAAAAAATTTAAAAAATTGAAAAATATTTACCACACTATTCTAAATACATGTTCAAAATTTAAATTAATCATTTATTAAAAAAACCTAACAACCAGCTAAAATATTAAAAGAATTTTAAACTAATTATCTTTAACATTTTACTTATCGATTTTAATTAGCTATGCAATAATTAATGGGACAAACAAATTGACCTGACAAGATAGTTGAAATATTCAAAATACTGAATATACTCTCAAATAGTATTAGACATTATTTGATGTATAATTTATCACATTACAGAGCCAATGAAAATATTGTTATTGAATATTTTTATAGCAAATTCGTCAACTCAGCACAACAATTTTTATAAATTACTATTTTTTATATATAATTAATTTGTCAATAAAAGGACATACGACAACTACAAAAATAATCAAAAAATTTATTTTTCTTATAAATTGCTATAAGAACCAATATAACAAAATCCAAATCAATTCGAACATCCGACCATAGCTACGATTTTAAACTATCCAAATCAATGAACCAATATAACAAAATCCTGTATATCTAAGATTTCGGATGCCAAAATAAAAGAACATACCCTCACAAAAAGAAAGAACAAAACCCAATATATGGGTAGACAAAAATCACTAACGGGGTACTAGACTCTCGATAAAGAGATATATTTATTGAAAAATAAAGTAAACTCAAGGAAAAAATGAAAGTTATCATTCACAAAGACAAAATACAAAATCCAATATATCAGTAGATAAAACCTACCAATGGGTTACTAGAATCTCAATAAAGAGAGATTTTTATTGAAAAAAACAGAGCAAAATCAAGGAAAACAATAAAAGGTGGGTTTATCATCAACCAAAATTGGTGTCAGCCCCTAAACTTTAATTTAGTATTTTTTGGGAGAGGAGCAAAGAGAGGAACGGCTATAACCATCGTTATAAAAATCACTATTATTGATAACTAGATAGGTCAATACATAAAATTATAGTATATTGTTCTAATAAAAGGTTCGCTTTTTAATTTTGTATTCTTGAATTAAATTAATAGTATCCAATTTCCACATCATAATCTAAGAATAGATATATCAAATTCGCTTGATTGGTTGATAATATTTATTTTTAATATCAACAGAACTTTAAATATAGGTAAAAAAAAAAAAAAAACTTAACAACTTGGTAGATAGATTCTAAACAAACAAAGATATTTATTAGTTTTGTTTTGTCTAAACAAAACAAATGTATAGGGTTTCGATATTGGATCGGGTTTTGGATCGGATATCGGTTCGGTACAACTGAAATCCAAATCCAAATCGAAACTATTTGGGTTTTAAATTTAATTTCAAACTTGAATCCGAAAATTCGGGTTCGGTATATCCAAAATTTTGGGTTTTGGATCGGGTACTATTAGATCGAATTAGTTTGCCACCCGTATTTATGGGTAAGAGAAAACTAATATTTATTATACCATGTTCTAATAGAAACAAAATAAAAAAAAAAATCAACCTTCAAACTCCCAAAGTGAGTATACACATTTTAAGTTGTCATTAAAAACAAGTTGAGGGCAATCACCATAAACTCTAACAGTCATATCTTATGCTAAGAACGGGATATGTTGGATATGTTTGGTTGATTGATAATATTTATTTTTCTATAGTAAATCAATTTGCTAATAAAAGAACATACAATTTGTAAAAATGATATTGAACAAACACATATGAAACTAGATTATAAGAAAGTTTCCTTTATCATAACTACGTTCGTTTAATGGATCTTACAATGTAGAGATCCTTTCTCACATTGTTGAAACATGCAACATTTTTTGAGAGACAATCTTATGATTTATCATGGTCGTGAGAAATAAGTGTTTATGAATTTTCAATATGTATTTGAAAAATTGATCGCAACCCATATAAATTTTTTGATTAAATTAATATGATAAAAATTCTAGAAACCCACGGTACTTTACATTTAAATACACCAAATTTCCAAAAGAACAAAACTTAAAATATGGTTAAAAACTTATGAACATGGTAGAAAGATTCCGAAAAATGAGAAAAATCAAATGAAAAATAAAATTAAGAAAAACAATAAAGAGGGGTTTAGAGCATTTCAACGGGGATGTGGATGTTATGACAATTGTTTGATAACATTAATTTTATTGCAATTGGTATAAAATGACGAATAAGTAATTCTATACTTAAAATAATTACATTATCATGAAATTAACTTTTTTCCTAAATAATGATTAAAATAATATATTTATATTAATTAATTAATATTATCGTTCGGTGCGTAACACGGGTAGAAAGTTAGTAGATATTAAAAAAGGAGTCGTGCTGTACCGATTATAAGCTAGTATGTATAATACATAGGACATATGGCTCACCTTTTTATAAGTCCTTATGGACTTATTTTCGGGTAAAAATTTCATATTTTGATAAATTTTTTTATACAAGTATTTAATGTATGTTTAAGATTCTATAAATTGAAAAAAAAAATTAACTTTTTTCAGGAAAAAGTTAAAAATCTCTAACTTTGTATTAAAATAAGTTGAAAAACTTCCCCCAAACAGCCCCATAATCATTTAAACAAGAAAAGGAACTGAACTATGTTACAAGTACTATTTTAAGGTCTAAAAAAATAAGTTGAGATGCAACTCTCGTACTTTTACTATGTCACTTTAAGGTGATTCGAGGAATCACTTCACCTCTTACTTCTCCTCTGGCATTGCTGCAATAAGATGAAGTTCTCTTCTTATGGCTTGACCTTAAGTGTACATTATCCAACACTATGTCTTCGCACGGCACCGTCTTGCTGCAGTCTATCTTCACCGCTGTCTCTCTTTTCGAAGTCCCCATCACATCTTTAAATGTAACCATACTCACCTTCACGGCTGATTTATGATCTACGCATTTTTCATGATCACAATAAAATTGATCAACGATAATCGGATTTTCGGATTCTTGACTGAGTATATGCTCGAATCTTATATTCCTAGCATATCCTTTTCCTCCCTGCCATGTTTTAATTCTAGCACCGTTTGTTGTGTTCGTGAACACGACATCTTTAATTTCAACATCTTCGACTTCATCATTGTCTCCATGCTTACCTAAACTCCCTATGCTTATACCATGCCCTGGCCCGCATACAATATTATTGATTCTCAGGTTCTTAGATCCACCTCCAATAGATATACAATCATCACCTGTTCCTATGTTACAGTGCTGAATGTGGACATCAGTAGACTCCCCGATATGAATGCCGTCGGTGTTAGGACTATGACTCGGTGCCTCTATCTTTAAGTCTGAGATGTACGCGGATTTTACCCCATCAAGCACAACATGCATCCGAGGATTGTCCTTAAATCTTAAACCACTAAGTCTGACATTCTTAGAATTAGTAATCCTCAAGGCAGCAGGCTTGAGTTTGCCCTTCATGTTCCACCATTTCTGGCCACGTCCCGAGATAATTCCAGAACCAGAGATGTCAAGACCATCCAAGTGAGTGAAGTGTATCCAACTATGACAATTGTTGGAACCACACCTCCAATTCTTAGGTTCACTTGGTGCAGTTATTGTGCTATTTATCTCAACTCTTATAATTTGCGGTTTGCATGGGCCATTAAAAAGCAAAGGACGAGTTAGAAAAATAAGATTCGGAGGAAAGTGCAGAGTTGCTGATGAAGAAGATGATTTGCATGTTGCTTCCCATGCTTTCAACACACTTGGAGTATCGTCTTTAAGCCCATCTCCGATTGCTCCATGGGATCGAACATTATTTATCACCGGTTGAGTTAAAACTAATCGAAGAAAAAGCAGTAATAGTATAAGAACTTCAGAGTGGACAGGCATAGCGTGATATATAGACTATACACTTAATATATGTAATCCTTAACTTTTCTCTCTTCGTATAAATGGTAAATATATGTTTATATATTTCATAGAACTGATGATGAAATATGAACGATAGAGAAAGACTTCGTCTCAATTTATAGAACTTCTCAGGGCAACAGAGGTAGTAATCAGACTTCTAGCATGAGTAAGACTGTTGTTTCTAGTTTCTACTCTTTTTAGAACATTCGAAGTCCGAGCACACACTGTAAATTGAATATTCTGTTGGACATGAACTTTTATGGTAATAAATGAACACATAATCATCCTTACCGCATAATGATATATATGTTTGTTTTTTAGGTCTATTGTATAATACTAGCTTTATAGCACGGTAACTTTATTAAAATTTTGTAGTATAATTTTGATTATAATTTTTTTTTCTTTGTAAAATAAATTTTATATCATTTTGAATTGTTTATTTTTACTTTTAGGATACATATGGTTTGTAGTATAATTTATTTTTTTTTTATAAATGATTTTTCTATAATTTATATTTTAAAGTTTGAGCTAACATATATTTTAGTATATCATAATTATTTTTTTTATTTTATTAGATCACAAATTATATGCTTAAAACATATATTCGTGTAATAATCTATTCTTTTTTTATATTTTTGATTATGTAATCTAATAATTATTTAAAAAAATTAGATATTTTGTTATAGTGTTTTATAGTTTTTAAAGACATTTTTTAAACTTGTTTGGAAATATGTGTGGTATAAAAGTTTTTATTTGTTTGAATATTGATTATATTTACATGTTAATTTTATATTTTTGACATGTGTGGTATTTATTATGTGTTTTTGTTTAGAGTAATCTTACGGATTTTTTGTATTATATTTAGATACTAATATAAATTTATTTTGTGGGTATTTGGATTGCTTTCTAATTTAAAATATGTTCATTTATTGATTTTTGTTCACTTTTTTTAATTTCAAATTTTTCTTTGCAAAGTAAGAATTTGTTTATATGTTGATTTATGCTCATATTTTTTAATTTAAATTTCAGCAACATATTTGTTGTCAAACCTGAAAATAGAATATTTAATAATTTTTATGAAAATAATTTTTTCAAAGCACTTTTATTTAGTAAACAATTGTTTTTGTAAATTATATTTTAAGGTTTAGCCTAACATATATTTTAATATTTTATATTTTTTGCGATGTTTTCAATTTTATTAGAATATATATAATATATTTAGACACGTGGGAAATTATTGGTTTAACTTGTTGTGAACACAAATACATTTGTACTTTTTTTAATGAAATTTTGTACTATGTTATTTTTGTATTGTTTTAAATGCATTATATTAAGGTTTATTGTTGATTTTAATTTTCTAAAATTAGATTTGTTTTTTGAATTGGCATTTGTTTTGTGGAATATATTTTGCTGAATTTTGGTGTCATTTCCAATTATGACATGTTTTTTATTACCTTTTTATTATCTTGTTTTACCATATATTTTATTAAAGACTTTTTTTTTATTTGTAAATAATTGTAAATTCTTTTTTTTAAAAAGTTATTTTTTTAATTGAAATTCTAATGGTATGCTTTATTTACTTGTATATTATATATAAAGAATGAATTTGTGACCCATTTTTTTGCTATTTTATTCTTATTTGTTATTTTAGAAATATATTTGTGTCAAACCTAAAATTAGAATATTTAATGATTTTTATAAAAATAATGTTTTTCTTAAAACATTTTATTTGGTAAACAATTTTTTTTTGAAAATTTTATTTTAAGGTTTAGCCTAACATATGTTTTAATATTTCATAGCATAATTTTAGCTTTTAAATCAACATTCTGGCCCATAATATTTCATAGCATAATTTTAGCTTTTAATTCAATATTCTGGCCCAACTCTTTCTCTGACCCAACTCTTTCTCTGGCCCAATTCTAATTTCTAATAAAATTACCTTTAATCCCTGACGACTAGACGACCACCTAAACCTCCTTACGCCAATTATATATAGGATATAATATGTTTTCGTTAATGAGCTTGGAACACATTAAACTATATATATTTTGTGTTCAATAATTTATTAATATTAATATTTTAATCTCAATTCGTACTCGATCCGTGCCCATGCTTTGCACGGATTATTAGTTAGTATAAAAAAATGAAGATGAATATCTAATGATATATTGGTAGACCCATTTGACTTGTTATGCAAATATGTTAATTACAAATTATAAATGAATAAATATTAATAATTATAAATATTAAGAAAATTTTGTTTGTTAATGTAATTATAAATATAAAAAAATGTGCATTTGTACAGTTTATATGCTAGTGTGTTAGTGGATATTTGGATATTTTAAAATTAGCAGCTTTTATTTTATAATTAAAAAAAATTATATAAGTGATAAGCAGAAGAATACTTATAAATTATATAGGTGTTTGGATAAATTTACTTATAAGTTAGTAAAATATTTACTAAATAATATTTAAAAAATTATTATTTAAATCAATAATTTCAATACATGCATTTTAAGTTAAAAACGCATTTAAAAAATAAATGTAAAAATTTAAATTATTAAACAAATAAAAAAATCAAGTGAATATGAAATTAAAAGTACATTGTTACTAATATTCAACTTATCAACATAAAAATTATAAGTGGTACAGTATTCCTAAGTTGGTTGATAAATACTCTTCATAGAGTTCTTATAAATTTATGATATGATATGATTTGATAATAATTATATGGGTGTGATTCAGGTGAGAACAATTTATATGTGAGAACAGTGAAAACAATTATTTTGTACTCTTTTAAAAAGTGTAGAACAATTTTTTTTATAATCCGGTGTCCATACCAGCTTTCACGCACCTCAACTAATTCGGAGAACTGCTAGCACACTCGTATCCACCGAACAAGGCAGTCTACTTACTTCCGTACCTGCCAGTGGGATCGAACATATGACCTTGGGGTGGTAAATCCCTAAGTCACGGTACCAACCAACTTGATAGGTCCCGTATATGGGTTAGATAAGCTAGAAGGGGGGTTGAATAGCTTATCAGCTTTTTAAAAATTAGAGCTTGGATTTTTCAAAAATTCTTTTCTCTTTTTAAACTATGTTACTTGTCAACTAGTAAATATTGTGATGAAAGTAAAGAGAAAAAGAAAGAGTATCACACGGTCGATTTTATCCCGGTTCGCGATGATGCAATCCCTAATGGATTTTCGTTCACCCCTAGTCTAGTCCCCGAGCTACGCCCCGGACTCGAGATTTCTTCCACTATAAAGAAACTCCTTTATAGTAGGCGGAAAACCTTTACAACTCATGAACCACTATTTATTTATCTTGGAGCGATACACACACGTATTCTCCTCAAAATAAAATAGCAAATGACCACTACAAGACTTGTCTTGGAGCGTAACTCCCCGTTACCTCCTCAAAGACTTTGTAGTACCTCCCTAGACTATGTACTCTTACAACTTTGCCGGTCTTGGATCTTAGGTCTTAGGTATTGGGTCTTCCCTTTTCTTCATGGTACGAAAGCTACTAACTTCCCCTTAGTACGCCTAAGACTTGGATCTTAGAACAAGAGTCACCTCACTTCAAAGATTAGAATACAAGTCTAACAAACAAATAATATATGAGTGAGAGATAAGATAATACATAAATAAATATTATAAGGTCGTGCAAAACTAGTATGTTACGGTACTAGCCATGAGGATGCTATTACGCGTTAAAATAATATTCAACTCGCAAGTGCGAGGATGAAAGGGAAAAATCTCAACTCGCAAGTGCGAGGACCAAAAGAAAAATTATTCAACTGATAAGTGTGAGGACTGTAAAAAAACATTATTATACGTTAGATATATGCGTAGTGCGAAAATTAGTAAACAACAGCAAGGGATAAGTCACACAAGGGACTTGTAACACAAGCGGTATATGCAAGACAATAAACTAAACGTGCAATAATATATATTTGTGAATACAAACACCGCACACTAAATTAAAACGCATACGTACAAGTATTTGTTGAGTATTGAATACGACTAAAGAATACAGAGGGGGGGTGAATGGATTCTTGAACTTTTCTTTGTTCTTGAATCTGTGTAGCACAATATGTGTTTATGTGTGTAGATTTGTAAATGCGGATTTAAAACAACACAAGACACAATATCATTTTAATCTAATATTTTATTAGATAAAGATTTTGCTACAATCTGTGAATACAAATGTTAGTATTCTCAGCTTCGTTTTTCTCAGAAAGATATTTTCTTTTGTGTATAAAAAACTTAACTTCTAAGGAAGTGAGGTTGTATCCTTATAGAGCATGAATACAACCTACTTACTACAAATAAGGTAGTTAAACAATTTTACTTTCTAGTGTGTCCATCCTTTTTGAGTAAGCATCCGAACGGCTACAGGTTTGACTTTGCAAAGCTCTGTTCAGATCCACTTCTTTAGCTCTTTGTCTCTTGTACATCTCTCCAAGCTTCTTTGTAGGCTTTTCCAAAGTACATTACAGATTGTGCTCCATAAAGTGCTTTAGCTTGTTGCAGGTTTCTGACTTGTACAATTCTTCAGTATTTTGTCTCCAAGATTGTATTCGAGAAGTAACTCTGTTGGTGATTCGAGAACTAGAATTGACTTGATCGATAACTCTGAGTTCTCGAATACTGTTAAACTGTCATATCGAATGACTTCTTGAATAAGTCTTTTCTTCAGGAATCCTTGAGATATCGAATAGAGCATTTTACTTATCGAATCCCTGATATATCGACTAGCTTCTTTAGTCCTTGAGATATCGAATAGAGCATTGACTTGTTGACTCTTAGAGAACTCGAATGATGTTTTGACTTGTTGACTCCATGAGTTCTCAAATAGAGTATTAGACATGTCGAATCTCTGAGTTCTCGAATAAGGCTTTGACTAGTTGACCTTCAGAGATATCGAACAATGTCTTTTGAGATATCGAATTCCTGACTTCTCGAATGCTAGACTTCTCGAATAGACAAATGTACTTCTCGAATTGGTACTTAGGTAAATTCTTCATTTCTTCAAATCCCAACTGTGATTATTTGACAGTCTTTATCTCCTTGCTTGAGGCATGAACCTTGGAACTTCTTTCAAGCATTATTCTTGACTTTATAAGTACAGTTACACAACTAGGATTTGATGCCTGTTACAAGTACACAACAAATATAAACTCTACAACTAGAGGTTCCCTCAGTTAAGAGGTCATGTAGGTAATGCATAGCATTACACATACTTAGGCTTGTTATTATATGAGTACAGGCATGTCTCTGTGACTAACAATCTCCCCCAAATTGTGAGTAAGACCCTTAGTCACAATTTCATGTCTGATAACAAGCCTAACATACATAAAGATAAAACTTTGAAAAGTACAGGTATGTAGATTTGAACTAATAACATGAATAGAAATACAAGTGTGTAATCTTACAGACTATGATGAGATGCTAGCCTTTATCATTTGATTCCATCTCCATTTTCTTGGCTAGTAGATCATCAAATGCCTTTTGTTTCCATTCTTTCTCATTCCTTGCATTCTCATCCATAGCTCTTATAATTTCTGCCATTGCATCCAATTCTTCAAGCAAGATAGAGTTTTTGAAATCTTCAAGTACTGGTTTCAGAATGTTGGCAGGATAGTGACTGAGTAGGTTCATTCTTATAGTGACATTATCTCCATTTCTTCTCCTATACTTCACCACATAGGGATTAAATTGAACTCTACACAATCCCTTAGCCCTTAACACTTCTGCTTCAGCTTCCAGTTTATTAATTTCTTTTTCCCTTTTCATCCACTTCTCAAGGCATCCCTTTCTTATCAGCTCTTCATGATCTCTCTTCATCTTCACAAAGTCAATCAGTTCCAGCTTCCATACTCTTTCCACTTTGTCATTTGCATCCAATATGGCAATAATCCTTTCTATGTCATATAACTTGCCCCAATTTTGACACTGCCCTTGTTTAAACTTCTTCTATCTTCCATCAGTATACTTGATCTCAAGGGAGTCATCAATGATTGAAACATGATAGATTCTTTGAGCTCTAAGGTATTCCAGTTGGTCTTCATTGTAGTCTTCATCTAGTGGTTGGAGTTTTAGGCCTGGATAGATTGTTAGGGTTCTTGATTTGGAAAGCTTTGGTTTTCTTTCTGCTTGTTTGAATTTGATCCTTTTAGTGTGGTTGCCTGGTAGTAGTATGTGACCTTTGCTGGTAGACCATTGTAGTATTCCATTAGCAGTTTGCTTTTTGAAACATACAGATGGTTTCTTGACTTGAATCTTCTTCTCTTCTTGAGGAGGTAAAACAGTTGCAAAAGCCATGGAATTAGATTTTGGTAGGTCATTACTAACAGCATTCACCCTAGACTTAGAGTCTTGTGTTATGGTGAGATTACTGCTAGCAATGCCTAAGGCTTGCTGTTTTCCATTCTTCCTCTCATAGACTCTGCCTTGGTCATGATCTCCTTTCTTATCTTTGCTATCCTTCTTCTTCTTATCCTCATCATCCTTATCACTCCTGTGATGTTTTCCCTTCCCATCACTCTTATCCTCATCTTTGTCATCCTTATTCCTCCTTGGCTTGGCCATTTCTGGAATTACACCAGTTGCAATGAATGATCTTAGGATTTATAGTGCTTCTATCTCCTCAACTGTCCTCATCCCCTTTTTCTTTTGCAGTAGATCAATGATGGCAATAATGAGTATGTGATTTCGAGAAGTAAGATCATTGGGAATGACCACTTGTTTAATCTCTTCAATTCTGGTGCCAGATTGATAGATGATTGTCCATGGCTTCTTAATCACTTCTGGCAGCCTTGAAGGTTGGCCATTCCTCAAGTCATCATACAGACTCTTATTGTTTTCATTTACATTCCTCTTCTCTGTGAGCTCAATCAACACATCTATCTCTGAGTGTTTTAAGGCTTGTAGAGTTTTGTAGGTTAGATGCCAGATTCTGGATTTTGCTACCATCATTACTTTCTTGAGCCATGAGCTATCAACTTTTCTAGGTATCACAGTGAAGTAATCGATCTGATCCTTCAAGCTCCTTAGGTACAATTGAGTGTCACCAGCCTGTTCTCTTAAGACTTTCAGAAACTCCAAGAATGCATCATCATGATAATCATTAGAGTTTGCAATTTCTTGTAGTTTGGCCTCAGTAACCACCTTTACTTCTACAGGCTTGGCACTTTCAGGTTTGGAGGATGGAGGTTTATCAGATGGCATACTCCCTGCAACCACTGTGGTGGTGATGGATTGCTTCTGGCCACTGGGAGTAGTGATGTGCACAGTTGGTAGAGTAGTAACTGGCAGAGTAGTTGGAGGTTCATCAACTTTGGCTTTCCCTTTTCGTGGAACATGGGTTATAGATTTTGAACTCCTTTGATGACCACCCTCATTTATTGTAATACCTTTCTCCTTGGGTTTCTCCTTTCTAGACTTCTCTCCTTTTGACTCCCCCTTAGGCTTTGAGTCCCTTAGGTTTCTCTTCTCCCCCTTAGGCTTGGTGTCAGGCACTGAGGCTTTAGTAGGGGCCCTTGGGTTGGAAGAGGTGAGATTGGCAGATTCATCTGGAAGAGGGAGACCCATATGCTTCATCATTGCAGACAGCATAGATTGTTGATACATAAGAACATCAGTTGTGGTGGAGGCTTGAGTGTTCAACTGCTCAGTAAGAGTTGCAACTTGTTCTGTCAGATGAGCATTGGACTGTTTGAGAGAGACCACCTCTTGTTCAAGAGTTTCCACCTTTGTGAAAAACTTAGTGGCTTTAAAACCTGATAGTGATTGATCTTTCAATCTCTCCACTTCAAACTTGGTCATCTCATGCACTGGGACTTCAGTCACCAGCCTATTTCCATATTGATTTTTAAACAGAATCCTCAGCATGGCATTTGCATCAGTTGTCTGATCAGATAAGATTTGAAATTTATGCCCCAGACCTGTGACAGCATCTTTCAGTAAAGCTAGCCCATTATCCATCTTGGTGCAGGTGGAGTTGCAGACTTTGATGTCTTTGAGAACACTGTCCAACTGAGGGAACAGACTTGTCTGTTGCATCACTTACCTTGTTGACTTCTGATTTGACACCTTTGCCAAAGTAGTGTGCAGCCTTGAGGAATCCTTTGTAGAAGTCATTGATGGCTTCATACACTTCACCAGGAGTTAGGGATTTAGTATTTGAACCCAGTGAGGTGATGTATTCCTCTCTTAGATACTGAAGAGCTTCATTGAGAGTGAGATCAAATTTTCCTTACATCCAGGCATCTACATTGCCATCTCTCTCAGTATCAACCACAATTTTCTCCTTCTGCATCTCTACATCATCTCTGTGGCATAGAAGGATAGCCTCATAGTCTGGGTTTGGCAGATTTGAAATGAGAAGGTGTTGAGCAATCTTTGTGAACTCAGGAATCTGATCCACAACTAAGCTTTGAAGTGCTTCAATCGTCAATTATGGTGGAATAGATCCTGATCCTGAAGCACTGCCATGTTGCACAGGCTTCAGCCATTGTGACATAAAGTCAGAGCTAGAGCTAGGCAAGCTACACTCCTCAGTTACAGATGCAACTTCTGCAACCGGATGGAATGACTCTACTACTGGTGTCTCCACAGAAGTGGGATGAGTTACACCAATAGTTAACACAGGCACAGAGTCTCTAGTGAAAACTAGTGAATCCTCTATGTTTTTGATGGTGTCATTAGGATATGCCCTAGCTAGCATTCCCTCACCATCTAAATGTAGTTCTTGGGTGGTGAGCATAGTGTCATGCACTAAGTCACTTGAATCCATTGGCTCACCAAGAGAAGAAAATTCTTGGTGATCAATGCCTTGCTCCTCAATTGCTTGAGTTGCAGGCTCCAAAGAAATTTGTGAGATAGATTCTGGAAGAGAAGTGTCTTTTACAATGGATTTTAGCAACTCCCCCTGAGAAGTAGAGGGAGTTTCAATATTGATGTGCTCTCCACTCATTGTTGTGCCAGCCTTATCACTCCCATGTGCTGACTCATTACAAGAAGGTGCATTGGGGAGGATGCTTGATTCTATAGATGCACCATGTTGAGAGGATACATCTAGTGAACTGTGTGCCCCTAATTTTACAACTTCAGCCATTTGTGTGACTGAAGAGGTGGTTTTAGATTTCTTCTTCTTCTTCTTTGGCCTTAGTAAGGGTGACTCAGGTTCCTCACTTTCTAAACCTAATTCTACAGCCAAGGCTGCTTCAGTTAAGATTTTTAGAGGTTCAGAAGCAACCTGTTTTCTCTTCTTCTCCTTTTTACTGACACCACCCTGTTGAGAGGATGATGCAGGTGGCTCTGTGTTTGGTAAAGTGTCTGGTTGAGAGGGTTGGTTAGCAGGCCCTGGGTTAGCATTTTGCTCTACTTGCTTGGGCCTAGCTAACTCTGATTTTGAGGCAAATATTGGCATGTTGTGGGGGTAAGTCCTAAATAAACTCTCCATATGGGGAGTTATTTTGAGTCTTACATCCACATCATTCCTAGTCTCAAAGCTACTAAAAATGAGTTTGGTCATGGATTTCGGATAGCCTATTCTATTTTTGTCCAACCCAGGCAATTCAATCAATTTATCATCTATGAAATTAAGTACAGATTGAATAAAGTGAGGGAAGAAAATTTCATTACCTCTCTTGGTTGAGTTCTTACCAAGTCTCCCATACAATTCTTGCATTATGGTCAGTCCAACATCAATCTTTCTCCCATATGCTAGAGCATAACCTATTTATTGAACAGGTGTGCTGACTTGATCAAAGCTAGACTTCCTTGCTGTCAAGACTTGAAGAAGAGTGGCAAAGACATAGCTCCATTCTTTTCTCAAGTACTTCCTATTCAAATTTCCAAGCTTGATTCTATCTGAGTAGTTGATAAAATCAAAGAGGTCCTCCAATTCAGCATTCGTGGCTAGTGGTTCATACACTCCTTGTTGTAGCCCCAGTGCTTGATTCATGTCTTCAGTAGTGATAGTGATTTCCTTGTCCTAAATCTTGCAGTAGACCACGTATGAGGTTATAGCATTCTTTAGGGCCACAACCTCCACAGTAGCAGTCCTCCAAAACTGTTCTAGTAGGTCTAGATACAAAGTTGGGTTGGCTGAGAGTGCATCCTTGATGTATGATTCAGCCATCCATCGAACGAAGCACTTAAAGTTTGCATTGGGTGCTTCAACATCGTTGGTCATTGCTATGAAATTGGTGTGGGTAGGAATTGTGAGTTGGTTATTTGCCATTATTACACAGAGAGGTGAGAAGAGAATGAAGGTTGAAGAAGAAATTTAGCTTTTGACGTTAGGGTTTTTAGAGGTTTTATAACTTTAGCTGCCTGAGAAATCGAATGAAATGATTTGAACAATTGTGGAATTGTATATATGTGAGTGACTTGAGTTGTCGATTAGATATATGTTCTGTATCGACAAGTCATTCATTCGAGAAGTATAAAACAACTATTCGATAAGTCATGAAAGGCTTATTCGATATCTCAAGCAGTTTGTAACTCACAGCTGGCAGTTATCTAACTTAGAACATAATTCTAAATTAAATAAAATATGTTTTTATGAGTGATTTAAATTCTGAATAAAAATCCAAAATCGATTAAGATTAAGCGAGAATTCAGCCTTTTCAAATGATTCGACAACTCAAATGTTCTATTCGAGAACTCAGTCATTAGAGAACTCAAATGTCCTATTCGAGAAGTCAAGCATTAGAGAACTCAAATGTTCTATTCGAAAACTCAAGCAAGTCTCTGTTCGATTTCTCCAAAATGCACTATTCGAGAACTCAAGAGGGTTCCAAATAGACTTGTTAGAGAAGTCGACCATAGACATGAAAGTCATTCGAGAAGTCTGACTTATCGAACTATACTTTTCACTCATAAAAATTAATTTTCACTATCTTTTCAAAATTTACCAGAATTATTCAAATGAAGAATATTCTAACAAATTAAATAGTGATAGTCTTAAAATTTCATAGAAATTTCAAGCTAATTCGAATATGATTTTCAACATATGCAACAGATTTAAAATATTTATAAGTCATATTTCAGCCAACACTTACTTCAAAAATATTGAGAATTTAGATAAAGTAAGTGTTTACTGCTGCAACAATCTAGTTGATATTTTCACTTAGCCAGAACTTGAAGAATTCAGCATTCCAATCTCACTAACCAACCTTGTGAAGGTGGCTTCATCCAATGTCTTAGTGAATATATCAGCTAATTGTTTATCTGTGGGAACATAATGCAACTCAATGGTTCCATTATTTGCATGTTCCCTAATGAAATGATATCTGATGTCAATGTGCTTTGTCCTAGAATGATTTACAGGATTGGAAACTATAGAGATTGCACTTGTGTTGTCACACATGATTGGAATTCTTTCCAACACAAGTCCATAATCTGTAAGCTTATTTCTAATCCAAAGCACTTGAGCACAACAACTTCCAGCAGCTATGTATTCAGCCTTAGCTGTGGAAGTTGACACAGATTGTTGTTTCTTGCTGTACCAAGAGACTAACCTTTGTCCAAGAAACTGGCAGCTACCTGAGGTGCTTTTCCTATCCACTCTGCATCCAGCATAATCAGCATCAGAATAACCAACCAGATTGAACCCTGTGTCCTTATGATACCATAAGCCCAAGTTTGGAGTGCCCTTCAGATATCTAAAGATCCTTTTTATAGCAATCAAATGTGACTCTTTTGGATTTGATTGAAACCTTGCACACAGACATGTAGCAAACATGATGTCTGGCCTACTTGTAGTGAGATGGAGTAGAGAACCAACCATGCCTCTGTAGACTGAGATATCTACTTTCTTGCCTTTGACATCTTCATCCAATTTGGTGGCAGTGGCCATGGGTGTCTTTGCAGGTGAGCAGTCTTCTAAGTCAAACTTCTTTAATAAATCCTTGATGTACTTGGTTTGATTGATGAAAATATCATCCTTCCTCTGACTAACTTGCAATCCAAGAAAGAATGTTAACTCTCCCATCATACTCATCTCATATCTGCTCTGCATGAGCTTAGAGAATTTCTCACACAGCTTCTATAACACCCCCAGATCCGGGGTCCGGGATCCGGTCGTTACGGTTTCCAATTCTGTCCACAACACTTGAACTTTCCTTAACATAAAATAAATTACATCTCTATGACCCAACACAACAATGTAAAACACACCCGTTATAGTCCCAGAGATGAAATCAGAGTAACAATCAAATTTTTATTAATCACATTATGAGTTCTTACAATCCAAAAGAATTTCAATATAAATACATACTCTTTGCCATCCATTTACATAAGTCATACTAGACCATATACTTGGTACTGAAAGAATAAATATATCCTACCAATAGCTTCTTCTTCAGCTCTGGTAGTCTCATCGTCCTCGCCCGCGTCGAGTGCGCCTTGTGCGAGTCATCTAGTCTAGCTGTTGTTGTGATATAATAATAAAGCAAGGGTGAGCAATAGCCCACCAACAATAATATATAACTGAACGATAATATATAACAGTTCAAAAGTATCTTTCAAACCATATGCCATGCATTTACGGAAATGATGCCAGTATAATATGAACGATGAAGTTACAAGGTAACTTAAAGTATTTGTTTGTAGAAATATCTGCTACATCAAAAGTAAGCGTGATATTCTCATTGTCATTAAAAAGAGGAACTTGCATGAAAAGATTGCAATTCCAGTTATGAACACTTTTCCAGCTCTGCCAACAGTAATCATGTTGCAGGAAATAAATAAGTTTGGATGATGAACCAATGATGGAGTATTCACCGCGCCCGCTGTTCCAATCTTGATGATCAGTCGAGATCGTACAGCTCAAATTAGATTTACTACCGGTAGAAGGAAGAACTGACGGCTTTACTTGTATACCGCCTTACTAGCTCTCCCCGGCCAACGGTTATGTTTAGTCGGGCGGCGGCCGTTAGGTCACCTATTTTGAGTTATGGACACACAAGGCCAAAACATCAGAGAACATAAGCTGTACTCCATAACTCTTGTTTGGCTTTCCCTGGGCCAAAGGGGATGGACCGGCGCTACTCGGCCTCTTACACGACTCCTAGTTCAAATAGAATTCATGATTTTGAATGTAACGTTCGTCCCCCTTTCCCCAAGTATAATACTTGTTGATAAGACTCCACAAAGTAGTCGTATCTAGTTGGAAAGGAAAATTCACCAATAACTTCCAAGCTATTGCTTGGTAACGAATATCAACTTGTTCCAACCATCTTACCCCTCAAAAGATTAGAAGGTAAACAACGACTTAATAAGTCAATAGCACCCGAGTTGCGAGTGAAGAGAATACTTTATGACCGGGAAGTCGACAAGATAAATATCATTTTCCAAGTAAGGTTCCCTTATTATTAGGGAGATAGACGCAAAGAAGAATGATGTCTGAGAACCTTTCTTGATATAAGATTAATAATAATATGACTCCGAAATATTTTCCGTAATAATCGAAGAAGATAAACCTTATTGAGGTTATATTCTAAGTAGGGAATAAATATTCAGAGAATATTTATTGAATTAAAAATATTTAAAGAATATTTATGAATATGAAAGAATATCTTTAATCAGAGTATTTCTCAAAATAATCCTTGAAGAAATATCAGGAGAATATTTATTGAATAAATAAATATTTACACGAATATTCAAAATAATATTCATTAATTAATAAGGAATTTAAATGAATATTCAAAAAGTAATATTCATTTAATGAATAATATTCAAAATGAATATCAAGTAATATTCATTTAGTAATCCGAGCTTTAAATGAATATTCGAGATAATATTCGATAAATAAATCAAGCTTCAGATGAATATTAGAATAATATTCATCAAGTAAGTAATATCTTAAATGAATATTCAAAAGTAATACTCATTTAATAAAATAATATTCTAAATGGATATTCAAATAATATTCATTTAGTAGTCCAATCTTTAGAAGAATATTCAGAATAATAATCGATAATCTATTCGACTTTGAATGAATATTGAAAAATATTATTCGTCGAATGGTTACGTTCAAATAATTATTTGAAGTAAGGATCGTTAAATAAATAATCTCGAACGAATATTCAAATAATATTCGTCACCCAAATAATGGAAAATATTTACTTAAATATTTTCCTCCGAGGTAATCTCGATATATCAAGAAATATTGACTCCCGGTCTATATTTGACGAATAAGATGTATACGCCCTTCTATGAGGGTCTTACAATAACCGGCTTATAATTGATACGTTAGTTATCTAATTTATAAGCCAATAAACAATCAGGGAACAAGCATAACGATATAACTTGAAAGTAGGCATGCATGCTATGACATATGTATAACAGAAAACATATATATATATATATATATATATTCAATCACAACAACAGCCTAAAAGAAGGGAATTGAAACTTGCCTGGTAGTCGAGTACGGTAAGGGGTAGTGGTAGCGGGTCCCGGGTCAGCTTGGTGATCTATAAATAGCCAAGGCATTCGGGATTAATCACTTAACATCTTAAAAGTTAAGTTATACTTAAATCAAAACACGTTCTCGAGTTATCTCGTTATACCCCTTTTTATGGATTCCATTTATCATTGATCCGACCCGACATTCGTTCGTTAATATGACATGTCACTGTACTTACACTTGGGACATACTTAAGTCATACAAGTTCTAAAGTCGATCGTTACGAACCAATATTATACTCCGAGTTTTATCGCCCGTTTTCTAAGTGTTTTACCGAAGTTATAATAGAGTCGTCTTTTAGGGGTTCGTTCGCGTTTAACCTCGACTCGAATATTTTTAATAAATCGAAAAACGATCCTTTTGACATACGGTTTTCTTTCACACCTTTCTTTTTACCTCTAGTATTTATTTACCAAGATTCGTCATGACTTTACATATTTTACGAGGGTTCAATTTCAATTACGAACTTTCGTTTACGGATTCGAACTACTTTTAGTAAATCGGTCATAAATCCTAAACCGTAAGTCTGTTTGATTCGATTCTTTTTCCAAAATGATCTACGACTCAAGATCTACAAGGGCATGTTAGATACTTGTCAAGTTTCAGCCATTAGACCTACTGTGATGCACGGTTTTCAATGATTAAAGAAATTTCGGCATTATAACGGCTATAATACGAACGTTCCAAAAATCGCAATCAACAACCCAAGCCACACCGGGCATCAATACAACTTATACACATAATAATCATCTCACAAGTCCAGAAGCTACTGATCTTAGCATCAAAATCATCATGCATCTTAAATCATATAACTAATTACATAATCATGCTTATAATTATCACTATAATCATACCAAGCTAAATCCATCAAAAACATTCATAAATCTCAAATCAAATGCTAGGGTTTCAAGAGATCTACCTTCCTTGGAGTATGATATAACCTTAATAAGCTTGGTATGGTCCTTGTCTAGCTTAATCAAACCTTAGATCATCCAAAGAAATCATGAAAACAAAGTTAGTTTCTAAGATCCACTATTCATCGTCAATCTTGTAAAAATCATATAAAATCAAAAACTAAGAGTTTGGTGCTAAAATTTTTAACACACCTTCTACTCTTCAAGGGATTTATTTTGAGCTATAGAACATAAGAATCCAACCATGGGAGCTAGGGTTTTGAGCCCCATCTTTATACTGATCAGAACCTGGACAGTTTTTGTCCTCCAACTTTAAGCATGGATTTGACTAGGCTATAGTACTTGGATTTCCATGAAATTTGGAACGAACCTTGCCCATGGAGTAGAGAAGCTATGGTTAAAACTTGGTGATTTTGTCATGGATAGAAATGGAGATATGAATTTTTTTCTTAAGCTTGGTTCTGCTGGGCAGTTTTTGGAGAAATGTGTTTTTGCTTACTTTTTTTTCCTTTCTTCACCCTTTTGATCATAATATCTAGATATTATTGGATGTGTGTGGCTGGTGGCTCACCTTGGGGCTTGTGCAAAGAGTCTTGGAGAAGCTTGGTAGATATTTGTTTTGTTTCTTGTTTGATTTAAGTGATTTAAATCACTTAACTCCTAAATTGTTTTGATTTAATCCTTGATTAAATAATTTAATCCACTCGATATAATTCTCTTGATGATCATATAGGATATTTAATCTTGTCACAATCTTGATCCTTAATCCCTGATTCGTTCGCTTAATTGCTTAATCTCGTTGTAAAGTTTCAGCAGTTTCTAGAACGCTTGATTCACTGTCTCAGTGGTTTTCGTTCTAATTTCTAAAATCAAATATAATAAAATTCCAAAATATCAAATCCTCAAAGTTAATATCTCAATTATTGGATTATAATAATATATAATCCACTGTCCGGTCAAATATTATACCGAAAAAGAATTTGGAATTTCTGAATTCCGATCGTCTCTGCATTCACTTATTTCCTCCGCGTATTACTAATATGACTTCGAAACATCCATATCACGTCCCGTACATAGGGTGGCGTGAAAAGTTTTCCAACTTACAAAATCCACTATTCATCCACCGAATTACTATTCACGTACAGGAAACACTATACACGTATGGGAAACACTATGCACGTATGGGAAACACTATGCACGTACGGGAAACACTATGCACGTATGGGAAACACTATGCACGTACGGGAAACACTATGCACGTATGGGAAACACTATGCACGTACGGGAAACACTATGCACGTATGGGAAACACTATGCACGTACTCATTTCCCTTCAAGGATCCATTAGCTTCTTCCTGGACGGTAGATTATTCTTATCTAGGTCCTCAACCATCGAATTACTCTATTCTGACAATATACCAATGCATCAGGATTATTGTCCAAAGCAATATCCATTCATTAAAATCATTGTTCTTTGAAACCACCATTCATTAGTGTTCTTTAACCACAATAAGAAAAGTTTTAATTCTACCCAAAATTCGGGTTATTATAGTCTCCCCTCCTTAAAAGGATTCCGTCCTTGGAATCAGTTTAGGAATAAGTGGGGTTACTTCTATCCCGTTGTACTTTCTATTTCTCAGGTGGATTCTTCCACTTCTTGATTTTCTTCAAATCTCTCACTAGCTTGACAACCTTATCTCTTAGCGCTTGCTCTTTTCTATTCATAATTTCCACAGGTTGTCCTTCGTAGTTCAGATTCGATTATGTATATCTATCTGCTCGTACTCTGTCATATGCCGGGCATCTATAGTATACTGATGAGGTACATACGCATGAACCATGTTATGACCATTTTACTGGTTTGGGTGAGGCTGGCTCATAGGCCACCTTCCTGACGCGTTTAAACTCTCAGATGGCCCAATGAATCTTGGGCTAAACTTCCTTTCATTCTAATCTTGTTAATTCCTTCCACGAGGATACCTTATCTTATTACAAATCTCGAACCTCATATTCTCTATCTTGTTTGCACAGAAATACATCAACAAAAACTTGCTTGTCAGAATCCTTTATTAATTCTAGATATTTCCCAATTCCATTGTATAAATGTCAGCTCTATTGTCGACGGGGTACTCCATATTGAAACTAGTTCAAGTATTCTAACAACCGATTCGAGTAACTCTTGATGTCTAGCAACGAGCTCGTCGGCCATCACTGTTTTGGCCTCGCTATCTCATTGTTAACTACTATCACCCCCGGTGTTCCAACCTCTTCTTTAATCATCTCACAGAATGCCAATCTACCTCCTGTGTTCATTCAATCATTCTCTATTATCTCATCTCTTCTCCTTTCTGAAAGAAAGGCGAATCTCTTGGGGAATTTGTTTGCGGGGAATGTTGTCTGGTTCGAGGACTCTTAATCCTTTTATCACAAATCATAATCTTCATATACATACAAGCACACATATTTTCAGATCTGATAGGTCTGAAAGTCGATCATGTTTGATCCTTTTTGATTTCGCACATTTCCTTCATATATACGATGTTTCGATATACTTAGGGCAAAAACTATCTCAGATAACTCACAGCCAATTCATTAAATTCCAAAAAGTTGTGGGTGCAATAGTCAACCCAAAATGACATCACTTACAATTTCATAGTGTCTATACCTAGTGCGATTCATAATCTTGGGTATATCCTCAATTTTTAACTTCCAACCGGTGATGTCCCATTTCCTAATAAGTTTGGAAAATGCACAGCGTCCCTGTGCTGCTCAGACAATCTTCTACAACAGCACCTATACTCAATGTTGATTCATTCAACTCTCGAGGTTCGATGCACAATCTTGTGCTAACATATTTCTTTCTTACAACACACCGGTTCCTCACGGTGGCACACTGAGTCTTATCGCACTCTTATTCAACAATCCTCGCATCTGAGTTGATAATTCTTTTATTCCTACTGGGCTAACGGGAAATGCAGCACTAGGCTCTGAACACTCGATATTCATTATTATGTCATCCAAATCGATATCTGGTAGCTTATTAAAACCTTGTACAACCTCCCAAAATCATTATAATTATACTTGGTGTCTCTTTCCTCGGGGTAAACCATATGAGCTAATCAAGCCTCATATCTCTGGCATCATAATCTCTTAGTCTGAACTAGATTCCAAAATCTCTGACTCCGTCTTTATCCTTAAATTATTTCCCTCATAATAAATTTGGCTCCATTGGGTATCAACTAATCCATCATTATTATAATATCAATTTCTCCCTAATTCGAAAGGAATCAAATCTCTCGATCGAGTGGTACCCTGGGTAGGTTCTCTGGAAATCACTATTCCTTATCCATAAGGAACACTTCCTGAACTTGATGTAGATATTACATGAAGTAGATAAAATTGCAGAAGAGTTTCAAGCATCGCAGCTATGTTAGGTTGATGAAACTATCACTCATGCAGCTTCCATAAAAGACTGGAAACTTAACGGTTTACTTCGTCAATTTTGTATCATGGTCCTGGTTTGCCTCAAAACGGGACCTTCTAAGGTACGTAATATGCTTAAGACTCCATCACGAATCGAATCTTTACTTAAACTATTATTACCTTCGATTCTTGCACAATCATCAAAAGGAATGTAACTTCCTCCACTCCGATATGACCTTCAAGGTCTTTCCAAATATCATTTTGTTTCTTCGGTATGAACATTTGTAATTATTCCTTTATACTTAGACTGTCGGCCACCTCATTGGCGCTTCCTGATAATAATAATTTCTGGTAATCCTTGTTCTCTGGATATATTCCAATTCAAACTTTTCTACCTCTTTCCCATCACTGTTGGGTGAAAGCATTCTCCCTTAAGCTCTGCTGATGGAGAAAAATATATTTATCAGTTTTTTTTTTCCATAAGTCATTGCTTCCACCTACCCGTGGGAA
Source organism: Saposhnikovia divaricata (assembly GCA_036435485.1). Lineage (NCBI taxonomy): Eukaryota > Viridiplantae > Streptophyta > Magnoliopsida > Apiales > Apiaceae > Saposhnikovia > Saposhnikovia divaricata. The sequence continues at coordinate 65,276,265 of CM071595.1, read as the reverse complement.
CTTTATCACGTTTATTCCCAATCCTACTTAGGATACTTCTTTTCTTAGTTCTTTCCTTATCTTAGGATAATCTCAGCCTTTATAGGTTCAATCCATACTTCCTCAGGGTTTCATACATGCCTCATCTGGCATTATCGTTACTATGTCATACATTCCTTACCAAACTTCCATTTTGAAGTTCGGAATATTACTTTTTTTTTCCTTGTAAGGTTTCATAGGTCATCCTCATCATTCCTCCTGTATTTTCTGGGTACAGGGTATATCAAAATGTCATTGATCAATACTCTAATAATTCTATCTATGTTCTTTCCAGAACTCTTTTTAATAATCCTTACCGGTCATTGTTGCCTTAGCAAGTCCAACTCATATCATCTGAATTCATAATGTTGTTATTAGGGTTAATGCCATCCATTGTGCATTCCCTAGGGTTTGCCTTAATTTATTGATATCCTATCCTTAATTCAACTGCCAAGGAATTCTTGCATCCTATACTTGGCAATCAAATCAAGTATCCTTAATAAGGGTCTCTTTTCAATCATTCTCATTTGATAATCGATCGGTGGCTTAATGCTAACCTCTTCTTTCAGATAGTTGTCAGCCTATTAGACCTTCCAAAAGACAACGTATGTCTATCTGCTCTCTTACAGAACTTGGTAATGGTAGCAAGGATGTTCTGGAAGATATTGATCGAGTTCAACGTGAATCTCTTAGTACTTATCGTTTTTCTCAAAGGTACTTGCCTTAGACAAAATTTCTACATCATACTGATCCATCTCTGACCATTTATATTCTCTCTTCACAAACCTTCATTGTTTACTTCCTTGGTCATAATATATTCATGGTATTTATAATACTCTAACATCATACATCTCAAGTCATTATACTTCCATTTTTACTCGTAATCTTGGGCAATCATATACACATGAATCACTTTAGTACGGGTGACCCCATTCCAAAAAGTCTAGTAAATTCCCAATCCAAACATGGGTTGCAAAGGGTTCAGTAGAAGATTCCTACGATCTCATTAATATTTCCTTTATATCAAAAGCCCTTGCAGTTGGCGCTTACTTAGAAGCAACCCTGCTTTGTCCTTTCATTGCTGGTCTAGTCACTTGATAATCCTTTGTGACTTGGCCTCAACTGACCACACTAAAATAAAAATATATGGTTTTAGGGGTTGGCTAATTAGCATTACCTTTCTAGCAATTGCTGGCATAGTGCCTTCTACTTTGATACCTTTCTACCTTTCCAAAACTTTACTCCATATAGGTCTTAATCGACTTCTCGGCACCGTCTCCGGTCACCTTTCCTCCTCTTTTATCTTTTCAACTATTCTTATCAATCCCACATGCCACGCAAGCTTACCATTCATGGTATAACAGTCTTTTCACTTAAGTCAATCCCGGAGTTTCTCAGTCCGGCCGGTTTCTTACTTACATTTCCTATTTTTGTCCAATCTCACTTCATCATTGTATTTCTACAATCAATCGCGATAACCGGGGTCTATCCACTAACCCATATAGCGGCTACTTTACCCAATTCACGGGGTTCGCCCCAGTTTCTACTCTCTTCCATGATGTTCTCTGATAATCAGAAAGACAAGGTTTGCCAAAATTCGTTGAATTTCTTTCCAGAATCAAGGAAATTTTGGTCAATCTATCCAACCACCTGTAACACTATGAAGATCAATTTCGAAACCTAGAGAATAGTTCTATGAGCATCCAAGCAGGTAGAATCATAAGCAGTTATAATAACGGAATTATTGACATAAAGTTGGAAGTTTAACCACTAGAAAGGAACCAAATATATATATCCCATAGAAGGGAAATCAAAAGTTTCAAACTGAAACATGCCACCTCTTCCTGATACATATACATCTTAGTTGTCGATAATATCAAATGTCAGTCTTCCTAACCACAGGTTTCAGAAGGAACACTACCGTCGGAGTTGGTCGTTTTATAAAAATTGGCACTACTAGGGCCATCCTAGTCTGGTGTACCGTGCTGTTCAAATGCATCCGCAATTACTCTGCCGTGCTGCATAAGCACACCACCTAAACCTGTATGAGATGCATCATAGTGTATCATAAAGTCTTCCTTCTCCCGTTAGGCAACACCAACGCCGGGTCGTTACCAATTTCATCTTAAAACATTCTCTATTACCTCTTAACCACTAATCGCATTACTTGATCCATTTGCAATTCAGTGTCAAAATAAACTTAAGGTAACTACTATAATCTATTCGGGGAAAAGAAAGAATTTAATATTTTTCTGAATCACATGCATCTAACGTTCCTGATTCACCATTTTACTGAGTTAAAAATAAACTTATACTTAGTACCTGATAGTAGTCATATTACGAGTTTATCATAGACCCACTGGTCTTTTCCTCTGGTAGTTTCTGAGATCATCGTCTCGCTTACTACTTTATATAACTTTATCCAATCAGGCCATCACTTTCCACTATCTTTACTTTCGAAGCTGGTTCATTCATAATATGGACATTTCCCTGAATAAAACCACCTCAACAATCTCAATTTTCATAAAATATAACCCATGAAATCCACCTTCTCATGGCGAATTACCATTGACAATATTCACACTAATCCATTTATCCGATAATATGGCACTTGTTGCCTCTATCTCAACAGCTCCTGGGTGCTCCCCGTCCTACATCGACGTCTTTGATAATCATGCCTCATTCTAACTCCTTTCTCATTAATCTGAAAGTCTCTAAGGATCTTTATCTATCCCCATATAAGACCTCAAGTAATCCTTCCAATCTGTCTTAATTGCTGGTACTACCTCTCGTAGTCCGGCTATAAATCCAACATAAAAGTTCAATTCTCTTAATAATATCTCAGTTCTTTGTGCTCACTTCTCTGAGCACTATAATCTTAACTCTCGCTATCCCTCTGGCTACAGCCCTCATTTCCTTGGAGTAAACTCCTCATCCTCAATAGGATTCTCCTCTGCTGGAACCTCTTTCGAGTCCTCAATAGGGTACTCTATCGAATTCACAATCCGATCGTCAGCATATAATAAAACATCATCATGTTGCTGCTCGTACGCCTCAAGGTCTGTCGCCTTACTAGTCGATACGAGAACGAGCTAAGTTACTATCATGATACTTAAGAGTTCCCATAAGGGTTTTATATGTCAGTACTACTTGAAGTAGTCCGACTATGAACTTGGCAAGAGTTCTTATTATCTTAGTGAGTTTATTGTTTTAACGTCGCATCATCTCTGGGGTTTATAACGTACGCTCTGATACCACTTCTGTAACACCCCCAAAATCCGGGGTCCGGGATCCGGTCGTTACGGTTTCCAATTCTATCCACAACACTTGAACTTTCCTTAACATAAAATAAATTACATCTCTATGACCCAACACAACAATGTAAAACACACCCGTTATAGTCCCAGAGATGAAATCAGAGTAACAATCAAATTTTTATTAATCACATTATGAGTTCTTACAATCCAAAAGAATTTCAATATAAATACATACTCTTTGCCATCCATTTACATAAGTCATACCTGACCATATACTTGGTACTGAAAGAATAAATATATCCTACCAATAGCTTCTTCTTCAGCAATGGTAGTCTCATCGTCCTCGCCCGCGTCGAGTGCACCTTGTGCGATTCATCAGGTCTAGCTGTTGTTGTGATATAATAATAAAGCAAGGGTGAGCAATAGCCCACCAACAATAATATATAACTGAACGATAATATATAACAGTTCAAAAGTATCTTTCAAACCATATGCCATGCATTTACGGAAATGATGCCAGTATAATATGAACGATGAAGTTACAAGGTAACTTAAAGTATTTGTTTGTAGAAATATCTGCTACATCAAAAGTAAGCGTGATATTCTCATTGTCATTAAAAAGAGGAACTTGCATGAAAAGATTGCAATTCCAGTTATGAACACTTTTCCAGCTCTGCCAACAGTAATCATGTTGCAGGAAATAAATAAGTTTGGATGATGAACCAATGATGGAGTATTCACCGCGCCCGTTGTTCCAATCTTGATGATCAGTCGAGATCGTACAGCTCAAATTAGATTTACTACCGGTAGAAGGAAGAACTGACGGCTTTACTTGTATACCGCCTTACTAGCTCTCCCCGGCCAACGGTTGGGCCAAAGGGGATGGACCGGCGCTACTCGGCCTCTTACACGACTCCTAGTTCAAATAGAATTCATGATTTTGAATGTAACGTTCGTCCCCCTTTCCCCAAGTATAATACTTGTTGATAAGACTCCACAAAGTAGTCGTATCTAGTTGGAAAGGAAAATTCACCAATAACTTCCAAGCTATTGCTTGGTAACGAATATCAACTTGTTCCAACCATCTTACCCCTCGAAAGATGAGAAGGTAAATAACGACTTAATAAGTCAATAGCACCCGAGTTGCGAGTGAAGAGAATACTTTATGACCGGGAAGTCGACAAGATAAATATCATTTTCCAAGTAAGGTTCCCTTATTATTAGGGAGATAGACGCAAAGAAGAATGATGTCTGAGAACCTTTCTTGATATAAGATTAATAATAATATGACTCCGAAATATTTTCCGTAATAATCGAAGAAGATAAACCTTATTGAGGTTATTCTAAGTAGGGAATAAATATTCAGAGAATATTTATTGAATTAAAAATATTTAAAGAATATTTAGGAATATGAAAGAATATCTTTAATCAGAGTATTTCTCAAAATAATCCTTGAAGAAATATCAGGAGAATATTTATTGAATAAATAAATATTTACACGAATATTCAAAATAATATTCATTAATTAATAAGGAATTTAAATGAATATTCAAAAAGTAATATTCATTTAATGAATAATATTCAAAATGAATATCAAGTAATATTCATTTAGTAATCCGAGCTTTAAATGAATATTCGAGATAATATTCGATAAATAAATCAAGCTTCAGATGAATATTAGAATAATATTCATCAAGTAAGTAATATCTTAAATGAATATTCAAAAGTAATACTCATTTAATAAAATAATATTCTAAATGGATATTCAAATAATATTCATTTAGTAGTCCAATCTTTAGAAGAATATTCAGAATAATAATCGATAATCTATTCGACTTTGAATGAATATTGAAAAATATTATTCGTCGAATGGTTACGTTCAAATAATTATTTGAAGTAAGGATCGTTAAATAAATAATCTCGAACGAATATTCAAATAATATTCGTCGCCCAAATAATGGAAAATATTTACTTAAATATTTTCCTCCGAGGTAATCTCGATATATCAAGAAATATTGACTCCCGGTCTATATTTGACGAATAAGATGTATACGCCCTTCTATGAGGGTCTTACAATAACCGGCTTATAATTGATACGTTAGTTATCTAATTTATAAGCCAATAAACAATCAGGGAACAAGCATAACGATATAACTTGAAAGTAGGCATGCATGCTATGGCATATGTATAACAGAAAATATATATATATATATATATATATATATATATATATATATATATATATATATATATATATATATATATATATATATATATATATATTCAATCACAACAACAGCCTAAAAGAAGGGAATTGAAACTTGCCTGGTAGTCGAGTACGGTAAGGGGTAGTGGTAGCGGGTCCCGGGTCAGCTTGGTGATCTATAAATAGCCAAGGCATTCGAGATTAATCACTTAACATCTTAAAAGTTAAGTTATACTTAAATCAAAACATGTTCTCGAGTTATCTCGTTATACCCCTTTTTGTGGATTCCTTTTATCATTGATCCGACCCGACATTCGTTCGTTAATACGACGTGTCACTGTACTTACACTTGGGACATACTTAAGTCATACAAGTTCTAAAGTCGATCGTTACGAACCAATATTATACTCCGAGTTTTATCGCCCGTTTTCTAAGTGTTTTACCGAAGTTATAATAGAGTCGTCTTTTAGGGGTTCGTTCGCGTTTAACCTCGACTCGAATATTTTTAATAAATCGAAAAACGATCCTTTTGACATACGGTTTTCTTTCACACCTTTCTTTTTACCTCTAGTATTTATTTACCAAGATTCGTCATGACTTTACATATTTTACGAGGGTTCAATTTCAGTTACGAACTTTCGTTTACGGATTCGAACTACTTTTAGTAAATCGGTCATAAATCCTAAACCGTAAGTCTGTTTGATTCGATTCTTTTTCCAAAATGATCTACGACTCAAGATCTACAAGGACATGTTAGATACTTGTCAAGTTTCAGCCATTAGACCTACTGTGATGCACGGTTTTCAATGATTAACGAAATTTCGGCATTATAACGGCTATAATACGAACGTTCCAAAAATCGCAATCAACAACCCAAGCCACACCGGGCATCAATACAACTTATACACATAATAATCATCTCACAAGTCCAGAAGCTACTGTTCTTAGCATCAAAATCATCATGCATCTTAAATCATATAACTAATTACATAATCATGCTTATAATTATCACTATAATCATACCAAGCTAAATCCATCAAAAACATTCATAAATCTCAAATCAAATGCTAGGGTTTCAAGAGATCTACCTTCCTTGGAGTATGATATAACCTTAATAAGCTTGGTATGGTCCTTGTCTAGCTTAATCAAACCTTAGATCATCCAAAGAAATCATGAAAACAAAGTTAGTTTCTAAGATCCACTATTCATCGTCAATCTTGTAAAAATCATATAAAATCAAAAACTAAGAGTTTGATGCTAAAATTTTTAACACACCTTCTAATCTTCAAGGGCTTTATTTTGAGCTATAGAACATAAGAATACAACCATGGGAGCTAGGGTTTTGAGCCCCATCTTTATACTGATCAGAACCTGGACAGTTTTTGTCCTCCAACTTTAAGCATGGATTTGACTAGGCTATAGTACTTGGATTTCCATGAAATTTGGAACGAACCTTGCCCATGGAGTAGAGAAGCTATGGTTAAAATTTGGTGATTTTATCATGGATAGAAATGGAGATATAAATTTTTTTCTTAAGCTTGGTTCTGCTGGGCAGTTTTTGGAGAAATGTGTTTTTGCTTGCTTTATTTTCCTTTCTTCACCCTTTTGATCATAATATCTAGATATTATTGGATGTGTGTGGCTGGTGGCTCACCTTGGGGCTTGTGCAAAGAGTCTTGGAGAAGCTTGGTAGATATTTGTTTTGTTTCTTGTTTGATTTAAGTGATTTAAATCACTTAACTCCTAAATTGTTTTGATTTAATCCTTGATTAAATAATTTAATCCACTCGATATAATTCTCTTGATGATCATATAGGATATTTAATCTTGTCACAATCTTGATCCTTAATCCCTGATTCGTTCGCTTAATTGCTTAATCTCGTTGTAAAGTTTCAGCAGTTTCTAGAACGCTTGATTCACTGTCTCAGTGGTTTTCGTTCTAATTTCTAAAATCAAATATAATAAAATTCCAAAATATCAAATCCTCAAAGTTAATATCTCAATTATTGGATTATAATAATATATAATCCACTGTCCGGTCAAATATTATACCGAAAAAGAATTTGGAATTTCTGAATTCCGATCGTCTCTGCATTCACTTATTTCCTCCGCGTATTACTAATATGACTTCGAAACATCCATATCACGTCCCGTACATAGGGTGGCGTGAAAAGTTTTCCAACTTACAAAATCCACTATTCATCCATCGAATTACTATTCACGTACAGGAAACACTATGCACGTACGGGAAACACTATGCACGTATGGGAAACACTATGCACGTACGGGAAACACTATGCACGTATGGGAAACACTATGCACGTACTCATTTCCCTTCAAGGATCCATTAGCTTCTTCCTGGACGGTAGATTATTCTTATCTAGGTCCTCAACCATCGAATTACTCTATTCTGACAATATACCAATGCATCAGGATTATTGTCCAAAGCAATATCCATTCATTACAATCATTGTTCTTTGAAACCACCATTCATTAGTGCTCTTTAACCACAATAAGAAAAGTTTTAATTCTACCCAAAATTCGGGTTATTTCAGCTTCTCATTTGTAGAGCCAAATATGATATCATCCACATAGATCTGAACTAGGATAATATCATCACCATGCTTCTTATAAAACAGTGTTTTATCCAATGTGCCTCTAGTGAATTGATTTTCCAGAAGAAATTGTGATAAAGTATCATACCATGCCCTTGGAGCCTGCTTAAGTCCATATAATGCCTTAAGAAATCTGTAGACAAACTCTGGGAAATGTTGATCCTCAAAGCCAGGTGGTTGTTGCACATAAACTTCTTCTTCCAACTCTCCATTCAGAAATGCACTCTTGACATCCATTTGATAGACTTTAAAATTTGAATGAGCAGCAAATGCCAAGAATATTCTGATGGCTTCCAATCTAGCAACAGGGGCAAATGTATCATCATAATCAATGCCTTCCTGTTGAGAGTATCCTTTTGCAACCAACCTTTCTTTGTTTCTAATGACCACACCATTTTCATCCATCTTGTTTTTTAGAACCCATTTTGTTCCAACAATTGTTCTGTTCTGTGGTGCAGGTACAAGTTCTCATACTTTGTTTCTTTCAAATTGATTCAGCTCCTCTTGCATAGCAATAATCCAATCTGGATCCAACAGTACATCATCAAGTTTCTTAGGCTCAATCTGAGATAGAAAGCAACTATAGAGACATTCATTTTGAGTTGCTCTCCTAGTTCTCACTCCTGCATTTGGATCTCCAATAATTTGCTCTGCAGTGTTTGACCTATCCCATTTCCTTGAGTGCTCAGTTTGATTTCTCAACCTTGATTTTGCTTCATCATTCAAGACATGATCATTTTCATTTCCTCCCCCTGTGAAGTTGCTACTACTCACAGGTGTGTCTTGGATGCTAGTCTCTTCACTGTTGATTGGAACAAATTCTTCTCTTGCATCATCATTCACTTGAGTTTGTTAAACTAGAGTTTCAACTTCGGTTTCAATCTCTTCATCAGAATCATCTAGATTATCAAACTTTAATGGATATTTATCTTCATCATTGGCTTCTTCAAATCCAGGTAGTTTGCTGTCATCAAATGTCACATCTGTGCTTTCCATAACTTTCTTTTGACTGATGACATAAACTTTGTATCCAATTCTCTCCATAGAATAGCCAAGAAAAATTCCTTCAAATGCCTTTGCATCAAACTTCCCAACATATTCTGAATTGTCTTTCAACACAAAGCATTTGCTTCCAAAAGTATGAACATACTTTAGAGTAGGCTTCTTTCCAGTCATCAAGTTGTAAGGTGTCTTTCCTTTGTTTTTGTTGATGAGGGTTCTGTTCTGGATGTAGCATGCAGTACTCACAGCCTCAGCCCAAAAACATGTAGGCATCTTTGCATCAAGTAACATTGTTCTAGCAGCCTCAATTAGAGTTCTGTTCTTTCTCTCAACTACTCCATTTTGTTGTGGAGTCCTTGGAGCTAAGAACTGTTGAGAAATGCCATTCTCTTTGCAAAATGCTTCAAGTAAGGCATTTCTGAACTCTGTTCCATTATCACTTCTCAATGCAATCACACTTGCATTGTTGGCTTTTGCTTCCTTATCAACTTTCTTTATGTGCTCAATGATTACTTGTGGAGCCTCATCCTTTGATACTAGAAATTCCACCCATGTATACCTTGTGTAGTCATCAACCATCACTAGGGAATAATTCTTTCTTGAGAGTGACATAATATTGACAGGCCCAAACAAATCCATATGAATTAATTGCAGGGGCTTGGTGATTGATGTCACTATCTTTGACTTGTGGCTTGACCTTTTCATCTTTCCTTTTTGACAAGCCTCACACACTCCTTCTTGAAAAAATTCAAGTGTGGGCATGCCTCTCACTAACTCTCTTTTGACTAGAGAATTAATGGCCTTGAAGTTCAGGTGTGATAACTTCTTGTGCCACAGCCAACAATCTTCATTTGATGCTTTTGAGTAGAAGCAACAAACTTTATCCTTGTTTGCAGAGTCCATATTTGCTAGAAACATGCTTCCTTTCCTTACTCCAGATAGAGCAAAATCACTAGTCTTCTTGTGGGTGATCAAACATTCATCTTTGTCAAAATTTACCTTGAATCCTCTATCAGTAAACTGACCAACACTTAGCAGATTATGCTTGAGACCCTTGACTAGTGCTACATCTTCAATGATGACAATACCAACTTTTAACTTGCCATATCCCAATGTGTTACCTATGCTGTCATCTCCAAAAGCAACCATTGGGTCAGCCTTCTCCTCATATTGTGATAGCAGGGCCATATCACCAGTCAAGTGATTTGAGCATCCACTGTCCAAAATCCACATGACCTTCTTTTCACTTTCTTTGCCCTGCAAAAACAAAGGTATTACTTCTTCTTTGGTACCCAAACAAGTTTCGGTCCATTTGGCTTAGAAACAGTTTTATCATAAACAACATGCTTATCAACTTTCTTGGTGTTAGTCTTCTTGTCACTGTTAGAAGTCTTAGAACCTGAGGTTTCAGACTTAGGTGATAGAGGTACCTTCCTAGCTCTAGGAGGACTTGAAGACTTTGACCTTGTGTAGTGTGTGTGAGAGTTGTGGCTGATACAACCATCAATGAATTGCCTTCTCAGATTGAAACAACTAGTCATGACATTCATATTGCATGGCATACAGTCAAATTTATCACAGAATGGAGCATCTCTATGTCTTAAAGGCAAAGAACAGTCATAGAAAGGTTTGGGCACACTACCAACAGGTTTCTTGCATGCATGAGTTAAATGATTGGTACTGAACAATTTTGACAAGTTTTCCTAGGGGCATTAGGCATATAAGCATAATTATTATCTTTGTTAATCCCTAGTTTTCCATTTCTGTTCAATTTCTTCTTAGCCACTTTCTTTTCAGATTCATTTTTCCCAGCTGATACAAACTTAACAAACTTCTTAGGTCTAGACTTACCACCTACTGGCTCCTTGGTTTTTTACTTGACACTCTCACTCTTAGAGGATGCTGGTTGTTCACTAGACTGTGCCTCATCCTCATCATTCAACATTTGCTTAATGAGTAAGGCATCCTCATCAATTTTAAATGTTGGTTCTTTAAAAATTGGAGACTCGGTCTTTTTCAAAATGTGAGGCACTTCATCCTGAACAACTATGTCATCTTCAATGAGAGCATAGCCTTTCCTCTATTTAAGAGTGCCATAGTCAAGTCCAATGGAAGCCTTGGGTTTAGCTTGATTTTTCTCATGGTAGGACTGCAGTAGACTAGAGGAGTTCTTAAATGTTTTCAGTTTGAATTCATTCTCAGCTAGTTCATCCCTAAGAGCCTTCTCAACCTGACTAGCACATAGAACCTTATTCTGCAAATATTCAACTTCTTTCTTAAAGTTATCTACATGCATAGTAGTTAGCTCTAGTTCCTCATTCTTTTTGTTTAACAATTCATTCTTAGCAGACAATTTGGCAATCTCTTCATTAGCAGCAGTCATACTAGTATGAATATTAAACATTTCAACAGATAGTTGTTCAACCATGCATTTATATTCAGAAACAGACATATCTATGGTAGTGAGAGATGGTACCTGAGAGTCAGATGGAGATTGTTCATCCTTGGAATCAGCCATCAAGGCATAGTTGCAGAATTCTTGCTCCTCTCCATCACTGTCAGAGTCATCCCAACACTTCCCTTCAGCTATGTAGGCCTTACCTTGTGTATGCTTTTTCAGAAGGGCCTCATACTTAGCTTCAAGATCTAGAAACTCCTTATCCTTCTTTTTAGGCTTCTTGCATTCACTGGCAAAATGCCCTAGGTCATTGCATCTATAACACCTTACAGATGACCTATCCACATGGCTGGTTTTGAATTTATTCTTGTTTGCTTTCACAGGTGCCTTGCTCTTGTTGAATAAATGGTTTTGGGGTCTAGGTTTGAAGGGTTTGTTCCTCTTGAATCTGATGTTTGGAAATTTTCTGGCCATAAAAGCATATGAGGTGTTTTCCATGCCATCTAGCTCTTCAAGAGTATAGAACTCTTCTTCTTCCTTCTCCTCAACAGGTTCAGTCACCTCTCCTTCATTTTCTTCATCATCTACTATCTCTTCTATCCTCAGCTGACTTGTAGATGCTTCTAGGTCTTGAATAGATTTGTTGACAATCAAGGCACATGATGTGTTTATCATTCTGCCTTGGTTGGCTTGGATAGCCCTCTTCTGAAGCAACCCAAGTTCATTAGTTTTTAAAACCCCATAGAGCACATCATATGTGACTTTGTTCAAATCTCTTTCTCCTAGAGAAATGACCCTTTGCTCTAGATGGTTTAGAGAAGACAGTAGAAACTTCATGTTCATCTCCTTGGTGCTGTATACCTTCCCATTCATCTGTAGCTCAGTCACTAGCTTGTGAAACCTTTCAAACATATCAGTAATACTTTCTTTGGACTGAGCCATGAAAGCTTCATACTGTGTGACCAATATCTGTTTCTTGTTTTCTCTAACTTCCTCTATTCCTTCACATAATACCTCAATATGATCCCACATCTCCTTTGCTGTTTTGCAAGAGGCTATGTTAGCAAACATTGACAGTTCCATAGAATCTATGATTAATAACATAAGATGACTGTCGAGAGCAACCATCTCCTTCTCTGTATCCATCCATTTGGATGGTTCTTTAGGAACATAAGATCTTGGAAAGGTTATAGTTCCAACAGTCTTTTCAGGAATCTCTTGTTGTGGAACAAAGGGACCATTCTTGAGTATCTCAGGATATAGAGGATTAGCAGCTTTGAAGAACAACTGCATCTTGATCTTCCAGAGGTTGTAGTTCTCTTTGTCAAACTTAGGGACCTTCACCGTTCCTGTAGTCTTTGGTGTATACATGATCGTTTTTTGTTTTTGAATAAACAGCCTGCTCTGATACCACTTGTTGAGTATTGAATACGACTAAAGAATGCAGAGGGGGGGTGAATGGATTCTTTAACTTTTCTTTGTTCTTGAATCAGTGTAGCGCAATATGTGTTTGTGTGTGTAGATTTGTAAATGCGGATTTAGAACAACACAAGACACAATCACTTTAATCTAATATTTTATTAGATAAAGATTTTGCTACAATCTATGAATACAAATGTTACTATTCTCAGCTTCGTTTTTCTCAGAGAGATATTTTCTTGTGTGTATGAAAAACTTAACTTCTAAGGAAGTGAGGTTGTATACTTATACAGCATGAATACAACCTACTTACTAAAAATAAGGTAGCTAAACAATTTTACTTTCTAGTGTGTCTATCCTTTTTGAGTAAGCATCCAAACGGCTACAGGTTTGACTTTGAAAAGCTCTGTTCAGATCCACTTCTTTAGCTCTTTGTCTCTTGTACATCTCTCCAAGCTTCTTTGTAGGCTTTTCCAAAGTACATTACAGATTATGGTCCATAAAGTGCTTTAGCTTGTTGCAGGTTTCTGACTTGTACAATTCTTCAGTATTTTGTCTCCAAGATTGTATTCGAGAAGTAACTCTGTTGGTGATTCGAGAACTAGAATTGACTTGATCGATAACTCTGAGTTCTCGAATATTGTAAAACTGTCATATCGAATGACTTCTCGAATAAGTCTTTTCTTCAGGAATCCTTGAGATATCGAATAGAGCATTTTACTTATCGAATCCCTGAGATATCGAATAGCTTCTTTAGTCCTTGAGATATCGAATAGAGCATTGACTTGTTGACTCTTAGAGAACTCGAATGATGTTTTGACTTGTTGACTCCATGAGTTCTCGAATAGAGTATTAGACATGTCGAATCTCTGAGTTCTCGAATAAGGCTTTCACTAGTTGACCTTCAGAGATATCGAACAATGTCTTTTGAGATATCGAATCCCTGACTTCTCGAATGCTAGCCTTCTCGAATAGACAAATGTACTTCTCGAATTGGTACTTAGGTAAATTCTTCATTTCTTCAAATCCCAACTGTGATTATTTGATAGTCTTTATCTCCTTGCTTGAGGCATGAACCTTAGAACTTCTTTCAAGCATTATTCTTGACTTTATAAGTACAGTTACACAACTAGGATTTGATGCCTATTACAAGTACAAAACAAATAGAAACTCTACAACTAGAGGTTCCCTCAGTTAAGAGGTCATGTAGGTAATGCATAGCATTACACATACTTAGGCTTGTTATTATATGAGTACAGGCATGTCTCTGTGACTAACAGTATTTAAACACAATAAGAATTTAAACAACAAGCAAGTAAACAAGCAAGTAAGAGATAAATATTAAATATATTCAATATATTCGGTCGAATATAATGTAAGAAAATGGCCGAATATTTTGAATTTGTTTCGAAAACAAATTCGTGTAGTCTTGCTCCCTTTAGTCATTATAAATTATTTTGAGCACAAGTTAAAGATTATGGACTTGGTTGAACAAAGACTAAATGAAGCCTTATCTTTTGGATAAAAAAATCAAGTTTAAACCACTTAAGGTAAAACAAGATTATAACTTTGTAAACCAAAACCAAAAGATGGCTATATGGCCTTGTCTTCATCCTAAACAAGTGGGTATATCAAGGACTTACAAAGAAGCTTTGGATAATCTTTTAAATACTTCTTTTATCAACTTACAACTTGCACAAATATACACTACACGAATAAACTTCATGAACAAGTGTATATAAGTGACAAAGTACAAGGATGCTTAAATATAAATGTAAAAGTAAATAGATCTAACAATAATAAGCACAAATATATAATATTTACGAAAGTAACTAACTTATAAATTTTGACCTTCCAAATGCTCAAGCTCCTCTTAAAATTAAAGAGAAAGCTACAAAATTATAAGTTAGGATCGAAACCAAAACAGTCGCCGGAAAAGCTCCCGGAAAATGATTGAAATTTTAGGTTCAAAGGAGACTTTTCTTGGGCTTAAAAAGTCACTTATAAACTGTTAAATCAAGGTTCAAAGACCACAAAAAGGTTGGTGACCAATGGTGTGTGGAAGAGAGCAAGTTTGGTGAAGAAATACAAGCCAAAATGGTGTAAAACAATGGTGTAAAAATGGCTTAAACACAAGCTACATTTTTGACATTTCAAGGGTAGTGGAGAGAGTTTTTGGGAGAGTATTTCTTCAGCACTTTATTGGCTCTAAATGGCTTGCAAAACGGGTGGGGGTGGGGGTCTCTTTATATGCCAAAATAAGGTATTTTTGCTTTATTTAAATGGGATAAAGACATATAAATAAAGGAAGGTGTGGGGGAACATTCCTTTTGTCCTAGCAGCTGTGGAACGATTCAAATTATCATGGAAAAGTGTACCCACACATTTTTTGCCATCTATGGAAAGCCCACGAACCCGAAAAATGTGCATTTCGACGATATAAAGTGCAATAATGAAATAAATCAAAAAATTATCAAGCAATTATGAAATTTTGGGAATCCCCTAAAAATATTCCCAGGGGATTTTGGGAATCAATTACGTATCGATTTTAGGGATCTCGGAAAAAATTCATCCAAATTTTATGAAACTTATTCTACAATGACCTATAGTGATACTAAAGACATATCCAAAGTTTCAAGTCAAAAAGATATGTGGAAGTATTTTACAAATTTTTTGAATGTTAAAATGGCCTTTCGGAACGACCGAAAAATTCATTTGTCTTTACCGATAATGTAGACAAAGGTTTTGACTTGACAAATATTCAAACATAATATTTCAAGTAAAATAATGACTATGAGGTCCAAGGAATATTTAAGTTTGAATTTAAAAATATTTTAGTCGGATAAATAAGGATTTTCGGGTATTTCGGAATGAAGTCTGTTTTTGGTCTTTTGGCATGGCTTTTGGCAAGACAAATTGTTTGTAAATATTTTATAAATATATCAAGAATATTTGAGGGTAAAAAATTTAAGAACACCACTGTTTTAAATAATTTTGACATTTAAAGCTCGTAAAAGTAGTGTCTAAAAATTTTCGATATTTATGCCTTTAACCGATACTCAAACTTTTGATATAAAGATAACCTAGAATATAAAATACCATTAACTTGATAGTTTCATCCTAAGTTAATGTCGCAAATGTGTCGAAAAACATTTTAGGTCCAGTTTGACCAATTTTACTTGATTCCCGAAAATGTCGTCTCATGGGGAGGATTTAAGTGCACTCCTAAATCTAATTTAATTTCATTTTTATTTTGAAAAATTCCAAAACCTAAAGAGCGAAAGCAGTGACCATTCAATCTTCCCCTTTTTGATATTTGTCAAAAATAATCATTAAAATTAAATATGTGTGTGTGAATTACTTCCCCTCAATGTATGCATGATACAAAATAAAAATTTGGGGTTACTTCCCCTAAATATATGCACACCATCACATATACAAGCATTCAATCACATAAGCACACAAGCACATAGAATCATACACAAGCACAAAGAGGTTTGAGTTAAAATTTACCCCAAGTGATAAGCGTTGGAACTTATCACAAAATTCCAACGCCGTCTTTTCCTGCAAAAGCATCGTTAGTACAACCACACAGTAATTTTCATTTTAATTTTCTCTTCCTCTTTCTCTTCCCTTTAAATCTCTTTAGAATATTCTCTTCCCCTTTGCGACATATTTTGGTAGGGAGTTAGGGAAGTGGTAATAAAAAATCCTAATTATTACAATTGAGCACCACCAACTCCTTAACACTCCGAACCAGTCAAACTTCCCAAATCTTTATGTTCACACAAAATCACGAAGCGTACGCGGTCACAAGTAATATAGAATAAAGTTGAGTTCGTTCCCACAGAGACTGGTGTAAAACAGAATATGCACCTATGCAACAATGTATGATTATTATTCACTGCTAAGACAATATCAAAGTTGGGTTTTAAATATCTAAATTAACTAAGAAGAAATTTAACAATATTAAAATCTAATTAACTAACGTGATTTAGAACTTATTTACTTATGAGAAAATAAACATGGGATCCTAACTTCATTAAATACGTCGTCTAGAGTTGATGCCTTTAATCAAAGTATGTGATGGTTATGATAACTGATCGGACAACACGAAACAAGTATAAGCTACCTGTCAGTATACGAATACCAAACTACTCAAACATCCACAAAAGAGATAGAAGTTGGGTAGACACCAATTATGTTTAAACCCTATATGTCTATAAGATTTGAAAATATAATGGTTTAAGCACAAGTTATCCATTGAGATCACATAGGGCAGCATAAGATGGTTAAAATTACGCTACAAATCATGATGTCAAAACATTCATAAACCTATGCTAGCATGGCAAGTTCTAATCTTTAGATCCACTATCGCTTCAATAAAGACTAACAATACAATTTAGATGTTAGCTACGCATCTAAAAGCATTAAGCACAACCATACGAGGATATCACAATTCACCACACACAAATCTTTAAAGCAATCAAACTACTAAACTACATAGATAAATCCGTTAGAATCCCATGACAACGATTAGTTCATAATCAAACAGCTCGTTATCATGGGATCTAGAGATAACATGATGTAAAACAAGGTCTGAATAATAATAATAATAATAATAATAATAATAATAATAATAATAATAATAATAATAATAATAATAATAATAATAATAATAATAATAATAATAATAATAATGCTAGAGTAATAGAGTGAAAAAAACAAATCCCAAAAACATCCAAGAGTATCGCCTAGAAGAAAACAAAAAGTAGATCTAGATCTCCGTTGCTTGTCACGAGCGTTGGGAATCCTTCTCCAAGTCTGAATCTCCGTCTCGGCTCTCTCTCTGTGTTGAATTGGGTATTGGTACGTTTTATGATGAAGGATGATGTTTATATAGGCCCCTGGAACTTGTCCAGCAAGAAACTACCAAAAATAACCAAGTTCAATTAGAATCAGGATTTTCTGCAGAAACTAAACGCGCCCCCGCGACTGTAGGCCACGCCCCCGCGCACCTGGTAAACTCTCTCGCGCGCCCGCGTGCTCATGCTGCGCGCCCTCGCGGTGCTTTTCTGCCCGTTTGCTGATTTCTTCTCGTTTTCTCCATTTTCACTCCCATTTCCTTGCGAGTTGCCATCTTTTATTTCTTTAGCTCAAAACCACCAATTTATCATGGAAAACGACTTCCTGACTCCGACTAATAGTCCTGCACAATTTCACTAAAAACACATCAAAACACAACAAACTTGAGGCCAAGTTAATCAATTTAAGCCAATTCGAAGCGTTCCAAGTGGATATAAAATCCACTTATCGCACCCCCAAACTTAAACCGATGCTTGTCCTCAAGCATAAACAGACTCGATACGAACTGATGCAATGCATGAATGCAACTAATATGAAAATGCGACGATCCCCTCAAACTAACCAAAACCAATTAGCAAGCAAATATCTCAAAGAATGCAACTAAATCCAAACAGAGCTCGACTAAGTCCCCGTATACTAACAATACATGAACAGAAACGTGGGTATGTGCGATGCTCATCAGATATACTCCTAACACTAGATCAAAATCATACGTATTCTTCGCCAAGACAATCACAGGTTTATAAATAGAATGAACGGTAAACACTTCATAACCTAAAAACACCTCCATCATCATTTGAGTTAAACAGAAATTCATGCTTTATTACTAAACAAAACCATGACACATAATACTATATACAACACACATGCTTATTTAACCGTACAATGGATGAGGCCCCGAAAGACTTATACAATAATACCCATGTAGCGAGCGTTAGGTTAGTGGATCCTAGACCGAAAAAGTCTTAGGTCACTAGGCACAAAGTCCCCTAGAACTTAATTGCTCGAGTATTAAATAGCTCACCCTAGTTAATTCTGCAATTAAACAATTCACATAACGCTTTTTTTTTCTTTTGACTCTTTTTTTTAAGCACAACTAACTTGGAATGACTGCGTTTCGCTCCATCTCATCCAACCCTAGACTACTCATAATTATGAGCGGCTACTAGCCTTTTGACACAACTAACTTTTATTAACAATTAGCATGAAATCCCTGGTTTCCCCCAAACTTATACTTTAGTGCTCCTACGCTATCAAGGGAATAAAGAACATTCTAAATATAATCAAGTGATTAAATCTCAACAACCAAACAAGTATGACCTGATCTAGTCCAAAAGCAAACAATGAGACTGTGTAAAGATTTTGTTTCTGAAACATGCAAGTCAATTCCTAGGTACTTAAATCAACCCTCTATTCATCATTACCACACTCAAATCAACATCGACCCACCAAACAGAAATAGCCAAGTCCTACGGGATCATGAAATATGCTATGCAAATACAACTAAATGGACTCACATGGAATACATACACAAATATACAAACAAACATGCTCTATATAAAACAATCATGCAATAATATGAATGAAACTACTACTTAACATGCAATATGAAACCTCATGAACAAAACACACTACTAACTACTTACCCTCATATCACCCCCAAACTTAAGATATTCAATGTCCCCATTGAAGGCAATAAAGAGGATAGTAGAGAACTTACCTAACTGTCGGCAGGGCTACCCTCCTCGGGTGGTGAATCAGGTGGTGGATATACTGAGTGAGTTCCAAAAACTGGCCACTGGACCTGAATACCTGTAGCCTGAAAAGCGACTCCTAGAGCATGTGTCATACAAACTTGCCCTTTGAATCCCCCAAACTTGAATTAGAGATGCTTTGAAGCTTGAATGAGGTTTAAAGATTTGAACTAGAGTGAGGGTTTGTGTGTATATATGGTAAAGATTGTAATGAGGAGGAAAGGGTGAAGGTGTAGATATAGGAATAGGATTTAGGACAAATTTTCGGGCAAAATTTTTTTCTGGCAGTTGGGGAGGGTGCGCCTGCGCTTGATCCTGCGCGGCTGTGCTGCTGGCTACTGTTCACACAAAATATATATATTTTTTTTCAAACGAGAAAAGGCGTGGGTTGCCTCCCATGAAGCACTGTCGTTGACGTCATTTAGTCGGACGCTACTTCTTCAATTCATGGCGGTTTCAAGAGAATAATAGAATTGACCTTATCATAAGGACCATTCACACAAATTTTGACATCTTGTTTGCTTACTTCCAATGTATCTCTTCTATCACTCTTCACATTGATTTTTCCACCCATCGACTTACTCTTTTTCTTTTTCTTCTTCACACCTCTAAGGTGCTTATCCCTCTCAGTCGACTGAACAAAACACTCTTCTACCTCAACATCCGCGATCTACCTTCTTAACACATTATCATGACATACTTTAAAAATCATTAGCTCATCATTCAAAAGAACATACCTCAAATGTGGTGGAAGTTTTCCGAGCTTTACATTCGAGAGGTCTTGCGTGGAATATTTAACAACATTACTTTTCTCGAGAATCTTAACTGAATCAGAGTTCTCCGAAAAATTTGTAACACTAGGCAATACCTCCAATTTTAAATCACCAGATACCTCTTGGAGAGACAACTCGAGGGAATCACTAGTGTTATGCCCGAGCATATGGGTATCAATTTCATCAGCAAGAGATTTCACATGAAAGCACATTTCTTGATCATCTGAAATCTTCGTAGGAGCAAACACATTGAAGGTTGCTTAATCATCTTGCACCCGCATAGTTAGCTCCCCTTTTTGCACATCAATTAAAGTTCATCCGGTGGCTAGAAAGGGCCTTCCCAAGATGATGGGAATATTCTTATCTTCCTCAAAGTCTAGAATGACAAAATCAGCAGGAAAGATAAACTTTCCACCAAGACATCTTCCACTATTCCTCTTGGATACGTGATCGACCGGTCTACTAGCTGTAAGGAGATGTTCGTAGGTTTTGGATCAGGTAGACCAAGTTTCATGAAGACAGATAATGGCATCAGATTGATATTAGCTCCAAAATCACACAAACACTTGTCGAACGATAAGTTGCCAATAGTGCACAGGATGGTGAAACTTCCCGGATCTTTAAGTTTAGGAGGCAACTTTTGCTGCAGAATAGCAGTGCATTCTTCCGTCAAAGCCACAGTCTCCAATTCCTCGAGCTTCAACTTCCGTGATAGAATACCCTTCATGAACTTAGCATAGTTCGGCATCTGTTCTAGAGCTTCCGTAAAAGGTATGTTGATATGCAACTTCTTGAACACCTCTAGAAACTTAGCAAACTGCTTGTCCAACTTCTGCTTCTGGAGTCTTTTAGGATATGGAGGAGGATAGATCTGAATGCTCTTTATAGATTACTCTAGAGAAGCTTTTTCAACAGAACTCTTGCTCTTTTCCACTTCACCATCCAACTGATCAGCCACCACGTCAGATTTTTCAATTTTTGGTCCAGCACATTTTTCAACCTGTTGATTATGAACTTCTTCATCTTCCTTAGCTGCTGATTTCTGATAGGTTGTAACTTTTCCAGATCTCAAAGTCACTGCTTTCACCTGTTCCTTGACTTCCCTCTTTCCTGGACTAGCCTCCGTATCACTGGGAAGAGTTCCTTGTGGCCTATTCAACAACGCATTAGCAATTTGATCGAGACCGCTTGGCTTTTACACATCAACCTCAATTTTCCAATTCAGATTTTTCAGCAGAAGACTGCCCCGCACTCGCATGAGGCTGTTGTTGAAATCCCGGAGGTTGAAATTGTTGCCTTGGAGCATACTACTGCTGATAGCCTGAAGGATTGAATGGCTTAGCTCCGTATTGCTGACCTTGAAACTGCTGATAAGGCTGCTGCATACCACCTTGATTGTTGCTCCAACTGAAATTAGGATGGTTCCTGTTATTAGGATGATAGGTGGCTGGAGCTTGTTGCGAAGGTCGCTGAAAGTTTCTCACAAACTGTGCCGATTCACTAGATATGGCACACTGATTCGTCTCATGTGCACCCGCACAAAGCTCACAAACACTTACAACCTGTTGAACTCCATAATTAGTCAGAGAATCCACCTTCATAGTCAACGCCTTCAACTGAGCTGCTATAGTTGTAGCTGCATCCATTTCCAGAATTCCTGCTACTTTGTCTTGTGGAAGTCTCTGAGTTGGATTCTGATATTCATTAGCAGCCATCATCTCAATTAGCTCATAAGCTTCCTCGTAGCTCTTTGCCCATAAAGCTCCACCTGATGCTGCATCTAACAATGGTCTAGATTGTCCTCCCAACCCATTATAAAAACCATTAATCACCATCCAGTCAGACATACCATGATGAGGACACTTCCTAAGCATCTCCTTGTAACGCTCCCAAGCTTCACATAAAGATTCTCCAGACTCCTGTGCAAATTGAGTAAGAACGTTCCTGATTGCTGCTATTTTAGCCATGGGGAAGAATTTAGTGAGAAATTTCTGAGCAAGATCCTCCCATGTCATAATAGAACCGGCTGGTAAAGAGTGTAACCAGCCCTTAGCCTTATCCCTCAGAGAAAATGGGAAAAGTCTCAATTTCACAGCATCTTCTGACACACCGTTGAACTTGAAAGTATCACAGATCTCGATGAAGTTCCGGATGTGCATATTAGGATCTTCCGTTGGAGCACCCCCAAACTAAACTGAATTCTGTACCATCTGAATCGTGTCAGGCTTGATTTCAAAGGTATTAGCTGCAATGGCTGGTCTGACGATGCTAGACTGAATGTCATTGATTTTCGGCTGAGAATAGTCCTTCATAGCCTTCGTTGCTGCTGTTGGTTCTCCCATATCTACTGTTGCTTCAAGTTCTTCTTCTGCCAGTTTACAAGATTGAGAACGTGTTCGCATACATGCTCAAGTACCTGAAACACACAGAACAAAGCAAACTAAGTAAGAAAACAATTCGAGTCAGTGAACTTTAACGACCACTGATGACAAGCACATAAACTATAATAAACACCGAGTCCCCGGCTGCGGTGCCAAAAACATGTTCACACAAAATCACGCAAGCGTACGCGGTCACAAGTAATATAGAATAAAGTTGAGTTCGTTCCCACAGAGACCCGTGTAAAACAGAATATGCACCTATGCAACAATGTATGATTATTATTCACTGCTAAGACAATATCAAAGTTGGGTTTTAAATATCTAAATTAACTAAGAAGCAATTTAACAATATTAAAATCTAATTAACTAACGTGATTTAGAACTTATTTACTTATGAGAAAATAAATATGGGATCCTAACTTCATTAAATACGTCATCTAGAGTCGATGCATTTAATCAAAGTATGTGATGGTTATGATAACTGATCGGACAACACGAAACAAGTATAGGCTACCTGTCAGTATACGAATACCAAACTACTCAAACATCCACAAAAGAGATAGAAGTTGGGTAGACACCAATTATGTTTAGACCCTATATGTCTATAAGATTTGAAAACATAATGGTTTAAGCACAAGTTATCCATTGAGATCACATAGGGCAGCATAAGATGGTTAAAATTACGCTACAAATCATGATGTCAAAACATTCATAAACCTATGATATCATGGCAAGTTCTAATCTTTAGATCCATTGTCGCTTCAATAAAGATTAACAATACAATTTATATGTTAGCTACGCATCTAAAAGCATTAAGCACAACCATACGAGGATATCACAATTCACCACACACAAATCTTTAAAGCAATCAAACTACTAAACTACATAGATAAATCCGTTAGAATCTCATGGTAATGATTAGTTCATAATCGAACGGCTCGTCATCATGGGATCTAGAGATAACATGATGTAAAACAAGGTCCGAATAATAATAATAATAATAATAATAATAATAATAATAATAATAATAATAATAATAATAATAATAATAATAATAATAATAATAATAATAATAATAGAGTGAAGAAAATAAATCCCAAAAACATCCAAGAGTATCGCCTAGAAGAAAACAAAAAGTAGCTCTAGATCTCCGTTGCTTATCACGAGCGTTGGAAATCTTTCTCCAAGTCTGAATCTCCGTCTCGGCTCTCTCTGTGTTGAATTGGGTATTGGTACGTTTTATGATGAAGGATGGTCTTTATATAGGCCCCTGGAACTTGTCCAGAAAGAAACTACCAAAAATAACCAAGTTCAACTAGAATCAGGATTTTCTGCAGAAACCAAACGCGCCCCCGCGCCTGTAGGCCGCGCCCGCGCGCGCCTGGGAAACTCTCTCGCGCGCCCGCATGCTCATGCTGCGTGCCCGCGCGGTGCTTTTCTGCCCGTTTGTTGATTTCTTCTCTTTTTCTCCGTTTTCACTCCCGTTTCCTTGCGAGTTGCCGTCTTTTATTTCTTTAGCTCAAAACCACCAATTGATCATGGAAAACGGCTTCCTGACTCCAACTAATAGTCCTGCACAATTTCACTAAAAACACATCAAAACACAACAAACTTGAGGCCAAGTTAATCAATTTAAGCCGATTCGAAGCGTTTCAAGTGGATATAAAATCCACTTATCACTTCACATATGGGAGTGGTTTAATTAATTACATATTCATTAAGCCTAGTCTATGAATACATAATTTATCTCCTTATTGTTGTAAGAAAAAATAAATATAACTCGTTAAGTCCGTCTTGCAAATTGATAGATCCTGGCTTGTAACCATGTCTTTGTGTGTGTGTGTGTGTGTGTTTGTGGTCCTTGTGAAATATTCCATTTGAACGTGTAAGTGTTGAAATTTGAGTGGAATTCCTCAAGACCTATTTAATCATATAATGATCAAAATTTCTGCAAGTGATCATATAAATTGTTAGAAAGATTTTGCAAGTAAAATTCTAACAATTTGAAAGAAAATTTCAAGAAGAATGATTTCGAATTTTTTTTTGAGAAAAATTCGAAATTCCATATGCTTAGGTCCATGAATTTGGAATTTAAAAGTTTCGAATTATGAAAATTCGAACTTTCCAATCTGATCCATTCCAAATTTGGTACGATTTTCTGCAAGGATTTTTAATCAAAGTGTTAATGAAGAAAATGTAATCAGTATAGATCAAATGTCCTTAAGATTTTTGTAAAACATTTTCTTTTTAAATGAATTCTGCAAGTACAGTTCCTTTTTCTAACATTTCAAAACAGAAAAAAAATTCAAGCATATATATGTGAATAAAAAAATTAAACAAGTATTTATTTTTACAAACCATGCAGAATAAAAACTGCAACAAATGTTAAAGTAATTCTACAAAGAGTGCCGAAAAATAAATAAATGTATAAATTTGAAAATTTAAAGTGCAAATCAAAATAAGCCAGCTGCAAAAAAAAAAATATTGCAAGATTGAGAGCAGCTGAGCTAGTTGTTTGAGTGGAAAACATTTTTCATATCCTGCAAAAGTAAATCCAAGTTCGAACAAATTTATCAAATCATCTGCAATGACGATTGTGAATTCTTGATGCAATTAAAATATACATTGTGTGTGGAGGGAGAGGCTGAGCTCAGAAGGGCTCATCATTGCTCACTGGACAAGCAAAGTGTTAGAACTCCATTTATTTATAATAATATGAAAAATGTAAAGAGTCCAGAGTTTAGAGATTGCAAACAGAGCTTCATGGGGAATATATGGAGCCAAGTCCAGAGAATTGAGCCAGAGCATATAGCACGAACATTCTCCATAGATATACACCAATACAGTCCATACACTATCACAGAGTTCAATGCCAATACAGCCAAGTACAGAGAAACCACAATACAGTCCACATATAATCACAAAATCAGGTAAAATGAGGCAAGAGAAACATAATATAGCATTAATCAATGGTTTTGACTTGACAAAGGTTTTGACTTGACAAATATTCAAACATAATATTCCAAGTAAAATAATAACAATGAGGTCCAAGAAATATTTAAGTTTGAATTTAAAAAGATTTTATCCGGATAAATAAGGATTTATGGGTATTTCGGAATGAATTATTTTTTTGGTCTTTTGGCATGATTTTTGGCAAGGCAAATTGTTTGTAAATATTTTAGAAATATATCAAGAATATTTGAGAGTAAAACATTTAAGAACAACACTGTGTTAAATAATTTTGACATTTAAAGCTTGTAATAACCCTTTCTGTACTTGAGAAAAATTTTCATTTTTGGGATGAATACTGATTTTGTGGATTAGGAAATTTTTCATGTCACCCTATGTACGGGATAGGAAACGGATATTTCGAAGTTATATTAGTAATCTTCAATGTAAATAAGTGTATGTAAACGCGATCGGAATTCAGAAAATCCAAAGTTTATTTCCATGGAATATTTGACCGGGCAGTGAAGAGCATATCAATGCGATCAAGACAAGTGAGTTATTTAAATTGAGGATTTGAGGATTTTATATTTTATTATTTTATTAAAGGTGATTTAAGGATTTAGAACGAAAACCCCTGAGTTAGTGCAACGAACGTTCTAGGAATCGCTAGAACTTTATAACGAGATTAAGCGATAAAGCGAATGTGAAATGAATTATGGATTAAACAAGAACCAAGAATTAATACCACACTACATCATTAAGAGCATTATATCAAGTGGATTGGTGGAAAAGAAAATAAAAAACAAATGGATTAAAGAGGTGTTTGATCAAGAACAAGATAACAAGGCACCTTGTCATCACATTTTTACATACCACACAAGCTTGACACATGGATTAAGGGGTGACAAGGCCTTGCATAACATCTGATCACACTTTACAAATATAATAACATCAATTACCAACTAGTCGACAAGAGATTAAAAGAGAGAAAAAAGAAATAAAACCAAGAACACAAAATCTTGACAGGTTCTGACTAGATGAAAGAAGAGGCCAAAAATCCTAGCTAGGAAGCTTCAAATTTAGTGATCTATAGCTCAAAAGAAAGCCCTTGAAGAGTAGAAGGTATGGTTAAAATCTTAGCTTCAAATATTATTCCTAGCTATGTCAAAAGTTCATCCAAAGAGGAGGGTGAATAGTAAAGAATAGTACTTTAACTTGTTTTTCTTGTTTTGTTCTTAAGGATTAAGCTTTGTATGGACCATCTAAGGCTTGTTAAGTGAATGTGAGCACTTGTTAGTGTTGTTAGAGCATCAAGGAAGGTAAAAAGCTTAACCTTACTTTGTTATATTATGAGTTATATATATGTTAAGTTTTGTGATGGTTTCAAAATTAGTTCATATTAGTGGGTTTAGTGATTGTTTGGCTTTGTTTTGATATGTAAAATGTTGCGTGGTGGTTTTGAACCTTACCACAGGTCTTAGAGGTCTTTGACGAATGTTAGTTGATGTTGAGGATGATTGGTTTGCCTTGTATGGCTTGTTTGAGGAGTAACAAAAATGGAAATGCTTGATTTAGAGCCGTCGTAATGCCCAAATTTTGTGAACCACTTTGATAGTAGAAACCCGCGGCCATAACTTTCTGTTTAAAGTGACCACTGCATATGGTTGTGCAGATACTGTTGTCTAGTTTATTTTGCCGCAAGAATCATGTCAAAAGAGTTTACGGTTTAGGAGATATGACCATTTTAGTGAAAGTGATTCGAGGAATGAGACCGGATGTTATGCTATTCACGGTAAAACTGAAATCAAATGTAAGTGACATAAATGTAAAAATTAAATACATATTATTGAGTCCCAACAATGCAATTCTAGATTGTAGAAGGTGGGGAGGGGTTTGAATACAATCTAGTGAAATTTTCAACTTCTTTCGAGATATGTTTAACTGTGAAAGTTCACTAGACACAATGGTTTAGATTTAAGTATGTATTCGAGGTGAGAACATAAAAATAGCAAGTAATCTTAAAGACAGTAAATGAATACACAATCTTTAAAATTTCAGGTGGATTGAATCGATTCACCTGAGATATATATTGAAGAAAATCTGTGTAGGAAAACACGGCTGCGAAATATAAAGTTTGATACAAGAAATCTAAGGATCTTTCTTAATTTGCTAAATGTTTCTCTATATCTCACAATGTTACTCATACAGATTTTATATACTGTATGAAGACAAACAAAATACATAAAATGGAAAATACCTTTTTGGTAATGTTTGTTACATGCACATCCTTGAAGCTTCACCATTTCATGAAATGCCTTGAAAGTCTTTGCTTGTGTATTTGGACAATTCCATAAATGCTTTAAGTCTGTACACGCTGCTTTCTTCGGTTAGTTAATTAGTAAGTCCATGCAATGACTTAGCTCAAATCACTTCTTAATCAATTCACTTCTTATTTATTACTCTTTCCTTCCCATCTAATATATTGTCAACATTTGGCCGGGAGATTAAGAAAGGGGAAAAAAAGAGGAGAGAAAGTGGATAAATTAGTGGAACTCTTTGAAATTAGTGAAATAAAATATGATATTTTAAAAAATGAATTGGATGGAATATTCCAAAAATAAAAGCGTTAACAATTTTTGTTGATACGGAGGAAGACATGTATCAACTTTTAAAATTAAAAGATTGTTTGACAAAATCAAGGAACATATATTATCCACATTGGCAATAAGTTTCCAACATTTTTTATTACGAAATCGTAAATTGATAACATATCTGGTTTGATTATTTATTGTATTAAGAAAATTAACAAAAAAAATTTATATGTTATACAATTTGTAAGGTTTTTGGCTTAATTTGACTTATCCCAATTTTAGTCTTAGTCTAAGACCAAAAATTGTGAAAACAAACATAAAATGGACTAAAATAAAGGTGTGCCAAAATTGTGAAAATTCTTTTTTTTATGGCAAAATATATATTTTAGATTTTGAAAAAAAAAACAATAAATTTCAAAAATTCGATAAATTCAATCCAGATTTCAGAAAATATATTAATATATGTGAATTCAATCAAAATTTATTTAGAATTTATTTATCCTTAAAAATGTAACAACATTCAATTAGGATATCATATAATTTCTTGAAATGGGATATTATTTAAAACAACTTATTTTTTCAAATTTTATAAAATGGGTGATTTCGAATTGTTTATTTTGAAGTTCAAAAAAAATGGATACAATTTTGAGAAATTTATTAGAAATTATGCTTAAATGAGCATGACTTTATGAACTTTACATTAATTTTGCTAAATTTTACGTAAAATTCAAATGTACACATTTTTAAAATTCATAAAAATAATATTTTTTAATGGTATTTGAGAGAGTAAATTACAAATTGTATATCTGAAATTTGATCAATGTGCAAATTGTGTACTTGCATTTTATGAAAAAGCAGAATGTCTACTTGAAATTTCAAAAAACAAGCAAATTGTATACATTTGTTAAATATTACTATTACTATTTATAATTTGATTGAAAATGAGGGGCTTTCTTTTACCATTATACCATCACTACACCATATATGGTCTTTGGCAACACCCAAAATAAGTGTTAAAAATGCTGAAAAATGTTACCATAAGATTTAAGGCAACACTTTGGTCAATTTTGAAGGTGTTGGGAATTTGCATGTGCCTCAGAGGTTAAGCCAACACATTTTGTCAAACTATGGCAACATCAACATCATGTTGCCTTAGGCACTTATGCCAACATTTCGTGCAAAATAGCAGCACTATTTTCGGTGTTGGCATAAAATCTATGGCAACACTTTATACTCAACACCAACACCTTGCGATGTTGCCATATAGCCTATTCCAACATTTTTGTCCCTCTTCGGCAACACTAGTTGATTTAACAGTTCACATTTTTGCTAACATCCTAACATGTTATAGTAACACTTTTTAGTTAACATTGTTCAAGTTTTAACAACATTTTTACAGGCCATGGCAACATCTTTAGTAATAATTTTGTATGAGCTTGCTTCCTAAAATGAAACATCCTAATATAAAACATAATCCAACATATGAAGCCAATTAACAGATGCAAACTCAACATATATGAATTAACTTCCAAGTTCAACATATATTGTTCATATATTCAGGATGTGTCCACCACTACTCATGTTGACTTGCTAATTTACAAAGAAAATATAAGAATAACTCCCATCTGTGCTCCGATCTCCAATTTGCAAGTTAAATTTTATCATTTGTGCCATGGGCAAGCGCCACCATAGCCACGACCACCATGATCACCTTCTGTCCGGCCTCCTCGAGGATAGTAATAAGTTCTTTGGCAAATCTATCATTTGTAGTTGTAAAGAAACTATACGTTGTTTCTTTCACCCCAGTTGTTTCGGTACTACCAATCCGATGAACATAATCCTCGAGAGATCGAGGGAAATCATAGTTGATCACATAAATAACATCTTTCACATCTGCAATACAAATAATAAATTTAAAGAGAATCGCAGAGATGAGCCGATATATAGGACATCACTATTTTCACTTTAGACAAAATTTGAGATCCAACAAATAAAATATCAATTTACCCATGTCAAAATTTTAAAAATAAACCTTTTTCTCTTTTACAGTTCCAGATATTGTTCATCAAGAAAAATATTCCAGTCATGAACTGTTTAACTTAGCAACGATTAAGAGGATTGAACTTGGAATTTGTATACAGATACATAACAAAGAGATCACTAGACACAGAGTTACAATGAACAAAAAGAATTAAATCAGAATAAACTAACATAAAATAAAATTTGATATAAGAAAATGTTTAAACAAATTATGTAATCACTAAGCAAATAATTAAGAAGCTTAACAATGTTGCTAATATAAACAGGTTGTCAAAAGAGTGAAAGAAGATAGAGTGTAATTTATATCAAGATTTGACTTTGTTAATACTCCTACGTGAATTATACTACAATGAAATTGCCAAAGCTTTGTATTTTTTTGGATTTTTTACCCAAAATCTGCCTCTATTCTAAACTTTTATTTTTATGTTTTACAGCCGATACTATGCATTTAACATTATAAATTAGACGACCACTATAATGCTGATAAATGATAACAAATTCATATATGGTAAACGTTGGAGGACAGTCAACAGTTTTATCACCTGTCTCCAGTACACATCTTCACAATGAACAAATTAACATACTTCACACTGTGGTGTTTCTTCGCATCATTCACAAGGATCTGCAGGCCTGGAGGCTGGTTGTCAGTTTTTTCTTTATTTTGAAATTTTACATTCTCTTTTATTCTTGTCAACCTGCTTGCAAACCTGTAATTTCAATCAAGACCAATTTTATTCCTATCAACCTGCTTGCAAACCTGTAATTTCGAGATACAAAGAGTTACAACATATATTGTGACTTACTGTGCGCCTTCTTGCACAACACAATTGCTGCCTTTATCATCGGTACCAATCTGCTGCCATCCATCATCAATAATTAGGAAATGAGGCGGTATTCCTCCTTCAGCGAAATTGTAGTATAAAACACTAATGTATTAGTTGCCTTTATCTTTCAGAAATCTGAATACGCTAAATAAAGGCTTTGGGTTCTTTTTCTGTGTACCTTTTAAGCCCATCTTCAACACCTTCGGCTGTAACATCGGTGTAGAATGCATCCCATGTACACCAGCCAAACCAGTCAACGAATGCAGGTAACTGCAAAATTCAAAAAGATAAAAAAATTACAAAACTCTAATTATAGAGCCCTGATAGACTTACTTGATGTAAATCAAATGCAAAGAATTCCCTGACCTTTTTCTTCTCACGGTGACAAAAAGTTTGCAAGTGTTTCTCAACAGTTCTGTTACACAAGTAAGACCTTTAGTGACGGGACTAGGATCTTAGTATGATAAATTTTAACAGTTTCTAAACTTCATTTATATTATTACTATATAATAACAAGCCGAAAAGGCAAAAAAGAAAGCATTTCAAGTTTGTTAACATCAGATTATCCTTTGAAATGACTATTAATCACCTTACTTAACAGAAAAACTTTCTAGATATTTATGTACTAGCACTATCAGAGGCGCAAACATTAGGAAACTAATTAACATTTAGACACGGTCTGCACTTACTTGACACCCTGGTTGATGACTTCAAAGGGATTTATCCCAGCATGTACGTATACAAGGAAATTCCCTTGGTCGGTTTTAACAGCTTCATCTCCTGAAAAATCAGAAACACATATAAAATGTTCTTTGTGTACTTGTGTAGCTTTTTTCACTAGAAGTCTACAAACTTTGCTTTCAATTATTTTGAATAGTGACTTGACTTTTGCATTGGCAATAGATGTAAATGGATCGACATTCAAGTATGGTAAACGCCACAGTGCGTAGATTCATACCTGACTTAGATCAAGCATGATGAACTGTTCAGAGACACAAAAGATCAAACTACTTACCTCATAATTAAATCTATGAGATCATCTGCACCACATCCTACAAGAATATATTCAGCCTCAAGGCCAGAATCCTCAACAAGAGCAGCACGCAACTTACACACATGTCATAGTTCAGTTTTCTACACCCTTGAAAAAATACAGATTCACATATATTGTAGGCTTTCCTATATCTAGAAGATGATAACAGCTTATTAAAAATCCTATATAGAATTTAAGGTTTGTTATACAGCTTAATCAAAATAACTAAGGTAATCTGACTTTTTACAAGAAAATTAACTATACACATAACGATGCTTTTATGCTTCATACCAATGTTGTTATGTTTCACACAAAATAATTAACTTTACCACTGCAGCACATTGTAGGAATAGGCAGTCATGAGGAACGTTATCACGCGTATAGACGTTGTCCCTTGGTTCTGCCACTAGAAAAAAAAAGTAACAAAATGGAACTTTTTAATGCAGAACAGACGAAATATACACAGAGAAATATGAAGTACAGAAGCATTGATGCGAGATTTGTAATTAGGTGAGTTAATTAACAGGTGCAAGTTACAGATTTCGTCTATGTAACATATATACATAAGTTGTACCTCTGAACTAGATCTTTTTCCTCCTCCTTCAAGAGAAACCTGAATTGACTGCCGCGAGTGATTGTGCCCTGCATGCCAGCAATATGCAGTATGAGGAAACAGATGGACTTAATAAGCACAATTGCAAGATTCTAAAACTGAAAGGATAAAAAGTATGGACTGGATAGAGATAGCAAAAAGCTCTGTCAACTTCATCGCGGGTTGAAAATGTAACACATCCAGAACCATTGCTAAGATCAGGTTTACGTGTGACCTGGAACCGAGAACATCAATTTGAGTAGTTATGTACTGAAAGGAAAATATTTCTAACTCACAAAAGGATATATCTCCATAAGAAGAGAACTGATTCCTTAGATCATTATAAATAACAAAAACATTTAAGTTATGCACATACACATCAATCCCTTCAGATGGTTTCTTCATTGGAACACTAACGAAAGTCGAAGGATTCAGAAGCTTATTTAATTCTGGATCTATTAGATGTTGGCCATCATAGTACACATTATCACCAACAAATTCCCCACTTCGTGTTGCAGTCGCAGCGACTTTTAAAGGTGATATATCCATATTTTTGAGCATTACTATGTGTATATAGCTTCACATTATGGATTAATCTGAAGTCTCAAAATAACAATTTGAGATGATTTTTCATTTTGTCAGTTACACATGGATAAGAAACCCCCAAAAATCCCTAAATTAAAAACCCCTAAACTTATAATTCATATACTATACACACACATAAAAAAACTCTAATTAAAAAACCCCCAAAAATTAGGGTTTATGAAACCCCAAAATTAAAAATGGTAGAATTCCCAAAAATTAGGGCTTTTAATTAGAAACATACCACACGAATCAACTGGGAGAGATAGCGGCGATGTACATCGGAGAGAGATGAGCACCGGAGAGAGATGTGAGTGAGATCGAGATGAGAGTGAGAGATAAGAGTCGAGAGTGAGTTTTCTTATTTTGTTTTATTTTGTTTTATCAAATAAAATAATAGTGAGA
This sequence comes from Saposhnikovia divaricata, assembly GCA_036435485.1. NCBI lineage: Eukaryota > Viridiplantae > Streptophyta > Magnoliopsida > Apiales > Apiaceae > Saposhnikovia > Saposhnikovia divaricata. The sequence goes on along the minus strand of CM071595.1, from coordinate 65,242,560 downwards.
GATGAGAGCGGGTTTTTATTATACTGATAGCGGGCTTTTTAATTTAGAGTCAAAATTTGAGCGGGCTGTTTATTTCAGTAAAAGCGGTAACATTTTTAACATTTTTTCAGGTGTCTAAGGCAACACCAATTCATGTGTTGGCATTAAAGACAAAAATTGCATCTAAGCCAATATGAACGGCAACATCCGGTTATGATGTTGGATTATATTAAATTTATTTAATTTTTAGCATCTAAGGAAACATTTAACGTGGCAACATCGATTTTCAGTATTGGGATAGATCATATATGGTGTAGTGCATTCAATTTGTTTAGTTTTGATCCTAGTGGTTTCCAAATTTTTATCTTATACAAGTAAAAATAATATTTCATAAGATTGTAATATGTTTCGACTAAAAACAAAACATATACTACTTCTTTAAAATTATTTTTTTCAAAATAATATTTTTTTATATTATAAAATTCTTAAAGCTAAGAAAATGATAGGATAAATTTAGAAATCTAAAATGAAGAATATACATGTTTATATAATTCATTCAAAGCACAAGAATTAATGCATGAATATCAAATAATACAAAATCTCTATTATTTTGATGGAAAGAGTTTTTAAAAATACTGATAAAAATATAAATCTTAAGTTCTCTAGCTGTGTCCAAAAATCTCAACTTATTTGGGAAAAAACAAACATCAATCTCCTCTCACGACAACAAAGAGGTAAAAGTAAAATAACTGTTATTTAAATATTAATTTATTCAAGATAAAAAAATAAAAAAAGAGACCTACAAAAGTATCCATATCAAATATATCTCCACTGCTGCCGCCTCAGATCTCTTATAACAACAATTCATCCTATACATACATACATATTTCTGTACTTATCATCTCTCCAATTCCATTCAATCGGGTTAGTTCGCTGCTAATTCTTGCAATCTCTATAGCTATGGCTTTTTAATTCACAATTAATTTTAATTTTATGTTGATGTTGTTTAATTGTATGATTGATTGTAGGTATTGTTGTATGTATGTGTTTATGTAATTGAATTGAATACAATAATTGAATTGAATTGAATTGATGAAGCTATAATTGATTTTGTTGATTAATTTATATGTGATTTTGTGTAAAATTGATTTGTTGTGTGTGAATTGGGTTTTTATTGATTGTTGATTTGGGTGGTCAAAGTGGATTTTGAGAGCTTTTTGTCATTTTTGGTAGGTTTTTTCGAGTATTAGGTGAGGGGGATTTTGCGTTTGGATAGGGAGGAGGATGGTGGATGTAAAGAGGGATGGTGATGATGGTTTGTCGGGTTTGGAGAAGGAAGATTTGGAATTGACTGTGGTTAATGGGAATAATTTTGGAGGCGTAGTTTTAGTTGAGAGTAAGGAGATTAATGGCAGTGATTTTGTGGTTGGTGAAGAGGGAGGGAAAGGTATAGAAGTTGAGGAAGAGCTGGTGGTGGTGGAAGAACGTGTCGAAGAAGTGGTAGGTGAAGAGGGAGGGAAAGGTATAGAAGTTGAGGAAGAGCTGGTGGTGGTGGAAGAACGTGTCGAAGAAGGAAAAGATGTGGAAGAGGTTGATAAGGAAGAGAAAAAGAGTGAAGAAAATGGAGTGGTGGCGATAGAAAAGGAAGGAGGTTTAGAAATTAAAGCTGCTAATAATGGAGCGGAAGGAATAGAAAAGGAAGAAGGTGGGAAAATAGAAGCTGCTAATGATGGAGCACAAGGAATAGAAAAGGAAGGAGGTGGGAAAATAGAAGCTGCTAATGATGGAGCAGAAGGAATAGAAAAGGAAGGAGGTGGGAAAATAGAAGCTGCTAATGATGGAGCAGAAGGAATAGAGAAGAAAGAAGGCGATAAAATAGAAGTTGCTGACCATGGTAAAGTCGCGGAAAATAGTCAAAAGAAAGTGGATGGCAACTCAACCCCGAAAGGCAGAAAGCCAAAGAAACGTATCAGAAAGAAGAAAGAGAAGAAAGCTGTGCAAGGGGTTTCAAAGGTGATAAGCAAAGATGAAGATAAGCCAGAGTCTTCTGCACAGAAAAAGGTTGTGAAGATGGTTGTAAGCAAAAATGAGGATAAGCCAGAGTCTTCTGCACAGAAAAAAGTTGTGAAGACGGTTGTAAGCAAAAATGAAGATAAACCAGAGTCTTCAAAAAGGAAAAAGAATTCAAAGAAGGTGGAAAGCATGGGGATGATTTTTATGTGCACGTCACAGACTAAAAAGGATTGTTACCGTTACAAGTTGCTTGGGCTGCCTGCTGGAAAGAAAGAACTTGTTGAAAAGATTTATAAAGGAATGCGTCTATTTTTGTTTGATTTGGATCTGAGGTTGCTGTATGGGATATACAAAGCTGCAGCACCCGGGGGTACTAACATTGAACCTAAGGCTTTTAAGTCTGCATTCCCATCTCAGGTCAGTCAAGAGTTTTTCTTTTATTTATTGTATTTATTCTCCACAAAGTGCTGGCACTAACATGAAAATAATATTAGTAAAGGTACGTGGATGTTTTTTGTCTATAAGCTATAAAATCAAATGGGAGTAAAAAATTGTACAATCATAGGTAGTAATGAGGGAATACCCGTGTGTTTGTTTATTGTCAATAAGAAAATGAGTAGCTATAACATCAAATGCTAGCTAAATTGTACAATTGTAGGTAGTAATGATGGAATACCTACGTGGATGTATATTGTCAATAAGCTAATGAGTAGCTATAAAATCAAACGGCAGCAAAAAAAATGTATGATTTTAGGTCGTATCGAAGGAATATGGGTGCTATACAGTCTCTGCACTCTTCTTTAGACGACGAGTCGACTACTAATTTATATAAATAGATCCTGGTATCTTGATATAAGAGAGTGCACATGTTGAAGCTCCATATATTTTAATTATCTTTGAACTGAGACCCTCATAGTAGAATACTAACGTTTCTCTATTCCTTCCTGTTTTTTTTTTTTTTTTTTTTTTGATGAAGAGGACTTTGTTAGGATTGGCTTTTTTTAGTTTTGCATCTACTTTTTGGTACATTGTGTTCTGTATTTAGTCCTATATATTAAGGGGTACTACAAATTCTATAGTGATATACTGATCGAGCTACTGTCGAATAATTAGCGAGCTCATTTGAAAAGGCTCGGTGTGACTTTTTCTAGTGCACAAGTTCGTTTTGGAATTCATGGAGTTGGTGTTTAACATTGTACGGATACATAAAGTATGAGTGATCTTAAAAATGATTCATTTCTGGCCTGTAGCTTGTGCTCTGCATTAGAGGCAGGAAATTGTCTAGCCTTTTATTACTTGAGGAGCATACACATGGTGTTTGACTAGAGCAGCTGCTTTGCTTTAACTTGTAGCTCCTATTCTAATCCAATATTTTTATAAGTGGTTCGGCCTGGCACGGTTAAACATTAGCTCCGGAAATTTGATCAAGCTCTTGATTAAATTGTTTGAATCTTAAGTACTCGGAAAATTTTTATACCCTTGTACAAGATTTGTAGAAAGTGTTGTCTTTTAGTAGGTCATTATTGTTGGTCATTCATTTTTAAGTTTCTAGTCTAATGCATGTTACCGTCTACTTTCTCATTGTCTCTACTGGTTTATCTGACAACCCTGTTGCATGATGAAGAGTGAAACTAGAGGAGCATGTAGCATAGGTCTACAAAGCCATTTCACTCTCGTGTCTGGCAGCAAGTCCCCGTTTCAGTTTTAAAACAATCATATTACAGATTATAAATATATATCAAAGCCTGTTGCCTTCATTCTTCAAATATGTAAGATTTTAATATTATATTAGTGAACATAACTATAAATTGATGATGCTGAACGTGCCAAGATATAGATTGAATCTTTAACTGTTTTATTATTTGATATCCAAATTTTGATTTTAACATTCAGTTGTTTTCTAGGTTCGATTTACTGTTTTGGAGGACTGCTTGCCATTAGCTGAAGAGAAATTTAAGGAGGCCATCAAAGAGAACTACTACTCTAGGAATAAATTTGATTGTCAACTGAATTCTGAACAGGTTTGTTCCTGCATTCTCTTCCATTATCTTGTGCAAAAGTATATGTCACCTAAGTCTGTGTAGGACTCGTTGTTTTATCAGTCTCTGCCAAATAATGGTGTATGATATATTACTTAAAATAGGTGAAAAAGTTGTGCAAGCTATTTGTTTCTGTTAACAAAGGCCCTGCTCTCCCGAAGATCAGTAAAAGTCTTGTAGTAGGACGTACATCTGAGGGTCTAAAGCAGCAGAGCCGTGAAGAAAAGAGGGGTCGCAAACGGCGAGACCGGGATGAAGGGAGTAGTCGCAAACAGCTGGATCGGGATGAAGAGCGGGGTCGCAAGCGACGTGGTCGACGTGAAGAAAGAAAATCTCCAATGAGACGGGAGCAAAGACACCATGAGCGACCTGTTATATATGCAAACGAGGTTCCCTACTCTCAGGTAGCACCTCTGCATGGAGGTTACCAGTTACCTGCTCCAGTGTATACTTATGAGAGAACCTTGGAGATCCCGTACAGACATGAACGAGTATTAGAGCATCGTGGTCTTCAGGTTGTAGATCGGGAACCAAGGCATCGTGATGAGACTAAAACCATTGATCCATATATATCTTATAGAGAAAGAGAAGCTCCTTCATTCCGTAGACCGGTATATTCTTCGGCATCAGAGCGAGAGTACTATTCTCCCGCAGTCCTGCCTGCTGCCTATCTTCCTGCAGGCAGGGAGTCTGAGCGCCATGCTACCTCTGGGCTACGAGATTATTATCAACCAGGAACCTTACCCTCTGAGTACCTTCCCTCTCGCAGAGAGATTGAGTACATTCCCTCACGAAGAGAGGTTGAGTACCGTAGTACTGCAGAACTCCCAGCAGAGTATCATTCCACTAGACCCTTACGGGAAGAGTACCATGCTTCGAGGAGTTTACTTGCAGAGTACCGTGCTGCAGGATTACCAACTGAAGACCTTGCTCCAGCAGGCTTGTCAAATGGATATCATCAGGTGGGTCCTGCAACTGAGTATCGTTCTTCTGCAGGTGGATTGCGTGATTACCGTTCTCTGCAAACTGCTCCTCGCTATAGATAGGTTGTAGAAAGTGAAGTTTCTGAATTCAGTTGAATTCTCCTTCCTACATGAAGATTATGGTTGAGTGGACAATTTATCCCGAGTCATGTGTAGCCAACTCATTTCCCTTTGGCCATGCTTCTGTGCAACTTGTCCTTGAATCTTCTGGTGTAGGGCAGTGCGATAACTTCAATAACTTATTATTTTTCATTTCTTTTTTCTTCTATAATTGGATGTTGCACTGTCTTCTGTCATACTTATTGGGACAGTTGTCCTGAATCTTCTGGGATTGGCTTGTTGGGCAATGTGATGATACCAAATAACTTGTTATGTTAATCCTCTATTTCTTTTATTCTCTCGGTGGATGCTGCACTTTCTTCTTTGGTGTTTTTATTTGGATGCTTGTTTTTGATGGTTTGTTGATAATGAAAACATTGTGTAGATAGTCATGATTCATGTCAATGTGTTTGCAAGTTTTAATTCTGAGCATTAAAACCTTCAGTTCATGCCAATTAAGGTGTCTTAAGGAGCTTATGAATGAGACTATATATAATGGCATAGTTGGCTGCAAAGCATAATGATATAAGTATTGGGGCGGGCAGCCAGGAGTATTGATTACCCACAAACCTCAAGTGTAGATGCTTCTTGGGGAGCTAACAAGATTTCATTGCAGTTGATAACATAGAAAGGACTCCCACCTCACTACAACTTTTCCCCTTACCGTAGTGATATCTAAGATATTTGTACGAGATATTTCAATTTTGGGGTGGTTGGTTTAGAAGAGATGCGTGTAAACTAAAAATTTATTTTGAAGTAAATAGTTTTAGCCTCAGTGTAGAGATGCATGTGATAAATCGTAGTTGCTCTTTACTAAAGAGTCTATGATTTAAGTGGATCTATTCCAGACGATGGTCTGTCTGTAGTCCGAAAGTGGATCTGTTTTCTACAGAGTCAAGCATTCTCCACAAGCTAGTGCCCAATTGTTGTGACATAGTGACATTTACTGTTTGTCCCATCAGATATATGTGTGGCAGTCGTATGGCAATGTCATAATTTCTGTCTTGCAATTTTTGTAGTTCAGAGTATTACGTTGAAACTAATTCGCAATCAGTTTAGGTCACGATAAGGTTAGGGAATTCCCAGGTACACAGGACATGTTAGTCACATAAGTCGCGCGGGGAAGATCTTCACATGTCATTGCTGTGAATTCATGGGAAAATCTCAGCCATGCCATTGCTGTGAGTTCTATTATAAAACGAATGACAAATTTGTTGTTAGTAGCGTAAATTAATAACCACTGCAAACCAAAAATGTGTAATTAACTGCAATGGAAATATTGTTGGATTTTTTTTGTTTAAATTGTTTCTGTCAATCTTGTCTTTTTCTCGCTTGAGAATCATCTGACCTGTGTGCCTATGCTTCTCTTCTTCGGAATGAAATCTGAAGGGACAAGTTGTACTCACATCTGAAGGGACAAGTTGTACTCACGGAAAAAATAGGGTGGAGTATATGTTATCTCAACACACACACAGTTTGTGTGTGTTATACAAAGAACACCGACTCCTATATAAAAACTTAGCAAGTTATTTTGTGAATTTTCTAAAATAATAACAGAAATTAGTAAACAATTGATCATAACGTCAAGTACGACATGAAATTATCTATGCAATATACGGTTGCAACCTTGGTGGTGGATAAGTTACATTGACAAGAACTTTATATCGAATATAAGGAGGCTTCAAGACTTGTGTCCTCCACAAAAAGGGTTTTCCAGTGACATTTCACCTAATATATATTGTTGGTGAAGTTGACATGAGATGAACTCGAAATTTATTGAGTAGTAAGCATGCATGAGAGGGAGGAGACAAGTATATGATGAAACAATAGAAAGGGGCCAAACTTGCGTTTGGTGTGCCGGTAATCGTAAGCATGTGGTGTGGAGGGCAACATCAAATCTGAGCATCATTTTTCACTACAGAATCACATCCCACTTAACCTTGCAAAGATTGCTCTTTTTCCTTTTTGTTTTTTGATGTTCACGAATTAGTTGAGTGTGCTTGTGTCTAATCATTTCATTGTATATTTTGGTTAGTTGAGCTGGTGGTTGCGGTAGTTGGACTTGGTCCCGAAACCTAGTTAAGCAGTGAGGTTTTTTTTGCTTTTCTTCCTAATTCACTTGAGAGTTACTATTATTTAATGTAGTTAAGCAGTAGATTATATATCTTTTTTTGTCACAATAACTATTTTATATTTTGAAATATCAATTAGCTTTCGATTTAATTTTGGAAAAATTGTCAATTATATTAAAATTCCAAATTCGAAAATTATTTTGGAGTGGGTTATAAAGATTTATTGATGCTACCTTGCTAGAGTGGCAACAGGGTACAAAAAATTGAATATTTGAATTGCGTGTTGTTGAAACAAAATCATTTATTAGGATTTCTATAGATTCTTCCGTATGGGCCCATTCTACCTTTTTAAGTGCTGATGCAAGTTTAGCTAGGGCCAACAAAATTTGTGATGCAATCATTTTGTGTCTTAATTCCGTTTTTCATGAGATTAGGTATTCGTAGCATGTTTGTAAAAATTGGTAATCGGTATAAATCGGTTGATGTGCCGATTTAAGATTAATTGAATAATCGGGAATTAATCGAAATGATTAATCGGATATTATAATATTATTTAATATATTAGTCTAATTTACATTTAAACATATCATTTTAAATAAATTCACAAGATAATCGAATTTCAAAAATCAAATCGATTGATTACCTTTCAGAAGATTAATCGGGGATTAAATCGTGAATTTTTAGAACCGTGATCTGTACTGGCTTTGTTTTAGTTAATCTTATTTGCAACGGCGGATTCAAGAATGCACATACAAGGAGGTTTTAGTTATTCAAAAAGAAAGAATGATAATCGCCTTGTAATTTTTATATATAAGGAGCCTGAGATGTATCTGATTGCAAAACATTTATGTTCTGTAAAATATACATGATTTTTAAGATGAACATATTGCAAAACATACATGATTTTCATGATTATCAATGAAATTATGATATTCATATAACAAGGTTTGCAAAATAATAAATTTTAAAATATTTTAAATGCAGAACGTATATGTACTTCAATTAAACGAGTATTTCATATAACTTTTCTCTCTTTTTGTATTTTGAATTATAATCAATCATTTTATATAATTTTGTTGGAGTACATTCTTCTACAAGTTCAATAAATTTTATATAATCATTATTTTACATAATCAATTTAAATGCTCTAATGAAAAGATTACAGAGATCAGAGGTAGGCTGAAATTTGCTGAGATCCCTTCAATCTGTCATTGCTTGTGCTTATTTAAAGTTGAGATGATCTTCAATGAAATTCTTTATTTTCAATCTTTAAGATACAATAAAATACTCCCTCCATTTCAAATTAGTAGTTCATTTTTAAGAAAAATTTTGTTTCAAAATAGCTGTCACATTCCTACTTTCAAGATAATTTTTTACTTAAACTTTCCATTTTACCCTTGAGTTTTAATTTCCAAGATTGACTTTATGCACTTATTTTTCCAACCAATACAATAAATATGGGTAAATAAGGAATTAGATCATTAATGATTGAGTTTCTTAATATGTGTAATTTTTTGAAAGTGGACCACTAATTTGAAACGGAAGGAGTAATAACTAATACTCCCTCCGGTCCATTATATAATGGATTTGACTTTTTTCACGTAATTTTAATTGTTTTGACTACATAGTAAAACTTATTATTTTTAAAATTTTCTTTTTTTGAATAAAAATATTAATACTCTTTTTTTATTTGGAAAAAGAAAAATTAAAAAATCATAATTTTTGCTATATGGTCAAAACATTTAAAATTACGAAAATCAAATGTCTTATATAATGGACCGGAAGGAGTATTGAATATATATATATATATGAAACTAAAAAGCTATTGTAATCCAATTATATCCTCATAGGAAACTAAAAGGCTCAAATTTTACTGAATTACACTGTATATATTTTGAGTTGGAAGTGACTAAATTTCAGTAAGATCGAATTCATAGTGAACTAGCGTTAGTCATAAATTTCTGAAAAAAAGTTTAAAAATCATACTTACTCGGTTACTCCCGCTCGTCTTTCTACTTTCCAGTACGGGTATCATTTTAATTTACCAAGCATTCAGAAAGCGAGAAGCAGCTGGCATGCAAAATAAGTCAACGAAGAATCAAATTACTTTTTGACTCGCGAAAATGCACGGTAGAAAACAAAATTAACGTGGGCGATTTTGATGAATTCATCATTACATCAATATCATGCACGTACTTTATGCAATAGCACCCAGCACTTGTTCTCCTGTACAAGACGATACAAAGTAAATCCAAATTCTATTTGAACTAATCAGAAGATTGGAGAGCGCACTTCTGTTTGAACTAATCGATGAACGTAAACATGGAAATGTTTTGGTCAATTACATACGATAATAGGTGTCATTTTAATTTACTCTAATATAATTTGCTCCTCTTCATCTATATCTATTCTCTATTATAATCTATACAATATTATTATAAGTAAAAGGGTATAATTTGTAGTTTCGTTATCCCTATTTTTGGTTATCTCTCATTCACAACCATTAGATTATCAACTCAAATAGATCATGACTGTTAGATATAACAGTACTAAAAGTTGTTATATACAGAGATCCAAGGTTCGATTCCCGCTAAAAACATATTAATTGATATTTAATATTAAAAATTAGTATATACAAGCATGTAAAATTCAAATTCTTCTAGTAACATATTAAAATTAATATTTATAATATTATATTACATTATAAATAAATAAAAAATAACAATGCTTTGCACGGACTATAAACTAGTATTATTACTTAGTAAATATGATAAAACAGCAAATTTTGTACATATCCTTTTTTTTAATCAAAAGTAAAACACTCGACCCACCACTGTTTTTCAATTCAAAATAATACACTAAACAAATGTCCATATGTATACAACATTTATAAATATAATTGAAATTGAACGAATATATTAAATGAAAAAAAATTATCATTGAGCAAATATCGCATTTCAAAACATCCAATCGCTTATATCTCGGAACATAATGTCTTTTCAAAAAAAAAAATATCAAATAATTTATAAAAAAAAGGATTTTGAGATTGATCTCAGGAAATTTCTGAGAAACTTAAAAAATACACTTTAAATTTGATTGGCCTTGTAGGACTTATTAAAAAATTCTGATTTTACAAAAATGTTCATCCCATATTTGTATATAAATCCCATATATTTCAGACAACTTACCTGAGATACAACTCAGGCTCACTAATCTCATAATTTATTATAATCGTGAAAAACATTATTTTATTTATCAAAACATATTTAAAAAACTAACCACAATTATTATGATTTATTGGATCCGGGAATAGATTCTGTTTTCATTTTCAATTATCTTTTATAGATTTCGAGGCGCATATATTAATGCTAGAGAATCAAAAAAATTCTTTAAAAATGCTTCCAAAATGATGTGACATATGTACTTGGCAAAATGGAAATTTTAATTAGGAAATTCATACGAATGCACGCGAAGCCCATTACACTAAATCACTAATTATTTAATCAGCTAATAATAAAAAAAATATGGGTCATTTTTGACACCTTTTTGGAAGTTTTATTTGATTTCCTTGCAATTTTCGCATTTTATTTTATCTTGAACTATACTCCATCCTAGCATGGATGATGATTTAACAGTAGGGGCATCCCCATTATAGAACCACATGCTCACATGATGAATAAAACATTTTAGGTGGGAAGTTTTATAGGGTCCGGGGGTACTTTATTTTCAATTTCAAAACTTATTTTCTTTTACTTGATTTTATGAAATTTCTATGACCTTGAAAAATGTTGTTAATCACATATTGTTTCGTATCGAATATTTTCAGAATAAAATAATATATATGAGGCTTGAATTAGTTTTGTATAACAAATATGGAGTCGAATATTTTTCTAATAAAATAATATATATGAGACATGAATTAGTTTTGAAAAACAAAAAGCCTCGTAGTGCAATTGCACTACTGTACTACATTTTATTCACCACTGTACTATTTTTGGAATTGCAATTGCACTACTGTACTACAAACGGACTACTGTACTTTAGCGTTTTTAACAAATTCACCACTTTCGTCAGTCAAATTGTAAAACAGTAGTGGTGAATTTGTTTTAATTTGACTGACGGGAGTGGTGAATTTGTTAAAAACGCTAAAGTACAGTAGTCCGTTTGTAGTACAGTAGTGCAATTGCAATTCCGGAAATAGTACAGTGGTGAAAATGTCCTTTTACCCCATAGTTAAGTGTAACATCATAGACCAAGTCCAATGCAGGATGATAAATTGCTATTGCTATTGTTATAATATAGATCCAAAAAGTGAATTTTGGTGCTAAAATAAAACTCATCCTCCAAATGTAGTTCTATAACTAGTTTCAAACTTAACTAACTCTTTTAACTTTTACCTAACTCTTTTAACTTCTATTGAATATTCTCAACAAACTCATCTAATTCTAGTTAAATGATGATGTAGCATGAATGCATAAATGCATCATTGGTTTCAAATTTAGCACCAAGGATGCATAATATAGCAATAGCACCAAGGATGAATCCAATTATAGCACCTCTTTGAAAATGAGTTTTTTAGTACTTGGTGCTATAATATAGCAATAGCACCAAGAATAACATTGTATTGGACTTGCTCTTACAGACATTACAGTTATAATTTCAACATTTTTATCCATCATAGTCGTTGACCTCACTTATTATCCATCATAGTCGTTGACCTCACTTACAAGGATAATCAACTGTTAATGAATAATGCTATATGATGGGGGTGTTTGGGGAAACTTTTTTACAGAATAAGTCAATTTATTTTAAGATAAATTTAGAAATTCCTAACTTTTTTATGAAAAAAAGTTAATTTTTTTTTGCAACTTATAGAATCTCAAACATACATTAAATACTTGTATAAAAAAATTATCAAAACATGAAATTTTTACCCGAAAATAAGTCCATAAGGACTTATTTTAAGTGTAGCCAAACAGGCCCAATATTACAAGCTTATTTTGGGCTGGGGTGACTTAAAAGGGCCTGTTTGGCTTAGTCTTGATTTAGGTAACTTATAATTTATAAGTCCATAAAAGTTTATGAGGGTGTTTGTTACTTAATTTATTATTAGTTCAACTTATAATTTATACTATCCTATTATAATTCGTGCGATACACGGAAGATTTTAAATATTTTTATCTTAATATTTGATATTTTCATTTATTATTTATAATTATAATATTTACCTTTTAATTAGTAAAAAAATATAATAAAACGTAACTGATAATATTTTAAATGATAGTTTTTTGCTTGTATATTGAAAATAGATAAATAATTTTTTAAATTTAATATGTTGTTGACGAGAATTGAACCTTAGAATTATTGTGGTAGTTTATAATATAATATAAATGTTTAATAATAATATGTTGAAAATATATTTTTTTTTTGATAAGCAGAGTTCATTAAGAAAATTTGCCATGAGGCACTTACAACAGGAGGGAAAACAGTACCTAACCAGTACTAAGATACTAGGCATCCAATGCCAATTCGACAAGCTACATTACATGTAGAACCAAAAGCTAACACCAAGGCCAGAGCCTACCAAACCTACCTTAATCGTCTAAGATAATGACTTCAACATCATGCGCGGCAGCGTGAGAAGTACCTCCTACTTCGAAAGTTGCAAAAGAACGACGATCCTCCCCAGTACAGGGAACCGGAGGTGGGATGCCGACATGAGTCCTACTAAATGGACCAGGAGAAATACTAAAAACCTCTGAGATTTTTCGTTTGCCTTTATCAGAACGAGCATGAGACATACGAGTTAATGGGTTCATTGAACTAGCAGGTTCCGTAATCACTATACCAGAATTTGTTTGGCTCGTAGCAGGAGCTGGGAATGCACTCAAACAAGGATGAGATGACAGATAAGTCCCATGAAACTGACCATGATCAGTCAGTGATACCGTCACCTGCCCCTGAGCTAAGGCCAGCATGCCAAACCGGACCATAGGGACAGAACGATTGTGGTTACCAAACCCAGGAGCATCATTAGAGGGAGCTATCTCAGGCTCAGGATGGCTCAACTCACCATGACCTAAATTCGGAAGAATATCAAAGGTGGTCAAGTGCGGACCCAGACCATTATCTAGGTCCAGAATCTCTGCCAACCTTCCAAAAGGGGAAGGCACCTCAACAAGAGTCGAGTAGTGACGAAGTCCATACTCCGCCAAGAAAGCAGGGGCGCTATTCCTAGTTGCAAACACCGAGTGAATCCTACAGCTCCTTTGAAGAGAAGGCTCATCTCGAATCCTATTATATTCCGCAAAGAGGATGTTGATTTGTTGAACCGCTGATACTATATTTTCCTCCTCCAATACCTCTTCTTCCTGGTCAACAATCATGTCAAAAGCTTGAACATTATCACACTCAATACATACGTGAGGTATGTTCCTGACAAATGCAAGTTTCATGGCCAAATGAACGGCCCAAACTTGAGATTGAAAGCCAAACATCCCTTTGAGCGGACCCATGACTCCCCAAAGGTAATTACCATCATGGTCTCTAGCTACTATACCTATCCCATTGATATTACCATTAGCCAAAGGATATTCTTCAAAGACCCCATGCACATTTAGTTTAACTGAATTTTCTGGGGGGGGGACCATAAATTATTCATGGTGAGAGAAAAGAGAGACTAAAGGAAGGGATTGAAATCTACTGACTAAAGAAGAGGACTGAAACTATATAGCAAGAGGAACCCAACTGCTCGTACAGAAGGTGATAATTAAGCAGCCGCCAATATACTTTCAAGCACCTAGGAACAATACCGTCGTACTGGTGCCTAGAGCCAAGCACCAATCAAACCAGATCTCTGAGACCCTTCTTTAGCTAACTTGTCAGCCTCAACATTAAAATTTCTAGACACATGCATAAAGCTTATATCACTATGCAGAGGGAATAGTTGTTGTCGATCTCCGTATAACCTCCTTTTAATGAAAAGATTTACTGCCACTGTAGAATCTGAGCAGAATAGGATTTTAGATCTCATTTTCTGTACTGAATGAACAATGTCAACTATATACTCAAGTGCCTTGATTTCTGCCTCGATGGAGTTCTCTACTTGAACCGGACCAGAGAAAATATATCTCAACCCCCCTATGTTGTCCCATACAACACCTCCTATCCCAGCTTTGTAACTAGAATCTACATGGACAAAGGTTCCATCCACTGAACATACCAGATCATACTTAGGTAAAATATTCTGCCAGAACGCGATTTTCCTCTCTATAGAACTAAGTCTGATCGTACCAGCTGGATTAACCTCCCAGAAATTATAAAACTTGTTGTTGATGAGACCACCTACTTCTAACCATTTAAAGGAACAGATTTTAATCAATCTATAACACACCTCTTACTTGATTTTCGATCCTTGGAATACATGCTCATTTCGACCCAACCAGATTGTCCACAAAATAACTACAACCATTATGTGCCATTCCTTGGCACCGAAAGATAACATATCATGAGTTATAAGACTCTCAAGATTGAAGGGGGAGATATGTTGAGGAGAACTACCTCCACACCAAGAATAAACAAAAGACCAACACCAAGTGGCTAGTTCACAACTAAGGAACAAATGATCTAACGTTTCCTCCTGACATCCACACCATTTACAATTTGACTGCAAATCAGAAAGATGTAGCCTTGAGTGCAGAAAGGATTTGGTCGGCAATATTTTATGCTCAATTTTCCACAAAAACACCTGCACTTTAGGAGGGATTTTAATATTCCAAATCAAATTCCATACCTTCGAAGGATTTGCAACATTGACTAATTATATCATTATATATAATAAGCGTAAGAGGGATCTTATCCATAATTTTAGTTTGGTCACTGTACTGCCAAAATAATCTCAACCGTTGAATCTAATATTTTAAAAAATAGACGATCAAGATTATATCATATTAAATAGAAAATTATAATCTAAATAGGATATAATTAAACAAGGTCGTATTAAAATTGAATTTTAAAAAGAAAATTATAATATAAAACGATATAATTAAAAAAGGAAACAATTCAATTTTATTTATTTTATTTATTAATATTAGAAAAAGTTCATATTTACTATTTAAACTCTATCTCGAGATCTAGAAATCAGATTTGGATGATTTTACAGCCCGCGCGAAGCTCACAAAATTATCTGTAATTTAGTGATGTTTTAACAATTATTATCATATTGGAAACACTCAGAATCTCAAGAGAAAATTTATTTACGATTTTTTACATTAATCCTATTCAACGTAGAAGACCTACATTGATAATCCTATTCAATGTAAGAAAACAAATTATATGATTTAAGTCATTGAAAATTACTTTTTCGTATTTCAATATAAATAAATTTTTTAGTTTACATGTTAAAAAATAAAATATTTTTTATGCTAGATCCATCATTTTTCATCTATTTATTTTAAGATGTAACAGTTCTTATTTATTTTGTCGTACTGAAGACCAGACTACCGACTACCAAAGTTTTGGACAAAGTCACTCTTACACTTATTATTAAAACTATATTTGGTTGTTAGTAGAACTATCTTCAAATAATAAGAAAGGTATTTTGATAATCAAAACGAAATATAAATAGAATTTTCAACGTAAAAAATCGTCAATTTTCTCTCTCTTTTGTTTCTGCTTAGTTTTAACTTCTCTCTTTTGTTTATGCGTAGTTTTAATTGGAAAATAATTGTTAACCCATCACTAAATTAAAAGTTATTTTGTTAATTTCATGTGGGCTGTAAAATCGTCAAAATTAAATTTTAAGAAATCAAGATTGAGCACAAATATTAAATTGAACGTGTTAAATCTTATATATATAAACTTTTTAACAACAATTTTATATGTAAATTAATAACATATAAATATTAAAACAATTAATATAATTATAGATATTAGAAAAGGAGCCGTGCATTGCATGGGTTGTAAGCTAGTGAACGATAACATTCTCTAGAAGAAAAGCCCTTGCTATCATGAAGCCAAACCAATTTATCCTTGTTATCATTTAGGTTACATTGCTCTACACAATCACCTAAGGTTTGTGCCACCGTTTCTTCCCAAGCTCTGAGTGGACGTCTCCATAAGCCTCCCCAGTTAACATTCCTAGAAGACCAGCAGGATTTAAATGTCTGAACGTTTGACAGTTTGAGATTCGATATTGCGTATAATCTGGGGAATTCCTCCTTCAGTGGCCTCGGTCCACACCATGAATCTTCCCAAAACAAGACACGAGAGCCCTGACCTACATTCTAACGGAAATTAGGAGCTAACTTCCCGTTGGAAACAGATTCTATACCTGACTCGACTATGCTTCTTAGAATGAAAGATGCTGCATTATTATTGAGAAGACCAGAAAGCTTAACCGAGAAATCTATGCCATACTTATTCTGCAAAAAGATATTCCAGAATCGACCCCTTTCCGCACTACACCTCCACCACCATTTAAATAGAAGGGCAGAGTTTCGATCCTTTAGGGAGGAAATACCTAAACCACCGAACTCTTTAGGCCTGCAAATCTTCTCCCATTTAATTAGGTGCAATTTAGATGTTTCCTTGTCATTGGAAGAGTTGACACCCCAGAAAAATCTCTTACGAATCCGATCAAATTGACTCATTACAGTTTTAGGCATTAGGAACAAATTAAACCAGTAAACCGGCATGCTATCTAAAGATGCTTGAAGAAGAACCAACTTACTAGCCTGATTAATACACCTCCCTTTCCATAAGGCCAATTTTTTAGGAATTTTAACCAAGAGGGGTTCCCAAAATTTAACCGATTTTGGTGACGAGCTGAAATTTGCACCTAGATAATGAATGTCGTTTCCTCCAACTCCACATCCTAATAATGACGCCCAATAGCTCAAATCAGTGTTACTCTCATGAAAACCAAACAAATGGCTCTTTTGAAAATTGATCCTCAGTCCCGAAAGCACATAGAAGCTTTGAAGCACACTTTTTATACCTTCAACTGACTTAGTATCATTATTTAGAAAAATGATAATATCGTCGGCATATTGCAAATGTGAAATGGTAGCTCCTTCTCTCCCAATCGAGACACCTTTGAATATTCCAATCTCCTCTCCTCTAGAAATCATAACGTGTAAAACTTCTACAACAAGGTTGAACAAAAGAGGTGAAAGGGGGTCGCCTAGACGTAGACCACGTCTAGGAGAAAATTCTTTAGAGGGCGATCCGTTAATGAGGATCGAAACTCTCGAAGAATGGAAGATAGAAGAGAGACATTCAATCCATTTTTTGTTAAAATTCATCTTCTCCAATAGGTGAAAAAGGAAGGACCAATTAACGGTGTCAAAGGCCTTCTCAAAGTCTACCTTAAAGACCAGCCCCCTGCTTTGTTTACTTCGTAAGCTACTTACAGTCTCACTTGCAATTAGGATACTATCAGAAATGCTCCTTCCTTGCGTAAAGCCTGTTTGATGCTCCGAAACCAATTTAGGCAGTATCATCTTTAGTCACTCTGCCAACAGTTTAGTGACCAACTTCATAAAAGAGTTGATCAAGCTTATCGGATGAAAATCAGTCACTTTAATAGGATTGGAACCTTTGGGTATTAAGGTACAGAAGGAAGAGTTCACTCCCCTGGGAATGTGACCACTCCTGTGGAAGTTGGTAATAAAAGAGAACACATCAGATCTTAAGAATGACCATAATTTCTTCAACGCACCCATACTCATCCCGTCTGGCCCAGGGGCTTTTGCAGATGGGCTTTTTTTTAGTGCCTCATCAAGTTCTAGCAGCGAAAATTCCTTCACTAGGTAGCTTGAGTCCTCTAGAGATAAAGAAGGAATGTCTAGACTACCCAGATTGTAAGAACCTAGATTTTTGGAAGAATTAAAAACTTTTATTATGTAACGGAGTATCAATGTAACAGTGGTCATAATGAATGATTATGGAATGGATTTGGATTCAATTGCTTATATGTCATGAACCATGCAACGGACTGACAACTTAGGTAAGAATAATCTATCTCCCAGGGAAGTAAGATATGGTAATTCCAAGGAGGAAGAATATTCTCATGTCATCCAAATCAATATCTATTATTAGTTCAGTGGTTCCGAGAAAGAGTTAAGGAACGCTCGAGAGAGGACAAGGACATTTTTACAATATATAAGGAATAAAAGAAAATAAGTGATGAATAGTATTTTTGGTGGAAACTAAAATATTATTAGACGATACTATATAGAAGTACCCGGAACGGATTTCTGAGTTCGTATTGGTAATCCATGGATAGAATAAGTGTATGTAAATGATATTGAAATTTGAAGAATAACACTTTTATTTTACCCGAAAATTTCCTAGATACAAAAAGATCAAGGGATACAATATGGAGTTAAGGAATTGTGTCACATTAAAGCAATGGAATGTTACTTATAAGTCGTAACGTATTGATTTTATTAACGAGTTACAAAGAGAATCAAATTGGTGGAAAAAAGAGGAATTAAGTGACTTAAGTGCAAGTCAACAAATAAAAGGATGGTTTAGTTGTGATTGTACAAAAAGGGGGATGCATAATGTGGTGATGACACTTGGACAAATGATAATTAGACAACTTACAATCAAGTGGATGCATCCAATATTTAGATTAAAATCAATAATACATGTATTAAGAGATAATAATACAAACTAAAGAAAAGAAAAACAAACACCATTCTCTCTTTGTCACTCTTGGCCAAAGAAGAAGAAAAAGGGGGGGGGACTTGCCACCATTTTCTTGCTACAATCTAGAGCTTAAAACAAAGCTTGAGATTAGGAGAAGGTATATTCAAAACCTTAGCATCATTCTTTAAGGTTAGCTTGTTCAAAAGTTTGTTGAAAGTGATGATGAATAGTAACTTACCAATTTTCTTTTCTTTTGATTGTTGTTTTATGACTTCTAAAGGATATTATAAGCAAGGTTCAAGGATTGTAAGAGTATATTAGCCTTATAAAGCTTGAAGCAAAGGTATAATACTTGAAACCCTTGATGGATTATGAGAATTGTTGGAGTTTTAGTGCTATTATGTTTGTTTAAAGCATGAAAACTATGATTGGGTATTGATAATTGCTAAAGTAGTTTATATGAACGGAAAGGCAGTGCTTGGCCTTAGTTCAAAGGTAAATAACATGTATGGGTGATTTGGAGTGGAAACCATGGTTAATGGAAAGATTTGATTTTGGAAATATTTGATTTACAGCCGTCGTAATGCTGAAATTTCATTAACCTTTAAAACAGAGCATACTTGAGAGAAATAACCTCTGACCTTAACAAGAACTTGACCTATCCTTGTAGTTCTCGAGTCATAGATCGTTTTGGCGAAAGAATCGAAACAAACGGACTTTCGGTTTAGGAGTTATGACCGAATTACTAAAGGTGGTTCAAAACCGTAAGTACGAGTTCCTAACCGGAATTGAACCCCCTTAATATGTATAATTTGGTTGCGAATCATGGTAGTTAAATACTAGATACCATAAGGAAGGTGTGAGAGAAAACCCCATGTCAATTGGATCGTTTTTCAATTTTATAAAAATGTTCGAATCTAAGTTAAGTGCGAACGGATCCTTTAAGAGCGTACTTAGTAATAACATTGGGAAATCACTTAGAAAACGGTCAATAACTCGCGAGGTGTAATCTTTTATAGTAAACGATCGACACTAGTGTTGAGTATTGAATACAGTAAAAGAATACAGAGGGGGGGTGAATGGATTCTTGAACTTTTCTTCGTTCTTGAATCTTTGCAACAAGATATGTGTTTAGTGTGTGAGATATGTAAGTGCAGATAACAAAGACAAACGCAACACAATATCACTTTAATCTAATATTTTATTAGATAAAGATTTTGCTACAATCTGTGAATACAAATGGTAGTATTCTCAGCTTCATTTTTCTTAGAGAGATATTTCTTGAGATGTATCTTGAAAAACTTATCACCTCCTTTAGCTAAGGAAGTGAGGCTGTATCCTTATAGACATGGATACACCTACTTACTACAAATAAGGTAGGTAAACAAAATACTTTCCAGTCTGTCTATCTTATTTTAGTAAGAGTCCAAACGGCTACAGATTTGACTTTGCAAAGCCTGTTCAGATCCACTTCTTTAGCTCCTTGTCCCTTTGTCTTATCTCTCCAAGCTTCTTTGTAGGCTTTCCAATCTGCTTTATAGTACATAGTCAAATAAAGCGTCTTGGCTTGTTGCAGGTTTCTGACTTGTACAATTCTTCAGTATTTTGTCTCCAAGAATGTATTCGAGAAGTGGCTAAGTGATTGATTCGAGAACTCGAATTGACTTAATCGATAACTCTGAGTTCTCGAATAGTGTTATATTGACATATCGAATCACTTCTCGAATAGTTCTTTTCTCTGGGACTCCTTGAGATATCGAATAGAGCATTTTGACATATCGAATCCCTGAGATGTCGAATAGCTTCTTTAGTCCTTGAGATATCGAATAGATCATTGACTTGTTGACTCTTAGAGAACTCGAATGATGCTTTGACTTGTTGACTCCATGAGTTCTCGAATAGAGTAATAGACATATCGAATCTCTGAGATATCGAATGAGATATCGAACAGTGTATTCAGAGATATCGAACAGTGTCTTCTGACTTCTCGAATGCTAGACTTCTCGAATAGACAAATGTACTTCTCGAATTGGTACTTAGGCAAATTCTTCATTTCTTCAAATCCCAACTGTGATTATTTGGCAGTCTTTATCTCCTTGCTTGAGGCATGAACCTTTGAACTTCTTTCAAGCATTATTCTTGACTTTATAAGTACAGTAACACAACTAGAATTTGATGCCTATTACAAGTACATAACAAATAGAAACTCTACAACTAGAGGTTCCCTCAGTTAAGAGGTCATGTAGGTAATGCATAACATTACACATACTTAGGCTTGTTATTAGATGTATTCAGGCATGCCTCTGTGACTAACAATCTCCCCCAAATTGTGAGTAAGACCCTTAGTCACAATTTCATGTCTGATAACAAGCCTAACATACATAAAGATAAAACTTGACAGTACATGTATGAATTTTGATTAGCAATGTGGATAGAACTACAGGGTGAGCAATCTTACAGCCTATGATGAAGTACTAGCCATTGTCATTTGTTTCCCTTTCCATAGCTTTGACTTGCAAATCATCATATGCTTTCTATCTTCTTTCTTTCTCCTTCCTTGTATTATCATCCATAGCTTTTATTATTTCCGCCGTAGCATCCAATTCTTCAAGGAAAATTGAGTCTTTGAAATCTTCAAGTACTGAATTCAGAATGCTTGTAGGATAGTGGTTGAGTAGATTCATTCTGATGTGGATCTGATTCCCATTTCTCCTCCTATACTTCACCACATAGGGGTTAAACTGAACTCTACACAATCCCTTTGCCCTTAGCTTTTCTGCTTCAATCTCCAGTCTCTCAATTTCTTTCTCCCTTGCTAGCCATTTCTCAAGACACTCTTTTCTAATTTTCTCCTTATGATCTCTCTTCATCTTCACAAAATCAATTAGCTCCAGCTTCCATACTCTTTCCACTTTATCTTCTGAGCTCAACAATGCAATGATTCTTTCTATGTCATGTAGTTTGCCCCAGTGTTGACATCCTCCTTGTTTGAATTTCTCCTCCCTTCCATCAGTATATTTGAACTCAAGGCAGTTATCAACAATGGCAACATGATAGATTCTTTGAGCTTGTAAGAATTGCAGTTGGTCTTCATCAAAATCTTCATCTAGTGGTTGGAGTTTTAAGCCTGGATAGATTGTCAGAGTCCTTGACTTTGATAGTTTTGGTTTCCTTGCAGCTTGTTTGAATTTGATCCTTTTGACATGGTTGCCTGGCAGTAGCATGTGACCTTTGTTTGTGGACCATTGTAGTATTCCATTAGCAGTATGCTTTTTGAAATGTACAAATGGTTTCTTGACTTGAATCTTCTTCTCTTCTTGAGGTGGTAAAACAGTTGCAGAAGCCATGGGATTAGATTCTGGTAGGTCATTACTAACAGCATTCACCCTAGACTTAGAGTCTTGTGTTGTGGTGAGATTACTGCTAGCAATGCCTAAGGCTTGCTGTTTTCCATTCTTCCTCTCATAGACTTTGCCTTGGTCATCATCCTTCTTATCCTTGCTGTCTTTCTTCTTCTTCTTATCCTCATTCCCCTTATCACTCCTGTGATGACTTCTCCTCCCATCACTCTTGTCTTCATCTTCATCATCCTTATTCCTCCTTGGCTTGGCCATTTCTGGAATTACACCAGTTGCAATGTATGATCTGAGAATGTGCAATGCCTCTATCTCTTCAGCAGTACTTGTCCCCTTCTTCTTTTGCAGTAGATCAATGATGGCAATAATGAGTCTGTGATTTCGAGAAGTGAGATCATTGGGAATGACCAATTGTTTAATCTCTTCAATTCTGGTGCCAGACTGATAGATGATGGTCCATGGCTTCTTAATTACTTCTGGAAGCCTTGAAGGTTGGCCATTCCTCAAGTCATCATACAGACTCTTATTGTTTTCATTTACATTCCTCTTCTCTATGAGCTCAATCAGTGCATCTATCTCTGAATGTTTCAAGGCATGTAGAGTTTTGTAGGTTAGATGCCAGATTCTGGATTTTGCTACCATCATTACTTCCTTGAGCCATGAGCTATCAACTTTTCTAGGTACCACAGTGAAGTAATCGATCTGATCCTTCAAGCTCCTTAGATACAATTGAGTGTCACCAGCCTGTTCTCTTGAGACTTTCAGAAACTCCAAGAATGTATCATCATGATAAACATTTGAGTTTGCAATTTCTTGTAGCTTGGCCTCAGTTACCACCTTCACTTCTACAGGCTTGGCACTTTTAGATATGGAGAGTGAAGGTTTATCAGATGGCATACTCCCTGCAACCACTGTGGTTGTGATATTTTGCTTTTGACCACTGGAAGTAGTGATGTGCACAGTTGGTAGAGTGACAACTGGTAGAGAAGTAGGAGGCTCATCAATTTTGTCTTTTCCTTTGCCAGGCACATGAATTAGAGATTTTGAAGTTCTTTGATGAGCACCTTCAGTGATTTTGATGCCCTTTACTGGTGGTTTCTCCCCCTTTGTATTTGAGTTCCTTGATGTCCTCTTCTCCCCCTTAGGCTTGTTGTCAGGCATAGAGGCTGTAGTATTGACCTTTTGGGTTGAAGATTCTTCAGGTAGAGGGAGACCCATGTGCTTCATCATTGCAGACAACATTGATTGTTGATGCAGAAGAACATCAGCTGTGGTGGTGGCTTGAGTGTTCAACTGCTCAGTTAGAGTTTGTACCTTGTCTGTAAGATGAGCATTGGACTGAGTGAGAGTAGCTACCTCCTTTTTAAGTGCATCTACCTTACTGAATAATGCATTAGATTTGAAGCTAGACAGGGATTGTTCTTTAAGTCTCTGCACTTCAAATCTAGACAGCTCATGCACAGGAACCTCAGTTACCAACTTGTCTCCATATTGATTTGCAAAGAGTGTCCTAAGCATGGCATTGGCATCTGTAGTCTAATCAGATAGAATTTGAAATTTGCTTCCTAGACCTGTGACTGTATCTTTAAGAAGAGCTAGACTATTATCCATCTTGGTGCAGGTGGTGTTGCAGTGTCTGATATCTTTGACCAAACTGTCTAGTTGAGGAAATTTGGCATCAAAGGCCCTCTTTATCTCTTCTACTGAAGTGGCTGTCTTGTCACTTACTTTGTTGACTTCAGTTTTGACTCCCTTGCCAAGATAGTGTGCAGCCTTGAGAAAACCCTTGTAGGAATCATTGATAGCTTCATACACTTCACTAGGGGACAGGGATTTTGCATTTGAACCCAGTGAAGTGATGTATTCCTCTCTAAGATATTGAAGTGCTTCACTGAGAGTTACATCATACTTTCCTTGCATCCAGGCATCTACATTGCCATCTCTCTCAGCATCATCAATAATCTTGGCATTCTGCATCTCCACATCATCCCTATGGCATAGTAGGATGGCTTCATAATCTGGATTTGAGATGTTGGAGGTGACAAGGTTCTGGGCTATTTTGACAAACTCAGGAATCTGATCCACAACATAGCTTTGGAGAGCTTCAATGGACATTTGTGGTGGAACAGACCCTGATCCTGAAGCACTGTCATGTTGCACAGGCTTCAGCCATTGGGACAAAAAGTGAGAGCTAGAGCTAGGCAAGCTAGACTCCTCAGTTACAGATGCAAGCTAGACTCCTCAGTTACAGATGCAACTTCTGTAACTGGATGAAAAGACTCTGCTACTGTTGTCTCCACAGAAGTGGGATGAGTTACAACAGTAGTTGACACAGGCACAGAGTCTCTAGTTAAAACTAGTGAATCCTCTGTGTTTGTGATGGTGTCATTAGGAGATGCCCCAGCATACATTCCCTGACCATCTAAATGTGGTACCTGGGTGGTGAGCAAGGTGTCATGCACCAAGTCACTTGAATCCATTGGCTCATCAAGAGAAAAGAATTCTTGATGATCAATGCCTTGCTCCTCAATTGCTTGAGTTACAGGCTCCAAAGAAATATGAGTGGTAGATTCTGGAAGAGAAGTGTGTTGTAGATTAGATTTTGGCAACTCCCCCTGAGAGATAGAGGGAGTTTCAATTGTGATGTGTTCTCCACTCATTGTTGTGCCAGCCTTATCACTCCCATGTGCTGACTCTGTACAAGTAGGTGCATTGGGGAGGATGCTTGATTCTATAGATGCACCCTGTTGAGAGGATACACCTAGTGAGCTGTTTGCCCCTGATTTTACAACTTCAGCCATTTGGGTGACTAAAGAGGTGGTTTTAGACTTCTTCTTCTTCTTTGGCCTTGGTAAGGGTGACTCAGGTTCCTCACTTGCTATGCCTAATTCTACAGCCAAGGCTGCTTCAGTTAAGATTTTTAGAGGTTCAGAAGCAACCTGTTTTCTCTTCTTTTTACTAACATCACCCTTTTGAGAGGATGATGCAGTTGTCTCTGTGTTTGGTAAAGTGTTTGGCTGAGAGGGTTGGTTAGCAGGCCCTGGGTTAGCATTTTGCTCTACATGCTTGGGCCTAGCTAACTCAGATTTTGAGGCACATATTGGTATGTTGTGGGGGTAAGTCCTAAATAAACTCTCCATAAGGGGAGTTATTTTGAGCCTTACATCCACATCATTCCTAGTCTCCAAGCTACCAAAAATGAGTTTGGTCATGGATTTCGGATATCCTATTCTATTTTTGTCTAACCCAGGCAATTCAATCAATTTAACATCTATGAAATTAAGTACAGATTTAATAAAGCGAGGGAAGAAAATTTCATTACCTCTCTTGGCTGAGTTCTTACCAAGTCTCCCATACAATTCTTGCATTATGATCAAACCAACATCAATCTTTCTCCCATATGCTAGAGCATATCCTATTTGTTGAACAGGTGTGCTGATTTGATCAAAGCTGGACTTCCTTGCTGTGAAGACTTGAAGAAGAGTGGCAAAGACATAGCTCCATTCCTTCCTCAAGTACTTCCTATTCAAATTTCCAAGCTTGATTCTATCTGAGTAGTTGATAAAATCAAAGAAATCTTCCAATTCCTGATCAGTTGCTTGACTGTCATACACTCCTTGTTGTAACCCCAGTGCTTGATTCATATTTTCAGTAGTGATGGTGATTTCCTTGTCCTGAATCTTGCAATAGATTACGTATAAAGTTATTGCATTCTCTAGGGCCACGACCTCCACAGTAGCAGTTCTCCAAAACTGTTCTAGTAAATCTAGATACAGAGTTGGGTTGGCTGAGAGTGCATCCTTGATGTATGATTCAGCCATCCATCGAACGAAGCACTTAAAGTTTGCATTGGGTGCTTCAACATCGTTGGTTATTGCTATGAAATTGGTGTGTTTAGGAATTGTGAGTTGGGTATTTGCCATTGTTACACAGAGAGATGAGAAGAGAATAAAGGTTGAAGAAGAAATTTAGCTTTTGACGTTAGGGTTTACAGAGGTTTTGGAACTTTAGCTGCCTGAGAAATCGAATGAAATGATTTGAACAGTTGTGGAATTGTATATATGTGAGTGGCTTGAGTTGTCTATTAGATATAAGTTTTGTATCGACAAGTCAGTCATTCGAGAAGTATAAAACAACTATTCGATAAGTCAAGAAAGGCTTATTCGATATCTCAAGCAGTTTGTAACTCACAGCTGGCAGTTATTTAACTCAGAAAATAATTCTAAGCTAAATAAAATATGTTTTTATGAGCGAAATGAAATTTTGAATATAAATCCAAAAAGCGATTAAGTGTCATCGAGAAATCAGCCTTTTCAAATGATTCGATAACTCAAATACAGTATTCGAGAACTCCATCATTAGAGAACTAAAATACTCTATTCGAGAACTCAAAGTGTGCTATTCGATTTCTCAAAAGACACTATTCGAGAACTCAGGAGGATTCTTGATAGGCCTATTCGAGAACTCGAGCCATGACAAAACAATGAACCATTCGAGAAGTCTGACTTATCGAATTATACTTTTCACTCATAAAATTCAATTTTCACTATCTTTTAAAATTTACCAGAAATATTCACTGAAGAATATTCTACTAAATTAAATAGTGATTCTCTCAAAATTTCACAGAAATTTCAAGCTAAAGTTGTATGATTTTCAACATATGCAGCATTGTGGAATATTTATAAATCATAATCCAGCCAATACTTACTTTAAAAATATTGAGCATTTGATAAAGTAAGTATTTACTGCTGCAACAATCTAGTTGATATATTCACTCAGCCAGAATTTGAAGAATTCAGCATTCCAATCTCACTAACCAACCTTGTGAAGGTGGCTTCATCAAATGGCTTAGTGAATATGTCAGCTAGTTGTTTCTCTGTGGGAACATAATGTAACTCAATGGTTCCATTAGTTGCATGCTCCCTTATGAAGTGATATCTGATGTCAATGTGCTTTGTCCTAGAATGATTGACAGGATTGGAAACTATAGAGATTGCACTAGTGTTGTCACACATGATTGGAATTCTTTCCAACACAAGTCCATAATCTCAAAGTTGGTTTCTGATCCAAAGCACTTGAGCACAGCAACTTCCAGCAGCTATGTACTCAGCTTCAGCTGTGGAAGTTGACACAGATTGTTGTTTCTTGCTGTACCAAGAGACTAACCTTTGTCCAAGAAACTGGCAGCTACCTGAGGTGCTTTTCCTATCCACTCTGCATCCAGCATAATCAGCATCAGAATAACCAACCAGATTGAACCCTGTGTCCTTAGGATACCATAACCCCAAGTTTGGTGTGCCCTTCAGATATCTGAAAATCCTCTTTATTGCTATCATATGTGATTCCTTTGGATTTGATTGAAACCTTGCACACAAGCATGTTGCAAACATGATGTCTGGCCTACTAGCAGTGAGGTAGAGTAGAGAACCAACCATGCCTCTGTAGATTGAGATATCTACCTTCTTACCCTTACCATCTTCATCTAACTTGGTGGTAGTGGCCATGGGTGTCTTTGCAGGTGAGCATTCTTCTAAGTCAAATTTCTTCAATAGATCCTTGATGTATTTGGTTTGACTTATAAAAATGCCATCCTTCCTTTGACTCACTTGCAGCCCAAGAAAGAATGTTAATTCTCCCATCATACTCATCTCATATCTGCTCTGCATGAGCTTAGAGAATTTCTCACACAGCTTCTCATTTGTAGAGCCAAATATGATATCATCCACATAGATTTGAACTAAGATAATATCATCACCATGTTTCTTGTAGAACAGTGTCTTGTCTAGTGTGCCTCTAGTGAATTGATTCTCAAGTAGAAATTGTGACAATGTGTCATACCATGCCCTAGGAGCTTGCTTAAGTCCATACAATGCTTTGAGCAATCTGTAGACAAAGTGAGGGAATTGTGGATCCTCAAAGCCAGGTGGCTGTTGCACATATACTTCTTCTTCCAACTCCCCATTCAGAAATGCACTCTTGACATCCATTTGATAGACCTTGAAATTAGAATGTGCAGCAAATGCCAAGAAAATTCTGATGGCCTCTAGTCTGGCAACAGGGGCAAAAGTCTCATCATAGTCAATGCCCTCCTGTTGAGAGTATTCTTTTGCAACCAACCTTGCTTTGTTTCTTATGACTACACCATTTTCATCCATCTTATTCCTTAGAACCCATTTTGTTCCAACAATGGTTCTATCCTTTGGTGCAGGCACAAGTTCCCATACTTTGCTTCTTTCAAATTGGTTTAGCTCCTCTTGCATAGCAATTATCCAATCAGGATCCAACAATGCATCTTCAAGTTTATTAGGCTCAACTTGGGATAGAAAGCAACCATAGAGACATTCATTTAGAGTTGCTCTCCTTGTCCTCACTCCTGTATTTGGATCTCCAATTATCTGATCTGCAGTATGTGATCTATCCCATTTCCTTGTATGTTCAGATTGATTTCTCAGCCTTGATGTTGCTTCATCATCCAGATCATGATCATTTACATTTCCTCCCCCTGTGAAGTTTCCACTAATCACAGGTGTGTCTTGGATGCTTGTTTCTTCATTGTTGGTTGACACAGGTTCTTCATTCACTTGAGTTTGTTGAATTGTGGGCTCAAATTCAGTTTCAATCTCCTCATCAGAATCATCTAGATTGTCAAACTTCAAAGGATCTTTATCTTCATCATTGGCTTCTTCTAATCCAGGTAGTTTGCTGTCATCAAATGTCACATCTGTGCTTTCCATAACTTTCTTTTGAGTGATGACATAAACTTTGTATGCAATTCTTTCCATAGAGTAGCCAAGAAAAATTCCTTCAAATGCTTTTGCATCAAACTTTCCAACATATTCTGAGTTGTCTTTTAACACAAAGCATTTGCTTCCAAAAGTATGAACATACTTTAGGGTGGGCTTCTTTCCAGTCATCAAGTTGTAAGGTGTCTTTCCAGTGTTTTTGTTGATGAGGGTTCTGTTTTGGATATAGCATGCAGTGCTTACAGCCTCAGCCCAAAAACATGTAGGCATCTTTGCATCAAGTAACATTGTTCTAGCAGCCTCAATCAGAGTTCTATTCTTTCTTTCAACAACTCCATTTTGTTGTGGAGTCCTTGGAGCTGAGAATTGTTGAGAAATACCATTTTCTATGCAGAATGCTTCAAGCATGGCATTTCTGAACTCTGTTCCATTATCACTCCTTAATGCAATCACACTTGCATTGTTGGCCTTTGCTTCCTTGTCAATTTTCTTTATATGCTCAATGATTACTTGGGGAGCCTCATGTTAGGAATATGTTGTACTTTATGATAACTTCACAATCAATCAAATTGTTTAAGGTTTTGTAGCTATCAACGGATGAGGATTTATAACTCTATCCGTTGACAGGTAGCTCATCAACGGATGAGGTTTTGTAGCATACTGCAAGTATCTCTATGTTATCAGTTGATGGTGTTTTTATCCACAGTCATGTTGACTATCAACGGATAGGCAGAATAGGGTAGCCAATTGTAAATAAACTATGCTATGTAATTCTGTCTAAGTGAAAGTGTATCAACAAATGAAGACAAAACTCTATCAACGGATACAACTCAAATCCACTCTATCAACGGATACAGCTCAAGTCTCAATATCAACGGATACCGCTCAATACATCATCAACGGATGTCAGTGTACAATATCAACGGATAATCATTGACACTGTCTTCTATGATTAGCTGGGGATTAGCAGTTGATAAGGACATGTTTGACTGACAGATCACATGGGTTGATAGTAGATACAAAAAGCAGTATGGCAGCCATACTTTGGAAACACAGAAGAAAGAAGCATTATATTTACACTATGAATACAAGAAAGGTGCAGGAGACATGTCTGAACACAAGGACAACCTTTCGGCTACATGTGTATTTGGAGTGTAGTAGCAAGTCAACTAGAATTAGATTAGTATTATCTTATTCCAGTAGTACTTGTAAAACTTGGGATATATAACCAAGTGTAGCAACTCTTTGTAGAAAAAGAAAACAGACATATTTGCTTAGGGTTTCTTGAATATCCTTAGAAGCAAAGAGTTGTAAAACGGCAGCTGTGTACATTTTGTATCACAAAGTTTTCTTCAAATAAAAGCTTCAGGTGGTGCATATTAACCACCTGATTTTATATGTGTTTGTGTTTAAATCTTACATTGCAATTATCTCTGCACAAATTTCTGGAGTTCTTATCAGAAATTTATAAATATCAAGAATTGTATTCAACCCCCCCTTCTATAATTATACAAGTGTGTAATCTGGGAATAACAATTGGTATCAGAGCAAGCTTCTAACATATTTGAAGTTTAAAGATCAACACACTTCCAACATGTCTAAGAAGGATTATGGAGTAAAGATTCCAGTTCTTGATAGAGAAAATTACTTTCACTGGAAAGTAAAAATGCGTCTACATCTCTCGTCTATTGATGAGGGTTTTGTGGATTGCATTGACAAGGGTCCTCACGTTCCAATGAAGACAGCAACAAGAGTTGGCCTGGCTGATGATGTGCCTGACACTCTCATTCCCAAACCTGTTTCTGAGTGGAGTCTTGAAGATATTGCAGAAGTCCACAAAGACAAAAAGGCCATGAATATTCTGTTCAATGGTCTAGAAACAGACATGGTTGACAATGTTATTAACTGTACTACAGCCAAGGAAGTATGGGACATTGTTCAAACCCTGTGTGAAGGAACAGAACAGGTAAGGGAAAACAAGATGCAACTACTAATCCAACAGTATGAACATTTTCACTTTAAGAGTGGAAAAACATTGAATGATACATTTAGTAGATTTCAAAAGCTACTAAATGGTTTAAAACTGTATGGAAGAATCTATCAAGTTAAAGATTCTAATCTCAAATTTCTGAGATCACTGCCCAAGGAATGGAAGCCAATGACTGTTTCTCTAAGAAACACTCAAGAGTACAAGACATTTACTCTTGAAAGGCTCTATGGAACTTTAAAGACCTATGAGCTGGAAATGGAGCAGGATGAAGAGATTGAGAAGTCTCAAAAGAAAAGTGGGTCAGTTGCACTTGTTGCCAACTTGGAGCAAAAGGAGGAAAGGACAGAAACTGCTAGTTCTACACCAAATAGGGAGGTTTGTAAAGGTAGAGCAGAATCAAGCAGGAGCAAGGAAAAGGTGTCTGAGGAATTGAATGTTCTTCAGCAGGATGAATTGGATGAGATAGATGAGCACTTAGCTTTTCTATCTAGGAGATTCTCTAAGCTGAAATTCAAGATAAACTCTGGGGTGGCCAAGCCATTTAACAAGGATTTTTCCACAAGCAACTATGTGGATAAATCCAAAATTAAATGCTACAATTGTGGAATTGCTGGTCACATGATAAGTGAATGCAAGAAACCTAGATCTGAGAATAAGGTAAAGTCAACTGAGACTGTTGACTATAAGAAGAAATATTTTGATCTTCTCAGGAAGAAAGGAAAGGCATTCTTGACCCAAGAGTATGACTGGGCTGTTGATGACAATCATTCTGATGATGATGTTGAGTTAGTCAACCTTGCTTTAATGGCTGATTCTGGAGAGCAGGAAGCAAGTTCAGCTAGCAATCAGGTATATTCTACTAATCTCTCTGAGCTCACCAAAGAGGAATGCAATAGTGTTATAGATGAAATGTCTACTGAACTATATCACTTAAGTGTTACTCTTAAATCAATTACTAAAGAGAACAATAGGATTAAAGAGTCTAATCTGTTTTTAAGTGATAGAAATGCTGCTCTAGAAACTCAATTTCTAGAATTTGAGAAAATGAGAGTTGATTGCAATAATGTTAAATATAATTGATGTGTTATTAATCAGTGTTTAAGTGTTACAGTGAATTATCAGAGTTTAGCTGGAAGCAGTCAGAGTTTAGTGTAAACTCTGACAGATGGAAGCTCGACAGAGTTTGTCAAACTCTGTCTGGAGGAAGCGTCTACTGGTCAACAGTGATTAAAGATTTATTATGGAAGCGATATCTTTGAAGATTGGATAGCTATCAAAGAGATCGAGTTGACATAGGAGACGTGTGACAATCTGTAATTGATATCATTGTATAGCTGATTATTAGGAATATCAATTAGAGATTGTATCGTAGCTGTATGTTATATAAATACAGTTAGGTTAACCCTAGAAGGGTATCGTACAACGAATTATCTTTATTGTAACCTAGCAGCTCTTTGTGATATTTTACATCACGAAGAGGGTTCGTAATACAAGAAGTTTTTAAGTGCATAAACGTTTTTACTTGTTAAACTCTCATACAAAGTTGATTATTAATTGTGTATTCGGCCTAACAAGTGGTATCAGAGCCAATCTGTTACTTTATTACAGGTTAAGATCCAAACACAAAAATAATCATGGCAGCAATCCCTCCACCTACACCTACTGTTTCTGAAAAGGCTCCTACTACTGTGAGTCGTTATGAACCAATCAGGGTTCCTATTCTGAGGCCATTAGAGTATGCTATGTGGAAGGTCAAGATGACTATGTTTCTGGAGGCTACAGATCCAGAATATCTTGACAGGATTTATGAAAGCCCTCACAATCCTACAAAGCTGTCTGTTGCAGTTGCTGGTGAAGAAGCAAAAATGGTTCCAAAGGAAAAGAAGGATATGACTCCTGAAGATCTATCATCAATTGCTAAGGATGCAAAAGTTAGGCATTTACTGCATAGTGCTTTAGACAATGTTATGTCTAAC
Source organism: Saposhnikovia divaricata (assembly GCA_036435485.1). Lineage (NCBI taxonomy): Eukaryota > Viridiplantae > Streptophyta > Magnoliopsida > Apiales > Apiaceae > Saposhnikovia > Saposhnikovia divaricata. Next base: position 65,209,655 of record CM071595.1, on the reverse strand, counting down.
AAAGTCATTAAATGCACCACTGCAAAAGAGATATGGGATGCTCTTGAAGTCAGGTGTCAAGGAACTGCGGCTATTAAGAAGAATAAGAGAAACATACTCACACAAGAGTATGAGCATTTTGAGGCTAAACCTGAAGAGACCATGACAGAAACATTTGATAGATTCTGTAAACTGATTAATGATCTGTCATTGGTTAACAAAGAGTATGATCTAGAAGACTCGAATCTCAAGTTTCTTCTTTCTCTACCTGAAAAGTGGGATGTGAAAACAACCACTATTAGAGACAACTATGATCTTGCTGAAACAGAGATTGATGAAATCTATGGACTGCTCAAAACTCATGAATTGGAAATGGAGCAGAGAAACAGGAGATCAAGCAGGAAAGGAAAGTCTGTTGCTCTTAATGTTGAAGAGAAGCCTCAGAAGAAAGAGGCAACAAGAAGGAAAATGAAGGGAAAAGCTTTGGTCATACATTCAGAAAGTGAATCACCAAACTCTGATTATGATTCAAACTCTTCTGAATCATCTGACTCTGAGGATGATGAAGAAGAAATGAGGAAAATGGCTGTGTTAATGGTGAAGACTTTCAAGAAAATGGGCTTCAAGAATTTCAAGAAAGGAAAAAGGTTTTCTAGGGATTCAAATGAAGACAGGAAAAGCTACAGGAAGTCTGATAAGAGAGATTCTAAAGGGAAGAAGGATAAGTCAGAAATTCAATGCTACAAGTGTAAGGAGATGGGTCACTATGCTCCTGAGTGCAAGAAGGGTAAAACTGGAAAGGTACTCTACACTAAAGGCAGAGATTGGGCAGATACTTCAGATTCTGATGAAGAAGTGAACTATGCTCTCATGGCTACTACTGAATCAGAATCCTCTGAAAATCAGGTACCTCTAACTACCTATGCTTATAATATTGATGACATTGCTCAATTAAGAATTTATCTTAAGTCATTGCATATAAGTTATAGGGATCAGACTTTAGAAAATGAGAGGATAAAAGCTGAAAATTCTGAACTTAAGGTAAGAAATAAACTTGTTGAAGAAAAACTTGAAAACATGCAACAAGTTCAGAAAGAGAGAGATGATGCTGTTTGCAAAGAACAGAATTTGCTTCAGAAGTATAAACAACTAGAGTCAGAGTTGGAGGAAGCAAATAATAAAATTAGGACTTGGACTAATTCTGGAAAGGACACTCAACAGATTTTTCAAACAGACACTGTTGGTCTAGGTTATAATGAGGGAGATGAACTTAGATTTCAAAATCAAGTTAAAGTCAGAACTCATTTTGTTCATGGAACCAGTAAATTTTTGTCTGAAAATGAAAAAGAAGCTGTCAAAAGTAAACCAGTAAAAACTAGTGTTAAACAGGTTAATATTGGTTCAATGACAGATAAACAACTCAAACATAAACTGAAGGAGTTAAAATCTGTTGAGAAACAGAAAGTGTCAAACAAGAACATAAATGGAAAAGTAGGCATCACTTCAGGAAATAAACCAATGCTTGCTAGTTATGCTCCAAGAAAGACATGTCATAACTGCGGTAGTACTAGGCATCTTGCAAATTTCTGCAAGAAAAATAAAAATATAAATTCTTTACCTACAAAGTCTGAGGTAAAGAAGGATTTTGCTAGAACTAAGCCACAGACTTTATGCACACACTGTGGAAGCACCTGGCATTCCATTTATACTTGCAGAGAATATCATGCTATCTATCATAATTACTATGAACTGAAACCCAATCTGAAATGGGTTAAAGTTAATACTGCAAGTGTAAACACTGATACTGTTAGCTCAAACTCTGATAATGTTAATTCCGCTGCAAAAACTAACAAAGTTAAGAATGCCAAAGGATCCAAGCAAGTCTGGATCCTTAAAACTAATCCTCAGTAATTGTTTGTGATTGCAGGGTAACAGGGAGGCAACCCTAGTCGTGGACAGTGGATGTTCAGGACACATGACTGGAAATAAAGCCCTGCTATCAGAATATGAGGAGAAGGCTGGCCCAAAAGTTTCCTATGGTGATGGCAATGTAGGAAGAACATTGGGATATGGCAATATTAATCTTGGAAATGTCATCATCAACAATGTAGCTCATGTCCCAAGACTCAAGCATGACTTGTTATCTGTGAGTCAAATCTGTGACAAGGGATATCATGTAGATTTTCAACCCGAATATTGTGAAGTTATCTGCAAATCTACAGGAAAGGTTGTTCTAGTTGGTCACAGGCAAAACAACATTTATGAAATCAAGATTTTGATAGACTCTGTTGGAAAAGCTGTTTGCCTGTCAACAAGAATGTCTAGTGAAGAGAGTTGGAAGTGGCACAAGAAACTCTCACATTTGAACTTGAACAACATCAATGAATTGATCAGAAAGGATCTTGTAAGAGGACTCCCAAAGGCTCTGTTAAATGTTGATGGCCTGTGTGACTCATGTCAGAAGGCTAAACAAAGGAAGTCATCTTTCAAGAGCAAGACAGAATTTTCTATCACTGATCCCTATCATCTTCTGCATGTTGATCTCATTGGTCCAGTAAATGTTATGTCTATTGCAAGGAAGAAATATGCTTTAGTCATTGTTGATGAATACACTAGATTCACTTGGGTGTATTTTCTAGCAAAGAAGGATGAAACTGGATTAACTCTGATGGAGCATGTGAAGCTTCTGGACAAAGGATCAAGCAACAAAGTCAGAATCATCAGAAGTGATAATGGAACTGAGTTCAGAAATGCAACAATGGAAGAATTCTGCAAGGACAATGGTGTGAAACAAGAATTTTCAGCACCTGGTACACCACAACAAAATGGTGTAGTTGAAAGGAAAAATAGAACCTTAATTGAAGCTGCCAGAACTATGCTTGATGAAGCAAAATTGCCAATTTATTTCTGGGCAGAAGCTGTTCAAACTGCTTGTTTTACTCAAAATGCAACACTGATCAATAAGCATGGAAAGACACCATATGAGATGGTGAAGAAAAAGAAGCCTAACCTGAAATACTTTCATATTTTCGGGTGCAAATGTTTTGTTTTGAAGACTCATCCAGAACCGTTGACCAAGTTTGAGCTAAAGGCAGATGAAGGAATTTTTGTTGGTTATCCACTGTCAACAAAGGCATTCAGAGTTTACAATCTGAGAACTAAAGTGATCATGGAATCTATACATGTTTCTTTTGATGATAAGAAGATAACTGGACTTGAAGACAAAGATGAATATGATCAACTGAACTTTGAAAATGAAGATTTAAACTCTGATGAAGGAAACTTTGATGAAACAATTCTGACAGACTCTGTTGAAACAAACTCTGAACCTCTACTGGTAAACACTGGAGAAACTTCTCAGTCACAACAAAGGGGAGAACCAGTTGAGGGGGAGCATGATCAAGATGAAGACTCAAACACTGATACTGAGTCAACTGAAAAATCTGGATCAAACTCTGATGCTTCAAACTCTGAAAATTCAAATTCTGACTCTGGGCAGTCAAGTTGGACAAAGACACAGGAGTTTCAGTGGATATGACAAACTACAGGGGCATGATAGGATCTCTTCTATACTTGACAGCTAGTAGGCCTGACATCATGTATGCAACCTGTCTTTGTGCAAGGTTTCAGGCAGATCCTAGAGAGCCACATCTGACAGCTGTGAAAAGAATCTTCAAGTATCTCAAGGGCACCATATCATTAGGTCTGTGGTACCCCAGAGAATCAGATTTCAAGCTACTTGGGTATTCTGATGCAGACTTTGCAGGCTGCAAGGTAGACAGAAAGAGCACTAGTGGAAGTTGTCAATTTCTTGGTGACAGACTTGTTTCCTGGTACAGCAAGAAAGAGAAATCAATCTCCACATCTACAGCAGAAGCAGAGTATATTGCAGCTGGTAGCTGTTGTGCACAGATCTTATGGATGAAGAATCAATTGCTGGATTATGGATTGAGGTACAGTAATATCCCTATTTACTGTGATAATCAAAGTGCTATTGCTATGACAGGTAATCCAGTACAACATTCAATGACCAAGCACATCAGCATAAGGTACCACTTCATCAGAGAACATGTGGAAGAAGGAAATATTGAACTACATTTTGTATCTACAGAACAACAGCTTGCAGATATCTTCACTAAACCATTGAGTGAAGCTACATTTACAAGACTGGTCAATGAACTAGGAATGGTCTCTGGTTCTGACTAGGAATGTTGGTTAGATTCAAACTTTACTTATGTGGTGTATTACTCATATTTCCTGTTTGGTTAAATGCTAAGTGAACTCTGTTGACTAAACTCTGTTATGCATACTCTGTTAAACTCTGTCAGCATGCCTATATGTAATTCACTGTTAATAAGTTTGATAAACTCTGTGAACTCTGAGTTGATTTTTGTCTGAATGAAAACACCAATGAAGAAATATGTATGAAGCATGATTCTCAGCAATTAATCATGAATCTTTCTGAGTTATTGTGATCTAATCTTAGATTGTGCAGAAAGTTAACACAGCATGATACTGGCTCATATTTATAGCATCTCTTAGTTTATTTTGTCCTAAACTCTGAGTCTATAAATACTGTGTGCATTACCTTACAAGAAAAACTACTGATGTTGATGAACTCTAAACTCTGTTAGCTATACTCTGAAAGAATAAAAAGCTTACTGCAATACCCCAAAGAAAATGTATATAGGTTGTTATACTCCTTTGAGATTATGTTGGATACTAGGATGACCCAGGAACTTATCAAAATGATAAGGGCTAAAATTTTTGAATTTTTGGTGACTGGTTCCAACATCTGATTACTGGAATGAAAAATAAAAATATATATATATATATAATAAAAAAAAGGGAGAAAAGTATATAAAGGGGGTATAAAATAAAGGTTACTGTATATAGTTTGATTACTTCAGAGTTTAGCTTTCATCATACAATCAGTGTTTACTATGACAGTTTGTGCATCCAGTGTTTATTGACTTACTTTATGGATTTTATAAAAAATTAGATGCTCTAAAAATTGATTTAGTAAACTCTGCTTCACACACACATATTCACAACTGTGCAATTTATGAAAGGGTTTCGGTGATAAAGTTGGAGAATTGACAAACGCTGTTGATTCGTGATTTGTACTCTAAGGTAAATTTTCACTTGGACAATTTGAAAATCTTGGAGTAAATAGGGATTTTGACAACTGTTAATCAGTGGATTGTTGATGAATGTGTTCTTTATATGATTACTTTAATTAGTTTTCATATTCTCTTCTTGATTTATTTTCTTAAAGAACAGTTCATAAAACATAAATAAAAGTTGCAGAACACAATGAATAAGATTAGAGAAACATAATTTTTCATTGATAATAAGAAAGAGATTACAAGCAAACATTACATCTTTTTGTTCTCTCTATCTGCTAATCTATTCAACAGAAAATAAAAGGTCAGTCCAAACCACTCCATTGTTAGCAAAAATTCCCAGATCCCATCTTTGCCACTTTATTTGGGTGGAAGTTGAAGGGATAAGGTTATTTTTTCTGACATATTCATTAACAATGGTTGGTGGTGTTGGATGAGGATGCCTTCGAGGAGAGCCATGCCAATGTAGCTTGGAGGGCAGCATCGATGTCGATCACCATTGCAGGTTTCTCTCTCTCGATCTCTTCCAGACCGGCATCCATTTGCAACCACAACGTCTCAAGCTGCCTTTCCCACTCAAACGCTTCAAATTCTTCACGCGTATAGCTGAAGATGTCCCTATTCTCGACAAGATGGAGGTTCTTTTCTTTGATGGTAAGGCTGGCCATTGTTATTCAGAGTGTTTTGTTTGAAGGGTTTGTGATTTTACAGGGGAGACTGAAAGGTTAAAGGTTTAATGAACTAATCTGAGCAAGTCTCTAGGCCTTAAATAGAGATGGGTAAGAACGAAGTTCTTAAACGCTTCGTATTCTGGTTATTAAAGGCAACAGGTAAACGCTTCAAATTCTGGTTTTACTTGGGTCCAGATATTTTAAAAGAGTATTATTTGATTTTTGTTTAAATCAAATATTTTAATGTTTTAATTTTCAAAATACTCTTCTTAAAAATAAGCGCACGTGACCCACTCGCCCATTAATGTGTCCCACTTACTCATTATCGTGTCCCACTACACATTAATCTAGGAACTGATTGAGTGTTTGTTACATAAGAGATTGGGTTTTTAATTACTCTAATTACTTTTGTGTCCAAACGGTTGTGTTTTATTCTTACATCTCACAGTTCTCTTATTTTTCACTTGGACATTCACGCAAACACCTTTTCTACATACATTTCTCTTGGAAATTCTTGCAAATTTCTTAACTCAATGGCTTCTAAAGCATTCACTGCTCTTGGTTTACAGTTTGTTCCTAACAACTATGAAGCTCCACTCTATCATCAACGCGTTCCAGAATCGTTTCATCTAATGCAGAACTTCTTGAGGGATTCAGAGATTGGACAGGCTCTGGTTGGACCTGCTACTCTCTCTGCGTCTCAAATTGCTACATTTTGGCAGAATTCAGTTTATGTGGATGGAGGAGAGAATGGGACTCCTAACATCATCTTCACGTATGAAGAACAAGATTATGTGATTACTCCACAGACTGTAAGAGATACAATGGGGTTTGAAACACATACTTCTTATACTCTGGTTAATGAAACATATTTGAGAGAGATGCTACAAGAGATAGGTTACATGGAATCTCTTGACAAGCTTGGCGGTATAAAGAGACCAAATCTCAGAAAGGAATGGAACTTTTTCTTTGATTGCATCACAAGGACGTTCCAGAAGAAAGTCACCAACTGGGATGCCATTCCAATAGACAGTCTCCAAATCGGGTATTCTATACTCTATGGTACTAATTTTGATTTTGGTCGATATGTTCTGATGAACTTAGGTGATAAACTGTCAGAATCTACTACTGTTTATTATGCTCGTTTTTGTCAAATGCTGTTCAATGCTTGTGTACCTGGTCTCGAAATTGATGATACTGATGAAATTGATCCTTTTAGAGTCAATAAGAGAATATTCTCTGATATGACTAACAAGGATGTTGGTAAAGCAAATCTCCCTGCTTTTGTCATGCCACTTGCTCTGCAAAATTTTCTCAATCAACCACAAGAACCACAACAACCTGAACCACAACAACAACAACAACCTGAACCACAACCACAACAACAACCTGAACCACAACAACAACAACAACATGAACCACAACCACAACCACAACAACAAGATGAACCACATTCTGAACCTGAGCCTGAACCGTTAAACATTGATCGTACTCAAAAACCAAACACTGAATCACCTGATCACTCAGCACCTACAAAACAACCTTCACCCACTCCACAAACAAACTCTGAATCATTACAGTCAGCACAAAGAGTTAAGAAGGTAGTTACTGAACGACATGCAAGTGTTAAGCAGGCAAAAGAGACACAAAGAAAATCAAAGCAGACATCTCCTGACGCTGTTTATACTAGAAGAGTGAAAAGAATAAAACAATTGGCAAACATACCTAAGTCACTCTCAGTGGTAGAACAAACTCCACCATCTAGTGAAGAGGATTCAGATAATGTACCTCTAGCAAAGTGAAGAAAACTGGTATTCTCTGATTCTGTGGATGAATATATTGAAGCTTCAGAGGTAGTTTCACAGCAAACACCTCCTGTTGAAGTTGAGAAAGATGCAATACCTGCAGAGGTTGAAATACCTGCAGAGGATGAAGTGCCTGCAGAGGACAAAATGCCTGCAGAAGAGGATGCTAGAGATGGCCTCTCTCCAATAAATGATATTCTTGATTCATTTATGCCATTCTCTGATCCTATCTCTGATATTGGTGTAGCTGATCAACCTACGGTTGTTCTTTCTGAAGCTGTGGCATCCCATACTGAGTTAATATCTGATGCTCACCAAACTGTTGAAGGCGGAGAAGAAATTGATCAGGCAACCAAGGTCACTTCTCAGTCTATGCCTGTTGCTGAGCCTGAGCAACATGGAGAAAATCTTGACAAGCCTACAGAAGAAATTGCTAAAATTATGGCTGAAGATGAACCTGCTAAAGCTACAAGTGTTGAAACTGAAGGTGAAAGTAGTGCAAACTCTTATGCTTCTCTGAGTGCACCAGTACAAACAGACAATAAACATACACCTTTCACTCAACCTTGTACTTCTCATGAAGTTGAGAGAGCACAATTTGCAAAGAATGCTGCTGAATGGTACAAAGAGGATTGTATTTTTCCACGAGGAAGAGCAGCTGATTTTGTTAAGAAAAATGCTGATACTATCTCCAATCCAGAGATTCTTTCTTGCTTGAAAGCAACTGTAGTTCAAGTCAAAACTCTGGATAGAAGATTTGATGATACTACAATGGCAATCACTGCTTTGCGAAATGAGGTTGTAGCTAGAGAAATGAAAATGGAAAGAGATTCAAAACTAGTGACTACAAAATTCTCTAAAGCTCAAGACAATCTCTTTGCCAGGCTGAGTAAAGTTGAAGAGAATCAGTCTGACTTATCTGCTAAAATTGATTCTATTGCTACTTCCCTGGAGTTAATTACAACTATTCTTATGCCTGATGATGTCAAAAAGGGGGAGAGAGTTGTCAGAAGGGATAGTGCTGGAGATGGAGGGGCAAGTAGTAAAGGAAAGAACAAGGCTGAAGAGGTTCAAACTCTGAGAACTAGCAAGTCATCTAAATCACAGTCTGTTGGGAGAAATACTGATACTCAAGGTACTTCAAAGACCAAGAGTTTGCTGTTACCTTCTAATCCACAAACTGATGAAGAATTGGCTGTTAAGCTGTTTATTGAAGAGAATGAGGAAGGAGTTACGATTGAGGACATTGAAGCTGAAGAAAAGAGTTTACAAGAAGAACATCTTAAAGCTTTAAAGTCTGGTAAGGTACAAAGAGGAAAAGCTCCTAGACCTGTTGTTAAAGGTGTTGTGATCAGAGAAAGGGCTGATGTTAGTCAAAGATCTCGGTTTTCAAAGGAAGAAATTGCAGCAGAGGCTAAACTCAAGCTAAAAGGCATTGAAGGAGAAAGTTCACAGAAGAAAGTTACAACTTCTGTTGTATCACAAGCAATGATCACACCTTTACACTCTTCTCAGTTGAAATCGGTTTTTGGGAAAGGAACAATTCATGATCCAAATGTATTATCTGGAGTTTCTATGAATGTTTCTGATGGAAAAGCTTTGTCTGGCAAAGTTGGTAATAATAAGGGTGGACTAGGTTCACACAGAGACAAAAGGCAATATACTGGTCCTAGAGATCCTTCTTCACTGGCTGTTCCAGGTCGTGGTGTTCCTCAAGAGAGTTTGGACAGACTGGAATCAGTATAGTTAGTTCATCAGAAGAGTTTAAACAAGGATTTTCTTTTGTACTTCATGGTTGATGGGACAGTATTTAAAGTTGGTGAGGATGATATTGGCTTGAAATGTTGGGAAGAACTAGAGTATGTTCTATATCTTCTCAAGGTGAATAGTCGAAGGACTCAATCAGTTGCTAATGTGCTCAGACAGAGAATGACTCAGAATCTGGCAATCAGAGGAGAGAAATATAATAGCAGATATGTTCCTAAGTACAGGGATTACAAAGGAAATCTCATTGAAATGAAGAAAGGTACTGCAAAGTTAAAGACTGATTTGGGAATCACAGTACTTGATTTCAATTCACAGTCAGAAAAAGTCAGATTTATCAGACTGGGAAATGAGATGAGAAGGAACAAAATTTATGATCTTAGGGCTGCTATCTACCAGACAGATGAAAGTGATCCTCAGCTCAGAGAAATTAAAGAAGCTATGAAGATTGAGCTTGAAAATGCAGAAAGAAGATTGCTGATAGATTATCTCAGAGCTATGCCAGATCTTGAAATGATAAGAGATTAAGGTCTGTAAGGATTTTCTTATTCACTATAGTTTTTATTAAGTAGAAGCTTAAACTCTGAATTTGTATAAACACTGTATTTGTCTATTTGTTTTGACATCATCAATTATTGTCATTAACTTGTGCATTTTTGCTAATGAACAAGTTGGGGGAGATTGTTAAATATAATTGATGTGTTTTAATCAGTGTTTAAGTGTTACAGTGAATTATCAGAGTTTAGCTGGAAGCAGTCAGAGTTTAGTGTAAACTCTGACAGATGGAAGCTCGACAGAGTTTGTCAAACTCTGTCTGGAGGAAGCGTCTACTGGTCAACAGTGATTAAAGATTCATTATGGAAGCGATATCTTTGAAGATTGGATAGCTATCAAAGAGATCGAGTTGACATAGGAGACGTGTGACAATCTGTAATTGATATCATTGTATAGCTGATTATTAGGAATATCAATTAGAGATTGTATCGTAGCTGTATGTTATATAAATACAGTTAGGTTAACCCTAGAAGGGTATCGTACAACGAATTATCTTTATTGTAACCTAGCAGCTCTTTGTGATATTTTACATCACGAAGAGGGTTCGTAATACAAGAAGTTTTTAAGTGCATAAACGTTTTTACTTGTTAAACTCTCATACAAAGTTGATTATTAATTGTGTATTCGGCCTAACAAATAATGCTAAAAGTGAACTTGAAGCTGTGTTAAAAAGAGAACTGATTTTAAAAGACCAGCTTGAAAAAGAACAAGGGATAATTGCTAAATTTCAAAGTTGTAGGAATATTTCTCAAAACATAATAGAAGTTCAGGGAATAGAATCATTTGTGAAGGATACCTGGACTCAAAAGAAAAAGGAGCTAGAACCTGGCCTTGAGGATCTAGAGACTATTTGTGAATCAACGGATAGTGATCATCCGTTGACAGATGAACCGTCAACGGATGAGAGGTATCCGTCGACTAACAAAAAGTCTGTTAGTAAGAAGGAACTTAGGAAACTGGATATCAAGTATGGTCCAGTAAACAAGAATTTTGTTAGTGGTGAGTGCAGCAAAACTAAATCCAGTGGGAAGGCTAAGACATGTGATTTACACAACAAAAAGGCTGTTGGTAAATCAGACAATGAAAAGGTAGAAATTGAGGGCAAAAAGAAAAAGAACAGAAATGGTAAGATAGGCATCAACAAGAAAAACAATTACTCTCCTGACAAGTTTGGTCCTAGGAAAACTTGTAGTAATTGTAATAGTGTCAATCATCTATCTTCTAATTGCAAGATTGTCAACAAGGCTCCTGTTCATGTACCTCAACCAATGCCATGTATGCCTGCAATGCCTGGTTTGTATCAAAATGCTAGTTTTTCAAATCCATATGTGAACATGCCATATATGTCTAATCCTTACTTTCAATCTATGAATGTGCCACAAATGTCATGGAACATACCTAACATGAATAATATGTATGCCAATTTTCCACACATACATGCATCCAATATTCATGCAAATGAGCATTTGTCAAACCCCATCACTCAAGCATCTACACCTAAGTTGAAGAATGCTAAGAGTGCAAAGTCAAAGGCTAACAAGAAAGGACCCAAGGAAGCTTGGGTACCAAAATCAACTTGATTTGTTTTTGAAATGTGTGCAGGGAAACAGAAGGAATCTATGGTACCTAGACAGTGGATGCTCTAGGCACATGACAGGAGATTCAACCCTGCTCAAAGAGTTCAAGGAAGGAGCTGGCCCTAGAATTACCTTTGGAGATGACAGCAAAGGATATACTAAGGGATATGGCCTGATTTCAAAAGGCAATGTCATCATTGAAGAAGTGGCTTTAGTTGAAGGTTTGAAGCACAATTTGCTGAGTATCAGTCAGATTTGTGACAAAGACTATGAAGTAAAGTTCACAAAAGAAACCTGTGTTGTTTCTGCCAAGGAAGACAACAATGTGGTATTGACAGGCTTTAGAAAAGGAAATGTTTACATAGCTGACTTCAATTCAGCATGCTCAGAATCTATTACTTGTCTCTTCAGCAAAGCAAGTAAGGATGAGAGTTGGCTATGGCATAAGAAGCTGTCACATTTGAATTTTAAAGTTATGAATGATTTGGTAAGAAAGGATCTTGCTAGAGGAATCCCTCAATTGGAGTTTGTCAAAGATGGGCTGTGTGATGCCTGCCAATTAGGGAAACAAAAGAAATCATCCTTCAAAAGCAAGACAGAGTCATCCATTGTTAAGCCTCTTCAATTGCTGCATATGGATTTATTTGGTCCAGTAAATGTCATGTCTATTTCAAAGAAGAAATACTGTCTGGTGATTGTAGATGATTTTTCTAAGTTCACATGGACCTTCTTCCTGCACTCCAAGGATTGTGCAAGTGAAATCATCATCAATCATCTCAGAATGCTAAACAATGGTTCTGAAGACAGAGTACAAAGAATCAGGAGTGACAATGGTACTGAATTCAAGAATTCCACAATGAAGATTTTCTGTGAAGAGAATGGAATTGTCCATGAGTTTTCTGCTGCCAGAACACCTCAACAAAATGGAGTTGTTGAAAGGAAAAACAGAACTCTTATTGAAGCAGCTAGAACAATGTTAAGTGAATCAAGGTTACCAACATATTTCTGGGCTGAAGCTGTCAACACTGCATGCTTTACTCAGAATATTTCCTTGGTCAATCAAGCTAGAGGAATGACTCCTTATCAGTTATTAACCAACAAGAAACCAACCTTAGCTTTCCTACATGTCTTTGGGTGTAAGTGTTTTGTGCTAAGGAATCATGGAGATAACTTTGGCAAATTTGAAGCAAAGGCAGATGAAGCTATTTTCGTTGGATATGCAGCAGGGAAAGCCTACAAGGTCTACAATCTAAGAACCAACATTGTTATGGAATCTGTACATGTTGTGTTTGATGATCAAAAGATTCTAGGCTTAAATGATGAAGGTTACCATGAAAAGTTGGAATTTGAGAATGAAGGTGAAGGAAGAATGTACTATGATGATGATGAGGAAAATGAAGATCATGACCACAGAGATCCACCTAGAACTGTTATACCAACTAGAAGTGATGCTTACACTGAAAATGAAGCATCCGTTGACAGTCATTCTGCAACATCCGTTGACAGTCATTCTGCAACATCCGTTGACACTATTAGAGATGCATCCGTTGACATACATTCTCAAGCATCCGTCGACAGGCAAAATGATGCATCCATTGACAGTCAACTTCATAATTCAGCAAGGACAACAAACTCAGGGGGAGTTTCTCAAGGTCAAAATTCAATGCTAAATCAACATGATCATGGAAATGAAGCAACCTCATCAAGATCAAACCTTCCACCTGCAAGAAAATGGACTAGAAATCATCCATTTGAGTTAATCATTGGTGAATCAAATTCAAGAGTCCAAACTAGAAGGGCCACTCAAGCAGAATGTCTATACAGTAGCTTCTTGTCTCAAGAGGAACCTAAGAAAGTGGAAGATGCCCTTCTAGATCCAGATTGGGTGTTAGCAATGTAAGAAGAGCTAAACCAATTTGAAAGAAATAAAGTATGGAAACTTGTGCCCAAACCTGATGATAGAAGTGTCATAGGTACTAAATGGGTTCTCAAGAATAAGACAGATGAAAATGGCATAATTGTGAGGAATAAAGCTAGATTAGTGGCAAAGGGCTATTCTCAAGAAGAAGGAATAGATTTTGATGAAACTTTTGCTCCAGTGGCAAGACTTGAGGCAATAAGAATCTTTCTAGCCTATGCAGTACATGCCAATTTCAATGTCTATCAGATGGATGTCAAAAGTGCCTTTTTAAATGGGGAACTGGAAGAAGAGGTCTATGTCCATCAACCTCCTGGTTTTGAGGATCCAGAATTTCCAGAATATGTATATCTTCTCATGAAAGCACTTTATGGTTTGAAGCAAGCACCAAGAGCCTGGTATGACACTTTATCTCAATTTCTTTTGGAGAACCACTTCACTAGAGGTACAGTAGATAAAACCTTATTTCATAGGGATATTAATGGCTCTTCAATACTTGTTCAAATCTATGTAGATGATATTATTTTTGGGTCTACAGATGAGAAGCTTTGCAAAAAGTTTGCCAAACTTATGCAAAGTAGGTATGAAATGAGCATGATGGGTGAATTAACTTACTTTCTTGGCCTACAAGTAAAGCAAGTTAATGAGGGCATTTTCATAAGTCAAACAAAATATATTTATGATCTCTTAAAGAAATTTGACTTAATGGATTGTACATCTGCTAAAACACCTATGGCCACTGCAACTAAGCTTGAGTTGAATACTAAGGAAAAGTCTGTGGACATCTCAAGCTATAGAGGCATGGTAGGTTCACTTCTATACCTAACCGCTAGTAGACCTGATATAATGTTTTCTACTTGTCTTTGTGCTAGATTTCAAGCTGACCCTAGAGAGTCTCACTTAATAGCTATTAAAAGAATTTTCAGGTATCTCAAGGGAACACCAAACCTTGGCATTTGGTACCCAAGAGAATCTGGTTTTGATCTAACTGGCTATTCAGATGCAGATTATGCAGGTTACAGAGTTGATAGGAAAAGTACTACAGGTTCCTGTCAATTTCTAGGAAACAGGCTTGTTTCATGGTTCAGTAAGAAACAAAACTCAGTCTCCACTTCTACAGCTGAAGCTGAGTACATTGCTGCTGGAAGCTGTTGTGCACAGATTCTATGGATGAGAAACCAACTCATTGACTATGGTCTAAAAGTTGAGAAGATTCCAATTTTCTGTGACAACACAAGTGCTATTGCCATCACAGGGAATCCAGTGCAACATTCGAGAACCAAGCACATTGACATCAAATACCACTTCATTAGAGAACATGTGATGAATGGTACAGTAGAAATGCATTTTGGGCCAAGTGAAATGCAGCTTGCAGATATCTTCACCAAGCCTCTTGATGAATCCACATTCACAAGATTGGTAGGTGAGCTAGGTATGCTTAACTTGTCATAATTCCTAGTGATATTTGATTTCAATGAATTGAAGCTAGAAATGTGTTTTGATTTACTTGAAAGTTAAAACTTTCAGAAAAATTTTCTGCAGAAATTTTGTCTAAGGCAAAATTAGCTTATCAACGGATATCCTTTTATCCGTTGATAGTATAAACACATTACTAGATTTTTGCATGTCAACGGGTAACAGGCTATCCACTTCATTAACGGATAAACTGTATCTCAACCGTTCATTCTATATACGTTGATATACATTTTTTTTTATATAACCGTTGGTAACCGTGTATATCTAATCATGGCTGTACTTATTCTCTTTTTATTTATTATCTGACAGTTACTTTTGACCAATGGAGTAATTACTTTTAATTATTTCATTTTTAATTCTTGAAAAATATAAAAGGCGGACTTGTACTCTCACATCTCACTTTTATTCATTTTCAAGCATATCAAAAGTTAACTGCATCTTCTTCTCTAAAACTCTCTGTAACCAAAGTTCAAACACTTCAATGGCGCCCATTGTTAAGATGATGTCCTCCACTGGGTTTACCTATGAGAAGAACAATTTCGCGGCCTTTGTTGACACAGTGAATGCTCCAGAAGCTTACCACACTTTGATGAGTTTCGTGAAGAAATGCAAACTGTCATATGCTATGACTGCCACCACTCCCTTAATCCACGAGGTAATTGAAGAAATGTGGACATCTGCTGAGTACAATGGCACAGACGGTACAATTGCTTTTTCTTTAAAGGGTAAAAACTATGTGGTTAATTCTGATGTAATAACTGCTTGTTTAAAATTGCCTGAGAATAACTGTCTGAAAGTACCCACAGATGCTGAAATTGTTGCCATGCTTAATTCTATTAATTATGCCCTTAGTACTGAAAACTTAGGGAAAATTGTTAGGAAAGGAATGGTTAAAGAATGGAGCTATTTCTGTGATGCCTTCATTAAAACTTTTTCAGGAAAAATTAGTAATTTTGATGATGTTACCCAGTCCATGCTAACTATGATGTGTATCCTCTTAAATGATAAATTCTATAATTTTGGCACATTAGTTATGTATGAGATAGCTGCAAAGTTGGGTAAAAAGGAATCTAGGAGCAAGAATATCTACTTTGCTATATTTTTAATGCTCTTAGCACTGCATGTATCTGAGAATAAGCTATCCATTGCTAACCCGGATAGCAAGTTCCAATGTTTTGTTCAGGAGAAGAGAGTCTTAAGTGACCTGATTCGAATGAACCTCAATGCAGGAGTACAATTGGTATATCTACCAATTGTTCAGGTAACTATCTCTAACTCTGAAACCCCTATCTCCAACCCCCAAATTTCTTTGCCTTCTAGTGTCACAATGGAGTCTGTAGTTGTGACCAAACAGGCTCCTACCAAAGTGACCAAATCCAGAGTTCCAAAATCACAGTCTAAAAAGCAAACCTCAAGTGTCTCTCAAAAGACACCTGTTGTAAAACCTACCAAAACTCTTGAGGGGAGTGTGAAGGTGGTAGTGAGTGGTGAGGGACAGGGTGAACATCAAAGAAGCCCTAAGGATAAGGAAGGAGAGATGAGTGCAACCACCATTTCAGTCTCTCAAAAGACTGCTAATGTAACTTCAAGCCAAACTCCAGTTACACTCTCTCAACAGAGTGTGACTACTGAATCAAGTTCCCCACAAGGAACACTGCACAAGAGGGTTAGAGACACATATAGCCCAATCTCAAAAACCTATGGAAGAAGAGTGAAATCTAAAACCACAGAGGAATCACAGGGTGCACACACTGTACAGGAAACTGTACCTTCTCAAACTCAGTTTGATGTGGCTTCAATAAATGTGGAGTCACAGCCCCTTAATCTTAATCTTCAAATTGACAAACATTACAATCCACCATCACCAACTCCATCTCTGGATGTGGATATGATATCTACATCAATTCCTGATTCTCCATCTTTAAGATTCTTGGAGAAGCCCCACTCTGTAATTGGTGGTCATCATCTTTTAGATGATTTGTTGGACCATCAATCTTCCCTTCCAGAATTCTCAACACAGACTGTGGCCTCAAACTTAAAATCAATCTCCACAGATTCAGTGTTGGTTTTCTCTTCAACGGATAAAATTATTCCTTCCTCAACGGATATGCTTCATCCATTGACAAGTGTTTCTCCATCAACGGATGCGCCTCTATCTAGCCATCCGTTGACAGCTATAACTACTCCATCAACGGATATTCCTTATCCGTTGATAACTCACTCTACCACTGCTATATCTGACATTCCTGTGTCAAGTGTGGAGGAGTTCTCAGTAGTTGAAACACTTTTAGGATTGAGGGAAGGGAGTGAGAGGCTACCTTGTGAGCAGGCAAAAGGAGAGGTAAATATTGAGAGGCTGGCCATTTCTTCCGGTCAGGCAAAATGAGAGTTTGAGAGTTCCACCTTAGTAGGTGAAGGTGGGGGTGTGAGAGGTGTGAGCCAAGGGGAGCCCTTGATGCAAGAAAAGAGAGATGAGGGGAGAGAAGGGACTACAGGAGAAATAAGGATGGAAGAAGCAGCCATTGCTAGTGAGTCAATGGAGGTTGAGGATGCAGCCAAGGAAATGGAATATCAAAGAGAATATCAATCCATGATTGACTCCATTTCTTTGGATGCTGAAACCTTTACTCACCCTGTTCCTGCCTATCAAATTCCGGCACAACAGGGCAATGTGGAAGCAGAGGAGGCAATGCACCTAGTGCACACCTCACAGTCTTTACTTAGAGCTAAGGAATCAATAACAGCTCTGCCAACCACTGTTGAGAGTGAAGAATTTGAAGATTCTGAAGATGAAGACAGCCAGAGCCCTGAAGATGAAGGTGGTAGCAGTATTCATGATTTTGCATTTGCTCACAACTACACCTATCATCAACTTGATATGGAAATCATAAGGCAATATAAATCTGCCCTGGCTGAGCACCCAGAAGCAGATCCACAGAGAAAGGTTGTTCTTCAACAGGCAATTGACTCCCTAAAGTTACAAAAGATGCAAATGGTGATTCAGAGATCAACCTTAGAGGAGGTCAAACAAGAAATCAAGGATGTGAAGATCTCTGTGGATTCCAAGCTAGAGCAACTAGCTCCTACAGCCACTCAGAGGGTGTTGCAACAAAGGTTCATCAAAGAAGACAACCTGGCTAAGTCTGTGCAACTACTCAACTCAAGAGTGGAAAAGATGGAATCCCAGATGGAGCAATTTCTTCAACATCAGAAACTGCAAACCCAACTGCTAGAAAAGTTAGTTGCAGCCCCAACTTCTAGTTAAACCCTTGATGCTAACAAAAAAGGGGAGAAAGTGGAAGAGGCTGTGGCAACTACAAGTCAAATCTTAATTTCTGAAAGCAGGGAAGCAGCAAGTGAGGGGGAGCAGCAGCCTACCATAGTGGTCAATCCACAAGAATTCATTGTCACAGCTTCCCCCAGCAAATCCAAACCTGTACAAGTAGCTCTATCTGAAGAGTTTGATTTCTCAAACTTGACAGAAGAGGAAAAGCTAGCCAAAATTGAAGCTCTACAAAAGATGAAAGAGGAAAACTATGAAAGGATAATGAGGACAGAAAGATTGATCAATCAATCTATTGCATCAACTCTGTTCTCTAGCCAAACCTCAGCTCCAACAATATCTACAACAATTCTGAAGGTGCTCACTCCAGCAATTGTGGCTCCTACATTCTATGATGCTGAGCCTTCTCATGTTAAAGAATTTGAACCCTACATCAAAACAAGACCCTACTCACCACCAAAAGCAAATGGGAAGAACAAGTTACAACTGGACTTTCCATTTCCCAAGGATGATGAAGGGAAGTTGATGGGTAAGCAAATCAAGGAATTCAAGGAGAAGACTAACAGTTGTGTAAGAGAATGGATGGCTGTAATCATAAGGAATGGAAAAGTTCTAAACATATCCAACAGCCATCCTAGATTTGTTGAAGCCAAGAGAGAAGAGACTTCAAGGCTACTAAGAGAATCTCAACCAAGCACTGAATATCAATATGAAAACTCAGATGAGAAGCAAGCAAGGCTGGCTCAAGAGTTAATGGAAGAGGTAGAGGATGAATTGAGGGAACCTGAGGAAGTCCCCAAATTCAAAAAGAAAGGGAAATCAGTCCCCAAATCCAAATCTAAGAGAATAAAATCAAAGGCAAGGAGGCCTGTCTCTCCAGAAATTAAAAATAAGGAGACAGTTGGCTCATCACAACCTACTTCTGTAAAAGTATTCAACCCAGCTGTGAATTTCCATGGTGATCCCATAGTACCTAAAGAGGAACCAATGAATCTTGACTCCATTGAGGTTCCTTCATTCTTGCTGAAGCCTCAACAGAAGCCTATACAGAAGAAAAGGAAACCAAGGAAGCAACTTTCAAAGGAACCAATTCAAGTTGCTAGGGTACCTGCTATTGTCAGGCAGCCAATCTTGGAAAACAAGGATGATTTTATTTATCAGGCAGATATTGAAGAATACTCTGGCATGAATCTTTATCTGGATGAATTGTCAGAAGTAAGAGGAATTGACAAGTATAAACATTTGCCTGAAAGATTGGTCTTTGTATACAAGGGAGGAATGGAAAGAACATGGCCACTACAAAGGGTTCTTGGAGAAAATTATCATACCTTAACCAAAGTGTTCTCTGCAATCAAGAGATACACAGGGTTCTCCAAGATAGCAAAAGGGGAGATACTGGACAGAATAGAACAAATAAGGAGGGAATGGAACTCACCATCAAGTCTACCAAGGAAAATGAAGATCCCATACAATGGACAGAAAATCCACCTTCAACCCTTCTGGATGATGGAGTTCAGGGATGAAGATGGTAACAGGAGATTCTTCAGGTTAGAAGACCAACTACCAAAGGCTAGTTCTCAATACTTGAGATGGTTACAACAAAAGCTAAATCCAAAGGTAGATGAAGAAGATGCTTTCTATAGGCAACTCCAAATACAGATTGAGTCCAACTCTGCCAAAGAAGGAAAATCAAGGGTGATGCCAACAAGAGAAAAGAAACAGTCTTAATCTGCTCAGTCTAGAGGAGCACTTCTCTGTAAATTTCTCAAACTTTCAGTTTTTAATTTTTGTAGCTTAATACAATTTATGCATTGTTCTTTATATATCTTTAGGAATGTTTTGTTATCATCAAGGTCCTGAATTTATGCTTTATTGCCATCAAGTATAAATTGGGGGAGATTGTTAGGAATATGTTGTACTTGATGATAACTTCACAATCAATCAAATTGTTTAAGGTTTTGTAGCTGTCAACGGATGAGGATTTATAACTCTATCCGTTGACAGGTAGCTCATCAATGGATGAGGTTTTGTAGCATACTGCAAGTATCTCTATGTTATCAGTTGATGGTGTTTTTATCCACAGTCATGTTGACTATCAACGGATAGGCAGAATAGGGTAGCCAATTGTAAATAAACTATGCTATGTAATTCTGTCTAAGTGAAAGTGTATCAACAGATGAAGACAAAACTCTATCAACGGATACAACTCAAATCCACTCTATCAACGGATACAGCTCAAGTCTCAATATCAACGGATACCGCTCAATACATCATCAACGGATGTCAGTGTACAATATCAACGGATAATCATTGACACTGTCTTCTATGATTAGCTGGGGATTAGCAGTTGATAAGGACATGTTTGACTGACAGATCACATGGGTTGATAGTAGATACAAAAAGCAGTATGGCAGCCATACTTTGGAAACACAGAAGAAAGAAGCATTCTATTTACACTATGAATACAAGAAAGGTGCAGGAGACATGTCTGAACACAAGGACAACCTTTCGGCTACATGTGTATTTGGAGTGTAGTAGCAAGTCAACTAGAATTAGATTAGTATTATCTTATTCCAGTAGTACTTGTAAAACTTGGGATATATAACCAAGTGTAGCAACTCTTTGTAGAAAAAGAAAACAGACATATTTGCTTAGGGTTTCTTGAATATCCTTAGAAGCAAAGAGTTGTAAAACGGCAGCTGTGTACATTTTGTATCACAGAGTTTTCTTCAAATAAAAGCTTCAGGTGGTGCATATTAACCACCTGATTTTATATGTGTTTGTGTTTAAATCTTACATTGCAATTATCTCTGCACAAATTTCTGGAGTTCTTATCAGAAATTTATAAATATCAAGAATTTTATTCAACCCCCCCTTCTACAATTATACAAGTGTGTAATCTGGGAATAACACCTCATCCTTTGATGCCAGAAATTCTACCCATGTATACCTTGTGAAATCATCAACCATCACCAGAGCATACTTTTTCCTTCCTAGTGACATAATATTGACAGGCCCAAACAAGTCCATATGAATCAGTTGTAGGGGCTTGGTTATTGATGTCACTGTCTTTGACTAGTGGCTTGATCTTTTCATTTTTCCCTTTTGACAAGCCTCGCACACTCCTTCTTGACAGAATTCAAGTGTGGGCATGCCTCTTACTAACTCTCTTTTGACTAGAGAATTAATGCCTTTGAAGTTCAAGTGTGATAGCTTCTAATGCCACAGCCAACTATCTTCATTTGATGCTTTTGAGTAAAAGCAACAGATTTTGTCCTTGTTTGCAGAGTTCATATTGGCTACAAACAGGCTTCCTTTCCTTACTCCAGATAGAGCAAAGTCACCAGTCTTTTGTGGGTGATCAAACATTCATCTTTGTCAAAATTCACTTCGAAGCCTCTGTCAGTAAATTGACCAACACTCAGTAGATTGTGCTTGAGTCCCTTGACCAGTGCTACATTTTCAATGATGACATTTCCAATTTCCAACTTGCCATATCCCAGTGTGTTGCCAATGCTGTCATCTCCAAAAGCAACCATTGGGCCAGCCTTCTCCTCATACTGTGATAGCAGGGCCATATCACCAGTCATATGGTTTGAGCATCCACTGTCCAAAATCCACATGACCTTTCTTTCACTTTCTGTGCCCTGCAAACACAAAGGTATTACTTCTCCTTTGGTACCCAAACAAGTTTGGGTCCATGTGGCTTAGCAACAGTCTTATCATAAACAGCATGCTTATCAATTTTCTTGATGTTAGTCTTCTTGTCACTGTTAGAAGTCTTAGAATCAGGGTTCTTAGACTTAGGTGACAGAGGCACCTTCCTAACTTTAGGAGGACTTGAAGACTTTGTTCTTGTGTAGTGTGTGTGAACATTGTGACTGATGCAACCTTCCATGAATTGTCTTCTCAAATTAAAGCAACTAGTCATTACATTCATGTTACATGGCATACAATCAAATTTATCACAGAAAGGAGAGTCTCTATGTCTTAAAGGCACAGAGCAATCATAGAATGGTTTAGCAACACTACCAGATGGTTTCTTGCATGCATGAGTTAAATGATTAGTGCTAAAACAATTTTGAAAAACTTTCCTAGGGGCATTTGGCACATAAGCATAATTGTTGTCCTTGTTAATCCCTATTTTGCCATTCCTGTTTTGTTTCTTTTTAGCCACTTTCTTCTCAAACTCATTATTCCCAGCTGAAACAAACTTCACAAATTTCTCAAGTCTAGGTTTACCTCCTACTGACTCCTTGGCTTTGGTTTTGACATTCTCACTCTTAGAGGATGCTTGTTGTTCATTTGATTGCGCCTTATCTTCATCATCCAACATTTGCTTAATGAGTAAGGCATCCTCATCAATCTCAAGTGTTGGTGTTTTAAATATTGGGGTCTCAGCCTTTTTCAAAACCTGAGGCACTTCCTCTTGAACAACAATGTCATCTTCAATGACTGCATAGCCTTTCCTCTGCTTGAGAGTGTCATAATCAAGTCCAATAGCAGCCTTAGGTCTAGCTAGATTTTTCTCATGGTAGGACTGCAATAGACTAGAGGAATTCTTGAATGTTTTCAATTTAAATTCATTTTCAGCTAGTTCATCCCTAAGAGCTTTCTCAACTTGACTAGCACATAGAACCTTATTCTTTAGATATTCGATTTCTTGTTTAAGGTTTTCTATTTGCATAGCAGTTAGTTCTAGTTCCTCATTTCTTTTGTTTAACAGTTCATTCCTAGTAAACAGTTTAGCAATCTCTTCATTAGCAGCAGTCATACTAGTATGAATATTAAACATCTCAACAGATAGTTGTTAAACCATAGATTTGTATTCAGAAACAGACATGTCTATAGTAGCGAGGGATGGTACCTGAGAGTCTGATTCAGATGGTTCTTCCTTGGAGTTGGCCATCAAAGCATAGTTGCAGAATTCTTGTTCTTCTCCATCACTATCAGAATCATCCCAACACTTCCCTTCAGCTATGTAGGCCTTACCTGGTGCATGCTTCTTTAGCAGAGCCTCATACTTAGCTTCAAGCTCAAGAAACTCCTTATCCTTCTTCTTAGGCTTCTTGCATTCACTGGCAAAATGCCCTAGGTCATTGCATCTATAACATCTCACAGATGACCTATCCACATAGCTGGTTTTGAATTTGTTTTTGTTTGCTTTCACAGGTGCCTTGCTCTTGTTGAATGAATGATTTTGAGATCTAGACTTGAAGGGCTGATTCCTCTTAAATCTGATGTTTGGGAATTTTCTAGCCATAAAAGCATATGAAGTGTTTTCCATGGCATCCAACTCTTCAAGAGTATAGAACTCATCTTCTTCCTTTTCATCAACAGGTTCAGTCACTTCTTCTTCAGTCTCTTCATCATCTACTATCTCTTCTATTCTCAGTTGACTTGTAGATGCTTCCAGGTCTTGAACGGATTTGTTGACAATCAAGGCACAGGATGTGTTTATCATTCTGCCTTGGTTGGCTTGGATAGCCCTCTTCTGAAGCAACTCAAGCTCATGAGTTTTTAAAACCCCATAGAGCACATCATATGTGACTTTGTTCAAATCTCTTTCTCTTAGAGATATGACCCTTTGCTCTAGATGGTTTGGTGCAGATAGTAGAAACTTCATGTTTAATTCCTTAGTGCTGTAAACCTTCCCATTCATTTGAAGCTCAGTCACCAGTTTGTGAAATCTCTCAAACATATCAGTAATATTTTCTTTGGACTGTGCCATGAAAGCTTCATACTGTGTGACCAGTATCTGTTTCCTGTTTTCTCTTACCTCCTCTGTCCCTTCACATAACACCTCGATGTGGTTCCACATGTCCTTGGATGATGTGCATGATGCTATATTAGCAAACATCGATATATCCATGGAGTCTATGATCAGCAACATGAGATGACTGTCTAGGGCAACCTTTTCCTTCTCTGAGTCGGTCCATTTGGATGGCTCTTTTGCAACATATGATCTAGGAATGACTATTGTGCCCACTGTGGATTCAGCAATTTCTTGTTGTCGTACAAATGGACCATTCTTGAGGATGTTAGGGTAGAGAGGATTGGCAGCTTTGATGAACAACAGCATTTTTATTTTCCAGAGGTTGTAATTCTCTTTGTCGAACTTAGGGACCTTCACCGTACCTGTAGTCTTTGGTGTATTCGAACTCATGATCGTTTTCTGTTTAGATTAAACAGCCTACTTTGATACCACTTGTTGAGTACTGAATACAGTAAAAGAATACAGAGGGGGGGTGAATGGATTCTTGAACTTTTCTTCGTTCTTGAATCTTTGCAACAAGATATGTGTTTAGTGTGTGAGATATGTAAGTGCAGATAACAAAGACAAACGCAACACAATATTACTTTAATCTAATATTTTATTAGATAAAGATTTTGCTACAATCTGTGAATACAAATGGTAGTATTCTCAGCTTCGTTTTTCTTAGAGAGATATTTCTTGAGATGTATCTTGAAAAACTTATCACCTCCTTTAGCTAAGGAAGTGAGGCTGTATCCTTATAGACATGGATACACCTACTTACTACAAATAAGGTAGGTAAACAAAATACTTTCCAGTCTGTCTATCTTATTTGAGTAAGAGTCCAAACGGCTACAGATTTGACTTTGTAAAGCCTGTTCAGATCCACTTCTTTAGCTCCTTGTCCCTTTGTCTTATCTCTCCAAGCTTCTTTGTAGGCTTTCCAATCTGCTTTATAGTACATAGTCAAATAAAGCGTCTTGGCTTGTTGCAGGTTTCTGACTTGTACAATTCTTCAGTATTTTGTCTCCAAGAATGTATTCGAGAAGTGGCTAAGTGATTGATTCGAGAACTCGAATTGACTTAATCGATAACTCTGAGTTCTCGAATAGTGTTATATTGACATATCGAATCACTTCTCGAATAGTTCTTTTCTCTGGGACTCCTTGAGATATCGAATAGAGCATTTTGACATATCGAATCCCTGAGATGTCGAATAGCTTCTTTAGTCCTTTAGATATCGAATAGATCATTGACTTGTTGACTCTTAGAGAACTCGAATGATGCTTTGACTTGTTGACTCCATGAGTTCTCGAATAGAGTAATAGACATATCGAATCTCTGAGATATCGAATGAGATATCGAACAGTGTATTCAGAGATATCGAATAGTGTCTTCTGAGATATCGAATCTCTGACTTCTCGAATGCTAGACTTCTCGAATAGACAAATGTACTTCTCGAATTGGTACTTAGGCAAATTCTTCATTTCTTCAAATCCCAACTTTGATTATTTGGCAGTCTTTATCTCCTTGCTTGAGGCATGAACCTTGGAACTTCTTTCAAGCATTATTCTTGACTTTATAAGTACAGTAACACAACTAGAATTTGATGCCTATTACAAGTACAGAACAAATAGAAACTCTACAACTAGAGGTTCCCTCAGTTAAGAGGTCATGTAGGTAATGCATAACATTACACATACTTAGGCTTGTTATTAGATGTATTCAGGCATGCCTCTGTGACTAACAACTAGAACTTATATGACTTAAGTACCCCAAGCATAAGTACCATGCAATGCCTTGATATTGAGCCAGTGTTGAATTATAATGATGATAATAAAGAGTTATGATTAGGGGGATGTCCAATGAGTTTACTTGAAAATGAGTTTAACCTAAGTAAGGTATATACTTAGCTTTTCAAAAATGTTAAGTGATTAACCTTGAATAATTTTGGGATTGTTTATAGATCACCGGACTGATCGGAGACACGTTACCCCTACGACCCTTTCAGGCAAGAGTTCTTTTATCTTTACTCTATTAAGTTATAAAATTCCAGGAAATGGTTTTGTTGAAAATGTATATATGTACACATAATTACATATTATTGCGATGCAATGGACATGTTTCTGATTTTTTAAATTATTTATGAATACCAATAATGCGATGTACTTTGTAGATAAAAAGGGGTAATTTGGTAAATGGTATTATAAAAAGGAAATTTTTTTTCGGAATAAATGGAATAAGAACTTCGATAATGGGGATTCTATCTTGGGGCTGAGTTCAATGCAGTCCAGCTTGCAATATTTTATTCCGGCCCATGTGTTGCCGAGGGGGGGATTGTGGAGAACTTTCCTCCAGGGATGATTACCGGATAGGGTCATTCCTTCCACTAGTAGTAAACAGGAACAGGTACGTATAGGGCGACTGATCATCGTCCTGTCGTATCTGGCAATGATGAAGATCCCCTAAACTCTTAAATAATTGCTGAAAATTTCATTGCACTAGTATGTTGGAAAAGAATGAAATGGTATGGAACAATGAATGGTATCAAGGAATTAGAAGAGAAACTGATATTATATCTTTATAATGAATAACAAGCAAGTTTATGTTGGTGTATTGCTGCGCAAACAAAATATAGATATTTCTGAAAATGTTTTCCCTACTTTACTTTGTAACTTCATCGGTTATTCTTTATTGAAACAACTTTGTTAAATGAACAACCAACACTTCCAAAGCTTTTATAAATTGTTTTACTTCAAACAGGATTTAAAACTTTATCTTGCTGAGCTATTTTAGCTCACTTTGCCTATGTTTATATCACAGCTATAGCAGATGTCGCCGATACGTCGCACCACACCCCGGAAGCGGGTAAGGGCGGGGATATATGATAGGGATCTGTCGCCTATTCCTGAGGTAGCCTATATATATATATCCAGGGTATGAGTAGACGTGTGTAATTTAATCAAAAGTCTGTTGTAATATATTTTGGTTGTTGATATGCTTCCTGCAGAAGTATTTTCAACAATGCTACTTAAATATTCTCGGTTTGTAATAATAAACTGTTTTAATGATGGATGCTGTTCTCTGAGCATATGACTGGTGTATGTTGTTATAAGTGTGGGGTCAATAGTGTGTGTATATAATGTCATTAAATTAATTTAGTATCAAGAGTATAATATGTTTAAATGGAAATTGGACCGTGATGACCTGGATCCCTGACCCCGGATCTAGGGGTGTCACACAGACTAAGACAGCTAGCCGATGAATTTGTACTAGAAAAAGATTGAAATGGCTCAAAAAGGCATCTTTAATTTGATCAGGATTGGAGACCCAATTATCTTTCCAAAATATACCCAGGATTTGATTTTTCTTCCATTTGTACTTTACAATACTATGGAAGAATTTGGAGTTTTTTTGCCAAACAATGACCACTTCAGCCTTGCCTTTTGTCTGACCATATCATTCCTCATTTTGTACTGATTCTCCAATCTCTGAGAAATCTCGACTTTCCTAACATCAGAAAATCCCAACTCGTCTGCTTTAAACTGCTCGCTTTCCAAATGTTTGATGTTTTGATCAACATTTCCATTTACCTGAGTATTCCATTGCTTAATTTTATGACGTATCTCTTTAAACTTCAGGTGAAGATTTTTATCCCCTAGGTCTAACCAGGTTTCTTCAAGTGCCGATCTCAGAACCGTGTCATCTAGCCAACAATCAAACACTTTGAAAGGTTTGAAACCCCAATCCATTTTGTCAGTGGTGAGTAGCAAGGCTCTGTGATCAGAATTTTTCCTGTCAAGAACTTGAACTACCCAATCATTCTATTCAGACCACCTCCAATTGATTAGAACCCTATCAATCTTGATTTGTTTGCCTTCTCTGCCACACCACGAAAAGCATGAGTTTAGAAACTTGACGTCCTGAAGTTCATTGCTAACAATGAAATCGTTGAAAGCTACTGAGTCTGATTCCCTGTACAAACAATTAACTCTATCTGAATATGATCTGACACAATTGAAATCCCCTAAGATACATATTGATTCCTCTCGACATTCTTGTAGCCAGGCACTTATCATATCCCACGGCTCTGCTTTTTCATTGGTCTCTTGGGGAGCATATATTATGAGTATATAGAGGCTCATACCGTTAGGAACATAGCTACCTTTTAGGGCCAGCCAGTTTCTCCCTGAATGTTTACTTGATATAGAAAAGATGGAGGGATCCCAGAAGGAGATAATACCACCGGAGAGACCATTAGCAGCCACCTCTGCCCAACAGGAATCATCATATACCCTCAGCGACCTTCTAGCTGCTATGTTAAATTCATTAAACATCGATTCTTGCAGGTACACCATACCCGGTTGTACAATTGGACAAAGTTCCTAACGTTAGACCTATTCAGACTAGAGGTTAATCCTCTCACATTCCAACTAAGGATCGATAAATAATTCATTTAAAGATTCAAAATGAATGAAAGAGAGAGCAAAAGATTACTTCTGAAGCCTTTCTACAATGTCTTCAATGGCCTCCTCTCTATTACCATTGACTACTAAACCCATTAACGTACTATATTCAAGCACCTGTTTTGCCTCCTTGTATAGATTTTTGCCCACATGTCTCTGCAACGATCTTCGTTTTACCTTTCTTGGCAACTGAAAGGCTTTAACAATCTTATTATTATATTTTCTTGGCCTACCTCTTTTTTTGAAAACCTTAAGCTTATCAAAGTTTTGCAAGACCGAACCTAACGAGTTGCCAGAATTAACCACAGTAAGAGAGTCCAAGGAGGCTGATTTGATGCCCCCCTCTTCGCTCAAAGTTGGCGCAGAGAGGTCAGACAAATCTCTCACTTTCCATACTGTAGTAGAAACATGCTCAATCTTGTGACCTTCAGAGCTTAAGTCATCGTCAACAGATTGATTAATGACGGGGTCGATTGAATGTTGTAACTTTTCAATCTTTTGAACTAAACCAGGAGAAGTAGAGATAATAGAGGACTCATCGCTGTAGTTGTCTACTCCCTCATGCAGCGGGTTGGTAGCAAGTTCCTTATCCAATGAAGTGATTCCATGCGCTCCAATCTCACCATAATCGTTACTAATTGACATTTTCAAACCTTGTCTATCCACCTCCAGTAGGTGAACTTCTAATTCATTTTGATCTAAGCTAACCAATAGCTTGTTACATAACTTGTCTTTCTTTGAAGTACTAACTCCCACAATGGGGTTCTTGAAGAAGAATTCCTCATCAAGCATGTCTAAAGTTCCCACCACAGTTCCCCAATCCTTAGTGAGTTCCTTGAACGTGTCCAGACACCATGCTGAAATCGGCAGACCAAAAATTTCTACCCAAGCTGTACGTTGAATGAATAAGTTCTCAGAACATACCTGATTACAACTAATGAATCCAAGCCCCAGTAAATCCATGTCTAGCTTATCAAAATCCAACTGATTGAGGAACGTCAATAAGAACTTGTGTTTAGATAGACCTCTGACCAGTATATCATCATAACCCAGAGCGTCCAGTTGCCTCATAACATCAGCTATCGAGATAGAAGTTAGGGTTTCTACAACCACGTTACTTGCCAAATCTTTAACCAAATCTCGATTGTGGACTATCTTGATACTATCTCCCAATTCCGTTTGGTTAACAACTGAGTTAGAAGCCTTTTCTTTCTCCTTAATGGTTTTTTTCTTTGCCGATGACCCTTTTGCATTATCATCATTCAGGCCACTTGTGGCCAATGGGGGAGATGCACTGCTTTTCTTCGTCCTTGTGGCAAAATCTAATTTTAAGGTGTTACCTTTAAAAGATTTGCTCGATAAGCTATTAATTAGCTTAGATGCCTCTAACTCAGATTGAAGTTTAACAAATCCAAATCGCTTATTAAGCTTATCCAATTTCTTCGGAAGAGTGATATCTTTAACTCTGTATAAGCTCTTGAAAAATGACCAGATATCTTTAACTTGAGCCTGCAAAGGTAGGTTAGAAACGAAGACCACATTATTTGCTCTGCTTCTCTTATCCTTAATATTTGATGGGATGCCTATCTTGGGTGGTACGGCGGTGGTTTCCGCAAGGAGAACCTCTTTGAAGGATTTGGCTGAGGTAGGGGATGGTGACTTTGAAGAAATCGGAGCCGAGACAGGAGTTTCAAGGGATCTAGAATGAATCTGAAAGAGGGCCCTATTAATATAAAAATCTACTCCCTTAAGCGCTTCC
Source organism: Saposhnikovia divaricata (assembly GCA_036435485.1). Lineage (NCBI taxonomy): Eukaryota > Viridiplantae > Streptophyta > Magnoliopsida > Apiales > Apiaceae > Saposhnikovia > Saposhnikovia divaricata. The sequence continues at coordinate 65,179,521 of CM071595.1, read as the reverse complement.
TCCAAAATCCATTTATCCACCAAATGTCCATTGTTATAAATGAAATCCAACTCCGCACTTGCCTTAAACGATGATGTCTGTTTACTAAGATCCTTACGATGAAGGGACGTAACCCCCTGACTTCTTTCACTTAATCTTTTTGTGAAATCTAGAGAGACTTGGTGAGATTTCTTCCGGGCTTTCCTATTAATAACTTTTACCCATCCCTGATCCTTGCTCACCTCCTGAGCATGAGGGTCCTTAACTGAATTTGGACCTTTCAAAACCGAGGACGGTTCTAAAGATTTGAGATCTCTAGTCATTTTGAGAGATCCATAGTGGATCTGATTAAGAGCCATCCGAATCCCTTCACTGTCTCTTCTACGAACCATGTTGACTACGTTTAGATGAATCATATGCTCTTTGCTTAATATAAAGCCAACTAGATCATCCTCCTCTTTCTTCATACGCTGCTCATGTTCTTCGCCATAGAAGTAGCCCACATTTTTGAGATTTAATTTCCTTGCCTCCTCCCACCAACCATGATTCATGAAATACCAATGGATTTTGCATAAGGCATCTTCATCCCCGTCTAAGCCCAGTTGAAGCAGATTGGGGTCGACGACATTTTTGAGAAAATTAATTCTTGCCCACGCTATATCTAACAACTCAGACCTTCCTTTAGCTAATGCAGTTGATAGTTCTTTATTTAAAAGAAACCAGTTCTTCAGGACCTCTTGGACATAATTCCAATTACCATCTTCATCTTCCGGGACCGTTGAGAATTTGAAATTTGAAAATTTTTGATCTTTGCCTCTCTCTCCTCTCTCACCTCTCTCTCCTCTCTGACTCGACATAATTTTTTTATTGGGGATTAAAAATAATATGTTGAAAATAGATAATATAAATTTTTAACTAAAATATGTTATTGACGGAAATCGAACAACCTTGAACTTTTAGAAGTAGTTTTTAAGTGATATAAATGTTTAATAATAATGATAATATAATATGTTATTGACGGGATTCGAACCTTGAACCTATAAGAGTATTTCATATATTATAAAAAGAATATTCTTTTAGCATTACATCCAACGCTTCTTTTTTATTTATGTTACAATCTAACGGCTATTATTGAGTGTACTAAATAAAGTGACAAAACTATCAACCAACCAAATATACTCTAGTTTGCTTATAATAGTATAGTATAGATACTACCCAATAACCCGTGTGATGCACGATTGCTTGTAAACTGTTTAATTATATTTCATTGTTAAAATTTTAAATTGTATATACGTTTTTAACTTTATAAATCTCATTAATATAAATATAATTTTAGTTATTTATTTTAATTATTACTTTAAAATATATATGTATATATAAAAATATTAAAGAAAAAGTAGTTTTTTTAACTTTTATTGAGTAGAAAGAGTTAAATTTATCTAATCATGTAGACATTTTTCGATTTTTATACAAAATTTTCTATATTGTAAGTGGTTTACAGATTTATGTAATTTTTAACTATATAACTTATAACTCGTGTGGTGTAAGGATATTTTTTTATTATTTTTATATTATATCCATATTTTTCATAATTATTTTTTAATTATTAGGAAAAAGAATTATATACGATGATAAAATATAATAATACATTTTTTATAGTATTTTAAATGATAGTGTTTGAATTTTTAACTACAATATGTTGTTGACCGAAATTTTTGTGAGTAGTTTATAAGATAATATAAATCTATAATAATTCTTTATTAAAAATAATAATATTTTTTTATTATAATATGATATTGGGAATAGAACATTAAACTTTTAAGAATAGTTTATAAAATAAAATATATGTTTAATAAAAAGATGTTATTGGTGGGATTCGAATTTAACCAGTGAAAATATTTTAAATATTAGAAAATGAAAATTCTTTTAGTATTAGATCCAACGGTTGTTATTGAGTGTACCAAAAAAGTGTACCAAGCCGACAACCCAATATAGCCTATTTCGCTTATAATAGTATAGTATAGATAGATAGATGTTGTGAATGTTAACAACGACGTACTTTCATGCCAATTTATTTTTTATTTGCTTGATTTCTCTACTTGGTTAATAATTTATATTTTTATAATTGTATTTTTAAATGTATTTCTGATTTAAATTACTTGTATTGATATTGATGTGTCAAATAATATTTTTTTAATTTAATTTTTAAAATATTTCACCAATTTATAACTAAATTTATCCAAAACCCTATATAACTTATAAGTATTCTTCCATTTATCACTTATACGATAAATATGTTTTTAAAATAAAAACTACTCATTTTAAGATATCTTAAACACCTCCTTTGTCCTGAATAAGTTGGGACTTATAGCAACTCCAACCGGGGTACTTGTTAGCTAAAACTCCTTAGCTAGCATCCAACAATAGCATATATACCTATTCTGCTTCAAACACATAACTCCAACCACACCCAGCTGTTAGGTAAAATTATACAAATACACAATTCATACGCTACATCTGTTGATCCCAAGCCCGTCTTCTAAATTAGCCACCTCATCTCCCGCTCTTTTCTTTCCTGCTTCTTCTCTCTTCTACTGCATCAGTTCACAGTAAAATATCATTAAGCTCACCTATATAAATCAAATAACTACAGGTTTCACCGAATAAATGCAAAATTTTGAGTTCACGACAGTCAATGAACTAGTTCACTTCAAGAAAAAAATGTGTTCACCAGTACAAAAAAACAGAGTTCGCTACAACGATCTGATAGTACTTAATGAAATGTAAATTTTGGTATTAGTTCTCTACAAAATATCAACAAGTTCACCCTAAAATATCTTTAAAATAAATCAAACAACTATAGTTTTCATAGAATAAAGGTAAATTTTTGAGTTAATTGCGATCAACTATAGCTATTAGAATTTAAAAATAATAATAAAATACTTTTTTTTTTAATTATAGCTAATACCTTTGGACTCGTGAAGGAGGGGAGGTACATGAGAGTGTAGGTCTTATTTTGTCTCCCAACTTTGTTGCTTGGATTCTACTCCATTTTGGGGAAAACTTGTAAACTCATCAAATTGATTGTAAGATCTTCGCGATTGTTTTGTTTGTGGAAAAAAAATATAGGAGTATGGTGACAGGACTATAGTACGAGTCAACTCTATCCCATAACAATAATCAATCATTCGTCTCAATGTGTCAGCTGTCAGGCTGTCACGTTGATCTATCTATTTAATATTCCCTTCTTCCCACTAATTTCTACTCAAATTATTTGGACACAATAATAAATTTAAGATATTGGAGAAAAGTAGTTGGTGTAATAGTGTTTTATATTATAGATTTGAGATAGTGGAGGAAAGTTAGTGGGTATAATAGTGTTTTTTATTATTAAAACTTTACTATTTTTGGAATGAGTAGAAATAATGGTACACCCCAAAATAATAAGTGGATAGAAATGAATGGGACAGAGTGAATAATTAATTAATTTTTTCATAAAAATATATCTAAATTGTAAAAATATTTTTTAAAAATATGGTGCAACTTCATTTATAACCCCAAATGCTAGTATGGCAATCACATATACAATTGATACCAACAATCATATACTCCGTTCGTCCTTTCGGTTTCTTAGAGCATCTCCAATAGAGGTTACCAACATAGTTGCCAACTTCTACCACATCATCATATATATTATTTTTTTATCTCTTCTCTCCTTCATCTCATTGTTGGTAACTTTTGTTACAAATCTACTCCAATAGTTAGCAACTTTAAAAGTTGCTAATGTGGTCCTATACATAAATTTTAAATTATATTATAAATACATTTAAAATATAGGAGATATAAAAATGGGTAAAGTTAAATACATTTTTGGGGAGTTGTATGTGTTTTAATTAAATGGGGAAGTTGCCAACTTTTGGCAACTTTCGTTGGCAACTTGTTGGCAACATTGATACTCCAATAGGTGGTCAACCAAGAGTGCCATGCCACATAGGACTTGGCAACCACTTGGCAACCCCTATTGGAGATGCTCTTATCATTTCAAAATAGGGTGTCTGGCACGCATTTTAAGGTGGATTTTAAGGATAGTTGCATAACTTATTTCTGATTTTTTTTTTGTATAAAAATAGAACAATCCTATTTTTATATAGAAAAAGAAAAGTTTAAAAATAAGTTATGGAACTATTCTTAAAATTCACCTTAAAATGCGTGCCAGAAAGTGACAAAAAAATGTAAAAAAATAGATAGGACGGAGGGAGTATGTAACTTTTACCATATTCTTACAAAAAAATTTGAAAACATGAATTTTTTGATAATTTCTATTAATTAAAATATAAATATTTTCTAATTTACAAATAACGCTTACATATCTATTATCTACTATCTAGCGTTCAAATTTCCAAACGTGAAGTATATTTACATAATATAAGTGAATTAAATTTATATCAGTAAAGGAAAAATGTACTATTTTTTAAGTTAGGTTAAGTATTAAAATGATCCCTCTGAAGCGGAGGCCATATATCTATTCATTTATTAATCTTAACGGAGCATCATTCGAATCATTAAATTCATAATAAATATCAAACAAATTTCTCTATATATGTACTCGAGAAGTAAAAATAATTTTTTATTGAGTTCTACACATTTTCCTGGAATGATAGTGTAACCAAATGAAAGATTATGAATTCTAGTATTTTTGATAATATATTTAGATATTCAAAAATTTATTTACTATTTATTTTTAATTAAATCAAATAAAATATTTATAAAATTAAAAATAAATATTAAATAAATTTCTAAAAATCTAAATATATTATCAATAATACTAGAATTCATAACCTTTCATTTGGTTAGAGTATCATTCTAGGAAAAATGTATAGAACTCAATGAAAAATTATTTTTACTTCCAGAATATATATATATATATAAAGGTATTTAATTGATAATCATTATGACTTTAGTGATTCAAATGATATGCTATTAAAATTAGTAAATTAATTGATATATGACCTCTATTTGAGTAACCAATTTAATATTTAACCTTTTAAAGTTAAAATAAACCAATAGAGCCATGGAGGGACGGAAAGTTGAGCCCAACATAGTTTATGAAACAAGCAACGGGGCGCAGCGCGTGAGGCTAACAAGTATAAGGAAAACCGGGCGCAGCAATGTGGTCCGATAATTACGGGTAGGAATCGGGGCCTTTTTCCACCTTACACACCTTTTTTATGGACAAAATCGTTTGTGGCTTCTACTTTGACTATTTCGAGTCGTTTAAAGATTTATGCCGTAAATTTATATATACTAGTATATAGCCTGATTTATTATGGATGTAATTTAATTTTGTAATTAATTAATAAAATTATTAGTAATAATAATAGTTATTTAATAAATGATATGTATTGATTATAACTAATAATATAAAATTTTAATGTAAATTTGTTGTTAACGGGATTCGAACCTTGGATCTTTAGTAGAGGGATTTAAATATAGAATATTCTTTATTATTAGATCTAACGGCTATTATCTATTTACTAAATATCTAACGGTTACTATTTTTTAGATGGTTGAACCAAGTTGAACCAAACAACCAAATTATACCCCTGTTTGCTTATTATATAATAGTATAGATTATAGATATAGAATTAGGAAATCCAAGAATTTTCTAAAATACATGTGTCAAATAATATTAGGTAGGTATTATTCATAGAGCATTGGATTTCTTATATATTAATATATATTTCCATAAAAAAATGCATATCTGTTGTTTGAAATTCTTTATGAAAAACATTTATTGTCCAACTAAAAAAATTAATTTACATTTCCACAAGATATTACGAAATAACTTGTTAATCCGTTTACCTCACACATTTATAAATGGGTGAAAAATCAAAATACCCACCATTTAATTTCTCCTGCCCAAAATACCCACTAGCGAAACTGTCCACCTTTTTTACCCACGGGCCACGCATCACACACATGCGTACAAGCCATACGCATCTTGAAAATGCGTGGAGGTTGACCACGCATGTATAATGCGTGGAGTGTGTAAATCAGAGATGTGAGTCTGTGAACAATGACTTGGCAAACTGATAAGTGGATTTCATATCCACTTGGAGCGCTTCATTTCGGCTTAAATTGATGTCTTGACCTCAAGTATGTTGTATTTTTGATGTGTTTTTGTTTAGTTGTGCAGGATCGTAAAACGTCGGCTAGGGTTGGTGAATTCCATTGTTCTTAGAATGGATTTTGAGCTAAGGAATGAAGAATGAAGTATTTTCCTATGTTACTATGAAGATTTCAAGCCAAAGGATTAAAGAACGGCAACTATCGCAAAAGGAACAGGAGAAATCGGAATTTAAACGAAGAAAATAGCAAGAAATCAGTTTTTGGCAGATTGTTGTAGCGCAGCCGCGCCATATGGTAGCGCAGGGGCGCCAGAATAGTGATTGAGTAGCGCAGGGGCGCCATATTGTAGCGCAGGGGCGCTACTTGTCGCTGGAGAAATCCTGATTCACTGTTTGGGCCATATCTTGAGTTCTACAAGTCCGTTTTGGACGATCTTACAGTCCACGCGAAGATAAAGGAATCCCTTTCATTCTAAAGTGGTCCAGATGTCCAAATACAACTGGAACGGACCAAAAATACTGAAAAAAAGTCAGTTACGAATTTTCCTTCAAAATAGAATCAGTTTAGGAAACGTATTTTGTGCCGAACTGCAGAATTCTATTTTAATTCTATTTTGGTATTTTCTTGCTGGACAAGACTCCCGTGGCCTATATAAACACGTGCTACCATCCTTGAACGTACAACTACTTAGAAAAACACAGATAGAACCAGAGATAGAGAGTCAGACATGGAGACGGATTCTCGGAAGATCGTGACAATATTCGGAGATCTAGATCTACTTTTGTATTCTTCTAAATTAGGCGATACTCTGGATTTTGGATTTGTTTTCTTAAATTTATACTCTAGTTTATTCGCAATCTTTAATACTTTGTTTATTATCATGTTTTCATCAGATCCCATGGTGACGAACGGTTCGATTATGAACTAATCGTTGTCATGGGATTCTAACGGATTTATTTATGGAGCTTTAGTATTTTGATAATTTAAAGATCTGTGTGTGATGTATATTGATATCCTCGTATGGTTATGCTTAATTGTTAGATGCGTAGCGAAAATCTAATCTGTTAATCTCTTGTGAATCGAGAGTGGATCTTGAAATTTAGAACTTGCCATGCTAGCATAGGTTCATGATTGTTATCAACATGTTTCGTGGTGTAATTTGAACTACTTTATACTGTCCTGTGTGATCTTTATGGATAACTTGTTGTTCAACCGTTATGTTTTCAAATCTTATAGAGATATAGAGTCTAAGCATAATTGGTGTCTATTCATCTTCTATCTCTTTTGTGGATGTATGGGTAGTTTGGTATACGTATACTGAGAGGTGGCGTGTACTTGTTCCGTGTTGTCCGATCAGATATCATAACCATTGCATATAGTGATTAAAGGCGTCAAATCTAAGCGAATTATTTAATGAAGTTAGGATCCCATGTTTTCTCTTGCATAAGTAATTCGATTTAAATTCTCATTAGTTAATTAATTCATAGTTTATTAATTTACTTCCTTAGTTAATTTTAGAAAATCAAACCCCAATTTGTTAATTGTCTTAGCAGCGAATAAAAACCATACATTGTTGCATAGGTGCATTAACTGAATTCAAACCTAAACCAGATCTGTGTGGGAACGAACTTGACTTACTTGTGACCACGTACGCTAGCGTGATTTTGTGTTAACACAAACGCATGTTGAGAATGCGTGGTTCAAGATAAGCATGTTCAATATGCGTATGCCAAGTCACTGTTCACCTTCTTCCACTCGTCGCCGGTGAAATTTTTTGACCAAAACTTCAATCGATTCGTTCATTCTTTACAGAGATAGAGCACTCACGTTCTACATACCAAAATAATCGTCTTCTCACCCTCTACATGCCTGTACCAATCAATTTGTGTTTGTTTCGCCGAATTTGAAAGTCCCAAAACCAACTCTTTTTTCCGATCTAGTTTTTCGGTTGGTCTGTACTTGCCCCTGCGGGGCCAAAACTCAACAAACGAACGAGGGAAAAGGAAGAGCAAGGTCTGGGCTTCGTTTTGATGGCCTCAGGAGGAGTGGAGGTTGCCCGAGTGTGGTGAACGAAGGAGGCAATGGGAGAGGCGATTTGGAGCTTCGTTTTGATGCCGGAGCTGGTTTGCAAATAATGACGTCATATGACGTCATCACGCATCTGGGAGATGCGTGACCCATACGCATGTCCAAAATACGTATCCCAGGTCACGCATGCCCAGCATGCGTACTCCATGGTCAAAAAGGTCGGATGTCAGCGTCAAACGGCATTTTGGGCAATTGGACTACAAAGTAGTGTATTTTGATCACTATTTCTTTATAAATTTTATAACTTTTTATGATTGTCAATAAGTTTTATTTAAATTATATTGAACTTATAAGTAATTAAGTTAAATATGAAAATATGATTCTTGTCATGGAAGTTGAACTTGATCATCCATTCAATTTCAACTGAATTTATATGAAAACTTATTGAGAATATTAATAATGAATTGAAATATGAAAATGAGATTTGTTTCATATTAAAACTGAACTTAATTATCACGACTGTTTTAAGATTTTTGATGACCTAGATGAATTTTTAAAATAATGCCTATTATATTAAGAAAACGATTCTTATATTAGTAAAATTAATATTACAATATAAGTATTTAAATTATGCATATTCACTAAATTAAATAGTAATAACAATTAATAGCAAGTCAATGATAAAAATGATAAATTATAAAAATTAGATGATCTAAAAATAAGCAATACCTCTCCAAAAAAATCCTTCTGCTTACTGATTATCAAGACTTGTTTTCTTATTTCTGTTAATATAAATTTTGTTTATTGATATTCACTATTTATTGAGAAAGAATGTGAATGATAAAACGGTAAAAACTAAAATCTTGTTTTGAAGAATAGTTATATAGTAGATATGTGAGATGAAAAGTATTGACAATAAGTTTAATTACCATTGAATAAAAACTAAAAACCAAAATAGTGGTGGACTAGTTTTCTAAAATTAAAACTCCTTATAAAAGTAAAAATAATTTGGATGTAAGTTTAATTGTCCAACTCCTTATTATTTTTTATTTCATTTTTACTAAATTCTTTAATATTTATATTTTCTATTTTTAAAAATAATTATAAAATATGTATAGTTATACATGATATAGATAGAAATTTTGGATTCCAAATTAAAAATATGTATATTATATATAATTTAGATAAAAAATTTGGTATTCATTGTTCTTGTGATGTCTTAGGCATATACTTTTGATCGCCTTACTTTAGGATTTGTCATGTGTTCGATGCAATAGTTTTTAACAGATTACAATAAGGTGACTATTGAATTAATTCATTAACATAACTAGTGTAACCTTCCGTATTTTTAGGATTTTATTCGATTATTATTAATAATAATATTATTGATTTATTAATATTATTTAGGTGTACGTATTTCTTCGTTTCTTTCTTTATCTTCGTATTGCTATTCTTTGAGACTGGTCAGGTTGTGGAAATTTATATTCAATCGTCTACTTTGTTTTATATTTAAGGTCTGTTTGGCATAACTTAATTATACCGACTTATGACTTATTTTCGGGTAAAAATTTTATATTTTGATAATTTTTTTTTATACAAATGTTTAATGTATCTTTGAGATTCAATAAATTGAAAAAATAAGTTGGAAAATAAGTTGGAATGTTAGGAATCTCTAACTTTGTCTTAAAATAAGTTGACTTATTCCGGAAAAAAGTTCCCCCAAACACCCCATTAGTTTAGTGATGTTAGATCAACGCGTTTTCGATTATTTATGATATAAGTATGATTTTGAGACATCTTTCTGGGAAGTTGTGTGTAAGTTATATGTAAGTTATTTGTAATTTTATTATGATTTGGGAGATATTGTAAGACTCCGTCATGAGTTGAGAGAATCTCGTGCTTAGCACCTCCTATGCGATGTATTTAAATAGTATGGGCCCTGATACTAACTTTAACATCCCAACAAACGGGGTTCCTCAAAATAATAAATAAACTCCTCAAGGTATTGCTACTCGCACTCTTCCCAATAAGTAGCCCACTTAAATAGGATCACCTGCCGGGAGAAACAAGAGAAACAAAGACCGGCAGTGAGCGAAATGCTCATATACGGATATAAACAAAGCACATGCTGAACAAATTAAATAGCTGAACAAGTTAAGAATAAAAATAAATATCTGAATAAAAGAACAATGAGGCATAGCGAATGAGATAATAGAAAGTAGATACTCAACTCATAATATAAAAATAAATGCTCTTAAATCAAAATAAACTTACTCTAACAAATAATCATATCACTTAAGCATAATTAACACATTAACATAACCGATAAAAATACGGGATGTTACATTAATGTAACATCCCGTATTTTTAGGATTTTATTCGATTATAATTAATAATATTATTGATTTATTAATATTATTTTACATGTAAGTATTTATTTCTTTTATATTTAGAATATTGTTTTAAGATAATTAGTAGAAAAAGTAAGAATAGAGAGAATAAAAAAAAGAGGAAAAAGTGAGGGTTTGGAAAAAAGAGACTGACGTTACTTTTATCAAGAAAAGAAGAGAGAAGAGAGAAAAGAGAAGAGGAGAAGAAGAAGAACTAGAGCAATTGCAAGGTTTAGAAGAGGATTTTTGAAGTTTAAGGTAAGATTAGACTATTCGATATATACATATACGTTATGAGATTAAGGTTTATAATATTGATTTTTTTGTTATCAATTAGGGTTCTTTGGATTGGATGGATTGAGTTTATTGAGGATTAGTAGCAAAGAGCAATCATTAAGGTTAAGGTACGGATTTTGTATTATTGCTTTCGCCTTCACATTATCTCAATCTTTTCTTGTTTTTGATCTTTTGTGTGATCTGATTTCTTATAAAATTCATAATTAATTCACTGTTTATTGTATTGTTGTGATTCTACTCTTGTTAGAAAGATAATTTGTTAATCTTCGACTTTCGTTCTTTAAGTTTTCTGCAATTTTGCCTCTAAATATGTTAAAATCTGCCTTTTTGTAATCTGGTGGGTTAAATTGTGTTATTGTATTGAAACTTCGTAAATTCATAGTAAATTGAATATTTGTTCAAAAAAATATGAGCGATACCATTCTGGAAAGCTCGTTTTGAGCTCTGCATTATTTGTTCACATTCCGTAGTCAAATTCGGTTGTTTTGATGTCTGAAATATCAAAATACTACTGTGATCAGTGCCTGATTCTGTTCTGCCAGTCCGCATTTTCATTGTTTCAGAATTCGTTACTTCTCCGTTTTTAACGAGAGTTACCATTCTGGAAATGTCTTGGAATCCTCTATGACTTTCGTGTTTTATACTTTTTCATTTGAGTTAGTATTTATAGAGTAAATTGCCTTTCTTTGAGACTGGTCAGGTTGTGGAAATTTATATTCAATCGTCTACTTTGTTTTATATTTAGTTTAGTGATGTTAGATCAACGTGTTTTCGATTATTTATGATATAAGTAAGATTTTGAGACATCTTTCTGGGAAGTTGTGTGTAAGTTATATGTAAGTTATTTGTAATTTTATTATGATTTCGGAGATATTGTAAGACTCCGTCATGAGTTGAGAGAATCTCGTGCTTAGCACCTCCTATACGATGTATTTAAATAGTATGGGCTCTGATACTAACTTTAACATCCCAACAAACGGGGTTCCTCAAAATAATAAATAAACTCCTCAAGGTATTGCTACTCGCACTCTTCCCAATAAGTAGCCCACTTAAATAGGATCACCTGCCGGGAGAAACAAGAGAAACAAAGACCGGCGGTGAGCGAAATGCTCATATACGGATATAAACAAAGCACATGCTGAACAAATTAAATAGCTGAACAAGTTAAGAATAAAAATAAATATCTGAATAAAAGAACAATGAGGCATAGCGAATGAGATAATAGAAAGTAGATACTCAACTCACAATATAAAAATAAATGCTCTTAAATCAAAATAAACTTACTCTAACAAATAATCATATCATTAAGCATAATTAACACATTAACATAACCGATAAAAATACGGGATGTTACATTAATGTAACATCCCGTATTTTTAGGATTTTATTCGATTATTAATAATAATATTATTGATTTATTAATATTATTTTACATGTAAGTATTTATTTCTTTTATATTTAGAATATTGTTTTAAGATAATTAGTAGAAAAAGTAAGAATAGAGAGAATAAAAAAAAAGAGGAAAAAGTGAGGGTTTGGAAAAAAGAGACTGACGTTACTTTTATCAAGAAAAGAAGAGAGAAGAGAGAAAAGAGAAGAGGAGAAGAAGAAGAACTAGAGCAATTGCAAGGTTTAGAAGAGGATTTTTGAAGTTTAAGGTAAGATTAGACTATTCGATATATACATATACGTTATGAGATTAAGGTTTATAATATTGATTTTTTTTTATCAATTAGGGTTCTTTGGATTGGATGGATTGAGTTTATTGAGGATTAGTAGCAAAGAGCAATCATTAAGGTTAAGGTACGGATTTTGTATTATTGCTTTCGCCTTCACATTATCTCAATCTTTTCTTGTTTTTGATCTTTTGTGTGATCTGATTTCTTATAAAATTCATAATTAATTCACTGTTTATTGTATTGTTGTGATTCTACTCTTGTTAGAAAGATAATTTGTTAATCTTCGACTTTCGTTCTTTAAGTTTTCTGCAATTTTGCCTCTAAATATGCTAAAATCTGCCTTTTTGTAATCTGGTGGGTTAAATTGTGTTATTGTGTTGAAACTTCGTAAATTCATAGTAAATTGAATATTTGTTCAAAAAAATATGAGCGATACCATTCTGGAAAGCTCGTTTTGAGCTCTGCATTATTTGTTCACATTCCGTAGTCAAATTCGGTTGTTTTGATGTCTGAAATATCAAAATACTACTGTGATCAGTGCCTGATTCTGTTCTGCCAGTCCGTATTTTCATTGTTTCAGAATTCGTTACTTCTCCATTTTTAACGAGAGTTACCATTCTGGAAAGGTCTTGGAATCCTCTATGACTTTCGTGTTTTATACTTTTTCATTTGAGTTAGTATTTATAGAGTAAATTGCCTTTCTTTGGGACTAGTCAGTTTTTATTTTTAGCTTCTATAGTCTATCTTGTTGGGCTTGCTAAGCAGACCTTAACTCCACATTAGTATGATATTGTCCGCTTTGGGTCAAGCCCGCACGGATTTGGTTTTGGGCACATCCCAAAAGGCCTCATACTAATGGAGTTAACTGGTTGCTTATAAACTAGCTATCTGCCCCTCCCACAACCGATGTGGGACAACTCCTAACAATCTCCCCTTCACACATCGGGCTCGACACCTGTCGAATCTGTCTCCTTCTATGTGATCTGCTCCCCTTGACCCATACTGGAAGTTCCTGGCCATCTGGCTTCCCCTGGGCCCATACTGGAAGGTCCATCTGCTCCCCTAAGCCCAATCCGGGTTAGCCCATCTGCCTCTTCCTGGATCCATTCTGGAACCCATTGAGATCGTTATGGACCGTTATAACCTGAAGCTCTGATACCACTTTATATTTAGTTTAGTGATGTTAGATCAACGCGTTTTCGATTATTTATGATATAAGTATGATTTTGAGACATCTTTCTGGGAAGTTATGTGTAAGTTATATGTAAGTTATTTGTAATTTTATTATGATTTGAGAGATATTGTAAGACTCCGTCATGAGTGGAGAGAATCTCGTGCTTGACACATCCTATGCGGTGTATTTAAATAGTATGGGCGTGTCGCCGATGTTATGGGACACGTATAGTCATGACTATTGTGTATGTTTGGCCATTTGGGTAGCATTGTGCTTTTTGCCGTGCAAGCCCCTGTAAGATTTTGTGTAGCATTTGCTTTGTGCTATGCAAGCCCCCGTAAGTTTTGATGACTACATATTCTAGATGACCGAAAAAGTAGGACATCCTGTAAGATTATCTCCCATGTCAGTAAGTAAAGTTTTGTTTTTGATAATAATTTTGCTGATTAATATGTGTACGTGGTAAGATTAATTGTTTTGAACATTATTTGTAAGTGTATGTGTATGTGTAAGAGTAATATTATATTTTATCGGTTATGTCTTTATTTATGTTAATGTGTTAATTATGCGTAAGTGATATGAATATTATTGGAGTAAGTTTATTTTTTGATTTGAGTTATTTATTTTTATATTGTGAGTTGAGTATTTACTTTCTATTATCTCATTCGCTATGTCTCATTATTCTTTTAGTCAGATATTCATTTTTATTCTTAACTTGTTCAGCTATTTAATTTGTTCAACTTATGAATCGTTTTATATCCGTATATGAGCCTTTCGCTCACTGCCGGTCTTTGTTTCTCTTATTTCTCCCGGCAGGTGATCTTATTTAGGTGTACTACTTATTGGAAAGAGTGCGAGTTGCGATATTTGGAGAAAATAGATGTGTTTTTAATTTATGAATCGTAAGATATTGGATTTTGAAATTAAGTTGTATCGTTTAATTTGAGTTTTAGTGGATTTTAAAATTAAGTGTATTATTTCGGTTGTTAAAACTAGCTTACAACTATATTCATTGAAGTATATATTAAAATTAATAATTCAATTTAGCAAGATTCAAACCAAAAAAAATATATAAATAAATAAATCATGTATAATTATGTAACTGCAGGAAATAACATTTGAGTTTAATGATAACCAAATCTATAATATTATTTTAAAGCTGAAGGATTAAAAGTTTGTCGGTTTGGTTTTCGGTTTGGTTATCATAATTATTAAAATAGATATTACCATAATATAATTAATGATAATTAGTCGATTGTTTTTTTCACATTTACTTTTAGGTAAAGACATTATCTTTTATAAACATCTAAAAATATCTATCGTACAATATTTTTTGACCATTAATATATCCTTTTAAATTAAAATACGATACCTTTTTGATCTTACAATCATTAATATATACTCGAAAATATCACACCATATTTTTCAATTGTTAATAAAATATATTAAAAATTCGTATATGTTGTTTATAATAAAGAAATATTAGTATAATCCGTAAACATGAGTACATTAAATATATTAAATTAAAATTTAAAAAAATTATTAAAAATAATGATGATATAAACACATAATTGTAATATTAAATAAAAATTTATAACATAATAAAAGGAACCCGTGCATCACACGGGAATTGAAAATTTGTCGATTCGGTTTTCGGCACGGTTATCCTAATTATTAAATTAAATAATAAAATAATATAATTAATGATAATTAGCCGATTGCCTTTTTTAATTAAAAGACGTTTAATTTTAATTGATGATATTACCTTTTATAAACATCTAAAAAATCGTATTTTTCACTCACTAATATTTTTTCTAATTAAAAAAAAGTTAACTTTTAATTAAAGCATAATCTTGCAATAATTAATATATACCCAAAAATATCTCTGTTGAGACATACATGTCTATAGATGATGATAACAAATACCACAAGGCAGAAAATGAATTAAGGAATCGAAGCTGACAAATAAATCAGGAAGCTAACTGAAATGTAGATCAACTAAAGCTACATCTTGAGAAAGGAATTCTGCAAAGAGTTAGAGAGTATTTCTGTAACAAGGCATAAGATGCTTTAATCAAGTACCTGTAATCAGAAGAGAGCTTACTGTAACCATGCAAGTATATTCGAGAAGTCAAGAAAAGTAGAGTTCGAGAAGTCAACCCACTACCATAACTCTATTCGAGTTATCTTAGATTTGGTGGATTCGAGAGCTCAACAAAAAGGGTTATTCGAGAAGTCCTAGTTCGAGAAGTAGGCCACTACCTCTATTCGAGAAGTATACATAGGCTGTTCGAGAAATCATTCGAGAACTCAATGAAAGGGACTATTCGAGAATTTTACATAGGCTGTTCGAGAAGTCATTCGAAAACTCAATGAAAGGGACTATTCGAGAAGTCACCATTCGAGAACTCAAGATCTATCAGTTCGAGAACTCATCCTTGATTATCGGTAATGCCAGAGTTCTCTAATGGAACA
Source organism: Saposhnikovia divaricata (assembly GCA_036435485.1). Taxonomy (NCBI): domain Eukaryota; kingdom Viridiplantae; phylum Streptophyta; class Magnoliopsida; order Apiales; family Apiaceae; genus Saposhnikovia; species Saposhnikovia divaricata. Next base: position 65,163,370 of record CM071595.1, on the reverse strand, counting down.
TATCGAATGAAGAACAAAACCCAGAATTACTTTGCAACCCGTGACTTATAGACAATGATCAATTACACAAAGGATGTTACGAGTAGGGAGTCAAATTGTAAATATTTGAAGGCTCAAACTCTTCCAAGTGAAAGGTGAAATCAGTCACTGTTTATCCGACTTCAAGGGCAACAATAAGAGTGAAAACAACCTCCAACATGATTACATTACTACTGAAGAATTAAAAGGATATCTTGATGAATGCATAAGGATCAGCTGTTTTATCTGGGAAGTTCAAGCAGATCTCAATAAGACGAAAAGCTTATTGACTTTCGAAAAGATTATCTTTTTGATTAAAGCTACTTTTTAGAGATAAAGATTAAGAGTAAAAAGACCTTCTGCATAAAGCATCATGTAGGCTTTGAAGCTAAGTCATTTCAAGAACTTAGTAACTTATGAAGAAAGAAACATACACGGACTTGAAGCATGCTGGTACTGTCCAAATCAAGGAAAAAAGATCTCCAAGACATTTCTAGAAATGGTCATCACTTCAAGCATGTGTGTGTGACAAGTAATACCAAAAATGTATCTTTACGTTTTACGTATTTCACTTGTCTTCATATAGTTTAAATGAGCTGTATGAGCAGCATAGTTTTAGTAGAGAAGAAAACAAAGAGCATATCAAATATTGCATAAGGTTTTCTTGTAAACACTAAGACAATGTAACCCGCAACTGTGTATTTCTACACAGAGTATTTTCTTCATATACAACCATCAGGTGGACCGAACAAACCCACCTGAGATTTTTTTTATATCTTATGTTGTATGTGTCTTAGATAATTTGTTTACCTTGTTTACTTTCTATTCTTATAACATTCTGTTCTAAGACCTCACCAATTAAAAAGAATTTAGTCAAGATTGTATTCAACCCCCTTCTACAATCTCGTGATGTATAACTGGGAAATAACAATCTCACCATATATTCTAATCACTAAAAAAATATAATAGAAATCAGTATACAACGAATAATGATCGTTAGATTTTTAATAAAAAATCAGAACCGTTAGATCTAATAATTAGATATATTATATGATTAAATTAATTTACTTAAATTTCAAGGTTCAAATTCCATCAACGACATATTAATTTTAAATTTTATAATATAAGTTTTAAACCATAAATAATTTAAATAATTTAATATAAATTTAATTAATGATTTTATTCTCAAAAAAATTATTAATTAAATTTATATTAAATTATTTAAATTAAAATGAAAATAAATTATTGAAAATAATGATTGTACAAAAATATTATTATAAATAAAATAAAATTTATTACATAACAAAAAAAATTCATACATTGTACGGATTATAAGCTAGTCTAATAATGATACCAAAATACTGTAATGTTCCATTAAATTATAATTTTATTTGTTAAAAAACAATATAGATCAATTAGTCAGAAAATCTCTCGAAACCCTAATGAGAGTCGACTCCGTCTCTTTTTCATCTCTCTTCTCATCCATCACATCCTCTCCCCCTCTACTTCAACCATAGCCACCGCAGGAAATCCATCTTCTTCTTTCTCTTATTTTCTTTTTTGTTTTTTCCTTCAATAATTTTCAATAATCTTATCTTTGGGTGAGATTTTTTATTCTTGCATCCATTTTTTGGGTGTTTTATGTCTCTCCTTTTGGAATGTTTTTGTTGCGTTTTAGTTTGTTATCGTGTTGTTTTAAGAATGATTTCTATGGTGTATTGGGAGATCTGGGAAGCCCACTTCAAATCTGGAACGGTGGTGATTATCGCTAGAGCTCACCTTGCACAACGAAAGATTGTTCAATATATGGGGGCACTGATGGGTATGAACAGTGGACTATCACCGGTTTTTTATGTGCGCAGGTCAATTGTGATGCTACTATTTTCAGGAATGTTGGTGTCGACTGGATTGCTCGAGAAACCTTTGTAATCATTTTTATTTTCAAGAATATTTATATTCTATGTGTTAAGCAATCTGAAAACGAAACGACTATTTGTTTAGCTTGTTTTTTGTTTTACAATCAGGTTGTAGCTGACAATTCGGAGGGTTTGGCTGGATTTTAATGTTTAAGTATTAATAAAATATTTTTATTCGTCAAAAAAAAAAATTAGTCAGAAAATCTTAAACATCACTTATACTCTGACCAGTATTATAGCTTAAAAAATATTCAAAATACACAAGTGAAATTACACCTCAAATTGGGGGCCAGATTGAGTCAAGCTTTTGGTTCAACTCTGTCAAGTGGAGTTTGTTGAACTGTATCATGAAATCTTAAAAATAACAACCGCTGGTTGCGCCTTAACTTGCGACTCGTACACCCACCTTTATTCTTCGGCCTTCATGTTCCTTCTTCTTTTACTTTAAAATTATGATGTTTTTAGAATAAAAAACATAATGTCGCAAAATCATTATTACAATCGATCGTAAATTTTCGTAACATATATTTTCAGTAAGAGCGTATTTCTTGAATTTCAAAAAATTCGAATTGTACACACCAATTTTCCGAGTTCATTTATCAGCCTGTGGGAGTAGTAATTTGTCATGTTTCTATTTTTTTTTTTAATTTTAATTTTACATAGTTATATTTATCGTAAAAAGAATGTCGCGTGTATGCAAGACGCACCTTACAGAGTGTCAGAAAACACAATCTACCCTGTTAAATAAAGATGTTCTAAAATTACATATTCTGCCCCTTGCCCCTGCACTCTTCAATAAGTAGTCCACTCTTCCTCCACTCTTTTCCCACTCATTTTCTCTCCCACACAAATCTTGTACTAGTTTCTTTTCATTAGTATTAGACTAAATACAAAATGGGCATCCTCAAAATCTCCTGCATTGCCTCTCTCATTATATTATTACTTATTATATCAGTAGCTGAAGCAAGAATCCCCGGAGTTTACACTGGCGGTGCATGGCAAGGTGCTCATGCCACATTCTATGGAGGCAGTGACGCTTCCGGCACAATGGGTAACATTTACTATACTTATTCTACTCTCACTTGCTTCCGTATGTTATATTTTGTGAAATGTAGTTAACTATTTATACCGTCATAGTTTCAATTTTCGGGTCGTGTTTGTTAATAATGCACGCGAAATGTACTTGTCGTGTGTTAATGTTTTGTTTTCGAATGTACTTGTAAATATGCCGATTTCGTGTTTTTCTTAAATTAAATTAAATTTCGAAAAGTACATTATTTAAATTAAACATGCTTTTTCGGAACATAGTCAAGTTATCGAGCCGAGTCAAGTCGATGTTATTTTCGGATTCTGTCTAGTTGTATCCCTGTTGTAGTACTTTGGTCTCAAGCAAAATGCAGTTACAATAATTGCTTATTTTTTTAGGTGGAGCTTGTGGTTATGGAAACCTCTACAGCCAAGGCTATGGTGTAAACACAGCAGCGCTAAGCACGGCGCTGTTCAACAAAGGGCAGAGTTGCGGTGCCTGTTTCGAGATTAAGTGCAAGAGTGATCCACAATGGTGCCACCCGGGCAGTCCTTCTATTTTCATTACAGCTACAAATTTTTGCCCACCTAACTTTGCCCAGCCCAGTGACAACGGAGGATGGTGCAACCCTCCCCGAACCCATTTCGATCTCGCCATGCCCATGTTCCTCAAGATTGCTGAGTATCGTGCTGGAATTGTCCCAGTCTCTTACCGCAGGTAACACATCCCCTTCCTCTGTTCTTATATTTTTCTTTAGCTGTCCAAGTATTTTTTTTAGTACACTACTAATAATATGAAATAATATTATAACTTACAAAATGATGCCCTTTGTTTAGTCATGAAATTATAGTTAGTTTGCATCCAAATACATTTTGTAGTTTTAGTTTATTATGTTTGGAATTTTGTGTTTTGTTTGGTATTTTTGTTTGTAGTTTTAGTTTATTGTGGTGGGGATGTATTATGTTTGTAAATTATAATTTTAAGTTAAGACTAGACATGCCCTTATTTTTTTAGTTTGTAGAAAATAACAATTTCATTACTTTCTTACAATTCAATTAGCTCATGTAACATACACTTGTTTTTGTACACTATCTTGATCAAATTGGTCATAATATTATCAATTTATTTATGCAGAGTACCATGCCGAAAGCGAGGTGGAATAAGATTCACAATCAATGGATTCCGCTACTTCAACCTAGTCCTGATCAGCAACGTAGCTGGTGCTGGAGACATTGTAAGGGTTAGTGTTAAAGGTTCAAGAACCGGATGGATGAGCATGAGCCGCAACTGGGGACAAAACTGGCAATCGAATGCAGTTTTGGTTGGACAATCACTCTCTTTCAGAGTCACCGGAAGCGATCGAAGGACTTCCACCTCATGGAACATTGTTCCGGCTCACTGGCAATTCGGACAAACCTTTGCCGGAAAAAACTTTAGAGTCTGAGGAAAATATTTCCAAGATTCAAGAGAAGACCAAAAAAACTTTAAAGTTTTTTTCAAAAATTTTACCCGCCTTAATTTGATATTAATCATATTTTAACCATTGGCGCCAATTGTTTAGGTACTTAACTTTTGGCCCTTAAATTTGTACTAGGAAATTTGTCAAGTGGGTTCATTGGGTAATGTAAAAGTTGAGTAAAAGAGGGAAGGGGGAGTTCCTTTTTTGACTTCTAGGTTTTGGCGGTGGTTGTTTTTGTTTATGTCCATTGTTTTACTTTGTTTTGTTGTGTGTATTTTTACTTTTTAGGGAGGAAAAGAGGGAAATGTGTGTAGTTGAGTGGGGGAGAGATGGGGTTGAGGAGGCTGCAAAAACATGCAGCCCGCAGCTAGTACGGTGGTGGCCAATGTCATGTAATGTATGAATGGATATATATATATATATAGTATACATTTTGTTTTAAGTAGACTCTTTCGAACTACTTCCCATTAAATTTGTTCAGTTTGCTTTGGAACATGTTTCCGCAACATTATAATGTGAAACATTTATAGTTGGGTTGAAAATGATCTAAATACAACAGACATAAGATAAGTCGAGATCTTGAAAATCTAGTCGAAAGAATGCAGGAACGAAGACAAATTGTAGGATGGAGACATGAATGAACACAAATCATTAGAAAGAATAAAATTTACCATACACATATATATACACAGATAATTCGATTCGAAAATGAAGAACTTGAAGACTTACATTTTTACGCACTCCACTCCGTTCATCTAGGGATTATGTAGGGTAGAGGTGGGGACGGGGAAAGTGATTTAAATGTTATTTCACATGCGGGCAGTGACTAGCTAGCAACAATTTGTTTCTCCCTCCAATCTAGAAGGCTAGAATACTTTGGATCCCCTTTCTTTATTGGAAGAAAAAAGGGACAAAGATAAAGTAAAGGCTTTGGATACCCCTTGTTCGTTGTTCATCCAAATCCTTGAATTCTCTTGGAGAATTTCTTCATAGCTTTCACATCATGTAGTTTGGATATACAAGGGTTTGGAATAATAATAATGGCATCTTTTGCTCATCACATGCATGCTATCGCATCAGATATTACTTTGGTCCCTCCATTTTTCTAGTTATATTTTACAATTATCCATTGGAGGTCGAACAGTGCTCTAGACACTAGACCTACAGGCCTCCATTATAAAGGGCAGATTTTAGTGGTTATTATCGTTCTCAGTTATGAATAGTTTTATAAATTTTTTTTTTATCCCAACATATTGATCAACATTCTTTAAATTTTCTAAACAAAAAAACTTGAAATATTATTTCCAAGTATTCCCTCCGTCCAGTGAATTATACCTTTGGACACGGAAACCAAGAAAATATATAAAAAATGAGTAAATTTAGATGAAAATTGGGTAAAGTGATAGAGTCCATCAATATTTAATAATAGATTTGAGATAGTGGAGGAAAGTAGTTGGTGTAATAGTGTTTTATATTATATATTTGAGATAGTGGAGAAAAGTTAGTGGGTGTAATAGTGTTTTTTATTATTAAAATTTACTATTTTTGGAATGGATAGAAATGATGAAACATCCAAAATAGTAAGTGGGTAGAAATGAATGGAATAGAGGGAGTAATAAGTTAATCGAATACGCAAGTCTATGACAGTACAACAAGATGCTTCATCAAGTGTACAATGGTCAAAGTTCGCACCCCTCCCAAGCATTGACTTGGGTAGGCATCAGGCATCAGGCATCAGCCTTTTCCTTGTTGAAATTTGGAGTGTTCAAACAGAGGACAACTCAACTCTGAACCACTCTATGGCAGGGGCAGACAGACGGGGGACTTGTTACTGTCCCAACTTATATCATATCAATAAATATTCTCAAAGAATATTGCATTTCGTTCCGAATGTAGTATAAACATTTTTTGATTGGCTTATTTTTATTAATAATAATGGGTGTACAAAAGTTTTATTTAATTAAAATTAGTTAATGGTTATTAGAATGTGTCATTGGTACATACTAAAAAGATCAGTGTAAGATTTTTCCAAGTACATACATATAAATTAATCACCGTAACAAGATTCATTTTTCTTTTTTGCTAAATAGGAGTAACAGAACAAGATTATGTTTGTATAGAGCGTTCCAACTCCAACAGTGTGCCATGGTCGGAGGTGAAGCAGGACAGGAGATGGGACACAATTATTTGGAACAGCATTTGTCAGTCCCTAGCTTCTCTATGCTACTAGTATATTTTTTGTACAATGAGCTCTTGAATATATACACGCAAAACTTTACCCACCGTCTTCCTTTTTCTCTAGAGATCTCCATTCTCCATAAATATACCTTTTCTCTCTCTCTCTCTCTACATTACTACAAAATACTCTCTCGCTTTCTAACTAGCCGTTAACGGCCTCTTCCGTCAGATCTGCAAACACTGACCGGCGTATCGCCGGAACTTCAATTAATTCCCATCCTATTCTTACTTAGCATTCCTGTTTTTTTTGTCCTGTTTTCAATTGCAATTTGTAACCGTGATTCTTTCTCGCTGCGTCTTACTCCCTCCCCGTTCTTCTCCTCCTTCGCCTTCTCTTCTCCGACACCTTCGCCGTGTTCTTTCTTCCATCCTGCATCACCCACGCTTCTTTAACATTCCCGCTACTCTCTTTCCTCCCCGACCGCACCTCTTCTTCGACCTCCCCCCTCCTTTTCTAGCGCCCAGACCACCATCTCGAACCCGTCCTTCCCTCACCATCTCCTTCAACCTCCTATCTGTTTCCGCCATTTCCCAAACCTCCACTTCTTCACAATCAATTTCACCTCCTTCTACTCGGCTTTAGTCCCCGTAACTGGCCCAACAAGAACCTTAAACTCCGCAACAAGAACTAATCTTCTCTTTACCCTGCGTAAACCCCTTCCCCCTTTTCTCACCCTTCAAAATCTCTCACTTATCCTGTCCCCATCCTCACCCGTTCCACCCCTAACCTCCGCCACCTCACCTTACTTTACCCCCCTCTTTCATGTTAATACATCTCTCTTTTGTGTATCACTTGTATTTTATGTCTTTTTGTTTTGTGTTTTTTGTTTCTTTATTTTATTATTTCTCTATCTTCTGTTGTTTTTGTGCTGCAGATTCTGTGTTCCTTATTGTATCCGTAGTTAATTGTGTTATTTCTGCTATTTTTGGTATTTTTGTTAATTTTGTTGATTTTGTTAATTTTGTTTATTTTGTTAATTTTGTTGCTTTTGTTAATTTTGTTAGTGTTATTTTCCTCCGATGTCTCGTAGTTTGCGTGTTGGTAGTTTGAATTTAGGTACCTTGTCAGGTAAACTGCTGGAGCTAGTGGACGTCCTGAAGAAGCGGAGAGTGGATGTGGCATGTATCCAAGAGACTAGGTGGAAGGGGGCCAGTTCCAGAGTAGCGAACGGGTATAAATTGTGGTACTCAGGTCTTGCCAACTCGAAGAACGGAGTGGGTATTCTCTTGGCGGAGGATCTAAAAGACAACGTTGTGGAAGTGAAGAGGTGCAACGACAGGATAATGTCCGTCAGGGTTGTGGTTGGGGAGAAGGTGGTGAATGTGGTGTGTGCGTATGCACCTCAAGTAGGTCTGAGCGATTCTGAGAAGGAGGCGTTCTGGGTTTGTTTAGATGAGTTGGTTGGCAGTATTCCTGACGACCAATTCTTAGTGTTGGGTGGCGATTTCAATGGTCACATTGGTGAGAGGGCAGATGGCTACACCAGCGCTCATGGCGGTTTTGGCTTTGGAACCAGGAATATCGGTGGGTCCGCCTTGTTGGACTTTGCTACTGCCCAGGAGTTGGTAATCGTGAATTCGGTTTTTCAGAAGAGGGAGGAGCACCTCATCACCTTTAGTAGCGGGGGAAACTTCACTCAGATTGACTACCTTCTTTAGCGCAGCCGGGATGTCAGGACGTGCATGGATTGCAAGGTGTTCCGGAGTGAGGCGTGTGCATCCCAGCACCGGTTGTTGGCCATGGATCTGACCATGGGGGGTCGAGTTATCCGCAGGTCGCGAGAGTTCAGACCGAGAATCCTGTGGAAAGATCTGAAGGGCGAGAAGGCGGTCAAATTCAGGGAGTCTCTGGTCATCGAAGGTAGTTTTACTAGTGATGGAGTTGTTAACTGTAGGTGGACCAACATGGCAAAGGACATTCGGTGTGTGGCCGAGAAAGTGCTGGGGATTTCCTCGGGTAGGTGCAGAAGCCATAAGGAGTCATGGTGGTGGAACGTGGAGGTTCAGACTAAAGTTAAGGCTAAACGTGCGCTCTTCAAAGAGCTACTGTCGATGAGTGAAGGGTCGGAGAAGAGCCTGAAGATGGAAGAGTACAAGGTGGCGAGACGGGAGGCTAAGAAGGCAGTGGCGAAAGCCAAAGGGGAAGCCTATGAGGGGATGTACAAGCGCCTGGATACCAAGGAAGGAGCGGATGCTATCTTTAAATTAGCTAAAGCTAGGGAGAGAGGGCGGCGCGACCTGGGTGCAGTTAAGTTTGTAAAGGATGATTCAGACCGAGTGTTACTTAATGAAGACGCTATTAAGGAGAGGTGGAGTACGTACTTCCATAACCTTTTCAATGAGAATAGGAGGAGTTGGCCCGGTGAGGAACTAGAGATCCCCCCTTCATCCCCTTGTGAGCGTATTAGCGAGGACGAGGTCAAGGGGGCCATTAGCAAAATGGCGAAAGGGAAGGCGGTTGGTCCGGATCAGATCCCAATCGAGGTGTGGATTTGTCTTGGCGATATTGGCGTTCAATGGCTAGCTAATCTGTTCAACGATCTCCTCGTGGGTGCTAAGATGCCAGCTGAATGGAGGCGTAGTGTTGTAGTTCCTTTTTTCAAGAACAAAGGCGATGCTCAGAGTTGTAGTAACTATCGGGGTATTAAATTACTCAGTCATACTATGAAACTCTGGGAGAGAGTGGTAGAAGGTCGGATTAGAAGAGAAGTTGTTATCCAAGAGAATCAATTTGGTTTTATGCCGGGGAGATCGACGACCGAGGCCATCCATCTCATCAGACGCCTGATGGAGAAGTTCAGAGAGCGCCGCAAAGACCTCCATATGGTGTTCATTGACCTCGAGAAGGCATATGATAGTATCCCCCGTGAAGCGATTTGGAAGTCCCTCGTTGAGCGGAGTGTATCGTCGGCGTACGTAAGAGTGATTCAAGACATGTACTCCCAAGCCACTTCTTGCGTCCGGACCCCAGTGGGTGACTCACGTTTCTTCCCGGTGGAGATTGGGCTTCATCAGGGATCAGCCCTTAGTCCTCTTCTTTTCGCACTTATCCTTGATGTCATATCTCGCGATATCATAGACGCCGTCCCGTGGTGCATGCTCTTCGCTGCCGATATCGTGCTAGTGGCGGAGTCAAAGGGGGAGGTCAACGAGAAGTTGGAACTTTGGAGATCAACTTTGGAGTCACAAGGCTTGCGGGTGAGCAGAACTAAAACCGAGTATCTCTGGTGCAACTTCAGTGGCGAGGCCTTCGACGAAGGGGTGGAGGTTAAGATCGAAGATCAAATTGTCCCGCGTACGGATAAGTTCAAGTATCTGGGGTCGATCATCCAGAAGGAAGGTGAGGTGGAAGACGATGTCAAGCATCGTATCAATGCGGGGTGGCAAAGGTGGAGGGCAGCGTCAGGGGTGATGTGCGACAAAAAGGTTCCTTTAAAGCTGAAAGGGAGATTCTATAGAGCGGCAATCCGGCCTGCGTTGTTATATGGTTCGGAGTGCTGGGCAGCGAAGAAGACCCACGAACGCAAGTTGGAAGCAGCTGAAATGAGGATGTTGCGGTGGTCGTGTGGGCGCACGATGCTTGATAGAATCCCTAATAGGGTGTTTAGGACCGAGCTCGAAGTGGCACCTCTTTCTGCGAAAGTTAGGGAAGGGAGGTTGAGATGGTTCGGCCACGTCCGTAGGAGGCGGGCGGAAGCACCAGTGAGAAGGGTCGAGAGTCTTTCGGTTGTTGGGGGGAGGAGGAGAGGCAGACCGAGGAAGTCATGGGAAGAGCAGTTAGGTTGGATTTGAAGGCCTTGAATCTGAGTGAGACCTTAACCGCTGACAGGTGTTCGTGGAGGCGACAGATCAGAGTGGTGGACTCTCTTCTAGGGGACGGCTCTGTAGTAGAGAACCTCAGAGTTGGGTTGTCTCGGATGACCTTATCATAGGAGCTCGGCTTTTTCCACTATCTTTTTCCATTTTCATTTTTCATTTATATTACCTTATGTTTCCCGATTGTGCAGGTGTAGGGAGCTTCGCTTGGTGGTACCTAGGGTCATGGTAGGTAAGTCCCGTGTGAAGAAAGCCATGGGCTCAGGTATTGTTGTGAACTTTGGCACATATCTTTTAGATTCCTTTGTCCATATCACTCACCGTATTTGTCGTGCACATAGCCGAGGGTCTTCACGGAAACAGCCTCCCCACCCTAAAAAGTGGGGGCATGGTCTGCGTACAACCTACCCTCCCCAGACCCTGCTCTGAGCGGGATATACTGGGTATGTTTGGTTTGGTTTGGTTTATTTGTCAGTCCCACATAAAAATAAATAATGACCCCTTACTGGCCCAAGTTTTTGAAATGCCTCAAGGTTCAATAATTACGGACTGTCATGTACAAGCACGCAACTCCTCTCACTGAACAATATGAGGCCCAATAACTAGAAACACTGAGAGCCCGTTTGGGTACATGGGCTTAAAGCAAAAATTAGCTTTAAGTCGTTTTTGAGGTGTTTGGTAACGGGACCTTTAAGCCGGCTTTAAGTTAAAAAACTGCTTTAAGCCATAAGTTTTATTTAGGTAATTCTGACTTATGACTTATGGATTTTTTTTATTTTTTTATTTTTTTTCACAATTCTTGTAAAGCTTAAATGTCATGAATTTAATTTTTTTTAAGTCAAATTTCACTTTAAGCCAAAATTATTAAACCCCCATTTAATTTTAAGTAAAATTACCCAAACACTTTCATTCAACTTAAAGTAAACAACTTTACTTTCTCCTTTAAGTTAAAAATACCTCTATTAAGTCAAAAGTAACTTATTTTAAGCAATCTCAAACACCCTCTAAGCCTTTGTTTCCCAAATATAAGAGTAAGTTTTTTTTTTTTTTTCAGAAATGACTTACTCGTACTGAAATATAATATTCATACAAAGGGGATTTTCTAAAGAAGGAAATTCATCATCTAACCCAAAAGGCACGTATGTTGCCTCCGGACGCTTAGAGTCAGAATGAAAGAACCCCACGAAAGGAAGGCCTCATTAAAACCCTCCAAGAGCAAAACCCCGTGGGAAAAAAGCTCAAGGGGAAAACGAGTACCCTCCAATAATAAAAAATACATCGTTTTACAAATTGTTACTAAACACGGAACTACTTATTGCTTTAAAAGTCCCCATTGCCATCAATTGTTGCCGCATACTTTCTTTATTATTCTCTGACTCTTGGTTGCTCCATTACTTCCTCGTCTAACCAAAAGGCAGATTGGACAAAAAAGGTTAAATATATGAAAAGAGACGACCTTATACATAACACCTGAAAAAGGATAAAAACAAATTAAAGCTCAACAACATTAGTAATAGTAGTAGTAGTAGTAGTAGTAGTAGTAGTAGTAGTAGTAGTAGTAGTAGTAGTAGTAATAATAATAATAATAATAATAATAATAATAATAATAATAATAATAATAATAATAATAATAGTAATAACATAGTAATAATAAAATATCTTTAAAATAAAACTAAACAGAAAAAAATATAGTATTTAATATAAAAATAAATCTCAACTAAAATAAATCAAAAAAAATTAAAATCAATTTTCATAATAATAAAGTATTTATGTAAAACTATCTTTAATTAAAAATAAATATGATCCTATTTTTTTTTTTTGATAAGTGATCCTATTTAACTTACACTCAACAATATACCTAGAACAACAAGTATTATTACAAAATAATTTAATAATAACCAAACTTAGCTAATAAATTTGCAAATTATAAAAATTACCAATTACCAATATTAACACATATTCAAAATAATAACAAAACTGAATAATTAAATCCAAAAATAGATTATAGTATAGACAAACCAACAAAATGGCACAAATTACCTCTTAAAGGTCCAAAAATTATGCCACCAATCATGGCCACAAAAAATGGTACAAAACTTAAAATGATTTTAAAAATCAAGTCATTAACCATAATAAAGTATACCAAAACTTAAGCTAACAAATTAATACAAAATTTACATAATAATGGCAGCTTGCACATTAAAAACAATAATTAACGCTAGAAGCTAAAATAGGAATGTGTAATTAAAAACGAACCTAATCTATCATTACACAAGAAATACAACCAACAGTTTACACAAGAATTACAACCGGAATTTCCTAAGGCCGACGGCCAAACCAATAATCCGACCAAGCCTAAAAGCTATTCAAAATGAACACAAAAATATGAATTCGACTTGTTTTTTAAACAAACAATCCAACAACGATAACAAAATCACCAATTCAAGCCACATAAATAAAAAAAAATGAATAGGAACAAATCTTTGGTTTCTAAACTCTGTACTCGAAACGAATTAAAAACACCACCAACTAACAGGAAATCATAGATACATATTCAATTAACTGTAATAACCATAAACAAACATGAACATGGGCCAAAACGAAAGTCACCGGCTCATCGGAGATTACCGGCGGTGATCGACGAATCGCGTGCAACCCCAAAACATGGGGCTTTGCATCGATTTCGTCCCTAACGCCCAATACAGTACTCAAATCACACATATAACACCGAACTCGAACAAACTACTCAGGAAATCAAAACCCTAGGAATACGAATTCCGAAAGACATTGAAATTAACACGATAAAGATATTGGGAATACAGAACCGCGTTAACTTCGATTACTCACACAGCTAAATCGAAACAAAGAATCAAAGAAATGCGAGAAATTGAGAGAGAAAAGAGCAAAAATTTATAAAATTGGACAAGAATACTTATCTTTTGAGTGACACAAGCTTTAGATGAACCAAATTGAACCCGCTTGATCTTGAGACCAATACTTACAGAGATTCCGATGATGTCAATGATCAGCGCCGGTTAGATTTGACGGTGGATGTTTGTTCAACCATCCTTCTTCGTCGATTCTCTTTTAATATAAAATTAAGTTAAGATACTCAAAATCACAATTCTGTAAATTAGTATAATAATTATTAACATTGACACTAATAGAAATAATACACAATGCAAAACAGGATCACATTGATTAAAATCTGTTTGTTCTTAGAGTACGGAGATGTTAGGTAAAAGGACCATTTACCTATTATAATGAAGCTTAATTAGTTAAAGAAAGAGTATTGTTGCAGACCATGTGAATTCACTTAATTCTGTCTCGCGGTGCAAGATTTTAATTTCTGGAGTTCCACTCTCATTACTGCCCATATAATTGAAATGGGAGAGATGGGAAAAAGAAAAACTAAAAAGAGTAGTTTGGGAAGAGTTGGAGAGTGTTAAATCTGTTAAAGAACTTAAAGGGTAAACCTATAAATCCACACATGTAAGAGCAAGTCCAGTGCATAGCTACATTTAGTCCTATACCTTGTCAATCATTAAATCAGATTATATCAACACTTATTCTCTCCATAATTCTTGCTACATCATACTGATATTATTGTGCATATATTTGATATTATTTTGTTATTATGAGGGTATATCCTCTCTTATTCTTGTATAGTATCTTCTTGATATGATCTGATTCTCTTTACTATAAATATGTGATCAGACACATAATTAGCCTTATATTCCTCTTCCATGTTGTAATATAAATATGTAGTTTCACTTATGAATAAATATAAAAAGTTTCTTTCAACCTTACATGGTATCAGAGCTGGTTGTGTCCTCAACCTAACTTTTTCATTTTTTTTCAAGCAACTATTCTTCATGGCTAACAATACAATTCCCAATGATGTTGAACCCACCCACCCATTGATTGTTGTCACCCTTACTAATATAATTAAGTTGAACACTACAAACTACCTGTCCTGGAAGCTTCAACTTGAGGAAACACTAGTCGGATACGGCTTATTCAAATTTCTCGATGGTTCATTTCCAGCTCCGTCCAAAACAATTACAAAGGACTCAATTACCTCTGCAAATCCGGCACACACAACATGGACAAGACAAGATAAACTTCTCTTTGGAGCTCTAATCGGCACACTTGACTCTACCATTGTTCCACTTGTCTCTCGTGCAACCACCACCAAAGAAGCTTGGGGTATTCTTGCTCATACCTTTGCTCGACAATCCAGAGGCCATGCTAAACTACTCAAGGAAAATTTTCGGGTAATAACAAAAGGTAGTCAAACTATTACCGAATTCATGAATGCTATTAGAGTTTGTGCAGACCAGCTTGCAATACTTGGGGATCCTGTGAAGCCGGAGGATCTTATTGAGCGAGTTCTTGAAGGGTTATTGGATTCTTCTTATCAACCAGTTATAGATGCTGTTAATGCCAGAGATTCACTTATCACATTTGATGAGCTTCATGAAACAAATACTTATTCGTGAGGTAAGCTTGCGGACTCAAACAAACATCACACCACTACTAGCTTATGTCCATACTACCTCTACTCGCTATCACCAAACACCTCTCCCTACTCAAAACAAATATGAAAATTACCCTCGCAATCACACCACTCAAAAACCTCCAACAAACACCTCAAACACATACAAAAAGAACAATAACACTAAGAGTCCAGACTATCAAGGAAAATGTCAGTGGTGTCACACTCATGGACATTCATTATACCGTTGTCCTTCATTTCAAGAACGATTCCCCACTGCTCGCCCCACCTTACCCCCTTCCACTCAACACGAATTAACTCCTCAAGCTCACATTATAACTGCAACTACAACAACACCACCCTCTTCATGGCTGCTTGACACTGGTGCGAGCCATCATGTCACTCGTGACTTAGAAAATCTTGCTCTGCAACACCCTTACGATGGTACTGAAGAAATTGTAATTGGTGATGGAACTAGCGTTCCAATCTCTCACATAGGTTCATTCTCAATTCCCACCACTTCTAAATCTTTAAAATTTTCTAATGTGTTATGTGCACCAACTATGACCAGAAATATCATTTCTATTTCTTAACTTTGTTCTGAAAATAATCTTCTAATAGAATTTTCTTCTGATTCTTTTATTATTAAGGATCGACTCACGGGGGCACACCTTATCCAGGGTCCAATTAGGGAGGGATTCTATGAATGGCCATCACCTTCATCCATCCTTTCTTTATCTACTTTCAAAGCACCAACAATCCCCATTTCATTCACTCTTTGGAGTACCACCTAATTATCTAAAATTACGTAGCTTTGGTTGTCTCTGTTATCCTTGGCTTAAACCTTATGTCTCTCATAAATTGGATCAAAAATCAAAGCCTTGTATCTTTATAGGGTATTCAAAGACTCAAAGTGCCTATCATTGTTTAGATCCCATCACTAATAAGGTTTATACCTCTCGTCATGTTCAGTTTGTGAAAACAGAATTCCCTTACATTCATCTTACATCCACACACTCGTTTCTGCCAACTCCAAGTTCGGATGCCTGGTGCCCGGTTCCAGTTATGTTGCCTATTATTCCACCCCATCCCTTTCCACCCACTGCTCCACAAGAAACCAGCCCACACTCTCAATTTGATGCATCCGCAACTCTCTCAAACACTAACCAGTCACCATCTGCACCCTCTGCACATGATACTGCAGCCACTAATTCATTTACATCATCCAACGAGAATACTAAATCAGTAGCCACTTTGCCTCTTTCATCTTCAAGTCAATCCCAAGAAGTTGTTCAACCAAATCCACCTCCAGGAATCATAACTCGGTCAAAGAATAACATTCTTAAACGCAATCCAAAGTATGCAAATAACACTTCAGTCCAACATCGACCGACTATACCAAAAACTGTTGCTCAAGCAATGAAAGATCCCCTTTCGAGGAAATCAATGGAAGAAGAGGTTCATGCTTTACATAAACTTGATACATGGGATCTGGTACCTCCAGCAAGCAATCAGAATCTTGTTAAATGCAAATGGGTTTTTAAGATCAAATATGACAAAGACGGTAACGTTGAACGTTACAAGGAACGTTTAGTAGCAAAGGGTTTTCAACAAAGGCCCGGTATTGATTACATAAAAACTTTTAGCCCAGTTGTTAAACCAGCTACTATCCATACACTACTTGGGCTTGCTATCTCTAATGGTTGGCATTTGCGTCAACTTGATATTAATAATGCTTTTTTACAAGGTACTTTGAATGAGAAGGTGTTTATGGCGCAGCCTCCAGGTTTTCCTGATACAAAATTTCCTACTCATGTTTGTAAGTTAAAGAAAGCTATTTACGGTCTTAAGCAAGCTCCTCAAGCTTGGTACATTGAACTCACAAATTTTCTTCTCAAAGCAGGATTTATAAGAGCCATTTCAGATGCTTCTTTGTTTATTTTTCATCATTCAACTACACCTATATACTTGATTGTATATGTTGATGATAAAATTGTAACTGGCCCTGATGTCTCTTTTCTTAATTTGTTTATCACAAGATTGGCTAAAAGGTTCTCTTTGAAGGACCTAGGTCAACTTTCTTATTTTTTGGGAGTAGAAGTCATACCAACAGCTAATGGGTTATTCCTCAATCAACAAAAATACATTATCGATCTCCTGGAACGTATGGGAATGTTGGATGCAAAGCCGTCCTCTACTCCTTTAGCTGTCTCACCAACTCTATCTCTCAAATCTGGTGTTATTCTTGAAGCTCCCAAGGATTATCGAGCCACTATTGGTGGCTTGTAATATCTCACCTTAACAAGGCCTGATGTAGCTTTCGCTGTTAACAAGATGTCTCAATTTATGCATTACCCTACTAGTGCTCACTGGTCAGCTTTAAAGAGGCTTATGCGCTACTTATGTGGCACTATTGATAAAGGCATAACTATCTTCCGAGATTCTCCGCCCATTTTTCATGGATTTTCAGATGCGGATTGGACAGGGGAGAAAGATGAATACATCTCAACCAAGGGTCATGTTGTCTTTCTTGGTCGTACTCCTATCACGTGGTCTTCCAAGAAGCAAAAATCTCTTGCATTATCATCAACGGAGGCTGAGTATAAAGCTGTCGCAGTAACAACGGCTGAAATAATATGGATTAAAAATCTCCTGACTGAATTGGGTGTCAAATTGGCTCGCTCTTCGGTTATCTACTGTGACAATCTTAGTGTTACTCATCTTAGTGCAAATCCTGTTTTTCATTCGAGAATGAAACATCTAGCTCTTGCATTTTATTTCATAAGGGAACAGGCTCAAAGTGGAATTTTACGAGTCACTCATGTTTCAACTAAATATTAACTTGCGGATTTTCTTACAAAACCACTCTCTCGACCGAGACTTGATGCAGTAACGGCCAAGATCGGACTCATTGACAGACCGTCCGTCTTGCGGGGGCATGTCAAGCATTAAATCAGATTATATCATCACTTATTCTCTCTATAATTCTTGCTACATCATACTGATATTATTGAGCATATATTTGATATTATTTTGTTATTTTGAGGGTATATCATCTCTTATTCATGTATAGTATCTTCTTGATATGATCTGATTCTCTTTACTGTAAATAGGTGATCAGACACATAATTAGCCTTATATTACTCTCCCATGTTGTAATATAAATATGTAGTTTTACTTATGAATAAATATAAAAAGTTTCTTTCAAACTTACATACCTATAATATAGAACTAAGTCTGCAAAATCACCACTCCAATGCATAACTATACTTAGTCCTATAATAACATAAATGGATAGTTGGTCCTATATTTAGGACTAAAAATGGCTATAGCCATCCTTACCACATCATTTCCAACTAACCACATAATTCTATTCATTATAAAAAAAATGTTAAAATACACTTTAAATGCTAATTTAAATGTAATTGATCCTATTTTAGAGCTATGCATTGAAGCACCAATTATATTTTAAGATCAAAAACTTCTTTTTGGTCTCAAATTATAACAATAGCTATAACCATTTTCTTTAGCATTGAACTTGCTCTAAAGTATGCAAGTGATTGCCGATGCCGGTGATATGACATATTATTGTCAGGGACAAAAAAATTACAATGACCTTAGGGGTACCAACTTCAAATACTGCAGATATTGGATGCTTGGAACTCAATTCTACTTTTTCAATAACCTTCTTGAGACTTGATAACGGGTTGATGAGCTATTTCAATAATATTGAAATTTTCAGTTGAATGACCAGTCCAAAAAAATTTGCAGTCGTATAACTATACAATTAATTGCTGTCAATAATAACACCGTACTTTTAAAAAATTTCACGACCGTTAAATCGTGTTTGACTTTGACGGAAAATGTTAAACTATTTATCAACTTTCAATTAGGTCACCGAACGTTAAAAAAAAATTAAAATTTCATAAAAAATATATAAATTTAAGTAAATTAAATGAGTATGTATGTTCAATTTTAAATTTAATTAGACTGTAATCACTCGAAAGAAATTTGAAATTTTTTAATTCGAAAAAATATATACACATATCTTAAGATATTCGAAAAAATTTATACGCATACCTTGAAAATTTCTGAAATTTTTAAATTCAAAAAAATTTATACGTATTCAACTGAATGAATATGTTCATTTTTAAATTCGAAAAAATTTTAAAATTCAAAAAATTTTCATTCGAATGAGTGTTCATTTTCAAATTAAATTAAATTCTAATCGTTCGAAAAAAATTAAAAATTCACTTTTGATTAAAAAAATGTGATATCTTAAAAATATTTGTTCGCATATATCGATTTATACGCATATAAATTGAATGGGTATGTTCATTTTTAAATTTAATTAAATTCTAATCATTCGAAAATTTAAAAATTCAAAATAATTACTCTAAATATTCATAAGCCCTTGGTACAAATTGTTTTGATATTCAAAAAAATATCTAAATATTTACATTTAATATTTATGAACTCATAACAACTCTAGTAGTTATCAATATCAATATATTCCTAATGTCTGCTAGTATTGCATTTTGAAAATTACTGCTTTTATCCTTCATTTTTTTAATCTTCTTTATTTCTTTGATGTCCTTTTTTGTCATTACACAGGAAAATTAGTGCTTTTATCCTTTATTTTCTTAATTTTCTTTATTTTTTTAATGTCCTTTTTTGTCATTACACAACATTTTGAGCGACCCAATTTAGACTAGATCGACCCAAATCTAAATCTATACTATTTTTTATCATTACACAACATTTGGATCGACCCAATTGGATTGACCCAAATCTAAACCTCTACTATTATCCTTCATTTTTTTATTAATGATAATTAGCCTATTGCCTTTTTCAATTAAAAGATGTTTACTTATAATTTATATGATATTACCTTTTATAAATACCTAAAATATCATATCTTCCAATCAATAATTTTTTTTTCTCTAATCAGCATTTGGTGCCATCCAATTGGATAAACCCAAATCTAAACCTCTACTATTATCCTTCATTTTTTTATTAATAATATAATTAATGATAATTAGCTAATTGCCCTTTTCAATTAAAAGATGTTTACTTATAATGGATGATATTACCATTTATAAATACCTAAAATATCATATCTTCCAATCAATAATTTTTTTCTCTCTAATTAAAAAACGTTGACTTTTAATTTAAAACATAATATTGCAATAATTAATACATACCCAAAAATATGACATCATATCTTCTAACTACTAACAAAATATAATAAAAATTCGTATAAAACGAATAATATCAGTTAGATTTTTAGTTGAAAATTAGAATTATTAGATCTAATGATTAAATATATTACATGATTAAATTTATTCACTAAATACATACCCAAAAATATGACATCATATCTTCTAACCACTAACAAAATATAATAAAAATTCGTATATAACGAATAATATCCGTTAGATTTTTAGTTAAAAATTAGAACGGTTAGATCTAATGATTAAATATATTACATGAATAAATTTATTAACTAAAATTTCATCCTTCATTTTTTAATCTTCTTTATTTCTTTGATGTCCTTTTTTGTCATTACACAGGAAAATTACTGCTTTTATCCTTTATTTTCTTAATCTTCTTTATTTTTTTGATGTCCCTTTTTGTCATTACACAACATTTGGAGCGACCCAAATTAGATTGGATCGACCCAAATATAAATCTATACTATTTTTTTATCATTACACAACATTTGGATCGACCCAATTGGATTGACCCAAATCTAAACCTCTACTATTATCCTTCATTTTTTTTATTAATTATAATTAGCCGATTGCCTTTTTCAATTAAAAGATGTTTACTTATAATTTATATGATATTAACTTTTACAAATACCCAAAATATCATATCTTCCAATCAATAATTTTTTTTCTCTCTAATCAGCATTTGGAGCGATCCAATTGGATCAACCCAAATCTAAACCTCTACTATTATCCTTCATTTTTTATTAATAATATAATTAATGATAATTAGCTGATTGCCTTTTTCAATTAAAAGATGTTTACTTATAATTGATGATATTACCTTTTATAAATACCTAAAATATCATATCTTCCAATCAATAATTTTTTTCTCATTAATTAAAACACGTTGACTTTTAATTTAAAACATAATATTGCAATAATTAATACATACCCAAAAATATGACATCATATCTTCTAACCACTAACAAAATATAATAAAAATTCGTATACAACGAATAATATCCGTTAGATTTTTAGTTAAAAATTAGAATTGTTAGATCTAATGATTAAATATATTACATGATTAAATTTATTTACTAAATACATACCCAAAAATATGACATCTTATCTTCTAACCACTAACAAAATATAATAAAAATTCGTATACAACGAATAATATCCGTTAGATTTTTAGTTAAAAATTAGAACGGTTAGATCTAATGATTAAATATATTACATGATTAAATTTATTTATTAAAATTTCAAGGTTCGAATTTTTATAAATACATAAAATATCATATCTTCCAATCAAAAATTTTTTTCACTCTAATTAAAACACGTTGACTTTTAATTTAAAACATAATATTGCAATAATTAATACATACACAAAAATATGACATCATATCTTCTAACCCTAACAAAATATAATAATAATTCGTATACAACGAATAATATCCGTTAGATTTTTAGTTCAAAATTAGAACTGTTAGATCTAATGATTAAATATATTACATGTTTAAATTTATTTACTAAATGCATTAAATGCATACGCAAAAATATGACATCATATCTTCTAACCATTAACAAAATATAATAAAAATTTGTATACAACGAATAATATCAGTTAGATTTTTAGTTAAAAATTAGAATTGTTATATCTAATCAATTTCTGTTTTCAAGTAAAACATATTAAAATAATCAATTTCCTTCTAAAATACGTTACATTTTCTATTTTCTTTAGCTAAAATCTCTCTTTTCCCAATTAAATGACGCCCTTACTTAATTATAAATAAACAATTTCCCAATAACTAATCAATTTTCTTTTTCAAGTAAAACATATTAAAATAATCAATTTTCTTTCAGAAAAACGTTACCTTTTCTATTTCCTTTAGCTAAAATCTATATTTTTCCAATTATATGGTGACGGTCGGTTGGTTGGGCGGTCGGTCGGTACCTATTGTTTTTACTTAATTACCCTTACTTAATTATAAATAAAATTTCTCCTAATAACTAATCAATTTCTGTTTTCAAGTAAAATATATTAAAATAATCAATTTCTCTAAATTGCATTTTAAATTTTTACTAATCGAGAAAACTAAATATACAACTCAATTGCATTTTAAATTTTACTAATAGTGGAAATTAAATATCACTAACAAAATATAATAAAAATTCGTATACAACGAATAATATCCGTTAGATTTTTAGTTAAAAACTAGAACTATTATATACTTATATAAAGGAGAAACGAGGGGATCTAAACCTCTACTATTATCTTTCATTTTTTTATTAATAATATAATTAATGATAATTAGCAGATTGCCTTTTTCAATTTAAAGATGTTTACTTATAATTGATATGATATTACCTTTTATAAATACCTAAAATATCATATCTTCCAATCAATAATTTTTTTCTCTCTAATCAGCATTTGGAGCGACCCAATTGGATCAACCCAAATCTAAACCTCTACTATTATCCTTCATTTTTTATTAATAATATAATTAATGGTAATTAGTTGATTGCCTTTTTCAATTAAAAGATGTTTACTTAAAATTGATGATATTACCTTTTATAAATACCTAAAATATCATATCTTCCAATCAATAATTTTTTTCTCTCTGATTAAAACACGTTGACTTTTAATTTAAAACATAATATTGCAATAATTAATACATACCCAAAAATATGACATCATATCTTCTAACCGCTAACAAAATATAATAAAAATTCGTATACAACGAATAATATCAGTTAGATTTTTAGTTAAAAATTAGAACTGTTAGATCTAATGATTAAATATATTACATGATTAAATTTATTTACTAATTGCATACCCAAAAATATGACATCATATCTTCTAACCACTAACAAAATATAATAAAAATTCGTCTACAACGAATAATATCCGTTAGATTTTTAGTTAAAATTAGAACTGTTAGATCTAATGATTAAATATGTTTCATGATTAAATTTATTTACTAAAATTTCAAGGTTCGAATTTCGTCAACGATACTATTATCCTTCATTTTCTTAATCTTCTTTATTTCTTTGATGCCCCTTTTTACCATTACACAGCATTTGAAGCGACCCAATTTAGATTGGATCGACCCAAATCTAAACATATACGGAGTACTATTTTTTGTCATTACATAACATTTGGAGTAACCCAATTGGATCAACCCAAATCTAAACCTCTAATATTATCCTTTATTTTTTTATCTTTCTTTATTTCTTTGATTCTCCTTTTTGTCATTACTCAAATCTATCTCTGTCATTTTTCACCTTCAAGTCCAAGCCGCTCAAATCTTCACACTGCTGGATTTTGACGCATGTTTGCACTTTTCAGATTTGAAAGCTGGGTTTTTCACCAAATTAACATCTCAACCCCCTGAAGTAGGGTTAAGGTATGTGTACTAGACCTCCGTACGGGTCATATATGTTTGGTTCCGGTTTTTAGTTTGGCCATAAGAGTTAAGTTTTTATTGATTTCACAGTATTAAAAATTAGACAGGATAATATTTGTTTGGTTTTGATTTTGGTTTAGAATTTAAGAATTAAAGTTTTAATGAATTACCCGATGTTATAATAATATACAGGATACCAGAAAGGTACCTTTAAAATATTTGCTTGGTCTTTCAATTTTCGATTTTACATGTCATAATAACAAAGGTAGTTGGAAAGATTACCAGTTAATAACATTGACACAGTACAGACCATGTTATTTGTAAATAATCTAAAGACTCAATTTGATACTTATAGACATTATTTTGTTTTCAAGCAAGTTTATGTTCTTTATGGATTTGTTCAACTTAAGGTTCATGCGGTAGACATGCTACGTACCAGAAGGTCTTACGGAATAGCATACTTTTTATCGGATGTCTCCGAAGGGACTATGGAACAACATACTTAGAAGCTCAGACCCACGTCACAAGCCTCACCCTCTGGGTCAGGCAACATTGCTCTTATTTATGCTCTAAATATCTTCTTTACTCGCGTTCAATTTCACTTCATATATGATCTCATATTTAGCACTTTCACTTGAGCTCCATATTAAAATATAAAAGCAATAACGTTTCCCTTTTTGAGTTTAGTTGACTTTTTGAGAGAGAATAGGTAGTGAAAAATGTGATTGTTATAATTTGTAATCATACATTATTTGAAGATAAAAGTGAATAAGTGAGCTTCTTGCGGAGACCTGAGTTTTTGGTAAATAGTATTATCCTTCATTTTTTTAATCTTCTTTATTTCTTTAATGCCCTTTTTTGTCATTACACAGCATTTGGAGCGACCCAATTTAGATTGGAACAAAAAATTCTATTATGATATTGTGCTTATTTTCAGTAATGTTGTAGTACTACGATTGCACCTCCATCCTTTCTCTTCTCCTCCAGCTACATAATTTTAAATATTGAAAACAAAATACAATACAAGAAGAAGTTTGCATTTATAAATATAGATTACAAGCAGAGAGAGATGTTTAGTTACAGATAGACTACATAGCAACATCATAAGTGATAAAAAGAAAGATGTTAGTTACAGATAGACTACATAGCAACAACATAAGTGATAAAAGGAAAGATGGTCCACATGATGATCAAACTAATGAAGTATTGAAGTAATTAACAAGCCTGAACCACATAAGCAACTTCCATTTTATAGGTATTGTTTATCATAACGTGGGTAATGGGGTTATGTATTCCCATTAATTTTATTTTTGGTCACCCCTCTAAGTTGATCACAAAAAAATTAACAACCCATCAAAATAAGTAGTTTAAAAATATATTCAAATTCAAATAATTATATATGTTTCAATAAGAACATACTTTTAATATAATAAAGTCAATAAAATAAAAATTCAACAATTTCAGAAAGCGAGAGCCATGGTGAAAGACCTTAATTTGAACATAAACTATAAATCTACTAGAATATTTATCTGATATTTTGTCTTGCTTATTTAATTGTATAATTTACTTATTTTTAATAAAAGAATCTATATTAATAATATATATACACTGTATTTTCAAATTTACTAATACAGTTTAATGGTCACGCTCTGGTGAGAATGAGAACAGTGAGAACACACATATTCACTACATTTTAAGCTATTTTAAAGGGCCCCGCTAGGGGCATCTTCACAAAAAAAGTCTTATAATTCTACCCTCTATCCATTCATAAAAAAAATTAACAAAAAAAAATTAAAATGAGAACAGTGAGAACACACATATTCGCTACATTTCAAGCTATTTTAAAGGGTCCCGCTAGGGGCATCTTAACATAAAGTCTTATAATTCTACCCTCTATCCATTCATAAAAAAATTAAAAATTGCTTGAAATGTGGTCTCATTGTTCTCCAACATTTACATATTATATTAACTATGAGGTCTCATAGTTAATATAATATGTTCTTGATATTATATAAAGTTTAATGTTTTGGAGCCATTGGGGGTGGAGGAATTATCATTTCCGCATTTGAATAATGAAGACAATTTATTATTGTTTTCAATTAGAGAACAATATTTGTAAAAATATTTATTATTTTTATTGCAGATTTTGATGAATTAAATAAATTTTCAACATTGTTTAAATAGAATTGTATGCTACTTTTTTATATAAATTTTAGCATATCATTATTTTATTAAATACTTATATAACTGTATATAATATCTTTCTAAGAATTGATTATTTATATAATTGCATACAATATCTTTAAGAAATCAATCAAATTTGTTAAATTTGTGGTATTGTCAATTTAAATAAATAAGATGTTTTAAGAAATCAATCAAATTTATTAAATTTTTGGTATTATCATTTTAAATTAAATAAGATGCCGTGTACGAAGTACGGGCAAAATTTACTTATTTTTTTTGGTATTGTGGCTTGCTTATTTAATTGTATACTTTACTTATTTTTAATAAAAGAATCTATATTAATAATATATATACACTGTATTTTCATACACGAATTTACTAATACAGTTTAATGGTCACGCTCTGGTGAGAATGAGAACAGTGAGAACACACATATTCACTACATTTCAATCTATTTTAAATGGCCCCGCTAGGTAGGGGTGAGCTAAAAAACGAATTGAAACCGAAACGAAACCGGTCAAAACCGAACCGAAAAAACCGAAACTGAAATCGAATCGGCGGTTGCGGTTTTTGATTTTTAAAAACCGAGACTTTCGGTTCCGGTTCCGATTATTGGTTAAAACCGAACCGAAAAAACTCGAAACCGAACCGATTATTTATATAAATAAATAAATATTTATTATATATATATATATATATTTTAAAATTAATCACATTCATATATATATATTTCAAAAGTAAAGAATGTGTTGGGCCTCAGGAAGATAATCTAAGTCCAAATATTTCTTAAGAAAACATAAAAAATGTCATTCATTTGATAACACAAGCAGAAAGGAGGAGTGCCCAGGTTTAATTAGAACTTTAGCTTCCATAATTGACTGAAAAAGAAAATATATGCACAAGCATGACATAACTTAATTTGTCTAACCTTTATTATATAAATTTATTAAAATTTATAATACTTTTTATTTAAGCGGTTTTAAAACCGAAACCGATCCGATAAAAACCGAACCGATGTTTTTAAAACCGAAACCGATGGTTCGGTTACGGCTTCGGTTATCAATTTTAAAAATCGAAGATATGCGATTTCGGTTCCGGTTTTATCCAAAAACGGAACCGAACCGAGGTTTGCTCTCCCCTACCGCTAGGGGCATTTTCACAAAAAAAGTCTTATAATTCGACCATCTATCCATTCATAAAAAAAATAACAAAAAAAAATTAAAGTGAGAACAGTGAGAACACACATATTCGCTACATTTCAAGCTATTTTAAAGGGTCCCGCTAGGGGTATCTTCACACAAAAGTCTTATAATTCTACCCTCTATTCATTCATAAAAAAAATTAAGAAAAAAAATTTAAAATTGCTTGAAATGTGGTCTTATTGTTCTCCAATATTTACATATTATATTAACTATATGAAGTCTCATAGTTAATGTAATATGTTCTTGATATTATATGAGGTTTAATGTTTTGGAGCCATTTAATGTTTTGGAGCCGTTGGGGGTGGAGGGATTATCATTTCCGCATTTGAATAATGAAGACAATTTATTATTGATTTCAATTAGAGAACAATATTTGTAAAAATATTTATTACTTTTATTGCATATTTTGATGGATTAAATAAAATTTAAACATTGTTAAAATAGAATTGTATGTTACTTTTTTATATAAATTTTAGCATATCATTATTTTATTAAATACTTATATAACTGTATATAATATCTTTCTAAGAATTGATTATTTATATAATTGCATACAATATCTTTCTAAGAAATCAATCAAATTTGTTAAATTTTTGGTATTGTCAATTTAAATTAATTAAGATGTTTTAAGAAATCAATCAAATTTATTAAATTTTTGGTATTATCATTTTAAATTAAATAAGATGCCGTGTACGAAGTACGGGCAAAATGCTAGTAAATTAAAGGGAGAATTTCCGAAAACTAACCGGATACCCATACACTTATTTTTAGAGTATAATAATAATAATAATATATTTTTACTGATTACATTACCAGCTTATAAACAGCCGTATCCTTTAGATATATACCCTAATCGTATAAATTTATACGCATATAAACTGAATGGGTATGTTCATAATTGAAAATTTTAAAAAATTACAAAAAACTTCATTGAAAATTTAAACTTTATTTAAAAATTTAAAAATTCAAAAAAAAATATCGATGACCTAATTGAAAATTGATATAAAGTTCAGTGATAGATTAGCAGTACACATCACCTGCCACATCACATTTCCGTTAGTAAACTTAATGGGAGTAATGACAATGACCTCTTTGAAATGTTTTTATTGTTCAAGTATTTGACTGAAAACTATTTTGGACTTGTGATTCAACTGAAAGTTTAATATTGTACAGTGATAAAATAATCCATTAACCCTCTTAAACCCCTTGAGTAACACGTCAGCTTTGCTTTGTGCTAGTGGGCGATGTAGCCACACCTATAATCGGCATAGACCTCTTATTACCAAGTTAATTTGTCAAGTATCGCAAATGAATGCATATAACCGTAATCAAACTCAAATATTGAAATTTTGTGTCATTTACAAAATTATCGGAGGCTACTCATGAGGCAAAAGCCAAAGCTTCTTTCAATTTTTAACAATTGACCATCCTACTGATCTTCACGTACTCCATAGTCCATTAAATACTTTGAAAGCAGGGGTGACCATGAAACTTAGGAGGCCCTAGTCGAAATCAATCTAGAGGGGCTTATATAGGATGCACATTTTATACTTTTCTAACATTGGAGAATTGAAGATTTCGGGGCCCTAAAGTGTTGGGGGTTCTAGGCGCAAGACTTGTTCGCCAATAGCTAAGGCCACTTTTGTTTGAATGAGTAAAGAAAAATGCAACTGAGCATGCGAAATATGCTCAAACGGTAGTTTGCTTCGACTTTCCTTGTTATGAAATGTGTAGTTACTACTTTGACACACAGATGCATGCATTGTTTATACTAAACAAGATACAAGTTAAAAGTAGACCATGACTCCATTTTAAGTTGGAACACCCAACTGAGTTCTTGCAGAATGATTACTCAAATAAACAAAATACAAGTCTAAAATCATCATTCAGTTTGTTGGAAGCTTCAACAAGAAACAAATAGAATAGTGTGATTTAAAATCGAGTTCGGGTCTTAACTGATCTCCAAGTTTTCGCAATTAATAAGACTCGTGTATCAAAAGAAAATGGACATGATACTTTAGTGGTTATAGGTGCCATCACAGATGGTACATCTCGTGTGAAAGAGGAGGCAAAAATTTCCTTGCAGATTTCATTATATTATATCAGCAGAAAGATCGATCAAAGATTAGTGTTCTTCTGCATAACAAACTCCCACGGGAGACCTGCCTAGCCAGCTCTATCAGGTAAACGACTATGTAATCTACCTTGAAATATATAAAGCTTATGAGGTCATAAAAAGAGCAAAATAACAGCAGTATTAACTTTTCATGAGAAAACAACCAGCTGTAAAATACCTGAGCTATACTATGAAGGAAGGAACTAGAAAGGAAGGAAAATATTAATTATACTACTGGAATTTTAAAGTGTATTGTATCATTCCGCCAGCGATCATTATTCATCGTAAAAAAGTATGTAATCCATGAAAGTTAAACGAAAATGTGGAAGATATTTAATCATGCACCAATTACTGTTAAAATATTTCTAGCTGGTGGCTTAGTAGAACACATGTACCCGGAGAAAGTTTTGTTTCACATGGTCATGTAAGCAATGCAGCCAAAAGATTAATTGATGCGAAGGAAGTTCAAGTCATTATTGCACACATACATGGCACGAAGTATCATCATGAGTTGCAGAAGTTAGTAACCAAGGCAATATCCCTACGTTCTCACTTGCTGATTCAACTCCAATATGGGCCATAGATGGCTGGCCTTTCCTTGTTCAAGCCTCAACATTCAACCAAGATGCACAAATGAAAGCTGTGGCTGCATTTGTGCAGTCCTGGAATTGGCATTGAGTCAACAATACATAATAGATGAAGATGATACTGATTCTGTCTTTGGCAGTGTCATCCCTGATCTCTTGGAGTCCTGTACAAGAAGTAGGAGCAAAAACAAGCCACCTTGTACCCCTCCAATCTTTCATAGCTTCATCATTGTCTAAAGAGCTCACAAGGCTAAGAGAACAGCAGTGTAGAGTTTTTGTTGTTCATAAATCTATAAAATTGGCCATTCACCTATTATAGAAAGCGAAAGAGATGAAAATGATGGAAATAGATATCATACTTAAAAAATGAAGAAGAAGACAACTTTAAAAAAAGAGATCTCCTTTAATGAAGAACAAAATTACAAGAAGTCAGTAACAAATATGTACAAGCTTTGCAATTTATATCTGATCTCTCTAGTCTAACTAATACTGCAGAAAAGAAAATTTTGTTACATTCCCAAGTCCTAACTAGTGTGAGCTGTATAACTAGCTGAGATGGAAATGCTTTGCGGAAATATAATTTATATTCCAACAAAAGATAATGTGGATTGTCACCAACACAGTTACTGATTTTTTCAATTCCCTCGATGATCTTACCACCATTTTAGTAGCTGTTATTAACTGTCAATGAGCAGAGTGACTAAGTCTGGTAGTCCGGTCATATTAGTAACTGTCCGATCAATTGCACTGGCCCTGGCAGTATTAGTAAGTGTCCGATCAAAAATGCCCTCTAGAGCTTGGCTATTCATTAAGCCCTTCACAAAAGCCATGTAGTGGATTGAGAGGAACCACAACCAGAGACTTCAAGGCTCTGTAACGGATCAAGCAGGATTCCTGATTTGGTTATCTTTACCACTCTCTTCTTTTTGCGTCATCTCTCATTATGAGGCCGGGATGTTACTAGCTATGACAATATACTACAATTCTTTGTGTTTACAGGAGGCACATTGACATGTGCTCAAGCAATTTGTGCTCTAGATGGACTTTAGAGAGCTAATACGTCTCCAGTAGAAGATTGTAGCGTTCTGACAACAACATCAAAGTGTTGGGGGCATCGAAGATTCTCCAAAAATTTTAGTGATGTAGAAATCTCAAATCCTCCTAGTGCAGAGAAAACATACACTAGTGCCATCGTTAGTTCAAGTTCAGGATTTTTTTTTTTTCTTTTCTTTTCAATGATCTTAGCTATCCCATTCCCAAAGCAGTGATGAATTAATTGTAAAATTTGAGTGGCCACCGCAAACACAGACGCAACTAAGTCATGATCTTTAACAATCCACGCACAAATCAAAAACATATAAATCTTCGCTAACAATTTAATGAACTACTAGCAAGCAAGTTTTTTAAACAAAATAAACGCTGTTATAGCCAGGAAACCGTTTCATAAATTTGTGAACAAAAAATGTGTAAGCATCTTGCAGACGTGCTGTTATAAGGAATCATAAATCATATTTACACTATGTTATTACAACCAAATATTTGGTTGGTTATCATATGTCAGCTGATTTTTTGTTTTTCAAGTAATTTAGGACCCCTGAGCTGATCTACCCAGGGTTCGTGTGAAGTTGTAATATTGTGGTTGCACGGTCCCAAGACTAATGTTAAGCCGTTAAGGCCCCAAAACTCCAATATTAAGTGAGGCCCGTGATTACAGAGGCTTGTAAACGAGAGTCAATATTGTGTTAATGTATACAAGAAAAGGCTCTTACTGTCTTACATAAACCAACAAATTGGGGTGTTTGGGGAACTTTTTTCCAGAATAAGTCAAACTTATTTTAAGACAAAGTTGAAGATTCCTAACATTTTTCTGAAAAAAGTTAACTTTTTTTTTTTTGCAACTTATAAAATCTCAAACATACATTAAATACTTGTATAAAATAAAATTATCAAAATATGAAATTTTTACCCGAAAATAAATTCATAAGTTCTTAAAAAAAGTTGTGCTAAACAACACTAAAATTGTGTTTCGTATTACTTGCATAATAAGTTTTATTATGCCTTTTGTTGAGTCCAGACTTATTTCTCGATGGGGACTTATCATGCAAGTAATAAACACAATTTGGCTAATCTGTGAGTGCAAATATTTCTAATATTGACATTTCCGAAAATATTTTTATTTAGAGTAATTTGTAGGTTGCATTCCCCAACTTTTGACCAAATATAATTATGTACACTTAATTTCATAAATTGCTTTTTGCATCCATTAATTTTAAAAAACAAATTAAAACACAACCCCTTACATGTTTGTTGTCAAAATACAAGATTAAATTAATTAGATTTAAGGATGAAAATGCTATAAATTATTTCATAAATTATATACTTATCTTATATTACACCCCTCACCAAATTTACCAAATCAAATTAAACTTCTATTTTTAATTTTTTAAAAATAAACCTTTATTAGTTAATGGTCAATAAATAATATTAAATTATAATATATAATTTTTTTGACATTAAATTAGTAACATGTGTAAAGAAAGATTTATATATAGTCTGTGTAATAGTTTTATACCACATTTTTCCATTTATCTATTAAAATTTACATTTTTTTAAAAAAATATTATAAAAGGTTGTAATTTAACTTGTTATATAAACTTAGGGTAAATGGGAAAAATCATCACCGTACTATTCGAAAACTTTCACTTGGATCACCAACTCAAAAAAGCTTCCAGTCAAACACTTAAACTATCCGTCAATCTCCGTTAAATTGACTAACGGAATGATTGTGTGGAATCCTACATAGCTGACCCATTTTATCTTTGATTCGTTAAAATAAACCCACCCATTGTTCAACCCATTTCCCTTTCTCTAGTTTCAATTAGGGTTCTTAGTTTTGAAAATCTTTCAATCTTCTTTCTTTCTTATATACACACACGTGCATATATATTATATAACTTCATCTTCTTCTCTATCTTTAGACTCAAATTCAAAGAACAAGTCCGAATTTAGAGCGATTTAAGTATGATTTGGGAAGGATACAATTTGTAAAGATTAATTGTTGATTTGTTTTAATGGATGCTTGCAATTATTCATGTAATTTGAATGAGCAGTTACTGATGGTGGTGGTACTTGCAGATGGTGGTGGTGGCTAGTTGATGTTATAGAAGGGTTGGAGATGTTGATGAATTTGGGATTTTAATTCGTTGCTGATTTTTGATCTTTGTGTGTGTAAATTTAGATAATAAGTTTTATGTTAATGGTTTTGTGTTTAAATGGGTCGGGTTTGAGCTTTTGTAATTTGAGTGATCAGTTATCGGCGGTGATGATAGTTGCAGGTGGTGGTGGCAGCTAGTTGAGTTGAAGAAGGGTGGGAGATGTTGATAAATTTGGGATTTTAATTCGTTTTTGATTTTTTTTATCTTTGTATGTGTAAATTTATATAATAAATTTTATGTTAATGGCTTTGTGTTTAAATGGGTCGGGTTTTAGCTTTTGATGTGGCAAAGACGTGACGAGTACGTGGCATCTATGTAGCACCATAACTAGCTATGTTTAACGTCCCTCCGTTAAGTCAGCTAAGATTTAACGGACGTGAAATATTTTTAATGTAAAATCACCCAACTGAAAGTTATATTGAGTTTAGTAATTCATCTCAAAGTTTTTTTGGGTTGTTGATATGATCAACTGAAAGTTTCAGTGTAACGCCCCGACTTCCCAATATTAAAAATATACTGTTTTTAACAAAATAGAATTTGATACAGGGGAATTTTAGAAAATTTCGACATGAAGTATTCATAAATCGGATTATCCACCTGTTATTCAACCCAAACCAAATTCCCATTTAACAAATATAATAAAATCTTATTACACCCTTGATTCCTCATCGAGGATCGATACCAGGTTATGGTATGAAACAAGAATCTAAACTATACAAATTATTACAATTTCCTCTACTATTCTGATTTCAATAACTATACCGTCTGATCTGTAGCTTAACTCCAAACTGTGCTTACCGCTCTAGCTTCGAGATCTATCCTGTAAAGGCTACCTCATTGCTCTCATATGACTCGTACGATGTAGACATCCACCCTTATTCCTAACTGAAAGATTAGGAAAATAAAGCAAAAGTGAACCAAAGAATGCTCAGCAAGTGAACAGTATAGTGAAACAATAATACTACAATGATTCATTGACGAACATGTCACTGACCAACTTATCTCAAAGGAATAATTCACAATTACAGAAGCTCAAGAACTTTAAAGATTTAACATTTTGTTTAACTCAGGAAATGGAATAGAATTGGACTATTTTGCATTTTATTAATGAAAACAATAAGGTTAGGCTGCTGATCAGTCACGCACTAACCCCGGACAAACGCACACAGCAATGTCCTTTAATGGATCCACGGCACACATTGGCCTTAATAACTTCTGACCACGAATCTGGTCCGACCCTTTACGGTCCACATTTAAAAAAAAAAACAACAGTCCAATCCTATAATCTGAACGTCAGGTGTCGGAACAATCGACCACCTCGACCAGCCAAGCACCCTGGCAACTCACGTCCAGGTTAACAACTCAAATCTCAAGAAGAAATGAGGTCTAGTAAAATTCTGACCTAGACATCGACAATTTCGATATAGAGAAGGGTATTATTTCATAATATATCAATGGAGCAGGGACAACAAATTCAGCACTATTGATTGGGATATGATAAACAGCTATTCATATTTATTGAAAATTAAAGAGCAATAAAATCAACGACAAATCGAACTAATATAATGATCAAGTGACGAAAAGCATGGTTCACTTGAAAGATAAGTAAAATGATTTATTTGCAACATGAGTAACCACAACTGTAATTGTAAGATAAAGCAAGGATATAGTCAAGTGCTAAGCATTTAATAAAATTTACCAACACATTGTCAAGTTGAATTAACATAAGTGAATTAAGTAGTTTAAAAATGATCATCTGTAAAATAACTCCAGGACATTTAAATTGTAGGACAGTTTGAAGAAAGCCTCTCCTAAAGGGGTCCATTGGTGAAAATCCATTACCAAGTTTGAACTATCATGAGAGATTCAAATATCTTAAAACGAAGATTTAAGAAATTCTCAATTATTTAAGGTCTCACCCTTGTCAGCTAAGCACTCATAGGCTTCAGCTGCTAGAACCGGCATGACAATAATGAGTTTAAATAATTAAGAAGATCTCAATTCATTCTTGGCTTTAACCGTCACTGAGCAACACATGCCTCAGCAACAGTATAAACCTCGAATTAGTTTACATAAATTTGAAAGAAAATATACTTTGAAGCATATCAGCATAGACGAGGAATATTGAAATAATTTAATTTTTAAAATAAATCAACACCTGAACGATATGTGGGGAAAATAAACAATGACAGAATAATTTGAGAATAAATGTTTGTAATTTAATAGAAGAAAATGTCACTGGGAATAAAAATGAAAAGTATAGGCACTAGCAAAATGATTTGAAAGGATAATCGTATAGTTAACAGGACAGTTTCACGTTATTTAGAGTAAAAATGAAGAATATAATCGCTTGCAGGAAGGGATTTCGAAAGAACAATAAATAATACAAAAGGTTTCACATCACTTGAACAATAAATGAGGGATAGTAAACTTGCCTCAATACACAGGGTTTCCATTTCCAATACTTTAACTCTTTATCACTTTACATCCGTCGCCCTCTCTAATTGACCTTTCTTCGATCACAAATCCACTTTTCCTTTATCACTTGTCAGTCCCGATAATTATCTCTTTCCTTCCTCTACATTCCATTTCCACATTCTCTGGCTCTTAACTAGCCTCCTATGCGTACCTATATACAGGTAAAGTACTACTTCAGTACACGTATAACCTTAACCATCTAATTCTATTCTACCCAATCGTGTCCTATTTCGCTTTACAATTAACACATATAGTTCATACAAATCATATTCTCGAAATACTAACATATAACCACATAATTACACAAGTACTTAGCACGAATTATTCATATCTATTCACAAATACTCCTTATCAGATTACAAAATAATTACAAAATAATTCCAATAAAATTTGGACAGCGCCTCCTTTGTAATACCACACTACCTGTCAGAATACATCCGACCCAAGCATCAATTCAATCACTCTATCTACTATCAACTTTAATTCGACTGACAATTACAATCCAAAAGCGAACACTAGCTAGTGTTATAACTTTAATAATCCGAATGGTCAATATATAACCCTAAACTACATTTCAACTTCTACACTTACAATCATAAACTCACTAACAGGAAATCACTACATTTCACCCGCATACAAATTTATCATATATGTATATTTAATATTCATAACTCATAAGCCATCAAGTTATGTACTACTATAACTTACGAACCAAAACTATGAACCTTATAATTTGTTTATCTCAAAACCTCCTATAAACATACAAAACATGCTGATACTAACAGATTTATCAAATACATAACTCCACCAGAACTTCCAATCACAACCACAACAATTTTTGGCAATTAAACGAAAATTCCGGCGACCACAAACCCGAAGTTCGACTATAACCAGTACATCACAAAAATAAACACAAAGACAAGTATTGACCTCAGTTTTACTCGAATAACACAATCATGACCTCAATTCATATAACACACTCTTCCATGAAGCCCTCACTAATTTAGAGAAAAATCAAAATTTTAACATAATCAATTAAACACCTATACAATCGAACCTAAACCTTTATTCATAGACATCTTCATTCAATAATATACACATACCCACTCACTTGCAGCAATTCTAACACCCATTTCAACCTCACCTAAAACCCACACTAACCACACATTCGAACATAGCCTTATATTTTTCTGCCTCCTTTTCCACGACTTAACACCATCAACATAAACACAGCCCTGCACAGCTTCTGCAACCCCTGATCATCCTCGTATCCACCTCTCTTGCCTCCTCTAATTCACACTGTCCCAAACCCACTCACTTGGACACATACTCGAACACACATACCATCACACTTACTTACGGTACTCCATTACAGCCACCTCCCAATGACTCCACCTTATCTCATCTCCCCCTTGGTCTGTCCCCTGCCTCCCTCGTATCTCTTTCCCCTACCTTAACACCCACAACAACAACAAAAGCTATACTACCGAACTCAGCATACACTACCAGCAACTCGATATTCCCCTCACCACTTTTCCCCTCTTCAACTCTTCTCCAAGAAGAACACACCCTGCACTGCAATCTACAACACAAACCCATCATAACTCACCTCAGCAACTAACCCAAACCCTCCTGATTTTCGAACAATCCCCTACACATACCCACAGGACAACACATACATACACACCACGACACCTTCACATCGAATACACACACCTGCTCGATTTGTACATCACACCCATAGTTTATACCTCACGCACAACACCTCTACACACACAAAAATACACACCCATCATATACCCGCATCACATACACCATACATACAACAGGCGCGCATAAAAGTAACAATAGGGGAGGTAATTTGAGGGAGAAAAACGAATTAGAGAGAGATAAGTCGAGAGATATTGAAGGAAGAGAGTTTTTGAGAGAGATTATTGAGGAAAGAGAGATCAAAACCGAACAAAATAGAGCATCTCTCCTCGATGATACTAGAAGCTGCTAGTTCTGATTAAAAAGGGGTAGGGCAATTATGAAAATATGAAATTAAACCATTTAAAATATTTCCAAAAATCGAAATTAAATGGAAAATAAGTGTAAAATTAAATTTAAAGATTTTAAAAATAAAGTTTATGAAATTACAAACACTCCCATATTTTTAAAATATTTTTAGGATAAAAAATGAATTAAATATGAATTTTGCAAGTTAAGATCCTTTAAATACAATAAAACTCGTAAAATCATTTTAAAATACTTAAACACCTAAAATAATTCAACCAATAATTTTAAAAACAAAATAAATATACAAATATGATATTGCATAAGATTTCGGGATTTTTTTTTTTAATAACTCCGATGATTTTATAAAATTTTACAAAGATCAATAATGCATGATTTAAATAGATATAAATCATCAAAAAATTTAAAAT
The DNA here is from genome assembly GCA_036435485.1 of Saposhnikovia divaricata. Classification (NCBI taxonomy): domain Eukaryota; kingdom Viridiplantae; phylum Streptophyta; class Magnoliopsida; order Apiales; family Apiaceae; genus Saposhnikovia; species Saposhnikovia divaricata. Next base: position 65,125,570 of record CM071595.1, on the reverse strand, counting down.
AAAATTACTCGAACCCATATTTCACATATACATCATCATATAAGCACATAAACATGATGTCACACATATTTAATCCTAAAAAAAAAAATTCACCTCTTATAATCCACATTTAATATTAAATAAACATTTATAAATACACGATTTTCTAGGGCGTTATATCATTCCCCCCTTAATAGGATTCTGTCCTCAGAATCGACCGTAAGAAAACGTATGACGGTATTCTCAAACATTTCTCTTTCAATTTCCAAGTCATTTCTTTCATTCTAGAATTCCTTTATATCAATTCATATCTCGCTAGGCTCGTCCTGTAGGCTCGTACATTCCAACATAAACTTAAACCTTTGGCATACATGTCTCGTTAATGATAGATATTTATCACTCGTACGTGACGCTCCTGTTCTATCGAAAATCGGACATGACCTATTCGTATAATGGACTATAGCCTATATGAAAGTAACTCAATTACTAAGCCAATCATCCATAAATAATTCATTCATATACAATACTAAAACAAAACCTGCCTTGACTTGCAGCAAAAATAAAAGCGAAGAAATCTGCCTTGACTTGCAATAAACAGGTAAATAATTAAATTTTTTTAAACAAAATCCACGCGACTAAAACAGTTGATACAACTTTCACGCTCATACTCATAACCGTATTCATCCTTTCTTTGTCCATGCGGTTGCACTGACTCTGGGATGGTTTTCAGTTTTCAATCTCTCATGACTCCTGAAAACTTTCTTCACATTTATCCCTTCATTTTCCTGATTTGTAGGCTTGTCTACTGTTGTAGCTATCTTGGTAAAATTTTTGACAACCTTCGATAATTCCTAGCTGGTCTTTCAACATTTTCGATCTATGCTGGCGTCTTAGGCCTTTTCCGATTCATTACAGCTTCGTCATCACAACATTCACTTCGATCCTTTCATCATATCCTAAAAATTGTAGTTCTTCCATTTACAAAGCTCGTACTTAGAAATCACATATATGCTTACTAGAATCTGCTCCAATTTATTCATCTATTTATTGATCTTTCACATGTATAAGATAACTTTAAACCTTGTAATAATAATCTCTTAGTCTGCATGATCGTTAAAACTCCATTGTCTGGCCTTGGTCTTGAAACATGACTTCTACATTCCTTGGGAATCATAGCTTCACTTTCTTGTCCTGATACCTTGCTTGTACCTCATAATCAATCAATCGATTTGATCCTAGAATCACACCTTATTCTCGTAACTGTAAACATATCCACACTTAATAGCGTCATTCGTAGCCTTTTCGAATTTTCCAGCTCCTAAGCGATTTATAGGGGAGGGTCCTATTGCCTTTATCGTAGTATTCGCTGGGACTGACATTATAAAACCCGGTGAAACGTCTTAACTTCTTGCGCTTATTGCGTACAACTTCTGGCTCCTAACTTTCCAAATTTAGTATAGTACAACTTCAGTATGCTTCTTCTCGAATTCCTTCCACACTAGCATTCCCTTGTATCAATTCACGTATCTATAAGCTTATCCGGTAGGCCTTCGAATTTCTAACACAAACTTAATCCTGTGGTTTGCATGTCTCGTTAATTTTTGATATTCGTGATCCTTCGAACTATGTCCACATAATTTGTTAACTCCAACACAATCTCTTTACTTCTCTATCCAAAGCTTCAATTCCTACTAAAATTTTCTTAAAAACGAACTGTCTAACTCTACTTTGCTTCGCTCAAAGTATCCCATTACGGTCCTAAAATTCATATCCGATCATTGGTCTCAAATCATTTAAGATCTCATAATATCCCTTCTACTATATCCTCGGCCAAATGTACAATAAACAAGTGTTCATCAACAATCTTTCCTTCATGATAACTATCTCATACCAGTTATATCAATCATCGCTCCATTTCCGACTTTAACACTGTTATCATTTCATGTCCTTATCATCTGCTCCTTAACGATAATCAGTTTCTCCGTATTATCAAATCTTGTACGTGTGTTATGAATCCACTATGTAATCTAACTTGAAATTCAATCTCTACTTTAACCTCAATTTTCAAACCCGTTCATCCAATTTCCATTCGACGTAAATGTAACTTACACCACTCAAAATTTCATTATCTCCATCTTTACTGCTCTCAAGCATTAATAACTTTTAGAAATTACAAGGATTTATAACAAAAAGGATCAATAGAATAGACAGGTATTAACATGTATGAATATAAGATGAGTTTTGTTTGATATGAATTTTTATAAAAGAATTTACTGAGAGATCAAAATGATCATTGAACTGTTTTCAGGTTGCATTTGTCACTTAGGTCAACCGCCATAGTACGAAAAGGTGGCCAGCCTTCAGTACTTTCATGACAAACACAATTAGTGGCGTCCCACCAGACTTCTATCACATAGATAGTATGTCCCTGAATCCCCTACATACATAGGGTTGTTCATCCCAGTTAGAATAAAGAAGGTTAAGTATTCAGAGAGAAACAAAAAGAATTCAAAAGTTTCAAAAGTTTATATATATATATATATATATATATATATATATATATATAATATTGAATAAAGAATAGCAAATGTTCGGGGAAAATAGAAAGAATTCAAGGATCTCCATAATTTATATACGTCATGTTGAATCAAGTGATCCCTTGGAAAATAGCGGTATCTCAAAAAAAAATAGGAATGTGTTTAAATAAATCTGAAAAATTTGTCATCAATTGAAGTATAGTTGATTATCAAAGGTGATGGGGTATTATCAAAATAAGAAGGAACAGAAAAAAGGTTAAATCTCCTTAGTCAATGAAATCAACGGCTAGTAATGAATAACCACGCCATTCCTCCAACCCATGCCAGGTATCGCATTTCACATCTTGTTTACAATCCTTTCGCACTTTCTATATCGCTCACGGGGAAACTAAAGTCGGAAAAGAAACTCTAGAAGGTACACAAAGGTCTGCACGTAGCGTCTTCCAAGTCGATAGCTCTAGTCGTCTATTTAGCGTATGTTGTTCCGAATCATCTACCTCGTCCTAAATTGAATCTCCGGATGAATCGAATTTCTGCTCGCACGATAAGTCGAAATACCAAATAACGTCGTAACAGTCGTCCTAATATCCTAAGACGAACCTTATCCTAAATCATCATATCTAACGTCCCACTTAAATACGCATACTTAATCATCCTAACTTGTTTCAGTGACCATAACCTGTCGCTCTGATACCAACTTGTAACGCCCCGACTTCCCAATATTAAAAATATACTGTTTTTAACAAAATAGAATTTGATACAGGGGAATTTTAGAAAATTTCGACATGAAGTATTCATAAATCGGATTATCCACCTGTTATTCAACCCAAACCAAATTCCCATTTAACAAATATAATAAAATCTTATTACACCCTTGATTCCTCATCGAGGATCGATACCAGGTTATGGTATGAAACAAGAATCTAAACTATACAAATTATTACAATTTCCTCTACTATTCTGATTTCAATAACTATACCGTCTGATCTGTAGCTTCCAAACTGTGCTTACCACTCTAGCTTCGAGATCTATCCTGTAAAGGCTGCCTCATTGCTCTCATATGACTCGTACGATGTAGACATCCACCCTTATTCCTAACTGAAAGATTAGGAAAATAAAGCAAGAGTGAACCAAAGAATGCTCAGCAAGTGAACAGTATAGTGAAACAATAATACTACAATGATTCATTGACGAACATGTCACTGACCAACTTATCTCAAAGGAATAATTCACAATTACAGAAGCTCAAGAACTTTAAAGATTTAACATTTTGTTTAACTCAGGAAATGGAATAGAATTGGACTATTTTGCATTTTATTAATGAAAACAATAAGGTTAGGCTGCTGATCAGTCACGCACTAACCCCGGACAAACGCACACAGCAATGTCCTTTAATGGATCCACGGCACACATTGGCCTTAATAACTTCTGACCACGAATCTGGTCCGACCCTTTACGGTCCACATTTAAAAAAAAAAAAAAAACAACAGTCCAATCCTATAATCTGAACGTCAGGTGTCGGAACAATCGACCACCTCGACCAGCCAAGCACCCTGGCAACTCACGTCCAGGTTAACAACTCAAATCTCAAGAAGAAATGAGGTCTAGTAAAATTCTGACCTAGACATCGACAATTTCGATATAGAGAAGGGTATTATTTCATAATATATCAATGGAACAGGGACAACAAATTCAGCACTATTGATTGGGATATGATAAACAGCTATTCATATTTATTGAAAATTAAAGAGCAATAAAATCAACGACAAATCGAACTAATATAATGATCAAGTGACGAAAAGCATGGTTCACTTGAAAGATAAGTAAAATGATTTATTTGCAACATGAGTAACCACAACTGTAATTGTAAGATAAAGCAAGGATATAGTCAAGTGCTAAGCATTTAATAAAATTTACCAACACATTGTCAAGTTGAATTAACATAAGTGAATTAAGTAGTTTAAAAATGATCATCTGTAAAATAACTCCAGGACATTTAAATTGTAGGACAGTTTGAAGAAAGCCTCTCCTAAAGGGGTCCATTGGTGAAAATCCATTACCAAGTTTGAACTATCATGAGAGATTCAAATATCTTAAAACGAAGATTTAAGAAATTCTCAATTATTTAAGGTCTCACCCTTGTCAGCTAAGCACTCATAGGCTTCAGCTGCTAGAACCGGCATGACAATAATGAGTTTAAATAATTAAGAAGATCTCAATTCATTCTTGGCTTTAACCGTCACTGAGCAACACATGCCTCAGCAACAGTATAAACCTCGAATTAGTTTACATAAATTTGAAAGAAAATATACTTTGAAGCATATCAGCATAGACGAGGAATATTGAAATAATTTAATTTTTAAAATAAATCAACACCTGAACGATATGTGGGGAAAATAAACAATGACAGAATAATTTGAGAATAAATGTTTGTAATTTAATAGAAGAAAATGTCACTGGGAATAAAAATGAAAAGTATAGGCACTAGCAAAATGATTTGAAAGGATAATCGTATAGTTAACAGGACAGTTTCACGTTATTTAGAGTAAAAATGAAGAATATAATCGCTTGCAGGAAGGGATTTCGAAAGAACAATAAATAATACAAAAGGTTTCACATCACTTGAACAATAAATGTGGGATAGTAAACTTGCCTCAATACACAGGGTTTCCATTTCCAATACTTTAACTCTTTATCACTTTACATCCGTCGCCCTCTCTAATTGACCTTTCTTCGATCACAAATCCACTTTTCCTTTATCACTTGTCAGTCCCGATAATTATCTCTTTCCTTCCTCTACATTCCATTTCCACATTCTCTGGCTCTTAACTAGCCTCCTATGCGTACCTATATACAGGTAAAGTACTACTTCAGTACACGTATAACCTTAACCATCTAATTCTATTCTACCCAATCGTGTCCTATTTCGCTTTACAATTAACACATATAGTTCATACAAATCATATTCTCGAAATACTAACATATAACCACATAATTACACAAGTACTTAGCACGAATTATTCATATCTATTCACAAATACTCCTTATCAGATTACAAAATAATTACAAAATAATTCCAATAAAATTTGGACAGCGCCTCCTTTGTAATACCACACTACCTGTCAGAATACATCCGACCCAAGCATCAATTCAATCACTCTATCTACTATCAACTTTAATTCGACTGACAATTACAATCCAAAAGCGAACACTAGCTAGTGTTATAACTTTAATAATCCGAATGGTCAATATATAACCCTAAACTACATTTCAACTTCTACACTTACAATCATAAACTCACTAACAGGAAATCACTACATTACACCCGCATACAAATTTATCATATATGTATATTTAATATTCATAACTCATAAGCCATCAAGTTATGTACTACTATAACTTACGAACCAAAACTATGAACCTTATAATTTGTTTATCTCAAAACCTCCTATAAACATACAAAACATGCTGATACTAACAGATTTATCAAATACATAACTCCACCAGAACTTCCAATCACAACCACAACAATTTTTGGCAATTAAACGAAAATTCCGGCGACCACAAACCCGAAGTTCGACTATAACCAGTACATCACAAAAATAAACACAAAGACAAGTATTGACCTCACTTTTACTCGAATAACACAATCATGACCTCAATTCATATAACACACTCTTCCATGAAGCCCTCACTAATTTAGAGAAAAATCAAAATTTTAACATAATCAATTAAACACCTATACAATCGAACCTAAACCTTTATTCATAGACATCTTCATTCAATAATATACACATACCCACTCACTTGCAGCAATTCTAACACCCATTTCAACCTCACCTAAAACCCACACTAACCACACATTCGAACATAGCCTTATATTTTTCTGCCTCCTTTTCCACGACTTAACACCATCAACATAAACACAGCCCTGCACAGCTTCTGCAACCCCTGATCATCCTCGTATCCACCTCTCTTGCCTCCTCTAATTCACACTGTCCCAAACCCACTCACTTGGACACATACTCGAACACACATACCATCACACTTACTTACGGTACTCCATTACAGCCACCTCCCAATGACTCCACCTTATCTCATCTCCCCCTTGGTCTGTCCCCTGCCTCCCTCGTATCTCTTTCCCCTACCTTAACACCCACAACAACAACAAAAGCTATACTACCGAACTCAGCATACACTACCAGCAACTCGATATTCCCCTCACCACTTTTCCCCTCTTCAACTCTTCTCCAAGAAGAACACACCCTGCACTGCAATCTACAACACAAACCCATCATAACTCACCTCAGCAACTAACCCAAACCCTCCTGATTTTCGAACAATCCCCTACACATACCCACAGGACAACACATACATACACACCACGACACCTTCACATCGAATACACACACCTGCTCGATTTGTACATCACACCCATAGTTTATACCTCACGCACAACACCTCTACACACACAAAAATACACACCCATCATATACCCGCATCACATACACCATACATACAACAGGCGCGCATAAAAGTAACAATAGGGGAGGTAATTTGAGGGAGAAAAACGAATTAGAGAGAGATAAGTCGAGAGATATTGAAGGAAGAGAGTTTTTGAGAGAGATTATTGAGGAAAGAGAGATCAAAACCGAACAAAATAGAGCATCTCTCCTCGATGATACTAGAAGCTGCTAGTTCTGATTAAAAAGGGGTAGGGCAATTATGAAAATATGAAATTAAACCATTTAAAATATTTCCAAAAATCGAAATTAAATGGAAAATAAGTGTAAAATTAAATTTAAAGATTTTAAAAATAAAGTTTATGAAATTACAAACACTCCCATATTTTTAAAATATTTTTAGGATAAAAAATGAATTAAATATGAATTTTGCAAGTTAAGATCCTTTAAATACAATAAAACTCGTAAAATCATTTTAAAATACTTAAACACCTAAAATAATTCAACCAATAATTTTAAAAACAAAATAAATATACAAATATGATATTGCATAAGATTTCGGGATTTTTTTTTTAATAACTCCGATGATTTTATAAAATTTTACAAAGATCAATAATGCATGATTTAAATAGATATAAATCATCAAAAAATTTAAAATAAAATTACTCGAACCCATATTTCACATATACATCATCATATAAGCACATAAACATGATGTCACACATATTTAATCTTAAAAAAAAAAAAATTCACCTCTTATAATCCACATTTAATATTAAATAAACATTTATAAATACACGATTTTCTAGGGCGTTATATCATTCCCCCCTTAATAGGATTCTGTCCTCAGAATCGACCGTAAGAAAACGTATGACGGTATTCTCAAACATTTCTCTTTCAATTTCCAAGTCATTTCTTTCATTCTAGAATTCCTTTATATCAATTCATATCTAGCTAGGCTCGTCCTGTAGGCTCGTACATTCCAACATAAACTTAAACCTTTGGCATACATGTCTCGTTAATGATAGATATTTATCACTCGTACGTGACGCTCCTGTTCTATCGAAAATCGGACATGACCTATTCGTATAATGGACTATAGCCTATATGAAAGTAACTCAATTACTAAGCCAATCATCCATAAATAATTCATTCATATACAATACTAAAACAAAACCTGCCTTGACTTGCAGCAAAAATAAAAGCGAAGAAATCTGCCTTGACTTGCAATAAACAGGTAAATAATTAAATTTTTTTAAACAAAATCCACGCGACTAAAACAGTTGATACAACTTTCACGCTCATACTCATAACCGTATTCATCCTTTCTTTGTCCATGCGGTTGCACTGACTCTGGGATGGTTTTCAGTTTTCAATCTCTCATGACTCCTGAAAACTTTCTTCACATTTATCCCTTCATTTTCCTGATTTGTAGGCTTGTCTACTGTTGTAGCTATCTTGGTAAAATTTTTGACAACCTTCGATAATTCCTAGCTGGTCTTTCAACATTTTCGATCTATGCTGGCGTCTTAGGCCTTTTCCGATTCATTACAGCTTCGTCATCACAACATTCACTTCGATCCTTTCATCATATCCTAAAAATTGTAGTTCTTCCATTTACAAAGCTCGTACTTAGAAATCACATATATGCTTACTAGAATCTGCTCCAATTTATTCATCTATTTATTGATCTTTCACATGTATAAGATAACTTTAAACCTTGTAATAATAATCTCTTAGTCTGCATGATCGTTAAAACTCCATTGTCTGGCCTTGGTCTTGAAACATGACTTCTACATTCCTTGGGAATCATAGCTTCACTTTCTTGTCCTGATACCTTGCTTGTACCTCATAATCAATCAATCGATTTGATCCTAGAATCACACCTTATTCTCGTAACTGTAAACATATCCACACTTAATAGCGTCATTCGTAGCCTTTTCGAATTTTCCAGCTCCTAAGCGATTTATAGGGGAGGGTCCTATTGCCTTTATCGTAGTATTCGCTGGGACTGACATTATAAAACCCGGTGAAACGTCTTAACTTCTTGCGCTTATTGCGTACAACTTCTGGCTCCTAACTTTCCAAATTTAGTATAGTACAACTTCAGTATGCTTCTTCTCGAATTCCTTCCACACTAGCATTCCCTTGTATCAATTCACGTATCTATAAGCTTATCCGGTAGGCCTTCGAATTTCTAACACAAACTTAATCCTGTGGTTTGCATGTCTCGTTAATTTTTGATATTCGTGATCCTTCGAACTATGTCCACATAATTTGTTAACTCCAACACAATCTCTTTACTTCTCTATCCAAAGCTTCAATTCCTACTAAAATTTTCTTAAAAACGAACTGTCTAACTCTACTTTGCTTCGCTCAAAGTATCCCATTACGGTCCTAAAATTCATATCCGATCATTGGTCTCAAATCATTTAAGATCTCATAATATCCCTTCTACTATATCCTCGGCCAAATGTACAATAAACAAGTGTTCATCAACAATCTTTCCTTCATGATAACTATCTCATACCAGTTATATCAATCATCGCTCCATTTCCGACTTTAACACTGTTATCATTTCATGTCCTTATCATCTGCTCCTTAACGATAATCAGTTTCTCCGTATTATCAAATCTTGTACGTGTGTTATGAATCCACTATGTAATCTAACTTGAAATTCAATCTCTACTTTAACCTCAATTTTCAAACCCGTTCATCCAATTTCCATTCGACGTAAATGTAGCTTACACCACTCAAAATTTCATTATCTCCATCTTTACTGCTCTCAAGCATTAATAACTTTTAGAAATTACAAGGATTTATAACAAAAAGGATCAATAGAATAGACAGGTATTAACATGTATGAATATAAGATGAGTTTTGTTTGATATGAATTTTTATAAAAGAATTTACTGAGAGATCAAAATGATCATTGAACTGTTTTCAGGTTGCATTTGTCACTTAGGTCAACCGCCATAGTACGAAAAGGTGGCCAGCCTTCAGTACTTTCATGACAAACACAATTAGTGGCGTCCCACCAGACTTCTATCACATAGATAGTATGTCCCTGAATCCCCTACATACATAGGGTTGTTCATCCCAGTTAGAATAAAGAAGGTTAAGTATTCAGAGAGAAACAAAAAGAATTCAAAAGTTTCAAAAGTTTATATATATATATATATATATATATATATATATATATATATATATAATATTGAATAAAGAATAGCAAATGTTCGGGGAAAATAGAAAGAATTCAAGGATCTCCATAATTTATATACGTCATGTTGAATCAAGTGATCCCTTGGAAAATAGCGGTATCTCAAAAAAAAATAGGAATGTGTTTAAATAAATCTGAAAAATTTGTCATCAATTGAAGTATAGTTGATTATCAAAGGTGATGGGGTATTATCAAAATAAGAAGGAACAGAAAAAAGGTTAAATCTCCTTAGTCAATGAAATCAACGGCTAGTAATGAATAACCACGCCATTCCTCCAACCCATGCCAGGTATCGCATTTCACATCTTGTTTACAATCCTTTCGCACTTTCTATATCGCTCACGGGGAAACTAAAGTCGGAAAAGAAACTCTAGAAGGTACACAAAGGTCTGCACGTAGCGTCTTCCAAGTCGATAGCTCTAGTCGTCTATTTAGCGTATGTTGTTCCGAATCATCTACCTCGTCCTAAATTGAATCTCCGGATGAATCGAATTTCTGCTCGCACGATAAGTCGAAATACCAAATAACGTCGTAACAGTCGTCCTAATATCCTAAGACGAACCTTATCCTAAATCATCATATCTAACGTCCCACTTAAATACGCATACTTAATCATCCTAACTTGTTTCAGTGACCATAACCTGTCGCTCTGATACCAACTTGTAACGCCCCGACTTCCCAATATTAAAAATATACTGTTTTTAACAAAATAGAATTTGATACAGGGGAATTTTAGAAAATTTCGACATGAAGTATTCATAAATCGGATTATCCACCTGTTATTCAACCCAAACCAAATTCCCATTTAACAAATATAATAAAATCTTATTACACCCTTGATTCCTCATCGAGGATCGATACCAGGTTATGGTATGAAACAAGAATCTAAACTATACAAATTATTACAATTTCCTCTACTATTCTGATTTCAATAACTATACCGTCTGATCTGTAGCTTCCAAACTGTGCTTACCACTCTAGCTTCGAGATCTATCCTGTAAAGGCTGCCTCATTGCTCTCATATGACTCGTACGATGTAGACATCCACCCTTATTCCTAACTGAAAGATTAGGAAAATAAAGCAAGAGTGAACCAAAGAATGCTCAGCAAGTGAACAGTATAGTGAAACAATAATACTACAATGATTCATTGACGAACATGTCACTGACCAACTTATCTCAAAGGAATAATTCACAATTACAGAAGCTCAAGAACTTTAAAGATTTAACATTTTGTTTAACTCAGGAAATGGAATAGAATTGGACTATTTTGCATTTTATTAATGAAAACAATAAGGTTAGGCTGCTGATCAGTCACGCACTAACCCCGGACAAACGCACACAGCAATGTCCTTTAATGGATCCACGGCACACATTGGCCTTAATAACTTCTGACCACGAATCTGGTCCGACCCTTTACGGTCCACATTTAAAAAAAAAAAAAAAACAACAGTCCAATCCTATAATCTGAACGTCAGGTGTCGGAACAATCGACCACCTCGACCAGCCAAGCACCCTGGCAACTCACGTCCAGGTTAACAACTCAAATCTCAAGAAGAAATGAGGTCTAGTAAAATTCTGACCTAGACATCGACAATTTCGATATAGAGAAGGGTATTATTTCATAATATATCAATGGAACAGGGACAACAAATTCAGCACTATTGATTGGGATATGATAAACAGCTATTCATATTTATTGAAAATTAAAGAGCAATAAAATCAACGACAAATCGAACTAATATAATGATCAAGTGACGAAAAGCATGGTTCACTTGAAAGATAAGTAAAATGATTTATTTGCAACATGAGTAACCACAACTGTAATTGTAAGATAAAGCAAGGATATAGTCAAGTGCTAAGCATTTAATAAAATTTACCAACACATTGTCAAGTTGAATTAACATAAGTGAATTAAGTAGTTTAAAAATGATCATCTGTAAAATAACTCCAGGACATTTAAATTGTAGGACAGTTTGAAGAAAGCCTCTCCTAAAGGGGTCCATTGGTGAAAATCCATTACCAAGTTTGAACTATCATGAGAGATTCAAATATCTTAAAACGAAGATTTAAGAAATTCTCAATTATTTAAGGTCTCACCCTTGTCAGCTAAGCACTCATAGGCTTCAGCTGCTAGAACCGGCATGACAAAAATGAGTTTAAATAATTAAGAAGATCTCAATTCATTCTTGGCTTTAACCGTCACTGAGCAACACATGCCTCAGCAACAGTATAAACCTCGAATTAGTTTACATAAATTTGAAAGAAAATATACTTTGAAGCATATCAGCATAGACGAGGAATATTGAAATAATTTAATTTTTAAAATAAATCAACACCTGAACGATATGTGGGGAAAATAAACAATGACAGAATAATTTGAGAATAAATGTTTGTAATTTAATAGAAGAAAATGTCACTGGGAATAAAAATGAAAAGTATAGGCACTAGCAAAATGATTTGAAAGGATAATCGTATAGTTAACAGGACAGTTTCACGTTATTTAGAGTAAAAATGAAGAATATAATCGCTTGCAGGAAGGGATTTCGAAAGAACAATAAATAATACAAAAGGTTTCACATCACTTGAACAATAAATGAGGGATAGTAAACTTGCCTCAATACACAGGGTTTCCATTTCCAATACTTTAACTCTTTATCACTTTACATCCGTCGCCCTCTCTAATTGACCTTTCTTCGATCACAAATCCACTTTTCCTTTATCACTTGTCAGTCCCGATAATTATCTCTTTCCTTCCTCTACATTCCATTTCCACATTCTCTGGCTCTTAACTAGCCTCCTATGCGTACCTATATACAGGTAAAGTACTACTTCAGTACACGTATAACCTTAACCATCTAATTCTATTCTACCCAATCGTGTCCTATTTCGCTTTACAATTAACACATATAGTTCATACAAATCATATTCTCGAAATACTAACATATAACCACATAATTACACAAGTACTTAGCACGAATTATTCATATCTATTCACAAATACTCCTTATCAGATTACAAAATAATTACAAAATAATTCCAATAAAATTTGGACAGCGCCTCCTTTGTAATACCACACTATCTGTCAGAATACATCCGACCCAAGCATCAATTCAATCACTCTATCTACTATCAACTTTAATTCGACTGACAATTACAATCCAAAAGCGAACACTAGCTAGTGTTATAACTTTAATAATCCGAATGGTCAATATATAACCCTAAACTACATTTCAACTTCTACACTTACAATCATAAACTCACTAACAGGAAATCACTACATTACACCCGCATACAAATTTATCATATATGTATATTTAATATTCATAACTCATAAGCCATCAAGTTATGTACTACTATAACTTACGAACCAAAACTATGAACCTTATAATTTGTTTATCTCAAAACCTCCTATAAACATACAAAACATGCTGATACTAACAGATTTATCAAATACATAACTCCACCAGAACTTCCAATCACAACCACAACAATTTTTGGCAATTAAACGAAAATTCCGGCGACCACAAACCCGAAGTTCGACTATAACCAGTACATCACAAAAATAAACACAAAGACAAGTATTGACCTCAGTTTTACTCGAATAACACAATCATGACCTCAATTCATATAACACACTCTTCCATGAAGCCCTCACTAATTTAGAGAAAAATCAAAATTTTAACATAATCAATTAAACACCTATACAATCGAACCTAAACCTTTATTCATAGACATCTTCATTCAATAATATACACATACCCACTCACTTGCAGCAATTCTAACACCCATTTCAACCTCACCTAAAACCCACACTAACCACACATTCGAACATAGCCTTATATTTTTCTGCCTCCTTTTCCACGACTTAACACCATCAACATAAACACAGCCCTGCACAGCTTCTGCAACCCCTGATCATCCTCGTATCCACCTCTCTTGCCTCCTCTAATTCACACTGTCCCAAACCCACTCACTTGGACACATACTCGAACACACATACCATCACACTTACTTACGGTACTCCATTACAGCCACCTCCCAATGACTCCACCTTATCTCATCTCCCCCTTGGTCTGTCCCCTGCCTCCCTCGTATCTCTTTCCCCTACCTTAACACCCACAACAACAACAAAAGCTATACTACCGAACTCAGCATACACTACCAGCAACTCGATATTCCCCTCACCACTTTTCCCCTCTTCAACTCTTCTCCAAGAAGAACACACCCTGCACTGCAATCTACAACACAAACCCATCATAACTCACCTCAGCAACTAACCCAAACCCTCCTGATTTTCGAACAATCCCCTACACATACCCACAGGACAACACATACATACACACCACGACACCTTCACATCGAATACACACACCTGCTCGATTTGTACATCACACCCATAGTTTATACCTCACGCACAACACCTCTACACACACAAAAATACACACCCATCATATACCCGCATCACATACACCATACATACAACAGGCGCGCATAAAAGTAACAATAGGGGAGGTAATTTGAGGGAGAAAAACGAATTAGAGAGAGATAAGTCGAGAGATATTGAAGGAAGAGAGTTTTTGAGAGAGATTATTGAGGAAAGAGAGATCAAAACCGAACAAAATAGAGCATCTCTCCTCGATGATACTAGAAGCTGCTAGTTCTGATTAAAAAGGGGTAGGGCAATTATGAAAATATGAAATTAAACCATTTAAAATATTTCCAAAAATCGAAATTAAATGGAAAATAAGTGTAAAATTAAATTTAAAGATTTTAAAAATAAAGTTTATGAAATTACAAACACTCCCATATTTTTAAAATATTTTTAGGATAAAAAATGAATTAAATATGAATTTTGCAAGTTAAGATCCTTTAAATACAATAAAACTCGTAAAATCATTTTAAAATACTTAAACACCTAAAATAATTCAACCAATAATTTTAAAAACAAAATAAATATACAAATATGATATTGCATAAGATTTCGGGATTTTTTTTTTAATAACTCCGATGATTTTATAAAATTTTACAAAGATCAATAATGCATGATTTAAATAGATATAAATCATCAAAAAATTTAAAATAAAATTACTCGAACCCATATTTCACATATACATCATCATATAAGCACATAAACATGATGTCACACATATTTAATCCTAAAAAAAAAAAAATTCACCTCTTATAATCCACATTTAATATTAAATAAACATTTATAAATACACGATTTTCTAGGGCGTTATATCATTCCCCCCTTAATAGGATTCTGTCCTCAGAATCGACCGTAAGAAAACGTATGACGGTATTCTCAAACATTTCTCTTTCAATTTCCAAGTCATTTCTTTCATTCTAGAATTCCTTTATATCAATTCATATCTCGCTAGGCTCGTCCTGTAGGCTCGTACATTCCAACATAAACTTAAACCTTTGGCATACATGTCTCGTTAATGATAGATATTTATCACTCGTACGTGACGCTCCTGTTCTATCGAAAATCGGACATGACCTATTCGTATAATGGACTATAGCCTATATGAAAGTAACTCAATTACTAAGCCAATCATCCATAAATAATTCATTCATATACAATACTAAAACAAAACCTGCCTTGACTTGCAGCAAAAATAAAAGCGAAGAAATCTGCCTTGACTTGCAATAAACAGGTAAATAATTAAATTTTTTTAAACAAAATCCACGCGACTAAAACAGTTGATACAACTTTCACGCTCATACTCATAACCGTATTCATCCTTTCTTTGTCCATGCGGTTGCACTGACTCTGGGATGGTTTTCAGTTTTCAATCTCTCATGACTCCTGAAAACTTTCTTCACATTTATCCCTTCATTTTCCTGATTTGTAGGCTTGTCTACTGTTGTAGCTATCTTGGTAAAATTTTTGACAACCTTCGATAATTCCTAGCTGGTCTTTCAACATTTTCGATCTATGCTGGCGTCTTAGGCCTTTTCCGATTCATTACAGCTTCGTCATCACAACATTCACTTCGATCCTTTCATCATATCCTAAAAATTGTAGTTCTTCCATTTACAAAGCTCGTACTTAGAAATCACATATATGCTTACTAGAATCTGCTCCAATTTATTCATCTATTTATTGATCTTTCACATGTATAAGATAACTTTAAACCTTGTAATAATAATCTCTTAGTCTGCATGATCGTTAAAACTCCATTGTCTGGCCTTGGTCTTGAAACATGACTTCTACATTCCTTGGGAATCATAGCTTCACTTTCTTGTCCTGATACCTTGCTTGTACCTCATAATCAATCAATCGATTTGATCCTAGAATCACACCTTATTCTCGTAACTGTAAACATATCCACACTTAATAGCGTCATTCGTAGCCTTTTCGAATTTTCCAGCTCCTAAGCGATTTATAGGGGAGGGTCCTATTGCCTTTATCGTAGTATTCGCTGGGACTGACATTATAAAACCCGGTGAAACGTCTTAACTTCTTGCGCTTATTGCGTACAACTTCTGGCTCCTAACTTTCCAAATTTAGTATAGTACAACTTCAGTATGCTTCTTCTCGAATTCCTTCCACACTAGCATTCCCTTGTATCAATTCACGTATCTATAAGCTTATCCGGTAGGCCTTCGAATTTCTAACACAAACTTAATCCTGTGGTTTGCATGTCTCGTTAATTTTTGATATTCGTGATCCTTCGAACTATGTCCACATAATTTGTTAACTCCAACACAATCTCTTTACTTCTCTATCCAAAGCTTCAATTCCTACTAAAATTTTCTTAAAAACGAACTGTCTAACTCTACTTTGCTTCGCTCAAAGTATCCCATTACGGTCCTAAAATTCATATCCGATCATTGGTCTCAAATCATTTAAGATCTCATAATATCCCTTCTACTATATCCTCGGCCAAATGTACAATAAACAAGTGTTCATCAACAATCTTTCCTTCATGATAACTATCTCATACCAGTTATATCAATCATCGCTCCATTTCCGACTTTAACACTGTTATCATTTCATGTCCTTATCATCTGCTCCTTAACGATAATCAGTTTCTCCGTATTATCAAATCTTGTACGTGTGTTATGAATCCACTATGTAATCTAACTTGAAATTCAATCTCTACTTTAACCTCAATTTTCAAACCCGTTCATCCAATTTCCATTCGACGTAAATGTAGCTTACACCACTCAAAATTTCATTATCTCCATCTTTACTGCTCTCAAGCATTAATAACTTTTAGAAATTACAAGGATTTATAACAAAAAGGATCAATAGAATAGACAGGTATTAACATGTATGAATATAAGATGAGTTTTGTTTGATATGAATTTTTATAAAAGAATTTACTGAGAGATCAAAATGATCATTGAACTGTTTTCAGGTTGCATTTGTCACTTAGGTCAACCGCCATAGTACGAAAAGGTGGCCAGCCTTCAGTACTTTCATGACAAACACAATTAGTGGTGTCCCACCAGACTTCTATCACATAGATAGTATGTCCCTGAATCCCCTACATACATAGGGTTGTTCATCCCAGTTAGAATAAAGAAGGTTAAGTATTCAGAGAGAAACAAAAAGAATTCAAAAGTTTCAAAAGTTTATATATATATATATATATATATATATATATATATATATATATATATATAATATTGAATAAAGAATAGCAAATGTTCGGGGAAAATAGAAAGAATTCAAGGATCTCCATAATTTATATACGTCATGTTGAATCAAGTGATCCCTTGGAAAATAGCGGTATCTCAAAAAAAAATAGGAATGTGTTTAAATAAATCTGAAAAATTTGTCATCAATTGAAGTATAGTTGATTATCAAAGGTGATGGGGTATTATCAAAATAAGAAGGAACAGAAAAAAGGTTAAATCTCCTTAGTCAATGAAATCAACGGCTAGTAATGAATAACCACGCCATTCCTCCAACCCATGCCAGGTATCGCATTTCACATCTTGTTTACAATCCTTTCGCACTTTCTATATCGCTCACGGGGAAACTAAAGTCGGAAAAGAAACTCTAGAAGGTACACAAAGGTCTGCACGTAGCGTCTTCCAAGTCGATAGCTCTAGTCGTCTATTTAGCGTATGTTGTTCCGAATCATCTACCTCGTCCTAAATTGAATCTCCGGATGAATCGAATTTCTGCTCGCACGATAAGTCGAAATACCAAATAACGTCGTAACAGTCGTCCTAATATCCTAAGACGAACCTTATCCTAAATCATCATATCTAACGTCCCACTTAAATACGCATACTTAATCATCCTAACTTGTTTCAGTGACCATAACCTGTCGCTCTGATACCAACTTGTAACGCCCCGACTTCCCAATATTAAAAATATACTGTTTTTAACAAAATAGAATTTGATACAGGGGAATTTTAGAAAATTTCGACATGAAGTATTCATAAATCGGATTATCCACCTGTTATTCAACCCAAACCAAATTCCCATTTAACAAATATAATAAAATCTTATTACACCCTTGATTCCTCATCGAGGATCGATACCAGGTTATGGTATGAAACAAGAATCTAAACTATACAAATTATTACAATTTCCTCTACTATTCTGATTTCAATAACTATACCGTCTGATCTGTAGCTTCCAAACTGTGCTTACCACTCTAGCTTCGAGATCTATCCTGTAAAGGCTGCCTCATTGCTCTCATATGACTCGTACGATGTAGACATCCACCCTTATTCCTAACTGAAAGATTAGGAAAATAAAGCAAGAGTGAACCAAAGAATGCTCAGCAAGTGAACAGTATAGTGAAACAATAATACTACAATGATTCATTGACGAACATGTCACTGACCAACTTATCTCAAAGGAATAATTCACAATTACAGAAGCTCAAGAACTTTAAAGATTTAACATTTTGTTTAACTCAGGAAATGGAATAGAATTGGACTATTTTGCATTTTATTAATGAAAACAATAAGGTTAGGCTGCTGATCAGTCACGCACTAACCCCGGACAAACGCACACAGCAATGTCCTTTAATGGATCCACGGCACACATTGGCCTTAATAACTTCTGACCACGAATCTGGTCCGACCCTTTACGGTCCACATTTAAAAAAAAAAAAAAAACAACAGTCCAATCCTATAATCTGAACGTCAGGTGTCGGAACAATCGACCACCTCGACCAGCCAAGCACCCTGGCAACTCACGTCCAGGTTAACAACTCAAATCTCAAGAAGAAATGAGGTCTAGTAAAATTCTGACCTAGACATCGACAATTTCGATATAGAGAAGGGTATTATTTCATAATATATCAATGGAACAGGGACAACAAATTCAGCACTATTGATTGGGATATGATAAACAGCTATTCATATTTATTGAAAATTAAAGAGCAATAAAATCAACGACAAATCGAACTAATATAATGATCAAGTGACGAAAAGCATGGTTCACTTGAAAGATAAGTAAAATGATTTATTTGCAACATGAGTAACCACAACTGTAATTGTAAGATAAAGCAAGGATATAGTCAAGTGCTAAGCATTTAATAAAATTTACCAACACATTGTCAAGTTGAATTAACATAAGTGAATTAAGTAGTTTAAAAATGATCATCTGTAAAATAACTCCAGGACATTTAAATTGTAGGACAGTTTGAAGAAAGCCTCTCCTAAAGGGGTCCATTGGTGAAAATCCATTACCAAGTTTGAACTATCATGAGAGATTCAAATATCTTAAAACGAAGATTTAAGAAATTCTCAATTATTTAAGGTCTCACCCTTGTCAGCTAAGCACTCATAGGCTTCAGCTGCTAGAACCGGCATGACAATAATGAGTTTAAATAATTAAGAAGATCTCAATTCATTCTTGGCTTTAACCGTCACTGAGCAACACATGCCTCAGCAACAGTATAAACCTCGAATTAGTTTACATAAATTTGAAAGAAAATATACTTTGAAGCATATCAGCATAGACGAGGAATATTGAAATAATTTAATTTTTAAAATAAATCAACACCTGAACGATATGTGGGGAAAATAAACAATGACAGAATAATTTGAGAATAAATGTTTGTAATTTAATAGAAGAAAATGTCACTGGGAATAAAAATGAAAAGTATAGGCACTAGCAAAATGATTTGAAAGGATAATCGTATAGTTAACAGGACAGTTTCACGTTATTTAGAGTAAAAATGAAGAATATAATCGCTTGCAGGAAGGGATTTCGAAAGAACAATAAATAATACAAAAGGTTTCACATCACTTGAACAATAAATGAGGGATAGTAAACTTGCCTCAATACACAGGGTTTCCATTTCCAATACTTTAACTCTTTATCACTTTACATCCGTCGCCCTCTCTAATTGACCTTTCTTCGATCACAAATCCACTTTTCCTTTATCACTTGTCAGTCCCGATAATTATCTCTTTCCTTCCTCTACATTCCATTTCCACATTCTCTGGCTCTTAACTAGCCTCCTATGCGTACCTATATACAGGTAAAGTACTACTTCAGTACACGTATAACCTTAACCATCTAATTCTATTCTACCCAATCGTGTCCTATTTCGCTTTACAATTAACACATATAGTTCATACAAATCATATTCTCGAAATACTAACATATAACCACATAATTACACAAGTACTTAGCACGAATTATTCATATCTATTCACAAATACTCCTTATCAGATTACAAAATAATTACAAAATAATTCCAATAAAATTTGGACAGCGCCTCCTTTGTAATACCACACTATCTGTCAGAATACATCCGACCCAAGCATCAATTCAATCACTCTATCTACTATCAACTTTAATTCGACTGACAATTACAATCCAAAAGCGAACACTAGCTAGTGTTATAACTTTAATAATCCGAATGGTCAATATATAACCCTAAACTACATTTCAACTTCTACACTTACAATCATAAACTCACTAACAGGAAATCACTACATTACACCCGCATACAAATTTATCATATATGTATATTTAATATTCATAACTCATAAGCCATCAAGTTATGTACTACTATAACTTACGAACCAAAACTATGAACCTTATAATTTGTTTATCTCAAAACCTCCTATAAACATACAAAACATGCTGATACTAACAGATTTATCAAATACATAACTCCACCAGAACTTCCAATCACAACCACAACAATTTTTGGCAATTAAACGAAAATTCCGGCGACCACAAACCCGAAGTTCGACTATAACCAGTACATCACAAAAATAAACACAAAGACAAGTATTGACCTCAGTTTTACTCGAATAACACAATCATGACCTCAATTCATATAACACACTCTTCCATGAAGCCCTCACTAATTTAGAGAAAAATCAAAATTTTAACATAATCAATTAAACACCTATACAATCGAACCTAAACCTTTATTCATAGACATCTTCATTCAATAATATACACATACCCACTCACTTGCAGCAATTCTAACACCCATTTCAACCTCACCTAAAACCCACACTAACCACACATTCGAACATAGCCTTATATTTTTCTGCCTCCTTTTCCACGACTTAACACCATCAACATAAACACAGCCCTGCACAGCTTCTGCAACCCCTGATCATCCTCGTATCCACCTCTCTTGCCTCCTCTAATTCACACTGTCCCAAACCCACTCACTTGGACACATACTCGAACACACATACCATCACACTTACTTACGGTACTCCATTACAGCCACCTCCCAATGACTCCACCTTATCTCATCTCCCCCTTGGTCTGTCCCCTGCCTCCCTCGTATCTCTTTCCCCTACCTTAACACCCACAACAACAACAAAAGCTATACTACCGAACTCAGCATACACTACCAGCAACTCGATATTCCCCTCACCACTTTTCCCCTCTTCAACTCTTCTCCAAGAAGAACACACCCTGCACTGCAATCTACAACACAAACCCATCATAACTCACCTCAGCAACTAACCCAAACCCTCCTGATTTTCGAACAATCCCCTACACATACCCACAGGACAACACATACATACACACCACGACACCTTCACATCGAATACACACACCTGCTCGATTTGTACATCACACCCATAGTTTATACCTCACGCACAACACCTCTACACACACAAAAATACACACCCATCATATACCCGCATCACATACACCATACATACAACAGGCGCGCATAAAAGTAACAATAGGGGAGGTAATTTGAGGGAGAAAAACGAATTAGAGAGAGATAAGTCGAGAGATATTGAAGGAAGAGAGTTTTTGAGAGAGATTATTGAGGAAAGAGAGATCAAAACCGAACAAAATAGAGCATCTCTCCTCGATGATACTAGAAGCTGCTAGTTCTGATTAAAAAGGGGTAGGGCAATTATGAAAATATGAAATTAAACCATTTAAAATATTTCCAAAAATCGAAATTAAATGGAAAATAAGTGTAAAATTAAATTTAAAGATTTTAAAAATAAAGTTTATGAAATTACAAACACTCCCATATTTTTAAAATATTTTTAGGATAAAAAATGAATTAAATATGAATTTTGCAAGTTAAGATCCTTTAAATACAATAAAACTCGTAAAATCATTTTAAAATACTTAAACACCTAAAATAATTCAACCAATAATTTTAAAAACAAAATAAATATACAAATATGATATTGCATAAGATTTCGGGATTTTTTTTTTTAATAACTCCGATGATTTTATAAAATTTTACAAAGATCAATAATGCATGATTTAAATAGATATAAATCATCAAAAAATTTAAAATAAAATTACCCGAACCCATATTTCACATATACATCATCATATAAGCACAAAAAAACATGATGTCACACATATTTAATCCTAAAAAAAAAAATTCACCTCTTATAATCCACATTTAATATTAAATAAACATTTATAAATACACGATTTTCTAGGGCGTTATATTCAGTATAGTACAATGATGATTTTACCCATTTACTCTATAAACTTAAGGAATACAAAGTGTAATTTATTAAACTACATATACAAGATTGTATTTAGGGTAAAGATGGGGATGCAAATTGTAATTTACTCTTTTATTTAAATAAAGTGTAAGGTGAAAAAAATTATTGTGAAATAGGACAACATGAAAACGATACATAAGTGTCACACTGCCATGTGCCATGTATAAAGAAGAGAGGCTTTAAAAGCAAGCATTAAACACTCGCATGCTGTCTCAGAGCCAGACTATACACAATTTTTTGATCTTTCATATTACTGTATATAAGTAGCACCTCAGACCCTAAACAAATACTGCTAATTAACTACCTTCATTACTTGCCCTCATTTTCCTCTCTAGCAACAAAACCAACCATGTCCGGAGTATGGATATTCGACAAGAAAGGGGTAGCCCGTCTCATCTCCAACCCGACCCGCGAATCATTTGAGCAAAAAGAGCCACCTTACCCTGGAACAGCCACTGCACCAGGAGCCCGTCCACGAGTTCTCGTTTACCTCCCAGCAAACCAAGTGATCCGATCCTATGCAGAGTTGGAACTTCGACTAGGTGAACTTGGATGGACCAGGTACAACAACCCTACTGAGCCGAAGCTGCTCCAGTTCCACAGGTCCGACCATACGAATCATCTCATTTCTCTGCCTAAAAGCTTTGCTAACTTTAAATCTATTCATATGTATGATATTGTTGTCAAGAATCGATCCTTCTTTGAAGTTCGTGATCTCAGTGGCGCAACATACTCTTCATCCAGTACTCTTAGTTAGTGTAACCGATATTTAACTAATTTGTAAACTAAGTCTAAATTATTTATGTCTACTATTAAGTATTGTTATATATTATGAATTGATTGAATTTTTAGTTATACCGGTATTTGAAATTTTTGGTTTCCTCGCACCAGATGTGTAATCCAAAAAGTCATTCATAGTAATGTAATGAGACTTTGATATTGTGGTTTTTAAGATCAGTGGTACTGCCATCTAGAAATGGCACTAGGGGCGTAGCTTGCTGCTCGTTGCAATCACTCATATGACTTCATTGACCGCAAATACTTGATCTCTACTAAAGATTTAGTTAAGAATCTAATCATCTCGTACTTTTAGAGTTTTTCTTTAATTCAAATGAGTCACAAGAACGTACAAATTACAAACAGGAGAGAAAATTGAACTTGTAACATGTCATACAAACGACCTTAATTGGTATAGTTGTTGAGTATTGCCAACCCAAGTACCAAATCCAATTATAAAAAATAATTCTCTAGTATATGGAGTAATAGCCAATAATTTTCAATCTCCATTAGTACAAGACTTTTTGGAAAATACCCAAAAACAAATTCGTGTGTGCTCGGTCCAAAACGGATAATATATCATATTATTGTGGAGTTAAGCAATAATGCAACCTAATAGTAGTATATGGTAGTAATGCATAAACTGATGAAATTATCTCTGCCAAATTATATCTTATCATTGTGGAGTTAAGATTTGTTAGCAGTCCAATAATAGTATTTCCGCCAAATTATTCATCCAGTTCATTCAATGTATATTGATGGAACATACTTACATTATTGTTCATCTAAATGTACCCAATAAAGCTGACAAGTAAACTGCAAGAAAATCTACTTACCATGTATAAGACTATTGAATCTTAAAGGACTCGATAAACATTTGCCCATACATTCACTCGAAAGATTTTGAGCAGTTGATTACTTGATTGTAACACACACATGTGCGTGTTTCTAAAAGGTGTAGTATGGTAGCAGAACTTTTTGAAGGGTGTGTGTGTGTTTGTCAAATGTATTTCCTGATTGAGTTGGAGTTCGATATCTTACTTGTTATCAACTGTTTGGTACTGTACTGCATGCATGTGAAGGTTCTGAGAGGAGAGAAACAGTTTAGAATTTATTGGACCATTTTCAAATTATCATCCTTGTGGAGTTAACTGTTTGGGTACTTTATAATGTCCTCTTATTGATTGTGACTCAAACCACCAAAACCATAGAGTTCGATCTTCATCTTTTTCATTTGCTACGGTAGGTTTCGTGTTCACTTGGTCCAAATATTGCCACAAATTAATAATGTGGTTTCTTGTTTGTTTAAAATTTCTCATTTTCACATTACACAAAACCTAATAAGAAATGTTGATTCATACTAATTTTAAGTTTTATGTTTATATATACTTGCATGAATTCAAATGTACCGATTAGTGAACTAGTAAAAGATTTATAATTGTTTGTAGAAATGAAGATAATAACTGATTGGCTGATAAGTTTCATATATGTTTCATATATGTTTACCTGGAGGATGGAACTTTCAGCGCAATATGTGCGTATCTTCCTACCCCAATAATATTTACACAAATCCGAACGAGACTGTGATTCATATGGAATTTAAATTTTATGTTTGTTAATTCAAATATACCAATAGTAATCGTCAACTACTAATAGATTTATGATTGTTCGTAGAATTAATATAGGTGATACTGATCATAAGTTTCATTCACTAGGTTGATTTGATGTTCAAGTAAAATTATGAGTAAAATATTATTGGTACGAGTATACTTAAAATAATAATTATCTCACGTTGTATGTAAAATACATCATGATTAGGCTTCTTCTAAGATTTTGTTTTAAGTATCAGTGTTATAAACGGTCGTAACCTAACTAACTAATTGCTGTTGCATGCACAACTTGTATCGGTAGATTTCATCTGGCAGTAAAATATTTTGTATCAGTACAACTTGTCTCCTCCAGTGTCTTAAGAATGATTTAGTAATTTTATGAGATGGTTTTTTGTTTACTTAATTACTTTAAACTTTAAAATATATGCATGTGAGACACACAGAAGCCAATGAATTCTGTTAGGGTAGAATATATATGACAGAATTTCGTGATTTTCATGCATTGGCAAATAACATGACATAGCACTTATCTATATGTCAAGGTTCATGTAACATTAGTGTTTGATGGAAAAGAAATTATCAATTAAAAGTTATGAATATTATCAATATATATAAAACAGACTGCATGATCAAACGATTCTTTATTCTTTCGTGTTTTTTTGTATCATTTAAATTTTATTAGTGAATGATGGAAAAGAAATTATCAATTGAAAGTTGTGAATATTATCAATACATAAAACTGAATGCATGATTAAACGATTCTTTATTCTTTCATGTATTTTTTACATCATTTAATTTTCTTTTCTAGTATCAAAAAAGGTGAATACCCTAAATACCCATTTTTTATTATTCTAAATCCAAAATATCCATTTCGCGCATTGCGCGTCCTAAATATCCACGGGATATATCACTGTCACTTCCGTTTCTTGGGTCACGCCGCTGACAATGGAGTATTGCTTGAGTCTCATCACATGTAAAAAGGTAACAGAGAGGACAGAGGAGTAAGTTGACTAAATACGCTAGTTGGGAAGGCATATCTGAGGATACACAATTGGCAGTGGCATATCTTCACTTCTTCAACGAGAGAGCTCTCTCCCGTCTCCGATAATTTCTGACTACGTTCTATACAACAATCAATTCGTTATGCAATCCTCTACAAAACTATACCACTTTTAATCCATATCTAATGTTATAATTAAAATCCTCAATCTTAACCCTAATTTTGCGATTTCATTTTTCCGATCACTTTGCGAAACTCGATTCTCTCTCATGCGTGTTTTTCCAGTTAAATTATATACGTCATTGGAATTACCTTCTCACGGACATGATAATGTAGTGCTATGGTGGAGTGTTGGTGGCCGGAGAAGTGCGGTTGAGGGAGAGAGATCGAGAGCCGGCGGAGGGAGATCGAGATTGCTACAGTACTTAAGATACGCCTCTCCCAATGACGTATCCCATGAGTATTTAGGAAAAAACTAGTATTTCTGGCAATGAAAAATAAAAAGGTGGATATTTTGGACAATTTTTCATCAAAAAATTATTAAAAAAATATTAATTGAAAGAACATTTTTTTGTGTATTAAAATATCAAAAATTTTTGAAAAAAAAAACTTTATAATTACAACTAGGCGTACGTATTAGTGTACTTACTATTATATATGCATATATAACATCTCTGCGTATAAAGGCTGTGCCCATGAATTCTAGTAAAAAAAAAAAGAGAGATTGACCCAACGTTAGAGAAAAAGAGATACATACAGTTGGCTAGCTAAAATAAATGAGGCAATTTTTTATTTTTTTTATCGTCCTGACCTAGTAGAGTGTCAGCAATTAGGACGAGGAGGCTATACGTATAGCAGCACATGTATACAGAAGCTGCAAATTAAAGTTGCATGGTGATAGGCTTCTTCTATTGATAAGTAAATTCATGCAGGATTCTTTTTGTACTTGACTAGCCGCTTCTCATTACTATACATGCGTGTTAGTACATTTTTCTAGTCTTAAATCTCATGGAAATGCTCGAATACACTGTAGAATAGGATGATTAAGTATTCAACGTGTAGGGGGGCTATTGCCCAGCTACTTTTAAGTTTTGCTCGTTAAAAGTCACGCTCTGATAGATGGGGATTTTTGGTTGAACTTATTTTTTAGAAAAATTGATTTATTTTAAAAAAATAAGTTAAGATTTTTAGTTTTTTTTTACATTACATTCAAACATAAATTAAATACTTATATAAAAAAGTTATTAAAATATGAAATTTTTATTCGAAAATAAATCCATAAGAATTTAAAAAAATGAGCCAAACAGGGATGAGCTTAAATGAAATGCGATATATGAGAATTGGCCGATAGAGACCTACTATGATTTTGGAGAACGACTCTCAGAGTCTCAGCCATTAAATTAATTAAATTAAAATAAAATGAATATCAAAACTTAATATTAAATGTCTTGCTATTTTCTTCCAATGTTAGCATTTTGTCATCTTACTAGAATGAATATGCTAAAATAGATGGAGTTATTGCTATAATTTAGCACCAAAAAATGAATTTTGGTGCTAAAGTAGTACTATGTCTTCATTGCATTGTCTAAATCTTGTTATAAACTAGACGAGTAATCATGTTTTTAATTAGGTAAAAAAAATAATATCACTTTTTTATTCATTTTCCTTCTATTTTTTCACTTTTTGGTGAGATGACAATTATAACTTCATGTATCTTTTGCTCTATATTTAGAACAAATTATAGCATTGTGCTATTTTAGCACAATTGTTAGCAAACCATTGAAATGCTGAATTTCAATTTTTATTTAATAATACAAATATAGCACAAGATATATATATATATATATATATATATATATATATATATATATATATATATAGAGAGAGAGAGAGAGAGAGAGGGGCAAGTGATCAAATATAAACAAAAATTAAAATAGAAACTAGAAATCAACACTAAATAAATTATATTTCATCTATTCTAAGGGCCCTGCCAGGGACATCTTCACAAAAAATGTCATAAATTAGCTGACCAATATTAAGCAAAAAAGAAAAAAAAAATACTGTTCACTATTGACGTCACTGGCACGTCAGCAGTGAACAATAATTTTTTTTTTTGCTGAATAGAGGGTAGATTATTATACATTTTTTGTATTGGGATACCCCTAATTTGGTTATTAGATTAGCTTGAAATGTTGGATTAGGATTTGGTTTCTGGTTTCTATTCTAATTTAGTTTCTATTTGAGCATGACCATATATATATATATATATATATATATATATATATATATATATATATATATATATATATATATATATATATATATATATATATTTTGAGAATAGGGAACCTAAGATATATCTTAGGTATCATTCCTAAGATACTATACAAAATTATGGTTAATTATGTGTAAAGTCTTTATTGCCCCTGCGAAGCCTACTTATACATGATCAAAACTACATAATTTTATTTTAAAATGTTTAGAATCTTAGAAATGATACCTAAGATACATCTTATGTTCCTTTTTCTCATATATATTTAACATACCATTGAACTTTCTCTTATGTTTTCGAAACATCAATTTTGAAGTTTTTTAGACCATTATTTTCCCATTGTTTTTTTTGCAAAATGTAGTCTTCTATATCATGGTACATCAATTTTTTTTTTGAAAGACATCAATTATATTTGTAGATACTATACTCTTTATCGATACAGAAAACCATATTTAAATGGCGCAGAAAACAATATTTAAATGACGCGTAATTATTTTAAAATATCAAATTTGGTTATCGCTAAATTAGGTTTCGATCACTTACAACTATATAATTATATAATATTTATTTACTTTAATGAAATTATTAAAATTTTGGATGTTTCTTCGTAACAATACATTCTCATAACTTATGACAACATTTGTGATGAATTTATTACAATTTTAGTTGTTTTTTTGGTAGAACAGTTGATCTAAACAAAGTATAAACGACATCCTCCAAATTATCTCTGCCCGTAGTTATCTTAAATTGAGAAAATTACCAAAATAATCATTTTTAAGACTCAGTGGCCCAAAATACCGAAAAGCGGAATTATGGTCCTATTTACTAACCTAACACGTTGAATCGTATTACGTGTCTAAGAGATATCACGTCGGTTCGTATTACGTATCATATATACATATAAACCTAACACGTTAAATCGTGTTAGGTGTCTAAGTGATATCACGTCAGTTCGTATTACGTATCATATATACATACAGAGATAGAGAACTCATTTGACGAGACGACGGAGAAGCATGGATGGAAGCATAAGAGCATTTCGGTGACATAACGAAAGGGAGTCTGCATAGCCATAACATACTGAATCATCTTTATCCTCTCCGGCGCCGCCAGGCGCACCTCCATTTTTCCGGCGAACCATAGAGATCAGTAAAATATGTAGATTCCGAGGTTTTTTATGTAGTGGCCCAGATTTAGAGTGAACCCATCTTGGATATATGCGTAGAAGATAGAAGAAACAAAGTTGAGGAACCTTCCAAAAACTAGCGTAAAAGATGAACATGATACGGAAGATCATTTGTAATTTGTACCTGATATGGAAGACGAAGTGTCGTTTCCAAGGTGATGCTGAATATGGTGTAGCGTATTCTCCTAATGCTACAGATGAAATAGCGTATTCAGAAGACACGGTACACGTACTAACGTATCCAGTCGGTAAAAAGAGCCAGCATTCCGCTTTTGAGTATTTTGGACTACGAATATTTTTTTTTGTTTATTTAGGGCCTTCATCCTCTTAAATTTACAATTCTTTACATGTTTTTGGATATCTACATTTGATTCAGTATATTCAGACTCAACTATCTTGGGCTTAAGAAATTGAAATACCGACATTTTTTCAATTGTGACCTTGATCTTTCAAAATCCTCGAAACCACTCGAGTTTGACGGCTTTTCTAACTTTAAAACTCTAACTACATTTGAGGTGATTCAAACTACATCATATAAATTCTTTATAAAATTATTTACGTAATCTCACAAGAATTGGTACATATTCTCATAGATAACAAGGATCCTGTTTTACTTCTTTATCAGAAAGGAGAATAAATAGTCTTAGATTGGATTTGATGAGTTGGTTATTTTGGCACTAGTTCTATCACCAAGAAAAAATAGTTCATTCAGGTATTTTTGTCCAATGTCTACTCTTTATCATGAACCTAGATATATATCATTAATTTAGTAAACTACAAAATGAAGGATACAAAACTTTGTAGTATAAGGTAATGTGAGATGATTGTTGGTCGTGGATTTCTTCTCTACTAATAAAGGGTGCATGTGCCAGCATTGCAACAACGTAGTAGTAATATTGTGGTCCTTTCTTGGATTATTCTCTAGGGACTGTTTAGTCATTGTCTTTAGAGTTTGTTATCATATGGATAGGATCATTCTCCTATTTTGTCTGTAGTAGTACTATATAATAGCTGGTCTATGCATCTAGTATTTGCAGCATTGTATCAGATATTTCGTTTGCTGCCTTTCAAGGCATTCTATGAGACATGAGTGTGCTTTCTTCCTAAGCTGATTGTTCATACCTTGTTAGCCTGTTATTAATCTTTATGGTATCAGAGCTGGTATGAATTAGCTGTTTGTGTTTGTTGGAAGTAAGTGTAGTCTCATATTTTTGTCTGATTATTTACTTTGCTCTTTGTGTTTTTTGAATTTCAGATCTGTTTTTTACAAATCTTAAAGTTGTGTTCTTGTTTAAAGATTTGTTAAGATCTGTTATTTTGATCATGGCTGCTGGTGGTCGATTCACTTTTGCTGATATGAAAAACCCTTTGTTTTTGCACCCATCTGATGGTCCATTGTTTGTGAGTGTTCAAAAGCTCGAAGGTTCGAGTGATTTCAGATCTTGGACGCGATCGTTTGAGATTCAACTCTCTTCAAAGCGAAAGCTGGGGTTCGTTGATGGTACTGTGACAAGGAGTGTAACAGATGCTACAGAGGCTCAACAGTGGGATATTTGCAACAATTTGGTAATCTCCTGGCTTCACAATAATGTGTGTGAAACTATAAAGAAGTCTATTCTGTTTATTAACACTGCTAGTGGTATTTGGGCTCAGCTAGAAAAACGTTTCTC
This sequence comes from Saposhnikovia divaricata, assembly GCA_036435485.1. Classification (NCBI taxonomy): domain Eukaryota; kingdom Viridiplantae; phylum Streptophyta; class Magnoliopsida; order Apiales; family Apiaceae; genus Saposhnikovia; species Saposhnikovia divaricata. Next base: position 65,093,903 of record CM071595.1, on the reverse strand, counting down.
ACTTACTAATGGCTCTAGGAAATATATGTTGAATAGAGATTTGTATGATCTTAAACAAAACACTCTCACTGTGGCAGAGTATTTTACATCCTTGAGCAGTTTGTGGGAAGAACTAGAGTCTATGAATTTATTGCCTGTTGTTACTAACCCCACGAATGAAGTCACAAATCTTTTGAAAGCCATAGATGTCATTAAAGAGGAGTCAAAACTGTTTCAATTTTTGAATGGTCTAAGTGATAAGTGCAGTGCTCAACGAAGTCAATTGTTGCTGCAAGTTCCTCTTCCCTCTGTTGAGATGGCTTGTGCAGCTATTCAGCAAGAGGAATCTCAGAGATTGATCTTGAATTCAGCCGATTCTGTTGAGATTGATGCTTCTGCAATGCTCAGTACAACCACTGTTGAGAGTAAATATTTTTGCACCAGCTGTGGAGTTAAAGGACATTCGATTGAAAGATGTTGGAAAACTAATGGATACCCAAGATGGCATCCCAAGTATAGAAAAACTGGTGGAAGAGGGGGAGCCATGGGACCAAGGTGGAATGGTGACTCGAAGTCTATAGGTGGTGTTCACAAAATGGCAAATGTAGCAGTGGAGAACACTGAAAAAGCTGAGAAGTGTGATTCTCTCTTGACACCACAACAGCTGGAACAGATCATGAAGATGATGCCAGCTCGCTTTGTGAAGAATTTGCAGAGTTCTGAATCTGATGAAGAACTAGATAACTGCTTCTCTGGGATGATCACTCGTTTTGCTGCTTCTGCTATCACTGCAAACACAGACTGGATTGTGGACTCTGGTGCCACAGATCATATGACCAGCACAATGGAAGTCTTAACGAATGTGAGGGTTGCTTCGTCTAAGTTCACAATACACCTTCCAACTGGAGATGTTGCAGAGATCACCCACATTGGTGATGTGTGCTTGCCTAACTTGAAATTGAGTAATGTCCTGTATGTACCGAAGTTTAAACACAACCTTGTATCTGTTCAGAAATTGACAAAAGAACCCAACTGTTTAGTTCAGTTTCTTCCTAAGTCATGTGTCATATCTGATAATTCTACCAAGGAGGTCAAGGCTGTGGGACATGCCAGGGGAGGTCTGTATTACTTTAATTTCAACTGTGAGCTTAAATCAAGCAGTTCTGGATTTGTTGGTGCAGCTGATTCTTCAAATGCTTACAACCTTTGGCACAACAGGTTGGGTCATGCTCCCAAATCTAAACTCAAGTACATACCTGAGATAAAATCATGTCTACAGAACTGTGATTTGATCTGTGTCACGTGCCCTCTAGCCAAGTTCACCAAGTTGCCATTTCCTGTGAGTGAATCCAAAGCTGCAGAGTCGTTTGACTTGATTCATGTGGAAACCTGGGGTCCTTACAAGGTGTGTACAAGAGACAAGTACAGGTACTTTCTTACTATTGTGGACGATAACTCCAGAATGACCTGGATTTACTTGATGAAACAAAAGAGTGAAGCAATAACTGTTTTGCAGTCTTTTTATAACTATGTTCAGACTCATTTCAGCAAATCTATTAAGACAATTAGGTCTGATAATGCTGTCGAACTGTCTGACAATACATGTGTTGTTTTTTATACTCATCATGGCAGAGTCCATCAAAAGGCATGTGTGTATCATCCTCAACAGAATGCACGAGTGGAGAGAAAACACAGAAGTGTGTTGGAAATAGCAAGAGCTCTGCGTTTCCAAGCTGGCCTTGAATTGAAGTACTGGGGAGAGTGTGTTTTGACAGCAGCATACATACTGAATAGGCTGCCAAGCTCAGTGCTTGAAAACAAAACACCACATGAAGTTCTGCTTGGTAAACCAGCTGATTATACGACTTTAAGAGCGTTTGGCTGCCTTGCTTTCTCTACTAATGATGTTCACACTGCTGATAAATTCTCTCCAAGAGGAGTGGCATGCATTTTTCTGTGTTATCCACCAACAACAAAAGGATTCAGACTGATGAACTTGGTCACTAAAAATGTTTTTGTGTCCAGAGATGTGTTTTTTATGAAACAATTTTTCCACTCAATTCAAACTCTTCAAAACCATATATGGAACCACTTCCAGTGCCATTTCCTGAACCTACATCCTATTGTGATGATGATGAGATTGAGGTGTCACATCCTGAAGAAGAATTCAATGAAGACAGAAGTCAAGATCAGTCTGAATCCACAGAAGAACCTTTGAGACGATCTACTCGAGTGTCTAAACCACCTTCTTGGCTGACTCCGTATGCTGTAAACCAAGTGGCTGTTCAACATGTACAGCCACAGTTTCACTGCTTTCTGAGCAAGCTGGCCTCCAATGTTGATCCTACATCATTCAAAAGGGCAGTTGAACATCAACATTGGATTGATGCCATGAACTCTGAGCTTGCAGCATTAGAGAAGAACGACACCTGGGAGATTACACCTTTGCCCCCTGGAAAGACAGCTATTGACTGTAAATGGATCTATAAAACAAAATACCATCCAGATGGTAGTGTTGATAGATTTAAATCAAGATTTGTCATACTAGGTTGCAGACAGGTTTATGGGATTGATTATGGAGAGACGTTCGCTCCTGTAGCCAAAATGACTACTGTAAGGGCTCTGTTGGCTGTAGCTGCTATGCATAACTGGCATGCCATTCAAATGGACGTTACAAACGCCTTCCTTCATGGAGACTTGATAGATATAGTTTATATGAAATTTCCAAGGGGATATACTGGCATTGGGAGTAGAATTACTGCAGAAAATGCAATGCTTTCAATACCTGCAGGTAATAAACTAGTGTGCAAACTGAATAAAAGTCTTTATGGCTTGAAACAGGCTCCCAGGAATTGGTTCAGCAAGCTGTCTTCTACTCTTAAAAGCCTTGATTATATACAATCAAAGGCAGACTATAGTTTGTTCACCTTGACAACGTCTAAGTCTATAACTGTGGTTCTTGTTTATGTCGATGACATTCTGATATCAGGTAATTGTTTGGAATCTATTAACAATCTGAAACAGATGTTGTCAAGTGTCTTTCATATGAAGGACTTGGGTGATTTGCATTACTTGAGGTTCATAGATCACCAGCTGGATTCTTTGTTTCTCAGCAAAAATACACACTAGACCTTTTGGAGGAATACAACCTGCTTCACACCAAGCCTCTGAATCCGCCACTTGACATTCATCTCAAACTAACACCTGAAAAAGGTGATTTGCTGTCTGATCCTCAGATTTATCAAAGGTTGCTTGGTCGACTTATTTATCTAACAATTACACGCCCAGATATCACTTTTGCTGTTCATGTCTTAGCTCAATATATGTAGAAGCCTACAACAGCTCATCTGCAGGCAGCAAGAAGGTTACTTCGTTATCTTCTCAAAAATCCAGCTCAAGGAATCTTGTTTGCCTCTAGTTCTGCAGCTCAAGTCACTGCATACTGTGACAGTGATTGGGCCAGCTGTGCAACATCTCGACGATCCACTTCTGGTTTCTGCATTCTTCTCGGTTCTTCACCTATTTCTTGGAAGGCAAAGAAACAATCTGTGGTGGCTCGCTCTACAGCTGAGGCAGAGTATAGAGCAATGGCTCTAACTGCCTATGAGATAACCTGGCTCTCAGCACTTCTTAAAGACATGGGTCTGCACAATCTACCACCAGCAATTCTTAAATGTGACAACCAAGCTGCTATCTCCATTGCTGCTAATCCTGTCATGCATGAATGAACGAAACATATTGAGATCGACTGTCACTTTGTTCGGGACAAAATTGCAGCTGGTGCTCTTACAACACAATATGTACCTTCTCATGGTCAACTAGCAGACATACTCACCAAACCTCTGTCAGAAAAGCAACACAACTACATTCTGAACAAGCTTAGCACTTCCAAATGCAGTATAGCTTGATGGGGAGTAATGTGAGATGATTGTTAGTCGTGGATTTCTTCTCTACTAATAAAGGGTGCATGTGCCAGCATTGCAACAACGTAGTAGTAATATTGTGATCCTTTCTTGGATTATTCTCTAGGGACTGTTTAGTCATTATCTTTAGAGTTTGTTATCATATGGATAGGATCATTTTCCTATTTTGTCTGTAGCAGTACTATATAATAGCTGGCCTTTGCATCTAGTATTTGCAGCATTGTATCAGATATTTCGTTTGCTGCCTTTCAAGGCATTCTATGAGACATGAGTGTGCTTTCTTCCTAAGCTGATTGTTCATACCTTGTTAGCCTGTTATTAATCTTTATAAGGTTTCAGGGAATTTGAGATTTAGAAACTAAGTTATAATGTTGATAAGTTACTTGTCCGAGATGTGCCAGATTATTTGCCGCGACCAGCACCAAGGACACCATAGAATAATGTCAAAGAGATAGGTGGGTTGCTTAATAAAGACAGTCAGTAAAGTTAATTAGTACTATATTTTTGCATGCACATAAGTTACAACTTACAAGGTTATTTGACACTAACAAGACCAATCAAACTCATACCACGTTATTTGAGAACAATCCTTTTGTTCTCAATTTTGTATATCGGACAGACAGACAGACAGACACTAATGTTGAAAATAATTGTTGATTCTCGTAGTATTAGTCCACTATAGATGCTCTACATTTGGCGTTCAGTATACATTTTCCTGCTGCAACTAATGCATATCGTTAACTTGAATAACAAGTGTGGTAGAGTAGAAATCGAAGATGTCAAGAGTGTTGAAGTTCAAGATAGTATTTGTTTTTGTACCGAAAGCTTTGTCTCCTAATATCTGCTCCGGTGTGATATTAATGAAAAGTTCAATCTTCCTGCTAATGTTTCCAACGTTCTTTTACACGTAGAACTCACTGCAAAGCTCTGGGATTTTGGTTTGGCTAAGCAAGGTTTACTGCTGGATCAACATATTTCAACATCAGTAAGTTTAATTATTCTGAACAATTCTCTAGCATGGTTACTTTAGTATTTGGGCACTCAAGAATAGAGCTCAACTACAAAAGTTACTTCAAAGCCCAGCAAGAATCCCTGATATGAACGAGTTCCTATTATAATACTGTATACATTTGCTAATAATGTTCATAGTTGCTCAAGTAAAAGGTTTAAATGAAAAAGAAAAGTGACTACATATATGTATATATATATATATATATATAGGTGCCCTTCCATAGCCACCGTTGGTTAGAAATTGCACACAACCACCAGCTAGTACTCTGCCGCAAGGGTTAATTGCGGAAGCCTCAATGTTTCATTTGCGGCAGATAGTTGACACCTACCTCAATGTGGCAAGAAAAGAGTATGTTTAGTTTTGTTTATTTTTTTTGTTATGATAGCTTTGTTTATATTATTTCTAATTGGTAATAAGACTTTAAAAATAAAATTAGTTACAATAAATTTATATTTTCTAAGATACAAAAATTAATATGGTTGTCAAAAATAAAATTAGTTATATATATTTTTCTTATATATTTAGATAGATATCAAATCTGAGAAAAGGATTAATTAATAATTTATAATATACAAAATTTGAATTATTAAAAATTTTAAAAAACCTCCGAATTGTCAATTGTCAATTAATAAAGGAAAGACTTTCAAACTTTGATATAATATTTGCTTACAACAACTTCATTTTATCTTCTTCTTTTTTGTCAGAACTTCATTTTACCTTTAAAAGAGTTATTAAGATTGTTTTTTAGTGCGGCTACAGCAATGAAACATTGCGGCAGGTGGTCCTTTAACATTTTTTTTCTCTTTTTTGATTTTAAACCTTTAATATGCATCTAAAAATTAAAAATTAATTATATAAATTTCAAAATATTTATAATATTGCATTCCATATACTTTTTACACATAATTTTAATTTCAAGTATATAAATTGAAACATTGTCGAACACATGTGAAACAAGAATGTAAATACAATTTTTAACCAATTATGATTAGAATATGTATACAAATTTACTTGTTTAAGATTTTAATACCGTCATTTGAAGTTTAACATAATGATTGAACAATATAATAAAATAAATGCATATGTACTAATCATTGAATTATAAATCGATAAACAAAAAAGATTAATGTATACTTGTATTTTCAATATATTTTCTTTTATTTGACTCGCATAAAAATATGGAGTATTATTTTATTTCTTTAACATGGATAATATTGATAATACAAATAATGACACAAGTGTTTTCAATATTGTTTTTTTTATTTTACTTGTATAAAATTAGGGAGTTCTAAATTATATGTAAAAATAATAATTATAAAAAAGTGAGTTCAATCTTATTTTTTTTCTTAAGCATGAATAATATTGATATTACACTACTTCTTTCAATATTTTCTGGTTATTTGACTTGTATAAAAAAAAAGAGTTCAAATTTTATACAAAACAAAAATTATAAAAACATGGAGTTAATTTTTTTTTTCTTAAGCACATATAATATTGATATAAAAGTAATATTTAAATAGAATTTTGTTTTCTAAAATTTATGATCTCGATCTTAATACATTTACAATATTTAAAAATCTAGACTGAAGTCACAAATTGAACAAATTTATTAAATTACTTATATTTATATTTCTTTCGTGTTAAAATTAAAATTTACTATTGTAATTTGTTAATTAAAAAATTATACATAAAAATTTAGTTTTTTAAAGTTTATGACCTCGTCTAAATACATTAAAAATATTTGAAAATCGAGACTGAAGTAACAAATTGAAATAATTTATTAAATTAGTTATATTTATTTTTCTCTAGTGTTAAAATTAAAATTTACTAATATACTCTTTTTATTAAAAAAAAATATACATAAAATTTTTATTTAAATAGTTTTATTTAAATATACATAAAATATTATTTATTCTTTAATAAATTTGTTTTTTATAAGATAAAAATATAAAAGTAGTTATATTTATTTTAAAATTTATAATCAGTATAAACTAGGGAAAAAATAAATATGTTACATATTTCTACCCGCCAGGTAACTTATATGTATTGCATGTCAACCAATAAAGGTTGTCAACCAACACTTACAACTAAAATTTAAAATATATGCAAACAACCAACAGCTACAACAATGAAACATTGTGGCAGTAGCTTCTCCAGCAATGTTTCACTGCGGCTACAGCAATGAAACATTGCGGCAGGTGGTACTTTAGCATTTTTTTTTCTTTTTTTACTTTAAATCTTTAATATGTATCTAAAAATTAAAAATTAATTATATAAATTTCAAAATATTGATAATATTGCATTCCAGATACTTTTTACACATATAATTTTAATTTCAAGTATATAAATTGAAACATTCTCGAACACATGTGAAACAAGAATGTAAATACAATTTCTAACTAGTTATGATTAGAATATGTATACAAATTTACTTGTTTAAGATTTTAATACCGTTATTTGAAGTTTAACATATTTATTGAACAATATAATAAAATAAATGCATTTGTACTAGTCATTGAATCATAAATCGATAAACAAGCAAGAATAATGTATACTTGTATTTTCAATATATTTTCTTTTATTTGACTCGTATAAAAATATGGAGTGTTATTTTATTTCTTTAACATGAATAATATTGATAATACAAATAATGACACAAGTATTTTCAATTTGTTTTTCTTATTTTACTTGTATAAAATTAGGGAGTTCTAAATTATATGTAAAAAAAATAATTATAAAAAAGTGAGTTCAATCTTATTTTTTTCTTCAGCATGAATAATATTGAGATTACACTACTTCTTTCAATAATTTATGGTTATTTGACTTGTATAAAAAAAAGAGTTCAAATTTTATACAAAACAAAACTTATAAAAACATGGAGTTAATTTTTTTTCTTAAGCACATATAATATTGATATGAAAATAACGTATAGAAGTTTTTCAATATTTTCTTGTTATTTCACCAAATTAAATTAAATACAATTACAATCGACTCATTTACATTATAAATAAATAAAATTTTTACTTCTTCTAATTTTACAAACATTTACATAAATTTATACTAGGTATAAATAGTGTATGTGCAACATACAAAATTTCATTTTTTTTAAGTTAGGTTTGTTAATATTATAATTTTAGCTCTTTTGTTGACTTTGATCAAAATGAATTAACTAAGATTGCAAGTATAAAAAATATTATCATTTATATTTTTTTACTTGCCCGTAAATTAATTTTTCTATGCCTAAGAAAAAAAAATTTAAGATTGAACTCATTATTTTATAATTTTATTTTGTATAAAAATTAAAATGCAACCAAGTTAATTAATATTTTATTATACTTATCCTTGATATTTTATTTTTTTAATAACTAAATCTTGTAATTAATATTTAAAAGTTGATTATATTTAAATAGAAGTAATACAAAAAGAAAAAATGTGGCAAGCAACTAAGTGGTAAATGATGATTAATTAGTAAAAGAAGATTAAAAAGTGGAAAGCAATGATGTGACAAATAGATGATTTAATTATATAAATTTAATGCAACTAATTCTTTACACAAAGCAACAAATCTGCATCACCATCTGCCGCATTGTTTCATGGCTGTAGGTGACATAGTATTGCAGCAATGAGTACTTGCGGCAGTATTGGTGGTTGTACCAACCCACGCTGATTGTGGACCAAGATACTATATATATATATATATATATATATATATATATATATATATATATATATATATATATATATATATATATATATATATATAGGGAGCCCTTCCACAACCACGGGTGGTTCCGGATTGCCAACCATCAGGCGCAATGTTTCATTGCGCCTGGGGCAATGTTACATTGCGCCATGTCACAATGTTTCATTGCCCCAGGCGCAATGAAACATTGCGCCAAACCCATATTGTGCAATGTTTCATTGCGCAATGTTTCATTGCGCCATGTGCATTGAAACATTGCTCCATTTTTTTAATATATATTTAATTATTTAAAATTAAAAAAATCATTATTATCGCATTATAAATACTTAATTTAGTTCACTTAACTTAATTTAGTTGAATAAAAATTCAATTCACTTAATTTTAATATTTAGTTGTGAATTTTGTTTGAAACAGACGATAGTAGTAATATAGATGATAGTTCATTCTTAAGAAGTTAAAATAACTCTTAACATATTATTGAGACCTTATCATTCAGTTAGAGTTAAAATAATTCTATTGGATATGATTTGAAACTAGTTTTAACTAGTTTTTTTATTTTCCCCCCATTTTAACTAGTTTGTTAAATAAATTAAAAAATTAAATAAAGAATGGAAAAAGACCGAATTTTAAACTAAAATTCATACACAACCAATGGTCATCCTCACCATTTTTGTGATGAATGTTACTCTACTTTCAATAATTTTCTTCATTTTTAACTGGTTTGTCAAATAAATTAAATAAATAAATAAATATAGGAAAAAGGTAAATTGCAAAAAATATTATAATAGATTTATTATAAAAATAATTAATATTATCAATTATTTTATTTTTATTTTTATTATTAATTTAAATTTAAATTTGTTGAATTATTAATAATACAAAGTAAGGAAAAATTATAAAAACAAAACAATAATATTGAAAAGACAAATAAGCCCTTACTGTCCCCGCAATGATTCATTGCGCCAGACGCGAACTAGCTTTTACCTCCTGTCGCAATGTTTCTTCTTCATTTCAATTTTAAACCCTAAAAACACACAGACTCAAGCGATTCCGGTTGATTCTCAGGTGATTGCTTCGATTTCAGTCTCTCCAAGGTGAATTCACTCTCTCTGCCTCTATTAATAGCTTTTGTTTTCAAATTTAATTTGTTGCGTTTATGTGCCGTTATTTGTGTGTATGTTTGAATTGATATATTTAGAACCTGAAATGAAATACATTTTTAGCTGTGTCTATCTTTCGTACTGTGATTAGTTCCTTTAACACACACTTAGATGGATTAATTAAATAGGTACACTGCCTTTTGCAAACTCAAATTTTCCTACTTAGTATTATTAGTGTCTTCTAAGTGTTTGATGAAAGTTCCCTATGAAATGCTTTAGTTCTTTCCTCTGTGTGTAACCATACATTATAGAGGTTTGTGTTGATCAACTCCACTGCCTTTGTGGGTTAGCATAATCATACATTATAGAGGGACTACCTTCTAGGATGATTCACTATGTTTCCAACCCAGACTTGCCAGCAGTCGACACATCCATGCACCAGAAACTATATGTACATTGTCAATGAATGATTATGTGCAGTGCGACACAGTTACAAGGATTTCACTAGCAACATTAAAGCATAAAAAAAATGCAAACGAAACAATACAAAGCATGCTGCAACAGGGGTATAGTCAGACTACCGACCCTGTGAGCAGAGACAACATGAACAGAAAATATATTATTGACCTGTAGCTGTTGAATATTCTATCTAACCCGTGGTAATTTTCATGATAGTGCATAATAAATCAGCAAATTATAATAATCTGCAATTGAATATCTTTTTAGTAAATCTATTATAGTAGTTCCCTATATTGTATTCTCCAAAAAACATGGGTACGGGAAAGGCCTCTTGATTGAGGAATATGAGAAAGTTCGTTGCTATGCATGTCTAAGATTAACTAAACATCCAGATTGTGTAGTGTGAAGCTCATATGCAAGTTATAGTAATAGACTTATCTAAAGTTTTCCCAAGAGTTGGATGGCATGAAGCATCTTTTGAATAAGTACAGTTTGTAATTAAGATCTTCTAACTAGTGTGAGTTTGGTGCCCATGGTTTCCGAATAAATATAGTTTAATGTGAATTTGGTCAAGAATGTGCCTAGGGCCTTTAATGAGTTTTGTTTGTTGATCTCTTCTGGTAATCTTATAAACTGATCACGAAGTACATGAAGAAGCAAAACAGTTTTAACATTTTGTATGTTCTGTTCTGGTAATTTTGTAAGCTAATAGAGTTGCAAACAATAGAGTTGCAAGTTTTTTTTTTTAATTAATCAAAATGATAAAACTGTTACAAATAGGGGTGAGCAAAAAACCGAAATGAAACCGAAACCGAACCGAAACCGATCAAAACCGAACCGAAAAAACCGAAACCGAAGCCGAACCGGCGGTTGCGGTTTTTGATTTTTAAAAACCGAAATTTTCGGTTTCGGTTTCGGTTTTAGGTTAAAACCGAACCGACTAAAACCGAACCGAACCGATTATTAAAATAAATACATAATTTATATAAAGTTATAAAACTTTCTGGTGACTGCTCCGGTTGGTAACTTCTCATTTTCGTAAACTATATATATATAGGTTTCTACTATCATGTAAATTGTATTAAAACTAAGATTATATTGCAACCAATTTACATATTACATGAGAAAGTTCTAATTTGCTTTTGTATTAGCAACTCAGAGTACATTTTGTCATTTACTCATATACTGGTTTTTGCAAGGCATTAAATTTGTGCAAGTTAAGACTTAATTAGGTATGATTTATTCATTGCACATTATCACACATGCATGCATAAATTTTGTTAAAATATATTGTGAGCCCTGTATAACTTATTAGCTTACTAATGTCATATGATACTGTCATATAACATTATCACTAACATATACACAGAGTGTATTCATTCAAAAACTCAGTTACTTTGTTTAAAAATCGAGAGCGTTGTAATTTATAAATTTAAAATCTTGTAATATATTTATGATTTTTTCGTTCGGTTTTATAACCGAAACCGAACCGTTAAAAACCGAACCGAGCTTTTTAAAACCGAAACCGAAACCGACGGTTCGGTTGCGGTTGCGGTTTTCAATTTTAAAAACCGAAGACATGCGGTTTCGGGTTCGGTTTCGGGGCAAAACCGAACCGAACCGAACCGTGCTCTCCCCTAGTTACAAATGTAAGAGACATGTAACCATGCTACTAATCCATGTTGATGAATGCTTTAGCTAGTGGTTTTTGTTTACGTTATCTATGTTTTTAACCATGTTTATGAGATTTGTCTAATTTTTTCATTTTGCACATTGCAGATACTATGGATATGGAGTGCGGGCCTCTCGATAGATCGCTCTTGACCATGCAGGACGAGCATATTAGTACTGTGATATGGCAGGGGGGGTAAGCGGGATAAGGTAGATGTCAGACAGTTGACTACTATGCATTGGCAGTGGGATTTCAGGGAGCGTCAGATTGATTTGCTAGAGTTATGGGGTTTCAGGGCATTTGCATACCATCAGTCGATTCCTCAGAACGACATTAGATTGATCACGGCCATGATAGAGAGGTGGAGGCCAGAGACGAACACCTTTCATTTCCCATTTGGTGAGCTGACCATCACATTAGAGGATGTTTACATGATCTTGGGCCTGCCTGTTTATGGTCGTCCTGTGACTCATTCGGAGCTTAAGAATCCAAAACCATATTCATATCCGAATATCTTGTTACTAATAATGATCGTTTGTAGGAACGATTCCTCCCCTGCATGCTTCATCACTTGGACAAGGAAAAATTCCCTAACAAATTTAAACCTATGAGGGCAAAGTTCATGGAAAACCGACCGAAGCAACCAAATGGTTATGATTGTGGCGTGTACGTTTGCAAGTATATGGATGCTATCCTTAATGGCATATCGTTACATGAGGCGGAGTGGGGATCCACCCTTACGTCTACCACTTTCCGGTATCGCATAGCGTGGGAGCTTCTTAGTGGGGAAGCTCGAAATATTTCTGAATATGGGAAGTTGCAGAGGAACAAGGGCCTTTAGATTAGTGTTTATTCGTGTTTATTAGATTTAATGTTGGATTGTAATTATTAGATTTGATTTTGGATTGTAATTTTGGATCATAAATATGTAATTTTGGATTGTAAATTTGATTTTGTTTTGATTTTATTTTTTAACAGGTTTATTTGGATTTTTTAGAAACAGACTGCACTTTTAGCAGTTTTTTAAAAGTTATACAGAATGCATTTTGCAGTTTTTTTTGCAGAATGACCTGGAGCATTGATACATTGCGCCTGGCGCAATGTTTCATTGCGCCAGAACTTAAAAAACTGGATTTTTAAGGAATTTTGATTTTTCTTTAATTATAATAAAATATTACATTTTTTAAAAAAATTTCAATTATTATAACATTTTAAGATTTTAGAAGGTGTAAAACATTTTTTTTAAATAATTTTGGCACAAGATTCCAAAAATTAGTAAAAACAGCCATTTTATGCAGTTTATAATCCTCTGTTTTACTCTGTTTCTGGACCTGGCGCATTGATACATTGCGCCTGGCGCAATGTTTCATTGCGCCAGGACTTAAAAAACTGGATTTTTTAAGGAATTTTGATTTTTCTTTAATTATAATAAAATATTACATTTTTTAAAAAAATTTCAATTATTATAACATTTTAAGATTTTAGAAGGTGTAAAACATTTTTTTTAAATAATTTTGGCACAAGATTCCAAAAATTAGTAAAAACAGCCATTTTATGCAGTTTATAATCCTCTGTTTTACTCTGTTTCTGGACCTGGCGCATTGATACATTGCGCCTGGCGCAATGTTTCATTGCGCCTGTACTACTTTGATTTTTTTATTAAAGAAAACTGCATAAACTGCGTTTTACTAATTTTTTCATGATTTCAGTTATTTTATTAAATTTAATTTTACTAGTTGCTCATGAATAAAATTTAGAATAATTTTAAATAGTACATAAATATTATGAATACGAATAATACATAACATATTCAATTGTTTTTTGGACAATTTCTTCTATCATGATTTGTTCCAACTTCTCCGCACTTTCCGCACTTTCTTGGCTTCGTATTTGAAGTCGAAGTTTCAATACCACTTTTATATCTTTCCGCTTTCTTTCTTCCCTTCGTTTTTGACATTGGTGGATCAAATATTGGATCATCTTGATGGTAATCATCTTGATAAAACGAATCATTCATCATTTCCTTACGTTCTTCCGGGAAAGCATTTTTCACATGACATTTCTCTCTCTCAATCAAATTCATCACGTAATTGAACCGTCGTACGGAACAACTACCAATAGCACCCAAACCTTGAAAAGATTTGCACAATGCACTATACCTTGATGATTGTGATGCACCAACATTTGCAAGAACGGGAGGCGTATATGGTAGAGGTCCGGCAATTTGGTTGCCTTTCATAGTCCACCTAGGCATGATGTAATCTTTTGGTATTTGGGTTTTTTGTTGTTTATCGAGGTAACGGATCATGTGTCTACAAATCATTCCGGAATGTTCGAACTTTTTACAAGCACATTCAATCCTTTGGTCGATATGAACCGTCAATTGATAACTTCTTCTACGATTCTCCGGTACGGTAGACTTCTCCACCAAATACATTTTAAACAAGTAACATCCCAACCCTTTAGCTTTCTTCACGACATAAGATTGACTTTTTAAAAGCTCCTTTTGAAATTTTTTAAACATTTCCTTTGTGTAAACTTCGGATGCATGAATTTCCAAGGATGAGTGCAATACTAGTCTTCTTTCGGTTTCCTCGGTGTCGAAATCACATTTAACCTCCTTAAGATATTGTGTCTCCAAAGCCTTTTGTGAATTTTCGATGAATTCTTTCAAACCGGTAGATGCTTGCACATATTCATCAAAAAAAGCATTCATAGACTCGCTCCTTGAGGTAGTGGTCATACCGGCGGAAAAATAATTTCTCGTGTAAGCACCGATCCATTGATCTCTAATAGCATACATTTGATTTAACCAAACATGATTCTCAAGTTGGTACTTCTCGACCAATTCCTCCCACTTACCTTGGAATTCCGTTGGTGACAACGACTTGTACACACATGCATTGAAATCCGGATAGTTGGTGTACAAATTAGACAACTTCTCGGGAAACTTATTACTTATATGCCATGTACAATATATATGCTTTGTATGTGGCATAATCTCAGCAATAGCATTACTCAAAGCGAGGTCTTGATCGGTGATAATTGTCACGGGCGGTTTATTGTCAACGGCTTCTAACCACGTTTTCAAACTCCACTTATAAGATGGCTCTTTTTCATCCCTTATGAGTGCAAATCCAAACAAAATATTTTGGTAGTGATGATTTACCCCCGTAATGGGTATGAAAGGCATACAATACCTATTCGTCCGATAAGTCGAGTCGAACGTAACCACATCACCAAAATTTTTGTATGCATTCATGGATCGAGGATCTACCCATACCAAACCCCTAACACGATTCTCCTCGTCCACATCCACTCGATAGAAAAATTTTCCAAAATTAGTTTCTTGTTCTAATTCCCGAAGTAAGACCAAACCACACTCCGCATCTCCTAAATCAAATACCCGGCGTCGAATGTCACGTATGACATTACGCACGTCTTGTGGGGAGAAACCAAGATTTTCAACACCGCCACATGTCTCGCTTAGATATTTCATCACTTTTGCCGTCTCGATGCCGGATTTGTTAAACAACTCAATAATTGATTTAGTGATTGGATCTATGTTTTGAGACCTTTGAAAAAATTGAACCTTATCCGGTGTCACCATAGCATGATTGTGTTTCAATTCGACCGAACTTATAATCCATTTATTTGTTTGCACTTTATGAACTACGCACATGCGGGCTTGACAATTTGTTCGTGGAATTACATCTCTAATACGTTTTCCTTTATCACGACCCATTAAATTCAATGGTTTTGTTCTTCCACCCTTCCGACAAATAAAAAACCGGGATGATGGATCCTTAGTTCCTAAATGATTATGCGTATTCCTAATTATTATCTCGAATCCGACACTTCGACCATAATCCCTATAAAATTTTGTCGCCTCATCTAATGTGTCAAAAATCATACCAACACTAGGCACAACATCATTAATATTCGGAAATGTAAACCCACAATTTTCGTTTCCGATATTAATATCACCATCATCTTCATTATAATCTTCACCATCATTTTCTACATTCACCTTATTTTTACCTTCATTAACATCATTTTTTCCCGCATCATCATCATCATCCACATTCATCTTTTCCTTACCCACATTATCATAGTCATCAACATCTATTATTTCATCAATAAATAATTTTCGAGAAACCGGATTTTTTCTAGCGGGCGTAGTAACTTCATAATCATAATCATAATCATTATGATCCTCACTAGATGAACTAAAATCATTAAATAAAAATGTTGCCATAAAAACTAACCTTTTTTGATAATATTTGACCTCCAAATGATAAGCAAAATTGCACTTTAAACCTTAAAATATAATTTTTTAAGGATGTTAGGAGAATGGAAAATTTTTAAGGATGTTGGGAGAATGGGAGAAATTTGGAAGAACTTTGATTTAGAAAGTGATGGTAGTGAGTTAAGTAGTCCATAGTTGAGAGAATGGATTGAAGAATGGGAGAATGAATGAATGTTTGGAGGATGGTAGAATTTTGGAAGAATTTAGATTTAGGAAAGGTAAAGTGTAAAGTAGTAAAGTGACAAACAGTGCCCCATGGTGAGTAACAGCCACCCAGCACCACCAACATAATGAAATTAAAGATATCTACGTTACTGGCGCATTGTTTCATTGCCCCAATTCCCCCTGGCGCAATGTTTCAATGCGCCAGGCGCAATGAAACATTGCGCCAAATCCATATGGTGCAATGTTTCATTGCGCCATGTGCATTGAAACATTGCTCCATTTTTTTTAATGTATATTTAATTATTTAAAATTAAAAAAATCATTATTATCGCATTATAAATACTTAATTTAGTTCACTTAACTTAATTTAGTTGAATAAAAATTCAATTCACTTAATTTTAATATTTAGTTGTGAATTTTGTTTGAAATTTAAATGTATGTAGTTATGCAACTGTGACCTTATCAATTTAGTTTGAGTTTATTTTTGTTTTTTGTATCTTTAACTTAAATAATCGTAAATGGCGATATCTAAAAATTAGAGATACCTCTTCGTTGAAAAACAGACAATAGTAGTAATATAGATGATATGATAGTTAGATGATAGTTCATTCTTAAGAAGTTTAAATAATTGTTAACATATTATTGAGACATTATCATTCAGTTAAAGTTTTATTTTGTATTTTGTATCCTTAAGTTAAATAAACGTAAATTGATATGTAAAAACTAGAGGTACCCCTCGTTGAAAAAACAGACGATAGTAGTAATATAGATGATAGTTCATTCTTAAGAAGTTAAAATAATTGTTAACATATTATTGAGACATTATCATTCAGTTAAAGTTTTATTTTGTATTTTGTATCCTTAAGTTAAATAAACGTAAATTGATATGTAAAAACTAGAGGTACCCCTCGTTGAAAAAACAGACGATAGTAGTAATATAGATGATCCGGATGATTGATGGAAGAAACACCAAACATATCCCAAACTTCTCGCTCCCACCGGCCGGCTGATGAAAATAGACTGACTACCGGAGATATTCGTGTTACTTCGTCTGCACTAGTTCATTCTTAAGAAGTTAAAATAACTCTTAACATATTATTGAGACCTTATCATTCAGTTAGAGTTTTATTTTGTATTTTGTATCCTTAGATTAGTTATTTTTAATTTCATAATTAGTTTTAATATCCAATCTTACATTTTTTAAATTACATTGAATTAAAATAATAATAAATCATAGGCAACGTTACATTGCGCCTGGCGCAATAAAACATTGCGACCTGCGCATTGTAACATTGCGCCTATTCGCAATAAAACATTGCCCCATGTCGCATTGTAACAATGCCCCATGTAATTTTTCAGCAGTTCTTGGCGCAATGTTACATTGCCCCGAGCGCAATGTAACATTGCCCCTAGCGCAATGTAACATTGCGCTGGGTGGATGTCCACCCGTGGTTCTTGACCTGCTCGCATATATATATATATATATAAAGCATTCATCACCATAAAAGTCGAGGATGATTACTTTCAGATTACCGGTAATTTTAGTATCAAATCATTAGAAATGGTACACACCTACGACTGGAAAGAAGTGATGAAAAAGGCCTCCGAAATGTTGGAAACCATTAGTGAACAGCTTTACTCCTTGGATTCTATATGTTGTGGTGAATACCAAGATAAAGGTCTCTAGTTAGTTATTAGTCATGACCACAAGAATTTAGAATGCATAATAAGGAGTAAGGAGTGAGCTTCCACTGCATATCAAAACAGGGTGAATAACAAAAATATGGAAAACAAATGTGCAGAACTCCTATTTAAGTGAACATATAGTAAGACGACTGTACAGTGAAATAAAATACATGTAAATATCCGCATTCCTCAGAAAATTGCCAAGTACAATATGTTCATTAAGGAAAACATGAGGCTAATTAAGCAGTTGATTTACTTGCTATAAAGGGGAGAAGCTGATGGCCTGGGATATGCGACGGCTTTTGCATCTGTAGAATCCCCAGTACTTCGTCTACGATACCTCTGCTGGCTGTTTGGACTTCTTTGAGTTTTTTCTGTTGCCTTGGAATTCTGAAGATGCTCCAACTCTTTTACCACCTCATTCATGTGCGGCCTAAACTTTGGGTCTGTTGATATGCATCTTAAGGCGATGATGGCCGCCTTATGGGCTACATCTAAAGAGAATTGGCCCTGAAGACGATTGTCGATAATGCGGAAGATTTTACGTTTGTTGGCAAGGTAAGGCTTAGCCCACTCCACTAGATTATGCTCTCCAGATGGCCTATTCTTGTCAATAGCCCGTCGGCCAGTTATCATCTCAAGAAGTACCACACCGAAACTATATACATCACTTTTAGCAGTCAAATGACCTAGGAAATTTTTTTAAGAATTGAAACCATCAAAATGATTAGAGTTGGGAACATGTTGACTAAAACAATGTTTGCATAAACAGTATATACACAAGCTGTGTCTGCATAACATTTAAAAGGAGCAGAAGAAAGTAATGATTTATAATATTGTACCAGTGGCCAAATATTCAGGGGCTGCATATCCGTAAGTTCCCATCACCCTGGTAGAGACATGGCTTTCATCACCGTTTGGCCCATCCTTGGCCAACCCAAAGTCAGAAAGCTTTGCATTGTAGTCCTGTAATTATATTAGCACAAAAATGTTAACAGAACCACAAAGAATATTATAAAGATTTCTAGTACAAAACATGACCAAAAGACAGTTCAAAGTAAATATATTTGCTAAATCAAATGCCACGTACTGAATCAAGTAATATGTTGGCAGTTTTGAAGTCCCGGTATATCACTTTTGTTTTTGCACTGTGAAGAAAAGCAAGCCCCTCCGCGGCACCAAGAGCAACCTTCATACGAAGATTCCAAGATAAAGGTTGGAAGTATGACCCTCCTGTCAATAAATACTCCCAGTCAATTCACAAATAATTTGGCTCCTTCCTCAAAGTAGGGAGCAGGGTGAACAGGGGATGGCTGCACCTCCGAAACCAGGCATATCAACAGAATTTAAAATAGAATGCTATTCTTTTAGGATGCATAATTTATAGGAGTATGGTTATTTCCCTCTCAAAAAGTTGAATTGATGAATTTATATAGATACATTTGCATTCAAATAATGTGTTTGAATAATTTCGTAAATAATGTGGAACACTAAATATTTTAATATGGTAATATATAGCTACAATATTTTAAATTAAAAAAGTTAATAACAAAATTAACTTCATTTTGTTTGTAGTCCATCAAAATCTTCTCATCCCGCTCAGTAAATTATACATCCGTCCATGGGGTACTTAATATAAATATGCAATTAGGAAATAAGAACTCACTCCTGAACAGATGATTTTCTAAGCTGCCTCGGGGCATGAATTCATACACCAAAAGACGGTGTTCATCCTCCAAGCAATATCCAATCAGTTTCACAAGGTGAGGATGATAGAGCTGCCCCAAGTAATTTACTTCTGCCTACATGAACAGAGAAATAAGAATTTTAATAAAAGTTAAAGAATCAATAGAACTCCAATAGAAAATCTAGGATGATCGAACAGAGTACTTTCAGTATATATATCTAGATTATCTTCATAAAGGAGCAAGTACAACTAAGTCTATCTCTACTTAACTATAAGTAAGCAACTTACCAACCACTCCTTGTGCCCTTGAAAACTTTCTTGATTAAGCCTCTTTACAGCAATAACCAAGCCTGTCCCAGGTTTTGCAGCCAAAAGTGATTGTTCATCAATCCAACCCTTAAAAACTGCGCCAAAGCCTCCTTCTCCTAGCACACTATCAGGACGAAAGTTCCTGGTGGCAGTTTTGAGATCTGCGAAACTGAAGCTCTTTAAATTAGAAGATTGTAAAATTTCATCCTCGCTCCTCGGTGTTGGTGGCACTGATATAGATGAGAACTTGATGCTTGAACTGTTCGGTCCATTTCCATCTGAGCTAACTCTTCTTGAATTCACCCCTGAAAGTCAATGTCTTGTATACATAAAACTCTCATCCTCAAATAGAAAAACTAAAACTAATCCGCAAGGCTTAGCCTGGCGGATATCCCTTTGTCCTTGGTTTACCAAGGTCGAGGGTTTGAGTGGAGGCACACTGGCTCAGTGCATGAGCATTTAACTTCTTCTTTTTTTTGAAACCAGAGTATTTAACTTTCTTGTAATTAGCCTTTTCCAAAAAAATAAAAAAATTACATTATATAATAAATAAGACTAAGGCCTGGGTAATATATAGTTTATGTTAGTGGTAAAATTATCTCGCAAGAAAGAACACTAGAATTACTTTTACTTGAAACATCAACCACATAAAATGATGCGTTACAAAAAAATATCAAAAAATCTACACGTTATATATTTATATTTATAAGCGATCTAGACATAAACGTATATGAAATGATTTTGTAATCCATATGTAATATGTTGACTTTAATTACATTAGCATTCATACGATAAATATGAAAGTAGGTTGGAGATTAAATTGCCATCGTCATGACCAAAATAAGAAAATACCCAACGCCCAACGCTCAACGCCCAATGCTCAACGCTCAATCCTCAACGCTCAATCCTCACATAATAGCTTTCAAATTATTAATTAAGATTCAAGAATTAAATGATAGTGTATTGTGTACTCCATCTAATGTTACAAATCATCTAGAGCTACCATGGAGGAAAAAAAATATGTATAAAAATACACATGGGTGGTTCATATTAAGGAACGGTTAACCCTAAACAGATCAATGACATTAATAAAGTAGGAGCCATAGAGGAACTATTATACCCTTGGTTGGGCCCAACAAACCACTGAGGGGATATACAATATCGACTAAGTGAAGATTTAACATATTAAATTTCAATGAAGCTCAATTATTGTAATTTTTTTTTTTTTTTTGAAACCAATTATTGTAATTTATTAATACATGTTATGATCCAAATATCCAATCAAGTCCTCCTAGCATAGTTTAGCGGTAACTTAACATGGTATCAATCAGTAACTTAACATATCAAAACTCTGAAAACATCAACACTTCCATACAATTATGCAAACACATATATATACATGAAACTGTAAAGATATTGATCAGATTATACAATTAAATGATGTTCCAACTTATTTCAAAAAAAAAAAAAATTTATTGATGTTCCAACTTTTTACTACAATTAACAAAACAGAGAATGGCACCAGTAGAGTAGGTACCTGTGTGAAACGGGCTCTCAGCTTTGATTCTAGAACTAAAGCAAATACCCATTTCAAGCTAAACCAATGAAATGAAAACTCTAATATCCTTCTTCAATCCTGCACATAAAAATAATGAGTTATTACTATTAGTGTTCACTAGCCTGCCAAATATAGATCTGGCTGTAAAAAGTTCAATCTTTTTCTTGCAAGAACCATGTCCTGTTTATTACTTCACACACAACTCACAAATAATTGTGCGTGTCTCACACACACATACATGAAAGTACAAAGAATAGAGTTAAGCATATACAAAGTACAGAATCCAGAGAGAAATGATTCACCTCTTTTTATCTGAAATTCAACAGGACCCAAAGAGAGTAAGAGGAGTATATAGTAGGTTCATTATAAAAGAATGGCTAGTAATATATTTAGCTGGCTAAAGGAGATTTTAGAAATATGAAATATCACAAAGAGAGAAATACTACTGTATGGTGGTGGTAACTGGTAACTAGTAGTAATAATTATTGGTTCTTGGAAATGTAGAGATATAAAGAGAGTGGGGGGATGGGGATGGGGATGGGGTTACATAATGGTTGATGAGCTGCTATGTTTTTATTAGCTACTGGTAGTATTTATGAGTATCACAAAGCTTATCTGCAAGACTGCAACCAACAAGAAATGGTTATTTTTGCTTTTACAAATGGCAATATTCTAAAAAGAAATTAGTAATTTATATAATAAATTAATAATTCATGTGTATGTATAAATCTAGTTATATAATTATTGCTTACTTAACTTTAAATCACTTTATTACATTCTTTTTCTTGCCAAATTGTAATTTTTTTTTATTTCAAATATTACTAACGATATTATTGTGATATTGAATTTTTTGGATGACATACTTCATATTTTCGGTTTCTTAATATTATACTAAATTTTTTGAATTCTTTAATCTTATTTTTTTGGTTGGCACAATTAAGAATGAATTGACTATATGTAAATATATTAACATAAAGATAGGAAATCATTTGATATTATTCATATTTTTAACAATTTTTTAAATTATATATAAGTTTCAATCTTGTTAACAAAATTACAAATAGTTTGATAAATAAAATACATTTAAATCCAAAAATACATAAAAATTTATTTTCCACTCACCTAACCCTATTAAAATCTCACACCATGCAATCCACTCAAAATATATATCAAATTTTGACCCTTTGCATGTATGAAGTCCAAAGTTCATATGTATGTGTACAGGAGGAAAAGGGAGAAGATAAAAAGGTCGCAACAAAAGTGAGCGGTGGGGGTGTCCCGCTCAAGTTGTACCTTTTTATTGAAAAAGGGGACAGTGTTCTTGGCCGCTTATTGAATTCCATTCACATACCATAAAATGCCACGTATAGTAGTGTGTGGTGTGTACTTTGTATGTACATGACGGTTATCGCAAATATTTGTTGCTAAGTAAATTATATTGTAGTAAAAAATTTATTTTGAACCGTTTATAGTGTAAATGTATTTGGATTTTGAAATTTTGATAAGTATTCTTTAAAAAATAAAAGGAAAATAATTAACTTAATTATTTTTTTTAAAATTTTTAATTTGATAAAATAAGGATGTATTATTCCTCAACAATACAATTTCAACAATTTTTATAATTGAATTGTAACATGTCAATTCGGATAAATGGACTTCTGATTGGATTAACTTTCAATTACGATATATTTTGTTATAGTTCGGATCGGATCCAATTTAATTCTGTCCAAATCTAATTCGAATTGAAATCGGATGAATCTCGGATTAAGATTGGACTAAATTCGATCTTATTATTAAATATAATATTTTTTTGTCAAAATTTAAATATAATATTTTTAATGTTAAATAATGTAGTTTTTTTAAAAAAATTTGATTATATAATTATGTTAAATTTTAATATAAAATTAGTCTAGTTATGATTTTACTTCTCATGAGGCAAATAGGGCCACACAATTTCTATTTTTTTTCTTGACAAGAGGGCCATAGAATTTCAAATACGGATATTTAGGATATTTTCTCTTTTTTATTTTAATTAAAATAATTTTAAAAATATGAATAATTTTATTAAAATAAAATTTTAAAATATATAAAATCAAGTACTAATCGATCAACCGGCACACCAAAAATAAAAACTAAATATTTCAATTCAATAATGTCGCACAAATATGAATATATATATATATATATATGATTTATTTAAAAGAAAAAGGACCCTGAGATAGATCTTATTGAACTTTTCCTGAGATACGTACAAAATAACTTTAAATTTTTCTGGGCCCGCAAAACTAATATCTTACATATAAAAGATAGGTATCTCAGGAACTTACATAAGATATATCTCAGGTTCCCTAATCTCTTATTTAAATATACATCACGCATATTTTCAAGTGAAAAGTGAATTTTATTCGAATATAATTTCAAAATTAATTTTGTAATTTGTTGGTATAAATTTTCCTTTGATGGATAAGTGCATAGTATTAGAAATAAGTAACATTATGTTCCAGAAACTTTTTATAGGAAGAAAAGAAAATAAAGTGAGAAATTTGATTTCTAAAAATTTGAAAAGAAATTTCATATATCTTTGCTTCCAAAATTTTCTTTCCACTCTTGGAAAGATTAGGAAGGAATAGAAGATTATTCATTTTTTATTCTTTTCTTTTTTTTCTTTGTTTCGAAAATTGCACTGTGTTCTCCAAACAAAATATCACACTTTGACTGTTTGATTTTGCGACGAATCGGATGATTAAAAAATCCAACGGAGTTTAATCTACCACTATTCAAAACACCTATTCATTATACAAAGGTTATTCTGTACACTAACTTGTTACTTTTTTTTTGAAAGTTACACTAACTTGTTAGTACTTGTTTAAAGTGTAAACGAACCTAACATTTTTCCTTTTCAAGTCCCGGTCACAAACCCCTAATTTCGGTCCGCCTATGAATCTAAGATAAGATTTTGAGGAATGTTAGAAAATCAAAGATGTTCAAAATAATGTGATGGAATTGGCTGGAATTAGCTTTGATAAAATGAGGTGTTTTAATTGGATATTCATATTAATATATACAAGGTCCACATTATCAGTTATTGCCAACAACATTTTGGACAAATTTTTGAAATTTTTATTTGGTTCTTTAATATTTTTGTAAGATTTTTTTGCTACTAATACACAACGCCGACCATTAATTATCACTACCATTTTAATGTATAAATCCAAGTTTTCACTTTATTGAAGCAGGTAAATGTCGTTTTGGCCACGACTGTTTATTTTAATTATCCCTCACGAGTCACGACCTTTGTTTATACATCGTTCTCCAAGTTGGAGATAATAACTATATTCGTTAGTAAAAAAAATTTAAAATAAGAAATAATTAAAGTTTTGTACAAAAAGAATGTGGGAAACTTTAATAACATTAGTTATGATACAGATTAGGACATTCTCTTTGTTATGAGAAAATATATATTCGATAAATATGATCAATGCAATATGATTGTATAAAGTTTTTATTAAAAATTTTGATGCATTAGAGTACGTATTTTTTTATATGTTATATCTGTTTCATGTGTCACGTAAGTATTATAATTAAGGACTCTTCTCATTAAACATGTTTTAAATCGAGTTAATATGGATTGAAAATTGAGATACTGTTCTAAATCCATTTAATATGGATTGAAAATTGAGATACTATTTAAATATATTAGATACACGAAAAGTTGTTTTGATGGACAAAAATTATTTAATAATGAATGACAATAATAACCAATGCCAATAATTTTTACTTTTTCAATTTCTTAGCACCTAGATAAAGATTATTCCACCCATAATGCTGTTCATCTTTGGTACTAGGTTTTGTTTGGAATGGTTGTATTGTTGAAAAAAATGATGTCGTTTTAAAAATGATATAATTACTTAGTAATATTTTTGATATTTATATATTTTTTATATAGTTTATAAAAAATATTAATTTTTAAAATTTGATGTTGAAATCAATAACTATTCTCCATTAAATTGAAAACCTTTTTTTTTTTTTTTAAAAAACATAAGGAACATACTTTCTTTAATTGTCCAACTAATAATTTAGGCGTATCCAAGCAATTGCTTCCGGCTACGAACCACTAGTTTAACTAGAGGTGTCAATTTCGGGTAATGGGTCGGGTTCGTGTCGGGTTTGCTGTACCCGGTCCTGTTTTTGGGTTAACCCGAACCCGATCCGAACCCGAAATGGGTTGAAAATTTCAATCTGAACCCGATCTGTTATGTACCCGGCCAACCAGAAAATGACCCGTTTTGACCCGAAAATAATAAAAAATAATTATTTTTATTTATAAAATAATTTTTATTTAAAATATATTAAAAAAATATAATAGCAACTTAAAGATATGAGATGTAAACTAAAAGTATGTAAATAATAAATAAATATATCACACATGTATACAATTCTATAATGTAAATTTTAATATTATGTATAATATATTATATAAATTAAATTTTCGGGTCGGGTTCGGGTATTTTGGGTTAATCCGAAACTGACCCGATTTTTTCGGGTAAATTTTTACCCAACCCGAACCCGACCCGAAACTCAAAACACTCAACCCAAATTCGTACTTCTCCGTGTTGGGTTTCGGGCCGTGTCAAATTTTGACACCCCTACGTTTAACTCGAACTAATCAAGAAAGATTTATCTTAGTAAATACACCTCGTCGACTAATCTATATAATCATACTATTAATAACCCGTGCAGTTTTTTTTCAATATCTATAATTATATTATTATTTTTTTATTATTTATATGTTATTATTATTATTAAAAAATTATTATATAGAGTCAATATCTAATCTATATAATCATATCAAATTATTATTAAAAAATTGATATATATAAAATTTTACATTTAACTCTATCTTGAATTTTTAACATTTGATTTGGACAATTTTACAGCCCATTAAATTAACAAAATAATCTTTAATTTAGTGATGATTTAATAATTATTTTCCAATTAAAACTACGCAGAAACAAAAGAGGGAAGAAATTAACGATTTTTTACGTTGAAAATTATATGATTTACGAAATCTACTTATATTTTTTTTAATTATTAAAATAACCTTCTCAATATTTGAAGATAATTATACTAACAACCAAATACAGTTTTAGTAATAAGTTAAGAGTGATTTTGTCAAAAAATTTGGTAGTAGGTAGTCTGGGCTTCAGTACGACAAAATAAATAAATCGCTAGATCATAAAATAAATAGATGTAAATCGTTGGATCTAGAAAAAAAAATGTATTTTATATTTTAACTTGTACATTAAAAAGTGTATTTATATTGAAATACGAAAAAATATATGTCAATGATTTAAATCATATATAATTGGTTTTCTTCATTAAATAGGATTATTAATGTAAGTCTTCTACACTGAATATGATTAATGTAAAAATTTGTAGTTATATTTTCTCTTGGGATTCTGATTGTTTACATTTCATTAATAATGATTAAATCATCACTAAATTAAAGATAATTTTATGAGTTTCGCTTGGGCTATAAAATCATCCAAATCTAATTTCTAGATCTCGAGATAGAGCCCAAATAGTAAACATGAACTTTTTTTAATATTAATAATAAAATAAATAAAATTCAATTATATCTTTTCCATACTATAATTTTCTTTTTAAAATTCAGTTCTAATACAACTTTTTTTAATTATATCCTTTATAGATTATAATTTTCTTTTTGATATGATATAATCTTGAGCGTCAATTTTAAAAAAAAATTAGATTCGACGATTTAGATTAATTTGGTAGTACAGTGATCAAAATTTTAGATAAATCTCTCTTACACTTATTATATATAAGGATATGATTTGCCTTTATTTGGTTGGTTGGTCATTTGATACAATAAATTTGAATACATTAAATAATAATCGTTAAATTTTAAAATAGAAAAATGGGAATTGTTTTATCTAATACTTATAAAATATTCATTTTCTAATATTTAAAATACACTTATACGTTCACGTTTCGAATCCCACCAACAACATATTTTTATTAAATATATTTATTATTTTATAAACTACTTCCATGAGTTTAAGATTCAATTCCCGTGAAAATCATATCATAATCAAAAAAATTATTATCTATTTTTAGTAAACTATTATTATACATTTATATTATCCTATAAACTACTCTAAAAAATTGCCATCAACAACATATTATAATTACAAATTAAAACACTATCATTTAAACTACTATCAAACATGAATAATAATATTTTATTGTCATATATAATTTATGTTTAAAGTTTAATTCCCGTCAACAACATATATATACTATACTAATATAAGCAAACTAACATCTATTTAGTTGGTTGGTTGGTTGTTTGGTACATTAAATATTAACCTTTAGATTTTAAAGCAGATAAATGAGAATCGTTAGATCTAATACTAAAAAAATATTCATTTTCTAATATTTAAAATACTCTTATGAGTTCAAGATTCGAATATCACAAATAATATTTCTTTATTAAACATGCATATTATTTTATAAATTACTCCTATGAGTTTAAGGTTCACTTCCCGTGAACAACACATCATAGTCAAAAAAAATGTATTATCTATTTTCAATAAACTATTATTATACATTTTTATTAGTCTATAAACTACTCTAAAAAATTGCCGTCAATAACATATTACAAATCGAAAATGTATCGTTTAAAATACTATGAATACTATCAAGCATGTATTATAATATTTTATTATTTTCTTTAATTTATGTTTAAGGTTAAATTCACGTCAACAACATATTATATTCAAATAATTTATTATTTATTTTCAATAAACTATTATTATACATTTACATTATCATATAAACTACTATAAAAAATTCTCATCAACAACATATTATAGTTAAAAATTAAAACACTATTGTTTAAAGTACTATAAAACATGTATTATAATATTTTATTATTTTCTACAATTTATCTTCTACTAAATAAAAAATACATATGAAAATATGGGTAATAAGGCAAAATTTTTTAATAAAAACATCCGTGCATCACAAGAGTTATAAGCTTAAAAGTTACATAAAGTCTGGAAAACACTTACAGTTTCGAAAAATTTGTATAAAATTTGAAAAAAGTCTACATTATTACTAAATAAAAGTTAAAAAAAACTACATTTATGTAATATATATATATATATATATATATATATATATATATATATATATATATGTGTGTGTGTGTGTGTGTGTGTGTGTGTGCATTTTAAAGTAACAATTAAAATAAATAATTACGATATTATTTATGTTCATAACATTTATAAAATTAAAAAATATTAATATAACTTAAAATTTTAACAATAAAATTATATCCTTATATGTAATTGAAGGCTTTCGATCATCAAACGCAGTAGA
Organism: Saposhnikovia divaricata; assembly: GCA_036435485.1. NCBI lineage: Eukaryota > Viridiplantae > Streptophyta > Magnoliopsida > Apiales > Apiaceae > Saposhnikovia > Saposhnikovia divaricata. The sequence continues at coordinate 65,064,937 of CM071595.1, read as the reverse complement.
ATTAAACGCGAAAAAGAATAAAATCGAAACCCTACCACAAGATCCATGAAAAAACTTGATATTTAATTCGGAATTAGATGATTACCTTAAAGAAGCATTATGAACGGATGACAATTAGAGATCCTATATAACGCCTTAGAAAATTCGTAATTATAAATATTATTATTTAATATTAAATGTGGAATATATGGTGTGAAATTATTTTTTTAGGTTAATTATATATGACATCATGTTTACATGTGTATATGATGATATATGTGTGTCGTGTAAGCTCATGTATTTTTATTTGTATTTTTGGCGAAAAAAATGTATTTTTATTTGTATTTTTGGCGAAAAAAATTTATTTCAATCGTGCATTATTGATCTTTTGGGAATTTTATAAAATTACCGGAGTTATTAAAAATCATGAAATCTTTTGTAATATTATCTATGTATAATTAATTAGTTTTTAAAATTATTGGGTGAATTATTTTGAGTGATTAAGTATTTTGAAATGATTTTAAGATTTTTATTGCATTTAAAGGATCAAAATTTGTAAAATTCATATTTAATTCATTTTTTTATCCTAAAAATATTTTAAAAATATGTGTGTGTTCGCAATTTCATACTCTTTATATTAAAAATATAAAATTTAATTTTTCGCCCATTTCCTCATTTAAATTCGATTTTTTTGTTAAGTGATTAAATTACTTTTAATTATGTTTCAGCATCATAAAATTTCTGTTTGGGCTTCTTTTATACGCAGACTCTGTTTTTTTCAGTACATGTCTCGATCTCTCCACATTTCTCTCGAATCTTCCCTCAAATCCTCACATAACTCTCTTTTTCTCTCCCTAATCTCTTTCCCAATCTCTTCCTCGTACAACATCTCTCTCTCGTCTTACTCTTGCTGATCCCTTCACTCTGTTTCACCGCCTCTAGTTGTCACTGTCACACCCTGTATATGTACAATTCTGACCTGAGTTCAGTGGGTGGGTGTGTATTGTCTGTGTGTGTCTATGTCGTGTATAGGCTGGGGAACAGTGTGTATGTGGTTGGTGTTATGTTACAGTTCGTATGAACTATGTGTGTAAATTGATGAGATAGCTGTGTTATGATTCTAGTATAATTCTGTGATGTTCCGAATTGTGCTCTATTAAATTCCTGCCGTGACTGTTGTTTAATTTTAAACTGATGCTCTTGTGATGAATTCCAAATTATTAGCTGTAAATTAATCGTAAAACTTTCGCGCGAAATTTCGAGTCGGAAACCCGAATTAGAGTAACCTCCGAATTTTGCCCCCTCGACCATGATTTAATTTGAGTCGAGGGAAATAGGCGATGATGGATTCCTGAGCCGAAATAAATTTATAAAATTTTATGATATTTTCCTTCGTGTTTGAATTTTTCGAAAAATTATTTATTTGATTAGTTGTAAATTATATTTCGAATGTGAAGTTTGTTGTTGTGTCGGTTATGTTCCGAATGGTAGGCTACCCGTATAAAGGAGATGCTGTCAAAATTTTTTTAAAAATATTATTATTTATTATATAGTTTATTTTCTCGATTATAAATAATATTTGGATTACATGAATCGTTCGATTGTAAATGACTACAGGGATTTACGAATTAAATTTTAATTGTTAATTTAATTTCTATTTAATAGATTATAAATAGTGTATCTCTATGTGTTGTAGTTGGACTGTGAATAGTACAAGGATACCTGTGTTTATGTCAAATTACAATTTGAATTTGGATTAATGTATTAAAGGGACATAAGTTCAAATGTTATAACTCGTTGAGTGTTACCTAGTCTATTTTAATAAGTGTTAATAATTAGTGGACATGTTATCTGCTTTATGACTTGTACATAGTGCTTGTAGTAATATTTATAATTGCTATTAAGGGTAGTAACGAGATTTTGAGTACTAAAGTTGAATGTACGTATGGTGACATGGTTTGTGAAAGATACCATTATGTACGTTATGAATTAAGTTTATAGATTGCAAGAGATGTACAATTGAGGTACATTAGTATGAAGGGATATGATTGTGTATTGTATTGAAGTCAGGGATATTTGGTTGTTGATTGGATTAATATTATTTTTGACAGGCTAGGTCATATTTTAGAGGAGGTGCTGTCCAATTTTTATTAAAATTATTTTATAATTGTTATAATAATTTGATAAGAATTATTTGTAAACTGATGTGATATACGTAGTAGAAGATATGAGTGTAAGTGGATAATACGTGTTAAGTGCTTATGTGATTTATATGGTTATACTGCACTATTTTGATAATGTGGTCAATATGTGCTGTGCGTGTTATATTGTAAAGTGTAATAGGACACGATTGGGTAGAATAGAGTTAGACGGTTATGATTGTTAGCGTACTGAAATAGTACTTTACACTTGTATATAGGTATGAGTAGGAAGCCGGCTAAGAGCCAGTGCACGTGTAGATGGTGTGTAGAGGATGGAGAGAATCACCGGCAATTGACAAGTGTGCTCGTGTAGAGACTGAGATGTGATAAAGGAAAGACGGATGCGAGAATCGAAAAAGGTCAATGTATAAGGAAGTGGAGACTGATGTAAAGTGAGTAAAGTTGAGATGTTGGAATTGGAAACTACGTGTATTGAGGCAAGTTTACTATCCCTCACTTATTGTCCAAGTGATGTGAAACTTTTTGTATTATTTATTGTTCTTTCGAAATTCCTTCTTGCAAGCAACTGTATTTTTCATATTTATTCCGAATAATTGCAAACCTGTTCTGTTAAATATAAAATGTTCCTTTCAGATCTTTTTACTAGTGCCTATAACATTCATTTTTATTTCCAGTGACATTTTTCTTCTATTAATTTACAAACACTCATTCTCAAATTATTCTGACATTGTTTATTTTCCTCACCTATTGTTTAGGTGTTGAATTCTTTCAAAATTAATTTATTTCAATATTCCTCGTCTTTATTAATATTTTTCAAAGAGCATTTTTCTTTAAATTATTGTAAACTAATTCGAGGTTTATACTGTTTTGAGGCATGTGTTGCTCAGTGACGGTTAAAACCGAGAATGAATTAAGATCTTCTCAATTATTCAAACTCATTATTGTCATGCCGGTTCTGGCAGCTAAAGCCTATGAGTGCTTAGCCGACAGGAGTGAGACCTTGGATAATTGAGAATTTCTTAAATCTTCATGTTAATATCTTCAAATCTATTCTGTTTGTTCAAACTTTACAGCGTAATTTCATAAATTGATAATCCTTGAAATAAATGGTTATAGCTTGTGCAGTACTAAAAACTATTGTTGAACTTCAGATCACTTTATTCCTTAATTTCCTTATAATTGCTGTCAAATTTCTAGAATCTTAATAATTGCTTCATTCTTTAATTGATTTATTTTTCCTTGTTGATATATGATTCAATCTTGTGAACCATGCCATGTTTATTTTAATCTTGTTGCTTTACTGCTTATGATTCCTTATATCTATTGCTTCCCTGACCCTCAATTTTTATAATGGTAAATGAAAATGGATTAATTAATTAAAGATGTTTTGTTTTTAAAATTCCTTATACTGGGCTGATCTGTTATCAGTGAGTATAAAGGACTTAAAAGTGAAATGTTTTAAAGATTCTAAAAATTTTAATGTGGGGGATTCCATCTAAATGTTTTCTACGGATTCCTTCAGATTGGAGGCGTAAGAGGCCGGGTGACGCCAGTCCAGCATTTTTTTAGCGTAAGAGGCTGGGGGAGTGCCCAATCCAGCATTTTAAAGACCAATGTGTTGCCTAATTGGGAACCCAATTTCAAGGTCCAGAGGGACTTCGTGTCCGGTATGGGGACTTTACGTGGCTGATCACCCGTATTGTCCGTAGTCGTGAAAAAACTCCAATCAACATAAGTGATTTTAAAAAGGTTTCATGGGAAGTATGTTTTAATAATGGAATAGTTTTAAGAAAAGAAATGTTTTTATGAAAGTTATGGTTTGAAGAAAATGGAAATTATAATCATATTGAATCGTTCCCCTGAGATAAATCAATCATTGATATTGTTCATCAATGAAATGTTGAGATATTGTGTTTCACTATATTATTAACTTGCTGAGCATTGTTGGCTCACTCTTGCTTTATTTTCCCCTAACCTTCCAGTTAGGATTAAAGATGGATGTTTACATCGCGCAACTCATATGTGAGCAACGTGGCATTATATTCAGGATAGAATTTGACGCTAGAGCGGGTAAGCAAGGATTGAGATTAAGCTACAGATTAGTTGGTATAGTAAATTGTATTCATATCAGTGATAGAAGTTGTAATAACTTGCATAGTGTAGATTCTTGTTTCATACAATAACCTGGAATCGATCCTCGGTGAGGAATTGCTAGTGTGTTAAGTTTCATTTTTTTTAATTGGAATTTGGTTTGGGTTGAGTTACAGGTGGATAGTCCGATTTACGAATATTTCTAAAATTTTTCTAAAAAGTATATTTTCAGTATTGGGAAGTCGGGGCGTTACAGGTTAGTATCAGAGCAACAGGTTATGGTCACTGAAACAAGTTAGAATAATTAGGTGTACGTATTTAGGTTGGACGTTAGGCGAAAGGATTTAGGATAAGGTTCGTCTTAGGTTATTAGGACGACGGTCGCGACGTTACTTGATATTTCGACATATCGTGCGAGCAGGAATTCGATTCATCCGAAGATTCACTACACCATAGATTGCTTTAAGCAACACCCAAACTGTCCCCTGTTTGAAGTTGCCATAGGCCAAAATCGGGCTATGGTAACACTTCAGCCATGTTAGGTTCTCAGCAGTAACTATAGGTATCAAAGGTAACATAAAAAACAACCTATGGTAACACGGCAAATGCGGTTACTAAAGACCTCTATAGCAACACCTTAAACACTCTACAGCAACATAGTTTGTGTGTTACAATACATGATACAAATTTGTATAATATTATGGGCCCCACACGTGGGACCCACATGTGGGGCCCACACATGGGATCCACACGTGGGATCCACATGTGGGGCCCACTTTTGGGCCTACTGTGGGGCCCACCTGCTAAATATGCAAGGCCTATTGTAACACCTAATATGACCTACTGCAATACATGCAATATGATAAAAATAACAGCCTATTGCAACACGCTTTGTACCTATTGTAACACCACAAGTGTAACAAAATAAAAATGTATTGCTTGAATATTGAATTTCCCATTATACAAACCAACCACCAATTCATTAACAACATAAGAAGTCAAGTAGCCAACAACATCATCAAATCCACCAGCACTATAGAACATAAACTAAAACATACAAGTACTAAAAGAAGATATAATTGGTCAAACGTAATTATGCAATTTCTGTATTGCCTTCAAATCATTAGTGGAGTACTAGCATCTTCTTGAGTTGGCTTGCATTTTTGCATCATGGAGAGCTGAAGATGGCAGGAAGCTCTCACCATATCCTCTGCCAATGATTCTGCATCTTTTACAAGTAATTCAAACTCTTCAATGAACTTCTCAGCAGTCCTGGCCAGCGCATGTTCGAAAAACAATATTTTGAAACGATTAGCTACAATAAACAATATAAGAAAATTCAAGCTATCAATACTCTTACAAGTGTAGATTTGACTTCAACAAGGAATGTAAAACAAGTTCACCAATAAGTTTTATCTAAACTACTTCATAAATTGAATTGCGATTTTCAAATAATTCTAGATTCTAAAGCGGCTATAAATGCTACAGGATCTCACAGCAGGAAGAAATTAAACACAGCCTAAGTACATAGGGACTGGTATTAAAATTGGCTGAGATGATTGTTTGTCAGATCTTATAGCAACTGACCCGTCTAGCTGTTTGCTAAACTGCAAGCATGTACTGTATTATGAAATCAAAGACCATACAAATATTTTGTGCAAATAGGTTTAATTTTGCAGTTGCACACATCTCAGGTCCATAAATTAACATAATGTAGAACCTAAAGTATTATAAAAATAATAGTAGTAGTTGCCGACTGAAAATGTTTGGAATCGTGTGACAAAATTTTACCTCAGTTATCTAAGTTGAGCTTCTTTCCAGTAAGAATGCGAGATATCTAGAGCCCCCTGCTGAAAGCTTCATTAAATAAGCTCCTTGTCTGCATGGCCTGAAACCCAGGCATCCACGAAAGCATTGCTAAAGGTGCCATAACTATTACCCCCAGAAGCACTTCATAAACCCGAGCCAAGGACACAATAGTGTCCCAAGCCACAGTGGATTGCAGAAAAGGTCTGAGCACCTGGGCAATCAATATAATACCCCATCCCGTAGGGAGAATTGCCAATACTTATCTTGAGCATATGCAATGGCTATGTAAACCGCAACAACTGCAAATACATAAATCCAGGAAAGAAGGTAAACACCAATACTTGTGTTAGTACCAGTAACAATATGATTTATAGATTCAAATTCTGTGAACACAAACAATTCAGCAGTGTAAGTCGCATAAGAGGTAATAGGCTCGAATTCAGAGCCGAGGTAACATATTAGAAAAATCTGAATCTGCATAAAAATACCTCTAATTCTTTATGAAGCACAACAAATACATCCTTCAGTCGCTTGTGTCTCTCCAAAAGAAAGCAGTCAAACATGAAGGGATTATAAACTATTACATGTATTTGCATCATAGTATAATCCATGTATTTACAAAAAAATTCACCAGAAAGTAGAAACGCAGTGGTACTACTCCATCTAAACATTTGGTCCAACTAAACTTTCTACACTAATGTGTACAGTCTCTCACATATTATTAGAGGTGACTATCGAAGGGAATATATTGAACTTGCTTGTCAGATTACTATCCTTGCCCAACGAAATACTCTATATCAAAACAGCAGTCAATGGACTATGTTCACTAATTGAAATGTATCCGAACAGTTGTCGCACCAGTTGTGAGATTCTACCTTCAAGAGAAGGAAAGATAATTTACAGATAAGGTAACAACATATACAGAAACTTCTTTCCATTTGGCAAAGAATATAGACCTTCCCGTCAATAAAGAATCAACGGGAGAAGTAGATAATAGCCTAAACAAAGCATGTACCATCAAGTAAAGAAAAGGAAAGATAATTTACAATAAAGCATCTGGTATGGTATCCTACATTGTCTTGCCCTCAATTTGAAGCATCATCCATGTCTTTACAGCCCCGCAAAGCCCCTGCCAACACAAGAAAGGAATAAAAACATAGTACAATAGCATACACAAACCATATATAAGATGAACTCTTACACATAACATGCATTGGTAATTCTACATCTACAGACATTATCCAAAACAGACTCCTTTGCTGAAATGAATTCCTCCTTTGCTGAATCCAAAACAGACTCCAACTCTTTGATGTCATCTTTCCGACAGCACAACAAAACTGCAGGCTCTTTTAATCTGAGTAAACACTGCAATATACATAGACATTACTAGCAGCAAGGAACGTAATAATCTTCGAAAACTGATGAACAGTTAAACAAAATGCTGCACCACGCCTTCCTGTAAATCACCCACGCCTAAACTAAAAGCTCCAAAGCCCTGTAATGCTAAGATGCCCTGAAATTAAAGAGAGGGATGATTAGTTGAAGTTTAAGTGAAAAAATAAATCAATCAAAATCAAAATTAAAAACCCCTAATTTGGAGAACCCTAATTTGAAGACCAAAAAACTCAATTGTAGCCCTCAAACCAATTGAGAAGTTGAAGAGGAGTAAATAGATTACGAATTTTGAAGCTTTTTTTTAGAGCAGAAACAGAGAAGCTGAGGGAGTGAGAATTGGGTGAGTTGGAAGAGAGAATTTTAGGAGAGGGAGAGGTGTTGAAATAATTTGTAAAAGGAGAGGGAAAGAGTGAAAGTGTTGGGCGGTATTATTTGCCGCTCCAACATTTCACCGGTAGGTGTGCCATTCTTTAATATGATAAAAAGAATAATATTATTTATGAATATTTTATTTTTATTTTTATTTTTTTAAATATTGTACGTTGTAAATAATAAATAAATATCTTCTTTAATATTTCAAATTAATGAGATATTTTTATGATAACCTTTTACTTTTAGAAAAATACAATAATTCATTTGATAATTTCCTTTTTTGATAAATAACTTATTTTTTTAAACTTGCATATCAATATTTGTATTAAAATTAGGAGAGATTTGTATTATTTGTATATTAATATTATTTTTAGAATTCTTATTTTTAAAATTATTACATTTAATATTCTTAGTTTACAAATTTAATAAGAAATGAGAAATGAAAGTTTAACTTGTTTTTTCCTAATTCTAAATTTTTGTTTGTCCGCACTCTATTTTTGTTTGCCCGCTCTCTGTTGTTGTTTGCCGCTTAGCACTCTTAATCAATACTAATCAGTGTACTTTCCTTTTTTATTTTTTTAAATATTATAAATTTATTTTAACATATTGATATTGAAATATAATTGTTAAATTTATTATTTTTATTATTTTTTAATAATTCACAATTTGTAAAAAATTTGTTTTCTTTATTAATTTTTTTAATGAATTTAGTTAAAATTTAATGCTTTCATTATTTTCTTCATATGAATTTTTTGGATATTACTTTATTTCAAAATCTTTTTATTTGAAATTTATAAACAAAATTTAATATTTATGAAAAATCAATAATTTAATTATTTGATGGAATATTACGTTTTAAAATGATTATTTCAATGATTTTGTTAAAATTAATTATTTTTAAATTCAAATAATTATGAAATCATTAATTTTAAATTAAATAAAAATTTTGTTAATGAATACTCTATGGTAACACACCTCATGGTGTTAGCCCACTGTAACACCTTTTATAACTAAAGTAACATACTTTTGTGCCTATGGTAACACCATAATCAAAAGGTTGCGATAGGTCAAATTTTCATAGCTATGGTAACATCCATAGTGGTAACTCCCATGCCAAAAGGTTGCTATAGGCCATCTATGGTGTAGTGATTCGATTTGAGACGAGGCAGTTGGTTCGGCGCTGCATACACTAAATGGACAATCGGAGCTACCAGTGCGGAGGACGCTACCTATAGACCTTCGCATATCATCTAGAATTTCTTTTACAACTTTAATTACCTTGTGAACGTTACAGAGAGTACGAAAAGACGGTAAACGAGAGGCGAAATGCGATTTCTGGCATGTGTTGGAGTAAGAGCGTGGTTATTCACTATAAGGAGATTTAACCTTCGTTTATGTTCCTTCTTATTTTGTTATTACCCTATTACCTTTGATAATCAACTATATTTCAGTTCATGATGAATTTCGTAAATCCGATTTACTTAAACCTATTCCTATTTTTTCAGAGATACCTCTATTTTTCCAGGGGTTACTTGATTCAACATGGTGCATATAAATTATTGGGACCCTTGAGTTCTTTCTATTTTCCCTGAATATTTGGTATTCTTTACTCAACATTATATATATATATATATATATATATATAAACTTTTGAAACTTTTGAAATTTTTCTTCCTATTTTCCCTGAACACTTTGTTTTCTTCATTCAACTGGGATGAACAACCCTATGTATATAGGGGATTCAGGGATACCCTATCTTTGTGATAGAGGTTTGATGAGACGTGATAAGTGGATTTTATATCCACTTAGAGCATTCCATATCGGCTTAAATTGATTAATTGGCCTCAAGTATGTGGTGTGTTTAATGTGTTTTCATTGAGTTTTGCTGAACTAAGAGTTGGAGGTTAAATTGATTAAAATTCGGATTTTCCGGGTAGGTTGCGCAGTCTACACTGTTTTGGCCATATCTGCTCCGAATTCAGCGATCTTACAGCTCACGCGAAGACAACGAAATTTTGTACAACCTTGGACAGAATTCTGGGCTCAGGCTGCGCGTGGCACGCGCAGGCAGCACGTTGGACAGACTGCTGGGCGCTGGCAGCACACGCGGTCGCTGACAGAATTGCTGATGCACTGTTTTGGCCATATGTTGAGTTCTACAAGTCCGTTTTGGACGATCTTACAGTCCACGCGAAGCTAACGAGATTCTCTATCATTATAAAGTGGTTCAGAGGTCCAATTACAACTGGAGCAGCCGAGAAATATTGAAGAAAAGTCAGCTACGAATTTTTCTTCAAAACAGAATCGGTTTAGGAAACTTATTTTGCAGAAATTCTATTTTAGTTCTGTTTTGGTAGTTTCTTGTTGGAAAAGACTCCTATGGCCTATATAAACACATCCTACCATCATAAAACACTAACCAACACTTCACATAACACAGAGAGGGATCCGAGAGACGGAGATTCAGACTTGGAGAAGGATTCCAACGCTTGTGACAAGCAACGGAGATCTAGATCTACTTTTTGTTTTCTTCTATTAGGCGAAACTCTTGGATGTTTTTGGGATTTGTTTTCTTAACTCATTACTCTAGTTTATTTTTAATCTTTAATACTTTGTTTATTATCATGGTTTCATCAGATCCCATGATGACGAACGGTTCGATTATGAACTAATCGTTGTCACGGGATTCTAACGGATTTATCTATGTAGCTTAGTAGTTTGATCGCTTTAAAGATTTATTTGTGGTGAATCTTGATATCCTTGTATGGTTGTGTTTCATGTGTTTGGATGCGTCGCGAACATCTAATTTGTTAATCTTTTACGAAACGAGAGTGGATCTTGAGATTTAGAACTTGCCATGCTAGCATAGGATAGGTTGATGTTTTAACATCATGATTTGTAGCGTAAATAGAGATATTATGCTGCCATATTTGATCTTAATAGACAACTTGTTCTTCAACCGTTATGTTTTCAAATCTTATAGAGATACAGGGTCTAAGCATAATTGGTGTCTATTCATCTTCTATCTCTTTTGTGGATGTATGTTTAGTTTGGTATTCGTATACTGAGAAGTAGCCTATACTTGTTTCGTGTTTTCTGATCTGATATCATAACCATCACATACTTTGATTAAAGGCATCAACTCTAAGTGAAGTATTTAATATAGTTAGGATCCCATGTTTTCTCTAGCATAAGTAATTCGATTTTAATTCTCGTTAGTTAATTAATTCTTAGTTTGTCAATTTACTTCTTTAGTAACTTTAGATAATCAACCCCAATTTGTTAATTGTCTTAGCAGTGAAGAAAAACCATACATTGTTGCGTAGGTACATTAACTGAATTAAAACCTAAACCAGATCTCTGTGGGAACGAACTTGACTTATATCTATATTACTTGTGACCACGTACGCTTGCGTGTATTAGTGCAAACAGGACGCCATTGATTGTGTTTGTCATAAAAGTACTGAAGGATGGCCACCTTTTTGTACTATGGCGGTTGACCTAAGTGACAAATGCAGCCTGAAAACAGTTCAATGATCATATTGATCTCTCAGTTAAATTCTTTTACAAAATTTCTATAAAAACAAAAGACTCATTTTTTATTCATACATGTTAGCACCTGTCTATTTCATTGATTCCTTTTGTTATAAACCCTTACGATTCCTAAAGTTATTAGTGACTGAAAGCAGTAAAGATAGAGATGATGACATTCTAAGTGGTCCAAGTTACATTTATGTCTACTGAGAATGGGTTGATCAGATTTGAGAATTGAGGTGAAAGCAGAGATTGAATGTCAAGTTAAATTACTTATTGGATTGACGACACACGTACAAGATTTGATAATATGGGAGATTGAGTATGGTTAAGAAACTGATAACAGGGACACGAGATTATTAAATTTTATTAAAGTTGTAAGTAGAGTGATGATGGATATAGTTGGAGGGTGAGATTTATGTGGAGGAAGATTGTTGAAGAACACTTGTTTATTGTATATTTGACTGAGGATATAGTAGAAGGGATATTATGAGATCTTAAATGATTTAAGACCAATGGTCGGATATGAATTTTAGGACCGTAATGGGATAATTTGAGAGAAGCAAAGTAGAGCTAGACAGTTCGTTATTTTTTTTAGAAATTTTAGCAGGAATTGAAGCTTTGGATAGAGAAGTAAAGAGATTGTGTTGGAGTTAACAACTTATGTGGACAAAGTTCGAGGGATCACGAATATCGAGAATAAAAGAGATTTGACCAAGACGTAATAAGATGGTAAGAAAAGGAAGACAGAGAACTAGGAAATTATAGAAATTGTGTTAACAGAAGATGTGAGATTGCTTAGAAAGGAATGTAGGAATCTTGAAGATTTTGAAAACCAAGATAACAAGGTAAGATAGCTGCCCAAAGTACATAAATTATTGAGACCCGCAGGACCTCCAGTGTCAGAAGTTAAGATTTTGAGAAGAAGTATAATGCAATTGTACTAGGATAAATGCGGAAAACTGTAAGTGTGAGCAGAAGGAATAGTGTGGAGAGAAGTGACGAATTAGAAACCAGAAGTTCAAGATGATCATAAATGATGATATGAAGTATATGAATGGGATGGCAGTTAAAGGAGCCGAGTGTGAGTTAGGACTGGATTGTATAGTTAAATATAAATTATAGGCAAGGTGTGAGAATAAGAAGGTGAAATTATGATTTTCAAGAGATATATAAGTTGTCTTTCAAGTTAGAAAGTGGATAAAGGAGTGTTAATGGTGACGTAGACCAAGAGGCTATTATAATAAGATTTTAATGTTATTTTATATATATGTGGGAGATATCAATAAGGAGATGTAACAGCCCCAGATCCGGGGTCTGGGACCTGGTCGTTACGGTCTCATATTCCATAAGCAACACTTGTATTTGAATCAAAATAAATAAATAGCATGTTCTGACCCTATAGTAATACCACATCACACAACCAGTTATAGTCACAGAGATGAAATCAGAGTAACTGTCAGATATTATTAATCACGAGTCTGAGTTATTACAACCCAAAAGAATTACAACTTAACTTACATACTCTTTGCCATCCATTTACATATGTTATATATGGATAAATATATCCGATGCTCAAAGCTGAAAACTAGTCTACCAATAGCTTCCTCCTCAGCAACGGTAGCTACATCAACGGGTAACTCTCTGACGGCTCCCACGCTCTTGCGCCAAGTGCGCCTTGGACGGGCCATCTGCTCTAGCTGTTGTTGTGATATAATAAATAAAGCAAGGGTGAGCAATAGCCCACCAACAATAATGTATACTGAACAATAATATAAATAACAGTTCAAAGGTATTGTTGAAACCATATGCCATGCATTAACTGACATAGTGCTAGTATAAGGTGAAAGATGAAGTTACAAGGTAACTCAAAATATATCTTTCGTAGAAATATCTGCTATGCAAAAATATGAGCAAGATATCATCACATCTCATAAAAAGGAAATTGCAGGAAAAATATGCAATCCCAATCTTGAACACTTTTCAACCCTACCAACACTGATAATGTTGCGGAAAATTTCTAACTTTGAAAGATGAACTAATACTTGAGCACTGACGTGCCAGAAGCCATAACATTTATGATGATCAGTCGCATGTTATGCTTCCCATCTTTTTTCTCTACATGTAGAAGGAAGCACCGACGGATTTACTTATCTACCGCCCTCTGGAACCCCCGGCCAACGGTTGGGCTATTGCTGGATCGGCGCCACTCGGCCACTTATACGGCTCCTAGTTCGAATAACATCCATGACTCTGAAACGTAAAGTTCGTCCCCCTTTCCCCAAGTATAATATTTGTTGATAAGACTCCACAAAGTAGTCGTATCTAGTTGGAAAGGAAAACTCACCAATATTTCCCAAGCAGTTGCTTGTTAATGGATACAGACTTGTTCCGATCATTTTACCCCTCGAATGATGAGGAAGTAACAAAAGATTCAATCGATGAATCAGGCATGCATGTTATGGCATATGTATAACAACATTCAATCATATATATTATCACAACAACAGTTCCAAAGTAATGGAAACTTGCATGGTAATCTGGCATGGATAGTGTGGCCTAGGTCAGTCCGGTGATCTATAAATAATCAAATATCCGAGATTAGTCACTTAACGCTTTGAAAGGTTAAGTATATACTTTACTTAGGTTAAAACACGTTTTCGAGTCTCGTTATACACACTCTAGTGTAACTCTTTTTATCACCGTTATGATCCGACACTTGCTCGTTATCAAGGAATGTTATTTTACTTACACTTGGTAGGTACTTAAGCCATATAATTTCTAAGGTCGGTCATTTACCAACAAAGATTATACCTCGAGATTCATTGTCCGTTTTCTAAGTTATAACCAAGTGTTCTTTTAAGGGTTTCATTCGTACTTAACCTCAATTCGAACATTTTTATAAAATTGAAAAACGATTCGTTTGACATGAGGTTTTCTCTCACACCTTCCTTATGATCTCTAATATTTAATTATCAAGATTCGCCACTGAATTAGTAATATTAAGGGGGTTCAATTTCAGTTACGAACTCGCACTTACGGTTTCGAATTACTTTACTAATTTGACCATAACTCCTAAACCGTAAGTCCGTTTGCTTCGATTCTCGTGCCAAAACAATCTATGACTCGATATCTACAAGGATATGTCATATACTTATAAAGTTCAGTGACTTATGGCTACTGATATGCACAAATTTCAAGGGTTAACGAAATTTCGACATTACGACGGCTATAATCGAACGTTTCCAAATTGTTACATCACAACCATGCCACACCGGGCATACCATACATCTTATACACATGATTCTCATCTTAAAAAGTCCAAGAACATCTCACTTCATCATCATAATCATCATATGGCTAAACCAACTACAAGATCATGCTTACATGCTTATAATAACACTATAATCGTAACTAAGCTAAAAACCACCAAGAACATACATAATCTCAAAGTAAGATCTAGGGTTCTTAATAACTATACCTTCCTTGGAGAGTGTACACGCCCTAATAAACCTTGTATAGTCCTTGTATGGCCTTATTATAGCTTAGATCATCCAAAGAAAACAAGAAATCAAAGTTAGTTCATGAAAGTTACTATTCATCCTCCACTTTGATGATTTACTTGAAAATGGAAAAAGTGGAGTTTGAAGCTAATATTTCTAGGATAGATATTATATGAAATTTAGTACTCACCATAAAATTTTGGAGATCAAACAATGGTTGGAAGATGGATTTTGGTTCTTGAATTTTGGCCTTGGCTGAATGGAAGTATAATGGGGGGGGGAAAGTTTGTTTGGCTTGCTCTTGCTTTTTGATCTAAATGAATTATTGTGATGAGGTTTAGATAATATCTTGGCCAAAATCTACTTTAATAAAGGTAGTATGTCATGGATGATGAAATCAAATGGACAAGTGTTGGTTTCTCTTGGTTTGTAAGCTAAGTACTTAGTTCCTAATTGATCTAGCTCCTTTGGTAACTACTTGGTTACTTGGTCATATCCACTTGTACATGCATGCACCTTAGCTCTCTACTTGTTTCTTTGTCCATTTATTGCTCAATTTCATTGATAGTTCGGAGGAATATCTCGAGCATTTCTAGTTAGGGTTTTACCAGAAACCGTCTTAATATTTATACTACCATTCTCAATCCTCCTTTATAATTCTTGAATTTAAATCCCTTAAATCTTTATATTAAATCCTTAAATCATTCGGTGTTTAGGGAAATCTTGGAGGAAATAAAAGTGCTATTTTTCTATAATATGATATCGTTTACATACAATTATATTGCATATCGGTCATTAATACGAACTCAGAAATCCGTTCCGAATACTCCTATATAGCGTCGTCTGATAATATCCCAATTTCCACCAAAAACACTATTCATTGCTTATTTTCTTTTTAATTCTTATAATTAGAAAAATGTCCTCGCGCTTTCCCGAGCGTTCCTTAACCCTTTTACGGAACCACTAGACTTATAACAGATATCGATTTGGATGACAGGAGAATATTTCCTTCTTCTTTGGAATACCCTATCTTACTTTCTAGGAGATAGATTATTCTAATCTAAGTTGTCAACCAATTGCATTGCTCAGGGCATATAAACATTTGAATCCAAATCCATTAAATATTCATTCATTGGAACCACTGTTACACTTGTACTCCATTACATAATAAAAGTTTTAATTCCTACCAAAAATCTGGGTTCTTACAGTCTCCCCTCCTTAAAAGGATTCCGTCCCGGAATCTGGTAGGAAACAATTGGGTACTTGGTTGTCATTTCGCTTTCAAGTTCCCTGATTGATCCTTAAACATTCCAATCCTTTCTCAGCACATATACTGGTGCTACAATACACCCTTTATCCTTTTTATTCAATTTTGCTACTTTTCGTACAACACTCTATTCGGATTATGCTATTACTCAGTCATATACTATTATCCTTATTGGTATCTGCAGTGACTTTGGTATCACTATCGTGTTGCGAATTCGGAGATGACCTCACTCGCACTATGCATCGCTTTAATCTTCACAATCTCGATCAACACAAAGAAGTGGAAAGATTTATTGAGAGATCACTATGATCAATGAACATTTGTTATATTGCATAGTTAGTACAGAAGGGGGCCAGCCTTTAGTACTTGACAAGCAATTAAACAAGTTATGGTATTCCACTTAAACTTCTATCACACAAACAGATAGTCACGTAGCAGTACCTCCCCTCCTTAATGGGTTGTTCTTATCAATTCATAAAGAAGATTAATAAGAGAGAAGAGAAGAAAAGAATTTCAAAGAATTATAGAAAATTTTCATGATTACAAAATATCATACTTAGAATTGACCTCTGAACTATAGAGGTTCATCAGAGAAGAAAAATAATCGTATTTGTATCAAATACTACTTTATCGTAACCTCACGTGCCAACATGTCCTTACTGCTCCGTCCATCATTCTATGGACCTATACTCTTGTTCAATCCTAGCAACACTCACTTTTGGAAATCCTTTAACCTCTCAGGTTAAATATTAGATTTTTTGCTCGACATCATTGTTACTGATATTCCACGCCACGCTACTAGCTTTTTCATATCCATAACAACAACACTATCAGGTTGTCATCCCGAGAATTCGTTAGAAAGCCCATTCATCAATCTATTCACAACATTCCTTGCTTCTCATTTCATAATTACTTTTCCAATATTTTCTTTATCGATCACATCCTTTTTATTATCTGATCCTTCTTCATTTCTGTTATTTATCTCCACTGTCATCTCGCTATTGAGATGTCCTTTGTACTTGGTATTTCCCTATTGGTATCCCGTCACATGTACTCAATAAGCATCTCATTCTTGAGGTCAAACTTTCCTTTGTTCAACTATCTAAATTCTCACTTTCTCGATCCATGAGTCTTCTTATTATTCAATCAGTCTATTCTAAATTTCCTCGAATTCTCCCAACTTAAAGGGAGTTAATCTGTATGTCATTTATACTTTCAATTTCAACTTTCCGTTATGACCAACAACCTTTGCCATATACTTTTCTAGCTTCATTACTGGGGTTTCTCAGGAGTCCGCATATCTAACTCCCTTATTGTTCCTCAACTTTATTTCCTTTATATCCTCAACTCTACATTTCTTTCATCAGTCATCTTGTTTCTATTTCGACTATAATCTCTTTATGAACCATCATAGCATTATCATTTATTTTAGGCATCACGTCATTCCAAAATTAAACCATCCGAAATGAACTTTGACGATTTCTCTAACTTAGATCCAATACAATTTATTTCTGCTTTTCATTTCGACATCTCCACAGTCGTTATCACCTAATTTCTCAGAAGAAGCACCACTATATTAATGTAGTCCTTTGTTGAATCACTAACGTTTGTCGTTGACATAGTGCTTTAATAGCTAATCATACGGGTTTCATAATTACTAGATCAAAATCCTCTAGGAAGACAAAATAATCCCTATTCCTTATCCATAGGAATACTTCCGGAACTTAATGTAGATATAACATGAAGCAGATAAAATTGTAGAAGAGCTTCAAGCATCGCAGCTGTGATAGGTTAATGAAATTATTTAACATATATCTTCAGTAGGAGACTGGAAGCTTAACGGTTTACTTGGTCATTTTGTATCATGGTCCTGGTTTACCTCAAAATAGGACCTCCTACAGTGTGTAATTTTCTTAAGACGATATCAGGAATCGAATCTTTACATAAACTATTATTACCGTCGATTCTTGCACAATCATCAGAAGGAATGTAAATTCCTCCACTCCAATATGACCTTCAAGGTCCTTCCAAATATCATTCTATTGCTTGGGCATGAGAATTTATAATTACTCCTCTATACTTAAAGTGTCGGCCACCTTATTGGCCTTTCCTGATAATAATAATTTCTTGTAATCAATGTTCACTGGATCTATTCCAACTCAAATTTTTCTACCTCATTCCCATCACTATTGGGTGAAAGCATTTTCCCTTAAGCTCTGCTGAAGGAGAAAAGTATCTATCAATCTTTTTCCATAAGTCATTGCCTTCACCTTTTCGTGGGAACTTTATCACAGTTACTCCTAATCATACCTAGGATATTTCTTTTCTTAGTTCTTTCTTGTTTTAGGATAATCTCAACCTTTAACGGTTCAATCCATACCTCCTCATGGTTTCACACATACCTCATCTGGCATTATTATCATTATGTCATACATTCCCTACCAACTTCCATTTTTTTGAAACTTAGGATATTAACTCTCTCTTTGTAAGATCTCTTAGGCCATCTTTATCATTCCTCCTGTATTTTCTAGGTATAGGGTGTATCAAGATATCATTAGTCGATACCATAACAATTTTTCCTATGTACTTTCCGAAACTCTTTCCAGTGAATCCTTAAAGGTTATTGTTACCTTGGTCAATCCAACTTATCTCGTCCAAATTTACAATGTCTTTATTAGGGGTAATGCCATCCTTTGTGCATCCCCCGGGTTCGGCTTAAATTATGGATATTCTATCCTTAATTCTATTTTCAAGAAATATTTACATCCTTTAATTAACAATCAGATCACATATCCTTAATAAGGGTCTCTTTTCAATCGTTCTCATCTTGATAATCTATAGGTTGCTTAATGCTAGCCTTTTCTTTCGAATTGACGTCAATCTTCATGACCTTCTGAAAGACAACATATGTCTATCCGCACTTCTTACAGAACTCAATAATGGTAGCAAGGATGTTCAGGAAGATATTGGTCGAGTTCAACGTGAATCTCTTAATACCTATTACTCTTCTTGAGGATATTCTGTTTCAAATAACATTTATGCATCATACAGCACCATCTCTGACACTCTCTTCATAAACCTCCATTGATGTAAAATCCCATCGTCATGTATCTCAATTCACTTTATTTCTCTTTCTAGCTCATAAGCTGGTCAATAATATGCGGTTGAATCACTTCGCTCTATATCCAAAGTTCTCGCGGTTGGCGCTCGGTTAGAAGCACCCCGCTTTTTTCCTTACATTGCTGGTCTAGTCACTTTATAATTCTTTACCACATTGCCCTTAATGGCCGCGCTACACTATGTGAGTGTAAGGTTAGCTAATGGCATTACTTTTCAAGCAATTGCCGACATAGTGCCTCCTTCGTCCATAGCGAAGATAACTTATCTAGGGTAGGTTACGCTTATTAATATGCCTTTTCCGCGTACTCTTAAGGTTTTTATTTTTGTGTTTGTTCACTGCTTCCTTTACACGGCAATCTTAGGTACCAGAGTAGCATAGTCACTCAACTTGAGCACTGCCACTCTTCGTTCATCCCTCCTCCTAGATACCTTCTTATCTTTTCAAAATTTTACTCCATTTAAGTCTTAATCGACTTCTCGGTACCGTCTCCGATCACCTCTCCTTTATTTTTTTTTATCTTTTCAACTTCTCTTATCAATCCCACGTGCTACATAAGCTTAACACTTTTGGCATAATAGCCTTTTCATTTAAGTCAATCCCGGAATTTCTCAGTCTGTTTTGGTCCTTAAATACATTTCCCTTTTACCGTTCAATCTCAACTTCACCGTTTTATCTCTTCAATCAATTGTAATCATCAGGGTCTGTCCACCAACCCATATAGCGGCTACCTTACCCAATCCATAGGGTTCGCTCCAATTTCTACTCTCTTCAGTGACGTCTTTTGATAATCAGAAAGACAAGGTTGCCAAAATTTGATGAAATTCTTTCCAGAATAAGGGAAATTTTGGTCAATCTATCCACCCACTAGTAACACTAAGAAGATCAATTTCAAAACCTGAAAAATAGTTCCATGAACATCAAAGTAGGTGGAATTGTAAGCAGTTATAATAACGGAATGATTGACATAAAGTCGGAAGTTTAACCACTGGAAGGAACCAAATATATACATCCCATAGAAGAGAAATCAAAAGTTTCAAACTGAAACATGCCACATCCTCCTGATACATATACGTCCTAATAGTCGATACTACCAAATGTCAATCTACCTAACCACTAGTCTCAGAAGGACCACTACCGTCGGAGTTAGTCGTTCCACAAAATTGGCACTACCAGGGCCATCCGAACCTGGTGAACCGTTCTGTCCGAATACATCCGCAATTACTCTGCTGTGCTGCATAAGCACACCACCTAAACCTATATGAGGTGCGTCATAATATATCACAAAGTCTTCTTTCTTCCATTAGGCAATGCCAACGCTGGGTCGCCTCCAATTTCTTCTTTAGCTCCAGGAACATTTTCTCACATTTTCCTGTTCACTCAAACTTTTTAGTCTTACAAATAAGTCAGGTTACGGGATTGCAATCTTTGTAAAGTCCTGAACAATTCTTTGGTAATACCTGGTGAATCTTATGAAATTTCTCACCTTAGTCGGTGTGGTTGGCCTTTCCTAATTGAAACTGTGTTAGGCCGAATACACAATTAATAATCAACTTTGTATGAGAGATTAATAAGTAAAAGCATTTATGCACTTAAAAAACTTCTTGTATTTCAAACCCTCTTCGTGATGTAAAATATCACAAAGAGCTGCTAGGTTACAATAATGATAATTCGTTATCGATACCCTTCTAGGGTTAACCTATCTGTATTTATATACCATACAGCTACGATATAATCTCTAATTGATATTCCTAATAATCAGCTATACAATGATATCAATTACAGATTGTCACACGTCTCCTATGTCAACTCGATCTCTTTGATAGCTATCCAATCTTCAAAGATATCGCTTCCATAATTAACCTTCAATCACTGTTGAACAGTAGACGCGCTTCCTCCAGACAGAGTTTAACAAACTCTGTCGAGCTTCCAACTGTCAGAGTTTACGCAAACTCTGACTGCTTCCAGCTAAACTCTGATAACTCCCTGTAACACTTAAACACTGATCAAAACACATCAATTATATTTAACATCTCCCCCAACTTGTTCATTTAGCAAAAATGCACAAGTTAATGACAATAATTGATGATGTCAAAACAAATAGACAAATACAGTGTTTATACAAATTCAGAGTTTAAGCTTCTACTTAATAAAAACTATAGAGAATAAGAAAATTCTTACAGAACTTAATCTCTTATAATTTCAAGATCTGGCATGGTTCTGAGATAATCAATCAGCAATCTTCTTTCTGCATTTTCAAGTTCAATCTTCATTGCTTCTTTGATTTCTATGAGATGAGGATCACTTTCATCTGTCTGGTAAATAGCAGCCCTAAGATCATAAATCTTGTTCCTTCTCATTTCATTACCCAGTCTGATAAATCTGACTTTTTCTGCCTGTGTATTGAAGTCAAGTACTGTGATCCCCAAATCAGTTTTTAACTTTGCAGTACCTTTCTTCATTTCAATGAGATTGCCTTTGTAATCCCTGTACTTAGGAATATATCTGCTATTGTATTTCTGTCCTCTGATTGCCAGATTCTGAGTCATTTTCTGTCTGAGCACATTAGCAACTGACTGAGTTCTTCGACTATTCACCTTGAGAAGATACAGAACATACTCTAGTTCTTCCCAACATTTCAAGCCAATATCATCCTCACCAACTTTGAATACTGTCCCATCAGCCATGAAGTATAAAAGAAAATCCTTGTCTAAACTCTTCTGATGAACTAACTGCACTGATTCCAGTCTGTCCAAACTCTCTTGAGGAACACCACGACCTGGAACAGCCAGTGAAGAAGGATCTCTAGGACCAGTATATTGCCTTTTGTCTCTATGTGAACCTAGTCCACCCTTATTATTTCCAACCTTGCCAGATAAAGCTTTTCCATCAGAAACATTCATTGAGACTCCAGATAACACATTTGGATCAGAAATTGTTCCTTTTCCAAAAACAGATTTCAACTGTGAAGAGTGTAAAGGTGTGATCATTGCTTGAGATGCAACAGAAGTTGTAACTTTCTTCTGTGAACTTTCACCTTCAATGCCTTTTAGCTTGAGTTTAGCCTCTGCTGCAATTGCTTCCTTTGAGAACCGAGAACTTTGACTAACATCAGTCCTCTCTCTGATCACAACACCTTTAACAATAGGTCTAGGAGCTTTTCCTCTTTGTACCTTATCAGACTTTAAAGCTTTAAGATGTTCTTCTTGTAAACTCTTTTCCTCAGCTTCAATGTCCTCAATCGTTACTCCTTCCTCATTCTCTTCAATGAACAGCTTAGCAACCAATTCTTCATCAGTTTGTGGATTAGAAGATAACAGTAAACTCTTGGTCCTTGAAGTTCCTTGAGTATCAGTATTTCTCCCAACAGACTGTGATTTTGATGGCTTAGTAGTTCTCAGAGTTTGAACCTCTTCAGCCTTTTTCTTTCCTTTGTTACTTGCCCCTCCATCTCCAGCACTATCCCTTTTGACAACTCTCTCCCCCTTTTTGACATCATCAGGCATAAGGATAGAAGTAATTAACTCCAGAGAGGTAGCAATAGAATCAATTTTAGCAGAAAAGTCAGACTGATTCTCTTCAACTTTACTCAGCCTGGCAAAGATATTGTCTTGAGCTTTTGAGAATTTTGTAGTCACTAGTTTTGAATGTGTTTCCATTTTCATTTTGTTATTCCCAGATTACACACTTGTATAATTGTAGAAGGGGGGGTTGAATACAATTCTTGATATTTATAAATTTCTGATAAGAACTTCAGAAACTTATGAAGAGATAATTGCAATGTAAGAATTAAACACAAACACATATAAAATCAGGTGGTTAATATGCACCACCTGAAGCTTTTATTTGAAGAAAACTCTGTGATACAAAATGTACACAGCTGCCGTTTTACAACTCTTTGCTTCTAAAGATATTCAAGAAACCCTAAGCAAATATGTATGTTTTCTTAACCTACAAAGAGTTGCTACACTTGGTTATATATCCCAAGTTTTACAAGTACTACTGGAATAAGATAATACTAATCTAATTCTAGTTGACTTGCTACTACACTCCAAATACACATGTAGCCGAAAGGTTGTCCTTGTGTTCAGACATGTCTCCTGCACCTTTCTTGTATTCATAGTGTAAATGGAATGCTTCTTTCTTCTGTGTTTCCAAAGTATGGCTGCCATACTGCTTTTTGTATCTACTTTCAACTCATGTGATCTGTCAGTCAAACATGTCCTTATCAACTGCTAATCTCCAGCTAATCATAGAAATCAGTGTCAATGATTATCCGTTGATGATGTACACTGACATCCGTTGATGATGTATACTGACATCCGTTGATGATGTATAGAGCAGTATCCGTTGATGTTGGGATTTGAGCTGTATCCGTTGATAGAGTGGATTTGAGTTGTATCCGTTGATAGAGTTTAGTCTTCATCCGTTGATACACTTTCACTTAGACAGAATTACATAGCATAGCTTATGTACAATTGGCTACCCTATTCTGCCTATCCGTTGATAGTCAACATGACTGTGGATAAAAACACTATCAACTGATAACATAGAGATACTGCAGTGTGCTACAAAACCTCATCCGTTGATGAGCTACCTGTCAACGGATAGAGTTATAAATCCTCATCCGTTGACAGCTACAAAACCTTAAACAATTTGATTGATTGTGAAGTTATCATCAAGTACAACATATTCCTAACAATCTCCCCCAATTTATACTTGATGGCAATAAAGCATAAATTCAGGACCTTGATGATAACAAAACATTCCTAAAGATATATAAAGAACAATACATAAATTGTATTAAGCTACAATAATTAAAAACTGAAAGTTTGAGAAATTTACAGAGAAATGCTCCTCTAGACTGAGCAGATTAGGACTGTTTCTTTCCTCTTGTTGGCATCACCCTTGATTTTCCTTCCTTGGCAGAGTTGGACTCAATCTGTATTTGGAGTTGCCTATAGAAGGCATCTTCTTCATCTACCTTTGGATTTAGCTTCTGTTGTAGCCATCTCAGGTATTGAGAACTAGCCTTTGGTAGTTGGTCTTCTAACCTGAAGAATCTCCTGTTACCATCTTCATCCCTGAACTCCATCATCCAGAAAGGTTGGAGGTGGATTTTCTATCCATTGTATGGGATCTTCATTTTCCTTGGTAGACTTGATGGTGAGTTCCAATCCCTCCTTATTTGTTCTATTTTGTCCAGTATCTCCCCTTTTGCTATCTTGGAGAACCCTGTGTATCTCTTGATTGCAGAGAACACTATGGTTAAGGTATGATAATTTTCTCCAAGAACCTTTTGTAGTGGCCATGTCCTTTCCGTTCCTCCCTTGTATACAAAGACCAATCTTTCAGGCAAATGTTTATATTTGTCAATTCCTCTTACTTCTGACAATTCATCCAGATAAAGATTCATGTCAGAGTATTCTTCAATATCTGCCTGATAGATGAAATCATCCTTGTTTTCCAAGATTGGCTGCCTGACAATTGCAGGTACTCTAGCAACTTGAATTGGTTCCTTTGAAGGTTGCTTCCTTGGTTTCCTTTTCTTCTGTGTAGGCTTCTGTTGAGGCTTCAGCAAGAATGAAGGAACCTCAATGGAGTCAAGATTCATTGGTTCCTCTTTAGGTACTATAGGCTCACCATGGAAATTTACATCTGGGTTGAATACTTTCACATCAATAGGTTGTGATGAGCCAACTGTCTCTTTGTTTTCAGTTTCCGGAGAGACAGGCCTCCTTGCATGTGATTTTAATCTCTTGGATTTGGGGACTGATTTCCCTTTCTTTTTGAATTTGGGGACTTCCTCAGGTTCCCTCAATTCATCCTCTACCTCATCCAATAACTCTTGAGCCAGCCTTGCTTGCTTCTCATCTGAGTTTTCATATTGATATTCAGTGCTTGGTTGAGATTCTCTTAGCAGCCTTGAAGTCTCTTCTCTCTTGGCTTCAACAAATCTAGGATGGCTGTTGGATATGTTTAGAACTTTTCCATTCCTTATGATTACAGCCATCCATTCTCTTACACAACTATTAGTCTTCTCCTTGAATTCCTTGATTGCCTTACCCATCAACTTCTCTTCATCATCCTTGGGAAATGGAAAGTCCAGTTGTAACTTGTTCTTCCCATTTGCTTTTGGTGGTGAGAAGGGTCTTGATTTGATGTAGGGTTCAAATTCCTTAACATGAGAAGGCTCAGCATCATAGAATGTAGGAGCCACAATTGCTGGAGTGAGCACCTTCAGAATTGTTGTAGATATTGTTGGAGCTGAGGTTTGGCTAGAGAACAGAGTTGATGCAATAGATTGATTGATCAATCTTTCTGTCCTCTTTATCCTTTCATAGTTTTCTTCTTTCATCTTTTGGAGAGCTTCAATTTTGGCTAGCTTTTCCTCTTCTGTCAAGTTTGAGAAATCAAACTCTTCAGATAGAGCTACTTGTACAGGTTTGGATTTGCTGGGGGAAGCTGTGACAATGAATTCCTGTGGATTGACCACTATGGTAGGCTGCTGCTCCCCCTCACTTGCTGCTTCCCTTCTTTCAGAAATTAAGATTTGACTTGTAGTTGCCACAGCCTCTTCCACTTTCTCCCCCTTTTTGTTAGCATCAAGGGTTTGACTAGAAGTTGGGGCTGCAACTAACTTTTCTAGCAGTTGGGTTTGCAGTTTCTGATGTTGAAGAAATTGCTCCATCTGGGATTCCATCTTTTCCACTCTTGAAGTGAGAAGTTGCACAGATTTAGCCAGGTTGTCTTCTTTGAGAAACCTTTGTTGCAACACCCTCTGAGTGGCTGTAGGAGCTAGTTGCTCTAGCTTGGAATCCACAGAGATCTTCACATCCTTGATTTCTTGTTTGACCTCCTCTAAATTGGATCTCTGAATCACCATTTGCATCTTTTGTAACTTTAGGGAGTCAATTGCCTGTTGAAGAACAACCTTTCTCTGTGGATCTGCTTCTGGGTGCTCAGCCAGGGCAGATTTATATTGCCTTATGATCTCCATATCAAGTTGATGATAGGTGTAGTTTTGAGCAAATGCAAAATCATGAATACTGCTACCACCTTCATCTTCAGAGCTCTGGCTGTCTTCATCTTCAGAATTGTCAAATTCATCACTCTCAGCAGTGGTTGGCAGAGCTGCTATAGATTCCTTAGCTCTAAGTAGAGATTGTGAGGTGTGCACTAGGTGCATTGCCTCCTCTGCTTCCACATTGCCCTGTTGTGCCAGAATTTGATAGGCAGGAACAGGGTGAGTAAAGGTTTCAGTATCCAAAGAAATGGAGTCAATCATGGACTGATATTCTCTTTGAAATTCCATTTCCTTGGATGCATCCTCAACCCCCATTGACTCACTAGCAATGGCTGCTTCTTCCATCCTTATCTCTCCTGTAGTCCCTTCTCTCCCCTCATCTCTCTTTTCTTGCATCAAGGGCTCCCCTTGGCTCACACCTCTCACACCCTCACCTTCACCTACTAAGGTGGTACTCTCAAACTCTCCTTTTGCCTGACCGGAAGAAATGGCCAGCCTCTCATTTTTTATCTCTCCTTTTGCCTGCTCACAAGGCAGCCTCTCACTCCCTTCCCTCAAACCTAAAAGTGTTTCAACTACCGAGAACTCCTCTACACTTGACACTGGAATGTCAGATATAGCAGTGGTAGAGTGAGTTATCAACGGATAAGGAATATCCGTTGATGAAGTAGTTATAGCTGTCAACGGATGGCTAGATAGAGGCGCATCCGTTGATGGAGAAACACTTGTCAACGGATGAAGGATATCCGTTGAGGAAGGAATAATTATATCCGTTGAAGAGAAAACCAACACTGAATCTGTGGAGACTGATTTTAAGTTCGAGGCCACAGTCTGTGTTGAGAATTCTGGAAGGGAAGATTGATGGTCCAACAAATCATCTAAAAGATGATGACCACCAATTATAGAGTGGGGCTTCTCCAAGAATCTTAAAGATGGAGAATCAGGAATTGATGTAGATATCATATCCACATCCAGAGAAGGAGTTGGTGATGGTGGATTGTAATGTGTATCGATTTGAAGATTAAGATCAAGGGGCTGTGACTCCACATTTATTGGAGCCACATCAAACTGAGTTTGAGAAGGTACAGTTTCCTGTACAGTGTGTACACCCTGTGATTCCCCTGTGGTTTTAGATTTCACTCTTCTTCCATAGGTTTTTGAGATTGGGCTATATGTGTCCCTAACCCTCTTGTGCAGTGTTCCTTGTGGGGAACTTGATTCAGTAGTCACACTCTTTTGGGAGAGTGTAACTAGAATTTGGCCTGAAGTTACATTAGCAGTCTTTTGAGAGACTGAAATGGTGGTTGCACTCATCTCTCCTTCCTTATCCTTAGGGCTTCTTTGATGTTCACCCTATCCCTCACCACTCACTACCACCTACACACTCCCCTCAAGAGGTTTGGTAGTTTTTACAACAGGTGTCTTTTGAGAGACACTTGAGGTTTGCCTTTTAGAATGTGGTTTTGGAACTTTGGATTTGGTCACTTTGGTAGGAGCCTGTTTGGTCACAACTACAGACTCCATTGTGACACTAGAAGGCAAAGAAATTTGGGGGTTGGAGATAGGGGTTTCAGAGTTAGAGATAGTTACCTGAACAATTGGTAGATATACCAACTGTACTCATGCATTGAGGTTCATTCGAATCAGGTCACTTAAGACTCTCTTCTCCTGAACAAAACATTGGAACTTGCTATCCGGGTTAGCAATGGATAGCTTATTCTCAGACACATGCAGTGCTAAGAGCATTAAAAATCTAGCAAAGTAGATATTCTTGCTCCTAGTTTCCTTTTTACCCAACTTTGCAGTTATCTCATACATAACTAATGTGCCAAAATTATAGAATTTATCATTTAAAAGCATACACATCATTGTTAGCATGGACTGGGTAACAGCATCAAAATTACTAATTTTTCCTGAAAAAGTTTTAATGAAGGCATCACAGAAGTAGCTCCATTCTTTAACCATTCCTTTTCTAGCAATTTTCCCTAAGTTTTCAGTACTAAGGGCATAATTAATAGAATTAAGCATGGCAACAATTTCAGCATCAGTAGGTACTTTCAGACAGTTATTCTCAGGCAATTTTAAACAAGCAGTTATCACATCAGAATTAACCACATAGTTTTTACCCTTTAAAGAAAAAGCAATTGTACCGTCTGTGCCATTGTACTCAGCAGATGTCCACATTTCTTCAATTACCTCGTGGATTAAGGGAGTGGTAGCCGTCATAGCATATGACAGTTTGCATTTCTTCACGAAACTCATCAAAGTGTGGTAAGCTTCTGGAGCATTCACTGTGTCAACAAAGGCCGCGAAATTGTTCTTCTCATAGGTAAACCCAGTGGAGGACATCATCTTAACAATAGGCGCCATTGAAGTGATTGAACTTTGGTTACAGAGAGTTTTAGGGAAGAAGATGCAGTTAACTTTTGATATGCTTGAAAATGAATAAAAGTGAGATGTGAGAGTACAAGTTCGCCTTTTATATTTTTCAAGAATTAAAAATGAAATAATTAAAAGTAATTACTCCATTGGTCAAAAGTAACTGTCAGATAATAAATAAAAAAGAGAATAAGTACAACCATGATTAGATATACACGGTTACCAACGGTTAAAAAAAAATGTATATCAACGGATATAGAATGAACGGTTGAGATACAGTTTATCCGTTGATGACGTGGATAGTCTGTTACCCGTTGACATGCAAAAATCTAGTAATGTGTTTATACTATCAACGGATAAAAGGATATCCGTTGATAAGCTAATTTTGCCTTAGGCAAAATTTCTGCAGAAAATTTTTCTGAAAGTTTTAACTTTCAAGTAAATCAAAACACATTTCCAGCTTCAATTCATTGAAATCAAATATCACTAGAAATTATGACAAGTTAAGCATACCTAGCTCACCTACCAATCTTGTGAATGTGGATTCATCAAGAGGCTTGGTGAAGATATCTGCAAGCTGCATTTCACTTGGCACAAAGTGCATTTCTACTGTACCATTCATCACATGTTCTCTAATGAAGTGGTATTTGATGTCAATGTGCTTGGTTCTCGAATGTTGCACTGGATTCCCTGTGATGGCAATAGCACTTGTGTTGTCACAGAAAATTGGAATCTTCTCAACTTTTAGACCATAGTCAATGAGTTGGTTTCTCATCCATAGAATCTGTGCACAACAGCTTCCAGCCGCAATGTACTCAGCTTCAGCTGTAGAAGTGGAGACTGAGTTTTGTTTCTTACTGAACCATGACACAAGCCTGTTTCCTAGAAATTGACAGGAACCTGTAGTACTTTTCCTATCAACTCTGCAACCTGCATAATCTGCATCTGAATAGCCAGTTAGATCAAAACCAGATTCTCTTGGGTACCAAATGCCAAGGTTTGGTGTTCCCTTGAGATACCTGAAAATTCTTTTAATAGCTATTAAGTGAGACTCTCTAGGATCAGCTTGAAATCTAGCACAAAGACAAGTAGAAAACATTATATCAGGTCTACTAGCTGTTAGGTATAAAAGTGAACCTACCATGCCTCTATAACTTGAGATGTCCACAGACTTTTCCTTAGTATTCAACTCAAGCTTAGTTGCAGTGGCCATAGGTGTTTTAGCAGATGTACAATCCATTAAGTCAAATTTCTTTAAGAGATCATAAATATATTTTGTTTGACTTATGAAAATGCCCTCATTAACTTGCTTTACTTGTAGGCCAAGAAAGTAAGTTAATTCACCCATCATACTCATTTCATACCTACTTTGCATAAGTTTGGCAAACTTTTTGCAAAGCTTCTCATCTGTAGACCCAAAAATAATATCATCTACATAGATTTGAACAAGTATTGAAGAGCCATTAATATCCCTATAAAATAAGGTTTTATCTACTGTACCTCTAGTGAAGTGGTTCTCCAAAATAAATTGAGATAAAGTGTCATACTAGGCTCTTGGTGCTTGCTTCAAACCATAAAGTGCTTTCATGAGAAGATATACATATTCTGGAAATTCTGGATCCTCAAAACCAGGAGGTTGATGGACATAGACCTCTTCTTCCAGTTCCCCATTTAGAAAGGCACTTTTGACATCCATCTGATAGACTTTGAAATTGGCATGTGCTGCATAGGCTAGAAAGATTCTTATTGCCTCAAGTCTTGCTACTAGAGCAAAAGTTTCATCAAAATCTATTCCTTCTTCTTGAGAATAGCCCTTTGCCACTAATCTAGCTTTATTCCTCACAATTATGCCATTTTCATCTGTCTTATTCTTGAGAACCCATTTAGTACCTATGACACTTCTATCATCAGGTTTGGGCACAAGTTTCCATACTTTATTTCTTTCAAATTGGTTTAGCTCTTCTTGCATTGCTAACACCCAATCTGGATCTAGAAGGGCATCTTCCACTTTCTTAGGTTCCTCTTGAGACAGGAAGCTACTGTATAGACATTCTGCTTGAGTGGCCCTTCTAGTTTGGACTCTTGAATTTGATTCACCAATGATTAACTCAAATGGATGATTTCTAGTCCATTTTCTTGCAGGTGGAAGATTTGATCTTGATGAGGTTGCTTCATTTCCATGATCATGTTGATTTAGCATTGAACTTTGACCATGAGAAACTCCCCCTGAGTTTGTTGTCCTTGCTGAGTTATGAAGTTGACTGTCAATGGATGCATCATTTTGCCTGTCGACGGATGCTTGAGAATTTCTGTCAACGGATGCATCTCTAATAGTGTCAACGGATGTTGCAGAATGACTGTCAACGGATGCTCCAGAATGACTATCAACGGATGCTTCATTTTCAGTGTAAGCATCACTTCTAGTTGGTATAACAGCTCTAGGTGGATCTCTGTGGTCATGATCTTCATTCTCCTCATCATCATCATAGTACATTCTTCCTTCACCTTCATTCTCAAATTCCAACTTTTCATGGTAGCCTTCATCATTTAGGCCTAGAATCTTTTGATCATCAAACACAACATGTACAGATTCCATAACAATGTTGGTTCTTAGATTGTAGACCTTGTAGGCTTTCCCTGCTGCATATCCAACGAAAATAGCTTCATCTGCCTTTGCTTCAAATTTGCCTAAATTATCTCCATGATTCCTTAGCACAAAACACTTACATCCAAAGACATGTAGAAAAGCTAAAGTTGGTTTCTTGTTGGTTAATAACTGATAAGGAGTCATTCCTCTAGCTTGATTGACCAAGGAAATATTCTGAGTAAAGCATGCAGTGTTGACAGCTTCAGCCCAGAAATATGTTGGTAATCTTGATTCACTTAACATTGTTCTAGCTGCTTCAATGAGAGTTCTGTTTTTCATTTCAACAACCCCATTTTGTTGAGGTGTTCTGGCAGCAGAAAACTCATGGACAATTCCATTCTCTTCACAGAAAATCTTCATTGTGGAATTCTTGAATTCAGTACCATTGTCACTCCTGATCCTTTGTACTCTGTCTTCAGAACCATTGTTTAGCATTCTGAGGTGATTGATAATGATTTCACTTGCACAATCCTTGGAGTGCAGGAAGAAAGTCCATGTGAACTTAGAAAAATCATCTACAATCACCAGACAGTATTTCTTCTTTGAAATAGACATGACATTTACTGGACCAAATAAATCCATATGCAGCAATTGAAGAGGCTTAACAATGGATGACTCTGTCTTGCTTTTGAAAGATGATTTCTTTTGTTTCCCTAATTGGCAGGCATCACATAGCCCATCTTTGACAAACTCCAAATGAGGGATTCCTCTAGCAAGATCCTTTCTTACCAAATCATTCATAACTTTAAAATTCAAATGTGACAGCTTCTTATGCCATAGCCAACTCTCATCCTTACTTGCTTTGCTGAAGAGACAAGTAATGGATTCTGAGCATGCTGAATTGAAGTCAGCTATGTAAACATTTCCTTTTCTAAAGCCTGTCAATACCACATTGTTGTCTTCCTTGGCAGAAACAACACAGGCTTCTTTTGTGAACTTTACTTCATAGTCTTTGTCACAAATCTGACTGATACTCAGCAAATTGTGCTTTAAACCTTCAACTAAAGCCACTTCTTCAATGATGACATTGTCTTTTGAAATCAGGCCATATCCCTTAGTATATCCTTTGCTGTCATCTCCAAAGGTAATTCTAGGGCCAGCTCCTTCCTTGAACTCTGTGAGCAGGGTTGAATCTCCTGTCATGTGCCTAGAACATCCACTGTCTAGGTACCATAGATTCCTTCTGTTTCCCTGCACACATTTCAAAAACAAATCAAGTTGATTTTGGTACCCAAGCTTCCTTGGGTCCTTTCTTGTTAGCCTTTGACTTTGCACTCTTAGCATTCTTCATCTTAGGTGTAGATGCTTGAGTAATGGGGTTTGACAAATGCTCATTTGCATGAATATTGGATGCATGCATGTGTGGAAAATTGGCATACATATTATTCATGTTAGGTAGGTTCCATGACATTTGTGGCACATTCATAGATTGAAAGTATGGATTAGACACATATGGCATGTTCACATATGGATTTGAAAAACTAGCATTTTGATACAAACCAGGCATAACAGGCATTGCAGGCATACATGGCATTGGTTGAGGTACATGAACAGGAGCCTTGTTAACAATCTTGCAATTAGAAGATAAATGATTGACACTATTACAATTACTACAAGTTTTCCTAGGAGCAAACTTGTCAGGAGAGTAATTGTTTTTCTTGTTGATGCCTATCTTACCATTTATGTTCTTTTTCTTTTTGCCCTCAATTTCTACCTTTTCATTGTCTGATTTACCAACAGCCTTTTTGTTGTGTAAATCACCTGTCTTAGCCTTCCCACTGGATTTGGTTTTGCTGCACTCACCACTAACAAAATTCTTGTTTACTGGACCATACTTGATGTCCAGTTTCCTAAGTTCCTTCTTACTAACAGACTTTTTGTTAGTCGACGGATACCTCTCATCCGTTGACGGTTCATCTGTCAACGGATGATCACTATCCGTTGATTCACAAATAGTCTCTAGATCCTCAAGGCCAGGTTCTAGCTCCTTTTTCCTTTGAGTCCAGGTATCCTTCACAAATGATTCTATTCCCTGAACTTCTATTATGTTTTGAGAAATATTCCTACAGCTTTGAAATTTAGCAATTATCCCTTGTTCTTTTTCAAGTTGGTCTTTTAAAATCAGTTCTCTTTTTAACACAGTTTCAAGTTCACTTTTAGCATTATTGCAATCAACTCTCATTTTCTCAAATTCTAGAAATTGAGATTCTAGAGCAGTATTTCTATCACTTAAAAATAGATTAGACTCTTTAATTCTATTGTTCTCTTTAGTAAGTGATTTAAGAGTAACACTTAAGTGATATAGTTCAGTAGACATTTCATCTATAACACTATTGCATTCCTCTTTAGTGAGCTCAGAGAGATTAGTAGAAAATACCTGATTGCTAGCTGAACTTGCTTCCTGCTCTCCAGAATCAGCCATTAAAGCAAGGTTGACTAACTCAGCATCATCATCAGAATGATTGTCATCAACAGCCCAGTCATACTCTTGGGTCAAGAATGCCTTTCCTTTCTACCTGAGAAGATCAAAATATTTCTTCTTATAGTCAACAACCTCGGTTGGCTTTCCCTTGTTCTCAGATCTAGGTTTCCTGCATTCACTTATCATATGACCAGCAATCCCACAATTGTAGCATTTAATTTTGGATTTATCCACATAGTTGTTTGTGGAAAAATCCTTGTTAAATGGCTTGGCCATCCCAGAGTTTCTCTTGAATTTCAGCTTAGAGAATCTCCTAGATAGAAAAGCTAAGTGCTCATCTATCTCATCCAATTCATCCTGCTGAAGGGCATTCAATTCCTCAGACACCTTTTCCTTGCTCCTGCTTGATTCTGCTCTACCTTTACAAACCTCCCTGTTTGGTGTAGAACTAGCAGTTTCTGTCCTTTCCTCCTTTTGCTCCAAATTGGCAACGAGTGCAACTGACCCACTTTTCTTTTGAGACTTCTCAATCTCTTCATCCTGCTCCATTTCTAGCTCATAGGTCTTTAAAGTTCCATAGAGCCTTTCAAGAGTAAATGTCTTGTACTCTTGAGTGTTTCTTAGAGAAACAGTCATTGGCTTCCATTCCTTGGGCAGTGATCTCAGAAATTTGAGATTAGAGTCTTTAACTTGATAGACTCTTCCATACAGTTTCAAACCATTTAGTAGCTTTTGAAATCTACTAAATGTATCATTCAATGTTTCTCCACTCTTAAAGTGAAAATGTTCATACTGTTGGATTAGTAGTTGCATCTTGTTTTCCCTTACCTGTTCTGTTCCTTCACACAGGGTTTGAACAATGTCCCATACTTCCTTGGCGGTAGTGCAGTTAATAAAATTGTCAACCATGTCTGTTTCTAGACCATTGAACAGAATATTCATGGCCTTTTTGTCTTTGTGGACTTCTACAATATCTTCAAGACTCCACTCAGAAACAGGTTTGGGAATGAAAGTGTCAGGCACATCATCAGCCAGGCCAACTCTTGTTGCCGTCTTCATTGGAACGTGAGGACCCTTGTCAATGCAATCCACAAAACCCTCATCAATAGACAAGAGATGTAGACGCATTTTTACTTTCCAGTGAAAGTAATTTTCTCTATCAAGAACTGGAATCTTCACTCCATAATCCTTCTTAGACATGTTGGAAGTGTGTTGATCTTTAAACTTCAAATATGTTAGAAGCTTGCTCTGATACCAATTGTTATTCCCAGATTACACACTTGTATAATTGTAGAAGGGGGGGTTGAATACAATTCTTGATATTTATAAATTTCTGATAAGAACTTCAGAAACTTATGAAGAGATAATTGCAATGTAAGAATTAAACACAAACACATATAAAATCAGGTGGTTAATATGCACCACCTGAAGCTTTTATTTGAAGAAAACTCTGTGATACAAAATGTACACAGCTGCCGTTTTACAACTCTTTGCTTCTAAAGATATTCAAGAAACCCTAAGCAAATATGTCTGTTTTCTTAACCTACAAAGAGTTGCTACACTTGGTTATATATCCCAAGTTTTACAAGTACTACTGGAATAAGATAATACTAATCTAATTCTAGTTGACTTGCTACTACACTCCAAATACACATGTAGCCGAAAGGTTGTCCTTGTGTTCAGACATGTCTCCTGCACCTTTCTTGTATTCATAGTGTAAATGGAATGCTTCTTTCTTCTGTGTTTCCAAAGTATGGCTGCCATACTGCTTTTTGTATCTACTTTCAACTCATGTGATCTGTCAGTCAAACATGTCCTTATCAACTGCTAATCTCCAGCTAATCATAGAAATCAGTGTCAATGATTATCCGTTGATGATGTACATTGACATCCGTTGATGATGTATACTGACATCCGTTGATGATGTATAGAGCAGTATCCGTTGATGTTGGGATTTGAGCTGTATCCGTTGATAGAGTGGATTTGAGTTGTATCCGTTGATAGAGTTTAGTCTTCATCCGTTGATACACTTTCACTTAGACAGAATTACATAGCATAGCTTATTTACAATTGGCTACCCTATTCTGCCTATCCGTTGATAGTCAACATGACTGTGGATAAAAACACTATCAACTGATAACATAGAGATACTGCAGTGTGCTACAAAACCTCATCCGTTGATGAGCTACCTGTCAACGGATAGAGTTATAAATCCTCATCCGTTGACAGCTACAAAACCTTAAACAATTTGATTGATTGTGAAGTTATCATCAAGTACAACATATTCCTAACACATTTCTCTAGCTACAACCTCATTTCGCAAAGCAGTGATTGCCAAATTAGTATCATCAAATCGTCTATCCAGAGTTTTAACTTGAACTATAGTTGCTTTCAAGCAAGAAAGTATCTCTGGATTGGAGATAGTATCAGCACTTTGCTTAACAAACTTAGCTGCTCTTTCTGGTGGAAAAATACAATCTTCTTTGTACCATTCAGCAGCATTCTTGGCAAATTGTGCTCTCTCAACTTCATGAGAAGTACAAGGTTGAGGAAAAGGTGTATGTTTATTGTCAGTTTGTACTGGTGCACTCAGAGAAGCATCAGAGTTTGCACTACTGTCACCTTCAGCTTCAACACTTGTAGCTTTAACTGGTTCATCTTCAGCCATAGATTTAGCAATTTCTTCTGTAGGCTTTTCAAGATTTTCTCCATGTTGCTCAGGCTCAGCAACAGGCATTGACTGAGAAGTTACTTTGGTTCCCTGATCAATTTCTTCACCTTCTTCAACAGTTTGGTGAGCATCAGATATTAACTCAGTATGAGATGCCACAGCTTCAGAAAGAACAGCCGTAGGTTGATCAGCTAAACCAATATCAGAGATAGGATCAGAGAATGGCATAAATGAATCAGGAACATCATTTATTGGAGAAACACCATCTCTTGCATCCTTTTCTGCAGGCATTTTATCCTCTGCAGGCATTACATCCTCTGCAGGTATTTCATCCTCTGCAGGTATTGCATCTTTCTCAACCTCAACAGGAGGTGTTTGCTGTGAAACAACCTCTGGAGCTTCAATATCTTCATCCACAGAATCAGAGAATATCACTTTTCTTCGTTTTGCTAGAGGTATATTGTCTGAATCCTCTTCAATAGATGGTGACTTAGGCATATTTGCCCGAGCTTTCATTCTTTTCCCCTTCTAGTGTAAACAGCTTCAGGAGATTTCCGGTTTGATTTTCTTTGTGTCTCTTCTGCCTGCTTTAGACTTGCACGTCGTTTAGTAATTGCCTTCTTAACTCTTTGCATTCTAGACTGTGATGCTGGTGGAGATTGTGATGAATCAGAGTTTGTGTGTGAAGTGGGTGAAGGTTGCTTTGCAGGTGATTCAGTGTTTGGTTCTGGTTGAGGTTCAGGGTGTGGTTCAGGTTGTTGTTGTTCAGGTTCATTTTGTTGTGGTTCTTGTGGTTGATTGAGAAAATTTCGTAGAGCAAGAGGCATGACAAAAGCAGGGAGATTTGCTTTACCAACATCCTTGTTAGTCATATCAGAGAATATTCGCTTATTGACTCTAAAAGGATCTATTTCATCAGTTTCATCAATTTCAAGACCAGGTACACATGCATTGAACAACATTTGACAGAAACGAGCATAATAAACAGTATTAGATTCTGACAATTTATCACCTAAGCTCATCAGAACATGTCGACCAAAATCAAAATTAGTACCATAGAGCAGAGAATACCCGATTTGGAGACTGTCTATAGGAATGGCATCCCAGTTTGTGACTTTCTTCTGGAACGTCCTTGTTATGCAATCAAAGAAGAAGTTCCATTCCTTTCTGAGATTTGGTCTCTTTATGCCGCCAATCTTGTCAAGAGATTCCATGTAACCAATCTCTCGTAGCATCTCTCTCAGATAAGTTTCATTAACCAGAGTATAAGAAGTATGTGTATCAAACCCCATTGTATCTCGTACAGTCTGTGGAGTAATCACATAATCTTGGCCTTCGTAAGTGAAGATAATGGTAGGAGTTCCACTCTCTCCTCCATCCTCATAAACTGAATTCTGCCAGAATGAAGCAATTTGAGACGCAGAAAGAGTAGCAGGTCCAATCAGAGCTTGTCCAATCTCTGAATCCCTCAAGAAGTTCTGCATGAGATGAAACGATTCTGGAACGCGTTGATGATAGAGTGGAGCTTCATAGTTGTTAGGAACAAACTGTAAACCAAGAGCAGTGAATGCTTTAGATGCCATTGAGTTAAGAATTTTCAAGAGATATGTATGTAGAAAGGTGTTTGCGTGAGTGCCCAAGAGAAAAATAAGAAAACTGTGAGATGTAAGAATAAGGCAAAATCGTTTGGACACAAAAGTGATTAAAGTAATGAAAAACTCAATCTCTTATGTAACAAACACTCAATCAGTTCCTTGATTAATGTGTAGTGGGACACGATAATAGGTAAGTGGGACACATTAAAGGGCGAGTGGGGCACGTGCGCCTATTTTTAAGAAGAGTATATTAAAGAATTAAAACATTAAAATATTTGATTTAAACAAAAATCAAATAATACTCTTTTAAAAATATCTTGACCCAAGTAAAACTAGAATTTGAAACGTTTACCTGTTGCCTTTAATAACCAGAATACGAAGCGATTAAGAACTTCGTTCTTACCCATCTCTATTTAAGGCCTAGAGACTTACTCAGATTATTTCATTAAAGCTTTAACCTTTCAGTCTCCCCTGTAAAATCACAAACCCTTCAAACCAAATACTCTTGAAAAACAATGGCCAACCTTACCATCAAAGAGAAAAACCTTCATCTTGTCGAGAATAGGGACATCTTCAGCTATACGCGTGAAGAATTTGAAGCGTTTGAGTGGGAAAGGCAGCTTGAGACGCTGTGGCTGCAAATGGATGCTGGTCTGGAAGAGCTCGAGAGAGAGAAACCTACAAGGGTGATCGACATCGATGCTGCCCTCCAAGCAACATTGGCATGGCTCTCCTCGAAGGCATCCTCATCCACCACCACCAACCATTGTTAATGAATATGTCAGCAAAAATAACCTTATCCCTTCAACTTCCACCCAAATAAAGTGGCAAAGATGGGATCTGGGAATTTTTGCTAACAATGGAGTGGTGTGGACGGACCTTTTACATTCCTGTTGAATAGATTAGCAGATAGAGAAAACAAAAAGATGTAATATTTGCTTGTAATCTTTTTCGTATTATCAATGAAAATTTTGTTTCTCTAATCATATTCATTGTGTTCTGCAACTGTTATTTATGTTATATGAACTGTTCTTCAAGAAAATTAATCAAGAAGAGAATATGAAGACTAATTAAAGTAATCATATAAAGAACACATTCATCAACTATCCACTGATTAACAGTTGTCACAAACCTTACTTACTCCAAGACTTTCAAATTGTCCAAGTGAAAATTTACCTTAGAGTACAAATCACGAATCAACAGCGTTTGTCAATTCTCCAACTTTATCACCGAAACCCTTTCATAAATTACACAGTTGTGAATATTTGTGTGTGTGAAGCAGAGTTTACTAAGTCAATTTTTAGAGCATCTAATTTTTCATAAAATCCATAAAGTAAATCAATAAACACTGAATGCACAAACTGTCATAGTAAACACTGACTGTATGATGAAAGCTAAACTCTGAAGTAATCGAACTTTATACAGTAATTTTTATTTTATAACCCCTTTATATACATTTTTTTTATTTTATTTTTATCATTTTTTTTTATTTTCATTTTTTTTTCATTCCAGTAATCAGAGGTTGGAACCAGTCACCAAAAATTCAAAAATTTTAGCCCTTATCATTTTGATAAGTTCCTGGGTCATCCTAGTATTTAACTAGTCACCAAAAATCAGAGAATTTTAGCACATATTATATACCAATAGGTTCCTGGGTCATCCTAGTATCCAACATAATCTCAAAGGAGTATAACAACCTATATACATTTTCTTTGGGGTATTGCAGTAAACATTTTATTTTATCAGAGTATAACTAACAGAGTTTAGAGTTCATCAACATCAGTAGTTTTTCATGAGAGGTAATGCACACAGTATTTATAGACTCAGAGTTTAGGACAAAATAAACTAAGAGATGCTATAAATATGAGCCAGTATCATGCTGTGTTAACTTTCTGCACAATCTAAGATTAGATCACAATAACTCAGAAAGATTCATGATTAATTGCTGAGAATCATGCTTCATACATATTTCTTCATTGGTGTTTTCATTCAGACAAAAATCAACTCAGAGTTCACAGAGTTTATCAAACTTATTAACAGTGTATGACATACAAACATACTGACAGAGTTTAACAGAGTATGCATAACAGAGTTTAATCAACAGAGTTCACTTATCATTTAACCAATCAGGAAATATGATTAATACATCACATAAGTAAAGTTTGAATCTAACCAACATTTCTAGTCAGAACCATAGACCATTCCTAGTTCATTGACCAGTCTTGTAAATGTAGCTTCACTCAATGGTTTAGTGAAGATATCTGCAAGCTGTTGTTCTGTAGATACAAAATGTAGTTCAATATTTCCTTCTTCCACATGTTCTCTGATGAAGTGGTACCTTATGCTGATGTGCTTGGTCATTGAATGCTGTACTGGATTACCTGTCATAGCAATAGCACTTTGATTATCACAGTAAATAGGGATATTACTGTACCTCATTCCATAATCCAGTAATTGATTCTTCATCCATAAGATCTGTGCACAACAGCTACCAGCTGCAATATACTCTGCTTCAGCTGTAGATGTGGAGATTGATTTCTGTTTCTTGCTGTACCAGGAAACAAGTCTGTCACCAAGAAATTGACAACTTTCACTAGTGCTCTTTCTGTCTACCTTGTAGCCTGCAAAGTCTGCATCAGAATACCCAAGTAGCTTAAAATCTGATTCTCTGGGGTACCACAGACCTAATGATATGGTGCCCTTGAGATACTTGAAGATTCTTTTTACAGCTGTCAGATGTGGCTTTCTAGGATCTGCCTGAAACCTTGCACAAAGACAGGTTGCATACATGATGTCAGGCCTACTAGCTGTCAAGTATAGAAGAGATCCTATCATGCCCCTGTAGTTTGTCATATCCACTGAAACTCCTGTGTCTTTGTCCAGTTTAGTTGCTGTTGCCATGGGAGTTGATGCAGATGAACAGTCAAGCATACCAAATTTCTTGAGAAGATTTCTGGTGTATTTTTCTTGATTAATGAAAATTCCATCTTCTGTTTGTTTCACCTGTAGGCCTAGAAAGTAACTAAGCTCTCCCATCATGCTCATTTGATATCTGGACTGCATGAGCTTGGCAAACTTCTTACAGAGTTTATCATTAGTAGACCCAAAGATGATGTCATCAACATAAATTTGAACTAAAAGGAGGTCACTTCCTTGATTGAAATAAAACAGAGTTTTGTCAATTTTTCCTCTGTTGAATCCACTTTCTAGAAGAAACTGAGCAAGTGTCTCATACCATGCTCTTGGTGCCTGCTTAAGTCCATATAGTGCCTTATCTAGCCTGTACACATAATCTGGATATTTGGGATCCACAAATCCTGGTGGTTGTTCAACAAACACTTCTTCTTCAAGCTTTCCATTCAGAAAAGCACTTTTCACATCCATCTGGAACACTTTGAATTTCTTGTGAGAGGCATATGCTAGAAAAATTCTGATTGCCTCCAATCTTGCTACTGGAGCAAATGTTTCATCATAATCTATTCCTTCCTGCTGTGAATAACCTTTTGCTACCAGTCTAGCCTTGTTCCTCGTGATAACACCTTCACTGTCAGTCTTGTTTCTGAAAACCCATTTAGTACCAACAATAGATCTGTTCTTTGGCCTTGGTACAAGGGTCCAAACTTCATTTCTTTCAAATTCATTTAACTCTTCCTGCATTGCTGTTATCCAGTCTGCATCTTGAAGAGCTTCTTCCACTTTCTTTGGTTCATTTTTAGACAAGAATGCATGAAACAGACATTCACTTGCAGTAGCACTTCTTGTCTTTACTTTTGCATCTGGATCACCAATTATCAAATCAGGTGTATGTGATTTAGTCCATTTCCTAGCAGAAGGTAAATGACTTGTATCAGCATGTGATCCTCCCCCTTGATCCATGCTCTCCTGATTTTGTTGTGATCTATCTTCATTTTCTGAGACTCCCCCTGAACTTGACTGCCCAGAGTCAGAATTTGAATTTTCAGAGTTTGAAGCATCAGAGTTTGATCCAGATTTTTCAGTTGACTCAGTATCAGTGTTTGAGTCTTCATTTTGATCATGCTCCCCCTCAACTGGTTCTCCCCTTTGTTGTGACTGAGAAGTTTCTTCAGAATTTACCAGTAGAGGTTCAGAGTTTGTTTCAACAGAGTCTGTCAGAATTGTTTCATCAGAGTTTCCTTCATCAGAGTTTAAAACTTCATTTTCAAAGTTCAGTTTATCATATTCATCTTTGTCTTCAAGTCCAGTTATCTTATTATCATCAAAAGAA
This sequence comes from Saposhnikovia divaricata, assembly GCA_036435485.1. Taxonomy (NCBI): domain Eukaryota; kingdom Viridiplantae; phylum Streptophyta; class Magnoliopsida; order Apiales; family Apiaceae; genus Saposhnikovia; species Saposhnikovia divaricata. Next base: position 65,022,720 of record CM071595.1, on the reverse strand, counting down.
ACATGTATAGATTCCATGATCACTTTAGTTCTCAGATTGTAAACTCTGAATGCCTTTGTTGACAGTGGATAACCAACAAAAATTCCTTCATCTGCCTTTAGCTCAAACTTGGTCAACTGTTCTGGATGAGTCTTCAAAACAAAACATTTGCACCCGAAAATATGAAAGTATTTCAGGTTAGGCTTCTTTTTCTTCACCATCTCATATGGTGTCTTTCCATGCTTATTGATCAGTGTTGCATTTTGAGTAAAACAAGCAGTTTGAACAGCTTCCGCCCAGAAATAAGTTGGCAATTTTGCTTCATCAAGCATAGTTCTGGCAGCTTCAATTAAGGTTCTATTTTTCCTTTCAACTACACCATTTTGTTGTGGTGTACCAGGTGCTGAAAATTCTTGTTTCACTCCATTGTCCTTGCAGAATTCTTCCATTGTTGCATTTCTGAACTCAGTTCCATTATCACTTCTGATGATTCTGACTTTGTTGCTTGATCCTTTGTCCAGAAGCTTCACATGCTCCATCAGAGTCGATGCAGTTTCATCCTTCTTTGCTAGAAAATACACCCAGGTGAATCTAGTGTATTCATCAACAATGACTAAAGCATATTTCTTCCTTGCAATAACATTTACTGGACCAAAGAGATCAACATGCAGAAGATGATAGGGATCAGTGATAGAAAATTCTGTCTTGCTCTTGAAAGATGACTTCCTTTGTTTAGCCTTCTGACATGAGTCACATAGGCCATCAACATTTAACAGGGTCTTTGGGAGTCCTCTTACAAGATCCTTTCTGATCAATTCATTGATGTTGTTCAAGTTCAAATGTGAGAGTTTCTTGTGCCACTTCCAACTCTCTTCACTAGACATTCTTGTAGACAGGCAAACAGCTTTTCCAACAGAGTCTATCAAAAGCTTGATTTCATAAATGTTGTTTTGCCTGTGACCAACTAGAACAACCTTTCCTGTAGATTTGCTGATAACTTCACAATATTCAGGTTGGAAATCTACATGATATCCCTTGTCATAGATTTGACTCACAGATAGCAAGTCATGCTTGAGTCCTGGGACATGAGCTACATAGTTGATGATGACATTTCCAAGATTGATATTGCCATATCCTAATGTTCTTCCTATATTGCCATCACCATAGGAAACTTTTGGGCCAGCCTTCTCCTCATATTCTGATAGCAGGGCTTTATTTCCAGTCATGTGTCCTGAACATCCACTGTCCACGACTAGGGTTGCCTCCCTGTTACCCTGCAATCACAAACAATTACTGAGGATTAGTTTTAAGGATCCAGACTTGCTTGGATCCTTTGGCATTCTTAACTTTGTTAGCTTTTGCAGCGGAATTAACATTATCAGAGTTTGAGCTAACATTATCAGTGTTTACACTTGCAGTATCAACTTTAACCCATTTCAGATTGGGTTTCAGTTCATAGTAATTATGATAGATAGCATGATATTCTCTGCAAGTATAAATGGAATGCCAAGTGCTTCCACAGTGTGTGCATAGAGTCTGTGACTTAGTTCTAGCAAAATCCTTCTTTACCTCAGACTTTGTAGGTAAAGAATTTATATTTTTATTTTTCTTGCAAAAATTTGCAAGATGCTTAGTACTACCACAGTTATGACATGTCTTTCTTGGAGCATAACTAGCAAGCATTGGTTTATTTCCTGAAGTAATGCCTACTTTTCCATTCCTGTTCTTGTTTGACACTTTCTTTTTCTCAACAGATTTTAACTCATTCAGTTTATGTTTGAGTTGTTTATCTGTCATTGAACCAATATTAACCTGTTTAACACTAGTTTTTACTGGTTTTCTTTTGACAGCTTCTTTTTCATTCTCAGACAAAAATTTACTGGTTCCATGAACAAATTTAGTTCTCACTTTAACTTGATTTTGAAATCTAAGTTCATCTCCCTCATTATAACCTAGACCAACAGTGTCTGTTTGAAAAATCTGTTGTGTCCTTTCCAGAATTAGTCCAAGTCCTAATTTTCTTATTTGCTTCCTCCAACTCAGATTCTAGTTGTTTATATTTCTGAAGCAAATCCTGTTCTATAGAAACAGCATCATCTCTCTCTTTCTGAACTTGTTGCATGTTTTCAAGTTTCTCTTCAACAAGTTTATTTCTTTCTCTAAGTTCAAAATTTTCAGCTTTTATCCTCTCATTTTCTAAAGTCTGATCCCTATAACTTATATGCAATGACTTAAGAAAAATTCTTAATTGAGCAATGTCATCAATATTATAAGCATAGGTAGTTAGAGGTACCTGATTTTCAGAGGATTCTGATTCAGTAGTAGCCATGAGAGCATAGTTCACTTCTTCATCAGAATCTGAAGTATCTGCCCAATCTCTGCCTTTAGTGTAGAGTACCTTTCCAGTTTTACCCTTCTTGCACTCAGGAGCATAGTGGCCCATCTCCTTACACTTGTAGCATTGAATTTCAGACTTATCCTTCTTTCCTTTAGAATCTCTCTTATCAGACTTCCTGTAGCTTTTCTTGTCTTCATTTGAATCCCTAGAAAACCTTTTTCCTTTCTTGAAATTCTTGAAGCCCATTTTCTTGAAAGTCTTCACCATTAACACAGCCATTTTCCTCATTTCTTCTTCATCATCCTCAGAGTCAGATGATTCAGAAGAATTTGAATCATAATCAAAGTTTGGTGATTCACTTTCTGAATGTATGACCAAAGCTTTTCCTTTCATTTTCCTTCTTGTTGCCTCTTTCTTCTGAGGCTTCTCTTCAACATTAAGAGCAACAGACTTTCCTTTCCTGCTTGATCTCCTGTTTCTCTGTTCCATTTCCAATTCATAAGTTTTGAGCAGTCCATAGATTTCATCAATCTCTGTTTCAGCAAGATCATAGTTGTCTCTAATAGTGGTTGTTTTCACATCCCACTTTTCAGGTAGAGAAAGAAGAAACTTGAGATTCGAGTCTTCTAGATCATACTCTTTGTTGACCAATGACAGATCATTAATCAGTTTACAGAATCTATCAAATGTTTCTGTCATGGTCTCTTCAGGTTTAGCCTCAAAATGCTCATACTCTTGTGTGAGTATGTTTCTCCTATTCTTCTTAATAGCTGCAGTTCCTTGACACCTGACTTCAAGAGCATCCCATATCTCTTTTGCAGTGGTGCAGTTAATGACTTTGTTAGACATAACATTGTCTAAAGCACTATGCAGTAAATGCCTAACTTTTGCATCCTTAGCAATTGATGATAGATCTTCAGGAGTCATGTCCTTCTTTTCCTTTGGTACCATTTTTGCTGCTTCACCAGCAACTGCAACAGATAGCTTTGTAGGATTGTGAGGGCCTTCATAAATCCTGTCAAGATATTCTGGATCTGTAGCCTCCAGAAACATAGTCATCTTGACCTTCCACATAGCATACTCTAATGGCTTCAGAATAGGAACCCTGATTGGTTCATAACGACTCACAGTAGTAGGAGCCTTTTCAGAAACAGTAGGTGTTGGTGGAGGAATTTCTGACATGATTACTGTTGTGTTTGGATCTTAACCTGTAATAGAGTAACAGATTGGCTCTGATACCACTTGTTAGGCCGAATACACAATTAATAATCAACTTTGTATGAGAGATTAATAAGTAAAAGCGTTTATGCACTTAAAAAACTTCTTGTATTTCAAACCCTCTTCGTGATGTAAAATATCACAAAGAGCTGCTAGGTTACAATAATGATAATTCGTTATCGATACCCTTCTAGGGTTAACCTATCTGTATTTATATACCATACAGCTACGATACAATCTCTAATTGATATTCCTAATAATCAGCTATACAATGATATCAATTACAGATTGTCACACGTCTCCTATGTCAACTCGATCTCTTTGATAGCTATCCAATCTTCAAAGATATCGCTTCCATAATTAACCTTCAATCACTGTTGAACAGTAGACGCGCTTCCTCCAGACAGAGTTTAACAAACTCTGTCGAGCTTCCAACTGTCAGAGTTTACGCAAACTCTTACTGCTTCCAGCTAAACTCTGATAACTCCCTGTAACACTTAAACACTGATCAAAACACATCAATTATATTTAATGTAAGAACCCCAAATTTTGGATATAATTAAAATTTTTTTATTATGTACTGAGGTAATGGTGAATAGTGATTACGACTACGATGTAACGATTGAGATAATGAATGGAAGGAATAGATTTGGATTCAAATGTTTTTTATGTCTTCAAGAATACTATTGGTTGACACTTTAGATAAGAATTATCTATCTCCTAGGGAATTGAGATTTGATAATTCTAAAGGAGAAGATTATTCTTATGTCATCCAAATCGATATCTGTTATTGGTCCAGTGGGTCCGTAAAAAGGTTAAGAAACGATCGAAAAGAGATCAGGGACAATTGTACAACCCTAAGAGGATAAGTAAAGAAAAATGGATGAATAGTGATTTTGGTGGACATAGGAATATTGTTAGACGACGCGATATATAAGTATTCAGAACGGATTTCCGAGTTCGTATTAGTGATCCAGGGGGAAAATAAGTGTATGTAAAAGCTGTCGGATTCTGAAAAACTGCACTTTTATTTTCTCCGAGAGTTCCCTGGACACTGATAGACTTAAGAATTTAACGAAGGGATTTAAGGAATATAAATTCGAAAGTTAGTAAGAAAGATGGAGAATGATAGTATTAATATTAAGAAGATTCCCGGTAAGCCCTAATTAGAAATCCGTGAAATATTCCTACGAACGATCAATCGAAACGAGCAATAACCGGACAAAGGAGCAAGCAGAGAACAAAGGCATGCATGTGCAAGTAAGGAAAATATCTAGGGACCAACTAGTTAGCAAGGAACTAGAACACTTAGAGATTAAACCAAGTACTTAGCACTCTTTACCATCTTACCACACAAAAATCAACACATGTCTCTCCAATTTCATCATCCAATACATCACACCTTTAATAAAGGTGCTTTATACAAGATATTATCAAAACCAAGTGTATCATGCAAGATTAGATGAGTTCAAGCCAAACAAAACAAGGCAAAAGAAAAGAAAACAACCAAGAACACAAACTGCCAGCAGAAACAAAGTTTAAAGAAAAATTCATATCTCCATTTCTATCCATGATAAAATCACCAAATTTTAACCATAGCCTCTCCACTCCATGGGTAATATTCTCTCAAAATTTCATGGCCAAAAAAATAGTATAGCCTAGTCAAATCCATGCTCAAAGTTGGGGAAACAAATCTGCCCAGTTTCTGTCCAGCAGAAAAAGAGGGCTCAAAACCCTAGCTAGGAAGCTTCATATCTGATGATCTTGGACTCAAAACAAAGCTTATGAAGAGCACAAGATGTGGTAAAAATTTGAGAGCGAAATTCTTATTTTTCAATTTTCTATGATTTTTACAAATTTAGGGTGAATAGTAACTTTCAAGAACTAATCTTGTTTTCTTTGATTCCTATGGTTGATTTAGCTAGCTTAAGGCCACTCAAGGATCATACAAAGCTTAGTGAGGCTAGAAAATACTCCAAGGAAGGTGGACCTCTTGAAACCCTAGCATTTGATTTGAGATTTATATATGTTTTTGATGGTTTTAGCTTTGTATGATTATAGTGGTGATTATAAGCATGATTATGTAGTTAGTTATGTGATTTAAGAAGCATGATGATTTTGAGGTTAAGATCAGTGGTTCTAGGGTTTGTTGAGATGAGAATCATGTTTATGAATTGTGTTGATGCCCGGTGTGGCTTGGTTGTGTTGTTACGATTTTTAGAACGTCCAATTTATAGCCGTCGTAATGCCGAATTTTTGTTAACACTTAAAAACCAAGCATGGCAGTTAATATAAATTCCTGACCTTGGTAATATTGTGACTGGTCCTTGTAGATCTCGAGTCATAGATCGTTTTGGCGCGAGAATCGAAACATTCTGACTTACGGTTTAGGAGTTATGGTCAAATTACAAAAATTTGTTCGGAACCGTAAGTAAAAGTTCGTAACTTCAATTGAACCCTCGTAAAGCATGTTACTCAGTGGCAAATCTTGGTAAATAAATACTAGAGGTCATAAGGAAGGTACGAAAGAAAACCACATGTCAAACGGATCGTTTTCCGATTTTATAAAAATGTTGGAATCGAAGTTAAACGCGAACGAACCCCTAAAAACCCGCTTGGTTATAACTTCGGTAAAACACTTAGAAAACGGGCGATAAAACTCGGAGTATAATATTGATTCGTAATGATCAACTTTAGAACTTGTATAACTTAAGTATGTCCCAAGTGTAAGTACAGTGACATGTCGTATTAACGAACGAATGTCAGGTCGGATCGATGATAAAAGGAATCCACTAAAAGGGGTATAACGAGATAACTCGAGAACGTGTTTCGATTTAAGTATAACTTAACTTTTGAGATGTTAAGTGATTAATCCCGAATGCCTTGGCTATTTATAGATCACCAAGCTGACCCAGGACCCGCTACCACTACCCCTTACCGTACTCGACTACCAGGCAAGTTTCAATTCCCTTCTTTTAGGCTGTTGTTGTGATTGAATATATATGTATGTTTTCTGTTATAATATGCCATAACATGCATGCCTACTTTCAAGTTATATCATTATGCTTGTTCCCTGATTGTTATTGGCTTATAAATTAGATAGCTATCGTATCAATTATAAGCCGGTTATTGTAAGACCCTCAGAGAAGGGTGTATACATCGTATTCATCAAATATAGACCGGGAGTCAATATTTCTTGACATATCGAGATTACCTCGAAAGAAAATATCTAAGTAAATATTTTCCATTATTCGGGCGACGAATATTATTTGAATATTCGTTCGAGATTATTTATTTAACGATCCTTACTTCAAATAGTTATTTGAACGTAACTATTCGACGAATAATATTCATTCAGAGTCGAATTATTTATCGATTATTATTTCGAATATTCTTCTAAAGGTTGGACTACTAAATGAATATTATTTGTATATTCATTTAGAATATTATTCATTAAATGAATATTACTTTTGAATATTCATTTAAGATAGTAATTACCTGATGAATATTATTTTAATGTTCATCTGAAGCTTGATTTATTTATCGAGTCTTATCTCGAATATTCCTTTAAAGCTTGGATTACTAAATGAATATTACTTGATATTCATTTAGAATATTATTCATTAAATGAATATTACTTTTTCGATATTCATTTAAATTCCTAATTAATTATGAATATTATTTTGAATATTCATCCAGGGTTCTATTTAATCATCGAATATTATTTAAATATTTTAAATATTCCTTTCAGGTCTTATTAATTAATGAATATTATTTTGAATATTCATTTGAATATTTAATTATGCAATAAATATTCTCTCGATATTTCTTCAAGGATTATTTGAGAAATACTCTGATTAAAGATATTCTTTCATATTCCTAAATATTCTGTAAAATATTTTAATTCAATAAATATTCTCTGAATATTTATTCCATACTTAGAATAACCTCGATAAGGTTTATCTTCTTCGATTATTACGGAAAATATTTCGGAGTCATATTATTATTAATCCTATATCAAGAAAGGTTCTCAGACATCATTCTTCTTTGAGTCTATCTCCCTAATAATAAGGGAACCTTACTTGGAAAATGATATTTATCTTGTCGACTTCCCGGTCATAAAGTATTCTCTTCACTCGCAACTCGGGTGCTATTGACTTATTAAGTCGTTGTTTACCTTCTCATCTTTCGAGGGGTAAGATGGTTGGAACAAGTTGATATTCGTTACCAAGCAATAGCTTGGAAGTTATTGGTAAATTTTCCTTTCCAACTAGATACGACTACTTTGTGGAGTCTTATCAACAAGTATTATACTTGGGGAAAGGGGGACGAACGTTACATTCAGAATCATGAATTCTATTTGAACTAGGAGTCGTGTAAGAGGCCGAGTAGCGCCGGTCCATCCCCTTTGGCCCAACCGTTGGCCGGGGAGAGCTAGTAAGGCGGTATACAAGTAAAGCCGTCAGTTCTTCCTTCTACCGGTAGTAAATCTAATTTGAGCTGTACGATCTCGACTGATCATCAAGATTGGAACAGCGGGCGCGGTGAATACTCCATCATTGGTTCATCATCCAAACTTATTTATTTCCTGCAATATGATTACTGTTGGCAGAGCTAGAAAAGTGTTCATAACTGGAATTGCAATCTTTTCATGCAAGTTCCTCTTTTAATGGCAATGAGAATATCTCGCTTACTTTTGATGTAGCAGATATTTCTACAAACAAATACTTTGAGTTACCTGGTAACTTCATCCTTTATATTATACTGGCAATAACTTCATTAAGGCATGGCATATGATTTCAAAGGATATTTTGAACTACTGTATATATGTATCACTGTTCAGTTATATTATTGTTGGTGGGCTTTCGCTCACCCTTGCTTTGTTCATATTATGTCACAACAACAGCTAGGACAGATGGCCCGCGCCAGGCGCACTCGGCGCAAGCAGGTTACCGCCGTTCGAGGACTACCGCTGATGTCCTTGCTGCCGTTGCTGAGGTAGCATAGATAGGCAGCTTTTGTTTATCAGTCTATTTATATGTAACATTAACGTTAATCAACGGCAAAACCTTTAAACATATCATTTGGCTTGTAATAACTTTTATTCGTAAACTCTGATATTATGGACTTGTTTCAATTTCATCTCTGGGACTATAACTGTTGTGTGTGTGAGTGGATATTATTGTGGGGTCACATCATGTGATTTGTTTATTGTGGACTCAAGTCAAGTATTTTGAATGGATGTAAGACCGTAACCACCAGATCCCTGACCCCGGATCTGGGGGTGTTACAGAAGTGGTATCAGAGCGTACGTTATAAACCCCAGAGATGAGGCGACGTTAAAACAATAAATTCACTAAGATAATAAGAACTCTTGCCAAGTTCATAGTCGGACTACTTAAGGTAGTGATGACGTATAAAACCCTTATGGGAACTCTTAAGTATCATGATAGTAACTTAGCTCGATATCGCATCGACAAGTAAGGCAACAGACCTTGAGGCATACGAGCAGCAGCGCGATGATGCTTTATTATATGCTGAAGATCAGCGGGTAAATTCAATAGAGTACCCTACTAGAGACCCGGAAGAGGTTCCAGCAGATAAGGAAAATCTTGTTAGGATAAGGAGCTTACCCTCGAGGAATGAGGGCTGTAGCCAGAAAGACTGAGATGATTAAGGTATAGAGCTTAGAAAAGTGGGCATAAAGAACTAAGCTATTAGCAAGAGAACTGAAGATTCATGTTGGATTCGTGGCTGGACTACTGGAGGTAGTACCAGCAAGTAAGACGGATTGGAAGAATTACTTGAGATCTTATACGGGAATAGATGAGAATCATTAGAGACTTTCATATTAACGAAAAGAGTGCTAGAAGGATGTATTATTATCAAAGGCATCGATATAAGGCGAGGAGCAGAGTCCCTAGGAATAGTTGAGAAGGCAGTAAGTGCCATATCATTTGATAAAAGAATAAGTATGAATATTGTCAGTAATAATTCGCCATGAGAAGGCAGATGTCATAGGTTGTAATTTATGGAACCGAATTGAGGTTGATGAAGTTGTTTTATTCAGGAAAATGTCCATTTTATGAATGAATCAGTTAGAAAGTGAAAACATTGGGAAGTGACAGCATGATTGGATAAAGTTATATAAGGAAGTAGTAAGCAAGACAATGATCTCAGAACCTACCGAAAGATAAGACCAGTGAGTCAAGATGAACTCGTAATGAGACTATTGTCAGAGACTAAGTATAGGGTTAATTTAACTCAGTGAAATGATGAACCAGAAACGTTAGATGCATGTGACTCAGAGGAATATTAAATTCTTTCTTTGTTTGAATGGATTATAGTAGTTACCTTAAGTTTACTCCGATGCGGAATTATAATGGATCCAGTAATACGATCAGCAGTTAAAGAGAAAAATGTGAGAAAATCTTCCTGGAGCTAAAAGATGAAATTGGTAATGACCAAGAGTTGGCATTGCTTAATGGAAAAAGGAGACTTTGTGCTTCCAACGACGCTTCGCATAAAGGATTATGATGTATGCTTGTGCAGCACGACAAAGTACTTGCGAATGCATTCGAACAGCACGGTCCACCAGATCGGATGGCCTTAGTAGTGCCAATTTTGTGGGACAACCAACTCCGACGGTAATGTTCCTTCTGAGACTAGTAGTCAGGTAGACTGACATTTGGTAATATTGAATATCAGGACGTATGGGTATCAGGACGTATAGGCATCAGGACGTTGCGACAAGTTTCAGTTTAAAACTGTTGATTCCCTTCTAAGGGATATATATAATTGGTTCCTCTCCAGGGGTTAAATTTCCAACCCGATGACGATTATTTCGTTAATTATGACTGCTTACGGTTCTACCTACTAGGAGGTTCATAGAACTATTCTTCAGGTTTCGAAACTGGTCTCCTTAGTGTTACCAGTCGATGGATGGATTGACCAAAATTTCCCTAATTCTGGGAAGAATTTCAACGAATTTTGGCAAACCTTGTCTTTCTGATTATCACAGAACATCATGGAAGAGAGTAGAAACTGGGGCGAACCCCGTGAATTGGGTAAAGTAACCGCTATATGGGTTGGTGGACAGACCCTGGTTATCGCGATTGATTGTAGAAATACAATGATGAAGTGAGATTGGACGAAAACAGGAAATGTAAGTAAGAAACCAGCCGGACTGAGAAACTCCGGGATTGACTTAAGTGAAAAGGCTGTTATGCCAGGAATGGTAAGCTTGCGTGGCACGTGGGAGTGATAAGAATAGTTGAAAAGATAAAAATAGAGGAAAGGTTACCGGAGATGGCGCTAAGTAGCTGATTAAGACTTATATGAAGTAAAGTTTTGGAAAGGTAGAAAGGTATCAAAGAAGAAGGCACTTTTCCAGCAATTGCTAGAAAAGTAATGCTATTAGCCAACCCCTAAAATCATATATTTTTATTTTAGTGTGGCCGGTTGAGGCCAAGTCACAAAGGACTATCAAGTGACTAGACCAGTAATGAAAGGACAAAGCAGGGTTGCTTCTAAGTAAGCACCGACTGCAAGGGCTTCTGATATGACGGAAATATTAATGAGATTGTAGGAATCTTCTACTGAACCCTTTGCAACCCATGTTTGGATTGGGAATTTACTAGACTTTTGGAATGGGGTCCCCCGTACTAAAGTGATTCATGTGTATATGATCGTCCAAGATTACGAAAAAAAAAATGGAAGTATAATGACTTGAGATGTATGGTGTTAGGGTATCATAAATACCATGAATATATTATGACTAAGGAAAGTAAACAACGAAGGTTTATGAAGAGAGTATAGAAATGGTCAGAGATGGATCAGTATGCTGTAGAAATTTCGTCTAAGGCAATTACCTTTGAGAAGAACGATAAGTACTAAGAGATTCACGTTGAACTCGACTCGACCAATATCTCCCAGAACATCCTTGCTACCAGTACCAAGTTCTGTAAGAGAGCAGATAGACATACGTTGTCTTTTGGAAGGTCAAATATGCTGACAACTATCTGAAAGAAGAGGTTAGCATTAAGCCACCGATCGATTATCAAATGAGAATGATTGAGAAGAGACCCTTATTAAGGATACATGATTTGATTGCCAAGTACAGGACGCAAGAATTCCTTGGCAGTTGAATTAAGGATAGTATATCCATAAATTAAGACAAACCCTAGGGAATGCACAAGGGATGGCATTAACCCTAATAACGACATTATGAATTCAAATGATATGAGTTGGACTTGCTAAGGCAACAATGACCGGTAAGGATTATTAAAAAGAGTTCTGGAAAGAACATAGATAGAATTATTAGAGTATTGATCAATGACGTTTTGATATACCCTGTACCTAGAAAATACAGGAGGAATGATGAGGACGACCTAAGAAACCTTACAAGAAAAAGTTAATATTCTGAGTTTCCAACTAAAAGTTTGGAAGAGAATGTAAGACACAATAGCAATATACCAGATGATGCATGTATGAAACCCTGAGAAAGTATGGATTGAACCTATAAAGGTTGAGATTATCCTAAGATAAGGAAAGAACTAAGAAAAGAAGTATCCTAAGTAGGAGTGGGAATAAACGTGATAAAGTTCCCACGGGTAGGTGGAAGCAATGACTTATGGAAAAAAAAAAAGACTGATAGATATATTTTCTCCTTCAGCAGAGCTTAAGGGAGAATGCTTTCACCCAACAGTGATGGGAATGAGGTAGAAAAATTTGAGTTGGAATGTATCCAGAAAACATGGATTACAAGGAATTATTATTATCAGGAAAGGCCAATGAGGTGGCCGACAGTCTAAGTATAAAGGAATAATTACAAATGTTCATACCGAAGAAACAAAATGATATTTGGAAAGACCTTGAAGGTCATATCGGAGTGGAGGAATTTACATTCCTTTTGATGATTGTGCAAGGATCGAAGGTAATAATAGTTTAAGTAAAGATTCGATTCCTGATGGAGTCTTAAGCATATGACGTACCCTAGAAGGTCCCGTTTTGAGGCAAACAGGGACCATGATACAAAATTGACGAAGTAAACCGTTAAGTTTCCAGTCTTTTATGGAAGCTGCATGAGTGATAGTTTCATCAACCGGACCTAGCTGCGATGCTTGAAACTCTTCTGCAATTTTATCTACTTCATGTAATATCTACATTAAGTTCAGGAAGTGTTCCTTAGGGATAAGGAATAGTGATTACTTTGTCTCCCTAAAGGATTTGTAACCCGTAAGGTTAGCTATTAACGCATTACGTAAACAACAATCGATGGTGATTCTTCTAAGAAAGTAGATGACAACGTAAAGATAAAGAAAGTGCTGCTATTAATGAGCTAAGTGGCATGTTGATGAATGACAAGCAAGTTTGTGTTAGTGTACTTCTGCGCAAACAAGATAGAGAATATGAGGTAGATGATTCATGATGCTAAATGTATTCCCGTGGAAAGAATTAATGAGACTTAGAGAGAAGGGCAGTTGAGCCCGAGACTTATTAGGCCACCTGAGAGTTTAAAAGTGTTCAGAAGGTGGCATTCGAGCCAATTTTACCCCCAAAGCTTATAGCATGGTAGTAACGTGTTTCTTGTGGCAAAGCTACACCAGTAAAATGCAGATGCTCAACAGATGATAAGAGTGCGAGCAGGTAGGTGTACGACCTGGTCTGACTTACGAAAGACAACCTGTGAAAAACCGCGGGTAGAAAAGAATAAGTGATGAGAAACAAGTTGACAGAAGTAGATTATATTGGATCTAAGCTAAAGAAAGCGGCCAGATTCATTTCGGAAGTTTTAAATTTGAAATAATGTGATGATTATAGAATAAATGTGACGGGATACCAATAAGGAGGTGCCAAGTGCAAAAGATGTCTCAATAAAGAGATGAAGGTGGAAGTAAATAACAAAAGTAAATAAGAATCAGATAATAAGAAGGATGTGATTGATAAAGAAAAGACGGGGAAAGCAACTACGAAATATGAAGCAAGGAATGTTAGGAATGGATTAATAAATGGGTTTTCCGATGAATTCTCGGGATGACAACCTGATAGTGTTAATATTATAGATATGAAAAAGCTAGTAGCGTGACATGGAATGTCAGTAACAATGGTGTCAAGCGAGAAACTAAGATTTAACCTGAAAGGTTCAAAGATTTTCCAAAAGTAAGTGTTGCTAAGGTGGAACCAGGGTACAGGTCCAGAGAATAATGGACAAAGCAGCAAGATATGTTGACACGTGAGGTTACGATCAAATAGTATTGGATATAATTATGATTAATTTCTTCCTTAATGAACCTCTATAGTTCAGAGGTAAATTCTGAGTATGATATTTTACAATCATGAAAACTTTCTATAATCCTTTAGAATTCTTTTCTTTTCTTCTCTCTTATTCATCTTCTTTATGAATTGAGAAGAACAACCCTTTAAGGAGGGGAGGTACTGCTACGTGACTATCTGTCTATGTGATAGAAGTCTAAGTGGAATACCATAACTTGTTTAATTGCTTGTCAAGTACTAAAGGCTGGCCCCCTTCTATACTAGCTATGCAATATAACAAATGTTCAATTGATCATAGTGATCTCTCAATAAATCTTTCCACTTCTCTATATTGATCGAGATTGCGAAGATTAAAGCGATCGAGAAATGCACAGTGCGAGCGAGGTTATCTTCGAATTCGCAGCACGATAGTAATACCAAAGCCACTGCGGATATCAATAAGGATAAGACTGAGTAAGAGTATAACCCGGATAGTGTGTTGTACAAAAAGTAGCAACGTTGATGGAAAAAGGATAAAGTATGGAGTGTAGCACTAGAAGATGTGCTGAGAAAGGGTAGAATGACTAAGAATTGACCGGGAAGCTAAAAAGTGAACGACAAGCAAACGACTCTTTGCTTCCTACCTGATTCCGGGACGGAATCCTTTTAAGGAGGGGAGACTGTAAGAACCCCAAATTTTGGATATAATTAAAATTTTTTTATTATGTACTGAGGTAATGGTGAATAGTGATTACGACTACGATGTAACGATTGAGATAATGAATGGAAGGAATAGATTTGGATTCAAATGTTTTTTTATGTCTTCAAGAATACTATTGGTTGACACTTTAGATAAGAATTATCTATCTCCTAGGGAATTGAGATTTGATAATTCTAAAGGAGAAGATTATTCTTATGTCATCCAAATCGATATCTGTTATTGGTCCAGTGGGTCCGTAAAAAGGTTAAGAAACGATCGAAAAGAGATCAGGGACAATTGTACAACCCTAAGAGGATAAGTAAAGAAAAATGGATGAATAGTGATTTTGGTGGACATAGGAATATTGTTAGACGACGCGATATATAAGTATTCAGAACGGATTTCCGAGTTCGTATTAGTGATCCAGGGGGAAAATAAGTGTATGTAAAAGCTGTCGGATTCTGAAAAACTGCACTTTTATTTTCTCCGAGAGTTCCCTGGACACTGATAGACTTAAGAATTTAACGAAGGGATTTAAGGAATATAAATTCGAAAGTTAGTAAGAAAGATGGAGAATGATAGTATTAATATTAAGAAGATTCCCGGTAAGCCCTAATTAGAAATCCGTGAAATATTCCTACGAACGATCAATCGAAACGAGCAATAACCGGACAAAGGAGCAAGCAGAGAACAAAGGCATGCATGTGCAAGTAAGGAAAATATCTAGGGACCAACTAGTTAGCAAGGAACTAGAACACTTAGAGATTAAACCAAGTACTTAGCACTCTTTACCATCTTACCACACAAAAATCAACACATGTCTCTCCAATTTCATCATCCAATACATCACACCTTTAATAAAGGTGCTTTATACAAGATATTATCAAAACCAAGTGTATCATGCAAGATTAGATGAGTTCAAGCCAAACAAAACAAGGCAAAAGAAAAGAAAACAACCAAGAACACAAACTGCCAGCAGAAACAAAGTTTAAAGAAAAATTCATATCTCCATTTCTATCCATGATAAAATCACCAAATTTTAACCATAGCCTCTCCACTCCATGGGTAATATTCTCTCAAAATTTCATGGCCAAAAAAATAGTATAGCCTAGTCAAATCCATGCTCAAAGTTGGGGAAACAAATCTGCCCAGTTTCTGTCCAGCAGAAAAAGAGGGCTCAAAACCCTAGCTAGGAAGCTTCATATCTGATGATCTTGGACTCAAAACAAAGCTTATGAAGAGCACAAGATGTGGTAAAAATTTGAGAGCGAAATTCTTATTTTTCAATTTTCTATGATTTTTACAAATTTAGGGTGAATAGTAACTTTCAAGAACTAATCTTGTTTTCTTTGATTCCTATGGTTGATTTAGCTAGCTTAAGGCCACTCAAGGATCATACAAAGCTTAGTGAGGCTAGAAAATACTCCAAGGAAGGTGGACCTCTTGAAACCCTAGCATTTGATTTGAGATTTATATATGTTTTTGATGGTTTTAGCTTTGTATGATTATAGTGGTGATTATAAGCATGATTATGTAGTTAGTTATGTGATTTAAGAAGCATGATGATTTTGAGGTTAAGATCAGTGGTTCTAGGGTTTGTTGAGATGAGAATCATGTTTATGAATTGTGTTGATGCCCGGTGTGGCTTGGTTGTGTTGTTACGATTTTTAGAACGTCCAATTTATAGCCGTCGTAATGCCGAATTTTTGTTAACACTTAAAAACCAAGCATGGCAGTTAATATAAATTCCTGACCTTGGTAATATTGTGACTGGTCCTTGTAGATCTCGAGTCATAGATCGTTTTGGCGCGAGAATCGAAACATTCTGACTTACGGTTTAGGAGTTATGGTCAAATTACAAAAATTTGTTCGGAACCGTAAGTAAAAGTTCGTAACTTCAATTGAACCCTCGTAAAGCATGTTACTCAGTGGCAAATCTTGGTAAATAAATACTAGAGGTCATAAGGAAGGTACGAAAGAAAACCACATGTCAAACGGATCGTTTTCCGATTTTATAAAAATGTTGGAATCGAAGTTAAACGCGAACGAACCCCTAAAAACCCGCTTGGTTATAACTTCGGTAAAACACTTAGAAAACGGGCGATAAAACTCGGAGTATAATATTGATTCGTAATGATCAACTTTAGAACTTGTATAACTTAAGTATGTCCCAAGTGTAAGTACAGTGACATGTCGTATTAACGAACGAATGTCAGGTCGGATCGATGATAAAAGGAATCCACTAAAAGGGGTATAACGAGATAACTCGAGAACGTGTTTCGATTTAAGTATAACTTAACTTTTGAGATGTTAAGTGATTAATCCCGAATGCCTTGGCTATTTATAGATCACCAAGCTGACCCAGGACCCGCTACCACTACCCCTTACCGTACTCGACTACCAGGCAAGTTTCAATTCCCTTCTTTTAGGCTGTTGTTGTGATTGAATATATATGTATGTTTTCTGTTATAATATGCCATAACATGCATGCCTACTTTCAAGTTATATCATTATGCTTGTTCCCTGATTGTTATTGGCTTATAAATTAGATAGCTATCGTATCAATTATAAGCCGGTTATTGTAAGACCCTCAGAGAAGGGTGTATACATCGTATTCATCAAATATAGACCGGGAGTCAATATTTCTTGACATATCGAGATTACCTCGAAAGAAAATATCTAAGTAAATATTTTCCATTATTCGGGCGACGAATATTATTTGAATATTCGTTCGAGATTATTTATTTAACGATCCTTACTTCAAATAGTTATTTGAACGTAACTATTCGACGAATAATATTCATTCAGAGTCGAATTATTTATCGATTATTATTTCGAATATTCTTCTAAAGGTTGGACTACTAAATGAATATTATTTGTATATTCATTTAGAATATTATTCATTAAATGAATATTACTTTTGAATATTCATTTAAGATAGTAATTACCTGATGAATATTATTTTAATGTTCATCTGAAGCTTGATTTATTTATCGAGTCTTATCTCGAATATTCCTTTAAAGCTTGGATTACTAAATGAATATTACTTGATATTCATTTAGAATATTATTCATTAAATGAATATTACTTTTTCGATATTCATTTAAATTCCTAATTAATTATGAATATTATTTTGAATATTCATCCAGGGTTCTATTTAATCATCGAATATTATTTAAATATTTTAAATATTCCTTTCAGGTCTTATTAATTAATGAATATTATTTTGAATATTCATTTGAATATTTAATTATGCAATAAATATTCTCTCGATATTTCTTCAAGGATTATTTGAGAAATACTCTGATTAAAGATATTCTTTCATATTCCTAAATATTCTGTAAAATATTTTAATTCAATAAATATTCTCTGAATATTTATTCTATACTTAGAATAACCTCGATAAGGTTTATCTTCTTCGATTATTACGGAAAATATTTCGGAGTCATATTATTATTAATCCTATATCAAGAAAGGTTCTCAGACATCATTCTTCTTTGAGTCTATCTCCCTAATAATAAGGGAACCTTACTTGGAAAATGATATTTATCTTGTCGACTTCCCGGTCATAAAGTATTCTCTTCACTCGCAACTCGGGTGCTATTGACTTATTAAGTCGTTGTTTACCTTCTCATCTTTCGAGGGGTAAGATGGTTGGAACAAGTTGATATTCGTTACCAAGCAATAGCTTGGAAGTTATTGGTAAATTTTCCTTTCCAACTAGATACGACTACTTTGTGGAGTCTTATCAACAAGTATTATACTTGGGGAAAGGGGGACGAACGTTACATTCAGAATCATGAATTCTATTTGAACTAGGAGTCGTGTAAGAGGCCGAGTAGCGCCGGTCCATCCCCTTTGGCCCAACCGTTGGCCGGGGAGAGCTAGTAAGGCGGTATACAAGTAAAGCCGTCAGTTCTTCCTTCTACCGGTAGTAAATCTAATTTGAGCTGTACGATCTCGACTGATCATCAAGATTGGAACAGCGGGCGCGGTGAATACTCCATCATTGGTTCATCATCCAAACTTATTTATTTCCTGCAATATGATTACTGTTGGCAGAGCTAGAAAAGTGTTCATAACTGGAATTGCAATCTTTTCATGCAAGTTCCTCTTTTAATGGCAATGAGAATATCTCGCTTACTTTTGATGTAGCAGATATTTCTACAAACAAATACTTTGAGTTACCTGGTAACTTCATCCTTTATATTATACTGGCAATAACTTCATTAAGGCATGGCATATGATTTCAAAGGATATTTTGAACTACTGTATATATGTATCACTGTTCAGTTATATTATTGTTGGTGGGCTTTCGCTCACCCTTGCTTTGTTCATATTATGTCACAACAACAGCTAGGACAGATGGCCCGCGCCAGGCGCACTCGGCGCAAGCAGGTTACCGCCGTTCGAGGACTACCGCTGATGTCCTTGCTGCCGTTGCTGAGGTAGCATAGATAGGCAGCTTTTGTTTATCAGTCTATTTATATGTAACATTAACGTTAATCAACGGCAAAACCTTTAAACATATCATTTGGCTTGTAATAACTTTTATTCGTAAACTCTGATATTATGGACTTGTTTCAATTTCATCTCTGGGACTATAACTGTTGTGTGTGTGAGTGGATATTATTGTGGGGTCACATCATGTGATTTGTTTATTGTGGACTCAAGTCAAGTATTTTGAATGGATGTAAGACCGTAACCACCAGATCCCTGACCCCGGATCTGGGGGTGTTACATTTAACAAACTACCTTTAACTCAGCGGGGTCAACCAACACTACTCACTATTGATCGCATGTCCTAATAACTGAACTTCAGTTTATCAGAATTTGTACTTCGAGATCTTGGCATACACTTGCTCCTTCAGGTTCCATCTTAAAACATTCTCCATTACCTCTTAGCCACTGATCGTATTACTAGATCCATTTGTAATTCAGCGTCGGAGTAAAATAATGTAATTACTATAATCTATTCAAGTAATAGAAAGAATTTAATATTCCTCTGAATCATATGCATCTAATGTTCCTGGTTCATCATTTAACTGAGTTGGATTAACCCTATACTTAGTCTCTGACAATAGTCTTATTACGAGTTTATCATAGACCCACTGGTCTTTTCCTCTTTTAGGTTCTGAGATCATCGTCTCGATTATTACTTCCTTATATAGCTTTATCCAATCATGCCATCACTTCCCAAGGTCTTTACTTTCTAAGCTGATCCATTCGGACAAATGAACATTTCCTGAATAAAACCACCTCATCAATCTCAATTTGACTTCATAAGTTATAACCTATGAAATCTGCCTTCTCATGGCGAATTACCATTGATAGTATTCACACTAATCCATTTATCAAATGATATGGCACTTGCTGCGTCTATCTCAACTGCTCCTGGAGATTCTGCTCCCCGTCCTATATCGATGTCTTTGATAATCATGCATCATCCTAACTCTTTTCTCATTAGTCTGAAAGTCTCTAAGGATTCTTATCTATCCCTACATAAGTTCTCAAGTAATCCTTCCAATCCGTCTTACTTGCTGGTACTACATCCGGTAGTCCGGCTATGAATCCAATATGCATCTTTAGTTTTTTTAATAATATCTCAATTCTTTACCCTCACTTCTCTGAGCACTATACCTTAGCTCTTACAGTCGTTCTGGCTGCAGCCTTCATTTCCTCAAGGGTAAACTCCTTGTCCTTCACAGGATTCACCTCCTTAGCTGGAACCTCCTCCGGGTTCTCAGTAGGGTACTCTATCAAATCTACCAGCCGATCGTCGGTTATATAATAAAGCATCATCGTACTGCTGCTCATAAGCCTCAAGGTCTATCGCCTTCCTCGTTGATACGATATCGAGCTAAGTTACTATTATGATACTTAAGAGTTCCCATAAGGGTTTTCGGTGAATTTGGCAAGAGTTCTTATTATCTTATTGAATTTATTGTTATAACGCCGACTCATCTCTGGGATATATAACTCTCGCTCTGATACCATATCTGTAACAGCCCCAGATCCGGGGTCGGGGACCTGGTCGTTATGGTCTCATATTCCATAAGCAACACTTGTATTTTAATCAAAATAAATAAATAGCATGTTCTGACCTTATAGTAATACCACATCACACAACCAGTTATAGTCACAGAGATGAAATCAGAGTAACTGTCAAATATTATTAATCACGAGTCTGAGTTATTACAACCCAAAAGAATTACAACTTAACTTACATACGCTTTGCCATCAATTTACATATGTTATATGGATAAATATATCCGATGCTCAAAGCTGAAAACTAGTCTACCAATAGCTTCCTCCTCAGCAACGGTAGCTACATCAATGGGTAACTCTCTGACGGCTCCCACGCTCTTGCGCCAAGTGCGCCTTGGATGGGCCATCTGCTCTAGATGTTGTTGTGATATAATAATAAAGCAAGGGTGAGCAATAGCCCACCAACATTAATGTATACTGAACAATAATATATATAACAGTTCAAAGGTATTGTTGAAACCATATGCCATGCATTAACTGACACAGTGCTAGTATAAGGTGAAATATGAAGTTACAAGGTAACTCAAAATATATCTTTCGTAAAAATATCTGATATGCAAAAATATGAGCCAGATATCATCACATCTCATGAAAAGGAAATTGCAGGAAAAATATGCAATCCCAGTCTTGACACTTTTCAACCCTGCCAACACTGATAATGTTGCGGAAAATTTCTAACTTTGAAAGATGAACTAATACTGGAGCATTGACGCACCAGAAGCCATAACATTTATGATGATCAGTCGCATGTTATGCTTCCCATCTTTGTTCTCTACATGCAGAAGGAAGCACCGATAGATTTACTTGTCTACCGCCCTTTGGAACCCCCCGGCCAACGGTTGGGCCATTGCTGGACCGACGCCACTCGACCACTTACACGGCTCCTAGTTCGAATAACATCCATGACTCTGAAACGTAAAGTTCGTCCCCCTTTCCCCAAGTATAATATTTGTTGATAAGACTCCACAAAGTAGTCGTATCTAGTTGGAAAGGAAAACTCACCAATATTTCCCAAGCAGTTGCTTGTTAATGGATACAGACTTGTTCCGATCATTTTACCCCTCGAATGATGAGGAAGTAACAAAAGATTCAATCGATGAATAGCAACTCAGTTGCGAGTGAAAGAATAACTTCAAAATATTTGACCGGGAAGTCAAATAAAATAAATAACAATTCTCAAGCTAGGTTCCCTTATAATTTGGAATATAGATTTGAATGAAGAATAGAATTTGTGAGAACCTTCCTTGATAAAAATAAAAATAATAATAAGACTCTGAAATAATTTACATAATATCTGGAGGTCGAAAATAATATTTGAATAAAATGAATCATTCTAGAAACAAGTTAAAAGAATTAAATAAATATTCCAAGAATATTTATTAAATCATAAATATTTAAAGAATATTCTTAATTATAAAATATTGCTCATAGTAACCCTCGAATGAATATATAAAATATTCACGATATAAATAATTCCTCGAATAAATATTTAAAATAATATCCGATAACTAAATTAACCTTATATGAATATTCAAGATAATATTCATTAAAGAAATAAAGCTCAAATGAATATTAAAAATAATATTCATTAAATAAGTAAACTCAAATGAATATTCCAAAATAATATTGATCAAATAAATAATCTCTAATGAATATTCAAATAACTTTCCTCGAATAATTTCCAAGTAATTAATACTTATGGAAATATAAATAATGTTCATAAATAACATTCCTCAAATAATCTGTCACTGGAATCCCTCCGGGTTTCCATGACTATCTCTATATTACAAAATACCGACTCCCGGTCTATATTTAATGAAGGAAGATCACATGCCATTCACTAAGGGTCTTAGCAATATCTGGCTTAATACTAGTATATCATATCTAGCTTATAAGCCAACATCAATTCATGTAACAAGTATCACAATATAAATTTGAAAGCAGGCATGCATGCTATGGCATATGTATAACAATATTCAATCATATATATTATCACAACAACAGTTCCAAAGTATTGGAAACTTGTCTGGTAATCTGGTAGGGATAGTGTGGCCTTGGTCAGTCCGGTGATCTATAAATAATTAGATATCCGAGATTAGTCACTTAACGCTTTGAAAGGTTAAGTATATACTTTACTTAGGTTAAAACATGTTTTCGAGTTATCTCGTTATACACCCTCTAGTGTAACTCTTTTTATCACCATTACGATCCGACACTTGCTCGTTATCAAGGCATGTTATTTTACTTACACTTGGTAGGTACTTAAGCTATATAAGTTCTAAGGTCGGTCGTTTACCAACAAAGATTATACCTCGAGATTCATTGTCCGTTTTCTAAGTTATAACCAAGTGTTCTTTTAAGGGTTTCATCCGTACTCAACCTCGATTCGAACATTTTTATAAAATCGAAAAACGATTCGTTTGACATGAGATTTTCTCTCAAACCTTCCTTATGATCTTTAATATTTAATTATCAAGATTTGCCACTGAATTAGTAATATTAAGGGGGTTCAATTTCAGTTACAAACTTGCACTTACGGTATCGAATTACTTTTACTAATTTGACCATAACTCCTAAACCGTAAGTCCGTTTGCTTCGATTCTCATGCCAAAACGATCTATGACTCGAGATCTACAAGGATATGTCATATACTTATCAAGTTCAGTGACTTATGGCTACTTCTATGCATAAATTTCAAGGGTTAACGAAATTTCAGCATTACGACGGCTATAATCGAACGTTTCCAAATTGTTACATCACAACCAAGGCACACCGGGCATACCATACATCTTATACACATGATTCTCATCTTAAAAAGTCCAAGAACATCTAACTTCATCATCATAATCATCATATGGCTAAACCAACTACAAGGTCATGCTTACATGCTTATAATAACA
This sequence comes from Saposhnikovia divaricata, assembly GCA_036435485.1. Classification (NCBI taxonomy): domain Eukaryota; kingdom Viridiplantae; phylum Streptophyta; class Magnoliopsida; order Apiales; family Apiaceae; genus Saposhnikovia; species Saposhnikovia divaricata. Next base: position 64,999,283 of record CM071595.1, on the reverse strand, counting down.
CTATAATCGTAACTAAGCTAAAAACCACCAAGAACATTGATAAGTGGATTTTATATCCACTTGGATCACTTAATTTCGGCTTAAATTGATTCACTTGGCCTCAAGTTTGTTGCAGTTTTGATGTGTTTTGTTTAAATGTGCAGGTTTGCAAGAATGTCGATTAGGGTTGCAGTTTTTCGTCGATGATGGAGTTGAATTTGAACTTTAGAATGAAGGTAGAAGTCTTTCCCTAGGCTACCATGAAGGTTCATGAGTCAGAGGAATGAAGGACGGGAAATGGCAAAAGAATCGGAAGAGAAAACGGATGAGAAATGAGCAAATTGTGGAAAATTCGGATTTTCCGGTAGGGTGCGCAGTCTACACTGTTTTGGCCATATCTGGAGTTGTAGAAGTCCGTTTTCAGCGATCTTACTGTCCACGCAAAGCTTGGGAAATTTTCTTAAAGAATAAAGTAAACTCAAAATCTGGGCTGAAGTTTAGTGCGCTGACTGCGCACTAGGGCAGTGTAGGGGTGCGCTGACTGTGCACTAGGTGGGCTGACTGCGCCCCTGGCGGCCAGAATTGCTTAAATTTGACTATTTTGCCCTAATTTGAGTTGTAATCGTATTTTAGGCAGGTTCTTGCACCAAAATCGAATTCTAATAGTATTGTAGGGTATTTTCTTATGGTGCAAGACTTCTAGGGCCTATATAAACACATCGTATCATTGTAATTTGGAGGATAACTTAGAATAAACACATAGGGAGAAAAGGGGAGAAAGATTCAATGCTCGTGACAAGCATCGGATCTAGATCTACTTCATCTTTTGTATTCTTTTCTTAGGCGCTATTCTGAATTATTAGATTTGTTTTCTCAACTCTTTGTTTTATTAATATTACTTCTTCTTTCTTTCATACTTTGTTTTATATCATGTTTTCATCAATTCCCATGGTGACGAGAGGTTCAATTATGAACTAATCATTGTCATGGGATTCTAATAGATTTATTTATGTAGCTTAGTAGTTTGATTGCTTTAAAGATTTATGTGTAGTGAATTCTTGATATTATCGTATGGTTGTGATTCATGTATTTAGATGCGTAGCTAACATCTAATTTGTTAATCTTTTGCGAAACGAGAGTGGATCTTAATATTTAGAACTTGCCATGCTAGCATAGGTTCATGATTGTTATAAACATGATTTGTAGTATAAGATGAGAATACTTATATTGCCATATGTGATCTATATGGATGACTTGTGCTTAAACCGTTATGTTTTCAAATCTTATAGAGATATAGGGTCTAAACATAATTGGTGTCTATTCATCTTCTATCTCTTTTGTGGATGTATGATTAGTTTGGTGTTCGTATACCGAGAGGTAACCTATACTTGTTTCGTGTTGTCTGATCAGATATCAAAACCATCACATGTATTGATTAAAGGCATCAACTCTAAGTGAAGTAGATAATGAAGTTAGAGTCCCATGTTTATTCTCATATAAGTAATTCCGTTTAATTCTCGTTAGTTGTTCATTCTTAGTTGATAATTTGCATCTGAGTTAGTTTAGTTAATTAAAACCCCAATTTGTTATTTGTCTTAGCAGTGAATTAAAACCATACATTGTTGAATAGGTGCATTAACTGAATAGAAACTTAACTAGATCTCTGTGGAACGAACTTGAATTATATTAATTGTGACCACATATACTTGCGTGATATTATGTAAACAAACATACATAATCTCAAAGTAAGATCTAGGGTTCTTAAGAATTATACCTTCCTTGGAGGGTGTACAAGCCCTAATGAACCTTGTATAGTCCTTGTATGGCCTTATTATAGCTTAGATCATCCAAAGAAAACAAGAAATCAAAGTTAGTTCATGAAAGTTGCTATTCATCCTCCACTTTGATGATTTATTTTAAAATGGAAAAAGTGGAGTTTGAAGCTAATATTTCTATGATAGCTATTGTATGAAATTTAGTACTCACCATAAAATTTTGGAGATCAAACAATGGTTGGAAGATGGATTTTGGTTCTTGAATTTTGGCCTTGGCCGAATGGAAGTATAATGGGGGGGGAAGTTTGTTTGGCTTGCTCTTGCTTTTTGATCTAAATGAATTAATGTGATGAGGTTTAGATAATATCTTGGCCAAAAGCTACTTTAATAAAGGTAGTATGTCATGGATGATGAAATCAAGTGGACAAGTGTTGGTTTCTCTTGGTTTGTAAGCTAAGTACTTAGTTTGTTCCTAATTGATCTAGCTCCTTTGGTAACTACTTGGTTACTTGGTCATATCCACTTGCACATGCATGCACCTTAGCTCCCTGCTTGTTTCTTTGTCCGGTTATTGCTTAATTTCATTGATAGTTCGGAGGAATATCTCGAGAATTTCTAGTTAGGGTTTTACCGGAAACCGTCTTAATATTTATACTACCATTCTCAATCCTCCTTTATAATTCTTGAATTTAAATCCCTTAAATCTTTATATTAAATCCTTAAATTATTCAGTGTCTAGGGAAATCTCAGAGGAAATAAAAGTGCTATTTTTCTGAATCTGATATCGTTTACATACACTTATATTGTCTATCGGTCATTAATACGAACTCAGAAATCCGTTCCGAATACTCCTATATAGCGTCGCCTGATAATATCCCAATTTCCACCAAAAACACTATTCATTGCTTATTTTCTCTTTAATTCCTATAATTAGAAAAATGTCCTCGCGCTTTCCCGAGCGTTCCTTAACCCTTTTACGGAACCACTGGACTTATAACAGATATCGATTTGTATGACATGAGAATATTTCCTTCTTCTTTGGAATACCCTATCTTACTTTCTAGGAGATAGATTATTCTAATCTAAGTTGTCAACCAATTGCATTGATCAGGGCATATAAACATTTGAATCCAAATCCCTTAAATATTTATTCATTGGAACCACTGTTATACTTGTACTCCATTACATAATAAAAGTTTTAATTCCTACCAAAAATCTGGGTTCTTACAGGAGATAATTAAAGTGAAGCAGATTTTAGTGTTAAGATTTCTCGGATATGTGACCTGATGAGTTACCAGGATTATCACCAGACAGAGATATAAAGTTGGTTATTTATTTCATACCAGATATGTAATCAGGTTCAAAGATTTAAGATCAGAAAACATCACAAGATATTTGAGGATATAGGAAGGACATGCATAAGATTTCTAAGTACATGCATAAGAATTATATTGAAAGAATTATAATCTTCAGCTTTGGACATGCATATAGTTTTGGTTTTCGGTTTGGTTATCCTAATTATTAAAATAAATAATTAAATTACAAAAACAACTCAAAAAACTAATTACTAATGTTAACGTAATTATATTCGGATTAAAATTCCTTCATCCACTTCTACTTGGGCTCTTTTTTATGCTCCAACAACTCAATTATTCATTTTTTCTAGAGATTTTACTTCTAATTAAAACACTTTACCATTTAATTTAAAACTAATATTACAATAATTAATATATATCCAAAATATCACACAATATCTTTCAGTAATTATTTTTAGTAGTAATTTTTGTAATTAAAACATGGAGTACTTTTTAATTTAAAATTAATCTTGAGATCACTAATATACACCCAAAAATATCTCACCATATATTCAAATCATTATTTTTATTAATAAATAACAATTGTTAGATTTAATAATAAGATATATTATATGATTAAATTAATTTACTAAAAATTCAAAGTTCGAACCCGTCAACGACATTTTTAATTTAGAATTTTACAAAATAAATTTTAAACCATGCATTTCAATATATAAATTTATATTAAATTAAAATTAAAAAATTTATTAAAAATAAGGATTATATAAAAACATAATTATAATGTTAAATAAATTTTATAACCTATCAAAAGAAACCCGTGCTTCGCACGGGTTATAAGCTAGTTTATTATAAAAAATGAAATATTGAAAATTTTGGTACTTATTTTTCGATACGGTATGGTACGGTACAATACTTAACTTATTTAATTGTTTTATCTAATTATCTTTAATTATACTTAATTATAAAAAACAAAATGAATTCTTTTTTCAAAATATTACACCCAGCTCTTTCCAACACCTCTCTTAAATAATAACTAACCAATTACTTTTTTCAACTATTACCTTTTCTAACTTTTCAACTAAAATCTCTTATTTTCAAAAATATGATCGTTCGAATTAATGAAGTAAACTAATAATATTATAATTACTAATAACTAACTAATTTACTTTTTAAGCTAAAAGTTAATACATTTTCTAACTAAAATATCTCGTTTTCTCCTAATAATAACTAAACAATTACCTTTTTCAGCTATTATCTTTTCTAACTTTTCTAACTAAAATATCTTTATTCCAAAATTATGGTCGTTTAATTTATAAAATAAACTAATAATATTATAACTAACTCCAAAAATATGGTCGTTCTAATTAATGAAATTATATCCTTATATATAATAAGTGTAAGAGGGATCTTATCCATAATTTTGTTTTGGTCACTTTGGTTTGATCACTGTACCGTCAAAATAATCTCAATCGTCGAATATAATATTTTTAAAAATAGACGATCAAGATTATATCAAGAAAATTATAATCTAAAAAGGATATAATTAAAAGGATTGTATTAGAATTGAATTTTAAAAAGAAGTTATAATCTGAAAATGATATAAAAGATTGTATTAAAACTGAATTTTATTTATTTATAAATTGATATTAAAAAAGGTTCATATTTACTATTTAGGCTCTATCTCGAGATATAGAAATCAGATTTGGATGATTTTACAGTCCAAGCGAAACTCATAAAATTATCTTTAATTTAGTGATGATTTAACAATTATTATCCAAATGAAAACACTCAGAATCTCAAGAGAAAATATAATTACAAATTTTTACATTAATCCTATTTAGTGTAGAATACCTACATTAATAATCCTGTTCAATATAAAAAACCTAATTATATATGATTTAAATTATTAACAAACACATTTTCGTATTTTAATATAAATACACTTTTTAGCTTGCATGTTAAAATATTAATTTTTTTTTATAGATACAACGCTTTTTATTTATTTATTTTAAGATCTAACAGTTCTTATTTATTTTATCGTACTGGGGATCGGACTACCAACTACCAAAGTTTTGGACAAAATCCCATTTACACTTATTATTAAAACTATATTTGGTTGTTAGTACAACTATCTTCAAATAATAAGAAGGTTATTTTGACAATCAAAACAAAATATAAGTAGATTTCCTAAATAGAATAGAATTTTCAATATAAAAAATTGTCAATTTCATCTATCTTTTGTTTCTTAGTAATTTTAATTGGAGAAAATTGTTAAATCATCACTAAATTAAAGATTACTTTGTTAATTTCATGTAGGCTGTAAAATCATCCAAATCAAGTTTTAAGAATTCAAGATAAAATATATAATAAATTGAACGTGTAAAATCTTAAATATATATATATATATATATCAATTTTATAACAACAATTTGATATGTAAACTAATAACAAATAAATAATAAAAAAAGTATAATAAATATTAGAAAAAGAATCGTGCGTTGCACGGGTTATAAGCTAGTAAACTAATAATATTATAACTACTAATAACTAACTGATTACCTTTTTCAGTTAAAACGTATCATCTTATCTATATTTTTTAGCTAAATTTTTCCTTTTTTAGAAATAATATGGTCAATATATATATATATATATATATATATATATATATATATATATATATATATATATATATATATATATATATATATATATATAATCAGTAATTATAATATTATTAGTTTATTTCATTAAATAAATATGACTCATGATATTTTTGGAAAATGAGAGGTTTTAGTTAGAGAAGTTAGAAAAAGTATTGTATTTTAGTTGAAAAGGGTAATTGATTAGTTATTAGGAACTGTAATATTATTACTTTGTTTTATAAAATAGAATTTCTAGCAATTATTACAAAATAAATGTGTACTAAAATAAAGGAAATTGAGTAAAGAATAAATAAGTAAGGATAGTTTATTTCATCAAAATAAAACAACCCCTTATTTCATTAAATAGAACGACCCGTGATATTTTTGTAAAATGAAAGGTTTTAGTTAGAAAAGATAATGTGTTTTAGTTGAAAAATGTAATTGATTAGTTTTTGGGAACTATAGTATTATTAATTTTTTTAAAAATAGAATTGCTTGCTATTATTACAAAATAAATGTGTACCAGAATAAAGGAAATTGTGTAAAGAATAATTAAGTAAGGGTCAGTTTAGTTCATTAAATAAAACAACCCATGATATTTTTGGAAAATAAGAGATTTTAGTTAAAATAATTAGAAAATGTAATATGTTTTAGTTGAAAAAGGTAATTGATTAGTTATTAGAAACTATAATATTGTTACTTTGTTTTATAAAGTAGAATGCCCGGAATTATTACAAATTAAATGTGTGCCAAAATAAAGGAAATTGGGTAAAGAATAACTAAGTAAGGTAATTGAGTAAAAACATAAAGTACCGTACCGTACGGACCAAACAAACTATCAATGTTTCGGCTATTATATAATATTATAGATTTTTACTTAATTTTTTTATTTCGGTACATATTTATTTTGTAACACGAGCAATTCTATTTTATAAACACATTACCTTTTTCAGCTAAAACATATTTATTTTTCTATTTTTGTAACTAAAACCTCTAATTTTTCAAAAATATAATTGGTTGTTTGATTTAATAAATTAAAATTATATTATTGTAATTACCAATACATATATCTAAGTAGGGGTAGTAATTTTCGACCGAACCTGAAACCCGACACGAACCCAATCCGAGAAAATACGAATTTTTGATTTAATAAATTAAAATTATATTATTGTAATTACCAATACATATATCTAATTATCTAAGTGTGTTAGTCACAGAGGCGTGCCTGTATACATTTAATAACAAACCTAATTGTTTGTAATGCTTTGCATTACTTACATGACCCCTTAACTGGGGGAACCTCTAGTTGTAGAGTTTCTACTTATATTTAGTATTTGTAATAGGCATCAAAATTCTATCTGTGTAACTGTAAATTAAGTCATGAAATAATGCTTGAAAGAAGATCCAGAGATCATACCTCAAGCTTGGAGAACAAGGTTGTAGAAATAAACACGGTTGGATTTTGAAGATTGAAGATTTGCCTAAGTACTAATTCGAGAAGTATTTTGTTCTATTCGAGAAGTCTAGCCTTCAATAAGTCAGAGATTCGATATCTCGAAAGACACTGTTCGACATCTCAAGGAGTCAACAAGTCAAAGTCTCATTCGATAACTCAGAGATTCGACATGTCTAATGCTCTATTCGAGAACTCAAGAAGTCACCAAGTCAAAGCATTATTTGAGTTCTCAAAGAGTCAACAAGTCAAAGCTACATTCGATATCTGAAGGACTCAGGAAGCTATTCGACATCTCGAGGATTCCATAAGTTAAAAGCTCTATTCGACAAGTCAAGGATTCCTAAAGAAAAGAATAATTCGAGAAGTGATTTGATATGTCAGTTGTACAGTATTCGAGAACTCAGAGTTATCGAATAAACTAATTCTAGTTCTCGAATCAATCACTTAGTTACTTCTCGAATGCAGTCTGAAGACAAAATACTGGAAATTGTACAAGTCAGAAACCTGCAGCAAGCCAAAACATTTTCAGGACCACAGTACTGTAAAGTGCTTTTGGAAAGTCTACAAAGAAGCTTAGAGAGTTGTTACAGGAGACAAGCTACTAAAGAAGTGGATCTGAGCAGATTAAAGAAAAGTCAAATTACAAGTTGCTTGGATGTTTACTCGAATAGGGATAGACAAATTAGAAAGTAATTTCGTTTGTCTTTACATTTTTAGTAAGTAGGTTGCACACATATTCTATAAGTGTACAACCTCACTTCTCTAGCAGTAAGTAGTTTTTGAAGTTTTCTCATTATAACTTAGAACCTCTCTCTGAGAAAAACACAGCTGAGAATACTAACATTTGTATTCACAGTTTGTAGCAAATCTATATCTAATATAATATTAGATTAAAGTGAGTGATCGTGTTCTTGTGTTTATATTCCGCACTTAAATATTTTGTTAAACTCAAACACATACTTTGCTACACAAACATATTCAAACCTTCAAACAATCATTCTTAATATTCATAGTTGAAGAAAAGTTTGAAAATACATTCACTCCCCTCTGTATTTTATTGTTTGTGTATTCCATACTCAACAAGTGGTATCAAAGCAGGTTGTTGATCAAAACAGAAAAAGATCATGAATACACCAAAGACAACATGAACGGTGAAGGTCCTAAAGTTTGACAAAGACAATTACAACCTGTGGAAGATCAAGATGATGTTGTTCATCAAAGCTGCTAAACCTCTATACCCTGAGATTCTCAAGAATGGTCCATTTGTTCCACAATAAGAGATTGCTGAGTCAACTGTTGGAACAATAACCATTCAAAGATCCTATGTTCCCAAAGAACCATCTAAATGGACAGACATAGAAAAAGAGAAGGTTGCTCTTTACAGCAATCTCATGCTGCTTGTCATAGATTCAATGGAGCTGTTAATGTTTGCCAACATAGCTTCTTGTACAACAACAAAAGAGATGTAGGATCGCATTGGAATTTTGTGTGAAGGGATAGAGGAGGTTAAAGAAAACAGAAAACAAATACTGGTCACTCAGTATGAAGCTTTCATGGCTCAACCTAAAGAAAGCATCACTGAGATGTTTGAAAGATTTCACAAACTGGTGATTGAGTTAAAGATGAATGGAAAGGTTTACAGCACCAAGGAACTAAATATGAAGTTTTTACTCTCTTCACCAAACCATCTAGAGCAAAGAGTTATTTCTCTAAGAGAAAGAGATCTAAGCAGAGTCACATATGATGTGCTCTATGGTGTACTGAAGACTCATGAGCTTGAGCTACTTAAGAAGAGGGCTATCCAAGCCAACCAAGGTAGAATGGTCAATACATCATGTGCCTTGATTGTCAACAAATCTATTCAAGATCTTGAAGCATCTACAAGTCATCTAAGGATAGAAGAAATAGTGGATGATGAACCTGAAGTTGAGGTGCCTGAGACTGTTGAGGAGAAGGAAGAAGATGAGTTTTACACTCTTGAGGAGTTAGATGCTATGGAAAACTCTTCATATGCTTTCATGGTCAGGAAATTCCAAAATATCAGATTCAAGAGAAAGCAACCCTTCAAACCTAGACCTCAAAACCATTCATTCAACAAGAGCAAAGCACATGTGAAGCCAAACAAGAATAAATTCAAAACTGGCTATGTGGATAGGTCATCTGTGAGATGTTATAGATGCAATGACCTAGGGCATTTTGCTATTGAATGCAAAAAGCCTAAAAAGAAGGATAAGGAGTTTCTTGAGCTTGAAGCTAAGTATGAGGCCCTTCTGAGATAGGAAACACCAGGAAAGGCCTACATAGCTGAAGGAAAGTGTTGGGATGATACTGATAGTGATGAAGAAGAGCAAGAATTCTGCAACTATGCCTTGATGGCCAATTCCAAGGAAGAAACATCTTCATCAGACTCTCAGGTACCATCTCTCACTACTATAGACATGTCTATTTCTGAATACAAGATTATGATTGAACAATTATCTGTTGAGATGTTTAACATTCATACTAGTATAACTGCAGCTAATGAAGAGATTGTGAAATTGTCTACTAAAAATGAACTGTTAAACAAAAGAAATGAGGAACTTGAGCTAACTGCTATGCAAGTAGAAAACCTTAAGAAAGAGGTTGAATATCTAGAAAATAAGGTTCTATGTGCTAGTCAGATTGAGAAGGCCCTTAGGGATGAATTAGCTGAGAATGAATTCAAATTGAAAACCTTTAAGAAATCTTCCAGTCTATTACAGTCCTATCATGAGAAACATCAACTGAAAACCTTTAAGAAATCTTCCAGTCTATTACAGTCCTATCATGAGAAACATCAAGAGAATGCAAAGACTGCATCAAGAGAATGCAAAGACTGCTATTGGTTTTGACTATGACACTCTCAAAAAGAGGAAAGACCGTGATGTCATTGAAGATGACAAGGTTGTTCATGAGAATGTGCCTCATGATAAGTGGATTTTATATCCACTTGGAATGCCTAGTATCGGCTTAAATTGATTACTTGACCTCAAGTATGTGGTGTGTTTAATGTGTTTTCATTGAGTTTTGCAGAACTAAGAGTTGGAGGTTAAATTGATTAAAATTCGGATTTTCCGGGTAGTTTGCGCAGTCTTCACTGTTTTGGTCATATATGGAGTTCTAGAAGTCCGAATTCAGCGATCTTACAGCTCACGCGAAGACAACAAAATTTTCTACAATCTTGGACAGAAATCTCGGGTGCAGTGAGCGCTACTACGGTGCAGTCAGCGCTGCAGTCGGCTGGCAGAATTTCTGACTTACTGTTTGGGTCATATCTTGAGTTCTACAAGTCCGTTTTGGACGATCTTACAGTCCACGCGAAGATAACGGAATTCTCTTTCTTTCTCAAGTGGTCCAGATGTCCAAATACAATTGGAACGGCCCAGAAATAATGAAGAAAAGTTAGTTACGAATTTTCCTTCAAAACAGAATCAGTTTAGGAAACGTATTTTGTGCCGAACTGCAGAAATTCTATTTTAATTCTGTTTTGGGGAATTTCTTGCTGGACAAGACATGGGGGCTATATAAACACATGTAGACAATAGAAACCAATGTTTTATCAGAGAAACAAGGGAAACAAGTTGGAGAAGGATTTTACGAAGCTCGTGACAAGCAACGGAGATCTAGATCTACTTCATCTTTTGTTTTCTTCTATTAGGATATTCTGGATTTCGGATTTGTTTTCTTAACTCTTCATTCTAGTTTATTTGTATTCGTTCATACTTTGTTATTCACCATGGTTTCATAAAATTCCATGGTGACGAACAGTTCGACTATGAACTAATCGTTGTCATGGGATTCTAACGGATTTATCTATGTAGTTTAGTATCTTGATGCTTTAAAGATCTTTGTGTGATGTATATCTGTTATCCTCGTTTGGTTGTACTTATTGTTTTTAGATGCGTAGCTAACATCTAAATTGTTAATCTCTTGTGAAGCGAGAGTGGATCTTGAGATTTAGAACTTGCCATGCTAGCATAGGATAAGTTGATGTATGATTGACATCATGATTTGTAGCGTAAATAGAGATATATTATGCTGCACTATGTGATCTTAATAGACAACTTGTTCCTCAACCGTTATGTTTTCAAATCATATAGAGATATATGGTCCAAAAATAATAGGTGTCTATTCATCTTCTATATCTTTTGTGGATGTATGTTTAGTTTGGTATTCGTATACTGAGAAGTAGCGTATACTTGTTTCGTGTTGTCTGATCAGATATCATAACCATCACATGCATTGATTAAAGGCATCAACTCTAAGCGAAGTATTTAATGAAGTTAGGATCCCATGTTTTCTCTTACATAAGTAATTCGACTTTAATTCTCATTAGTTAGTAATTCTTAGTTTTGTTAATTTGATTCTTAGTTAAATTTAGCTAATCAAAACCCAATCTTGTTAATTGTCTTAGCAGTGAGTAAAAAACCATACATTGTTGCATAGGTACAATAACTGAATTAAAACCAAAACCAGATCTCTGTGGGAACGAACTCAACTTAATTCTATATTACTTGTGATCGCGTACGCTTGTTTACACAAAAACACGCAGGCGTACGTGGTCACAAGTAATATAGAATTAAGTTGAGTTCGTTCCCACAGAGATCTGGTTTTGGTTTTAATTCAGTTATTGTACCTATGCAACAATGTATGGTTTTTTACTCACTGCTAAGACAATTAAAAAGATTGGGTTTTGATTAGCTAAATTTAACTAAGAAGCAAATTAACAAAACTAAGAATTACTAACTAATGAGAATTAAAGTCGAATTACTTATGTAAGAGAAAACATGGGATCCTAACTTCATTAAATACTTCGCTTAGAGTTGATGCCTTTAATCAATGCATGTGATGGTTATGATATCTAATCAGACAACACGAAACAAGTATACGCTACTTCTCAGTATACGAATACCAAACTAAACATACATCCACAAAAGATATAGAAGATGAATAGACACCTATTATGTTTAGACCCTATATCTCTATATGATTTGAAAACATAACGGTTGAGGAACAAGTTGTCTATTAAGATCACATAGGGCAGCATAATATATCTCTATTTACGCTACAAATCATGATGTCAATCATACATCAACTTATCCTATGCTAGCATGGCAAGTTCTAAATCTCAAGATCCACTCTCGCTTCACAAGAGATTAACAATTTAGATGTTAGCTACGCATCTAAAAACAATATGTACAACCATACGAGGATAACATATATACATCACACAAAGATCTTTAAAGCATCAAGATACTAAACTACATAGATAAATCCGTTAGAATCCCATGACAACGATTAGTTCATAGTCGAACTGTTCGTCACCATGGAATTTTATGAAACCATGGTGAATAACAAAGTATGAACGAATACAAATAAACTAGAATGAAGAGTTAAGAAAACAAATCCGAAATCCGGAATATCCTAATAGAAGAAAACAAAAGATGAAGTAGATCTAGATCTCCGTTGCTTGTCATGAGCTTCGTAAAATCCTTCTCCAACTTGTTTCCCTTGTTTCTCTGATAAAACATTGGTTTCTATTGTCTACATGTGTTTATATAGCCCCCATGTCTTGTCCAGCAAGAAATTCCCCAAAACAGAATTAAAATAGAATTTCTGCAGTTCGGCACAAAATACGTTTCCTAAACTGATTCTGTTTTGAAGGAAAATTCGTAACTAACTTTTCTTCATTATTTCTGGGCCGTTCCAATTGTATTTGGACATCTGGACCACTTGAGAATGAAATAGAATTCCGTTATCTTCGCGTGGACTGTAAGATCGTCCAAAACGGACTTGTAGAACTCAAGATATGACCCAAACAGTAAGTCAGAAATTCTGCCAGCCGACTGCAGCGCTGACTGCACCGTAGTAGCGCTCACTGCACCCAAGCTTTCTGTCCAAGATTGTAGAAAATTTTGTTGTCTTCGCGTGAGCTGTAAGATCGCTGAATTCGGACTTCTAGAACTCCAGATATGACCAAAACAGTGAAGACTGCGCAAACTACCCGGAAAATCCGAATTTTAATCAATTTAACCTCCAACTCTTAGTTCTGCAAAACTCAATGAAAACACATTAAACACTCCACATACTTGAGGTCAAGTAATCAATTTAAGCCGATACTAGGCATTCCAAGTGGATATAAAATCTAATTATCACCTCATATTATGAAAAATGCTAAGGCACCTATCTTTAAACAATCAACAATTGAGATTGATGTGGAGGCCTTGCTCATCAAGCAAGTGTTGAATGATGAGGATGAATCATAATCTAGTGAACAATCAGCACCCTCTAAGAGTGAGTTTGCCAAGTTGAAAACCAAGAAGCCTATTGGAGTTGGACCTAGAATTGAGAAATTTGTTAAGTTTGAACCAGCTAGAAAGAATGAATCTGTGAAGAATGTGGCTAAAAAGAAACAAAACAGAAATTGAAAACTAGGGATTAACAAAGATATCAACTATGCTTATGTGCCTAATGCCCCTAGGAAAACTTGTCAAAACTGTTTTAGCACTAATCACTTAACTCATGCTTGCAAGAAACCTGTAGGTAGTGTGCCTAAACCTTTCTATGATTGTTCTGTGCCTTTAAGAAATAGAGATTCTCCATTATGTGATAAATTTGATTGTATGCCATGCAATATGAATGTTATGACTAGTTGTTTTAATTTGAGAAGACAATTCATTGATGGTTGTATCAGTCACAACACTCACACAGACTACACAAGGTCAAAGTCTTCAAGTCCTCCTAAAGATAGGAAGGCACCTCTGTTACCTAAGTCTGAGAACTCAAGTTCTAAGACTTCTAGCTGTGATAAGAAAATTGTCCCAAGAAAGTTGATAAGCATGTTGTTTATGATAAAACTGTCCAAGTGGACCCAAACTTGATTGGGTACCAAAGAAAAAGTAATACATTTGTGTTTGTAGGGCAAAGAAAAGGAAAAGAAAGTCATGTGGGTGTTGGACAGTGGATGCTCAAACCATATGACTGGTGATATGGCCTTGCTATCACAATATGAAGAAAAGGCTGGCCCTATGGTTGCTTTTGGAGATGACAGCATTGGCAACACATTGTGAAAGGATATCTTCGATATATTATTTATTTTCGTATTTGTACGATTTAACATAAAATTTAATTACACTTAGTTATCCTCTCCACTAGGTCTTTAATTTAATGGATTTCGTCAAAAGTCAAAAGTCAATTATAGCAATATCTATATTTTTTATATAAGAGATATTCCATTATCGCGAAAAATAAAATTATGTTTTTATGGAATATATCTCAAACACCAAGGCAATAAAGATCGAAAAAGAAATATCAAGGTATGACATTTTTTAGATCTTCTTTTGCAACATTGATAAGGCGAGAAGCTCAAACAAAGAATATTTGAGGATTAATATTCTTTAGAGAACTCGTGCTACATTTAAAAACAATCAATTTTTATTCGAAAAATATTATGTCTTCACACTCAAATTATATTCTCATCAAAGAAAAGACTTTTTATCCTCAAGAATATTAATATTCAGTGGTAGAATATTAATACTCATTTTTATCTCGTATCAGAAATATTTAAAGTAATTTTTCTCCCGCTTCTTAAATTTATTCTAATTTCGGAGAAAATTATTTTAAAATTCAGAAAATATTTCCAGCACTCTCAGTATATTTTATATATTAGTCAAAACATTGGTCAAAAGTTTTATCCAATTCAAGGAAAAACCAATCGTATTTTATTCGAAAAAGAAACCTAATTTAATCGTATTAAATCCAAATAAAATAATTCCACTTGCTAGAATGGCTTGAAACTTGAGATGGGCCACGTAAATGTTATTTCTATGCATGGTAAAAGTTTCGTAATTTTTCGAGAATTTTGGTCTGGGCACGAAAATCGAGGCAGTGGGTCCACGTTTGACCAAGTCAATGTTGACCAAAATTTACCAATCTTTCCAGAATATCATTTTATAATATTCCTAAGTGCTCCATAATTTTAGAATTATTTATTGGGTATTTTCGTATTTTTAGGACATTTAATTAACGATACATTTTACGTATTTAATCGTTAATTTATACGAGTCCGATACGATATATTAACGGATAAGAACAGCTGGGATACTTTACCACAAACCACTCCAAAGGAACACAATACCACCCCCAACAAATACAATACCACTTTCCACCTCATCAATCCACACCTTTTCAATCCTAATCACTCTTTTTACTTTAAATCCTCACCCTTCTTTCCACCCCACTCCTCCTATAAATAAACCCCTTCCCACACCCATTTCCAATAAGCTAAAGAGCCAAAGAATTTCTGGGAATTTAAGAAGTAGAGCTCTCTCCAAATATCCAAACACTCTATACACATACTTCTTCTCAAAAACCTTCTCTTTCTTATATATACTTAAATATATACAAGGTTTTTGTTCCATAAAGCTTAGTTCCACCAACCAAGCTTTCTCCCACCTAACAAGCTCATCTACCACTACTCTCCGGCCTTCCGAAGGGCTGCCCAAGTTCGACCATAAAGCCAAAATCCGGCCGAACCTCCGGCAAATTTTTCCGGCAAACTTTTTCGACAATCTCTAAAAGTGGTAATACTTTAGCTTCATATTCGAGTCTTAACCGACCATAATTTTTATACATATAAGAGCTCTATACCGTCATCTCTTCTTCTTTATTAAGGTCTTATATCGGATCTCAAACCGAGACCATAAAAATTCGTACAAGGATTAAATTTCGAACAACGATTCGAAATATTACAACACCTCAAAAAGAGGTTATATTTGACGACGGTCAAATTATTACATCGAGCTTGATTTGATTCCCTTCTATCACCTCTAGTGTTCTGGGGGAAAAGAATCTAAAAGCCTTAATTAAAACTTTAACGCACTTACTTTGGCCATTAATATTTTATTGTTGTGTGGTGTGTTTAATTACTCGTACGTGTGTGTTTATCTTTAACGCGTAATAGCGTGGCGAAAGCCGTTTTTATATTTTTCGCACTTTTTCTTCTCGTCCTCACACTTGTGAGTGAGTTTACTTTCCACACTAATCTTAACTCGTAATTGCGTGGCGAAAGCCTTTTATATATTTTCCGCACTTTTTAATCTCGTCCTCACACTTGTGAGTGATTTTAAATTCCGCACTAATTTAACGCATAATAGCGGCCCTCGTTTTATCCTATAGATAAGTGAGCTACTTTTCTGTACGTGTGTGTTATAATTGTGTGTGGTGTTTAAATGGCCAAATTATTTTAAAGTGCAAATTGTTAAAGTAAAATTGTAACACTCTCGTTTAAATATATACGAAGTCTAAAACAAGACTATATTAACGAGGAGTTGTTTATCAAAGATCCTTAAGCCATAAAGCTTTTACAAGGACTTGATTTATACATTACTTTGAAAATAGACGTATTTTCAATAATGAAGTAATTTTGAGTATACTTCGATATTTACAAAAAGTCGAACAAAAGTATACGATTATAAACCTTATAAGCCTACGAGCTTAAAGTACATAATCAATATTTACAAATTCCGAGATATATTTAAATCTCACTTAAACGGAGTATTGTATTAAAAGTATTCTTCGATCTAAAAGTCATATCGAATAAAAGAATACAAATAAAGTCGTAAGCAAATAAAGCTTATTGAACTTATCGTAATTAATATTCGTGTAAGAATATTATAGTCACCCTAGGACATATTAGTCCAAAACCTTTCTTTATATTACGGTTTATTTCGTAGATATTGTTTTCTAAGTTTTGAAGTGAGGTGAAGTTGAAGTGAGGTGATTCTCGTTCTAAGACCCAAGTCCTAGGCACTAGCTGGGAGTTAGTGGCCTTTGCACTGTGAAGAAGAGGAAAGACCCAAGACCTTTCATCTAAGATCCAAGACCGGCAAAAGTGAGGAATTCAAAGACTACACCAAGGGTTCTACATCAATTTTGAAGAAGTAGCGGGGAGTTGCTGTCTAAGATAAGTTGTGTAGGCTTTCACAACGACTTTGAGGGTGTAACGGGGAGTTACGGCCCAAGACGGGTCTTGTGGGTATTTGTATTTATTGTGAGGTAGTGTTGGGGAGACAAGTACCAAGACCAATATTTGCAAGAGTGTTAAGGCTTCTCCGCCTACTAAAGGAGCGAGTTATTTTTAAGGGAAAATCTCGAGTCCGGAGAACAGCTCGGGGACTGGTGTAGGGGTGAGCGAATCCATTAGGGGTTGCGCCATCGCGAACCAGGATAAAATCTCCTGTGTGGTATTTTCTTCCCTTGTCTTTTCTTTCTACACTTATAAACTGCATAACAACTCGGTAAAAGATTTAAAATGGGATAAATATTTTTAAAACACCATAATAATTTTTAAATTGGATATTAAGCTATTCAACCCCCCCTTCTAGCCTAAAATAGACCTCTTATGGGACCTAACAATTGGTATCGAAGTAGTGCTTTTTAACGTGTTTGTTGAGTGATTTTCAGAGTTACAGGCACAACAAAAAGTAATCCTACATGGCGTATCTAAATACCATCGGTTGCGGTGAAGGCCTATCTAGCTCTTGCCCTCCTCTATTTGATGGCACCAACTTTGCAACGTGGAAAACAAAGTTTCGCATCTATGCTAGATCTCAAGGAGTCAAAGTTTGGATGGCCATAGAAGATGGAGTTGTTATTCCTACCGAAACAGTTGACGGTGTCATTGTTGAAAAGAAGGTTAGTGAATACACTCTCGCCGAAGAAAATATGATGAATACTGCCGCGAAAATAGAAATGGTTCTCACAAGTGCACTTACGGAAAAAGAGTAAACAATTGTTAGTCTGCACAAGAAATATGGAACAATTAGTGGTTACCTACGAAGGAACCATTGATATAAAAGATTCTCGAATGGATACTTTAATCCAAGAATACGAGAACTTTAAACTCCAAGAGGGAGAAAATATCATCGATATGGAAACAAGATTTACTCGTATCATCGATGAATTATCTCAACTTGGAAAGAGTTAT
The DNA here is from genome assembly GCA_036435485.1 of Saposhnikovia divaricata. Classification (NCBI taxonomy): domain Eukaryota; kingdom Viridiplantae; phylum Streptophyta; class Magnoliopsida; order Apiales; family Apiaceae; genus Saposhnikovia; species Saposhnikovia divaricata. Next base: position 64,981,110 of record CM071595.1, on the reverse strand, counting down.
ACTCAAAATGAGAAGAACCGAAGAGTTCTAAAATCTTTACCTCCTAGTTGGAAGGTTAAAGTTACTACCATAAAAGAAATGCATAATCTAAAAGATTATGATATCGATAGTTTATTCAGAAATCTTCGTGCATACGAAAAAGACAATATTCCGGATAAGGTCATTCCTAAAGTGGAAGACAAAAAGAAAAATATGGCTTTAAAAGCTATATTAATTGATGAAAATGAAAACGACGAGGAGTTAAACGAAGAACTCCAAGATCTCGATGAAAGCGAAATTGTTTTACTAAAGAGACAACTTCGTCGTGTGCTACAAAGCAAAGCTCAAAGATATGGAAAAGGCTTCCTAAAATAAAATAATCAACAAAGAGTTTTTAACTCTAAAGGAAGGCCAAATTACTCTAAAAATTATAGTCCTAATGATGTGCTAAAAAAATGACAATTAAATTATTGCAAGCGCACGATCATCGTTTTAATATTTAAGATTCGATCCACAGAGACTATATATTTCTCGCATAACCTTAATTTCTAATTTAGGCGAATTAGACAAAAAATTTCGTGGTGAGATTTTTAACTTATCGAACTAATAAATAATGTGAAAGAAAATTTCATGAACAATTTAGAAACCAAAAACAATTAATAAGAAAAACAAGCTAAACAAATATAATAACAAAATAAAAATACGAACTAAACACTAGACAAAGACACTAGAATTAAGAAGCTACTGAATTGAAATATGAAACAAGAAACCAAGTTAAGAACGGATAAAAAGGTACTCATTAATGGGCCGTACTTTAAAAATGGAAACTAAAATGGGCCAGGAAAAATAAAATAAAGATGGGCTAGGAAATGCTATTTAGAGCTAAATAGATGTGGGCTAAAGGACCAAAAAAAAGATAGGGAATAAATAAAACATGGACTAAAAATTAAATTATGGGTCAGGAATTTAAATGGGCTAAAACAAACATGGGCCACAGCTAAATGGCAAATTTATAAATCCAATTATATCAAATGAAACTCACGTGTAGATTTATAATCTGAAGTAGTTGATTAATAAATGACCATGTAATTATATATGCTATTTAATGACTTGCAATAATTAAATTACAATTAAAACAATGATTAAAGTAATGCATACATGTTAAATCAACCCACAGCAAAGTCAAAGAAATTAAAAGAACAAGAACCTTAATTCATAAAATGCACAGTCCATAGTAAAAGTGATAAACAAAAAAACATTATAAGCAATTGATGATTAATTTATGGATATAATTATGATTAAATAATAACTACATAATTATGCAAGTAACTAAATAATGGCTAACTTGATTATAAATCATGACTAATGCAGTATTAATTAGCTAACAAAAATACGGCAAATAATAAATTAAGAAAACAAAAGATAAGACCAAGATCTGATTGTGGCAAGCAAAAAGGAAAAAAAATGATCAATAATGGGTGAAAAGGACAAAAACAAAAAAAAACAAATGAACCCAGACTATGAACTCAGCCAGATTCAGCACAAAAAGAGATGCACGAACTCGACACTACTCGCTGCAATCGAAACAATTCGCTAAAGAAAACAATTTACAATCAAACTACAGAGAAGGTAGCAAGGGAAAAGCAAAAAAAGTAAATTAAAGTAGAATCCAGTGAATTGATTTCTGTCTCTCTTCTTTATAGGCCAGCCATATTATCATTGTAAACAAAAGTTGCTTCATTCCATTGACAATTTATTAATCTGCATTTTTTTCTGCCAGCACTTTATGACTTTGAAAAAGCTAGAAATCTTTGACAATCAAATACTTATTACAACACTCCCCCTTAATTGTCAAATGCGAGTTATTTCAAAAATTGATTGCCTCGTTAAAACTTTGCAAGGAAAAACTTTTTGGGATAAAATATTTTCCTTCTTTCATTTAGTCCTTTTTCTTCCTCTTTTTCCTTCCCTTGCACTTTATTTCTTTATTTTCCTCGAATTTCATGAAATGCAATAAAATAATTTATTAAAATACGAATTCAAGCAATAAATAGGTAATAAAAGTATGCAAAAAATATGCACTTATCAAATGCCCCCATACCTATCTTTTGCTCGACCTCGAGTAAAACAAAGAGAAAAATGTAGAATGAAAAACCTATACCCACTATCGTAGGAATCACGGGTAATTTTAGGTTTACCAACCCGTTAAACCCATAGACGATCTCTACAAGAGGAGTGTTGTCTCCTAAGGGTTTACAGAAGATATACCCATAAAATCTTTGAGATAAGTCAGCAAGTATCCAACTTTCCTCTTTCAACCTAGCTTTCATTGGTGTCAACAAAACAATTTTCTAGGAAAATATATGCCTTAAAGATTATTCTAATAATAGCCAAGTTATAGGTTCCCACAATCCACATGATTAGACTGTAATAATTTACAAAAAATCCCAAGGTGTGTAGTGAATTTAAGGCCTTTGATGGATAAGTGCATACAAACATTTTCTCTTTTTCAACCAATACTGAACTGAGCCAATCTCTATCAAAACAAGTATCTAGGCAAACTTCACGTTCTTAGCGGTTAGACCGACCGTGCAATGGTTGAGGTCCCAAAAGACTTTTGCATCAATACCCATTTAGTGAGTTTTAGGTCAACAATCCCAGATCACAAAGGACCTTAGGTTGCTAGGCACAAAGTCCCCTCAGACTTACTTACTCGGGTTATCAATGAGCCAAACCTAACCGATTTCCCTACTAAGAATTTATTATTACAAAATTACACTAGCACTCTACAATTACAAACATTTATTGATTTTTTTTAAGACACTATTGGAATAATTTTCGTAAAGTTTTGATTCGACATTGTTCTAACATGTGGGTTCTCTCTCAGGTATTGAATAACATTCCTATATAATTTTTCCACCAAAGGTCTTGTGCAAATGTGTCATCTTGGACTTTTAAGCAAAAATTTGTTCGACACAAGTTTCCATGAGGAAAACCTTACCTGACTACGTTCAAATTATCTAAAGGCATTATACATATAATTTTCGAAAAATAGTCAACACCAACTAGTTCTAGAATTTAAAGAGTGAGAAGGACAACTAAGCTAAAATAACTCTATTTTTGGATTTTTAAATTTTTTTAATTTTTTTGGATATTTCAATTTTATGTATTTATACTAAAACCCTCCCCCATACCTAAATCATGCATTGTCCTCAATGTACAATTAGTTAAAGGAGAAAAATTAAAAACAAAGAATGAAAATAAGCAAAGGTAGAAAAACTCCCCTAACAGCTTTCCCCAAACCATTTGGTTGCCTCCACATAGCACTAATACTCCCATTACCTTTTTCTTTCCCAGAATAAAGTTAATTCCGTGTCAACAACCTTTTTCTTGCCCTTACGCCTAGCAGATTTTTCTTGGTCATCCATCTTCTCCCCCTCGGTTGGGTTATCCTCCAGAGTAGTAGGATGTGGAGTTGGTAAATTAGACGAAGAAGGCTTTACTAAAGAGTTGATTACATCCTTAAACTAGGTTGCCATAGTATTTAATTGAACCTGAAATACATCATGTTGAATAAGTTGAAATTTTTTTATTTTCGTAATAGACTTACAAATAGTTGACAACTCGTTCTCCATTGATTGGACTCGTGTAAGGAGTCTGCTGTATTCCTTTCTGGTTACATGTGCATGCGGCTGAGTAGGCTGCTCATTTCGTTTCAACTCTCCTCCAGAGCTTCCACCGATATGTGTACCTGCAAATGAAATCATCCTTACCCCTTTTTCATCAGCAGTTATTAAGGTAGGTAATTCTAACTTGGATGCCTCAGGTTCATTGGGTTTACTCCGCTTAGAAATAGGCTCTTCGACCTGCGTTAGAGTCGGTGGGATTTCCTCCTCTTGGTCGGGTAAGATGGCCATTAAGGGCTGTAGAAACTGAATTTCTGCTCTCACTGATCTTGGTAATAATGGAAGTGGGACAGTCTTTAGATATTCAGTTAGGACTGTAGGCACATCCGCACAGTTCTTTTTGCTGATGTATTTAATTACATTCATCCTCATGCAAGAACATTCCACCTTTCGACCATTTTCCAAGCGTACCCTGTCTACATCATTCAAAAAATCATTTAAAATTAGCTGTAGAAACCTTGGGTATAGACATTTGACATTTTGAGTCCGAACATCTCTTCTTTCCAAGTTCTTTATCTTTAAAATGATTTGACCAAGCACTATTTTTCCAAAATTAATCCTCAAATTATTGGCGACCGCATACCCTATTTTTTGAATAAATTCAGGTATTCGATCATGATTCGTTAATTCTGAGGAAAAAACATGGTTAAGAATGTGAAAGAAGAAATTCCAGTACTGGGTTAGAAACATTCTAGAAAGATTACCAGTATTGAAATTTCCACCTTGGTACATTATAAAACGAAAGAACATTTCAATCTGTTCAGGGGTAGGATCAGAAATGAGATTTTCCATAGGAAAATTGAAAATTCGATTAACATCTTGTTCAGTGACCCTAATCGACCTACCAAACAGCCGATATGTGATTGCAAACCCATCCTGTCCAGAAGTGTTAACCGCACTGCAATATAGTTCAAGCAATGCATCATGGTTAAGCTGCACTCTTGTAACTAAAGCATAGCGAATAAATGAATGTTCATTCATGTATTGTGTCCAAGCTCGAAATTGCTCATCTTGGATGGTTTCGATTTGCTGAATGGAAGTAGGATTAACTTTAGCAATGAAGAAGCTTCCCTGCAATGCCATTTTCAAACTTAGAGGAAATAACAAAAAAACAAGGATTAGTATGTTTCACGAATATGAAACCTGAAAAATGATGATGTTAAATAAAAACTCATCAATTATTAGGTTTCAAGGTATAGGTGAAAAACATCTAATCACCGAAAGCAGTCAAAGAAAAAAGAGAAGATCCTAATCGCCGAAAGCTGTCAGACAAAAAAGAAAAAGATTCTATCGCCGAAAGCTGTCGGCCTATACACATATTTAATAGTTCTAATTACTATAGATTTAAACCAAGAATTAATCCACAATAAAAATTCTTGAAGAATATAACTAATTACCTATAACACATACATAGAAACACATATACACACACTCACACACACAGACATTCCCCCATACCTGGACTTGGTTATGGGAGACATATTACCAAACAGATATATTAACCGATACCAGATCAAGGAAAAACAACACACGTAACACAATTAACAACCATTTGAAACTCACCCACAATTACGTCATTAATCACTATAGAAATAGGATCACGCGCCAAAATAAAACTCATACACCTAACATTATTCATAGACCAATTAGAAGCTTCTTTATGTTAGTTAAGCAGATTGATAACTATAAATTCTTGGTTATGAACTATATTGCTAGAAAGAACATAATGAAGAGTTTCATTATCAGCTACCCAAGACTGATCAAGAGTAGAAATGGACGGATGAGGAACGAATGTAGGTGGCTCACTTACAGGAGTCTTAACAATGGACTTAGGATCGAAAGAACTGTCCACAAGTCGGGTTTCATGCCTAGAACAAATGGCATTCAATTCATCTAACATCTCTTCAAAAGTAAAATTTTTATAAAACTCATGAAGTTCTTTAATGTTCCTATAGTTTAAAAAAAATCTTCCTCAAGAAAAGACTCAATTGAACTATCCTCCAGATTCGACCATGAAACAACCCCATCTATCAAATTGACTCCTGCAGGTTGCATATACATGACTACAAAAGAAAAGGTGAAAAATTAAAAGAAAAAAAAAAAATCTAAACCTAGGGTTCCTTAATAAAATAACTAGACCATGCTCCTAACTTTAAGGACCACTAAAATTCGGTAAATCAATAATTATTCGAACCGATTTGGCCAGGTAGGTGCAAGCATTGCCAAGAGGCTAAACACCGGCCTAGACACCAAATCCTAATTGGCCAGGTAAGCTTTCGTTTGCCTAGACACCAAAAAATTGGAATAATTAATGATTACGTCGTTTCTTAGGTACCTTCCTATTTGAGCGCGAAAATCCTATGGGCCAAGTCTAATTTAATTTTATTAAGGTTAAGGGCATGCAAAATGATGAATTAAGTGGTTGCGGGCTAAGGAAAGAATGATGAAATCCTTTCCCTTATCTTGTGAGTGGTTTTGCCCTTAAGATTTATTAAAAATGATGCAACAAACAACAAGATATATATATATAAAAAAAACTATAAACAATTATGGATGCTCTAAACTACGTGTCTTAAATAAAAAAAAAGGAAAAAATTTAACGTACCTTTGGGTCCTCCAGCGATCACCACAATTTATAAGGTATGAAAAATTAAAAATAAGAAAATAAAAATCTAGATGATATGCCCTTGAGTGATTAAATGCATGATGCAACAATTATGTAATTTCTAACTAATTTTTTTTTTAAATTTTTTTTGTGATTTTCTAAAAAATAAAAAGGTCGAAAAGAGAGAAATACGGGTTACCGATGCACGCTTCCAAAAATTCCAATTTTCCTCCACGCTCCGTGAGAAGATTCCCGAAATTTCAACTTTCCTAAAAAATGAGACAAGTAAAACTAATCCGAAAAATTAAAAATCAAGGCGCGAAAAATAGTTAGCCCCCAGCAGCGGTGCCAAAAACTTGATGTGCTAAAAAATGACAATTAAATTATCGCAAGCGCACGATCATCGTTTTAATATTTAAGATTCGATCCACAGAGACTATATATTTCTCGTACAACCTTAATTTCTAATTTAGGCGAATTAGACCAAAAATTTCGTGGTGAGATTTTTAACTTATCGAACTAATAAATAATGTGAAAGAAAATTTCATGAACAATTTAGAAACCAAAAACAATTAATAAGGAAAACAAGCTAAACAAATATAATAACAAAATAAAAATACGAACTAAACACTAGACAAAGACACTAGAATCAAGAAGCTACTGAATTGAAATATGAAACAAGAAACCAAGTTAAGAACGGATAAAAAGGTACTCATTAATGGGCCATACGTTAAAAATGGAAACTAAAATGGGCCAGGAAAAATAAAATAAAGATGGGCTAGGAAATGCTATTTAGAGCTAAATAGATGTGGGCTAAAGGACCAAAAAAAAGATAGGGAATAAATAAAACATGGGCTAAAAATTAGGGTCAGGAATTTAAATGGGCCACAGCTAAATGGCAAATTTATAAATCCAATTATATCAAATGAAACTCACGTGTAGATTTATAATCTGAAGTAGTAGATTAATAAATGACCATGTAATTATATATGCTATTTAATGACTTGCAATAATTAAATTACAATTAAAACAATGATTAAAGTAATGCATACATGTTAAATCAACCCACGGCAAAGTCAAAGAAATTAAAAGAACAAGAACCTTAATTCATAAAATGCACAGTCTATAGTAAAAGTGATAAACAAAAAAAAAATTATAAGCAACTGATGATTAATTTATGGATATAATTATGATTAAATCATAACTACATAATTATGCAAGTAACTAAATAATGGCTAACTTGATTATAAATCATGACTAATGCAGTAGTAATTAGCTAACAAAAATACGGCAAATAATAAATTAAGAAATAGAAGACAAGACCAAGATCTGATTGTGGCAAGCAAAAAGGAAAAAAATGATCAATAATGGGTGAAAAGGACAAAAACAAAAAAAAAAACAAATGAACTCAGACTATAAACTCAGCCAGATTCAGCACAAAAAGAGACGCACGAACTCGACACTACGCAAAAAACAACTCGCTGCAATCGAAACAATTCGCTAAAGAAAACAATTTACAATCAAACTATAGAGAAGGTAGCAAGGGAAAAGCAAAAAAAAGTAAAGTAAAGTAGAATCCAGTGAATTGATTTCTGTCTCTCTTCTTTATAGGCCAGCCATATCATCATTGTAAACAAAGGCTGCTTCACTCCATTGACAATTTATCAATCTGCATTTTTTTCTGCCAGCACTTTATGACTTTGAAAAAGCTAGAAATCTTTGACAATCAAATACTTATTACAACACTCCCCTTTAATTGTCAAATGCGAGTTATTTCAAAGATTGATTGCCTCGTTAAAACTCTGCAAGGAAAACTTATTGTGATAAAATATTTTCCTTCTTTCATTTATTCCTTTTTCTTCCTCTTTTTCCTTCCCGTGCACTTTATTTCTTTATTTTGTCATTTCTTTATTTTCCTCGAATTTCCTGAAATGCAACAAAATAATTTATTAAAATACGAATTCAAGCAATAAATAGGTAATAAAAATATGCAAAAAATATGCACTTATCACCTAACTATAAGAGTAATTTTCCAATAACGAGCTATAACAAAGGCAAAGACACTCAAAATACAAATGCCTAGAATAATGCCAACAACAATAGCAATCCTCCTTACACTCCTCCAAAACATAAGGAACAAAAAAGTTAATACATAATATTGAATATGATTATCTTAACTATCAATTTTGAGTTTTGATTATCTAAATTAACTATTAAGCAATTTAACAATATTAAGATCTAATTAACTAACGTGGTGTAAAACTGATTTACTAATGAGAGAATAAACATGGGATCCTAACTTCATTAAATACTTCGTCTAGATCTGATGCCTTTAATCAATGTATGTGATGGTTATTATAACTGATCGAACAACACGAAACAAGTACACGCTACCTGTCAGTATACGTATACCAAACTATTCAAACATCCACAAAAGAGATAGAAGTTAAGCAGATACCAATTATGTTTAGACCCTATATGTCAATAAGATTTGAAAACCTAACGGTTTAAGAACAAGTTATCCATTAAAATCACATAGGGTAGCGTAAGATGGTTAAAATTACACTACTAATCATGCATGTCAAAACATCCATAAACCTATGCTAGCATGGCAAGTTCTAAATCTCTATGTCCACTGTCACTTCAATAAAAATTAACAATTTAGATGTTAGCTACGCATCGAAACACATTAAGTACAACCATACGAGGATATCAATAATTCATTACACACAAATCTTTAAAGCAATCAAACTATAAATTCCGTAAATAAATCAGTTAGAATCCCATGACAACGATTAGTTCATAATCAAACGGCTCGTCATCAAGGGATCTAATGATAACATGATAATAAACAAGGTCTGAATAAAAACAATAGTGCTAGTGTAATAAGGTTTAGAAAACAAATCCAAAAACGAGGATCCAAGGTATCGCCTAATAGAAGAATACAAAAGATGAAGTAGATCTATATCTCCATTGCTTGTCACGAGCGTTGGGAATCCTTCTCCAAGTCTCTCTCGTCTCCCTCTCTATAAAAAAACATCCTCCTTAAGATGTCTAGACATGTATTTATAGCCCCAACGTCTTGGACAGCAAGAAAAACCCTTAAAATTCGATTTTAAGTTAAATCAGGAAATCTGGCAGTTCAGGCGCAGTTCAGGCAGGCGCGGCCGTGCCCTAGGACAGTGCCCCCACGCTCAAATAGTAACAGAACCGCGTACCCACGCTCTAAGACAGCGCACCCGCGCTCTAAAAGTCTGGAATTTTCTATTTTGCTGATTTTTCTTCATTTTTTTCTTCAATTCTTCGTTCCGATGTTCTTCCAAGTTACCATTCTTCAGTTCTTGAGCCTCAATCCACCATATGAACATGAAAAAGTATCTCCCTGCTTCAAGATAACATCCCTGCACAATCTCACTAAAAACGAATCAAAAACACGACATACTTGAGGCCAAGTTAATCAATTTAAGTCGATACGAAGCGTTCCAAGTGGATATGAAATCCATTTATCACACTCCCAAAATTAAACCAATGCTTGTCCTCAAGCATAAACAGACTCTATATATAAATGCAATGCATGAATGCAACTAATATGAACATGCAACAATCCCCTCGAACTAACCAAAACCACTCAGCAAGCAAATATCTCAAAGAATGCAATAAGTCCAAACAGAGCTCGACTAAGTCCCCGTATACTAACAATACATGAACAGAAACGTGGGTGTGTGCGATGCTCATCAGATATACTCCTAACACTAGATCGAAATCATACCTATTCTTCGCCAAGATAATCACAGGGTTATAAATAGAATGAACGGTAAACACTTCATAACTTAAAAACACCTCCATCATCATTTGAGTTAGACAGAAATTCATGCTTTATTACTAAACAACTTTGACACATAATACTATACACAACACGCATGCTTATTTAATCGTGCAATGGATGAGACCCCTAAAGGCTTATACAATAATACCCATGTAGCGAACGTTAGGTTAGTGGATCCCAGACCGGCAAAGCCTTAGGTCACTAGGCACAAAGTCCCCTAGAACTTAATTACTCGAGTATTAAAGAGCTCACCCTGGTTAATTCTGCATTTACAAATTCACATAACACTTTTCTTATTTTTTTGATTTTTTTTTCTGATTTTTTTTTTCTTTTCTCTTTTTTTTTTCTTTTCACACAACTAACTTGGAATGAGTGCATTTCGCTCCATCTCTTCCAACCCTAGACTACTCATAATTATGAGTGGCTACTACTTTTTTGACACAACTAACTTTTATTAACAATTAGCATGAAATCCCTGGGGAACTTATATTTTAGTGCTCCTACGCCATTAAGGGAATAAAGGACATTCTAAATATAAACTAGTGATTAAATCTCAAACAGCCAAACAAGCATGACTAAATCTAGCCCAAAAGCAAACGATGAGACTGTGTAAAAGAATTTTGTTTCTGAAGCATGCAAGTCAATTCCTAGGCGCTTAAATCAACCCTCTATTCATCATTACCACACCCAAATCAACATCGACCTACCAAATGAAAATAGCCAAATCCTACGGGATCATAAAATATGCTATGCAAATGCAACTAAATGGACTCACATGGAATACATAAACAAAAACACAAATAAATATGCTCTACATGAAACAGTCATGTAATAATATGAATGAAACTACTACTACACATGCAATATGATTTCTACATGAACAATGACTCTACTAACTACTTATCCCCAAATCACCCCCAAACTTAAAATATTCAATGTCCTCATTAAAGGCAATAAAAAGGATAGTAGAGAACTTACCTAACTGTCAGCAGGGCCACCCTCCTCGGGTAGTGAATCTGGTGGTGGCTCCTCGGGTGGTAATGGCTTGAGTTCAAGTGCAAAAGCTTCCTCACGTGACAACTTACGTAGCACCTGAAAATTATTAAAATCAGCTAGCCCACGAGACTTATGCAGAATGTCAACTCTTCTTTCCCATGAAGTTGCATCCAATAACTGAAATAGCCCCTTTCTTTCTTCGTTCTCAATGCCAAAAATCCCTCTTGAAGTTTTTTTCACGGAATCTGATTTTTTTAGCTGTTCAATCTCCTTCTTCACAATCTTATCAACAACGTCCACCTTGAAACACTCCGCTGAATCTGACGGATATTTTGTTGCCTTGATCACCTTGAAAGTGACTTTCTGATCATGCACTCTCATGGTAAGCTCTCTTTTTGCACATCGATCAAAGTTCGACATGTAGCCAGAAATGGCCTTCCCAAGATGATGGGAATCCTCTTATCCTCCTCGAAGTCTAGAATAACAAAATCATCAGGGAAGATTAGTTTATCCACTTTAACCAAAACATTCTCCACTATACCTCTCGGATATGTGATCGACCGATCAGCCAACTGTAAGGAGATGTTTGTAGGTTTTGGATCAGGCAACCCAAGTTGCTTGAAAACAGACATCGGCATCAGATTAATGCTAGCTCCCAAGTCACACAAGCATTTCCTGAAAAATTGATTACCAATAGTGCAAGGTATGGTGAAACTTCCCGGATCTTTAAGTTTAGGAGGCAACTTCTGTTGCAGAACAGCACTGCATTCTTTGGTCAAAGAAACCGTCTTTAAGTCTTCCAGTTTCAACTTCCTTGAGAGAAAACCCTTCATAAACCGTGCATAACTAGGCATATTTTCAAGTGCCTCTGCAAAAGGTATATTAATATGTAATTTTCTAAATACCTCAAGAAATTTGCCTAACTGCTTGTCAAGCCACTTCTTCTGGAGTCTCTTTGGATATGGAGGAGGTGGGTAGATATATTCATCATCCTTCTTCTGCTCTAAAACTGATTTTTTAAAAGACTTCTTGCTTTCTACTGCTCCACTGCTCAAATCTGATTTCTCTTCCTCCGCATCATCACAAGGGTGCGAATCTGATTTATTTAAACTTCGTCATTGACATTTATGTTCTATTTTGATTATATTGATGTTTTATTATGCTTAGTATTTACTGCGATATAATTGTTAGTATAATAAAAGTCCCTAGATAATTGATACGAACTATATAACTATGAGATAATATACAGTATAATAATCTTAAATATCCCTAGTCAAGTTTTATTATTATTGGGACAATAATAATACATCGAGACTAGTATGTTGATTGACTGATGATCACTTCTCATTGATCATAAGTATGATGATATTAAAGTCAATGCATAGGTACATGTATGAGTACGATGTACTGGATAGACCCACTATGATATTCGATATGGAATGAATAAATGTGTCATTATGAATCTCAATGTGATAATGATGTAATGATCCTTAGACCTGAAGTCATTACATTTCTATATGAGAATTAATATATTTTGATTCTATCAAAAGTTATCTTTAATCGGGTAATGATAAAGGTGGTCTTGGGTATATTATGAATCGTATGAGAAATGTGAATGATCTAGATGGAATTTAACCCTCCTTAATATATATAAATATATAGGAGTGATATTATTGGCCTCTTGTTTGAGTGGGACTATGAAATGCATGGCCGTGCTCAAATAGTGATTTGTTTGAATAGTCTATTCATCGATCAAGAAAATAAAGATTAAATTATGACGAGGATGACACATTCCATGCCTCCAGTTTAATCTATAATATCATGGTTAAGGGATTATATTACATAGAACATTGTTCACGAAAGGAGAAATCGATTCACTGATTTAATTATTATTACTTGGGTAGCAATGATGTGTTACTAGATTCCGCTCTTTGTTTACAATTTTAATTGGGATTTTAAAATCGTTGCCAACGTAATAATAACCTATCGGGTCACACACAAAGAATGCTCGGAGGATTATTTAATTTGAATTCGGATTTAAATTAAATGATAGAATTCGAATTATTTATTATTAATTTAAGTGTGACTTAATTAATGTAATAAATGGAAATTCGAATTATTAATTCAGAAGTGCAGTTGTTATTTAATTGAGAAAGTCTTAGTTAGATAATGATTAGAAAATCTGAATTAAGATGGGCTCTAATTAGGATTAGGGCTGAATTCGTTTTTGGATTCTCCTATATAATATCTCTTTGTGGCTTGGAGAGGTTTAGACGTTTTTATACAAAACCCTAGCTGCTAGAGAGGTAGAGAGAAAAGAGAGAAAGAAAACGAAGTATTGTGCTAGTACACAGCATCCTCCGTTCGAGCTTCTGCGTGGATACTGATAGAGCGTAGATCGTTGCATACGGGATACGTGGTGTTCATTCAAGCTAGGATCTCCACCTGACAACCGAATCGTAAAGCTTCTTAAGGTACAGATTCTGTTCTCCATAATCAACCACAACTTATACACAGATTCTAGGGTTAGGTTTCGGATTTTATTGTTTATTATTATTTTTCGTTGCGCTTGTTGCTCCCAAAAACCTATCAGACCCAAGCTTAGAGAAGTAAGATGTTGTGAAAAAATAGAATGGGATGGATAGGATGCACAATGAAATGCGTCGGGTCAGTATTTATAGGTGAGGCTTGGAGGTTCAAACGGATAGGAACTCCAACCGTTCCACCTTTCCCAGGTCAATGAAATTAATGGCCTGGTGAAGCACATTGACCCACACATTTGACTACAGGAATGCAATTCCCAAGGTCTCGCAACTCTAAGAAAGTTAAACAACACAAATTCTGAGATCTTCTAATCCCCAAGAGTCTTTTCTGACTTCGAATATTTAATCATAGCAAAGAGACGCTGTTCGGTTTGCAAGAGTGACATCCCTTACGGCTAATGGTTGGCCGCAAAGGATCATATTCCCTACAGCCTACGACCAGATAGCGACATATGAAATAAATATATGCCTAGGTCATTAAACTCACAAAGTTAGTTCAAAGACTAAACATCCAAGAACTAAGGTTAGCAATGAGATTCCAAAAAAAAAAAAGAACGGAAACAAAGCAAAAGATGTTGTACCATAAAGCCACAAGTTTGAAATATGCCCTTCAGGCTTACAAAGATCCAAACGACAAAGTACCTTAAAAGTTGAAATAAAACGACAACTAGGGAACCCTCCAAGGGCCCTAACCATTAAATCTAATCCTAATCAAACGGTTGTGACGTCACCCGCTTTCTCCGGCTCAGGCTGAGGAGGGTCGTCCTCTGGAGCCTTAACCTCCGTTTCTACCCCTTCGACACCCTTCTTATCACCTCCTTCTCCTCCAGTTTTAACCACACTCTCTTCGGCTCCCTGCACCACCGTCGTCGTACCCTCTTTTAGCTCATACTTTGCTAACTCCACGTCCCTAAAGTTTACAACCGTGTGCACGTTGGGATCCATGATATTCCCAGCCCCAATGAAATTCAAACAGTCATTAAATCCCACTCCGTGGTAAGCCCCAGCTTTGGTTTCCAGCTCCTTAAGGAAGGCGGCAGATTTTCTGAACTTCTCCACGTAATCGTTGTATGTAATGTTGGCGGTTTGCTCAACCCTTTCCAAGGTCTCTGTGACTTTTCCCACTTCAGTCTCCTTCTCTGACAAGGTTTTCATCAATCTTTCAACTTCTATTCGGAAACTAGTCGACACGCCCTCCTCTATGTCTAGTTTTTCCTGAGCCTCCGATAGCTGTTGGGACAATCAGATCTTGGCACTGCGATTTTTGATACAATAAATTAACGAGTACTAATAGAAAAGTCACCTTGTTAACGGTTGATTCCACGCTCTTCTATTGTATTCCCAAATTCCCTTGAACGAAGTGTGGCCTTCGTCTTCTCAAGATAACCTCTCTTCTTGCTCCTGGGTGGCTACCAAATTTCTTCGACCAACCCTAGCAAGAAGAGAATAAGAATATATATATAGGGCTACAATAGGGATCATGGATAATTAGGTTAGGCCTCCCAATGACATTCCGAGCCCAGCCCAATGTCATTTAATATTAATTCACTCTACTAAAGAATTAATATTTGCACTACCTTTCCTAATACCGTAATTTAATTAATTAATTCGGTTCCAATATTATTTGCTTATTAAATTCCCCATGTTTAAAATATCGCATGCCCATTAATTAAATAAAGTACTGATAATTCATTTAATTAATATCTTTTATCCTTGATCATCCACTCAACCTTTATTTAATTATGCCGGAATAAATCCACCTGCAGGGTTTCACATAATTAAATCTTTTTGAGCTTTCAAGGGGACATCATTAACCTGAATATTATCAGGACATGGATTCCTTCTATAAATAATATTCACTATATATATATTATTTCATCACCCAAAATATAATGAAATAAATCAAAAGAATTATTTCATATATAAATCAAAGCATGTAAATAATATACACGTGTCAATTACTATATCTGGATTAAGAACCTAAGCATTAATAATAACAAAGAATCTTAGTTCTCCTTCTTAATCAGTATAAGGGAACAATTCTAAATTTGATCCTGTTCAATATACACAAAGTATACTAGTATTATTTATTAGTCAATATAAACTAATCTAAATAATACTACAGCCATTCCAGTGTATTGTCTAACTCCACCTGTGCTGTGAACCTTATTATATTATATAAACCGTATTTAACAATCTAATATTCTGTATCCCATTTGATACTAGATTGTCCACAATATATAATATTAGACAGCATGTAAACATTTAAATGATTCAAAAAAAATTGGGCCAGAAATAAATGTATATACTTTAAATAAATATTTTCAGTATACACCAACAATAGCTTACCCGCAGTTTCGGAATGAGCTTTCTTTTCTTTCTTCATCTCCTGACTGGCAGAATCCAGTTTGGTGTTGGCATCCTTAGTCGCTTGTCAGGCCTCCGTCTTGGACTTCTTCTCCAATGAAGCCAGATTATGCTCCTGAGCAGCCAGCCATTTGTTGTGGAGTGTCCTTTCAGCCACATCCATGAAATAGGCTCCAAGCTAAGAGACGAATGAAGAGAAGAGGCGGTGGTGACAAACACCAATATAAAAAAAAACAACATGACGAAAAAGCAGAAGGCGTAATAAAAGGAGATTACCTTTCCGAAAGCTTCTTTGGCACTAGCTAGCACTTCCTCATCTTCGAATTTTCCCAATCGAACCTTATCGGGGGTTAGAGAGAAGGCATTAAGAGCCTCAAGGGGACCTTCCCCTCAGACCTCTTCTCCCAACCATCCACCACCGGTGCGAAAGCGGATAATGGTATAGTCCTCTACCCCTCCAGTTACGGGAGGTTGAGTAGTTTCTTGAGGCTGCCTAGAACCAGAAGCACCGGCCAGCAAATTCATAGGGATTCCCCTTGACTCTATTAAATGCCGAGGAATAATCTCTTTTATATTACTGTCGACCAACGGCTCATCTCTCAATTGGAACCCTGTCTCAACATATTTCGATTTCTTCCTTTCGGAGGTTTCACTGGAATCATGGCCCCTCTTCTTAACTTGAGCCTTCGGCACAGGGACAGATATCTCCTCCTGATTCAGGTTCCCTACGGAGGCTTCATCCACTTGTGTACTGTCTCCCTCGCTCTGCCGACTCTCGCTTTTCCTAATAGCTCGCTTGCGAGACAGGAACAGAATTTGACTTTTGTCCATACCTTGGCGAGCAGGTAGATCCTCCAACAACACTGTCCATAGAAAAACAAACAACATCAGTGACAAAGCAGAGTAAAACAAAAGAAAAAAAGCAGATATAGGGAAAGAACGAGATAATGAGGACTACAATCAAACTCGGAGAATCATAATGAGAACAAAATATAGCAACTCTATATTCTTACGATTATGGCTAATCAGAAAAGAAACATCCAGTAAAGTATTTTGAGACCATAAGCCTTCGGTCTTGCCCCTAGCAAATCTGATGGCCTCCTCCTTTTCCTCCACCTCCAGACGCTCCGTCCTTCTCACCGCCCCGGTTACACCGTCTGGTCTACGGTATTCTAGCAAATACCCCAAATCTCCCCCTTTAACGAACACAAATTCCCCGTGCCAACCTTTGTTGGTTGAAGGGCCCTCCACCAAAGATCCTCCCAAAGCTTTCCCTTCTTTCCAGTGAATTTCAAATATAGGGACGTATTTCCTAGAAGCTTGTAATTTGTGCAAAGACCAGAACAAAAACAGAGTGGGTTCCCTCCCCAATTCGGTACACCTCGCTATGAAAGCACGTATCTTCCTAATAGAGTTGGGACCCAACTGACCTAAGCCCAACCTCATGTCTGTCAGGAGAGTGTGGAAAAACCTGTGCAACGACAGCCCCAAACCAGCCATAAAGTGCTCAAGGGGAATCCCTACCCATAGATCCCCTTCGCGATAATAAATGTACTCCCCCTCCTCAGGCATCCTTATCTCATACGTATCAGGGATTTGAAAAGCGTATCGCACCGCCCCCAGAAAAGCCCTTTCAAAAGTACACTCCTTGTTGATGTATTCTAACTTTCCCAACCGATCCTTCAGGATATCGTCCGAAAGCTTTGCATCTCCGAACTTGTAATAACATGCCCTCCCATAAGTTTTGAAGTAAACTTTTCTATCAGTGCCCGGAGGCGTGTTTATAAATTTCTCCGTAGTCTCCAACCATCCCGCCTCCGAGCCAACACAAGACCTAGTGGGGATTCTTAATTCTTTTGGAGGTCCTACACGGCTGCTCCCCCTCTTCGACCCTTTCAGAATCCCCTCTTTGGTTCGTGACCCCCCTACGGGTTTTGACACTATCCCCTTACCCTTTTTCTGCTCCTCCCTGTTTAGAAACCCCTTTCTCATACCCCCTATGGGCGTGACTTCTTTCGACTTCTTCTTATGAACCACGATCTTTCCGATGGGGATTTTCCAAACGATAGGCTTGTCTGAGTTACCCTATGTTGAAGACCTCGCTCCACTACTAGAACACTCGTCTCCGCTCTCAGAACCTCCCACTTCGCCAGATTCAGACAAGTGGTCATTTTCTGAATTTGTCGCGCTCATATAGCCTTTGGGGTCTGAATCTCCTTTTCTCCTCGCCATTTCTTCGCTAAACAAGAAGAATTACAAGAAATGAGAGTCACTAAAAATCTCAATCCATCAAGTACTCAGTCTAAATCCCTAAAAATCAAAAACCCCCAAATCTGAGCGACACAAAGCCCCTTAAACATTTTTAAACTTGCGCATAGTTCGAATCACTAAACCGCAGTACCTTATCCCCTACCCTAGATAGGAACGATAAGCATACTCATCGTACTCTTTTCAAAGGGAAAAAAATAAAAAGAGAAAGGAATGAGAAAAAGAAAGAAAATGCAAGTTCGATCGTACCTGATAGAATACGGGTGGTGAATGCTTGTGTTGCCGTTGAAGTATCTCTAAAAGCCTATCTTGCTTGAAACTTCTCTCTGCAATGCCTTCTTTGAGAAAAGATGAAACAAGGGGAAAATGAAGAGACAGGAGCCTATATATATATGGCTAGTCACGTGCCTCTAAGAATAAAAGGAAAAAGAAAAAAAAACTGAATTAACGATGTGGTAAAGTGGGTGCAAGTTTCGAGGAATTCTCGATAATGGGGAGGGCCCCCTACTAGCTTAATAACCGCCATCTTTCCTGCCTCCTATTTTAAACCCACACATCCTCATCTCCCCTCGTAATCCATTTCCTTCAAACAAAAATCCAAGTAGGGAGAGAAAGAGATTTCCTAAAGAAAACCTCATCACTTGTGGGGTAAATGATGGACAAAATTACCCATCACCCTAAGACCGATGCCGAAGCAAGGAACCCTCCGAAGCCGAGGCGAACAATGATGCATGGAATCGTGCCGTAGCGTTCCCTACTGATGGAGGTCGACCAAACAGGCATCAATCCCTAGGAACGGTCATTGGACATGTGTCCTACCCCATTTCATCTCTGGTAACACCTAGGCCTGTGACACCACCCTGTCATCCACTCTACCTCCCCTATATGAACACCTGGTTCTATAACACCGCCTCGTCACCTACTCTAACGAGGAAGCCAAGTGGAGCATCTATAACCACTGAGAGAGCGACACGGGTCGATGGAGAGGACTATATAAAGGAGGGAGTGAGAAAGAGAAAGGGTAATGCCCATTTGACCACAAGAGACAAACCCAACCAAAACCTTCTGATGATTGTTACGGATTGTATCTAAAATCCTTTCGGCCATCAGGACGTCTCGAAAGTGATAAGACGGTTGAAGCTACCAGCATCCATTTTCAACAACAGAACCAGCATAAAATTGCTAAAAACAGATATAAAGAAACTTTCCCCTCCTAAAACAGTGACCGAAGGACTTTGATTAATCCAAGGACTTAGGAGTTAACTATCCCCTCTTTATAGCGGATAAAGTTGTAAGGTCTTTGCCTCATTTAAATTTAATCGGAAGCTAGAGGAGCTTCACATCAGTATATCGTTGCGGCTTTACTGTAGTATTAATATGGCATCCGCGTACTATTCACAGAAAATGATAAAATAAAAACGAAGAGCTAATAAAGTGACAAGTGACCACATTAGTCATTACTTCCTCTGTCTATTTCAAATTAATTTGAATCATAAGTTGGCATCCGTGTGTTACTCTCTGGTTTGATTCTAATTAAAACGCCTTACAACCCAACACTCATGCTTTTTACAGTGTCAAAGCATGCCACAATCTTGGACGAGCTTCCAATCAAGGTATCGATGCATCTTTACCTTGGCGTTACTGTGGACGAGTTTCAAGGTATAAATCCCATTTGCATTGTGACATGTCCAATCTTGCTCTATGATCTCTGCCCGATGCTGAACCATCCACATGCTTGAAACTCCATACATAATTCCGCAACCCCAATGAAAAGAATCGTACATAATAAGAATAAAGGCCCCCAATATCACAATTTGAAAGCAAATGGCCCCAAATATCACAACTCAAAACACTGGTCCCGAATATCACTCTAAGACACAATATTATGTAGCATTTCAATTTTTTTTTTTTTAAAACGCTAAAGCCTTTCTCATTTTTAGGGGAGATGGGAAGGGGGAGGTAGGGGACGCCATATTAATTGGCGTTTTGGGGATTTGGGGGGGGGGGAAGACGCTACTTCATGTGGCGTTTGGGGTTTTTTCAATTTTTTTATTTTTTTTTGTTTTCTCCTAAATATATATTTGTAAACAATATTGAAAAACTTATAATCAAATTTTCAATTAAAATTTTATTTTTTAAATTTAAAAAATACAATTTTAATTAAATTTAGGGGTTCAACAATTAACTTTTGGGGTTCAGTGTTTCCATTTTGGGTTTTAGAAATATTCGGAACGACGAATAAACCGTATACAAACTTAGGGTTTGGGGTTTAGGGTTGTTTACCCTAAACCCTAACTAATCCTGATTTTTAAATGCATTAGCGTTTAAAAATCAGGCCGCCGAATTCAATTTTTTAATTAAAATTTTTAAATTAAAAAAAAAAAATTTTAATTAAATTTAGGGGTTCAACATTTCCATTTTGGGTTTTAGAAATATTCAGAACAACGTCTAAACTGTATACAAACTTAGGGTTTAGGGTAACCCTAAAGTCTAACTTATCCTGATTTTTAAATGCGTTAGCGTTTAAAAATCAGGCTGCCAGATTCAATTTTTTAATTTAAATTTAAAAAATACAACTTTAATTAAATTTAGGAGTTCAACAATTAACTTTTGGGGTTCAACGTTTCCGTTTTGGATTTTAGAAATATTCAGAGCGACGAATAAACCGTATACGAACTTTAAAAATATAAGTTTATATTTTAATTGACCATTTATAAATAAGTTTTTTAAAATTTTTTTGCAAATATATATTTAGGAGAAAACAAAAAAACAAGAAAAAACAAAAGCAAAAAAAAGATAAAAAAAAAAGGTAGTTAAAACACCCAAACGCCACATAAAGTTGCGTTGGTTGTAACCAAACCTTTGAAAACCAACTACTCCCTCCGTCCCAACAGGTTCTATACAGTTACTATTTTGGGATGTCCCACTCATTTCTTTACATACCAAAAATAGTAACTTTTAATAATAAAATACATTATTACATTCATTATTTTGCTCTACTTTTTCAACACTTTACACTATTACACCCAATATTTTACTTATTTTAACAATAAAATCACCATTACACCCACTACTACACTATTACACCCACTATTTAAATTATATTCCTTGATCTCCGTGTCCCAGCCGTCTGTAAAGAACCGGCTGGGACAGAGGGAGTGAACTAGCGTTTCAACTAAAAAAAAAAGCAAAAACCCCCAACGCTAAACGCATTAGCGTTTTGAAAAAAAAAAAGGAAAAAGAAAGATCAAAACACTATATTAGAATGTGTTTTGGAATGATATTTGGGACCTAAGTTTTTGAATTATGATATTTAGGACCTTTAGGTTCAACACTCAGAATAACACCTCAAGTTATCTCTGACCACTATCAATGAATTAGATTGCTGTGGCGGGGGTTAAAAAATTAATAAATCAACAAATTCAAATATATAAAAAAGTTTGCATTGATGCAGATAATTAGTGACTTCGTGTCTAAAACGTCTAATACATAGGAATGGAGGGAGTAGTTCTTTAATCCTACAACACTGTCCAAAGAAATTTATGAAGGCACGGACCAAAGTTTTTGACAAAAGATTTCGAGATATGAACATTAAAGCAAATTCTGTCTAGAGAATATAAAAATCTCAAATTGATAGTCATGCTGTCAAATATGAACTTAAAATTGAATGCAGAACTAAACTTGTTGGATAGTGATTAAAAGCGATGTCTATTATTCAATGTAATTTTCATCTTGACAACGTCAACAATGAAACACATATACAGTTTTATTTAAACCAGAAGTACTGGTACAGGCACACGGAACATAATATAGATATAAACAGATAAACATACTATAATCGGATCGGACAATCTAATATGGCTTGACAGGAACACAGTCACACTCCTGAAGCTGACCACAATCAACAATGGTCACATGTTTGATATGTACTTGTCCAACATTTTCAATAGCCCGAACCACATTCATTCCCTGTACAACTTGTCCAAACACAACATTCGATGAATCCAGGTGGTTCATTGCTGAGGTGCAAATGAAGAACTTCGAGTTGTTATTATCTTTCACTCCATAATTTCCCATTGACAAAATTCCTGGTCCATTGTGCTTTCTCAGGGAGTTCTCATTATCAAATTCCGACCCATAAATTGACTCTTGATTGCCAAGGGCATAAATATACTCTCCTGGATAGACACCATCAAAACTCAATCCCTTGTAGTGTAGAGGCTTGCCTGACATTCCTATTCCTTTTTCACCAGTGCAAAGTGCACGGAAATTTTCAGCTGTTATAGGAGTCGTGTCAGTGAAGAGCTCAAAAACAATGCGACCAGCAGGAGCACCAGAGATCTCGATATCCAAGAACACCTTTGGATTTGCTATGTTTCTCAAATATGGCTCTACATAATTGTCATACTGCTGACCACAGTTAGCTATAGTCACATGTTTAATCCGCATTTGCCCAACCTTTGCAATAGCGTGGACCACATTCATGCCCTGTACAACTTGTCCAAACACAACACACTTGCCATCCAGGTACTGCAGCGCGGAGGTGCAAATAAAAAACTTCGAGTTGTTATAATCTTTCACTCCATAATTGCCCATTGACAACATTCCCGGCCCCTTGTGCTTGTTCACAGAGTTCTCGAAATCAAACTCAGCACCATAAATTGACTCTTGATTGCCGAGGGCATAAACATACTCTCCTGGTTGCACACCGTCAAAACTCAATCCTTTATAGTGCAGAGGCTTGCCTGACCTTCCTATTCCCTTTTCGCCCGTGCAAAGTGCACGGAAATTTTCAGCAGTTTTCGGAGTTGTGTCAGCAAAGAGTTCGAAAACAATCCGACCAGCTGACACACCAGCTATCTCAATATCCATAAAAACCTTTGGGTTTTTCATGTTTTCTATTCTTTTGCTAATACTTGCCTTGAATTTTAAAGAGATTTGAAAACCAGATGACTTTTCATGTATATATAGACAAACTAATACAAAGGAAAACTACCACGGTCATTTAAGTAATGATTTTGGAAACTATAACATTTCTCAATTCAATTAATTGTGATAGGAGTAATATTAGAGATTCCGAAAAAATTTCAAAATATCTTCCCAAATGATGTGGCATGCTATTATTAAATTGACATGTAAATTTATAGTTGACATGTTTTAATTTGTGAGTATATATGAATATATAATCTCATCATTTTATTAGAAAAAGTTATTAAATATTTAAAATTTTAAATTATTTTTGTAAAAACTTTTAGATTATTTAACATTTCCTTATAATATTATAACATTGACCCAAACGTCATAGACCCTTGAATTTAGCTAAACATAATCAGTTAATACATGCTACCTTGTTGCCTTACCTAGTTTTATTTATTTTATTATGTAACCACTGCTATAAATCAAAACTCCATAATAAAATATTATTATTGCTTGATGAATAGCCTTACAACTACTATTGGTAAGAAGATTTATATTTAATTACTCATTACTAGAGTATCTCTAACTATGGGGAATCCTTAGTTAAAAATGGGCTTGAATTACCATAAATAAGAATGATGGAGAGTATGTAAAAAAATTCATCTCCAGTGAGACATTCCTAGTAACTATAATTTTAGATAAAATCATCAAATTTGGCTTTATTTGTTTAACCTCTAGAAATCGGTAATAAAACTTCACATCATCTATTACCTTTTTAACAATTTAAAATAATAATAAACTATTTTTAAAATAAAAACAATCATTATAACCAACTCTATTGAAATTCTACAAATTTTACATAATCAATATTTTATATTATTTTAGTCAACTATTTTGAACAGATGCTAGATGCTGTTAGTTTGGTAAGAGATCGCTAAAAGATGTGCAATATCGTCTGTATCACAGTATTAGTATTTCCTAACAGCAATGGCTGCAATGCTGTGATATTTATGTAGTGCTTACTGGCTGCTTCCATTTAGTTTATTGCGAAAGATTTGTAAAACAATTTACGCGTTTATACTAGCATTCTTTAGTTACAAAAATAATTTATTTTAAATAAATATTATTTATTAATTAAAGCTCTACTATACGAGTAAAATTGTTACTGATGCAAGTTAACAGTATTAATGTGTATTTTTTTTTATTTATTTTCAAGAATAGAATTTTGTATAAAATAATTTAAAAAACATTTTTTAAGTTTAAAACTTATATAACTACGATATGCAACTTTTGTAATCTAAAATATAATTTTACTTTTGATTTCTACAAAATTGATTCGAGTTGTAATAAAAAAAAGACGGTTTATGCAACATTAATTAACTTTAAAATCAATTATATCAAAAAATGAAACAAATTTGCATTCTGGAAAGCGAAAATTGCTGACTTGATTTTTAAACATTCTTTTAAAAATGATAGTACTTTTTCAAAGTATGTTTAAAAATATAGGAATTTGAATAGCTTCCTTTCTTTTAATAAAAACCTTCTTAAATCCTTTCTAAATTGATAAAGAAAAATCCCTTTCTAAAGAAAAAGGAAAGAATTACTTCTTGACGTACACATAAATTAAGTGTTTAGAGCTAATTTCTTGTTGTTTCAGGTCCTCTATTCGATTTATTGAGAATAGATAGTCATTGTAAGGTATATAAATTTATTTATTCAAAAGAAAATTAGAATGTTTTTTATTCCCTTTTTCCTTTAAGAAGAAAGGATGAGGGCCTAAAATAATCATTTTTGGGATAAATTTGCCCAAATTACTGATTCTAGAAAAGTTGGCCCTAAATATCGACGGGATACGGTATTGCGTGCATCGTATCCTTCAAATACGGCGTTTCGTGTGTCGTATCATCATCTGATACGGCGTTTCATGTGCCGCAACATCAGATACGGCGTCTGGTGTAACGTATTAGGTTAAAAGTTTAGTACTCCTGGCGGGGCCTGTAAGAGTATCAGCATTGATACGGCGTTTCGTGTGAAGTATGATACGACACACCAAACGCCGTATTAGCTGCTGATACGGTACACCAAACGCCGTATTAGCCACTGATACTTCACACAAAACGCCGTATTAGATCGGTAAATAGGGTCAGACATGCTCAAATATGATTATTTTGGTAATTTTCTCAAAAAGAAAAAGGAGGTGCCTTTTTTTGGGTACTGTAGAAGGTGCCTTGCTTTTTCATTAAAAAGACAAAGAAGGTGCCTTGCTTTTTTTTTTTTAAGACTGTAGAAGGTATCTTCTTTTTTCCTTTTTTGTTTTTTTTTTTTAATTTTTACGGTAGATGGTGCCTTGCGTTTCCTTAAAAAAGAAAAAGAAGGTGCCTTGCTTTTTTCTCTTTTTTTTTTAATCGTAGAAGGTGCCTTGCTTGATTCAAAATATTTTAAGATATTTTATTTAGGTGTATTCAATTCAGATTTTAACGGATTATTAATAATTCATGAATTTTGATAGATTATTGTTGATTTAATATTTTACGTAGAATCCATGCGAAATTGGTAGAGTCCATGTAGAATTGACGTAGAATTCGTTGGGTATACGTAAAATTGAGTTTAAATTCACTAAAATCTCTTGAATTTTGGTTAGATTTCAAAAAATAAAAATACACTGCGAAATCTAACAAAATTCACGAACTTTTAAAATCCTTCAAAGTCAATAACTTTTTGAATACCACCCGATTTAATAGATTATTTATAATCCATATTGAATACCTCTATATTTTCAAATTTTTTTGAAATCCGGATTGAATATCCCAAACTTTTAAAATCTGAATTGAATTTCATCAAATTTTAAAGGATTGTTTAAATTCTTTATTAAATACATTCAAATTTTAATGAATTTTTTAAACCCTAATTGAGTACCCTTAAACTTTTGAAATTCAAAAAAATTCTACAAAATCTATATATTTTTTTGAATATATTGGCTTATAGCCTTATAAGTGAATATTTTTTCTAATAATTCTCGGGATGAGCAAGAGTCGAACCCAGTAGCTGGGACAACAGAGAATAAGCCCTATCACTCGAGCTATCCAATCGCGCTCACAAAATCTATATTGAATACACCACCCTTTGAAAAGAAAACAAAAAGTTGTGTATTTCTTTATTTATTACTAGCCTATAACCCATGCTATATATTATTATTGTAAATTAATATATTAATTATTTAATTTAATAAAAAAGTTTAATTGATTTTAATAAATTTTATTATTAATTTTAAGTTTATATACGTTCTATACTTAATTTCATTATATAAATAAATATCATTAATTTAATTTTATTCTTAAGTTTATTGTTGAATATCTTAAGAATTCAATAAATATTTTTTAAAAATTATTTAGTATAACCTAAAATTATAGGAGAAAGAATCGTAGGAAGAAGTGTGTGTGGGCGATGATTCTAATCGGGATATAACTGAAAACGTTTATATTTATATAAAATATGTGGTTTTTTTACTTTTAATAAATTATATATAATTTAACTAAATTTAGAATTTTTAACACGTTTTTAAATTATTTAAAAATATATTTTTGTGCCTTATTCATAAATTTTGTTGTTTATAATAAATAAATTAATAATTTTAATACAATTATTTTAATTTGTTATTTTTAGGAAGGTATTAACAATTTTTTTGAAAGGCATTAACCAACAACCAACTAACCATCATAAATTATTATTGTGAATTAATATATTAATTATTTGATTTAATATAAAATTTTAATAAATTTTATTATAAATTTTAAATTTACATATATTTAATACTTAATTTTATGATATAAATAAATATTATTAATTTAATGTTATTGTTAAATTTATTGTAAACATCTTAAGAATTCAATAGATATTTTTTAAAAATTATTTAGTATAACCTAAAATCATAGAGGAAAGAATAGTAGGAAGTGTGTGCGGACGATTATTCTAATCGGAATATAACGGTAAACGTTTATAATTCTATAAAACATGTAGTTTTTTATTTTTAATAAATATTATATATAATTTAACTGAATTTGAAATTTTTTAACACATTTTTAATTTTTAAAAATATATTTTTGTGCCTTATTGGTAAATAATATCTTAAGAATTCAATAGATATTTTTAAAAATTATTTAGTATAACATAAAATCATAGATTAAATAATTGTAGGAAGAAGTGTGTGCGGGCGATGATTCTAATTGGGATATAACTAAAAATGGTTTTTTTTTGAGGGAACTAAACTAAAAATGTTTATAATTCTATAAAACCTGTGGTTTTTCATTTTTAATAAATTATATATAATTTAATTAAATTTGGAATTTTTAACACATTTTTTAATTTTAAAAAAATATATTTTTGTGCCTTATTGGTAAATTTTGTTGTTTATAATAAATGAATTAATATTTTTAATACATTTTTTTTTTACTTATTAAAGCCATTAAATTTTTTTTTAAAGGGCGTTAACCAACCAAATATACCTTGTTTTGCTTATAATAGTATAGTATAGATAGATTTTTGTGTCTTATTGGTAAATTTTGTTGTTTATAATAAATAAATTAATATTTTTACTATAATTTTTTTAATTTGTTGTTAACAATTTTTTTGGTTGGCGTTAACCAACCAAATATACCTTGTTTGGTTTATAATAATATAGTATTAGGAAGTGTTTACGCACGATGATTCTAATCGGATATAACCGTAAACGTTTACAATTCTATAAAACATGTGGTTTTTTTTAAGAAATATTATATATAATTTAATTGAATTTAGAATTTTTAACACGGTTTTGAATTTTTTTAAAAATTTATTTTTGTGCATTATTATTAAATTTTGTTGTTTATGATAAATAAATTAATATTTTTAATACAATTTTTTTAACTTGTTATTTTTACGAAGGTGTTAACAATTTTTTTTTGAAAGGCATTAACCAACCAAACAACTAACCATCATATATTATTATTCTGAATTAATATATTAATTATTTAAATTAATATAAAATTTTAATAAATTTTATTATTAATTTTAAATTTACATATGTTCTACACTTAATTTTATGATATAAGTAAATATAATTAATTTAATGTTATTTTTAAATTTATTGTTAAATATCTTAAAAATTCAATAGATATTTTTATAAATTATTTTGTATAACCTAAAATCGTAGATGAAAGAATAGTAGAAAATGTGTGCGGACGATGATTCTAATTGGGATATAACTGTAAACGTTTATTATTCTATAAAACATGTGGTTTTTTATTTTTAATAAATATTATATATAATTTAACTGAATTTGGAATTTTTAACACATTTTTTAATTTTTTAAAAATAATTTTTTGTGCCTTATTGGTGAATAATATCTTTAAAATTCAATAGATATTTTTTAAAAATTATTTAGTATAACATAAAATCGTAGAAAGAAGTGTGTGTGAGCGATGATTCTAATCGGGATATAACTAAAAACGTTTATAATTCTATAAAACCTATGATTTTTCATTTTTAATAAATTATATATAATTTAATTAAATTTGGAATTTTTAACAAATTTTTAATTTTTTAAAAATATATTTTCGTACCTTATTTGTAAATTTTGTTATTTATAATAAATAAATTAATATTTTAATGCATTTTTTTTACTTATTAATTTTAGGAAGGATTTTAAAAAAAATTTAGAAGCCGTTAACCAACCAACTAACCAAATATACTTTGTTTTGCTTATAATAATATAGTATACATAGATTTTTTGTTCCTTATTGGTAAATTTTGTTGTTTATAATAAATAAATTAAAATTTTTTAATATAATTTTTTTAACTTGTTATTTTTAAGAAGGTGTTAACAAATTTTTTGGAAGGCGTTAACCAACCAACCAACTAACTAAATATATCTTGTTTTGCTTATAATAATATAATAAATTAATATTTTTAATATAATTTTTGTAACTTGTTAACAATTTTTTTGGAAGACGTTAACCTACCAATTAACCAAATATACCTCTTTTTATTATAATAGTATAGTAAAAATAAGTTTCTGAGTTAGATTTGGATAAAGAATTTAATAGTATAATATAATATAGTATAGATAAGTTTGTGAGTCAGATTTGGATAAAGAATTTCATAATCGTTTAATTCAAATGAATTAGATGGTCTCAATGGTTGGATATTCAACAAATTGTTTTAATTATGATCATTATTTTTTTTTTTATCTTTGATTGACATGAAAGAAAAAGAAGATCATTTGTTAATATGTTAAAAAAAACATAGCATCAATTGATTTTTTCATGGTTGTACACCGATAAATCGGCTGGTTTAATCGGTGATAGATAGTGACTGATCTATCTATATATATTATAAATTAATGAATAACCCATATCTTAGGTTCGGTATTCGTATTTAATTTCGAATTAAATTTTTTAACTCTATTTAGATCCATAGACTATCCATATTTTTTGTTTGGTATCCAATTTTGGTTTGTAAAAGATCCATATGATTATTTTTTGACCCATTTTTTATTCTGGAAAGTTTGTATATCAAATTTAAATATCATTAATGCAATATATATTACCAATGGTAAGTTTATTAATATAGATTTGAATTAATCTTTAAATTTTGGTAACTTAATTAATACAAATGATCTCATACCATATATAATAAATATAATAAAATTATATCCTATATTTAAATTGCTTAAGGAGGTTTAAGTGGTCGTCTGGTCGTCAGGGTTAAAAAAGTAAGTTTAGTAGAAATTAGGAATGAGCCAGAGAGTTGGACCAGAGAGTTGATTTTAAAAACTATCTAAAACCATGCTACCAACTAACTAATCAATGGTAATTTTAATTTAACAAATAAGTATATTAAAAAATGACGCACTAAAATAACACATGATAAAACGGAAAAAAACTAAAGTTAAGAAAATTATGTTTAACTAAAATTAATACAAAGATGTTTTAGGCTAAAGTTTAAAATATAATTAAAAAAACCTTAACACAAAATAGTGTTTCAAGAAAATCTAATTATTAAAAAAAACCATAAAAAATTTTAATTTAGATTTTACAACAAACATGTTTTAAATATTATACTAACAAAGTCAACACAAATTAATAAATAAACATTTTATTATTTTTCAAATATTATATATTCAGTACTAAAGTTGTAAATAAATAAAAAAAACAATCCGAAAATCCAAAAAAAAAAATTTATAAAGAATCTAATATAATAGAATGTACTAAAATAACACATGATAAAACAGTAAAAAATTAAAGTTGAGAATTATTGTTAACTAAATTTAATAAACACAAATTAATAAATAAACATATTTTAAATTAGAAAGCAATTAAAATAATTATTTAATTATATTTTAATATAATTAAAATATATTACTTTAACAAGTATCCAAAATATTTAATATAATTAAAATATAATAAGATATTTAATAGTAATTATTAAAAAAACCATAAAAAAATTTAAAATTTAGATTTTACAACAAACATGTTTTAAAATTTATACTAACAAAGTCAACACAAATTAATAAATTAACATTTTATTTTTTTTCAAATATTATATATTCAGTACTAAAGTTGTAAATAACTAAAAAACAATCCGAAAATCCAAAAAAAATTTTTATAAAGAATCTAATATAATAGAATGTACTAAAATAACGCATGATAAAACAGTAAAAAATTAAAGTTGAGAATTATTGTTAACTAAACTTAATATAAAGATATTTCAGACTAAAGTTTAAAATATAATTTTAAAAAAATCTTACCACAAAATAGTGTTTCAAGAAAACCTATTTATTAAAAATTTTGCTTTTAGATTTTCCAACAAATATGTTTTTAAAATTTATATTAACAAAGTCAACACAAATCAATAAATTAAAACTTTATTCTTTTGCAAAGATTCTAGATTCGGTACTAAAGTTGTAAATAAATTAAAAATAATCCGAAATCCAAAATAAAATAATTTATACAAAATCTAAATATAATAACCACAAAAGATCTTTTAATAATTTAATAATTTGAAAGTTACAAAAATATTACATTTCATCAATAATAAAATTTAAAGTAAATTAATAAAGAATAAAATAATAAAATATTCATTATCAACTTAATTAATTATTATTATAAGCTTACATATTTTCCATAATAGTTTTAGTATATATATAAGTACAAAAGACATGCATATTATTAATTTATTATCATTAAAAAAAACAATTCAAAATGTTATAAACACTACTTTTGATAAAAAAAATTCATAATGAAAAATTCATTATAAAAGATTAATAAAACAATCCGAGGTTTAGGTGGTCGTCAGGGTTAAAAAGGTAAGTTTAGTAGAAATTAGGAATGGGCAAGAGAGTTGGACCAGAGAGTTATTTTAAAAACCATCTAAAACCATGCTACCAACACTACAAGAAAATCTGTTAATAGTGACGGAATTTTAAGCCTAAATCCGTCACAAATAGTCTATTTGTGACGGATTTCGTTTGTCACTTATAATCCTGTCTAAAGTTCAATATTTTGTCACAAGTTCCGATTTTTGTTGTGAGAACCCTAATTTTTGTAATATTTTCTTTTATATAATATCATATGACATTGTCAATTTGGAACCTTTTTAGTCATCCCTGTTGATTAATGGAATTGATTGTCTGAGAAATTATGTTTTTAGATCTTGGATTATAAGGAGTGTGGGAGCTCATTCAAGGTGTTCTTGAGACTTGTAAGGCATACCCAAGGCTCCTAGATACTCAAGAAGGTATAAAAACCCTAACCCCTCTTGGCCATGTAGTGTTTGAGATGTTTAATGATAGATCCATGTGTATTTGTGTTATCTTGGATATATAAGTGATGGATGATATAGATCTTGAGTTAAGTGTTGTGGTTGTGGTTTTTATGCTTGTGGTTAGTATATGGATCTCCATGAATGTTATAAAGTATGAACTTGGTGACTTAGATGTTGGTTGTGTTGTGGATGTAAGAATCTTGGTTGATTTAGTGATATAGGCATGCTGAGTTTTTCCCAGGAACTTGACCTGTCTTGTAAGAGGGTTTTGAAACCCAAAATCTTGTCCCCTGAGGTTCTAATATATATTGTTGGAAAGGTATTTGAATGTAGTTTCCAGAAATATAAGGTTCATGACTAGGTGATGTATAGATTTTGAGTTATGGCCGGAGAAGTGAAATGTGTTTCTGGATTCCGGACTGCAATAAATGGTCCCCTTGTGAACCTTGTTTAAACCCCTAAAAATTTATTTAGGATCATGGAAAAATTAGAGAAGCTAGTAAATGCAGTGGGGAAGGCTACCCAAAAAGAATTGGATTAAAATATGAATTTTTCGATTTTATAAAAATACTAGAGTAAAATTCGCGCAAGGGAAAAAGTCGTTAAGGGAGGGTGATTTAAGGGGTAATGGATATGATTCGGTTATGGTAACCAAATTAAGTCGAATAAGTGACGAGCGTAATCGAGTGGTGACATGAACCTATAGTGGGGCTAGAGAGTCATAAGACGAAGTCATTAAGTTAATTTTGTACCCCCTAAAACCCCGTAATTAAAGGGATATTGTTAAGGTACTAACGATCGGCTATTGATTATGTATAGATCGTTCCACTCCGCAAGCTCGACCACCCCAACCTCACCAAGGCAAGTTTACTTTTCAAAACTTATATATACAAGAACTTTCACTGCTGTGTTTGTAGTTTTCAATCATATCAAATGTTTATGTTTATCGAAGTATCGATGAGATTGAGATGTATAAGTATATATATGTTTGCACCCCTTGAACTTAGAATGAAATGTTTTCTTCGGACAACGACTCTAGCAATAGAGGTCGTAGCGGTCCGTATATACTATTGACCGGGGAGCGGTATATTATTATATCGTATCTAGATTGCGAAAACCCGAAGGGTCATTCGGGGAGCATCGTATACTCAAGTAATTATGTTCATATCTTCGTAAATACTCGAAACCCTATCTTGGATTAAAAGTTTATTTTTCGAATAATTATTTTATTAATTATTAATATTAAATCTTAAAATATTATCTATTAATTATCGTTTATTATTTTAAAGACGAAGTCAATCCAAGATACATTTAATACCTTCAAACTCGAACTCTTTCGAACTCAAAACATTTTCGAAAACCCCCGGTCAGGTTCTGCTTCTTGTATGATTTCAAGAATCATCGGTCGACTGATGTCGGACCTCAATTACTCTGTTTTCAATCAAAATCAAGTTTTCAAAAGAAAAAGAAAAAGTGACTCTGGCAGGTGTGGGAACTGTTGACGAACAATTCCCGGGATGTGTAAGCGGCCGTGAGCCAGGCGGTCCATCAATTATTATTCCGGCCCAGGTGTTGCCGAAGGATGATTACGGATGTAGTTTTCATCGAGGGTGATTACGGATGTAGTTTTCACCCGGGGATAGTTACGGATGTAGTTTCTATCCTTCTACCGGTAGAGAAGACCCGCGGATTATTGGACTTGGATGTGGCGACTGATCATCGTCAATCCTTGTCAGGATTTTATGTTTTCTTCCAGTCCCATCCTCCACTTTGGAAAAATACTCAAACACTGCTTCTTGGGCCTAAGTGCCAAGTTGCCGATAGTGTGGTTTTTGATAAGAAAAATATTGACATCGTGCAGTATCTAGAACTGCAAGATTTTCTATAAAGATTGGCACGTGTTAGTGCACTCTTGCAATTGTTTCAAAGGATGAAATGTTTTTGTATGAGAAACCTTCTAAGCTAATGGAAGGAAAGAGGTTTGCAATGAGGTATTCCCTGTACAGTATGTTAATCGCAGAGTGTTTTGCCGAAAATGATATACTCATATGTATATATTTTTAAACTTGTGATATATTCAAATAGGAACCTTATAAAGGGTTCATATGTTATTCTTAATGCTCCTTAGTGAGTATAGATGTTTTATTCAAACTCGGACATATATATTGTCAAATTATGTTTTGAAATCTGAGATATATACCCATATAGTTGGGAATGTTTTCGAAATAAACCACGTTATTATTTTTCAAAGTGGTGAACTTGCTGAGCGTTATGTAGCTCATTCTTGCTTTATAAAAACTTTTCAGAAAGAGAAGAATTTGGTCGGTTAACCCCGCAACAGCAGAAGAGGAGTAGAAGATTACCCCGGAGATGATTTAGCTCCTGATAAATACTACAGAGTAAGTCTGATAGGTTTTCAACTGTAATAGTAAGACTTGTCTTCAAGTATAGTTGCATAAGTGGAATTGCGTAAGACTCTGATTTGTACAGATGAATTGTAATATTTAGTGGCACTTTTGATTATCGTTTCTGAGGCTCTAACTTGTTTGTGTGTAAGATTGAGGTCTGGATGGATGTATTGTTGAGTTGTAAAGTTAATACAGGTATGATATGGTTGGATGATGATGTGACGACCTGAATCTTTGACCTCAGATTTGGGGGCGTCACAGAAATGGTATCAGAGCGATAAGTTACAGTACTCAGAAACGAGAGTGTTGAGAGTTAAGTCTAAGTAGGAGAATGACATAAGAGATCGTAGTAAACTTACGATTGGACTACTGGAAGAGGTACCGGTGAGTAGAATGGACTGGAGTGTTACTGAAGGTATTATACTAGGGTCGATAGAATCCTTAGAGACCTTCAGAATGATGAATAGAGGTTTGAGAGTTGTACATGACCTATCATAGGTAATGATATACGAAGCAGAGCGAAATCTCAAGAGCAGCTGAGGTAGAGGCGATATTGCCAATATGATCGGATGACTAGGCTGGCATAATTTTTGTGGCTCATAGTCCTCCACAGTTTAGGAGGCGGCATTTTAAAATCAAGAAGTTTAGACTTCCCTACAAAATTAAGAGTACTTAGTACTTGGAATAATGAAAGTCTTTTACTTTGGCTGTAAGATCCGATTTTCGATAAGTAACGGGTTTACCTGAAAGTTGGTCACTATGTCGTTGTGGATTTCATTACCCTTGATGGCGAATTTTACATGTGTCATACGAGAATGTTATCATAAGACGAGCGTGCTAGATAATTCCATGCATGATTCGGACGCTAGAGCATGGTAGTTCAACTTAGAGAACAAACAAGTAGAATTAACAAAGGGACTCAAGAGAAGTTGAATATGGTCGCGACGAGCGATTCAGTGATCTCGGAGTCTACCAAAAGAAAAGACCAGTGGTTCTAGAGTGGGATCCTTTGATAGAGATGTTATTAGGGACTACGTATATATGTATTGTAGACCTCAATAATTTTTTTGTATATGTTCACATACACACACCCGCCACTGAACCTATGGACTGCACTGAGATCCCTGAGAGATCTCTTTGACCTGTTCCCAGGGGGAACTAGCCACTTGTGATTCATGTCGGGAGGCATGAAGTAGGACCCTATGGACTTAGCAGGTGTCCCCGGAATGGTGTGAAGCTTGGTCTTCAAGATAAAGCACGGAAATGACAGATATATTTGTGAAATCCCAACTTGATAAATGACGTTAAGGTGATGATTGAGAGACACACTAGTTGGTGTCTTGTATTACGAAGACGAAGAGATGGAGTTAACCTCATAATGGTGATAATGAGATGCATGAATGATTATTAACTTATTTTGATAACTACCGGTTGGTGCACTACTTCATTTTAAACTGTTCACTAACCATGTTACCTCGATTAGTTTATATCAGGTAACCCTCCTAGCTTTCTACTTCAAACTTGTGGAAATAACAACCAGTGATATACTTTCTCGAAACCGGGACTCATCCAAAGTATCTTAATTGATCCCCGAGCATTCTATTTGAAGTTTATAATTATTTCTGCTCAGGACTATTTACACTTTCTTTCAATTATCCAAGGAATGTTCAACAAATATTTCCTTAATTAATCGACGAATACTACTTAACGAATATCGATATTTGATTGCTTCTTTCATACTTGCACTCTTCAGTTGAGCTCATAAATATTCAACAAATTACTGAGGACATGGATGATCTAATGTCCAGACGTCCCTCATGAATTCTTTTCTTCTATTCAAGATGAGATTGTACGTCGTACATTGAAATCATAGTAAGGATATCATTTTGATATTGGTATTCCGAATTCAATTTTATTGTCGGATCTGATAAAGCATGTGTACGGAGGCACCCTTGGGTGGACCGTTTCACTGATAAGTAATATTTGATGAGAGGTTATCGATTGTTCCGACACCTAGAACATTCTCTTCAGATTTTATAGTTTTCTTTTTCAAACTTAATAACTTCTTATTTTCATTCGTTGTCCGAGAAGCCTAAAGTTTCTTCAGTGGCTACGATGTTGAAATTCCGTTCTATCCAATTGAAACTGGATAGTCGTTATGTCAATATGAATGACTAGTTGATTGTTCTAACTACTCAAAATTGTAATGTTGTGAAGAACACCTAGCTAATTGTCCTAGCTGGTGGTGATGTCTCAAACAGGTGAACTAGCAAATTTTGTCTAGCTAGTTGCTAGTGTTTCTTGAAAAGGACTAGTTATTGTTTCACTGGTCCAACTCCCAATTTAATTCATTCCGCAATGCATTTTGCATGTGGTAAAGTATGATGATAAAAGTTTTGACGAATAACTTGATTGAGACCTAATGAGGTCGCCCACTCAACTCGAATTCTACCCATCTTCGTATCAGACTTTATATCACTTGAATATTTTATTCTTTCATTCACACAATGAGAATTCATTTGAAACCATTGATTACTTGAATGATAAACTACTTCATTCTTTAATTGTCATGGAGTAGAATTGCTTTCTATTGGCTTACCTTCATCAATGCGACTTTAGATTTCATCTTATTATTCAGGAGGAAAAGTATCCACCCGATGTAAGAATTGTATAAAGACCGTCTTTATGACTTTTGTATCCAACAATCATTGTCCTTGTGCAACATTCTCTATGGTATCATATTACAGAATTATCAGGACGGGAAGGAATAAACCTTGTTGTATTCTTTCTGTCCATCCTTACATCTCCAAAAATCGAGACTCCTAGTATTTGGAACCATTAACATTCTTGGAACATCCAATGTGGAATTCTCATTAAAATTATCTATTGGACCTTGTTATTTTGAAACCATTCCTTTCAAAGTGATTACTCTAAGGTGAACGGGAGGTACAATTATGAACCGTTACACCAATATGGGATCAAAAACCAAATGTTGTAATTGTGCAGCCAGAACGTTACGCCGAGTAATTATTAAAGTAGAAGTAACATGTCGGGGCATACCACAAGACCTTTAATATTCGTGTGGGGAAAGTTATAAGAAATGATGAGGTGGTTGGGAGTACGCTTCTACCAACCGTTGTCAGGATGTTATATTAATGAATTCTGGAGTTACCAAGCCTTTTCCTGATCCAGGAAATGCAAATCGGTTGCGATGTAAAACATATCCTTGGAGGAAACTAACATGGAAGTGAGATGGACGAGAAAGGAAGAAATATCGTGGCAAGAATGTGAAGCTTTACTTAGCTTAAAGGGATTGATGCACATAGAGAGACATATAGTTTAACAGGCCCCTAATAGCAAATGGATGCATGGATATATGCCAATGATCCTTCGAGACTACCACCTAATCAAGTTTATTGGGTCGCAGCCGCATGCAGGCCTCAGGCTGATTGGTGCCAGTTGTGAAGGGGGACGAGCGTATGACCTCTTACATATACCATCGAGAACTGATACCCTTATCGGACACGGAGGAATTGTTGACTAGTTAAAATGAGTAGTTGTTTTTAAAGATAAGGTTGAAGAGAAGGTTTCACCAACTCAAGATCGACCCCTGTACTGTGCCAAAGTTGGCATTTCACACTAATACAAACGTTATAAAATTGTGGTAGTATCGTTTGAATGGACTAATGAATCAGAAGCCTTTATGGATTAATGAACAAAGTTTTGGGATGAAATGAGATATTAGCAACAACCTCGTTGTTAGCTATACTTGATGATAAAAAGAGGACTTTGAGAGTCACGATGATGCGTCTTTCAAGAGTTTAAGAGGTGTGCTGATGCAGTAGAAAGGGGATGATAGCCTATACTTCTAAACAACACAAAGGTTACGGGATAGGATATACTAACCATGAGTCTGGGATTAGTCATGATGGCGTTCACGCATAAAACTGAGACGTTAACTTTATGAGAAAAGTGTGAAAGTTTTCCACAAGTGCCATAAGTATATCTTCATATTAGGACTAAACATAAGAAAGAGAAGGTGACGAAAGGGAGCAGGGAGTATAATGGAGAAATTTGTTATTTCCCAAGAAAGGCCAGTGTGGTGGCCGATACCTATAGAAGGGATTGTTCGAAATTGGAATTCAGTCAGTATTGACCAAGAAAATAGAGCATATACAATAAAGAATAATGTTAGGGGAAAATGACTAAATTATGGGGAAGGACAAAGATGTACAGAGAATTAAGAGAATGTTTGGCAAACGGATATGAAGAATGGTATTGGAAAACTATTAAGTACAAACGAAACATGTCAAAAACAAAATGATAGAGATCTAGTTGATCAATTCCGCCCATAGAAAATCTTGAACGAGGACAGAATTATAATGAATTTCATGAGTAGGTCGCCGAAGACCGAGCCAAGAGATGGCCCTAGTTGATTTATAATTGCTGGACCAAGTGATTTACCTACGAGAGACTTTCCATTTAGAAGATTATCGATTTATATACGGAAGAGATGGTGGTGTAATATAAAACTTCTGCAGTGATTACGTTAGATAGAGACTTAAGGTTAAACTTCGAATATTGAAGGTGCTTTCAAGTATAATTAATAAAGAGATTGAGCGTATGTACTAATTTGATCTGTGGCTGACAGACAGGGAAGAAGAATTATCCAGACGATCGAATTTATATTTAGTGTCGTGCCTTAGATTTCACGAGGCAGTCGAGAATAAAAACTTATCCATGAAACAAATGTTGTTATCACGATCGGCACCATGCGAACGTAAGGACGTCTCTTGTAAAGCGTACTACGAAAGAAGAAGTTTCGCTTTTCTTGCGTTAGGAAGAAGTCAAAGAACGAGGGATATAGTAGCTGAACTGGTTCGACGTATACCGAAGACTATACAGTATCCATAGCAAGTGGTAACGGCTGACGGGAGGCAACACATGCCTGCTAATCAAGCGAAGGAATATGAGGAATACCGTGCGTATTGACGTTGTCTCAGATTACAAAACACGACCACAAAGTATTCACGGGCCAACGATACAAGGACTCAACACGGATACTATGAACAAGGTAGAAGAGGAACGTGTAAGTAGTGGGATAGAAATTTTCAATCATAGAACAACCGATAAGGAATACAGGTCGAGGAGAGTATGCGTTGAGGAACAACATTAAGGCGTTGGTGAGACCAAGGGAGAGAACAATAGGGTTGAAGTGTCAACCTGAGAGTTGGAAAGGGTAAGGTTGGAATTGTATCCACAACTATTATCCTTAGGTTCTTAAGATAGAATCCTTTTAAGGAGAGGAGACTGCATTAACCCTAATTTTCGGGAATATTCGAAACCTGGACGAATAGTAATTTTATGGGTAGATGAGAAATTTTTGCAATCACGATATTTACGAATTATTAAATGTAGATTTCGAATTGATATTACGTCTTTACGGTACAGACGAGTGTATGTAAGAGTCATTAGTTTTTTTTACGAAACCCATTATTTCGAATGGTCAAATTTTATGAGATATCTAAGGAGATCGTGGTAAGGCATGGGGTTCCTGTGAGCATTGTATCTGATAGAGACCCAAGGTTCAACTCCGGGTTCTGGAGGAGTTTTCAAGATTGTGTGGGAACCAAGTTAAACATGAGTACTTCATACCACCCCCCAATTAGGCGGACAGAGCGAGAGAACCATCCAGACCATAGAGGACATGTTGAGAGTATGTGCCATCGATTTTAAGGGAAGTTGGGATTACCACTTGTCGTTGATCGAATTTTCCTACAACAACAGTTACCATGCGAGTATAGGGATGCCCCATATGAAGCTTTATACGGACGAAGATGTCGGTCTCCCTTGTGTTGGGAAGAAGTTGGAGAGCGGAAGATTTTATGGTCTGAACTGGTCCAACAGACAAGAAAAACTATCGAGCTCATAAGAGGATGGCTGGTAGCGGCCCAAGACAGACATAAGAAGTATGCGGACCAGACCCGCAAGGACAAAGAATATGAGGTAGGAGAGTTGGTGATGTTAAAGGTATCACCGTGGAAGGGATTGATGAGATTTGGTAAGAAGGGGAAGCTAACCCCGCGATTTATTGGACCTTTTGAGATTTTGAGATGAGTTGGAAAGTTAGCCTATGAACTGGCTTTACCCCCAAGCTTGCAGCAAGTACATAATGTGTTCCATGTGTCCATGCTACGACCCTACCATACCGACTTCCGACACGTGATAGCATATGATCAAGTGGATCTGCAACCAGACTTAACCTATGTGGAGCAACCCGTAGGAATCAGGGATAGAAGAGAACAGGTGATGAGGAACAAGGTTGCCAAACTAGTGAGAGTTCTGTGGAGAAACTAGAATGTCGAAGAATTAACATGGGAACTAGAGAGCACGATGCATGAAAAGCACCCCCAACTGTTTTCAACCTGATTCCGGGACAGAATCCTTTTAAGGAGGGGAGGCTGTGAGAACCCTACTTTTTGTAATATTTTCTTTTATATAATATCATATGACATTGTCAATTTGGAACCTTTTTAGTCATCCCTGTTGATTAATGGAATTGATTGTCTGAGAAATTATGTTTTTAGATCTTGGATTATAAGGAGTGTGGGAGCTCATTCAAGGTGTTCTTGAGACTTGTAAGGCATACCCAAGGCTCCTAGATACTCAAGAAGGTATAAAAACCCTAACCCCTCTTGGCCATGTAGTGTTTGAGATATTTAATGATAGATCCATGTGTATTTGTGTTATCTTGGATATATAAGTGATGGATGATATAGATCTTGAGTTAAGTGTTGTGGTTGTGGTTTTTATGCTTGTGGTTAGTATATGTATCTCCATGAATGTTATAAAGTATGAACTTGGTGACTTAGATGTTGGTTGTGTTGTGGATGTAAGAATCTTGGTTGATTTAGTGATATAGGCATGCTGAGTTTTTCCCAGGAACTTGACCTGTCTTGTAAGAGGGTTTTGAACCCCAAAATCTTGTCCCCTGAGGTCCTAATATATATTGTTGGAAAGGTATTTGAATTTAGTTTCAAGAAATATAAGGTTCATGACTAGGTGATGTATAGATTTTGAGTTATGGCCGGAGAAGTGAAATGTGTTTCTGGATTCCGGACTGCACTAAATGGTCCCCTTGTGAACCTTGTTTAAACCCCTAAAAGTTTATTTATGATCATGGAAAAATTAGAGAAGCTAGTAAATGCAGTGGGGAAGGCTACCCAAAAAGAATTGGATTAAAATATGAATTTTTCGATTTTATAAAAAACTAGAGTAAAATTCGCGCAAGGGAAAAAGTCGTTAAGGGAGGGTGATTTAAGGGGTAATGGATATGATTCAGTTATGGTAACCAAATTAAGTCGAATAAGTGACGAGCGTAATCGAGTGGTGACATGAACCTATAGTGGGGCTAGAGAGTCATAAGACGAAGTCATTAAGTTAATTTTGTACCCCGTAAAACCCCGTAATTAAAGGGATATTGTTAAGGTACTAACGATCAGCTATTGATTATGTATAGATCGTTCCACTCCGCAAGCTCGACCACCCCAACCTCACCAAGGCAAGTTTACTTTTCAAAACTTATATATACAAGAACTTTCACTGCTGTGTTTGTAGTTTTCAATCATATCAAATGTTTATGTTTATCGAAGTATCGATGAGATTGAGATGTATAAGTACATATATGTTTGCATCCCTTGAACTTAGAATGAAATGTTTTCTTCGGACAACGACTCTAGCAATAGAGGTCGTAGCGGTCCGTATATACTATTGACCGGGGAGCGGTATATTATTATATCGTATCTAGATTGCGAAAACCCGAAGGATCATTCGGGGAGCATCGTATACTCAAGTAATTATGTTCATATCTTCGTAAATACTCGAAACCCTATCTTGGATTAAAAGTTTATTTTTCGAATATTTATTTTATTAATTATTAATATTAAATCTTAAATATTATCTATTAATTATCGTTTATTATTTTAAAGACGAAGTCAATCCAAGATACATTTAATACCTCAAACTCGAACTCTTTCGAACTCAAAACATTTTCGAAAACCCCCGGTCAG
The DNA here is from genome assembly GCA_036435485.1 of Saposhnikovia divaricata. Taxonomy (NCBI): domain Eukaryota; kingdom Viridiplantae; phylum Streptophyta; class Magnoliopsida; order Apiales; family Apiaceae; genus Saposhnikovia; species Saposhnikovia divaricata. Next base: position 64,938,647 of record CM071595.1, on the reverse strand, counting down.
GTTCAGCTTCTTGTATGATTTCAAGATTCATCGGTCGACTGATGTCGGACCTCAATTACTCTGTTTTCAATCAAAATCAAGTTTTCAAAAGAAAAAGAAAAAGGGACTCTGGCAGGTGTGGGAACTGTTGACGAACGATTCCCGGGATGTGTAAGCGGCCGTGAGCCAGGCGGTCCATTAATTATTATTCCGGCCCAGGTGTTGCCGAAGGATGATTACGGATGTAGTTTTCATCGAGGGTGATTACGGATGTAGTTTTCACCCGGGGATAGTTACGGATGTAGTTTCTATCCTTCTACCGGTAGAGAAGACCCGCGGATTATTGGACTTGGATGTGGCGACTGATCATCGTCAATCCTTGTCAGGATTTTATGTTTTCTTCCAGTCCCATCCTCCACTTTGGAAAAATACTCAAACACTGCTTCTTGGGCCTAAGTGCCAAGTTGCCGATAGTGTGGTTTTTGATAAGAAAATATTGACATCGTGCAGTATCTAGAACTGCAAGATTTTCTATAAAGATTGGCACGTGTTAGTGCACTCTTGCAATTGTTTCAAAGGATGAAATGTTTTTGTATGAGAAACCTTCTAAGCTAATGGAAGGAAAGAGGTTTGCAATGAGGTATTCCCTGTACAGTATGTTAATCGCAGAGTGTTTTGCCGAAAATGATATACTCATATGTATATATTTTTAAACTTGTGATATATTGAAATAGGAACCTTATAAAGGGTTCATATGTTATTCTTAATGCTCCTTAGTGAGTATAAATGTTTTATTCAAACTCGGACATATATATTGTCCAATAATGTTTTGAAATCTGAGATATATACCCATATAGTTGGGAATGTTTTCGAAATAAACCATGTTATTATTTTTCAAAGTGGTGAACTTGCTGAGCGTTATGTAGCTCATTCTTGCTTTATAAAAACTTTTCAGAAAGAGAAGAATTTGGTCGGTTAACCCCGCAACAGCAGAAGAGGAGTAGAAGATTACCCCGGAGATGATTTAGCTCCTGATAAATACTACAGAGTAAGTCTGATAGGTTTTCAACTGTAATAGTAAGACTTGTCTTCAAGTATAGTTGCATAAGTGGAATTGCGTAAGACTCTGATTTGTACAGATGAATTGTAATATTTAGTGGCACTTTTGATTATCGTTTCTGAGGCTCTAACTTGTTTGTGTGTAAGATTGAGGTCTGGATGGATGTATTGTTGAGTTGTAAAGTTAATACAGGTATGATATGGTTGGATGATGATGTGACGACCTGAATCTTTGACCTCAGATTTGGGGGCGTCACAGAAATGGTATCAGAGCGATAAGTTACAGTACTCAGAAACGAGAGTGTTGAGAGTTAAGTCTAAGTAGGAGAATGACATAAGAGATCGTAGTAAACTTACGATTGGACTACTGGAAGAGGTACCGGTGAGTAGAATGGACTGGAGTGTTACTGAAGGTATTATACTAGGGTCGATAGAATCCTTAGAGACCTTCAGAATGATGAATAGAGGTTTGAGAGTTGTACATGACCTATCATAGGTAATGATATACGAAGCAGAGCGAAATCTCAAGAGCAGCTGAGGTAGAGGCGATATTGCCAATATGATCGGATGACTAGGCTGGCATAATTTTTGAGGCTCATAGTCCTCCACAGTTTAGGAGGCGGCATTTTAAAATCAAGAAGTTTAGACTTCCCTACAAAATTAAGAGTACTTAGTACTTGGAATAATGAAAGTCTTTTACTTTGGCTGTAAGATCCGATTTTCGATAAGTAACGGGTTTACCTGAAAGTTGGTCACTATGTCGTTGTGGATTTCATTACCCTTGATGGCGAATTTTACATGTGTCATACGAGAATGTTATCATAAGACGAGCGTGCTAGATAATTCCATGCATGATTCGGACGCTAGAGCATGGCAGTTCAACTTAGAGAACAAACAAGTAGAATTAACAAAGGGACTCAAGAGAAGTTGAATATGGTCGCGACGAGCGATTCAGTGATCTCGGAGTCTACCAAAAGAAAAGACCAGTGGTTCTAGAGTGGGATCCTTTGATAGAGATGTTATCAGGGACTACGTATATATGTATTGTAGACCTCAATAATTTTTTTGTATATGTTCACATACACACACCCGCCACTGAACCTATGGACTGCACTGAGATCCCTGAGAGATCTCTTTGACCTGTTCCCAGGGGGAACTAGCCACTTATGATTCATGTCGGGAGGCATGAAGTAGGACCCTATGGACTTAGCAGGTGTCCCCGGAATGGTGTGAAGCTTGGTCTTCAAGATAAAGCACGGAAATGACAGATATATTTGTGAAATCCCAACTTGATAAATGACGTTAAGGTGATGATTGAGAGACACACTAGTTGGTGTCTTGTATTACGAAGACGAAGAGATGGAGTTAACCTCATAATGGTGATAATGAGATGCATGAATGATTATTAACTTATTTTGATAACTACCGGTTGGTGCACTACTTCATTTTAAACTGTTCACTAACCATGTTACCTCGATTAGTTTATATCAGGTAACCCTCCTAGCTTTCTACTTCAAACTTGTGGAAATAACAACCAGTGATATACTTTCTCGAAACCGGGACTCATCCAAAGTATCTTAATTGATCCCCGAGCATTCTATTTGAAGTTTATAATTATTTCTGCTCAGGACTATTTACACTTTCTTTCAATTATCCAAGGAATGTTCAACAAATATTTCCTTAATTAATCGACGAATACTACTTAACGAATATCGATATTTGATTGCTTCTTTCATACTTGCACTCTTCAGTTGAGCTCATAAATATTCAACAAATTACTGAGGACATGGATGAACTAATGTCCAGACGTCCCTCATGAATTCTTTTCTTATATTCAAGATGAGATTGTACGTCGTATATTGAAATCATAGTAAGGATATCATTTTGATATTGGTATTCCGAATTCAATTTTATTGTCGGATCTGATAAAGCATGTGTACGGAGGCACCCTTGGGTGGACCGTTTCACTGATAAGTAATATTTGATGAGAGGTTATCGATTGTTCCGACACCTAGAACATTCTCTTCAGATTTTATAGTTTTCTTTTTCAAACTTAATAACTTCTTATTTTCATTCGTTGTCCAATTGAAACTGGCTAGTCGTTATGTCAATATGAATGACTAGTTGATTGTTCTAACTACTCAAAATTGTAATGTTGTGAAGAACACCTAGCTAATTGTCCTAGCTGGTGGTGATGTCTCAAACAGGTGAACTAGCAAATTTTGTCTAGCTAGTTGCTAGTGTTTCTTGAAAAGGACTAGTTATTGTTTCACTGGTCCAACTCCCAATTTAATTCATTCCGCAATGCATTTTGCATGTGGTAAAGTATGATGATAAAAGTTTTGACGAATAACTTGACTGAGACCTAATGAGGTCGCCCACTCAACTCGAATTCTACCCATCTTCGTATCAGACTTTATATCACTTGAATATTTTATTCTTTCATTCACACAATGAGAATTCATTTGAAACCACTGATTACTTGAATGATAAACTACTTTATTCTTTAATTGTCATGGAGTAGAATTGCTTTCTATTGGCTTACCTTCATCAATGCGACTTTAGATTTCCTCTTATTATTCAGGAGGAAAAGTATCCACCCGATGTAAGAATTGTATAAAGACCGTCTTTATGACTTTTGTATCCAACAATCATTGTCCTTGTGCAACATTCTCTATGGTATCATATTACAGAATTATCAGGACGGGAAGGAATAAACCTTGTTGTATTCTTTCTGTCCATCCTTACATCTCCAAAAATCGAGACTCCTAGTATTTGGAACCATTAACATTCTTGGAACATCCAATGTGGAATTCTCATTAAAATTATCTATTGGACCTTGTTATTTTGAAACCATTCCTTTCAAAGTGATTACTCTAAGGTGAACGGGAGGTACAATTATGAACCGTTACACCAATATGGGATCAAAAACCAAATGTTGTAATTGTGCAGCCAGAACGTTACGCCGAGTAATTATTAAAGTAGAAGTAACATGTCGGGGCATACCACAAGACCTTTAATATTCGTGTGGGGAAAGTTATAAGAAATGATGAGGTGGTTGGGAGTACGCTTCTACCAACCGTTGTCAGGATGTTATATTAATGAATTCTGGAGTTACCAAGCCTTTTCCTAATCCAGGAAATGCAAATAGGTTGCGATGTAAAACATATCCTTGGAGGAAACTAACATGGAAGTGAGATGGACGAGAAAGGAAGAAATATCGTGGCAAGAATGTGAAGCTTTACTTAGCTTAAAGGGATATGCTTTGCGATGTAAATATTCATTTTCTTTCCTCCAAGGATATGTGCATCAATCCCTTTAAGCTTTACTTAGCTTAAAGGGATTGATGCACATAGAGAGACATATAGTTTAACAGGCCCCTAATAGCAAATGGATGCATGGATATATGCCAATGATCCTTCGAGACTACCACCTAATCAAGTTTATTGGGTCGCAGCCGCATGCAGGCCTCAGATTGTAAATATTCATATAAAATCATTTTCTTTAGTATATCAAGTATATTCATTCAACTATAAAACATATAAAATAAATATTCATTTTCTTTAGTATATCAAGTATATTCATTCAACTAAAGAAAATGAATATTATAATATACTTGTGACGAATGTCCTTGTCATAACATTGTGAAGAAAAGAAAAAGAAAAAAAATAGAAAATAAGTTGTGACAAACAAGCTGTCACATAATGATAAATAAAAAGAAATAAAATCAAATTGAAAGATAATTGTGACGAACTTGTCACAACATTGGTCACAGCTTAGTAATGCACCTTTTCTTCAATACTTGTGACACGTCCGGTCACAACTACTTCTATTCAAAAAATATTCCACAATTGTATTGTTTACAAACCAGCCAATATATGGCTTTTAAAAAGTGATTCAGGGAGTACCATTTATAATATCAATATTTAATTTTAATTTCAAAAATGTAGTCAACTAAACAAATTATCAGTACAATTGTAGAAACTAGAAACGTTTACAAATATGAATGTCAAACCACAAAAAATGAATCTACTATCCTATTATAACAAAAATAAATGACCCGACTACATTAACATTATTTATCAAAAGAAATTAAAAAACAACTACGATATTGAAGGAATTGAAACAAATAAATCTCATTAAACAACCTCAACGCCTTATCAGCCAACCCATTTCGCGTATATCCCGAAATATTAGCAGTCCAAGAAACATCATATATCTTGTCCTTCGTAAGTGCAATTTCACTTGATGAACTTGAACTTCCAATAACCACCTTCAAAACTTTGGAAAATTTTGAACGGTAGAAAATCATTATTTGAATTTTGGATATAATCAAGAATGTTGAGAGCAGAGGGTTTGGGTTGTTGATCTATTAAAGTGTAGATATGGTAAGAGGGAAAGCCTTGAGATAGAGATGAGATTGAGCCAAAATTTTTAACGTTTCATTCTTTATAATATAGTATAGATTTATCAAAGATCCATTAAATCAACGGCTGTGATTTACTTAAACTAGCACAATCCGTGTGCTCCATTTTTACCCAACCACGATGTGACAAGTGGCCTAATTTAAGCATGGCTTACACTGCAACTTTTGCTCTGCTTGAATGAATACTTATTTTTCTTTCTAGTTTTCAATGTTTTTTAATTTCATTTGCATCGTAATCTTTTGGATTTTTTAGAAAAATATAAATTTATTTTAATTTAAATTTTATAAAATTTTACTAATATCTATAGTTGAAAGCATATCTTTTATATATATATATATATATATATATATATATATATATATATATATATATATATCTGTGTGTGTGTGTGTGTGTGTAATTTCAATTTATGTTGTATTTTAGAAATAACAAATAATCCTAATTTTTTTAAATTGCTAACTATTTTTTGTGATCATTTATTTAGTATTTCATTATTTTTAACAATTTCACTTTGATAATTTTTATTTAATATTTGGTTGTCTTGTATCAAACTATTTGTTGATACTAACTAGTAAATATTTGGATAGTAAAATTAGTAGTCAATTATTGATTTATCTAGAAAAACTAACTAGTACTTTATTTCGGATTGTTATTTCTATTTTTTAAAAAATATTTATCGATTATCCAACTGTACGGATGTCAATATATATCTAATTTAGTGCTATTCCTAAAATTATAAAAAATAAAAAATTAATTTGGATAGTGAAATAGTAGTCAACTATTGATTTGACTAGTACTACAGAGTAGTATTTTATTTCGGATTGTTGTTTCTATTTTTTTAAAAATATTTATCGACGATCCAACCGTACGGATGTCAATATATATCTAATCGGGTGATATTCCCAAAATTTTAAAAAATAAAAAATTAATTTGGATAGTGTAATTAGTAGTCAACTATTGATTTGACTAGTACTACTAACTAGTACTTTGTCCCAGATTGTTATTTCTAATTTTTTAAAAATATTTATCGATGATCCAACGATACGGATGTCAATATATATTATTTTTTTATTTTTTTAAAATTTGGTAATATCACTAGTTAAAATTATTTTATTAATAACTGAAAATATGGTGTGATATTTTTGGGTATATATTAATGATTGTAAGATTAGTTTTAAAAGAAAAAGGTATCTATACTATTACAACGTTTCCTTTAAGACGAGACACAACCGGGCCTTTATATTTTTTAATTATTTTTTTCCAACACTATAATGAGTATCTATTAACATACGTATGGTTCGATCATCGAAGAAATAATTTAAAAAAATTATTCAGTGAACCTGGCACGCGACCCGTTACCGAAATTTGTACTATTACAACGTTTCCGTTAAGATACGGCACAACCAAGCCTTTATATTTTTCGATTATTTTTTCCCAACACTACAATGAGTATCTATTAATATCCATATGGTTCGAAGGTCAAAAAAATCAATTAGAAAAATCATTCAGTGAATCTGGCACGCCCTGTTACCGGAATCTATGCTATTTCAACGTTCCGGTTAAGACGAGACACAATCGGGCATTTATATTTTTTGATTATTTTTGTTAAGATGCGGCATACCGAGCCTTTTTATTTTTATTTTTATTTTTTTCCCAACACTAGAATGAGTATCTATTAACATCTGTATAGTTCGATAGTCGAAGAAATCATTTAAAAAAATCATTCAGTGAATTTGGCGTACGCATCGTTAACGGAATCTGTACTATTACAACATTTCCATTAAGAGGCGGCACAACCGAGCTTTTTTATTTTTTGATTATTTTTTTCCAATACTAGAATGAGTATCTATTAACATCCGTACGATTCAATCGTCGAAGAATTTATTTTAAAAAATCATTCACTGAATATGGCACGCGTCCCGTTACCGGAATCTGTACAAGTAATATAATATATTAAAAATCGTATACTTTGTTTATAATAAGGAAACATTAGTATAATCCGTAAAAACGAGTATATTAAATTATATCAAATTAAAATTAAAAAAATTATTAAAAATAATGATTATATAAAAACATAATTATAATATTAAATAAAATTATTAATATAATACAAAAAACCGGTGCATTGCACGGGTTATAAGCTAGTATATTTATAATATGTATTCGATCTAATACAAACAAATAACCTAAAAATCGAAACAAATAATAATTATTTAATTAGTGGCATTCTAAAATTTTATAATAAACACATATTTTAAAAAGAAATATAAGTAATTCAAAATATAAAAAATAATATTAATTTTATAATTAGAATGACCGATTGCAGTCAAATTTATAAATATGACTGCTTTCGACAGGTTGCAGTCAAATTTATGAGTTCGACTGGATAGATTTTGCCCCTAAACACAAACCTTAAACCCTACATTTCCATGATACAGCCTATCCACTCACTTGCCATGATACAGCCTGATTCTTTCTTTTTCATTGTCCCAAACCAGCTTACAATGTTTTCTTAAATACAAGTTTCAACAATTTATAAAGATGACTTCATTTTTTAACAATAAATTTATCAACTCTCCTCTTTCTCTCTCAAACAAACAAACATCTCATACAGTACATTTGGGTTTTGTGTGTCACTCTCAGGCAAGAGTAGTACAACCACTAGCTAATTTCTCCATGAAAAGTAATCAAAAAATATGTTATAATTGGAAATGATACAAAAATTCAACAAACTATAATTTATAAAACAAACTTATACTTGATCGTAAAAAGGTTAACCCATCATTTACAAATATAAAATAAATTATTTAAGGTTCTTTTACCTTGTGACAAATGTTCTTCATATTCATAATTCGTCAAAATCAGTCGTTACCAGTACTTGTGACGAACATAATACTATCCGTCACAAATTTATTAAAATAATGTATTTTTCATTGAAATTTTAAGTTTAGTTGGCGGCATTACTTCAAAAAAAAAAGTTTAGTTGGCGGCATTTAATTTATGGTAGTGAACTTGTGACAAACATACAACCGTACGTCACAAGTTTGTTTTTTTGTGTATTTAACAAATATATAAGTAAAGGACCCCATAGAATAATTATAAAATATTATTCTTGTGACGAATGTATACTTTTGTCACAAGTTGCTTGTGACGGATATTTGTAATTGTCACAACTTATGATGTACCCGCAATCCGTCACAACATATAGTCACAAGTAAACTGTCGTCACAAGATTGTCGTCACAAATGACAGATATTCTAGTAGTGCAACTAACTAATCAATGGTAATTTTAATTTAACAAATAAGTAGATTAAAAAATAATGCACTAAAATAACACATGATAAAACGAAAAAAACTAAAGTTAATAAAATTATGTTTAACTAAAATTAATACAAAGACCTAGACCACAAGACACCATCTGAGACTACATAACGCAGATTAGAAACTAGACATGCAAAACCATAGCCACTACAATATTAAAACATAAAACAGACTCATGCAGATAGACAGTAATCAGCCTAGACTTCATTTCCTTGAAACATAGCCCATTCCTCGAACATAGCCATCTGGAGAAACACTTCATCTAAAACCATGTGATCATCAAAGGTGTCCAGTTGCACATTTCCTACCTCCACCTTAGGCTTGCCCTGAGTTGAGTCTACCTTCTCTACACCTTTGTTTTTCTGATTGTTTACCTTTACCAGGAGCTCATCAAATTTCCCAATCACTGCAGCATGAAGAATGTCTTTTGCATAAACACCCTCGCAAATCTGCTCCTCCAAGTCAATCTCTTGCTTACCAAACGTATCAGAAATAGAGGCTACCACTGTCCAGGGTTCCGATCGCATCTTGGCTTAATAAGCCATCATTGTTAAAAGCGTAGCCCTGAAGCACTTTATCCTTTCCTTTTGAGTTATCATTGAAATAGGACCCAATGTTACTGTCCTCTTCATTAGCATTCACAATGTTAATAATAACCTTTGATGAAACATTAAATTATATGTTAGGCTAAACCTTGAATTATAATTTAGAAAAAATTCGTTTACCAAATAAAAGTACATTTAATTAAAAACAAAAAAAAGTCTTTAAAAAATATATGGAAAAATAAGATATTTAAAAAGTAATAAAAAAATGTCATAATTGGAAATGACACCAAAATTGAACAAAATATAATCTACAAAACAAACGCCAATTCAAAAAAAAAATGTAAATTTAGAAAACTAAAATCAACCATAAACTTTAATATAATGTACTTAAAACAAATATAAACCAACACAAAAAAAAAATACATATTTTCTTTTAAAAAAGTACAAATATATATATGTTCACAATTACATAAACACACACGCATATATATATATATATATATATATATATATATATATATATATATATATATATATATATATATATATATATAGAGTTGCACTCCATGAAGAACACCTTATATAAAGAACAATAAAGAACACCTCATATTTAATTCAATATAAGAGTTCTGTCATGACACCCAATACAAAAAGTTCTTATTTTTTTATCTTCTATCCATTTAGCAAAAAAAAAAATTAAAATATTTTTTTTTGAAAAATCACTGTTCATGATGACATAAGCAGTGACGTCATCATGAATAGTGATTTTTTTCAAAATTTTTTTTTTTTTAATTTTTTTGCTGGATGGATAGAAGATAAAAAAATAAGAACTTTTTGTATTGGGTGCCCCTGGCGGGGCCAATGGATCTATTGGAATAATTGATTTTATAGTGTTCTTTATTGTTTGTTATATATATATATATATATATATATATATATATATATAGGCCTTTGCTCCATACAGAACATTTTTATATAACAAACAATAAAGAACACTATAAAATCATTTATTCCAATAGATCCATTGGTCCCGCCAGGGGCACCCAATACAAAAAGTTCTTATTTTTTTATCTTCTATCCGTTCAGCAAAAAAAATTAAAAAAATTTTTTTTTGAAAAAAATCACTGTTCATGATGACGTCACTGCTGATGTCATCATGAACAGTGTTTTTTCCAAATTTTTTTTATTTTCGCAAAATGGATAAAAGATAAAAAAAATAAGAATTTTTTGTATTGGATGTCATGACGGAACACTTATATTGAATTAAATATGAGGTGTTCTTTATTGTTCTTTATATAAGGTGTTTTTCATGGAGTGCAACTCATATATATATATATATATATATATATATATATATATATATATATATATATATATATATAAAGATAGTTAAATAAATAAGTTCCTACATGTCTAAAGTATATTATATATATATTCCAATAAAATTGAAGAAAACATCCCAAAAAATATGAAATATTAAACTATATGTTAAGGCTAAACCTTAAAATATAATTTACAAAAAAATATCATTTACCAAATAAAAGTGGTTTAAGAAAAAATAATTTTAATAAAAATCATTAAAGATTCTATTTTTAGGTTTGAACAAATATATTTCTAAAATTTAAATTAAAAAAATGTGAGCACAAATCAACCAATAAACAAATACTTAATTTGTAAAGAAAAAATTTAAATTAAAAAAAGTGAACACAAATCAATAAATGAACATATTTTAAATTAGAAAGCAATCCAAACAAATAAAAAATTTAATATCACACTTATTTCAAAAAACGTTAAAAAATGCCTTTAAAAACTATAAAAATACTATAACAAAAGATCTAAAAATTTTAAGATAACCATTAAATTACATAATCAAAAAGATAAAAAAATACACGTGCGTATATGTTTCAAGTATATCATTTGTAATTTAATAAAATTAAAAAAATCAAAAATAATTATAAAATACTAAAAAATATGTTATCCTTAAAATATAAATTATAGAAAAATCATTTACAAGAAAAAAAACAAATACATACTACAAACCATATAACATATGTATTATTATCATTAAAAGTAAAAATAAATTATTCAAAATGCTATAAAACTAACTTTACAAGAAAAAAAATTATAATATAAATGATACTACAAAATATTAATAAAGCTACCCGTGTATCGCACGGGTATAAAGCTAGTATTATTAATTTAAATAAGAGTAGTGCTAGGTACCCCAAATTGGTACTCGATGACGTGGCAGATTAGAAAATTTTGATTGGGGAGGTTGGTGTGAATGCAGGGGGTTCCATTTTGTTATGACTAATTAAAATAAGATACTTGGCATTTGGGAATTATTTTGGGTACCAATTTCGGGTACCTAGCATTTTCCTTTAAATAATCTCATAACATATATAACAAATACAATAAAATACATACTTTAAAGTAATTTTGAAATAAATTTATTACGATATATAAAGAAATACACTTATTGTATTAATTTTATTTTTTTCATAACTAAATTATTCAATTTTTAAATATTAAATTATATAATTTATTATAATTATTAATTAATTTTTAAAATACCCGTGTTACGGGCTATAACCTAGTTATCTCAAAATTGTTGAAAAAACTATTTTCTTGAAAAACGAGTCAAAATCGTTTGAAAAAAATCGGGAAAGTCTATAGCTGGCAAGTAGATAGTTGGGGTGTAGTTTCTCCATCTGAATGCTGGGCTACCAATGGTTCTTACGTATTAAGGTCAATTGTGATACAGGGATGTTGGTGCAATTTCAGTTCTGTTTTGTCAAACGGTCAGGAAACAAATCAGTTAAGTGTTTTAGCTTGCCTTTGTATTGTGTATTTGTTCTAATTAATGAAAATTGTTATTTTTTGTGACAAAAAAAAAGAAAAGAAAAAATGATTCATTTGCATGATACTACACATTGTTTGCATATTATTTTAGACAAAACGGATCCCTCATTTGTGCCTAGAAGGATGAAAATATGTAATTACTCAGCAAATTTCTTGATTTGAGTCACTTGTTTAGGTACATACCTCTTTTAAATTCGACACCACTATTTAGCTAGTTCCCTAGTAGCACTCCCCTTCAATATTTAGAAGCAATAGAGTGCTCTTTAGATTTTAGAAACAAAATTTTAGCTTGGGGTGCACACCAGCTTCAAAAATTTGCTATACTGTCTCTTAACTTTGTTCTTTTAATTAAATAATTTTCAGTGTTGTGTTGTGTAAATAACTCAAGTTAATATTTCCTGCATGATAACTAAAATGTTGATGACTTTTTATACTTTTTTGTTTTAACAATCATATCGGTCATGTTAATATAGAACTTAAAATTGTATTGTTTGGAGTAAAATTTTAATCTATTACATATGACGATCTGAATTTTCTGACTTTGGTTTGAGTAAATAACATTTACGGATGTAAACTCTAGTTTTAAAATTCTTTAAAATCCAAAACCTTGCACCTTACTAATACGTTCACGTTAATTATAAAATTGAAATGAGAGTGTGAGAGCTGCCTCAGTGGAAACGAGGCCTAGCGTTGATCCAAAGGGTCACGGGTTCGAACCTCACCTGCCCCCTGCGTGTAGCCGTGTTGGAGAGACAGTGGAAACTTTGACCAAAATTGAAATGAAACTTGGAAGATATAAGAGTAATTGATTTTCAAATAACGTGAACAATTTTAACAATATAAAATTTACATTTTTAGTATTCTAGTTGATATATTTAGGCATTTCCGGATTTCACTCAAATTAAAGTATGTATCGGCTTTTCTTAAATTTATAAAATTGTAGGTGAGCATATTTCTAGAATCATTATCCAATATTTGAGAACATATGTTGAGCTTTTACAATGATGTAATTTAAGTCGAGTGTGTAGAAATTTCGTTTGAGCCCTTATATAACAATTATCAAATCAATTGTGTATGTACAAAGATTATATGTATCAAAACAAGCTCATCACACCCTACTTTCACTACTCAAAACTTCATCTTTACCATGATCACATTGGTTTATTTACAAAACCAAACTTTCAGATCTAGAAAAAATCACACAAATGATTTGTCAATCTCACTTTTTTAATGTAGTCGTCGAAAGATGTTAAACTCATCAAATACGACTTCATGTAGTATCTACAACTTTTTGGTACAATATCTCACACAAATATTTACTGTACCTATTAAAAGACCGATATCACCCCAAACAAACAATGAAAAAGATGCTCTAATACTTAGCTGTGTGCATGGAGGAGCTAATTATCTCACATAGGGTAAGGCTTGTACAAATTTATACTTGCATAGTGTAGTTGGAACATGCTATAATATTTCGCAAAAATGTCATCGTGTTTATTTCTCAACATATATTATCTTTATATCATAGTTTGCGAAATATATCTTTATTTCACAATTAAGTAAAATTTAGTGTCGATCCTGCCCAGTGTAGCCGGTGCAACCGCACCGGATCCATTTGAAAGCATCTCAGTTTTGATGATAACATAGTTAGCAAGCTGGTACGCTTGTTATGATATATTATGGCAAGCTTCTAGTGTATGTTTCTAATTCTATTTTACATGACATATAAGTTATGCTATATACAAAGATGTTAGCAAGCTGGATATATGCATTGGACTAACATTGCTTTGCAGGTTTAGTAATTATTTTATTTCTGAGCAAAACAGGGTATAGCAGCTAGCTGGCAAGAAAGATTTTATTCTAACACAACAAGCTGGCAGACAGAGTCCAGATTTACCAGAAGTCCTATATTCTTGGAGATCTATTAGGACTTGATATTTGTAAGGATTCTATCAATTATATAGAACATATTATTTTATATATGGGCTCAACTTATTTCAAAATCGTTTATATATATTTATATATTTACGTATATCTATCTTTATATCCTAATAAATAGGAGGTTTGTTTTTAAACATTTTCTTCCTAACAAAACTCTATTTTCTGGGCTTTATTTTTCAGATGAACGTTTATACTCAAACAACTTTATACCTTCTAAACATCATCTGATTTCTAAACGTTATTTTTCTGAATGTTGGATTTTGAATTAGTCTAACAATAAATTCGTGAGACTGGGAGTCAAGAACGTTGGATGTTGTTTGTTTAATTCAGATGCTTTAGTTCATTATATAAACACTTGTGTGTTTTCCATTCAAAGGCTGTTGGACAACTCTCAAAGCAACACAAGTGCCTTTTTTCAAACCGATTTGCAAAATTTTTTATACACTTGAGCTCTATATATATAATACGATTTATATTTTTGATTAGAGTTCATAGTTTCAATTGTAATTCATTAAATCTTGTATTGTTCAACGTGTAAGTTGGTAGTTGCTGGATTGGCAAGCTTGGACACAAGGGTTCAGGGAACTAGAGGCTAGAGAAGTCTATACTTGGGAAGTATAGGACTTAGAGGGCATTAAGTGGTTACACAATATCACGCAAGTATACGTGGTCACAAGTAATAGATAAAATCGAGTTCGTTCTGCAGAGATCTGGTATAGGTTTTAATTCAGTAGATGTACTTATGCAACAATGTATGGTTTTAACTCACTGTTAAGACAAATAACATTTGAGGTTTTTGATTATCTAAATTATACTAAAAGCAAAATATTAAACTAAGAATTAAATTAACTAATGAGAATTGAAATCGAATTTCTTATAAGAGAATAAACATGGGATCCTAACTTCATTAAATACTTCACTTAGATCTGACGCCTTTAATCACTATATGCAATGGTGATGATATCTAATCGGATAACATGAAACAAGTACATGCTACCTGTCAGCATACGTATACCAAACTAAACATACATCCACAAAAGAGATAGAAGATGAATAGACACCAATTATGCTTAGACCCTATATGTCTATAGAATTTGAAAACATAACGGTTGAAGAACAAGTTATCCATAAAGATCACACAGGGCAATATAAGTATTTTCATCGCATACTACGAATCATATTGATAAAAAATTATGAACCTATGCTAGCATGGCAAGTTCTAAATCTCAAGATCCACTTTCACTTCACAAGAGATTAACAATTCAATTTAGATGTTAGCTACGCATCTAAAAGCATTAAGATTAACCATACGAGGATATCAATTACACACCACACAGATCTTTAAAGCATCAAGATACTAAGTTCCATAAATAAATCCGTTAGAATCCCATGACAACGTTTAGTTCATAATCGAACCACTCGTCATCATGGGATCTGATGAAACCATGATATAAAACAAAATATGAAAGAAAGAAACAATAATATTATTAAAACTAAGAGTTGAGAAAACAAATCTAGAATCCAGAATAACACAAAAGATGAAGTAGATCTAGATCCGTTTCTTGTCACGAGCGTTGAATCCTTCTCTCCTTTTCTCCCTTGCAGATCTAAGCTACGATACAATAATAAAAACTATCCGAATTACAATGCTAAGTATGTTTAAATAGGCTCTAGATTTCTTGCCCAACAAGAAATTACCTTCTATTACAATTAGAATTCAATTAAGGTACTAAAAACTGCCCAAAATACAATTAGAACTTGAAAAGGGCAAAACAATAAATTCCCTGCTCCCATCAGTCTTCTTGTCATGCTGCCTGTGCCTACCACACGCAACTTGCACGTGCGAATCCTGTCCTAAGTTGTAGAAAATCTTCCAGGCTTTGCGTGGACAGTAAGATAGCTGAAAATGGACTTCTAGAACTCCAGACATGGCCAAAACAGTGTAGACTGCGAAACCTTCCCGGAATATCCAAATTTTAATCAATTTAATCTCCAAAAACGATAGAAGCATCCACCATAATCGATATTCTTGCAAACCTGCACAACTACACAAAACACATCAAAACTACAACAAACTTGAGGCCAAGTGAATCAATTTAAGCCGAATTGAAGCGATCCAAGTGGATATAAAATCCACTTATCACACCCCCAAACTTAAATCGATGCTTGTCCTCAAGCATAAACAATTACAACTAACTAACTAACTAGTACCACTTCTGTAGGTGATCACGGTTGCATTTGGCATATGCAACAAGCCCTTTAAACCCCTAGGCAGCCCTAGTGGACGAGTAAGGTCTCGTGAAGGCCTATAGTGAATGTACCCACAAAATCCATCTAACTAAACAATGCAATAACAATGCAATGCATGAATGCAACTAATATGAAAATGCAACGATCCCCTTCAAACTAATCAAAACCAACTTGCAAGAAAATATCTTAGAGAATGGAACCAAAGCCAAATAGAGCTCGACTAAGTTCCCGTATACTAACAATACATGAACAGAAACGTGCGTGCAATGCTCATCAGAAATACTCCCAAAACTAGGTCAAAAATCATACCCATCCTTCGCCAAGACAATCACAAGTTTATAAATAGAATAGACTATAAACACTTCATACCCTAAAAACACCTCCATCCTTAGCCAAGGTAGACAAGAATCCATGCTTAATTACTAACAACTACTACACATAATAATATATACAAGCATGCTTATTTAACCGTGCAATGGATGAGACCCCAAAAGGCTTATACAATAATACCCATGTAGCGAGCGTTAGGTTAGTGGATCCCAAACTATAAAAGCCTTAGGTCACTAGGCACAAAGTCCCCGCGAACTTAATAGCCCGAGTATTAAAGAGCTCACCCTGGTTAATTTTGCATATAAACAATTGACACTTTTGACTTTTTTTTCTATTTTTTTCTGCTTTTTTTTTCTTTTTTTTTTCTATGCAATCTGGAATGAGAATTCTCAATTCCAACCCTAGACTACTCATATAAATATGAGCCGGCTACTAACCATTTGACATCTAACAATTATTGACAATTATTTACAATTTAGCATGAAATCCTTATTTTCCCCCAAACTTAGACTTAAGTGCTCCTAGCTATAAAGGAAATAACGAAAATTCTAGATCCGTTGCTTGTCACGAGCGTTGAATCCTTCTCTCCTTTTCTCCCTTGCAGATCTAATCTACGATACAATAATAAAAACTATCCGAATTACAATGCTAAGATGTGTTTAAATAGGCTCTAGATTTCTTGCCCAGCAAGAAATTACCTTCTATTACAATTAGAATTCAATTAAGGTACTAAAAACTGTCCAAAATACAATTAGAACTTGAAAATGGCAAAACAGTAAATTCCCTGCTCCCATCAGTCTGCTTGTCGTGGTGCCTGCGCCTACCACACGCAACTTGCGAGTGCGAATCCTATCCTAAGTTGTAGAAAATCTTCCAGGCTTCGCGTGGACAGTAAGATCGCTGAAAACGGACTTCTAGAACTCCAGACATGGCCAAAACAGTGTAGACTGCGCAACCTTCCTTGAAAATCCGAATTTAAATCAATTTAATCTCCAAAAACGACAGAAGCATCCACCATAATCGATATTCTTGCAAACCTGCACAACTACACAAAACACATCAAAACTACAACAAACTTGAGGCCAAGTGAATCAATTTAAGCCGAATTGAAGCGATCCAAGTGGATATAAAATCCACTTATCACACCCCCAAACTTAAACCGATGCTTGTCCTCAAGCATAAACAATTACAACTAACTAACTAACTAGTACCACTTCCGTAGGTGATCACGGTTGCATTTGGCATATGCAACAAGCCCTTTAAACCCCTAGGCAGCCCTAGTGGATGAGTAAGGTCTCGTGAGGGCCTGTAGTGAATGTACCCACAAAATCCATCTAACTAAACAATGCAATAGCAATGCAATGCATGAATGCAACTAATATGAAAATGCAACGATCCCCTTCAAACTAACCAAAACCGACTTGCAAGCAAATATCTTAGAGAATGCAACCAAATCCAAATAGAGCTCGACTAAGTTCCCGTATACTAACAATACATGAACAGAAACGTGCGTGTGTGCAATGCTCATCAGAAATACTCCCAAAACTAGGTCAAAAATCATACCCATCCTTCGCCAAGACAATCACAAGTTTATAAATAGAATAGATTGTAAACACTTCATACCCTAAAAACACCTCCATCCTTATCCAAGGTAGACAAGAATCCATGCTTAATTACTAACAACTACTACACATAATAATATATACAAGCATGCTTATTTAACCGTGCAATCGATAAGACCCCAAAAGGCTTATACAATAATACCCATGTAGCGAGCGTTAGGTTAGTGGATCCCAGACTATAAAAGCCTTAGGTCACTAGGCACAAAGTCCCCGCGAACTTAATAGCCCGAGTATTAAAGAGCTCACCCTGGTTAATTTTGTATATAATTAATTGATACTTTTGACTTTTTTTTTCTATATTTTTCTGCTTTTTTTTCTTCTTTTTTTTTTTCTATGCAATCTTGAATGAGAATTCTCAATTCCAACCCTAGACTACTCATATAAATATGAGCCGGCTACTAACCATTTGACATCTAACAATTATTGACAATTATTTACAATTTAGCATGAAATCCCTGTTTTCCCCAAAACTTAGACTTAAGTGCTCCTACGCTATAAAGGGAATAACGAAAATTCTAAATATAAACAAGTGATTAAATCTCAAAACATCCAAACAAGCATGACCCTAACCTAGCCCAAAAGCACCCAATGAGGCTGTGTAATTAGTTTTGTTTCTGACACACATAAGTCAATTTCATAGAAACTATAAGTCAACCCTCTATTCATAATTACCACACTCAATTAGACACCTACCTACCAATCAGAATTAGCTCGTCTTAAGGGATCATGAAATATGCATGCTATGCAAATGCAACTAATATGAACTCACATGGTATACGAAAAATAAAAATAGAATGTCCTATATGAAACAAACGTAGATAACACGAACATACATGCATAATTTACTACTACTAATATGCAAAGCATGAAATCCTACATGAACACATAATACAACAACTACTAATCCCTCAAACCACCCCCAAACTTAAAATATTCAATGTCCGCATTGAATGGAAGTAAATACGAGGGATAGCAGAAAACATACCTACAAAGCGCCTTACATATCCTTCCCCATCGCAACGCAACATGCTTGTTCAGCAAAAATCCCCTTTCTTTAGCAATTGGCCTCAACAACAACCTATTAAATTCAACCTCCACCGTCTAAGACAAAAATTTTGCAACACTAGCACCACTTCTCCCACGCTTAGGAGCCATAAGAATCAATACCCAACTCGCAAGAAGCTCAACTAATAATCACCAAGCAATATCACACCAAAAATAGCCCAAATACCAAGAATAATACAAAATCCCCAATTTACAAGAACACAAATTCGTAATAAAAATAAGATTAGAGAAGAGATAAACCAATTAAGAATCAAAGAGGTGGACTTGTAAAGAATTCCTCTTTAGAATTGAATTTTTAGAGATTTAAAGAAGTAGAAGAGGAATTGGATTTGTATGTATGGGTGTGTATATATATAAGATTATGGATAGGTTTGGTAAAAAATTTAGAGTGTAGGAGAGATTTAAGATGGTATGGAATTGATCTAGAATAGATATAGGAATTAGGGATTAAAGGAATTTGAGTTAGGATAGAATTTGGGGTTGATTTTGTAGGTTAAAACAACAAAAATCGGGCAGGAAAAATAAAATAAAAATTCTGGGGTCTATAATGCAGGCTGCACCTGCGTTACTGCATCTCACGCAGGTTGCGCCTCTGTGACGCAGGCTGCGCCTGCGTTACTGACTCTCGCGCAGTCTGCGCATCTGTAACGCAGCCTGCACCTGCGTGACTGTTCAATTATTTTTTTTTCACAACACTCATTTTTTTTTGAAAGAACACTCTTTTCTTTTCCTACACTAATGCATGGGTTGCCTCCCACGAAGCGCTTCTTTAACGTCAATAGCTTGACGTTACTTCCTCAACTCATGGCGGTTTCAAAAGAATAACTGAACCGTCCTCCACAGAAAGACTATTCATATGAACGTTGACATCTTGTTTGCTTACTTTCCACAAATCTCTCCCGTCAGACTTCAACCTGATTTTACTACCCAACAGCTTAATCTTCTTCTTTTTCTTCTTCACACCTCTAAGGTGCTTCTCCAACTCGAACGGCTGAACAAAACTTTCTTCTACCTTATCATCGGTTATCCACCTTCGCAACACATTATCATGCCCCTCTTCAAAAATCACTAGCTCATTATTCAAAAGTACATACCTCAAATGTGGTGGAAGTTTCCCAAGCTTTACATTCGAGAGATCTCTAATTGAAGAACTGTCAATGGAATCACTGATGTGATGCTTGAGCGTGTCCGATTTTTCGCTCAACAATTGATCAAACTTCTTTCTCTGACCCGTATCAACTATTTCCACACTGCAACACTCTTCATCCTCTGTCGGAAATTTCATGGCCTTGAAAACATTAAAGGTGACATTCTGATCTTGCACCCTCATTGTAAGCTCTCCTTTTTGCACATCGATCAAAGTGCGACCCGTAGCTAGAAACGACCTTTCCAAGATTATGGGAATCTTCTTGTCTTCTTCAAAATCTAGAATCACAAAATTGGCAGGAAATATGAGCTTATCAACTTTCACTATACATCCTCCACTATACCCCTCGGATACGTGATCGACTTATCAGCCAACTGCAAAGAGATGTTGGTTGGCTTTGGCTCTGGCAAACCAAGTTGCTTGAAAACAGATAAAGGCATGAGATTGATGCTAGCTCCCAAGTCACACAAGCACTTGCTGAAAGAAAGGTTGCCAATAGTACACGGGATGGTGAAACTTCCTGGATCTTTAAGTTTGGGTGGCAACTTCTGCTGCAGAACTGCACTACACTCCTCCATTAATGCCACTGTTTTAAATTCTTCCAACCTTCTCTTTCGTGACAAAATATCCTTTATGAACTTTGCATATCTCGGCATCTGCTCTAGTGCTTCAACAAAGGGAATGTTAATGGACAATTTCATGAAGACATCCATAAACTTCTGAAATTGTTTCTCTTGACTTTTCTGCAAGCGTCCAGGATATGGAGGAGGAGGATAGATCTGATTATTCTTTGAAGATTGCTCCGGAGTAGACTTTTCAACAGGTTTCTTGTTCTTCTCACCATCAAGATGATCAGCCACTAAATCAGATTTCAAAAATTCGGGCACTGCAGATTTTTCAACCCGCTGATTCTGAACATCTTCATCTTCCTTAGCTGCTGATTTAGGATCCTTCGTAACCTTTCCCGATCTCAAAGTTATTGCATTCACCTGTTCTTTGCTTTCCCTTCTGCATGGATTAGCCTCCGTATCGCTAGGAAGAGTTCCTTGTGGCCTATTAAGTAAAGCACTTGCAAGCTGTCCCATCTGGTTTTCCAAGGTCTTTTGAGAAATTGACAGGCTTTTAATCATCATCCTCAACTCATCCATTTCTGATTTTTCATTAGAAGATTGCCCCACATGAGCTTGGGGCTGTTGCTGCTGAAATCCCGGAGGTTGATATGGTGGCCTTGGAGCATATGGCTGTTGATAGCCCTGATTGAATGGATTCGCTTGCTGTCCCTGAAACTGCTGATAAGGCTGTGGTTGTTGAGCACCTTGATTATTGCTCCAGCTGAAATTAGGATGATTCCTGTTATTCGGATGATAAGTGGCTGGAACTGGTGCTGCAGGTCTCTGGAAATTACTCACGAACTGTGCTGATTCAGAAGAGATAGCACACTGACTTGTCTCATGTGCGCCCGTACATAACTCACAAACACTAGCCACCTGCTGAACTCCATAATTAGCAAGAGAATCCACCTTCATAGTCAACGCCTTCAACTGAGCTGCAATAGCTGAAGCTGTATCCACTTCAAAAATACCTGCTACCTTGCCTTGAGAAAGCCTCTGGGTTGGATTTTGATATTCATTAGCAGCCATCGTCTCAATAAGATCATAAGCTTCATCGTAGCTCCTAGCCCACAGAGCTCCACCTGATGTTGCATCTAGCAAGGGTCTAGACTGTGCTCCCAACCCATTGTAGAAACAGTTAATAACCATCCAATCAGGCATACCATGATGTGGACACCTACGAAGCATCTCCTTATAACGTTCCCAAGCCTCACACAAAGATTCACCAGATTGCTGCTGAAATTGAGTTAGCTGGTTCCTTATTGCTGCAGTTTTCGCCATAGGGAAGAATTTAGTAAGAAACTTCTGAGCAAGATCCTCCCATGTAGTAATGGAACCGGCTGGTAAATAGTGTAACCAGCCCTTAGCCTTATTCCTCAGAGAGAATGGGAAAAGTATCAATTTGATCGCATCATCCAGCACACCATTAAACTTGAAAGTGTCGCAGATCTCAATGAAGTCCCTGATATGCATGTTAGGATCCTCTGTAGGAGCTCCCCCGAACTGAACTGAGTTCTGCACCATCGGAATCGTGCCCGGCTTGATTTTGAAAGTATTAGCTGCAATAGCTGGCCTGACAATGCTAGACTGAATGTCATTGATCTTAGGCTGAGAATAATCCTTCAAAGCCTTAGCTGCTGTTGGTAAATCTGCCATCTCTTTTGCTGCTGCAAGTTCTTCTTCTACCAGTTTACGAGTTTGCAAACGTGTTCGCATACACGTTCAAGTACTTGAAACACCAAGAAAAAAACAACTAAGTAAAAAAAAAAATCCGAGTCAGTGAACGCTAACGACCACTGATGACAAGCACATAAACTAAAAATAAAACACTGATGATCCCCGGCAGCGGCGCCAAAAACTTGGTTACACAATATCACGTAAGTATACGTAGTCACAAGTAATATAGATAAAATCGAGTTCGTTCCGCAGAGATCTGGTATAGGTTTTAATTCAGTAGATGTACTTATACAACAATGTATGGTTTTAACTCACTGCTAAGACAAATAACAATTGAGGTTTTTGATTATCTAAATTATACTAAAAGCAAAATATTAAACTAAGAATTAAATTAACTAATGAGAATTGAAATCGAATTTCTTATAAGAGAATAAACATGGGATCCTAACTTCATTAAATACTTCACTTAGATCTGACGCCTTTAATCACTATATGCAATGGTGATTATATCTGATTGGATAACACGAAACAAGTACACGCTACTTGTCAGCATACGTATACCAAACTAAACATACATCCACAAAAGAGATAGAAGATGAATAGACACCAATTATGCTTAGACCCTATATGTCTATAGAATTTGAAAACATAACGGTTGAAGAACAAGTTATCCATAAAGATCACACAGGGCAATATAAGTATTTTCATCTCATACTACGAATCATATTGATAAACAATTATGAACGTATGCTAGCATGGCAAGTTCTAAATCTCAAGATCCACTTTCACTTCACAAGAGATTAACAATTCAATTTAGATGTTAGCTACACATCTAAAAGCATTAAGATTAACCATACGAGGATATCAATTACACACCACACACAGATATTTAAAGCATCAAGATACTAAGTTCCATAAATAAATCCGTTAGAATCCCATGACAACGTTTAGTACATAATCGAACCACTCGTCATCATGGGATCTGATGAAACCATGATATAAAACAAAATATGAAAGAAAGAAACAATAATATTATTAAAACTAAGAGTTGAGAAAACAAATCTAGAATCCAGAATAACACAAAAGATGAAGTAGATCTAGATCCGTTGCTTGTCACGAGCGTTGCATCCTTCTCTCCTTTTCTCCCTTGCAGATCTAAGCTACGATACAATAATAAAAACTATCCGAATTACAATGCTAAGATGTGTTTAAATAGGCTCTAGATTTCTTACCCAGCAAGAAATTACCTTCTATTACAATTAGAATTCAATTAAGGTACTAAAAACTGCCCAAAATAAAATTAGAACTTGAAAAGGGCAAAACAGTAAATTCCCTGCTCCCATCAGTCTGCTTGTCATGCTGCCTGCGCCTACCACACGCAACTTGCGCATACGAATCCTGTCCTAAGTCGTAGAAAATCTTCCAGGCTTCGCGTGGACAGTAAGATCGCTGAAAACGGACTTCTAGAACTCCAAACATGGCCAAAACAGTGTAGACTGCGCAAGCTTCCCGGAAAATCCGAATTTTAATCAATTTAATCTCCAAAAACGACAGAAGCATCCACCATAATCTATATTCTTGCAAACCTGCACAACTACACAAATTACATCAAAACTACAACAAACTTGAGGCCAAGTGAATCAATTTAAGCCGAATTGAAGCGATCCAAGTGGATATAAAATCCACTTAACATTAAGTTCGAGGAACAGGGTTTGTCAGCAAGTTGCGATCAGTGACTGGGAGAATCAGGGAGATATATTATTGTATCTTGTAATTGTAATTCATTGTGATCAATAATATATTCCTTTACCGAGTTGGTAGAGGACCAGGACGTAGACCATTAGGAGATAGGGGTCGAACCTGGCTAAAATTGCTGTGTGTTCTTTACTTTCTGCACTTTATTCTTACTGCAATGCATATCCTAGCTAGCTGCTTGTTTGTTAATTCCTTGCATCCAGTTAGCTACCAAACAGTTTTTCGAGCATAATTTTTAATTGATTATTGTTAGTCATAACACCTATTCACCGTTCTCCTCTAGGTGTGCATTTTCATTTGGTATCAGAGCTTGGTGTACTAATATTTTCTGTAACAGGAAGGTATAGATCATATGGCACACCATTTTGCAGAAGGAGAATCATTAAACAAGCCACCATTTCTCATTGGGGCAGAAAATTATGAATTATGGAGACTAAGGATGAAGGCGTTTCTTAGTAGAAATGCATTTGAATGGTTGGTCGTTAGAGATGGTCCATTTATATTTTTGGACAAAGACGGCAAGCCAAAAGAAATTGTTGATCTCACCGAGGCAGAACTGATCAAAGTAAGCTATGATGGAGAAGCAAAGTATAAACTGATATGTGGTCTATCAAATTCTGATTTGGACAAAATATCTTCATGTAGCACTGCAAAGGATATATGGGATACCTTAGAAATGCATTATAAAGCTACAACAAAGTCAGATGAAGTTTGTTTCAAGCCAAAACATCAAGTTACCTCAACTGACAAAAATAAATGTAAAGCTCAAATGACATTGAGTGATGAAGAATCTAATTCCAGTGATTACTCAATTGAAGAGATGATCAATTATGCATTTGTTGGCATTGACAAAGATATAATTCGAGGAAACACAGAAGACGTTCTTATAAAAAGCTGTTAACTCGAATAACTTGTAAAAGGGGGGGTTGAATACAAGTTATATAATCGTGTCTGATTTTTGCTTGATTAGATGAACAAGAACAAACGATTGAATCAAACTTTGTTTGTATTAAATAAATCAAATACAAACTCTACCAAAGGTGTACAATACCTTTAGCAGCTGCTGACAATACAAATCTCTCTCTCTGTTTGTTTCGAACTCTCGAGTACAAACCTTATACAGAGCTTCACACGATATGCACTCTACAATTCTCAATTCCGCTCTTTTTTTTTACAATAATATTGAGAGAGTATTTATAATGCTACCTATCAACTAATAACAGAATTATAATCTATCTATGACAATGTTCTGCCGTCCAGTTGATAGTTTCCATCAATAGAGAATTCGTTTCCTTCACGATATCTTCTTGCTTGTTTTTCAAAACAACGATCCTGTTTTATAGCACTTGCCAGTTTCTGTAGCATCCATAATGACATTATCAGGAACACGACTGATATCAGGATTTCCCATTGCATCAGGATCTGATCATCCCATCAGTATTTGATCAGGATCTGACTTGCTGTATCAGGATCTGCTCTTAGTTCCTGAAATGTAGTCTCTGACGCACTGTTCCTGACTAAACTCTATAGATTACTGTCTAACACATATATCCTATACAAAGTGCTAAATCCTTTATAAAATCAGGATATACAAGAAGTATTAGCAAAATTCTATTCTCAACATCACAGCTTATGAATTATTCCTAACAATCTCCCCCTATTTATGCTTTAGAATCTGAAGCATAAATCTAAGTTGTAGATGTCAAAACATATAACAATACAACCAGAATAGAATTTATGAATTTAAGATCATGAAGCTAAGTACCTCCTTCTTCAGATGTAGGCATGTATCTAGTACTTAGAAGAAAGAATTCAACTATTTGATGCTTCTTTTCCTTTACCACTTCCATGATGAAATTTACCAACTCTGTCACCCTTAATTCTGCTCCCAGTCTGTTTATCTCCCCCAGTCTGTTGTTGCTGTTTCTGAATTGTCTTTATCTCCCCCTTTTTGACATCAACAACATTAATTCCAAGAGATTTAGTAACATAACAAATGAGATTCATCAGAACTGCTTGATTGTCCATAATAGTGACTTGGTTATTTTCAAGAATTTGAAGTCTCAATTGAATATCACTTTGAGATTTCTGAATGTCCTTAAGAAGTTCATAATTGACTTCAATGTTGGAAGTGCTTGTTGTATCTTCAGATTCAGATGCAGAAAGAACTTTATCTTCAAGTCTTGTAGAAGAAGTTGTCTGTTTAGAATGATATTCAAGTAATAACACTTGAGTAGAAGTACAAACATCTTCATCTCTCTGATCTGGAGCTGAAGTATGATCATCCTTTCCTTTATCAATATTCTGTGTACTAACATCTACAAATCCTGACTCCTCCTTAGATTGATCAGATATTGTTGATGTCTCAAATCTAGCTGAAATTGGAAGTACATACAACGGAATACTAGGATCATTAGAAATATCTTCTGGTACTGGTTGAGTAGATGTTTGTCTTAGCCTTTCACCTCTTCTGTTGATGATTCTTGCAAGCCTTTCTTTCTGTTTCTGAGCTTTAACTTCTGGCTTTGCATTGTGATGTGCTAAGTCATTCTTCTCATACATCTTGATAAAATAATAAGTACCAGCATCCATACCAAGATTTTCAGACCAAGATTCAGGAGAAACCTGATCCCAGAAATCAAACGATGGTGGTTTCCTAATTTTCTCTCCCTCACTATGGAGTTGATCATCCATACCCTCATTCTCACTTTGACTATCTAAAGTCAACACTCTTTCTACCTCTCCTTTTTCCTGGTCAGGAGCGAGCCTCTCTGTGTGTGGATCTATGTCCATCTTTTCAAGTGTATCACTTAAATTTGGATAAGTGCTCTCATGACCTACAGAAAAATAGGGGTTAGAAGAAGTTTTTATACCTGAACTCACATGGAGAGAGGGTTCCTCATATGGCATGGGGTTTGAGGTTTTCTCCAAGGAGTGAGATGCTATAGTCTCTGAACCCTTACAAACATTTACTTTCTTTCCAGAAACTACAGGATCCAGTATACCACTTTCAGGTTTTACACTAGACTCTGATGTCTTCAGTAATACTTCATTAGACATCATAGCTAGTATGTCACCGTCTTTAAGTGTTGGTTGCTGAGACACACCCTCAAGGTGGATAGACTCTGAAAGAACAATATTGGTTTGATCTTCAGAAAAATCAATCAAAGTCATTCCTCCCATATCATAGGGTCTCTCACTTGCAATCTCAGTCATCACAGAAAACCTTCCAGCATCAGCCATCACAGTTCCTGAGTCATCCAACCTTTGAATAGATGGTTCTTGTGTTGCAGTGACTGTGATCTGATCTATTCCACTATTCACCACTGGTGCAATAGTATCTTCTGACTGCTTCCCTCTATCAACTACCTCCTCTTGTTCACCTTGAGCTGAAGCATCTTCAACAATGACATCCTTGTCAAATAAATATGCATGAAGTGATTGAAGTGCAACATGCTTAGGAAGTCCAAATTTCTTGTGCAATTCCTTTCTGACTGATACATAGAAGTATGTCTTCATTAAATCAAGCCTTTGATGTAACAGCCCATATTCTCCAGGAAATGAAAGTTTGGGAACTCTTTCAATCAGAAAATCTAGAACAGGCCTGGAAAGCTTCACTTGTAGAGAAATAAGTTCCATAGCCAGTCTGTATGTCAATGTAGTTTCCCATGAAGAATTAAGATCCAGATCTCTCTTGTCAGATACTGACTTGGATATAGCATTATTTGTAGAGACCTGCATAATGTTAGTTGGACTTGACACTGTGTGTGTAGGTGACAAATGAATCTTTCTCCTTGTTCTCCTAGTATAGTGAGCAACAGATTTGTCTTGAGAAGACTCAAGAGGTGTAGACACAGAAGTGATCTTGGGATGAGATCCTTTTTCAATAGACATAGTCTTTTGAGAGACAGTATCCAGTAACTGTTTTCCCTTTTTAAGAACTAAAGCCTTTTGGGAGACTGCAGCCTGGCTGTGACTAGTTGTTCCATCTCTTTGTCCTAGCTTAGAAAGTTGAATTGTAGCCTTCAACTCTGCTCTCTCAGCAAGAGATATATTATCATCATCTTCACTAGAACTACTACTTGAAATGACAAATCTTCTCTTCCTTACAACTAATGTCTTTTGAGAAACACCAGAGGTTGGCTTCTTTGAAACAATAGGCTGTGGATCAAAGTTTGGTTCTAGAATTGTTCAGAGACTGTAATGTTTTTGGCTACTTGGGTAGATACAGGGGGGTTCTCCTCCAATTGAGATTCCTGAGTCCTTTCACCACCAAAGAAAAAAGAATTATAGATAGTAGGAAGATGAGTTCTTAGAAGTACCTGAACATGATTTGGATAGTGTAATGCAGGTATTTCATCTAGATTCTTTTCACTGTCCTTCTTTGTAATGTCAGAGAAAATTCTCTTTTGCTGTACATAAGAAGAAACACAATATTCTCTACCAAATCTAGCTTCAACATCAGGAATGAAATGGTTAATAAACAGTTGCATGAATCTGTGATAATAAACCATATTCCTGTCATGATCTCTTGATCCAAGTTTAATACACATCTGATTTAAGATAATGTGACCAAAATTAATTACTCTGTTATAAAGCAAGGCATATGCAATATGTGATGTAACAGCAGTAATTTGTTGAAAAGAACTACATTTACCAGTAAAACATTTAGCAATTTGATCAAAGAAGAAAGACCATTCTTTCCTAAGAAAAGATCTATTTAACTGGCTCATGTTATCTAGAGGTCCATCATAACCTAATTTAGATAATATAGTTCTCACATCATCATCAGATGGTACATTCTCAAAATTCGTACTAACAGGTATGCGAAGTACTGAAGTAACAACAGATTCAGTAAGATTAAATGAGTCTTGTCCTATGTGTAGAACAATCTTACCTGATTGACTCTGAGTAGAATCAATTACCTCAGTATTCTCCCAAGCTTGTGAAACAGCTACTTGATTAATTTGTGGAAATCAGTTGACACCCCTTCCTTGTTGGTGAAAATCAGGTGAAAATCAGTTGACACCCCTTTCGCCATAAAGTCCATTATCAGGTGAAAATCAGTTGACACCCCTTCCTTGTTGGTGATAGTTACAACATGATTGTTCATCATAAAATCAAAGTCACCAAACTTGAAAGCTACTGATTTGGGTAGTCTTCTTTGAGTTGTCATTTTGATCTGAAAAGAACTTAAGAAATCTTTGAAATTGATTAGTGATTTTAAGAACTCGAGAGTGTTTTTGCTTTAGAGAATGAAATTAGAGAAAGCAATTACACGATTAGAGTGTCAAAATAATTATATTTCAAAAATCCTTCAAACCCATTATCCCACGTTGACACGTAGGTTGACAGGTGTCAGTCCCTGAAAAATGCAGTTACCTACACCATTTGGAAAATAAAATCCAAAAATAATGTCAAGTAAATAAGTCAAGGTAAAATCAATACTGATCAGCTTCCTTTTCCTGATGTGATCTTCTCATCAGGATAATCACACGATTCAATGTGATTTCTGAATAAAAAGAATTACTAATCCTGATATGAACACACTTGTATTCCTGATCAATATCATCCTGATTCCAGAGACTAAATGAAGTTTCCACATGGTATTTTCTTTTACCTGTAAAAGAAATAAATAAAATTTGAACAAAATCAATTGGTTAAATTCGTTCAATATTTCTTGAAAATACAAGAAATACAGTCACACATAATTATGACTGACTGCATTGATATCTCCCAAATGACTGTTTAGCTTCCCACGTCTTTCTATAAAAGAAACCGACGTCTTATGCCATTCTCCAAAACCTTTTCATTCTTTTCTCTTTCCATCATGGCTTTCAACCCAAATCTTCATATGAACCCTAGCTTTTGGTTCATTACCACTGAGAAGTTCTTTACTCTTGATGATCAAGAGCAAGTGAACTATCTCTTAGAAAAGATGACTTTTCTCATCGAGTCAGATATGGTTGGTCTTAACCCAGATAATTTCCACGAATCTCCTCTAAAACATCTACCAGTTGGATACAATCCTCCTCTAATCTCTTCACACCTTGAGGATGAAGAATTTGGTGAGGAGTCTGAGGTTGATCTTGATGGAGATGCTATTCATCTTCTTCAATGAAGATGAGTCAGCTGCTCTCATTCAAGTCGCCCAGACAAGGAATCCAATCTTGAGATGCTCCTTGTCCTGAAGTCGATCATTGAGGATTGAAGCAGCAACAACTTTAGACAAGAATAGAATTATCAGTAGTAGTTAGACAAAAAGAAGAATTGTATTTCATTTCCATGTATGTAATGCTTTTGATTAATGAACATACAAGTTTTCTTAATATCTACTTGTCTATCGTTGTTTATTGACTGACATGGATAATGATATAAATTATCAGTATGCATGTAATAAAACTTGCTAACATAGACTTTACAAAAACTCAGAATTGAACCACTAAATAACATGAACTTCAGAATTTGAAACAGTAAGACACATAATTTCACAATCCTGATACTGACGATACAATCCTGATGTCAATACTGATGACGTCAACATACTGATAGCAATCCTGATGTTTATTAACAAGTCTATCATACTGTAATTTATCAAAGTAAAGTGTTACAGCTTAAACATTTAACAATCAAGTATAGATCTGACAAAAATATCTAGTCTATAAGCTGAAACAACATACCTTGCTACTTATGCAGATGTTAAAGGTCTAAAAATTTAACATTCCTAACTCACTAACCAATCTAATGAATGTAGCCTCATCAAGTGGTTTAGTTAGAATATCTGCAAGCTGTTTCTCAGTAGGAACAAAATGAAGTTCCACAGTACCATTTTCAATATGTTCTCTAATAAAATGATACCTGACATCAATGTGCTTAGTCCTTGAGTATTGAACTGGATTTTCTGCAATTTTGATAGCACTAGTATTATCACAAAACATAGGAATATTACTAAGTGTCATACCATAATCCATCAACTGATTTCTTATCCAAAGGAGTTGAGCACAACAACTGCCTGCTGCAATGTATTCAGCTTCTACAGTTGAGGTTGAAACTGATTGCTGCTTCTTGCTTGCCCAAGAAATCAATCTGTTTCCCAAGAATTGACATGTACCTGTAGTGATTTTCCTATCTATTTTACACCCTGCATAATCAGAGTCTGAATAGCCAATTAGGGAGAAATCAGATTCTCTTGGATACCACAAACCAAGATTTGGAGTTCCCTTGAGATATCTAAAAATTCTCTTCACAGCAATTAAATGAGATTCCTTAGGATCACTTTGGAATCTAGCACATAAACAGGTAGAGAACATTATATCTGCTCTACTTGCAGTTAGATATAACAGTGAACATATCATGCCTCTATAGCTAGTGTTATCAACACTCTTTCCCTTAGGATCAGAGTCTAGCTTAGTGGCTGTTGCCATGGGTGTCTTTGCAATTGCATAATTTAGAAAGTCAAACCTTTTTAAAAGATCTTTGATATACTTTAACTGATTAATGAAAAAAGCAGTCTCAGACTGTTTGACCTCCAAGCCTAAAAAATAATTTAGTTCACCCATCATGCTCATCTGATACATAGACTGCATAAGCTTGCTAAACTTAGCACATAACTTTTCATTAGTAGAACCAAATATAATATCATCAACATAAACTTGAACTAAAAGCAAATCACCTTTTATCTTTCTAAAGAATAGAGTTTTGTCAATTGTACCTCTTGTGAAGCCATTTTCAAGAAGAAATTTAGACAAAGTCTCATACCATGCTCTTGGTGCCTGCTTTAGTCCATAGAGTGCCTTGTCAAGTTTGTAGACATGATTTGGAAACTTTGGATCAACAAAACCTGGTGGTTGTTCCACATACACTTCCTCATCAAGTTTGCCATTTAGAAAAGCACTCTTTACATCCATCTGGTATACCTTGAATTTTGAATGAGCTGCAAATGCAAGAAACATTCTGATTGCTTCCAATCTTGCTACAGGTGCAAAGGTTTCATCATAGTCAATTCCTTCTTCCTGAGAATAACCCTTGGCCACCAGTCTTGCTTTGTTTCTTACAATCATACCAGATTCATCCAGCTTGTTTCTGAAAACCCATTTAGCACCAACAATAGATCTATCTTTAGGTCTTGGTACCAGTTTCCAAACTTTGTTCCTCTCAAACTCATTCAATTCTTCCTGCATTGCTATTACCCAATCAGGATCCTGTAAGGCTTCTTTAACCTTCTTAGGTTCATTCTTTGAGAGAAAACAACTGTACAAGCATTCATTTTGAATTGATCTTCTAGTTCGAACACCACTATTTGGATCACCAATTATCAAATTTTCAGTATGATCCCTTGTTCATTTTCGAACAGGTGGTAGATTGTTCCTGCTAGACTCTCCCCTTAAGTTAGTGGTATTTCTTGTAGAAGAGTGTTCATTTCCTTCAAAAGCTCCCCCTTGATCAGTGGAATCAGTGGATTCAATACTGCTGCTAGTTTCTGATCTTCCTTCATTAGACTCTGAAGGATCAGTTTCTGATGAAGTAGACTCTGAAAGACTAATCTGATCCTGACCAGTACTGTGCTCTCCTTGATTGAATTGCTCCCCCTCAACAGTAGCATTCCTTTGAGAAGCAATAGAGATTTCCTCTGGAGAACCTTCATCATCGCTGGAGAGAATCTCAGAATACTTAAGATTTTCAAATTCCAGATTGTCATGGTTTTCATCAGTTTGCAAAATTCCAAACTTCTTATCATCAAATGCAACATGAATTGA
The DNA here is from genome assembly GCA_036435485.1 of Saposhnikovia divaricata. Lineage (NCBI taxonomy): Eukaryota > Viridiplantae > Streptophyta > Magnoliopsida > Apiales > Apiaceae > Saposhnikovia > Saposhnikovia divaricata. Next base: position 64,905,300 of record CM071595.1, on the reverse strand, counting down.
TTCCATAACAATGTGAGTTCTGAGATTGTATACTTTGAAGGCCTTTGATGCTGAATATCCTAGAAAGATTGTTTCATCCGATTTGGCTTCAAATTTCCAAAGTTGTTCTGGATGAACTTTCAGGACATAGTATTTGCATCCAAAGATATAAAAGTATTTCACACTTGGTTTCTTTCCTTTGATCATCTCATAGGGAGTCTTACCATGAGCATTTACCAAGGTACAGTTTTGAGTGAAACATGCAGTGTTTATAGCTTCTGCCCAGAAATAGGTTGGAAGCTTTGCATCTGCAATCACGGATCTTGCTACCTCTATGAGAGTTCTGTTCTTTCTTTCTACTACACCATTCTGCTGAGGTGTTCCAGGTGCAGAAAACTGTTGAGTAATTCCATTGTCTGCACAATACTCCTCCATTGTAGAATTCTTAAATTCTGTACCATTGTCACTTCTGAGCACTTTGACCTTGTACTCAGAGCTATTTTGAATATTCTTGACAAGTTCAATGATTTGCTGAGGAGCTTCATCCTTGTTATGTAGAAAGAATACCCATGTGAACCTTGTATAATCATCCACTATAACTAGAGCATATCTTTTCTTGTTGATAGACATAATGTTTACTGGACCAAATAAATCAAGATGCAGCATGTGAAATGGTTCAGTAATTGAATTTTCTGTCTTGCTCTTGAAAGTGGTTCTTCTTTGTTTTCCAAGCTGACAAGCATCACAAAGTCCATCTTGCACATAATTTGCCTGAGGTAGGCCTCTCACCAGATGGTGCTTAACAAGTTGATTAAGCTTCTTGAAATTGAGATGTGAGAGCTTCTTGTGCCAGTTCCAGCTTTCATCATTTGATGCCTTGTTGTAAAGACATCTGACAGTTCCTTTAGATGTGTCACTCAAGCTGGCTTCATATATGTTACCATGTCTCTGACCAGTCAAAACAATGTCTCCATTCTTCATATTCAAGATTTTGCATCCTTTACTGTCAAAGATTGATTGGTAACCCTTATCACCCAGTTGACTGATTCTTAAAAGTGTGTGTTTCAAGCCTTCAACCAGTGCTACATTTTCTGTGATGACATTCCCCAAAATAATTGAGCCATATCCCAGAGTTTCTCCTTTGTTGCCATCTCCAAAGGATATTATTGGGCCAAATTTTCTCTCAAACTTTGTAAGCAGGGACTTCTTTCCAGTCATATGTCCAGAGCATCCACTGTCCAAGATAACTGAATGCTTCTTTCCAGTGCCCTGCAAACAAAAAGTAGCTAGTTAGAATTTTTTAGGACCCAACTTTGATTGGATCCTTTCTTACTAACTTTTGACCCAACAGGCTTTGAAGATTTTGCTTTTAATTTACCTGTTGCAGAGTCAACATTAGACTTTGATTCACAAACTATTTGTGACTAGGAGTTTCAAATTTCAGAGAAAAATAGTCATAATACAGTTCATGATATTCCTTACATATATAAATGGAATGAAGTAAACTACCACAATGATAACAGGGTTCTTGTGGCTGGTATTGAATTCTCTGAGTCTTGGGGAATCTGGACTCAATTTTCCAAGAAGGTTTTTGATTGCAGTCTAGGGCCAAATGATTATGATTTCCACATTTATAGCATTTCTTCCTAGGTGCATCAGGTACATTCTTGTAATTATTCTCTTTGTTAATACCTTCTTTTCCATTCCTATTTCTTTTGATCTTGCTAGACTCTGAAATACTTTCTAGTCTCTGTTTCAACTGAGACTTAGACAAAATACCTATGTTGACATTCTTAGGTTTTTCTAACACTCTCTCATCTGAATTACTATTGTTAATTCTTTTGTTCACAACTGGGGTACCTTTAGAATCAACAAATTTAACATGTTTAGGTTCAGAAACTATCTTCTTACCTTCAGACTTAGATGTGCTAGCTTCATTTTTACTATCATCATTGACAATAGCTACAGTATCTTCTTGCCTAGCCTTATCAAAACCTAAACCATTAACTTTACCAAGAATTTGATTTTCAATGATTTCTTGAGTCTTTTTACCAGAACTATTAATGGTTTTAATCACATCTCTCTCTTCCTCTAGTTCTTTTCTGATATAGTCATAAGCCTCAAGAATAACACCATAATCATGCTTAGCTTTATCAGAACTTAACCTATATTCTTCCATTTGAATTAACTCAGATTCAAGAAAATTATTTCTACTAACTAATTCATCATTCTTAGCCTTGAGTTCATCTTTTTCACTAGCAAGAATTTTGAAATTAGTCATAAGATTCTTAAACTCAACATGAATAGATCTAATATCATCAAAATCTAAGCTATCAAATGAATCAAGAGAGTGAAGTGATACCTTCACAGAAGATGAAGAAGTTTTCTTTGGAGATCCAGGATTGTCTGAAGCACTTGCCATCAATGCAATGTTGTCATAATCCAATTCATCTTCAGAATCACTGGAGTCTGCCCAATCCTTCTGTGTGACCATGAGTGCATTACCCTTCCCTGAATTCCTAGGCTTCTTGCACTCACTAGCAAAGTGTCCAAGCTCATTGCAGTTAAAGCACTTGATTTTGGCCTTATCAAGCTTGATAATTGTACTCTTGCCTTTGTCACTGTTCTTCTCCTCTTTCTTCTGAAAGAGCCTTTGCTAAATCTTCTCCTGTTGAATCTTCCTTTCTTGAAAGCTTTAGCGAACATAGCAAAAAGTTCTTGCATCTCTGATTCAGAATCATTATCTTCAAAGTCTACATCTATAGTCTCTGACTCAGAACTTTCTTTGCTCTTCTTCTTCCTCAGGTCTCTTTCAGTAGATTCAGACTTTTCTTCAGGAAGCTTCTTCGATTCAGATTGAGCATTGAGTGCAACAGTTTTCATCTTTCCTTCACTCCTGCTCTTTTTCTGCTGCTTGTCAAGTTCATAAGCTCTCAATTTTCCATAAACTGCTTCTAATGATATTTCATCCAGATCATTATCTTCCTCAATTGCAGATATCTTCTCATTGTAGAAATCAGGAAGAGCTTTCATGAACTTAGTATTCATATCCTCCAAGTCATAATATTTACCATGCATGGCCATCTCATTGATGAGTTTAGTAAACCTATCAAAGGTGTCAGTAAGTGACTCACCAGACTTGGATTCAAAGTACTCATACTGTTGTATGAGAAGTGTCCTCATATTCTTCCTGACAGGTTTTGTTCCTTCACAGTGAACCTTTAGATTGTCCCATATCTTCTTAGCAGTTTTACAAGAGAGAACATAGTTAGTGAGAACAGAATCAAGACTGTTGAACAGTATGTTTCTCACTTTAGCATCCTTAAGAACGTTCTCCTTTTCCTTATCTGTCCATTCAGATTTAGGCTTCTCTGCTGTATGTTATGGAACAACTTTTCCTTCGACAGTTGCTTGAGGAACAAGCCTTGTTGGAACAAAAGGCCCATCTCTAATTTTGTCAAGATAATCAGGATCTGTTGCTTCCAGGTGATGCAACATCTTCACTTCCCATAGAGTATATTCGTTTCTCTTGAGCATAGGGATCTTAGTATTACCATCCTTGTAACCAGACATGATTGCAGATCTTTATGATTATTCGAAATCAACCTGCTCTGATACCAATTGTTAACTCGAATAACTTGTAGAAGGGGGGGTTGAATACAAGTTATATAATCGTGTCTGATTTTTGCTTGATTAGATGAACAAGAACAAACGAATGAATCAAACTTTGTTTGTATTAAATAAATCAAATACACACTCTACCAAAGGTGTACAATACCTTTAGCAGCTGTTGACAATACAAATCTCTCTCTCTGTTTGTTTCGAACTCTCGAATACAAACCTTATACAGAGCTTCACACGATATGCACTCTACAATTCTCAATTCCGCTCTTTTTTTTTACAATAATATTGAGAGAGTATTTATAATGCTACCTATAACTAATAACAGAATTATAATCTATCTATGACAATGTTCTGTCATCCAGTTGATAGTTTCCATCAATAGAGAATTCGTTTCCTTCACGATATCTTCTTGCTTGTTTTTCAAAACAACGATCCTGTTTTATAGCACTTGCCAGTTTCTGTAGCATCCATAATGACATTATCAGTAACATGACTGATATCAGGATTTCCCATTGCATCAGGATCTGATCATCCCATCAGTATTTGATCAGGATCTGACTTGCTGTATCAGGATCTGCTCTTAGTTCCTGAAATGTAGTCTCTGACGCACTGTTCCTGACTAAACTCTACAGATTACTGTCTAACACATATATCCTATACAAAGTGCTAAATCCTTTATAAAATCAGGATATACAAGAAGTATTAGCAAAATTCTATTCTCAACATCACAACTTATGAATTATTCCTAACAAAAGCGAAGATTCAGACTGGGATGTTGAATCTAGTGCGGTAAACTCGTTTCAGTTTAATACATCTTCTAAAAATATCATTTTGGAATCACTAACCATGCAGGAACATAACAATATATCTATTATGGAGTTCATGTAGTTAAAGAATGAGAACAATGAACTTGAGAAGAAAAATGCCCAACTTAGAAAGATCAGTTCTGATCTTATGGCCAAGAAGACTCCAGGAAATAACCATGCTCAAATCATTGCTGATCTTAAAGCTAAAGTATCTCAGTTTGAAGGGGTAAACAAAGTACTTCTCAAAAGGAATGATGTTCTAATGAAGGAACTCAGCGAGCTGAAAACAGAGATTGATGCTCAAGATGCATGCTTAGAAGCTTTAATCCTAAGGAATCATGCTCAATGGAAGTATCTCAACAATCTGAAAGGATCAAAGAGTTGGAAACTGAAATCAAGAATCTCCAGAAAGGAATGGGAAATTTTGTTCAAGGAGAAGATACACTCAAATCAATGATGAAGTATACAAAGGTTCCAATAGAAAGAGAAGGAGTTGGAATGGCTTCAACATCAGGTCTAAAGTATGATGGCAAACATGGTATTCCTTACGATTATGCTATGCCATGGAGAATTTGCTACAAATGTGAAAATAAAGGTCATTTTGTAAACAACTGCCCTATACAAAGGTTCCAATAGAAAGAGAAGGAGTTGGAATGGCTTCAACATCAGGTCTAAAGTATGATGGCAAACATGGTATTCCTTATGATTATGCTATGCCATGGAGAATTTGCTACAAATGTGAAAATAAAGGTCATTTTGTAAACAACTGCCCTGTACTGAATGCTAAGCCAGCAAGCTGGAAAAGGAAGACAACTCAGAAGCAGCAAGTTGACAGAATAGCTGGAACCAGAAATCAAGCTCCTAAAGTGGTCCAAATGTGGATCAAGAAATCTGATTTGAATGTTCTATATGTTCTATCAACTAACCATGCTGGACCCAAAAAAATATGGGTACCAAAATTGTAAGAACCCTAATTTTTGGTAATATTTCCTTTTATTTAATATCTTGTGACATTGGCAATATGGAACCTTTCTAGTCATCCCTCTTGATTAATAGAATTGATTGTCTGAGAAACTGCGTTGTTGCATTTATTATGTAAGATAAAAAGGAAGATTGTGAAGGCAGGAGTCTTATTGTTAGTAAGAGTTATCAAACTTGGGATTTGAGAATGATTAGAGTATTAAAAGATTTATTAAGAATTATGAGGAGGAATTATGGATATTCGAGGGATTTACACAATTAAGTACTTAAGGAATTATAGGGGAAATCTCTACGCGACAAAATATTATTACGAGAGATTAATTAAGATACGATGCGAATTAAAGATTAAATGACAAGCATTGGTAGAAGAATAATGATACAAGGAGTAGTATTGCATGCAAGTCCCATGCAATCAAGTGGTTAGAAATCAAGCAAACTAGTTAGCCATTGGAAGATGAATAGTACCTAGTTACTTGCTTTTTCAAAAAAGGGGACAAGTAGTACATGAGGCCATGCTTGCTAGTACTTGCCTATACATATATAATATGTATCACCCAACATAACTTTATGCATTATTCAACCAACAACCAAACACAAAACACAAAACACAAACACACCCCCCCTTGTATTCTTGCTCTCGGCCAAAGACAAAAGTGAAGAAGAAAATTTCTTCTTCCCCCTCTTCCATCACTCATAAATCACCACATAATTCCTAGGTCATCTTCATCATCTAGACAAGGTATGTTAGCAATTTCAATCCATTTCATCCACCCAATTTCAAGTTACAAATTGTTAAAGCTTGGATGAATAGTAACCATGTTTTATTTCCTTTTAGATCTTGGATTTTAAGTGTTGTAGGAGACCATTTAAGGTGTTGTTGAGTTGTGAAAAGCTTATCCAAGGCCCCTAGGTGCTCAAGAAGGTATAAAAATCTCAAACCCTCTTGGTTATGTATTATTTATAAAGTGTGGTAGTAGATCTATGTGTTTGTGAGCTAATCTTGGTTGTATATGTATTGGATGACATGGATATTGAGTTTTGATGTTGAGATTGTGACTTTTATGAGTATGGATAATATATATATATCTCCATGAGTGTTATGAACCATGATCTAGGTGTATTAAGTGTTGATTGTGTGGTGGAAGTGTGAAAAATGGTTGATCTAAGTAGTTTGTGCATGCTGAGTTTTGTCCAGGAACATTGACCGGTATTGTAACACGATTTTGAACCCCCAAATGTTGTCCCCTGATGTCCTACCATATATGGTTGGAAAGATAATTGAATTAATTTCTGGAAATATAAGGTTCATGGCTAGGTTATGTATAGATTTTAAGTTATGGCCGGAGAAGTGAATTGTGTTTCTGGATTCCGGACTGCACTAAGTGACCCCCTTGTGAACCTTGTTTAAACCCCTAAAAATACATGTGGGATCATGAAAAAAATTGAGAAGTTAGGGAATGCAGTGGTGAAGACCACCCAAGAAGAATTGGATTAAAATATGAATTTTTGGATTTTATAAAAATGCTAGAGTAAAATTCGCGCATGGGAAAAAGTCGATTAGTGGAGCATGATTCTAGGGTTAATGGTTATTATTCGAATAATGTAACTAAATTAAGTCGATTAAGTGACGAGCGTAATCGAGTGATGACATGAACCTATAGTGGGGCTAGAGAGTCATAAGACGAAGTCGTTAAGTTAATTTCGTACCCCCCCTAAAGCCCCGTAATTAAAGAGATATTGTTAAGGTACTAACGAGCGGTTATTGCTTATGTATAGATCGTTCGAATCCGCACGCTCGACCACCCCAACCAAACCAAGGCAAGTTTACTTTTCAAAACTTATCCATATACAAGGACTTTCACTGTTGTGTTTGTAGTTTTCAATTATATCAAATGCTATGTTTATCGAAGTATTGATGCAATTGAGATTGAATAAGTACATATATGCTTGTACCCCTTGAACTTAGATTGAAATGTTTTCTTCGGACAACGACTCTAGCAATAGAGGTCGTAGCGGTCCGTATATACTATTGACCGGGGAGCGGTATATTATTATATCGTATCTAGATTGCGAAAACCCGAAGGGTCATTCGGGTGGTATCGTATACTCAAATAACTATTGTTATATCTTCGTAAATACTCGAAACCCTATCTTGGATTAAAAGTTTATTTTATCGAATAATTATTTTATTAATTATTAATATTAAATCTTAAAATATTATTTATTAATCATTGTTCATTATTTAAAGACAAAGTTAATCCAAGATACTTTTTAATACTTTCAAACTCGAACTCTTTCGAACTCAAAACATTTTCGAAAACCCCCGGTCAGGTTCTGCTTCTTGTATGATTTCAAGAATCATCGGTCGACTGATGTCGAACCTCAATTACTCTGTTTTCAATCAAAATCAAGTTTTAAAAGAAAAAGAAAAAGGGACTCTGGCAGGTGTGGGAACCGTTGACGAACGATTCCCGGGATGTGTAAGCGGCCGTGAGCCAGGCGGTCCATCAATTATTATTCCAGCCCAGGTGTTGCCGAAGGATGATTACGGATGTAGTTTTCATCGAGGGTGATTACGGATGTAGTTTTCACCCGAGGGATAGTTACGGATGTAGTTTCTATCCTTCTACCGGTAGAGAAGACCCGCGGATTATTGGACTTGGATGTGGCGACTGATCATCGTCAATCCTTGTCAGGTTTTGTGTTTTCTTTAAGTCCCATTCCTCCATTTTGGAAAAATGCTTTGACACTGCTTCTTAGGCTTTTGTGCCAAGTAGCCGATAGTGTTCTATTTTGATGAGAAAGATGTTGACTCAATGCAGTATCTAGAACTGCAAGTTTATTTTGAAAACAAGGGCACATATTGTTGCACCTTCGAGATTTATCAACTATGACAAGTGATTTTATATATGATTGATACAAACAAGTTTAATAACTGCCAATCATATGAAATGCTATATTGCTTACCTTATACGTATATTTCTTGCTGAGCTATAGTTGCTCACTCTTGCTTGTTTTCAAATTTTACAAACACAACAGCTAAGCGAAATGGCAAGACCCAGACAGACTGCTCGAAAGCAGGTGACTAGACCCGAGCCAGCACTTGAGATTCCACCGGTAGGCCCCATTAGCCGGATTGGTTGGCAGCTTTTGTTAGTTCGTTTTATTTATCAGTATGACCTGTGCAAGGCAGTGTATCGTAACAAACTTTCAAGCCGCCAACTTCGCTTCATATCGAAGTGTTGCTGGTAGCATATATACTATTTAATTCGGTCTGTAATAACTCTGATAATTTTATTACTGTTTAATCAATGTGTGACGTTTCTGAGGCTCTAACCTGTGTGTGTGTGTGCGGTGTGAGTTTATTGTGGGGTCGATGGCTGTGTTATATATATTATGTGCAAGAACAGGTATGTTATTAATGGAAAATGGACCGTGAGCGCCTAGATCTCCGACCCCGGATCTGGGGGCGTCACAGAAATGGTATCAGAGCGAGGTTACAGTTCTCAAAAACGATAGTAATTTAAGAAAGCAACCCTAATAATAATAACAATAACGATAACCCTAATAACAACATTAATAATACTTAGAACTCTCATCGAGTTTGTAGTCGGGTTATCGGATATAGCCCTGACTTTAAGGCCCGTGAGGGAACTACTCCTAAACCTTTCTTTTATGGTTAGTGACCCTCCTTATTTCCCTTTTGTAGATGGAGGAGATACCAGACCCTGAGGCTTTCGAGAGAGAGCATGATGAGGCACTGATGCGAGAGACCGAGGATCCTGAGGAGGATATGGGTGCTGACTCCGAGCTTGGCCCCTGGATTACACTGATAGAGGATACTGATGATTAGGATCCCGTTGAGGAGCCCTTTGAGCCTGAGCCTGAGCCAGAGCCTGTTACCCCATCTCCTGTAGCTACTGATGAGGAGAGTGTGAGATCCGGTGAGGGTCGTGTTGTGTCACCCCCACCTTCTCCACAGACATCTAGCCCTGTTTCATCGGAGGGTGACTCCGAGGATGATACTTCTAGCGAGGAGGAGCTTGACCCTACCCCTGCTACTGCTCCTGCTCCTGCTACTGCTGCTACACCTACTCCTGTTCCTGTCATACCACCTCCACCGATGGACCTACCCCCAGTGTCGGGTACTGAGCACGCTTACGTGGTACAGTTCCTGACCCGAGACTTACTATCTGTAGAGGCCCGACTTAACGAGGCGAGGCGGGCACTAGTGGAGGAGCGCGAGGCGCGCTTGAGGATCCAGGCTGAGATGAGGACCGCTGTTGCTAAGAGGACTAGGGCTCGACTCCATAGGATTGAGAAGAGGAGCCGCGATAGGATTCTTGGTTTAGGGATCCGCGGGGGCGGAGTGATCCAGGCTAGGGATGCTAGGCGTGTTGTTCGTCGTGCATTTGCCCGAGTGAGGACCTTGCTCCGCCGCGGTGCGGCCCCGTGATGTGTTACTGGTAGCTCAGTCCCCTAGGTTCAGAGGACATTAGTGTGTCAATTTTGCGGGATAGTTGACTTGTGCAGTGGTATCCTTTCTGACCAGTGGATGAGTAGACTGACCTACAGATATGTAGATGTGATTTCGGGTAGTATGTACGGATGTAGCCCTACTTTTGTGTAGCCCTGACTATTCGGATGATGTATTTGTATTTGTTCCACTTTTGCTAGACTTTGACATCGGAACTATGTATTTGGCTCTAACATCCAAACTTTGTGATAACCCTTGTACCGTACTTATTTAGTTTCAGTTTCCTTAATATTGCCTCAACTGCTTTACTTTCCGATGCCATGCTTTACTGTTTTGATATACAACTGTGATTATACAATTGCTACAAGCCACAAATACAACCATGCTGTTTCAAATTTACGATATGCGATTTCAAATTGTTCTCTACAATTTCCAAAAATGTTCCTACAATCTTTAAAAAATAAATTTTTCAAAAAAAAAAATATTTTTTTGAAATTTGGAAAAAAAAGTTTTTTTGAGGTTTCGAAGTTTTGAAAACTCTTGTAAATGTTTTCGCATCCCAAAGGGATTTTTTTTCCCAAAAATGTTTGACATTTTATCTCCAACATCGGATTATTAAAACTTTGCAACTTCCACCCTTATGAGGAGGAACGATACGCTCCTGACCCGTGCAAACGCTGTCAGGTAATTGGAAAACCCTAACCCATTCCTTGTTTTATTATCAGAATCATGCCACCCAGAAGAATGAACACTCGAGCTCACCCGATCAGTTCTGAGGGCCAGGGTAGCCACCATGGAACCGGAGGCCACCAGAACCATGAAGGGGATAATGCCAACCTGAGTGAGAATGAGGTCAACGATCATAACTTGTTTGATGACTCTGAGTATGAAGAAGAAGAAGCTGGTGATGACACCCGAGAGGTAGAACATCCTAGGGGAGGCCCTATGGAACAGTTCATGGAGTTACTTAGGCAGAACTTGGACCGTCCCCCAGTTCAGCAACCACCCTAAAATGTTAATGCTAATGCTTTCCGGAATTTCAAATCCCTGAAACCCCCATAATTTAAAGGAACTGCCGACCCGGTCGAGGCAAGGGCCTGGCTGAAGGAAATGGAAAAATCTTTCGAGATACTAGGTGTCGCTGAGGAGCAGAAGACTGTTTTCGCCACTTACCTTCTGAAGGGTGAGGCGAACTATTGGTGGGAAGCTAAAAAGAATTTGGAAGGAAGAGGTGTGGTGACCTGGGAGAGGTTTAGCGAGCTGTTCTTGGAGAAGTACTTTCCTAGGTTCATGGAGACACAAATGGAGCTAAAGTTTTTGGAACTGAAGCAAGGAAACATGACGGTGGCTGAGTATGAGGCCAAATTTACTGAGTTGTCAAGGTTTGCGCCGGAATATGTGAACTCTGAGGCAAAGAGGGCCCGAAGGTTTCAATTAGGGTTAAAACAATGGATTCAGAATCGTGTGGCGGTTCTTGAGCTGACAGACTATGCCACCCTGGTACAGAAAGCGTCAATTGTTGAGGCTGGGAGTGAACAGATGCAGAAAGAGAGGGAAGGAAAGAAGAGGAAGTTGGATAGTCGAAAGGGAAACTCTGCTGGAGGGAGCTTTCCGAGAAAATTTAAGCGAGGAACGATGTCCCAACCCAGCGGAAACTTTGGAACCAAGAGAGCTGAAAGTTGGAGTGTGGGCCAGAGCGGCCGACCACAGGGATCGTCTTACTCTACCCCATCCCGAGCCCAACCCCCAAAATGTAATAAATGTGGAAGGAAACATGCGGGCGTGTGTAACCTGCAAGATGTGAAGTGCTTCAAGTGTGGGCTGACAGGGCATTATGCTAACGCCTGTCGCGGAACTAGTAACAACACGAGTGCCGGAGGTAATTGCTTCAAGTGTGGGAAACCAGGGCACCGAATGAGAGAATGTATGTCCTCTGGGCCAGTTGCATCGAGAGTGAGTGGAACTGCTTCTAACAAGGCCCCTACTGCAAGAACTTTTAACATGACGGTGCAGGATGCCGTGAGGAACACGGATGTGATTGCAGGTACTCTACTACTCAACTCAGTTAAGGCAAATGTTTTATTTGATTTGGGAGCTACCAAGTCTTTCATATCTCTAGATTTTGTATGTCAGTTAGGCCTTAAGACTGAACCATTGAAAGACAGATTGCAAATAGAGATAGCTAATCATGAAATTATTCCCGTTAGCCAAGTATGTCCAGGTTGTGACCTAGAAGTAGAAGGGCGACACTTTCGGGTAGACTTAATACCTTTTAAACTAGGGGAATTTGACGTAATAGTAGGTATGGATTGGTTAACAACCCACGGAGCCCAGATTGATTGTATGAAGAAGAAAGTAAGTTTGAAACTGCCAGGGGACGAGGAAGTAGTGTTTAGTGGGAAACGGCAAAACCAAAAGTTCCTGACTATGATTCAAGCTAAGAAGCTGTTACGTAAAGGATGCGAAGCCTATTTAGCCTATGTGAAGGATACCAAGAAGGAGGCACCAAACCTACAGGAAATCCCTGTCGTTAATGAGTTCACGGACGTATTTTCGGATGATCTTCCCGGACTACCACCCGATAGAGACATCGAGTTCGCCATAGACCTAGTTCCGGGTACGGCTCCAATTTCGAAAGCCCCATATCGGCTAGCCCCAGTGGAGATGAAAGAGCTGGCCACTCAGTTACAAGAGTTGTTGGATAAAGGGATGATAAGACCTAGTGTGTCACCGTGGGGAGCCCCGGTGTTATTCGTGAAAAAGAAGGACGGCAGTATGAGATTATGTATAGACTACAGGGAGTTGAACAAGGTGACTATAAAGAATAAGTATCCCTTGCCCAGGATAGATGACCTGTTTGATCAATTGAAAGATGCAGTTTACTTCTCTAAAATTGATTTGAGGACCGGGTATCTCCAGTTAAAGATCAAACCGGAAGATATACCAAAGACGGCCTTTCGCACCCGGTACGGACACTATGAGTTCCTAGTGATGTCATTTGGGTTAACGAATGCCCCTGCAGCTTTCATGGATTTAATGAATCGGGTCTTCAAGAAGTACTTGGACAAGTGTGTTATAGTCTTCATCGATGACATCTTGATTTATTCCAAGACGAAGGAGGAACATGCAGAGCACTTTAGGATTGTATTGGGAGCATTGAGAGAAGAAAAGTTGTACGCTAAGTTCTCAAAGTGCGAATTTTGGTTGAAGGGAGTTCAGTTTTTAGGGCATGTGATTAGCGAACAAGGCATTCTAGTGGACCCAGCCAAAATAGAGGCTGTATCAAATTGGGAGAGACCAACCACTCCGACAGAGGTGAGAAGTTTTATAGGGTTGGCTGGCTACTACAGGAGATTTGTCCAAGACTTTGCCAAGATAGTAGCCCCTTTGACCCGACTAACTCGCAAGACCGAGAAGTTTGTGTGGACTGAAAAATTCGAAGAGAGCTTCCAAGAGTTGAAGAAGAGGTTGGTGACAGCACCAGTACTAGCCCTACCTGATGATAAGGGAGATTTTGTGATTTATAACGACGCATCCCATAAAGGTTTAGGGTGTGTGCTTATGCAGCACGGTAAAGTGATCACGTATGCATCCAGACAACTTAAGGAGTATGAGATAAGATACCCCACCCATGATTTGGAATTAGCAGCGATAGTTTTTGCTTTGAAGATTTGGAGACATTATCTTTACGGAGAAAAGTGTGAAATCTACACGGATCACAAGAGCTTAAAGTACATATTCACTCAGAAAGAGTTAAACATGCGGCAGAGGAGATGGTTAGAGCTAATCAAGGATTATGATTGTGAGATTCATTATCACCCAGGGAAGGCCAACGTAGTGGCCGATGCACTTAGCCGAAAGGAGAAACTCAAGATGATAACGTCAGTGGACGAGTTGATCAAGGACCTTGAGAAACTAGAGATTGAAGTGAGGTTACCAGGAATTGGACAAGAGAGTCTAATGGAAATAAAAGTCCAACCACCGCTATTGGAAAAGATTAAGTTATGCGAGGAAAAGAAGATAGAAGAAGAAAAGAATTCGATGGAGAAAATTTTGACTGGCGAGGAAATTAAGTGTGAGAAGGACGGGAATGGAATTATGAGGTATGCATCTAGGATATGGATCCCGAACGTTCAGGAGTTAAAAGATGAGATTTTGCAAGAGGCTCATAGTTCAAGGTACTCAATTCACCCTGGAGGCACTAAGATGTATAGAGATCTGAGGGAATACTATTGGTGGCCAAATATGAAGAAGGACGTGGCAGAGTGGGTAAGTAAATGCTTGACATGTCAAAGAGTAAAGGCCGAACACCAGAGGCCCAGTGGATTGTTGCAACCCTTAGAGATACCCGAGTGGAAGTGGGAGCAAATTGCGATGGACTTTGTGGTCGGATTACCAAGGACCAAGACTAATCATGATGCCATTTGGGTAATTATCGATAGGTTGACCAAGTCAGCGCATTTTCTTCCAATCAACGAGAGATATACTATCGACAAGCTGGCAGATATTTACTTAAAGGAGATCGTGGTAAGGCAGGGGGTTCCTGTGAGCATTGTATCAGATAGAGACCCAAGATTCAACTCCAGGTTCTGGAGAAGTTTCCAGGATTGTGTGGGGACCAAGTTAAACATGAGTACTGCATACCATCCCCAAACAGACGGACAGAGTGAGAGAACCATCCAGACCATCGAGGACATGTTGAGGGTATGTGCCATTGATTTTAAGGGAAGTTGGGATGACCACTTGCCGTTGATCGAATTTTCCTACAACAACAGTTACCATGCGAGTATAGGCATGCCCCCATATGAAGCTTTATACGGACGAAGATGTCGGTCTCCCTTGTGTTGGGAAGAGGTAGGAGAGCGGAAGATTTTAGGGCCTGAACTGGTCCAACAGACAAGAGAAACTATCGAGCTCATAAGAGGACGGCTGGTAGCGGCCCAAGACAGACAGAAGAAGTATGCGGACCAGACCCTCAAGGACAAAGAATATGAGGTAGGAGAGTTTGTGATGTTGAAGGTATCACCGTGGAAAGGATTGATGAGATTTGGTAAGAAGGGAAAACTAAGCCCGAGATTTATTGGACCTTTTGAGATCTTGAAACGAGTTGGGAAGTTAGCCTATGCTACGACCATACCATACCGACTTCCGACATGTAATAGAACATGATCAAGTGGATCTGCAACCAGACTTAACATATGTAGAGCAACCCGTAGAAATCATGGATAGAAAAGAACAGGTGCTGAGGAACAAGGTTGTCAAACTAGTGAGAGTCTTGTGGAGGAATCAGAATGTCGAAGAATCAACATGGGAACTAGAGAGCGCGATGCGTGAAAAGCACCCCCAACTGTTTTCAACCTGATTCCGGGACGGAATCCTTTTAAGGAGGGGAGGCTGTAAGAACCCTAATTTTTGGTAATATTTCCTTTTATTTAATATCTTGTGACATTGGCAATATGGAACCTTTCTAGTCATCCCTTTTGATTAATAGAATTGATTGTCTGAGAAACTGCGTTGTTGCATTTATTATGTAAGATAAAAAGGAAGATTGTGAAGGCAGGAGTCTTATTGTTAGTAAGAGTTATAAAACTTGGGATTTGAGAATGATTAGAGTATTAAAAGATTTATAAAGAATTATGACGAGGAATTATGGATATTCGAGGGATTTACACAATTAAGTACTTAAGGAATTATAGGGGAAATCTCTACGCGACAAAATATTATTACGAGAGATTAATTAAGATACGATACGAATTAAAGATTAAATGACAAGCATTGGTAGAAGAATAATGATACAAGGAGTAGTATTGCATGCAAGTCCCATGCAATCAAGTGGTTAGAAATCAAGCAAACTAGTTAGCCATTGGAAGATGAATAGTACCTAGTTACTTGCTTTTTCAAAAAAGGGGACAAGTAGTACATGAGGCCATGCTTGCTAGTACTTGCCTATACATATATGATATGTATCACCCAACATAACTTTATGCATTATTCAACCAACAACCAAACACAAAACACAAAACACAAACACCCCCCCCCTTGTATTCTTGCTCTCGGCCAAAGACAAAAGTGAAGAAGAAAATTTCTTCTTCCCCCTCTTCCATCACTCATAAATCACCACATAATTCCTAGGTCATCTTCATCATCTAGACAAGGTATGTTAGCAATTTCAATCCATTTCATCCACCCAATTTCAAGTTACAAATTGTTAAAGCTTCTGTGAATAATAACCATGTTTTATTTCCTTTTAGATCTTGGATTGTAAGTGTTGTAGGAGACCATTTAAGGTGTTGTTGAGTTGTGAAAAGCTTATCCAAGGCCCCTAGGTGCTCAAGAAGGTATAAAAATCTCAAACCCTCTTGGTTATGTATTATTTATAAAGTGTGGTAGTAGATCCATGTGTTTGTGAGCTAATCTTGGTTGTATATGTATTGGATGACATGGATCTTGAGTTTTGATGTTGATATTGTGACTTTTATGAGTATGGATAATATATATATCTCCATGAGTGTTATGAACCATGATCTAGGTGTATTAAGTGTTGATTGTGTGGTGGAAGTGTGAAAAATGGTTGATCTAAGTAGTTTGTGCTTGCTGAGTTTTGTCCAGGAACATTGACCTGTATTGTAACACGATTTTAAACCCCCAAATGTTGTCCCCTGATGTCCTACCATATATTGTTGGAAAGATAATTGAATTTAGTTTCTGGAAATGTAAGGTTCATGGCTAGGTGATGTATAGATTTTAAGTTATGGCCGGAGAAGTGCATTGTGTTTCTGGATTCCGGACTGCACTAAGTGATCCCCTTGTGAACCTTGTTTAAACCCCTAAAAATACATGTGGGATCATGAAAAAAATTGAGAAGTTAGGGAATGCAGTGGTGAAGACCACACAAAAGAATTGGATTAAAATATGAATTTTTGGATTTTATAAAAATGCTAGAGTAAAATTCGCGCATGGGAAAAAGTCGATTAGTGGAGCATGATTCTAGGGTTAATGGTTATTATTCGAATAAGGTAACTAAATTAAGTCGATTAAGTGACGAGCGTAATCGAGTGATGACATGAACCTATAGTGGGGCTAGAGAGTCATAAGACGAAGTCATTAAGTTAATTTCGTACCCCCCCTAAAGCCCCGTAATTAAAGAGATATTGTTAAGGTACTAACGAGCGGTTATTGCTTATGTATAGATCGTTCGAATCCGCACGCTCTGTAACACCCCCAGATCCGGGGTCCGGGATCCGGTGGTTACGGTTTCCAATTCTGTCCACAACAATTGAACTTTCCTTAACATAAAATAAATTACGTCTCTATGACCCAACACAACAATATAAAACACACCCGTTAATAGTCCCAGAGATGAAATCAGAGTAACAATCAAATTTTTTTTTATTAGTCACATTATGAGTTCTTACAAACCAAAAGAATTTCAATATAAATATATACTCTTTGCCATCCATTTACATAAGTCATACTAGACCATATTCTTGGTACTGAAAGAATAAATATATCCTACCAATAGCTTCTTCTTCAGCTCTAGCAGTCTCATCGTCCTCGCCCGGGTCGAGTGCGCCTTGTGCGAGTCATCTGGTCTAGCTGTTGTTGTGATATAATAATAAAGCAAGGGTGAGCAATAGCCCACCAACAATAATATATAACTGAACGATAATGTATAACAGTTCAAAAGTATCTTTCAAACCATATGCCATGCATTTACGGGAATGATGCCTGTATAATATGACAATGAAGTTACAAGGTAACTTAAAGTATTTGTTTGTAGAAATACCTGCTACATCAAAAGTAAGCATGATATTCTCATTGTCATTAAAAAGAGGAACTTGCATGAAAAGATTGCAATTCCAGTTATGAACACTTTTCCAGCTCTGCCAACAGTAATCATGTTGCAGGAAATAAATAAGTTTGGATGATGAACCAATGATGGAGTATTCACCGCGCCCGCTGTTCCAATCTTGATGATCAGTCGAGATCGTACAACTCAATTTAGATTTACTACCGGTAGAAGGAAGAACTGACGGCTTTACTTGTATACCGCCTTACTAGCTCTCCCCGGCCAACGGTTGGGCCAAAGGGGATGGACCGGCGCTACTCGGCCTCTTACACGACTCCTAGTTCAAATAGAATTCATGATTCTGAATGTAACGTTCGTCCCCCTTTCCCCAAGTATAATACTTGTTGATAAGACTCTACAAAGTAGTCGTATCTAGTTGGAAAGGAAAATTCACCAATAACTTCCAAGCTATTGCTTGGTAACGAATATCAACTTGTTCCAACAATCTTACCCCTCGAAAGATGAGAAGGTAAACAACGACTTAATAAGTCCATAGCACCCGAGTTGCGAGTGAAGAGAATACTTTATGACCGGGAAGTCGACAAGATAAATAACATTTTCCAAGTAAGGTTCCCTTATTATTAGGGAGGTAGACTCAAAGAAGAATGATGTCTGAGAACCTTTCTTGATATAAGATTAATAATAATATGACTCCGAGATATTCTCTGTAATAATCGAAGAAGATAAACCTTATCGAGGTTATTCTTAGTATGGAATAAATATTCAAAGAATATTTATTGAATTAAAATATTTTACAGAATATTTAGGAATATGAAAGAATATCTTTAATCAGAGTATCTCTCAAATAATTCTTGAAGAAATATCGAGAGAATATTTATTGCATAATTAAATATTCAAATGAATATTCAAAATAATATTCATTAATTAATAAGACCTGAAAGGAATATTTAAGACAATATTCATAATTAATTAGGAATTTAAATGAATATTCAAAAAGTTATACTTATGTCGAAACACGTTCTCGAGTTATCTCGTTATACCCCTTTTTAGTGGATTCCTTTTTATCACTGATCCGACCCGACATTCGTTCGTTAATACGACATGTCACTGTACTTATACTTGGGACATACTTAAGTCATATGAGTTCTAAGGTCAATCGTTACGAACCAACATTATACTCCGAGTTTTATCGCCCGTTTTCTAAGTGTTTTACCGAAGTTATAAAAGAGTCGTCTTTTAGGGGTTCGTTTGCGTTTAACCTCGACTCGAACGTTTTTAATAAATCGAAAAATGATCCTTTTGACATACGGTTTTCTTTCACACCTTCCTTTTGACCTCTAGTATTTATTTACCAAGATTCGCCATGACGTTACATAGTTTACGAGGGTTCAATTTCAGTTACGAACTTTCGTTTACAGATTTGAACTACTTTTAGTAATTTGGTCATAATTCCTAAACCGTAAATCGAAATGCTTCGATTCTTTCGCCAAAGTGATCTATGTTCAAAAATCTATTAGTAGGGTTCATTAACTTGCCAAGAACAGAGAGTTATGGCTACTGACCAGTTCGGTTTCTTAGTGTTAATGAAAATCGGGCATTACGACGGCTACGAATCGAGCGTTCTAAAATTCATTACGCAACAACCAAGCCACACCGGGCATCTAATCAATTACTACAGTTAATAATCATCTCTTAAAAGCTCAAGAATATCATGCTTCATCAATATATCATCATAAAGCTAATCTAACCACAAAATCATGCTAACATGGTGGTAAAATACTACTAATATCACTTAATCCAAAATCACCATGAATCATGCATAAACTCAAAGTAAAGCTTAGGGTTTGAAATGATTCATACCTTCCTTAGAGAGTAGTATAACCTTCCTAAGCCTTGATCTATCCTTGGATGGTCCTAAGCTAGCTAAATCCACCATGAAAAACAAGAAAAAAACAAGATTAGTTCATAAATTCACTATTCACCCTCCTCTTTGATGAATTATTTGAAAATGGAAACAAGAGAGTTTGGCTTTGAAATTTTTAGGAGATAACTTTTAGGAAATGTAAGACTCACCATAATTTTTACAAGATCAAGAGATGGTGGGAAGAGGGGTTTTGATTTTGGAATTAAGGTGTTGGCCGAATGGAATATTCAAGGGGGGGGGAGTTGCTTGGTTTCTTTTGTTTTAATCTCATCCACTCTCATCTATTATCAAGATAATATCTTGTATAAAGTCACTTTATTAAAGTGATGAGGTGTTGGATGATGAAATGGCAAGACAAGTGTTGGTTTTATGGTGGTTTAGAGCTTAACTAGGTAGTTACTTTGCTAAGTACTTAGTTCTTCCTCTAAGGTGCTAGTTCCTTGATCCTAGTTTAGTTACTAGATATTTTATACTAGTAGCTTGCACAAGACTCTTGCTTCCTCTGCTTGTTTCTGTGTCCGGTTATTGCCCGTTTCGATTGATCGTTCGTAGGAATATTTCACGGATTTCTAATTAGGGTTTACCGGGAATCCTTTTTAATATTAATACTTTCATTCTCCATCTTTCATTCTAACTTTCCAATTTATATTCCTTAAATCCATTCGTTAAATATTTAAGGCTATCAGTGTCCAGGGAACTCTCGGAGAAAATAAAAGTGCGGTTTTTCAGAATCCGACAGCTTTTACATACACTTATTTTCCCCCTGGATCACTAATACGAACTCGGAAATCCGTTCCGAATGCTTCTATATAGTGTCGTCTCATATTATTCTATACTCCCACCAAAACACTATTCATTCTGTATTCTTTACTTGTTCTCTTAGGGTTGTATAATTGTCCGTATTCTCTTTCGATCGTTCCTTAACCTTTTTACGGAACTACTGCATTAATCGTTATCGATCTGGATGACATGAGAGTATTCTCTTGCTTGAAGTTACCATATCTTATTCCCTTAGAAGATAGATTATTCTTACCTATGTTGTCACCCTTTAGCATTCTTCAAGACATAAACATAATAAAGTCGAACTCCATTCATTCTTTCCAAATATCAATTATTCCATTGTAGCCATAACCACTATTCGTTCTTACATCATTAAATACATAATAGTTTTAATTCCACCCAAAATCTGGGTTCTTACATTTAATCCACTGTCCGGTCAAATATTATACCGAAAAAGAATTTGGAATTTCTGAATTCCGATCGTCTCTGCATTCACTTATTTCCTCCGCGTATTACTAATATGACTTCGAAACATCCATATCACGTCCCGTACATAGGGTGGCGTGAAAAGTTTTCCAACTTACAAAATCACTATTCATCCACCAAATTACTATGCATGTACGGGAAACACTATGCACGTACGGGAAATACTATGCACGTATGGGAAACACTATGCACGTACTCATTTTCCTTCAAGGATCCATTAGCTCCTTCCTGGATGGTAGATTATTCTTATCTAGGTCCTCAACCATCGAATTACTCTATTCTGACAATATACAAATGCATCAGGATCATTGTCCAAAGCAATATCCATTCATTACAATTATTGTTCTCTGAAACCACCATTCATTAGAGCTGGTGACCTTGTTGTCGGAATCATTGTTCCTCATTTTATCATTACTTAATAAAAAGTTTTAATTATATCCAAAATTTGGGGTTCTTACAGTCTCCCCTCCTTAAAAGGATTCCGTCCCGGAATCAGGTAGAAAACAAGAGTCGTTTTTCTGTCGTTTCAGCTTCCGGGTCAACTCTTAGTTGTTCTGCCCTTTCTCAGCACATCTACTGGTGCTACAGTCCATACTTTATCCTTTTCCATCAACTTTGTCATTTTTCGTACAACACACTATCCGGGTTATACTCTTACTCAGTCTTATCCTTATTGATACCTGCAATAACATTGGTATCACTATCACCCTACGAATTCGGAGGTAACCTCGCTCGTACTGTGCATTTCCTGATCGCTTTAATCTTCGCAATCTCGATCAGTATAGAGAAGTGGAAAGATTTATTGAGAGATCACTATGATCAATTGAACATTTGTTATATTGCACAGTTAGTACAGAAGGGGGCCAGCCTTTAGTACTTGATAAGCAATTAAACAAGTTATGGTATTCCACTTAGACTTCTATCACATAGACAGATAGTCACGTAGCAGTACCTCCCCTCCTAAAAGGGTTGTTCTTCTCAATTCATAAAGAAGATGAATAGGAGAGAAGAAGAGAAAAGAGTTCTAAAGGATTATAGAAAGCTTTCATGATTGCAGAATATCATACTCAGAATTTACCTCTGAACTATAGAGGTTTATCAAAGAAGAAATTAATCATAATTATATCCAATACTATTTGATCGCAATCTCACGTGTCAACATATCTTGCTGCTTTGTCCATTATTCTATGGACAAATACTCTTGTTCAATCTTAGCGATACTCACAATCGGGAAATCCTTCAACCTTTCAGGTTAAATCTTAGATTTCTCACTTGACATCATTATTACTGACATCCCATATCATGTTACTAGCTTTTTCATAACTATAATATTGACACTATCAGGTTGTCATCCTGAGAATTCATTAGAAAACCCATTCATAACATTCCTTGCTTCTCATTCCATAGTTGCTTTCCCAGCCTTTTCTTTAACAATCACATCCTTCTTATTATCTGATTCTTACTCATTTCTATTATTTACTTTCGCCTTCACCTCTTTATTGAGACACCTTTTTGCACTTGGTACCTCCTTATCGGTATTCCGTCACATTTATTCTATAATCATCACGTTATTCCAATTTAAACTTTCCGAAATGAATCTGGCCCGATCCCTTTAACTTAGATTCATATAATCTACTTCTGCCAACCTTGTTTCTCATCACTTGTTCTTTTCTATCCGTGGTTTTCCACAGGTTGTCTTTCGTAAGTCAGACCAGGTCGTATATCTACCGGCTCATGCTCTTATCATCTATCGAGCATCTGCATTTTACTGGCGTAACCTGGCCACATGAAAACCTGTTATGACCGTGCTATAAGTTTTGGGGGTAAGGCTGGCTCGAATACCGCCGTCCGAACACTTTTAAACCCTCAGGTGGCCCAATAAGTCTCGGGCTCAACCGCCCTTCCCTCCAAGTCTCATTAATTCTTTCCATGGGAATATCTTTAACATCATGAATCATCAACCTCATATTCTCTATCTTGTTTGCGCAGAAGTACACTAACATAACCTTGTTTGTCATTCATCAACATGCCATTTAGTTAATCAATGGCAGCACTTTCTTTATCTTTACATTGTCATCTACTTTCTTAGAAGAATCACCATCGCTTGTTGTTTACGTAGTGCATTAATAGCTAATCCTACGGGTTTCAATTCCTTTAGGGAGACAAAGTAATCACTATTCCTTATCCATTAGGAACACTTCCTGAACTTGATGTAGATATTACATGAAGTAGATACAGTTGTAGAAGAGTTTCAAGCATCGCAGCTATGTCAGGTTGATGAAACTATCACTCATGCAGCTTCCATAAAAGACTGGAAACTTAACGGTTTACTTCGTTAATTTTGTATCATGGTCCTGGTCTGCCTCAAAATGGGACCTTCTAAGGTACGTAATATGCTTAAGACTCCATCAGGAATCGAATCTTTACTTAAACTATTATTACCTTCGATTCTTGCACAATCATCAAAAGGAATGTAACTTCCTCCACTCCAATACGACCTTCAAGGTCTTTCCAAATATCATTTTGTTTCTTCGGTATGAACATTTGTAATTATTCCTTTATACTTAGACTGTCGGCCACCTCATTGGCCTTTCCTGATAATAATAATTTCTGGTAATCCTTGTTCTCTGGATATATTCCAATTCAAACATTTCTACCTCATTCCCATCATTGTTGGGTGAAAGCATTCTCCCTTATGCTCTGCTGATGGAGAAAATATATTTATCAGTCTTTCTCCAAAAGTCATTGCTTCCACCTACCCGTGGGAACTTTATCACGTTTATTCCCAATCCTACTTAGGATACTTCTTTTCTTAGTTCTTTCCTTATCTTAGGATAATCTCAACCTTTATAGGTTCAATCCATACTTCCTCAAGGTTTCATACATGCCTCATCTGGCATTATGTTACTATGTCATACATTCCTTACCAAACTTCCATTTTGAAGTTCGGAATATTACCTTTTTCCTTGTAAGGTTTCATAGGCCATCCTTATCATTCCTCCGGTATTTTCTGGGTACCGGGTATATCAAAATGTCATTGATCAATACTCTAATAATTCTATCTATGTTCTTTCCAGAACTCTTTTTAATAATCCTTACCGATCATTGTTGCCTTAGCAAGTCCAGCTCATATCATCTGAAGTCATAATGTCGTTATTATGGTTAATGCCACCCCTTGTGCATTCCCCAGGGTTTGTCTTAATTTATTGATATCCTATCCTTAATTCAACTGCCAAGGAATTCTTGCATCTTATAATTGGTAGTCAGATCATGTATCCTCAATAAAGGTCTCTTTTCAATCATTCTCATTTGATAATCGATCGGTGGCTTAATGCCACCCTCTTCTTTCAGATAGTTGTCAGCCTATTTGGCCTTCCAAAAGGCAATGTATGCCTATCTGCTCTCTTACAGAACTTGGTAATGGTAGCAAGGATGTTTTGGAAGATATTGGTCGAGTTCAACGTGAATCTCTTAGTACTTATCGATCTTCTCAAATGTACTTGCCTTAGACAAAATTTCTACAGCATACTGATCCATCTCTGACCATTTCCATACTCTCTTCATAAACCTTCGTTGTTTACTTCCCTTAGTCGTAATATGATCATGGTATTCATGATACCCTAACATCATACATCTCAAGTCACTATACTTCCATTTTACTCGTAATCTTGGACAACCCTATACACATGAGTCACTTTAGTACGGGTTACCCCATCCCAAAAAGGTCTAGTAAATTCCCCATCAAAACATGGGTTGCAAAGGGTTTAGTAGAAGATTCCTACGATCTCATTAATATTTCCTTTATATCAGAAGCCCTTAGTCGGTGCTTACCCAGAAGCAACCCTGCTTTGTCTTTTCATTGCTGGTCTAGTCACTTTATAGTCCGTTGTGACTTGGCCTCAACTGGCCACACTAAAATAAAAATATATGATTTTAAGGGTTGGCTAATTAGCATTACTTTTCTAGCAATTGCCGGCATAGTGTCTTCTTCTTTGATACCTTTCTATCTTTCCAAAACTTTACTTCATATAAGTCTTAATCGGCTACTCAGCGCCGTCTCCGGTCGCCTTTCCTCTATTTTTATCTTTTCAACTATTCTTATCAATCCCGCGTGCCACGCAAGCTTACCATTCCCGGCATAACAGCCTTTCACTTAAGTCAATCCCGGAGTTTCTCCGTCCGGCTAATTTCTTACTTACATTTCCTGTTTTCGTCCCATCTCACTTCATCATTTTATCACTACCGTCGATTGTAATGCTCAGGGTCCGTTTACTAACCCATTTTACAGCATCCTTACCCGAATCACAGGGTTTGCTCCAGTTTCTACTCTCTTCCATGACATTCTTTGATAATCAGACAGACAAGGTTTGCCAAAATTCACCGAATTCCTTTCCAGACTCAGGGAAATTTTGATCAATCTACCCACCTACTGGTAACATTAAGGAGACCAGTTTCGAAACCTGAAGAATAGTTCTATGAACCTCCAAGCAGGTGGAATCATAAGCAGTCATAGTTAATGAAATAATCATCATCAGATTGGAAGTTTACCCACTGGAGAGGAATCAATTATATCCATCCCTTAGAAGGGAATCAATAGTTTCAAACTGAAACCTGTCACAACGTCCTGATACCTATACGTCCTGATATTCAATACTACCAAATGTCGGTCTACCTAACCCTTTATGCGAAGCGTCGTTGGAAGCACAAAGTCTCCTTTTTCCATTAAGCAATGCTAGCTCTTGGTCATTACCAATTTCACCTTTTAGCTCCAGGAAGATTTTCTCACATTTTTCTCTTTAACTGCTGATCGTATTACTTGATCTATTATAATTCCGCATCGGAATAAACTTAAGGTACTACTATAACTCTTTGAAAGAAAGAATTTAATATTCCTCTGAATTACATGCATCTAACATTTCTGGTTCATCATTTTACTGAGTTGAAATTAACCCTATACTTAGTCTCTGGCAGTAGTCTCATTACGAGTTCATCTTGACTCACTGGTCTTATCTTCCGGTAGGTTCTGAGGTCACTGTCTTGCTTACTACTTCCTTATATAACTTTATCCAATCATGCTATCACTTCCCAATGTCTTTACTTTCTAACTGATTCATTCATAAAATGAACATTTCCCTTAATAAAACCACCTTATTAATCTCAATTTGGTTCCATAATTTACAACCTACGACACCTGCCTTCTCATGGCGAATTATTACTGACCATATTCATACTAATTCATTTATCAAATGATATGGCACTTACTGCCTCCTTCTCAACTATTCCTAGGGACTCTGCTCCTCGCCCTAAATCGATGTCTTTGATAATCATACATTCCTCTAGCTCTTTCTTCGTTAATATGGAAGTCTCTAGGGATTCTCGTCTATTCCCGTATAAGATCTCAAGTGATCCTTTCAATCCGTCTTACTTGCTGGTACTACCTCCAGTAGACCGGCTACGAATCCAACATGAATCTTCAGTTCTCTTGCTAATAACTCAGTTCTTTATGCTCCCTTTTCTGAGCACTATACTTTAATCATCACAGTTTTTCTGGCTGCAACCCTCATTCCTCAAGGGTAAGCTCCTTATCCTAACAGGATTTTTCCTTATCTGCTAGAACCTCTTCCGGGTCTCTAGTAGGGTACTCCATCGAATTACCCGCTGATCTTCAGCATATAAAGCACCATCACGCTGCAGCTCGTATGCCTCATGGTCTGTCGCCTTACTCGTCAATACGATATCGAGCTAAGTTACTATCACGATACTTAAGAGTTCCCATAAAGGTTTTATATGTCATCACTACATTAAGTAGTCTGACTATGAACTTGGAAAGAGTTCTTATTATCTTAATGAATTTATTGTTTTAACGTCGCCTCATCTCTGGGGTTTATAACGTACGCTCTGATACCACTTCTGTAACACCCCCAGATCCGGGGTCCGGGATCCGGTGGTTACGGTTTCCAATTCTGTCCACAACAATTGAACTTTCCTTAACATAAAATAAATTACGTCTCTATGACCCAACACAACAATATAAAACACACCCGTTATAGTCCCAGAGATGAAATCAGAGTAACAATCAAATTTTTTTTTATTAATCACATTATGAGTTCTTACAAACCAAAAGAATTTCAATATAAATACATACTCTTTGCCATCCATTTACATAAGTCATACTAGACCATATTCTTGGTACTGAAAGAATAAATATATCCTACCAATAGCTTCTTCTTCAGCTCTGGTAGTCTCATCGTCCTCGCCCGCGTCGAGTGCGCCTTGTGCGAGTCATCTGGTCTAGCTGTTGTTGTGATATAATAATAAAGCAAGGGTGAGCAATAGCCCACCAACAATAATATATAACTGAACGATAATGTATAATAGTTCAAAAGTATCTTTCAAACCATATGCCATGCATTTACGGAAATGATGCCTGTATAATATGAACGATGAAGTTACAAGGTAACTTAAAGTATTTGTTTGTAGAAATACCTGCTACATCAAAAGTAAGCATGATATTCTCATTGTCATTAAAAAGAGGAACTTGCATGAAAAGATTGCAATTCCAGTTATGAACACTTTTCCAGCTCTGCCAACAGTAATCATGTTGCAGGAAATAAATAAGTTTGGATGATGAACCAATGATGGAGTATTCACCGCGCCCGCTGTTCCAATCTTGATGATCAGTCGAGATCGTACAGCTCAATTTAGATTTACTACCGGTAGAAGGAAGAACTGACGGCTTTACTTGTATACCGCCTTACTAGCTCTCCCCGGCCAATGGTTGGGCCAAAGGGGATGGACCGGCGCTACTCGGCCTCTTACACGACTCCTAGTTCAAATAGAATTCATGATTCTGAATGTAACGTTCGTCCCCCTTTCCCCAAGTATAATACTTGTTGATAAGACTCTACAAAGTAGTCGTATCTAGTTGGAAAGGAAAATTCACCAATAACTTCCAAGCTATTGCTTGGTAACGAATATCAACTTGTTCCAACAATCTTACCCCTCGAAAGATGAGAAGGTAAACAACGACTTAATAAGTCCATAGCACCCGAGTTGCGAGTGAAGAGAATACTTTATGACCGGGACGTCGACAAGATAAATAACATTTTCCAAGTAAGGTTCCCTTATTATTAGGGAGGTAGACTCAAAGAAGAATGATGTCTGAGAACCTTTCTTGATATAAGATTAATAATAATATGACTCCGAGATATTTTCTGTAATAATCGAAGAAGATAAACCTTATCGAGGTTATTCTTAGTATGGAATAAATATTCAAAGAATATTTATTGAATTAAAATATTTTACAGAATATTTAGGAATATGAAAGAATATCTTTAATCAGAGTATCTCTCAAATAATTCTTGAAGAAATATCGAGAGAATATTTATTGCATAATTAAATATTCAAATGAATATTCAAAATAATATTCATTAATTAATAAGACCTGAAAGGAATATTTAAGACAATATTCATAATTAATTAGGAATTTAAATGAATATTCAAAAAGTAATATTCATTTAATGAATAATATTCTAAATGAATATCAAGTAATATTCATTTAGTAATCCAAGCTTTAAAGGAATATTCGTGATAATATTCGATAAATAAATCAAACTTCAGATGAATATTAAAATAATATTCATCAAGTAATTAATATCCTAAATGAATATTCAAAAGTAATATTTATTCAATAAAATAATATTCTAAATGAATATCCGAATAATATTCATTTAATAGTCTCATCTTTAGAAGAATATTCGAAATAATAATCGATAATTAATTCGACTCTGAATGAATATTAAAATTAATATTATTCGTCGAATAGTTACGTTCAAATAATTATTTGAAGTAAGGATCGTTAAATAAATAATCTCGAACGAATATTCAAATAATATTCGTCGCTCGAATAATGGAAAATATTTACTTAAATATTTTCCTCCGAGGTAATCCCGATATATCAAGAAATATTGACTCCCGGTCTATGTTTGATGAATAAGATGTATACGCCCTTCTATGAGGGTCTTACAATAACCGGCTTATAGTTGATACGATAGCTATCTAATTTATAAGCTAATAACAATCAGGGAATAAGCATAATAATATAACTTGAAAGTAGGCATGCATGCTATGGTATATGTATAACAGAAAACATATTTATATATTTATTCAATCACAACAACAGCCTAAAAGAAGGGAATTGAAACTTGCCTGGTAGTCGAGCTTGGTGATCTATAAATAGCCAAGGCATTCGGGATTAATCACTTAACATAATAAAAGTTAAGTTATACTTATGTCGAAACACGTTCTCGAGTTATCTCGTTATACCCCTTTTTAGTGGATTCCTTTTTCTCACTGATCCGACCCGACATTCGTTCGTTAATACGACATGTCACTGTACTTATACTTGGGACATACTTAAGTCATATGAGTTCTAAGGTCAATCGTTACGAACCAACATTATACTCCGAGTTTTATCGCCCGTTTTCTAAGTGTTTTACCGAAGTTATAAAAGAGTCGTCTTTTAGGGGTTCGTTCGCGTTTAACCTCGACTCGAACGTTTTTAATAAATCGAAAAATGATCCTTTTGACATACGGTTTTCTTTCACACCTTCCTTTTTACCTCTAGTATTTATTTACCAAGATTCGCCATGACGTTACATAGTTTACGAGGGTTCAATTTCAGTTACGAACTTTCGTTTACGGATTCGAACTACTTTTAGTAATTTGGTCATAATTCCTAAACCGTAAATCGAAATGCTTCGATTCTTTCGCCAAAGTTATCTATGTTCAAAAATCTATTAGTAAGGTTCATTAACTTGCCAAGAACAGAGAGTTATGGCTACTAACCAGTTCGGTTTCTTAGTGTTAATGAAAATCGGGCATTACGACGGCTACGAATCGAGCGTTCTAAAATTCATTACGCAACAACCAAGCCACACCGGGCATCTAATCAATTACTACAGTTAATAATCATCTCTTAAAAGCTCAAGAATATCATGCTTCATCAATATATCATCATAAAGCTAATCTAACCACAAAATCATGCTAACATGGTGGTAAAATACTACTAATATCACTTAATCCAAAATCACCATGAATCATGCATAAACTCAAAGTAAAGCTTAGGGTTTGAAATGATTTATACCTTCCTTAGAGAGTAGTATAACCTTAATAAGCCTTGATCTATCCTTGGATGGTCCTAAGCTAGCTAAATCCACCATGAAAAACAAGAAAAAAACAAGATTAGTTCATAAATTCACTATTCACCCTCCTCTTTGATGAATTATTTGAAAATGGAAACAAGAGAGTTTGGCTTTGAAATTTTTAGGAGATAACTTTTAGGAAATGTAAGACTCACCATAATTTTTACAAGATCAAGAGATGGTGGGAAGAGGGGTTTTGATTTTGGAATTAAGGTGTTGGCCGAATGGAATATTCACGGGGGGGGGGGGGGGGGGGAGAGTTGCTTGGTTTCTTTTGTTTTAATCTCATCCACTCTCATCTATTATCAAGATAATATCTTGTATAAAGTCACTTTATTAAAGTGATGAGGTGTTGGATGATGAAATGGCAAGACAAGTGTTGGTTTTATGGTGGTTTAGAGCTTAACTAGGTAGTTACTTTGCTAAGTACTTAGTTCTTCCTCTAAGGTGCTAGTTCCTTGATCCTAGTTTAGTTACTAGATATTTTATACTAGTAGCTTGCACAAGACTCTTGCTTCCTCTGCTTGTTTCTGTGTCAGGTTATTGCCCGTTTCGATTGATCGTTCGTAGGAATATTTCACGGATTTCTAATTAGGGTTTACCGGGAATCCTTTTTAATATTAATACTTTCATTCTCCATCTTTCATTCTAACTTTCCAATTTATATTCCTTAAATCCATTCGTTAAATATTTAAGGCTATCAGTGTCCAGGGAACTCTCGGAGAAAATAAAAGTGCGGTTTTTCAGAATTCGACATCTTTTACATACACTTATTTTCCCCCTGGATCACTAATACGAACTCGGAAATCCGTTCCGAATGTTTCTATATAGTGTCGTCTCATATTATTCTATACTCCCACCAAAACACTATTCGTTCTGTATTCTTTACTTGTTCTCTTAGGGTTGTATAATTGTCCGTATTCTCTTTCGATCGTTCCTTAACCTTTTTATGGAACTACTGGATTAATCGTTATCGATCTGGATGACATGAGAGTATTCTCTTGCTTGAAGTTACCATAACTTATTCCCTTAGAAGATAGATTATTCTTACCTATGTTGTCACCCTTTAGCATTCTTCAAGACATAAACATAATAAAGTCGAACTCCATTCATTCTTTCCAAATATCAATTATTCCATTGTAGCCATAACCACTATTCGTTCTTACATCATTAAATACATAATAGTTTTAATTCCACCCAAAATCTGGGTTCTTACATTTAATCCACTGTCCGGTCAAATATTATACCGAAAAAGAATTTGGAATTTCTGAATTCCGATCGTCTATGCATTCACTTATTTCCTCCGCGTATTACTAATATGACTTCGAAACATCCATATCACGTCCCGTACATAGGGTGGCGTGAAAAGTTTTCCAACTTACAAAATCACTATTCATCCACCAAATTACTATGCACGTACGGGAAATACTATGCACGTACGGGAAATACTATGCACGTATGGGAAACACTATGCACGTACTCATTTCCCTTCAAGGATCCATTAGCTCCTTCCTGGATGGTAGATTATTCTTATCTAGGTCCTCAACCATCGAATTACTCTATTCTGACAATATACAAATGCATCAGGATCATTGTCCAAAGCAATATCCATTCATTACAATTATTGTTCTCTGAAACCACCATTCATTAGAGCTGGTGACCTTGTTGTCGGAATCATTGTTCCTCATTTTATCATTACTTAATAAAAAGTTTTAATTATATCCAAAATTTGGGGTTCTTACACGCTCGACCACCCCAACCAAACCAAGGCAAGTTTACTTTTCAAAACTTATCCATATACAAGGACTTTCACTGTTGTGTTTGTAGTTTTCAATTATATCAAATGCTACGTTTATCGAAGTATTGATGCAATTGAGATTAATAAGTACATATATGCTTGTACCCCTTGAACTTAGATTGAAATGTTTTCTTCGGACAACGACTCTAGCAATAGAGGTCGTAGCGGTCCGTATATACTATTGACCGGGGAGCGGTATATTATTATATCGTATCTAGATTGCGAAAACCCGAAGGGTCATTCGGGTGGTATCGTATACTCAAATAACTATTGTTATATCTTCGTAAATACTCGAAACCCTATCTTGGATTAAAAGTTTATTTTATCGAATAATTATTTTATTAATTATTAATATTAAATTTTAAAATATTATTTATTAATCATTGTTCATTATTTAAAGACAAAGTTAATCCAAGATACTTTTTAATACTTTCAAACTCGAACTCTTTCGAACTCAAAACATTTTCGAAAACCCCCGGTCAGGTTCTGCTTCTTGTATGATTTCAAGAATCATCGGTCGACTGATGTCGAACCTCAATTACTCTGTTTTCAATCAAAATCAAGTTTTAAAAGAAAAAGAAAAAGGGACTCTGGCAGGTGTGGGAACCGTTGACGAACGATTCCCGGGATGTGTAAGCGGCCGTGAGCCAGGCGGTCCATCAATTATTATTCTGGCCCAGGTGTTGCCGAAGGATGATTACGGATGTAGTTTTCATCGAGGGTGATTACGGATGTAGTTTTCACCCGAGGGATAGTTACGGATTATTGGACTTGGATGTGGCGACTGATCATCGTCAATCCTTGTCAGGTTTTGTGTTTTATTTAAGTCCCATTCCTCCATTTTGGAAAAATGCTTTGACACTGCTTCTTAGGCTTTTGTGCCAAGTAGCCGATAGTGTTCTATTTTGATGAGAAAGATGTTGACTCAATGCAGTATCTAGAACTGCAAGTTTATTTTGAAAACGAGGGCACATATTGTTGCACCTTCGAGATTTATCAACTATGACAAGTGATTTTATATCTGATTGATACAAACAAGTTTAATAACTGCCAATCGTATGAAATGCTATATTGCTTACCTTATACGTATATTTCTTGCTGAGCTATAGTTGCTCACTCTTGCTTGTTTTCAAATTTTACAAACACAACAGCTAAGCGAAATGGCAAGACCCAGACAGACTGATCGAAAGCAGGTGACTAGACCCGAGCCAGCACTTGAGATTCCACCGGTAGGCCCCATTAGCCGGATTGGTTGGCAGCTTTTGTTAGTTCGTTTTATTTATCAGTATGACCTGTGCAAGGCAGTGTATCGTAACAAACTTTCAAGCCGCCAACTTCGCTTCATATCGAAGTGTTGCTGGTAGCATAAATACTATTTAATTCGGTCTGTAATAACTCTGATAATTTTATTACTGTTTAATCAATGTGTGACGTTTCTGAGGCTCTAACCTGTGTGTGTGTGTGTGTGTGTGTGTGCGGTGTGAGTTTATTGTGGGGTCGATGGCTGTGTTATATATATTATGTGCAAGAACAGGTATGTTATTAATGGAAAATGGACCGTGAGCGCCTAGATCTCCGACCCCGGATCTGGGGGCGTCACAAAAATGTTGAGTTGTTTTACATTTATTTTGTAGGTATGTCTTGTTGTCAAGGTGAAATCAAATCAATGGATTTTGGATAGTGGATGCACAAGACATATGTGTGGTGATAAATCACAGTTCCTTACTCTCAAGAAGAAAAAGAGTGAAGTGTTACAATTGGTGATAGCAAAACACTCCAAATTCTTGGCAAAGGAATAATTTGTAATAGTATCATCTCTATTGATAAAGTACAATATGTTTAAGGTCTTAAGTATAATTTGCTTAGTATAAGTCAGTTATATGATGATGGTCATACTGTTCATTTTGATAAAGAGAAATGTATTATTAATGTTAGCACTAACAAAGTCCCCCTAGTTGCTAGAAGGGAAGGAAATATCTATATATTGGAATTTGAGATGCATGATTCATCTTGTTGTTTAGCTGAAGTTGATACAAATCCAGATATTTGGCATAGAAGGATTGGACATGCTCACATGGATTTACTCAACAAGCTATCTGCAAAGAAGCTAGTTAGAGGATTGCCCAAATTGAAGTATGTCAAGAAGGAAACCTATTTAGATTGTCAATTAGGCAAAAAAATCAGGACTCCTCATAAGTCAAAGAATGTGGTATCAACTTCTAAACCTTTAGAGCTTCTTCATTTAGATTTATTTGGTCCGGAAGCATATAAGAGCATTGGAGGTAAACAATATGCATTTGTTATCGTAGATGATTATTCTAGATATACATGGGTATTGTTTCTTCGTACTAAAGATTGTGCTTTTAGTGAATTTGAGAAGCTAATTAAGTTGCTTGAGAACAAGCTTAAGACAAGACTTGTAGGTATAAGGAGTGATCGAGGTTGTGAATTCCAAAAGGACTTTATCTCATTTTGTGAAGATAGAGGCATTTCTCATGAATTATCTGCTCCGAGAACCCCACAACAAAATGGAGTTGTGTGGAAAGGAAAAACTGGTCTTTACAGTAAACAGCTAGGACATTGTTGTAAGAGAGCACGCTGCCAAGGAGTTTCTGGACAAAAGCAGTCAACACAGCTAGCTATGTTCTTAATAGAGTACTGATCAGGCCTATTCTCAACAAGAAGCCAAACATAGAATACTTCAAGGTCTTTGGATCCCGGTGCTTTGTACTCAAAACTATTGATAGAGATGGTAAATTTGATGCTAAATCTTATGAAGCAATATTTTTGGGTTATTCTTTGACAAGTCGTGCTTATAGAGTATATAATATTTATAAACGTATTGTTGAAGAGTCAATTGTTGTTTCATTTCAAGAATCTAATGTTGATCTGTCAAGAGATGAGGAAGAAATTGCAGGTGCAGAGAATGACAGCGAGCTGCTAAAGTCAAATACAGCAACTCAGCAAGCTGCCAAGGAACCTGAGTCAACTTCAGCAAATGATAAACCAGCTGAAACCTCTTCTCCAGTAGATGAAACAATTGATAAGCTAGCTAAGCTCACCTTCGAGGGTCCTAAAGGTCAGAGATCACAAGAAAAGATGCCACTCTATGATGGAGGTGAAGTCTCCCCACCATCTAAGAGAATTAGAGTCAATGAAGAAGTCATAGCTCAACATTCTCTGCCAAAGTCAACAAGGACACTAAAGAACCATTCTCCAGAATTGATTATTGGTGATAAATTAGAAGGAATTAAGACAAGGAAAGGTCAAGCTAACTTTTGTGCATTTGCTGCCTTTCTAGCTCAAGCGGAACCAAAGAATGTCAATGAAGCACTACAAGATTAGAATTGGATCATGGCAATGCAAGAGGAACTTAATCAATTTGAAAGATGTGATGTTTGGGAACTTATAGAGCCACCTAAGGATGCTTCAATCATTGGTACTAAATGGGTTTTCAAGAACAAAGTTGAAGAATTTGGTACGGTTACTAGGGACAAAGCAAGACTTGTTGCACAAGGATACAATCAACAAGAAGGAATCGATTTTGATGAAACTTATGCCCCGGTTGCAAGGCTAGAGTCAATAAGAATGTTACTTTCATTTGCATGTTTCAAGAAGATCAAGCTACATCAAATGGACATGAAAAGTGCATTTCTTAATGGTTACTTGAATGAAAAAGTATATGTCAAGCAACCTCCTGGTTTTGAAAGTGAGCAATTTCCTAATTATGTTTTCAAGTTGAAGAAGGCATTATATGGACTTCGACAAGCTCCTAGATCATGGTATGAAAGGCTAAGTCAGTTTTTTTATAAAGAATGGCTTCATTCGAGGTAAAATTGATCCTACATTATTTACTAAATTTTATGGTAATGATATTCTAGTTGTGTAAATATATGTGTGTTAGGTCCCGAAGTATCGTAGAAGGGGGGTTGAATACGATACTACCAAAAAAAAATAATTTCGAGAATATATCTTTATTGATAACAAACTCGAAGGGGTGTTAAAACTTCTAATCCAATGGATTAGCTTCAAAACCATAACACTCCTAAGGATAGTTT
Organism: Saposhnikovia divaricata; assembly: GCA_036435485.1. NCBI lineage: Eukaryota > Viridiplantae > Streptophyta > Magnoliopsida > Apiales > Apiaceae > Saposhnikovia > Saposhnikovia divaricata. Next base: position 64,869,374 of record CM071595.1, on the reverse strand, counting down.
AGGCACGAGGACCTTCCACCCGACACTTCCTGAAAGCTTCCCTACTAGATGGACTGTCTAGCAGCTTACACAAAGAAGATATAAGAGAGAGAAGAGAGAGTTGTGTGTTGAGGTGTGTTTTGAAATGAAATACAACAGGCCTATTTATAGGTTTTAGAAAGTTACTATGCTGTACTATTCCAACAACCCCCGTGGGCCCCACCAGCCTTTTTGAATAGTAGCTGCCATTTGCACAGTAATCGCTATTTGCACAGTAACCGCCATTTGCACAGTAATCACTATTTGCATAGTAACCACTATTTGCACAGTAACCACTATTTGCATAGTACCTGCATAGTAATCACGCATAGTAACTGTGTATAGTAACTTTGCATAGTATTACTATTTTTGGCTGTTTCTTTTGGGCTTCTCTCTTCTGTTTCAAATATTCTTGAGATATTATGTCTGTCCTTGATCGTTAATAGGCTTTGGCAATTCTTTCTGTGAATTAATGTGTTGATCCTTCTCGTATGTGCAGACACTTAGTGCACTGGTCTGGTTCACAAGTGACTAGCACTGATCTTGATCTTCACACCTTCGTTACATTCTAATTGATTAGCCTGCAGCAGTATCTTCAAATAATATAAATACATGGAATCTTTTGGCCATTCAACTGAATCATCTGTACATCTTATTCTGTCACTGAGGCTTGATCATGTTAATGAACTTCTTTCAGTTACTTGATCCTTATCGGTGCCTGTTCTTCAAATTTCACGATCCCTGTATATACCAAATCTTCATATAGGACAGATTCTCGTGAACGTAGTATTATTTGCAAGTCTGTTCTATTGTTGAGTTATCATCCAGATATTGTTCTATGTCCAACAATCTCCACATGTCCAACAATGTGGATGATATTATCTTTGGATCTACTAATGTTGATATGTGCAAGTGGTTTTCTAAGTGTATGCATACTGAGTTTGACATGAGTATGATGGGTGAGCTCAGTTACTTCTTAGGGCTCCAAATCAAGCAAACTTCGGTTGGAATTTATGTGCATCAATCCAAGTACATCAAAAATCTGCTCAAGAAGTTAGAAGGCAAAATCTACACCTATGAGTTCTACCAGCAAGCTGACAGCAGATGACGAATGCGGATCTGATCTGTATGTCGATCAACTTGCTTTGATACCAATTGTTAGGTCCCGAAGTATCGTAGAAGGGGGGGTTGAATACGATACTACCAAAAAAATAATTCCGAGAATATATCTTTATTGATAACAATCTCGAAGGGGTGTTACAACTTCTAATCCACTGGATTAGCTTCAAAACCAGAACACTCCTAAGGATAGTTTAGGCACGAGGACCTTCTACCCGACACTTCCTGAAAGCGGACTAAGCCGGCTTCCCTACTAGATGGACTGTCTAGCAGCTTACACAGAGAAGATATAAGAGAGAGAGTTGTGTGTTGAGGTGTGTTTTGAAATGAAATACAACAGGCCTATTTATAGGTTTTAGAAAGTTACTATACTGTACTATTCCAACAACCCCCGTGGGCCCCACCAGCCACTTTTTGAATAGTAACCGCCATTTTCACAGTAGCCGCCATTTGCACAATAATCGCCATTTGCACAATAACCGCCATTTGCACAGTAATCACTATTTGCATAGTAACCACTATTTGCACAGTAACCACTATTTGCATAGTACCTGCATAGTAACTATGCATAGTAACCGCGCATAATAACCGTGCATAGTAACTTTGCATAGTATTACTATTTTTAGCTGTTTCTTTTGGGCTTCTCTCTTCTGTTTCAAATATCCTTGAGATATTATGTCTGTCCTTGATCGTCAATAGGCTTTGGCAATTCTTTCTATGAATTAATGTGTTGATCCTTTTCGTATGTGGTGACACTTGGTGTACTGGTCTGGTTCACAAGTGACTAGCACTGATCTTGATCTTCACACCTTCGTTACATTCTAATTGATTAGCCTGCAGCAGTATCTTCAAATAATATAAATACATGGAATCTTTTGGCCCTTCAACTGAATCATCTGTACATCTTATCCTGTCACTGAGGCTTGATCATGTTAATGAACTTCTTTTAGCGACTTGATCCTTATCGGTGCCTGTTCTTCAAATTTCACGATCCCTGTATATACCAAATCTTTATATAGGACAGATTCATGTGAACGTAGTATTATTTGCAAGTCTGTTCTATTGTTGAGTTATCATCCAGATATTGTTCTATGTCCAACAATCTCCACATGTCCAACAATCTCCCCCTATTTGATTGTTATGCCTAACAAACAAATTTCAATAGAAAGAGGATTATTGGAGGATAACTCAACTGAAAGGCATATGACAGAGCCTATTTGTAGTTCGAGGATCCAACTCAACTTAAATTAGTATGTAATAGTAAATATTATGTTAACTATCACAGGAATCTCAGATAGTAATATCTGTTAGAAGAAAGAAGAATGTCAATCTATAGTTTTGATGTTTTACACTGAAAGAAGATTCGGTCAGCTGATCAAGCCTTGGTGTAGCATTGAAGCAAATGGATTTTTTTAACGTGACAGAGATTTCAAGAGTGACAGAGACAGTACAGAAGGTTGAAGAGAGAGAGAAGAAAAGAAAAGGACCACATTTGAAAGTCAGAAATAAAGATTCATCATTGAAGTTAGTCGTTCATGAACCAGATAGTACATCGAACGTCAGCAGAAAAATTAGTGGTAATTCTTTGTTAATTACAGTGGTTCAAGAAGACATTAAGACATCTAGTGGATTTATATTACTCTCATTTATTTAATTTAATCAAGTAGTTAATTTAATTAATAAATTAATTGATCAAGAATTAATTTATTTCTTAAGTTGATTATTAAATTAATTAAATCAAAATAATTATTTAAAGCTAATTAATTCTATTTATTTAAATGATTAAGTAAAATCATTTAAATATGAATTAATAAGACATAGATTGTATGTCTTACCGAATGTCTTACAAGAGGATAAGCCTGCAAGACAATCTACATGTCTTACCGAATGTTTTATTGAAAAATAAGCTGTAAGACATAAGAATCCTGTTGGAAGCAAAGCTGCAAGACATAAGCAGTATATCTTACCGAATGTCTTGAAGAAGGAAAGGCTGTAAGACATATACACAAGTCTTATCGAATGTCTTATTGGAATAATAATATCAAGACATCAAATGCTAGGTCTTACCGAATGTCTTGTTAATGTGATTCATGTCTTAACAAGCTTAAGTGTTGAAGTTATCAAGACATGAGATGTCTTACCGGAAGTCTTATTAGCATACTGAATTAAGAAAAGATGCAAAAGCTTTTAAAAGGACACAGACGGACAGAAACGAGACACACAGAACATAATATCTATCTACAAAGACCCAGCAGCTTTTCTCTCTCATTTTCTCTCAAGAACATCAAGAACAAAAATTCAACTAAAATTCAGTTCATCACCTTTGTAATATTTTATCCGGTGGAACTTGATTACTTGATACTCTTGTACTACTAGCGAGTTTTTACTCCTAGTTCTTATCTCGATTTTTATTAACAAATCTAGAAAAGTTCATGTTTAATTTTCTAATTTGTTTTTATCAACTTGATAATTATCTGTACTGAAAATTGTAACACCCATCAAGTTAATATATTGTTATATTCAACTTGAAATTTGTTTCAATTTATTCCGCACAAATTTGTCTAAATTAAATTTTATTCAAAGGACAAATTTCGATAAAATGGTATAGATTGTATTCAACCCCCCTCTACAATCTCATCGGACCTAACAATTGGTATCAGAGCCGTTTGATTGACATACAAATCAAGATCCTATCCTTACACAATTAAAAATCAAGCTCGAATTTTTAACTCACTTAAAAATTCATCATGACTTCTAAAGCCATTGTTAAGATACCTATCTTTGACAAAGATAATTATGATATGTGGAAAAATAAAATGGAGTTGTTTCTAGATGTTACAAATCCCAAATATTTGGGTGTGTTGAAAAAAGGACCTAAAATTCCTATGGTCTATGAAGCAGAAGTTGTTGTTAATAATATGATTGTAACTCCTGATAGAGCCTATGAAAAGGACCCTGCTTTGTTTACCCCTGATGAAAAGGAGGATGCCGGACTGGATAAGAACTTAAGACTCAACCTAATAGATTTCCTGGATACTGTGATGTATAGCCATGTGATGAATTGTACAACTGCTCAACACATGTGGGAAACTATTGAGACCATTAATGAAGGAACGGATGAAGTCAGGGAGAACAGACTTGAGATCCTAACCTTCGAATACGAACACTTTAGATCTGGCCCTAATGAAGGCATTCAAGAAGTGTTTGAAAGGTATAATAAAATAATCAACAACTTACAAATCCATGGCAAGCACTATACACAGAAGGAGATCAATCGGAAGTTCTTACTGAATATGCCTACTCACCTGGAACATAGAATCACTGCCATTAGAGAATCCAGAGATCTGAGTGAAACCTCTCTTGAAAGACTCTTTGGTGTTCTAAAAACCTATGAACTGGAACAAGCTCAATAGAAAGAAATTTATGGTAAAGGTAGAGTTGCAAATACATCTACAGCTTTAGTGGTTGAGTCTCCAAAGAAAGTGGAAGCCAAGGTTGTTCGACCTTGCAGCTCAAACAAGGAGTAGACTGAAGTGGAACAGGGTCAGACACCAGCTACTCAGGATGGAATTGAGTTTTACTCATTAGAAGAATTGGATCAATTGGAGGATGAATCCATGGCACTAATGGTGAGGCAATTTGGCAACTTTAGATTCAGGAAAAATCAAAAGTTCGAGTTCAAGTCTAATAACAGATTCCAGAGAGGAGGATCTTCATCCTCCAGTAGCAGAGGTGGCTATAAAACTGGGACTGTTGATAGAAGCAAAATTAGTTGTTATAATTGCAATGAAATTGGACATTTTGCCACTAAGTGTCAGAAACCCAAACAAGCCCAGAGAAGAGATTATGCTTCTGAAAAGAAGAAGACTGGTAAGGCCTATGTGGCGGCTGGTAAAACCTGGGATGACACAGATAGTGAAGATGAAGAATATGGAAATCTTGCTCTGGTGGCAAATGCTGATTCATCTACTGTTTCTAATTCTCAGGTAAAATTTATTGACTCTAACTTGGTTCATCAGTTAGTGATTCCTTGGTTAATGCACAGAATGAAATTGCTAGATTAGTTCTGTGACGCCCCCGACCCCGGTTTGATTTCCTCTGGAAAGAAACCGGTCCGAGGGTCCGCCAAAACTACATCACAACTTGCTTAACCTGCCAATATATTTTTTTTGTAAATTTCGGCATGAAGTATTCATAAATAGGACTATCCACCTGTTTTTTTTTCAATTCAAAAATTCAACTCTATAACAAAATTCTATTTCACCAAAAATTGTGTCACGCACATCGCATCTCATTACTATCAACCATGAATTATAATTTGTATAACTACAAACCAACTATGTCCTGACTTACCTCGCATCAATAGACGACCAAAACCCACAACCAGCGCTTCAATCTTAAGTCAACCTACGACTTCAGTACGTGATGTACGACCACTAAATCAAACACCAGCTCCGCTGGTCCATCACTTCTTTCAACTTTTCCACGGATCCTTACAAAATCTTCGGTATCTCCTGTGATAATTTATAAAAATAGAATAATGAGCTATAAAGCTCAGCAAGTATATTTTGTAGTGATCCACTGAAGTTTCATAAAAATATTTTCGTTTTGGAAACCATCATCACTACACAGTTTATATAAAAAAAATAAATCACACCGAAACCAGAGTCCTGCTAATATGTTAGCACAACATAGTTTATAGTAAAATATAAACTCACACCGAAATCCGAGTTCTGCCAAAGTATTCATCTTTTAAAAACTGAGTACTAATTTCGTAAACAATTTTATTCCACAATAATCCGAAACTCAACAAAATATCACAATAAATCAAATCTTATAGCATTCTCACAATATTGCATATAAACAATTCACATCATTTCACAATTCACAGTTTATAATGAAAATATAAACTTCACAATTTATGTGAGGAAAAACTGGGCATTCTACACACGACAAGTTCATCAAGTTCTACTAGTGGGGGTCCCCGGCCTTTACTTCCTATTTCAGGAAGTTCACAAAGTTTCCATTTCTGGAAGTTCTACTAAATCTCCATTTCTGGAGGTTCTACCAAATCTCCAAATTTGGAGGTGACTCACTATCAATGCCAGCCTGCTCAGTTTTTCTCAAATCACCTTTTGACATATACTAGTTAAAACAATTTAACGAGTATTCATAATATCATAAAAAATCACACTTTAAACACTTCAAATTAAAAGGTATATTCCTTTCAAATTCATAAATCCACATTTCTACTTTTCTACTTGAAAAATATATTTCTTCTAAAATTCACAAATACACTTTTCTACTTTCCACTTTTCCAGTTCAAAAAAAATATTTTACTGGAAATAAAATTAACATTTTTATACGCATAAACAAAATACGCATAGAATTTAAAACACAGTAAATACGTTAACAAAAATATAACGCATTAATTTCAGTTTATCACAGCAAGATATACTTACAACCACCGCTATCCAAGCAGTCCAACCATTCCTCATCCCACTTCTCTGAAACCTAAACAAGCGTCACCAACTCTTCAATCACATATTCTCAAATAACTCTACTCATATTTTTACAAAGCAACTGTTCTTAAAATGATCAAATTGTATAACTCTTTTCATTTCTCTAATCACCTACTAAAATCAATCATACATTCTTAGGTCTAAGTGCATGTCATTCCTACAGAAAATTGGACATGACCTCTTCGTAACATGGACCTTTCCCGGTGTAAAAACACCTCAATCACCATCTCAATTCGTCACAAAAATTTACCAACACAACCCAATATCATTCCACTTCCAAACATCATTTATCTTATCATTTTCGACTATAACACCTTAGAAATTCTATAATAAAACATTAACCATCAATCCACTGCATACCAAACTTGGTAATCAGCTAAATAAGCTCATAACTAACAACTTTCATTTATAGACCTCCTTCAAATAAGGTATTTAACTTACTCAAAATTACCCCCCAAAACATGGTGACAAATCTGGAACTTTAAAATGCTATCGCGCACCCTTTACTCAAATATTTTTAATAAATCCAAAAATGATCATTTAATTACAAAATTTTCCAGATTTTTCACTTCAATATTGACCAAGTCTACTATAAAAAGTTCAGAACAAAATTCCTAATTTAACACCCAAAACCGAATGCTTAAATATACAATTTGACACAGAAATTTATGCGCTGCGCAACCATCACTAAAATGGGTATAATTCTTAACTCGTTTACTCTTTGGACGCAAGGTTTTCGCGTAAATAAACTAGATTCCAATTAGAAAAACTTTTATTAAGGGTTCACTGCCCAGAACAGAGCACAACACATTCGAATTCTTCTTGCAAGAACAGGGCAGTAGCTGTGTAAACAAAACCAACTGTTTTCATGTTTTTCATGCTTAAAACACATAAAACATCTACAAATTCAAAAACCCTAAATCAACTAATAAAACCCTAATTTATAATAAGCAACATACACCATAATTAAGCTTAAGAATCCAGTAATCATACCTTCCACAAGCTTAAAGACAAGTAGCAAGTTTCAATTTCACCATGATTTCACTTTTTCACCAAAATACTATTCATCATCTTCTTCCTTCTTCCAATCCACCAAAAACACAAGCCAATCCTCAATACAAGCTTTACCCACCATGAATATGTGTTTAAACTTTGATCTCAAGTACTCATCAAGCAATTCCCAAGCTTTTTACTCTCGTTTTCTCTCTTCTCTCTTTCTTCTATCTCTTTTTCTCCCATTTTTTCTCTCCTACCTCCATGTATCTCTCCGACATCTCTCCATGTAAATCTCTTCTTCTATCTTCCGTGATGCTCCCTCTGAAATATCTCTGCATCTCTCCCAATATTCAACAATCTCTCCCGTATTTTCTCTCCTGCGAATTTTTTTTTTATCCCTCCATCTCTCCCTCTTTAATTAAACTCCCCAATTTCTATTTTCTCTCTCCCCGTTTCTGTTTTTTCAGCGTGTGTTGTGTGTCTACATGGGCTTGGCCCAACTTTTATATGCTCACCACTAACCATTTATTTCGTCCCAATTAAAACACTACTTATTCGTTTTATCTCCTTTCTATTCCACTCGTAATTGTTTTATCAAAACAATTATTCCCCCAAATTTCCAAAATAATTATACAACTTAACTTAATAAAATAAAGTCGTCAAATCTCCAAAAGTCTCGTATTTTAAATAATTACGAGTCCACTTGAAATTTCCCGGAAAAATCCTAAAGTTCATCCACCGTCAGATAATTAATATTTGACATCATAATTTAATCCTTAACCAATAAAATAAAATATTCCTCAAAATCCATAATTTATCGATTCGATCTCTAAATTCTTCATTATCTCCAAAACAGTTCAAAATTTAACCATAATAAATCTTATTCCCAATAAAATAATCAAAATTTATATTTTCGGAATCGGGATGTTACATCCTTCCCCCCTTAGAAAAATTTCGTCCTCGAAATTGAGCGCACCTAGACTCATCAAAACAAAGTGGGATACTTTCCCCTCATATTGTCTTCTGGTCTCCAAGTTTTTCTTTAACATCATAACTTTGTCACATAAAATTCATCAAAGGTATTACCTTCATTCTTAACATCTGCTCATGTCAATCATAGTCTCTACGGGGTTTTCTCAAATTTTAAATTCTCTTGAACACCTATCGGTTCACATTCCCATTTCCTGGTTGACTCCCCAACCTGAAAGTTGCTCTACAGCATTTCTCACCAATACAATCTCTTCACATCAGCTATAGACCTTAATCTTCTTCTAAATAATTATAAGAATCTTCAAAGAAATATCATCAATAATTCATCACAATCATCACACAAGGATTAAGAAAATGAGTATTCAGACATGATAGGTTCACAAGTTCTGCTAATGGGGTTTCCAACCAGCTAATCAACTGATTAGCTTTACTTCTAACAAGGAAACATCAACAATTCACAATATCAATGTAAGAATACTCATTGCCCATCCAAAAATCATCAATCAAAAATCAAGATATCCCTCATAGTCGGAAATCAACAGTAATTCAGTACACACATATACTTACTCATCATCATTTATATGTATCTCCCATTTGAGATTACACACCCACTTTATCATCATGATCATCATTTTTCTTTTACAACTCAAAATCATTTCAAGTAATAGTAATATGGTCTTTCATCAGTCATCAATACGTAACTTTAGAGTCATCCCATGTCGTGTTCTACATGGTCTATCTGTACGATATTAAAAGGTAAAGATCTATAAGCTAGCATACACGTAGTCTCCACAAAACTAGAAAAAAAGAAATTATCAACAAAATTGCAAACATAAATCAACAATCTATATCCTCAAATTCTCGTATCAGTATCTAGTACAGTAAAACCTCGAACAACAATTTAACTCTCCAGTTGTTAATATCATTCTCATTAATATATATCCAAATTTCATACTGTATATATTCCCAAAAATTATAATCACTGTTATTCTCAATAGGTATCTTTAGAATCTAATCACAAGATCCTAATTTAATCCACCAATTCTCAATTGTCATCATATTCCAAAATTATCATATAACATTCTATCACTTCCTTCTTCCTTCTCTTTTTCTTCTTTCCAACTATGTCACACTTGTGACGTCTTCGGTCCAAACTTAATAACATTTCTTCTTCATATATGCTGACAACAATTTCTTAACTTAATAATATATTCTCAATTTCTATTCATCCAAAAATTCTTATATCAACCTCAATCCATGTCACAATATCAATCTTAAAGAAATCTATACATCGTCACTCGAAGCACTTACTTTCGACTCCATCATATACGTCCTAATGATTTTTCCTAAAAGTTCCTTGTATCAATGCAATCCATCCAATTCCTATTACCAATAACAATTAAAACCTCATATACTAAAATCTTAAATCCCAATATCTTCTACAACTCCAAAAGAAAGTTTTTAAAACCCAATAACCACATAATCTTCAAACATCAAAATAAATATTAATCTACGTCCACAATAACAAAACTTGTTTCTTTGAACACAAATATCTATTCGTTGATGCTAAAATCACGTCCTCAAACAACATTCTAATTCTTAAAATCCTTACATTCAGGGTTACACTTTTATCCCTGAACAAAAATTAAATCCTCAAAAAATATTCTCAGAGTCGTGTCAAAAATTCAAAAAAATAATTATTGCTTCCCAAAGCAATCACATCAAACTATTATCATGCACTTTACATTGAAACTCTTCTAATTCCTACGCATTCGTGAATTCATCAAATATATCCAATAATATTCTATCTAAAATCTTATTAGCATAATATTCCAAAACTCATGATTTTCCTCACTTCTAATCCTTAAAACAAATATCTTCTCGAAACGAGGTCACATGTCAAAAATCACATCTTCCAATGATAATTTAGTAGTCAAATCGTATGCTCACTCTACGAGTTTATCTCATCAAAACAACTAAATCCTCAAACATGAAATAAGCACTATCATCGAATTACATATTCTTGACAATTTTGCACATCCCAAAAATCACATATAACGCTAAATGATCTCCATCACTCCTCAAAAGTATTTCAGTAATCTATATCCACAAAATTGAGTCATGCTCTAAAATCCTCAATTTCTTAACCAATATCCTCGATAAGTATACTTATTGTCTTACTCCTTGGTACTGCACCTATATCTAATAATCCACTATAAACTCCACACGAGCTCTCATGCTATTCAACATTCACTAACTAAGGATCTTACCCATTAAAGACCCTAAATCTTAACATCGCTTCCATGCGAGAAACCTTTGCTCTGACAATCTCATTCCCCGAAAACTTCAAATTCTACACATCCCTTCTTCAAATCCTTAGTTCCTTGACAAATTTCAGTCATACAACACTTTATCTTTGCACATATCTCACTCTTCTACTCCATAGCTCTGATACCACCTGTGACGCCCCCGACCCCGGTTTGATTTCCTCTGGAAAGAAACCGGTCCGAGGGTCCGCCAAAACTACATCACAACTTGCTTAACCTGCCAATATATTTTTTTTGTAAATTTCGGCATGAAGTATTCATAAATAGGACTATCCACCTGTTTTTTTTTCAATTCAAAAATTCAACTCTATAACAAAATTCTATTTCACCAAAAATTGTGTCACGCACATCGCATCTCATTACTATCAACCATGAATTATAATTTGTATAACTACAAACCAACTATGTCCTGACTTACCTCGCATCAATAGACGACCAAAACCCACAACCAGCGCTTCAATCTTAAGTCAACCTACGACTTCAGTACGTGATGTACGACCACTAAATCAAACACCAGCTCCGCTGGTCCATCACTTCTTTCAACTTTTCCACGGATCCTTACAAAATCTTCGGTATCTCCTGTGATAATTTATAAAAATAGAATAATGAGCTATAAAGCTCAGCAAGTATATTTTGTAGTGATCCACTGAAGTTTCATAAAAATATTTTCGTTTTGGAAACCATCATCACTACACAGTTTATATAAAAAAAATAAATCACACCGAAACCAGAGTCCTGCTAATATGTTAGCACAACATAGTTTATAGTAAAATATAAACTCACACCGAAATCCGAGTTCTGCCAAAGTATTCATCTTTTAAAAACTGAGTACTAATTTCGTAAACAATTTTATTCCACAATAATCCGAAACTCAACAAAATATCACAATAAATCAAATCTTATAGCATTCTCACAATATTGCATATAAACAATTCACATCATTTCACAATTCACAGTTTATAATGAAAATATAAACTTCACAATTTATGTGAGGAAAAACTGGGCATTCTACACACGACAAGTTCATCAAGTTCTACTAGTGGGGGTCCCCGGCCTTTACTTCCTATTTCAGGAAGTTCACAAAGTTTCCATTTCTGGAAGTTCTACTAAATCTCCATTTCTGGAGGTTCTACCAAATCTCCAAATTTGGAGGTGACTCACTATCAATGCCAGCCTGCTCAGTTTTTCTCAAATCACCTTTTGACATATACTAGTTAAAACAATTTAACGAGTATTCATAATATCATAAAAAATCACACTTTAAACACTTCAAATTAAAAGGTATATTCCTTTCAAATTCATAAATCCACATTTCTACTTTTCTACTTGAAAAATATATTTCTTCTAAAATTCACAAATACACTTTTCTACTTTCCACTTTTCCAGTTCAAAAAAAATATTTTACTGGAAATAAAATTAACATTTTTATACGCATAAACAAAATACGCATAGAATTTAAAACACAGTAAATACGTTAACAAAAATATAACGCATTAATTTCAGTTTATCACAGCAAGATATACTTACAACCACCGCTATCCAAGCAGTCCAACCATTCCTCATCCCACTTCTCTGAAACCTAAACAAGCGTCACCAACTCTTCAATCACATATTCTCAAATAACTCTACTCATATTTTTACAAAGCAACTGTTCTTAAAATGATCAAATTGTATAACTCTTTTCATTTCTCTAATCACCTACTAAAATCAATCATACATTCTTAGGTCTAAGTGCATGTCATTCCTACAGAAAATTGGACATGACCTCTTCGTAACATGGACCTTTCCCGGTGTAAAAACACCTCAATCACCATCTCAATTCGTCACAAAAATTTACCAACACAACCCAATATCATTCCACTTCCAAACATCATTTATCTTATCATTTTCGACTATAACACCTTAGAAATTCTATAATAAAACATTAACCATCAATCCACTGCATACCAAACTTGGTAATCAGCTAAATAAGCTCATAACTAACAACTTTCATTTATAGACCTCCTTCAAATAAGGTATTTAACTTACTCAAAATTACCCCCCAAAACATGGTGACAAATCTGGAACTTTAAAATGCTATCGCGCACCCTTTACTCAAATATTTTTAATAAATCCAAAAATGATCATTTAATTACAAAATTTTCCAGATTTTTCACTTCAATATTGACCAAGTCTACTATAAAAAGTTCAGAACAAAATTCCTAATTTAACACCCAAAACCGAATGCTTAAATATACAATTTGACACAGAAATTTATACGCTGCGCAACCATCACTAAAATGGGTATAATTCTTAACTCGTTTACTCTTTGGACGCAAGGTTTTCGCGTAAATAAACTAGATTCCAATTAGAAAAACTTTTATTAAGGGTTCACTGCCCAGAACAGAGCACAACACATTCGAATTCTTCTTGCAAGAACAGGGCAGTAGCTGTGTAAACAAAACCAACTGTTTTCATGTTTTTCATGCTTAAAACACATAAAACATCTACAAATTCAAAAACCCTAAATCAACTAATAAAACCCTAATTTATAATAAGCAACATACACCATAATTAAGCTTAAGAATCCAGTAATCATACCTTCCACAAGCTTAAAGACAAGTAGCAAGTTTCAATTTCACCATGATTTCACTTTTTCACCAAAATACTATTCATCATCTTCTTCCTTCTTCCAATCCACCAAAAACACAAGCCAATCCTCAATACAAGCTTTACCCACCATGAATATGTGTTTAAACTTTGATCTCAAGTACTCATCAAGCAATTCCCAAGCTTTTTACTCTCGTTTTCTCTCTTCTCTCTTTCTTCTATCTCTTTTTCTCCCATTTTTTCTCTCCTACCTCCATGTATCTCTCCGACATCTCTCCATGTAAATCTCTTCTTCTATCTTCCGTGATGCTCCCTCTGAAATATCTCTGCATCTCTCCCAATATTCAACAATCTCTCCCGTATTTTCTCTCCTGCGAATTTTTTTTTTATCCCTCCATCTCTCCCTCTTTAATTAAACTCCCCAATTTCTATTTTCTCTCTCCCCGTTTCTGTTTTTTCAGCGTGTGTTGTGTGTCTACATGGGCTTGGCCCAACTTTTATATGCTCACCACTAACCATTTATTTCGTCCCAATTAAAACACTACTTATTCGTTTTATCTCCTTTCTATTCCACTCGTAATTGTTTTATCAAAACAATTATTCCCCCAAATTTCCAAAATAATTATACAACTTAACTTAATAAAATAAAGTCGTCAAATCTCCAAAAGTCTCGTATTTTAAATAATTACGAGTCCACTTGAAATTTCCCGGAAAAATCCTAAAGTTCATCCACCGTCAGATAATTAATATTTGACATCATAATTTAATCCTTAACCAATAAAATAAAATATTCCTCAAAATCCATAATTTATCGATTCGATCTCTAAATTCTTCATTATCTCCAAAACAGTTCAAAATTTAACCATAATAAATCTTATTCCCAATAAAATAATCAAAATTTATATTTTCGGAATCGGGATGTTACAAGTTCTGTTAAACAATAATCTTGAAAATGAAGTGTTACATCTGAAAAAGGTGCATGTTAATCAAGAACAGCAACAACAGCAAATGAAACTACTTATTAAAAGGGATAAGTCTTTAGTGGAAGTTGTATCCAAACAACTTACTAGGATTGCTGAACTTGAAACACAAGTTAGGGCTTGCTTTAATTCGTGTAAAGTTTCTAAAGAGTTCTTCAATAGATAAGCTGTAGAACAAACTGTAGGAATAGGATTTTGCTACAACGAGGCTGTTGGATCCTTGGGCATAAATACTCCTAACCTTGTTAGTGCTAAAGAAAGGGGTATACCACATGTGCTCAAGAATGTTAAAGAACCCCTATTTAGAAAGTCTATTGTTGAACCACCAAATATGCTTTCAATTGTTATCCAGGAAGTGATGAGAAATGAGGACAGTGCTAATGGCATAGTCCTTGATAATGTTAAATCTGTTAAGGAACCAGTCAAGGTTGTTGAGTCAACTAGTTCACCTAAAACTGGGTTAAATGGTAACAAGCTGAAAAGGAACAATAACATGTCTGACATGCATACCATGCATGTTATTGATGTTTCTCATAAAGCATGCGGAGTTGTCAATTGTATGTCTTGTGCTTTTAATGTCATGTCTGCTTACTTTAATGGTAATCATGCATATAATGATAAGACTACTCCTCGACAACATATGAACAGAAACAAAATTGTTAGATCAAAGACTGCTAGTCCTCCTCAAGTTAGGAGAGAGACATTTGTACCAAAGCCTAAACAAACTTTTGCTAAGGCTGTTTACAAGGTCAAAAGACCAGTCAATGAAACAAATGTTATTGTTGCTAAAGAAACATGGATACCCAAGATAAAACAAAAGATTGTCAAATCTGTTACTAGGGTAAAATGTTTGTTGACTAATGGTGAAATTGGTATTATGGTTAAAAATGTTGTTTTGCCTGACAAAGGCCAATTCTTTAAGTATTCTGGACCCAATCAGATTTGGGTTCCGAAGAAGGTTTAATCTGTTTGTCATTGCAGGGTGTTAAGCAGGTTGATCGAGTAACCTGGATCTTGGACAGTGGATGTTCAAGGCATATGACTGGAGATAAAACCCTGCTGACAAATGTGGTGGAGAAAGCTGGCCCAGTAGTTACCTTTGGAGATAACAGCAAAGGCAGAATTGATGGATATGGCAGACTTGAAGCAGGAAATGTTATCATTGATGAAGTATCTTTTGTAAAAGGACTGGAGCATAATTTGCTCAGTGTCAGTCAATTCTGTGATAAGGGATTTGAAGTCTACATTAACAAGAAGAATTGTCTGGTCACACACAAAAGATATGAACAACCATCTCTTCTGGGAGTTAGAAAAGGAAACTTGTATGTGGCCAATATGAACACTGGAAGCTCTAAAGAAATCAACTGTTTCTACTCTAAAGCATCTACTGATGAAAGTTGGCTATGGCACAAGAAACTTTCTCACCTAAACTTCAAAACAATGAATTCTCTGGTTAGGAGAGAAATGGTGAGAGGGTTGCCTCCAATGGAATTCACCCAGGAAGGACTATTGTTTGCACTAAATCACGTAAGCGTACGTGGTCACAAGTAATATATGAATAAGTCGAGTTCGTTCCCACAGGGATCTGGTCTAGGTTTTAATTCAATCAATGTACCTATGCAAAAATGTATGGTTATTACTCACTGCTAAGACAATTAACAAGATTGGGATTGATTAACTAAAATTAACTTAAAAGGAAATTAACAAACTAAGAATTACTTAACTAATGAGAATTGGAATCAAATTACTTCTACAAGAGTAAACATGGGATCCTAACTTCATTAAATACTTCGCTTAGATCTGACGCCTTTAATCACTATATGCAATGGTTATGATATCTGATCGGATAACACGAAACAAGTACACGCTACCTATCAGCATACGTATACCAAACTAAACATACATCCACAAAAGAGATAGAAGATGAATAGACACCAATTATTCTTAGACCCTATATGTCTATAGAATTTGAAAACATAACGGTTGAAGAACAAGTTATACATAAAGATCACACAGGGCAATCATGTTGATAAACAATCATGAACCTATGCTAGCATGGCAAGTTCTAAATCTCAAGATCCACTTTCACTTCACACAAGAGATTAACAAATTAGATGTTCGCGACGCATCTATCAATTAAGCATAACCATACAAGGATATCAGATATACATCACACACAGATCATTAAAGCAATCAAGATACTAAAGCTCCATAAATAAATCGGTTAGAATCCCATGACAACGATTAGTTCATAATCGAACCTCTCGTCATCATGGGATCTGATGAAACCATGATAAAAACAAAGTATGAAAAGATACAAATAAACCTAAGTAATTGATATGTAATGGTGATACAAATTACAATGGTAGGATGTGTTTAAATAGGCTCTAGAAGTCTTGCCCAGCAAGGAAACTACCAAATCAGAATTAAAATAGAATACGTTTCCTAAACTGATTCTGTTTTTAAGGAAAATTCGTAGCTGACTTTTATTCAATATTTCTGGGCCGTTCCAATCGTAATTGGACCTCTGAACCACTTTAGAATGATAGAGAATCTCGTTATCTTCGCGTGGACAGTAAGATCGTCCAAAACGGACTTGTAGAACTCAAGATATGGCCAAAATCGTAAAAAGAGCAAAACTGTAATTTTTTACCGATTTTTGGGCAAGTTACGCGAGATTTGGGCAAGCTGCACGGCTAGGAACTGTTCTGAGGTATTTCTGGCACAAGTTGCGCGAGATTTGGGCAAGTTGCCCGGCCACATTCTGTCCAACTGCTTGAAATTGCTCACATCCTTCGTTTAAACTCCGAATTGCATTCCGTTTCTTCCGGCAATCTCCCAACGCGATGAACTTTCATTCTAGCCTTCAAATTCCACCTTGCAATCACATTGAAATGCTCTTTCCTCTTCTAGAGTCACTTCCTGCACAACTCACTAAAACACATCAAAACTACAACAAACTTGAGTCCAAGACAATCAATTTAAGCCGATATGGAACGCTCCAAGTGGATATAAATCCACTTATCACACCCCCAAACTTAAACCGATGCTTGTCCTCAAGCATAAACAAATATATTATATACAACTAATTAGTACCACTTCCGTAGGTGATCACAGTTGCATTTGGCATATGCAACAAGCCCTTTAAACCCCTAGGCAACCCTAGTGGACGAGTAAGGTCTCGTGAGGGCCTATAGTGAATGTACCCACAAAATCCAGTTAACTAAACAATGCAATGCATGAATGCAACTAATATGAAAATGCAAAGATCCCCTCAAACTAACCAAAACCAACTCGCAAGCAAATATCTCAAAGAATGCAAATAACTCCAAATAGAGCTCGACTAAGTCCCCGTATACTAACAATACATGACAGAAACGTGCGTGGGTGGAATGCTCATCAGAAATACTCTCAAAACTAGATCAAAACCATACTCATTCTTCGCCAAGACAATCACATGTTTATAAATAAAATAGACAGTAAACACTTCATAACCTAGGGACACCTCCATCTTTATTCAAGTTAGCCAGGAATTCATGCTTTATTACTAACAACTACGACAGATAATATACAAGCATGCTTATTTACCGTGCAATGGATGAGACTCCAAAAGGCTTATACAATAATACCCATGTAGCGAACGTTGGGTTAGTGGATCCCAGACTATACAAGCCTTAGGTCACTAGGCACAAAGTCCCCGCGAACTTAATTGCTCGAGTATTAAAGAGCTCGCCCTGGTTAATTTTGCATTTAAACAATTTAAACATAACAACTTTTTTTTTCTTTTCTTTGACTTTATTTTTCGATTTTTTTTTTCAATGCAATCTGGAATGAGAATTCTCAATTCCAACCCTAGACTACTCATATAAATATGAGCCGACTACTAGCCATTTGACACCTAGCCATTATTGACAACTAGCATAAAATCCCTGGTTTTCCCCAAACTTAGACTTTAGTGTCCCTACGCCATCAAGGGAATAACGAAAAATTATAAATATAATCAAGTGATTAAATCTCAAAACTATCAAACAAGCATGACCTCAACCTATCCCAAAAGCAAACAATGAGACTGTGTAAAAGTTTTGTTCCCGTAACATGCAAGTCAATTTCATAGGAACTTAAATCAACCCTCTATTCATCATTACCACACTCAATTAGACACCTACCTACCAATCAGAATTAGCTCATTCTAAGGGATCACGAACTATGCATGCTATGCAAATGCAACTAAATGAACTCACATGGTATAAAAACACAATAACAGAATGTCCTATATGAAACAATATGCAATAACACGAACATACATGCATGAATTAATACTAATATGCAAAATATGATATCTATATGAACACAACGACACATAATCACAAATAACTACATATACACTACTTATCCCCAAACCACTCCCAAACTTAAAGATTCAATGTCCGCATTGAATGGAAGTAAATACAAGGTATAGCAGAAAACATACCTAATCGTCGAAACACGTGCAAGAAAACTAGTTGATAAAATAATTATACAAGTGATTTTAATCAACAAATATCCAGACAATAATCACTTGTAAATTATTAAAGAGCAAACCTCAGATATTAACTAGTTTAATTACTAGGACTGTTTAACATACCCAATTCACCAACAATTCTGGTGAATGTGGATTCGTCAAGAGACTTAGTAAAAATATCTGCTGTTTGTTCTTCTGTGGGTACAAAAAGTAATTCCACTGTACCATTCATGACATTCTCTCTAATAAAATGATACCTTATGTCGATGTGCTTGGTCCTTGTATGCTGCACAGGATTGTTTGAGATTGTTATGGCACTTGTATTATCACATAAGATAGGAATATTATCCAATACAAAGCCATAGTCTCTGAGCTGATTCCTAATCCACAAGATTTGAGCACAACAGCTTCCAGCAGCTATGTATTCAGCTTCGGCTGTTAAGTTGGAAACAGTTTATTGTTTCTTGCTTTACCAGGAAACCAGTCTTCCACCGAGGAATTGACAACTCCCAGATGTGCTTTTTCTATCTGCAACACTTCCTGCATAATCTGAATCTGTATATCCAACTAGGTTAAAACCAGAATCTTTAGGGTACCAAATACCTAAATTAGGCGTACCCTTAAAATATCTTAAGATTCGTTTCACAGCAATGAGATGCACATCTCTAGGATCCGCTTGGAACTTTGCACACAAGCATGTAGCATACATAATATCCGGTCTACTTGCAGTAAGGTAAAGTAATGAACCTATCATACCTCGGTAGCTTGTGACATCTACCATGGCAGAATTTTCACATGCCCCAAACTTGACATCTGTAGATGATGGTGTCCTTGCTGAAGATGAGTCCTCCATTTGATATTTTTTGAGAAGTTCTCTGACATACTTGGATTGACAAATAAAAATTCCATCTGTCCTTTGACTTACTTGCAATCCAAGAAAGAACTTCAGCTCACCCATCAGTCTCATCTCAAATTTACCCTGCATTAGCTTAGCAAATTTCTTGCATAGAAGATCATTAGTAGATCCAAATATTATATCGTCCTCATAGACTTGGACTAATATTGTATCATTCTTATGTTTCTTAGTAAAGAGAGTTTTGTCTATGACACCTCTAACAAATCCATTTTCAAGTAAAAATTCAAAAAGAGTGTCATACCATTTTCTTGGTTCTTGATTGAGACCATAAATTGCATTGAAGAGAAAGTAGACATGGTCCAAAAATTCTGGATCTTCAAAGCCAGGGGGCTGTTCTACATATACCTCTTCATCTAGCTTACCATTCAGAAAAGCACTCTTGACATCCATTTGATAAACTTTAAAGTTTGAGAATGCTACAAATGCCAAGAATATTCTGATATCCTCAAGTCTTGCCACTGGAGCATAGGTCTCATCATAATCAATGCCTTCAGCTTGCGAATAACCCTTTGCTACCAGTCTTGCTTTATTTCTCGTCACTGTGCCATCTTCATCTAATTTGTTTCTGAATACCCACCTAGTGTCAACCACTTTCTTGTCCTTAGGTCTGGGTACCAGCTTCCATACTTCTTGTTGTTTGAATTGATTGAGTTCATCTTGCATAGCAATCACCCAATCGGGATCAGAAAGAGCTTCCTCAGTTTTCTTAGGTTCCATTTCAGACAGAAACCCTGAATAATTACATTGATTCTGAAAAGCTCTTCTAGTTTTCACATCAACATCTGGATCGCCAATGATAAGCTCAAAGGGATGAGCTCTATTCCAAACAGTCTGTCTGGGAAGATTAGATCTTGATGATTCACCTTGATCTTCATTGTGATGTTGAGTATGACTAGTTGATCCTTCTTTATCTCCCTCTGAGTTGTTGCCAGGTTGACTAGATGAATGTTCAGGAGTGTCAGGTGTATCTCCAATATTATCATTATTTCCACCACCATTACCCTGATCATCATCACCATCATTGTTGTCATTATCATCAGCAACAACATCAGGTGGATTGTCACCATCTGAATATGAATCTGTCATGTCATCAAAAGATAGCTTTTCAGATGGATCTTCAGTTTGGATACTAGGAAGTTTGGTGTCATCAAATGTTACATTGACACTTTCAAGCAATTTCTGCTGATCAATCACATACACCCTATAGGCTCTTCTTGTGTAACCAATAAAAATTGCTTCATGTGCTTTGGCCGCGAATTTTCCACCTTGATCATCTCCTTCTTTTAGCAAAAAGCATTTAGCTCCAAATACATGAAAGTATTTGAGTGTTGGTTTCTTTTCAGTTAATGCTTCATAGGGGGGTATTCATCAAGTCTTTATTGATGAGAGTTCGATTCTAGGTATAGCACGCAGTGTTGACAACTTCAGCCCAATAGTATAATGGAAGCCTTGATTCACTTAACATAGTACGTGGAGCTTCAATCAAGGTTCTATTCTTTCTTTCCACTACCCCATTTTGCTGAGGAGTTCTTGGAGCTGAGTACTGTCTGGTTATACCCCTTTCAATGCAGAAGTCATTTAGAGCTGCATTCTTGAATTCAGTTCCGTTATCTGATCTTATAGCTCTCACTGGATGCTTTGAGTCCAGCTCAATCAGCTTGATGTGATCAATCAATAGTTGTGGAGTCTCGTCTTTGGAATTTAGAAACAGGACCTATGTGTACTTTGAAAAGTCATCAATAATCACAAGAGCATATCTTTTCTTTGACATTGACATAACATTAACTGGACCAAACAGATCCATATGTAGTAGTTGTAAAGGCTCAGTTATTGAAGATATGTCAGCGCTCCTGTGAGTTGATCTTTTTAACTTGCCTTGTTGACAAGCATCACATAGTTGATAAGTGGATTTATATCCACTTGGAGCGTTCCATATCGACATAAATTGATTGTCTTGGACTCAAGTTTGTTGTAGTTTTGATGTGTTTTAGTGAGTTGTGCACGAAGTGAATCTAGAAGAGGAAAGAGCATTTCAATGTGATTGCAAGGTGGAATTTGAAGGCTAGAATGAAAGTTCATCACGTTGCGAGATTGCCGGAAGAAACGGAATGCAATTCGGAGTTTAAACGAAGAATGTGGGCAATTTCAAGCAGTTGGACAGAATGTGGCCGGGCAACTTGCCCAAATCTCGCACAACTTGTGCCAGAAATACCTTAGAACAGTTCCTAGCCGTGCAACTTGCCCAAATCTCGCGTAACTTGCCCAAAAAATGGCTGTAAAATTACAGTTTTGCCCTTTTTACGATTTTGGCCATATCTTGAGTTCTACAAGTCCGTTTTGAACGATCTTACTGTCCACGCGAAGATAACGAGATTCTCTATCATTCTAAAGTGGTTCAGAGGTCCAATTACGACTGGAACGGCCCAGAAATATTGAAGAAAAGTCAGCTACGAATTTTCCTTAAAAATAGAATCAGTTTAGGAAACGTATTCTATTTTAATTCTGATTTGGTAGTTTCCTTGCTGGTCAAGACTTCTAGAGCCTATTTAAACACATCCTACCATTGTAATTTGTATCACCATTACATATCAATTACTTAGGTTTATTTGTATCTTTTCATACTTTGTTTTTATCATGGTTTCATCAGATCCCATGATGACGAGAGGTTCGATTATGAACTAATCGTTGTCATGGGATTCTAACGGATTTATTATGGAGCTTTAGTATCTTGATTGCTTGAATGATCTGTGTGTGATGTATATTTGATATCCTTGTATGGTTATGCTTAATTGATAGATGCGTCGCGAACATCTAATTTGTTAATCTCTTGTGAAGTGAAAGTGGATCTTAAGATTTAGAACTTCCCATGCTAGCATAGGTTCATGATTGTTTATCAACATGATTCGTAGTATGAGATGAAAATACTTATATTGCCCTCTGTGATCTTTATGGATAACTTGTTCTTCAACCGTTATGTTTTCAAATTCTATAGACATATAGGGTCTAAGCATAATTGGTGTCTATTCATCTTCTATCTCTTTTGTGGATGTATGTTTAGTTTGGTATACGTATGCTGACAGGTAGCGTGTACTTGTTTCGTGTTATCCGATCAAATATCATAACCATTGCATATAGTGATTAAAGGTGTCAGATCTAAGCGAAGTATTTAATGAAGTTAGGATCCCATGTTTACTCTTGTAGAAGTAATTCGATTCCAATTCTCATTAGTTAAGTAATTCTTAGTTTGTTAATTTCCTTTTTAGTTAATTTTAGTTAATCAATCCCAATCTTGTTAATTGTCTTAGCAGTGAGTAATAACCATACATTGTTGCATAGGTACATTGATTGAATTAAAACCTAGACCAGATCCCTGTGGGAACGAACTCGACTTATTCATATATTACTTGTGACCACGTACGCTTGCGTGATTTAGTGCAAACAAGTTTTTGGCGCCGCTGCCGGGGATCATCG
Organism: Saposhnikovia divaricata; assembly: GCA_036435485.1. Classification (NCBI taxonomy): domain Eukaryota; kingdom Viridiplantae; phylum Streptophyta; class Magnoliopsida; order Apiales; family Apiaceae; genus Saposhnikovia; species Saposhnikovia divaricata. Next base: position 64,845,945 of record CM071595.1, on the reverse strand, counting down.
GTGTTTTATTTTTAGTTTATGTGCTTGTCATCAGTGGTCGTTAGAGTTCACTAACTCGGATTGTTTTTCTAACCTATCTTGTGTAGTTCGTTGGTGTTTCAGGTACGTGTGCAGCTATAGCTATAGCAGCTCAGTTGAAGGCATTGAATTTGAAGATGGATTTTCTAACTTACTATGGAGTTCAGCAGGTGGCTAGTGTTTGTGAGCTATGTGCGGGCACACATGAGACGAATCAGTGTGCCATCTATAGTGCATCAGTGAGCTGGAGCAACAATCAAGGTGGCATGATGCAACCACAACAGCCTTATCAGCAGTTTCAAGGTCAACAATATGGAGCACAACCTTACAATCACCAGAATTTTCAGCAACAGCAAGGGCAGAATTTTCAACAATAGTATGCCCCATGGCAATTTCAACCTTCAGGTTTTCAGCAACAACAGTCATATGCTGGTTCTGGGCATTCCACTTATGACAAATCTGACTTAGAAGAATTGAGGTTGATGTTAAAAAGCAACGCTGTATCATTTAAGACCTTGGAAAATCAGATTAGGCAGATTACTAATACCTTGTTGAGTAGGCCACAAGGGACTCTTCCTAGTGACACGGAGGCTAATCCAGGCAAGAGGGAAGTCGAAGAGCAGGTGAAAGCAGTTACCTTGAGATCTGGAAAGGCTACAAACGATCAGAAATCAGCAGCTACGGAAAACGAAGAAGTTCATATTCAGCAGGTTGAGAAATCTACAGGGTCAGAAATTGAGAAATCTGATTTGGTAGCTGAGCAGTTGGACGGTGAAGTGGAAAAGAGTACGAATCCTGTTGAAAAAGTTTCTCCGAAGCATTCTACAAATAGCAATCAGATCTACCCGCCTCCTCCATATCCAAAGAAATTCTTGGAATTTCCGGCAGAGAAGGAAGAGTGTTTTGGCAAGTCAAATCCAGTAGAAGTTGCTTTACAAGGAAAGTTCGATACGGAAGATGAGGAACTAGGCTTGGCTGATCTCTGGGATTCTAAGGTGCTGGTTGATGAGGTGGTTTCATGGTCAAATCTTTAGGATAGTTCAATTGAGTTTTTTTTTGGAGAAAGATGTTTTGGTTGAGGGTAATGAAGATCTTCATGAATTGTATAGGAATTTTACTTCTGATGAGATGTTAGAGGAATTGAAGGTCATTTGTTCTAAGCATGAAATCCAACTTGAGGAGAGTTCTTTTGATCCTAAGTCTGTTGATAAGACTTCTGTTGGTGAACTACCCACTTCCGTTCCTAATCCGTTCATTTCCACTCTTGATCAGTCTTGGGAAGTAATTAATGAAACTCATCATGTTGAAGAAGTTTCCAAACTCGAGCTTAAACCACCAGATCACTTGAGGTATGTATATTTGGGTCAATCATCTACTTTGCCTATTATTATTGTTGCTAACTTGTCTAGTAGTGAAGAGAATATTGTTGCTAACACCTTTGAAGAGCAAAGAAGGCAGAAACTTGTCATCGAGGATGTAGCCCCGGAAAAGATAATTAAATGGCCATATAGAGATACGGTGTAGAAATTTTCAAGAGAAAAGGCCATTGCCAGGTCTAGCTAAAGACTTTAAATGTTAGTTAATATTCCATATCTCTATATTTTTAAAATAAGTATGTATATTTTTATTTATTAGTTCATATTTTATTTTAATGTTTTGTAATGTTTGTCCTGTTAATAATGCTTTACTTCTATTAAATAGATAGTCTGTTTTTGTGTAAATATTGGCTATTAGTTGTTTAGTAGGTTATTTTTTATTTATTGTTAGTGGTTTATTCGAATTTTCTAGAATTTATTTCAAAATTTTCGAATTAGTTACTAGACTTTTGCTTCTTTTAGTTTAGTCCTTTATTATTTAATACTGTTAAGACATTCGGTAAGACATAATTTCTTATGTCTTACGAGTTCATTTGTCTTGATAGTTTTTCTCTTTCTTTTTTAATTTATTAAGTTTGTTTTAGTTTTGTTAAATAAGACATTCGTTTGTTTTTGTCTAATAAGACATTCGGTAAGACATAAGCTCTTATGTCTTATAGTTCGTTTGTCTTATTAGTATAATAGTTTATTTTAATTTGTATATTGTTTAAGTCTTATAGGTTATTTCTGTATGTCTTATCAGTTTTAAACTGATAAGACATTCGGTAAGACATAGCTCGTATGTCTTATCAGTTCAATTTTTTGTTTTTGTCTTATAACTGTATGTCTTATTATCGTTTGTCTTATCAGTCTGTCTCTCTCACTTGCGTGTTTTTACACCAAGAACCGAATATATACATACATATACACACAATATTGTGTCGAACCTCTGGCAAAATTTACTCAGTCATTTTCTAATCTGAGATCAGTTCCTGACACATCGTGTAAAGCCTGTTATTTTGATCCGAACATCACTGCGTTTGGTTAAGTTTCAAAAAATTTGATTTTCAAAAACCAAATCGACTTTTAACGATTCAAGACCTTAGATTTTTTTTTTTAAAATCTAAAAATAGATTGGTGATCACAGTGATTAGGAGATCGATATACTAAAATTTAGGAATTTTCAGAGAACATTGAATTAATTCAAATTTTTAATTAATTTTAATTAATTATTAATTCTAAAAAATTCAAATTCGGTTTATTTTCTAAAATTTCTGGGATTTAAAAATTTGTGTGTGTATTTGTTAAAATGGCTGATAATTTTGAGATAGTTAAGCATAATTTAGTTGGTTACTTTGATCCGGAGAGGTGCTCATACGAACGGTTTAAGCCTTGGATCCGATTTTTGAATGAACACTCTTTAGTTAGCACTGCTATAACTTTAGATACTTCGTTGAAGGTTGGACCTCTCAGGGTGATGTGCACAACTGCTGTGGTATCTGATGACTTAAATTCATTCTCTTTTACTTTTAGTGACACACAGCACGTGGTGAATAAATCAACCCTCTGTACCGTGTTAAATTTTCCAACAGAGAATTTTGTAGCGTTACCATCAAATGCTGAGATGACCAGTTTCTTCACAAACATTCACTATCAAGCGGAGATAAATCTAAGCAGCATGTCGAAAAGTAACTTGGTTCAAGAATGGGATGTGTTGTTTGATACTATCTCCAAAGTGTTTTCCAACTCCAGAAGAGGTAACTTTCATGTTCTCACTTCAACTATTCAAAGTATTGGTTATGCAATTGTTCACAATCGCACAATTGATTTTGGCACTTTGATATGAAGTATGCTAGTTAATCGGATTTCTAAGTCTAGAAGGGATTTTGATGCGGGGGAAAATGTTTCTTGTTTTTACCCAAGGTTTTTAATGTTAATTTTTAACCATCTTATTCCTGTTGAGGATCAAGCATGTTTTAATCAAGATCGACCTATAGTGTTTGGGAAACAAACTAAGAAATATTTCACTACCCTAGACACTAGCAGGAAATTTCTAAATATTCTAGTGCAGATTCCTCAATACTTGGCACAATTCATAGATTTGCCAGTCATACCTGAACAGCAACCTCAGCAAATCATATCAGCTCCTCAGCAACAAGCTATTCAGCAACAAGCTCCTCAACAACCTGCTCCTCAGCAGCCTGTCCTAGAACTTGAACATCAAATGGTTCAACCCACTACTATTAGGACATCTGCAACTGCTGTTGATCAGGTATTGCCTTCTATCCCTCAAACTACTTCTATCTCTCAATCTACTTCTGGAACCCAAGTGGTTGATAGGAATGACCAAGGGGTTGTAGAACCACAACCTCTATCCAAGGTTATAGAGCCTAATACTAAGTCAAACACTCTCAAAACCTTTCAAACCAGAAAGAAACTACCCGTTAAAAGAAGTGAGAGAAGTAGTGATGAAATCAGTGTACCCACAGCTCTGCCTATACAAAAGAAGAGTAGAACTGCATTTGAGGCAACTGTAAGCTCATTCATGTCCTCCCAACAGGATATGGACTTTGAAATGGCCAATGAACAGTTACTGGAACCATTCTCTCAACAGGATGATTCCATTGAAATTCGCCATACGGCCATGGCATCTGGTAATGTGTCAAGCACAACCCCATTGTTATTGCTAATAATGGGAGAACATGTAGAACTGGATGAAGATAGGGACACTCAGAGAGGAGAGCACATAGGGATGGATACAGTGCCTACCATAGTTATGGTAGAGGAGCCTTCACAGGCTTATGAGGGAAATCTTGATTCTTTGCCACATGAAATAGAATCATCATCTCCCCTCTCAGGTGGAACATACCTGAATCCCTTAAGGGAGTTTCCACTTGCAGTTTCTACTAGAGAAAGTGGAAGGCAACTTGATCTATCTACCACTGAAGAAATTCAGATTTCAAATCAAAATGACAAGGTAGATTTGATTAAGGAACGGGATTTGCGAACTCCCATTGCACCACCACTGACCTTCCAAGAGGAGGCTAGGGTGATTTTATCTACAGGTACAATTTCTGGAGCAGCTAAGGACTTTGAGAGGAGTGATGTAAGGACCACCTCAAAACTGAGTGATATACATGCACTTCAGGTGAGTGAAACACAAAGTGAATTTCAGGTGAGTGCATACACTGACACTATCTCATTGCATCAAATTATCTTAGCGCTATAAAAGGAACTTGAGGAAACCAAAGTTGAAGCAAGAGCATTTCAAGCACAAGTGGTTGAACGGTCTTCTTCTTCCACCTCTGTCAATAACCAGCTCATTGTGATTAAAGATGATGTTCAGAACTTAAGGACTACACTCACTCCAGCTATAAACACTCTACTTAAATCCAATACCCAGGCATCTTCATAAAGATCAGACATGTTGATTGCTATTGATAATTTATCTACGAAAGTGGATGAGCTTCACAAAGAAATGAATGAAAATGCTGCATCTTATGAACGTACTTTTACAAAGCTTGAAGAGAAGTATGAATACATGTATGAAGGGTTGGATCATTTGTACATTATTGTTAAGCCCACTCATAACATTACAGATGAATAGAGGGAGTATTTTGAAGGTAGTGGAGATGGCGTAGATGGTGGAAATTCTAGAGCTGCTAAAGACAAAACTGTAGAGGATAACCCAACTTAGGGGAAGAAGAGTGGAAATTCAGGAAACAAGCAAATAAGTGCATCAGGGGAGAAAGCAAGTGGTTCAGGTGAGAAATAGCAACAGTCATCAGACAAGGGAAAAGATGTAGCTGCAACTGAGAACATTCCAGAAGATAACACTGTTTATTATTCTGGCGAAACTGATGATTTTGATCCTTTTGCTGAGCCAGATGAAATCATCGGTGAACCTGAGTTTGAACTAGAACCTGATCTCAGTGAGTGGATAGAGCAAGCACCTGATCCAGAATTTGATAAGAAGATAGAAGAACATCAAGCTAGTATGAAGGTAAGGGAAGAAAAACTAGCTAAGTTAGCTTAGATGTTGAATGAAAAGGAAAAGATTATTGAAAAGGAAAAAGCTAAGAGCCAACGGCAACATCACCTTCTTGTTGAAAAGAGGAAACTTGACATTCTATACAAGAATGGTAAGAAATGGGATGAAGCCAGAAAGGTAATGAGTCTTCCAGAATTGACAACAAATAATGATGAGCAATTTCTTAAAACCATCTACAAGTATCAAGATGCCAATACATAACATCAAATGTACATTGATGCATTGAAGTGTGAAATCACTAGAATAATGGTTGGTTTTGATTCTGTCAAAAAGGAATTGGTAATTGTTGTTAATTGTCTTAATGAAGGTTCGTTCCATGTATCTCTCAATTGTCTAGAAAGAAGAACTTTGTCTGAGCTGTGCATTCTGATACAAAAGGTACCGCATTGTACTGAACTGAATATCTTGTTGTATGACCAACTCAAGGAGTTTGCTCGAAAAGCCAGTCCCGAAATAACTCGTCTTCCTTATCAAATCAAGTTTTTGAAGAAAGATGTATTTCAGACCATCATTTGTGATAATGAGAAACTTCCTCTTTATGATGCTAAGCATTTGGTGTGGGTTGAAAAAATGCTGAGAAATACTGGTCTTAATACAACACAAAAGAAAGATGCTGCTGATTTCCTTCAAGCTTACAGTATCAGAAATATTCCAAGGTATGAACAGGAAATGAACAAGTTAAAAGGATTTCCAAATCAACCAGTCAGACCTAAAGGTATGCCAAATGAACGTGAACGTACTTTTGATGCTGAGTTGATTTCAAGACTACCAAATCTACAGCCTATCATTGAAGAACCAGAAGAAGGAGAAGTCAGAAGTGAAGACCATCCTAACTGAAGATCAGCTCTACTTGTTATATTCCTAGAGCTTAGATAGATCAAGATAGAAAAATATTAAATATGATCAGTCTAGATGATCATCTATCTTGTATTTATCTTTCATGTTTGAATCTGGAAAATGTTAATATAAACCAGAACTTTTTCGTTATTTACTTGCATTTAAAGTTTTATCTTTTACTCTTTTAAGTTGAGTTAACCTCTAGGAATTTGCTTGTAATTTTCTAACAAACAAATAGGGGGAGATTGAAAGGCATATGACACAGCCTATTTGTAGTTCGAGGATCCAACTCAACTTAAATTAGTATGTAATAGTAAATAATATGTTAACTGTCACAGGAATCTCAGATAATAATATCTATTAGAAGAAAGAAGAATGTCAATCTATAGTTTTGATGTTTTACACTGAAAAAAGAGTCAGTCAGCTGATCAAGCCTTGGTGTAGCATTGAAGCAAATGTATTTGTCTAATGTGACAGAGATTTCAAGAGTGACAGACAGTACAGAAGGTTGAAGAGAGAGAGAGAAGAAAAGAAAATGACCACAGTTGAAAGTCAGAAATAAAGATTCATCATTGAATTTATTCGTTGATGAACCAGACAGTACATCGAACGTCAGCAGAAAAATCAATGGTAATTCTTTGTTAATTACAGTGGTTCAAGAAGACATTAAGACATCTAGTGGATTTATAATTACTCTCATTTATTTAATTTAATCAAGTAGTTAATTTAATTAATAAATTAATTCATCAAGAATTAATTTATTTCTTAAGTCGATTATTAAATTAATTAAATCAGAATAATTATTTAAAGCTAATTAATTCAATTTATTTAAATGATTAAATAAAATCATTTGAATCTGAATTAATAAGACATAGATTGTATGTCTTACCGAATGTCTTACAAGAGGATAAGCCTGCAAGACAAGCTACATGTCTTACCGAATGTTTTATTGAAAAATAAGCTGTAAGACATAAGAATCCTATTGGAAGCATAGCTGCAAGACATAAGCAGTATGTCTTACCGAATGTCTTGAAGAAGGAAAGACTGTAAGACTTATACATAAGTCTTACCGAATGTCTTATTGGAATAATAATGTCAAGACATCAAATGCTAGGTCTTACCGAATGTCTTGTTAATGTGATTCATGTCTTAACAAGCTTAAGTGTTGAAGTTATCAAGACATGAGATGTCTTACCGGAAGTCTTATTAGCATACTGAATTCAGAAAAGATGCAGAAGCTTTTTAAAGGACACAGACGGACAGAAACAAGACACACAGAACATAATATCTATCTACAAAGACCCAGCAGCTTTTCTCTCTCATTTTCTCTCAAGAACATCAAGAACAAAAATTCACAGAAAATTCAGTTCATCACCTATGTAATATTTTATCCGGTGGAACTTGATTACTTGATACTCTTGTACTACTAGCGAGTTTTTACTCCTAGTTCTTATCTCGATTTTTATTAACAAATCTAGAAAAGTTCATGTCGAATTTTCTAATTTGTTTTTATCAACTTGATAATTATCTGTACTGAAAATTGTAACATCCATCAAGTTAATATATTGTTATATTCAACTTGAAATTTGTTTCAATTTATTCCGCACAAATTTGTCTAAATTAAATTTTATTCAAAGGACAAATTTCGATAAAATGGTATAGATTGTATTCAACCCCCCCTTCTACAATCTCATCGGACCTAACATCAACTAACTCCAAGAAAAAGTATATGCTCTTGACTTGTAAATAATTCTACCATAAGTAACCAATTGTGAGGGATCAAGTATAGCATTTCCAGATTTCTCATTGTAACCACTTGTTCCTTTTCATTACCACTTATATTTGACTTCTCCCCCTTACTAAATACTCCTCACACTGGGCTCACTGTTTACAAAGATCATTCGAATGCCGTACTTCTCCCCCTGAGCTCCTGAGAGACTGCTCCCCCTTTCTCCATGAGATGAGATAGATTCTGACCATTCAAACCATCTTTTTCTCCTTAGTAATTTCTCCCCCTTACTATCTCTCCCCCTTAGTTGAGGAATCCTTCACCATGTATCAAGATCATTTAGTAAGTTGCATTTTGTCAGATCTCTCCCCAAATTATATGTATCAAGATCAAATTCAAATGAGAATCCAACGAGAGTTGCCAATGACCATACATAACCGAAGATAAATAAAAGAAACAAGTTTTCCTCACTCATCACTCTAGATGTTTTCACTCAGGCTCACAGTGTATCACTCCACTCAAAGCTCCAACATCCTGATGTACCTGCAATGCAAAGTCCTTGTCATAGACAAGTTACCGACTAGTCCTAAGACTAATCCATCCTTTACGGATACCAGAACTGAATTCTGGTAGGGTTAACTAGGATTCTGAATGTAGCAAGAATTCCCAGTCCCCTTGACCCTGTGAAGGGAATCGGTTCATGGAACCACTAACTGTTGACAGTGACCTTGATATGGTCTAACAATAATTGATTTTCGTCAACTCTTCCTTTGTGTGTGAAAGTTTACATATGCATTAAGAATATTTGATTCAAAGGTAGGGACGATGATCTTTCAGCTCTATATTCTTTTGAGATAATATAGATGGGTTGTACAGTTGTCTCAAGTTTACATACTCCTCTACTTTCGGAGAGACATTGCTGTATAATTTATCCTTTCCATCCTTATGTGGTGCTGCTAGGCACTATCTCCCTCATTCTCAACAAAACTTCAAACTAATTGGTTGGATAAGATATTTAATGACTGTTCTGTTTGAGAAGTTTTTGACTCTTTGATTGAGGTTATAACCTGTTATGATTTCAAATTCATAGTCAGTTCCTAAGGCCAATGGGGGCTCCACACAAGGTGGGGTAGGATTCTTCCAATTTTCAGAATAAACAGATACATTTGAGTCTGAGTTGGAAATCATAGCTGAACTTACCAAAACCATGCTCAAGAGTTGTCCTTGGTGTAATCCTCAAATTTTATCATAGCAGGTCAAATAGGAAAGATCATATGGTATGTGCATATATTTTCCAAATATACAATCAAGTTGATAAAACATATATACATTATTTTTAAATTGTAGTGGAATTTACTAAAAATAAGTCATAAATAAAATTCCACTAGAATTTAAAAACTCACAATTATAAATTAATGTGAATCAAAGAATTTGAAACACCATTCATTTATAAGAAATTATGCTTCTATTTATTTTAATAAATTCATATCAAGAAATCAATTGTTATCAAGATATCAATTGTTTAAAAGATACTAATTATTAAAATAAAATTCGAATAAATAAGCATTAAACACAAATAGCATGCAATTATGTTAATACCTAAATATCAATTCATAAACTCGAGTAACTAAACATCTATCATATAACATAAACAACAATTTCTAGATGCTTAGATATTGCTTCAATAACTAATTATCTACCACATAAATATGTAAACATTTAAGCATATGGCAAGTAATCAGTAAGTGATGAGACAATGGTAAAAGAATAAAAATATGGTAAATAAACTCACAAGTCCTTAGGATAAAGATTAGTAGACTTGTTGATTTAATAGAAACAACTTGCATTTGTTGACTTCCAATTAATTGGACAAGTTCAACATGCCAAGTTCACTAACCAACCTGTTAAATGTGGATTCATCAAGTGGTTTCGTGAAAATGTCTGCAAGTTGTTGCTCTGTGGGAACGAAGTGTAGTTCCACAATACCATTCATGATGTGCTCTCGAATGAAATGATACCTTACGTCGATGTACTTGGTCCTTGAATGTTGTACTGGATTGTTCGAGATCGCTATAGCACTAGTGTTATCACAGAAGATAGGGATGTTTGTCAACTGTAGTCCATAGTCCATGAGTTGATTTCGCATCCACAAGATCTGTGAGCAACAGCTTCCAGCGGCAATGTATTCTGCTTCAGCTGTAAAGGTAGAAACAGAATGCTGCTTTTTGTTAAACCAGGAAACTAGTCTTCCTCCTAGAAATTGAAAGCTCCCTAAAGTACTCTTTCGATCTATCTCACAACCAGCGTAATCTGAGTCTGTATAGCCAATGAGTTCAAAACCTGTATCTTTTGGATACCAAATTCCAATATTTGGAGTACCCTTGAGATATCTGAATATACGCTTGACGGCTATCAAATGAGATTCTTTAGGATCTGATTGAAACCTTGCACACAAGCATGTTGCGAACATTATATATGGCCGGCTTGCAGTGAGGTAGAGCAGTGATCCAATCATGCCTTGATAGCTTGTCATATCTACTTGTTTTCCAAACTTATCTTGATCAAGCTTTGTGGCAGTGGCCATGGGAGTCTTAGCAGTTGCTGAGTCTTCTAAGTGATACTTCTTCAGAAGATCCTTGATGTACTTGGATTGACAGATAAAGATGCCATCTTTTTTCTGACTTACTTTTAGACCAAGAAAGAAGTTCATCTCTCCCATCATGCTCATTTCATACCTACTCTGCATCAACTTAGAAAACCTTGCACAAAGTGCATCATTCGTAGAGCCAAATATGATGTCATCAACATAAACTTGCACAAGTATGATATCATTTTTGTGCTTTTTATGAAATAGAGTCTTATCTATGACACCTCTAGTAAAACCACTTTCAATTTAAAAATCAGCTAGAGTGTCATACCATGTTCTAGGGGCTTGCTTAAGACCATAGAGAGCTTTGAACAGGAGATAGACGAAAAACTCAAATTTTGCATCAACAAACCCTGGAGGTTGTTCCACATAAACTTCTTCTCCTAGCTCACCATTCAGAAAGGCACTTTTCACATCCATTTGATAAACTTTGAAGTTGGAGTGTGCTGCAAATGCCAAGATCATTCTGATGGCCTCAAGTCTAGCTACTGTGCAAAAGTTTCATCATAGTCAATCCCTTCTTCCTGAGAATATCCTTTTGCTACCAGCCTTGCCTTGTTCCTTGTAACTATACCATTCTCATCAAGTTTATTTCTGTATACCCACTTAGTGCCAATGACTGATTTGTTCTTTGGACTGGGTACCAACTTCCAAACCTTCTGCCTCTCAAACTGATTGAGTTCCTCTTGCATTGCAATCACCCAACCTGGATCATCAATAGCTTCCTCAACCTCCTTTGGTTTGATTTCTGATAGAAAACCATAGTATAGACATTCATTTTGAGTAGCTTTTCTAGTCTGAACTCTTGCATTTGGATCACCAAGAATTTGTTCAAAGGGATGATCTCTACTCCATACCCTTTGACTAGGCAGATAAGATCTTGATGATTCTGCATGTTCAACATTCTGTTGATTCTGACTAGTAGATCCTTCTTTAGCTCCCCCTGAGTTGTTACTTGTCTGATCTGCAGATTCTTCAACTTGAGGACTAGAACCAGAAACAGTCTGACTTTGAGATCCTGTGTTCCCACTGCCATTACCAGAATCTGGATCATCATTATCATCATTACCATTATTATTAACATTATCAACAGCAACCTCAGGTTCGGTTTCATCATCCTCATCATCAGAAAGATTCTCAAAAGCTAGAGATTCATCATCATCTTCTTCTGAATACTAGGAGATCTTGAATCATCAAATCTCATATTGAGGCTTTCCACAACCTTCTGACTATCGATCACATACACCCTGTATGCCTTAGACTACAATGAATACCCTAGGAAAATGTCTTCATCTACTTTAGCATCAAACTTACCAAGATGCTCATAGCCATCTTTAAGAGCATAGTATTTTCCTCCGAACACATGAAAGTACTTCACAGATGGTTTAGTGAGGGCCATAAGTTCATATGGTGTCTTCTCATACATTTTGTTGATCAGGGTTCTATTCTGAATATAGCAAGCTGTATTGACTGCCTCAGCCCAGAAATAAATAGGAAGTTTAGCTTCATTCAGCATTGTTCTGGCAGCTTCAATCAACGTTCGATTCTTCCTCTCAACCACTCTATTCTGCTGTGGAGTCCTAGATGCTGAAAACTGTCTTGAGATACCCTTCTCAGTGCACCAGCTATTGAGAACTGAGTTTCTGAATTTAGTCCCATTATCTGATCTGATTTTACGCGCGGGCACTCTAGCTTCTAGCTCAATCTTCTTGATATGATCGATAATCATCTGCGCTTCTTCATCCTTAGAGTTCAAGAATAACACCCATGTTTATTTGGAATAGTCATCCACAATTACTAAACAATATCGCTTCTTGGACATAGACATGACATTAACTGGACCAAACAAATCCATATGCAGAAGTTGCAGTGGTTCAGTGATGTTTGATATTGTCTTCCTTTTGTGTGATGCTCTCTTGGACTTTCCTTTTTCATATGCTGCATAGAGTCTGTCAGGACAGAACTCCATCTCGGGTAATCCTCTCACAAGCTCCCTCTTGACTAGAGAATTCACAGTCTTGAAGTTAAGATGTGAAAGCTTCTTATGCCATAACCAACTGTCTTCTGAAGATGCTTTCCCATAGAAACACAAAGTTTCTACATTAGATCCAGAATTCCAATCAGCTATAAATAAGTCACCCTTTCTCACTCCTTGAAAAGCGAGCTTCTCATCCCTCTTGTTACTGATTAGACACTTCTCCTTCTTGAACAAGACTTCATATCCTTTATCACAAAATTGACTTATGCTCAGAAGATTATGCTTTAGACCATCAACAAGAGAGACTTCTTCAACGACAACATTCCCAAATTCCAAATTGCCATATCTCGTAATAAATCCTTTTCTGTCATCTCCAAAGGTAACCACTGGGCCAGATTTCTCAACCACCTTTGATAGCAGGGCTCTATCACCGGTCATATGTCTCGAACATCCACTGTCCAGAATCCACCTGACTCGCTTTTTCTTCATGCCCTGTATTCAAAGGAGATTAAGTTTTCTTTGGTACCCAAACTTGTTTGGGTCCAGAGGGCTTAGGCACATTTGCATATTTATCATATTTCTGTACAGATTTAGCATTTGCCTTGACTGTCTCCTTTTCTCTTACAGAGACCTCAGCAGAATTGCTTCTAGACTTGGGAGAAAAGGATTCCTTCCTAGATTTAGGAGGACTGGCAGTCTTAGCTCTATTATTTGTACCATGCTTCCTGTTCATGTTCTTATCATCATGAATATAGTTACTAGAAGATGAATGTATCATGTTCAGAAAAGCAGACATAAAATTAACAGCACATTTGGGTGAAACAAGCATGGCAGGCATGTTATGAACATTAATAGATTTAGCATTATGACTCTTTTCTACTTTGACCTTCTTGCAAGCATAAGTAAGGTGACCAGCAGAACCATAGTTGTTACATAACTTCCTATCAGCATTAAGACCTATTTTCCCATTTATGCTATTTCTACGCTCAGTCTCTGTTTTATAACCTAGTCCAGTTCCAATTGACTCTTTACTGTTAACTGACTTACTAGGTGACTTTGCCTTTCCATTTCTAAGTTTCTCAACATCCTCAATAAGCAGTTCATGTCTGATAAGCAAAGTATTTTCATCAAAGGTTTCAGAACTAGTTTTCTTGAACAAAGGAGCATTGACATTCTTAAGAACAGGTGGTGCATCCTTACTTTTAGCCTTAGCTGGTTTAGGATCCACTACTTGTTTCTTACCAAACTTTTTAGAACCATAGTCGAACCCAATAGCCACTTTAGATCCAACTATCTGATTGTCAATTAGTTCCTTTGCAAGATTAGCAGAGTTCTGATAGGCACATAACTTAGTGTTTAGCTCATCTTTTTAATTTTTAAGCTCTTTCTCTATCTCGACACTAACCTGGAATTTGTTTTCTAGATACTCATTTCTTTCCTTTAGATTTTCTATCTGCATATTAGTGAGTTCTAGTTCCTCATTCCTGTCTTGTATTTTACTAAGTTCAGCCCTAGCATTTTCAGTCTCAGATTTAGTAGTTGTTATATCTTTTAAAGCATATTCTAAATCCCATCGAAGATCACTTATAGATTTGCTAGAGTCTATCACATGCTTGACACAGTCACGATTACGACATTTAAATCTATCACCCATAGAAGCAGGCATGTTTTTTTACCTCATATCCGTAAGTAGGATCATAGTCTGCCATCAGTGCAAGATTACCATACTCCTCTTCATCGTCAGTGTCATCCCAGCTTTTGCCTTCGGCAATGTATGACTTGACATGATACTTTCTCTGAGAGCTAGAATCCCTTTCTGAAAAGCTTTCTTTCTTTCATTTGCTTGCCTGGGTTCTCTGCATTCGCTGGCAAAGTGGCCCATCTTATCACAGTTGTAGCACCAAAAATTGCTACGGTCTACCATCCCTATCTTGTTACTCTTTCCTGATTCAGACCCAGAAGATGAACCAGTTCTCTGTGATCTGCTGCTACTTCCAGAAGATCTGTACTTAGCATTTTTCCTGAATCTGATTTGGCTAAAGTTAGCTGCTAATGTAGGCATAGTAGGATCCTCCAGTTCCTGTAACTCCTCAAGAGTATAATACTCACTTTCGTCACCAGGCAGATCATCATTGTCCATTTCAGCTTCAAAGAACACATCCTTCTTGCTCTGCAGTTTCACAACCTTTGTTTTAGGTTCTTTATGGCTGGATGTAGTAAGAGCAGTTGTCTTCAATAATTCAGCATTCTTGCTGTCCACTGGTCCAGCACCATATATAATTTTCCTTTGCTCTTGCTCCATCTCATGAGTTCTTAACTTTCCATACAACTTCTCAAGAGTCATTGTAGCAAAGTCATCTCTCTCTCTGATGGATGATGCTTTATGTTCTACATGGTGTGGTAGAGTCAGCATGAATTTCCTGTTCGTCTCTCTTAGAGGATACTTCTTCCCGTGAATGCTCAACTTATTCAGTAGCTTATTGTATCTCTCGAAAACTTGAGTGATGTTTTCACCAGGAAGGGATTTAAAAGCTTCGTACTGAGATGTCAGAATATCCAATCAATTTTCACGAACTTCATCAGTTCCCTCCATTATCATTCCAATTGTATCCCACATATGTTTTGCACTAGTACAGTTCATAATTTGATGATTCATTTCATCATCCATGGAGTCAACTATGATTAATCTAAGATTGTTATCGAGACCATCCTTTTCAGTTTCAGCAGGGTTATACTCCGATGGACGTTTTGGAATCATTCCTCGAACAGCTGCACTACTTTCACCATCCTTAGTAGTTTTAGGAGCAGCTTTCATTGGTTTAGACCAACCCTCGGTCAACGTCTCCATGTATCTAGGATTTGACGCTTGTATGAACAGTAACATCTTCATTTTCCACATGCTGTAATTATCATGCTTAAATGAAGGAACCTTGATACTGCTAACTTTTTGAGTACTCATGATTCTGGATGACGAATGCGGATCTGATCTGTATGTCGATCAACTTGCTTTGATACCAATTGTTAGGTCCCGAAGTATCGTAGAAGGGGGGGTTGAATACGATACTACCAAAAAAATAATTCTGAGAGTATATCTTTATTGATAACAAACTCGAAGGGGTGTTACAACTTCTAATCCAATGGATTAGCTTCAAAACCAGAACACTCCTAAGGATAGTTTAGGCACGAGGACCTTCTACCCGACACTTCCTGAAAGCGGGCTAAGCCGGCTTCCCTACTAGATGGACTGTCTAGCAGCTTACACAGAGAAGATATAAGAGAGAGAGTTGTGTGTTGAGGTGTGTTTTGAAATGAAATACAACAGGCCTATTTATAGGTTTTAGAAAGTTACTATATTGTACTATTCCAACAACCCCCGTGGGCCCCACCAGCCACTTTTTGAATAGTAACCGCCATTTTCACAGTAGCCTCCATTTGCACAATAACCGCCATTTGCACAATAACCGCCATTTGCACAGTAATCACTATTTGCATAGTAACCACTATTTGCACAGTAACCACTATTTGCATAGTACCTGCATAGTAACTATGCATAGTAATCGCGCATAATAACCGTGCATAGTAACTTTGCATAGTATTACTATTTTTAGCTGTTTCTTTTGGGCTTCTCTCTTCTGTTTCAAATATCCTTGAGATATTATGTCTGTCCTTGATCGTCAATAGGCTTTGGCAATTCTTTCTATGAATTAATGTGTTGATCCTTCTCGTATGTGCTGACACTTGGTGTACTGGTCTGGTTCACAAGTGACTAGCACTGATCTTGATCTTCACACCTTCGTTACTGTAAGAACCCAGATTTTTGGGTAGAATTAAAACTTTTATTATGTATTGATGTAAGAATGAACAGTGGTTACAACTACAATGTAATACTGGCTTTAAAGGATGAAGAATGGAAGGATAAAAGATTCCAAGGTTATATGTCCTGAAGGATGCTATTGGGTGATAACTTAGATTAGAATAATCTATCTCCTAGAAAGTTAAGATAATATTCCCTAGAGAGAAATAGATACCCTCATGTCATCCAAATCAATATCTATTATAAGCCCAGCGGTTCCGTAAAAAGGTTAAGGAACACTCGAGGGTGAACCAGGTTCATTTTCCTAATTATAGGAATTAAATAAAAATAAGTGATGAATAGTGATTTTGGTGGAATTTGGAATATTATTATAATAATGTTATACCCGGTATTCGGAACGGATTTCTGAGTTCGTATTAGTGATCCGGGAAGAAAATAAGTGTATGTAAAAGCTGTCGGATTCAGAAAAAGAGCACTTTTATTTTCTCCGAGATTTCCCTGGACACTGCAAGACATAAGGAATTAAAAAAGGGATTTAAGGAATTTAAATTCGAGAAGTACTAAGAAAGATGAGGAATAGTATTATAAATATTAAGAAGGTTTTCGGTAAAAACCCTAACTAGAAACGAATGAGTTATTCCTACGAACGATCAATCGAATCGAGCAATAACCGGACAAAAGAGCAAGCAGAGACTAAGATGCATGCATGTGCTATGTATAAAATATCTACTAACCAAACTAGAATCAAGGAACTAGAACCTTAGAGCATGCAACCAAGCACTTAGCAAGTAACTAACTAGTAAGCTCTAAACCACCATAAACTCAACACTTGTCATGGTGTTTCCTCATCCAACACTTCACAACTTTATTAAAGTATCTTTATACAAAGATATTATGTGTAAGTGGATGAGAGTGGATGAGAATTAAGTCATAGAAAATCAAATAAACCAAACAAAAAAACTCTTTCCCCAAAGAAAGCATCCATTCGGCAACATCTTTAATTCCAAAACAAAAATCAAGCTTCCAACCATCACTTGACCTTGTAATTTTTATGGTGAGTTCCATAATTCATAAAAGTGATCCCCTAAAAATTTCAAAGCCAAACTCTCTTGTTTCCATTTTCAAAGAAATCATCAAAGACTAGGGTGAATAGTGATTTTCAAGAACAACTCTTGATTTTCTTGATTTCTAGGATGATCTAAGCTTGGTTATGGGTATACAAGGACTATGCAAAGCTTAGCAAGGTCTTTAAACACTCCAAGGAAGGTATAAAGCTCTTGAAACCCTAACCCTTGTTTGAGATTTAAGCATGTTTATGCTAGTTATAACTTAGTTATGGTTATGTTAAGATTATAAGCATGATTATGTATGGATTTTGGATTAATGATGTAAATAGCTAGATGAACGGAAAGGCATTGCTTGGCCTCATTTCATGTATATAAGTCATGTATATGTTGTTTGGGTTGGATACTATGTTTATGGGAAGATTCGAAATTAGTAGATATTCGATTTACAGCCGTTATAATGCCCGATTTTGCAATACCATGTTTTGTATGCCATTTTCCATGTCGAACCCCTACTGTCCAGAGACCTTATCTGCCATGATAGGATAGGTAATGTTCTAAGATTCGTTTTGATATAAAGATCACGTGAAACGGACTTACGGTTTAGGATTTATGACCAAATTACTAAAAGTAGTTCGAATCCGTAAACGAAAGTTCGTAACTGTAATTGAACCCTCGTAAACTATGTAACGTCATGGCGAATCTTGGTAAATAAATACTAGAGGTAAAAAGGAAGGCGTGAAAGAAAACCGTATGTCAAAAAGATCATTTTTCGATTTATTAAAAATGTTCGAGTCGAGGTTAAACGCGAACGAACCCCTAAAAGACGACTCTTTTATAACTTCGGTAAAACACTTAGAAAACGGACGATAAAACTCGGAGTATAGTATTGGTTCGTAACGATCGACTTTAGAACTCATATGACTTAAGTATGTCCCAAGTATAAGTACAATGACATGTCGTATTAACGAACGGATGTCGGGTCGGATCAGTGATAAAAGTAATCCACTAAAAGGGGTATAACGAGATAACTCAAGAACGTGTTTCGAATTAAGTATAACTTAACTTTTAATATATTAAGTGATTAATCCCGAATGCCTTGGCTATTTATAGATCACCAAGCTGAACCGGGACCCGCTACCACTACCCCTTACCGTACTCGACTACCAGGCAAGTTTCAATTCCCTTCTTTTAGGCTGTTGTTGTGATTGAATAAATATATATATATATATGCTGATATACATATGCCATTGCATGCATGCCTACTTTCAAGTTGAAGTGATATACTTGTTCCCTGAATGTTATTGTTGGCTTATAAGCTAGATAGTTATATATCAGTTATAAGCCGATTATTGTAAGACCCTCATAGAAGGGTGTATACATCTTATTAATCAAAAATAGACCGGGAGTCAATATTCCTTGATATATCGAGATTACCTCGGAGGAAAATATTTAAGTAAATATTTTCTATTATTTGGGCGACGAATATTATTTGAATATTCGTTCGAGACTAATTATTTTAACGATCCTTACTTCAAATAATTATTTGAACGTAACCATTCGACGAATAATATTTTTAAATATTCATTCAAAGTCGAATAGGTTATCGATTATTATTCCGAATATTCTTCTAAAGATTGGACTACTAAATGAATATTATTTGAATATCCATTTAGAATATTACTTTATTAAATGAATATTACTTTTGAATATTCATTTAAGATATTACTTACTTGATGAATATTATTCTAATATTCATCTGAAGCTTGATTTATTTATCGAGTCTTATCTCGAATATTCCTTTAAAGCTTGGATTACTAAATGAATATTACTTGATATTCATTTAGAATATTATTCATTAAACGAATATTACTTTTTCAATAAACATTTAAATTCCTAATTAATTATGAATATTATTTTGAATATTCATCCAGGGTTCTATTTAATCATCGAATATTATTTTAAATATTTTAAATATTCTTTTCAGGTCTTATTAATTAATGAATATTATTCTGAATATTCATTTGAATATTTAATTATGCAATAAATATTCTCTAGATATTTCTTCAAGGATTATTTGAGAAATACTCTGATTAAAGATATTCTTTCATATTCCTAAATATTCTGTAAAATATTTTAATTCAATAAATATTCTCTGAATATTTATTTCATACTTAGAATAACCTCGATAAGGTTTATCTTCTTCGATTATTACAGAAAATATTTCGGAGTCATATTATTACTAATCTTATATCAAGAAAGGTTCTCAGACATCATTCTTCTTTGAGTCTACCTCTCTAATAATAAGGGAACCTTACTTGGAAGATGTTATTTATCTTGTCGACTTCCCGGTCATAGAGTATTCTCTTCACTCGCAACTCGGGTGCTGTTGACTTATTAAGTCGTTGTTTACCTTCTCATCTTTCGAGGGGTAAGATTGTTGGAACAAGTTGATATTCGATACCAAGCCACAGCTTGGAAGTTATTGGTGAATTTTCCTTTCCAACTAGATACGACTACCTTGTAGAGTCTTATCAACAAGTATTATACTTGGGGAAAGGGGGACGAACGTTACATTCAGAATCATGAACTCTATTTGAACTAGGAGTCGTGTAAGAGGCCGAGTAGCGCCGGTCCATCCCCTTTGGCCCAACCGTTGGCCGGGGAGAGCTAGTAAGGCGGTAGACAAGTAAAGCCGTCAGTTCTTCCTTCTACCGGTAGTAAATCTAAATTGAGCTGTACGATCTCGACTGATCATCAAGATTGGAACAGCGGGCGCGGTGAATACTCCATCATTGGTTCATCATCCAAATTTATTTATTTCCTGCAACATGATTACTGTTGGCAGAGTTGGAAAAGGGTCATAACTGGAATTGCAACCTTTTCTTGCAAGTTCCTCTTCTTAATAACAATAAGAATATCTCGCTTACTTTGATGTAGCAGATATTTCTACAAACAAATACTTTAAGTTACCTTGTAACTTCATCGTTCATATTATACTGGCATCATTTCCGTAAATGCATGGCATATGGTTTGAAAGATACTTTTGAACTGTTATACATTATCGTTCAGTCATATATTATTGTTGGTGGGCTATTGCTCACCCTTGCTTTATTATTATATCACAACAACAGCTAGACCAGATGACTCGCACAAGGCGCACTCGACGCGGGCGAGGATGATGAGACTACCAGAGCTGAAGAAGAAGCTATTGGTAGGGTATATTTATTCTTTCAGTACCAAGAATATGGTCTAGTATGACTTATGTAAATGGATGGCAAAGAGTATGTATTTATATTGAAATTCTTTTGGATTGTAAGAACTCATAATGTGATTAATAAAAATTTGAGTGTTACTCTGATTTCATCTCTGGGACTATAACGAGTGTGTTTTATATTATTGTGTTGGGTTATAGAGACGTAATTTATTTTATGTTAAGGAAAGTTCAAGTGTTGTGGACAGTATTGGAAACCGTAACCACCGGATCCCGGACCCCGGATCTGGGGGTGTTACAGAAGTGGTATCAGAGCGTACGTTATAAACCCCAGAGATGAGGTGACGTTAAAACAATAAATTCAATAAGATAATAAGAACTCTTGCCAAGTTCATAGTCGGACTACTTAATGTAGTGATGACATATAAAACCCTTATGGGAACTCGTAAGTATAATGATAGTAACTTAGCTCGATATCGTATCGACGAGTAAGGCGACTGACCTTGAGGCATACGAGCAACAGCGCGATGATGCTTTATATGCTGAAGATCAGCGGGTAATTCGATGGAGTACCCTACTGGAGACCCGGAAGAGGTTCCAGCAGATAAAGAAAATCCTGTTAGGATAAGGAGCTTACCCATGGGTAATGAGGGTCGCAGCCAAAATGACTGTGATGATTAAGAAATGGTGCTCAGAAAAGTGAGTATAAAGAACCGAGATATTATTAAGAGATCTGAAGATGCATGTTGAATTCATAGCCGGACTACCAGATGTAGTACCAGCAAGAAAGAAGGATTGGAAGAATTACTTGAGATCTTATACGGAAATAGATGAGAATCCTTAGAGATTTTCATCTTAACAAAGAAAGAGCTAGAGGGATGTATGATTATCAAAGACATCGATTTAGGGCGAGGAGCAGAGTCCCTAGGAATAGTTGAGAAGGAGGCAGTAAGTGCCATATCATTTGATAAATGAATTAGTATGAATATGGTCAGTAATAATTCGCCATGAGAAGGCAGGTGTCGTAGGTTGTAAATTATGGAACCAAATTGAGGTTGATAAGGTGGTTTTATTAAGGAAAATTATCATTTTATGAATGAATCATTTAGAAAGTAAAGACATTGGGAAGTGATAGCATGATTGGGTAAAGTTATATAAGGAAGTAGTAAGCAAGACAATGATCTCAGAACCTACCGGAAGATAAGACCAGTGAGTCAAGATGAACTCGTAATGAGACTACTGCCAGAGACTGAGTATAGAGTTAATTCAACTCAGTTAAATGATGAACCAGAAACGTCAGATGCATGTGATTCAGAGGAATATTAAATTCCTTCTTCTCTTTGAATGGATTATAGTAGTTACCTTAAGTTTACTCCGACACGGAACTATAATAGATCAAGTAATACGATCAGCAGTTAAAGAGAAAAATGTGAAAAAATCTTCCTGGAGCTAAAAGGTGAAATTGGTAATGACCAAGAGCTGGCATTGCTTAATGGAAAAAGGAGACTTTGTGCTTCCAATGACGCTTCGCATAAAGGGTTAGGTAGACCGACATTTGGTAGTATTGAATATCAGGACGTTGTGACAGGTTTCAGTTTGAAACTATTGATTCCCTTCTAAGGGATGTATATAATTGATTCCTCTCCAGTGGGTAAACTTCCAATCCGATGATGATTATTTCGTTAACTATGACTGCTTATGATTCCACCTGCTTGGAGGTTCATAGAACTATTCTTCAGGTTTCGAAACTGGTCTCCTTAATGTTACCAGTAGGTGGGTAGATTGATCAAAATTTCCCTGAGTCTGGAAAGGAATTCGGTGAATTTTGGCAAACCTTGTCTTTCTGATTTTCAGAGAATGTCATGGAAGAGAGTAAAAAAATTGGAGCAAACCCTGTGATTTGGGTAAGGATGCTGTAAAATGGGTTAGTAAACGGACCCTGAGCATTACAATCGACGGTAGTGATAAAACGATGAAGTGAGATTGGACGAAAATAGGAAATGTAAGTAAGAAACCAGCCGGATTGAGAAATTCTAGGATTGACTTAAATGAAAAGGCTGTTATGCCAGGAATGGTAAGCTTGTATGGCACGCAGGATTGATAAGAATAGTTGAAAAGATAAAAGTGGAGGAAAGGTGACCGGAGACGGTGCCGAGTAGTCGATTAAGACTTATATGGAGTAAAGTTTTGGAAAGGTAGAAAGGTATCAAAGAAGAAGGCACTATGCCGGCAATTGCTAGAAAAGTAATGCTATTAGCCAACCCCTAAAATCATATATTTTTATGTGTGGCCAGTTGAGGCCAAGTCCCAACGGACTATAAAGTGACTAGACCAGCAATGAAAAGACAAAGCAGGGTTGCTTCTAAGAAAGCACCGACTGCAAGGGCTTCTGATATAAAGGAAACATTAATGAGATCGTTTGAATCTTCTGCCGAACAACCCATGTTTTGATTGGGAATTCACTAGACCTTTTTGGGATGGGGTCACCCGTACTAAAGTGACTCATGTGTATATGGTTGTTCAAGATTTCGAGTAAAATGGAAGTATAGTGACTTGAGATGTATGATGTTAGGGTATCATGAATACCATGAATATATTATGACGGAGGAAAGTAAACAATGAAGGTATATGAAGAGGGTATAGAAAAGGTCAGAAATTGAACAGTATGCTGTAGGAATTTTGTCTGAGGCAAGTACCTTTGCGAAGAACGATAAGCACTAAGAGATTCACGTTGAACTCGACCAATATCTTCCAGAACATCCTTGCTACCATTAACAAGTTCGGTAAGAGAAGAGATTGGCATACGTTGCCTTTTTGGAAGGCCAAATAGGCTGACAACTATCTGAAAGAAGAGGGTGGCATTAAACCACCGATCGATTATCAAATGAGAATGATTGAAAAGAGACCTTTATTAAGGATACATGATCTGATTGCCAATTATAAGATGCAAGAATTCCTTGGCAGTTGAATTAAGGATAGGATATCCATAAATTAAGACAAACCCTGGGGAATGCACAAGGGGTGGCATTAACCCTAATAACGACATTATGACTTCAGATGTTATGAGCTGGACTTGCTAAGGCAACAATCACCGGTAAGGATTATTAAAAAGAGTTCTGGAAAGAACATAGATAGAATTATTAGAGTATTGATCAATGACATTTTGATATACCCGGTACCCAGAAAATACCGGAGGAATGATAAGGATGGCCTACGAAACCTTACAAGGAAAAAGGGTAATATTCCGAACTTCAAAAATGGAAGTTTGGTAAGGAATGTATGACATCGTAACAATAATGCCAGATGAGGCATGTATGAAACCCTGAGGAAGTATGGGTTGAACCAATAAGGTTGAGATTATCCTAAAACAAGAAGGGATTTAAGTAAGGAAATATCCTAGGTATGATTTGGAGTACCTGTAGTCAAGATCGCACTAGAAAGGGGGAAGCAATGACTTTTGGAAAAGACTGATAGATGCTTTCTCTCATTCAGCAGAATTTAAGGGAGAATGCTTCCACCCTGAGTTGGAATAGATCTAGAAAACATTGATTATTATAATCAGGAAAGGCCAACGAGGTGGCCGACGCTTTAAATATAGGGGAGTAAGCATAAATGCTCAGACCAAAGAAATAGAATGATAATGTAAGGACCTTGATTGTAACGCCCCCAAATCCGGGGTCAGTAGATTTGGGCGTCACGCTAACAAACTCAATAATTCTAACGAAAATTGGCCATGATGTATTCGTAAATACAACATAAACCTGCTGAATACTAAACTAAAAATCTGAAAATCAAAATAAAACTGAAATAAAAACAAAAACTTAATCAACAGCTCTTTGACCCCAACTCCTAACTCAGGATCTTAGGTTACAGTTCTAGAAACAAGAAAACCCAAACCAACTTAAATACAATTTTAATTACAAAACTTAATACAGACCTAAATCACTGATATAACTTCGAATAGAAGTATACCAGGCCAACTAATCAAATACATAATATCACTACTAAAATATATTTACATACAACAAATCAATTACAAATCTAACTACCGTGATCCACGTCAGCTTCACAACTGCATCCTGCTTCTTCTCTCCACTTTCTGAACTGTGCAGGCTAAGTCTCACCAACTAGTTTACTGAAAAGTTAGATTTTAAAAACAACAAGTGTGAGCCAAAGAACGCTCAGCAAGTTATATATATATATAAAACTGAACTGGAGTAAACAAGAATGCAATAGTTGCAATTCGAGAAATAGGAACGATAAACATGAGCGAAGAAATACTCACCAATTTATAACCAATACTATAATTGAAATCTGGATTCTTAACTTTAACAAGAGGTTAATATCATTTAAAACCTTTATAACTCAAAATCAAGATTTAATAACTGCGAAGGATCGTAATACTAGATTCAATACTTTTAATACTCGCAAAATACTTAACTAACGCTTTAACAAAATCTCCAAGAAATTCTCATTTACTCAAATTTCATTCATGTCGCTAAGCGTTTGCACACCTAGCTGCCTAACCGGCCTGACAATCATGAGTTTGAAT
Organism: Saposhnikovia divaricata; assembly: GCA_036435485.1. Classification (NCBI taxonomy): domain Eukaryota; kingdom Viridiplantae; phylum Streptophyta; class Magnoliopsida; order Apiales; family Apiaceae; genus Saposhnikovia; species Saposhnikovia divaricata. Next base: position 64,820,686 of record CM071595.1, on the reverse strand, counting down.
AAACAAGAAGATCTCAAATCATTCTCGGTTCTCACTATCACTGCGCAACACATGCCACAGTGACCGTAATAACCGTGAATTAGTTTTCACCAAGCAAAATATAAAACTACTCTTCTATTTATTACTAACCATCTCTGCCCCAGATAAAACTTTGAGAGAAAGAATATCAAGAATCCCCCAATCATTCTTACTCCACTTTCACGTACAATGTTACTTGTGAAGGGAATAACTGGAAAACTTCTATCTATCCTTAATCTCAATATTTTACTGGGGTTTCAAATTTAATCATATAGACAACTAACTCTAAAATACACAATTCCTAAAATGATAATCATTACCGTAAAATAGATATATCTAATCAAAACATTCACCTCATTTAAGTTATTCCATCAATAAAACATAAAAACATTCATATCTTTAAAACCATTCCACAATAAAACATACTTTCCGTAAAACTTTTTGAAACATTTAAATTGATTTTATTATTCTTCTGATTACGGACAATACGGGTGATCAGCCACGTAAAGTCTCCATTCATTTGAAACTGGGTTCCCATTGAGGCAACACATTGGCCTTTAATGCTGGACTAGGACCACCCTAGCCTCTTACGCTAAATAAAAGTGCTGGACTAGGACCACCCTAGCCTCTTACGCTTAATAAAAAGTGCTGGACTAGGACCACCCTAGCCTCTTACGCTTATCCAATTTATAAACAATCTTATTAATACTTAAAACATTACACTTTTCAGTCCTTTATACTCACTGGCAAAAGACCAGCCCAGTATAAGGAAATTTTAAAACATCTTTAATTAATAACCATTTTAGGAAGCCATGCTAAAAGATTTAGAAACATAGAAGCATTCGATATACGGAATAAAATACATCCTTATCAGTAATTCGAAGGAAAGAATACTAGCAATATGAATTTTGAAGGGAATAATTATACTGAATAAAAACATAAGTATCTCGCTTGAACGATAAGCGAGGGTTAGTACACTTGCCTCGATTCCAATGCATCGATTCGCTACTTACTGTACTTCGGTCTTTACTCGTCATGCATTCATTTCCTTCAGTCGTCTCGTCAACACGTTCGCTGGGTCCACATCGAATCCCTAATTATACTCGAATAATAGTAAGGTACTATTTAGTACATAAACAATCCAATCGATAACTAATTACTTATAACTCACAAAGCAATACATACATAAATATATATCCACACCTCATTAATCATCACATATGTATTTAAACACTTATACACATATATGCCTTTAAATCTTTAAATCAAATAATTTAAATAACTTTAAAACGCAGGGGATTTTTAGAAAATTTCGGCATGTAGTATTCGTTTATCGGACTATGGGCACAGCCCCTCAAATACAATTCATCCCTGCTTTTCAATTCAACCAATCCAATAAAATAACAAGCTGTTTCTATGACAGCAACATAAATTAAACAAATAATGAAAAGTACCCGCCCGAACATGCGGCAACTAAACACATAAGAAAAGTATCCGCCCAGACATGCGGCAACTAAACACATAAGAAAAGTAAATTGATAACTTAACTTTACTATAAATTACATTTGAAAACTAAATTAAAACCACCACACAGCCTCTAGGGCCAGTGGTACTTTTCAGAAACCACTACTGAACATTTATACAAATATACATTTTTATACAACAATACATCACTTAAGCACGTAGCACGTAGAGCATGTAAATCGAATATAACTTTTAAGCACTTAGCAAATAAAGTCAATTTGATTTATAACCGATTTATCTTACATTACTTCACATTTGAAATTAATAATTTTATGAAAATCGGGCAGCGTCTCCTTTATAAAATAGACTATCCTGTCGGAAAATAACCGACTAAAATCAATAGTCAAACCAATACAATACACCTCGAATCCATATAAGAGTCAAAACCAATCTATAATTCAAATCTGTCCATATACCACAATAAATTTTTACACTAATTAAATACAATTCAGGCATACTAAAAATTCTTTAACAACTAATTACTAACATCTTACTAATCAAACCACAATCGCAGAAAATACTTTACAACTCCATAATTTACAACTTTTATCCACTAAAGATTCAATAATTATAATTACTACTCATGAATTCTCCAAATTAACTCACGGAGATTTAAAACAATAATATTATAATTTAAACTACTAAATCACAATAATCTACATAATTAAATCACAATTAAATTACCACAATTTACATAATTAATCTAAAATGAATATTAAACATTTACATCGAATCAATTGCAATAATTAAATAAATAATAAGGTAACGAGGAATTATACCTCTACCGAATTCAATTTCTCTCCCTTCTCTCTCAATCTCTCTGCACCATCTCTCTCTCTCTCTCTTCGATCTCTCTCTCTCTCCCTCTCTCTCTCTCTCTATCTCTCTCCATCTCTCTACCGCGCACAGGAGCCACCACCAGTCGCCGGAATACGCGCCGCCGGACTCCGACGCCGTCCTCCCCCGCTGCCCCTGCACACCCACGAGCTTACACACACACAGTCACGCCATAAAACACACACACACCGATTATATACAACCGTGTGTATGTATCTACATCATCTCCTTCCCCGATCAGTTTTCTTCATCCCCGTTTTCCCTCTTTTTATTTCCCTCGATGCTTCTCGATATGTTCTCTCTCGATGAATATGTATATCTGTGTTTACTGTCTCTCTTGTTGGACTGCTGGCTGATTCCTCTTAATGGGCTTGGCCCAACTCCACTATATCTACTATAATACTACTTACACGCTTATTAAAACTAATACACAACTCTCGAAAATCGAATTTAAATAAAACATTCGGAAAATTACACTTTTCATTTTTAAAATAAAGAACATAAAATTATGAGAACCCACATATTTTTAAAATATTTTTCGGATCAAAAATGAAGTAAATATGAATTTTCAAAGTTTGGATCCTTTAAATAAAAATAAAACTCTTAAAATCATTTTAAAATACTAAAACTCCAAAATTAATTCTCCCGAAAATTTTAAAAATTAAATAATATTATAAAGTTAATATTACAAAAGATTTCGGGATTTTTAATAATTCTGATAATTAAATAAAAAAAATTTGAAGATCAATAATACTTGATTTAAATATTTTTAAATCACTAAAAATACCAATAAAAATACTGGGACACACACATAACTCAATATATACTTATATAAACTCAATACTAAATATCGTTGAATTCCACAACGATATCCTCAAATCCAATTCCATCCTTTAAATACTAATTAACATAATTAAATAAAATAATAATAATAAATCCTAAAATAATCCGGGATCTTACATTCTACCCACCTTAAAAGGATTCCGTCCTCGGAATCAGGTAAAGAAGGGTTACTGGGGTTTACTCTACCAACTCGGGTTGCATCCGCAACTCTACTAATCTGAACTCTGGATACTTATTTACTATACTGGGATCTCTACTGATCTCTCTATATAGAACAACTCTAATCGATACTATATGTCACGCGTTACTAGCATTCTAAACTCCATTGGCTTACGATCAAGATTACTCGAGACATTATGATTCATGATATTTGAAGAGAACGATTTCAGATCATAGCAAAGGCTCCACAATTGTAGAATTAATTTATGAGGTTTCAAACAAATATTCTTTGAAATGAAAGATTACTGAGTGATCAATATGATCAAATGAACCTTGTTGCGTGCCTTATTCAAGACATGACTAAAGGTAATTAACCTTCTTGTACTTCACAACACACAAGTGATGGCGTCCCATCAGACTGCTATCACACAGACAAACAGTCCTTGTGTCCCCTATAAATAGGGTTGTTCACCTCAGTTGGAGTAAAGAAAACATAAAAAGATTCGAACATCGAATTAACAATCAATTGATGAGAAATTCTCAGACATACCCCTGGATTACAACTAAACGGATTCCATGGGTACTACTTCAGAAGAAAAGGATAATCAGGAAAGAAATGATTTGCAGAATACTAAGAAATAATGATTTATCAATAATAGAATCATTCACTGATGAAGAAAATTAGATACTCAAATATCACTTGACAGGGTTTTAGAAATAAAGGAAATAGGCATCAAAACAACCTCTGTCATAACTGGAATCCCAAATTCGGGGGAAAGACAATTGTCAAAATAACTCAACAAAGGAATATTTATCAAGAAGAAAGGTATTGCCAGGGTCTCCACGTACATCTTCTTTGTCGACTCCTTCGCTGACTCGTCATTCGATCTAGACTCTGAAGGTTCCACTACCTACAGGTTCAAGGGTTTCTACCCAACTCCGCTCAACTATCTGCCACCACTCACATCTTAACTCACTAACTGGTACTATATCCAATAGTCCAACACGAGTCCTATATGAACTCTGACGTTCCTTACTTAACTATACACACTCCTACACACTCTCGTTTCTAGTTTACTATAACCTACGCTCTGATACCAACCTGTAACGCCCCCAAATCCGGGGTCAGTAGATTTGGGCGTCACGCTAACAAACTCAATAATTCTAACGAAAATTGGCCATGATGTATTCGTAAATACAACATAAACCTGCTGAATACTAAACTAAAAATCTGAAAATCAAAATAAAACTGAAATAAAAACAAAAACTTAATCAACAGCTCTTTGACCCCAACTCCTAACTCAGGATCTTAGGTTACAGTTCTAGAAACAAGAAAACCCAAACCAACTTAAATACAATTTTAATTACAAAACTTAATACAGACCTAAATCACTGATATAACTTCGAATAGAAGTATACCAGGCCAACTAATCAAATACATAATATCACTACTAAAATATATTTACATACAACAAATCAATTACAAATCTAACTACCGTGATCCACGTCAGCTTCACAACTGCATCCTGCTTCTTCTCTCCACTTTCTGAACTGTGCAGGCTAAGTCTCACCAACTAGTTTACTGAAAAGTTAGATTTTAAAAACAACAAGTGTGAGCCAAAGAACGCTCAGCAAGTTATATATATATATATAAAACTGAACTGGAGTAAACAAGAATGCAATAGTTGCAATTCGAGAAATAGGAACGATAAACATGAGCGAAGAAATACTCACCAATTTATAACCAATACTATAATTGAAATCTGGATTCTTAACTTTAACAAGAGGTTAATATCATTTAAAACCTTTATAACTCAAAATCAAGATTTAATAACTGCGAAGGGTCGTAATACTAGATTCAATACTTTTAATACTCGCAAAATACTTAACTAACGCTTTAACAAAATCTCCAAGAAATTCTCATTTACTCAAATTTCATTCATGTCGCTAAGCGTTTGCACACCTAGCTGCCTAACCGGCCTGACAATCATGAGTTTGAATAAACAAGAAGATCTCAAATCATTCTCGGTTCTCACTATCACTGCGCAACACATGCCACAGTGACCGTAATAACCGTGAATTAGTTTTCACCAAGCAAAATATAAAACTACTCTTCTATTTATTACTAACCATCTCTGCCCCAGATAAAACTTTGAGAGAAAGAATATCAAGAATCCCCCAATCATTCTTACTCCACTTTCACGTACAATGTTACTTGTGAAGGGAATAACTGGAAAACTTCTATCTATCCTTAATCTCAATATTTTACTGGGGTTTCAAATTTAATCATATAGACAACTAACTCTAAAATACACAATTCCTAAAATGATAATCATTACCGTAAAATAGATATATCTAATCAAAACATTCACCTCATTTAAGTTATTCCATCAATAAAACATAAAAACATTCATATCTTTAAAACCATTCCACAATAAAACATACTTTCCGTAAAACTTTTTGAAACATTTAAATTGATTTTATTATTCTTCTGATTACGGACAATACGGGTGATCAGCCACGTAAAGTCTCCATTCATTTGAAACTGGGTTCCCATTGAGGCAACACATTGGCCTTTAATGCTGGACTAGGACCACCCTAGCCTCTTACGCTAAATAAAAGTGCTGGACTAGGACCACCCTAGCCTCTTACGCTTAATAAAAAGTGCTGGACTAGGACCACCCTAGCCTCTTACGCTTATCCAATTTATAAACAATCTTATTAATACTTAAAACATTACACTTTTCAGTCCTTTATACTCACTGGCAAAAGACCAGCCCAGTATAAGGAAATTTTAAAACATCTTTAATTAATAACCATTTTAGGAAGCCATGCTAAAAGATTTAGAAACATAGAAGCATTCGATATACGGAATAAAATACATCCTTATCAGTAATTCGAAGGAAAGAATACTAGCAATATGAATTTTGAAGGGAATAATTATACTGAATAAAAACATAAGTATCTCGCTTGAACGATAAGCGAGGGTTAGTACACTTGCCTCGATTCCAATGCATCGATTCGCTACTTACTGTACTTCGGTCTTTACTCGTCATGCATTCATTTCCTTCAGTCGTCTCGTCAACACGTTCGCTGGGTCCACATCGAATCCCTAATTATACTCGAATAATAGTAAGGTACTATTTAGTACATAAACAATCCAATCGATAACTAATTACTTATAACTCACAAAGCAATACATACATAAATATATATCCACACCTCATTAATCATCACATATGTATTTAAACACTTATACACATATATGCCTTTAAATCTTTAAATCAAATAATTTAAATAACTTTAAAACGCAGGGGATTTTTAGAAAATTTCGGCATGTAGTATTCGTTTATCGGACTATGGGCACAGCCCCTCAAATACAATTCATCCCTGCTTTTCAATTCAACCAATCCAATAAAATAACAAGCTGTTTCTATGACAGCAACATAAATTAAACAAATAATGAAAAGTACCCGCCCGAACATGCGGCAACTAAACACATAAGAAAAGTATCCGCCCAGACATGCGGCAACTAAACACATAAGAAAAGTAAATTGATAACTTAACTTTACTATAAATTACATTTGAAAACTAAATTAAAACCACCACACAGCCTCTAGGGCCAGTGGTACTTTTCAGAAACCACTACTGAACATTTATACAAATATACATTTTTATACAACAATACATCACTTAAGCACGTAGCACGTAGAGCATGTAAATCGAATATAACTTTTAAGCACTTAGCAAATAAAGTCAATTTGATTTATAACCGATTTATCTTACATTACTTCACATTTGAAATTAATAATTTTATGAAAATCGGGCAGCGTCTCCTTTATAAAATAGACTATCCTGTCGGAAAATAACCGACTAAAATCAATAGTCAAACCAATACAATACACCTCGAATCCATATAAGAGTCAAAACCAATCTATAATTCAAATCTGTCCATATACCACAATAAATTTTTACACTAATTAAATACAATTCAGGCATACTAAAAATTCTTTAACAACTAATTACTAACATCTTACTAATCAAACCACAATCGCAGAAAATACTTTACAACTCCATAATTTACAACTTTTATCCACTAAAGATTCAATAATTATAATTACTACTCATGAATTCTCCAAATTAACTCACGGAGATTTAAAACAATAATATTATAATTTAAACTACTAAATCACAATAATCTACATAATTAAATCACAATTAAATTACCACAATTTACATAATTAATCTAAAATGAATATTAAACATTTACATCGAATCAATTGCAATAATTAAATAAATAATAAGGTAACGAGGAATTATACCTCTACCGAATTCAATTTCTCTCCCTTCTCTCTCAATCTCTCTGCACCATCTCTCTCTCTCTCTTCGATCTCTCTCTCTCTCCCTCTCTCTCTCTCTCTATCTCTCTCCATCTCTCTACCGCGCACAGGAGCCACCACCAGTCGCCGGAATACGCGCCGCCGGACTCCGACGCCGTCCTCCCCCGCTGCCCCTGCACACCCACGAGCTTACACACACACAGTCACGCCATAAAACACACACACACCGATTATATACAACCGTGTGTATGTATCTACATCATCTCCTTCCCCGATCAGTTTTCTTCATCCCCGTTTTCCCTCTTTTTATTTCCCTCGATGCTTCTCGATATGTTCTCTCTCGATGGATATGTATATCTGTGTTTACTGTCTCTCTTGTTGGACTGCTGGCTGATTCCTCTTAATGGGCTTGGCCCAACTCCACTATATCTACTATAATACTACTTACACGCTTATTAAAACTAATACACAACTCTCGAAAATCGAATTTAAATAAAACATTCGGAAAATTACACTTTTCATTTTTAAAATAAAGAACATAAAATTATGAGAACCCACATATTTTTAAAATATTTTTCGGATCAAAAATGAAGTAAATATGAATTTTCAAAGTTTGGATCCTTTAAATAAAAATAAAACTCTTAAAATCATTTTAAAATACTAAAACTCCAAAATTAATTCTCCCGAAAATTTTAAAAATTAAATAATATTATAAAGTTAATATTACAAAAGATTTCGGGATTTTTAATAATTCTGATAATTAAATAAAAAAAATTTGAAGATCAATAATACTTGATTTAAATATTTTTAAATCACTAAAAATACCAATAAAAATACTGGGACACACACATAACTCAATATATACTTATATAAACTCAATACTAAATATCGTTGAATTCCACAACGATATCCTCAAATCCAATTCCATCCTTTAAATACTAATTAACATAATTAAATAAAATAATAATAATAAATCCTAAAATAATCCGGGATCTTACATTGATGGTCATAATGTGGTAGAGGAAGTTACATTCCATTTGATGATTGTGCCAGAATCAACTATAAGAATAGTTTAAGTAAAGATTCGATTCCTGATGTTGCCAGTAGCACATTACCGACATTAGGAGGCTCTACGACAGACCAGACCAAATTCCCCAAGAGACTTACCTTTTCTTTGGAAAGAGAGAAGGGAGGTTAAGTAACAATGAATTGGTAGTAAATGACCAGAAATAGAGAGGGTACAAATACTGATAAGCCAAATGGCACGATGATGAATGACAAGCAAGTTTATGTTGGTGTATTTCTGTGCAAACAAGATAGAGAATTATGAGGTTGGCAAGCGATTAAGCAAACCGATAAGCTTTTAGTCTTCTACCGGAGATATATGATTAATAATCTCACCAGCCTGTTCCAGCTGCGATGCTGGAAGCTTTCCTGCAATTTTATCTGCTTCATGTAATATCTACGTCAAGTTCAGGAAGCATTCCCTATGGATAGGGAATAGTGATTATTTTGTGTTCCTAGAGGATCTTGAATTGATAATTTTGATGCTTAGTTATTAAAGCACTGCGTAAACGATAAGCGATGGTGATCCTTCTGAGAAATTAGGTGGTAACGACCGTGGAAATGTCGAATTGAATCTAAGTTAGAGAAATCATCCAGGTTTATTTCGGATGGTGTAATTTCTGGAACGACGGGATATTTGAAATGAAGAATTAGGTTATGATGGTTCATAAAATAATTATAGTAGAAATAAAGACAAGAGACTGATAGAGATGGAAATAGAATTGGGAATTAATAAGAGAGTCAGATAGGCAGACTCATGAGAAGCTCCAGTAATGAAGCGAGAAGAGTATGGAATTGGCAAGGTAAGGGTATTGGCCAAAGCGGAAAGTTGGAATTAGGAGCATGAATGACATACAAATTGACTCCTTTTAAGTTTGGAAAATTCGAGAAAATATGAAATAGATTGACTGAGTAATAAAGAGACTCATGAAATGAAAAAGTGAAATCTAGATGGTTGAACAAAGGAAAGTTTGACCACAAACGTGCCACGTATATTGAATAAAGGTAACACGCGTTCCCCTAATAACGTGACGGTGGAGTTCAATAACAGAAGTGAATGAGAACTAGATGATAAGATGGATGTGATTGATAAAGAAAAGAATGGGAAATAATGATGGAAGTGAAGCAAGGAATGCTATGAATGGATTGATGAATGGGTTTTCCTAATGAGCTATCGGAATGACAACCTGATGGTGTTAGAATTATGAATATGAAATGGCCAGTGTCGTGGCGTGAAATGCCAGTAATAAAAATGTCAAGCGAGAAATCCATGATTTTAACCTGAGAGGTTGAAGGATTTTCCAAAAGTAAGTAATGCTAATATCAAACAAGAGTATAGGTCCATAGAATGATGGACAGAGAAACAAGGACATGTGATATGTGAGATTACGATAAAGTAGTATTTGATACGAATACGATTACTTTCTTCCCTAATAAACCTCTATAGTTCAGAGGTAAATTCTGAGTATGATATTTTGACAATCATGAAAATCTTCTTATATAATTCTCTGAAATTCTTTCCTTTTAATATCCCCTATTTATTTTCCTCTAAATTGAGAAGAACAACCCTTTAAGGAGGGGAGGTACTACTACGTGACTCTCTGTCTGTGTGATAGGAGTCTAAGTGGAATGCCATTAATTGTTTAATTGCTTGTCAAGTACTAGAGGCTGGCCCCCTTCTGTACTAGCTATGCAATATAACAAATGTTCATTGATCATAGTGATCTCTCAATAAATTCTTCTAATTCAATATATATACATCGAGATTGCGAAGATTAGGAATTGCAAAATTACGAGTGAGGGTATCTCCGAATTTCGTAGCGCGTTAGTGATATCGAAGTCACTGCACGTACCAATAAGGTTAATAGTATAAGATCGGACAAGAGCGTATACCGGTTAATGTGTCATGCGAAAGTATCAAAGAATTGGTAGAACGGATAAAGGGTGTATTGTAACACCAGTACGATGTGCTTTAGAAAGATTGGAATGTGTAAGGATCGACCAGAGAATTGGAAAGCGAAATAACCAACAAGTACCCAATTGCCTTCTACCTGATTCCGGGACGGAATCCTTTTAAGGAGGGGAGACTGTAAGAACCCAGATTTTTGGGTAGAATTAAAACTTTTATTATGTATTGATGTAAGAATGAACAGTGGTTACAACTACAATGTAATACTAGCTTTAAAGGATGAAGAATGGAAGGATAAAAGATTCCAAGGTTATATGTCCTGAAGGATGCTATTGGGTGATAACTTAGATTAGAATAATCTATCTCCTAGAAAGTTAAGATAAGATTCCCTAGAGAGAAATAGATACCCTCATGTCATCCAAATCAATATCTATTATAAGCCCAGCGGTTCCGTAAAAAGGTTAAGGAACACTCGAGGGTGAACCAGGTTCATTTTCCTAATTATAGGAATTAAATAAAAATAAGTGATGAATAGTGATTTTGGTGGAATTTGGAATATTATTATAATAATGTTATACCCGGTATTCGGAACGGATTTCTGAGTTCGTATTAGTGATCCGGGAAGAAAATAAGTGTATGTAAAAGCTGTCGGATTCAGAAAAAGAGCACTTTTATTTTCTCCGAGATTTCCCTGGACACTGCAAGACATAAGGAATTAAAAAAGGGATTTAAGGAATTTAAATTCGAGAAGTACTAAGAAAGATGAGGAATAGTATTATAAATATTAAAAAGGTTTTCGGTAAAAACCCTAACTAGAAACGAATGAGTTATTCCTACGAACGATCAATCGAATCGAGCAATAACCGGACAAAAGAGCAAGCAGAGACTAAGATGCATGCATGTGCTATGTATAAAATATCTACTAACCAAACTAGAATCAAGGAACTAGAACCTTAGAGCATGCAACCAAGCACTTAGCAAGTAACTAACTAGTAAGCTCTAAACCACCATAAACTCAACACTTGTCATGGTGTTTCCTCATCCAACACTTCACAACTTTATTAAAGTATCTTTATACAAAGATATTATGTGTAAGTGGATGAGAGTGGATGAGAATTAAGTCATAGAAAATCAAATAAACCAAACAAAAAAACTCTTTCCCCAAAGAAAGCATCCATTCGGCAACATCTTTAATTCCAAAACAAAAATCAAGCTTCCAACCATCACTTGACCTTGTAATTTTTATGGTGAGTTCCATAATTCATAAAAGTGATCCCCTAAAAATTTCAAAGCCAAACTCTCTTGTTTCCATTTTCAAAGAAATCATCAAAGACTAGGGTGAATAGTGATTTTCAAGAACAACTCTTGATTTTCTTGATTTCTAGGATGATCTAAGCTTGGTTATGGGTATACAAGGACTATGCAAAGCTTAGCAAGGTCTTTAAACACTCCAAGGAAGGTATAAAGCTCTTGAAACCCTAACCCTTGTTTGAGATTTAAGCATGTTTATGCTAGTTATAACTTAGTTATGGTTATGTTAAGATTATAAGCATGATTATGTATGGATTTTGGATTAATGATGTAAATATCTAGATGAACGGAAAGGCATTGCTTGGCCTCAGTTCATGTATATAAGTCATGTATATGTTGTTTGGGTTGGATACTATGTTTATGGGAAGATTCGAAATTAGTAGATATTCGATTTACAGCCGTTATAATGCCCGATTTTGCAATACCATGTTTTGTATGCCATTTTCCATGTCGAACCCCTACTGTCCAGAGACCTTATCTGCCATGATAGGATAGGTAATGTTCTAAGCTTCGTTTTGATATAAAGATCACGTGAAACGGACTTACGGTTTAGGATTTATGACCAAATTACTAAAAGTAGTTCGAATCCGTAAACGAAAGTTCGTAACTGTAATTGAACCCTCGTAAACTATGTAACGTCATGGCGAATCTTGGTAAATAAATACTAGAGGTAAAAAGGAAGGCGTGAAAGAAAACCGTATGTCAAAAAGATCATTTTTTGATTTATTAAAAATGTTCGAGTCGAGGTTAAACGCGAACGAACCCCTAAAAGACGACTCTTTTATAACTTCGGTAAAACACTTAGAAAACGGACGATAAAACTCGGAGTATAGTATTGGTTCGTAACGATCGACTTTAGAACTCATATGACTTAAGTATGTCCCAAGTATAAGTACAATGACATGTCGTATTAACGAACGGATGTCGGGTTGGATCAGTGATAAAAGTAATCCACTAAAAGGGGTATAACGAGATAACTCAAGAACGTGTTTCGAATTAAGTATAACTTAACTTTTAATATATTAATTGATTAATCCCGAATGCCTTGGCTATTTATAGATCACCAAGCTGAACCGGGACCCGCTACCACTACCCCTTACCGTACTCGACTACCAGGCAAGTTTCAATTCCCTTCTTTTAGGCTGTTGTTGTGATTGAATAAATATATATATATATATATATGCTGATATACATATGCCATTGCGTGCATGCCTACTTTCAAGTTGAAGTGATATACTTGTTCCCTGAATGTTATTGTTGGCTTATAAGCTAGATAGTTATATATCAGTTATAAGCCGATTATTGTAAGACCCTCATAGAAGGGTGTATACATCTTATTAATCAAAAATAGACCGGGAGTCAATATTCCTTGATATATCGAGATTACCTCGGAGGAAAATATTTAAGTAAATATTTTCTATTATTTGGGTGACGAATATTATTTGAATATTCGTTCGAGACTAATTATTTTAACGATCCTTACTTCAAATAATTATTTGAACGTAACCATTCGACGAATAATATTTTTAAATATTCATTCAAAGTCGAATACGTTATCGATTATTATTCCGAATATTCTTCTAAAGATTGGACTACTAAATGAATATTATTTGAATATCCATTTAGAATATTACTTTATTAAATGAATATTACTTTTGAATATTCATTTAAGATATTACTTACTTGATGAATATTATTCTAATATTCATCTGAAGCTTGATTTATTTATCGAGTCTTATCTCGAATATTCCTTTAAAGCTTGGATTACTAAATGAATATTACTTGATATTCATTTAGAATATTATTCATTAAACGAATATTACTTTTTCAATAAACATTTAAATTCCTAATTAATTATGAATATTATTTTGAATATTCATCCAGGGTTCTATTTAATCATCGAATATTATTTTAAATATTTTAAATATTCTTTTCAGGTCTTATTAATTAATGAATATTATTCTGAATATTCATTTGAATATTTAATTATGCAATAAATATTCTCTAGATATTTCTTCAAGGATTATTTGAGAAATACTCTGATTAAAGATATTCTTTCATATTCCTAAATATTCTGTAAAATATTTTAATTCAATAAATATTCTCTGAATATTTATTTCATACTTAGAATAACCTCGATAAGGTTTATCTTCTTCGATTATTACAGAAAATATTTCGGAGTCATATTATTACTAATCTTATATCAAGAAAGGTTCTCAGACATCATTCTTCTTTGAGTCTACCTCTCTAATAATAAGGGAACCTTACTTGGAAGATGTTATTTATCTTGTCGACTTCCCGGTCATAGAGTATTCTCTTCACTCGCAACTCGGGTGCTGTTGACTTATTAAGTCGTTGTTTACCTTCTCATCTTTCGAGGGGTAAGATTGTTGGAACAAGTTGATATTCGATACCAAGCCACAGCTTGGAAGTTATTGGTGAATTTTCCTTTCCAACTAGATACGACTACCTTGTAGAGTCTTATCAACAAGTATTATACTTGGGGAAAGGGGGATGAACGTTACATTCAGAATCATGAACTCTATTTGAACTAGGAGTCGTGTAAGAGGCCGAGTAGCGCCGGTCCATCCCCTTTGGCCCAACCGTTGGCCGGGGAGAGCTAGTAAGGCGGTAGACAAGTAAAGCCGTCAGTTCTTCCTTCTACCGGTAGTAAATCTAAATTGAGCTGTACGATCTCGACTGATCATCAAGATTGGAACAGCGGGCGCGGTGAATACTCCATCATTGGTTCATCATCCAAATTTATTTATTTCCTGCAACATGAATACTGTTGGCAGAGTTGGAAAAGGGTCATAACTGGAATTGCAACCTTTTCTTGCAAGTTCCTCTTCTTAATAACAATAAGAATATCTCGCTTACTTTGATGTAGCAGATATTTCTACAAACAAATACTTTAAGTTACCTTGTAACTTCATCGTTCATATTATACTGGCATCATTTCCGTAAATGCATGGCATATGGTTTGAAAGATACTTTTGAACTGTTATACATTATCGTTCAGTCATATATTATTGTTGGTGGGCTATTGCTCACCCTTGCTTTATTATTATATCACAACAACAGCTAGACCAGATGACTCGCACAAGGCGCACTCGACGCGGGCGAGGACGATGAGACTACCAGAGCTGAAGAAGAAGCTATTGGTAGGGTATATTTATTCTTTCAGTACCAAGAATATGGTCTAGTATGACTTATGTAAATGGATGGCAAAGAGTATGTATTTATATTGAAATTCTTTTGGATTGTAAGAACTCATAATGTGATTAATAAAAATTTGAGTGTTACTCTGATTTCATCTCTGGGACTATAACGGGTGTGTTTTATATTATTGTGTTGGGTTATAGAGACGTAATTTATTTTATGTTAAGGAAAGTTCAAGTGTTGTGGACAGTATTGGAAACCGTAACCACCGGATCCCGGACCCCGGATCTGGGGGTGTTACAGTTACATTCTAATTGATTAGCCTGCAGCAGTATCTTCAAATAATATAAATACATGGAATCTTTTGGCCCTTCAACTGAATCATCTGTACATCTTATTCTGTCACTGAGGCTTGATCATGTTAATGAACTTCTTTCAGTTACTTGATCCTTGTCGGTGCCTGTTCTTCAAATTTCACGATCCCTGTATATACCAAATCTTCATATAGGACAGATTCTCGTGAACGTAGTATTATTTGCAAGTCTGTTCTATTGTTGAGTTATCATCCAGATATTGTTCTATGTCCAACAATCTCCACATGTCCGACAATGTGGATGATATTATCTTTGGATCTACTAATGTTGATATGTGCAAGTGGTTTTCTAAGTGTATGCATACTGAGTTTGACATGAGTATGATGGGTGAGCTCAGTTACTTCTTGGGGCTCCAAATCAAGCAAACTTCGGATGGAATTTATGTGCATCAATCCAAGTACATCAAAAATCTGCTCAAGAAGTTAGAAGGCAAAATCTACACCTATGAGTTCTACCAGCAAGCTGACAGCAGATGAACAAGGTAAAGATGTAGATGTTCGAAAATATAGAGGTATGAACAGCCTCTAGACCAGACATCATGTATAGTGTATGTGTTTGTGCTAGGTTTCAAGCTAAACCAAAAGAGTCTCACTTGAATGTGATATAAAGAATATTTAAATATTTGAGTGGAACTATTACTCTTGGTTTGTTTATCATATCACAAATGCATTTGATCTTGTTGGGTATAGTGATGTGCAGAAAATATAGGTTGTGACTACGCCGACATTATCAACCTATCAAGAATTCAATGACTCACTCAAGAATGAAGCTTATTATTATTCAACGCCATTTTTTGAGAGACAATATATAAAAGGGAAGATCAAGCTGATATTTGTTTCAAGAGAGTATCAAATAGCTGACATCTTCACCAAGCCCTTAACAGAAAAGCAATTTTGTGTTCTTCGATGGGAGCTGTTCATGTGCAATGTCTAGACAACAAGCTGCAACCGAAAAAGTCTGGTACCTTAGCTTATTGTTATACATTGTTGACTTATGTTATTGCTAAGCAACTGAATTTTACATATCAGGTTCTATTTTTGATATGCATACAATATGTTTTTATATGTAAACTTGTTAATCCATGCTTATTTGAATTTTCCTATTGCATGATAACATGTGGATATCCTTTTTGATGAATAAGGGGGAGAAAATTCAGGATTAAAAGTATGTGTGATTTAGGGGGAGTTTATATTTATTCTTATAACTCTTTACTTCACGTACTTTGCTGGGATCATATGGTTTAATGCTAAATGTTTATGTGATGCCATGCAATTATGCTTATTATGCTTAGCTGCTTATATAGATTGCTAATATTTTTGCAGAGGAAGCATAAATTTATGGGGAGTAATTAACTCCTGAATATTGGTGTGTAATCATCAAAAAGGGGGAGATTGAAACTCTATTGGTTTTGATGATGACACAATGCAGCAAGCTAATTGCTTGTTACTAAATATATATTAGTTCGCTATCAAACTTTATTTTGCAAGATGCTTTGATTGAGGGGGAGTTTTAGCTTAATCTCAAGTTGATATGTAATCATCAAAAAGGGGGAGATTGAAAGCATCTCAGTTTTGATGATAACATTGTTAGCAAGCTGGTATGCTTGTTATGATATATTATGGCAAGCTTCTAGTGTATGTTTCTAATTATATTTTTCAGGACATATAAGTTATGCTATATACAAAGATGTTAGCAAGCTGGATATATGCATTGGACTAACATTGTTTTGCAGGTTTAGTAATTATTTTATTTCTGAGTAAAACAGGGTATAGCAGGTAGCTGGCAAGAAAGATTTTATTCTAACACAGCAAGCTGGCAGACAGAGTCCAGATTTACCAGAAGTCCTATATTCTTGGAGATCTATTAGGACTTGATATTTGTAAGGATTCTATCAATTATATAGAACATATTATTATATATATGGGCTCAACTTATTTCAAAATCGTATATATATATATATATATTTACGTATATCTATCTTTAGATCCTAATAAATAGGAGTTTTGTTTTTAAACGTTTTCTTCCTAACAAAACTCTATTTTCTAGGTTTTATTTTTCAGATGAACGTTTATACTTAAACAGCTTTATACCTTCTAAACATAATCTGATTTCTAAACGTTATTTTTCTGAACGTTGGTGTTAACACAAAATTACGCAAGCGCACGTAGTCACAAGTAATATAATTAAAGTTCGTTCCACAGAGATCTGGTTAAGTTTAATCAGTAAATATGCCTATGCAACAATGTTTGGTTTTAATCCACTGCTAAGACAATTAACAATTTTGGTATTGATTAACTAAATTTAACTAGGATGTAATTTTTAAACTAAGAATTAAATTAACTAATGAGATTGAATTCGAATTACTAATATGAGAATAAACATGGAATCCCAACTTCATTAAATACTTCCCTTAGATCTGATGCCTTTAATCTCTATATGCAATGATTTTGATATCTGATCGAATAACACGAAACCAGTATACGCTACCTGTCAGCATACGCATACCAAACTAAACATACATCCACAAAAGAGATAGAAGATGAATAGACACCAATTATGCTTAGACCCTATATGTCTATAGAATTTGAAAACATAACGGTTGAAGAACAGGTTATCCATTAAGATCACATAGGGTAGTATAAGTATTTTCATCTCACACCACGAATCATATTGATAAACAATTATGAACCTATGCTAGCATGGCAAGTTCTAAATCTCAAGATCCACTTTCACTTCACAAGAGATTAACAATTCAATTTAGATGTTAGCTACGCATCTAAAAGCATTAAGATTAACCATACGAGGATATCAATTTCACATCACACACAGATCTTTACAGCATCAAGATACTAAGTTCCATAAATAACTCCGTTAGAATCCCATGACAACGTTTAGCCCATAATTGAACTATTCATCGTCATGGGATTTAATGAAAACATAATAATTAACCAGATATGAAAGAAAGAAACAATAATATTAATAAAAACAAGAGTTGAGAAAACAAATCTATAATCCAAAGTATACAGAAGATGAAGTAGATCTAGATCTTTGCTTGTCACCGAGCTTGAATCCTTCTCCACTTTTCTCTCTTGTAGTTCTATGTTACAATAATAATAATCTGATACAAATTACAAGGTATGATGTGTTTATATAGGCACTACAAGTCTTGCCCAGCAAGAAAATACAAAAACAGAATTATAATAGAATTTCTGCAAGATACGTTTCCCAATTTGATTATGTTTTTAAGGAAAATTCGTGGCTGACTTTTCTTCAGATTTTCTGGAACGTTCCCCACGTAATTGGACCTCTGGACTATCTTAGAATGATAGAAAATATCGTTATCTTCGCGTGGACTGCTTACGGGCCTCAAACGGACTTCTAGAACTCAAGATATGGCCAAAACAGTGTAAACTGTGCAACCCTTCTCGAAAATCCGAATTTTAATCAATTAATTCCCAAAAAATTATAAAAGCATCCACCTTAGTCAACATTCTCGTAATCCTGCACAACTAAGCAAAACACATCAAAACTACAACAACTTGAGTCCAAGACAATCAATTTAAGCCGAAATTAAGCGATCCAAGTGGATATAAAATCCACTTATCACACCCCCAAACTTAAACCGATGCTTGTCCTCAAGCATAAACAATTACAACTAACTAACTAGCTAGTACCACTTCCGTAGGTGATCACGGTTGCATTTGGCATATGCAACAAGCCCTTTAAACTCCTAGGCAGCCCTAGTGGACGAGTAAGGTCTCGTGAGGGCCTATAGCGAATGTACCCACAAAATCCATTTAACCTAATGCAATGCAATGCATGAATGCAACTAGAATGAAAAATGCAACGATCCCCTTCAAACTAACCAAAACCAACGAGCAAGCAAATATCTTAGAGAATGCAACTAAATCCAAATAGAGCTCGACCAAGTTCCCGTATACTAACAATACATGAACAGAAACGTGCGTGTGTGCAATGCTCATCAGAAATACTCCCAAAACTAGGTCAAAAATCATACATGCTCTTCGTCAAGACAATCACAGGTTTATAAATAGAATAGACTGTAGAAACTTCATAACCTAAGAACACCTCCATCCTTATCCAAGGTAGACAGAAATTCATGCTTTATTACTATTTCCTATGACACATATATACAATCATGCTTATTTAACCGTGCAATGGATGAGACCCCGAAAGGCTTATGCAATAATACCCATGTAGCGAGCGTTGGGTTAGTGGATCCCAGACTATAAAAGCCTTAGGTCACTAGGCACAAAGTCCCCGCGAACTTAATTGCTCGAGTATTAAAGAGCTCAACCTGGTTAATTTTGCATATAAACAATTGACACTTTTGATCTTTTTTTTTTTCTTCTTCTTTTTTTTTTCTCTTTTGTTTTTTTTTCTTTTTTTTTCTATGCAATCTGGAATGAGAATTCTCAATTCCAACACTAGACTACTCATATAAATATGAGCCGGCTACTAGCCATTTGACGCCTAGCCATTATTGACAATTATTTACAATTAAGCATGAAATTCCTGGTTTCCCCCAAACTTAGACTTTAGTGATCCTACGCCATCAAGGGAATAACGAAAATTCTAAATATAATCAAGTGATTAAATCTCAAAACATCCAAACAAGCATGACCTCAACCTAGCCCAAAAGCACCCAATGAGACTGTGAAAAGATTT
Organism: Saposhnikovia divaricata; assembly: GCA_036435485.1. NCBI lineage: Eukaryota > Viridiplantae > Streptophyta > Magnoliopsida > Apiales > Apiaceae > Saposhnikovia > Saposhnikovia divaricata. The sequence continues at coordinate 64,800,455 of CM071595.1, read as the reverse complement.
TGTTTCTGAAGCATGCAAGTCAATTTCATAGAAACTATAAATCAACCCTCTACTCATCATTACCACACTCAATTAGACACCTACCTACCAATCAGAATTAGCTCGTCTTAAGGGATCATGAAATATGCATGATATGCAAATGCAACTAATATGAACTCACATGGTATACGAAAAAATAAAAACAAAATGTCCTATATGAAACATAACATAATTAATACGAACATAACATGAATGAATTACTACTAAGCATGCAAAACATGATATCCTACATGAACACATAATACAACAACTACTAATCCCTCAAACCACCCCCAAACTTAAAATATTCAATGTCCGCATTGAATGGAAGTAAATACAAGGGATAGCAGAAACATACCTACTCATCCTCACTGTCGTCACCCTCATCATCCTCATCGGACGAATCAGGTGGAGGATACGGAGTCCGAGCTCCATATATAGGCCACTGAACAGCAGTACCTGGTGACTGAAAAGCTGCATCCAAAGCTATGGCCATGTCCTCGGAGTACTGGCGACTGCTAACATGAATAGCATCCAACCGCCTAGTCATTCGACGAAAATAAGTATCAAAGACTGACATATCCACCATTCGCCGCTGAGGTTCTGCAATCGCTACTCCCGGTGCCCTAGGAACATGTGGCGGAGCGCCCGCTCCCTGACCACCAGCATCACCAACTATAAAGCCTAGACCCCTAAGATGAGGAATGCCGCCCAACCACTCCCCCATCCGATCAATAGTAACATCATTAATGGAAGACATAGGTTTATGCACCGGCTCACCTTTGTACCATTTCACTTTCGAAGCATCACACAAGTACGCAATGATAGAAGCATAAGGAATACTAGCCGATGAATTACTGCCCAAATACCGAAGAATAGCTTGATTAATAAGATACCCAAGGTCAACATACTCACCTCTGAGAATACCCTATAGCAGAATAGCTCTCTCAACAGTAACATCGGTCATATGGGTTGATGGAAGAATATTAGAACTGATGAAGTAGAACCATGCCCGTGTGAACTTAGACAATGACGCCGTCGGAAAAGTCCTCTTCTCGGTGGTACCCACTCTACACTTCCACTCCGTACCCGGAATACAAAGCTCACCAATGATAGCATCAAGAACAACATCATCCCTAGTCTTTTTCCCCCAATCAGTAGCACCTCTAGGTTTAGGCGGTTGCCTAATCAAAGTACGAATCGCACGAGGCGAATAATCCACCTTCTGTCCCCTAACAATCGTGGAATTATTCCTTGCTATCGAAGCATTAGCATAAAACTCCCTAACCACATTTAATGGGGCATCATTAGCAAACTCACAAAAGAAAGTCCAACCCCGCTCACTAATCATAGTCTCCATCTCCGCATTATTACGTGGCACAAGCCTCCTTTCCTGAATAACCCCCTTGACAACCAACCTACCATACTCCGCTTTGGCTTCCTCATTCACGAATTTTTCCACTCCATCTCCCACAACATCGTTCTCATCCAAAGCTGGACGAGCACTACTACTACTTCCCACTAATCGTGGTCGCTTAGGAGCCATAATCAACAAATATCAAGCAAAGAACAACAATCTCCAAACAATTCACCAAACAAAGATCCCCAAATTACACACTTCAAGAACCCTAATTTGCAAAATTCACAAATTCAAATAAAAGATGAGAGAAAATATTACTCAATTGAATCGAAGAGGTGAAATTGCTAGATTAATCCCCAAAACTTCGAATTTGCTTCCCCCTTTGCCCTATGAATGGATGAAAGTTGAGAAGTTTGGGTAATATAGAAGTGTTTGTGTATGCATGGGTGTATGTATATATATAGGAGATGTAGGTAATAAAGATGAAATTATATGTAGTATAGGATTGGGGTTGTTTAGGATTGAATTTAAGGTAGAATAGGATTTGGGGATGATAGTGGTTAGGATTTGAGTTGCATTAGGATATAGGATAAGAAAATAAATAAAAGGAATGGAAAATTTGAGGTTTAATAGGCAAAAACCGCACGAATGCAGGGGAAAGAAACGCTGACTGCGCGCTGGCGCCTGTTGCGCCACTCCATTCTCCGTTACTGGGCCAGTTGCGCTGCGGCGCTAGTTGCGCAGGTTCAACCTGCGTGACAGGATGCTGTTGGCGCGCTGGCGCTAGTTGCGCGTCCCTGGCCTGCGTTACTTGGCGCTGCTTGCCTTGTGGCGCAGGTAGCGCAGCTCCATTCTGGACTTTTGTTCGTTTTTTTTTTTTTGAGAGAAAGTAATGATACAACAAACTACAAGAGCGTGGGTTGCCTCCCACGAAGCGCTCCTTTAATGTCAATAGCTTGACATTCTTTTCCGGATTCAAGTCGACGCCAAAATGGCGGAAACCTTCTCGCGTTGAAACGATCCTCCATAATAATGCTTCAACCGCTGTCCATTTACTTTGAAAGCATGATCCGGTGTTGTTTCATAAATCTCAATAGCTCCATGTGGATACACCGTCTTAACAATAAATGGACCCGACCACCTCGACTTGAGTTTTCCCGGAAAAAGCTTGAGGCGAGAATTAAATAGCAACACCTGTTGACCTGGCAAAAATGCTTTTGGTACCAACCTTTTATCATGCCACCTCTTAACCTTCTCCTTATACATCTTGTTATTTTCGTAAGCTTGCTCACGAAATTCCTCAAGTTCATTCAACTGAAGCAACCGCTTTGCACCCGCAGCCGTGATATCTAAATTCAATTTCTTCAACGCCCAATATGCTTTATGTTCCAACTCTGCAGGCAAATGACATGCTTTCCCATAAACTAACTGAAATGGAGACATACCTAGAGGAGTTTTGTAGGCAGTTCTGTACGCCCACACAGCTTCATCCAACTTCAATGACCAATCCTTACGAGACGGATTCACCACTTTCTCTAGAATTCTCTTGATCTCCCTGTTAGAAACTTCAGCTTGGCCATTCGTTTGAGGGTGATAAGCAGTGGCAACACGATGCGTCACATTATATTTCGCCATCAACGTAGTAAACTGGCGATTGCAAAAGTGAGTTCCCTCATCACTTATTATAGCACGCGGAGTTCCGAAACGCGTAAAAATTTGCTTATGCAAGAAATTCAATACCACCTTTGCATCATTGGTCGGCAACGCCTTAACCTCGACCCATTTAGACACGTAATCCACAGCTAGCAAGATGTACTGATTGTTGCATGAAGAAACAAAAGGTCCCATGAAGTCAATCCCCCAGACATCAAAGATCTCTACCTCAAGAAGCATGTTAAGAGGCATCTCGTTCCTTCTAGAAATATTGCCAACCCTTTGACAACGATCACATCTCAACACGAACTGATGAGCATCCTTAAACAAGGAAGGCCAATAGAAACCTGCTTGAAGCACACGAGCCGCTGTCTTTTCTCCACCATAATGACCACCATAAACAGTTGAGTGGCAATCTCGCAACACACCCTCCGTCTCACTATACGGAATACATCGTCTGATCATCTGATCTGCTCCTTGTCTAAATAGAAACGGTTCATCCCAATGGTACCACTTCACATCATGTAGAAACTTCTTCCTTTGAGCACTCGAAAGATCTGGAGGAATAACATTGCTAACCAAATAGTTTACATAATCTGCAAACCATGACTCTTCATCTTGTACTGCAAACAGCTGCTCATCTGGAAAAGATTCATTAATAAGAGATTTGTTATGCAGTTCCTTACCGTGGTCCTCTAAGCGTGAGAGATGATCCGCTACTTGATTTTCCGTGCCTTTCCTATCCTTGATTTCCACATCAAATTCTTGCAAGAGAAGCACCCCACGAATCAATCTAGGCTTGGAATCCTTCTTCGACATAAGATATCGAATTGCAGCATGATCAGTATACACAATCACCTTTGTACCAAGCAGATAAGACCTGAATTTCTCGAAACCATAGACAACTGTTAGCAACTCCTTCTCCATAGTAGTGTAGTTCAGCTGTGCATCATTGAGGGTTTTACTAGCATAGTAAACCATATGAAAAATTCTATCCTTCCTTTGACCAAGCACAGCTCCAACAGCATAGTCACTAGCATCACACATAAGTTCAAACGGCTCCTCCCAATTAGGTGCGGTAATGACTGGTGTAGTAGTCAACTTCTTCTTCAAGAGCTCAAAAGCTGCAAGACACTCATCATCAAACTTGAAAGGAACATCCTTCTCCAGGAGATTGCACAAGGGTTTAGAAATTTTTGAGAAGTCTTTGATGAATCGCCGATAGAAACCCGCATGACCAAGAAAACTGCGAATTCCTTTTACAGAGAAAGGTGGAGGAAGATTTTCGATTGTTTCCACCTTAGCCCTATCCACCTCAAGTCCTCTACCAGATACCTTGTGCCCAAGAATAATTCCCTCTCACACCATGAAGTGACACTTCTCCCAATTAAGCACCAAGTTAGTCTCCACACAACGTTTCAAAACCAAGCCAAGATTATGCAAGCACTCGTTATATGAAGTACCAAAAACTGAGAAGTCATCCATAAAAACCTCCACATTCGAGTCAATCATGTCTGAGAAAATAGCCATCATGCACCTTTGAAAAGTGGCAGAAGCGCCACAAAGTCCGAAAGAAACCCGTCGAAAAGCAAAGGTACCAAAAGGACATGTGAATGTGGTCTTCTCTTGATCTTCCGGAGCAATGCAAATCTGATTGTAGCCTGAATAACCATCAAGGAGGCAATAATACTCATGTCCCGCCAACCTGTCTAGCATCTGATCAATGAATGGCAGAGGAAAGTGATCTTTTCTCATGGCATTGTTGAGCTTCCTATAGTCCATACAAACTCTCCACCCCGTGACTGTTCGAGTAGGGATGAGCTCATTCTTTTCATTAGCAACAACTGTCATGCCTCCTTTCTTTGGCACACATTGAACCGGGCTCACCCAAGAACTGTCTGAGATAGGATATATAATACCCGCATTAAGCCACTTTAGAATTTCCTTCTTCACCACCTCTTTCATAATTGGATTAAGTCTCCGCTGATGCTCAACAGTAGGCTTAGCTCCCTCCTCTAGCAGAATTTTATGCATGCAATACGAAGGGCTGATTCCCTTCATATCTGCTATAGTCCAACCAATTGCTGACTTGAATTCCCTCAAAATTCGCAAAAGCTTTTCTTCCGCACTAGCTGACAAGTTAGAGGCAATAATAACAGGTAATGTAGATGCATCACCAAGAAAAACATACCGCAAGTGTTCCGGAAGTGGTTTGAGTTCAAGTGTGGGAGCTTAGGCCTACTAAACCTATCGGCCCTGGTAAAATTTAATGTAATTTTGGTGGACATCAAAAGAGGATGATATTTGTTAGAGGGCCATCTATTCAGTCCATTCATTTGGGCCCAAGACAAAGCCTGATATCCTGAACGATGCAAGCCCAAGTGAACAGGCCTGCTATTGGTGAGATGTATAAACCCAAATCTGGTTGACGGCCCAGGAAAACGAAGATGCTCTGATCGTGGCCAGTTAGGGCACACGTTCACCACGAAGGGAAAATCTCCCACGATCGCCAGAGAAGAGGATAGAAGTAAAGGTTTGGGTATTCATTTGTTCGAACACTCATTCACAATTTACACACACAAGTTCTATATGTTCATTTACCCTACCAAAAGCAGTTTACTTATTCTCACACCAGAGGTGAATCGGGGGTCCAATCCCTCGCATTCATCTCATTCGCAGGTTCGATCAAAGCGTGGCCCATGAAAAATCTGGTTGTAACATTTGGCACTGTATGTGGGAATGTAGAGATAAGCTTGTCCCTGTGAACTGAAAAAAGTTATGGTGAACGAAGAAACACCGATGAACGAAGAAGAAACTCTTGCTAGAAGCAGCCACCCTCCTGTCACGTCTAGGGTGCTGAATTTTGACGAAAGAAGGGCCCATACCTACTCTTGAGGAACAGAAGCAGATGCTGTTGAGATGGAGGGAGGATCAAAAATCCAAGAGCAAGGAAAAGGAGAGTGAGAATGAAAGAAACAACAGGGAGACTGGGAGAATGGCCAAGCAGAGAGAGGCCGATCGGTTGAGGCTACAAGCCCTTAAGCTCCAAAGAGAAGAGACTGAGCTCCTAGAGAAGGTACTCCGCGAAGCCTTGGAAGTCGAAGAACCAGAAATAGAAAGCCGAAGAGATAAACAGTTGAGAGACGATCAAGATGAGTTGAGGACTCCAAATCGTACTCAAGACGATCCCGATTGAAGGTGATTTACGCTTCTAATTCAGAGGAAGAAGATCCGCACACGCGAAACAGGATTAGGCTGATAGAAAATGTTATGTTTGGGGAGAGAAAGGTCAGCCATGAGCCAGTGGTGACCGAAGAGGTTGAGTTATACTGATCACCTCCTGGAAGACAATTTCCAAAGATATACGAGTTTAATGGCAAAGGTGACCCCGAAGACCATTGTGAGAAATATGAGTCACTCATGATTGGTATGGGGCACTGTGATATCATGTTGTGTAAGATGTTCAAGACCTACTTGAAGGGGCCATCGTCCATGTGGTATCAGTCGCTTAGGCCCAAGTCCGTATGAGGAGACCAAGAGGAAGTTTTTGAGGAACTACTCTCATTTGTGCCGAAGAGAGAAAGATACAGAAGCTCTGATCCACTACAGGTAGAGATCAAACGAGGAATCGGGGGATTACTTGGCAAGGTTCAAAGAAGAAGCTGGAATTGTAACCAACATGGATAAGGTAAAAGTAGTTGGGTTGCTTGCCGCCAGCCACGACCTCGTAAAAGGTAAAAAAAACTCCAATCTTCTCTTTAAGATATGCCTCCTAAGTCTTTAAATGACATATACTTAAGAGGAGAGGCAATCAGAAGGAAAATTAAGTCTATTGATGGATACAAGGAAGGTAGGAATAATTCTAGTAGGGAGGATAGAAAGGATGACTGAAGGGGTCGTGGTGACATTAAAAGCAGGCTGACAGACACAAGGCCTGATAAAGGAGAGATAGAGATAGTACACTGTTCATACCTTTAAACACACCTATCTCAAAGATTCTCCATAAGATTTAGGGTAAGCCTTGATTTGTCTGTCGAGCCAGGTTGAAGACCCCTGAGCATAAGAGAAATGAGAACAAGTACTGTGACTACCACCGGGATAAGGGTCACAATATCGAGGAATGTTATCACTTAAAAAAGTTAATTGAGAAGATGATCAAGGATAGAGAACTGACTCAGTTTGTAGGGGAGTTGAGAGATAAGTTGGATTCTAAAGAAAAGAAGAAGGACTCCGAAGGAGAGGAAAAGTACCGTGGGGAGGTATGGACAATCTCTGGAGGAACTGTGCTCGATCGGGACAGTAAAACAACCCGAAAGAAGTACGCCAGATAAGTCTACAATCTCTATCAGTCAAGCGCAACAAGGCAGCCACTGCCTATCTCCTTCACAAAGGATGACTATGAAGATGCGATTTGGCCGCACGAAGACCTACTTGTTATTAACCCAGTAATCGGGGAAAACAAGATTTGGAGAGTGCTGGTAGATGGTGGAAGTTTGGTGAACATTCTCTACCACCGAACTTATTGCAAAATGAACTTGGGAGGCGAACAACTGGAGCCATGTCACGAGGCACCTTTGTATGGCTTGGTAATCAGCCTATGCCGATCGAAGGAACGATTACTCTGTCTGTTTTATTGGCAAAGGCACCATATACAGTGGTGAAAGAAGCTAAGTTTTATGTTGTTCAGGTGGATAGCCCGTACAATGGAATCTTGGGAAGGCCAGCCCTATCTCTGTTTCAGGCTATGGCTTCTGTTCCCCACTTGATGCTAAAGTTTCCTACCGAAATGGAGTCAGAATGATGAGAGGGGGCCAAAAGGCCACCCGAATAATCATGCTGGACGATTTGGAAAAAGACAAGGACGTCGAGATGTCCGAAGCTGGGAAAAGGAAACGAAATAAGAATGAGGCTGGGGGCAGCCATCAGATGATGAATATTGAGTTGGAAAAATTTGGGGCTGATTTGTCTAGCCCGATTGCTGAATCGGCTACAGAAACTGAAGAAGTTGAGTTGTACGTCGGTCAGTCAGGAAAGATGATCCAGATAGGCAAGAATATGGAGCCCGAACTGAAGGAGAAAGTGATTAAAGTAGTCAGACAATACCACGGTGTATTTGCTTGGGGACCCGAAGACATGCCAGGACTGGACCCATCGGTGACCAAGCATTGCCTAAATGTGAAGTCTGATGCTAAGCCTCTAAAGCAAAAGAAACGAAACTTCGTAATGGAGAGGCAGAAGGTTATACAAGCCGAAGTAGAAAAGTTGTTAGAAGTAAAGTTCATTGAGGAGATCGAATACCCCGACTGGTTAGCAAACGTGGTAGTGGTGAAAAAATAGAATACCCCGACCGGTTAGCAAACGTGGTAGTGGTGAATAAATCGAACAAAACATGGAGAATGTATGTAGATTACAAAAACCTGAACAAAGTCTGCCCGAAAGACCATTACCCCCTTCGCATCATCGATCAGCTAATAGATGCCACGTTCGGACATCAAATACTTCGCTTCTTAGATGTGTTTTCGGGCTACCATCAAATTGCAATGAATTTCGAGGATATTTCGAAGCCAACGTTCATTACCCCAAATTACACTTATGCCTATATTAAAATGCCCTTCGGCTTGAAGAACGTGGGGGCAACCTTCCAGAAAATGGTGAATAAGGTCTTTAAGAAGCAGATCGGTCAGAATATGGAATGTTACGTTGATGACATGATTGTAAAGTCCTTGTTTAGGGACCATGCCAAAGACTTAATGGAGTGTTTTGAAACACTAAGGAGAAATAACATGAGAATCAACCCGAACAAGTGCACGTTCGGTGTGAACAGTGGAAAGTTTCTGGGCAACATGGTCAGTGCTAGGGGAATTGAAGCAAATCCTGAAAAAATCAAAGCAGTCGTTGACATGGAAGGCCCAAAAATGATCAGAGATATCCAGAAGCTAATCGGACGATTAGCAGCCATATGGAGGTTCATATCCCGATCAGCAGAAAAAGCTCTACCATTTTTTGAAGTATTTCGGGGGTCGAAGAATTTTGAGTGGGGACCGAATTGCGAAAAGGCATTTAAGGAAGTTAAGGAGTACTTAGTGAAAATCCTACTCTTAATGAGACCGGGCACGAAAGAAACATTACAGCTATATTTGGCAGTAAATGACCGAACACTTGGGGAAGTACTGGTTAAGGAGCACGAAGGAAATCAACATCAAGTGTTCTACGTATCCCATATACTAAAGGACGTAGAGACAAGGTACCCTAATGTTGAAAATTTTGCTTATGGGCTGATCATGGCGTCAAGGAAATTGCGCCATTACTTTCAAGGGCGAACGGTGCAGGTTGTGACCGATCAACCCCCGAAAAGAATCTTGCAACGACTAGAGGCTTTGGGCAGAGTTGTGGCCTGGTCAATCGAGTTGGGGGAGTATGACTTGGAATTCAGTCCAAGGACAACGATCAAGGCACAAGCCTTGGCTGATTTTGTGGTAGAATGCTCTTTCTCGAGACCGAGGGACCTAGCCCCAGCAGAACAACTCATTCATTTACTCGGAAAATGGAAGCTTTTTGTAGACGATTCAGTAGCTGGGTCGAAGTATGGGGCAGGCCTGATTCTGACTAGCCCCGAAGATTTTGAGATATGTCAGGCCATCAGGTTTACTTTTCCATTGACCAATAACGAGGTTGAATATGAAGCATTACTGGTAGGCCTAGATTTGGCAAAGAACTTGGAAGTGAGGCATTTAAGGGCTTTCAGTGATTCGATGCTGGTTGTTAAGCAATTTTTTTGGGAGTACGGACAGAAAGACCTCCGAAAGAAGGCCTACGACACAAAGTTACATGAAAACACTATGTTATTTGAATCCTTTGAGTTGAGCCAAGTAGCTAGAGAGAACAACAAAAGAGCAGACGCGTTGTCCAGACTTGCTTGGACCGAAACTTAGTATCTCACCGGGTCAATCTATCTAACCGAAGTAAAAGCCCCATCGAAACAACGGTGCATGGAGATACATCGGGGGATCAAGTACTTCATAGTTGCCATCGACTACATGACCAAATGGCTGGAGGCTAGACCATTGTCTGCCATAACTAAAGAGGCAGCAAAGAAGTTCATTTTTTAGCTGATCATTTTGAGGTTCGGGATCCCGATGGTATGTATTTCAGATAATGGGATCCAGTTTATTGGCAGCAGGTTCAGAAAATTTTTGGCTCAATTCGGAATACAGCAGAAATTCAGTTCGGTAGGCCACCTGAAGGGCAACGGGGCGATCGAAGCGGCCAATAAGATTATCTTTGATGGTATCAAGAAACGGTTGGGAGAAGCTAAGGGACTATGAGCCGAAGAATTACCCTATTTACTGTGGGCATACTGAACAATTCCAAGGTCGTCAACTAGAGAGACACCATTCAGACTTTCCTTCTGCACTGATGCTTTAATGCCGGCTGAAGTAGGGTTGGAATCATATCGAACACAGGTGTTCAACGTGGAAGCTAACGAGTTCAGACTGAGGGCGAACGTAGATCTATTGGAAGAAGAAATGGAGGCTGCCCATCAACGGAACGTACGATCCGTACGATACCAGTTCCAGTTAGCCCAGTATTATCATTTGCGGGTCAGAAAAAGGTCGTTCCACGTGGGTAACTTAGTTCTTCGTGAATTAGCACCTCCATGCCAACCAAGCAAGGCAAACTGATGCCTAACTAGGAGGGCCCTTATACTGTAGTTGAAGTCATTCGGTCGGGGACATACAAGTTGGCCAATCTAGATGGCACACCTATCAAGAACACTTGGCACACATCTCGTTTATGCCGATTTTACCAGTAAGCTTATCGGAAGCATACCTTTTCGTTCAGTTTAATTCAGTACATTTTGCTATGAAACTTGATTTAATTCAATACATTTCATTCAACTTAATCCATTGAAAGCATCGGTCTGTAGTTGCAACACTATTGTGCATGATAAATGAAAGACTGTTTACTTTAAATATGAATTCTGCCATTAGCCAAAGTACATTATTGATTGCATGATTAAAAGTACATAATATAGATCTAACGGACCCATGTTTGGGGCCGACTGAATGAAACATGCGTCCCGTACTTGTATGTGTTTTAGTATTTAAGCTACTTTCACATAATTAAGGTCGGGAGGAAAATATTTTTCACCGACCGAATGGGACCTCAATTATCTGGGTTACATAAACATTGGGCAAGGCAATGCTACTCCAACTGATACAAATGAAGCACAATTAATTGCTGATGATATTTTTGAACTCTTGAGCAATGGAAAGAATATATAGGAATCTAACGGCTGAAGAAAATTGAGCTACCTGAAGGCTACTTTATCAAGTTTTTTGTTTCTTTTTGTTTTTTTTTTTTGGCTAATTATCAAGTTTGTATGTTCTTAAACTCTTTCTTGCTTTTGTGTAGTCGTGGCACTCGAGATTTTTTTTTTAAAAGTGATTTGTGTAGCAAAGATGAAATAGGCTCTTAGATCAAATCTAATATTTAAATTTTTTTAATCCAATTTCATCTTTAATTATTTATGTATTAAAATTAGCAATTTATCAATAATCCAGAGAGAAAATTATTGTTACTACACTATTGATAAATTTTCATGGGCTTTTTAATATCCAATTAACTTTATTGTAATTACAAACTCGAACTTATAATTCAAGTTAACTAAATTACATTATATTAAATAAACTAGAAATTTATTATAATATGAGGGTCTGAATTAAAAAAGATTCAAACACCAAAAAAGGAATTGAACAATTATTATTAATTATTGTATTAATTCTAAAAAAGGCCCAAAAAATAGGGGTGTAAATGAACCGAATATGTGCGGATAGTGATATGATCATATTCGGGTCGAATTTGTATTTACTCGTTCGTATCCGATCCGGATTTGAATTAAAATTTTAATCCTTTATTCAAATTCGACTCGAATTCGTATATGAATGTTCATATTTGATTTGGTTCGACTCGATTGTGCACTGAATTGCTCATTTTTGTATATTTGAATTCGAATTTTTCTAAAATAATCTTAAAAAATTTAAAATATTCGAATAATTATTTTAAAAAAGCTAAAATGTGTTTATCAGTAGAATGTTACTTTAATAATATATACTTCAATTTTATTGATAGACCAATAAAGAACTGCTGCATAACCAAATTTCGTCAATCCATATTAAGCCAACTATTTTTTGACATTGGTACATATGCTCCAGTATCCTTGAACTTAGCAAGTCACATTTTCATCCCACACTACTTCAATTTTAAACGAGCACGTAGCAGCTGAATTTAAAATTTAAATGATATCATACTTGTGAATTTTTTTTTTTTTTTTTTTGCCAGAAAAATATCATACTTGTGAATTAAAATATCATGAATCATGATACATGATCTAGGTTCAGCCGACCTGCCAAGACGAAACTGAAGTCCAAAGTGATCATATATAACTGGCTGCCAGTTGGGCTAATTGCTAAAGACCATAAAGATTAGGCTAGTATTTTTAAAAGAGGCCAGGCAACTAGTCGGGCGCGATTGAACAGAGATCAGCTGTCGATAAGTTATCTAGAATGACGATATGAAAATGCCACATACTGACTCCTCTATCTCAATCTTTAAATGTTTATCAAAACAGAGTCTACAAATATACGGTGAAGTGTCCTCCTGCTTTTAAGATGTTGACATATACGTAGCAGTTACCACAAAATCTGTTTTAAGTACAGCAAGTTCAACAATGTCCTAAATATTGTCCTAAATCAATATTTAGGACATTTAGTCACTTTTTGTGCTCCAACAATGTCCTAGTGGGTCTTAAAACACTAGGACATCCATTTCATGCCCTACTTTTAAGGCACATTTATATTTGTCCTAAATCATTTTTAGCAATAAAAAATTAACTTCCCTCATTTTCTACACTTCTCTCTCATCTCTTTTTTCCCTTCCCTCCAATTCTAGTTCAAATATATTATTATTTTAATTTCTAAGACACAAGTATAAGGCATATTGTTGGAATTGATACACAAAAATCATGATTTAAATCACTAGGACACTATATTTTATTATATTTATAGGACACCAACTATAACTTTGTTGGACTTAACAACACTATTAAATTAAATTTGATACTCGAAATCTTATCGGTACCGTCATTGTTCATACGTGTCTTGCTTTCATGAAGCCGCAGTTGCCAAGACAAATTATTAAATTAGTACGTATCTCCATCTTGTTAGCCTATGCAACTTTCCCATGTCTTTATAAACCCACACCTTCAACCAGCTTCTGCACCATTGCAACTCATCTGCAAAATATCAAACAAACACTCGTAATACTTATTGAGCTTTTCTTATATTGCAACTCTGTTTTATTAGAACTTTGAAAATGGCAAGCTATGGAGAAGGATATGGAGGACAGAAGCATCATGGAAGTGATGAATATGGTAATCCAATTCGTCAGACAGACGAGTATGGAAACCCTGTTCAGCACAATACTGGAGGAACCATGGGTGAGTATAACACTAGTGGACTAACTGGTGCTGGTGCCACCAACACACATGGGATGCATGGCACTGGTGCTACAACAGGGGCACATGGTATTGGCTTGTCTACTGGTAACCATGGTCAGTCCAAGCTTCACCGCTCTGGTAGCTCTAGCTCCAGCTCTGTAAGTACCCTTCACCCACATCTCTTTTTCTTTTCCTAGAAGATACTGTGTGTACGAATAATTAATGAAAATTAGGATTGTTTTAAATCCTGATTCCGCGTCTGTGTGTGTACTAATTGTTGAAAAATGGTATTCGGGATTGTAGTCGGAGGATGATGGAATGGGAGGGAGAAGGAAGAAGGGGATTAAGGAAAAGATAAAGGAGAAGTTGCCAGGTGGGCACAAGCAGGAGCAGCAGACTCAGACTACTACTCCCGTTACTGGAGCATCGTGCGGTACTACTGGAGGGTATGGAACTACTACTACTGGAGAGGAGACTCATGAGAAGAAAGGAATAATGGGCAAGATCAAGGACAAGCTGCCCGGTGGTCACCACTGATTTCATAGCCTGTTCTGCAACGCCATGACATCGTTTATGTTTGTTTTTAAATAATTGCAACGATGAAATATAGTTCGAACCACGACTTTTATTGTATGTGGATAGTGTGTTGTAAACATTGTATTTCTTTAACAAGAAGCAGCTCTGGATGGGAACCCTGGCTAGGTTCATCAGTTGGAGGCTTCGTCTTTGTATACGTGTCGTGTCCGTTCTTGTGGGGTTTCATGTAATACAAATTATGAGCGTTTTGTAAGCGTTTGTGTTTTCATAGTAATACAGTTGTGTTTTTTAAACTACGCAGCAATATATCACCACTTTAGCCCTGTACACACTTGAAACATGTACCTTTCCTCGCCCCCGTCTCAAACTGTAGGATCCATCATTGATGATTAGATATTTAAAGCGGCGCCCGTTTCGAATTGTTGAAACAAGGATCAACCATTGTCAGATTTGATTGCTAAGTATTACAAAGAAAGAATCGCAATCCGGACTCCAGACCTACCTTATACATGATTAGATTTGGATGCATAGTCTTGCTCTTTTTTTTCCCTATAATACATGAAAGATTATGTGCTTCCTAGTATCAGTATATACAGACTGAAAAAACAAGAAGAAAAACTGACATGAAAACTAATAACATTAGTTTGAATCTTTATTCCTGTTCATGAGGAAGCTTGTTGAGATCAAACAGTAAACGGGCCCTCGGCTGGTCCGCCTCGTTCTGTGCCTGTGGCATCACCGCCTGTGGTTGTGGCAGAGAGATTGTGGATGGAGGCGGCCGGGTTGCCTTGACAACAGCCTCCTCAACAGGCCGCTTTTGCTTGACTTCCTTCGCCCTTCACAATGTTTGAATCGAAGAACAAACCCGATTAGTCCCTCCATAGCATTTCCGGCACCTGGAATAGGCACCATTGGTTGCTCTGGCGCAGCTTCCTTGTTATCAACAAATAAAGTTTATATATATGTAGACATGGCTCCAAAATATAACGGACAGTAACCTTGAAGCCTCCTTGTTTTGATGTACCATGAATAACCCCCTTATCGTCTTGAGAACTTCTTCACTCGAACTGATGTTAAATGTTCAGAATAACTGGTAAAGAACAGAGAAAGAGTTAATAAAAATTAAAATAATCTATATAAAATCTTTTTCTATAAATTTAGACAATGAAATTTCCATACTTGTGGAGATCTTGTTTTCTTTGTCTGTAAGCTTTTAGATCATGAAATCTCTCGTCTTACTTCATGATCTCTTCAACAGGTTCAGGAACCGTAGATTGCCACAACATAATTGATATATAGGCCCGCAATGTTGTCTCAGTTGGTTAAAGAGAGGTCATCTTGGTCACAGGTTCGACTCCCATGGGAGCCGGATTTGTGATTATGCCATCTTGGGACAGAGCCTGTCGCACTTGTGCGGTTTGCCTTGGATCACGTGGTTTGCAGGCTATTGCGTGAGCCCATTGGTTTACCCAGAGCGCACCCGAAGGGTAGCGGCTGCGGGTTCCCATGTTAAAAAAAAAATTAAAAAAAAAAAAAATAAATAATAATAATTGATATATAGTAAAGTAACAGAATAACAGATGAAAAAAAGTCACTGATTTTAGCTCCCTTTCTTTCGAAATTGTTATAAAAAATCAACAAAAATATCATTTTTTTAACGTAGTTGTATAGATCTGGTTTTCTTTGTGCACAATCTCTTCAATCTTGAAATCTTGAATTGTGTTTCTTCATCATCTCCTTTTATCTGTACTCACCTAAGAGTAAGAGAATAATTACTGATGGTACTAGAAACTAAGAGCAAGTCCAACAATGTCCTAGTTGGTGCCCTATAAATATAAAAAAATATAGTGTTCTAATGATTTTATAGTGTTCTAATGATTTAAGTAGTGATTTTTGTGTATCAATTCAAACAATATGCCTTATACTTGTGCCTTATAAATTAAAATAGTAATATATTTGAATTAGAATTAGAGGGAAGGGAAAAAAGAGGAGAGCGATGTGTAGAAAAGGAGGGAAGTTAATTTTTTATTGTTAAAAATGATTTAGGACAAGTATAGATGTGCCTTAAAAGTAGAGCTTAAGATGGATGTCCTAGTGTTTTAAGGCACCACTAGGACATTGTTGGAGCACAAAAAATGACTAAATGTCCTAAATATTGATTTAGGACAATATTTAGGACATTGTTGGACTTGCTCTAATACTCCCTCCGTCCCCCTTCGTCCCACTGGGATCTTTACATCTCAGCTAGGCACGGAGACCAAGGAACATAATTTAAGTAATGGGTGTAATAATATAGTGGTGGGTGTAATAGTGATTTTATTGTTAAAATAGGTAAAGTAGTGGGTGTAATAGCATAAAGTGTTGAAAAAGTAGAGTGAAGCAGTGGAGTAGTGGGTGTAATAGTGTAAAGTGTTGAAAAAGTAAAGTGAAGTAGTGGATGTAATAATGTATTTTATTTTTAAAAGTTACTATTTTTGGTAATGTAAAGAAATGGGTGGGACGTCCCAAATTAGTAACTGTAAAGAATCCGGTGGGATGGAGGAAGTACATTATATGATGCGACGGATAGTTTATCTAACGGATCAAAATAACCATTTTAATCCTAAGGTGATTATTAACTAGAGATGCACAAAAAGCCTGGGCCCGAAAATCTGGTCCGACCAGATCTGGTTAAAATCTGGTCAAAGTCTGGCCCGGAAAAGCCCGGCTCGGTTCGGGCCGGGCTTAGGGCCTTCAACGGGCCCTATATTTTTAAGCGAAGCCCGGCCCGGCCTGGCCCAGCAAAGGCCCGGGCTTAGCCCGGTCTTTTGAAAAGCCTGGGCTTCGGCCCGACTCGGAAAAAAACCAAATTAAAGCCCGATTTAAGCCCGAATAGAATCCGATTTTTCTTATATATTTAGATATATATTTATGTATTCACACTTATGACAAATATAAAACACTTCAAACGCATATATATTAACATGTTCATTACTAAATATATTATCTGAATACTTAAATTTATCATACATGAATAAAATATATACAAAGTATACATGTAATCCGTTGATTTATAAAAAAATCAATGAACGATCGAAAGATTGTCAATATTTATGTTGGTGGTTCATCAATTGTATAAAATATATGTTTTGTATTTATTTATTTAAAATAATAATATATAAAAACTTATCGAATTTGCAAGAAATCAGCTCTATTTAGCTCGGGCCCGAATAAAAGCCCGGCCGGCCCGGTTCAGACCCAAATAAAAGCTCGACGCGGCCCGCCTCGAAGGTAGGGGTGTACATGGGTTAATAAAACCGATAAAACCGATCTAAACCGACACTCTTTCATTCGATCCAAACCGATTTGTTTTTAAACCGATATATAATTGGATTGAAAAAACGTTAACCCGATTTAAATGGGTTGGGTACGGGTTTTAATTTTTTTTACCCGAACCAACCCAACCCGATTAAAAATTTTAATAAAATATTTTTTATATCCATGATCCATTATTACAATGGCCCATTTACATTGACCCAGTTCAGTTAAAATACAAATTAGTAGTAGACGACCCAGACTAATAGGAAATATTAACCCAACCCAACAACAACAAGTATTCAAACCCTAGATCTCATTGCTATAAAAACTCTTAAGCCTAAGTCGCGACACTAATTCAAATATTCCACCCTAGATTTGATTGTTGTTCTTCCCCGTTCATCCAAAGTGTTTCGTGTACCCAGAAGTGTTCGAAAGTATTATGAGGCTATAAGATTGAAAGCAGAGTGCCTACTGCTACGTGCTAACAAGTCTTTGTACCAATCATGTATATTCATGTATTTTGTCATGCAAACCATTAAAATACATGAAGCTTACTGAGAGAAAGTAACAACATTTTATCTGTTATAGAAACTATGAAATACAAGTTGTATGTTAAATTTTTTAAACATATGCTGAAACCTTTCATTAATTCTTTCAGCAACCACAAAAATGATAATAATTTTTTATGCAATTTTTTTAATATATATTCATAACCCGTCCAAACCGATCCAAACCAATCCAAACCGATTGGGATGGATTGGATTGGATTATGAATTTAATTTTAGTGGATTGGGTTGAAAATTTTTCAAACCGATTAAATTGGTTTGGGTCAAAAAATTCGTCCAACCCGCCCAACCCGAACCGTGTACACCCCTACTCGAAGGCAAAAAAAAAAAGCCTAGATATTTCTCAGAAACTCGACCCGATCCTGTCCGGTCAAAATCAAAACCCGAACCGGATTTTGACCGAAAAGCCCGGGCTTTTCAAGGTCCGATCAAAGCCCAGCCGGATGGGCTTTATGTGCATCTCTATTATTAACCATCAAAAAAACGTCAGGTGCATTCCACGGTACTTGTTATATATTTAAATTTTGTAATAAAAAGAAAAGAAAAGGTAAAAGAAAAAGAAACAATTTAGTCAACCGAGAACGGAGAAAATACATGTATGTCACTGAATATGTAAGTCAGTCGCTTTTCTCGATTGTTGGACGACTCAAAGCCGCCAAAGTAGGTGAAATTAATTATAAAATACGGTCTTAGAGCATCTTCAACCCCTTATACCAATTTGATGTAACTTTTACATTAAATTGATGTAAAAATCCCACCAAATTTTAAATCATTTCCAACCCATCTATACCAAACTTTACACTCATTTTCAAAGCATATTCTTCATCCTTTCCAATATTTATATCAATATACTTATATTAAATTACATATAATATATCAAAATGTAATATTCAAAAAACCTAAAAATAAAATTCCCTCATAAAAAACCTGGACAATATTTTGATAATATTACTGGTGATTTACCAGACTAGTAGATGATATTATCTATGTTTATGTTTACTTGAGTTCCATGTAGTACTCTCCCATGCATGCGGGGATATTAATATAAAAATAAAAGTTTTTAATTTTGTTACATATTATCTCATTTTTATTTATAAAAATAAGAACTAAATTAAAACAAAAATAAGAATTCGAATTGTATAGGTTAATAAATTATAATCCAAAGTTATATGTTAGAAAAAGGAAACAAAACAATGTAAGATATTTTGGATACAAAGGGAATAAATTGTTTTTGTGAAAGAATAAAATGGTAAGATTGGAATTTAGAAAAATTCTAAAAGTTACACCAAATTTAGGTGTTGCACCAAATTTGGTGTAATTTTTGGTGTCACACCAAAATGGTGTGATATTTAGTGTATGGGTTGGAGGACATTTTTACACCAAAATGGTGTAAAAGTACACTTTTAGTGTATGGGTTGGAGATGGTCTTATCAAAACCAACCAAAGTTACTTGGGAAAAAAAAAAACTAAACCAAAGTTAAATCGGGTGTTGTCCGTATCTATCTCGATTTGAAAAGAAATGGTCCCAAATATCACATTCAAAAACTTGGTCCCAAATATCACTCCAAGACATAGTATAGTGTAGCGTTTTGAACTTTTTTTTTGTTTAACGCTGTTGCGTTTAGCGTTTACAGGACTTCATTTTTTTTTTATCTTTTTTTTGCTTGAGAATGCTAGTTGGAACTATGTTTTTAAAAGTAAAACGCCACTTTATGTGGCGTTTGATGTTTTACTTTTTTTTTATATATATATAGTGAGTAAGGGTGCATTTTAATTGTGTGTGCCCCTGGCAGGGCCCTAAGAAATAACCCAAAATGGAACCCGTTGAACCCAAATAGAAATGCTATTTTAAATAACTTTTTTTTTTTGGTTTTTTATCCTAAATATATACGGTTTATTCGTCGTTCCGAATATTTCTAAAACCCAAAATGGAACAGATGAACCCCAAAGGTTAACTGTTGAAATCCCGAGAGAATACAGATAAAATTTTAAAATTTTAATTAAAAAATTGAATCCGGCGACCTTATTTTTAAACGCTGATGCGTTTAAAAATCAGAATAAGTTAGGGTTTAGGGTTGTAAGAAATCCTAAACCCAAACCCTAAACCCTAAGTTCGTATACGGTTTATTCGTCGTTCCGAATATTTCTAAAATCCAAAATGGAAACATTGAACCCCAAAAGTTAATTGTTGAACCCCTAAATTTAATTAAATTGTAATTTTTAAATTTAAAAAATAAAATTTTAATTGAAAATTTGATTATAAATTTTTTAATATTGTTTGCAAATATAAATTTAGGAGAAAACAAAAAAAAAAAGAGAAACACCCCCAAACGTCACATGAAGTGGCGTTTTGGACTATAACAAAACTTAATCCCACGTTTCCAACACCAAAACAGCACTTAGATCAGCGTTGCTGGTGTTTTAAAAAATAAAAAAGAAAGGAAAGAAGCACCGCTTCCTTCCGACTGAAATTCCCAAGGCCTACGGAAATCCCCGCAACTTCGCTATCTCGCGACTCAGACGATTCGGTACACATATTTCCAATTCTTCATATCCATAGTGCTTCGGGTTAAACCGTGAAAAGAATTTCGAGAAATCCCTAATAGCCATGATTCCACTTTCAACGTACAATGTCGATCGAGGAACCTAACAATCGGAAGATCTCGATTTATTCCTTATTCAACTGTTTACCGAGCAACAATGCTAGAACACGAACACCATGTCGCCATTTGTTAAGACATAAAAGAATAATGAAAACAACTGAAGTGACGGAATCCTTGAATAAAAGAGATTCCTTAACAATTTGAATGTCACACAATGTGATCATGATTAAAAGCTTGAGGCAACCATTAAAGGTTACAAAAGAACAACTGAGAGATCAATATGATCCAAGAAACTCAACGTTGCGTGTCTCAGTTAAGACATTACTAAAGGAAATTAGCCTTCTTGTATTGCACAACACACAAGTGATGGCGTCCCATCCAACTTCTATCACACAGACAGATAGTCCTTGTGTCCCCTATATAATAGGGTTGTTTGTCTCAGCTAGAGTAAGGAGTTTTGGAAAGAAATTTCTGGTTAAACAAATAAATAGCATCTTATAGCAAGAAACTTTCAAACGTACACCTTGGACAAAACTAAACAAATTCCAAAGGTGTTATTCCCGAAAGAAAGATTTAACGGGAGAGGATACTAGCACATGACGAGCAAGTAGTGCTGTACTACGAATAAAATTTATCCACCATTAGAAAAATTAAGGCGGAAGTTCAATTTGAACAAACCTATCAGGGCTTCAGAAAAACCTGAAAAATAGGTATCATGACAGCCTCTGACACAATCGAAACCCAACATTCGGGTGAATACAAATGTTTAAAAGAACTATAACTTAGAAGACGGAATATATCTTCTAACACAATCTTCCAGTGAAGGAGTATCAAATAAATTATAGATGAAAAAGAATATTGCCGCGATCTCCACAGATGCATCCCCGATCGGCTCTTCTGACGAACGATCAATCAATTCTAAACTCTCTTCGCAACGTCTTAAGATACACGATACCCTACATCGATAACAACTCATAGCAGTCTTTAAAGACTCTACTGCCGCAATCTCCAATCGCAAGGAATTCTACTCGGCTCGGAACCATCATCCTAAGGTAGAATCCTAATCTCGACTTACTCATTGGAATATATCCGATAATCCAACACGAACTCTATGTGAGTTCAGGCACCCTCACATAACTATATATATAATCCTACGCTCTCACTTGTTTCTAGTTTCTATAACCCTTGCTCTGATACCATTCTGTAACGCCCCCAAATCCGGGGTTAGGGATATGGGTCGCTACCACGGAAAACCTTAACAACCAAACAATCAACTGCCAATATTAAAACTAAAACATGACATCCGACCCCTAACTACCAAGAATCTTTTCAGGTTATAGACTTGGAAACAAGAAATCCAAAAAAACACTTATAATAACTACTTTTATTAACTTACAACTCTTGGCACAACAATCTCTTATACAGTCTTATGTTGTTGGTATCACCTTGACATAAGGTATACAACAACCACAATATTCTAATACAACAAATATTATAACTCAGGAATATGAATACCATACCAGTCTAACTAAACATCTGGTAGACAAACTCAAAATACAGAATAACTCTGAGCCGAACATCAACTCGATCCATGACTTGCCCTGCTTCGAGCTAAACTAAGTCAACTGCATCCACTATCTATCTCTGTAAAATAAGATTTAAACAAAAGCAAGAATGAGCGAAAGAGGCGCTCAGCAAGTATATATAGATATCATATAATACATAACAACTCACTCAAAATATGATTTTACTACTCTATAAGAGTTAATAAATATAATTACCTTTGAAAAGAGATCAACTCAGAAATTCTTATAAATCTCGAAATACGACTCCAATATATCTCAATAACTTCTCGAAATACTACTCGGAAATAAATCAGTAACTTCTCAAAATACTACTCGAAAATAAATCAATAACTTCTCAAAACTACTCCATTGATAATATAATATAACAACTGCTCAGATCAACACCCTAGTTAACAGAACCACAAAGGCATCTATTAACTGATAGGATGTCAATTGGATTTCTGCTCAGAACGCCTACTCAAGTAATGGATGATCAATCCATTATCACTACTCAAGGATGTGCCGAAGTTTCGATCACACCCTAAATACTACTCAGTTGGGCCGGTGCGTTACTCCGGTCACTTTTGCCTTGATAAGCAATGAACAATAGACACCAATAATATAGTTTCCCTCTCGAATGAGTAGAGGAAAATATTATGAAAAACTGTTCTGATTATGGAGTCGAAATGAGGTGACCCATATCAGTATACATAACTTACTTTATACATATCCCCACTCTTAAATATAACTCGAATGAAGTATCTCAATAAACGTACCAACAATATGGAACAACTCATGAAATAAGTTTGAACAGCTCATGATATAATATGTCTGGATAACAGCTCAACAATAATATGTATGTAAATTGCATGAATAAAAATCTGGTATAAATCACTCGAAAGAATACTTGATTTTGATAATCGAAAACTTAATCAGCATAATTATGAATTTTAAAAAAAAATAGAAATACTCCGAACAATGGAGTACGAATTAGTAAACTTGCAATACATGCATCATACTTTCGATATAAAATATACTTTGAACAATAGAGCATAAATTAAATAATTTGCAATTATGGATTTAAATCTAGTTCGCACATTTCATATGTTTCAAAATACGAATACTCTGAACGATAGAGTATGCATAGATAAACTTGCCTCTGGTCCTGAGCATAAAGCAGAAAACCGCGAATAAATCCTTCGCACCTTGTCCAAGCAATTCCATGGAGGTAACTTACCTTTCTTCATACGACGCCCCGATCTTTCCTCTTTGATGCACGTCGTTCCAACTTGATTATACCCTAATGGTACTGAAATAGTTACGAGTACGTGTCAGTCCTACCTCGTATCTCGAGTAAACACAACTTGGAATAGTCACTAAATCATATAAAGTCAAACTATAGGTGTCCTCCCTATAGTTGACTATTCTATTATCACTTAGTACACATAACACATTTAGTAAAGAAAACAAAATGGAAGGGTCCCCTTTATAAAGTGGACATTTCCTGGAGTTAATCACCTCAAACAATTATAACACTTAATCAAACTCCACTTAACATATACAACTATAACGCCTTTGACATTCTATGACACAAAATAATTAATAGATAATCCTCAAATCACAATTAATCTTCAACAGAGCACATAAATTCTCGAGACAACAATTATCCTCAAATTAATACATAAATAGACAAATTAAACCCCAAGACACAATTAATCCTCGAAATGAATTCCTACACACATATACATAAACATTTAGCACCCCAAAACATGCCTTTAGACCATTAAAGTCAAATAAGTTAAATAAATTTAAATGCAGGAGATTTTCAGAAAATTTCGGCATGACCTATTCGTTTATCGGACTATGGGCACAGCCCCCCCAAATACAATACAACCCTGTTTTTTTATAAAAGTAAAGCTGCCTCAACTTGCAGCGACATAAAAGTAAACAAGTAAGAAAAGTACCCGCCCAGACATGCGGCACCTAGCACATAAGGAAAAGTATCCGCCTAGACATGCGGCACATAGCACATAATAATTTACACTACTACTTACGCTACACCAATGATCGTATTTCTCACGCATTTTAATGATACACGTGACAACCAATCATTGATGTTCGTAAGCCCTAGGGAACAACCCCTAGCACTAACTATTACTTACGCTATATCGATGATCACATCACTCAAGTATATTAATTATACTCGTGATAGCTAATCATGGATATTCGTAAGCCCTAGGGATTAGTCGAAAAGAATTACACAAATCTTTAAATATTGACATTTAAAAACTTGTGATCTTCTCATAACCCCTAGCACAATTCTAATTATTATAAAATTCTAACATTTAACATATAACATTCATAATTAGTAAAGCCATCAAATACCACGACTCGACTTATAGCACTTAGCACGTAAACATTTATTGATGACCACATATTACAAGTAAGTCACGTAACCTTAATTATCGACTCGATTAAATCTAATTCTCGCATATAAGACATTTATCAAATACTATGGTCAAACTCGATTGTTGACTAACTCGATTATCATTTAATCAATTAAGCATAGCAATTCCATATAACCACTTAATCATTTTATTCATTTAAAACGAATCATAATAATCTTTAAATCTAACATCCACTCCGACTATTAAACTCGAATATTAACGAGACCACAATTAATCTCACAATTCCAATTAGCAACTAACAATTTAACAATTAACAATTATTAACTCGAACATTTAATCGGACTCACAATCAAACCCAACAATAATCCAAACTATTAATACTCTAATATTCTCCAAAAATCCCAATTTGGACTCCCGAAAAATAATAATTAACATTTTCCAAAAACTTGAATCCAACTTCGAAAATTAAGATTTAACTACAAATTCCCGAAGTCAACTCTAATGGTCTAACTTTGACCGGCTATAACTCACTCATTTTTAATCCGATTTACATGATTCAAGAATGCATTCCATGTATTTTCTCGCAAGGATTCTGAATATGCAATCAGTTTTCAAATCCGACAACAACAAGCCACATAACGAACTGCTTAATCAGAACAGAAAATAACTAATATACCCATATCGAAAATTACACTAATTAAATTCACAACAATTAAACTCGAAATTTAAATATAATCTAACACGGAAATTAAATAATTAAGAACACGAAATTATACCCTTTTCGTTCCCGATCCGATCCGAAATATCCACCATCTCTCCCTCTCTCTCTCTCTCTCTCTCTCTCTCTTTCTTTCTTTCTCCATCTTCACCGATTTTTCTCTCCCACCTGCCTACATCTCTCCGACATCTCTCCGTGTAAATCCCTTCTTCTATCTTCCGTGATGCTCCCTCTGAAATATCTCTTCATCTCTCCCAATATTCAATAATCTCTCCAGCCTTTTCTCTCCTGCGTTTTCTATCCCTCCATCTGTTCCTTCCCCTTTTCTTTCTTTCTTTTCTTCCCCTCTTCTCCCAACTGATTATATGCGGCTGTGTATGTGTATCTATGTTATGGCTGCTGTGTTAGTGTTTTTAACCTAATGGGCTCAAGCCCAATACTATTTAAAGCAATACAATTAAATACTACACACTTTTAAAAATTGAAATCCAATAGAAAATTGGTGGAAAAATTAAGATTTTCATTTTTAAAACAAAGAGTGTAAAATTATGAACACCCACATATTTTTAAAATATTTTTAGGCTCAAAATTGAATTAAATACGAATTTTCTAAGTTTTGATCCTTTAAATACAATAAAGCTCTTAAAATCATTCTAAAATACTTAAACACCCAAAATAATTCTCCAATAAATTTTAAAAAACTAAATAATATCATAAAGATAATATCACAAAAGATTTCGTGATTTTATCCAACTCTAATAATTTAATAAAGATTTTTTTGAAGATCAATAATACTTGATTTAAATACTTTTAAATCACTAAAATACAAATAAAAATATTGGGGCACACATTGGCACACATAAATCCAAATATACTCATATAAACTCGATACTAAATATCGTTGAACTCCACAACGATATTCTCAAATCCAATTCCATCCTTTAAATACTAATTAACATAATTAAATAATAATAATAATTTATTTTGAAAATTCGGATTGTCACAGGGAGCTTCGTGCTTTAATGACTGTTTCCGTGTTCGAGACTAATCGGTCCTCACAGAGTGCCTACGTATCTCGTATTGAGAATCAAGCCAAGACGTAGTTCTGAGAATGAGGGGTCAGACCCTTTATATAGGCTGAGAAGCCTTAGAATTATGGTAGGATTCGGAGACTTGGCGGGCAAGTCACCTCCTTGAGGAAGGTTCTAAACTCCTTCCTTGTAGGAATCAGTTTCCATATTAAATTGGATGCCTTGGAGGCTAAGTCTAGCAGGAGTAGTATCCTTATTTGACACTTATTTGCTGAGCTGTTTATTACCCCTAATATTAATTACGAAATTAATATTTAATTAGGGTTTTGAGCCCCATAAATGGGCCCCATATTTGGACCGTACCGGCTCTAATTAACTTCACATTAAATGTATCTTTAGAGCTTATTTTTAGCCCATTTCAATTTGGTTTTTTAAAATTTAACATACCAATATAACCAATTCGGTTTAGAAAATGAAGAATTCGGACTAGGAACACCCCTGATCAAAATGTGACCAAAGTTGGTGACCAGTGCCGTAACATTACAGCTTCTTTTAGGTAACTCACCATCAACTTTTTTATTATAAGAACTGGTCAATAACTCGTGCGAAGCATGGATCGTGATCAGTTATCATAAATTTATATTAAAACTTTTATTTTTATTAACATTTTTTATCTTACATAACTTTTGGTAAATTTTTTCAATTTTTTCAATCTTCTCTCTTTAAAAATTTAAATTTTTTTTATTACTAATAATATATATTTTATATTATATATTTTTATATAATATAAAGCAACGTGGGTTCTTATCTTTAGGTTCTTGTTTAGTCATCTCTAGCTAGCATGGAGTCTTTCACGGGTTGTCTTAAGTAATGGCCGTAGCATGATAATTAATATTATGTAGTATTAGTTTACTTATAGTTAGTACTTTCAGTTAGTATTAGTTCCTTGTTTTATTAACGAAACTGTATACAAGTTCGTGTTTAGTGAGTTCATTCTTTAGGCTCATACATTAGGGTTTGATTTTCCAACAAAAACATGGATTTTTCTCAACTTATAATTGGCTATTTATTAAAAAAAAATTAATACAAATTGTAATAGGTGGTTGAACTGTAAACCGCACCACCAAACCGCGATTTTAACCGCAAACGTAATCGCAATTGCGGTTGTGGTTGGAAATTTCACATAACCGCCAAAATTGAAAAATCGCAATAACAGTCAAAAACACCCCTAATTTGTATCTATTAGTAATTTATAGATACTTTTTAAATCATCATTAATGGAGTCCAAGTTGTATATTATACTATATTCTCGATTAAATTAAATTTGTCATTAAATTAAATTAATATTTCAAATTGTAGACATACTTCCAAATTGTAGACATACTTCCAAATTGTCCAAAATGTTTGACAAGAAAAACTTATAGTTTGATAAACAAAGGTGTTTTCAATTTTGACAGAAAAAAGGGAGATTTCATTTGAGACTTCTAGGAGAGGGTGATACAGGATGAAGATGTGGATCTCAAAGCTACGGCGAACACTTTTAAGTGTTCCATATCATTCACGGACCACAGGCTAATGCGTTATTCTGTGGAAGTGTTCCATGTTATCCATAGGCCAATACGATATTCTGTCCCTCAAAAGCAATACACAGATGAAGAGTTCAAGACCTGGTAAACCCATTAACAACAATACTAGACACCATGGTGCTAAATAAAAAAAAGTGTTTAAAGGTAATATTATATATCTACTCCAAGAGGACATTGCTCAACACTTGGACCAAAACGATTAGGTAACTGCCCTTGCAACAAGCATATTCATAAATTAACAGCAATAGCTAAAGGAATAAAAAATTAACAACAATAAAAAATAAAAAAATTAATAATTAAAGGACGATAAACAAGTTATCAATTATGAATCTTCCGTTTGCACTCTAAATACGGAATTTGCTTCTAGTTTTCCTTTAAATATGCAATATGTATATGTTGGAAGTCATGAATTAATTTGAGCTTTCGTAGATTAATAGATCACTACAAGAAAATCCATTCCTACCAATAGAAATTTTCGTTGGCAAGTTAACTGAAATCCGTTGATAAAATGGTTTCCTAACAGAATGCTAACAGAATAGGGTGATTGGAACAAACATCGTTGGAAAGTCTTTAACAACGAATTTATTTCCGTTACTAAACTTAACAACGGAATACCAACAGACTGGTAACGGAATTCTTGTTTTTACAAACAACCACCGACTTCGTAACGGATATTCTGTTGGTATTATTAACAACTAAATGCCAACGGAATTTTCGTTGTTATATTTAACAACCGACTTCGTAACGGATATTCTGTTGATATTATTAGCTAGGACAGGACGATTACACTGATCATATTTTCAATATGTAAGTACCAGTAGCTAGAATAATATGATCATATTATTCAAAATATGATATATCAATTTATAAGATCTAAATATTTTCTCATACTAGTTCGATTCTTCAAGTATTTACAACTTTCTCATAGTCCCATGCATATATATAGCTTCCACTACAAAATGTACCCTTCTCCATATACGTTTATACATTACAGACATACATTAGAGACACTGTTTGGTCTCACTACAAATCGAACTTTCTATGCTAAAATCTACCCCCGAACAGATCAGGCAATGTATGCTTCCCGGAATTACACTACTACAGAAATCAGCTTGCATAGCGCTCATTTTTGAGCTTACATAGCGTTTTTAAGCGCTATGGAAGTCAGAGCTATGCAAGTTCAATGAGCTTCTATAGCGCTTAATTTCGACGCTCTCTAAGTAACTACTTCAATAGCGCATCTATAAGTGCTATGGAAGTAACCGTCTTGTACCTTGCATAGCCCCTTAGGAAACGCTGTGCTAGTGGAAAAAATCATATGTAACT
Source organism: Saposhnikovia divaricata (assembly GCA_036435485.1). NCBI lineage: Eukaryota > Viridiplantae > Streptophyta > Magnoliopsida > Apiales > Apiaceae > Saposhnikovia > Saposhnikovia divaricata. The sequence goes on along the minus strand of CM071595.1, from coordinate 64,771,289 downwards.
ACTTAATTACAGGATAAAAGGACATTTTCACCACTGTACTATTTCCGGAATTGCAATTGCACTACTGTACTACAAACGGACTACTGTACTTTAGCATTTTTAACAAATTCACCACTCCCGTCATTCAAATTATAACAAATTCACCACTACTGTTTTACAAAGGGGGGAAATAACACTTTCACCACTGTACTATTTTCGGAATTGCAATTGCACTACTGTACTACAAACGGACTACTGTACTTTAGCATTTTTAACAAATTCACCACTCCCGTCAGTCAAATTGTAAAACAGTAGTGGTGAATTTGTTATAATTTGACTGACTGGAGTGGTGTATTTGTTAAAAAAGCTAAAGTACAGTAGTCCGTTTGTAGTACAGTAGTGCAATTGCAATTCAGAAAATAGTACAGTGGTGAAAATGTCCTTTTACCCCTGACAGGAGTGGTGAAATTGTTAAAAACGCTAAAGTACAGTAGTCCGTTTGTAGTACAGTAGTGCAATTGCAATTCCGGAAATAGTACAGTGGTGAAAATGTCCCTTTCCCCCTTAATTACACAGCACTTATAAGAGCGCTATTGAAGCCATTTTTCAGAATATATTCTATTTAAATTTATTTTGCCCATTTTATTTAAATTGTAATATTCCAGAAAGGTTACAAATACAATAATAAAAATAAAAACACCCCAATCAACAATAATAAAAATAGAAACACCCCAATCAAAAATGGAAATACAATAATAAAAATAAAAACACCCCAATCAAAAATGAAATTAATTCAAAAAAAGTACGATTTTCATTAGTCTTAATATCATCGTACAAGTCAAATATTCCAAATTTCTGCTTAGATAGCTACCACCACTGATCACTATAATACAACTCAAACTAGACTAATAACTTGTCCTTGAGAAACCGATTATACAAGTAGCCTGCCCAATTTTTCTGGAAACGGATCATTTTGTCACGAGAATAGGACTTCGAACCCGAGGAATATGAGAACTGTACACCAACAAAATTGTTATTAAAATTAAGATCATATAAAAAAGTACACCTGTAATTTAAAGACTAGCAGTAATTTCAAAATTATGGAATATACTTACGTTAACATTCATATTTGTTTCACCGGTAGACAATATGTCCTCAATGAAGCATCCAACATAATATCCACAAAAGATGCCATCATTCAACGCTTGCTTGGGGCACTAAAATTTTTAAAACATACAATCAGTCTTATCAGAGTAATTATCTTATCTCCATCTTCAATATGAGGGGGACTTTCAGGTTAAATAACAAGAGACAATAGAAGCTAAGTATGTTTAAAAAATAATATTAAGATACTTTGGACCCTTCATACACAGCCTAGCAAAGAGAAGCCATGACAAAAAAGAGGTGCAAAGAGAGCCCACTGCTCGCATGTCTATTGACAGGTACACAAAGTAAGATTACCAAATGAAAAATTCAGAAGAAATACAAGCCCAACAACTTTCGTAAAGTTAATCTAATGCAAGAGCACCACATAGCACTTGGAATAGAAGACAATAGTGTAAATATTCTTTGTTAATTTGTTTTAGTTTCTTTTTAAATAAATGTATGAGATAGATTTATACTAGATAATTATAAACAATCATGAAACAACAGACAACACTTGCCAACTCTTGTATTCTCTTAACTCTCTGTTTTTAGTGCATCTTTCCATTTTATATATTTGTATGTTCCTAGAAAACTTCATTAAGTTTTATTGCCAATTTTGTAATTTTTGTTGTCTGCTTCATTGATTCATAAGAAAGTCATGGCTCTTCAAATTTTCGAGGCATAATTTCAAACCAGTAGTTTGTTTCTTCAAGGCTTTAAAACCTTCTTGACTAGCCCGCAAGGGTTATCTCACTTCCTGTGCTAAGGTCCACAAATGAAAAAAAAAAAAAAGAAATATGATCACCTGCACATTTGTCCATTTGAAAACAGGAAATGCAGTCATTGTGTAGTACTTCTTATTGTGAGTTCGAAAAGTCTTCATAGCCCTGCAAATCGATTACAACCCATATGTCAAAGAACACATTATCGGTCAGATGTATCATACATTCAATATATAGAGAGCATGTTAAAAATACACTAACGTTTCTATAAGCGCTTTCACATTCTTGTAATCCACATGGCTGGTCTTTTGAGCTGGATCAATATAATAAATCGTCTCTGTTTTTGCATTAATGGCAACCAAGATCCAATGTTTTCTGCATTTTATAATATTTTTAGAAGCAATTCCTTAATAGTTTAAGAAACTTAAATGTGCATATAAAAAATCTCTTACGAAACATTATAGGGCACAAGAAGTAGGTGGTCTTGGTCAATATGTCCCAGCAAACACTTCGCCAAGGATGTTTCAGAGCTACTTAAGAAGGGAGATACAAAAGAAAACTTCGCTGCCAAATTAGGATTTTTGGATAAATATACCTCACACAAATACCTGCAAGTCAGAAAAAATATATTAGAACTAATTTGCGAAGTAGTGAAGTTTGTTGAGTATTTTCATTACCTTATGTAAAAGACGATGCTCGATGCACTTAACCATTGGGAATCCAATACCTCCAAAACATTTTCCTTATGAATATGTTCTTTCCAGGGGTTGGCATTCCAATAAAGTACCCCCATATCAACCTCTATATCGGTAACACGATTAAACACAACAGCAAGGCGAACAAACTCTAAAACTCCATCGTGGCAAGTATCTTCTTGGAGTGGATAACCTAATTGTCTCGAACATATATCAACTCCTGACTCCATAATCATAGGATGCATTATGACAACTCAAGCAAATAAATTTAGATCTACAATCAAAATAATAAATAGATCTGACATCAAACTGAGCAGCAACAAGCCAAAAAAAAAAACATTAGTTGTTCATAACATTTGTAAGCAACATTTCAAACTGTGGGGTTTTATATTATCTCATAAATTTCCATTCGACTTAAACACGATGACTTGAAGTAGAGTATGTACTTTACTCTTCTTTATTACCAATTAAACCATCAAAAATACAAGACAATATAATACAAGACACCCACTTGTTGATATTCAGTAAATACGACTCAATTGTATTCAGTAAATCTTGTCACCTTAAGTCATACAGGAATCAAATCGATGAACCAGCAATAAACACCCAGCAAGTAAAAACCCCAATTAAAAACCCTAAAATTAAAAAACCCAATTGACAAGAGATACTCACGGGAAACAGAGAGATGACCCGGCCCAGAGAACAGATAGATGTGGATATCCAGATGAAGAACAGAGAGATGTTGCGATTGAGAGATGTGAGCGAGAGATATGTTTGTGTGAATATGTATACTGAGATGGGTCGTAAAACAGATATGTTTGTTTTGATGTCACTCGGGTTAAAACACAGTTAATATTTTTTAAGAATACGTGTAGTTACATAGCGTTTCTAAAAACGTTTTAGTAGTATTTAAATAAATTAAAAAAAACAACTTAATTACTTAAAATATGGGTTTTACCATAGCGCTTGTGTAAACGCTATAGAACAATTAACTTCGATAGCGTTCGAATTGGAAACGCCATTGTAGTATTTCTTTAGAATTTTAATTTATTTTCCCTTCTATTTTTTAATAGCTTGCATAACGTTCTTTACTAAAACGCTATTGAAGTAGTATCCTTCCATAGCACATGCGAAAAATGCTATGTAAGCAGCGTATCCTTAGATTAAATTTGTAGTAGTGTTGTTGCGATCAAGCTTGTTGAATTTATCACATATCTGCAATATGTCTTTCTCTGATATCTTTCCCATCTCTTTAAGCTTGTACACAACATATTCTGATTTGTTGGGCAGGGAAGACAAAGACTTGGATTTAATATCTAATAACTGATGATGGCAGAAATAGAAACATAAGAATAGGATAACTGTAAACCTACATACTCATAAATTCAGTGTTATTAACACTACACTGCCTTTTTAATCTACACAGCAACAATGTTATGGTGTTTAATGGGCATTTGACATCCAGTTACAAGGTTTTTAGTACTATTCAGTTGATCGTACAATAAGGAGGTTAAAAGATAAACAAAAACAGAAAATAAAACTATTAATAAATCTCGTTTTTTGCTAATATGATAGTAAATTAATATTTTGTGCAACGAGGAACATGTGAAGAGCAATATGACTTTGTATGTGGGCTTAGCCTACCATTTCTACAAATACAATCTCCAGCATGAATTGAAAATTATCATTTTTTTTGCTAAATAATGAATTGCAAAAATTGAAAAGAACAGTAGACATAACTATAGGAATTCAATCTTTCCCTCCCCTCCCCAAATTTATTTGTATACAGCTACAAGACGGAGCAAACACCAGTAACTCCACATCATAGTATAAAGCCAGAAGAGCTTTTTGTGCATCTCTAGTGTTAATCAACCAACTAACCAAGTAGATCCAATTTTGGTTGGTTTTATTTTTAATTAATTACTAGCCTTTAACCTGTGCAAAGCACGGGCTATTATATATTATTATTATGAATTAATATATTAATTATTTGAATGAATATTAAAATTTAATTCGGTTTAATAAATTTATTATTAAATTTAAATTTACATATGTTCCATTCTTAATTTCATGACATAAATAAATATCGTAATTTTAAAGTTATTTTTAAATTTATTATTAAATATCTTAATAATTCCATAGATATTTTTAAAAAATTATTCAGTGTAAACTAAAATCATAGAAGAAAGAATCGTAGGAAGAAGTGTGTGCGGACGATGATTCCAATAGAGATATAATTGAAAATAATATATAATTTAAGTGAATTTGGAATTTTTAACATGTTTTATTAAATTTTTAAAAATATATTTTTGTGCCTTATTGGTAAATTTTGTTGATTATAATAAATAATAATTTTTTTAATATAATTTTTTTAACTTATTATTTTTAAGAAGGTGTTAAAATTTTTTTTGGAAGACGTTAACCAACCAACTAACCAAATATACATTGTTTTGCTTATAATAGTATAAAATATGTGATTTTTTATTTTTAATAAATTATATATAATTTAAATGAATTTGGAATTTTTAACACGTTTTTTTTTTAATTTTTAAAAAATATATTTTTGTGCCTTATTTATAATAAATAAATTAATATTTTAAATATAATTTTTTTAACTTGTTATTTTCAAGAAGGTATCAAATATAGTAAATTCAAATATATATCGATGTGGATTGAGAGTAATACATACATTGAGTAGATAGAGCTCTAAGTAGAGTATAGATATTATATAGTTTATTTATTTATAATTTTATTTAATTTAATAACTAAATAGGAAAGTTATACATTTTTTTGGAAGGTGTTAACCAAAACCAACCAACCAATTATACCCTATTTCGCTTATAATAGTATATTATAGATTTATAATTTTATTTAATTTAATAACTAAATAGGAAAGTTGTACATTTTTTATGGAAGGGGTTAACCAAAACCAACCAATTATACCCTATTTCGCTTATACTCCCTCCGTCCCCCGTGGTTGTTTACATTTAGTTTTTTCACGGAGACCAAGAATTATAGTTAAAATAAGTGAAGTAGTGAGTATAATAGTAATTTTATTGTTAAAATAAGTGAAGTAGTAGGTGTTATAGTGATTTTATTGTTAAAATAATGAAGTAGTGGGTGTAATAGTGTAAAGTGTTGAAAAAGTGGAGTGAAGTAGTGAATGTAATAATGTATTTTATTGTTAAAAGTTTCTATTTATAGTATGTAAAGAAATGAGAGGGACGTCCCAAAATAGAAACTGTAAAGAAATGAGAGAGACGGAGGGAGTAATAGTATAGTATAGATATTTCGCTTATAATAGTATATTATAGATTTATACTTTTATTTAATTTAATAACTAAATAGGAAAGTTGTACATTTTTTTGGAAGGTGTTAACCAAAACCAACCAACCAATTATACCCTATTTCGCTTATAATAGTATAGTATAGATATGTAACTTAATTTATTATTTATTTTGGAAGGTACTAATACTTTTTTTTGGAAGGTGTTAATCAACCAACCAACCAAATTGACCCTGTTTTGCTTATAGTAATATAGTATAGATAGATTAGTCTATAACCCGTGCAAAGAACGGGCTATCATATATTATTATTATTATTATTATTATTATTAATTAATATATTAATTATTTAATTTAACATAAAATTTTAATTTATTTAAATTAGTTATATTATTAATTTTAAATTTACATATGTTCCATACTTAATTTCATGATATAAATAAATATCATTAATTTTGCGTTATTTTTAAATTCATTGTTAAATATCTTAATAATTCAAGAGATATTTTTAAAAAATTATTTAGTATAACCTAAAATCGTAAAAGAAAGAATGCAGCAAGAAATGTGTGCATGCGATGATTCTAATCGGGATATAATTGAAAACGTTTATAATTCTTTAAAACATGTGGGATTTTTATTTTTAATAAATATTATATAATTTAACTGAATTTGGAATTTTTAACACGTTTTTTTTAATTTTTTAAAAATGTATTTTTGTACCTTGGTTCTTTGGTTAGTTGGTTAACACCTTCCAAAAAAGTTGCTTAACACCTTCAAAAAAACAAATCAAAATGTATTTAATTTTAATTAAAAAAATAAACCACATATTTTCATACTATTTCGATTATATTTCCATTAGAATTCTGCACCAACACCCAACTTCTCTTCAGCCTCTTTCGAGAAACCAATATTTTTTAAATTAATTTAAACAATTTTAATAAAAAAAATTTATTAATAAACATACCATCTATCTGTACTTCATACTTTTATAAGGAAAAAGGAAGGTGTTAAAATTTTTTTGGAGGCAAAACATACTCTATCAGTTATACTTTAACTCAAATTCAATTAAATACTCCGTTAATCGACCAACTAACCAAATATACCTTGTTTTGCTTATAATAGTATAGTATAGGTAGGTATCTAGGCATCTTTATTCCATCATATACACCAAAACCACAATTTAACAACCTCAAAAGTCAAAAAAATAAAATGGGTAATAAGAGCATCTCCAAGAGACTCTTACATTAATCACTCTTAAAAATAATATAAAATAAATGACTCTTAGCAAGTTATTACATTGTTTATGTATCAAACTCCAGCAATGCTATTTATATTAGCTCCTTAATTATAATTTATTCATAAATCAACCCCACTATAATCAAAAGTTGTGCAAGAATTGATGGACATGAATATTATATTATTATAATATAAGTTGAGAGCTATTAGTGGCTCTTAGAAATGAGGAGAGAGAAGAGGCTCTTAGTGTTTTTAAGAGCCACTAAAAGTCTCTTGGAACAAAAGTTTTATTCTCTCTCCTCATTTTTTGAGTTAAGAGTTAGAGTAGAGAGTCTCTTGGAGATGCTCTAAGATTTAAAAATTAGTTCTGAATTTAAACAAGTAAATTTATTTCACTCAAATTGCTTTTACACTAGTATAGGTTTCTGGGCATCTTTATAATATATATATATATATATATATATATATATATATATATATATATATACACACCAAGAACACAGATTTAACTACCAATTTCAAAGTATTTGAATCTTTGAATTCACTATTTGTATGTGTACGTGTGTGTATTACAGATTTCTCATCTTGTTGTGATTTGTTTCTGGGTTGATTAGAGAAATGGAGGAAGGGTCTAATAGTGAAGTTGTACTAGTCGATGGCTATTTTGGGTATGGAAGAAAACGAAAGAGTTGGTATCATAGAAACTTTATGCGGTATGTGCATGAAGGCATTTTGGTAATTTCATCATATCGCAGAAACTTTCCTCAGTATGAGAGGCTTTTTTTTAAATCACAACCGTTGGATGGTTGATCCAACTGCTTACAAATCATTTGTTATAGAACACGTCCCTGGCAATTGGCAAACGATTGCCAGGGATCGGGGGCCTACTGGATAAGGGATAAAACATTAGATAAGATGTTTTAAACTGATAGAAGTCAGGGCTTACATAAACGATTGTAGCATCATAAGAAAATTGCAATAAAATAACCGATAATTAATGAGTAAAATGGGTTTTCATGTTCTGATTGTTTAATATTCACCTATGTAAGCATCTAGGGAAAGCTGCACACAGAACTAATGCAATCATAAATCTACCATTCTTTACATTCTATATATACATAAAATTTGCATTTCTATGGGTCTAGTGTGGTGATTGACATGCCATGCTTTACTTGTGAAGGTTTTCCTGTAAAAAAATTGAAAATCTTACATGAACTGCAACAAAGTTAATGGTAAAAGCGTGTTATACCTTTTAGATAAATCTACTAGACTACCACTTGTTTAAAGTTCCGGGGATAGTGTTAACCAATCCGTGAAAACCAAGTATGTGTGTATATCGGTGAAAACATACGATTAAAACAATAAACAATGAACTTAAAAGCAAAGAAACACTACACAAGTGTTGTGCAATATAAAGTAACAAACACACCTTTTTCATTTCAATGTTGGACTTCATATTCAATAACAAAATTTCGACTCTTAAGAGACCAACAAGAAACACTACATAAATGTTGTGCAATATAAAGCAAAGGACACACCTTTTCCATTTCAATGTTGGACTTCCATTTCACTAACAAAATTTCAACTTTTAATGGACCAGTTTTGGATAATCATATCTCATCCATCCATAAATAATTCTGATCAATTAAACGTGTTTTAGAAAATTCCCTTGGAGGAGAACACATTCCAAGAATCACTAGTTGCGCACACGTATAACAAGCACTTACTCAAAATTTGTTAATGAAAAAATAATTTCTTGTCAATTGTTATCTAATCAGAAATTTTTCGATAATTCTAATCCAATAAATAATTTTTCAAAATTTCTTGCTCAATTTTTAATTCAAAAATAAGGAAAAAAATGTTTAAGAAAAAAAAATCATGTACTATCATTTCCTAAAATACAATGTGTCTGTTTGGCGGAACTTGTTTTAAACTTAAAGTTCATATAAGTCCATAAGTCCTTAGGGCCTGTTTGGCATTTCATTTTCTATGTAACTTATGGCTTATAAGGCCATGAGAACTTATGAGGGGTGTTTGCCTATTTAAGTTTTAACTCAACTTATGACTTATATGTTGATAAGTTGAATGTTAGAAAATCCTAACATTCAACTTATGCTTATAACTTATTTCTCGATACACGCAATATATAATATCCTTCAAATCTTCAAAATCATATATCTTTTGATCCGTTCATTAGAAAATTGATATGTATATATCAAATTACTCTACTCATCGAGATCTATTTATTGACATCCATTGATATATATTAAAAAACAAATATTTTGAAAATAATAAAAAAAAATTAACTTATAAGTTCTGATTTACCAAACACTCTACTGATTTATAAGTTCTGATTAACCAAACACTCTACTGACTTATAATTTCTGATCTACTTATCACTTATATGACACTTATGCTTATAAGCCATAAGCTACTCATTTTAAGTTAAGCCAAACACCCACTTAATTTGAAGTGTTTACCTTACAACTTATTTTAGTGACTTATGATCTTATAAGTTCATAAGTTGAAAGTTAGAGAGTCTCACTTTCTCCAACTTAACTACTTATTTGTACTAGTCCCTAATTTTTTTCATGTAATTCACATCAAATATAATTATAACACACAGACACACACATACAAATATATATATATATATATAGGCCATTGCCATGAAGAACACCCTTATACAAAGAACAATAAAGAACACCATAGAATCTTACATAAAATCGCTTTTAAATTTTAATTTTCGCGTCAAAAATGGTTTTTTATGAACAAAAATAGAATCTAATAAAAAATTAGGATCAAATATAACATGATTACACATAATTTTTTTGTTACAAAATATATATAAGATTATATAGTGGATTCTAAGTAACATTTGATTTTTAAATTTAGATGAGATTATACGTTAAATTCGATATGTTAAGTTGAATTGTTATTAAAATTTGTGATTATTATCATAACAAATCAATTTTTAAGAAAAATAATGTTATATGATAGTGTTCTTTATTGTTCTATAAGGTGTTCTTTGTAGAGTGCAACTATATATATATATATATATATATATATATATATATATATATATATATATATATAGTTGCACTCCATGAAGAACACCTCATATAAAGAATAATATAGAACGCTGTAAAAAAAACGATTTTTCTTTCGGGTGAACAGTGCTGGGTGACATGGCAGGCCACGCTAGCAGGCGCCACGTGGCACTACCACGGGTCAATGCGACGTGGCATTTGCTGACGTGGCACTGCCACGTCAGCAAATGATGATGTGGCTGTGACATGTGGCAGTGCCACATCATGAGGTGGGGGTCCTCCCAGAATACACCTATAGCGTCGCCACCTATAGCGTCGGTTGTTGACCTATAGCGTCGCCAGTTTACCTATTGCGTCGGTTGTTTGCATTAACCGACGCCTTAGGTCATCTGCCAGAAGCTATTGCGTCGTTTGTTTGCATTAACCGACGCTATAGGTATAGCCTATAGCGTCGCCTTTTTAAGGGGCGACGCTATAGGCTATACCCAGAAGCTATTGCGTCGGTTGTTTGCATTAACCGACGCTATAGGTATAGCCTATAGCGTCGCCCTTTTAAGGGGCGATGCTATATGCTCTACCTATAGCGTCGCCCCCTAAAATGCCGACGCTATAGGTTAATGTTTTTTTAAAAAGAGCCTATAGTCAAATGACCGACGCTATAGGTCAATTTTTTTAAAAAAAATAATTATTTCAAAAGTGGAATTTCACCATTACAAAATATAATCCAAGAACACCAAACAAGTCTAAACACAATTTTAATCCCATTACAAAATAAACCATTCAATACAACCAAAATATTAACTAGTTTTACTCATTAATGTTACCCTACTTTCAATAATTTTCTATTTTTTTTATATTTTTCCCCATTTTTAAACTAGTTTGTCAAAGAAATCAAAAAATTAAATAAAAAAAGGAAAAATACCAATTTTTAAAAATAAATTCATACACAACAAATTAGTGATACTGACAATTTGTATGATTAATTTTACCCTACTTTCCCTAATTTTCCATTTTTTTTATTTTTTCCCTATTTTTAACTAGTTTGTAAAAGAAATAAAAAAATTAAATAAAAATAAGAAAAATGCCACTTTTTGAAAATGAATTCATACACACCAAAGTAGTCACTCACTATTTGTGTGATGAATGTTACCCTACTTTCGTTAATTTTCCATTTTTTTTTATTTTTCCCCATTTTTCACTAGTTTTTCAAATAAATCAAAAAATTAAATGAAAATAGGAAAAATTCCAATTTTTGAAAATAAATTCATACACACCAAATTAGTCATACTCACTATTTGTGTGATGAATGTTACCCAACTTTCACTAATTTTTCATTTTTTTTATTTTTCCACCATTTTTAACTAGTTTGTCAAATAAATCAAAAAATTAAATAAAAATTGGAAAAATGACAATTTTTGAAAATAAATTCATACACACCAAAGTAGTCATACTCACTATTTGTGTGATGAATGTTATCTTATTTTCAAAAAAAAACTATTTTTTTATTTTTTTTCCCATTTTTAACTAGTTTGTAAAATAAAATCAAAAAATTAAATAAAAATAGGAATTTATCATTTTTTGATGGATATTTGTAAATTTTTAAAATTAGGATTTACTAAAAATAAATTTTGACCAAATTTCAAGAAAATCGAGTCGATTATCACCGTCTAGCAGTTCATCCCAATTAATTGTTGATTTTTAGAATATAGAATATAAATAATATCATATTTTATATCATATAACTATACTCTCATCCGAAAATTAGCATGATTAATTGATTCAATTATGCAAAAATCGAATAAATACTAATCTTTTTATAAAAAATTTCTTCACATTTTTTTAATTATAAAAATATTAAATAATATTTTTTTATAAAAAATTTCTTCACATTTTTTAATTATAAAAATTTAATTTGGGGTGGATTGGATTTTACTTTAACTGGGTCTAACAATTCGATCCCTAATTCTCTCTATCTCTATCTCGCTCTCGCTATCTCTCTCTCACCCTCAACTCTCTCAAGAAACTGTGTCACTTTCATTCTTCTTTAATTCATTCGTTTTGAGTTCAATTCATTCGATTTTTTCACTTAAACTTCAAGTAATTAGGGTTTTTTTTTGGATTTCAGGGCTTCAACTAATTCATTCATTTTGAGGCAGAAAGATTGGATGCTGAGTTGAAGCTTGTTAGTGAGTAAGCTTGTTAGGTGCAAAAGGGAGATCTGGAGGGTTCAGTATGCTTTGAGTCGTATCCGCAATGTATGGGCTAGGAATCTTCTCACCCTTGAACAAGCATATCAGGTATAATTTGCTTCTTTACAATTTATTTATCTCCGATTGCAGTCTCTGTTTCAATTTATGTATACATATATATATGCAATTAATCTCATGTTGCTGTTAAGGGATATTCAAGCGAATGAAATTTTCAAGGAATTGCAAATTGAATTGTTTCCGCCTGAGTATCTCGAAGAGCTTTCCGAATTGCTTTGTGTATGTGTTTTTATTGTGGTGATTATAGTTTGAAGATTTTTAGGTAAAATTAGAACTTTTTAGTATTTAATAGACTTCAACCATCTTCTTGTTGTTTTTTCAAGCCTTCCCTTCAATGGACTTCAAGAACTCAGCACCATCTTTTATTTTCCACTCCCATAAAATCAAACCAACAAGTTCATTTCTTTTATTATTTTCCATTATTTGTTTACTTGTAGTGAAAAAAGATCCCAACTTTATAATTTGTTTGTTTTTTTTACTGTATTTCTTGTGTTATATGGTTGAATTATTGAGTATGATTGGCTGCTTGTGACTTATAAGTGAAAAAGATCTTAACTTTATAATATGTGTTGTGAGTGTGACTTATAAAATTATAAGCAACTTTTAAGTAAAAAAGAACACAACTTTTTGCTGGTGTTGTATGAATTATACTTGAATTAATGGTGTGATTGGTTTATAGATGATGAGGAGAAAAGGGTTGTGTTGCATGGCAGTGTTATCACAAGATGCCCCTTTTGCAGTTGCCATTGGTGCTTGCATTCTCAATTCTTTAGTTTTTCAGACACCACCTACTAAACAAGATGATGATCAAGATTCTGATTCCCCTGTCATTGATGCTGACGATACGAGGTTTGCTGTCATGGGGATCATTAGTTTCATCCCTTACTTCAATTGGCTGGTAAGCCTCTCCTCTTTCTTCAATGTGTGTGTGTGTGTGTGTGTGTGTGTGTTTGTTCATATGCAAACTAATTTGGCCTACAAAGTAGTACTGTGACGGTGATATGTTACCGCCGAGAGTCTGAAGCAGGTAATTTTTAGTATTGTGACGGTAATTTATACTGCTGCCGACTGGTAATTGCTAGCTAAGCTGGTTTACAGATTTTGCATTCTAATTATATGACCCTAAATGTATCTACATGACTCTATGCATGTTAGTTGCCAGATTCCTAATCCTAATTCATGTTGTATGCTATGTGTTTGATATTTGTTTTCTTTGATATTATCTATCTGCTATACATTTACTAATTGACTACTTTTTGTAGTAGTGATGGTTGTATTTTCCACTAATTTAGGTATTATGCTCATGTCTGTGTTTATGTAGAGTTGGGTGTTTGCCTGGACTGATACAGCCAAGAGGCGCTATGCTGTCTATGCATTAGTTTACTTGGCGCCTTACTTCAGGTATGGTACTCATTCTTCTGTACAACTTTTGTATAATGTGAGGCTTCGATTGGGATCCTATCACTTCATACCTCGGAGTACTGGGGGAGTAAGTATATCAAACCTGTGAAAAAAAGTACAAAATGTAATGTAATTAGGACATTGGGAGAAGTATTCATTGTGTATTTTTCAGTTTTTCTGGCAATTACTTTGATTATATCCGAGTAGATTAGATTACCCGCATTTCTGTTGAGCACACTTCTCTTCCAGACTGCTAATTATTTGCTGCAGTACAAAAGTTGTCACGATTACGTTGTACAGAATTTAATAGTTTAAACTTTTTCTATTTATATATTTATCTTAAATTCTTGAAATATGGCATTATGGGCTCATTTGGTTTCTTTTGGCTAAATTCTTATAGTATTGTTTAAACATTTTTGTTTTCATATTTTAATGGCCCCTAAAAGATCAGGACTCAGGTGGATACAAGAGCTGTCTTTCTAAAATTAATCTGTTAAAGGTTACGACCCTCATATTGCTGGGAATTATTTCTGTGAAGTCGTAATAAACCTGTAAAAGAAGGCAATATGAGGGAGTTGATGATAGTGTGTTGCCGATTTAAACACAAAAGCTAATAAACAATTGATACAGAGAAAGACAGTCATCTGAAAAAGAGAGCAGTTAGTTACATTAGTTTTCTACATTTGCATACTCAAATGGTTAACGTTCTTTGAAGCTAAGGGCAGGTGACACCGAAGCCAGTTATAAGATCTTCAAGAACAACTGTGCTCAGTGTGATTCCGTCAACAAAGGTCCATCGTGCAGGTGACTTTCAGGGTCACTTCCCCCCCCTCTTTTAATCCCATTGTTATGTTTCATTCGATTTTTAGGCCACAAATTTTACATCTGCATAGTGTCTATGCTATGAAACGGCAACTTTACTAGGTTAGTAACACTCAGACCATCAAAGTGTAAGGGAAAGTACACACTCGCCATTAAACTAAATTTTAAAACTGTTCAGCCACCCATGTACTCACTGTGTATAGAATAACCAGAAATCCAAAAACACAAATATATGAATAGCCAAATGATAAATTAAACATTACTCAAAACTCAACATCTAAACGTATAGTAAATCAGTTTTTATATGAATTCATACTCATATGTACTTGAATTTTTTCACTCCACAGAACCACCAGCCATGACCCTGGGGCAGGAGACTAGTGCATGACATGTGATTTGTGAAGATTTAAAGGAGCACTAGAGGTTTGGAGCAGGAGACAGGAGCAGCCAAGCACTGTAGTGGAGTTTGTCAGTTTAGAGCTAGTCTAATATTTACATTAATCCTTGAAAATTTGATTATTTTTAGTTTTTGAATGTAAACATATCAAGCTCTCGAATTTAACTTTCTAAATGTTTTAAATTGGTGATGTAAACTATTTAGTCGGGAATTTATGGTAAACGGCTATATTTTTGAATGGGCTATTTAAATTATTGAAATTGCAATTCTAAATTTTTTTTTTATAAAAAAATTGACTTTTAGCGTCGGTTGTTTAAATGACCGACGCCTATAGCAGACTTTTAGCGTCGGTCATTTGAACAACCGACGCCTAAAGTAGACTTTTAGCGTCGGTAGTTTGAACAACCGATGCCTAAAGCAGATTTTTAGCGTCGGTCATTTGAACAACCGACGCCTAAAGTAGACTTTTAGCGTCGGTCATTTGAACAACCGACGCCTAAAGCAGACTTTTAGCGTCGGTCATTTGAACAACCGACGCTATAGCTGACATTCAGCGTCGCCATTTTAACCGACGCTATAGGCGTATACCTATAGCGTCCCCTGCATATACTATGCCAAAGAACCGACGCCTTAGACCTATTTAACCGATGCTATAGGTCCTTTTTGTACTAGTGCCTGCTGACGTGGCTTTGGCACGTGGCATCTGATGACGTGGCTGCCACGTCACCAGTTACTGTTCACCCTATATTTTTTTTTGATCTAGTGTGTGAGGGTGCATTTTAATTAGGTGGGTGCCCCTGGCGTGGCCGTTAGATCTAGTTGATTCAATGGTTTAGATTGATTCTCTAGTGTTCATTATTGTTCTTTATATAAGGGTGTTCTTTATGGAGCTATATATATATATAAGATAATTTATAAGTTATAATTTACAAAAAAAATAAATTAATTAATTTATAATTTTTGATTTACCAAATATTTTACTGTCTAAGTTACTTTTTTTCAATTATGCCAAACGGCCCCAATATCTACCGGACTTGATTCAAAAAACAAAAAAAAAATCTAACGGACTTGAATGCCCTTTTTTTTCCGGCAGACGTCACGAGGAGCCACCCACTTGATAAATAATAAAGGTACGTTACCTATACCTAAAACACATCACCACCGCGATCAATACTTTTCCATATGGCACTGCAAGGCGATCGCCAACGTCGGAGAAGTTCTCAATGCAGAGATATTCTCTGGCGGCGGCGCATGGGCTTCACGCTGGCAAAAAATCCAGATTCCAGTGAATGGATGAAAATGAATCTGCACGGTCCGTTTGATCTCGATGTGAGTTGCTGCATCTGCATGTTTTTATATTATAAAATTGACTATAACACAACTTAATTCAGTTAGATTTTTAAGCTTGTGTACACTAATAATGTGTACCAAATTAGCTAAGAATTTATAATCATTTAGGGTTTCGCATGTTACACTTTTAATAAATAAATTAATTATTCAGTGTAATTTTGATTTTGTAATTTGTATAATTTCTTGAGTGATCAGTGACCGATCGAGGGCTAGTGTTTGTTTCAAGACTTTACGAATCAGTGTTAGCTAAACGGTGGATCGATCAGGCAAGTAGTGGCACAGCTGATCAACTCATCTCAGCTCCGTTAAATTATGTGATGTTATTAATTAAATTACCACTAAATTTTTATTGGATACAATTATCATATACTAACATGCCATTGTCTTCTTTATTGATTGATTTTCAGATATTTACTGCATATTCAGGACAAAGCAGCTGCCAACAAATTCGAATGCTATAGTGAAGAATGCCCCGGATTGCAAGAGCAGATATACAAACATGTGATCACCGCCATAAAACATGTTGTGCATGGCTCAGTACAACATAAATATCCCTATCATGATCTCATCTCCTACTTGTGATTCCTGTTCAAAGCCACTGTATGTGTTACTATTGGAATTGTGGAGTAGCGGTAGCTTAATAATACCTCTCGCCACATTAGAATCGGGATCTGAAACATGGTGCTCTAGCTTGGTTCTTTTTTTAGTTTCCCGCATTCTCAGCTACGGTCCATTCACATGTACTCGATTAACTTTCAAGAGTCCGTTAATTGTTGCCTTTGTGCGTTGGAGGGACATGACATTCCAAACAGAATCCTGAAGAGAAGATGTAAGGATCTGCGAATCCTGAAGACAAGATGTAAGGATCTGCTTATCAGGGCGACATATCAGGTAAATCAGAATCTTATTTAGAAAGTAGGTTATATATATTTCGGAAGGAACTGTTATATTATTATTTGAAACTGTATGATTGCAGGTATTTATATGACTAATGGCTTTAGATGGACTTGAGTAACTTAATATGCAACAATCTTCCTAACAATGAAGAATGTGTAGATGAGCTGAATCTTTTTCCAGATAGTGCTTCGCTCTGCATAACAAAAGAAGGTATCTGTAATATCATTTGGAAGTTAAATCATAAATGCTTATTGATAACTTATTTTATTTGTATAATATTAGTGTATTATTTTTATTAGTTAACATTTTATTTTTCCTTTTTATGCTTGGTTGTGTGGTTTTATTGATTGTGCAGATATTGAGAAGATATTCATGATTTGATCAAATATTGGATAATAATACATTAAAGTCAAGTTATCAAGACACATCGTCACGAGTCAGTAGAATCGTGGAAAATAAAGCAAGAATCATCCAAAAAAGGAAAGCTGAGCAAGCAATTTGTCACAAGGATTGTTGTAAATCAATAACAAATCTTTGTAATTAATGCTCTTTTGCAAAGTTTTAGTATAAATAGACCCCCTAGGCTCATTGTATAGAGACATCTCTAGTTTCTAACACACCTCTCATCTTCTTCTTCTCCTTCTTGTAGTTTATATTTAATAAAGTTCAAGTTCGTCTTCGCATTAGTATGAGTTCTTTGATTTATATTATGATTGCTTTGATGATGCTTAGCTAGAGTCACTGTCTAGGGGCAGATGTAGTTGGCTGATATACATGAATTTCATTGGTGTACGTGCTTAATTGTGACGTATTTGTTTCACTGATTATCTCAAATATCATATCTATGTGAGTAATTTCATACGAGCCACACAAGTAGGGTTGAGAGTTCGTATAGTTAGGATCCATACGATTTTTGAGAATTGATTTAGTTGGTGACATTTATACAAAGTTATTCTTGCAACTTTTGAATGCAATTTGATTTGGAATTATTGGTTGTATTTATTCCGAATACTTATGAGTTTGATTGTTATTAAAAATAAAGATTTTAAACACCATGATTTTCATATTTAGTCGATGAAATTTGTCCTTTAGATGTTTCTATCATTAGTGCTAGTTCAATTATTTTTGTTAATTATAAACTTAATTCGCATTCTCTGTGGTTCGACCCGTACTTGCCTTTGTACTCACGTACACCCGTGCACTTGCGATTTTTATTACTTAACAGTTTTTTTTCCTCAACACTTATCTATGTCTTTTGTTCTTGGATTGACTTATTATGTTGTGATGAGACTGTGGAGTTGTCTTACTTTTCAAAGCATGATTTCCTTTGTCATTTTCTTAAGAAGGTTACCTGGACCTAATGATCAGCGATGCTGCTGGAATCGGTAAGCCTTGAAGGTGTTCGGTAGTTCATTTTTAACCTATAAAAGAATATTAGGATTTTCTTTCTGACCTTATGGTACTACTTGAAATTTAAGTAGCACAATATGTTGGACTGTCAAGTAAATGAGACTGTCTTAATTGTGAATGAGATTGTCTCAAAGGTGAATGAAACTGTCTCTTTTATGAATGAGACTGTCTCAATTTTCTAACAGAATGAGTAAACAGCGGAAATTAAATAACAGAATAAACAAGAACACCAGGAATTTTCACTTGGTTCGGCCCCTACCCAATCTATGGCCTACATCCAAGTCCCTATGCCAACTAGCACAGAGATTATATTATTATAATAATAATATAAAGCTTACAGTTTTTCCCCGATTACAAATTTAAAGCCTCTTGGAAGAACCCTTCCCTTGACACAACTGTCACCTAGCAAACCTGATACCTAGCCCACTGGCTACCTTGGCTTATGATTTGTAATCCTATCTAATTTGCCACAACCCGGCACAAGTAATCTTAGAATAGACGAAGTTTGTAACAAGATGAATACAACTTCTAAACAAGGTGTATATGAATGTATATGTCTGTGTATAGAAGTTGTATTGCAGGGAATGTATATCTCAGTTGTGTGTTCTTCAAGTGGAGCTGAGTCCTATATATAGTGAATCTGATGACATAGCCGTTATGATGTGAATACACTCTTGATGAAATAGCTGTTGGATCTTGACTTATGATGATATAGCTGTTATAACATAAAGCAACTGTTAAAGAATAAAGCAATTAGATGCAGATTTATTTTTTTAGAATAAGTCAGAGAATGTGGCTGTCAGAGAATATAGCTTTTGCTTTAGTTGTTGCCTTTTGACTTACAGATAATACAGTTGTTAAAGTAAAAGGCAATTAGATGTGAATTGATTAGAATAAGTCAGTTAGGAATCTAAAAGATAATCATGACTTATTACTAAAGTATATCTTGAAATGATGCAATTAACAGATTATATTCAATATATACGTTTAACAATATGAAATCAAATCTCCATATTAATTCAAAGCATCATCCTAAAAATCAGGATAATAATAATCTCCCCCTTTTTTATGATGATGAACAACTTTGAATTAGTATCTTTCCTTGACTGTCTCCCCCTGTCAAAAACACTTGTAGAGACATTAAGCATATTGCATATAATCTGTGATCTGACAAGTAAGAATCAGCATCCAACTGAGTAATCAATATTTAGAAGATGAGACAGATAAAACCACATTCAAACATTCAAAACCACATTCTTCTCCCCCTTTCATCAACATAAAAAGGAAAACTACCAAGAAAAACAAAATTAGAGAGTACACATACCAAGCTCCCTTCGAAGCATGCAAAACCTGTCTTCAGATAAAGGGTTTGTAAAAATATCAGCTTTTTGATTCTCAGTAGGAATAAAAATAAGCTCAATATTACCTTTTGCAACATGATCTCGAATAAAATGATGACGGACATCAATATGTTTAGTGCGAGAATGCATGACAGGATTTTTGGAAATATTAATGGCCGATGTATTATCACAATAAATTGGAATTTTTGAAAATTTTATTCCAAAATCTTTCAAAGTTTGTTGCATCTACAGAATTTGTGCGCAACAACTTCCGGCGGCAATGTATTCCCCTTCTGCAGTTGACATTGCAACAGAAGTCTGTTTCTTACTATGCCAAGCTACTAGACAATCACCTGAGAATTCACAAGCTTCGCTAGTACTTTTTCGATCAACTTGAGATCCTGCGTAATCAGCATCTTAAATTTGGTCATGCTTTGTTAGTGTCTACAATCTTATATAAGTGTCTTTCGGTTTTTTTTAATCCAAATTTGAGCAGTATTAATAGAAGCATGCATATACGAATTATATGGTTTAGAAGATTGGCCCTTAGTGCCACAGAATTTGGATTCTGCCGAAATGTGTCCCCTTCTTCCGCAATCTGTGCATTTCTCGAAGGGCATACTGTACTTCATAGTAGTCCTCTTTTTAGTCTTTTGAAATACATTCGTCTTGACCGAGTTGAAGCCCAGTCCTCCTTTACCCAAAGAGGATTTTTGACTTGCCAATATTACGTCCAATGTGCCTTCACCATGAACAAATTTAGCCAGATCTTTCTTTAGAAGGTCGATCTTTTTCTGCATCTCAGAAAATTTTTGTTCTGTAATTGCTGCTTCCTTCCTTTGTGTGACTAAGTATGAGTCTTTCATTTCAATCTCATTTTTCAGATGTGTATTTTCTTCAGAGAGCTCGACTATGCTTTCAGAAAGTATCTTATTTTCCATATCAATAGATTCCTCTTTCATAGATTCATCCATTTCACTTAGTAGTTCGTTTAGAGCTTGCTTTAAGTATGCATTCTTATCACGCAATTTTCTATTTTTTACCTGTAAAGATAATATATTTTCAGATACAAATAATTTTAAAGGAGTAGAATATACCTCTTCGTTTTCACTGGAGCTTTCATCAAATCCAGCAAAGCATAGTTGAGAAACTTCATCATCAGAGTCAATTTCTACATCAGATTCATCGTCGCTCCAAGTGAGAAATGCTTTACTCTTTTTCTTCTCCTTTTCTTGGTCATTTGATCCAGAAGCTTTCAATTTCGCCTTAAGTTGAAAACAATTCTTTTTGATATGACCTTTCTTGCCGCATTCGAAGCATACTTCGTCGTTAGTGTTGTTTCTGAATTCCTTTTTGAATCCATAAGATTTTTGAGGAGGTCGGCTAGCAGCTTTCTTCTTGGCTAGAAACCTCTGAAACTTCTTTGTTAGAAGATCAATCTCTTCATCTGGATCCTCACTGGAGTCTGTAATAGTTTTAAGAGCTAGAGTCTTTTTCCTGGGTACTTCTTCTTCCTCATCATACCTTCGAAGCTGGTTTTCAAATTCTTCTGACTCGCTGAATAGAGTAAGAGTCTCCATATTTGAGATTAAGGAAGAATCCTGTAGAGTTGTTACCTTAGGAGCAAACCTTTTGGGGAGAGATCGAAGAATTTTTCTATTTATTTCTGCCTGAGGAATATGTCTTTCCTGAAGAGAGATAGAATTCATAAGTGTAAGAAACCGTCCCTGTGCTTCTTTTATGCCTTCATCTCTTTCCAATCTGAAGCTTTCATTGTCGCTTAGAAGGAGATCAAGCTTGATCTCACGAACCTTTGAAGTTCCTTCATGACTTACTACAATAGTATCCCAAACTTGTTTGGCCGAAGTGCATGCTGACACTTTTCGAAGTTCAGTAGCACACAGTCCATTGAGTAAAGAATTCATAGCTCGAGCATTATAATTCAGAGAATTGACTTCATCAACAGTGAGATCCTTTAGTGGTTTAGGTTTGCCATCCTTCATGGGAATAGTAATGCCATTTTCAACAGCATCCCATTCGTATATATCCTTCTGGAGAAATATCTTCATAAGAAACTTCCAGTCGTTATAATTTTCTGTTCCAAGTAAGAGTGGTGGAACATTGATTGAGCGTCGTTTTTGCCAACCTGATTGTGCCATGGATCTAACAAAATAAACACTTAAACAAGGGTTAAATGCACCTGCTTTGATACCAAATGAAATTTAAGTAGAACAATATGTTGGACTGTCAAGTAAATGAGACTGTCTTAATTGTGAATGAGACCGTCTCAAAGGTGAATGAGACTGTCTCTTTTATGGATGAGACTGTCTCAATTTTCTTACAGAATGAATAAATAGCGAAAATTAAATAACAGAATAAACAAGAACACCAGGAATTTTCACTTGATTCGGCCCCTACCCAATCTATGGCCTACATCCAAGTCCCTATGCCAACTAGCACAGAGATTATATTATTCTAACAATAATATAAAGCTTACAATTTTTCCCCGATTACAAATTTAAAGCTAGGGGTGTTCGCGGTGCGGGCGGTGCAGTTTTTTCCTCAAACCGCAAACTAAACCGCGCATGCGGTTTGAACAAATTTCCAAACCGCGACCGCACTACGTAAAATTAAAACCACATAAACCACACCGCGAAAAATGCGGGCGGTGCGGTGTGGACGGTTTACCTATTTCAAATTTTAATAATATAGTACCTTAAAAATAAACAAATTAATAATAATAAAGTTCTAAACCAAAATGAAATATAAGTTACACATAAGTAATAAATGGACCAGGACAAAGAGGAAGGAAGAAGTGAGTGGGTTAACCCAAAAATTACACATAAGTAATAAAGGGACCATGGCAAAAAAAATCATATATATGTATATATTTATAAATATATTAATATTATATAATATGCGGTGTGGTGCGGTTTGAACCACGAGATTCAATCCCAAACCACAAACCGCACCGCACCGCGCGGTTTGGCTAAAATGCAAACCACGACCGCACCAAAAAAATTTAAACCACGCGGAGCGGTGTGGTGCGGAGCGGGCGGTTTGTGCGGTTTATAAGGTTTGATGAACACCTCTATTTAAAGCCTCTTGGAAGAACCCTTCCCTTGACACAACTGTCACCTAGAAAACCTGCTACCTAGCCCACTGGCTACCTTGGCTTATGATTTGTAATCATATCTAATTTGCCACAACCCGGCAAAAGTAATCTTAGAATAGACGAAGTTTGTAACAAGATGAATACAACTTCTAAACAAGGTGTATATGAATGTATATGTCTGTGTATAGAAGTTGTATTGCAGGGAATGTATATCTCAGTTGTGTGTTCTTCAAGTGGAGCTGAGTCGTATATATAGTGGATCTAATGACATAGCCGTTATGATGTGAATACACTCTTGATGAAATAGCTGTTGGATCTTGACTTATGATGATATAGCTGTTATAACATAAAGCAACTGTGACTTATGATGATATAGCTGTTATAACATAAAGCAACTGTTAAAGAATAAAGCAATTAGATGCAGATTTATTCTTTTAGAATAAGTCAGAGAATGTGGATGTCCGAGTTTATAGCTTTTGCTTTAGTTGTTGCCTTTTGACTTACAGATAACACAGTTGTTAAAGCAAAAGGAAATTAGATGTGAATTGATTAGAATAAGTCAGTTAGGAATCTAAAAGATAATCATGACTTATTACTAAAGTATATCCTGAAATGATGCAATTAACAGATTATATTCAATATATACGTTTAATAATTGTTGGATAAACTAATCTCATAGAAGTTTGAAGAGTGCATTAAATATGGTTCATAGAATCAAGGAGATGTATCTGATCATGTATCTATTATTATCATTCATGTATTTGGTTTGTATTCTCCTATTATATAAAGGAGGTAAAGATTGATCAATAATACAACAGAAAATTAAGCTTCTTGTTTCCTTATTCTGTTCCACAACACACATACTGAAATATATACATAAACCCTATACACATATATTAACAACAGATCGGTATCAGAGCCTTAACCAAACCCGAGTCTACAATCAGAGTTTACAATCAGAGTTTATATAAAACAACCATCAGAGTTTACAACCATCAGAGTTTACGATCAGAGTTTAGGTCATATCAGAGTTTACAAACATGAATAATTCTTTTGCTGTTCCAAAACTTACCAAAGAAAACTATGGCCACTGGTGTCTACGAATGAAAGCGTTGCTTGGTTCACAGGAGGCATGGGAAATCATTGACAAAGGATACGATGAACCAGAGAATGAAGGAGCTTTAAATCAAGGTCAGAAAAACGCTCTTGCCAAGTTACGAAAACAAGATCAACAAGCTTTGTCTATCATACATATGGGTCTTGATGAAGGCATGTTTGAGAAGGTTGCATCTGCAACAAAAGCAAAGGAGGCCTGGGAGATTTTGCAGAACAATTTTAAAGGTGTTGACAAAGTAAAAAAGGTACGATTACAAACTCTACGTGGTGAATTTGAGTCTTTACATATGAAAGATATGGAATCAGTCCCGGATTACTTCACGAGGGTTTCCTCTGTTGTAAATCAAATGAAGAATTATGGAGAAAAAATTGAAGATGCACGGGTAAATGAGAAGATATTAAGATCTTTAAATACAAAACTACAACTTGTTGGAATTACTATTGAAGAGTCAAATGATGTAGAGACCATGACTGTTGATCAACTGATGGGATCTCTGCAAGCATATTCAGAAAGATTATTAAAGAAGGAGGAGACAGAATCTCAAGTATTGAAAACTGATGTCTCAGTTGAAGACAAAGATAAAGTATTGTATACACAATACAATAGAGGAAGAGGACGTGGACGTGCAAGACAGAATTTCACTCGAGGCAGAGGACGTGGTCCTGTAAGCAACAGATTTGAAGAGAAGGTGCAAACAAATCAACAAAATTGGCGTGGCCAAGGACGTGGTCGTGATCGTGGCAGAGGTGGAAGATCATATTCTGGAAGAGGAAGCAGATCTGTAGAATGTTACAATTGTGGAAAATTTGGACATTTTGCCAAAGATTGCTGGTTTAACAAGAAGGTTGCAGAAAATGCAAATCTAGTCGAAACGGAGGAGCAACAAAATGAAGGTGTTCTACTAATGGCCTGCAAAGGTATGATTCCTGAAGATGAAGTTTTGTGGTATCTTGATAGTGGGGCCAGCAACCATATGTCTGGTCTCAAGCATCTCTTTACTGACTTAAAGGAAATAAATAATGGAGTTGTGTCATTCGGAGATTCATCGAAGATAGAAGTGAAAGGAAAGGGTGAAATATGTTTTACTAAAAAAGATGGCAAACAAGGAAGAATTGAAGATGTATACTATGTTCCTGACATGAAGAATAATATTCTGAGTCTTGGACAGCTACTTGAAAAAGGTTACTCAATCTTTATGGGTGACAAAGTCATGATATTGAAGGATAAAAATGGCAGGACAATTGCTAAAACTGAAATGTCTCAAAATCAAATGTTCAAGTTGAATCTGAAGAACATACAGGAGAAATGCTTACAAGCAAAGTCAGAGGATAAAGCAACTTTATGGCACAAGAGACTTGGACACTTACACTATGGTGGTCTGAAGGAGTTGGCAAACAAAGGGATGGTTCATGGAATACCAAGCATGGATCATACAGGCAGTTTTTGTGAAGATTGTGTGCTGGCAAAACAAACAAGGAGTTCATTCCAGAAAAGGGCAACTTATCGTGCTTCAAAGCCTCTCGAATTGGTGCATACAGATATATGTGGTCCTATCACACCTGGATCATATGGTTCCAAGAGGTATTTCATCACTTTCATTGATGATTATTCTCGAAGAACATGGGTCTATTTCTTAAATGAAAAATCTGAGGCATTAAAAGTATTCAAGAAATTCAAAGTGTTGGTTGAAAAGAAGGCAGGAATACAAATCATGGGATTGCGTTCTGATAGAGGAGGAGAATATACATCAAAGGCTTTTACGGAATACTGTGAAGAACATGGCATTAGAAGGTTCTTAACAGCCCCCTATTCACCACAGCAGAATGGCGTGGCTGAACGGAAAAATCGAACAATCTTAGACATGGTTCGATCAATGTTAAAGAGCAAGGAATTACCAAAAGAATTCTGGGCGGAAGCAGTGCAATGTGCAGTTTATATTCAGAATCGATGTCCACATTCAAACTTGGGGGATGAAACTCCTCAAGAATTATGGAGTGGAAAGAAGCCTACTGTTTCACATTTGAAAGTTTTTGGGAGTGTAGCATATTCACATGTTCCTGATCAAAGGAGAACAAAGTTGGATGATAAGAGCAAGAAATATATTTTTATTGGCTATGATGAGAAAACAAAAGCCTACAGACTACTTGATCCAGTTGCTATGAAGGTTGTTGTGAGTCGAGATGTAAAGATACAAGAAGATGATGCATGGAGTTGGAGTAAAGCACATGAAAAAGAAAAAACAGAAGATGATATTCAGATTTCTAAGATTTCAGCAACAAACTCTGATGCTGAAAATGAAGAATTAGATGAGGATGAGCCTAGGAATCCTAAAACTCGAAGTTTACAAGATATATATGAACATGGTGAAGTACACCTAGTATGTTTGGTGGCTGATGCAGAAAGCATAGATTTTGGAGAAGCAGTGAAAGACAAAAAGTGGAAAGCTGCAATGGATGATGAAATCAAAGCTATTGAAAAGAACAAAACTTGGGAACTGGTGGAACCTCCAGAAGGATGTAAACCCATCGATGTTAAATGGGTTTATAAGAAGAAACTGAATTCTCAAGGAGAAGTGGAAAGATATAAGGCGAGGTTGGTAGCAAAGGGCTATCGACAGAAGGCTGGAATAGACTATGATGAGGTTTTCGCACCTGTAGCAAGGATGGAGACAATTAGACTGTTAATCTCTCAAGCAGCTCAAAACAAATGGCCCATTTACCAGATGGACGTAAAATCAGCTTTCTTAAATGGAATGCTCGAAGAAGAAGTATACGTGAACCGGCCACCTGGATATGCAAAACCAGGTAAAGAAGGAATGGTGTTGAGATTGTTTAAAGCACTATATGGTTTAAAACAGGCGCCACGAGCTTGGAACACTCGAATTGATGCCTACTTTAAGAAGAATGGATTTGTTCAATGTCCTTATGAGGCTGCTCTCTATGTCAAAGAAAAACAAGGTAAATTACTATTTGTTGCACTTTATGTTGATGATCTTATTTTTATGGGCAACAATGAAGAAATGATTAAGGAATTTAAGAAGGAGATGACTCAAGAGTTCGAGATGACTGACTTGGGCTTGATGAGATATTTTCTTGGCATTGAGGTGAAGCAAGAAAAGTCAGGCAATTTTATTTCTCAAGAAGCATATGCAAACAATATTTTGAAGAAATTCAGGATGGAGCACTGCAATCCAGTAGAAACTCCGATGGAACAGGGCGTCAAACTCTCTAAATTTGAGGGAGGAAAGTCAGTAGAAGCAAATTTATATCAGAGTTTGGTTGGAAGCTTGAGGTATCTTACTTGCACAAGACCTGACATTGCTTATAGTGTTGGGATTGTAAGTAGATTCATGGAGGATCCAAAACAGTCACATTGGAAGGCAATAAAAAGAATTCTGAGATATATTCAAGGAACAAAGTCACTGGGATTGTTTTATTCCAGAACTGAAGACTACAAATTGATGGGATATTCTGATAGTGATTGGTGTGGAGACATGGATGAACGAAAAAGCACATCTGGTTACTTGTTTTTTATGGGAGACACTGCATTTACATGGTATTCTAAGAAGCAACCGATAGTGGCATTATCAACCTGTGAAGCAGAATATGTGGCAGCTTCTTACTGTGTTTGTCATGCCATTTGGTTAAGAAGGTTACTTAGTGAATTGAGAATCCCACAACAGAGATCAACTGAAGTTTGCATTGACAACAAGTCTGCAATTGAGCTTGCCAAGAATCCAGTACATCATGAAAGGAGCAAACACATAGATGTTCGTTTTCATTTTATCCGGGAGCATGTAAAGGAGAAGAATGTGAATTTAAGTCATGTTGCTAGTCGTGACCAGGTTGCAGATGTGCTCACTAAACCAATGTCCAAAGCTCTACTAGATACTTACAAAAGGATGATGGGAATGAAGGATCGAAAGGAATTAGTTTAAGGGAGGAATATGTTGGATAAACTAATCTCATAGAAGTTTGAAGAGTGCATTAAATATGGTTCATAGAATCAAGGAGATGTATCTGATCATGTATCTATTATTATCATTCATGTATTTGGTTTGTATTCTCCTATTATATAAAGGAGGTAAAGATTGATCAATAATACAACAGAAAATTAAGCTTCTTGTTTCCTTATTCTGTTCCACAACACACATACTGAAATATATACATAAACCCTATACACATATATTAACAACAATAATATGAAATCAAATCTCCATATTAATTCAAAGCATCATTCTAAAAATCAGGGTAATAACACTACTGGATGAAAGAATGAAAGTAGAGGCTGAAACAGAAATTACTGAAACGTCCCCTACATAGACAAACTTCGAACCCTGCATACTGGCTCTGACTGTAAGATCTATGTCCTCCACTGTAGATATATTTTTCCATCCTCCTGCATCCTTATAATCTCAGGCTCTTGAAAGGCTGAATTTCTCATAGTTTCTGACATGGGTTAGGGGAAAAAAAATAAAAAGCTGAAGTACAGAGCTAACATAGAAATAAGAAAGATGAGGTTTTTATAGATGGGGAGATGAGGCCAAGGGATAACTACGAAGTGCACGGATGGATGCTGCTTTTGCGGTTACGTGGAACATGCTTAACGTAGGAAAGCTTCAACATATAGATGAGGATCGCTGGGCTTTAGTTGGCAGTATTCCACAAGTGGAGTGAACGACTAAAATTGAAGTTTTCGTTTACGAGGACACGCGGAGCGCATGCATGTAATGGTGCTGCAACATAACAACATGCTAGCTGGAGTTCTGCCATTAATTTCGGACAAAAGAAGGAAGTCTTAAAATTGTTGATCTAAGGTATTGCTCTTTACTGTTTATTCCATCTTAGTAAATGTATTAAGCTTTCTACTCTTTTAGATGCTTGAAATTCACATAGAAACTATATATGGGTTACATACTTGTGCAAAACTATGTTGATGTATTATTAAATAGAATATAATGTATGACATGGCATATCATCCATCCACTTGTAAATATTCAAATTAATGGAATGAACTTTAAAAAGAAATACATGGAAATAGATTCTAATGCATTTGCTCAGGAGTGAGTAATATTAGATCTTAATATTTACAATCATTAGACGGTTTTCCAAAGTTTAGAAACACACCTTATTAGAAGATCTATAACTGATGAGAATTCAAAGATAGCAAAAGTATTTTTGAGTTGATAATTTAATTTTTATTCGTTTGCTATTCAAATTCTGACATACTAAAACTTGTAACTTACGATAGACAGTTGCGATTTATGTATACACAAACTATGTCCACTTTAGGTGGCTTGGTTCCTGTAGGAATATTACGATGCATGAATTTTCGAGTCTAAATACAGAGAAAATCTCTTTACAGTTGAAGCTTGACTAAATTTTTTATTGTGTTGTTTATTGTATTGTAATGTCAATGCGAAGGTTTGAAGATCCTAAAGATCTCATACGTACAAATTGTTGTAGTATGTACTTCTGCTAATAAGTGCATCATAAAACATATTATACCAATCGAGTTTGTAACTCATGCATTTGGATTGGGCAGGATTGACAAGTTGGAATTTAATATGGCATAGTTATGTTGTATTGTGCAATGTGCATTTATGTTCATAACTTACAATATAATAGTTCCTTTCAAGAATTATTTATATTAATTTCTATAAAGAGGTTTTGATTTATTACCAAACTGGTACACAGATCCTTGCATCTTCTTGTCATGTCCCTCCACTGCTCTGAGGAGCAATTATTGGACTTTAGAAGCTAATCGAGTCAACAAATAGGCTGTGACTAGGAAGCTGAGAAATAACAAAAAGAGCCAAGTTTAGAGCACCATTCTTCATATTCCGATTCCAATGTGGAGGGAGGTATTATTTAGTTTGTCCAGTAATCTTTTCTTGAAAATTAAAGTCAATAAGGGGAAAACATCCCTACTATTTTTGTTTGTAACTCATACATTGGGTTTAAGCAGGATTCACAAGTTGGAGTTTGATCATGGGGATATTTATTCTGCGCTGTGTACAACATGTTTTATGGAAATGATAACATGTTCATATATTTGCTTTTGCAATCTGGGACATTCTTTATTATAGCATTGAGTTTTTTTGCACCTTTGTTCCGTATGTGGAGTGGATATGTAAAAGTTGAAGTCACGAGGAAGAGCACGGTATTTGTGAATTTTAACTCTTTACTATTGAAATGCTACTGTGTATTGGTGCCTACGAGAAGCTATATATGCTAGCCATCTAAAAATTTGTATCAGAATGTGCGGAGGAATTCTCATTTTGCACTAGGATACAGTTGAATGTTGTAGTCCTCTCTCCATGTTGAACACCTTAAGTTCTCTCTCACTTTGTGTGTGTGAGTGAGTGTCAGTGTGAGTTTGAGTTTGAGTTTGAGAGTGTGTGTAATATATTTTGTCTGATAAATCTTATGGTTGTATATCAAATGTAATATATTTTGACCGACAAATCGCGTGGTTATATATCAAATTCTTAAAATTGGCTTTCTGATGCTTTAGAAGATTAGTGAAAGATTTTATATAAACTGAAGAATATGAAGAATTATCTAAAACATTTTATTTTTGGTGTTTTTTTGTGTTATCTTACAAGACCCCAGCTCAAGCTATTTATAGGGCTTTAAAACTAAGATATGCATCATGCCTTACATCACCTACTCCTATTGCAACGCCAAAAAAGTGTATTATTAGGCCCCAAAAATGTTACAATAGATGTTTATGTAACGCTTTTGCTAAAACTCGGTGTTGCATTTGCCGGCCTTGCCTATGCCTTCTATAGCAACACTTTTCGAACTTATTGCAACACTTTATAAAGTATTACAATAAGAGTTTGTTGTAACACTTTTACATGTTTTAGCAACATTTTTAATGTGTTACAACAGACTAATGCAACACTTTTTTGCAACATTAATTAACTTGAAATGTTACAAAGTGAGTTTATTGCAACATTTTTATGTAACATTTTGATGCATTTTGCAATACTTTTGTTTTTTTTTTTGCAACATTTTGGTACCTTTTGCAATACTTTTTGGTTTTTTAGATTTTATTGGCAACACTTATTTGCAACACTTTTTATTCTTCCAAATTGCAATGACATATCAGAAAATTTAATATACCATGCACAAAAGCATATACCAAACCAGAAAACATATGTCAATAAAGCCTAAACATAATCAGCTTTTATCACAATATCATCTTACATCCAGTACTTAATCTAAAGTCGAAAAATATATCGACTTACACCACAATTCTACGTTAAACTTAGTCTTTCATGTCAAAACAATAACTTATAACTATTTTCCTAACAGATTGTACAACAACACTGGCATGCAGGCATTGGAAGAAAACAGCCAACTGCAAATGCCAAAACCTCAGACAGACTAGCTAGTGTTATGGATGGTCAACTTCTACAAGTTCATCTTCTTAATCTGTTTTTCAGTGTTCCAGCAAGTTTTTCTCCTGTCTTTCTGGACATCTTTCAGTAGATGGTATAAAACAATCTGCATTAAGAAGATGTAAAGAACAATCTGAATTTAAACAGATATTATATAAAACATTTTAATTGTGGAGATGACCAAGCAAGGCTGTAAACAACAATCTGCATTAAGAACATGGATCAATCAATAAAAACTTAGATATAATTTAAGTTATTGTAAATAGAATTTAAAGCGTCCAGGTAATCTTTCCCGTACTTATTTCATAAAAAAATCTTTCCCGTACTTATTTCACATCCTTCATATCTAAAGCGTCCAGGTAATCTTTCCCGTTTAATTTTAAGTTTGAAGATAAAGCACAAATCCTGCAACATATTTAACTTAATTTGTTGTTGGGTGTGGTTGCATAAATATGCAGCAATCGAATAGGATTTCGTAAAGTTCTGTTGACTTGCATATTATTCAAGTGACAATGCATACATCATCATAGAGTTAATAAGTGATCATAGAGTTAATAAGTCATTATATTTCAGGTGCAAAAAATGTACCTCACTTGGTTCAAGGTTTAAAAATTCAAGTTACTCTGATCCAACTTCCTGGCGGCTGTCTACCCAAGCAATTCCACTTACTGGCCAGAAACTATGAATATCTGCCATAAAGATACAAGAAATTAGTTTGGACATTAACATCTTCTGTGCTTTGTATATAAAACAAATAGTTGTTAATTTTAAGAATATGTATCAATTAGATGCCAACTACACTTCAAATTTATAGTAAAATACATTATCACATTTATTATCATCGATAATAATAAGAATAATTTTTTTATTATTATTAGGTGAATTTGCTAAGACTATTAATTTTTATCTTTAATTTGTAGGAATAATGTAAAAGGTGATCCTCAAGGAAGACAGGAGAAATAAACAGGGCACCAAAATCTTGCCAAGAAATCTAACTGTTAAAAATCTTTTATCCAAGTAATCTACGAACTTTAAGGACAAGTGGATTCGGAAATATGGCTAAATGTTCTAAAACTATCAGAATAGAAATCAACAAAAAAATACATTAAATTTAAGGGATCATACTCTCCTACTACTTAGCCAACCAAAGTATACGTATACTTATTATGAGCACATTTAACTAACCTCCCAAGTACATTACTAGATCAAATTATAAAATATATTAAACAAGTAGTGTATGTGCACTGCTTTAGTTAATGGAATGCAGAGGTGCGCTATTATACTTGCATTGTAGGAACTAACCTCGACATCCCAGAGTAAAATAAATAAGAATCAAATATATTCTCAAAAACAGGGCAAAGAGTTGCATTTACATTCGGGAAAAGAGTGTAATGGTGGAATATACAAAGGAGTTTTGTATATAAACAAGGATGTGAAAATTTAGGTAAAACACTATTTGAGACAGCATTTGAGCTGCTGCAAGTAAATATAATTTAAATAAATTTACTGCTCGTCTGCTCCTAACTAAAAAAATTACTTAACAAAAATGATGATTTAACAAGAAGAGTACAATATGGAAGGAAGCACTTGCCTACAGAATGAGCGAATACTTCTATTTTAATTTTGACATAGACTTTTAAAACACAATTTAGGCAATTAAAGCATAATGCTTGATACACAAATCTCAAAACCAGATTCAACCTAACGACCACATTTAGAGACTCTCTAGAAAATGCCCAGTTCCAAGTTAGGATCTATCAGAGTAGCAAACCTAATCATTCCTTTGACTGCTATTTGACATGCTATCATCAAACATAGTGCTGCTTCCACCATAAACTTCTTTATCTTGTTTGTAATGGCTACAGTCTGAACTTTGTGATTTTTTTCTAACCGCATCCTGTCGATGTTGTTGCCGGTATTCATTGTTTTTCTGAGTTTGCTACAGAATATTAATTCCGAATGATATATAAGATTCAACTAATGCACATAATCTGAATATAATAAATGTTGTATAATTTTAGACAAAACTGACCTTGGTAACCACATTTCTGTCTCCAGTATCCAAAAGAGGGTACCCTTCTTGCAAACCTAAATCTTCAATGGGAACTACATTACTAGCAGAAAATAATTTTTCATCATTCAAACTACCTGTAACCTGTTCAATAAGAACCATACCTTGCCCTCCAATTCATGAACAGCCAACAATGGTGATTTTAGCTGTGCTTGAAGCATATGATATTGCTGCGACTGATACTGATTCATAGCTTGAGGAAATTGCATCAAAGAGCTCAGCTGTTGCTGCTGAAGCCTGTGTTGAAAGTGATCTCGGACCTAATAATGGGGTTTCATTGTGTTCAGCAACAAGACAAGGTTTCCACGCATAAAGGTAAGCGTTATCATATTAACAAAAAGTAAATGCCTTGGATCAAAGAACAATAATGATCCACCTGGTGTACAACAGTATGACATTAACTTGCTAGTAAAGGGTCAATTTTCTATATCAAGCTGATTACAGCAGCCAATAGTTCTTCGTGCCCATCACCAGAGCAAAATTACAATAGAGGTGATTAGGAATTATAAAGTCTAGTTTTCGCAATCATAAGTTAACAGCTCAGAGGGGGGAGTACCAAGAAATTCTGCAGCAGCATGCTTCTGACGGGTATAAGCCTTGCGATCCGAGAGTTTCCTAGATGGTGGTCGACCGGCTTTGCTGTAAATTTTTCGCAAATTTGTAGCATGTTAACAAAGTATAACCCATCATTAATAGTGCAAACACAAGCCCAAAATCAGTAAAAAAAAACGTTTTCAACCTCTCTGTCTTGGCAATACCATCATATAAGTATACACATATAAGCCCAAAGTTTTTCTTTTTTTGACAGAAAAATAAGCCCTAAACTTGTAAGCTTAAAACCTTGAATTTTAGAGTTTTTAGACACAAGTATCAGGCAATCATGTATTTTCCATGGAACTGGAAAATCTACCGTTCGCCCCTAACAACCCCTATATCAGACGCTATTAAGCATTCAAAAATATATTATACATCGACTTTACTGCACAAGCTATTTGTGTGTTGGGAAGGGAAATGCTGATTTATAATTGTAAGCGTAGTTATTACTGCACAAGCTAACTTTTAGCAGTGAGATAGACCTAGTGACATCCAAAAATAAATTTGGATACAAAATAGTTGCTAATTAAAAGTTGCAATGAAGGTACTACCTCAAAAACATTCGATTGAAGCTACTTTAGTTTCAAACTATATGACCTAATCTAGCAAACAGAATGCACTACACTATACATCATGAGCACATAAACAAGCAAATATATATTCAGCAAAAATAATTCTAAAGGAAGAGCATCAATGAATACACACGCAAACCTTTTCGCTTTCTATACACATAAATACACACACAATCAGCCAACGTTATCAATAAATACCCAGAAATAGCCAACATGAATGCAAAAGGGTAATCTTTCGAGCTCAACTTCTCGAAATACTCATTCGAATCCCCAAGAAACTACATCAAATCTATGTCTCCATCTTCAAGATATGTCTTAAGTGGTACTGAACCATACGGGAAAGCCTGTAAAAACAAAAAATTACACAAAAAAATTACAACAACATTAACACAAATTCCCAAGAATTTAACACAACAATCCTACTAATTAACACAAAAATCCTACTAATTTAACAGTTTATACCAGTTTTAAATCCAACATATAATTGAAAAAATTCACACGCATACATATTTATACATGTATAATCCAATATAATTAAAAGAATGGGTATTTTACCTCTAATTGAAGTTTTGAATCAAGATTTACTGTAAACTTTTCTCTAATCAATTTTGGGCTCTAATCGATTTTAGAGACTTGAGACTATTTTGGGGTTTTAGGGTTTTGCTCTATTTAGGGGCTTGAAACAGAGAGAAGAGTGAGAGAGATGATTGGAAGAGATGAGTGAAAGAGATGAGTGAGAGAGATGAGAGAAGGAGAGATGGTCGAGAGATGTGAGGTATGAGTGAGATCTGAGAGAGTGAGTTATGTGAGAGAGAGAGAGTGTGAGGTTTTCTGTTTTTGTGTAAAACATAATTTTGTGTAATAAAATTTTTGTCACGAAAATATTTTGGCACCAATTTTTTTTGGCAGAGCCCGCGCGCACCACTGAAAAAATTGAACTCCCGCTTATAACTTCGGTCAAGTTGACCAAAGTGTTGCAAAATTGGATTGTGTATTGTAACTCTTTTTCTAAAGTATTGCAATTGTTATAAAGTTTCAAAATGATCATTTTGCTTGCAACACTTTCTGTATTTCTTGCAACATTTCAGAAAATATTGCAATAGACTGCTAAGTTTTGTGTTTATTGTAACACTTTGTGCAACACAAATACATTTGGTGTTGCAATAGGCCGTATTTGGTGTAGTGTAAGATATGCATCATGCCTTACATCACCTAGCTAGCCTACAATTTTGACTATCCTACAATGTTGAATATGATACATTCATAATACCCCCCTCAAGTTGGAGCATGAGGTTCAAAAATGCCCAACTTGGAAAGAAGAAAATCAAAACGAGACTTCCCAAGAGCCTTAGTAAAAATATCCGCCAATTGTGAAGATGTTGAAACATGTGACGGAGATAGCAAACCATCATTAATCGTATCACGGACGAAGTGGCAATCAACCTCTATGTGCTTCGTGCGTTCGTGAAAAACAGGATTCTTTGCAATATGTAACGCAGACTCACTATTACAAAACAACTTGATCGATTTAGGGTGTTGGACTCCTAAGCTCGACAGCAAACCTTAAAGCCACTTCAACTCACACGTGATAGCAGACATAGATCTATATTCAGCCTCCGCAGAGGACCGAGACACAGTATGTTGCTTCTTTATTTTCCAAGAAATAGGAGAGTTACCAAGAAATACCAGCCAACTTGTCAATGAACGACGAGTAAGCGGACAAGCCGCCAATCGGAATCACACCAACCCTGTAAGGTTAGCTCACTATCTGCACGCAGCAAAATTCCCAGACCTGGTGTGCCTTTTAAATAACGAACTACACGCAAAGCCCCTTCCCAATGTTCATGGCGGGCGCCTGCATAAACTGAGAAAGAATGTGGACCGAATAGGCTAAATCCGGCCTTGTGACCGCAAGATAGATCAAGCGACCGACCAGTCGTCGGTAGGACTCGGGATCTGGAAGAAAGTCTCCTTTGGCAAGACCCAGTTTGTGATTTTGCTCAATGGGAAAACCACTCGGCTTTGCACCCAACAAACCTGATTCAGAGATAATATCCAAAGTATACTTTCGTTGACACAAAAACAAGCCTGCTGAGCTACGGGCAACCTCAATACCCAGAAAATACTTCAAAGAGCCAAGATCTTTCATTTTGAAACAATCACTGAGATACGCTTTGAAAACAATAAGTGCAGTGGAGTCATTCCAAGAAATAATAAGGTCATCCACATAGACTAAGACATTTATTTGAATATTGCCATTACTATATGTGAAAAGAGAATAATCGGAATAAGACTGAAGAAAACCGTACCCTTTCAAAGCAGAAACTAACTTTGCAAACCAACATCTGGGAGCTTGTTTCAGGCCATACAATGATTTTCTCAATTGGCACACCCTAGAAGAAGCCGAACTAGAAAATCCGGAAGGTAATTTCATGTATACCTCTTCATCAAGATCTCCGTGAAAAAAAGCATTGTGAACATCCCTCTGATGAAGTTCCCAGTTTTTGGATGCCGCAATAGCAAGAAAGACTCGTACTGTAGTCATTTTTGCAACCGGGGCAAAAGTCTCATTGTAATCTATTCCTGACTGTTGATGATTACCCAACACAACCAAACATGATTTTAAACGCTCAACTTCTCCATTGGACTGAAATTTTGTTTTGTATACCCATTAACAACCAAGAGCACGTTTTCCAGGAGGGAGATGCTCCAAAGTCCACGTCCCATTGTCTTCCAAGGCTTTTATTTCTTCTTTCACGGAATGACGCCAACCCTCATGTGTCATAGCCTCCTTAAATGATCTTGGATCTTTTGTATTCATAGTTGCTGCTATAAACTTTCGATAATTCACAGAATAATTCTCACAATTTATATAATGTGCTAAAGGATAAGGAGTACCTGAAGGAGGATCAGAAGATGGAATGGAGGAGGATGTACTATTAGAAAACACCGAATGAGTCACAAAATCGCGAAGCAAGACCGAGGGATATTTTTCCCGAAATCCAGACCCACAGACTCCGTGGGTTGTTGCTGTTCTGTGGCTGTTGTGCGACTAGCCTCGCCAGTGCGTGCTTGTCCTGTACGTGGGGGGTTGTCTGTCCGATCCTCAACATTTTCCCCACCATTATCATAAAAAATTTCACTATTTTCATCCCCCAACTCGGATGCAACAAAATCATCATGAATGTCACCACTCGTGTCATAGGCATCTGACATAATATTCTCGTCTTCTGGACAACTAAAAGGAAACACATTCTCAACAAATTTAACATCCCGAGAAACAATGAAAACTTCTGAATCGAGGTCATACAGTATCCACCCTTTCTTTCCAAACGGATAGCCCACAAAAACACATTTTCGACTTCTACTAGAAAATTTGTCTCCATCTATTTTTTGATTATGAGCAAAGCACAAACACCCAAACGTGCGAATTGCATCAAAGATAGGTGGTTTTTTAAAAAGAATTTCAAATGGAGTTTTATTTTGAAGCAAAGGAGTTGGCGTACGATTAATTAAATGGGCTGCAGTAAGAACACACTCCCCCCAAAAATAAATTGGCAATTTTGCTTGAAATCGCAAAGCTCTCCCAACTGTTAATATGTGTTTGTGTTTTCTCTCAACCCTCCCGTTTTGTTGCGGTGTTCCTACACAAGAGGTTTGAAAAACAATCCCAGTTGTGGCAAAATAATCAAGCAAACATTAAAACTCTGTACCATTGTCACTTTGCACAACTTGAATTGTTTGTGAAAATTGTTTATCAACCATAGCAACAAAGGCCAAGAATACACGAAATACTTCAGTTTTATCAACCAACAAATAAATCCAAACTGTTCTAGAATAGTCATCAACAATTATAAAAAAATAACGGGCTCCACACGACGAAACATGCCGATACGGACCCCACAAATCACAATGTACTTTTTCAAAAATTCTAGAAGCTTTATTATTACTCAAGGGAAATCTGTTTCTAGGATGTTTAGCACGCATACATACTTCACACCCCTTATCCAGACTGTCTTTATTACTAACATGAGGAAGCAACTTAACTGCTTTCTCGGAAGGATGCCCCATGCGGTGGTGCCACAACTCCAAGTCAGACCTTGCTTCAATGGCTGCCACATGGTGCACTGAATCCGGTTTGCTAAAATAGTACAATCTGTCCCTCCTAGTTCCAGTTCCAATCAGCTCCTTCGTGTGGTCCTGAATAGTACACATATAAGAAGTAAATTTGACAACACAATTAAGTTCATCATTAAGCTGTGAAACAGAAAGTAAATTATAACTCAAATTAGGAACATAAAGGACCCCAGTTAAAGTGATCTTGTCCGATAAACGAACAGATCCCACTAAAGAAGCCAACACAGTTTCACCGTTTGGCAATCCTACGGGACATATAAAACTCTTTGTGTCAAATAACCAATATTTTACTCCTATAACATGATGTGTGGCTCCAGTGTCAACAATCCAATAGGTAACGTCAAACTTACCATTCAAGCGGTTTTCGGTAATCTGGATATTACCTATCAAACCTGTGAGTGCTTTCCATTATTCACTTGTGAATAATTGACCAGGATAAGGAGTAATTGCATCATTCGAACTCGAACCAAAGTTGTTACCAGAAGCTGCATTAGCCCTTACAAAACCTCGACCACGCCCAACCGAAGGTTTCCCCCTTACTACCGTCTATCCACACTTCTGGAAAACCGTGAATCTGGTAACAGCGGCTCTCATCATGACCCTTTTTTTTACAATAGGTGCAGTTTTAATCGGACCAACAACGAGAGGTCTCGTGGCCCTATT
Source organism: Saposhnikovia divaricata (assembly GCA_036435485.1). Classification (NCBI taxonomy): domain Eukaryota; kingdom Viridiplantae; phylum Streptophyta; class Magnoliopsida; order Apiales; family Apiaceae; genus Saposhnikovia; species Saposhnikovia divaricata. Next base: position 64,731,616 of record CM071595.1, on the reverse strand, counting down.
TCTTGCAATTATCACAAACCAGCCTTTCAGGCCCGCCACGACCCCTCCCTGCGCCAGCATGAACGGTAAATCCGAGGGCCGGGGGTGTCTCCTCTTTGATGTGAGCAATCCCTCGAACACGTTCTTCTTGAGCAATTGTTTGAAACGTCCTGTTTAACGAAGGCAAAGGATCTTGAGATAGCAGCGTGGATCGGAGAGGAGCATAATAATCGGAGTTTAGGCCAAGCAAAAATTGTTGTAGACGATCCCCTTCACGCCTATCAGCATGCTTCTTGCCTATATTACAGGTACACTTTCCACACTCACAATCAATTAAAGGCTCATGTTTATCAAGTTCATCCCATAAAACAGAGAGTTTGCTGAAATAAACCGCAACCGGCATGGTTTTGGACTGCTCAAATCGATTAATGTCAGATTTAATTTGTTGAATACGAGGTCCATTAACAAGACAAAATCTTTCGTGTAAATCATCCCACAATTTTTTAGCATCAACATAATTAGAGATCATAGACTTTACCTCCGGGTCGATGGTGTTCATAAGCCAAGAAACAAGCATACAGTGAATTGTTACCCAATCATCCTTCGTACATGGAGGAGCAAAACTTTTGATTGTACCATCTAGAAATCCGAATATCCTCCTAGAGGACAGAGCTATGAAAATCGCATGAGACCAATCATTGAAATTGTCAAGTTTGAGCCTTTGGGAGGTGATAAAATCCCCTGGTCGATCTTGCGGTCCAAGGTAAAAAGGAGAATTAGACTCGATTTTTGTAGGTGGTGGTGGTGTTTCTCCGCCGTCCACCATGGTTTAAGATACAGAAAAAAAAATGGTTTAAAGAAGATATAGTGAACAGTGAATAGTGAATAATGAATAGTGAATAGTGAACAGTGAACAGTACTATTGAGAACTGTTCATCGTCTTCAACATTTTGCACTGTTCATCGTCTTCAACAATCACCGGAAGAAGGCTTCAAAGATCAGAGGCTCTGATACCATGAAAGATTTTATATAAACTGAAGAATATGAAGAATTATCCAAAACATTTTATTTTTGATGTTTTTTTGTGTTATCTTACAAGACCGTAGCTCAAACTATGAATAGGGCTTTAAAACTAAGATATGCACCATGTCTTACATCACCTACTAAGATATGCATCATGCCTTACATCACCTAACTAGACTACAATTTTGACTAGCCTACAATGTTCAATATGATACATTCATAATAATTAGATATTACCTTCCCCTGTTTCCACTGAAGTGCATTTTTCAGTATGCAGAAATGTCAAGACAACCCGTGAAGAACAAAGATACTAGGAAGTTTCATGATTGTGTACATAGATTATACGAGGCTCAAATGCCTTGGCAGAATTTGTTGGGCGTTTTTTCTTGTTCCCATTTTGAGTACAGTGAGTTTTAAGTTTTTCAGTTTAAAAAATAAAATTACTGGATTTGCTTTGGCGGTGGTATATCATGTTATATGTTTCATTGCTCCTCGGACTTTGTGTATATTACTGACTGTCAAGTTTTGATGACATGGTATTTGGTCTTTCAGTGATCTCGTTTGCTTGGGCCTTGGGCGATGCTGATTTTTCTGATATACTGTATTACAGAACCTTCAACAGTTTAAGTGTTTTTATTTTAATTACGTTCTCCTACTGTCTTCTAATTGGCTCTTTTTTTTTAATCTTATTTCTGCCCCTGATTTTGCAATCAGCACCTTATACAGTTCCATTTATTTAGAACTTGTTTAAGAGTTTCAAATAATCTGCAAATTATCAATATTTACCTTTTGGGTTAAATTTCGAAGAGTGCCTCTTTAGAAGAATATTGTTCCTGCAAAATTTTTGTAACGTTCCTTATCTCAGTATATAGACATTCCTCTCGACTTTAAATTTTGACTAATTTTTTTTCGGATCAGTAAAGTTACTCATTTTTCTGGGTAGGGATATATATATATATATATATAGAGTTGCATTACATGAAGAACACCTTATATGAAAAACAATAAAGAACACCATTATAACACCATATTTAATCTAATTTAAGAGTTCCGTCACGACACCCAATACAAAAAATTCTTATTTTCTTACCCCCTATCCATTCAGCCAAAAAAAAAAAAAATCACTGTTCATGATGACGTCACTGCTAATGTCGTCACTGAACAGTGATTTTTTTTTTTTGCTGAATGGAAAGAGAATAAAAAATAAGAATTTTTTGTATTGGGTGCCCCGTAGGGGCCATTGGATCTATTGGAATAAATGATTCCATAGTGTTCTTTATTATTCTTTATATAAGAGTGTTCTTTATGGAGTAATGATCTATATATATTTTTTGTCAAGAATGAATCAAAAATATTTAGTTATCAATGCATATGGTATCTTGGATAAAGGCCAAAAGTCTCGTTAATATATTCTAGCTTTAGTAAAAAAAGGAAGAATTTTTTAAGAATAGCAGAATTAATGAATTACTAGCTTATAACCCGTGCAATGCACGGGTTTCTTGTATTATATTATAATTTTTATTTAATATTATAATTATGTTTTTGCCTAATCATTATTTTTAATAATTTTTTAAATTTTTATTTAATATAATTTAATATACTCATGTTTACAGATTATATTCATGTTTCATTATTATAAACAATGTATACGATTTATAATATATTTTATTAATAATTGAGAAATATGATGTGATATTTTCATGTATATATTAATGATTTTAAGATTTGTTGTAAATTAAAAAGGTAACGTAAAATTATTAATGATTGAAAGATATGATAAAATTGATGTTTTTAGGTGTTTATAAAAGGTAATATGTTCAACTAAAAGTAAATGTGAAAAAGGCAATCACTAATTACCATTAATTTTATTATATTAATTTGAAAAAGGCAATCGACTAATTACCATTAATTTTATTATCTTAATCAACTAATTATCATTAATTATAACGTGTTTTAATTGGAAAGAAAATATTAAAGATGGAAAGATATGATACGATTGATGTTTTTAGGTGTTTATAAAAGGTATTATCTTGACTAATTACCATTAATTATATTATGTTATTATTTATTTTAGGTGTATTTATGTTTCTTTATAATGAAGGGTATATAAGTAAATTCACTAAGTACCAAAAAACAGGTACCAAAACTTTCAATGTTTCGGAATTTATATAATAGTATAGATATGCTTTACACATGCACGTATTTGTTTTGAGAAATTTTGGGATGAGCGAAAATAGAAATTTGAATTTAAAATGATAAGAGATGCTTAGCAATTCAATTATCTTAAATTTAAACAAACTAGGTAACAAAATCGTGCTACGCGCGCGGCACGAAAATATTTTAAAAATTGTATATCTAACATCATTATCCGTTGAGTTTTATTATTTGAAAGTTGATAAGATGAATTGAAACTTGTATAAAATGTAATTAAATTTAATTGTTTAAGAATTATAGAGAAAAAGAAAAACATGTTTAAGTTAATTTCTTAAATATTAATAATAATATTTTCGAAAATATTGATGACACCTATTCTTTTGCATAACAAATGCTTTTGAAATCAATAATCATTTGTAAAATTTGACGATGGATAAGCAAAAGTAACATTTTTGAATCATTTTTGTTGTCGATGGCATAGTGAGAAACGTGATTGTTTAGTTTGTTGATAAATTTTTTGTACTATGAAAAAAAGTAGAATATAAATGTAATAAGAGGTATGATTGACTTAACTTATCTATAAATTTGAATGTATAACAAATAAAACTTAATTCAAATGTATTTTGTAAGTCATGCTTCATAACAATTTACATGAATTATTAGTTGGAAAATATTACATTATATATCTAAAATATTGATAATCTTTAAAATATCATAAACATATAAAAATAAAAATTACAATACGAACGTAATCTTTACGATCAAAAGTTACAAATATTGAATATAACTTAATAACGTTTTTTAAAGCCAACACCCCTCTCATAATATACATGTTCAATAATAGTGTTAAAAAAATTAATTTGAATATCAATTTATTTTGACAAAATATAATGAAACAACGGGTGTATAAAATTTTTATCGATTTAATTTTCCCATAAAATGGTTGGGTTTGTTTAATTTAATTAGTTTGGTCATAACACATGTGCAATTTATTCATGTGTAAAAGTAAAAATCTTTCTCTATTATTTGTATACAAATTTCAGATATTAAGTAAAAATCTGCGTGCTTTCATAATTTATTACGAATTCCACAATCATTGATAATAAAGATTGCTTGAGAAATTATGGTTAATAAAGTTTTTAAAGCCGAAACCCCTCTCATAATATACATATTCAATAATAGTGTAAGTATTTATTTATTTGGAATATCAATTTATTTCGACACAATATATATAAACAATGGGTGTATAGCTTTTTTATCGATTTTATCTTCCGATAAAATGATTGGGTTTATTAAATTTAATCGATTTGATCATAACACATGTGTGATAAAGTAATGTGCAAAATTAAAAATCTGTTTGTATTGTTTTGTTTGTATACAAATTCCAAATATTAAGTAAAGATCTTGTACTTCCATAATTTATTACGACTTTCACGATTATTGATAATAAAAATTGTTTGAGAAGTTAAAGTCGTCTGCCCTATAGTCATCCGAAACGAAATTACAGTGATCTTGAATAGGGTACAAAAAAACGCAATGCAAACAATTTTTAGTCATCATTTTACATAAAAATAAACTTAATTATTTTCAAAAAAAATAAATAGTGTAAACTTAATATATGTTTAATAGGTGTAATTAATGACTAATTAAAATGCCATTAATAGCTATTTAATGCAAGAAAAGAATTTTAGTAAGAAAATATACAAAAACGAAAATTCAAGGAAAATAACTTAAACTCTTCTGGTGCATTTCCGATCTTCAGTCATTATAATATATACTTTAATAGCATTTACCGTATTTAAATGACATTTACCTTCATTTATTATTTAATAAATTAAGGTAAAATCAAATAAAAATATACTTTAATGGCATTTACCATACTTAAATGGCATTTACCTTCATTTAATAAATCATTTAATAAATTAAGGCAAAATCAAATAAAAAATTGTTAAAATTAAAAAATGACTATTTTTAAGATTGCAAGAAAACTATTTTAAAGAAACCTGGACACTTTCTGATCTCCTGGCATTATAATATAGTAGCCAATTTATCCGCACTTCGCGCGGTTTATAAATTTTTATATAAAAGTACTGTAATAGATAAATTAATTCTATTATTCTTAAAAATTGATTGGTCTCTTATGAATTTTCTATAAAAATTAATTTAAAAATAATTTACATGAATTATTAATTGGAAAAATGCTCTCATTATATACAAAATTTTGATAATCTTAAAAATATCACAAACATATAAAAATAAAAATTACAATTTGAACGTAATATTTACGATCAAAAGTTACAAATATTGAATACAACTTAATAACGTTTTTTAAAGCCGACACCTCTATCATAATATACATGTTCAATAATAGTGTAAGAATTTATTTAATTTGAATATTAATTTGTTTTGACATGATATAATGAAACAATGTGTGTATAATTTTTTTATCAATTTAATCTTCCGATAAAATGGTTGGGTTTGTTCAATTTAATTAGTTTAGTCATAACTCATGTGTAATTTATTCATGTGCATGATTTGTTTACAAATTTCAGATATTAAGTAAAAATCCGTGTACTTCCATAATTTACTACGACTCAACAATCATTGGTAATAAAGATTGTTTGAGAAGTTAAGGTTAATAACGTTTTTTAAAGCCGATACCCCTCTCATAATATACATATTCAATAATAGTGTAAGAATTTGTTTAATTTCAATAAAAATTTATTTCGACACAATATAATGAAACAATGGGTGTATAGCTTTTTTATCAATTATATCTTCCGATAAATGGCTGGATTTGTTAAATTTAATCGATTTGATCATAACTCATGTATTATTTATTCATGTGCAAAATTAAAAATCTGTCTTTATTGTTTGCATACAATTCCAGACATTAAGTAAATATCTTGTACTTCCATAATTTGTTACGACTTTCACAATTATTGCTAATAAAAATTGCTTGAGAAGTTAAGGTCATCTACCCTATAATCATTCGAAAAGAAATTATAGTGATCTTGAATAGGGAATAAAAAATAGCGAAATATAAACAATTGTTAGTCGTCATTTTACCTAAAAATAAACATAACTATATATAATTAATATTTAATATTGAAATAATAACTATAATGTTCAACTAATTTGCTAATTTTTTAAAAAATTAAATAGAGTAAATTAATATATGTTTAATAGGTGTAATTAATGACTAATTAAATTGTCATTAATAGCTATTTAATGCAAGAAAAGAATTTTAATAAAAAAAATTAAAAAAAAGAAAATTCAAGAAAAATACCTTGAACTGTTCTGGTGCATTTCCGATCTCCAGGCATTATAATATATATAGATATAGATTCTGTGATGAATGAGAATCGAATTTTAAATCTAAAATAACAAGAGATAAGCACTTAGAGCAACTCCAAGAGATCCCTTATATGACCTCCTAACTCAAATTATAAGGGATTGTGTTTAAAATTGTGCTCCAACAGGCTCTTAACTTTTCCTTAAAAAGTTAAGAGCATCATGTCATCCCTTATCTTTAAGGGCTCCCTTATTTCACTTTTATCAATAAAATATTATTTTCACTCCTTTTTCCAATTGTTTCCCTCTTTTTTTGTTCTTGATTCCTTCCTTTTATTTATTATTTAATAATTATAAAGATCAATATAAGGAAGCTTGTTGGAGTTGTCGTACCTTATAATATCCTAAATCACTAAGAGCCTAATATTTTATAATATTTATAAGGAAAACACAAGGAGACTGTTGGAGTTGCTCTTAGCACTTTAGTTATCTTAAATTTTTTACTTAGAGAAGTTGACATTGAAACAACATAAATGACATTTTTTTTTGTACCATATAGCTGCCTAATTTTTCTAAGAGAGTAGGGAGCCTGAGATATATCTCAGGAACCTGAGATACCTAATTTTTATATATAAAAATGGGGTGGGCATTTTAGTAAATTCAGATATTTTTAATTAGCCCTGCGGACCCAGCAAATTTTAAAGGTTATTTTGTATGTATCTTAAGAAAAGTTCCCTCAGATATATCTCAGGATCCTTTTTCTCTTTTTTTAAATATAATTTATAAGGCAACAAATATTAAAATTGATTTATATTGATTTTTCTGTCCATGGATATTTTTACTTGCGAGGTCGGTATGATATTTTACAGAGGTCGGTAGGTATGGTCCCCAAACAGGAGTCCAAACTACAAAGGGCCTTGTCAACAATATTGGAAATCAAAGAGAATAGGATAAAGATAAGAGTAGCCAAAGGCCCCTATATATTAGTCAGACCAAGAAGTGACATCTTCACTGTTTACTAAAGTAGTAGAGAAAAAAAAAGGATCAGGCTAGCTATTTGAAACAATGCCAGAAGCAGGATTCAGTGCGTCAGCTTCCTCGCCCAAGGTGGACGTCTTCATCGACACGGGCAATCAGTTTCTTAATCACACCGTTGATGGTTTCTTAAAGATTGGTTCTGTATGTTTCATAGAAACAAACTCTTCTTGTTTGCAAATCTGTATTGTTATGTATAATGTTGGTAATTAACTGCCTTGTTATTTGTTTCTCAGGTTGGTGTGGCAAGAGCAGCGGCACAGGAAAGTTATAATGCTGTCGCACAAGGTATGTAAAACCATTTCACGTATTTTCTTTATTTTCTTTCTTATTTGTTTGAATGATACTTCTGGCTTCTGATACTTCTGGCTTTATAAAACTCAAGACTGTTGTTAAGTTCCGAGCTCTATCAAAATTTTGTAGTGTTAGGAGAATGACTTTATTGTATCATATCATATTCTGACACTCCTAACTCAAAAACTCATTTTGGGTTTAGAGGATGTATCACAAGGAGCCAATCTCATGGGACAACATTCAATCTAGGTAGGTCAAATTAATTTTTAGTTTTAAGATACCTGTAAATCTACAATCTCCTAACACTACAAAAACAGTTATCTTTGGCTCCAAGTATAGTTTCCATTTGATCTAAGAGACCGTGTAGACCATGGGCTCCATCCCTGTTAATGGTAATACTAGTGAATTTTCAATACGAAAATGTATTTGAATCTCATTCTCCTTAACCATGTTGAAATTCACGATCCAAATGGCACCTAGGCGTTTACTTGTGCTGTTTTCCATTTGTATTTGGTTGTGTACTATATTGATTTTTTTTTTTTAAAAGGGGTTGTGTTGGCACAGTGGTTAAGTGCCCAATTCATGAACCGAGAGGTCATGGGTTCGACTCTTGCCAGGGGTAAAAAAAGGCTGCGTACAACCTACCCCCTCAGACCCTGCTCATGCGGGATATACTGAGTACGTTGAGTTGAGTTTACTATATTGATTTTTTTCTCCAACCAAGTAAGCAACCATATTTACAAACAGTTCAATAAAATGCATATATACATAAATTGAATCTAAAATGCGTGTTCATCAGTTCAAAATTCCCATTTTGAAACTCATATATTCTTGATCTATGTAGGGATAATTTTGATGCATACATAACCAATGCAAATAGTTGTGATTTGAACTTTGGGTTTTCACCTGATATGTATGAATTTAGTAGTATTTCTTGTCTTTCTTAATTTTTTTTTGCTTGTGCACTCAATGGAAAATTGAGGAATAAATAATATTTTGGTCAATTGTTCCATGTTATAGTGTTTGAAAGGGTTTTTGTTTAATTGAATATTGCAGGAAACTTCGACTTGGAGCAATCGGTAAGGTTTCTTTGATTAAATTGAGTTTTTACTTTTTTTTAAACTAATCATAAATTAGTGTTCTGTGCATGACTTCGTGAGCCTTCAAGCCTTGTAAGCCACTACTTGTCAAAGTGAACCTAATCAGGCGAAACACTAATTGTGAGAGCAAAACCATGAGGAAACACTTACTATATTCATATCATATTCTGAAATTGAATGACATGCCAAAAGCCGGTAAACTTACAATTCTCAACATGCTGCTTAGATGCTGTAGCCTTGTCTTGGTAATGACTAGAAAAGTGAAAGTCTCTGGGCTGTGAATATGGACGATCTTATGTGCTTGATTTTGTGGTAGCTTCCGTACCATGGCACTGTTATCTTTGTGGCTTCTGGGATCGATATCCTACAACGAATTATATTAGTGTAATGTTGGTTGTTTCTGTTGATATAGTGAAACATTCTAAAAGAGCATTATCGGATGATAAATCTTACAATGTTTCTTATGTTGCAGCTAACAAAAATGTGTAAAGAAGGAATATTTTTTGGTAAGTTTCCTTAAAATAGTTAAATACAAATTTCATTCTCTACTTGGTTCCTCTAATCAGTCTTAGTTCTTTAATGTAAAATGTAATCCTAACTCCCAACAATTCCTCGATTTTATAGGAACAGCAGCTGGGGTATATGTTGGAATGGATTATGGAATGGAAAAGATCCGCGGAACCAGAGACTGGGTAATTTCTTATGTACTTTACATCAAACCTTTCATTTTTTAACCTCGCCTTGCTCATGAGCTGAAATAATGCGGCTAGAGCATCTTATCATATGACTTTATGGTCTTCTGCTGTCAACCTAATTCTTGCATATAGAAAGTGCAACATCTGATTAACAAGGCAAAAGTATTGCGATTATTTTCACCATGTATTAGTACAACTTTTTTTAGAAGGTATTATTTGTCCTGTTTCATGACAAAAATACAAATTCCGTTCTTGACTCTTTCTAATTTTTTTCCTACGCTTTTTAAAAGTGTATCCACCGAAGTGCCTATTACTAAGTCATACTGCTCTCATTCTCATGTTGCAGAAGAATGCGTTACTTGCTGGTGCAGCCACTGGTGCTCTGATATCTGCAGTTGGCAATAACAAGAGGGACAAAATTGTGCAGGATGCAATCACAGGAGGGGCAGTTGCAGCTGCTGCACAGTTCATCAACTATCTGACATGAGCAGAACAAATGTAGTTTTTCTCATCGGTTTTTTTCCCGGTTGTGATGGAATTTAATAATTTTGTTACTTGCATTTTCACTTAATTTGTCAACTGTAAAGATACCTACACTTTCAGGTTATGGCAAATCTGTTACAAATAAATCGTAATGAGCTTTGTATTCATTACCCTCACTTCATCTTTGCAATAACTAGTATAAAGTATATTTTTGGATAAATAAAATCATCTTACATGACATAATTTCTGAGACCTATACGTTAATGCAGTTCTTATCTAAAACGAAGCTAATTGCGTGTTTTAATACCGTCTCATTTTGCTAATACTCGAAGATGGAAATTCATGAATCACTGTGGACAAGTATGAAAATCTGAGCTAAGCTTTCACATATTTCGGCAATACAGGGTTGTGTTGCACCTGCTACTTCTATTTTTTTCTAGGACATATTACATATTACAGCCAATCACCATCAGGCCGTCAGAACTCAAAAAAATAAAGAAAGACTTTCATGGTCCTGCATCCTCTCAAAACTGTTTGGATCACTTGCAGCATTGTGCGCCAAACTAGTAACCTTGTTCCTTCATATATGTTATTGAAAAAAGAAATGACCCGTTCAAAGGGTCATTTGGTTTGCACTCAAATCTTTTCTATCTAATAGGTCTTTAATCGGATCTCGAGGCAATTATTGCAGGAGAGGCTATAAGGAGCCAGAGTGTGAATGTGTGATGGCACATAGATCAAATACGTAGGTGCAACGACAGAGCATGGTGAAATAAGAGACAAAAAGAAGAGAAGCAAACACATAAATAAGAGAGCAAGAGTGGATCGAGAACATATAATGGAGGTTGGTTTCCAGTTTATTTTATGATTCTGATGTTTTGAACTTCAGTTTTCCAGTTTAAGTAGTCTTAAATTGAACCTAATTCTATTCACACGTTTCATTGTCGATATTAACATATCAATGCCTTGACTTATGATGAAGGGCTAGTATGGAATTATGACTTGTAATAGTTTGGTTACGAATATCCAGTTAACCAAGTCAGGCCGTGAATTTTGTAATTCGAAAAACATGTCTCTAGTTTAATTTACATTTTTTTATTGAATATTCAGTCTTGCTTACTTATAGCGCAAGTGTTTCAGGTTTTAAGACTTGGAGAGAGACATGAACTGTATTCAAAAATTAAATTTCTGCAATCGAAAATTACCAGAAATGATACATATACCAACATAGCAGTTCATTACATTGGAACGACATAATTACACAAGGATAGATAAGTCTAACACATCATCAACATCCAAATGAATGGAAATTCTAGATGTATAGATCAAATCAGTTTTATTTTAAGTTCATATAGTTCTACCGAACTTGTATACAACACAGAACACGATTAAGCTGCTAAATCTTTGTTGGTACTCCCCATAGTATCATACTTGATGAAGATGATCAGCAGTTGCATGGATCACAGGTGCAGCTTGATCCACACTTGCAGGCATGCCCTCCTTCTGCCCCAAAGCTCTTCTCTCCCCCATCGAAGTTACTGCAATTACAGTGAATAAAATTTTATGTTTTTTAAATATTTTAATTTATTCTATGAAGTATAATATCTTTGGTTATAAACGATATAAACCTCTTCACTGGTGCAACACCGACGATAATTGTAGCAGTTGTGGTGTTTTCAAGGTCAAGGTGTGCACAGCTGCATGTATATAAACATTTCATCAGTTACAAACTTAATTGTATCTCAAATTCATATGTAAACCAGATGTTGTTTATTCTTTGTGAATACAAAATAGAAGGTTTACCTGCAGCCGCTGCCACACTTGCAGCCAGAACCACAGCTACATGATGATGATCCACAGCTAGACATCTTCTACAAATTAAACAAGTGTTTATAAGTGAAAAAGGCTTAGAGTTTTTGCTGAAATTACATGGCTAAATACTCCTGTACTTATAGTGCAATTAAATGACATCAGAGTATGCTTCTAACGGTACACGTGTTTGCATCGCTGCTTAGTTCATGATTTATTTTCTTGTTCCCACCTACCACTGCATATGATAATATAATTAATCTTCCTAATAGGGTAGAGCATGGGCCGGTTTGGTCCGGTTTTAGGATAAAACCGGAACCAGAACCATATATCCCCGGTTTCTAAAATTGAAAACCGTAACCACCGGTTCGGATTCGGTTTCGGTTTCGATTTCAAAATCCCGGTTCGGTTTGTAACAGTTCGGTTTCGGTTTTAAAACCGGATGAAAATAAAAATAAGAACAATATATTAGTTTACACAACACAACTTAAAAAATGCACTGTTTTGGGTTGCATATGAACTGAAGGCCTGAAACTCCAGTCATACATGTGAGTATATTTATTTTTTACTTGACAATGTCTACTTGGAGTTATAACAGGGGGAATAAAAGGGCGAAGCTTCAGAAAAATGGCATGACAGTAGCTAATAAAAGGATGGATACAATTTTTAGTTCCTAGTTGATACTGTTCCAAGTTAGGATTTGAATGGTGAGGTACTTGATGTGACAATTCCAAGAGGACCCATTCCAATATATATAAGGTCAAGATATGAAGCCCTTGCTTATTAGTACTAAACATCTCCGCAACATGCAACACAAGTTGCCTCTCAAATTATGTGCATGGATTGGCAGCCTCGTCCTTACAAGACTCCACAACAAATGCAACCTATGTTTACTATGTAACATTGTTCAGATTATGAGCCAGAGAATATTTATCTTTATATGTTATTAAAAATTTATATAAATTATATATATATAAATAATCGGTTCGGTTCGGTTTTAACCGGTTCGGTTTTAACCTATAACCGAAACCGGAACCGAAAGTCTCGGTTTTTAAAAATCAAAAACCGCAACCGCCGGTTCGATTTCGGTTTCGATTTTTTCGGTTCGGTTTTTACCGATTTCGGTTTCAATTCGGTTTTTTCTCACCCCTACTTCCTAATATATTTCTTAATCTTTCATTTTCTGTAGTCGATTATACTAATCTTAGATTAGTGATATCTTGTATTATGCAAATCTTAGATTAGTGATATCTTGTTTTGATGTGTATCTTAATGTAGTCATTAGACAGTAGCAATAGCAACTTTGTATAGAATATTATAGATAATTCAAGTACTCTAGATAGTTTGTATTCTACTGAATTTTTTTCTCATTTTTCAATTAAATTCCCTTTCAGTCAACTATCTTTTGATGGATAGATAATGAAGATCCTGCTGTAGATCGAGGCTGGCTGATAAGAACTAGGTAAATGCATTGAAGTAAGTGTTGCTTAAAATATATGAAAATTGAGATATTGAAGTAGCACTGTAGCACCATACAGAACATGTTGGAATAAGAAAGCAGGAGAAATGTTGAAAGAAGAGATGCACCGCAATTCGTATTCAGTTTTAATGAATAACATAAATGCAAAACACTTGGAGCAGGGAAGGTCATACACAAGACAATAAGACATGAAGTACATAGGGAAACAAAACATAGGGAAAGAAGTCAAGTCTGTAAAATACTGAGAGCAGGGAACGTCATACTCAAGATCTGAACTACAAAAACTCAGGATCTAAATATAGTTTCTTTTGATAATATTTGAAAGGGGCTAATCCAGTTAGCATAGTGAAGTTGATCTTGTTAAGTTCTGAACGAAAAATAAATTTGTCAATAAAAAAGGAGTAAAATAGTGCAACATCTTGTGACCGAGGCAAAGATGAGCTGAGCTCCACATCGACCTTATTAGTAAGTTGTAAACAAATTACTGAAGAGGCAGGAAACATGCTGTTTTGTCCTTAACAAAGTTATCATCATACTGGTTAAAAACTTTGGTGCCATTTCATAAGGCTGATACTCCCAATTAGGGGTGAGCATCGGGTGGTTTGGACGGTTCAGGACCGCCAAACCAACCAAACCATAAATTTCGGGTTTTTAATTTTTCAAACCATAACCAAACCAAAAACCATAACATTTTAAAAAAAAACCAACCTAATTATAACGGTTTGGTTTGGTCGGTTTCGGTTTAAAACCATTATTAAATAATAAAAAAGAGGCAACAACATGTGTGAACCAATACTGCAAACAAAATTGTTATGAAATATTACTGAATGCAAGAAACTGTTGCAGGCTCAAACAGCAGGCCAATGGAAAAATCTAACAAATTTTTTTATTATTAATCACATCATGTATGATATAAGAATTTTTTGGTCTAATGTCTTTTATTTCATATAAACATAAAATAATATTAAAACTATATATATATATATATATATATATATAATATTTATATATTATTGATCTTAATGGCCGGGTTGGTTAAATCGGATGAAAAAATTAGTAAAACCAAACCCAACCCAAAATTTTCGGTTTTTAAAAATTTAAAACCATAACCAACCCAAATCGAAAAAAAACCTAAACTTTCAGTTTGGTCGGGTGGATTGGTTTGGTCGGTTTAACCGGTTGTTATTTGGCTCTTTGATCGTAGGAAAGCAAAGATTTGAAATTCTCAATGTTTTGCATAGTAATCTTATTATTGATTATGCCATTTGTTTATCGTTAAATAAATTTTTGCACCCATTCAGTCCACTGTGTATCGAATTTTGTCTGTAGGGTATGTTTTCAGAAACAGTGCGTTACAATATTTGTGGAGGTATGATGAAACTCGACATCCACGAAATCAAAAATTATAATCAGAGAATATCATGCATTTCACTACCCTTTATCCATGAAGCAATAATTCTTTATACCAACAATATAGCAGAGATTTAAACAACACAAGTTGCCCAAGACATCTGAAAAATCAAGATCTTTCAGATGTTCTGATGGCCAACAATACAGCAGAGATTTGAACAACACAAGTACACAAGTTGCCAAGACATCTGAAAAATTCTAGATCTTCCTAGATGTTCTGATGGCTGTCTTATTTATCACCATTCATTTTGAAGAAAATTACAAGCTGCTATAATGTTGATACACTTCATCAAGTATGATGATGATCAGCAGTTGCATGGATCACAGGTGCAGCTTGATCCACACTTGCAGGCATTCCCTCCTTCTGCTCCAAAGCTCTTCTCAGCCCCATCGAAATTGCTGCAACATATACAGTTAAACATATTATTCTATTTTCATAGTTAATGGTCCTACTTCAAACTAAATATAGGGAAAATTTAAAATTATTTATTTGCAATGAAAGTATTAATCATACATCTTGGTAGGTGCAAGGCCGACAATGAGTGTGGCAGCTGTGGACTTCTCTATGTCAAGGTGCATGCTGCATCTGCAGGTATTTAGAACATTTTAGTTATTACCTATATAATAATAATCAAGTTTAAATGTCACCTTACAACTGGTAATCAGTTAATCACAGTAAGTTCACCAAATCACTGTATGCATTCTTATCACAACCCACAAGCAAAAGGTCCAAGAATATTGTTCCATAATAATTTGAAACTGTCATTGGCAAGCTTCAATATAACGTAATTTTATGTTTAACTGCTAAAACAATGTGCAAGTTTTTACCCTCCATTGCTGCCACATTTGCAGTCAGAACCACAGCTACAACTTGACCCGCAGCTAGACATTTTCTTCTGATAATAAGAGTTTGTACGAATATTATATGATTATTATATATAGTTACTTTGAGTTCTTGGTGAAATTACTCGCTCCATACCGTCCTACTTATAGTGCAAAAACAGAGATCAGACAATGTTATCCACCGTACACGTGTACGAATGGCAGGGTACCATGTAAATATGAATATCATTGGGTCCTTACCACCTAATAGATGCTGAATCTTGGATTCCTTAAAAATCTCATTTTCACAAGTCAATTAACTTAGTGCTGGATTAGTTGTACTCCTATGTTACTGGTATGAAATTTTAACTTTAGCTCTGTTACTTGTTATCTTATGTTCTTGTTCTCTAATCCATTTCTCTTTCAATCAACCATCACAAAATTAAATGTAGATAAATTTATGGAAACAAAGTGGTGCTTAAGATATATAATGTTTGATCATTATAAGTTAACGGGGGAACATGATACAGAAGTTAGCCGGCTAAGAAGAATTAGCCTTTCGAACTTCATCCTACCTAACCGTTGTTTTCACCTGGCTGATACCTCTGTATTATCGACAGTAAGAAATCAAAGTTAAAACCTCATCTGTATTTAAAACCTCACAAATGCAAATCCCACCTCACAAATACAAATCCCAGTGGAAAAAAAGCTTAAAGAGATTAGTTGGGTACAACTGTACAAGTATTTAACTGTTCTGAAATTGACTATTTCTTTTATGTACATAATAAAATTAACTATATTCTACTAAAAAAATGTGAAGTTTTCTAATAGAGAAAAGTACTCGGCTTCATTGTTCGTCAGAGGGAAGGTGAACCTGATAGCCTGACATATGTCAAATCCCTCCGGACTTGTTAGAATTAACCCTGCTCCACACTTTTCTTTGGCGACTGAACCGTCGACAAACAACTTCCATTTTCCAGGTGCCTGAATCAAATGCTCTTCGGGAGCCAAGTCCTTCGATCCCGAGAATGAACATTCTACCATAAAATCCGCGAGTGCTTGGGCTTTGATCGAAGTTCTCGGAGTGTACTCCAAATTGTGTTCCCCCAATTCGATCGCCCAAGCTACTACTCTGCCCGATGCCTCTGATCTTTGCAAAATCTTCTTCAAAGGTTGGTCTGTTATAACATTGATCGTTCTTCCCTGAAAATAATGCCACAGTTTTCTGGCAGCCATTACCAACCCATAGGCGAACTTCTCTGCGTTCGGATATCTAGTTTCTGCATCCTTGAGAATATAAGAAACGTAGAAGACCGGATGCTGATTCCCCTCATGTTCTTTGACCAGTACAGTTCCAAGTGTTCGGTCATTAACAGCTAAGTACAACTGCAAAGTTTCCTTCAGGTCCGGCCTCATTAAGAGTGGGGCTTTCACAAAGTATTCCTTGATCTCCTCAAACGCTTTCTGACAATTTGGCCCCCACTCGAAATTCATTGACCCCCGAAGTACTTCAAAAAACGGCAAGGCCTTTTCGGCCGACCTGGAGATGAACCTCCTCAAGGCTGCTAACCGTCCGGTCAGCTTCTGGATATCCCTGATCGTCTTCGGTGCTTCCATGTCAATGACTGGCTTGATCTTTTCTGGATTTGCCTCAATTCCTCGGGCACTGACCATGTAATCCAAAAACTTGCCACTGTGTACTCCGAACGTGCACTTATTCGGATTGATCCGCATGTTGTTCTTTCTGAGCATTTCGAAACATTCCCTTAAGTCTTCTGCATAGTCCCTGAAGAGGGATTTAACTATCATGTCATCCACATAACGTTCTATGTTCCGATCGATCTGCGTCTTGAATACCTTGTTGATCATCTTCTGAAAGGTTGCCCCCGCGTTCTTCAATCCGAAAGGCATCTTGATGTAGGCATAAGTGCCATTCGGTGTGATGAATGCTTTCTTAGGGATATCCTCGGCATTCATGGCGATTTGGTGGTATCCTGAGAAGGCATCCAAATAACTGAGTATTTGATGCCCCGAAGTGGCATCTATCAGCTGATCAATGTTCGGCAAAGGATAATGATCTTTCGGGCAATGTTTGTTCAAATCGGTGTAATCCACGCACATTCTCCACTTGCCATTTCCTTTTTTACCACCACCACGTTCGCCAACCATTCGGGGTAATCAATCTCTTCAATGAACTTCGCTTCAAGTAGCTTTTCGACTTCAGCCTGAATTACCTTTTGCCTTTCCATGACGAAATTCCTTTTCTTCTGCTTCACAGGTTGGGCATCGAATTTGACGTTGAGGCAATGTTTTGCGACCGATGGGTCCAGCCCTGGCATATCTTCGGGACCCCACGCAAACACGTCATGGAATTCCCTAATGACCTCAATGACCTTCTTTCTCAGTTCGGGTTCCATACTCTTCCCAATCTGTATCATCTTTCCAGACTGGCTTACATACAACTCTACTTCCTCATTTTCGGTAGCTGGCTCGGCAATTGGGCTAGACAAATCGGCCCCAAACTTTTCTAATTTAATGTTCAGCAGTTGGTGGTTGCCCCCGGCCTCATTTTCATTTCTTTTTCTCTTACCAGCTTCAGTCATTTCCACATCTCGGTCCTTCACCAGATCTTCCAATATAATAATTCGTGTGGCCTTCTGGTCGCCTCTCATCTCTCCGACTCCATGTTCGGTTGGGAACTTCAATTTTAGATGGGGGATGGATGACACGGCCTGAAAGAGAAATAAGGGTGGCCTCCCCAAAATTCCATTGTATGGGCTGTCAACCCGAACCACATAGAATTTAGCTTCTTTAACCACTATGTAAGGTACCTTCCCCAGCAGGATTGACAATGTGATCGTTCCTTCAATCGGTACGGGCTGATTTCCGAAGCCATATAGTGGTGCCTCATGGCATGGCTCCAGTTGTTCGCCCCCGAGAATCATTTTACAATATGTCCGGTGATACAGAATATTAACCGAACTTCCTTCGTCGACCAGCACTTTCCAGATCTTGTTTTCCCCGATGACTCGGTTTATAACAAGTGGGTCTTCGTGCGGCCATATCAAATCTTCAAAGTCGTCTTCCGTGAAAGAGATCGGAAGTGGTTGCTTGGCTACACTTGACTGGTAGAGGTAGTAGATTTGCCTGGCATACTTTTTTCGGGCTGTTTTGCTGTCTCGATCGAGTATGGTTCCTCCCGATATGGTTCTTACTTCGCCTCTGTAACTCTCTGATCCTTCAGCATCTCTAGCAACCTTCTTCTTTTCTTTCGACTCGATCTTATCTCTCAAATCTCCTACAAACTGGGTTAACTCTCCCTCTTTGATCATTTTCTCAATTAAATTCTTCAAGTGATAGCATTCATCGGTGTTATAACCCTTATCCCGATGATAATCGCAGTACTTATTTTCATTCCTTCTGTTTTCAGGGGTCTTCAGCCTGGCCGGTCGTACCCTTTATCTCATGGAGAATCTTCGAGATAGGTGTGTTGAGTGGTGTAAACACGGTACTATCTCTATCTCACCTCCGTTCGGCCCCCTTATCAGGCCTTGTGTCATTCAACCTACTTTTGACATCACCGCGACCCCTTCGGTCGTCCCTCCTATCACTTCTTCTATCATCCCTATCATGTTTTTTACTATCCTTATACCCCCAATTGATTCTAACTTCCTCCTAATTTCCTCACCCCGCAGATAGATATCATTCAAATTCTTAGGAGGAACATCATAAAGAGAGGACCGAAGTTTCTTACCTTTAACGGGGTCGAGACCTGCGGCCAAGAATCCTGCTGCCTTCACTCTATCCAGGTTAGTGACCATTCCAGCCTCCTCCTTAAACCTCGCTAAATAGTCGCCAAGATCTTCATTCGGCCCTTGCCTGCAGTGAATTAAGGCCTCTTTGTCTTTCTCTCTTCGGCACAGGTGAGAGTAGTGCCTCAAGAACTTCTTCTTAATTTTCTCTTATGAGCCAATCGACCTGGGCCTTAGCGACCGATACCACATTGACGCTGGCCCTTTAAGGTTGATCTTGAACATCTTACAAAGCATCACGTCACAGTGCCTCATACCGGTCATGAGGGATTCGTACTTCTCACAGTGGTCTTCGGTATAACGTCTCAGAAATTTTAGTATTTTTATATTATATTATATGTTTATTTTTAAATTGTGTATTATGTGACGTTGATATTTTGAGGAAGTAAAATATGTGTGATATCATTTTTTTGGGTTTATGTGACGATTTATATGTGTCATGTAGGCCCAGGTATTTTTAATCGTATTTTTGGGAGATTTATTTCCATTTATTTGTATTATAATTATCTTCCGGGAATTGTGTTAAATCCTTGGGATCAGTAAAAATTATGTAATCTTTTGTATTATTGACTTTATTAGTTTATTTGAGTTTTAAAAATAGTAGGTGGATTTATTGTGATTTTTAAGGATTTTAAAATGATTTTATTAAGTGATTTGTATTTATTTGATTTAATCTTGTAAAATCAATATTTAATTGGTTCTTGGTCCGAAAAATATTTTAAAAATATGGGGGTGATCGTAATTTTTCATTCTTCACTTTAAAATTTTAAAATTTAATATTCCATCTATTTTTGTATTTGATTGTGATTTTTTTGATTTATTTTTATAAATTTTAGTAAAGTAAAAAAAATCTTAAAAATCCTACTTTTTAGTTTTTCCCCAATTCCATTCTTTAAAACCCTAATTAGTTCTTTCTAATTACAATCACCGACCTTACATATCAGTCTCATCTCTCGAGTTCTCTAGACGAACTGTTCTTCTCTCTCGTTTTTTTTCGATCCAATCGTTCTCGACACGGTTATCAGCTCAGTTTTGGTGGGTAAAATGTTTATTCCCTCCTCTCTATTGTACCTGTGTGTGTGTATCGTTGCAGTCGGGTAGCAACAGCAGTGGTCGTGTGTGTTTCCACCGTTCTGTTCTTGCAAGTCGCGTGTGTGGGTTCGTTCGAATCCGATGAAAACCATTATCGAATCTTCGTGTACTTGTGTGTGTATTGTTGTGGTTGCGTAGCAACAGCTGTGAGTGGGTGTGTTGTGTGCGTGTTTCCTGCGTTTGGGTCGAATTGATAGCTGGTTGTGAAGATTATTCTCTCATCCTTATTGTCAATGCTGTTGTGTACTTTCCTGTGTGACTTTGCTGTGAGGGGGAACTGTGTGTCCCTGTCTGTGTGTGTGGCCATGAACGGTGGCCGTGTGGTTAAGTTAAAAGTGTTATTGCAATTGGGTTATCCTGGTGATCTTGTTATGCTTCGAACCTGCCCTGTGATTAAATTCAAAATTTTATGATTGTAATAAATGTCTTGGATGATAATTTCTGAGGAATGAATTGCGAATTCCCGTATAATAATTAGTAAGTGTAGAGTCTCGAGCTGGAAACCCTAATTTTGGGTACCCTCGGGATTTTGCCCCCTCGACAGTGATTTAATTTGAGTCGGGGGTAACTTAAGGCGATGATGTATACCTGAGCCGAATTAAATTTTATAAATTATAGTAATTGTTTTGTATTTAAATTCTGGGTATTGTATGTCGTTTAAATTAATTAGTTATAATTTGTAATGATTGGTTGGAATTGTTTGGGTCGGTTGTATTCCGACGGGTAGTTCGTTAAATAAAACGATCCCGTCAAAATTTTTCTAAAATCTTAATTATTTGAATTGCTAGTTAATTATATAAATGTGGTATTTGGATGGTATTTGAACCTTAATCGGCCAATTGTTAATTGTTGTTTAGTAAGGTTTAAGATGTTTATGTACTCGTGTATTGTTACTTTTACCTTGATATGTTTTGTATATTATTAAGGGATTAACGAATGGGTAGAATTAGTAAAGTAGTACGTCGAGTATTAAATAGAGTACTGAAGTAGTGTATTTTTGTGTGTAGATTCGAAGGAAGTAGGTCCCAGTGACAAGGGCAAAGGCAAAGCGGAATAGTCAGTTAGTTCTCGAGTAAGGCAAGTAACCTTAACCTGTTCGTCAGATATATCGAAAATTGTTTCATATGTACTTGATCATGCAACCCTACTTCTGTAGATACATCATGTTGTGTTGATTTAGTTTCTTACTTGTTATCAATTCAATTTATATCGAATGTTGTTCCCTTTGTACTTGATCATACAACCCTACTTCTGTAGATACATCATGTTGTGTTGATTTACATTTCTCTTGTTATCAAATCAATTCATTAATGCTGAATCATAATCACTTGTTCATATTCACTTGCTTCTATGTACGCTGAACCTGAAATATTACTTCTCAGTGAAAATGAATAAATGCTAGATACCTGATCTTTTGTTTGAATTATTGAGTTATACCTTGACTTTAATTAAACAGGGTAGTCGATTGTTCCGACCCCTGGCTTGAGTATTAAACGAATAGAATTGGAAGTTTTATAAAATAAAAATGTTTTCAGGACTGAAGACGCCAGTCAGTACATAAGTATTATGTTAGGCCAAAATGGGCCATGGATCCAGTTGAGTATTTGGATATACCAAGAGAGTATATCCGGAGTTTTAGTGTGACTGATCATCCACTTTAACTCACAGCATCGAAAATGAAAATCCAATTCTAATATCTAACTTGATTACCCAGTTGACAATGAATATTATCATTTGACCCTGAGTCCTGAGTATCATTATTGATTTGATTTATCATTGTTTTCTAGTTGATACATATATATACTTGCTGAGCAAATTTGTTGCTCACCCTTGTGTTATATCTGACCTTTCAGTGAAATCAGAAGATGACATCGCCTAAGACTATGATCATAGGGTTTCCAGGATTCGAGCAGACGGTCGAGATTCAGATTCCCTTTGAGGTTTTGTTATAGTAGTTGGATAGGCTTTTGAGCAGTGTAACATTGTAATGGTTTAAAATTGTATTAGATGTAATAACTTAGATATTTGGTCGTTGGTGTGGGTCCCTTATCGGGTCAACCCAACGATATTAGTAAATTGTAATAAATTATCTTTTGGATTAGTTTCTGTTTCGTACTGTAACCTGTTGTGATCCTGGTATGTTTCGGGGTTTGTTTTCAAAACTATATATATATATATATATATATATATATATATATATATATATATATATATATATATATATATATATATATATATATATATACGCAGGTTATTTTAAATTAGTATTGTAGTGGGCCCAAATCTCACCCCGGATTTGAGGGCGTCACAGGTTGGTATCAGAGCAACAGGTTACCAGTCCCTGAAATAGATAGGTTAAGACTGTATTAAGCAGGATCACATTTAATCAGACTCATGTAGAGTTTGAGTTAGGATTATTGATTATGATCTTGGATTTTGAGATAGGATATGTACAGTACGCATATACTAATTATGTAGCGATACAGTCTCCTACTGATCAGAGGCCGGAGCCTCTAGTCGTTCGGGTGATTCGCGGTCCAGGGTATCCTCAGGAGCCAGCTTCAGCGACCCCGGTGATTCAGTTGCCCCCGGACGTGTTCTCGAGGCCAGTGCATCTGAGGCCATCTCTTGATCATATGCCTTCTTTATCTGATCCTACTGCCACAAGTGTGAGAGGAGATGTGATGGTGGTTAGGATGGTAGCAGCAGCTCGACTTGAGGGGATGACGGCAGGTGGCAGGGAGCCGAGTATAGCAGAGCTGAGAGATTTGGTGACTTATATGCTGGAGGGTTTGGAGGCCATTGAGCATGATGCTTAGTGGTCTGGATGGTGTAGCTGAGGGTGGAGTTATGTAGAAAATAGCTGATTTCACTCATGTTTTGTGGATGTATGTATGATGTATGGGATATAGTAGTAGTTCATCAGCAGAGCAGTGTGGGTATAGTAAGACCCAGTTTTATGTGGTTGTATTTCTGCGCTGTTGAGTAGCGGATAGCTGTATATCTAGTTGTACCCCACTTTTGATGACCTTGAAGCGCTTAGTGCGTTGTACTGATCCAGTATATATATGACATTGTAGCTGTTCACTTTTGTTATATATATCATGTCATTTTCTTTTATGCATTTTAATTTCAGTTATAAAACCTTGTGATCATTTTGTCAACCAGGTTCTATTAGTATATCCTGTTATATCTTGTGGCCACAATATTCATATTGAGATTGTTTCATTTGATATCAGTATAACCTTGATATAACTTGAATATGACCAGGTATTGTTGTTCGATGCACTTTTATACCTTTTGAAATTGTAATATTAAATTGTGACTTCTGTGTAGGAATATGTCTCAACCTCCGGAACCTGCAGAAAACCCAAATAATCAGATGGACCCAGCTGTCGCCCAGATTCTTCAACTTCTTACCCAACAGACAGCTAATCTCGCACAACAACAACAGCAGATAATACAACAGCAGCAACAGCTTCAGAAGCACATGCTACAACAGCAGCAAAATCAGCAACAGCAGCACCAGGAACAAGGCAATTCAGTGGTGACCTTTAAAACATTCCAGGCAGTTAAGCCACCTGAGTTTAAAGGGTCAGCGGATCCAGTAGAAGCCAATACATGGCTGAAGGAGATTGAGAAAGCGTTTGCATTGGTTAGAGTTGGGGAAGAACAGAAAACAGAATATGCGAGCTATCTTTTGAAGAATGAAGCAAATTATTGGTGGGAATCAATGAAAGTGACCCAGCCTGAAGGTTTGATTAGCTGGGCGACATTCAAGGAGTTGTTTATGGAGAAATATTTTCCAGGATACATGCAAGATCAATTGGAGATAAAATTTTTAGAGCTAAAGCTAGGTACCATGACCGTTGCAGAATATGAAGCTAAGTTGACAGAGTTAGCTCGGTTTGCACCAGCTTATGTGGATACCGAGAAGAAGAAAGCCAAAAAGTTTCAGCAAGGGTTGAAAGCTTGGATTCGAGGTAAGTTGGCTATTTTGGAATTAGATACGTATGCAGCAGTAGTTCAGAAAGCCATGATTGCAGAAGCTGAGAGTGAGATGTCCCAGAAAGAGAGGGAAGGAAAGAAAAGGAAGGCAGGATTTAGTGAGGGGAATCAGCAGCAAGGAAGTTCTCTCATCCGTGGTGGCAAGAAACCACGATTCCAGTCAGGGAAGTCTGGGGTCCACAAGAAGCCCGATGGAGGAAATGAGGAACAAGGGGATCAACAGCAGGTTATGAACCAAGCAAGACAAAGAGACCACCCTTGACAGAATGCAAAATCTGTGGGTAAGAAGCATCCCGGACCTTGTCAGAAGCCTCATGCAACCTGTTTCAAGTGCAACCGGAAAGGGCACTTCGCAAATGAATGTCCGAATCAAACTCTAGCAGTTAAGACAGACATTATGTGTTATAAATGTGGAAAACCAGGGCATATTGCGAGGAATTGCAAGGCCACAGCACCAGTCAACGAAGTTCTAAGGATAACAGGGCCACCCGTCAGGCCAACTCCTCCGACAGCCAGAACATTCAATATGACCTTGAAGGATGCTGTTCGAGATGCGAATGTAGTTGCAGGTACGCTTTCTATTAATTCAGTATGTGCAAAAGTATTGATTGATTCCGGAGCCTCTAAGTCCTTTGTGTCTAAGGAGTTTGCTAATAAATTAAATTGTGAAGTTAGACCCTTGAAGGAAGTATTACATATAGAAGTAGCAAATAGCGAACGAATTCCTGTGAGTCAAGTATACCCTCAGTGTAAAGTTGAGATATTGGGGCACTGTTTTGAGGCGGATTTGATACCTTTCGGTTTAGGAGAGTTTGATGTAATTTTAGGGATGGATTGGTTGTCGAGTTATGGAGCACATATAGATTGTCAAAATAAAAGGGTGACACTAAGAGATTCAAACGGTAGGGAGGTTCTATTCAGAGGCCAGAAGCAAAGGAAGAAGTTTCTGACGATGATTCAGGCCAAGAGGTTGTTACGCCAAGGATGCGAAGCGTACTTAGCCCATGTAGTGGATCTTAACAAACAAGCAGCTAAATTGGAGGAGATTCCCGTAGTGAACGAATTTCCCGATGTCTTTCCCGATGAATTGCCAGGGTTACCTCCAGACAGAGAGATAGAGTTCGCGATTGATTTAGCTCCAGGAACACAACCTGTTTCTAAGGCACCTTACAGAATGGCACCAGTTGAAATGAAAGAGTTGGCAACGCAATTGCAAGACTTGTTGGATAAAGGGGTGATCAGGCCTAGTGTTTCTCCGTGGGGAGCACCGGTGTTGTTTGTGAAGAAGAAGGACGGAAGTATGAGATTATGTATTGACTACAGAGAACTAAACAAGTTAACCATCAAGAACAAATACCCGTTACCAAGGATTGATGACTTGTTTGACCAGTTAAAAGGCGCTGTTTATTTCTCTAAGATTGATCTGAGATCTGGTTACCATCAACTCAAGATTAAGCCAGAATATATGCCCAAGACAGCTTTTCGAACCAGGTATGGGCATTATGAATTTCTAGTTATGGCATTTGGATTGACGAACGCGCCCGCAGCGTTCATGGATCTAATGAACAGAGTTTTCAAGAAATATCTATATAAATTTGTGATCGTATTTATAGACGACATTTTAATATACTCAAAGACGGAGGAGGATCATGCAGAGCATTTGAGGATAGCATTGGAGACGCTAAGGCGGGAGAAGTTGTATGCGAAATTTTCAAAGTGCGAATTTTGGTTACGGGAGGTTCAATTCTTAGGGCACGTGGTTAGTAGCGAAGGCATAACAGTGGATCCAGCGAAAATTGAAGCCGTTATGAATTGGGAAAGACCGAGGACACCGACAGAAGTCAGAAGTTTTAAGGGATTAGCAGGATATTATCGAAGGTTTGTTCCGGACTTTGCTAAGATAGCCTCACCGTTGACGAAACTTACCAGGAAAAATGAGAAGTTTGTTTGGAATGACAAATGCGAAGAGAATTTTCAGGAATTGAAACAAAGGTTAGTAACTGCTCCAGTTTTGGCACTTCCAGATGATCAAGGAAACTTTGTGATTTATAGTGATGCTTCTCATAAAGGCTTAGGATGTGTTCTTATGCAACATGGCAGAGTGATTGCATATGCTTCTCGACAATTAAGACCTCATGAACAGAAGTATCCCACCCATGATTTAGAACTGGCAGCCATAGTATTTGCACTGAAGATATGGAGACATTATCTGTATGGAGAGAAATGTGAGATTTCTACCGATCACAAGAGTTTAAAGTATATCTTTACTCAAAGGGAGTTAAATATGAGGCAACGAAGATGGTTAGAGTTGATTAAAGACTATGATTGTTCTATAAATTATCATCCAGGAAAGGCGAATGTGGTGGCAGATGCCTTAAGCAGAAAAGAGAAATTGAATATGTTGACGACGGCAACAGAGTTACATAAGGAGTTCGATAAATTGGAAATAGAGGTGCGTATTCCAGATCCTACTACGGAAATGATATATGAGATGACTTTCCAGCCAGAATTGTTGGAGAAGATAAAGAGGTGTCAAGAAGAAGTAATGAACCATGACATAGGAGAGTTAACGGGAGAAGAAATATGTAGTCAAAAGGATGATAAAGGAATCTTACGTGTTTCTTCGAGAATTTGGGTACCTAACGTGGCAGAGCTAAGACAGGAGATTTTACGCGAAGCACATAATTCAAGATTATCTATCCATCCAGGAAGCACCAAGATGTATCGGGATTTGAAACAAAGTTTTTGGTGGCCAGATATGAAGCGAGAAATTGCAGAATGGGTCATTAAGTGTTATACATGTCAGAGAGTTAAAGCCGAGCATCAGAGACCCAGCGGATTACTACAGCCGTTGGACATTCCTGAGTGGAAATGGGAGCACTTAGCTATGGACTTTGTGGTCAGATTACCAAGAACAAAAGCCAATCATGAGGCGATTTGGGTGATCATAGATCGTTTGACTAAGTCTGCACATTTTCTTCCGATCAACGAAAGATTCTCACTTGATAAGTTGGTACAGCTGTATCTAAAGGAAGTGGTTATGCGTCACGGAGTGCCAGTAACTATCGTGTCGGATCGTGATCCACGTTTTAACTCCAGATTTTGGAAACAGTTTCAAGAATGTTTGGGCACTAAGCTTAAAATGAGTACAGCCTATCATCCGCAGACAGATGGGCAGAGCGAACGAACTATCCAAACAATCGAAGACATGCTTAGAACATGCGCATTGGATTTTAAGGGCAGTTGGGATGAGCATTTGCCCCTAGTGGAATTTTCTTATAATAACAGCTATCATGCGAGTATCGGGATTCCGCCATACGAAGCCTTATATGGAAGGAAATGTAGGTCTCCGGTATATTGGGACGAAGTTGGAGAACGCAAAATATTAGGACCAGAGTTATTACAGCAAACAAAGGAAAAGGTTGAAGTCATTCAGAAAAGGTTGACTGCTGCCCAGAACAGACAAAAGAAGTATGCGGACCGAGATAGAAAGGATATGAACTACGAGGAAGGAGAACAAGTGTTACTGAAAGTTTCACCTTGGAAGGGAGTTACGAGATTTGGCAAAAAGGGAAAACTCAGTTCGAGATATGTTGGGCCTTTTGAAATCCTCAGGCGAGTTGGAAAAGTAGCGTATGAATTAGCTTTACCGCCTCACATGAACCATATTCACAACGTTTTCCATGTGTCGGTGCTCAAGAGATATCATCCAGATTTAAGTCATATAATTGAGTACGAGCCCATTGAGATTCAACCGGATCTGACTTTTGTAGAACAGCCTGTAGCGATTCAGGATAGGATGGAGAGGAAGTTAAGGAATAAGACAATTAAGTTGGTAAAAGTTTTGTGGAGGAATCCTAGAGTTGAAGAATCAACTTGGGAACTTGAGAGCGAGATGCTCGAAAAGTATCCTCATCTATTTACTTAGGTAAGATTCTGGGGACAGAATCCTGTTAAGTGGGGAAGGATATAACGTCTCAGAAATTTTAGTATTTTTATATTATATTATATGTTTATTTTTAAATTGTGTATTATGTGACGTGGATATTTTGAGGAAGTAAAATATGTGTGATATCATTTTTGTGGGTTTATGTGACGATTTATATGTGTTATGTAGGCCCGGGTATTTTTAATCGTATTTTTGGGAGATTTATTTCCATTTATTTGTATTATAATTATCTTCCGGGAATTGTGTTAAATCCTTGGGATCAGTAAAAATTATGTAATCTTTTGTATTATTGACTTTATTAGTTTATTTGAGTTTTAAAAATAGTAGGTGGATTTATTGTGATTTTTAAGGATTTTAAAATGATTTTATTAAGTGATTTGTATTTATTTGATTTAATCTTGTAAAATCAATATTTAATTCGTTCTTGGTCCGAAAAATATTTTAAAAATATGGGGGTGATCGTAATTTTTCATTCTTCAATTTAAAATTTTAAAATTTAATATTCCATCTATTTTTGTATTTGATTGTGATTTTTTTGATATATTTTTATAAATTTTAGTAAAGTAAAAAAATCTTAAAAATCCTACTTTTTAGTTTTTCCCCAATTCCATTCTTTAAAACCATAATTAGTTCTTTCTAATTACAATCACCGACCTTACATATCAGTCTCATCTCTCGAGTTCTCTAGACGAACTGTTCTTCTCTCTCATTTTTTTTCGATCCAATCGTTCTCGACACGGTTATCAGCTCAGTTTTGGTGGGTAAAATGTTTATTCCCTCCTCTCTATTGTACCTGTGTGTGTGTATCGTTGTAGTCGGGTAGCAACAGCAATGGTCGTGTGTGTTTCCACCGTTCTGTTCTTGCAAGTCGCGTGTGTGGGTTCGTTCGAATCCGATGAAAACCATTATCGAATCTTCGTGTACTTGTGTGTGTATTGTTGTGGTTGCGTAGCAACAGCTTTGAGTGGGTGTGTTGTGTGCGTGTTTCCTGCGTTTGGGTCGAATTGATAGCTGGTTGTGAAGATTATTCTCTCATCCTTATTGTCAATGCTGTTGTGTACTTTCCTGTGTGACTTTGCTGTGAGGGTGAGCTGTGTGTCCCTGTCTGTGTGTGTGGCCGTGAACGGTGGCCGTGTGGTTAAGTTAAAAGTGTTATTGCAATTGGGTTATCCTGGTGATCTTGTTATGCTTCGAACCTGCCCTGTGATTAAATTCGAAATTTTATGATTGTAATAAATGTCTTGGATGATAATTTCTGAGGAATGAATTGCGAATTCCCGTATAATAATTAGTAAGTGCAGAGTCTCGAGCTGGAAACCCTAATTTGGGGTACCCTCGGGATTTTGCCCCCTCGACAGTGATTTAATTTGAGTCGGGGGTAACTTAAGGCGATGATGTATACCTGAGCCGAATTAAATTTTATAAATTATAGTAATTGTTTTGTATTTCAATTCTGGGTATTGTATGTCGTTTAGATTAATTAGTTATAATTTGTAATGATTGGTTGGAATTGTTTGGGTCGGTTGTATTCCGACGGGTAGTTCGTTAAATAAAACGATCCCGTCAAAATTTTTCTAAAATCTTAATTATTTGAATTGCGAGTTAATTATATAAATGTGGTATTTGGATGGTATTTGAACCTTAATCGGCTAACTGTTAATTGTTGTTTAGTAAGGTTTAAGATGTTTATGTACTCGTGTATTGTTACTTTTACCTTGATATGTTTTGTATATTATTAAGTGATTAACGAATGGGTAGAATTAGTAAAGTAGTACGTCGAGTATTAAATAGAGTACTGAAGTAGTGTATTTTTGTGTGTAGATTCGAAGGAAGTAGGTCCCAGTGACAAGGGCAAAGGCAAAGCGGAATAGCCAGTTAGTTCTCGAGTAAGGCAAGTAACCTTAACCTGCTCGTCAGATATATCGAAAATTGTTTCATATGTACTTGATCATGCAACCCTACTTCTGTAGATACATCATGTTGTGTTGATTTACTTTCTTACTTGTTATCAATTCAATTTATATCGAATGTTGTTCCCTTTGTACTTGATCATACAACCCTACTTCTGTAGATACATCATGTTGTGTTGATTTACATTTCTCTTGTTATCAAATCAATTCATTAATGCTGAATCATAATCACTTGCTTCTATGTACGCTGAACCTGAAATATTACTTCTCAGTGAAAATGAATAAATGCTAGATACCTGATCTTTTGTTTGAATTATTGAGTTATACCTTGACTTTAATTAAACAGGGTAGTCGATTGTTCCGACCCCTGGCTTGAGTATTAAACGAATAGAATTGGAAGTTTTATAAAATAAAAATGTTTTCAGGACTGAAGACGCCAATCAGTACATAAGTATTATGTTAGGCCAAAATGGGCCATGGATCCAGTTGAGTATTTGGATATACCAAGAGAGTATATCCGAAGTTTTAGTGTGACTGATCATCCACTTTAACTCACAGCGTCGAAAATGAAAATCCAATTCTAATATCTAACTTGATTACCCAGTTGACAATGAACATTATCATTTGACCCTGAGTCCTGAGTATCATTATTGATTTGATTTATCATTGTTTTCTAGTTGATACATATATATACTTGCTGAGCAAATTTGTTGCTCACCCTTGTGTTATATCTGACCTTTCAGTGAAATCAGAAGATGACATCGCCTAAGACTATGATCATAGGGTTTCCAGGATTCGAGCAGACAGTCGAGATTCAGATTCCCTCTAAGGTTTTGTTATAGTAGTTGGATAGGCTTTTGAGCAGTGTAACATTGTAATGGTTTAAAATTGTATTAGATGTAATAACTTAGATATTTGGTCGTTGGTGTGGGTCCCTTATCGGGTCAACCCAACGATATTAGTAAGTTGTAATAAATTATCTTTTGGATTAGTTTCTGTTTCATACTGTAACCTGTTGTGATCCTGGTATGTTTCGCGGTTTGTTTTCAAAACTATATATATATATATATATATATATATATATATATATATATATATATACGCAGGTTATTTTAAATTAGTATTGTAATGGGCCCAAATCTCACCCCGGATTTGAGGGCGTCACATTCGGGGTCACCCTTCCCATTAAACTCGTGCATCTTTGGGAACTGCCTTCCCGGAGGTGGTCAAAACTGCTCAATATCTTCAGTCACCACGGGCTCATGGCTTATCTTTCTTTCTCCAAACATAACCTTTTCCAGCCTTCGGATTCTATCATCAGTGTGAGGTCCTTCTTCTTCCGAGTAGACCGGGTTCTTTTAGAGTGCGATTCAGAGTTCCATGACTCATCTTCATCGTCTCTGACTCTCTTCTCCCTTCGGTCATCAGGCTCCGAGTCTTCGGCCTCTAAGGCCTCGCGGAGCGCCTTCTCTTGTAACTCGATCTCTTATCTCTTGAGTTTTAGGGCTTGCAACCTTAATCGATCGGCTTCTCTCTTCTAGGCCAATTTTTCCGCATCCCTGTTGTTCTTTTCTCTATCAGCTTCCTTCCGCTTCCCTTTGGCTTTCTGCTCTTCTCGCCATTTTAGAAGCATCTCTCGTTGTTCTTCGGGAGACAGGTATGTCCCCTTCTTCATCAAAAGTCAGCAGCCTTGGGGTGATAAGAGTTATCCTCGGGATGACAGGAGGAGTGGTGCGGTTGTCTCCAGCCACGGTGTTGCCATCGATTACGGGCGGTTCTCCAATCGTCATAGGTTTTAGTAAACACAAACGTATCTCTATGTTCCCACAGACGGCGCCAAATGTTACGACTGGATTTCTCCCGGATCTTGGTTCGGTCGGACCTGCAATGAAGAAGAATGCGAGGGATTGGCCCCCCGATTCACCTCCGGTGTGAGAATAAATTAGTCGGTTTTGGTAAGATATTTTGAACGTAGAGAGTTTGTGTATTCTGTGTAAGTTGTGAATGAATGAATATCTCCAACCTGTATAACCTTATTCTCCTGGCTTCTGTCCGTTACCGAAGAGTGGGGCGAGTGGAAGAGGTGGTCCATGTTCTCAGGATCGTGCAACTGAATGGACCGTTACAAGCTAATGGACCGGATGAACCTTGGGCCATCTTCGGTATTCAACATCGGGCCTTCGGTTTGGCCCATAAAGGAGATGGGCCTCCAACAGGGGGAAAAGTGCCGCCTTTAATTTTGGTTGGGGAAAAAGTGGCGGATTTTTTTTTGTATTAGTTATTTTTAAAAAAAAACTTTCTGTAATTTAAATTAATTAAATATCTTCAATTATTTAATATATTAGTTTATTTAATATGATTGAATAAAATGTGAAAATATGATTCATTGTATGATTCCGGTAACGGGGCGCGTGTCAGATTCACTGTATGATTTTTTCAAAATGATTTCTTCGACGATCGAACCATACGGATGTTAATAGATACTCATTCTAGTGTTGGGGAAAAATAATCAAAAAATAATTTGGTTTGGTAATTTAACGATCAACTAGAACTTTGACTGGAATCCCTAAGCACGGTTTCGTCACAGTTTAGGATTTCGAGTTTTTTAAAAATATTTCTCGACGAATCAACCGTACGGAGGTCAAGATCCATCATTTTGAATGTTATTGCCAAAATTTTAGAAAAAATTAATTTTTTTGGTTTGGTAATTTAACGGTCAACTAATACTTTGACTAAAACCCCTTAATAAGGTTTCGTCACGGTTTAGGGTTTTGATTTTTTAAAAAATATTTCTCGATGACTCAACCGTAAAGAGGTTAAGATCCATCCTTTTGAATGTCATTGCCAAAATTTCAGAAAAAATTAAATTTATTTGGTTTTGTAATTTAACGGTCAACTAATACTTTGACTAGAGCCCCTAAATAGGATTTCGTCAGGGTTTAGTGCTACGATTTTTTAAAAAGTATTTCTCAACGAACCAACTGTACGGAGGTCAAGATCCATCTTTTTTAATGTTATTGCCAAAATTTCAGAAAAAAATAAATTTGTTTGGTTTGGTAATATAACGGTCAACTAGTATTTTGATTGGAACCCCTAAAAAGGTTTTCGTCAGGGTTTAGTGTTTCGATTTTTTAAAAATCATTTCTCGACGACCCAACCGTACGGAGGTCAAGATCCATCCATTTTAATGTTATTGCCAAAATTCCAAAAAAAAATAAATTTATTTGGTTTGGTAATATAACGGTCAACTATTATTTTGACTAGAACCCCTAAACAGGGTTTTGTCAGGGTTTAGTGTTTCGATTTTTTAAAAAGCATTTCTCGGCGACCCAACCATACGGAGGTCAAGATCCATCTTTTTTAATGTTATTGCCAAAATTTCAGAAAAAATTAAATTTATTTAGTTTGGTAATTTAACGGTCAACTAATACTTTGACTGGAACCCTTAAACAGGGTTTCGTCAGGGTTTAAGGCCGTTTAGTGTTTCAATTTTTTAAAAAATATTTCTCGATGACCCAACCCTACGAAGGTCAAGATCCATTCTTTTTAATGTTATCACCAAAATTTCAGGAAAAAATAATTTTATTTGGTTTGGTAATTTAACGGTCAACTGGTACTTTGATCACTAGAACCCCTACAGAGGGTTTCGCCAGGGTTTAGTGTTTCGATTTTTTTTAAAATATTTCTCGACGACCCTTCCCTACGGAGGTCAAGATCCATCTTGTTTAATGTTATTGCCAAAATTTCAGAAAAAAATAATTTTATTCGGTTTGGTAATTTAATGGTCAACTAGTACTTTGACTAGAACCCCTAAACAGGGTTTCGTCAGGGTTTAGTGTTTCGATTTTTAAAAACTTTTTTTCGATGACCCAAGCTGCGGAAGTCATGATCCATCATTTTTAATGTTATTGCCAAAATTTCAGAAAAAAATAAATTTATTTGGTATGGTAATTTAACGGTTAACTAGTAGTTTTTTGACTGAAACCTCTAAACAGGGTTTCGTCAGGGTTTAAGGTTTCAATTTTTTAAAAAATATTTCTCGATGACCCAACCGTACAAAGGTAAAGATCCATCCTTTTTAATATTACTGCCAAAAATTCAAAAAAAAAAAAAAATTTATTTGATTTTCCTCCTTTTTTAACTAGTTTGTAAAATAAATTAAAATTTAAATAAAAATAGAAAAAAGCCCAAGTTTTGAAGATAAATTCATACACATCAAAGTAGTCATACTCACTATTTGTGTCATGAATTTTATCCAACTTTCACTAATTTTTCATTTTTTAATTTTTTTCCCATTTTTAACTACTTTGTAAAATAAATAAATTAAATTTTATGATTAATATTACCAACGGAATGGTAACGAATCTATCTACTCTTACACCGGATTAGTAACGGAATACAGCTAACCATTCTAAAATTGTAACCAGAAATTGCAAATTTCGTTGCTATGGGGTTAGTATTCCGTTACTAAACTGTTATTATGTCATTAGTATTCCGTTGGCAAAAATCTGTTGGTAAACCATTAGCATTTCCGTTGGCATTATTTTTTGGCCTCTATTTTACCAACGGAAATTTCCGTTGGTAAATATCCGTTAGTGATCCGTTAGGGACCTGTTGGCATATTTTTTGTTTTTCAAACTATTAGCAATCCGTTGGTAATTAACAACAGATTAAATTTCGTTGATAAATTTCATTGGTATAACTGGGAATTCTTGTAGTGTTCTGCAACCGAAAATTACCAGAAATGATACACATACCAACATAGCAGTTCATTACATTGGAATGACATAATTACACAAGGATAGATAAGTCTAACACATCATCAACATCCAAATGAATGGAAATTCTAGATGTATCGATCAAATCAGTTTTAATTTAAGTTCATATAGTTCTACCGAACTTGTATACAATACAGAACACGATTAAGCTGCTAAATCTTTGTTGGTACTCCCCATAGTAAATCATACTTGATGAAGATGATCAGCAGTTGCATGGATCACAGGTGCAGCTTGATCCACACTTGCAGGCATGCCCTCCTTCTGCCCCAAAGCTCTTCTCTCCCCCATCGAAGTTACTGCAATTACAGTGAATAAAATTTTATGTTTTTTAAATATTTTATTTTATTCTATGAAGTATAATATCTTTGGTTATAAACGATATAAACCTCTTCACTGGTGCAACACCGACGATAATTGTAGCAGTTGTGGTGTTTTCAAGGTCAAGGTGTGCACAGCTGCATGTATATAAACATTTCATCAGTTACAAACTTAATTGTATCTCAAATTCATATGTAAACCAGATGTTGTTTTTATTCTTTGTGAATACAAAATAGAAGGTTTACCTGCAGCCGCTGCCACACTTGCAGCCAGAACCACAGCTACATGATGATGATCCACAGCTAGACATCTTCTACAAATTGAACAAGTGTTTATAAGTTAAAAAGGCTTGAGTTTTTGCTGAAATTACATGGCTAAATACTCCTACTTATAGTGCAATTAAATGACATCAGAGTATGCTTCTAACCGTACACGTGTTTGCATCGCTGCTTAGTTCATGACTTATTTTCTTGTTCCCACCTACTACTGCATATGATAATATAATTAATCTTCCTAATATATTTCTTAATCTTTCATTTTTTTATTTTATTTTATTTTATTTTATTATTATTTTTTTTTAACCGGGAACTACCCCACACACTTGTATGTGGGATTTCAAACCCGGGGAGATATATTGCTGAGCCCTACCACCCAGTACTCCCACGTAAATCCGAAGCTTTCGCTCCGAGGTAGGTTCAAACCCCTGACCTTGGCTGAACCAGGGAAAGGGGGTGTCCACTCAGCCAAAGCTTTGTAGACTAATCTTTCATTTTCTGTAGTCAATTATACTAATCTTAGATTAGTGATATCTTGTACTATGCTAATCTTAGATTAATGTAGTCATTAGACAGTAGCAAAAGCAACTTTGTATAGAATATTATAGATAATTCAAGTACTCTAGATAGTTTGTATTCTACTGAATTTTTTTCTCATTTTTCAATTAAATTCCCTTTCAGTCACCTATCTTTTGATGGGTAGATAATGAAGATCCTGCTGTAGATCGAGGCTGGATGATAAGAACTAGGAAAATGCATTGAAGTAAGTGTTGCTTAAAATATATGAAGATTGACATATTGAAGTAGCACTGTAGCACCATACAGAACATGTTGGAATAAGAAAGCAGGAGAAATGTTGAAAGAAGAGATGCACCGCAATTCGTATTCAGTTTTAATGAATAACATAAATGCAAAATACT
Organism: Saposhnikovia divaricata; assembly: GCA_036435485.1. Lineage (NCBI taxonomy): Eukaryota > Viridiplantae > Streptophyta > Magnoliopsida > Apiales > Apiaceae > Saposhnikovia > Saposhnikovia divaricata. Next base: position 64,694,976 of record CM071595.1, on the reverse strand, counting down.
TGGAGCAGGAAGGTCATACACAAGACATGAAGTACATAGGGAAACAAAACTTAGGGAAAGAAGTCAAGTCTGTAAAGTACTGAGAGCCGGGAACGTTATACACAAGATCTGAACTACAGAAACACCGGATCTAATTATTTGTTATGTTGGCTATGATAACATGTAGGGGGTGTTTGGGGGAACTTTTTTCCAGTATATGTCAACTTATTTTAAGACAAAGTCATAGATTCCTTACTTTTTCCTAAAAAAGTTAACTTTTTTTTTTTGCAATTTATATAATCTCAAACATACATTAAATACTTGTATAAATTTTTTTATCAAAATATGAAATTTTTACTCGAAAATAAGTCCATAAGAACTTAAAAAAATATGAGCCAAACGGGCTCGTAATCCCACCTGCTGTTTCTTCCCCTAAGTGCAGTCTCTTATGGATGCAATATTTATGGTGATTAACCGTTTAAGTTTGCACGAACTTTGAAGTGTCCAACATAGATCCGTCTTCAAGTATTTCATTTCACAATATATTGGAACTTTGTTGAATTGAAATAAAGTGTACATAGAGTGTCAACATGTCATGTGATACTTTTTGATATAATAAAAATTACAAATAACATATAACTAATTTGGAATTTGAATAACAATATTCTGAAATTAGATGCTATAATGCACTTATCAGTTCCACCTAGAAGTTCATATTACAGATGTAAAAACTAGATCACTGGAACATAAAAATAATTACTCATGATACAAACATTCCTCCCCCAAAATACAAAATAGAAGCCCTACAGGCTACAGAGATGAACATCCATCTGCATCTTCAGAATTACTCATGAGTCTCTCAAATTGTTTTGTCAGATTGACTAAACTTTTAATTAAGGTAAAAAAAAAAACAATTATCTCATATTTTCATATATATGAAAAAAATGGTTTTATAATAGATTAAATATAGTTTCTTTTGATAATATTTGAAAGGGGCTAGTCCAGTTAGCATAGTGAAGTTGATCTTGTTAAGTTCTGAACGAAAAATAAATTTGTCAATAAAAAAGGAGTAAAATAGTGCAACATCTTGTGACCGAGGCAAAGATGAGCTGAGCTCCACATCGACCTTATTAGTAAGTTGTAAACAAATTACTGAAGAGGCAGGAAACATGCAGTTTTGTCCTTAACAAAGTTATCATCATACTGGTTAAAAACTTTGGTGCCATTTCATAAGGCTGATACTCCCAACTATTTGGCTCTTTGATCGTAGGAAAGCAAAGATTTGAAATTCTCAATGTTTTGCATAGTAATCTTATTATTGATTATGCCATTTGTTTATCGTTAAATAAATTTTTGCACCCATTCAGTCCACTGTGTATCGAATTTTGTCTGTAGGGTATGTTTTCAGAAACAGTGCGTTACAATATTTGTGGAGGTATGATGAAACTCGACATCCACGAAATCAAAAATTATAATCAGAGAATATCATGCATTTCACTACCCTTTATCCATGAAGCAATAATTCTTTATACCAACAATATAGCAGAGATTTAAACAACACAAGTTGCCCAAGACATCTGAAAAATCAAGATCTTTCAGATGTTCTGATGGCCAACAATACAGCAGAGATTTGAACAACACAAGTACACAAGTTGCCAAGACATCTGAAAAATTCTAGATCTTCCTAGATGTTCTGATGGCTGTCTTATTTATCACCATTCATTTTGAAGAAAATTACAAGCTGCTATAATGTTGATACACTTCATCAAGTATGATGATGATCAGCAGTTGCATGGATCACAGGTGCAGCTTGATCCACACTTGCAGGCATTCCCTCCTTCTGCTCCAAAGCTCTTCTCAGCCCCATCGAAATTGCTGCAACATATACAGTTAAACATATTATTCTATTTTCATAGTTAATGGTCCTACTTCAAACTAAATATAGGGAAAATTTAAAATTATTTATTTGCAATGAAAGTATTAATCATACATCTTGGTAGGTGCAAGGCCGACAATGAGTGTGGCAGCTGTGGACTTCTCTATGTCAAGGTGCATGCTGCATCTGCAGGTATTTAGAACATTTTAGTTATTACCTATATAATAATAATCAAGTTTAAATGTCACCTTACAACTGGTAATCAGTTAATCACAGTAAGTTCACCAAATCACTGTATGCATTCTTATCACAACCCACAAGCAAAAGGTCCAAGAATATTGTTCCATAATAATTTGAAACTGTCATTGGCAAGCTTCAATATAACGTAATTTTATGTTTAACTGCTAAAACAATGTGCAAGTTTTTACCCTCCATTGCTGCCACATTTGCAGTCAGAACCACAGCTACAACTTGACCCGCAGCTAGACATTTTCTTCTGATAATAAGAGTTTGTACGAATATTATATGATTATTATATATAGTTACTTTGAGTTCTTGGTGAAATTACTCGCTCCATACCGTCCTACTTATAGTGCAAAAACAGAGATCAGACAATGTTATCCACCGTACACGTGTACGAATGGCAGGGTACCATGTAAATATGAATATCATTGGGTCCTTACCACCTAATAGATGCTGAATCTTGGATTCCTTAAAAATCTCATTTTCACAAGTCAATTAACTTAGTGCTGGATTAGTTGTACTCCTATGTTACTGGTATGAAATTTTAACTTTAGCTCTGTTACTTGTTATCTTATGTTCTTGTTCTCTAATCCATTTCTCTTTCAATCAACCATCACAAAATTAAATGTAGATAAATTTATGGAAACAAAGTGGTGCTTAAGATATATAATGTTTGATCATTATAAGTTAACGGGGGAACATGATACAGAAGTTAGCCGGCTAAGAAGAATTAGCCTTTCGAACTTCATCCTACTTAACCGTTGTTTTCACCTGGCTGATATCTCTGTATTATCGACAGTAAGAAATCAAAGTTAAAACCTCATCTGTATTTAAAACCTCACAAATGCAATTCCACCTCACAAATACAAATCCCAGTGGAAAAAAAGCTTAAAGAGATTAGTTGGGTACAACTGTACAAGTATTTAACTGTTCTGAAATTGACTATTTCTTTTATGTACATAATAAAATTAACTATATTTTACTAAAAAAATGTGAAGTTTTCTAATAGAGAAAAGTACTGTCTTAGATTATTATTATGTCCAGCGCTCACAAAAATTTAACTTTCTTGTGCATACTACTTAAATGAAAAATAACCTTTTATAATAGCATATTATTCAAATTGAATGAATAGTACCCGGTAAAAAAGATCTAATAATGAAAGAGAAATAAATACAAGATGAGATGTTGGAGCAAACAAAATTTAGTGGTAATAAAGATTTACGCATTTTACAAAAAAGTTTATGTGATATTACAAAGAAAACATAAAAGTGAGTTTAAGAAAATATTATGTTGTGTTATTTACTTACTACACATAAAGGTATTTGTTGGTCTCAGATCAAGAACATTTGTCAATATACGCTTAATATACACATACAGATATGTATTATAGATACAGGAAGAGAACTAACTAACGTCCATATTATCACTTCTTAGGAAATACAAGTACCAGCTAACCCCTAAAAATAGCAACAAACTCCTAACAAACATCCACTATTGCCACTTATGTGTTTCTAGTCCGAAAATAACTGAAGACTAATTCTCCTAACAGCTACGTGGCTTTGCAGAGTCTCGGACAAACTATTAATGTTTAGATTACTCTTAACATACTTCCCTGTAATCTAAACGTCCTTCTGCATATTTTGGATTTCTAGCAGACCTCGCATCTTCCCAAACTTCATGGTAGACATTGCTTTAGTTAACACATCTACATCTTGATCTTCAGTACGAACATGTTTAAGAACAATTTCCCCTCGCTCAACATATTCGTGAATAAAATGATAGCGAATATCAATATGCTTACTTCGCCCATGAAATACGGGATTTTTCGCCAAGTCAATTGCAGATTTATTTTCGATGTAAATCACAACTGGACCACGCTTCATGTCTGTTATTTGCGTAAGTAAATTTCGTAGCCAAACACCCTGACAGGCTGGTGCAGTGGCTGCCATAAATTCAACCTAGCTCACATGATGACAGAGCTACGCAACTCTGTTTTTCCGATACCCAGGTGATCAGACTCTCATCTAAGTAGAACGTCATACCTCCCGTACTTCTTCTATCTTCGAGATTACTAGCTAGATCGCTATCAGAATAGCCCGACAAGATATAGTTCCCAGTACCTCTTTTGTAAACCAACCCATACTCAATCGTTCCTTTTACATAACGCATTATTCTCTTAGCTGCATTCAAGTGAGCCACTGTAGGATGCTCCATAAAATGGCTGATTATTCCTATCGAGTATTGAATGTCAGGCCTGGTGTGTACCTAGTATCTCAAACCCCCAACGAAACTCTTGAACATGGTGGATTAACTGGCTTCCCCTAATTTTCCATACCTGATTTCTCTAATAATTTCTTTGCATAAGCGGACTGTTTGAGCTTTGTGTACTCCTTCTCTTGCTCAACTTCGATCCCCAAGTAATAAGCCAACTTTTCGAGATCACTTATCTCAAACTCCTCACTCATCTCCTTTTTAAATTTGTTAATTACTGCTACGCTGGTGCCCGTGATTAGAAGATCATCCACATATACACTGATTACTAATGATTCATCTCCTTCTCGTTTAGGTTAAATGACATGTTCATAGGGGCATTTAACCAACCCGAGCTTCTCCAAACATTTACTTAGCTTAGCGTACCATGCACGCGGTGCTTGTCGCAACCCATAAAGCGCCTTTACCAACCTGTAGACCATATGCTCTTGATTTTTTTTTAACAAAACCTTCTGGCAGAGATACGTATACAACCTCCTCAATTTCACCATTAAGAAATGCGAACTTTACATCCAAATGATACACCTCCCAGCCGTTGTTAGCTGCAAGAGCCAGTAATAACCTCACTGTTTCCAGTCTTGTAACCCGGGGAAATACTATTTCAAAATCAATTCTTGCTTTTGCACGTATCCCTTCGCAATAATTCTAGCTTTGTGCTTGCTTACATTTTCGTTTGAGTCACTCTTCAGCTTATATACCCATTTTAAGTCAATTGGTTTATGCTCAGGTGGCACTTCTTCAAGTCTTCAAGTTTTGTTCTTCTCGATAGCTTCAATCTCAGTCTCGATAGCCTGCACCCATGCCTTTTCTTCCGCAGCCTGTTTGTAATTTCTCGGTTCATCAATTTCACACAATAATAATTCTTCTTTCAATTCTATATCTTTGGTTTCATCATAAATGTCGTTTAGCAGTCGGAAATTCTTGGGCTGATCACTGCTGGTACTTGAATTTTCAGACATAGCAATTTGCTTTCCCACTTTTGTTGACGCTGAGACAGACCCCAGTGATGTGTTCGAGTCTGCACCGCCCTCTCCACTAGTATCAGTATCACCATTGCTGCTACCAGCTAAAAGCTCCTCTGTTGCATTTTGATTTTCTCGTGTCGACTGAAGATTAGAGACAGTGAATGTTCCCTGATCTCTCAACCTTTCTGGTTGCTCCGCATTCCACTTCCAAGTCCTGGCTTCTTCAAAAACAACATCCCGGCTTACACAAATTTTCTCGTCCTTTGGATCATACAACCTACAAGCTTTCGTTCCCGGTTCTGTTCCAAGATAAACTACCATTTTACTTCGATCATCGAGTTTTGTTGTGTGCACACTTTGCACTTTCATGTGTGCCACGCAACCAAAACCTCGCAAGCGACCAATATTCGGATTGTAACCCTTCCACGCTTCGTACGACATTTTTTCCGACAAGGATCGTGTTGGCAATCTATTTAGTACATACACCTCATGGCATGTTGCTTCTCCCCACATTTCCAAGGGTAATTGCATCTCCTTTAAAATGCTCCTGGCCATCGCCACAATCGTTCTATTTCTTCGTTCGATAACCCACTTTGCTGTGGGGAGTACGGAGTTGTGAAATGCCTCGTTATACCATTCTCCTCACAATAAGAAACAAACAGCCTCGAACAAAATTCTCCTCTTCGATCTGACTGTAAAACCTTAATCTTCTTATCAAACTCATTATCTACACATGCCTTGATTTTTTGGAACATTTCCAAAACTTCATCATTGCTCTTAATTAAATAAATCCACATCCACTTACTAAAATCATCAACCAGGAGCAGAAAATACTTGTTAACTGCTTTCGTTGTGGGTGAAATTGGCCCACACAAGTCTGCGTGAACTAGCTCCAAGGCTTGTGTTGCATGAAACTTGGTGTGGTTGGGAAACGGTCCTCTCACCTACTTTGACATTAAGCATCTCGTACACACGTTCTTTGGTTGAAGTAGACCTGGCAATCCTAGTGCCATCTTCTTCTCGGACAGCAGCATCATAGCTTTGAAGTTCATATGGCCAAGGCGTGAATGCCAAAGCCATGTTGACTCCTCAACTTTTGACATCAGACAGGTAGGTTTGCTTGAATCAAGAACAATTTTGTATAGTCTGCTAGCTGACCGTTTTACCGTCATAAGAAGCCGTCCTTGTTTGTCATGTACCCACTAGAAACTCCCATTGAGAACCACTTATTTCCATCTTTGGACAATTGTCCAAGGATTATTATATTATTACAGAGGGTGGGAATATAATATACCTCACTGAATACCACGTCTTCGCCATTTTTACACTTGAACATCGCTGAGCCCTTTCCTTTAATCTTAACTGTGGAACCATCTCCAAATTTCACCTGTCCCGTTACCTTCTCATCTAATTCTTTAAACTTCGACCGTTGTCCCGTCATGTGGTTGCTTGCACCTTTATCGAGATATCACACATTTGACTCAATTTCCTTTTTCTTGTTTCGATCCAGCCATGGCACCACGTCACCTTCATTAAGCAGCAGAGTTTTATTCTCGCCCTTTTTACACTCCGTGAGCAACATAGCTGGCTCATCGTCTTGGATCTCAGCTAAATTCACCTCAGGTTTCTGTTCACTCGCGTTTCGGTTTACAGCATTCAGCTGCGAAGTGGCCATAGGCTTGACTATTAAAACACCTCACCCTGCTTTTATCTCGAACACTTTGGTAACTACTGGTGCCACGATTTTTCTGATTCTTCTTTTTTAACCACTCCTCCTTAGTGAAAAGTAGGTGTCCTTCACTCTTCTCGTGCCTCGACCATTCCTCCTCTATCAGCAAAAGTTGCCCGCTATTGTTCTCTGTTTGTCCCCGAAGCCTCTCCTCATGAGCTTTGAGAGACCCAACTGTTTCTTCCACGAACAACTCATCCAGTTTCCAAAATTGCTCTATCGTTGATGTAATCTGCAAGAACTTAGATGGGGCTACTCTTAATATTTTCTTCACTACGTAACTTTCATCGATTGTTTCCCCAAGTGCACGAATATTAGTTACCAATCCATTCAGCTTCATGCAAAATTCATCGACGATCTCTGTTTATTTCATGCTGAAGTTCTCGAACTCTATCTTTAACGTGTGTACCCGAGCTTTCTTCACTCGTTCAGCTCCCAGGCACATCACCTTAATAGCCTCCCACGCATTCTTGGATATTTTCTTCTCAGCAATCGACAAGGGATAGCTTGATAAACGGCAACCAATGCTACCTTGTTCACCTTGTCCTCCACAGTGGCTTTCTTATTCACGGGCTCGATAGCCTCCCAGATTCCACGGGCCTGCATATAGACCCTCATCTTTATTGACCACGCCGTGTAATTGGTTTTTGTCAGCATTGGATAATTTAACGTCATAGATCCATTTTTGTCTTTGTTTTCCTCCATTGTCTGTCCCTTTGGCATTCACCAGATACCCGCTCTGATACCAAATGTTGGTCTCAGATCAATAAAACCTGTCAATATACACTTAATACACACACATGGATATGTATTATAGACACGGGAACAGAACTAACTAACGTTTTTATTATCACTTCTAAGACTTAAACTTGAAAGATACAAAACAAATGATATATAGGAAATACAAGTAATAGCTAACCCCTAAAAATAACAACAAACTCCTAACAAACATCCACTACTGTCACTTATTTGTTTCTAGTCCGGAAATAACTGAAGACTAATTTTCCTAACAGCTACGTGACTTTGCAGAGTCTCAAACAAACTACTTTTAGATTACTCTCAACAGTATTTTGTTATTGACGTCAACTATTTTTTCAAAAAAAAAATGGAGTTGAGTTTTTTGCTTAAGAAAAATAAAAAAGTAGTTCATATGGTGATCTTTATATCAACTTTGGCATGATAATGCCTTAAAAAACAGACTTTGTCAAATATAGAAACAAAAATAAATTGTTGATTGAAGCAAATATGAGCTTTGTAATGACGATTCTGGATCTATAGAGGACCTTGTGTTTCAAGTTATTTTCTATGCTATCTGGATGAGAAGGAACAACCAAATCCACCTTGAGGAACCTCTTCGTCCCAGTAACATCATTGTGTACAGTTTACTGTATCAATAATTGAGTACGATCATAAGCCGACTTAGTTCTTCCTCCTGTTTCTTTAAATGGTGTCATAGGTCATAGCAATACATCACTTGCTTGCTGGACTTTATAAGCATAGATAGTTCTTGTGCAGCCTCTGTTGTCGAGCCTTTTATTGTTATTATCAAGGAAAATTAGTTCTATCTTTTGGTCCTTCTTATATGTTCTGTGCCTTCATATCCCTTTCCTTTCGATCCACGGATAAGTTACCCAAAACAAAATGATCTGAGCTGCACATTATCCTGATTTATACCTCGTAAACAAAGTAATGTAGAGGCGTGAACTGTTTGGTTTTTTCCTAAAGAAAACTGTCATGATCATACACCTGGTGGAACCTTAATTTTCCGTGAAGTTTCTGATTATTAGGCAGGAAAACACCCCTTCTCTTTATTTGGTTCTGTTGCATCAAAGATAAGGTTTGAAAAGTGAAATATAATGATTTTGCCTAGTAGTCTTATAACTGTCTCTGGTTTTACAGGTGATTTGCCATTTGTTTATTGTTTATAACTTTTTACGTCCATTCATTCTGCACTTCGTTCACATTTTTTTGCACTACAACCTAAATTAAGAAACCACCCGTCTGTAATAAAGCTTAACATACACATCAAGATTAACAATTAGAGAATCCAAAGCAATAATTCTTTATACCAAATTGTAGTAGAGTTTGGAACAATGTAACTACACAAGTTGCCTAAGACATCAGAAAAATCAAGATTTTCCTAGATGTTCTGTTGGCGGTCTTATTTAAATCTTCATACAGAGCACAAGCTGCTACTTATATGTCGGTACACTTCATCATGCATGATGACAATCAGGATCAACAGTTGCATAGTGCAGCTTGATCCACACTTGCAGGCATTTCCTCCTTCTGCTCCAGTGCTCTTCTAGGGTAATTACTGTAACATTTACAGTAACTTAGATTATATTATGTTTCTTATTTTGTGAGCTATTTGAAATTAATTTTAGGACATCTAATCAAAGTTATCATGCGAGATGAAAAATATTAATCATACGTCTTCAAAGGTGCAACTCTGACAATGATTGTCGTAGCTGTGGAGTTCTCTATGTCGAGGTGCATGCTGCATCTGCATGTATTCAAAACAATTATAGTTACTACCTGTTTAGGTTGAAGAAATAAAAAATATTATGGTACAGCTCAATAAACTTTTCTGTATAATATTAGATCATTCTTAGTATCATGTTAATGAGGATTTCAAGGACAGTCACTATATCACCGTATCAGTATCTATGCTGATTTTAGTTTTTAAAATTCAAAATATAAATGTGAATGGTTTACCCTCCATTGCTGCCACATTTGCAGTCAGAACTGCAGCTAGACATTTTATACATGGCTGGCGGTCAATGGCAAACATTTGCCATTTAACTGTTACATAACATATGATTTCAGGACCGTTGGATTCCTGATTTAAAAAAAAAATTACACCGTCCCGCAGAAATTTTTCGCGGTACGGGTTAATTACAAAAATGCCCCCTGTTTTCACATCAAAAATTTATTGTTCACCGTACCGCAGAAATTTTCTTCGGTACGTGAACAGTAAGGACATTTTTGTATTTTCTCCATATCGCGGAAAGTTTCTGCGGTATAGTGTAAATTTTATTTTAAATCAGGACCGTTGGATCGTTATCCAACGGACCAGAAACTATATGTTGTGAAACATTTCCCTAGCAAATGTTTGCTAGGGAACGTACCCCTTTATACATATAATCTGAAGTATACAAGATTATAATATGTTTAGATATTCTGCACTTCTGAGGGACTTTGATTTTTTGGTGAAATCGTTCACTCATTTCCCTCCTATAGTTAGGGGTGAGCAAAAAACCGAATTGAAACCGAAACCGAACCGAAACCGGTAAAAACCGAACCGAAAAAACCGAAACCGAAATCGAACCGGCGGTTGCGGTTTTTGATTTTTAAAAACCGAGACTTTCGGTTCCGGTTCCGGTTATAGGTTAAAACCGAACCGGTTAAAACCGAACCGAACCGATTATTTATATATATATAATTTATATAAATTTTTAATAACATATAAAGATGAATATTCTCTGGCTCATAATCTGAACAATGTTACATAGTAAACATAGGTTGCATTTGTTGTGGACTCTTGTAAGGACGAGGCTGCCAATCCATGCACATAATTTGAGAGGCAACTTGTGTTGCATGCTGCGGAGATGTTTAGTACTAATAAGCAAGGGCTTCATATCTTGACCTTATATATATTGGAATGGGTCCTCTTGGAATTGCCGCATCAAGTACCTCACCATTCAAATCCTAACTTGGAACAGTATCAACTAGGAACTAAAAATTGTATCCATCCTTTTATTAGCTACTGCCATGACATTTTTCTGAAGCTTCGCCCTTTTAATTATTCCCCCTGTTATAACTCCAAGTAGACATTGTCAAGTAAAAAATAAATATACTCACATGTATGACTGGAGTTTCAGGCCTTCAGTTCATATGCAACCCAAAACAGTGCATTTTTTAAGTTGTGTTGTGTAAACTAATATATTGTTCTTATTTTTATTTTCATCCGGTTTTAAAACCGAAATCGAACTGTTACAAACCGAACCGGGATTTTGAAACCGAAACCAAATCCGAACCGGTGGTTACGGTTTTCAATTTTAGAAACCGGGGATATATGGTTCTGGTTCCGGTTTTACCCTAAAACCGGACCGAACCGGCCCATGCTCTACCCTACCTATAGTGCAAGAAAAGAGATTGTATAATGATATCCACCGTACACGTGTATGAATCGCAGCTCACCTTGGTATATATGAAAATGATTAACTCTTTCCTATCTTATTGCTAACGCATATTTGATTCCTTAAACCTCTCATTTTCACTAGTCAATTAACTTAGGGCTGTCTTAGTTGAATGTTATCTTATATACTTTTTCTCTAATCCATTTCTTTTTCAATCAAGCATCACTAGATAAGAACTAGATAGGTTTATGCAAACAAAGTGTTGCTCAAGATAATTAATGTTTGGTGTAGTTAACACGATATAGAATTTAGCCGGCTAATAAGATGAATCAGCCCGGTAAACTTTATCCCATCAGACCCTTGGTTTCTGCTAGCTGATAACTCTCTGCTATCAGTAGTAATTAATAAGGAGGTTGAAGTTTAAATCTCACCTGTATGTTATTTTCTTTTCGATAGAGACGGGCCTAAACATGACAAATCGGATAATCGGATAATCGGATCGGTTTTGGATTGGATCCATTTCGGATCGGATCAATTATCGGTTTTGATATATTTGGATACAATTCGGATCGGATCGGATTTAATTCGGTTCAGGTCTAGAATCATTTTTACAAAATTTTAATCGATTTCGGTTTGGTTCGGGTCTAGTTTCGGATCGAGTCGATTTAAGATTAAAATCGGATAAATTTCGGATTAAGATCATATAAAATTCGGTTCAGATCTTTTCGGATTGGATTTTCTCGGATCGAAAAAATTTGATTTAAATTATGTTATTAGTAAGTTTGTAGAAGCATAGTTATAACGCGAAAATAAATACTCAATTGAGTAATATAAAATTTGATTATTTTTTGAATATTTAATATTTAATATTTAATAATTTTTTTAGTCTCTACTTGGACCAGTAATATAAAATAATATGTTTGCTTAATGTAAAATATTATAATTTTAGCAAAATAATATTTATTATATTATACATTACCCATTTATTTTTAAAATATGGGTTAGATTTACCTTTATTTTCACTTCTCACAAATTTAAAAGTTAATTTCGGTTTTTTAAATTTTGTCATTACGGAATACATACTATACCATATATAATTTAAGGGTAATGCTAAACATAGCCCTTAAGGCTATGGTTAAGCATTAATGTAGATAGATAAATGCATTTAATACTTCAATTTTGCACATAATACTTCAATTTTGCACGAAATTCAATATGATTATTTAGAAATTTGGGATATTTTTATCATTGGAAATTAATGTGAATGCAGGGGGTCTATTATTATTACTTGAAAAATTAAATTTGTGTTTGCAAAGAGACATTGGAAAACTAAAAACAACTAAAAACCTTACAAAAGATGTTGAAAATATAAGAGTATTTAATGCTTAACCATAGCCCTTAGGGCTATGGTTAGCATTTCCCATAATTTAATTATACATACATGCATTATTGCTCGCTATTTCTAGAAAAATCCGAAAAATTTATAATACTATTTTTTTTAAAAAAATTATTGATTTACATATCTTAATTCAACTTTCAAGCATATTCAATTATACACGACAAGTTTTTAATCTAAATTTTTATTTTGTCTTTTAAAGATTTTTTAAGTGATTAAATTTTTTTTATGTGGTTGAAAATGAATATACTATTATAATTAATAAGTCTCATTTAATCATTTATATTACTAAATGGATTTTATGTCTTAATCATTTAAAAAAAAAAGATTTTCAATTAGTTGGGAAATGGGGTTTATATCAAAATGGCCACCCATTGCACTCGAATGTATCAAGTAGACCACTCATTCAAAAACGATATCATTTGAATCACTAAAATCGTAATAAATATCAAATGGATACCTTTAAAATGTACTCAAGAAGTAAAAATAATTTTTCATTGAGTTCTACACATTTTTCTTGGATGCTTTCATAACCAAACGAAAGGTTAATAATTCTAGTATTTCTGATAATATATATATAGATTTTTAAAAATTCATTTACTATTTATTTTTAATTTTATTGTAATTTTTCTTGTTTTAATTAAAAATAAATAGTAAATAAATATTTTAAATTCTAAATATATTATCAAAAATAATAGAATCATAACCTTTCATTTCATTACAGAAGTATTGAAGAAAAATGTGTAGAACTCGATGATAAATTACTTTTACCTCCCGAGTACATATATAGAGGTAACCATTTGATATTTATTATGATTTTAGTGATTGAAATATCGTTTTTGAATGGATTGTCTACTTCATATACTCGAGTACAATGGGTGACCACTTTGATATAAACCCCGTTGAGAAATAAACTTGTAGAATAATTTTTAAATTTTTTATTTAATAAAAAAATGTTCAAAAATTATTTATTAGGTTTTTATTTTGTTTAACAATAATCTTGACGGGATGGGTTGATACACATATTAGGAATGAATATTTACTTAAAAAAATCATTATTTAATAATGAGCAATAGTTATTAGTTATTTATTAGTTATTACCTTATTTTATGTAAAAAAAATATAGTTAATTACAATTCACAAACATACTAATTACTAAACATGTGTATCCAGGAGATATGAAGGTTCAACATGTGTAGATATACAGTATATTTAATACCTATTTTCCAGAATATATAATATCATTCATTTTTATTTCCAAAATAAAATATTTACTATACATGAATATTTTGATACATATATGATATTGTAACATCCCAGGTTTTTAGATTAATTTTAGTAAATAATTTGGTAATTTAGTATCAATAATTTAGGATTTAAAATTATAACATTTTTCAATTTTAGAAGAGTTATTGCAGAAAGTCATTAAAAATAGAAGATTGATAGGTTGTAACTCATAATTGATTTTTAAGTTTTTAATTTTGGCTAAATATTAGTAGTTTTTTTTATTAAAAAGGATGTATCGTTAAAGAGTAATTAGTAAGGATAGAGACATCGGTTACAAAAGAATATAGAAAAAAACCCTAGCATTCTAGGTAGCAGTCAGGTAAAGAAAAAAAGAAACGCCGAGAGAGAGATGGGGAGAGAGAGTGAGTGATGGGGAGAGAGTGTGAGAGAGAGAGAGAGAGAGAGAGAGAGAGAGAGAAGAACACAAGAGGAGAAGAGGAAGAGAGGAGGAAGACTCATAACAAGAATAAAAAGAAGGGGTAACGATTATTTAATTCTCTTGATATTCGTGTTAATTCATGTATATTATATTTGATTGATTTTGATTATGTTAAGGATCTTTGTATGTTCTCTTGAGTATTTGTATAGGTGTAGAATATATATATATATATATATATATATATATATATATATATATATATATATATATATATAGATGTCCATGAGTTGTATTCGTATGATTACTCCGATTTTGTAAGGTATAGTATATTTGGATTCTGAATTCTTGTAAAATTCGTATTTGATTCGTTATTCATCGTAATTTTATGAAATTGGACTTTCTGAAAAGGTATTTTAATTATCTACAACTTTGATTCTTTGTGTTTTTCGAAATTCATCCTTTAAATATGAGTTTTCTGTGATTTAGTGACCTACTGGTGTGTTTTCAAAATTGAGAAGGTTAACTTCAAAAATTCATAGTAAATTGATTTTTTATCCAAAAATTATGAGCGATATCATTCTGGAAAGATATTTTCGTGCTCTATGTTTTTAGTTTGCATTCCTTCGTTAGATTCTGTGATTTGGAAGTCTTAAACAGCAAAATACTAGGGAAGGCAGGGCCTGATTCTGTTCTGCAGTCCGCAAATATCTACTTTCTGAATTCGTTACTTGGTTGTTTTTATCGAGGCTTACCATTCTGAAAAGGTCTCAGAATTGTCTACGTTTTTCGTGTTTTGTACTTTTTCAGATAAAATCATTTTCATAGTGTAATTTGCCAATTTCAAAAACTGATCAGGACTGATTTTGCTGTCAATAATCTATTTTGTAATATATTTTGGTGTGCGCTTTTTGAAATTTTCTTTGAGAAAGTTATATGTAATCGCGGCATGAATTATATTAAGGCGTGTGCTTATTTGCTTTATTTTACTGTTAATAGATAATGAATTAATATTTAAGATTTATTGTGATCTTATTTTCAGGGTACGAAATCAACATCGAGGTAAGTGATTTTTCGTTGCTCACTAATATTATGAAATCTGTTTCTATTCGTTTAATTTGTTTGTAATTGTCGTATTTGATTTTTTTGAAAATTGTGATATCGAAAATAGAATTTAGAAAAGATTTTTATAAGAATCCCCAGTTTTAGTTGCATATCGAATCATAGAATCCGGTCACTAGATAGCATGACGCATAGAACTAGTTTACACACATCCCGGAACACATAGATACCTTGTTGAGTTTTACTTAACGAGGGACGTAAACTAACCCCCATCAAACTATAAAAGCCGTGTCACTGGCATAGTATGGCCGTAATTTAGAACTGTGTGAATAAAATGTGATTTTACTGTTAAGATTCTTTTATCGATATATAGCTTTAGAACTTTTATTTTTTTAAAAGTATTAATTTGAGCCGTCGACGATAGTTACTTGCTGGGCTTTGCAGCTTATTATTTTAATATATTTCAGGTTACTAAGCTTTGGATCGAATAAGGACGTGAACTTGTGGATTTTGTGCTACCTGATTGGAAAAGATTTACCGTATTATAAAATAATTCCAGTTTTTAATTAGACATTGATTATTGAATTTGTGTAGCTGTGTTTCTAATTTGATTGTTTCATATTATTGTGTTGACTTTCGATTTGACTTTCATTAATTTCGGATTTATTATTTTAACTGAGAATTTAGAAATAATATTCTGAAAAGTCGGGTTTTTACAGATATCTTGAAACATTTTTGTTGTAAAATATAGAATATTTTGAATTAGAGAGAGAAATAAAATATAATCTCAATAACATTATTTCATCACATAATTTTTGGTATAGGTGTTTTTAGTTTCCAATTTAGAATGGATATAGTATTTTCATTCATATTCTGTTTGGACAATATGTTTTTCGAATTTGATCGGTTTCAGATCATCATCAGATCAAGCATTTCGGATTATTATCGGTTAGATATTCGGTTCGGGTAATTTTCGAATGGGATGAGATCGGTTTTCGGACAATAATCAGATTTGACTATATCGGATCGGATTTCGGTTTGGATCGAATTGTTTCGGATTCGGTTAAATTTCGGTTAATCTAATTTGAATATAAAATGGAATCTCGGTTCCATGAATTTCGAATCGGATCTTCGGATACGGACCCAATTTGCCAGGTCTACCACAACCTTTTAGGATATACGTGCAAATTCCACAATGAGACAAAACCTGTATGTTGAGTCGCAGAAATCAATTTTTCTTGAATTGGTGGACTACTAAAAAACTTCCTTCTATTTCTTTCTTCTGACCAAAAAATGTGAAGGTTTATTAGAGAGAAGTACTGTTTTTAGATTAATGACTTTCTTCTATGTACTAATTCACAGTTACATGAAACTTTAGTTAGCATTTTTTTCAAATTGAAAGAGCAGTAACAGTTGCATAATAAGTAAAGTTTTTTTTAAAAAAAAAACAATTTGTAACATCTCACACAATTAGAATAAAATTATTCGGGTCATTTATATAGACAAGTCAATAATAATATATACCAATTTGCTAACATTTTCAGTGAACTTGAATGTTATATAATTATTGATAGTACAAAGTAAAAACTAATGAAAAAGAATAAAGTATTACAGAGATATTGGAAATAAACAAAATATTAGGAGTAATATATAGGATTCTGACACAAATATAAAAAATGACAAGGAGAAGGCCCTAAATAACCATAATTTAAATGCTGGAAACCAAAATACCCACGCGCGGGGGAGATGGCCCTAAATACCCGCCAGATACGCTACTGGTAAAGGAGTATCTGCCAGATACGCCACTGAGGAAGTAGTATCAACAACATACGCTACTGGGGAAGGGGTGTCAGCAAATACGCCACTGCAACCACGGGCCTAGGGTTTACACCTGCAAATGTCATGCTAGTACTGAAGGAGCATTCTTCACAAAACTCAAATCTGTACGCATGAACATTGTCTGGGACACGCATTGTGAGACTGCGTATCACCGGACACGCATGTACAACATGCGTGTATTCGAACACTGTTCATCGTCCTCGACCTCTGGCCGACTTGAAATTTCTGATCAAACATTTGACCAATCAGTCTATCTTCTTCCGGCATCTTCCAGTACCATACTATATACCAAATTGCTCGTATTATCTCCCTCTACAACCATATAATTGTAGATTTCCATTTTTTTCCGGATTTAAAAGCCCCATTTCGAAGTTAATTTTCCGATAAGATTCTCGATTGGGTTGTGTACGCCCCTGCGGGGCTGAAACGCTACAACCGAACGGGTTAAAATGGAGATCAAGGTGTGGGCTTTATTTTGATAAACTCGGATGAAGTGGATACTGACGGAGTATGGAGAACGGAGGGGTGGCGACAGAACGGCGACATTGAGCTCCAGAGCATTCCGGCTGCGTTTGTGTGAGAATGACGCAGATGACGTCATCACGCATTCACAGAATGCGTTACCCCGGATACAAAGTCTCTGAATGCGTATCCCAGAACACGCTTTTGCAGAATGCGTGAACCGTGGGTATATAGGGCCATGGTTTTGGAGGTCGGCATTTTGGGCATTTTCTCTTATAAATATGTTCCATACTTAATTTGATGACATAAATAAATATTATTAATTTTACGTTATTTTAAATTTTATTATTAAGTATCTTAATGATGCAATAGATATCTTTAAAAATTTATTTAGTATAACCTAGAATCGTATAAGAAAGAATTGTAGAAAGAAGGCGATAATTCTAATCGGGATGTAATTGAAAACGTTTATAATTTTATAAAGCATGTGGTTTTTTTTAATAAAATATATAAAATTTAACTGAATTTGGAATTTTTAACATGTTTTTTAATTTTTCTTTTTTTAAAATTTGTGCCTTAGATTCGTTGGTTAGTTGGTTAACACCTTCCCAAAAAGTTTGTTAACAACTTCCAAAGAATAAAAAACAAATCAAAACGTATTTAATTTTAATTAAAAATACAAACCACATATTTCACATAATAACAATTATATTTTGATTAGAATCTCCACCAACACCCAAATTTTCTTCAGGCTCTTTCGAGAAACAATTTTAATATAAAAATTTATTAATAAGTAAACAAAATAAAAAAAGAAAAAGAAAAAGAAAAATAAATATACTATCTATTTGTACGATACTTTTATAAGTAAAATAGGGTATATTTGGTTGGTTTGTTAAAACCTTCCTAAAAAAAACTTATTAGCACCGTCTAAAAAAAAAAAAAATTAAAATACATACTATAATTTACTAAAACAAATATTTTACATAAATACATACTCTATAAGTTATACTTCAATTAAAATTCAACTACATACTCTTTCAATTATATTTTTAATATAACTTTTTCAACTTGTTATTATTAGGAAGGTGTTAACAATTTTTTGGAAAGACAATACATACTCTATCAGTTATACTTTAATCAAAATTCAACTACATACTCTTTTAATTATTTTTTTAATATAATTTTTTAACTTATTATTTGTAGGAAGGTGTTAACAATTTTTGTGGAAGTCGTTAACCAATCAACCAACCAAATATATCTTGTTTTGCATATAATATTATAGTATAGATGAAGATGATCAAATGCAAACTTAATTCTTCTTCATGGTTCCTCAAATGATGTTATCGCGATACATTGCTAGTTTGCTAGACTCGGCGTATATAGTGTTGTAGTTTCTGCTGTGTTCCCTTGTTCTGTTAGCCATAAGATTCCACCTCAGGAACTTTTACTTCCCAGCAGCATCAAAATGTACGGTATGAAGATGATCAAATGCAGACTTAATTCTTCTTCATGGTTCTTCAAATGATGTTATCGCAATACATTGATAGTTTGCTAGACTCAGCGTAGATAGTGTTGTAGTTTCTGCTGCGTTCCCTTATTCTGTTAGCCATCTTTTACTGTAGTATTTTCTTGTTTTCATTTTAGTCCATTACCCTTTACTATTAATGCACATACAAGTTATACAAAAGAAGAAGAAGACCTGAGCACCATATCATCCTAACTAGT
This sequence comes from Saposhnikovia divaricata, assembly GCA_036435485.1. Classification (NCBI taxonomy): domain Eukaryota; kingdom Viridiplantae; phylum Streptophyta; class Magnoliopsida; order Apiales; family Apiaceae; genus Saposhnikovia; species Saposhnikovia divaricata. Next base: position 64,675,624 of record CM071595.1, on the reverse strand, counting down.
AAGTAGTAAAGGAATTACTGCAGAGGCAGGAATCATACCAAGCTCTTGTTTTCACCTAGGCGATACCTCTCTATTATCGATAGTAAGATATCAAAGTTTAAACCAGACCTGATCACTCTGAAACTTGACCGAGTTCTTCCTCGTCAACTCCTGTCTCGGAAGTGGTGTAGCTGTGGTGGGGTGTCTGTAAAACAACACTGAAGTAGGGGTTTGGTCCTGAGGTGCCTCCGGCATGAGAATAAGAGTTGGCTTTGCATGATAATAATCAAGTGAGTATCTCAAGAGCAATAAGTGTGTGTAGGTGGGTAATAATGACCAACCCCTAAAACTCATTTCCTAGGGGTATTAATAGCCCTAGGTGTAGGGTTTAGGGGAATGTTACCTTTATCCTTGACCGTGGGATCTAAGGTACGGGTTGCTGAATTATCGGGATGCTGGACATGTGTCCCTGATGAGGAGCTATCGATCAGAGTGTGTCGGGGTTGCTCCAGACATGATTGACACACGCCAATCATTGGCACTTAGTGCCGGTAGCCGCCAGGTGTGGGAATGTTTGCTGAGTTGGAGTTCCACGTCTCCTAGGTGTCATTGGTCTAGGGTCCCCTAATTTGTGGTGGCAGCCACTTGTCTTTCACATGTGATACTGGCCCCGATCTGGGCCTACCATCCTGGGATGGTTCCACCTATTCTCACAATTTGGTCTTGTTGTTTATGGTTTGGGCCCAAATTTTTGCTTGGGCTATTTCTAGCCTATCATTTGCTCCCCACTCCTTCATGCGAATTCTCCGGATGGGGGAGTGGTAGGAATTGTAATGCTACAGTTCTGAAAAACCTTTTCACTTTTGTTGGCCTATAGGCCCGGGGTATGTAGCTTGGTACATCCTCCGGGGCTAGGAGTGTTGTTGCTTCTTCACAAGTCCAAAGCTTTTTTGCTTTGAATGACTTGGAAGAAAGAGTTTTCGATTTTCTTGCCTCCCAGGATTGGGGTATGTAGCTTTGTACACCCCCGGGGCTAGGAGTGTTGTTACTTCTTCACAAGTCCAAAGCTTTGTTGCTTTGGGTGACTTGGAAGAAAAAGTTTTCATTTTTACTGCCTCCCAGGATCGGGGTATGTAGCTTTGTACACCCCCGGGGCTAGGAGTGTTGTTGCTTCTTCATAAGTCCAAAGTTTTGTTGCTTTGGGTAACTTGGAAGAAGAGGTTTTCAGTTTTACCTCGCAAGACCGGGGTATGTAGCATTTTACATCCCCCGGGGCTGAGAGTGTTGTTGTTACTTTAGGTGACTTGGAAGAAAAAGTTTTCACTTTGGTTCCCCCCAGGCCCGGGGTGTGTATGGAATTACACCCTTCGGGGCTAGGAGTGATGTGGCTTTTGGATTTTTGCTATTTTTTTTTTGTTTTTCAAATTTTCGAACCGTTATCCAATCGCGGGGTGCCACGTGTCGTGGCAATTGAGTTTTTCCCCTATAAAGAAGGCATGTCACCATCATTGCATCTTCACTTTGGTTTTTTCGTTTGCTACTCTCTTGAGCTTTGAATTTCAACGGTTTAGACTTTCTAGATTCCTTATTCTCCGACTTTTTCTGTAAGTGTTTCTACTCCGGACTCTTGAATAGCTTGATTACCTTTGTTTCGTTATTCGAGCTTCGGCCCGGGAAGTATTCCCCAGAATTATTTCGTTAGAAGGGATCCAGACATCCTGCAGGTTTACTTTTTTAGGGACCGTAGTACAAAATTTGCCTAAAACCCGGGTGTGGCAGCAATGATGGAGTACGATGAGGCTTTTCGACTCTGTTTGGGAATAAGCTCGGGTCCGGGATGGATGTGGCTCCTTTTAAGCTGAAGTTCAAGGATGTTGAGGACTGGGATCGAATATTCCGTGTCCCGTTTCACTTGAAGAATGCCATAGAGTAAGTCCCTATCTCTTATGGGATACCAATTACACAGCTCACCCCGAACGCTGTTAAATGGATTTCCTTTTTCTTGGGGTGTTGTCAAACCGCCGGGCTTCTACCCACATTCAAACTCTTTCACCACCTGTTTCAACTTGTCCATTCGAACAATGTTCCTATTTTTTTAGTTTAGATTTCGGGGCACTGCTTATGGGTACCCTATTTTGGCCTCCAAGCCCCTGGGTACGTTGTCCTTGTTGAAAGGGTGGAATGGGGAGTTCGTATATCTCCGGGGCTAGATATTCGGTTTATGCCCGTCTTTCGCGAGAAGCCTTTGGCCATGTCTTTCCGGGTTTATGACGTGTAGGATGAGGGGCTCGACCGGATATATGCATTCTGCCAGGGCTTGGGAAGCCAGCTCACTAGAGGTTTGAGCTAGGATGCTAGTTTGAGTCTCCTCTGGCTACCTTTTCATGCATTGCATTCCTATTTTCCAGGCTAACATCTTTTTCCATGTCTTTTAGGTTTACGAAGCTACAATCCGGACTATAAGCATTTTTTAGAAATGTCAAGCTGAAATCAGTGGTTGGGAGCAGTACTTCGGGGTCTTGGAGGGGTCCGCGACAATTCCCAAGAGAAGGCCCTCGGGGAGGGTAGTGGATCCCAGGCCAATGCCGAGGGTAGCAGTGAGACTAGAGTGACTAATCCGGGTGTGGTAGAAGTTGACGACGAGGTACCCCTTACTCAGCTGAATCCGAGAAAACGCACCCAGACCACTATTTAAAGGGAGATGTTTAGGGACATGGACGCCGATTGCCAACTCGAGCAGGATGGGGACGAGTTTGGGCCACACCATCTTTCCTCTTTGTCTCTGGAGGAGAGGAACTTCTTCGGGTTCTTGTCCCCGTTTCCTAGTAAAAAGGAGTGGGAGAATATGGGTCGGGATGCAGGCACCTCCCTTTTTGAGGATATGGTGGCGGTCTATGGCCAGGTATGTTGCATTTCGATCCCTGTTCATTCCTGCTCTATCTTGTTTGTCTAACTTGTGTTTTCCTTGTGTAGCTTGGACTCCAGATTTCGGGGTATGCTGCGAAGGCCCGCCGGGAGATTGCGGCGATTGACGAGGCCCGAGACGTTCTGAGCTCAGCTAGCGAAAGGGAAAAATAGATGGCTACTATGAGGCAGGAGGTGCTCAATCTGAAAGAGTTCACGGAGGCTGTAATAACCCCGATTTTTCAAGAAATGATTTTATTATTATTTCAATAATAATTATGTTTTTCCTAAAAATGAGGAGGAAATTTTTTATATATTATTTATTTTATTGATCATTATTCCAGTTCAAGGAATTTCAAAAGTGAATTATTTAATTATTTTCCGATTCGGTGTAATCAGGTTCTTTTTTTAAAGTTTTATCAATCGAGTAGACATCTCGAGTCAATAGTTTATTTGGGCAAAGGTTTAATTTTTGAAGTGTGGAATTATTCAGTAAAGATTTTGTTGTAAATTACTGAATAATTTGGAGATTTTAAAATTTGTGGTAAATGATTATTTTATTTATTTGAGGATTTATAGAATTACTCTATTAATATATATGGATCGAGAATTCAAGAGTTTACTAAAACGATAATGTTCGTGGTATTGTATAAAGTCATGTAAATTGTGATTTGTGAATCACAATTATTATTTTTATGAATTGTTTTTATAAATTATTAATTTTTGTAAAATGCAAATCAATTTAGAAAATTTAGGTTTAATTCTTTTTCTTTCTCCGAAAATCTTTAAAAGTATTCTAGTATTTAATTATGCTAGAAATCATATTTTTACAAATTAGAGTTATTAGTTTAAAATATTATTTAAGTTATATGGTAATTAATTTCGTGTGTTATATGTTATTGGGTCAAGCCCATTAGGGTTATAACCAGCTGAGCACATACATACACACAAAACACACACAGAAGTCGCACGATACACACAAAGCAGCGGCAGAATATAGCGGGGAGGGGGAAGGAAATCATTAGAGAGAGAGAAGAAATAGAGATTGGGGGATTTAATTTGGGGCTAGTATATATACATATATATATAGATAACGCGTGTATATGTGTATGAGGGGTGTGCGGGCTGTGATGGAAGAAGGGGGCGGGAGAGATGAAGAAACGAGGAAGAGAAGGACCACCGCGCAGTGGCCGGCAGTGGTGGCGGCCCTCCGGCAGCAGGGGTCGTGGCTTTGCAATGGAGAGAGAGAGAGAGAGAGAGAGAGAGAGAGAGAGAGAGAGAGAGAGAGAGAGAGAGATATGGTGGAGAAGTGTTCGTGGTGGTCACCAGAAAATGGTATACTTCGTACTTTTAATCTATGTATTTAATTGTGGTAATTTAATTAGTTGTAAATTTTGATATAGTTTAATTGTTATAATTTTAATTAGTGGTAAAGTGCGAGCGTTATGGTGTTAATTTTCGTAATTAGCCTAATGTTGTAGATTATGAATATTTTTGTATTTCCGAAATTTAATTCGGAAAGTATGTTGGTAATTATAATTGTGGAGGTTAGTTGTGGGCCTATTATATGTTCGGGTTAGTGAGTGTTAATTGCTAATTGTGATTGTCGTTTAGTAGTAAGGTACTTGATAATTTCCGTATTTGATTCGGAGAGTCTATAATTGTTAATTATAATTGTTAATTGTTAGGTGCTAATTATTATCGACTTATGATGTGTAGTTATATGAGTGGGCTAATTTGTAAGTGTCTATGTGCTAAATGACCTTAGTGATTAAAGTTAAAGTGTGCTAGTGGATAAATTGCTATAAGCTGAGTCGTAGCATTTGTGGTATGTCATACTTGTCAATTACTTGGTGTGGCCTATATGTGGTTAAATGATTATCGGTAATGCATAGGGTTTTAAATTATGTAAGTCAAATTATGGATATTGGTGGAAGTTGAAGTTGTCAGAGTAATGTATAGTTGTCAAAGTTTACGTTTCTGTGTAAAGGATGTTGTTAAAAGTATGGTCCACTTTGAAATGATTTTGATTGAAATTGAAGGGCTGTGACCCGAGATAGTCTATTTTACAAAAAATATTACTTGAAAGTTTTCTTATAATAAAAATGCATTTACTGGTTGTATAGTTATCAAATATGGTCTATAGCAAGGGTAAACTGTTATTTTATTTTCCTTACATGTTTAGGTGCCGCATGTCTGGGCGAGTACTTTTCTTGTTTACTTTCTTACGTGTTTAGGTGCCGCATGTCTGGGCGGGTACTTTTCTTACTTGTTTACTTTCTTACGTGTTTAGGTTCCGCATGTCTGGGCGGGTACTTTTCTTACTTGCTTACTTTATGTTGCTGCAAATTGAGGCAGCTTCACTTTCCTTGGTAATTACAAAGTTGGATTGTTGAATTGAAAACAGGGGAATAGTCCTATTTACGAATACTCCATGCCGAAATTTTCTAAAAATTCCCTGCATTTTTAATTTATATAATTTATTTGATTTCAATGATCTAAAGGCATACTTTGGGTGTTAACTGTTTATGTATATATGTGTCAAGGGATTTGTTTCGAGGATTAATTGTGTCTTGGGGATTAATTGTTTAGTTATGTGCTAATTCGAGGATTAAGTGCATTTCGAGGATTATCTGTTAATTGAGTCGTGACAGGAGAATGTCAGTAGTATTATGGTTGAACGTGTTAAATGGAGTTTGATTAAGTGTTGTAGTGTTATAATGTGTATGTGCATTAAGGGGTATTGGAGTAATCAACTATAGGAAGGACACCTATAGTTTTACTTTGTGTGACCTAGAGGTAATTCTGAGTTGTGTCTACTCGAGATACGAGGTTGGACTGACACGTACTCATAACCATTTCGGTACCATTAGGGCGTAATCAAGTTGGAGCGACGTGCATCAAAAAGGAAAGATCGAGCCGTCGTATAAAGAAAGGTAGATTACCTCCATGGAATTGCTTGGGCGAGGTGCGAAAGATTTATTCGCGGTTTTCTGCTAAGGACCAGAGGCAAGTTTATTTATGCGTACTCTATTGTTCAGAGTATATGTATTTTGAACTATATGAAACGTACTCGATAAGTTTGATCCATGATTTCAAGTCCTCCAGCCTTGTGCCTTTAATCTCAAAATTCGTATATTCGCGGTGTGCTAGTATTATTAAATTCTGCTTATGCCAATTGTCAAAACCCCATGACTTATAATATTGTCGATGGGCGCCGATGTTTTTATGTTTCCCCCTAATCTGTATCTTGGGTACACAATACTTCAAATATTGTACGTTGGATATTTTCGGTTAAGAATATCTAGAAGGATATTTATGTATCTTATTTGAGGGGTTATTTAATTCAATGAATATTATTTATAATATTCATTTAAAAAGGATTTTCATACGGAGTATTTATTTCTTATTGACCGGTAGTCAGTGGTAATTATTTTGATAAAGTGCTTAAAGTCCGGAGAATGCAGGAGAGGTAATATCTTGATTTTGACTAGAAATATTCCAAGAGTTACAAATGGGTGCTTTGAGGTTATTGAAAATTAGTACAAAATATTATCTGAATATTATTTTAATAAATGAGTATTAAATTGAATGTTCTTTTAAAAAAAAGGGGTTATTGAGTAATTATTATTTAATAAATATTATATAAATATCTGTTAAATACCCCAAGTGTTTTAAAGGGTATAATTGATATTTAAGGATTATTTAAGGACTTTCATAGTTGTTTAAAATATTATATTTTGATTCAACCTATACAAGTTTTCCAACCCTAAGCTTTTTGTTTTCAAAATATTATGGTTTGATTTTGCCTATGCAAGATTTCTTAAAATCTTTACTTCGATAAATTGTAAGGTTCATGGAAAAATGGTTTTGCTAGATACAAATGTGGTTCTATGAATATTATACGGCTAGGGACATGTTTCCCTGATTTCTGCTATTACTTGAGAGGGATATTGGATAGTGCAAGATACTTTATGGACAAAAAGGGTTATGCTATATATATAAAGAATATTTTCTTCCAATTGTTTTAAAGAATATTAGAAATACTACATATGATTTTAAAAGTCAAGGGTTTCTTCATTATACAAGGCTCCCGGGTCAAACTCTTTTAACACAGATTCTTGCTGAAATCTTAGCACTGAAGTTTATTCAGAATTTATAAAAAGAGTAAAGTGGAAATGGAATAATGAAATTGAAAAAGGGTATCCATCCGAATAAAATGGAATAACAACTTTTATAATGGGGATTCTAACATTTGGGCTGAGTTTAATACAGTCCAACATTCAACATTCTATTCTGGCCCATGTGTTACCGAAGGAGGATTGTGGAGAACTTTCCTTAAGGGATGATAACCGGAGAGGATAATTCCTTCTGCTAGTTGTAAACAGGGAACAGGTATGGGTAGGGCGACTGATCATCGTCCTAACATATCTGGCTCCAGGGAAGATCCCCAAATTTTTTTTTTAAAAGAAATTGTTGGCAATCATATTATATTGACAACTTGAAAAGAAGGAAATGGCATGGAACAATGGAATGCGCTAAATGATTAGAAGAGAAACTGATATTATATTATTATAAATAAGTAAAGTGATATCCTAATGAATGAGAAGCAAGTTTATGTTGGTATATTACTGTGCCAACAAGATATGGCAATTTATGGTGATAATCTATTTAATTACCTTATAACTTCATCTTGTAAGTTATATGCTGATATTCTGCTTATATTTTTGCATAGCGGATATTTTACGGAAAGGTTATACTGAATTTCCTTGTAACTTCATCTTTTATATTATATTGAAATATTGTTCATTCTATGGATAACAAAGGTCTCCGGTATAGTCCTATTCTTCCAATTGGAATTGTGCTACTACACTGTACTGGAAGCCCAGGTGCTCCAGTACCAATAGTGTTGTCAGTGTTGAACTTATCAAAAAAAGATATTTATTCAAACGTTCTTGTTTTAAAATGACTCAGGGAAAGTAAATGCTGTTAAAAGCTGAATTTATAGTATGCTACTCAGTTTTCAAACGGGGTGAATGTATTCTTGTAGTACTATTATTATATTGCTGAGGTATAGTATTTTGATCTGTCAAGTGTTTTGACGAAAATGATATACATATATGTATATATTTTCAAGATTGAGAAGTATTGATTTGGAACCTTATAAATGGTTCAGTTTACATATGAGGAGAAGCAAATATCGTAGCAGCATATTGAACTGCGTATTTTGAAAAGCTTTCTAAAAGAGTATCAAAGCTATAGTGTAAACTATTTTGTCAAGGTATGAAGAATATTCCTGTTATTATGAACTTAATCCGCTCATCGATGTTATTTTAAGCGTTATACTTCTTCTATTGAAGTTTCATGGTTTTAAATATTTCAAGGATGATATTAAGTATCAGTTGAATGATGAAAAATCCTATGAGTATAATGAGATATTTTGTTAAACTCTAGTAATAACTTGCTGAGCAATTCTCTCGCTCATACTTGCTTGTTTTCAAATATTAACCTTTCAGAGGAAGGTAGACGGACGAGGTTTAACTGCAGAGTTCGGAAGAAGCAGGCAGTATGCCCTTATGAAGACAAAATGGTCCAGAAAATCTATAGCTGGAGTAAGTTATATGTAGGCATATTGATGTGTAGTATATATATATATTACTTTGTACCGAGTAGTACTAGTTGCTGGTGTACTTCTTAACGAAGCTATACTAGTAGTGTAAGATTTGTAAGACACAGTGCAATGTAATGGAATGGATGTAATGAGAAATGTCAGTATTTGAGTTCTTGTTTCTAGCCCTATAACCTAAAAGATGCTTGGTGGTTGGGGTCTCAAATGTTGTAATACAGTTATTAAATGAATGCAGGTGGTTTAATGTCATTATACAGGTGATTTGATATTAAGGATTTCCGCGTGACGACCAAATCCTTGACCCCGGATTTGGGGTGTTAGAGAAATGGTATCAGAGCTGAGGTTATAGTAAACTAGAAACGAGAGTGAGTAGAAGTGTGTATAGTTATGTGAGAACATCAGAGCTCATGTAGAGTTCGTGTTGGACTATTGGATATAGTACCAATGATTAAGTTAGGATTGGAATGCTATGCTGAGGGATATGTTGAGATAGACCTCACTTTTTGGGTGGTTTTGGATGTCTGCTAAAGAATCCTCAGAGACAAGTATTGGTTATCCAGGGCATAAATCGCCCGAGACATAAGATTGAGATGATTCAGGGGATCCATGGAGGCAGTTAGGTATTCCCCGAACTATAGGAAGTTTCAATATGATGATGGGGGATAAAAGGTTGGCATCTAGTATCGTGAAAACGATGTGCTGAGATTATACTCGTACTGTTTAAAGTTTCTAAAGGGAAACAAAACAAGATCACTATGAAAGATTATTACTCAAATTTGCGGGTATTTGAATTTTCTCGAGCTTAATAGAGTTTGAGACAATAGTATAAATGGGTTGGTGGACAGACACTGATCGTTCTAAATGACTACATAGATAAAATGGTGAAGTTGAGATTGGTCGGTACGGACGGGATATGATTAAGGACCAGGATGGACTGAGAAGTCCGAGAATGACTTAAATAAGAAAGCTGTTATTCCAAAGGCGCTAAGCTTAGGTAGTACACGAAATTGCATGAGATGCTTGCGCTGAGTCGAATAGAACTCCTTGTGATTATAAAGGTCGATGGTTGAATCCTTAGCGACTATTGAGAATCGACGATGGCATAAGTTATCGAGCACCTCAGGGTGTGCACGGAAACAAAAGCTTTAGTATCGAATGATTATTCGTTAGAAGGGCTGACATTAAAGGCATCCGTGAAGACCTTTGCAATACCCTCCCCAATTGCAAATTATTTTGATTACCTCCCCAATCTATGATCTATCTTGACATCTCTCCAAGGGAGAATTTTAATAAAGGGTATATTCTCTCCTCGAAGTTATTCTATAATACTTGTGTTAAACCATATTTAGCTTCAATTATGCCAGAGGCTGTCATTATACCTACTTTCAGGTTTCTGAAGCCCTGTCGAATTATGTTATTTAAACTTCCACTTTTCTTCAATAGTGGATAATCCCATGGTGATATAGCACCACTTGCTTGTCGTATACCAGTATCTTTCTGGTTATCCCTTTTTGGAAATCGCACCTTGCAATCTGATCAATTTTAACCCAAGGTGTCCCTTGAGCATTAATTTTCAAAAGTGATAATTATTAACTTGACTTTGAATTGCTTTCATACTTCTCAACTTCCACTAAGATGAACAACCCTATACTGATAGGGGCCACAAGGACTATCTGTCTGTGTGATAGAAGTCTGACGGGACGCCGTCACTTGTGAGTTGTGAAATTCAAGAAGGCTAACTACCTTTAGTAATGTCTTAGCTGAGACACGCAACGTGAGTTCTTTAGATCATATTGATCTCTCAGTGAATTCTCTTATCTCAAATAAGATTTGCTTTAAAATTCATAACCTTATGATCACCAGTGAATGACATTGCCTTGATATGACAGCTTTCTTTTCCAAGTTCCATGATTCTTGTTATTTCTAATGAATTTCAAGGGGATGCCAACCAGGTCACAATAAGCGAAATTCGCTGATAGAAATTAGATTCTAGCGGAATCTCCAGGAGCAAGAGCGGATCCCTAAGACGAATAGAATATCGGTGACATATCAATGGATGTAGTTCATTCTCTCTCTCAAAGATGTTATATGAATAGAATCAGTGAACTCTCTCTCTCAAGGATAGTATGATAATGGAAAGTTGGTCAAGATATATATATATATATATATATATATATATATATATATATATATATAACGATGGGTTGTAAGACTCCAGTGATAACTGTGTCAAATAGGGATCCGATGGTTGAATTGAGGTTTTGCAGAAGTTGTTTACGAATGGACACTATCTCCGGTTTGCCAGAATAAGTGTTGATGATGAAAGAGTAAAGGAATCCCAATAGTGGCCTTAGCTGATTCCGAGGACGGAATCCTTTTAAGGAGGGTAGACTGTAATAACCCGGATTTTTCAAGAAATGATTTTATTATTATTTCAATAATAATTATGTTTTTCCTAAAAATGAGGAGGAATTATTTTATATATTATTTATTTTATTGATCGTTATTCCAGTTTAAGGAATTTCAAAAGTGAATTAATTAATTATTTTCCGGTTCAGTGTAATCGGGTTCTTTTTTAAAGTTTTATCGATCTAGTAGACATCTCGAGTCAATAGTTTATTTGGGCAAAGGTTTAATTTTTGAAGTGTGGAATTATTCAGTAAAGATTTTGTTGTAAATTACTGAATAATTTGGAGATTTTAAAATCTGTGGTAAATGATTATTTTATTTATTTGAGGATTTATAGAATTACTCTATTAATATATATGGATCGAGAATTCAAGAGTTTACTAAAACAATAATGTTCGTGGTACTGTATAAAGTCATGTAAATTGTGATTTGTGAATCACAATTATTATTTTTATGATTTTTTTTATAAATTATTAATATTTTTAAAATGCATATCAATTTAGAAAATTTAGATTTAATTCTTTTTCTTTCTCCGAAAATCTTTAAAAGTATTCTAGTATTTAATTATGCTATAAATATTATTTTTACAAATTAGAGTTATTAGTGTAAAATATTATTTAAGTTATATGGTAATTAATTTTGTGTGTTTTATGTTATTGGGCCAAGCCCATTAGGGTTATAACTAGCTGAGCACATACATACACACAAAACACACATAGAAGCCGTACGATACACACAAAGCAGCGGCAGAATACAGCGGGGAGGGGGAAGGATGTCAGTAGAGAGAGAGAGAAAAGAAATAGAGATTGGGGGATTCAATTTGGGGCTAGTATATATATATATAAATATATACATATATATATATATATAAATATATACATATATATATATATATATATATAGATATAACGAGTGTATATTTGTATGAGGGGTGTGCGGGCTGTGATGGAAGAAGGGGGCGGGAGAGATGAAGAAACGAGGAAGAGAAGGACCACCGCGCAGTGGTCGGCGGTGGTGGCAGCCCTCCAGCAGCAGGGTTCGTGGCTTTGCAACGGAAAGAGAGAGAGTGAGAGAGAGAGAGAGAGAGAGAGAGAGAGAGAGAGAGAGAGAGAGAGAGAGAGATGGTGGAGAAGTTTTCGTGGTGGGTCACCGGAAAATGGTATACTTCGTGCTTTTAATCTATGTATTTTATTGTGGTAATTTAATTAGTTGTAAATTTCGATATAGTTTAATTGTTATAATTTTAATTAGTGGTAAAGTGTGAGCGTTATTGTGTTAATTTTTGTAATTAGCCTAATGTTGTAGATTATGAATATTGTTGTATTTCCGAAATTTAATTCGGAAAGTATGTTGGTAATTATAATTGTGGAGGTTAGTTGTGGGCCGATTATATGTTCGGGTTAGTGAGTGTTAATTGCTAATTGTGATTGTCGTTTAGTAGTAAGGTACTTGATAATTTCCGTATTTGATTCGGAGAGTCTATAATTGTTATTTTTTAAGTGCTAATTATTATCGACTTTTGATGTGTAGTTATATGAGTGGGGTAATTTGTAAGTGTCTATGTGCTAAATGACCTTTGTGATTAAAGTTAAAGTGTGCTAGTGGATAAATTGCTATAAGCTGAGTCGTAGCATTTGTGGTATGTCATACTTGTCAATTACTTGGTGTGGCCTATATGTGGTTAAATGATTATCGGTAATGCATAGGGGTTTAAATTATGTAAGTCAAATTATGGATATTGGTGGAGGTTGAAGTTGTCAGAGTAATGTATAGTTGTCAAAGTTTACGTTTCTATGTAAAGGATGTTGTTAAAAGTATGGTCCACTTTGAAACGATTTTGATTGAAATTGAAGGGCTGTGACCCGAGATAGTCTATTTTACAAAAAGATTACTTGAAAGTTTTCTTATAATAAAAATGCATTTACTGGTTGTATAGTTTTCAAATATTGTCTATAGCAAGGGTATTTTATTTTCCTTACATGTTTAGGTGCCGCATGTCTGGGCGGGTACTTTTCTTACTTGTTTACTTTCTTACGTGTTTAGGTGCCGCATGTCTGGGTTGGTACTTTTCTTACTTGTTTACTTTCTTACGTGTTTAGGTGCCGCATGTCTGGACGGGTACTTTTCTTACTTGTTTTCTTTATGTTGCTGCAAATTGAGGCAGCTTGACTTTCCTTGGTAATTACACAGTTGGATTGTTGAATTGAAAAACAGGGGAATAGTCCTATTTACGAATACTTCATGCCGAAATTTTATAAAAATTCCCTGCATTTTTAATTTATATAATTTATTTGATTTCAATGATCTAAAGGCATGCTTTGGGTGTTAACTGTTTATGTATATATGTGTCAAGGGATTTGTTTTGAGGATTAATTGTGTCTTGGGGATTAATTGTTTATTTATGTGCTAATTCGAGGATTAAGTACATTTCGAGGATTATCTGTTAATTGAGTCGTGACTTGGAGAATGTCAGTAGTATTTTGGTTGAAAGTGTTAAATGGAGTTTGATTAAGTGTTGTAGTGTTATAATGTGTATGTGCATTAAGGGGTATTAGAGTAATCAACTATAGGGAGGACACATATAGTTTGACATTATGTGACCTAGTGGTAATTCTGAGTTGTGTCTACTCGAGATACGAGGTTGGATTGACACGTACTCGTAACCATTTCAGTACCATTAGGGCGTAACCAAGTTGGGGCGACGTGCATCAAAAAGGAAAGATGGAGGCGTCGTATAAAGAAAGGTAGATTACCTCCATGGAATTGCTTGGGCGAGGTGCGAAAGATTTATTCACGGTTTTCTGTTTTCTGCTAAGGACCAGAGGCAAGTTTATTTATGCGTACTCTATTGTTCAGAGTATATGTATTTTGAACTATATGAAACGTACTGGATAAGTTTGATCCATGATTTCAAGTCCTCCAGCCTTGTGCCTTTAATCTCAAAATTCGTATATTCGCGGTGTGCTAGTATTATTAAATTCTGCTTATGCCAATTGTCAAAACCCCATAACTTATAATATTGTCGATGGGCGTCGATATTTTTATGTTTCCCCCTAATCTGTATCTTGGGTATACAATACTTCAAATATTGTACGTTGGATATTTTCGGTTAAGAATATCTAGAAGGATATTGATGTATCTTATTTGAGGGGTTATTTAATTCAATGAATATTATTTATAATATTCATTTAAAAAGGATTTTCATACGGAGTATTTATTTCTTATTGACCGGCAGTCAGTGGTAATTATTTTGATAAAGTGCTTAAAGTCCGGAGAATGCAGGAGAGGTAATATCTTGATTTTGACTAGATATATTCCAAGAGTTACAAATAGGTGCTTTGAGGTTATTGTATATTTCAATATTAGTACTAAATATTATCTGAATATTATTTTAATAAATGAGTATTAAATTGAATGTTCTTTTAAAAAAAATGGGTTATTGAATAATTATTATTCAATAAATAATATATAAATATCTGTTAAATACCCCAAGTGTTTTAAAGGGTATAAGTGATATTTAAGGATTATTTAAGGACTTTCATAGTTGTTTAAAATATTATATTTTGATTCAACCTATGCAAGTTTTCCAACCCTAAGCTTTTTATTTTCAAAATATTATGGTTTAATTTTGCCTATGCAAGATTTCTTAAAATCTTTACTTCGATAAATTGTAAGGTTCATGGAAAAATGGTTTTGCTAGATATAAATGTAGTTCTATGAATATTATACTGCTAGGGACATGTTTCCCTGAAATCTGCTATTACTTGAGAGGGATATGGATAGTGCAAGATACTTTATGGACAAAAAGGGTTATGCTATATATATATAAAGAATATTTTCTTCCAATTGTTTTAAAGAATGTTAGAAATACTACATATGATTTTAAAAGTCAAGGGTTTCTTCATTATACAGGGCTCCCTGGTCAAACTCTTTTAACACAGATTCTTTGCTGAAATCTTAGCTCTGAAGTCAGAATTTATAAAAAGGGTAAAGTGCAAATGGAATAATGGAATTGAAAAAGGGTATCCATCCGAATACAATGGAATAACAACTTTTATAATGGGGATTCTAACATTTGGGCTGAGTTTAATACAGTCCAGCATTCAACATTCTATTTCGGCCCATGTGTTGCCGAAGGAGGATTGTGGAGAACTTTCCTCAAGGGATGATAATCGGAGAGGATCATTCCTTCTACTAGTAGTAAACAGGGAACAAGTACGGGTAGGGCGATTGATCATCATCCTGACGTATCTGGCTACAGGGAAGATCCCCAAAAAAATTTTTAAAAGAAATTGTTGGCAATCATATTATATTGACAACTTGAAAAGAAGGAAATGGCATGGAACAATGGAATGTGTTAAATGATTAGAAGAGAAACTGATATTATATTATTATAAATAAGTAAAGTGATATCCTAATGAATGACAAGCAAGTTTATGTTGGTATATTACTGTACCAACAAGATATGGCTATTTATGGTGATAATCTATTTAATTACCTTATAACTTCATCTTGTAAGTTATATGCTGATATTCTGCTTATATTTTTGCGTAGCAGATATTTTACGGAAAGGTTATACTGAATTTCCATGTAACTTCATCTTTTATATTATATTGAAATATTGTTCATTCTATGGATAACAAAGGTCTCCGGTATAGTCCTATTCCTCCAATTGGAATTGTGCTGCTACACTGTACTGGAAGTCCAGGTGCTCCAGTACCTGTTGTCAGTGTTGAACTTATCAAGAAAAGATATTTATTCAAACGTTCCTATTTTAAAATGACTCAGGGAAAGTAAATGTTGTTAAAAGCTGAATTTATATTATGCTACTCATTTTTCAAACGGGGTGAATGTATTCTTGTAGTAATGTTATTATGCTATTTATGTTGCTTGAGAAGTATTGATTTGGAACCTTATAAATGGTTCAGTTTACATATGAGGAAAAGCAAATATCTTAGCAGCATATTGAACTGCGTATTTTGAAAAGCTTTCTAAAAGAATATCAAAGCTATAGTGTATACTATTTTGTCAAGGTATGAAGAATATTCCTGTTATTATGAACTTAATCCGCTCATTGATGTTATTTTAAGCGTTATACTTCTTCTATTGAAGTTTCATGGTTTTAAATATTTCAAGGATGATATTAAGTATCAGTTGAATGTTGAAAAACCCTATGAGTATAATGAGATATTTTGTTAAACTCTAGTAATAACTTCCTGAGCAATTCTTTCGCTCATACTTGCTTGTTTTCAAATATTAACCTTTCAGAGGAAGGTAGACGGACGAGGTTTAACTGCAGAGTTCGGAAGAAGCAGGTAGTATGCCCTTATGAAGACAAAATGGTCCAGAAAATCTATAGCTGGAGTAAGTTATATGTAGGCATATTGATGGGTAATATATATATATATATATATATATATATATATATATATATATATATATATATATTACTTTGTATCGAGTAGTACTAGTTGCTGGTGTACTTCTTAACGAAGCTATACTAGGAGTATAAGATTTGTAAGACACAGTGCGATGTAATGGAATGGATGTAATGAGAAATGTCAGTATTTGAGTTCTTGTTTCTAGCCCTATAACCTAAAAGATGCTTGGTGGTTAGGGTCTCAAATGTTATAATACAGTTATTAAATGAATGCAGGTGGTTTAATGTCATTAAACAGGTGATTTGATATTGAGGATTTCCGCGTGACGACCAAATCCTTGACCCCGGATTTGGGGTGTTACAGAAGCCCGGGTTGATAAGCTCAAAAATGGCATAAGGACTATCGCAGATGAACGGGATGCAGCCGAAGAGAAAGTGAAAGATTATGAGGAGGAATTGAGGAGACTTCGAGATGAATTTAAGGTCAAAAAATCCGAAGTGGAGATCTTCGCCGAGTTCCTAGAGTCCGATGTCTATGATCAGGAGCTGGCCGGCATTGCTGCGAAGAAGATTCATCGCTCCTTGGTTGTTGCCGAGAAGCTATGCAAGACCGACCCCGGGGCTAGCTGGGATACCTTCGTTAATACATATATGGAAGCGGAAAATGCACTAGCCCGGGGGGGGATGGTGAGCTTGCTCCTTATGTGGCCCCTTCCAGCTCTCCTCAAACTTGAATATCTGCATTGGCTGCGCCCACCCCTGTAATTTCTAATTCTGCTGTCGTGCTTAAACTTTGTAAAACTCACAGGTATTTCGGGCTGTTGGTTAGCCCGACCTGTTTTTATTTGTTTTATAAATTATGCATTTCTCTTTCATCCACCTCGGAGTATAGTTTTTTTTTTGCCATCATTCTAGTTTGAAAAACTTCGAAGTAATTAGCTTTTTTTGTGGTTCTACCCTGGGCATGGTTTTTATTGCCCCCACTCCTTCATGCGGATTTTCCGGATGGGGGAGTTGTGGGGATTCAGTTGCTTTATCTGGGGATTAGCTTTACTTGGAGAGTTTAGCACCAAGTAGGAATGTGTTAATCGTTGTTGAGCTCGGGGCTAAAATATTGCTTCTATGACCCGGGGTTTAGCCATACTTGGAAAGTTAGCAACTTTTCAAGTAGGAATTTGCTTATAGTTGTTAAGCTCCGGGCCAAAGTATCGCTTCTATGGCCCGGGGTTTAGCCTTACTTGGAAAGTTAGCAAACTTTCCAAGTAGGAATTTGCTTATAGTTGTTGAGCTCCGCACAAGAAAACATTCGAAATAAACAAGGATGCTATGTTTTTTCTCATTGATAATCGATTCATTACAAATCCTTTCATCTTGTTTTCAATTACAAACAAAAACAGCCGCATTTCCGCTGATTCCTTCAGGCCTATTGATAGTATTTCCTGAGCCGAAGGCCATGCCATGTGTTAGGCACCTCAGATTCATCCATGTTATTGAGCTTATAGGTCTCGGGGCAAAGTACTTCTTTCATTTTGTAGGGACCCTCCCACTTGGGCATGAGTTTGCCTATGTTGGTGGGATCTGAGGCTACGGTGTCCCGAAGCACTAGATCTTCGAACTGAAAGTTCTTGACTCTTGATTTCTTCCCGAAATATTCACTTGTTTTCTCCTTGTACTTTTTCATTCTTTCCACCATTTTGTCTCTAACTTCCTCGATTAGTTCCAAGTTTGTTCTAAGCCTTTTTTTCATTGGTAACTTCGATAAAGTTGATTGCTCTGTGGGAAGGAGATCCCACTTCAATTGGCAGCATGGCTTCAGTTTCTTAGGCCAACTTAAATGGAGTTTCTCCCGTTCTGGATCTTGGGCTGGTGCGATAGGCCCTAGCAATATCGGTTTCCTACTTTTGAGTCTCGGTGCTCTCGATGTTCTGCACCTCTTTTCAGGGTTCTTGTTGGTTTGGATTCTATGTTTCTTTCTGCTTTGATTTATCTGGTAATAGGAGCCTTTTCGCTTGTTTTCAGGATCTGTTTCGGCCATCACATGAACTTGGCAACAACAACGACCTGCTGTCTCAGTGTCCCCCTTCACTTCCCCGACCCCAGCCGGTGTTGGAAACTTGAACTTGAGGTGTGGGGTCGAGGTCACAGCTCGGAGCTTTGTCATGGGTGGGCGCCCCAGGATCACATTGTAGGATGAAGGGGTATTGATGACAACTTGATCATATGGATTATTTGCTCCGGGGCTGTATCAAACTGAACTAGCAAATAGAAGGTTCCCTGGATAGGGACCAAGTTGCTAAAACCGTACAAGGGATCTTCCATGCACAATGTTCGGGAATTGGAGCCTCCTGTTACTTCGTGGAGGTCTAACCACCAGTGCCTCATTGTGGTTGGGGTCTACCCCCCAAAGTCTGCGCCGCTAAGATATGATTTGTTTGGGAATTGGAGCCTCCTGTTACTACGTGCACAATGTTCTAGTTTGTTAGGCTCTGGATCCTTCCCCTCCATCTGCTGTTCTGCGCGCCAAGTACAGACCCATGTTGCCATTGTTAACTTTTGCTCCTCGACGATGAACTTGAGGGGCAAGCAGTTTTCGGTGTGGTGCCCGTGGGTTACGTGATAGTCACGGTGTTTGTGGCTGGGCCGATCTTCCGGGGCGGTGATCATGGGCTTTGGAGGGTAGAAAGGTTTGCCCCGGATCGGGTTGAGATGTTCTTCTCTGAGGTTGCCGAGTGTTTGTCGTTGGGTGGGCTTTCTTCCTCTAGTCATGGTTGTTGTAGGCTGTTGGGTTGAATGGCTTGGGTTTGCTTAGCTTGGCTGTTTAGTTCAGGGTTGTGGGATTCGTAGGTTCAGCTCTCCTTCTAGCGCCAATGATCACTCTGAAACTTGATCGGGTTCTTCCTCTCCAACTCCTTTCTTGGAAGTGGTATAGCTGTGGTGGGGTGTCTGCAAAACAACATCGGAGGGGGGGTTTGGCCCCGAGATGCCTCCGGCGTGAGAATAAGAGTTGGCTTTGGAAGGTAATAATCAAGCGAGTATCTCAAGAGCAATAAGTGTGTGTAGGTGTAATAATGACCAATCCCTAAACCTCATTTCCTAGGGGTATTTATAGCCCTAGACATAGGATTTAGGGCAATGTTACCTTTATCCTTGATCGTGGGATCTGAGGTATGGGTTGCTGAATTACCGGGATGCTGGACACGTGTCCCCATTGAGGAGTTGTTGATCAGAGTATGCCGAGGTTGCTCAAGACATGATTGACATACACCAATCATTGGCACTTAGTGCTGGTAGCCGCCATGTGTGGGAATGTTTGCTGAGTTGGAGTTCCACGTCTGCTAAGTGTCATTGGTTTGGAGTCCCCTAGTCCGGGGTGGCAACCACTTGTCTTCCACATGTGATGCTGGTCCTGATTTGGGCCTACCATCTTGGGATGGGTTTATCCTATTCTCGCAAATTAAACTTGTTGTTTATGAATTGGGTCCAAAATTGGGCTTGGGCTATTTTAGCCTATCATGACCTGTGTTTTTCATTTATCAGAAAAGGCCTCATTAATATCTCTCAAAGTGCAAATCCCAGTAGAAAAAAAAACTGAAGATACTATGTTGTGTAGTAGTATTTTTCTTATATATTTAATAAAGCAATCCATATTCTAACAGAAAACTGTGAAGTTTTAATGGTTTTACCAAACAAAAGTACTGACTTCAGTACTTCAAAATTCAGATTTCTATTATGTCCTACACTCATAAAAAATTTAACTTTCTTTTGCATACTACTTGCATGACGAAAACTTGTATGATAGTATATTATCATGTTAAACGAAAAAAATAGAGTAAAATAGTGCAATAAAAAAGATCGAATAGTGAAAGAGAAATAAATACTCCTGAGATGTTGGAGCAAACAAAATTTAGTAGCATTAAACAGATAATCTGATACTATCATAAAAAAAATATGTGAAGTTACATAAAAAACAAAAAAAAAATGAGTTCAAATGTATATTTTTACTGAAATAATCTATATTTTTCAAAAGGAAACTAGAGTTGAGTTTTTTGCTTAGTAAAATTAAAAATTTGGAACATATGGTGATCTCTTTTTCAACTTTTACTCTATAATGCCTACACTTCAGTTGAAGAATATATTTTGTCAAATTCTGCATTTTTTCTTCTTGCTCGATAAACCTTCAAAAAAATTGTGTTTTCAATTTTTTCCATGCAACAACCATATCTATTCTCATTTCTTTTGGCTTGGTCCCCCAATCGACAAGACATGGCCTTAAACATCATAAAGAAGTTAACCCACTACAAGAATGAACATGAAAAATTTCTTAGCGATCTGACACTTGTTTTTACTTTGCTTATATATGCGCTAATCGCTATGGACAAAAAAGGTTGCAGATTCAAGTATGTTAGTAATTAAATTTTTTGGTATTTGTTGGTTTTTTTTATAGGAGAATGAGAGAGATAAATATTTGAATGGAAGTTTATACTTTTATTTATCATAAGGTTCTTTGTATAGAGCTAATATAAGATAAACGTGCATGATTAGTGCCACATATAAAGCCTAATCAATAACATATCTTTTACAATGAAGCAACGTTAAAAACACAAATAAACAATTTTGAATAACTCAAGTGGTAAATGGTGTATTCTCTGTCATCCATGGGTACGACTCTGGCTCACCCCGAAAATTATCATAGAACAGATACTAAATTGTAAGGCATATAAGCCTACATAGTCAAAAAAACACACAATTAAACAATTAATATTATGGTTACAATTTTAAATCAATATTCCAACATCCTTCTTGATTCGAAATTGTAAAACTTATTGAGAAATTTAAAACGACGATGTACTTCCCATCATCACACAAACATGGAGCACTTCTCTCCACAACCATGGAGCACTTCTCTCCAAAATCATTTTTCTTGGTGCACTTCTCACCAAATACATTTTGTTGATGCACTTCTCATCAACTTCAAATTTATTAGAGCACATCTCTCCACAAACACTATTCTTGGTGCAGTTCTCACCAATTCCAACTTTATTTTATTTTTACACATCTCATCAATATTAAATAACTATAATTTTGGAGCACTTCTCTCCATAGTAAAACTTTCACCGGCGATTCTAAAATAAAATTTTTTTCATGGCTACTTGTGCCATGCTTTATTTCTCATCATCATGACACTCATCTCGGTGCCTCTTGTTATTGGACCTTCTCGACCTTTCTTCGTGTTCTTCCAACGAAGTTTTTGTTGACTCCTCTCCGAAAATTCGATTAGTGTTGGATTGTTTCTAAGAGGTTGCATCTCCCTCCCAGATTCAACCCTCCACAAACTTGAACCTCTCATACGAGAAGTCATAACTATACACATAAACTTACAGATCCCTTAAGACTATTGAAGCTCTGATTCCATGTTGGTTTTTTTGATAGGAGAGGGAGAGAGATAAATATTTGGATGGAAGCTTATACTTTTATTTATCATAAGGTTCTTTAAATAGAGATAATATAAGCAAACGTGCATGATTAGTGCCACATATAAAGCCTACTCAATAACATATTTTTTACAATCAAACAACATTAAAAACATAATTAAATAGCTGGGGTGTTACTCATCCTTTGGGGTTCCCATGTTCGGCATGTCTATAGCTAGTATCCGGCATGTAGATAGTTGGAGTGTCGTTTCTCTAACCTCAGTTTATACACCTGAGGCTTCTGAACACTGGGGTATCAATGGTTCTTATGTGATGTGGTCAATTGTGATACCGCTACTTTCAGGGATGTTGGCGCAGTTTGGATCGCTTAGAAAGTCTTCAGATTCGTTTTTAGCTTCAAGAACTTTTAAGTTCATCTTGTTAAACGATCAGAAAACAATTTATTTGTTTTTAAACCTGGTCGTATCGAAAGTCGGTGGTTTGTCCCGCTGTTATATTGAGTTGATTTGATCCAGTAATATAATTCTATGCATTTCGTCAAAAAAAAAAAATATTATGATTACAATTTTGAATCAATATTCCAATAGTATTGACCATTTGTTTATTTAATCAAAATGTGCTTTGCTACATCTTTCTGCCAAAATAACAATTTGGAATATCAATCACTGGAGAAAGATACATTTTTTCAGATTACTATTAGGTCCAACATTTCATCGTAAATATTAAAATTTCTTCTACTACTTCCTAGTTGCATATAAGATAAATATGTAAGATTGCAAATTATTCAAATAATATGAATAATAACAGGGGTAATTTGTAGGTTTATCATATTATTATGTAGAAAAAACTTTTTAATGCACAATCAAAGAGTGCCTGAGAAGTGCAAAAGTGTTTCTAATATCACAAAAGGTCTAATTATCACCTCCCCTTGCAGTTTGCACCGTAAGTTAAATATAAGTCTTTCAATTGCCTTTCACTGATTAAAAGAAAATGCATACAGCAAAGCAGTTGAGAATGACTCTAATTTTAAAATTTCCTTATACATATATTTAACAAAATCATAATAATATCCTCTGTTCTCCCTTTGGAGCCTTCTGAAATAAGGGAATCAGTGGTACTTTATTAGTTACAATCGGTTTCATCTTTGGTCCTTAGTCATTACTGTTTCTGTTTTTACATGTAGTAGTAGTTGATTTGCATGCTTCAAGTTGATTTGCATGATGGGCAAAGTAGAAGGTGATCAATTAACTGATCGGAGCAACAGCAAGTAAACTAAAACAAAATTACCAGTTGTGAAATGACAGACACAAAGGCAAGTACTTAAAATTTCATGCCATTAGTTTCATCATACAGATGAATAAAACCTTGAGACCATTACAGTACCCCAAACGCAGAGAGCGACGTAGTTATGAAAGACACAAAAATAAATCAAGCAGCCTAACAACATTAAACACATCCAAGACTGGAATTGCATAAAATACATAGGTTGCTGCATTATTATAGTACAATACATGGAGAAACACTAGCTTCTTTGTTAGGTACTCAGTAGTTCCATTTCATCTTTAACAGTTGCACGGATCACATTTGCAGTTTGGTCCGCACTTGCAGGCATGCCCTCCTTCAGCTACAAAGCTCATCTCTGAACCCTGAGAGAACCTATAGTGGCAAATCTTAAACAAGTTAAAAAAAAAAGTTATAAAATCGGTGAAACCAAAAATTATGCATTTCTCAGTAATGAAACTCATAATTCATACGTCTTTTTTGGTGCAACTCCATCAATGATGGTTACAGTTGTGTTCTGCTCCACATCAGGATACATTCCGCATCTGAGATTTAAAAAGAAAAAACATTAATAATAACCAATTAAGTGATGATTAATATCTGGTTGCAGAAGTTTCTGCCATTATTTATAACAAATAGCAATGAAATTTCGTTTATAATAATTGTCTTGGTAGAGGAAAATTGATAACTCAATCCTTAGTCTTGTATCCTAGTATATAGACTTGTACGGGGTTCGAGCCACACTAGAGGCACGGTTGTGTGATTATATTAATTTCCGCAATTGACTATATCCAAAAAAAGAAAGATTATTAATAGCTTACCCTCCACAGCCATTGCCGCACTTGCAGCCAGTTCCACAACCACAGTTTCCTCCACAGCAAGACATTTTCGAATGGATAGTAAAGAGAATGATTCTGATTATAAGATTGTGCTGGACTCTGTTGTAATCACTCTCACTTATCTGGTGACTTGTTTTGTGAAGCCATGAGCTTTATTTATAGTGCAGAAAGGAGAAAGGAGGTTAACTATCGACCGTCCACCTGTACCAATCGAACGGAAAGTTAAATAATAAATATTCTCTGGTACAGCATTGTCTGTCGCCTGAAGAACTACGGACCGTTTGGGAAATTTTAAAATAAGTTACTTAATACTTATATGAAGTAAGTAATTTATATGAAATAAGTAATAAGTTACTTACAACTTATATTTTAGTGTTTCGATGTTTAACTTATAAGTTGGTAAAATATTTATTAAATTAAATTAAAAAATATTAATTATTTAGTATAATAATCCCAGTACATGCATATGACATTTATAAATATAAATGTAAAAATATAAAATATTAAACAAATTAAAAAATCAAGTAATACGAAATAAGTTGGAAAAAAGTACATCATTACTAACTTATCACTTATCAACTTATTTGACAAAATAAGTTCATTCTACTAAAGTTGCCAAACAGCACGGGATAAGTTGAAATGGGCTTAAGACCCATTTAAGCTCATTATCAGAGCACCCAAACAGGCCCATTATTTGTACTTCATAGTTCATATTGTTATCTTTAAGATTTTTTTTTTGCGTATCAGACTATCAGTATAATAATAATATCCATGCAATAATATTCCAGAAATTAGCAATTTTTATCAAGTAATAAATTTTATTTGTTCAGACTTGGGTAAAAAGTTGTATTTCATATGGTGATTCTGATTGTAGTTATCTAGTATTTACATATTATTGTACTTGATTTAATTTAAGTTCATGCACCTTCAATCATTGCCGACAAACATGCAATTTCAATATTATGCATGACACTTTAGTTTTTTATATGAAAAATGTTAGAGTTATGTGAAGTTTCACAAAAATTTTCATAAAATGATAAATGTATTAATTTAATTGGTTATAACACAATGGACTCCCTGCATTCACATTAGTATCAATCAATAAAAACATTTATTAGTGAAATTCACCTCATTCTGTAAATATTTCTGTGCAAATTTCTGTGCACCTAGCACTGCTTTTGTTATATACTAAAAGAGCAAAAGTTTTGCCTCTACTCGTAAGTGTAAAGTATTTTGCAAAAAAAAAAAGGTGTTAAACTTTGATATGCGTATATCTTACCCTCCAAAAATTCTGGTCCACAAGCCGATTACAATAGGTATGCTTGATTTGATTTTAGTGAAGAGCTATTTTTTTGGTCCACTAAGAGCATCTCCAATGTTAATAGCTATAATTGTTAGCTAAAATAAAATATAATAAGAGTTAGTAAAAATTTGTTGAACCCGTAAGGGTTTGTGCTTCAATAGTATTAACTATAATCCTTATACCTATAATTCAAAAAGAGTATTTTATTATTTATTTCAAATTTTAAAACAATTATATTCTATGAAAACTATAGTAGTTTGATTTATTTTAAAACTTTAGGGTGAACTTGTTGAAATTTTTTAGAGAACTAGTACCAAAATTTACATTTTATTAAGTATTTTGTTCTTGAAGTGAATTAGGTCATTTCGTGAACTCAATGATATTTTACGGTGAACTCATTTATTTATTTTATTATTTATTTTAGAGAACTTAATGATATTTTACAGTGAACTTAATGATTTATTTAGATGAACTTAAGTGATATTTTACGGTAAACTTAATGATTTATTTAGGTGACGAACTTCATAATTGTGCAGCAAAGAGTCAAGTGGCGGGGAAAAGACGACTTTGAGTTCTACATAGAGTAGCTAACAGTTGGAGTTGCTCTAAGAAAAAAAAGTCCTAAAGCAGAAAGTGACTGACTGAAATTATAGACTAAAAAAAGAGAAAGTTACTTTGCATAAGGAACCGAGGGAGTCAATCAATCAAAGCAGAACGCCATTGCCAATTTGCCATCATCTCAAACAAGAGAAGCATGCTTATCTGAACCATTTAACCTTTTTGAAACAAAATTCCGAACCATCATCTTAGACGATATTTATATATGTCATAATTTCAATGATATCAAAAAATAAAATTTATATATTATTAAGACCCTTACTAGGAAGCCGACTGAAGAACAATGAACAAAGTTCGATATAAACTTTAACAATACTTAGGGACTGATTTCAAAAAAAAAAAAAAAAACAATACTTAGGTACCATGATTAAAAGTACAAGATTTCGATATTACTGTTAGATGGCCAATTCTGCCAAGCGATCGAGGATAAAAATTCATTTATCAATAACAATTTGAACCAGCCACAGCTGAATAGAAGTTTTACTACTATCAGGTATCAGCACATAGGTTGAAGTGCAATTGTCATTCTGATATTATCTGAAAATCAATCAAGAAGCTTTTGGTGCTCGGTTTAAGAGCAAGGAATCTTTTCTAGAAAAGAATGGTCTGAGTAGTCTGCTCTTGCCTACCCTACTTCAAATATTGCAATCTCTTTTTCAAACACTTTCCTCTCAACATGCTATATATATGTATTGTTCTATACCAATGTACCAATATAATATCTCAAAATCTTAACTATACACCATGTATATGTATTATTCATTGTTGATGGTGGATCCAAGATGACCTTCATCCGTTTATGGTGGTGGATTTGGAATAATTGAACAAAAGTGGACTCTGTTTATTTTATTTCGTGAACTAGGCTGAAAATTGCAAATAAAATTCGTTGGTCAAGAATATTTGAGATTTGAGAATATCTCCCGACAAAAAAAGACATAATTTTATCCTATCGTCAATATCTACCCATCAAACAATCTTATAAAGTTATATGCGATGTTAACATACACAATCATAACAAATTAGTTGATGAAGTTGTATTTTTGTCATTTTTGCAGATGAGGGAAGCGGGAAGCCATGTTTGTGTGACTTTCTTAATTGTTTTTCTGATAAGGAAAAAGTCATAAAACTTCAAACTCTAAAAGAATTGTGAAAGAAGAGCTCATGTACCTATGGCCCCTCTTGAAAAAATACAATATTTTTAAATTTTTTGATGAGAATACCACTTCTGAACTTTTTAGCCAAAATTATCGACGTATTACAAATTTTCAAAATGAATATTATTAATAAACATTTGGCAAATGGATAGAAAATTATCAATGTGTTACGCATTTCCAACATGTTCCAGCCTAATTTTGAAGAGCACGCAACCTTTGCTTTCTTCGTGTTTATTTCGTACGTAAAATGTTTCAGCAAGACATTAGTAGATATGTTGCATGAACTACTTCGTGTTTTATTACCTATACTAGTTGATAACATGTACTAAACACGAACACAGATTGAACACGTACCGAGATTAAAATATTAATACGTTATTTGATTATATAATTATGAGAATCAAATCTGAGATAAAACTAAAAAAAATTAAGTAAATAAATTTTTATAATTATGTAGTTGTAAGGAATTAAACCCAAAGTGAAGTTAAAAAGAATTAAAGTAAATAAATCTTGTATAATTATGTAGTTGTAAGGAATCGAACCCCGAATTTAATAATAATCAAATTTGATATAATAGTAATTTGGTACCATTGTGTACAATTAAAACATGATTTTTCATACTAATAAAGAGTATAGATACAGGAGTCTGTAACATTACGAATGGCCAATGGGAACACTATTTTTTTATTATTTTGCTAAATTAATAATTGTAACGCCCCGACTTCCTAATACTGAAAATATACTTTTATAATAAAATACTCAATTATTGGGATTAATTAGATAAAATAAACTTTGATACAGGGGATTTTAGAAAATTTCGGCATGAAGTATTCGTAATTCAGACTATCCACCTTTAATTCGAACCAAACCAAATTTCATTCAAATACCAAACAACAATTCCAACTTTTAAGAAAACTAACACTAGTTCAACCTGTCCTGACCGATCAGGTGAACCATACTGCAACGCCCTCCCGATCAGGGGTGAAGAACGGGGCGTCACCAAACCAAATACATAAACCCTGCTGACAATAATAATAAAACATAATATATCGATCCCACTATAAACATGGATTTTTAACAGGTAGTGATATGAAACAAGCAACTACCAACTAAGTTATTACATTACAATACCAAATCCTTTATCAAAAGTTTAATACAACATAGATATAAAGAATCCACAACACGCACTTCTCCTGATATAGCTCTTAAGACGTATCCTCTTCTCTCTTAACAGAAAAAGGGTTAGAAACAATAACAAGAGTGAGCCAAATGCTCAGCAAGTGACAACATAGATATAAAGAATCCACAACTGAAATCTGGGTACAACAATATAAGGTTTATTCTTTGAACTTATCTAAATATGACAGATGACAACTTACATTCCATTTCATAAGTAAAGAGGGAGAGCAGTCAGTTCTCTAAAACAATTCTATTTATAAAACATTTAAATTTGATTGGAGGTTTTTCACGGCATCGGACAATACGGGTGATCAGCCACGTAAAGTCTCCATACCGGACACGAAGTCCCTCTGGACCTTGAAATTGGGTTCCCAATTAGGCAACACATTGGCCTTTCAAATGCTGGACTGGGCACTCCCCCAGCCTCTTACGCTAAAAAAATTCTGGATCGGCGTCAGCCGGCCTCTTACGCTCTCCAATCTGAAGGAATCCGTAGAAAACATTTTTGATGGAATCCCTGACAATAAACCTTTAAAATCATTTAAAACATTTCACTTTTCAGTCCTTAAACTCACTGATAACAGATCAGCCCAGCTTAAGGAACTTTAAAACATTTTTAAATAATTAAGCCTTTTTGAATTGTATCTATAAATAATTTATGGTCAGGGAAACATTCTGTTGTAAGTGCATAAGGAACACAAGGTAAGGATTCAAGTGTGATTCAAAGGTATTTAAGAATAAGGTTTAGTCCCGCACATAATAATATAAGGAGGTAATGTGAAAGAAATATTTAATTAACTCGGGCAGGTTTCAGAAAATCAGGATTAAATCAAATAAAAGGGTCACGAGCTAATGATGAATAAAGTAAATGTTAAGGTTTTTGAATTAAGGTTCCAGGGATTATAAGTAGTGTTTCATTTGGGTGGTTTAGGAAATAAGCGTAAAGAAAAGGTTTATGACAGAGCAAGGCATGAATTATAATTTAAGGTTTATAGTTTAACAAGAATTAGAGTGAACTAGTGTGACAGTAGGGTTCAGGAGTTTAAACAATTATTCATGGCATCAACGATAAGGTATGAGAGTTTAAACATGTAATTCATAAAGACAAATAACAGGGTACAAGAGGTAAGCAACAATTTATAAGGAATAAACAACAAGGTACAGGAATTTAGTCACAATTCATAAGCAGTTCATGAATTCCGAACTTCCACATAAGGTTCGAGTCACTTGCCTTAACAAGGTGCTTTCACACTAGTCACTTAGCTCAAAAGCCCTCAGCCTTTGCCTTTCCTTAATCCCTTAAGTCTACGTCCTTCGAATCTACACATATAAAAACACTATTTCAGAATTTTATAGAATATTCGACGTTCCTCTACAACATCTAATCTTAATCTACCCTTGCGATAGTCCTTATATTTATTCACTTTATTCATATATTATCAACCCTTGACCACTGACATATATAAATTAAATTATAACTAATAAATATTTAACAAATAATCACATAAATAAAACATAATCCAAATACCACTCCATACTAGTAGTACATACGTATATACATATACTCGAGGAAATAAAATTAAGATTTTTAGAAAATTTTGACGGCATCCCTTTTATATGGGTAACTGCCAGTCGAAACATAACTGACACAACCAACCAACAATTATCACATTCCAAAAGAAATCCACTACTATCCATAAATTAACAATTCAAACTAATATTACTCCAATCCGAATAATCCTTAAATTAATTAATTTATACAAATGGAATATATAATCGGGAAATTAAAACGGAACTGAAAATATTACATAATAATTTAGTATATGACTAATTTTTGAAAAATCAATTAAATCCTGGCAAAACCAAACCAATCAAAATTCCAGTTACAACACTTAGACCACATGACTATAAGTAGTATACTCAGCGGAAACTAGAACAAGTATAAACCACAAAATCGAATCAGAACAGTTGATACACACAATTCCTTACCTCACTTAACATTACCAATACTTATTCTTTTAACATACAACCAAATAGCAAGAGTAATAGACACCCAATTGATTCCCACACGCGCCCCCTACGCGGAAACACACACAATCAGCACATACACATATTTAGGATATACCCCCACACTCACGCTGGTCGTTTGCAGCAGCCCAGAATCCACACACCCACAGCACTTTGACAGCAGAAATAGGGGAGGGGAACTAGAGCTCAACCGGGCATTTAAGCCACTCACACAAGCTCATCAACATACAAACTCATGCACATGAACACACTGCTGATACACACACCGCACGATACACACGCATACACACAATGATTAACAAACTACAGAGGAGGGGAGGAATGGGTTCAATTTCACATAGACACCCCCCAGCCCAGCATACGCTGCCTCACAACCTCACACACACGGCTGCACAGTAGCGTAGGCACACACACACAAACCAAATTAACACACACCTGTATACATATGTATAAAATCGAGTAGGAAAAAGAAGAATGAAGAGTTTTTGAGAACCTTCGGGAGAAAGAGCAGGATTGAGAGATTGATTATGATTTGGGGGAAAAACGAATTAGGGATTTAAGAATTAAAAGGGAATAAAAGTGGTTTACGGAGTTTATAAGCATTTTCTGATTAAACAATTTAAAATCCATCTCGTAAAATAGAAATAAATAGGTAATAATTGAAACAAAAATTGAAATTTCATTTTTAAAACGTAGATAATGAAATTATCTATCTCTCCATATTTTTAAAATATTTTTAGGATAAAAATGAATTAAATATGAATTTTTAAAGAATAAATCCATAAAACGCAAAAATAATTATTAAAATCATTTTAAAATCCTTAAAAATCAAAAATAATTCATCTAATATTTTTATAAATCAAATAAACCCATAAAATTAATAATGTAAAAGATTTCATGATTTTTACTAATTCCGATGATTTTATAAAATTCTCAAAAGATAAATAACACATAATTTAAACAGAATTTATTTACCAAAAATACAATAAAAAAATACACGACCTTACACTACACACGTAAATCATCAAATAAACCTTCAAACACGATATCATACATATTTACCTCATCCACAATATTCACGTCACATAATTCACATTTAATAATAGTTATAAATACCAAAAATTTTCTGAGGCGTTATATCCTTCCCCCCTTAACAACATTCTGTCCCCAGAATCTCACTTAAGTAAATAGATGAGGATACTTTTCAAGCATCTCGCTCTCAAGTTTCCAAGTTGATTCTTCAACTCTAGGATTCCTCCACAAAACCTTTACCAGTCTAACCATCTTATTTTTTAACTTCCTGTCAATTCTATCCTGAATCGCTACAAGCTGTTCTATGTAAGACAGATCCGGTTGTAACTCATTAGGCTCATACTCGATCACATGACTTAAATCTGGATGATATTTCTTGAGCATTGACACATGGAAGACATTGTGGATATGTTAGGTCCGGAATAACGTAGAAGGGGGGTTGAATGCGTTATTTTAGAAATATTTCGATTTTTGATGTGGATATGAGATCAAAAATACTGAATCGAAATAACACAACTGTTTGGGAAATATCTTTGAATAGATAAAACCCGGAGGTTTGTTACAAAATCTAATCCTATGGATCAGCTACAAAATCAAACACTCCTAAGGATAGTTTAGGCACGAGGACCTTCTACCCGACACTTCCTGAAAGCGGGCTAAGCCGGCTTTCCTACTAGATGGACTGTCTAGCAGCTCACACAGAGAAGATATATAAGAGAGAGAAGAGAAAGTTGTGTGTTGAGGTGTGTTTTGAAATGAAATACAACAGGCCTATTCATATATTATAGAAAGTCACTATTTGACACTATTCCAACAACCCCCAAATAGTAACCGAGCATTATTCCAACAACCCCCAAATAGTAACCGGACACTATTTCACCAACCCCAAATAGTAACCGGACACTATTACACCAACCCCAAATAGTAACCGTGCATAGTAACCGTGCATAGTAACTGTGCATAGTAATACTATTTTTGTATCTCTTGGGCTTCTCTCTTTTGTTTTATTCTGCTGTTTTAATTCGTCACTGAAAATAATTCAAGTACTACATTAATTTAATTATTTGTTATAAATAATTAATTACTCTGTTACTTATTTAATTTTAAGAGAGTAAATTAATTTTTGACAATACCTTGAAATATTATGTCTGTCCTTGATCGTCAATAGGCTTTGGCAATTCTTTCTGTAAATTAATGTGTTGATCCTTCTCGTATGTGCTGACACTTAGTGCGCTAGTCTAGTTCACAAGTGACTAGCACTGATCTTGATCTTCACACCTTCGTTACATTCCAATTGATTAGCCTGTAGCATTATCTTCAAATTATGTAAATACATGGAATCTTTTTGGCTCTTCGACTGAATCATCTGTACATCTTATTCTGTCACTGAGGCCTGAACATGTTAATGAACTTCTTTCAGCGACTTGATCCTTGTTGGTGCCTCTTCTTCAAATTTCACGATCCCTGTATATATTTAATATTATTTATCTTTTATCCTAGTTGAGTTATATATATATATATCCTCTATTACATATTACATTACATTATGCTTTACAATCTCCCCCTATTTGATTGTTAGGGTTTGACAAGCAAATCCCTAGAGGATAACTCAATTGATACAACAAAAATAAAAATACAAAGATAAATAATATTAAAGCGCATTCTGGATCATATATATACATTTTTCAGATTTCTAAAATTAACCAAGTTTAAGACAATTGTTCCTTTAGACTGAACATATCTTCAAGTTTTCCTTTGCTTTTTTTTCACATAGCACTAATGCTCCCATTAGCTTTTCCTTTCCCAAAATAAAGTTAATTCCATGTCAACAACCTTTTCCTTGCCCTTATTACGCCTAGTAGCTTCTTGCCCATCCACCTTCTCCCCCTCAGTTGGGTTATCCTCCAAAATAGTAGGATGTGGAGTTGGTAAATTGGACGAAGATGTCTTCACCAAGGAATTAATTGCATGACTAAACTGGGCTGCCATGGAACTTAATTGAACCTGGAATGCATCATGTTGAATAAGTTGCAAATTTTTTATTTCTGCAATGGACTTACAGATATTTGACAACTCTTTCTCCATTGTTTGGACCCGTGTATGGAGTCTGTTGTATTCCTTTCTGGTTACAGGTGCATGTGGTTGAGTAGGTTGCTCACTCATACGTTCTGCAGGTGTTTCACTCAACACTCTATATTCACTCGATTTAGTGGTTTGGGTGACACTTACATGCTCTGTTCGTGTTTCCCTCAACTCTCCTCCAGAGCTTCCACCGATACGTGTACCTGCAAATGAAATCATCATATCCCCTTTTTCAGAGGTCACGGATGGTGCAATGAAAGTTCGTGAGCTTTCGTCCCCACGTGAAGCGAGTTGTCTACCACCGGCAAAGAGTGGTAAACCTCGAAAGAGATCCAGAGATTTTCCATCTGGGAGGTTAAATTTGAATCGATTAAATGGCACAAAACCCAAGTTTCCCTCGACTGTCTGTGAAGACACTTGGTTCATAAAAGAACCACCTACCGATGGATCTTTCCGTAAAATGGAAGATTTACCAACAGTTATTGAGGTAGGTAATTCCACCTCGGATGCCTGTGAAGGCATTTGATCTTTAGAAAGATCATCAACCACTCTTATGTTCCGTGAAATGGAACTCAAGATAGTTGCTCCCGTCAATTCAACCTTATTTACATTTTCACTCATTTGACAAGGAAGAATTGTTTCACTAACAGTTAAAGTTACCTCAGGTTCATTTGGTTTACTTCTTTTAGATTAAGATAGAGCTGCTGATGTAACTAACTCCTTATGTGGTACTGCTGAGGCACTATCTCCCTCAAAAGTTTTGATGGCTGGTCGTTTAAGTGACAATTGAGGTGTAGGAGTTTGTTGTGTTTGTGTTTGCATTTGTAGAATGGGCTCTTCGACCTGTGTTAGAGTCGGTGGGATTTCCTGCTCTTGGTCGGGTAAGATGGCCACTAGGGGCTGTAGAAAATGTATTTCCTGTGACACAACAGGGAATACAGATGTTGGAATAGCACGGATTGAAATATTACCTTATCGTATACCTGCTCCCACTGGTCTTGGTAACAACGGAAGTGGGACAGTCTTTAGATATTCAGTTAGGACTGTAGGCACATCCGTATAGTTCTTTTTGCTGATGTAATTAATTACATTTGTCTTCACGTAAGAACATTCCACATTTTTACCATTTTCCAAGCGTACCCTGTCTTCATCATTCAAAAAATCATTTAATATTAGCTGTAAAAACCTTGGATATAGAAATTTGACATTTTAAGTCTGAACATCTCTTGTTCCCAAGTGTTTCATCTTTAAAATGATTTGACCAAGCACTATTTTTACAAAATTAATCCTCAAATTATTGGCGACCGCATACCCTATTTTTTGAATAATTTCAGGTATTCGATCTTGATTTGTTCTATCTGAGGAAAGAACATGGTTAAGAGTGTGAAAGAAGAAATTCCAGTACTGGGCTAGAAACGTTCTAGAAAGATTATCAGTATTGAAATTGCCATCTTGGTACCTTATAAAACGAAACAACATTTCAATCTGTTCAGGTGTAGGATCAGAAACAAGATTTTCCATAGGAAAATGAAGAATTCGACTAAAATCTCGTTCAGTGACCCTAATCAACCTACCAAATAGTCGATATGTGATTGTACACCAGTCCTGTCCAGAAGTGTTAACCGCACTACAATATAGTTCACGCAATGCATCATGGTTAAGCTGCACTGGTGTAACTAAAGCACAGCGAATTAATGAATATTCATTCAGAAATTGTGTCCAAGCCCGAAATTGCTCATCAAGAATGGTTTCGATTTGCTGAATGGAAATAGGATTAACTTTGGCAATTAAAAAGCTTCCCTGCAATGCCATTTTCAAAACTTTGAGGAAATTCAAAAACAAGGGTTAGTTTTTATAAAGGATTATGTATAAAGCAAGAATTTGACATTCGATCTAAAAACCACCAGCTAGATTGTAACACCCCCAGATCCGGGGTCCGGGATCCGGTGGTTACGGTTTCCAATTCTGTCCACAACAATTGAACTTTCCTTAACATAAAATAAATTACATCTCTATGACCCAACACAACAATATAAAACACACCCGTTATAGTCCCAGAGATGAAATCAGAGTAACAATCAAATTTTTTATTAATCACATTATGAGTTCTTACAATCCGAAAGAATTTCAATATAAATACATACTCTTTGCCATCCATTTACATAAGTCATACTAGACCATATACTTGGAACTGAAAGAATAAATCTATCATACCAATAGCTTCTTCTTTAGCTCTGGTAGTCTCATCGTCCTCGCCTGCGTCGAGTGCGCCTTGTGCGAGTCATCTGGTCTAGCTGTTGTTGTGATATAATAATAAAGCAAGGGTGAGCAATAGCCCACCAACAATAATGTATAACTGAACGATAATATATAACAGTTCAAAAGTATCTTTCAAACCATATGCCATGCATTTACGGAAATGATGCCGGTATAATATGAACGATGAAGTTACAAGGTAACTTAAAGTATTTGTTTGTAGAAATATCTGCTACATCAAAAGTAAGCGAGATATTCTCATTGTCATTAAAAAGAGGAACTTGCATGAAAAGATTGCAAATCCAATTATGAACACTTTTCCAGCTCTGCCAACAGTAATCATGTTGCAGGAAATAAATAAGTTTAGATGATGAACCAATGATGGAGTATTCACCACGCCCGCTGTTCCAATCTTGATGATCAGTCGAGATCGTACAGCTCAAATTAGATTTATTACCGGTAGAAGGAAGAACTGACGGCTTTACTTGTCTACCGCCTTACTAGCTCTCCCCGGCCAACGGTTGGGCCAAAGGGGATGGACCGGCGCTACTCGGCCTCTTACACGACTCCTAGTTCAATTAGAATTCATGATTCTGAATGTAACGTTCGTCCCCCTTTCCCCAAGTATAATACTTGTTGATAAGACTCTACAAAGTAGTCGTATCTAGTTGGAAAGGAAAATTCACCAATAACTTCCAAGCTATTTCTTGGTAACGAATATCAACTTGTTCCAACAATCTTACCCCTCGAAAGAAGAGAAGGTACACAACGACTTAATAAGTCAATAGCACCCGCATTGCGAGTGAAGAGAATAATTTATGACCGGGAAGTCGACAAGATAAATAACAATTTCCAAGTAAGGTTCCCTTATTATTAGGGAGGTAGAATCAAAGAAGAATGATGTCTGAGAACCTTTCTTGATATAAGATTAATAATAATATGACTCCGAGATATTTTCCGTAATAATCGAAGAAGATAAACCTTATTGAGGTTATACTAAGTATGGAATAAATATTCAGAGAATATTTATTGAATTAAAATATTTAAAGAATATTTAAGAATATGAAAGAATATCATTAATCAGAGTATTTCTCCAAATAATCCTTGAAGAAACATCAAGAGAATATTTATTGAATAAATAAATATTTAAATGAATATTCAAAATAATATTCATTAATTAATAAGGAATTTAAATGAATATTCAAAAAGTAATATTCATTTAATGAATAATATTCTAAATGAATATCAAGTAATATTCATTTAGTAATCCAAGCTTTAAAGGAATATTCGAGATAATATTCGATAAATAAATCAAGCTTCAGATGAATATTAGAATAATATTCATCAAGTAATTAATATCTTAAATGAATATTCAAAAGTAATATTCATTTAATAAAATAATATTCTAAATGGATATTCAAATAATATTCATTTAGTAGTCCAATCTTTAGAAGAATATTCTGAATAATAATCGATAATCTATTCGACTTTGAATGAATATTGAAAAATATTATTCGTCGAATGGTTACGTTCAAATAATTATTTGAAGTAAGGATCGTTAAATAAATAATCTCGGACGAATATTCAAATAATATTCGTCGCCCAAATAATGGAAAATATTTACTTAAATATTTTCCTCCGAGGTGATCTCGATATATCAAGAAATATTGACTCCCGGTCTATATTTGACGAATAAGATGTATACGCCCTTCTATGAGGGTCTTACAATAACCGGCTTATAATTGATACGTTAGTTATCTAATTTATAAGCCAATAAACAATCAGGGAACAATCATAACGATATAACTTGAAAGTAGGCATGCATGCTATGGCATATGTATAACAGAAAACATATATATATATATATATATATTCAATCAGAACAACAGCTTAAAAGAAGGGAATTGAAACTTGCCTGGTAGTCGAGTACGATAAGGGGTAGTGGTAGCGGGTCCCGGGTCAGCTTGGTGATCTATAAATAGCCAAGACATTCGGGATTAATCACTTAAAACTTTAAAGGTTAAGTTATACTTAAATCGAAACACGTTCTCGAGTTATCTCGTTATACCCCTTTTAGTGGATTTCTTTTATCATCGATCCGACTCGACATTCGTTCGTTAATACGACATGTCACTGTACTTACACTTGCTATATACTGAAGTCATGTAAGTTTTAAGGTCGATCATTTACGAACCAAGAGTATATCTCGAGATTTATCGCCCGTTTTCTAAGTACTTAACCAAGTTTATAACCAAGTATGCTTTTAGGGGTTCGCTCGCGTTTAACCTTGATTCGAACATTTTTATAAAATCGGAAAACGATCGCTTCGATATGTGGTTTTCTCTCACACCTTCCTTTTTACCTCTAATATTTAATTATCAAGATTCGCCACTGATTTCGTAGTATTAAAGGAATCCAATTTCAGTTACGAACTTTCAATTACGGTTTCGAACCACTTTTAGTAAATCGGCTATAATTCCTAAACCGTAAGTCCATTTCACATGATCTTTATAAGTATGTTTTCAAGGTTTAACGAAAATCGGGCATTACGACGGCTATAAATCGGATATTTCCAAATTCCAAACTTTCCAATAATCATAGTTTCCACCCCAAACAACATATACATGTTATTCAACCATGAACTAAGGCCAAACAATGCCTTTCCGTTCATCTAAAACATTTTAACATTTAACAAAGCCCAATCATGTCTCTAAGGTAACATACATGCATAATATCACTAAAACTCACTTAAAACTCATGATCCATCAAGAACATGTTTAAACTCAAAACAAGATCTAGGGTTTCAAGTTGTTATACCTTCTTGGGAGTATGAACTAGCCTTAAAAAGCTTGGTATAGTCCTTAGGAGTGTTTAAGCTTGCTAGATCAACCAAAGAAATCAAAGAAAACAAGATTAGTTCATGAAGAACACTATTCACCCTCATCTTGGATGATTTATTTGAAAATGGAAACAAGGGAGTTTGAAGCTAATATTTTTAGGAGATCATTTTTATGAAATGTAATACTCACCATAAAAATTTGGAGATCAAACAATGGTTGGAAGTTGGATTTTGAAATCTCAAAACTTCAAAAATTCGAAGTAGGTGTTTCAAGGGGAAAAATAGAGCGATTTTGTCGAATTTATTTGACCACTCAAACGATCTTCAAAAATTATGAAATTAAATCCACAACTTCATATTGATGTGTAGAAGCTTCGTGAATTTTTTCATGATTTTTAAATGAGTAGAACTGGGCGAAAAAAAATCGTAAAGATCCCCTTGTCCTGGAAAACCAAACTGATGGAAATGGGGGAGAAAGGGTATTTGCTTGGTTGCCTTGGTTTGCTCTCATCCAAATGAATTATTGTGATAATATCTTGTATAAATTGCCTTTATTAAAGTGGTGATGCAATGGATGAGGTGTTTGGAGAGACAAGTGTTGATGATTTGGTGGTAAGATGATAAAGTGTTGCTAAGTACTAGTTAGCTTTCTAATCTTGCTAGTTGGTATTGTAACTAGCTTGGTTACTTTGATCTTATCTTGCTTAAAGTGACTATGTCACCTTCCACTAGCTCATCACACCCCTTGGTTCTCTGCTTGTCTTTTTGTCCGGTTATTGCTCAATTTCATTTGATCGTTCATAGGAATATCTCAAAGGTTTCTAGTTAGGGTTTTACCGAAAACCTTCTTAACAATTATAATACCATTCTCCATCTTTCTTAATACTTCTCGAATTTAAATTCCTTAAATCCCTTAAATAAATCCTCAAGTCTTGCAGTGTCCAGGGAAATCTCGGAGAAAATAAAAGTGCTATTTTTCTGAATCCGATGTCGTTTACATACACTTATTTTCCCCCTGGATCACTAATACGAACTCGGAAATTCGTTCCGAATACTTCTATATAGTGTCGTCTAATAATATTCTCAATTACACCAAAATCACTATTCATCCTTATTCTTTACTTATTCATCTAGGGTTGTACAATTGTCCGTATTCTATTTCGATCGTTCCTTAACCTTTTTACGGAACCACTGGATTAATCGCTATCGATCTGGATGACATGAAAATATTCTTCTGCTTGGAATTGCCATATCTTATTCCCTTAGGAGATAGATTATTCTTACCTATGTTGTCACTCTTTAGCATTCTTCAAGACATAGAAATAATAAAGTCGAATTCCATTCATTCTTTTAAAATATTAACTATTACATTGTAGCCGTAGCCACTATTCATTCTTACATCATTAAATAAATAAAAGTTTTAATTCTACCCAAAATTTGGGTTCTTACATAGATTGAGAGATCTTTCCGATCAAAGCTCGAAATATTCAGCAATTGTGTGTATATGCTCTGTATATCTGAAAAATGATGATGTTAACATAAACAAAAACTCATCATTTATAAGGTTTCAAGGACTAGTGGGTTAGG
Organism: Saposhnikovia divaricata; assembly: GCA_036435485.1. NCBI lineage: Eukaryota > Viridiplantae > Streptophyta > Magnoliopsida > Apiales > Apiaceae > Saposhnikovia > Saposhnikovia divaricata. The sequence continues at coordinate 64,635,693 of CM071595.1, read as the reverse complement.
TGAGATCGTGACAGGTTATGTTTGAAAAATTACACCGCTCAATAATTTCTCACCTAACAACCTACTTAGCCGAAAAACATCTTATCACCGAAACCTATCAGCCGAAAAAACATCTTATCACTGAAACCTATCAGCCTATGTAAACACAAACATACACATTTATTATTTCTAATTATTATGGATTTAAAATAACCAATCAATAATTTAAGATTATTCCACAATAATCAGACAAACTCATAATTAAATAAAGATAAAATTAACAAAGTATCATTAATTGATATATGTCAATAAAATATTTATTTAATTATGCTACAATTGACACAATTATTTACTAACTAATTACCATAAAATATAGCATTTATAAGCATGGTAATTAATATAGAGATAACTGTAATATGAGGACTGGATGCAAATAAATTCACAAGTCCTAAACATATGGACATTTAAAATACATGTGAACTTATAACAAATTGCAGTTATTGATTATCCAAAATTAATTAGACAGATTTAAAATCCCAAGTTCACCAACTAACCTAGAGAAAGTGGATTCATCCCGAGGTTTAGTAAAGATGTCTGCAATTTGTTGATCTGTGGGAACAAAATATAATACCACAGTTTCATTCATGACATGCTCTCCTAAGAAATGATACCTGATATCAATGTGCTTAGTCCTGGTATGTTGAACTGAATTTTTGGAAATGGCAATGGCACTCGTGTTGTCGCATAGAATTGGAATTTTGTCCAACATGAGTCCATAGTCCTGAAGTTGATTCCTCATCCACAGGATCTGAGCACAATAATTACCTGCCGCAATGTATTCTGCTTTGGCTGTCGAGGTAGATACTGAGTGTTGCTTCTTGTTGTACCAAGATACCAACCTTCTTCCTAGAAACTGACAGCTTCCAGAAGTACTTTTCTGATCAATCTTACAACCTGCGAAATCAGAATCTGGATAGCCAACTAGGTCAAAACCTGTTCCTTTAGGGTACCAAATCCCAAGATTTGGGGTTCCCTTAAGGTATCTGAAAATACGTTTAACAGCTATAAGATGTGACTCTTTAGGGTCAGCCTGGAATCTAGCACATAAACAAGTTACGAACATAATATCTGGTCTACTAGCAGTTAAGTATAAGAGAGAGTCGATCATACCTCGATACTTCATGATGTCAACTGACTTACCAGATTTGTCTTGATCAAGCTTGACAGCAGTTGGCATCGGGGTCTTGGCAGTAGCTGCTTCTTCCATCCCATACTTCTTCAGAAGATCCTTTATGTATTTTGACTTGCAGATGAAAATACCATCAGGCTTCTGAACAACTTGAAGTCCAAGGAAGAAGGACAACTCACCCATCATGCTCATCTCGTACTTACTCTGCAGATGAAAGTATACAAAACCTTCAAATTCCTTGTCTTCGAACCCAGGGGGTTGTTCAACATAGACTTCTTCTTCTAGATCTCCGTTCAAAAATGCACTCTTCACACCCATCTAAAAAACCTTAAAGTTGGAGTGTGCAGCAAATGCTAAGAACATCCTGATTGCTTCAAGCCTTGCAGCTGGAGCATAGGTTTCATCATAATCAATTCCCTCTTCTTGAGAGTAACCATTTGCCACCAATCGAGCCTTGTTCCTCGTAACAATAACATTTTCATCCAGTTTATTCTTAAACACCCATCTAGGAACAATTACAGATTTATCTTTTGGTCTTGGCACCAGCTTCCAAATTTTCTGCCTTTCGAACTGATTGAGTTCTTCTTGCATTGCAGTTACCCAATCTGGACCATCAAGAGCTTCATCAACCTTTTTAGGTTCAATTTGAGATAGAAATCCTGCGAAATTGCATTCATTCTGTGTTGCTCTTCTAGTCTGTACACCCGTGTCCGATTCACCAATGATTTGTTCAAAGGGATGCGCTCTACTCCATACCCTTTGTCTCGGCAGATTTGATCTTGATGATTCCCCAAGTTCATAATTGTGTTGAGTGTGATGACTAGTAGATCCAAAATCATTGTTTGCTCCCCTTGAGCTGTTGCTTTCAGAGTTTGATGAATCAGAGTTTAATGAATCATTAGCAGTAGATGCATTCTTTAATGTTTCTTCACTTGATTGGGGTTCATTTTCATCGTTCGCTTGCTCCCCCTCAACATGTGTTGTAGTCTGATCTACTTGTATAGATTGAACCATATAGTCTGAAAGAGTATCGGAATTTTGTAGATCAACATTTATTTCTTCATTCTCAAATCTCAGCTCGTCATGTTCATCAAAATCTTCAAGTCTTCTTATCATGAAAAGACACATGGATAGATTCCATGACCACTTTTGTTCTCAGATTGTAGACTCTGAATGCTTTTGTGGATAGTGGGTATCCAACAAAGATTCCTTCATCAGCTTTTAAATCAAATTTGGAAAGCTGTTCTGGATGAGTCTTAATAACAAAATACTTACATCCAAACACATGAAAGTACTTTGTTAGGTCCCAAAGTATCGTAGAAGGGGGTTGAATACGATACTACCAAAAAAAATAATTATGAGAATATATCTTTATTGATAATAAACTCGAAGGGGTGTTACAACTTCTAATCCAATGGATTAGCTTCAAAACCTGAACACTCCTAAGGATAGTTTAGGCACGAGGACCTTCTACATGACACTTCCTGAAAGCGGGCTAAGCCAACTTTCCTACTAGTTGGACTGTCTAGCAGCTTACACTCCTAAAGATAGTTTAGGCACGAGAACCTTCTACCCGATACTTTCTGAAAGCGGGCTAAGCCAGCTTTCCCACTAGATGGACTGTCTAGCAGCTTACACAGAGAAGATATAAGACAGAGAAGAGAGAGTTGTGTGTTGAGGTGTGTTTTGAAATGAAATACAACAGGCATATTTATAAATTATAGAAAGTCACTATTTGACACTATTCCAACAACCCCCAAATAGTAACCAGACACTATTTCACCAACCCCAAATAGTAACCAGGCACTATTACACCAACCCCAAACAGTAACCGTGCATAGTAACTGCGTATAGTAATACTATTTTTTTGTATCTCTTGGGCTTCTTTCTTCTGTTTTATTCTGCTGTTTTAATTCATCTCTGAAAATAATTCAAGTACTAGATTAATTTAATTATTTGTCATAAATAATTAATTAATCTGTTACTTATTTAATTTTCAGAGAGTAAATTAATTTTTGACAATACCTTGAAATATTATGTCTGTCCTTGATCGTCAATAGGCTTTGGCAATTCTTTCTGTAAACTAATGTGTTGATCCTTCTCGTATGTACTGACACTTAATGCGCTAGTCTAGTTCACAAGTGACTAGCACTGATCTTGATCTTCACACCTTCGTTACATTTCAATTGATTAGCCTATAGAAGTATCTTCAAATTATGTAAATACATGGAATCTTTTTGGCTCTTCAACTGAATCATCTGTACATCTTATTCTGTCACTGAGGCTTGAACATGTTAATGAACTTCTCTCAGCGATTTGATCCTTGTTGGTGCCTGTTCTTCAAATTTCACGATCCATGTATAGATTTAATATTATTTATCTTTTATCCTAGTTGAGTTATATATATCCTCTATTACATATTACATTACATTATGCTTTACAATCTCCCCCTATTTGATTGTTAGGGTTTGACAAGCAAATCCATAGAGGATAACTCAACTGATACAACAAAAATAAAATACAAAGATAAATAATATTAAAGCGCATTCTGGATCATATATATACATTTTCCAGATTTCTAAAATTAACCAAGTTTAAGATAATTGTTCCTTTAGACTGAACATATCTTCAAGGTTGCCTTTGCTTTCTTTCCACATAGCACTAATATTCCCATTACCATTTCTTTTCCCAAAATAAAGTTAATTCCGTGTCAACAACTTCCTTGTCAACAACCTTTGCTTTGCCCTTACGCCTAGTAGATTTTTCTTGAATATCGACCTTCTCCCCCTCAATTGGGTTATCCTCCAGAGTAGTAGGATGTGGAGTTGGTAAATTAGATGAAGATGGCTTTACCAAGGAGTTGATTGCATCATTAAACTGGGTTGCCATGGTATTCAATTGAACCTGGAATACATCATGTTGAATAAGTTGCAAATTTTTGATTTCTGCAATGGAGTTACAGATATTTGGCAATTCTTTCTCCATTGTTTGGACCCGTGTAAGGAGTCTGCTGTATTCCTTTCTGGTTACAGGTGCATGTGGTTGAGTAGGTTACTCACTCGTACATTCTGCAGGTGTTTTACTCAACACTCTATATTCACTCGGTTTAGTGGTTTGGGTTACACTTGCATGTTCTGTTTGTGTTTCCCTCAACTCTCTTCCAGAGCTTCCACCGAGATGTGTACCTGCAAATGAAATCATCCTAGCCCCTTTTTCAGAGGTCACAGATGGTGCAATGAAAGTTCGTGAGCTTCCGTCCTTGCGTGAAGTGAGTTGCCGACCACTGGTAAAGAGTGGTAAATCTCGAAAGAGATCCAGAGATTTTCCCTCTGTGAGGTTAAACTTGAATCGATTAAATGGCACAAAACCCAAGTTTCCCTCGTATGTCTGTGAAGACACTTGGTTCATAAAAGAACCACCTACCGATGGATCTTTCCGTAAAATGGAAGATTTACCAGCAGTTATTGAGGTAGGTAATTCCACCTCGGATGCTTGTGAAGGCATTTGATCTTTAAAAAGATCATCAACCACTCTTATGTTCCGTTAAATGGAACTCAAGATAGTTGTTCCCGTCAATTCAAACTCATTTACATTTTCACTCATTAGATAAGGAAGAATTGTTTCACTAACGGTTGCCGTTACCTCAGGTTCATTGAGTTTACTCCGTTTAGAATGAGGTAGAGCGGCTGACGTAACTAACTCCTTATGTGGTGCTGCTGAGGCACTATCTCTCTCAAAAGTGTTGATGGATGGTCGTTTAAGTGACAACTGAGGTGTAGGAGTTTGTTGTTTTTGTGTTTGTAGAATGGGCTCTTCGACCTGTATTAGAGTCGGTGGGATTTCCTGCTCTTGGTCGGGTAAGATGGCCACTAGGGGCTGTAGAAACTGTATTTCTTGTGACACAGCAGGGAATACAGAGGTTGGAATAGCAGAGATTGAAATATTACCTTGTCGTATACCTGCTCTCACTGGTCTTGGTAACAACGGAAGTGGGACAGTCTTTAGATATTCAGTTAGGACTGTAGGCACATCCGTATAGTTCTTTTTGCTTATGTAATTAATTACATTCGTCTTCATGTAAGAACATTCCACCTTTCGACCATTTTCCAAGCGTACCCTGTCTTCATCATTCAAAAAATCATTTAATATTAGCTGTAGAAACCTTGGATATAGACATTTGACATTTTGAGTCCGAACATCTCTTCTTCCCAAGTGTTTCATCTTTAAAATGATTTGACCAAGCACTATTTTTCCAAAATTAATCCTCAAATTATTGGCGACCGCATACCCTATTTATTGAATAAATTCAGGTATTCGATCTTGATTTGTTCTATCTGAGGAAAAAACATGGTTAAGAGTGTGAAAGAAGAAATTCCAGTACTGGGTTAGAAACGTTCTAGAAAGATTACCAGTATTAAAATTGCCATCTTGGTACCTTATAAAACGAATGAACATTTCAATATGTTCAGGTGTAGGATCATAAACAAGATTTTCCATAGGAAAATGAAGAATTCGATTAACATCTCGTTCAGTGACCCTAATCGACCTACCAAACAGTCGATATGTGATTGCACACCCGTCCTGTCCAGAAGTGTTAACCGCACTGCAATATAGTTTACGCAATGCATCATGGTTAAGTTGCACTGGTATAACTAAAGCATAGCGAATTAATGAATGTTCATTCAGAAATTTTGTCCAAGCCCGAAATTGCTCATGCAGAATGGTTTCGATTTGCTGAATGGAAATAGGATTAACTTTAGCAATTAAAAAGCTTCCCTGCAATGCCATTTTCAAAACTTTGAGGAAATTCAAAAACGAGGGTTAGCTTTTATAAAGGATGATGTATAAAGCAAGAATATGAAATCCGATCTAAAAACCACCAGCTAGATTGAGAGATCTTTCCGATCAAAGCTCGAAATATTCAGCAATTGTGTGTATATGCTCTGTATATCTGAAAAATGATGATGTTAAACACAAACAAAAACTCATCATTTATAAGGTTTCAAGGACTAGTGGGTTAGGTGAGAGCGTGACAGGTTAGGTTAGAAAAGAAATTAAATGCATTTATCACCGCTCAATAATTCTAACCAAACAACCTAACCAGCCGAAAAACATCTTATCTCCGAAACCTGTCAGCCAAAAAAACATTTTATCACCGAGACCTATCTGCCTATATACACACACATACACACTTATTATTTCTAATTATTGTGGATTTAAAATAACCAATAAATAATTCAAGAATTAATCCACAATAATCAGACAAACTCATAATTAAATAGACATAAAATTAACAAAATATCATTAATTGATATATTTTAATAAAATATTTATTTAATTATGCTACAATGATATCTCCAGAATAATCATGCAGATAAGAAAATAAAAACAAACAAAATCCAGAGAATGAAATTCACTGGCTGCAAGCAAATTGAACAGACATTTTTAAAGATCATGTGAAATTTAACATACCAAGCTCACTTACCAACCTTGAAAAGGTTGCTTCATCCAAAGCTTTAGTAAAAATGTCTGCCAACTATTTTTCACTAGGAAAAAAATGCAGTTCCACAGTGCCTTCCATCACATGCTTCTTGATGAAATGGTATCTGATGTCTATGTGCTTGGTTCTAGAATGCTGCACTGGATTCTGTGATATTGCAATTGCACTAGTGTTATCACAGAAAATTGGGATCTTTTCAAATTTAACTCCATAGTCAAGTAGTTGATTTCTCATCCATAGAATCTGTGAATAGAAACTCCCAGCTGCTATGTATTCAGCCTCTGCAGTTGAGGTAGATACTGAGTTCTGCTTCTTACTGAACCATGAGACCAGCTTGTTTCCCAAAAATTGACAGGTTCCTGTGGTACTTTTTCTATCCATTTTGCAACCTGCATAATCTGCATCTGAGTAACCAATTAGATCAAAACCAGAATCTCTAGGGTACCAAATGCCAAGGTTTGGTGTTCCACTGAGATATCTGAAAATCCTTTTAATAGCTACTAAATGAGATTCCCTAGGATCAGCTTGAAATCTAGCACATAAACATGTAACAAACATAATATCAGGTCTACTAGATGTTAAGTATAAAAGAGATCCAACCATGCCCCTATAGCTTGTCATGTCCACCTTCTTTTCCTTAGTATTCAGTGCAAGCTTAGTGGCAGTGGCCATTGGTGTTTTTGCAGAAGAGCAATCTGCTAAATCAAACCTTTTTAAAAGATCATAAATGTATTTTGTTTGACGTATAAAAATTCCCTCATTCACTTGTTTAACTTGTAAACCAAGAAAATAAGTTAATTCACCCATCATACTCATTTCAAATCTACTTTGCATGAGTTTGGCAAATCTCTTGCAAAGTTTCTCATCTGTAGACCCAAATATTATATCATCTACATAAATTTGGACAAGTATCATAGAGCCATTGGCATTTCTATAAAAGAGAGTTTTATCAATAGTACCTCGAATGAAGTGATTCTCTATAAGGAACTGTGAGAGTGTGTCATACCAGGCTCTAGGTGCTTGCTTCAGGCCATAGAGTGCTTTGAGTAGAAAGAACACATATTCTGGAAAATCTGGATCTTCAAAACCAGGCGGTTGACTAACATACACCTCCTCCTCCTGAATACTATTCAGAAATGCACTCTTGACATCCATTTGATAGACTTTGAAATTGGCATGCGCTGCATAGGCCAGGAAAATCCTTATTGCTTCTAACCTTGCCACTAGAGCAAAGGTTTCTTCAAAATCAATTCCTTCCTCTTGACAGTAGCCTTTAGCAACTAATCTAGCTTTATTCCTTGTGACTATGCCATTCTCATCCATCTTGTTCTTGAATACCCACTTAGTGCCAATCATTGATTTGTCTTTAGGTTTGGGTACAAGTTTCCATACTTTATTTCTTTCAAACTGGTTTAGCTCTTCTTGCATTGCTAAAACCCAGTCTGGATCCAAAAGAGCATGTTCAACTCTCTTTGGTTCCTCTTTGGATAGAAAACTGCTATATAAGCATTCTTCTTGAGTTGCTCTTCTGGTTTGGACCTTTGCATTAGGATCTCCAATGATAAGCTCAAATGGATGATCCCTGGTCCATTTTCTTTGTGGTGGTAAGTTTGACCTTGATGAAGTGGCTTCATTTTCTCTGTGTTGATCATTGTGAGAAACTCCCCCTGAGTATATGGCCCTCGAGATTGATGGAGTACTTGCAGTTTCATCAACAGATGCTTCTCTTTGATTTCCAACTGATGGTGTAAGTTGCTCTTCAATAGGTGGTTCATTCTGCACTTCAACTGATGATCCTTGTCTGTTTCTCACACCATTTGATCTCCATTCTTCATCATCATCTTCACTTTCTCCACCACTTCTCTCATTCTTAAATGAGAGAGACTCATGAAAACCTTCATCTACTAGACCAGATATTTTCTTGTCATCAAAGACAACATGTATGGACTCCATTACAATGTTTAGTCTTAGGTTGTAGACTCTGTAGGATTTTCCAGCTGAGTATCCAACAAAGATAGCTTCATCTGCCTTTGAATCAAATTTTCCAAGATGCTCACCATGATTTTTCAGTACAAAACATTTGCATCCAAAGACATGCAGAAATTTGATTGTTGGTTTCTTGCCTTTGAAAAGTTGATAAGGTGTCATGCCTTTTGTTTGATTAACCAAAGAAATATTCTGAGTGTAGCATGCAGTGTTTATAGCTTCTGCCCAGAAGTATGTTGGTAGCTTAGACTCTTCAAGCGTTGTTCTTGCAGCTTCAATAAGAGTTCTGTTCTTTCTTTCCACTACACCATTTTGTTGAGGAGTTCTTGATGCAGATAATTCTTGGATAATTTCTTCTTCTTCACGAAACTCTCTTATTACAGAATTCTTGAACTCAGTTCCATTGTCACTTCTGATTCTCCTTACTTTGATTAAAGGATTGTTGTTGACTATCTTGATGTGATTTATAATGACTTCACCCGCCTCATCCTTAGAGTGCAGAAAGAATGTCCAAGAGAATTTTGAGAAATCATCAATAATCACAAGACAGTATTTCTTCTTTGAGATTGACAACACATTGACTGGTCCAAAGAGATCCATGTGAAGTAGTTGCAAGGGTTGATCAATTGATGACATTGATTTTGATTTGAAAGAGGCCTTCTTCTAACCAATTTTGGAATACCTCTAACCAAACCCTTTCTGGCATGCATCACACAATCCATCCTTGGAGTAATCCAATTTTGGAATACCTCTAACCAAATCCTTCTTTACCAACTCATTCATTGCTTTAAAATTCAAGTGTGATAGTCTTTTATGCCAAAGCCAAACTTCATCTACACTTTCCTTGCTGAGAAGACATGTAGTCATGTTTGCATTTGTTGAATTGAAGTCAGCAATGTACACATTTCCTCTTCTATCTCCTGTCAACACTACCTTGTTGTCACTTTTCTTGAAAATGACACAAGCTTCAGATGTGAACCAGACATTCTGGCCTTTATCACACAGTTGACTGACACTTAGCAAGTTATGCTTAAGTCCATCAACCAGTGCTACTTCTTTAATGACAACATTCCCTTGTGAAATCAAGCCATATCCTCTAGTATATCCTTTGCTGTTGTCTCCAAAGGTAATGCTAGGGCCAGCTCTCTCCTCAAACTTAGTGAGCAGGGTAGAATCTCCAGTCATATGCATATAACAACCACTGTCCAGATACCAAAGATTCTTTCTGTTTCCCTGCACACATCAAAAAAAAATCAAGTTGATTTTGGTACCCAAGTTTTCTTGGGTCCTGCCTTGTTAGCCAATTTCTTATCCTTTAAATCCCTTACCGAAAGTTTAGATTGAGTTAAATCAATTTTGACTTTAGGTTTTGGCCTTTTAGAGACAAAATTTGAAACTTGCTCATATTTGTTATAGTTAATAGCATTGTTAGGCATAGTCTGTGCAAACATGTTATTCATCATCCATGGCATTTGTGGCATATTGAAAGCATTGTAGTATGGATTATGCATGACTGGCATATTAGCATATTGACTAGATGCATGAGCAGAGGGAGCATACATATTTGGTATAACATTCATAGCAGGCACAAACATAGGCATGTTAGGCATCAAAGGATTTTTCATAGCTTTGCAGTTGGTAGATAAATGATTAATACTTCCACACTTTACACATTCTTTCCTAGGAGCATATTTATCAGGTGTGTAATTGTTGTGTTTGTTAATCCCTACCTTACCATTTCTGCTCTTTTTCTTGTCCTTAACACCTGACTTAACATTTTCTAGCTTGTCCTTCAATTGCTTTTGGGACAAGTTGTCTATGTTTCTTTTCTCAACTGATTCAATATTGCTACATTCTCCATTAACAAAGTTCTTGTTGACAGGCCCGTACTTTTTATTCAATTTAGTTAAAGTTGTGTTGCTAACAGGCTTAAGTCTTAAAGAACATTCCTTTTCGACTAAATCACTGTCTGAAGTGACTTCCCTATCAACATCTAACTTTGCTTCTGCTAATTTGCGGAAAGAATCAATTCCTTGAACATTACAAATTTCCTCAGTTACAACTGTTGATCATTTCCACTTAGCAATCAGACTCTATTCCTCTACTAACTATTTCTTTAAAACTTCCTCTCACTTTATAGCCTCAATCATTTCATTTTTAGCATCCAAGCAATCTCTTCTCAGAGTTTCAAACTCAATCAACTGTGTTTCTATTAAAGCATTCCTATCACTTAACTTTTCATTAAGGTCTTTAATCCTTTTATTCTCTCTGTTAAGTGATTTTAAGGTAACATGCATGTTATACAATTCAATACACATTTCATCAATTGTGCTAGCACATTCAGCTTTAGAAAGATCAGTTAAGACTGTAGAGAATACCTGGTTGCTTGCTGAGCTAGCTTCTTCATCAGTTTCGTTTGCCATGAGTGCGAGATTGACAAACTCCTCTTCTGCATCTGAGTCACCTCCAACAGCCCAGTCACTGTCTTTTGACACGAATGCTCTCCATTGCTGCTTGAGAAGATCAAAATATTTCTTGTTGTAATCAACAGTCTCGAACTGTTTCTTCTCTTTTTCAGCTTTGGATTTTCTGCATTCATTGGCAAAGTGACCAGCAATTCCACAGTTATAGCATTTGATCTTTGATCTTTCAACCACATCCTTGTTCGGTTGATAGCTTTTCTTGAATTGCCCATCTCCTGCTGGATTCTTCTTGAATCTTAGTTTCGAAAATTTCTTTGACAAAAATGCCAAATACTCATCTTGATATTCAGCTTCATCCTCACTTAATGCATCAGGTTCATCAATCATCTTGCTTTTACCTTTGCTAGTTTCAGCTTCACCTTCACAAGTTTTTGAACTTAGTGTGGCTTCTACACTCTTCATTCTTCCACCACCTTGGATTGTTGGAATATTGGCCACCAAGGCAATAGATCCACCTTTCTTCTGTATTTTCTCCACTTCCTCATCTTGCTGCATTTCAAGCTCATAGGTCTTCAGGATGCCATACAGTCTCTCAAGTGTAAAATTTTTGTAGTCCTGAGAGTTCCTCAACGAGACTGTCACTGGCTTCCATTCCTTAGGAAGAGATCTCAGAAACTTTAGGTTGGAGTCCTTGGTTTCATATTTTCTCCCATACAACTTTAGACCATTCAGTAACTTTTGAAATCTACTGAATATGTCTGTTAGATTTTCACCAGAGGAGTAGTGACAATGCTCATATTGTTGTATTAGGAGCTGCATTTTGTTCTCTCTGACCTGCTCAGTTCCTTCACAGATGGTTTGGATAATGTCCCACACTTGCTTAGCAGTGGTGCAGTTAATGACATTATCAAACATATCTTGATCGATTCCATTTAACAAAATGTTCATGGTCTTCCTATCTTTGTGAATCTCCTCCAAGTCTTCATCTATGTACTCAGCTTGATTCTTTGGAATAGGCCTTCCAGCAGCTACAGTGCCAGCATCTTGACCAATCCCAGAGTTGGCCTTCATTGGAACATGAGGTCCTTTCTCTATGCAATCTACGTAGCCTTCATCGATGGCTGAGAGATGAAGGTGAATTTTTACTTTCTAGTGAAAGTAATTATCTTTGTCAAGCATTGGAATCTTCACACCTGTATCCTTCCTTCCCATGGTTTTGATCTTTAGACTTCTTGTATATTAGAAGCTTGCTTTGATACCAATTATTAGGTCCCAAAGTATCGTAGAAGGGGGGTTGAATACGATACTACCAAAAAAAAATAATTCCGAGAATATATCTTTATTGATAATAAACTCGAAGGGGTGTTACAACTTCTAATCCAATGGATTAGTTTCAAAACCTGAACACTCCTAAGGATAGTTTAAGCACGAGGACTTTCTACCCGACACTTCCTGAAAGCGGGCTAAGCCGACTTTCCTACTAGATGGACTGTCTAGCAGCTTACACTCCTAAGTATAGTTTAAGCACGAGGACCTTCTACCCGACACTTCCTGAAAGCAGGCTAAGCCGGCTTTCCTACTAGATGGACTGTCTAGCAGCTTACACAGAGAAGATATAAGAGAGAAAAGAGAGAGTTGTGTGTTGAGGTGTGTTTTGAAATGAAATACAACAGGCTAAGCCGACACTTCCTTCTAACCGACACTTCCTGAAAGCAGGCTCGACACTTCCTGAAAGCAGGCTAAGCCAGCTTTCCTACTAGATGGACTGTCTAGCAGCTTACATAGAGAAGATATAAGAGAGAGAAGAGAGAGTTGTGTATTGAGGTGTGTTTTGAAATGAAATACAACGGGCCTATTTATAGATTATAGAAAGTCACTATTTGACACTATTCCAACAACCCCCAAATAGTAACCGGACACTATTTCACCAACCCCAAATAGTAACCGGGCATTATTACACCAACCCCAAATAGTGACCGTGCATAGTAACTTTGCAAAGTAACTGCGCATAGTAATACTATTTTTTTTGTATCTCTTGGGCTTCTTTCTTCTGTTTTATTCTGCTGTTTTAATTCATCTCTGAAAATAATTCAAGTACTAGATTAATTTAATTATTTGTTATAAATAATTAATTAATCTGTTACTTATTTAATTTTCAGAGAGTAAATTAATTTTTGACAATACCTTGAAATATTATGTCTGTCCTTGATCGTCAATAGGCTTTAGAAATTCTTTCTCTAAATTAATGTGTTGATCCTTCTCGTATGTGCTTACACTTAGTGCGCTGGTCTAGTTCACAAGTGACTAGCACTGATCTTGATCTTCACACCTTCGTTACATTTCCATTGATTAGCCTGTTGCAGTATCTTCAAATTATGTAAATACATGGAATCTTTTTGGCTCTTCAACTGAATCATCTGTACATCTTATTCTGTCACTGAGGCTTGAACATGTTAATGAACTTCTCTCAACGACTTGATCCTTGTTGGTGCCTGTTCTTCAAATTTCACGATCCATGTATAGATTTAATATTATTTATCTTTTATCCTAGTTGAGTTATATATATCCTCTATTACATATTACATTACATTATGCTTTACATACTTCAGGTTCGTCTTTTTATTTTTCACCATCTCATATGGTGTTTTATCATGCTTGTTTATGAGTGTAGCATTCTGTGTGAAACAAGCAGCTTGCACAGCTTTAGCCCAGAAGTAAGTTGGCAGCTTTGCTTCATCAAGCATGGTCCTTGCAGCTTCTATGAGAGTCGTGTTCTTTCTCTCTACTACTCCATTTTGTTGTGGAGTTCTAGGTGCAGAGAATTCTTGTTTTATTTCCTTTTCTTTACAATATTCTTCCATGGCTGCATTCTTGAACTCAATGCCATTATCACTTCTTATGATTTTCACTGTATGCTTAGATCCTTTGTCCAGTTGTCTGACATGTTCTGTTAAGATTGATGCAGTTTCTTCTTTCTTTTGCATGAAATACACCCATGTATATCTGGTGTATTCATCAACAATAACCAACGTATATCTTTTCTTTCCAATAGACATTATATTTACTGGACCAAATAAATCAACATGCAAAAGTGATATGGCTCAAGAATTGAGGATTCAGTCTTACTTTTGAATGAAGTTTTCCTTTGTTTTGCCTTCTGACATGAGTCACATAGGCCATCTGGAGTAAAAACTGATTTGGGCAATCCTCTCACTAGATCTTTCTTCACTAGCTCATTAATTCTGTTGAAATTCAGATGAGAAAGTCTCTTGTGCCAGTTCCAGCTTTCTTCAATTGATGCTCTACTCAGTAGACAGATTGCAGAGCCTTCAGAGTTTGTTGAAAGCTTGGCTTCATAAATGTTACCATGCCTGTATCCCTTCAGAACAATTTTGCCTGTAGATTTGCTTATAACTTCACAGTGTTCTTCAAAGAAATCCACATGATAACCTCTGTCACAGATTTGACTCACACTTAGCAGATTATGTTTGAGTCCTGAGACTAGAGCTACAGCTTCAATGATGACATTCCCAAGATTGATATTGCCATATCCCAGAGTCCTTCATATGTTGCCATTTCCATAAGAAACACTTGGGCCAGCTTTCTTCAAAAATTCTGATAGCAGGGCTTTATCTCCAGTCATATGTCATGAGCATCCACTGTCCAGAACAAGGATATTTTTCCTGTAACCCTGCAATCATAAAAACCACTAATGATTAGTTTTAAAGACCCAGACTTGCTTGGATCCTTTGGCCTTATTAAGTCTGTTAGCTTTTGCAGCAAAAGTCTTATCAGAGTTTGTGCTAACATACTTTTTATCAGAATTTATACATGTAGAATCAATCTTGAATTTATTCAAAGAGGGTTTAAGTTCATAATAATCATAATACAAATTATGATACTCTTTGCATGTATAAATAGAATGCCAAATACTGCCACAGTAAAAACAAGGATTCTGTCGCTTAAACCTAACTGGACCACACTTAGCTCCTGACTTAGGAGGTATAGACTTTATATTTTTATTCTTCCTGCAAAAAGTAGCAAGATGGTTAGGATTTCCACAGTTGTGACATTTCTTCCTAGGAGCATTGGGAATAGGCATATAGTTATTGCTTTTATTGATGCCTACCTTTCCATTTTTATTTTTCCTAGGTTCTTTTACATTGTTCACTCCTTTTATCTCCTTCAGCTTATGTTTAAGCTGTTTCTGAGACATTAAGTCAATATTTACTGATTTGACTTCATCCTGTTTTGGTTTGTCAGATTTTGGTACAAACCTCACAGGATTAATTTTGGGCTTTACAGCCCTTTCAGTAAATACAGGTTTAGAGGTCTCAGCTTCTAAGTTGGCAGTTTTCTTTTGATTAGTGTAACCTAGACCTTGTTTCCAACAACCATTCTCTAAGATACTTTGAGTAGTTTTACCAAAGTTAGTCCAAGTTTTAATAATGTTTCTTTCTTTAGCAAGTTCAGATTCAAGATAAGCATGCTTTTTCAATAATTCAGTTTTAACAATAATAGCATCATCTCTCTCTTTCTAAATTTTTAACATCTGGACTAATTCTAATTCTAGATAGTCATTTCTCTTTCTAAGGTCTAGACTTTCAGATTTTATTCTTTCATTTTCTAAAGTCTGATCTCTGTAGCTAACATGCAAGTTTTTAAGAAAGAGTTTTAACTCAGATATATCAGTAGTATCAAAAGCTAGAGTAGAGTGAGGTACCTTGGTCTCAGTAGCTTCAGAGATACTATCAGCGTTTGCCATTAAGGCATAGTTCACCTCATCTTCAGAGTCTGAAGTGTCAGCCCAGTCCTTCTTCTTTGTGATGTAAGCTTGACCTTTATCAGCTTTGGCTTTCTTGCACTCAGGTGCAAAATGTCCTTTCTCACCACAATTATAGCATTTGATCTTGGACTTGTCCACTTTCCCAGACCTGCCTTCCTTTCCCTCAGCTTTTCTGAAATCTTCTTTTCGGAATTTGAATCTTTTCGTTTGAACTTCTTTCCTTTCCTGAAGTTCTTGTAAGCCATCTTCTTGAAGCTTTTTACCCCATCAGGGCTGCAAGTTGTATCATCTCAGCATCGCTACCATCATCATCAGAGTCTGTGTGATTGTCAGAGTTTGATTTATCATCAGAGTTTGATGACTCAGTATCAGACTTTGTAATAAGAGCCTTTCCATTGGATTGACTCTTTTTCACAGTAACTTCTTTAGAAGCTTTATCCTCAGCTTTAAGAGCAATTGGCTTGGGCTTGCCTCCATGCCTCTTGCTTCTTTGTTCCATCTCAAGCTCATGAGTATTGAGCATTCCATAGATTTCATCAAGAGACATGTCTTCCAAATCATAATTGTCTCTGATGGTAGTGGCCTTTAAATCTCACTTCTCAGGAAGAGCCAACAAGAATTTCAGATTAGAGTCTTCAAGATTATACTCCTTATCTACCAGTGACAAATCATTCAGCAATTTCAGGAATCTGTCATACAGATCTGTTAATGACTCATCAGACTTCGAGTCAAAGTGCTCGTACTCCTGTATGAGTATTGTTCTCCTGTTCTTCTTGATGGCTTTGGTTCCTTGACATCTGACTTCCAAAGCATCCCAAATCTCATTAGCAGTTTTGCATTTAATGACCCTGTTAGACATAACATTGTCAAGAGCGTTGTGTAATAAATGCCTTACCTTGGCATCCTTGCTAATAGAGGAGATATCTTCAGGAGTGTAGTCTTTCTTCTCCTTTGTAATCATTTTCTGTTCCTCTTTATCAACTGCAACAGACAATTTGGTCGGCTTATGTGGACCATCATGGATTCTGTCTAAGTACTCTGGATCTGTAGCCTCCAGAAACATTTCCATCTTCACCTTCCATATAGGATATTCTAATGCCCTGAGTATTGGAACTCTGATTGATTCATATCTGCTTGTTGTTGGAGTTTATGTTTTCTCTGTCATGATTGTATAGCTTTTTGGATCTTAACTGTTGTATAATAACAGAGTGGCTTTGATACCAATTGTTAGGTCCGGAATAACGTAGAAGGGGGGTTGAATGCGTTATTCTAGAAATATTTCGATTTTTGATGTGGATATGAGATCAAAAATACTGAATCGAAATAACATAATTGTTTGGGAAATATCTTTAATAGATAAAACCCGGAGGTTTGTTACAGAATCTAATCCTATGGATCAGCTACAAAATCAAACACTACTAAGGATAGTTTAGGCACGAGGACCTTCTTCCCGACACTTCCTGAAAGCGGGCTAAGCCAGCTTTCCTACTAGATGGACTGTCTAGCAGCTTACATAGAGAAGATATATAAGAGAGAGAATAGAAAGTTGTGTGTTGAGGTGTATTTTGAAATGAAATACAACAGGCCTATTTATAGATTATAGAAAGTCATTATTTGACACTATTCCAACAACCCCCATATAGTAACCGAGCACTATTCCAACAACCCTCAAATAGTAACCGGCCACTATTTCACCAACCCCAAATAGTAACCGGGCACTATTACACCAACCCCAAATATTAACCATGCATAGTAATTGCGCATAGTATTACTATTTTTGTATCTCTTGGACTTCTTTCTTCTATTTTATTTTGCTGTTTTAATTCATCTCTGAAAATAATTCAAATACTAGATTAATTTAATTATTTGTTATAAATAATTAATAATCTTTTACTTATTTAATTTTCGGAGAGTAAATTAATTTTTGACAATACCTTGAAATATTATGTCTGTCCTTGATCGTCAATAGGCTTTGGCAATTCTTTCTGTAAATTAATGTGTTGATCCTTCTCGTATGTGCTGACACTTAGTGCGCTGGTCTGGTTCACAAGTGACTAGCTCTGATCTTGATCTTCACACCTTCGTTATATTCCAATTGATTAGCCTGTAGCAGTATCTTCAAATTATGTAAATACATGGAATCTTTTTGGCTCTTCAACTGAATCATCTGTACATCTTATTCTGTCACTGAGGCTTGAACATGTTAATGAACTTTTTTCAGCGACTTGATCCTTGTTGGTGCATGTTCTTCAAATTTCACGATCCCTGTATAGATTTAATATTATTTATCTTTTATCCTAGTTGAGTTATATATATCCTCTATTACATATTACATTACATTATGCTTTACATGATATTACTCATATACGGTGGTAAGGCTAACTCATACGCGACTTTTCCAACCCGTCTTAGAATCTCAAAAGGCCCAACATATCTCGGACTGAGTTTTCCTTTCTTGCCAAATCTCGTAACTCCTTTCCAAGGTGACACTTTCAATAACACTTGCTCTCCTTCCTCAAAATTCATATCTTTCCTATCTTGATCTGGATATTTCCTTTGTCTGTTCTGGGCAGCTATCAACCTTTTCTGAATGATTTGGATCTTTTCCTTCGTTTGCTGCACTAGTTCTGGTCCTAACACCTTATGCTCACCAACCTCATCCCAATATACCGGATATCTACATTTCCTTCCATATAAGCTTCGTATGGCGGCATCCCAATACTAGCATGATAGCTGTTGTTGTAAGAAAACTCCACCAAAGGTAGGTGTTCGTCCCAACTTCCTTTAAAGTCCAATGCACAAGTTCGAAGCATGTCTTCAATAGTTTGGATGGTTCGCTCGCTCTGTCCATCTGTCTGCGGATGATATGCCGTACTCATCTTAAGCTTAGTGCCCAAACATTCTTGAAATTGCTTCCAAAATCTGGAGTTGAAACGTGGATCTCGATCAGACACAATAGTTACTGGCACACCGTGACGCATAACCACTTCTTTCAAATACTTCTGTACTAACTTATCTAAGGAGAATCTTTCGTTGATTGGAAGAGAATGAGCAGGCTTAGTCAATCGATCTATGATCACCCAAATCGCATCATTATTGGCTTTTGGTCTCGGTAGTCCCACAACGAAGTCCATAGCTAACTACTCCCATTTCCACTCAGGATTATCTAATGGCTGTAATAGGCCACTGGGCTTTTGATGTTCAGCTTTGACTCTTTGACAGGTGTAACATTTATTTACCCACTCTGCAATCTCTCTTTTCATATCAGGCCACCAGAAATGTTCCTTCAAGTCTTGGTACATCTTTGTACTTCCCGGATGAATCAAATATCTAGAACTATGAGCATCACGCAAAATCTCATTCTTTAACTCTGGAACATTAGGAATCCAAATCCTCGATGAAAACCTTAGTATACCCTTATCATCTTTCTGCGTGCAAATCTCCTCGCCTGTTAATGTGTTCATATCTTGACTCATAATTTCCTCCTGACATCTTCGTATCCTTTCAAGTAATTCTGGTTGAAATGTCATGGTATAAAGCTTCTCACTGGTGGGTTCCGAAATCTGGACTTCTACTTTCAACTTTTCAAATTTCGTGAACAATTCTTTGGGTATGGTGAACATGTTTAGCCTCTCTTTTCTACTCAATGTGTCAGCCACCACATTCGCTCTTCCTGGATGATAATTAATCATGCAGTCATAATCCTTAATCAACTCTAACCATCGCCTTTGTCTCATGTTAAGCTCTCGTTGAGTGAAGATATACTTCAAACTCTTGTGGTCCGTGTAAATCACACATTTTTCACCATATAGATAGTGTCTCCAAATCTTTAGCGCAAAAACGATTGCTGCTAACTCCAAGTCATGGGTCGGGTACTTTTGCTCGTGAGGTTTTAACTGTCTAGAAGCATACGCAATCACCTTCCCATGCTGCATCAATACACACCCTAATCCCTTGTATGAAGCATCATTGTAGATCACAAAGTTTCCTTGACTGTCGGGTAAAACTAACACTGATTCTGTTACCAATCTTTTCTTTAATTCCTGAAAACTTTCCTCACACTTTTCAGTCCATATGAACTTCTCATTTTTCCTAGTCAACTTGGTCAATGGTGAGGCGATCTTAGCAAAATCTTGAACAAATCTTCTGTAATAAGCCGCCAATCCTAAGAAACTTCTTACTTCGATAGGTGTCTTCGGTCTGCTCCAATTCACCACAGCTTCTATCTTTGCAGGATCAACTATAATTCCTTCACTACTGATTATATGACCTAGAAATTGCACTTCTTTTAACCAAAACTCACATTTTGAAAATCTTGCATACAACTTCTCTACTCTCAAGATTTCCAACACAATCCTTAAATGTTCCGCACGTTCTTCCCGGGTCTTAGAATATATCCAAGTATCATCGATGAAAACTATCACAAATTTATCCAAATGCTTATTAAATACTATATTCATGAGACCCATAAATGCTTCTGGGGCATTTGTTAATCCAAATGGCATCACTAGGAATTCATAATGTCCATACCTTGTACGAAATGCCATTTTTGGAATGTCTTCAGGTTTGATCTTCAACTGATGATAGCCCGATCTTAAGTCAATCTTCAAAAAATAAGCTGCTCCTTTAAGTTGGTCAAACAAATCACCAATTCTAGGTAAGGGTTATCTATTCTTGACGGTCAGCTTGTTAAGTTCACGGTAATCGATACACAATCGCATATTACCATCCTTTTTCTTGACAAACAGCATAGGCGCTCCCCACGGTGATACACTTGGTCTTATGACTCCCTTATCTAAAAGTTCTTGTAATTATGTTGCTAACTCTTTCATCTCCACAGGTGCCATCCTATATGGTGCTTTGGACACGGGTTCTGCTCCAGGTACTACATCTATAGCAAACCCCAATTCTCGATCTGGAGGTAAACCGGTAATTCTTTAGGATAAACGTCAGGGAACTCGTTAACTATGGGTATGTCTTCTATCTTTGGTGCGTGCTTCTCTACATCTACCATATGTGCTAAATAAGCTTCACAACCTTGTTTAAGTAACCTCTTGGTTTGCATAATAGTCAAAAAAATTTCTTCACATGCCTTTGTCCTTGAAATATCACTTCCTTATCATACTCAGTCCTTAATCTTACCTGCTTCTTTCTACACTCAATATGTGCATGATAATCGGCCAACCAATCCATTCCTAAGATTACATCAAATTCTCCCATTTCGAAAGGTATCAAATTGGCGTAGAAAAGATAACCACATATCTCTATATTACATTGAGGACACACTTGATTAGCGGAGACTCTATCTTGACTTGCCACCTCTATCACTAAAGCTTGCTTTAAAGGTCAAATTTCACATTGCAATTTACTAACAAACTTGTTGGATATGAAAGACTTGGTAGCTCCAGAATCAATTAAAACTTTAGCCTCTATTGAGTTCACAGGAAGTGTACCTGCGACAACATCCATTTCTTGAACAACATCCTGCATAGTCATGTTAAAGGTTTTGGCTCTAGGTTGAGACATCTAGGTCTGGGCTGGAGGCCCAGCTATCCTCAAAGCATTTGTCGATGGGGTCTGGATATCCTTAAAACATTTGTTGTCTGAACTAGTTCCTTACAATCCTTAGCAAGATGACCAAATTTCCCACATTTGAAACAAGTCACTCCTATAGTCCTGGGCTTTGTATCCGGACACTCATCAGCATAATGTCCCTTCTTGTTACACTTAAAACATGTAATACTTAGTCTGCGACAAACTCCCGAGTGGTTCTTCCCATAAGTTGAACATTCAGGTAAGGCTGGTCTGATTGCAAGTTGCTGATTTGTTTTCTGAAAACGTCTTACTTGACCACCATTTCCATTCTTTGGCTTCTGAAAACCCTTGCTCCTATCAAACTGACCCTCAATACTTAGCTTAAGCTTGTTATTAATATTATTACCTCTTGGGTTCTGACTTTCCTCAGTACTTTCTATCTTCCTTTTCTTTCATGCCTTCTCCTTCTGATACAATTCGCTTTCACCTTCAACAATCATAGCCTTCTCCACCACCATTGCATAGTTCTCTAACTGAAACACTGCCACCTTAATACGTATCCATGGCTTTAGACCTTTTTCAAATCTTTTAGCTTTCTTCGCCTCAGTATTAATATATTCAGGAACAAACCTTGCTAACTCTGTGAATTTTACCTCGTACTCCGCCACGCTCATGTTTTCCTGCTTTAATTCTAGAAACTGAATCTCCATCTGATCTTGGATATACCTTGGGAGATACTTCTCGACAAATAACTCTGTGAATCTCTGCCATGTAATCACTCCTTCACCTTCCAACAGCTTTGTTGACTCCCACCAATAGTTTGCTTCAGCTTTCAAGAAATAGCTTGCATATTCAGTCTTCTTTTCTTTTCCTACCCTTACCAAAGCAAAAGCTTTTTCCATTTCATTAAGCCAAGCCCTAGCTTCTATAGGGTTAACAGTACCTTTGAACTCTGGAGGGTGTACGGCTTGAAAATCTTTGAAGGTCACAATTGGTTGAGCGGGTCATTGTTGAGCTAGTGCAGCTGTCTGTTATTGAAGAAGTTGGAGAATTTGAGTCATAGTCGGGTCAACTAGATTTTGATTTCCAGTATTCTGGTTTTCAGGATTTGCAGTAGGTGTTTTCTTCTTTGGAGGCATGATTCTGATAAGAAAACAAATAGTTTATTAAACAATAGGCAAATTTGTACAGAGATAAGGTTTACAAATCCTGAATTTTGAGTTGTCTGTGATCACAAAAGTCATAACAGTGCAAAGAACCAGGGAAACATAGGTATTATCTTGAACAAATAATTCTAACAGGAGATATTCAAACAACTTAGAAATATAATGAAAGATGCGTAAATAACAAGAGAATAAGGGTCAGGGTACCAACAGAGTTAATAATATGAACAACAGTTTTTTTTTTGAGCTCAAGGTACACTCTTAACAATCCAACTACTAAAAGGTAAATGCCGAGAATAATCCCTGTCATCCACAACCTGTGATAACGATAAAGCACAAAAAGAAAGTACTAAAGCGATAAAAGAATATCCTAAACCTATCACCTACTATCCTAATGATAACCTACACCTATCGCTCCTATCCTATGTCTATAAGGGTTCAAATCCTATCCTACACCTATCCTAAACCTAACCTAGCTTGTTTCAGTTAATAATATGAACAACAGTTTCTTTTTTTTTTGAGTTCATGGTACACTGTCAACTATCCAACTACTAAAAGGTAAATGCCAAGAATAATCCCTGTCATCCACAACCTGTGATAACGATACAGCGCAAAAAGAAAGTACTAAAGCGATAAAAGAATATCCTAAACCTATCACCTACTATCCTATTGATAACCTACACCTATCGCTCCTATCTTATGTCTATAAGGGTTCAAATCCTATCCTAAACCTAACCTAGCTTGTTTCAGTGACCAAAACCTGAAAGCTCTGATACCAACCTGTAACGTCCCGACTTCCTAATACTGAAAATATACTTTTATAAAAAAATACTCAATTATTGGGATTAATTAGATAAAATAAACTTTGATACAGGGGGATTTTACAAAATTTCGGCATGAAGCATTCGTAATTCGGACTATCCACCTGTAATTCGAACCAAACCAAATTTCATTCAAATACAAAACAACAATTCCAACTTTTAAGAAAACTAACACTAGTTCAACCTGTCCTGACCGATCAGGTGAACCATACTGCAACGCCCTCCCGGTCAGGGGTCAAGAACGGGGCGTCACTACACAAAACCAAATACATAAACCCCGCTGACAATAATAATAAAACATAATATATCGACCCCACTATAAACCTGGATCTTTAACAGGTAGTGGTATGAAACAAGCAACTACCAACTAAGTTATTACATTACAATACCAAATCCTTTATCAAAAGTTTAATACATCCCACAAATATAAATACAACTAACTGGCAATATTTCTACAAGTATTGACTGTTGCTCAAAAGTCCAACCTGCTACCAGCTCAAAACTAATGTGCCTAGGGTCCACAACACGCACTTCTCTTGATATAGCTCTTAAGACGTATCCTCTTCTCTCTTAACTGAAAAAGGGTTAGAAACAATAACAAGAGTGAGCCAAATGCTCAGTAAGTGACAACATAGATATAAAGAATCCACAACTGAAATCTGGGTACAACAATATAAGGTTTATTCTTTGAAATTATCTGAATATGACAGATGACAACTTACATTCCATTTCATAAGTAAAGAGGGAGAGCAGTCAGTTCTCTTTTTAAAACAATTCCATTTATAAACATTTAAATATGATTGGAGGTTTTTCACGACATCGGACAATACGGGTGATCAGCCACGTAAAGTCCCCATACCGGACACGAAGTCCCTCTGGACCTTGAAATTAGGTTCCCAATTAGGCAACACATTGGCCTTTAAAATGCTGGACTGGGCACTCCCCCAACCTCTTACGCTAAAAAATTGCTGGACCGACGTCACCCGGCCTCTTACGCTCTCCAATCTGAAGGAATCCGTAGAAAACATTTTTGACGGAATCCCTCACAATAAACCTTTAAAATCATTTAAAACACTTCACTTTTCGGTCCTAAAACTCACTGATAACAGATCAGCCCAGCTTAAGGAACTTTAAAACATTTTTAAATAATTATGCCTTTTTGAATTGCAGTTATAAAAGATTTATGGTCAGGGAAACATTTAGGTGTAAATGCATAAGGAACACAAGGTAAGGATTCAAGTGTGATTCAAAGGTATTTAAGAATAAGGTTTAGTCCCGCACATAATAATATAAGGAGGTAATGTGAAAGAAATATTTAATTAACTCGGGTAGGTTTCAGAAAATCAGGATTAAATCAAATAAAAGGGTCACGAGCTAATGATGAATAAAGTAAATGTTAAGGTTTTAGAATTAAGGTTCCAGGGATTATAAGTAGTGTTTCATTTGGGTGGTTTAGGAAATAAGCATAAAGAAAAGGTTTATTACAAAGCAAGGCATGAATTATAATTTAAGGTTTATAGTTTAACAAGAATTAGAGTGAACTAGTGTAACAGTAGGGTTCAGGAGTTTAAACAATTATTCATGGCATCAATGATAAGGTACGAGAGTTTAAACATGAAATTCATAAAGACGAATAACAGGGTACAAGAGGTAAGCAAGGTACATGAATTTAATCACAATTCATAAGCAGTTCATGAATTCCGAACTTCAACATAAGGTTCGAGTCACTTGCCTTAACAAGGTGCTTTCACACTAGTCACTTAACTCAAAGCCCTCAGCTTTTGCCTTTCCTTTATCACTTAAGTCTACGTCCTTCGAATCTACACATATAAAAACACTATTTTAGAATTCTATACAATATTCGACGTTCCTCTACAACATCTAATCTTAATCTACCCTTGCGATAGTCCTTAAATTTATTCGCTTTATTCATATATTATCAACCTTGACCACTGACATATATAAATATAATTATAACTGATAAATATTTAACAAATAATCAAATAAATAAAACATAATCCAAATACCACTCCATACTAGTAGTACATACGTATATACATATACTCGAGGAAATAAAATTAAGATTCTTAGAAAATTTTGACGGCATCCCCTTTATACGGGTAACTGCCAGTCGGAACATAACCGACACAACCAACCAACAATTATCACATTCCAAAAGAAATCCACTATTATCCATAAATTAACAATTCAAACTAATATTACTCCAATCCGAATAATCCTTAAATTAATTAATTTATACAAATGGAATATATAATCGGGAAATTAAAACGGAACTGAAAATATTACATAATAATTTAGTATATGACTAATTTTTGAAAAATCAATTAAATCCTGGCAAAACCAAACCAATCGAAATTCCAGTTACAACACTTGGACCACATGACTATAAATAGTATACTCAGCGGAAACCAGAACAAGTATAAACCACAAAATCGAATCAGAACAGTTGATACACACAATTCCTTACCTCACTTAACATTACCAATACTTATTCTTTTAACATATAACCAAACAGCAAGAGTAATAGACACCCAATTGATTCCCACACGCACCCCCTATGCGGAAATACACACAATCAGCACACACACTTACACTACGTTTACACACACATATTTAGGATATACCCACACACTCACGCTGGTCATTTGCAGCAGCCCAAACACCACACACCCACAGCACTTTGACAACAGGAATAGGGTAGGGGAACTAGAGCTCAACCGGGCATTCAATCCACTTACACAAGCTTATCAACATACAAACTCACGCACATGAACACACTGTTGATACACACACACCGCACGATACACACGCATACACACAATGATTAACAAATTGCAGAAGAGGAGAGGAATGGGTTCGATTTCACACAGGCACCACCAGCCCAGTATACGCTGCCTCACAACCTCACACACACGGCTGCACAGTAGCATAGGCACACACACATACACCGAATTAACACACACACCTGTATACATATGTATAAAATCGAGTAGGAAAAATAAGAAGGAAGTGTTTTTGAGAACCTTCGGGAGAGAGAGCAGGATTGAGAGATTGATTATGATTTGGGGGAAAAACGAATTAGGGATTTAAGAATTAAAAGGGAATAAAAGTGGTTTAGGGAGTTTATAAGCATTTTCTGATTAAACAATTTAAAATCCATCTCGTAAAATAGAAAATAAACAGGTAATAATTGGAAAAAAAATCGAAATTTCATTTTTAGAACACAGATAATGAAATTATCTATCTCCCCATATTTTTAAAATATTTTTAGGACCAAAAACGAATTAAATATGGATTTTTCAAGAATAAATACATAAAACGCAAAAATAATTATTAAAATCATTTTAAAATACTTAAAAATCAAAAATAATTCATCTAATAATTTTATAAGTCAAACAAACCCATAAACTTAATAATGTAAAAGATTTCATGATTTTTACTAATTCCGATGATTTTATAAAATTCTCAAAACATAAATAACACATGATTTAAACAGAATTTATTCACCAAAAATACAATAAAAAATACACGAACCTACACTACACACGTAAATCATTAAATAAACCTTCAAACACAATATCATACATATTTACCTCATCAACAATATTCACGTCACATAAATCACATTTAATAATAATTATAAATACCAAAATTTTTGTAAGGCGTTATAATAATAATAGCTGATAACTCGTGCAAAGCACGAATTTTGATTAATTATCTTAAATTTATATTTTTTAAATAAAACTATTCTTCATATTATTCTGATTAAATAATTTAATGACATTTATTTACTTTGATACTACAGTTAATTATCAATAATAATTATCAGGTCTGGGTCAACGAAAAACCAAACACTAAAAGAGATCTGAAGAACCATTATTAGTAGTTGGATAACTTCTAAATAAACCGTCCAAATTCAATTCATTTTTAAATTATTTTTAAAAGGATATTGTTGGAAATAAAAACTACATTATTAGTTCAATTGATTAAAATAAAGAAATTTAATAAATGACACATTTATTAAAATCTTTTAAATTTATTAATTTTTTTTATCTCACGTAACTTTTGGCTAATTTTTTCAATTTTTTTCAATCTTCTTTCTTCAAAATTTTTTATTTATTTTATTAATCTTATTTTACAAAAAAATAATCCCCGAAATTATATGGTTCTACTACAAAACCTATTTTGTCTCATAGTAAAAGTACAACATTTTGCTACTGAATTTCAAAGTTATGCACACAAACTTAAAATTTTTACAACTATAATTACTTTTCTTACAAAATTCCACAAGTGAACTTAATATTTTAACAACATTCTGCTGGTGAACACTGTTATCTCATATTATATTTATACCATAATTTTTAAGTTCTACAACTAAACTTAAAAGTCATGCTTTCGAATTTGAAGTCAAACACATGTGTTCTAAAATTGTGCAATTGAACTTACTTGTATTTTAATATTCTGTTCTAGAACATTTAATATTATATTATATTTATACCATAACTTGAGTAGTCTCACAAAAATTGATGAAAATATTGGAAAAAATTTATGATGTTATTGGAGGATTTTGTGATTGATATTGGTGTATGATTATAATTGTAAATCAAATATGAATTGTCTCTAAATTATATATCTTGTATTTTTGGACAACTATGCCTCTGAGTAACATATAATAAAATATATACGATTATGAAATATATGTAAGAGTTCTTAATTTCTCCATTTAAGGGTTCTCCACGGAGCATGACCCAATATTTATAATTGATTATAATATATGTTAACCATCATAAAAGTATAAAGGTCCGGTAATATGAGAGTAGCTATATTATTATTTGTATTACTAGCGTTCTACCCGTGCTACGCACCGAACGGTAAAATTAATTATTTAATTAATATAAACATATTATTTTAATCATTATTTAGGAAAAAAGTTAATTTCATGAAAATGTAATTAATTTAAGTATAGAATTACTTATTCGTTATTTTATACCAATTGCAATAAAATTAATATTATCAAACAATTATCATAACATCCACATCCCCGTTGAAACGCTCTAAACCCCTCTTTATTATTTTTCTTAATTTTATTTTTCATTTGATTTTTTCATTTTGCGGAATCTTTCTATCAAGTTCATAAGTTTTTTACCCATATTTTAAGTTTTGTTATTTTGGAAATTTGGTGTATTTAAATGTAAAGTACCGTGAGTTTCTAGAAATTTTTATCATATTAATTTAATCAAAAAATTTATATGGGTTGCGATCAATTTTTTAAATACATATTGAAAATTCATAAACACTTATTTCTCACGACCATAATAAATCATAAGATTGTCTCTCAAAAAAATGTTGCATGTTTCAGCAATGTGAGAAAGGATCTTTACTATGTAAGATCCATTAAACGAACGTAGTTATGATAAAGGAAACTTTCTTATAATCTAGTTTCATATGTGTTTGTTCAATATCATTTTTACAAATTGTATGTTCTTTTATTAGTAAATTGATTTACTATAGAAAAAAAATATTATCAATCAACCAAACATATCCAACATATCCCGTTCTTAGAGTAAGATATGACTGTTAGAGTTTATGGTGATTGCCCTAAACTTGTTTTGAATGACAACTTAAAATGTGTATATTCACTTTGGGAGTTTGATGGTTGATTTTTTTTTATTTTGTTTCTATTAGAACATGGTATATTAAATATTATTTTTCTCTTACCCATAAATAGGGGTGAAAAATTAATTCGATCTAATAGTACCCGATCCAAAGCCCGAAATTTTGGATGTATCGAACCCGGATTTTCGGATTCAAGTTTGGAATTAAATTTTATACCCGAAATAGTTTCGATTTGGATTTTAGTTGTATCGAACAGATATCCGATCCAAAACCCGATCTAATATCGAAACCCGATACATTTGATTTGTTTAGACAAAACAAAGCTAATAAATATCTTTGTTTGTTTAGAATCTATCTACCACGTTGTTAACTTTTTTTTTTACCTATATTTAAAGTTCTGTTGATATTAAAAATAAATATTATCAACCAACCAAGCGAATTTGATATATCTGTTCTTAGATTATGATGTAGAAATTGAATACTATTAATTTAATTCAAGAATACAAAATTTAAAAGGGAATCTTTTATTAGAACAATATATAATTTTATGTTTTAACCTATCTAGTTAGCAATAATATTGATTTTTATAACAATGGCTATAGTCGTTGATATGGGCTAAAAGTAAGCCCTAAAGACACATTAAATATGGCATTAATTAGACCCAGTATGGTCCAAGCGTGGGGCCCACCAGATGGCCCAAAAACCCTAATTAGATATTAATTTCGTAATTAATATTGAGGGTTAATTAACAGCTGGGATGTACAAGTCAAATAAGGATATTATCTTTCCAAGGAGTAGCCTCCAAGGCACGTAGTCATACAAGGAAACGGACTCCTACAAGGAAGGAGTCTAGAACCTTCCTCAAGGCTGACTTGCCCACTAAGTCACCTAACCCTACTATAATTCTGAGGCTTCTCAGCCTATATAAAGGGTCAGACCCCTCACCTCAGAACTATGTTTTGGCTTGATCTTTGACATTCATCAAAGTACGTAGGCATCTTGTGAAGGCAGATTCAGCCACGAGCACAAGAGCAGCCATTAAAAGCACGAAGCTCACGCACCTTAGTATTAAATACAATCAAACCCTAGCCGCAATTTAATAACCTAGTTTTTATTCCACAACATTTGGCGCCGTCTGTGGGAAGACAACATCAACCATGGTTCAAACACGAAGAACAACATCAACCTCGATTGAGCCATACCCCTTAGCTCTGCTCCACCCACCACTTCTGATTCGCTTATCACTACTGAAGAAGGACAATTACCCCCATCAACAGGGGCGGTCATTCAACCTCTACTCTCTCAACCCCCAGGGACGACTCCCTATGTTGAGGGAACTCTACCGGTGGTCGTCCATCAAAGCCAAGAAACTAACCCTCTTCAGATGGTGGTTTCTCCTCTTGGTAACGTTGATCGTACGCTACCCCCGGGGGTACAGATCCACACTACGGATCTCCCCTTGAATACCAACCCGATGTAAATCTGGAGAGGCCTTCAAGGAGACAGAGAAGGGCCGATGCCCGAACTGAAAAATTGACAAGGGTAGAGATCCCCAGAAGCAACCCCAAGGATCTAATGCCACTTGGGGATCCTGATGATCCCACACCTCCATTTACTGAGGAGGTGATGAATGCCCATATCTCAAGGAAGTTCAAGATGCCGACTATTAAGGCCTATGATGGAACGGGCGATCCCGCGAACCATGTCAGGACATTCTCAAACGCACTGCTGCTGCAGCCTGCAAGTGACGCCTTAAAGTGTAGGGCGTTCCCTCAAACCCTGTCGGCCATGGCTCAAAGGTGGTATAGCCGCCTACCTGTAAACTCGATTGGCTCTTTTAAGGAGTTGAGCGCTGCCTTTGTTAACCAATTCATAAGTGGAAGAATTCATGAAAAAAGTTCTGCATCCCTCATGTATGTGGTGTAGGAGAAGAATGAGAATTTGAGGGATTATCTCAAGCGACTCACCAAAGAGACATTGAATATCACTGATCTGGAAAATAAGGTGGCCATGGTAGCCCTGGAACACGGAACCACTGACCTCTTCCTTAAAAAGTCTTTGGCAAAACATCCTCCTAAAAACATGGCCGAGCTCCAACGAAGGGCCGATAAGTATATCAAGGATGAGGACAGCATGAAGAAGGAAACCGAAGGAGGCAATGGCATGGGTTCCAACGACTCAAAGAAATGAAAGCAAGAGCAAGAGTACGACGCTAGGGACAAGTATCCCCGAACTAGCAAGGACCCTGAGTCACCACCAAAGAGGGGTTTGGGGCCGAGATTTTCTGATTATGCAAGGCTGAACGCTCCTAGGAATCAGATTTTGTTAGATATTGAGAAGGATAAAGACTTTCGGTGGCCGAAGCCACTCAGGGGTGACCCCGAAAAGAGAAACAAGGATCTGTATTATAGGTTCCACAGGGATGTGGGACATGATACAGATGACTGTAGACAGTTAAAGGATGAGATTGAATTTTTGATCCGGAAGGGAAAGTTAAACAAGTTCACCAAGGGTGAAGATCGTGGAACCCAGAAAAGGGATTATGGTAGGAGAGACAATGATAGGAGGGATAACGATTGTGATCGTAACCCACGACCCCGATGGCCAGTTATCAATATGATTTGGGGAGGCCCGACAACGGCAGGCACAACCCGAAACTCTCGGAAGGCCTATGCCAGAGAAGTGATGCACATCGTAGAAGAGGCCCCGAAACGTGCTAAGACCGAGATAGTAATTGGTTTTGATGATTCGGACCTTGAAGGGGTGAAGTTCCCCCATGACGACCCGTTGGTCATAACTCCTGTAATTGGAAACTCAGAAGTGAAGCGGGTCCTGATAGACAATGGAGCTTCTGTTGATATCTTGTTTCATGACGCTTTTGTAAAAATGGGGTATGTTAGATATAATTGATGTAATGTTTCAGTGTTTAAGTGTAACAGTGAAATATTATAGTTTAACTGGAAGGAAGTCAGAGTTTAGTAAAGTCTGACTGACGGAAGCTGGACAGAGTTTAGTAAAGTCTGTCTGGAAGCAGCGCGTACGGAGTCAACAGAAGATATTAGAGATCAATTGAAGATTGATATGGAAGTGAGATCTTTGGAGATTGGATAGCTATCAAAGAGATCGAGTTGATTTAGGAGACGTGTGACAATCTGTAATTGATATCATTGTATAGCTGATTATTAGGAATATCAATTAGAGATTGTATCGAAGCTGTATATTTTATAAATACAGTTAGGTTAACCCTAGAAGGGTATCGTGCATCGAACTATCTTTATTGTAACCTAGCAGCTCTTTGAGATAGTTTACATCACGAAGAGGGTTTTTAATACCAGAAGATTTAAAGTGCATAATCATCTTACTTGTTAAACTCTCATACGAATTTGATTATTAATTGTGTATTCGGCCTAACAAGTGGTATCAAAGCCAATCTGTTACTTTATTACAGGTTAAGATCCAAACACAACAATAATCATGTCAGCAATTCCTCCACCAACATCTACTAGTTCTGAAAAGGCTCCTACTACTGTGAGTCGTTATGAACCAATCAGGGTTACTATTCTCAAGCCATCAGAGTATGCCATGTGGAAGGTCAAGATGACTATGTTTCTGGAGGCTACAGATCCAGAATATCTTGACAGGATTTATGAAGGCCCTCACAATCCTACAAAGCTATCTGCTGCAACTGCTGGTGAAGAAGCTAAAATAGTTCCAAAGGAAAAGAAGGACATGACTCCTGAAGATCTATCATCAATTGCTAAGGATGCGAAGGTTAGGCATTTACTGCATAGTGCTTTAGACAATGTTATGTCTAACAAAGTGATTAACTGCACCACTGCAAAAGAGATATGGGATGCTCTTAAAGTCAGATGTCAAGGAACTGCTGCTATTAAGAAGAATAGGAGGAACATACTCACACAAGAGTATGAGCATTTTGAGGCTAAACCTGAAGAAACCATGACAGAAACATTTGATAGATTCTGTAAACTGCTCAATGATCTGTCATTGGTCAACAAAGAGTATGATCTAGAAGACTCAAATCTCAAGTTTCTTCTTTCTCTACCTGAAAAGTGGGATGTGAAAACAACCACTATTAGAGACAACTATGAACTTACTGAAACAGAGATTGATGAAATCTATGGGCTGCTCAAAACTCATGAATTGGAAATGGAGCATAGAAACAGGAGATCAAGCAGGAAGGCAAAGTCTGTTGCTCTTAAGGTTGAAGAGAAGCCTCAGAAGAAAGAGGCATCAAGAAGGAAAATGAAGGGAAAAGCTTTGGTCATACACTCAGAAAGTGAATCATCAAACTCTGATTGTGATTCAAACTCTTCTAAATCATCTGACTCTGAGGATGATGAAGAAGAAATGAGAAAAATGGCTGTGTTGATGGTGAAGACCTTCAGGAAAATGGGTTTCAAGAATTTCAAGAAAGGGAAAAGGTTTTCTAGAGATTCAAATGAAGACAGAAAAAGTTTCAGGAAGTCTGAAAGAAAAGAGACCAAATCTGGGAAGAAGGATAAGTCTGAAATTCAATGCTACAAGTGTAAGGAGATGGGTCACTATGCTCCTGAGTGCAAGAAAGGTAAAACTGGAAAGGTACTCTACACTAAAGGCAGAGATTGGGCAGACACTTTAGATTCTGATGAAGAAGTGAACTATGCTCTCATGGCTACTACTGAATCAGAAACTTCTGAAAATCAGGTACCTCTAACTACCTATGCTTATAATATTGATGACATTTCTCAATTAAGAATTTATCTTAAGTCATTGCATATAAGTTATAGGGATCAGACTTTAGAGAATGAGAGGATAAAATCTGAAAACTCTGAACTTAAGGTTAGAAATAAACTTGTTGAAGAAAAGCTAAAAAATATGCAACAAGTTCAGAAAGAGAGAGATGATGTTGTTTCTATAGAACAGGATTTGCTTCAGAAATATAAACAACTAGAATCTGAGTTGGAGGAAGCAAATAAGAAAATTAGGACTTGGACTAATTCTGGAAAGGACACTCAACAGATTTTTCAAACAGACACTGTTGGTCTAGGTTATAATGAGGGAGATGAACTAAGATTTCAAAGTCAAGTTAAAATCAGACCTCATTTTGTACATGGAGCGAGTAAATTTTTATCTGACAATGAAAAAGAAGCTGTTAAAAGTGAACCAGTAAAAACTAGTGTTAAACAGGTTAATATTGGTTCAATGACAGATAAACAACTCAAACACAAACTGAAGGAGTTAAAATCTGTTAAGAGACAGGGAGTGTCAAATAAGAACAGAAATGGAAAAGTAGGCATCACTTCAGGAAATAAACCAATGCTTGCTAGTTATGCTCCAAGAAAGACATGTCATAACTGTGGTAGTACTAAGCATCTTGCAAATTTCTGCAAGAAAAACAAAAATATAAATTCTTTACCTTCCAAGTCTGAGGTAAAGAAGGATTTTGCTAGAACTAAGCCACAAACTTTATGCACACATTGTGGAAGCACTTGGCATTCCATTTATACTTGCAGACAGTATCATGCTGTTTATCATAATTACTCTGAACTTAAACCCAATCTGAAATGGGTTAAAGTTAATACTGCAAGTGTAAACTCTGATACTGTTAGCTCAAACTCTGATAATGTTAATTCCGCTGCTAAAGCTAACAAAGTTAATAATGTCAAAGGATCCAAGCAAGTCTGGATCCTTAAATCTAATCCTCAGTAATTGCTTGTGATTGCAGGGCAACAGGGAGGCAACCCTAGTCGTGGACAGTGGATGTTCAGGACACATGACTGGAAATAAAGCCCTGCTATCAGACTATGAGGAGAAGGCTGGCCCAAAAGTTTCCTATGGTGATGGCAATGTAGGAAGAACATTGGGATATGGCAATATTAATCTTGGAAATGTCATCATAAAAAATGTAGCTCATGTCCCAGGACTCAAGCATGACTTGCTATCTGTTAGTCAAATCTATGACAAGGGATATCATGTAGATTTTCAACCTTAATATTGTGAAGTTATCAGCAAATCTACAGGAAAGGTTGTTCTAGTTGGTCATAGGCAAAACAACATTTATGAAATCAAGATCTTAATAGACTCTGTTGGAAAAGTTGTTTGCCTGTCTACAAGAATGTCTAGTGAAGAGAGTTGGAAGTGGCACAAGAAACTCTCACATTTGAACTTGAACAACATCAATGAATTGATCAGAAAGGATCTTGTAAGAGGACTCCCAAAGGCTCTGTTAAATGTTGATGGCCTATGTGATTCATGTCAAAAGGCCAAGCAAAGAAAGTCATCTTTCAAGAGCAAGATAGAATTTTCAATCACTGATCATTATCATCTTCTGCATGTTGATCTCTTTGGTCCAGTAAATGTTATGTCTATAGCAAGAAAGAAATATGCTTTAGTCATTGTTGATGAATACACTAGATTCACTTGGGTGTATTTTCTAGCAAAAAAGGATGAAACTACATTAACTCTGATGGAGCATGTGAAGCTTCTGGACAAAGGATCAAGTAACAAAGTCAGAATCATCAGAAGTGATAATGGAACTGAGTTCAGGAATGCAACAATGGAAGAATTCTGCAAGAACAATGGAGTGAAGCAAGAATTTTCAGCACCTGGTACACCACAACAAAATGGTGTAGTTGAAAGGAAAAATAGAACCTTGATAGAAGCTTCCAGAACTATGCTTGATGAAGCAAAATTGCCAACTTATTTCTGGGCAGAAGCTGTTCAAACTGCTTGTTTTACTCAAAATGCTACACTGATCAATAAGCATGGAAAAACACCATATGAGATGGTGAAGAAAAAGAAGCCTAGCCTGAAATACTTTCATATTTTTGGGTGCAAATACTTTGTTTTGAAGACTCATCCTGAACAGTTGACCAAGTTTGAGCTAAAGGCAGATGAAGGAATTTTTGTTGGCTATCCACTGTCAACAAAGGCATTCAGAGTTTACAATCTGAGAACTAAAGTGATCATGGAATCTATACATGTGTCTTTTGATGACAAGAAGATAACTAGACTTGAAGACATAGATGAATATGATCAACTGAACTTTGAAAATGAAGATTTAAACTCTGTTGAAGTAAACTCTGATCAAACTATTCTGACAGACTCTGTTGAAACAAACTCTGAACATCTACCGGTAAACACTGGAGAAACTTCTCAGCCACAACAAAGGGAAGAACCAGTTGAGGGGGAGCATGATCAAGATGAACACTCAAACATTGATACTGAGTCAACTGAAAAATCTGGATCAAACTCTGATGATTCAAACTCTGAAAATTCAAATTCTGACTCTGGGCAGTCAAGTTCAGGGGGAGTCTCAGAAAATGAAGAAAGACCACAACAAAATCGGGAGAGCATGGATCAAGGGGGAGGATCACATGCTAATAGAAGTCATTTGCCTTCTGCTAGGAAATGGACCAAATCATATACACCTAATTTGATAATTGGTGATCCAGATGCAAAAGTGAAAACAAGAAGTGCCACTGCAAGTGAATGTTTGTTTCATGCATTCTTGTCTAAAAATGAACCAAAGAAAGTGGAAGAAGCTCTTCAAGATGCTGACTGGATAACAGCAATGCAGGAAGAGTTGAATGAATTTGAAAGAAATGAAGTTTGGACCCTTGTACCAAGGCCAAAGAACAGATCTATTGTTGGTACTAAATGGGTTTTCAGAAACAAGACTGACAGTGAAGGTGTTATCACAAGGAACAAGGCTAGACTGGTAGCAAAAGGCTATTCACAACAGGAAGGAATAGACTATGATGAAACATTTGCTCCAGTTGCAAGATTGGAGGCAATCAGAATTTTTCTAGCATATGCCTCTCACAAGAAATTCAAAGTGTTCCAGATGGATGTGAAAAGTGCTTTTCTGAATGGGAAGCTTGAAGAAGAAGTGTTTGTTGAACAACCACCAGAATTTGTGAACCCAAAATATCCAGACCATGTCTACAGGCTGGATAAAGCACTCTATGGACTTAAGCAAGCACCAAGGGCATGGTATGAAACTCTGGCTCAATTTCTCTTAGAAAGTGGATTCAACAGAGGTACTATTGACAAAACTCTGTTTTATTTCAAATCTGGGAGTGACTTGCTTTTAGTTCAGATATATGTTGATGACATTATCTTTGGGTCTACTAATGATAAACTCTATAAGAAGTTTGCCAAGCTCATGCAATCCAGATATCAAATGAGCATGATGGGAGAGCTTAGTTATTTTCTAGGCCTACAGGTGAGACAAACAGATGATGGTATCTTCATTAATCAAGCAAAATATACCAGAAATCTTCTCAAGAAATTTGGTATGCTTGACTGTTCATCTGCATCAACTCCCATGGCAATAACAACTAAATTGGACAAAGACACAAGAGTTTCAGTGGATATGACAAACTACAGGGGCATGATAGGATCTCTTCTTTACTTGACAGCTAGTAGGCCTGACATCATGTATGCAACCTGTCTTTGTGCAAGGTTTCAGGCAGATCCTAGAGAGCCACATCTGACAGCTGTGAAAAGAATCTTCAAGTATCTCAAGGGCACCATATCATTAGGTCTGTGGTACCCCAGAGAATCAGATTTCAAGCTACTTGGGTATTCTGATGCAGACTTTGCAGGCTGCAAGATAGACAGAAAGAGCACTAGTGGAAGTTGTCAATTTCTTGGTGACAGACTTGTCTCTTGGTACAGCAAGAAACAGAAATCAATTTCTACATCTACAGCTGAAGCAGAGTATATTGCAGCTGGTAGCTGTTGTGCACAGATCTTGTGGATGAAGAATCAGTTGCTGGATTATGGATTGAGGTACAGTAAGATTCCTATTTACTTTGATAATCAAAGTGCTATTGCTATGATAGGTAATCCAGTACAGCATTCAATGACCAAGCACATCAGTATAAGGTACCATTTCATCAGAGAACATGTGGAAGAAGGGAATATTGAACTACATTTTGTGTCTACAGAACAACAGCTTGCAGATATTTTCACCAAACCATTGAGTGAAGCTACATTTACAAGACTGGTCAATGAACTAGGAATGGTCTCTGGTTTTGACTAGGAATGTTGGTTAGATTCAAATTTTCCATAAGTAATGTGCTGCTCATATTTCCTTGATTTGTTAAGTGCTAAGTGAACTCTGTTGATTAAACTCTGTTATGCATACTCTGTTAACATGTTTTTCTATCAAACTCTGTTAAATTCTGTCAGCATGCCTGTATGTCATACACTGTTAATAAGTTTGATAAACTTTGTGAACTCTGAGTTGATTTTTGTCTGAATGAAAACACCAATGAAGAAATATGTATGAAGCATGATTCTCAGCAATTAATCATGAATCTTTCTAAGTTATTGTGATCTAATCTTAGATTGTGCAGAAAGTTAACACAACATGATATTGGTTCATATTTATATCATCTCTTAGTTTATTTTGTCCTAAACTCTGAGTCTATAAATAGTGTGTGCATTGCCTTTCATGAATAACTACTGATGTTGATGAACTCTAAACTCTGTTAGTTATACTCTGGTAGATTAAAATGCTTACTGCAATACCTCAAAGAAAATGTATATAGGTTGCTATACTCCTTTGAGATTATGTTGGAGACTAGGATGACCCAGGAACTTATTGGTATATAATATGTGCTAAAATTCTCTGATTTTTTGTGACTAGTCAAAGACTAGGATGACCCAGGAACTTATAAAAATGATAAGGGCTAAAATTTTTGAATTTTTGGTGACTATCTCCAACCTCTAATTACTGGAATGAATAGAATAAAAAAAAATTAGCAATAGAGGGGGTATAAAATAAATTAAATGTCACTGTATATAGATTGACTACTACAGAGTTTAGCTTTCATCATATAGTCAGTGTTTACTATGAGAGTTTGTGCATCCAGTGTTTATTGATTTACTTTATGGATTTTATGAAAAATTAGATGCTCTAAAAATTGATTTGGTGAACTCTGCTTCACACACACATATTTTCACAACTGTGCAATTTTTGAAAGGGTTTCGGTGATAAAGTTGGAGAATTGACAAACGCTGTTGATTTGTGGTTAGTACTCTAAGGTAAATTTTCATTTGGATAATTTGAAAATTTTGGAGTAAATAGTGCTTTTGACAACTGTTAATAAGTGTATTGTGTTAAAGTGTCTTGGAAATAGGAAAGAGAATACAGCGGTGATAATTGCTATTTTTACTGCGCATGATTAATTGATCCACTGCATGTATGACAAGTGTCCCACTCACTCATTATTGTGTCCCACTCACACATTAATCTAGGAACTGTTGAGTGTTTGAATACATAAACTATTGAGTTTTAATTTTTTAATTACAACTCTAATTACTTTTGTGTACTAACGATTGAGTTTTACTTTCACCCACTCACTTTTACATCTCACAGTTCTCTCAGTTTTCACTTGTGCATTTTCACAAACACCCTTCCTACATACACTTTTCTTTGTGATTTCTTGCCCATTTCTTGATTCAATGGCTTCTAAATCATTCACTGTTCTTGGTCTACGTTTTGTCCCTAACAATTATGCAGCTCCACTCAATCATGAACGTGTTCCAGAAGCGTTTCATCTTATGCAGAATTTCTTGAGAGACTCAGAGATTGGACAAGCTCTGGTTGAACCTAGTACTCTCTCTGCATCTCAAATTGCCACTTTTTGGCAAAACTCGGTCTATGTGGATGGGGGAGAGAATGGGACTCCAAACATCATCTTCACTCATGATGAGCAAGAGTTTGTGATTACTCCACAAACTGTCAGAGAAACGATGGGATTTGATACACACACCTCTTATGCTTACGTTGCTGAACCTCAATTGAGACAGATGCTATAGGAGATAGGCTACATGGATTCTCTTGACAAGCTTGGCAGTGTAAAGAGGCCTAATCTCAGGAAGGAATGGAATTTTTTCTTCGATTGCATTACAAGGACATTCCAGAAGAAGGTCACTAACTGGGATGCTATTCCAATGGACAGTCTACAAATCGGGTATTCTCTACTTTATGGCAGTAATTTTGATTTTGGTAGATATGTTCTAATAAATCTAGGTGATAAACTGTCAGAGTCTACTACAGTTTATTTTGCTCGATTTTGTCAAATGCTATTCACTGTTTGTGTATCTGGTTTAGAGATTGCTGAAGCTGATGTAATTCAGCCTTTTAGAGTCGACAAGAGAATATTCTCTGATATGACTAATAAGGATGCTGGTAAAGAAAACCTACCTGCCCTTGTTCTGCCACTTGCTTTGCAGAATTTTCTCAACCAACCTCAAGACCAACCACAACCTGAACCACTAAACACTGATCATACTTAAACCTTAAACACTGAACCACCTACATCACCTACCCACACTGTACCTACTCAACAACCTGCATCCACTCACAACACTCCATCACCAATCACAAACACTGCTCCAACCCAAAACCCTCAATCTCCAATCACAAACCAATCTTCACACACTCAACAACTAAACACTGAACCATCACAATCTCAACCACAACCACAGCCTAAAGCAAAAAGAGGCAGAGTAAAGCAATCAGCAGCAACTACTGAAAGACATGCAAGAGCTAAGAAGTCAGTAGAGACACACATCAAAGCAAAACAGACATCTCTTGGAGCTGTTTATTCTAGAAGAAAGATTCAAAGAGCAAAAAGACCTAAATCACCCTCTGTGGTAGCAGAATCTAGTAAAGAGGATTCAGATGAAGTACCTCTAGCTAAGAGAAGAAAACTAGTAATCTCTGATTCTGATGATGAAAATGTTGAAGCTCCAGAGGTGGTTTCACAGCAAACACCTACTGTTGAGGCTGAAAAAGATAAAATGCCTGCAGAGGTTGAAATGCCTGCAGAAGAGGATACTAGAGATGGATTTTCTCCAATGGATGATATTCTTGATTCATTCATGCCATTCTCTGATCCTATCTCATCTATTTTTGCTCAATCTGAAGCAACTGGTGCAGCTGATCAACCTACAGTTGTCATTTCTGAAACTGTAGCATCACATACAGAGTTACTCTCAGATGCTCACCAGACTGTTGAAGGAGGAGATGAGGTTGATCAAGCAACCAAGGCTACTTCTCAGTCTATGCTTGTTGATGACAAAAATGTAAACTCTGTTGCTGAGCCTGAGCAACATGAAGAAAATCTTGACAAAGCTGCAGAAGAAATTGCAGAAACTGTGGCTGACAATGCTCAGCACAGTGTTTTACTTGAAGATGAACATGCTAAAGCTGCAAGTGTTGAACTTGAAGGTGAAAGCAGTGCAAACTCTGATTCTTTTCTAAGTGCACCAGTGCAAACAGACAATAAACATACCTCTTTTGATCAACCTTGTAAGTCTCATGAAATTGAAAAAGCACAACTTGCAAAATTTGTTGCTGACTGGTACAAAGAGGATTGCATTTTTCCAAGAGGGAGAGCAGCTAATTTTGTTAAGCAAACTGCCAATACTATCTCCAATCCAGAGATTCTTTCTTGCTTAAAAGCAACTGTAGTTCAAGTCAAAACTCTGGATAGTAGATTTGATGAAACTACAAAGGCAATCACTGACTTGAGGACTGAGATCGTAACTAGAGAAATGAAAATGGAAAGAGAGTCTAAACTCATG
The DNA here is from genome assembly GCA_036435485.1 of Saposhnikovia divaricata. Lineage (NCBI taxonomy): Eukaryota > Viridiplantae > Streptophyta > Magnoliopsida > Apiales > Apiaceae > Saposhnikovia > Saposhnikovia divaricata. The sequence continues at coordinate 64,594,068 of CM071595.1, read as the reverse complement.
AATACAAAATTTTCTAAAGCTCAAGACAATCTCTTTGCCAGGCTGGGTAAAGTTGAAGAGAATCAGTCTGCCTTGTCTGTTAAAATAGATTCCATTGCAAACTCTTTGGAGTTGCTAACCTCCATTCTGATTCCTGATGATGTCAAAAAGGGGGAGAAAGTTGCAAAAACTGCTTGCAAACAACTTCAATCCTTTGAGAGGAAAGATGATGCTGCAGATGGAGGTGGATCTGATAGAACCAAAAGAACAATTACAAGGTCTAAAGTAAACTCTGCTAGAGTAAACTCTACTAAAGCAAACACTGCTGAAGGTCCACAGAATGATACAGAGTTAGCTGCAAACATGTTTCTTGAAGAACATGGAAATGATGTCACTCTAGAAGATGTAAAGGCTGAAGAGCTAAGACTTAAAGCTGAACATGGGAAAAAGCTTAAGTCTGGGAAATTCAAGAAGAAAGTTGAAAAGGAATCAAGGCCTGTTATTAAAGGCATTAAGATCAATGAAAATGTCAATGCTGATCAGAGATTGTCTCATTCAAGAAAGCCAACAGCAGATGAGGCTAGATTAAAGCTTAAAGAAAAAGTTGTTAAAGTTGATAAGAGTTCAAAGAAGTTAAACCAAGTTACAACCTCTGTTTCTACACATGTTGTACAAACTACTCTTCCAATTCATGGTTTTGTGAGACCTATTATTCCTGAGAATACTGAGAAAGTTCAAGGAGGTGATATTTTTCAAAGCAGAGCAATGATTGCTAAGCAACCTTATGATTTGGCTGGTTTAGGATCAAACAGAGAAAGGACTTTGAATATTACTCCTAGAGGTCATTCATCACTGGCTGCTCCAGGCAAGGGTGTCCTTCAAGTTAATTTGGACAAGCTGGAATCAGTACAGTTGATTCATCAAAGAAGTCAAAATAAAGACTTTCTGCTGTATTTCATGGAGGATGGGACTGTTTACAAAGTTGGAGAGCATGATATTCATTTGAAAATGTATGAAGAACTGCAGTATGTCTTACATATTTTAAAGGTGAATAACAGTCGTACTTACCGAGCTGCAGAGTTGCTTAGATACCAGATGGAAAGATCAAAGATGATTTGTGGAATTAAAGAGAAGTCTGAAAATGTACCAAAGTACTTAGATTACAAAGGAAGAATGGTTGAAATGAAGAGAAACAGTGCTAAGCTGAGAACTGATTTGGGTATCACTGTGCTTGAGTTCAATTCAGAATCAGAAAAGTCATACTTTATTAGACTTGGAAATGAAATGAAGAAGAACAGCATCTATGATTTGAGATCAGCTATTTATCAGACAGATGGTACAGATTCTAAGCTTCGAGAGATCAAGCTAGAGATGGAAAGAGCACTTGAAGTTGCAGAAGAGAGATTGCTAACAGAGTTCTTGAGGACAGCATGGGATGTTGAAAGGATTAAGTAATTTATGCTCTGTAAGTTTTTCATATTTTCTGTAATTTTGTTAAGTATCAGTTTAAACTCTGTTTAGTTGTTAAACACTGTATATGATTATTTGTTTTTGACATCATCAATTATCTATTAACTTGTGCATTTTTGCTAATGAACAAGTTGGGGGAGATTGTTAGATATAATTGATGTAATGTTTCAGTGTTTAAGTGTAACAGTGAAATATCAGAGTTTAACTGGAAGGAAGTCAGAGTTTAGTAAAGTCTGACTGACGGAAGCTGGACAGAGTTTAGTAAAGTCTGTCTGGAAGCAGCGCGTACGGAGTCAACAGAAGATATTAGAGATCAATTGAAGATTGATATGGAAGCGAGATCTTTGGAGATTGGATAGCTATCAAAGAGATCGAGTTGACTTAGGAGACGTGTGACAATCTGTAATTGATATAATTGTATAGCTGATTATTAGGATTATCAATTAGAGATTGTATCGAAGCTGTATATTTTATAAATACAGTTAGGTTAACCCTAGAAGGGTATCGTGCATCGAACTATCTTTATTGTAACCTAGCAGCTCTTTGTGATAGTTTACATCACGAAGAGGGTTTTTAATACCAGAAGATTTAAAGTGCATAATCATCTTACTTGTTAAACTCTCATACGAATTTGATTATTAATTGTGTATTCGGCCTAACATGGTACACTGACTCTCAATTGACCCCGACCAACATGCCTATCTACGGATTTAACGGAGTTGAGTCCAAGGTTGAAGGGACTATTCAGCTGCCCGTGACAATCGGGCAAGAACCTAAGGAAGCCACTCAGATGTTGAATTTTCTGGTGATTAAGGCTACCTCGACGTACAATGCAATCTTGGGGAGGACTGGACTTCATGCGTTCAAGGTTGTTGCCTCTACCTATCACATGAAGGACAAATTTCCAACCAGGAGTGGTGTTGGAGAACAGAAAGGAGATCAGAAAATGTCCAGAAGTTGCTATGTGGCTGCTTTGAGAGCTGATGGAGCCGGGGGGCAGGTACTCCCGATTGAAGATATGGATGTCCGCGGTGATGATGAACTCCGAGGAATGCCAGCAGAGGACTTGGTTCCCGTACCTCTAGAGTTGGGCGACCCTGAAAAAGTTACTTATGTAGGAGCTTCTCTGAAGGAACCCTTGAAGGGAAAATTGATAACATTCTTACAAGAAAACAATGATGTGTTTGCTTGGACAGCGGCTGATATGCCAGGGATTGATCCCCAACTTATAACTCACAGATTGAATGTCGACCCTAGCCGGAAGACAATACAGCAGAAGAAGAGGAACTTTGCTCCTGAAAGGCAAGAGGCCATAAAGCAAGAGGTTGATAAGCTCTTAGAAGCTGGATTTGTGGAAGAAATTCAGTTTCCCGAATGGTTGGCTAACCCTGTGATGGTCAAGAAAGCAAATGGGAAGTGGAGGATGTGTATAGACTTCACTGATTTGAATGATGCATGTCCGAAGGATTGTTTTCCCTTGTCGAGGATAGACATGTTGATAGATGCCACAGCTGGACATGAGATGTTAAGCTTCATGGATGGGTTCAGCGGCTACAATCAGATTAAGATGCACAAGGATAACATCCCAAAGGTATCCTTCATAACTGACTTTGGTGTTTTCTGCTATCTTGTTATGGCTTTTGGTCTAAAGAATGCAGGAGCTACCTATCAATGACTGGTGAATAAGATATTCACCCATCTGATTGGAAAAACCATGGAGGTCTATGTTGATGACATGTTAGTCAAGAGCCTGTTCAAGGCAGACCATATCAAACGCCACAGTGAGGCATTCAAAGTGCCGAGGCACCACAAGGTGATGCTAAATCCAGCCAAGTGTGCTTTTGGAGTTGGATCAGGAAAATTTTTGGGATTGATGGTTTCGAAGAGAGGCATAGAGGCCAACCCTGATAAGATCAAAGCGATCTTGAACATGGAACCGCCCCGTTCTGTAAGAGATGTACAGAAGCTAACCGGCTGAGTTGCAGCACTGGGAAGATTTATCTCTAAGTCTGGTGACAAATGTTTGCCATTCTTTCAGGCATTAAAGAAAGTGAAAAACTTTGAGTGGACCCCTGAGAGCCAGGAGGCCTTTGAACAACTGAAGAAGTACATGGTTGAAGCCCCGATGCTGGCCAAACCTAGTCCCTGTGAGACTCTTTATCTATACCTGGCAATATCTGAGCAAGCGTTGAGTGCCGTTCTCATTCGAGAAGAGAAAAAGGTCCAGAAACCTATCTATTATGTAAGCAAGGTGTTGCACGGGGCTGAGTTGAATTACTCTCCCATTGAGAAGTTTGCCTTGGCATTGATAACAACCTCGCGGAAGCTACGGCCGTACTTCCAGGCACATAAGATTGAGGTCCTGACGGACCAACAGTTGAGGAACATATTGCATAGCCCAAAGGCTAGTGGAAGGCTAATCAAGTGGGCAATTGAACTTGGAGAATTTGACATCACGTATAAACCTCGAACAGCCATTAAGGCTCAGGCATTGGCCGACTTCGTGGTTGAATGTACCATTAACAACCAAGAAGTCGGGGGCAGGAGATGGTAACTACCCCTGGGAAAGAGGATAAGGATGAGGAACTTGTACCTGACGAACTTGTACCTGACCTGAAGGAGTATTTGGTGCTCTATTTTGATAGAGCATCAAAAACAAAATCTAGTGGTGTAGGTTTAGTCTTGCAAAGCCCCGATGGTTTCACAGTCGAGTATGCTTTGAAGTTGGACTTTCCAATAACTAAAAATGAGGCTGAGTATGAAGCCTTGATAGCCGGGTTAGGCTTGGCCAGAATAATGAGGGTCAGGAATCTCAAAATTTATGGGGATTCAAGACTAGTGGTATCTGAGAGTCGTGAAAGCTGTTATGACCCAGTTTGAGGAGTGCTATGTTGCGCACATTCCGAGAGAAGAGAACGTTAAGGCTGATGCTCTGTCTAAGTTCGCTTCTTCTGAAATAGAGAATTATTCAAAGTTCCAGGTCTTAAAAGCCCCAACCGTCAACTCAAAGTTGGTGGCTCCGATAGATGTAGATAGCTGTTGGATGGATCCTATCAATGCCTATCTGGAAACCGGATGGCTTCCTTGCAATACCTTGGAGGCACGGAAGCTGTCAGTGAGAGCATTGAGGTATACCTTGATTGAAGGCATCCTTTACAAGAGGTCTTTTGTCATCCCATATTTGAAGTGTTTGAGGCCCCAAGAGGCAAGGGAAGCTTTGGAGGAAGTTCATGAAGGAATCTGTGGACAGCACTTGGGGGGCAGAGCCTTAGCTCATAAGATAACTCGTTTGGGATTCTATTGGCCGGAAATGTTGACCGATGCACAGAACTATGTTAAGAGGTGCGATAGATGCCAAAAGCATGCCCCAATTGTAAGACAGCCTCCTCAGATGTTGACATAGGTTAATTCTCCTATCCCTTTTGCAATGTGGGGAATGGATATACTTGGCCTTTTCCCTGTAGCCTCGGCACAGAGGAAGTTCTTGATAGTGGCCATTGACTACTTCACCAAGTGGATTGAGGCTAAACCTTTAGCCAAGATAACCACCAAACAAGTTGCCCAGTTATTTTGGGAGAACGTAATTTGCAGATATGGAATCCCACAGGTACTTGTGACGGATAATGGAACACAGTTCAACAATGAAGAGTTTAGAAAGTATTGTGAAAAGAACGCAATTTATCTTCGATTTACTTCAGTGGCTTATCCACAAGCTAATGGTCAGGCAGAGGTAGCCAATAGGATTATCCTTGATGGACTGAAGAAGAGGGTCGACGTTCAAGGAACACTTGGGTGGATGAGTTGCTACCTATACTTTGGGCATACCGCACCACTTGTAAAGTGACAACTAAAGCAACCCCGTTTCTGTTGGCTTATGGTGCCGAGGTAGTTGTGCCCCTTGAAATTATGCATGGATCACCCCGAGTTGAGGCATATGAACCGGAGACTAATGAAGAAGGCATGAGACTAGCCCTTGATCTGATTGACGAGGTCAGGGATGAAGCAAATGCCAGGAATGCAGAACATCAGAAGAGAGCATCTTTCCATTACAACCAAAGGGTTAAAGAGAGATTCTTTCGACAAGGCGACTTGGTTCTAAGGAAAATAGAGGCCTCTAGAGTTGGTCAGAAAGGAAAGCTAGCCCCCAATTGGGAAGGGCCTTATCGAGTCAAGAAGACACTGGGACGAGGATCTTACAAGTTAGAGACATTGGAAGGAAACGAGGTGCCACGTACCTGGCATGCTTTTAACCTGAAGATTTATTATGTTTAAGCTATCCTTGTAAGGACTTAGATTTTTATCTATTTAATAGGAGAAGTAGAAATAAAGGTTCAATGAAACCATTTCAGGGCCTTATGCCTCGAGTAGGAGACATATTATCTATGTAAGGGTTGAACCCATTTTATCAACATTTTTCGACTGCTTAATAAAGTTTGTTTGGCTTTTCTTCTGAGTCACTTCTTTTGTTAATATAAACATGAAAGACAAATGTTGAACTAGCTTATGAGTTTAGTACCAACCAAGGGGCCAAGTACCCGAAAAATTTTAAAGCTTAACAAACTATAAGCAAAGGCGAGAAAATGAAGACAACAGAAACTAACTGCATAGATAGTTAAGTTAAAAGGTTACATAAATAAAAACCTGAAGGCTATTGAGTTAAATTGCAAAAACCAAGAGTTCTGATAAGCGAAAGATAAATAAATAAAGCTTAAGAGGCCTTAGGGACCTCCTTAGCATGAGAATCATCCTCGGAGCTGGTGGCTGTAGTGGATCCATCCGCAGCAGAATTAGCAGGACTGGACCGAACCAGAGGAAGTTTAGGATCCAAGACTGAAGTAGTAGCATGATCCTTGACCAAAGCAGCGTCCTCCCCGAATAGCTCTTCACTGGAACCTGGCTCATTAACTAATAATATGGTAGGAAGATGAGGTCTCACAAAGTCCGAAAGCTGGAATAAGCCAGGATTGCTCCTCAGAATAGCCTCAAGAGCCTTGTTCCACCCCTCAGTAAACTGGCTAGGAAAAATCATCTCATCATGCTGATCCATAAGACTCTTGTACTCAGCTGAATCCAAGTAGTCATCAATCAGCTTTTCCTTGTCGTCCTTCAATGCCACCAGCTCTGCCTGAGTACCAACCAACTCCTCCTCCTTCTTTTTCAGCTGCTCCTCTAGCTGATGGATGTGCAGACTCCTCTTCTGGGACTCAGTCTCAAATCCTTTGGCCTTTTCCTTCCAAGCCTTGGCTTGGTGAAGTAAGCTCTGGAAATGGACGTTAGCCTGTAAAAAAACAACAGAGTGGTAACACAAGAATAAAACAAAGAATATGAAAGTTTTGGAAAAATAAAGTTTGAGACTTACAACAACTAGAGCTTGAGAGCCGAGTGCTTCTGACTCCCCAATACCTCCGTTCATGACTAAATCTTTGTAGTCCGGAGGGGTGATAGAATTCAATGACCAGTCCATGGCATGCTTGGTCGATCCCACGACAAAGTCCCGTTTCCTGAAGCCCCGGGAGGGCCTAAAAATAGCAGATTGGATGTTTACTTGAGAGCTCCCCTCCAAGTCGGCTATATCACCAAATCTAAGGTACACTTTTTGGACCTTATGAGCACGTAAGAACGCGGGATCAGTTCCTTTCTCTCGAGGATCGGCATTCCTCTTTGCCCGGGCCATCCTGGAAGTTTCGTTATCTGGATCAGGGGAAGCTTCCACAAGCATCTTTGAAACTGAAATGGCATAAATGGAAACACAATTGAATAAGTCAAGTATGAAAATAGGAAAAAAAACAAAGGCAGGAAAGAAAGTTACCCCGTTCAGAAACTTGTGAGTAGACCTGGCATATCGTGTCGTTCGTGTACTATCGTGTCGTGTACTTTCGTGTTTCGTGATTGAAAAGGCAAAAACGAAAAACGACACGATAAGCATTCGTGTACTGATATTCCAAACGAAGAACGAAACGAAATAATTCGTGTATACACGAAACGGAACGATAAGTACACGAACTATTTCGTGTACTTATCGTTTACACGAAACGAAACGGGAACGAAACGCAAACGAAACGAAATAATACACGATATGGTACACGAAACAGAATAGTTCACAAAAATATCAGAAATAGTACACCAGAAATATTACAAATTAATGTTTACATTGAAATTCATGGGAACATAAACTAAAACACCCAAAAAACAACTTGTCCAGCTCCAGCACCCTTCTTAAATCAGGACTTCATTCAGCTGCAGGAGCAAAAGCATACAAAATTAGATATCTAGAACTTGAGCTTTATGACTGTGAAACTGGGAACTTGAACTTCAAAAAGATAACCATATTAAATCTATCAGACACAATAAACATTTTTTACCTTATGTGGCTGGAGCAAGATCATCCTTAATAGACAATTGTATAATATCTTGAGTGAGTTCCTCCAAGGTATAATTAGGCAGAACTATGATTAAAAGAGCAAAAAAAAAATTAGCAACTTCAGGAATTACTACTTTACTAGTTATTACTTATTACCTTCTTTTTCATAAAATACTAGTTATTACCTTCCTTTTCATTAAATCGCCAATCTCGTGTGCAAATCAGGCTCTCAACAACTGCATGTGCCAAGCAACTTCGATATTGGTCCAAAATCCTTCCTCCCGACTAAATGCAGATTCAGAGGCAACGGTAGAAATGGGAATTGATAAGATATCTCGAGCCATGAGAGCGAGATTTGGAAATCTGAATTGATTTGAGCTCCAAAAATCCAAAATATCAATTTCAAGGTTCCTGTTCAGCCTTTTCTCTTCCAAATACCTATCCAGCTCAGTTTTCTCTAAAATGGGATTCAAATCCCTGTCCAACGCATCAAATTCCTGAAACAAAAGCTGATTTATCAAGACATATAATGCAGATAATAAAATTGCAAGAGATATTGTAAAATTGCAAGAAATACCTTCATTACATCTGATCCCCCCATTTCCAGCGAGGTCCCTGCCTCAGGCTCACACACAACAGTATACGAAGGTATTCTATCTTTGTAAAGAGTGAACATTTGCTTTAAAGTGTCCAGAAGTAAAGGATATTGTTCATTGTATTCCCCATACAACATTTTGTACGAGAACTCAACAAAATGAGTTTTATACCGCGGATCGAAGACAACAGCGATAGCTAGAATAAGATTATATTCAGACCAGTATTTATCGAATTTTGGCTTCATATTCATGGCCAGAGATCTTGCTACATGATTCCTATCCTCAATTGCCTTCATCAATGTAACTTGGACCAAAAAAACATTTGGAAAGTACAGATTCGCTGTAGGATATTTTGATCCAGAAAACAATCTTGTAACATTGTAAAAAACATTAAGAAACTTACATATTCCCTCCACTCTCTCCCATTCCTCGTCAGTAAGAGCATGTTTGTAATTAGAGTCACTTAATGCTAAATGTGCAAAAGCTCGACGATAGTAAAGTGCTTGATCAAGCATCATGTACGTCGAGTTCCATCTAGTTGGGACATCTTGACGCAAGCCTTTATTTTTTTTTAAAGCCACTTGTGCAATGCATTCTCTAAACTTTTCTTTCCTACCTTGAGATCCCTTAATATATTTAACTGATTCTCTCACTTTAATAACACAATCATCCATCTCTTTCAAACCATCTTGCACAATTAAATTGAGGATGTGAGCACAACATCGAATATGAAAAAACTTCCCATTGTTTATCAAAGCATTCCTCAAGTTCACTTGGTTCTTCAAAATATTAACAAAGGCATCATTACTTGAGGCATTATCTAAAGTAATACTGAATAATTTGAACTCAAGATTCCATTCACACAACATCTTATAAATTTTATCAGCTATGGTAATCCCAGTGTGCGGTGAAGGCATATATGAAAAATTCAGTAGCTTTTTATGCAATACCCAATCATCCGAAATATAATGTGCAGTAATTGTGATGTAACCATCAGTTGCAACCGATGTCCATAAATCCGAAGTCAAACAAACTCTACCAGAATAGCTTTTAAACACATTATACAACAGCTTCCTTTCATATTTGTAAAGTGCCACAATATCACTTTTTAAAGTATTCCTACTAACCAAGTCAGATTATGTCTTACCACGGCATTTGTAATCAAATCTCTGAATATTTTTGGATCAAATGATGTACTCCGCACTGTCATGGAACCATCACTGCTAGATAAGATCATTTGCCGTATATCTCCAGTGCTTAGACAAACTTTCTGATGTTTAAGCATATTACACATGTATACCCGCATTTGGAGCATCTGACATTCAACACCTTATCCTCTCCAACTGGAAGTTCATCAAATGTAGCCCAAGCTTTAGATCGTTTTCTCCTAGTTCCCTTGCGCTTGGTCCCAGGTTTGCTAGAACCCTCTGTTGCTGGGTCAGTCGGGTCAGTTGATTCCTTTTCTTTGTCTTCGTTTTCATCGTGCATATCACCTTCATCATCACTTAGAGATTCAACTGTACAAATAATAGAACAATATTCACAATCGATACATATATAGTATATACACATCACAAAAATTAAATAGAGTTCGATAAATAGAGTTCGATTCAATCGATTACCTGAATATTCTGGTCTGGTTCATCCATTTGCTAGAGGAAGCGGCAAGATTTGCTAGAGGAAGCGGCAAGATTTGCTAGAGAATAGAGAGGCGCGAGAGAGAGAGTAACCCTAAAGCCTAAAGTATTTGGTGAAGAGTGAAGACTGAAGAATTAGAGACCCGATAATAACGTGTATTGTTAAATTGTAAAGCCCAACCCCCAAATTGTAAAGACCCGGGTCCAAATTGTAGAGTCCAATTTGTTTTTAGATTTGCCCAAATTGTAAAGATAATTTATCTATATATATTCTATTAAATTTAAATTATTTTCTTTTTTTTTATAGAACTTATATATATATAATTTTTATTTATAATATATATATATATATATATTTATTTATTTATTTATTTCGTGTACTTTCGTTTCGTGTCGTGTACCCAAATCTAAAAACAATACCGACACTATAAGAACTCGTGTAATATCGTGTTCGTGTACTTTCGTGTTCGTGTACTGAAAATGAAAAACGAAACACATTAATTTCGTGTCGTTTCGTGTCGTGCTATCGTATCGTGTACGAAATTGCCGGCTCTACTTGTGAGAGGCCTACTGTCCTCAGAGATTCTTCATTTATGAGGCTTTGGCAGGTTATAGACATACCATCGCCTTTGGTTAAGGTGTCAAAAGCAGCTTGATCCTCGGTACTAAGGGTGATTCCCTTAGCATTCCCATCTGAAACCTTCGAAAAGGTTTCTCTAAAGAGGGTACCCCAGTCACCACCCTCCCACTCAAGATAAGCAAACTCTTTCTTCCAGCCAGGGTTGTTGTCTGGTACTGATTTACCATTAAAGATAGGGGGACTTTTGGACGAAGTTTGATATATCCCAGCCAGAATATAAAGCAGGGCTGTTGTAAATTTGAAAAATTTTGCGAAAAAGGGCAACAGATAAAGGAAGGTTTTGCCTTATGCACAAAACCATAAAACACATGATCATTCTCCATGCGTTTGGGGGTAGTTGACAAGGGTTGCACTGAATGTCAGCTAAAAGGCGGGGGATGAACTCATGAAAAGGGAAACGGAGGCCCGCTATTAAACACTCCCTATAGATACACAAAGCATTGGGCCTCCAATGACAAGGCCTGTCACCTGGCCCAGCTGGGACGAGTTTATAAGGTCTTCTAATTTTATATAACTTGTTATACCTAATAATTTCGTTAGTATCGTGATATGTATTACAACAATCATACGCATCTAACTCGGCTAAGGAGGGATAGTCGTCTGCTCGTTCATTTAACATATCTAAAAGAGACGTGTAAGGAGAACGAATTTGGATGGTACCTTTGGAAGAGGCTGAGTTCATTTTCATAAGTCGAGCTTGAGCTTTGTCCGCCATTGATGATAGCTTGAGATTCTCGACTTAAAACGGAGAAGACGACCGGATAAGGCCGGAATTAGTCGAAAAAAACTCCAAACGGAATTTGAGAGAGGCTTCTTAGCCAAAAGTTGAGAGCTCAGAGGTGAAAATGTGAAGTGAGAAGTGAAAGTGTGAAAAATGAATTCTCAACTCTCACTCTTATATAGGAATGAACAACCGGTTGGAATTCTTTCAAACGGTCAGAAAACTTACAGTGATCGGTCAGAATTCCAAAATTGACCTACTAAAGGTCCACGAAACCGGCCCAAATTAAGGCCCAATTCTGGAACGTTCTTAGAAAAATATCTTAAAAAATATCAAAGATATTTTGAAGAAATATCAAAGATATTTATGACGTTTATAAAAAATCCTAAACCCTAACGAAAGATTTGGGAATTTGAACTGAGAATAGCCTGGACAGGCCCATTATAGCCATGAGGTCAAGCCCATCCACAAAGAAAGAAACTATTTTTATAAAAATACACTCCAGGAAAAACATGTAAAGCCTTAAAGGCCCAAAATTAAAAGGGTCCGCCAAGAAAAGCCCAAAAAATATGAGGACCTTATTTCGATCAAGATTCTGGTCGAAATGACCAGGAATCCTGATCGAAAATGTGTTCGACAAGAAGAAATTTTGACGCTTACTTCGACCAGAATTCTGGTCGAAATGACTAGGAATCCTGGTCGAAAAGGCTGTCGACCAAGATATATTTTGACACTTACTTCGACCAGAATCCTGGTCGAAATGACTAGGAATCCTGGTCGAAAAGGCTATCGACCAAGATATATTTTGACACTTACTTCGACCAGAATCCTGATCGAAATGACTAGGAATCCTGGTCGAAAATTTTGTCGACCAAGATATATTCTGACACTTAATTCGACCAGAATTCTGGTCGAAATGACCGGAAATCTTGGTCGAAAAAGTCTTCGAGCAGAGAACAACTGAACGCATACTTCGACCAGAATCCTGGTCGAAACGACCAGGAATCCTGGTCGAAAATCCCTTCGATCAAGATTTTCTGAGACCCTTATTTCGACCAAGATTTTGGTCGAATTCCGGGTCGAAATTCTGGTCGAAAAATTTCAGTTCTGGTCGAAATTTGTTTTGAAAAATTAATTTTTGGACATCAAATCTTCGTGGACATGGAATTTTGATAAGAAAAATACCCGTGGGTACTATACAACTCTAAAATATATATATACGATACGGGAAGTACTATGGATGATTCCTTCATATTGAATGGGCAAAAATTCAGTAACAGAAGTTACTTGAAAATAATTGTTTAGCCTCGAATAAGGCAAATCGTCGTAAATGTGTAGGTCGCTCCACACTTTACATAAAACGATACTTGTGAAACACTAGTGTACATTTGTAAACCCTGACCCAAGTCTCGAAAAGACCATTAAAACTTCAAGAAAAACCTGATCAGTTTTCCTAGAAGTTGGGGGGCAAATGATATTGGCTAAAAGTAAGCCCTAAAGACACATTAAATATGGCATTAATTAGACCCAGTATGGTCCAAGCGTGGGGCCCACCAGATGGCCCAAAAACCCTAATTATATATTAATTTCGTAATTAATATTGAGGGTTAATTAACAGCTGGGAAGTACAAGTCAAATAAGGATATTATCTTTCCAAGGAGTAGCCTCCAAGGCACGTAGTTAGGGGTGAGTATTCGGTTTAAACCGAACCGAACCGAATTTTAATTCGGTTAACCGAAACCGAAATTCTAGAAAAATCAAAACCGAAAACCGAACCGAATTAAATTCGGTTTTTAACCGAACCGAAATTTTTATTTCGGTTATTACCGAAAACCAAAATATAAAACCGAAATTTTAAAATAGTGCAAAAAAAAATGAATAAATGTCTTACAAATTAAAATTTATCCAACATCCAAGTTCAATTAAAATTAAAATTACAAATTTAAGCTTAAAAGTAGTCAAAGAAAGTACATTTCAAGTGAAAACAATCATCATATCTCATGCTGCATTAATAAATAATATTTTATTATTATATAAAAAAAATTCGGTTATTTATTTCGGTTATTCGGTTAACCGCGGTTAAAAACCGAACCGAACCGAAAACCGAAATTTCAGAAAAAGGAGAACCGAAAACCGAACCGAAATATTAATTTCGGTTAACCGAACCAAAATTATTTCGGTTATTCGGTTCGGTTTTCGGTTATCCGGACCGTATACTCACCCCTACACGTAGTCATACAAGGAAACGGACTCCTACAAGGAAGGAGTCTAGAACCTTCCTCAAGGCTGACTTGCCCACTAAGTCACCTAACCCTACTATAATTCTGAGGCTTCTCAGCCTATATAAAGGGTCAGACCCCTCACCTCAGAACTACGTTTTGGCTTGATCTTTGACATTCATCAAAGTACGTAGGCATCTTGTGAAGGCAGATTCAGCCACGAGCACAATAGCGGCCATTAAAAGCACGAAGCTCACGCACCTTAGTATTAAATACAATCAAACCCTAGCTACAATTTAATAACCTAGTTTTTATTCCACAACAGTCGTTCCTCTCTCTGCTCCTCTCCCAAAAAATACTAAACTAAAGTTTAGGAGCTGACATCAATTTTGGTTGATGATAAGCCCGCCTTTTATTGTTTTTCTTGATTTTGCTCTATTTTTTTCAATAAAAATCTCTCTTTATTGAGATTCTAGTAACCCGCTAGTAGGTTTTATCTACTGATATATTGAATTTTGTATTTTGTCCTTGTAAATGATAACTTCCGTTTTTTTCCTTGAGTTTACTTTATTTTTCAATAAATATGTCTCTTTATCAAGAGTATAGTACCCCGTTTGTGGTTTTTGTCTACCCATATATTGGGTTTTGTTCTTTCTTTTTGTGAGGGTAGATTCTTTTATTTTGGCATCCGAAATCTTAGATCTACAAGATTTTGTTATATATTTATATTGGTTCATTGATTTGGATAGTATAGAATCGTAGCTATGGTCGGTTGTTCGAATTGATTTGGATTTTGTTATATTGGTTCTTATAGCAATTTATAAGAAAATTTAAAATTTTTGATTATTTTTGTTGATGTCATATGTCCTTTTATTGATAAATCAATTATATATAAAAAAAATAGTGATTTATAAGAATTGTTGCGCTGAGTTGACGAATTTAATATAAAAATATTCAGTAACAATATTTTCATTGACTCTGTAATGTGATAATTTATACACCAAATAATGTTTAATACTATTTGAGAGTATATTTAGTATTTTGAATAATTCAAATATCTTGTCAGGTCAATTTGTTTGTCCAATTAATTATTGCATAGCTAAAAAAAATCGATAAGTAAAATGTTAAAGATAATTAGTTTAAAATTCAATTTAATATTTTAACTGGTTGTTAGGTTTTTTTAATAATTGATTAATTTAAATTTTGAACGCGTATTTAGAATAGTGTGGTAAATATTTTTAAATTTTTTAAATTTTTTATTCAATAATAGTATATTTATTCAAATTTGATTACAAATTATGATTGTAGATCGAGAGTTTGAGATATTAAAATACTATATTATATAATATATATATATATATATATATATATATATATATAAAATAGACTCATGAGTTAAAATAATATTTTTATATTAAAATCAATTAATAAATACACAATTTTGGAAAATGGCTTATGTGCAAAAAATAGATGTGCCAGTATATAATGATATAATTGTAATTGATTTAAATCAAAAACTATAATTAATAAGTTATTAAGTATTTATAAAAATTAATCTGTAATATATAACTATATACTTTATTGTAGTATGATTGTAGTTGATATTTGTGAAAATTAGCTCGTAATATATAATATTATAAATTTAATTGACTTTAAATTAAAAGATTGAAAAGTTAGTAAATACTTTATCACTTTAAAAAATATTTAATTTATGCATGTACTAAATAAAATAAATTTTGTATTTCAAAAAAATTGTTAAGTAACCAAGATAAGTAATTTAGGATGAGAATGATATGATTAATTTAATTTCTGTGGTAAATTCTAAATGGCTCTTATATATATTTATAAAATTAATCCGTAATGTATAATAATGTAATTATGATTAATTGTAAATCAAATGAGTGGAAAATAAAAATTGTAAAAATTTCTTAATATTATATTTATGTATAATCCTGATTGATTTTAATTATATACTAATTGTTTTTTATTATTAAAGAATATGTAATATATGGATATGTTAAATCAAGTAACTACTATATTTAATTTAGAATTGTTAACTAATCATGGTTAATATAATAGGATAAAAATGATAAATATGGAAAACTTTTAATATAATATGATTGATCTAAAATTAGTATTGACCTCTGATTATTCCTAAAACAATTCAAAATTTTCTGATTGGCTAACTACATCTAACTGTAATCCTGATTGATTTTAATTTTACACTAATTTATTATAATTGTTTTTTAACATTAAAAAATATGTAATAAATGGATATGTAAAATCAAGTAACTACTATATTTAAATTAAAATTGTTAACTAATCATGGTTAATATAATAAAATAAGAATGATAAATAAAAAACTTTTAATATAATAAAAGATTTATTAATTAATTTTATTAACAAATCATGAATAAATATATTTTCGAGCCTTCAAAAAAAATCGAGTTTTTGAAGATATGAATTTTATCCAAGTTATTTAAAATATGATTCAAACCCGATTTTGTAGTATTGGTTTATATTTATTAAATAATTAATTTTATTAACAAATTTTGAATAAATATATTTTTTAGTTTTTAAAACAATCGAGTTTTTGAAGATTTGGATTTTATCCAAGTTATTTCAAATCTGATTTCAAATCCGTTTTTTCAGATTTCTAGTTGAGTTAAATTATAATTATTTAAAAAAATTTAATTGTGCAACATGTATTATGAAAATCTATTTATAGTGTATGATAGTCTTTGAAGGTATGGATTTTATCCAAGTTATTTCAAATCTGATTTCAAATCCGATTTTTCAGATTTGTAGTTGAGTTAGATTATAATTATTTAAAAAAATTTAATTGTACAACATGTATTATGAAAATCTATTTACAGTGTATGCTAATATGATTGTGATTGATTTATATTAAAAGAGTGGTTGATTAATGAATGTTATGAAATTTAATTTAAAACATATAATAGTATATTGTGATTGATTTCAAATTAAAAATTATGAATTTTTAGTAAATAATTTTTGATTTAAAAATATGTATTTATGGATATGTTAAATAAAATCATTATTGTATTTAAATTATAGAAGTGTTAACTAACCATAGTTAATGAAGTAGAGTGAGAATGTAAATAAGGAAAACTCTTAATATAACATGATTGGTCTAAAATTTAGGAATGCATTGTGATTAGTTCTAAAATAATTCATAGTTTTCTGATTGGTTAATTGATATGTGGTAGACTCAGGTATTATAATAAAGAATTATCAATTTATTATAGATACTTTTTAAATATTAATTAATGGAATCCCTAAGTTGTATATAACACTATATTCTCGACTTTTATTTCGATTATTAGTTAATAGACTTCTAATATGTAACTTTACTATTAAACTAAATTAATATTGTTATTTTGATTAATTAAATTTATATAACTTCACTCTAGTAACACAAGAGTAGTTATATTATTAATTGTATTTATTATTAATTTATTATAAATACATTTTAAATATTAATTAATGGAGTCCTAAGTTATATATAATACTTTCCCGACTTTTATTTCAAGTTTTAGCTAACAGATTCCTAGTATATAACTTCACTATTAAATCAAATTAATATATAATATTATTATTTTAATTAATTAATTTAATATTTAGTGGTATACCGCGGTATACATGGCATACGGCATACCGTGGTATATATAACATAACATTAAGAAGGAGTTTTTGCTTTTAATAAAGAATATGGATATTAAAAGACATATAAATATTAAAAGACAGAATGGGAACTCTGTTTTTAGCTTTGGTACCCCTAGATCTAAGGCGATGCAGACATGAAGAACGGGAGCATCATAATTAGGGATAGGAAACTGGTCGGTCGGTTCGAATTTTGTGAAAACCGGACCAAGATCCAAATATGTATGTTGGATCCAGATTCAGACCCAGGCCCGATTGAAACCCAAATTTTTAAATCCAAATCCGATTCGTTCGGGTTTTAATCGGGTCTCAATTTATTTATACCAATTTTATAGACATTTTGAAACAATAATTAATCAGCTAGAACAATACATTTAATCAAATGCCAAGGAAAATGTAAATTCTAAATAATTGCATGTATCATCCAAAAATATACAATAAAAGATGAATAGTAAAAATATGTCTCTCAATTTATAACATTTATAACATCAGATGGACAAATTGTCATCCTAACCATAATCCCTTGTTTCAAAGTCACTGTTACTTTATCAATTTTATTTCATACAACCATAGAAGGGAGAAAAAGTCCAAAATGGTACAAAATTAAACATATGGTCACAAATATCACAATCTAAAATAAAGGTCTTTAATCTTATCCATAATTTTGATCCCTTAATTTGAGGAAAGACCCCTTAAATCACTATTTAAAGTTAAAATGTCACTATTTTAAGTTAAAATATTCAAAATATCACAACTGAAATGAAAGGCGATTTACATCACAAATAAACGTCTATTAAACTTGCGTTTATGGTTGTTAATAGGGATGTACGCGGTTCGGTTGCGGTTCAATTTTTGGCGGTTGATGCGGTTTTTTGATTTTGGTAATTTTGGAAATTTCCAACCATAACCGCAAATGCGGTTGCGATTAACCGCGGTTGATGCGGTTCGCTTTGCGATTAACCACCTAAGCTTAATTTAATAAAAATTAAAATACAATTACAAATCGGTAAAAAAAATGAGTACAATATCACAGAATTTTTTGGTGTAAGGCTCCAAGCACATAAATATAGCCCATCAGTACAATAGGAAATCATCATCAGTAATTCCTGGTGTAGTTTATGTCTAGTGCAACAGAATAAACATAATTGATTAGACATAACTATGCAATTTGTAGGTTAGATATTGAATTGGGTTCGAATAAATGGGCTGGATAAATATATTTGGTAAATGGGCAGGGTATATCCATATATCAACTCCTAGAAAATGTATTTCCACTCCCGGAAAAGAAACATCTATGTCTTATGTGTATAATTTATTAATTTATATAATATAAAATATATTTTTAAAAATATTAATTATTATAAATATATGTGCGGTTTGCGGTTGCGAATGAGATTTTGCGATTTTTCAATATTCAAATCCGCAACCAACCCGCAAATATGCGGTTCTTAATAATTAAATCCGCAACCAACCCGCATTTCGCGATTATCCGCAAAATACGGTTCGGTTACGAGTGGTTTACGGTTCGGTTGCAGTTGAGTGGATAGCGTGTACACCCGTAGTTGTTACCAAAACTAAGCTCTGGTGTCTCACATGATTAGTGGGTCCCACTCTCACATTTATTTCAATTTTATAAGTTGAGCCGCCAGTCACAGTCACGTGCATGGAACAGGTGACGTGGACAAATCAATTAGTAATAATTTTGAACTAAACGTAATACTAACCCATGTTTTCAACAAACGCAAGATAGACAGGTCAAAAAAAAAAACAAACGCAAGATAGAAATGCGTTTCCTTTTAATATTTTGAATATGCTTTATTTTTGAAAATTGATGTTAAATATTTAAATAGCAATAACGCAACATTGCTTTGCATTTTTTTAAAATTATTTTTCAAAATAGTGATATTTAAGGCCGTTTAAATTTAAATTGTGATAAAGAGGGCCAACACCCATTACTTTTAATCCATGTACCGTCAAAATAATTTCAACCGTCGAATCTAATAGTTTTAAAAATAGACGATCAAGATTATATCATATAAAAAAAATTATAATTTAAAAATGATATAATCAAAAAAATTATATTAGAATTGAATTTTAAAAAAATTATAATAAAAACGATATAATTAAATAGGGTTGTATTAGAATTGAATTTTATGTATTTTTTTTAATATAAAAAAAAATCCATGTCTACTATTTGGGTTATATCTTGAGATCTAGAAATCAGATTTTGCATGATTTTACAGCTCACGGGAAACTCAAAATTATCTATAATTTTTATTCATATACTAACACCACTAAGACAAAAAAGTAATGTAAGAATTGGAGGGAATGTCATATTTTATTAATAAAATACAAGTTAAGAGCTACTAAGAGCATCTCCATGAGACTTTTAGTTCATTCTTTATAAATAAATTAAATTATTGGTTCTTAGTGATTTAATGGATGTTCATCTCCAACAATGCTTTTTACATTGACTCCTCAATCAATTTTTTACTGTTAAAACTATTTTGAATTCACAAAAGTACAAAAAGAAATGGAGAGAGAAAGAGAAACTAGTTACGAACATATAATATAATACTACTTGAGAGCATTTCCAAGAGACTCCTACTATTACTCTTCAAAATAATATAAATAAATGGTTCTTAGCAAGTTATTACATAGTTTATGTGTCAAATTTCAGCAATCCTTTTTATATTAACTCTATATTTATAATTTATTCATAAATTAACCCCACTATAACTAAAAGTTGTGCAAGAATTGATGGACATGAATATTTTATTATTAAAATACAAGTTAAGAGCTACTAGTGGCTCTTGGAAATGAGGAGAGATAAAAGACTCTTATTATTTTTAAGAGCCATTAAGAGTCTCTTGGAGCAACATTTTCATTCTTTCTCCTCATTTTTTGAGTTAAGAGCTTGAATAAAGTGTCTCTTGAAGATGCTCTAAGAGTAAAGTTGTGCTCTTAAAATTGAGGTGAGAGAGGAAGTCTTAATATAAATTTGAAAATCAAGCCAAGATATTTAAACAAGAGGACGAAAGGTGAGGTAGCGTTTTTCCTGACGCAACTTGTTGCGTTTTTCAATTTTCTAACTTTTTTTATAAAATATTTTGTTTTGTAAATTAGTTGGGTTGAGAAACCTCACACGCCAAATTGCTTTTGTATAAACGTGAGTTTATTAGTGATATTTGGGATATTTTCACCACTTGTGCTATTTGGAACATTATTTTTAAAAATTGTATCTTTAAGGGCCAACACCTATAGAAAGCGGGTCATAGGGGTGGCCATGGTTCCCAAAATCACCCTCGGAGCTTGTATTGCTTCAATTTACCGAATTTTATGGACCAAAATTGTTTGTAAAGTGTATTTGATCCTCCCACCATGAGCCTATAAATTTTGATGGTCCCCCAAATACATTTACAATTCTCATATATTTTTTAGTTTCATATATATAAATTCATAATCTTGTTCTTGGAAATCTAGAATGTCTAATGAATGTCTTCAAAAATTTTGTTCTTGATTCCGCCCCTCCAATTTTATTTCCTGATTCTGTTCCTATATAGAAGGTTGACTTGATAGACCCTCACAATAAAACTCGCATTATTACCTTGATACCCTCTTCCCTGGGTAAGGTAACAAGAGGCTCAAGGTTTGAGTCTAAGTAAGGGCATGTGTATCGTGTATGGGGGTATGTAAATAATTAAATTTCTGCATTTTGACCATTAACAAAAAGAACTGCACACTAGAATTAATCTTTCAATGCTCCCAAGAACACACTTTTGCCTTGCATCTAATTCTGCAGCTAAGCCTTTCCACATATATATGCAACAACTTCTGCACAGTCTTTGTGACGAAAAAAATGTCCATTTCCACGATTTTCATGTGCTTCCGTTACAAGGACTGGAATGGTAGCCACCGGTAACTAAAAATCATCATAATATACATTGCCTATCTAAGGCCCTAAAGTTGTGTAAGCACTAGCTCTATAGTTCTTGAATGACTGGATGGATAGTCACTGGTAACTGAAAATCATCATAATTTTTTATAGTTTTTTTTTTGAACAAGGAATTGGGCCTAAAAGTTGTGTTAGCTCAGTAGTTCTTGAAAAAATCCCTAATAGAGTAGATATACCAGAACTACCATCCCCATGACTCCCACATCACCAAGCCTTTTAAGCTCTAATAAAATTTCAGTATGGTTGCATGCCAAGGCTAAGTGACAATTGCTTGTCATCACCAGGCCCATTGTTCTTTTGTTACTCTGTCTTCAGATATAGAGGTTAACTGAAGGCCTTAATGGCAGACATTTGCATAAGCCGCGGTTTCCTACCCTAGCAACAATTACACATTTGACACCAAATACAATTATCGAATTGTGGAGTGAGTCAAAAGATCAAAGATTTCCAGAATGAACCATACGACTAGGATGTCGCATTGTTGGTAGAGTTAAGTCAAACACGTGCACATTAGAGTTAAGTCATACGACTAGGATGTCGCATTGTTACTATATGCAGTTAGAGTTTACTTTATGCAATTATGTGTAATTACTTTTAGGACCCTGAATCACTAAACCTGTACCCACGTTTTAAATATGGGTAACTACTCCTCTTATCTGAAAGTACAAACATCTTGATTAGAATGAACTAACAATATAATTTCAGTTGAGTAGGATCATCTTAGGACATTCCTGTGTTTAGGACTACATGTTTTAGATTATAGAAATGTATGCTATATTCTATTTCTTTCTGGTTTTAGATATATTTCTGTGTTTAATAAGTTTTGTATTAGTTTAATTATAGAAATTGTGTGTATCCCTTGTTTTGCAGAATTACTCTTCAGTAATTACTGTTCATCCTGAGATCGTAGATGGTAGACCAGGTACTGTTGTGATTGAATCATTTGTGGTGGATGTGCCTGATGGAAACACCAAGGATGAAACATGCTACTTTGTTAATGACTTGATCCCACATAATTGCATGCAGTAAAAAACAGTTAGGGTTAAAAATGTAATCTCACATAATTGCATAAAGCAAAACGTAATTGCATTTAGCAATCATGTAAAACAAGGTTTTCGCATAGTTGACAAATAATTCTCAATATGTTCATGCTGTAGTCTCTGCAATTAAAGATATCCTACAGCGATCAGGAAAATGTGTAGCATTATGAAAGAATGTACTTGTAACATTCTCAATTGAATATTAAAAAATGCCCTTGTAGAGTGCTCTTAGGACATGACAATACGAAGTATAGACAATTTCTATTGCAGCCGGAAACAATAATTACTTTTTCTACTATAATTTACAGCCGTCAAGTTCACAGCAAAACTAAAGAGAATTATAGAAATGAGAATTTTCATAAATGGCATATAATTATAGGTTGTTGTAGGGAAGTAGTCCAAGCTGACACTTGCAGAATATGAAAAAACAACATTTTAGGAAAATGTTATTTGCCTTGGTCGTTTTAGGGGAAATCATATAATGAGTTGTATTGTAGCAATGTGTTACTTAATGCAACCTTTTTGTGCAGTTAAGGTTGAGGTCTTAAATATTTTATCATAGATTCTCTCAAAGTATTGAAACTATAATACAAGCTGATCTATTGATCAGGTTGTAGCACAATATTACATATGCAAAACTGACATGTTTTTCACTTAATATCTTGTCATTACATACATTGTTTCACAAACACAATCACACACACTTCTTGTTAACTGTTTGTATTGAATTCAAAGAAATTCCTCAAAAACGTAAATTGATCAGAGTTGTACTCATCCCCCTTGTACAACTTAAGGTTAAGGGTATAACAGAAGTGTTTACAAGTTGTAAGCCATCAATTTAGAGGCTTAGAATTGAGTTTGTTTTTTATCTGCAATTTGCTGAATGTAAAAGTCAGATACATACCAAGCTTTCAAAACTGTGATTCACTTTTTGTATCTACATCTTCATTTCACTCTAATATGTTCCAGACAAGTACAGGAGCAATAGCTATACTCTGAAGAAAAGTACAATCAATAACAATACTCTACGGTAAGTTAGACCATAAGCATAAATTAATCAGGAACATTCTTGTGAAAAGCTCTATCGCCTTTCTCTTTTCATTCATGACAAGGTTGTGGCTCGAATCCTCATAGGGGTAGGAGCCCCTCTTTAAAACATAAATTCATGTACAGAACTGATTTAAATCAATATCAGCATGATATTGCTCTTAATCCAGCTAGTCTCTTAAACAAACTCAAGAACATTTTAGCTCTTTTAGAAGTTCATCAAAAATGAAATCCTCCAACTCTAGCGCCACACACTCAGAGTCCATCTGAAGATTCATCCAACCATCAGCTTTTGCTAAATCTCGTGGTACTGGATCATCTAGTTGCTGGTCCAGTTCTGGTTTGAGAAAGATGTGCTTGCTAAGACTCTTCAACACCTCGTCCTCATAATTTGCACTGTGTAGTGGATGGACTTGGCAACTTGTTGATAATGCCCTTGGGTAGTACGTGGATGATGTCTCATATATATGAAGCATTACTTCATTTATTAAATCGAACAGAAGTTGGTGGTGATACAGGAGAATGAGGTTTTCTTGTGAACATTCGGATTCATGTGGCCACCAAGATTCTTCTACCTCATTGAATATCAAAGGGCTTAATGGCTGCTCAGATGAGTACCATTCTTCTTGGAAGCCATTCTTGTTGAAGTCTGCCACCTTGAGAATTTCTCTGGCGTACTTCAAGTCAGCATCATCATCTATATGTAATTTGGTATGGATGTGATTCTTAGTTTTTGGATTTTCAAGGTATGTTTCGCTACTATACGATGGTGAAACAAAATCTGCATCCAAGCTGTTGAACGAGTGAAGTGGAGATTCTCTCACGTGGGAATAGTTGTATGCATTTTCCGAACCTGAATGCAGCAAAATATTTATATTAAATAAAATTTGCAGTTGCAAACAACTTATCCAGGAAGTAATAATAAGTCTGAAATATAATTTCAATAATTGACACTTTCGCAATCCTGGCATGTCATGGTTTTCGTAGTTTCAAGTATTATCAAGTAAATTCCAAAATCGCATACATACCTTCTAAAACAAAAGTTGCAGGGCTTGACAATTCCTGCTGTAAACACCTTCCACGAATAAGAACAGCTTGACTGGTTTCTGCTACCTTCTTGTCATCAATCTCTAAGCAGGTGACTTGAAGATCATCGTAGGAAGTGCTTTTAACATCTGTTAGCTCATCTAATTCCTCACAACATCTGCCCATGTTAGCAGTGCCACTATCATTCTTGCCCATCTTTAACCTATCCAACAATTCCACTTCTGGACTACATTTACTCTTTTCAACTTTTGTTTCACCAGCTTCTGTTGCATCTGGCAGTGAGCAGGACTCTAACTTTTCTGTCTCCAGGAGTCCTGCTGGCTCCGATTGACACAAATTGTTATCTTCGGTAGCTGCTTTGCCAACCATGACAGTCATACTTGACACACTTGGATAAAATATATCATGAGACTCCTGATCTTGAAGGGGCCAACTTAAATTACCGTGAGGTAAAGAGTGATTTCTTTTAAAGGATATTGGAGCACTCCTAGTTGCCGAGCCGTATTCATTTGTTAATCTGACGCTCTTAGATAAATCCGATTTGCTCTTCATGCTGAAGCTATAATCACATAAACGAACATATCTGTGCATTGAATCATTTAGAGAGGATGTTCTTCTGTGCCCTGAGTTACTGCTTCTAGGATTATAAACAGAACTATCAGTTGTGAAATCACAACTGTTCAAGTCCATGGAATCATCTTCCACTCTATCCGTATCATAGATTCCGGAATTATGTTTTCCACCTCTGGAAGGTTCACTACCATCTGGAGCCTGATCAATAAATGACTTAGAGGTGCAACTAAGCTCATTTGTATGCACCTTGTTCTGAGGCTCCAATTGATGCCTCTCATCTTCCAAATGGGCAACCACTTCACTATCCACCTCATGGTCTTGAGGACCATTGTGCAACTTCAATCCTCCTGGAAAGGACCATTGTTCGGTTTGCTTGTCTCCAAGTTTAGCAGGCTTAAATTTTCTTCTACGTGAGTATGAAACATTAGCCACAGGAAATGTCCCTGATTTTGTTAATCTAGCTTTTGCAGTTGATTCATTAGGCATGTGAAGTCGATTTTCTTTATCAACATCTCTCTGTTGTTGAAACTCTTGAAATAGTTCTTCGTTTACCTGAAATAGTTCCAAAACATCTGCATATTCTTTAAGTTTATATCGGGAAGCATTTTGAATGAGGAGTTTGGCACGCGCTTGATCCATGGATGTGTCCCTTGTTCTAGAAAACGTGTAATTTTGAGAAAGCTTTTGGTGCTCAATGTAGTCCATCAAATTTTCTTTAGTACACATATCGAACTTTCCCCAGTCACTGGGAGTCATCCTTGCTGGATGCTGCAATTTGGTGGCACCAGGTGCAGTCTTCCTAGGAAAGAAAATGATTGGACTTTTCCATTCGTTACTTGTTTTACTGAAGCCATCCTTTGGTGATTCAACATGCTTAACTGAAAGGGTTCTCTCCAGATGCAAGAGTGCGGGAAAGTTTGAACCTTTTTTTTGGTTGTCATCTTCCGTGCGAATTTTTTCAGCAACTAGCGCTTTAATGCGAGCTTTGAGAGACCTTTTTTGAGGTGAGCAAGTCTCGGCGGTTGGCTGAGTTACCTAATAACAATTGTTTTTGATTAGAAAGTTCGACTTGTTAGATATTAGATTTCAAATGTATGCAGCAACGTAGTATACAAGAAAATGATTTACTTCAGCATTGATGAGCATCTGTGCACCGCCATTGACACCTGGTATTGTCTTGGGATTCTTATTGCCTGCAAAGAGACACATTCTTCAGAACATCAGAACAGGACTTCTTTGCACATACTTAACTCCCATTTATACAAAAGCTGCTTAACAAGTACGGAAAATATGATATTGACATAAGGATACAGTTGAAAGATCGAGTTTAATTTGATTTGTTTAGATAATGATACAGTTGCAGACACATCTGAGTTAGTTTTTTCTGAAACTACGCATAAAAATCTAAAAAATGCTTGTAAGTAAAACAACGCAAACTCAATATATAGAGAAGTAAGTTGCGAAGAAGTTGAACCAATTATGCATCAAGCTTAGAACTCTTGCACATCAAACTACTCAACAAAAATTTATATCACAAGTATATCCAATTCAAGCAAATTTTAGAAATCCACAGTAATGTAACTAAATTAACTTCATACGATACGCCATAAATTCGATGAATGTTTTTCCAGTCATTGCAGTATCCAATTAACTTTGAATGCTCTCTGAACATTCCCCAAGATCTAGTATTAGATAAGATTTGAAAAACAAAAGAGAAAAACAAGAAGATGTAAAATTAGAACTCCGTCAACTTACAAAGCACTTACATTTTGAATTTTTCCGTTTATTGTGCCTTTTGTGAGGAAGCATTTTTCTAACATTATTATGCCAATGATGGTAATCAAGAGCATAAAATAATCCCCACATGCAACCCCGGAAAATACTTTCTGGTTGATCATTATTCCTGTAAGCTGGAATGTACTTTCCCATCTACACCAGAAACAGTATACAAACCTTAAATTTCTTCAAAATTGGAATTCAACTACCACCCTTTCGGCTGTGAGGACATAAAAACCACATAGCATGTTAGTAATCTTGAAATTGCTATTTTAATACACACTCGCAAAGACACAAACTTTTTTTAAACTAACATCTACTTGCACTTTCAAGTACAAGAATGCAAAGTATTCTTCTTTGCTTATAGACCCAACCTTACGAAGTTTCTGGATTTCACACATAACATTTCTCAAAATCGAGTTTTTGCGAAAACCACCTCTCTAGTAAGGAGTAGAGGTATGGTTTACTTACATTTCACTGAGACATGCTCTACGAGCGAAATACACTAATGGTGTATTGTTAGGTGTGGTATGTTTATTTGTCAAAAACACACAAACAACACAAATATACTCGTATATTCACATGTGCTATGAAAATGCATATGTTAGTCAAAACATCTCAACCAGAAGTAAAAGATAAACAATAAACAAACAAAAGGAAAAATAATTTTCCAGCAAGAAGAAACAAGAAGAACCGATACTTGTACATATATATACATTTATCAATTATGCAAGCCAAAACTTGACAAAAGCAAGAGACAAACCCAGATAGGGAATCAACTGAAAACAAGAAAAAAGTACCAAAAAGTAAAATATAACCTCTGAGACGAAAGCTGGCTGTAGAGGAATTAATGAAAAAGAGAGTGAAGACAAGTTTTGGTAGCATGCGTATTAATTTACAATTTTACATGTATTTAACAGTTTTAGGAGCTACAAGACCGACTATAAAACAGATAAGTAGTATTAAAGAGAAGACTCGACAGAATCTCGTTATAACTGTTGAATTCTTTTAATTAAGGAAACTGTAGTAATTAGACCACCAAATAAATGAAATAATGTAATTAATACGCAGGAGGTTACATGTTATATCTAAAAACTAAAATCATCTCAATCTATTTTTTTTTAATTTTTTTAGAGTTTTGCAATTTTAAATATTAATAATTAATAAAAACTTTGACACATTATATTTAAATATGTGTTCGGATTTATAAAGAAGAAGAGTTCGAATTTATAGGAAATACATAAATTTAAAATTCTATTAAAAATATAATAGATGTTCGAATTTATAAATGAGAATAGTTTGAATTTATATTTATGAATAAAAATTCATTTGTTAAAAACTCATAATTGTCTATTACAAATATACAAGCGAGTCTACCGAAGTCTAAACAACTCTCCTTCAATCTCATAATATCGTTTTTATAATTCATATCTATCGTACATGAATCTAAATTTGGTTTTTATGTACATGCAGGCAATTTTGAAAGATGGTAGCTGGTGAGTTCTAAGATAAAAATTCAACGAAGAAGATAAACAGAATGGTAGTGTACCAACATATTATAGATCTTAAAAGGAGTTTTGAAATTCATTACTAAAAAATAGGCTACATGTAGTCTATTCATTGTATTTAATTTACTTATTGTTTTTGTTCTTCCTAATATGTATTAATGGCTATTTTTTTATGATATTAGGTACTTTCAGTACTCCAAACAGGAAACATAAGGTCCTTGAATTTATGTTAAATTTTGGTATCATAATTCTACTTTAATCAATCGATAGTAGGCCATAATTATTTTGTTCGTCAATTGCCCGAATTAAGCCATAGTTTACACAAATTACACCAAAGCACGCTACATGCTTCAGACTCCGGTAGTAAGTTACTACATCATATTTTCTGCTTTTGAAAAATAATATTACTTCTTAATATAATAGAGAAATATTATATTAACAAAAATATCAAAAGAAAA
The DNA here is from genome assembly GCA_036435485.1 of Saposhnikovia divaricata. Lineage (NCBI taxonomy): Eukaryota > Viridiplantae > Streptophyta > Magnoliopsida > Apiales > Apiaceae > Saposhnikovia > Saposhnikovia divaricata. Next base: position 64,565,357 of record CM071595.1, on the reverse strand, counting down.
AAATTAATAATTGATTTGCACATGTCATTTTATGACTTTTTTGAGATTCAACGATGCAAGATAAAATGGTAGTTTTTGATATACTAAAATCTTTATATTATTTTTACATGAAGGAGAAATCCATAAGAAGTTAGGTGGTGCTTCTAACATCGTTTCAATATATTTTTTTAATTTCTAAAAGTTTTAAGTTTAAATACTAATAAATGAAAAAAAAAATATTTTAATATATTAAAAATTTAATAGGTTTTCAAATTTATAGAAGAGAACAGTTAAAATTTATAGAACATATAATTAAAAAATTTATTGAAAGTAAAATAGGTGTTCGAATTATAAATAATAACTTGAATTGATAGGTAAGATATATAATTAAAATTTTTAGTGAAAGTAGTATAGGTGTTCGGATTTGTAAAGGAGAAGAGTTCGAATTTATAAATAGTACATATAATTAAGATTTTTATTGAAAGTAGAATAGGTGTTCGAATTCATAGAGGAATAGACTTCGAATTTATATGAAAGGTATATATATAAAAGTTATATCTAAAGTAGGTGTATGAATATGTAGAAGTGAATAGTTCAAATTTATAGAGAAGACATATACAGTAATTAAAAGTTTTATTGGATGTAAAATACGAGGGTTAGTTCTATTGGATGGATAGTAGGTTTTTGTAAGACATTTAATTAAAAATTCTATTAAATATATGTTCGAATTTATAAAGGAGAAAAGTTCGAATTTATGAAAAGAATATATAATTAAAAGTTGTTGGGAAATTATAAAAAATACCCATATTTTCAAGCCTTTTTGCAAAAATAGGGTAAAAGTTGCAAATGTGGGTTCAAGCAATTGCATTTTAGGTTGCAATAGTTGCATTTGAGGTTGCATCATAGTTTTAAAACCAATTCTACAACTTGGTTATTTTTGAAAAAAATTCAAAATTTTATTAAAAATAGAATATATAGATGTTTAAATATTTGGTGGATAAGAGTTCCAATTTATAGAGAAGACATATAATTAAAAATTATAAGTTGTGGTTGAAAAATGAGTTTGTTATATAAAAAGTGACTCATAATGTACCTCATATATTCAAATTAACGATATTTAATTAATTTTAACTTGTTTTGCATTGATTTATTTTTTAATCGTAATCAAATCAATAAAAGATGATACGGTTTTTGAATTGGTTTTAATTTACGATTCAATTTTTGCTCAATTCTAATTATAATAATTAAAAATATAGAATTGTAAAAATTAATCTACTAACTCTTTATTTATTAATATTATGTATTTTAAGTTTATAAACTTTTAGAATGTTAGTATTTGAATTGTTCAATAGAATTTACCCTCGTATTCTACTTCCAATATAATTTTGATAATTTATTTTTTTTGTACACCCGAACTTTTTTCATTTACATATTTAAACACCTTTTCTATTTCCAATATAATTTTTAATTATATTTTTTTATAAATTTGAAATATTCTCTCCTAAAAATTAGAGTACTTATTCTACTTCTAATAAAACTTTTAATTATATGTCTTACAAATATCTGTTCTACTTCCATTAGAACTTTTAGCTATATGTATTTCGTATAAAGTCGAAGTCTTTTCATTTATAAGTTCGAACACGTATACTACTTCCAATAGAACGTTTAATTATATGTCTTACTTTTTGACAAAAAAAAAAAATTTATGTCTTACTTAAAAATTCGATATTTTCTCATTTATAAATTCGAACACCTATTTTACTTCCAATTTTTAATTTTACGTCTTTTCTATAAATTGGAACACCACATATTCAACTTCTAATATGTTAACAAAAAGTGATTTGTAGAACAATTCATTTTGCAATATTTTGTTAGTAAAACATGCATGACTTTTAAGATTTTTAGTGACATAGTGATACACATAGAATATATTTTGTAAAATAACTTATTTTATAATGTTTTGCTCACCAAAATTTTTGATGAAATATCGATCTCCAAATAATCTAATTCTAAAAATATAATTATACTTTCGGAATATCCCAGAAGGTAATTTTTCTGAGAGAGATTAGATTAAATGAATCTGCTCATACTTAAGGGCTAAGGCACGACCTAAATGAATCTTAGTGTATTGTGGAATAAAACTAGGTTATCGAATTGCGGCCGACTAGGGTTTGTGGATGCAAAGGGGTTGGTGAGCTTCGAGCTTTAATTGCTGTTTCCGTGTTCGAGACTAATCGGTCCTCACAGAGTGCCTACGTATCTCGTTATTGAGAATAAAGCCAAGACGTAGTTCTGAGAATGAGGGGTCAGGCCCTTATATAGGCTGCAGGAGCCTTAGAATTATGGTACGATTAGGAGACTTGGTGGGCAAGCCACCGCCTTGAGGAAGGTTCTAGACTCCTTCCTTGTAGCAGTCTGTTTCCATGTTGAGTTTGTTGCCTTGGTGGTTACTCATAAAGATATTGTTTCCTTGTCTGACTCTTATTGTTGAGCTGTTTATCACCCTTAATATCAATTACGAAATTAATATTTAATTAGGGTTTTGGACCTCGTAAATGGGCCCCACGTTCGGACCATACCGGGTCTAATTAATGCCATATTAAATGTGTCTTTAAGGCTTACTTTTAGCCCATTTCATTTGCCCCCCAACTTTTAGGAAAACTGATCAGGTTTTCCTTGAAGTTTTAACTACCTTTTTCGAGACTCGGGTCGGGTTTCTCGTTGTAAACTAGTGTTTCACGAGTATCGTCTTTTGATGTAAAGCGTGGAGCGACCGACACATTTACGACGATATTTTAAACGATGCTAAACGACACTGAACGGTGCTAACTAGCATTAAACTATGTTTAAACGATGCTAAACGGTGTTAAACGGCATAAATCGGCGATAAACGGCGCTAACCGAAGCTAAACGGCACTAGACGGCACTAAACGACGCTAAAACGACGTTAAACGGTGTCAAAATGACGTTAAAACAACGTCAAAATTTTATGTTTCAAACATGGAAACCATGTTCAGAACATGATTTTCGGGTTTTCAACTTGCCTTCAACCTTGGAGACTGACATCAGTCGGCTAGGGGCCTTCAAAGTGGGTTAGTCGTCGTGTTCCAGTCGGCCAAACCGAAGTCACTCGGCCGGATCAAAGTCAGTCAGCCTGAGGACTCAAAAATAAGTCACTCGATGCTCACTAGTCGGCGTGTGCTGCTGTTCAAGTTTCGAACCTACTGTCGAGCTTTGAGAATGATTTCAGTCGGCTGATGAGCTTCCAAACAAGTCAGTCGGCACCTGTCAATCTGCCACACTGAGTCAGTCGGCCGAATGACACCAAAATGGGTCACTCGGTGAACGTTAGTCGTTTTGAACGTTACTAGGTCATCGAATTGCTGCCATCCACCTCTCGAACCTGCTTTCAATATTGCAGATCATCAGTCAACTGGAGGACTCTAAAAGGAGTCAATCGGTAAGAGTCAATCGGCCTGAGCTCCTATCGGCTGTCATTCGGCTGCTGTCTCGTCCAAAATCTCAAGTTCAAATCGTGAAAACGACGTTAGTTCAACATTGAAATGACGCTAAAATTTTATGTTTTAAACATAAAAACCACGTTCGAAACACGGTTTTCAGGTTTCAAACTCATGTTCAACCTTTCGGATTGATGTCGGTCGGCTAGGGGACTCCAAAATGAGTTGATCGGCTGACTTCAATCAATGGTCCTAAATTAGTAGGTGATTGCTTAGGATTTTGACCAACTATTGCTTGGTTCTCGAACCTTCGAATGTTGATATTTGAATGTCAATGTCAATATTCGATATTCAGTATTTGAGCATCAACATCAATATTCAACTATTCCTCTCCGATATTTTAGGGAGTAACCAATCTTTTAATTAACGTACTTAATTTCGGTTTAGGGCTAAGCTCCTGCCTTCGCTCTTCTTAAGCGTAATTAACTCTTCAAATTCAGCTGGCCGTTTTGGTGCAACCTTCTATCAAACATTCATTTATATTCTCCGTTTTTTTTCCAGAATTCCATGAATTATAACGATTCTTTCAATCTATAACAGATAGTTTTTTGTCCTCTTTTTGAATTTAATCGATACATGACCTGTAAACACGAACCAGCCTGTAGTTTGACCTGTGGTAGCAAGTCACCCTCTTTCTATAAAAGAAGGGGAGTATGCTTCATTTCTCTTCACTTCTTCATTTCTCAAACTTCTCTCAAGTCTTCAAGTTCTCTAGCTCTCAAGATTTCAAGCTTCAAGTTCAAGTTCGAGATGGTTGACAACAACTGTGCACCTGCCCCCCGGTCTCCATGGCGGAAGCGATGAGGAAGAGGAGCATGGCAAGAACCACTAAAGGTATGAATAAACTCAAGCCTCCTACTTATGTTGAACATCGATTTCAGTCTTTACTAGAGTTGTTAAGCATTATGAGGGAGACATTCCCCAATAGTTCGAACTTGGACGTCATTCATAGTCCTTGCAAGTTGAAGGAGATTGACGTCGAGATGATTAGAAACACATATAGCTTTCCAAGTCTGCTCAAAGTTCGCCTTCCAAGCCCAGGGGACAGAACTTGCAACTGGCATCGTGAGAAACTCTGTGTTTTCAAAGGTGCTCTAGAAGCCGGGTTGAGGTTCCCTGTCGACCCTTTTATCATAAGGTTATTGGAGGAGCTTCAAGTCCATCCTTGTCAGCTATACCTCAATGCATGGAGGTTCCTCATCATCTTCATAATAAGATGCCGTGAGTTGAGCATCCCATTGAGCACTACCATGTTCAGAAGCATCTTCGTGACCAAAAATTCCGCTGATCCGAGCAAGGATGGGTTAGCTTCCAACTTCGAAGCGGGCTTCTCCACATAGTGAACTCCTTCTCCTTCCCTGACTCTCACCATTTCTGGGAGAGGGAGTTTGTAGTTCTGAAATGGAAAGGTGGTGATTGGGGTCACTTCTTTGTTAAGAAATTCGGGTTTGTGGAGGATAGTTCACACTTCGTGTGCGACCGTAACCACCAAGAATTATTAGATCGAGATAGGCTGCTTGCCGACGATGGCCTCACCCATTACAAAAGTATTCTAACTGAGAAGAAACTCATAGAAGCTGGCCTCAGGTTTCTTTCTATTGAGGGTAATTTTTTCTTCGTTGTTCATTACGAACTATGTTTGTTCTTATTCCGATATCTTTCCTTTTTGTATTTCAGCTGCTGAGAAGTTGGATAGTCGTCCAGAAAGTCAACCAACTGTCACCAAACGAATGATGAAGAAAACCGAAGCACAGCAGAATTCTATTGGTCGAAAGGTTCCTCAGTTCCTAGAGGGATGTTCTCAAGGGGGAAGAGATCCCGGAATGCTGAAGGAGATAATAGGACTCCTTTCATTCCTTCTCGGGGTATCTTCGAGCAGGATTCTGTTCTCGGGAGTCCTGACCTCGCCATGGACTGGTCCAAGCTTTCCATCAACCCTCCTGATCTTTCGACGGTGACTGCGGGGGATAAGATTGAAGAATCTGAGCTCCTTGGAGCTCAAGCTCTATATCAGGTATGACACTCCTTCTTACGGATTCGGTGTTTTCGCTTGTCTTGACATTATAAGTGCCTTATCAATTTCTTTACTACAGGCCAATGCTTACTTTCAATCCTCCGCCCGTCAAGGTCGGGCGTATAAGGATAACAATGTGGCCTTGGTGAAAGAGAAGGCAAGGCTTGAAGAGGAAACTCGAGACCTACATTCCAGAGCTATCCGTGTTGAGGCGGATGCTCATTCTTATCAGGGGCAACTTGCCTCTCTGACCAGAAAGAAATCATCGAAGGTTGACAAGGTGATCGATGCCTATAGGTTTGAATCTTTTCTGCAATTCATGGATAAACATGATGACGAGGTGTGCCCTTTCAACATGTCTGTTGGCTGGAACAAAGCTATTAGTGTTGTAATTCACAAGTATCCAACTGTTGTCAACCCAATGGACTTCCCTTGCCCTAGATGGGCTGCTGGCAGTGGAAGCCATGTGGATCATGCCTCCGGTTCGATGCCTAAAACTTTTCCCCAGACATCGGGTTCTGGCTCGGGAGGTTGCCATCGATCTTCTGGCTCTGGTCTAAAGAAGGTAGCCCTGCTGCTAGCTCTAATTCAACTTCCTCAAGTTCCCGTAGAAAGAGGCCCCTGGCAAAGGGAAAAGGGAAAGTGGTCGCTAGTCAGCCTCCTCCCGGGAAAGGGATACGGAACCAGGCCAGCGATACGACTTAGACCTCTGATGAAGAAGAAGAGATGGAGAGGAGGTAGGAACAACTGATGGAGGTGGTAGCCGAAGAAGGGAATGATTGTGATGAAGACAATTCTGACGATGATGACTTTGACGAGGAAGGAGAGGGAGAAGAGGTGGTAGAGGAGTCTTCCGAAGAGTAGATAGACTCTCATCAAGGGCCTTGCATGGCCTTAATAGCCGTATGTGGCTTTTATCTTTCAATTTTTATTCAGGGTCCTTCAGGACTTAACTTTTATTTGCTTAAGTTTGTAACTTAAACTATAGCCATTTGGGGCATTTCTTTATTTATGCACTTGTTTCCTTATTCATATGTTCATTTATTTTCGGTACTTGGTCGTTCTAGACTTACACTCAATCAGGTGCTCAGTACATAATTAAAATCATAGAATCATAGAATGGAAAACATACTTGCATTAATAATTCAGAATGGGTTCAACCCTTACATAGATTGCTACTGTCCTACTCAGGGCGATAAGCCATGGAAAGATATACTCGTGAAGCTAAGGAACGTCCTTTGACGAATGTCTATAACCTATCACAGAGGTTTCCAAAGTTATTTGAAGGAGAAGACGCAGACATTACTTTCACAGAAGAAGATGCTTCCTGGGCACACCACCCCCATACTGATGCATCGGTAATAGAGACAGGAATTGGATCTTATAATGTTAATAGGGTTCTAGTGGATAATGGAAGCTCGGTGAACTTATTGTCCTATTCATCCTTCAAGAAAATGGATTTTCTGGATAAAGATTTGACACCAACGAAGGATACCCTGTATGGCTTCACAAACAATCAGGTTCCATCAAAGGTAAGATTCGTTTGCCAGTTACTTTAGGTGATAAACCTCGTTGCATTACATAGTTAGCTGAATTTGTTATTATTGAGGACAATATGAATTATAATGCTATCCTGGGGAGACCATTCCTAAAGGAGATGAGGGTGGTTACCTCAATTTACCATCTAACCATGAAATTTACAACACCAAATAGCATTGGTATCATTCGGGGATGCCAGTATGAGTCTAGAGAATGTTACACTAAATCTTTACAACATGCTGCTAAAGATGCTAAGCTTCCAATTCCAATGGATGAGATTCCTGATGAATTTCTATGAAAGAACCCAGATGATATAACAATCGATTTTCGTAGTCAGCCACTGGAAGGATTTGTGTCAGCTTCCTGTAGAGTAGTAAGGATTGAAGAAGTCATTGAAGAGGAACCTCATACTGAGATTCCAGTTTTTCGGGGAGCAGATACCCGTTATTTGTTGCTGGAAAGTGCACCCCCAACAGATAAAGATGGTGATGTGTGTATGGTAGATGAATTGGAGAGTGAAGAAAATTGAAAAATGAAACACAGTGGAAGCAGTGAAGATAGCCAGCCATCAGCTAAGAGGAGGAATGTCATGCATGATGAATATGTGCCACCTTTTGTGGAAAGACAAGAAGGGTTAACATGAAAGATGGATATATATTTGGATCCTCGAATGCCTGATACAATGATCAATGCTGGACCGGCTAGTGAGATAGTGGATGTGAAGATAAGTGATAAAGATGCTACGAAAGTTCTGAAGATTGGAGCTCAACTTGAACCAGCTTTAAAGGAATCTCTTATCTCCTTTTTAAGCCAGAACCTGGATGTTTTTGCATGGTGCCACGCAGACATGGAAGGGATAGATCCAAAGGTCATGTGCCACAAGTTAAACATTGATCCAGAGAAGAAAGGCATAAGACAGAAACAAAGACCAGTTAGTGGAGAAAGAGCACAAGCTTTGAAAGAAGAAGTTGATAGGTTACTGGGAGCAGGTTTAGTTAGAGAATATTTTTATCCAGTTTGGTTAGCAAACCCAGTTTTGGTGAAGAAACCTAATAGGAAATGGAGAACTTGTGTGGACTTCATGGATCTCAACAAGGCATGCCCTAAGGACAGCTTCCTATTGCCAAGGATTGATCAGCTGGTAGATGCAACAGCAGGCCATGCTTTACTCAGCTTTATGGATGCATATTCAGGTTACAATCAAATCCCTATGTATGAACCTAATCAGGAACATACTTCTTTTATTATGGATAGAGACCTTTATTGCTATATCTGTATGCCATTTGGTTTGATTAATTTCGGAGCCACATACCAAAGGCTGGTGAATATGATGTTTAAAGATCAAATTGGTGACACCATGGAGGTCTATGTGGATGATATGTTAATCAAGTCAAAGGAAGCTACTGATCATGTGAAACACCCAGAGGAGATGTTTGGAATTTTGCGAAAGTACAGATTGAAGCTAAACCCTCAAAAGTGTGTGTTTGGGGTAGAATCAGGAAAGTTTCTGGGGTTCATGATGAACCATAGAGGTATAGAAGCTAATCCAGCCAAGATTAAGGCATTGATTGAGATGAAGTCCCCTAGAACTGTGAGAGAGGTTTAGTCCCTTACTGGAAGAGTTGCAGCTTTGAACAGGTTCATCTCGAGATATACAGATAAGTGTCAAGAGTTCTTTAAATCCATCAAGAAAGGAAGTAAATTTGAATGGACAGAAGAGTTTGAGATAGCTTTTGGAAAGCTAAAAGAGCATTTTGGAAGCCCTTCACTGTTAGCTAAACCTGTCGATGGAGAGACATTGATACTCTACCTAGCTGTATCTAAGTATTCTATCAGTGCAGTCTTAGTTCAGCAAAGCCCAATCTATTATGTCAGCAAAAGATTGCTTGATGCAGAAACGAGATATACAGGAATGGAGAAATTGGTTTATGCTTTGATTTTGGCATCCCAGAAGCTGCGACCTTATTTCCAAGCTCACAAGGTTGAAGTGAGGAACTCATATCCACTTAGACAAGTGATGCACAAGCCAGAAACTTCTGGAAGAATGTTTAAATGGGTCGTAGAGTTGGGTCAGTTTGATATAGAGTACAAACCAAAGACAGCGATCAAGGCTCAAGCCTTAGCAGAATTTTTGATTGAGTTTTCACCCCATGTGGAGGTTACTGGTCAGGAAGAACCAAGGGAACCTATGAAGAAGCAGATAGAATATGATAATTGTGCACCTTGGTGGACATTTTATGTAGATGGAGCTGCTAATAGCAATGAAGCTGGAACAGGCATAGAACTTGTTAGCCTAGAAGGACATCGACTTCACAACTCTATTCACTTTGCTTTCAAAGCCACTAATAATGATGCAGAGTATGAAGCACTTATTGCAGGTCTCAAGCTAGCCTTGGAGATGAAAGTGGAGAATATCAGAATTTTTAGTGATTCAATGCTGGTAGTTTGGCAGATTCGTGGTGGATTCCAGGCAAGAGGTCCACGAACAGACCTATACTTGAGGTATTCACAAGAGTTGCTTTCAAAGTTCAGAGAAGTAAATCTAGATCAGATACCACGAGGAAAGAACACGAATGCAGATGCATTGGCTAAGTTGGGCTCGCAGAGAGAGTCAACCTTTTTGGGTGTGATTCCACTCCAGATTCAAGAGCAGCCTAGTGTATTCAAAGAGAAAGTTATGGACATTTAATTGTATGTTGAAGATTCATGGACAACACCTATCTACAGTTACTTGGATAAGGGAGAAGTGCCTCCTAATCAAGATGAAGCTAGAAAGCTGAAGAATCACGCTGCTAAATATGTGATTTATGATGGAATTCTATACAGACAAGGATGTAATCAACCTTTGCTCAAGTATGTAGCTGGAGGATAGTGTAGATATATCCTTGAATAGATACATGAAGGAGTGTGTAGAAATCACTCGGGGCTGGTTTTTTAGCCATGAAGGTCCTTCAACAAGGGTATTATTGGCCAACCCTCAAAGTAGATGCTCATAAGTTTGTTCAAGCATGTAGTAACTGTCAAAAGTTTGCAAATTTTGATAACAGGCCCGTGGCACCTATCAAGTGGATAGTCAGCCCTTGGTCATTTGCCATCTGGGGTTGAATATTTCACAAAGTGGGCAGAAGCAGATTCACTTGCTAAGATTACAGCTTCCAAGCTAACTGAGTTTGTTTTTTAAGCTATTGTTTTCAGGTTTGGCATTCCCCAAAAGCTGATTTTTAAAAACGGGAAGCAGTTTGACAGAAAAGAGCTGAAGGGATTGTGTGAACAGTTTGGAATCTAGAAAGTATTCTCAGCAGTATACTATCCACAGAGCAATGGACAGAATGAAGCTGTAAATAAGATAATCAAGCATACGTTGAAGACACGACTTGAAGAGAAGAAAGGAAGCTGGCCAGAGGAGCTTCCTGGAGTTTTGTGGTCAGATAATACAACAGCTAGAACTACAACTAGTGAGTCTCCTTTTACCCTCACCTATGGTTGTGAAGCTATGGTACCTGTAGAAGTTGGCATAGGTTCCTTGAAAAGAAAGCATTACGACCCCGAGAATAACGAGGTCAGCCATAGACTCTACTTAGATATGATTGAGGAGTTGAGAGCAAATTCTCAAATGAAGTTAACAGCTTATCAGCAGAGAGTTCGAATGTACTACAACAGTAAGGTGAAAGCAAGGCCTTTTAAAGTTGGAGACCGAGTTTGAGAAAAGTCATGCCTAATACCAAGGTTCCTGCACACGAAGCCTTCGGAGCGAATTGGGAAGGACCTTACCAGATAAAGTCAGCCATTTGGGAAGGAACTTACCACTTGATGGATATGGATGGAAATCTCATTCTGAAAGCTTGGAATGCAGAACATATCAAGAAATACTATCAGTAACTCTCTTTTGTTATGTTTTTCTTAGGAAAAGTAAGGCTCTTTCAGCCCAAGAATAAAAGCAGTTTATTAGTTGTAGCTGCCCAGAACTATTTTATTCCAGTTTTTGATTATGCATGTACTTGAGGGTGCCTGATGTGAACCTCCCTATTTGCAAGACAGTTTTAGTATTGAGCAGTGATAGCTCTACGTTGGTTTGATTACAGTTTGATGATTATAGCCTCCTGATAGTTCTTTTATGTAACAATAATTACCCAAAAGAACTGGGGGGGTATTATACCTACTTAGACAGTTGATATGCATTATTGATTAGCTATTTCACATGCCAATTTGAAACTTTTTAAGTGCTTGCTTTAGTACTTGTTTTGTGAAAACAGGAACTTGTGGTTAAGGTATCCTATAGTCATTGATTGATTAGATGCAGCTTATAGAAAGATTGTATCGATTTTTAAAGCCTCAGGCAGCTTCCTGAGCAAGTTGAATTAAAGCCTCAGGCAGCTTCCTGAGCAAGTTGATCAAAGCCCTAGGCAGCTTCCTGAGCAAGTTGATTAAAGCCTCAGGCAGCTTCCTGAGCAAGTTGATTAAAGCCTCAGGCAGCTTCCTGGGCAAGTTGATTAAAGCCTCAGCCAGATTCCTGAGCAATTTGTTTAAAGCCTCAGGTAGCATCCTGAGCAAGTTGAATTAAAGCCTCAGGTATCTTCCTGAGCAAGTTGATTAAAAGCCTCAGTTACCTGTGCAAGATGATCTGATTTACAAGCCTCAATTACCTGAGCAAGATGATTTAGCTAAAAGCCTCAAAATTCTTGGGCACTTGATTAATAAGCCTTGTTAACAGGCACTAAAAGCCCTTATGGAAGGCATCTAAAAGGAACCTGTATGGAGCCCAGACATGCATACAGGAACCTAAGACCATATGTCTCGCCCCTCCGTGGAGCCTCCACTGGCACGAGAGGAAGTGGGAACTTGTGTGGAGCCTAGACCGGCCACTTATTCTTAAAGAGAATCCCAATAAGCTCTCCCTCATGTGGAGCCTCCATTGGCACATGAGAAGAAGGGACTCAGTTATAACGCCCTAGAAAATATCGTATTTATTATTGTTATTATTATTGTTATTATTTAATATTAAATGTGGATTTTATGAGGTGATTTTTTTTTTTAGGATTGAATATATGCGACATCATGTTTACATGTTTATATGATGATTTATATGTGAAATGTGAGTTCGTGTATTTTTATTTGAATTTTATGATTAAAATATATTTAAATCATGCATTATTGATCTTCGAATTTTTTTTACAAAATCACCGGAGTATTTAAAAATCCTGAAATCTTTTGCAATATCATATTTGTGTAATTATTTATTTTTTTTAAAATTATTGGGTGAATTAAATTGGGTGTTTTAGTATTTTAAAATGATTATAAGAGTTTTGTTGTATTTAAAGGATCAAAACTTGTGAAATTCATATTTAATTCATTTTTGATCCTAAAAATATAAGGATGTTTGTAATTTTATGCTCTTGATTTTAGAATTTATTTTTTTCATCTAATTCCTATCTAATTTCGATTTTAGAAGTGATTTAAATTAGTTTTATTCATTTTTTTCTTTTCAGCTTTGTGGAATTCCAGATTTTTTTTGGCTCGAGGTCTTATCTTTCCCACAGCTACTCTCCCATCTCATTTTTGCTGGAAAACTCTCGAACCTCTCTTATTTCACAATCTCTCCCTCTTTTTTTCTCTCAATCTCTCCCTCTCTCCCATTTAATCTCTTGTAATCTCTCCTCATCCTGGTTCTTTTCCTCCCTTGTGTATTATATATACGCGTGTGTATGCATAATATTCGAGTGTGTATAGCTGCTGTACAGTCCGTGGGTGTGGCGAGCTATGGTTTGTGTAAAGCGTGTCTATTGTGTGGGTGTTTGCAAAACTGCCAGTTGTGCGTGGTCGAGTGTATGTCGAGCTGGGTAAGTCTGCAAATTTCTGGGCATCTCGGTAGTGTTGTTCTTATGCAAGTCTGACCGATTGAATGGGCCTTTTGATCCTACTGAATAATCGTGGCAAATCTCATCTTCTTCTTTGTTAGAGTTCGAAATGGAGCTTATTATCATAGTTGTGGTGTTTGACTGGTATGGGGTTAATTTGATGCTTGGCTGCTGTTTATTTCAAACATCGAAACCCCCCTTTCCCCTATTTTGTGCTGTTCTTAGGAATGGGTTCAGTGAGTCCGAATTGTAACAGTTCTGTAGGGACATTTTATTTTAAAAAAGAATGATACCTCGGCTATAATGTTGGGTTTGGATATTGACATGATTCATGCCTTATTATGATTATTTAGTTGGTTGATGAGTGAGTAGTAAATTGATGTTGGGATAACGGTTAGAGTTTCAAGACTGAGTTGAGTATTGTGTTATGAGTTATAATGTGGCGTTGTTCGAAGGAGGCAGGTAATAAAGGGGATTAGAGGAAGGAGGTTGAGGAGGCTGTGCAGGTGTGTGTCTCGGCTGGGTATGGCTGTTCAGGGGTCTGGACTATTTCGGCTAAAGGGGAACAGTGGAGAAAGAAGTAAAGAGTTAAAAGAAGAGAAAGAATGGAGAGTGAACTGTACTTGGAGGTAGGGGTTGGCTGAATAAGAAAGTAGGAGGGTCTCGATTAAAATAGAAAAACTGTGTTAATTTTCAGGGGTTGGTTTTGGTGTTAAGGCTGATAATGTGAAGTAAGTAGAAACAGGGGAATTATTGTAAATGTTATGTTGTATGTGCTTGTAGCAGTGGGTGTATATCATAGGTTTGTGTTGATTATAGGTGTAAGTGGGGTGACTATATTTGTACATGTGTGTGTGGATTTTGGGATTGTTGAGATGCGAGGTGGTGATGGGTTAGTAATTGGAAGGATGAAGTTGGATGTCTGGGTTTATTTGCTGGGGTTTGGATTGTGTGGGTGCAGTTTGTGTAGGGTTTGTTACGGGGTACAGATGAACTTGTTGCTACTATACTACTGCATGGGTAATTTGTGATTGTTGGTTGAATTTTCGAAATTGTTAAATTATAAAGATTATATAACTTTGGGATTTATATGATTGTTAGGTGTTAACTAATTTGTGTTGATAATTGATAATAGTTAATGAACGTGTTTATATGATCAGTGACTAGTACGTTTTGTTTAGAATGATAATTACATTTGTTGGATTTTATTAAGTGTATTCAAGTTATTTTGAGTACTAAAGTGAAGTGTGTATATATGTGGAATGTTAAATATGCGGACTGTCAGAAGTCGTAAAGGGTGTATATTAGTACCAATGGTAATGATAGAGAGTTATGTAGAAACAAATGATTGTTTGATTTCATGGTTTGGGTCTGTTGTAATCCGACGGGATAGGTTATAATTTAGAGGAATAGCTGATGAAATTTCAGTAAATCAGTATATAAATTGTAAAGAGTTTTAGTAAGAATGGTATAGATATATGTTTATGGGCTAAGTATATTAAGTGCTAATTAGCGGTACGTGTTATGTGCTTGCGTGGCTTATCGGGTAGTACTAAATTATATTTCGAGTATAACCTAATATGTTATATGTGTTATTTGTGGAAAGCGAAATAGGTATCGTACGGGTATACTAGAATACAGTAAAGTTCTGGTTGGTTGGGTTCTGAAGTAGTATATTACCTTTCTATAGGTACAAATGGGAGGCCGACTTAGACCCAGTGCACGTCTAGATGGAATTCTGAGGAATGAGATATTCAACGGAGTAGACGAGTATGTTCGAGTAGAAGCGGAAAAGTGATAGAGGGAAGACGGATGCACGATCGAATAAAGGCCAATGTATAAAGAAGTGGAGATTGATGTAAAGTGAGTAAAGAATTGGGATATTGAAATTGGAAACTTCATGTACTGAGGCAAGTTTACTATTCCTCACTTATTGTTCAAGTAATGTGAAACCTTTTGTATTATTTATTGTTCTTTCGAAATTCCTTCTTGCCAGCAATTATATTCTTCATATTTATTCTAAATAATGTGAACCTGTTCTGTTGATTTTACGATATTTATTTTAAACCATGTTTGCTAGTGCCCATACCCTTTATTTTAATTTATTTTACTTTCAGTGACATTCTTCTTCTATTAATTTACAAACACTCATTCTCAAAATTATTCTGTCATTGTTTATTCTCTTCACCTATTGTTCAGGTGTTGATTCTTTTAAAAATTTATTTTATATAAATATTTCCCGTCATTATTAATATTTTCAAAGAGCGTTTTCTTCAAATTATTGTAAAATTAATTCGAGGTTTATACAGTTGTTGAGGTATGTGTTGCTCAGTGACGGTTAAAACCAAGAATGAATTGAGATCTTCTTAATTATTTAAACTCATATTTGTCATGCCGGTTCTGGCAGCTGAAGCCTATAAGTGCTTAGCTGACATGAGTGAGACCTTAAGTAATTGAGAATTTATTAAATCTTCATTTTAAACTATTCGAATCTCTCATGTTAGTTTAAACTTGGTAACGGATTTTCACCAATGGACCCTTTAGGAGAGGTTTTCTTCAACCTGTCCTACAATTTTATTGTCTTGGAGTTATTTTACAAATGTTCATTTTAAAACTACTTAATTCGCTTATGTTGATTCAACTTGACAATGTGTTGGTAAATTTATTAAATGCTTAGCACTTGACTATACCCTTGCTTTATCTTATAATTACAATTGTTGTTATTCATGTTGCAAGTAAACCACTTCACTTACATTTCCAGTGAATTATGATTATCATAACTTGATTCTTATGCTCGTTTGATTTATCCTTGATATAACTGTTCTGTTAATTTCCATTAATTTCGAATATTAAATTGTTATACCCCAAATCGATTATATTGATTTCGTTGATTCTTTTAGTGGCTTGACTTAAATCAATACCCCTTTTCTATATCGAACTTGTCGATATCTAATTCAGAAATTACCCGACCTTATTTTACCTTGTGAGATTTGAGATGTTGACCCGGAACGAAAGTGTCCGGGGTGTTTGGCAGTTGAGGTGGTCGATTGTTCCGACACCTGATGTCTAGTTAGGATTGGACTGTTAGTTTTTTTTTTAAAATGTGGACCGTAAGGGTCGGACCAGATTCGTGGTCAGAAGTTGTTGAGGCCAATGTGTGCCGTGGATCCATTAAAGGACATTGTTGTGTGCGTTTGTCCGGGGTTAGTGCGTGACTGATCAGCAGCCTAACCTTATTGTTTTTATTAATAAAATGCAAAATAGTCCAATTCTATTCCATTTCCTGAATTAAATAAAATGTTATATCTTTAAAGTTCTTGAGCTTCTGTAATTGTGAATTATTCCTTTGAGATAAGTTGGTCAGTGATATGTTCACCAATGAATCATTCTGGTATTATTGTTTCACTATACTGTTCACTTGCTGAGCATTCTTTGGCTCACTCTTGCTTCATTTTCTCTAATCTTTCAGTTAGGAATAAGGGTGGATGTCTACATCGTACGAGTCATATGAGAGCAATGAGGCAGCCTTTACAGGATAGATCTCGAAGCTAAAGCGGGTAAGCACGGATTAGAGTTAAGCTACAGATTAAGCGGTATAGTTATTGAAATCAAAATAGTAGAAGAAATTGTAATAATTTATATGGATAGATTCTTGTTTCATACCATAACCTGGAATCGATCCCAGTGAGGAATCGTTGGTGTATTAATTGTAATTGTTAAATTGGAATTTGGTTTGGGTTGATTTACAGCTGGATAGTCCGATTTATGAATACTTCATGTCGAAATTTTCTAAAATTTCCCTATATCAATGTCTATTTTATTATAATATATATTTTCAGTATTGGGAAGTTGGGGCGTTACATCAGTTCCTTAGATTCCCTTCATAAGATGTCCAGCATGTCACATGAAGAAGAAGAAATGGTATGGAGCCCGGACAGTCATATCACTCCTTAAGGGGGCTATAAGCTTCCCCTTTATGCAGAGCCAAGACAGGTGCATAGAGAAGAAGAATCTGTGTGGATTCCGAGATTGGCACACAGGTTTCTAGATTTGCCTCGAGGCAAGAGGTACCAACATGGAACCCAGATTGGCATGTTGGAACCTAGATTTTTAGGATTGGAAACCCAGATAGTGACCTTTCCTAGAGTTGGCCTGTACTTAACAAGATTAGTTTACTAACGTTAATTATTTTTCTATTTTATGTTTTCTTGTTTTATTTTGCAGGATTCATATTTTCATCTACAATAGTTATTTATAGTGGGCATGGTTTAGTTTGTTCAGGGATAAAAGTTAAAGGTCATGAAGTCAAGATAGTTAATATTGAAGTTTTCAAAGCACCGCTTGATGTACGAAGGAAAAGAGGTTCCAGGTTTACAAGTAAGTGGTTAAGATATGGTTAAGTTATTTGGGATATATATCTTGAAGGTTTATAAGTGGAAGTATGTGTGTGTTCTGTTTCTTAAAATGGGATAGCCCACGTAAGCTTGAATGCATAAGTATGGATACTAAATAATTCTTTAAGATACGTTACTATGAAAGTATTTTTTAAAGTATAAAGAAGAACATAATATATCCAATTATGATGTAATTGTGGAGAGTGTTTGCAAGCAAAGATGGATTATTTACACAAGGTATAGCAAAAGAAAACAGTTACCATTGGAAACCAGTTGAAAGAGTTATAGGGTATAAGACCCAAGGAAACTAGCATAAGAAGTTATGAAGCACGAAGGCTCTACAAACCAATTTAAAAATACATCATGCGAGGCACTACGAGCGGTCCGCAACCTCATAAAGTTACTAAAAGTTCAGAGAGTTCATAAAAGTTCAAGAAGAAAGTTTCTTGTCAGATTCTTCAGGGATGGCAGGTGCTGGAACAGTAGGCTGGGTAATCTCAGGAGCTGGGACCTCTGTAGCCTCAGGAACGGAACCTGAAGGCCTCTCAACCGCCATAGCGGGAGGTACAGAGTCACCCTTAACCACAGATTCATTCTTAAAATCTTCGATCATACCCACTACATCCTCGCCAAGGAGAGACCAATTCAACTCGGGCATCTTCTCCCACATGGACCTCATGTAGTCGCGGATACCTTCATCATAGCCTTCATCATATCTAGCCTTCTCCTTGACAAGCATGAATGATTTGACAGAAGCTGCAGCGGTATTCAAGGCATCCACCTGAGTCTCTAGCTCGTTGACCTTCTCCAACAACAACAATTTCTCATCTTTCAGGACCTTGACCTCACCCTGAAGCTCTTCTTTATCTTTCCTTAAAGAGGTCTAGATAGACCTCATTCTCTTCACAGTAGCTGTAACAGTATTCACCCTCTCCTCCTTGAGCTTAGAAACCTCTCCTTGCAATCGGAGATCATACTGCATCTTCTCATCAATGTCGTCGCAGAATTTGAGGGTGAAAAAGGCATTTTGAGCTGCCGAGAACCTCATGGCCTGAAGGGCTTCGGTAGAATCCATCTTGGCCTAGCTAGTAACAGCTTCCGGAAGAACGTGGGTATCAATTATCTCTTTGAACTGATTTTGAGCAACAGCTGGATCAACCTTCACAGCTTTTCCCTTCCTTAGGGACCTAGATTGAGAGCTTCCAGACAGGTCAAGAGTAGTTTGAGATAGGTTGCATTTAGAGGAGCTGAGTGGTTGACCCTGAGCAGATGTAGGAGTAGGAACTTGGGTGATTGGAGTTGCGGCCAGTGGAACCTCCTTTACTTCATCATCAATCTTGAATATCTCCTCAACGTTCTTGGATCTTTTAATGAAAGAAGGGACCTTGGGTGCCATATCTGCAATACATAGCAGGTCAGGATTTAAAAAGAATGAATAAAGGGAACAAATGCAATTATGAAGACAAAGCATGAAAGTGATCATATAGTTATACTAGAGTTAGAGGGAAGAAAAACCTAAAGGGACCAAATTCTCCGGAGTCATTAGAATCATGTAATCTCTAATGGAAGATGACAGTTTTAAAATCTCCTTTGCTCTTTCCAAACAAACTCCAGTCAAAATGGTTTATTTGGGGATATATGGTTGACGATTAAATTCTTGTCTAACCAGGTGGACAATCAAAACATTAAAGGAATTGCTCTTGCCACTGCTCAAAGTTCTATTTGATACCTTTTATGCATTGACCTTGATGACAAGGCCAAGCGGTCAGATAAAAACAACCATAACCTTTCCCAATGTCGTTTAACCTAAAGAACAAACCAAGTTCAGATGCAGACAAAGGGGTTGTGAAATTACTAGCATAAAGGATATAGGTACTGATGGCCAGTCGATAAGAATTGGGGGTCAATTGCATCGGGGCAAGATCATAAAATTCTAAAACCTCCCTTAGGAATGGATGGATGGGTATGTAGAAACCCACCTTTAAAAAGGCTGCAGAGATGACAACATTTGGGATACCAGAATCAGGAGTCCTAACATCGAACCTGTGAGCTCTCTCACCAGGTTCTGGGATTACAACTTTACACACGGGTGGTGAATATTCTTCAAAAAGTTTTTCTAATTTTGCTGGAGTCATGATGGAATCAGTTTTCTCACAAAAGGGCACAATCTCTTGCTAATATAACTCTCTTTCAACAGTTATTTCATTATCAAAATCAGGCTCGGGAAAAAGTTCATGGTTAGGTTTAGACACCTCTTCATTATTGGAAGGCCAGTCCTCTCCTAAATCAACTAGGCTGGGAGTTCCTACCTGATCATTAACATTAAGAGGTTTCACAAGGATATCTTGAGGTTCTTTAGTGTCTGGAATCAGGACCCTAGACCTAGTCCTATTGCTGACAGACCTGGCAAGAACGGGGTTTATTGAAGAGTGGTGGTCTGAATGTGTTGAATCAGAGGCATTTAAGAGAGAGATTGAGGTCCTAAGATACTTAGATAGCCATAGTTATATATTAGAAATAATCTAAGGGGCCTCAAAGAAACTATGCATCGATAACAGTACATGTTAAAGCATATGGGTGCAGAAGATAAATAGACAATCGAAAGTTATAACAAAATCAAGACGATACAACTACGAATCGTTGAATGGACGTTAGAAATAGATAGAGAAAGCACATATACAATCTATGGTGGAAGCCTGTGTGTGCAACATGATGTGTGAAAAATGGGATTCAGACATAAATATACACATCAGTACAAAGACGAAAGAGCAAATAAAGAGTTGACATGCAAGGCCTAAGTAAGCAGATAATCAAGAATAAAGTCGAGATTATAAAAGAATACAGAGAAGCGAGTCAGAATCATACCTTGAATTGAAGAAAAAAGGGACGAAGAAGCTAGATTGAGTATAAGACCGTCGAAATTCTTCTCTTCTCTCTCCAAGGGTTTGGTAAGTTTTTAGTAAAGGTAAAAAAAGAACCTAGAATAATAGATGTGATTATATAGTCAAGGTAAATGGGGGAACAACTATGTACATGTGGCAGCAAACGACTGGAGCGAGAACCGAAATGATGCACACGCAGGAGGCATGTGAACCTTGGAAACGCCTACATTGACTGCAGCTTCGGTAATTGATAAGGTTAATTCAAATTTTGAATTATCCCTCTAAGATAATTACTGCCAACCATTATTCTCTCCCGTAGTTTAAATTGTTAAAATTCGAAGAGACATGACAAAATGTTGAGCAACAAACGAGGTTTCACAGGAAGCTGAATGAAGATGTTAAGTTGACTTCAAGAGATAAAGTCTGAAGAAAAGATGTTTAAAGAAAATTCAGAAAAGATTAACAGAAGAGCAGGTTTGTCATTGGGAAGGAAGCTAACCCAGGCTATACCAGCTGAAATATCTTATGTCCTGTTTCCTACGAAGAGTTAGCTCATGTAGGATTGGATACATGGTACTGAAGTAGGGTACTTTAAGAAGAATGATTCAGCATTGGACCCTCGATCAGAAAGCAGAATAGGTTCCTTTCACATTACATGATTTCAAGGAACCGGGGGGTAGTTGTTGTGCCCAAAATTACCATGGACTGAATTTAGGCCTATTAAGCCATAAGGTCCAATCCATATAAGCTAGAAGTCAGATCCAGTACAAGCCATGAAGATTAGATATGAAGAAATGAGCATCAGACAGAGAGATGATCAAGAGTTGACAAGCATCAGGAGGTTCTTGAAGAACCAGAAGCTGAGTAGATCATCAATGGCCTAGGTTCCTTCACGTAAAAGAGTTCAAGTCAGCCTAGCAGCAGAAGTAAAGATAGCAAGGAGCACACGGGAACCATAGAGAGGCTTCCCAAACTAATATGTTTGTTATTTGTGCAGGTACAAACCCCTGTAGAGAGGTTCCTGAGAAACAGGTTCCGAGATAAGGAGGATCCTGAGAAACAGGCTCCTAAGATATAGCTTCCTGAGCACCAGGATCCTAAGTTTAGATAGCAGAAAGATCTAGAAGCTATCTAGATAGATATAGAATTATTATTGGAGTGTATTCCTAGGACGCAGGTGATCCTAGATTACCTCTAATAGATGATCGATTCATAGTAGAGTACGAACTCGAGTTCTACTCTACTTAGCCAACCAGTTCGTGGTAAGCTCTAAAGGAACTTGAGTCTAACACGAACTAGATTACCTCATACAGCTGGTCAAGAAGAATCAACTTAGTATTAGAACTACGTGAGCTTGATTCCTATATAAAGGATACGTAGGCACCTTGAGAGGGGACGGATTCTTGCTCTCTAATTCTCTCCAAAGGAACCTGAGATTATTGGAGGCACTCTCAAGCCCAGCTCACCCCCACAAACACAACCCAAAATCTTCCATAGAACAGTTGATCGTTAGCCTTTACAACTCACCGAAAACCTCTCAGAAGTTGTTACGAAATCCACTCATCAACACTTATAATAAATAATTATAAAAATATCAAATATTTTTATAATTTCCTTATAGTGTAATATAATATTATAAATATTAATTTTAATATGTTGTTGGGAGGATTCAAACTTTATATCTTTGTATATAATAATTTTTAGTATTAAATATAAATTAATATGTTGTTGGCGGGAATCAAACCTTAGACCTCTATATATAATAACTTTTAGTATCGTCGTATCTAACGGTCATGATTTATTTGAATTGAAGATCTAACAATTGTGAATAAAAGATAATCAAACTACAAATTATACCCCATGTCGTTTATCGTAGTATAGTATAGATTAGTATCATCATAGTCTATAAAATATAACAAATAATTGGTAGTCAGTGTTAAATTTAATCAATTTATCACCATATATTAGTTCATCACAGTCTATAAACTATAATATCATACATAATATATAGTTATTAAAAACATATGTGTCATCAAACTAGAAATTTGCTAGTAAGTTATAGAATTTGAAAAACAAGTATCTACACTCCCTCTGTGTCACAAAACCCTTCTCCTTTCTTTTGTCGATACTGTTCATAACATGAGACAAATTGCTAATTTACATCTAATCTATAAGATCAAATATAATCAGAATGATCTTGTTGGATTCGTATTTATGAGTATTTTAATACAGTGAAGTTTTTATATTTAAAATTAATACAAAATTAAAGATATTAACGATTAAAAGTGCATTGACAAACGTGTTAAAGGAAAATGAGAAAAAAAATTTGGGACAGAGGGAGTATTTTTTTTTTTGGTTAAGTTTTTCTATTCAAAGGTTGCCGATAAATAATTTTGATCCATTCTGAATAAAAAGTCTGGGTCCATCATTGTATAGGAAATGTTGTTCACATCACAAAACTAAAAAATGTTATTTAATCACTAATGAGGTGATTAATATATGCTCCATTTCACTGTTTCACTGTATTTTTACCCTTATAGATGATATATTATTGATATTTGTTCCATTGCCAGGGAGGGAACTGGGAAGGCAACGAAAGGAGGTAAATTTAGCACACATAATTTTGGAGGACTAGAAGAGCACTTAAAGTTATATATCAAATTATTGTTGGTTGTTCTTTTTCTTTTTTTTTTTTGAAGTTGTTGTTCTATACGTAGAGAAGAAAATAACAAAAAAAAAAAAAAAAAAAAAAACTACATAACTTGCAAGAAGGAGCCTCCACCCACATGGGCGCAACACCGCACTATTTCAGTAATTATTTGCGCCTTTTTACACTAATTATTGCCTGGTCCATTGTCCATAGATGCAATTCATGTTTTATTCAATCTTTTTTTACCAGATATCCTGATTAATTTCTGCACATCTCAACTAAGTTCAAAAAGTGATTGATTATAACAATATAAATTATTTAACTCATGATTATATTCTTAAATCTGTATCATTATTAGAAACGGATCCAGACTGACTACTGTTCTTATGGGACACTATACACATAAAAAATTTATGTCATGATTTATAGAATCCGTTAAATTTTTTTAGGAACATTTATCCCCGTAAATCTCTACATGAATCCGTCCTTAAATGCATGATATGGTGGAGATTCAATATCAATTTTTGCTTGCTATATGCATGCATCAGTGTAAATATATACGAAGATATTAAAAACCTTATAAGATTATGAAGCTTAAAAATGTATTAATTCAATAATTTCCTAATATTCACATCAAACTAAATTTTGACTTACATTTTTTAGATTAAAAACTATATATTATAATATTTAATTTTCATGAATTGAGGATTAAAATTATAGGAGAATGACAACCTTTCGGTATGATCAAGATTTACTTGCATGTTTTCAGAAAGTTAAAGTTACACACATCGTTTTCATTTGTTGGGCGATACATGAAAGGATAAAGATGGAACAACACAAAGTATTAGATTACAAAATTCTGACACTGAACCATAGATAAACAAATAAATAAACTTTTTTGACATTAACATAAGTAAAATTGACACAAACATAATTAAAATGCTCGTAAAGGTAAGGAAAAAATATAAGAGGATAATGATTGTAAAGTGTAATATATTGACATAAGAGGTTACTCGCGGAACATTCGATCTATCTTTATTGAAAAAAATGTACACTAGCGAATCATTCATGTGTAGGATCCGTAAAATTTTTGAAATGACAAATCTCTATTTACATTTTTCTTGTCTAAAACAGACAAGTGGATTAGGTGCAACACATTGCATTGCATGCATGGTTAGTTACACGTTGATGGTCTGATTTTGATGATATTCTACCTATTTAATAAACTACTCTATTTTAAACTAGTTTTTAAAATTAGTACAAAACTTGAATTACAATCACCGGAAGCTTAATGGCTGCTGTTGAAACTGAGAATCTAAATTTTATCAAAGAATTTGGTAAAAGTTGATCACATATTTTCTAACAAAAGTAAAATCAATTTGTCGTACATGAATGTAAGTTTGTGTAAATAAATGAAAGTTGTAACAAATTTTGTGATAAGAGAAAATTGAACCCTGAATAATAAGAGTGATCGGATGTTGTTGTTACATATTTCAGTTTCGAGTGTTATATATATGTTGAGTATAAGCTTGTTTATAAATTAGCAAGCCATGCACAGTTAGTACTTTTTATTTTTTACTTAACAAAGAAGAGAAGACCAGCACCATGCGTAATAAAAGTAACAAACTAAAAGTAATTAGTACGCCGAATTTGACTTTACATTTTGAACACAATAGTTTGTATTCCTTCGGGTACAAGATGATCGGAGCCACTAAATTTTGGTAGGTTAACAACGTGTTGTCTTATAAACTTCATTAAATCAAATTAATTCATGTTTAATAGTTAACATCAACTTAGCTTTGTCCACACGCGTACGTACGTGGAATGAAAAAGGTAATTATCATCAAGTAATAATTTGTAAACATTATTATCTATGTTTCTATATTGTCTGCGAATATGATAGTATGTCATGTTGTCATATAATTTGAGCGTGTAAATTGTGTTTAGTGTCCAAGGTTCTTGAATGTGTCAAATGTGGAATGTGCATGGTTGGTTGTAGATCAACTTCGTTTCGAATTATATATGTAGGCATTTGAACTTCGTTTTGTTCAAATTTTATTTTGTTAAGAATTGAATGTCATATTCACATTTATTTTTATTTGTTAATATCTTGATAAACGAAAAAGTATAAAGAGCTCCAAGATTTAGAGGCCGTTTGGAATTGCTTAAAATAAGTTACTTTTGACTTAATGGAGGTGTTTTTAATTTAAAGGAGAAAGTAAAGTTGTTTACTTTAAGTTGAATGAAAGTGTTTGGGTAATTTTACTTAAAGTTAAATGGGGGTTTAATAATTTTGACTTAAAGTGAAATTTTACTTAAAAAAATTTTAAATTCATAATAATTGAACTTTACAAGAATCGTGAAAAAAAAAAACTTGATAAGTCATAAGTCTTAAGTCAAAAGTACCTAAATGGAACTTATGACTTAAAACAGTTTTTTAACTTAAAGTCGGCTTAGAGCATCTCCAATAGGGGTTGCCAAGAGGTTGTCAAGTCCTATGTGGCATGGCACCCTTGGTTGCCCACCTATTGGAGTATCAATGTTGCCATCAAGTTGCCAACCAAAGTTGCCAAAAGTTGGCAACTTCCCCATTTAGTTAAAACACATACAACTCCCCAAAAATGTATTTAACTTTACCTTTTTTTATATCTCCCTTATTTTAAAAGTATTTACAAGATAATATAAAGTTTATGTATGGGACCACATTGGCAACTTTTAAAGTTGCCAACTATTGGAGTAGATTTGTAACAAAAGTTGCTAACAATGAGATGGAGGAGAGAAGAAATAAAAAAGTAATATATATGATGATGTGGTAGAAGTTGGCAACTATGTTGGAGATGCTCTTAAAGCCGGGATTGCCAAACACCCCAAAAGGCAAAAACAACTTAAAGCTAATTTTTGCTTTAAGAATATGTTGCCAAACAGGCTCTTAGGCTCCGTTTGGCCAGCAACTTATTTTTGAAAAATAGGAAAATTGTTGTTTGGTAAATTTTAAAAGTAATTTTTTTGAAAAGCCCTCATGGTTGAAAAGTTATTTTTAGAGAAAGCATGTCTCCTTATATTTTAGAAAAAAAACTGGTTTTCAGTTTTTGCGGGAAACAGTTACTGATTTTTTAAAGAACATTATTTTTTAAAAAGTTATACACGAAATTTATATATATCAAAAATATTACCGAATAGTTATTTAATTTTCGCAATAACATTTAAAAATAATTTTTAATAACAATTTCAAACAGAACCTTATCTGAAAGAGTGAAAATACAATCAATAAATAAAAACTCATGCACTTACGTATTTCCAGTTCCGAAACCTCCGACTTAAAAATGTATATAGGAGTACATTTTTCGTTGATTTGTGGCATACTTAGAGTTATCATACTTTTAAAAAATATATAAATTATTATATAAGTTGCATTTTTTATTCAGGAAAAAGAAACTTCTAAAATAATTATTTTCACTATACGATAAAAAATGTGTGCACAAAAATAATCGTCAAATATAAAAAACAAAAAAGAGTATGTGGCAAGATACAGAATATAATTGTAGCAATAAAGTTAAAGTGATTAACTAAAACTTAAACTTAGCTTACTCAGTTATAATACCACTCAAAGTGGTGTCTGAGAAGGGTAGCTGTACGCAGACCATGCCCCTATACAATAGGGAGGCTGTTTCCGAAGGACCCCCGGCCATTACAAATACAGAAATACAAATACAGAAAGGAAACTTAATACAAACTAAGAAACTCACGCACACGCAGGAGTCGAACCCCTGACCTCCTTGCCAGTGCTAACAATACTAAAGGGCTCCTTCATGTACTTAAGTCGGCTATGCAAAGTGAGATCACAATTCACATGTGTAAAAATAATGCATTGTAGCTTCACTTAATTATACTGTATCATCTTCAATTTAAAAAATTTAGAAAAATTCGATGTTTTGTAAAGTGGTTGTTAGAAGTCGAAATTGGCTTCTTCTAGATACGCATTCACAACCTTTTTCGCCTTGTAGCATGTTTCCCTATACATTAGAAAAAAAAAATTGGTTTTCGGTTTTTGCGGGAAACAATTACTAATTTTTTAAAAAAACATTATTTTTTAAAAAATTATACACGAAATTTGTATATATAAAAAATATGTTAGAAAATGGAAAGTTTGAGGCATTTTTTAGATGTGCTCTTGATGTAATTTCCGGAAACTAACTTATGAAAGTTGTTCCTTGATATAAGGACTTAAACTTTCATATTTGGATCTAAGACATTTTCTTAGTGTAATCCATAATTATATGTTGGCAAAGTTGCTAGTTGAAATGTGATTTTTCTTAAAATACCACATTGAGAAGAATTTGAACTTATCAACTTGATTTGCCTATATATAGAGTCTACTTGAGTTTTAAGAAGTAATCTCAAGTGCCTACCTTGCATTCATTTATAAGTTGCATAGGTTTTTTGGACGAACTGATGTGCTAGTCGCTGTTGATCTCTGCCGTGTCTGTGACCCGATTGATCTGAGCTGTTTTATCCTGGAAGCGATATTGCTGCAACCCATCACAGCGTAAGTGGGGCAATAATCTCTTCAAGAACAGTTAAGACTTTTCGAAGCCTTAGCGACTCAGCTGTTCTGTTCTTTCAGAGTTTTAAAGCTTCTGTTAGAGCTAAGTGTTCTCTCCTTTCTTTTATTTTTTTACAGTATTTAATTATATATTTTGTTTTACCATCATGTTTATTTCGTTATTTGGTTATTTGCCTATTCTTGTTAATTGTAATATAACTGTCTCATTGTTGCGTTGTTTAGTGTAATATACCCAACAATCTTGAAGAGATTATTTGTTATATTTGTTAATTAGCAAGATGGTTAATGAAACTGAAACTCTTGTTGTTGAGACTGACTCTGGGTCTGGTGTTACTGCAGCCACCATTGATTGGACCACGTACCGTTTCCCACAACCTATCGATTAGTTTTGGTTTTGCTAAATCTTATGTGAGAGATAAGTTTTCTTACTTTTCTTGTTATTTACGGTCTCTGATTATTCTATTGTTTCGACCTTTGTGTTTGTTTTGTTAATTGGTGTAATTGCATGTTCTTGTTAATATATATAACTGCCTCATTGTTGGTTTGTTTAGTGTAAAATTTCAAATAATCTTGAAGAGAATATTTGTGTTATATATTTTTAATTAACAAGATGGTTAACGGAACTGAATCTCCTGCTGTTCAGACTAGCTCTGGGTCTACTATTACTGTACCAACCATTGATTGGACCACGTACCGTTTCCCACAACCTATCGATTTATCAGGTATGCCTGATAAATTCGGTGGGGGTGTTGGTTTTTCTCGTTGGCAGAAAAAGATGAAACTGTGGCTTACGGTAAAGGGTCTACGGCCGGCGGTGCAGTATGAGAAACCAGTTGTGGTTAAGGAAAAGGCTGAAACTGTTAAGGCTTATGCTATGTGGGAGGAAAAGGATGGGATGTCTAGGGCTGCAATTCTGGCAGTTTTAGCGAACACTCTGTTTGATGTTTGTTCATCGAATTACTACACAGCTAAGCTCTTATGGGAGAAGCTGGATCAGACACATAATACTGACTTGCAAGGGTTGGAAAAGTATTATGTGGCTCGGTTCCTTGATTTTAAACTGGTGGATACTAAATCCATGACTGAGCAGGTGCACGAGTTTGAGATGTTGGTGCATGCTTTGAAGGAGTCCGGTATGTTCCTTCCTGAGAAGTTTCAGGTTATGGCAGTGATTGAAAAGCTCCCGAAGTCTTGGGAAGAGTTTGCTCTCTCCCTGAAGAGAAAGAAAGGAGAGATCACGTGGACTAATCTGATGTTGGACATCTCAGTGCAAGAGCAGCATAAGTCCAAATAGGGACATGTGATGCCTGCTGAACATGATAGTAGTTCGAAGGTGAATGTTATGACTGTTGGTAAGAAAAGAAAAGAATTTACTAAGAAGGAAAACAC
The DNA here is from genome assembly GCA_036435485.1 of Saposhnikovia divaricata. Lineage (NCBI taxonomy): Eukaryota > Viridiplantae > Streptophyta > Magnoliopsida > Apiales > Apiaceae > Saposhnikovia > Saposhnikovia divaricata. The sequence goes on along the minus strand of CM071595.1, from coordinate 64,536,573 downwards.
TAAGTCTAATAAAGACAAGAACAAGGCTAAGAAACCAAAGGCAAACAAACCATGTTGGTGATAAGTGGATTTTATATCCACTTGGAGCGTTCCATATCGGCTTAAATTGATTGTCTTGGACTCAAGTTGTTGTAGTTTTGATGTGTTTTGCTTAGTTGTGCAGAATTACAAGAATGTTGACTAAGGTGGATGCTTCTATAATTTTTGGGAAATTAATTGATTAAAATTCGAATTTCTGAGAAGGGTTGCGCAGTCTACACTGTTTTGGTCATATCTTGAGTTCTAGAAGTCCGTTTGAGGCCTGTAAGCAGTCCACGCGAAGATAACGAGATTCTCTATCATTCTAAGGTGGTCCAGAGGTCCAATTACGTTGGGAACGTTCCAGAAAATCTGAAGAAAAGTCAGCCACGAATTTTCCTTAAAAACAGAATCAATTTAGGAAACGTATCTTGCAGAAATTCTATTATAATTCTGTTTTTGTATTTTCTTGCTGGGCAAGACTTGGAGTGCCTATATAAACACATCCAACCCCTTGTAAATTAGAATTAGCAATTAGATAATTAGATATCTTGTACATAATATAGCTTAGATCTGCAAGGGAGAAGAGGAGAGAAGGATTCAACGCTCGTGACAAGCAAAGGATCTAGATCTACTTCATCTTTTGTATCATAGATTTGTTTTCTCAACTCTTGTTTTATTAATATTATTACTTTCTTTCATATCTTGTCTTCTATCATGGTTTCATCAGATCCCATGATGACGAGCGGTTCGATATGAGCTAATCGTTGTCATGGGATTCTAACGGAGTTATTTATGTAGCTTAGTAGTTTGTATGCTTTAAATATTTATGTGTGGTGAATTCTTGATATCCTCGTATGGTAGTGTTTCATGTATTTAGATGCGTAATGAACATCTAATTTGTTAATCTCTTGTGAAGCGAGAGTGGATCTTGAGATTTAGAACTTGCCATGCTAGCATAGGATAGGTTGATATTATTATCATGATTTGTGGCATACATAGAGATATGATGCTACCCTATGTGATCTAAGTGGATAACTTGTGCTTCAACCTTTATGTTTTCAAATTCTATAGAGATATAGGGTCTAAACATAATTGGTGTCTACCCGTCTTCTATCTCTTTTGTGGATGCATGCGTAGTTTGGTATTAGTATACCGAGAGGTAGCTTTTACTTGTTTCGTGTTATACGATCAGATATCAAAACCAACGTATGTATTGATTAAAGGCATCAACTCTAAGTGAAGTAGATGATGAAGTTAGGATTCCATGTTTTCTCGCATATAAGTAATTAAATTTTAATTCTCATTAGTTAGTAATTTTTAGTTTGTTAAATTGTATCCTAGTTAATTATAGTTAGTAAAAACTTAATCTTGTTATTTGTCTTAGCAGTGAATAATAATCATACATTGTTGCATAGGTGCATGAACTGAATTGAAACCTAACCAGATCTCTGTGGGAACGAACTTGACTTCTATCTATATTACTTGTGACCACGTACGCTTGCGTGATTTTGTGTTAACAAGTTTTTGGCGCCGCTGCCGGGGATCATCGGTGTTTTATTTTTGGTTTATGTGCTTGTCAATAGTGGTCGTTAGAGTTCACTGACTCAGATTTTTTCTTAACTATCTTGTTTAGCTCGTTGTGTTCAAGTACTTGAGTGTTTGAAGATGGCAGGCCAGGAGTTGCCATGGTGGGCATATTCGAGGACATCCATGCCTTATCAATGTGAGCGGTGTTTGGGCGTTCATGATCTCTCACAATATTGTTACTACGAAGGAGTTGATCCATATGTCACTTATGAGGAACAACCATATTTTCAATACCATCCTCAACAGTACCAGCAAGATGTTCCAGACATGTCATATTTCTTTGGAAGTGAAGAGTTTCAACATCAGCAACCTACTCCTACTTTTCAGTCAGATGAGGTTGATGATTTGAAGGAGCTTAGGAAGGAGATTAGAATGCTTGCAGAGAGTCATGAGAAGAATCTCAAATCTGTGGGGACATTACTTGCTCAAATTTTGAGTGTCTTGGAACAAGAGAAACAGCAATCTATACGAGAGGCAATTCCAGAAAATAACGATGACTTGGAGCAAGGTACTGCATGCATAATTGAATAAGACAAATTCCAAGAGGAGGTGAGTGTTCACAAGCCATGTGAGGAATTTGATCAAGCTAGTGAGGTGGATGATTTGGAAAGGGCACAATTTGAGACAGACACTGATGAGCTGCAGAAATTTCAAGAATTGGTATGTGCGTACCAAGATGACACGGATGAGCTACGCAAATTTGAAGAATTGGTATGTACGTTCCAAGAGGCTGATGAACATGAGAAAGATGCAGGTCTTCTACTTGTCTCAGAGTTTAAAGATGGAGGTAGCGCATTAGAACCAATGGAGGAAGTTCTCTTTGAGGAACCAAAGGCTTTAGAAACTTACATTTATCCTCCTCCATTATATTCAAGCGAAGCCCGCGAGTGTGTGTTGTTCTACAAATTGACAGATTTTGGTTCAACAGAAGAAGGCATTGGAACAGGACATATTTGTTATACGAATAGGCCAAGCGATGAGAAGGGGCAGAGAGTGTGCCGTCGTGATGATAATGAAGTCTCGCGAAGAGAGGACCAGGCAAACTATTATCATCCTTAATGGAGGCTTGGAAGTAACGTCAGGCTATTGACGTTAAAGAAGCGCTTCGTGGGAGGCAACCCACGCATTAGTGTAGGAAAAAAAATTGAGTGAAAAAAAAAATGAGTGAAAAAAAAGAGTGCTGAAAAAAAAACAAAAAGAGTGTTGAGAAAAAAAAGTGTTGTGAAAAAAAAAAGTATTGTATTCAAAAAAAAAAAAAGGTTCGAACAGGTTTTTCACGCAGGCTGCGCCTGTGTCGCGCAGGCTACGCCTGCGTGTCTGTATGTCGCGCAGGCTGCGCCTGCGTTACGGGCTGTTGCGCAGGCTGCGCCTGCGTGACGCAGGTTGCGCCTGCGTGACAGCTGGTAGTGCAGGGTTTTTTCAGCAGTTTTGTATTAAAAAAAAAAAATTCTTTTTATTTCTTCTTTCTTTCAACCCCAATTCTTTTCTACTCCTATTCTTTCATCCCTAACCTATTCCTAATTTCATAATAATCCCCCATCTTCTATCTCCAATCCTATATCTATTCTAATTCTTTTTCTCTAAATTATTAAATCCTTTTTCTATCTTACCTCAAATTCATACCCACTCAAAATTTCTCCTATACACGTTCAATTTTTATTCATCCAATCCCTCCATTATATATACACACCCATACATACAAATCCAATTCCTCTTCTATTTATTTAAATTCAATTCTAAAGAGGAATTAATTACAAGTTCACCTCTTCGATTCGTATTGGGTAAATCTTTTTCTCTAATCTTATTTTTATTACGAATTTGTGTTCTTGTAATTGGGGGTTTTGTAGTATTCTTGTTATTTGGGAAGTGGCCAGTCTATGGAGCTCGTACGCATTGTCCTCCACCAGATTCATTCGAGGAGGGTTATGATTCAGCTGGTTAGGTATGTTTTCTACTATCCCTCGTATTTACTTCCATTCAATGCGGACATTGAATATTTTAAGTTTGGGGGTGGTTTGAGGGATTAGTAGTTGTTGTTGTATTATGTGTTCATGTAGGATTTCATGCTTTGTATATTATTAGTAGTAATTAATGCATGCATGTTCGTAATAATTATGTTTGTTTCATATAGGACATTCTGTTTTTTTGTTTCGTATACCATGTGAGTTCATATTAGTTGCATTTGCATAGCATGCATATTTCATGATCCCTTAAGACGAGCTTATTCTGATTGGTAGGTAGGTGTCTAATTGAGTGTGGTAATGATGAATAGAGGGTTGACTTATAGTTTCTATGAAATTGACTTATGTGTTTCGGAAACAAAACTAATTACACAGTCTCATTGGGTGCTTTTGGGCTAGGTTGAGGTCATGCTTGTTTGGATGTTTTGAGATTTAATCACTTGATTATATTTAGAATTTTCATTATTCCCTTGATGGCGTAGAATCACTAAAGTCTAAGTTTGGGGGAAACCAGGGATTTCATGCTGAGTTGTAAATAATTGTCAATAATGGCTAGGCGTCAAATGGCTAGTAGCCGGCTCATATTTATATGAGTAGTCTAGGGTGAGAATTGAGAATTCTCATTCCAGATTGCAAAATAGAAAAAAAAACAGAAAAAAAAAGAAAAAAAAAAGAAAAAAAAAATCAAAAGTGTCAATTGTTAAATGCAAAATTAACCAGGGTGAGCTCTTTAATACTCGAGCAATTAAGTTCTAGGGGACTTTGTGCCTAGTGACCTAAGGCTTTTATAGTCTGGGATCCACTAACCTAACGCTCGCTACATGGGTATTATTGTATAAGCCTTTCGGGGTCTCATCCATTGCACGGTTAAATAAGCATGCTTGTATATATGTGTCGTAGTAGTTAGTAATAAAGCATGAATTTCTGTCTACCTTGGATAAGGATGGAGGTGTTCCTAGGTTATGAAGTGTCTACAGTCTATTCTATTTATAAACCTGTGATTGTCTTGACGAAAAGCATGTATGATCTTTGAACTAGTTTTGGGAGTATTTCTGATGAGCATTGCACACACACACGTTTCTGTTCATGTATTGTTAGTATACGGGAACTTGGTCGAGCTCTATTTGGATTTAGTTGCATTCTTTGAGATATTTGCTTGCTAGTTGGTTTTGGTTAGTTTGAAAGGGATCGTTGCATTTTTCATATTAGTTGCATTCATGCATTGCATTGCATTAGGTTAAATGGATTTTGTGGGTACATTCGCTATAGGCCCTCACGAGACCTTACTCGTCCACCGGGGCTGCCTAGGGGTTTAAAGGGCTTGTTGCATATGCCAAATGCAACCGTGATCACCTACGGAAGTGGTACTAGTTAGTTAGTTAGTTGTAATTGTTTATGCTTGAGGACAAGCATCGGTTTAAGTTTGGGGGTGTGATAAGTGGATTTTATATTCACTTGGAGCGTTCCATATCGGCTTAAATTGATTGTCTTGGACTCAAGTTGTTGTAGTTTTGATGTGTTTTGCTTAGTTGTGCAGAATTACGAGAATGTTGACTAAGGTGGATGCTTCTATAATTTTTGGGGAATTAATTGATTAAAAATCGAATTTCTGAGAAGGGTTGCGCAGTCTACACTATTTTGGCCATATCTTGAGTTCTAGAAGTCCGTTTGAGGCCTGTAAGCAGTCCACGCGAAGATAACGAGATTCTCTATCATTCTAAGGTGGTCCAGAGGTCCAATTACGTTGGGAACGTTCCAAAAAATCTAAAGAAAAGTCAGCCACGAATTTTCCTTAAAAACAGAATCAATTTAGGAAACGTATCTTGCAGAAATTCTATTATAATTCTGTTTTTGTATTTTCTTGCTGGGCAAGACTTGGAGTGCCTATATAAACACATCCAACCCCTTGTAAATTAGAATTAGCAATTAGATAATTAGATATCTTGTACATAATATAGCTTAGATCTGCAAGGGAGAAAAGGAGAGAAGGATTCAACGCTCGTGACAAGCAACAGATCTAGATCTACTTCATCTTTTGTATCATAGATTTGTTTTCTCAACTCTTGTTTTATTAATATTATTACTTTCTTTCATATCTTGTCTTCTATCATGGTTTCATCAGATCCCATGATGACGAGCGGTTCGATATGAGCTAATCGTTGTCATGGGATTCTAACGGAGTTATTTATGTAGCTTAGTAGTTTGTATGCTTTAAATATTTATGTGTGGTGAATTCTTGATATCCTCGTATGTTTCATGTATTTAGATGCATCATGAACATCTAATTTGTTAATCTCTTGTGAAGCGAGAGTGGATCTTGAGATTTAGAACTTGCCATGCTAGCATAGGATAGGTTGATATTATTATCATGATTTGTGGCATACATAGAGATATGATGCTACCCTATGTGATCTAAGTGGATAACTTGTGCTTCAACCTTTATGTTTTCAAATTCTATAGAGATATAGGGTCTAAACATAATTGGTGTCTACCCATCTTCTATCTCTTTTGTGGATGCATGCGTAGTTTGGTATTAGTATACCGAGAGGTAGCTTTTACTTGTTTCGTGTTATACGATCAGATATCAAAACCATCGTATGTATTGATTAAAGGCATCAACTCTAAGTGAAGTAGATGATGAATTTAGGATTCCATGTTTTCTCCCATATAAGTAATTAAATTTTAATTCTCATTAGTTAGTAATTTTTAGTTTGTTAAATTGTATCCTAGTTAATTATAGTTAGTAAAAACTTAATCTTGTTATTTGTCTTAACAGTGAATAATAATCATACATTGTTGCATAGGTGCATGAACTGAATTGAAACCTAACCAGATCTCTGTGGGAACGAACTTGACTTCTATCTATATTACTTGTGACCACGTACGCTTGCGTGATTTTGTGTTAACTGTTGGTCTTATGGATAGGTTGGTCATTGAAGCAAGGACTGTCCTGTAAAGAAAGGGAAGAAAGCTGATGTGGTTGCTCAAGCAAACACTGTGCTTGGAGCTGGAACCATTAATGGGCCTATGGTTAACATGGTTATTGGTGAAGCATCTACTTCTGTAACCAATGACGGGTATGTTACCTATAAGCCTGTTATACTTTTCACTTATTTGTCTCATGAATGGTTGATTGATACTGGAGCTAATGTGCACATTTGTGCTGATAAAACTCTGTTTGTATCTTATCAACAGACTCATGGAGTGACAGTGACGATGGGGAATGCTAGTGCTGCAAAAGTGCTCGAAATAGGAAACATGGACCTGAAGTTTGCTTCTGGGCATGTTCTATCCCTCACTAAAGTGCATTATGTTCCTAATATTCGTAGAAATATAATAAGTGGAAGTTGTTTAGTTAAGAATGGATTTGAACTTTCTTTGAAGTGTAATAAAGTAGTTATTACACATACTGGTGTTTTTGTTGGCAAAGGTTACTTGTCTGATGGATTGTTTTTTATAAATATTGAGCCTGTTTTGGGCAGTTTTATTTATGATAATGTTGCTCCTTCTGTTAATTATGTTGAATCTTCAAATTTATGGCATGCTAGACTTGGTCACTTAAATTTTGGTGCTCTTACAAAATATGATGAACTTAGACTTGATTCCAAAACACACTATAGAAAAGAATTCTAAATGTCAAGTATGTGTGTCTGCTAAACAAATAAGGAAACCTTTTTATAATATTGTTAGGGATTCAGGCTTGTTAGATTTAGTACACACTGATATTTGTGAATTTGGCGTTGTGTTGACTAAGGACCAGTTTAGATACTTCATTACCTTTATAGATGATTGTAGCAGATACTGTTATGTTTATTTACTTAGACATAAGGATGAAGCACTTAGTAAATTCATTATATATAAAACTGAAGTAGAAAAACAAACTAGTAAGGTACTTAAACGGTTGAGATCTGATAGAGGTGGTGAGTATAAGAGTAACGTTTTTAATGAATTTTGTGCAAGCAATGGTATAGTTCATGAAGTTACCCCTCCATACACACCTGAGTCTAATGGGGTTGCTGAGCGAAAGTAGAACATTTAAAGATATGATTAATAGTACCCTTATTAATTCTGGGTTGCCTAAATACATGTGGGGAGAGGCTTTGAATACGGCTTGCCATATTCTGAATAGAGTCCCTCTGAAACACATGGATAAGATACCCTATGAGTTATGGAAGGGCAAGAAGACTAGTCTTAAGTATCTTCGTGTGTCGGGGTGTCTTGTTAAGGTACTTGTCCCTGAACACAAGAGAAAGAAGCTAGGTCCAAAGACTGTTGATTGTATCTTTCTGGGCTATCTTGAGACCACTACAGCTATGATATTTTTAGTGTTAAAATCTGACATAGACGGTATAGTGGCAAACACGATAGTTGAATTTCGTGATGCTACATTCTTTGAGGATGTTTACCCTATGAAGACTGGTATGCCTCAAGATACTTCTAATGAAGTTCCTACTCACACATCGAGTTCTATTCCTGATCATGTGGAAAAGATGACAAATGTGGGGGCGGAACCTAGTAGTAGCTCTACTCCTAAGGAAGTAGAGGAACCACGAAGGAGTAAGCGTGCAAAGGTAGTCAATGATTTTAGAAGTGATTTTATCACATACAATATCGAGGACGAACCTTTAACTTTCCGACAAGCTATGGATTCTTCAGAGTCTAGGCACTGGAAGGACGCTGTGAAGAGTGAAATTGACTATATTGTTTCTAATGGAACATGGGAGTTGGTTGATCTCCCTCCTGGGTGTTCTACTATCGGGTGCAGATGGATCTTTAAAAGGAAGTTGAAACCTGACGGCTCAATAGATAAGTACAAAGCTAGACTGGTAGCTAAGGGTTTTAAGCAAAAGGAAGGCATTGATTACTTTGATACGTACTCTCCAGTTGCTAGGATGACAACAATCCAAATGCTTATAGCATTGGCATCCATCCATGGTCTTATCATCCATCAGATGGATGTAAAGACAGCTTTTCTTCATGGTGAACTTGAAGAAGAGATTTATATGGATCAGCCTGAGGGATTTGTTGCATCAAGGAATGAATGGAAAGTATGTAAGTTGATCAAGTCCATCTATGGCTTGAAACAAGCTCCCAGGGATTGGCATAAAAAGTTTGATGAAACTGTATTGCCGTTCAGTTATGTTAATAATGAAAGTGACAAGTGTGTCTACACCAAAGTTAAAGGTAGTGAGTGTGTCATCTTGTGCCTATATGTGGATGACATATTACTATTTGGAACCAGTATTGAGATTATTAACGAGACAAAAGCTTTTTTAAAAAGGTATTTTGAAATGAAGGATATGGGTGAGGCTAGTGTGATTCTTGGTCTCAAGCTGACTCAGTCAGCTGAGGGAATAACTTTATCACAGTCACATTATATAAAGAAATCTATACTTGAGAAATATGGTAATTCACAGTGTAGAATCGCTAGTACACCCTATGATCCTAAAGTTGCCCTTGTCAAGAATACTTTAGGAGTACCTGTGTCTCAGTTAAGGTATTCTCGGATTATAGGGAGCTTGCAGTATCTTGCTAACAGTACTAGACCAGATATTTCATACTCTGTGTCTAAGTTGGCTAGATATACAAGCTATCCAAACAGAACTCATTGGGATGCTCTTGATAGAGTACTTAGATATCTGAAAGGCACAATGTACCTTAGTTTACACTATAGGAGATTTCCTGGTGTACTTGAGGGGTACATTGATGCAAGTTGGATAGCTAAGAAGTTTGGTTCCAATGGAGTAACTGGATATGTGTTCACCTTGGCAGGTGGAGCAATATCCTGGAAGTCGACCAAACAGACTATAGTAACTCGGTCTAATTTTAAGGATGAGTTGTGTGCGCTTGATGCCACGGGGACGGAGGCTGAATGGTTACATGGAGTAATGTCCGCGATACCTGTAGTAAGTAGACCGCTTCCTACGATTGTTGTTCATTGTGAGAGTCGAACAACTATTGACAAGATTAGCAGTAAAAAGTATAATGCTAAAACAAAGAGGCACATCCAAGTTAGACTAAAGTCTATAAGGGGTTTAGTGTCTGACAGGATTATAGCTATAGAGTTCATAGGAACTCAGAATAATATAGCTGATCCTTTGACTAAAGGACTGGAACCTGCAGTGGTCCTTAAGTCAAGGTTGGGGATGGGACTCATAGCCCATCATGATTCATCTACAGCGGGAACCCAATACACATGAGAGGAGATCCCTCGAAAGTGTATTCAATGTGGTATTAACAAGTTGTAAGGGTGAATTGGTTGTACCTTTAACTACATAAATTGATATTCACGTATCTGGAGTCTATCCCTTGTAAACCTGAAAGGTACTGTAACTGCCAGAATAGCAAGAGTTATTTGAACTCTGAATGGGATCAAGTCATGTGACGAGATGCTAGCAGTACATCTCTGGAGATGCCCAGCTAAGCGAATATAATTGTGTGGTCGCAATTAGAGGAAAGGGTTATTCCTTGAAGCATTCGACAAACAGGATCGAGACATGATCATTAACGTCTCAAAGCCGTAGATTAGCACCATAGCCTTTGACTTGTCGTCGTCTATGGAGTGTGGTTACACCAAACGGATAAAGATTCAAGGTGAAACATTTCATCTATATCCGGTAGTCATCGAAGTAGAGGAGTCAGGAGGGTTCAAACCCGGAAGGGTAGCGACTCTGAAAAGCAAGTCATGAGTAGAATCTGATATGCATTACTATATGGATTTGTGAGGGATTGTTAGAAAATGGAAAGTTTGAGGCATTTTTTAGATGTGCTCTTGATGTAATTTCCGGAAACTAACTTATGGAAGTTGTTCCTTGATATGAGGACTTAAACTTTCATGTTTGGATCTAAGACATTTTCTTAGTGTAATCCATAATTATATGTAGGCAAATTTGCTAGTTGAAATGTGATTTTTCTTAAAATACCACATCGAGAAGAATTTGAACTTAGCAACTTGATTTGCCTATATATAGAAGGGTCTACTTGAGTTTTAAGAAGTAATCTCAAGTGCCTACCTTGCATTCATTTATAAGTTGCATAGGTTTTTTGGGCGAACTGAGGTGCTAGTCGCTGTTGATCTCTACCGTGTCTGTGACCGGATTGATTTGAGCTGTTTTATCCTGGAAGCGATATTGCTGCAACCCATCACATCGTAAGTGGGGCAATAATCTCTTCAAGAACAGTCAAGACTTTTCGAAGCCTTGGCAATTCAGCTGTTCTGTTCTTTCAGAGTTTTAAAGCTTCTGTTAGAGCTAAGTGTTCTCTCCTTACTTTTGTTTTTTACAGTATTTAATTATGTATTTTGTTTTACCATCGTGTTTGTTTCGTTATTTGGTTATTTGCCTATTCTTGTTAATTGTAATATAACTGTCCCATTGTTGCGTTGTTTACTGTAATATACCCAACAAAATATTATCGGATAGTTATTTAATTTTCGCAACAACACTTATTTTAAGCATTTTTTCCAACAACACAGTAATTTTTAATTACAATTCCAAACAAAACCTTAGTTGACAGAGTGAAAATACAATCAATAAATAAAAACTCACTTACGTATGTCCAGGTCCACAAACCTCCGACTTAAAAATGCATAAAGGAGTACATTTTTCGTTCATTTGTGGCATACTTAGAGTTATCATACTTTTAAAAAATATATAAATTATTATATAAGTTGCATGTTTTTATTCTGAAAAAAGAAACTTCTAAAATAATTATTTTCACTATACGATAAAAAATGGGGGTATTTACAGAAATACATACTCCAACTATCCAACTATCATTTCACTTTTATAAAATTATTTTTTCAAAAATAATACTTCATTATAATTTTATGTTTTCAATATTCCAAAAATACTACCTTCCACAGTTGCAACTTTTGCAACCTCATTTGCAACTTCGATGCTACAAATTTCTGATTGTAAGTTCCGGGTTTCAAATGTCATTTTCGACCACTTTTTTTGAATATATATATTCCAAAAAAGTGGTCGAAAATGACATCTGAAAAATGGAACTTGCAATCAGAAATTCGTAGCATCTCAGTTGCAAATGAGGTTGCAAAAGTTGCAACTGAGGAAGGTAGTATTTTTGAAATATTGAAAACAAGGTCGATATTTTTAGAATTTTAGAAAGGTTGGTAGTATATATTTAAAAATCCAATAGTTAACATGGGTAGTTTTGAAACTATCCCTAAAAATTGTGTGCGCAAAATAAATCGTCAAATATAAAAAACAAAAAAAAAGTATGTGGCAAGATAGAGAATATAATTGTAGCAATAAAGTTAAAGTGATCTATTATTATATTATTAATAGCATAACATGAGGTTTTGTGAGACAATTTATTCAACGTTGAAATTACTAATTTACCCTTTCTATATTATATTAATGAAAAAAAATTGTTTCTATTGAGAATTGAACCCTTGACCTCTAACTTAGTAAATGAGAATCCTTACCACTATGCTAGACATGAGTTTTGAATATATTATAAAACTCATTATTAATATATCATCAGACAACCCTCATATAGTATATTAATGATAAAAAATTTGTTCCTGGAGAGAATTGAACCCTTGATCTCTAACTTAGAAAAAAGGTTACTTACCACTATACCAGACATCAATTTTTGATATATTATAAAACTCATTATTAATATATCGTGAGACAATTTAATTATCATGAAATTACTAAATTACCCTTCCTATATTATATTAACGATAAAAAGTTGTTTCTAATGGAAATTTAATCCTTGAACTCTAACTTAGAAGTGAGATTTCTTATCACTATGCTAAATATTAGTTTTGATTATATTATAAAACTTTGAGAATATTTCAAATAGTACATAGTTATGTAGCATTTTTTTATTCTATAGTAAAAACAAATTACTTTGATTTACAAGATAGATACTTTAATTTGTGTATTAATTTATATCTTACGCATATCCCTTAATCCGGTCAAATGCACAAATCGGTTGTGGATGATTAGGCAGTCACTACTAATATAAATTCTTATATGCTCATAACTCAGTCATTTGAACATTCTCCCAAAGAGACTAGCACATTAAAATTTACTTATTGTTAGTGGTATATTCATCAATCATCATGAATAGATGATTTCTTATATATGTTTTGCATACTAAGCATTTACCTGTTGCAAGCACCATTTAATTACAAAATAATATAAATACGTAATAACATGATTTTACTAGCAAAGCTCGAGCGGTAAATTGTATGCACATTAACCACCTATATATTAACATATTTAATTATAGTAGAACAGAAAAACGTATCGATCCATTATCTCTTTCTTATGATAATATGGGTTTGGGAAGTTCTTCTACTTGCTCTCTGCGTTTTTTAAATTTAGGTTCAGCCCATTCTGATAATATCAGCTCAAACAAAAAACTGAAGCACTAATTTAAGGCACTTGGTTTTATGGTGTTTGGATCACACGGTTGATCCCAAGCAATTTGGAGCCAGTCTCTCGTATAAATTCTTCAATCGTATCTATCTTTTGCTAATATGCAAGTTCAGAACAGTCACTATTTATGTAAATACTTTTATACTCCTAACTCAGACAAGTATTAATCCTTGAAATGAGATAAGCACATTGCAAATTATACCTCTTTTTAGCTATATAGTTGATATACACCGTGCACACATAATCTCTTTTGGACTTATTTACATTCTGAGCATCAACACATTAAAATACTGTTTGATTATTTGAATATAGAGTAACACAAACTAACAAGCCAGTACCTTGCAAAATTTACTATCGTCTAAAAGGTACATGTAAGAGATTCATGCCTACTTGAGATTGACACTAAACAATAAATAATGGAGAAATCTCGCACTCACAACACAACATATATTGTACTACCAAGCTAATATTCAAATATGCGCGAAGTCATTAAGCACATCTAGAACATGCTCGTGCCTCACACAGGCTATAAAGCTAGTTAACTAACAATACTAAAAAAAATTCAATAGTCATGTACCCCTTGTTTTTTATTTCTTAAAAAAGGCTCCTTCATGTACTTAAGTCGGCTATGCAAAGTGAGATCACAATTCACATGTTTAAAAATAATGCATTGTAGCTTCACTTAATTATACTGTATCATCTTCAATTTAAAAAATTTAGAAAAAATCGATGTTTTGTAAAGTGGTTGTTAGAAGTCGAAATTGGCTTCTTCTAGATACGCATTCACAACCTTTTTCTCCTTGTAGTTATGTTTTTCAAACTACATAAAACATTTCGAGATAACGACATTAGTCTTATGAAATTTGATTCGTCACTCTAATAAAAACTAGAATGAAAAATTTGCTAATTAATAATTTAATTAGGAGTTTGTGCTGCTCTTTTACTTGTTTAGTCTAATGCTGTTTCTTCGTGCAGGTTAATTATATCTAGGTATGGATTTCCAAATGACAAGTATTAAATTTAAAGATCAAGCAAATTAAAATTTATAATAAAATACAAATTTAAACTGGTTAACTTTGGCATGTTTCTAAATATAAAATAAAAAATAAATTACACATAAATGATTAATTTTTTTTTTTTGAAATCATAAATGATTAATTTTATAATAGAGAACCAATTAAGACCCAACAAAATACATCAGAAACTGAGATTTGGGTTATAATATTTGTTCCAGAAAATATATAATCAAAGGCTCCATTCTTCTTCTTCTATCGCAAAACTTTCCTTGTTGGGCTTCTGAATGAGTAAATGACTCATGGACCGTGGTAACGAGATGGCCCAAGTTTAGAGTAACATGAAATGACTTGTCCAGTCCACCAAAAAAAGATCAAAAGAGTACTGCGTTGTGCGTTTAAATGCTGAACAAATTTCGCAAGTTAAAATTCTGACTTTGGTAGCGTTCGGGAGTGTTGTTCCGGAAAGCTACAGCAGCTTTTAGCACAAAAGCAGGTAAAATAGCGTTTGGTAAAATATAAAAGCTGCTTTTGGGGAAAGTGCTTTTTTCATAAAAGCTGCTTTTTTAGGTAGCGTTTGGGAGTGCTGTTCCGGAAAGCTACAGCAGCTTTTAGCACAAAAGCAGGTAAAATAGCGTTTGGTAAAATATAAAAGCTGCTTTTGGGGAAAGTACTTTTTTTATAAAAGCTTCTTGTTTTAGATGCAGGTAAGAGATGTTTTTTGAAAAAGCTGCTTCTAAAAATTAAGCGGACAGTAGCTAATAAAACCTGCCATCAAACCCCACCTCTTGCATCTTTTTTTTTTAAAACAATTTTACTGCTCTGACTCTTGTACGTTTGTTTATACAGATAACAAATAAGGTAATACAATCCTATACAAAATCAAACTTCACTATATATATATAAATAAACTCTCGGTGTATTCAGGATCAATCACAATAGGGTTTATACGTAGCAGGTTCAAGCCCTGGTTCAACCTGGTACTCTTCTTCCTTCTTTTACATGATCTTCTATATCCCATACTCGGTGTTGCATTGATCTTCTTCCTTCTTCCTTCTTGTCTCGTTATATATATGATTGTTTATTATTGTTTTTATTTTTGATCATGTCGATGCTCACAAACTGGTAGGAATTTTAGCCGTTAGAAGCGAACAGAGTCTTCTGTCTCTAACAAGTAATAATATGAGACAAGTAATAATATGTTTGTTATGAGACAAGTAATAATATGTTTGTTATTGTGACTGGTTGCTTTCGGAGCACCGTCCTCTTTGTCACTTTTTTTAACCGGAGGAAATCTGCATTGAAAATACAGTGAAAAGCATAAGAGTCATACACTAATGTCGAGGATGAGATAATTATAGAGAATAGACCGCTTCCATGTTCTCCAAATATATCCAGTTAAACAAAATAACACTAATCTTCACTCGTTACAAATGGTTGCATGTGCTCGACAAGCATAAATCATCTCAAATAAGCTCGAATTGTCAATATCTTTGCATAGACTTTTTTAACTAAAAGTAATTCATGCCATTTTATTTAGTTAGAAGTTTTCAGAGACAATAGCAAATTAATCACACCTGTGAGTTTGTAACGTCCGCAGACACTTTAATAAAATAAAAGATTTTTTTGGCTTAAGAAAGGAATCATGTGTAGCTTTTTGTGTAAATGGAATAGTGTATTGTGTATGTATGATGTGTAGATGAGATGAGAGCAGAGCAGAGGAGTTTATGTATGTGAATGATTGCTTAGAAAGGTGTTTTGCTTTCATGTACAAGTTTTAGCAATTAGTCGTATTTGCTTTATTTAAATTTGTAATTAGTAATTCACTGGACTCAAAAAATTTTTTTAAAAAAAAATCGTATATAGGGTGTTTTAGATATAATATTGACAACCAGTGAGAAGAAGGACAAGCAATGGAAGTACCAGAAGTGAGTTTGAAAAGTTGCAAAATTCGTTGTAACTTTGTCTAACTATATATTGACTACGATTATGCGAGTATTAGGAGTCGTATGGTTGTCTTGAGTCAGTACCCTACTGAACTGAAGCCAGACCATGTGAAGTTTCTGGTCACCTGGTTGTTGATGGGATAAGACTTTTTGGGGTTTTATTTGATTGTGCTTTTAAGTTCAGTGAACTGATCTCAACAATATTCTCTTTTTTTACAATATACGAAATGAACTGTAAAACATCTTCATCACCTTTATTTAATCAAAACTCCATGGATACAACAAAGTTACTTCTACATACTGTTACAGAGAGAAAGAGAAAGAACTAGAGAAAGGAAATTAACAAAGTAGTAAAATGAATCTCCTAATCTTCCTTTTATATTTTCTGTATCCAAGTTGTTTGCCAGCTAGAGAGTTTGTTGTAACAGAATTCTTGAGTATCTTTTACTTAGTTGGCTTGCTTAGTTGGCTTGACTGTGATTCACCTAGCTGTCATCTTTAAGTAATTCAACACCCTCCCTCAAACTAGGCTGTGTATCACACATACCTAGTTTGTTTAGTAAGTTGTTGAACTGTCCTGATGGCAAGATCTTTGTAAAGACATCTGCAATTTGTGAAGTGGTTGGCAAGTATGTAATCTGCAGTAGCCCTTCCAGTACTTTATCTCTTGTAAAATGCACATCTATTTCTATATGCTTTGTTCTCTCATGATGTACTGGATTCTTTGCAATGTGAATTGCACTTTGATTATCACAATGCAAAGTTACAGGCTTTAGATTCTTTACTCCCAACTCTTCAAGCAATCTAACTACCCAAGTTACCTCTGAAGCAGCAGCTGACATTGATCTATATTCAGCTTCTGAGGAACTCTTAGATACAATGCTTTGCTTCTTTGACTTCCAGCTTATAGGTGACTTACCTAATAACAGAACATACCCTGAAATTGACCTTCTTGTATCTAAACATGCTCCCCAATCTGAGTCTGAGTAGGCCTGTAGAGTGAGTTGTTCCTCTGCTTTTAGAAGTATTCCTTGACCAGCAGTTGAAGCAATGTAACTCATTACATGCATTAATGCTTTAAAGTGAGGTTCTCTGGGATTTTGTAGAAATTGACTTAAATGTTGTACTGTGTAAGACAAGTCTGGACTGGTGTGTGTAAGGAAATTGAGTTTACCAACCAAACATCTGTAGTGAGTTGGATCTGCATATAAATCTCCCTCATCTGCTTGTAATTTTAGATTGATTGGCAATGGAGTAACATACTTCCCTTCTGAGATACCTGCAGCATCTAGTAACTCTCTTGTGAACTTCTTTTGTGTAAGTGTAATTCCATCTTCATGATAACCAATCTCAATACCAAGGAAAAAACCAAGTTTTCCCAAGTCTTTTATACTGAATGTATTGTCTAAATGCTGCTTCAAGTCTTTTATCTCTGCTAAATCATCTCCAGTCAAAATGATATCGTCCACATACACAGCTACAACAGTACTCAAGTCACGATTATGCTTTATAAACAAAGAGTAGTCATTTTTGGATTGTTGATAACCTCTAGTAA
Organism: Saposhnikovia divaricata; assembly: GCA_036435485.1. NCBI lineage: Eukaryota > Viridiplantae > Streptophyta > Magnoliopsida > Apiales > Apiaceae > Saposhnikovia > Saposhnikovia divaricata. The sequence continues at coordinate 64,519,080 of CM071595.1, read as the reverse complement.
GTAATTCCCCCACCAACTTGGCAAACCATTAACGAGAAGCTTGTTTCAAACCATACAATGATTTGACAAGTTTGCAGACTTTATTACCAGGATTTGGAAGCCCCTCTGGAACTACCATGTACACCTCTTCATCTAAATCCCCATGAAGAAAAGCATTATTAATATCCAGTTGATGAAGAGTCCAGCCTCTATGAGCAGCAACAGCTATTAAGCATCTTACAGTTGTCATTTTAACCACTGGTGAAAACGTTTCTTCAAAATCAACCCCCCACTTCTGATTATACCCTTTAGCCACTAGACGTGCCTTAAACCTTTCAATAGAACCATCAGCTTTACATTTAACTTTGAATACCCATCGACACCCAATTGCTTTCTTACCAGGTGGCAAATCAACAAGTATCCAAGTATTGTTCTTTTGAAGAGCTAGTAGTTCTTTGTTCATAGCTTCTTGCCATCTAGGGTCTGATGCAGCCTCTGCAAATGATGTTGGTTCTTTGAAGGTGTTAACAGTAGTGACTAAAGCTTTATGTGAGCAAGGTAAATGAGCAAATTGACTAGGTTGCACCAATGTTGAGTTAAAGGACTATGTAAACAAACATAATCAGAAAGATGACTGGGAGCTTTAATGTTTCTGGTACTTTTTCTAAGATTAGTAAGATCAACAGTTTGTGAGTTTTCAGATTCAGAGAAATTGTGTGTGTCATTTGTATCTGGGATGGAACCATGAGACTGAACAATGAAAATTTCTGGTAACATCACATCAGTAAAAGCAGTGTGTTCAGTAATCTCAGGTAAAAAGAAAGAAGATTGGGCTTTAGAAGTAGTTTGTGATATATGGAATGGGAAATGTTGTTCATAGAAAACAACATCTCTGCTAACAGAAATCTGCATAGTGTCAAGATGAAGTACCTTATAACCTTTTTGTCCAGGTGGATAACCTAGAAAAACATGTTTTGTTGCCCTGGGGTCAAACTTTGATATGTTATGTTGTAATGTGGAAACAAAGCAGAGACAACCAAATACTCTTAAATGATCAAGTGTTGGTGGTTCTCCAAATAGTTTCTCATAAGGAGTGTTGAAATTAAGTACCTGAAGTGGCATTCTGTTGATTAGATGAACTGCACACATAACACATTCTCCCCAAAATCTGATTGGAACCTTAGATTGAAAAAATAAAGCTCTTGACACTTCCAATATATGTCTATGTTTTCGTTCAACAGTTTCATTCTGCTGTGGAGTGTAAGGACATGTTTTCTGATGCAGAATACCATGAGATGTAAAAAATTGTTTCATTTCTCCTTGACAAATTTCTGGCACATTGTCTGATCTTATAGTACTGATAGAAGTATAAATATGTTCAACCACATAAGTATAAAAATCCTTGAATCTCTGAGCTATATCAGACTTATGCTTAACAAAGAAAACCCAAACCATCCTGCTGAAATCATCAACCAAAGTAATGAAAAATCTATAACCATTATATGTAGCTTCTTTGTATGGGCCCCATGTGTCAATATGAACCAACTGAAAAGCTTTAGTAGTCTTGATAAAACTATTATGAAAACTAGCTCTAATCTGTTTTGCTGCAGGACAAATCTGACATATGCTGTCTAAAGAACATTTCTCTCCATTAAAAACCTCCTTGACATGATGCATGTTATCTACAGACATATGGCCTAACCTCAGATGCCATAACTTTGTCTTGACATGATCACTTTTTGTATGGACTGCATTGGTGATTATGGATGGATGAGGAGTACTTGAAGGACCAGGGTGGATGGAAATGTTGTCCTCCAAGTAATATAAACCATGATGCAGCTTACCAAGAGGCAGTGGCCTCATCAAAGGCCCCTGAAGAATACAACCCAAATCATTGAAAATTGCATTACATTTCATATCATGACATATCTTTGGAATTGAAATCAGATTAAACTTAAAATCTGGTACATATAGTACATCCTCCAAGACTATATCATTATTAAGATGGATAACACCCTGATATGTCACAGACACTTGTTTTCCATTAGGTATTGTAATTGTACTACCATGATCTTTTATGCAATTGTATGAGTGAAATAAACCCAGATCATGACACATATGGTCTGTAGCTCCACTATCCACAATCCAAGTTTTATCAATAGTTGACAATAAACACATTTTACCTGCCACATGTGCATATTTCAAGTCTTCTTGAGCATTTGAATTTGGTTGTTCAGGCTGTTTATCTTTACCCAATATCTGTAGCAATTGTTGATACTGTGCAGGTGTAAACCCCATATTGCCATCTGTTTCACTAGATTGATCATCTTTTTCATGTTGTGTAGTAACAGCTGCTGCTCTTCCATACTTAAAGTTGTTTTGAGGATAACCATGCAGTTTATAACACTTTTGCATTGTATGTCCATTCATTTTGCAATGCTCACAATAATAAGTATTATACCTTCCTTTTGATTCTGTTCCCCCAAAATTCTGTTTACCATAGGACCTTGACCTTTCCTGGTAATTGTCTTGAAACCTCCTTCTATTCACAGCAAAAGCCATAGCTTCAACTTCACTTGAACCTTGATTCTGATACAACTTCTTATGATTCTCTTCTTGCATTAACAATCGATAAACATGAGAAATTGAAGGCAGTGGGTTCATGATAAAGATGTTGCCTCTGACTATCTCATATCCTTCATTGAGCTTCATCAAGAATTCTATTAATCTCCTGTCATCCTGACTTTTAAGCAATTTCTTAGTCAAATCACAAGTGCAATTTGTGCAAGAACAAGATGGTAAAGTATCCACTGAATCAAGCTGATCCCACAGCATTTTCATCTTAGTAAAATAACCACAGATAGTATCATTTCCTTGTTTTATGTCATTCAAAGCTTGTTGAATTGCAAATAGTGTTGTTCCTGATGCCTGACCAAATCTTTCTTCTAGATTTGTCCAAATTTCATGAGCAGTCTGAAAATACAACACACTTCGTGCTATATCTTGTTCAAGAACTCCTAACAACCAAGATATCATCATACTATTACACCTATCCCAGGCTTTGTAAATAACATCTGTAACAACTGGTTTCGCTATACTTCCATCAACAAATCCCATTTATTTTTCGCAGACAGACTTATAACCATAGATCTCTTCCAATCATTGTAACTATTTCCATTAAACTTCTCTGAAACTAACTTCATCCCCGGATTATCAGATGGATGTATATAATACGGAGAATTAGGATTTTGAGATGGATCAACAGCTTGTGTTGTAGCCATTTTGACAACAGATTATAGAAATAAAATCAAGAGAAAAGTGATGAACAATCAATTCAACTATAAGATTCAGGAATCGATTATAGATTTGATCAAGAATTAAGAAAATTGATTGATAAATGATCAAAAACGATCAAAGATTACGAGAATCAACAACAAGAAACGATCGTAATTTGATGAAACAAAGATGAATTGATACAAAACTCCATTGATGATGAAATGAAACAAGAAGACAAATCAATCGTTTACAAACTTGTAAGTATATGAATTAGAACAAAGCGAAAAACAAGAATTTGCACCTTGTTTGTGAAGATTTCATGTAACGAAACACAGAATCGCAACCGTAAAGCTCTGATACCATTTTACAATATACGAAATGAACTGTAAAACATCTTCATCACCTTTATTTAATCAAAACTCCATGGATACAACAAAGTTACTTCTACATACTGTTACAGAGAGAAAGAGAAAGAACTAGAGGAAGGAAATTAACAAAGTAGTAAAATGAATCTCCTAATCTTCCTTTTATATTTTCTGTATCCAAGTTGTTTGCCAGCTAGAGAGTTTGTTGTAACAGAATTCTTGAGTATCTTTTACTTAGTTGGCTTGCTTAGTTGGCTTGACTGTGATTCACCGAGCTGTCATCTTTAAGTAATTCAACATCTTTTTATACATTGATATCTGTTTTGCATTTCAGAGTATGTTGACGAAGGAATGTTGATTCCAAAAAATACATCTGTCTTAATTCGTCGTGTCCCTGGACGGCCTCGCATGCCTATAGTTGCAGCACCACCAGTTACTGACCAACAAGAGTACTATCTTGAACCTTTACAATCTTAAACCACTCATTAGTTTATGTTGTTTTAGTTAAATTATCTACTTTCAAGTAAGTTTGGTGGCCTGTTTGTGATTTGTTTACGGAGATCTTATCTCTTGGGTTGCTTCGTAAAACCAGTAGGTGTTGTGAAAAGTAGTACTTGGGATATGGGTCTAAATTATAAACCATGATACAGATAATTAGGGCCAGTTAAACTTTGACTTTTGTTTCAACTGCAGAACTGAAGTTGAGTGTAAGGCTCAGGATCTTCAAGGAGAAAAAAGCACCTTCTTTGGAGCCAATCTATCTGTTTCAAAGGGGCCGTTTGGCTTACCTTAAAATGAGTAGCTTATGAATTATAAGCACTTATGTCATATAAGTGATAAGTAAAGTAGAGATTAGAGTGTTTGGTAAATCAGAACTTATAATCAGTAGATTGTTTGGGTAAATCAGAACTTATAAGTTAACTTTTTTTTATAATTTTCAAAATATTTGTTTTTTTATATATAACAATGGATATCAATAGATAGATCTCGATGAATAGGAAAATTTGATATATACATATCAATTTTCTAATAAATGGATCGAGAGATATATGGTTTTGAAGATTTGAAGGATATTATATATTACGTATATCGAGAATAAGTTATAAGTTATAAGTTGAAAGTTAAGAATTCCTAACATTCAACTTATGAGCTTATAAGTCATAAGTTTAGCAAAAACTTATTTTGACAAACACCCCCCATAAGAACTTATGGCCTTATAAGCCATAAGTTTCCTCCCAAATGAAATGCCAAACAGGCACAAACTATGTAAGTGTTTCAAGGTTTTGCTTGTAGTCTCTGTTTGTTGTTTGGCTCATATGTCAAATCTAGTACCTTTTTCCGGCAACTTCTTAACTGTTGGCATTGCAGCCTGAAGATTCAGAATGGGATGAATTTGGGAATGATTTGTATGCCATTCCCAAAATCGTGCATGTTCAAGCAAGCAACCAAGTTCAGGATGCTCCCCCTCCTAGCAAACATTTAGTCGTATTTTTCATGAGGTTCCACAAGCAGTTTGTTTGTTAGCCGGGGGATATGATAAAACCTGATGATCCAGAATTTAAAGAAATTCCATCTCACATCCGTAACGATCGTAGATATATGCCTCATTTCATGGTAAAAAATATAGTATTTAATTTTGTAGTTAGTTAACCAATATGATAATTTTTTATTTGTGTCTATTTAGGATTGTATTGGCGCGATTGATGGCACTCACGTGCATGCATGTGTACCCGTAAATGATCAAGTGCGTTTTGTGGGAAGGAAAAAACGGTGGAAGATTTTGTCAAATATGCCCTCGTACTGGTTTAGTGCTCAAAGGAATATCGTTGTCGCAACAATGGCACTTCATAATTATATTAGACTACATTCTAGTGGCGATACAATTTTTAATAGGATTGATGCAAATCCAAAATTTGTGCCAAGAGATATTTTTACGGATCGTATATCAACATCAATGGACCAAAGCCAAAGAAATAGTAGAACAAGTGAGGTGGACTTGCTTCGAAATCAAATTGCATCCAGTTTGATGATGTCATCCTAATTCATTTCAATTATTTTAATTTACTTTGCTTTGCTGAACTGAATGTGAGAATTATTATGGTAACATTAATTTTATTAAAGTGTTCATTTTTATATTTTTAATTGTACTAGCTAGTTTGTCCTGTAAAGACATTGTTAAATAACAAATTTTTAAAAATTATTTACCAAACGCTTATTTATCAGCTTTTCATTCAACAGCAGATTAATTATGAATTTTACCAAATAGTCAACAGCTTTTTTTGACAGCAGCTTTTTTTGACAGTGCTTTTTCCCACAGCTACAGCAGTTTTTAACAGCAATCCCAAACAGAGCCTTAATTGCATATTGCATCCTCTTGGTTTTGCCTTATTGCATCTTGGGTTAAATTCTTTGAAATAAATCAATTTTACATTCTCATATTTTAAATCTTGTTACAATTTTCACCTTTTTGACGCTTTTCAGTTAAATTTGATTGTTACAGTTAGTTAAATTATGGGTATTTTGGTTATTATAATTAATAATAATTTTCAAAAATTAAATTTTGAATTATTGTTATATTAAAATTTTGATATTTATCAAATTACATCTGTAATTTTTAAAATATAATTTTTAATTTTCAAATTTTTTAAAAAAATTAAAAAATAAATTATTAAAATTTTCTTAAATTATTACTTGAAATATAAACTGATACTATTATAATTTTTAAAGTATCCATTATAAAATATAATACAAATTTAAGAATTTTTAAAATATAATTTTTAATTTTCCAATTTTTCAGAAAAATTAAAATATATATTATTAAAATTTTCTTAAATTATTACTTGAAATATAAAATATTATTATAATTTTTAAAGTATTCATTATAAAATATAATACAAATTTAAGTGTTTTTATAAATATTTTTCGTATTTTTTCCTTCTTTTTTCCAATTTTCTTCTTTTCTTTTAGAAATTTTTTTTGTTTATTATAATAATAAATGACTAAAATGCACTCATTTTAACTAACGGTAGCGGGTCAGATTTAACGAAAAATCGGTAAAGGGGTGAAAATTACGTGGGAACTCAAATTATGGGATACAAAATGCATAAAATAAAACAAACAAACCGTAAGTGCAATAACGTTAAACTAAAGGGATGCAAAATGCATTTTAGTCTAAAATTTTAAACTTGATAGACTGAAATATCAGAATACCTTTATTGCTTTCTTTTTTTCTAGACTAAAGTTAATGGAAAATATTAGGTACCCCAAATTTATTCCCAAAATAATTTCTAAATGTGAAGTGTATTATTATAATTGGTCATAATAAAATGGACCCCTATATTCACACTAACCTTTCCAATCAAAATTTTCCAATCTATGTCATATCATTCAGAAGTAATTTTTGGATACCAATTTGAAATACCTAACATTACTCAAAGTTAATAACTTTCATCTTTAACTTGAAAAACATGATGCAAGCTATTAGTTACAGATGCTAGCTCAGAAACATTCTGGAAAGAACATGATATAAAATGTAAGAACAACAATAAGAGCATCCAACCGTGTAAACCTCTTAGGTAAAAATCAAGATATATTACTTTAAATAAAAATTATAGAAAATTTATCTATTCCAACGGGACAAAACCCTTAGTTAAAAATTTAGACAACAACAATAGTTTGACTATATTTGTCGAACCTTTAGCAACCTGTAGTAAAATTACACATGATCAATTACCATATTAAAAATAATATATTTCATTTTTAACAACTTGAAGTAATAATAACATACCATTTTAAAAATATAGCCAACCAATATAGTCAATCCCATTGGAGTAAAATACGTTACAAGTTCAGCAAATTTTACATAATCAATATTTAGCCAATTATTTTATAGAACACCGTTGGAGATGCTCTAAGGACATGATTTCATTCGTGAGATTCATATTAATACATGAGGGGTCCATTTCATTAATGAAAAGATAATCAATTATATGATAACAACTTAGTATTTGCGAACAATTTCGGCAACGATTTCAAGAACTCTAGAATTTCTCATTTAGAATTGTATATTTGAGTATGCTAAATATTATTTTTCAACGTAATAGATTTTTTTTTGCCAGAAAGTAAAACAATATTCATTCAATAAAGCAGAATACAACCGGGACAAACTCCCAACTGTCGATACAATTAGGGGTGTAAACGAGCCGAGCCGAACTCTAAAATGTTCATGTATCGTTTGTTAAGAAATTATCGAACTCGAGCTCGAACTTGAATCGAGCCAAAAAATATGTTTGAGCTCGGTTCGTTAAGATAAAATGTTGTTCGCGAACGGTTCACGAACAGCTGACGAACATTTCTCATGAGCTTACTCACGAATTTTTGTTTCCGAACAACTCATTAAGCTTGTTCACGAGCTTATTCATGAAGTTATGCTCATGAATAAATCTTAAATATTGCTCGCGAACTTATGCTCACGAGCTCATTTACAAACAACTCATAAAATTGGTTTCTTATTTTTGTATACAAAAATCTAACCTTAAAAAAATTAAAAAGACCAAAATTATATAATTAAATTTATGTCTCAGCACTAGAAATAATAATAAATCATCAACCAATAAAATTCTCACATCTCCTTACATAAATTATCAATAATCATACAAAATACTAATTTTCTTACATAAATTCTATAAAATATCAGTCATACAAAAGTATCGTCTCCTTACATAAATGTACAATCTTATCTGTAGTTTTAGGCATAGATTGTATGTTTATAGTATTATCTCATTATATTTTATAAATTTAAAGTATTAAAAAAATTGTTATTGTATTTGTAGTGTTTAATTAACTTATTTTAATTTTTTAATTACATATTTGCAAGTATCACAAGTTATTATAGTTTCAAATTTTACAAAATCATAAACATGTTTAATATCTTATTATATATGTGACTAGTATAAATAAATTTAGTAATATTTAATATTAAAATTTAGCATTTAAAATGATGTAATATTTAATTTGATATATATTTTAACAAATATATACTATTATACTACATATAATAATTGTAAGATTGAGTTATTATTATTATTATTATTATTATTATTATTATTATTATTATTATTATTATTATTATTATAGTTATGAATATTATTATTATTATCATTATTATTTTATTATTATTATTATAAAATAAACAATTATAATATCTAGCATAACATATAAGATATTGTAATTAGTGGTGTACGATTAATAAGAGTTTCGAGTTTTGAGATTATATTCTAATAATCAAACATACATTATACATAGGAGATTTTTTTCGAATTTGTTTATGCACCGCTAATGAACTCGAATATCGAGCATGTTAACAAGCTCAATTATCCAACATGTTCATGAGCTATGTTCACGAACACGTTAATCGATCTTGTTCGCGAGCTATCGAGTCGAACTTTACCGTGATCGAGTTCAGCTCATTTATAAATTAATCCTTAAAATAATGTTTAAGATCGACTCGTTTGTAAAGGCCATGGATTCTTCTGAATCAAGGTACTGGAAAGGTGCTGTAAAAAGTGAAATTGACTCTATTGTTTCTAACGGAACATGGGAGTTGGTTGATCTACCTCTTGGGTGTTCTACTATAGGATGTAAATGGGTTTTCAAAAGAAAGATGAACCCGGATGGCTCAACAGATAAGTATAAATCTAGGCTAGTAGCTAAGGGTTTTAAGTAAAAGGAAGGCATTGATTACTTTGATACATACTTTCCGGTTGCAAGAATGACAACAATCTGAATGCTTATAGCATTGGCTTCCTTACATGGTCTTATCATCCATCAAATGGATGTAAAGACAGCTTTTCTTTATGGTGAACTTGAAGAAGAGATTTATATGGATAAGCCTGAAGGATTTGTTGCTTCTGGTAATGAAAGGAAGGTATGTAAGTTAATCAAGTCTATATATGGCTTAAAACAAGCTCCTAGAGACTGGCATAAAAAGTTTGATGAAACTGTTTTAGAATCAGAATTTGTAGTTAATGAAAGTGACAAGTGTGTCTATTACATGGTTAAAGGAAGTGAATGTATTATTGTGTGCCTATATGTGGATAACATTTTATTGTTTGGAACAATATTGAGATTATTAACGAGACAAAAGTGTTCTTGAAAAGGCACTTTGATATGAAGGATATGGGAGAGGCTAGTGTGATTCTTGGTATCAAGTTGACTCAGTCAACTGATGGAATAAACTTGTCACAATCTCATTATATAGAGAAATCTATACTTGAGAAGTATGGTTATTCAAATTGTAGAATCGCGAGTACTCCGTATGATCTTAAAGTTGCCCTTGTCAAGAATAGTTCAGGAATTCCTGTATCTCAGTTAAGGTACTCTCAGATTATTGGGAGTTTGCAGTATCTTGCTAATGGTACTAGGCCGGATATTTCATATTCAGTGTCTAAGTTAGCAAGATATACAAGCTGTCCAAACAAGACTCATTGGGATGCTCTTGATAGAGTACTTAGATATCTGAAAGGCACCATATATCTTGGTCTGCATTACAGGAGGTTTCCTGGAGTGCTAGAGGGATATAGTGATGCAAGTTGGATAGCTAAGAAGTCTGGTTCCAGTGGAGTGACTGGATATCTGTTTACCCTTGCGGGTGGAGCAGTATCTTGGAAGTCTTCTAGACAGACTGTGATAACTAGGTCTACTTTTGAGGCTGAGTTGTGTGCATTAGATGCCACAGGGACTGAGGCTGAATGGTTACATGGACTTATGTCAGTGTTACCTGTAGTAAGTCAACCACTTCCTGCTTTTGCTGTTCATTGTGATAGCCGTAAAACTATCGACAAGATTAACAACAAGAAGTATAATGTGAAAACAAAGAGACAAATCCAAGTTAGACTGAAGTCTATAAGGGGTCTAATGTCTGAAAGGATTATTGCTATTGAGTTTGTTGGAACTCAAGATAACCTAGCTGATCCTTTGACTAAGGGACTTGAGCATGCTGTTGTCCTTAAGTCTACGTTAGGGATGGGACTGATAGCCCATAATGATTCATCTACAGCGGGAACCCAATACACATGAGAGGAGATCCCTCGAAACTGTATTCAATGTGGTAATAACAAGTTGTAAGGGTGAATTGGTTGTACCTTTAACTACATAGATTGATACTCACGTATCTGGAGTCCATCCCCTGTAAACCTATAAGGTACTGTCACTGCCAGAATAGCAAGAGTTATTTGAACTCTAAATGGGGTCAAGTCATATGACGAGATGCTAGCAGTACATCTCTGGAGATGCCCAGCTAAGCGAATGTAATTGTGTGGTCGCAATTAGAGGAAAGGATTATTCCTTGAAGCATTCGACGAACAGGATCGAGACATGACCATTAACGTCTCAAAGCCGTAGATCAGCACCATAGCCTTTGACTTGTTGTCGTCTATGGAGTGTGGTTAATATTCCATCTATATCCTGTAGCCATCGAAGTAGAGGACTTAGGAGGGTTCAAACCCGGAAGGGTACCGACTCTGAAAAACAAGTCATGATGAGAACTGATATGCATTTTTGTATGGATTTGTGGGGGATTGTTAGAAAATGAAAAGTTTGAGGCATATTTTAAATATGTTCTTGATGGAATTTCCAGAAACTAACTATTGGAAGTTATTCCTTATAAGAGGGCTTAAACTTTCATGTTTGGATCTAAGACATTTTCTTAGTGAAATTCATAGATAAATTGAGTTGAAGGAAGGATATTTGAAACGGGTAATTTGGGTTGTTTAGTTGAAAAAACTTAAACCCACATTGATTTCGTATTAAGAGGAAGAATTAGATTGTAGAAGAAAATCATGGCCATGATATATATTTCATGACCATGAAGAGGCATAAAAAGAGATGGGATATTCGGAAACGTTTCATGTCCATGAAGAAGTTTTCATGCACATGAATGTACACTTGATTGGTCAGAAACGTTTCATGCCCATGAAGAAGTTTTCATGCCCATGATGTGCAATCTGATTTTAAATTTGATTATTGATTTATTTTAATAGTTGGATTGGGTCAAAATTTGTATGGGCCAGGGTATGAAGGGCTTCTAAATCTAAGCTGTTAATGGATTAAATCATAATTAATATTGATTTCCCTTTAATGGTGTATATGTAACGGTTTTATCTATATATATGATATATACAAAAGATAACGTATATACACACGCTTACGAAGATAAGTGAGAAAAAATCCTAGTTCTTCTTCTTCTTCTGAGCTCTCTCTTTCTCTCTCAATTTACATACAAGGTTCTTTGGCGAATTGAAGTGCGGGTCGCTGTTGATCATTGCAGTGTCTGTGAACGGACTGATCGGTGCTGTTTTATCCTGAAAGTGATATTGCTGCAACCCAACACAGCGTAAGTGGGGCAATATTCTCTTCAAGAATAGTCAAGTCTTCTCGTAGGGCTTGGCGACTCAGCTGTTGTTCTCTCTCTGATTAGTTTTGATTTAGCTAAATCTTATGTGAGAGATAAGTTTTCTTGTTATTTACGGTCTCTGATTATTCTATTGTTTCGATCTTTGTGTTTGTTTTGTTAATTGGTGTAATTGCCTGTTCTTGTTAATATATATAACTGCCTCATTGTTGCGTTATTTAGTGTAAAATTTCCAACAAAAACAATAACTGATTTATTTCTTGAATAGATTTTAATCATACAAGATATACAAGAGAGTGAAATTCGATCCATGATTAAAAGTCAAAATCTTCTAATATGTCTATGTTGGCAACATAATTTTGAAGTTGACTTGGCTCATTCGTAATCTACAAATCATAAATGACAAATGTATTGATTAATCTTTACACGCCATGTTTCATGGCCACAATATTCGCTGAGCAATGTTCCCAAAAACCTCCTCCAATCATTCAAATCGTTAACAAATCTACATAATTAGTGGGGCTTGATCCGTTTGTAAACTTAAGAGTTGATTGTGATTGTTGTATGGTCCTGGACATATATGATACATATGTAGGCCATTATTTGATGAAGAACATTTTAGGTGGAGAATCGTGGAGAATCACTTAAAATGTATTAAAATTGTCCTTTATATTTTCACAAAAAAGTCTTATAATTCTACCATCTATCTATTTATAAAAAAAAATTACGAATAAATAAATTTAATTTTTTTTAAAAATGATGACATGGCAGTAGTTTTTTTTTAACTTTTTAAAAAAAATTTTAAATTTTTTTTTGACGAATGGATAGAGGGTAGAATTATAAGACTTTTTTGTAAAGGGGCTCCGCCAGGGCCTTATATAAAGGACAATTTTAATGTATTTTAAGAGGTTCTTTATGTAAGATGGTTCTCCATAGAGTGGGACTGTACATATCTATGTACAGAACTTAATAAAAGGCTGAAATAACAAAGTTACAACAAGTGAGAAGAAAAGTAAGAGGTCATTCTGAAGATGGCCAGCAAAATCATTAGGCATGAGCGTCAAATTTAATTGTATCTTTTGGCATGTTGAGTCTCTAACGCTGTACTTTATACTTATAAAAACGCCTAATAACATAAAATTTACTATTTATGTATAGAGAATAAGGGACTGAGATTAATTTTTCTTAAATTATAGGAAATTTACCAAGAATACTAGATTTAAAGTTTCTATTTGTAAAAATATCATCTCCTTGAATTAATTGCAATTTTACCAAACTAAGTTTCAAAATTGCAAAAATATCAACCTTAACCCTAACCCTCCCTCCTTTCCACTTTCCCCTCTCTCCTTTCTGCGTCATTCATCAGCCTGTGTACTTTTTTTTTTTTTAAAGGTGGGGTGCTATTTTGGTGGATTTGGGTTGCAAGGCCCCGCAGGGGCATATTCAATTGAATGCAACCACATTCAACCAAATGCAACCACATTCAACTTTTTTTTTTTTTTTAAGGTGGGGTGATTTTGGTGGATTTGGGTTGCAAGGCCCCGCCAGGGGCAATATACAACCAAATGCAACCACATTCAACTTTTTTTTTTAAGGTGGGGTGATTTTGGTAGATTTGGGTTGCAAGGCCCCGCCAGGGGCAATATACAACCAAATGCAACCACATTCAACTTTTGTTTTTTTTAAGGTGGGTTGATTTTGGTGGATTTGGGTTGCAAGGCCCCGCCAGGGGCAATATTCAACTGAATGCAACTGAAATCAGAAATTTAGTTGCATATGGTTGCATTCAGTTGCTGATTTCAAGAGATATATATATATATATATATATATATATATATATATATATATATACATTCAAAAATGAGGTCGAAAATGACAACTGAAAAATGGAACTTGAAATCAGAAATTTAGTTGCATGTGGTTGCATTCAGTTGCAAATTTAGTTGAATATGCCCCTGCGGGGCCATGCAACCTAAATCCACCAAAATATCACCACCTTATATATATATATATATATATATATATATATATATATAAATGAGATCGAAAAAGACAAATGACAAATGGAACATAAAATCAGAAATTTAGTTGCATGTGGTTGCATTTAGTTGCAATTAGTTGCATGTGGTTGCATTCAGTTGAATATGTCCCTACGGGACCTTGCAAACCAAATTCACAAAAATATCCCCACCTTAAAAAAAAAGAAGTTGAATTCAGTTGAATGTGGTTGCCCCTGCGGGGCCTTGCAACCCAAATGAACCAAAATAGCACCCCACCTTAAAAAAAAAAAAAAAAAAAGTACAACTGCCGCTGCATCCAACAAAGGGGGGAGGGGGGCTAGGGTTAGTGTTAGTATTTTTGCAATTTTGAAACTTAGTTAGTAAAATTGCAAATAGGTATTCTTAATAAAAGTAAATGTGCAAAAATTAATTTTTCCTATTTATTTATCAAAAAAACCCATTATATGCAGTTGTATGAATATGTATTAAAAGACTTTGAAAAATAATTTATATCAAAAAAGATTTGTACATAAAAAAAATTACTTATCAAAATACATTCATTTGATACATTATATTAAGAAAATTATTTGAGATACATCTTATGTTTATGTATATTTTTGCCGCTTAGTCTATTAATTCTAAATACTTGATGAACAATGCATTATTATGCAGTTTTTTATACGTAAACTATTAATAATAATTTCATATTTTAGAACTATTTGTAGTCTAACAACTTCTACAATATCAAGAAAAATACCGAAAAAAATATCAATCGGTTAAGCAAGGAAAACGATGATCAATATTACTATAATTTAAAGTATCTATAATCTTTATTAATAAGTAAAATCTCTTTTTAATGTACTGCTTTGTATCAATTTTGGTTCATATCATATTTTAGTTTCACTCCTAAAATTTTAATTCTCCCAGAACTCTATGTTGTTTTTATAAAATAAAAAAAATTCTATTACAATTATAATTCTTTTATTACAATTTAATCAAAAAAGACTATGAATACATTTGTTGATTTAAGGTGACATGCTTATCTTTAACAAACGAAATCCATATTAATGGTACTTCGGTACGAAAATTCGGTTCCATCTCAAAGATTTCTATTTCTCCTAGGATTATATATTACTTTTTTAAAACAATAATAAAATCGTTAAATGCTATCATAATTGTAATTTTTTTTATTATAACTCTATTCAGTTCACAATTAGTTATTTTCACGACTTTCTTAAATAAAATTATATAAATAATATATAAAATTACCTTTATTAATAAAAAACTTCTTTGTAAATAATGTAATTTTTTATAATAATTTAATGATCAATTTAATTAAATTTTCTCAGGCCCGTGCTTCGCACAAGTTATCATCTAATATCTTTTTAATAAATGAAATTTCATTTTAATGGTACTTACTTCTAGATTTGTGTTTTCTAGAATTATTGAAATTTTTATGGAATTATAATTTTTTTATTATAATTACTGAGTTACATAAATAAAATAGTTTTCTTTTATATATTTATCATTTTTAAAGTATTTTTTTGATAAATACAATAATTCTTATTAAAATTTAATAAAAAAATAATTAATTTAAATAAATTATCTCAATCCATGCTTGACACAAATTATCATTTAGTATATCTATACTATATTATAATAAGCAAAAGGGGGTATAATTTGTAGTTGGTTACCCCCTTATTTTTGGTTATCCCTTATTTTTGGTTATCCTCATTCACAACCGTTAGATCTTCAATTCAAATAGATCATGACCGTTAGATACAACAATACTAAAAGTTGAAGATCTAAGGTTCGAATCCCGCCAACAACATTTTAATATAAAATTAATACTAGATTATGTTATATAGAAAGGTTGAAGGTTCGATTCCCACCAACAGCATATTAATTTAGATTTAATACTAAACTAAAAATAATGTTTAAAATATTATATATACTAAACTATAAACAAATTTTAAAAAAAAAAATAATAACCGTGCCGCACGGCCTATTAGCTAGTATTCTTAAAAACAAAACATTAAAATTACATGTGCATTGCGGATCCAAACAATGAAAAAGGCAGGTCATGAGGAAGGTTGACAAACTCTCTTAAGAAGAGTAACTAGGAAAAAAAAGCTTTTAAAAAGAGTAACGTAGCACTCCTAGCCAGTGTCATTATCATGTCCACCGCAACGGTGAAAACCAAGCAATCTAATCTTTTGGGTCCGCACAACAATGTACAAAATGATATTGAATGATGTGTGAGAGAGATTAGAGTAAAAAGTTAACTTAATTATAGCTTGATCATATATTCTTTCCTCATGCATTGTCTTCCCGCCATCTTCAATTAACGCGGGAATCCAATGCCCATCTGATTTTTTAATAGAGTACTAGGATTATCATGTGCTGCGATGTGCGTCTTCTTGATCTTTCTTCTTCCTTTTAACGGTACATGAGTAGTAATGCGAGTAGTATAGTAGTTTTCTAATAGAAAACATGTTATGTTATTAGTTCATCTAAAATTTTAAAACTTTAGAATGTTCATTAAAATTTTATGCAATCAATATATTATGGGACGGAAAAACTCGAATCCAAAACATTTTTCTAAATTGAACTATGATACTATATTAAATTACTAAATACTTCCTTCATTTTAAATTAGTAATTCACTTTCAAAAAATAATTTGTTTGAAAATAGTTGTTTCACTTCTATTTTTAAGACAATTTTTTACTTAACTTTCCCGTATTATTCTTGAATTTTAATTTTAAAAATTAACTTTATGTACTTATTTCTTTAACCATTACAATGAATATGGATAAATATAAAATTAGATCATTATCGTCTATAAAATTAGATCATTAACGTCTGAGTTTCTTTTGAAAATGAATTATTAATTTGAAAGGGAGAGAAGTCTCGTACTTGTAAATCGTGCTTGCATACGAACATTAGCATCTGGACTCGTCGGGATCTGAGCAAGAACCTAAGATGTAATATTTGTAATGTCAATGAATTGGGTAGCAAGTAGCAACACGTTCCTCAATGATTTACCCTATTAAACCATTCTCTATATTACATATACATGTATCTACGTACGTTCATACATATTAAGTCCTAAATCTTAAAGAGAAATGATTAAAAATTAATAATTTTAGTAAATGAAAATTTAGCAATTAATATTTTTTATAACCTTAAAGTGGAAAATTCGCATATGCAAGCATCATCTAGCACGTGGTTTGAAGCATCAAAGTCCTTGGAAGATCAAGAAAGCGATTCCAAATGACAACTTATATACTACAGTAGTTACCTAAAATCTGACCAAGTCATAGTAAAATACTATGAGATTAACGAAACGAATAAAGAAAGTACGTAAACGAAGCTAGCTTCCAAAATAGTAAAAGAGAGATTTGTGTTTTATTCGCCTCGGATCCTTCGCCCAAGTTGTTATATTATCCAAAAATCTCCACCTTCTCTCACTCTCATAACTTAAAGAAATGCAAAAGCCCAAATAAATATAAAAAAACATGTAGCTACTTGTGGAGGTGAACATGATTATATTCTTGTGACACCACACATCTATATATTGATCTTTCTTCACCTTCTGGCGTTTGGATTACTACTTCTTTTCATACACAAATACTTCCAAGTAATTTGTACTAGTTGGCTGATGCATGTATATGTGCACCACCAATTAAGTTGAGCTGAATTTCACATATATGGGCATCTCAAATACTTCTGAATTACTACTTTCGGAGGAATGTAGTATCTTGTCCAGGCCCTTGTTAGATTTTCAGCAAGGATCACTGCATGATCATCGAAAAATAAATGCTCAAGATTTGGATGTATTTGACGAAAATTTATTATCTTTGGAGATCAAATTGCCACCGCTTCTAGGTGTCAAGGTAGAGGAAGATCATGATGGTTGCAAAACTCCTACATCTTTGGAACAAAAAATTCCATCATTGATCTGTCCTCCAGCTCCAAGAAAGGCCAAGTCGATTCCATCCAAGAAGCGAAAGGCGATGACTTGTCGGAGAAGTTTGCTTGATTTTTCCAGAGAGGTTGAATCGATGTTTCCCCAAGCTTTGCTTGCAGATCTTGGTAACAAGATCAAGAAAGTAAGAACGACAAATTAATTAATTGATTTGTAAAAGATATATGTATGTTATTTGTAATTGTATGTCATGTAAAAAAGGTTTATTATGTGCATTTCATCATCGTCATTTTAACACAGTGTAATGATCTATATTACTCTACATAAATTTTCTGTGGCTTATACGTTAAAATGCAGCATTTCTCTTATCTATAGGCTGATCTAAATCTTAAGGTCCTGGTTTGTCATTCTGGTGCCAACGTACCTTGATCCTTCTGTAAAGCCTAGTTCAATTTTTTGATATCTTGTTAGATTAATTAATGATTTTTACAAAGAAAATTTAAGTTTAGAAGAGAAGAATTTAATTATGAGATTAGTATAGATGACCTGTTATCTATCTATGATGTGTTTTCATAATCCAAGTATCTTGCTTAATTTGCAAGGGTAAAGGTTAGATAACTTTGAATTAAGTTCTAGAAGACAAAAGCTAAGTCAATTCATTTCAATTTTATTAACCGCATTGTATCATTATCGAATATATACATATGAACATAACAGAAGGGCAGAAGGATATTTATCATCACAATTTTTCATGACCCAGTAAAATCGATCGATTGCATTGTCTGATCCAGTTGAGGATGCATGAATTCTACCTCTGAGAGGAGGTTCCCAAATAATTTCAAAACCAATTTATAGTTATAGTGTATTTTTACTCTGAATTTTCGGATTCAACAAGTACTCCAGTAAGTGGAGTTTAGTCTTTCATTTTCATGTTGCTCTAAATTTTCTGATAACACAGGAGATCAAGTTTGGTTGTACCTACCGGTAACCTCTTGACCTATTGATTTCACACTCGCTCTCCTTACGAGATGGCTTAGGTTCGAATCTTGTTACAGGATGTTCGCGTGATTGGGTTAATTATCAAAAGAAAGAAAGAAAAAAGTTTGGTTGGACCTAATCAAGCCATAGTCTTGTACTGTCTTCATACAAGGATTACTAAAGATTGCGTTTTGGTTTCTAGCGTTTAATTTTAACTTCTTGTAGTTTTTGTGGTCGTTGCTTCTTATAATTTGATTCTGATTTGATTGATAGCTACGTCTTTAGATAGATCCTTCATAAAATATGTCAACAAGAAGTGAACAAAAAACGCTAATGCATTGTACTCGACGAAGCAGTTGAGCATTTTGTTTTCTAAGCTAAATTCCATTCAGGTTGATATATACAAGCATTTTGGCAATGTGCATAATTAAGATGCATCAGATTTTAAGAATGCATCCGAATTCGAACCGATATTTTGGTCACGAAGAAGGACAGAGTCTTTTCATGAGGCTAGCGACCAACAAACTGAATTTTGTTTTGTTTTTTTTTGTTTAATAATAATCAATGTGAAAATATTATTATGTCAATTTTCAAGTATTTGAATTCGTATAGTAATTTTGGGGCCGGCCCAGATGTGGTCCAGGACACAACATGAGTGCCCCCCATAAAATAGAAATAGATAAGCCGGCAGTTGAGCAGACAGGAATGTCATTGCGTAGCAAGGGCCACATGCCATCATGTTACGAGCATGGGATTCTGAATATAATTAACTGCAAATTTGTGTCTACATGAACTGAACTTGTTTATTTTGATACAAATTTGAAGCTATACATCGACGAACTAAATCTAAGGAGTGGATCGCGGAGGGAAACTCATCTTAAAATTACGACACAAGAAACAATAGTCTAAGTTAATCCGTGCGCTAAAATTTTGGAAATGTACTGTCGAATGTCTGACAACTTGCGAAAAGCCATGAAAATGATAATGAAGTGGTACTTATGTAGTACTGCAAATATTACAAGAAGTGCAGTCAAATGTTGCACAATGCTGCAATGCTAGATTAGTTTTTCCTATAAAGATAATATTGTAGGTACCTCCGTGTTTGTCTTGGGTGTTGATTTACCCCGTCAAGGTTGTTGAGGACTGGTTTGCTCTTGCTGATATGCATGCATGATTTTTTACTGCCAAGTTACCTGAAAAACTTGTTGAATATAAACTTGCACTTGTAAATGCAGGGCTGTTTTTTGTTTATTTTTTGGCTTTCGGATTGAATTAATTCACCACTGTGAGAGTAGTTGAAAACACAATAAAAAACCAGTCCTACTTAATTCACAAGGTGCATTTGACTGCATTAACAAGGTGCAAGTTTGTATGCAACAAGTTTATATTTACAAGGTGAAAATTTGGATGGAAGGATCGCGATGAGAAAAGTTCAAAAGTTTGATTATCTAGAAATTCATATTTTTTGTTCAGGAACTCAGAGAAAAAACGCTAATAATTTAGAGATGTTAAAATTAATTTTCCCAAATAGATTTTACTACATAATCGAATGTAAAGATCTGTGCATGCATCACTTGATCATTTTCTAGCACCTTACCCCATAAATTCTTTTGTGTATTGAAGCTAAGGTTACAACAACACATTTACTATAGTGGATATACGAAGTGGAATAAATATACACCCAAGCCTACAACCAGTGGATTTAAACCCGTATAGCTTGATCAGCGTTTCAGAGCTTTAGGCATCCTTGCGACTCTTAGCATTATTGGAAAGAACACAACAATTCGTAGACTATGCAGTTGCTATGACTGTCCCCACTTTAGATCCATGTCATGATTATTTTCGAACTTGACCTGCACTTAATACTTCCAAAATTTGTCCGTATAAAAATTCAAAGAACATATGATAGCTATGTTAGAAAATGTGGGTGTTTAGACCCACATTGTCGAGTCATTTTGAGCACCATTTTGAATGTGTCTTATGTGCGTGTTTATAACAAGTTGTGCTTGGAGAGTGTTCTCCTCCGCGAAAGCTTTCCATTGCATGTTAAAAAACTCAAAACGACTAAGGGATGGATAATTTATGATTTTCCAAAGTTGCACCCTTAGAAGTAGAAATTATAGAATGGAACTTGAAGTCCCACATTGAAATGGAAAAGGAGTTTCCTTTGCTTTATATAGTATAACACATGTGTATTGTTCACTTTTGTTGGTTAAGTGTTGCTCCATCTCCTACGTGCGCGCAGGGGTGCAAATCATGGGATTTCGAGGGAAAATTCGTGGCTTCGTAAGCCTTCGGGTTTTCCGCGTAAGCCTTCGGGTTTTCCGCATGTGCAACCTGCGGACACGAATGCAGCAGAAAATTGGGCCGAATAAAACCGGACTAGTTTTGCTAATTAATTATTTCCACTAAGTTTGGGCTTAAAATATGACTTAACTTAATTTGAATTAACTGATTCGGTAAAATCAATTTTGTTTTTACTACGGATTTTTTGCCACCGACTTAACATAATTAATTAACGCGGTTAATTAATTAGGGAAATTGCCACCGACTTAATTGATTAGCGCGTCTAATTAATTATTAATTAGGGCAATTGTGTAGCGCACAAGTTTTCTCATCCTATAAATACTCATCTAGAGCGTTAGGATTATTCACTAGAAAATACATCTCCTCTTCTCATACACAGCCTATTCTCTTCCTTCATTGATATTCTTGCTCGTTTCAAATTCGCCTCACTACAATCTATTTTCCTGGGAGGCGTTGTTTCGCTCGCACATACGGTGAGGACAAATACGCTTTAAGGAGACTCGGGTTTTTCGTTTTTGTCTCCTTTTTTCCGTTTGTTATTCACACACACAAATATCATATTATTTGTATTTATCGTTGATTATTTAACAAGCTATATGAACCATGGTCTATAAATCGAATTTGGCCAGGATCCGTGAATTTCAGGTCCAGCCTTGTCCATGTCATCTCTCCATTTTGATAACCACTTAAATATGAATCAATTGCACAATCGATAAAATAGATTTGAATCGGTCCACCAATTTTCAGTCAGGATTATGGTTGATATTTTAAAATTATGATATAGGTTCGAAAATGTCACATTTTCAGATGTAAGAATATTTTGGCTCAGTAGTTTGTATTGTTTTGCCAAATAATGTCCATGTATATTACATGCGAGTTAGCACTTAGCACTGAGCTTAGGTGGATTTCAGATGGTCTCGATTCGGCCCATATACTAGGCCCCTTCTAAACCCTAGAAGTGACGAAAGTAGTATTCTATACCAACTCCGGTAGTATCAATTACTTGATTTACTAGTGGCCCAATACAATAAATAGTAATCGAGGCCCAGGTGTTTTCACCAGCTGTTAAATAATTTTAAAGAAAATCATCAATTTGATTCTAAATTAAAATGGGGGTCTGTTACCAAACAAAATGATGTTTTATAAGACACGGCAGCAGTGACTTTTGTACAGAACATTCAACAGTGGGGTTTGTAGATCCAGATTAAGACTAGGTGGTCCTATGTAGAGAGAAAAGTTAGGCCACAATCAATCAATTACTCAATTAGGAGAACACTTTATAATTTCTGTTGTTAGAAGTGGTAGACAACAAAGCAATTGTGTATCCCATTTCATTCTTTACTGGATGCTCCTCTCTTTCTATCTGATTAACATGGTAAAAAGTTTAAAATTCGAGCACCCGTAAAAATCTATCACAGGACGATTGATGGTACTCCTCTAATGTACAGAGTCCGAAATATATATATTTAAAGATGAAAGATAGTACTCATATGTATAGAATCTGATCCCAGCTTCTCTATGGAGCAGAGGAAGTGTGGTATCCTAGGAAGCATGAGTGCGGGTGCGGGTACGGGGGTGCGTAGTGCGGGGATACGGAAATTCGACAAATTTAAAAATACGGGATTCGGGTGCGGGGGGATTCGGCAAATATATACACATTAAAAATACGTTTTATATATGTATTTCAAGAGTTTCATTTAAAATGAACTAAATTGTCAACTAATTAAGTTCTTTATCCTTAATATTGCATATCATAATTAGTTAATAACACAACTAATGCATTTTAATGTAGTTAATCCATTAAGTATTTAAGTATTTATATTATCTTCTCTCATTTGTGGGTGAGAAAAGAATCCCAAGAATCCCCGCGCACCCAAAAATCCCAAAGAATCGGGTGCGCTGTGCGACGGGTAAGTGAAGAATTCCTGTTTTCTAGGTGGTATCACTGTCTCTTTGATCAATGAGTCGTTTCTGGTGGTAGTAATCTTGACTAATGGTTCAAATAATGGATCTGCTTAGTTGTCGTCCACCAAGTCTTGAGGTTAACAAGTCATATCTTACGTGGTTACTAGTTAACAACTGAGTAGAGAAACTATTTTGTGACATCTTGCATTTTTCTCATGTTTTTTGACACCATTTTTCTAACCAGTTGAACAATTATAAATTGGATAGCTACCATTGACAAATTTATTCACTGGCAACAACTTATTCTAAACTGGACAGTAGAGTTCTCTCTTTAGCAGCTGTGTTACACTCTTTTATTGGTAAATTAGTTGTCATATACAAGTTGGGACATAGGTGCAATATCTGGGATCCTTCACCGAAATAGTATTTGTACTGTTCTTGAGTAAAGATAGTAGGATACACCGAATATGTTTGATTTGGTTAACGTATATCTGTGTATTGTGTTATGCTAAATGGTTGTTATATGCCTTGCTGCATTCAACAGAACTTAAAGAATAAAATTAAGCAGAAAAACTCTAAAGTTTTAAGGCAGTAAATATAATATTAGTTGTAGATTACTAAGATGAATATATTTTCATAACAACCAAAATAAAAAAAATCATAGTAAAAGCATAGGCATATGAGTCATTTTATGAAAAGGCACACCACTCCTGTACTAAAATCTTTGTCTGCTTTATTATTTTACATGACGTATAATTATTCTGTTCCCTCTGTCCTGCAAAACAAAATAAACTAAAAGCATATATCCAGGAAGAGTGCAATATACTGATAACACCTCTTCTTATCACTGGGCACTCTTTTTGACCATCCCTTTCTTTCATTCTTATAAATGATATCATTTCATATATACACACATTTATAATACTAGTACATTCTCAGTGTAAAAGAGAGAACAGATGAAATGTCACCTCTCACCTCTTCTTTTATCTTCTGCTTGAAGTTCTGGAATGACTTTACTTGGACATCTCTTTACTAAGTTTAATCAAGATTTTGAACTATTTGTTATCTATGGCTCAGCAGGTAATTTATTTTGTCTATATTATATCTTCTTGAATACATTTTATTGTTATTATTATGAATGTTTGTGCATGTTTCTTGATGTTTTTTCATAATGGGTCAGCTTATAACTATGTTTGATGATTTTATTTGATTGTAGGAAGAAGGGTGGCCACTGGGTTTGCAACCTTTGAATGTAAGAGTTGGTTTGGTTCATATGCCTGAATTCTCTGGATCATTATCATTCAACACTTCACCCAGTGCTTCCCCTAGTTCCTCCGATTTGGATACAGAGGTCAGTTTTGAGAATTATCTTGTTTTCCACTGAATTTGAGTTGGAGTAGATATACCGAGTATGTTTGGATTGGTTCACTGTAATCACAAAAGTTGTCAAGAAAAGTAATCTAATCTATCTTAGCATAATATGTACAGATTTTCATTAAAGAATATTTTACCATCAACCTCGTTTTATCAAGAGAAGAGTGACATCGACTAAGCTACAATATCTACTTGTCTAGGATAACTTAAAAAACTACTGAACTTTCATTTTTCCACTAAAATGGCAAGTTTTTTTTTTTTTTTTGAAATAAAAATAAAAAAAAAAAAAAAACTTGGCAAGTTATTCACATTAGATTTTGGTATTCTATGAAATTCTACTTGGCTAAATATTCAAGCCATAACAGTAGATAGATAACTATTTAAAATAGTAGTCATTAAATAAGGTACTGTACCTGACATGTCTTGTGATCTATTCTATTAAATACTACTCAAGGCTTTGTCAGTTTCAGATTTTCACTGCATTGTATTCCCAAATCCCAGGTGGTAAAAGTTGTTAATTTACCATGAAAACCTGGCATTATTCTGTTGTCAGTAATAATGCTGATGTAACTTAGTATTCATGTGAAAAACTTATCTAAAATTTATTGGGAAGTCCAAAATACATAAATATATATATATATGTATGTATATTGATTCCGCTTGATATGGGGCACCTACTGCTCCACATAACAAAGTCATGTGCCATTGTGCTCACATTGCCATTTGAAACTGTTAGAGAACTTGCATCACCATCTGAAATTCAAAATAATTTTAAGATTTTCTGAAATGAGTTAGCATTAAACATATTTAGTTGCACACTTAGGTTGCCCTCGCTCGAATACTTACTTCTTATTGGATTGAAAATACTTACTTCTTTTTGGATTGAATTTTCAAGAATGGATCACTAGGAACCTAGTCTTCAAATTATTATTATTTTTTAAAATTATAAGGAGAAGGGTCTCAAATTCAGACTTGTCCTAAACTTAAGCTCTCTCCCCACTCCCAGAGTTGGTATATTGGTTAAATTGGATCAGATATGTTTAGTGTATCTAATTTATGTTTTTCTTCCTGAAAAATTAACAGTCTACAGGATCTTTCTTTCATGACAAGAGCATTACACTTGGGAGCCTAATAGGTGTCTCAAACATTTTAGAGTTTTCTAGGCGATCATTAAGGAAAAGAAGGCCTCAGACAATACAGGTCAAGAAGAACAACAGGCGGAAAACTTGGTGTTTCTCCCTCTGCCCAAGGGACCAGACAGATGCAGAGTTAGATTGCCATAATGCTGCATCACTGGGTCATTTTCTTGCAGTGGAAAGAAGGGCAGAACACAGAAGAAGCCATAGTCCGATGATTTATGGCCCGGAAGACATAGCCCTGGCCCAAGAGAGTCGAGAACAGAATTCACTTTTTGTTGATGGTCATGTGGCTCCACCTCAGTTAAGTCCATGTGCTAG
Source organism: Saposhnikovia divaricata (assembly GCA_036435485.1). Taxonomy (NCBI): domain Eukaryota; kingdom Viridiplantae; phylum Streptophyta; class Magnoliopsida; order Apiales; family Apiaceae; genus Saposhnikovia; species Saposhnikovia divaricata. The sequence continues at coordinate 64,493,100 of CM071595.1, read as the reverse complement.
TTCAGATGAAGAAAGAAGGCGGAAGGGAGTATCGGATCAAGGAAATGGATGTGGAGTCCCATTGGTGTTTCATTGTATGTGTTGCCAACACATTAACTAGCTGAAAATTGTTTGATGCATGTTTAGTTTGATCTTACAATAAATTTTGATATTTGTTATTAAATTTGAAGGGATGTTGTTGGACATATTGTCACTTGTCTCATTCCATGTCCTCTACAATACAAAATTGCATGTTCTTTAAAATCTGTTTCTTAGACTCCTCTAACTAGATAACAGTTAACTAGACCTGAGCCACCCCCCTGCTATCCTCTGAAAATCATTTTAAACTTTTCTTTTCTGATGGAATTTTAAGAACTAGATAATAAAAAAAAATTAGTCTTATTACAATTTGGATTTTGGAGTTCTAGTTTCACTTTCGCCCCTGCCTATAAATGTGAAGTTCTACGTTATTTATATTTGTAAGTGGGACTGTTCGGTTCAGGAATCGTATAAACTGCTATGGATTATGGAATTATCTGCTTCTAATGGGTCGACCAGGCCGACAACCAATGCTACTGCCTAATTCCATTTCCTGCTCCATTACTGCAAGCTGTTTTATGAATCCCCCTAGGATTAAAATTTCTGTTCCGCGGTGGCTCATCTTTTTGACGATTAAAACTGTCAACATTTAGTTGTAAATATAGTATATTTTAGATATGGTCAGGGGTTGACATGCAGTGAGGGAAGAACATGGGCTTTTTCTTGCTGTTCAGTGCGGTGAAATTGACAGTGCCTGAATTAAGACTGTAAAAAAGAAAACTGGGTCCAATTTATCACTCTACTGTTTATGATTGCCTTTCTCTACTTCATATTGCTGCTGCTCTTGGCCAGATGGAGCTTGCTTTCTTTTGATCCTTGTTGCATATCGATAAGTGCATGTGCGTGCGCGCGCGTGTATTTTCTTTCGAATTTAGATTAATTTGACTAGAACAGTGTCTCTGAAATGAAAAACGCTAGAGAACCCAAAAAATTGTCCGAAAAAATGTTTATTTGTCACTGTGTAATTGGTAACTTTCCTAACAAAATATTGGATCGTGCGTGTATACATATACGCCCACAAATCAAATCTTGCAATGTGTCTGCAACGTCATTTTGGACAATTTTTGTGAGATATATTTGGGTTTCCTAGCATTACTTGTCCGATATATATAGTCTTATAGTTTTTTTTTTTGTACGTTTGTCGGCTGCAAATAAATTGAAGACAAAAATGACCATGCAGATGTTTGTGAATTAATTTTTGGCAAGAATTTGATAAATGGAAATGAGTTATTTTAGCTTCTTTCATTGCTTTTAGATGGTTGGTAATATCCGATTTGGTGGGTAGCAATAAGCAGGTCAGATATTTATTTAAAACACTTTTTTGTATATTATTGGGGGAGTTGCATTCTTTGTTTGATTCTAAGTGTTTCCGGTTCGGTGCTTGTTTAGACTCCACTAATTTTAGTTGCAAAGAATGGAAAGATTTACTTGTTTAGACCTTACTGATACAAATGCCTTGAAATTTTTGTTATAGTCTATCAGATTTTGAAGTTTATTAACTTAATGGAGAACCTGCTGGCACTATGTAGCTTATTTTTGTCATTCTGATTCCTTCCAAGTTCTAAGTCATCCTAATAGTAACCCGCACCTCACATGTTTATTAGTGTTGTTTTTGAATTGCATTCAATTTTCTTTTTATCACTTTTCATCTGTGACTTCCCTTAATATGTTGTTATGATCTCCTCTTGAATTCAAATTGTTTCCTAGGAGATTTGCCAAGTTCGTGAATATCGGAGATGGTTAAGGAGCAACCTCCCTACATTCAGCGGGACTGACATACTACAGACTGTTTGCATATATTATTAGACAAAGGATCCCTCATTTGTGCCTAGAAGGGCGAAAATATGTAAGTAATTACTCAGCAAATTTCTTGATTTGAGTCACTTGTTTGGATACATACCTATTTCAAATTTGATAACACTATTTAGCTAGTTCCCTAGTAGCACTCCCCTTCAATATTTAGCAGCAATAGAGTGCTCTTTAGATTGTATAAACAAAATTTTAGCTTGGGGTGCACACCAGCTTCAAAAAGTTTGCTTTACTGTCTTTGAACTTTATTCTTTTAATTAAATTATTTTCAGTGTTGTTTTGTGTAAATAACTCAAGTTAATGTTTCCTGCATGATAACTAAAATATTGATGACTTTTATACTTTTTTGTTTTAACAATCATATCGGTCATGTTATGTAGAACTTGAAATTGTATTGTTTGGGAGTAAAATTTTAATCTAATACATATGACGATCTGAATTTTCTGACTTTGGTTTGAATCATAAATGATGGATGTAAACTCTAGTTTCAAAAATTTTTGAAATCCAAAACCTTGCAACTTACTAATACGTCGATGTTAATTATAAAATTCAAATAAAACTGGGAAGGAACCTGAATAATTGATTTTCAAATAACGCAAACATCACTAACAATATAAAATTTACTTTTTTACTATTCTAGTAGATGTATTTAGGTGTTTCCGGACTTCTCTCGAAGCATGTATTGGCTTTTCTTAAATTTTTAAAATTGTAGGTGTGCATATCTCTAGAATCATCATCGAATATTCGAGAGAATATGTTGAACTTTTGGAGTCATGTAATTTAAGTCGAGTTTGTAGAATCTTCGTTTGAGTCCTTATATATCAGTTATCAAGTCAATTGTGTATGTAATAAGATTATATGTATCATAATAAGCTCATCACACCCTACTTTCACTACTCAAAACTTCATCTTCACCATGATCACTTTGGTTTATCTACAAAACCAATTTTCCAGATCTAGAAAAGATCACTTAAATGATCTGTCAATCTCTCTTATTTAGTGTAGTGGTCGAAAGATGTTAGACTCATCAAATACGACTTTTTGTAGTATCTACAACTTTTATGGTACAGTATCTCACACAAATATTTACCATACCTATTGGAAGACCGGCATCACCCCAAACAAATAGTGAAGAAGATGCTCCAATACTTAGAGCAAGTCCAACAGCTTCTTAGTTGATTCCTAAAAATATAATAAAATAATGGTTCCTAGTAACCTTGTTTTGTATATCAACTCCAACAACATTCCCTACATTAATATTCCTTATTATTATTATTATTATTATTATTATTATTATTATTATTATTATTATTATTATTATTATTATTATAATGATTTGAAACTAATTAGAGAGTGTGATACGGACAAATATTGAAAAATGGAGGGAAATGAATTTTTTATTGATAGAAATCAAATCAGGGATGACTAGTGGTTCCCCAAAAGTGGGGACTGGCTAGAGCTCCTTAGTATTAGTATTTTAGGGAACCACTAGTACACTGTTGGAGTAATATTTTGTACTAAATTCCTCAAATTTTGACTTAGGAAGCAATATAGGGAAGCTGTTGGACTTGTTCTTAGCTACTACATGTGTGCGTAGAGGAGCTAATTTTCTCACGTAGGGTAAGGCTTGTACAAATATATACTTAGTGTACATATATTGCCCTTATCTCGTAGTTTGTCAAACACATCTTTATTGGGTTAATTGGCTATTTCATAACTCAACTCATGCTCAATTTACAGTTGGGTAATCGAACTCAAAAAGCTTGCAGTCAACTTATCAAAGTAATTAAAACTTGCAATTGGCCAACCGCCATCAACTCCATGTAACGTCCGTGACGAAAAAATGACGTGGTGTGCTGATGTGTTAAAAATTATACACGTGGTGTGCTGATGTGTTAAATAATTTAAAACTAATTATTTTAAAAACTCTTAAATTATTTTAAAACTCTTAAACACTTAAAAACTCTTACATTTTTATTTCTTTTCTTTTTATTCACTAGCATTTCTTTTCCCTCCGCCCCTTTCTCCTCGACTGACCTCCACCCATCTTCTTCCCCGCCTGCAAATCATCTCCTCCACCCATCTCATCCACTCCCTTCTCCTCTCTTTCAATTCGCGTAGCCACAGCGCCACCCGCACAGCCACTCCGTTCCCTCCTTCAATTCCGCCACTCCTCACCTTTCTTTCACCACTAATCTAACCGCCCTTAACCCACCAATATCGCCACCATCCCCTCAACCCACCTCCGTTTACCAACATCTCACCACTTCGACCTTCCATAGCAGCCCTCTCCATTGACCCATTTCAAACACCATCACCTGCAACAACCCAGCCGCTACATCTCTTCCCTTCACTACCAGCCGCCTACCTCAACACCACCGTGCCACCCATTTGCCACCAAACCAACCATCCCTGCCTCCTTTGGGATTGAAATTGGGGATTTAAAATTGAAGAAAAGATTGAGTGATGTATTGGGGGTTCGATTGGTTGATGAAGGGGAAGAGAACCCCACCACACGGTGGTGGGGGTTGTTCGGTGTTGATACTAGAGAGGAGAGGGAGAAGAGATGAAGAAGAACGCTGTGTGTGCGTGTGTGCTGAGTGTGTGGTGTGAAAGAGGTGGCAGGAGAAGCCACCACTGAACATTGGTGGTGGCAGCAGGATTGGACAGTGAAGAGAAGGAGGGAGATGCATATGTATTTGTATTTAATTTTTTTAATGGGAATATGAATATGCATATGTATTTGTAAATTGTAATCAGTAATTTATAAAAGATAATTATAATGAGGCTATGTGGTAGATGATTTGCCAAATGTGAGGAGAGAGAAAAGTCTATGTGGTAGCTTATGTGTACAAAATTAACGGACATCCGCTAGGGTCAACGAAAGTTACCGGTCGTGCAAGCTTTTATAATTTAATTATTAGACTGCAAGGTTTAATTAGTCTGTTGACGTGAATGCAAGTTTTTTGAGTTCGATTACCCAACTGCAAGCTGAGTACGAGTTCAATTATGAATTTGCCAATTAACCCCATCTTTATCTCATAGTTAGCTAAAATTTAATGTAATTTATAGTCTGTTATTATACTAAATAGAACTATGAAGTCATATTGATTACTTGTATTTTGAATTGCGCCCAAGGGATTTTGGTTCCATAATACAAGTTTTGAAAAGGAAGTTTTAACCATTTGGTCAAGTTGAGGAATTAAAAGTGCACTCGCTGGTTTCTATTTGTAGAGTTGCTTCAGAATTGTTTTTAATTTTTTTTGCTATGATTTTAAATGTTGTCCAAATTTTGATGGACCTCAAAAGAGGATGATATTTATTCAGGTAAGGGGGTCAAGTGACCCCGACAAATGGTTATGTAACAGGTGCTCGTCACGTTCCAAATCAAGAAACATCAGGTGATTTGAGTAGAGGAATGTATTATACCAATAATGTTATTAAGAGCGGTCAAGTGGCTACGGAAAGTGGAGCTCAGATATTCATGGAAGGGCATCAAGTTACCCCGATAAATGGTCGAACAAATGATTATTTGATTGGTGCCTTGCAGGTTCCAAATCAACAAGGATGAAGTGATTTGCTTGGAGGAATATAGTGTAATGAAAATACAGGCAATGTGGCTTACATAAACACTGGGCAAGGCACTGCTTCTCCAAATGATACAATTGAAGCACAACTAACTCCTGATGATATTTCTGAACTCTTAAGCTATGTCAATAGAGAGGATATATAGGAATCTAAGAGCATCTCCAATGGTATTGGTTAAAAATGATTGGCTAAACCAAATAAAATAGTGATTATGTAAAATTTGTAGCTGGATTCTAGAGGTTGGCCAAATATAACCAACAAAAAGAGGTTATCTAAATTTTTTGCCAAAGGTAATATCTCATTGGAGTGAATTTTATTTTTTTACATAATCTCTATAAATTTTATTTACGGTTATATATATATGATTTTAGCTAAGGGGTCTTATCCATTGGAGATGCTCTAACTGTTGAAGAAAATTTGTGCTACCTGAATGCTAGGATATCAAGTTTTTTTGTTTCTTCTTTTTTCTTTTATTTTGGCTAATTATCAAGTTTGTATGTTCTTAAACTCTTTCTTACAAACTGCTTTTTTGTAGTTGTGGCACTCGAGCTTTCTTTTGAAAGTGGTTTGTGTAGAAAAGATGAAATATGCTCTTAGATCTATTCTAATATCTAAATTTTTTTAAACCAATTTCATCTTTAATTATTTACTAGCCGATAACCCGTGCGAAGCATGGTTCGCCATCAATTATCTTAAATTTTTATTTTCTATTTTTTTTAAATATAACCATTTATTATATTCTTTCGATTAAATAATTTAATGACAATTACTTACTTTTATATTAATAATTTTTTTTTAAAAAAAAACTCATATTTCAGTTGACCATAATTTAATTATCAACAATATTTATAGGGTCTGGAACAAGAGAGAAGCAAATACTAAAAGAGAACTGGAGAACCATTATTAGTCATTGGATTACTTCTAAATCAATAAAATTGTCAAACAAATATGAATTGTCTCTAAATTATAAATCTTGTGTTTTTGGACAACTTTGCCCCTAATATATATATAGGGTCTTGCTCAAATGAGAACCCTTATTTATGGTGAGATATGAGATCTAATCCTAGCCTTACATTTTTTATATCTAAATTAAATCTTAGCCCCACAATTAATATTTAAAATTTTATTTTTTAATTATTCATTTAATTCAACATCATCTTCCACAATCATTTCTTCACCATTTCCCGTCACCATCTCCGGCGACAAATTCCGGCCAACCCAGAAAATCACCACCGGTAAACAGAAAATCACCACACTGCCGCCACCCTCCGGCCACCACCTCCGGTCACCACCAACAAAAATCACCACCTGTAAAATGGAAATCACCACACTCCGCCACCTCCTACCACCGCACTGCCGCCAGCACCAACAAAAATCACCACCAAATAACGAAAATCACCACAAGCAAAACAATTACAAACCACCTCATCCCCACCACCACCTCTTGCCACCACTAAAAATCACCACTGGAAGCCCAAAAATCACCACAAACTCATCTTTTCCAACTATAATCACCACTCTGTTAATTTCCCCTGTATCACTATCATATAAAACACATTAATTTCATTTTAACCAACTAAAACCAACGTAGCTTCAACAAAAACACACATTAAAGACACACAAACTCTCCAATTTCGGATCTGCACCCTCACTCCGCTCACTCCCCAACCTCAACCTCAACGGTTCAAACAATCCTCTTTTCTGGATCCTAAATTTGACCCGAAATTGTACATTTCGGATCTCCTTCGTCCTCTTCGAAACTCTCCGGTCGGAACTCTGGTCACACCTCGCGTCACTCAAACACAAATTAGTTGAGTTAATCAACCGTGATTACGCTGATTTTGTGAATTTGAGTTCGAAATTAGTGGATGTGGATGCGTCAGGCTCAACGGACGGCGGCGGTCAGAGGAGGGTGAGGTTGGAGGCGGCGATATGTTCCGGTGAGTAGGTGGTGGGGGGCAGGGGTGTGTGTAAGGTCGTGTTTTGTGTGTGTGCAGTGCGTGCGTGTGTGGTGGGTATGTGTCTGGAAGGTGGTGATTTTGTATTTTCAGGTAGTGATTATTGGTGGTAGCGGCGCCGCGGCGGTGGTGGCGTGGTGGGTAGGGAAAGGGGGTGCGGGGGGGGGGTGCTGATAAGTGGATTTTATATCCACTTGGATCGCTTAATTTCGGCTTAAATTGATTGTCTTGGGCTCAAGTTGTTGTGGTTTTGATGTGTTTTGCTTAGTTGTGCAGAATTACGAGAATGTTGACTAAGGTGGATGCTTCTATAATTTTTGGGGAATTAATTGATTAAAATTCGGATTTTCGAGAAGGGTTGCGCAGTTTACACTGTTTTGACCATATCTTGAGTTCTAGAAGTCCGTTTGAGGCCCGTAAGCAGTCCACGCGAAGATAACGAGATTTCCTATCATTCTAAGATAGTCCAGAGGTCCAATTACGTGGGGAACGTTCCAGAAAATCTGAAGAAAAGTCAGCCACGAATTTTCCTTACAAAACATAATCAAATTAGGAAACGTATCTTGCAGAAATTCTATTATAATTCTGCTTTGTATTTTCTTGCTGGGCAAGACTTGTAGTGCCTATATAAACACATCATACCATTGTAATAGAGATAGACATATTATTAGTTATTATTTTTGTATCATAGCTTAGATCTGCAAGGGAGAAAAGGAGAGAAGGATTCAACGCTCGTGACAAGCAACGGATCTAGATCTACTTCAGCCTTTGTGTTATTCTGGATTCTAGATTTGTTTTCTTAACTCTTTGTTTATTAATATAATTACTTCTTTTATTCATATCTTGTTTTATATCATGTTTTCATCAAATCCCATGACGATGAACGGTTCAATTATGAGCTAATCGTTGTCATGGGATTCTAACGGAGTTATCTATGTAGCTTAGTAGTTTATATGCTTTAAAGATTTATGTGTGGTGAATTCTTGATATCCTCGTATGGTTGTGTTTCATGTATTTAGATGCGTCGCGAACATCTAATTTGTTAATCTCTTGCTAAACGAGAGTGGATCTTGAGATTTAGAACTTGCCATGCTAGCATAGGATAGGTTGATGTTTTAACATCATGATTTGTGGCGTAAATAGAGATATTATGCTGCCCTATGTGATCTAAGTGGATAACTTGTGCTTAAACCTTTATGTTTTCAAATTCTATAGAGATATAGGGTCTAAACATAGTTGGTGTCTACCCATCTTCTATCTCTTTTGTGGATGCATGCGTAGTTTGGTATTAGTATACCGAGAGGTAGCTTTTACTTATTTCGTGTTGTCCGATCAGATATCAAAACCATCACATGTATTGATTAAAGGCTGCGACTCTAAGTGAAGTAGATAATGAAGTTAGAATTCCATGTTTATTCCCATATAAGTAATTTGATTTTAGATCTCATTAGCTAGTTAATTCTAAAATTGCATATTAGTTAAATTTAGTTAATTAAAATCTCAATTAATTACTTGTCTTAGCAGTGAATTAAGATCATACATTGTTGAATAGGTGCATTTACTGAAAAGAACCATAACCTGATCCCTGTGGGAACGAATTTGGACTTAACCTTATACATTACTTGTGACCACGTACGCTTGCGTGATTTTGTGCTAACAAGTTTTTGGCGCCGCTGCCGGGGATCATCGGTGTTTAATTTAGTTTATGTGCTTGTCATCAGTGGTCGTTAGCGTTCACTGACTCGGATTTTTTTTTTGCTTACTTAGTTAGTTTGTTTCGTGGTGTTTTCAGGTACTTAAACGTGTATGCGAACACGTTTGCAGGCTCGTAAGGAAAAACTGGCAGAAGAAGAACTTGAAACTACTGTAGAGATGGCAGAATTACCAGCAGCAGTCAAGGCTTTGAAGGACTATTCGCAGCCAAAGATCAATGACATACAATCTAGTATTGTCAGGCCAGCTATTGCAGCGAACAACTTTGAGATCAAGCCGAGCATAATTCAGATGGTGCAGAATTCGGTTCAGTTTGGGGGTGCTTCTACGGAGGATCCTAACATGCATATTCGGGACTTTATCGAGATCTGCGACACTTTCAAATTTAATGGTGTGTCGGAGGATGCTATCAAGTTGAGACTTTTCCCATTTTCTTTGAGAGATAAGGCTAAGGGCTGGTTACATTCTCTACCAGCTGGTTCCATTACTACATGGGATGATCTTGCTCAGAAGTTTCTTACTAAATTCTTCCCTATGGCGAAAACTGCAGCAATACGGAACCAGTTAACTCAATTTCAGCAGCAATCTAGCGAGTCTTTGTGTGAGGCTTGGGAACGTTACAAGGAGATGCTTCGTAGGTGTCCACATCATGGCATGCCTGATTGGATGGTTATTAATGGTTTTTACAATGGGTTGGGAGCACAGTCTAGACCTTTGCTAGATGCAGCATCAGGTGGAGCTCTGTGGGCTAAGAGCTACGAGGAAGCATATGATCTTATTGAGATGATGGCTGCTAATGAATATCAAAATCCAACCCAGAGGCTTTCTCAAGGTAAGGTAGCAGGTGTTCTTGAAGTTGACACAGCTTCAGCTATTGCAGCTCAGTTGAAGGCTCTTACGATGAAGGTGGATTCTCTTGCTAATTATGGGATTCAGCAGGTGGCTAGTATTTGTGAGCTATGTGCGGGCGCACATGAGACAAGTCAGTGTGCTATCTCTTCTGAATCAGCACAGTTCGTTAGTAATTTCCAGAGACCTGCTGCACCAGTTCCAGCCACTTATCATCCGAACAACAGGAATCATCCTAACTTTAGCTGGAGCAACAACCAAAGTGCTCAACAACCTCAGCAGTTTCAAAGTCAGGAAGCTAGGCCATTCAATCAAGGCTATCAACAGCAGTATGCTCCAAGGGCACCATATCAACCTCCTAGATTTCAGCAGCAACAACCCCAGGCTCATGCGGGGCAATCATCTAATGAAAAATCAGAAATGGATGATATGAGGATGATGTTGAAGAACCTTCAAGCTTCTCAAAAGATCTTGGAAAACCAGATGGGACAGATTACAAGTGCTTTGTTGAACATGCAACAGGGGACTCTTCCTAGAGATACGGAAACAAATCCAGGCAGAAGGGGGAACAAAGAACAGGTTAATGCAGTGACTTTGAGATCGGGAAAGGTTACAGCAGGCCCTCAATCAGCAGCTGAAGAAGATGAAGATGTTCAGAATCAGCAGGTTGAAAAATCTGCAGTTCCAGAAATTGAGAAATCTGACTTAGTGGCTGATCAGGTTGATGGTGAGAAGAGCAAGAAACCTGTTGAAAAGTCTACTCCGGAGCAATCTTCAAAGAATAATCAATTCTATCCTCCTCCTCCGTTTCCTCGACGCGTGCAGAAAAGTCAAGAAATTCAGTTCCAGAAGTTTATGGATGTCTTCAAGAAATTGTCCATTAACATTCCTTTTGTTGAAGCATTGGAGCAGATGCCGAGGTATGCAAAGTTCATGTAGGATATTTTGTCACGAAAGAGAAGGTTGGAAGAATTTGAAACAGTGGCATTAACGGAGGAGTGTAGTGCAGTTCTGCAGCAGAAGTTGCCACCTAAACTTAAAGATCCGGGAAGTTTTACCATCCCGTGTACTATTGGCAATCTTTCTTTCAGCAAGTGCTTATGTGATTTGGGTGCTAGCATTAATCTCATGCCCTTGTCTGTTTTCAAGCAACTTGGTCTGCCGGAGCCAAAGCCAACCAACATCTCTTTGCAGTTAGCTGATAGGTCAATCACTTATCCTAGGGGCATAGTGGAGGACGTTTTGGTGAAAGTGGATAAGCTCATATTTCCTGCTGACTTCGTTATCTTGGATTTTGAAGAAGACAAGAAGATTCCCATAATCTTGGGAAGGCCTTTTCTAGCTACAGGCCATGCTTTGATTGATGTGCAAAAAGGAGAGCTTACAATGAGGGTGCAAGATCAGAATGTCACCTTTAATGTTTTCAAGGCTATGAAATTTCCAACTGAGGATGAAGAGTGTTGTAGTGTGGAAATAGTTGATACGGGTCAGAGAAAGGAACTTGATCAGTTGTTGAGCGAAAAGTCGGACACACACGTACTAAAGCATCACATCAGTGATTCCTTTGGCAATTCTTCAATTCGAGATCTTTCGAGTGTAAAGCTTGGGAAACTTCCACCACATTTGAAGTATGTCCTTTTGAATAATGAGCTAGTGATTTTTGAAGAGGGGCAAGATAACGTGTTGCGAAGGTGGAAAGCTGATTATAAGGAAGAAGAAAGCTTGACGTTTGAGTCGGAGAAGCACATTAGAGGTGTGAAGAAGAAAAAGAAGAAAATTAAGCTGTTGGATAGTAAAATCAGGTCGAAGTCTGAGGGAAGAGAATTGTGGAAAGCAAGCAAACAAGAGGTCAACGTTCGTATGAATGGTCTATCTGTTGAAGACGGTTCAGTTATTCTTTTGAAACCGCCATGAGTTGAGGAAGTAACGTCAAGCTATTGACGTTAAAGAAGCGCTTCGTGGGAGGCAACCCACGCCTTCGTGGAAAAAAAAAGTGTGTGAAAAAAAAAAAAAAAAAATGGGTCGCGCAGGTTGCGCCTGCGTAACGCAGGCTGCGCCTGCGTTTCTGTCTGTGACGCAGGCTGCGCCTGCGTTACTGGAAGTGGCGCAGTTTGCCCTGTAGGTTGCGCAGTTTGCTGTTGTTGTATTAAAAAAAAAAAAAATTTTTTTTCTTTTTTCTTTCAACCCCAATTCTTTACTACTCCCTAATTATTTTCTACTCAAATTCTTTTCTCCTCTTATTCTTTTATCCCTAAACCAAATTCTTTTCCTATTTCAATTCCAAAACCCCCCATCTCTCCTCCAAAATTCTAAACCTATTCTAATTCTTTTTCTTTAATTCATCAAATCCTATTTCTATCCTACATCAAATTTCATACCCACCCAAAATTTTTCCTTTTCACATTAATTTTTTTCATCCAATCCCTCCATTATATATACACACCCATACATACAAATCCAATTCCTCTTCTATTTATTTAAATTCAATTCTAAAGAGGAAATAATTACAAGTTCACCTCTTTGATTCGTAATTGGTTTAAATCTTCTCTAATATTATTTTTATTACGAATTTGTGTTCTTGTAATTGGAGGTTTTGTAGGATTCTTGTTATTTGGGAGATGGCTAGTCTAGGGAGCTCGTACGCATTATCCTCCACCAGATTCATCCGAGGAGGGTTATGATTCAGCTGGGCAGGTATGTTTTCTATTTTCCTTCGTATTTACTTCCATTCAATGCGGACATTGAATATTTTAAGTTTGGGGGTGGTTTGAGGGATTATTAGTTGTTGTTGTATTATGTGTTCATGTAGGATATCATGTTTTGCATGCTTAGTAGTAATTCATGCATATATGTTCGTATTAATTATGTTTGTTTCATATAGGACATTCTGTTTTTATTTTTCGTATACCATGTGAGTTCATATTAGTTGCATTTGCATGGCATGCATATTTCATGATCCCTTAAGATGAGCTAATTCTGATTGGTAGGTAGGTGTCTAATTGAGTGTGGTAATGATGAATAGAGGGTTGATTTATAGTTTCTATGAAATTGACTTGCATGTTACGGAAACAAAACTAATTACACAGTCTCGTTGGGTGCTTTTGAGCTAGGTTGAGATCATGCTTGTTTGGATGTTTTGAGATTTAATCACTTGATTATATTTAGAATTTTCATTATTCCCTTGATGGCCTAGAACAATTAAGTCTAAGTTTGGGGGAAAACATGGATTTCATGCTTAAATTGTAAATAATTGTCAATAATGGCTAGGCGTCAAATGGCTAGTAGCCGGCTCATATTTATATGAGTAGTCTAGGGTTGGAATTGAGAATTCTCATTCCAGATTGCATAAAGAAAAAAAAAGCAGAAAGAAAAAAGAAAAAAAAAAGAAAAAAAATGATGTCAATTGTTTATATGCAAAATTAACCAGGGTGAGCTCTTTAATACTCGAGCAATTAAGTTCTAGGGGACTTTGTGCCTAGTGACCTAAGGCTTTTATAGTCTGGGATCCACTAACCCAACGCTCGCTACATGGGTATTATTGTATAAGCCTTTCGGGGTCTCATCCATTGCACGGTTAAATAAGCATGCTTGTATATATGTGTCGTAGTAGTAGTAATAAAGCATGAATTTCTGTCTACCTTGGATAAGGATGGAGGTGTTCCTAGGTTATGAAGTGTCTACAGTCTATTCTATTTATAAACATGTGATTGTCTTGACGAAAAAGCATGTATGATTTTTGACCTAGTTTTGGGAGTATTTCTGATGAGCATTGCACACACGCACGTTTCTGTTCATGTATTGTTAGTATACGGGAACTTGGTCGAGCTCTATTTGGATTTAGTTGCATTCTTTGAGATATTTGCTTGTTAGTTGGTTTTGGTTAGTTTGTAGGGGATCGTTGCATTTTTCATATTAGTTGCATTCATGCATTGCATTGCATTAGGTTAAATGGATTTTGTGGGTACATTCGCTATAGGCCCTCACGAGACCTTACTCGTCCACTGGGGCTGCCTGGGGTTTAAAGGGCTTGTTGCATATGCCAAATGCAACCGTGATCACCTACGGAAGTGGTACTAGTTAGTTAGTTAGTTAGTTGTAATTGTTTATGCTTGAGGACAAGCATCGGTTTAAGTTTGGGGGTGTGATAAGTGGATTTTATATCCACTTGGATCGCTTAATTTCGGCTTAAATTGATTGTCTTGGGCTCAAGTTGTTGTGGTTTTGATGTGTTTTGCTTAGTTGTGCAGAATTACGAGAATGTTGACTAAGGTGGATGCTTCTATAATTTTTGGGGAATTAATTGATTAAAATTCGGATTTTCGAGAAGGGTTGCGCAGTTTACACTGTTTTGACCATATCTTGAGTTCTAGACGTCCGTTTGAGGCCCGTAAGCAGTCCACGCGAAGATAACGAGATTTCCTATCATTCTAAGATAGTCCAGAGGTCCAATTACGTGGGGAACGTTCCAGAAAATCTGAAGAAAAGTCAGCCACGAATTTTCCTTACAAAACATAATCAAATTAGGAAACGTATCTTGCAGAAATTCTATTATAATTCTGCTTTGTATTTTCTTGCTGGGCAAGACTTGTAGTGCCTATATAAACACATCATACCATTGTAATAGAGATAGACATATTATTAGTTATTATTTTTGTATCATAGCTTAGATCTGCAAGGGAGAAAAGGAGAGAAGGATTCAACGCTCGTGACAAGCAACGGATCTAGATCTACTTCAGCCTTTGTGTTATTCTGGATTCTAGATTTGTTTTCTTAACTCTTTGTTTATTAATATAATTACTTCTTTTATTCATATCTTGTTTTATATCATGTTTTCATCAAATCCCATGACGATGAACGATTCAATTATGAGCTAATCGTTGTCATGGGATTCTAACGGAGTTATCTATGTAGCTTAGTAGTTTATATGCTTTAAAGATTTATGTGTGGTGAATTCTTGATATCCTCGTATGGTTGTGTTTCATGTATTTAGATGCGTCGCGAACATCTAATTTGTTAATCTCTTGCTAAACGAGAGTGGATCTTGAGATTTAGAACTTGCCATGCTAGCATAGGATAGGTTGATGTTTTAACATCATGATTTGTGGCGTAAATAGAGATATTATGCTGCCCTATGTGATCTAAGTGGATAACTTGTGCTTAAACCTTTATGTTTTCAAATTCTATAGAGATATAGGGTCTAAACATAGTTGGTGTCTACCCATCTTCTATCTCTTTTGTGGATGCATGCGTAGTTTGGTATTAGTATACCGAGAGGTAGCTTTTACTTATTTCGTGTTGTCCGATCAGATATCAAAACCATCACATGTATTGATTAAAGGCTGCGACTCTAAGTGAAGTAGATAATGAAGTTAGAATTCCATGTTTATTCCCATATAAGTAATTTGATTTTAGATCTCATTAGCTAGTTAATTCTAAAATTGCATATTAGTTAAATTTAGTTAATTAAAATCTCAATTAATTACTTGTCTTAGCAGTGAATTAAGATCATACATTGTTGAATAGGTACATTTACTGAAAAGAACCATAACCTGATCCCTGTGGGAACGAATTTGGACTTAACCTTATATATTACTTGTGACCACGTACGCTTGCGTGATTTTGTGCTAACAGGTGCGGAGGTTGGAGTGTATGTACGTGTTTGTACGTGTGTGGTCAGTGATGGGTGTGTGATGGGTGTGTTATGTGTATGGATAGGATTTAAAATAATTTAAAATTCGTGGGGCTGAGATTAGATCTCAGTTCTCATTTTAATTGTGGGTTCTCATTTGAGCAAAACCCTATATATATATATATATATATATATATATATATATATATATAAAGCTTACGCTCTATAATGTAGCGGAGTACGTTATATAATAGAGCGTAAGCTTAATTCCAATATTGCCCCTAAGCTCTGCCACGTGGCCAGTCTACTTACGCTATATAATACAGCGTAAACGGGTTTTTTGACGAAAACCGGGTTTATTTTACAAAATAACTTAATAGAGCATATTGTGGTTGAATATGCATAATTTTACATATTATATCTATTCTTTCATCCACAAACCGTCCGGAAATCGCAAATCCACCAAAATCAGAAGTAAATCCCTCATCATTCATATAAAGTGAGTAATTTCGTGTATCTATATATCTTCATCTAATTGTTAATATGTGTGACACCCCCCCAAATCCGGGGTCAGAAGATTTGGTCGTCACGAGTAAATCCTCAAAATAAAACATTTGTTTAATAATAATCATTCACTTGTGATTGACCAACACTGGAAATGTAACATCTGTGACCCCAAACATACCAAGATCTTTTAAGGTTATAGGGCTAGAAACAAGAATCCAAATTCCATTAAGTAAAAAGTATTTATTCTTTACAACATTCTCTTCGATCAAATCTTAAATCACTGGTGTAACTTCAATAAGAAGTACGCCAGGCCAACTAGGCTATTACATAATAATAATAATAAATATTAGAACTCACTCATATAAAATAGATCTTACACTAAATCCAGACATCCTGAGCCAAGTCATCTTCGAAATAGCATCACGCTTCTTCTGTTTCTGAATAAGTCTCTCCAAACTACCTTACTGAAATGTTAGAATTTACAACAGCAAGTATGAGCGAAAGAAATTCTCAGCAAGCGTATAAAAATTTTGATATAAAACCAGGATAAGTGGGGCATAAAATCAACTGAAATGTAAAACAGTTTATAGAGAAAACTGAATCAACAACTGTGATACAATTCAAACCATAACTGAAATCATTTGGCATGTCATAAAAATGGATCATCTGCCAACTCACAATATATAATAGCCATTCTGGCGATATGGATTGGATATACATAACTGAAACACCATTGCCCCCTGATCAGGTTCAAAAGCAATGGGACCCTTTATACTCCACTGGTACAGCTATACCCGTGTGTATAATCCGGATTTCATGAGGGTACCAAAATAGGCAAGTAATGTTAGCCTATAGGAAGATGGAATGGTTACCATATCCTCCTTAAATATTGTTGGACCATGAAATCAACATGGCCTCCTACGCTTTAATAACTTCCAATCCAATAGAGCAACATCCGAATTCAACAGGAAATGCTTAGTTTCACATACAGTTCACATCCCTATTATTTACTACGATAATAAGGATATGAAGAGTTTATCATAAAGAAATTTCCACATCAAGTGACTGTGTTTGCACAAAAATATTTAGGAATCACAAATAGCTCTGAACAATAGCTATTCGTCATGATACGAATCGATGAAACATAAAATAAAAGTGTTTAAGATGATCAAGGGAGAAAATACTTGCCTCTGGTCCTTAGTTATTACGTACACCGAGGTAATACAACTATCTTTTTCTTCTATCTCACGTCATCATGTCCTCTGTTTTAATCATTCGTTGGTTTGACGCTCTTGCGATTGCCACGAGTCTGATCCGTCGACATCGAGCCCGCGCGTCTATTTCTATAATCAAACATAAGCTGGTACTTCAGTCTTCAAACGTCAATATCTACTTTCTATAAACGTTTATAAACTCAACTCGAACATATTAACCATGCTTACCAAAATCTCTATCGGGGGAAAATAATTGGAAATGTCCCCTTTGAACATAGACGTTTTCCCGGTGTTAAAACACCTCACAAGTAAACCAACAATTCCACAAACAATACTGCATTCATCTCCACCTTTTCCATCATCTACTTATCTCCGCTGACAAACCTAAGTCAATATTTACCAATTAATCCTTGTGAAGATAAAAATAATCTGACAATCATAGTCAGTAAATCAAGAAACGACGTCTACCCCTAACGACATCTTATAATATAAATCATATACACAATTAAGCACACATTAAATATATATCGACCAAAACTCAATTATAACCTAATCCTCGACACTTAATACCTTGATAATTCACATTGCACGTATAAAGACTCGATAAGTAGATCACATAATCACATAGCACGTACTTCACACAGCAGATGCGACTCACAAATAAAAGAGCACTCAATGTATTTTTAGAATATTTAAAAATATTTTTAAAGCACTTAAAAGAATTTTAGAAGATTTAATTAACCCTTTTTGAATTAAAAAAAATCGATAATAAACCCTCCGGGTAATTATTGAATTCCGAAAATATTTTAATAAATATTTAATCCGGGTTTGTAAATAATTTTAGAATTTTAAAACTATTTTTATCACTCCCAGATTATTTTTAGGATTTAAAACAATTACTTTCTATATTTAAATCATTTTTAAACTGAAAATTGGTTAAATTAAATAATTCTAATTAAATGAATTAAAATCAACTAATAATTAATTAATAAAATTATTCAATAAATAATTAAATTTATCAAATAATTAAATTAATTAAATCATTATTTGAAATTAATTAGTATAATTAAAAGTATTTAATTCTTAATTATTTTGCATTAAAAATAAATAATAAAATAATTTTTTTAAAATTTAAAAATAAAATTTAGAAATAAATTTTGAATTTCCAAAATATTTTCAGTAAATAATTTTCTGAATTTTATAATTAAATTCAGAATTATTTAAAAGATTTTTAAAAGTAAATTAAAGTAAATAAAAGTAAAATATATATATATTTTTTAAAAGCACGTCTTCTTCCTCGTACCAGACACCCTCCCCCCCACTTTACTGTTCACCCCGGTTCGACAAAAAATCCGGCCATCTCCGGCGACCCCAAAAACGTACCATTTGCTACGTTTTAAATATCAAAATCACTCCAAATCAGCTTCTAAACACAACCATACCAACCATTCGAACCCAAAACTAACTAAATCAAAAATCCGGCAAAAACCGAAGCAAATCCGGCGAGCTTAAAATTAAAAACGACGAGCTCGAAATCGGACACCAAAACACACGTTCTATATATCAAATCGAAGCCCAGGAGTTCAATAACTCATATCAATCATCAAAATCATCAACCAATCATCAAGAAATCCAGAAAATCGAAAATTATATTCACCCCCACAAAATTCGATTTCGAGTTTTAGGCTATGAAAAATCAAACAAAAATTATCATGATGCTCCTGGGATTATATACAATCTATAGATACTAACCATATCAACAACAAATCACTGTATGATTCACAATAAATTCATAAAGTTTCGAATTTAAAAACAAAATAACAATTTATGATTCAAGCTAACACACATATCAACACATATATAAACGTGTAGTAGAGATCAAGAGCTTCAGTTTGGTTACTCACATGATCGATTTGGATCCCGGAATCACTGTCAAAAAGTGATTTGATTCTGAAGAACACCAAGAACACAATTTCCAGAATTTTCAGAAAATAATAATCAAAAATCTGATTTTTGATTAATTTTGATAATTAACAATAAAAATCTGCTATTTATATTAATCTGAAAATTAATACCCCAAAAATATTTTTAACCCCTAATTAAAATTATTAAGCCTTAAAAATAATTTTTATGGGATAAAAATGTAAAATTTTTATTTTTAAACAAATATAATATAAATGCCAAAATTCCCCAAAAATTATGAATTTTACAAAAATTACAAAATAATGCATTTTTAAATATCCTGTCATTATATAAAAATAATTTTATCAAAAACAAGGCCTCGAATTCAATACAGGGGCTAGATCCGGAAATTAAAATGCGAAATAATTATATTCTAAAAATATAAAAATTACAGAAAAATAGAATAAAATATTTTATGCTACACAGAAGTCACATAACACGTATGGGATAATTTTCCTATTTAATAAAAATCATAATGCGTTTAAATGCATAAAAATAAACTAACACACTGTAAATTAAACTAAAAATATATTTTAATATAATAAATTACACATAATTTTCCCTGATTGATCAAAAATGTAAAATACAAAATTTTCAAATATTTTCATAATGCACCCAAATATTAAAGGGGCACGGATAAGATACCGGGTAAAATTTTAGTACGGGAAAAATATAGTTTTGATCCTTAAAATTCTAAAATAATCTCAAGTTACCAAAAATTTGAAAATACAAAATTTTAAACATTTTAATAATTTATACAAATAAAACTTTTGTACACGGGTAGAATATCGGGTATAATTTTTGTACCAATAAAATACCAACTCGATCCATAAAATTTTAAAACAAACTCAATTTATCACTTTTGATAAAAATATAAATTTTTAATAAAATAAACATTTTTACTAACACAGGCAGTACCAAATACAGTCTACCCGAATAACCTATTAACAATTAAACACATAACTGCATTCAAATTAAAATTAAATATTCACAATCTTATTATTCCTTTACGGAAAACCAATAAAATATTTAAGTAATAATAATAATAAATCCGGAAAAATCGGGGTTGTTACAATATGTGTATAGATTTGTGTACATGTATGTATACATATATCATCAACATCACCTTATTGTAGATTTGTGTACATGTATGTATATAGATTTTTGTATATATATTTCAAATTTTTGGATTATTTTGAAATAGGGTTCGAATTTCTGGATTAATTTCGAATTAGGGTTCAAATTTTTGGGTTATATTTCGTTTTTTAGATTTATGGATAATTTTCAAATTATTAGGATTAAAATTTTGATTTGTGGATAAAGTTTGCATTTTAAAGTTTATTGGATTAAAGTTTCAATTTGTGAATAAAGTTTGGATTTGTGAATAAAGTTTGAATTTGTGTAGTTAAAGTTTGAACTTGTGAATAAAGTTTGGATTTGTGGATAAAGTTTGAATTTGTGTAGTTTGGATTTTTTTTATATGTATTGTGTAGTTTGAATTTTTTTTTTGTTTGGATTAAAGTTTTTAGTATGTATTGGATTTTAGATGGAAGATTTTTGCGGTCCGGTTGATCGTTCTCTCCTTACCGACCAAGATAACCATATTATTAGTAGAATATGGGTTGGGGATCATCGAGATCAACTTAAAATCCATCAAAGTACCTCGTTCCTTAGTCAATGGGAATTAGAGCCATATCAAATTCGTCTTTTACAACATTGGGGCTTTGGAATGTTTGCCAACCGAGAGCTGTTATGCAAAATGATGTGTCTTTAATTACGTCATTAGTGGAGCGTTGGAGGCCGGAAACCAACACATTCCACTTTACTTTCGGGGAGATGACGGTGACACTTGAAGATGTGTACATGTTGACGGGGCTTCCGATTATTGGAGAGGCGGTAACTTTGAGTGAAGAAATTCACGTAAAAATACTTGGTTACGCGATTGGCCGGATCCGACGCTCTCATTTGAGGAAGGGATGATACTCCAAGTGCCCGAACAAGGAGGATCCGGTGCTTCTAGAAATATATACACGAGGGTATGTGTCTTATTTGTGTGGGGCGATATTGTTCCCAACAAAATCAAACAATGTTTCTCATCCAAGATTAATTCCTTTGTTGATTGATACTTCTAGAATTTTTGGGTATGCTTGGGGTGCAGCAGCACTTTCTTATCTATATAGGAATTTATGGGAGGTAAGTCATAAGGATTGCAAGTCCATTTCGGGATGCTTGACAATATTGATGCTTTAGGCACGTGAGAGGGTACGCCCGGGACAACCTATGCTAGCATTTCAAACCCGGTATATATGGCCTAGGGCTTTGGCATGGGCGGTTGATCTCGTTGGCCCAGGAAAATCTAAGTACTTTAATGTCCATCATAATATTGATGCATATCGCGGGATGTTTGATAACTTTAACGCAAAATGGGTTAAGTGGAGGCCATATGTTCGCTTCTATCGGCATTTTAATCCCCAATTTCAGAGGGCCTTTTTAGCCAGGAAGGGTGGGAAGACAGTTTGGTTTTCCATTAAACATTCCGCCGCCACCGCCGGATGATATGGCAAGGTTGAGGGCGAGATCTGAACATTCTTTTATGAATCAACATTATCTCAATTATGCTCGATATGTAGTTATTTGGAATGAATTTGTGCATAATGGTGTTAATATTTTGGGGCCACCTTTAGATGCCATATCTCTTGAGGAGTATATGGATTGGTACTATAATGTTACCAAATTAAAGATTTTGCCGCCCTCAAAACCAACCAAGGATCTGAAAATATTCCAACAACCGAAAGACAAGTTCGACAATCCCAAGGCAATGGACTTGGTACGTATTTTTTATAACATGGAGTATGTTATTTGAGATAGTTTTGTTGAATATTCCTGTATTTATATTTATATTTTGTCCTTGCTTCATATGTATTGTAGATCATATGTACCGCGCGAGACATGAGTAGGCTTTGCTCTTATGATATGCATGGGATTTTTCATGAGGAAATATTGCCAAGCTTCGTGAATAAATTTGATGAATTAATGCTCGAGACATATGGCCCGACATATGAAAGGCCCGACTTCAAGAGTTGTTTTCCAAAAAGAAAGGCAAGAAAGACCCAAGAAGTTAGTCCCGAGAAGGAAAATTATTACGAGGGGTATGAACGCTATGACCATCCTTATGATACTCAGGAAACTTTTATGGTTGGTCCTAATGCTCCACCAATTCATAATCCTACTCAATTCGACGATGATCCTAGTGTACACTTTGAATTGGAAGAGGCTCTGGTTGAGGTATAACTTCTTTTTTCTAATTTCACAATGTCAATTTGTCAATTAGTAAGTCATTAATAACTCATTTGTTCACTATGTTCATTTTAGGGTTTATTAACAAATCCAAGGGACATGGTTGGTCCTAGTGCTCCACCAATTCATAATCCTACTCAATTTGATAAAGGATCCCTTATAAAGCCGATTAAGATGAATAAAGTGGATTGGTTGAATGTAAATTGGTGGGAATGTGATAAGCCTAAAAATTTTCCAATTAATTGTAGTGCAAAAGCGGTTGCTTCTTTGAAACCGGGCAATGAAGTGGAGGATACTATAGTTGATTGCTATACTGTATTGCTTGAAAAAAGAGAAAACACCCTCTTTGGTCATCAACATGGTGCCGTCAAATATTACTTCATGTCTCTGTGGTTCTTCCAAGTGATGAGGGCTCATCAATACAAAAATATGAAGAAAAATCCCGTAAAAAGGAAAGCTAGTGAATGGATGGCCATTGATGCGGACTTTAGAGCATATGGCATAAAGGAAGGGGAAATGGTGACCAATTTTGACTATATTATCATGCCGCTTGCAACGGGCGGTCATTGGATCCTATTCTTGTGGTCAATGACCAATTTTAGAGTATCTTTGTTTGATCCTCTAAGGGACGATACTCCTTACATGAAATCAAATGATCTATACAAGACGGACTTCTACATTGTGGTATATTTTATCTTTCTTTTTTTTAATTTCTAGTAGTCCATATTTATGTTAGTATTGTTTGGTACATTACTAAGACAATTCATGTTTGTTTGATAGGAAAAATTGGTCCCTCTCATGTTGCATCGGTTGGATCCTAAAAAATTTGAACATGTCGTATTCCCTGATGTTGAAAACGTCTATGACCGACCTAGGCAAACCAATGGGCTTGATTGCGGAGTTTTTTGTTATGAAGTATATAGATTGTATATTGACTTGCAATGCCCAAGCTTGGTGTGGTGTCCAATGGAATTAAGATGTGACCAAAACATTCCGACGGCGTATTGGTTGGGAGCTCCATAAAAATGCAGCTCGGCATTTGACTTTGTCGTCCCACGATTGTAGACTAGCGGGATTGTAATTTAATAGTTGGACGTTTTTGAGATTGTATGTTACTAGTTGGAATTTTTAGAGATTGTAGGTTATTAGTTTGTTTTTGGAAATTTTAGAGATTGTTACTAGTTGTTTGTTTGAGTTTGGTAGTTGTTTGTTTTTTCGGAATTTTTACTAGTTGTTTGTTTGAGTTTGGTAGTTGTTTGTTTTTCGAATTTTGAAAAAACAGGGGAAACAGGGCAACACTTACTTTGTTTGTTTGTTTTAGTTGTTTGTTGAGTTCAGGGGCTGGAAAAAACCGGGCAAAAGTGCTCGGATCTTACGCTCTATAATAGAGCGTAAGTCTATTTATAATATAAAAGCGCTGAAAAAACAGGGGAAATAGAGCAAAGTAGCTCGGATCTTATGCTCTATAATAGAGCAGAAGCCGCTCTATAATATAGCGGATACGCGCTCTATTATAAAGCGTAAGATCCAAGCTTTTTTTTTTTGCTCTATTTTTTTCTTTTTTCCCTGTACCAACTTCAAGCATCAAGCCACCACCAAATTGAAAATTGCACCAAATCAATAAAATCAATACCAAATTCACTCAAAAATAAAATCAACTTCAAGCATCAAACCACCACCAAATTGAAAATTGCACCAAATCAACAAAATCAATACCAAATTCACTCAAAAATAAAATCAACTAACCAAATTGAAAATTACTAACCAAATACAACAAAATCAAATCATTCTTGTTGCGACTTTTTTTTTTGATTTTATTGGACAATTTCGTGAATCATTTGATTTTTTGGACAATTTCGTGAATCATGTTTAGCATCAAGTTCTTTGCAAAGATTACGTTTCCTTGATTTTTTGAGGTGGACATTTCTATGCCACTTTTCACTCTTTCCCCCTTGCAACCTTTAGTGGTGGAAATTATAGGGTCTTTCAAATCTTCAAAATCTTCAAATCCATCAAAATCTTCACCTCCACGTTCATCATCACATGATGGTGTTTTTTTTCGTAGAAGGCATCTCTATAGGAAAATTTTCCACATATTCCGCCTCTTCTTCAATCAATCTCATGACGTATTTAAATCTTGGAATCGAACAACTTCCACGAGCCGCTAAATCTTGAAAGGCTTTGCACAAAGTTGTATATCAGGCGGGTTGTGATTGAAGAATATTGCCAATGATAGGAGGTTTATACGATATAGACCCGGCAATTTTATTTGCTCCAATTGTCCATCTCAAGTTAATTAAATTTGAAGGGATCTCCTTCCATTGCATCATATTCAAGTGTCGAATAATATCAAATTTCCAATAAATACAATTTATCATAACATTGGCCACGGTTATTTGATACACTTTTCTATATTCCTTTGCCACCGTGGTCTTATATGCTTCGTACAACTTAAATAGCATAGTACTCATGGAATCTCTCTCATTCTTAACATAGGCTCCTCTTTGTTTAAGTTCGTGTTGAAAACGTCTAAACATTTCCTTTGTATGAATAGATGCCGCATGATTCTCCAATGAGGAGGATGTTATTCTTGACCTTTCCTTATACTTTGTTTCATAGTCCGCTTCTTTCTCACGAAGATATTGTTTCTCCAATGCTTTTTGTGAATTCTCTATAAACTCTTTCAAACCGGTGCTAGCTTTTACATACTCGTCAAAAAATGCATTCATTGACTCACTTCTCGAGGTAGTTGTTATCCCGGTAATGAAATGAAGTTTAGTGTACACACTAACCCACTTATGTCGAACAGAATACATTTCTTGTAACCAACCATGATCAACCAAGTTATATTTTTCAACCAAATCACCCCACTTATTTTCAAATTGTTCAACCGTCATTGACTTGTACAAACATAAGTTGAAATCTTCTTTGAAATGTGGTTCATATGTGTACAAACCGGATAACTTCTCCCTGAATTTAGTACTTATATGCCAAGTACAATAAAGATGGTTCGTGTTTGGTAAAATTTCGACAATTGCATTTCCAAGTGCAATGTCTTGATCGGTGATGATGGAGATTGGAGGCTTGTTTCCTATATCTTCCAACCAATTCTTCAAAACCCATATATAAGAACTTTCTTTCTCATCCCTTATTATTTTAAAACCAAACAATATGGATTGGTAGTGGTGGTTCACCCCCGTAATAGGTACAAATGGCATACTATACCTATTTGTGCGGTATGTGGAGTCAAATACTACCACGTCTCCAAAAATTTTATATGCATTTAATGATCTTGGATCAACCCACAACATGAAATGCACCCGATTATCCTCATCAACATCTACTCGATAGAAAAATTCCCCAAAACTATAACATTTCAATTCTTGGAGTAATGTCAAACCTTCTTTGGCATCACTCGAATCAAATACATGATGTCTAATATCACGCAAAATATTCCGAATGTCTTGACTAGTAAATCCAATATTCTTAAAGCTTCCCGTAAGCTCACCCATTACATTCAAAGTTTGTGGAGGCCCAATACCCGACTTACTCAAAATTATAATCAATTGTCACATGATGGGTGTTATCTTTTTTGGCCTTCGCATGAAATGTACCTCACTAGGTGAAACCATCTAATGATTGTGTACTTAACCAATGTTACCTCCCACTTCTTTGATGTCTCTCTATGAACAATATACATTCGCGCCTTACACTTTGTTCTAGCAAGAGAATCTCTATTTCTCTTTTTTTTCGGAACTTCATCTTCATCATCCTAATCTCCCACCATTTCGACATATATACAAACGCGAACAAATCTTTTTATTTTTTGAACGTTTATGTGTAGTTATAATTATTACTTCAAAGCCAATACGCCTACCATAATCTCTATAAAACCTCACCGCTTCATCTAAACTATCAAATAATTGAACAACACATGGGTAAACATCATTCAAATCATCCAAAGAAACACCATTACCTTCACCATCATCGTTGTCATCAACATCATCACCATCTTCAACATCATAGACAACATCACCATCGTTATCAACATCATTCTTAACATCTTCATTATTATCATCATCATCAAGATCTATTATTTTAGGTGTGTGTGGATTTTCATTAACATCTTCATTTTCTATCTCAATCTCAATCTTACTAGGTATCTTATTAGGAGATTTTAACTTTGAAAAAATGAAAGAAGCCATGGGTTAAATAGAGAGCTAACCTTAAATTTCAAGCTCAATCTTCAAAATCTTAATTTGGGATTGGTACTCCAAGCTCAATCTTCAAAATCTTATATAACGTATACGCTCTATTATATAGCGTAAGTGACCCTTTTCCCTGGCCGTTGATTGGACATTTTAATGGTTATTAATTACATTTATCATTAATCTATTATAGATACTTTTTAAATATTAATTAATGGAGCCTGAAGTTGTATATAATATTATGTTCTCGACTTTTATTTCGATTGTTAGTTAATAGACTCGTAGTATAAAACTTCAATGTTAAATTAAATTAATATTTAATTTTACTATTTTAATTAATTGAATTTATATAACGTCACTCTGTTAATATAAGAGTAGCTATATTATTAATTGCATTTATTATTAATCTATTATAGATACTTTTTAAATCTATAATGGAGCCCTAAGTTATATATAATACTATATCTAGACTTTTATTTCGATTTTTAGTTAACAGACTCCTAGTATATAACTTCACTAGTAAATTAAATAAATTAATATGTAATAATGTTAAATTAATTAATAAAATTAATTTAATATTTAGTGGAATACCGCGGTATGTTGTATGCATGACATACCATACTCGCATACCATTAAGAGTGGATTTCTGCTTTTAATAAATAGTATAGATGTATTAAAATTAGTAATTTATCAATAATCCATAGAGAAAATTATTGTACTACACTATTGATAAATTTTCAAGTACAGAATATAGAATATGGGCTTTTTGATATCCAATTAACTTTATTATAATTACAAACTCGAACTAATAATTCAAGTTAATTAAATTACAATATATCAACTAGAAATATATTATAATATAAGGGTCTGTATTAGACAAGAACCAAACTCTAAAAAAGAAATCAGGGAACAATTATTATTATTGGATTACTTCCAAATCTCAATTTATTTTTAAATACAAAATCTTTGTAAGGGAATTGTTGAAAATAAAAACAACTACACTAATTTCAAAAAAAAAAAACAACTACACTATTTGTTCAATTAATTGAATTAGTAAAATTATTCATTTTTTAAATTCTTTTATTTTTATTAATATTTTATCCCATATATCTTTTGACTGATTTTTTTAATATTAAAATCATTTCTTACTTTAAAAAATTAAATTTACTTTATTAAACTTTTTTTACAAAAAAATAATTCCCGAGATAATAGGATTCTATTCCAGAACATATTCTGTATCGTACTAGAAATACAGTGTTCTGCTACTAATTTTAAAAATAATGCACATGAACTTAAAAGTTCTACAAAGGTATATGCTTCTTTTACAAAATTCTACAACTGAACTTATTTTTTCTTACAATATTCTGTTCCATAACATTATTATCTCTTGTTATATTCATACCATAATTTTATTATTCTACAATGGAACTTAAAAGTTATACCATAAAATTTTGTAACCTAAAATTTACTTGTATATAAATGTTCTGCTGTTGACTCATATTGTGCTTATACCATAACTTGAGTGTCCTCATCAAAATTGATGAAAATAATGAGAAATTTTGTGATGTTAATGGAGGAATTTGTGTTTGTTAACGGAGGAATTTGGTGATAACAAATTTCGGAGGTTGCTGGAATAACGAAACTATGAAAACAGGGGGATTTGGGATTTTGGATGTTTGGGGTTGGACTTGAGAGGTGTCTCGACTTGTTATATGTGTCGGATCCTTTTCCAAGATGCATGCGTACCTTATTTTTATAAGGATTAATTCAACGCAGTTTTGTTAAGGATTGGTTTTTAATCCCTATGATTATTAAGGGATGTATTTTGGGAATTAGTAGATTTTATCTCTTTGAATTATATTCGCGTTGGGATATCGTTTGGAGATATTTTCTATCATTAATTGGAGATTATTCCTCGTTTCAGGGAGAGAAAATAATTAACTTGGGGATTAAGTTAATTATTATTAGATTCATATTTGGAAATTTGGGAGATATTAGAGTTAACCGAAAATATGGCATAACAACTACCCCCAGTTCTTCAGTGCAGCTTGATGGACTGGAGAACTAAGCATGCTTCGATCTTCCAAATTTCTTAAGTCACTGAAACAACTAGGAGATGAAGCTTAGTAAATAATATGGAGCATCAAGGTGCCCGTAATATGCATGTGGATATAAACGAGACAATATGCTAGATGTAAAAAAGAATAAGTTTTGTAGGTGTGAGAGAATGTATCTTGTAGGGTCATCCAAGCATTATTCCATAAAATCATCCAAAGCATTCCGAGCAATATCCTAAAAAGCATACATTCAAAGAAATATCTTCCAGTCGAAGAAGGTCATATATACCATGTCTTCTTGAGAGTATCCCCCTCAAAGGGGGTCATTTTCCTCAGAAATTTATAAATTCGGGATACCCTCCTCAAAGGAGGTCGTTCCCCATTTCAGAAATACCCTCCTCACAGGAGGTGGATTTTCCGAAGATCGTACCTTGATGAGATGTCGGAAGTATGGACATCCCCCCGGAAGTACGGTTTTTGCAAGGATTTTATAAGTCGGGATACCCTCCTCAAAGGAGGTCGCTCCCCATTTCAGAAATAACCTCCTCACATGAGGTGGATTTTCTGAAGATCGTACCTTGATGAGGTGCCGGAAGTACGGACACCCCCCTAGAAGTACGGTTTTTGCAAGGATTTAACAATTTGGGATACCCTCCTCAAAGGAGGTCGATCCCCATTTCAGAAATACCCTCCTCACAGGAGGTGGATTTTTCGAAGATCGCTTCATTCTTACTAAGACTCTCCTTAGAGGAGATCGTCTTTTAAATAAATCACGAAGACCCTCCTTAGAGGAGGTCGTCTATCACAAAAAACAAGGGAGACCCTCCTTAGAGGAGGTTATCTTCCCAAAGCCATATCAATATCCCAAGATTCTTCAAAAAAAGATATCAGCAACACTTGAAGGGTCTTCTAAAAATTATCAGCAACACCCAAAGGTCTTCTAAAAAATATCAGCAACACCCAAAGGTCTTCTAAAAATTATCAGAAACACCCAAAGGTCTTCTAAAAATTATCTGCAATACCCAAAGGTCTCGATTTTGAAAGGAAGAGTGATTTTCGAGTACTGCTGAACCTTTTTTTTCCCCGATCTGTTGTCGCACGGTGGCTACTGCTCAATTTGTTTGTCTTGATTTGTTTTTTCTTTATCCTACAGGTCCCAACCTTCGTCTTCCTACCTTTCTTTGGTCGCTTGATGCCATCATCCTTTCCTGTTCCTATATTTTGTTTTACCGCAGTAGGCATCGTACTATGCTCCTTCGCCTTGTTACTTTTTTATCCATCCGTCCGATCCATACGAGAGTACATAATAATAACCAAGTTGTTTTCTCCTCTTTAATCAGAACACATAAGATTGATGTTAGTACCAATTACCACATATTAACATTTAATATAAAATTAACAACTTAATACATGGCATATACAAGTAACACATGTCAACAACAACTTTATTCCTATGTTATTCTAATTGGACATGCATGCACCTTTATGACTTTGACATGCATTAGAAATTAATTTAATCAAGAAGTGTACATTAGTATACTAATAAAACAATTAATCTAAACACGTATACTAAACAGGTCAAAGGAATAAACATGTTAATCTAAGCATGCATAAAATATTTAGTCAAAAATAATTTATGTCTCGCAAATATTTTATTAATAAAAATATAATATTCATGATATAAAATGTTTATATAATTGCGTAAAATTAAAATAAACAGAAAATTTATCTCGATTTTTTATGAATGGCCAGGTGAATTGCAAGAGTAGCCAAATTTTTTCCTCCCGCAGTTTCCTTTTTGTAGTATTCTTTTTTTACTTGCCTCGCTCCTCTTTTGAAATTTCCAAGCCTCCTGCACTGGTTTTTAATTTTCGAACAACTTCCAGCTTTTTAACACCATGCTAGGTCCCACATGCTTGTCTTCTTCCTGATCAACCATTATTTGATTTACGCTTTGATTTCTTCGACGGGTCCCTTGACAAATTCCATGGACATGTGTATTTTGTTTTGATTTTATCATCTGGTCTCCTGCTGCTTCACCATGTTCGAATTATATGAATTTAAAATAAAGCCCCCGCCTCCACCCTTTTGTTCCTCCATTAAAGTCGTGTAAGATCCAATATTGACCCCCCGTGTGTGTGTACGTGTTGTATGATTTTATTGTCCTCCACAATAAAAAATATCCCCTCCTTCTAGCGCCAATTTTTAACGGAGGAATTTGGTGATAACAAATTTCGGAGGTTGGTAGAATAACGAAAATATGAAATTTGGGGGATTTGGGATTTTGGATGTTTGGGGCTGGACTTGAGAGGTGTCTCGACTTATTATATGTGTCGGATCCTTTTCCAAGATGCCTGCGTACCTTATATTTATAAGAATCTAGCCAACGCAGTTTTGTTAAGGATTGGTTTTTAATCCTTATGATTGTTAAGGGATGTATTTTGGGAATTAGTAGATTTTATCTCTTTGAATTATATTTGCGTTGGGATACCTTCCTGATTTGAAGGATATCGTTTGGAGATATTTTCTATCATTAATTGAAGATTATTCCTCATTTTAATGAGAGAAAATAATTAACTTGGGGATTAAGTTAATTATTATTAGATTCATATTTGGAAATTTGGGAGATATTAGAGGTAACCGAAAATACGGCGTAACAACTAAAATGTTGTTGGACGAATTTCGTAACAACACGAAGTCGGAGGTTTGCTGGAATAATAGAGCGAATTGGTATGAATATGGCTGTTTTAGGGGATTATGGTTTATGAAAAAAGAGGGGGCTAGACTTGGCAGGTATCTCGATTTGTCACGTGTATCGAATCCCATCCCTCTGCCAAGATGCCTACGTACCTTTGTTTATATAGGATCACGCCCACGTAGTTCTGTGCAATTGTGTCTATCCCTGAGAGACTTTAGGGATAAACTTCGTTAATATGGTAATTACTGATTTTATCTGATTTAATCTTATCGTTGTGATATCTTCCTGATTTGAAGAATATCGTTGGGAGATATTTTCCTTTATTGATTGATTGAGATTGATTCTTTCCTCATTTAAGAGAGAGGATAAAACTTGGCGATTAAGCAATAATTATTAATCTGAATTAATAATTAATAATTATTAGAAATTTGGGAGATTATTAGACATGCCAAAAATATGGCGTAACAACTAGCCCCCAATTCTTCAGTGTAGCTTACTGTAGTGGAGAACTAAGAATTCTTCAAGCTTCCAAAATTTCTTGAGTCGCTGAAAAAACTGAAAATAGATGATTAGAAAAACATTTAGAGCACCACTGTGCTCGTTAGGCGTATGCGGATGCAAGTGTGACACCATGCGATGCCCACTATAAGATATATATCTGCCAAGGTTTTCAAATGTGCGAGCATAAATAATATTTTTGAAATCCTTTGCGATCCTTGTTGTCTAGTTAGGACCTTGGCGCTTGTATATATCCTGAATTGCCGTACATGCTATTCAAGTGTCTGATGCAACCATATAAGGATGTGTCTTGCAGGGTCTTCAATAAGAGATGTAGATATAATCTTGGCAAACCTCGCACGCGTCCCTTCTTGGGCTGACTATGCTGAGGTTTCCTGGCGAACCTCGCATGCGTCCCTTGTTGGGTTAACTGTGCTATGAAGTTTTAAAGATATTTTGCATAGGGATGCCTTTCCACCCATGCGATCTTGAGAGATCTCTTCATGGGCCTTCAATACTCCAGAGGGTGTTGCACTTTACTCAAGCGTGGAGCATTGCGAGATTTATAACTTGTACAGGCTACCCTACTTGACAATTTAGTTCTCAAGTTTGAATTTTTTTTACATATATGTACACTATCACGACGATATATGAAAAATATTTTACAAATCCAAATGCAATAATAAATATGCTCGTTTAAGAGTGTCGCGATATTTATTTTCTTCGAAAATAATGCTCTTTTTTTGTAGAAAATCTTTTTCAAAATTATGCATCTCACATATATAATTTTCTTTTAAAAGCATGCAGCTCGTACGGGATTGTAAAATATCCACAATCAATCAACATAAATATTCGCAATTCATCAACATAAATATCTCGTACAATTTTTTTCAAATCGTAATAATTTTACAATTATAAAAATATAGTTTGCACGAATTTTCTGAATAATAAATATTTTTCTTGAAAATATATTTAAAAACATAACTATGCATGCATGACATGGCATAATAATTAATTTGCAGATAATTAAAATTAAAAAAAATAAAAACTTATCTTTTGTTTTCCATTTCCAGCTAGTTGCGAGTTTCCAAGTGCTTCCATCGTTGTTATTGCTACTTCTATGCTCCTGTGCTCTGCCAGTAATTTTCTTTTTTTTTTTTAAACTCTTGCGGGTCCCTTCCTTGCCAAATTGGTTGTTTCCTGTTTGTTGCCCTTTTGATTTGCCAATTCTTTCTCTTTTTCCTGTTGGTCCCATGAAAAAGCTTCGTCTTCTTTCTATTGCCTTGGCTCCATTTTTACTTTTGCTGCTCGTTCTACTTCTTTTTGTTGTTGTCATCGTTACAACAGCTGCTGTTTTGTTTTTTGTTTTTGGTTGCCGTCGATCCTCTGTATGTATGTGTTGATAAAACCCAAAATCCCGTTTTTGTTTGATATTCGTTTGTCCTCCGTAAACGAAAAGTATCCCCTCCCTCTAGCGTCAAATTTTGTTGGAGGAATTTCGTAACAACACGAAATCGGAGGTCTGCTGGAATAATAGAGCGAATTGGTATGAATATGGCTGTTTTAGGGGATTAGGGTTTATGAAAAAAGAGGGGGCTGGACTTGGCAGGTGTCTCGATTTGTCTCGTGTATCGGATCCCATCCCTCTGCCAAGATGCCTACGTACTTATGTTTATATAGGATCAAGCCCTCGTAGTTCTGTGCAATTGTGTCTATCCCTGAGAGACTTTAGGGATAAACTTTGTTAATGTGGCAATTACTGATTTTATCTGATTTAATCTTATCGTTGTGATATCTTCCTGATTTGAAAAATATCGTTTGGAGATATTTTCCTTTATTGATTAATTGAAATTGATTCTTTCCTCATTTCAGAGAGAGGATAAAACTTGGCGATTAATCAATAATTATTAATCTGAATTAATAATTAATAATTATTAGAAATTTGGGAGATTATTAGACATGCCAAAAATATGGCGTAACAGTGATCAATATTGGTATATGATTATAATTGTCAATCAGATATGAATTGCCTCTAGATAGTATATATAGTGTTTTTGGACAACTTCCCCCATGATCTATATATCATAAAATATATATTACTTTGAAATACACGTAAGAATTCTTAGGGTTCTCAGGTTATGAGTACTCCAAGGAATATGACCCCATAAATATAATATTACAATCAAAATATAGGGGTTGATGCAAATGAGAACCATTACCTAAAAGAGAACCGGAGATCCATTAACCACCGTTGGATCAATATTCAATTATTGGCTAATATTTTTTCAGAGGTAATTAATGTAGAATATTCACAAATCAATAAAAAAGGTAACCAAATAATTGTAAGATTTTTTCTAAAATACACAATATTTGTATGTTTATTCGTCTACGTATCTATACGTGTCTTCTTACACACAATATTATATCTTCTCGTTCAATACTTGAACTTTGAATGTTATAGAACTGAAAGTTCATATGAAGAACATGTAGTGCAAATACTTAAGTTCATATGCAGAACGTACTTATTTCTATTAAATTATATAAGTTCTGCACATGAACTTTTTGAAAGTTCTACATTAAAACGTGTTTATGTCTTACATGTGAATTCGGAGATCTAGAATGTTCATGTGTAGAACATGTAGTGCAAATATGTAGGTTAATTCATACGCATACCATATTTATTTTTATTGAATTAAATAAGTTCGCACATGAATTTCAAAAGTTCTACATTTAAACTTCCCTATATTTTAAATTTGAACTTGGAAATTGATGATATCCAATCTTGATTATATTTTTATTATGTGATTTTCGGAAGATATGAAATTATGTAGTATTTAAATTTTTGGGAAAAAATTTGGTAAAGATTCACCACAAATTTTGTTAATATTCTTTCCTTTTTGATTTACAAATTTAATCTATAGTATATGATAAGTGTATCTTTATTGTATTTATGTACAGTATTTAATAATTGGTTCTTAGGTTCTCAATTTATAGTGGTTCTCCATGGATCGTGACACAGGGGTTGATTCAAAAGAGAACCACTATCCAAAAGAGAACCGGAGATCCATTCATCACCATTGGATCAATATTTAATCAATGGCTATGATTTATTTTCAGAAGCAATTAATGTAGAATATTCACAAATCAATAAAAAAGGTAACCAAATAATTGTAAGTTTTTTTGTAAAATACAAAATATTTGTATGTTTCTTCTTCTACGAATCTATACATGTTTTCTTATACAAAAATTACTTCTCCTCGTTCAACACTTAATTTTGAATGTTAAGGAACTGAAACTGAAAGTTCAAGTGAAGAAAATGTAGTGCAAATACGTAAGTTCATATGCCGAACGTACTTATTTCTATAAAATTATATAAATTCCACACATGAACTTTGAAAGTTCTACATTTGAATATGTTTATGTCTTACATATGAATTCGGAAATCTAAATAGTTCATGTGAAGAACATGTAGTGCAAATATGTAAGTTCATACACAAAACGTATTTATTTTTATAGATTTAAATAAGTTCCGCACATGAACTTTAAAAGTTCTACATTTGAACTTCCCTATATTTTAAATTTGAACTTGGAAATTGATGATATCCAATCTTGACTATAGATTTTATTACATGACTCTTGGAAGATATGAAATTGTGTAATATTTAAATTTTTGTGAAAAACAATTGTTAGAGATTCACTACAAATTTTGCTGATTTCTTTCCTTTTTTTAATTTAAAATTTTAATCTATATTATAAATATGGTAAGTGTATCTTTGTTGTATTTATGTATCGCGTATCTTTATTTTATTTAAGAAGTAGTTCTTAGGTTCTTAGACATTACTTCGGTGCTTTTTAATCCTTACAAAATGGCAGCAACATACCCTTTTTGTGATTTCTTTCTATCAAAGAATCATATAAATGCTCGATTCCCGCGTGATACACTTTGAATCGAAAGACTTTTCTCAATCCTGAACGGGACTTTTATTTAGGTAACATCGATGAAGCTACCGCGAAGGCTATGAACTTAGATATGTAATTCGTCCATAGGACAAATCAGATATGTAATTATTGGAATAATTGTTGACTCAAATGTCAGTTTAGAGTGGTTCTCCATAGAGCGTGACCCTCAAAATATATATTATTTTTCATTTAAGATTTAAACCTTATTTGCATCTAATAGTATATGCAAACTATCAAAATATTTTATTTTTCATATTGGAAGTAAAATATTTTGACAAATATGTAAGAGTTCTTAAGATTCTCTAGTTAAGGGTTCTCCAAGGAAAACGGTATGTTTGGGAGTAAAATTTTAATTTAATAATTCTATAAAATTTATGGATGTAAATTCTAAGTTTAGAATTTATTGAAACCCAAAACCTTACAACATACTAATATGTCCCGGTTAATCATAAAATTTAAATGAAATTGGGAAGTCATCTGAATAATTGATTTTCAAATAACGCGAACAATATTAATAACATAAAATTTACTATTGCACTATTCTAGTACGTAGTTGTATGTAGGCGTTTCTAGACTTCTCTCGAAGCATGTATTGTTGTTTTTTACATTAACAAAATTTTAGGTGTGCATGTCTATAGAATCACTATCGAATATTCGAAGGAATATGTTGAACTTTTAGAGTTGTGTAATTTTAGTCGAGTGTGTAGAAATTTCGTTCGAGTCCAAAATTACTGATATGTCCTTGATAGTTATAAAATTCAAATGAAATTGGGAAGCAATCTGAATATTTTATTTCAAATAAAGACATTATTAAACATTATAAATTTTCCTTTTTTTACGATTCTAGCTAGTAAATGTATGTAATTATTTCTAGACTTTTCTTGGAGTACGTATTGAGGTTTTATTAACTTTATAAAATTGTGTATGTGCATATCTCTAGCTAGAATCATCCTCGAATATTCAAGAGAAAATGTGGAATTTTTGGAGACTTTGTTTCTACCTTCGATTCATAAAGGCTTCATCGTATTATATGATGAAGCAAACTTGACGATCATATGATTATGTGTTTATTCACTTTCATTCGTTATTAACTTTTATATTGACTTAAAGATTGGAGAACCCGAATTTTATTCATATCTTGAGGAACATCATTAATACCTGAGGAGTGATCGAGAGGCAGTTAATGATGATCGCCTTCGGCTGTCACGCCACTTTTATTCAAGTTATATTATTAACCTTCTTTAATTTTCCAAGGAATATTTTTGTGATTCCTATAATTAATTCCGTTCATTCAAGGTATATCCAAATGATCTTTCCCTAATTGTTTGGCGAATAGTCTTTAACGATTTTTCGGAATTTGATTCCTTCTTTCGTACGTGAACTCCCCAGTCAAGTTCATAAATGTTTAATTATTCAATTGATCATTGATGATCTATTATTCAAAGATTCTTCGTGAATTCTTTTCCTTTTATTCAAAGAAGGATTCAAGCATCTGATGTTGAAATCGTATAAAGGATATCAATTTGATATTGATATTCCGAATTCATTTCCATTCGAGAAATTGATAAGATATATGTATATAGGCCCTTTGGGCGGACCGTTTCACTAATAAAAAAATGATTGGTGAGGAGGTTATCGATCGTACCGATACCAATAACATTCTATTAAAGCTTATGATGGCCTTGTTCGGCCCAAGCCTAATTCTTTCAATTCGTTATTCAAGTAGCCCAAAACTTTTTCGATATCCACGATGTTGAGATCTTACACTAGTAGCTTGAAACTGACTAGTTGTATCTGTCATGTGAGATGACTTGCAAATTATTCTGACTAGCCAAAATTTTTCTATATATCATGGTAAAATCGAGCTAATTATCCTAGCTAGTTGTTGTGTCCTAAACGAACTGATTCTTGAGATGGACTAGTTATTATTTCACTAGTTCGAATCCCAATTTAATTTATTCAATAAATTCACAATGCATTTTGCATGTGGTAAAGTATGATGGTGAAATTCCAAAAGGGAAATTTGATTGAGACCTAATAAGGTCGCCCACTCAACGAGATTTCTTGGGAAGTTCTTTCTATGAACCCCCTGTCACTCGAAATATTCCTTGTACCATGCAAGTATGATCCATAGTATTTGGAAGGAAGAATATATTATTGTAATCTAGAACAAGACGGGAAGAAGAGGAGTACGATATATTACGAATCGAAGTTATGAAAAATAATCGAGATTTGTTCCGTACATTTATAATTCCGAATGGTGGAATATCAAAAGCAAACAACTGTGTACATTGGTTCAGGAGACGATAATCCAAATAGGAAGTAAAATTTTGATTGACCCGAGAAGGGGGGAGTGGTCCTTTAAGGACATAAGCGAACTACGAAGTTTCTTATAATAATACGAGCAAAGGAATTATTACAAAGGGGATGTAAGGATTACCTAGCTTATATGGTTGATACCAAGAGAGAAGCACCTAGCCTGCATGAAATTCCAGTGGTTAGAGAATTTGAGAATGTATTTCCAGAGAATCTACCCGGATTACCACCGAATCGAGAAATAGAAATTGCTATCGAGTTAACCTCGAGCACAACCCCAGTTTCAAAGGCACCATATCGATAACCCCAGTGGTGGTGAAAGAGTTGGTGACTCAGTTACAAGAGTTGCTGGATAAGGGTATGATAAGACCCAGAGTATCACCGAGGCCCGGTGTTGTTTGTGAGAGAGAAAGATGGTAGTATGAGATTGTATACCGACTATCGAGAGTTGAACAAGCTTACCATTAAGAATAGGTACCCGTTACCTAGAACAGACGATTTGTTTGACCAACTGAAAGATGTTGTGTATTTCTCCAAAATTGACTTGAGGACTGGATATCACCAGTTAAAGATTAAACCCGAGGATATACCCAAGATTGAGTTTCACACTAGGTATGGACACTATGAGTTCTTAGTAATGTCATTTGGGTTGACTAATCCACCCACAGCCTTTATGGATTTAATGAATCGAGTGTTCAAGAAGTATCTAGATGAGTTATGATTGTATTTATTGATGACATCTTGATCTATTCAAAAACAGAAGAAGAGCATGCCGAGCATTTGAGGATTGTGTTGGAGATATTACAAAAGAAGCAGTTGTATGCCAAGTTCTTGAAGTGTGAATTCTGGCTCAAGAAAGTCCAATTTCTAGGACATGTTGTTAGTATCCAGGGAGTGTTAGTGGATCCCGCTAAGATAGAAGCTATTTCAAATTGGGAGAGACCAACCACACCAATAGGAAGTGAGGAGTTTCATAGGTTTGGCAGGTTATTATAGGAGATTCGTACAAGATTTTGCTAAGATAGCAGCACCATTGACACGACTTACTAGAAACAAAACTAAAAAGTTCGAATGGACCCCAAAGTGTGAGGAAAGTTTCCAGGAATTGAAAAAGAGGTTGGTGTCAGCTCCTGTGCTGGCCCTACCAGATGATAAAGGATACTTTGTGATTTATAGTGACGCTTCTCATAAAGGTTTAGGTTGTGTGCTTATGCAGCACGGTAGGGTAATCGCGTACGCATCCAGACAGCTAAAGGATTACGAGACGAGGTACCCCACCCATGATTTAGAATTGGCAGCGATAGTTTTCACTCTAAAGATTTGGAGACATTAATTATATGGGGAAAAGTGCGAGATCGAACTGATCATAAGAGCCTGAAATACATATTCACCCACAACGAGCTAAACATAAGACAAATGAGATGGCTAGAATTGATGTAACGCCCAAAATTCCCTACAGGAATCCAGGCCGTCACATCTCTTGCGGAATATTCAATCACCTGCTCACAATACAATCTACAACAATATTCGTAATAAACTCCAAAATTACTCCACGGGTTATAGTCTTAGAACAAGTATTTAATAATTCCAAAAGTAATTACATATAAAGTTCACTTCCCAGAATCTCTGAAATCTAAATACAACTTCAAAATACTAAATGATAGAGCATTAAACTACTATCTTCTGGCTCATGCCTTTCTCAGATAATGTGGGGCTAATGCGCTGAATTAGTTGCTTTTCCCCTTTCTTTTATCTCGGTTCGCCATACTAGTGCCCACTCCGGACACCGCTGTTTTAGAATATTTAAAATAATAAGAATGAGCCAAAAATGCCCAGTAAGTTTTATATCACCATAATATATATATATATATATATATATATATATATATATAAGGTATATTTAGATTACCAACAACATAATTTCCAAAAGATGCTATTTAGAAAGAAAAATTCCGCCATTTGCCTACGCAGGTAGCATAATGCACTCCTATGTTCTCTACCCTTCTCGAATATTACCCATAGACATTGGGTGATTATATACTTCCATTACTACTGATGGACCCTATTTAGGAGGTTTCCCTCGTCATCTATCTATAAAGGATGATCAGTCCTATTACAGCTGTTGTTTGCTACCGGTAGTAGATGAGTACGCCTCTTCACCCTAAGTGCTACTGGTAGAGGATGAGTACACCTCTTCACCCTAAGATATACTGGTAGGGAATGGGTACACCTCCTCACCCCAAGATATACTGATAAAGGATGAGTCCACCTCCTCACCCTAAGATATACTAGTAGGGAATGAGTACACCTCCTTACCCCAAGATATACTGATAGAGGATGAGTCCACCTCCTCACCCTAAGATATACTAGTATGGAATGAGTACACCTCCTCACCCCAAGATATACTGATAGAGTATGAGTACGCCTCCTCACCCTAAGATACACTACTATCATCTATATTATCCGGGTAACAATAATCAACAGCAAGGTATATGCATTAAATTGCAAGAAGAAAACATCTCTGATAAGTAATC
This sequence comes from Saposhnikovia divaricata, assembly GCA_036435485.1. Lineage (NCBI taxonomy): Eukaryota > Viridiplantae > Streptophyta > Magnoliopsida > Apiales > Apiaceae > Saposhnikovia > Saposhnikovia divaricata. The sequence continues at coordinate 64,452,225 of CM071595.1, read as the reverse complement.
AACTATAAAATAATTTTATTAAATCATCTTTGTTATTTCTCCGGAACAAAGCGGTTTTAAGAAAACATTTTGAAAATGATATTCATCTAATTAAATAATTTTAATTAGACGAATAAGGTTTATTTAATCAGTAAATACTTCCAGAAGTATCTGCTAATTAAATAAACACTGGTTTATTGGTGATGTTGCCTTTAGGTTAATTATTCCGAAGTTCCTTCTTTAAAAAAAAAAATTTGTTTGGGTTTTCGAAAATTCACTTCTCCTCAGCACTTCGTGCTCATCGCCTACTCCTTATGTTACATCATCTACTCGGAACGTAGGTTACTTCTAACCAGACTTCCATTATCTCCTCATTATTTTTACTCGCATTTAACTACTGTTACGAACAACTTTCAATACAAAATATCTCTACTCCGAACGATAGAGTAAGAGTTAGTATACTTGCCTTGTACTCCGGATGTAGCAGGGGCTCGTAGCGGAATCCGACAATCTAAACAAAGTCAAGAAAACACGCGATTAATCCCCTATCTGATCCACTTCCAACTCAATACTCAGACACTTAGCCAATCATAAACAAGGCGCTAAGGGGTCCCTCTTGACTCGTACTAAGCCCATGTTAATCGACAAACCCTTAAGTCATAAGTTTAGTCTGAAATCGATCCTCGAATCCATGTTATACTTAACCCTTTATAACCTCGTTCTTTTCACCAATGTGTTTCCTTGATAATTCTTAACAAGTTTCGTGTTTTAGTCGACTCAAAATTCCTCTTTTAACTTAGCCAAAACGCATGGTCAAAGTAGTACCTCTATAGTTGACTTTCCTGAAAATTACTATTCCTTGACTCGCACTCCAACACTTTTAATAAATCACTGGAAACGTATTTGAATACGAAACCACATCTAAAATCATCTTTGGTATTTGTAATATTTATCATAAAAATCTTGGTACACGGGTCTAGATATGTGAAATGTATTTTCGAAGTTGGGTCAACTGCGGATTTTTACTATTTGCACCACTTTTACTAAAACCTTCATAACTCGATAACCGTTAACTCAAATGACGCATCGTTTTCACTTACATGATCTAGGGAATGTCTAGAAGGTAACCAACTCAAGATTTGGCTCTGGTCAGAGGATTCATTTTTCGGAATTTACCAAAACAGGGCAGGGGTTTTTCAATGAATAGTACCTTCCCCTAAAAGGCTTTTTCACTTGCGCAACCTCGGCTGACGCATTTTTATAAAATCGGAAAATAATCTTTTTAATTCGAAACCTTCACAAAAATCTTGCGAACTGACCTTAGTATTTATCCTCAAAATTTCACATTGTAAGTCGACTCTTAAGGGTCTCAATCAAAGCCACAAAGTTGGTACATTTCTGCGGTTCCATTCCTCGAACAACTTTCACTAAAACTAGCATAACTCTTAAACCGTAAACTCTTTTAATGCGATTCTTTCGGCAAAATAAACTAGAAAACTATATCTTTGTAACCATAAGCAGTGGTGACTCTAAAAATGGTTTTATGGTCTCGGCCTTAACTGTTTTCGAGGGTTAACAAAATTTTGCCATTACGACGGCTATAAATCGAACATTTTCATTTTTTCACAAAATAACCAAGCCACACCGGGCATACCATACATCACAACCTCAAAAAACAACCTTCATACCTCTCTAAAGTCAGTGGTGTGGCTACAGTCCAACACCCACCATTTTACATAATTCTACAAAGCTAAATAATCCCTAAATCACTTAACATGAATCATCTTTACACTAACATCAAAACTCCACCAAAACTCGTATAAATAAAAGGGAAAGTTGAGCTTTATACCTTCCTTGATACTCTCACAACACTAACAAAGCTTTTTACACCTTATAATAGCCTTGGGTAGTCTTAACAAAGCCTAAAAGCCATGAACAAAACATGAAAACAACTTAAAACACTATTCATCATCAACTTTGTAAAATCTATATAAAATTGAAACATTAGAGATTGGTTCTCAAATTTTTACCACACCTTCTACTCTTCAAGGGATTTCTTTTGAGTCCTAGTTCATCACTAGGGGATTCTTGAAGCTCGACTTATGGGCTTGCTAAGGTGAGAGGTCGAAACTGCCAAGGACTGGACAGTTTTGATTCTCCAACTTGGAGGAGGGATTTGACTAGGCTACACTCCTTTGTTGGCCATGAAATTTTCAACGTCTGTTCTTCATAAAATGAGGAAGCTATGATTCAAATTTGGTGATTTATGAATGGATAGAAGTGGAGATATGAACTTTTCTTTGACATAAGTTTCTGTTGGGCAGTTTGGAGAGAAAAGGGTTTTCTCTTGCTTTTCTCTCTTTTCTCTTGCCTTGACTAGTTGGTAAAATGATTTTGTGATATTATGGTGTATAATGGCTGCACTTACACCTCTAATACACTTGTAATGCTTGTGTGGTGTGTTAGAAAATGTGTGACAAAGAGCCTTGTTGTCATGTTCTTTGTCATACACCTCACCATTCCTTTTTCTTTTCTTTTTCTTGTTTTCTTTTCCACCAAATCCTAATAATAATAAACCCTAGATGTTCATTTAGGGTTTTAAATCCCGTTACCTATTTAATCCGTGATTTGTTTCGCGTTCGCTTGATCTCTTAATCTCGATTTAAAGTTCTAGCGATTTCTAGAACGCTCGTTATTCTAACTCAAAGGTTTTCATTCTAAATCCTCAAATAGTATTTAATAAAAATGTAATCCTTGAATCCTTGATATAATAATTCACTTGTCTTGATTGCATTGTTATTCACTTCACTGCCCGGTCAAATATTCCACAGAAATAAAGTTTGGAATTTCTGAATTTCGATCACGTTTACATACACTTATTTACCTCGTAGATTACTAATATAACTTCGAAATATCCATTTCCTATCCCGTACATTGGGCGACATGAAAAAATTTTTAGTCCTCAAAAATCACTATTCATCCATAATTTCACTATTCATCCATGCAAGCACTATTCATCCCAAAAATGAAATTTTTTCTCAAGTACAGAAATTTGGGTTATTACAATTGATCAAGGATTATGACTGTGTATCAGATACACTACCATCTAGGGAAGGCCAATGTGGTGGTCGATGCCCTTAGCCGTAAGGAGAGACTTAAGATGATAACCATGTCAGATGAGTTGACCAAAGAACTCGAGAAAATGGAGATTGAGGTAAGGATACCGAAAGAAGTCCAGGAAGGCCTAATGGCAATCAGTGTCCGACCACCATTGTTGGAAAAGATTTAAGCTATGCCAAGAGAAGAAAATGGAGGAGGAAGAGGAGTCCTCTGAGAAAATACTTACGGAGAAGAGATAAAATGTGAGAGAGATGGAAATGGAATAATGAGATACACATCGAGAATGTGGATTCCGAATGTTCAGGAATTAAAAGATGAGATTTTACACGATGCCATAATTTGAGATATTCTATTCACTCAGGCAGTACCAAAATGTATAGGGATCTGAGAGAGTACTATTGGTGGCCTAACATGAAAAAGGATGTAGCCAAGTGGGTAAGTAAATGTCTAACGTGCCATCGAGTGAAAGCCGAGCACCAGAGACCCAGTAGTTTATTACAACCCTTAGAGATCCCCGAGTGGAAGTGGGAACATATCGCGATGGATTTTGTGGTAGGATTACCGAGAACGAGAGGGAACCATGATACTAGATGGGTAATCATTGACCGAATGACTAAGTCAGCACACTTTCTTCTGATGAATGAAATATACGCTGTCGATAGACTAATAAATATTTATATCAAAGAGATTGTCGTACGACATGGAGTCCCCGTAACTATTATGTCAGATAGAGACTCGAGATTTAACTCCAGATTTGGAGGAGCTTCCAAGATTGTGTTGGAACCAAATTGAGTATGAGCACTGCCTATCACCCACAAACAGATGGACAGAGTGAGAGGACCATCCAAACCATTGAGGATATGTTAAGAGTCTGCGCAATAGACTTTAACGGAAGTTGGGATGACCACTTAGCATTGATTGAGTTTGCATATAACAACAGTTACCATGCTAGTACAGGGATGCCCCTTACGAGGCCCTGTATGGAAGGAGATGTCGCTCTCCCTTATGTTGGGAAGAGGTTGAAGAGAGAAAAATATTGGGACCCGAGCTAGTACAACAGACCAGAGAAACAATAGAGCTTATCAGAAAATGGCTAGTGACAGCCCAGGACAGATAGAGAAAGTATGCGGACCAAGCCCGCAAAGACAAAGAATATGAGGTAGGAGATTTCGTGATGCTAAAAGTATCCCCGTGGAAGGGATTGATGAGATTTGGGAAGAAAGGAAAGTTGAGCCCGAGATTCATTGGGCCATTTGAGATTCTAAAACGCGTCGGGAAGGTAGCCTACGAGCTAGCCTTGCCCCCAAATCTACACCATGTTCATAATGTGTTTCATGTGTCAATGTTACGCCAGTATATGCAGATGCCAGACATGTGATAGAGTACGAGCAGGTAGATATTCAGCCTGATCTAACATATGAAGAACAACCTGTGGAAATCATGGATAGAATAGAACAAGTGCTGAGGAACAAGAGTGTTCCACTTGTGAGAGTAATGTGGAGAAACCAGAATGTCGAAGAGTCGACCTGGGAACCAGAGAGCGCAATGCGCGAGAGATACCCTCAACTGTTTACCGACTGATTCTGGGACGGAATCCTTTTAAAGAGGGGAGACTGTAATAACCCTAATTTCTGTACTTGAGAAAACCTTTCTTTTTAGGGATGAATAGTGTTTTGCATGTGTGAATAGTGTTTTTCATGGATGAATAGTGATTTTGGGAACTAAGAAATTTTTCATGCCACCATTTGTACGAGACATGGTATGGATATTTCGAAGTCATATTAGTGATCCACGGAGTAAATAAGTGTATGTAAATGCGATCGGAATTCAGAAAATCCAAAGTTTATTTTTATGGAATATTTGACCGGGCAGTAAAGAGCATATCAATCCGATCAAGACAAGTGATATAGTTAAATTGAGGACCCAAGGGTTTTATATTTATTATTTTATTTAATGTGATTTGAGGATTTAGAACAAAAACCCCTGAGTTAGTGCAACAAACGTTCTAGAAATCGCTAGAACTTTATAATGAGATTAAGCAATAAAGTGAACGAATTATGGATTTTGGATTGAGTTCATAACAAGATTTAATATCCTACATGATCATCAAGAGAATTATATCAAGCGGATTGAATGATTTAATCAAAGATTAAATCAAAACAATTAGGATTTAAGTGAATTAAATCACTTAAATCAATTCCAAAAACCAAACAAATCAAACAAGCTTCTTGCATACTCTTTGCATAATAACCAATAAGATCAATCTAACATCCCCAGACCCGGGGTCAGGGATCTTGGGTAGTCACAATCCATTATTCCACGATGTATCTGGATTACTCACAATATACATAATCTGCCTGCTCATGACCCCACAATATACATTTCACACACACACACACAGGTTAGAGTCTCAGAAACGACACACTAAAACATCTTCGGAATAAAATGTTATTATTACAATACCCAAATGTCTTGTTGAATCTGATACCAATGCAATCTCTAAGCGAAGGCACATTAACAACTTAACCCGCTGGTTCTCATGATCCTCTTACACAACTCATACTTATACATAAAGTGAATAACAGAATTGTAGCCTGATCTGGCTAGTCCTTACTACTTCCAAGATCACTGCTAGAAACTGCTCAGAGAAAACCTTGCGCTTACCACTCGCTTGCGGGGTGTGTGCCGTGTCCTTGGCATCCTGCTTAGCTGCTATATAATATATAAAATAATAGCAAGAGTGGGCGAAAACTCAGCAAGGTAATAAAAGAATAGCATAAATCTGTCTTTAACTCAAACCCAGAATAAAACGGGTATAAGACAATAATTGTCAAAATATCTTAATACTGAAATTATTTCCTCATCGGGATATATTCAAAACAGTACTATCGTAGTACTTCAAATATCAATTACTATCTTTATATCAAAGATATATGAAAGATACATGCAACTCATACTTGCCGTAGCAATTTATACTAATGACATCCTTGAAACATTTGTAACCATGACACTTCAATAGGAGATAGTGCATAGTAATTTCATATAACATACCCTTGTGTTATTCTGTTCCAATCACCTTCCTTCTATTACTGAGAAGATTTTTGAAATAAAATAATTTATTCAATGAAAATGAAAGACTCTGCCAACACTATCGGTAATGGAGCACCTGGGCTTTCATTACAGTGTGATAGCACAATTCCAATTGGAAGAACATGACTATTTTGGAGTACACCCGATACAAGGTGATCAACCATTGTATCGTACAAACTTCGCTACTAGTAGACGGGAAGCGATGCTTCTTTCGAAGTCGTGGTCCTGACCTCATTCGGGTATTATGCTGGACTGTCCCACCGCCTTTTTCGCTTCGATGGACTTTTCTCACAGCATTCTTATCTTACCCTGTCACACAAGGTGCTAGGTCCTTCTTACACATAACCTGTCACACAAGGTGCCAGGTCCCTCTAGTCCCTTGAAGAATCCTATCCAGATCCATAGTACGGCTAGTCAATAGCTTCACTTCAACTTTGAATCCTTACTTCCGGAAGTATTTGAGGAAGTAAGTCAGATGTGTGGGTTGACCTTCGTAAACAGATTTTCTTAACCAATGCATTCATTTTGAAAATATACGGGGGAGTTAGTCGGAGTTTTGAAGGCATTCAAGTGATGAGCGAAGGGAGAAATCACACTTTTACTCCCAAAAGCTTGGTTCCCCAAGTTTTGAAGGTAAGGCGAAGCCTTTACCCACTAAGGGTTTATTTAAAATAATAATAATGGGGACCTTTATATCATCTTCATAATAATCTCTGAAAACCTTTGTTATGCATAATACGAACAAAGTTTCAAAATAATCTAAAAGATAAAGTTACAAGGTAATTCAATAAAACATTTCCGTAAATATCTTTATTATGTAAAGTATAAACAAAATCTCAACATCTTTTATAAGTCTCAAATCATTTTATAATAATCCCAAAGGTCAGAAAATATTTAAAATAAATTTTAAACCTTTGAATGAATTTTTAAAGAATAAATAAGATTTTTAAACAATTTGGAATATCTAATAAATAATTAAGTAATTAAATAATATCAATTAAGAAATAAATCCTTAATAAATTATTCTTCAAATAACATTCCTCGAATGATATCATAATCCATAATATTCTCGAATGGGATAGTATTCAAATAACATTCTTCGAATGAAATAGTACTCTGCCGCTGGAATCCCTCCGGGTTTCCACGACTATCTCTATAACGCAAAATACCGATTCCCGATCTAGAGTCGAAACAATAAATATGCTCTTATCTCTAGAGCTATTAGATACACCGGTTTATAAATACTTTACCTCAAAACTCGTATATAATCCAAAAGTCAAATTCTATTACCACATGAAATAAGATCATCGCAAAATTGTATAACACTATATGTGGCAAATGCAGTATTATACAACAATACTTCAAAATTATATGTTTAGAAAACTTACCTGATGCTCGAGAAGTGGTAGGGCTCATGACAATGTCGGACAATCTAGACAAAGTCAAAGAAAACATACGATCAATCCCCTCGATAATCCACTTATTACTCAATGCTTAAACACGTAAGAGAAACACAACCAAAGCACTATTTACTCATATTAGACCCATACTAAGTCCATGTTAGTCGAGTCATAAGTTTGGTTCAAAATCAATCCTCGAATTCAAATTATACTAAACCATTTTCAATATTGGTTTCTAAGTCATGTCCTTGGTGGTTTTCGCTTGCGCAACCTCGGCTAACGCATTTTTATAAAATCGAAAAATATTCTTTTGGACTCAAAACCTTCTCTCATGCTTTACTAACTGACCTTAGCATTTATTCTCAAAATATCATACTCCAATTCCATTTTTAAGTGTCTCAAACACAACCACAAAGTTGGTACATTTCTGCGACATCATTCCTCGCATCGCTTTCACTAAAATGGTCATATCTCACAAACCATAAACTCTTTTGACACGATTCTTGTGCCCACATAAAATAGACAACAATATCTACATAATTTGGTCAGTGGTTAACCTTTAAACAATTTTATGGTCTCGGATGATCACTATCAAAGTGGTATACAAAAATCAGGCATTACGACGGCTCTAATTCGAACATTTCCATTTTGTAACTCCTCGAATAAGCCACACAAGGCAACCCAAACTCTAATATAACAATCCAAACATCACACAAGACCTCTAAGGTCAGTGGTAAGGTCCTTTGACCACCACTCAACACATACATCTCAAAACAAAGCTAAATAAACACGGATGTTCTTATTAAGCATTAATCTTTACACTACTTGCATAAACTCCCTTAAAACTCAACATAACTCATACATGGGTTAGGGTTTTACCTTCATTGATACTCTAGGAACACTAGCAGAGCTTTTCACACCTTGGTATGGCCTTGTATAGCTTCAAAAAAACCTAAAAGCCATTGACAAAACATGAAAACAACTTGAAACACTATTCATCATCACTTTTGTAAAATTCATATAAAATCGGAAAATAAGGGTTTGGTTCTCAAATTTTTACCACACTTTGGGCTCCTCACAAGATTTGTTTTAACCTATAGATCATCAAATTTGAAGCTTGGTAGCTTTGGTTTTAAACCCGTTTTCCTGCTGGACAGAGACAGCGAAGGACTAGGCAGGTTCGGTTCTTCAACTTGGGGAAGAGATTTGACTAGGCTATACTACTTGGATTGCCATGAAATTTTGAACGAACCTTACCCATGGAGTGGTGAAGCTATGGTTAAAATTTGGTGATTTTTAAAGCTCTGGATCGGGAGATATGAATTTTGCTTTCCTTGATGTTCCTGCTGGGCAGTTTTAGAGAGTTTGTGTTTTATGAACTAATACATGTATATCTTGCCTATATATTTGGATGCATCTTGTTTTAATGGGTTGTCCATGATCTATTGGTCCACTTTTTGCCTTCTTGTTTGTCCAAGTGTTGGCTTCACATTATGCAACTCCATTTTTGTAAAAATGCAATTACACCACTTAGTTGTTAGTTGACTTTCTTGTAAGTCACCTTGGTTTCTCCTTTTTCCACCAATTGGATTCTTTTTGTCTGTTTAATAAAATTAATATGTTCCACTTATATGTTGCATTTTATTGCTCTAGTGTGGCACAATCCCTCTAACAAATATTAACTCCAATATTCCTCGTTTGTTCCCTTTATTTCCTGTTCTCGGAAAATGTTCTCGATCCCTTTTTACTCTAGGATTTTATTCTCAATTCTATTCCCCCTAATAATATATCCTCCCTTGGACTTCTAATATTTCTTATCCTCAATTAATAATTCAATTATTATATTCCTGACTGCTCTGTCAAAGTTTGAATAAAATAAAGTTTGGATTCTCTGAATTCTGTCCTCGTTTACATACATTTATTCTCTCTGTACTTCCCTAGTTCATGCTTGGTTTCCTCGTTTCTCAACTCCTCTATAGTGTACACTAACTCACTTCACAACTTCTCTGTAGGGTATTCCAACTCATTATCTAGAAGATAGATTATTCTTATCTAAGTCGTCACTACTGAATTACACTATTCAGAAATCACACATATGCACCGGAATCATTATCCATAGAAATATCCATTCATTAACACCACTGTTGATTGAAATCACTATTCACTGATGCACTTACTCATAATAAGAAAAGTTTTAAATCTACCAAAAATTTGGGTTCTTACAATCAACACAGCCAATATACATCTGATATTATCCAAAAATATCATCAAAAAGTAATTGACAAGTCAAGATTGGTGGGAGGAAAAGAAAGCAACCAATAACTCATCCATTTCACCCCATACGACCTCCATGGAAATTCAAGGAGCAAAACCATAGCTCCCAAGGTTGGTTTTTAGTGAGCCATAGCTTAAAACAAAGGTAAGGATGAGACTAAGGTACGTTCAAAAGATGAGCTCCAAACTCACACCATAGCCATGTCAAATAACCTTCCAAAGTTGCTAATGAATAGTGTTTTTAGTGAGCCATAGCTTAAAACAAAGGTAAGGATGAGACTAAGGTACGTTCAAAAGATGAGCTCCAAACTCACACCATAGCAATGTCAAATAACCTTCCAAAGTTGCTAATGAATAGTGTTTTAAGTTGTTTCCATGTTTTGTTCATGGCTTTTTAGGCTTTGTTGAAGCTATCCAAGGCCATCCCAAGGTGTGTTTCACTTAAATGTGATTTGAGGATTTAGAACAAAAACCCCTGAGTTAGTGCAACGAACGTTCTAGAAATCGCTAAAACTTTATAACGAGATTAAGCAATAAAGCGAATAAAATATGAATGTTGGATTGAGTTCATAACAAGATTTAATATCCTACATGATCAACAAGAGAATTATATCAAGTGGATTGAATGATTTAATTAGGATTTAAGTGAATTAAATCACTTAAATCAATTCCAAAAACCAAACAAATCAAACAAGCTTCTTGCATACTCTTTGCACAATAACCAAGAAGATCAACACAGCCAATATACATATGATATTATCCAAAAATATCATCAAAAAGTATTTGACAAGTCAAGATTGGTGGGAGAAAAAGAAAGCAACCAAGAACTCATCCATTTCACCCCATTCGGCCTCCATGGAAATTCAAGGACCAAAACTCTAGCTCCCAAGGTTGGTTTTTAGTGAGCCATAGCTTAAAACAAAGTTAAGGATGAGACTAAGGTACGTTCAAAAGATGAGCTCCAAACTCACAACATAGCTATGTAAAATAACCTTCCAAAGTTGCTAATGAATAAACTTGTTTAAATGGTAATCACTGACCATATTGTGTAGATGTTGTCTAGTTTACGTGGCCACAAGAATCGTGTCAAAAGAGTTAACGGTTTGTGAGTTATGACCATTTTAGTGAAAGTGATTCGAGGAATGATGTCGCATAAATTTACCAACTTTGTGGTTATGTTTGAGACCCTTAAAAGTCGAACTAGAGTATGATATTTTGAGGATAAATGCTAAGGTCAGTTAGAAAAGTATGTGCAAAAGTTTCAAGTCCAAAAGATTATTTTTCAATTTTATAAAAATGCGTCAGCCGAGGTTGCGTAAGTGAAAACCACTAAGAATACGACTTAGAAACCAATGTTGAAAATGGTTAAGTATAACTTGAATGCGAGGATTGATTTCGAACCAAACTTATGACTTAAGTAATTTTCGACTAACATGGACTTAGCATGAGTCGAGAGCGAGCAAATAGTGCCTTGGTTGTGGTTCGCTTATGTGTTTAAGCATTGAGTTATAAGTGGTTTATCTAGGGGATTAATCGAATGTTTTCTTGACTTTTCTAGATCGTCAGACACCGTCACGAGCCCCTACCACCTCTCAAGTATCAGGCAAGTTTTCTAAATTTATACTTTTGAAGTATTTTTGTATAATACTGCTTTTACCATATATAGTGTTATACAGATTTTGCGATAAATGTTATATCGTGTTAAGATTGAGTTTGACTTTTGGTTTATATACGAGTTTTCGAGTTAAATAGTTATAAACCGGTATACTTTGTAGCTCTAGAGTATATGAGCATGTTCATTGGTTTCGATTCTAGATCGGGAATCGGTATTTTACGATAATTAGATTGTGATGGGAACCAGAGGGATCCCAGAGGCAGAGTATTGTTTATTTTTGAGAAATGTTTTAATAAACATTATTTATGTTTCCAGAAAGTATTAAATACTTGGAAATGACTTAAGAAATATTATTTGAATATTTCTTTTATTATCGAAGGATTATTTTGATTTATTATTTAATTATAGAGATTTTTTTAATGAATATTATTTAAATATTTATTAAATCTCTTTAATTGATTTAAAAATCATATTATTTAATTAAATATCATTTGAGATCTTTAAAAATTATTTTAAATATTTTTTGACCTTCAAAAATGTTTTCAAAGGTTATAGGGATTCCCAAATATTTTTCCAAAAATAGAATGACTCTTTACTAAGTACCCGCATGTTTTCGAACTTGTCAAAAGTTGGGAATCCAGGGTTTTAAGGATCCAATTAAATGTTTTTTCCCTTCATTGATAACATAAATGTATTTTAGGATTCCAGCCCTACTGTTTAGGGTTCCCATATCATCAAAGAGTGTAAAGGTTCAGTCTTGATTTTCATGAGCACTACTCGTCGCTCAGAATGATTTTGTTTAAAGCCAACATATTCTTATCAGTTAGCTTCCAATTGTTCCGGAAGTAACCTAAAGATATGAGAGGATCTGTCAACGGGTAATCACCTTGGGAACTCAAATTCGTTTCAGGTCCAATGAAGGTAGATTCCAAGTCAAGAACTGGGAAAACGGCGAAGGTAGCGCGTCGTTCAACCATGGCCGTCTGGGGTTAGGGCAAGAAAACGGGGAGCCGGAATTGTCCTATACATGTAGAAAAAAATAAATTGATCGAGAGCCCTCAGCATATCGACTGATCATCGAGCTAAGGGTGCCCCTGAGAATTCCCGACACATAGTTCAAATCAAATTTCTCCTTCATACGAAGTTCAGTATTCTTATCTGGCAGAATCTAGAGCTGCTAAACATTGTCTACCCAGAGTAGGGTTTCCGCATCCAAATTTCTATCAAATCCCAAATAAGGGGAAACATTCGAGTTTTTCAATAAAGGATGCATGTCTTTATAAATTGCTTCGGCAAATATGAGTTTCATACATCTATCATGTAAAGATAGTATTTGATAATTGAAGTACTGAGGTACTACTGTTTTCGAATATTTTTCCAATAAGGGATAAATTCCATTTGTTGAATTATTGAGATAATAACGAGTTTGATTATTTTCCGGTAAAGGAAATGATTTCAGAAATGAGATATTTTCACAATAGTTGTCTTGTATAAGTTTATACTGAGACTTTCATTCAAAGGCAGATTATGCCATATTTTATTTATCTTGCTGAGCTTTCACTCACTCTTGCTATTGTTTTATATATTATATAGCAGCTAAGCGAGATACCAAGGATCCGGCACACAGTCCGCAAGCGAGTGGGAGACGCAAGGTGTTTCCGTGAGCAATTTATGGTAGTGATACCTGAGGTAGTGAGAACCAGTGGATCAACCTGCAACTTTTGTTAGACCGTCTTATCTATAGACAGGACTTATATAAGGCTGTATTAGGTAAACATTTAAGTTTATAATAACTTTATATTTGAGGATGTACATTGTAAGTGTGTTGTTTCTGAGACCCTAACCCGTGTGAGTGTGTATATATATTGTGGGGTAATGAGCAGGTGGACTGTGTATATTATGAGTAGTACAGGTACAACGAGGAATAAATGGATCGTGACTACCCTAGATCCCTGACCCCGGGTCTGGGGGTGTCACACTAAGTGTGTAGAAATTTTTCTTTAGTTCATATAAAACATTTATAGAATCATTTGCGTTAATACTCATAAGTTCATCTTCACCATGATCACTTCAATTTATCTACATAACCAATTTTCTAGATCTGGAAAAGATCACAGAAATAATCTGTTTATCTTTTTTTTTCAAAAAAAGATGTTAAACTCGTCAAATACGACTTATTGTAGTATCTACCAACTCTATAGTATAATGTTTTACAAAAATATTTATAGTACCTATGTGAAGAAAGTTGTCACCACTAACAAAACAGTGAAGAAGATGCTCCTAGTGGAGCAAACCTTATAGGTAAAGCTCTACAAAAATTTACTAATTTAGTGTAGCTGGTACATGTTATAATAGTTTGCAAAAATGTCAACGTGTTCAGTTCTCAATATTTACATTTAACTGAAATTTTATGTAATTAACTTATAACCCGAGCAATTTATGGTATTTTTTTAATAATTAATTTAATATATATAATGATGTTAATTAGTTTTACAATAGAAATGATGTAAACAATGTATATTAGTTAAAATTGTATATTAATGATATTATAATATTGCTAATATATTATGAGTGAACCAGTAATCTATAATCTTGATTTAAATTTGTTGTCAAGGGTTCAATCTTGGTAGTAGTTTAAATTTAGAATATTCTAGTATTAGATCTAACAGTACTCATTTATTTGTTAAAAATCGAACGATCATTATCTTTATATGGTCGACACAATTTGAACCAAATTATACCCATATTTTCTTATTATAATTTAGTTGATAATAGATATTTGTTAATTTGAATTATCACGTAATTGCCTTTTCCTTTTTATTACTAAGTTGCTTGAGGGATATTTCTTCCTTCTGCGAAGAAATTGTACATGGTACTCTGGAATTCGTTAGCTATGATCCTAAATTCACTGATTACATGGAGGAGAGTACTGATGACGAAAGTCGAGAAGAAGATCAATGCGAGTATGGTATCTTCTGTATTTAGTGTGTGACTTGTGTAAATTATATTGATGTATCATACTTCTATTATTTAGTTGTGTTTGTTTTTGAGTACTTGTAGGGAGAGCGAGGACAGATATACAGATGCATGCTGAGGATGTTAGCTGGAAAGTTGTAAGAATCCAGATTTTGGTAGGAATTAAAACTTTTATTACGTATTGGAGTATGAATGAATAATGGTTACGACTGCAATGTATCAGTGGTTGAAAGAATGAATGTTGAATGGATTTGGATTTAAATGTTTACATGCTATGAATGCTGCAATTGGTTGACAACTTAGGTAAGAATAATTTATCGTCAAGAAAGTAGGATATGGTATACAAGCAGAGGAAGTATTCTCATTTCATCCAAATCGGTATCTGTTATAAGTCCAGTGGTTCCGTAAAAGGGTTAAGGGATGCTCGGGAAAGCGCGAGAACATTTTTCTAATTATAAGAATTAAAGAGAAAATAAGCAATGAATAGTGTTTTTGGTGGAAATTGGAATATTATCAGACGACGCTATATAGAAGTATTCAGAACGGATTTCTGAGTTCGTATTAATGACCGATAGGCAATATAAGTGTATGTAAACGATATCAGATTCAGAAAAATAGCACTTTTATTTTCTCCGAGATTTCCCTAAACACTGAAGGATTTAAGGATTTAATATAAATATTTAAGAAATTTAAATTCAAGAATTATAAAGGAGGATTGAGAATGGTAGTTTAATATTAAGAAGGTTTCCGGTAAAACCCTAACGAGAAATACTTGAGATATTCCTCCGAACGATCAATGAAATTGAGCAATAACCGGACAAAGAAACAAGCAAAGAGCTAAGATGCATGCATGTGCAAGTGGATATGACCAAGTACCCAAGTAGTTACAAGGTAACTAGCATACTTAGTAATCAAACCAATTATTTAGCTTAATCTTATCATCCACACCATTAAACACCAACACATGGTACATGATGATGCAAGGAGTGACCAAATCACTTTATTAAAGTGGCTTTATGGAAGATATTATCTAAACCTCACAATAATTCACATAACCAAGCAAGCAACAAAGCAAAACTCCATCTCTCTCTCTCTCTCTCTCTCTCTCTCTCTCTCTCTCTCTCTCTCTCTCATTAGAGCCATTCGGCTATTTCAAGAAATTCAAGGGAGAAATCCAAGTTCCAACCATTGTTTGATCTCCAAAATTTTATGGTGAGTACTACATTTCATATAATAGCTATCCTAGAAATCTTAGCTTCAAACTCCACTTTTTCCATTTTCAAATAAATCATCAAAGTGGAGGATGAATAGTAACTTTCATGAACTAACTTTGATTTCTTGTTTTCTTTGGTTGATATTATTTGTAATAAGGCCATACAAGGACTATGCAAGGTTTATTAGGGCTTGTACACTCTCAAAGGAAGGTATAATTCTTAAGGACCCTAGATCTTACTTTGAGATTATGTATGTTCTTGGTGGTTTTTAGCTTAGTTACGATTATAGTGTTATTATAAGCATGTAAGCATGATCTTGTAGTTGGTTTAGCCATATGATGATTATGATGATGAAGTGAGATGTTCTTGGACTTTTTAAGATGAGAATCATGTGTATAAAATGTATGGTATGCCCAGTGTGGCTTGGTTATGATGTAACAATTTGGAAACGTTCGATTTATAGCCGTTGTAATGCCAAAATTTCGTTAACCCTTGAAATTCGTGCATAGCAGTAGAAATAATTCACTGATATTGATAAGTATATGACATGACCTTGTAGATCTTGAGTCATAGATCGTTTTGGCACGAGAATCGAAGCAAACAGACTTACGGTTTAGGAGTTATGGTCAAATTAGTAAAAGTAATTCGAAACCGTAAGTGCGAGTTCGTTACTGGAATTGAACCCCCTTAATATTAATAATTCAGTGGCAAATCTTGATAATTAAATATTAGAGATCATAAGGAAGGTGTGAGAGAAAACTTCATGTCAAACGGATCGTTTTTCGATTTTATAAAAATGTTCGAATCAGGGTTAAGTACGAATGAACCCCTAAAAAGAACATGTGGTTATAACTTTGGAAAATCACTTAGAAAATGATCAATAAACCTCGAGGTATAATATCTTTAATTAAACGACCGACCTTAGCGCTTTTGTGGCATACGTACCTACCAAGGGTAAGTGTAATGACAAGCCTTAATAACGAACAAATGTCGGGTCATAACGGTGATAAAAAGAGTTACACTAGAGGATGTATAACGAGATAACTTGAGAACGTGTCTTAATCTAAGTTAAGTATATACTTAGCCTTTCAAAAGCGTTAAGTGATTAATCTCGAATACTTTGATTGTTTATAGATCACCGAGCTGACCCAGGACACGCTACCCCTACTCGACTACCACGCAAGTTTCCAATACTTTGGAACTGTTGTTGTGATAATATATATGATTGAATGTTGTTATACAGATGCCATATCATGCATGTCTACTTTCAAATTTATATTGTGATACTTGTTCCCGGATTTGATGTTGGCTTATAAGTTATGTACGAGATATACTAATTATAAGCCGGATATTGCTAAGACCCTTAGTGAAGGGCATATGATATTCCTTCATTAAATATGGACCGGGAGTCGGTATTTTGTAATATAGAGATAGTCATGGAAACCCGAAGGGATTCCAGTGACAGATTATTTGAGGAATGTTATTTATGAACATTATTTATATTTCCATAAGTATTAATTACTTGGAAATTATTCGAGAAATGTTATTTGAATATTCATTCGAGATTATTTATTTAATGAATATTATTTTGAATATTCATTTGAGGTTATTGATTTAGATGAATATTATTTTGGAATATTCATTTGCATTTATTTATTTGATGAATATTATTTTGGAATATTCATTTAAGCTTTATTTTTGTAAAGTATATTATTTTGAAAACCCATTTGAGGTCTTACTTATTTATTGAATCTTATTTAGAATATTCATTCCAGGAATTATTTATTTCGTGAATATTTTATATATTCATTTGATGGTTACTATGAGTAATATTTTATAATTAAGAATATTCTTTAAATATTTATGAGTTAATAAATATTCTTTGAATATTTATATAATTCTTGCAACTAGTTTTAAAATATATTATTTTATTCAAAAATTATCTTCGACCTTCAAAAGTTACGTAAAATATTTCTGAGTCTTATTATGACTATTTTTATCAAGGGGAGGTTCCCAGAATTCTATTCTTCACTCAAATCTATCTTCCAAATTATGAGGGAACCTTACTTGAGAGCTGTTATTTATTTGTTTGACTCCCCGGTCATAAATCTTTTAAAACTATTCTTTCCACTCGCAACTTGGTTGCTTTTCATCATGACGAGTCTCTGTGTTACTTCCTCATCGTTCGAGGGGTAAGAATTGTTGGAACAAGTCGATATCCATTAACAAGCTACTGCTTGGGAAATATTGGTGAATTTTCCTTTCCAACTAGATACGACTACTTTGTGGATTCCTATTAACAAGTATTACACTTGGGGAAAGGGGGACGAGCTTTACGTTTCAGAGTCATGGATTTACTCGAACTAGGAGTATTTGTGTAAGAGGTTATGGGACAGTCCATCATTGAAACTTTGTGTAAGAGGCTGTGGGACAGTCCATCATTGTATTTTGGTATAAGAGGCTGTGGGACAGTCCATCCTGGAAATAGGGTCCGAGTGGCGCCGGTCCCGACTAAGCCCAAAGATGGCTACGGAGATTCGACGTATGGTGGTGTCCATATGTTCTTCCTTCTACATGTAAAGAAACAAATTTTGAGATGCACGACCTGCGACTGATCATCGTAAGGTGGTGTCATCCGGCGCGATATACTCTAGCATTGGTTCATCATCCAAATCTATTTATTTTCCGCAACATGAAGTATCACTCGTGTTCATAGGGTTTGAAAACTGTTCATAACTACAAGTACTCTGAAATACCTCGTAACTTCATCGTTTATATTATACTGGCACTATGTTCGTTAATGCATGGCATATGGTTTCAAAAATACTTTTGAACTGTTATATATTATTGTTCAGTATACAATACTTTTGGTGGGCTATTGCTCACCCTTGCTTTATTTATTATATCACAACAACAGCTAGAGCAGATGGCCCGTCCAAGGCGCACTTGGCGAAGAGCGTGGGAGCCGTCAGAGATTTACCCGTTGATGTAGCTACCGTTGTTGAGGAGGAAGCTATTGGTAGATTAGTTTTCAGCTTTTGATCCTCGAATATATATTATGCATATAACATATGTAAATGGATGGAAAAGAGTGAAGGGTTTCGAGGCAACAAACGCAGCGGAAAGCAATAATTAAAAACAATAAAATCGAAACCCTACCGCAGGATCCATGCAAAAACATGATATTTAATTCGGAATTAGATGATTACATTAAAGAAGCTTTACAAATTGATGACAGATGGAGGTCCAAAGCAATCAATTGAAGGGTTTCGAGGCAACAAACGCAGCGGAAAGTAATAAAATTATAAACAATGAGCGGCATCTAGTAATACATCATTGCTACCCAAGTAATAATAATAATTGGTGATCCAATTAAACCTTTCGTGATTAATGTTTCCATGTAATATAATCCCTTTGACCATATTGATGTGCCAGAAACATGACAATTAATATCGCAAGCGCACGATCCCGTTTTAGTATTTTAAGATTCGATCCACAGGGAATAATATTTATTTCACAATCCTTAATAATTAATTTAGGCGAATTAGAACAAGTGATTTTTGAAAATTTGATTTTATGCTATTTAATTACCAAAACATTTTTTTCTTAAAAGAAAATTAATCTACTTAAACTAAAAACTGTTTTTTTTTTCATTTTTACTATTTGAATTAAAATTACCTAAAGAAAAGTTAAACAAATTTTAAAAGAAAATCTAATTTATTCTAATTTTAATTTAACGAATTAAAATTCAAAAGAATAGAAAATTTAGCCACTCTTAATTTCTAATTTAATCGAACTAAGGCAATTTTGGATTTTTTTTTTATTTTTACTATTACTTCCTAAAAGTAAATTTAAATTATTTAAAACTAATTAAATTTATTCTAATTTTAAATTAACTAATTAAAAGTAAAAAGAATAAAAGTTGATTTATTCTAAAATTTTCCTAATTTATATTAAAGCTGGATTTTATTCTAAGAAAATTAATTACATAAATTTTAGAAAAGTTTTGACATGAAAACTAGATTTTATTCTACAACATATGAACTGGAAAAACAACAAACTATGGATAAACAAACAGTAAACTAGACTCTTATGAACGACTCAACTATGAACAAATAAACTCTACAATTATGCACTATAAGGACAACCCAGCACAACACAATCGATTAAGACTCAGAAACCAGCTAAACAACGAACTAAACGACTTAGTTTAAATCGACAGCAATGTATAATACTGAACTCAAAACAGGACTAGGAAACATCGATTTAACTCAGAACTCACTTAATCCATTAGACTAGATTACAAACTCAGCAATGAATTCACAATGAACTCGGCAAACAAGCAAATCCCGACTCACAGTAAATCGCAAAAGAAAGAACCAACAAATAACTCAGCTCATAACATAACTCGACTAGCACTGAACTCGAAATTCGACAGCTAGATTCAACCAATTAAGCCACAAATCAAGAACAACGCAGCAACGACTCGGGAACTTAGCAAAACACGAAACTCAGAAACAAGTAACACTCGACTAAACTCAGAAAAAATATGCGTATCAAACGACATTTTTAACACTAATTAACCCAAAGAAAACGCAGAACTTCGACTTGACAGTAAACGTATTAAACATCAACTCGACAAACATTACAAGAAACTCCACGCACGAACTCAAACTTCAAAGCAACAGCGAACAAACAACTCAGGCCTAAAACTCGCTAAATAAAATAAGAAATCGAAAAAGAATACAATCGAAGAAGGGGAACAAGAACCGGGGAATCTCAGCTCAATTCAACGAAAACCAAACAACACAGAATAACAACATAAAAAAAAAATTGAAATCGGTAAACTCAGCTACGAAACAACTCTAACAACGCCAGTAATTCGAACAATTCATTTAACAAAGAAAATTTGAACTCAGCACTAAAACAGAACAGCAGCGAAATCAATACAAATACTCGACTAAACTACCAACGCGGCGATGAAATGGACTCCATAACACAGAAATTAAAATGAAGAAAAAGACATGGGAAGACATGGGAAGACATGGGAAGATGAAGGAGATGAGAAAAACAAGAAACTAGGTGCTGGGTTTTTTTTTTAATCTCTCGAACAGGAAAACAAATAAAAACAAGGGAGGCTGGAGTTTGTGTGATTAAAACAAGAAGGTAAAATGATACACTTTAAACAAATTTCAGCAGAAAAGAAAAAAAATAAAAATTACATATTAAAAATAAATGTTTAAGAGAGCTGCAAGAAAATTAACTACAATTTAGGAAGTACTAATCCTAAATCTAACTAAAAAATGGTGTGTTTACAAGAGAGAAAATGAGGCTTTTTATAGGAAATTAGTGGGGTTTTTGGTGGGTGTGGATTAATCCTCACCATTCATTTGTTTGGTGGGATTAAATCCTAGCCCTCCATTTTTATTTATTCTTTTTTTTTCTTTTTAGTTTTTAAATAAAAATTCAGCTTTTGCACCAAACTCCCTTCTCTTTCCTTTTATTCTATTTTGGTCCTTCTTCTTCTTCTTTTTCTCTTCTTTGACCTTTATTTATTTATTTTGCCATTTCTTCATTTTTTCTCGAATTTCCTGAAATGTAACAAAATAATTTATTAAAATGCGAATTCAAACAATAAATAGGTAATAAAAATATGCAAAATTATGCACTTATCAAATGCCCCCATACCTATCTTTTGCTCGTCCTCGAGTAAAACAAAAAGAAAAATGAAAAATGAAAAACCTATACTCACTATCGTAGGAATCACGGGTAATTTTAGGTTTACCAACCCGTTAAAATCATAGACGATCTCTACAAGAGGAGTGTTGTCTCCTAAGGGTTTACAGAAGATATACCCCTAAAATCTTTGAGATAATTCAGCAAGTATCCAACTTTCCTCTTTCAACCTAGCTTTCATTGGTGTCAACAAAACAATTTTGTAGGAAAATATATGCCTTAAAGATTATTCTAATAATAGCCAAGTTATAGTTTCCCACAATCCACTTGATTAGACTCTAAAAATTTACAAAAAATCCCAAGGTGTGTAGTGAATTTAAGGCCTATGATGGATAAAGTGCATACGAACATTTTCTCTTTTTCAACCAATATTGAACTGACCCAATCTCTATCAAAACAAGTATCTAGCCAAACTTCCCGTTCTTAGTAGTTAGACCGACCGTGCAATGATTGAGGTCCCAAAAGACTTTTGCATCAATACCCATTTACGAGTTTTAGGTCAACAATCCTAGATCACAAGGGACCTTAGGTTGCTAGGCACAAAGTCCCCTCGGACTTACTTACTCGGGTTATCAATGAGCCCAACCTAGCCGATTTCCCTACTAAGAATTTATTATTACAAAATTACACTATATTTATTGACTCTCTTTTTTTTTTCTTTTTTCTTTTTTTTTTTCTTTTTTTTTTGTTTTTTTTTGACACTATAGGAACCAAATTTCGCAAAGGTTTGATTCGACATTGTTCTAACATGTGGGTTCTCTCCCAGGTATCGAATAACATTCCTATACAATTTTTCCATCAAAGGTCTCGTGCGAATGTGTCGTCTTGGTCTTTTAAGCAAAAATTTGTTCGACACAAGTTTCATGAGGAAAAACCTTACCTGACTACGTTCAAATCATCTAAAGGCATTATACATATAATTTTCGAAAAATAGTCAACACCAACTAGTTCTAGAATTTAAAGAGTGGGAAGGACAACTAAGCTAAAATATCTCTATTTTTGGATTTTTAAAATTTTTCTATTTTTTTGGATTTTACAATTTTATGTATTTACACTAAAACTCTCCCCCATACCTAAATCATGCATTGTCCTCAATGTATGCAAAATGAACGAGAATAAAATAGAGAGGAGGAAATACCTGATAAGGGATGACGGAGAATGACAAACTGTTGAAAAACTACGAAAGAAAACAACTCACACACGCACACAATGTAACTCCCCCATACCTACATTCTACTATGGGAGGTACAAAACAAATATTTACTAACCAATACCTGCTCTCGGAAAAACTATTTTTGTTATACAACCAACATATTTCAGAAACTCACCAACAAAAATAGCATAGACCACTCGAACGATCCGATTAGGCGCAAGAATAAAACTCATATTCCTAACTTCATCCATAGACCACGAAGATGCTTCTTTTTGTTGTTTAAGCAAATTAATTACGATAAGATGTTGGTCATGAATATCATGAGTTTCGATGAAAGATGGAGCACGAGTGAAAAATGAAGAAATAGAAACGGGTGGTGGTGGCTCTTCGAAAAATGTTTTACCAACAGAATTAGGATCACAAGAACTATCCTTATGTTGGGTTTCCCATTTGGAAAAAATATTCATCATCTCTCCAAACATCTCTTCCGAGGTCAAATCCTTAAAAGATTCGTGAAGCTCTCGATTGGTCTCGTAATGCAATTGAAAATCTTGTTTAAGAAGAGACTCAATCTCATGATCGTCCAAATTTGACCTTGAAACAATCTCCTTAACTATATTATCTCCTATTGGTTGAGTATGAAGTTCTTTGGGTTTTTCGGGAAGAGGTTTGGAAGATGAAAGGAAAAGTTCACTAGAAGAAGATGATGGTTGTCTAGGTGAAGGCACAAACTCAGAATCATCGAGATTCTTCGTTTGACCTAGAGAAAGAATGATGTCAGCATTATAATCTTCTTTGGGTGAATCACCACCGAAAGGAGTGTCAACTTGAACATTAGACCTAGGACAAATGATATCATCAAAAGTATCGATAGGTCTTTGAGTGATAAGAAATTCAGGGTTGACCTCGGGTGGATTAGGAGTGGTTATCGTCTCACGCTCGCATATGGTGGCTAATGGATTCACTTGAAATTCTAACTTAGATAAGGCTTGAGCATTAGAGTTCAAAATTTGCCTATCAGATGTTATGGTTCGCATGAAGTTTGCTTGAGAAATCAATAAAACCTCGATACTCTTTTCTAAGGTGTCAAGTTTCCTACTCGAATCATGAAATCCGGGTGGGCGGGCGGTTGTTTGAATTGAACTCGAATAAGGAACTTGACTCGGAATTGGATAAGAGTTCGGTTCTTGAAAATGTGGAGGCAGAGTTTGATAGCTATGACCTTGGTTCCATGAGAGATCGGGATAATCTCTCCAACCGGAATTAGAAGACGATGTAAAATGGTCATTTCGAGAGGTTGGTTGAAACATGGCGTTGACATGTTGAAAATCGAGACTCGGAGAGTTGAAATTTGGGTGCCAAGACGTGTGTGAAGGGCCTCTAAGGGTTTCTAAGGCTTCGAGTCGTCTAGTAAGAGCATCTAATTCAGAGTCGATTGCAATATCGTGTTCACTATAATGCAAATCACTAAAAGTACTGTACGACTCGTTATATACACTAGGTTCCCTAGTTGACTCACACCACATCGTATTATCTGCTAACTCCTCGTCAAAATCCCAACCTTGGTAATAACGCTCCCTAAATGCTACGGACATGGTAAAGATTGATCAAGGGTAAAACCTCGTAGCAAGTAAGTGCGAAAATGAAACACACAAAATAAATGGTGAAAAATCAAAAGAAAAATCTAACCTAGGTTCCCTAATTAAAATAACTAGACATTGCTCATATAACGTTAAGACACACTAAAAAATCCGTAAATTAAAAATTATTCAGACCGATTCGGCTAGATTAGAGCAGGCATTGCCAAGAGGCCAAACTCGTCACTTAGACACCAAATCTTAACACCCAAGCGAACCTTAGACACTGAAGGTCGTGAATAAGTCTTAATTACGTTTATTTGATGCAACAAACAACAAGATATATACAAAAATGATAAACAATTATGGATGCTTACACTACGTGTCCTAATCTAAAAAAAAAATTAACGTACCTTTGGGTCCTCCAGCGATCACCACAATTTACTAGGTACGAAAAACTAAAAACAAGAAAAAAAAATCTAGATGATGTGCCCTAAGTGATGAATGCATGATGCAACAAATATGTATTTACAACTATTTTTTTTTTGACATTTTTTATTTTTTTTTTCAAATTTTTTTGTGATTTTCGATTTTTTTATTTTTTGTGATATTTTTTAAAAATAAAAAGGCGAAAAGAGAGAGATACGGGTTACCGAAGCATGCTTCCAAGAATTCCGATTTTTCCAAGCTCCGTGAAAAGATTCCCGAAATTCCAATCATTCCTAAAAAAAATGAAATAAAAATAAGGCAAGCGAAATAAAACTAATCCGAAAAATTAAAAATTAAGGTGCGAAAAATAATTAGGTCCCCGGCAGCGGCGCCAAAACTTGATGTGCCAGAAACATGACAATTAATATCGCAAGCGCACGATCCCGTTTTAGTATTTTAAGATTCGATCCACAGGGAATAATATTTATTTCGCAAACCTTAATAATTAATTTAGGCGAATTAGAACAAGTGATTTTTGAAAATTTGATTTTATGCGATTTAATTACCAAAACATTTTTTTCTTAAAAGAAAATTAATCTACTTAAACTAAAAACTAATTTTTTTTTCATTTTTACTATTTGATTTAAAATTACCTAAAGAAAAGTTAAACAAATTTTAAAAGAAAATCTAATTTATTCTAATTTTAATTTAACGAATTAAAATTCAAAAGAATAGAAAATTTAGCCACTCTTAATTTCTAATTTAATCGAACTAAGGCAATTTTGGATTTTTTTGGATTTTTACTATTACTTCCTAAAAGTAAATTTAAATTATTTAAAACTAATTAAATTTATTCTAATTATAAACTAACTAATTAAAAGTAAAAAGAATAAAAGTTGATTTATTCTAAAAATTTCCTAATTTATATTAAAGCTGGATTTTATTCTAAGAAAATTAATTACATAAATTTTAGAAAAGTGTTAACATGAAAACTAGATTTTATTCTACAACATGTGAACTGGACAAACAACAAACTATGAATAAACAAACAGTAAACTGGACTCTTATGAACGACTCAACTATGAACAAATAAACTCTACAATTATGCACTATAAGGACAACCCAGCACAACACAATCGATTAAGACTCAGAAACCAGCTAAACAACGAACTAAACGACTTAGTTTAAATCGACAGCAATGTATAATATTGAACTCAAAACAGGACTAGGAAACATCGATTTAACTCAGAACTCACTTAATCCATTAGACTAGATTACAAACTCAGCAATGAATTCACAATGAACTCGGCAAACAAGCAAATCCCGACTCACAGTAAATCGCAAAAGAAAGAACCAACAAATAACTCAGCTCATAACATAACTCGACTAGCACTGAACTCGAAATTCGACAGCTAGATTCAACCAATTAAGCCACAAATCAAGAACAACGAAGCAATGACTCAGGAACTTAGCAAAACACGAAACTCAAAAACAAGTAACACTCGACTAAACTCAGAAAAAATATGCGTATCAGACGACATTTTTAACACTAATTAATCCAAAGAAAACGAAGAACTTCGACTTGACAGTAAAACGTATTAAACATGAACTCGACAAACATTACAAGAAACTCCACGCACGAACTCAAACTTCAAAGCAACAGCGAACAAACAACTCAGGCCTAAAACTCGCTAAATAAAATAAGAAATCGAAAAAGAATACAATCGAAGAAGGGGAACAAGAACCGGGGAATCTCAGCTCAATTCAACGAAAACCAAACAACACAGAATAACAACATAAAAAAAAATTGAAATCGGTAAACTCAGCTACGAAACAACTCTAAGAACGCCAGTAATTCGAACAATTCATTTAACAAAGAAAATTCGAACTCAGCACTAAAACAGAACAGCAGCGAAATCAATACAAATACTCGACTAAACTGCCAACGCGGCGATGAAATTGACTCCATAACACAGAAATTAAAATGAAGAAAAAGACATGGGAAGACAAGGGGTTCGCAATAAAGAAAAAAAAAGGCTGGCGAGTTTGATTTGAAAAGAATAGAGATGAAGGAGAGTAAGGGGAAGGTTTTAATCGAAGAATGAGGAGAAGATGGGTTTGAACGGTAGTAAAAGAGAACAGGGGACTTGTGTGTACGTTGCTTGGTTTGTGTTTGTAGGAAGGGGGAGAAGATGAACGAGATAGAGATAGAGAGGAGAAGGAGGAGTAAAGGAAATGGGGGTTTGTGATGTAATTGAAGATGAAGGAGATGAGAAAAACAAGAAACTAGGTGCTGGGTTTTTTTTTTTAATCTCTCGAACAGGAAAACAAATAAAAACATGGGAGGTTGGAGTTTGTGTGATTAAAACAAGAAGGTAAAATGATACACTTTAAACAAATTTTAGCAGAAAAGAAAAAATAAAAATTACATATTAAAAATAAATGTTTACAAGAGCTGCAAGAAAATTAACTACAATTTAGGAAGTACCAATCCTAAATCTAACTAAAAAATGGTGTGTTTACAAGAGAGAAAATGAGGCTATTTATAGGAAATTAGTGGGGTTTTTGGTGGGTGTGGATTAATCCTCACCATTCATTTGTTTGGTGGGATTAAATCCTAGCCCTCCATTTTTATTTATTCTTTTTTTTTTCTTTTTAGTTTTTAAATAAAAATTCAGCTTTTACACCAAACTCCCTTCTCTTTCCTTTTCTTCTATTTTGGTCCTTCTTCTTCTTCTTTTTCTCTTCTTTGACCTTTATTTATTTATTTTGCCATTTCTTCATTTTTTCTCGAATTTCCTGAAATGTAACAAAATAATTTATTAAAATGCGAATTCAAACAATAAATAGGTAATAAAAATATGCAAAATTATGCACTTATCACATATATTATAGATTAAACTCGAGGCATGTCATTAGTCATCCTCTTCAACGTTTAATCCGGATTTCCTTGATCAATGAGTAGACTAGTAAAACAAATCAATATTTTAGCATGACCATGCATTTTCATAGTCTCACTCAATCAAGAGGCCAATAATATCTCTCCTAATAATAGGAGGGTTAAATCCTATATCTATCATTCATATTTCTCATACGACTCATAATATACCCGATCTCCACTTTTATCATCACCCGGTCAAAGGTAACTTTTAATGTAGTCAAAGTATATTAATCCTCATATAGAAATATAATGATGTCAAGTCTAAGGATCATTACACCATTATCACTGTGAGTCTTTCTAATGACCTTATTAACATGTAGAATCTCACAACGGGTTAATCCAGTGCCATGTATAATATTACATGCACCTATGTTATTGACTTTAGTATCATTATACCTATGACCAATGAGATGTGGTCATTTGTCAATAAACATACTAATCTTTATGTATTATAATTGTCCCTTAATAATAATGCTCGATTAGGGATATTTAGGAATATAAATACTATTCATATAATCTCATTTTTAAGTCACATACTTAAAGATATAGAATACATGTTCTATATTCCAAGGACATTTATTACTCTAACATTTATATCGCAGTAAATTAAGACATAATAAATTAATGTAGAATAATCCATAGAACATAATCATCAAATAACAAAATAGTCTTTCCTAGAAGCACAACTACATTGTCTCTAGGGCACTAACACTATCAAAGAGTATGTAAGTTAAATTGTAATTCTTTTGGGTTGTAATAACTCAAACTCGTGATTAATAATATTTGATAGTTACTCTGATTTCATCTCTAGGACTGTAATTGGTGTGTTTTATGTTGTTGTTTTGGGTCACAAGGTTGTAATTGAATTTATGTTGGTTTTGGTGGATGGAAATTGAGTCCGTAACGACCGGATCCCCGACCCCGGATCTGGGACTATTACAAAAGTCCGGAAGGCAGCTGCAAAATGTTTGGCAGCTTTAATTGTTTCTCCACCTGAGATGCTCTTGAAGCTGTATGTGGAGGTAATATAAATTATTAAATTGTTTTAAGCTATGGTAATGCTCAAGGGTCATTGTATTTTATTTTTTTCACTTCTGGGATGCTGTAGTGTGATGTTTAGCACTCATTGATTTAGCTTTTAGGTATTTTTAGGGAAAGAGTGAGCTGAATGTGTGGTTACTAACTCTTTGTTTCTTTTTCGCTATATATTTTAAACATTACCATCAGTTGGAGTGAAGAAGTTATCAACATGATATGGGGGTTATTCATGGTACATCAAAATAGGAGAACTCAAGGTTAGTGTCAGTTGATTATTCGAAGCCATATTTATAAAAACTTTATTTGTTAACTTAAATTGTTTCTTCTTTTACTTTTAGGGTGATCCGAGTTTGTAGTTCATATAGCACACTGCACACATTAATGTCTGCAGCGATTTATATTGTTTAATTTTACACATCAATCCAATTAATGTTCATTTTTCAAGTTATGATGTTGGAGGTTTGGCACCCATCTTCGAGATACAATTCCTCTATTAATGAATTGTTGTGTCGGTGTGTCAGAAAATAATGAGGAACTTCGTGTGAATACCGCAGGTACTATAAGAACTATCACTTTCTCCATCTTGCTTTTATGTATTTTTGTTTAACCCATTTCCTCCGTTTCTCAGTACATGCTCATGTTTGCTATCATTTTTATATTGATTACAGGTACCGGAGAGAAGAGATATATTTCTACCTACTGCAAGGAAATTCTACATGTTACTTATTAGTTGTAACACATCAAAGTCAACAACCCAAGAAGTCAAAGCCAGCATTACGAGTAGTGAGGAAAGAGTGCAGTTACTTGATGTATATATGTTTGAAGTCGGTAGATATCGAAAGTGTAGATAGTTAAATTTTCTCGCAAAGAGTTAGTCTGGGTTTGAGTTTTACATTTCCTTTAGATAGGTAGTAGCAAGTAGCAACAGATAGAAAAGAGATTGATTTTTGGAATCTTGAGTTTTAGTTTCAATAAAATAAATTGAAGTATTATTTTAGAGAAAACATTATGATATCAGAACTAATCACAATTGTCAGTCTGATCTTTAGCTTTCATCTTCTTCGTCATTGTAATACCCAAATCCCACATCGAGGAAATTACGATAATTTATTTAGTTTATAAGCATAAGTACTACTACTAAGTGTAACAAATATTAATTTTATGTACTACCATTATTGGGTTGGGTTGCGTTCGGTGAAATCTACTTTGAATTTTTAATCATTGTTTATTTAATTATTATTGAATTGATCCTAAAAAATTCAAAACAATTAGTGGGTCATTGTTATAGGCCTATTGAACTAAAATTTATATTTGACTAAAAAAACATCTTGGGTAAAAAGTTTATATTTTCAATCCATGTTAAACTAAAATCCATGACAACCTTCCAGTTACAAATTCTAATTCCAACAAGAAAATGTATAAAATATTATAGGAACCAGAACATCTGCAATTTTACATGGACTATAAGTTGGTATGTTATATATGGAGATTGATCTGAGTTCCCTATGACTTAAAATGTATGTTACAACTCATAAACCAAACGGGCCAACTAATATAGATGGGTTTGCGGCATGTAATGTTAGCTTTGAGTAAATATTTTCAATACTAATTTTGTTTGATTTGGAGTAACCCATAGATCGTAGAAAGAAACCGTATTCAGTGACATCGAAGAAGTATCTAGGCTAAGTAAACTTTTTTCCTTTAACTTTTATAAACATTTCGTCTCGTGCTAAATAAAAAATAGAACCATATTACTGTATTTTTTGAACTTGAAATGTTGTCGTTAAGAAAGGCCTTTTGCCTAAATGGAGTAACATTGGGTTAAAAAAGACCATTTGCCTACACTTGAACTCTCTTCTAAATTTATTTATTTAAAAGTTTTTCTGCCTACACTTGAACTAGCTTTAGAAAAAAAGTCCTTCTTCCCGCATGAAATATATATTTGAAGAGGGGGTAAAGTTTTGGTCAGTTCATAAATAACATTAGGTTAGGTTATTGTGTAGAATAATAACCTTGATTGAAATAATTTGTGAAAGATGAAATGCATGTATGTTATGATAGGGAGATTGCAATGTCAGGGCTCTTAAGCTATTTGGTGTGCATGAAAGAGGTATGTCATGTGATGTTTTACCTGGAGGGTTCTACGAAGAAAGTAGGAGTTAGTCTGTCAGATGAGGAGTCGTCTTGGCTGAACACTTTAGGGTCAAATGAAGTCTTTTAGTTTATCGGTATCTTTAGTCACTTGCGATATTTTAATTGTTGCCTATCAAACAATGGTTGGAGACAGGCATCCCTCTAATGAAAGTAACATAATGATTCATATTAATTATTATCATATAACAAGGAGAAAGCATAGTAAATGGATTCTTGAAGGTAGAAGACTGGGTTGGTTGTGGATACATGTATAAAGTGCAGTCGGGCCAAAATTAAGTAAGCTTTGAAGGTGATTAGATCAATGTATGATATGGATTAGAAGCTAAATGATCTTTACAATATGATGGGCACAAAGAGTAGCTCGAATAAAGCGCTAATTCCAAGAAAGAAAATAAGTAAAAATGGCAGTAGCTTCTAACTTAGGACTAGTGAAGTTCTTTGCAAGGATGAAAAGTTTGAAGAATGCCAAATATGATAAAGCGATTAGACCACTAGCTTCTACCTTTAAAATGATTTCTACAATCAAATATCATGATAAGTAAAAGATCTTGAACAAAAACTTGCTGCTAGGAAGAGTACGACAAGGA
Organism: Saposhnikovia divaricata; assembly: GCA_036435485.1. NCBI lineage: Eukaryota > Viridiplantae > Streptophyta > Magnoliopsida > Apiales > Apiaceae > Saposhnikovia > Saposhnikovia divaricata. The sequence goes on along the minus strand of CM071595.1, from coordinate 64,420,942 downwards.
CGGATGTGATGTGTGATTACTACAAGTTAATAGCTGAAATCTGTATCTTGCTAAACAAGTGTAAGGATCAACATATGTTTAAGGTAAGCTTCATTCACATATTCATCACTTATCAATTCAATTTATCTATCTTCTTATGTGATATCTGTAACATAGCCATATTTGGGTCAATGTACAATAAGTTCTGAAACGGTTTTTACATTAATAAAACCATGTTTGTTTTAAGGGGATTAAACTCTTTAATTCGTAATGTTAAGCACTTTCAAGATCTTTTATTAGAAGGAAAAGGATAGTTATTATTCTTGTTATCTTTTATACATTATCTTTAGGTTATCTGTATTCTTGTTATCTTTAGGATAGTTTTTTTTTTTTCAAAAATGTGGGCCTCAGTACGATCTTAAGGATTATACAGTGGCTGAGTCCTGTACAAAGCTATATGATATTGGATTTGAAGTACAAGTTGGCAGGCATATTTTGAATTTCCCGGGACATGACTTTAGTTCGAGTCTATGAAATTATGGATGTAAACTCTAGTTTCAATAAATAAAATGAAGACTACGGTGTACGTTCATGTCATTTAAAATGAATTTTAACCTTTCACACAATCCAAAATCGTTAAAATCCAAAACCTTACAATTTACTAGTATGTCCCAGCTAATTATAACATTCAAATTAAATTGGGAAATAATCTAAATAATTGATTTTCAAAGAACGCATTAAAAATATATAATTTACTTTTTTACTATTCTAGTAGATGTATTTAGGCGTTTCTAGACTTTTATCGATGCCTGTATCAGTGTTTTCTAAATTTATAGAATTGTAGGTACGCATATATCTAAAATCATCATTGAATATTCGAGAGAATATGTTAAACTTTTGGAGTCTTGTGATTGAATTCCAAACATTCACACAATCCAAAATTGTGGAAATCCAAAACCTTGCAACATACTAATATGTCCCTGCTAATTATAAAATTCAAATGAATATGGGAAATAATCTGAATAATTGATTGTCAAATAACGCCAACAATATTAATAATATAAAATTTACTTTTTACAATTCTAGTAGATGTATGTAGGCATTTTGGGACTTCTCTCGAAGCATGTATCGGTGTTTTTTAAATTTACAAAATCATAGGTGTGCATATCTCTAGAGTCATCATCGAATATTCGAGAGAATATGTTGAACTTTTGGGGTCTTGTAATTTAAGTCGAGTGTGTAGAAACTTCGTACGAGTCTATATAAATCTATCAATTAAGTCAATTGTTTATGTACTAAGATTATATGTATCAATCAGAAGCTGATTACACCTAGTTTCACACCTCACAATATCATCTTCACCATTATCACTTTGGTTTATTTGCACAGCCAATTTTCTAGATCTAGAAAAGATCACACAACTGATCTGTCAATTTATATTTTTCAATTTAGTGGTCGACGACTTCTTTTAGTATCTACCAATTTTTTGGTATGATATTTCACAAAAATATTTGTAGCACATATGGGGAGAAAGGTGTCACCCCCAAACAAACAGTGAAGAAGATGCTCCAATACTTAGCTACTACATGTGTGCAGCTGTCACCTTGTTTAGCCTTTCGGTTGTGGATGAAAATAAGGTTACAATTGGTAGCTTTGGAGCAATTCCACCACTTATGAAACTACTTAGTGAAGGTAACCAAAGGGGGAAAAGGATGCCGCTACAACAATATTTAATTTTTGCGTTTACCAAGGTAACAAGGGAAAAGCCGTGAGGGATGGAATTGTGCCAATATTGGTTTAGTTATTGAAGAACCACATAATGTAATGTTGGAAGAATCACTAGCTATTCTATCTATACTAGCTACTCACTCTGAAGCGAGGGCAGCCATTGGAGCAGAAAATGATTTGCCGGAATTGGTTGCGGTCATTAGTAGTGAGTGTCTGAGGAATATGGAGAATGTAGCTAGTATATGAAATTATGAAATTATTCGAGTATATGAAATTACGGATGTAAACTCTAGTTTCAAAAAATAAAATGAAGACTACAGTCTTTGTTCTTGTCATTTAAAATGAATTTCAAACTTTCACACAATCCAAAATCTTTAAAACTCAAAACCTTACAACTTACTAATATGTCCCAGCTAATTATGAAATTCAAATGAAATTGGGAAATAATCTAAATAATTGATTTTCAAATAACGCGTTAAAAATATGTAATTTACTTTTTTACTATTCTAGTAGATGTATTTAGGCATTTCTAGACTTCTATTGATGCCCGTATCAGTGTTTTCTAAATTTATAGAATTGTGGGTACGTATATATATCTAAAATCATCATTGAATATTCGAGAGAATATGTTAAACTTTTGGAGTCTTATGATTGAATTCCAAACATTGACACAATCCAAAATTGTGGAAATCCAAAACCTTGCAACATACTACTATGTCCCCGGTAATTAAAAAATTCAAATGAATATGGGAAATAATCCGAATAATTGATTGTCAAATAACGCCATCAATATTAGCAATATAAAATTTACTTTTTACAATTCTAGTAGATGTATGTAGGCATTTTTGGACTTCTCTCGAAGCATGTATCGGTGTTTTTAAAATTTACAAAATCGTGGGTGTGCATATCTCTAGAGTCATCATCGAATATTGGAGAAAATATGTTGAACTTCTGGAGTCTTGTAATTTAAGTTGAGTGTGTAGAAACTTCATTCGAGTCCATATAAATCTATCAATTAAGTCAATTGTGTATGTACTAAGATTATATGTATCAATCAGAAGCTCATTACACCTAGTTTCACACCTCACAACTTCATCTTCACCATGATCACTTTGGTTTATCTGCACAACCAATTTTCTAGATCTAGAAAAGATCACACAACTGATATGTCAATCCCTCTTTTTCAATTTAGTGGTCGACGACTTCTTGTAGTGTCTACCAATTTTTTGGTAAGAAATTTAAAAAATTATTTGTAATACATATGGGGATAAAGGTGTCACCCCAAACAAACAATGAAGAAGATGTTCCGATACTTAGCTACTACATGTTTGCAGTTGTCACCTTGTTTAGCCTTTCGGTTATGGATGAAAATAAGGTTTCAATTGGTAGCTTTGGAGCAATTCCACCACTTATGAAACTCCTTAGTGAAGGTAACCAGAGGGGGAAAAGGATGTCGCTACAACACTATTTAATTTGTGCGTTTACCAAGGTACCAAGGAAGAAGCTGTGAGGGCTGGAATTGTGCCAATATTGGTGAAGTTCCCGAAGAACCACATAATGGAATGTTGGATGATTCACTATTTCTATTCTATCTATACTAGCTACTCAATCTGAAGGGAGGGCATCCATTGGAGCATAAAATGCTTTGCCGATCCTGGTTGCAGTCATTGGTAGTGAGTCTCTGAGGAATAAGGAAAATGCAGCTTCTGTCTAGTGCACCTCAGTTCTGCTGACCAAAAGCATTTGGTAGATGCTCGAAAACTTGGGGTGACATCCTCGTTAATTGATGAGTACAAAATGGCACTAATAGGGGTAAGCGTAAGGCTAAAACAGTTACTTGAGTGTATAAAGCTGCAGAATTATGCTTAGGTACTCAACGTGTCTCATTGTTAATTCTCAAAACTAGAAATCCCAATCATCCCTATTTGCACATTTTGTCGATAGCTTAAACTCCCCCTCCACCCCCCCCCCCGTGTTTTCCGTTAGTTTGGCCTGTTTCTGGGTTCAACTAAGATATCCAGGGCCCTTTGCTTGATAAAAATTGTGGAATAAATAAGAAATTATATTGAAAATGTACAATATTAGTTAGCCTTGAGGAGTTGAGTACTCGAGCTGCATCTTATAATACTACAGCGAAATGTCTGGACTTTTTTTTCCTGACAAAAGCTAGAGAACTAAGGTTTTTTTTAGTGTACAAGGTATGTAATAAGAATCAGATAATCTCTTGACCTAATCATGAAAATCTGTAATTTTGGTTTTCAGACCATAGGGGCATTGGTTAAGTATGGGACTGAGCTCGAGAGGTTGCTATTAATTAACATGTTAAGTGGGAGGTTAAGGTTGATCAAGACCTAGAAAAGCTGCTCGAAAAGTTCAAGGCTGCTAATGAATGTCGTTATTTTAGTATATTTGAACTCAGGTTCTTGAAAGAATCAATTTTAATATCCAGAAGTTGTATCGTGACTTGTGAATACATGGGTTTCATTAAGTCTTGATATTAGGTACTCTACTTCCTCCCATTTAACCCGGGATATGTGGAACTGGGGAAGAGTCTAGCATTTTGTTAATAGTTATGTTGTGAAATAACTATTAACAAAATGTATAGAATTTAACCCGGGAAGAGTCTAGCATTTAACCCGGGATTGTTCATTTGGTTGCGGTAGAATTCAAGAAAAATGTATAGATTCAACAAAAGATTACTTTTATTTTTCGAGAGTTAACAGAATGTAACATTTTTTGTATTGAGTGGTTTAAATGAGACCAAAAAAACTCCAGTGATCCGCTTGATATATTGGCATGTAATAAGTGACCTATATGATAATTAACCCAATAAAAAAGGGTAGTTTCTAATCATTAGTTGCATGATTTTCTAGAGTATGTTATTAGCATAGTTGTGTTGTATGATTTTTAATAAAGATTTACTGGAAACATTATGACAATGACATGGGATTTGTAGTGTAACGTTGGGGAGATGTACTTTGGGTAATAATAAAAATGTACTGTGATGCCCTCAAATCCATTACATAGTTAAACAAAAGAATTACAACTTCTAAACGATAACATACCATAAATTCATAATGGTCCCAGATTTCTCTTACAACATAGTAGCAACTAACCAAACGTTTACATGGTCTAAAGTTTAGTAGGGATAAATATTACATCGCTCCTAATAACACAAAAACTACACAAAAGGCTCAACAGAAGAAAACCTTCTAGTGTCAACTTCACCATTCACCAGGTTCTACCTTCGACACTAACACAAATAAAATTAGCAACGTAATCTCTATGCGGCCTTGTCCTTCCCTTTACTAACTAATTAAGCTGTTAAACCATGCTTAGATTCTGAAATTTGACAAATATGAAAGAATGAGCACCACATATGTTCAGCGAGTCCAAGAGCGAAAATGGAAATATAGCAAATAAGCAATTAAAGGAATTGAGCAAGTGTATAAAACTAACATGTGAGGAAATTGAGAGAAAATAAATAAAACATAATCCTTCATTTTACTAAAGTGATCAGCTCTAGTCCCATTAATTTGTTGGCATACATGCATATCTTCCATCATTATTGGCTTTTAACCATTAATTTAGCCACACTCCTTTCAGTCAAACCATCAGGTGAGAGGGGGTTCTTACCATCTCTTATTGTAACATCCTATGATACCAATTATAACATCCAAGCCTATAATCGAATACATACCCCATAGGTCAGTCCAAAAGAGCTAGAAAGTTCGTACATATTAGTTGTTGACTTGTATCTATAAAGGCCCCAAATACTCTTATCTAATCGATGTAGATGTTATAATTTGTATCAAAGCTCTACCCAACTGGGAGTTTAGAGGCACTGCCCGGGTTCTGAATGTGTGATTGTGGGCTTGACGAGGACGTCAACCCAAAAAGAGGGGGTGTTTAATTGTAACATCCCACATCGATTAGATAAGAATATTTGGGATCTTTATAGATACAAGTCAACAACTAATGTGTACCAACTTGCTAGCTCTTTTGAACCGACCTATGGTGGGTTGTTGGATCCGATATGCATTCGGTTGTGGGTTTGGATGTTATACTTATCATTACTAAGATATAACATATGATTGCAAGATATAATCAGCTTAACAATTACCAAAATACAAGAGAGGATCATTGTTAATACAAGCTCACCTATTTCTACTATAAATATTACTAGATTATAACCTGTGCGATGCATCGGATTTTTTTTGACATATTATAAATTTAATTTTATGTTATAATTATGTTTTTATATAATCAATATTTTCAATGGCTATTTTAATTTTTATATAATTTAATATTCTAAAAACATATATTATGAATTTCTAATTGAAATATGTCGTCGATGTAATTCGAACGTCGGGTTTTTAGTAGAATAATTCAAAAATATAATATTTTTTATTCTTAGATCCAACAATTTTTAATTATTTACTAAAAATCTAACGATCATTATTCGTTGCATTGTTGAACCGCAGAACCAAAAACCAAACAATTGTACTCATGTTTGTTTGCTGTAAACGTGCGAATTTTTAATATATTTTATTAATGATTGTAAGATAAGGTGTGATATTTTTTTAAATATATTAATGATTGCAAAATATGTTTTGAATCAAAAGGTAGCATGTTTTAATTAGAAAATAAATACTAATGATTGAAAAATATGGCATAATTGATGTTTTTAGATGTTTATAAAATGTAAAATCTTTTCTTAAAAATTAATATGTTTTAATTAGGAAAAGCAATTGACTAAATAACGTTAATAATATTATTTATTATTTATTAATTAAAATAAAATATCGAAAACCATAAAAACCAAAACTTTCAATATTTTGACTTTAATATAATAGTATAGATGACACAATAGAACTTTGATTATGAGTATCAAATCAAATCGACGAGACTTCATTTAAATATATTATCTTGTGCCCGTGCTTCACACAGCTTATAAACTAGTATATCCTAATATATAGTCCCTTTTTATTATTATGAAATAGTAAATTAGCCTTTTATCTCAAAATAATACCACTAAATTACTTAATAATATAAGCGGAATAATACCAATTTATGGAGGCTTCATGTTTTTATAGCCAGTCCATTCCAATAATAACATCAAACTCTTATAAATAAATAGGAATCAGGTCCACAAAAAGTCGACACTCATTAATTTCAATAGGGCACTCTTTTAATACACTCTCTGTAGTAAGAACTTCCTCATTGGCAGTTTCAACATATAGGGTCAGGAAGCTTTTCTACTTGGAACTTATTATTTTCAACAAATTGAGTAGAAACAAATGACTGAGATGCACCCGTATCAATCAGAATAAAAGCATGTACTGAACAAATATGAAATATGCCTGTTATCACATCATCTGCTTCAGGTGCATCGTGTATCGTCATGTTGAAAGTGTGTGTAGTAGCCTTGTTCCTTGGTTGCGCTCCAGCTGATCCCCTTAATTCTTTTTCTTCAGGTAATATTCCTTCATTCTCTGGACATTCATTTGCAAAATGTCCTACTTTCCCACATTTAAAACAGCGATTAGTCTGAGATTTCTTACACGCGACTGCTAAATGTCCAATCCACCTACAATTAAAGCAAGTGTTATTTCTTTTTTTGCACACACCGATGATTCTTCCCACACTACTTGCACCATTTGCTTCCGGATTCTATCAGGTCTTCATTTCTTTTCATCATGTTTGTAATAGACCGATATAATTCTATAATATTTAAATCTTAATGACGTGAGTAATCGATCTATTTTGTTTATTTATATATTAATAGGTTGTATCTTGATTAGAGATATAATATTTCTTGTGAGAAGTGATGACTTGTAATTGTGATTATGTGAATTATTTGTGGTGTCTAAGTGGATAAATTGTTTTTGTAGGTTTTTAGTTAATTTTAAAAGAATTTGGTTGTACTGTTTTATTTTTATAAAATCATTAGAGTATCTAAAAATCATGAAGTCTTCTTTATGGTGTGTCATTTACATGTAGAGACTTTTTAAATGTATAAGTTAATTTTAGTTAGGCTCCAATGATTTATTATGACTTTTAAAGTATGATTTTCCATTTAGAGGATTTAATTCATAAAATCTCTAGTTAAATATCTATAAGTCGTAAAAATATGATATATATATATATATATATATATATATATATTTGTGTGTGTGTGTGTGCGTGTTTTTAATTTTATACTCTTGGTTATATAAAAGAGAATTTATTTATTTTGGGTGTTAAAGATTTTTAAAAGATTTCATATATCAATTTTCATCTTTAAAACCTATTCTTGTAAAATCCATACCTCTATACTTATAAGCCCTAAAAATATTTAAAAAATATGTGAGTGATCCTCATTGGGTAAATTTTATTTTAAAAATATAAAATTAAAGATTTTTTTTGCAGAAAACCCATTTAATTTGATTTATTAGCAATTAGAATAAATGTTTAAGTGTTAGTGGGGTGGGAGGTTACTATATTGCCCCTAGGAGTAATTAAATCAATTCTCCTCTCTTTCTCCCTCATTTCCACCGACCCTCTCTCATTTCTTTTTCTCTCAACAGCCGTGAGTCTCTCTCTCCCCTCATTCTTCCATTTTTTATTTCTTAACCAAGCTTTTAAGTGATTTCTTGGTTTATGTCTGAAGTTTAAGAGTTAATTGATAATGGGTTGATCTTATTTTGAGGTCTTAGTGTTTGCATGTATGTATATATGCGGGTGTAACTATGTATGGGTCATAGGGGTTTCAAAATCTACATGCAAGTATAGATATTAAGATGTTTGATGTTAATAAGTGATAGGTTGATTTTTGGTAAATTATGTTATTAATAAGGTTGTTATAATGTTAATGAAAGCTTTGTGTTTATAAACTAGTTTGCATGTTGTGTTCTTCATATGGGTTGGAATTTTTAGAACTTGTAAAGTATGTGTATGATATGGGTTAGCTTGATTTGGTGTTGATGATTATTGTGTGAAAGGAAGTTAGTTGCATGTCAATTTTTAGTAGTTTTAATTATTTTTCATATTTTATAAAGTTTACATTTTGAATTGTTAAGTGATTTTAGGAAGTGGGTTTGTTAATTTTAAAAGAATTAAAGGAAGCATATGATTATAGGTGCTCTTGAGAGTAGAGATTTAAATGATTGTGTAAATATATGTGCTGAATTGTATGTGTGGGTAGGATATAGATGATGTTTGATAATTGCTAAGCTAAGTGATGGGAGTTAAGGGGATAGTTACTTGATTTGCTAAGTTTCGGTAGTAGTCTGATGCATTGTAAACATGTTATAAAGTCGAATATAGGTCAGACGGTGTTTAGTTTAGAGTCATTAGAAAGGTATTTCAATTATCTACAAGTTCTGTTTTATGAGTTTTCCTATATTCCACTCCGAAGTATGAGTTTTCCGCACTTTAGTAAATCGGACATAATTGCTTGAGCATTGAGAGTCCTGTTTTCAAAAATTCAGAGTAAATTGATCATACATTCAAATTTTTTGAGCAATATCATTCTAGAAAGCTCTTTTCAAAATCTACATTTCTCATTTATATTTCATTTCCAAATTCTGAGATCTTAGTATGATAAACTTAGAAATACTAGAGTAAGTGGGTTCTGATTCTGTTCTAACAGTTCACTTTTTAATTGTTTAAGAATTCATTACTTATCCGTGTTTAACGAGCCTTACCATTCTGGAAAGGCCTCGGGATTTCCTTCGAGTTTCATGTTCTGTACTTTTTAATTGAAGGTCATCTTGATAGTGTAAATTGGATGTCTTTCAAGGCTGGTCATAACAGATTGTTAAGGATAACTAGCGTTCGACCCGTGCTACGCACCAAGCGATAAAATTTATTAATTAATTAATATAAAAATGTAATTTTAAACATTTTTTAGAAAAAAAAAGATAATTAAAGTAGAATGTAGTAAACTTAAGTACAAAATTACCTATTCGTCAATTTGTACCAATTGCATTAATATTAATATTATCGAACAATTTTCATAACATTCACATCCCCGGTGAAACGTTCTAAGCCCCTCTTTATTGGTTTTTCTTAATTTTGTTTTCATTTGATTTCTCTCATTTTTTAGAATCTTTCTACGACGTTCATAAGTTTTTTTACACATATTTCAAGTTTTATTCTTTTGAAAATTTGGTATATTTAAATGTGCACTACTGTGTTTTTATAATTTTTATTATATTAATTCATTCAAAACAATTGTATGGGTCGCGATCAATTTTTCGTATACATATTAAAAATTAAAAAACACTAATTTCTCATGATCGTTATAAATCATTAGATTGTCTCTCGAAAAATGGTTGCATGTTTCAATGATATGAGAAAGGATATCTATCGTGCAAGATCCATTAAATGAATGCAGATATGATGAACAAAACTTTCATCTAATCTAGTTTCCTATGTGTTTATTCAATATCATTTTTACAAATTGTATGTTCTTTTATTAGTGAATTGATTTACTATATAAAAATAAACATAATCAATCAACCAAACATATTCAATATATCTCGTTCTTAGAGTAAGATGTGACTGTAAGAATTTATGATGATGGTACTCGGCTTGTTTTTAATGACAACTTAAAATTTGCATATTCATTTTGGGAGTATGTATGTTAAATTTTTTAATTTTTTCTGTTAGAAAATGGAATATTAAATATTAGTTTTCTTTTACCCAAAAATAGGGATGATAAATTAATTTGATCTGATGCCCAATCTGAAACCCAAAATTTTGGATATACCAAGCCCAAATTTTTGGATTATTTAAATTTTAAACCCGAAATAGTTTCGATTTGGATTTCAATTGTTCTGAACCGATATCTGATCCGAAATTCGAAACCCGATACATAAATAATATTTTATTTATCCGAAATTCGAACCGATATTTGAAATTATTATATGTAATTTTTTAGATATAATTATTATTCAAATATTTCATTAGAAATAGTCAATACTAATTTAATTATTAGAACTTATATTTCTCAATCTCAAGTTTTATTGAAATATTTAATATGCATTTTTTTTAATTTGCATAAATTTTTCATTTGTGTTGTATACGAAGAATTATTTTCTTAACATATTTTTAAAATTTTACTTAGTATGTCAATTCAATTCGTACAATATGTTACATTTAACTACTTACCTAATTTTATCATTTTATTTTTAAGTATTTTATAAATATAATAAGTATGGTTTGCTTGTAGCAATTTTTTAAATTTGACTACATTATTACTAATTTTGGATACCCGAACAAATCCAATCTAATTCGAAACCCGACGGATTTGGTTTTGGATATTGAGTTTTAAATTTTGATTTGAATTTATTTTTAAAATCCGAAAATATTTGGATATGGATTTGAATTTTACAAAACTCACATTATTTTATATGTGTCCTTGTAAATTTAATTATCGGGTTAGAAAATATGAATTTCATTTTTCTTTAACAATGAGTATACATGTTAGATAAAGCCTTATGTGTAGACTTAACAAATCGTTTGTGTTGTATACATTAATTCATAACGTGTATCTTTGGGGTCTTGTATGAAAATGACATGAAAATTTTTCGTGTACCCAAAATTCGAACACAAAATAATTTGCGGAAAGAAAAAATATGACAATCACATATAATGTTACTTTTTACCCAAATCGTCTATGTATGTTACTATATAACTGAATACAATGTTAAGATGCTACAAAACAAAACTAAGAGTAGTGTAAAGAAAATGAAGCCCTCCTTTTTTTAAATTTTGTTTATTGTTAAAAAATATCTATGCTTGTTTAGAATCTATCTACCAAGTTATTAAGTTTTTTTTACTTATATTTAAAGTTTCGTTGATATTGAATAAAAAATATTATCAACCAACCAAGCAAATTTGATATGTCTGTTCTTAGATTAGGATATGAGAATTGAGTATTATTACTTTATTCAAGAATACAAAATTAAAAGGGCACCTTTTATTAGAAATAATCTATAATTTTATATGTATCGTCCTATTTACTCATCCAATATAATCTAATACCCCGTTGCTGGGTTTTGTCTAATGATATATTGGATGTTTATTTTCTCTTGGGAATGATAACTTCAGTTTCTTTTCCTTGATTTTATGTTGTTTTTCAATAAATATATCTCTTTATTGAGAGTCAAGTACCCCATTAGTGGATTTTGTCTAACCATATTGGGTTATGTTCTTTCTCTTTGTGAGAGTAGGTTCTTTAATTCTGGCATCCGGGATCTTAGATCTACAGGATTTTATTATATTGGTTCATTAATTTGGATAGTATAGAATCACAATTATGGTTGGTTGCTCGAATACGTTCTGACAAATCAGATATATGTTCCTCACGATTACAATAAATTGTTGGATTATCTTGCCAAAAAGGTTATATATTTTAGTGATATAAACGATGGGTGTACAACAATTTAAGATCTGATCAATGATCGTAGTTTGGTTCAAAGAAACCTTGATATGATCTATTTTAATATGTGTATATCAGATCTTGATTATTTTTTTAGATGTTGTATGACCTTATTGATGAATTAATTACCTATAAAAAAATGTGATTTATAAGAAAATTTGAAAATTTGATTATTTTTGTATATATCATATATTCATTTGCCCTTTTATTAATAAATTAATTATTTAACAAAAAATGGTGTATTTAGAATAGTGTAGTAAATGTTTTTTTAATTTTAAAATTTTTAACTCAATGATAGTACATTTATTGAAATTTGATTACACCTTATGATTGTAGATCGAGAGATTGTGATATTAAAATATTATATTATATAATATATTTGTATTTAAATCAATTGAAAATAACTCTATATGCAAAGAATAGATGTGCCAGTAAATAATAATTTAATTGTGATTATTTTTAAATTAAAAAATTATGATTAACTAGTTAATAAGTATTTATGAAAATTAATCTGTAATATATGACTATATATTATAGTTGATTGTAGTAGATATTTATGAAAATTAGCTCGTAATATATAATTGTATAATTTTGATTGAATCTAAATTAAAAATTGATAAGTTAGTAAACATTTTATCACTTTAAAAAATATGTGTCTTATGCATGTACTAAATAAAATAAATTTTTTATTTCAAAAAAAATTGTCAAATGACCACGATAAGTAAATTACGATGAGAATGATATGCATTAATTTAATTTTAGTGGTAAATTCTTATTGGCTCATATATATATATTTATGAAAATTAATCCGTAATATATAATAATATAATTATGATTAATTATAAATCAAAAGAGTGAAAAAATATATTGTGAAAATCGCTATATATATATATATATATAAATATATATATTTGTATAATCCTGATTGATTTTAATTTTAAATATTAATTTATTATAAATTTTTTTTGATATTAAAAAATATGTAATATATGGATATGTTAAATCAAGTAACAATTATATTATTTAGCAAAAGAAAAAGTAACAACTATATTTAAATTAGAATTGTTAACTAAATATGGCTAGTATAATAGGATGAGAATGGTAAGTAATGAAAATTTTTACTAATATAATATGATTGGTCTATGATTAATGTAAATCAAAAGAGTGAAAATTTATATCGCGAAAATCGCTTATGTTGAGTATTGAATACAGTAAAAGAATACAGAGGGGGGGTGAATGGATTCTTGAACTTTTCTTTGTTCTTGAATCTTTGCAGCAAGATATGTGTTGAGTGTGTGAGATATGTAAGTACAGATAACAAAGACAAACACAACACAATATCACTTTAATCTAATATTTTATTAGATAATGATTTTGCTATAATCAGTTAATACAAATGGTAGTATTCTCAGCTTCGTTTTTCTTAGAAAGATATTTCTTGTGATGTATCTTGAAAAACTTATCTGCTAAAGAAGCGAGGCTGTATCCTTATAGACATGGATACACCTACTTACTACAAATAAGGTAGGTAAAACAAACTACTTTTCAGCATGTCTATCTCATTTGAGTAAGAGTCCAAACGGCTACAGATTTGACTTTGCAAAGCCTGTTCAGATCCACTTCTTTAGCTCCTTGTCCCTTTGTCTTATCTCTCCAAGCTTCTTTGTAGGCTTTCCAATCTGCTTTATAGTACATAGTCAAATAAAACGTCTTGGCTTGTTGCAGGTTTCTGACTTGTACAATTCTTCAGTATTTTGTCTCCAAGAATGTATTCGAGAAGTGGCTAAAGTGATTAATTCGAGAACTCGAATTGACTTAATCGATAACTCTGAGTTCTCGAATAGTGTTATATTGACATATCGAATCATTTCTCGAATAGTTCTTTTCTCTGGGACTCCTTGAGACATCGAATAGAGCATTTTGACATATTGAATCCCTGAGATGTCGAATAGCTTCTTTAGTCCTTGAGATATCGAATAGATCATTGACTTGTTGACTCTCAGAGAACTCGAATGATGCTTTGACTTGTTGACTCCATGAGTTCTCGAATAGAGTAATAGACATATCGAATCTCTGAGATATCGAACAGTGTATTCAGAGATATCGAATAGTGTCTTCTGAGATATCGAATCTCTGACTTCTCGAATGCTAGACTTCTCGAATAGACAAATGTACTTCTCGAATTGGTACTTAGGCAAATTCTTCATTTCTTCAAATCCCAACTGTGATTATTTGGCAGTCTTTATCTCCTTGCTTGAGCCATGAACCTTGGAACTTCTTTCAAGCATTATTCTTGACTTTATAATTACAGTAACACAACTAGAATTTGATGCCTATTACAAGTACAGAACAAATAGAAACTCTACAACTAGAGGTTCCCTCAGTTAAGAGGTCATGTAGGTAACGCATAGCATTACACATACTTAGGCTTGTTATTAGATGTATTCAGGCATGCCTCTGTGACTAACAATCTCCCCCAAATTGTGAGTAAGACCCTTAGTCACAATTTCATGTCTGATAACAAGCCTAACATACATAAAGATAAAACTTGACAGTACATGTATGAATTTTGATTAGCAATGTGGATAGAACTACAGGGTGAGTAATCTTACAGCCTATGATGAAGTACTAGCCATTGTCATTTGTTTCCCTTTCCATAGCTTTGACTTGCAAATCATCATATGCTTTCTGTCTTCTTTCTTTCTCCTTCCTTGTATTCTCATCTGTGACGCCCCCAGATCCGGGGTCGGAGATCTAGGCGCTCACGGTCCATTTTCCAATAATAACATACCTGTTCTTGCACACAATATATATAACACAGCCATCGACCCCACAATAAACTCACACCACACTCACACACACAGGTTAGAGCCTCAGAAACGTCACACATTGATTAAATAGTAATAAAGTTATCAGAGTTATTACAGACCGAATTAAATAGTATTTATGCTACCAGCAACACTCCGATATGAAGCGAAGCTGGCGGCTTGAAAGTTTGTTACGATACACTGCCTTGCACAGGTCATGCTGATTAATAAAACGTACTAACAAAAGCTGCCAACCAATCCGGATAATGGGGCCTACCGGTGGAATCTCAAGTGGAGGCTCGGGCCTAGTCACCTGCTTTCGAGCAGTCTGCCTGGGTCTTGCCATTTCGCTTAGCTGTTGTGTTTGTAAAGTTTGAAAACAAGCAAGAGTGAGCAACTATAGCTCAACAAGAAATATATATATAAGATAAGCAATATACATCTCATATGATTGGCAGTTGATATATTTGTTTGTATCAATCAGTTATGAAATCACTTGTCATAGTTGATAAATCTTGAAGGTGCAACAATATGTGCCCTTGTTTTCAAAATAAACTTGCAGTTCTAGATACTGCATTGATTCAACATCTTTCTCATCCAAATAAAACACTATCAGCAACTTGGCACGAAAGCCTAAAAAGCAGTGTCAAAGCATTTTTCCAAAATGGAGGAATGGGACTTAAAGAAAACATAAAACCTGACAAGGATTGACGATGATCAGTCGCCACATCCAAGTCCAATAATCCGCGGGTCTTCTCTACCGGTAGAAGGATAGAAACTACATCCGTAACTATCCCTCGGGTGAAAACTACATCCGTAATCACCCTCGATGAAAACTACATCCGTAATCATCCTACGGCAACACCTGGGCCGGAATAATAAGTGATGGACCGCCTGGCTCATGGCCGCTTACACATCCCGGGAATCGTTCGTCAACGGTTCCCACACCTGCCAGAGTCCCTTTTTCTTTTCTTTTAAAACTTGATTTTGATTGAAAACAGAGTAATTGAGGTCCGACATCAGTCGACCGATGATTCTTGAAATCATACAAGAAGCAGAATCTGACCGGGGGTTTTCGAAAATGTTTTGAGTTCAAATGAGTTCGAGTTTGAAGTATTAAAAAGTATCTTGGATTAACTTTGTCTTTAAATAATGAACAGTAATTAATAAATAATATTTTAAGATTTAATATTAATAATTAATAAAATAATTATTCGATAAAATAAACTTTTAATCCAAGATAGGGTTTCGAGTATTTACGAAGATATAACAATAGTTACTTGAGTATACGATACTACCCGAATGACCCTTCGGGTTTTCGCAAACTAGATACAATATAATAATATACCGCTCCCCGGTCATTAGTATATACGGACCGCTACGACCTCTATTGCTAGAGTCGTTGTCCGAAGAAAACATTTCAATCTAAGTTCAAGGGGTAAAAGCATACATGTACTTGTTCAATCTCAATTGCATCAATACTTCGATAAACATAGCATTTGATATCATTTGAAAACTACAAACACAACAGTAAAAGTCCTTGTATATGGATAAGTTTTGAAAAGTAAACTTGCCTTGGTTTGGTTGGGGTGGTCGAGCGTGCGAATTCGAACGATCTATACATAAACAATAATCGTTCGTTAGTACCTTAACAATTTCTCTCTAATTACGGGGTTTTAAGGGGGTACGAAATTAACTTAACGACTTCGTCTTATGACTCCCTAGCCCCACTATAGGTCCATGACATCACTCGTTTACGCTCGTCACTTACTCGACTTAATTTAGTTACCACGTTCGAACCATAACCACTAACCCTAGAATAATGTTCCACTAATCGACCTTTTTCCATTGCGCGAATTTTACTCTAGCATTTTTATAAAATCAAAAAATTCATATTTTAATCCAATTCCTTTTGGTTGGTCTTCGCCACTGCATTACCTACATTCTCAAATTTTTCCATGATCCCAAATATATTTTAAGGTGTTTAAACAAGGTTCACAAGGGGGTCACTCAATGCAGTCCATAGTCCAGAAACAAAATTCACTCCTCTGGCCATAACTAAAAATCCACACATCACGTAGCTATGAATCTTACATATCCGGAAACTACATTCAATTATCTTTCCAACAATATAAGGTAGGACATCAGGGGACATCATTTGGGTGTTCAAAATCGTGCTACAACACAGATCAAAGTTCCTGGACAAACTCAGCAAGCTCAAATCACTTAGATCAACCATTTTTCATGCTTCCATAACATAAACACCACTTAAAACACTTAGATCATGACTCATAACACTCAAGGAGATATATATATTAACCATAGTCATAAAAATCACAATCTCAACATCAAAACCCAAGATCCATGCTATCTAATACATATACATTCAAGATAACCCCTAAAATGCATGGATCTACTACCATACTATATGAACAACACATAACCAAGGGTGGTTTGAGATTTCATACCTTCTTGAGCTCCTAGAGACCTTGAACAATCTTTATACAACTTAAAAATACCTTAGATGGCCTCCTACAACACTCACAATGCAAGATCTAAAAGATAATAAACTTATGTTAACATTTCTCTAAACTTCCAACAATTATAACTCAAGAACCAATGGATGGAAGGGTTTGAAATTGATACCATACCTCTACTAAGATGCAAGGAAGCCCTAGGAAGGTTGTAGATGAAGAAAACTTGGAGAGAAAATCTCTCCCTCTCTCCCAAAGGGGTTCGGCCGAGAGCTTTACAAAAGGGGGGTGTTTTTTTTTGCTTTGTTTTGTTTGGAATGGTAGAAAAAGAAATGCTAGTATGACTTGTATTATTATGGTTAGTAAAGAGTAGTCACATGTTGCCAAGCTAGCCTAGGTTGCATCCATGCCCTATTGTCCCCTAAGTACACATCCACCATGCTAGTCACTATTCACTTTTGCTTTTATGTTTTCTAGTTCCTTTTTCTAACTATCTAGTTACATGGCACTTGCATGTAATTTCTTTCCTTGTAATATTATTCTCCCACCAATGCTTGTTATTTAATCCTTACTTCGTATCGTAACTTAATTATTCTCTCGTAATAATATTTCGTCGCGTAGAGATTTCCCCTATAATTCCTTAAGTACTTATTGTATAAATTCCTCGAATGTCCAAAATTCCTCGTCATAATTCTTAATAAATCCTTTAATATTCTAACCATTCTCAAATCCCAAGCTTTATAAATATTACTAACAGTAAAACTCTTCCCTTCACAATCTCTCTGTATTTCTTACATCATAAATGCAACAACGAAGTTTCTCAGACAATCAATTCTATAAATCAACAGGGATGACTAGAAAAGTTCTATAATGATAATGTCACAAGATATTAAATAAAAGGAAATATTACCAAAAATTAGGGTTCTTACAGCCTCCCCTCCTTAAAAGGATTCCGTCCCGGAATCAGGTTGAAAACAGTTGGGGGTGCTTTTCCCGCATTGCGCTTTCTAGTTCCCATGTTGATTCTTCGACATTCTGGTTCCTCCACAAGACTCTCACTAGTTTGACAACCTTGTTCCTCAGTACCTGTTCTTTTCTATCCATGATTTCTACGGGTTGCTCTACATATGTCAAGTCTGGTTGCAGATCCACTTGATCATGTTCTATCACATGTCGGAAGTCGGTATGGTACGGTCGTAGCATGGACACATGGAACACGTTATGTACTTGCTGTAAGCTTGGGGGTAAAGCCAATTCATAGGCTAACTTCCCAACTCGTTTCAAGATCTCAAAAGGTCCAATAAATCTCGGGCTTAGTTTTCCCTTCTTACCAAATCTCATCAATCCCTTCCACGGCGATACCTTCAACATCACAAACTCTCCTACCTCATATTCCTTGTCCTTGCGGGTCTGGTCTGCATACTTCTTCTGTCTGTCTTGGGCCGCTACCAGCCGTCCTCTTATGAGCTCGATAGTTTCTCTCGTCTGTTGGACCAGTTCAGGCCCTAAAATCTTCCGCTCTCCAACTTCTTCCCAACACAAGGGAGACCGGCATCTTCGTCCGTATAAAGCTTCATATGGGGGCATGCCTATACTCGCATGGTAACTGTTGTTGTAGGAAAATTCGATCAACGGCAAGTGGTCATCCCAACTTCCCTTAAAATCAATGGCACATACCCTCAACATGTCCTCGATGGTCTGGATGGTTCTCTCGCTCTGTCCGTCTGTTTGGGGATGGTATGCAGTACTCATGTTTAACTTGGTCCCCACACAATCCTGAAAACTTCTCCAGAACCTGGAGTTGAATCTCGGGTCTCTATCTGATACAATGCTCACAGGAACCCCATGTCTAACCACAATCTCCTTTAAGTAAATATCTGCCAGCTTGTCGACAGGATATCTCTCGTTGATTGGAAGAAAATGTGCTGACTTGGTCAACCTATCGATAATTACCCAAATGGCATCATGATTAGTCTTGGTCCTTGGTAATCCGACCACAAAGTCCATAGCAATTTGCTCCCACTTCCACTCGGGTATCTCTAAGGGTTGCAACAATCCACTGGGCCTCTGGTGTTCGGCCTTTACTCTTTGACACGTCAAGCATTTACTTACCCACTCTGCCACGTCCTTCTTCATATTATGCCACCAATAGTATTCTCTCAGATCTCTATACATCTTAGTGCCTCCAGGGTGAATTGAGTACCTCGAACTATGAGCCTCTTGCAAAATCTCATCTTTTAACTCTTGAACGTTTGGAATCCATATCCTAGATACGTATCTCATAATTCCATTCCCGTCCTTCTCACACTTAATTTTCTTCTCCAGTCAAGATTTTCTCCATCGAATGCTTTTCTTCTTCCATCTTCTTTTCCTGGCACAACTTAATCTTTTCCAATAACGGTGGTTGGACTTTTATTTCCATTAGACTCTCTTGTCCAATTCCTGGTAGCCTCACTTCAATCTCCAGTTTCTCAAGGTCCTTGATCACTTCATCCACTGACGTTATCATCTTAAGCTTCTCCTTTCGGCTAAGTGCATCGGCCACCACGTTGGCCTTCCCTGGGTGATAATGAATCTCACAGTCATAATCTTTGATTAGCTCTAACCATCTCCTCTGCCTCATGTTTAACTCTTTCTGAGTGAATATGTACTTTAAGCTCTTGTGATCCGTGTAGATTTCACACTTTTCTCCGTACAGGTAATGTCTCCAGATCTTTAAAGCAAAAACTATCGCTGCTAATTCCAAATCATGGGTGGGGTATCTTATCTCATACTCCTTAAGTTGTCTGGACGCATACGTAATCAGCTTACAGTGCTGCATAAGCACACACCCTAAACCTTTATGGGATGCATCGCTATAAATCACAAAATCTCCCTTATCATCAGGTAGGGCTAGTACTGGTGCTGTCACCAACCTCTTTTTCAACTCTTGAAAGCTCTCTTCGCATTTTTCAGTCCACACAAACTTCTCGGTCTTGCGAGTTAGTCGGGTCAAAGGGGCTGCTATCTTTGCAAAGTCTTGGACAAATCTCCTATAGTAGCCAGCCAGTCCTATGAAACTTCTCACCTCTGTCGGAGTGGTTGGTCTCTCCCAATTTGATACAGCCTCTATTTTGGCTGGGTCCACTAGAATACCTTGTTCGCTGATCACATGCCCTAGAAACTGAACTTCCTTCAACCAAAATTCGCACTTAGAGAACTTAGCGTACAACTTTTCTTCTCTCAATGCTCCCAATACAATCCTTA
Organism: Saposhnikovia divaricata; assembly: GCA_036435485.1. NCBI lineage: Eukaryota > Viridiplantae > Streptophyta > Magnoliopsida > Apiales > Apiaceae > Saposhnikovia > Saposhnikovia divaricata. The sequence continues at coordinate 64,400,279 of CM071595.1, read as the reverse complement.
ATTGCTCTGCATGTTCTTCCCTTGTCTTGGAATAAATCAAGATATCATCGATGAAGACTATAACACACTTGTCCAAGTATTTCTTGAAGACTCGATTCATTAAGTCCATGAAAGCTGCAGGGGCATTCGTTAACCCAAATGACATCACTAGGAACTCATAGTGTCCATACCGGGTGCGAAAGGCCGTCTTTGGTATATCTTCTGGTTTAATCTTTAACTGGTGGTACCCGGTCCGCAAATCAATCTTGGAGAAATAAACTGCATCTTTCAATTGGTCAAACAGGTCATCTATCCTGGGCAAGGGATACTTATTCTTTATAGTCACCTTGTTCAACTCCCTGTAGTCTATACATAATCTCATGCTACCGTCCTTCTTTTTCACGAATAACACCGGGGCTCCCCACGGTGACACACTAGATCTTATCATCCCTTTATCCAACAACTCTTGTAACTGAGTGGCCAGTTCTTTCATTTCCACTGGGGCTAGCCGATATGGGGCTTTCGAAATTGGGGCCGTACCCGGAACTAAGTCTATAGCAAACTCGATGTCCCTATCGGGTGGTAGTCCGGGAAGATCGTCCGGAAATACATCCGCGAACTCATTGACGACGGGGATTTCCTGTAGGTTTGGTGCCTCTTTCTTGGTATCCTTCACATATGATAAATAGGCTTCGCATCCTTTACGTAACAGATTCTTAGCTTGAATCATAGTCAGGAACTTTTGGCTTTGCCGTTTCCCACTAAATACTACTTCCTCGTCCCCTGACAGTCTCAAACTCACTTTCTTCTTGACACAATCAATCTGGGCTCCGTGGGTTGTTAACCAATCCATACCTACTATTACGTCAAACTCCCCTAGTTTAAAAGGTATTAAGTCTACCCGAAAGTGTCTCCCTCCTATTTCCAGGTCGCAACCTGGACATACTCGGCTAACGGGAATAATTTCACGATTAGCTATCTCTATTTATAGTCTGTCTTTCAAGGGCTCAGTCTTAAGGCCTAACCGACATACAAAATCTAGAGATATGAAAGACTTGGTAGCTCCCGAATCAAATAAAACATTTGCTTTAACTGAGTTGAGTAATAGGGTACCTGCAATCACATCCGTGTTCCTCACGGCATCCTGCACCGTCATGTTAAAAGTTCTTGCAGTAGGGGCCTTGTTAGAAGCAGTTCCACTCACTCTCGATGCAGCTGGCCCAGAGGACATACATTCCCTCATTCGGTGCCCTGGTTTCCCACACTTGAAGCAATTACCTCCGACACTCGGGTTGTTACTAGTTCCGCGATAGGCGTTAGCATAATGCCCTGTCAGCCCACACTTGAAGCACTTCACATCTTGTAGGTTGCACACGCCCGCATGTTTCCTTCCACATTTGTTGCATTCTGGGGGTTGGGCTCGGGATGGGGTAGAGTAAGACGATCCCTGCGGTCGGCCGCCCTGGCCCACACTCCAACTTTCAGCTCTCTTGGTTCCAAAGTTCCCGCTGGGTTGGGACATCGTTCCTCGCTTAAATTTGCTCGGAAAGCTCCCACCAGTAGAGTTTCCCTTTCGGCTATCTAACTTCCTCTTCTTTCCTTCTCTCTCCTTCTACATCTGTTCACTTCCAACTTCGACAATTGACGCTTTCTGTACCAGGGTGGCATAGTCTGTCAGCTCAAGAACCGCCACACGATTCTGAATCCATTGTTTTAGCCCTAATTGAAATCTTCGGGCCCTCTTTGCCTCAGAGTTCACATACTCCGGCATAAACCTTGACAACTCAGTAAATTTGGCCTCATACTCGGCCACTGTCATGTTTCCTTGTTTCAGCTCCAAAAACTTTAGCTCCATTTGTGTCTCCATGAATCTACGAAAGTACTTCTCCAAGAACAACTCGCTAAATCTCTCCCAGGTTACCACACCTCTTCCTTCCAAATTCTTCTTAGCTTCCCACCAATAGTTCGCCTCACCCTTCAGAAGGTAAGTGGCGAAAACAGTCTTCTGCTCTTCAGCGACACCTAGTATCTCGAAAGATTTTTCCATTTCAGGGATTTGAAGTTCCGGAAAGCATTAGCATTAGCATTCTGGGGTGGTTGCTGAACTGGGGGATGGTCCAAGTTCTGCCTAAGTAACTCCATGAACTGTTCCAGAGGGCCTCCCCTAGGGTGTTCTACCTCTTGGGTATCATCACCGGCTTCTTCTTCTTCATACTCAGAGTCGTCAAACAGGTTATGATCGTTGCCCTCATTATCACTCAGGTTGACATTCTCCCCTTCACGGTTCTGGTGGCCTCCGGCTCCATGGTGGCTACCCTGGCCCTCAGAACTGATCGGGTGGGCTCGAGTGTTCATTCTTCTGGGTGGCATGATTCTGATAATAAAACAAGAAAGGGGGTTAGGGTTCTCCAATTACCTGACAGCGTTTGCACGGTTCAGGAGCGTATCGTTCCTCCTCATAAGGGTGGAAGTGCAAAACTCTTAATAATCCGATGTTGGAGATAAAATGTCAAACATTTTTGGGGGAAAAATCCCTTTGGAATGCGAAAACATTTACAAGAGTTTTCAAAATTTCGAAACCTCAAAAATATTTTTCAAAATTTCAAAACATTTTTTTTTTTTGAAAAATTTATTTTTAAAGATTGTAGGAACATTTTTGGAAATTGTAGAAAATAATTTGAAATCGCATATCGTAAATTTGAAATAGAATGGTTGTATTTGTGGCTTGTAGCAATTGTATAATCACAGTTGTATATCAAAACAGTAAAGCATGGCATCGGAAAGTAAAGCAGTTGAGGCAATATTAAGGAAACTGAAACTAAATAAGTACGGTACAAGGGTTATCACAAGTTTGGATGTTAGAGCCAAATACATAGTTCCGATGTCAAAGTCTAGCAAAAGTGGAACAAATACAAATACATCATCCGAATAGTCAGGCTACACAAAAGTAGGGCTACATCCATACATACTACCCGAAGTCACATCTACATATCTGTAGGTCAGTCTACTCATCCACTGGTCAGAAAGGATACCACTGCACAAGTCAACTATCCCGCAAAATCGACACACTAATGTCATCTGAACCTAGGGGACTGAGCTATCAGTAACACATCACGGGGCCGCGCCGCGACGGAGCAAGGTCCTCACTCGGGTAAATGCACGACGCACGACACGTCTAGCATCCCTAGCCTGGATCACTCCGCCCCCGCGGATCCCTAAACCAAGAATCCTATCGCGACTCCTCATCTCGATCCTGTGGAGTCGAGCCCTAGTCCTCCTAGCAACAGTGGTCCTCATCTCAGCCTGGATCCTCAAGCGCGCCTCGCGCTCCTCCACTAGTGCCCGCCTCGCCTCATTAAGTCGGGCCTCTGCAGATAGTAAGTCTCGGGTCAGGAACTGTACCACGTAAGCATGCTCAGTACCAGACACTAGGGGTAGGTCCGCCGGTGGAGGTGGTATGACAGGAACAGGAGTAGGTGCAACAGCAGCAGCAGGAGCAGGAGCAGTAGCAGGGGTAGGGTCAAGCTCCTCCTCGCCAGAAGTGTCATCCTCAGAGTCACCGTCCGATGAAACAGGGCTAGATGTCTGTGGAGAAGGTGGGGGTGACACAACATGACCCTCGCCAGATCTCACACTCTCCTCATCAGTAGCTACAGGAGACGGGGTAACAGGCTCTGGCTCGGCCTCAAAGGGCTCCTCAACGGGATCCTCATCATCAGTACTATCTATCACTGTAATCCAGGGGCCAAGCTCGGTGTCAGCACCCATATCCTCCTCAGGGTCCTCGGTCTCTCGCATCAGGGCCTCATCATGCTCCCTCTCGAAAGCCTCAGGGTCTGGTATCTCATCCATCTACACAAGGGAAATAAAGTGGGTCACTAACCATAAAAGAAGGGTTTAGGAGTAGTTCCCTCACGGGCCTTAAAGTCAGGGCTATATCCGATAACCCGACTACCAACTCGATGAGAGTTCTAAGTATTATTGAAGTTGTTATTAAGGTTATCGTTATTGTTATTATTATTAGGGTTGCTTTCTTAAATTACTATCGTTTCTGAGAACTGTAACCTCGCTCTGATACCATTTCTGTGACGCCCCCAGATCCGGGGTCGGAGATCTAGGCGCTCACGGTCCATTTTCCATTAATGACATACCTGTTCTTGCACATAATATATATAACACAGCCATCGACCCCACAATAAACTCACACCACACTCACACACACAGGTTAGAGCCTCAGAAACGTCACACATTGATTAAACAGTAATAAAGTTATCAGAGTTATTACAGACCGAATTAAATAGTATTTATGCTACCAGCAACACTCCGATATGAAGCGAAGCTGGCGGCTTGAAAGTTTGTTACGATACACTGCCTTGCACAGGTCATGCTGATAAATAAAACGTACTAACAAAAGCTGCCAACCACTCCGGCTAATGGGGCCTACCGGTGGAATCTCAAGTGGAGGCTCGGGCCTAGTCACCTGCTTTCGAGCAGTCTGCCTGGGTCTTGCCATTTCGCTTAGCTGTTGTGTTTGTAAAGTTTGAAAACAAGCAAGAGTGAGCAACTATAGCTCAACAAGAAATATATATATAAGATAAGCAATATACATCTCATATGATTGGCAGTTGATATATTTGTTTGTATCAATCAGTTATGAAATCACTTGTCATAGTTGATAAATCTCGAAGGTGCAACAATATGTGCCCTTGTTTTCAAAATAAACTTGCAGTTCTAGATACTGCATTGATTCAACATCTTTCTCATCCAAATAAAACACTATCAGCAACTTGGCACGAAAGCCTAAGAAGCAGTGTCAAAGCATTTTTCCAAAATGGAGGAATGGGACTTAAAGAAAACATAAAACCTGACAAGGATTGACGATGATCAGTCGCCACATCCAAGTCCAATAATCCGCGGGTCTTCTCTACCGGTAGAAGGATAGAAACTACATCCGTAACTATCCCTCGGGTGAAAACTACATCCGTAATCACCCTCGATGAAAACTACATCCGTAATCATCCTTCGGCAACACCTGGGCCGGAATAATAAGTGATGGACCGCCTGGCTCACGGCCGCTTACACATCCCGGGAATCGTTCGTCAACGGTTCCCACACCTGCCAGAGTCCCTTTTTCTTTTCTTTTAAAACTTGATTTTGATTGAAAACAGAGTAATTGAGGTCCGACATCAGTCGACCGATGATTCTTGAAATCATACAAGAAGCAGAATCTGACCGGGGGTTTTCGAAAATGTTTTGAGTTCAAATGAGTTCGAGTTTGAAGTATTAAAAAGTATCTTGGATTAACTTTGTCTTTAAATAATGAACCGTAATTAATAAATAATATTTTAAGATTTAATATTAATAATTAATAAAATAATTATTCGATAAAATAAACTTTAAATCCAAGATAGGGTTTCGAGTATTTACGAAGATATAACAATAGTTACTTGAGTATACGATACTACCCGAATGACCCTTCGGGTTTTCGCAAACTAGATACGATATAATAATATACCGCTCCCCGGTCATTAGTATATACGGACCGCTACGACCTCTATTGCTAGAGTCGTTGTCCGAAGAAAACATTTCAATCTAAGTTCAAGGGGTAAAAGCATACATGTACTTGTTCAATCTCAATTGCATCAATACTTCGATAAACATAGCATTTGATATCATTTGAAAACTACAAACACAACAGTAAAAGTCCTTGTATATGGATAAGTTTTGAAAAGTAAACTTGCCTTGGTTTGGTTGGGGTGGTCGAGCGTGCGAATTCGAACGATCTATACATAAACAATAATCGTTCGTTAGTACCTTAACAATTTCTCTCTAATTACGGGGTTTTAAGGGGGTACGAAATTAACTTAACGACTTCGTCTTATGACTCCCTAGCCCCACTATAGGTCCATGACATCACTCATTTACGCTCGTCACTTACTCGACTTAATTTAGTTACCACGTTCGAACCATAACCACTAACCCTAGAATAATGTTCCACTAATCGACCTTTTTCCATTGCGCGAATTTTACTCTAGCATTTTTATAAAATCCAAAAATTTATATTTTAATCCAATTCCTTTTGGGTGGTCTTCACCACTGCATTACCTACATTCTCAAATTTTTCCATGATCCCAAATATATTTTAAGGTGTTTAAACAAGGTTCACAAGGGGGTCACTCAATGCAGTCCATAGTCCAGAAACAAAATTCACTCCTCCGGCCATAACTAAAAATCCACACATCACCTAGCTATGAATCTTACATATCCAGAAACTACATTCAATTATCTTTCCAAAATTATAAGGTAGGACATCAGGGGACATCATTTGGGTGTTCAAAATCGTGCTACAACACAGATCAAAGTTCCTGGACAAACTCAGCAAGCTCAAATCACTTAGATCAACCATTTTTCATGCTTCCATAACATAAACACCACTTAAAACACTTAGATCATGACTCATAACACTCAAGGAGATATATATATTAACCATAGTCATAAAAATCACAATCTCAACATCAAAACCCAAGATCCATGCTATCTAATACATATACATTCAAGATAACCCCTAAAATGCATGGATCTACTACCATACTATATGAACAACACATAACCAAGGGTGGTTTGAGATTTCATACCTTCTTGAGCTCCTAGAGACCTTGAACAATCTTTATACAACTTAAAAACACCTTAGATGGCCTCCTACAACACTCACAATGCAAGATCTAAAAGATAATAAACTTATGTTAACATTTCTCTAAACTTCCAACAATTATAACTCAAGAACCAATGGATGGAAGGGTTTGAAATTGATACCATACCTCTACTAAGATGCAAGGAAGCCCTAGGAAGGTTGTAGATGAAGAAAACTTGGAGAGAAAATCTCTCCCTCTCTCCCAAAGGGGTTCGGCCGAGAGCTTTACAAAAGGGGGGGTGTTTTTTTTTGCTTTGTTTTGTTTGGAATGGTAGAAAAAGAAATGCTAGTATGACTTATATTATTATGGTTAGTAAAGAGTAGTCACAGGTTGCCAAGCTAGCCTAGGTTGCATCCATGCCCTATTGTCCCCTAAGTACACATCCACCATGCTAGTCACTATTCACTTTTGCTTTTATGTTTTCTAGTTCCTTTTTCTAACTATCTAGTTACATGGCACTTGCATGTAATTTCTTTCCTTGTAATATTATTCTCCCACCAATGCTTGTTATTTAATCCTTACTTCGTATCGTAACTTAATTATTCTCTCGTAATAATATTTCGTCGCGTAGAGATTTCCCCTATAATTCCTTAAGTACTTATTGTATAAATTCCTCGAATGTCCAAAATTCCTCGTCATAATTCTTAATAAATCCTTTAATATTCTAACCATTCTCAAATCCCAAGCTTTATAAATATTACTAACAGTAAAACTCTTGCCTTCACAATCTCTCTGTATTTCTTACATCATAAATGCAACAACGCAGTTTCTCAGACAATCAATTCTATAAATCAACAGGGATGACTAGAAAAGTTCCATAATGATAATGTCACAAGATATTAAATAAAAGGAAATATTACCAAAAATTAGGGTTCTTACATCATCCATAGCTTTTATTATTTCTACCATAGCATCAAATTCTTCAAGCAAAATTGAGTCTTTGAAATCTTCAAGTACTGAATTCAGAATGCTTGTAGGATAGTGGTTGATTAGATTCATTCTGATGTGGATTCGGTTCCCATTTCTCCTCCTATACTTCACCACATAGGGGTTAAACTAAACTCTACACAATCCCTTTGCCCTTAGCTTTTCTGTTTCAATCTCCAGTCTCTCAATTTCTTTCTCCCTTGCTAGCCATTTCTCAAGACACTCTTTTCTGATTTTCTCCTTATGATCTCTCTTCATCTTCACAAAATCAATTAGCTCCAGCTTCCATACTCTTTCCACTTTATCTTCTGAGCTCAACAATGCAATGATTCTTTCTATGTCATGTAGTTTGCCCCAGTGTTGACATCCTCCTTGTTTGAATTTCTCCTCCCTTCCATCAGTATATTTGATCTCAAGGAAGTTATTAACAATGGCAACATGATAGATTCTTTGAGCTTGTAAGAATTGCAGTTGGTCTTCATCAAAATCTTCATCTAGTGGTTGGAGTTTTAAGCCAGGATAGTTGTCAGAGTCCTTGACTTTGATAGCTTTGGTTTCCTTGCAGCTTGTTTGAATTTGATCCTTTTGACATGGTTGCCTGGCAGTAGCATGTGACCTTTGTTTGTGGACCATTGTAGTATTCCATTAGCAGTATGCTTTTTGAAATGTACAGATGGTTTCTTGACTTGAATCTTCTTCTCTTCTTGAGGTGGTAAAACAGTTGCAAAAGCCATGGGATTAGATTTTGGTAGGTCATTACTAACAGCACTCACCCTAGAATTAGAGTCTTGTGTTGTGGTGAGATTACTGCTAGCAATGCCTAAGGCTTGCTGTTTTCCATTCTTCCGCTCATAGACTTTGCCTTGGTCATCATCCTTCTTATCCTTACTGTCTTTCTTCTTCTTCTTATCCTCATCCCCCTTATCACTCCTGTGATGACTTCTCCTCCCATCACTCTTGTCTTCATCTTCATCATCCTTATTCCTCCTTGGCTTGGCCATTTCTGGAATTACACCAGTTGCAATGTATGACCTGAGAATGTGCAGTGCCTCTATCTCTTCAGCAGTACTTGTCCCCTTCTTCTTTTGCAGTAGATCAATGATGGCAATAATGAGTCTGTGATTTCGAGAAGTGAGATCGTTGGGAATGACCAATTGTTTAATCTCTTCAATTCTGGTGCCAGACTGATAGATGATGGTCCATGGCTTCTTAATCACTTCTGGCAGCCTTGAAGGTTGGCCATTCCTCAAGTCATCATACAGACTCTTATTGTTTTCATTTACATTCCTCTTCTCTATGAGCTCTATCAGTGCATCTATCTCTGAATGTTTCAAGGCATGTAGAGTTTTGTAGGTTAGATGCCAGATTCTGGATTTTGCTGCCATCATTACTTCCTTGAGTCATGAGCTATCAACTTTTCTAGGTACCACAGTGAAGTAATCGATCTGATCCTTCAAGCTCCTTAGATACAATTGAGTGTCACCAGCCTGTTCTCATGAGACTTTCAGAAACTCCAAGAATGCATCATCATGATAAACATTTGAGTTTGCAATTTCTTGTAGCTTGGCCTCAGTGACCACCTTCACTTCTACAGGCTTGGCACTTTTAGATATGGAGAGTGAAGGTTTATCAGATGGCATACTCCCTGCAACCACTGTGGTTTTGATAGTTTGCTTTTGACCACTGGAAGTAGTGATGTGCACAGTTGGTAGAGTGACAACTGGCAGAGAAGTAGGAGGCTCATCAACTTTGTCTTTTCCTTTGCCAGGTACATGAATTAGAGATTTTGAAGTTCTTTGATGAGCACATTCAGTGATTTTGATGCCCTTTACTGGTGGTTTCTCCCCCTTTGTATTTGAGTTCCTTGATGTCCTCTTCTCCCCCTTAGGCTTGTTGTCAGGCACAGAGGCTGTAGTATTGACCTTTGGGGTTGAAGATTCTTCAGGTAGAGGGAGACCCATGTGCTTCATCATTGCAGACAACATTGATTGTTGATGCAGAAGAACATCAGCTGTGGTGGTGGCTTGAGTGTTCAACTGCTCAGTTAGAGTTTGTACCTTGTCTGTAAGATGAGCATTGGACTTAGTGAGAGTAGCTACCTCCTTTTCAAGTGCATCTACCTTACTGAATAATGCATTAGATTTGAAGCCAGACAGGGATTGTTCTTTAAGTCTCTGCACTTCAAATCTAGACAGCTCATGCACAGGAACCTCAGTTACCAGCTTGTCTCCATATTGATTTGTAAAGAGTGTCCTAAGCATGGCATTGGCATCTGTAGTCTGATCAGATAGAATTTGAAATTTGCTTCCTAGACCTGTGACTTTATCTTTAAGGAGAGCTAGACTATTATCCATCTTGGTGCAGGTGGTGTTGCAGTGTCTGATATCTTTGACCACACTGTCTAGTTGAGGAAATTTGGCATCAAAGACCCTCTTTATCTCTTCTACTGAAGTGGCTGTCTTGTCACTTACTTTGTTGACTTCAGTTTTGACTCCCTTGCCAAGATAGTGTGCAGCCTTGAGAAAACCCTTGTAGGAATCATTGACAGCTTCATACACTTCACTAGGGGACAGGGATTTTGCATTTGAACCCAGTGAAGTGATGTATTCCTCTCTAAGATATTGAAGTGCTTCACTGAGAGTTACATCATACTTTCCTTGCATCCAGGCATCTACATTGCCATCTCTCTCAGCATCATCAATAATCTTGGCCTTCTGCATCTCCACATCATCCCTATGGCATAGTAGGATGGCTTCATAATCTGGATTTGAGATGTTGGAGGTGACAAGGTTCTGGGCTATTTTGACAAACTCAGGAATCTGATCCACAACATAGCTTTGGAGAGCTTCAATGGACATTTGTGGTGGAACAGACCCTGATCCTGAAGCACTGTCATGTTGCACAGGCTTCAGCCATTGGGACAAAAAGTGAGAGCTAGAGCTAGGCAAGCTAGACTCCTCAGTTACAGATGCAACTTCTGTAACCGGATGAAAAGACTCTGCTACTGTTGTCTCCACAGAAGTGGGATGAGTTACAACAGTAGTTAACACAGGCACAGAGTCTCTAGTTAAAACTAGTGAATCTTCTGTGTTTGTGATGGTGTCATTAGGAGATGCCCCAGCATGCATTCCCTGACCATCTAAATGTGGTACCTGGGTGGTGAGCAAGGTGTCATGCACCAAGTCACTTGAATCCATTGGCTCATCAAGAGAAAAGAATTCTTGATGATCAATGCCTTGCTCCTCAATTGCTTGAGTTGCAGGCTCCAAAGAAATATGAGTGGTAGATTCTGGAAGAGTAGTGTGTTGTAGATTAGATTTTGGCAACTCCCCCTGAGAGATAGAGGGAGTTTCAATTGTGATGTGCTCTCCACTCAGTGTTGTGCCAGCCTTATCACTCCCATGTGCTGACTCTGTACAAGTAGGTGCATTGGGGAGAATGCTTGATTCTATAGATGCACCCTGTTGAGAGGATACACCTAGTGAGCTGTTTGCCCCAGATTTTACAACTTCAGCCATTTGGGTGACTGAAGAGGTGGTTTTAGACTTCTTCTTCTTCTTCTTCTTTGGCCTTAGTAAGGGTGACTCAGGTTCCTCACTTGCTATGCCTAATTCTACAGCCAAGGCTGCTTCAGTTAAGATTTTTAGAGGTTCAGAAGCAACCTGTTTTCTCTTCTTTTTACTAACATCACCCTTTTGAGAGGATGATGCAGTTGTCTCTGTGTTTGGTAAAGTGTTTGGCTGAGATGGTTGGTTAGCAGGCCCTGGGTTAGCATTTTGCTCTACTTGCTTGGGCCTAGCTAACTCAGATTTTGAGGCACATATTGGCATGTTGTGGGGGTAAGTCCTAAATAAACTCTCCATAAGGGGAGTTATTTTGAGCCTTACATCCACATCATTCCTAGTCTCCAAGCTACCAAAAATGAGTTTGGTCATGGATTTCGGATAACCTATTCTATTTTTGTCTAACCCATGCAATTCAATCAATTTAACATTTATGAAATTAAGTACAGATTGAATAAAGCGAGGGAAGAAAATTTCATTACCTCTCTTGGCTGAGTTCTTACCAAGTCTCCCATACAATTCTTGCATTATGATCAAACCAACATCAATCTTTCTCCCATATGCTAGAGCATATCCTATTTGTTGAACAGGTGTGCTGATTTGATCAAAGCTGGACTTCCTTGCTGTGAAGACTTGAAGAAGAGTGGCAAAGACATACCTCCATTCCTTCCTCAAGTACTTCCTATTCAAATTTCCAAGCTTGATTCTATCTGAGTAGTTGATAAAATCAAAGAAATCTTCCAATTCCTGATCAGTTGCTTGACTGTCATACACTCCTTGCTGTAACCCCAGTGCTTGATTCATATTTTCAGTAGTGATGGTGATTTCCTTGTCCTGAATCTTGCAATAGATTACGTATGAAGTTATTGCATTCTCTAGGGCCACGACCTCCACAGTAGCAGTTCTCCAAAACTGTTCTAGTAAATCTAGATACAGAGTTGGGTTGGCTGAGAGTGCATCCTTGATGTATGATTCAGCCATCCATCGAATGAAGCACTTAAAGTTTGCATTGGGTGCTTCAACATCGTTGGTTATTGCTATGAAATTGGTGTGGGTAGGAATTGTAAGTTGGGTATTTGCCATTGTTACACAGAGAGATGAGAAGAGAATGAAGGTTGAAGAAGAAATTTAGCTTTTGACGTTAGGGTTTACAGAGGTTTTGGAACTTTAGCTGCCTGATAAATCGAATGAAATGATTTGAACAGTTGTGGAATTGTATATATATGAGTGACTTGAGTTGTCGATTAGATATAAGTTTTGTATCGACAAATCAGTCATTCGAGAAGTATAAAACAACTATTCGATAAGTCAAGAAAGGCTTATTCGATATCTCAAGTAGTTTGTAACTCACAGCTGGCAGTTATTTAACTCAGAAAATAATTCTAAGCTAAATAAAATATGTTTTTATGAGCGAAATGAAATTTTGAATATCAATCCAAAAAGCGATCAAGTGTCAGCGAGAAATCAGCCTTTTCAAATGATTCGATAACTCAAATACAGTATTCGAGAACTCCATCATTAGAGAACTAAAATACTCTATTCGAGAACTCAAAGTGTGCTATTCGATTTCTCAAAAGACACTATTCGAGAACTCAGGAGGGTTCTTGATAGGCCTATTCGAGAACTCGAGCCATGACAAAACAATGAACCATTCGAGAAGTCTGACTTATCGAACTATACTTTTCACTCATAAAATTCAATTTTCACTATCTTTTAAAATTTACCAGAAATATTCACTGAAGAATGTTCTACTAAATTAAATAATGATTCTCTCAAAATTTCACAGAAATTTCAAGCTAAAGATATATGATTTTCAACATATGCAGCATTGTGGAATATTTATAAATCATAATCCAGCCAATACTTACTTTAAAAATATTGAGCATTTGATAAAGTAAGTATTTACTGCTGCAACAATCTAGTTGATATATTCACTCAGCCAGAATTTGAAGAATTCAGCATTCCAATCTCACTAACCAACCTTGTGAAGGTGGCTTCATCTAATGGCTTAGTGAATATGTCAGGTAGTTGTTTCTTTGTGGGAACATAATGTAACTCAATGGTTCCATTAGTTGCATGCTCCCTTATGAAGTGATATCTGATGTCAATATGCTTTGTCCTAGAATGATTGACACGATTGGAAACTATAGAGATTGCACTTGTGTTGTCACACATGATTGGAATTCTTTCCAACACAAGTCCATAATCTCTAAGTTGGTTTCTGATCCAAAGCACTTGAGCACAGCAACTTCCAGCAGCTATGTACTCAGCTTCAGCTGTGGAAGTTGACACAGATTGTTGTTTCTTGTTGTACCAAGAGACTAACCTTTGTCCAAGAAACTAGCAGCTACGTGGGGTGCTTTTCCTATCCACTCTGCATCCAGCATAATCAGCATCAGAAGAACCAACCAGATTGAACCCTGTGTCCTTAGGATACCATAACCCCAAGTTTGGTGTGCCCTTCAGATATCTGAAAATCCTCTTTATTGCTATCATATGTGATTCCTTTGGATTTGATTGAAACCTTGCACACAAGCATGTTGCAAACATGATGTCTGGCCTACTAGCAGTGAGGTAGAGTAGAGAACCAACCATGCCTCTGTAGATTGAGATATCTACCTTCTTGCCCTTACCATCTTCATCTAACTTGGTAGCAGTGGCCATGGGTGTCTTTGCAGGTGAGCATTCTTCTAAGTCAAATTTCTTCAATAGATCCTTGATGTATTTGGTTTGACTTATAAAAATGCCATCCTTCCTTTGACTCACTTGCAGCCCAAGAAAGAATGTTAATTCTCCCATCATACTCATCTCATATCTGCTCTGCATGAGCTTAGAGAATTTCTCACACAGCTTCTCATTTGTAGAGCCAAATATGATATCATCCACATAGATTTGAACTAAGATAATATCATCACCATGTTTCTTGTAGAACAGTGTCTTGTCTAGTGTGCCTCTAGTGAATTGATTCTCAAGTAGAAATTGTGACAATGTGTCATACCATGCCCTAGGAGCTTGCTTAAGTCCATACAATGCTTTGAGCAATCTGTAGACAAAGTGAGGGAATTGTGGATCCTCAAAGCCAGGTGGCTGTTGCACATATACTTCTTCTTCCAACTCCCCATTCAGAAATGCACTCTTGACATCCATTTGATAGACCTTGAAATTAGAATGTGCAGCAAATGCCAAGAAAATTCTGATGGCCTCTAGTCTGGCAACAGGGGCAAAAGTCTCATCATAGTCAATGCCTTCCTGTTGAGAGTATCCTTTTGCAACCAACCTTGCTTTGTTTCTTATGACTACACCATTTTCATCCATCTTATTCCTTAGAGCCCATTTTGTTCCAACAATGGTTCTATCCTTTGGTGTAGGCATAAGTTCCCATACTTTGCTTTTTTCAAATTGGTTTAGCTCCTCTTGCATAGCAATTATCCAATCAGGATCAAACAATGCATCTTCAAGTTTCTTAGGCTCAACTTGGGATAGAAAGCAACCATAGAGACATTCATTTAGAGTTGCTCTCCTTGTCCTAACTCCTGTATTTGGATCTCCAATTATCTGATCTGCAGTATGTGATCCATCCCATTTCCTTGTATGTTCAGATTGATTTCTCAGCCTTGATGTTGCTTCATCATCCAGATCATGATCATTTACATTTCCTCCCCCTGTGAAGTTTCCACTAATCACGGGTGTGTCTTGGATGCTTGTTTCTTCATTGTTGGTTGACACAGGTTCTTCATTCACTTGAGTTTGTTGAATTGTGGGCTCAAATTCAGTTTCAATCTCCTCATCAGAATCATCTAGATTGTCAAACTTCAAAGGATCTTTATCTTCATCATTGGCTTCTTCTAATCCAGGTAGTTTGCTGTCATCAAATGTCACATCTGTGCTTTCCATAACTTTCTTTTGAGTGATGACATAAACTTTGTATGCAATTCTTTCCATAGAGTAGCCAAGAAAAATTCCTTCAAATGCTTTTGCATCAAACTTTCCAACATATTCTGAGTTGTCTTTTAACACAAAGCATTTGCTTCCAAAAGTATGAACATACTTTAGGGTGGGCTTCTTTCCAGTCATCAAGTTGTAAGGTGTCTTTCCAGTGTTTTTGTTGATGAGGGTTCTGTTTTGGATATAGCATGCAGTGCTCACAGCCTCAACCCAGAAACATGTAGGCATCTTTGCATCAAGTAACATTGTTCTAGCAGCCTCAATCAGAGTTCTATTCTTTCTTTCAACAACTCCATTTTGTTGTGGAGTCCTTGGAGCTGAGAATTGTTGAGAAATACCATTTTCTTTGCAGAATGCTTCAAGCATGGCATTTCTGAACTCTGTTCCATTATCACTCCTTAATGCAATCACACTTGCATTGTTGGCCTTTGCTTCCTTGTCAATTTTCTTTATATGCTCAATGATTACTTGGGGAGCCTCATCCTTTGATGCCAGAAATTCTACCCATGTATACCTTGTGAAATCATCAACCATCACCAGAGCATACTTTTTCCTTCCTAGTGACATAATATTGACAGGCCCAAACAAGTCCATATGAATTAGTTGTAGGGGCTTGGTTATTGATGTCACTGTCTTTGACTTGTGGCTTGATCTTTTCATTTTTCCCTTTTGACAAGCCTCACACACTCCTTCTTGACAGAATTCAAGTGTGGGCATGCCTCTTACTAACTCTCTTTTGACTAGAGAATTAATGCCTTTGAAGTTCAAGTGTGATAGCTTCTTATGCCACAGCCAACTATCTTCATTTGATGCTTTTGAGTAAAAGCAACAGATTTTGTCCTTGTTTGCAGAGTTCATATTGGCTAAAAACAGGCTTCCTTTCCTTACTCCAGATAGAGCAAAGTCACCAGTCTTTTTGTGGGTGATCAAACATTCATCTTTGTCAAAATTCACTTTGAAGCCTCTGTCAGTAAATTGACCAACACTCAGTAGATTGTGCTTGAGTCCCTTGACCAGTGCTACATTTTCAATGATGACATTTCCAATTTCCAACTTGCCATATCCCAGTGTGTTGCCAATGATGTCATCTCCAAAAGCAACCATTGGGACAGCCTTCTCCTCGTACTGTGATAGCAGGGCCATATCACCAGTCATATGGTTTGAGCATCCACTGTCCAAAATCCACATGACCTTTCTTTCACTTTCTTTGCCCTGCAAACACAAAGGTATTACTTCTCCTTTGGTACCCAAACAAGTTTGGGTCCATGTGGCTTAGCAACAGTCTTATCATAAACAACATGCTTATCAATTTTCTTGATGTTAGTCTTCTTGTCACTGTTAGAAGTCTTAGAATCAGGGTTCTTAGACTTAGGTGACAGAGGCACCTTCCTAACTTTAGGAGGACTTGAAGACTTTGTTCTTGTGTAGTGTGTGTGAACATTGTGACTGATGCAACCTTCCATGAATTGTCTTCTCAAATTAAAGCAACTAGTCATTACATTCATGTTACATGGCATACAATCAAATTTATCACAGAAAGGAGAGTCTCTATGTCTTAAAGGTACAGAGCAATCATAGAATGGTTTAGCAACATTACCAGATGGTTTCTTGCATGTATGAGTTAAATGATTAGTGCTAAAACAATTTTGACAAACTTTCCTAGGGGCATTTGGCACATAAGCATAATTGTTGTCCTTGTTAATCCCTATTTTGCCATTCCTGTTTTGTTTCTTTTTAGCCACTTTCTTCTCAAACTCATTATTCCCAGCTGAAACAAACTTCACAAATTTCTCAAGTCTAGGTTTACCTCCTACTGACTCCTTGGCTTTGGTTTTGACATTCTCACTCTTAGAGGATGCTTGTTGTTCATTTGATTGTGCCTTATCTTCATCATCCAACATTTGCTTAATGAGTAAGGCATCCTCATCAATCTCAAGTGTTGGTGTTTTAAATATTGGGGTCTCAGCCTTTTTCAAAACCTGAGGCACTTCCTCTTGAACAACAATGTCATCTTCAATGACTGCATAGCCTTTCCTCTGCTTGAGAGTGTCATAATAAAGTCCAATAGCAGCCTTAGGTCTAGCTAGATTTTTCTCATGGTAGGACTGCAATAGACTAGAGGAATTCTTGAATGCTTTCAATTTAAATTCATTTTCAGCTAGTTCATCCCTAAGAGCTTTCTCAACTTGACTAACACATAGAACCTTATTCTTCAGATATTCGATTTCTTGTTTAAGGTTTTCTATTTGCATAGCAGTTAGTTCTAGTTCCTCATTTCTTTTGTTTAACAATTCATTCCTTGTAGACAGTTTAGCAATCTCTTCATTAGCAGCAGTCATACTAGTATGAATATTAAACATCTCAACAGATAGTTGTTCAACCATAGATTTGTATTCAGAAACAGACATGTCTATAGTAGTGAGGGATGGTACCTGAGAGTCTGATTCAGATGGTTCTTCCTTGGAGTTGGCCATCAAGGCATAGTTGCAGAATTCTTGTTCTTCTCCATCACTATCAGAATCATCCCAACACTTCCCTTCAACTATGTAGGCCTTACCTGGTGCATGCTTCTTTAGCAGAGCCTCATACTTAGCTTCAAGCTCAAGAAACTCCTTATCCCTCTTCTTAGGCTTCTTGCATTCACTGGAAAAATGCCCAAGGTCATTGCATCTATAACATCTCACAGATGACCTATCCACATAGCTGGTTTTGAATTTGTTTTTGTTTGATTTCACAGGTGCCTTGCTCTTGTTGAATGAATGATTTTGAGATCTAGACTTGAAGGGCTGATTCCTCTTAAATCTGATGTTTGGGAATTTTCTAGCCATAAAAGCATATGAAGTGTTTTCCATGGCATCCAACTCTTCAAGAGTATAGAACTCATCTTCTTCCTTTTCATCAACAGGTTTAGTCACTTCTTCTTCAGTCTCTTCATCATCTAATATCTCTTCTATTCTCAGTTGACTTGTAGATGCTTCCAGGTCTTGAACGGATTTGCTGACAATCAAGGCACAGGATGTGTTTATCATTCTGCCTTGGTTGGCTTGGATAGCCCTCTTCTGAAGCAACTCAAGCTCATGAGTTTTTAAAACCCCATAGAGCACATCATATGTGACTTTGTTCAAATCTCTTTCTCTTAGAGATATGACCCTTTGCTCTAGATGGTTTGGTGCAGATAGTAGAAACTTCATGTTTAATTCCTTAGTGCTGTAAACCTTCCCATTAATTTGAAGCTCAGTCACCAGCTTGTGAAATCTCTCAAACATATCAGTAATACTTTCTTTGGACTGTGCCATGAAAGCTTCATACTGTGTGACCAGTATCTGTTTCCTATTTTCTCTTACCTCCTCTGTCCCTTCACATAACACCTCGATGTGCATGATGCTATATTAGCAAACATCGACATATCCATGGAGTCTATGATCAGCAACATGAGATGACTGTCTAGGGCAACCTTTTCCTTCTCTGAGTCCGTCCATTTGGATGGCTCTTTTGCAACATATGATCTAGGAATGACTATTGTGCCCACTGTAGATTCAACAATTTCTTGTTGTGGTACAAATGGACCATTCTTGAGGATGTCAGGGTAGAGAGGACTGGCAGCTTTGATGAACAACAGCATTTTTATTTTCCAGAGGTTGTAATTCTCTTTGTCGAACTTAGGGACCTTCACCATACCTGTAGTCTTTGGTGTATTCGAACTCATGATCGTTTTCTGTTTAGATTAAACAGCCTGCTCTGATACCACTTGTTGAGTAATGAATACAGTAAAAGAATACTGAGGGGGGTGAATGGATTCTTGAACTTTTCTTTGTTCTTGAATCTTTGCAACAAGATATGTGTTGAGTGTGTGAGATATGTAAGTACAGATAACAAAGACAAAAACAACACAATATTACTTTAATCTAATATTTTATTAGATAAAGATTTTGCTACAATCTGTGAATACAAATGGTAGTATTCTCAGCTTCGTTTTTCTTAGAGAGATATTTCTTGTGATGTATCTTGAAAAACTTATCTGCTAAAGAAGTGAGGCTGTATCCTTATAGACATGGATACAGCTACTTACTACAAATAAGGTAGGTAAAACAAACTACTTTTCAGCATGTCTATCTCATTTGAGTAAGAGTCCAAACGGCTACAGATTTGACTTTGCAAAGCCTGTTCAGATCCACTTCTTTAGCTCCTTATCCCTTTGTCTTATCTCTCCAAGCTTCTTTGTAGGCTTTCCAATCTGCTTTATAGTACATTGTCAAATAAAGAGTCTTGGCTTGTTGCAGGTTTCTGACTTGTACAATTCTTCAGTATTTTGTCTCCAAGAATGTATTCGAGAAGTGGCTAAGTGATTAATTCGAGAACTCGAATTGACTTAATCGATAACTCTGAGTTCTCGAATAGTGTTATATTGACATATCGAATCACTTCTTGAATAGTTCTTTTCTCTGGGACTCCTTGAGATATCGAATAGAGCATTTTGACATATTGAATCCCTGAGATGTCGAATAGCTTCTTTAGTCCTTGAGATATCGAATATATCATTGACTTGTTGACTCTTAGAGAACTCGAATGATGCTTTGGCTTGTTGACTCCATGAGTTGTCGAATAGAGTAATAGACATATCGAATCTCTGAGATATCGAATGAGATATCGAACAGTGTATTCAGAGATATCGAATAGTGTCTTCTGAGATATCGAATCTCTGACTTCTCGAATGCTAGACTTCTCGAATAGACAAATGTACTTCTCGAATTGGTACTTAGGCAAATTCTTCATTTCTTCAAATCACAACTGTGATTATTTGGCAGTCTTTATCTCCTTGCTTGAGGCATGAACCTTGGAACTTCTTTCAAGCATTATTCTTGACTTTATAATTACAGTAACACAACTAGAATTTGATGCCTATTACAAGTACAGAACAAATAGAAACTCTACAACTAGAGGTTCCCTCAGTTAAGAGGTCATGTAGGTAATGCATAGCATTACACATACTTAGGCTTGTTATTAGATGTATTCAGGCATGCCTTTGTGACTAACAGCTTAATATTATATAATTGTATAATCCTGAATGATTTAACTTAAAATATTAATTTATTATATGTTTTTTTTATATTAAAAAATATGTATTATATGGATATGTTAAATCAAGTAACTACTATATTTAAATTAGAATTGTTCACTAACTATGGTTAGTATAATAGGATGAGAATGGTAAATACGGAAAACTTTTCATATAATATGATTGCTTAGTGACGGCCTCTGATTGGTCCTAAAATAATTCATCTTTTTTGATTGATTAACTGCATACTGTGGTAGACTTAGGTATTATAATAAAGGATGGTCATTTTGGTGTATTATGAATTGTGGTTGTAAGTATAGTTGTAAGTAATGTCAAATAACTATATTATTAAGTTGAATGCTTGATTATGTTGTAAGTATGTGACTTGGTTGTTGTTTGTGTCGGTTGTATTCCGACTGGGAATGTAGTAAAAGCGGGGAAGTGCTGCCGAAATTTTCTAAAAGTCCCTAACCTTTTTGAAAACATTATCGGCACGCTCTACTGCTAGTTATTATATAACCAATCGAAATACTTTGGGTGCTAACTGTTATAGGTGCTAGTCTAAGTCATTAAAATTATTATAATAATATAGTATATATATATATATAATATAGTAATTTAGTGCTATGTGTTATGTGTATATGTGTATGCTTATATAGATGATGTGTTATACATTAATATATAGAGTCTAATATTATATATATATATATATATATATGATTATAGGTCCGAGTATTAGCAGAAAAGATAAAGAGCCGGTAATGAAGCCAGTGAGAAAATCCGAGGGTTTTAGTAAAGGAGCTCGTTAAGGCAAGCGTTAACCTCCTTCTCTTGTTTAAACCTTACAGATTAAACCTTATTGATTATTGAGATTACTCTTGTGATACTTTTGTAATGATTAATACCTTTGCTATACTTTGAACCAAATCTCGATTAATATTCTGTTGAAACCTTTGATCGATCATTTCAAATTGATATAATACCTTTGATCAATACCTTGAATACTTATGATCAACTTATTCAGATTTATATTTATCGATTGTGGAATAGTACAATTTTCTTTTTTTAACTTAAATTTCCTTATGCTAGGCTGACCTTTTGTTAGTAAGTATGGGGATTGTTTTAAATACTCTGATATTGAAATTGTTGATTTATGATCAACTTTATTTTTTTTTTAAAAGGACTAAGTGGGATAAAAATAAAATGTTTTAGACCGTGACGCCGGTCTGATATTATATGGCTTTATGCCATGGCCAATGTCAATAAGAGCCACCAGGATCCTAAATAAAGGAGGAATCACATGTACAGGTGTGATATCCGGAGCTATTTGCGGGCTGATCACCCAACTAGCTCGTAGCATTCAAGTTGAAATCCCAGGTTTTTATAATGTTTATTTTAGTTTTTGTTTAAAGTTGTAAACTCTTATCTCGATATCTCATTCCTTATGATTCAGTTCTTCAGAATTTAAACCAGATTTGGATATTTCTTATTCATCAGAACTTTGTTGAATACCCTTACTACATTTGATAACCATTTCATTGTCAATTCCTATACTTGATAAAGTTTATTGTGGATTTATTCGCATTTTCTGAGCATTTGGCTCATTTCCTTACTATCTAACCTTTTACAACTAGAATAGAAGATGGTACGAACCCGTCAAACCGCGCTTAAGCAAACCGGAGGTTCAGGTAGAGCATACCGTGAGCAGTTCAGGAGACAGGTAGGATGTTAGTGTCAAGGCTAGTTACTCCAGTATATTTTTTATGTAACTTTTGGAGTTGTAATCAAGGATTGTAACGATAATAGATATTGATTTCATACTTGAACCTGTTGGCATCCTAGGTTGGTGGGTGTTTTTCTTGTAACTTTTATTAAGTTTAATTATGATTATCAGTGGTTCAAGTTAATGATGTAATAATTATTATGGTAAATTTTGGGGGTGTTACAATGTTTCCACCTTTATTTATCTTGACAATACTGTAAATTTTGCTTGATATTCAGCGACACTCATGTATCCTTGCTTGAGTTCAAGAAATTTAATCCATTTTGTTTTCTAAGCATTTTGGAAAGTATTTTTCAAGAAACAACTCCTTGAACCTACGCTACTGTATAACCAATGCATCTTCTCTTTGTTCAAATAATTCCCACCAGAAGTTGGCCTCTCCTTTAACCATATAAGTCGCATATGTTTTTTCAGGTTGTTTGGAGTCTAAGCCACTCTAAATGATTTTTTGATTTCTTTAATCCACCCTTATGCCTCTGCCGGATCAGTTGTACATCTGAATTCAGGTAGTTGTGTCTTTAAAATGCTTAAAAGGTGAGATTCTTTCCCCTCAGTTATTCCCTACAACTTGTTGAAGTACTTCCGCAAGCTGCTGCATAGGATCAGTTGTTATTCTTCCTTGCGGCATTCTGATTTACGAATGTAAAACCATATTAAATGGATATACAATCATAGGAGAGTATTATCGTTTATACATATATTACTCTCCTCCTAAGCATGGTACAAGTGTTAGGGAATCGCAATCAATTTGACCTCCAACTTGCAATAAAACCAAACAGGTAGTGATAGTTCACTCTATTTTATAGTATTTATTTTCCTAAGCGCCCAAGGACTCTAGTATTGTTAGGCCGAATACACAAATATAATCAAGTTTGTATGAGAGAATAACAATTAACACACATTTAAATAATCAAAAACTGTATGGAATTAATAACTCCTCTCTCAGTGATGTAAAATATCACAGAAAGCTGCTTAGGTTACAATGAAATGATAATTCGTTTTTCGATACCCTTCTAGGGTTAACCTAACTGTATTTATAAAGATATAAAGCTACAGTACAATCAATAATTGATACTACTATAAATCAGCTATACAAATGTTATCAATTATGATTGTTACGCGTCTTCTTAGTCAACACAATGTCTTCGACAGCTATCTAATCTTCAAAGATATCGCTTCCATAATTATCTTTAATTATTCTTCAAAGTCTGATGATGACCAGTAGACGCTTCCTCCTGACAGAGTTTAGCAAATTCTGTCGAGCTTCCATCTGTCTGAGTTTAATTAAACTCTGACCGCTTCCATCTTTCAATTAAACTCTGATGAACCTCTGTAACACTTAAACACTGACATATTCACATCAATTATATTTAACAATCTCCCCCAACTTGTTCATTAGCAAAAATGCACCAGTTAATAATAATTGATGATATCAAAACAATTATACAAATACAGTGTTTAATAAATAATCAGAGTTTAAACTTCTACTTAAACAAAATTTACAGAAAACAAGAAATACTTACAGAGCTTTATTTACTTAATTTCCTCAACATCTGGTGTTGATCTGAGATAGTCTATAAGCAATCTTCTTTCTGCATTCTCGAGTTCTATCTGCATGATCTTCTTAATCTCTTTAAGTTCAGGATCATCTTCACCAGTCTGATAGATTGCAGATCTCAGAGAATATATTTTGTTCTTCCGCATGTCATTACCTAATCTGATAAAATGTGCTTTCTCTGACTCCGGATTAAAATATAAAACAGTTATACCCAGATCTATCTTCAATCGAGCACTATTTTTCTTCATCTCAACGATCTTCCCATGATAATCTCTGTATTTTGGAACATACTCACTTGTGTATCTCATACCACTAATTGCCTTAGCTTTCAACATCTTATTCCTTAGCACATTAGCAGCTTGCTGAGTCCTTTAATTTTTCACTTTGAAGATATATAGAACATATTCCAATTCTTCCCATAGTTTCAAATCAATGTCATTCTCACCAACTTTATACACAGTCCCATCAGCCATGAAATACAGTAGACAATCTTTCTTCAAACTCTTTTGATGAATCAACTGTACTGATTCTAGTCTGTCCAAACTCTCCTGTGGAACACCACGTCCTGGAACAGCCAGTGATGAAGGATCTAGAGGACTAGTATTCACTCTAATTTCTCTATGTGAGCCCAAGCCAGATGTATCTCGACTTTGCTTGGACATACAAGTTCTGCCTTGTAGAAAATTAGTACCTCCAGTCTTCAGAGTTTGATCAGGAATAGTTGGTTTTGCAAAGAACATTTGCATCTGAGTAGACAATGGTTTTTGTACAACTTGTGTAGCAACAGAGGTTGTATGCACTTTCTTCGAAACCTTTTCTTCTTCAACAATCTTACCTTTCAGCTTCTGTTTAGCATCTTCTATTGGTTTCCTAGACAATAGTAAATTCTGATCAGCACCAACATTTTCTTTAATAACAATGCCTTTTTGAACAGGCCTCGGAGCTTTCTCAT
The DNA here is from genome assembly GCA_036435485.1 of Saposhnikovia divaricata. Lineage (NCBI taxonomy): Eukaryota > Viridiplantae > Streptophyta > Magnoliopsida > Apiales > Apiaceae > Saposhnikovia > Saposhnikovia divaricata. Next base: position 64,375,824 of record CM071595.1, on the reverse strand, counting down.
TCTTCTTTAACTTTCCAGACTTCAAAGCTTTTTAATGTTCTTCTTGTAAATTCTTCTCTTCAGCTTCAATGTCTTCAATCGTAACTCCTTCTTCATTCTCTTCAAGAAACAATCTTGCAGCCAATTCTTCATCTGTCTGTGGATTGTCAGTGATTAACAAACTCTTGGTCTTTGAAGTACCCTAAACATCAGTATTTATTCCATTAGACTTTGTAGAAGACTTGCCAGATCTCAGACTCATATCTTTACCAGCCTTTGATTTTATCCTCCATCTTTACCATCATCCTTCTTAGTAGGAGTTTGAGATTGCCTGCATTTAAACTTAGCAACTCTCTCCCCCTTTTTGACATCATCAGGAATAAAAAAAGATGTGATCAATTCCAAAGAGGTAGCAATAGAGTCAATCTTACCAGACAAAGCAGTTTGATTCTCTTCCACTTTACTTAACCTTTTAAACAGAGTTTCTTGATCTTTAGAAAAAGTCTGAAACTTCAGTTTATTATCTCTCTACAGAATCACGTCTCTTTGAACAACTTCAGCTCGCAGATCAGTTATTGCTTTTTGAGAATCATCAAACCTGTTATTAAGAGTCTTGACTTGAACAACAGTGGCTTTCAGACATGAAAGAATCTCTGGATTTGAAATCTTTGTAGCAGCACTATGCACAAAAGCAGCTGCTCTTCCAGCAGGAAAAATGCAATCTTCTTTATACCAATTCTCCGAAAATTTGACAAAATGTTCTTTTTCAATTTCACGTTGATGTGAAGGTCCAGAAAAATCAGTTCTCTTTGCATCAGTTTGTACTGGTTGTCTCTGAGAAGAGTTAGACTCAGTACTTCCTTCAGCTTCAACATCGATTTCAGCATTTTCATTTTCAACTGGATCAGTCTCAGCAATATTCACTGCAGCTTCAATATTGTCAGCAAAAGTCTTCTCAGTATTCTCTGTAGTTTGCTCTCCATCTTCAATAAACTTTACAATTGAAAGAACTTCATCCACAGGCTCAGAATTTACAGCCTTGGTTGGTTGATCAATTTCTTCACCTTGTTCAGTAACTTGGTGAGCATCAGAGAATAATGCAGTATGTGTTGCTACTGTTTCATCAAGTACCACAGTAGGTTGATCAGCTACACCAGTTTCTTCAGAGTTAGCAACAACAGGTGATGAGATAGGAACTTCAATGTCATCAGAGAATGGAATGAATGACTCAACAAAAGCATCCATATCAGCAAAACCATCTCTGTTTTCCACATCCATCTGTGCATCTTCAGTTGTCTTTACAGCTTCTTCTTCAGTATTTATCTCAATAGTAGGTATCTACTTAGAAATCACCTCTGGAGCTTCAAGATTTATCTCTTCATCTGATTCATCAATTAACAACCTTCTCCTATTTGATTTAGGCACCTCAGCTGCCACTTCTTCTTCAACAGAGTTTGAGAAGTCAGATCTTTTTACTCTTACCTTTTTAGCCCTGACAGCTTTGTGCTTTGTTCTACCTCCACTCTTTGGTTTAGCCTGTGTAGATGGTGGATTTTGTTTAGTGTTTGGCTCATCATTTTCAGGTTGAGAGGGTTAAGGTTGTGTTTCAGTGTTTGTAGGTTGTAAAGGTTCAGTGTTTTCAGGTTGTGAAAGTGCAGGCTCAGGCTGTTGTGGTTCTTGAGGTTGATTTAAGAAGTTTTGAAGAGCAAGAGGCAAAAACAATTCAGGTACGTGCTCCTTGTTTGCATCCTTGTTGGTCAAATCAGAGAATACTCTCTTATGAACTTTAAAAACCTCAATAATGTCTTCCTCAGAAATTTCAACATCAGGCACACAAGCAGATAATAGTAATTGAAAAAATCTAGAAAAATAAACAGTGGTACTAGACTCTGACAATCTTTCATCAATATTCATCAAAACAAGTCTACCAAAATCAAAATTACTTCCATAAAGAAGAGAATACCCTATTTGAAGACTGTCAGTAGGAATAGCATCCCAATTGGTGACTTTCTTTCCAAACGCCCTTGTGATGCAATCGAAAAAGAAACTCCACTCTTTCCTCAGAAATGGCCTTTTCACTTGACCAAGTCTCTCTAAAGGTCCTGAGTACCCAATTTGCTGCAACATCTCTTTTAGAAATCTTTCACCAATAACACTGTATGTAGAGTGTGTATCAAAACCCAAATATTCTCTGACCGTCGTTGGAGTAATGACATACTCTGTTTCCTCATATGTGAAAATAATCGAAGGAGTCCCATTCTCTTCTCCACCGTCATAAGTAGCTGTCTGCCAGAAAGTAGTAATCTGTGCAGCAGAGAGCTTTGTTGGTTCGACCAAGGCTCTACCAATCTCCGAATCCAGCAAGAAATTTTGAATTAGATGAAACGCCGCATGAACGTTCTCAGTATTCAACGGAGCTGCATAGTTGTTAGGTACAAACACAAACCCTTGAGCGGTAAAAGCTTTGGTGGCCATGAGATTAGACTCGAGAAGAAAATATCAGAGAAAAAGATGTGTATGAAAGGTGTTTGTGAAAATGTGCAAGTGAAAGAACAAAGTAATTGTGAGTGGTTGTGTGCAAAGAGAATAACCGTTTATGTAAAATGATTAGATTTGTAATTAAAAATTAAAACCCAATCGTTTTAAACATTAACACACGCAACCAATTTCTTGTTAATTGTGTGAGTGGGACACGCGGCACACATGGAATGGAACAGCTTTTTACGTTCAGTAATTATAGCAATAATTACTGCTACTCTCTCTCTCTCTCTCCTATTTCCAATACACTTTAACACTCTAATACTCATTAACAGTTGGCAGTTATTTATCTCATTTTTCAAAAACTCTTTTTACCCCAAGTATGTAAATTGTCTGAAATAAAAATTTACCTTAGAGTACTAGACAAAATTTCGTCAGTGTTTGTCAAATCTCCAACTTTATTACCATAACCCTTTCAAAAACTTGCACAGTTGTGAATTTATGTGTGTGTATAGCAGAGTTTACTAATTCAATATTTAGAGCATCTAATTTTTCATAAAATCAATAAAATAAATCAGTAAACACTGTTTGCACAAACTCTCATAGTAACTACTTAATGTCTGATGAATGCTAAACTTGTAGTAAATAATTGATATACAGTAACTCTACTAACTTATACCCCCCCTTCTATCTAATCTATTTTTTTTGTTTTTTCTTTTCTCCAGTAATCAGAGGTTGGAACTAGTCACCAAAAATCCAATAATTTTAGCCCTTATCTTTTTGATAAGTTCCTGGGTCTTCCTAGTCTTTGACTAGTCACCAAAAATTAGAGAATTTTAGCCCTTACTTTTTACTAGCAAGTTCCTGGGTCATCCTAGACACAACATAATATCAAAGGAGTTCTAACAGCCTATATACATTTGCTTTGGGGGTAGACTAATAACAGCATCTAACTTAACAGAGTTTAACAAACAGAGTTTAGAAGTCATCAACATAAGAAGTTAGTCATGAGAGGCAATGCACATAGCATTTACAGACTCAGAGTTTAGGATAGATAAACTAAGAGATGCTATAAATATGGAAACAGTATCATGCTGTGTTAATTTTCTGCACAGTCTAAGATTAGATCACAAATAACTTAGAAGGATTCATGATTAATTACTGAGAATTATGCTTCATACAGATTTCTTCATTGGTGTTTATGTTCAGACAATAACATTATCAGAGTTTATCCAACATTTCAACAGTGTATGACCTACAGAGTATTCTAACAGTTGTATTACCACATCAAGGTATGCTAATCACAGAAACATGATCACAGAAACATGAGCAACATATTATATAAGTAAGGTTTGAGTCTAACCAGTATCTCTAGTCGAAACCAGAGATCATTCCTAGTTCATTTACCAGCCTTGTAAATGTAGCTTCACTCAATGGCTTGGTGAAGATGTCTGCAAGCTATTGTTCTGTAGACACAAAATGAAGCTCAATATTTCCTTCCTCTACATGTTCTCTGATAAAATGGTACCTTATGCTGATGTGCTTAGTCATTGAATGCTGTACTGGATTACCTGTCATAGCAATAGTACTTTGATTATCACAGAAAATAGGTATTTTACTGTACCTTAATCCATAATCCAACAATTGATTCTTCATCCACAGAATCTGTGCACAACAGCTACCAGCTGCAATATACTCTGCTTCAGCTGTAGATGTAGAAATTGATTTCTGTTTCTTGCTGTACCAAGAAACAAGTCTGTCACCCAGAAATTGACAACTTCCACTGGTGCTTTTTCTGTCTATCTTACAGCCTGCAAAATCTGCATCAGAGTAACCAAGAAGTTTGAAATCTGATTCTCTGGGATACCACAGACCTAAGGTTATGGTGCCCTTGAGATAATTAAAAATTCTCTTCACAGCTGTCAGATGTGGTTCTCTAGGGTCTGCCTGAAACCTTGCACAGAGACAAGTTACATACATGATGTCAGGTCTGCTTGTTGTTAGATAAAGAAGAGACCCTATAATGCCGCTGTAGCTTGTCATATCTACTGGAGCTCCTGTGTCTTTGTCCAACTTTGCTGCTGTTGCCATGGGAGTTGTTGCAGATGAACAGTCAAGCATACCAAATTTCTTGAGAAGATTTCTGGTATATTTTGCTTGAATTATAAAAATCCCATCATCTGTTTGCTTCACTTGTAGGCCTAGAAAATAACTAAGCTCTCCCATCATGGTCATTTGATACCTGGACTATATGAGCTTAGCAAACTTCTTACAGAGTTTATCATTAGTAGACCCAAAAATTATGTCATCAACATATATCTGAACTAAAAGCAAGTCACTGCCAGATTTAAAATAGAACAGGGTTTTATCAATTGTACCTCTGTTGAACCCATTTTCTAAAAGAAATTGAGCCAGAGTTTCATACCATGCTCTTGGTGCCTTCTTAAGTCCATAGAGTGCCTTATCCAGCCTGTAGACATAGCCTGGATATTTGGGGTCCACAAATCCTGGTGGTTGTTCAACAAACACTTCTTCTTCAAGCTTCCCATTCAGAAAAGCACTTTTTACATCCATCTGAAATACCTTGAATTTCTTTTGAGAGGCATATGCTAGAAAAATCCTTATTGCCTCCAATCTTGCAACTGGAGCAAAAAGTTTCATCACAGTCTATTCCTTCCTGCTGTGAATAGCCTTTTGCCACAAGTCTAGCCTTGTTCCTTGTAACAACTCCCTCACTATCAGTTTTATTTCTGAAAACCCATCTAGTACCAACAACAGATCTATTCTTTGGTCTTGGTACAAGGGTCCATACTTTATTTCATTCGAATTCATTTAACTCCTCCTGCATTGCTGTTATCCAGTCAGCATCTTGAAGAGCTTCTTGTACCTTCTTTGGTTCAGATTTAGACAAAAATGCATGAAACAGACATTCATTTGTTGTAGCACTCCTGATTATTTTGACTTTGTGTTTTGATCCTTTGTCCAGCAGCTTTACATGCTCCATCAGAGTTAATGCAGTTTCATTCTTCTTTGCTAGAAAATACACCCAAGTGTATCTGGTGTGTTCATCAACAATGACTAAAGCATATTTCTTTCTTCCAATAGAAAAGACATTCACTGGTCCAAACAGATCAACATCTAGAAGATGATAAGGATCAACAATTGAAGATTCAGACTTGCTTTTGAAAGATGACTTCGTTTGTTTGGCCTTTTGACAGGAATCACACAGGCCATTAACATTTAATAAAGACTTTGGGTGTCCCCTTACAAGATTCTTTCTTATCAACTCATTGATGTTGTTCAGATTCAAATGAGAGAGTTTCTTATGCCACTTCCAACTCTCTTCACTAGACATTCTTGTTGACAGGCACACAGCTTTTCCATCAGAGTTTGTCAACAAACTTGCTTCATAGATATTATTGCACCTGTGTCCAACTAGAACAACTTTCCCTGTAGATTTACTGATAACTTCACAGTATTCAGGTTGAAAATCTACATGATAACCTCTGTCACATATTTGACTCACAGATAGCAGATAATGCTTGAGTCCTGGAACCAGAGCTACATTTGTGATGATGACATTTCCAAGATTGATATTGCCATATCCCAGAGTACGTCCTACGTTGCCATCTCCATAGGAAACTTTTGGGCCAGCCTTCTCCTCATACTCTGATAGCAGGGCTTTATTTCCAGTCATGTGTCCTGAACATCCACTGTCCACGACTAGGGTGCTCTCCCTGATGCCCTGCAATCACAAACTTTCACTGAAGGTCAGATTTAAGGATCCAGACTTGCTTGAATCCTTTGGCTTTCTTAACTTTGTCAGTTTTAGCAGCGGAATTCTTATTATCAGAGTTTAAGCTAACATTTTCATAGGTGACACTTGCAGAATTAACCTTAACCCATTTCAAATTGGGCTTCAGTTCATAATAATTATGATAAATAGCATGATAATCCCTGCAAGTATAAATAGAATGCTAAGTACTTCCATAATGTTTGCATAAAGTCTGTGGTTTAGTTTTAACATAATCATTCTTTACTCTAGAATTGGAGGGTAAAGAATTAATGTCTTTATTTTTCCTTCAGAAACTAGCAAGATGATTAGTACTACCACAGTTATGACATGTCTTCCTTGGAGCATAAGTAGCAAGCATTTGATTATAACCTTTAGTAATGCCTACTTTACCATTTCTATTCTTCCTGGACACTTTCTGTTTCTTAACAGATTTTAACTCCTTAAGCTTCTGTTTGAGTTGTTTATCTGTCATTGAACCAATATTAATCTGTTTAACACAAGTTTTTACTGATTCTTCCTTAACAGCTTCTTTTTCAACTTCAGACTTAGGTTCACTTGTGCCAGTAACAAATTTTCTAGTTGGAAGATGTTTTCTAATTTTGACTTCTTTTTGAAACCAAAGTTCATCTTCCTAACAGTAACCTAAACCAACTGTGTCTAACTGAAAAACCTCATGAGTGTCTTTTCTAGAATCAGTCCAAGTCTTAATTATGTGATTTGCTTTCTCCAATTCAGATTCTAGTTGCCTATATCTTCCAAAAACTCATGTTCTAGATAAACAGCATCATCTCTTTCTTTCTGAACTTGTTGCATGTTGACAAGTTTCTCTTCAACAATTTTATTTCTTTCTTTAAGTTCAGAATTCTCTGATTTGATTCTCTCATTCTCTAAAGTCTGATCTCTATAACTGATATGTAAGGCCTTAAGATAAATTCTTAATTCAGATATATTATCAGTATTATAAGCATAGGTATTTAGGGGTACCTTGTTTTCAGAATCTTCAGATTCATTCTCATTAGAAGCCATGAGAGCATAGTTAACATCCTCATCTGAGTCTGAAGTGTCTGCCCAGTCTCTGCCTTTTGTGAAGAGTGCTTTTTCAGTTTTACCCTTCTTGCACTCAGAAGCATAGTGACCCATCTCCTTACACTTGTAGCATTGAATCTCAGACTTGTCTTTCTTCCCAGATTTTGTATCCTTTCTCTCAGACTTTCTGAAACTTTTTCTGTCAGAATTTGAATCTTTCTTAGAGAACCTTTTTCCCTTCTTGAAGTTCTTGAAACCCATCTTCTTGAAGGTCTTCACCATCAGAGCAGCCATTTGCATCATTTCTTCTTCATCATCCTCAGAATCAGATGATTCATCAGTGTTTGAGTCAACATCGGTATTTGATGACTCACTTTCAGAATGTATGACCAAAGCTTTTCCCTTAGCTTTCTTCCTTGACGCTTCCTTATTCAAGGGTTTTTCTTCAGCCTTAAGAGCAACAGACTTTGTCTTCATGATTGATCTTCTGTTTCTCTGTTCCATTTCCAGTTCATGAGTTTTGAGCAACCCATAGATTTCATCAATCTCAGTGTCAGAAAGATCATAATTATCTCTTATAGTGGTTGTCTTTACATCCCACTTTTCTGGTAGAGCAAGAAGAAATTTGAGATTTGAATCTTCTAGATCATACTCTTTATTGACCAGTGACAAATCATTGAGTAGCTTACAAAATCTGTCAAATGTTTCTGTCATGGTTTCTTCAGATTTAGCCTCAAAATGTTCATACTCCTGTGCGAGTATGTTCCTTCTGTTCTTCTTGATAGCAGCAGTTCCTTGACATCTAACTTCAAGGGCATCCCAAATTTCTTTGGCAGTTGTGCAATTAATCACTTTGTTAGACATAACATTGTCTAAGGCACTATGAAGTAGATGTCTAACCTTTGCATCCTTAGCAATAGATGAATATCCTCAGGAGTCAGATCTTTCTTCTCCTTTGGAACTGATTTAGCTTCTTGACCAGCAGTAATAACAGATAACTTTGTAGGCTTGTGAGGACCTTCATAAATTCTGTCAAGATATTCTGGATCTGTAGCCTTCAGAAACATGGTCATCTTCACCTTCCAGATTGAATATTCTGCCGGCCTGAGAATAGGAACCCTAATTGTCTCATAACGACTCACAGTAGTAGGTTGGGCCTTCTCAGTACTAGAATTAGAACCTGATGGAGGAGGTATCTCTGTCATTGATTATAGTTGTGTGTGGATCTTAAACTGTATAGAGTAACAGATCTGCTCTGATACCAATTGTTAGGCCGAATACACAATTATAATCAATTTTGTATGAGAGAATAACAATTAACACACGTTTAAATAATCAAAAACTGTATGGAATTAATAACTCCTCTCTCAGTGATGTAAAATATCACAGAGAGCTGCTTAGGTTACAATGAAATGATAATTCGTTTTTCGATACCCTTCTAGGGTTAACCTAACTATATTTATAAAGATATACAGCTACAGTACAATCAATAATTGATACTCCTATAAATCAGCTATACAAATGTTATCAATTATGATTGTTACGCGTCTTCTTAGTCAACACAATGTCTTCGACAGCTATCTAATCTTCAAAGATATCGCTTCCATAATTATCTTTAATTATTCTTCAAAGTCTGATGATGACCAGTAGACGCTTCCTCCTGACAGAGTTTAGCAAACTCTGTCGAGCTTCCATCTGTCAGAGTTTAATTAAACTCTGACCGCTTCCAGCTTTCAGTTAAACTCTGATGAACCTCTATAACACTTAAACACTGACATATTCACATCAATTATATTTAACAAGTATGACTTGCAAATAACAAAGTGTTCCACAAGTAAGCATCTATCATGACTACAAGGTTACTGAACATTGACCGCCAACCATCAAATTAGAAAATATCAACTTTAATCCAAGAAATTTCAGCAAAATAGACCTAAATGACATGGTAACCATATTTCGCGAATACTTTGTCTGATACACTTAAACAAATATAGTGCTACACAGTTTCTTGTTCAGCATTCAACATTTAAACAAGAGTCAATAACCTCAGACAATCAATATAAGTATATATTACTCCTAGGTCAAAGGCCTAGTTATTAACAAATAAAGGTAGTCAGTGCAAGTAAATTTCTGCAGCATACAAGTAAACAAAAAAAGGCAAAATAAAGATCGTGGTCACTATAGTATCAAATAATATTCTCCAAACTTAATCGCACCCCAAAGTTTTCAGATTTTTGGCTCATTAAAACTCTATATTTTACTAACATGATATGCAGATATTCTATGTTTATATGATTTAAATCTTCCAATGAATCACACTCCATAGATCAGAATATCTGTTGGCTGCCATTTAATTAATACTTCCCACTGTAAATCCTCACGATTTTGTACAACATGGATTGTATTATGTGAAAATTTCTAAGTAGCATATGGTGATCCTAGCATATCTGGATATCATGAGAAGTACTACTATGCAATACATCAGCCCCCCACCCCAATCAGTCTATCTTATGACTAATATGATTTAAAATAAATTTAGTATGCACATAAAACACCGAGAAACTACACTTATTAAAAACGATCCTGGTACCTCACTTTCAAAATTCCTAGTTCCAAATATCCTATGCTGCTATGTCAACTACCTAGGTTATCTATCTCTAAGCTCTCATAGCAAGCTATAACGCCCTCATATCCATTACGTACTTAAATAAAAAAATTTACAACTTTTGAACAATAACATACCATAAATTCATAATGGTCCCAGATTTCTCTTACTTACATAGCAGCAACTAACCAAACATTTACATGGTCCAAAGTTCAGCCGAAGTGATGGGAAGGAAAGAATCTCTTCTACGTATCCGGGGGAAGTCATAACAAAAAGAAGTGGTAAATATTACAACGTTTCTAAAAATAGAAAAACTACACAAAAGGCTCTACAAAAGAAAACCTTCTAGTGTCAACTTCGCCATTCTCCAGGTTCTACCTTCAATAGTAACAAAAATAACTTTGAGCAACGTAATCTCTATGCAGCATTGTCCTTGCCTTTACCAACTAATTTAGTTGCTAAACCATGCTCAGATTCTGAAATTTAACAAGTATGCAAGAATTAAACCTAAATTGGCCCATTAATAAGGCCCAAAAACCTAGTTGGGTATTAAATTCTTAATTAATGATTAGTCTCAAAGAGGAGCCCAAACCGAGGACACCCGGTATAGGCCCATTTCCTATAGCAGCCTGGTCCGTAGACGAGAAATTCATATGGAACCGAGTCCAAAAATGACACCAACTTCTTGAATAAATCCAAGAACAAAGCTTCTCCTCCAAGACACCTAAGTCCATTGGGAATCTATTTCCTACGTGGAAGCTTCTAGAATTAATTCAAGGTGGTGACTTGCTCACCATGTCCCCTAATTCTATTCTAAATCTAAGGCTTTCAACGCCTATATAAAGGGCCTGACCCCTCATTCTCAGAACTAGGTTTTTGGCTTGATTCTCAACTTTGAGATATGTAGGTATCTTGTAAGGACCCGATTTAAGTCACGAAACAGTACAAGGCAACCATTAAAGCTCGAAGCTCACTAACCCTAGCATTAAATACGCCCGAACCCTAGCCGCAATCTAAAACCCTCATTTTTATTCCAAAATATTTGGCGCCATCTATGGGAAGACAACATCAACTATGGTTCAAACACGAAGGACACCAGTCACCGAGACCACTGCTCCTTCTATTATCACTGAGTAAGGGTCGGTACCCCCCAGAACGGGAACAACCACGTAGGCTCGAATCTCTCAAACTCAAGGGATGAATCCCCAAGAAACTCAGACTGATGGATCGCGAGCCGTGGTGACAATCCGCAAGTCTAAGAGACCAACCCCCTTCAGATTATTGTCTCCCCTCTTGTGGGACAATCTCTACCTCATAGAGCCCAGATCTCCACCACCGTGCTCCCCGCAAGCACGAACCCCGTGTTTGGGCTGCCTAACTATCCTCCATATCAAGGTGCTGGACCAAGTGGTCACGCCCTTCAAATACATGATCCATACCATCTTCCCTACGTTAGAGGTTTAGAACAAAAGTATTATGACTATTCTGGTCCCTATACTAATGACTCCTCTTCTGAGGAAGATGACCGAGATAAATCCTAGCGGAGGCGACGGGCAAGCAAGGAGCTTAGAAGGCATGGTCGATAGATCCATGATGGACCTCCAATGATAGCTACTGAGAGAATTAAGGTTCATGAAACTGAGATTCAGAAGGTGAAGGAAGATATAGCAAGGGAACAATAAGGGCAGAATCAGAATCGACCTCCTCTAAGGTCAAGAGAGATTCCCATTGTTGACTTGAAGAGGTCATCAAGAAGGCAATGGAGGACCGAGATCCCTAGATCAGAGATTATAAGGACGGAGATCCCAAGGGCTGATCCCAAAGATTTAATGCAACCCGGAGATCCTGAGGATCCCACATCTCTAGGAAGTCATCACGCTCACATCTCTAGGAAGTTTAATATGCCTACTATAAAGGCTTATGATAGAGTGGGCAACCCCGCAAACCATGTGAGGATGTTCTCAAACGTACTGCTGTTGCAGCCTACTAGTGACGCTCTCAAGTACAGGGCATTTCCTCAAACCCTGGCGGGCATGGCTGAAAGATGGTATAGCCGTTTGCCTACAAACTCAATTGGATCATTTAAGGAATTGAGCATGGATTTTATCTACCAATGTGTTAGTGGAAGAGTCCATGACAAGAGCTCCGCATCCCTTATGCAGGTGGTACACGGGAAGAATGAGAACCTAAGGGATTATCTCAAGCACTTCACCAAGAAGACGTTGAACATCCATGATCTGGAAGACAAAGTAGCTATGCTAGCCTTGGATAGTGGGACGTCGAATGTTTTCTTGCTGATGTCGTTAGCAAAGTAACCCCCTGAGAACATGACCGAGCTCCAAAAAAGGGCAAGCAAGTACATAAAAGTTGAAGAGGGCATGAAAAAAATAGAGGTCTCTACTGAAAGTGGTGAAAACAAGAACTCTAAGAAAAGAAAGATAGAGCATGACTATGATGTTAAGGACAAGTATCCCCGAACTAGCAAATACTCCGACTCTGCTCTAGGACCAAGGTTTACTGAGTATGCAAGGTTGAACACTCCAGAAGTCAAATCTTATTGGATATTGTAAAATATAAGGATTTTCGATGGCCGGAACCACTTAGGGGTGATCCCTCAAAGAGAAACAAGAATCAGTATTTCAGATTCCACAAGGATGTGGGGCATGACACTGATGATTGTAAGCAACTCAAAGGTGAGATCGAGTTCTTGATTCGTAGAGGGAAGCTGAGCCACTTCACTAAGGGTGAAGATCGTGGTAATCAGAGAAGAGAGTATAATAGAAGCGACGATGATCGAGATCGCAACCTACAGTTCCGAGGGCCAGTAATCAACATGATCTCAAGAGGCCCAACCGCGGCCGGGACAACAAAGAATTCTAGAAAGGCTTATGCCAGAGAAGTAATGCACATTGTTGGAGAAACACCAAAGCGTGCAAGAACTGAGGTAGCAATCAGATTAAATGATTCAGACCTCGAAGGGGTGAAGTTCCCCCATGACGACCTGCTGGTCATAACTCATGTGATTGGAAATTCAGAGGTGAAGCGAGTCTTGATAGGTAATAGAGCTTCTGTGGATATCTTATTTCATGATGCATTTATGAAGATAGGGTATAACGACTTTAGTTGATCCCCTCCAACATGCCTATATACAGGTTCAATGGAGTAGAATCTAAAATTGAGGGAACCATCCAGTTGCCCATCACCGTCGGACAGAAGCCAATAGAGGCCACTCAGATGCTGAACTTTTTGGTTATCAAAGCATCTTCCACCTATACTGCCATCCTCGGGAGGACTGGACTACACGCTTTTAAGGCTGTGGCCTCAACCTAACACATGAAGATCAAGTTTCCAACCAGGAATGGTGTAGGAGAACAGTGACCAGAAAATGGCTAGAACCTATTATGTACCCGCGTTAAGGCCTAATTGAGTCGGGGGGCAGGTCTTTCCGATTGATAACATGGATGTCCATAGTGATGAAGAACACCAAGGAAAACGTGTAGAGGATCTGGTTCCTATTCCTCTAGAAATAGGAGACCCTATAAAGTTACTTATGTCGGAGCATCCTTGAAAGAGCCCTTGAGCAAGTTGATCACATTCCTGCAAGAGAACAGTGACATCATATATAAGCCTCGTACAACCATTAAAGCACAAGCATTAGCTGACTTTGTGGTTGAATGTACCATTGGCAACCAAGAAGTTGGGGGGCAGGAGATAGTACCCCAAGAAGGAAGTGAGTTTCTGAACAAGAATGAGGTGCCTATATCTGACCAGAAGAAGTTCAAGGGTGCTCTATTTTGATGAGCATCAAAAACAAAATAAGTAGTGCACGCCTAGTCTTGCAAAGCCCCGATGGGTTCATACTATCCAAATGGGACTTAGCTTCATACCTATCTAGTAGAAGTAGAACTAAGGTTCAATGAAACCATTGTAGAGCATGTTGCTCCGAGTAGGACAGTAGTACTCTATGTAAGGGTTGAACCCATTTCAAAATTATTAGTGCATATTTATTTTCCATTCTATGTTCTGTGATTTTATTTATGTGCCAAGCACCTGATGAGTGTAAGTCTAAGATGACCAAGTACCAAAAATAAAAGAATGCACGAATGGAAACATACAAATGCATCAGTAAAAACCCCGAAGGGTAGAGAGTTAAATTACAACACAACTGAATAAAGTATAAGTCCATGAAGGACCCTGAAGACCAATAGGGAACCTTGAAACCTAGTCCAAGGATCAAGGGATATAGGAATATCTTTGACCAAGGATCAGAAAGTTCAAGAAGTTCAAGCGAGCTCTAATCTCAAGAGTTTAAAAGTAAGAAGCCCAAGGGGTTGTATTTCTTGAAATCTAATCCGAGGAATCAACCGACCTAGGATCAAGAAAAATAAGAAGTAACAACATAAATGAAAAATTGGCTTGGGGTGGGCCCCAGTAGATCAAGGGAGGCTGACCAAGCCACCCTAGCCACACGACCGACCAGAGGTAGCCGACCAAGAACCAGGGCCAAAATAGTTGAAGTGAACTCGATTGCCTTGTTCACATTTTAACCCTGCCTTGTCACCATTTAGCTCGCTCGAACAGCCCTTGTTGACAAATAAGGCAATGTATCCTTGTCTTCGTTCAACCACAAGCCGAGGTGCCTCCTACAAGCATAGGCCGAGGAGAACTCGACTACCTTGTTCACGTTCGAGGTGGCCTTGCCTTGTTCCTCTCCAAGTTGTAGCCGAAGAGAATGGAGGAAGGCTCAGCCGAGGCCAAATCAAACCCCTTGGTCTTATTCATGGTGGAACATTCTTGTTGACAAACAACCCACATGGACCCCTTGCTGTTAAACAAGTTGTGGCTGAAGAGGAGTTGAAGAAGGGTAGCCGAAGAGGACATAATGCCCTTGCTCACATTCGAGGGGCACTACCCTTGTTGGAAATTGAGATGTGACTGAGGAGGCCTCTATGAAGGATCATTTGAGGAGGACTTGTTCTCTTTTGAGTTAGGAACTTTGAACCCCGATCGCCGTTTTCAGAAAACGTCACTCGGTCACCGTTTTAGTGTCGTTCAGCGCCGTTTAAGTGTCGTTTTGCACCGTTTGAGTTGGGCAGCCTTTTTCTAACCAATACTTGGCCGAGGAGGCCTCTATGAAGGGCTTAGTCGAGGCAAACTCAACCTCCTTGTTTGTTTTCAAGGCTGATCAGCCTTGTTGTCAGCCAAGGTGTGGTCGAGGTGATCCAAGGGAGCACCCTCTAGCAGCCCTTATCTTCCTTGTTTTCATTTAAGGTTTGTTCAGCCTTGTTCTTAATTATGTTGATCAAATTTTGTTGTCGGTTAAGAAAAACGGCAACCTAAGCTGGTCGTCATTTCATAAAAACGTTAATCGGAACCGAGTGTTGTTTATTGCCATTTAGCACCATTTAGCACCGTTTAGCATCTTAACATCATTTAAGCATCCAAGATTAAGGATGGGAGTCTTGAATTTCAAATCCTAACACAAAGTTTAAGCCTTGGTGGTCAACAAGGCTGTATTCCTCCAATCGAGCTTGTCGTTTTAATTCAAGGCCTTCAAAGAGTCGTTGGTCAAATTTAAACCTGAGCAAGGTTCGATGAACATAAGAGGAAGGTTGAGATCCTAGAATAAAGATCAAGGGTTGAAAACCAACCAAGGTGCCCTAAACTTCAAGTCAAATGCTTAGTAGCAAGTGAACTTCTTGAACGATCAACCGAGAAGCAAGACCTCCTCCATATAAAATAAGGGGGCAAGAACTAAGAAACTTCATCACAAGTTCTACATCTTAGAATGAGAGTCAAGGGTTATTGATAACTAACAACCACGAATGAATTCAAAGTTTCGAATCAAGGATTCCGCCACGAGTTAAGGCCTTGATGGTCACGAATACTAAGGAACAAGTCATTTGAATTCAAGATTCACGAATTCAACCAAGGCATGGAAAATACATCTTAGAGTCAAGGGGATGAACCAAGATCAAGTTTAAACTTTTGGTCAAAAAGTCAAAGTCAACTATTGACCTAAAAAAGGAAAAATCAGAAATTTTTTACCAAGGGTGTGTCCCAGCCGACTAGGAGTGGCTGAACAGGCTCCCTTGGTTAATTTCCGGTGAACTTCAATCTCGCCCTGAGCGCTCAAAAATGATCAAACGACTATGAAACTTAGGAACCAAGGACATTTTAGGGCCCTCTACAAGATCAGGTAGTTGCCTTAGTTGTCTCTTGAAATTTTTAAAAAAGTGTTACCATGGTTACCATCGAGGTCACGAATGAATTCGTGGTTAGGAGGGTAGTATTTCTCGCCCCGAACACTCAAAAATCCGTATTTTTATGTGGTTTTTTTTCAACCAAGAAGATTATAAGAATATCTATCATATGAGGTTGACTTCAAAATTTGAGGTTCGGGTGTCACGACGGATGCCAACGAGGTGACGAATGAATTCGTGACCTAAGGGGTGGTATTTCTCATCCAGAACGCTAAGAAATACATATTTTCAAGTGATTCTTTTTCAATCAAGAAGATTATAAGAATCTCTATCATGTGAGTATGACTTCAAAATTTGAGGTTAGGGTTTCACTAATCGCAGTTAGGGGGTGATTAACCTCATTCAGCAATGATCAAGGACTTCTACTCAAATATTAACCTACCTTAAGGTTATAGAGGGTTGTTCTTGTGATTACTACCTCTAGAAGGAGTTAGTTAGCCTTGGTTAGGGCCTTCATAGCCCTATTTAGGGTTGATTAGCCCCGATTAAGGCAGAATTAGCATCGTTTTCTCAACAATTAGCCTATATTGAGGCTTATGAGCAACAATCGCCTGATGTTAACCCCAACTAAGGTAAGTTAAGGGTAATCAATCATTAATGAACTTATGACAAGGGATCCCATGCATGAATTGCACTTAAATTAGCATTTACAAGCCTGAAATGGCACCAATCCTATTCCCGAAAGGCGGTGAAACCCTAAGAAAGGGGTTGAAAGGCATATGACATAGCCTATTTGTATTTCGAGGATTCAACTCAACTTAAACAAGAATGTAATAGTAAATAGTACATATACTGTCACAAGGAATCTCAGATTATATTATCTGCCAAAAGAAAGAAGACAAAGTCAATCTACCGTTTTGAGGTATACTACACTTGAAGAAGTTCATTCAGTTGATCAAGCATCAGTGGAGTAATCAAAACAGTGGGTTCTATTTATAGTGACAAGAGGTTCCTACAGTGGTAGAATACAGATTAGAAAGGTTTGAAAAAGAGTGAAGAAAAAGGAAGACATGAACCAATTCATAGAGTCAAAAATAAAGAAAAGCCGTTGGAGTTAGTCGCTCATGAACCAAACCGTGCATTGAGCGTCAACAAAAATTCGGTGGTAATTCTTTATTACTTTCAGTGGTTCAAGAAAAAGATTTCGGTTGTAAAAAGATTTATATATTAATTCTCACTTAATTAATATATTTATGTAATTGGTTTAATTTAATAAATTAGTTCATATCGAATTAATTTATTTATTAAATTAATTATCATGTTAATTAATTTTGAATTAATGTATTAATCTGATTTGATTTAATTAATTAATTAATCATTATTTATTTTAATGATTAATTGATTAAGTATTTAATTAAATTAAATTCAAAAGAAACAAAAAAGCTGAATAAAAAAATATAAAAGAAGTCGGCAGGTTGGTTTGATTATGTTAATATAGTCGACAGTTTTTATAAAAAAAAAAAGGGAAGAGGACAGTCAAGCATGCATGCAAAGAAATAAAGTTAACAGACAACACATGCAGTACAAGTTCCTATCGAACAGCAGTTTGTACACGCCTCCTGCGCGCGTGGAAGGCACGCGCCAGAAATCAAAGCCACAACAGTGAGCGCGTGAATGTCACTCTCCTCCCCTGCGACTGGTTCAGTTGACAGCAGTACAAAAACTTTTGTTTCAAAAATCAAACATACAGGCGAGTTATTTCTTAAGTTATATTATGTCATACCGACTGATATTATTTAAGTCATACCGAAATTCTGTAGGTCATACCCAAAATTCTTTAAGTCTTTATGACTTAATTTAAGTCATACCGAAGCTATTCAGACTGATTAAGTCATACCGACTGGCTGTTGAAGATTAAGTCATACCGACACATTATTAAGTCATACCGCCCAAGAATTAAGTCATACCGAAGGAAATTTATGTCTTGGAGCAAGTTTAAGTCATGCTGACAGCTAATTTATTATGTCTTGAAACAGTTTAAGTCATACTAGATCAGTACAAGACTTAAATGGCTATAAATACAACAGCAGGCATAGCAGAACAGCTCAGAACCTTCACCTCTCCAGAAAAATCACAGCAGAGAGAGACCAAGAGAGAAAATGGTTCCTTGAACATCAAATAAATTCTTGTAAATTATTTCTAGCTTGTATTGTTAAATCTAAACCACTAGAAATTGTTTACTTGTACTTGTGGAACTATCTAGCGGATTAAGTTCCCTAGAACCTCTCAATATTTTTATTACAAATATAGAAAAGTTCATGTCGAATTTTCTATAGAATTTGTAATAATTAATTTCGCTCTTTTTATTTACAAATATAGAAAAATTCATGTCGAATTTTCTATAGAATTTGTAATAATTAGTTTGGTCATCAAACCTTGTAATTTGTACCAGTGTATTTAGACACACCCCATCAAGTTAATATAAATTTTATATTCAACTTGAAATATCGGTATTCGTTTTATTCTGCATCAATTTGTTCTTGATTTAATATTTTAATATTTTTAAGAAAAGAGCAAATTCGATAAAACGGTATAGTTTGTATTCAACCCCCCCTCTACAAACTATTTTGGACCTAACAATTGGTATCCGAGCCTTTTGATTGACGCACAAATCAAGATCCGTATGTTTGTGGTCCTCCAATTGGATTTCAAGTTTGTTGACCCATACAGAAATTAAATCTGGTATTAGACCAAAAAGTCAACTCCTCTATTTTTGATTTTTTAACCTTCAAAAAATTCAATACTTGAGATTTTTGAACTTTAAATAATTTAAACTTATTTTTGGATTCTTTAACTTTCAAAATTTTCAATTTTGAGATTTTTGAATTTTAAATAATCTAAATTTATTTTCGGATTCTTTAACCTTTAAAAATTCTCAAATAATGATATTTTTGATTTTTAAACAATATTAGTTTATTTTCAATTGTTAATTAAATTGAATTTATTCTCAAATTGTTTAATCTTCAAAAATTTTCATTTTATGATATTTTTGATTGTTAAGTAATCTTAACTTATATTCGAATTTTTTAATTCTTGAAATGATTAATTCTTGGAAATTTTGATTTTTAAACAACTTGAGTTTATTTTCAAATTGTTTAATTTTCAAAATTTTTAATTCTTGATAATTTCGAATTTTAATTAACTTGAATTTATTTTCGGATTCTTTAACTCTAAAAAATTTCATTTCTTGAGATTTTTTTGATTCTTAATTAATTTGACTCTAATTTCGAATTTTAATTAATCTGAACTTACTTTCAGATTTTTTATTTCTCAAAAAAAATTTTCGAGTCCTTGAAGTTTTTGAATTTTAAATATTTTGAATTTATTCTAAGCCAATAGTTCTAAGAAGGTTGTTAGTTGAAGATTCCTACGAATTGTCAAAGATGATTTGAATCTTTTGAAGAAAATGCATTTTTCAATGAAATTAATTTCTACCTACTGAAGAAAAATTTGTGGAAGCTCCTCAAAATTATATCCATAGAATTCACTGGTTTTTCAGAAGCAGGAATGGAAGAGGTTTTAGTGGATAGAATTTTTCTCGAAGATTTGAATTAAGTCTATTGATTCTGTGATATACAAACACTAAGTGGATTGCTCCAATGTAACATCTACTACACTTAGTGGATTGTACCAAGAAATATCTTTCAAGGAATCAACAGAGATTTTAGAAAAGTGGAATCAAGGAGGTTTGAGAATGAACTAGACAGTTAGATAACTCAGTCAGAAATTAATGATGGAACCTCAGAACATACATGAAGAGTTACTAATTTAGAAAGAGTACAAATGTTTAATCCAGGAATTAGGCCTATCTATTCCGAAGCAGAAACTCTTCAGGATACAGTTCAAGAGGTGGCTACAAGACTGAGTTGGTGGAAAGAACAAAACATGATAGTTGCAGTTATGAAAAGTTTTATGTGATAAGTAACTATCAAGGTGTGCAACATGGTACAGAATTCTGACAGACAAGGATGAATAGGGATTCATTAAATGAGATGAAACAGAAGCATCAGTGCAGAACTTATCTTGCTGAAGAAAAGAGTTGGGATAGATTAGATGATGATGAGAAGAGCATAATTAATATCTTGCCTTCATAGCAATCTCTGAAGATGATTCACCTCACATGTCTCAGGTATCAATTCTTCGAACTAGTGTAATATGTAATTCTCAGAAATTCAAAGCATGTTAAGATCTTAGTTTTTAATTATTATATCCTTGGTTAGAAGATCTTATTATGTGTACGAATATTTGTTGAATTTAATTAATTGCAATAGTGAGTTAGAAGTGTTCCTTAGAAAATATCTCTCAATTCTTAAATGATATATGTCAAGCATATATGACCTCTGCTTAAGCTAGTTTCAGGATCCCCAGTAGAACAAGATTTGCTTATTCATTCTGAATTGTTTGTTAAGGTTTAAAAAGTTTAAAATATGGAATAATTACCTAGGGTGTCAGTAGAACATCAAGTCATTTGTAAAACTGACTTAGGTAATAGAGATTAAATAATATAATATAACAATAGGAATGGATTGGATAGAATTAGTGATTAATTGTTAATTCTTCTATTCCATGCATGTTTAGAAAATTATTGAATATCTATAAATCTACTTGCTACCTGCTACACAAGTATACATAGGTTAAAGTAGATAGTACTGAATTTTCTAAAATGCATAACATGCCTAATTTGCATAATTCTTATCTGCAATATTTTAATGCTGAATGTATGCAATGTATTCTTATTATCATGCCTGCTTATTTCAAATGTCATAAATGCATTTTCTAGTATTTGTATTGATCATAGGAAAAGCATGTTTAAGAATAACAATAAGGTACAGACTGCTAGTCCTTCTTATGTTAGGAAGGAACCATTATTCTCCTTGCTCAGTGAATATTTTGTCAATGACATTAAAAAGGAGAAATGGTCAGTCAAAGATAAGAATGAGCATGTTAAGGTTAAAACTGTTGTTAACTCTAATAAAAGAGAAATCTCTAATCCATCTGGACCCAATTAAACAATTTGGGTACCAAGAACTTTTTATCCATTTGTGAATGTAGGGCTTAACAGGTTAATCGATTATGCATTATTATTGATTTATTCAAAGCATATCATCGAAGAAAGAACCCTGCTATCAAATGTGAATGTGAAGACAGGCCAAGTGGTTTATCCCTTGGAGACAACAGCAAGGGTATTACCTAGGGTCAAGTCTATTCAATAGCTAAGGAATGTTGTCAGTAATAAAGCATCTTTTACAAGATGAAGAACCTACTGTTCGAGGATTAAGGAAAGAGAACTTATATGTAGCTGACATGGAATCTCAGTCAAAGGTGAAGTCAACAAGGTCAAATCTAAATCTTCATCAGACAAGAGTTCAGCTATGACATAAGGAGCTCTCTCACCTGAATGTCATATCAAGAGATTCTTTCCTGGAAATCGAATCAGTAAAGGAGACTGCCTTATCTGGAATTAAAGTAAAATAAAATTATGAGGCATGTCATAAAGGGAAGTCAAAGAAGCATCACACAGAAGTTCTACATCAAAGAAAAATATACTTTATTTATGATGACTTCTCTCAAGAAACAAGTTATTGTTCAAACAATCTGAAGACAAGACACCACTGATGGTGATTGATCACATCTAGAAAATTGGCAGGAAGCAAAACTGACTATGACTACTTGGAGACCAGATTACAGGACCTATCAATTAGTGTTCTGGATGATTTCTGCACCTTCAAGAGTATTAATGCTGAAGCAGTCAATAGTTTGCTACTGACATGATCGAACCCTGATCAGTAAGAAATATAGGAAGACCCCACAAGTATGTAGGAAATTGTTTTGCAATGATAAATGAAAGTGAGCATCCTAGTAATCAGCTAATGCTCAAGAGGTTAATTTCCTTTGTTACTCAATGGAGTCAATAGCCTACAGGGTGATTGTTATTAATCAACAGAAGGTGATTGAAAGTCTTAGTGATGTTCAACAACTTCTAGCTCCCAGCTGTCAATGGTGATTCAGATCCAAGCAATGTCAAACATGGAGAATCTTCATGTAAACCCAGCAGCAGCTTAGGGGGAGCAACAGAAGGATCAACTAGTCAACTCAACACCACACTGAAAGTCAAAGGACACTATGAGAACATGTCTGCCAAGACAAAGAATGTTGACTCAATTAATTCTTTGTCCTAGTTCTTAGTGTTTCTAATGGTGGAAGTAAAAGACTGGCAGAGCTTCAAGTACTAATGATTATTTCTTTAGTTTTCTTTTAGAAGAAACTAAGAAAGCTACAAAAGCTCTGAAAGATCCAGGTTGAGTGATTGCAATGCAAGATTATCTCAATCAGTACAAAAGGCAGATTGAAGGGAAGCTGGTATCCAGACCAAACAACAAGGATGTATTTGGTATAAGGATAACCAGAAGTTTAACTGGATGTCAAGGCATTGTTATGAGGGACAAGGCCAAACTGGGTGCAAGGTTACAAGCTGATAAGACAATATATCTAATAAGAAGCACCAGTGACAAGACTTGAGGATATCAGGCACCTGTTGTACATTCATGATCATAATGAACATCTGGACCTACTAAATCTGGATGCTAGAGGAATGTGAACAAGTGCACTCCTGGTTAGTGAGATAATGGAAGATCTCTACAGGTTAGTATGAACTGGTATCATCACTCAAGAAAGCAAGGAAGACATGGTATGACATCTTAATTATAATTTAAAAGTTGGTATCAATCTTTAAAAAAAATTGGTATCTTTTAACAGTTGGTGTCACATTTATAGATCTCTCTACATCTTTAGGCACAAACAAAAATGATATATATGTGCAATGATATCTTGATTATATTATATGTTGGTCTACTAACTATAAATTGGGATCAAGATATTTGCTGTTTTGATGTTGGTAAAGTTGCAATTCTTTTGAATTACTTCATGCAAGCCAATAGAAGAATCCTTTTAGGAGCTCAGGCAAGCCAAAAGAATAATTCTATTTGGAGCACAAGTAAGCCAAAAGAATGATGACAATAAAAGTAAGTCAAGGATCTTTTGTTTCTATTCAGAAGATTCTAGACCTGTCAAGACTACATGCCAACACACCACTATAGCAGGCTTTTGACCTATTAGTTTGGACCTAACAAGTTGGTAATCAAAAATCTTAAGATGGACCCGGATCTGAGGAAATGGTACCCTAGAGATATTTGACCCAACAAGTTCAGGATCTACTAATTAGGACCTAATCAGGCTATAGAGGAATCATCAACTCATTATCTTATGCAATTGCTAATAGATCACTTACACACATATTTTATTCTCAATATGCAAATTTGCAAGGCCCCAAGTGGATCCTAGAGAATCTATTCTTGTAGTTATTACACTTGATTTTTAGATGTCTTAAGTTGGACCCATCTCCGGAGATGGTACCCTAGAAACATCAGTTCTGACATGTTTTGCTGCATAGAGACAGATCAAATGAGTTGTGCGAAATCAGGAGAACACAAGGAATCAAATTCATCTCCAACAACTCTGTGGAACACTCAAGGACTAAGCAACTTGCATAAGGTATCAATTCTTTTGAGAGAGCATGTCCTTAGTCAAGAATAACTTGCAGATACTTTTACTAAATCACTTGATGAAATTAAATTTTCAAGATTGGTTTATAAACTTGGGATTTTATTAATGTTATATAATTTGTATATCCCATATGTTAAGTATTTCTTAAGTAAGCTCACAAGTATTCAATTGTCTGTATTGAAAGGACTTGTGATTTTACTATAAGTGATTCTTAAATGAGTTTACAAATATTCAATTGTAGTATTGAAAGGACTTGTAAATTCATTGTAAGAAATTCATAAATGAGTTCATAAGTATTCAGTTGTCCGTATCGAAAGGACTTGTGAACTTATTTACATCCAGACCTCACGCTGAGAATTATCTGTTGAATGATTGCCATGTGTATAATTACAATATATTTTAGTGGTGATTATTTAAGGATAATTTAAATACTTAAATGCTAAAATCTAACTCATAGAGATTTAGTATTTATTTATTTAATTATTTATTTTGATTAATATGAGTTATAGAACCTAAAGCAATTCAAATTAGTATTTGCTCTATACCTCATTTATCAAAATAAATCTGAATCATAACTAAATTGGACCTATCTGTCTTGGTCTTCAATCAGTTATGAGATGTTAATTCTAGTGAACTTTAATATCCCATTCTCAGAAATTCACTATAATTAATATCATGGCTCTAACAATTGGTTGTATTGAAGTTTTGACTTATATCAGTTAATGATATTTAGTTAGAATTCTATTTACTAACTAATTGTGAGATATATTGGTATGTGTGAAATTGCTTAGAACTCCTCTAAGTAATCATTGTTATATCTTTTACAATTCACTCATACTACTATACAAGATATGAAAATTCTCTAAGTAGAACTATGGATATTGTAATATCTAAAGTTACCATTGTTCAAATACTTTGAATAATTTTTATGCTTATTTGCAAGATTCTAATCACTTTGATAATAAATGTTATATACTATGGATCAAGGTGATTGGACTTAGAAAATTATTTCTAAGATTGTAGACAAGACATCTTTGGTAATCTAGTCTTATTTATAGAACCAAGGTTGTCTACCAGTAAACAGTTGCTAGGAGTTAACAATTGTTATTATCGAGGAGTTGCCTTGAAGTCATAAGTTTGAAATGTTATATCTTAAGAGCTTGTGTATTTCTTGTCAACTAGTTCCTTGTACTTATGAATATCAGTGAATGATGTTCTTAAGTAGTTAGATACTAATATTCATTCTGTCAATTGGTACTCAATGTAACAATTCAATCTTCACTAAATTGAATTTATCAAACAATTGATATCATTGAATATTTAGTATTTAGCAGTGATTATTTATATCCTATTTAAATTATGACGTGAAGCAATTCAATGGTTTATTTGCTCAAAATTTAATTTTGGTAAAGTAATCATAAACACAATTACTTGCATTTTAAAGTATTTGATAAATACTAGCAGTTGGTATCAAATAGTAAAATATTTGTTTACTGACAATTGCTAGTTGTTCTGATACTTTATTGCAAACTAATTGTGATGTATATATTATCTCTGATGATATTACTTAGGATTTATTCTGAGTAAATGTGTCTTATCTATAAATCATTAGTGTTAGTATAAATTAAGGTGTTCAAATTTCTAAGTAAGTGAGACTTAAAATTACATTCGGTCTCCTATCATATTTTGAAGTGGTGAAAATTTTCAAAATTGAATTCTCTAATTCTGGTTATACACCACTTTATATACATGATAGTTCTTAGAATATTTTTACATCCATCAGTCAATTACTTAGTTTATGTTATGCTAAGTAATGAAGTGCCAAAGGAGAGACATTGGTTATCTGTACTTATGTACTTGGTAATCTTTGTTACCTAAACTACATTCAGTGCTTGTATGAGTCTTTTCACTAACTTTTGTGTTAAAGTTCTCTATACATAATAAGCACTTGAAGAAAATCTTTCTTTCTAAATTACTGCGAAGTCAAGAGTTTGTGTTTTTTAAAAATAAAACGACCTAGTTTTCATTAAAAGACATTATAATACATTGATTTATGCATAAATACAAACTCTTGTACATTAACAGTTTTTAAAAGAAAAACTCAATTTTTTCTACAGTTGTGATTGCTTATATTGTAAAACTTTTTGAAGTCACAATTGTACATCATTTCTCTCATTGGATTTAATGCATATGTTTTCACTCAATGTTATGGTATGATGTAAATGCATTCTATCTCTATATTGCTCTATTGCTATGCGATGCAGGTTCAGCTCCTACTGGAAGTTTTCTCACATTGTAAGTCATGAGGTTGTAAACCCAACAACTTCTATCCCGGACTATATATCCAAATCTAAACACATCCTAACTTACCCCTGAAGTGGAAGTAACTTATTTGACTAGAGGTCATTAAGGGAGTAATTGCACTTGATGTAGCAAATCAGGATGTGAGGGATAGTAAACCCACAGCTCTACCTCTCAAGGAGAATAGATGTATATAACTTGAGGTATCTGTAAGCTCGCCTGCATTCTCCCAAAAGGATGCAGAGCTGAAAATGGCACTAAAACAGTCTCTGGATTCATTATCTTAAAATGATGAGTTTATTGAAATTCGCCTGTCAGCCAGGGTATCTGTTGGTAAGTCACTACTTCATACACAAGACTAAAATACTTCCTATGCACAAAGTGAGATTGCACACACTAAGGATGAATTGACGAAAACAACTCATACTCCGACCATATTACGGTTAGGATTATAAGTTGAAGGTTCCTCAAAGAACCAAGAGTCTTCACAGACCTCGAGAGAAGGTATTGATCTCAATGCAAAATTCAATAAGATCATTATCTAACTCCCCAGAGGGAACATCTCTGGATCCTGCGGGTATCGGATCCGACATAGGTGCGGATCGGCAACTTGTTAACTATGATTCAGATTTACCTGATGAGTTTAACAAGGTGATGTCTTCATAGACATTAGATGGAAACATGATTTTAATTCTAAGTTTTGATTTCATTGTTTACCTTTTCAGAATTCAAATCTGAAACCCACAAAAAGGGAAAATTTTTATCAACTTGTAGATTATGACTCATATTCGTCTGACAAGTCTAACGAGGATCGGGGATTTGCGAAACCCCATTGCACCACCAGTGACCTCTTTAGAAGGGGCTATGGTGAATTTTCCTTGCAGGTACACATGGATGTTGGAGCTAAGAGAGATAAGAGTGATACACTAGTGAGCATGAGTGTAAACACTTGAGAGTTGAGAGATGAGATCACTCATTTTAAGTGATATGAGTGGAGAGATGAGTTAAACACTTGTGAGGTACACGAAACAGAATCACACACTCACAGTTAGGAAGAAAGATAAACACCAAATCTCATTCCGTATTCCCCAAACAAAGTTCAATTACAAGAGTTGAGAGATATAAGGAAATTGTCGGAAGATTTGGTTGTCAGGATGATCAATAGTGAAGCTATATTGAATATCTAAAGGGCAAAGTTGATCAGTCTACATACTTCTATTCTGGAAGTCTTCATAAAAATCCTTCAACACAAGCAAAGCTTCTTTACTTTATTCCAGCAGTCAATGTTAGATGTATGAAGAATCTATTGTACTAAAGGTAAGAGGTGAGTTATAATTGAAAATATAGTATCATCTAATTTACATTTGGATGTTTGCTATAATTGAATGCTTGGAGGATTACTCAACTAAGGGGGAGAGATATTTTGAAGAAGATATACTCAAAGATTGCCTTAGTAAGAGATATTCAACTAAGGGGGAGATTATAAGCTTACCTTAGTGAGAGGGAGATGTTCTATCTAAGGGGGAGAGATATGAAAAAGGGATATACCTTAGAATGGGGGAGTATTCACCTTGTCAGGGGGAGATAGATTTATTCGCCTTGTCAGGGGAGATAAGGAGTATTCACCGTTATAAGAAAGAGACATATCACCTTAGGTAGGGAGACATAAGGAAGGAGAGAAGTATGAAACGACAAAGCAGAATTTTTCAGTATGTGGTTGTCAAGTCATATTTTTACCACTGAAGGAATTCTAGTATCTGCTGATAATGTTCAATTTAAGATATAAAGGGTTATCAGGCAGATATGTCATGAAATGAAGATGAGTTACTTAATGAAGATTTGTTCAGTGCTAGAGGAGCAATCATCTATCAGTTCATCGATCAAGGATTCTGGAATTGTAATATCTAAACCAGAATTTTTTTTTATGTATTATTTACTATAGCACTTTAAAGCTTTATCTTCTTCTTGTTTGTAGTTGAGTTATCCTCTAGGAATTTGTATGTTAATGTTTAACAAACAAATAGGGGGAGATTGAAAGGCATATGACATAGCCTATTTGTATTTCGAGGATTCAACTCAACTTAAACAAGAATGTAATAGTAAATAGTACATATACTGTCACAAGGAATCTCAGATTATATTATCTGTCAAAAGAAAGAAGACAAAGTCAATCTACCATTTTGAGGTATACTACACTTGAAGAAGTTCATTCAGTTGATCAAGCATCAGTGGAGTAATCAAGACAGTGGGTTCTATTTATAGTGACAAGAGGTTCCTACAGTGGTAGAATACAGATTAGAAAGGTTTGAAAAAGAGCGAAGAAAAAGGAAGACATGAACCAATTCATAGAGTCAAAAATAAAGAAAAGCCGTTGGAGTTAGTCGCTCATGAACCAGACCGTGCATTGAGCGTCAACAAAAATTCGGTGGTAATTCTTTATTACTTTCAGTGGTTCAAGAAAAAGATTTCGGTTGTAAAAAGATTTATATATTAATTCTCACTTAATTAATATATTTATGTAATTGGTTTAATTTAATAAATTAATTCATATCGAATTAATTTATTTATTAAATTAATTATCATGTTAATTAATTTTGAATTAATGTATTAATCTGAACTGATTTAATTAATTAATTAATTAATCATTATTTATTTTAATGATTAATTGATTAAGTATTTAATTAAATTAAATTCAAAAGAAACAAAAAAGCTGAATAAAAAAATATAAAAGAAGTCGGCAGGTTGGTTTGATTATGTTAATATAGTCGATAGTTTTTATAAAAAAAAAAAAGGGAAGAGGACAGTCAAGCATGCATGCAAAGAAATAAAGTTAACAGACAACACATGCAGTACAAGTTCCTGTCGAACAGCAGTTTGTACACGCCTCCTGCGCGTGTGGAAGGCACGCGCCAGAAATCAAAGCCACAATAGCGAGCGCGTGAATGTCACTCTCCTCCCCTGCGACTGGTTCAGTTGACAGCAATACAAAAACTTTTGTTTCAAAAATCAAACATACAGACGAGTTATTTCTTAAGTTATATTATGTCATACCGACTGATATTATTTAAGTCATACCGAAATTCTGTAAGTCATACCCAAAATTCTTTAAGTCTTTATGACTTAATTTAAGTCATATCGAAGCTATTCAGACTGATTAAGTCATACCGATTGGCTGTTGAAGATTAAGTCATACCGACACATTATTAAGTGATACCGCCCAAGAATTAAGTCATACCGAAGGAAATTTATGTCTTGGAGCAAGTTTAAGTCATGCTGACAGCTGATTTATTATGTCTTGAAACAGTTTAAGTCATACCAGATCAGTACAAGACTTAAATGGCTATAAATACAACAGCAGGCACAGCAGAACAGCTCAGAACCTTCACCTCTCCAGAAAAATCACAGCAGAGAGAGACCAAGAGAGAAAATGGTTCCTTGAACATCAAATAAATTCTTGTAAATTATTTCTAGCTTGTATTGTTAAATCTAAACCACTAGAAATTGTTTACTTGTACTTGTGGAACTATCTAGCGGATTAAGTTCCCTAGAACCTCTCGATATTTTTATTACAAATATAGAAAAGTTCATGTCGAATTTTCTATAGAATTTGTAATAATTAATTTCGATCTTTTTATTTACAAATATAGAAAAATTCATGTCGAATTTTCTATAGAATTTGTAATAATTAGTTTGGTCATCAAACCTTGTAATTTGTACCCGTGTATTTAGACACACCCCATCAAATTAATATAAATTTTATATTCAACTTGAAATATCGGTATTCGTTTTATTCCGCATCAATTTGTTCTTGATTTAATATTTTAATATTTTTAAGAAAAGAGCAAATTCGATAAAACGGTATAGTTTGTATTCAACCCCCCCTTCTACAAACTATTTTAGACCTAACAGGGGTTCGAGAGGCCAATGAACGTTTAAATTTCTTAAGTATTAACTTTGGAAAGAATTTTAGTTATAATCATTGAGAAGGGCCGATATGACCTTAACTTTTACGAAAACTCGATAAGTTTTCCCAAAAGTTGGGGGGCAAATGATGTGGGTGAAAAATAACCCCTGAAGACATATTTAATGTCGAATTAATTAAACCTAGATTGGCCCATTAATAAGGCCCGAAACCCTAGCTGGGTATTAAATTTGTAATTAATGATTAGGCCCAAGGAGGAGCCCAAACCAGGGATGCCCGGTATAGGCCCATTTCCTATAGCAGGCCTGGTCCATAGACGAGAAGTTGATATGGAACTGAGTCCACAAATGACACCGACTTCTTGAATGAATCCAAGAACAAGGCTTGTCCTCCAAGACACCTAAGTCCACTGGGAATCTGTTTCCTACACGGAAGCTTCTATAATTAATTCAAGGCGGTAACTTGCTCAACAAGTCCCCTAATTCTATTCAAAATCTAAGGATTACAACGCCTATATAAAGGGCCTAACCCCTCATTCTCATAACTACATTTTTGGCTTGATTCTCAACTCTGAGATACGTAGGCATCTTGTGAGGACCCGATTTAATCACGAAATACAAGCACAATCATTAAAGATCGACGCTCACCAATCCTAGCATTAAATACGTGCGAACCCTAGCCGCAATCTAAAACCCTCATTTTTATTCCACAATAGAAAGAAAATAAAAAAAAGATACTACTTCATTTTACAAGAGTAATCAGCTCCAGTCCCACCAATTTGTTGACATGCATACATATCTTCGATAATTAGTGGCCTTTAACCATCAAATTAGCCTCATCTCTTTCACTCAAACCATCCGGTGGGAGGGGGTTTTTAGCATCTTTTACCATCACCAAGATATAACATATAGATGCAAGATATAATCAGCTTAGCAATTACCAAAATACAAGAGAGAATCATGGTCTAAACAATCTTTCTCTACCATCAATTTTTGACTGTCAAGAAGACACTTACAAAGAATTCCAACCAATTGATGCAAAACAGAAATGCACATAGCAGAAAACTTTAAATATATAGGCCATAATAAGCCCACAATGAAGCAAATGTCTACAATAAATAAAGACTTAAAGAAAGAAAAAAAATGAGATGAAAAATAGATGACATCGACGTCCATCCGACAATGCCTCCCCTTGAACAATAACATCTCCTTCTAGTATGAAAAGATTTCTTTTGTCCTTCCATCCTTTGAGTATCTCAAAATCCCTTTTAGTGACCTGCAACATACCGTTCTTCATCATAACAATATATCCCAAATCAACTAATTTACCAAATGAAATTAGATTTCGATTTAACTCCGGTACGTACCTCACTTAACTTTCAAACACGACCATTGTGAAGTTTCATCATTACCTCACCAATGCCAGCAACCTTTACCCTTTTACCGTTTGGTAAAACTACCATCTTTCCATCACACTTCTTGTAGGACGAGAACCACTCCCTCCTAGCACTATGTGATGGGAACATCCCGAGTCAAGTACCCATTCTTCTTTCGATCCCCTATCTTCTTTAAACCAAAAGAGCATCACCTTCCACAAGCGAAACACTACCCCCACCTCGAGTTTTCTTCAACTCTTTCAAGTCTTCTTTTACCTTTGGAGACCAGGATTGTATATGTCCCAATTCTTCACAATAAAAGTACTTGATATTTACCGTACTTCTTTTTCTTGTCACATGCATCCACCACGAGTGTACTTCCATCAGATGCTTCACTCGATCCTTGCTTCATCAATCTTTCAGACTCCAGAAGAACAAAAATAGTCTCATCCAAAGCTAACTCCGTATTCCCAACCAATAAAGAAGTAATCATAGTACTATACTTCTTTGGTAGAGACACAAGTAGAAGAACAGCTTTGTCCTCATCCTTCAATTTTTCATCCAAATTATTGAGCTGGTTGATCAAGCCATTAACACGATTCAGATGTTCTCTGAAATCTCCATCTTCTTCCATCTTGAGCCTGAACAATTATTTCTTGAGGAACAACTTATTTGCCAGTGACTTTGAGTGATACGTCTTTGTCAACCTCTCCCATAATTTTTTAGAGTTATCCTCCTCAAGAACATCATACTTGTTTTCTGGTGCAAGGGCCAACCAGATTGTCGATGCTGCACGTGACTTCATATCTGCCCACTTTGTATCTTCCACATCAGCAGGCTTCTTATCTTCAAGAGTTGCATACAACCTTCGTTGAATCAACAGATCTTTCACCATGCTCTGCCACAAGGTAAAATTGTTTCTTCCATTAAACAATTCAATCTCGAACGTTCCCCCAACCTTATCCATCACGAACCTCGGCTCTGATACCACTTGTTAGGTTATGGGCTATATAATTACGAGATTCAAACAAACAAAGCAAAACAAAGCACACACATAAAAATATACTTGACGCGGAAAACCCACGTCCCAACTCGTATTATTAATCTTAACAATATCAATAATATATCAATCACTCGGTGTATCACTCACACGATACTCAAGCCAAACAATACTCAAGCATACATCAAACACAATATGACTATGTTTATATAGCCACCCAAAACTTAGCCACCAAGACTTGCCATTCTTGATACCTAATTACCTAACTTTGTGAACAAGACATACCATCTATAATAATTGTCTACCCATACAATTATTACCCGACCCATATATGACTTGTATCACCAAGGCCCATACTACCGTATTGGGTTTAACTCCAACATCCGTTTACATATAATGATAGCTTAAATAATCAATACATAATCATAATAAAGGAAACTATCCGCTTTTACCTAATCATAATAGTTATGGTGACTTTCCATATTACATCAATATACTAATATTCTAACAAATTACCTTCCCCTCTTAAACCCAAAGACCTCCATTATATATGAAAGGCTTAATGACCTTTTAGCCCTCGAAGTTTTATGCGAAATACCTATCGGCCCTAAATATTTCAAAACGTTCCTTTTAGCCCCTGAAGTATCCGTAAAGGTCCAATTAACCCTTGTACCGGTACGAAAAATTGTAACGGTACGTATCGGATGGGCAAAATAGACATTACATGTGTCCGTTACAATTTTTTTTTAATTTGTACCGGTATAAGGGTTAATAGGGCCTTTCCGGATACTTCAGGGGCTAAAAGGTACAACGTATTAAACTTGAGGGTTTGATGGGTACAAAAGGTCATTACTATATCCACTAGTTTAATTCAGCCACCACTATCTCCATACCCCTCGAGTAAGACTTACATACACTCTTCTCTCTTTGCTTACCACTACCAAAATAAATATAGGGAATTAATAATGCTACATTCTATAAGCAGATCGAAGCAGAGGCCAATGCAAGGGTGCTGAGCTTGAATTTAACTTAACTAGTCGACTAAGCCGCGCTTCGCGGCGACCTTATAATTTTTTTTTTTTAAGAAAAAAAATGACAAAAATATTTTTATAATATCAATATAAATTGGTAAACACAATATTGTATAAACTAAATATACATATATAATAATAATATAAATTATTCATATATTTTCTTATACCGATTTTGTCTTACAATTTTTTAGGCCGACACCCGTTGTATATATTATAAAAATACTTAGCGTACACAATAATAAAAATTTAAATACTAAAATACTTTTTGACTTTGATTTACCGATTTTGCCTCACAATTGTTTTTAAAATTTTAAATATATCTAAAATATCAATATAAATTGGTGAACACAATATTGTATAAATTAAATATGTAATTTGAATTAATCTTCCCTACAAATTCAAGAACCTTTTCTATTTCAAAGATGTTTATGTTAACGTTTATATTAATGTTAAAAAAGGAAGTTTTGATTTTTTCCCAACAAATTCGAAAATCTTTTCAATTTCGAATATGTAATTTGACTTCTTCTTTCCTACAAATTCGAAAACCTTTTCTATTTTGAAGATGTTAATGTTAATGTTAAAAAAGGAAGTTGTGATTTTTTTTCTAAAAAATACGGCCTAAAGAAGGAAGTTTTGAATATAAAACAAAAAATATTAAAAAATACATCCGTGCATCACACGAGTAATATGCTATATAGTAAAAAACTACACAAAATCTGGAAAACACTTACAATATAGAAAATTTTGTATAAAAATCGAAAAAAGATCTACATTATTAGATAAATTTTACTTTTTCTATTAAATAAAAGTTAAAAAATAATTTTTATGTAATATTTATATGTATACGTATGCATGTTAAAGTAATAACAAATATTAAGTGAACAATTTTTATATAATATTTATATGTATACATATCTATTGACATGGGACCGACAACGTGGAGTTTATTCTATCAGATAATTATATATAATCATATTAAGTGACCAATTATGACCATATGTAAACAAATATTTATATTTTAAAGATTTTATGAACATTTTCTAGAAAAGGATGTGAGATTGTTGCACAATTTAAAGATTTGTACACCATTTTCTTATCTCCTTTAATATAAACAATTCGACATGAAGATTATTTATATAATAAAACTTCATTTATTGTTTGAAAATGAAATAAAAATTCATTATAAAATTAAATTAAATTTTATGAAGAGTATAAATTAAATCTACAAAGAGTCAACAAAATATTTAAATTAATTTTTTCAAAACCAAATTATATATTTTCAATAGTTAACATTGGTTTACGAATAGACGACATTTGTATACAATATACATATGATTCAAACAAACACATTTTTTTTTAAATTTAGTTATGATTAAAAATTTAAAAAGTATATTAACATCATCATCTATATCTATATTTATATTGTGCAATGTGGATTTTTTTTCAATTTTACGCAATTGCAATTGTAATTTAAAATCAAACCCATAATTTACATATCCTCTCCTCCATTTCAAAATTATTATATATAAATATATCTATGATTTGTGTGTGTATATTTTTATTATTAACCTATATTAAACTAGTAGATATAGTAATGACCTTTTGTACCCATCAAACCCTCAAGTTTAATACGTTGTACCTTTTAGCCCCTGAAGTATCCGGAAAGGTCCTATTAACCCTTATACCGGTATAAATTAAAAAAAAATTGTAACGGACACATGTAATGTCTATTTTGCCCATCCGATACGTACCGTTACAATTTTTCGTACCGGTACAAGGGTTAATTGGACCTTTACGGATACTTCAGGGGCTAAAAGGAACGTTTTGAAACATTGAGGGCTGATAGGTATTTCGTATAAAACTTCGAGGGCTAAAAGGTCATTAAGCCTATATGAAAATATTAAGAACAAGTCTAAACAAATCTTTTTTAGATAAATATATGAATATATGCTAATATACATTCCCCCTTGTTTTATTTTGGAATAATAAATTAGCCTTTTATCTCAAAATAAGACTAAAATAGTTATCTAACTAACATTCTCATTTTAACATTACTAAATTACTTAATAATATAACCAAAATAATACCAAAACTTTCTATTAGTAATAATTTTTTTCCGGGGACAAACTAACCTGAGGCATCAAGTGTACGTTGATTGGATTTAAGGGACGTTAAGACACTTTGCGATTGGCATAGTTTGAAGATGGTAGTTTGCCTTGCATGAGTTTCCAGATGAAGTAGAATGTGGCTTGGTTAGATATGAGTCTTTAGCATGTCTTAAATTAATAACGCGAAGCAACCCATTAGGTAAGATAAGATTAAAAGGCAAACGCATTAGTCTGTTTCAAGAACCATTTGTTTTCATTAGCCTCCATTGAGATTATTCTTACATTATTTTGCAAGAGAAATTCTGTTTACACACTACTAAACCCTTGGTAGAGATTTCTGTTTTCGAACTATTAATAACAACGAAAATTTTCTTCATTACAAAATATACTAGTGATATAGGATCATATCAATTTAGGAGGCATACAGGACTCAAAAAATTATTTTCTTCAGGTTCACGCAATACCAATAATTATCTTAGGCTCATATGATACGTAAAAAGAAAGAAAGAAAAAAAAACAATTCATGCTCTCAATATTATTTCAAGAATAAGTGTTTGAGGTCCACAAGTAAGTTAGACATGGTGTATTTTTTCTTCAGATCATGTTGAACTTTATAAACTTTGGCAAATTAGTACTCATCAACATTCTATGTTAGAATGTGCAGAGCAAGCTAGAAATGCTAAAGCAGCCAAGATCCAAGTAATGTCAACTCCTTTGAAGGTGCATATCTAAAGCCTTTGAGGGATCTATCTTGTGCATAATCGCCAAGAAACACATTCCAAAAACCCAGGGCTTTATTAGTGTTATATTTTCACTGCATTGTATTTTGTTTTCCCAGGTGGTAAAAGTCGTTGATTTATTCTGTTGTCAATCAAGATGCTGATGTATCTTAGTATTCATGTGAAAAACTTATCTAAAATTTATTGGGAAGTCCAAATTACATTAATATTCTTATCGACTCTGCTTGATATGGGGTAACAGATAACTATGTTCTCATTACATCATTGACTATTGTACATAGTCTACACAGACTACACATGTTAATATTCCCCAGTAAAGGTGTTTAGGCAATAAGGTAGTTGAGCAAGTCCAGTTTAATAACCTGGACTTTTTTTCTGGGCTTTGTGTTTAAATAGATCCATCTGGTCATGTAATTCAAACACAACCAATATATACTTTTTTCTTCTATCTTGGTCCTACTTTATGTTTTTTGAGTAAAATTCCATTCATTAATGATAAGTCATACGACAT
Source organism: Saposhnikovia divaricata (assembly GCA_036435485.1). Classification (NCBI taxonomy): domain Eukaryota; kingdom Viridiplantae; phylum Streptophyta; class Magnoliopsida; order Apiales; family Apiaceae; genus Saposhnikovia; species Saposhnikovia divaricata. Next base: position 64,339,123 of record CM071595.1, on the reverse strand, counting down.
CTACAGAAATAGTCGAACAACGGAAAACATAAACAAATAATCATAATCAGATAATTTGTTGAAGATGATATTGCCCCTCTCGTATGGAGATTTATATGTACTCGCTGCGGTTGGACCTCCACCTGGGGCTAATGCTGCTTGAATATTCGACCATAAATGCAACATCCTATAAACTTGTTTCATTAGATTCGAAATCATACTCTCACAAATAAAGGAGAGAAAATCCAAACTCTCACCAGGGAGAGAAGCCAATCTGCAAAATACAAGCCAAAATAACAATAAATTGAAATTACAAAAGAAAATCCAAGAAAACTTAGATCTGCCATCCGAAATCACAAGAATGGCGGTTAACTCTCGAATCCACCAAGTGCAACTTGAATCGAAGAGGAGGGAAAACCGGAAGCTCCGATGATGTAGATCTAGAAAAACAATCCAAAGCGAAACAAACTGATAGAAATTCATACCCTACAAAGGAGATTATTGAAATAAGACAAAGCAAATAAAATACAGAAACGAATTTGGGGCTTTCCACCGGACACACCGGTGGAAGCCCCGCCGGAAATGGTGCAGACCGGACTGAGCGGTGGAAACTGGAAAGGGAGAGAGGAGAGAGAGGAGAGAAAACTTTTTTTCTATTTCCCTTCTGTGCACTTTGGTCCTACTTTATGTTCATTCTTCTATTACGGTATCAGAGCTAAACAGCCTTATAGAGTTATAGCTCACTAAATCAGTCCTCATTCCTTTATTCTATTACACAGCTTACTGCAACACAGCAAGCATCTGTCACCATGACAATATCTGATTCCTTAGCAAACACAGAAACCACACATGATTCCCCAACTTCAGAAACAACAATTATTCAGGTGAATGCACCAACTCACCTCCCTACAAAATTAACCAACCACAAATGATTCCCAAACTTCCTAAACAACAATTATTCAGGTAATTGCACTAACTCACCTCCCTACAAATGAACCCAGATGAATTTCTTGGTGTGGCGCACTCAACTCCAGTCAACACTAATTAGATTGGGCATCCTAGGTTATCTTGATGGTACAATCATTGCCCCTAACAAACAACAAGAAGATGGAAAATTTAATCCGGCCTTTTCAATCTAGAATCACCAAGATAAGATTATTTTGAGTGCTATGCTCGGAAGTTGTCACGAAATAATTCAGTCGCTGATTTCCACCACTGAGACATTAAAATAGATGTAGGATCGTCATGTAACAATATTTGCAAATAAATCACGATCAAGAATAATTTCCATCAAAAGTCACCTGCACAATAACCCATGTAACTCCAGGACATTGCTGAATATCATCAAGATAAAAGGTCCTCGGTTGATGAACTTACACTTGCCGGGCACTCTGTTTCCAATGACAATCTTGTACTCCATCCATGTCCTTTCCGGTCTCGGAGATGACTACAAAGACATTTAGGCTGCCATCAAAATAAAAGAATCTCCCATGACTTTCGAAGAGCCTCATGAAAAACTCATTGAATGTGAAAGAAGTTTGAAATCCAAATCTTCTGAACCAACAGTAGTCACTGTTAACTACCTTAAGATTTTTGAGTTCTTCTTCACATACAAAGGCCAATTGTTTTTTCTTGTTTGACATACTACAGCAAAATGTCCAAATCCTTTGCACTTGTAGCATTATGGTCCTTTGCCGGTGAGTTTAGCCTTTCCTCTTTCATCATTCATAGCAACATATCTACCTTGGTTTGTTGTTTTCTAGTATTATTGTATAGGTGCGTGTTCTTGCTTAAGCTCTTTAGATGACACACGTTGCCCATTAAAAAATCCCAGTTGTTTCTCAACTCGTAAAGCTATTTGATAAGCTTCATCAACGTTTATGAGTCATGGTATAAGCATATCTTTCGTAGCTCATTACATAATCATGTGCGGTAACGAGCTAATGTTTGTTGCTCATTTTCCACCACCCTGCTACGTACAGTCAATTCATGAAAGAGATCTGTATATTCGTCTACTATCATTGTCCCCTACCTTAGTTGCAACATCTCTTCAAATATAACTCGCTCATAGTTAATAGGCAAATATTTCTCCTTTATCCGCTGCTTCATTTCTTCCCAATTAGACATTGGCGCACATTGAGTGTGACCTAAATGTTCCTCTATACTAGCCAACCAAGCTCGTGCGTGTCCTTTTGATTTCATACGGTCATAATGAACTTTTCTATCCTCTGACACAGAGAACCAATCAAAGTAATCCTCAATACAAATCAACCAATCCACAAAAGCATTTGGATTTAGTTTTCCAAAAAAATCTGGAACATCTACCTTCATTCCCTTGGGTAGTTCATCTAAAGGGTGACAGTCAAAACCACGTCTTCCTCGTTCTCTAGGAACTTCACGATCATTCCGCCCGCATCACCAAATCTCCAGTTCCTCTCCCTGTAGTGCTCTTCTTCGTTCCTCTTAGCGTTGTATACTTTATCTTTTGGTGGAATCCTGTGCATCCTCCTACTATTAGGCCCAAATTCATCACAAGGTTGACGTTTCTCTTTGTAACGAGCCTTTGGTTCATCTGATCAACAACAGATACAAGTTGGGAGATTTGTGCTTGTAATTGATGTAAATCAGTGTTTGAATATTGTTTGTCATGCTGGAGTTTGGGTTTTGGTTATTTACTATACTAGTGTTTGGGTTATGGATATTTGTCATGTTGTAAGAATTACCACTACGGGTTACAGGCATGAAATAATGAGTTTCATGTGAAGGGAAACCTCGTTCTGATACCAAAATTGGTACAAACCTTAAGAACCAACCACACTTTTTGTTGATGGTAAATTGGATAAAATACAGACTCTCTCTGTAAAATGAAATCACTTCATTTTTTTTCAAATTCAACATAACATCAACAACTACTCTTCTTCACACATGGGTACCTTGTTTAAATGATTACATGTGCTAGAAATCAGAACATAATTTAGAAAGAGACTACCAATATGGTGTGAGTTTTGGAATGCAATTTAAGACAGAATTAACAACTAAATGACAGAAGTTCAGCAGCTGATTAAGTCTTCTAGATATCATACTCCTGATTTTCATCACCCAGACCTAAAAGAGTCTAGAACAGAACTCACTTTTTGTTGATGGTCATGATGGGCTTGTTCAGGCGAAGAAAAAGGTGGTGGAAAAGAGTATCAGATCATGAAAATGGATGTGGAGTCCCGTTGGTTTTTCAATGTATGTGTATACATTCACTAGCTAAAAACTGTTTGATGCGTGTTTAGTTTGATCTTACAATAATTCTTGGTATTTGTTATTAACTTTGAAGGGATGGTGGTGGACATTGTCACTTGTCTCATTTGAGTCCTCTTTAATAAAAATTTGCATGTTCTTTTTTTAAATTCTATCTCTCATACGTATATACATAGATAACAGTTAGTGGCGCAACTAGACTGACTCATGAGCAACCTCTGATCCAACCCCGCTACCCTATGAAAATCATTTAATAAAAACATTAGCCTTATTTGAACTGGTTAAGTATGGGACTGAGTGACTGAGAGTATTTGCTATCAATCAACATGTTAAGTGGGAGGTTAAGCTTAATCAAGACCTTGATAAGCTGCTCGAAAAGTTCAAGGCTGCTAATGAATGTCGGTATATTAGTATATCAGAAATTGGGTTCTTAAAACTATTGTGACTTGTAAATACATGGGTTGCATTAAGTAATGATATTTGGTATACTAATATAAGGAACGGGAGAAGAGTTGTGCTTTTTGTTAATAGTTATGCTGTGATATAAATAGTGGTTGTTTCGAATCATTAGTTACATGTTTTTCAAGAGTATGTTACTAGCATAGTTGCGCTGTATGATTCTTAATAAAGATATGCAGGAAACTCTATGACAATGACATGGGTTTGGTTAGCACCATTGGGGAGATGTACTTTAGGTACTAATAAAAATGGACGTTCGTTGGATTTTTACTACATTAAAACACTTTGAAATAGGCATTCAATAGGTTGAAGATGGTAGTTTGGCTTGCACGAGTTTCCAGATGAAGTAGAATACGGGTACTGGTTAGATATGCATTTTAAGTATTTGGGTTTTTCATAAATTAATGAAGTTAAGCAACCCATTAGGTAAAATAAGATCAAAAGCCTGTTGAATTATAATGTTTTTCCTTGTCCGCCAATTAATTAATTCAGTCTGTTTCAAAGAAGCATTTGTTTTCATCAGCCTCCATTGATATTCTTGATATTCTTTTAACATAATGTTGCTAGAGAATTCTATTTGCGAAACTACTAAAGCCTTGGTAGAGATTTTTATTTTCAAACTAGTAATAGCACCAAAAATTTCTTCACTGCGAAAAACATCAGTGATAGATGATCATATCAGTTCGGGAGTGAGGCATACAGGACTTTAATGATTAATTTCTTTTCAATCATGCACTACACCAATCATTATCTTAGGCTCAAATGATATGTAAAAAAAAAAAAAGCAAGCTAGAAATGCTAGAAATGAGTAGAGCAAGTTAGTACTCATTACCAGTCTACTGTAAAAATGAGTAGAGCAAGCTAGAAATGCTAAACCAGCCAGGATCCAAGTTAGGTGAACACATTTGAAGGTACATATCAATAGCCCTTGAGGGATCACCATTTTGTGCATAATCACCAAGACCCATTCCAAGAACTCAAGACTTTGTGAACTTTGTCAATGTCACATTTTCACTGCATTTTATTTCCTATTCCCAGGTGGGAAAATTAGGTGCTTTATTGTATGTGTTACAAACACATACGCTAGCTGACAATTGTTTGATGCATGTTTAATTTGATCTTACGATGTTTAGTCTGATCTTAAAATAATTCTTGATATTTCTTATAAAATTTGAAGGGATGTTGTTGGACACTGTCACTTGTATCATTCGATGTGCTCTTTAAGAAAAAGTTTCATGTTCTTTAAAGTCTGCTTCTTAGACATACCAGCCGATAACCCGTGCGAAGCACGGATCGTAATAAATTATCTTAAATTTTTAATTTTTAACTTTTTTTAATAAAATAAAATCTTGAAACACCAAGTTGTAATATAATATTTAATATTAAATTAATATTTAATATTATTATTTTAATTAATTAAATTTTCATAACTTTATTCTGGTAATATAATATAAGAGTAGCATGTCAAATTAAGTCAGAAGATCTACAGTAAGTCTACGATCTACAGTGCTACTGATGTAATTGATTGCGTAATTGTTCAGAAGTTAGGCAGAGAATATATTATATATAGAACTCTTTTAGTCCTGTAAGAAATACACCAGAATATATACAATCTCTACTTCTTCTTCCGTAAACTCTCTATATTATACAATTTCAACATGGTATCAAAGCAGGTTTTAGCATAGGAAGGGAAGCTCATAAAAATCATAATCCAAGGCTCAAGTTTTCAAGAAAACTGACCTTCACGCACTACACGCGTCGGCAAGTGAACTAGTCAAAGTTTTATGCTTGTTCCTCCGCATTTTTCGCTGCCTCCATTGATTTCGGTGACAACTATTGTTTCCGGCCACAGAAGTACAAAATCATCTCTTTGTGTCATTTAAACAAACACCTGGTAAGTCAATCCATAGATGTACCATACACACATCTGGAATCACACTCCATCTCTATTGATTCCACCCACCGAATTGCTCAATTCGGCTTCATGATTTCTCTCCACGGCTGCTGCAAATTCGCCCCACGCGCCGTTGTCGATTGTGTCGGAGCTTTCCACCTCCAAGGTGATTGTCTTTCCGGTGAGAGTTTTCACAAAAAATCTGCATCTTGGTAATCGAATGAGAGAATAGAGAGGTTTCTGATGATTGTTGTTGAGAGAAGAGAGAGATGAATTGTATTGTTAAATTGTACACAAAGTCACAAACTGATTGAAGCCGAAGTTGAAGACCAGTTGCGGGAGGAGGTGGTGAACAACACGCGCCGGCTCTTCAAGCTGTTATGCCTGGCGCGTGGACCTCACGCGCGGCGTGGGGTGTGAGTCAAGCGGCCGACAGGAACTTTACCAGCATGTGACAGACAAAGCAAAAGTATCCAGGGAAAAAAAAGGAAGATGCTATAGAAAAAAAACAGACAAAGCAAAAGCATCCTCTAAAAAAAGGAGGGGAAGATGCTAAAGAAAAAAAATGTTGTCGACCATGAGGTTGGTAGCAATAAGAAAAATAAATAAGAAAAAAAAACAAAGAAAGACAAAAGTAGAAAAGAAAAGGGATTAAAAAGGTGAGAACCTTAAAAACAATGATTTTATGATTATAGATCCGATAAAAAAAATTATTTTACATTTATTTTCTTAAGGGAAAGTAGTGTTAATATTTTTTTTTTAAAAAAATAAAAAAATCAGGATCTTTTGAAGATGTATCACTTTGATTTAAGAGGTTGCCCCGGTTATAGATTTAATTGTGTAGTATTCAAGTGGTGGTTGATATTAAGGTATCTCTCAAATTTTTTAAGATACTGCAAATTAAATAGTTCAGGGGGCGTTATTCCGACGAAACAGCAGAAATAGTGTATATACAGATGTACACAAAGTTCTTTGCCACAAAATGACAAAGCAGCAGAAGTAGTAGTATGTATACAAATACATACACACAGTTCACTGCTATATCTTGCATTTCATTCTTGTAAAAGAAGCAGAAGGACCAGTTCATGGACGATCTTAAGGGATGCAGTCTACCAAATACGGTTCCAGTTGCTTATAGTTCAAGGGATGACAGATGCAGATTCCTCCTCTGTTTAGACATAGGCTTGTTAATTAAGTGATCACAAAGTCGAGTCTCAGTTTCTTCAAAATAATCAGTTCAAGGACTGATTGGTGGTCATCCACCGTTGTGCTGAAAAGCAGCACTTTCTATCATTTTCACATTGCTTAAAATATATCGTGTGGTCGAAAATTCGAGTCCCGGTATCCCAACATTCTCGATTACATATTCCCAAGATAGGTGAATCCCAAGATGGGCAATCTCAAGATGGATCTTTAACTCCAAGATGAGTAAATCTCAAGATGGGTCAATCCTAAGATGGGTCTTCAATTCCTAGAGATGGGTCAAGTTGAATACCTAGGTCACGCTCAAGAGCTCCTAGTGTTCCACTCTTCAATCCCAATATAGGTATTTCATCCCAAGATGGGATTTCGAGTGAGGGGGCGTGTCAAATTAAGTCAGAAGATCTACAGTAAGTCTACGATCTACAGTGCTAGTGATGTAATTGCTTGCGTAATTGTTCAGAAGTTAGGCAGAGAATATATTATATATAGAACTCTTTTAGTCCTGTAAGAAATACACCAGAATATATACAATCTCTACTTCTTCTTCCGTAAACTCTCTATATTATACAATTTCAACACTATATTATTAATTGAATTTATTATTAATCTATTATAGATACTTTTAAATATTAATTAAAGGAGTCCTAAGTTCTATTTAATACTGTATTCCTGATTTTTTATTAATTAAAGGAGTCCTAAGTTCTATTTGATACTATATTCATGACTTTTATTTCAATTTTTAGTTAATAAACTCATAGTATATAATTTCATTATTAAATTAAATTATTATATAATATTACAATTTTAATTAATTAAATTAATTAATATTTAGTGGCATACCGTGCATACCGCGATATACATGGCATACCATTTAAAAGGGTAAGAGCATCTCCAACCACCACTACCTATTAGGTAAAAAGTCTAGGTGGCACTATGATATACATATTAGCTAAAAAATATACCCCTCCAACCACAAGACCTGTTAGCAAAAATTATAGATATCCTTTATTTCATATTCTATATCTGTTGAATCTGTAGCCATTATCTAAAATATCCACGTCACTTTTTTACCTTATTTAAATTATATCCATGGTGAATAACGATAAAGGTGAACGAAAATAATAATAAAATACTGTTTTTGAATTATAGCTAACCATTATTGCTAACACCACTAGAGCACAATGTGTTACAGCTTCAACAAATTTTAGCTAACACTTATTATAGCTAATCATTATACCTAATGTCGTTGGAGATGCTCTAACAGTTTATACCATAGCTAGACGTGAGCCACCTTAGACGTGAGCCACCTCAAATGCAACCCCACTACCTTTGTATATCATTTAAAAGTTACTCCCTCCGTCCCTCTAGGTAGTTTACATTGGGAATGGGCACGGAGATCAATAAAATGTATAAAAAATGAGTAAAGTTAGATGAAAAGTGGGTAAAGTGGTGGGTAATAGATTTGAGATAGTGGAGGAAAGTAGTGGGTGTAATAGTGTTTTTTATTATTAAATATGAGATAGTGGGGGAAAGTAGTGGGTGTAATAGTGGAAGAAACTTACTATTTATGGTATGTAAAGAAATGAGAGGGACACCCCAAAATAGTAACCGTAAAGAAATGAGAGGGACGGAGGGAGTATTATTTTTGTTTCTGATGGAATTTTGAGAACTGGTTAATAAAAACATTAGCCTAATTACAATTTCAGCAGTAGTTTAGTTCCACATCATTTGGAGTCCTAGTTTTACTTTCGCGACAAAGGTCATGTTTTAGGTAATCTATACTAATAAGTGGGACCATTCGATTCAAAAATCTTATAAGCTGACAACCAATACTAGTGCCTAATTCCATATGCTGCTATTGGGAAAATTGACAGGGCACGAATTAAGGCTTCTATTGGAAAAAACCTGATCTGGTTCATCACTCTACTGTTTATGATTGCCATTTTCCTCTTCAGATTTCTGCTACTGATGGCCAGATAGAGGTATCTTTCTTTTGATCCTTGTTGCATATCGATAAGTGCGTGTTTGTGTGTCTTTAATTTTGAATTTAGACTAATTTGGCCTACAATCTGTGTGTTTGAGATTTATAGTTTTTTCGTACATTTTTCAAGACTAATATGACCATGTAGATGTATGTGATTTAATTCTTGGCGTGCATTTTATATCTGAATGTGGGTAGTTTTAGCTTCTTTTAATGCTTTTATATTGGTTAGTTATCTGATTTGGTGGGTAAAATAAGCAGGTCAGATATTTATTTTTTCAAAAAAAAATTTATACTACTGGGAAAGTTATATTTTTTGTCTAATCTTAAGTGCAAGCAGAAAAATGGAAATGTAAAATGTTTCTGGTTCCGTGCTTGTTCAGACTCCACAAATTTTAGTTGCAAAGAAAGGAAAGATTTATTGTTTATTGTTTAGACCTTAGTGATGCAATTGCTAATGCTTGGAATTGTCAAGCAACAGATACGCGGCAGATGGAACGGACTGACAACAGATAATGAATTAAATAAATGGTGTGGAGGGACTCGAACCTGATACCCCTCCTAAACCGAGCTCTAATACCATTTTAAGTAACCAATCACTCTAAAACCTTAAGGTGTCAAAAAATGTCCAAAAAAGATCTTATGCTACAACAAATATTATTCAACAGGAATTTTTGTTATTGCCTATCACATTTGAAGTTTGATTCACTGAATGCGAGGACCTGCTTGCACTATGTAGCTTATTATGGTCATTCTAATTCCGTCCAAACCATCCTATATATGTTTTGTTAGCTAGGGGTGGATGGAATGGAACTGAGTGAAATTTAAAGGAACTAATGGGAGGTAGGAAGGAAGACTTGAAGAAAAATGAGTAAGCAAAAATTTTCTTTCATGAGGTTTGGTTCCAAAATAGGTATGAGTGACAATGGGTCGTTCCTTCTCAAATGGGTGGGTTTGAGCTCTAGTTAAGGTTTTTAGTAATGGAATGGAGGAATGAATGAAAAGTTTCAACACTTAGAAATATTTTAGTTCAAATCATTCGATTCCCTCCCCATTTATTCGGCCCGACCGAACACAACATTAATATTAGTTGTACCTCTCATGTTGTTTCTAATTTCATGAAGTTAACTGGCTGCTTATTAACTAACAATCTATCACTGAAGGGTTGTTAGCTTTGGGCCTAGCCCACATGGATTTGTTTTTGGGTTGCACATCCCAAAAGACCTCATTTTAATGGAGTTAACTTGCTGCTTATTAACTAGCAATTTGCCCCTCTCAGAAACGATGTGGGACAACTCCCAACACAGAGATGGTAAAGGAGCAACCTCCCTACATTCAGTAGACAGACTGCTTGTGTGCATATGTTATTCAATAATGGAGCCCTCGTTTATGCCTAGACGGGTGAAAACATGTACTCCCTCTATCCCTCTCATTTCTTTACACTTTTCATTTTGGGACGTCCCACCAATTTTTTACATTACAAAAAATAGTAACTTTTAACAATAAAATACATTATTACATCCACTACTTCACTCCACTTTTTCAACACTTTACACTATTACACCCACTTTCACTTATTTTAACAATAAAATCACTATTAAACCCACTACTTCATTTATTTTAACAATATTACACCCACTATCCTTGGTCTCCGTGCCCAAACCAAATGTAAAGATTATACCGGACAGAGGGAGCAATTACTTAGCAAATTTCTTGACTGGATTCGCTTGTTTGGGTACGTACTTGTTTCAAATTTGACATCACTGTTTTGCAGCTTCCCTAGTAGCATTCCCCTTCACTATTTAGCAACTGTATGGGGTTCTTTAGATTGTATAAACAAAAAATTATCATGGGGTGCACACCAACTTCAAAGAGTTTACTTTACTGTCTCTGAACTTTGTTCTTTTAAAATTTTTAAATAGTCAAATTATTGCAGTGTTATGTAAATAGTTCAAGTTAATGTTTCCTGTAAACTATTTAAATTGTTGAATACTTTTATAAACTTTGATTTGGTTTAACAATAATTGTTAAGCAGTGAATAACTGAATATCATTAGAAACAATGATAAAGAGGAAAGGCATGTAAGCAAAATCCACCAAAATTAGTTTGTAAACATGACTGATATCATGTCAAATCCTACACAATGATTGATTAAAGATGAATAGATCATGATACAATTAGTTTGTAGTAAAATCCTATAATCATTTCGGTTATGTTCTGTGGAACTTGAAATGGTATGTTTGGGAAGTAAATTTTGAATCTGATACACATGATGATTTGAATTTTCTGTAATATGACTTCGGTTTGAGTCTATAATATTTTATGGATGTTTCATACTTTCACACTGTCCAAAATAATTGAAATCCAAACCTTTCAACTTAAATATGTCCTTGTTAATCATAAAATTCAAATAAAATTGGGAAATAATCTGAATACTTTATTTTCTAGTAGAGCTAACATTATTAAACAATATAAATTTTCTTTCTTTACTATTCTACTAGATGTGTGTAGACATTTCTAGATTTTTCTCGGAGCATGTATTGCGGTTTTTTTAATTTATAAAAATTGTATGTGTGCATATCTCTAGAATCATTCCTCGAATATTCGAGAGAATATCCAGAATTTTTGGAGTCTCTAGAAATTTCTCTTCAGTCCATATAAAGCATTTATCAAGTCATTTGTGTTACAACTCATAACTTCATCTTCACCATGATCACTTCAATTTATCGGCTTAACCAATTTCCAGATCGAGAAAAGATCACAGAAATAATCTGTCTATCTCTCTTTTTCTAAAAAAATGTTAAACTCATCAAATACGATTTCTTGTAGTATCTACCAATTTTACAGTACAACATTTCAAAAAGAATTTGATAGTTCATATTGGAAGAAAGTTGTCACCCCCAAACAAACAGTGAACAAGATGCTCCGATATTTGGCTTCTACCTGCCCGTGTAGTGGAGCTCACCTTACAGAAGGTAAGGAGACCTCCACGAACCTGTGCTAAAAAGGATAACATTCAGATATCAGAATGTAAGTGCAATTTTGCTCGCTTTATATTCAACTATATGTTGTCTATCTTGCTTTTAGGTGAATGGGATAGTAATGGTGTACAAATTATGGTAAAAGAACCCGAGGATGGGGGTAACTTGTGTATGTAATTTAACAAAGTTGTTTAAATTTGTTTCTATTTTTCGCTTAGTGGCGGATTACGAAGAAAATTTGCTAGAGGATTGGTGGAGAATATTCTGGCCACAGTACTTCTCTAGAATGACAAACCAAACAGGAGGGAATCCAAAATCATCCACACAGGGTATGTTCCAGACTCCTCCAAAAAATTGCCAGCGGAGAGCTGGAAAGCGACCTCTGTAGACTGACACTGACACTATTTTAGACCCAAGAAGAAAAGGAAAGGGACCTCAAGAAAAAAAGGAAAGGGACCTCTCGGGTTCCCTCCGGTGAAGTTGCATCCTACTGAAGTCACACTTGTGCCGCATTTCAGCAATTCCAGGTAGTTTCTGTTTTCATTGTAAAAATTACATGTTAGCTTATCATTATGGTTTCATTCTTTGCTTAAATTGTACATGAATAAGGTGAATCCAGGGTGTTCTAATTGGCACTAACATTTGGCGGTTACTCATCTTTGTTGTCTTCGTTTGTGTGTCACAGCAACTTATCGATGCCTGGTACTTTTCAGGCTCCTGTAAAAATTGTCAAGGTATGATCATTACACCAGAAAACGTTGTAACTGTGTTAATTAATGGAGACTAAGACATTTTATTTCTGTTCTAGGTTGATCGTTCCGTTCAACTCGAGCCAACTTATCAAGCAGGTCTGAATTTGGCATATCCAGCCTATTGCCGGGTTATCTGATTTTTTAATTATATTGTCAGATTAAAATGGCATGTTTAAATTATTGTTGTAAGATCTACTCTGTTGGCCTTAATAGTATTTTAATTTATATCATTAACATTTGTAAAAAAAAATTTACTACGAGGTTTACACGTGAAAATTAGGCCACTGCTCACAGCCAAATATTCATGAAGAGTCAATTTTAACTTTGCGTGTATTCTCCTTGTTCTGCTTTAGTAGTGAGCAATATGTTTGGTGGTTAACTTAGCAGCACCTGTTTGTTTTAGCAGCACCTCCTTGTCCGCGTTGCGCGTTGCGCTTATGCTCCAGGAGGCCTTTGCGCTTCAGTGCGCATATCGCGTTTAATAAAACTGGTTATGGGTGAGAACTATCATACCACTTACACTGACAATTTGCTCTCTTTGTGTTTTCTTTGTAATCTTTTCACCGCTAGCTTGGTTCATATATTATTTGTCTTGCATTCAAACAGATATATGCGGGCCTCCAGAAGGATCTTGAGGATTATGGAGTGGCTGAGTCCTGGACAAAGCTATATGATAGGCGTATTAGCTTTACTCCTTACTTCGCATAATCAATTCATCTTGGAAGACATCTGGGAAATATACTTCTGCACAATGGTGATACAAAAGGCTCTGGCCATCTTAGAGACGATTTAAATTGGATATTATTAAAGAATATAAGAAATCTGAAAGCTGTCATCAAGATTCCAGTTCGGTGACTTAAGAAGAATCGACAATGATATATAACAAACTTAATGTTGCTACAATGGTGATCAGAGGACTTCTTGACTTAACAACAAAATTTTACTACTACACCCTCCGAAATATTTGTTTAAAAAGAATGTATATGGAATGTATTAGAAAATGTATTCTAACCTTATGTTGCTAGAGAATTCTGTTTGCAAACTATTAAATCCTTGGTTGAGAATTCTATTCAAACTTGTAATAATAACAACAAATTTATCTTCATTGCAAAATATATCAGTTACTTAGGATTATATCAATTTAGGGACTGATGCATACAGGACTCGAAAAATTATTTTTTTAACAATTACGCACTCAGTTAATGATCATCTTAGGCTCATATGATACGTAAAAAAAATTCAATTCATGCTCTCAATATTGTATCAATTATAAGCTAGGAAGCACGGACTCTTCGTTTTGGTTACCGTATGCGAGTCCGACTCGCCCAACTCGGCAACTCGGCTGAGTGCGTGTCGGACTCGCCAGGTGGAGAGTCGGGACAAAAACGTGGTTGGACTCGGCCCGGACTCGGCCTGGACTCGGATGGACTCGGCCTGGACTCGAATTGGACTCGGCATGGCTCTTCCCTACTTAAAAAAACCCAGCCCAAGTAAAATAACCAAGCCCATTATCTTTATAACCTACTTTTAAAGATAGCTGCTGACTACATATACATATATGTTTTATACTATATCTATAAGATCCGAAACCATTTCTTTCTCTATAACACCCACTCCAAATCAATCTTGAACCCATATCAATTCACACCCACATACGCCCATATATATATATATACACACACCCATATATATACATACCCAACTGTTTCTAATGAGTGCTTCAGGCAGTTCCAAGTGCTAACAGCGACACAAATGTCAATGAAAAAGAAAATAATAATTATCCTTCGTGGCGGTATGTAACAATTATAGAGATGGAGTCTGTTCTTTTTACCCAAGATGAACAGAATGTTAAGAATATTGACTGAGCTTTTTCTAGTAACTTATTTTGAAGAATGAAACTTTTATTACTTGTTATGAACTTATGTATTTATGAATGAAAATGTTAAGTGTTTTACATATACAAATCTTATCATGAATATATATATATATATATATATATATATATATATAATTTAATTTGCCGAGTCCCGTATCCAAGACTCTTCGATGATTGGCGAATCCCCGAGTCCCCGTACCCGTGTCGCGTGTCGCCGTATCCGAGTCCGTGCTTCCTAGATTATAAGTGTGTGAGGTCCACCAGGGGCGGACCGACAGTCAGACCATGGGGGTCTTGGCCCCCCGCATGGTGGCAGATTACAGTGTTAAATTTTTTTTTTTAAATTAGGCTTGACTGGCCCCCCCCCCCATTTTCCAGAAATCCATCCGTCTGCGTCCGCCACTGAGGTCCATAAATGAGTTAGATATGATGTAATTTTACTTTAGATCATGTTGAACTTTATAAACTTTGGCAAGTTAGTACTCATTACCAGTCTATTGTTAAAATGAGTAGAGCAAGCTAGAAATGCTAAACCAGCCAGAATCCAAGTTAGGTGAACTCGATTAAGGTGCTAGGAACATATCAATAGCCTTTGAGGGATCTCCATTTCGTGCATGATCACCAAGAAGAGCATTGCAAGGACTCACAGTTCTATTCTCAATGCAATTAAAGACATTCCGAGAAAATTTTAATGACCCACATTTTGCAGAGGCTGTTATAAATGCATTGATTACCAGCTCAGTGTATTGAAAGCCATGTCTAGGTGAATAGGCATTGATAAATAGTGTGTGTTGTGTGTGCATATATATGTATACAGGTAGTGTATGAATATATATATGACACTAAAGAATGAAGAAGATAACTTAGAAAGATGTTATTCAGCTTATTTTTATTACAAATGGAGGGCAGCTAATTTATACAAGAAAATGGTACATGAAAGTCTATGCTATCAATTACAAAGTTACACAAAGTCTATGCATGCAACACAAAGTCTATGCGTGCAATACAAAGTCTATGTTAAAGTCTATGTTTTAACACCCCCCCTCAAACAGAAGATGGTTGAAGGAACATCTTGAGTTTGCGAACAAGATCCCGAAATGAACCAGGATGAAGAGATTTCATGAAAATATGTGCAATGTTATCTGTACTAGAGATAGCATGCAAACGAACTGTTCCTTTTGCAACCTGTTGACGGGTGAAATGACAATCAATCTCTATATGTTAAGTGAGTTCATGAAAGACATCATTGTGAGCAATGTCCCTAGCACTTTTGCTATCACAGTAGATAATTGTGGCTGGAGAATGAGTTACAGTCATTTCTTCAAGTAACCATCGTAGCCAAATTAATTCCTGTGTGGTGTCACCTAGAGCTCGATATTCTGACTCAGCAGTGGATTTTGAGGCAAGGGACTGTTTCTTACTACGCCAATAGATAAGATAGTCACCTAGAAAGAAGCAAAATCCAGTAGTAGAACATCTAGTAGTGGGATCACCACCCCAATCAGCATCAGAGTAGGCATGTAACTCAAGTGATGAGTTGTATGCATAATATAGTCCATGAAAGATGGTGCCCTTGACATAACAAATTATGTGAAGGACAGCTGTATAGTGATGAGTGCCAGGAGCTGCCATAAATTGACTAACAATGTGAACGGCATGAGCAATGTCAGGATGTAAGAACCCAGATTTTGGGTGGGATTAAAACTTTTATGTATTTAATGATGTAAGAATGAATAGTGGTTATGACTGCGATGTAACGAAGATCTATTAAATAAATGGAACGGATTTGAATTCAATTACTTACATGTCATGCAGAATACTTTTGGTTGACGGCATAGGTAAGAATGATCTATCTCCTAAGGATATAAGTATATTACTTCAAGTAAGATTATTCTTGTGTCATCCAAATCAATATCTATTATAAGTCCAGCGGTTCCGTAAAAAGGTTAAGAAGCACTCGAGAGTGAACCAGGTTCATTTTCCTAATTATAGGAATTAAATAAAAATAAGTGATGAATAGTGATTTTGGTGGAATTTGGAATATTATTATAATAATGATATACCCGGTATTCGGAACGGATTTCTGAGTTCGTATTAGTGATCCAGGAAGAAAATAAGTGTATGTAAAAGCCGTCGGATTCAGAAAAAGAGCACTTTTATTTTCTCCGAGATTTCCCTGGACACTACAAGACTTAAGGAGTTATAAAAGGGAATTAAGGAATTTAAATTCGAGAAGTATTAAGTAAGATGAAGAATAGTATTAGAAATATTAAGAAGGTTTTCGGTAAAACCCTAACTAGAAACGAATGAGTTATTCCCTCGAACGATCAACGAACAAGCAAGGAAATTGAGTAATACCCGGACAAAGGAACGAATAAATAACCAAGAGACAAACAAGTGCAATTGGTGGGAAAAGGAGAAACCCAAGTAACATCCTTATAAGTCAACTACAAGATGAGTGGTGTAATTGCATTCTTGCAAAAATGGAGTTGTTTGTTGTAGTGCCAACACTTGGCCCAATGAGGAAGCAACAAGTGGCACCATTGGATTGCCAACAACACATTAAAAGAGATGCATCCATTATATATGCAAGGGTTATACATGTATTAGCCATAAATCACCAAAACAAAACAAACCACCACCATTTTTCTCCATTTCTTCATAAAAATCTGCCCATTCTTAGCTAATTGGAAGTCCAACTTCCAACCATCACTTGTTCTTCAAATTTTTATGGTAAGTACTACATATCATGGTAATGATCTCCTAGAAATTTCAGCTTCAAATTCATCTTTTATCATTTTCAAATAAATCATCAAAGATGATGATGAATAGTGTTCTTCATAAACTAACTTTTATTTCTTGATTTCTTTTGATTATTCAAGCTATACTAAGGCTAGATAAGGGCTAAACAAGGCTTGATAAGTTCATACATACACCAAGGAAGGTATACCACTCTTGAAAACCAAGCTCTTAGTTTAAGTTTTGGTATTTTAGATGAGTTATATGGATTTAATGCATGTTTAGGACCTTAAGATTATGATTGGGATTTATTAAATGTGAAATTAGTTTAGATGAATGGAAAGACATTGCTTGGTCTTAGTTCATGGTTGAATAACATGTAAATGTTGTTTGGAGTGGAAACTATAATTATTGGATGGTTTGAAATTTGGAAATCATGTAAACATAGCCGTCGTAATGCCCGATTGTCGTTAGCCTTAAGAAACCGTGATTAGCAGTAGCATGAACACACTGTCCAGTCTCGGATTTTGCCATGAAAGGCTAGATTATGTTATAAGCTTCGTTTTGATATAAAGATCACGTGAAACGGACTTACGGTTTAGGATTTATGACTAAATTACTAAAAGTAGTTCGAATCCGTAAACATAAGTTCGTAACTGAAATTGAACCCTCGTAAACAATGTAACGTCATGGCGAATCTTGGTAAATAAATACTAGGGGTAAGAAGGAAGGTGTGAAAGAAAACCGTATGTCAAAAAGAGCATTTTTCGATTTATTAAAAATGTTCGAGTCAAGGTTAAACGCGAACGAACCCCTAAAAGACGACTCTTTTGTAACTTTGGTAAAACACTTAGAAAACGGGCGATAAAACTCGGAGTATAAGATTGGTTCGTAACGATCAACCTTAGAACTCGTATGACTCAAGTATGTCCCAAGTATAAGTGCAGTGACATGTCGTATTAACGAACGAATGTCGGGTCGGATCAGTGATAATAAGTAATCCACTAATAGGGGTATAACGAGATAACTCGAGAACGTGTTTCGATTTAAGTATAACTTAACTTTTAATATGTTAAGTGATTAATCCCGAATGCCTTGGCTATTTATAGATCACCAGGCTGAACCGGGACCCGCTACCACTACCCCTTACCGTACTCGACTACCAGGCAAGTTTCAATTCCCTTCTTTTAGGCTGTTGTTGTGATTGAATAAATATATATATATGATTGCTGATATACATATGCCGTTGCATGCATGCCTACTTTCAAGTTGAATTGATATACTTGTTCCCTGAATGTTATTGTTGGCTTATAAGCTAGATAGTTATATATCAGTTATAAGCCGGTTATTATAAGACCCTCATAGAAGGGCTTATATATCTTATTAATCAAAAATAGACCGGGAGTCAATATTCCTTGATATATCGAGATTACCTCGAAAGAAGATATTTAAGTAAATATTTTCTATTATTTGGGCGACGAATATTATTTGAATATTCGTTCGAGACTAATTATTTTAACGATCCTTACTTCAAATAATTATTTGAACGTAACTATTCAACGAATAATATTTCTCAATATTCATTCAGAGTCGAACTGATTATCGACTATTATTTCGAATATTCTTCTAAAGATGAGACTATTAAAGGAATATTATTTTGGATATTCTTTTAGATTATTATTTTATTAAATCAATATTACTTTTGAATATTCATTTAAGATATTAAATACTTGATGAATATTATTTTAATATTCATCTGAAGCTTGATTTAATTATCGAATATTATTTCGAATATTCCTTAAGGCTTGGATTACTAAATGAATATTACTTGATATTCATTTAGGATATTATTCATTAAATGAATATTACTTTTGAATATTCATTTAAATTCCTAATTAATCATGAATATTACCTTAAATATTCTTTTCAGGTCTTATTAATTAATGAATATTGTTTTGAATATTCATTTAAATATTTATTTATTCAATAAATATTCTCCTGATATTTCTTCAGGGATTATTTTGAGAAATACTCTGATTAAAAATATTCTTTCATATTCCCAAATATTCTTTCAATATTTTAACTCAATGAATATTCTCTGAATATTTATTCCATACTTAGAATAATCTCGATAAGGATTAATCTTCTTCGATTATTACAGAAAATATTTCGAAGTCATATTATTATTAATCTTATATCAAGAAAGGTTCCCAGACATCATTCATCTTTGAGTCTATCTTCTTAATAATAAGGGAACCTTACTTGGAAAAATGTTATTTATCTTGTCGACTTCCCGGTCATAAAGTATTCCCTTCACCCGCAACTCGGGTGCCGTTGACTTATTAAGTCGTTGTTTACCTTCTCATCTTTCGAGGGGTAAGATTACTGGAACAAGTTGATATCCGTTACCAAGTAATAGCTTGGGAGTTATTGGTAAATTTTCCTTTCCAACTAGATACGACTACTTTGTGGAGTCTTATCAACAAGTATTATACTTGGGGAAAGGGGGACGAACGTTATATTCAGAATCATGAACTCTATTTGAACTAGGAGTCGTGTAAGAGGCCGAGTAGCGCCGGTCCATCCCCTTGGCCCAACCGTTGGCCGGGGAGAGCTAGCATGGCGGTATACAAGTAAAGCCGTCAGTTCTTCCTTCTACCGGTAGTAAATCTAAATTGAGCTGTACGATCTCGACTGATCATCAAGATTGGAACAGCGGGCGCGGTGAATACTCCATCATTGGTTCATCATCCAAATTCATTTATTTCCTGCAACATGATTACTGTTGGCAGAGTTGGAAAAGAGTCATAACTGGAATTGCAACCCTTTCTTGCAAGTTCCTCTTCTTAATAACGATAATAATATCTCGCTTACTTTGATGTAGCAGATATTCCTTCAAACAAATACTTTAAGTTACCTTGTAACTTCATCGTTCATATTATACTGGCATCATTTCCGTAAATGCATGGCATATGGTTTAAAAGATAGCTTTGAACTGTTTTAAATTATCGTTCAGTTATATATTTGTTGGTGGGCTTTCGCTCACCCTTGCTTTGTTTATATTATGTCACAACAACAGCTAGGACAGATGGCTCGCGTCAGGCGCACTCGGCGCAAGCAGGTTACCCGACCCACCGGACTACCCGCTGAGATGCTAGCCGCCATTGCTGAGGTAGCATAGTTAGACAGCTTTTGTTTCCTGTTTAACTATATGTATAATTAATGTAATCAACGGCAAAACTTTTAAACCTATGATGTTATCCTTTTGGGATTGTAATAACTTTTATTCGTAACCCTTTAATGTAAGACTTATTTCAATTTCATCTCTGGGACTATAACTGTTGTGTGTGTGAGTGGTAATTATTGTGGGGTCACAGCATGTGATTTATTTATTGTGGACTCAAGTCAAGTATTATGAATGGATGTAAGACCGTAACCACCAGATCCCTGACCCCGGATCTGGGGGTGTTACAGAGATGGTATCAGAGCGAGAGTTATATATCCCAAAAGATGATACGACGTTATATAATAATAAATTCAATAATATAATAAGAACCCTTGCCAGGTTCACCTAAAACCCTTACGGGAACTTTTTAAGTATCATGATAGTAACATAGTTCGTCTTGTGTAGGCGAGCGACTTGTCGGCCCAGGAGGCAGCTGCGAGACAGCATGATGAGGACATGTTCCGGACTAGGGACCCATACTATGAGCACTTGCCTGAGGATGATACTGAGCCTGAGGAGGAGGACGCTGAGGAGGTCCAGGTTGAGGCTGATACTGATGTGATCGAGTCTGAGGAGGAGGACCCTGAGGAGGTCCAGGATGATGCTGACACAGATGTTGTTGAGACTGAGGGGGAGGAGGACCCGGAGGGGGTCCAGACAGGACAGGACGCTGAGTTAGTGGTTGAGGATGATGATTATTGGGTTATGACTGAGTTCAGGACTATGGGAGATGACACTGACATGACCACGGATCAGGTGGTGCCGGTGGATGAGGGTGTTGAGGGAGATATAGATGAGCCAGTAGTTGGTGCTGTAGGGAGTCCTGGACTTTTTGTGCCACTCCTCCCTGTTGAGAGAGCCCCTACCCCACCACCACTACCTGTGAGCCCCTACCCCGACGAGTTTGAGGAGCTTACCCCAGAGCCCCAGCAGACAGAGACTGCCGCTCCAGCTGAGCCATCCACCCCACCTCATGCCCCGATAGGAGGAGTCCCAGTATGTGTTCACAACTTGATTGTGAACGGGCTTTATAGAGAGTTGTCTGTGGCAGATGCCAGGTTGGCAGAGTCTAGGAGTGAGTTAGCAGCAGAGAGAGCCGCCCGGATGAGGGTGCAGGGCAGGAGGACTATCAGTGACAGAGTTGGGTATAGGGCTGTGACCCGCATCGAGCTGAGGGCTCGGGTGAGGGTGCGACAGTTGCCTACTGATGGGCATGGTAGGGTAGACAGAGCAGCGGCTGAGGAGGTTTTCCGCATCGCCATGGGGAGGGTTCGGAGGATGTTTCGTCGTGACGGCTGATTTCAGATGTAGTGATGCAGTGGTCTAGTTGTCTAGTCATGTACGGACATAGTGGTGCCGGCTTTTGTAGGGATGGTTTTCTTGTACTTGTTTTCCCTTTTTGCAGACTAGACAGATAGACAGCATATTTCACTTTTGACTTGTTGTTGTTGTTAGGATGGTTGTACTTTAAACTATCGTTGTAACTCGGATGTTGTACCTTTTCGGTACCTGGTATATATTTGTTTCCATTTCAGTCATTACAATTTTGTTGGGATGTGATCACGAGTTTATTAGCATATGTATTACTTTTCGATTAAGTTGCCATGAGATATAAAACTGTGGGATTTTAAACCCAATCATGTAAAGAAATGTGCAAGGAAAAATCCTCTAAAACAGATCAGTGAACCTAATGTATAACTTTCCAAATTTTCAGTAAAATGCCTCCAAGACGAATGGGCACTAGGGCTAACCCCCGCGAATCTACTGACCAAGAAAGTCACAACCAACACGAGGAAAACCGTGGAAGTAGTGAGGAACAAGATCAGGACTATAATGAGCAAGAAGATTCCCAGTATGGAGCAGAGGATGAACCCCTGTACTCTGAAGAATTTGAAAGGGAAATAGAGGGTGGAGAAACTGAAGTAGAACAGGAAGGGGAGAACCAGGGCGGAAACCCCATGGGCCAGTTTATGGATCTACTTAGGCAGAATTTGAACCAATACCCCCAACCACCGCCAAGCAACAACACTTCAGTGGCAAATTCCTTTAGGGCCTTTAAGTCCCTTAAGCCCCCAGAGTTCCACGGATCGGCTGATCCCGTTGAGGCGAGGGCCTGGATCAAAGAAATGGAAAAGTCTTTTGAGATTCTGAGTATCAATGAGGCTCAGAAGACTGTTTTTGCTACTTACCTACTAAAGGGAGAGGCCAATTATTGGTGGGAAGCCAAGAAAAACATGGAGACTGATGCTGTCATAGCCTGGGAAAGGTTCAAACAATTATTCCTGGAGAAGTACTTCCCGAAGTTCATGAAAACCCAGATGGAACTTAAGTTCTTGGAACTGAAACAGAACAATATGTCAGTGGCTGACTATGAGGCTAAATTTACTGAGCTATCAAGATTTGTGCCAGAGTTTGTAGACACAGAAGAGAAGAAAGCTAACAGGTTTCAACAAGGGCTGAAACAGTGGATCCAGAATAGGGTGGCTGTTTTAGAGATTACAGATTATGCCACCTTGGTGCAGAAGGCAACCATTGTGGAGGCTGGTAGTGATCAGATGCAGAGAGAGAGAGAGAAAGGGGGGATAAAGAGAAAGCATGTTAGTATGGGCGGAAGATCCGCTGGAGGAAAACCCCCAACCAAGTTTAATCGAGGAGCGGTTTCCCTACCAGGGAGGAGTGTAGGGTTTAAACCATCTGCGAGTGTGAGTGTGAGCCAGGGCGGCCACCAATCAGGAATGTCCCGTTCCAACCCTTCTCGACCTCCATTGCCATTGTGTGCTACTTGTGGGAAGAGGCACTCCGGGGTGTGCAACCTGAAGCAGATAAACTGTTATAAGTGTGGGCGAGCTGGGCATTATGCTACCGCTTGCACCACGGTCATCCCTAACAGCACAACCTGTTTCCAGTGTGGACAGCGAGGGCACATGAGGAAGGATTGCCCAAAGAGCAAACCAGCAGCATCAGGAGCAAGCAAGGTTGCCTCAAATAGGCCACCAACTGCTAGGACTTTCAATATGTCAGTACAAGATGCCGTGAGGGACACAGATGTGATAGCAGGTACTTTTTCTCTTAATTCAGTCAGTGCAAATGTCTTATTTGATTCAGGAGCAACTAAGTCTTTTATATCTAGAGATTTTGCGCATAACTTGAAACTTAAAACCCAGCAACTAAGAGATTCCTTACAAGTAGAAATAGCTAATCAGGAAATCGTACCGGTTAATCAAATTCACCCCGATTGTAAGCTAGAAATAGGAGGACGATCCTTCTATGTCGATTTGATTCCTTTTAAGCTAGGGGAATTCGATGTCATTTTGGGTATGGATTGGTTGTCTCGCAATGATGCGCAGATAGATTGTAAAGGGAAAAAGGTTAAGTTGAAAACCCCAGGGAAGAAAGAAATAGTGTTTAAAGGGATGCGACAGACCCAGAAAATTCTGACCATGGCGCAAACCAAGAGATTGTTACGAAAAGGGAACGAGGCTTATTTAGCCTACGTTATAGATACTCAGAAGGAAGTGCCAAGATTGCAGGACATTCTGGTAGTTAATGAGTTCGAGGACGTGTTCCCACAAGATCTTCCTGGACTACCACCTGATAGGGTAATTGAGTTTGCCATCGAATTAGCCCCGGGGACGGCGCCAGTTTCGAAGGCCCCGTACCGACTAGCCCCAGTAGAAATGAAGGAGCTAGCTAAACAATTACAGGAATTGTTGGATAAGGGCATGATAAGGCCCAGTGTGTCGCCTTGGGGCGCACCAGTGTTGTTTGTTAAGAAAAAGGATGGAAGTATGAGGTTATGCATCGACTACAGAGAATTGAACAAGCTAACCATAAAGAATAAGTATCCATTGCCCAGGATAGACGATTTGTTTGACCAGCTAAGAGGAGCTGAATACTTCTCTAAGATTGATTTGAGAACGGGATATCACCAACTGAAGATCAAACCTGAAGATATCCCGAAGACTGCATTCCGCACCAGATATGGACATTATGAGTTCTTAGTTATGTCGTTTGGATTGACCAACACCCCAGCAGCCTTCATGGACCTAATGAATAGGGTGTTCAAGGAATATTTGGACAAATTCGTGATAGTTTTCATTGATGATATTCTCATCTACTCAAAGACAGAGGCAGAACACGCTGAACATTTAAGGATAACCTTAGAAATACTCAGGAAGGAGCAGTTATATGCCAAGTTCTCCAAGTGTGAGTTTTGGAAAAATGAGGTACAATTCTTAGGGCACGTGATCAATAGAGAAGAAGTGTTGGTTGACCCCTCCAAGATAGAAGCAGTTTCAAACTGGGAACGGCCAACTACTCCAACCGAGGTGAGGAGTTTCATTGGACTGGCCGGATATTACAGGAGATTTGTCCAAGACTTTGCGAAACTCGCAGCTCCATTAACTCGACTTACCCGTAAAACCGAGAAATTTGAATGGACTGAGAAATGCGAGAAGAGTTTCCAGGAGTTAAAGAAGAGGCTGGTGACAGCCCCAGTGCTGGCATTACCTGATGGAAAAGGAGATTTCGTGATTTACAGTGACGCTTCGCATAAAGGACTGGGATGCGTGCTTATGCAGCACGGCAAGGTAATAGCGTATGCGTCTAGGCAATTGAAGGATTATGAAGTCAGATATCCCACGCATGATCTAGAACTAGCAGCCATAGTCTTCGCTTTAAAGATTTGGAGACACTACCTGTATGGGGAAAAATGCGAGATTTACACAGACCATAAGAGCCTCAAATACATTTTCACTCAGAAAGAGCTTAACATGCGCCAGAGGAGGTGGTTAGAGTTAATCAAGGATTACGACTGTGAAATTCGATATCACCCGGGTAAAGCCAATGTGGTGGCTGACGCCCTTAGTCGGAAAGAGAAGCTCAAGATGATAACTTCAGAGAAAGAGCTAGTGAAGGATTTTGAGAAGTTGGAAATCGAGGTTAAGTTACCTGAAGAGGGCCAAGAAAAGTTGATGGAAATTAGAATCCAACCTCCATTGCTAGAAAAGATTAGACTGTGCCAGGAACGGATGATGGAGGAAGAAAAGAACTCCACAGAAGAGCTAATGACCGGGGAGGAAATTAAGTGCGAAAGAGACAAGGAAGGGATCATGAGGTACACGTACAGGATATGGATCCCAAATGTTCAGGAGCTCAAGGATGAGATTTTAAATGAGGCACACAACTCAAGATACTCAGTGCACCCCGGTAGCACTAAAATGTATAGGGATTTGAAGGAGTATTACTGGTGGCCCAATATGAAAAAGGACGTAGCAGAGTGGGTAAGCAGATGCTTGACCTGCCAACGAGTGAAGGCAGAGCACCAGAGACCCAGCGGACTTCTACATCCCTTAGAGATTCCAGAATGGAAATGGGAACATATAGCCATGGATTTCGTAGTAGGTTTACCCAGGACCAAGGCTAATCATGACACCATATGGGTAATTGTAGATCGACTGACGAAATCGGCTCACTTTCTCCCGATCAACGAAAGGTACATGGTCGATAGACTAGTGGACATCTACTTAAAAGAGATAGTGGCGCGACATGGAGTCCCAGTCGCAATAGTATCCGATCGAGATCCTAGATTTAACTCCAGGTTTTGGAGAAGTTTTCAAGAATGTGTAGGGACCCGGCTGAACATGAGCACAGCCTACCACCCCCAGACAGATGGGCAAAGTGAAAGGACCATCCAAACACTAGAGGATATGTTGAGAGTCTGCGCGATAGACTTCAAGGGGAGTTGGGATGATCACTTGCCATTGGTTGAGTTCTCCTATAATAACAGTTATCATTCAAGCATTGGGATGCCACCTTATGAGGCCCTTTATGGAAGAAAATGTCGATCTCCCTTGTATTGGGATGAAGTTGGAGAGCGAAAGATGCTCGGGCCCGAAGTGGTCCAACGAACTAAAGATGCAGTAGATCTAATCAGAGGACGGTTGGTAGCAGCCCAGGATCGACAAAAGAAATATGCCGACTTAGCTCGGAAAGGCAAGGAATACGAGGTAGGGGACCTAGTGTTCTTGAAAGTGTCACCTTGGAAAGGTTTAATGAGATTTGGGAAGAAAGGAAAGCTGAGTCCCAGATACATTGGACCATTTGAGATCTTGAGACGGATTGGGGAACTAGCTTATGAACTCGCATTGCCCCCGAATCTACAGCAGGTGCACAATGTGTTTCATGTTTCGATGCTGAGGAAGTATAATCCGGATGCAAAGCATATTGTAGAGTATGAGCAAGTGGATATGCAACCAGACCTGACCTATGTGGAGCAACCTGTGGAAATCATAGACCGGAAAGAGCAAGTGCTCCGAAACAAGGTCATTCAGCTAGTCAGAGTTTTGTGGCAGAACCACAATGTAGAAGAATCCACCTGGGAACTTGAAAGCGCAATGCAAGAAAAGTACCCCCACTTGTTTTCAAACTGATTCCGGGACGGAATCCTTTTAAGGAGGGGAGACTGTAAGAACCCAGATTTTGGGTGGGATTAAAACTTTTATGTATTTAATGATGTAAGAATGAATAGTGGTTATGACTGCGATGTAACGAAGATCTATTAAATAAATGGAACGGATTTGAATTCAATTACTTACATGTCATGCAGAATACTTTTGGTTGACGGCATAGGTAAGAATGATCTATCTCCTAAGGATATAAGTATATTACTTCAAGTAAGATTATTCTTGTGTCATCCAAATCAATATCTATTATAAGTCCAGCGGTTCCGTAAAAAGGTTAAGAAGCACTCGAGAGTGAACCAGGTTCATTTTCCTAATTATAGGAATTAAATAAAAATAAGTGATGAATAGTGATTTTGGTGGAATTTGGAATATTATTATAATAATGATATACCCGGTATTCGGAACGGATTTCTGAGTTCGTATTAGTGATCCAGGAAGAAAATAAGTGTATGTAAAAGCCGTCGGATTCAGAAAAAGAGCACTTTTATTTTCTCCGAGATTTCCCTGGACACTACAAGACTTAAGGAGTTATAAAAGGGAATTAAGGAATTTAAATTCGAGAAGTATTAAGTAAGATGAAGAATAGTATTAGAAATATTAAGAAGGTTTTCGGTAAAACCCTAACTAGAAACGAATGAGTTATTCTCTCGAACGATCAACGAACAAGCAAGGAAATTGAGTAATACCCGGACAAAGGAACGAATAAATAACCAAGAGACAAACAAGTGCAATTGGTGGGAAAAGGAGAAACCCAAGTAACATCCTTATAAGTCAACTACAAGATGAGTGGTGTAATTGCATTCTTGCAAAAATGGAGTTGTTTGTTGTAGTGCCAACACTTGGCCCAATGAGGAAGCAACAAGTGGCACCATTGGATTGCCAACAACACATTAAAAGAGATGCATCCATTATATATGCAAGGGTTATACATGTATTAGCCATAAATCACCAAAACAAAACAAATCACCACCATTTTTCTCCATTTCTTCATAAAAATCTGCCCATTCTTAGCTAATTGGAAGTCCAACTTCCAACCATCACTTGTTCTTCAAATTTTTATGGTAAGTACTACATATCATGGTAATGATCTCCTAGAAATTTCAGCTTCAAATTCATCTTTTATCATTTTCAAATAAATCATCAAAGATGATGATGAATAGTGTTCTTCATAAACTAACTTTTATTTCTTGATTTCTTTTGATTATTCAAGCTATACTAAGGCTAGATAAGGGCTAAACAAGGCTTGATAAGTTCATACATACACCAAGGAAGGTATACCACTCTTGAAAACCAAGCTCTTAGTTTAAGTTTTGGTATTTTAGATGAGTTATATGGATTTAATGCATGTTTAGGACCTTAAGATTATGATTGGGATTTATTAAATGTGAAATTAGTTTAGATGAACGGAAAGACATTGCTTGGTCTTAGTTCATGGTTGAATAACATGTAAATGTTGTTTGGAGTGGAAACTATAATTATTGGATGGTTTGAAATTTGGAAATCATGTAAACATAGCCGTCGTAATGCCCGATTGTCGTTAGCCTTAAGAAACCGTGATTAGCAGTAGCATGAACACACTGTCCAGTCTCGGATTTTGCCATGAAAGGCTAGATTATGTTATAAGCTTCGTTTTGATATAAAGATCACGTGAAACGGACTTACGGTTTAGGATTTATGACTAAATTACTAAAAGTAGTTCGAATCCGTAAACAAAAGTTCGTAACTGAAATTGAACCCTCTTAAGCAATGTAACGTCATGGCGAATCTTGGTAAATAAATACTAGGGGTAAGAAGGAAGGTGTGAAAGAAAACCGTATGTCAAAAAGAGCATTTTTCGATTTATTAAAAATGTTCGAGTTAAGGTTAAACGCGAACGAACCCCTAAAAGACGACTCTTTTGTAACTTTGGTAAAACACTTAGAAAACGGGCGATAAAACTCGGAGTATAAGATTGGTTCGTAACGATCAACCTTAGAACTCGTATGACTCAAGTATGTCCCAAGTATAAGTGCAGTGACATGTCGTATTAACGAACGAATGTCGGGTCGGATCAGTGATAATAAGTAATCCACTAATAGGGGTATAACGAGATAACTCGAGAACGTGTTTCGATTTAAGTATAACTTAACTTTTAATATGTTAAGTGATTAATCCCGAATGCCTTGGCTATTTATAGATCACCAGGCTGAACCGGGACCCGCTACCACTACCCCTTACCGTACTCGACTACCAGGCAAGTTTCAATTCCCTTCTTTTAGGCTGTTGTTGTGATTGAATAAATATATATATATATATGATTGCTGATATACATATGCCATTGCATGCATGCCTACTTTCAAGTTGAATTGATATACTTGTTCCCTGAATGTTATTGTTGGCTTATAAGCTAGATAGTTATATATCAGTTATAAGCCGGTTATTATAAGACCCTCATAGAAGGGCGTATATATCTTATTAATCAAAAATAGACCGGGAGTCAATATTCCTTGATATATCGAGATTACCTCGAAAGAAGATATTTAAGTAAATATTTTCTATTATTTGGGCGACGAATATTATTTGAATATTCGTTCGAGACTAATTATTTTAACGATCCTTACTTCAAATAATTATTTGAACGTAACTATTCAACGAATAATATTTCTCAATATTCATTCAGAGTCGAACTGATTATCGACTATTATTTCGAATATTCTTCTAAAGATGAGACTATTAAAGGAATATTATTTTGGATATTCTTTTAGATTATTATTTTATTAAATCAATATTACTTTTGAATATTCATTTAAGATATTAAATACTTGATGAATATTATTTTAATATTCATCTGAAGCTTGATTTAATTATCGAATATTATTTCGAATATTCCTTAAGGCTTGGATTACTAAATGAATATTACTTGATATTCATTTAGGATATTATTCATTAAATGAATATTACTTTTGAATATTCATTTAAATTCCTAATTAATCATGAATATTACCTTAAATATTCTTTTCAGGTCTTATTAATTAATGAATATTGTTTTGAATATTCATTTAAATATTTATTTATTCAATAAATATTCTCCTGATATTTCTTCAGGGATTATTTTGAGAAATACTCTGATTAAAAATATTCTTTCATATTCCCAAATATTCTTTCAATATTTTAACTCAATGAATATTCTCTGAATATTTATTCCATACTTAGAATAATCTCGATAATGATTAATCTTCTTCGATTATTACAGAAAATATTTCGAAGTCATATTATTATTAATCTTATATCAAGAAAGGTTCCCAGACATCATTCATCTTTGAGTCTATCTTCTTAATAATAAGGGAACCTTACTTGGAAAAATGTTATTTATCTTGTCGACTTCCCGGTCATAAAGTATTCCCTTCACCCGCAACTCGGGTGCCGTTGACTTATTAAGTCGTTGTTTACCTTCTCATCTTTCGAGGGGTAAGATTACTGGAACAAGTTGATATCCGTTACCAAGTAATAGCTTGGGAGTTATTGGTAAATTTTCCTTTCCAACTAGATACGACTACTTTGTGGAGTCTTATCAACAAGTATTATACTTGGGGAAAGGGGGACGAACGTTATATTCAGAATCATGAACTCTATTTGAACTAGGAGTCGTGTAAGAGGCCGAGTAGCGCCGGTCCATCCCCTTGGCCCAACCGTTGGCCGGGGAGAGCTAGCATGGCGGTATACAAGTAAAGCCGTCAGTTCTTCCTTCTACCGGTAGTAAATCTAAATTGAGCTGTACGATCTCGACTGATCATCAAGATTGGAACAGCGGGCGCGGTGAATACTCCATCATTGGTTCATCATCCAAATTCATTTATTTCCTGCAACATGATTACTGTTGGCAGAGTTGGAAAAGAGTCATAACTGGAATTGCAACCCTTTCTTGCAAGTTCCTCTTCTTAATAACGATAATAATATCTCGCTTACTTTGATGTAGCAGATATTCCTTCAAACAAATACTTTAAGTTACCTTGTAACTTCATCGTTCATATTATACTGGCATCATTTCCGTAAATGCATGGCATATGGTTTAAAAGATAGCTTTGAACTGTTTTAAATTATCGTTCAGTTATATATTTATTGGTGGGCTTTCGCTCACCCTTGCTTTGTTTATATTATGTCACAACAACAGCTAGGACAGATGGCTCGCGTCAGGCGCACTCGGCGCAAGCAGGTTACCCGACCCACCGGACTACCCGCTGAGATGCTAGCCGCCATTGCTGAGGTAGCATAGTTAGACAGCTTTTGTTTCCTGTTTAACTATATGTATAATTAATGTAATCAACGGCAAAACTTTTAAACCTATGATGTTATCCTTTTGGGATTGTAATAACTTTTATTCGTAACCCTTTAATGTAAGACTTATTTCAATTTCATCTCTGGGACTATAACTGTTGTGTGTGTGAGTGGTAATTATTGTGGGGTCACAGCATGTGATTTATTTATTGTGGACTCAAGTCAAGTATTATGAATGGATGTAAGACCGTAACCACCAGATCCCTGACCCCGGATCTGGGGGTGTTACACAGGACGAGTCACAGTAAGGTAGATCAGACTTCCTACCAACTGACTATACAATGTAGGGTTGTCAAGTAGGCCACCATCTTTGGAGTTAAGTTTGACCCCGTATTCCAAAGGTGTAGATGTGATCTTAGTGTCGCTAATTCCAGATTTCAACAAAAGATCAGATGCATACTTGACTTGAGAAAGGGTGTAACTAGTAGGTACGGAAGAAACCTCAAGACCCAAGAAGTAGCTTAATGAACCAAGATCTTTCATTTCAAAATGCTGACTGAGAAACTGTTTGAGTTCAGAGATACCTGCACTGTCATCTGCGGTGATAATCATATCATCTACATAGAGGAGGAGAAGAACAATTCCTCGATCTGTCCGTCGAATGAAGAGAGCATGATCATATGGACTAGAAGAAAATCCTAGCTCACTAATGACTTTGCTAAATTTCTCGAACCAAGCTCGAGGTGCTTGTTTTAGGCCATAAAGTGCCTTGTTAAGCTTGAGCACTTGACCTGGAGAGAGATCAGAACTGGGAGGAGGTTTGAGATAAACTTCTTCATCTAAGTCGCCATTAAGGAAAGCATTTTTGACATCCATTTGCCATATATCCCACTCTTTTGATGCTCCAACAGCGAGTAAACTTCGAACCGATGTAAGACGAACAACTGGTACAAAAGTCTCCTCATAATCAATGCCATATTCCTGGGTAAAGCCTCTAGCAACTAGACGAGCTTTGTATCTCTCAATAGAGCCATCAGCATTTGTCTTAATTTTATAGATCCATCGACAACCCACAGCTGTTTTGTCAGGAGGCAATGTAACCACAACCCAAGTGTGACTTTTGTCTAGTGCCTGTAGTTCTTCTGCCATAGCCTCCTGCCAAAGAGGGTTAACACTTGCCTCTCTATATGTTTGAGGCTCATGCAATGATTCTATAGCAGAATATACATGATAATCAGTAAGACGAATAGAAGGTTTTCTTACCCGAGTAGATTGATGAGCATGCTCATCTGAAGAGGATGGTAAAATAGAAGGCTCGGTACTAGAATCCTCAGACTGACCTGCTATAGGGATAGTAGTAGATGGAGATGGTTGTGTGAGCTTAACTGAAGGATCTACTGAATGTATATCAGAAGAAGATATTGGAGATTCTACATATTCATCACTGGGATGTAGATCAATAAAAGGATATGTAAAGTGAGAAATGCTAGGAGAGGTGTTAATATGAAATTCTGACATAGATGAGAACATTTTATGCTCCCAAAAAGTAACATTACAGGAGACACGAAGACGTTGTGAAATAGGATCCCAACATCGGTATCCTTTCTGACCACTACCATAGCCAATAAAACAACAAAGACGTGCACGTGGTTCAAGTTTTGTCCTCTCATGTGGAGGAAGAAGAACAAAACAAGTAGAACCAAAAACCTTAAAAGAATCATATAATGGAGGTTCTTCATATAATTTTTCATAAGGGGAAACATTATTAATAACAGGAGAAGGAATCATGTTTATGGTGTGAACAGCAGTGAGTGCAGCTTCTCCCCAGAAGTATTCTGGACAAGAATAAGAAATGAGAAGGGCTCGAATGGTGTCAAGAATGTGTCTATGTTTACGTTCAGCCCGACCATTTTGTTGAGATGTGTAAGGGCAAGAACTCTGTGCAATGGTACCATAAGAAGCTAAAAAATTTGTAAGATCAGATTCTTTATATTCTTTGGCATTGTCGGTACGAAAGAGTTTTATATTCTTTTTAAACTGAGTGTGAATCATTGTGGAAATTTTTTTGTAAGTTTCTCCTAATTCTGAACGATGTTTCAGGATATATATCCAAGTGAAACGAGAAAAATCATCAACAAATATCAAATAATATCTCGATCCCCCCATAGTGGGGGTTGGAGAAGGACCCCAAATATCAGAATGAATAAGATCAAAAGTAGGAGATGATGTTTCATAATGAATAGGAAAAGGAAGTACATGTTGTTTTGCTAGTTTACATGACACACATTCAATTTTGTCTTCACTTACACTCCCTAAGAGACCCTTAGAAACAAGATTATGCAAACTAGTGGAAGATGGATGGCCTAACCGAGAGTGCCAGGTACTAGATGAAATCGCACAAGCTAGATGAAATGATGATTTTGGTGTAGGTAGATGAAGAGAAGTGAGCTCAAACAACTTTCCACATCTACGTCATGTCCCAAGTGTTTGATTTGTCTGAGGATCTTGTACTTGACAACCAAAAGGGGTAAAAATAACATGAAGACCAAGATCACAAATTTGGCCAATAGAGATAAGATTAAATGAAAGATTTGGAACAAAAAATGTGTCAGGGAGGGAAAGATCTTCAATAGATACATTTCTGATGTGTGACACATTCAAGCTAGAACCATCTGCTGTTTGAATGGTTGGAAGAAAAGAACTCTGTGTCTTCGTGGTAAATATGGATGAATCATTTGTCATATGATTGCAACAAGCAGAATCAAAATACCAAGAATTACCTGAGGTGGCAGAGAATGCAGTGGAAGAAGAGCCGGTTTTAGATAAAACCTGTTTGAGCAAAGAAGTAAACTCAGTAATGGATGTTGTAAGTGTAGTGTCTGATGTATATTCAGAGGTTGCAGCAACAAAGGACTGAGATAATTTGTTTGGATGAAAAGATGGCTTTTTCTTGCAGAACTGAATCGAGTAATGACCCTTTTGATGGCAATGTTGGCATGTGTGATTGCGAAGTGTAGTACAATCCTTAGTTATGTGTCCATTTTGACGACAAAACCTGCAAAAAGGTTTGATAGAAGTAGGTACTAGAGGTACCGCAAGGACAGTTTCAGCCATGGGGCTGGTTTTGCCAATGCCGAGTCGAGTTTCCTCGGAAATGAGTTCAGTTAAGGCACTTTCCAAAGAGGGCAGCGGAACACGGTGGAGAAGAGCAGCTCTAACTGGTTCGAAATTCTGAGTGAGAGCCATCAAAAACTGGATAAGTCGTTGTTGATCGCGCTACGCCTGATAGAGTGTGGCATCCTCTGTGTGTAACCACTTAGGTTTAGACAAAGTTAGATGAACCCAAAATGGTTGTATTTGGGAAAGAAAATCTGCTACTGGTTGACCGGGCACTTGCTTCTGTTTAATTAAGAAATTCAGAATCTGATATTGGTGAGAAAGATCAGATGTTGTGTACCGAGATGCCAATAAATCCTGTTGAGACATGTATGCATATGGATGATGATAACAAATACCACAAGATAGAAAATGAATCAAGGAATCGAAGCTGATGAACAAATCAGGAAGCTAACTAAAATGCAGATCAACTATAGCAATATCTTAAGGATGAAACTCTGCATACAGTTAGCATTTATTTCAGTAACAAGCCTGGAGATGCTAAAGTCTAATATCAGTAATCAAAAGAGAGTTTGTTAATACCATGCAAGTAAGTTCGAGAAATCAAGGAAAGAAGAGTTCGATAAGTCATTCGAGAACTCTACACAAAGGGTTTTTTCGAGAAGTCCTAATTCGAGAATTCAGATTGCTCTATTCGAGAAGTCTGTAAAATGAACTATTCGATAAGTCTGTAAAATGAACTAGTCGAGAAGTCCTAATTCGAGAATTCAGATTGCTCTATTCGAGAAGTCTGTAAAATGAACTATTCGAGAAGTCTGCAACATGCACTAATCGAGAAGTCCTCTCAGAAAGGTATTCGAGAAGTCATTCGAGAACTCGCTTTAAGGAACTATTCGAAAAATCATCATTCGAGAACTCAAGATTTATCTGTTCGAGAACTCAACCTGTTTCCACAATATTACAGAGTTCTCTAATGGAACATATCGAATGAAGATTGAACCCAGAATTACTTTGCAACCCGTGACTTATAGACAGTGATCAATTACACAGGGGATGTTACGAGTAAGGAGTCAAATTATAAATATTTGAAGGCTCAAACTCTTCCAAATGAAAGGTGCAATCAGTCACTGTTTATCTGACTTCAAGGGCAACAATAAGAGTGGAAGCAACCTCCAACATGATTACATTTCTACTGAAAGATTCAAAGGATATCTTGATGAATGCATAAGGATCAGTCGTTATATCTGTGAAGTTCGAGCACAGCTCAATAAGCAGAAAACCTTATTGACTTTCAAAAGGATTATCTTTTTGATTAAAGTTATTTTCAGAGACAGAAATCCAAAGCAAAAGATCTTGTGCATAAAGCATCACGTGGGCTTGGAAGCTAAGTCATTTCAAGAACTTAGTTAGTTTTGAAGAAAGAAACATACACTGACTTGAAGCATGCTGGGATTGTCCAGATCAAGTAAAGAAGACTTTCAAGATAATTCCAGAAATGGTTACCACTTCGAGCATGTGTGTGTGACAAGTTATATGTCAACACTAATATACGCAAGCGTACGTGGTCACAAGTAATATAGAATAAAGTTAAGTTCCTTCCCACAGAGACTGGTTTTGGTTTTGTTTAGTAGCTTAATGCACCTATGCACCAATGTATGATTATACTTCACTGCCTAGACAAATAACAAATTGGGGTTATGTTTAACTAATTATCTACTATGCAAATTAAAAATATTAGGAATTAACTAATTACGAGAATTGAATATCGAATTACTTATATGCAATAAAACATGGGATCCTAACTTCATTAATTACTTCGCCTAGACCTGACACTTTCAATCACTGTATGCAATGGTTTTGATATCTGATCGGACAACAAGAAATAAATACACGCTACATGTCAGTATACGTATACCAAACTACCCATACATCCACAAAAGAGATAGAAGATGAATATACACCAATTATGCTTAGACCCTATATGTCTATAGAATTTGAAAACATAACGGTTGAGGAGCAAGTTATCCAATTTGATCACATAGGGCAATATAAGTATTTTCATCTTATACTAAAAATTACGATGTCAAAACATGCATAATCCTATGCTAGCATGGCAAGTTCTAAACCTCAAGATCCACTTTCACTTCACAAGAGATTAACAGATTAGATGTTCGCGACGCATCTAACAATTAAGCATAACCATACGAGGATATCAGATATACGTCACACACAAATCTTTAAACATCAAGATACTAAACTACATAATTAAATCCGTTAGAATCCCATGACAACGATTAGTTCATAATTGAACTGCTCGTCACCATGGGAATTGATGAAAACGTGATAATAAACAATATATGAAAGAATGTTGTAATAGAATTAAAAGAATAGAGTTAAGAAAACAAATCTAGAATTTAGAATAACGCCTGAGAAAGAATACAAAAGATGTAGTAGATCGAGATCCGTTGCTTGTCACGAGCTTGAATCTTTCTCCACTTTTCACCGTTACAAATCTACGTACTTATTACAACGTTACGATGTGTTTAAATAGGCTTCAAAAAGCCTTACTACACAAGAAACTACCTTACAAAACTAATAGAATTTGACTCGGTACAGGAAACTACCAAAAATACATTTATAACTTGAATTAGGGCAAAACGGTAAAAATTCAGCAAAACTGGCCGCACAGGGGCGCAGCTAGGGCGCAGTCTGTGTAGTCCATCTCCGACCAAGGGTGCAGTCTGCGTAGTCCATCTCCGACCAAGGGCGCAGTCTGCACATCTAGGGCGCAGTCTGCCCACCAACTTTCTGGAATTTTCCTGTTTTCTGCTATTTCGCTTCGTTTTGACTCCAAATGCTTCCGTTCTTTTTGCATTAACTTCCTTCTTCAATTCTCTATCTAAAGGATCACTATGGTGGTCTTCTGCAAGACTCCATTATTCACTCGAAAGCTCCAATGCAATTCCAAAATCGACGGAACCGTAAGTCCTAATCGCCAAACTTGCAATCCTGCACACTAAAGAAAAATACATCAAAACTACAACAAACTTGAGTCCAAGACAATCAATTTAAGCCGATATGGAACATTCAAAGTGGATATAAAATCCACTTATCACACCCCCAAACGTAAACCGATTCTTGTCCTCAAGCATAAAAAACTAAACACTACCTAATTAGTACAACTTCCGTAGGTGATCACGGTTGCATTTGGCATATGCAACAAGCCCTTTAAACCCCTAGGTGGCCCTAGTGGACGAGTAAGGTCTCGTGAGGGCCTATAGTGAATGTACCCACAAAATCCATCTAACTAACAATGCAAAAACAATGCAATGCATGTATGCAACTAATATGAAAATGCAACGATCCCTTTTAGATTCACCAAAACCAACCAGCAAGCAAATATCTCAAAGAATGCAATACATCCCAATAGAGCTCGACTAAGTCCCCGTATACTAACAATACATGAACAGAAATGTGCATGTGTGCGGTGCTCATCAGATATACTCCTAAAACTAGATTAAAAATCATACATGCTCTTCGTCAAGACAATCACAGGTTTATAAATAGAATAGACGGTAAACACTTCATAA
Organism: Saposhnikovia divaricata; assembly: GCA_036435485.1. Classification (NCBI taxonomy): domain Eukaryota; kingdom Viridiplantae; phylum Streptophyta; class Magnoliopsida; order Apiales; family Apiaceae; genus Saposhnikovia; species Saposhnikovia divaricata. The sequence continues at coordinate 64,301,359 of CM071595.1, read as the reverse complement.
CCTAGGAATACCTCAATCCTTATCTGAGTTATCCAGGAATTCATGCTTTATTACTAACAACGACACATAATACTATACACAATAACGCATGCTTATTTAACCGTGCAATGGATGAGACCCCTAAAGGCTTTTACAATAATACCCATGTAGCGAGCGTTGGGTTAGTGGATCCCAGACTATAAAAGCCTTAGGTCTCTAGGCACAAAGTCCCCTAGAACTTAATTGCTCGAGTATTAAAGAGCTCACCCTGGTTATTTTGTATTTATTCTATTTACATGACTCTTTTTTTTCTTTCTGTTTTTTTTCTTTTCTTCTTTTCTATTTTTTTTCCAACTAAATTGGAATGAGTGTGTTTCGCTCCATCTCATCCAACCCTAGACTACTCATAAACATGAGCCGGCTACTAGCCATTTTGACACATAACAACTAGCATGAAATCCCTAGTTTCCCCCAAACTTAGATTTTAGTGCTCCAATTTTATCAAGGGAATAACTAAAATTCTAAATATAATCAAGTGATTAAATCTTAAAACTAACAAACAAGCATAATTTCAACCTAGCCAAAAAGCAACCTAATGAGACTTGTGTAAAATTTTGTTTCCATAACATGAAAGTCAATTCCTAGGAACTATAAATCAGCCCTCTATTCATCAATACCACAGTCAATAAAACATCTACCCACTAATCAGAATTAGCTCGTCCTAAGGGATCATGAAAAATGCATGCCATGAAAATGCAACTAAAATGAACTCACATGGTGCAAAAACACAATAACAGAATGTCCTAAATGAAACAAACATGCAAAATATACACAAACTATGAATGAATTACACTAAACATGCAAACCATGATTTCCTAAATGAATACAATGACATACTAATACAACAACAACCCTACTTATCCCCCAAACCACCCCCAAACTTGAAAGATTCAATGTCCGCATTGAATGGAAGTAAATACGAGGGATAGTATTCATCAGAATCGTCACCCTCCTCGGGTAAATCAGGTGGTGGATACTGCGTACGAGCTCCATAAACTGGCCACTGAACTGTAATGCCCGTGGACTGAAAAGCTATGCTCAAAGCTACTGTCATATCCTCAGCATACTCCCTGTTACTTGCGTGCATCGCATCAATACGCCTGTTAAGGCGCCGGAAGTGAGTATCAAGTGCTGACATGTCCACCATACCCTGCTGTGGACCAACTCTCGGAACCTGTGGCGGAGCGCCCGCTCCCTGACCACCAGCACCACCCACCAGATAACCTAAACCCCTAGGATGCGGAATGCCGCCCGGCCACTCTGTCATCCTACAAATAAAAGCATCATCTATCGGTGCCAAAACCTCCTGCTTAGGTTCGTCGTCAAACCATCTGGCTCCCACAGTATCACATAACCTCGAAATAATAGACTCATGAGGCATGCTGGCTGACGAAGGACCTCCCATAAACCGAAGAATACTCTGATTAATTACATAACCAAGGTCAACATACTCACTCCTGAGAATACCCCAAAGTAGAATAGCTCTGTCGACCGTCACATCAGCAGTGTGTGAAGAAGGCAAGACTCGAACAGATAAAAAGGAACCATGCCCGGGCAAACCTAGTCATGGATGCAGAAGGAAACGTAGTACGCTCAGAAGTACCCGGCCTTACTTTCCAAACTGTACCTGGCACACACCGCTCAGCTATAAAAGCATCCAAGTCAACATCGTCCTTCGTCTTGCGAGACCAATCCTCAACACCCCTACGCTTAGGCTAAAGACTAATGAGAGTACGAATGGCACGAGGCGAATAATCAACTGTCATCCCCCACACCATTGTATAGTTACTCCTCTCAACCTTTGCGTTAGAATAAAATTCACGAACAACATTCAAAGGAACTTCACTAGCATACTCACAGAAATATCCCCATCCCCTCTCCTGAATCATCTGAACCATCTCAATCGGCCTAGTAGGCAAGAACAACCTCTCCCTAAGAACACCCTTACTCGACAACCTAGCAAATTCTGCTTCGGCTGCAGGAGATACAAACTTTTCCATCTCTCCCCCAGAATTCGAATCCTCGTCCGAAGATGGACGAGTGCCACTATTACTACCCGTCAACCGTTGCCTTTTAGGAGCCATAGAAATCAAGAGTAATCCAATAAAAATAACACAACTCCACAAAATTCGAATTCCAATACGTAGCAAAAACACAAATTCGTAAGAATAACGAGAAAAGATTAGATCAATACCCAACGAATCGAAGAGGTGTAGATGCTTAAAATCCGCAAAAATTCAAACCAGGCCTCCTTTGATGCTTGAAATCGATGAAGTGATAAAGGTTGAATTTTTAGAGTAGGGTAGATGTGTTTATATAGGGGTGTATGTATATAGAAGGAATTGGAATGGGTTTGGGAATAGGTTTTAGAGATTTTGTAGGATTAGGAGATGTTTTATGGATTAGAATTGATATGGGGTTGAATTAGAGTAGAAGGTTATGAATACAAACTGATTTAGGATAGGAAAATATGGGATTTTAGGGAAAAATTTCGGCTGGCAGTATTGGGGGTGCGCAGTCTGCGCAGTGACTTTCTGCTCGAGGGCGCAGTCTGCGCAGTGGGGGGCGCATTCTGCGCGGTCACATTCTGGAATTTTTTTTTTTACAAAACACAAATCTATAACAAGTAATCTTCATACTTGGGTTGCCTCCCAAGAAGCGCTTCTTTTACGTCATTAGCTTGACGTTCTTCTTCCGAATCAAGTAGACGCCAAAACGGCGGAAACCTTCTCACGCTGAAACGAACCGCCATAGTATTGCTTCAACCGCTATCCATTCACCTTAAAAGAATGATCCGGTGTTGTTTCAAAAATTTCAACAGCTCTATGTGGAAACACCGTCTTAACAATAAATGGACCCGACCATCTCGACTTGAGTTTTCCTGGAAAAAGTTTGAGGCGAGAATTAAATAGCAACACCTGTTGACCTGGCAAGAATGCTTTTGGTACCAACCTTTTATCATGCCACCTCTTGACTTTCTCCTTATATATTTTGTTATTTTCGTAAGCTTGCTCACGAAATTCCTCAAGTTCATTCAATTGAAGCAACCGTTTCTCACCCGCAGTCTTGATATCCAAGTTCAACTTCTTTAACGCCCAATATGCCTTGTGCTCTAATTCTGCAGGTAAATGACATGCTTCCCCATAAACTAACTGAAACGGAGACATGCCTAGGGGTGTCTTATAAGCTGTCCTGTAAGCCCATACAGCTTCATCCAACTTCAATGACCAATCTTTACGAGACGGATTCACCACTTTTTCTAAAATTCGCTTGATCTCCCTGTTAGAAACTTCAGCTTGACCATTCGTTTGAGGGTGATAGACTGTAGCAACACGATGCGCCACATTATACTTTGCCATCAATGAAGTAAACTGGCGATTGCAAAAGTGAGTTCCCTCATCACTTATTATAGCACGTGGTGTTCCGAAACGCGTGAAAATTTGATTATGCAAGAAATTCAATACCACCTTCACATCATTGGTCGGCAATGCCTTAACCTCGACCCATTTAGACACGTAATCCACAGCTAGCAAGATGTACTGATTATTGCATGAAGAAACAAAAGGTCCCATGAAGTCAATTCCCCAAACATCAAAGATCTTCACCTCAAAAAACATGTTAAGAGGCATCTCGTTCCTTCTAGATATATTGTCAACCCTTTAACATCGATCACAACTCATTACAAACCGATGAGCATCCTTAAACAAGGTATGCCAATAGAACCCTGCCTGAAGCACATGAGCTGCTGTCTTTTCTCCACCATAATGGCCACCATAAATGGTTGAGTGGCAATCTCTCAAAACACTCTCTGTCTCACTATACGGAATGCAACGTCTGATCATCTGATCTGCTCCTTGTCTAAACAGAAATGGCTCATCCCAACGGTACCACTTCACATCTTGTAGAAACTTCTTCTTTTGTGCACTCAAAAGATCTGGAGGAATCACGTTGCTCACAAAATAGTTCACAAAATCTGCAAACCATGGTTCTTCATCTTGCACTCCAAAAAGCTGCTCATCTGGAAAAGATTCATTAATAAGAGCTTTGTTATGCGAATCCTTACCGTGGTCCTCCAAGCGTGATAAATGATCTGCTACTTGATTTTCCGTGCCCTTCTTATCTTTGATTTCCACATCAAACTCTTGCAATAACAGCACCCAACGAATCAATCTAGGCTCTGAATCCTTCTTCGACATGAGATATCAAATAGCAGCATGATCCGTGTACACAATCACCTTAGTTCCAAGCAAATAAGACCTGAATTTCTCGAAACCATAGACAACTGCTAGTAACTCCTTCTCCGTAGTGGTGTAGTTAAGCTGTGCATCATTGAGAGTTTTACTAGTATAGTAAACCACATGAAAAACTTTATCCTTCCTTTACCCAAGCACAGCTCCAACAGCATAGTCACTAGCATCACACATTAGCTCGAAAGGTTCCTCCCAATTAGGTGCGGTAATGACCGGTGTAGTAGTCAACTTCCTTTTCAAGAGCTCAAAAGCTGCAAGGAACTCATCATCAAACTTGAAAGGAACATCCTTCTCCAACAAGTTACACAAAGGTTTAGAGATTTTCGAGAAGTCTTGAATGAATCTCCGATAGAACCCCGCATGACAAAGAAAACTGCGAATTCCTTTAACAGAGATAGGAGGAGGAAGATTTTCAATAGTCTCCACCTTGGCCTTATCAACTTCAAGCCCCTTACCAGATACCTTGTGCCCAAGAATGATCCCCTCTTGCACCATAAAGTGACACTTCTCCCAATTAAGCACTAAATTGGTCTCCACACAACGCTTCAATACCAAGCTAAGATTATGCAAGCACTCATCATACGAAGTACCAAAAACTGAAAAATCATCCATGAAAACTTCCATATTCGTGCCAATCATGTCCGAGAAAATAGCCATCATGCACCTTTAAAAAGTGGCCGGAGCACCACAAAGTCCGAAAAAAACTCGACGAAAAGCAAAAGTGCCAAAAGGACATGTGAATGTGGTCTTCTCTTGATCTTCCGGAGCAATGCAAATCTGATTATAGCCCGAATAACCATCAAGTAAACAATAATATTCGTGTCCCGCCAATCTGTCTAACATCTGATCAATGAATGGAAGAGGAAAGTGGTCTTTTCTCGTGGCTTTGTTGAGCTTCCGATAGTCCATGCAAACTCTCCACCCCGTGACTGTTCGAGTAGGGATGAGCTCATTCTTCTCATTAGGAACAACTGTCATGCCTCCTTTCTTAGGCACACATTGAACCGGACTCACCCAAGAACTGTCTGAGATAGGATAGATAATACCCGCATCTAACCACTTTAGAATTTCCTTCTTCACCACTTCTTTCATAATAGGATTGAGTCTTCGCTGATGTTCAACAGTAGGATTAGCTCCTTCCTCAAGGAGAATTTTGTGCATGCAATAAGAAGGGCCGATTCCCTTGATATCGGCTATGGTCCAACCAATTGCTGACTTGAACTCCCTCAGAATTCGCAAGAGCTTTTCTTCCGCACTAGCTGACAAGTTGGAAGTAATAATAACAGGTAATGTAGATGCATCACCAAGAAAAGCATACCTCAAGTGCTCCGGAAGTGGTTTGAGTTCAAGTTTAGGAGCTTCTTTAATAGATGGTTTAAGACGCCCCTCCGAATTTTTAAGTTCCGCTAACCCAAGAGATTCAAAAGGCAAGTCAAATCTCCTTTTCCAAGGAGCTGAATTTAGCTGCTGAAGTTGCTCGGCTACTTCCTCATCTTCAAAATCAGAATTCCCGACTAACACTCTCTCCAACGAATCTGACTTAAGCAATTGATCAATCTCCGAAGTAACCGCAGAATCAACCAAATCCACCTTCAAGCATTCTTCTTCATCCGTGGGAAATTTCATTTCATTGAACACATTAAAAGTGACATTCTGGTCTTGCACCCTCATGGTGAATTCCCCTTTCTGCACATCGAACAAGGTTCTTCCCGTAGCCAAGAATGGTCTTCCCAAGATTATAGGAATCTTCTTATCCTCCTCGAAATCCAAGATAACACAAATCCGCAGGAAATATAAGTTTATCAACTTTCACCAAAACATCCTCTACTACGCCTCTAGGATATGTAACTGATCGATCATCCAACTGCAAAGAGATGTTGGTTGGCTTCGGATCCGGTAGACCAAGTTGCATGTAAACTGAAAAGGGCATGAGATTGATGCTAGCTCCCAAGTCACACAAGCACTTCTCAAAAGACAAATTACAAATAGTGCATGGAATAGTAAAGATACCAGGATCCTTTAGTTTTGGAGGCAATTTCTGTTGCAGCACAGCACTGCACTCTTCCGTTAGAGCAACGGTCTCTAATTCCTCGAGCTTCAACTTACGAGAAAGAATACCCTTCATGAACTTGGCATAGCTCGGTATCTGTTCAAGAGCTTCCGCAAAAGGAATGTTAATCTGCAACTTCTTGAACACCTCTAAAAACTTAGCAAACTTCTTATCCAAATTCTGCTTCTAGAGTCTTCTAAGATATGGAGGAGGAGGGTAGATCTAAGTATTTTTTGTAGACTGCTCCGGAGAAGCTTTAACAACAGGTTCCTTGCTTTTTACCACTTCACCAACTGGCTGATCAGCCACCAAGTCAGATTTTTCAATTTCGGGTACTGCAGAATTTTCTACTTGCTGATTCTGCACTTCTTCATCTTCCTCAGCTGCTGATTTTGGATCTGTTGTAACCTTTCCTGATCTCAAGGTTACTGCCTTGACCTGCTCTCTGCTTTCCCTCTTGCCTGGATTTGGCTCTGTATCACTAGGAAGAGTTCCTTGTTGCCTAACAAGTAGAGCACTTGCAGGTTGTCCCATCTGGTTCTCCAATGTCTTGAGAGCAACTGCCTGGCTTTTAACCATCATCCTCAACTCATCCATTTCTGATTTTTCATTAGAAGATTGCCCCGCATTAGCCTGGGGCTGTTGCTGCTGAAATCCCGGAGGCTGATATGGTTGCCTTGGAGCATACTGCTGTTGATAGCCCTAATTGAATGGCTTCGCTTGCTGTCCCTGAAACTGCTGCTGATAAGGCTGTTGTTGTTGAGAACCTTGAGTATTACTCCAGCTGAAATTGGGATGATTCCGATTATTAGGATGATAAGTGGCTGGAACTGGTGCAGCAGGTCTCTGGAAATTACTCACGAACTGTGCTGATTCAGAAGAGATAGCACACTGATTTGTCTCATGTGCACCTGCACATAGCTCACAAACACTAGCAACCTGCTGAACTCCATAATTTGCAAGAGAATCCACCTTCATAGACAAAGCCTTCAATTGAACTGCAATAGCTGAAGCTGTATCCACTTCAAAAATACCTGCTACCTTGCCTTGAGATAGTCTCTGGGATGGATTCTGATATTCATTCGCAGCCATCATCTCAATCAACTCATACGCCTTGTTATAACTCTTCGCCCATAGAGCTCCGCCAGAAGCTGCATCAAGCATGGGTCTAGTCTGTGCTCCCAACCCATTATAAAAAGAATTAATCACCATCCAATCAGGCATACCATGATGAGGGCACTTTCGCAGCATCTCCTTATATCGTTCCCAAGCTTCACATAAAGTTTTACCAGACTGCTGTGTAAACTGAGTAAGAGCATTCCTGATTGCTGCAGTTTTAGCCATTGGAAAGAATTTGACAAGAAACTTCGGAGCAAGATCATCCCAAGTAGTGATAGAACCTGTTGGTAGAGAATGCAACCAGCCTTTAGCCTTGTCCCTGAGAGAGAATGGGAAAAGCCTCAGCTTTACGGCATCTTCAGACACACCATTAAACTTGAAGGTGTCACAGATCTCGATAAAATCCCTAATGTGCATATTAGGATCTTCCGTAGGAGCACCCCCAAATTGGACTGAATTCTGAATCATCTGAATAGTACCAGGCTTGATTTAGAAATTGTTTGCTGTGATAGCCGGCCTGACAATGCTAGATTGGATGTCAATGATCTTTGGCTGAGAATAATCCTTCAAAGCCTTAGTCTCCTATGCGGCTGCTATTCGATCACCCATATTAACTGTTGTTTCGAGTTCTTCCTCTCCTTTCTTATCTGCAACTAAATCAATGTCTTCCAAATTATCCCTACGAGTTTGCGAACGTGTTCGCATACACGCTCAAGTACCTGAAAATCACACCAACAAACAAGATGTGTAAGTAACGAATCCAAGTTAGTGAACTCTAACGACCACTAATGACAAGCACATAAACTAATAAAATAGAACACCGAGACCCCGGCAGCGGCGCCAAAAACTTGTCAACACTAATACACGCAAGCGTACGCGGTCACAAGTAATATAGAATAAAGTTAAGTTTGTTCCCACAGAGACTGGTTTTGGTTTTGGTTTTGTTTAGTAGCTTAATGCACCTATACACCAATGTATGATTATACTTCACTGCCTAGACAAATAACAAATTGGGGTTTTGTTTAAATAATTAGCTACTATGCAAATTAACAATATTACGAATTAACTAATTACGAGAATTGAATATCGAATTACTTATATGCAAGAAAACATGGGATCCTAACTTCATTAATTACTTCGCCTAGACCTGACACTTTCAATCACTATATGCAACGTTTTTGATATCTGATCGGACAACATGAAATAAATACACGCTACCTGTTAGTATACGTATACCAAACTACCCATACATCCACAAAAGAGATAGAAGATGAATAGACACCAATTATGCTTAGACCCTATATGTCTATAGAATTTGAAAACATAACGGTTGAGGAGCAAGTTATCCAATTTGATCACATAGGGCAATATAAGTATTTTCATCTTATACTACAAATTACGATGTCAAAACATGCATAATCCTATGCTAGCATGGCAAGTTCTAAACCTCAAGATCCACTTTCACTTCACAAGAGATTAACATATTAGATGTTCGCGACGCATCTAACAATTAAGCATAACTATACGACGATATCAGATATACGTCACACACAGATCTTTAAGCATCAAGATACTAAACTACATAATTAAATCCGTTAAAATCCCATGACAACGATTAGTTCATAATTGAACTACTCGTCACCATGGGAATTGATGAAAACATGATAATAAATAATATATGAAAGAACATTGTAATAGAATTAAAAGAATAGAGTTAAGAAAACAAATCTAGAATTTAGAATAACGCCTGAGAAAGAATACAAAAGATGTAGTAGATCGAGATCCGTTGCTTGTCACGAGCGTGAATCTTTCTCCACTTTTCACCGTTACAAATCTACGTACTTATTACAACGTTACGATGTGTTTAAATAGGCTTCAAAAAGCCTTACTACACAAGAAACTACCTTACAAAACTAGTAGAATTTGACTTGGTATAGGAAACTACAAAAATACGTTTACAACTCGAATTAGGGCAAAACGGTAAAAATTCAGCAAAACTAGCCGCACAGGGGCGCAGCCTGCGCAGCTAGGGCACAGTCTGCGCAGTCCATCTCTGACCAAGGGCGCAGTTTGCCCACCAACTTTCTGGAATGTTCCTGTTTTCTGCTGTTTCGCTTCGTTTTGACTCCAAATGCTTCCGTTCTTTTTGCATTAGCTTCCTTCTTCAATTCTCTATCTAAAGGATCACTATGGTGGTCTTCAGCAAGACTCCATTCTTCACTCGAAAGCTCCAATGCAATTCCAAAATCGACGGAACCGTAAGCCCTAATCGCCAAACTTACAATCTTGCACACTAAAGCAAAATACATCAAAACTACAACAAACTTGAGTCCAAGACAATCAATTTAAGCCATTATGGAATGTTCAAAGTGGATATAAAATCCAATTATCATTATACCAGAAATGTATCATCACATTTCATGTAACTTTTACATGTCTTCATATAGTTTAAATAAGCTGTATGAGCTGCATAGTTTTGGTAGAGAAGAAAACACCGATCACAAGGCTGATAGCTTTAGGTTTTATTGTAAACACTAAAACTTTGTAATCCGCAGCTGTGTATTTTTACACAGAGAATTATCTTCAAATACAACCATCAGGTGGATTAAGCTTTCAAGCCAACCCACCTGAGATTTTTTATATCTCGTGCTGTATGTATGATTAGATAATTTGTTTATCTTGTTTTATGTCTATTTTTATAACAGTTTGATCTAAGCCTCATCATTTCGAAAGAATTTAGTTGAGATTGTATTCAACCCCCCCTTCTACAATCTCGTGGTGCATAACTGGAAAATAACAATTGGTATCAGAGCAAGCTTCTAGCATACAAGAAGTCTAAAGATCACCACCATGGGAAAGAAGGATACAGGCGTGAAAATTCCAATCCTCGACAAAGATAATTACTTTCACTGGAAAGTAAAGATGCATTTACATCTCTTATCCATCGATGAAGGTTATGTCAATTGCATAGAGAAAGGTCCTCATACTCCTATGAAGGCTAACACTGCAGTTGGAGAAGCAGCTGGAACTGGAGTTGCTGGAAGGCCTATTCCCAAACTGCCAGTAGAATTCACAGACGGGGACAAAGAGGAAGTCCAGAAAGATAAGAAAACCATGAATATTTTGTTCAATGGTATTGATCAAGACATGTTCGATAATGTCATCAACTGCACCACTGTTAAGCAAGTGTGGGACACCATTCGAACACTCTGTGAAGGGACTGAGCAAGTCAGAGAGAATTAGAAACAACTCCTCATACAATAATATGAACACTTTCACTTTAATACAGGTGAAAACTTAACTGATATGTTTAGTAGGTTTCAAAAACTGTTAAATGGGTTAAAGTTGTATGGAAGAGTTTATGAAACCAAAGACTCCAACCTAAAATTTCTAAGGTCTTTGCCTAAAGAATGGAAGCCAGTGACAGTCTCATTGAGAAACTCTCAAGACTACAAAGATTATACACTTGAGAGACTGTATGGAATTCTAAAGACCTATGAGCTCGAGTTACAACAAGATGAAGAAGTTGAGAAGAGGCAGAAGAAAGGTGGAAATGTAGCTTTGGTGGCCAATATTCCAAACAATCAAGATGGAGAGAAGATGAAGAATGTGGAAGCCACACCGAGTCAAAGAACCTTTGAAGGTGGAGCTGGAACTATCAAAGGCAAAAGCAAGATGACAGAGGAACTTGATGCACTGAGTGGAGATGAATCAAAAGATCTAGATGAATACTTGGCATTTTTGTCCAAGAGATTTTCTAAGTTGAAGTTCAAGAAGAATTCAGCAGGAGCCGGGCAATTCAAGAAAAGCTATCAACCTAATAAGGGCATGGTTGAGAGATCAAAGATCAAGTGCTATAACTGTGGAATTACTGGTCACTTTGCCAATGAATGCAGAAAATCCAAAGCTGAGAATGAAAAGAAACAGTTTGAGTCTACTGACTACAAGAAGAAGTACTTTGATCTTCTCAAGCAAAAGGAGAGAGCATTCGTATCAAGAGATGATGATTGGGCAGCTGAAGGAAGCTCAGATGCAGAGGAAGAATTTATCAACCTTGCACTCATGGCAAATGGTAATGATGAGGAAGCTAGTTCATCAAGCAATCAGGTACACTCTACGAATCTAACTGAGCTTTCCAAAGATGAATGTGATAATTTTGTTAATGAAATGTCAAATGAATTGTACAACAAGCATGTTACACTGAAATCATTTAACAAAGAGAATAGCAAAATTAAGGAGTTAAATGCTAGGTTAGGTGATAGGAATACTCTGTTAGAGACTCAATTAATTGATTTTGAGACAATGAGAAGAGATTACCAAGATGCAAAAGATAAACTACTTGAGGCTTTAGATAGAGAAGATTATTTAAAAGAACTGTTGAAAAAGGAACAGGATTTAATTGCTAAGTGGAGAGGATCAAAGGCTAAAACTGAAGAAATTGGTAGTAAGCAAGGAATTTGTTCTTTTGCAAATTAGCAGAAGCAAAGTTGGAAGTTGATGGGGAAGTTGCATCGGACAGTGACTCATTGGATGATGATTGTCCAAAGGAGTTGAAACCTGTTAGTAATACAACCTTGATTAAATTGCATAAGAAGTATGGTCCTGTCAGCAAAAACTTTGTGTTGGGAGAATGTAGCAAAACCAAGTCAGTTGAACAAGAAAACACAGGTCACTTATCCACCAAGAAATTGAAGGATAGGTTAGAGAAGACTGAACCTAAGGCTAAGGTTAACAGGAAGAATAGGAATGACAAGGTAGGAATTAACAAACATAGTAACTACACACCTGATAAATATGCTCCCAGAAAGGAATGTGTGAACTGTGGTAGTGCTAATCATTTATCTGCCAACTGTAAATCTGTTAAGAATACTTCCGTGCCTAATATGCCTAAGTTAGTACCTGTGCCTGCCATGAATGCTTTGCCAAATGTGTCTTTCCAACCTGCTCATGCATTTAGTCATTATGCCAACATGCCATTCATGCATAATCCATATCATGATGCTTATAACATGACTCAGTTGCCATGGATGATATGTTTGCACAGACTATGCCTAATTGCACATCTAGTTTTAATGCATATGAGCAAGTGGAACAACCTGTCTTTCAGAGATCCACACCAAGAGTTAAGATTGATTTAACTCAGTCATAACCCTTGGGTGGTAAGGGCTTGAAAAACAGGAAAAAGGCTAACAAGGCAGGACCCAAGGAAACTTGGGTACCAAAATCAACTTGATTTGATTTTGATGTGTTCAGGGAGACATAAAGAATCTTTGGTACCTGGATAGTGGTTGTTCTAGGCACATGATTGGAGATTCTACCCTGCTCACTAATTCTGAGGAGAGAGCTGGCCCTAGTATTACCTTTGGAGACAACAACAAAGGATATACTAGAGGATATGGCTTGATTTCACAAGGAAATGTTGTCATTGAAGAAGTAGCACTGGTTGATGGACTCAAGCACTACTTGTTGAGTATCAGTCAACTATGTGATAAAAATCAAAATGTGTGGTTCACCTCTGAAGCTTGTGTTGTTTTCAAGAAAAAACGACAACAAGGTAGTGATGACAGGAAATAGAAAAGGAAATGTGTACATTGCTGACTTCAACTCAACAAGTGCCAACTCTGCTACATGCCTCTTCAGCAAGGCAAGCATGGATGAAGGATGGCTTTGGCACAAGAGACTGTCACACTTGAACTTTAGAGCCATGAATGAATTGGTCAAGAAGGATTTGGTCAGAGGCATCCCAAAATTGGATTTCTCCAAGGATGGACTATGTGATGCTTGCCAGAAAGGGAAGCAAAGGAAGACCTCTTTCAAATCTAAGTCAATGTCTTCAATTGATCAACCTTTACAGCTTCTGCACATGGATCTATTTGGACTAGTAAATGTATTGTCGATAGCCAACAAGAAATACTGTCTTATGATTGTTGATGATTTCTCCAAGTTCACTTGGACCTTCTTTCATCATTTGAAAGATGAGGCAGGTGAAATCATTATCAAACATGTCAAGGCAATCAACAACAATCCAATCTTCAGAGTAAGAAGGATAAAAAGCGACAATGGAACTGAGTTCAAGAATTCTGTGCTAAGAAAGTTCTATGAGGGAGAAGGAATTACTCGAGAATTCTCTACATCAAGAACACCTCAACAGAATGGTGTGGTGGAGAGAAAGAACAGAACACTTATTGAAGCTGCAAGAACTATGCTTGAAGAATCAAAGTTGCCAACATATTTCTGGGCTGAAGCTATAAATACTGCATGCTACACTCAGAACATATCTTTGATCAACCAAGCAAAAGGCATGACTCCTTATCAATTATTCAAAGGCAAGAAGCCAACAATTAACTTTCTGCATGTCTTTGGATGCAAATGTTTTGTATTGAAGATTTATGGTGAGAACCTCGAGAAATTTGATTCAAAGGCAGATGAAGCTATATTTGTTGGGTACTCAGCTGGAAAATCTTAGAGAATCTACAATCTAAGACTCAACATTGTTATGGAGTCCATACATGTTGTCTTTGACGACAAGAAAATATCTGGTCTTGTAGATAAAGGTTTTCATGAGTCACTCTCATTCGAGAATGAGACATGTAGTGAGGCAAGTGAAGATGATGATGAAGAAAGAATAACAATGGGTGTAGAGAACAGACATGGACCATCAAGCGAAGTGCACAATGGACCATCTATAGAAGAGCAACAAACTCCATCTGGTGAAGATCATGTTGAAGCATCTATTGGGAAACAAAGAGAAGTATCTGTTGACAACTCTGTTAGAACTCCACTCAACATGAGGTTCATACACTCAGGGGGAGTTTCTCACAGTCAACACTTAACAACGAATCAAAATGATCAACATCAAGAGATTGAAGTAACTTCATCAAGGTCAAGCCTTCCACCACAAAGAAAATGGACTAAGGATCACCCTTTTGAGCTGATAATTAGTGATTCCAATGCAAAAGTCCAGACTAGGAGAGCAACTCGAGAAGAATGTTTGTATAGTAGCTTTCTCTCTAAAGAGGAACCTAAGAAGATCGAAGATGCTCTTCTAGATGTAGACTGGGTTCTAGCAATGCAAGAGGAACTAAACAAGTTTGAAAGAAATAAAGTATAGAAACTTGTACCCAAGCCAAAGGACAAATCAGTGATTGATACTAAGTGGGTATTGAAGAACAAGATGGATGAAAATGGTATAGTGACAAGGAATAAAGCAAGACTTGTTGCCAAAGGCTACAGTCAAAAAGAAGGAATTGAATTTGAAGAAACCTTTGCACCAGTGGCAAGGTTAGAAGCAATCAGAATCTTCCTAGCCTATGCAGCCCATACCAATTTCAAGGTCTATAAAATGGATGTCAAGAGTGCATTGCTAAATGGTATTTTGGAGGAGGAGGTGTATGTAAGTCAACCTCCTGGTTTTGAAGATCCAGACTTCCCAGAATATGTTTATTACTTGCTCAAAGCAATCTATGGCCTGAAGCAAGCACCTAGAGCCTGGTATGACACTCTTTCACAGTTCCTCATTGAGAATGACTTCACCAGAGGTACTGTAGATAAGACTCTCTTTTATAGATCTGTCAATGGCTCTATGATACTTGTCCAAATTTATGTAGATGATATAATATTTGGGTCTACTGATGAGAAACTTTGCAAAAGGTTTGCCAAACTTATGCTAAGTAAATATGAAATGAGTATGATGGGTGAATTAACTTATTTCCTTGGTTTACAAGTTAAACAAGTAAATGAGGGAATTTTCATAAGTCAGACAAAATATGTTTTTGATCTACTAAAAAGGTTTGACTTAGCAGATTGCTCTTCTACAAAAACACCCATGGCCACTGCAACTAAGCTTGAACTGAATACTAAGGAAAAGAAGGTGGACATTTCAAGCTATAGAGGCATGGTTGGATCTCCTTTATATTTAACTGCTAGTAGACCTGGTATTATGTTTGCTACTTGTTTATGTGCTAGATTCCAAGCTGATCCTAGGGAATCTCATTTAATAGCTATTAAAAGGATCTTCAGGTATCTCAAGGGGACACCAAACCTTGGCATTTGGTACCCTAGAGATTCTGGTTTTAATCTAATAGGCTATTTAGATGCAGATTATGCAGGATATAAGATAGACATGAAGAGTACAACAGGCACCTGTCAATTTCTAGGAAATAAGTTGGTCTCTTGGTTCAGTAAGAAGCAGAATTCAGTTTCAACCTCAACAGCAGAAGCTGAGTATATTGCAGTAGGAAGTTGTTGTGCACAGATTCTATGGATGAGAAATCAACTGCTTGACTATGGAGTTAAGGTTGAGAAAATTCCAATTTTCTGTGACAACACAAGTGCAATTGCAATTTCTGAGAATCCAGTGCAACACTCAAGAACCAAGCACATAGACATCAGATACCATTTCATCAGAGAGCATGTGATGGAAGGTACTGTGGAACTTCATTTTGTTCCAAGTGAGAAACAATTAGCAGATATATTTACTAAAGCTCTGGATGAAGCAACCTTTTCAAGATTGGTAAGTGAGCTTGGTATGTTGAATTTCTCATAATCTTTAATATCTGTTCAAATTGTTGCAGCTAGTGAATTTTATTCTCTGGATTTTATTTATTATTTGCTTGATTATTCTGGAGATATCGAACACCTAATTTGCTAGAGATATCGAATGAATATGTGTATTAACTTGAGTTGTCGAATGGATATTATGGTTGAGATATCGATCAGCTAATTTTCTAGAGATATCGAACTAGTCTTTTAACTAGAGATATCGACTAGTCATATGTTGAGAGATATCGAATAAGTATATGTTCAGACAAATCGAATGGTCAAATATTTGAGATGTCGAATAGTTTAATTAATTGTTGATATTACTTAAGTGCTTTATCTTGTGTCCATAATTTTCAAATGCTTTGTGTGCTCTGTTCTCTAAGATTATTTGTCTCGATTTGATTAGACATAAGCTGTCAGACTTAAATGATTTTAGAACAAATAGCACACATAATATTTTCACTTTTTATCTTTTCTAAATGGACTGTCAGGATTAGTATAGGACACCGTGTATCTCTTTTACATGCGTAAGTGTGTATTAAAGAGTAGTGACCTTTGATTAACCTTGCACCCGTTTATTTCCTAGATATTAAGTCGTGTGTTTAGGACTTCTGGGCTTATAAATAGGAAGTGGTAGACACCATTTAGACTTATACTTAACAAAAACAAATCCTTTTCAAACCCTTTCATCTAAAAGATGACTAAGAGCATCCTGAAGGTTTCTGTGGAGGAGTTTGAGGCCATGCCCTTCTATGCGAAGGTAATGGCCCTCTAGGAGAAGATAGACGAGCTTCTCGCTGAGGAGGAGAAGAACCTCACTACCATGCGTGCAGCGTTGGAGGTTCTCCGGGCTCGCAACCGGGAGGATGGCGTTGAAGACCCAGCCAAGGCCGCCTAGTTGGTGTAGGTGGGGGGGTCTTAGTTTAAGTGTTTATTTTTGGTTTTTATTTATTTTCAATGGTCTTTATGACCATTCTTGTAATGTTTTTTTAATGAAATGAAGTTTCCATCAATCGTTGTCTTATTGATTCTATGGTCTTGATCTATTTGCATGTCTTTTTAGAACGAGTTGCTAAGTAGATTATGTCTCGTCTTTCATAGAATGTTTAGATAAGATTACGTTGGACTGTGCTTGAATCACCAAAGTTGTTTTAATAATCTAATATCTGCAAATTAGCTTTCTTAATTCAACTTACACGATTTTTCTGATCTAATTGTGATTTGACACACATTTCATTCAGTTATCTTTAATCTAATCAGAATATTTAGATCTCATCTGGATCAGATTGAATAGATATGATAACTTAGACATTGTTCCTGATGTTTTAGTTATACGTTCACTTTACCATCTAACCCTAGCAGTGAGCTTTAATAGCTACACAGTTGCATAGTTTTGTGTCTAAATTGCAGTAATTTACATGACTCAAACTGACAACAAAGGATGATGATGATGGAGTAATGGTGTACCCACAGCAAGCCTGGTGATTGCATCAATCAGGTTTTATAATTCTGTCATATGCCATGTGTCACTTACTTAGAATTAGAACTTCATTAGAGATAACTGGTTTGTACTCTGTTTCACAACAGTTCTTATTGGTTAATTCTAAACTCATGAACAAGTATTTCTGCTGATTGAACTCATGTTTCAAATTGACTAACTATGGCACTAGGATTAAGCACAACATTTTTGCAGATACTTCAATGAATATTCATAACTTTCTCTGCAATTTGTTTCTTTTCCTAAGTACAGCTCCAAGCAAAATGCCGATTTGTTCACTCAAGACAATTGGTGTTCTGCATCTTGCTTAAGAGATTATTTCTTTATATGGAGAAGGCTCTTACAGCAGTTCACCTAGCTAAGGTATCGAGTTCATTTTTTTTAAAATCAGCATTCTTGTCCTAAAATCGTTGCCTTATTTTGCTGAAATGAGAATTGATGTAATGTCCCCCATATTCTCTAACCAATCAGCACACCATACTTTCATAGTTTTCATCTCTAAAACCCCCTCTACAGTTTCTCAACAAATTGTAGTTGACCATCCTTGCAAATCTTAACTTGAGGGGAGTGTCCAGGAGGAAAGTAAGGGTGAGGGAAGTGGTGAACATCAAGAAACCACAAGAATAAGGAAGGTGAAGGTGTGTAAAACCAGCCTAGCCATCCTATGTCTTCCCAAAAAGGCATAGTGATTAATACGAACATCCACATTTCTAGTTTTAGTCTCTCAATAGACTTTAACTATTGAAACAAGTTCCCAACCAGGAACACAATCAGTGAGGGTAAGGGACACACTTGTGCAACCTGTAACACTTGTCATCTAGCCAGGCGTTAGTACAAGTTGCATGGACACAGGGGGAGCACACACAAGTTACTCTTAACTTTTTTTTCTTTCTCAAATTCAGGTTGATGAATCTTCTATAAATGAGAAGATTCATCCCCACTCATGGATACCTAATTTGGAAATTGAATTTTTTTTTCACCTCCGAACCATCTTGATTCTTCATCCTAATTTATGAAGAAGCCAACACTCATTTTTTAGTTCACAGAGCTTTCTCTTCAAGCACTTTACTAAACCTTTAATCTCTATTTGATACAGCAATGCTAACATTTATTTCTCTTCAATCTTCTTGAGATCTCATGATCTTCATTTAGGACTGAGGGAAGGGAGTGAAAAAACAGGAGAGTCCTGGTTGCTCCAGGGCAAAAGGTGAGTTGTGTATAAGAGTGGTCTCCTATTTCTTCCAGGAGAGCAAAAGGAAATATTGAGTACCCCTTTAGTGAGGGAAGGTGAGTTGAGAGCAGTGATCCAGGATGAGATCCTGATGCAAAAACAGAGAGATGAGAGACAGCAGTTTTTGCTTCATGTAACATCTTTGATTCTGCTGAGGTATTACATCACTTTGATCATTTTACTTTTTTCTGATAACAAAAAAGGGGGAGAAGTTAGTTCAGTTCAGAGTCTTCTTTTAGAGGGGGAGACGAAGTTAGCTCAGTTAGCTCAGTTCAAAGTCTTTTTACAGGGGGAGACTTAACTGAACTAAGATCTTCAAGCTAACTCTCAGAAGACCAACAATTAAGGGAACAGAACAACTCTCAGAAATGGATGCCAGATATAGGGGGAGCAGCTCTTAGTACTCAAAGTGAAGTTAGTACAACTCAGAAACTGTGTCAAGGAAGTTTGATCAAAATTTTCTGTCCTAGTGAAAGGAGAATCTGAAGAGTGGTTTTTGTTATCATCAATATCTGGATTTATTCCTCTCTTCTTGGAGTCATAAATAGGGGGAGATTGTTGAGACATGCATGCATATGGATGATGATAACAAATACCACAAGATAGAAATTTAATCAAGGAATCAAAGCTGATGAACAAATCAGGAAGCTAACTAAAATGCATATCAACTATAGCAATATCTTAAGGATGAAACTCTGCATACAGTTAGGATTTATTTCAGTAACAAGCCTGGAGATACTAAAGTCATATATCAGTAATCAAAAGAGAGTTTGTTAATACCATGCAAGTAAGTTCGAGAAATCAAGGAAAGAAGAGTTCGAGAAGTCATTCGAGAACTCTACAAAAAGGGTTTATTCGAGAAGTCCTAATTCGAGAATTCAGATTGCTCTATTCGAGAAGTCTGCAAAATGAACTATTCGAGAAGTCTGTAAAATGAACTATTCGAGAAGTCCTAATTCGAGAATTCAGATTGCTCTATTCGAGAAGTCTGTAAAATGAACTATTCGAGAAGTCTGCAACATGCACTAATCGAGAAGTCCTCTCAGAAGGGTATTCGAGAAGTCATTCGAGAACTCGCTTTAAGGAGCTATTCAAAAAATCATCATTCGAGAACTCAAGATTTATCTATTCGAGAACTCAACCTGTTTCCACAATATTACAGAGTTCTCTAATGGAACATATCGAATAAAGATTGAACCCAGAATTACTTTGCAGCCCGTGACTTATAGACAGTGATCAATTACACAGAGGATGTTACGAGTAGGGAGTCAAATTGTAAATATTTGAAGGCTCAAACTCTTCAAAATGAAAGGTGCAATCAGTCACTGTTTATCCGACTTCAAGGGCAACAATAAGAGTGGAAGCAACCTCCAACATGATTACATTTCTACTGAAAGATTCAAATAATATCTTGATGAATGCATAAGGATCAGTCGTTATATCTGTGAAGTTCGAGCACAGCTCAATAAGCAGAAAAGCTTATTGACTATCAAAATGATTATCTTTTTGATTAAAGTTATTTTCAGAGACAGAAATCCAAAGCAAAAGATCTTGTGCATAAAGCATCACGTGGGCTTAGAAGCTAAGTCATTTCAAGAACTTAGTTACTTTTGAAGAAAGAAACATACACTGACTTGAAGCATGCTGGGATTGTCCCAATCAAGTAAAGAAGACTTTCAAGATAATTCCAGAAATGGTTACCACTTCGAG
Organism: Saposhnikovia divaricata; assembly: GCA_036435485.1. Taxonomy (NCBI): domain Eukaryota; kingdom Viridiplantae; phylum Streptophyta; class Magnoliopsida; order Apiales; family Apiaceae; genus Saposhnikovia; species Saposhnikovia divaricata. Next base: position 64,280,921 of record CM071595.1, on the reverse strand, counting down.
CATGTGTGTGTGACTAGTTATACCAGAAATGTATCATCGCATTTCATGTAACTTTTACTTGTCTTCATATAGTTTAAATAAGATGTATGAGCAACATAGTTTTGGTAGAGAAGAAAACACCGATCACAAGGCTGTTAGCTTTAGGTTTTCTTGTAATCACTAAAACTTTGTAATCCGCAGCTGTGTATTTTTACACAGAGAATTATCTTCAAACACAACCATCAGGTGGATTAAGCTTTCAAGCCAACCCACCTAAGATTTTTTATATCTCGTGTTGTATGTATGATTAGATAATTTATTTATCTTATTTTCTTTCTGTTTTTATAACAGTTTGATCTAAGCCTCATCATTTCGAAAGAATTTAGTTGAGATTGTATTCAACCCCCCCTTCTACAATCTCGTGGTGCATAACTGGGAAATAACAAATCCCAAATTTCTTTTGCAGTTTTGAAATTTTTGAATTGCAAATTAATTCTAGAAACAGAAGAGTTTCTAAAAAATGTGATAGCTTGATGATTTTTGACATCCCACTCTTCAATGCGATCTTTAAACTTTGACTCAATTTCATCTTTTTCTTTGGTTGGAATCGTAAAATCACCATTTACGTATCGCCAAATTCTTTTGCCTTTAAAAACACTACGCATATCTTGAGACCAAGCCAAGTAGTTGGAGCCATTCAAAATTGTTTGAATAGGTGAACTACTTTCTTTTTCCATGATAATTAGGTTCAAGGATAAAAGATGTAAATTGTAGGTTCAATTTGTTAGAATCTGAACTATAAGGATTGGACTGTGTATATTTAAAAGATAAAGGCTCTGTTTAGAAGACAAGTAAAAACTGGGGTACTAAAGTGTAATATAGCCAAAATATTTTAATGACCGTGAATGATTTTGGCCCAAATGGATATAGTGTTTAGCCCAATAAAAGGATAGAGGGCTGTTTGAATATTTAGCCCAAAATTTTGTTTCTGGCTTGTTTAAAAACACAGCGACAAAACTAGAACCTGGGTTATATTACTACAACACAAAACAATATATATGCAGAGTCTAATAATATATATTGAAATATATATGTGAATATGTTGAGATTTGGGTTACCCAGTTAATTAGAGTCTGATGGGGATGGGCAGTCCTATGACGGCAAGCAAAAGCAAAGTTCCGGCGATGGTGGCCTGAAAAGTCTGAGAAGCAGGAGATGGGTCTCAATTTTATGCAGAGGTGAGTATGAACGAGTTGAATAACTCGTGGTTGTGACTCGTCAGCGAGGTGGATGAGTAACCGAGTTGATTCGAACTGAACTGAATGATGCGTAGAGGCTAGTATGGTTGTTTGTATATTTTGTGGCTGCCAACTGTTTGAACAAATGTCTCAGAGACAAAGTGAAGTTGGCCAAGTTTTGACAGGTTTGCAAAGATTGCCGGAACGAACCCAAACAACAAAAAATCAGGAGGTTAGCTCTGATACCATGATAAATAGTGTGTGTTGTGTGTGCATAATATGTATACAGGTAGTGTATGAATATATATGACACTAAAGAATGAAGAAGATAACTTAGAAAGATGTTATTCAGCTTATTTTTATTACAAACGGAAGGTAGCTAATTTATACAAGAAAATGGTACATGAAAGTCTATGCTATCAATTACAAAGTTACACAAAGTCTATGCGTGCAATACAAAGTCTATGTTAAAGTCATGTTTTAACAGGCATGAAGTACCCTTACACTCAATAGCTCTGATGTAAACAAATAGGCAAACATTCAACATGGTAATTAACCTCATTAGCACCAAAGAACTATTAACTCGCATTTTCCGCAAATTGTTAAACGTTTGAAAAAACATCCCCATCTCCAGAATAAGTTGTAATTAGGGAATTCCAAGAAACTGGGTTTCTGCCATCAATCTTGTCAAAAACTACTTGTGCTTCAGTCACACAGCGACATCTTGCATGTGTATCCACTAAAGTATTTTTCACCTTAACCTCCTTGCTCAACTCCATCTTCACTGCCAAGTATGCAGTGAATCATCCTCCCCGTCTCAATTTCTCCTGCATCACAAACTGACAACATATTCTGATATTCACCAACACAGCAACATCAGGTATCAATTACCATATCTTCTTGACCGTTTAACAATCTTCTAAATAAATCTAAACTACAACCATAAAAGCCATTATTCAAAAACTAAAGATTCATCGAATTTCAAGAAACCGAATTCTTCTTGGCATTATTTTCACATACCCTGGCAGTAATTTGAATACATTGTTGTAATACTTTACTAAAAAAAATATTAGCCTATACCCGTGCAAATGTTACTTTTGATTTATTTATTTTTAAATTTATAGTGTGATATATATGATATTACAAATATTTTTTTTAAAATGTTGTTAGAAAGGATTCGAACCTTAGACCTTTGTATATAACAACTTTTAGTATTAAATCTAAATTAATATGTTTTTGGCGGGAATCGAACCTCCAACCTTTTTATATAACCACTTTTAGTATTAACTAGCTTAAAACCCGTGCGATGCACAGATTTTTTTAAATATTATACGACTTTTTTCATTAATTTGACTTATTTTTTTTAAACATGAATTTTGGAGGCTTAAATTTTTAAATGGGATGATTTGATGATAATTATATAAATGTTATCCGTGATATTTCTAGAAAAAGGAGGGATTTTAGTTAGAAAATATTGAAAAGATGATAGGTTTTAGTTGAAAAAGGTAATCGGTTAATTATTAGTAAATATTAAATTATTATTTTACTTTATTAAATAGAATGACCGTGATGTAATTGGAAAAAGAGAGGATTTAGTCAGAGAAAATTAAAAAGTAACATGTTTTAGGTGAAAAATGTAATTGATTAGTTTATAATAATTATAATTTAATTATGTTATTTTATTAAATAAAATTGCTCGTAATGTTTTTGGAAAAGGAGAAATTAATGTTGTCCGTGATATTTCTAGAAAAAAAGAGATTTTAGTTTGAGAATATAGAAAAGATGATACGTTTTAGCTGAAAAATGTAATCGGTTAATTATTAGTAATATATTATTATTATTTTATCGTATTACATAGAATCGTCTCTGATTTAATTGGAAAATAATAGATTTTAGTTAGAGAAAATAGAAAAGGTAACGTGAAAATTAAAAAGGTGATATGTTTTAGGTGAAAAAGGTAATTGAATGATTAGTTTATAGTAATTATAATTTAATTATGTTATTTTACTAAATGAAATTGCTCGTAGTGCTTTTAGAAAATGAGAAATTAATGTTGCCCGTGATATTTCTAGAAAAAAAGGGAATTTAATTAGAAAAAATAGAAAAGATGATACTTTTTAGCTGAAAAGGTAATCGGTTAATTATTAGTATTATAATGTTATTATTTTATTTTTATTAAATAAAACCGCCCGTGATATAATTGGAAAAAGAAAGGTTTTAGTTAGAGTAAAGAAAAAGGTTAACGTGTTTTGGCTGAAAAAAGGTAACCGCCTGTGATATAATTGGAAAAAGAGAGATTTTTGTTAGAGAAAAGCTAACGCGTTTTGGCTGAAAAAGATAATTGATTAGTTAATAGTAATTAAAATATAATCATGTTATATAATTGGAGGGAAATTATTTAGTTACTAAAAAATAGAAAAGGTAATATGTTTAACCTGAAAAAAGAAATTGATTAGTGAAGGAGAAATTTTAGTTAGATAAAATATAAAAAATATTATATGTTACTTGAAGAAGGAAATTATTTAGTTATTGAAAAAAGAAAAAGTTAATATATATATATATATATATATATATATAACCGGAAAAAGGAAATTAATTTATTAGTAGGATGGAATTTATGTGTAATTAAGTAAGGATAAATAAGTAAAATCAACAGGTACCATACCGACCGACCGACCAACCAAACTTTTAATGTTTTGATTATTATATAATAGCAGTGTTGTTAAAGGCGCGATTAATTGCGCGATTAATGGCGCTTCGCGCTTAGTTGCAAGGTGTGCGATTCGAAAATGTGCGATTTAGCACGATTCTGAAATCGTCCAAAAGGCGCTCATGAAGCGCTAAAAAGCGCATAAAGGCGCAAAAAAGCGCAAAAAGGCGCAAAAAGGCGCTCATAACAGTAAAAGACATGAAAATCCTTAAAAAGGAGGGTAAAAGGAAAAAATCCCTAAAATTATTTCACACAACTAATGGAAGATCTTTTGAAGTCTAATAAATGATAATGAAGAGGTAGAGTGATAATTTGAGGGGCCGGAGATTGAGTTAGATGACACCGAAGCTTTTGAATTAGAGAACTTTATAAATGAAGGCTTCATTATTGATATTATTATCATTTATTTATGTTCTTTGTTATGTTTGAATGTTAAGTAGTAGTTTATTGTTAAATATGTGCTTATCTTTTTTTGGTAAAAAGGCGCGCGATTAATGGCGCTTCGCGATTCGCGCCTCAAATTTGGGTCTTGCGCTTTTTTATAATTAGCGCCTTAAACAACACTGTATAATAGTATAGATATAGATTTTATATTAAAATATTGTTGGTGAGATTCGAACTTTAAACCTCTGCGTATAACAACTCTTAGTACTAGCTTATAAGGCGTGCAACGCACAGTTCATTTTTTAATATTTATAATTATATTAATATTTTTAATATTTATGTGTTATTATTTTGCATATCAAATTGTTGTTAAAAAATTGATATATGTGTGTGTGAATATATATATATATATATATATATATATATATATATATGGTTTTGCTCAAATGAGAACCCACTATTATTGTGAGAACTGAGATCTAATCTCAGCCCTCTATTTTTTATACACACATTAATCCTAACCACACAAATTAACCACCCAGATATACACTCACACACCTGTACACACACAAATACACGCAACTAACGCAAATACACACACAAAAACATACACTTACACACACACAGATGCAACCGACAGGCAACGCAACTAACGGACTGAGTCGCGGACTCGCTCGATTCCGCTCAGCTCCGGCAACTTGGCTCGAAGCTCTTCTCGAATCCGAAGAAGAACCTGAAGATGAAGAAGCTAAGGAGAGCATCTTCCATCCCTCGCCGGCACCGCCGACTGCTCAGTACTTCTCTCCGCCGGAAAATATGAACAAACCTGAATTCCTGGATCTGGAGGTGCTTCGATCGTCGCCGTTTCTCCGGCTTTGGATTTGGGCGAAGAGTATGTCCACTGAGTGGTGTTAAATGTTCGAATTTTGGATTAACGTCGTTTGTGGACAGAGACATGATATGGAAGATGTGGTGGAAGTTATTTTTACGGTGGAGGTGATCAATTTTTTCGGTGAACTCACCAGAAAAGATGAAATCGGTGGTGATTAGGGTCGGTGTGATGGTGATTTTTTGTTTGATAGTGATGTTCATTTGTGATTTTATGGTGATTTTCGGGTTTTGGTGGTGATTTGTTGGTGATGGCCGGAGGTTGTGGTGGCGATGGATGGTTTATAGTGGTTTTATTCGTGGTGATTTTTTTTTACCAGTGGTGATTTTTGTTGGTGGTGGCAGCGATGTGGTGGCCGGAGGTGGCGAAGTGTGGTGATTTTTTGTTTAAAGGTGGTGATTTTTGGTGGTGGTGGTGGCGTGGTAGCCGAAGGTGCGGCAGTGCGGTGATTTTTTGTTTACCGGTGGTGATTTTCTGGATTGGTCGGAATTAGTCGCCGGAGATGGTGACCGGAGTTGGTGACCGGAATACATAAGAAGATGATGGTGGAAGATTATGTTGAATTAAATGAATAATAAAAAAATAAAATTTTAAATAATAATTGTGGGGCTAGGATTTAATTTAGATATAAAAATGTATGACTAGGATTAGATCTCATATCTCACCATAAGTGAGGGTTCTCATTGGAGCAAGACCCTATATATATATATATATATATAAATCTTACTCTAATAGAAACTATTATTAAATTAGAAACTAGAAACTAAATAAAAAGTTTCAAAATCACATCGGAATATAGCACATATAGTATGCAAAGTGATAATTGAGATATGGATAAAAATACAGTGAAGTCGGACTTCAAGAAAAGCTCACTGGTTGATGGGAAAAATTGAATTAAAAATGGAGAGATTTAGTTGGGATTATATTTGTGAGGGTGTATTAGATTTGTATGTGGTGCCCCTAGCAGTACCATTAAATTAAATAATCTAAGGGTCAATATTAGTTTCTAGTTTTTATTTTAATTTTGTATTCTATTTGATCACTTGCCTATATATATACTAGCTTATAACCCGTGCAATGCATGGTTTATTTTTTAATATATATAATTATATTAATTTTTTTAATTTTATATGTTATTAATTTACATATCAAATTGTTGTTAAAAAATTGACATATATAAAATTTTACACATTCGATTTAATATTTGTACTCTATCTTGAATTCTTGATCTGTATGATTTTACAACCCATGTGAAATTAACAAAATAATCTTTTATTTAGTGATGTGTGACAATTATCTTTCAATTAAACCTACGCAGAAACAAATGAGAGAAGAAATTGACGATTTTTTACGTTGAAATTTCTATTCGATTTGAATCTTACTTATTATGTCATAAACTAAAAAGTGTATTTACATTGAATAACGAAAAGGTATATGTCAATGATTTTAATCATATATAATTATGTTTTCTACATTAAATACCATTATCAATGTAGATCTTCTACATTAAATAGAATTAATGCAAAATTTGTAATTATATTTTCACTTGAGATTGTGAGTGTTTCCATTTGAATAATAATTATTAAATTATCACTAAATTAAAGATAATTTTATTGTAAAATCATCAAAATTTGATTTCTAGATCTTAGGATAGATCCCAAATAGTAAATATAATTTTTTTAATACTAATAAAAAATATATAAAATTCAATTCTAATACAACCTTTTTTTAATATATCCTTTTCAGATTATAATTTTCTTTTTAAAATTCAATTCTAATACAACCTTTTTTAAATATATCCTTTTTAGATTATAATTTTGTTTTTAAAATTCATTCACCATTTTCTAATTATATCCTTTTTAGATTATAATTTTCTCTTTTAAATATGATATAATCTTGATCGTCCATTTTTAAGAATATTTGATCCGATGGATGGGATTATTTTGGTAGTACAGTGACGAATATTATGGATAAGATCCCACTTACGGTTGTTATATATAAAAATATAATAGGCAAATGATCAAATACAAACTACAAACCATCACTATTTTGTACAACCAAAATCACTATTTTATATTTAATTTTAAAAAAATAAAAAAAAAACAAAATTACAAAAATAAAACCCACCCCAACCCTCACCCCCACCCTACTACTATCTCCACCAGCAACCCCACCACCACCGCTGCCACACACCACACCACCGTCACTGTTGCCACCCACCACACCACCACCACAGTTGCCAGCACACCACCACCACAATTCCGATCATCTCTTTCTCTCTCTCTATATATATATATATATAGAGAGAGAGAGAGAGAGAGAGAGAGAGAGAGAGAGAAAGGACCCTGAGAAATATCTCAGGGAACTTTTCCTAAGATACATATAAAATAATCTTTAAATCTTGCTGGGCCCGCAAGACTAATTAAAAATCTCTGAAATTTCTAAAATACCCACCCCATTTTTATATATAAAAAGCAGTTATCTCAGGGAACTTACCTGAGATATATCTCAAGCTCCCTACTCTCATATATATATATATATATATAAGATTTTACACTTTTAATTTAACATTTGTGTTATATCTTGAATTCTTAAAATTTGATTTAACCGATATTACAGCCAACCTGAAATTAACAAAATAATCTTTAATTTAGTGATGGTTTAATAATTATTTTCCAATTAGAATTACGCGAAAACAAAAGAGAGACGAAAATGATGATATTTTATGTTAAAAATTCTATTTTATTTATGAAATATACTTATATTTCATTTTGGTTTTGAAAACACCCTTCTTTAAAATTATTTGAAGATAGTTTCACTAACAACCAAATAATAAATATAGTTTTAATAATAAGTGTAAGAGGGATTTTGTCCAAATTTTTGGTAATCGATAGTCTGCCTCAGTACGACAAAATAAATAAGAATCATTAGATCTTAAAATAAATAGATGAAATCCATTGGATCTATCATAAATAATATTTTATATTTTAATATGTAAACTAAAAAGTGTATGTATATTGAAATATGAAAAAAAATATATGTCAATGATTTGAATCATATATAATTAGGTTTTTTGAAATTGAATATAATAATCAATGTAGATCTTCTACATTGAATGGGATTAATGCAAAAATTTGTTATTGTATTTTCTTTGAGATTTGAGTGTTTCCATTTACATAATAATTATTAAAACATCACTAAACTAATGATAATTTATGAGTTTCGCGTGGGTTATAAAACCACCAAAATCTGATTTCTAAATCTCAAGATAGAGCCCACATAGTAAATATGAATTTTCTTTAATATTAATAAATTGAATAAGTAAAATTCAATTTTAGTACAACCTTCTTATTTATATCCTTTTTAGATTATAATTTTCTTTTTTAGATTATAATTTTCTTTTTAAAATTCATTTCTAATACAACCTTTTTAAATTATATCATTTTTAGATTATAATTTTCTTTTTAATATGATATAATCTAGGTAATCTATTTATAAAAATATTAGATCCGACGGTTGAGATTATTTTGGTGGTACAGTGAGCAGATCAAAATTATGGATAAAATCCTTCGTACGCTTATTATATATAAGGATATAATTTTATCGAACGTTCATCATCTATTTGAGTTGAATATCTAACGGTTGTGAATGAAAGAGATAACCCTCTTTCACTTATTATAGTATAGTATAGATATAGATTAGGACAACATATTATATTATATTATAATATATTATATTATATTATAATGTATTATATTATAAATTGTATTATATTATATTATATAATATTATGGGTATTTAATAATAATTCATAATATTGTAACATTGGGCTTTGTATATAAAACCTCAAACATGTATTATTTGGTAGATTGAATGATTGAATAATAGAGAATACTTTTATTTTGTCATCCGCATATAAAAATCAATATACAGAATATGTGTTGCCTGGGTTTTCGAAGAAACAATCGCAATCATTGATTACAGCCTTTGGTTGTCCTAAAAATACAGCATATCAATTAAATAGTGAAATTGATGTTAAAGGATGGATAATTGATATCGGCGCTTCAAATCATGTTACGGGTAATTTATCTTGTTTGAAGAATCTAAAAGCTGTGATTGCTTTTCTGGTTGGTTTGCCTAACGGTGTGAAAGTTGCAACAACTAAAGAGGGAATAGTGCAACTTTCGGATTTTGTCTCTGGCATGTTCTTTATGTTCCCGAATTAACTTGCAGTTTAATTTCTGTTTCATGACTTAATGATGATCAGATGTTTTGTTCAGTTTTCTTCTAACACATGTGCGATACAAGATCTTCAATCGAGGGAGTTTATTGGAAAAGGTGAATGACGAGATGGGCTTTATTATTTTCGATGTGTCTCGAATGTTAATTTCATTTCAGCTGTAAGTTCTTCCATTAAATTGTGGCATAAACGAATGGAAATCCTTCTGAAAAAGTAGTAAAACTGAATCCTTAACTTTGTAGTTCGAGGGAGTGTTTGGAAAAAACATGTGAAGTGTGTCATAGTGCAAAGCAACATAGAGAAACTTTCCTTTAAGTGATAATAAATCTACAGGGATATTTGAGTTATTCCATTTGTAAAGCATAATGTAATGTAATATGTAATAGAGGACATATATAACTCAACTAGGATAAAAGATAAATAATATTAACTCTATACAAGGATCGTGAAATTTGAAGAACAGGCACCGACAAGGATCAAGTCGCTGAAAGAAGTTCATTAACATGATCAAGCCTCAGTGACAGAATAAGATGTACATATGATTCAGTTGAAGGGCTAAAAGATTCCATGTATTTATATTATTTGAAGATACTGCTGCAGGTTAATCAATTGGAATGTAATGAAGGTGTGAAGATCAAGATCAGTACTAGTCACTTATGAACCAGACCAGTGTACTAAGTGTCAGCATATACGAGAAGGATCAGCATATTAATTCACAGAAAGAATTTCTAAAGCCTATTGACGATCAAGGACAGACATAATATCTCAAGGTATTGTCAAAAATTAATTTACTCTGAAAATTAACTAAGTAACAGATTAATTAATTATTTATAATAAATAATTAAATGAATCTGGTACTCGAACTATTTTCTGAGATGAATTAATTCAGTAGAATATTTGAAACAGAAGAGAAGCCTAAAAGAAGAAGCCAAAAATAGTAATACTATGTAAAGTTACTATGCACAATTACTATGCAAGGTTACTATGCAAGATTACTATGCATGGTTACTATGCAGGTACTGTGCAAATATTGTTACTGTGCAAATAGTGGTTACTATGCAGGTGGGGCCCACGTCCAAAATATTTTCAACAGATGGTTGGTGGAATAGTACTATGCAGGTGGGGCCCACGTCCAAAAATTCTCAGCAGATGCGTTTTGGTTGTTGAAATAGTGGTTACTATGCAGATGGGGCCCACGTGAATAGTACAGCATAGTACAGCATAGTGACTTTCTAAAACCTATAAATAGGATTGTTGTATTTCATTTCAAAACACACCTCAACACACAACTCTCTCTTCTCTTTCTTATATCTTCTCTGTGTAAGCTGCTAGACAGTCCATCTAGTAGGAAAGCCGGCTTACCCCGCTTTCAGGAAGTGTCGGGTAGAAGGTCCTCGTGCCTAAGCTATCCTTAGAAGTGTTCTGGTTTTGAAGTTAATCCATTGGATTAGAAGTTGTAACACCCCTTCGAGTTTATTATCAATAAAGATATATTCTCGGAATTATTATTTTTTTAGTAGTATCGTATTCAACCCCCCCTTCTACGATACTTCGGGACCTAACAATTGGTATCAGAGCCAACTTCTAGCATACAAGAAGTCTAAAGATCAAAACCATGGGAAGGAAGGATACTGGTGTGAAGATTCCAATGCTTGACAAAGATAATTACTTTCACTGGAAAGTAAAAATGCACCTTCATCTCTCAGCCATCGATGAAGGCTATGTAGATTGCATAGAGAAAGGACCTTATGTTCCAATGAAGGCCAACTCTGGGATTAGTCAAGATGCTGGCACTGTAGCTGCTGGAAGGCCTATTCCAAAGAATCAAGCTGAGTACATAGATGAAGACTTGGAGGAGATTCACAAAGATAGGAAGACCATGAACATTTTGTTCAATGGAATCGATCAAGATATGTTTGATAATGTCATTAACTGCACCACTGCTAAGCAAGTGTGGGACATTATACAAACCATCTGTGAAGGAACTGATCAGGTCAGAGAGAACAAGATGCAACTCCTCATACAACAGTATGAACACTTCCACCATAATTCTGGTGAAAATTTAACAGATATATTCAGTAGATTTCAGAAACTACTGAATGGCTTGGAGTTGTATGGGAGAACATATGAAGTCAAAGACTCCAACTTAAAATTTCTGAGATCTCTTCCTAAGGAATGGAAGCCAGTTATAGTCTCGCTGAGAAACTCCCAAGACTACAAAAGTTTTACACTTGAGAGACTGTATGGTATCCTAGAAACATATGAGCTTGAAATGCAGCAAGATGAGGAAGTAGAAAAAAGCCTGAAGAAGAGTGGAGCTATAGCCTTGGTGGCCAATATTCCAACAAACCAAGATGGAGAGAAGATGAAGAATGTGGAAGCCACACCAAGTCAAAGAACTTGTGAAGGTGAAGCTGCAACTAGCAAAGGTAAAAGCAAGATTATTGAAGAACCTAATGCATTAAGTGAGGATGAAGCTGAAGATCTAGATGAGTATTTGACATTTCTGTCAAATAGATTTTTGAAGCTAAGATTCAAGAAGAATCCAGTAGGAGCCGGGCAATTCAAGAAAAGCTATCAACCGAACAAGGATGTGGTTGAAAGATCAAAGATCAAATGCTATAGCTGTGGAATTGATGGTCACTTTGCTAATGAATGCAGAAAATCCAAAGCTGAGAAAGAGAAGAATCAGTTCGAGACTGTTGATTACAAAATGAAATAATTTGATCTTCTAAAGCAAAAGGAAATAGCATTTGTATCTAGAGATGATGATTGGGCAGCTGGAGGAGACTCAGATGCAGAAGAGGAGTTTGTCAATCTTGCACTCATGGCAAACGAAACTGATGAAGAGGCTAGTTCAGCAAGCAACCAGGTATACTCTACAAACCTAACTGAACTTTCAAAAGATGAATGTGATAATGTTAATGAAATGTCTAATGAATTGTATAACATGCATGTCACATTAAAATCGCTTAACAAGGAGAACAAAAAGATTAAAGATCTTAATGCTAAGATAGGTGATAGGAATACTCTGTTAGAGACTCAACTAATTGATTTTGAAACAATGAAAAGAGATTGCCAGGATGCTAAGAATGAGTTACTTGAGGCTCTGAAGAGAGAAGAGTGTTTAATAAAATAGTTAAAAGAGGAACAAGACTTAAATGCTAAGTGGAAGGGATCAAAGGCTAAAACTGAAGAAATTTATAATATACAAGGAGTTGATTCTTTTCATAAATTAGCAGAAGAAAAGTTAGGAGTTGATGGGGAGAGTGCTTCAAACAGTGACTCAATGGATGTGGTATGTCCATTGAAGTTGGAACCTGTCAGCAAAGCAACCTTGATTAAACTAAATAACCAATATGGATCTGTCAACAAAAACTTTGTAGTTGGAGAGTGTAGCAAAACCAAATCTGTTGAAAAAGGAAACATAGGCCATTTATCCATCAAGAATTTGAAGGATAAATTAGAAAAGACAGAACCAAAGGCTAAGGCTAAAAAGAAGAATAGAAATGGCAAAGTATGAATTAACAAACACAGCAATTACACACCTGATAAGTATGCTCCTAGGAAAGAATGTGTAAAATGTGGTAGTGTTAATCATTTGTCTATCAACTGTAAAATTGTTAAAGATGCTTCTATGCCTAGTATGCCTATATCTATGCCTATGCCTGCTATGAATGTTACACCTAATATGTTTGTCCAACCTGCTCATGCATCTAGTCAGTATGCTAACATGCCATTCATGCATAATCCATATTATAATACTTTTTACATGCCTCAGTTGCCATTGATGATGAATAACATGTTTGCACAGACTATGCCAAATTATACATCTAGTTTTAATGCATGTGAGCAAGTGAAACAACCTATTTTTCAGAAACCTACACCAAGAGTTAAGGTTGATTTAACTCAATCAGAACCCCTGGGTAGTAAGGGCTTGAAAAATAACAAAAAGGCTAACAAGGCAGGACCCAAGAAAACTTGGGTACCAAAATCAACTTGATTTTGTTTTGATGTGTGTAGGGAAATAGAAAGAATCTTTGGTATCTGGACAGTGGTTGTTCTAGGCATATGACTGGAGATTCTACCCTGCTCACTAAGTTTGAGGAGAGAGCTGGCCCTAGCATTACCTTTGGAGACAATATAAAAGGATATACTAGAGGATATGGCTTGATTTCACAAGGGAATGTTGTCATTGAAGAAGTAGCACTGGTTGATGGACTTAAGCATAACTTGCTAAGTGTCGGTCAACTGTGTGTTAAAGGCCAGAATGTCTGGTTCACATCTGAAGCTTGTGTCATTTTCAAGAAAAGTGACAACAAGGTAGTGTTGACAGGAGATAGAAGAGGAAATGTGTACATTGCTGATTCAATTCAATAAATGCAAACATGTCTTCTCAGCAAGGCAAGTGTAGATGAAGGTTGGCTTTGACACAAAATATTGTCACACTTGAGTTTTAAAGCAATGAATGAGTTGGTAAAGAAGGATTTGGTTATAGGTATTCCAAAATTGGATTACTCCAAGGATGGATTGTGTGATGCATGCCAGAAATGGAAGCAGAAGAAGGCCTCTTTCAAATCAAAGTCAATGTCATCAAATGATCAACCCTTGCAACTACATCACATCGATCTCTTTGGACCAGTCAATGTGTTGTCAATCTCAAAGAGGAAATATTGTCTTGTTATTATTGATGATTTCTCAAAATTCTCTTGGACATTCTTTCTGCACTCTAAGGATGAGGCAGGTGAAGTCATTATAAATCACATCAAGATAGTCAACAACAATCCTCTACTCAAATTAAGGAGAATTAGAAGTGAAAATGGAACTGAGTTCAAGAATTCTGTAATAAGAGAGTTTTGTGAAGAAGAAGGAATTATCCAAGAATTCTCTGCACCAAGAACTCCTCAACAAAATGGTGTAGTGGAAAGAAAGAACAGAACTCTAATTGAAGCTGCAAGAACAATGCTTGAAGAGTCTAAGCTACCAACATACTTCTGGGCATAAGCTATAAACACTGCGTGCTACACTCAGAATATTTCTTTGGTCAATCAAGCAAAAGGCATGACACCTTATCAACTTTTCAAAGGCAAGAAACCAACAATCAACTTTCTGCATGTCTTTGGATGCAAATGCTTTGTACTGAAAAATCATGGTGAGCATCTTGGAAAATTTGATACAAAGGCAGATGAAGCTATCTTTGTTGGATACTCAGCTGGAAAATCCTACAGAGTCTACAACCTAAGACTAAACATTGTAATGGAGTCCATACATGTTGTCTTTGATGACAAGAAAATATCTGGTCTAGTAGATGAAGGTTTTCATGAGTCTCTCTCATTTGAGAATGAGAAAAGTGGTGAAGAAAGTGAAGATGATGATGAAGAATGGAGATCAAATGTTGTGAGAAACCGACAAGGATCATCAGTTGAAGTGCTGAATGAACCACCTGTTGAAGAGCAACTTACACCATCAGTTGGAAATCAATTTGAAGCATCTTTAGAAAATCAAAGAGAAGCATATGTTGAGGAATCTACAAGAACTCCATCAATCTCGAGAGCCATACACTCAGGGGGAGTTTCTCACAGTCAAAACTCAACAACAAGTCACAATGATCAATACAGAGAAAATGAAGCCACTTCATCAAGGTCAAACTTAGCACCACAAAGAAAATGGAACAGGGATCATCCATTTAAGCTTATCATTGGAGATCTTAATGCAAAGGTCCAAACCAGAAGAGCAACTCAAGAAGAATGCTTATATAGCAGTTTTCTATCCAAAGAGGAACCTAAGAGAGTTGAAGATGCTCTTCTGGATCCAGATTAGGTTTTAGCAATGCAAGAAGAGCTAAACCAGTTTGAAAGAAATGAAGTATGGAAACTTGTACCCAAACCTAAAGACAAATCAGTGATTGGCACTAAGTGGGTATTCAAGAACAAGATGGATGAGAATGGCATAGTCACAAGGAATAAAGCTAGATTAGTGGCTAAAGCCTACTGTTAAGAGGAAGGAATTGACTTTGAAGAAACCTTTGCACTAGTGGCAAGGTTAGAAGCAATAAGGATCTTCCTGGCCTATGCAGCGCATGCCAATTTCAAAGTCTATCAAATGGATGTCAAGAGTGCATTTCTGAATGGTATTCTGGAGGAGGAGGTGTATGTTAGTCAACCGCCTGGTTTTGAAGATTCAGACTTTCCAGAATATGTGTTCTTTCTACTCAAAGCACTCAATGGCCTGAAGCAAGCACCTAGAGCCTGGTATGACACACTCTCATAGTTCCTTATAGAGAATCACTTCATTCGAGGTACTGTTGATAAAACTCTCTTTTATAGAAATGTCAATGGCTCTATGATACTTGTCCAAATTTATGTAGATGATATAATATTTGGGTCTACAGATGAGAAACGTTGCAAGAGATTTGCCAAACTCATGCAAAGTAGATATGAAATGAGTATGATGGGTGAATTAACTTATTTTCTTGGTTTACAAGTTAAACAAGTGAATGAGGGAATTTTTATAAGTCAAACAAAATACATTTATGATCTTTTAAAAAGGTTTGATTTAGCAGATTGCTCTTCTGCAAAAACACCCATGGCCACTACCACTAAGCTTGAACTAAATACTAAGGAAAAGAAGGTGGGCATGACAAGCTATAGGGGCATGGTTGGATCTCTTTTATACTTAACAGCTAGTAGACCTGATATTATGTTTGCTACATGTTTATGTCCTAGATTTCAAGCTGATCCTAGGGAATCTCACTTAGTAGCTATTAAAAGGATTTTCAGATATCTCAAGGGAACACCAAACCTTGGCATTTTGTAATAACCCTAACTTTTAGAATGCTACAGTGCCTAAATGAATAGTAATTTTGAGAATCTAGGGAAATGGTATGTAAGTACCCTAGATTTGAAATGGAAAATGAATAATCAGGAACCATATTAGTGTTGTACTATGAAAATGAGTGACTCAAAATGATAATGGATTTCAGAAATTCCTGAATATGGACTTTAAGGATTTTCGATTTCGATTGAGACTCTATTGAATGTGATATTAAGGAGTATAGAAATGTTAAATGGTTTATATCTTGAGGAAATAGTGAAATTAGGATAAACCAAGGAGTGATCAAGTCAAGAAAATGCCAAGGGAATTTAGATTGTTAAACGAGTTTGAGAATGCTTGAGAACCTGAGAGACAACCGGGAGAGCAACTTCTGAGAAAAAGAGAATATACCAAGGATATTAGATCTAATATCTACTTGAGGATTAGAATCACCCCAACACACTAATATATTATGTGGGAGAGGATATTATATATCCAAGGAATTTACAAAGGAGAAACCATTGAGACAATCGCAGAAATCATTCGATGGATCAAACGATGAGAAAACTTTGAACGGAGCCCAAACAAAAGGCCCAAAACATGGGGGAAAGCCCAAATTTCGGCCCAACACTATAAGGAGCTAATCTTAGAGTATTAAGGAAGGAAACCATGTGAGTGAATAAGAGAAAGAGGAAGGGCATTGGTGGAACATTTCAAGAAAAGGCAAGGACAAGCAAGTAAATAGCAAGAAATGGAGTAACATGTTTTAAGCTTGGCAAGTGGACCAAAGGATCACCAACACTTGGACAAATAGATGATCAACACCACATTAAAAGAGGATAAGAGTGAATAAAGGGATAGATACATGTATAAGCAAGTAGAAATCAAGCTAAACCCATAGACATACAAACTGCCCAGCGAGAGCAAGGAGGAAAGAAAAATTCATATCTCAAGATCTAGAGCTTCTAAAATCACCAAATTTTAACCATAGCTTCTCCACTCTATGGGGAAGATTCGTACAAAATTTCATGACAATCCAAGTAGTATAGCCTAGTCAAATCCATGCTCAAAGTGGGAGAACCAAACCTGTCCAGGTTCTGGCCAGTAGCAAGATGGGGCTCAAAACCCTAGCTCCCATGGTTGGATTCTTGTGTTCTATAGATTAAAACAAAGGTAATCAAGACCCCAAGGTATGTTCAATATCTTAGCTTCAAATATTGAGTATAGCTATGTCAAAAGATGGATCAAAAATGATGATTAATAGTGATTTTCAAGAATTAACTTTGTGTTCTTGATTTCTTTTGATTGATTCAAGTGTACTAAGGCTACTTAAGGACCATTCAAGGCTTAATAGGGGTTATTCACTCTTCAAGAAGGTATAAATCTCAAGACCCTTTAGTATTACTTTGAATATATGATGGATTATAGAAAGTTTAGTGATTAAGGTTATGATAAGTGATTATTCATGATGATATATGTGTTTGTAAGTGGTTTAAGTTGAATATGGAAGTGTGTTGTGATTGTAACCATGGTTGGTATGATGACCACATGGTGTAGGGTTGATATATGTGTTTGGTGATGGATTTGGAGGAGTTGAATTTTGGAAAGTATGAAAATATAGCCGTTATAATGCCCGATTTTCGTTAAACCAAATAGATGCCCTGTTTTTGGACACCAATGCCGTACGGTAGCTCCCTGCCTAGAGTACCAAGTGACTATTAGATGATAGAGCTTAGTTCATAGATCATTTTGATATAAAGTACGTCAAAATCTGATGAACGGTTTAGGAGAAAAGTGAGTTTTAGTGAAAGACGTTCGAAAACCGAGAAAATGCAGTTGTGTCAACTTTGAGGCCATAGTTACCATACTTAAACATCTTTAAAAATTATGAAATTTTGAGAGGAAATAGTAAGGTGATCAGAGAAGCATTACTCACTGACCTTGGGTGAAAATTCGAAATTTATATTTTATGAGAATTTTTACAGTCGAGTGTGGTCGATAAGGAATCCTAAAGGAAATGGTGTAAATCGCTGAAACTTTTATTGAGTCTAAAAATGTTTATGTTCTTGGAACTTTTGGGCTATTAATGATATGCTAAACATATATTATGTGTCAAGGGTATTGCTATATAAGGGTTAAGTGGTTAAGTGGAATATATTCTGATGGTGATCCTTTTCGTTTCTATAGATACTCGAGACGAGCTCCATATCAAACTTTCTGGGATTAGAGATAGAGGCAAGATTTCTTCTATCTTTACTTTGAAAAATTATTTATCTTCAAAGGAAAAATGATTTCATGGAATATATATATATATATATATGTGTGTGTGTGTGTGTGTGTGTGTGTGTGTGTGTGTGTGTGTGTGTGTGTGTGTGTGTGTGTGTGTGTGATTTTATTATTATTATATTGTTAAGGATTTGTTTTCCTGATTTTGGAAATTAAAGGGAGATGTATATGAATATGAGTATGGATATGGATTAAAGGGAGCAAGATTTCTTTTATCCTTATTTTGATAAACTGTTTATGTTCAAAGGAAATGGTTTTGGTGGATAATATATGAATCTTATATGATGAGATGATTAGGGCTATATTCCCTCTTTACTGAGATTTTTGAATATGGATACGAATATGGATAAAGCGAATATACTTTATGTTTTAAAGGGATATGAAAGAATGGTATCAGTTGTTATCTAGAGTTATATGTTTATAATACTATGTTAAAAATATTCTTTTTAAATAATTGTGATTTAATAAATATTATTTGATTACTATTTAATACTTTTAAAATAGACGGAATATTTTATATATATAAAAGCGTATTTGATTTCATTGAATACAGAGGAGATGTCTGAGTCATAATCAAAGTATTATGACATATATATTTTTAAAGGTGATGATAAATGGAAATGGAAATGATATATGTGAATGGAAATGTGAATGGAATTGGAAACGGAAAAATGGAAAATGTGGAATGGTGTTTTATAAATGGAATAATGATTTGACAAAAAGGGGGATTGCAACAGAAAGCGTAAGAGGCTGTGTGGGAGTGGCACAGTCCGGCACCCAATATGGGATTTCAACAATAAGCGTAAGAGGCTGTGTGCGGCACAGTCCAGCACTCAATATTTATTACGGCCCAAGAGTTGCCGAAGGAGGATGTAGCAGGTAGCCTTCCTCCAGGGTTGATTACCAGGTGGGATCATCCCTTCTACTAGTAGAAAACAGAGAGCAGGTACGGTCAGGCGACTGATAATCGTCCTACGTATCTGGCGCTAGCAGATATCCCCAAAGTATTTAAAGAAAGAATTGAAAATGGTTACAGTTTTATATATTGGAAAAGGAAAAAAAATGGTATGAAAAGTATGGAAATGTTTTATGGATTGAAGAGAAACTGATTTTATATTATTATTTTTTTATAATTGTTATATAAAAGGAAATGGAAGGATTATATTGAAAGTTTTTACTCAAATGTTATATTACCTTGAGATATTATACTGAGATGATGTACTGAAATTATATTATATTAGAAGAGAAACTGATATTATATTGTTTTATATATTTTTCTTATAAAGGAAAAATGGATGGTGTATTGAATAATTATTAATTAATTATTTTCTTAATTCTTATAGTGGACTTTCCGTTTATATATATATATATATATATATATATATATATATATATATGATTTAACTTTGATTTCTGGTTTACAAAATCTATCTTGCTGAGCTATTATAGCTCACTCTTGCTATTTATTTATATAACAGCTAGATCAGGTGGCGAAACGTCGCAGTACAACCCGGAAGAGGGTAAAGGGGAAGTCTACCTTATGAGAAAGTATCGACATCTGTTCTCAAGATAGTATATACTTATTTATGGGTATAATAGATGGTATTCTGGGATTGTAACAAAAGTTTATCTTTAACTGCTATCATTAATGGATGTTGTTCTCTGAGCATATGACTGGTGTGTGTATATTAGTGTGGGGTCACTTATGCGAGTTTTAAAATGATATTAAAATATTTAAAAGATCAAAAGTGATAAGGTTAATAAATGGAAATTGGAGCATGACGGCCCAGATTCCTGACCCCGGATCTAAGGGCGTCACACATTTGGTACCCTAGAGATTCTGGTTTTGATCTAATTGGTTACTCAGATGCAGATTATGCAGGTTGCAAAATGGATAGAAAAAGTACCACAGGAACCTATCAATTCTTGGGAAACAAGCTGGTCTCATGGTTCAGTAAGAAGCAGAACTCAGTATCTACCTCAACTGTAGAGGATGAACACACAACAGCTGGGAGTTGTTGTGCACAGATTCTATGGATGAGAAATCAACTACTTGACTATGGAGTTAAAGTTGAAAAGATTCCAATTTTCTGCGACAACACTAGTGCAATTGCAATATCACAGAATCCAGTGCAGCATTCTAGAACCAAGCACATAGACATCAGATACCATTTCTGTAAGAACCCCAAATTTTGGATATAATTAAAACTTTTTATTATGTACTGAGGTAATGGTGAATAGTGATTACGACTACGATGTAACGATTGAGATAATGAATGAAAGGAATAGATTTGGATTCAAATGTTTATATGCCATGAAGAATACTATTGGTTGACACTTTAGATAAGAATTATCTATCTCCTAGGGAATTGAGATTTGATAATTCTAAAGGAGAAGATTATTCTTATGTCATCCAAATCGATATCTGTTATTGGTCCAGTGGGTCCGTAAAAAGGTTAAGGGACGATCGAAAGAGATCAAGGACAATTGTACAACCCTAAGAGGATGAGTAAAGAAAAATGGATGAATAGTGATTTTGGTGGATTTAAGAATATTATGAGACGACACTATATAGAAGTATTCGGAACGAATTTTCGAGTTCGTATTAGTGATCCAGGAGGAAAATAAATGTATGTAAAAGCTGTCGGATTCTGAAAAACCGCACTTTTATTTTCTCCGAGAGTTCCCTGGACACTGAAAGACTCAAGAATTTAACGAAGGGATTTAAGGAATATAAATTCGAAAGTTAATAAGAAAGATGGAGAATGATAGTATTAATATTAAGAAGATTCCCGGTGAACCCTAATTAGAAATCCGTGAGATATTCCTACGAACGATCAATCGAAACGAGTAATAACCGGACAAAGAAACAAGCAGAGAGCCAAGATACAAGCATGTGCAAGTGGATAGGATAAAGTAACCAAGCTAGTTACAAAGCTAACTAGTAACATTAGAAATCAAACCATTTAGTAAGCTTAAACACCTCATCTCACCACAAAACATTAACACATGTCCAAGATGATGCATGGGATGACTTAAGCACTTTAATAAAGCCACTTTATGCAAGATATTTTCCATACATCACAATAATGCACATTAGATTAGATGAGAGCAAAAGAAAAGCAAGACAACTCCTTTCTCTCCATTTTCTTAAACTTGCCCAGCAAGAACCACTATGAGAGAAAAATTCATATCTCCATTTCTACCCATGATAAAATCACCAAATTTTAACCATAGCTTCTCCACTCCATGGGCAAGGTTCGTCCCAAATTTCATAGCAATCAAAGTAGTATAGCCTAGTCAAATCCATGCTCAAAGTTGGGGAAACAAATCTGCCCAATTTCTGTCCAGTGGAAAAAGAGGCCTCAAAACCCTAGCTAGGAAGCTTCAAATCTAATGATCTAGGACTCAAAACAAAGCTTATGAAGAGCCCAAGATGTGGTAAAAATTTGAGAGCTAAATTTTTATTTTTCAATTTTCTATGATTTTTACAAGTTTAGGATGACTAGTAACTTCCAAGAACTAATCTTTGATTTCTTGTTTTCTTTGGTTGATCCAAGCTTTGTTAAGGCTATACAAGGACTAGATCAAGCTTAGTAAGGCTAGTACATACTCCAAGGAAGGTAATCATCTCAAGAAACCCTAGCTCTTAGTTTAAGTTTTGATGATTATTGGATGATTTTGAGATTAGTTATGAAATGGTGTATTATAAGCATGATTATGTAATTAGCTTTACTGATCTAAGAGATATAATGAATATGATGGTGAAGTATGATATTTCTGGACTTGTTGAGATGAGAATCATGTGTGTAAGATGTATGTATGCCCGGTGTGGCTTGGTGATTGTTGTAACAATTTGGAAACGTCCGATTTATAGCCGTCGTAATGCTGAATTTTTGTTAACACTTAGAAACCAAGCATGGCAGTGAATATAATTTCCTGACCTTGGTAATATTATTATTGGTCCTTATAGATCTCGAGCCATAGATCGTTTTGGCGCAAGAATCGAAACATTCCGACTTACGGTTTAGGAGTTATGGTCAAATTACTAAAATTGGTTCGAAACCGTAAACGAGAATTCGTAACTGAAATTGAACCCTCGTAAAATATGTAAGTCAGTGGCAAATCTTGGTAATTAAATACTAGAGGTAAAAAGGAAGGTGTAAGAGAAAACCTCATGCGAAACGGATCGTTTTCCGATTTATAAAAATGTTTGAATCGAAGTTAAACGCGAACGAACCCCTAAAAACCCGCTTGGTTATAACTTTGGTAAAACACTTAGAAAATGAACGATAAAACTCGAGGTATATTCTCGGTTCGTAATCGATCGACTTTAGAACTTATATAACCTAGGTATATACCGAGCGTGGGTATGATGACATGTCGTAATAACGAACAAATGTCGGATCGTATCAGTAATAAAAAGAGTTACACTAAAAGGTGTATAACGAGATAAATTCGAAAACGTGTTTCGATTTTAGTGAAGTTATACATAGACTTTTAAAACGTGTTAAGTGGTTAATCTCGAATATTCTGATTATTTTTAGATCATCGAGCAGACCCAGGACACGCTATCTCCACCCACACCCGATTACCAGGCAAGTGTTCAAAACTTTGAACCTGTTGTTGTGATAATATATATATGTGATTGCCATTTTACATATGCCATAGCATGCATGCCTATTGTCAAATTATATTATGATACCTGTTCCCTGAATTGATATTGGCTTATAGACTAGATACGGATTATCAGTTATAAGCCGGATTGTTTTGGTAAGACCCTTAGCGAAGGGCATATGATATTCATTCTTAAATATAGACCGGGAGTCGGTATTTTGAGATATAGATAGTCGTGGAAACCCGGAGGGATTCCAACGACAGATTATTATTTATCTGAGGAATGTTATTATTAAACGTTATTTATATTTCCATAAAGTATCAATTACTTGGAAATCTTTCGAGGAATGTTATTCGAATATTATCTCAGTCGAGAGATATTAAATGAATGTTAGTTTCGAATATTCATTTAGAGTTGATTATTTAATGAATATTATTTTGATATTCATTAGAATGTTATTTATTAAATGAATATTACTTTCGAATATTCAATTAAGGTTTATGTACTTAATGAATATTATTTTAAAATATTCATTGGAAGTCCTAATCTTAAGGGATATTATTTCGAATATTCCTTTAAAGTTTTGATTACTAAATGAATATTATTTGGATATTCATTTAGAAGATTATTTATTAAATGAATATTATTTTCAAATATTCATTTAAAGTTTGACTCATTTATTGAATATTATTTTAAATACTTATTGGAGTCTAATTATTAATGAATATTATTTTGAATATTCATTTAAGGAGTGATTTATTTAGTAAATAATTCTATATATTCATTCGAGGATTACTTACGAGCAATATTATGATTTAATAATATTCCGTAATTATTATTGAGTTAATAAATGTTCTTGGAATATTTATTTAATTCTTTTAAATTCTTTTTAAAATGATTTATATTATTTGGAAATTATCTTTCACCTCCAAATATTATGTAAAATATTTCGGAGTCTTTTTACGACTATTTTATCAAGGAAAGGTTCCCAACTCTTTTTATTTTTCATTTAAATCTATCTTAAAAGGATTTAAATGCTCGCTCAAACTTCCATATTATAGGGGAACCTACTTGAGCAACGTTATTTATCTTGTTGACTTCCCGGTCATAATTTATCCTTTTCACTCGCAACTTGGTTGCTATGGACTCATTAAGTTTGTGTGTACCTTCTCATCATTCGAGGGGTAAGATTGTTTGAACAAGTTGATATCCATTAACAAGAAAAAGCTTGGGAAATGTTGGTGAATTTTCCTTTCCAACTAGATACGACTACTTTGTGGAGTCTTATCAACAAGTATTTCACTTGGGGAAGGGAAGACAAACTCTACGTTTCAATGCTGTGGATTTATTCGAACTAGAAGTCGTGTGTAAGAGGCCGAATCGCGCGGTCCATCACAAGGCCTAACCATTGGCCAGGGAGTTACTATTAAAGGCAATCGACAAGTGGAGCCGTCAGTTCTTCCTTCTAGCGGTAGTAAACTATATTGGGCTGTACCATCCCCGACTGATCATCAGGGAGTGGGACAGCTGGCGCGGAATAACTCCAGTATTGGTTCATCTCCCAAATTGGGAATTCCCTGCAATACGTATCGAAGAGACTTCTTTCAGGTTGACGGTGTCTTCCGCAACACGTATCGAAGAGACTTCTTTCAGGTTGTAGGATTTCGAAAAATGTTAATAACTGGAATTGCAATATTTTCCTTGCAAGTTCCTCTTTATATGATAAATGATAATATCTTGCTTATTTTGACTTAGCAGATATTTCCACAAAATAAATACTTTAAGTTACCTTGTAACTTCATCGTTCATATTATACTGGCATCATTTCCGTAAATGCATGGCATATGGTTGAAAGATACTTTTGAACTGTTATATATTATCATTTAGTTATATATTATTGTTGGTGGGCTATTGCTCACCCTTGCTTTATTATTATATCACAGCAACAGCTAGACCAGATGACTCGCACAAGGCGCACTCGACGCTGGCGAGGACGATGAGACTACCAGAGCCGAAGAGAAAGATATTGGTAGGATAGATTTATTCTTGCAGTACCAAGTACATGGTCTAGTATGACTTATGATAATGGATGGCAAAGAGTATGTATTCATATTGAAATTCTTTTGGATTGTAAGAACTCATAATGTGTTTAATAAAATTTGGTTGTTACTCTGATTTCATCTCTGGGACTATAACGGGTGTGTTTTATATTGTTGTGTCGGGTCATAAAGATGTAATTTATTGTATGTTGCAGTAAGTTCAAGTATTGTGGACAGAATTGGAGACCGTAAGGACCGGACCCCGGATCTGGGGGTGTTACAATTTCATCAGGGAGCATGTGATGGAAGGCACTGTGGAACTGCATTTTGTTCCTAGTGAAAAATAGTTGGCAGACATTTTTACTAAAGCTTTGGATGAAGCAACCTTTTCAAGGTTGGTAGGTGAGCTTGGTATGTTAAATTTCACATGATCTTTTAAAATGTCTGTTCAATTAGTTGCAGCAAGTGAATTTCGTTCTCTGGATTTTGTTTGTTTTATTTGCTTATCTGCATGATTATTCTGGAGATATCATTGTAGCATAATTAAATAAATATTTTATTGACATATATCAATTAATGATATTTTGTTAATTTTATGTCTATTTAATTGTAAGTTTATCTGATTATTGTGGATTAATTCTTGATTTACTGCGTGATTATTTTTAAATCCATAATAATTAGAAGTATTAAATATTTGTATATGTGTATAGGTTGACAGGTTTCAGTGATAAGATGTTTTTCGGCTAATTAGGTTGTTAGGTGAGAAATTATTGAGCGGTGTTATTTTTTCAACATAACGTGTCACTATCACACCTAACCCACTAAACCTTGAAACCTTATAAATGATGAGTTTTTGTTTGTGTTTAACATCATCATTTTTCAGATATACAGAGCATATATAACAATTGCTGAATATTTCGAGCTTTGATCGGAAAGATCTCTCAATCTAGCTGGTGGTTTTTAGATTGGATTTCATATTCTTGCTTTATACATCATCCTTTATAAAAACTAACCCTTGTTTTTGAATTTCCTCAAAGTTTTGAAAATGGCATTGCAGGGAAGCTTTTTAATTTCTAAAGTTAATCCTATTTCCATTCAGCAAATCGAAACCATTCTGGATGAGCAATTTTGGGCTTGGACACAATTTCTGAATGAACATTCATTAATTCGCTATGATTTAGTTACACCAGTGCAGCTTAACCATGATGCATTGCGTGAACTATATTGCAGTGCGGTTAACACTTCTGGACAGGACGGGTGTGCAATCACATATCGACTATTTGGTAGGTCGATTAGCGTCACTGAACGAAATGTTAATCGAATTCTTCATTTTCCTATGGAAAATCTTGTTTCTGATCCTACACCTGAACAGATTGAAATGTTCTTTCGTTTTATAAGGTACCAAGATGGCAATTTTAATACTGGTAATCTTTCTAGAATGTTTCTAACCCAGTACTGGAATTTCTTCTTTCACACTCTTAACCATGTTTTTTTCTCAGATAGAACAAATCAAGATTGAATACCTGAATTTATTCAAAAAATAGGGTATGCGTTCGCCAATAATTTGAGGATTAATTTTGGAAAAATAGTGCTTGGTCAAATCATTTTAAAGATGAAACACTTGGGAACAAGAGATGTTCGGACTCAAAATGTCAAATGTCTATATCCAAGGTTTCTACAACTAATATTAAATTATTTTTTGAATGATGAAGACAGGGTACGCTTGGAAAATGGTCGAAAGGTGGAATGTTCTTACATGAAGACGAATGTAATTAATTACATAAGCAAAAAGAACTATACGGATGTGCCTACAGTCCTAACTGAATATCTAAAGACTGTCCCACATCCGTTGTTACCAAGACCGGTGAGAGCAGGTATACGACAAGGTAATATTTTAATCCCTGCTATTCCAACCTCTGTATTCCCTGTTATGTCACAGGAAATAAAGTTTCTACAGCCTCTAGTGGCCATCTTACCCGACCAAGAGCAGGAAATCCCACCGACTCTAACACAGGTCGAAGAGCCCATTCTACAAATACAAACACAAACTCCTACACCTCAATTGTCACTTAAACGACCAGCCATCAACACTTTTGAGGGAGATAGTGCCTCAGCAGCACCACATAAGGAGTTAGTTACATCAGCAGCCCTACCTCATTCTAAAAGAAGTAAACCAAATGAACCTGAGGTAACTGCAACTGTTATTGAAACAATTCTTCCTAGTCAAATGAGTGAAAATGTAAATAAGGTTGAATTGACGGGAGCAACTATCTTGAGTTCCATTTCACGGAACATAAGAGTGGTTGATGATCTTTCTAAAGATCAAATGCCTTCACAGGCATCCGAGGTGGAATTACCTACCTCAATAACTGCCGGTGAATCTTCCATTTTACGGAAAGATCCATCGGTAGGTGGTTCTTTTTTGAACCAAGTGTCTTCACAGACATACAAGGGAAACTTGGGTTTTGTGATATTTAATCGATTCAAGTTTAACCTCCCAGAGGGAAAATCTCTGGATCTCTTTCGAGATTTACCACTCTTTACCAGTGGTCGGCAACTCGCTTCACGCGAGGACGGAAGCTCACGAACTTTTATTGCACAATCCGTGACCTCTGAAAAAGGGGCTAGGATGATTTCATTTGCAGGTACACATATCGATGGAAGCTCTGGAGGAGAGTTGAGGGAAACACGAACATAACATGTAAGTGTCACCCAAACCACTAAACCGAGTGAATATAGAGTGTTGAGTGAAACACCTGCAGAACGTACGAGTGAGCAGCCTACTCAACCACATGCACCTGTAACCAGAAATGAATACATCAGACTCCTTACATGGGTCCAAACAATGGAGAAAGAGTTGCAAAATATCTGTAAGTCAATTGTAGAAATCAAAAATTTGAAACTTATTCAACATGATGTATTCCAAGTTCAATTGAATACCATGGCAACGCAGTGAAATGATGCAATCAACTCCTTGGTAAAGCCATCTTCGTCTAATTTACCAACTCCACATCCTACTACTCTGGAGGATAATCCAACTGAGGGGGAGAAGGTTGATGACCAAGAAAAATCTACTAGGCGTAAGGGCAAGGAAAAGGTTGTTGACACAGAATTAACTTTATTTTGGGAAAGGAAAAGCTAATGGGAGTATTAGTGCTATGTGGAAAGAAAACAAAGGCAAACTTGAAGATTTGTTTAGTCTAGAGGAACAATTGTCTTGCACTTGGTTAATTTTAGAAATCTGGAAAATGTATATATATGATCCAGAATGCACTTTAATATTATTTATCTTTGAACTTTATTTGTTGTTGTATCAGTTGAGTTATCCTCTAGGAATTTGCTTGTCAAACCCTAACAATCAAATAGGGAGAGATTGTAAAGCATAATGTAATGTAATATGTAATAAAGGACATATATAACTCAACTAGGATTAAAGATAAATAATATTAACTCTATACAGGGATCGTGAAATTTGAAGAACAGGCACCGACAAGGATCAAGTCGCTGAAAGAAGTTCATTAACATGATCAAGCCTCAATGACAGAATAATATGTACAGATGATTCAGTTGAAGGGCTAAAAGATTCCATGTATTTATATTATTTGAAGATACTGCTGCAGGTTAATCAATTGGAATGTAATGAAGGTGTGAAGATCAAGATCAGTGGTAGTCACTTGTGAACCAGACCAGTGCACTAAGTGTCAGCACATACGAGAAGAAACAACACATTAATTCACAGAAAGAATTGCCAAAGCCTATTGACGATCAAGGACAGACATAATATCTCAAGGTATTGTCAAAAATTAATTTACTCTGAAAATTAACTAAGTAACAGATTAATTAATTATTTGTAATAAATAATTAAATTAATCTAGTACTTGTACTATTTTCTGAGATGAATTAATTCAGTAGTATATTTGAAACAGAAGAGAGAAGCCAAAAAGAAGCAGCCAAAAATAGTAATACTATGCAAAGTTACTATGCACGATTACTATGCAAGATTACTATGCAGGTACTGTGCAAATAGTGTTACTGTGCAAATAGTGGTTACTGTACAAATAGTGGTTACTATGCAGGTGGGGCCCACGTCCAAAATATTTTCAACAGATGGTTGGTGGAATAGTACTATGCAAGTGGGCCCCACGTCCAAAAATTCTCAGCAGACGCATTTTGGTTGTTGGAATAGTGGTTACTATGCAGGTGGGGCCCCACGTGAATAGTACAGCATAATACAACATAGTGACTTTCTAAAACCTATAAATAGGCTTGTTGTATTTCATTTCAAAACACATCTCAAAACACAACTCTCTCCTCTCTCTCTCTCTCTCTCTTATATCTTCTCTGTGTAACCTGGTAGACAGTCCATCTAGTAGGGAAGCCGGCTTAGCCCGCTTTCAGGAAGTGTCGGGTAGAAGGTCCTCGTGCTTAAACTATCCTTAGGAATGTTCTGGTTTTGAAGCTAATCCATTGGATTAGAAATTGTAACACCCCTTCGAGTTTATTATCAATAAAGATATATTCTCGGAATTATTTTTTTTTTGGTAGTATCGTATTCAACCCCCCCTTCTACGATACTTCGGGACCTAACACCATTGCAATTTATGGGGTGCTTATAGTTCGCTTTCATCTTGTGGTGCTCGTTATTTTTTGACATTGGTGGATCATTTTTCTTGTTCTGTATGGGTTTTTTTTTTTGCATTATAAGACAGAGGTATTTATATTCTTTATGTGGTTCTTTGCTATGGCGGATTGTCAATTATTTCAAAAAGTGAAAATTTTTATGCAGTGACAGTGGTATAGAGTTTAATAGTCTGAAAATTAATGGTATATTATTTCAAACCATCCGTGTAGGTACTCCCCAACCAAATGGATGAGTAGAGAGAAAACATCGACATATATTATATGTTGCACGCACACTAAGATTTCAAGGAAATTTGCCTACCATGTTTTGGGGAGAATGTGTCTTAACTGTAAATTTGCAAGCCATAGTATAAAGGTTATATTCGTAGGTTACCCTCATGGCAAAAAGGGATGGAAGTTAAATGATTTGGAGAATAAAGAATTTTCTTTGTCTTGTGTTGTGATATTTTATGAGGATAATTTTCCTTACATGGATAATGATTTTGTGAATGATAAATTGCTCCCTCCGATGGAAAACAAAGTGTGTATAGATGATTCAGAAAATTTTGAGTATTATTGTAACACCCCAGTCCCACATCGAGGAGATTTGGGACTTTAGTTCAGTTTATAAGGTAAAGTACTGTTAGGAATTATGTTGTCCTTGATGATATGCACTTTAAACACCTTAAAAACATATTTGTATAAGTTATGTTTTGTAACTCATCAATGGATAAGTCTTTATTTAGTAGTCATTGATGAGGAAGCTCATCAATCGATGAGTCTGTAGCATGCTAAGAAGTTCCGATAATCAGCTATCGATTGAAGCATTAGTTGGTAATATCCAGAGTCATGTTGACTATCAATGGATAAGCAGAATAGGTTAGCTAATTGTAAATAGGTTGTGCTTTGTAATATTGTTTAAGTGAAGTGATACAGCAATGGATAAAGCTACATCAACGGGTAATGTCTTCAATGGATAATGAGCAACTCAAGGATAATCAGCTACAACGGATGTTCATCAATAATGTCTCGAAACTAGTATAGTATAGTTGACAGTGACTTGACATAGCTGACAGATCACATGGGTTGGTGAACTTCAAAGTGGCATGGAAACCAGACATTGGAAACGAAGAAGAAAAAGAAACATTCCTTTTCTTAGCAAACACTTAGTCGATGAAATCTAGTAATATTTGTCCAAGACAATCAGACAAAAGTGAGTCACATGAAGGAAAAGAGTGGTAGCAAACCTGAAAACACATTTGACTTGTAATATTCATTCTATTTGTAAGGTTGTAGACTTAAGGTGTTTATATAACCTAATTGTAGCATTGCTTATGTATATGTGTGTGTGTAAGATAGTGCTGTATAGAGAGAAAACACATACAAGAAATACGAAAGAAAACACTGAACTCAAAAAGAGAAATAGTTAGGTTTTCTTTTGTATTCAAAGCTTTGTATTCGTAGCTGTGTATCGTTTTACGCAGATTACTTCGAAACATAAATCTCAGGTGGACCAGAAAACCCACCTGAAATTTTGTAATTGTTGTGTACTTGCTTTACATTCCATTTACATATTTCGTGTATTTGTTCTTTAGGACTGTTTATCTTTCAATAGTTCGAGAAAAAGTTTTTGTTCAAGATTGTATTCAACCCCCCTTCTACAATCTTGTGGTGTTATTGGGACTTATCAATTGGTATCAGAGCAAGCATCTAACATACAAGAAGTTTAAAGATCAAACACCATGGGTAAGGACACATGCGTGAAGATTCCGATGCTTGACAATGACATTTACTTTCACTGGAAAGTAAAGATGCACCTACATCTCTCGGCCATCGATGAAGGTTATGTATATTGTATAGAGAAATGCCCTCATTTGCCAATGAAGGCCAATTCTGGAGTTGGTGAAGCTGCTGGAAGGCAAGTTCCGAAAACTCGGGCTGAACTCAGCCTTGGTGGAGATGCACAAAGATAAGAAAACATAAACATTCTGTTCAATGGCATCGACCAAGACATGTTTGATAGTGTTATCAACTGCACCACTGCTAAGCAAGTGTGGGATACTATTCAAACCATCTATGACTGAATAGGTCAGAGAAAACAAAATGTAACTCCTCATACAACAATATGAACACTTTCACTTTGTATCTGGTGAAAACTTAACAGACATATTCAGTAGATTTCAGAAACTACTGAATGGGTTGAAGTTGTATGGGAGAAAGTATGAAACCAAGGACTCCAATTTGAAATTTCTGAGATCTCTTCCTAAGGAATGGAAGTCAGTAACAGTCTCGTTGAGGAACTCTCAAGAATATAAAGACTTTACCCTTGAAAGACTATATGGTATTCTAAAAACTTATGAGCATGAAATGCAGAAAAATGAGGAAGTGGAGAAGAATTAGAAGAAGAATGGTGGTGTAGCCTTGGTGGCTAGTATTCCAGTAAGCCAAGACGGTGAGAAGATGGAGTGTGTAAAAACCACACCAAGTCCAAAGACTTGTGAAGGTGGAGCTGAGACTAGCAAAGGGAAAAGCAAGATGACTGAAGTACTCGATGCATCAAGTGGAGATGAATCTGATGATCTAGATGATTATCTGGCTTTCTTGTCAAAAAGATTCTCAAAAGTCAGATTCAAGAAGAATCCAGCAGGAGGCAGGCAATTCAGGAAAAACTATCAACCATCCAAAGATATGGTTGAAAGGTCAAAGTTCGAATGCTTTAACTGTGGAATTGCTAGCCATTTTGCCAATGAATGCAGAAAGCCTAAAGCTGAGAATGAGAAGAAATAGTTTGGAGCTGTTGATTACATGAGGAAATATTTTGATCTTCTAAGCAAAAGGGGAAAGCATTCGTGTCAAGAGACATTGATTGGGCTGCTGGAGGGAATTCTGATGTTGAAGAAAAGTTTGTCAATCTGGCCTTTATGGCTAATGAGAATGATACAGAAGCTAGCTCAGCAAGCAACCAAGTATTCTCTACGAACTTAACTGATCTTTCTAAAGCTGAATGTGCTAGTACTATTGATGAAATGTCTATTGAAATGTACAATATGCATGTTTCCTTAGAATCACTTACTAAAGAAAACAAGAGGATTAAAGATCTAAATGAAAAGCTAAGTGATAGGAATGCTTTAATAGAAACTCAGTTAATCGAATTTGAAACCATGAGAAAAGACTGCCAGGATGCTAAAAATGAATTAATCGAGGCTCTGAAAAGAGAAAATATTCTGAAAGAACAGTTGGAAAAAGAACAGAGGTTAATTGCTAAGTGGAAAGGATCAAGAGATCTAATAGAGGAAATCATTAATATTCAAGGAGTTGATTCTTTATGCAAATTAGTAGAAGCAAATTTAGAGGTTGATGGTAAAGTTGCTTCAGACAGTGAGTCAACGGATACTGAGGACAATTATCCGTTGAACAATGAGCGATCAATGGATGATGAACAAAATTATCCATTAAAATCCAAGACTGTTGGCAAAGCAACTTTAGTTAAATTGAATAAGAAATACGGTCCCGTCACCAAGAACTTTGTAATAGGAGAATGTAGCAAAACAAAGTTAGTTGAGAAAGGGAACATCTTATAATCGAAGACATCAGTCAGCTGGTCATTCCCAAACATCTTATTCCCTAGAACAGAAGATTGATTCACACCATCATTGAACAACTAACCAAAAAGAAAGGGTACAAAATAGCAAAGGAGTTGGAGGCTCTACATTATCTAAAGTCTTATCTAACAACTGGCTCTGTACCTGAGATTACAAAGCATAGGAAAGGTAATGATGTTGATAAAGATGAAGACAAGAGTGATAGGAGAGGAAGACATCACAGGAGTGATAAGGGTGATGAAGAGAAGAAGAAGAAAAGGGACAAAGGAAAGAAAGGGGATGATGATAGAGGTGGAGATATAGTATACACAAGGAAGGGTGGAAAACATCAATCCTTAAGCATTACTAACAGTATTCTCACCACAACACAAGGCTCTATGTCTAGGGTGGATGCAGTTAGTGATGACTTAACAAAATCTAAATTTATGGCTTCTAAAACTGGCTAGCCACTCTTGCCAAAGGAGTCTCAATTCAAGAAACCATCTGTATATCTCCATAAGCAAACTGCTAATGGTGTACTGCAATGGTCCAAAGACAAAGGCTATAAACTCCTATCATGTGACAAGATGCAAAAGCTCAAGATCAAGTCTAAGGCCAGAAAGGCAAGAAAAATGAAGACATCTACATCCTAGGCTCTTACAATTATACCATGGCTAGATTTGCCTCCTTTTGATGAAGATTATGAAGAAGATCAATTAGCATTTCTATAGGCTCAAAGAATTTATCATGTTGCTATAGTTGATGGGTGTCTGGAGGTGAAATATTCTGATGGAAGAGAGAAAATATTCAACCAAGGTATGTGCCAACACTGGGGCAAGCTACTTGACTTAGAAAAAATATTGAGGTTACTCAACTATGATAATGAGGTGGAAAGAATTTGGAAGGTGGAGATAGCACACTTCATTAAGATGAAGAGAGACTATGAAGAGGTGTTGAGAAGGGAGAAAGAAGAGAAGCTGAGAGAGAAAGAGGAGAAGTTTGTTGCTCTTGAAGCTAAGGCTGATGAGATAAGGGCTAAGGGTTTATGCAAAGTCAAATTCAATCCTTACACTATGCAATACAAGAAAAATGTAAGAACTGTGAAGATCAGAATGGACTACATTAGTACCTACTCTGAAGCCAAGCTGATTGAAGTAATCAGAGATCTATAAGTCTCCCCTCTAATTGAAGACCTCACTATCATGGAAGACATTATTCAGGCAATGGAGGAAAATGCAAAGAAAGCTAAAAAAAAGGAAAAGAGGAATCATGATGATTTATAGGCCAAAGCTCAAAGGATGAACTCAATGGAAAATGGCTAGTATTTTTTCATAACTGTATGAGTGTTTCTTTGTAATTTTATCCATTCTATCAATCAATTTCATACCTGTACTTTTCCAGTCTTATCTTTATGTATGTTAGGCTTGTTATCAGACATGAAATTGTGACTAAGGGTCTTACTCACAATTTGGGGGAGATTGTTAGTCACAGAGGCACGCTTGTATACATCTAATTACAAGCCTAATTATTTGTAAAGCTTTGCATTACTTACATGACCCCTTAACTGGGGAACCCTCTAGTTATAGAGTTTCTACTTGTATTTAGTACTTGTAATAGGCACCAAATTTCTAGCTGTGTATTTGTATAAATTAAGTCATGAAATAATGCTTGAAAGAAGATCTAGAGATCAGGCCTCAAGCTTGAAGAACAAGGCTACAGAAATAAACACAGTGGGAATTTGAAGATTGAAGATTTGCCTAAATACTAATTCGATAAGTATTTTGATCTATTCGAGAAGTCATGGTTTCGAGAAGTCAAGGATTCGATATATCAAAGACACTGTTCGATATCTCAAGGAGTCAATAAGTCAAAGCCTCATTCGATAACTCACGGATTCGACATGTCTGAAACTCTATTCCAGAACTCAAGAAGTCAACAAGTCAAAATATCATTCGAGTTCTCTAATAGGCAACAAGTCAAAATTACATTCGATATTTCAAGGACTCAGTACGATATTCGACAACTCAAGGATTCCATAAGTAAAACTCTTTATTCGACAAGTCAAGGATTCCTGAAGAAAAGACTCATTCGAGAAGTGATTCGATATGTCAAGAATATAATATTCGAGAACTCAGAGTTATTGAAATAGCCAATTCTAGTTCTCAAATCAATCACTTAGTCATTTCTCGAATGGTTTCTTGAAAACAAAATACTGAAGATGTACAAGTCAGAAACCTGCAATAAGCCAAGACACTTTTAGGACCACAGTACTGTAAAGTGTACATGGAAAGTCTACAAAGAAGCTTAGAGAGATGTTAAAGGAGACAGGCTGCTAAAGTAGTGGATCTGAGCAGGTTAAAGAAGTGGTCAAATTACAAACTGCCTAGACATGTACCAAATAGGGATAGACAAGTTAGAAAGTGGATTTGTCTGTCACTACATTTGTAGTAAGTAAGCTGTCCACATGTTCTATAAGTGTACAACCTCACTTCTTTAGCAAGTGAAGTTTTTCATTGCACATCATAAATAATAACTCTTTGAAAAACGAAGCTAAGAATACTAACATTTGTATTCCCAATTTGTAGCAAAACCTTCGATCAAATACAATATTAGATTAAAGTGAGTACTTGTGTTTTTGTGTTTTATTTCCGCACTTATAATCTGTTAAACA
Organism: Saposhnikovia divaricata; assembly: GCA_036435485.1. Classification (NCBI taxonomy): domain Eukaryota; kingdom Viridiplantae; phylum Streptophyta; class Magnoliopsida; order Apiales; family Apiaceae; genus Saposhnikovia; species Saposhnikovia divaricata. The sequence goes on along the minus strand of CM071595.1, from coordinate 64,244,853 downwards.
CAAAACACACACTCAACTACACATCAAACACAGATTCAAACATTCGAACAAATCGTTCTTAAAGCTTAAATCCAAGAAAAGTTTGAAAATACATTCACCCCCTGTATTTTCTTGTGTATGTATTCCATTCTCAACACAATATTTCTGTCACTACAAAACCTATTATTTGGGTTAAAGAGTAGATTACTATGTTGTTAGTGCCTGTTTGTTGGCCCTAGCAGCCGATCCAAATTTTATTATTTTTTCAATAAATATCACACATCCATACTATTATATAATAGCCGAAATATTAAAAGTTCAGTTGATTGGTTGGTCGGTACTGTACCTGTTGATTTTACTTATTTAACCTTACTTAACAGTACATATTATCCTTACTTAATTATCCTTACTTATATTTACTAATAACTAATAAATTTTCTTTTTCAGGTAAAACATGTTACCTTTTCTATTTTTCAATAACTAATCAATTTCTAATTTTCAGGTACATTATCTTTGATATTTTATCTAACTAAAATTTTTCCTTTTTAAAAACACTATGAGCAATTGTATTTAATAAAATATTATAATTATAATTATAATGATTAATAATTAATCAATTACCTTTTTCAGCTAAAATACGTTATCTTCTCTATTTTTTTTCCTAACAAAACCTATTCGGGTAACTTTATTTAAGTGAAATAAAATAACAATATTATAATAACTAATAACTGACCGATTATTTTTCAGCTAAAACAAATTATCTTTCATATATTTTCAAACTAAAATCCATCATTTTCTAAAAATATCACGTATAATATATATTTAATGATTATGGGATCATATCATTTAAAATTTTAACTCTACAAAATTCATGTCTTAAAATTTTTAATTCAAATTAAAAAAAAATCATTATATTAAATAACATCCGTGCAGCGCACAAATTTCAAAATAGTATATCGAATACTAAACTATCAACAAATTATCATGTGTAAGAAATAGACAACTATTAAGCCATATTTGTTTGGACGAATTATAATCCCGGGATAATAATCTTACTATAATAATATCATCATTTATAATCCTTAGGAGTATAATCTTTTAAATTATCCAATTCCATGTTTGTTTTGAAGTATTAAGTGTAGGATTGGAGTACAATCCTTTAAAAAATTTAATCTTTTAGATTATCATATCTCATGTTTGTTTTGAGGGATAACATATGGATTGGACTATAGTCCTTTAAAATTTATAATCATATGTTTGTTTTATGAGGAATTATAGTGAAAAGACTATAATCTTTTAAAAAAATGACTTGTGGGATGAGATTAAATAATACCTCCTCCAACCAAGTATTAAAGAAGATTATAATCTCACCCCTTATCCCACCCAAACAAATATGAGATTGTTATTTTAAAAGACTATAATCCTTAATCTAATCCCAAGTAAATTTTTACAAACAAACATGGAATTAAAATTTTTAATGGATTATAGTTCTATAAACTACTTAATCTTATGAAACAAACATGACCTTAGTGAAGTGTCACAAACATTTAAATAGACCATCTACAATTCATCTATGAAATATATTTCATTCCTCACAAAAAAAATAGACCATCATTTTCAAAATAATTAATTTTACAAATTTCATTAAAAAAAGTTAATTTTATAAGTTTTTATCACGCACAGCTTTATCCCATCACAAATCGTTAAAACCACTAAGGCACTAAATAGTTAAGAGAATTTACCAAAAATATTAGGTTTAAAGTTTCTATTTGCAAAAATACCATCTTCTTTAATTAATTGTAATTTTACTAAACTAAGTTTTAAAATTGCAAAAATACTACAAATTAGGTCAACCCTTCCCCCCGTCCCCCCTTGTGCCCAGCCGACTTCAACACACTTTTTTTTTAAGGTTGGGTGATATTTTGGTTGCATTCAGTTGCAACCACATTCAACTAAATGCAACCACATTCAACTTTTTTTTTTTAAGGTGGGGAGATTTTGGTGAATTTGGGTTGCAAGACCCCGTCAGGGGCAATATTCAACTGAATGCAACCATATTCAACTTTTTTTTTTTAAAAAAAATGGTGGGGTGATTTTGGTGGATTTGGGTTGCAAGGTCCCGCAGGGGCATATTCAACTGAATGCAGCTGAAAAACAAAAATTACATTCAGTTGGATGTAGTTGCAAATTTAGTTGTATGTGGTTGCATTCAGTTACTAATTTCAAGTTCCATTTTTTAGTTGTCATTTTCGACCTCTTTTTTGGATGCTCTATATGTGTGTGTGTGTGTGTATATATATATATATATATATATATATATATATATATATATATATATATATATAGGGCTACTCCAATACAAACCTTCTTAGAATACAAACCTAAAAACCAAATTCCAATCCAACATTTAAGCTAATCTAACGACCAAAATAGGGGTACCCCAATACGAAAAAGTCTTATAATTCTACCCTCTATCTATTCATCGAAATATATATATATATATATATATATATATATATATATATATATATATATATATATATATATATATATATATATATATATATTTTAAAAAAATGATGACGTGGCAGCAGTTTTTTTTTTGTTTTTTTTTTGATGAATGGATAGAGGGTTGAATTATAAGACTTTTTTGTGAAGGTGCCCCTGGCGGGGCCCTTAGAATATATGAAATATAATATATTTTGTGTTGGTTTGTAGTTCTCATTTTAAGAGTGGTTTGTATTTGAGCAAAAACCTATATATATATATATATATATATATATATATAGGCAAATGCTCAAATACAAACCACTTTTAAAATACAAACCTACAAACCAACACTAAATTAATTATATTTCATCTATTCTAAGGTTCCCGCCAAGGGTACTTTCACAAAAAATGCTTACAATAATTGGCTCTATCCAACAAAAAAAAAATTCTTGCCGTGGAAATGCGAAACATTTAAGACAGTAAACGGATGAGTTAGGTAGTCATGAGGGCCGAAGGCTCTCGACACACCCGTCAATCGTCTATTGCCTTTACCATTGATTGCCATTCCTTACAACTTTAGAATGATAAAGGCGCGAAGCGCCGTACAAGAAGGTGCGAAGCACCGTTAACCAGTGAAATCCACTGCCACGTCATCACGTGAACAGTGATTTTTTTTTTGTTGGATAGAGCCAAGTATTTTAAACGTTTTTTGTATTGGGGTACCCCTAGTTTGGTCATTATATTAGCTTGAAATATTAGATTATGCTTGGTTTGTAGGTTTGTATTGGAGTAGCCCCCCATATATATATATATATATATATATAGTCCAAAAAAAAAGGTCGAAAATGACAACTGAAAAATGGAAGTTGAAATCAGAAATTTAGTTGCATGTGGTTGCATTCAGTTGCAATTTAGTTGCATGTAATTGCATTCAGTTGCTGATTTCAAGTTCCATTTTTCAGTTGTCATTTTCGACCTCTTTTTTGGACTCTATATATATATAGAGTTCAAAAAAGAGGTCGAAAATAACAACTGAAAAATGGAACTTGAAATCAGAAATTTAGTTGCATGTGGTTGCATTCAGTTAAATATGCCCCTGCGGGGCCTTGGAACCCAAAATCCACCCACCTTAAAAAAAACAAAGTTGCATGTGGCTGCATTCAGTTGAATGTGGTTGCATTCAGTTGAATAGGCCCCTACGGGGTCTTGGAACCCAAAATCAGCCCACCATTAAAAAAAAAAAAGTCGAATCCTGGCAGGAAGGGGGGAAGGGTTGCCCTAATTTACAGTATTTTTGCAATTTTGAAACTTAGTTTAGTAAAATTGCAAATAGTTTTTCTTAACAAAAGTAAAATTGCAAAAATTTACTTTTTTATATATATTTATCAAAAAATCTCAATAGTAAATTATCAATAAATATATCCATCAATAACTACAAAAAGCGATCAAACATCGTTGTCAAACTTTAATTTTTTTATTTTTTTTTGCAAAATGAAAAAAAATTCATTTAAGAGAAAGATACACAATCCGGAAGGGACATACAAAAAGAGACATTCTTTCATCTATACAAGCTAATCATCTAACCGAAAGGTATGCTTAACCAATCCATGGGTCGTAACCTAAATTACGACTACCATGAGAAAGAGATTCCTCCGGAAGTTTAGACAATATCACCCCTATATCCGAAAAGAAGACTCCATACATAGGTAGGTCTCGTTAAAAACCCCACAAGAGCAAAACCCAATGGGAAAAAACTCGAGTGGGAAAAAAAGAGTGCCCCACCCTCCAACAATACATCGATAATCACACAACTGAAAAAACTGTTAAATTCTCCATGCTCCTCCCATAACCATGTCTCAACATTCTGCCTCCATCCATCATCTTTTTTACTTTCCATTCCATGAACCTACTAACACGAAAGCCACCAACTGGGACACCAATATCATCTAAGGCTTTTCCTGAGGTATCTGTAAATGAAAGATATACGCCCTTCTGAGTTTTGGCCCATCATTGAGGTGAAAGATGGCACAAGTCCTGAAGGAGAAATCTACTAAGATATAACATCTGAAATCACACAACAAAACATACCAGAAGCTAATTAGAAAATGAAATAACAAAAGAAAATAAAATTACAAATATTGATACATTTTATAACTCGAATAAAAATAAAATAAAATAAAATTGATAAACTATCTAACCAAAGGTAAAATACTAAAGTAACATTAAAATATATAAAAATTATATAAAACTCATATATTAATAAAATACTGTATCTAAATATATATAACTATAATTATTGAATACGAAACTATAAAGATATAAGACAGTGCAATGTTGTTTTTCTGTTATTAACTAAAATAGAATTTACAAATTTAAAATTTGATTATTACAGATTTTAGATTTTGACAAACAGATTTGCCGTGTTTTTTATTTACAGCTATATAATCTTTCAGCTAGCCGCTAAACCCACAGTTAAAATCCGAACCTAACCCTAGTTAACACAAACTCACCGTATATGATATAAATTAAAAAAAAACATGCACATTTCTCGTGACATTCTCTCTATATCCTCGCCGATAATCTCCGACAGCTATCTCCCGCCGCTGGTAACACAAAATTCAAATTCACAATTCAATTAATTCATTTCGTTATTGAATTGTCAATTTGGCTCTCAGATTAAGTGATAATGGGAGATGAAGAAAGAGGAATGGACCTACTGATAGAGCTAATTGAGATTGTTAATAAGATATCGGAGATTACAGATTATAGATTTACGGTGAAGAAACAGTTCGGTAATTTAGCGAGGAGATTGAAGTTGTTAACGCCGATGTTCGAAGAGATTCGAGAGAATAGAGAGAAATTTAGTGATGATTGTGTTGACAAGTTAGTTAAATTCAAGGAAGCGATGGTGTTGGCGTTGGAGTTGTTGCGATTCGGAAGCCAAGGGAGTAAGATTTATATGGTATGGATATGTTTTTTTGTTTGTTATGTTGTAATGTTCTTTTCGATTGCGGTTTTTGTTGTTTTTATTGTGAATTATTTGGTTGATTTGTATTTTTGAGCTTCATGTTGATTAGTAATTGTGTTTATGTGGTCGTTTCTCGTGATCTTGTACTATAAAGCAGATGAATTTATCTGAATTGCATTTGTTATGTTGTAGATATGTGTATGTATATAGTAAACCCTTGATTGTTATGTGTATGTTGATTACTTTAATAGTTTAATTGATGAATGATTTTTAGCATGATGTTGATTAGTAATTGTGTATTCTGTGGCATTTTTTATTTTGATGATCTTGTTGTATAAAGCAAACAACTTTATCGGAATTTCACTTGATATCTACAGATATATGATTATCGGGATTTCACTTGATATTTACATATATGTGTATGTAATGTTCATTGATTGTGTTTTGTTGTATATATTTTGATTGATTAATTAGTTGCCTAATACTTTTGATCACGATGTTGATTAGTAATTGTATGATTTGTGGTTGTTTATCATGATCTTGTAATATAAAGGAAATGAATTTATCGGGATTTTACTTGATATGTACATAGATATTTCTTGATTTTTACTAGGGAAATGAGTTTATCTGAATTGCACTTGATAATATGATATGTATAGAGTAAATGCTAGTTCATTTTCTTGTTTAGTTTTACTCGGTTTGGAATCAAGCTAAGTCTGTGGCTAAAAGCTGTTTCTTACTTGGTTAGGTTATTTATGCACCAAATAAATTGGAATAAGATACTTCTCGGTTTAGAATAACTGATGGTAGTTTAATAAATAGCAAAACTGTCATGTTGGTTTATGTGGTACTTTTATTACTCAAAATTAAGGATCTGTTTGAGGAATTGTGTCATTTCCTAATAATTACTATGTCTAGTTAATTTTCAGTGAGGGCATTTACCACCACACATTTTAGAGGTCTTATGCTAGCTGCTGCAGCTGTAGTCTATAATGAGTTTTTCATTGCTTTTGCTTCGGTTTAGATGTCATTGGTGTCCATATATTATTAAATGACAAAATGACAGTTTGTAACCCCTATGTATATGGATTTTGTCAAATTGGTCCAGATTTACGTTTTTTAGCACTTTGCAACCCCTATCTTCAAATCTCGCTTCATATTACAACCCCTATCTTCAAAAATGACAGTTTGTACCCCTTATGTATAGAGGTTTTTGACTCATTTTTGCTTGTAAAATAGGTCAATTAGACGGGAGGGGTTGTAATATGAAGCGAGATTTGAAGATAGGGGTTGCAAAGTGCTAAAAAACGTAAATCTGGACCAATTTGACCAAACCCATATACATAGGGGTTACAAACTGTCATTTTGTCTTATTAAATTAATATTATGATTCTCGCTCAAACCCTAGTCTGGCTCAAATTGTTCTCTCTTGTTTGCTAACACTGGTTTAATATCTGTGAATATAAATCGCGTGGCGGATCTGTATTATCAGCTAGTCACTATATGTTCTCTAGCTTTGTGTGCAAAAGTTTGTATGAACTGTCACTGTTGCACTAAGATGAAATAAAACTTTAGAATATGTTTCAATTATTTTTTTAACATGGTAGCTACTATTTGCATCATATTCTTTGGAGCCACTCTGGTGTGGATCTACATGCAGCTTGGTATATTCATATACACTAGACCATTATAATTTGTTTTAGCTACTACAATCTGTGAATCAATAGCTGTTGCGATTATGTCTGCTTATACAACAAGTCCTATTTTATATTTTTTTCACCATTTCTAGAACTATGAATGACATGACTTCTTGCTATCTTCTTGAAATAACAGGCCAAGGTTTGTCTTATTGTCTAGAATATCTAGAAGGTGCCCTTATTCTGGTCATTATTCAAAATAAGGCATCATTTCCGCACTTCCACATAACTTATTTATACCGGGGGGGGGGTGGTCATCGAACATGTTTCTGATCTATTCTATGCATTGAACTTTTCTGTTTTGGAAGTTCGACATTTATCCCGATCCCTTCAGGGGTGTTTATGGATATAGAGAGTGCAATGGTGCATCAATAGAAAAGATAAACAAAACCTAAGTGAGTAGGGTTACCCTTTAGGTTAGGGTTTTATTAGTAGAAATCATTAAAGATGAAATATAAATGTCTAATAATTTTATATTCACTGAGATTGCATATGTATATTCACTGATATCATATTCATTTAGGTGTAACTACCACAATAATTTATTGGAATATATCCTAATCTCCTGTACAGTAGTAATATGTGCATGTTTGTAACCTGATTATGAGACCTAACATTTATTAATTCCCGGGGATTGAATATTTTTTTTTCCACTTCAGAGCAAGTCCTTGATCCTGTAAGCTGCCTTAGCAACATTTTTTTATCCATCTCTTCTTCTCCTTGTAATGTACACTTGGTCACAATTCTTAGATTCTTAGGCCAGTGTGTCTCTTCTCTTTTGATTATAATTTTATACTGGGTACTATGGTACAGTTCATGTAATACTTATTATAGTTTCTTAGACTTGTAATATCTCCAGAGTCGTAAATTCGATTACCATCTTTGTTTCTGTTGCATGCAACAGTATATCATGTTTGTTCTGTTTACATAGAAAAACCTGGTATCAAAATAAATAACTTCTGCGCCTTTAAAAAAAATATTACTGAAAGTAAATGAACAACTAGAATATAAGAAGTTTATAAATTTGGTCATCGTTAATTTGTGCTTCAACATAATTTTGTTTTCCCCACTCTGACTCTTGTATGGGTCCAAATATAGTATTATAAATTACAATAACTAGCTGGAATTTGCATGAATCCCTCTTCTCACAGTATGGATCCGCCTCCAATTCATTGGTTGACGCTCGCCTAACAACATAATCCTCCATACATCTTTCTAATTTGTGTCCAATGGTAGTTGAGTATTGCGGATGCAAAATAGGCTAATTAAGTCCTCTACTTATTTAAAATTTCTATATAGTTCTTATCTCTTTTACTTCTGTTTGTTTAGAAGACGATTTTGTATTGTCATTGGTGCATCTAGTTATCATTTGGAAAGTGTGTTCGAGCAGTTTCTGTCTATGGAAAGGAACATTTAGGCCAGTTTATAGGTAAAAATATTTCCTCGTAGGAAAAGTAATTTTAGCAGAACTAGTGGCACTTTTATTTTTTACCAAGCGCATTTGACTCTCGTTGCTTTCTCTTAAAGCATTATTCTTCAGTATGAGTTAATAAAGCAAGACATAAAAGGTACTAGTTTTCTCTGGTTGCTGCGTACAGGTTCTAGAAAGGGAGCAAATCATATATAGATTACAAGAGGTGACAGCTCAGTTAGAACATGCTTTGAGTGGGCTATTGTATCAACAACTTGACATATCAGAAGAAATTCAGGAACAGGTACTAATTTTTATCTAATTAGTGAATTACCTGAGGTCATCCTCAGGCCCATTTTTCTCATAACTATATAGGGTAAAATAGCTAATTGGTCACTGAAGTCACTAGTAACTTGCAAGTAGGTCACGAAGTTAAAAAAGCTTTCAGTCAACTAATGAAGTACTTAATGCGATTGAAAGTTTTTTAACTTCGTGACCTACTTGCAAGTTACTAGTGACTTCAGTGACCAATTAGCTATTTTACCCTAACTATATATCCTTGTAATAGTTTTGAATACTGAGAAAGCCTGCATATGCTTTTCTTTCTTCATTTGACATCTCAATTTTTTTTAGATCTCTTTTATTTTTTGCCAAGTTATTTTTTCTTTTTTTAGGATCTTACTCCTGAAGCGTTAAATCTTACTTTTTGTCTTGGTGATTAGAAGTTATTGTGTTCAAATACTTTAAATGTGTTGATAGCAATAATGGATTGAATTGGTACTATAAAAAATTGAGTGTGGCCTCCATATGCAGAATAATTCAAACGTTTAATTACATTATCTTACATAATGCTTCCCTTTCTTTATTGTGCGTAGGTTGAGCTGGTTCTTTCTCAGTTCAGAAAAGCCAAAGAAAGGATGGATGCACCCAATGTTAAACTGTATGAGGACTTGTCATCCTTATACAACATGAAACCTAGTGCTGCTGCCGATCCAGTTCTCCTAAGGAGATTGGTGGATTATTTACAGCTAAATGGGATAATTGATCTCACGCAAGAATCAATAGCTTTGCATGAGATGGTTGCTACTAGTGGTGGAGATCCAGGTGAGAGCTTAGAGAAGATGTCAATGCTACTAAAAAAAATCAAGGACTTCATTCAGACAGAAAACCCCATGATGAATTCTCCTGTAACGGAAAGTTGCAGTGTACAAACAGGCACCGAAGTGTATCAGAAGATACCTGAAGATTTCCGCTGTCCTATATCCCTGGAGATGATGGTTGATCCTGTTATTGTTTCGACAGGACAGGTAAAACTCTTCCAGCACTTTAATTACCGCATTGACTGACCCATAATGCACATTGCACAATAACTATGTTTGCTACACTGCTGTAGAACTTCATAATTTATTTTGTCACTTGCAAAAACTTCATATTTCATAGTCAGTTTTAAGAAGTGGACGTCCACTCTTCCATGCTTTCATTTTTTATTATCTGCTTGTTAAGATCCAGATTAAATTAGCTTTAACATTGGGTTTGGTTTTGGCTAAAAATGAAGTAGCTTTGAGTCGGTTTTGGTCCATTAGGACCCTCTGAACTTGATTGGGATTGCTTTTCCAGACCCAAAATTCAGATTACCCACATTTCTGGCTATACCAGTTCTAGGTAGCACCACAACTGCTTTCCTTATAGCCAAAAGTAGTTTTTGGTAACCCCATAACCATGCAAGTTGCTTTTAGAATATGTGTAGTTCATGGCTTTCACGGAAACAATTTATGAATAAAAATTATTTTAATTGTTTTTTAGATAAAATATCGTTGAAATTTAACATTAATTCAGAAAAATAAAAATTTAGTTGCTTGCTCATATAGAGATTTAGGATTATAGGTAGGATTGATTCAAAACATTCCAAGTTTTATGGTAAAATTTACCAAAGATATGTTATTTCCGTTACAAGTTACTGATAGTTAAAATTTGTGCTAGCACAGAAATCATACTGTTCATTCTGCTTTAGTAACCTCTATTTTGACCAAGTCATGAACACAAGTTTTTGACCTTTGCTTAGTCTTGTAATATACACATTTAACATAATTCATTAGGAATTCATTTAAACAATTCTGTGTTTTCAGTAAACTGCAAAATGCCTGGCAAAGATAAGCTCGTTATCTACTTGAAGCAGCATCAGATTTTTTTTTTTTTGCAAAATTAAATGATTTCATTTAAATGATAAAATGTACACAATCCAAAAAGGAAATGAATTTGAGACATTCTTTCATCCACAAAAGCTTATCATCTAACCGAAAGGAATGCTTAACCAATCCAGTTAGCTTATCAGATTTTAAGAATGAAACTTAGACTCAGTTTTTTTATTTTATTATGTATGATAGCTTGTGATTGACATCATATTGAGGCTTAATTACTCTTATGCTTAAGAATGCAGATGAGAATTCATTACATTAAAACTTTAAATTGGACGAGTTCCTTAATTTTATCTTGGACAACCAAATATGATGGTTCTTAACTATAATAAGATTAGTTAGCAAAAAAAAAAAAAAAAAAACTACAATAATATTTTTTTTAAGCATATGATTTTCCTTTGATTCCTCTTAATGTCCAGGGCTATATGAATCTTTCCATACTCTAAACAATTAATACTGTAATTTGATGTAGACTTACGAGAGGTTTTTCATCGAGAAGTGGATAGAAGCAGGGCATGGCACTTGCCCCAAGACACAACAAATTCTTACTAGCTTCTCTCTTACACCCAACTATGTCTTGCGTAGCCTCATAGCTCAATGGTGTTTGGCAAACGGGGTTGAACCACCTAGAATATGTTCTCAACCTAGGACTATAACATCTGCATGTGCACCTGCTGGACGTTCCCGGATAGAAACTCTCCTTAACAAGCTTACATCTGGAAACCCTGAAGACCAGAGATTTGCTGCAGGTGAAATTCGCCTTCTTGCCAAGCAAAACGCTCTTAATCGCGTGGCAATTGCTGAAGTTGGTGCCATCCCGTTACTTGTAGGTGTCCTGTCAACTCCAGATTTGATCACCCAAGAACATGCGGTTACTGCACTCCTTAACCTTTCCATATGTGTGAACAACAAGTGGAGCATTGTATCTTGTGGTGCAGTTCCTGGTATAATCTATGTGCTAAAGAAAGGAAACATGGAAGCAAGGGAAAATGCAGCTGCCACCTTGTTTAGCCTTTCTGTTGTGGATGAAAATAAGGTTACAATTGGTGGCTTTGGAGCAATTCCACCACTTGTGAAACTACTTAGTGAAGGTAACCAGAGGGGGAAAAAGGATGCCGCCACAGCACTATTTAATTTGTGCATATACCAAGGTAACAAGGGAAAAGCTGTGAGGGCTGGAATTGTGCCCATATTGGTGAAGTTGCTGAAAGAACCCCATAATGGAATGTTGGATGAATCACTAGCTATTCTATCTATACTAGCTAGTCACCCTGGAGGGAGGGAAGCCATTGGAGCAGCAGATGCTTTGCCGGTCTTGGTTGCAGTCATTGGCAGTGGGTCTCCGAGGAATAAGGAGAGTGCAGCTTCTGTTTTAGTGCACCTCTGTTCTGCTGACCAAAATCATTTGGTAGATGCTGAAAAACATGGGGTGACGTCCTTGTTAATTGAGTTAGTACAAAACGGCACTGATAGGGGTAAGCGTAAGGCTAAACAGTTGCTTGAGTGTATAAAGCAACAGAATCAGGCATAGGTGCTCAACGAGTCTCAATCTTAATTCTCAGAACTAGCAGTCGCGGTCGTCCCTATTTGCACATTTTGTCGATAGCTGAACCTCTTCCCCCGCCCCCCCCCCTCCCCCGCCCACGGCGGCCTGTTTCTGGGTTCAACTAAGATACCCAGGGCACTCACTTTGATAAAGAGGCGGTGGAAGATCACCAGCCTATGTATATTCTGCTAGATTTCTTTTTTGTTGGGTTTAAACTTTGGAAAGATATATGGGTAGACCAAAAAAAAAGATGCAGAAAGAAAGGAGGGCTGATACATGAGGCGTCCAGACGGAATGCGAACTCTTTATTTTTATTTTTATTTTTGGGCTGTGCCTACAGAAAGAAAGGGAAGTTTCAAGTCTCCTTGCTTAGTACTAGTGTTTAGCAAGGTTGTAAAAATCGGAAATCGGACCAACTCGGTTTTGGTCCAGAAAAATGAGTAATCGGAAACTCGGCGAGTACTCGGAATGAGTACTCGGACTACTAATCGGATATTGTTTTTTAACTTTTTTTTCCTCATAATTTATATGTATTTATTCTAATTTTATTGTACATGTGTTAAACTTAAAACTTAACAATAATATTAATATTACTAATAATATTATTACAACCCTGCTAAAAAGTAATAATATTAATATTACTAATAATATTTAGAGCTTTTTTTAGAAATATACTAGATTTCTGAAATTTTTGCATATTCTAATTTTAGTGTACATGTGTCCAAGTAATAATATTAATATTATTAATAATATTAAAACGTGATATAAGTGTATGTATAGAATCTTTGAGAGAGAGGACTTTTAATTGGGCCGAATCTAGATTATAACTATAGTCTATAAGTTGAGCAATAAAAATTATATTTTAATACTTAGCAAAAAAAAAAAAATTAGTCAAACCCGAGTTTGACCCCGATTACTCGGAGTCAACCTGAGTCTTGACCGAGTTATAGCAAAAACCGGTTTTTGGTCCGATTAGTCACTACTCGAATCGGTTTAGGGGTCCAAAACGAGTACTCGGCCGAGTACTCGGACCGAGTTACCGATTTTTAGAACCCTGGTGTTTAGTAATGGTAAGAATGGCAAATAATATGGGCGTAGAAGTTATATGGAGTCAAAAGAATTATATATTACAACAAATTGTGGAACAAATAAGAAATTAATTTAAAAGGTACAATATTACTTATCCTTGAGCCGTTAAGCTACATCTTATAAAAATGAGCTGGAGTTCCTGTGGTTGCTACGGTATACAACCGTCCAGCTGCCCAAATTTGGGCGGGCTGGAGAACTAAGTTCAAATAATTAACAATTGTAGCATTTTGTGGTCACTTGAACATTGTCTGGCCTTCCTAAATATGGGCCGGTTAGAGAACTAAAGTTATTGTAGTGATGTTTGCTATGCGATAAGATCTTTTTCTAAAATTATGAATGAATTGGTCAAAAGTTTTCAAACTGCACCCACACTGCAAAGAATTCAACCTAGACAAATCGCACCACGAAAACTAAAACAAAAAAAAAACATTAACTTTTTAGAAATAGTAATCTTTCCGTCTCACTTGATTCTTAATATTTGAAATAGGGGTATTCGGTATGTAGTTTAAAGTGTATTTTAAGAATAATTATATAATTTTTTAAAAAATTTCTTTTTTTAAAAAAATTTAAATACTAAATTTTTATACAAAAAAGAAAATTTTAAAAATAATTTATGAAACTATCCTTAAAATACACCTTAAAATGCGTGCCGAATATTTCAAATATTAAGAATCAAGTAGAACGGAGGGAGTATTCTTTAGTGAAAGGATTAAAATACAATTCATTACAAATACAAACATGAGTTTTTTTTTTTTTTTTAAAATGTATACAAACATTAACTTAATATGGTTTCCAACTAATACGAGTGTTTTTTTTTAATTCTTTTGGTATTGATATGACAACTTCAACATGGTTTTCCAATTTTATAGAAGATCATAAATTTTAACACTAACTCTTACTCATTTTAAAAAAAAAAAAAATCATTTTTTTGTTAAATTTCAAAACAACATAATACTTCTCCTTAATGTTATATGCATTATAATATTACTGTCCTTTTTTTTTTTTTTTTTTGAAATTCAACACAATGCATTCAACTTAAAAAATCACATGCAAGAGCCTCCAACAAACACATAAGAGAAGACGTGAAATAATTTTGGCAATTAACTAAACAAGGGATTTTAGCCAATTCATGGGTTACCCTATTAGCACTTTTCCGAACAAAACAAATTGAAGTACACCTCATATTACGAAGCATTCGTCTGCAGTCTTCGACTATCACACCCACTTCTAAAACATTCAAACCTTCTCCTACAATGGCCTTAACTGCAAGCATCGAATTTGTCTCCATTAGCACTGCAGTCTGACCAATCGTTGCTCCTGAATCCACGACAAGGCTTCTCTGATGTTCACTACCTCAGCTTCAAACACAGAATCAACTGCAGGCAGACAAATATTTTTTCCAACAACAAAAATATCATTATGGTCGCGAATAACCATATCTGCGAAGAAAGTCTGAGCACCCGGAAATACAGAAGCGTCCACATTCACTTTGAGAGCATCCACTTCAGGGGCCTGCCACTTATGATTCGAACTTTTCTCAACTCTATTGACCTCGTGGACCTGATTTTTCTGGTTTTGTTTCGCCTCCTTCCACTCCGAGTACATTTTGAAGCTATTATCCATAGCAAACGCAGAAGATACTGATTTATCTTCCCAAATTTTCTTATTCCTCCAATACCAAATTCCCCAAAAAATAATGCATATTCTCAAAATTTCCTCAAATAAACCAGTACTGAGTTTTTCAAGCAGTCAATCAGATGCATACTCAACATTACTCCAGTCATACCAAAGCCCCACATGATTCCAGCAACCTCTTGCAAAATCGCAATCATAGAAGAGATGTGACATGTGCTCGATGTCAGCCATACACATAGGACATGTAATGGGAAGTCTAACTCCTCTTGAACTTAGTCTTTTTCTTACTGGGATAACATTACTGCAAAAATGTCATATGAACACCTTCACCTTAGGAGGAATCAACAAACTCCAAACTTTTTTCCACCCAAGACTCTACGAAACTACAGTATAGACTCATGATTTAAATTGTACCAAAAGTGATACCCCGTTTTAGCACTATAAATCCCATTGTTTGAACCCATCCATACTAACCTGTCCACAACCTCTCTTTGGGGGATCGAAATCGCTAGAATTGCATTTGCATCAACTTCCAAATAACACTCCTTAATTAGCAGTTCATTTCATTTTTTCTCCCCAGTAATAAGGAGACTTGATACTAACTCATTTTTTCCTTCATAAAAATCATTCTGCTCAACACTAAACTCAGCTTTTGCTCTCAACCAAGGATCTTTCGAAGCCTTTATGTTATCCCCATTCCCCATGACCTACCTAAAATCCTTATGAAGCTCTTCCTTAGCACACCAAATTTCAGTCCAGATAAAACTAGACCCCGTACCTTTAGTCGCTTGCAAAATGTAGAATTAGGGAAGTAACGAGCTTTAAACAACCTGGAAACTAGAGAATCTGGATTGTACATAAAGTTTCACGTGTTTTTTCCAAGCAAAGCCACATTAAACCTATACAAATTCCTGAAATCCAAACCCCCTTTATTCTTTGCTGGACACATGTTATTCCATGACAGCCAATTCAACCCCTTCTGATCCCTTATTTTGCCAGACCTCCACCAATAGTTGTTAAACATTTGTTCTAGTTCATGACATAAAGATTTAGGCAGCAGAAAACAAGACATAGTGTAAGAGGGTATGGCATGTGTTACATTTCGAATTAGTACCGACTTACCCGCCTGTGACATAGGTTTGGCTTGCCACGATTGAAAGCGCTTGCTTGCTTAATCCTTTAAGTACTGAAACACTCACCTTTTCGAGTTTTCTATTAACGATGGTAGACCAAGATACTTCGTATTTGTTATCTCGTTGTGCACTCCCAGAATATTCGAAATCTCCACCTACAACTCCCTTCTCATATTTGCACTGAAGTACACTCATGATTTCTGAAAATTCACTGATTGCCCAGAACATTTCTCATAGTTAACAAGAAGAGGTTTAACATTTCTTGCCTCTTCTACCGTAACTTGAAAGAATAGAAAGCTGTCGTCGGCAAACAGGAGATGAGATACCGTGGGGGCTGTGGGAGCTATTCTGCATCTATGAACATCTCCATTTCTTGTTGCTGCATCAAGCGCATTGGAAAGGCCTTCCACACATAATAAAAAGAGATAAGGCAAGAATGGATCCCCTTACCGCAAGCCCATTTTTGGAAAGATGGGGCCAATAATCGAGTCATTAAAACAAAAGTTATAGGTTATTGTTTTCACACAGAGTATCATCCACTCGATCCACTTATCACAAAACCCCATAATTCGCATCCTATGATGAAGAAAGGACCAGCTTATTCTATCATACGCTTTACTGATGTTCAACTTTAGAGCCACCTCATCCACATTACCTTGTCTTCTCTTACTCATGTGATGTATAATCTCAAAAACAACGAGAACATTATCCGTTATATTCCTATCTTTGACAAATGCAGATTGATTTTCCGAGATGATTAAAGGTAGAACATCCTTCGACCTATTAGCTTCGACCTATTAGCCAGGACTTTCAACTGAGATATTACTGTCCTTTAGTATTTTCGTTGTCTTATGAAAACATAAAAATGTGCCTCCCAAGATTGAGGAGCTGCAATAAAATTTTAGATTTCGCTTGGTTTTAGTTTTGATTTGAAGAAAGTAGCTGTGTTATTCTCCTACTATGGCTGGAGATGTTTTTTTTAATTTTAATAAAAAGGTTTCCAAAATAATAAGTATAATGAGAATTCTAAATTATTTGCAAAAGAATAATTTACATATATGAACAGAAAAATTCTGCAAGAGTAGTGGAAGAACACCGGAAATCACTAAAATATTATTATTTTGTTAGATAAATAATGATACTAGATGTTTTGTAAATAAGACATGAGAGTTGATTAATTTCTATGTTTTTAAGAAATCACAACCTTCTTTTTACTTTGTTAGAGCAGCATAGGAAATGTATACCCTTTATGGAATTACGAAACACAAAAGAAAAAAAAAGTGATAGGAAGTCAATTTTAATAGAATTTGTCCAATTATAATCTATCTATACTCTACTATTATAAGCAAAATATATGATTGGTTGGTTAACACTTTCAAAAAAATTATTAATACCTTCTAAAAAATAATAAATTAAAAAAATTATATCAAAAGTATAATTGAAAGAAACAAGTTAAAAAAATTATATTAAAAGTATAATTGAAAGAGTTTGTAGTTGAATTCAGTTAAGTATAATGATAAAATATGTATTTATGTAAAATATGTATTTTATTTTTTTTAGTAAATTATAGCATGCATTTTAATTTGTTTTATTAGAAGGTGCCAATAAGTATTTTAGAAAGGTTTTAACTAACCAACCAATTACACCCTATTTTTTTTATAAAACTATATCGATAGTATATTTATTTTTCTTTTTATTTTCATTTTTTAATTTGTTTATTTATTAATAAATTTTTATATTGAAATTGTTTAAATTAATTTTAAAAAGATATTAGTTTCTGGACAGAGTTTGAAGAAAAATTGGGTGTTGGTGGAGAATATTTATGTAAAATATGTATTTTATTTTTTTTTAATAAATTATAACATGTATTTTAATTTGGTTAATTAGAAGGTACATTAAGTTTTTTTAGAAAGATTTAACTAACTAACCAATTACACCATATTTTTCTTATAAAAGTATAGTGATAGTATATTTATTTTTATTTTTTTGATTTGTTTACTTATTAATAAATTTTTATATTGAAAATGTTTAAATTAATTTTAAAAGATATTGGTTTCTCGAAAGAGTTTGAAGAGAAGTTGGGTGTTGGTGGAGAATTCTAATGAAAATATAATCGAAATAGTATGTACAATATATGGTTTATTTTTTAATTAAAAAGAAATACATTTTGATTTGTTTTTTGTTTTTTGGAAGTTGTTAACAAACTTTTTAGGAAGGTATTAACCAACTAACCAAATAAAAAAAAAATTTAAAAAAAATTAAAAAACGTGTTAAAAATTTGAAATTCAGTTAAATTATACATAATTTATTAAAAATTAAAAAACACATGTTTTATAGATTTATAAACGTTTTAAGTTATATCCCGATTAAAATAATCGTCCGCACACACACTTTTTGCTACGATTCTTTATTCTACGATTTTAGGTTATACTAAATAATTTTTTAAAAATATCTATTGAATGATTAAGATATTTAACAATACATTTAAAAATAACATTAAATTAATGATATTTATTTATGGCATGAAATTAAGTATAGAACATATATAAATTTAAAATTAATAATAAAATTTATTAAAATAAATTAAAATTTTATATCAAATCAAATAATTAATATATTAATACACCATAATAATATATGGTAATCCGTGATTAGCACGGATTATATGCTAGTATTATTATTAATCAGCACATATAGTATATTTTATATTATAGTTCAAATCAGTATAGAGCCCAAACACTTGGAATCATTTCAAACCAGCTCTAATAATTTTAAGGTACATCAATGTACAAATTCTTATTACATGATGTCTACCGAGACATTGGGCCTGTTTCGAAAAATTTAAAATAAGTTCTGATGAATTATTTTCGGGTAAAAATTTTATATTTTAATAATATTTTTTATACAAGTATTTAAGGTATGTTTTAGATTTTATAAACTGCAAAAAAAAAAAAAATTAACTTTTTTCTGAAAAAAGTTAGTAATCTCTCCCAACCAAACCAAACCAAACCAAACCAAACATACCCAGTATATCCCGCTCAGAGCAGGGTCTGGGGAGGGTAGGATGTACGCAGACCATACCCCCACTTTTAGAGCGGGGAGGCTGTTTCCGTGAAGACCCTCGGCTAAGTGCTCGACATACAAAGAGTGTGGTGAATACAAAGGAAATCAACTGATACGGAAATGATCAAAGCCATACCTGAGCCCATGGCGTTCTCCACATGGGGCATACCTGTCTGTGATGATTTATGATACTCATACCTTGAAGCGCTCCAAGCACACGAAAATCCTGCACAAAGACAGAACCTAGCCAGGATCCCTGCGACTGCAAAACCAGAAAACAGCAGACACTAAAAACGCAAAGTGAGAAAGCAACAGCCGAACTACTACAAAATCGCTAACCGAGACAACCCAATTCTGAGGTTCTCGACAACCGATCCGCACCCTAAAAGAGAATCCACCACTCTGATACGCCGCCTCCAAGCAGACCTATCTGCTAACAATGTCTCATTTAAGTCTAAAGCCTTCAAATCCATCCTGAGCTGCTCTTCCCACGACCTCCTCGGTCTGCCTCTCCTCCTCGCCCCACCAACCGAAAGACTCTCGACTCTCCTCACTGGGGCTCCAACCAGTTTCCTACGAACGTGGCCGAACCATCTCAACCTTCCTTCCCTGAGTTTCGCAGAAAAAGGGGAGTACTAGTACAAATATAGGGGAGTACTAGTACAAATATAGTTGGTCTTTGTGCATGCATGAATATAGAGATACCAAATATAGCAGCATTTACCAAAACATCTTGTGTCTCAATCCTAAAACATTTTGTGATTAATTCAAGTTTATCAAGTTTAAGATCAAAATTCGGATGCTAGTAATGCTCGGGATACAAAAATAGTTAGAAAATGATGTGATAAATAGAAATATTTTTATTGAATGATGTTGGTTTGAATGCAGGATTCATTTTATAAAAATTTTTGTATGCCTCCAATACTTTTCTATTTAAAAGTTAAATATTCGATCCTTCCATTTCCTGTCTTTATGACAGTTTCCTTTCAAGGTTTATACAATTCTTATTCTTAAAAATCATTGTCTTTGTTTTCTAAATTCTAAAGTCACAAATATCATGGCACGACCTCAAACGACGTTAGAGGATATGTATGCAAATCTTGTAATTGAGGATGAAGAGGAGGAGTCAATAGTGGTGGCGGATAATGAGGTGGTGGAGCAGAGACCAACGTATATGTTGGTGGGAAAGTTTTTGACGGAAAAAACCATAAACCTTCAGGCAATGCAGAATGTACTGGGGTCATTGTGGAGACCAAGAGAAGGAATGGAGGTATATGCAATGGGGGAGCTGAGATATTCGTTTGTGTTCTTTCATAAACTTGATATGCAAAAGGTTATAGAAGGAGGACCTTGGTCTTTCGAACAATCGATGCTTGTACTTCGTAAAGTAGAGATAGGAGAAGACCCAACTGCAGTTACGATGGAAAATATGGAAATATGGATACAAATATATGATATGCCAAGGGGGTTTATCTCTGAGAGCATTCTAAGAAACATAGCTGAAACAATGGGGAAGTATGTTAAAACAGAGCCAGGAACGTTTGAAGGCGGATGGAAACCGTACATAAGGATTCGGGTGGCGTTGAACATTGCAAAACCGTTGAAACGAAGAATGAAGATAAAACGAGAGGGAAACAATTGGAGTTGGATTAATTTCAAATATGAAAAGCTTGGTACTTATTGCTTTGTATGTGGAGTCATAGGACATTCTGAAAGGGACTGTGCTGTTGTTTATGCAAATCCTGACAAGGTCATGGAGAAACCATATGGTTCATGGCTACGTGCACCGACCAGAAATGCAAGAAATAATGCAGGTCCAAGATGGATTCGAAACTCAGGTGGGGGGAAGGTACATGGAGTAAGCAGAAGCAACAAGGTGAGGCATCAAACACGAAGGCGGGAAACCAGGAACAGGAAGCGGGATTCATGGAAGTGGATGGTAAGATTCGCGAGATTGAGGGGCCAGCTATAAGAATTATAGTCAAACCACGAGATTCAAGGGAACAAAATATAGGAGATATAAGTATTTCAAATGACAGGTTGGTAGTGGACGACATGATTGAAGAATATAAGGAGTCTAATGATGATAGTGTAGTATTGGATCCTAAAAGAAAGAGGGTTGAAAAGGAAATACGGGAGGAAATTAATGGACTGGATAATATGCAAATAAAGGAAAACCAAGAAGCAGATGGGTCAAAAAACTTGTTAGTGGCGGGTCCGGGGGTCCAGGCCCGCCAAACATTATGAGCATACTAGCTTGGAACTGTCGTGGATTGGCCCAAACACGCACAGTTCGTCTCTTGTTGGATATTAACCAACAATACAGGCCCAGTCTCATATTTCTGAGTGAGACTTTGGTTAAACAAAATCAGGTAGAGCAAGTGTGTAAAAAACTAGGGTTTGCAGGATGCTTTGCAATTGATGTCCAAGGACGTAGTGGAGGTATTGCGTTGATGTGGAAAAATGAGGGAGCGGTGAAGATTATAAATAGTTGTAGAAATTTTATAGATTTTGAGGTTGAAAACGAGCAAATTGGAAAATGGAGATACACTGGATGTTATGGATTCCCAGAGAGAGCTCGAAGGATAGAGGCTTGGAATATGCTGAGAAACCTGTCTATGGCTTCATCATTACCATGGTGTATTTTGGGGGACTTCAATGATATCGTTTCTAGTGAGGAGAAGAGAGGAGGTAAAAGAGAGTATAGAGGTTTAATGGAAGGCTTTGCTGAGGCAATAATGGATTGTGGGCTGAATGATTTAGGTTTTAATGGAGATGCTTTCACTTGGGAGAGGTCAAGAGGAAAAGACACGTGGATTCAAGAGAGACTGGACAGAGGGATGGCAACAGATGGGTGGATTGAGCTCTTTCCATCAGCAGAGGTAAGAGTTCTTGAGGTAACAACATCGGATCATTTGCCGTTACTATTGCAGCTAAATAGGCAGGTCTTTGTGCGGCACAAACAAAGGTTCAAATTTGAAAACATGTGGATTGCGGAGGGGGAATGCAGAAATTTAATTCAGACATGCTGGGAAGAGGAATCTGGGAGGAACCTCATGGACAAAATAATTAAATGTTGTTCGAAGTTAGAGGAATGGGGTGGAGGCCTAATTTGTGATATGAAGGTTCAGATGGGACATTATAGGAAGGAAATGCAGCGTTATCGATCAAGGAGAGATATGTATGGGATCCAAAGGTATGATACGGCGCGTTGGCAGTTTATGAAATTACTCGAAAAACAGGAAATCTTTTGGCGTCAAAGAGCTAAACAATTCTGGCTCCGTGAAGGAGACCGAAATACTCGATTCTTCCATAAATTTGCTTCCACTAGGAAACAGCACAATAAAATCAAAAGATTGAAGAATGACAGTGGGGATTGGAAAGAAACGGATGATGAAATTCAAGAATTAATCATGGAGTACTTTCAGAACATGTTTAGTAGTACAAATACAGGCATAAGTTGGTCAACAAGAATTACATTTCCAAAGGTGACAGAGGAAAAAAAATCAGCTACTTGAGATGCCTATAGCAGAGGAAGAAGTTAGAAGTGCTGTGTTCGCTATGCATGCAGATAAAGCACCAGGGATTGACGGACTAAACCCAGGTTTTTATCGGGCTTACTGGGATATAGTAGGGAGGGATGTCACTGAATTTTGCAGAGTGTTTTTCGAATCAGGACAACTACCACCTCATGAAAACCGTACGCTAGTATGTTTGATTCCTAAGGTGAGACAGCCTAAGAAAGTGACTGATCTTAGGCCAATTTCATTATGTAATGTCTTGATGCGGATTTTATCCAAGGTATTGGCGAACAGAATTAAACCCTTGCTGAATTCACTCATATCTGAGAAGCAAAGTGCGTTTATTGAAGGTAGACTATTAACTGATAATGCGTTAATAGCATATGAAATTAATCATTACTTACACAGGAAAACAAAAGGAAAAACTGGAGTTGCGGGACTAAAGGTTGACATATCTAAAGCATACGATCGATTGGAATAGTCATTTATTGAATTGATGATGGAAAGATTTGGTTTTTCAAAAGTTTGGATTGAGAGAGTTATGCAGTGTGTTAAAACAGTTTCTTACAGCTTCATAAGGAACGGGGAAATATTTGGAGAAGTGGTTCCTCAACGAGGTATACGGCAAGGAGACCCAATTTCTCCATACTTGTATATCCTATGTGCAGAGGGGCTGAGTGGTATGATACATATGTATGAAAAATGTGGGTTGCTAAAGGGATGTAGGATTGCGAATAATGCTCCAAGAATCTCACATTTACTCTTTGCAGACGATTGTTACTTTTTTCTGAAAGCTACAAAATCAGAAGCACGGACCTTAAAGGATGTATTGTAGAGATATGAAAAAGTATCAGGGCAGGTTATAAACTATGACAAGTCCGAGATTGTGTTCAGTCCTAATACGCCAGAGGAAGATCGAAGCGAAACCTGTGAAGTTTTGACAGTGAGGCAAGTCCAAAAACCTGGAAAATATTTGGGTATGCCTATGTGTGTTGGTAGGCGTAAAACAGAGGTATTTGGATTTCTTACTGATCGAGTGCAGCAGAGATTGAAAGGGTGGTATAATAAGGAACTATCAAAACAAGGAAAGATAACATTACTGTCATCATCAGCTCAGACATTACCAAATTTCTGGATGAATATGTTCTTAATACCAGGAACAGTTTGTGAGGAAATTGAAAGGAAAATGAATGCATTCTTCTGGGGAAATGGAGTAGATAGTAAAGGGGTAAGGTGGATGTCATGGCGTAAGGTGTGTACACCTAAAAACTGTGGAGGATTGGGACTTAAGGAGCTGAAAAAATTTAATTTAGCTATGTTAGCTAAACAGGGATGGAGACTTCTTAAGGAAACAAACCCATTAGTTTCTGCAGTGATGAAGGCGAAATACTATCCTAATTCGAGTTTTCTTGAGGCTACATTGGGATCAAATCCAAGCTATGCTTGGAGAAGTATCATGGAATCTATTCAGGTAATTAAAGCAGGAGCTCGAAGAAAAATTGGTAACGCTAGAGACACAAGTATTTGGGGTCTCCCATGGCTACCAGATGAGGGAGGATACGTAAGAACTCCAATGCCTATGCAATTGCAGGATAGTACAGTCTATAATCTAATGGAAGATGGCAAACGTAACTGGGATTTTGATGTCATTAACGATATATTCCAGAGGCAAGACGCTGAACTGATTCAGCAAATTCCGTTGTCAATGACTGATGTCAAAGATTCATGGTTTTGGCTTTTAGACGAGAAAGGGGATTATACGGTAAAGAGTGGTTATAGGTGGTTGCAGGGGGAATTTCAAGTTGCAGATCGACGGTATTGGAACAAACTATGGTCACTTAAATTACCAGGAAAAGTGACTAGTTTTTTATGGCGGGTTAGCAAAGAATGTCTGCCTACTGCTTATGCATTGGTAAGGAAGCAGATTAATATCAGTATGTTATGTCCCTGGTGCCATTCAGAAACGGAGACAGACGTTCATGTTTTGTTCACTTGTGGTTTTGCGAAAACGGTATGGAGTATGGCAGGGATGGCGTCGTTGATCCAATGCTCAGTTCAGGAGTCAGCGGCTACTATCATTAAGAGGTTGTTTGAAAGGTGTTCTACGGATCAATGTGTGCACCTGGGGATGGTTTGTTGGAGTCTATGGAATAGACGAAACAAATGGATTTGGGATAAAAAGAATGGTTCTGCCTTTGGGGTTATGAATGCAGCTAGTACCTTGTTGATAGATTGGAGGGAGGCTCAGAATCAAACTACCAGGACTCGGCAGGAAGATCAGGTTAGAAGGTGGACAAAACCGAAGGATGGATGGGTTAAAATAAACGTTGATGCAGCAGTGTTTCGAAACAATGGTATTGGATGTGGTGCGGTTATTAGGGATGCACAAGGAAGGTTCTTGGGAGCCAGGGGTAGAAAGATTGAAGGAGCATGGCGACCACGGGAAGCGGAAGCTATTGCATTGAAGGAAGCCCTGTCTTGGATTGTTGAGTTAAAGTATGAGAAATGTGAAATTGAGACTGACTCAAAGGTGCTAGTGCAGGCCTGTAATAGGATTCCAGATGAGTCGTTTTTTGGGACTATAGTTGGTGATTGTGTCCAATTGTTAAAGCACATAAACCAAGTGCTACTGCGTTTTGTGTTTAGATCTGCGAATAATGTGGCGCATGAATTAGCAAAGGCTACATATTCCATGTCAGATCAAGGAGAGTGGTTTGTCACTCTTCCCGATTTTATATCTCATGTAATAGAGCTTGAATTAATTTGAATACAATTACGATTTTCAAAAAAAAAAAATAAAGGATGGGTGCACAATGTCTATGCTCATGTATAACGACCAATAGTCCAATACACTTAACTAATTAACCTAAATGGGAGAGCACGAAACAAAAGAAAAGAATATCCGGGCCAACAGTAGGAAAGAAAAAGCTAATTAAAGCTGCAGGTAGAAAACAACAAGAGCAAGAAGATCCGTTGAGCGTTAATTTAGAGGGGCTGAGTGAGAGAAGAATTCACAATTATCCATGCAGATGCAATGCCCTTGGATTTCCGAGCCCTTCTCAATTTGTCCCAAGATCAGCTTTCTACGTCCTACTCCACAGTTGAGTCCATACAGATAGATAGGCCACCACCATCATCAACACCAACAATTCCTACTCTTTACATGTCACCTCTTCCTTTTTCCACACATCCATGATACATAGACATGTATCTATGCCTATTAAGTACTCTTAGTTTTCACTGACAAGCTTGACCGCAGTTATACTGTATGTTAAGTTTGTTACCTATATATTTGAATAGAGAGAAGAGGTAGATTAATGGAGCTTCCTTTTGCCATTCATTCATACTCAAACTCCCTTTATGCTTATATTGTCATACTTTTCTAAGTAACTACCTGTTTGGTAAGATATAGCTGTTTATATTTTTTTTTTGGGATGACACTTTCAATTTTTTACATTCTAAAACTAATTTAAAATTGTAAAATTTTATAATACAAAAGTAACTATATCCACTCCTTTCTTTCACTACACTGAGTTTATACATTAAATATTGATTGGTCTCATTACTTTACTCACTTTTCTTACTTTTTTTTTATTATTTTATATCTTTTGTTCTTGTCATTTTAGATTTTTTTTTATAGTTACAACACGCACACCCCAAAATTGGATCCCGTGTTCTCTCTTAGAAAATTCAAGAGCTCAAACCACTATCATTTTAACGTTTTAACGTGTACATATCCTGATGAGTAAAATAATATTGTTACAGGCATTTTTTAATTTAAAATTTTATTAAATAATATTTAAATTCTTTTTTCATTTGGTATAGAAGTTTAAATTCTATTTCACATATGTACATGTTTTATGAGTAATGCTATAGGTACAAAATTTGGTACCAAATAACATGGTAGAGATGACATATCAATTTGAAAAATTTTATTGACTTACTAATATGAATGAAGGATCCATCTCATTAAATATTTGTAAACCACCATTTAGATTATGACACCTATCATTTAAAAATCATTTTAGGATTCAATTTAATACCTCTATCATTTACCATGTTTCATTTACATTTATAAGTGTCGAAATTCAAAACCACATTTGTTTACTGAGGAAGAGTACATACTACTGTTGCAGGTTCCAATTGCTTTCTTCAGTCTAGTTAGATAGCCTTCTTGGTCCTGGTAAAAGCAAAATATAATCATTTCATATAAGATCTCTGGGTTCCTTTTTCTTTTTTAGAAAAAACTAATTTCTTTTACTATTATGCTTTTGTTGTACTAATATGAATGAAGGATCCATCTCATTAAATATTTGTAAAACACCATTTAGATTATGACACCTATCATTTAAAAATCATTTTAGGATTCAATTTAATACCTCTATCATTTACCATGTTTCATTTACATTTATAAGTGTCGAAATTCAAAACCACATTTGTTTACTGAGGAAGAGTACATACTACTGTTGCAGGTTCCAATTGCTTTCTTCAGTCTAGTTAGATAGCCTTCTTGGTCCTGGTAAAAGCAAAATATAATCATTTCATATAAGATCTCTGGGTTCCTTTTTCTTTTTTAGAAAAACTAATTTCTTTTACTATTATGCTTTTGTTGTACATACCTAATTATCACTCTCCATGATTTCTCTTTAAACCTTGTTCATTTTAGCAACTGGCCTTCTTTTTTGTTTCTTTATATATATTAGTGTAGATGATTAAACTTCAACAACTGCTCTGGGATCGGGCCAACAACATGTTGGTGCAATGGTTGAGCCACGGGCCTCCTTTAAAGAAGGTCAGAGGTTCGACTCCTGCGATAACTGCTCTGGGATCGGGCAGTCAAAAGTTCGTTCACGTTGTATGGTCCACTCTTACCCCACATGCACATGCAAATCTAGTCCAAAACATCTTGAATTTTGCAGACATACATTACCAGGCCAGTATTAAAATAACATTAATTAACCTATATCTACTTGAACTAGTATAGTTTTGTAGTAGTAAACTTGTACTAAATGCATTGCTCTTAATGACCCAAATTTTAAAGTTATTTTAAGTTACTTATTATTTACTATGATTATTAAGAAATACAAAAAATACAAGTTTCGACCTTTGTGGTTACTGTAAAGGGAGAGAATCTAGTCAAGTTTTTTTTTACCTCGTCGAATCGAGCTTGAATTTTTTAAATTGATCGCATTGAGCCGAATTTTCTAGTTCAACAAAAATTTTTATTTTCGAGCTGAATATGAAGTTAGTCACGAATATTTCGAATTGAGTCGAACTCGGACCCGATTCGAATTGCGTTGTTAACTAAATAGTTGATATATATATTGGATACTCCATCAAATCTAATATTAAACTAAGGTACTGGTAAGAATTTGTTCGTTGTCGTTTTAAATCCCGAGTTCGATTCTTATTTATTTCGAAATTTATTAAAAAATAATAATATTTATAAACTTATAAGGTAAAATCAATAATAATAATATTAAAAACAACAACAACAACAATAACAACAACAATAATAACAATAATAATAATAGTGATAATGATAATAATAATAATAATAATAATAATAATAATAATAATAATAATAATAATAATAATATTGTTATTATTATTATTATTATTATTATTATTATTATTATTATTATTATTATTATTATTATTATTATAATTCACACAATTCATAGTTTCACAGCCAAATCACATTTTAATATCACATAATACACGAACATGAACTTGTTTTTTTTTTTTTTGTTTTTTTTTTTGTTTTGTACTATAAATATCAAAGTTGTAAAATAATCAATTTTATTTAAATTCTTAAAATACACATGTACATTAATTTTAGAAATCAATAAGTATATAGGTTTAAATTGAACAATATTATTTTATATGCAACTTTAATTCGGTTATTACCGATTAATAATGTACATATAGGAATGATGTAGACTTCGAGTTAGGCTTTTATAGTATCCACACCACATAAAAGAAATTTGTTCCTTTAATTAACTTTCGTCTTGAAAGTTATTATTAATATAATCTACCATATATATTCGACCCTACTTTTTGATTCCAAGACCATTCATTTATGGATGTGATCAACCCCTGCTCGATTTTAAATATAGAGCTAGCTATAGCTTTCAATTTATTTTCTGTGATATATCTATGCTATTCATTAGAAAAATATTTCAAAACACCTTACTCTTAACAACTTTTTTTTTTGTGAAAATAGGTTTTGCAAACACAACCTAGTTTCTTTTTTTGCCTATATGGCGGTTGCAGTGACAAACTCAGGTATTTTTTGGATTGCAAACTCGTAGATGTATAAGACAAAGAGTAATGTTATATATACATACTTAGAAATGGATCCAGAAAATGTCCTAGTGACATATGATATGATTTTATTCATAAAACTAATATGTATGCACGAGATTGTAAATAATCAATAATATTCTGATAACTCGTATTTAGAAACAGTTTCAAGGGTGAAAGCTCCCGATAATCAATGCAGTGGAACATGAGTAGGTTTTTTTTTTTTTTTTTTTTTTTTTTTTTTTTTTTTTAACTTTTTTTAAAATTCAACAAGGGTAGCTCTAGCATATGGTTCATGCTAGCTCATCAGTAAATGCATTTAAGAAATGCGTGGATGGTAGGGAAACACGCATTTTTCACATGCGTTAGGTTTTTTTTTTTTAAATTTCTTTAAAATAAATAAAAAATTATCACATATAAAACTCAAAATGTTGAATCCCAAAGATTAACGGTTGAACCACCAAGTGAATACAAATAAAATTTAAGAATTTTAATTAAAAAATTGGATATTTCTTACTGAGTCCGATGTCCTGATTTTAAAAAAATTGGGTGGCCCCCGATTTTTTAAAAATCAGGATAAGTCAATGTTTAGGAAACCTTAAACCCTAAGTTCGTATACGGTTTATTTATCTTCTAAATATTTCTAAAATCCAAAATGGAAATGAGAATACAAATAAAATTTAAATTTTAATTAAAAAATTGAATATTTCTAAACCTCAAATGAAACCCATTAAACTCCAAAAGGGAAACTATTTAACTCCAAAGAAAATATCGATAAAATTTTAAAACATTAAATATAAAAAATAATATTATATACATAAGACATATGCGCATTTTTTGAATTTTTTTGTTGTTTGTCTGGTATGAAGAAAGGAGCAGCACAAGAATACATGTACTTAGTTTTTAAAAGAAAAAAAATGATTAACCCACCTACGGATTTAACGAATGCGAGGATGAGTGGTTATTTTGGACGGCTCAACCGACATTCATTATTTTGAGCATCTAGCAGCGTAAAAATTGGTTATTTGGGTCATTTTCTCCAGTTTCAAGAACTTAACATTTCTCTAAGATAAATTTTTGCCTTGGCTAGTAGAAAATCATGCATTGTACACAAGTCCAGTCCGTGTCATTATGTGATAAGGTCATTAACTATGTGATAGAGGTAAATATATTCCATATATGAAACATATGTAAATGAGTAAATGAGAGAATATTGTGATGGATGCCATAAAAATCAATTTGGAAATGCTTTTGATAACCATGCAGCTTTCTTGGTGAAAGCAAACTCTACTCCACTAGTACAAACAGCTTCTGCTGTTCTGCATCCTTTTTTTTTTTTGATAGTTACTGCATCCTATTTTTCCTTCTGGAACCTATTTCTCCAATCTGGCTAAACTTGAGATTACTAGTTATGCTAAATACCACCTGCAGATACCAGATACACCGGACATATATATTTCCCGCTTGAAAATAGGATGTGGCCGGATTCCATTTATGCAGACCTTATAATCCTTCCTCCAAAGAATATGGGGATACTAAACTGCTATCTAATTATACATAAGCAGCTCTATCATAACACTTAATTTTGATCGATATTCATTTCGCTTGGTCTTTTTAGTCTAATCACGCTATCATGACACCAGATTTTGCACTCAAAATTTTTAGTTTATCTTAGTTAATTCGTCGTGTTTCTGTAGTATTCGATTAGCTACTAATTGAAGATTTAATTTGCAAGTCACTTATAAATGGACTTCTATAAATATAGTAGATAGACATGAGTACGGCCTGTAGTTTTAATTAAGTAGAACAAATGTTGCAATATTAGAATTAATCTGTACTGGCATAGCAAAGTGACCTCCGGTCCCCTCGTTTTGTATCTCCAACACAAACAGAAAGCTCAGATCAGTAACATCATTAGCCAAATCATACAAAAATCATAAACATATATATTTAGAGCTTTATCATAAAAATGATAATAGAAATTACAAGGGAGAAGGACTTCCCCTTGAAACATTAAGACCAGTTCACATCCATCATATAGCTAACTTGCACACATCTGATTTCTACCAACACAAATTAAACAAAGTAACAAACTTACTAGCTACGTACACAAGCTTACTCCAAAACACAATTTCGACAAACAACAAAACGTACTTAAACAAAATAATTAATAGGTATCACCGCAAGATCTACCCTAATAAATAGATTCATGAAACTTTCATCTTACCTGGCTTAGTTTGCATCAATTCTCTTTTATCGAAGCGCACAAAGAAGGGAAGCTTCAAGGAGATCTCCACTCCAACAAAGATGGAATCAGATCTCAAGTTATAGAAAAGGAGTTGTAGAAGTAGCGTTGTTAACATGAGAGGTGAAAGCTGTAGTCCATGAGTTTCCACCACCAGTACTACTAGTACTACCTGCCCAGTACTGATTACTCATCTCATTGTTGTTACTATTGTTCTGATTCGAAACATCCAAAAGCTGCCTTGACATATTAAGTCCTCCTCGAGTCTCTTCAACCTTCACCGCACCTGCAGATGCTACTTCACTTCCTTCTCCTTGATATGAAAATATATTGGAACCAGCTGTCGGTTGTTCGAAGCCATTTATATTAGGTAATCTCCACCCTTGAGCTCCTCCGCTAGTAAAAATAGTAGTGTTGTTTACACTTGAAGGAGTATGGTGACCTAATTGAAAACGCATATCGGATTGCCCCGAACTTCCATTACCCATCTTAAATCCCCCATAGGCACTTCCAGCTCCATACTGACTGTTGAGGTTATGTAAAGCAGCCATATTGAGAGGTACTTGTGATGAAAAGGGATTAAAATGATTAGCAGCAATACGGTCAGCTGAGCTCGATGGGCTTTCTGTACTAATATTGTTATTATTAGGCTCTTTCTGGTTGCTATTGGTACTGGTGATATTTAGTGATGATTTTGAGCTTCTACTTTTGCTTCTTTTGTTTCTCCTGCAGCCGCCACCGACAGGAACACTCCTTAGGGCACCGCCACGAGTCCAGTAACGTCGACAAGTCTTACAGAAGTGGCGTGGCTGAGTAAGGCTATAGTTATTGAAGTAACAAAACTTGGTCTGGGTTGAGTCGCAGCGTGGACAGTTCAGTCCTGCTTCCGGAAGTGGTAGCTTGGCTAGCCGGGCTCGGTCAACTGTTGAACCAGGTCTTATTAAGCCTGTCTCAGCTTGAGGCGGCGGAGGCGCCAGAAGCTGGGTATTCTGATGTACTAGTTGGTGATGATGGTAATTATTAGGTGACTGTTGTTGCAACTGAAAAAAACAAAACAAAACAAAACAAAATTAATAATGCATATAACAAAATAGCTACATGCATGTAAATGGTATATTCATGAAGAACAGGAATTATAAAGAGGAATAATCTTTTTTTTGGTTTTTTGATCGATATGCTTCTCTTTTTATTTTCAAGATCTAGAAAATTTGTTTTACCTGATGATTCCAATTGTTCTGCTGGTGGTGGTGGTGATGATCCAAGTTATAAACTGGAACAGAAGATGAGAAGGCCATGGCTTAAATTTGTAGTAGCTTTATATCTTTTGTAAAAGTTTGATGAGTTAATTTTTTGGATACATATGGTGGAGAATCAAGCTATTGGGAAGAGAATACTACCAGAGAGCCAACAAGAGGCAGACAGAAGAAAAAGATAAAGATTAAAGAAGAAATATAAGGGAAAGATGAGATGTAAGGCTTTTTAAATTTACATTTTTTCTTTAAATTTTTATATCTTTTCTCCTCTCTTTTTGTTTTACTACTATATATATTTTTGTTTAGGGTTTTTGAGCTTAGTGCGGCCGAAGTTTCTTAGCCTTTAAGGTTCGCGCGTCTTAGTGGTGGAGAAAAAGTGATTTGTGATTGTGACCATATGACATCTCATGCATGGAAGAGAGAGAAAGTACATAAAACAGAGCGGCACTGGAGAGAGAAGAATATGCAGGATATCCCTATGTACTTAATTAGGGTTAAACTCTCTCTCATTTTGCTGAGACTCTAGTTTTCTTGTAATCTTTCTTATCGGGATTGGCATGAGAGTAAGCTTAACAATTTAATATATAGTGGCTTATATTCGTGCAATAGCACAAATTATTTTTAATTTTTTATAATTTACTTATAGTATAATATAATATTATAAATATTAATTTTAATATGTTATTGGGAGAATTCAAACCTTGTATTTTTTCATATAATAATTTTTAGTATTAAATATAAATTAATATGTTTTTGGCGAGAGTCGAACCTCTCTATATAATAATATTTAGTGTTGTTGTATCCAACGGTATGATCAATTTGAGTTGAAGACCTAATGATTATTGTGGATGAGGGATAACCAAAACAAAAAATGAGGCAATTAATAACCAAATTACAAATTATACTCCATTTCGTTTATTATAGTATAGTACTAGCTTATAGCTCGTGTAAAAGCACGGGACTTTTAATTTTTTATAATTTGCTTATAATGTAATATAATATTATAAATATTAATCCTTTATTATAATACCTGAGTCTACTACACATCAGTTAACCAATCAAAATCGAGGAATTATTTTAGAACCAATCAGAGGTCATTCCTAATTTTTAGACTAATTGTATTATATTAAAAATTTTCCTTATTTACCATTCTTATACTATAATACTAACCATGGTTAGTTAACAATTCTAATTTAAATATAGCAGTTACTTGATTTAAAATATCTATATTACATTGTTGTGGAACGAAAAGTAGGGTGTATTTATTGCGTATTGAATTCTAGGTTTAGGGAGAGCTTCGAGCTTCAATGGCTGATCAAGTGTTTCGTGACTTAATTCGGATCCTCACAAGATGCCTACGTATCTTGCAATTTATCAAGAATCAAGCCAATAAAAACGTAGTTCTAGGTTGAAGGATCAGGTCCTTTATATAGGCATTGGATGCCTTGGAGTTAGAGTAGAATTAGGTGTCTTGATGGGCAAGCCACAGCTTAGGCCCAATTCTAGAGCCTTCTAACAGATAGGAAGATAAGAATTGGAATTATATGCCTTGAAGATCACTCCTAATATGATTAGGTTTCCTTGTTGACTCAAATATGGGGTCTTTTATTTGCTGAATAATCAATTACGAAACTAATAATTAATTAGGGTTTTGGGCCCTATTTAATGGGCTTCTAACCTTGGACCATTCTAGGTTCATTTAATGCAACATTAAAATGTATTCTTAGGGTTTATTTTCAGCCCATATCATTTGCCCCCCAACTTCAAGAAAAACTGATCAGGTTTTCCTTGAAGTTATTACGGCCTTGTTCGAGACTTAGGTCAGGGTTTATCTTTGATATCGTTTTGATGTAAAGCGTGGAGCGACCGACGCGTATATAACGACGTTAGATTATGCCAACGATATTGAACGGTGCTAGACGGCACTAAACGGCGATAAACAACCTTAAATGACGTTTAAACAATGTTAAACGACATTAAACGGCGTTAAACGGCGCTAAACGGCACTAAACGGCACTAAACGGTGCTAAACAGCCTTAAACAACGTTTAAACGATGTTAAACGACGCTAAACGGCGTTAAACGGCGCTAAACGGCACTAAACGGCACTAAATTGAAAACATTGAATTGCGCTTCGAGCATAAAATTATTTTTCCATATTTATGGAATTTCCAATTTTTCTCAACTTCAGGAATAATAAGTATTATTCTCAATTTCCTTGCTTTTGATCAATAATAATTGAAAAGAATAACCATTCTTTTTTTTTTTGTTGCCACCAGGCTTTAGCTGTATATTCAACCTACTCGTGGTTCAAACACGAGCAGGAGACACTCAGTACATTACTAGCTGAATTTTAAGACTCCATTTATAGATGCATGCATGGCTATGCAAACGAGCTACTCGTTGTAAGATAACGAGCAAAAGCCAATTTACAATCCACGAGCAGGAATATCACCTGCTACTCGTAGTAGCATATATGCATGAGTAGGTATATAATTTCTTTTAAATCCCCAGTTGGTCGCAGCCTTCTCTGTCATAGTTGTTTGCAGAGATGGAAATACAACTTACTCGTGGTTTAACAACGAGCAAAATACACACTTTTTGCCACGAGCAAATATACTATATTTACACCTAGGGTTTCTTCACAAACCTGGGCCTGGGCTTGGCCTTTAATAATTATTATACAGAGTTTTGTCATACTCTTAAATATAATTATTTTTTAGCAAAAATAAAATCCTTCCTCAATCTGAAAATACAAGCTACTCGTAGTACAACCACGAGCAGGAGACATGCAAAAACCAACGAGCACCATTGATGCCTTCCAGTATTGGATTTTCTCATTATTTGCATTGTACTCGTGGGTTAACCACGAGCAAACCGGCTCTACTTGTAACAACTTCTACTATGTCTTTCTATTGTACTTTCACGTATCCTTCTGGAAGATAATTAAATAATTAATTTCTTATTTTTTTACGAGGAATTTCCCCTCAGAACAAATGGGTTTCAGACCTTTTCTTGGAATTTTCTTTGGGCCAGGCCTTTATATCATATAGGTTTAGTTCTTTTTAAGCCCACGAACCTTTTTTTTACTCTGACTTTCAATATATTTGCTTAGAATCTTAAATTTCTAACGGTAATATGTCCGTTAGAAGCTTCCAGAATAAGTTTCTGACTTGGGCTGGCCCATAAACCTGAAATTTTTATGGGCTTTTCACTTTTTACCGCGTACAGGCAGTTACCAGGTGATATCAACCGGCTGTTTTGCAGCTATATAATAGTGAGATGAGGCACTTGTTTTCTCACTTTTCTTCTCTCAAAAATTTTCTCTCTAAAATTTCTCTCATTCAAGTGAAGTTTAAAAGGTTCTTCCTTAGGGTTTCAAGAGCATTGTTCTAGGGTTCCACCCAAGGCGATCACCATCCACTGTGCTTTACCAGTTTCCGGTTGAAGATTTAAAGAATCTTCATCTTTTCCGTTTGCTCCTAATCAATTTCTGGGTCTCAAAGCTTCATCTTACCATTATCAATGGCAGATTCCGGAAATTCCCAGCAATCCGAGCAATCTCAACTCACCCCAACGGTGGCTTCAACTAGGCCTCCAAGAGCTGCAAGAGGTAAAACCAAAATCTCTCTTGTTCATAGCAATGTCGTTACACTTTGGACTTGTTAGAGGAATTTTCTACTGCTTTCCCCAATATCGCTCATCTTGATGCATACAATATCCCTAGCAAATATGATCAACCAAAAGTAGATTTAATATCCACTCTTTTTGGTATTGTAAGCCCTTATAGGGCCATAGCTGCTAGTCCATTTGATAGAGCCTGCAACCCTAAAGAGGGTGCCATTTGTCTATTTAAGGAGACATTTTATGCTGGGTTTAGGTTGCCTCCTCCACCCTTTATCTTTCGCCTCTTGGCTGACGTAAGAGTTTGTCCAACTCAACTATATCCTAATGCTTGGAGATTCATATATTGCTATCTAGTTCAATGTCGTAAACACAAACTTGAGCCTAGTGTTTCCGTATTTAGATATCTCTTTAAATTCACGAATTCCCCAAACAACACGGGTTGGGTTCAGATCTCTCATAGGAGCCTTTCTCGCACTTGTTTCATCCCTGGTACTTCCCCAGATTCTCTTCCTAATTGGAAAAAAGAATTCTTTTACCTTTTCATGGATGGGGCAAATTGGGGAGACTTTTTTAGGCTTAACTTTTCTAAAGCCGTAGATGGGTCTATGCGAGACATTAAATTGGGTGTAGACGAGCGAGCTGCTATTGAGATCCTTACAGCTGATGGCACAAATCATTGTGCTCAATTAATCTCTGAGGGGTCCCTTCAAGCAGCAAAGCTAAGTGATTTGGGAGAATAGGGTAGACATGCTTTCCTTTAACTTAATTTTATGCCTCTTTATTTTTGTTTGTGGTCTTATATATTTTCATGTTTATAACAGCCTTGACTGCGCTTAATGCTATTTTCCAAAAGAGGGAGAGGATGGCAGAACAAAGGTCAGGAGTGAACACACAACGATCCAAGAAAGTCAAAACTGGCCTTACTACTGAGGCTGAGGGATCTGAGGTAGTTCCTGCCTTTCTCACTCACTCTGAGAGGATTGATGTTTCTGAGGATCCCTCATCTTTCGAAGTTGGATGGGGACTTCGAAAGAAGGACACAGTTGTTGGTGATACTCATCGTGCGGCTGAATGGTCTCGAAGTATAGTTACTCCTCGTGACCGGGTTAATGTGGTGGATTCTTCTGATGACCTCCAGGTTGAGAACCTTGGGGCTCATGGCATTGCGACGGTATTATTCTTCCTTTCCCTTCTCGTTGCCTTAAATTCTTTATTCTAATTTTTTCTTACCACTTTGTTTTGTGTTATTTTTTAGATTAACGCTTACTTCCAGGCTGGGCTTCATAACCTAAAAAAAGTTCGCCAGGATCTAACTATTGCAGAGAGGGACCGTGACAGAAACCAAGCTGATGCAGATACTAACTTTGCGAGGTTTCGAGCTGTGGAAATGGAACTTGCTGCGGAGAAGGAGAAGTCTAGAAGATTGGAACTAGAGCTTGCAAAGGGTAAGGAGCAAATTTTGAAGGAGTATCGTTCCTCTAGGGAGTTTGAAGAGCTCCTTAACGCTGAGTACGATGCTAACTTTCCAGCAACTTTTAACATGTGTTGGGAGAAAATCATTGAAGAGCTAGGACAAAAGATTTCTGGGGTCACCTTAGCAAAGTACCCCGCACCTGCCATTCCTGGTGCCTCCAGTTCTACCCAGGAGACTGTTTGTGAGACAGCTGCTCAGTTCTCTACTCAGCTAGCCAGCGATTCCCAGCCCTTGCCTTCCCAGGAAGGAGTTTCATCTCCTATGGTTGAAGACTTGGAAACTTTCCCTGTG
This sequence comes from Saposhnikovia divaricata, assembly GCA_036435485.1. Taxonomy (NCBI): domain Eukaryota; kingdom Viridiplantae; phylum Streptophyta; class Magnoliopsida; order Apiales; family Apiaceae; genus Saposhnikovia; species Saposhnikovia divaricata. Next base: position 64,206,931 of record CM071595.1, on the reverse strand, counting down.
GCGGATGACCCTGCTTTCACCCATTCCACTGATGTGGGTGACTCTCTTAAGGATCTCGATATCTAGATAGCCTTGCACGGCTTACTTTTGTACTTATTTATTTGAGACTTTTACCCTTCGGGGATTTTATCTTATCTTCAGCTTAGCTCTAGCTTATGCCTTGCATGGCTTATTTATGTATCGAACTAAACCTTCGGGGGTTTTATTTATAGTTTGTTTATCATGCTTTTTAGAGTTTTCTTAGTACTTGGCCTTATGGCTCACACACACCCATGCTTTGGTACAACATTTGCTTTACGTGTCTATAATAACAAAACAAAAAGAATAACTCAATTGAAAACAAGAAACGAACTTCATTAATAGGTTTGACGAAAAATGTCAATAAATAGGGGTCAACCCTTACATAGATACTCTACTTCCTATTCGGAGTTTTTAAACTCTGATATGGTTTCATCGACCTTATTTCTAGTTACCTATGAGTTACGTCCTACTTAGGATAATTAAACATAATAGACCTTGAGATTCGATGCATGCCAAGTGCGAGGCACCTCGTTTCCTTCCAAAGTCTCCAACTTGTATGATCCTCGTCCCAGCGTACTTTTGACCCGATATGGGCCTTCCCAATTCGGTGCCAACTTCCCCCTTTGTCCCACTCCGGATGCTTCAATCTTTCTGAGTACTAAGTCTCCCTGACGGAAAAACCTTTCCTTTACCCTTAGATTGTAATAGAAGGAAGCTTTCTTCTGATGTTCAGTATTCCTAGCATGGGCTTCATCCCTTACTTCATCAATCAAGTAGAGGGCTAGTCTCATTCCCTCCTCGTTGGTGTCTGGTTCGAAGGCTTCCACTCGTGGAGATGCATGCATAATTTCCACGGGTACCACAGCTTCGGCCCCGTAAGCTAACATGAATGGAGTTGCTCCAGTAGTCACCTTGCATGTGGTTCGGTATGCCCAGAGTATGGGTAGTAACTCATCCACCCAAGTATTTCTGGAGCGTTCCACTCTTTTCTTCAGTCCATCAAGGATGATTCGGTTGGCAACCTCAGCTTGACCATTATCTTGAGGGTGGGCAACTGAGGTGAATCGAAGCTCAATCCCATTCTCTTCATAATAGTCCTTGAATTCTTTGTTGTTAAATTGTAATCCATTGTCCGTAACGAGGACTCGTGGTATTCCGTATCTGCACATGACATTCTCCCAGAAGAATTGCATGATTTGCTTGGTTGTGATTTTAGCCAAAGGTTTGGCCTCAATCCACTTTGTGAAGTAGTCAATAGCTACAACTAGAAACTTCCTTTGAGCAGTGGCCACAGGAAAGGGCCCAAGAATGTCCATCCCCCACATAGCAAACGGGATGGGGGAGCTAACGGATGTCAACATCTCTGGTGGTTGTCTAACCACTGGTGCATGTTTCTGGCACCGATCACACTTTTTCACGTACTCTTTGGCAGCAGCCATCATCTCAGGCCAATAGAATCCAAGCCTGACTATCTTGTGAGCTAGGGACCTGCCCCCCAAGTGTTGTCCGCAAATTCCCTCATGGACCTCCTCAATAGCTGATTTGGCCTCTTCGGGCCTCAAACACTTTAGATACGGAATCACAAAAGATTTCTTGTAGAGTATCCCTTCAATCAGAGCATACCTCAACGCTCTCACAGATAATTTTCGTGCCTCCGTGGCATTAGTCGGGAGCCAACCAGTCTCGAGGTGTGCTTTTATGGGATCTATCCAACATTCCCTCACCCCAATAGGTGCGACTAACTTTGAATCGATGGTAGGGGTTCTCAGAACTTGGAAGAAGACACTTCCAGAGTAATTTTCTATCTCAGAGGAGGCGAACTGGGATAAGGCATCAGCCTTGGTGTTTTCCTCCCGTGGAATGTGCTCAATGTAGCACGCATCAAATTGAGTCATTATTGCCTTCACAAGCCTTAAGTATTTAGCCATGGTTTCATCCCTTGCCTCAAACTCTCCATTGACTTGGGCCACTACTAGCCTTGAATCTCCACAAACTTTAAGGTTTTTGACCCTTAGGGCTCCTGCCAAGCCAAGTCCAGCTATCAGAGCTTCATATTCTGCTTCATTATTGGTTGTTGGAAAGTCTAACTTCAAGGCGTATTCAATCATGAATCCATCGGGACTTTGTAAGACAAGACCTGCGCCACTTGTTTTCGTTTTTGATGCCCCATCAAAATAGAGCATCCAGAATTCCTTCTCCTCTATTATGGGTTCCTTTTCTTCCTTATTGCCTTCCTGAGGTATCTCCTGCCCCCGACTTCTTGGTTGTCAATGGTGCATTCAACCACAAAGTCAGCAAGTGCCTGAGCTTTGATGGCCATCCTTGGCTTATACTGAATATCGAATTCTCCCAACTCAATTGCCCACTTGATGAGCCTACCACTGGCTTTAGGGCTGTGCAAAATATTCCTCAATGGTTGTCCCGTAAGGACCTCAATCTTATGTGCTTGAAAATAGGGCCGTAGTTTCCTAGAGGCAGTTACCAATGCTAAGGCAAACTTCTCAATGGTGGAGTAGTTCAACTCTGCTCCGTGTAAAACTTTGCTCACATAGTATACGGGTTTCTGAACCTTGTTTTCCTCCTTTACCAGCACCGCACTCACAGCTTGACATGAAATTGCCAAGTAAAGATAGAGGATTTCTCCCGTACTTGGCTTGGCCAACAGCGGGGCCTCAGACATATACTTCTTCACCTGCTCAAAGGCCTCTTGGCTTTCTTCAGTCCACTCAAAGTTTTTTACCTTCTTCAAGGTTTTAAAGAACGGCAAACACTTGTCCCCAGATTTGGAGATGAACCTCCCTAACGCAGCAATCCTCCCGGTTAACTTCTGTACATCCCTTATAGAACGTGGTGGTTCCATGTCCAAAATAGCCTTGATTTTGTCGGGGTTGGCCTCAATTCCCCGTTTTGAGACCATAAGACCCAAAAATTTCCGAGACCCAACACCAAAAGCACACTTGGCCGGATTCAACATCATCTTATGGTGCCTCAGCACTTCGAAAGCCTCGCCTAGGTGTTCGATGTGATCTGCCCTGTATAGGCTTTTCACCAGCATATCATCCACATAGACTTCCATAGTCTTTCCAATGAGATGAGCGAAAATCTTGTTTACCAACCTCTGGTATGTAGCTCCTGCATTTTTCAGCCCAAAAGCCATGACTAGGTAACAATACACACCGAAGTCAGTGATGAACGATACCTTAGGAATATCATCCTTATGCATCTTGATCTGATTATATCCACTAAAGCCATCCATGAAGCTTAACATCTCGTGCCCAGCCGTGGCATCTATCAACGTATCGATCCTTGGCAAGGGAAAATAGTCCTTTGGGCATGCGTCGTTTAGATCAGTGAAGTCTATACACATCCTTTACTTTCCATTAGCCTTCTTGACCATCACAGGATTGGCCAACCATTCCGGGAACTGGATTTCCTCAATGAACCCTGCCTCTAGGAGTTTGTCAACTTCCTGTTTTATGGCTTCTTGCCTCTCAGGTGCGAAATTTCTCTTCTTTTGTTTTACCGTCTTCCGGTTTGGATCCACATTCAGGCTGTGTGTTATCAATTGGGGATCTATCCCTGGCATGTCAGCCGCTGTCCACGCGAAGACGTCACCATTGTCTTGCAGGAAGGAGATCAATTTGCTCTTCAAGGGGTCTTTCAAAGATGCCCCGATGTAAGTAACCTTCTCAGAATCTCCCAACTCCAAAGGTATGGGAAGCAAGTCCTCTGCTTGTTTTCCTCTCCGCTCTTCATTCTCCCGAACATCCATATCCTCGATTGGGAGGACCTGCCCCCCGGTTCCATCCGGCCTTAGTGCGGCCACATAACAACTCCTTGCCATCCTTTGATCCCCTTTCTCTTCTCCTACTCCATTTCTGGTTGGGAACTTAACCTTTAGATGATAGGTAGAGGCAACCGCCTTGAAAGCATGTAGTCCTGTCCTACCTAGGATAGCATTGTATGTGGATGTAGCTTTGATAACCAAGAAATTTAACATCTGAGTTGCCTCCCGTGGCTCCTGCCCTATAGTCATAGGTAGCTAAATTGTTCCCTCAACTTTCGACTCCACCCCGTTGAACCCATATATGGGCATGTTTGACGGTGTCAACTGAGACTCAGTGTATCCCATTTTTAAAAAGGCATCGTGAAACAAAATGTCCACCGATGCTCCATTGTCAATCAAGACTCTCTTCACTTGGGAGTTGCCTATCACAGGTGAGATAACCAGGGGGTCATCATGGGGAAACTTCACCCCTTCAAGGTCCGAATCATCGAATCCAATTGAGACCTCCGTCTTTGCACGTTTTGGCGCTTCCCCTACAATGTGCATCACTTCTCGTGCATATGCCTTTCTGGAATTTCTACTTGTCCCAGCCGCTGTCGGGCCACCGAAGATCATGTTGATCACCGGTCCCCGGGGCTGCTGATTGCGGTTACGATCCTCATCTTTTCTATCATAATCTCGCCTTGGATTTCCCCGATCCCCATCTTTACAGAATTTATTCAATTTTCCCTTGCGGATCAAAAACTCAATTTCATCTTTCAATTGTCTACAATCGTCGGTATCATGTCCCACATCTTTATGGAACCGGCAATACTGATTCTTATTTCTTTTCTCAGGATCAGTCCTTAGTGGCTTCGGCCATCTCACATCCCTATCTTTTTCTATCTCCATCAGGATTTGACTTCTTGGAGTGTTCAGTCTGGCGTAATCCGTAAACCTTTGCCCGGGACTCCCCTTTTTAGGGGCTGAATCAGAATCCCTGCCCGTGCGCGGGTACTTATCTTTAGCATCATATTCCTGTTCCGACTTCCGTTTCTTAGAGTTGTCACCGTTTCCGGTGTTCCCCGTCCCTGGATCTTTCTTCAGACTATCCTCCGCCTTGATGTACTTGCTCGCCCTTTGCTGGAGCTCAACCATATTTTCAGGGGGATGCTTAGCCAATGACATTTTGAAATAAACATTCGAAGTTCCATTCTGCAATGCCACCATGGCTACCTTGTTTTCCAGGTTTGTAATGTTGAGTGTTTCCTTTGTGAATCGCTTGAGATAGTCTCTGAGATTTTCATTCTTTCCTTGTATCACAGTCATGAGAGATGCAGAATCTTTCTCATGAATTCTTCCTCCTATGAACTGGCTGACAAAAGCATTGCTTAGTTCTTTGAAGGAGGCAATGGAGTTTGGTGGTAGGCGGCTGTACCAACGTTGTGCCATGCCAGCTAATGTTTGGGGAAACGCCCTACACTTCAAGGCATCACTGGCGGGTTGCAACAGCAATGCGTTAGAGAACGTCCTTACATGATTAGCGGGATCTCCCGTTCCATCGTAAACCTTTATGGTAGGCATCTTGAACTTCCGTGATATATGCGCATTCATTACCTCCTCAGTGAATGGAGGGGTTGGATCATCAGGATCTCCCATTTTCATCAAGTCTTCAGGATTGCCTCTAGGAGTTTCGACCCTCGTGGTTCTACCTGTAGGGACTTCGGTCCTTCTCTCTCTCCTTGGGGTGCTTTCCAAATCAACAAAAGGAATGTCTTCTCTCGTCACTGCTGGGGGTCGATTTTGATTCTGTCTTTGCTGTTCCCTTTCTATGTCCTCCTTTAATTTTTGGATCTTGGCCTCGTGAGCCTTGATTTTTTCAGCAGCCGTTAAGGGAGGTCGGTCATGGGTTCTTCGGCGTCCAACGGGTTCCTTACTTGGACGACGTCTTCTCGGGGCTTCGTCCCTATCTTCTTCCGAGGATGAATCATCAGAGTACGGGCCTGAGTAGTCATAGTATTGCTGGCCTTGATTGGGTCCTAAACCCCTGATGTAAGGTGGATTGTACGGCTCGTGTATCTGGAGGGCGTGACCACTCGGTCCGGCCTGATACGGGGGATAATTAGGCAACCCATATAGCGGGTTCGTGCTTGCGGGGATCACTGTAGTAGAGATCTGAGCGGTGGGTGGAGCGGACTGCCCTCCGAGAGGGGCGACCACCATCTGAAGGGGATTTGTCCCTTGGGTGGTGGGACTCGTGATCAGGGGTAACGACTCATGAGGTTGTGCTTCAGTTCTTTGTGGCCGAGTGACCAGCGGTTGAGAATTCACCCCTGGGGGCACTTGTTCCCCAATCGGGGGTGTGGTGGTGTTAGTGATGGTTTCAGAAAGTGTTGGTGTTCTCCGGGTGGTAACCATGGTTGATATCCGAAATTCCCACAGACGGCGCCAAATGTTGTGGAACGAAAAGTAGGGTGTATTTATTGCATATTGAATTCTAGGGTTAGGGAGAGCTTCGAGCTTCAATGGCTGATCAAGTGTTTCGTGACTTAATTCGGATCCTCACAAGATGCCTACGTATCTTGCAATTTATCAAGAATCAAGCCAATTAAAACGTAGTTCTAGGTTGAAGTATCAGGTCCTTTATATAGGCATTGGATGCCTTGGAGTTAGAGTAGAATTAGGTGTCTTGATGGGCAAGCCACAGCTTAGGCCCAATTCTAGAGCCTTCTAACGATAGGAAGATAAGAATTGGAATTATATGCCTTGAAGATCACTCCTAATATGATTAGGTTTCCTTGTTGACTCAAATATGGGGTCTTTTATTTGCTGAATAATCAATTATGAAACTAATAATTAATTAGGGTTTTGGGCCCTATTTAATGGGCTTCTAACCTTGGACCATTCTAGGTTCATTTAATGCAACATTAAAATGTATTCTTAAGGTTTATTTTCAGCCCATATCATACATATTTTATAATGTTAAAAATAATTATAATAAATTAATATAAAATTAAAATCAATAAGAAATATACAAAAATGTAATATTAAGCTAGTCAGAATTCATCATTGAAATTAAATTAATCATATCATTCTCATCCTAATTTAATTATTTTGGTTATTTAACAATTTTTTTTGAAATACAAAATTTGTTTTATTTAGTACATGCATAAATTAAATAATTTTTAAAGTGATAAAATATATACTAACTTATCAATCTTTTAATTTAAAGTCGATCAAAATTATACTATTATATATTATGAGCTAATTTTCATAAATATCTATAACAATCATACTATAAAATATAGTTATATATTACAGATTAATTTTCATAAATACTTATTAACTAATTAATCACACTTTTTGATTTAAATCAATCACAGTTATATCATTATATACTAACACATCTATTCTTTGCACCTGTTTCGATGTATAGAGTCATATTCCAAAATTGTGTATTTATTAGTTGATTTTAATACAAATATATTATTTTAATACCAGAGTCTATTTTATGTATATTAAATAATATAGTATTTTAATATCTCAAACTCTTGATCTACAATTATAAGGTGCAATCAAATTTGAATAAATCTACTATTATTGAATTACAAGTTTTGAAAAATTGAAAAATATTTACCACATTATTCTGAATACACGTTCAAAATTTACATTATATTTTTAAATTAATCGATTATAAAAAAAACCTAACAACCAATTTAAATATTAAAATGAATATAAACTAATTATCTTCAACATTTTACCTATCGATTTTTTTAGTTATGCAATAATTAATGGGACAAACAAATTGACCTAACAATATATTTGAATTATTCGAATTACTAAATATATTTGGTGTATAAATCATCACATTACAGAGTCAAAGAAAATATTGTTAGTGAATATTTTCATAGTAAATTGGTCAGCTCAGCGCAAATATTCTTATAAATCACTATTTTTTTATAGATAATTAATTTATCAATAAAAGAACATACGACTTCTACAAAAAATTCATAAAATTCAAATTTTCTTATAAATTGCTATTTTTTATAGGTAATTAATTCATCAATAAAAGGTCAAACACAATTTACAAAAATAATCAAGATTGGACAAACACATATTAAAATAGATAATATCAAGATTTTCTTCATCCAAACTACGATTGTTGATCAGATCTTAAATTGTGGTACATCACCCGCTTATATCACTAAAATATATAGTCTGTTTGGCAAAATAATCCAACAATCTATTATAATCGTAAAGATTTGTCAGAACGTATTCGAACAACCGACTACAACTACGATTCTATACTATCCAAATAAATGAACCAATATAACAAAATCCTATAGATCTAAGATTCCGGATGCCAAAATAAAAGAACATACTCTAACAAAAAAAACAAAACCCAATATATGGGTAGACAAAATCCACTAACTGGGTACTAGACTCTCAATAAGGAGATATATTTATTTAAAAATAAAGTAAACTCAAGGAAAAGAAATGAAAGTTATCATTCACAAGGAGAAAGTACAAAATCCAATCTGTAGATAAAACCCACCAACGGGGTACTAGACTCTCAATAAAGAGAAATCTTTATTGAAAAAACAAAGCAAAATCAAGGAAATCAATAAAAGGGAGCTTATCATCAACCAAACCTGATGTCAATCCCTAAATTTTAGTTTAGTATTTTTTGGGAGAGGAGGAGAGAGAGGAACGACTACAGCCTTCGTTATAAAAATCGATATTATTGATAATTAGATAGGTCAATACATAAAATTATATATTGTTCTAATAAAAGGTGTCCTTTTTAATTTTGTATTCTTGAATTAAAGTAATAGTATTCAATTCCCATATCATAATCTGTTAGTCACAGAGGTATGCCTGAATACATCTAATAACAAGCCTAAGTATGTGTAATGCTATGCATTACCTACATGACCTCTTAACTGAGGGAACCTCTAGTTGTAGAGTTTCTATTTGTTCTGTACTTGTAATAGGCATCAAATCCTAGTTGTGTAACTGTACTTATAAAGTCAAGAATAATGCTTGAAAGAAGTTCCAAGGTTCATGCCTCAAGCAAGGAGATAAAGACTGCCAAATAATCACAGTTGGGATTTGAAGAAATGAAGAATTTGCCTAAGTACCAATTCGAGAAGTACATTTGTCTATTCGAGAAGTCTAGTATTCGAGAAGTCAGAGATTCGATATCTCAGAAGACACTATTCGATATCTCTGGATACACTGTTCGATATCTCATTCGATATCTCAGAGATTCGATATGTCTATTACTCTATTCGAGAACTCATGGAGTCAACAAGTCAAAGCATCATTCGAGTTCTCTAAGAGTCAACAAGTCAATGATCTATTCGATATCTCAAGGACTAAAGAAGCTATTCGACATCTCAGGGATTTGATATGTCAAAATGCTCTATTCGATATCTCAAGGAGTCCTAGAGAAAAGAGCTATTCGAGAAGTGATTCGATATGTCAATATAACACTATTCGAGAACTCAGAGTTATCGATTAAGTCAATTCGAGTTCTCGAATCAATCACTTAGCCACTTCTCGAATACATTCTTGGAGACAAAATACTGAAGAATTGTACAAGTCAGAAACCTGCAACAAGCCACGACGCTTTATTTGACTATGTACTATAAAGCGTATTGGAAAGCCTACAAAGAAGCTTGGAGAGATAAGACAAAGGGACAAGGAGCTAAAGAAGTGGATCTGAACAGGCTTTGCAAAGTCAAATCTGTAGCCGTTTAGACTCTTACTCAAATGAGATAGACATACTGGAAAGTAGTTTGTTTTACCTACCTTATTTGTAGTAAGTAGGTGTATCCATGTCTATAAGGATACAGCCTCACTTCCTTAGCAGATAAGTTTTTCAAGATACATCACAAGAAATATCTCTCTAAGAAAAACGAAGCTGAGAATACTACCATTTGTATTCACAGATTGTAGCAAAATCTTTATCTAATAAAATATTAGATTAAAGTGATATTGTGTTGTGTTTGTCTTTGTTATCTGTTCTTACATATTTCACACATTCAACACATATCTTGTTGCAAAGATTCAAGAACAAAGAAAAGTTTAAGAATCCATTCACCCCCCCTCTGTATTCTTTTACTGTATTCAATACTCAACAAGTGGTATCAAAGCAGGATGTTTAATCTAAACAGAAAACGATCATGAGTTCGAATACACCAAAGACTACAGGTACGGTGAAGGTCCCTAAGTTCGACAAAGAGAATTACAACCTCTGGAAAATAAAAATGTTGTTGTTCATCAAAGCTGCCAATCCTCTCTACCCTGACATCCTCAAGAATGGTCCATTTGTACCACAACAAGAAATTGCTGAATCCACAGTGGGCACAATAGTCATTCCTAGATCATATGTTGCAAAAGAGCCATCCAATGGACGGACTCAGAGAAGGAAAAGGTTGCCCTAGACAGTCATCTCATGTTACTGATCATAGACTCCATGGATATGTCGATGTTTGCCAACATAGCATCATGCACATCAGCCAAGGACATGTGGAACCACATCGAGGTGTTATGTGAAGGGACAGAGGAGGTAAGAGAAAATAGGAAACAGATACTGGTCACACAGTATGAAGCTTTCATGGCACAGTCCAAAGAAAGTATTACTGATATGTTTGAGAGATTTCACAAGCTGGTGACTGAGCTTCAAATGAATGGGAAGGTTTACAGCACTAAGGAATTAAACATGAAGTTTCTACTATCTGCACCAAACCATCTAGAGCAAAGGGTCATTTCTCTAAGAGAAAGAGATTTGAACAAAGTCACATATGATGTGCTCTATGGGGTTTTAAAAACTCATGAGCTTGAGTTGCTTCAGAAGAGGGCTATTCAAGCCAACCAAGGCAGAATGATAAACACATCCTGTGCCTTGATTGTCAACAAATCCGTTAAAGACCTGGAAGCATCTACAAGTCAACTGAGAATAGAAGAGATAGTAGATGATGAAGAGACTGAAGAAGAAGTGACTGAACCTGCTGATGAAAAGGAAGAAGATGAGTTCTATACTCTTGAAGAGTTGGATGCCATGGAAAACACTTCATATGCTTTTATGGCTAGAAAATTCCCAAACATCAGATTTAAGAGGAATCAGCCCTTCAAGTCTAGATCTCAAAATCATTCATTCAACAAGAGCAAGGCACCTGCGAAAGCAAACAAAAACAAATTCAAAAGCAGCTATGTGGATAGGTCATCTGTGAGATGTTATAGATGCAATGACCTAGGGCATTTTGCCAGTGAATGCAAGAAGCCTAAGAAGAAGGATAAGGAGTTTCTTGAGCTTGAAGCTAAGTATGAGGTTCTGCTAAAGAAGCATGCACCAGGTAAGGCCTACATAGCTGAAGGGAAGTGTTGGGATGATTCTGATAGTGATGGAGAAGAACAAGAATTCTGCAACTATGCCTTGATGGCCAACTCCAAGGAAGAACCATCTGAATCAGACTCTCAGGGCAAAAAAAGTGAAAGAAAGGTCATGTGGATTTTGGACAGTGGATGCTCAAACCATATGACTGGTGATATGGCCCTGCTATCATAGTATGAGGAGAAGGCTGGCCCAATGGTTGCTTTTGGAGATGACAGCATTGGCAACACACTGGAGTAAGAAAAGACTGGTGACTTTGCTCTATCTAGAGTAAGAAAAGGAAGCCTGTTTGTAGCCAATATGAACTCTGCAAACAAGGACAAAATCTGTTGCTTTTACTCAAAAGCATCAAATGAAGATAGTTGGCTGTGGCATAAGAAGCTATCACACTTGAACTTCAAAGGCATTAATTCTCTAGTCAAAAGAGAGTTAGTAAGAGGCATGCCCACACTTGAATTATGTCAAGAAGGAGTGTGTGAGGCTTGTCAAAAGGGAAAAATGAAAAGATCAAGCTACAAGTCAAAGACAGTGACATCAATAACCAAGCCCCTACAACTAATTCATATGGACTTGTTTGGGCCTGTCAATATTATGTCACTAGGAAGGAAAAAGTATGCTCTGGTGATGGTTGATGATTTCACAAGGTATACATGGGTAGAATTTCTGGCATCAAAGGATGAGGCTCCCCAAGTAATCATTGAGCATATAAAGAAAACTGACAAGGAAGCAAAGGCCAACAATGCAAGTGTGATTGCATTAAGAAGTGATAATGGAACAGAGTTCAGAAATGCCATGCTTGAAGCATTCTGCAAAGAAAATGGTATTTCTCAACAATTCTCAGCTCCAAGGACTCCACAACAAAATGGAGTTCTTGAAAGAAAGAATAGAACTCTGATTGAGGCTGCTAGAACAATGTTACTTGATGCAAAGATGCCTACTTGTTTTTGGGCTGAGGCTGTGAGCACTGCATGCTATATTCAAAACAGAACCCTCATCAACAAAAACACTGGAAAGACACCTTACAACTTGATGACTGGAAAGAAGCCCACCCTAAAGTTTGTTCATACTTTTGGAAGCAAATGCTTTGTGTTAAAAGACAACTCAGAATATGTTGGAAAGTTTGATGCAAAAGCATTTGAAGGATTTTTTATTTGCTACTCCATGGAAAGAATTGCATAGAAAGTTTATGTCATCACTAAAAAGAAAGTTATGGAAAGCACAGATGTGACATTTGATGACAGCAAACTACCTGGATTAGAAGAAGCCAATGATGAAGATAAAGATCCTTTAGAGTTTGACAATCTAGATGATTCTGATGAGGAGATTGAAACTGAATTTGAGCCCACAATCCAACAAACTCAAGTGAATGAAGAACCTGTGTCAACCAACAATGAAGAAACAAGCATCCAAGACACACCTGTGATTAGTGGAAACTTCACAGGGGGAGGAAATGTAAATGATCATGATCTGGATGATGAAGCAACATCAAGGCTGAGAAATCAATCTGAACATACAAGGAAATGGGATAGATCACATACTGCAGATCAGATAATTGGAGATCCAAATACAGGAGTGAGGACAAGGAGAGCAACTCTAAATGAATGTCTCTATGGTTGCTTTCTATCCCAAGTTGAGCCTAAGAAACTTGAAGATGCATTGTTGGATCCTGATTGGATAATTGCTATGCAAGAGGAGCTAAACCAATTTGAAAGAAGCAAAGTATGGGAACTTGTGCCTGCACCAAAAGATAGAACCATTGTTGGAACAAAATGGGTTCTAAGGAATAAGATGGATGAAAATGGTGTAGTCATAAGAAACAAAGCAAGGCTGGTTGCAAAAGGATACTCTCAACAGGAAGGCATTGACTATGATGAGACTTTTGCCCCTGTTGCCAGACTAGAGGCCATCAGAATTTTCTTGGCATTTGCTGCACATTCTAATTTTAAGGTCTATCAAATGGATGTCAAGAGTGCATTTCTGAATGGGGAGTTGGAAGAAGAAGTATATGTGCAACAGCCACCTGGCTTTGAGGATCCACAATTCCCTCACTTTGTCTACAGATTGCTTAAAGCATTATATGGACTTAAGCATGCTCCTAGGGCATGGTATGACACATTGTCACAATTTCTACTTGAGAATCAATTCACTAGAGGCACACTAGAGAAGACACTGTTTTACAAGAAACATGGTGATGATATTATCTAAGTTCAAATCTATGTGGATGATATCATATTTGGCTCTACAAATGAGAAGCTGTGTGAGAAATTCTCTAAGCTCATGCAGAGCAGATATGAGATGAGTATGATGGGAGAATTAACATTCTTTCTTGGGCTGCAAGTGAATCAAAGGAAGGATGGCATTTTTATAAGTCAAACCAAATACATCAAGGATCTATTGAAGAAATTTGACTTAGAAGAATGCTCACCTGCAAAGACACCCATGGCCACTACTATCAAGTTAGATGAAGATGGTAAGGGCAAGAAGGCAGATATCTTAATCTACAGAGGCATGGTTGGTTCTCTACTCTACCTCACTGCTAGTAGGCTAGACATCATGTTTGCAACATGCTTGTGTGCAAGGTTTCAATCAAATCCAAAGGAATCACATATGATAGCAATAAAGAGGATTTTCAGATATCTGAAGGGCACACCAAACTTGGGGTTATGGTATCCTAAGGACACAGGGTTCAATCTGGTTGGTTATTTTGATGCTGATTATGCTGGATGCAGAGTGGATAGGAAAAGCACATCAGGTAGCTGCCAGTTTCTTGGACAAAGATTAGTCTCTTGGTATAGCAAGAAACAACAATCTGTGTCAACTTCCATAGCTGAAGCTGAGTACATAGCTGCTGGAAGTTGCTGTGCTCAAGTGCTTTGGATCAGAAACCAACTTAGAGATTATGGACTTGTGTTGGAAAGAATTCCAATCATGTGTGACAACACAAGTGCAATCTCTATAGTTTCCAATCCTGTCAATCATTCTAGGACAAAGCACATTGACATTAGATATCACTTCATAAGGGAGCATGCAACTAATGGAACCATTGAGTTACATTATGTTCCCACAGAGAAACAACTAGCTGACATATTCACTAAGCCATTAGATGAAGCCACCTTCACAAGGTTGGTTAGTGAGATTGGAATGCTGAATTCTTCAAATTTTGGCTGAGTGAATATATCAACTAGATTGTTGCAGCAGTAAATACTTACTTTATCAAATGCTCAATATTTTTAAAGTAAGTATTGGCTGGATTATGATTTATAAATATTTCACAATGCTGCATATGTTGAAAATCATACATCTTTAGCTTGAAATTTCTGTGAAATTTTGAGAGAATCACTATTTAATTTAGTAGAATATTCTTCAGTGAATATTTCTGGTAAATTTTAAAAGATAGTGAAAATTGAATTTTATGAGTGAAATGTATAGTTCGATAAGTCAGACTTCTCGAATGGTTCATTGCTTTGTCATGGCTCGAGTTCTCGAATAGTCCTATCAAGAACCCTCCTGAGTTCTCGAATAGTGTCTTTTTGAGAAATCGAATAGCACACTTTGAGTTCTCGAATAGAGTATTTTAGTTCTCTAATGATGGAGTTCTCGAATATTGTATTTGAGTTATTGAATCATTTGAAAAGGCTGATTTCTCGCTGACACTTAATCGCTTTTTGGATTTATATTCAAAATTTTATTTCGCTCATAAAAACATATTTTATTTAGTTAAGAATTATTTTCTGAGTTAAATAACTGCCAGCTGTGAGTTACAAACTGCTTGAGATATCGAATAAGCCTTTCTTGACTTATCGAATAGTTGTTTATACTTCTCGAATGACTGACTTGTCGATACAAAACTTATATCTAATCGACAACTCAAGTCACTCACATATATACAATTTCACAACTGTTCAAATCATTTCATTCGATTTCTCAGGCAGCTAAAGTTCCAAAACCTCTGTAAACCCTAACGTCAAAAGCTAAATTTCTTCTTCAACCTTCATTCTCTTCTCATCTCTCTGTGTAACAATGACAAATACCCAACTCACAATTCCTACCCACACCAATTTCATAGCAATAACCAACGATGTTGAAGCACCCAATGCAAACTTTAAGTGCTTCGTTCGATGGATGGCTGAATCATACATCAAGGATGCACTCTCAGCCAACCCAACTCTGTATCAAGATTTACTAGAATAGTTTTGGAGAACTGCTACTGTGGAGGTCGTGGCCCTAGAGAATGCAATAACTTCATACGTAATCTATTGCAAGATTCAGGACAAGGAAATCACCATCACTACTGAAAATATGAATCAAGCACTGGGGTTACAACAAGGAGTGTATGACAGTCAAGCAACTAATCAGGAATTGGAAGATTTCTTTGATTTTATCAACTACTCAGATAGAATCAAGCTTGGAAATTTGAATAGGAAGTACTTGAGGAAGGAATGGAGCTATGTCTTTGCCACTCTTCTTCAAGTCTTCACAGCAAGGAAGTCCAGCTTTGATCAAATCAGCACACCTGTTCAACAAATAGGATATGCTCTAGCATATGGGAGAAAGATTGATGTTGGTTTAATCATAATGCAAGAATTGTATGGGAGACTTGGTAAGAACTCAGCCAAGAGAGGTAATGAAATTTTCTTCCCTCGCTTTATTCAATCTGTACTTAATTTCATAGATGCTAAATTGATTGAATTGCCTGGGTTAGACAAAAATAGAATAGGCTATCCGAAATCCATGACCAAACTCATTTTTGGTAGCTTGGAGACTAGGAATGATGTGGATGTAAGGCTCAAAATAACTCCCCTTATGGAGAGTTTATTTAGGACTTACCCCCACAACATGCCAATATGTGCCTCAAAATCTGAGTTAGCTAGGCCCAAGCATGTAGAGCAAAATGCTAACCCAGGGCCTGCTAACCAACCCTCTCAGCCAAACACTTTACCAAACACAGAGACAACTGCATCATCCTTTCAAAAGGGTGATGTTAGTAAAAAGAAGAGAAAACAGGTTGCTTCTGAACCTCTAAAAATCTTAACTGAAGCAGCCTTGGCTGTAGAATTAGGCATAGCAAGTGAGGAACCTGAGTCACCCTTACTAAGGCCAAAGAAGAAGAAGAAGAAGAAGTCTAAAACCACCTCTTCAGTCACCCAAATTGCTGAAGTTGTAAAATCAGGGGCAAACAGCTCACTAGATGTATCCTCTCAACAGGGTGCATCTATAGAATCAAGCATCCTCCCCAATGCACCTACTTGTACAAAGTCAGCACATGGGAGTGATAAGGCTGGCACAACACTGAGTGGAGAGCACATCACAATTGAAACTTCCTCTATCTCTCAGGGGGAGTTGCCAAAATCTAATCTACAACACACTTCTCTTCCAGAATCTACCATTCATATTTCTTTGGAGCCTGCAACTCAAGCAATTGAGGAGCAAGGCATTGATCATCAAGAATTCTTCTCTCTTGATGAGCCAATGGATTCAAGTGACTTGGTGCATGACACCTTGCTCACCACCCAGGTACCACATTTAGATGGTCAGGGAATGCATGCTGGGGCATCTCCTAATGACACCATCACAAACATAGAGGATTCACTAGTTTTAACTAGAGACTCTGTGCCTGTGTCAACTACTGTTGTAACTCATCCCACTTCTGTGGAGACAACAGTAGCAGAGTCTTTCCATCTGGTTACAGAAGTTGCATCTGTAACTGAGGAGTCTAGCTTGCGTAGCTCTAGCTCTCACTTTTCGTCCCAATGGCTGAAGCCTGTGCAACATGACAATGCTTCAGGATCAGGGTCTGTTCCACCACAAATGTCCATTGAAGCTCTCCAAAGCTATGTTGTGGATCAGATTCCTGAGTTTGTCAAAATAGCCCAGAACCTTGTCACCTCCAACATCTCAAATCCAGATTATGAAGCCATCCTACTATGCCATAGGGATGATGTGGAGATGTAGAAGGCCAAGATTATTGATGATGCTGAGAGAGATGGCAATGTAGATGCCTGGATGCAAGGAAAATATGATGTAACTCTCAGTGAAGCACTTCAATATCTTAGAGAGGAATACATCACTTCACTGGGTTCAAATGCAAAATCCCTATCCCCTAGTGAAGTGTATGAAGCTGTCAATGATTCCTACAAGGGTTTCCTCAAGGCTGCACACTATCTTGGCAAGGGAGTCAAAACTGAAGTCAACAAGGTGAGTGACAAGACAGCCACTTCAGTAGAAGAGATCAAGAGGGCCTTTGATGCCAAATTTCCTCAACTAGACAGTGTGGTCAAAGATCTCAGACACTGCAACACCACCTGCACCAAGATGGATAATAGTCTAGCTCTCCTTAAAGATACAGTCACAGGTCTAGGAAGCAAATTTCAAATTCTATCTGACCAGACTACAGAAGCCAATGCCATGCTTAGGACACTCTTTGCAAATCAATATGGAGACAAGCTGGTCACTGAGGTTCCTGTACATGAGCTGTCTAGATTTGAAGTACAGAGACTTAAAGAACAATCCCCGTCTGGCTTCAAATCTAATGCATTATTCAGTAAGGTAGATGCACTTGAAAAGGAGGTAGCAACTCTCACTCAGTCCAATGCTCATCTTACAGACAAGGTACAAACTCTAACTGAGCAGTTGAACAATCAAGCCACCACCACAGCTGATGTTCTTCTGCATCAACAATCAATGTTGTCTGCAATGATGAAGCACATGGGTCTCCCTCTACCTGAAGAATCTTCAACCCCAAAGGTCAATACTACAGCCTCTGTGCCTGACAACAAGCCTAAGGGGGAGAAGAGGACATCAAGGAACTCAAATACAAAGGGGGAGAAACCACCAGTAAAGGGCATCAAAATCATTGAAGGTGGTCATCAAAGAACCTCAAAATCTCTAATTCATGTGCCTGGCAAAGGAAAAGACAAAGTTGATGAGCCTCCTACTTCTCTGCCAGTTGTCACTCTACCAACTGTGCACATCACTACTTCCAGTGGTCAAAAGCAAACTATCACAACCATAGTGGTTGCAGGGAGTATGCCATCTGATAAACCTTCACTCTCCATATCTAAAAGTGCCAAGCCTGTAGAAGTGAAGGTGGTCACTGAGGCCAAGCTACAAGAAATTGCAAACTCAAATGTCTATCATGATGATGCATTCTTGGAGTTTTTGAAAGTCTCAAAAGAACAGGCTGGTGACACTCAATTGTATCTAAGGAGCTTGAAGGATCAGATCGATTACTTCACTGTGGTACCTAGAAAAGTTGATAGCTCATGGCTCAAGGAAGTAATGATGGTAGCAAAATCCAGAATCTGGCATCTAACCTACAAAACTCTACATGCCTTGAAACATTCAGAGATAGATGCACTGATTGAGCTCATAGAGAAGAGGAATGTAAATGAAAACAATAAGAGTCTGTATGATGACTTGAGGAATGGCCAACCTTCAAGGCTGCCAGAAGTGATTAAGAAGCCATGGATAATCATCTATCAGTCTGGCACCAGAATTGAAGAGATTAAACAATTGGTCATTCCCAATGATCTCACTTCTCGAAATCATAGACTCATTATTGCCATCATTGATCTACTGCAAAAGAAGAAGGGGACAAGTACTGCTGAAAAGATAGAGGCATTACACATTCTCAGATCATACATTGCAACTGGTGTAATTCCAGAAATGGCCAAGCCAAGGAGGAATAAGGATGATGAAGATGAAGACAAGAGTGATGGGAGGAGAAGTCATCACAGGAGTGATAAGGGGGATGAGGATAAGAAGAAGAAGAAAGATAGCAAGGATAAGAAGGATGATGACCAAGGCAAAGTCTATGAGAGGAAGAATGGAAAACAGCAAGCCTTAGGCATTGCTAGCAGTAATCTCACCACAACACAAGACTCTAAGTCTAGGGTGAATGCTGTTAGTAATGACCTACCAAAATCTAATCCCATGGCTTTTGCAACTGTTTTACCACCTCAAGAAGAGAAGAAGATTCAAGTCAAGAAACCATCTGTACATTTCAAAAAGCATACTGCTAATGGAATACTACAATGGTCCACAAACAAAGGTCACATGCTACTGCCAGGCAACCATGTCAAAAGGATCAAATTCAAACAAGCTGCAAGGAAACCAAAGCTATCAAAGTCAAGGACTAGATGAAGATTTTGATGAAGACCAACTGCAATTCTTACAAGCTCAAAGAATCTATCATGTTGCCATTGTTGATAACTGCCTTGAGATCAAATATACTGATGGAAGGGAGGAGAAATTCAAACAAGGAGGATGTCAACACTGGGGCAAACTACATGACATAGAAAGAATCATTGCATTGTTGAACTCAGAAGATAAAGTGGAAAGAGTATGGAAGCTGGAGCTAATTGATTTTGTGAAGATGAAGAGAGATCATAAGGAGAAAATCAGAAAAGAGTGTCTTGAGAAATGGCTAGCAAGGGAGAAAGAAATTGAGAGACTGGAGATTGAAGCAGAAAAGCTAAGGGCAAAGGGATTGTGTAGAGTTCAGTTTAACCCCTATGTGGTGAAGTATAGGAGGAGAAATGGGGATCAGGTCCACATCAGAATGAATCTACTCAACCACTATCCTGCAAACATTCTGAAACCAGTACTTGAAGATTTCAAAGACTCAACTTTGCTTGAAGAATTGGATGCGATGGCAGAAATAATAAAAGCTATGGATGAGAATACAAGGAAGGAGAAAGAAAGAGGACATAAGGCATATGATGATTTGCAAGCCAAAGCTATGGAAAGGGAAACAAATGACAATGGCTAGTACTTCATCATAGGCTGTAAGATTACTCACCCTGTAGTTCTATCCACATTGCTAATCAAAATTCATACATGTACTGTCAAGTTTTATCTTTATGTATGTTAGGCTTGTTATCAGACATGAAATTGTGACTAAGGGTCTTACTCACAATTTGGGGGAGATTGTTAGTCACAGAGGCATGCCTGAATATATCTAATAACAAGCCTAAGTATGTGTAATGCTATGCATTACCTACATGACCTCTTAATTGAGGGAACCTCTAGTTGTAGAGTTTCTATTTGTTCTTTACTTGTAATAGGCATCAAATCCTAGTTGTGTAACTGTACTTATAAAGTCAAGAATAATGCTTGAAAGAAGTTCCAAGGTTCATGCCTCAAGCAAGGAGATAAAGACTGCCAAATAATCACAGTTGGGATTTGAAGAAATGAAGAATTTGCCTAAGTACCAATTCGAGAAGTACATTTATCTATTCGAGAAGTCTAGCATTCGAGAAGTCAGAGATTCGATATCTCAGAAGACACTATTCGATATCTCTGAATACACTGTTCGATATCTCATTCGATATCTCAGAGATTCGATATGTCTATTACTCTATTCGAGAACTCATGGAGTCAACAAGTCAAAGCATCATTCGAGTTCTCTAAGAGTCAACAAGTCAATGATCTATTCAATATCTCAAGGACTAAAGAAGCTATTCGACATCTCAGGGATTCGATATGTCAAAATGCTCTATTCGATATCTCAAGGAGTCACAGAGAAAAGAGCTATTCGAGAAGTGATTCGATATGTCAATATAACACTATTCGAGAACTCAGAGTTATCGATTAAGTTAATTCGAGTTCTCGAATCAATCACTTAGCCACTTCTCGAATACATTCTTGGAGATAAAATACGGAAGAATTGTACAAGTCAGAAGCCTGCAACAAGCCAAGACGCTTTATTTGACTATGTACTATAAAGCGTATTGGAAAAGCATACAAAGAAGCTTGGAGAGATAAGACAAAGGGACAAGGAGCTAAAGAAGTGGATCTGAATAGGCTTTGCAAAGTCAAATCTGTAGCCGTTTGGACTCTTACTCAAATGAGATAGACATACTGGAAAGTAGTTTGTTTTACCTACCTTATTTGTAGTAAGTAGGTGTATCCATGTCTATAAGGATACAGCCTCACTTCCTTAGCAGATAAGTTTTTCAAGATACATCACAAGAAATATCTCTCTAAGAAAAACGAAGCTGAGAATACTACCATTTGTATGCACATATTGTAGCAAAATCTTTATCTAATAAAATATTAGATTAAAGTGATATTGTGTTGTGTTTGTCTTTGTTATCTGTTCTTACATATTTCACACATTCAACACATATCTTGTTGCATAGATTCAAGAACAAAGAAAAGTTTAAGAATCCATTCACCCCCCCTCTGTATTCTTTTACTGTATTCAATACTCAACATAATCCAAGAACAGACATATCGAATTCGCTTGGTTGGTTGATAATATTTATTTTTAATATCAACAAAACTTTAAATATAAGTAAAAAAAACTTAATAACTTGGTAGATAGATTCTAAACAAACAAAGATTTTTACTAAGTTTGTTTTGTCCAAACAAAACAAATGTATCGGGTTTCGATATTGGATCGTGTTTCAGATTTCAGATCGGGTATTATTTCAGTACCAAATCGAAACTATTTCAGGTTTAAAATTTAATTCCAAACCTGAATCCAAAAATTCGAGTTCGGTATATCAAAAATTTTAGGTTTTGGATCGGGTACCATTAGATCGAATTAATTTGTCATCCCTATTTATGGGTAAAAAAAAATTAATATTTATTATACCATATTCTAATAGGAAAAAAAAAAAATCAACCTTCAAACTCCCAAAGTGAATATACACATTTTAATTTGTCATTAAAAACAAGTTGAGGGCAATCACCATAAACTCTAACAATCGTATCTTAGTCTAAGAACGGGATATATATTGGATATGTTTAGTTGATTGATAATGTTTATTTTTCTGTAGTAAATCAATTTACTAATAAAAGAACATACAATTTGTTAAAATGATATTGAACAAACGCATATGAAACTATATTAAAAGAAAGTTTTCTTTGTCATAACTACGTTCGTTTAATGGATATTACACAGTAGAGATCATTTCTCACATCGCTGAAACATGCAATCTATTTTTGAGAGACAGTCTAATGATTTATAACGGTCGTAAGAAATAAATGTTTATGAATTTTCAATATGTATTCGAAAAACTGATCGTGACCCATACAAATTTTTTGATTTAATTAATATGATAAAAATTCTAGAAATCCACAATGCTGCACATTTAAATGTACCAAATTTCCAAAAGAACAAAACTGAAAATATGGGTAAAAAACTTATAAACTTGGTAGAAGTTTCCGAAAAATGAGAAAAATCAAAATTGAAAAACAAAATTAAGAAAAAACATTAAAGAGAGGTTTAGAACGTTTCAACGGGGGATGTGGATGTTACGAAAATTGTTTGATAATATTAATATTATTGCAATTGGTATAAAATGACGAATAAGTAATTCTATACTTAAATTAATTAAATTCTCATGAAATTATATTTTTTCCTAAATAATGATTAAAAAAATGTTTTAATTAATTAATTAATCTGTTCGGTGCGTAGCACGGGTAGAACGCTCGTTTTAATATGTTGTTGAGAGGGTTCGAACATTGTATCTTTGTATATAATAATTTTTAGTATTAAATATAAATTACTATGTTGTTGGCGGGAATCGAACCTTAGACCTCTGTATATAATAACTTTTAGTATTGTTTTATCCAACGGTCATAATATATTTGAGATGAATGAGGGATAACCAAAACCAAAAATGAGGGATAACCAAACTACAAATTATATATCATGTCGCTTATTATAGTATAGTATAGATTGCTTTCTAAAGTTAAAATTTAGGGAAGTCTGTAGATATAAAACAGTAATGCAATAAAATTATAATATTATCCAAAGCATTAGTAATCTTTTGTTATTTCTAAAGCATTAGTAATCTTTTGTTATTTCTTATTTTTGGATATCATTTATCATCCCTAATTTCATTTTTATTAATAATAAATTCATTATTCTTCATTTCATTTTTTTGTCTAATAATATTCAAATTTATCAAAATAATAATAATGGTAAGGAAAGAATATAGAAATTGTTGTAGGGGAGTTAATAGACAAACCAACGTTACTTAAAGATTCAAAATCATTATTTTATAATGTATTAGCCTATAACACGTGTGATGCACAAATGATTTTTAAAATTTTAATCTTATTTCTTATTTCTTTATCTTATTAGTCATAATTTTAATATATGTTTTTAGTTAGTAGAGAATAAATTATAGAAGATACTAAAATATAATAATACATATTTGATAATATTCTAAATAATAGTGTTTTTCTTCTATATTGAAATAGATAATATAAATTTTTAAATTTAATATGTCGTTTACGGTAATTGAATCTTGAATTTATTGTAGTGATTTATAAGATAATATAAATGTTTGTGAAAATAGATAATATAAATATCTAACTAAAATATGTTGTTGACGGGTATCGAACCGTAAACATTTTGGAGTAATTGTTTATAATATAATATAAATGTTTAATAATAATATGTTGTTGATGGGATTCGAACCTTCCTATGAGAGTATTTTAAACATTATAAAAATAATTTTTTTTAGCATTACATCGAACGGTTCTTTATTATCTATCTTAAAATTTAACGTTTGTTATTTAGTATACCGAACGACCAACCAAATATATCCTATTCCACTTATATTACTATAACATAATTTTTTTTTTAGCATTACCATCGATTCTTTATTATCTATCTTAAAATTTAACGGTTGTCAGTGTACCAAATTTAATGTACCAAATGACCAATCAGATATATCCTCTTTCACTTATAATAGTATAATATAGTATAGATATATAGGTATTAAATTAAGATATTACTCGACTTGCTCTGACTATCTAAGAAAGATGCGTGTCCTAGCTAATTTGGAATGGGACAATATTCTAAAATTTTTACAACTTTTCTTTACTGTAATTAGTGTCCGAGTGTTCCTGCAATCATACGTATACCCAAGTTTTGAATGCTGAACGTTAGTTATGGTACTTGAGTTAAAATGAAAAGTTCTGAGAATTCGCAAGATATGAAAGTAGATGTTGTATATAGATATATGTACTAGAGTATACAATTTGCAATACTTATGCTTAATTTGTATATATATCTACTAACACACAACTTTTTAGCGCTTAATTACTTTCCACAAATGCTAGCAGCTAGCTGTATCAAGTACCTAGCTACTTGAATCAATTGCAAACTACGAAATCAAAGATAAATAATATATAAAGTAATTAAATTTGTATGGACCTAATTATCATGATGCTTAAGCCGTGACCAATAAAACTGAATTAATTTTTCAAAATACATGAAGCAGAAAAACATATAATCATGCATGGTGGGATCGCCCCCACGTAACATGTATAATTTTCTATGAAATATCTAAACCAATAATGGTGATTTCTTGTTCCCTGTGTTGTGTCCAAAATTTGTAATGAATTTAATTTTAGGCCCAAGGATGTTTGGGGGTCCAATTGGAGTGGTTTAAGTGATATTTGAGGAGGTTCAGTTGTGGAGGTGGAAAATTTGAGGGAAGCTCTGGAGGTGCTATTTTGGAGGAAGCTGTGCAGGTGCTGTTTTGGAGGAAGCTGTGGAGATACAGTTATAGAGGTAGCTGTGAAGGTATGATTATGGAGGTAGATACAGTTATAGAGGTAGCTGTGAAGGTATGATTATGGAGGTAGGGGTACGATTATGGAGGTAGCTGCGGAGGTACGATTATGGAGGTAGCTGTGGAGGTGCAAGTGGCGACCACAACTCCACCTTCATCCGTCAGATTCGCTGTTTGGATAAGGATTATCTCCTAAACTTCAGGAACACGGAAATGGACTCAAGAGATGGACTTTGAGATGAATTCTACTACATCAAAAGGGATATACACGTTATATACATCATATATGTATATATATGTGGATAATTACATAAAAATACATGGATAAATGGACTTCTAGTGGTATACTAGAAGTAGGACTCTTATTTCTACACAAACACTTCAAGATCAACATTGGAGGAAGGATA
Source organism: Saposhnikovia divaricata (assembly GCA_036435485.1). Lineage (NCBI taxonomy): Eukaryota > Viridiplantae > Streptophyta > Magnoliopsida > Apiales > Apiaceae > Saposhnikovia > Saposhnikovia divaricata. Next base: position 64,181,800 of record CM071595.1, on the reverse strand, counting down.
AAATACATCAAAAACGTGGCTTATTGCTCAAGAAAGGAGTCCATGGCCTAAGGAACTACATCGGGGTTTGATTCCTATAAATAGGATATGTAGGCAGTTGGCAAGGGGGTTCGGAATTTCACTTCTCTCTACACAAGGCACGTGTAACCTTGGTGATACTTTCCCGGGCATATCTTGGCCGGAATATAATGCCATATTGTCCGGTGACCTTGACGATTCAGTCCCAAAACATCACAAATCTCCACCCGCTCCGGCAGCTGGAGCTGTAGTGCGAAGCTGAAGCTGCGAACGTGCGAACCTGCTTCAACGTCCGATATCCAAGGACAAATTCGGTTATTCCAGCGATATTCTCTCGGGGTGTTGTTGCGGAATTTTCTCACAACATTTTTGGCGCTAGAAGGAGGGCATCTCTGATCTTTTGAGAAGAACAATGTCTAAAAGCTCTGGCGATGATCGTACCTTGAAGAACGATCGAGGTAATCTCGAAAATGTGCCCGAGAATGAATTCTCGAGCAAGAATTTCACAGATTAAATTCCAAATAAGGGCAGGAGAATCATTACTCTAAAAACAATCCGAAAATTGGAGAAACGGAGGAGAAATCATGGCTTGTTGGAGAAAATGCGAAGAAGATGGGAGGTAATCACCTTTATACTAGTCATTTGATGGTGAAAATGCATAAAGGATGATATATGACTCAAAGATGCACATATGTTTGGCTTGATGGAAGAGACATGAAAAGAATGGCCGGAAAATGAAGTTTTCGGATGTTAATTTTTGTCAAAAATATCCAGAAATGGGGTTCCGTTATGAGAGCTTCTATGACCCGGGAGCTTCTCATGTCAGGGGTGCTGATATGTTTAACTAGACAGGTGAAGCTGAACATCCACCTACTAATGGAGGTACGACCATCTAGAGAGGTTTGGTCGAGAGTTTCTAATGGCAAAGACAGGAGAGACCTCAATCTCGAGGTTGCACCTATGGAAGAAGGTTTCCATAAGGTACCCCCAAATACTTCATCTTGGCATATGATAAGGAGATTCTTATGGTCAGAAAATGGTGAATCTCAATTTAGAGGTTCAATCGGTTGGAGGTTCAATCTTAATGTATATGAGATAACACCCCGAGTTATCTAAAAATTTTGGAATTTTTATACGGTCCCCATCTAGAGCTGAAGATGGAAGCTCTGAACACAAAGCTTGCCCAGGAAAGGGCTGCTCAGAAGGAAAGAAGGAAGGAAACCTATGAAGCTGGCTACAACATTGCCATCAACGACTATATAAAATCCACTCACCTCAGGTTCCCTGACCTAGACTGGTCCCAGCTTGGCGAAGATGCTGTTAAAGCTGTAACACCCCCAGATCCGGGGTCCGGGATCCGGTGGTTACGGTTTCCAATTCTGTCCACAACACTTGAACTTTCCTTAACATAAAATAAATTACGTCCCTATAACCCAACACAATAATATAAAACACACCCGTTATAGTCCCAGAGATGAAATCAGAGTAACACTCAAATTTTTTATTAATCACATTATGCGTTCTTACAATCCAAAAGAATTTCAATATAAATACATACTCTTTGCCATCCATTTACATAAGTCATACTAGACCATATTCTTGGTACTGAAAGAATAAATATACCCTACCAATAGCTTCTTCTTCAGCTCTGGTAGTCTCATCGTCCTCGCCCGCGTCGAGTGCGCCTTGTGCGAGTCATCTGGTCTAGCTGTTGTTGTGATATAATAATAAAGCAAGGGTGAGCAATAGCCCACCAACAATAATATATGACTGAACGATAATGGATAACAGTTCAAAAGTATCTTTCAAACCATATGCCATGCATTTACGGAAATGATGCCAGTATAATATGAACGATGAAGTTACAAGGTAACTTAAAGTATTTGTTTGTAGAAATATCTGCTACATCAAAGTAAGCGAGATATTCTTATCGTTATTAAGAAGAGGAACTTGCAAGAAAAGGTTGCAATTCCAATTATGACCCTTTTCCAACTTTGCCAACAGTAATCATGTTGCAGGAAATAAATAAATTTGGATGATGAACCAATGATGGAGTATTCACCGCGCCCGCTGTTCCAATCTTGATGATCAGTCGAGATCGTACAGCTCAATTTAGATTTACTACCGGTAGAAGGAAGAACTGACGGCTTTACTTGTATACCGCCTTACTAGCTCTCCCCGGCCAACGGTTGGGCCAAAGGGGATGGACCGGCGCTACTCGGCCTCTTACACGACTCCTAGTTCAAATAGAATTCATGATTCTGAATGTAACGTTCGTCCCCCTTTCCCCAAGTGTAACACTTGTTGATAAGACTCCACAAAGTAGTCGTATCTAGTTGGAAAGGAAAATTTACCAATAACTCCCAAGCTATTACTTGGTAATGGATATCAACTTGTTCCAGTAATCTTACCCCTCGAAAGATGAGAAGGTAAGCAACGACTTAATAAGTCAACAGCACCCGAGTTGCGGGTGAAGGGAATACTTTATGACCGGGAAGTCGACAAGATAAATAACATTTTCCAAGTAAGGTTCCCTTATTATTAAGGAGGTAGACTCAAAGAAAAATGATGTCTGAGAACCTTTCTTGATATAAGATTAATAATAATAAGACTCCGAGATATTTTCTGTAGTAATCGAAGAAGATAAACCTTATCGAGATTATTCTAAGTATGGAATAAATATTCAGAGAATATTTATTGAGTTAAAAAATTTAAAGAATATTTGGGAATATGAAAGAATATCTTTAATCAGAGTATTTCTCAAAATAATCCCTGAAGAAATATCAGGAGAATATTTATTGAATAAATAAATATTTAAATGAATATTCAAAATAATATTCATTAATTAATAAGACCTGAAAAGAATATTTAAGGTAATGTTCATAATTAATTAGGAATGTAAATGAATATTCAAAAGTAATATTCATTTAATGAATAATATCCTAAATGAATATCAAGTAATATTCATTTAGTAATCCAAGCCTTAAGGAATATTCGAGATAATATTCGATAATTAAATCAAGCTTCAGATGAATATTAAAATAATATTCATCAAGTATTTAATATCTTAAATGAATATTCAAAAGTAATATTTATTTAATAAAATAATATTCTAAAAGAATATCCAAATAATATTCATTCAGTAGTCTCATCTTTAGAAGAATATTCGAAATAATAAGCGATAATCAATTCGACTCTGAATGAATATTGAGAAATATTATTCGTCGAATGATTACGTTCGAATAATTATTTGAAGTAAGGATCATTAAAATAAATAATCTCGAACGAATATTCAAATAATATTCGTCGCCTGAATAATAGAAAATATTTACTTAAATATTTTCCTCCGAGGTAATCTCGATATATCAAGGAATATTGACTCCCGGTCTATATTTGATTAATAAGATGTATACGCCCTTCTATGAGGGTCTTACAATAACCGGCTTATAACTGATATATAACTATCTAGCTTATAAGCCAACAATAACATTCAGGGAACAAGTATATCAATTCAACTTGAAAGTAGGCATGCATGCAATGGCATATGTATATCAGCAATCATATATATATATTTATTCAATCACAACAACAGCCTAAAAGAAGGGAATTGAAACTTGCCTGGTAGTCGAGTACGGTAAGGGGTAGTGGTAGCGGGTCCCGGTTCAGCTTGGTGATCTATAAATAGCCAAGGCATTCGGGATTAATCACTTAACATATTAAAAGTTAAGTTATACTTAATTCGAAACACGTTCTTGAGTTATCTCGTTATACCCCTTTTAGTGGATTACTTTTATCACTGATCCGACCCGACATCCGTTCGTTAATACGACATGTCATTGTACTTATACTTGGGACATACTTAAGTCATATGAGTTCTAAAGTCGATCGTTACGAACCAATACTATACTCCGAGTTTTATCGTCCGTTTTCTAAGTGTTTTACCGAAGTTATAAAAGAGTCGTCTTTTAGGGGTTCGTTCGCGTTTAACCTCGACTCGAACATTTTTTAATAAATCGAAAAATGATCTTTTTGACATACGGTTTTCTTTCACGCCTTCCTTTTTACCTCTTGTATTTATTTACCAAGATTCGCCATGACGTTACATAGTTTACGAGGGTTCAATTACAGTTACGAACTTTCGTTTACGGATTCGAACTACTTTTAGTAATTTGGTCATAAATCCTAAACCGTAAGTCCGTTTCACGTGATCTTTATATCAAAACGAAGCTCAGAACATTACCTATCCTATCATGGCAGATAAGGTCTCTGGACAGTAGGGGTTCGACATGGAAAATGGCATACAAAACATGGTATTGCAAAATCGGGCATTATAACGGCTGTAAATCGAATATCTACTAATTTCGAATCTTCCCATAAACATAGTATCCAACCCAAACAACATATACATGACTTATATACATGAACTGAGGCCAAGCAATGCCTTTCCGTTCATCTAGCTATTTACATCATTAATCCAAAATCCATACATAATCATGCTTATAATCTTAACATAACCATAACTAAGTTATAACTAGCATAAACATGCTTAAATCTCAAACAAGGGTTAGGGTTTCAAGAGCTTTATACCTTCCTTGGAGTGTTTAAAGACCTTGCTAAGCTTTGCATAGTCCTTGTATACCCATAACCAAGCTTAGATCATCCTAGAAATCAAGAAAATCAAGAGTTGTTCTTGAAAATCACTATTCACCCTAGTCTTTGATGATTTCTTTGAAAATGGAAACAAGAGAGTTTGGCTTTGAAATTTTTAGGGGATCACTTTTATGAATTATGGAACTCACCATAAAAATTACAAGGTCAAGTGATGGTTGGAAGCTTGATTTTTGTTTTGGAATTAAAGATGTTGCCGAATGGATGCTTTCTTTGGGGAAAGAGTTTTTTTGTTTGGTTTATTTGATTTTATATGACTTAATTCTCATCCACTCTCATCCACTTACACATAATATCTTTGTATAAAGATACTTTAATAAAGTTGTGAAGTGTTGGATGAGGAAACACCATGACAAGTGTTGAGTTTATGGTGGTTTAGAGCTTACTAGTTAGTTACTTGCTAAGTGCTTGGTTGCATGCTCTAAGGTTCTAGTTCCTTGATTCTAGTTTGGTTAGTAGATATTTTATACATAGCACATGCATGCATCTTAGTCTCTGCTTGCTCTTTTGTCCGGTTATTGCTCGATTCGATTGATCGTTCGTAGGAATAACTCATTCGTTTCTAGTTAGGGTTTTTACCGAAAACCTTCTTAATATTTATAATACTATTCCTCATCTTTCTTAGTACTTCTCGAATTTAAATTCCTTAAATCCCTTTTTTAATTCCTTATGTCTTGAAGTGTCCAGGGAAATCTCGGAGAAAATAAAAGTGCTCTTTTTCTGAATCCGACAGTTTTTACATACACTTATTTTCTTCCCGGATCACTAATACGAACTCAGAAATCCGTTCCGAATACCGGGTATAACATTATTATAATAATATTCCAAATTCCACCAAAATCACTATTCATCACTTATTTTTATTTAATTCCTATAATTAGGAAAATGAACCTGGTTCACCCTCGAGTGTTCCTTAACCTTTTTACGGAACCGCTGGGCTTATAATAGATATTGATTTGGATGACATGAGGGTATCTATTTCTCTCTAGGGAATCTTATCTTAACTTTCTAGGAGATAGATTATTCTAATCTAAGTTATCACCCAATAGCATCCTTCAGGACATATAACCTTGGAATCTTTTATCCTTCCATTCTTCATCCTTTAAAGCCAGTATTACATTGTAGTTGTAACCACTGTTCATTCTTACATCAATACATAATAAAAGTTTTAATTCTACCCAAAAATCTGGGTTCTTACAGTCTCCCCTCCTTAAAAGGATTCCGTCCCGGAATCAGGTAGAAGGCAATTGGGTACTTGTTGGTTATTTCGCTTTCCAATTCTCTGGTCGATCCTTACACATTCCAATCTTTCTAAAGCACATCGTACTGGTGTTACAATACACCCTTTATCCGTTCTACCAATTCTTTGATACTTTCGCATGACACATTAACCGGTATACGCTCTTGTCCGATCTTATACTATTAACCTTATTGGTACGTGCAGTGACTTCGGTATCACTAACGCGCTACGAAATTCGGAGATACCCTCACTCGTAATTTTGCAATTCCTAATCTTCGCAATCTCGATGTATATATATTGAATTAGAAGAATTTATTAAGAGATCACTATGATCAATGAACATTTGTTATATTGCATAGCTAGTACAGAAGGGGGCCAGCCTCTAGTACTTGACAAGCAATTAAACAATTAATGGCATTCCACTTAGACTCCTATCACACAGACAGAGAGTCACGTAGTAGTACCTCCCCTCCTTAAAGGGTTGTTCTTCTCAATTTAGAGGAAAATAAATAGGGGATATTAAAAGGAAAGAATTTCAGAGAATTATATAAGAAGATTTTCATGATTGTCAAAATATCATACTCAGAATTTACCTCTGAACTATAGAGGTTTATTAGGGAAGAAAGTAATCGTATTCGTATCAAATACTACTTTATCGTAATCTCACATATCACATGTCCTTGTTTCTCTGTCCATCATTCTATGGACCTATACTCTTGTTTGATATTAGCATTACTTACTTTTGGAAAATCCTTTAACCTCTCAGGTTAAAATCATGGATTTCTCGCTTGACATTTTTATTACTGGCATTTCACGCCACGACACTGGCCATTTCATATTCATAATTCTAACACCATCAGGTTGTCATTCCGATAGCTCATTAGGAAAACCCATTCATCAATCCATTCATAGCATTCCTTGCTTCACTTCCATCATTATTTCCCATTCTTTTCTTTATCAATCACATCCATCTTATCATCTAGTTCTCATTCACTTCTGTTATTGAACTCCACCGTCACCTTATTAGGGGAACGCGTGTTACCTTTATTCAATATACGTGGCACGTTTATGGTCAAACTTTCCTTTGTTCAACCATCTAAATTTCACTTTTTCATTTCATGAGTCTCTTTATTACTCAGTCAATCTATTTCATATTTTCTCGAATTTTCCAAACTTAAAAGGAGTCAATTTGTATGTCATTCATGCTCCTAATTCCAACTTTCCGCTTTGGCCAATACCCTTACCTTGCCAATTCCATACTCTTCTCGCTTCATTACTGGAGCTTCTCATGAGTCTGCCTATCTGACTCTCTTATTAATTCCCAATTCTATTTCTATCTCTATCAGTCTCTTGTCTTTATTTCTACTATAATTATTTTATGAACCATCATAACCTAATTCTTCATTTCAAATATCCCGTCGTTCCAGAAATTTCACCATCCGAAATAAACCTGGATGATTTCTCTAACTTAGATTCAATTCGACATTTTCACAGTCGTTACCACCTAATTTCTCAGAAGGATCACCATCGCTTATCGTTTACGCAGTGCTTTAATAACTAAGCATCAAAATTATCAATTCAAGATCCTCTAGGAACACAAAATAATCACTATTCCCTATCCATAGGGAATGCTTCCTGAACTTGACGTAGATATTACATGAAGCAGATAAAATTGCAGGAAAGCTTCCAGCATCGCAGCTGGAACAGGCTGGTGAGATTATTAATCATATATCTCCGGTAGAAGACTAAAAGCTTATCGGTTTGCTTAATCGCTTGCCAACCTCATAATTCTCTATCTTGTTTGCACAGAAATACACCAACATAAACTTGCTTGTCATTCATCATCGTGCCATTTGGCTTATCAGTATTTGTACCCTCTCTATTTCTGGTCATTTACTACCAATTCATTGCTACTTAACCTCCCTTCTCTCTTTCCAAAGAAAAGGCAAGTCTCTTGGGGAATTTGGTCTGGTCTGTCGTAGAGCCTCCTAATGTCGGTAATGTGCTACTGGCAACATCAGGAATCGAATCTTTACTTAAACTATTCTTATAGTTGATCCTGGCACAATCATCAAATGGAATGTAACTTCCTCTACCACATTATGACCATCAAGGTCCTTACATTATCATTCTATTTCTTTGGTCTGAGCATTTATGCTTACTCCCCTATATTTAAAGTGTCGGCCACCTCGTTGGCCTTTCCTGATTATAATAATCAATGTTTTCTAGATCTATTCCAACCCAGGGTGGAAGCATTCTCCCTTAAATTCTGCTGAATGAGAGAAAGCATCTATCAGTCTTTTCCAAAAGTCATTGCTTCCACCTTTCTAGTGCGATCTTGACTACAGGTACTCCAAATCATACCTAGGATATTTCCTTACTTAAATCCCTTCTTGTTTTAGGATAATCTCAACCTTATTGGTTCAACCCATACTTCCTCAGGGTTTCATACATGCCTCATCTGGCATTATTGTTACGATGTCATACATTCCTTACCAAACTTCCATTTTTGAAGTTCGGAATATTACCCTTTTTCCTTGTAAGGTTTCGTAGGCCATCCTTATCATTCCTCCGGTATTTTCTGGGTACCGGGTATATCAAAATGTCATTGATCAATACTCTAATAATTCTATCTATGTTCTTTCTAGAACTCTTTTTAATAATCCTTACCGGTCATTGTTGCCTTAGCAAGTCCAGCTCATAACATCTGAAGTCATAATGTCGTTATTAGGGTTAATGCCACCCCTTGTGCATTCCCCAGGGTTTGTCTTAATTTATGGATATCCTATCCTTAATTCAACTGCCAAGGAATTCTTGCATCTTATAATTGGCAATCAGATCATGTATCCTTAATAAAGGTCTCTTTTCAATCATTCTCATTTGATAATCAATCGGTGGTTTAATGCCACCCTCTTCTTTCAGATAGTTGTCAGCCTATTTGGCCTTCCAAAAAGGCAACGTATGCCAATCTCTTCTCTTACCGAACTTGTTTATGGTAGCAAGGATGTTCTGGAAGATATTGGTCGAGTTCAACGTGAATCTCTTAGTGCTTATCGTTCTTCACAAAGGTACTTGCCTCAGACAAAATTCCTACAGCATACTGTTCAATTTCTGACCTTTTCTATACCCTCTTCATATACCTTCATTGTTTACTTTCCTCCGTCATAATATATTCATGGTATTCATGATACCCTAACATCATACATCTCAAGTCACTATACTTCCATTTTACTCGAAATCTTGAACAACCATATACACATGAGTCACTTTAGTACGGGTGACCCCATCCCAAAAAGGTCTAGTGAATTCCCAATCAAAACATGGGTTGTTCGGCAGAAGATTCAAACGATCTCATTAATGTTTCCTTTATATCAGAAGCCCTTGCAGTCGGTGCTTTCTTAGAAGCAACCCTGCTTTGTCTTTTCATTGCTGGTCTAGTCACTTTATAGTCCGTTGGGACTTGGCCTCAACTGGCCACACATAAAAATATATGATTTTAGGGGTTGGCTAATAGCATTACTTTTCTAGCAATTGCCGGCATAGTGCCTTCTTCTTTGATACCTTTCTACCTTTCCAAAACTTTACTCCATATAAGTCTTAATCGACTACTCGGCACCGTCTCCGGTCACCTTTCCTCCACTTTTATCTTTTCAACTATTCTTATCAATCCTGCGTGCCACACAAGCTTACCATTCCTGGCATAACAGCCTTTTCATTTAAGTCAATCCTAGAATTTCTCAATCCGGCTGGTTTCTTACTTACATTTCCTATTTTCGTCCAATCTCACTTCATCATTTTATCACTACCGTCGATTGTAATGCTCAGGGTCCGTTTACTAACCCATTTTACAGCATCCTTACCCAAATCACGGGGTTTGCTCCAATTTTTTACTCTCTTCCATGACATTCTCTGATAATCAGAAAGACAAGGTTTGCCAAAATTCACCGAATTCCTTTCCAGACTCAGGGAAATTTTGATCAATCTACCCACCTACTGGTAACATTAAGGAGACCAGTTTCGAAACCTGAAGAATAGTTCTATGAACCTCCAAGCAGGTGGAATCATAAGCAGTCATAGTTAACGAAATAATCATCATCGGATTGGAAGTTTACCCACTGGAGAGGAATCAATTATATACATCCCTTAGAAGGGAATCAATAGTTTCAACTGAAACCTGTCACAACGTCCTGATATTCAATACTACGAAATGTCGGTCTACCTAACCCTTTATGCGAAGCGTCATTGGAAGCACAAAGTCTCCTTTTTCCATTAAGCAATGCCAGCTCTTGGTCATTACCAATTTCACCTTTTAGCTCCAGGAAGATTTTCTCACATTTTTCTCTTTAACTGCTGATCGTATTACTTGATCTATTATAGTTCCGTGTCGGAGTAAACTTAAGGTAACTACTATAATCCATTCAAAGAGAAGAAGGAATTTAATATTCCTCTGAATCACATGCATCTGACGTTTCTGGTTCATCATTTAACTGAGTTGAATTAACTCTATACTCAGTCTCTGGCAGTAGTCTCATTACGAGTTCATCTTGACTCACTGGTCTTATCTTCCGGTAGGTTCTGAGATCATTGTCTTGCTTACTACTTCCTTATATAACTTTACCCAATCATGCTATCACTTCCCAATGTCTTTACTTTCTAAATGATTCATTCATAAAATGAACATTTTCCTTAATAAAACCACCTTATCAACCTCAATTTGGTTCCATAATTTACAACCTACGACACCTGCCTTCTCATGGCGAATTATTACTGACCATATTCATACTAATTCATTTATCAAATGATATGGCGCTTACTGCCTCCTTCTCAACTATTCCTAGGGACTCTGCTCCTCGCCCTAAATCGATGTCTTTGATAATCATACATCCCTCTAGCTCTTTCTTTGTTAAGATGAAAATCTCTAAGGATTCTCATCTATTTCCGTATAAGATCTCAAGTAATTCTTCCAATCCTTCTTTCTTGCTGGTACTACATCTGGTAGTCCGGCTATGAATTCAACATGCATCTTCAGATCTCTTAATAATATCTCGGTTCTTTATACTCACTTTTCTGAGCACCATTTCTTAATCATCACAGTCATTTTGGCTGCGACCCTCATTACCCATGGGTAAGCTCCTTATCCTAACAGGATTTTCTTTATTTGCTGGAACCTCTCCCGGGTCTCCAGTAGGGTACTCCATCGAATTACCCGCTGATCTTCAGCATATAAAGCATCATCGCGCTGTTGCTCGTATGCCTCAAGGTCAGTCGCCTTACTCGTCGATACGATATCGAGCTAAGTTACTATCATTATACTTACGAGTTCCCATAAGGGTTTTATATGTCATCACTACATTAAGTAGTCCGACTATGAACTTGGCAAGAGTTCTTATTATCTTACTGAATTTATTGTTTTAACGTCACCTCATCTCTGGGGTTTATAACGTACGCTCTGATACCACTTCTGTAACACCCCCAGATCCGGGGTCCGGGATCCGGTGGTTACGGTTTCCAATTCTGTCCACAACACTTGAACTTTCCTTAACATAAAATAAATTACGTCCCTATAACCCAACACAATAATATAAAACACACCCGTTATAGTCCCAGAGATGAAATCAGAGTAACACTCAAATTTTTTATTAATCACATTATGAGTTCTTACAATCCAAAAGAATTTCAATATAAATACATACTCTTTGCCATCCATTTACATAAGTCATACTAGACCATATTCTTGGTACTGAAAGAATAAATATACCCTACCAATAGCTTCTTCTTCAGCTCTGGTAGTCTCATCGTCCTCGCCCGCGTCGAGTGCGCCTTGTGCGAGTCATCTGGTCTAGCTGTTGTTGTGATATAATAATAAAGCAAGGGTGAGCAATAGCCCACCAACAATAATATATGACTGAACGATAATGGATAACAGTTCAAAAGTATCTTTCAAACCATATGCCATGCATTTACGGAAATGATGCCAGTATAATATGAACGATGAAGTTACAAGGTAACTTAAAGTATTTGTTTGTAGAAATATCTGCTACATCAAAGTAAGCGAGATATTCTTATCGTTATTAAGAAGAGGAACTTGCAAGAAAAGGTTGCAATTCCAGTTATGACCCTTTTCCAACTCTGCCAACAGTAATCATGTTGCAGGAAATAAATAAATTTGGATGATGAACCAATGATGGAGTATTCACCGCGCCCGCTGTTCCAATCTTGATGATCAGTCGAGATCGTACAGCTCAATTTAGATTTACTACCGGTAGAAGGAAGAACTGACAGCTTTACTTGTATACCGCCTTACTAGCTCTCCCCGGCCAACGGTTGGGCCAAAGGGGATGGACCGGCGCTACTCGGCCTCTTACACGACTCCTAGTTCAAATAGAATTCATGATTCTGAATGTAACGTTCGTCCCCCTTTCCCCAAGTGTAACACTTGTTGATAAGACTCCACAAAGTAGTCGTATCTAGTTGGAAAGGAAAATTTACCAATAACTCCCAAGCTATTACTTGGTAATGGATATCAACTTGTTCCAGTAATCTTACCCCTCGAAAGATGAGAAGGTAAGCAACGACTTAATAAGTCAACAGCACCCGAGTTGCGGGTGAAGGGAATACTTTATGACCGGGAAGTCGACAAGATAAATAACATTTTCCAAGTAAGGTTCCCTTATTATTAAGGAGGTAGACTCAAAGAAAAATGATGTCTGAGAACCTTTCTTGATATAAGATTAATAATAATAAGACTCCGAGATATTTTCTGTAGTAATCGAAGAAGATAAACCTTATCGAGATTATTCTAAGTATGGAATAAATATTCAGAGAATATTTATTGAGTTAAAATATTTAAAGAATATTTGGGAATATGAAAGAATATCTTTAATCAGAGTATTTCTCAAAATAATCCCTGAAGAAATATCAGGAGAATATTTATTGAATAAATAAATATTTAAATGAATATTCAAAATAATATTCATTAATTAATAAGACCTGAAAAGAATATTTAAGGTAATGTTCATAATTAATTAGGAATGTAAATGAATATTCAAAAGTAATATTCATTTAATGAATAATATCCTAAATGAATATCAAGTAATATTCATTTAGTAATCCAAGCCTTAAGGAATATTCGAGATAATATTCGATAATTAAATCAAGCTTCAGATGAATATTAAAATAATATTCATCAAGTATTTAATATCTTAAATGAATATTCAAAAGTAATATTTATTTAATAAAATAATATTCTAAAAGAATATCCAAATAATATTCATTCAGTAGTCTCATCTTTAGAAGAATATTCGAAATAATAAGCGATAATCAATTCGACTCTGAATGAATATTGAGAAATATTATTCGTCGAATGATTACGTTCGAATAATTATTTGAAGTAAGGATCATTAAAATAAATAATCTCGAACGAATATTCAAATAATATTCGTCGCCTGAATAATAGAAAATATTTACTTAAATATTTTCCTCCGAGGTAATCTCGATATATCAAGGAATATTGACTCCCGGTCTATATTTTATTAATAAGATGTATACGCCCTTCTATGAGGGTCTTACAATAACCGGCTTATAACTGATATATAACTATCTAGCTTATAAGCCAACAATAACATTCAGGGAACAAGTATATCAATTCAACTTGAAAGTAGGCATGCATGCAATGGCATATGTATATCAGCAATCATATATATATATTTATTCAATCACAACAACAGCCTAAAAGAAGGGAATTGAAACTTGCCTGGTAGTCGAGTACGGTAAGGGGTAGTGGTAGCGGGTCCCGGTTCAGCTTGGTGATCTATAAATAGCCAAGGCATTCGGGATTAATCACTTAACATATTAAAAGTTAAGTTATACTTAATTCGAAACACGTTCTTGAGTTATCTCGTTATACCCCTTTTAGTGGATTACTTTTATCACTGATCCGACCCGACATCCGTTCGTTAATACGACATGTCATTGTACTTATACTTGGGACATACTTAAGTCATATGAGTTCTAAAGTCGATCGTTACGAACCAATACTATACTCCGAGTTTTATCGTCCGTTTTCTAAGTGTTTTACCGAAGTTATAAAAGAGTCGTCTTTTAGGGGTTCGTTCGCGTTTAACCTCGACTCGAACATTTTTTAATAAATCGAAAAATGATCTTTTTGACATACGGTTTTCTTTCACGCCTTCCTTTTTACCTCTAGTATTTATTTACCAAGATTCGCCATGACGTTACATAGTTTACGAGGGTTCAATTACAGTTACGAACTTTCGTTTACGGATTCGAACTACTTTTAGTAATTTGGTCATAAATCCTAAACCGTAAGTCCGTTTCACGTGATCTTTATATCAAAACGAAGCTCAGAACATTACCTATCCTATCATGGCAGATAAGGTCTCTGGACAGTAGGGGTTCGACATGGAAAATGGCATACAAAACATGGTATTGCAAAATCGGGCATTATAACGGCTGTAAATCGAATATCTACTAATTTCGAATCTTCCCATAAACATAGTATCCAACCCAAACAACATATACATGACTTATATACATGAACTGAGGCCAAGCAATGCCTTTCCGTTCATCTAGCTATTTACATCATTAATCCAAAATCCATACATAATCATGCTTATAATCTTAACATAACCATAACTAAGTTATAACTAGCATAAACATGCTTAAATCTCAAACAAGGGTTAGGGTTTCAAGAGCTTTATACCTTCCTTGGAGTGTTTAAAGACCTTGCTAAGCTTTGCATAGTCCTTGTATACCCATAACCAAGCTTAGATCATCCTAGAAATCAAGAAAATCAAGAGTTGTTCTTGAAAATCACTATTCACCCTAGTCTTTGATGATTTCTTTGAAAATGGAAACAAGAGAGTTTGGCTTTGAAATTTTTAGGGGATCACTTTTATGAATTATGGAACTCACCATAAAAATTACAAGGTCAAGTGATGGTTGGAAGCTTGATTTTTGTTTTGGAATTAAAGATGTTGCCGAATGGATGCTTTCTTTGGGGAAAGAGTTTTTTTGTTTGGTTTATTTGATTTTCTATGACTTAATTCTCATCCACTCTCATCCACTTACACATAATATCTTTGTATAAAGATACTTTAATAAAGTTGTGAAGTGTTGGATGAGGAAACACCATGACAAGTGTTGAGTTTATGGTGGTTTAGAGCTTACTAGTTAGTTACTTGCTAAGTGCTTGGTTGCATGCTCTAAGGTTCTAGTTCCTTGATTCTAGTTTGGTTAGTAGATATTTTATACATAGCACATGCATGCATCTTAGTCTCTGCTTGCTCTTTTGTCCGGTTATTGCTCGATTCGATTGATCGTTCGTAGGAATAACTCATTCGTTTCTAGTTAGGGTTTTTACCGAAAACCTTCTTAATATTTATAATACTATTCCTCATCTTTCTTAGTACTTCTCGAATTTAAATTCCTTAAATCCCTTTTTTAATTCCTTATGTCTTGCAGTGTCCAGGGAAATCTCGGAGAAAATAAAAGTGCTCTTTTTCTGAATCCGACAGTTTTTACATACACTTATTTTCTTCCCGGATCACTAATACGAACTCAGAAATCCGTTCCGAATACCGGGTATAACATTATTATAATAATATTCCAAATTCCACCAAAATCACTATTCATCACTTATTTTTATTTAATTCCTATAATTAGGAAAATGAACCTGGTTCACCCTCGAGTGTTCCTTAACCTTTTTACGGAACCGCTGGGCTTATAATAGATATTGATTTGGATGACATGAGGGTATCTATTTCTCTCTAGGGAATCTTATCTTAACTTTCTAGGAGATAGATTATTCTAATCTAAGTTATCACCCAATAGCATCCTTCAGGACATATAACCTTGGAATCTTTTATCCTTCCATTCTTCATCCTTTAAAGCCAGTATTACATTGTAGTTGTAACCACTGTTCATTCTTACATCAATACATAATAAAAGTTTTAATTCTACCCAAAAATCTGGGTTCTTACAAAAGCGGTGGAGGATATCAAGAAAAAGGAGGCTGCCAAAATCAAGGTGGATGAAGTGAATCCAGCTGTTAAGGAGAATGAGGTGGAGGTTCCCATGAAAGAGACAGCTGAAGCTCAGGAAAATGCCTCCAACATAGCTGCTCCCATTTCCCCTGCTCCAACAATCCAGGAACACGCCGATTGGAGGTGAACCTGCATGGGAAGGAAGGTGGAGCTAGATGCGAACCTCTTGACCAAGGAGGTACCAATGAACCAGGCAACAAAGGCATGAGGAATGAGGTTCATGGAAGAGGTCCAACTACTGGAATTAACAAGAAGTTGAATAACAAGAACCTCTAGAGGAAGCTAGAAGATCAAAGGAAGCAATCTGGGTCAATCGTAGCGGTTCTACCACGCAACTTGAGGTTCGACAGTTGAACCTGGTGCTTCCACTACAACAAGATACTACACTTGATTGAGGTTCTCTGAAGGATCCACCTTATGCATGACGAAATTCACTATAGGAAGCTCAATGTAGAATAACGAAGGAAGCATGTTACCAGGTAGCCTTAATGGAAGAACCTCACGATGAAGGTTCCAGTTTTTCGGGGGGTAACCACCCATGGCATTGATGAAAATGGCTGCTCTAATGAAGGATAATGAGGGCAAGGCGCACCATGTGGAAGTTATGAAAAAAAAGTGCAAGGGAACCTCGTGAAGTTCTTGGTTGGTCATGTGGCGGTACCTACAGAAGTAGGTGAAAGAAACTTATAGGGGTGCTCATAACGGAAGCTTCACCAATAGTGTAAGGTTGATGGTCAGAATATCTAGTTGAAGGCATTGAGCAAAGGTGCCAAGGTATGATCTAGGTGAAGTTGAAGCTCCAACAAAATAGGCATAAGGGAAGCTAAAGGCAAATTGGTACCTCTTATAGACTGAAAGAGGAGTGGCCCATTCTAAAAAATACAGCATGAGGGACTTATGAAGCTTCTAAGGTGCTCAATTGATAGAGGAGCCAACAATAAGGTTAAAAGAGGAAGCTCCTGGAAAGGAACCATCTCAGCTCGTGAAAGCTTCAAGCAATATAATTATATGATGATCATTATGGTGAAGAATCCCGAGGAGGTTCTCAAACAGTAAGCCTTTTAGGCATGATAAGTTGGAAGGTCTCTCATAAAGAGGTTCTGCTACTATAAGCTTCTCGAATATTGGAAGCTGGGATTTAGGGATACCTCATGGAAGGAATTGCAGAAGGAGTAGATGATAATAATCTCAATTAGATTCTGGAAAAGATGCTACTGGACATAGAAGGATATACGAACGACCTCTTGGTTATTAAAGGAAGTGGTGCGAGGTTCACATATGGAGTTACCTACCAATCGGCGGATACAGAATGGAAACCTATGTTAAAGGCATGTAAGAAAGAACCTCTCAAGGGAAAATCACCGGAAGCTATGAAAGCTCTAAAAATAATGGAGCTACATCTTTGCATGCTAAGGTAGTGGAAGAAAATCAGGTATGACTGAAGACATCATCTCAAAATTGGCAGATGTCGGTAATCTTAATGAAATCTGAAGGATCGAAAGGCAACCTGGGTAGCACATGAGCGAAATATTCATCTCAGTTTTGAAGGTGAACCTTACAAGGAGATTGTTATCTATCAAGAGGTAGCTCCCCCCAAGGCACTATCATTAGCAGCTTTCTTGTTAAGAGGATGGAGGTTGATTGGTTTTAGCTGTAGGAGCAGCTTCTTCGAATTTCCCCTGCCGGTTGCTGGTTGATTGGATTCAGCTGTAGGAGCAGCTTCTTCGGATTTCACCTGCTGGTTTCAGGTTGATTGGTTTCAGCTGCAGGAGCAGCTTCCTTGGTATTAACCTGCTGGTTTCAGGTTGATTGGTTTCAGCTGCGGGAGCAGCTTCCTTGGTATTAACCTGGTGGTTGTAGGTTGGTTGGTTTCAGCTGCTGGAGCAGCTTCTTCGGATTTCACCTGCTGGTTGCAGGTTGATTGGTTTCAACTGCAGGAACAGCTTCTTCGGATTTCACCTGATGGTTGCAGGTTGATTGGTTTCAGCTGCAGGAGCAGCTTCTTCAAATTTCACCTGCTGGTTGCAGGTTGATTGGTTTCTGCTGCAGGAGCAGCTTCCTTGGTATTAACCTATTGGTTGCAGGTTGATTGGTTTTAGCTGCAGGAGCAGCTTCCTTGGTATTAACCTGCTGGTTGCAGGTTGGTTGGTTTTAGCTACTGGAGCAGCTTCTTCAAATTTCACCTACTGGTTGCAGGTTGATTGGTTTCAGCTGCAGGAGCAGCTTCCTTGGTATTAACCTGCTGGTTGTAGGTTGATTGGTTTCAGCTGCAGGAGCAGCTTCTTCAAATTTCACCTGCTGATTGCAGGTTGATTGGTTTCAGCTGCAATAGCAGCTTCCTTGTTATTAACCTGCTGCTGGTTGATTGGTTTCAGCTGCAGGAGCAGCTTCCTTGGTATTAACCTGCTGGTTCCAGGTTGGTTGGTTTCAGCTGATGGAGCAGCTTCTTCGAATTTCACTTGTTGGTTGCAGGTTGATTGGTTTCAGCTGCATGAGCGGCTTCTTTGGTATTCACCTGCTGGTTACAGGTTGAGGGGATTTAGCTACAGGAGCAGCTTCATTGGATTTCACCTGCTGGTTGCAAGTTCGTTGGAATTAGCTGTAGGTGTAGCTTATTTGTTATTTACCTACTGGTTATAGTTTGACTTCTTTGGTAATCACATGCTGGTTTTAGGTATATTGGTATTTAGTTGCTGGTTATAGCTTCATTTGATTTACTTGATGGTAGTAGATTCATTAGATGTAGTTGCGAGTTGTAGCTTCTTTAGAATTCAGCTGCGGATGCCAGTGCATTGGGATTCAATTGCAGGAGCAGCTTTTTTGGATTTCCCCTGCTAGTTGCTGGGTGATTGGATTCAGTTGCAGGTGCAGCTTTATTAGGAACTTACCTATTGGTTGCAGGTTCATTGGCTTCACCTGCTAGCAGTAGGTTCATTGGTTTCATCTATAATATGAAGGTGCATTGGTTTTATCTAGAGATTTTCGAGGATCTAGTGCGTGAACCTCTAAAAAATTTGATTCTTGAAGTATTCATGGAATTGGCTTGGATCTGGATTATGGATTTTATTGGAGGACTTGGCTCATGATATGCTGTAATATCTTAGGGTTCACATTCTTGTGGAGCTTCCCTATATTTGCTAGCTCGTGATATTTAAGCGTGGCTTGGACGGATTTGGATATTGGAATTGTGGAGAAGCCTCCCCGGTAGACACCTTTGTGTAGGGATTCGGTAGACCTACATAGGCTTAGGAGAGATAAAACGGTTTATTAGGTACAACTGTCACGCTTAGGTTTAGGTTTTGATATGTTTAGTTATCATTAATATATGTGTCTTATGTGGATTATATGTTTACATGATCTATGTGGATTATATGTTTATGTGTTTACGTGCTCCTTGTTTATATGCTACATATGTAAATATTGCATTCCTGAATGGATGAATCTAGCTCTTCATTATCGTTAGTCATATGTCAAATAACTAGGAGGGTAGTAGGAGTATGGACCTGCTAGGTAGATCCTCTTAAGTATGAACCTCTTAGGTACGAACCTCCACGGGGAGTATGGACCAGGCTCGTGAAGTTCCTATGCTTATAGGATCGCGAAGTGCCTTGATGGAGCCAGGCTCGCGGAGTCTCTTGGCATATGGATTGGAATATGGATTGGAATTCGGATTGGACTATGAGCTCATCAAACCCCTGGTCCGGTAGTGAAGCTCTTTCATTTTTTGAAAATCTTTACGTCAATGGAATGGTGTTTAAAAGCATATGGAGATTTGATACGAGTTATACCTAGAAGAATCTTAAAAGGCCAAGTTCTGGAAGTGTGGTCTAGCTACAACTACTTATGATTTATTGAGATTCAGGTACAGCTGCTGGTTTTTTGACCAACTACTTCTGAGTTGATCAACATATTTGGGATTCAAACTGGAGAAGGTTTTGCATGTCATATCGCAAGGAAATCCAATAGCTCGGGGGGTACATCATATTTTCGTGGAAGAGCTGGCAGATTGGAAAAGAGGTTCTCACCATGAGCTTACAGAGAGGGAGCTTCTACCAAATAGGTTCGACTGTCGAACCTGATCTAAAGCGGAACCATAAGAAAGCAGATAAGTTCTATTCTCATGATTTTACATATTCATTATCATTCATGTTTTGTGTGCGTATAAGGAAATTTTTCATAGCGTCAAGCTAAAACCATCATTCGAACCTCATATTTTCAAATGGATCATTATCTAAATGTGCATATCTCATGATTTCAAGGAAGCAAGCTTGCATGGATTTATAAAGAAAAGGTCATCATTCCATATACATTTATTAAATTATGCATGGTTTTCAAAAGGTGTTTTCAAAGTTGCTAGCTGAAGCTGTTAAGTAGGTTCCTAGGCATGCTATATGCCCCATAATGTAACCACTTGAAAAGACGTAGCAACAATTGAGGAGGTCTCCATAGCTTTCGTTTGGTCCCTCTTGTGATACGTATATGGAATCACTTATAACTTACAACGCTCGGAGGATCCCAATGTTTATGGGAAAGGTCTAGAAAGTCCCACGATGCTGGGCATCATAGGGGAAGCCCTTAAAATACTAAACAACATCTTTGGAGGTCCATTGTGACATGCTCGTGGAAATTTCTGAAAATTGTGGCATTATGTCTTGAAGAGTGTGTTCGCCAAGGTTCTGCTTGATTGTAGAGGCAGCAACAGATATATATATACAAAATCATTTGCACTTGCATACTTGCATGAATGTTTACTATGTGTATGAGTTGTATGCATTATATAGGTGAGCTGTTTAGCTCCAACTACTAATCACTATTTCTAGTTATTGTTATAGCTCAGGTTTGGAAGTTTAAGGTATCTTTGCAACTGTAGGAGCTCTATACGGAAGCTCCATGGCATGGCTCCTGAGGAATTCTTACAGGAAGGTTATCTTAGCAGGAGAAAGGAACATCTTGAGGAGTCAGATTATGGTTTTCAAGGAAAAATGTCGGAAGATAGTAGGTTTAGCTGCGAAGCTGAGGAAGCTTATAACTAGAGCTGGAATGTCATGGGTGATCTAAGGTATACGGATGGGTTTCATTTAAAGATTCAGATTAAGGTACATATGCGGAAACATTGTGTTTCCTGTTTCTTACGGCAAGTTAGCTCATGTAAGCTTGGAAGTACAGTGTTGAAGCTATGTGTCTGTCTGAGAAGGTAAGGAAGGATTGGGCCTTTTCATGTATTGGTTCCTTTCGCATTCCATGACATCAAGGAACTAGGGGGTAGTTGTTGTGCC
This sequence comes from Saposhnikovia divaricata, assembly GCA_036435485.1. NCBI lineage: Eukaryota > Viridiplantae > Streptophyta > Magnoliopsida > Apiales > Apiaceae > Saposhnikovia > Saposhnikovia divaricata. Next base: position 64,160,534 of record CM071595.1, on the reverse strand, counting down.
CAAAATTTTTAATGGATTTAATTTTAGGCCCATGGATGTTTGGGGGTCCAATTGGAGTGGTTTAAGTTATATTTGAGGAGGTTCAGTTGTGGAGGTGGAGAATTTGAGGGAAGCTCTAGAGGTGCTATTTTGGAGTAAGCTGTGCAGGTGCTGTTTTGGAGGAAGCTGTGCAGGTGCTGTTTTGGAGGAAGCTGTGGAGATACAGTTATAGAGGTAGCTGTGAAGGTATGATTATGGAGGTAGCTGTGGAGGTACGATTATGGAGGTAGCTGCGGAGGTACGATTATGGAGGTAGCTGTGGAGGTGCAGGTGGCGACCGCAACTCCACCTCCATCCGTCAGGTTCGCTGTTTGGATAAGGATTATCTCCTAAACTTTAGGAACACGGAAATGGACTCAAGAGATGGACTTTGAAATGGATTCTACTACATCAAAAGGGATATACACGTTATATACATCATATATGTATATATATGTGGATAATTACATGAAAATACATGGATAAATGGACTTCTAGTGGTATACTAGAAGTAGGACTCTTATTTCTACACAAACACTTCAAGATCAGCATTGGAGGAAAGATAAACTACATCAAAACGTGGCTTATTGCTCAAGAAAGGAGTCCAAGACCTAAGGAACTACATCGGGGCTTGATTCCTATAGATAGGATATGTAGGCAGTTGGCAAGGGGGTTCGGAATTTCACTTCTCTCTACACAAGGCACGTGTAACCTTGGTGATACTTTCCCGGGCATATCTTGGCCGAAATTTAATGTCATATTGTCCGGTGACCATGCCGATTCAGTCCCAAAACACCACAAATCTCCACCTGCTCCGGCAGCTGGAGCTGTAGTGCGAAGCTGAAGCTGCGGACGTTCGAACCTGCTTCAACGTCCGATATCCAAGGAAAAATTTGGTTATTCCAGCGATATTCTCTCGGGGTGTTGTTGCGGAATTTTCTCACAACACCTTGTAAATGTATAAAGTACACACGTATGTATCTATTGTATTAATTAAGAATCGATAATTTCTTTTCTTTATGCTTAATGGGGGAGGTTTTTTATGTTTATGCCATTCATTAATTTGTAATCTATGTTGCAGGGGGACGTCTCCGGGGTCACGTGCCGAAGTTTGGGGACGTCTCGGGGATGGGGACGGCACAGGGATGGCATGGGGATGGCATGGGGACGTCCCCAAAATTCTGGGGATGGCTGCTCTAATTTGGGGACGTTTCGGGGGCTGAAAAGACTGAATTACCGGTCCCCCACTTAAAATAAAAACCCTACATATTTAATCAATCGTTTGTTCAGCCGCCTTCTTCTCTTTTACGTATATCAGGCCTCTATCTCTCTTATTCTCTCTCTCTCTCTCTCTCTCTCTCTCTCCATCTTCTTATCTTCTCTCTTTTACATATTTAATTAGTCCTCTCTCTTTTATATATTTAAACCTCTCTCTCCCCATAAAATATACGCATCCTATATACATATATATTATATATACACACGATATTATAAATGGAATCTTAAAATCAAAGTGGGTCTGAATGTATATATCCTATATACATAAGATTTTTTATGTAAAATCTTTTGAATGTTGAATATTGCTTTTATTTTATATATTAATGTATTAAATGCCGTACCCGTACCCTAAAATTTTAAAGTTGCCATTTTCCGTCCCCATCCCCGTACCGGTATATGTTCCTGTACCCGTCTCCGTGCAACATAGTTTGTAATTAATATTATGTCTTCTGTTATTTGATCTTTGGGAGTTTATGTTAGAAAATGGAAAGTTTGAGACACATTTTAGATGTGCTCTTGATGTAATTTCCGGAAACTAACTTATGGAAGTTGTTCCTTGATATGAGAACTTAAACTTTCATGTTTGGATCTAAGACATTTTCATAGTGGAATCCATAATTATATATAGGCAAAGTTGTTAGTTTGAAATAAGTTGAAATGGGTTTTTTTTAAAATCCCACATTGAAAAGATATTGAACTAATCTACTTGAACTGTCTATATATAGAAGGCGTATGCTTGAGTTTTATATAAGTAGTCTCAAGTGCCTACCTTGCATTCATTTATAAGTTGCATAGGTTTTTTGGGCGAATTGAGGTGCTAGTCGCTGTTGATCTCTGCCGTGTCTGTGACCGGATTGATCTGAGCTGTTTTATCCTGGAAGCGATATTGCTGCAACCCATCACAACGTAAGTGGGGCAATAATCTCTTCAAGAACAGTCAAGACTTCTCTAATCCTTGGCGACTCAGCTGTTTTGTTCTTTCAGAGTTTTTAAAGCTTCGGTTAGAGCTAAGTGTTCTTTCCTCTTTCTTTTATTTTACAGTCTTTAATTATATATTTTGTTTTGCCATCGTGTTTATTTCGTTATTTGGTTATTTGCCTGTTCTTGTTAATTGTAATATAACTGTCCCATTGTTGCATTGTTTAGTTAAATATACCCAACAAACTTGAAGAGATTATTTAGTTATATTTGTTAATTAGCAAGATGGTTAATGAAACTGAAACTCCTGTTGTTGAGACTAGCTCTGGGTCTGGTGTTACTGCACCACCATTGATTGGACCACGTACCATTTCCCACAACCTATCGATTTGTCGGGTATGCCCGATAAATTCGGTGGGGGTGTTGGTTTTTCTCGTTGGCAGAAAAAGATGAAACTGTGGCTTATGGTAAACGGTCTATGGCCGGCAGTGCAGTATGAGAAACCAGTTGTGGTTAAGGAAAAGGCTAAAACTGTTAGGGCTTATGCTATGTGGGAGGAAAATGATGGGGTGGCTAGGGCTGCAATTCTGGCAACTTTAGCGAACACTCTGTTTGATGTTATTCATCGGATTCCTACACAGCTAAGCTCTTATGGGAGAAGCTGGACCAGACACATAATACTGACTTGCAAGGGTTGGAAAAGTATTCTGTGGCTCGGTTCCTTGATTTTAAACTGGTTGATACTAAATCCATGACTGAGCAGGTGCACGAGTTTGAGATGTTGGTGCATGCTTTGAAGGAGTCCGGTATGGTCCTTCTTGAGAAGTTTCAGGTTATGGCAGTGATTGAAAAGCTCCAGAAGTCTTGGGAAGAGTTTGCTCTCTCCCTGAAGAGACAGAAATGAGAGATCACGTGGACTAATCTGATGTTGGACATCTCAGTGTAGGAGCAGCATAAGTCTAAACAGGGACATATTATGCTTGTTGAACATGATAGTAGTTCGAATGTGAATGTAATGACTGTTGGTAAGAAAAGAAAAGAATTTACTAAGAAGGAAAACACTAAGTCTAATAAAGACAAGAACAAGGCTAAGAAACCAAAGGCAAACAAACTATGTTGGTCTTGTGGACAGGTTGGTCATTGGAGCAAGGACTGTCCTGTAAAGAAAGCGAAGAAAGCTGATGTGGTTGTTCAAGCAAACACTGTGCTTGGAGCTGGAACTATTGATGGGCCTATGGCTAACATGGTTATTGGTAAAGCATCTGCTTCTGTAACCAATGACATGTATGTTACCTATAAGCCTGTTATACTATCCACTTATTTGTCTCATGAATGGTTGATTGATACTGGAGCTAATATGCATTTGTGCTGATAAAACTCTGTTTGTATCTTATTGATGTGTAAAATAACTGCAAGCGCACAGTGTTTAGTTGTATCAAATACAGATCGATCCTCAGAGACTATGAATTTTCAAAACCATAATAATTAACTCAGGCGAACTAGACAATAAGATTTGAGATGGGATTTAATTAACCTAATTAACAAAGATTATCAAATAATATGGAAAACCTAGGAATCTGAATCCATTAATCAATCACAATTAATATCAACTCGCCCTAAAATCAATTCTCTTTCCTTCACAAATAATTTCTTGAATATAATTTCTTCAATTTCCTTTTCTTCTCGGATAAGTGTTCGATTTTTCCTCCAATTTCCTTGACTTCAAGTATTTTCCACCTCCTTTCCCTTTTTGCACCTTTTCTTGCTTGAAATTTGTTTTTATTTATTTTCCTACAAAACAAAATAAAACAATTTATTAATTAATAAAATTACGAAAACGGACATAAAATAGGTATTAAAAATATGATTAATTATGGACCTATCAAATGCCCCCATACCTATCTTTTGCTCGTCCTCGAGAAAAATATATAATAAAATACTATCTAATATATAATACCACTTCCGTAGGTGATCACGGTTGCATTTGGCATATGCAACAAGCCCTTTATACCCCTAGGCAGCCCTAGTGGACGAGTGAGGTCTCGTGAGGGCCTATAGAGAATGTACCCACAAAATCCATCTAGCTCATGTAAAAGATTGCTCAATGCAACACCACACATACAAGTCATCTCATGCTATATCAACTTAAGAAATCAAAGTGAATTTGCAATTTCTTGGTGTGTAAGGTGCAAGTATTCACATAGTCTACTAAAAGAAATATGCATAGGTATTTAAAAGTCCATGTCAAGTGTAAAAATAAGTTGGTAACCATGCTAAGCCCACAAGAGTACATCTTAGAGTCAAAACTTGGGATCTCATATGCACAAAACAAGCAATAACTCACCTTTCACTCACAAAAGAATATTCACTCAAGAACAAGGGTAAGTGTATCACTCCATTCCATCAAAATCATAAGCATGCTTGACATTTGATATCAATCTAACTTTAACACAACATACATTAATGATGATAATCAAAAGGTCTTTTATTTGGGTTGTAACGGGGCTAAGGACAAGGTATGTCAAGTAAGGCCAAATAAGGCGAAGTGTTAAAAGCTAGTAGAATCCATAATATATCATACACAACACCATACATCATCCCCATACATGGATTTCTAATTTTTGTATTCCAATAAAATGCTTGACTAGTCGAATGAAGAAGGATCACAAAAACACATAAACATAAGTATGCTCTCATATGGGTTTTTTTTTTCAATTTATTTTTCTCTTATTTTTTTTTTGGAGAGCTAAGATAAAAATATACGCAACCACAATCCTTCTTCAAAAATTTCTTGAACGAATAACAAGTAAGCAACAAAATCCAATATTTCCCCAAAAATAATGAACAAAAGTAAACCCCATCTCACACACCTTATTACTCCCTCAACTTCCTACGCCTTTGACAATTGGGATCAAGTATACGTAAGGCTACAAAAGAAAAAGGTCTAGGCAAGTAATGTGGTGTGTCACCGAAAAAATAGGATAAAGCTAAAAGGGGTAACTAATTGATCATATATAAAGGGTGTGGTAATTTGGATAATAATTGGTTATTCCTAAATGCCTTTATCATCTTATCATCAAATAATGTCATGCATTTCAAGAAAGGTCTCAAACAAGTGCTAACAATGCAAACAACATGTGGACACTCAAGCAAATGAATATAAAATGCAAAAGATATGCATATAGGCTCAAAATCTCACTGAGTGGCAAAGACAAAATTAATCCCAAGCAAAAGTCTATTTAATGCACCTACTTGTACTCAAATCATGGAAACCAAATCTTCTTGCACATATTCATGTCCTTTTAATTACTTACAACATTCAATAAGTCTACTAGTTTCAACTTGCTAGTGTCTGTGTGTGCACAAGAACTTAGAAAATCAATTCTCAATCAAAAGCTTCAGAAACACAAGAGTACTATAGCATGTAAGGGTGCATCAAGCCAACTTTTAACAAGTAATCATTTCACAAGGCTAGAATTATTTTTGTATTTTTTTCATTTTTCAATTTTTTTTTGGTTTTCTTTTTTTTTTTTAATAAAAATAATACTACTAAATCCCTCCCCCATACCTAAATCATGCATTGTCCTCAATGTATGCAAATGAGAGAAAAATGACAATGTAAAAGGACGAGAATACCTGATAAAGGCAAGACGGAGAAACATTATTACCTATAACACACACACACACAAAAACTCACACACATAAAATAAACACACACATATACACACAGTTGCTCCCCCATACCTAAACTTAGTCATGGGAGACAAATTACAAAAACAGATATATTAACCAATACCAGATCGAGGAAAAACAACACATGTAACACAATCATCAAACATGTGAAACATACCCACAAAAACACCATTATCCACTAGAGAAATATGATCATATACCAGAATAAAACTCATACCACTAACATCATTCATAGACCAATTAGATGCTTCTTTATGTTGTTTAAGCAAATTAATCACTTGAAATTCTTGGTTATGAACTAAATCACTAGAAAGAACATGATGAGTTTCATTATCAACTACCAAAGACTGATCAAGAGTGGAAAAAAATTGATTATGAACGAAAGTGGGTGGCTCACCAACAGAAGTTTTAACAACAGACCTAGGATCAAAAGAAATATCCTCAAGTTGGGTTTCATGCTTAGAACAAATAGCATTCAATTCATCTAACATCTCATTAGAAAAAAAAATTCTATAAAGCTCATGAAGTTCTTTATTACTCTTATACTCTAACATAACATCTTCCTCAAGAAAACACTCAATTGCACTATTCTCAAGATTCGACCACGAAACAACCTCATCTATCAAATCAACTCCTACAGGTTGTTCAAAAAGCTCATTAGGTTGATTTTCTACATTAAAGACATTAAGATCAATCGTCATATTACCAAAAGTGAGTTTCATCGAACCATTCCTACAGTTAATCAAAGCATTAGAGGTAGCAAGAAAAGGCCTTCCTAAAATGATAGGAATTTGATTTTTGAGAATCTTGACTGGTTCGGTTTCTAGAACAACAAAATCGACGGGGAAGACAAAATCACCAACCTTAATCAACACATATTCCACTATAACTGTTGGAGTTTTAACAGAACGATCAGCTAACTGAAGAGTGACACTAGTCTTCTTAAGTTCACCTAAACCCAAGGCTTGATAGACAGATAATGGAAGAAGATTCACACTAGCTCCTAGATCGAGTAAAGCTTTATTAATGAAAGTATCACCTATGACACAAGAGATGGTAGGACAACCAGGATCCTTATACTTCACAGGGATTTGATTTGACAAAATAGAACTAACATGAGATGTTAGGAAAGCTTTCTTAGGAACATGAGTGGTTCTTTTATGAGTACATAAATCTTTTAGACACTTAGCATAAGAGGGAACTTGTTGAATCGCATCTAAAAGAGGAATGTTAATCTTGACTTGCTTAAAGGCTTCCAAAATCTTATCTAACTGAGCAGATTGTTTGTTTGAAGTAAGTCTTTGAGGAAACGGGGCTTTCGGCTTAAAGACTTTTTCATTAGACACATTAGAGTGGGATTTTGAAGGTGGTTTATCAGATGGTGATGACTCATCAAATTTATCTACTTCAGAACTCTTGGGATTTGAAGACTGCTTAAGACTAGGATTCAAGAGCAAAGGATTTGGTTCAGATGTTAGCTTATCTTCTTCTTGAGTATTGACACCAGCATGATTGTTGAATTGATTACCAGACCTTAGAGAGATAACAGAATTCACATTTTCATGAGACTTTTGATTTGGATGAAATTTAGGATTAGTCTCGGGTTGACTAGGAAATCGATTTTTCTCTCTCTCACCGATCGTGTTTGCCAATTGACTAACTTGGACCTCTAGCTTAGATATGGCTTGAGTGTTGGAATTTAGTAACTGCCTATCTTGGGTCATGGTTTGCATAAAAGATTGTTGAGATTTAAGTAATGCCTCCATACTCTTTTCAATAGAACTCAATTTCTTATCATATTCGCTAAAACCAGGAGGATTCATGGGGATTGAGTTTGGATAATGACCAAGATTTTGAGGAGGATATGAATTAGGATTTTGAGTTGGGTATGGACCAGGATTGGGTTTTTGAAAAGCAGGTTGAGGATTTTGATTGTACTGATTGTATGAACCTTGGTTCCATGAGAAATTGGTTGACTCTTCCAACCAGGATTGTATATGGGTGCATAAGGATCATTCCTAACTCTAGGTTGAAACATGGCATTGACTTGTTCAATTTCAGGGCAATTCTCTACCACATGATTAGGAGAACTACAGTTTGCACAGAGAGACATTTGAGAAGACGCATTGTTGGTTTCTAAGGGTTCTAGACGTCTAGTGAGTGTAGCTAACTTAGCTTCGGTTGCAATAGAATTACCAACTACGTTTAAGCCCTTAGATGAGTTAGATTTTTCAGCTTCTTGATTAGGTTCCCTAGTTGACTCCCACAACATTGTTCTTTCAGCTAACTCCAAAAAAAATTGCCAAGCTTCATCTTCATCTTTGTCCATAAACTTACCATTGCACATAGACTCTAACAAAGCAGTGGTTTGACTATCTAAGGCTTCATAAAGAATTTTGCAAAGTCTCCATTTTTCTATACCACGTTGAGGACATTTAGACAACAACTTTTTAAATCTATCAAAATATTTCCAAAAAGACTCATTCCAATTTTGTTGAAATTGGTTGATTTCATTCCTAAGTCTATTTGCCTTATGATTTGGAAAATATTTTTTAAGAAAGATAGCAACAAATCCCTCCCATGTGGAAATAGAATTAACGGGTAAACTATACAACCACTGTTTAACATCTTCTTTCAAAGCAAAATTAATAATCCTAAGCCGAATGGAATCCTCACTCAATTGTTGAAGTTTTTGTAATCCACACACTTCCTCAAACTCTCGAATGAAAAGATATGGATCCTCTCCCTCTACCCCAGCAAACCTAGGTAACATGCTAATGTTGTGATGTTTGATTTCAAAATTATTCGCGGTTACTGCGGGTAAGACTATGCATGAGGGTTGAGCGGTACGAGCAGGGTAACAACGGTCTTTGAGTGAAACAGCCATGACTACGGGTTGAACTTCTAATTCTTTTGACTCAATTCTAGTAGATGAAAGATTGGTTTGTCTTACTAATCTAGATGTAGTGTCTCGAACCCAAGCACTTTGCATACAAGAGAAGTAAACAATTAAGCACGTAGAAGACAATATCTATAAGTAAAAACCTAAAAAAAATGGAAAATTAAAAAGAAAAATCTATATTAACCTAAAAACAATCTAGACCTTGCTCCTAACAATAAGATAATTCTAAAAGTCACAACTCAAAAAGCATTCGTCCTGACTGGCCAGGCAGGTGCAAGCATTGCCAAGAGGCTAAACACATTTCTAGACACCAATCCAAATTAGCCAGGTAAGCGTCACGCTTGCCTAGACACCAAACGAAAGAATACTTAGTGATTTGTTCCTCCTAGATTCTCTTCCTAGTTGAGCGCGAGATCCTAGGGGCTAATGTTTACTTAGTTTTATTAAGAAAAAGGGTATGCAGGATGAACGAATTAGTGGTTTGTGGGCCAAGGAAAGGGTGATGAAATCCCTCACCTTATCTTGTAATTGGGTGGCACCCTTAAGATTGATTGAATGATGCAACACACAAAGAACAAGAAAGTTAACACTTATGGATGCACTACACTGCGTGGGAAATCAATAAATACAATAAAGAAATCTAGATGATGTGATCCTATGTGAGAGAATGAATGATGCAGCAAATTGGTTTTCAAACAATTAACTAACTAATATTTTTGGGGTTTTCAAATATTTAATTTTTTTGTGTTTTTTCAATAATAATAAAGAAAAGAAAAATAGAGAGGTGATACGGAATACCGAAAAGCGCTTCCAAAAATTTCAAAAGAGACAACGAGGCCTTCCAAAGATCTTCTGTTGTCCAAGCTTTTCTCCGCTTCACCATTCCCTAAAAAAACAAAAAACAAGAAACTAATCCGAAGAATTAATATCAAGGAGTGAAAAATACCAATAGTCCCCGGCAGCGGCGCCAAAAACTTGATGTGTAAAATAACTGCAAGCGCACAGTGTTTAGTTGTAGCAAATACAGATCGATCCTCAGAGACTATGAATTTTCAAAACCATAATAATTAACTCAGGCGAACTAGACAATAAGATTTGAGATGGGATTTAATTAACCTAATTAAAAAAGATTATCAAATAATATGAAAAACCTAGGAATCTGACTCCATTAATCAATCACAATTAATATCAACTCGCCCTAAAATCAATTTTCTTTCCTTCACAAATAAGATATATCAATTAACGAGACAAGCATATACTATGAAACTTGTTATCTAACAATAACCTATCAAAACTTCGAGGAGCAAGCATAGGCTATGAAAAATAAATCCGGTAACAATAATATATCAAAATCACTTTGTTAATTGAACAATTAAGTACCAATAAAAATAATGAGAATCAATTAATAGGAACGAGAAGAAATCAAAAGCAATTAAATTAACTTCATCTTCATCCTAGGGCAAGAAATTTAGCTAGACATGATTAATAAATAAACAAGATTAATATTAAATAAAAACATATAAATCTAACGACGAAGTAAGATAAGTAGTACTTATATTAATATTAAACTAAAGGATGATAAACATGAGCATGTAAATTGAATTAGCCTATCACGATGAAAACTAACTTAATAATCAAATTAACTAACAAAGATACTTCCTGTAATTGAAAGAAAACACAGCTGTAGAAGAAAGTTAATGCCGAAAAACAAACGGAATTCCAGTTGCTGAAAATACTATTATAACACTGTTTGATAAGAAATAAGAGTGGTAAAATTCTAAGCCTACTCCTAAATTATGTGTATCTAAATTGGTGTCCCAATTGGTGTTTCAAATACAAGAGATAAGGTCATATATATAGGGGAAAATATTGGGTTTGGCCCCTTTGATTACAATCCAATCTTGAATATAATTTCTTCAATTTCCTTTTCTTCTCGGATAAATGTTCGATTTTTCCTCCAATTTCCTTGACTTCAAGTATTTTCCATCTCCTTTCCCTTTTTGCACCTTTTCCTGCTTGAAATTTGTTTTTATTTATTTTCCTACAAAACAAAATAAAACAATTTATTAATTAATAAAATTACGAAAACGGACATAAAATAGGTATTAAAAATATGATTAATTATGGACCTATCACTTATCAACAGACTCATGGAATGACAGTGACGATGGGGAATGCTAGTGTTGCACAAGTGCTCGGAATAGGAAACGTGGACCTGAAGTTTGCTTCTGGACATGTTCTATCCCTCACTAGAGTGCATCATGTTCTTGATATTCGTAGAAATATAATAAGTGGAAGTTGTTTAGTTAAGAATGGTTTTGAACTTTCTCTGAAGTGTAACAAAGTAGTTATTACACATACTGGTGTTTTTGTTGGCAAAGGTTACTTGTCTGATGGATTGTTTTTGATAAATGTTGAGCCTGTTTTGGGCAGTTTTATTAATGATAATGTTGCTCCTTCTGTTAATTGTGTTGAATCATCTGATTTGTGGCACTTACGTCTTGGTCACTTGAATTTTGGTGCTTTAAAGAACATGATGAATTTATAGTTGATTCCAAAACATGCCATTGATAAGAAATCTAAATGTCAAGTATGCGTGACAGCTAAGCAAACTAGGAAACCCTTTCATAATGTAGTAAGGGATTCAGGAGTGCTAGACTTAGTGCACACGGACATATGTGAATTTAGTGGCATAGTGACTAAGGATAATAAAAGATATTTCATTACTTTAATAAATGACTGCAGTAGGTTTGTTATTTTTATTTGCTTAAACAAAAAGATAAAGCACTAGAAAAATTCATTATGTTCAAAGCTGAATCTGAAACACAAACAAGTAAAGTACTTAAACGTTTGGGATCAGATAGAGGTGGTGAGTATACGAGTACCTCGTTTAATGAATTTTGCAAGAGCAATGGTATAGTTCATGAGGTGACTCCACCATACACACCTGAGTCTAATGGGGTGGCAGAACGAAAGAATAGAACCTTTAAAGATATGATCAACAGTATGCTGATTAATTTGGGGTTGCCTAAGTACATGTGGGGGGAGGCTCTGAATACGGCTTGCCATATTCTGAATAGAGTCCTTCTGAAACATATGGACAAGACACCTTATGAATTATAGACAACGAAAAAGACTAGTTTAAAATATTTTCATGTGTGGGGGTGCCTTGCAAAGGTACTTGTCCCGGACACAAGAGGAAGAAACTAGGACCGAAAACTGTTGATTGCATTTTTTTTGGGCTATATAGAAACCACTACGGCTGTGAGATTTTTAGTGTTAAAATTTGACATAGACGGAATAGTGGCTAACACTATAGTTGAATTTCGTGATGCAACATTCTTTGAGGATGTGTTTCCTATGAAAACTGGTATGCCTCAGGGTGCTTCTGATGATGATCCCACTCGCACATCAAGTTCCATTCCTGATCATTTGGAAAGGATGACTAATGTGGGGGCGGATCCTAATAGTAGCTCTGTTCCTGATGAAGTAGAGGAACCTAGAAGGAGTAAGCGTACGAAGGTAGTCAAGGACTTTGGAAGTGATTTTATCACTTACAATGTCGAGGATGAACCTTTAATTTTCCAGCAAGCCATGGATTCTTCAGAATCTAGGTACTGGAAAGGTGCGGTAAAAAGTGAGATTGACTCTATTGTTTCTAATGGAACATGGGAGTTGGTTGATCTACCTCCCCGGTGTTCTACTATAGGATGTAAATGGGTTTTCAAAAGGAAGATGAACCCGGATGGCTCAAGAGATAAGTATAAAGCTAGGCTAGTAGCTAAGGGTTTTAAGCAAAAGGAGGGCATTGATTACTTTGATTCGTACTCTCCTGTAGCTAGAATGACAACAATCCGAATGCTTGTAGCATTGGTTTCCGTACATGGTCTTATCATCCATCAAATGGATGTAAATACAGCTTTTCTTCATGGTGAACTTGAAGAAAAGATTTATATGGACCAGCCTGAGGGATTTGTTGCATCTGGTAATGAAAGGAAAGTATGTAAGTTAATCAAGTCTATATATGGCTTAAAACAAGCTCCAAGAGACTGGCATAAAAAATTTGATGAAACTGTTTTAGAATCAGAGTTTGTATTTAATGAAAGTGACAAGTGTGTCTACTACATGGTTAAAGGAAATGAATGTATTATTGTGTGCCTTTATGTGGATGATATTTTACTGTTAGGAACCAATATTGAGATTAATAACGAGACTAAAAGGTTTTGAAAAGGCACTTTGAAATGAAGGATATGGGTGAGGCTAGTGTGATTCTAGGAATCAAGTTGACTCAATCAACTGATGGAATAACCCTGTCACAGTCTCATTATATAGATAAATCTATACTTGAGAAGTATGGTTATTCAAATTGTAGAATCGCGAGTACTCCCTATGATCCTAAAGTTGCACTTGTCAAAAATAGTTCAGGAGTTCCTGTGTCTCAGTTAATGTATTCTTAGATTATTGGGAGTTTGCAGTATCTTACAAATGGTACTAGACCGAATATTTCATATTCAGGGTCTAAGTTAGCAAAATATACAAGCTGTCCAAACAAGACTCATTGGGATGCTCTTGATAGAGTACTTAGAAATCTGAAAGGCACCATCTATCTTGGTTTCATTACCAGAGGTTTCCTGGAGTGCTAGAGGGATATAGTGATACAAGTTGGATAACTAAGAAGTCTGGTTCCAATGGAGTGACTGGATACTTGTTTACCCTTGCGGGTGGAGCAGTATCATGGAAATCTTCTAGACATACTGTTATAACTCAGTCTACTTTTGAGTCTGAGTTGTGTGCATTAGATGCCACGGGGACGGAGGCTGAATGGTTACATGGACTTATGTCAGTGTTACCTGTAGTAAGCCGACCACTTCCTGCTTTTGCTCTTCATTGTGATAGCCGTACAACTATCGACAAGATTAACAGCAAGAAGTATAATGTGAAAACAAAGAGACATATCCAAGTTAGACTAAAGTCTATAAGGGGTCTAATGTCTGAAAGGATTATAGCTGTTGAGTTTATTGGAACTCAACATAACCTAGCTGATCCTTTGACTAAGGGACTTGAGCATGCTGTTGTCCTTAAGTCTAGGTTGGGGATGGGACTGATAGCCCATAATGATTCATCTACAGCGGGAACCCAATACACATGAGAGGATATCCCTCGAAAGTGTATTCAATGTGGTAATAACAAGTTGTAAGGGTGAATTGGTTGTACCTTTAACTATATAGATTGATACTCATGTATCTGGAGTCTATCCTCTGTAAACCTAAAAGGTACTGTAACTGCCAGAATAGCAAGAGTTATTTGAACTCTGAATGGGGTCAAGTCATATGACGAGATGTTAGCAGTACATCTCTGGAGATGCCCAGCTAAGCGAATGTAATTGTGTGGTCGCAATTAGAGGAAAGGGTTATTCCTTGAAACATTCGACGAACAGGATCGAGACATGACCATTAACGTCTCAAAGCCGTAGATTAGCACCATAGCCTTTGATTTGTTGTCGTCTATGGAGTGTGGTTACACTAAACGGATAAAGATTCAAGGTGAAACATTCCATCTATATCCGGTAGCCATCAAAGTAGGGGACTTAGGAGGGTTCAAATCCGGAAGGGTTCCTACTCTGAAAAGCAAGTCATGAGTAGAATCTGATATTCATTAATGTATGGATTTGTGGGCGATTGTTAGAAAATGGAAAGTTTGAGACACATTTTAGATGTGCTCTTGATGTAATTTCCGGAAACTAACTTATGGAAGTTGTTCCTTGATATGAGGACTTAAACTTTCATGTTTGGATCTAAGACATTTTCATAGTGGAATCCATAATTATATATAGGCAAAGTTGTTAGTTTGAAATAAGTTGAAATGGGTTTTTTTTAAAATCCCACATTGAAAAGATATTGAACTAATCTACTTGAACTGTCTATATATAGAAGGCGTATGCTTGAGTTTTATATAAGTAATCTCAAGTGCCTACCTTGCATTCATTTATAAGTTGCATAGGTTTTTTGGGCGAATTGAGGTGCTAGTCGCTATTGATCTCTGCCGTGTCTGTGACCGGATTGATCTGAGCTGTTTTATCCTGGAAGCGATATTGCTGCAACCCATCACAACGTAAGTGGGGCAATAATCTCTTCAAGAACAGTCAAGACTTCTCTAATCCTTGGCGACTCAGCTGTTTTGTTCTTTCAGAGTTTTTAAAGCTTCGGTTAGAGATAAGTGTTCTTTCCTCTTTCTTTTATTTTACAGTCTTTAATTATATATTTTGTTTTGCCATCGTGTTTATTTCGTTATTTGGTTATTTGCCTGTTCTTGTTAATTGTAATATAACTGTCCCATTGTTGCATTGTTTAGTTAAATATACCCAACAGTTTAACAATATGGCAATCATTAATACATGCATAAGCATAACTGTGGAATGCAACAATGGTCATATATGTAATGCTCTAATTAAATGGAACAATGGATCTTACTTTTTAAATTAACAATTTCTTTAAACTAATTTAGTTATAAACATAGGGTACAACCCAACTTTTATGCAGGTATGGAGGGGTGTACGGTTGTTCATTATTCCCTCCGTCTTATTGATTTATATACATTGGGTTTGGGTAGGCAGATTAAGAAAATATATAAAAAAAGATTAAAGTTAGATGAAAAGCGGATAAATTGGTGGGATTTATCAGTATTTAATAATAGAATTGAGATAGTGAAGAAAAGTAGTGGTATAATATATTTGCACTGATAGTGAAGAAATGTGTAATAGTATTTTATATTACAGATTTGAGATAGTGGAGGAAAGTTAGTGAGTATAATAATATTTTTTATTATCAAAATTTTACTATTTTTGGAATGTATAGAAATGAAAGAATATCCTAAAATAGTAATTGTATAGAAATGAATGGGATAGAGGAAGTATTTCATTTAAATGTGAGATAGAACCTTGGTCGGGATTTTCCAACCGGGAATTGGAAGTTTTTGTTAAATAACACTTTTTATTAGATTATCATCTAATTTTATAAATAAATGGAACATATCACAAATATGCTTAAATTCTATATAGTCATAGAGTACATTTCAAGTTTTAATTATAAACCAACGTGTTCACAGGAAAAAATTCCTAATTAAGTATCTTTAAACAAAACAACTTAATATAATCGAAATTAAAAACAACTTACATCCACCTCCTGCTTTCACTAGTGGCAGATCTACTTTGTGCAAGCTCCTGTAGTAGCAACTCTAACCACAGTAATAGCGAAGACAACATCATTTTTTTCTAAATCACCCTTGTTTTTTCTTAGGCAAATCCTTATGAAAATCAAGAGAATCATCCAAATTAATCACCATTTTCTCTTCTCAAGCATCTGTTTCTCAGAGGCATGAACAAATACCTCTTCATCACTATACTCATTTTCCGAAGCAATAATCCTCCATCCATTAATTTTATATTTCCTAATAGAAATTATTCGTTTTCCCAATCATCTGCATATGTTCATTGATAGGCTATAATCAGTCCCGATTGGGCTTAGTCCAGGTTGACAACCAATCCCGACTGAGCTTAGTTCAGATTGACACCGGACCTATCTTGTACTAGTCCCGGTTGGGCCCAGTCCAGAACACCAGTGACCCAGGCCCAAGACGCGTGAGACAAGACTACTCCACACTACCAGGTGTGGCACCTACGAGTCACAACTACGGTTCCACATGACAATGACAAATAAGGAAATCATAGGATTGGCACAATCACGTTCCTATCAATCCACTTGTTAACATTTAGAGGAACCGCGGGTCCAAACCCACCTCCCGGCGTTGTTTTGCAGAGTCCCAACGACCAGCATCACCTCCACCTGGCGTGGGAACGGCTGAGGAGGCACCTGATCGGCATCTGGAGTTATCATTGGCGCTAGAAGGAGGGGTGGCTCCGTCCTTAGGTCTCGGTGCCACTGGACTCGACTCCATCAACAAGCTCTTGAAAAAGGGTCCTAATCAAACCAATAATATCTGAAAACCACCTGAACATCTGATAAAAATGCAACCTTTATACCTTTTTCAACTATGTATGCATGTATTTTGCCCCGTTTAGCCTTTGTTAATCTAGTTTCGTTGCTTGTTCTTGATAAAGTTTCGATTTTTAGCCTTCAACCCGCTTGATATCTAGATCTTTAGTCATGACTGATTGATTTGTTGGAGTCTTGAATTGTTCTTGTTTACTTTTGTTTTGAACCAAAAAGTACGTGCATACATATGTTGTTTTCTCAAAAAAAACAACCTAGATCTATTATAAATGTAACGCCCCCAAATCCGGGGTCAAGGATTTGGTCGTCACGCGGAAATCCTCTATATCAAATCACCTGTTTAATAACATCAACCATCTGTAATCACTTAATAACTGAATTAAAAAATTGAGACCCCAACCACCAAGCATCTTTTAGGTTACAGGGCTAGAAACAAGAATTCAAATACTTACATTTCTCATTACATCCATTCAATTACATCGCACTATGTTTTACAAACCTTATATTACTAGCATAACTTCGTTGGGAAGTACACCAACAACTAGAACTACTCAGTACAAAGTAATATATATTACACATCAATGTACCTACATATAACTTACTCCAGCTATAGCTTTTATGGATCATATCATCTTCAAAAGGGCGTACTGCCTGCTTCTTCTGAGCCATGCAGATAAGCCTCAACCGACTACCTTCCTCTGAAAGGTTAATATTTGAAACAAGCAAGAATGAGCGAAAGAATTGCTCAGCAAGGTAATAATAGAACTTAACAATATACATACCAATACACACAAGGGTATTCAATGCCTAATGATGTTTAATATCATTTCTGAAACATTTACAACTATGGAACTTCAATAAGGAAAGTATAACATTTGAAGTAGCATCAAATGAACAACCTGGGATTATACTAACCATAGTAAGCTTCATGCCTTAGCAAAATGGTATAAGTTGTAGTCTCAACGACCTTTAAGAAAACTCTTCAAAATACGTAGTGCAATATACTGCTACTACAAGTGTTTTCATCAAACAGAAACCAAACCATAAAAAGATCCCCTTTTTAGTATTTCACAAGTCTTAAAGTATATGCATATAAGTATATCATTTTCGCCAAAACACTTGATATATCAAGATACTGTAACTCAGCAATGTAATAACAGTTCTAAAATATCTTTGAAACTGTATGTCATGCATTGACGAACATAGCGCTAGTATATCGTAAAAGATGAAGTTATAAGATAGTTCCATATAACCTTCCCGTAAAATATCTGCTATATAGAATATAAGTAGAATCTCAACATATAACTTAAAAGATGAAGTTAGAAGGTGACCCAATATCAAAAACCTCCTTATCACAACTCATGTTATGAAAGGTATCAACAGAGTCATCAATTATAAGATAAAGGATGAAGTTACAAGGTAACTCAAATTATAACTTTCGTAGGAATATCTGCTATGCAAAATATGAGCCAGATATCCTCATATATCACAACGAGGAAATTGCAGGAAAATATTGCAATCCTAGTATTAAAGAAGTCTCTTCGATACGTGTTGCAGGAAACTACCCGTCAACCTGAAAGAAGTCTCTTCGATACGTGTTGCAGGAAATATCCAAATTGGATGATGAACTAATACTTGAGTATTCACCGCGCCCGCTGTTCCAATCTTTACGATGATCAGTTGCAGATTGTACAGCTCAATTTGGTTTTACTACCGGTAGAAGGAAGAACTGACGGATTTACTTGTCCACCGCCTTTTTTGATCTCCCTGGCCAACAATTGGGCCTTTGGGATGGACCGGCGCGACTCGGCCTCTTACACGACTCCTAGTTCGAATAAAATCCATGACTCTGAAACGTAAAGTTCGTCCCCCTTTCCCTAAGTATAATACTTATTGATAAGACTCCACAAAGTAGTCGTATCTAGTTGGAAAGGGAAATTCACCAATATTTCCCAAGCAGATGCTTATTAATGGATATCAACTTGTTCCATCAATCTTACCCCTCGAGTGTTGAGGAAGTAACCCAAAAGTCTCATTTGATGTATGTCAAAAATAATAGTTTTGAAAAGATTTATGGCCGGGCAGTCACTCAAAATAAATAACAGTGCTCGAGTAAGGTTCCCTTACATTTAAAAGGTTTTGAGCGAACATTTAAATCTCCTAGAGGATAGATTTAAATGGAAAAATAAAGTTTTGGAAACTTTTCCTTGATAAAGATAATCATAATATGACTCAGAAATACTCCATATAATTATTGAAGGTCGAAGATGAATAAGATAATCCGCTTTTAAAACGAATTTAAAAGTATTTGATAAATATTCGAAGAATATTTATTAAACACATAATTAACAAAATAATCAATAATAAATAAGTTCTCAAGTGAATATTCGAAAAATAATATTCACTTAATAATTAAACCTCGAATGAATATTTGAAAATAATATTCATTAAATAAATAATCTCTAAATGAATTTCCAAAACAATATTCATTTAATAAATAAGCTTTAAATGAATATTCAAAATAATATCCATTAAACACAAAAATAGTTACTCGATATATTTATGAAAATATATCTTCAAACGTATACGAAATACCGACTCACGGTCTTTTACAAAGACACGGTTCATAATCCCTTCGCTAAGGGTAATTATAAAATCCGGCTCATAACTAATATTCAATATCTAGTTATAGGCCAATCCTCAATTCATAATCAAGTATCACAGCATATACCCTCAACCGGTATACTTTCCACTAGCATTTATATATACAGAATAATATCACAGTATATACCTTTCAAGAATAGTCATGCATTCTACTTAGCATTTACATATCGACAATAGTATCACAATAGCAGCAAGAAACAGATCTGAAAACTTGCTTCGGTAGAATCACAATATAATATTTTACTGCTTATGAAAGTCCCTAAATAACCTTCACTTAGTATTTTATAACTTTGAATCGTCCTAGAGAATTTAGTGAGTATACAATTCATATTCATTAAGTAATGACTATATAATGATCTCTTTTTAAAAGAATATTCAAATTAATCATCCTTTATTAAAATAAATAATCGAACAGTATTTATTAATAATATTGAAGGGTTTAGTAATCTCTAAGACACCCAATTATAACCCTTAGAATATTTTTAACCAAAACCAAATTATTACCCCTCCGGCCATCTCCGGACTTTAACCACTTTATCAAATAACTCACACTGATTTCCAGTTAATAGGTAATAAACCATTCATAAATCCTTTTCAAATGAATATTATAATTGATATTCATGGAATTAAATAACCACCCAAATAACATATACCAATATCGTCCTAGATATTTGTAACCGAAGGTATTCAATATATATTCCTTGAAGTATCTTTGATATTATTCCGGAGCAAATCGATTTTAAGAAAAGATTTTGAAAATGATATTCATCCAATTAAATAAATTTAATTAGGCAAATATGGTTTATTTATTCCGTAAATGCTTCAGAAGTATTTACTAATTAAACAAACATTGATTTATTGGTGATGTTGCCTTTAGGTTAATTATTGCGAAAATCTTTTTAAAAGCCTTGTCCGGGTTTTCGAAATTATACATTACAAAATAACCCCGTCACGCGGGCTAAGTTATACAACTTGATACCTGCTCTACCCTCTGAGCCTTTCTTTTTCCGATACATAATCACATATACCTTATAACCTATAGTCCATTACCATAAAACGAAAGTTTATAAATATAAATCATATAACTCAAGACGTAGGATCATAAAAGTATCCCTGCCTATCGACAGTATTATAAGTCCTGGGGTTTTGATTTTGCACGAGCAGGATTTACTAATCATGAGCAAAGTCAAAATATATTGGTTTTGATGAGGAAGTACAAGAGTTGAAAACTCGCAAATATGGATTTAAATTCATTCCAAACTTTTCATATATATTTCAAAATACACGTATACCCTGAACGATATAGTATGCATAAATAAACTTGCCTCTGGTCCTTAGCAGAAAACAGAAACCGCGAATAATCCTTCGCACCTCGTCCAAGCATTTCCATGGAGGTAGTTTACCTTACTTTATACGATTCCTCGATCTTTTCCTTTCTGATGCACGTCGTTCCAATTTGATTACGTCCTAATGGTACTGAAATAGTTACGAGTACGCGTCAGTCCAACCACGTATCTCGAGTAGACACGACTCAGAATTACCACTAAGTCACGTAAAGTCAAACTATAGGTGTCCTCCCTATAGTTGACTATTCTAATACCACTTAATCAATTTCACTTAACATACACAACTATAATACCATTGACATTCTATGACAACCTAATTAATACGTAATCATCAAAACATACTTAATCCTCGATAAAGGCTCATAATACCCATTTAATCTTCAAGACACATTTAATCCTCGAATTAGCACATAATCTTCGGAACAACAATTAACCTCCAAAATAATTCACTTCGCACATATTCACGTAAACAATTAACATCCACTTCATGCCTCTAGACCATTTATATTAAATGAGTTAAATAAATTTAAATGCAGGGAATTTTTAGAAAATTTCGGCATGAAGTATTCGTTTATCGGACTATGGGCACAGCCCCTCAAATACAATTCAACCCTGTTTTTGCAGAAATAAAGCTGCCTCAACTTGCAGCAAAGTAAACAAGTAAGAAAAGTACCCGCCTAGACATGCGGCACCTAGCACATAAGAAATTTTGCCTCGACATGCAGTAAACACATAATAATTTATATTAGCATTAACTACTACTTACGCTACATCAATAATCGTATCACTCACGCATTTTAATGATACACGTGACAATCAATTATTGATATTCGTAAGCCCTAGGGAACAACCCCTAGCATTAACTATTACTTACGCTATATCAATGATCATACCACTAGAGCATATTAATTATACTTGTGACAATCAATCATTGATATTCGTAAGCCCGATGATCTAGTCGAAGAGAATTACACAAGTCCTTAAATACTGACATTTAGAACTGATGATCTCTTTACGACTCCTCGCAGTTAAACTAGATAACATACAACATTCATAATTAGTAAAGCCATCAAATACCACGACTCGACTTATAGCACTTAGCACGTAAACAGTTATTGATGACCATATATAACAAGTAAGTCACATAAACCTTTAATTATCGACTCGATTAAAGCTATTCTCGCATATAAGACATTTATCAAATACTACGGTCAAACTCGATTGTTGACTAACTCGATTATCATTTAATCAATTAAGTATAGCAATTTCATATAACCACTTAATCATTTTATTCGTTTAAAACGAATCATAATAATCCTTAAATCTAACATCCACTCCGACTATTAAACTCGAATATTAACGAGACCACAATTAATCTCACAATTCCATTTAGCAACTAACAATTTAACAATTAACAATTATTAACTCAAACATTTAATCGGACTCATAATTAAACTCAACAATTATAATTATCTATGCTCTCTGAATTAAATCACGAAAATTAACAATTAAACTTGCAATTTAAATCTAATTAAATTACGACAATTAAACTCTATCAAAGTTTACAATTAATTTAATACAAAAAATAAATAAATAAAACGCGAAATTATACCATTTTGTTTCCGATCCGATTCGCCAAAAAAATCAAACCATCGGAGAGTCTCCCCCGATACCTCTTTCCAGCCTCTCTCTCTCCCTCTCTCTCTCTCTCTCTCTCTCTCTCTCTCTCTCTCTCTCTCTCTCTCTCTCTCTCTCTCTCTCTCTCTCTCTCTCTCTCTTCTTCCCCACTACTGCTACGCGCGTCTTCACCGCACCACCATGGCTGCGCCGCCTCCCCGCCGTCCAGCCACCGCGCAACAACCTCCACCGCGCGGCTTCCTTCTCCGCTGCTGCACCTCCCACACACAGCCACACGCACACACACATTATATATACACACATATACGTATATACACACACCTATATGTATATTACTCAATTGATTTAACAATTGAACTCCTAATTAGAATCCCCCAATTGAAATGTAGAACCCTAATTTCTCCCCTCTTTTTTAATTTCTCTCTCCCCGACTATCTCCCTCGGTTGTGTTGTTTTGTCCAATTGGGCTTGGCCCAATTCCTTTTATTCACTACTAATTTATAACCCCTTCTAATCTAAACCCGCAAAATATTGCTCGGATAAAATAATAATTTGGGTTATAAATCTCGATCCGTAAAAAGAATAATAATTCTAGCATAATTAAATACTAGAATATTATTAAAGATTTTCGGAGAAAGAAATAGAATTAAATCTCAAATTTCTAAATTGATATGCATTTTACAAATATTGATAATTTATAAAAACAACTCATAAAAATAATAATTGTAATTCATAAATCACAATCTACAGGGTTTTATAAAAATACTACAAACATTATTGTTTTAGTAAAACCTAGAATTCTCGATTTTATATATTAATCGAGCAATTTCTACAAATCCTCAAATAATTAAAATAATCATTTTCTAAAGATTTTAAAATATCCAACTTATTCAATAATTTAAAATAAAATCTCTACTGAATAATTCCACACTCCAAAATTAAATCTTTATCCAAATAATTTATTGACTTGAGATATCTACTCGGTCCATAAAATTTTAAAAAGGGTCCCGGTTCCACTTAACCGAAAATAATTAAATAAAAAAATAAAATAAAAAAAATTCCTCCTCATTTTAGGAAAAACATTATTATTATTGAAATAATAATAAATCATTTCTTGAAAAATCCGGGTTATTACAGTAAAGTTGTGCCTTGTGACATTTCTTGTTTTGGAAACCATATTCTGTTGAAATAATGCCAAGGGGAAGTAAATCTACCCAAAGATAGACCACCAGTGCTCGGGCACAAGAACTTAATCCAGCCCCGGACCTGCCCCTAGTTCCGGCCACTGCTGCTCCGGTTCTAGAGAAGATAGGGATTGGGCCCGGAGATGCAGAGTTGAAATTGAAGTCAACCAATACAAGTATACTGACGTGCCTCTGGCCGGAATACACATGGAGAACCTCACCAGAGAGGACTTAGCCGAGGCAATCAGGGCATGGAGGTCCCGGACACAAGCTCCTCCCGAACCAGAACAAGCTGAAAATTCTTAAGATTCTAAACATTCCCACCGATCCCGAAGGTCAATCTTCGACCGGATTGGGGAAAAAGGCAAAGGAACCTAGAAGAATACCACTCACAAGGCTCAAAGCAAAAATAAAGATAATGAAGCTGAAAAACTCAGAAAGCTGGCCGAACTCAAAGAGAAAATCCGACAAGAGGAAGAGGCCAAGCTCGAACTCAAAGTCCAGAAAAGAATCCAGGAGGAAGAGGACCGGATCCTCAGGAGATCCGGATCCAAGAGAATCTACAGAAACATTAGCCCGGAGCTCATTTCGGATGAAGAAGAGCCTGAGGATAACCTCATCCACATGATTCATGAGCTAAAGAAAAAGGTTAGCAATGACTTTGGTCTGGAGATTGAAGGAACTCTGACTCCTTTCAGCCGCTTTCTGGAAGCAATGCCACGGCAAAAGAACCTGAAGCACTATAATTTTGACTCATCCGATGGAATGGGTGACCCTGAAGAACACATCAACTACTTTGAGCAGATTGCTCTTATCTACTTTTACAATGATATCACCAAGTGTAGACTCTTTGCTTCAATTTTGAAGGGAGGGGCCCAGAGATGGTTCAGCAGAATCCCCTCCCGCAGCATCCACAGCTGGAAGGAATTCAGAGAGTCCTTCCTAAAGAGGTTCAGAGCCAACCGCACCCACGAGCTGCATATGTGCCATTTGGAGACTATCTGGCAATATGATAATGAATCTCTCTTCGATTACATGAAGTGTATCCAAGAAGCCATCAACAAGATTTCGCACCTGGATGAACGTGAAGCTCTAAGTATTTTCCGGAGGAACCTAGACCGGGAGCATAACGAAAGATATGTTTAAGAACTAATCAACAAAGAACCCCAGAGCCTGGCAGCAGCATATGCTATGGCAGCCCGATTCATCAAAGAAAGTTATGTGTTACAGGCAATGAGAATGACCCGCCAAGGAACCTCTTCAACCCAGACTCAGGATGAACGCCCTCGTGGTGGTTATCAACAAGATAAAAGATTTAAACCCAATAGGCAGAGCAACTACATTCAGAGCTCCCAGCTCACAGTGCCAGAAAAGGTTCCCGAACCAACTTCTAAACAGGACACTAGGCCTCCGAGGCCACCTAAATCCGAACCCAGACCTGAACCTGAGTGGACTCTAATCAGCCGAACCCGAGCTGACATATTAACGGAGGTTGGGGACAAGCCATACTTCTACCCGCCCAAGCCAATGGTCACAGCACCAGAGAATCGTCCCACTAATAAACAATGTGACTATCATGGAACTCATGGTCATACAATAGAAAACTGCCTATCCCTCAAGTACTTCATTGAGGAGCAAATCAAGAAAGGGAACATGGGTCAATACATAGCCATAAAAACCACTGAAAAAGGGGAAAGCTCCGGATCAGGGAAAAAGCATGTTGTTAATGTAGTCATGGGAGGGTCCAGCTCTCCTCCCCCTAGTCCGGGCTCCGGAGATGAGATCATGATGGTCTAGTCTTTCCCCAAACAAGTCATAACCTTCAACAATGCTGACTTCGAAGGTGTTGATCCAAACCACAACGAGGCATTGATTGTTAGCCTGGACGTAGCTGATAATGAAGTGAAGAGAATTCTAATTGACAACGGATCCTCAATCAACATCATTTTCAAACATACTTTTGACATAATGGAGCTGGGAAGTGTGAGAATGAATGAATTCAGAGAGGACCCTCTCTATGGGTTTGGGAACAACTTAGTCCTGATTCTGGGAACCCTGTATTTGCCAGTCCTGTTCAGCACCTTCCCGAACCAAGTCACCCATACTGTGAAATTCTATATGATCAACACCCCCTCTTCCTACAATATGATCCTTGGCTGACCAGCTTTAGCCAAGCTCTGAGCTATAACCTCTACACCACATTTGAAATTTAAGTTCCCTACACCTGTAGGAGAAGTCAAAGGAGATTCAGATATGTGTTGACTCGTAAACACGCAAGTATACGCGATCACAAATGGCAAGTGATAAGTAAGATTCGTTCCGCAGAGACTAGGTGTAATGCCAATTTTAGTACTTATGCAACGGTGTATGGTTACTTCTTAATGCTTGAACATTTATCAAATTGGGTTTTTGATTAAACTATTTTAATTAACTAAGCAAGACAAAGTTAACAATTAAGATTCCTTATATATGAGAAAACATGGGATTCCAATTTCATCGACAACTTCACTAAAGGTTGACACATTAAATCGACACAGGTGATTAACAAGATCATTAATCAGATAACACGACAATAATACGAGCTACCTTTCAGTACACTCGTATCAAACCACTTAATATCCACAAGAGATAGAAATCAAGAGGACACCACATTACGTTCAAATCGTATATGTCTATACAATCTGGAAAAGCAATTGGTTTAAGCACAAGTTATCTTTTATAATTACATGGGGTAATATGCATTGGTTAAATCATACCACTAATCATGAAAAATCAAATTAATTCATGAACCCATGCTAATATGGCAAAATCTCAATTCTTGAATCCACTTTCGCAATCAACAAGAATTAATAAATTAGATGCTAGCTAAACATCTATCAATTAAATCAACCATACTAGATTATCGCAATTAAATCACCCAACATCGATCACATGTCAAACACAATAATTGCGTAATCAAATCCATTGGAACCCCATGATAGTAATTAGTTCATATTCGAACCTTTCACCATCATGGGTTCTTGAGAAAACATGATTCTAGAAAACAATTAATAGAAGAGAATTAGGGTTAGAAATAAATCCCCAAATAGTGTAGAAGAGTAGAAAAGATCCAAAATAGATTAGGCCTCCTTGCTTGTCACTAGCTTGAAGATCCCTCTCTAAATCTTGTTCTAAGATAATAATGTTGATAGATCATAAAAAAAAAACTCTAACTAATGATAGAAATGTTTTTAGGTCTAACATAATATATATAAAGATGCCCTAATAAAATAGGCCCAAACAATTGACCTGGTTTAAGGAATAAAAGTCTGCCCAGCCAAGCCGCTCGAGCACTGTAGCAACCAAATGGAGCGGTGCAGCGCCTCCTGATCCCTGGAAAATGCTCTCTCGAGCGCTGCTGCGCTTGCCTTTACGCTGTAGCCATTGGACGCGCGCCATAGCGCCCAAAACGAGCGCTCTTGCGCCTGCTAGACCCTGGAAAACGCCCACCTGCTGCGCTGTGGTGCCCAAATGCGCGCTGCTGCGCCTATGGTCCCCTGGACAGGCTCAAATGCGTCTGCTACTTGACTTATTTCCACTCCGAATTTCTTCCACAAGCTCTAGATTAATTTCACACCACCCATAACACCATTTTAGCACCATAATGCCTTCAACGATACAACCTACACAATTTAAACAAAAACATATCAAATGGCAACGAAACTCGAGAACTTGCAAACGTTTTAAGTCCGAACGGAAGGTAAATAGTGGATATAAAATCCACTTATCAAACCCCCAAACTTAAACCGTTGCTTGTCCTCAAGCAATGCAAACTCAACCTAAAAATGTTGAATGAACGCAACTAATAACTAAATGTCATGATAATGCGAACGTGTCCTAATGCAATGGTCCCACACAAATTATCCGAAACCAACTCAACAAGCAAACGCCTCAAGGAATGCAACAACTCCAAACAGAGCTCGACTAAGTCCCCGTATACTAACAATACATGCCCGGAAACGTTGTGTGTGCAATTCTCACTAGATATACTCTCGAAACTATATAAAAGGCATAACCAATTCTTCGCCAAGAAAATCACATGTTTATAAACAGAATGAACTTTAGACACTCCATGACTCAAAGACACCGCCATCATCATTTAAGGTAGACAAGGACTCATGCCTTACTATACAAAACACCACAAAACACAAAACACACATGCTTATTCAATGGGTGAGACCCCTAAAGGCTTATACAATAACACCCTTGTAGCGAGCGTTAGGTTAGTGGATCCCAGACCGGAAAAGTCTTAGGTCACTAGGCATAAAGTCCCCTAGAACTTACTTGCTCGATTACTAAAGAGCCCACCCTAGCCAATTTAGCAAACACACACTCTCACAAACGCTCATTTTTTTTAAACTCACAACTCTTTTTTTTTTATCTTTTTTTTTTCTTTCTATTTTTTTCTTGCCTTTTTTTTTCACACATGGGTGCACTATCTCACCCCCCTAGACTACTCATATTAAATATGAGCGGCTACTAGCCATTTGACACCTAGCCATTATTACACTACGACACTTAGCATGAAATCCCTGTTTTCCCCCAAACTTATACTTAAGTGCTCCTACGCCATCAAGGGAATAACGAAAATTCTAGATATAAATAGGTGATTAAATCTCAACAGCCAAACAAGGTATGACTCGATCTAGCCCAAGAGCAAACAGTGAGAACGTGAAAAGACTGTGTTCCCGACACACGCATGTCAATTTCATAAGTACTTAAATCAACCCTCTATCCATTGTCATCACACTCAAATTAACGTCGACCTATTGAGCCAGAAACAGACACTCATATGGAATCATGTGATATGCATGAACAAATAATATTACAATCCTAAATAATTCTATATACCATGGCATCCTAAATGCAAACTAAATGACATGGCCAAACTACATGCAAAATTACTAATATGAACTAGCATGAATATGCAGCTATATGCAATGCAATGATTCTTAATACCCTAAATTCACCCCCAAACTTATTAAATTCAATGTCCCCATTGAAGGTAAAATTAAAGGGTACAAGATATACTCCCCTAGTCGTCGGCATCGTCACCCTCCTCGGGTGGTTTGTCTGGTGGTGGATAGACGTGGTGCTCCAACACAACCGTTGTTTTATTCGAAAGCAAGAAATCATGGGTTGCCTCCCACGAAGTGCCTTTCTTTAACGTCTTTAGCTAGACTTGGCCACGATTTTCCTCTTGAAAATTTTCTGCACCGCATCTCTATAAGGCCATTTAATGATCTTTTCTGGAGCGACATCTTCAACGACCAGCTTTACCCGTATTCGCTCCTCACAAGATCTCTTAACAACATTCGCCCGCCTACCTGAAAAGTTAGCAACAATAACAATAGCAAGAAAAGGAGATGAATTACAAGAAACATACCCCAGGTGAACTAGCAATGGTTTGAGCTCGAGTTCGGGAGCTCCTTCAAATGATGGCTTAAGGCGCACCTGAGAATTCCAGAGATCTTCCACTCCAAGAAACTTATGTGGAATACGTAGCCCCATTAACCAAGGCACTGTAATCCTCACCTGGCCATGCTTTTCCTTCTCCTTCTCCGTGTCATACTTTTTACTCTGCCCTGCATCAACCAATTTCAAGCTAAAACACTCGTCATCCTCCGCCGGCAAATTCATGGCTAGAGTTTGCTTCTGAAGCCGCTGTGGATACGGAGGAGGAAAATCGATTTGGATGATCTCTGTAGTCTTCTCCGGAGTAGATTTGTCAGCAGGAGTGATGCTCTTTTCTTCTTCGGCCTCCAACTGGTCGAAGTCAGATTGCAACGGAGCGGCATTCAACAACTGAACATGCTCTTCTAATTCATCATCTTCTTGAAAAGCACTCTCTACAGACTTTGACTTTAACGGCTGATCAACCTTCTTACGGTGTTCAGTATCAACCATTACCACACTGAGACCCTCTTCATCCTTCGAAGGAAATAGCATAGCCACTTAAGCCTTGGAGTTTTCTTGATCTTGGGCTGATTCTTCAGAATTTTCAGATTGCAAAGGAAGTGGTTGCGGCTGATTATTCAGAACCCAATTTAATGGACATTCTTAATTTTCTGATTGGTTTGCCTCCGGTTCTGATTCCCTATCAGCTTCATGTTCTGCTTCTTCCTCATCTTTGCCCTCAGACTCACCTTCCTGAACTTCGATCAAGGTCTCACCCGTGGCTAAGAAAGGCCAGTCAAGACTGATAGGAAGGTTCTTGACCTCCTGCTCTACAGCTAGGCGTTCTATGTCACTTGCAATTTGATTCAATGTTTTTAATGCATTTGCAATTTGACCAATCTGATCTCCTATTGTCTGGAGAGACAATGCATTGCTTTTAACCATCAACGTCAATTCTTCTAATTCAGCTTCTTCGGTCGACTGTTGGTTAGACCAAGTCTGAAATTGCTGCTGCTGCAATTCAGGAGGTTGAAAGTGTTGATGCACTGGGGCATACTGATGCTGAAATTGTTGCCCCTGTTGCTGCTGAGTTCCCCATGGACTGTATGGCTCATCTCCAAACTGCTGATTTTGGAGCAGGTAGGATGGATATTGGGATTGCTCCATACCACTCTGATTGTAGTCCCAGCTGAAATTTGGCCGGTTTCTGTTATACTCACATTGATGAGTGTAATGTCCACCTGCACACAGCTCACACACAATTACGAAGTCCTGCTCCCAATTATCCATCAAATAAAAAAAACAGTTCAAGTCAGTAATCTATAACGACCACTGATGACAAGCACTTAAACTACAAATAACACCGAAGTCCCCGGTAGCGGCGCCAAAAACTTGTTGACTCGTAAACACGCAAGTATACGCGATCACAAATGTCAAGTGATAAGTAAGATTCGTTTCGCAGAGACTAGGTGTAATGCCAATTTTAGTACTTATGCAACGGTGTATGGTTACTTCTTAATGCTTGAACATTTATCAAATTGGGTTTTTGATTAAACTATTTTAATTAACTAAGCAAGACAAAGTTAACAATTAAGATTCCTTATATATGAGAAAACATGGGATTCCAATTTTATCAACAACTTCACTAAAGGTTGACACATTAAATCGACACAGGTGATTAACAAGATCATTAATCAGATAACACGACAATAATACGAGCTACCTTTCAGTACACTCGTATCAAACCACTTAATATCCACAAGAGATAGAAATCAAGAGGACACCACATTACGTTCAAATCGTATATGTCTACAATCTGGAAAAGCAATTGGTTTAAGCACAAGTTATCTTTTATAATTACATGGGGTAATATGCATTGGTTAAATCATACCACTAATCATGAAAAATCAAATTAATTCATGAACCCATGCTAATATGGCAAAATCTCAATTCTTGAATCCACTTTCGCAATCAACAAGAATTAATAAATTAGATGCTAGCTAAACATTTATCAATTAAATCAACCATACTAGATTATCGCAATTAAATCATCCAACATCGATCACATGTCAAACACAATAATTACGTAATCAAATCCATTGGAACCCCATGATAGTGATTAGTTCATATTCGAACCTTTCACCATCATGGGTTCTTGAGAAAACATGATTCTAGAAAACAATTAATAGAAGAGAATTAGGGTTAGAAATAAATCCCCAAATAGTGTAGAAGAGTAGAAAAGATCCAAAATAGATTAGGCCTCCTTGCTTGTCACTAGCTTGAAGATCCCTCTCTAAATCTTGTTCTAAGATAATAATGTTGATAGATCATAAAAAAAAAACTCTAACTAATGATAGATTTGTTTTTAGGTCTAACATAATATATATAAAGATGCCCTAATAAAATAGGCCCAAACAATTGACCTGGTTTAAGGAATAAAAGTCTGCCAAGCCAAGCCGCTCGAGCGCTGTAGCGCCCAAATGGAGCGCTGCAGCGCCTCCTGATCCCTGGAAAATGCTCTCTCGAGCGCTGCTGCGCTTGCCTTTACGCTGTAGCCCTTGGACGCGCGCCATAGCGCCCAAACGAGCGCTCTTGCGCCTGCTAGACCCTGGAAAACGCCCACCTGCTGCGCTGTAGCGCCCAAATGCGCGCTGCTGCACCTATGGTCCCCTGGACAGGCTCAAATGCGTCTGCTACTTGACTTATTTCCACTCCGAATTTCTTCCACAAGCTCTAGATTAATTTCACACCACCCATAACACCATTTTAGCACCATAATGCCTTCAACGATACAACCTACACAATTTACACAAAAACATATCAAATGGCAACGAAACTCGAGAACTTGTAAACGTTTTAAGTCCGAACGGAAGGTAAATAGTGGATATAAAATCCACTTATCAATATGGCTGGACAGTGTTATGGTCAGGCACTGATCATGGCTGAGACTGACCCAGACAGCAAAAGAAAGACCTCTATGTACCAGAAGAACTTTAACCGAAAGAAACACAGAGCCCATTTCAAAAAAGAACCCAGACATGAGGTCCAAAACATTGAAAGCCTTGAAGCCCACACTAAGGAAGCCCTGATTGTTAAAGCACGGGACTACCTGGAATCCAACACCCAAGCCCGGGTTCAGCAATTTTCCTCAAAAAAAGAACAAGGAAAAGTAGAACCAGCTGTGGAGACAGAAACCTTCGAACTCAAAGAGGGCAATCCGGATAGAAAAATCAAGATTGGGTCCGGACTTGACCCGGTCTTCAAGAGAGACCTGATTCAGTTACTAAGTAGCTATGCAGATGTTTTTGCCTGGAGCCTGGATGACATGCCCGGACTAAAAGAATTTGTGGCTATGCATAGCCTGGACGTCAACCCCAATAAGAAGCCTGTGAAACAAAAGAGAAGAAACTTTGCACCGGAAAGATAGAAAGCCATTGATGAAGAGGTAGAAAAACTTCTCAAAGCTGGAATCATCTGTGAGATCAAGTACCCAGACTGGCTGGCCAACATGGCCCTAGTCAAAAAGCCAAATGGAAAGTGGAGATTGTGCGTCGACTACACTGACCTCAATGCTGCATGTCCCAAAGACCCGTATCCCTTGCCAAGTATTGATCAGCTTATTGATGCCACTGCCGGTCATGTGATGTTCAGCTTCATGGATGAACCCGATTGATATAGCAAAAATCACCTTCATAACACACAGAGCTGTTTATGCATACAAATACATGCCCTTTGGGTTAATGAATGTTGGATCAACGTATCAGAGAGCCATGATCAAGGTGTTCAAAGACCAGTTGGGCAGAAACCTGGAGTCCTATGTGGATGACATGATTGCTAAGTCAAGAACAATAAAGGAGCATGTCCCGGATCTGAGGGAATGCTTCGAGAATCTAAGAAAACATGATATGAAGCTGAACCCGGAGAAGTGCACCTTCGGTGTGGAAGCCGGGAAGTTCTTGGGATTCATGATTAGCCAGAGAGGGATCGTGGCTAATCCGGAGAAGATCAAAGCCATAATGGACATGGAGCCACCCCGGACTCAGAAAGATGTTCAGAAGTTTGCCGGATCTCTTGCTGCATAAAGGAGGTTCATTCCTAAACTTGCTGAACGTTGCTTACCATTCTTTGAACTGCTTAAAGGAGCGAAAAACAAGAAAAAGATAAATTGGGGCCCGGACTGCCAGAAAGCATTTGAGTCAATAAAGGAATATCTATCATCACCACCAATCCTGACTAAAGCCCAACCCAGGGAGCCATTGTCACTGTACCTGTCATCAGGACCCCTGGCTGTTGGGGCGGCTCTAATCCGGGAACGGGATGGGCAACAGATACCTGTCTACTATGTCAGCCAAGTCCTGAAAGATGCTGAAACCAGATATCTTAACTCTGAAAAGTTTGTCGTTGCTTTAGTAATGGCATCAAGGAAGCTAAGGCACTATTTCCAAGGCCGAGAAATTAAAGTAATAACCGATCAACCTTTAAGAAGAATAATTCATAAACCTGATATTTCAGGAAGACTTGTTAACTGGGCAATCGAACTAAGCCAGTTTCAGTTGACCTTTATTCCCTGGACTGCGATCAAGGCCCAAGTACTGGCTGATTTCGTTGTGGAAGACCCGGAGGCTTGGAACCTGCACGTAGATGGTTCTTCAACCAGTGAGAGATCCAGAACGGGTCTAATAATGAAAAGTCCGTACGGATTCCAAATTCAACAAGCCATAACTTTCAAGTTTTCAGTAACAAATAACTACGTAGAATATGAGGCACTTTCGGCCGGACTACGGCTAGCCCGGTCTCTAAAGGTCCAGAGTCTCAACATCTATAGCGACTCCCAGATAGTAGTCAAATAGACTAAAGGGGAGTATATTGCAAAAGATCCAAAGTTAGCTCAGTACCAAGCCCTAGTTAAAAGTTACCTGACCACGATCCAAAAGTTTGAAATAATCCAGATCAACAGAGAGGAGAACTCCGAAGCTTATTCATTATCCAGACTGGTTTAGAATGCTGCAAAATTGGACAGTTCGGTATATTTTGAAGAAATTGAAAGGCCAACAAGAGAGAATGCTGAGGTTATGGAGATTGACGATCAGCCGAACTGGATGACCCCTTTAATCTTGTAACTGGAAAAGAAGGAATTACCCGAAGACCAAAACAAAGCCCAGAGACTGAAAGCTAAAGCTGCAAAGTTCTTTATTGAAGAAGGATAGCTCTACTGCCGGACCTTCTCCAGTCCAGTCCTGAAGTGTATTGGACCAGTAGAAGCCGAATATTGTCTACAGGAAGTTCATGAAGGGATCTGTGGAGATCACCTATCAGCGAAGGCTCTGGCCTACAAGATTATAAGACAAGGATACTACTGGCTGACCATCCATAATGATGGTGTAGAATTTGTGAAGAAATGTAAGAACTGCCAGCTGTTCAGCATTGTTCAAAGGTAGAGTCCATTCCTGCCATCCTCCGTCTTATCTCCTATACCTTTTGTGGTTTTGGGAATAGACATTATGGGTCATTTCCCTGGGCCAAGGGCGACTTGAGATATCTGCTGGTAGCAATTAACTACATGACTAAGTGGGCTGAAGATAAGGAAATGCGAACAATCAATCAACAGGATTGCATCCGGTTCATGGAGAATATTTTGATGAGGTTCAGGTTACCTCGTGTCCTAGTCTCCGACAACGGACCCAAGTTTGTTGGTTCGAATTTTGAAAATTACTTGAAGGAAAGGGGAATCAAGCATAAGAAGTCATCAGTAGCTTACCCTATGGAAAACGGTCAGGTGAAAGTAACTAACAAAATCCTGTTGAGAGGAACTAAGAAGAGGCTTCAAGAAAGCAAAAACAAGTGGTCCGAGGAGCTACCTAATGTGCTTTGGGCATACTGGACTAGTCCAAGGACTAGCACTGGCGAAACACCGTTCAAGTTGGCCTATGGCACCGAAGCAATGCTACCTATAGAAGTGGGATCCCCATCATACATGGCTATAAATTTTGAAGAAGTGGCAAATGAAGAAGGTCTCTGGATCAACTAAGACCTAATTGATGAGGTTCGGGACAAAGATGTTGAGAAAATGGAAAAATACAAGGAAAAAACTAGAGAATATTTTGGCAAGAAGGTTAGAGTCAAGAACTTTCAGGTTGGAGACCTAGTCCTTCGTGATACTGAGGCTTCAGACCGAAATAATACGGGGAAGTTTATGCTTAAGTGGGAAGGACCATACAAAGTTAAGGAGGTACTCCGTCCCAGAACCTACAAGCTCAGCAATATGGATAATTCTGAAGTCCCTAACACCTGGCATGGCCTCAAACTCAGGAAGTTCTACCAGTAAAAAGCTAGCAAAGTCCCGAAGAACCAAACAAGGAGCTCCATGAAAGCCCAAAGACTTCAAGAGATAGACTAGTCTCTGTAGTGAAGCGAGAATAAAAAGATTATACTCTGATTCAATAAATTTAATGAAATCGGGCCTTGCCTCATTATTTCAAAAATTTGTAATAGTTCTCTGTATTACCACAATCCGGATTCCCTTCTTTAAAAAGAAATCCGGATTGGGGGCACAAAACGAGAATTTTTCTAAGTAATCCAAAGTTTTCAAACTTTTGACTAAAGAAAATTCAAAAACATCTACCACAATCCGGACTACCTCCTACGAAGGACATCCGGATTACGGGCAAAAAGTTCTAAAAATTTCTAAGTAACCCAAAGTTTTCAAACTTTGGACTTAAGAAATTCAAAAACAACTACCACAATCCGGACTACCTCCTACGAAGGACATCCGGATTAAGGGTAAAAAATTCTAAAAATTTCTAAGTAACCCAAAGTTTTCAAACTTTGGACTTAAGAAATATTCAAAAACAACTACCACAATCGGGACTACCTCCTACGAAGGACATCCGGATTGGGGGCAAAAAATAATAAAAATTTCTAAGTAACCCAAAGTTTTCAAACTTTGGAATTAAGAAATTCAAAAACAGCTACTACAATCTGGACTACCTCCTACGAAGGACATCCGGATTGGGGGTAAAAAATCCTAAAAATTTCTAAGTAACCCAAAGTTTTCAAACTTTGGACTTAAGAAAAATTCAAAAACAACTACCACAATCCGGACTACCTCCTACGAAGGACATCCGGATTGGGGCAAAAAAAAAAAATTCTAAAAAATTTCTAAGTAACCCAAAGCTTTCAAACTTTGGACTTAAGAAAAATCCAACAACTACCACAATCCGGACTCCATCCTTTAGGAAGCAATCCGGATTATGTTCAAATTCATGAAAAAATTCCTAAGTTAACCAAAGTTTTTAAACTTTAGACTTGTGGAAAAAATCAAACTACCACAATCCGGACTCCATCCTTTAGGAAGCAATCCGGATTGGGGGCAACAAGCATACACAAACAGACTTATATAAATGAAACGCAAAAATGATTAAACCACAAGTTCAACACAAATTAGTACGAAACACAGAATTCAAGAGTTAAATTACAAAAGACATGAATAGTTAGAGTGCAAAGTGAAATCAGTTTGAAGTCTGGTTGCCAGCATCTGTGGCCAGATTCTTCTCTGCATCAGTAGGCTGGGCATTCTCGGTTTGGGGGAGTGGAGGAATAACCGGATTGGAACTGTTATAAAGCTCGGGCTCAGTCCCATCCTCATCAAAAGCTTTTTCGGCAGCGATGTAGAGGTCAATAAATTTCTCCCAGGAAGCTTCAGCATCGGTCTTTATGTGCCGCTCCACAACCAACCAACACCTCTGGAGCTTCTTCGCAGCAGCCCCGGTAATAGCTTCAGTATACTCAGCATTAACTTCCACCTTAGGTTTAACTGCTTTAAGTTCGGTTTCCAACACATCAACCCGCTTCTTGAGATTCTCGGACTCAACCTCCACAGCAACAGCCCGGTCTCCCGACTTCTTCACTTCGTTCTCCAGCTCAGCAACCTTCTCTGTAGATGAAGCCAAGGACTTCTCCAGCTCGGCAATTTTTAAATCCTTTTCAGTGCTTCCCCATTTTACAGCAGTCAGTTGTCCGGACAATTACTTGATCTTCTCTTCCTCAATGTGGGCATTAGCCGCAGACCCGGCAAGCATAATCCCGGACTGCGAAAAACATCAAGTAAATCACAACTTTATAAACAAATTCTAAGGCAAAACAAAATAGAGGTGATCAAAGGAAGAAGATTGATTTACCTGGGCCCAAGTAGCAAAATGCCGTTTGATAATTTCAGATCTGGAGAGCCGCTCCATGACTTTCCAGTCTTTCTCCTCGGGAATAGAAGCAGCCATCTTAGCGATCTCCTTAAGACTAAAATTTCCAACTCGGAAACCCTTTTTTTACTAATCCCAGCTTCCCCGGACGGGGTGGCATCGACTCCCCCCGATCGGATGGCCATAACATTGACACCCCTAAATGAGTCCGGATCGAAATCATTATCCGTATCAAATTGCCTTTTCCTCTTAGACGGAGGGGTGTCAGCCCGGGGTGATTCCACTGCATCAATACGGGTCTGATCGTTGACTCCCCCTGGATATGGGACTCACCACCCCCTTCCTTCGGAACAATAGAACAGACGCAGGTACCGGCCTCAGAGTCGGTAGGAGCCCGGTTGTTAGGAACTTTAGTCTGGTGAATACCGATTAACTTCTTCAATTTGGAACCGAGAGCTTTGGTACCAACGTTCTTGGACATCCTCTCGACTAATTCGGGATCGTAGTGAGGTAAACCTGAAATAAACAGACAAGGAGAGAGTTAGCAAAGAAAAATAAAGATAGCAAAAAGCAAGGAATAAAGACAGCTTACATCCAAGTTGATACATTTTCTCATGGTTCATGAAAGTGTCCTGGGTCATTTGAAAACCGACACTCTCACAAAACGCATGCATTCGGTCAAAAGCAGCTCCCTCGAACTCAAAGGTCTCCTTCTCGGGGATATCTTTCATAAATTTAGCAAAGAGGGGCATAAATTCAAGATCAAGCCCTTTTACATAAATCCATTCCCGGTTCCATCCCTTGAGGGAGGATTGGTGGATGACCGATTTCGTGGATCCGGACGAATAACCGCACTCATCACCCCGGAACCTGAGCTCATAGAAATCGTCTTTGGTTGAGTGGATAAGGGTGAAAAGGTTGTGAAACAACTTAAAACTAGGGAAAATACCACTCCGGTTACAGGTAGCCAGGAACTAGGATATCCATTTTATGACATTGGGGGTTAGCTGCATTAACGGTATCTCGTATTCATACTTGCAGAGTTGTTTGATAAAAATATGGCACTCCGGACTCCAACCAGATCGGAGATGCTCCAGCCAAACTCCTACATACCCGTCTGCCAGCCTATGACAGATTCTCTCACAATGCCGAGGCCACCTCCACTGAATCTTGGGCCCGAGGTGGAACACAAACCGGATTGCATCGTCCATATCGGACTCAAAATATTCAGCATATGTTGGGGAGAGGGGATAGGGGGCCTCGCTAACTACAGTCCCGAAAAATACAGCATCCAAACGGGCCTTATTATAGGGTCCGGCTACCCCCATGCGGCTGCCTATGCTTATATTGGAAGCTAACGTCACTATAGAAGAAAGTCTCCTCGACCTCATACTTCCGAACGAACAAGTATTTGCTATCACCCAAAACCCGTCCGGAATCATGCAGGCTTGTCATGGACCCCGGTCTTTAATACAGATCCGGGTCAGTACCTTCGTGCCGCTTTTCTTCTTCTTCGCCATTAAGCACCAATCTCAATCTATTATCGAAGAAGGTTGGTTAACGGAATGGGAGCTACTAAGGCTACTATTAAAGCTAATATCAACAATGTTGGAAGGAGGCCTTTGTTTCCTTGCCCGGTGTTTGATGCGAACCATAAAACCTGAGGAAATAGCCAAA
Source organism: Saposhnikovia divaricata (assembly GCA_036435485.1). Taxonomy (NCBI): domain Eukaryota; kingdom Viridiplantae; phylum Streptophyta; class Magnoliopsida; order Apiales; family Apiaceae; genus Saposhnikovia; species Saposhnikovia divaricata. Next base: position 64,121,576 of record CM071595.1, on the reverse strand, counting down.
GTTAAGTCCTTTTCTTTCGCCCTTAATCCACATTTAGTTACAAATTTTTCATTTTAGAGTCCGGATTAGGAGCATCATGCACCATAGTCTGGACTATTATTTTATAAATACTATTTCGGGCAAGGATTTATCCTAACTACACTACAAGAAAAACAGCTTCAGAGACCGCTTTTCAACCGTTGTCTGTCAGAGAAGTTTCCCGTTGACTATTGAGCCGCCGTCTATGGTGCTATCGCACACCAGTATTCCACCGGTGTATAGATGCTATTAATACAACGGGTAATAAAACCTTTGTATGAGATACTTGACACAACGGAATTCTCCCGTTAAAAAAATTTGACACAACTGTTTATAAACCGTCGTTCTGGTAGTATCTATACAACGTTGAGATATTGGTGTTTGATAGTATCAAAGACAGCGGCCCAATGGACAGCACCTGATAGACAACGCTTGAAAAGTGATGTCTAACTTATTTCTGTTTTAGTGGGTTTGAACAACGGTCTGCTATTTTGTTTGATGTATGAAGCTCTACTAGCATTGTTTTATTATTATGCACCAAAATAAACAAAAATGAATATATCATTAACAAAAGAATCCATTATTTATACCATTCTTACATCAATGAGCAAAGTCAAAATGACTACTATAATCAAGCCTATACCAAACAAAATCTAGACAGTCTACAACATATATTAAGCAAAAATATAACTATTTTAATCAAGTCCAAATCATCCCGTCCAGACCAAAGCCAGCAATTTATTCCATAATGTATAAGAACAATAGATTTCAGAAATACCACCATGAGATGAGCCAACCACCTTGTCTTTTGTTGTAGTCTGCGCAAAAGAAATTGAGGTGCTGGTGGTACTATCTCTTATCCTTGTGCCATAGCCATCGGCTACTTTGCAACCAGACATTAGAAATGGTGCCTTCTGATCCTTGTGAACCTGTCAAATATAGAGTACGCTTTAAGCAACATCACAATCTTTGTGCAAGTTTTATCCAAGATCTCTGATCTTAGTAATAAAAATTGATAAACAACTACTTAAAGAATTCAACTTGATCTCCTAAAGTACATGAACCAAGTCAAACTACAATTCAGAGCATTAAAATCTACACATCAAGCAGATATGGCAATATCCGAGGCATAAATCAATTTGTCAATTCTGAGAGCATTTACAATATCTTCTGGACATCAGTAAAAGCAACAACCCATTTAATTTACAACTCTATAATCAACCATATAAGCAATGTTATTCTACTGACGAAAGACTTCATATAGCTTACTGTGGTATCATACAAGCACGCCGACAACAACACAGACTCATACAAAAATGTATGTGAACATATTTGTAAATAACAATTTGAGTATACACACGATTTTTTAATGTCTGCATACGAATCAATTACTAAGAAATTTTTATCATTCACTTGCCACTAAGTAATGGCTTAAGACATCCTGCCATTTTCTCACAGACTGAAGTTGTCAAGACATTTTATCACAATGTTAATACATACACATGCATATGCTCAAAAAGCAACAGAGCAGCCAAATGTTATCTTTTAGTACCAAAACATAAATTGGTTATAAATAATCATTAGCATCAATCATACTACATCACAGCAAACTTTTATAATATCAATGTAACTTTTTGAGCACTAGTTACTATCAACTAAAATGATGCTTCAATTAGCCAATCAATAAAATATTGTTAGTGACACGGCTAACAGGCAACACAAAATTATTGAAGTACCAAGCATCTGAATACTAATGATAATAAAATAAAAGGTTTTTACCAAACTCACCTTTCAGGTATTACGCTTGGTGAACCAGATAGATTCAGATTTTGAGGGGACTCGGGCTTACTTTATATTTTCTATCAAATCCTGTGAAGAGAGTCTCTCAAGCAATCCCTATATGAGCTGCTTTGCCTGCGTGAAATTATAAAAAATTTATAAATATTTTATGAAAAGTGCCTAGATGTTGAAGGCAGACCAGAGGACTTACAAATGTTTTCTTCAGTAGCAAAATATCCACCAAGTACTGCAAGTTCTCACATGACAATCACACAACCGAAGGAGCTCTCCTTAGCAAGTTCTGAAACCCAAATGCGCCAACTTCAATACTGAGCAGGACCACGATTTTGCAATCTTTTCCTTTCAAGTTCGAGTTACACATAGAAAGGTAACCACTTAGCAATATCCGAAAAAGGTAAATTTCTCAACATATTCCAACATAATTCAATCATAAGGATTTATCTTACCACTTTCCTCACTCGCTCATTGGCAGTAGGAGTTCCACCAATAACGTGTTCAGAGGTATACGAACTGCTAACACGAACCTCATCCATAGATTATACAGAGACACCAAAAAAAGAAGGTTTTTGAACCATACATTAGTTGTATATGGGAGAGACAAAGAAAGAGAGAGAGAGAGAGAGAGAGAGAGAGAGATTGAGGGAGAGAGGAGAGAGAGACCACAAATCGGTTACACCACAAACCCTTTACAAATCTGGATGGAACAATTCAATTTATACCACTCAAGACGAGAGAGAGGGAGAGAGAGAGAGAGAGAGAGAGAGAGAGAGAGAGAGAGAGAGAGAGAGAGAGAGAGAGAGAGAGAGAGAGAGAGAGAAGAGAGACCACAAACCCTGATTGTTGAAACTCTTGAGTTTGTAGAGAGGTTGGTGAAACCTGGACACTCAAGAAGTATGTTGGCCAATTGAAACAATCGAACCAATTGAATCAATTAGGGTTTACTAATTTGTGCTAAATGGAACTACAATTTAAATGTGTGACCGTGAGTTCTATAGAGAGACGGTAGATGGAAATGGTGTGAGAGAGAGAGAAGGGGATAGAGGGAGCTGTGTGTGAGATGGAGAAAAAGAGATAAGAGTAAAGTTGAGAAAATGTGGAGAGAAGGAAAGTTTGGGGGAGATAATGGGGGAAAAGTGGGGAAATGAAACACTGAAAATTTTTGGTTAGGGGGAAATTTGTGCGCCTTCAACATTTTACAGCTGTTCCATTTCATTTTTAATTTTTGTAAATATTTTGTTAAAAATTCTAGTTTTGTTTTAACTTTATCAAGAATTTATTTGATTTCAATTTTAAAAATTTAAATTTTACATATATGTATGTACTTATATATAAAATTTATGATGTAAATAAAAAAATTATCTTGTAAAAATTTAAAAAAAAAATTATTTAAAATCGGGAAAATATTTAAATATTATGCAAAGAATAATATTAAATTTTTTTAGTTTTTTTGAATGATTTCTTTGATGATCAAATCATACGAATGTTAATAAACACTCATTTTAGTGTTGGGAAAAAAATATCAAAAAATAAAAAGGTCAGGTTGTACGAGATTTTAACAAAAACGTAGTAAAAGTGATGTTTCCTATAACAGGGCACGATCCAGATTCATTGAGTAAATTGTTTGAATGATTTCTTCGACGATCGAACCGTACGGATGTTAATAAACACTCATTTTAGTTTTGGAAAAAAATAATCAAAAAATAAAAAGGTCGGGTTGTACGAGATTTTAAAAAAAAAACGTAGTAAAAGTGCTGCTTCCTATAACGGGGCACTATCCAGATTCACTGAATAATTTTTTTGAATGATTTCTTCGACGATCAAACCATACGGAAGTTAATAAACGCTCATTTTAGTGTTTGGAAAAAATAATCAAAAAATAAAAAGGTCAGGTTGTACGAGATTTTAACAAAAACATAGTAAAAGTGTTGCTTCCTATAACGAGGCACGATCCAGATTCACTGAATAAATTTTTTGAATGATTTCTTCGACGATCGAACCATACGGACGTTAATAAACACTCATTTTAGTGTTGGAAAAAAATAATCAAAAAATAAAAAGGTCGGGTTCTATGAGATTTTAACAAAAACGTAGTAAAAGTGCTGCTTCCTATAACGAGGCACGATCCAGATTCACTGAATAAATTTTTTGAATGATTTCTTCGACGATCGAACTGTACGGACGTTAATAAACACTCATTTTAGTGTCGGGAAAAAATAATCAAAAAATAAAAAAGTCGGGTTATACGAGATTTTAACAAAAACGTAGTAAAAGTGTTGCTTCCTATAACGAGGCACGATCCAAATTCACTGAATAAATTTTTTGAATGATTTCTTCGACGATCGAACCGTACGGACGTTAATAAACAATAATTTTAGTTTTGGGAAAAAATAATCAAAAAATAAAAAGGTCGGATTATACGAGATTTTTACAAAAACGTAGTTTAACGATTTAAAAGTGTAAAACATTACACAACGGTTTTTCTGAAAAACCGTTGCTGTGTAAAAACCGTTGTCTGAATATTTTATTATTTGCCACCAAATCCAATTCAGATTTTTTCATAATTTCCCACCAAATTCAATTCAAATTATTTCCCACAAAATATTTCATTATTTCCCACCAAATATTTCATTATTTCCCACCAAATTCTGACCCAAATTTTTCTGTGGTTCAGATAACGGTTTCATAAAACCGTTGTCTAGTTTGACGACGTTACACAATACCTCCGTAAACAACCATTGTCTCATCTGACCAATGGGGCACCACTTAGAGAACATTTTTAAAAACGTTGAATAACCATTGTCTGCAACAAAGACAGACAACATTTTTTTCGTTAGCTAACAGTTCACTGTTGTTAAATTTTTTGGGACAACGGTTTTTTTTTCCGAGCGTTGTGTAATATGTGTTGCTTGATTCGATTTCTGTTGTAGTGCTATTTTGGGATAGCGTGATATTTTCTAAGCCTAAACACATTTTATTAACCGTTAGTCCGGACTCGGTATCACACCTGTATAAGGGTCAAACACCAAGTCCGGACTAGATACATACAAAACCCAGAAACAGTCAACATACAAAACCAAACACCAAAACAGATCAAAACACACACATACAAACATTTAAACCCAGAAGAGTCATGAAAGCGAAGAACATCAAAAGAAAATCCTCAAGACCCAGAATCACAAACACCCAGAAACCCTATACTTTAAACACAAAAACTTGAAACTCAAACAATTAGACAAAACAAATCACTAATTACCCACAAACAAACCAAACCAAAACAAAAGAGCAAACCACAATCAAGAATATGAACAGTTCGAAGTGGAAAGCATGTACAAAACTTGAAGAGCATGGTAAAGATTGAGTGCGAAAGGATATAGAAAACGAGAACATACAGATATAAAGCTTTCCAAAAAAGACAATTGGGAGATCCAGAAATCGATGGATGACGCACAGATACGAAGAATTCAGGCGGTGGTGCTTCGAGGAGAGAGATAAAGTGAAGAGGAGGGTTTAGAGATTTGGTAAAGTACAAAGGAAACTGGGGTTTGCTTATTTATAGATACGAAAAAAAGGAACGGCTTAGAAGGCCACGTGGCGTATTTTTAGTGGGTGAAGAAAGATGAAGAGACAACTACAATAAATGCTGACAACTGTTGCGCATCTTTTTAGGGGAAACGGAGTAACCCACTTTCAAAATTAATAGAGGGAAACACCAAAATTGATTGGAATGCTACTCAGGCTAGGACTTGTCAACTGGGTCACTTTTCTTGTCAATAGCCCAGGCTAGAGGGCAAATGTAACCAAATCCCTCCTTCAGTATCATCTCGATCCGGATTGCTTCCCTTCGTCAACAATCCGGATTAGGGGCAGAAAACAGCCAAAATTTTTCCAAGTCACCCAGGCCCTACCAGCTTTGGGCTTAAGGAAAATTCAGTTTCACCGCAATCCGGATTGCTTCCCTTTGTCAACAATCCGGATTAGGGGGCAAAAATCAGCCAAAATTTTTCTAAGTTACCCAAGGCTCTACCAGCTTTGGACCTACGAAAAAATTCAACTTCACCTCAATCCGGATTGCTTCCCTTTGTCAACAATCTGGATTAGGGGAAAAAATCAGCCAAAAATTTTCTAAGTTACCAAAGGCTCTACCAGCTTTGGACTTGCGAAAAAATTCAACATCACCTCAATCCGGATTGCTTCCCTTTGTCAACAATCCGGATTAATGGCAAAAATCAGCCAAAACTGTAACACCCCCAGATCCGGGGTCCGGGATCCGGTGGTTACGGTTTCCAATTCTGTCCACAACAATTGAACTTTCCTTAACATAAAATAAATTACGTCTCTATAACCCAACACAACAATATAAAACACACTCGTTATAGTCCCAGAGATGAAATCAGAGTAACAATCAAATTTTTATTAATCACATTATGAGTTCTTACAATCCAAAAGAATTTCAATATAAATACATACTCTTTGCCATCCATTTACATAAGTCATACTAGACCATATTCTTGGTACTGAAAGAATAAATAAACCCTACCAATAGCTTCTTCTTCAGCTCTGGTAGTCTCATCGTCCTCGCCCGCGTCGAGTGCGCCTTGTGCGAGTCATCTGGTCTAGCTGTTGTTGTGATATAATAATAAAGCAAGGGTGAGCAATAGCCCACCAACAATAATATATAACTGAACGATAATGTATAACAGTTCAAAAGTATCTTTCAAACCATATGCCATGCATTTACGGAAATGATGCCAGTATAATATGAACGATGAAGTTACAAGGTAACTTAAAGTATTTGTTTGTAGAAATATCTGCTACATCAAAGTAAGCGAGATATTCTTATTGTTATTAAGAAGAGGAACTTGCAAGAAAAAGTTGCAATTCCAGTTATGACCCTTTTCCAACTCTGCCAACAGTAATCATGTTGCAGGAAATAAATAAATTTGGATGATGAACCAATGATGGAGTATTCACCGCGCCCGCTGTTCCAATCTTGATGATCAGTCGAGATCGTACAGCTCAATTTAGATTTACTACCGGTAGAAGGAAGAACTGACGGCTTTACTTGTATACCGCCTTACTAGCTCTCCCCGGCCAACGGTTGGGCCAAAGGGGATGGACCGGCGCTACTCGGCCTCTTACACGACTCCTAGTTCAAATAGAATTCATGATTCTGAATGTAACGTTCGTCCCCCTTTCCCCAAGTATAATACTTGTTGATAAGACTCCACAAAGTAGTCGTATCTAATTGGAAAGGAAAATTTACCAATAGCTCCCAAGCTATTACTTGGTAACGGATATCAACTTGTTCCAGTAATCTTACCCCTCGAAAGATGAGAAGGTAAGCGACGACTTAATAAGTCAACAGCACCCGAGTTGCGGGTGAAGGGAATACTTTATGACCGGGAAGTCGACAAGATAAATAACATTTTCCAAGTAAGGTTCCCTTATTATTAAGGAGATAGACTCAAAGAAAAATGATGTCTGAGAACCTTTCTTGATATAAGATTAATAATAATATGACTCCGAGATATTTTCTGCAATAATCGAAGAAGATAAACCTTATCGAGATTATTCTAAGTATGGAATAAATATTCAGAGAATATTTATTGAGTTAAAATATATAAAGAATATTTGGGAATATGAAAGAATATCTTTAATCAGAGTATTTCTCAAAATAATCCCTGAAGAAATATCAGGAGAATATTTATTGAATAAATAAATATTTAAATGAATATTCAAAACAATATTCATTAATTAATAAGACCTGAAAAGAATATTTAAGGTAATATTCATAATTAATTAGGAATTTAAATGAATATTCAAAAGTAATATTCATTTAATGAATAATATCCTAAATGAATATCAAGTAATATTCATTTAGTAATCCAAGCCTTAAGGAATATTCGAGATAATATTCGATAATTAAATCAAGCTTCAGATGAATATTAAAATAATATTCATCAAGTATTTAATATCTCAAATGAATATCCAAAAGTAATATTTATTTAATAAAATAATATTCTAAAAGAATATCCAAATAATATTCATTTAGTAGTCTCATCTTTAGAAGAATATTCGAAATAATAATCGATAATCAATTCGACTCTGAATGAATATTGAGAAATATTATTCGTTGAATAGTTACGTTCAAATAATTATTTGAAGTAAGGATCGTTAAAATAATTAGTCTCGAACGAATATTCAAATAATATTCGTCGCCCAAATAATAGAAAATATTTACTTAAATATTTTCCTCCGAGGTAATCTCGATATATCAAGGAATATTGACTTCCGGTCTATTTTGATTAATAAGATGTATACGCCCTTCTATGAGGGTCTTACAATAACCGGCTTATAACTGATATATAACTATCTAGCTTATAAGCCAACAATAACATTCCAGGAACAAGTATATCAATTCAACTTGAAAGTAGGCATGCATGCAATGGCATATGTATATCAGCAATCATATATATATATATTTATTCAATCACAACAACAGCCTAAAAGAAGGGAATTGAAACTTGCCTGGTAGCCGAGTACGGTAAGGGGTAGTGGTAGTGGGTCCCGGTTCAGCTTGGTGATCTATAAATAGCCAAGGCATTCGGGATTAATCACTTAACATATTAAAAGTTAAGTTATACTTAATTCGAAACACGTTCTCGAGTTATCTCGTTATATCCCTTTTAGTGGATTACTTTTATCACTGATCCGACCCGACATTCGTTCGTTAATACGACATGTCATTGTACTTATACTTGGGACATACTTAAGTCATATGAGTTCTAAGGTCGATCGTTACGAACCAATACTATACTCCGAGTTTTATCGCCCGTTTTCTAAGTGTTTTACCGAAGTTATAAAAGAGTCGTCTTTTAGGGGTTCGTTCGCGTTTAACCTCGACTCGAACATTTTTAATAAATCGAAAAATGATCCTTTTGACATACGGTTTTCTTTCGCACCTTCCTTTTTACCTCTAATATTTATTTACCAAGATTCGCCATGACGTTACATAGTTTACGAGGGTTCAATTACAGTTACGAACTTTCGTTTACGGATTCGAACTACTTTTAGTAATTTGGTCATAAATCCTAAACCGTAAGTCCGTTTCACGTGATCTTTATATCAAAATGAAGCTTAGAACATTACCTATCCTATCATGGCAGATAAGGTCTCTGGACAGTAGGGGTTCGACATGGAAAATGGCATATAAAACATGGTATTGTAAAATCGGGCATTATAACGGCTGTAAATCGAATATGTACCAATTTCGAATCTTCCCATAAACATAGTATCCAACCCAAACAACATATACATGTTATTTAACCATGAACTAAGGCCAAGCAATGCCTTTCCGTTCATCTAAACTATTTTATCCTCTTATATCAACATATCACTACATAAGCATGCTTTACTAAGTACCATAATCATACAAATCTAAATTCTCATCAAGAACATCATTAAGCATAAAGTAAGGCCTAGGGTTTCAAGAGTGTTATACCTTCCTTGAGGTGTGTATGCACTTAGTAAGCCTTGTATAGTCCTTGTATAGCCTCCATGAAGCTTGGATCATCAACCAAAATCAAGATTCAAGAATTTTGTTCTTGAGGTTACTATTCATCCTCCACTTTCTTGATTTTTTTGAAAATGGAAAAAGTGGTGTTTGGGGCTAAGATTTCTAGGGTGTCATTTTTATGAAATATAGGATCTATGATAAATTTTTGGAGATCAAACAATGGTGGGAAGGATGATTTTGTTCTTGGAATTAAGATGAAAGCCGAATGAAGCTTTCTTGCAAGGGGGAAAGAGTTTTGCTTGGTCACTTTGCTCTCATCCAATATTACTTGCATTATTATGAAAATATCTAGCATAAAGTGGCTTTAATAAAGTGCCCATGTCATTGCATGCATCATCCTTGCCAAGTGTTGGTATTTAGTGGTGTTTGATGACATGATCAAGCTAAGTACTTGGTTGTCTTTCTAATCTTGCTAGTTACTCTTGTAACTACTTAGTTACTTGAGGTTATCCACTAACACATGCATGCATCTTGATCCCCTGCTTGTTTCTTTGTCCGGTTATTGCTCAATTCATTGATCGTTCGGAGGAATACCTCGAAGATTTCTAATTAGGGTTTTACCGGAAACCGTCTTAATATTTATACTTTCATTTTCCATCTTTCATTCTAACTTTCCAATTTATATTCCTTAAATCCATTCGTTAAATACTTAAGGCTATCAGTGTCCAGGGAACTCTCGGAGAAAATAAAAGTGCGGTTTTTCAAAATCCGACAGCTTTTACATACACTTATTTTCCCCCTGGATCACTAATACGAACTCGGAAATCCGTTCCGAATGCTTCTATATAGTGTCGTCTCATATTATTATATACTCCCACCAAAACACTATTCATTCTGTATTCTTTACTTGTTCTCTTAGGGTGGTACAATTGTCCGTATTCTCTTTCGATCGTTCCTTATCCTTTTTACGGAACTACTGGATTAATCGTTACCGATCTGGATGACATGAGAATATTCTCCTGCTTGAAATTGCCATATCTTATTCCCTTAGAAGATAGATTATTCTTACCTATGTTGTTACCCTTTAGCATTCTTCAAGACATAGAAATAATAAAGTCGAATTCCATTCATTCTTTCCAAATATCAATTATTACATTGTAGCCATAACCACTCCTCAGTGGTTTCCTACCTTTATTCTTAAATCAAATATAATAACATCCCAAAATATCAAATCCTCAAAGTTAATATCTCAATTCTTGGATTATAATAATATTTAATCCACTGTCCGGACAAATATTATACCGAAAAGAATTTGGAATTTCTGAATTCCGATCGTCTCTGCATTCACTCATTTCCTCCGCGTATTACTAATATGACGTCGAAACATCCATATCACGTCCCGTACATAGGGTGGAGTGAAAAGTTTTCCAACTTACAATATCACTATTCATCCACCAAATTACTATGCACGTACAGGAAACACTATGCACGTACGGGAAATACTATGCACGTACTCATTTCCCTTCAAGGATCCATTAGCTCCTTTCTGGATGGTAGATTATTCTTATCTAGGTCCTCAACCATCGAATTACTATATTCTGACAATATACCAATGCATCAGGATCATTGTCCAAAGCAATATCCATTCATTACAATCATTGTTCTTTGAAACCACCATACATTAGAGCTGGTGACCTTGTTGTCGGAATCATTGTTCCTCATTTTGTCATTACTTAATAAAAAGTTTTAATTATATCCAAAATTTGGGGTTCTTACAGTCTCCCCTCCTTAAAAGGATTCCGTCCCGGAATCAGGTAGGAAGCAAAGAGTCGTTTGCCTGTCGTTCACTCTTTAGCTTCCCGGTCAATTCTTAGTCGTTCTACCCTTCCTCAGCACATCTTCTAGTGCTACAATTCATACTTTATCCTTTTTCCATCAACGTTGCTACTTTTCGTACAACTCACTATCCGGGTTATACTCTTACTCAGCCTTATCCTTATTGATACCTGCAGTAACATTGGTATCACTATCACCCTACGATTCGGAGGTAACCTCGCTCGTACTGTGCATTTCCTGATCGCTTTAATCTTCGCAATCTCGATCAATATAGAGAAGTGGAAAGATTTATTGAGAGATCACTATGATCAATTGAACATTTGTTATATTGCATAGTTAGTACAGAAGGGGGCCAGCCTTTAGTACTTGACAAGCAATTAAACAAGTCATGGCATTCCACTTAGACTTCTATCACATAGACAGATAGTCACGTAGCAGTACCTCCCCTCCTAAAAGGGTTGTTCTTCTCAATTCATAAAGAAGATGAATAAGAGAGAAGAAGAGAAAAGAGTTATAAAGGATTATAGAAAGCTTTCATGATTGTAGAATATCATACTCAGAATTTACCTCTGAACTATAGAGGTTTATCAAAGAAGAAATTAATCATAATTATATCCAATACTATTTGATCGCAATCTCACGTGTCAACATATCTTGCTGCTTTGTCCATTATTCTGTGGACAAATACTCTTGTTCAATCTTAGCGATACTCACAGTCGGGAAATCCTTCAACCTTTCAGGTTAAATCTTAGATTTCTCACTTGACATCATTATTACTGACATCCCATATCATGTTACTAGCTTTTTCATAACTATAATATTGACACTATCAGGTTGTCATCCTGAGAATTCATTAGAAAACCCATTCATAACATTCCTTGCTTCTCATTCCATAGTTGCTTCCCCAGCCTTTTCTTTATCAATCACATCCTTCTTATTAGCTGATTCTTACTCATTTCTATTATTTACTTTCACCTTCCCCTCTTTATTGAGACACCTTTTTGCACTCGGTACCTCCTTATCGGTATTCCGTCTCATTTATTCTATAATCATCACGTTATTTCAATTTAAACTTTCCGAAATGAATCTGGCCCGATTCCTTTAACTTAGATTCATATAATCTACTTCTGCCAACCTTGTTTCTCATTACTTGTTCTTTTCTATCCGTGGTTTTCCACAGGTTGTCTTTCATAAGTCAGACCAGGTCGTATATCTACATGCTCGTACTCCTATCATCTGTTGAACATCTGCATTTTACTGGCGTAGCCTGGCCACATGAAAACCCGTTATGACCGTGCTATAATTTTGGGGGTAAGGCTGGCTCGAATACCGCCGTCCGAACACTTTAAACTCTCAAGCGGCCCAATAAGTCTTGGGCTCAACCGCCCTTCCCTCCAATTCTCATTAATTCTTTCTACGGGAATACGTTTAGCATCACGAATTATCAACCTCATATTCTCTATCTTGGTTGTGCAGAAGTACACTAACACAAACTTGCTTGTCATTCATCAACATGCCATTTAGCTTATCAATAGCAGCACTTTCTTTATCTTTACGTTGTCATCTCCTTTCTTAGAAGAATCACCATCGCTTGTTGTTTACGTAGTGCGTTAATAGCTAACCCTACGGGTTTCAAATCCCTTAGGGAGACAAAGTAATCATTATTCCTTATCCATAAGGAACACTTCCTGAACTTGATGTGGATGTAACGTGAAGCAGATAGAATTGCAGAAGAGTTTCAAGCATCGCAGCTAGGTCCGGTTGATGAAACTATCACTTATGCATCTTCCATAAAAGACTGGAAACTTAATGGTTTACTTCATCAATTTTGTACCATGGTCCTGGTTTGCCTCAAAACGGGACCTTCTAAGGTACATAATATGCTTAAGACTCCATCAGGAATCGAATCTTTACTTAAACTATTTTTATTGTTAATTCTTGCACAGTCATCAGAAGGAATGTAAATTCCTCCATTCCGATATGACCTTCAAGGTCCTTCCAAATATCATCCTGTTTCTTCGGTATGAACATTTGTAATTATTCCTTTATACTTAGATTGTCGGCCACCTCATTGGCCTTTCTTGATGATAATGATTTCTTGTAACCCATGTTTTCTGGGTACATTCCAGCTCAAGTTTTTCTACCTCATTCCCATCACTGTTGGGTTAAAGCATTCTCCCTTAAGCTCTGCTGAAGGAGAAAATATAACTATCAGTCATTTCCATAAGTCATTGCTTCCACCTACCCGTGGGAACTTTATCACGTTTATTCCCAATCCTACTCAGGATACTTCTTTTCTTAGTTCTTTCTTTATCTTAGGATAATCTCAACCTTTATAGGTTCAACCCATACTTCCTCAGGGTTTCATACATGCCTCATCTGGCATTATTGTTACGATGTCATACATTCCTTACCAAACTTCCATTTTTGAAGTTCGGAATATTACCCTTTTTTCCTTGTAAGGTTTCGTAGGCCATCCTTATCATTCCTCCGGTATTTTCTGGGTACCGGGTATATCAAAATGTCATTGATCAATACTCTAATAATTCTATCTATGTTCTTTCCAGAACTCTTTTTAATAATCCTTACCGGTCATTGTTGCCTTAGCAAGTCCAACTCATATCATCTGAAGTCATAATGTCGTTATTAGGGTTAATGCCACCCCTTGTGCATTCCCCAGGGTTTGTCTTAATTTATGGATATCCTATCCTTAATTCAACTGCCAAGTAATTCTTGCATCTTATAATTGGCAATCAGATCATGTATCCTTAATAAAGGTCTCTTTTCAATCATTCTAATTTGATAATCGATCGGTGGTTTAATGCCACCCTCTTCTTTCAGATAGTTGTCAGCCTATTTGGCCTTCCAAAAAGGCAACGTATGCCTATCTCTTCTCTTACCGAACTTGCTAATGGTAGCAAGGATGTTCTGGAAGATATTGGTCGAGTTCAACGTGAATCTCTTAGTGCTTATCGTTCTTCGCAAAGGTACTTGCCTCATACAAAATTCCTACAGCATACAGTTCAATTTCTGACCTTTTCTATACCCTCTTCATATACCTTCATTGTTTACTTTCCTCCGTCATAATATATTCATGGTATTCATGATACCCTAACATCATACATCTCAAGTCACTATACTTCCATTTTACTCGAAATCTTGGACAACCATATACACATGAGTCACTTTAGTACGGGTGACCCCATCCCAAAAAGGTCTAGTGAATTCCCAATCAAAACATGGGTTGCTCGGCAGAAGATTCAAACGATCTCATTAATGTTTCCTTTATATCAGAAGCCCTTGCAGTCGGTGCTTTCTTAGAAGCAACCCTGCTTTGTCTTTTCGTTGCTGGTCTAGTCACTTTATAGTCCATTGTGACTTGGCCTCAACTGGCCACACATAAAAATATATGATTTTAGGGGTTGGCTAATAGCATTACTTTTCTAGCAATTGCCGGCATAGTGCCTTCTTCTTTGATACCTTTCTACCTTTCCAAAACTTTACCCCATATAAGTCTTAATCGACTACTCGGTACCGTCTCCGGTCACCTTTCCTCCACTTTTATCTTTTCAACTATTCTTATCAATCCTGCGTGCCACACAAGCTTACCATTCCTGGCATAACAGCCTTTTCATTTAAGTCAATCCTGGAATTTCTCAGTCCGGCTGGTTTCTTACTTACATTTCCTATTTTCGTCCAATCTCACTTCATCATTTTATCACTACCGTCGATTGTAATGCTCAGGGTCCGTTTACTAACCCATTTTACAGCATCCTTACCCAAATCACAGGGTTTGCTCCAATTTTTACTCTCTTCCATGACATTCTCTGATAATCAGAAAGACAAGGTTTGCCAAAATTCACCGAATTCCTTTCCAGACTCAGGGAAATTTTGATCAATCTACCCACCTACTGGTAACATTAAGGAGACCAGTTTCAAAACCTGAAGAATAGTTCTATGAACCTCCAAGCAGGTGGAATCATAAGCAGTCGTAGTTAACGAAATAATCATCATCAGATTGGAAGTTTACCCACTGGAGAGGAATCAATTATATCCATCCCTTAGAAGGGAATCAATAGTTTCAAACTGAAACCTGTCACAACGTCCTGATATTCAATACTACCAAATGTCGGTCTACCCAACCCTTTATGTGAAGCGTCATTGGAAGCACAAAGTCTCCTTTTTCCATTAAGCAGTGCCAGCTCTTGGTCATTACCAATTTCACCTTTTAGCTCCAGGAAGATTTTCTCACATTTTTCTCTTTAATTGCTGATCGTATTACTTGATCTATTATAATTCCGTGTCGGAGTAAACTTAAGGTAACTACTATAATCCATTCAAAGAGAAGAAGGAATTTAATATTCCTCTTAATCACATGCATCTAACGTTTCTGGTTCATCATTTAACTGAGTTGAATTAACTCTATACTCAGTCTCTGGCAGTAGTCTCATTACGAGTTCATCTTGACTCACTGGTCTTATCTTCCGTTAGGTTCTGAGATCATTGTCTTGCTTACTACTTCCTTATATAACTTTACCCAATCATGCTATCACTTCCCAATGTCTTTACTTTCTAAATGATTCATTCATAAAATGAACATTTTCCTTAATAAAACCACCTTATTAACCTCAATTTGGTTCCATAATTTACACCCTACGACACCTGCCTTCTCATGGCGAATTATTACTGACCATATTCATACTAATTCATTTATCAAATGATATGTCACTTACTGCCTCCTTCTCAACTATTCCTAGGGACTCTGCCCCTCGCCCTAAATTGATGTCTTTGATAATCATACATCCCTCTAGCTCTTTCTTTGTTAAGATGAAAATCTCTAAGGATTCTCATCTATTTCCGTATAAGATCTCAAGTAATTCTTCCAATCCTTCTTTCTTGCTGGTACTACATCTGGTAGTCCGGCTATGAATTCAACATGCATCTTCAGATCTCTTAATAATATCTCGGTTCTTTATACTCACTTTTCTGAGCACCATATCTTAATCATCACAGTCATTCTGGCTGCGACCCTCATTACCCATGGGTAAGCTCCTTATCCTAACAGGATTTTCCTTATCTGCTGGAACCTCTTCCGGGTCTCCAGTAGGGTACTCCATCGAATTACCCGCTGATCTTCAGCATATAAAGCATCATCGCGCTGTTGCTCGTATGCCTCAAGGTCAGTCGCCTTACTCGTCGATACGATATCGAGCTAAGTTACTATCATTATACTTACGAGTTCCCATAAGGGTTTTATATGTCATTACTACATTAAGTAGTCCGACTATGAACTTGGCAAGAGTTCTTATTATCTTATTGAATTTATTGTTTTAACGTCACCTCATCTCTGGGGTTTATAACGTACGCTCTGATACCACTTCTGTAACACCCCCAGATCCGGGGTCCGGGATCCGGTGGTTACGGTTTCCAATTCTGTCCACAACAATTGAACTTTCCTTAACATAAAATAAATTACGTCTCTATAACCCAACACAACAATATAAAACACACTCGTTATAGTCCCAGAGATGAAATCAGAGTAACAATCAAATTTTTATTAATCACATTATGAGTTCTTACAATCCAAAAGAATTTCAATATAAATACATACTCTTTGCCATCCATTTACACAAGTCATACTAGACCATATTCTTGGTACTGAAAGAATAAATAAACCCTACCAATAGCTTCTTCTTCAGCTCTGGTAGTCTCATCGTCCTCGCCCGCGTCGAGTGCGCCTTGTGCGAGTCATCTGGTCTAGCTGTTGTTGTGATATAATAATAAAGCAAGGGTGAGCAATAGCCCACCAACAATAATATATAACTGAACGATAATGTATAACAGTTCAAAAGTATCTTTCAAACCATATGCCATGCATTTACGGAAATGATGCCAGTATAATATGAACGATGAAGTTACAAGGTAACTTAAAGTATTTGTTTGTAGAAATATCTGCTACATCAAAGTAAGCGAGATATTCTTATTGTTATTAAGAAGAGGAACTTGCAAGAAAAAGTTGCAATTCCAGTTATGACCCTTTTCCAACTCTGCCAACAGTAATCATGTTGCAGGAAATAAATAAATTTGGATGATGAACCAATGATGGAGTATTCACCGCGCCCGCTGTTCCAATCTTGATGATCAGTCGAGATCGTACAGCTCAATTTAGATTTACTACCGGTAGAAGGAAGAACTGACGGCTTTACTTGTATACCGCCTTACTAGCTCTCCCCGGCCAACGGTTGGGCCAAAGGGGATGGACCGGCGCTACTCGGCCTCTTACACGACTCCTAGTTCAAATAGAATTCATGATTCTGAATGTAACGTTCGTCCCCCTTTCCCCAAGTATAATACTTGTTGATAAGACTCCACAAAGTAGTCGTATCTAATTGGAAAGGAAAATTTACCAATAGCTCCCAAGCTATTACTTGGTAACGGATATCAACTTGTTCCAGTAATCTTACCCCTCGAAAGATGAGAAGGTAAGCGACGACTTAATAAGTCAACAGCACCCGAGTTGCGGGTGAAGGGAATACTTTATGACCGGGAAGTCGACAAGATAAATAACATTTTCCAAGTAAGGTTCCCTTATTATTAAGGAGATAGACTCAAAGAAAAATGATGTCTGAGAACCTTTCTTGATATAAGATTAATAATAATATGACTCCGAGATATTTTCTGCAATAATCGAAGAAGATAAACCTTATCGAGATTATTCTAAGTATGGAATAAATATTCAGAGAATATTTATTGAGTTAAAATATATAAAGAATATTTGGGAATATGAAAGAATATCTTTAATCAGAGTATTTCTCAAAATAATCCCTGAAGAAATATCAGGAGAATATTTATTGAATAAATAAATATTTAAATGAATATTCAAAACAATATTCATTAATTAATAAGACCTGAAAAGAATATTTAAGGTAATATTCATAATTAATTAGGAATTTAAATGAATATTCAAAAGTAATATTCATTTAATGAATAATATCCTAAATGAATATCAAGTAATATTCATTTAGTAATCCAAGCCTTAAGGAATATTCGAGATAATATTCGATAATTAAATCAAGCTTCAGATGAATATTAAAATAATATTCATCAAGTATTTAATATCTCAAATGAATATCCAAAAGTAATATTTATTTAATAAAATAATATTCTAAAAGAATATCCAAATAATATTCATTTAGTAGTCTCATCTTTAGAAGAATATTCGAAATAATAATCGATAATCAATTCGACTCTGAATGAATATTGAGAAATATTATTCGTTGAATAGTTACGTTCAAATAATTATTTGAAGTAAGGATCGTTAAAATAATTAGTCTCGAACGAATATTCAAATAATATTCGTCGCCCAAATAATAGAAAATATTTACTTAAATATTTTCCTCCGAGGTAATCTCGATATATCAAGGAATATTGACTTCCGGTCTATTTTGATTAATAAGATGTATACGCCCTTCTATGAGGGTCTTACAATAACCGGCTTATAACTGATATATAACTATCTAGCTTATAAGCCAACAATAACATTCCAGGAACAAGTATATCAATTCAACTTGAAAGTAGGCATGCATGCAATGGCATATGTATATCAGCAATCATATATATATATATTTATTCAATCACAACAACAGCCTAAAAGAAGGGAATTGAAACTTGCCTGGTAGCCGAGTACGGTAAGGGGTAGTGGTAGTGGGTCCCGGTTCAGCTTGGTGATCTATAAATAGCCAAGGCATTCGGGATTAATCACTTAACATACTAAAAGTTAAGTTATACTTAATTCGAAACACGTTCTCGAGTTATCTCGTTATATCCCTTTTAGTGGATTACTTTTATCACTGATCCGACCCGACATTCGTTCGTTAATACGACATGTCATTGTACTTATACTTGGGACATACTTAAGTCATATGAGTTCTAAGGTCGATCGTTACGAACCAATACTATACTCCGAGTTTTATCGCCCGTTTTCTAAGTGTTTTACCGAAGTTATAAAAGAGTCGTCTTTTAGGGGTTCGTTCGCGTTTAACCTCGACTCGAACATTTTTAATAAATCGAAAAATGATCCTTTTGACATACGGTTTTCTTTCGCACCTTCCTTTTTACCTCTAGTATTTATTTACCAAGATTCGCCATGACGTTACATAGTTTACGAGGGTTCAATTACAGTTACGAACTTTCGTTTACGGATTCGAACTACTTTTAGTAATTTGGTCATAAATCCTAAACCGTAAGTCCGTTTCACGTGATCTTTATATCAAAATGAAGCTTAGAACATTACCTATCCTATCATGGCAGATAAGGTCTCTGGACAGTAGGGGTTCGACATGGAAAATGGCATATAAAACATGGTATTGTAAAATCGGGCATTATAACGGCTGTAAATCGAATATCTACCAATTTCGAATCTTCCCATAAACATAGTATCCAACCCAAACAACATATACATGTTATTTAACCATGAACTAAGGCCAAGCAATGCCTTTCCGTTCATCTAAACTATTTTATCCTCTTATATCAACATATCACTACATAAGCATGCTTTACTAAGTACCATAATCATACAAATCTAAATTCTCATCAAGAACATCATTAAACATAAAGTAAGGCCTAGGGTTTCAAGAGTGTTATACCTTCCTTGAGGTGTGTATGCACTTAGTAAGCCTTGTATAGTCCTTGTATAGCCTCCATGAAGCTTGGATCATCAACCAAAATCAAGATTCACGAATTTTGTTCTTGAGGTTACTATTCATCCTCCACTTTCTTGATTTTTTTGAAAATGGAAAAAGTGGTGTTTGGGGCTAAGATTTCTAGGGTGTCATTTTTATGAAATATAGGATCTATGATAAATTTTTGGAGATCAAACAATGGTGGGAAGGATGATTTTGTTCTTGGAATTAAGATGAAAGCCGAATGAAGCTTTCTTGCAAGGGGGAAAGAGTTTTGCTTGGTCACTTTGCTCTCATCCAATATTACTTGCATTATTATGAAAATATCTAGCATAAAGTGGCTTTAATAAAGTGCCCATGTCATTGCATGCATCATCCTTGCCAAGTGTTGGTATTTAGTGGTGTTTGATGACATGATCAAGCTAAGTACTTGGTTGTCTTTCTAATCTTGCTAGTTACTCTTGTAACTACTTAGTTACTTGAGGTTATCCACTAACACATGCATGCATCTTGATCCCCTGCTTGTTTCTTTGTCCGGTTATTGCTCAATTCATTGATCGTTCGGAGGAATACCTCGAAGATTTCTAATTAGGGTTTTACCGGAAACCGTCTTAATATTTATACTTTCATTTTCCATCTTTCATTCTAACTTTCCAATTTATATTCCTTAAATCCATTCGTTAAATACTTAAGGCTATCAGTGTCCAGGGAACTCTCGGAGAAAATAAAAGTGCGGTTTTTCAAAATCCGACAGCTTTTACATACACTTATTTTCCCCCTGGATCACTAATACGAACTCGGAAATCCGTTCCGAATGCTTCTATATAGTGTCGTCTCATATTATTATATACTCCCA
Source organism: Saposhnikovia divaricata (assembly GCA_036435485.1). Lineage (NCBI taxonomy): Eukaryota > Viridiplantae > Streptophyta > Magnoliopsida > Apiales > Apiaceae > Saposhnikovia > Saposhnikovia divaricata. The sequence goes on along the minus strand of CM071595.1, from coordinate 64,100,869 downwards.
CCAAAACACTATTCATTCTGTATTCTTTACTTGTTCTCTTAGGGTGGTACAATTGTCCGTATTCTCTTTCGATCGTTCCTTATCCTTTTTACGGAACTACTGGATTAATCGTTACCGATCTGGATGACATGAGAATATTCTCCTGCTTGAAATTGCCATATCTTATTCCCTTAGAAGATAGATTATTCTTACCTATGTTGTTACCCTTTAGCATTCTTCAAGACATAGAAATAATAAAGTCGAATTCCATTCATTCTTTCCAAATATCAATTATTACATTGTAGCCATAACCACTCCTCAGTGGTTTCCTACCTTTATTCTTAAATCAAATATAATAACATCCCAAAATATCAAATCCTCAAAGTTAATATCTCAATTCTTGGATTATAATAATATTTAATCCACTGTCCGGACAAATATTATACCGAAAAGAATTTGGAATTTCTGAATTCCGATCGTCTCTGCATTCACTCATTTCCTCCGCGTATTACTAATATGACGTCGAAACATCCATATCACGTCCCGTACATAGGGTGGAGTGAAAAGTTTTCCAACTTACAATATCACTATTCATCCACCAAATTACTATACACGTACAGGAAACACTATGCACGTACGGGAAATACTATGCACGTACTCATTTCCCTTCAAGGATCCATTAGCTCCTTTCTGGATGGTAGATTATTCTTATCTAGGTCCTCAACCATCGAATTACTATATTCTGACAATATACCAATGCATCAGGATCATTGTCCAAAGCAATATCCATTCATTACAATCATTGTTCTTTGAAACCACCATACATTAGAGCTGGTGACCTTGTTGTCGGAATCATTGTTCCTCATTTTGTCATTACTTAATAAAAAGTTTTAATTATATCCAAAATTTGGGGTTCTTACAAAAACTTTTCTAAGTCACCAAGGGTACTCCTAGCTTTGGACTTAAGGAAAATTCAGCTTCACCTCAATCCGGATTGCTTCCCTCTGTCAACAATCCGGGTTAGGGGCAAAAATCAGCCAAAAGTTTTCTAAGTTACCCAAGGCTCTACCAGCTTTGGACTTAAGGAAAATTCAACTTCACCTCAATCTGGATTGCTTCCTTTTGCCAAAAATCCAGATTATGGGGCAAAAATCAGCCAAAATTTTTCTAAGTCACCCAGGGTACTCCTAGCTTTGGACTTAAGGAAAATTCGGCTTCACCTCAATCCGAATTGCTTCCCTTTGTCAACAATCCGGATTAGGGGGCAAAAATCAGTCAAAATTTTTCTAAGTTACCTAAGGCTCAGATTTCTACTTCCCCATCCAGAAAATCCGCATAGGGGAGTGGGGGCAAATGATAGGCTATAATCAGTCCCGATTGGGCTTAGTCCAGATTGAACCAGTCCCGACTGGGCTTAGTCCAGATTGACAACCAGTCCCGACTGGGCTTAGTCTAGATTGACACCAGACCGGTCTGGCACTAGTCCCAGTTGGGCCCAGTCCAGAACACCCGTGACCCAAGACGCGTGAGACAAGACTACTCCACACTATCAGGTGTGGCACCTACGAGTCACGACTACGATCCCAAATGACAATGACAAATAAGGGAATCATAGGATTGACACAATCACGTCCCTATCAATCCACATGCTGACATGACATTGGCACACGCCACCACAATTATCACCTCGACAGGTGGGGATTATCTACAGCACCCAAGTGTCCCGCAAACCTAGAATCCAACGCTCATGATTGCAAGTACCAACCCCTGAACCCTAATCTTGGGCCTATAAATAGACCAAGAGTTGAAGGTTTGGGGGTTACGTTCTTTTAGACACTGATATACACACACCCTCCACATTTAGATACTATAGTCTTTATCTTTTACCTTCCAAAGCCTGCTCTTATTCTCACGGTGGAGGCACCGCGGGTCCAAATCCACCTCCCGGCGTTGTTTTGCAGAGTCCCAACCACCAACATCACCTCCACCTGGCGTGGGAACGACTGAGGAGGCACCTGATCGGCATCAGAAGTTATCATTCATAATCCATTGTATTATGAGAAATTTTGTGGCATACTTTACAAGTTTCAAAGTTAATCAAATATATGATTGGTATTTAGCCATGGATTCAGACGATCCATCAAGACTAGCAAAAATGGAAGTAGGACAGATTTATTATCATAATTGGGAAAATTCAGTGATTATTTATATAGATTTATTATTTTTGAGCCTTATAAGTATAATAGTTTACCAATTTTTCTACAACAAGAAATATGTAATCAGACTTGTCAAGAAATTTTGTAAAATTTGATTAACAAGGAAAACATGTTCCCTTGTAAAAGTTCATGAGAAATGCTATAATTTTCAAAATTGTTGCCAAAATGCGGTTTTCGAATGATAAGATATTACCATATTATTAGATATTATTTTATAAATGAAATAAATTGCTCGTGCATAAATAGAAATTTCACGAATTAAAATGCAACACATATCATTCAAAAATATATTTGATACACATTTCAGGATGTGTAGCACTTTCATCAACAATCTACTAAGAAACAGGCAGAACTATTAAAGACATGAACTAATCACATATAACTCTAAATGTAACTCATTTTTTTTCCAAATTAAAAGAGGTAAACTAGAAATTCCTCTAAAATGATATTGTTGGTACCGGAAAGAATACCACTTTAGATAGGTTATCAAATAGAAGAAATTTTTACTTTTTTAATTTTAAAATAATTATAATCTATTTTTTACACATCAATATATACAATGCACATAGTTTCATCGAATTGTTGAATATATACTAAAATTATGTACTTTATTAACACTTTTACGTCAAAAAAATTATTTATAAATTCATTTACATTATTTCTTTCCATAAATATTTTCTAAAATAAGAAGATAACAACGATCAATTAGAGATAATTAATATGAGTATAAATAGTTTAAAAGTCATTAGATAAGAATATATAATCCTAAATTAGCATCAAAAAAATAATTTTAATACTCGTAAAGTATATATAAAAATGTGTATTTAACCAAAGATATCACTTTATGCGAAGTTGGGACCGATATTCAAAACTACAATTTTTTGAAAAAGTATTAATTATCACGATAGAGAGTTTATTAAATTTTAATACTAATTCCGGTTTCGGATAAATTTTTTTATCAATTTAAAGAAATTATCATTTTAGAGAATATTAATTTATTGAGTTTCTCTACTATATGATGGGTAAATGAATTAATAGTAGGAGATATATTTCATTATAAATTATACAATCGACTCTTTATAATTATATAAAATACCAAGACATGGTTCACTAAATTTATTGGGCCGTTAGCAAGCCATAACTCCACAATAACATGATATTGTTCACTTTGGGTCGAGAGCCTACATGAGTTTGTTTTTAGGTGAATCCCAAAAGACCTCATACTAATAGAGGTAACTGGTTGCTCTATATACAAGAAAATTATCTGTTATCTCCTGACACTACCTAACAATCCTCCCCTTAAATCAAATCAAGCACCACATATCCCTTGGAACCCGCCGCTTAAACACTTTTCAGGTAGACTTTCAACACAAGAAACCCGACAAATTTATAATCGTCACCGAACATCTGACCCTGTACCATTTTTATCGATGTTATAGTCTTTTATTCCCTAATTAGTGTCCCTACTTAGGATTGATTCTAAATACTGATCGAAAGGGAACCTTCTGTTAGAAAATGGAAAGGTTGAGGCATATTTTAAATATGTTCTTAATGGAATTTCCGGAAACTAACTATTGGAAGTTGTTCCTTATAATGAGGACTTAAACTTTCATGTTTGGATCTAAGACATTTTCTTAGTGAAATCCATAGATAAATTGAGTTGAAGGAAGGATATTTGAAATGGGTAATGTGGGTTGTTTTAGTTGAGAAAACTTGAACCCACATTGATTCTGTATTAAGAGGAAGAATCAGGTTGTAGATGAAAATCAAGGCCATGATATATATTTCATGACCATGAAGAGGCATCAAAAGAGATGGATATTCGGAAATGTTTCATGCCCATGAGAAAGTTTTCATGTCCATGAATGTACACTTGATTGGTCAGAAACGTTTCATGCCCATGAAGAAGTTTTCATGCCCATGATGTGCAATCTGATTTTAAAATAGATTATTGATTTATTTTAATAGCTGGAGTGGATCAAAATTTGAATGGGCCAGAGGTTAAATTTTGATGGGCCTCTAAATCTGAAGCTATTAATGGATTAAATCATAATTAATATTAATTTTCTTTCCTTTTAATGTTGTGTGAGTAACGGTTTTATTTTGGTATATGATACATACAAAATATAACGTTACATATACACACGCTTACGATAAGATAAGTGAGAAACCCTAGTTCTCTTCTCATTCTTCTGAGCTCTCTCTTTCTCTCTCAATTTACATACATGGTTTTTACATAGTTCTTTGGCGAATTGAGGTGCGGGTCGCCGTTGATCATTGTCGTGTCTATGAACGGATTGATCGGTGCTGTTTTATCCTGGAAGTGATATTGCTGCAACCCAACACAGCGTAAGTGGGGCAATATTCTCTTCAAGAACAATCAAGTCTTCTCGTAGGGCTTGGCGACTCAGCTGTTATTCTCTCTCTGATTAGTTTTGGTTTTGATAAAGCTTATTTGAGAGATAAGTTTTTCTTACTTTTCTCGTTATTTATAGTCTCTGATTATTCTATTATTTCGACCTTTTTGTTTGTTTTGTTAATTGGGGTAATTGCCTGTTCTTGTTAATATATATAACTGCCTCATTGTTGCGTTGTTTAGTGTAAAATTCCTAACAATCTTGAAGAGAATATTTGTGTTATATATTGTTAATTAACAAGAAGGTTAATGAAACTGAAACTCATGTTGTTGTGACTGGCTCTGGGTCTGGTGTTATGCACCTACCATTGATTGGACCACATACCGTTTTCCACAGCCTATTGATTTGTCGGGTATGCCTGATAAATTCGGTGGGGGTGTTGGTTTTTCTCGTTGGCAGAAAAAAAATGAAACTGTGGCTTACGGTAAAGGGTCTATGGCCGGTGGTGCAGTATGAGAAACCGGTTGTGGTTAAGGAAAAGGCTAAAATAGTTAAGGCCTATGCTATGTGCGAGGAGAAGGATGGGGTGGTTAGGGCTGCAATTCTAGTAGCTTTAGCGAACATTCTATTTGATGTGTATTCATCAGATTCCTACACAGCTAAGCTCTTATGGGACAAGCTTGACCAGACACATAATACTGACTCGCAAGGGTTGGAAAAGTATTCTGTGACTAGGTTCCTTGACTTTAAACTGGTGGATACTAAATCCATGACTAAGCAGGTGCATGAATTTTAGATGTTAGTGCATGCTTTGAAGGAGTCCGGCATGGACCTACCTGAAAAGTTTCATGTTATGTCTGTGATTGAAAAGCTCCCAAAGTCTTGGGAAGAGTTTGCTCTCTCCCTAAAAAAGACAGAAATGAGAGATCATTTGGACAAACCTGATGTTGGACATCTCTGTGCAGGAACAACAAAAGTCCAAACATGGACATGTGATGCCTGATGAACATGATGGGAGTTCGATGGTGAATGTAGTGACTGTAGGACAGAAAAGAAAGTCTGTCACTGAGAAGGAAAACACTAAGTCGAATAAGGACAAGAACAAGGCTAAGAAACCAAAGGCAAACAAACCATGTTGGTCTTGTGGACAGGTTGGTCATTGGAGCAAGGACTGTGCTGTAAAGAAAGCAAAGAAATCTGTTATGAGAGCACAAGCTAATAATGTGCTTGGAACCTCTGGTGGGCCTATGGTTTACATGGTTGTTGGTGAGGCTGTTGCTTCTGAAACCGACAACGGGTATGTAACCTACAACCCTGTACTTCTTTCTACCTATTCGTCTCATGAATGGTTGATTGATACTGGAGCTAATGTACATATTTGTGCTGATATTAGTCTCTTTGTATCTTATCAACAGACTCATGGCATGACTGTGACGATGGGGAATGCTAGTGCGGCTCAAGTTCTTGGAATAGGAAACGTGGACCTGAAGTTTGCTTCTGGGCGTGTTCTATCCCTCACTAGAGTGCATCATGTTCCTGACATTCGTAGAAATATAATAAGTGGAAGTTGTATAGTAAAGAATGGTTTTGAACTTTCTTTGGAATGTAATAAAGTAGTTATTACACATACTGGTTTATTTTTTGGCAAAGGTTACTTGTCTGATGGATTATTTTTTTATAAATGTTGAGCCTGTTTTGGGCAGTTTTATGAATGATAATGTTGCTCCTTCTGTGAATTATGTTGAATCATCTGATTTATGGCATGCACGTCTTGGTCATTTAAAATTTGGTGCTCTAAAGAACATGATGAATTTAAAGTTAATTCCAAAATATTCCATTGATAAAATTCTAAATGCCAAGTATGTGTGACATCTTAACAAACTAGGAAACCCTTTCATAATGTGGTTAGGGATTCGGGTATGTTAGATTTAGTGCACACGGACATATGTGAATTTGGTGGTGTTTTGACCAAGGATCATAATAGATACTTCATTACTTTTATAGATGATTGTAGTAGATATTTTCATGTTTATTTGCTTAAACATAAAGATGAAGTACTAGAAAAAATCATTATGTACAAAACTGAAGCTGAAACATAAACAAGTAAAGTACTTAAACGTTTGAGATCAGATAGAGGTAGTAAGTATACGAGTACCTCGTTTAATGAAATTTTCAAGAGCAATGGTATAGTTCATGAGGTGACTCCACCATACACCTGAGTCTAATGGGGTGGCAAAACGAAAGAACAGAACATTTAAAAATATGATCAATAGTATGTTGATTAATTCGGGGTTGCCTAAGTACATGTGGGCGGAGGCTCTGAATACGGCTTGCCATATTCTGAATAGATTTGCTCTGAAACATATGGACAAGACACCTTATGAATTATGAACAACGAAAAGGACTAGTTTGAAATATCTTCGTGTGTGGGGGTGCCTCACAAAGGTACTTGTCCCGGAACACAAGAGGAAGAAACTAGGGCCGAAAACTGTTGATTGCATCTTTCTGGACTATATTGAAACCACTACGGCTATGAGATTTTTAGTGTTAAAATTTGACATAGACGGAAGTGGCTAACACTATAGTTGAATTTCGTTATGCAACATTCTTTGAGGATGTGTTTCCTACTAAGACCGGTATACCTCAGGGTATTTCTGATGATGATCCTACTCACACATCGAGTTCCATTCCTGATCATGTGGAAAGGATGACAAATGTGGGGGCCGATCCTAGTAGTAGCTTTACTCCTAAAGAAGTAGAGGAACCTAGGAGTAGTAAGTGTGCGAAGGTAGTCAAGGACTTTGGAAGTGATTTTATCACTTACGATGTCGAGGATGAACCTTTAACTTTCCAACAAGCCATGGATTCTTCAGAATCTAGGTACTGGAAAGGTGCGGTAAAAAGTGAGATTGACTCTATTGTTTCTAATGGAACATGGGAATTGGTTGATCTACCTCCTGGGTGTTCTACTATAGGATGTAAATGGGTTTTCAAAAGAAAGATGAACCCGGATGGCTAAATAGATAATTATAAAGCTAGGCTAGTAGCTAAGAGTTTTAAGATAAAGGAAGGCATTGATTACTTTGATACATACTCTCCGGTTGCAAGAATGACAACAATCCGAATGCTTATAGCATTGGCTTCCGTACATGGTCTTATCATCCATCAAATGGATGTAAAGACAACTTTTCTTCATGATGAACTTGAAGAAGAGATTTATATGGATCAGCCTGAGGGATTTGTTGCTTCTGGTAATGAACGGAAAGTATGTAAGTTAATCAAGTCTATATATGGCTTAAAACAAGCTCCAAGAGACTGGCATAAAAAGTTTGATGAAACTATTTTAGAATCAGAGTTTGTAGTTAATGAAAGTGACAAGTGTGTCTACTACATGGTTAAAGGAAATGAATGTATTATTGTATGCCTATATGTTGATGATATTTTATTGTTTGGAACCAATATTGAGATTATTAACGAGACAAAAAGTTTCTTGAAAAGGCATTTTGAAATGAAGGATATGGGAGAGGCTAGTGTGATTCTTGGTATCAAGTTGACTCAGTCAACTGATGGAATAACCTTGTCACAATCTCATTATATAGAGAAATCTATACTTGAGAAGTATGGTTATTCAAATTGTAGAATCGCAAGTACTCCGTATGATCCTAAAATTGCCCTTGTCAAGAATAGTTCAGGAGTACCTGTGTCTCAGTTAAGGTATTCTCAGATTATTGGGAGTTTGCAGTATCTTGCTAATGGTACTATGTCGGATATTTCATATTCAGTGTCTAAGTTAGCAAGATATACAAGCTGTCCAAACAAGACTCATTGGGATGCTCTGGATAGAGTACTTAGATATCTGAAAGGCACCATCTATCTTGGTTTGCATTACAGAAGGTTTCCTGAAGTGCTAGAGGGATATAGTGATGCAAGTTGGATAGCTAAGAAGTCTGGTTCCAATGGAGTGACTGGATACTTGTTCACCCTTGCGGGTGGAGAAGTATCATGGAAGTCTTCTAGACAGACTGTTATAACTCGGTCTACTTTTGAGGCTGAGTTGTGTGCATTAGATGCCACGGGGACGGAGGCTGAATGGTTACATGGACTTATATCAGTGTTACCTGTAGTAAGCCGACCACTTCCTGCTCTTGCTGTTCATTGTGATAGCCGTACAACTATCGACAAGATTAACAGCAAGAAGTATAATGTGAAAACAAAGAGACATATCCAAGTTAGACTAAAGTCTATAAGGGGTCTAATGTCTGAAAGGATTATTGTTGTTGAGTTTATTGGAACTCAAGATAACCTAGCTGATCCTTTGACTAAGGGACTTAAGCATGATGTAGTCCTTAAGTCTAGGTTGGGGATGGGAATGATAGCCCATAATGATTCATCTACAACGGGAACCTAATACACATGAGAGGAGATCCCTCGAAAGTGTATTCAATGTGGTAATAACAAGTTGTAAGGGTGAATTGGTAATACCTTTACTATATACTGAGATACTCATGTATCTGAGTCTATCCACTGTAAACCTAAAAGGTACTGTTACTGCAAGTATAGAAAGAGTTAATTGAATTCTGAATGGGGTCAAGTCATATGACGAGATGCTAGCAATACATCTCTGGAGATGCCCAGCTAAGAGAATGTAATTGTGTGGTCGCAATTAGAGGAAATGGTTATTCCTTGAAGCATTCGACGAACAGGATCGAGACATGCCCATTAACGTCTCAAAGCTGTAGATCAGCACCATAGCCTTTGACTTGTCGTCGTCTATGGCGTGTGGTTACATCAAACGGATAGAGATTCAAGGTGAAACATTCCATCTATATCCGGTAGCCATCGAAGTAGAGGACTTAGGAGGGTTCAAACCCGGAAGGGTACCGACTCTGAAAAACAAGTCATGATGAGAACTGATATGCATTTCTGTATGGATTTGTGGGGGATTGTTAGAAAATGGAAAGGTTGAGGCATATTTTAAATATGTTCTTGATGGAATTTCCGGAAACTAACTATTGGAAGTTGTTCCTTATAGTGAGGACTTAAACTTTCATGTTTGGCTCTAAGACATTTTCTTAGTGAAATCCATAGATAAATTGAGTTGAATGAAGGATATTTGAAATGGAAATGTGGGTTGTTTTAGTTGAAAAAACTTGAACCCACATTGATTTTGTATTAAGAGGAAGAATCAGGTTGCAGATGAAAATCATGGCCATGATATATATTTCATGACCATGAAGAGGCATTAAAAAAAGATGGATATGCGGAAATGTTTCATGCCCATGAGAAAGTTTTCATGCCCATGAATGTACACTTGATTGGTCAGAAATGTTTCATGCCCATGAATAAGTTTTCATGCCCATGATGTGCAATCTGATTTTAAAATAGATTATTGATTTATTTTAATAGATGGATTAGATCAAAATTTGAATGGGCCAGAGGTTAAATTTTGATGGGCCTCTAAATCTGAAGCTATTAATGGATCAAATCATAATTAATATCAATATTTTTTCCTTTTAATGTTGTATGAGTAACGGTTTTATTTTGGTATATGATACATACAAAATATAACGTTACTTATACACACGTTTACGATAAGATAAGTGAGAAACCCTAGTTCTCTTCTCATTCTTCTGAGCTCACTCTTTCTCTCTCAATTTACATACAAGGTTTTTACATAGTTCTTTGGTGTTGAGGAAAAATTCGTTAACTAATAAAAACCGGAAGTACACGGGCGTACGTGAGTACGAGGGCAAGTACGGGTCGATCCACAGAGAACGCGAATTAAATTTCTAATATATAAACTAACAAAAGCAATTACTAGCACATAAAAATATCACTTATAAAAACAACTAAGGAACGGATTTCATCGGTCAAACACGAAATTGGGGTGTAGCATAAAAATTGATCTCCACTAACAATAAACATATAAGTATTCGAAATAAAGACAACCAATGATTTCGAATCAAATATAATCTAAAGTTGTAAAAACCACTTTGTATCGATCTTACCAATCAAGTCAATTCTCAAAACTTTATGGATCCTAACTATACGAACTCCCAACTCTACTTGTGTGGCTCGCATGAAAATACTCACATAAATATGATATTGAAAATGACTAGCAAAACAAATATGTTATTTAAAGCACTTACACCACATAATCATATTATGACGACCGACTACATCCACCCCTTAGAAAGGGCTCTAGCCTAGCATGATCAAAACAACAACGATATAAAATAAAGAACTCATACCAGAAATTAAAGAAAAGCTTAACTTTTTATTGCACGATAACTTGAATACAAGGAGGAATATTTTAGCTAGAGAAAAGAGATGAAGTAAAAGCTAGATGTGTTAATACAATGAACCTAACACGTCTATTTATACTAAAATATTTACAAAGAAGCAATAATTACAAAGATTTTTAATTGATTTACACCAATCCTTGTGATAAATTGCTTGCTCAACTTTCCCTTATTAGATGATTCTTGCTTGATTTCTCACGATTCTGCTGACTCATGATGACGTGGCTCGATATCTTGACTTAAATGCATTATTCTCCAATATTTGATCAAATCATGAAGATCTTCTCAATACCTGCACAATCAATAAAACCACACAACCAAGCATAAAAAGGGAAAATAAAATGTTAACTAATAAAAATAATACACTAATATTATACAAATAAAATGACTTATCAAATTCCCCCATATCAAAGCCAAGCTCGTCCTCGAGATTAAAGAAAAACCTATACTCACTGTCGTAGGAATCACGGATACTTTTAGGTGTACCAACCCGTTAAACTCGTAGACGATCTCTACAAGAGGAGTTTTGTCTCCTAAGGGTTTACAGAAGATATACCCATAAAATCTTTCATGCACCTACATCATTTATCAGGCTAACACTACCATGAGCTACAGCTAGCGTACACGAGTAAAGTGTGAACAATCTTAGCAACACATTTTAGAAAACTAGGGAATATGCCACTAGCTAGATATCACCCTCTTTGGTTAAGCCATAGGGTCAGACCAAAAACTAAGCTTCAACATCCCGTTACCTCGACTCTGAGTATCCATTTGGGCTTAACGTGGGGGTCTTGCACTTTTATTCCTACTTATATTTTTTTCACACACTAAACTATTGGTATGAGGTCATCACCTTTAGTGTTTATTTGTTCGGCCTAAGTCCAACACTCCTCAGTGCAAGTGAGTCACGGAGTCCATAAGGCTCCACCAACCAAAGAACCCCATTTCTAGTGCTAGTGGTTAGATTGACCGTGCAATGGTTGAGGTCCCAAAAGACTTATACACTAATACCCATTTAGCGAGTGTTAGTTCAGCAATCCCAGATCATACAAGACCTTAGGTTGCTAGGCACAAAGTCTCCTCAGACTTACTTACTCGGGTTATTAATGAGCCCAACCTAGTCAACTTCCCCACTAACATTCAACTTTATCGTTACTTGTATACTATAACTATATTCTTCTTTCTCTGTTTTTTTTTTGAAGTGCTTAACCCCCAAGCTTCCCCCCAAAATTATAATACTACGACTCTTAGCTCAAAGATGAAGACTCAAAGTTTTTAAGCAGACCTAAGGGCAGCTCCTCTAAAGGCACACCCAATTCGCGACACGTCCCCCTTAAATATTTGAAACAAAAGTTACCAAGACCCACCACTAATACAAGTGCGTACTAAGCATACATAACGCATGGCAATTTGTGATCATGGCAAGACTCGTGTCGTGTTTTATGGGCACAAGATTCGTCAACGGCTAATAACTTGAACTACCAACAGACTAAGGATCTTCATATACAATGCAACTAAACAGAATGCACTATAGAAGAAAAAATGAAACAAGATTTATAGAATGAACTACATGCACTACATGCAAACTATAAATCTATAATAATGACATGATTTTTTTTGTTTTTTGAATGAACTAACTAACAGGATTAGAGCTTTAAGCTAACCATAACTAACTCCCCCCATATCAAAATTTTATGTTGTCCTCAATGTTAAAGAAAAGGATACACAATAGATATAGAGGTGTACCATTCTTGCACTATGGTGGAGAAGGAGAAAAGCCGGAGTTTGCTAAAATATCCTGTTGAACAAAAAGTGAAGAATACAAACACACGTACAAAGTATACATGTCTCCCCCATATCAGGACTTAGCACACGACTAAGTCGGGAAGACTCAATTCCAAACCAACCCTACTCACTATTGGATGGATCAACAAGATCCACCCACTCCACATCCTCTAATGATGGATACTCTAGAAAGGATTTGAGCCTATGACCATTGACTTTGAACACATGGTCATTTTTGGGATCTTGAATATCCACGGCTCCATGGGGTAAATTTTGTGGACCAAGTAAGGTCCATCCCATATAGATCTTAATTTGCCAGGAAAAAGGTGTAAACGTGAGTTATAGAGGAGGACCTTTTCACCTACAACGAAAGTTTTGGATCGCAATTTCTTGTCATGAAACTTTTTTGTGCGATCCTTATAGATACGCGAACTTTCGTAAGCGTCATTTCTAAGTTCCTCTAACTCACTTAAATGGAGCATTCGTTGGGCTTTGACTTTATCTAAGTCAAAATTCATTTCCTTGATGGCCCAAAGTGCCCGATGCTCTAACTCGACTGGCAAATGACATCCCTTCCCATAAACCATGCGATAAGGTGACATACCTAAATTGTTCTTAAAGGCAGTTCGGTACGCCCACAAGGCATCAGGTAATCGTTTAGACCAATCCTTCCTAGTAGGGCTAATAGTTTTCTCAAGAATGATTTTAATCTGAAGATTAGACACTTCGACTTGGCCACTAGTTTGTGGGTGATATGCGGTGGCCAATCGATGCTTCACTCCATATTTGAGAAGGAGAGAAGAAAAATGTCTATTATCAAAGTGGGTACCCCTATCACTGATGATAGTACGAGGGGTCCCAAAGCAACTAAAGATGTTATCTTTGAGAAAATTGACCACGACTTTGTGGTCATTGGTGCGTGAGGGGATTGCCTCAATCCACTTCGAGACATAGTCAACCGCTAGAAGGAAATACAAATTACCAAAAGATGACGGGAAGGGACCCATGAAATCTATCCCCCAAATATCAAAAATGTCAACTACAAGAATACTATTAAGTGGCATCTCATCTCTCTTAGAGATCTTTCCAACATGTTGGCATCTCACACAACTCTTACAAAAGGTGTTGGCATCTTTGTGAAGTGTTGGCCAATAAAAACCGCTTTCGAGGATTTTGGCTGCGGTCTTTTGAGAACTAAAATGGCCACCACAAGCCATGTCATGACAAAAAGAGAGAATACTCTTATGTTCATGTTCGGGGACATAGCGACGAATGATTTGGTCTGGACAATACTTAAAGAGGTAAGGATCATCCCAAAAGTAATAATGGACACGAGAGAAGAATACATCTTTCTCTGCCTTGGTCCAATGATGAGGAATCTCTTTAGTGGCAAGGTAGTTCACTATGTCGGCAAACCAAGGTTCGTGAGATGAAATGGCTAGGAGTTGTTCATCAGGAAAGGACTCATTTATAGGGTTTTCATCAAATGGAGCATTAGATACTCGTGAAAGATGATCAGCTACAACATTCTCGGACCCTTTTTTGTCCTTAATCTCTATATCAAATTCTTGAAGTAAGAGAATCCAACGAACGAGACGTGCCTTGGTGTCCTTCTTGGACATCAAATAGCGCAAAGCAGCATGGTTGGTGTAAATAGTCATATGTGAACCGACCAAGTAAGAGCGAAACTTTTCTAGTGCATAGACCACAACTAAAAACTCTTTTTCCGTGACTGTGTAGTTTTGCTGGGCATCATTAAGGGTGCGACTAGCATAGTAAATCACTCGTGGAAACTTATCTATTCATTGTCCTAAAACAACTCCTATGGCTGTGTCAGAAGCGTCACACATGAGTTCGAATGGGAGTGACCAATCAGGAGGGTGCATGATAGGGGCAGAAGTGAGAAGACTATTTAACTTCTCGAAAGCGAGGACGCAATGAGAGTTAAAATCAAATGGTGCATCCCTTTCAAGGAGTTTTGTGAGAGGCCTAGAGATAGTACTAAAGTTTTGGATGAATCGTCTGTAAAAACCAGCGTGTCCTAAGAACGAGCGCACCTCTTTCACAGGTTTAGGAATGAGAAGGTTAGAAATGATATCAACCTTAGCTCTATCGACTTGAATGCCATCTTGTGAAACAATGTGGCCTAACACAATACCTTGTTTTACCATGAAATGACATTTCTCCCAATTAAGGACAAGACACTTTTCCTCACATCTCACAAGAACTTTCCCCAAGTTTCTAAGACAGTGTTCGAAAGAGGATCCATGGATGGAGAAATCATCCATAAAGACTTCGAGGAAGTCTTCGACCATGTCAGAGAAAATACTCAACATACACCTTTGGAAACAACTGGGTGCATTACACAAACCAAAAGACAAACGATGAAAGGCAAAGGTTCCAAAAGGGCATGTGAATGTGGTTTTTTCTTGATCCTCGGGGGCAATATAGATTTGGTTATACCCCGTGTACCCATCTAGGAAACAATAATACTTGTGCCCAGCCAACCGTTCGAGCATTTGGTCTATGAAGGGAAGTGGAAAATGATCTTTCCTAGTAACCTCATTGAGTTTACGATAATCTATACAAACACGCCATCCAGTTTGGATACGTGAAGGTATCAACTTATTGCTCTCATTTTTCACTACAGTGACACCTGATTTCTTTGGCACCACGTGAATAGGACTAACCCAAGGACTATCAGAGATGGGGTATATAATGCCATGATCTAACCACTTAATGATTTCCTTACGAACTGCCTCTTTCGTTATGGGATTGAGGCATCGCTGAAAGTCTCTCTTAGGTGTAGCATTCTCCTCAAGATGAATTTGGTGTTGTACGATAGTGGGACTTATACCCTTGAGGTCGGCCATGGACCAACCTATAGCTTCTTTGTGTTGTCTAAGTAGATTGACTAATTGGGTTTCCTGGTCAAGGGTTAAGTCACTAGCAATAATGACTGGCAAAGTGTCATTTTCACCTATGAACGCATACTTAAGAGTAGAAGGAACTGGTTTCAAATCAAGTTTAGGAGCCTCAATGATGGACGGTTTTGCAACAGTCCTAGGCTCGAGATAGATTTCCTCGGGTTTTGTTTCCCATTTTGCACCAATTGCATTGAGTTCTTCAGGCATGTCTTCAGAAGACATATCTTTATCCAACTCTTCAAGTTTCTCATCACTCTCATATTCCTCTAAAATCTTTTCCACGAGAGTCCCAATCGCACACACCTCACGAGTATCTTCCTCAAATGACTCTAAGTGCTGATTAGTGAAATTAAAGATGTTTAAATCAGCGGTCATGTTTCCAAAGGACATTTTCATGGACCCATTACGACAATTAATGATAGCATTAGAAGTTGCAAGGAATGGACGACCAAGGATGAGAGGAATTTTTCCTTTGGTGCTAGAGACAGGTTGTGTCTCAAGCACAATGAAATCAACGGGGAAGTAGAATTCGCCAACTTTGATGATCACATCCTCAATAATACCTTACGGTACCTTGACAGAACAGTCTGCTAGTTGAAGAGTGACATGAGTGGGTTAAAGATCACCTAACCCTAGTTGACGATAGACAGCAAGAGGTAAAAGGTTAACACTAGAACCTAAGTCAAGAAGACATTTCTCAACGAGAGTGTTACCAATGGTGCAAGAGATGGTGGGACAACCAGGATCTTTGTATTTGATCGGAACGTTATTGTTAGAGAGGATTGATGTGACGCCCCCAAATCCGAGGTCAAAGATTCAAGTCGTCACATCACCATCCAACCATATCATACCTGTATTAACTTTACAACTCAACAATACATCCATCCAGACCTTAATCTTACGCACAAACAAGTTAGAGCCTCAGAAACGATAATCAAAAGTAACACTAAATATTACAATTCATCTATACAATCCAGAATCTTATGCACTTCCACTTATACAACTACACTTGAAGACAAGTCTTACTATTACAGTTGAAAACCTATCAGACTTACTCTGTAGTGTTTATCAGGAACTAAATCATCTCCGGGGTAAATCTTCTACTCCTCTTCTGCTGGTGCAGAGTTAATCGGCCAAATTCTTCTCTTTCTGAAAAGTTTTTATAAAGCAAGAATGAGCTACATAATGCTCATCAAGTTCACCATTTTGAAAAATAATAATGTGGTTTATTTCGAAAACATTCCCAACTATATGGGTATATATCTCAGATTTCAAAACATAATTGGACAATATATATGTCCGAGTTTGAATAAAAGATCTATACTCATTAAGGAGCTTTAAGAATAACATATGAACCCTTTATAAGGTCCCCATTTCAATATATCTCAAGCTTGAAAATATATACATATGAGCATATCATTTTCGGCAAAACACTCTACGGTTAACATACTGTACACGGAATACATCATTGCAAACCTCTTTCCTTCCATTAGCTTAGAAGGTTTCTCATTCAAAAACATTTCATTCTTTGAAATAATTGCAAGAGTGCTCTAACACGTGCCAATCTTTATAGAAAATCTTGCAGTTCTAGATACTGCACGATGTCAATATTTTTCTTATCAAAAACCACACTATCGGCAACTTGGCACTTAGGCCCAAGAAGCAGTGTCTGAGTATTTTTCCAAAGTGGAGGATGGGACTTGAAGAAAACATAAAACCTGAAAGGGATTGACGATGATCGGTCGCCACATCCAAGTCCAATAATCCGCGGGTCTTCTCTACCGGTAGAAAGATAGAAACTACATCCGTAACTATCCTCGGGTGAAAACTACATCCGTAATCACCCTCGATGAAAACTACATCCGTAATCATCCTTCGGCAACACCTGGGCCGGAATAATAATTGATGGACCGCCTGGCTCACGGCCGCTTACACATCCCGGGAATCGTTCGTCAACGATTCCCACACCTGTCAGAGTCCTCTTTTTTTTCTTTCTTGTCAAAAATCATTTTTTTGATAGAAAATTCGAGTAGTTGATGTTCGACCTCAGTCGACCGATAATTCTTGAAAAGTGTACAAGAAGCAAAACCTGACCGGGGGTTGTCGAAAATGTTTTGGGTTCGAAAGAGTTCGAGTTTGAAAACGATGAAGGTATCTTGGATTAGTTTTGTCTTTAAAATAATGAACAATAATTAATAAATGATATTTTGAGATTTAATATAAACAATTAATAAAATAATTATTTAATTAAAATAAGCTTTTAATCCAAGATAGATATTTTTGAGTATTTATAATAATGTAAAAATAATAAATACTTAAGTATACGATACTTCCCGAATGACCCTTCGGTTTTTCGCAATTTAATCACGATACAATAATATACCGCTTCCCGGTCAATAGCATATTTGGATCGCTATGACCTCTATTGCTAGAGTCGTTGTCCGAAGGAAACATTTTCATTCTAAGTTCAAGGGTGTACAAACACATATGTGCATATATCTCAAACTTCAACATAACCTCATAAAGCGTAAGCATATAATACATTTGAAAGCCACAAACAATACAGTGAAAATCCTTATATATAAGTTTTGAAAAGTAAACTTGCCTTGGTAGGGTGGGGTGGTCGAGCTCGCGACGTGGAACGAAGATCTATACATGATCAATATTCGTACGTTAGTACCTTAACAACACTGCTTAATCGTAAGGTTTTAAAGGATGTAAGACCAACTTAAAGACTCCAATTTGTGACCACTAACCCTCCCATATGACCATGTCATCACTTTATCACATTCGTTACCCATTCGACTCGAATCCATTCCTCAAACTTGAAACACAAGTGAGTACTCTTAAAACTACGTTAAACTAACCTCCTAGGTGATTTTTCACTCGCGCGCACTTCGCTCTAACATTTTTATAAAATCGAAAAAAATAATCCTTTTTACAAAATTCTTTTTCTTATACTTTCTTCACTGCAATGTGGTGTAAATATAATTTTCACACATCCCAAGGATTTTTCTAAGGTCCTTAACCAAGCCCTTAAACCATACTCTTTCCTGCAGGGATTTCCTACTGCGCAGTTTGTACTCTACGATTTTTATAAAATTGGAAAATTCAAATTTTCACCTAATTCTTTTTATGTCATCTACTCCACTGTAAGAACTTGCTACTCAATTTTTACCATAGGTTCAACACCGATTTTAAGGGTCCAAAAATTATTTACAAGGGGACAATTCTCTGCAACTCCCTACTCAGAACACATCTCACTAAATCGTCCATAACTCAAAATCTACAAATCACTTGGAATTAAACTTTACATTTCTAAAAACTACAGATCAAGACCTTTCCAAGCATATAAGGTAGGTTTCCAGGGGAGTAGATTTAGGGTTCCGAATCACAGCTTGAAACAGGGGTATTTGCAGATTTGTCAAAACCACTTATTACAAGACATACAACTTCCAAAATTTCCACCCACTTCAATATCATCACAAATATACCAAACTCAAATTTTATCTACTCTCATGACTTCATATAACATAACAAAATTTTTCATCACAACAATTTTCATCAATATCCAAGATTTTCCAATAATCAAACTTGATCCAACATTTTTATCACTAGAACTTTTAGATCTCATCAAACCAAGCTTAAAATCTTTCAATGGCTACTAGGGTTAAGAAATTATACCTTCCTTGAAGTTCAAAGTATCTCAACAAGGCTTGAAATCCTTCTCAAACTCCTTGGTTGATCAATATATGGTTTAATCTTTAAGATCCAAAAACAAGATTTCATAAGATCACTATTCACCAAACAACTTTGACAATTTTTCTAGGTATTCTCGGATTCATATAATATTATGAAAATTAAAACGTACCTCACTAGTACTCTGAAGAACCTTGGGATTTAATTTGGGAATATTTGAGATAGTGGAAGGCAAGGAAAAAAAATATTTTCTCCTCCTTGTTCTGTTGCTCAGCAGAATGCAGAAAAAAAGAAGAGAGAAGTGGTGTTTGCTACTTGCTTTGCTTTTTATTTTAACTACAATAATGTGCTAATATCTTATATGTATAAAGGCTATGGCTAGTTGGTCAAGATTTTCCAAGTCTAAAAAGCCTACACAATTTGCTTGGTGATCCATCTTTTATGCTAACTATGTTTCCTAACTAGTTGGTTTGTTTCTAACTAGTACTTGGTTTTCTAACCATGCTACCAACTACTAGTTACCTAGTTCCTTGGCTTGGTTACTAGCTAAATCAACCACCTTGCATGTAATTTGCATGGATTTTGCATGGGTATTGCCCTTGGTTATTTTCCAAGTTTATTACTTAATTTTCCATGCAATGTTATACCACTCCTTAAAAATGTTCTTAATAAAATCTCTTCAAGTAGTTCTCATTTCTCCAATATCTTCTTAATTCTTATTCCATAACATTCTCATGCTTATAAAGTCCTTGGCCATGTCACGGCTTTCGTATTTATCGCTTTCTAAAAAATCGTAATTTCTTACGAAGTGTGATTTACTAATTTTTGACGGCTTTTACATACACTCATTTTGCTTATATAATTTTAATATGAATTAATCATCCTCAAATTTCCATTACATAATTATGGGTGGGATTTGTTTTTCTTACACACTGAAGTTACTATTCATCCGGGTCTTTTCTACAGTAGTACAAAAATCAGGGTTATTACAGTCTCCCCCCCTTAAAAGGATTTCGTCCCGGAATCAGGTCGAGAATAGGTGGGGGTACTTCTCTTGCATCTCACTTTCCAATTCCCAAGTTGATTCTTCTACGTTGTGATTCTGCCACAATACTCTGACTAGTCTGACCACCTTGTTCCTTAGCACTTGCTCCTTCTCTATCCATGATTTCCACGGGTTGCTCCACATAGGTCAAGTCGGGTCATAGGTCCACTTGGTTATACTCTATCACATGCCGATAGTCGGTGTGGTAGGGTCATAACATAGACATATGAAACACATTATGAATTTGCTGTAAGCTTGGGGCAAGGCTAACTCGTAGGCTAACTTCCCAATACGCCTCAAAATCTCAAAAGGTCCAATAAACCTCATACTTAGCTTCTCTTTCTTAACAAACCGCATCAATCCTTTCCAGGGGATACCTTTAGCATCACGAAGTTTCCCACCTCATACTCCTTTAATATCTCATAAAATTTGACCATTCGAAATAATGGGTTTCGTAAAAAAAACTAATGACTTTTACATACACTCGTCTGTACCGTAAGGACGTAATATCAATTCGAAATCTTCATTTAATAATTCGTACATATCGTGATTGCGAAATTTTCTTATCCACCCATAAAATTACTATTCATCCAGGTTTCGAATATTCACAAAAATTAGGGCTATTGCAGTCTCATCTCCTTAAAAGGATTCTATCTTAAGAACCTAAGGATAATAGTTGTGGATACAATCCCAACCTTACCCTTTCCAACTCTCAGGTTGACACTTCAACCCTATTGTTCTCTCCCTTGGTCTCACCAACGCTTTAATGTTGTTTCTCAACGCATACTCTCCTCGACCTGTATTCCTTATCGGTTGTTCTATGAATGAAAATTTCTATCCCACTACTTATACGTTCCTCCTCTACCTTGTTCATAGTATCCATGTTGAGTCCTTGTATCGTTAGCCCGTGAATACTTTGTGGTCGTGTTTTATAATCTGAGACAACGTCAATACGCACGGTATTCCTCATATTCCTTGGCTTGATTAGCACGCATGTGTTGCCTCCCGTCAGTCATTACCACTTGCTATGGATACTGTATAGTCTTCGGTATACGTCGAACCAGTCCCGCTACTATATCCCTCGTTCATTGACTTCTTCGTAACGCAAGAAAAGCGAAACTTCTTCTTTCGTAGTACGCTTTACAAGAGACGTCCTTACGTTCGCATGGTGACGATCGTGATAACAATATTCATATCATGGATAAGTTTTTATTCTCGACTGCCCCGTGAAATCTAAGGCACGACACTAAATATAAATTCGATCGTCTGGATAATTCTTCTTCCCTGTCCGTCAGCCACAGATCAAATTAGTACATACGCTCAATCTCTTTATTAATTATACTTGAAAGCACCTTCAATATTCGAAGTTTAACCTTAAGTTTCTATCTGACGTAATCACTGCAGAAGTTTTATATTGCACCGCCATCTCTTCCGTATATAAATCGATAATCTCCTAAATGGAAAGTCTCTCGTAGGTAAATCACTTGGTCCAGCAATTATAAATCAACTAGGACCATCTCTTGGCTCGGTCTTCGGCGACCTACTCATGAAGTTCATTATAATTCTGTCCACGTTCAAGATTTTCTACAGGCGGAATTAATCCACTAGATCTCTATCATTTTGTTTTTGACATGTTGCGTTTGTACTTAATAGTTTGCCAATACCATTCTTCACATCCGTTTGCCAAACATTCTCTTAATTCTCTGTACATCTTTGTCCCTCCCTATAATTTAGTCATTTTCCTCTAACATTATTCTTTATTGTATATACTCTATTTTCTCAGTCAATACTGACTGAATTCCAATTTCGAATAATCCATTCTATAGGTATCGGCCACCACACTAGCCTTTCCTGGGTAATAACATATTTCTCCATTATACTCCCTGCTCCCTTTCGTCACCTTCTCTTTATTATGTTTAGTTCTAATATGAAGATATACTTATGGCACTTGTGGAAAAATTTTCACACTTTTCTCATAAAGTTAACGTCTTAGTTTTATGCGTGAACGCTATCATGACTAATCCCCGACTCACGGTTAGTGCTATCTCGTAACCTTTATGTTGTTTAGAAGTATAGGCTATCATCCTTTTTCTACTGCATCTGCACACCTCTTAAACTCTTGAAAGACGCATCATCGTGACCCTCAAAGTCCTCTTTTTTTCATCAAGTATAGCTAATAACGAGGTTGTTGCTCATATCTCATTTCATTCCAAAACTTTGTTCATTAATCCATAAATGCTTCTGACTCATTAGTCCACTCAAATGATACTACCATAATTTTATAACGTTTATATTAGTGTGAAATGCCAATTTGGGCACAGTACAGAGGTCGATCTTGAGTTGGTGAAACCCGCTTTTTAACCTTATCTTTGAAAAACAACTACGCATTTTAACTAGTCAACAATTCCTCCATTTCCGATAAGGGTATCAGTTCTTGATGGAATATGTAAGATGTCATACGCTCGTCCTCTTTCACCATTGGCGCCAATCAGCCTGAGGCCTGCATGCTACTGCAATTCCCAATAAACTTGATTAGGTGGTAATCTCGAAGAATCATTGGCATATATCCATGCATCCATTTGCTATTAGGGGCCTGTTAAACTTTATGTCTCTCTATGTGCATCAATCCCTTTAAGCTAAATAAAGCTTCACATTCTTGCCACGATATTTCTTCCTTTCTTGTCCATCTCACTTCCATGTTAGTTTCCTCTAAGGATATGTTTTACATCGCAATCGATTTGCACTTCTTGGATCAGGAAAAGGCTTGGTAACTCCAGAATTCATTAATATAACATCCTAACAACGGTTGGTAGGAGCGTACTCCCAACCACCTCATCATTTCTTATCACCTCCCTTACACTAATATTAAAGGTCCTTGTGGTATGCCCCGACATGTTCCTCCAACTTTAAATAATTACTCGGCATAATGCTCTGGCTGCACAATTACAACATTTGGTTTTTTTTATCTCATATTGATGTAACGGTTCATAATTGTACCACCCGTTCACCTTAGAGTAATCACTTTGAAAGGAATGGTTTCAAAATAACAAGGTCCAATAGATAATTTCAATAAGAATTCCATATTGGATGTTCCGAGAATGTTGATGGTTCCAAATACTAGGAGTCTCGATTTTCGGAGATGTAAGGATAGACAGAAAGAGTACAACAAGGTTTATTCCTTCAGGTCCTGATAATTCTGTAATATGATATCATAGAGAATGTTGCACGAGGGCAATGATTGTTGGATACAAAAGTCATAAAGACGGTCTTTATACAATTCTTACATCGGGTGGATACTTTTCCTCCTGAATAATAAGAGGAAATCTAAAGTCGCATTGATGAAGGTCAGCCAATAGAAAGAAATTCTACTCCATGACAATTAAAGAATGAAGTAGTTTGTCATCCAAATAATCAATGGTTTCAAATGAATTCTCATTGTATGAATGAAAGAATAAAATATTCGATATAAAGTCTTATACGAAGATGGGTAAGAGTTCAAGTCGAGTGGGCGACCTCACTAGGTCTCAATCAAGTTATTCATCGAACTTTCATCATTATGCTTTACCATAGGCAAGATGCATGGCAGAATTGTTGAATAAATTAAATTGGGAGTTGGACCAATGAAACAATAACTAGTCCTTTTCAAGAAACAATAGCAACTAGCTAGACAAAATTTGCTAGTCCAATTGTTTGAGACATCACCACTAGCTAGGACAGTTAGCTAAATGTTCTTCGTAATGACACATTGGTGACTAGTCAGAACAATCAACTAGTCATTCATATTGACATATCAACTAGCTGGTTTCGATTGGCTAGAACGAAATTTCAACACCGTAGCCACTGAAGAAACTTTAGGCTACTCGGACAACGAATGAAAATAAGAAGTTATTAAGTTTGAAAAAAGAAAACTATAAAATCTGAAAAGAATGTTCTAGGTATCCGAACAATCGATAACCTCTCATCAAATATTACTTACCAGTGAAACGGTCCACCCAAGGGTGCCTCCGTACACATGCTTTATCAGATCCTACAATAGAATTAAATTCAGAATACCGATATAAAAATGATATCCTTACTATGATTTCAATGTACGATGTACAATCTCATCTCGAATAGTAGAAAAGAATTCATGAAGGATGTCTGGACATTAGATCATCCATGTCCTCAGTAATTTGAAAAATATTTATGAGCTCAACTGAAGAGTGCAAGTATGAAAGAAGCAATCAAATGTCAATATTCGTTAAATAATATTCATCGATTAATTAAGGAAATATTTGTTGAACCTTCCTTGGATAATTGAAAGAAAGTGTAAATAGGCCTGAGCCGAACAAGATCATCATGAATTTTTGAATAGAATGTTCATGGATCAAATAAAATTACTTCGGATAAGTCCTGCTTTAGGGAAAGTATCTCACTGGTTGTTATTCCACAAGTATGAAGTAGAAAGCTAGAACGGTTACCTGATATAAACTAATCGAGGTAACAGGGTTAGTGAACAGTTTAAAATGAAGTAGTGCACCTGCCGGTAGTTACCAAAATAAGTTAATGATCATTCGTGCATCTCATTATCACCATTATGAGGGTAACTCCATCTCTTCGTCTTCGTAATACAAGACACCAACTAGTGCGTCTCTCAATCATCATCTTAAAGTCATTTATCGAGTTGGGGTTTCAAAAATATATCTGTCATTTCCGTGCTTTATCTTGAAGACCAAGCTTCACATCATTCCGGGGACACCTGCCAAGTCCATAGGGTCCTATTTCATGCCTTCCGACATGAATCACAAGTGGCCTGTTCCCCTTGGGAACAGATCAAAGAGATCTCTCAGGGATCTCAGTGCAGT
Source organism: Saposhnikovia divaricata (assembly GCA_036435485.1). NCBI lineage: Eukaryota > Viridiplantae > Streptophyta > Magnoliopsida > Apiales > Apiaceae > Saposhnikovia > Saposhnikovia divaricata. Next base: position 64,075,715 of record CM071595.1, on the reverse strand, counting down.
CCATAGGTTCAGTGGCGGGTGTGTGTATGTGAACATATACCAAAAATATTGAGGTCTACAATACATATATACGTAGTCCCTGATAACATCTCTATCAAAGGATCCCACTCCAGACCCGCTGGTCTTTTCTTTTGGTAGACTCTGAGATCACTGTATCGCTCGTTGCAACCATATTCAACTTCTCTTGAGTCCCTTTGTTAATTCTACTTGTTTGTTCTCTAAGTTAAACTACCATGCTCTCGCGTCCGAATCATGTGTGGAATTATCTTGCACGCTCGTCTTATGATAACATTCTCGTATAACACATGTAAAATTCGTCATCAAGGGTAATGAAATCGACAACGACATAGTGACCAACTTTCAGGTAAACCCGTTACTTATCGAAAATCAGATCTTATAGCCAAAGTAAAAGACTTTCATTATTCCAAGTACTAAGTACCATTAATTATGTAGGGAAGTCTAAACTTCTTGATTCTTAAAATGCCGCCTCCTAAACTGTGGAGGACTATGGGCCACAAAATTTATGCCAGCCTAGTCATCCGATCATATTGGCAATATCGCCTCTACCTCAGCTGCTCTTGAGATTGCGCTCTGCTTCCTATAACATTACCTATGATAGGTCATGTACGACTCTTAAACCTCTATTCATCATTTTGAAGGTCTCTAAGGATTCTATCAACCCTAGTATAATACCTCCAGTAAACACTCCAGTCCATTCTACTCACCGGTACCTCTTCCAGAAGTCCAATAATAAGTTTACTACGATCTCTTATGTCATTCTCCTACTTAGACTTAACTCTCAACACTCTCGTTTCTGAGTACTGTAACTTATCGCTCTGATACCATTTCTGTGACGCCCCCAAATCCGAGGTCAAAGATTCAAGTCGTCACATCACCATCCAACCATATCATACCTGTATTAACTTTACAACTCAACAATACATCCATCCAGACCTTAATCTTACGCACAAACAAGTTAGAGCCTCAGAAACGATAATCAAAAGTAACACTAAATATTACAATTCATCTATACAATCCAGAATCTTATGCACTTCCACTTATACAACTACACTTGAAGACAAGTCTTACTATTACAGTTGAAAACCTATCAGACTTACTCTGTAGTGTTTATCAGGAACTAAATCATCTCCGGGGTAAATCTTCTACTCCTCTTCTGCTGGTGCAGAGTTAATCGGCCAAATTCTTCTCTTTTTGAAAAGTTTTTATAAAGCAAGAATGAGCTACATAATGCTCAGCAAGTTCACCATTTTGAAAAATAATAATGTGGTTTATTTCGAAAACATTCCCAACTATATGGGTATATATCTCAGATTTCAAAACATAATTGGACAATATATATGTCCGAGTTTGAATAAAAGATCTATACTCATTAAGGAGCTTTAAGAATAACATATGAACCCTTTATAAGGTCCCCATTTCAATATATCACAAGCTTGAAAATATATACATATGAGCATATCATTTTCGGCAAAACACTCTACGGTTAACATACTGTACAGGGAATACATCATTGCAAACCTCTTTCCTTCCATTAGCTTAGAAGGTTTCTCATTCAAAAACATTTCATTCTTTGAAATAATTGCAAGAGTGCTCTAACACGTGCCAATCTTTATAGAAAATCTTGCAGTTCTAGATACTGCACGATGTCAATATTTTTCTTATCAAAAACCACACTATCGGCAACTTGGCACTTAGGCCCAAGAAGAAGTGTCTGAGTATTTTTCCAAAGTGGAGGATGGGACTTGAAGAAAACATAAAACCTGACAGGGATTGACGATGATCAGTCGCCACATCCAAGTCCAATAATCCGCGGGTCTTCTCTACCGGTAGAAGGATAGAAACTACATCCGTAACTATCCTCGGGTGAAAACTACATCCGTAATCACCCTCGATGAAAACTACATCCGTAATCATCCTTCGGCAACACCTGGGCCGAAATAATAATTGATGGACCGCCTGGCTCACGGCCGCTTACACATCCCGGGAATCGTTCGTCAACGATTCCCACACCTGCCAGAGTCCCCTTTTTTTCTTTCTTGTCAAAAATCATTTTTTTGATAGAAAATTCGAGTAGTTGAAGTTCGACCTCAGTCGACCGATAATTCTTGAAAAGTGTACAAGAAGCAAAACCTGACCGGGGGTTGTCGAAAATGTTTTGGGTTCAAAAGAGTTCGAGTTTGAAAACGATGAAGGTATCTTGGATTAGTTTTGTCTTTAAAATAATGAACAATAATTAATAAATGATATTTTGAGATTTAATATAAACAATTAATAAAATAATTATTTAATTAAAATAAGCTTTTAATCCAAGATAGATATTTTTGAGTATTTATAATAATGTAAAAATAATAAATACTTAAGTATACGATACTTCCCGGATGACCCTTCGGGTTTTCGCAATTTAATCACGATACAATAATATACCGCTCCCCGGTCAATAGCATATTTGGACCGCTACGACCTCTATTGCTAGAGTCGTTGTCCGAAGAAAACATTTTCATTCTAAGTTCAAGGGTGTACAAACACATATGTGCATATATCTCAAACTTCAACATAACCTCATAAAGCGTAAGCATATAATACATTTGAAAGCCACAAACAATACAGTGAAAATCCTTATATACAAGTTTTAAAAAGTAAACTTGCCTTGGTAGGGTGGGGTGGTCGAGCTCGCGACGTGGAACGAAGATCTATACATGATCAATATTCGTACGTTAGTACCTTAACAACACTGCTTAATCGTAAGGTTTTAAAGGATGTAAGACCAATTTAAAGACTCCAATTTGTGACCACTAACCCTCCCATATGACCATGTCATCACTTTATCACATTCGTTACCCATTCGACTCGAATCCATTCCTCAAACTTGAAACACAAGTGAGTACTCTTAAAACTACGTTAAACTAACCTCCTAGGTGATTTTTCACTCGCGCGCACTTCGCTCTAACATTTTTATAAAATCGAAAAAAATAATCCTTTTTACAAAATTCTTTTTCTTATACTTTCTTCACTGCAATGTGATGTAAATATAATTTTCACACATCCCAAGGATTTTTCTAAGGTCCTTAACCAAGCCCTTAAACCATACTCTTTCCTGCAGGGATTTCCTACTGCGCAGTTTGTACTCTATGATTTTTATAAAATTGGAAAATTCAAATTTTCACCTAATTCTTTTTATGTCATCTACTCCACTGTAAGAACTTGCTACTCAATTTTTACCATAGGTTCAACACCGATTTTAAGGGTCCAAAAATTATTTACAAGGGGACAATTCTCTGCAACTCCCTACTCAGAACACATCTCACTAAATCATCCATAACTCAAAATCTACAAATCCCTTGGAATTAAACTTTACATTTCTAAAAACTACAGATCAAGACCTTTCCAAGCATATAAGGTAGGTTTCCAGGGGAGTAGATTTAGGGTTCCGAATCACAGCTTGAAACAGGGGTATTTGCAAATTTGTCAAAACCAATTATCACAAGACATACAACTTCCAAAATTTCCACCCACTTCAATATCATCACAAATATACCAAACTCAAATTTTATCTACTCTCATGACTTCATATAATATAACAAAATTTTTCATCACAACAATTTTCATCAATATCCAAGATTTTCCAATAATCAAACTTGATCCAACATTTTTATCACTAGAACTTTTAGATCTCATCAAACCAAGCTTAAAATCTTGCAATGGCTACTAGGGTTAAGAAATTATACCTTCCTTGAAGTTCAAAGTATCTCAACAAGGCTTGAAATCCTTCTCAAACTCCTTGGTTGATCAATATATGGCTTAATCTTTAAGATCCAAAAACAAGATTTCATAAGATCACTATTTACCAAGCAACTTTGACAATTTTTCTAGGTATGCTCGGATTCATATAATATTATGAAAATTAAAACGTACCTCACTAGTACTCTGAAGAACCTAGGGATTTAATTTGGGAATATTTGAGATAGTGGAAGGCAAGGAAAAAAATTATTTTCTCCTCCTTGTTCTGTTGCTCAGCAGAATGCAGAAAAAAAGAAGAGAGAAGTGGTGTTTGCTACTTGCTTTGCTTTTTCTTTTAACTACAATAATGTGCTAATATCTTATATGTATAAAGGCTATGGCTAGTTGGTCAAGATTTTCCAAGTCTAAAAAGCCTACACAATTTGCTTGGTGATCCATCTTTTATGCTAACTATGTTTCCTAACTAGTTGGTTTGTTTCTAACTAGTACTTGGTTTTCTAACCATGCTACCAACTACTAGTTACCTAGTTCCTTGGCATGGTTACTAGCTAAATCAACCACCTTGCATGTAATTTGCATGGATTTTGGATGGGTATTGCCCTTGGTTATTTTCCAAGTTTATTACTTAATTTTCCATGCAATGTTATACCACTCCTTAAAAATGTTCTTAATAAAATCTCTTCAAGTAGTTCTCATTTCTCCAATATCTTCTTAATTCTTATTCCATAATATTCTCATGCTTATAAAGTCCTTGGCCATGTCATGGCTTTCGTATTTATCGCTTTCTCAAAAATCGTAATTTCTTACGAAGTGTGATTTACTAATTTTTGACGGCTTTTACATACACTCATTTTGCTTATATAATTTTAATATGAATTAATCATCCTCAAATTTCCATTACATAATTATGGGTGGGATTTGTTTTTCTTACACACCGAAGTTACTATTCATCCGGGTCTTTTCTACAGTAGTACAAAAATCAGGGTTATTACAATTGAGCTCACGTGAGCAGCAAGGAAAGCCTTTTTAGGAACATTGGTTGCCCTCTTTTTAGTGCACATATCCTTGAGAAACTTAGCATACGACGGGACTTGTGCGATTGAATCTAAAAGAGGAATGTTCATTTTCACTTGTGAGAAAATTTCTAGAATCTTCTCTAGATGAGGTGACTTTTGGGAAAGAAGTCTATTTGGAAAAGGGGCTTTGGGTGTGAATCGAGGATCAACACCCTTTCCTTTCTGAGCATCACTCTCTTCCTCTTTTGACTCCTCAGATGAGTTAGTCTTAGATGAAGATGCTTGATTTGGATCTTGGGGTTTGGGATTATGTGACTTTTTAGCCCGTTGATAACTGATGACAGCATTCACGTGCTTATTTGGGTTCTCATCCATGTTGTGGACTTGCCTAGCACTAGATTGGGTTGAGGCATGACGAGGGTTGACCTCGGGTTGGCTAGGAAAAGTCCCAGCCTCACGACTACTCATTTGAGTGGCCATTTGACCCACTTGAGTTGCTAACTGTCCTACTTGTTTTGTAAGAAGTTCTAAACTCTGACGAAGGATAACATTTTCATCATTCACGGGTGGGTGATTTGTTGTTGGGCCACTTTGAGATGTTTGGGCTTGTTGGTAAGACTCGCTCTTGGGCTTTGGGTAAACTCCCCTTGGGTAGTACTGTGGTTGGGTTTGATTTTGGGCCCCTTGGGACCACGAGAAATTAGGATGATTGCGATACCCAGGATTGTAAGTGTTTGAGAAAGGATCATTTCTGGGCTTTTGAAATGGGTACACAGCATTGGTTTTCTCTATAGGTCGAGCTACTTGACACTCCTCAGCAAAATGATCTAACACTCCACAAATACTACAAGATAAAGATATGGTCTCTAAAGACGCGACAGGTTGCGAAGTTTGAGACTTTTGTTTCTCAAGTGCTTCAAGTCTTTTTGAGATAGAAGCAAGAGCAGAGTTTTCGAAGGCAGACTCGATGGAACGGACACTATTACGAGAAACACTATGGTCTCTCTCAGACGTACTCTCCCACTCAGCACTCCTTTCGGCTAACCCTTCGAGGTATTCCCAAGCCTCTTTAACAGTCTTATTTATAAAACCCTCGGGACACATTGACTCAACAAAGGCACGTGTTCTCACATCTAACCCCTCATATGAGATACGTATAAGTTCGGTTTGAGTGATTCCATGATTAGGACACTCAGCAAGAAGGCTATTGAAACGTTCAAAATATTTTCAGAATTTTTCGTCACTAAATTGGCGAAAACCAATAATTTTGGTACGAAGTTCGATTGATTTGGAACGGGGAAAATATTTTTTCAGAAAGGGAATAACAAATTCCTCCCACGTTTTAATGGAGTCAGCAGGAAGACTATTGAACAACTTTTTCGCGTTGCTTTTGAGAGCAAACAGAATGACACGAAGTAGAATACCATCTCTAGTCATGGATTTGAAAGAGATAGTGGAACAAAGATCTTCAAATTCTTGAAGGAATTCATAGGCATCTTCATCGTAGTTGCCATTGAATTTAGGCAACATGCCTATAAGATGGGTTCTAACCTCAAATTTAGAATCAGCAGCATCCGGAAGGACTATAGGAGACCTACGGGCTGTTTGTTGGGGGTAGAAGGCTTGTTTGAGAGTGGTACGTGGAGCAGGGGGAGGCACAACATTGTCTCCCATGGAGATTTGTGATGATGTTTCACTAACAGGAAGACTATCGGGATTGCGAATTAAACGACCGCTAGTACTTCTTTTCCAAGTGTGCATACACTAGGAAGATATCTAAATTATCTAGCAATTAGCACATAAAAGGGGAAAAACAATTTTAAAAAATGAGAAAAATAAAATAAAAATCTAAACCTGAGTTATCCTAAAAAAAATCTAGACAGCTCCTAACTGTAGGACCACCAAAAAGTCTATAAATCTAGATTTATTCAAACCGATTGGCCAGTCAAGCGGGGGCACTTCCTTGAAACAAGGCGTTGAATTAGAGAACCGCCATCCTAGACACCAATCTTAATTGGCCAGGTAAGTGATACACTTGCCTAGACACCAAAGAGTTCAAATAATTCCAAATTTACTTCCTCTTTTAGGTACCTTCCTAATTGAGCTCGGAATTCCTAGGGGCCAACGTCTAATTAATTTTAACAGGCTTGGAGATGTAGTATGATGGATTAGTGGTTTGTGGGCCAAGGAAAGGGTGATGAAATCCCTTACCTTATCTTGATGGGTGGTTTTTGCCCTTAAAGTTAATTAAGATGAAAATGCGGCACGCAAGAGACAATAAATAAATCACACAAAATGCTTTACACTAGTGTGGTACGTACCTTTGAGTCCTCCAGCAATCACCACAGTTATAAAAATACAGTAAAAATCCTAAACAAGATGTGCTCTAGGTGTACATAAAATGCATGATGCAACACATAAATTTTATCTAAAAATTATAAACTAATTTTTTTTATTTTTTTATTTATATAAACTAGGAAAGAAAATAGTACCCGAAATAGCTTAGTAATTATTTCCGCGAAGAACTAACTCCAGCCGCAATTAGGTACCTGAAAAGTCAAAAGAAAACAAATCAAATTACAAAAGATATTTTTATTTTATTTTTCCTTCAATCACGTGCTTGCACGTAAAAGAATTAAAAACAAAATAAAAATTAAAATAATAATAATAATAATAATAATAATAATAATAATAATAATAATAATAATAATAATAATAATAATAATAATAATAATAATAAGAAAAGATATTGTAACTAAAAGCTAGCAGGTGTTTTTTTTTTTAACTACTTTAAACCTACTCGGCAATTAGACAAACAGGGGACAAATGTTGTACTTGATTAAATGGATTAGACGGATTAAATGGTCTAAGCAAAAATATTAGCCAAACTAATAAAAATTTACTTAATAATGATTATATATTGCTACGTACGTGCTACTATATGACTAATTAAGTAATAGCCAAGTAGTAGCCAACTAACGGGACAGAGAGGACAGACAAATTGTCTGGGCACAGCGAAAAAAATAATTTTTTTTTTGGAGTCTGCTTTTGGAAAAAAAAACAGAAAAACAAAATCAATTGAAATTTGTGTAAACTAAAAACTAAATAACGCGTCCCAGACAGCGGCGTCAAAAACTTGTTGAGGAAAAATTCGTTAATTAATAAAAACCGCAAATGCACGGGCGTACGTGAGTACGAGGGCAAGTACGGGTCGATCCACAGAGAACGCGAATTTAATTTCTAATTTATAAACTAACAAAAGCAATTACTAGCACTTAAAAATATCACTTATAAAAACAATTAAGGAACGGATTTCATCGGTCAAACACGAAATTAGGGTGTAGCATAAAAATTGATCTCCACTAACAATAAACACATAAGTATTCGAAATAAAGACAACCAATGATTTCGAATCAAATATAATCTAAAGTTGTAAAAACCACTTTGTATCGATCTTACCAATCAAGTCAATTCTCAAAACTTTATGGATTCTAACTATACGAACTCCCAACTCTACTTGTGTGGCTCGCATGAAAATACTCACATAAATATGATATTGAAAATGACTAGCAAAACAAATATGTTATTTAAAGCACTTACACCACATAATCATATTATGACGACCGACTACATCCGCCCCTTAGAAAGGGCTCTAGCCAAGCATGATCAAAACAACAACGATATAAAATAAAGAACTCATACCAGAAATTGAAGAAAAGCTTGACTTTTTATTGCACGATAACTTGAATACAAGGAGGAATATTTTAGCTAGAGAAAAGAGATGAAGTAAAAGCTAGATGTGTTAATACAATGAACCTAACACGTCTATTTATACTAAAATATTTACAAAGAAGCAATAATTACAAAGATTTTTAATTGATTTACACCAATCCTTGTGATAAATTGCTTGCTCAGTTTTCCCTTATTAGATGATTCTTGCTTGATTTCTCACGTTTCTGCTGACTCATGACGATATGGCTCGATATCTTGACTTAAATGCATTATTCTCCAATATTTGATCAAATCATGAAGATCTTCTCAATACCTGCACAATCAATAAAACAACACAACCAAGCATAAAAAGGGAAAATAAAATGTTAACTAATAAAAATAATACACTAATATTATACAAATAAAATGACTTATCATTTGGCGAATTGAGGTGCGAGTCGCTGTTGATCATTGCCGTGTCTGTGAATGGATTGATCGGTGCTGTTTTATCGTGGAAGTGATATTGCTGCAACCCAACACAACGTAAGTGGGGCAATATTCTCTTCAAGAACAGTCAAGTCTTCTCGTAGGGCTTGGCGACTCAGCTGTTGTTCTCTCTCTGATTAGTTTTGGTTTTGATAAAGCTTATGTGAGAGATAAGTTTTTCTTACTTTTCTCGTTATTTACGGTCTCTTATTATTCTATTATTACCTTTGTGTTTGTTTTGTTAATTGGTGTAATTGCCTGTTCTTGTTAATATATATAACTGCCCCATTGTTGCGTTGTTTAGTGTAAAATTCCCAACACCTCCCACATCGTACAACCGATCATTATGTCCCAAGATTCAATTACCGAACCATGGGCTTTGATACCAGAAGTTGGACCGCTAGCAAACCATAATTTCACAATAATATGATGTTGTCCACTTTGGATTGAGACTGCATGAATTTATTTTTTTGATGATTCTCAAAAAATCTCATACTAATAAAGTTAACTACTTGCTCTATATACAAGCTCTACGTACAAGAGAACTTTTTTTATCTGGTCAATCAATGTGATACTTGGGTTGATGCTCTCCATTAAAATTTTAGTCACCATGTCTAATATCGTTGAAAGATTCTGTCGCCCTGCAGCTGGTCGTGATCTAAAAGTCATCATAAATTAATTAAATATGAAGCTTCAAATACTATACGTTTTGTATAAAAATTAATTATAAGTAGGTAATCTGGGGACTGGGACGTCATGTGATATATGAAGGTTCGCAAGTACAGGTGGTGCTGGATAGAATCTAATTCCCTTTGCTTTAATTTACATGCACATACCAGCTTTTCCTTTTCTTTAACGTTCATGCTAAAAGCAACTCCCACCTCTCTCACTTCCTTGCGCACTTTTATGTAACACACTAAATGCAATTATATAAACATGCCTCATGAGTCCTATGATTTCTGCAGCTTTTTAATTGTTTGCAGTTTTTGTAAAACACATGCACATTTTTACAGTTGTGACTCAACACTTTAATAAGTAGTACAAATTAAAAAAACAGTGCTAGCTGAGTAGTTACACTTCAATAACTAATTATGCTACTATTTCTACCGATAAAGTTGGTTTCTTTTAAATCGTCAGACTACTCATGAAGTCGCATTCATTCGTATGTTTCTGAAATATGCATCAACTGCTCAAACCAAACATAACTTCAGCGCCGGTACGACGTCTTGATCAAAATTCATTTTTGGATCCTAACGTAAATACACATCACATTTTTTATAAATTAATATATAAAAAGTTTAAAATATCGAGAATCTTAGACGCAAGGATTGTTCATCTCTGAATAAAATATCTTGTTCCATTGTACATGCACGTGTATGCACTACCAATGCGAAATGCAAATTGGGATACTGCGTACATTGTATTTATGCAAAACTACAAGATACGTCCTTGTACAAATCACTATAAATGGCGTACTTCTTTTCTTCCACTTTTACTATTCTCTACCTCTAATGGAGGTGCCTTTCAACTAGCAAATGAGTAACTTAGCTTGTTAAATTAGACTACCTACGTTCAAAAGTAGCGTATGTTCAAAATGCATGTGCCAAATCTCCAAGGACAACTTTTACATATTTTGATCCTTACCCAATTGAATATCTCTTCCCATAAATTGATCATTTTCAATAAAAAAATTCTTAATTTTTAGTCTTTGATTATGCAAATCAATTTTTAATAATTTAGTGTATTGGTTTTATACTTGCTATATTATTAAAATAAAAATATTAAAATCTTGATCAATTAATCCGTAGGCATTTTGATATAAGAAAATACAGATGATTCAAAACGAAAAATTGTTGCAAATTTAATGTGAGATATTAGACGTGATAAAACAAATACACTGAAAACGCTTAGCAAAAAAAAAAACACTGAAGACAGATGACTTGCAATGCATTCTATGGGCTTGTGAGTTGGATTATATATTGGGCCGAAACAGATCCAAACTCTTTCCCATAGATTTTTTGTTAACTTCTTTATTTCTTTCAGAGGAATAAAATGATTATATGGTTCAAATAATGCATTTTATGGGCTTATAAATTGGATCAATTATTGGGCCTAAATATCCAATTTTTTTTCCTGTAAAGATTACGGTTAACTACTTTATTTCTTTCATTCTATTTTAACTTTTATATTTATTTTCTTAAAAAAAACTCTTAGCTAGTAACCTGATTGCGTTTGTCAATCCTTCAATTTTATTATTAATTGAGCTACAATTTTTTTAATTAACCTATAAAATAATTCCTTTAAAAATTATTTTATTAAATTAATTTAAATTATTAAATCATTTGTCTATATGATAAATTAGTATGTTGTAGTAATGGTAGAGAATTCAAATTTTTTTGCCAAAAATTGTTGGACATGACATATTTCAATTTGTGAACGTATATACAGGGAGGGTGCTTACCGATTACACATATGATACATATGGTACATCAATATTTGGGACAAATTTTGGGGAAAATTAAGGATTTTTTTAATAATTTTCTTTGATCTTCCTAGCTACTTTGCATCGGATAGGCTGAATCTCTCTCATTTTGGTAAATAGAGAGAGTCGAAGTTTTGTTCCTAAGACATTATATTTAAAATTGACCATAAAAAAGATTACAAATTGCAACGCTAAACTTTGACACATCTATATCTATACTATTATATAAATTCCGAAATATTGAAAGTTTTGGTACCTATTTTTTGGTACTGAGTGAATTTACTTATTTACCCTTCTTTATAAAGAAGCATAAATATACCTAAAATAAATAATAACATAATATAATTAATGGTAATTATTCGAGATAATACCATTTATAAACACCTAAAAACATCAATCGTATCATATCTTTCCATTGTTAATATTTCCTTTCGAATTTAAACACGTTATAATTAATTTTACAACGATAATTAGTCGATAAGATAATAAAATTAATGATAATTACTCGATTGACTTTTTCATATTAATATAATAAAATTAATGGTAATTAGTCGATTACCTTTTTCACATTTACTTTTAGTTGAACATATTACTTTTTATAAACACCTAAAAACATCAATTGTATCATATATTTCGATCATTAATATTTTCTTTCGAATTAAAACACATTACCTTTTTAATTTAAAACAAATATAAATTAATGGTAATTAATAGATTACCTTTTCACATTTACTTTTAGTTGAGCATATTACCTTTTATAAACACCTAAAAACATCAAGCGTATCATATATTTCGATCATTAATATTTCCTTTATAATTAAAACACGTTACCTTTTTAATTTACAACAAATCTTACAATCATTAATATATATACCCGAAAATATCACATCATATTTCTCAATTATTAATAAAATATATTAAAAATCGTATACATTGTTTATAATAAGGAAACATTAATATAATCTGTAAACATGAGTATATTAAATAAAAATTAAAAAAAATTATTAAAAATAATGATTATACAAAAACATAATTATAATATTAAATAAAATTTATAATATCTATCTTCTATACTATTATATTAAAGCCGAAACATTGAAAGTTTTGGTTTTCGGTTTGGTTATCCTAAGTTTTGGTTTTCGGTTTGGTTATCCTATTTATTAAAATAAATAATTAAATTACAAAAACAACTCAAAAAGTTAATTACTAATGTTAACGTAATTATATTCTGATTAAAATTCCTTCATCCACTTCTACTTGGACACTTTTTTCCGCTCCAACAACTCAATTATTCATTTTTTCTAAAGATTTTACTTCTAATTAAAACACTTTACCACTTAATTTAAAACTAATATTACAATAACTAATATATATCCAAAATATCACACCAGTTATTTTTAATAGTAATTTTTGTAATTAAAACATGGAGTACTTTTTAATTTAAAATTAATCTTGAGATCACTAATATACACCCAAAAATATCTCACCATATATACAAATCATTATTTTTATTAATAAATAACAATCGTTAGATCTAATAATAAGATATATTATATGATTAAATTAATTTACTAAAAATTCAAAGTTCGAACCCGTCAACGACATTTTTAATTTAGAATTTTACAAAATAAATTTTAAACCATGCATTTCATTATATAAATTTATATTAAATTAAAATTAAAAAATTATTAAAAATAAGGATTATATAAAAACATAATTATAATGTTAAATAAATTTTATAACCTATCAAAAGAAACTCGTGCTTCGCACGGGTTATAAGCTAGTATATTATAATGGCAGGAGATCGAAAATGAACCAGGACAGTTTAAGGTATTTTTCTTGAATTTTCATTTTTTTGATTTTTCTTATGAAAATTATTTTCTTGCAATAAATAACTATTAATGACAATTTAATTAGTCATTAATTACACCTATTAAACATCTATTCAATTTATTATATTTAATTTGTTTAAAAATTAGCAAACTTTATTTGAACATTATAGTTATTATTTCAATATTAAATATTAATTATATACAGTTAAGTTTATTTTTAGGTAAAATGACGACTAATAATTGTTTATATTGCTTTATTTTTTATTTCCTATTCAAGATCATTATATTTTATTTTTGTGAAAGTCGTAATAAATTATGAAAGTACAAGATATCTACTTAATTTTTGGAATTGTATACAAACAATACATACAAATTTTTAATTTTTCGCATGACTAAATTATACATGAGTTATGATCAAATCAATTAAATTTAACAAATCCAACCATTTATCGGAAGAAAAAGCGATAAAAAAGCTATACACCCATTGTTTCATTACATTGTGTCGAAATAAATTTTATTCTAATTAAACAACAAATTTTTACACTATTATTGAATATGTATATTATGAGAGGGGTGTCGGCTATAAAAAAATGTTACTAACCTGAACTTCTCAAGCATTCTTTATTATCAATGATTGTGAAGTCGTAATAAACCAGGAGATCGGAGAGTCTTTCACTCAGAAGTTTCAAAATATTTTTCTTGATTTTCACATTTTTGATTTTTTTATTAAAATAATTGTCTTGCATTTAATATCATGTTAATTAGTCATTAATTGTACATATTAAACTTATATTAAATACACTTTATATTATACTTAATATAAAATTGTTGCAATCTTTACAAGAACATTATAATTATTATATTAATATAAAATATTAATTATCTATCTAATTTTCTTCTTTAAATCCTATTTTTTAAAAAAGAAATCAAAACTTCCTTTTTTAACATTAATATAAACATTAACATAAATATCTTTGAAATAGAAAAGGTTCTCGAATTTGTAGGGAAGAAGAATTCAAATTACATATTCGAAATTGAAAAGGTTTTCGAATTTGTTGGGAAGAAAAAATTATATATTCGAAATAGAGCAGGAGATCGAAAATGAACCAGGACAGTTTAAGGTATTTTTCTTGAATTTTCATTTTTTTGATTTTTCTTATTAAAATTATTTTCTTGCATTAAATAACTATTAATGACAGTTTAATTAGTCATTAATTTCACCTATTAAACATCTATTCAATTTATTCTATTTAATTTGTTTAAAAATTAGCAAACTTTATTTGAACATTATAGTTATTATTTCAATATTAAATATTTATTATATACAGTTAAGTTTATTTTTAGGTAAAATGGCGACTAACAATTGTTTATATTGCGTTATTTTTTATTTGCTATTCAAGATCATTATATTTTCTTTTCGGATGATTATAGGATAGACAACATTAACTTCTCAAGCAATTTTTATTATCAAGGATTGTGAAAGTCGTAATAAATTATGGAAGTACAAGATATCTACTTAATTTTTGGAATTGTATACAAACAATACATACAAATTTTTAATTTTGCACATGAATAAATTATACATGAGTTATGATTAAATCAATTAAATTTAACAAATCCAACCATTTATCGAAAGAGAAATCGATAAAAAAGCTATACACCCATTGTTTCATTATATTGTGTCGAAATAAAATTTTATTCTAATTAAACAAATTTTTACACTATTATTGAATATGTATATTATGAGAGGGGTGTCGGCTTTAAAAAAAATGTTATTAACCTGAACTTCTCAAGCATTCTTTATTATCAATGATTGTGGAGTCGTAATAAACTAGGAGATCGGAGAGGCTTTCACTCAGAAGTTTCAAAAAAAAAATTCTTGATTTTCACATTTTTGATTTTTTTATTAAAATAATTTTCTTGCATTTAATAGCATTTTAATTAGTCATTAATTGTACATATTAAACTTATATTAAATACACTTTATATTATACTTAATATAAAATTTTTGCAATCTTTACTAGAACATTATAATTATTATATTAATTGAAAATATTAATTATCTATCTAAAAGTACAATTATTTCAAGGTAAAACGATAAAATAAACTTATTTATATCGCCCATTTCTAATCGTTATTCAAAATTGATGCAATTTTTTTCGGCAATAATATATAGACGATTTTAACTTTTCGATTAATTCGTAATCAGTGACCGTGAGAATCTTGATAAGATACGGAAGCATATTAATTTTCCAATTAACATCCACAATTTAAATACAAGCAATATTGTATAATTTACTTTTACACATGAACAATTTACACATGGGGTGTGATCAACTCGATTAAATTGAATCAATCCAAACTTTTTCTTTACTGATTAAATTAGTGGAAAAGTTATACATTCGGTGTTTCATTATATCGTGTTGGATTAAATTAATATTTTAACTACACAAATTCTTATACCATTACTAATCAATTAATCATGCATGTATGTTATGAGACGGGAATTAATTATACATGTATGTTATGAGACAGGCGTAAGTCAATCAAATCTCTTATCACATTTACATTTTGCTTCTTTTTTCATCATACAAACAAATTTATCAACAAACTAAGCAATCACGTCTCTCATAATGCCAATGACAGCAAAAATGATATAAAAATATTACTTTTAGTTATCCATTGTTGAACTTTACAAATGTTTATCAATATTGGATTTCAAAAGCATTTTTTTATGTAACAAAATAAGTGTCGTCAATATCTTCGAAAATATTATTATTAATACTTAAGAGTTTAACTGAAACATGTTTTTTTTTGCTAATTCTTTTCTCTATAATTCTTTAACATTCAAATTTAGTTACATTTTACACAAATTTTAATTCATCATATCAAATTTTAGATAGTAAAACTCAACAAACAATAATGTTATATATAAAATTTTAAAAAATATTTTCATGCCGCGCGTAGCGCGCTTTGTTACCTAGTTTAAATAATTTGTAGTTAAAATGACCTGGTCAGATGTAGTTAAGTGAGAAGCGCTGAAATAGGATCAATTAGAGCCTAAATCGCTAGCTGATTTCCCTTCAAAATAGCTGGTCAGAATCTATTCAGAACATTCTCGAACAACTTAACTGAAATCTCATCCTATATATTGAATTACTATCTTTATACATCTATCATCTGAAATCCACAGGTTTACTGTAACGTGACATATTTTTTAGTAGAATAGCAAAATCTTGAACGTGAGCATGGCAGGAAAAGGAGAAGGAGCTGCTATAGGAATTGATCTTGGAACAACCTACTCATGTGTAGGTGTGTGGCAACATGACCGTGTGGAGATCATAGCCAATGATCAGGGCAATCGAACCACCCCTTCGTACGTTGGTTTCACCGATACCGAACGTTTGATCGGTGATGCTGCCAAGAACCAAGTTGCCATGAATCCTATCAACACTGTTTTCGGTATAATTTCTATTTCTATCTTGCGTATGTGGTGTAGCTTTTTCTAATTAGCCACTAACATTTACTAGTCCTTCATTTGTATCTTTTGCTTTAGATTTTGGTGGTTGCTTTTCTCGTAATTTAGCTTAATGGTATATAGTAACATACCATTAGTATGCATACTATAATCTAGGAGGACGAAAATGAAAGCGGTTTCATCAGTGCATGCATGTGTCAATTGGTTTCATCTCTAGCAATGTATGATGAACTCTGCGAAATCTTAACGTGTTAAGAATGAGGCTTGATAATTTCGATTATATATCTTTTATACTCTGCCCCGTTCCGAATTTTTAGATTAAACGAGTTGGGAATTCATTTTTGGGTCAGTGTCCAATCTTAATGTCCAAAGTAAATTTACTAGAAAACTTAGGTCCTCCGGTATTACTTGTGTTCAGATATCATGTTCACTTATAAGTTATAACCTCTTCTAAAACCTTATGCGGTAGAACTGTTGATTGTCTAATATTATCTTCAAAGGTTCCAGTTGTGTTTTTTAAATTTTCTAATTCTATAAGATGTGTTTTCTCTCGGAAGCCAACTTCAATTTCATTGATTACCAGCATGAATTTTGTGGAATTTGTTAACTAGATTGTGTTTGAATCCATACTGATTGTTCTTAATGTCATGGATCATCAGATGCAAAACGTTTGATCGGCAGAAGACATAGTGATCCCTCTGTAGCAAGTGACATTAAGTTGTGGCCTTTCAAGGTAATTCCTGGTGCTCAAGACAAGCCCATGATTGTTGTTAACTACAAGGGTGAAGAAAAACAGTTTGCTGCCGAAGAAATATCCTCCATGGTACTCGTAAAGATGAAAGAAATTGCTGAGACTTTTCTGGGAACGGTTGTAAAGAATGCTGTTGTCACTGTTCCAGCATACTTTAATGATTCGCAACGGCAGGCTACTAAGGATGCTGGTGTCATATCTGGTCTCAATGTCATGCGTATAATTAACGAACCAACTGCTGCTGCCATTGCTTATGGTCTTGATAAGAAAGCTACTAGCGTTGGTGAGAAAAATGTGCTTATATTTGATCTTGGAGGTGGGACGTTTGATGTGTCACTACTTACAATTGAAGAGGGTATTTTCGAGGTCAAAGCTACTGCTGGAGATACTCATCTTGGAGGTGAAGATTTTGACAACAGAATGGTTAATCACTTTGTACAGGAGTTCAAGAGGAAGAATAAGAAAGACATTACTGGTAATCCAAGAGCTTTGAGAAGACTGAGGACATCTTGTGAGAGGGCTAAAAGGACTTTATCCTCCACTGCTCAGACCACCATTGAAATTGATTCCCTTTACGAGGGAATTGATTTCTACTCAACCATAACACGTGCAAGATTTGAAGAGCTGAACATGGATCTCTTCAGAAAGTGTATGGAACCTGTGGAGAAATGTTTGAGGGATGCTAAAATGGACAAGAGCGCTGTTCATGATGTTGTTCTTGTCGGTGGTTCAACAAGGATCCCAAAAGTACAGCAGCTATTGCAGGACTTTTTCAATGGCAAAGAGCTTTGCAAGAGTATAAACCCCGATGAGGCAGTTGCTTATGGCGCGGCTGTTCAAGCTGCTATTCTCAGTGGAGAAGGAAATGAGAAGGTGCAAGATTTGTTGTTGTTAGATGTCACACCTCTGTCCCTTGGTTTGGAAACTGCAGGAGGAGTCATGACTGTTTTGATTCAACGAAACACTACAATCCCAACCAAAAAGGAGCAAGTATTCTCTACGTATTCTGATAATCAACCCGGGGTGTTGATTCAAGTTTTTGAAGGTGAGAGGACTAGAACTAGAGACAATAACTTGCTAGGTAAATTTGAGTTATCAGGGATTCCACCGGCTCCTAGGGGTGTGCCTCAAATCACTGTCTGTTTCGACATTGATGCCAATGGTATTCTAAATGTTTCTGCGGAGGATAAAACCACAGGGCAGAAGAGCAAGATCACAATCACTAACGACAAGGGCAGGCTATCAAAGGATGAAATAGAGAAGATGGTTCAGGAAGCAGAAAAATATAAGGCAGAGGATGAAGAACACAAGAAAAAGGTGGAGGCGAAGAACTCTCTAGAGAACTACGCATATAACATGAGGAACACTATCAAGGATGAGAAAATTGGATCCAAGCTCAGTGCTTCCGACAAAAAAACTATTGAGGATTCTATTGATCAAGCTATTACATGGCTTGACAATAACCAACTAGCAGAAGTTGAGGAGTTTGAGGACAAGATGAAGGAGCTGGAGAATATCTGCAATCCAATCATTGCCAAGATGTACGGTGCAGGTGGTGATGCTGGTGGCCCGGTGGGTGATGATGCTCCTTCTGGTGGTGCAAGTACTGGTGCTGGCCCTAAGATCGAGGAAGTTGATTAAGCTATAGTATGGTGGTTCTCCCAGTTTATTTTCTTTCTGTTTGTCTTTTTTTCCTTAGCGTTGATGATTAGATGCGTACTTGGCTATTTTATGAGTTTTGTTTCAGAATTGGATTAGAATTTCGAATAATTAAAAAATGTAGGGAGTTTGCTTACGAATTTCATTAAAGTCATGAATTATCCTGAGGTTGCCATGCATCATCTTTTATCTCAGTCACATAGTTAATCTTGACACTACATGCATTTTACTAGTGCTGCACACCACTCTAAATGGAAAAAGAATACTTGCAATCTCACTTGGCTTCGTAGAGCTTCCAAACAGACTGTAAAAAAAGTATGGGGTTTTAACGTAAATTGTAACATCTCAGATTTTTAGATTAACTATAGATTAAGTAGCTTAAAACCATGCACGGATTTTTTATAATATTATCCGAATTTTTTTATTAATTTAAATTGTTTTTTAAAAAATATGAATTTTGGAGGCTTAAATTTTTATATGAGATGATTTGATAACAATTATATAAATGTTATCCGTGATATTTCTAGAAAAGGGGGGATTTTAGTTAGAAAATATAGAAAAGATGATAGATTTTAGTTGAAAAGGGTAATCCTCATCGGTTAATTGTTAGTAATTATAAAATTATTATTTTATTTTATTAAATAGAATGCCCGTGATAAGATTGGAAAAAGAGAAGATTTAGTTAGAAAAATTTAAAAAGGTAACATGTTCTAGGTGAAAGAGGTAATTGATTAGGTTATAGTAATTATAATTTAATTACGTTATTTTACTAAATACAATTGCTCCTAATGTATTTAGAAAAGGAGAAATTAATATTGTCCGTGATATTTCTATTAAAAGAGGAATTTTAGTTAGAAAATATAGAAAGATGATACGTTTTAAATGAAAAAAAGTAATCGATTAATTATTAATATTATAATATTATTAGTTTATTGTATTAAATAGAACCGTCCGTGATATAATTGGAAAAAAAGAGATTTTAGTTAGAGAAAATATAAAGGTAACGTGAAAATTAAAAAGGTGAAACGATTTATGTGAAAAAAGGTAATTGATTAGTTTATAATAATTATAATAAATAACATAAATAAAATTGCTCATAGTGTTTTTAGAAAATGAGAAATTATTGTTACCCGTGATATTTCTAGGAAAAAAGGGAATTAAATCAGAAAAAATAGAAAATATGATTCGTTTTAGCTGAAAAGGTAATCGATTAATTATTAGTACCATAATATTATTATTTTATTTTAATTAAATAGAAACGTCCGTGATATAATTGGAAAAAGAAAGACTTTAGTAAGAGAAAAGAAAAAAGGTAACTTGTTTTGGCTGAAAAAGGTAACCGTTCATGAGTTTTGATGATTATAATTCAGCAAGCTGTGTTATATATCTATACTATTATATAAAAGTCGGAACATTAAAAGTTTTGGTACCTGTTTTTTTGTAACTATTTTTTAGTACTTCGTGAATTTACTTATTTACCCTTCATTATAAAGAGAAATAAATACACCTAAAATAAATAATAACATAATATAATTAATGGTAATTAGTCGATTGCCTTTTTCACATTTACTTTTAGTGGAAGATATTACCTTTTTATAAACACCTAAAAATATATACCTGAAAATATCACACCATAATTTTCAAGAAAAATATAACACCTAAAATAAATAATAACATAATATAATTAATGATAATTAGTTGATTAACATAATGCTTTCAAAAAAAAGAAAGTTGATTAACATAATAAACACGAGTATATTAAATTATATCAAATTAAAATTAAAAATTTATTAAAAATAATGATTATATAAAAACATAATTGTAAAATTAAATAAAATTTATAACATAATACAAGAAACTCGTGCATTGCACGGGTTATAAGGTAGCTATTATACTAAAGTTGAAACATTGAAAATTTTATCGGTTTAGTTTAGGTACAGTTATCTTAATTAATAAATAAAAAATAATACAATCAATGTTATGCAGCCGATTGCCTTTTCTAATTAAAATACGTATCTGAAAGGATATCTTCGATATATTATTTATTTTGGTATTTGTATGATTTAAACTTAAAATTTAATTACACTTAGTTATCCTCTCCACTAGGCCATTTAATTTAATTGATTCCGTCAAAAGTCAAAAGTCAATTCTGGCAAATATCTATTTTTACTTATAAGAGATATTCCATTATTGCGAAAAATTAAAATTATATTTTTATGGAATATATCTCTACACCAAGGCAATAAAGATCGAACAAGAAATATCAAGGTTTTATATTTTTTAGATCTTCGTTGCAAAATTGATAAGGCGGCAGGCTTGAACAAAGAATATTCGAGGATTAATATTCTTTAGAGAACTCGTGCTATATTTAAAAGCGATCTGTTTTTATTCAAAAATATTCCGCCTTCGAACTCAAAATATTTTTATCCTCAAGAATATTAATATTCAGTGGTAGAATATTAATACTCATTTTTATCTCGTGCTAGAAATATTTAAAGTAATTTTTCTCCCGCTTCTTCAATTTATTCTATTTTCGGAGAAAATTATTTTAAATACTCAAAATTATTTCCTACACTCTCAATATATTTTATATATTAGGAAATATATTCTAAGTATTTATTCTAGTCAAAACATTGGTCAAAAGATGCATCTATCTCATAGAAAGTCCAATCGTATTTTATTCGGAACCGAAACCTTATTTATTCGTATTAAATCCAAATAAAATACTTCCACTTGCTAGAATGACTTGAAACTTGAAATGGGTCACTTAAATGTTATTTTATATGCATGATAAAAGTATCGTAATTTTCTGAGAATTTTGGTCCGGGCACGAAAATCGAGGCAGTGGGTCCACAGTTGACCACGTTTGACTAAGTCAACGTTGACCATTTTTGACCAAAACTTCCAGAATTTCATTTTATGATATTCCTAAGTGCTCCATAATTTTAGAATTATTTATTGGGTATTTTCGTATTATTCGGGTATTTAATTAACGAAATATGTTACGTATTTATTCGTTAATTGATACGAGACCGATACATTAAATAAAAGCCCAAACACAGCTGGGACACTTTACCACAAACCACTCCAAAGAAACACAAAACCACCCCCAACAAACACAATACCACTTTCCACCTCATCAATCCAAGTGCTTTCAATCTCAACCACTCCTTTTACCTTCAATCCTCACCCTTCTTTCCACCCAACTCCTCCTATAAATAAACCCCCTCCCCCAACCATTTTCTTTAAGCTAAGGAGCCAAATAATTGCTGGGATTTTTGAAGTGTGAGCTATCTCAATATATCCAAACACTCTCTACACCCACTTCATCTCAAAAACCTTCTCTTTCTTATATATACTTAAATATATACAAGGTTTTTGTTCCAAAAAGCTTAGTTCCTTCAACCAAGCTTTCTCCCACCTAGCAAGCTCCTCTACCACTACTATCCGGCCTCCCGAAGGGCTGCCCAAGTTCGAACATAAGCCAAAACCATAAGCCAAAATCAGGCCGAACCTCCGGCGAATTTTTCCGGCAAACTTTTCCGGCGATCTCCAAAAGTGGTAATATATTAGCTTCACATCCGAGTCTTAACCGACCATATTTTTATACATATAAGAGCTCTATATCTTCATCTTCTCTTCATATTTAAGCTCTTATATCAAATCTCAAACCGAGACCATAAAAATCCGTACAAGGATTAAATTTCGAACAAAGATTCGAAATATTACAAAACCTCAAAAAGAGGTTATATTTGACGACGGTCAAATTATTACATCGAGCTTGATTTGATTCCCTTTTATCACCTCTAGTATTCCGAGGGAAAAGAATCTAAAAGCCTTAATTAAAACTTTAACGCACTTACTTTGGCCATTATATTTTATTGTTGTGTGGTGTATTTAATTACTCGTACGTGTGTGTTTATCTTTAACGCATAATAGCGTAGCGAAAGCCTTTTATATATTTTTCGTACTTTATATTCTCGTCCTCACACTTTTGAGGGATTTTACTTTCCGCACTTTTTATTCTAGTCCTCACACTTGTGAGTGATTTTACTTTCCGCACCTTTTCTTCCCGTCCTCACACTTGTGAGTGATTTTACTTTCCACACTAATTTAACGCATAATAGCGGCCCTCGTTTTATCCTATAGATAAGCGAGTTACTTTTCTGTACGTGTGCGTTTATTTGTGTGTTGTGTTTAATTGGCCAAATTATATTAAAGTGCAAATTATTAAAGTAAAATTGTAACACTCTCGTTTAAATAAATATATACCAATAGTCTAATCAAAGACTATATCAAACGAGAAGTTGTTTATCAAAGATCCTTAAGCTATAAAGCTTTTACAGACTTAATTTATACATTACTTCGAAAATAGACGTATTTTCAATAAAGAAGTAATTGTAAGTATACTTCGATCTTTACGAAAGACGAACCAAGTATACGATTATAAACCTTATAAGCCTACAAGCTTGAAGGACATAATCAATATTTACAAACTCCGAGATATATTTAAATCTCATTTAAACGGAGTATTGTATTAAAAGTATTCTTCGATCTACAAGTCATATCGAATAAAGAATACACATAAAGTCATAAGCAAACAAGGCTTATTGAACTTATAATAATTTATATTCGGGTAAGAATATTATAGTCACCGTAGGACATATTAAGTCCAAACCTCTCTTTATATTACGGTTTGTTTCGTAGATATTGTTTTTTAAGTTTTGCAGTGAGGTGAAGTTGAAGTGAGGTGATTCTCATTCTAAGACCCAAGTCCTAGGCACTAGCGGGGAGTTAGTGGCCTTTGCACCGTGAAGAAGAGGAAAGACCCAAGACCTTTCATCTAAGATCCAAGACCGGCAAAAGCGAGGAATTCAAAGACTACACCAAGGGTTCTACATCAACTTTGAAGAAGTAGCGGGGAGTTGCTGTCTAAGATAAGTTGTGTAGGTTTTTCACAACGACTTTGAGGGTGTAACGGGGAGTTATGACCCAAGACGAGTCTTGTGGGTTTTTATATTTATTGTGAGGTAGTATCTTGGAGATACGACCAATACCAATATTTATAGGGTTGTAAAGGCTTCTCCGCCTACTAAAGGAGCGAGATATTTTTAAGGGAAAATCTCGAGTCCGGAGAGGAGCTCAGGGACTGGAGTAGGGGTGAGCGAATCCATTAGGGGTTGCGCCATCGCGAACCAGGATAAAATCTCCTGTGTGGTATTTTCTTTCCTTGTCTTTTATTTTCTGCACTTATAAACTGCATAACGACTCGTTAAAAGTTTTAAAAAGGGAAAATTATTTTAAAACGCCATATTAATTTTTAAATTGGATATTAAGCTATTCAACCCCCCCCCCTTCTAGCTTAAATTAGCCCTCTTACAGGACCTTACAATTGGTATCAAAGCAGTGCTTTTTAACGTGTTTGTTAAGTGATTTGCAGATTTACATGCACAACAAAAAGTGATCCTACATGGCGTATCTAAATACCATCGGTTGCGGTGAAGGCCTATCTAGCTCTCACCCTCCTCTATTTGATGGCACCAACTTTGCAATGTGGAAAACGAGATTTCGCATCTATGCTAGATCTCAAGGAGTCAAAGTGTGGATGGCCATAGAAGACGGAGTTGTCATTCCAACCGAAACAATTGACGGTGTCATTGTTGAAAAGAAGGTTAGTGAATACACTCTTGCCGAGGAAAATATGATGAATGTAGCCGCAAAAGCGGAAATGGTTCTCACAAGTGCACTTGCAGAAAAAGAATATAAAAGAGTAAACAATTGCAAGTCCGCACAAGAAATGTGGAACAAATTAGTGGTTACCTACGAAGGAACCATTGATATAAAATATTCTCGTATGGATACTTTAATCCACGAATAAGAGAACTTTAAACTCCAAGAAGGAGAAAATATCATCGATATGGAAACAAGGTTTACTCGTATAATCGATGAATTATCTCAACTCGGAAAGAATTATTCTCGAAATGAGAAGAACCGAAGAGTTCTTAAGTCTTTACCTCCTAGTTGGAAGGTTAAAGTTACTACCATAAAAGAAATGCATAATCGCAATGATTATGACATTGATAGTTTATTCGGGAATCTTCGTGCATACGAAGAAGATAATATTCCGGATAAGGTCATTCCTAAAGTGGAAGACAAAAAAAAAATATGGCGTTAAAAGCTATATTAATCGATGAAAATGAAAACGATGAGGAGTTAAACGAAGAACTCCAAGATCTCGATGAAAGCGAAATTGCTTTACTAACGAGACAACTTCGTCGTGTGCTACAAAGCAAGGCTCAAAGATACGGAAAAGGCTTCCTTAAATCAAACAATCAACAAAGAGTTTTTAACTCTAAAGGAAGACCTAATTACTCTCAAAATTATAGTCCTAACTATAAGAGTAATATTCAAACAACGAGCTACAACAAAGGCAAAGGCACTAAAAATACTAATGCCTATAATAATGCCAACAACAATAATAATCCTCCATACACTCCTCCAAAATATAAGGAACAAACTCCGGAGGAAACACAAGAAGTGTGTTTCGAGTGTAAGCAACCGGGTCACTTCAAAAGTGAATGTCCAAAGCTTGTTAAAGGAAGAATTCTCGTGGTGGAAAACGGTTGGGATCTAAGTGAGGATGAAGAAGCTCCGGAAGCTAGCGAAGAAATTGTCAACTTGTGCTTAATGGCTATCGGGGATGAAGCCACTTCAACGGGAGCCTCCACTTCTCATCAAGAGATTTGTCTTGCCGCGAAACAAGACATGTGGTACCTTGATAGTGGTTGTTTGAGACATATGACGGGTAACGAGTCATTATTAAACAACATTAAAAAGGTCACTGTGGGAAGTGTCACATTTGGAGATAGTAGTAAAGGCATCATTGTCGGCATCAGAGACATCGGAAATAGTCACTTCAAGATTTCAAATATACAACTAGTCACGGGACTAAAATACAATCTTCTCTCGATAAGTCAACTTTGCGACAATGATTACAAGGTACTCTTCTTTACTACTCATTGTTGTACTTTGGATAAAGATTGGAAATTAATTCTCACTTGCCCTCGAAATAAAAATGTCTACACATGTGACATGAGCAAGAATGAGAATGTATGCCTAATCACAACAAACGATGACCCTTGGTTATGGCATCGAAGATTAGGACATGCAAACATGAAGTTGATTAAAAATATATCAACTAAAGATCATGTACGAGGTATACCAAAATTGAATTATCAAAAAGATCATACTTGTGAAGCTTGCGAAATTGGAAAACAAATTCGAGCATCTCACAAAGCTAAGTTCATGGTATCAACCTCTAGACCTCTCGAGCTTTTACACATGGATCTTATTGGTCCTGTTCCAATACAAAGTCTCGGAGGCTGTTCATACACGTTAGTAATCGTTGATGATTATTCACGTGGACGGAATTTTTCAAATCTAAAAGTGATGCTTTTGAATCTTTCTCTTCTCTATGCAAAAAGATTCAAAATCAACAAAATAGTACCATAGTCTATATACGAACGGATCATGGTAAAGAATTTGAGAATTCCAGTTTTACGAACTTTTGTGATGAAAATGGAATCACACACAACTTTTCCGCTCCAAACACTCCTCAATCAAATGGAGTTGTAGAAAGGAAAAATCGAACACTACAAGAAATGGCAAGCACTATGCTTAATGAATATCGTCGACCTAAATATTTTTGGGCCGAAGCGATGTCTACTTCTTGCCATATTCTTAATCGAGTTTTGCTACGACCAATATCTCAAAAGACTCCTTACGAGCTTTATTTTGGCAAAACACCGAAACTAAGTTACTTTTGAGTATTCGGATGCAAATGCTTCATATTAAACTCGAAAGACTGTCTTACCAAATTTGATCCTAAATCAAGTGAAGGTATATTTCTCGGATACTCTACAAATAGCAAAGCCTATCGAGTATTCAATCTTAAAACACTTGTGGTGGAAGAATCAATGAATGTTGCATTTGATGAAAGAAAACCACCATCAAAGTACAAAGATCTTGTTGAAAACGATAATGTTGAACAAGACGATGTAGAAAATATTATTCAACAATTCGAAAATATGGATCTTGGAACTCCCATCCCTAGAAATCCATTAGAATTAGCCGAAACGGAATTAGAACTTCCAAAAGAAATTCCTATTATTAGAAATCATCCACTAGATAATGTTCTTGGAGACTTAAATAAAGGAGTTCAAACGCGGTCACAAGTACAAAACGTTGTGAATCATCTTAGTTTTCTATCACAAATAGAACCTAAGACCGCTAAAGAAGCTTTACTAGACGAGGATTGGATCTCGGCTATGCAAGATGAATTACTACAATTTACTCGTAGCAAAGTTTAGGAACTTGTTCCAAAACCCAAAGATACTTCCATAATTGGAACCAAATGGGTATTTAGAAACAAGTTAGATGAAAATGGAACGGTTGTTCGAAATAAAGCGAGATTAGTCGCTCAAGGCTATACCCAAATGGAAGGGATAGACTTTGATGAAACTTATGCACCCGTAGCACGAATCGAATCAATTCGAATGCTATTAGCTTACGTGTGTCATAAAGATTTCAAGGTATACCAAATGGATGTCAAATCGGCCTTCTTAAACGGGATATTAGAAGAAGAAGTTTATGTTAAACAACCTCCCGGTTTTGAAGATGCCACGCATCCGGAGTATGTATACAAATTATACAAAGCTTTATACGGCTTAAAACAAGCCCCAAGAGCTTGGTATGAAAGGTTGAGCAAGTTCCTATTAGAAAACAATTTTAAAATGGGAACGGCCGATAAAACCTTATTTACAAGACAAGAAAAAGATGATATCTTGCTTGTACAAATATACGTAGATCACATCATCTTTGGGTCAACCAATGATGCACTATGTAAAGAATTCTCTCATAATATGAGCAAAGAATTCGAAATGAGTATGATGGGTGAATTAAATTTCTTTCTAGGTCTGCAAATTAAGCAAACTGATGAAGGCATACATATTTCACAATCGAAATATTGTAAAGAAATGCTAAAGAAATTTGAAATGGAAAATTCAAAACCCATCTCTACTCCCATGTCGACTTCTGATAAATTAACAGAAGATCCCAACGGAATACCCGTTGACACTAAGAAATAACGAGGCATGATTGGTAGCTTGCTATACATTACCGCAAGTCGTCCCGATATTCAATATAGTGTTGGTAAGTGTGCTAGATTTCAAGTAGCACCAAAAGAATCTCACTTATCCGCGGTTTATCCGCGGTGAAACGGATATTGAGATATTTAAAAGGAACCACTGACGTAGGTCTTTGGTATCCAAAAGGAGTACCATTCGACTTAGTATGTTTTTACTGATTCGGACTATGCCGGGCATTTAGTCGATAGAAAAAGTACAAGTGGTACATGTCAGTTTCTGGGTGGATGCCTAGTATCTTGGTTTTCCAAGAAACAAAATTCGGTATCTATTTCCACTACGGAAGCCGAGTATATAGCGGCCGCAAAATGTTGTGCTCAAATATTATGGATGAAGCAAACATTAGTCGACTATAATACTAAATTTGATGTAATCTCAATCTTATGCGACAACACGAGTGCTATTGATCTTAGCAAGAATCCCGTGTTACATTCAAGATCTAAGCATATAAATATGAGACATCATTTCTTACGTGATCATGTCAATAAAGGTGATATAAAGATGACTCATATCGAAACTGAGTACAATCTCGCAGACATATTCACGAAACCATTGAATTCCGAAAGATTCACTAAACTCCGTTTGGATTTAGGAATGTTGGAAATTCCAAAATAATGGTTTATATTGATATATAAATATTATAAATATTTATATATTTTTGTGAGAAAATTTATCATTATTTATAGTCATCTCACGAAAAAGATATCTTTCCGGATGATTAAATCTCTAAAACTCAGATTCATCGATAATGATAACATATGAAACTTTATCGATCGGGTTTTATCGAGAAGTTAATTTTCCCACGGATAAAGATAAAACGATTCGAGCAAATATTTATCGGTATTAAAATCGGAAATATTTTTGAGATACTAAATAAATGATATTTATCTCAAATACAAAGAATCAAGTTAGTATAATTACTAGTATTTAAGTATTAATATTTAATATATTATTATATTAATATATAATAATTATTATTATTTTTTAAAAATATTTTTAGAAATAAAAATAAATTATTTTATGCTTATTTTGGTCATTTTGACCCAGTCAATTGAGTCAAACCCGGCCCAATACAAGTTAACCCTACCCAACTGAAAACCCTAATCTATTTTCAACCGTTCGATATTAAGGATGAATTAATCCTAACCGTCCATCTTAGAAATTATATATACTAAATTATGCGTACTATTCATTGTGTGTGTGTGTGACAGCCGCGAGTGTATCTCATTTTCTCTCATTCTCTCTCAAAACCTATCAACTGTTCTTCATTTCTCCGACGAATTCATCGTTCTTTTCCGATGAAATCTCGATTAAACACTACTCTATACACTACACATCATCTTTACTTCGATTTGACTTTCAGAAATCTCAAATCGACTCAAAAAATTAAACGGGTTGGGTACAGAAAAATGATTTTGATTATCAATTGTTATCGCCTCAATCGATTTCGAATTATAGATCAAAATCAACAAATATATATATATGCAAATACACAATATACACACACATGAACACAATTTTAGTTTTATTGATTTAATTTTTTTCAAAACCCTAATTCGTCGTTTGAGTATTTATGCAGGTTTGATGAAATAAATCTCAAATCGAGTCCTCGATTGTGATAAAGAGCCCTATTGCGAAGAGGATAAAGGCCTAACTTGGTCGAATCGGTGCTCGACTAAGCGGAATCGTTCTCGACGCTCAGAGATTTATGGATAAAGTAAGACCCCAAGAAGACGATGAGGCCTTGGGCTAAGGTATAAACCTTGTTTTAATTCATTAGTATGCTCAAACTTTAAAAATCTCTGTTATACTTAAGATCTCTTAGAAATTCATGTGTTCTTAAACATTTATGTGTTTACTTGAAACGTTGAAACATTAGTTCGATACTTGATGAATTGATGAGACTGTGAGTTTATGATAAGTTGATTGATTCGAATATGGTATGATGAAATCAGTGTTATATAAGCAAAAAGGTTATGAAATATGGTATGTGCTTCGTATATTTGGATTTTGAAATATTTGTTTATGTGATACTCACTGTTCTGAGAATTCAAAACTATGAAGTTATGATATTATGTTTGAATAGTGAATTTGGTTGCTTTTCTTCAAATATGCAAGATGTTGACATAATTGGGATATTGTGATCTGGAAAAGTCAATTACAGTTTTAGTGTTGCTTGATATATTGAGGGTTAAACATTTTCTGGACTTGTGAGCTGTAAAGTGACTTTGGTTTGTTTAACAATACTGCCTGTATAAGATTCTTAAATCGACTTAGTCAATTCTGTGCTTCTATGATAATCACTTTTCTGATAACTCCAACTGTGGTTAAAACTTGACATGTCTGGCTTCTGATTCCTATTTACTGATGTGAAAAGACAATCAATTTGCTTGATATTTGATTAAAATTGAACCTGCAATATAGAGTAAATTGATTAAATCAAGTATATTGTGAGTTACAGTTTGTGATGCTAAAGATTCTTGACATTGGGAGTTTGTTTATTCATCTTAATTTGACTTGGTCAAGCATATGGGTTGTGGTGATGTATTGTTGTGGAAAATCAGAGTAGATGTGAACTTGATGGATCTACTGTTATAACTTTGTGATTAAGTGTGTAGTTGGTTGCCTTAAGAAGTATAGACTAATAAATCTGTGTTGTAATAAATTAGCATGCATTCATATAAAGCTAAGACACAACACACACCAGCCCTCACTCAAAGACATGGCTAGGGCTCCCTTAGAGAGGCCTAGTATCTTGACACTGGGGTGCAACGGCCACTAAGAGAAAATAAGATTCATACCTTGCATTTTTATTACTTGTTTAAACTTATACTATGTTCTGTAAAGTGGTATATATGCCCTGTTTTGTAATACACACTTGCCTATGTTGTATAACTTGGTCAATATGTGATCTATTCTTCTTAAATGAATGGAAGATTGTGGTCTGGTGTGCATGTCTCTTTCAATCAATCATTTGTAATATATATAACCCTGAGTCATTAATATATTCTTATAGTACTAAAAGTAGTAACTTGGCATTAAATGAGAAGTGACCACAGTGGACTTTAAAGGATACAAGTTTTGTCTTTAGGACTAACCTTTTTGTAGAATCAGCCATGTGTCCCCTTTTGTGCATACTTTGAATAGTCAAAAACATCATGCTCTTCTCATGCACTTCATATAATATACACTATATGTAATATTCTGTGAGCATATTGTGAGTTGCATTGATACACATGCCTGACAAAATCTGATAAACACCTTTATCCATTTTTTTCATTAAATTGAATCACTGTTGTAGTGTACCTTGCTGCATCATGAATTGTACACTCTTACTCTGAAGTTGTCACTTATCTGTGTGCATATCCGGATTTGGTCTTGAGAACTCATGCAAAAATAAATATTTAAATGGTATATAGGCATACACATATCTCAAAATTCATGTTTTACAGCTGCATGCTATCTGTTAAGCATGAAACTTGTCTATGCATGCCTTGCAATTCATTTATTAAGTGTACTATGTGCCTCACCAACCTGCATGACAGCATCTGTGTTGATATATGTTATAAAAACTTGTGCATGCTTGAGTGATCCTTATCTATGCTTATTTGCCTATATATACATATGTTCATGCATACATATCACACACACCTACACTTAGTCTCCATTTATGGAATTTACAGCATTGAAACCCAACCCAAAAGCCAAAAATCTTCAACTTCTTTCTCTATTCCCTACCATGAATAGAAAAGATTTTAACCATAACCTATATGCTCCCTTCACCCCATATTGCCATCCAGACAGTTCCAAAGAACACTACCACAAGAAAATCAAACAAGAACCTTCTCACTTAAATGAGTTTGCCTATTTCTCTCATGGAAACAAACTGCATATTTTTAGACATCCTAACCCTAACCCTATGTTTCAAGCTATGCCTAGTTCTGAGAAATCTGTCAACTCTCATATGCCTAGAACAAACATCAAAACTCCAAACCCCACTCTAGTGAGGCTGTCAAACACTGGCAAACTCAATAGAATGCTCAAAAATAACCAACCTGGAATGATGGTGTTTGTTCCACCTAATGGAGACATTCATAGCTTACTCACTTCTAATAGATGGGAAAATTATGTGTTTTATAGAGGTCAAAACTACTACACTCATCTCATTGCTGAATTTTATGCTAATATGGAAGTGCAACAAAGAACTGATGGAATTTTCTACTTAAGTTCATTTGTGAATGGTAAGAATGTTTATGTGGATCACAATGTTCTTAATAAGTCTCTAAGGTTAGGAAACAAACCATCAGAGTTGCCTTGTGTCAATATATTTGAAAAATTTGTCTTTAACCAAAATGAATTTGAGTTGTTTCTTGGCCTATTTTGTGAAGAGGATGTGCCTCAGGGGTTGTGTGTTAGGGAATTTGCTATAAACTTTAGACATTTCTTGCCTAAGTTTCAACAGCTTGCTATAATCTTAAGGTCAAATATTCTGCCTAAGCCAAAACATGACAAATTCTTTGACTTTGTTGACCTCAAAGTGATGTTTAAAATTGTGTCAAACTCCATTGAATTTAATCTCAATTATGTCATAGTGCTCAACATGGTAAATGCTTTTAATATGGACTACATGCCTTATGGTTTGCTTTTAACCTCTGTCTTTGAAAATCACTACATACACATGTCTAGGATGTACTTAAACAAAATTGACTATTGTGCTATTTATAGTTTAGTCCAACCTAAACTCTCTCTCAAAAACTGTCAAACTAGTCATCCTAATAAGGTTGTTATTCCTTCTCTTGCTCCCAAAACTGATGCTTATGCCATTCTTAGGGAAGAGTTTAATAAACTTAGCACAGAAGTTGGTGTTCTTAAAGAGTCAAACAGTGAACTTCAAATGAGAGTTGAAAACCTTAAGGGAATGTTCCATAAAAATAAGGGTAAGATGGGTGAGCCTATGGTTGTTGATGAATCTGTTAAGAAAATTGAAGAGAAGTTAATGGGTGAGTTGGTTTCTGTTGGTACCAGTGATGATATGGAAAAGGTTTATGCCTCTTTACCTGATTTAGGTGAAGACCTGGGTGGTGTTGCTTCTGATCCTGTTGTGAACTGATCCTTTGATTGCATGTTTTGTGCTACTGATTGCTGATACTTGTGCTTAAAAGACTGTTTTGATTATCTCTTACTGAGAATTATCAGCCTGTGGTACTTGATTTGCTATGACTTTTTGTTGTTCTATGATGTTGCTTTCTGCTTGGAATAAAACCAATGCAATCAAGTTCTCTATAAGTCAGTGAACCACACTGATTAAATTGGAACTCTTTTGATGTATATACAAATTGCATTGACTAAAGTTTTGCTTACTGCGCTTGTTTTAGTTTATATGTCCTTAACTTTTGGCTAATTATCACTGCAAATCTAACATGCCATTCACTAAACACGAATTAGCTCAGAATAGATAAGAAATACATAAGAAAGTGGAATTATATTTGCTGTTCTATGTTGAATGCCTGCAATAATGTATTATCTTAGATACATGGCCACAAATATGACCTCTTTACCTATTGTGATCTCCCTGTGAATTATTGGATAATTACACAAGTTCATTTTATCCTTCAGTTTGGTTGTATGGCATCTCTCTATACAAATCTGATCTTATCTAGTACTATGAACTGTCTAAACTTGATCCATCAATAATGAATATTGTGCAAGTTACAAATGTGCTACAATATGTGAGAATCTCAGATACTTTGTCTACAATGAAAAATCTAAGTGAGTTATCTAGATTTCAATGTTGCATTCTTGTTGGGACAATAGAACTTGAGTTTTATAGTATGCAAAAGTAATAAAGTATTCCTGGAGATTGATATGAATTAACATTTGTTATTGCTATTTAGTAAAGGAAAATAGTACTCAGAAAAATCTATTAAAACTGCTTATCAATGAATTCTTATACTCTCAAGACTGGATAACTTTATCAAATGGTTATAATGGTAAGAAAACTGTGCATTTACAATTGATTATCTTATCAGAGTTCTTAGTATTATGAACTTGCAGCTTGTATATGAAGAACTGACTTATTGATCAGCCTTCAAACCGTTTCATTTGAACATTCAGTTTGCATACGAAAAGATTTATGTACTTATAAAACTGAATGATTTGAGACTATGTGAAATAATTCTTATTTGTATATCCAGAAAGACTATTCAGATGACATTCACGATTATTCTTGTACTTTTAATTCTGAGTACTTGCGTTATAATTGTATCATTTATGGACTGAATATTTGTCAAAAATTCTTCTACTAAACGTTCATTAGAACAACGTTATAGATAGAATCGTACCAAGTGAAAATATTTGAATGAAACCTGTTATTACATTTTCGATTACTAAGAAAATAGGTGATTAAAATGCTATTTGTACGAATCATGATTGCCAAACTAAGAGCAACACAGATCGACAAAAACGATTGAAAATCATAAATATTTGATATTACATCAAATAAAAATGAAAACAAAAAAACAAAAAAAACAAAAAACAAAAAAAAACAAAACTCTTTGGTACTACACCAAAAGAAAAAGTTTTTACAATTCATTTACTAAAATAAAAAGAAATTTTCGTAAGTAAATGAACGATTAAAAGACAAAAGGGGGAAGAGAAAGAAATTCTGTAATCTTTCAAGGGGAAGCAAAATTTTTTGATAAAACATCAAAATTATAAAAGGAGAAGAGAAAATTAATCAGTATTACACCAAGTTATACTGTTACAAAAAGGGGAAGAAATAAGGAAAGTGAAAATGAGTTTGATTCAAAACGAATCATATTTAAGGGGAAGCACAAATTTTTGATAAATACATCAAAAAAAAAATTATACAAAAGCTTACGAGGAAGATATAAGGGGAAGAGAAAATTATAAATTTTTGGTAATATACCAAACAAAAAGGGGAAGAGAAAATTAGACCCCCAATTTAAATTTTTCAAAATTTCCTATATGTCTAAAGATATTTATCTATCTCATAAGTTGTTTTGCAGGAATCAGTAGTGGGATTTACCGAGTGCTTCGAATCGAGTCTAAAAATATTTTTCAAACTCATGCATACACTAAGGGGAAGCACACACGGGTAAATTTTTAAATTTTATGTTTTGTTTGGTAAATACCAAAAAGGGAAAGATTGAAAGGATATCTTCGATATATTATTTATTTTGGTATTTGTATGATTTAAACATAAAATTTAATTACAGTTAGTTATCCTCTCCACTAGGCCATTTAATTTAATTGATTCCGTCAAAAGTCAAAAGTCAATTCTGGCAAATATCTATTTTTACTTATAAGAGATATTCCATTATTGCGAAAAATTAAAATTATATTTTTATGGAATATATCTCTACACCAAGGCAATAAAGATCGAACAAGAAATATCAAGGTTTTATATTTTTCAGATCTTCGTTGCAAAATTGATAAGGCGATAGGCTTGAACAAAGAATATTCGAGGATTAATATTCTTTAGAGAACTCGTGCTATATTTAAAAGCGATCTGTTTTTATTCAAAAATATTCCGCCTTCGCACTCAAAATATTTTTATCCTCAAGAATATTAATATTCAGTGGTAGAATATTAATACTCATTTTTATCTCGTGCTAGAAATATTTAAAGTAATTTTTCTCCCGCTTCTTCAATTTATTCTATTTTCGGAGAAAATTATTTTAAATACTCAAAATTATTTCCTACACTCTCAATATATTTTATATATTAGGAAATATATTCTAAGTATTTATTCTAGTCAAAACATTGGTCAAAAGATGCATCTATCTCATAGAAAGTCCAATCGTATTTTATTCGGAACCGAAACCTTATTTATTCGTATTAAATCCAAATAAAATACTTCCACTTGCTAGAATGACTTGAAACTTGAAATGGGTCACTTAAATGTTATTTTATATGCATGATAAAAGTATCGTAATTTTTTGAGAATTTTGGTCCGGGCACGAAAATCGAGGCAGTGGGTCCACAGTTGACCACGTTTGACTAAGTCAACGTTGACCATTTTTGACCAAAACTTCCAGAATTTCATTTTATGATATTCCTAAGTGCTCCATAATTTTAGAATTATTTATTGGGTATTTTCGTATTATTCGGGTATTTAATTAACGAAATATGTTACGTATTTATTCGTTAATTGATACGAGTACGATACATTAAATAAAAGCCCAAACACAGCTGGGATACTTTACCACAAACCACTCCAAAGAAACACAAAACCACCCCCAACAAACACAATACCACTTTCCACCTCATCAATCCAAGTGCTTTCAATCTCAACCACTCCTTTTACCTTCAATCCTCACCCTTCTTTCCACCCAACTCCTCCTATAAATAAACCCCCTCCCCCAACCATTTTCTTTAAGCTAAGGAGCCAAATAATTGCAGGGATTTTTGAAGTGTGAGCTCTCTCAATATATCCAAGCACTCTCTACACCCACTTCATCTCAAAAACCTTCACTTTCTTATATATACTTAAATATATACAAAGTTTTTGTTCCAAAAAACTTAGTTCCTTCAACCAAGCTTTCTCCCACCTAGCAAGCTCCTCTACCACTACTATCCGGCCTCCCGAAGGGCTGCCCAAGTTCGACCATAAGCCAAAATCCGGCCGAACCTCCGGCGAATTTTTTCGGCGAATTTTTCCGGCGATCTCCAAAAGTGGTAATATATTAGCTTCACATCCGAGTCTTAACCGACCATATTTTTATACATATAAGAGCTCTATATCTTCATCTTCTCTTCATCTTTAAGCTCTTATATCGGATCTCAAACCGAGACCATAAAAATCCGTACAAGGATTAAATTTCGAACAAAGATTCGAAATATTACAAAACCTCAAAAAGAGGTAATATTTGACGACGGTCAAATTATTACATCGAGCTTGATTTGATTCCCTTCTATCACCTCTAGTGTTCCGAGGGAAAAGAATCTAAAAGCCTTAATTAAAACTTTAACGCACTTACTTTGGCCATTAATATTTTATTGTTGTGTGGTGTATTTAATTACTCGTACGTGTGTGTTTATCATTAACGCGTAATAGCGTGGCGAAAGCCTTTTATATATTTTTCGCACTTTTTATTCTCGTCCTCACACTTGTGAGTGATTTTACTTTCCGCACTTTTTATTCTAGTCCTCACACTTGTGAGTGATTTTACTTTCCGCACATTTTCTTCCCGTCCTCACACTTGTGACTGATTTTACTTTCCGCACTAATTTAACGCATAATAGCGGCCATCGTTTTATCCTATAGATAAGCGAGTTACTTTTATGTACGTGTGCGTTTATTTGTGTGTTGTGGTTAATTGGCCAAATTATATTAAAGTGCAAATTGCTAAAGTAAAATTGTAACACTCTCGTTTAAATAAATATATACCAATAGTCTAATCAAAGACTATATCAAACGAGAAGTTGTTTATCAAAGATCTTTAAGCTATAAAGCTTTTACGGACTTGATTTATACATTACTTCGAAAGTAGACGTATTTTCAATAAAGAAGTAATTGTAAGTATACTTCGATCTTTACGAAAGACGAACCAAGTATACGATTATAAACCTTATAAGCCTACGAGCTTGAAGGACATAATCAATATTTACAAACTCCGAGATATATTTAAATCTCATTTAAACGGAGTATTGTATTAAAAGTATTCTTCGATCTACAAGTCATATCGAATAAAGAATACACATAAAGTCATAAGCAAACAAGGCTTATTGAACTTTTAATAATTTATATTCGGGTAAGAATATTATAGTCACCGTAGGACATATTAAGTTCAAACCTCTCTTTATGTTACGGTTTGTTTCGTAGATATTGTTTTCTAAGTTTTGCAGTGAGGTGATTCTCGTTCTAAGACCCAAGTCCCAGGCACTAGCGGGGAGTTAGTGGCCTTTGCACCGTGAAGAAAAGGAAAGACCCAAGACCTTTCATCTAAGATCCAAGACCGGCAAAAGCGAGGAATTCAAAGACTACACCAAGGGTTATACATCAACTTTGAAGAAGTAGCGGGGAGTTGCTGTCTAAGATAAGTTATGTAGGTTTTTCACAACGACTTTGAGGGTGTAACGGGGAGTTACGATCAAAGACGAGTCTTGTGGGATTTTATATT
The DNA here is from genome assembly GCA_036435485.1 of Saposhnikovia divaricata. NCBI lineage: Eukaryota > Viridiplantae > Streptophyta > Magnoliopsida > Apiales > Apiaceae > Saposhnikovia > Saposhnikovia divaricata. Next base: position 64,037,193 of record CM071595.1, on the reverse strand, counting down.
TATTGTGAGGTAGTATCTCGGAGATACGTACCAAGACCAATATTTATAGGGTTGTAAAGGCTTCTCCGCCTACTAAAGGAGCAAGATATTTTTAAGGGAAAATCTCGAGTCCGGAGAGGAGCTCGGGGACTGGAGTAGGGGTGAGCGAATCCATTAGGGGTTGCGCCATCGCGAACCAGGATAAAATCTCCTGTGTGGTATTTTCTTTCCTTGTCTTTTATTTTCTGCACTTATAAACTGCATAACGACTCGGTAAAAGTTTTAGAAAGGGAAAATTATTTTAAAACGCCATAATAATTTTTAAATTGGATATTAAGCTATTCAACCCCCCCTTCTAGCTTAAATTAGCCCTCTTACGGGACCTTACAGTATCTGTACTACTATATTAAAGCCGAAAGATTGAAAGTTTGTCGGTTTGGTTATCATAATTATTAAAATAAATAATAAAATCATATAATTAATGGTAATTAGCCAATTACCTTTTTCACATTTACTTTTAGTTGAAAATATTACCTTTTATAAAAACTTAAAAACATCAATCGTATCATATCTTTCGATCATTAATATTTCATTTCGAATTAAAACACGTTACATTTTTAATTTAAAACAAATCTTACAGTCATTAATATATATCCAAAAATATCACACCATAATTTTCAAGAAGAATATAGCACCTAAAATAAATAATAACATAATATAATTAATGGTAATTACTCGATTGCGTTTTCACATTTACTTTTAGTTGAAGATATTACCTTTTATAAACACCTAAAAAGATCAATCGTATCATATCTTTCAATCATTAATATTTCCTTTCTAATTAAAACACGTTACCTTTTTAGTTTATAACAAATCTTACAATATATACCCGAAAATATCACACCATATTTTTCAATTATTAATAAAATATAATAAAAATCATATACGTTGTTTATAATAAGGAAACATTAGTATAATCCGTAAACATGAGTATATTAAATTATATCAAATTAAAATTAAAAAAATTATTAAAAATATTGATTATATAAAAACATAATTGAAATATTAAATAAAATTTATAACATAATACAAGAAACCCGTGCATTGCACGGGTTTAAGTTTTACAGGATTATTTCAGTCAAACTAACAGTTCAATTTCAGCAAGCTGTTATGGACTATCTTATTTATTTCAGCAAGCTGAACATGCAATCAGTACACAATCAGCATGCCGATTCTAGACGACAGAAATAACAGAATCCAAGAAAACATACGTTTTTCAAGGATAAATTATTGGAAACAGTCTCAGGAATATTGTAAGGGGCCCTTTGAATTATTCAAACCCATCATACACTTCAATATTCTCAACTCAAGTAAAGTGGGGGACAAACTTATGCCTTGCCTTTAAATAAGGTTTTACTTTTCCTTATTTAATTAAACCAACCCCATACAAACACTTTAACTTATATTCCATGTCTTCTCCATCATATATCAAATACACGCTCCTACCAACTAAATGAGACAACAGCTCCTCATCCATGGCTCCTCCACATCTTGATCATTTTTAAGGGTTACAGATTATTTAGAAAATCCGAAGGAGCCTCTTGATACTTGAATTTCATATCATTCTTGTTTACCTATAAATAAGATGCTCTTGCTCAGTTCAAAAACAACGATCCAAGTGCAAAAACAAGAACATATACACACACAACTTCAAGCCACTTTGCTAAATTCTTGAAAACCTTTCAACCTCTCATATACATTCGAATTTATACTTTCAGAGGGTTCATTAGGTTGAGTTGTATTTATTCAAAACTTTGTATTGTTCAAATTGTAAAGATTAGTTGATGTACAAGTTTGGCTCAAGGCTTTGGGTGGGTAGAACTAGACTAGAGAAGGATACTTGGGAAATATTGCTTAGAGAGTTAGTTCAACACAGCAATTCAGCAAGCCAAATTGTAAGCAGCTGGGTGTAAAGGGAAATATATTGTTGAATCTTGTATTTAAATTCAGCCTGCTGTTATCAAATTGTTAGGTCATATCAGCAAGCCGTTTCTGGTAAAAATCAAAACAGGTCATAGTTAACCACTATCAGCCATAATACACCTATTCACCCTCCCCTCTAGGTGTGTTTTCATTTGGTATCAAAGCTTTGGCATACTAATCTTTCTGTAACAGGAAAAGTATCGATCGATATGGCTGAAGATTATCCTCTCGGTTCATCTAATCACCGTGCACCTTTGCTGCTCGGGACTCAAAAATATAACTGGTGGAAAGATTGCATGAAGATGCACATGTCAAAGGAACCACTAGAATGGAGAGTTGTTAATAAAGGTCCTTATATATTTCTTGACAAAGAAAGCAAGCCAAAAGATATTGATGATCTTACTGATGCTGAATTGGTCAAGGAAAGCTACAATATCAAGGAAATGAATACTATCATGAATGGTCTCTCTGCAAGTGAAAGTGATAAAGTCTCCTCATGCAAATCCGCTAAGGAAATGTGGGACACATTGGAACTTTATCATGAAGGCTCGAAATCTTTAAAGAAAGTTAAACTCAGTAAGTTGATGAATGAATTTGGAAGCTTCATCATCAAGAAAGATGAGACTATTAGGGAAAGTCAAGCAAGATTTCAGAAAACTATGAATGGTCTCAAACTGCTTGGGAAAACAATACCTCAAAGTTGAAATAAACATGAAAATTTTGAGTGCAGTACCTTGGTCCTATTCGCCTAAGCTGACAGCGTTGGAATCTTCCTCACAAATTGACACTATGGATACTTTGGCTACTTTTGCTGAACTTGAACACTTTGAAGCAAAAATTAATGCAAGCCAAGCTAGATCATCACAAGTTCCAGTTGCAAAAATGAAGAATTTAGCACTTCATTCGAAAAATAGCAAGCTGGAATATGAAGCAGAGTCAGAATCAGATGAGGATTTAGCTCTTATTTCAAAGAAAATCAAAAGGCTCATTGAAAAGAAGAATCAAATGAGGAGAGCTAAAGGAAATTATTTAGATAACATAAAAGAACTCAAGGAATCCAAAGAAGAAACGTGTTTTAAATGCGGCAAAAAGGGACACTACCGAAGAGACTGCTAAAAATTAAAGAACAAGTCAAAATAGCAAGTTGGATTCAAAGATAAAAGGAAATCTAAGGCTTTTATGACTTGGAGTGATGAATCTACTTCTGAGGAAGATTCAAATGATGATATGATTAATTTAGCTCTGGTTGGTCTTGATGAAAAGGATAGCACTGAAGTGGAAAGTGATGAAATAGACTCAGATGACAACAATAGCGAGGTAAACTCATTCAATTCATTACCTACTAATTATGTTATAGAAGAACTAACAATGTAGGAAACTTCTGATGTATTTATCAAACTAAAGTCAGAGAACAATAAATGTTGGTTTCGATCATCAATACGCAGCGAAAACAGTAAATAAAAATTGAAACCAAGCCCCGGATCCATGTATAATATATATCGAATAATCATGGTAGACAGAACGTTTACCTTATCGAAGCTTTACGTACAAAGAACGATGGAGATGCAAGCCTCCCACGATTACTGAGCACTCCTCTTCGAAGCCCCCTCTACGGTATCCACACGAACACCTTCAAAATCGTCTTATGATCTTGATTGGAAGTGAGGTACTAGCCTCCAATGGAAGAGATATGAATATAGGGTTAGGGTTAGGGTTTGCTGCGGCTGCCTCTTGTGTTTTTGTCGTACAAAAATTCACCCAACCCTTCACCATCCTTATCATTATATAAGGTAGTATGGAGCATAAAGCCCAAGCCAAAAAACCTAGCCCAACTTGATTAATTAAATAATGGAATCATATCCTATTATTTAAATCAATAATAATTAAGTCATACTTAATTATTAAAGTCATATCTCATTTGTATTTTATTATAACTTAATTAAGTCCAACTTAATTAATATAATAAAATCCAACTAATCATTTAATTAATTTAAATTCATAATTTAAATTAATTCTTCCTTTAAAGTGTTCTATGTGTGTGACCCTGTAGGCTATTATTTAACTGGCAATAATTTTATTCTCCAATAAAATTATAAACAACGAGCGGCATCTAGTAATACATCATTGCTACCCAATTAAATAATATTTATATCGTGATCCGATAAAACCTTTTTGTGATTAATGTTCCCGTGTAATATAATCCCTTTAACCAAATATTATAGATTAAACTCGAGAGATGTTTATTGTCATCCTCTTCATAATTTAATCCAGGTTTACTTGATCCGTGAGTAGACTATTAATAACAAATCATTATTTGAGCACGGCCATGCATTTTATAGTCTCACTCAATCAAGAGGCCAATAATATCTCTCCTAATTATAGGAGGGTTAAATCGTTTATCTATCATTCATATTTCTCATACGATTCATAATATACCCGATGTCCATTTTTATCATCACACGGTCAAAGGTGACTTTTAATGTAGTCAAAGTATATTAATCCTCGTATAGAAATATAATGATCTCAAGTCAAAGGATCATTACACCATTACCACTGTGAGTAATTCTTATGAATTTATTAAACATGAAGAATCTCACTTTGGGTCTGTCCAGTACCATGTACTCCTACATGTACCTATGTATTGACTTTAGTATCTCCATACTTATAACCAATGAGATGTGGTTATCTGTCAAACAACGTACTAGTCTATATATATATTATTATTGTCCTGATATAATAATAATCGACTAGGGACCTTTAAGAATATGATATATTATATAATCTTAAGTTCAAGTCATGTACTTAAACTATACAATGTGTATCATGATTCTAAGGACATTTATTATGCTAACAAATATATCGCAGTAATTAAAGTCATAATAAATACATTTATTTAATAATCAAATGACATAAGGTTTATTCAAGAAACAATGTATTGCCTCTAGGGCACCTACACTAACAATCTCCTACTTGCACTAGAGCCAATCACCCATGTGTCTAATACCCATGGAACTAGTGTGACCGTCGTGCTTCTGCTGCAACAGACCTTTGGTCAGTGGATCTGCAATGTTATCATTTGTATACACTTTACATATATGTATTTCACCCCTTTCATTAATCTCTCGTATGAGGTGGTATATTCTGAGTTTATGTTTGGATCGGGAGTGCGATCTAGGCTCTCTAGCCTGTGCGATGGCCCCATTATTATCGCAGTATAGATCAATGGGATCTGCAATCGATGGAACCACTTCCAAATCAGAAATGAATTTTCGAATCCAAACAGCCTCCTTAGCCGCTTCACAAGCTGCAATGTACTCAGCCTCCATTGTAGAATCAGCTACTGTTTCTTGCTTTGAACTCTTCCAGCTTACAGCACCTCCATTTAGACAAAACACAAAACCAGACTGTGATACAGTATCATCCCTGTCTGTTTGGAAACTTGCATCAGTGTAACCCTTTACAACCAGTTTCTCCTCTCCTCCATACACCAAGAATGAATCTTTAGTCCTTTTCAGGTACTTTAGAATATTCTTGACTGCCGTCCAGTGACCTTCACCTGGATTAGACTGGTATCTGCTCGTCATGCTCAAAGCATACGAAACATCGGGGCGAGTACATACCATTGCATACATGATAGATCCAATTGCTGATGCATATGGAACTTTATTCATGTGGTCCTTCTCATCTAATGATTTCGGACACTGGTCTTTAGAAATCGTTATCCCTTGAGACACAGGGACATATCCCCTTTTAGCATTTTGCATACCAAAACGATGCAAAACCTTATCAATGTATGTACTCTGACTTAGACCGATCATCCTTTTAGATCTATCTCTATAGATCCTCATTCCTAGAATGTAGGTTGCCTCTCCTAAGTCTTTCATAGAGAAATTGCTCCCTAACCAAGTCTTAACAGCCTTTAGAGAAGGTATGTCATTCCCCATTAGTAGTATGTCATCAACATACAGTACTATGAATGCCACATGGCTCCCACTAACCTTCTTGTAAACACAAGGTTCATCCTCGTTTTGAATAAAGCCATACTCCTTGACTATTTCATCAAAACGAATATTCCATCTCCTAGAGGCTTGCTTCAATCCGTAAATGGATCGACGTAATTTACATACCTTGCCAACATTCCTTGGATCGACAAAACCTTCAGGTTGTGTCATGTACACATCCTCTTCTAGGCTCCCATTAAGGAAAGCTGTTTTGACATCCATTTGCCAGATTTCGTAATCATGGAATGCTGCAATTGCAAGCAAAATCCGTATGGACTTGACCATGGCAACTGGTGAGAAAGTTTCATCATAGTCAATACCATGAATTTGTTTGAACCCTTTCGCAACCAGTCCTGCTTTATAGGTCTGAACATTTCCTTCCATGTCAGTTTTCTTCTTGAAAACCCACTTGCACCCTACGGGTTTTACCCCTTCAGGTGGATCAACCAAATCCCAAACTTGGTTTTCGTACATGGAATCCATCTCGGATTTCATGGCTTCAAGCCATCTCTTAGAGTCTGGACTGTTCATAGCATCTTGATATGTGAGAGGCTCATCTTCATCTATGAGCATCAAATCCCCACATTGAGTCAAAAGAAATCCATATCTCTCTGGCTCATGGCGAATTCTACCAGATCTACGAACAACCTGTGTTTCTTGAGCATTATCATTATTCTGCTCTTGTTCCACCTCAGGTTCAATGCTATTTTGTGGTTCTCGATCTTCATCGAGATCTATAGTCCTCCCACTGTTTCTTTTGGAAACAAAATCTCTTTCCATGAAGACAGCATCTCGAGCAATGAACACTTTCTGCTCAGAAGGACTATAAAAATAATACGCCTTTGTTTCTTTAGGGTATACCACAAAATTGCACTCTTCGGATTTAGGTCCAAGCTTGTCAGATACTTGACGTTTTACAAACGCCTTGCATCCCCAAACTTTCATAAAGTTCATGCCTGACCGTTTCTCCTCCCACATCTCATATGGAGTCTTTTGAACCTTCTTGGTTGGAACACGGTTAAGTGTGAAAGCCGCTGTTTCTAGAGCATAACCCTAGAAACTTATTGGAAGATCTGCATGACTCATCATCGATCGTACCATGTCCAACAGGGTACGATTTCTCCTCTCTGAAACTCCATTCCATTGAGGTGTACCTGGCGGAGTGAGTTGTGATACAATACCACACTCTTTTAAATACTCTTTAAATTCGGTGCTTAAGTATTCACCCCCACGATCGGATCGTAAGATTTTAATACTTGCACCTCCGCCTATTTGCTTCTCTACTTCAGCCTTGTATTCTTTGAATTTTTCAAAAGAATCGGATTTATTCTTCATAAGATATACATATCCATATCTACTGAAGTCGTCACTAAATGTTATGAAGTAATAGTAGCCTCCTCTAGCCATCACACGCATTGGGCCACATACATCACTATGTATTAGCTCCAAACGTTCAGTGGCCCTTTGACCCTTACCAGTAAAAGGGGCTTTAGTCATCTTACCAAGCAAACAAGATTCGCATTTTTCGTATGATTCAAAATCAAACTTATCCAAGTATCCATCCTTATGTAATTTGGATATGCGTTTCTCATTTATATGGCCTAGACGACAATGCCAGAGGTATGTTTGATTTGAGTCGTTAACTTTAAGTCGTTTGTTTTCTATGTTACAGACAGGATTATCTAAATCAATAACATATAAACCATTAAATAAACGCGCAACACCATAGGTTAAATCATTCAAAGCAAAAGAGCAACTATTGTTCTTTATTATAAACGAAAAACCTTTCTTGTCCAAACAAGAAACAGAAATAATGTTTCTGCGAATCGCAGGCACGTAAAAACAGTCTTCAAGTTCTAAAACAAGCCCAGAGGGCAAAGATAAATAATAAGTTCCTACGGCTAAAGCAGCAACTCTTGCTCCATTGCCTACTCGTAGGTCCACTTCTCCCTTAGCCAAAGTCCTACTTCTTTGCAGTTCCTGCACATTTATACAAATGTGATAAGCACATCCAGTATCCAATACCCAAGATGTAGAAATAGACAGATTGACTTCTATAACATAAATACCTGATCCAGAAATCTGAACACCCTTCAATTTCTTCAGATCCTCCAAGTAAGCATGACAGTTTCTCTTCCAATGACCAGGCTTATGACAGTAGTGACAATCACCTTTGTCAGCCTTTGCGACATCTCCTTTCGGCTTTTTAGCCTTTTTGAAAGAGGGCTTAGAAGGACTAAGATCTTTCGGTGTAACCTTTTTCTTGCCCTTCCATTTCCCCTTTCCCTTAGCACCTTTCTTGCCCACCTTCATTATGGGAGCTTTCTCAGGTGCCTTGACCATATTTGCTTCAGTGGTCCTCAGCATGGCCAACAATTCCATAGGAGTCTTATCTTGCTCAGCCATATTAAAAGTCATTATGAACTAAGCATAGTCGCTGTTCAAAGATTGCAAGATTATATCGACTTGAGCCTCTCGCTGAAGCGGGAAACCCAAACGAGCAAGGTAATGACAATACCCAATCATCTTTAGAACATGTGGTCCGACTGGTCCATTGCCCTGTTTGCACGAGAAGAGTTCTTTGCTTGTGTTGAACTTTTCAACACGAGCCTGTGATTGAAACATCATTGAAAGATGTTCAAACATAGTATAAGCATTCATATCAAAATGCTGCTTCTGAAGCTCAGCATCCATAGTAGCAAGCATAAGACAAGCCGCATCAGTTGCATCATCAATATGCTTCTGATAAGCATTTCGTTGAGCAGCAGTGGCATTGTTAGCAGGGGCTGCCGGTGGAGGAATATCAATCACATAAGATTTCTTTTCCTGCATGAGAACAATTCTCAAATTCCTAGACCAGTCAAGGAAGTTCGATCCTGTCAGCTTGTCCTTCTCAAGGACTGATCGCATAGAGAAAGTATTGTTTGTATTTTGTGCCATTTGTTTTCTACAATGATAAAATGCATAAGATAAGTTAGATTGTTACATTAATTATTTTCAAGTGATTATGACATATTCATAATATATCTCCCACTATTTTTTTATCAAATTAATAGCCCTTACTATTAAATCGGAAAGAATATCCCATAAATCTTTCTAGTGAGCCAAGATCCATATTTCATCATATCCTAAGTCAACCACTGGTAGTCCTTAAAACATGATTATTTAGGTAGACAACAGTTGTCAATTATATCATATATAATTCTTGGATAGTTTGGTGAACAACAATTGTTCTTGTCTATCTAATAGATTTTGAACCAAACTCTATGCTTCTAAGTTCATAATAATTGAATATAACCGTTTATTTTCACCTTATTATGACGACTCAGTTAAGTTAAACCCAATGATACAACGGTCGAATATAACCGCTTATATTCGTCACATCTCACCACGATAGACAGGAGTCCCCAACCACTGGCAGTCATTCCCCTTATCGATCTAGGATTCAATGAGTGTTCATTCATTGGAAAGCATCCGATTAAAACTTAATATTTTGTTAAGGGGTTTTAATTTAAAACGACCATGATCCCATCATAAAGAGATTCCCAATTTTTCCTTGAATTAAATACTTCAAATCAATATTCATCAATAGTTTGATTTCCAGGTTGTTGGAGGAGTCACAAGTGGCCTCACTTAATACCCAACTTCCTTACAGGTAAAACCCGTTTTTGACAAAATCTCCCCATATCTAAATAATTGAAAATTTGTATTTAATTCCGTGTTTCATAAACACAGAAATCTCATGATCGTTTGTTCATTTTAAAATCTCAAATCGTTACAGATTTGATCTTGTTTAGCATGGCAAGCATGGTATGGGTGACGTATCTAATACATGCATACATCATTAATCTAATTAAAACATGCATACATTTTTCTACTCTACACATGCATCATACACATGCATCATATGTAAAGTGCATCACATAATCTAATATGCTATGGTTATGGCCCAATCCTATGCGATTTTTCCAAGCTAATGGAAAAATCAAGGTCAATCTATGGTGGTAATAACTAATTATTACAAAAATCTCTTCCTTCGCTTCCAAAGCTGCCTTGATTGCCTCCAAGCTCCTCTTGAAACATTTTACAAAAGAACTCGAGTTGTATTCGAGATAAAATAATTACAAAAAGAAAAACGACATGCAAGTCGTATTTAATCATTACAAACCATAAATTAAAATTAATAAAATAAATTGAAAACTAGGTCTTGGGGCCATAACCATGCATCATGCTCACATAGCAATTAAAAGCAACACATATTGTATAATCACAATTTTATACAACATTAAATATGATCAAATCATAAATAATAAAATTAACGCACTTTAATTAAATATTAATCTAGTAATCAAAATTACTAATTAATAAAATTTTGCATACTCCAAGTTAAGGATTAACATTTGTAATTTAATCTAGCATGCAAAACCTAGCTGAAAAAAAAAATTTATTTATTATTATTTTTATTATTAAAACAGCAGATACGCATTTACAGTATGCGCATATGACCTAATCTGTTAATTTAGCAGACACGCATCTTGCGTATGCGCATTAGTCCTAAACCCTAGTAAATACGCATACTCAGTATGCGCATCACCTGTACATGCATATTTTCTGCAGTTTTCCAGAAGAACACCATCTCGATCGTATTCATCATTATGATCGCGATTTTGCATTCCAAACTGTTTTTCATACCTACGTTTACTAATCAGTTACATCACAAACATATATCATCGATTCTTGAGTGATTAAAAACAAAACCCAGTAGATATATATATATATATATATATATATATATATATATATATATATATATATATATGTTAAACACGTATGTATATATACGTATGCATGAACTACACTACTGATCTTCAGGGTCGACTGCAACTGGTTTTAGATGTTAGTATCACGATTTAATCCTATTGAAAACATAACCGATCATCTGGACACAACAAAACCAGTAGATTACTAAGCATGCAGGTCACGTTGTTATGCAGTAGGGTTCTCCGGAAAAAAAAACAGAACTGGTATAGCATAAATCAGATCGTATGCTTCATATATAACCAGATTATCATATTATACAAGTAGCTCTGATACCATTGTTGGTTTCAATCATCAATACGCAGCGAAAATAGTAAATAAAAATCGAAACCAAGCCCCGGATCCATGTATAATATATATCAAATAATCATGGTAGATAGAACGTTTACCTTATCGAAGCTTTACGTACAAAGAACGATGGAGATGCAAGCCTCCCACGATTACTGAGCACTCCTCTTCGAAGCCCCCTCTACGGTATCCACACGAACACCTTCAAAATCGTCTTATGATCTTGATTGGAAGTGAGGTACTAGCCTCCAATGGAAGAGATATGAATATAGGGTTAGGGTTAGGGTTTGCTGCGGCTGTCTCTTGTGTTTTTGTCGTACAAAAATTCACCCAACCCTTCACCATCCTTATCATTATATAAGGTAGTATGGAGCATAAAGCCCAAGCCAAAAAACCTAGCCCAACTTGATTAATTAAATAATGGAATCATATCCTATTATTTAAATCAATAATAATTAAGTCATACTTAATTATTAAAGTCATATCTCATTTGTATTTTATTATAACTTAATTAAGTCCAACTTAATTAATATAATAAAATCCTACTAATCATTTAATTAATTTAAATTAATTCTTCCTTTAAAGTGTTCTATGTGTGTGACCCTGTAGGCTATTATTTAACTGGCAATAATTTTATTCTCCAATAAAATTATAAACAATGAGCGGCATCTAGTAATACATCATTGCTACCCAATTAAATAATATTTAAATCGTGATCCGATAAAACCTTTTTGTGATTAATGTTCCCGTGTAATATAATACCTTTAACTAAATATTATAGATTAAACTCGAGACATGTTTATTGTCATCCTCTTCATAATTCAATCCAGGTTTACTTGATCCATGAGTAGACTATTAATAACAAATCATTATTTGAGCACGGCCATGCATTTTATAGTCTCACTCAATCAAGAGGCCAATAATATCTCTCCTAATTATAGGAGGGTTAAATCCTTTATCTATCATGCATATTTCTCATACGATTCATAATATACCCGATGTCCACTTTTATCATCACCCGGTCAAATGTGACTTTTAATGTACTCAAAGTATATTAATCCTCGTATAGAAATATAATGATCTCAAGTCAAAGGATCATTACACCATTACCACTGTGAGTAATTCTTATGACTTTATTAAACATGAAGAATCTCACTTTGGGTCTGTCCAGTACCATGTACTCCTACATGTACCTATGTATTGACTTTAGTATCTCCATACTTATAACCAATGAGATGTGGTTATCTGTCAAACAACATACTAGTCTATATATATATTATTATTGTCCTGATATAATAATAATCGACTAGGGACCTTTAAGAATATGATATATTATATAATCTTAAGTTCAAGTCATGTACTTAAACTATACAATATGTATCATGATTCTAAGGACATTTATTATGCTAACAAATATATCGCAGTAATTAAAGTCATAATAAATACATTTATTTAATAATCAAATGACATAAGGTTTATTCAAGAAACGATGTATTGCCTCTAGGGCACCTACACTAACAATAAATTGTAAGAGAAAAATTCTTACCTCAAAAAGATAGTCAGAGATCTTATGGATGAAAAAGCTTCAGATGAACATGAATCTATAATTAATAAGCTGAAGGACAGCATAACTCAGTTGGAAGGACTGAACAAAGTAATACTCAGAAGGAATGATGTTCTTATCAAGCAACTTAGCGAGCTGAAAGCTGAGATAGAAACCAGAGATATCCAAATCAGCAAGCTGAATGAGGAAATAGGATCCAAAGATACTCATATCAGCAAGTTGATAGAACAAACAAAAGCTCCACAGGAAGATATTCAACAAGCTGAGAAAATCAAAGAACTCGAGGATGAAATAAAGAGACTTCATAAAGGAATGGGAAAGTTTGTTCAAGGTGAAAAAACTCTCAAATCAATGATGAAGAAAGTTGTCATTCCAATAGAAAATGAAGGTGTTGGATTAGCATCAACCTCAAAGGAAATTGCTCTCCAATATGATGGAACGAAAGGAATCCCTTATGATTATGCAATGCCTTGGAAGATATGTAACAAGTGTCAAAAGAAGGGACATCTTGCAAAGCACTGCACAACTCAGAAAGAATCAGCCTACCGAAATAGGAAAATAGCCTACCGTTATCAGGCTGACAGAAGGAGAAAAACAAGAAATCATGAACCAAGATTGATCCAAAAATGGATCAAGAAATCTGAACTACATGATTTATATGTTCTATCTACTAACCATACTGGACCCAACAAAATTTGGGTACCAAAAGGATAAGTTGTTCTTATTTGTTTTATAGGTATGCCTAGCCGTAAAGTCAAGCTCAAAGGAATGGATTTTGGATAGCGGGTGTACAAGGCATATGTGTGGAGATGAATCTCAATTTATCAGTCTCAAAAAGAAAAAGGGTGGAAGAGTTACAATCGGTGACAGCAAAACTCTTCAAATACTTGGAAAAGGCAAAATTGGTAACAACATGATTTCAATTGACAAAGTTCAATTTGTTCAAGGTTTAAAGTATAATTTACTTAGTATAAGTCAGTTATATGATGATGGTCATAATGTTGTTTTTGATAAAGAAAAATGTATTATCAATCTTTGTGCTAACTAGGGCTGTTAACGAAACGAATATTTAATGAAATATTCCGTATTCGAATTCGTTTAACATTATTCGTGTTCGTTTATTAATAAATACAAATACGAATTCAAATCTTAAAAAATATTCGGTTTGTTAACAAATACAAATTCGAATAGATAAAGTTTCGTATTCGCTATTCGCTTAATTATTCGGAAATTAAATATATATATATATATATATATATTATTTTATATTATATAGAAAAATATTATATTTTTTATTTAATAGGATTATGGATTATGAGTTGTATAAACATAGGCAGTAGGTGAAACTCCTAGGTTTTGATGATGACAAACAGTAAGCTTTTTGGCGCTTACAGATATAAAACAACATGCCATTGTGTTAGTTCTAACTTTGGTTTTGCAGGATAAATCAGCATGCCATTTGTGTGTGCTCTAACTTGTTTTTACAGGACAAAACAGCTTACTGATTTCATAATCAGTATATCTCAAACACCAAGCCAATTGTCACAAACAGCATGCCAATTGTACAATCAGCAAGCTGATTGTGTCTGCAGAAATTAAAGATCAATTCGGGAAATTCAAAGGACATCAAGAGAAATAATATATAGAATATTTGTAAAGGTCCTCAGAATATATGATGAACATTCCCACCTCTCAAGCTTTTGGAGACAAGCAAATAGTCTTTTTAGTTAAATAAGGTTACTTTACCTTATTTAATACACCACCTTATCTCCACTCAAAATATGTCACATGGGACTCATCATAACCTTGTTCCCTGCATATTCCTATCTCCATACACGCTCCAGATTTCAGCTTTGCAGATTATCAAAGTATTTCTTCAAGCTCAAAAGCATTGCTTCTCTCTAACGGATTAAATTCATACCGTTGGAAATTTTTTATCAAGCAAATTCAAACTTTTCTTGTTCACCTATATAAGAACTGAGTATTACCAGTTCTTTGTACTGAATACAACGTGCATAAAACGAGATATACTAAAACAACTTCTGAGCTTACATTGCTAAACCTTTCCAAACCTTCAAATCTCTTCATACACGCATATTCATCATTTTGAGGATTTATAGGTTGAGTTGTATTCTTTCAAAACATTTGTATTGTTCAAAGTGTATTGTTTTGTTGCTGTACAAGATTGGCTTCAGGTTTTAGGGTGAGTCGAACTATACTAGAGAAGTATACTTGGGAAGTAGTACTTAGAGGGTTTGTTCAGCACAGGTAAACAGCAAGCCGTTTGTAAGCAACAAGGGTTAAGGGAGATATATTGTTGTATCTTGTAATTGGATTATAGTTGATCAATAATATATTCTCTTACCAAGTTTGGTAAGGGACCAGGACGTAGACCATAGGGGATTAGGGGTCGAACCTGGCTAAAAGATTGTGTGTCTCTTTTACTTACTGTTTATATTCATTCTGCATTGCATTTTAGATACAAACAGCGTGCTGTTTGTGAACTGTGTTATTACAAACAGCAAGCTGTTTTCAGTAATTTTCAAAATAGTTCATAAATTCACATTAATAACCACAAACACCTATTCACCCCCCCTCTAGGTGTTGTTTTTCAATTGGTATCAGAGCCTTGGTATACTAACAATTCTGTAATAGGAAAGTATCGATCATGGCAGAACATTATCTTGAAGCAAAAGCCGATTATAGGGCTCCTCTCCTCACTGGATCAGAAAATTACAATTGGTGGAAATGTAGAATGGAAACATTCTTATCCAAGAGGCCACTGGTGTTAAGAGTTGTACAGAAAGGAGATTATCAATTCTTGGATGAAAAGAATCAACCAAAAGATGTTGATGATCTTACTATGGATGAAATTATCAAATGCGGTTTTAATGGAGAAGCTAGAAATTCCATAATGAATGCTCTAGATCAAGCTGAGTATGACAAAGTCTCCTCCCTAAAAACAGCAAAAGAAATGTGGGATGCTTTGGAAACCTATCATGAAGGATCAAAAACCTTGAGGAAGGTAAAGCTTAGCAAACTAATGAATGATTTTGGAAACTTCAAGCTCAAGGATAATGAAACTATCAAAGAAGGTCAAGCAAGGTTCCAAGTTACTATAAACTCATTAAAGAGACTTGGAAAAGACATTCCACAAGATGAAATTAACATGAAAGTGTTAAGTGCGGTACCATTTATTTATGAAGCAAAGGTCACGGCTTTGGAATCATCCTCAACAATCGACACTATGGATCACCTAGCCGTGTTTGCAGAGCTAGAACAATTTGAAAGCAAGATAAGCAAAGGTCAGGCTGAAGATGTTCGGGTCCCCATAGCCAAAATGAGGAATTTGGCTCTTCACTCTACAAACAGCAAGCTAGAGTCTGCAAACAGCAAGCTGTTTGAATCTGATGAAGAATCTGACGAAGAAATGGCACTCATCTCACAAAAGATCAAGAGGCTGATTGAAAAGAAAAATAGAATGAAAAAGGAAAGAGGTGAATACTCCAAAAGGAAGGCCAAGGAACAAACTTGTTTCGAATGTGGCAAGCCAGGCCATTTTAAGAAGGACTGTTTTAAGCTAAAGTCCAAACAGCAAGCTGCTTTCAAGGACAAGAGAAAAGCAAAGGCTCTACTGACTTGGAGTGATGATGATTCAGACTCCAGTGATGACGCAAGCGAGGACATGGTGAATTTGGCACTTGTAGGTCTACATGATGAAGAAAGCTCACTAGGATCCATAAAAGAAGATTGTGTGGATAGTGATTATTCGAATTCAGAAGATGATGCAAGTGAGGTAAATTCAATATATTCTGATTTAAATTCATCTCATAATATGCTAGAAGAACTAACCGTGCAGGTACCAAATCATGTATCCATAATTGAGTTTATGGAACTAAAACATAAGAATAGGAAGCTGGAAAAGAACAACAATCAGTTGAAGAAGATGATTGCTGATTTAATGGATGAAAAGAATCCAGAAACAAATCACAATGATCTTATTACTGATTTAAAGGAGAAATTAGTTCAATTCGAAGGAGTCAACAAAGTGATTCTACAAAGAAATGAGGTTCTTATGAAAGAACTTAGAAGATTGAAGTCAGAGATTGAAGAAAGGAATGAATGCATACAAGCATTCAAGAACACAGAGTCAAACCAAGCCGAATCCTCAAAATCTGTGGAAAAGCGAAAACAGCAAGCTGAACTTATCAATCAGCAAGCTGATTTGATTTCCCTTCTGGAAAAAGAGGTCAAGGACCTCCAGAAAGGAATGGAAACTTTTGTACTTGGAGAAGACACCTTAAAGACAATGATGAAGAAGGCAAAAGTTCCTGTAGTCAGAGAAGGAGTTGGCATGGACATACACAAGAAGCTTGGAGTCCTCAAATATGATGGTAAAAATGGCATACCTTATGATTATGCCATGCCTTGGAAAACATGCAACAAATGTGGTGGAAAAGGCCATCTGGAAATTCATTGTGTGGTTAAAATCAATGGTAAAGGGAAAACAGCTTACCAGAATGGACCAGCCAGGCGACAAACAGCATACCAAACTGCTCCTGACAGAAGACAAACAGCACGCCAACAGTCACCAAAAGTGATCCAAAAATGGATCAAGAAAGCTGAATTAAATGTGTTATATATTCTTGCTACTAACCAGTTTGGACCCAAACCTATATGGGTACCAAAACATTAAGTTTGTGTTTGTTTGTTTTGTAGATATGTCTTGCCGCCAAAATAAAGTCGAAACAATGGATCTTGGATAGCGGTTGCACTAGACATATGTGTGAAGACAAGTCTCAGTTCATAAGTCTCAACATGAAGAAAGGAGGAAGGGTTACAATTGGCAACAATAAAACTCTTCGAATCCTTGGTATTGGTTCGATTGGCAATAGTAATATTTCGATTGATAAAGTTCAATATGTCAAGGGTCTTTCATATAATTTACTTAGTGTCACTCAATTATTTGATGATGGACATTTTGTTCAATTTGGCATAGATAAAACTATTATTACTATTGGTGCTAACAAAATCCCACTAGTTGCTAGAAGGGAAGGAAATATATATGTATTAGATTTCGAATTGCAGGAAACAGCATGCTGTTTGGCTGCAATCGACAATGATCCATATATATGGCATAGGAGGTTGGGACATGCACACATGGACTTGATAAATAAACTTTCAAGTAAGAATCTGGTCAGAGGGCTACCAAAACTGAAATATACTAAGGTCGAAGTATGTTCAGCATGCCAATTGGGTAAACAAATTCGAAGTACTCACAAAGCTAAGAAAATGGTATCTACTTCTAAACCCTTAGAGCTTCTGCACTTAGATTTATTTGGTCCAGAATCTTATAAAAGTATTGGAGGTAAACAATATGGTTTTGTAATTGTAGATGATTATTCTAGATTTACTTGGGTATTGTTCCTTAGTACTAAAGATTGTGCTTTTGATGAATTTGAGAAACTGATTAAACTACTTGAGAACAAGCATGATACAAGACTTGTAGGTATAAGAAGTGATCGAGGAGGTGAATTTGTCAATGACAAATTTATCACATATTGTGAACAAAAGGGAATCTCTCATGAATTTTCTGCTCCAAGGACTCCTCAACAAAATGGAGTGGTGGAAAGAAAGAATAGATCACTTCAAGAAACAGCAAGGACTCTACTGCAAGAAAGCAAGCTACCTAGAAGTTTTTGGGCCGAAGCTGTGAATACAGCATGCTATTTGTTGAATCGAATCATAATCAGGCCATTATTGGACAAAACTCCCTATCAACTGTTGAGAAACAAGAAGCCAAATATCAGTTACTTCAAGATTTTTGGCTCTAAGTGTTTTGTGCTCAAGACAATTGGTAAAGATGGTAAATTCGATGCAAAATCCTACGAAGCTATATTTCTTGGTTATTCTTTAACAAGTAGGGCTTATAGAGTCTATAATTTAAATAAACATATTGTTGAAGAATCTATTGATGTTACCTTTCAAGAACCTAACAATGATCTACCAAGAGTTGAGGAAGAATTTGCAGGTGAAGAAGAAAATGTGCAACCTCAAGTCACTGACAATCAGCAAGCTGGAAGTACAAATCAGCAAGCTGGAAGTGCAAATCAGCAAGCTGGAAGTACAAATCAGCAAGCTGGAAGTGCAAATCAGCAAGCTGGAAGTGAAAATCAGCAAAATGGCAGTTCAAATCAGCAAGATGAAGATGAAAGTGACACTGAAAGTCAGCAAGCCAAAGAGGATGCAGACACCGACATTCAGCAAGCTGAAAGCTCAAAACAGCAAGCTGAAGTGGAAGATTCAATTACAAAAATAGCAAAGATGACTTTGGAAGGTCCTAGAGGATCAAGAGCTACTGCAAAATTGCCTCTATATGATGGAGAAGAACAGTCACCACCATCAAAGATGAGAAAGACAACTCATGAAGAAATAGCTCAACATTCTTTACCAAAGGCAACAAGAACGGTTAAAAATCATCCACCTGAGTTAGTCATTGGTGATATTACTGATGGAATTACTACAAGAAGAGGGAAGGCAAATTATTGTGCTCATGCAGCCTTCCTAGCTCAAGAAGAACCTAAAAATATAGATGATGCATTAAAAGATGAGAATTGGATCATGGCCATGCAAGAAGAATTAAATCAATTTGAAAGATGTAATGTTTGGGAACTTGTCAAGCCACCAAAGGATGCCTCTCTTATAGGAACTAAATGGGTGTTTAAAAACAAAGTTGATGAATTTGGCACAATTACTCGAAATAAAGCAAGACTTGTAGCTCAAGGCTACAACCAACAAGAAGGCATTGATTTTGATCAAACCTATGCTCCTGTTGCTCGTTTGGAATCAATAAGGATGCTTCTGGCGTATGCATGTTTCAAGAAAATCAAGCTATATCAAATGGATGTAAAGAGTGCATTCCTAAATGGTGTGCTAGAAGAGGAAGTCTTTGTTAAACAACCTCCCGGATTCGAAAATGAACAATATCCAAACTATGCTTTCAAGCTAAAGAAGGCTCTTTATGGTTTAAAGCAAGCCCCTAGAGCTTGGTACAAAAGGCTTAGTAAGTATCTAATCCAAAATGGATTCATTCGAGGTAAAATTGATCCCACATTATTTATTATGCAAAATGGTAAAGATATTTTGATTGTACAAATATATGTGGATGATATTATTTTTGGTGGTACTAATGAATCTATGTGCAAGTGGTTTTCCAAGTGTATGCATAGTGAGTTCGAAATGAGCATGATGGGCGAACTCAATTACTTCTTGGGTCTTCAAATCAAGCAATCCAAAGATGGAATTTTTGTGCACCAATCCAAATATACACAAAGTCTATTGAAGAGATTCGGTTTTGAAGATGTAAAACCAAAATCAACTCCCATGGTGCAAAACAGCAAGCTGATTGTAGATGAAAATGGTAAGACTGTTGATATTAAAAGATATCGAGGTATGATTGGAAGCCTACTGTATTTAACTGCTTCTAGACCTGACATAATGTATAGTGTATGTGTTTGTGCAAGGTTTCAATCAAACCCCAAAGAATCTCACTTAAATGCCATTAAAAGAGTATTTCGATATTTAAGTGGTACCATTTCTCTTGGTTTGTTTTATCCTATCACAAATACTTTTGATCTTGTTGGGTATAGTGATGCAGATTATGCAGGTTGCTTAATTGATAGAAAAAGTACTAGTGGTGTTTGTACATTCCTTGGACAAAGCCTAGTTTCTTGGCAATGCAAGAAACAAACTTCGGTTGCTTTATCCACTGCAGAAGGGGAGTACCTAGCAGCTGGGAGTTGTTGTTCTCAACTTCTATGGATGATTCAAACTCTAAGGGACTTTGATATCAAGTGTAGAAAAGTTCCAATCAACTGTGACAACACTAGCACCATTAGCATTTCTAAGAATCCTGTGAATCACTCAAGAACGAAGCATATTGATGTTCGACACCATTTCTTGAGAGACAATGTTGCTAAGGGCAAGATAGAGTTGGTCTTTGTTCCAACTGAATATCAACTAGCTGATATTTTCACAAAGCCCCTTGCTGAAGAAAGATTCTCAGTCATTCGAATGCAACTTGGTATGTGCTCTATGTAAACAGCGTGCTGATTGACAAATACTGAACAGGTCAGCTTACCATTTGTCCTAACTCTAGTTACAAACAGCATGCTGTTTGTCTCCTCTGGTTTCCTACCTGTGAAAATAGCCATGAATATATTATGATTATTGCTATAACATGCTAAATGATTATGTGTTTAGAAAATTGCTAAAATTTAGATATATGCTTATTTAAACTTATAATTTAAGAAATCATGGTTAAAATTAAAATTGAGAAATTTGCCTGTTTTAACAATAGCAATGTGCTTATCAATTATTTATTTAAGTAGAATTTAGCTTTATTATTTAAACCTAAATTCTCTCCCAAAATAAATCAAAACTAGAGAGACACGGTTTTAGCCGGTTCACTTCAACTCAAACACGCTCTCTCTCTCTAAGCGGCGATTAGGGTTTTCTCAGCGGCGATTAAGCAAAAAAAATTAGGGTTTATCCATCTCCTACCATGGTTCGTAAGACTAGGGCTCGTAGGGAACTGTCTCCATCTGTTTCAAAGAAAGAGGAAACGATTATGCTAGAAAGTGGTGATGAAATCACTCCAACACCAGAATCGAAGAAGCTAAAAATGACAATGTCGCCAGTGTTTGTTTCTCCTGCGTGTGAAGACCGGTACAAGGACCTGGATTTGGAGAATCGGGGAATCATCAACGGTCAGCCTTTATCAAGTAAGATTACTCCTCTCTTAGATGAGTGTGGTGTAATGAAACTATTTCAAGATATTGGTTTAGAGTCGTTCGTATCTGATATGCCCAATTATTTTTATCCTGATTTAGTAAGAGAGTATTATGCTAATTTGCAAACTGATAAGTTTGGGAATGCTATATCCACGGTTAGAGGTACGAAGATTCAATTGAATCCTCCAATCCTTAGTTCGCTCCTTAAAATTGAAATGGATAGTTCTACTGATGTGTATACTGCTCAAGGATATGTGTCCCTTCCTGATTTTAGTGTTGAGGATCAGTTACAAGTCATAATGGGTAATGTCAAGCTCTTAGATACAAACCCTCCTCCTACCACCATAGTAACTCCTTTAGCTCACCTGGTTTTTAAGATAGCTAGGTCTCATATCTGTCCTCGAGTGGGAAACAAATCAAATTTTACTTGCCAAGATGTGGTGATTGTGGCTATGATTTTAACTGGAAGGTCCTTTGATTTGTCCTCTTTTATTTTGAAAAAGATGCAAGCTACAGTTGAGAAATCTGTTAGTGGGCTGCCTTATGCTTCTTGGCTGTCCAAAGTATTTAAGCTGTTCAATGTCAATGTCAAGGGTATGACTAAGGTTGTTGTTAAGGATTGCATGGACCAAAAGTTTTTATCTTTGAACAATCTGCAAATTGAAGATGGTGTGTTGTCTAGAATTGTGGTTCCTCAGGATGACCCTCCACATGATGATCCTACTACCTCCACTGCTCCCCAAACTGCAACTCAGAACTTGGTGACTCAATCTCTACAAGCTGATGTGACAATCATGACTAGTGAGATCATTTCTCTTCGAAATGATACTCAAGCAATCAGAAATGATGTACAGGACCTCAAGGCTGAATTCCAAGCCATCAAGGGTGCTATGAAGGATCTTCTCTCTCAAGTCACCACAATGAAGGAATTAATGCTCAAGACAGTTGGGAACACATCTACTGCTCACTCAGAAATTGAACATGGTCAAGGGTTGGACAACTTAGCCAAAGCTGCTGCAAAGGATGCTCCTGGAGATGACACAGATACAGAGGCCACCAAGTCAAATGCTCAAACCAGTGATCCTTAGTTTTTTGATGAATTAAGGGGGAGAATTTAGGAGAATTCAATGTTTGTTGTTTTATGTTTGAACTCGGTTTATTTGAACTTGCCTGAACTTGCTATATTTGTTGTGGTATGTTATGGTACTTGAATTTTATTCCTGTTTATTCCTGTTGAACTTGATTTGATTTCTGTTGAAATGGTTATGTGGCATATATTGCTAAGTTTAAGTTTATCCTGAATATGCTATATCAATGCTCTATAATTATTGTTTTATATCTAATGCTGAGATGCAGGAATTTAGGGGGAGTTTCAAAATTCTCCTAAAAAGTTTTGTAATCATCAAAAAGGGGGAGATTGAAACTCCTAGGTTTTGATGATGACAAACAGTAAGCTTTTTGGCGCTTACAGATATAAAACAGCATGCCATTATGTTAGTTCTAACTTTGGTTTTGCAGGATAAATCAGCATGCCATTTGTGTGTGCTCTAACTTGTTTTTACAGGACAAAACAGCTTACTGATTTCATAATCAGTATATCTCAAACAGCAAGCCAATTGTCACAAACAGCATGCCAATTGTACAATCAGCAAGCTGATTGTGTCTGCAGAAATTAAAGATCAATTCGGGAAATTCAAAGGACATCAAGAGAAATAATATATAGAATATTTGTAAAGGTCCTCAGAATATATGATGAACATTCCCACCTCTCAAGCTTTTGGAGACAAGCAAATAGTCTTTTTAGTTAAATAAGGTTACTTTACCTTATTTAATACACCACCTTATCTCCACTCAAAATATGTCACATGGGACTCATCATAACCTTGTTCCCTGCATATTCCTATCTCCATACACGCTCCAGATTTCAGCTTTGCAGATTATCAAAGTATTTCTTCAAGCTCAAAAGCATTGCTTCTCTCTAACGGATTAAATTCATACCGTTGGAAATTTTTTATCAAGCAAATTCAAACTTTTCTTGTTCACCTATATAAGAACTGAGTATTACCAGTTCTTTGTACTGAATACAACGTGCATAAAACGAGATATACTAAAACAACTTCTGAGCTTACATTGCTAAACCTTTCCAAACCTTCAAATCTCTTCATACACGCATATTCATCATTTTGAGGATTTATAGGTTGAGTTGTATTCTTTCAAAACATTTGTATTGTTCAAAGTGTATTGTTTTGTTGCTGTACAAGATTGGCTTCAGGTTTTAGGGTGAGTCGAACTATACTAGAGAAGTATACTTGGGAAGTAGTACTTAGAGGGTTTGTTCAGCACAGGTAAACAGCAAGCCGTTTGTAAGCAACAAGGGTTAAGGGAGATATATTGTTGTATCTTGTAATTGGATTATAGTTGATCAATAATATATTCTCTTACCAAGTTTGGTAAGGGACCAGGACGTAGACCATAGGGGATTAGGGGTCGAACCTGGCTAAAAGATTGTGTGTCTCTTTTACTTACTGTTTATATTCATTCTGCATTGCATTTTAGATACAAACAGCGTGCTGTTTGTGAACTGTGTTATTACAAACAGCAAGCTGTTTTCAGTAATTTTCAAAATAGTTCATAAATTCACATTAATAACCAAAAACACCTATTCATCCCCCCTCTAGGTGTTGTTTTTCAGTAGGCACTTAACACTTAGTCCATATTCTCTTTTGGGACCATATATTAAAATCAAACCATCCCAGTCCAGTCCATATACTAAAATTTATAACCCAGTAAAATACAACCCTAAATCCCTAATTGTTTCACAACCCTCTCTCGTCAAGTCGCCTCCTCTCACTCTGTTCTCTGTATCCCTAATTCTCAACTCAAGCTTTTTTTTTCTTTTTTTCAAATGACTTGCCCTTCTTCTTCGTTTGCCTTGGATGATGTTATTGAGTTAGAAGGTGAAGAATTTAATGAAGATATACGAAATAAAGATGTAGCAGAAGAAGTTGTGAATTAAAATCCAAATGATGGGGATGAAAAATCAAAAGAACATGAGAGTGAAGATGTCAAAGAAGTTAACAAGGAGTCAAATGCTTTTCAACGAAGAAAGAGAAAGAAAACTTCAGTGGTATGGGGGGATTTTGTGGTGATTAAGCTATCAAATGGCATCCGAATAGCTCAGTGTAAGTATTGTTCGGAAAAACTTGCATATAAGTCAGGTGGACCTACTACTCCGTATCTTAATCACGGAAAAACTTGTCTTAAGAAGAAGATGGCTTTACAAAACCAGAAAAGATTACAATTTGGACATTTAAAGCAGACATTTACATGAACTAGAAAATTAATTTTGGATGGTAAATTGTTTCATGTGAGATGCGTGGCACATATTCTTAATCTTATTGTTCAAGATGGTTTGTCTCAAATCATACATATAATTGAAGATATCAAGGAGAGTGTTAGATTTATTAACCACTCCGAAGGAAGGTTGATAAAGTTTGCTGAAATTGTTCATTCTTTGGGTATTCCAGTGAGAAAATTAATCATTGATTGTCCAACTCGATGGAATTCTACATATGACATGTTAGTTGTGGCTTTGAAAGTAAAAGATGCATTTCCAATTTTTTCTGAAAGAGAGCTTTCTTATCATTGTTGTCCATTATCTGATGATTGGGAAAAGGTTGAGAAAGTAGTTAAAATTCTTGAAGTATTTTATGAGACAACTCACGTCATGTCGGGTAGTGATTATCCGACTTCAAATCTTTTTCTTGGAGTTATTTGGAGAGTTAAAGAAGTGTTGGACGAGAAAGAAGATTGTCGAGAAGAATTTATCCAAACCATGGTCAAAAAAATGAAAGCTAAATTTGATAAGTATTGGGGTGAAAGCAATCTTTTGATGGCTATAGCTACTGTTCTTGATCCTAGATACAAGTTAATTCTTGTTGATTTTGTTTTCAAGCAAATATATCCTAACTGTGATGTTCACTCTAAATTAAAAATTTTATAAAAATTGCTCGTGATTTGTTGGCTATCCCTATTAGCAGTGTTGCTTCAGAGGCTACATTTAGTGCAGGAACTAGAGTTTTAGATTCATACCGTGCTGCTTTATCTAGTGAAATGGTACAGGTACTAATCTGTGGAGGAGATTGGGTTCGTCGTCTTCATGGAATAAAGAAGCAACCAAAAACTCATGTAAGATTTCTCTATTTTTTATACTTTCGGATATATTGTCAAAGAAGTTAACTACTTTTAGTTTTAATAACAAAAATTCTCACTTTTCATAATGTTTTTTCTAGGAGGATGAAGAGCCAGTGGAGGTTTTGTTGCATGAGCTTGAAATTAATTAAGGCATATTAAACTTTTAAATTTTGGTTGTAATTTGAATTTTATTTTCTTTGAGTTGGATGACTGTAATATTAGTACTTTATAATTTGCTTGAACTGGTGAAGTGTGGGGCTATGGGAGTTTATAACTTTTGTCACGGGCCAGCAGTTTAGTTATTTAGTTTCATTTTCTTTTAAATGAGTACCTTAAACGAATATGAATAGTTCGTGAATTTAACCGAATCCGAATATGAATACAACTAATTATTCGGGTAATAAACGAATACGAATCCGAATATATATATATTTAAAACGAATACAAATATGAAAATTAAAGTATTCGTTTCGAATTCGTTTCGTTAACAGCCCTAGTGCTAACAAAATCCCACTAGTTGCTAGAAGGGAAGGAAATATATATATATATATATATATATATATATATATATATATATATATATATATATATATATATATATATATATATATATATATCTGTGTGTGTGTGTGTGTATGTATATATTGAATTTTGAGCTGTAGGAAACAGCCTGTTGTTTAGCAGCAGTTGACACTTCTCTAAGTCTATGGCATAGAAGGCTAGGACATGTGCATATGGATCAAATCAGCAAGCTGCTTTCAAAGAAGTTAGTACGAGGTTTACCCAAAATAAAATATGTCAAGACAGAAACATGTTCAGCTTGCCAATTAGGCAAACAAATTAGAACTCCTCACAAATCAAAGAACATGGTATCAACCTTTAAACCTTTAGAGCTTTTACATCTAGATCTTTTTGGTCCAGAAGCTTATAAAAGCATTGCAGGTAAACAATATGCTTTTGTTATTGTCGATGATTATTCTAGATTCACGTGGGTATTGTTTCTTAAAACTAAAGATTGTGCTTTTGAGGAATTTGAGAATCTAATCAAGTTACTTGAGAATAAGTTGAACACAAGACTTGTATGGATTCGAAGTGATCATGGAGGTGAATTTTAAAAGGATTTCATCACCTACTGTAAAGACAAAGGTATCTCTCATGAATTTTCAGCACCCCGAACTCCACAACAAAATGGGGTAGTGGAAAGGAAAAATAGGTCTTTACAAGAAACAACAAGAACTCTACTACAAGAAAGAAAGCTACCAAGAAATTTTTGGGCAGAAGCGGTAAATACAGCATGCTATATTCTCAACAGAGTTCTCATCAGACAAATTCTCAACAAAACTCCATATGAATTGCTAAATCACAAGAAGCCAAACATCAGTTATTTCAAGATATTTGGATCAAGATGCTTTGTTCTCAAAACAATTGATGGTGATGGTAAATTCGATGCTAAATCACATGAGGCTATTTTTCTTGGATATTCTCTAACTAATAAATCTTATAGGGTATATAATTTATCTAAACATATTGTTGAAGAATCAAATGATGTATCTTTTCAAGAAACTAATAATGATCTGCCAAGAGATGAGGAAGATAATGCAGGAACAGGTACAAACAGAAAGCTAAAACAGAATTCAGCAGGAAATAGTCAAGCTGAACCAGTCTCTGAACTAAATCAGCAAGCTGATTTCACTGCTCCAGTTGATGACACAATAGAAAAACTTGCAAAGTTAACACTGGAAGAGCAAGAAGCAACTCTAGGTTCTAAAAGGGAACTTCATGCTCAAGGAATTCAACCTCAAAAAATGATCAGACTTGCAGAAGAAGAAGTTATAGCTCAACACTCTCTTCCTAAAGCTACTAGGACGGTTAAAAATCATCCTCCACAGTTAATTATTGGTGACAAGTCAGATGGCATCAAGACAAGGAAATCTCAAGCAAATATCTGTACTTTTTCTGCTTTTCTTGCACAAAAGGAACCAAAGAATATCAAAGAAGCATTAAATGATGAAAATTGGCTCATGGCGATGCAAGAAAAACTTAATCAATTCGAAAGATGTGATGTTTGGGAACCTGTGGAACCTCCTAAAGATGTATCCATCATTGGCACCAAATGGATTTTTAATAATAAAGTTGATGAGTTTGGGACGGTTACTCGAAATAAGGCTAGACTCGTTGCTCAAGGTTATAATCAGCAAGAGGGAATTGATTTCGATCAAACATATGCACCAGTTGCACGAATAGAATCTATCAGAATGCTTCTCTCCTTTGCATGTTACAAGAAAATTAAGCTACATCAAATGGACGTAAAGAGCGCCTTCTTAAATGGCAGGCTGAAAGAAGAAGTATACATAAAATAGCCTCTTGGATTCGAAAATTCTCAGTTTCCCAACCATGTATTGAAGCTGAAAAAGGCCCTATATGGATTAAGGCAGGCCCCTAGGTCTTGGTATGAACGTCTAAGTGAATTTCTGATCAAACATGGATTTCTAAGAGGTAAAATCGACCCTACTCTATTCACAAGGTTAAATGGTAAAGATATCTTAGTTGTGCAAATATATGTTGACGATATTGTTTTTGGCTCAACTAATGATTCAATGTGCAAGTGGTTTTCCAAGCGTATGCACAATGAGTTTGATATGAGTATGATGGGTGATCTGAATTTCTTCTTGGGACTCCAATCAAACAGACTCCAGATGGTATTTATGTTCATCAAACTAAATACGTCAACAACCTACTGAAAAAATATGGGTATGAAAACGTCAAGCCGAAATCTACTCCAATGTGCCAAAACAGCAAGCTGGTTTCGGATGAAAATGGTAAAAGTGTTGACATTCATCAATACTGAGGGATGATTGGTAGTCTTTTATATCTAACTGCTTCAAGACCTGATATTATGTATAGTGTTTGTGTTTGTGCTCGATTTCAGGCCAATCCAAAGGAATCTTATCTAAGTGCCATTAAACGTATTTTCAAATATCTCCGTGGTACAACAAATCTTGGGCTCTATCCCATCACAAATTCCTTCGAACTTGTTGGATTTAGTGATGCTGACTATGCAGGAAGCCAAACTGATCGTAAAAGCACTAGTGGAGTTTGTGCAATTCTTGGACAAAGTTTAGTTTCTTGGCAAAGTAAGAAACAATCATCCGTTGCTTTGTCTACAGCTGAAGGAGAATATTTGGCAGCCGGGAGTTGTTGCTCGCAAATATTATGGATGATACAAACCTTACGAGACTTTGGAATCAAATGTGGTCAAGTTCCAATAAATTGTGATAATACGAGTACTATCAACATCTCTGAAAATCCAGTGAATCATTCACGCACCAAACATATTGATGTACGCCATCATTTTCTGCGAGACAATGTTGCTAAAGGAAAAATCAAGCTGATTTTTGTCCCTACGGAATATCAGCTTGCTGATATTTTTACAAATCCTCTTGCAACAGAAAGGTTCAACTTAATTCGTCGTGAACTTGGTATGTGTGAAGTGTAAAACAGCAAGCTGTTTTTACATGTCTGGTAATATCTTCTCTAAACTTATCCTTAATTGTGATTTTTAATTGTGGTACTTGATAATTTAATTTAGTCTAAATCTATTGACATGATTTATCTGTTAGTTGCCAAACACTTGCCATTATTTATTTTTTCCTAATTTTATGCTAAGTGGTTACGTGCTTTATATACTAAATATTGTAAACTTGACATAATTAAATCTTTCCTATTTTTTATGCTAAGTGGATACATGTTTTATGTTAACAATATTTTGAAAATATTTTTCCCCTTATAATTTAATTAGGGATAAACGGAAATACACCACATCTATTCTTCTCAATCGACACAAATCTAGGTTTTTCTTCTCAATTTTCTCTATCATGGCGCCACGAAGCTCTCGTCGTAACAAGGGCAAATCAACCACCGCAAACACAACTTCATCATCTCCTATTCCTAATGATGAGCTTATGCCTCTTGATGACCAGACTGAAACCATCTCCGATTCAACTCCAACAGGCACTCCAGCATCAAAGAGGGTCAGACCTCTGTTCGAGATCGTCTCGGAATCTCTATCAAATCGTTTCTTTGATCACCATATTGGTACTCGCCCAATTGCTCCTAGTAAGACTATAACTCTCAAACTACTTTCTGCATGTGGTGCTAAAGAGTTAATTGATGCTATGGGGATGCGTTCTTATAACGCCCTAGAAAATATCGTATTTGTTATTATTATTATTTAATTATTTAATTTTAAATGTGGATTATAGGGCATGAATTTTTTTTAGATATATTATATGTGGTATCGTGTTTACATGTTTATATGGTGATGTATGTGTGACGTGATAGTCCGTGTAATTTCTATTTGAATTTTTATGATTAAAATTTATTTAAATCATGCATTATTGATCTTCAAAAAAATTTTATAAAATCATCAGAGTATTTAAAAATTCCGAAATCTTTTGTGTTATCCTATTTATAATATTACTTAGTTTTTAAAATTATTGGGTGAATTATTTTGCGTGTTTACGTATTTTAAAATTATTTTAAGAGTTTTATTGTATTTAAAGGATCAAAACTTGCAAAATTCATATTTAATTCATTTTTGATCCTAAAAATATTTTAAAAATATGGGGGTGTTTGTAATTTCATACTCTTTAAAATTTAATTTTTCACTCATTCTCAATATTTCGATTTATAAAGCTTATTAATTGGTTTTTAAATCAATTTCAGCATTGGAGAAATTACGAGTTTGCCCCTGCTTTTATAATACATTACAACAGCCTCTCTTCTTCCCCAATTCTCTCGAATCTTCTTCATTCCTCTTTTTTTTTTACACTGATAATCTCTCCCATCTCTTAAACTCTCTTCTCTCTCTTTCCCTTCACTCTCAAATCTTTTTTTCCTCTCTAGTCAAACGAGTGCATGTGCGTGTGAGTAAGTGTTACAGCTGTGTTGTGCAGGTGCTGGGTTGTGTAGGTGTGTTCAATTTTTTGTGTTGCGCGGCTGGGGATGGGTTAAGGGTGCGTGATTCGTGTGTGTATGTAACCTGCGTGCGTGAATCGTATGTGGGTTTTAGTGTGTGTAAATGTTGCAGCGTGTGTGTATGTTCCATCACCGTGTGTGTGTGGTAGTATGTGTGTGTATATGTGATGAAATGTTTGATGGGCTCCCTTTCTGTTCTAGTGAAACCCCACCATGAATCCTTTATTCCTCCTGGTACAAGCCCGATTTCCGAGCTTAGTTTGGCTGTTGCAGCATTGTCTGAGCTTTGCCTAATGTGTGTCACGTCCTCTACGTGATTACTTATGTGTTTTTACAAATTTCTGAATTTAATATAGTTTGTCGGATGAATTACTCTACTTGTTTCTTGAAATTGGTTGATTTTGATTGTTGTTATGAGATTAACACAACTGTATGAGATCCTATGGTAATTAGGTGAAGTTTTCGAGTGTTATTGTTGAATTTCGGTTTAGCCGAAAGTTTATGTAGTCGACTTGATAAATACGAGTATTGGTTATTTAAATTGATTGCCAATTTTTATTTAGTTTTCAGGTCAAAGCTTTCTTGTTCAGAGTTTACAAATGGTGCTACTATTAAATAATTGTTTAATTAATTGTTGAATCAATTTTGATTATTTATTTATTTAATTAGTTATTTAATTAATTTATTTTCAAAAGTTTGGATTTTTAAATCTTATTTAAGATGATTAATAAAAAAAAGGATTTAAAATGAATTATTTTGAGATGGAATTACTTAGTTGTATTTTCAGAAATTGTTAAGTTATAAAGTTGTTAAGGGTAATTATCATGTTTAGATAATTGATTCGTAGTAGTATGTTATAAGTAAAGTGATAATTGTAATTGTTAAGTCGCGATAGTGGATATTAATTTGATTTTAAGGATGAAAGGAGCTATATGTACATTTTGACTGGATTGTGATATATGTACATTATGTGTTAAGTTTATGGATTGTCAGAGGTGTACAAATGAAGTACAATAGTGTGGTTTGTGATGACTGTAAATGGTATTGAAGCAAAGGATGTTTGATTTCTGATTGGGTCGGTTTATTCTGACGGGTTAGACGATATTATAAAGGAGGTGATGTCCAATTTTTGTTAGAATTATTTTATAATTCTTATAGTAACTTTATAAGAATTATTTGTAAATCGATATAATATACGTGTTGAAAGGATATAAATGTAAATTGATATTACGTGTTAAGTGCTTATATGATTTTGTGATTATACGTTATTATTTTGAGCTATATGTGATATTGTAAAGCATAATAGGACACGATTTTCAGTATTGGGAAGTCGGGGTGTTACAGTTCTTTTCTAATTGATATGTCAAAAGTGTACTATCCCGACCTGGTTCGATAGTTTTATGCTAATTTAGATAAAAATGAATTTGGTAATTTAACAACGATGGTGAATGAGAAGCGCATGCAATTGAATCCTCCGTTTCTTGGTACAATTTTAGATGTGAATGTTGACTCTTCTGTGGAAGTATTTACCCATGGTTCGCTTAGTTTTACTGGCTTCACCTATGTCGATCAACTGAATGTTTTGGTAGCCCCTAATAAGTTAATAGAGTTAGCCCCTCCCACCACGTCACTGATCAACCCTATGGCACACTTAATGTTTAAAATTTGCCAGGCAAATGTCTGTCCAAGGTCAGGTGGTCGTTCGAATTTAACTTGGCAAGATATGTGCGTTTGTGCTAGGATTTTATCCAAAATGCCATTTAATCTTCCCAAACTAGTGCTGGATACTATGTTTGCAGCTGCTGGCAAACAAAACTCTGCTTTGCCATATGGGTGTTTAATTACCAGGATTCTTCTGTTCTTTAAAGTAGATACCACTGGATTTGAAACAATTGTGGCTAAAGAGCACATTGATGCAAAGAACCTAGCTCAGTCAAATCTTAGGATTGCAAATGGCTCGGTGGAACACATTGTAGATTCCTTTCAGCCTACTGATGATACTCCTAATCCTGCCTCTCCTAATTTTGTTCGATTGGTTGAACAAATTGCTTCAGACACTGCAATTCTCGTATGAAATCACAATGCATTGGTTGGAAAAATCTCTGCACTTGAAGGTGAAATAAATGTTTTGAAAACTATGGTGTCAATTCTAATTGGAAAGGAGGTACCAGTTACTACTCCATCTTCTAAACTGCCTGCTGCAATGGCTACTACTTCAACACATCAGCCTCCTAGTGCTACTGTTCCTCCTGGTGATGTTGCTCCTGGTGATGACAATGCTAAAGATGGCTCTGAGATAGATGGTTCCGTGGATGTGGATGTCTAATGCTGTGCCCTTTTTAATGATTAAGGGGGAGAATATTTTAGTTCTGAACCTGCTTGATTATGGTGTTTTGAATTGATTTTGTTTAAGCCTTTGTTTAAAACTTTAACTATCTGTTGTTGCTTGTTGAATTATAGCACTCTGTGCTTTATGTGTTGGTTTGAATCATGTGTTGGTTTAAATTATATGATTTATGATCTAATTGCTTAAACTAGTTTATATGAATGCATGTGATATAATTGTTTAATCCAGTTTACAGGATTGCAGGAATTTAGGGGTTCTGAACTTGCTTGATTATGGTGTTTTGAATTGCTTTTGTTTAATCCTTTGTTTAAAACTTTAACTATTTGTTGTTGCTTGTTGAATTATAGAACTCTGTGTTTTATGTATTGGTTTGAATCATGTGTTGGTTTAAATTATATGATTTATGATCTAATTGCTTAAACTAGTTTACATGACTGCATGTGCTATAACTGTTTAATCCAATTTACAGGATTGCAGGAATTTAGGGGGAGAATTCTCTCCTAAAATAAATGGTTCATAATCATCAAAAAGGGGGAGATTGAAATCCTTATGTTTTGATGATTATAATTCAGCAAGATGTATTACATATTTATTATAAGTTCAGCAAGCTGTTTTAAGTTTTACAGGATTATTTCAGTCAGACTAACAGTTCAATTTCAGCAAGCTGTTATGGACTATCTTATTTATTTCAGCAAGCTGAACATGCAATCAGTACACAATCAGCATGCCGATTCTGGACGACAGAAATAACAGAATCCAAGAAAACATACGTTTCTCAAGGATAAATTATTGGAAACAGTCTCAGGAATATTGTAAGGGGCCCTCTGAATTATTCAAACCCATCATACACTTCAATATTCTCAACTCAAGTAAAGTGGGGAACAAACTTATGTCTTCGTTTGCACAAAATCACGCAAGCGCACGTGGTCACAAGTAATATAGAATAAAGTAGAGTTCGTTCCCACAAAGATTGTATAATTTAGTTCTTGTACCTAAGCATCAATGTATGATTATCGTTCAATGCTAAGACAATGGATAAATTGGTTTTGAATTGGTTTTGATTATCTAAATTAACTAAGAAGAATTAATTAACAACTAAATTAAATTAACTAAGTGATTTCGAATTACTTATGAGATGGAAAACATGGGATCCTAACTTCAATACAAACTTCCTTTAGAGATCATGCCCTTTTATCAATACATGTGGTGGTTACGATAACTAATCGGACAACACGAAATAAGTATACGTTACCTTTCAGTACACGCACACCAATCTACACAATATCCACATAAGATAGAAATCATGCAGGCACCAATTATGCTTAGACCCTATATGTCTATAGAATTTGAAAACATAATGGTTGAAGATCAAGTGTCCATAATATTACATAAGGTAGTATGAGACGGTTAGAAACACACCACAAACATGAATAACATTCATGGACTTATGCTAGCATGGCAAGTTCTAAATCTAAAGATCCACTATCGCTTCACTAAGATTAACAAGATAGATGTTAGCTACGCATCTATATGAATTAAATACAACCCTGCAAGGATATCGCAAATTCATCACACATATATCAAGTTAGGCAATCAACATCTAAATTCCATAAGTAAATCCGTTAGGACCCCATGACGGCGATTAGTTCATAATCGAACCGTTCGTCATCATGGGGTTTGATGAAAGCATGACAAAGATGAAGAGAATAATGATGAGTAAATCATTGGTAACAAAGTTTAGAGAACAAATCCGAATAATGATCAAGCATCCAAAAGATACGCTTAGTAAGAATACAAGAAAACTATGTCTAGATCTTCTTGTTGTCACGATCCTCGCCTTGGCTTCTCTATCTCGTGCTCAAAAGTGTGTATGTGATGTGAAGTAATCTGATCTCTGGTGTATGGTGTTGTGTTGGTCTGACCTCCCAGCATGTGTATTTATAGCTCAATATTGCCTCTTCTCCAAGCAATTGCCATTCTTGAGTAGGAATTGAAATTGACAAGTTTCCATCTTTGAATATGATATAAATTGCAAATTCCCTTGTCAAATAATGATTATAGATCATTCCCACCATCCAAGATTATTTCCATGTCGAATAGGAGAAGAAAACGGCAACATTCCTTATTAAAATCTGAATCAGTAAAGTTCCTGTCGGTCAGGTTTACCACAGCGCGGTCGCGCTAGCTTCCTTTGTTATTTCCGCGCGGTCGCGCTCTACACAAACTGGCAATTCCTCTCATTCTTCTTAGCGCGGTCGCGCTGGTCTGCAGTACCATATTGGCGCAGTCGCGCTCTTATAATGCTGTCTCTGCAGAATTTCCGTTGGAGATTAATTCTTCGCGCGCCGTTTGCACCACAACTAACTTCTGTTCCAAAAGCCACAAAAAAACACCATAACTACCTGCAAAACATAATTCCTGCACAAACTCCACAAAACACATTAAACCACACAAATACTTGAGACTTAAGCGATCAATTCAAGCCAAAATAGAACGATCCAAGTGGATAAAAATCCACTCATCACACCCCCAAACTTGAACCGATGCTTGTCCTCAAGCATAAAACAACAAAACTATCTATACTAGCTAGTACCACTTCCGTAGGTGATCACGGTTGCATTTGGCATATGCAACAAGCCCTTTAAACCCCTAGGCAGCCCTAGTGAACGAGTAAGGTCTCGTGAGGGCCTATAGTGAATGTACCCACAAAATCCAACTGACACAAACGACACAAACAATGCAATGCATGAATGCAACTAAATATGAATGCAAAGGATCCCCTCAAACTAACCAACACCACTTAGCAAGAAAACATCTCAATGAATGCAATCAATCCAAACAGAGCTCGACTAAATTCTGGTATACTAACAATACATGATCAGAACGTGCGTGTGTGCGATGCTCGACAGATATACTCCCAAAACCGGATCGAAATCATACATATTCTTTTCCAAGACAATCACAAGTTTATAAATAGAATGAACGTTAAACTCAAGATCACTTCAGATACACCTCCATACTCCTCTAAAGTAGACAGAAATTCATGCTTTATTACGACACAGACACAATATATACACAACACACATGCTTATTTGATCGTGCAATGGATGAGACCCCTAAAGGCTTATACAATAATACCCATGTAGCGAGCGTTGGGTTAGTGGATCCCAGACTATAAAAAGCCTTAGGTCACTAGGCACAAAGTCCCCAAGAACTTAATTGCTCGAGTATTAAAGAGCTCACCCTGATCAATTCTGCATACTCACACTCTCACAAACACTCATTTTTTTTTCTTTTTTTTCTCTTTTTTTTTTCTTTTTCTTGAATTTTTTCTATTTTTGTTTTTTTTTCTGAATTTTTTTTCACACATGGAATCTGGAATGAGAATTCTCAATTCCAACCCTAGACTACTCATAAACATGAGCGGCTACTAGCCATTTGACACCTAGCCAACAAACACAAACACATTAGCATGAAATTCCTGCTTTCCCCCAAACTTATATTTTCGTGTTCCTTAATCATCAAGAGAATAAAGCAAATTCTATCGATAAACAAGTGATTAAATCCTAAATCCAAACAAGCATGAGTCAACCTAGCCCAAGAGCAAACGACGAGACTATGTAAAAATTTTGTTCATGAAACATGCACGTCAATTTCATCAAAATTTAAAATCAGCCCTCTGTTCATCCTTTTCACACCCACATCAACATCTACCTACCTCATGGTATCAGCTCATTCTAAGGGATCATGAAAAATGCATGTAATGCAACTATATGAACTCACATACAAAACACGACACACATGCAAACAGAATGCTCTATATGACAGGTATCATGCATGAAACTAAAACTACACATACAAATATGATGCAATATGAATTCCTACATGCCACAAATATATCACAACAATATATCACAACAACTACTAATTCCCAAATCCACCCCCAAACTTAAAATTTTCAATGCCCTCATTGAAAGTAAATAAGGGAAAAGTAGAAACATACCTAATGATCACCTGGACCACCCTCCTGAGGAGGAGAATCCGGTGGAGGATATACACCATGTGCCCCAAAAACAGGCCAATCCACCTGCACTCCACTGGCAGCAAAAGCAGTGCCTAGCTCCTGAGTCAACTCCTGTGCAAAACGGCTCTGAGAATCATACATAGCATCCATGCGACGCATCAGCCGTCTGTACTGAGAGGCAACAGGAATATCCTCGGGAACCTGAGGCGGCGGAACAGCACCAGCAATCTCATAACCCAAACCCCTAGGATGTGGAACGCCAAATAGCACCACTCGGCAATTGTATCGGCTTGTCCTCAGCCCATGTCACTCCAACCGTCTGACACAAACTAGTAACCACAGAACCATATGGAATCCCCCCTGTAGTACTCGCTCTCAAAAACCTCAAGATATTTTGGCTAATCAGGTAACCAATGTCAATATAAAAACCATTCAGAATCACCCACAGCAAAATACCCCTCTCCACATTAACCTCGTGCTGATGTGTGGTAGGCAACAAGTTAGCACAGATAAACAAATTCCATGCTCTAGCATACCTGTTCAGCACAGAAGTAGGGAAATGCAAGTGCTCATTACTCCCTGGCTTCACCTTCCACACAGTACCTGGCACACACAACCTAGTCACAATAGCATCCAAATCTACCTCTGTCCTGGACTTGAAAGTCCAATCCTCAGCACCTGCAGGTCTGGCAGGCAAAGCAAGCAAACGACTGATGGCAGGCGGTGTATAGTCAACTGTCATACCCCTAACCACTGAATAACCATTCCGTTCAGCCTTCGCATTCGCATAGAACTCGCGACCAATAGCCAACGGAATATCCATAGCCAACTGACAAATAGCCTCCCAACCTCGCGACTGAATCATCGCCACAAGATCTCCATCCAACGGACCAGCTAAAAACATCCTATCCTTGATTATCGTCTTAGACATCAACCTGTTATACTCCGCCCGGGCCTCCACTGAAATAAACTTTTCCCCGAGTCCCTCCGTATTAGAATCAGAATCGGATGAATGTTGTTCACTAGAACCACCAGCAAAACGGGTTCTTTTCGGAGCCATTACACAATCTCCAACAAGCAGAAAATACACACAAATAATAACCACAGCAACCCACAACAATCTAACAGCAAATAACCCAAAATACGCAAGCTACAATTCGTAATAACAAGAATAATCAAGAAATTACCCAAAAACGAATCTGTAGGAAAGGTGGCACTGCGTAGTAAGCCTCCAATCGATGAATGAACACAAATCCCGAAGCTCCAAAGTGGTGGGTTAGGGTTTAAGTGTGTATGTATGTGTATATGAGAGATATGTATAAAAATATGAGGGTTAGATATAGTGACTGATTAACACGAAATTAAGGATTTATAGAG
The DNA here is from genome assembly GCA_036435485.1 of Saposhnikovia divaricata. NCBI lineage: Eukaryota > Viridiplantae > Streptophyta > Magnoliopsida > Apiales > Apiaceae > Saposhnikovia > Saposhnikovia divaricata. The sequence continues at coordinate 63,998,849 of CM071595.1, read as the reverse complement.
GGATTAGGAGAAGATTTGGGCTGAGTTTAAGGTTTAGAAATCGGATTATGGGCCAAAAATCTGTTCCTGCAAATTTCTTCTGCAGTCCAGAATTCGAAGTAGCGCGGCCGCGCTATAAATGTACTGCCAGACAGCGCGGTCGCGCTATTCCTTTTTTTTTTCTTTGAAGAGAATACAACAATGATACCAACATCACATGGGTTGCCTCCCACGAAGCGCTCGTTTAACGTCATTAGCTTGACTTGCTGCTCGATTGTTACGTTTCTGCCAATTCAACGGAATCTGTTTCACGAACCAATGGATCACCTACAAAATAATGCTTCAACCGCTGACCATTCATCTTAAACGCCAAATCAGGTGACTTTTCAAAAATCTCAACTGCTCCATGCGGAAATACGGTTTTAACAGTGAACGGCCCTGACCACCTTGACTTAAGCTTCCCAGGAAAAAGCTTGAGGCGCGAATTAAACAACAAAACCAACTGACCAGGCACAAAGACCTTAGGAATCAACCTCTTATCATGCCACCTCTTCACCTTCTCCTTGTATATCTTGTGGTTCTTGTAAGCCTGAGATCGAAACTCCTCTAACTCATTCAACTGCAGTAACCGTTTCTCACCAGCTGCTCTAATATCAAGATTCAACTTCTTAATCGCCCAAAAAGCTTTATGTTCCAACTCCACTGGTAGATGACATGCTTTCCCAAAAACTAAATGATACGGAGACATTCCCAAAGGTGTTTTGTAAGCTATTCTATAGGCCCAAACAGCTTCATCTAACTTCAAAGACCAATCCTTCCTCGACGGATTCACCACCTTTTCCAGAATTCTCTTGATTTCACGATTAGATACCTCCGCTTGCCCGTTTGTTTGGGGATGATATGCTGTAGCATGTGTCACCCTATACTTTGCCAACAATGCAGTGAATTGACGATTACAAAAGTGAGTCCCTTCATCACTAATAATAGCTCGCGGAGTTCCAAAACTCGTAAAGACCTGTTTATGAAGAAAGTTCAGCACCACCTTAGCATCATTGGTTGGTAAGGCCTTCACCTCAACCCATTTAGAGACGTAGTCCACAGCTATCAAGATGTACTGATTATTACAAGACGAAACAAAGGGTCCCATGAAATCAATACCCCATACATCAAAGATCTCTACCTCAAGAAGCATATTAAGAGGCATCTCATTCCTCCTAGAAATATTACCAACTCGCTGACAATGATCACACCTTGAAACGAACTGATGGGCATCCTTAAATACTGTAGGCCAAAAGAAACCTGCCTGAAGAACTCGAGCTGCTATCTTCTCTCCACCATAATGACCTCCATAAACAGTGGAATGGCAATCTCGCAACACACTCTCAGTCTCGCTATAAGGAATGCAACGTCGAATAATCTGGTCAGCACCCTGTTTGAACAAATACGGCTCATCCCATCGTTACCATTTCACATCATGTAAGAACTTCTTCCTTTGAGCATAAGATAAATCAAGAGGGATGATGTCACTGACAAGATAGTTCACAAAATCTGCAAACCATGGCTCTTCCACTTGTACCCCTAAAAGCTGCTCATCAGGAAAAGATTCATTAATAAGAGATTTAGCCTGTGAATTTTTACCATGGTCTTCCAACCTCGAAAGATGATCCGCCACCTGGTTTTCAGTTCCTTTTCTGTCTTTAATCTCCACATCAAATTCCTGGAGCAATAAGACCCATCGAATCAACCTAGGCTTCGAATCCTTCTTTGTCATCAAATATCTGATAGCCGCATGATCTGTGTAGACAATGACTTTCGTGCCAAGTAAATAGGCTCGAAACTTCTCAAAAGCATAAACAACGGCCAAGAGCTCTTTTTCTGTGGTGGTGTAGTTCATCTGCGCATCATTAAGGGTTTTACTAGCATAGTAAACCACATGAAATATTTTCTCCTTACTCTGACCAAGAACAGCACCAACGGCATAGTCACTAGCATCACACATTAGCTCGAATGGCTCACTCCAATCTGGTGCAGTAATAACAAGTGCGGTAGTCAACTTCTTCTTCAAAAGCTCGAAAGCATCAAGACAAGCTTCTTCAAATTTGAAAGGAACATCTTTCTCCAACAGATTGCACAAAGGTTTAGAGATCTTCAAAAAATCTTTTATAAACCGGCGATAGAAACCCGCATGACCAAGAAAACTGCGAATTCCTCTAACAGAGATAGGAGGAGGAAGCTTCTCAATAGTGTCAATTTTTGCTTTATCCACCTCGAGTCCTTTGCTAGAAACCTTGTGCCCAAGAATGATTCCTTCTTGCACCATAAAGTGACATTTTTCCCAATTCAACAACAGATTAGTCTCCACACATCTCTTCAAAACCAAACCAAGATTATGCAAGCACTCGTCATATGAAGAACCAAACACTGAGAAATCGTCCATGAAAACTTCCACATTGATACCAATCATGTCTGAAAAGATAGCCATCATACACCTCTGAAAAGTGGCTGGAGCGCCACAAAGTCCGAACGAAACTCGTCTGAATGCAAAGGTGCCAAAGGGACATGTGAATGTAGTCTTCTCTTGATCCTCAGGTGCAATGCAAATCTGATTATATCCAGAATAACCATCTAGAAGACAATAGAACTCGTGGCCTGCCAACCTGTCTAACATCTGATCCACAAACGGAAGAGGAAAGTGGTCTTTTCTCGTGGCTTTGTTCAACTTGCGATAGTCCATGCAAACTCTCCACCCTGTAACGGTACGTGTAGGGATGAGCTCATTCTTCTCATTAGCAACCACTGTCATACCTCCCTTCTTCGGCACACACTGTACTGGACTCACCCAAGAGCTGTCTGAGATAGGGTAGATAATACCAGCATCAAGCCACTTCAAGATCTCCTTTTTCACCACTTCCTTCATAATAGGATTGAGACGTCGCTGATGCTCCACAGTAGGTTTGCAATTATCCTCTAGCAGAATTTTGTGCATGCAATACGGAGGACTGATTCCTTTGATGTCTGCTATAGTCCACCCAATGGCTGTCTTAAACTGTCTCAATATCCTCAAGAGCTTCTCCTCTTCACTATCTGTCAAGTTAGCGGCAATGATAACAGGCAAGGTAGATGCTTCACCTAAAAAGGCATACCTCAAGTGCTCTGGTAGCTGTTTAAGCTCAAGTGTAGGAGCTTCCTCAATAGATGGTTTGAGACGACTCTGTTACTTTTTAAGCTCCTCAAGCCCAAGTGACTCAACTGGCACTTCAAAACTCTTTCTCCACGGAATTGCCTTTAACTGCTGAAGTTGCTCTTCTCTTTCTTCGTCTTCAACTACAGAATCTCCTAGCAAAGCTCTCTCCAATGGATCAGCCAACAGTAACTGATCAAAGTTCAACTTCACTGACGACTCCACCAAGTCCACCTGAAAACATTCCTCATCATCTGAAGGTAGCTTCATTGCATTGAAAACATTGAAGGTAACATTCTGATCTTGCACCCGCATCGTGAGCTCCCCCTTCTGAACATCAATCAAAGTACGGCCAGTAGCTAGAAAAGGCCTTCCTAAGATGATAGGAATCTTCTTATCTTCTTCAAAGTCAAGAATCACAAAATCTGCTGGAAAGATGAGTTTATCAACCTTGACCAAGACATCCTCAACGATACCCCTCGGGTATGTAATAGAACGATCCGCTAGCTGTAGAGAGATGTTGGTAGGTTTAGGATCCGGAAGACCAAGCTGCATGAAAACTGACAATGGCATGAGATTGATACTAGCACCCAAGTCACACAAACATCTGCTGAAAGACAAATTCCCAATGGTGCACAGAATAGTGAAACTGCCTGGATCCTTTAGCTTAGGTGGTAACTTCTGCTGTAAAATGGCACTGCACTCTTCTGTTAATGCTACTGTATCCAATTCTTCAAGTTTCAACTTCTTTGAGAGAATACCCTTCATAAACCTTGCATAGCTCGGCATCTGCTCCAATGCTTCAGCAAAAGGGATATTGATTTGAAGCTTTTTGAATACCTCGAGAAACTTGCCAAACTGTCTATCATTCTTCTGCTTCTTCAATCTGCCTGGATATGGAGGAGGAGGAAAGATTTTCACGTTCTCTGTAGACTGCTTTGGAGAAACTTCCTTAGCAGAATTTTTAGGATTCTCCACCTCACTAACCAACTGCTCAGCTACTTTATCAGTCTGTGAAACTCCTAGGTTTTGATGATAACAAACAGTAAGCTATTTGGCGCTTACAGATATAAAACAGCATGCCATTGTGTTAGCTCTAACTTGGTTTTGCAGGTTAAAACAGCATGCCATTTGTGTGTGCTCTAACTTGTTTCTGCAGGACAAAACAGCTTACTGATTTCATAATCAGTACACCTCAAACAGCAAGCCAATTGTCACAAACAGCGTGCCAATTGTGCAATCAGCAAGCTGATTGTGTCTGATGGAATTAAAGATCCATTCGGGAAAATCAAAGGGCATCAAGTGGAAATGATATATAGAAATGTAAAGGTCCTCAGAATATATGATGAACATTCCCACCTCTCAAGCTTTTGGAGACAAGTTAATATTCCTTTTGGTTAAATAAGGTTACTTTACCTTATTTTATTACACCACCTTACCTCCACTCAAATACATCACATGGGACTCATCATAACATTATTCCCTGCACTCTCTTATCTCCATACACGCTCCAGATTTCAGCTTTGCATATTATCAAAGTATATCTTCTTGCTCAAAAGCATTGCTTCATCTCTAACGGCTTAAATTCATACCGTTGGAATTTTTATCAAAGAAATTCAAACCCTTCTTGTTCAACTATATTAGAACTGAGTATTATCAGTTCTTGGTACTGAATACAACGTGCATAAAACAAGAAATACTCAAACAACTTCAGAGCTTACATTGCTAAACCCTTCAAAACCTTCAAACCTCTTCATACACGTATATTCATTATTTTGAGGATTTATAGGTTGAGTTGTATTCTTTCAAAACATTTGTATTGTTCAAATTGTATTGTTTTGTTGCTGTACAAGATTGGCTTCAGGTTTTAGGGTGAGTCGAACTAGACTGGAGAAGTATACTTGGGAAGTAGTATTTAGAGGGTTGGTTTAGCACAGGTAAACAGCAAGCCATTTGTAAGCAACAAGGGTTAAGGGAGATATATTGTTGTATCTTGTAATTGGATTATAGTTGATCAATAATATATTCTCTTACCAAGTTTGGTAAGGGACTAGGACGTAGACCATAGGGGATTAGGGGTCGAACCTGGCTAAAAGATTGTGTGTCTCTTTTACTTACTGTTTATATTCTTTCTGCATTGCATTTCAGACACAAACAGCGTGCTGTTTGTGAACTGTGTTATTACAAACAGCAAGCTATTTTCAGTTATTTTCAAAACAGTTCATAAATTCACATTATTAACCATAAACACCTATTCACCCCCCTCTAGGTGTTGTTTTTCAATTGGTATCAGAGCGAGGTATACTAACAATTCTGTAACTAGAAAGTATCGATCATGGCAGAACATTATCTTGAAGCAAAAGCCGATTATAGGGCTCCTCTCCTCACTGGATCAGAAAATTACAATTGGTGGAAATGTAGAATGGAAACATTCTTATCCAAGAGGCCACTAGTGTTAAGAGTTGTACAGAAAGGAGATTATCAATTCTTGGATGAAAAGAATCAACCGAAAGATGTTGATGATCTCACTATGGATGAAATTATCAAATGTGGTTTTAATGGAGAAGCTAGAAACTCCATAATGAATGCTCTAGATCAAGCTGAGTATGACAAAGTCTCCTCCCTAAAAACAGCAAAAGAAATGTGGGATACTTTGGAAACCTATCATGAAGGATCAAAAACCTTGAGGAAGGTGAAGCTTAGCAAACTAATGAATGATTTTGGAAACTTCAAGCTCAAGGATGATGAAACTATCAAAGAAGGTCAAGCAAGGTTCCAAGTTACTATAAACTCATTAAAAAGACTTGGAAAAGACATTCCACAAGATGAAATTAACATGAAAGTGTTAAGTGCGGTACCATTTATTTATGAAGCCAAGGTCACGGCTTTGGAATCATCCTCAACAATCGACACCATGGATCACCTAGCTGTGTTTGCAGAGCTAGAACAATTTGAAAGCAAGATAAGCAATGGTCAGGCTGAAGATGTTCGGGTTCCCCTAGCCAAAATGAGGAATTTGGCTCTTCACTCTACAAACAGCAAGCCAGAGTCTGCAAACAGCAAGCTGTTTGAATCTGATGAAGAATCTGACGAAGAAATGGCACTCATCTCACAAAAGATCAAGAGGCTGATTGAAAAGAAAAATAGAATGAAAAGGAAAAGAGGTGAATTCTCCAAAAGGAAAGCCAAGGAACAAACTTGTTTCGAATGTGGCAAGCCAGGTCATTTTAAGAAGGACTGTTTTAAGCTAAAGTCTAAACAGCAAGCTGCTTTCAAGGACAAGAGAAAAGCAAAGGCTCTACTGACTTGGAGTGATGATGATTCAGACTCCAGTGATGACTCAAGTGAAGACATGGTGAATTTGGCCCTTGTAGGTCTAAATGATGAAGAAAGTTCACTAGGATCCATAAAAGAAGATTGTGTGGATAGTGATTATTCGAATTCAGAAGATGATGCAAGTGAGGTAAATTCAATCTATTCTGATTTAAATTCCTCTCATAATATGCTAGAAGAACTAACCGTGCAGGTACCAAATCATGTATCCATAATTGAGTTTATGGAACTAAAACATAAGAATAGCAAGTTGGAAAAGAACAACAATCAGTTAAAGAAAATGATTGCTGATTTAATGGCTGAGAAGAATCCAGAAACAAATCACAATGATATTATTACTGATTTAAAGGAGAAATTAGTTCAATTCGAAGGAGTCAACAAAGTGATTCTACAAAGAAATGAGGCTCTTATGAAAGAACTTAGAAGATTGAAGTTAGAGATTGAAGAAAGAAATGAATGCATACAATCATTCAAGAAAAAAGAGTCAAGCCAAGCCGAATCCTCAAAATCTGTGGAAAAGAGAAAACAGCAAGCTGAACTTATCAATCAGCAAGCTGATTTGATCTCTCTTCTGGAAAAAGAGGTCAAGGATCTCCAGATAGGGATGGAAACTTTTGTGCAAGGAGAAGACACCTTAAAGACAATGATGAAGAAGGCAAAAGTCCCTGTAGTCAGAGAAGGAGTTGGCATGGACATACACAAGAAGCTTGGAGTCCTCAAATATGATGGCAAAAATGGCGTACCTTATGATTATGCCATGCCTTGGAAAACATGCAACAAATGTGGTGGAAAAGGCCATCTGGAAATTCATTGTGTGGTTCAAATCAATGATAAAAGGAAAACAGCTTACCAGAATGGACCAGTCAGGCGACAAACAGCATACCAGAATGCTCCTGACAGAAGACAAATAGCACGCCAACAGTCACCAAAAGTGATCCAAAAATGGATCAAGAAAGCTGAATTAAATGTGTTATATATTCTTGCTACTAACCAGTTTGGACCCAAACCTATATGGGTACCAAAACATTAAGTTTGTGTTTGTTTGTTTTGTAGATATGCCTTGCCGCCAAAATAAAGTCGAAACAATGGATCTTGGATAGCGGTTGCACTAGACATATGTGTGGAGACAAATCTCAGTTTATAAGTCTCAAAATGAAGAAGGGTGGAAGAGTTACAATTGGTAATAGTAAGACTCTTCGAATCCTTGGTATTGGTTCTATTGGTAATAGTAATATTTCGATTGATAAAGTTCAATATGTCAAAGGTCTTTCATATAATTTACTTAGTGTCACTCAATTATTTGATGATGGACATTTTGTTCTGTTTGGCATAGATAAAACTATTATTACTATTGGTGCTAACAAAATCCCACTAGTTGCTAGAAGGGAAGGAAATATATATGTATTAGACTTCGAATTGCAGGAAATAACATGTTGTTTGGCTGTTTTTGATAATGATCCATATATATGGCATAGAAGGTTGGGACATGCACACATGGACTTGATCAATAAACTTTCAAGTAAGAATCTGGTCAAAGGACTACCAAAACTGAAATATACTAAGGTTGAAGTATGTTCAGCATGCCAATTGGGTAAACAAATTCGAAGTACTCACAAAGCTAAGAAAATGGTATCTACTTCTAAACCCTTAGAGCTTCTGCACTTAGATTTATTTGGTCCAGAATCTTATAAAAGTATTGGAGGTAAACAATATGGTTTTGTAATTGTAGATGATTATTCTAGATTTACTTGGGTATTGTTTCTTAGTACTAAAGATTGTGCTTTTGATGAATTTGAGAAACTGATTAAACTACTTGAGAACAAGCATGATACAAGACTTGTAGGTATAAGAAGTGATAGAGGAGGTGAATTTGTCAATGACAAATTTATCACATATTGTGAACAAAAAGGAATCTCCCATGAATTTTCTGCTCCAAGGACTCCACAACAAAATGGAGTGGTGGAAAGAAAGAATAGGTCACTTCAAGAAACAACAAGGACTCTACTGCAAGAAAGCAAACTACCTAGAAGCTTTTGGGCCGAAGCTGTGAATACAGCATGCTATTTGTTGAATCGAATCATAATCAGGCCAATGTTGGACAAAACTCCTTATCAATTGTTGAGAAACAAGAAGCCAAATATCAGTTACTTCAAGATTTTTGGTTCAAAGTGCTTTGTCCTCAAAACAATTGGTAAAGATGGTAAATTTGATGCTAAATCCTATGAATCCATATTTCTTGGTTATTCTTTAACAAGTAGAGCTTATAGAATTTATAATATTAATAAGCATATTGTTGAAGAATCTATTAATGTTACTTTTCAAGAACCTAACAATGATCTACCAAGAGTTGAGGAAGGATTTGCAGGTGAAGAAGAAAATGTGCAACCTCAAGTCACTGACAATCAGCAAGCTGGAAGTTCAAATCAGCAAGATGGAAGTGCAAATCAGCAAGCTGGAAGTGTAAATCAGCAAAATGGCAGTTCAAATCAGCAAGCTGAAGATGAAAGTGATACTGAAAGTCAGCAAGCCAAAGAGGATGTAGACACTGACAATCAGCAAGCTGAAAGTTCAAAACAGCAAGCTGAAGTGGAAGATTCAATTTCAAAAATAGCAAAAATGACTTTGGAAGGTCCTAGAGGATCTAGGACTACTGCAAAACTGCCTCTATATGATGGAGAAGAACAGTCACCACCATCAAAGATGAGAAAGAGAACTCATGAAGAAATAGCTCAACATTCTTTACCAAGGGCAGCAAGAACGGTTAAAAATCATCCACCTGAGTTAGTCATTGGTGATATTACTGATGGAATTACTACAAGAAGAGGGAAGGCAAATTATTGTGCTCATACAGCCTTCCTAGCTCAAGAAGAACCTAAAAATATAGATGATGCATTAAAAGATGAGAATTGGATCATGGCCATGCAAGAAGAATTAAATCAATTTGAAAGATGTGATGTTTGGGAACTTGTCAAGCCACCAAAGGATGCCTCACTTATAGGAACTAAATGGGTGTTTAAAAACAAAGTTGATGAATTTGGCACCATTACTCGAAATAAAGCAAGACTTGTAGCTCAAGGCTACAACCAACAAGAAGGCATTGACTTTGATCAAACCTATGCTCCTGTTGCTCGTTTGGAATCAATAAGGATGCTTCTGGCCTATGCATGTTTCAAGAAGATCAAGCTATATCAAATGGATGTGAATAGTGCATTCCTAAATGCTGTGCTAGAAGAGGAAGTCTATGTTAAACAACCTCCCGGATTCGAGAATGAACAATATCCAAACTATGCATTCAAGCTAAAGAAGGCTCTTTATGGTTTAAAGCAAGCCCCTAGAGCTTGGTACAAAAGGCTTAGTAAGTATCTAATCCAAAATGGATTCACTCGAGGAAAAATTGATCCCACATTATTTATTATGCAAAATGGTAAAGATATTTTGATTGTACAAATATATGTGGATGATATTATTTTTGGTGCTACTAATGAATCTATGTGTAAGTGGCTTTCCAAGTGTATGCATAGTGAGTTCGAAATGAGCATGATGGGCGAACTCAATTACTTCTTGGGTCTTCAAATCAAGCAATCTAAAGATGGAATTTTTGTGCACCAATCCAAATATTCAAAAAGTCTGTTGAAGAGATTCGGTTTTGAAGATGTTAAACCAAAATCAACTCCTATGGTGCAAAACAGCAAGCTGATTGCAGATGAAAATGGTAAGGCTGTTGATATTAAAAGATATCGAGGTATGATTGGAAGCCTACTGTATTTAACTACTTCTAGACCTGACATAATGTATAGTGTATGTGTTTGTGCAAGGTTTCAATCAAACCCCAAAGAGTCTCACTTAAATGCCATTAAAAGAATATTTCGATATTTAAGTGGTACCATTTCTCTTGGTCTGTTTTATCTTATCACAAATACTTTTGATCTTGTTGGGTATAGTGATGCAGATTATGCAGGTTGCCTAATTGATAGAAAAAGTACGAGTGGTGTTTGTACGTTCCTTGGACAAAGCCTAGTTTCTTGGCAATGCAAGAAACAAACTTCGGTTGCTTTATCCACTACAGAAGGGGAGTATCTAGCGGCTGGGAGCTGTTGTTCTCAACTTCTATGGATGATTCAAACTATAAGGGACTTTGATATCAAGTGTAAAAAGGTTCCAATCAACTGTGACAACACTAGCACCATTAGCATTTCTAAGAATCCGGTGAATCACTCAAGAACGAAGCATATTGATGTTCGACACCATTTCTTGAGAGACAATGTTGCTAAGGGCAAGATAGAGTTGGTCTTTGTTCCAACTGAATATCAACTAGCTGATATTTTCACAAAGCCCCTTGCTGAAGAAAGATTCTCAGTCATTCGAATGCAACTTGGTATGTGCTCTATGTAAACAGCGTGCTGATTGAGAGTTACTGAACAGGTCAGCTTACCATTTGTCCTAACTCTTGTTACAAACAGCAAGCTGTTTGTCACCTCTGGTTTTCTACTTGTGAAAATAGCCATGATTATATTCTGATTATTGCTATAACATGCTAAATGATTATGTGTTAAGAAATTTGCTAAAGTCTAGATGAATGCTGATTTAACCTCATAATTTAAATAATCATGGTTTAAAATTAAAATTTGAGAAATTTGCCTGTTTTAACAATATTCATGTGCTTATCCATTTTTTATTTAATTAGAATTTAGTTTTATTAATTAAACCTAAATTCTCCCCTAAAATCAATCAAAACTAGAGAGACACGGTTTAGCCGGTTCATTCCAAAACTCAAACACACCCTCTCTTTCTCTAAGCGGCGATTAGGGTTTTTAAGCGGCGATTAAGCGGCAATTAGGGTTTATCCTCTCATCTCCTACCATGGTTCGAAAGACTAGAGCTCGTAGGGAACTTTCTCCATCTGTTTCAAAGAAAGATGAAACTATTATGCTAGAAAGTGGTGATGAAATCACTCCAACTCCAGAATCGAAGAAGCTCAAAATGACCATGTCGCCAGCGTTTGTATCTCCTGCGTGTGAAGACCGGTACAAGGATTTGGATTTGGAAAATCGGGGTATCATCAATGGCCAACCTCTATCAAGTAAGATTACTCCTCTCTTCGATGAGTGTGGTGTAATGAAACTATTTCAAGATATTGGTCTAGAGTCGTTCGTTTCTGATATGCCTAATTACTATTATCCTGACTTAGTAAGGGAATACTATGCTAATTTGCAAACTGATAAATTTGGGAATGCTATATCCACGGTTAGAGGTACGAAGATTCAATTAAATCCTCCAATCCTAAGTTCGCTTCTTAAAATTGAAATGGGTAGTGCTACTGATGTTTATACTGCTCAGGGGTATGTGTCCCTTCCTGATTTTAGTGTTGATGATCAGTTACAAGTTTTAATGGGTAATGTTAAGCCCTTAGACACAAACCCTCCTCCTACCACCATAGTGACTCCTTTAGCTCACCTGGTGTTTAAGATAGCTAGGTCACATATTTGTCCTCGAATGGGAAACAAATCAAATTTCACTTGCCAAGATGTGGTGATTGTGGCTATGATTTTAACTGGAAGGTCCTTTGATTTGTCCTCTTTTATTTTGAAAAAGATGCAGGCTACAGTGGAGAAATCTGTTAGTGGACTGCCTTATGCTTCTTGGCTATCCAAAGTGTTTAAGTTATTTAATGTCAATGTCAAGGGTATGACTAAGATTGTTGTTAAGGACTGCATGGACCAGAAGTTTCTGACTTTAAACAATCTACAAATTGAAGAAGGTGTGTTGTCTAGAATTGTGGTTCCTCAAGATGATCCTCCACATGATGATCCTACTACCTCTACTGCTCCTCAAACTGCAACTCAGAACTTGGTGTCTCAATCTCTACAAGCCGATATGACAATCATGACTAGTGAGATCATTTCCCTTCGAAATGATACTCAAGCAATCAGAACTGATGTGCAGGACCTCAAGGCTGAATTTCAAGCCATTAAGGGTGCTATGAAGGATCTCATCTCTCAAGTCACCACAATGAAGGAATTAATGCTCAAGACAGTTGGTAACACATCTACTGCTCAATCAGAAATTGAACATGGTCAAGGGTTGGATAACTTAGCCAAAGCTGCTGCAAAGGATGCTCCTGGAGATGACACAGATACAGAGGCTACCAAGTCAAATGCTCAAACAAGTGACCCTTAGTTTTTGATGAATTAAGGGGGAGAATTTAGGAGAATTCAGAACTCAAAATTGCTCATGTTGTGTTTTATGTTTGAACTCGGTTTATGTTGTTTTATGTTTGAACTCGTTTATGTCTGTGGTACTTGCTATGTCTGTGGTACTTGAATTTTTATTACTCCTGTTGAACTGGTTTTTATTCCTGTTGAAATGGTTATGTGGCATATGTTGCTTTGTGTTATGATTATCCACTAAGTTTAAGTTTATCCTGGATATGCTATATTAATGCTCATAACCTTCAGATAATTATTGTTTTATATCTAATGTTGAGGTGCAGGAATTTAGGGGGAGTTTCAAAATTCTCCTAAAAAGATTTGTAATCATCAAAAAGGGGGAGATTGAAACTCCTAGGTTTTGATGATAACAAACTGTAAGAACCCAGATTTTGGGTGGGATTAAAACTTTTATGTATTTAATGATGTAAGAATGAATAGTGGTTATGACTGCGATGTAACGAAGATCTATTAAATAAATGGAACGGATTTGAATTCAATTACTTACATGTCATGCAGAATACTTTTGGTTGACGGCATAGGTAAGAATGATCATCTCCTAAGGATATAAGTATATTACTTCAAGTAAGATTATTCTTGTGTCATCCAAATCAATATCTATTATAAGTCCAGCGGTTCCGTAAAAAGGTTAAGAAGCACTCGAGAGTGAACCAGGTTCATTTTCCTAATTATAGGAATTAAATAAAAATAAGTGATGAATAGTGATTTTGGTGGAATTTGGAATATTATTATAATAATGATATACCCGGTATTCGGAACGGATTTCTGAGTTCGTATTATTGATCCAGGAAGAAAATAAGTGTATGTAAAAGCCGTCGGATTCAGAAAAAGAGCACTTTTATTTTCTCCGAGATTTCCTTGGACACTACAAGACTTAAGGAGTTATAAAAGGGAATTAAGGAATTTAAATTCGAGAAGTATTAAGTAAGATGAAGAATAGTATTAGAAATATTAAGAAGGTTTTCGGTAAAACCCTAACTAGAAACGAATGAGTTATTCCCTCGAACGATCAACGAACAAGCAAGGAAATTGAGTAATACCCGGACAAAGGAACGAATAAATAACCAAGAGACAAACAAGTGCAATTGGTGGGAAAAGGAGAAACCCAAGTAACATCCTTATAAGTCAACTACAAGATGAGTGGTGTAATTGCATTCTTGCAAAAATGGAGTTGTTTGTTGTAGTGCCAACACTTGGCCCAATGAGGAAGCAACAAGTGGCACCATTGGATTGCCAACAACACATTAAAAGAGATGCATCCATTATATATGCAAGGGTTATACATGTATTAGCCATAAATCACCAAAACAAAACAAACCACCACCATTTTTCTCCATTTCTTCATAAAAATCTGCCCATTCTTAGCTAATTGGAAGTCCAACTTCCAACCATCACTTGTTCTTCAAATTTTTATGGTAAGTACTACATATCATGGTAATGATCTCCTAGAAATTTCAGCTTCAAATTCATCTTTTATCATTTTCAAATAAATCATCAAAGATGATGATGAATAGTGTTCTTCATAAACTAACTTTTATTTCTTGATTTCTTTTGATTATTCAAGCTATACTAAGGCTAGATAAGGGCTAAACAAGGCTTGATAAGTTCATACATACACCAAGGAAGGTATACCACTCTTGAAAACCAAGCTCTTAGTTTAAGTTTTGGTATTTTAGATGAGTTATATGGATTTAATGCATGTTTAGGACCTTAAGATTATGATTGGGATTTATTAAATGTGAAATTAGTTTAGATGAACGGAAAGACATTGCTTGGTCTTAGTTCATGGTTGAATAACATGTAAATGTTGTTTGGAGTGGAAACTATAATTATTGGATGGTTTGAAATTTGGAAATCATGTAAACATAGCCGTCGTAATGCCCGATTGTCGTTAGCCTTAAGAAACCGTGATTAGCAGTAGCATGAACACACTGTCCAGTCTCGGATTTTGCCATGAAAGGCTAGATTATGTTATAAGCTTCGTTTTGATATAAAGATCACGTGAAACGGACTTACGGTTTAGGATTTATGACTAAATTACTAAAAGTAGTTCGAATCCGTAAACAAAAGTTCGTAACTGAAATTGAACCCTCGTAAGCAATGTAACGTCATGGCGAATCTTGGTAAATAAATACTAGGGGTAAGAAGGAAGGTGTGAAAGAAAACCGTATGTCAAAAAGAGCATTTTTCGATTTATTAAAAATGTTCGAGTCAAGGTTAAACGCGAACGAACCCCTAAAAGACGACTCTTTTGTAACTTTGGTAAAACACTTAGAAAACGGGCGATAAAACTCGGAGTATAAGATTGGTTCGTAACGATCAACCTTAGAACTCGTATGACTCAAGTATGTCCCAAGTATAAGTGCAGTGACATGTCGTATTAACGAACGAATGTCGGGTCGGATCAGTGATAATAAGTAATCCACTAATAGGGGTATAACGAGATAACTCGAGAACGTGTTTCGATTTAAGTATAACTTAACTTTTAATATGTTAAGTGATTAATCCCGAATGCCTTGGCTATTTATAGATCACCAGGCTGAACCGGGACCCGCTACCACTACCCCTTACCGTACTCGACTACCAGGCAAGTTTCAATTCCCTTCTTTTAGGCTGTTGTTGTGATTGAATAAATATATATATATATGATTGCTGATATACATATGCCATTGCATGCATGCCTACTTTCAAGTTGAATTGATATACTTGTTCCCTGAATGTTATTGTTGGCTTATAAGCTAGATAGTTATATATCAGTTATAAGCCGGTTATTATAAGACCCTCATAGAAGGGCGTATATATCTTATTAATCAAAAATAGACCGGGAGTCAATATTCCTTGATATATCGAGATTACCTCGGAAGAAGATATTTAAGTAAATATTTTCTATTATTTGGGCGACGAATATTATTTGAATATTCGTTCGAGACTAATTATTTTAACGATCCTTACTTCAAATAATTATTTGAACGTAACTATTCAACGAATAATATTTCTCAATATTCATTCAGAGTCGAACTGATTATCGACTATTATTTCGAATATTCTTCTAAAGATGAGACTATTAAATGAATATTATTTTGGATATTCTTTTAGATTATTATTTCATTAAATGAATATTACTTTTGAATATTCATTTAAGATATTAAATACTTGATGAATATTATTTTAATATTCATCTGAAGCTTGATTTAATTATCGAATATTATTTCGAATATTCCTTAAGGCTTGGATTAC
Source organism: Saposhnikovia divaricata (assembly GCA_036435485.1). Taxonomy (NCBI): domain Eukaryota; kingdom Viridiplantae; phylum Streptophyta; class Magnoliopsida; order Apiales; family Apiaceae; genus Saposhnikovia; species Saposhnikovia divaricata. The sequence continues at coordinate 63,982,892 of CM071595.1, read as the reverse complement.
TAAATGAATATTACTTGATATTCATTTAGGATATTATTCATTAAATGAATATTACTTTTGAATATTCATTTAAATTCCTAATTAATCATGAATATTACCTTAAATATTCTTTTCAGGTCTTATTAATTAATGAATATTGTTTTGAATATTCATTTAAATATTTATTTATTCAATAAATATTCTCCTGATATTTCTTCAGGGATTATTTTGAGAAATACTCTGATTAAAAATATTCTTTCATATTCCCAAATATTCTTTCAATATTTTAACTCAATAAATATTCTCTGAATATTTATTCCATACTTAGAATAATCTCGATAAGGTTAATCTTCTTCGATTATTACAGAAAATATTTCGAAGTCATATTATTATTAATCTTATATCAAGAAAGGTTCCCAGACATCATTCATCTTTGAGTCTATCTTCTTAATAATAAGGGAACCTTACTTGGAAAAATGTTATTTATCTTGTCGACTTCCCGGTCATAAAGTATTCCCTTCACCCGCAACTCGGGTGCCGTTGACTTATTAAGTCGTTGTTTACCTTCTCATCTTTCGAGGGGTAAGATTACTGGAACAAGTTGATATCCGTTACCAAGTAATAGCTTGGGAGTTATTGGTAAATTTTCCTTTCCAACTAGATACGACTACTTTGTGGAGTCTTATCAACAAGTATTATACTTGGGGAAAGGGGGACGAACGTTATATTCAGAATCATGAACTCTATTTGAACTAGGAGTCGTGTAAGAGGCCGAGTAGCGCCGGTCCATCCCCTTGGCCCAACCGTTGGCCGGGGAGAGCTAGCATGGCGGTATACAAGTAAAGCCGTCAGTTCTTCCTTCTACCGGTAGTAAATCTAAATTGAGCTGTACGATCTCGACTGATCATCAAGATTGGAACAGCGGGCGCGGTGAATACTCCATCATTGGTTCATCATCCAAATTCATTTATTTCCTGCAACATGATTACTGTTGGCAGAGTTGGAAAAGAGTCATAACTGGAATTGCAACCCTTTCTTGCAAGTTCCTCTTCTTAATAACGATAATAATATCTCGCTTACTTTGATGTAGCAGATATTCCTTCAAACAAATACTTTAAGTTACCTTGTAACTTCATCGTTCATATTATACTGGCATCATTTCCGTAAATGCATGGCATATGGTTTAAAAGATAGCTTTGAACTGTTTTAAATTATCGTTCAGTTATATATTTGTTGGTGGGCTTTCGCTCACCCTTGCTTTGTTTATATTATGTCACAACAACAGCTAGGACAGATGGCTCGCGTCAGGCGCACTCGGCGCAAGCAGGTTACCCGACCCACCGGACTACCCGCTGAGATGCTAGCCGCCATTGCTGAGGTAGCATAGTTAGACAGCTTTTGTTTCCTGTTTAACTATATGTATAATTAATGTAATCAACGGCAAAACTTTTAAACCTATGATGTTATCCTTTTGGGATTGTAATAACTTTTATTCGTAACCCTTTAATGTAAGACTTATTTCAATTTCACCTCTGGGACTATAACTGTTGTGTGTGTGAGTGGTAATTATTGTGGGGTCACAGCATGTGATTTATTTATTGTGGACTCAAGTCAAGTATTATGAATGGATGTAAGACCGTAACCACCAGATCCCTGACCCCGGATCTGGGGGTGTTACAGAGATGGTATCAGAGCGAGAGTTATATATCCCAAGAGATGATACGACGTTATATAATAATAAATTCAATAATATAATAAGAACCCTTGCCAGGTTCACCTAAAACCCTTACGGGAACTTTTTAAGTATCATGATAGTAACATAGTTCGTCTTGTGTAGGCGAGCGACTTGTCGGCCCAGGAGGCAGCTGCGAGACAGCATGATGAGGACATGTTCCGGACTAGGGACCCATACTATGAGCACTTGCCTGAGGATGATACTGAGCCTGAGGAGGAGGACGCTGAGGAGGTCCAGGTTGAGGCTGATACTGATGTGATCGAGTCTGAGGAGGAGGACCCTGAGGAGGTCCAGGATGATGCTGACACAGATGTTGTTGAGACTGAGGGGGAGGAGGACCCGGAGGGGGTCCAGACAGGACAGGACGCTGAGTTAGTGGTTGAGGATGATGATTATTGGGTTATGACTGAGTTCAGGACTATGGGAGATGACACTGACATGACCACGGATCAGGTGGTGCCGGTGGATGAGGGTGTTGAGGGAGATATAGATGAGCCAGTAGTTGGTGCTGTAGGGAGTCCTGGACTTTTTGTGCCACTCCTCCCTGTTGAGAGAGCCCCTACCCCACCACCACTAACTGTGAGCCCCTACCCCGACGAGTTTGAGGAGCTTACCCCAGAGCCCCAGCAGACAGAGACTGCCGCTCCAGCTGAGCCATCCACCCCACCTCATGCCCCGATAGGAGGAGTCCCAGTATGTGTTCACAACTTGATTGTGAACGGGCTTTATAGAGAGTTGTCTGTGGCAGATGCCAGGTTGGCAGAGTCTAGGAGTGAGTTAGCAGCAGAGAGAGCCGCCCGGATGAGGGTGCAGGGCAGGAGGACTATCAGTGACAGAGTTGGGTATAGGGCTGTGACCCGCATCGAGCTGAGGGCTCGGGTGAGGGTGCGACAGTTGCCTACTGATGGGCATGGTAGGGTAGACAGAGCAGCGGCTGAGGAGGTTTTCCGCATCGCCATGGGGAGGGTTCGGAGGATGTTTCGTCGTGACGGCTGATTTCAGATGTAGTGATGCAGTGGTCTAGTTGTCTAGTCATGTACGGACATAGTGGTGCCGGCTTTTGTAGGGATGGTTTTCTTGTACTTGTTTTCCCTTTTTGCAGACTAGACAGATAGACAGCATATTTCACTTTTGACTTGTTGTTGTTGTTAGGATGGTTGTACTTTAAACTATCGTTGTAACTCGGATGTTGTACCTTTTCGGTACCTGGTATATATTTGTTTCCATTTCAGTCATTACAATTTTGTTGGGATGTGATCACGAGTTTATTAGCATATGTATTACTTTTCGATTAAGTTGCCATGAGATATAAAACTGTGGGATTTTAAACCCAATCATGTAAAGAAATGTGCAAGGAAAAATCCTCTAAAACAGATCAGTGAACCTAATGTATAACTTTCCAAATTTTCAGTAAAATGCCTCCAAGACGAATGGGCACTAGGGCTAACCCCCGCGAATCTACTGACCAAGAAAGTCACAACCAACACGAGGAAAACCGTGGAAGTAGTGAGGAACAAGATCAGGACTATAATGAGCAAGAAGATTCCCAGTATGGAGCAGAGGATGAACCCCTGTACTCTGAAGAATTTGAAAGGGAAATAGAGGGTGGAGAAACTGAAGTAGAACAGGAAGGGGAGAACCAGGGCGGAAACCCCATGGGCCAGTTTATGGATCTACTTAGGCAGAATTTGAACCAATACCCCCAACCACCACCAAGCAACAACACTTCAGTGGCAAATTCCTTTAGGGCCTTTAAGTCCCTTAAGCCCCCAGAGTTCCACGGATCGGCTGATCCCGTTGAGGCGAGGGCCTGGATCAAAGAAATGGAAAAGTCTTTTGAGATTCTGAGTATCAATGAGGCTCAGAAGACTGTTTTTGCTACTTACCTACTAAAGGGAGAGGCCAATTATTGGTGGGAAGCCAAGAAAAACATGGAGACTGATGCTGTCATAGCCTGGGAAAGGTTCAAACAATTATTCCTGGAGAAGTACTTCCCGAAGTTCATGAAAACCCAGATGGAACTTAAGTTCTTGGAACTGAAACAGAACAATATGTCAGTGGCTGACTATGAGGCTAAATTTACTGAGCTATCAAGATTTGTGCCAGAGTTTGTAGACACAGAAGAGAAGAAAGCTAACAGGTTTCAACAAGGGCTGAAACAGTGGATCCAGAATAGGGTGGCTGTTTTAGAGATTACAGATTATGCCACCTTGGTGCAGAAGGCAACCATTGTGGAGGCTGGTAGTGATCAGATGCAGAGAGAGAGAGAGAAAGGGGGGATAAAGAGAAAGCATGTTAGTATGGGCGGAAGATCCGCTGGAGGAAAACCCCCAACCAAGTTTAATCGAGGAGCGGTTTCCCTACCAGGGAGGAGTGTAGGGTTTAAACCATCTGCGAGTGTGAGTGTGAGCCAGGGCGGCCACCAATCAGGAATGTCCCGTTCCAACCCTTCTCGACCTCCATTGCCATTGTGTGCTACTTGTGGGAAGAGGCACTCCGGGGTGTGCAACCTGAAGCAGATAAACTGTTATAAGTGTGGGCGAGCTGGGCATTATGCTACCGCTTGCACCACGGTCATCCCTAACAGCACAACCTGTTTCCAGTGTGGACAGCGAGGGCACATGAGGAAGGATTGCCCAAAGAGCAAACCAGCAGCATCAGGAGCAAGCAAGGTTGCCTCAAATAGGCCACCAACTGCTAGGACTTTCAATATGTCAGTACAAGATGCCGTGAGGGACACAGATGTGATAGCAGGTACTTTTTCTCTTAATTCAGTCAGTGCAAATGTCTTATTTGATTCAGGAGCAACTAAGTCTTTTATATCTAGAGATTTTGCGCATAACTTGAAACTTAAAACCCAGCAACTAAGAGATTCCTTACAAGTAGAAATAGCTAATCAGGAAATCGTACCGGTTAATCAAATTCACCCCGATTGTAAGCTAGAAATAGGAGGACGATCCTTCTATGTCGATTTAATTCCTTTTAAGCTAGGGGAATTCGATGTCATTTTGGGTATGGATTGGTTGTCTCGCAATGATGCGCAGATAGATTGTAAAGGGAAAAAGGTTAAGTTGAAAACCCCAGGGAAGAAAGAAATAGTGTTTAAAGGGATGCGACAGACCCAGAAAATTCTGACCATGGCACAAACCAAGAGATTGTTACGAAAAGGGAACGAGGCTTATTTAGCCTACGTTATAGATACTCAGAAGGAAGTGCCAAGATTGCAGGACATTCTGGTAGTTAATGAGTTCGAGGACGTGTTCCCACAAGATCTTCCTGGACTACCACCTGATAGGGTAATTGAGTTTGCCATCGAATTAGCCCCGGGGACGGCGCCAGTTTCGAAGGCCCCGTACCGACTAGCCCCAGTAGAAATGAAGGAGCTAGCTAAACAATTACAGGAATTGTTGGATAAGGGCATGATAAGGCCCAGTGTGTCGCCTTGGGGCGCACCAGTGTTGTTTGTTAAGAAAAAGGATGGAAGTATGAGGTTATGCATCGACTACAGAGAATTGAACAAGCTAACCATAAAGAATAAGTATCCATTGCCCAGGATAGACGATTTGTTTGACCAGCTAAGAGGAGCTGAATACTTCTCTAAGATTGATTTGAGAACGGGATATCACCAACTGAAGATCAAACCTGAAGATATCCCGAAGACTGCATTCCGCACCAGATATGGACATTATGAGTTCTTAGTTATGTCGTTTGGATTGACCAACGCCCCAGCAGCCTTCATGGACCTAATGAATAGGGTGTTCAAGGAATATTTGGACAAATTCGTGATAGTTTTCATTGATGATATTCTCATCTACTCAAAGACAGAGGCAGAACACGCTGAACATTTAAGGATAACCTTAGAAATACTCAGGAAGGAGCAGTTATATGCCAAGTTCTCCAAGTGTGAGTTTTGGAAAAATGAGGTACAATTCTTAGGGCACGTGATCAATAGAGAAGGAGTGTTGGTTGACCCCTCCAAGATAGAAGCAGTTTCAAACTGGGAACGGCCAACTACTCCAACCGAGGTTAGGAGTTTCATTGGACTGGCCGGATAATACAGGAGATTTGTCCAAGACTTTGCGAAACTCGCAGCTCCATTAACTCGACTTACCCGTAAAACCGAGAAATTTGAATGGACTGAGAAATACGAGAAGAGTTTCCAGGAGTTAAAGAAGAGGCTGGTGACAGCCCCAGTGCTGGCATTACCTGATGGAAAAGGAGATTTCGTGATTTACAGTGACGCTTCGCATAAAGGACTGGGATGCGTGCTTATGCAGCACGGCAAGGTAATAGCGTATGCGTCTAGGCAATTGAAGGATTATGAAGTCAGATATCCCACGCATGATCTAGAACTAGCAGCCATAGTCTTCGCTTTAAAGATTTGGAGACACTACCTGTATGGGGAAAAATGCGAGATTTACACAGACCATAAGAGCCTCAAATACATTTTCACTCAGAAAGAGCTTAACATGCGCCAGAGGAGGTGGTTAGAGTTAATCAAGGATTACGACTGTGAAATTCGATATCACCCGGGTAAAGCCAATGTGGTGGCTGACGCCCTTAGTCGGAAAGAGAAGCTCAAGATGATAACTTCAGAGAAAGAGCTAGTGAAGGATTTTGAGAAGTTGGAAATCGAGGTTAAGTTACCTGAAGAGGGCCAAGAAAAGTTGATGGAAATTAGAATCCAACCTCCATTGCTAGAAAAGATTAGACTGTGCCAGGAACGGATGATGGAGGAAGAAAAGAACTCCACAGAAGAGCTAATGACCGGGGAGGAAATTAAGTGCGAAAGAGACAAGGAAGGGATCATGAGGTACACGTACAGGATATGGATCCCAAATGTTCAGGAGCTCAAGGATGAGATTTTAACTGAGGCACACAACTCAAGATACTCAGTGCACCCCGGTAGCACTAAAATGTATAGGGATTTGAAGGAGTATTACTGGTGGCCCAATATGAAAAAGGACGTAGCAGAGTGGGTAAGCAGATGCTTGACCTGCCAACGAGTGAAGGCAGAGCACCAGAGACCCAGCGGACTTCTACATCCCTTAGAGATTCCAGAATGGAAATGGGAACATATAGCCATGGATTTCGTAGTAGGTTTACCCAGGACCAAGGCTAATCATGACACCATATGGGTAATTGTAGATCGACTGACGAAATCGGCTCACTTTCTCCCGATCAACGAAAGGTACACGGTCGATAGACTAGTGGACATCTACTTAAAAGAGATAGTGGCGCGACATGGAGTCCCAGTCGCAATAGTATCCGATCGAGATCCTAGATTTAACTCCAGGTTTTGGAGAAGTTTTCAAGAATGTGTAGGGACCCGGCTGAACATGAGCACAGCCTACCACCCCCAGACAGATGGGCAAAGTGAAAGGACCATCCAAACACTAGAGGATATGTTGAGAGTCTGCGCGATAGACTTCAAGGGGAGTTGGGATGATCACTTGCCATTGGTTGAGTTCTCCTATAATAACAGTTATCATTCAAGCATTGGGATGCCACCTTATGAGGCCCTTTATGGAAGAAAATGTCGATCTCCCTTGTATTGGGATGAAGTTGGAGAGCGAAAGATGCTCGGGCCCGAAGTGGTCCAACGAACTAAAGATGCAGTAGATCTAATCAGAGGACGGTTGGTAGCAGCCCAGGATCGACAAAAGAAATATGCCGACTTAGCTCGGAAAGGCAAGGAATACGAGGTAGGGGACCTAGTGTTCTTGAAAGTGTCACCTTGGAAAGGTTTAATGAGATTTGGGAAGAAAGGAAAGCTGAGTCCCAGATACATTGGACCATTTGAGATCTTGAGACGGATTGGGGAACTAGCTTATGAACTCGCATTGCCCCCGAATCTACAGCAGGTGCACAATGTGTTTCATGTTTCGATGCTGAGGAAGTATAATCCGGATGCAAAGCATATTGTAGAGTATGAGCAAGTGGATATGCAACCAGACCTGACCTATGTGGAGCAACCTGTGGAAATCATAGACCGGAAAGAGCAAGTGCTCCGAAACAAGGTCATTCAGCTAGTCAGAGTTTTGTGGCAGAACCACAATGTAGAAGAATCCACCTGGGAACTTGAAAGCGCAATGCAAGAAAAGTACCCCCACTTGTTTTCAAACTGATTCCGGGACGGAATCCTTTTAAGGAGGGGAGACTGTAAGAACCCAGATTTTGGGTGGGATTAAAACTTTTATGTATTTAATGATGTAAGAATGAATAGTGGTTATGACTGCGATGTAACGAAGATCTATTAAATAAATGGAACGGATTTGAATTCAATTACTTACATGTCATGCAGAATACTTTTGGTTGACGGCATAGGTAAGAATGATCTATCTCCTAAGGATATAAGTATATTACTTTAAGTAAGATTATTCTTGTGTCATCCAAATCAATATCTATTATAAGTCCAGCGGTTCCGTAAAAAGGTTAAGAAGCACTCGAGAGTGAACCAGGTTCATTTTCCTAATTATAGGAATTAAATAAAAATAAGTGATGAATAGTGATTTTGGTGGAATTTGGAATATTATTATAATAATGATATACCCGGTATTCGGAACGGATTTCTGAGTTCGTATTAGTGATCCAGGAAGAAAATAAGTGTATGTAAAAGCCGTCGGATTCAGAAAAAGAGCACTTTTATTTTCTCCGAGATTTCCTTGGACACTACAAGACTTAAGGAGTTATAAAAGGGAATTAAGGAATTTAAATTCGAGAAGTATTAAGTAAGATGAAGAATAGTATTAGAAATATTAAGAAGGTTTTCGGTAAAACCCTAACTAGAAACGAATGAGTTATTCCCTCGAACGATCAACGAACAAGCAAGGAAATTGAGTAATACCCGGACAAAGGAACGAATAAATAACCAAGAGACAAACAAGTGCAATTGGTGGGAAAAGGAGAAACCCAAGTAACATCCTTATAAGTCAACTACAAGATGAGTGGTGTAATTGCATTCTTGCAAAAATGGAGTTGTTTGTTGTAGTGCCAACACTTGGCCCAATGAGGAAGCAACAAGTGGCACCATTGGATTGCCAACAACACATTAAAAGAGATGCATCCATTATATATGCAAGGGTTATACATGTATTAGCCATAAATCACCAAAACAAAACAAACCACCACCATTTTTCTCCATTTCTTCATAAAAATCTGCCCATTCTTAGCTAATTGGAAGTCCAACTTCCAACCATCACTTGTTCTTCAAATTTTTATGGTAAGTACTACATATCATGGTAATGATCTCCTAGAAATTTCAGCTTCAAATTCATCTTTTATCATTTTCAAATAAATCATCAAAGATGATGATGAATAGTGTTCTTCATAAACTAACTTTTATTTCTTGATTTCTTTTGATTATTCAAGCTATACTAAGGCTAGATAAGGGCTAAACAAGGCTTGATAAGTTCATACATACACCAAGGAAGGTATACCACTCTTGAAAACCAAGCTCTTAGTTTAAGTTTTGGTATTTTAGATGAGTTATATGGATTTAATGCATGTTTAGGACCTTAAGATTATGATTGAGATTTATTAAATGTGAAATTAGTTTAGATGAACGGAAAGACATTGCTTGGTCTTAGTTCATGGTTGAATAACATGTAAATGTTGTTTGGAGTGGAAACTATAATTATTGGATGGTTTGAAATTTGGAAATCATGTAAACATAGCCGTCGTAATGCCCGATTGTCGTTAGCCTTAAGAAACCGTGATTAGCAGTAGCATGAACACACTGTCCAGTCTCGGATTTTGCCATGAAAGGCTAGATTATGTTATAAGCTTCGTTTTGATATAAAGATCACGTGAAACGGACTTACGGTTTAGGATTTATGACTAAATTACTAAAAGTAGTTCGAATCCGTAAACAAAAGTTCGTAACTGAAATTGAACCCTCGTAAGCAATGTAACGTCATGGCGAATCTTGGTAAATAAATACTAGGGGTAAGAAGGAAGGTGTGAAAGAAAACCGTATGTCAAAAAGAGCATTTTTCGATTTATTAAAAATGTTCGAGTCAAGGTTAAACGCGAACGAACCCCTAAAAGACGACTCTTTTGTAACTTTGGTAAAACACTTAGAAAACGGGCGATAAAACTCGGAGTATAAGATTGGTTCGTAACGATCAACCTTAGAACTCGTATGACTCAAGTATGTCCCAAGTATAAGTGCAGTGACATGTCGTATTAACGAACGAATGTCGGGTCGGATCAGTGATAATAAGTAATCCACTAATAGGGGTATAACGAGATAACTCGAGAACGTGTTTCGATTTAAGTATAACTTAACTTTTAATATGTTAAGTGATTAATCCCGAATGCCTTGGCTATTTATAGATCACCAGGCTGAACCGGGACCCGCTACCACTACCCCTTACCGTACTCGACTACCAGGCAAGTTTCAATTCCCTTCTTTTAGGCTGTTGTTGTGATTGAATAAATATATATATATGATTGCTGATATACATATGCCATTGCATGCATGCCTACTTTCAAGTTGAATTGATATACTTGTTCCCTGAATGTTATTGTTGGCTTATAAGCTAGATAGTTATATATCAGTTATAAGCCGGTTATTATAAGACCCTCATAGAAGGGCGTATATATCTTATTAATCAAAAATAGACCGGGAGTCAATATTCCTTGATATATCGAGATTACCTCGGAAGAAGATATTTAAGTAAATATTTTCTATTATTTGGGCGACGAATATTATTTGAATATTCGTTCGAGACTAATTATTTTAACGATCCTTACTTCAAATAATTATTTGAACGTAACTATTCAACGAATAATATTTCTCAATATTCATTCAGAGTCGAACTGATTATCGACTATTATTTCGAATATTCTTCTAAAGATGAGACTATTAAATGAATATTATTTTGGATATTCTTTTAGATTATTATTTCATTAAATGAATATTACTTTTGAATATTCATTTAAGATATTAAATACTTGATGAATATTATTTTAATATTCATCTGAAGCTTGATTTAATTATCGAATATTATTTCGAATATTCCTTAAGGCTTGGATTACTAAATGAATATTACTTGATATTCATTTAGGATATTATTCATTAAATGAATATTACTTTTGAATATTCATTTAAATTCCTAATTAATCATGAATATTACCTTAAATATTCTTTTCAGGTCTTATTAATTAATGAATATTGTTTTGAATATTCATTTAAATATTTATTTATTCAATAAATATTCTCCTGATATTTCTTCAGGGATTATTTTGAGAAATACTCTGATTAAAAATATTCTTTCATATTCCCAAATATTCTTTCAATATTTTAACTCAATAAATATTCTCTGAATATTTATTCCATACTTAGAATAATCTCGATAAGGTTAATCTTCTTCGATTATTACAGAAAATATTTCGAAGTCATATTATTATTAATCTTATATCAAGAAAGGTTCCCAGACATCATTCATCTTTGAGTCTATCTTCTTAATAATAAGGGAACCTTACTTGGAAAAATGTTATTTATCTTGTCGACTTCCCGGTCATAAAGTATTCCCTTCACCCGCAACTCGGGTGCCGTTGACTTATTAAGTCGTTGTTTACCTTCTCATCTTTCGAGGGGTAAGATTACTGGAACAAGTTGATATCCGTTACCAAGTAATAGCTTGGGAGTTATTGGTAAATTTTCCTTTCCAACTAGATACGACTACTTTGTGGAGTCTTATCAACAAGTATTATACTTGGGGAAAGGGGGACGAACGTTATATTCAGAATCATGAACTCTATTTGAACTAGGAGTCGTGTAAGAGGCCGAGTAGCGCCGGTCCATCCCCTTGGCCCAACCGTTGGCCGGGGAGAGCTAGCATGGCGGTATACAAGTAAAGCCGTCAGTTCTTCCTTCTACCGGTAGTAAATCTAAATTGAGCTGTACGATCTCGACTGATCATCAAGATTGGAACAGCGGGCGCGGTGAATACTCCATCATTGGTTCATCATCCAAATTCATTTATTTCCTGCAACATGATTACTGTTGGCAGAGTTGGAAAAGAGTCATAACTGGAATTGCAACCCTTTCTTGCAAGTTCCTCTTCTTAATAACGATAATAATATCTCGCTTACTTTGATGTAGCAGATATTCCTTCAAACAAATACTTTAAGTTACCTTGTAACTTCATCGTTCATATTATACTGGCATCATTTCCGTAAATGCATGGCATATGGTTTAAAAGATAGCTTTGAACTGTTTTAAATTATCGTTCAGTTATATATTTGTTGGTGGGCTTTCGCTCACCCTTGCTTTGTTTATATTATGTCACAACAACAGCTAGGACAGATGGCTCGCGTCAGGCGCACTCGGCGCAAGCAGGTTACCCGACCCACCGGACTACCCGCTGAGATGCTAGCCGCCATTGCTGAGGTAGCATAGTTAGACAGCTTTTGTTTCCTGTTGAACTATATGTATAATTAATGTAATCAACGGCAAAACTTTTAAACCTATGATGTTATCCTTTTGGGATTGTAATAACTTTTATTCGTAACCCTTTAATGTAAGACTTATTTCAATTTCACCTCTGGGACTATAACTGTTGTGTGTGTGAGTGGTAATTATTGTGGGGTCACAGCATGTGATTTATTTATTGTGGACTCAAGTCAAGTATTATGAATGGATGTAAGACCGTAACCACCAGATCCCTGACCCCGGATCTGGGGGTGTTACACAAACAGTAAGCTATTTGGCGCTTACAGATATAAAACAGCATGCCATTGTGTTAGCTCTAACTTGGTTTTGCAGGTTAAAATAGCATGCCATTTGTGTGTGCTCTAACTTGTTTCTGCAGGACAAAACAGCTTACTGATTTCATAATCAGTACACCTCAAACAGCAAGCCAATTGTCACAAACAGCGTGCCAATTGTACAATCAGCAAGCTGATTGTGTCTGATGGAATTAAAGATCCATTCGGGAAAATCAAAGGGCATCAAGAGGAAATGATATATAGATTATATGTAAAGGTCCTCAGAATATATGATGAACATTCCCACCTCTCAAGCTTTTGGAGACAAGTTAATATTCCTTTTGGTTAAATAAGGTTACTTTACCTTATTTTATTACACCACCTTACCTCCACTCAAATACATCACATGGGACTCATCATAACATTATTCCCTACACTCTCTTATCTCCATACACGCTCCAGATTTCAGCTTTGCATATTATCAAAGTATATCTTCTTTCTCAAAAGCATTGCTTCATCTCTAACGGCTTAAATTCATACCATTGGAATTTTTATCAAAGAAATTCAAACCCTTCTTGTTCACCTATATAAGAACTGAGTATTATCAGTTCTTGGTACTGAATACAACGTGCATAAAACAAGAAATACTCAAACAACTTCAGAGCTTACATTGCTAAACCCTTTAAAACCTTCAAACCTCTTCATACACGCATATTCATTATTTTGAGGATTTATAGGTTGAGTTGTATTCTTTCAAAACATTTGTATTGTTCAAATTGTATTGTTTTGTTGTTGTACAAGATTGGCTTCAGGTTTTAGGGTGAGTCGAACAAGACTAGAGAAGTATACTTGGGAAGTAGTACTTAGAGGGTTGGTTCAGCACAGGTAAACAGCAAGCCATTTGTAAGCAGCAAGGGTTAAGGGAGATATATTGATGTATCTTGTAATTAGATTATAGTTGATCAATAATATATTCTCTTACCAAGTTTGGTAAGGGACCAGGACGTAGACCATAGGGGATTAGGGGTCGAACCTGGCTAAAAGATTGTGTGTCTCTTTTACTTACTGTTTATATTATTTCTGCATTGCATTTCAGACACAAACAGCGTGCTGTTTGTGAACTGTGTTATTACAAACAGTAAGTTGTTTTCAGTTATTTTCAAAACAGTTCATAAATTCACATTATTAACCATAAACACCTATTCACCCCCCCTCTAGGTGTTGTTTTTCAGTCTGGACTTGTTCCTTATCTGCAGTAGGTGCTACATATTGCTCTTGATCCTCTTCTTCTTCCTCAACGGCTGAATTCTGATTGCCAGTCACCTTACCAGATCTCAAAGTAACTGATTTGACATGCTCTTTTGTTTCCCTCTTGCCTGGATTAGCTTCAGTGTCACTCGGAAGAACTCCAGATGGTCTGTTCAACAAAGCACTAGCAAGCTGCCCGATCTGACTTTCCATGATCTTCATAGATGCCCCCTGACTTTTTACCATCATCCTCAACTCCTCAAGTTCAGATTTTTCATTAGAAGATTGACCAGCATTCCCATGAGATTGTTGCTGGAAACCTGGAGGCTGAAACTGTTGCCTGGGCTGGTACTGCTGCTGCTGAAATCCTTGATTGAATGGCCTAGCTCCGAATTGCTGTCCTTGATTCTGTTGAAAGGGCTGTTGTTGCTGCTGATTACCACCTTGATTGTTACTCCAGCTGAAATTTGGATGATTGCGGTTATTCGGGTGATAGGTGGCTGGAACTGGCTGTTGTGGCCTCTGGAAGTTACTCACAAAATGTGCTAATTCAGAAGATATGGCACATTGAGTTGTATCATGTGCGCCCGCACACAACTCACAAACACTAGCTACCTGCTGAACTCCCATGTTAGCCAAAGAATCAACCTTCATCGACAAGGCCTTCAACTGAGCTGCAATGGCTGTAGCTGTATCAATTTCAAGAACACCTGCTACCTTGCCTTGAGATAACCTCCCTGTAGGATTCTGATATTCATTAGCAGCCATCATCTCGATCAATTCATAAGCTTCTTCATAACTCTTGGCCCACAAAGCTTCACCTGATGCTGCATCTAGCATGGGTCTTGACTGTGCACTCAAACCATTATAAAAACAGTTGATTATCATCCAATCAGGCATCCCATGATGTGGACACTTCCTTAGCATCTCCTTATATCTCTCCCAAGCCTCACATAGAGATTCTCCAGACTGCTGTGAAAACTGAGTGATAGTATTCCTGATAGCTGCTGTCTTCGCCATGGGGAAAAATTTGGTAAGAAATTTCTGTGCAAGATCTTCCCATGTAGTGATAGAACCTGCTGTTAAAGAGTGTAACCAACTCTTAGCCTTGTCCCTCAGAGAGAATGGAAATAGCCTTAACTTAACAGCATCCTCAGACACCCCGTTGGTTCTGAAGGTATCACAGATCTCTATGAAATTCCGAATATGCATGTTGGGATCTTCGGTAGGAGTACCCCCAAACTGAACTGAGTTCTGGACCATCTGTATAGTGCTAGGCTTGATCTCGAAGGTATTGGCTGCGATTGCTGGTCTGACAATACTCGATGCAATGTCATTGATCTTTGGCTGCAAGAAATCCTTAAGAGCCTTAGTTGCTGCTACTGGTTCTCCCATATCTTCTACAACTTGAATCACTGGAACTTCTGTTTCTCTTTCTTCTTTATTTTCCAACTTCTCCTTATTCGCTTGAGATCGCGTTCGCATACACGCTCAAGTACCTGAAAACACAAAACAACAAAAGAACTATTAGTAACCGATCCGAGTCAGTGAACTTTAACGACCACTGATGTCAAGCACATAAACTATAACAAATCCCCGGCAGCGGCGCCAAAAACTTGTTTGCACAAAATCACGCAAGCGCACGTGGTCACAAGTAATATAGAATAAAGTAGAGTTCGTTCCCACAGAGATTGTATAATTTAGTTCTTGTACCTAAGCATCAATGTATGATTATCGTTCAATGCTAAGATAATGGACAAATTGGTTTTGATTATCTAAATTAACTAAGAAGAATTAATTAACAACTAAATTAAATTAACTAAGTGATTTCGAATTACTTATGAGATGGAAAACATGGGATCCTAACTTCAATACAAACTTCCTTTAGAGATCATGCCCTTTTATCAATACATGTGGTGGTTACGATAACTAATCGGACAACACGAAATAAGTATACGTTACCTTTCAGTACACGCACACCAATCTACACAATATCCACATAAGATAGAAATCATGCAGGCACCAATTATGCTTAGACCCTATATGTCTATAGAATTTGAAAACATAATGGTTGAAGATCAAGTGTCCATAAGATTACATAAGGTAGTATGAGACGGTTAGAAACACACCACAAACATGAATAACATTCATGGACTTATGCTAGCATGGCACGTTCTAAATCTAAAGATCCACTATCGCTTCACTAAGATTAATAAGATAGATGTTAGCTACGCATCTATATGAATTAAATACAACCCTGCAAGGATATCGCAAATTCATCACACATATATCAAGTTAGGCAATCAACATCTAAATTCCATAAGTAAATCCTTTAGGACCCCATGACGGCGATTAGTTCATAATCGAACCGTTCGTCATCATGGGGTTTGATGAAAGCATGACAAAGATGAAGAGAATAATGATGAGTAAATCAATGGTAACAAAGTTTAGAGAACAAATCCGAATAATGATCAAGCATCCAAAAGATACGCCTAGTAAGAATACAAGAAAACTATGTCTAGATCTTCTTGTTGTCACGATCCTCGCCTTGGCTTCTCTATCTCGTGCTCAAAAGTGTGTATGTGATGTGAAGTAATCTGATCTCTGGTGTATGGTGTTGTGTTGGTCTGACCTCCCAGCATGTGTATTTTTAGCTCAATATTGCCTCTTCTCCAAGCAATTGCCATTCTTGAGTAGGAATTGAAATTGACAAGTTTCCATCTTTGAATATGATATAAATTGCAAATTCCCTTGTCAAATAATGATTATAGATCATTCCCACCATCCAAGATTATTTCCATGTCGAATAGGAGAAGAAAACGGCAACATTCCTTATTAAAATCTGAATCAGCAAAGTTCCTGTCGGTCAGGTTTACCACAGCGCGGTCGCGCTAGCTTCCTTTGTTATTTCCGCGCGGTCGCGCTCTACACAAACTGGCAATTCCTCTCATTCTTCTTAGCGGGGTCGCACTGGTCTGCAGTACCATATTGGCGCGGTCGCGCTCTTATAATGCTGTCTCTGCAGAATTTCCGTTGGAGATTAATTCTTCGCGCGCCGTTTGCACCACAACTAACTTCTGTTCCAAAAGCCACAAAAAAACACCATAACTACCTGCAAAACATAATTCCTGCACAAACTCCACAAAACACATTAAACCACACAAATACTTGAGACTTAAGCGATCAATTCAAGCCAAAATAGAACGATCCAAGTGGATAAAAATCCACTTATCAGCCTTGCCTTTAAATAAGGTTTCACTTTTCCTTATTTAATTAAATTAACCCCATACAAACACTTTAACTTATATTCCATGTCTTCTCCATCATATATCAAATACACGCTCATACCAACTAAATGAGACAACAGCTTCTCCTCCATGGCTCCTCCACATCTTGATCATTTTTAATGGTTACAGATTATTTAGAAAATCCGAAGGAGCCTCTTGATACTTGAATTTCATATCATTCCTGTTTACCTATAAATAAGATGCTCTTACTCAGTTCAAAAACAACGATCCAAGTGCAAAAACAAGAACATATACACACACAACTTCGAGCCACTTTGCTAAATTCTTGAAAACCTTTCAACCTCTCATATACATTCGAATTTATACTTTCAGAGGGTTCATTAGGTTGAGTTGTATTTATTCAAAACTTTGTATTGTTCAAATTGTAAATATTAGTTGCTGTACAAGTTTGGCTCAAGGCTTTGGGTGGGTAGAACTAAACTAGAGAAGGATACTTGGGAAGTATTGCTTAGAGAGTTAGTTCAACACAGCAATTCAGCAAGCCAAATTGTAAGCAGCTGGGTATAAAGGGAGATATATTGTTGAATCTTGTAATCGGATTATAGTGATCAATAATATATTCTCTTACCAAGTTGGTAAGGGACCAGGACGTAGACCATAGGGGTTTAGGGGTCGAACCTGGCTAAAAGATCGTGTGTTGCATTTTATTTTCTGCATATTTCATACTGCACTGCATTTGTATTTAAATTCAGCCGGCTGTTATCAAATTGTTAGGTCATATCAGCAAGCCGTTTCTGGTAAAAATCAAAAGAGGTCATAGTTAACCACTACCAGCCATAATACACCTATTCACCCCCCTCTAGGTGTGTTTTCAATAACTGGAAAAAGAAAGATTTTAGTTAGAGAAAAGGTGACGTGTGTTGGCCGAAAAATGTAATTGATTAGTTAACAGTAATTATAATATAATTTTGTTATTTTATTAAACAAAATTGCTCATAGTGTTTTTAAAAAAGGAGAAATTTCCTTGACAAAAAAGAAGAAAAATTTTAGTTAGATAAAATGAAAAAGATACTGTATTTTACCTGAAAAAGGAAATTATTTAGTTATTGAAAATTAGAAAAGGTAATTTGTTTAACCTGAAAAATAAAATTGATTAATAAAGGAGAAATTTTAGCTAGATAAAATATAAAAGATATTGTATTTTACCTAAAAAATAAATTGATTAATAAAGGAGAAATTGTAGTTAGATAAACTATAAAAGATATTGTATTTTACCTGAAAAATGAAATTATTTAGTTATTGAAAAATAGAAAAGGTAATATGTTTAATCTGAAAAAGAAAATTGATTAATAAAGGAGAAATTTTAGCTAGATAAAATATAAAAGATATTGTATTTTACCTGAAAAAAGAAATTGATTAATAAAAGAGAAATTTTAGTTAGATAAAATATAAAAGATATTGTATTTTATATGAAAAAAGAAATTATTTAGTTAGTAGGCTGGATTTTATCTGTAATTGAGTAAGGGTAAATAAGTAAAATCAATAGGTACCGTACCGACCGACCGACCAAACTTTTAATGTTTCGGCTTTTATATAATAGTATAGATTTTAGTAAATAATTTGATAATTTAGTATTATAATTTAGAACTTAAGATTATAGCATTTTTCAATTTTAGAGAAGTTATTGTAGGAAGTCATTAAAAATAGAAGAATAATAGGTTATAACTCATAATTGATTTTTAAGTTTTGAATTTTGACTAAAAATTAGTAGTTTTTTTATTAAGGAGGATGTATCATTAAAGAACAATTAGTAAGGATAAAGACATCGGTTACAAAAGAATATAGAATAACTCTAGAATTCTAGATAGCAATCAGTAAAGAAAAAGAACGTAGAGATGGAGAGGAAAAAGAAACGCTGAAAGAGAGGAAAAAGAAACGCAAAGAGAGAAGGACACGAGAGGAGAAGAGCAAGAGAAGAGGAAGACTCATAACAGGATTAAAAAGAAGTGATAACGATTCTTTATATCTCTCGATAATCGTGTTTTCATGTGTATGATGTTTGATTGATTTTGATTATATTAAGGATCTTTGTTGTTCTTTTGAGTTTTGCATATGTAGTAAAGTTTTGTATATATACATGAGTTCTTTGTTGTTAAATATAATTGATGTGTTTTAATCAGTGTTTAAGTGTTACAGGGAGTTATCAGAGTTTAGCTGGAAGCAGTCAGAGTTTGCGTAAACTCTGACAGTTGGAAGCTCAACAGAGTTTGTTAAACTCTGTCTAAAGGAAGCGCGTCTACTGTTCAACAGTGATTAAAGATTAATTATGGAAGCGATATCTTTCAAGATTGGATAGCTATCAAAGAGATCGAGTTGACATAGGAGACGTGTGACAATCTGTAATTGATATCATTGTATAGCTGATTATTAGGAATATCAATTAGAGATTGTATCGTAGCTGTATGTTATATAAATACAGATAGGTTAACCCTAGAAGGGAATCGATAACGAATTATCATCATTGTAACCTAGCAGCTCTTTGTGATATTTTACATCACGAAGAGGGTTTGAAATACAAGAAGTTTTTTAAGTGCATAAACGCTTTTACTTGTTAATTTCTCATACAAAGTTGATTATTATTTGTGTAATTGGCCTAACAAGTGGTATCAGAGCCAATCTGTTACTTTATTACAGGTTAAGATCCAAACACAACAATAATCATGTCAGAAATTCCTCCACCAACACCTACTGTTTCTGAAAAGGCTCCTACTACTGTGAGTCGTTATGAACCAATCAGGGTTCCTATTCTGAGGCCATTAGAGTATGCAATGTGGAAGGTCAAGATGACTATGTTTCTGGAGGCTACAGATCCAGAATATCTTGACAGGATTTATGAAGGCCCTCACAATCCTACAAAACTATCTGTTGCAGTTGCTGGTGAAGCAGCAAAAATGGTTCCAAAGGAAAAGAAGGACATGACTCCTGAAGATCTATCATCAATTGCTAAGGATGCAAAAGTTAGGCATTTACTACATAGTGCCTTAGACAATGTTATGTCTAACAAAGTCATTAACTGCACCACTGCAAAAGAGATATGGGATGCACTTGAAGTCAGGTGTCAAGGAACTGCAGCTATTAAGAAGAATAGGAGAAACATACTCACACAAGAGTATGAGCATTTTGAGGCTAAACCTGAAGAGACCATGACAGAAACATTTGATAGATTCTGTAAACTGATTAATGATCTGTCATTGGTCAACAAAGAGTATGATCTAGAAGACTCGAATCTCAAGTTTCTTCTTTCTCTACCTGAAAAGTGGGATGTGAAAACAACCACTATTAGAGACAACTATGATCTTGCTGAAACAGAGATTGATGAAATTTATGGACTGCTCAAAACTTATGAATTGGAAATGGAGCAGAGAAACAGGAGATCAAGCAGAAAAGGAAAGTCTGTTGCTCTTAATGTTGAAGAAAAGCCTCAGAAGAAAGAGGCAACAAGAAGGAAAATGAAAGGAAAAGCTTTGGTCATACATTCAGAAAGTGATTCACCAAACTCTGATTATGATTCAAACTCTTCTTAATCATCTGACTCTGAGGATGATGAAGAAGAAATGAGAAAAATGGCTGTGCTGATGGTGAAGACTTTCAAGAAAATGGGCTTCAAGAATTTCAAGAAAGGAAAAAGGTTTTCTAGGGATTCAAATGAAGACAGGAAAAGCTACAGGAAGCCTGATAAGAGAGATTCTAAAGGGAAGAAGGATAAGTCTGAAATTCAATGCTACAAGTGTAAGGAGATGGGTCACTATGCTCCTGAGTGCAAGAAGGGTAAAACTGGAAAGGTACTCTACACTAAAGGCAGAGATTGGGCAGATACTTCAGATTCTGATGAAGAAGTGAACTATGCTCTCATGGCTACTACTGAATCAGAATCCTCTGAAAATCAGGTACCTCCAACTACCTATGCTTATAATATTGATGACATTGCTCAATTAAGAATTTTTCTTAAGTCATTGCATATAAGTTATAGGGATCAGACTTTAGAAAATGAGAGGATAAAAGCTGAAAACTCTGAACTTAAAGAGAGAAATAAACTTGTTGAAGAGAAACTTGAAAACATGCAACAAGTTCAGAAAGAGAGAGATGATGCTGTTTCTATAGAACAGGATTTGCTTCAGAAATATAAACAACTAGAATCTGAGTTGGAGGAAGCAAATAAGAAAATTAGGACTTGGACTAATTCTGGAAAGGACACTCAACAGATTTTTCAAACAGACACTGTTGGTCTAGGTTATAATGAGGGAGATGAACTTAGATTTCAAAATCAAGTTAAAGTCAGAACTAAATTTGTTCATGGAACCAGTAAATTTTTGTCTGAGAATGAAAAGGAAGCTGTCAAAAGAAAACCAGTAAAAACTAGTGTTAAACAGGTTAATATTGGTTCAATGACAGATAAACAACTCAAACATAAACTGAAGGAGTTAAAATCTGTTGAGAAAAAGAAAGTGTCAAACAAGAACAAAAATGGAAAAGTAGGCATTACTTCAGGAAATAAACCAATGCTTGCTAGTTATGCTCCAAGAAAGACATGTCATAACTGTGGTAGTACTAAGCATCTTGCAAATTTCTGCAAGAAAAATAAAAATATAAATTCTTTACCTACAAAGTCTGAGGTAAAGAAGGATTTTGCTAGAACTAAGCCACAGACTTTATGCACACACTGTGGAAGCACTTGGCATTCCATCTATACTTGCAGAAAATATCATGCTATCTATCATAATTACTATGAACTGAAACCCAATCTGAAATGGGTTAAAGTTGATACTGCAAGTGTAAACACTGATACTGTTAGCTCAAACTCTGATAATGTTAATTCCGCTGCAAAAGCTAACAAAGTTAAGAATGCCAAAGGATCCAAGCAAGTCTGGATCCTTAAAACTAATCCTCAGTAATTGTTTGTGATTGCAGGGTAACAGGGAGGCAACCCTAGTCGTGGACAGTGGATGTTCAGGACACATGACTGGAAATAAAACCCTGCTATCAGAATATGAGGAGAAGGCTGGCCCAAAAGTTTCCTATGGTGATGGCAATATAGGAAGAACATTGGGATATGGCAATATCAATCTTGGAAATGTCATCATCAACAATGTAGCTCATGTCCCAGGACCCAAGCATGACTTGCTATCTGTGAGTCAAATATGTGACAAGGGATATCATGTAGATTTCCAACCTGAATATTGTGAAGTTATCAGCAAATCTACAGGAAAGGTTGTTCTAGTTGGTCACAGGCAAAACAACATTTATGAAATCAAGCTTTTGATAGACTCTGTTGGAAAAGCTGTTTGCCTGTCTACAAGAATGTCTAGTGAAGAGAGTTGGAAGTGGCACAAGAAACTCTCACATTTGAACTTGAACAACATCAATGAATTGATCAGAAAGGATCTTGTAAGAGGACTCCCAAAGACCCTGTTAAATGTTGATGGCCTATGTGACTCATGTCAGAAGGCTAAACAAAGGAAGTCATCTTTCAAGAGCAAAATAGAATCTTCTATCACTGATCCCCATCATCTTCTTCATGTTGATCTATTTGGTCCAGTAAATGTTATGTCTATTGCAAGGAAGAAATATGCTTTAGTCATTGTTGATGAATACACTAGATTCACCTGGGTGTATTTTCTAGCAAAGAAGGATGAAACTGCATTGACTCTGATGGAGCATGTGAAGCTTCTGGACAAAGGATCAAGCAATAAAGTCAGAATCATCAGAAGTGATAATGGAACTGAGTTCAGAAATGCAACAATGGAAGAATTCTGCAAGGACAATGGAGTGAAACAAGAATTTTCAGCACCTGGTACACCACAACAAAATGGTGTAGTTGAAAGGAAAAATAGAACCTTAATTGAAGCTGCCAGAACTATGCTTGATGAAGCAAAATTGCCAACTTATTTCAGGGCAGAAGCTGTTCAAACTGCTTGTTTTACTCAAAATGCAACACTGATCAATAAGCATGGAAAGACACCATATGAGATGGTGAAGAAAAAGAAGCCTAACCTGAAATACTTTCATATTTTCGGGTGCAAATGTTTCGTTTTGAAGACTCATCCAGAACAGTTGACCAAGTTTGAGCTAAAGGCAGATGAAGGAATTTTTGTTGGCTATCCGCTGTCAACAAAGGCATTCAGAGTTTACAATCTGAGAACTAAAGTGATCATGGAATCTATACATGTTTCTTTAGATGATAAGAAGATAACTGGACTTGAAGACAAAGACGAATATCATCAACTGAACTTTGAAAATGAAGTTTTAAACTCTGATGAAGGAAACTCTGAAGAAACAATTCTGACAGACTCTGTTGAAACAAACTCTGAACCTCTACTGGTAAATTCTGGAGAAACTTCTCAGTCACAACAAAGAGGAGAACCAGTTGAGGGGGAGCATGATCAAGATGAAGACTCAAACACTGATACTGAGTCAACTGAAAAATCTGGATCAAACTCTGATGCTTCAAACTCTGAAAATTCAAATTCTGACTCTGGACAGTCAAGTTCAGGGGGAGTCTAAGAAAACGAAAATAGATCACAACAGAATCAGGAGAGCATGGATCAAGGGGGAGGATCACATGCTGATAAAAGTCATTTGCCTTCTGCTAGGAAATGGACTAAATCACATACACCTGATTTGATAATTGGTGATCCAGATGCAAAAGTAAAGACAAGAAGTGCTACTGCAAGTGAATGTCTGTTTCATGCATTCTTGTCTAAAAATGAACCAAAGAAAGTGGAAGAAGCTCTTCAAGATGCAGACTGGATAACAGCAATGCAGGAAGAGTTAAATGAATTTGAAAGGAATGAAGTTTGGACCCTTGTACCAAGACCAAAGAACAGATCTATTGTGGGTACTAAATGGGTTTTCAGAAACAAGACTGACAGTGAAGGTGTAATCACAAGGAACAAGGCTAGACTGGTAGCAAAAGGCTATTCACAGCAGGAAGGAATAGACTATGATGAAACATTTGCTCCAGTTGCAAGATTGGAGGCAATCAGAATTTTTCTAGCATATGCCTCTCACAAGAAATTCAAAGTGTTCCAGATGGATGTGAAAAGTGCTTTTCTGAATGGAAAGCTTGATGAAGAAGTGTTTGTTGAACAACCACCAGGATTTGTGGACCCCAAATATCCAGATTATGTCTACAGGCTAGATAAAGCATTATATGGACTTAAGCAGGCACCAAGAGCATGGTATGAGACACTTGCTCAGTTTCTTCTAGAAAGTGGATTCAATAGAGGAACAATTGACAAAACTCTGTTTTATTTCAATCAAGGAAGTGACCTCCTTTTAGTTCAAATTTATGTTGACGACATCATCTTTGGGTCTACTAATGATAAACTCTGTAAGAAGTTTGCCAAGCTCATGCAGTCCAGATATCAAATGAGCATAATGGGAGAGCTTAGTTACTTTCTAGGCCTACAGGTGAAACAAACAGAAGATGGAATTTTCATTAATCAAGAAAAATACACCAGAAATCTTCTCAAGAAATTTGGTATGCTTGACTGTTCATCTGCATCAACTCCCATGGCAACAGCAACTAAATTGGACAAAGACACAGGAGTTTCAGTGGATATGACAAACTACAGGGGCATGATAGGATCTCTTCTATACTTGACAGCTAGTAGGCCTGACATCATGTATGCAACCTGTCTTTGTGCAAGGTTTCAGGCAGATCCTAGAGAACCACATCTGACAGCTGTGAAAAGAATCTTCAAGTATCTCAAGGGCACCATATCATTAGGTCTGTGGTACCCCAGAGAATCAGATTTTAAGCTACTTGGGTATTCTGATGCAGACTTTGCAGGCTGTAAGGTAGACAGAAAAAGCACTAGTGGAAGTTGTCAATTTCTTGGTGACAGACTTGTTTCCTGGTACAGCAAGAAACAGAAATCAATCTCCACATCTACAGCTGAAGCAGAGTATATTGCAGCTGGTAGCTGTTGTGCACAGATCTTATGGATGAAGAATCAATTGCTGGATTATGGATTGAGGTACAGTAATATCCCTATTTACTGTGATAATCAAAGTGCTATTGCTATGACAGGTAATCCAGTACAGCATTCAATGACCAAGCACATCAGCATAAGGTACCACTTCATCAGAGAACATGTGGAAGAAGGAAATATTGAACTACATTTTGTATCTACAGAACAACAGCTTGCAGATATCTTCACTAAACCATTGAGTGAAGCTACATTTACAAGACTGGTCAATGAACTAGGAATGGTCTCTGGTTCTGACTAAAAATGTTGGTTAGATTCAAACTTTACTTATGTAATGTGTTAATCATATTTCCTGATTGGTTAAATGCTAAGTGTACTCTGTTGATTAAACTCTGTTATGCATACTCTGTTAAATTCTGTCAGACAACTTGTTATCCGTTGATTGTAGGTTGCATCAGTTGATGACTAACTGAACTGTATCCGTTGATATTATATGGTCTTATCCGTTGATATTATATGGTCTTATCCGTTGATGGTTGTACAGTCTTATCCGTTGATGATTGTACGGTCTTATCCGTCGATGGTTGTGTTATGCAGTCTCTAAACTCTGTCAGCTTGTCTGTATATCATACACTGTTAATAAGTTTGATAAACTTTGTGAACTTTGAGTTGATTTTTGTCTGAATGAAAACACCAATGAAGAAATATGTATGAAGCATGATTCTCAGCAATTAATCATGAATCTTTCTGAGTTATTGAGATCTAATCTTAGATTGTGCAGAAAGTTAACACAACATGATACTTGATCATATTTATAGCATCTCTTAGTTTATTTTGTCCTAAACTCTGAGTCTATAAATACTGTATGCATTACCTTTCATGAAGAACTACTGATGTTGATGAACTCTAAACTCTGTTAGTTATACTCTGATAAAATAAAATGTTTACTGCAATACCCCAAAGAAAATGTATATAGGTTATTATACTTCTTTGAGATTATGTTGGATACTAGGATGACCCAGGAACCTATTGGTATATAATAGGTGCTAAAATTCCCTGATTTTTGGTGACTAGTTAAATACTAGGATGACCCAGGAACTTATCAAAATGATAAGGGCTAAAATTTTTGAATTTTTGGTGACTGGTTCCAACCTCTGATTACTGGAATGAAAAATGAAAAAAAATGAATAAAAAAAAATGAAAAAAAATGAATGATAAAAAAATATATATATATATAAAGGGGGTATAAAATAAAAGTTACTGTATATAGTTTGATTACTTCAGAGTTTAGCTTTCATCATACAGTCAGTGTTTACTATGACAGTTTGTGCATCCAGTGTTTATTGATTTACTTTATGGATTTTATGAAAAATTAGATGCTCTAAAAATTGACTTAGTAAACTCTGCTTCACACACACAAATATTCACAACTGTGCAATTCAGGAAAGGGTTTCGGTGATAAAGTTGGAGAATTGACAAACGCTGTTGATTCGTGATTTGTACTCTAAGGTAAATTTTCACTTGGACAATTTGAAAGTCTTGGAGTAAGTAGGGTTTTTGACAAATGTTAATCAGTGGATAGTTGATGAATGTGTTCTTTATATGATTACTTTAATTAGTTTTCATATTCTCTTCTTGATTCATTTACTTGAAGAACAGTTCATATAACACAAATAACAGTTGCAGAACACAATGAATATGATTAGAAAAACAAAATTTTCATTGATAATAAGAAAGAGATTACAAGTAAATATTACATCTTTTTGTTCTCTCTATCTGCTAATCTATTCCACAGGAAAGTAAAAGGTCCGTCCACACCACTCCATTGTTAGCAAAAATTCCCAGATCCCATCTTTGCCACTTTATTTGGGTGGAAGTTGAAGGGATAAGGTTATTTTTGCTGACATATTCATTAACAATGGTTGATGGTGGTGGATGAGGATGCCTTCGAGGAGAGCCATGTCAATGTTGCTTAGAGGGCAGCATCGATGTCAATCACCCTTGCAGGTTTCTCTCTCTCGAGCTCTTCCAGACCAGCATCCATTTGCAGCCACAGCGTCTCAAGCTGCCTTTCCCACTCAAACGCTTCAAACTCTTCACGAGTATAGCTGAAGATGTCCCTATTCTCGACAAGATGAAGGTTTTTCTCTTTGATGGTAAGGTTGGCCATTGTTTTTCAAGAGTATTTGGTTTGAAAGGTTTGTGATTTTACAGGGGAGACTGAAAGGTTAAAGGTTTAATGAATAATCTGAGCAAGTCTCTAGGCCTTAAATAGAGATGGGTAAGAACGAAGTCCTTAATCGCTTTGAATTCTGGTTTTTAAAGGCAACAGGTAAACGTTTCAAATTCTGATTTTACTTGGGTCCAGATATTTTTAAAAGAGTATTATTTGATTTTTGTTAAAATCAAATATTTTAATGCTTTAATTTTAATATACTCTTTTTTGAAAAATAGGCGCACATGACCCACTCGCCTTTAATGTGTCCCACTTACCTATTATCGTGTACCACTACACATTAATCAAGGAACTGATTGAGTATCTGTTACATAAGAGATTGAGTTTTTCTTTAATTTAATCACTTTTGTGTCCAAACGAGTTTGCTTTACTCTTACTCTCACAGTTTTCTTAGTTTTCTCTTGGGAACTTACGCAAACACCTTTTCTACATACACATCTTTTGGAAATTCTTGGGAATTCTTAACTCAATGGCATCTAAAGCATTCACTGCTCTTGCCTTACGGTTTGTTCCTAATAACTATGAGGCTCCACTCTATCATGAACGCGTTCCAGAATCGTTTCATCTCATGCAGAATTTTTTGAGGGATTCAGAGATTGGACAAGCTCTGACTGGACCTGCTACTCTTTCAGCGTCTCAAATTGCTTCATTCTGGCAGAACTCAGTTTATGTGGATGGAGGAGAAAGTGGAACTCCTACCATTATCTTCACTTATGAAGACCAAGACCATGTGATTACTCCTCAGACTGTACGAGATACAATGGGGTTTGAGACACATACTTCTTATACTCTCGTTAATGAAACTTATCTGAGAGACATGCTACAAGAGATAGGTTACATGGAATCTCTTGACAAGCTTGGCAGTATAAAGCGACCCAATCTCAGAAAGGAATGGAATTTCTTCTTTGATTTCATAACAAGGACGTTCCAGAAGAAAGTCACAAACTGGGATGCCATTCCAATGGATAGTCTCCAAATCGGGTATTCTCTGCTCTATGGTACTAATTTTGATTTTGGTCGACATGTTTTGATGAGCTTAGGTGATAAACTGTCAGAGTCTACCACTGTTTATTATGCTCGTTTCTGTCAAATGTTGTTCAATGCATGTGTACCTGGTCTTGTAATTGATGAAACTGATGAAATTGATCCTTTTAGAGTCAATAAGCGTATATTCTCTGATATGACTAACAAGGATGTTGGTAAAGAAAATCTCCCAGCTTTTGTCATGCCTCTTGCTCTACGGAATTTTCTTAATCAACCACAAGAACCACATCAACCTGAACTACAACAAGATCAACAAGAACCACAACAAGATGCACCACAACAAGATGACCCTGAACATCAACC
Organism: Saposhnikovia divaricata; assembly: GCA_036435485.1. Taxonomy (NCBI): domain Eukaryota; kingdom Viridiplantae; phylum Streptophyta; class Magnoliopsida; order Apiales; family Apiaceae; genus Saposhnikovia; species Saposhnikovia divaricata. The sequence goes on along the minus strand of CM071595.1, from coordinate 63,954,392 downwards.
TGAACAACAATCTGACCCACACCCTGAATCTCAACCATCACCAAACACTGAATCACCTGCAAAGCAATCTTCACCCACTTCAAACACAAACTCTGATACGCCGTCAGCAAACTCTGATTCTCCATTAAAATCAAAGTCTAAATCTCAAGGAGTTAAGAAAGCACTTGCTGAACGACATGCAAGTCTAAGGCAGGCGGAAGAGACAAAGAGGAAATCAAAACGGAAATCTCCTGAAGCTGTTTACACTAGAAAAGGGAAAAGACTGAAAGCTCGTGCAAACATGCCTAAGTCACCACCTTGTGAAGAGGATTCAGATAATGTACCTCTAGCAAAACGAAGAAAAGTGATATTCTCTGATTCTGTGGATGAAGATATTGAAGCTCCAGAGATTGCTTCACAGCAAATACCTCCTGTTGAGGTTGAGAAAGATGACATACCTGCAGAGGATGTAATGCCTGCAGAGGATGAAGTGCCTGCAGAGGATAGAATGCCTGCAGAAGAGGATGCAAGAGATGGTGTTTCTCAAATAAATGATGTTCCTGATTCATTTATGCCACTCTCTGATCCTATCTCTAATATTGGTGTAGCTGATCAACCTACTTCTGTTCCTTCTGAAGCTGTGGCATCTCATACTGAGGTAATATCTGATGCTCACCACACTGTTGAAGAAGGTGAAGAAATTGATCAGGCAACCAAAGTAACTTCTCAGTCAATGCCTGTTGCTGAGCCTGAGCAACATGAAGACAATTCTGAAAAGCCTACAGAAGATATTGCTAAACCTATGGCTGAAGATGAACCAGTTAAAGCTACAAGTGTTGAAGCTGAAGGTGATAGTAGTGCAAACTCTGATGATTCTCTGAGTGCACCAGTACAAACTGATGATAAAAATACACCTTTTCCTCAACCTTGTACTTCTCATGAAGTTGAAAGAGTACAATTTGCCAAGAATGCTGCTGAATGGTACAAAGAAGATTGTATTTTTCCAACAGGAAGAGCAGCTAAGTTTGTTAAGCAGAGTGCTGATACTATCTCTAATCCAGAGATTCTTTCTTGCTTGAAAGCAACTATAGTTCAAGTTAAAACTCTGGATAGACGATTTGATGATACTAATTTGGCAATCACTTCTTTGCGAAATGAGGTTGTAGCTAGAGAGATGAAGATGGAAACACATTCAAAACTAGTGACTACAAAATTCTCTAAAGCTCAAGACAATATCTTTGCCAGACTGAGTAAAGTTGAAGAAAACCAGTCTGATTTATCTGCTAAAATTGATTCTATTGCTACCTCCCTGGAGTTAATTACTTCTATTCTTATGCCTGATGATGTCAAAAAGGGGGAGAGAGTTGTCAGAAGGGATAGTGCTGGAGATGGAGGGGCAAGTAACAAAGACAGAGGAAAGAAAAAGGCTGAGGAGGTTCAAACTCTAAGAACTAGTAAGTCATCCAAATCACAGTCTGTTGGGAGAAGTACTGATACTCAAGGAACTTCAAGGACCAAGAGTTTACTGTTATCTTCAAATCCACAAACTGATGAAGAATTGGCTGCTAAGCTATTCATTGAAGAGAATGAGGAAGGAGTAACGATTGAGGACATTGAAGCTGAGGAAAAGAATTTACAAGAAGAACATATTAAAGCTTTAAAGTCTGATAAGGTACAAAGAGGAAAAGCTCCTAGACCTGTTGTTAAAGGTGTTGTGATCAGAGAGAGGACTGATGTTAGTCAAAGTTCTCGGTTCTCAAAGGAAGCAATTGCAGCAGAGGCTAAACTCAAGCTAAAAGGCATTGAAGGTGAAAGCTCACATAAGAAAGTTATAACTTCTGTTGCATCTCAAGCGATGATCACACCTTTACACTCTTCACAGTTGAAATCTGTTTTTGGCAAAGGAACAATTTCTGATCCAAATGTGTTATCTGGAGTCTCAGTGAATATTTCTGATGGAAAAGCTTTATCTGGTAAGATTGGAAATAATAAGGCTGGACTAGGTTCACATAGAGACAGAAGGCAATATACTGGTCCTAGAGATCCTTCTTCACTGGCTGTTCCAGGTCGTGGTGTTCCTCAAGAGAGTCTGGATAGACTGGAATCAGTGCAGTTGGTTCATCAGAAGAGTTTAGACAAAGATTTTCTTCTTTACTTTATGGCTGATGGGACAGTATTCAAAGTTGGTGAGGATGATATTGGCTTGAAATATTGGGAAGAGCTAGAGTATGTTCTATATCTTCTCAAGGTGAATAGTCGAAGGACTCAATCTGTTGCTAATGTACTTAGACAGAAGATGACTCAGAATCTGGCTATTAGAGGACAGAAATACAACAGCAGATACATTCCTAAGTACAGGGATTACCAAGGCAATCTCATTGAAATGAAGAAAGGTACTGCAAAGTTAAAAACTGATTTGGGAATCACAGTACTTGACTTCAATACTCAGGCAGAAAAAGACAGATTTATCAGACTGGGTAATGAAATGAGAAGAAACAAGATTTATGATCTTAGGGCTGCTATTTACCAAACAGATGAAAGTGATCCTCAACTCAGAGAAATCAAAGAAGCAATGAAGATTGAACTTGAAAATGCAGAAAGAAGATTGCTGATTGATTATCTCAGAACCATGCCAGATCTTGAAATGATTAGAGATTAAGTTCTGTAAGAATTTTCTTATTCTCTATAGTTTTTAAGCTTAAACTCTGAATCTGTTTAAACACTGTATTTATCTATTTGTTTTGACATCATCAATTACTGTCATTAACTTGTACATTTTTGCTAATGAACAAGTTGGGGGAGATTGTTAAATATAATTGATGTGTTTTAATCAGTGTTTAAGTGTTACAGGGAGTTATCAGAGTTTAGCTGGAAGCAGTCAGAGTTTGCGTAAACTCTGACAGTTGGAAGCTCAACAGAGTTTGTTAAACTCTGTCTGAAGGAAGCGCGTCTACTGTTCAACAGTGATTAAAGATTAATTATTGAAGCGATATCTTTGAAGATTGGATAGCTATCAAAGAGATCGAGTTGACATAGGAGACGTGTGACAATCTGTAATTGATTGTATAGCTGATTATTAGGAATATCAATTAGAGATTGTATCGTAGCTGTATGTTATATAAATACAGATAGGTTAACCCTAGAAGGGAATCGATAACGAATTATCATCATTGTAACCTAGCAGCTCTTTGTGATATTTTACATCACGAAGAGGGTTTGAAATACAAGAAGTTTTTTAAGTGCATAAACGCTTTTACTTGTTAATTTCTCATACAAAGTTGATTATTATTTGTGTAATCGGCCTAACATTTGTTATATTCATTGTCTTTGTATGATTATTCCGATTTTGTATGCATAGTATATTTGGATTCTGAATTCTTGTAAAATTCGTATCTGATTCGTTATTCATCGGAATTTCATGAAATTAGACTTTCTGAAAAGATATTTTAATTATCTACAACTTTGATTATTTGTGTTTTTCGAAATTCATCCTGTAAATATGAGTTTTCTGTGATTTGGTGAACTGCTGGTGTGTTTTCGAAATTGAGAAGGCTAACTTCAAAAATTCATAGTAAATTGAGTTTTTATCCAAAAATTATGAGCGGTATCATTCTGGAAAGACATTTTCGTGCTCTACGTTTTTTGTTTGCATTCTTCCATCAAATTCTGTGATTCTGAAGTTTTAAACATCAAAATACTAGGGAAGTCAGGGCCTGATTATGTTTTGCAGTCCGCAAATATCTAATTTCTGAATTCGTTACTTGGTTGTTTTATCGAGCCTTACCATTCTGGAAAGGTCTCAGAATTGTCTACGTTTTTTGTGTTTTGTACTTTCTCAGATAAAATCATTTTAATTTGCCAATTTCAAAAACTGGTCAGGGTTGATTTTGTTAACAATGATCTATTTTCTAAGATATTTTGGCGTGTGACTTCTGGATTTTTTTTCAGTAAGTTATATGTAATCGTTGTATAAGTTCTATTAAGGTGTGTGCTTATTTGCTTTATTTTACTGTTAATAGATAATGAATTAATATTTAGGATTTGTTGTGATTTTATTTTCAGGGTACGACATCGATGTTGAGGTAAGTAACTTTTCATTGCTCATTAGTATTATTAAATCTATTTTTATTCGATTAAATATTGTTTTATTCGAAATATGTGATCGATTTGAATTCTGAAAATTGTGACATCGAAAATCGATTTTAGAAAAGACTTTTAGAAATCCCCAGTTTTAGTTGTGCATCGAATTATAGAATCCGGTCACTGGATAGTGTGACGCATATAACTAGTTTACACACGTTCCGGAACACATAGATACCTTGTTGAGTTTGACTTAACGAGGGACGTAAACTAGCCCCCATTGAACTATAGAAGCCGTGTCACTGTTTACACTAATACACGCAAGCGTACGTGGTCACAAGTAATATATGAATAAGTCGAGTTCGTTCCCACAGGGATCTGGTTATGGTTTTAATTCAGTTTTGTACCTATGCAACAATGTATGGTTATTATGCACTGCTAAGACAAATAACAAGATTTTAATTAACTATAATTAACTAAGAAACAAATTAATAAAACTAAGAATTAACAAACTAACATGAATTGAATTCTAATTACGTCTGCAAGAGAAAACATGGGATCCTAACTTCATTAACTACTTCGCTTAGAGTTGATGCCTTTAATCAATGCATATGATGGTTAATATCTGATCAGACAACACGAAACAAGTATAAGCTACCTCTCGGTATACGAATACCAAACTAAACATACATCCACTAAAGAGATAGAAGATGAATAGACACCAATTATGTTTAGACCCTATATCTCTATAAGATTTGAAAACATAACGGTTGAAGAACAAGTTGTCTATTAAGATCACATAGGGCAGCATAATATCTCTATTTACGCCACAAATCATGATGTTAAAACATCAACCTATCCTATGCTAGCATGGCAAGTTCTAAATCTCAAGATCCACTCTCGCTTCACAAGAGATTAACAAATTAGATGTTCATGACGCATCTAAACACATGAATCACAACCATACGAGGATATCAAAATTTCACTACACACAAATCTTTAAAGCAATCAAACTACTAAGCTACATAGATAAATCCGTTAGAATCCCATGACAACGATTAGTTCATAATTGAACCTCTCGTCATCATGGGATCTGATGAAACCATGATAAAAACAAAGTATAAAAAGATACAAATAATCCTAAGTAATTGATATGTAATGGTTCTCTCCTAATGATACAAATTACAAGGGTTGGATGTGTTTATATAGGCTCTAGAAGTCTTGCCCACCAAGCAATTGCCGTTTCAGAGTTGGAATAGAAGATTGGCAATTTCCGTTCTTGAATGAGAATAGAATTGCAAATTCCATGTATAGAACTGATTCTGGAATGTTCTAGCCACCCAGAGAAATTACCATACTTATTAGAAGTAGGAATTATAGCAATTTCCTTGTCAAAGTTGAATTTCTGCAGCTCGGCACATAATACGTTTCCTAAACTGATTCGGTTTTGAAGGAAAATTCGTAGCTGACTTTTTTTAAGTATTTCTGGAACGTTCCAATCATAATTGGACTTCTGGACCACCTTAGAATGATAGAGAATCTCGTTATCTTCGCGTGGACTGCTTACGGGCCTCAAACGGACTTCTAGAACTCAAGATATGGCCAAAACAGTAATTTTCAAGATTTTCCGCGCGCAACCTGCGCCCAGCAGTCTGTTTGTCGCGCAGCCTGCGCCAACCACGCGCAACCTGCCCGTGCAACACCTGTCCCATATTGTAGAAAATCTCCCAAGCTTCGCGTGGGCAGTAAGATCGCTGAAAACGGACTTTTAGAACTCCAGATATGTCCAAAACAGTGTAGACTGCGCAACTGTCTCAGAAATCCGAATTTCAATCAATTAATTCTCCAAAAACGATAGAAGCATCCACCTTAATCAACATTCTCGTAAATCTGCACAACTAAGCAAAACACATCAAAATTACAACAAACTTGAGCCCAAGACAATCAATTTAAGCCGATATGGAACGCTCCAAGTGGATATAAATCCACTTATCACACCCCCAAACTTAAACCGATGCTTGTCCTCAAGCATAAACAATTACAACTAACTAATTAGTACCACTTCCGTAGGTGATCACGGTTGCATTTGGCATATGCAACAAGCCCTTTAAACCCCTAGGCAGCCCTAGTGGACGAGTAAGGTCTCGTGAGGGCCTATAGCGAATGTACCCACAAAATCCATTTAACCTAATGCAATGCAAAAACAATGCAATTAATATGAAAAATGCAACTAATCTAGTACTAATTTCCTACCATACCTTCAAATCCTCTCATGCCATATCAACTTAAGAATCAAAGTAAATACGCAATGTCTTGGTGTCGAAAGTGCAAGTATTCACATAGTCTACTCAATGAACATGCATAAGTTCTCACAAGTCCATGTCAAATGTAAGAATAAGTTAGTAAACATGCTAAGCCTACAAGAGTACATCTTTGGGACAAAACTTGGGATCTCATACGCAAAAACAAGCAAACACTCACAATCCACTCATAAAAGAATATTCACTCAAGAACAAGGGTAAGTGTATCACTCAATTCCAACAAAATCATAAGCATGCTTGACAATTGGTATCAATCTAACTCTTAACACAACATACATCAATGATGATAATCAAAAGGTCTTTATTTGGGTTGTAACGGGGCTAGGGACAAGGTATGTCAAATAAGCCAAAACAGGTGAAGTGCCAAAAGCTAGTAAGTACCATGATGAATCATACACAACACCCTATTTTCCCCCCTCACACAATTTACTATTCTTCTTCCAACAAAAATACTCGACTAGTCGACTGAAATAGGATCACAACAAACACAAACATGCTCTCATAATACATATATTTTTTTTCTTCTTTTTTTTTTCTTTTTCTTTTCTTTTTTCCTTTTTTTTTCTTTTTTTTTCTTTTTTTTTTCCCGAGAGCTAAATATAACACAAACAATAATATAAACAATAATAATGATCCCACAATTTTATTACATACGCCGACTATCAAGCAACAACCAAACCCAATTTCCAAATTTTAATATTTCCCCCAAACTTATGACCAACAATAAACCCTTTCTTGTACACCTTATTACTCCCTGAAGCACTCTACTAGCCTTTGACAATGTGGGTTCAAATTAATGTAAGGCCAATACAAGAAAAAGGTCTAGGCAAGCAATGTGGTATGTCACCGAAAAAATAGAATTAAGCTCAATGGGTTAACTAATTGATCATGTAAACATGGTGTGGTAATATGGGAAAACATGCGGTTAATCCTAATGCCTTTATCATTTTAATCGTCAAATAATGTCATGCGTTTCAAGAAAGACCTCAAGCAACTGCTAGCAATGCAAACAATCTGTGGACACTCAAGCAAACGAATAAAATTGCAACAAATGCAATATGGCTCAAAATCTCACTTGGTGGAAAAACATACTCAATCCCAAGCAAAAATCTCTCTAATGCACCTACTTGTATTCAAAGCATGCAAACTAAATCATCTTGCACATATTCATGTCCTTCTAATCACTTACAACATTCAATAAGTCTACTAGCTTCAACTTACTAGTGTATGTGTGTGCACAAGAACAAAGCATATCACTTCTCAATCAAAAGCGTCAACACAAAATTCCTATCAAGCATGGGTGCAAATGCAAACTATTATGAACTCACATGATATACGAATATAAAAACAGAATGTCATGTATGAAACAAACGTAAATAACACGAACATACATGCATAATTTACTACTACTAATATGCAAAGCATGAAATCCTACATGAACACATTATAACAACTACTAAACCCTCAAACCACCCCCAAACTTAAAATATTCAATGTCCGCATTGAATGGAAGTAAATACAAGGGATAGTAGAAAACATACCAGTATACAACAATGCTTGGGTTGCCTCCCAAGAAGCGCTTCTTTAACGTCAATAGCTTGACGTTACTTCCAAGCCTCCATTAAGGATGATAATAGTTTGCTTGGTCCTCTCTTCGTGAGACTTCATCATCATCACGGCGGCACACTTTGTGCCCCTTCTCCTCGCTTGGCCTATTCGTATAACAAATATGTCCTGTTCCAATGCCTCCTTCTGTTGACCCAAAATCTGTCAATTTGTAGAACAACACACACTCGCGGGCTTCGCTTGAATATAATGGAGGAGGATAAATGTAAGTTGCTGAAGCCTTTGGTTCCTTAAAGAGAACTTCCTTCATTGGCTCTAATGCGCTACCTCCATCTTTAAATTTTGAGACAAGTAGAAGATCTGCATCTTTCCCATGTTCTTCAGCCTCTTGGTACGCACATACCAATTTTTGAAATTTGTGCAGCTCATCAGTGTCTGTCCCAAATAGTGCCCTTTCCAAATCATCCACCATCCTAACATGATCAAATTCCTCACATGGCTTGTGAACGCTCACCTCACCTTGGAATTTGTCTTCTTCAATTAAGCATGCAGTACCTTGCTCCAAGTCACTGTTATTTTCTGGAATTGCCTCTGGTGTGAATTGTTGTTTCTCTTGTTCCAAGGCTCTCACAGCTTGAGCAACTAGAATCTCCAAAGATTTGAGAGACTCCTCGCTACTCTTTACAAACATCATAATCTCCTCCCTAGTAGAAACCTCATCTGACTGAAAAGTAGGAGTAGGTTGTTGATGTTGAAACTCTTCACTTCCATAGTAATATGACAAATCTGGAACATCTTGCTGGTACTGTTGAGGATGGTATGGAAAATATGGTTGTTCCTCATAAGTGACATATGGATCAACTCCTTCGTAGTAACAATATTGTGATGGATCATGAACGCCAAAACACCGCTCACATTGATAAGGCATGGATGTCCTCGAATATGCCCACCATGGCAACTCCTCGCATGCCATCTTCAAAAACTCAAGTACCTGAAACACAACGATCTAAACAAGAATAGATAAGTAACTAATCCGAGTCAGTGAACTCTAACGACCACTATTGACAGGCACATAAACCAAAAATAAAACACCGATTATCCCCGGCAACGGCGCCAAAAACTTGTTTACACTAATACACGCAAGCGTACGTGGTCACAAGTAATATATGAATAAGTCGAGTTCGTTCCCACAGGGATCTGGTTATGGTTTTAATTCAGTTTTGTACCTATGCAACAATGTATGGTTATTATGCACTGCTAAGACAAATAACAAGATTTTAATTAACTATAATTAACTAAGAAACAAATTAATAAAACTAAGAATTAACAAACTAACATGAATTGAATTCTAATTACGTCTGCAAGAGAAAACATGGGATCCTAACTTCATTAACTACTTCGCTTAGAGTTGATGCCTTTAATCAATGCATATGATGGTTAATATCTGATCAGACAACACGAAACAAGTATAAGCTACCTCTCGGTATACGAATACCAAACTAAACATACATCCACTAAAGAGATAGAAGATGAATAGACACCAATTATGTTTAGACCCTATATCTCTATAAGATTTGAAAACATAACGGTTGAAGAACAAGTTGTCTATTAAGATCACATAGGGCAGCATAATATCTCTATTTACGCCACAAATCATGATGTTAAAACATCAACCTATCCTATGCTAGCATGGCAAGTTCTAAATCTCAAGATCCACTCTCGCTTCACAAGAGATTAACAAATTAGATGTTCATGACGCATCTAAACACATGAATCACAACCATACGAGGATATCAAAATTTCACTACACACAAATCTTTAAAGCAATCAAACTACTAAGCTACATAGATAAATCCGTTAGAATCCCATGACAACGATTAGTTCATAATTGAACCTCTCGTCATCATGGGATCTGATGAAACCATGATAAAAACAAAGTATAAAAAGATACAAATAATCCTAAGTAATTGATATGTAATGGTTCTCTCCTAATGATACAAATTACAAGGGTTGGATGTGTTTATATAGGCTCTAGAAGTCTTGCCCACCAAGCAATTGCCGTTTCAGAGTTGGAATAGAAGATTGGCAATTTCCGTTCTTGAATGAGAATAGAATTGCAAATTCCATGTATAGATCTGATTCTGGAATGTTCTAGCCACCCAGAGAAATTACCATACTTATTAGAAGTAGGAATTATAGCAATTTCCTTGTCAAAGTTGAATTTCTGCAGCTCGGCACATAATACGTTTCCTAAACTGATTCGGTTTTGAAGGAAAATTCGTAGCTGACTTTTCTTAAGTATTTCTGGAACGTTCCAATCATAATTGGACTTCTGGACCACCTTAGAATGATAGAGAATCTCGTTATCTTCGCGTGGACTGCTTACGGGCCTCAAACGGACTTCTAGAACTCAAGATATGGCCAAAACAGTAATTTTCAAGATTTTCCGCGCGCAACCTGCGCCCAGCAGTCTGTTTGTCGCGCAGCCTGCGCCAACCACGCGCAACCTGCCCGTGTAACACCTGTCCCATATTGTAGAAAATCTCCCAAGCTTCGCGTGGGCAGTAAGATCGCTGAAAACGGACTTTTAGAACTCCAGATATGTCCAAAACAGTGTAGACTGCGCAACTGTCTCAGAAATCCGAATTTCAATCAATTAATTCTCCAAAAACGATAGAAGCATCCACCTTAATCAACATTCTCGTAAATCTGCACAACTAAGCAAAACACATCAAAATTACAACAAACTTGAGCCCAAGACAATCAATTTAAGCCGATATGGAACGCTCCAAGTGGATATAAATCCACTTATCAGTCACTGACATAGTGTGACCATGACTTAGAACTGTGGGAATTAAAATATGAATGCACTGTTTTGAAATTCGTTATCGATCTAAACTCTAAGATTTGTTTACATAATATTATTTTGAGCCATCAGGCGATAGTTATTTGCTGGGCTTTGCAGCTCATTTTATTTTTTTAACATATTTCAGGTTTTGACTTTGGAAGCTTATAAGGATGTGAATTGTGTGGATTTTGTGCTACTTGATTTAGATACAGTTATTGGAAAAGACTTATCGCATTGTAGAATAATTTCAGTTTTTAATTGGACATTGGTTATTGAATTTGTGTAGCTACATTTCTAATTTGATTGTTTCAGATTATTTTGTTAACTTTGGGTTTGACTTTCATTAATTTCGAATTTATTGAATAAAGAATTGTATTTTATTTTAACTGTGAATTTAGAAATAATAGTTCGAAAAGTCGGGATGTTACATAAATACTGGGGGTGTTTGGGGAAACTTTTTTCCAAAATAAGTCAACTTATTTTAAGACAAAGTTAGAGAATCCTAACTTTTTTTTTGAAAAAAGTCAACTTTTTTTGCAAGTTATAAAATATCAAACATACATTAAATACCTGTAAAAAAATTATCAAAATATGAAATTTTTACCCGAAAATAATTTTAAAAGGACTTATTTTAAGTCTGGCCAAACAGGCCAACTATCTCTGGTCCTCTCTTCTTAACGGAAAGGTATGTGTACAATTGTAAATTCACAACTGTACGAACGAACAAAGTTTCAATATTCACAAAAAAATCTAATTTTAAACCGACGACTTTGAATTCATCGACAAAAAGATGCAATGCACCTAAACAACGCTATTGTCTCTGCTTCTCCACTTCAATACAAGGTCGAAAATTTCAAACAGTTGTTTGTGAACGCATAAAGTAACAAAGCAAATTGGAATCTAAGAGCATCTCCAATAGAGGTTGCCAATATAGTTGTCAACTTCTAACACATCATCACATATATTACTTTTTTATTTCTTCTCTCCTCCATTTCATTGTTGGCAACTTTTGTTACAAATCTACTCCAATAGTTGGCAACTTTAAAAGTTGCCAATGTGGTCCCATACATAAATTTTTTATTATCTTATAGATACATTTAAAATATGGGAGATATAAAAAAGGGTAAAGTTAAATACATTTTTAAGGAGTTGTATGTGTTTTAACTAAATGAAGAAGTTGCCAACTTTTGGCAACTTTGGTTGGCAACTTGTTGGCAACATTGATACTCCAATAGGTGGGCAACCAAGGGTGCCATGCCACATAGGACTTGGCAACCTTTTGGCAACCCCTATTGAAGATGCTCTAAAAGTTAAATTAGCAGTTCTCTGGTTTTCTAAGTTTGAATACTTCGAGCTAAGAATTCTAGAAAGCACTAGCAGACTTACATAGTCGATCGATGTTCTGATGCTTCACACCTTAAGGTTGTGTTCACTTGGGAGAATGGAATGAGGTAGGAATGGAATGAAAATTGTAAACAAAATTTATGAAGAAAGAAGGGATGTTGGGGGAAATAATGAACAAATATGAGGGAGAAGAAATTTTTTATGATGAAAATTGCAAGGAAAATGATGATGATTGGAAATGGAGCATTCCTTCCAAAACATGTGGGTTAGAACTTTAGTTTAAATTGTGTGGAAAGGAATGAAGTAAGGAATGAAAATTTAAACATTTTTCCCAATCTTCCCCAAATAAGAGTATAAATTTCATTCCATTCTTTCTCCATTCCATTCAAGTGTAGTGAACATAGCCTAAGTAGTTTTAGATGTCTTTTTTCAAACATTCTTGTAAGCTGAAAAAATGTTACTCCATATGTAACTCCAAATTTATAATGTACTTGAAGAAAAAAAAACTTCAAATCAATAATACGGTAAAAATTGACGAGATGTGAAATTTGTAGTCTAATTTAAATTAGAGTTCTAAATCTTTCCTAGAAAATTTATCATACACAATTAAATGATTTTTTAAGATATGTTTGTAAAAATAATAAATGAAATAATCCCTGCATTTACATCAAACGCATAAATTAAAACTTTTCATTTTGCCACATCATTTGAGAGAACTTTTTGAAACAATTTTGATTTTTGTAATTTTACTCAACAATTTATACGACGTCATTTTTGTCAAATCTTTTTGCCTACATCATTACTTTCTCCACAAATTAATTTTCGGATGTTATTCTAATACCACTTGTCTAATGTAATAATTTAGAGATGTTCACATCTCTAAATTGCAAAAATATAAACAGAATTACAAGTTGCAAATAACAAACATACAATAGCATTTTTCAAAATTAAGTGACAATGCTTTCGCCAATAAACTCCGGGCCAGGCCCAAGAATAATCAGTCCAAGGCAATAATTTGTGGCAACCCCACATTATAGTTCAAATTTTAAATGTCGGAATGTACAAATGTGGTCCCTTGGCAAAACGGTTCATTTCATAATTCTGAATAATAAAAGTGAACACATCCACACAAATGAGAGTAACAGGTCACAAATCACTATTTAAATTTCCCCGCAAAAAGTTAAAAAAAAAATAAAAAATTTGAAGTTTGGGTTTCAAATATTCAAGGGTGCAGTGTAAAAAAAAAATATATCGGGTGCGGATGGTTGCACACCCTAAATTGATGGTTGCACACCCTAAATTATTTGCTTGACCAGATTATTCTTATTTTATCTCATAATGTCCACTTTATCCTCCACTCAAGCATTTGTTTGATTAAAATCATTTTTTTTATTTAATTTGATTTGTGCAAATTACATTGTGACTCTTTCTTATTTTTCTTATCATATTATGAATGTGAAATATGAAAAAAGCTGATTTTTTAGAAACATTTAGTAAAAAAATAAAGATGTGATATTAATTATCATAGAAAACATTAATTCTAGTAAAATATTATAAGAAAATAATAAAAAAAAATTAAAATCGAGCAACATAATTGGTGAAACAAATAATAACACAAGCAAAGAACTTGTAATTTTTTTTTAATCACAGCTACAGGACTTTTTAAAATCTTATACAATTAAAAATTATAAATACAAATGATCACATCAAGATAATATTTATAAAGTTTAATAGAATGAAAATTTTAATATGAGGTTTCAATCAATTTTGATTTAAAAATTTAATATAATTTATTTAGATACGATTTATTTTGTATCACGTGATTTAGCAAAAAAAAATAAGTAATAGAATTTGACAACAAATTAAAACAAAGAGGAAGGTTAAAAATATTATGGTCAAATATAGTAAAAAGGTGTGCAACCATCAATTGAGGGTGTGCAAACATCACCACCCATTTAATATAATTTATTTAAATACGATTTATTTTGTATCGCGTGATTTAGCAAAAAAAAAATAAGTAATAGAATTTGACAACAAATTAAAACAAAAGGGAAGGTTATGAATATTATGATCAAATATAGTAAAAGGGTGTTCAACCTTCAATTGAGGGTGTGCAAACATCACCACCCATATTCAATCAGTTGTGTCCGTGGAGAAGACCGAGGCAAGTGAGTAGCTAAGAGCAAATCCAAGAGTTAGTAAAATCGGACCCGACTCGTCAACCCGATACGATTTTGATCCGCAAATTATGAATTCAGGTTAGAGTTTTTCGAGTTCGGGTTGAACCAAAATTAATCCGAAAAAATCTGGTCATTTTCGGGTTGATTTAGGGTTACTCGAAACTGACCCAAAATTACCTGAATGATGTATATATAATATAAAATGTTATCAATTATAAAAAAATACCAACATTTTTATTATTTATGTATTATCTATTGTTTAAATCAATTAATATTTTATTTTAATATAATTACAAATTAATTTATAAGATTAAAATATTATTTATTTATTTATTTACTATTTAAAATATATATTTATTAATGAATTACTATTATTTCGGTCGGGTTCGGGTTACCCATGGATAGTCCGGATCGAGTTCGGGTTGGATATTTCAACCCATTAAAATTTCAGATCGGGTTCGGCTTTAGTCAAATTTCGACCCAAATCTCTCAACCCGGCCAGAACCCGACCCAATACCTGAAATTGTCAGCCCTAAATCCAACACCTTCCTATATGAGCTCTTAATTTAAAATTTAAGGAATTAATTTGACACAAAATAGTGTTTCAATATGTCTTAATAGTTTGCTAAAATACTAGGAACACTAGCTATTCCCAATTTTTGGAAAACCACTAGTCATCCCTAATTTTATTTAAATTAATAAAATAAATCACTTCCTTCCATTTCATCAATAATTATTTTTATCTCATTTCCTAGTTACTTTCAATTTATTATTAGTATAATAGTAAGGAATTAATATAGGAATTATTGTTAAAGTTGGTATACAAAACAATAT
Organism: Saposhnikovia divaricata; assembly: GCA_036435485.1. NCBI lineage: Eukaryota > Viridiplantae > Streptophyta > Magnoliopsida > Apiales > Apiaceae > Saposhnikovia > Saposhnikovia divaricata. The sequence goes on along the minus strand of CM071595.1, from coordinate 63,939,240 downwards.
CTCGAAAACATTAGAAATCCTTATTTTATAATATTTTTTGAGAACCAACTAAAATATTATTAGACTTGCTCTAAGTAAAGAAAATGTATGTGGGCAATAAATTTAAATAGGAGCATATTGTTTTTTGTTTATTTTGGATAGATAGCATATTGTTGTATCTAAAGTTGTGAAGCTAAATAATGGGAAAAAGGTGGTGGGGAAGACTTAGAAAGGAGGCCAAAGGACAAAACATGTGAAAACAGCGACACTTATTTGTAATTTAGGTAAGTGTTGAAGCAAGCACCTTCACAACCTCCGCTTCTCTTGTCATTTCTTGTTTCCAACAACACATCCTTTTCTTTTCTTAATTAAATTGTAGTAATGAGTATGTGTGTCAAATCCGTGTATTTATATAAATGATAATATTTCCGTTCCCTTCAATTATTGATATTTTGGTGAGGCGAAAGGTGATAAAGATTGTAAAATGTTTGAAAAAAGGGGATAAATTAACGAATCGGTGATCAAGAATGTTAAAAAATAAATAAAGTAATAAAAAATGGCTGGTGTACATTTTTAGGTAATTTCTGCTGTTTTGTATAGTTGTGACTCTTTTTTTTTTTTTTTGAAACCTGTATAGTTGTGACTTGTGAGGCTGTGATGGATAATCTACAAAACTAATAAAAATTTGTAAATAAGATGGTCGTAAAATACAGAGATAAATAGTGTGTGAATTAACATGCAACACTTCCCCTGTCTTCCTCGTCACTGCACATTGATTAATGGAGTATATGTATTTGTTTTGTTCAAGAAAACAATTTATTCTCGAAGCTTTGATTGAATGTATGTTCAGCATTGGCTAGACAATATGATAACGTGTAGAACTAACAAGTTTATAAAAATTTCCAATTAAGTGGTTTATTAGAGGATTATGACTTATGAGCTGGATTAAGTGATAATAAATCATATGGTTTAAACAGTCAAACAACGGTGAAAGGCATTTAACAGCTGGAGATCGCTCTAAATCAAAATTTAATCAAACGCATTTGATTAAAGATCTCAAAAAATTCTCCAAGATGACGTGATATTTCTTACATGATAAGCAGTGTTCTCAAAACCGGACCGGACATCGAACCAGAAGCCCTACTGGTTACTGGTTCGATTGGTTCAACCGGTTCGACCAGTGATTCAACCGGATGACGTCATAATTATGTAATATATAATTATAAATATATATTTAATTATATATATATATAATTATATAAATATATAATATAATCTGAAAAATTATGAATAATCTGCATTTTACTTAGAGTTAATATATAATATAATATATAATATTATGAAAAATTATAAATATATAATATAAATTCAAATATAAAAATTTTACCCGAACCGGTTTTTTTCTGATAAGCCGGTTTTTTTCTCATTAGCCGGTTTTTTTCTCATAAACCGGTTTTTTCAGACCTCATAAACCGATTTTTTTCAAAAAACCGACCGCCGGTCCGGTTCGGTACCGGTTTTCACCGGTTTTTAGCCGATTCTGAGCGGTTCTTAACAGGAAAACCGGTAGACCGGTTTTAGGGGTGAACCGAACCGGACCTGCCACCGGTCAGCGGTTGAACCAGTTGAACCGGCCGGTCCGGTCCGGTTTTAATAACACAGATGATAAGTTGGGGATATTAATTGATGAAATTAATGTGATTATATGTGGGATTATTTCATTTATTATTATTACAACCAATTAAAGGAATACATGTCATATTTGGTAGTTTTTTTGGGAGATTTTTTCTATTTCCCAAATATTTTTCTTGATTAAATCCTGCACTTAACGGAGCCCAATTGTTACCTTATACAGTTAATAATCTTGGCATTGCATAAGCATCCTCAAACTCGAAACATGAAACTCCTTAATCATTTAACATTGTTACAGGTTACGGTGGAAAAATCCGATTCACTAGATAAACGATCTATTTTAATTTGATCGGATTTCATTAAATATGAAATTTTGGACTTAATATTAATTTGAATTTATAATTTAATTTAAAAAGAGTTTGAATTTAGATTTGAATTAGGCATTCCGATCCTAATATGATCCGAAATCCAAATCCAAATCCAATCCAAATCCAATCCAAAACCGAAATAAATCCAATATCATATCTATATTACATTATAATAGCCGAAACATAAAAAATTTTGATACATATTTTTTTATACCTAATAAAATTACCCTTACACATTATTACATCTATCTATATTATTATATTAAAGCCAAAATATTGAAATATGTAAAAAAATAAAATTATAAATACCTAATAAATTTACTTATTCATGTAAAGCATATTACCCCTTTTATTTTTTCAATAACTAATCAATTTCTCTTTCAGGTAAAACACATTTTATTTTATATTTTCTAACTTAAATTTCTCTTCTTTTCAAAAACAATACGGACAATTTTATTTAAGAATATTATTAATAATACTATAATTAATAACATGACAATGATTTCTTTTTCAGCTAAAAAAGTTTACAATTTTTATTTAATAAAATTTTGTAATTACTAATAAATAATCCCTTACTTTTTTTTAATAAAATATAATATTTTTTCTATATTTTATAATTAAAATTCATTTTTTTTGTAAATATATAATGGGCACCAAATATATAACTATTATAATTAAATCATTTCATTTAAAAATTTTAGGCCTACAAAATTCTTATCTTAAAATTATCAATACAAATTAATAAAAAAAAGTATATAATTTTAGAAAAATCCGTGCATTGCACGGGTTTTAAGCTAGTACATATTATATATAACGAGTTATATTTTAATGGTTTTTTTAACTTTTAATTTATCCGTTTGCTTTTAAGAAAAAAAAATAGGATTTTATTATATTATTTATTATTGATGACAAACATGTTCATAATCATATCTTATATTTAATTAAAATGTTACCGACTCCATTTTTTCTAATTCTTATTCTAATATTTTGTATTTTCAACTTGAAAACTAACATTTTAAAATTTGAACTTTGTTTGAATTTTTGATAATTAGAAATGTTTTTTGTTTTAAAGCTAAATTTTTTGTTAAAATTAATGTTTCATGATTTTTAAATTCAAAGTAAAAAGTGGTACAAAACTATTATTTTTAATTTTTAAGAGTTTCAAAATTCAAATTTGGAAAAACCCGATTCAAAATTCAGTGAATCGGGTTTGGATTTCGATTTTAAACTTCGATTGGATTTATTATTATAATTTACAAATTTATGAATATTAGATTTAGATGATAGCCCGTGAGAAGTACGGCCTGAGATAATTTATTTAAATTAATTACTTTGTATTAATTTTTTTAAGAATTATTTTATTATTACAAAAAATATTTTAAAAAATGATAAAATTACAAAAGAAAACTTCGTTATATATGTAACTTAGTAGTTTATAATAAAAGAATTGTAATTACATCAGATTTCAATAATTTTAGGAGAAACGAATCTAGAATGAATTACCATTAAAATGGAATTTTACTTATTAATAAGATATTAGATGATAACCCGTGCGAAATATGGGCCTGAGAAAATTTAATTAAACTGGTCATAATTTATTATAAAAAATTTCGTTATTTACAAAGAATTTGCTTATTAATAAAGGTCAATTCATATATTATTTATTTTAGCTAATTTAAGAAAATCGAGAATAAAAAAAGTAAATAATTCTGATATATACCTAAATGAAATGTAATCTTCGATATATTATTTATTTTGGTATTTGTACGATTTAACATAAAATTTAATTACACTTAGTTATCCTCTCCACTAGGTCATTAATTTAATTGATTCCGTCAAAAGTCAACTCTAGCAAAATTTATCTTCGTACTTATAAGAGATATTCCATTATTGCGAAAAACTAAATTACATATTTTTATGGAATATATCTCCAAGGCAATAACGATCGAAAAAGAAATATCGAGATGTGATATTTTTTAGATCTTCTTTGCAACATTGATAAGGCGACAAGCTCAAACAAAGAATATTCGAGGTTTAATATTCTTTAGAGAATTCGTGCTACATTTAAAAACGATCAGTTTTTATTCGAAAAATATTCTGTCTTCGCACTCAAAATATATTCTCATTAAAGAAAAGACTTATTATCCTCAAGAATATTAATATTCCTTGATAGAATATTAATACCCATTTTTATCTCGTGCCAGAAATATTTAAAGTAATTTTTCACCAGCTTCTTAAATTAATTGCACTTTCGGAAAAAAATATTCTAATCATTAAAAAATATTTCCTACACTCTCAAAATATTTTATATATTAGGAAATATATTCTAAGTATTTATTCTAGTCAAAACATTGGTCAAAAGATGTATCTATTTCACGGAAAGACCAATCGTATTTTATTCGAAATCGAAACATGATTTAATCGTATTAAATCCAAATGAAATACTTCCACTCGCTAGAATGACTTGAAACCTGAGATGGATCACCTAAATGTTATTTTCTATGCATGGTAAAAGTTTCGTAATTTTTCGAAAAATTTGGTCCGGGCACGAAAATCGAGATAGTGGGTCCCACAGTTGACCATGTTTGACCAAGTCAACTTTGACCAAAATTGACCAAACTTCCCAGAATCCCATTTTGTAATATTCCTAAGTGCTCCATAATTTTAGAATTATTTATTGGGTATTTTCATATTTATCGGATATTTAATTAACGATACATGTTACGTATTTAATCGTTAATTGGTACTGGTCCGATACAATATAAAACACAGCTGGTTTCTAAATACTAAACCCACTTGAAAGAAACACAAAACCACTACCAACTAACACAAACCACTTTCCACCTCATCAATCCACACCTTTTCAATCTCAACAACTCCTTTTTCCTTCAATATCAACCACTCCTTTCACCCAACTCCTCCTATAAATAAACTCCCTCCCACACCCATTTTCCATAAGCTAAAGAGCCAAAAAATTTCTGGGATTTTAGAAGTATAAGCTCTCTCCGTCTATCCAAACACTCTAAACACATACGTTTTCTCAAAAATCTTCTCCTTCTTATATATACATACAATTTATTCAAGGTTTTTGTTATACAAGCTTAGTTCCTTCAAGCAAGCTCCTCTACCACTACTTTCCGACCAACGAGCCAAAATTCGGCAAAATCCCCGACGATCTCCAAAAGTAGTAATATTTTAGCTTCATATTCGAGTTTTAACCGACCATATTTTATTTTGAACATAAGAGCTCCTAACTAACTTCTCTTCATCTTTTATGCTCTTATCTCAAAAGTTTATTAATACTTTAACGCACTCATTTTACCCATTTATTGTTATAATATAATTGTGCTAAGGCTTGATTTAATTCCTATCTATCACCTCTAGTGTTCCGTGGGAAGAAAATCTTTAAAGCTTATATTATATATATTTTACGCACCTTTTTATCCTCGTCCTCACACTTGTGAGTGATTTTATTTTTCGCACCTTTTTATTCTCGTCCTCACACTTGTGAGTGATTTTATTTTCCGCACCTTTTTATTCTTGTCCTCACACTTGTGAGTGATTTTACTTTCCGCACCTTTATATATTTTCCGCACTATTTTAACGCGTAATAGCGGCCCTCGTTATTTTATAACGACTTACTTTTATGTACGTGTGAGTTATATATTTGTGTGTGGTGTTTATATTGGCCAAATCATTTTAAAAATGCAAAACGTAAAAGTTATATTGTTAAACTCTCGTTCAAATATATATATATATATATATATATATATATACCAAACCAAACCAAACCAAACATACCCAGTATATCCCGCTCAGAGCAGGGTCTGGGGAGGGTAGGATGTACGCAGACCATACCCCCACTTTTAGAGTGGGGAGGCTGTTTCCGTGTAGACCCTCGGCTAAGTGCATGACATACAAAGAGTGTGATAAATATAAAGGAAACCAGCTGATACGGAAATGATCAAAGCCATACCTGAGCCCATGGCGTTCTCCACATGGGGCATACCTATCTGCGAGTTTTTATGATACTCATAACTTGAAGCGCTCTAAACACACGAAAATCCTACATTGAGACAGCACCGCGCCAGGATCCCTGTAACTGCACAACCAGCAAACAAAAGACACTAAAAACGCAAAGTGAGAACGCTAGAGTCGAACTACTACAAAATCGCTAACCGAGATAACCCAATTCTGAGGCTCTCGACAACTGATCCGCACCCTAAAAGAGAATCCACCACTTTGATACGCCGCCTCCAAGCAGACCTATCCGCAGACAAGGTCTCATTAAGGTCCAAGGCCTTCAAATCCAGCCTGAGCTGCTCCTCCCACGACCTCCTCGGCCTGCCTCTCCTCCTCGCCCCACCAACCGAAAGACTCTCGACCCTCCTCACTGGGGCTTCAACCAGCCTCCTACGAACGTGGCCGAACCATCTCAACCTACCTTCCCTAAGTTTCGCAGACAAAGGTGCCACTTCAAGCTCGCTCCTAAACACCGAATTTGGGATTCTGTCCAACATCGTGCGCCCACAAGACCACCGCAACATCCTCATTTCAGCCGCTTCCAACTTCCTTACTAGGGCCTTCTTCTCCGCCCAACACTCCGAACCATATAACATCGCAGGACGGATAGCCGCTCTATAGAATTTCCCTTTTAGCTTTAAAGGGACTTTCTTATCGCACATCACCCCTGACGCTGCCCTCCACCTTAACCACCCCGCATTGATACGATGCGTGACATCGGTTTCAATCTCACCTTCCTTCTGAATGATCGAACCTAAATATTTGAACTTGTCCGTCTGCGGGACGATCTGCTCTTCAATCCTAACCTCCACCCCTTCTTCGCTAGCCTCACCACTGAAGTTACACCAGAGATACTCGGTTTTAGAACGGCTCATACGTAAACCTTGGGACTCCAAGGTAGATCTCCAAAGCTCCAATTTGTCGTTCACCTCCCTCCTCGATTCTGCCACTAGCACGATATCATCCGCGAAGAGCATGCACCAAGGGACAGCATCTTGAATCCCCCTCGACATGACATCAAGGATAATGGCGAAAAGAAAAGGACTCAGGGCCGACCCCTGATGAAGCCCCATCTCAACAGGGAAGAAACAGGAGTCCCCCACTGGGGTCCGAACGCACGAGCTAGCTTGGGAGTACATGTCTTGAATCACCCTAACGTACGCCGACGGCACTCCCCTCTCCTGAAGGCTCTTCCAGATAGCTTCACGTGGTATGCTATCATAGGCCTTCTCAAGATCTATGAACACCATATGGAGGTCTTTGCGACGATCCCTGAACTTCTCCATAAGGCGTCTAACGAGATGAATAGCCTCGGTCGTCGATCTCCCAGGCATAAATCCAAATTGATTCTCTGAGACTTCAACTACTCTTCTAATCCGACTATCGACCACTCTCTCCCAAAGTTTCATAGTATGACTGAGTAATTTAATACCCCGGTAGTTACTACAACTCTGAGCATCGCCTTTATTCTTGAAAAAAGGGACCACAACACTACGCCTCCATTCAGCTGGCATCTTAGCACCCAAGAGAAGAACATTGAACAGATCTGTTAACCATTGGACGCCAACCTCACCAAGACAAAGCCAAACCTCGATCGGAATAAGATCCGGGCCAACCGTCTTCCCTTTCGCCATCTTCTGAAGGGCACCCTTGACTTCAGCCTTGCTAAAGCGCTCACAAGAGTCGCTAGAGAGCACAGGCGAAAGAGAGACTTAGTCCAAAATAAGACTACATCGAACGAGAAGTTATTTATCAAACATCCTTAAAGTTACAAAAACTTAAACAAGGATTTGATATATACATTACTTCAAGTATAGACATTTTGTCAACTACGAGGTAATTTCGAGTATACTTCGATATTTACAAAAGTCGAACAAAAGTATACGATTATAAGCTTTATAAGCCTACGAGCTTAAAGGACTTAATCAATACTTACAAACTCCGAGATATATTCAAATCTCATTATACGGAGTATTGTATTAAAAGTATTCTTCGATTTATAAATTATATCGAATACAAGAATACACATAAAGTCATAAGCAAATACAGCTTATAGATTTTACATACTTAATATTCGTACAAGAATATTAAAGTCACTCTCGGACATACAAGTCCAAACTCTTTTTATATTAAGGTTTTGTTTCGTAGATATTGTATTCTAACTTTTGCAGTGAGGTGAAGTTAAAGTGCGGTGATTTTCGTTCTAGGACCCAATTCCTATGTGCTAGCGGGGAGTTAGTAGTCTTTGCACCGTGAAGAAGAGGAAAGACCCAAGACCTTTCATCTAAGACCCAAGACCGGCAAAAGCTAAGGGTTCATAATCTACACAAGGGTTCTACATCAACTTTGAAGAAGTAGCGGGGAGTTGCTGTCTAAGGTAAGTTGTGTAGGTTTTTACAACGACTTTGAGGGAGTAACGGGGAGTTACGGTCCAAGATAAGTCTTGTATTTATTTTTATATTTATTGTGAAGTAGTATCGGAGAGATACGTACCAAGACCAATATTTATAAGGTTGAAAATGCTTCTCCGCTTACTAAAGGAGTGAGTTTATTTTTTAAGAAAATCTCGAGTCCGGAGAGGAGCTCGGGGACTGGAGTAGGGGTGAGCGAATCCATTAGGGGTTGCGCCATCGCGAACCAGGATAAAATCTCCTGTGTGGTATTTTCTTCCCTTGTCTCTTATTTTTGCACTTATAAACTGCATAACAACCCGGTAAAATATTTTAAAAAGGGATAAATATTTTTAAAAACGCCTTAATAATTTTTAAATTGGACATTAAGCTATTCAACCCCCCCTTCTAGCTTAAAATAGCCCTTTTTCGGGACCTAACACTAAAAATATACATGATTATGATAAATATGTTATTTGTGAACTGAATAAAGTTATAATAAAAAATTACAATTAAAATAGGATTCAACAATTTTGTTATTTTATTAAAAAATAATATAGAATCCTAGAAGAAATAGGAATCTTAGAGGTGGAACCAAATTTTGTTATCGAAGTATCATTAAAAATTGATTTCTTTTGTTATAGAGAAGCATGTCACAGCTTTGATACTATGTTAAGTAACTAATGAATTTAGCCAAAAATAAAAAAGCATGTCACCCGAAATTGACATATGTATTTGTAGTATTTTTTAATTAAATTGTAATAAAGGAATTATAATTGTAATAGGATAATTAATTTATTTTATAAAAACAACATAGAATTTTGATAGATATAAGATTATAGGGTAGAATATAAATTAAATTTGGTACAAAGTAGTACATCAAAAAGTAATTTTGCTTATTAATAAAGTTTAGGGATATTCACAAAAATATCCAACTCTTTGAAAGTATTTTCAAAAATATTACTTAAAATTGGAGATCAGATTGCAAATATTGCATTTGGATTGCAACCGCAATCGTATTTTTTTAGAAAAAAAATCTATAATATAGATATTTTTGCAAAAAGCCCTAAAATTTATAGATGATGAGGCCAACTAAACATGCATGCACGCTCTCTAAGCCCGTGTGGAGAAATGACGAGCAAATGGAGAATGTAATCCTACTAAAAACAAAGTTGTGCTTCATCTTAGATGTAGGAATTAATCTTTCTGAAGAAAAAAATTGTTCCTCATTACATATAGGGTATTGCTATTTTCAGAGCAATATTTTTATTTCAGCAATGCTGAAGGTAAAAGACTAAATTGTATATTTTTGTATGCTTGTGGGTAGACTGAAGAGTATGTTATCAAGGACAGTTTGATCTTTATATTTGACTGTTGCTCTGAAAATAAAATTTTAGTTCTGGAAATGACATTTCCCTACATTTAACTGTTCTTCATGATATTTTATAATCTAAGAGTAAAAAAAAAAAAACTAATAACAGGTGCCTCATCAGCATTTTTAAAAAAAAATAGTATAAATGCAATTTCAACAATAACCCCTGATATTTAATATTTCAAAACTAGAACTGATATAATTTTCAAAAGTTTTTCCTAAAAGATTTGTTGTCAATTTTTTTAAGTTTTTCCATGCTCAGTATGCATGTATACACCACAAATTAAAATATGTCTTCCATCAATTGAGTGAAAAAAAAAAATGTTAAAATTATTTTGAAACCCCCTATTGGAAATATGTCATCATTAAATTTCAATTCAATTTGAAATTGAGAGCTATTACATAATTTTATATTTGAATATACATAAAGTAAAATAATATGATTAAAGTAGCTCAATATGGTAATTAGTAATTAATTTAGTACTTATATGATATATAAAACTTGTTTTTGTTTATTCTTTCTTTCGAGTATAAAGCTTGAATTGCATACGCAGATACAAGCTGACAATGATTATTTAAGAAAAAAAAAACCCCACAAAACATTACCCGAATTGAGCAATTAGGAACATCATGACACCACATTGATCGCATTGCAGACAATGTTGCAGAGCACCACTATGAATCATTTTTAAAATTGCAAGTCAACATTTGGTTACTAGGTGCCTTAAAATTTAGACTATTTTTCAAAAAAATCTCGTTTTGTCAATTATATTATCTTTTTAAATTCATTACAATTATATTATCTTAATTACAAATATATTATATTAGTTGTAAATATACTAGACTTCCCATCTCCCTTATTCTCTCTTCTTCCTTTCATCACCATCAATTTCTTCTTCTCCTCCACCGTCGCTCCACTCCATTCACACCTCGACAATCTTGCCATTGCTCTCATCGTCGGACGGACTATTTTTTCGATCTCGTCTTCGTTTCCTCGTCGTTACTCTCATTGTCCGCTTCCTTCGCCACTCCTCCACCTACTTCTCGAGCGACGTGAACACACTCCCGACCCGACTGATCCAATTTCCACCACCATAACCTCCGACACTGATCTAATGACAGCCCCGCAGGGGAATGTCGAGCTTCGCCGGAGAGAGATTTAATTGCTTTGAGTTTTCTTGTTGGGGATTGGGACTGTAGGCTAGGAAGAGAGAGTTTTGAAAGATTCCGTCAAGCTTGCGTTCGAAGGAATTTTCACAAGCTTCGAAGGAATTTCGGTGAGCATCAAAGGGTTCTTGTTAGTTTCATCCCGTATTTTTTTAATTTTTTTTAGGTAACTATATTTTTGCAACAAATATCTTATTTTTGCAAAAGTATCTTTAAAGTAATACTAATATTTTTGCAAAAAGTTAAAAACCAACCGGTATTTTTCAAAAAAGCTCTAAAATTTATTAATTAACTTTTACCGTGTAAACTTTTAAATTTATATAAAGCATCTAGTTAAATTAACTTTAGCATACAAGTTAATATTACAAAAACACCATGTCCTATATTTGATATTGAATCATGTAGACCACTACTACATGACTTTAAACTTGTACTCCCTAGTAAAATGCTGAAACTACCACAGAACAATAGAATTTGATGATATGCAACTCCAATAAACATAGGGTTAAAAACAAGAATCAAGAACAAAAATTCAATACCATAATTCTAAGCTATTGAACACTGGATTTCTAATCAAACAGTTTTGAGTTCTGGAGGAGTAGTTGACAATGGAAGTACCTGCGAAGAAGCAGTAGAATGAGACTGTGCCTGTTTGGTTTCACTCAAAACTGAAACTATAGATACATCTTTCTCTTCAACTTTGTACAGGCACTTTCTCTCAGCAGCTTCCATCAGTTTTTTCATGAGTTTCTCCTCAGCATCTCTCAAGAACTTGAACTTTGGAGGTGGTGAAAATCTCAACTTGTTTATCTCAGCATCAGTCGATGATTCAAAAAGAGGGTTGAATCCCTGATGATTATAACACTCTAAAGATTGTGACTTCAAGGAAGGTGAAGCCAAAGGTGTCAAATAAGGTGTGTCAACACAAGCCAAAAGTTCACCTAAGCTCTTACTTCTTGACCCTTTTCTACTAAAACTTATTTCACCTCTTGATCTCCCATCTTCAGATTCTAAATCTTCTTTCGTTTCTTCTTTGATTGTAAAGAGAAATCTGGGTGGCCCACATAGATTGTGTAGCCTCATAAGCTCTGATTCAATGCCTTCTTCACCATTATAGTTTCTCAAAACCTGAAAATCTTGTTCCAGACTATTTGTTGACCTTTTTATTGAAGTGGGTAGTTCTTGTTTTCTGCTACTACCAATGGGGCTTTTCCAACAAAAGAGATAAGAAAGCTCTGTGGTGGGGTGAGAAGGATCTTGATTTGCTCTGTTTCTGAATCTTTTTTTCCACCAAAATACATAGTAAAGTTCTCCAATGAAGCCTAAGAGAAGACAACCAAATAGGAAACTCAAACCAATACCTAAATGACTCAAAGATCCCATCTTTACTCACTATCTTCACTAGAAACTTGCATCTATGCAACTATCTTCACCTTACTTAAATTTGAATAAAAAGTTACATACATGAAGTGTAGTAGCATCCAAACAAGCCAAGTGAAAGACAATAAGCCCTTGAAGAAACCAAAAATTTCACTATTGTAGTATTTGATGTCTATACAAAAATACAAGATTTATTAATGGCAAAAGGTGACACAGAGCCCAAGAAAGAAATGCAAAGTTTGGGCAAAAAAATGAATCCAAAAATATAAGAAGGAAAAAGAACCACTTAAACCAAGAAGTCAAGAATTTGGTTAAGATACACACAAGAAATATACAGACTTTTTTGCTCCAAAGTTCACATGCTGGAAATAAACAAAAAGGGTCATGATTACTTTAGTTTCTGGCTAGAAAAAAATGCAACTACGTGCAATATCCACCGTGTAGAAGTGGCAATATATATATATATAAACACTTACCTTTCAAACCCAACTTTATTAAATTTGTATACTCTAATATAGGAAAAATTAGAATTACTTCTTAGACTTTCGGTGGGGATGCAGAGAAACTATACAAGCCTGGTGATATTCACATGGGTTATGGGTTGGCTAAAAGCCTAAAACCGTGTATTTGTAATAAAATTTTATAAATTAATCAATTATTTTATGAAGACCCATAAACTGAATGACACAGAGCAGCATAAATATATGTAGTTATATGATATGTGTGCGTAGTTATGTCCCGGGGGGTAGGATTTAAATTTCAAAATGAGTTACCAAAAGAAATGTCTTTGAAATGTGGTAACCTGTATATTCCCTTCGGCCCTACTTAACGGGTACAATTCCAAGAGTTGCAAGACAGACTTCTCAATAAAATTATTAAAATATGAACTCTTAAATCATTTAATAGTAAATATAAATTTTGACTCCAACAATCCTCCTCAATTTTATTTTTATTTATTTTAAATTTATTTTAAACTTATAACGGCTATTTATGTTTACCAGTACTTTCGATTGTTGTTATTGTTCTGTTAGTTGAGTTGTTTAAAACTCCCCGATTTCCAAACTCAAAGTCTCTTGATAAGCCTTTCACAGCCGAACTTGTAGCCTGCATTTTCACAAATTTGATAAGCTTTTAGTTGAAGTTAGTCATAGGCTAAATTCAGCTGACATAAAGGGAATGAAAGCTGATCACTTGGTCCAGGATACTAGCTACTTAGAAAAGTACTCCCACCTAGTGTTGTAGTTGCCTCTACATAAAAGTCAGCCCAACACCCATAACTTGAAGTTATGGTGGCACCCGCAATTTTAACCGGTTTTTCACAATTGCTGGCAGTTTATTTTTGTAGATAATAAAACGCGATTTCTCGACGATCGTGTAAAAGCAAACGAAGGATGACCAAGCAATCCGTGCTGGTTGTAATAAAAATTGAGATAGGGAGACAAGAGAGAATCTTAAAATTGAGGAAAGATTTGAAATTCCTAAAAATTTGAAGAAGAGTTACGAGTCTGTTGGAGACCGTTTTTAGTTCATTCTCCTCAAAATTTAATTTAAGAGCATGAATAGAGAGCTTCTTGGAGTTGCTGTAAGAGTTTTGCTTCACCTAAGAAGGGATATGTCACCTATTTCGTAGTAGTATTAACATTGTCTTAAAGGCTATACTTAAGGTTCAGATATTCTTACGATAAAATTTGATATTTTTAGCCTTGTTAGGGCGTGTATCATACTGTTAGAAAATGTGGGTTTTAGACCCACATTGTCGAGTCATTTTGAGCTCCGATTTGAGTGTGCCTTGTGTGCGTGTTTGCAACCAGTCATGCTTGGAGAGTGTTCTCCTCCGCGAGAGCTTTCCAATGCATATTTAGACACTCAAAACGACTAAGGGATGGATGAGTTATGATTACTCAAAGTTGGTCCCTTAAGAGTGGAAATTTTGTTGTTAAACTTGAAGTCCCACATTGATAAGAAAAAGGAGTTTCCTTTGCTTTATATAGTACAACACAAGAGGAGTGTTCACTTGTGTTGGTTAAGTGTTGCACCATCTTCTACGCGGGCGAGCAGGGGGGGTGCGAATTGTGGGATTTCGAGGGGAAATTCGAGGCTTCGCAAGCCTTTGGGCTTTTCGCGTGTGCGACCTGCGGACACGAATGTAGCAGAAAATTGGGCCGAATAATCCCAGACTAGTTTTGCTAATTATTATTTCCACTGGGTTTGGGCTTAAAGATTTGACTAAATTAATTCGAATTTGGAATTAATTGTGGTAAAATCAATTCCGTTTTTATAACAAATTTTTTGCCACCGCCTTACCTTAATTAATTAACGCGGTTAATTAATAAAGGAAAATTGCGGTTAATTAATAAAGGAAAATTGCCACCGACTTTTTAATTAACACAGCTAATTAATTAGGGCAATTGTGTAGCGCACAAGTTTTTCTATCCTATATATACTCGTGTAGAGCCTTAGGATTATTCATTCGAAAAACACATCCTCTCCTCTTAAACACAGCCTCTTCTTCCTTCGGTGATATTCTTGCTCGTTTCAAGCTCGCTGAGAGTGACGCTACTGTAGCCTCACTGCAATCCGTTTTATCCTGGGAGGCATTTCGCTCGCACATACGGTGAGGGCAAATACGCTTTAAGGAGACAGTCACGCACTGGACTCGGGTTTTTACCTTTTTGTCTCCTCTTTTATTCGTTTGATTATTCTGTTATTCACACACACACGATCTACTATTCTGTACTATTTTCATAGATTGTCTAACAATCTTAAAGCGTATTTGATATTATATCTGTGATCTGTTCTTACATATTTAATTGTTTGTTTGAGTGACAGAATCAATGGAGAATCAAACTATGAACAACACGAACAAGGTGGTTGATCCCAACGCACAGATTGTAACATCTGATGGGGATCACCAGCCACCGTTAAACCCTATTGCACAGATTATAACATCTGATATGGGTGCAATGTCGGTTGGACATGTGCCTCCAGGACATGTGCCTGTGGGACATACTGTCATTGGACAGTTTAGTGTTCCGGTTGGATCGACGGTAGTACCACCATCTGGAGTGGCTACCACACATGTTGCACCTGTTGTGCCTACGGATCCTACAGTGCCTGCTGCACATGCTGAGAAACCTGAGAAGCTTAATGGTATGAACTTCAAACGCTGGCAGCAAAAGATGTTGTTCTATCTGACCACGTTGAATATGGATCGCTACCTCAGGGAGGATCCACCGTTGGTCACCGCTGAGAGTACCACGCAAGCAGTTTATGCTGTTGATGCTTGGAAGCACGCCGATTATATTTGTCGAAATTACGTGCTAAATGGTTTGGCTGACTCGTTATATAACGTGTACAGTACAAAGCCAACAGCTAAGGTCTTATGGGAGTCACTTGACCATAAGTACAAAACCGAAGATGCTGGGGCTAAGAAGTGGATTGTTGGCCGCTTTCTTGATTATAAGATGGAGGATTCTAAGACTGTGGTCAGTCAGGTGCAAGAACTGCAAGTGATCATCCATGATATTCATGCTGAAGGGATGATCATAAGTGAGTCTTTCCAAGTTGCTGCTGTGATTGAGAAGCTGCCACCTGGATGGAAAGATTTCAAGAACTACCTTAAGCATAAGCGAAAGGAGATGACTATGGAGGATCTGATCGTTAGACTTTGTATTGAAGAAGACAACAGGTGTGACGGCCCCATATCCGGGGTCGGAGATCTAGGCGCTCACGGTCCATTTTCCATTAATAACATACCTGTTCTTGCACATAATGTATATAACATCCATCGACCCCGCAATAAAACTCACACCGCACACACACACACACACACAGGTTAGAGTCTCAGAAACGTCATACACTTGATTGAACATAAATAAAGGTTTAGAGTTATTACAGACCGAATTAATAGAATTTATGCTACCAACAACACTTCTACATGAAGCGGTGATAGTGGCTTGAATGTTTATTGCGGTACACTGCCTTGCACAGGTCATACTGATAAATAAAGCGTAATAACAAAAGCTGCAAACCAACCCGGCTAATAAGACCTACCGGTGGAATCTCAACTGCTGCCTCGGGCCTAGTCACCTGCTTTCGGATAGTCTGTCTGGATCTTGCCATTTCTCTTAACTGTTGTGTTTGTAAATTTGAAAACAAGCAAGAGTGAGCAACTATAGCTCAGCAAGAAATATATGTATAAGGTAAGCAATATAAACATTATATGTGTTTAGCAGTTATTAAACTCGTTTATATCAATCGGGTATAAAATCATTTGTCATCGTTGATAAATTTCAAAGGCGCACCAATACGTGCCCTTGTTTTCAAAGTAAACTTGCAGTTCTAGATACTGCATGAAGTCAACATCTTTCTCATCAAAATAGAACACTATCGGCAACTTGGCACTTAGGCCTAAGAAGCAGTGTCAGAGCTTTTTTCCAAAGTGGAGGAATGGGACTTAAAGAAAACATAAAATCTGACATGGAGTGACGATGATCAGTCGCCACAACCAAGTCCAATAATCCGCGGGTCTTCTCTACCGGTAGAAGGATAGAAACTCCATCCGTAACTATCCCTTGCGTAAAAGCTCCATTCGCAATCACCCTCGGTGAAAACTCCATCCGTAATCATCCTTCGGCAACACCTGGGCCGGAATATTTGATGGACCGCCTGGTAACGGTCTCTTACACTAAAACTCGGGGTCGTTCGTCAACGACCCTGCACGCCAGAGTCCCCTTTTTTATCTTTGCTTCAAACGTGTTTTGATAAAAATCGAGTAGTCGAGGTCCGACATCAGTCGACCGATTATTCTTAAAAAAAAAACGTGCAAGGAAGTAAAACCAAACTGGGGGTTTTTGAAAATATTTTGAGTTCGAAAGAGTTCGAGTTTAAAAGCGCTAGACGCATCTTGGATTAGTTTTATTTAAAATAATAATTAATAATTAATAAATAACAGTTTGGGATCTAATAAAAATTAATAAAGTAATTATTTAATTGAATTAATCCTTTAATCCAAGATAAATATTTTTGAGTACCTTTAATAACGTAAAAAAAATAATAAATATTTAAGTATACGATACTTCCCGAATGCTTCTCCGAGTTTTCGCACTTTAATCACAATACAATAATATACCGCTCCCCGGTCAATAGTATATTTGGACCGCTACGACCTCTATTGCTAGAGTCGTTGTCCGAAGGAACATTTTTCATTCTAATTTCAAGGGTATAAACACATTTACATATATCTCAATCTCAACATAAAGTCTTGCCAAAACATAGCACATAATACACATGGAGTCTACAAACACAACAGTGGAAATCTATATATAGGAGTCTTGAAAAGTAAACTTGTCTTGGTGAGGTTGGGGTGGTCGTGCTCTCGGAGTAGAATGGGGATCTATACATAATCAAGATCCGCTTGTTAGTACCTTAACAATAACATTTAATCGTAACGTTTTAAAGAATTTAAGGCCACTTTAACAACTACCCATTACCACTCACTAAACCTCCTATATGCCTATTTTATCGCCCACTCATACTCATTACTCAATTGACTCGGAATTATTACCAAAATCGAATCACAATCACGTAATTTACAAAACTACGATAAACTATTCCCTTACATGAATTTCTCACTCTCGCGCACTTCACTAAAACATTTTTATAGGACTGAAAACTACGAATTTTAATCCAATTCTTTTTGGGCTGCATTCACCACTGTAAAACCTTGCTAACCTAATTTTTACATATTTTTGCCATAATTGTTTAGGGTCAAAACGTGGGTCGTAAGTGGACACTTCTCGGCAGTTTACAACTCAGGACCACTCCTCACTAATTTGGTCATAAATCCTAAACTATAAATCTCCTCAAGATGAGCCGTACATGTCCAGAAACTACAAATAAATACCTTTCCAACCGTGGTCAGTGGGTCTCAAGAGGGCAAAACTCAAGGTCCGAATTTGTCTCACAAGACAGAACAGTTTACAAAACTTCCAAACAACACATTTACAACTACATCACTTTCAAACCTCATTGTACACTTAACCATAACCATCAAAGCCACCAAGATCCTTACCATTAACACATATATGACTACATAACTCAAGAACATGGCTTACAACATGGATACAAGCATAATATCTCAAGATCTGACCATCAAAAGTCCAAAACCTCCAAGATTTACACTAATACTTTCAAACCTTAAAAGATCCATCAAATCTTGACACAAACTAAAAGTGAGAGGATGTTATACCTTTCTTGAGCCTAGGGAAGCCTTGTACGAGCTTGGGTAGCCTTAAGAACACTTTAGCTAGCTTAGATGAACCTTAAACTTCAAGATCTAAAAGAAAAGTTATGGTTAGTCATTATACATCTCCAACTTCCACCATTTTTCTCACCATGCTACACTTTGAATAAAATTATGAAACTTAGTACATACCTTCACAACACCTAGGGGAAGCTTGGGTTTTAATCTTGCGAACTATAGAGGAGTAGAAGTAGAGAAAATGATTTTTCTTCCTCTCTTATTTTTCTGCTCAGATTAGAGCAGTTTGGTAAGGGGGGGGGGGAAAGAGCTTTTCTTTTGTTTTTGTTTAGTCAAATAATTGTGTGGCGTATGGATATATTGGTGGTGTATTAGATGATAAGTAATCACATGTCTCCACCCTACTAGCTAGCCCTAAGTTAGGCCATGTCTCCCTTGTACTTAAAGCATGGCTAGATGTACTACTAACCCATGCTACTTAGTTTGCTTTTTGTACTTCTAGTTAGCATTTCTAACTTAATGGTTTGCATGGCATCTTGCATGGAATATTATCTCGTCTCATTACCCAATCAATTTTCGTTACGTAATCCTTAATTCTTGACGTATCTATAATAAAACTCCTCGTAATAATATTTTGTCGCGTAGAAATTTCCTTTGTCAATCCTTAAATACTTAATGCGTAAATTTCTTAATTATTCACGAACTCCTCGTTATAGTCTTCCAAAATCTTTTAATATTCTAATAATCCTCAAAGTCTTAAGATTTTATGGAAATTTTAATAGGAGTGGATTTCTTTGCCTTCAACAATCTTAAATTCTCAGACAATTAAATCCATTACACAACATAGGTGGCTCCAAAAGGTTCCAAACTCACAATGTCATATGATATTATAAAAAAAATATTACAAAAATTAGGGTTCTTACAACCTCCCTTCCTTAAAAGGATTCCGTCCCGAAATCAGGTTGAAAACAGTTGGGGGTACTTTTCACGCATCGTGCTCTCTAGTTCCCATGTTGATTCTTCGACATTCTGGTTCCTCCACAAAACTCTCACTAGTTTGACGACCTTGTTCCTCAGCACTTGTTCTTTTCTATCCATGATTTCCACTGGTTTCTCCTCATAAGTCAAATCTGGCTGTAGGTCTATCTGGTCGTATTCTATCACATGCCGAAAGTCCGTATGGTAGGGTCGTAGCATGGACACATGAAACACATTATGCACTAGCTGCAAGCTCGGGGGCAAGGCTAGTTCATAGGCTAACTTTCCAACACCCCTCAAAATCTCAAAAGGTCCTATAAACCTCGGACTTAGCTTCCCTTTATTTCCAAATCTCATCAATCCCTTCCACGGTGATACTTTTAGCATCACGAACTCTCCTACCTCATATTCTTTGTCCTTGCAGTTTTGGTCTGCATATTTCTTCTGTCTATCCTGGGCTGCTACCAGCCATCCTCGTATAAGTTCGATATTTTCTCTTGTCTGTTGGACCAGTTCGGGCCCTAAAATCTTCCCCTCTCCAACCTCTTCCCAACACAAGGGAGATCAACATCTTCGTCCGTATAAGGCTTCATATGGGAGAATTCCTATACTCGCATGGTAACTGTTGTTATAGGAAAACTCGATCAACGGCAAGTGGTCATCCCAACTTTCCTTAAAATCTATGGCACATACTCTCAACATGTCCTCTATAGTCTGGATGGTTCTCTCGTTCTGTCCGTCTGATTGGGGGTGGTATGCAGTACTCATGTTTAACTTAGTCCCCACACAATCCTGAAAACTCCTCCAGAACCTGGAGTTGAATCTTGGGTCTCTGTCCGATACAATACTCATAGGAACCCCATGCCTAACCACGATTTCCTTTAAGTAAATATCCACTAACCTGTCGACAGTGTATCTCTCGTTAATTGGAAGAAAATGTGCTGATTTGGTCAATCTATCGATAATTACCCAAATGGCATCATGATTAGTCTTGGTCCTTGGTAGTCCGACCACAAAATCCATCGCGATATGCTCCCACTTCCACTCGGGTATTTCTAAGGGTTGCAGCAATCCACTGGGCCTCTGGTGTTCGGCCTTCACTCTCTGGCATGTTAAGCATTTACTCACCCACTCTGCCACGTCCTTCTTCATATTCGGCCACCAATAGTATTCCCTCAGATCTCTATACATCTTAGTGCCTCCAGGGTGAATCGAGTACCTTGAACTATGAGCCTCTTGCAAAATCTCGTGTTTTAACTCCTGAACATTCGGGATCCATATCCTAGATGCGTACCTCATAACTCCATTCCCGTCCATTTCACACTTAATTTCCTCACCCGTCAAAATTCCCTCCATCGAATTCTTTTCTTCTTCTATCTTCTTTTCCTGGCATAACTTAATCTTTTCCAATAGCGGTGGTTGGACTCTTATTTCCCTTAGACTCTCTTGTCCAGTTCCTAGTAACCTCACTTCAATCTCCAGTTTCTCAAAGTCCTTGATCAACTCGTCCGCTGACGTTATCATCTTGAGCTTCTCCTTTCGGCTAAGTGCATCGGCCACCACGTTGGCCTTCCCTGGGTGATAATGTATCTCACATTCATAATCCTTGATTAGCTCTAGCCATCTCCTCTGTCTCATGTTTAACTCTTTCTGAGTGAATATGTACTTTAAGCTCTTGTGATCCGTGTAGATTTCACACTTTTCTCCGTAAATATAATGCCTCCAGATCTTCAAAGCGAAGACTATCGCCGCTAATTCCAAATCATGGGTGGGATATCTTATCTCGTACTCCTTAAGTTGTCTGGACGCATACGCAATCACTTTACCGTGCTGCATAAGCACACACCCTAAACCTTTATGGGATGCGTCGCTATAAATCACAAAATCTCCCTTATCATCGGGTAGGGCTAGTACTGGTGCTGTCACCAACCTCTTCTTCAACTCTTGAAAGCTCTCTTCACATTTTTCAGTCCACACAAACTTCTCGGTCTTGCGAGTTAGTCGGGTCAAAGGGGCTGCTATCTTAGCAAAGTCTTGGACAAACCTCCTATAGTAGTCAGCCAATCCTATAAAACTTCTCACCTCTGTCGGAGTGGTTGGTCTCTCCCAATTTGATACAGCCTCTATTTTGGCTGGGTCCACTAGGATGCCTTGCTCGCTAATCACATGCCCTAAAAACTGAACTTCCCTCAACCAAAATTCACACTTCGAGAACTTAGCGTACAACTTTTCTTCTCTCAGTGCTCCCAACACAATTCTCAAGTGCTCTGCATGTTCATCCTCCGTCTTGGAATAGATTAAAATATCATCGATGAAGACTATAACACACTTGTCTAAGTACTTTTTGAAGACTCGGTTCATCAAATCCATGAAAGCTGCGGGTGCATTCGTTAACCCAAACGACATTACTAAAAACTCATAGTGTCTGTACCGGGTGCGAAAGGTCGTCTTTGGTATATCTTCTGGCTTAATCCTTAACTGGTGGTACCCGGTTCTCAAATCGATTTTTGAAAAATAAACCGCGTCCTTTAGCTGGTCAAACAGGTCATCTATCCTGGGCAAAGGATACTTATTCTTTATGGTCACCTTATTCAACTCCCTGTAGTCTATGCATAATCTCATACTGCCATCCTTCTTTTTCACGAATAGCACCGGGGCTCCCCACGGTGACATACTAGGTCTTATCATTCCTTTATCCAACAACTCTTGCAGTTGAGTGGCCAACTTTTTCATCTCCACTGGGGCTAGCCTATATGGGGCTTTTGAAATTGGGGCCGTACCAGGAACTAAGTCTATAGCGAACTCAATGTCTCTATCAGGTGGTAGCCCTGGAAGATCATCCGGGAATACGTCGGCGAACTCCTTAACGACAGGGATTTCCTGCAGGCTTGGCGCCTCCTTCTTGGTATCCTTCACATAGGCTAAATAAGCTTCGCATCCTTTACGCTGCAGCTTCTTAGTTTGAATTACAGTTAGGAACTTTTGGTTTTGCCATTTTCCACTAAACACTACTTCCTTGTCTCTTGGCGATCTCAAGCTCACTTTCTTCTTCACACAATCAATCTGGGCTCCATGCGCGGTCAACCAATCCATGTAATATCCGTAAATTTTTTCGAATAAATTTTTCGAACCTACTCGATATTTTGTTTTATTTAAAAATATTTTAGAAACGATTCACTAGTATATATTTCTAATTAGTACGTTTTATAAATTTTTAAAATTTATATATTCGAATTGTATTTAAATATTAGTATTTATTAAAAATTTGAGAAAAATAGTATTTTTAAATTTTGAGTCGTATTTATTTTTAAGAAACGAAATTAGAACTTCGTTTTAATTAGACGGGGAAAAATGATATCTTTTCACCAATAATTTCATTAAATATAAGCATAATCATTATTTTTATTTTTAAATTTCCTGCATTAATTTTTGTCTCCCACATTTAATTCTTTTTAATTTATTAATGTAAGCACTAAATAGTCCACTTTATTTTGTCCCCCATTTTTAAATTACTTTTTAATTTTATAATAAAAACTAGTTTTGTTATTAATTGAAACAGATCATCAGTTTTTATAAAAACACAAACACACGAGTTAGTTTTGGAAAAGCACAGAGTATTCAACAAAAACAAAGCAGGTAGTTTGCTTCGTCATTTTTTTTTCTTCTTTTTCTGTTAATCACAGAGTATTTGGGGGGAGGGGAATTGATGTTGTCGTTGTGGTTGAATGAAGGCAGGGGTGGTGTTGTGTTGTCATAGAAGAGAGTGAGTTCGGGAGAGAGACCGGGTGAGAAGAGAAAGAGGAATGGAGGAGGAGCGAGAGAGAGATAGGCGGAGACAAAGGGGAGAAGGATGAGAGATTGATCGGAGGGGGAAATAGAGGAGAGACGGGGAGAAATAGAGGGAGATAAGAGGATTGAGAGAGAAGAGAGGAGTAGTCGGAGAGAGAAGAGAGGCGGGACGGAGGGGCGGAGGCACCGTCGGAGCCGTCGAAGACGACGGCGGTGGTGATCGGTGAAACAGGGAAGGAATCGGAGAAGGAGAGGTGAAGATGATTGTTGGTTTTTGGTGAGTATTGTGAGTGGTGGTTTGAATCGGAGAAAGGGGTGTTCGGGAGAGAGATAGAGGGGAACCGAGAGAGAGAACGAGAGAGAGAGAGAGAGATGCGAGAGAGGGAGGGAGAGAGAGAGAGAGGGAGGGAGAGTGAGGGAGAGAGATTTTGAGAGGAGAAAAAAAATCGCAGGGGAGGGGGGGTTGAGTTCGAGCTTGCAGGAAGGGGGTGGGGCGTGGGGTCCACCATGGGGGAGGTGGGGCCCACGGGAATATTTCTGCTAAATTGATAGTTATTTTTTTTATTAAAACGAATCAATAACAATTTCTATTTTTATGTTTTGATTTGGAGTTAAATAAAAAGTTATATATTTTTTTTTAATTTAGTTGTTGATTTTAAAACTAGTGATATAATTAAAGTGTTATTAAAATTTAGAATAGTATATAATGAATAGTTAATTAAATTGGTTTATTATTTAAATAAAAAATATATATTTTTGTTACATAAATTAGTGATTTATGAATTTGAGTATAAAAGAGGGTTTAATTTATTAATTTGGTATATATTTATAGTTAGATTTTGATTTAAAAATATTATGTGATTATTTTTCATAATTTAGAGATTTATTGTTTTATTATTAAAAAGAGGATTAATTTAGAATAAATAGGATTAAAAGGGGTATGATTTCAAGATTTTATATTTAATATTTCCAAATTATTTTATTAATAGGATAGGACCAGATTATTTTAGAGATTTAAAAAGAAAAGATTTAATATTATTTTAATTATGAGATTTAAAGGGGATATTATTTAGTGAGATTATTATTAATAATTATGGATTTAAATTGAATAAAAATAGATTCTTGAATACTTTTGGTTTTGAGATTTATATTAATTAAATTAGGGATTTATTAATTCATTGATAAAAAGAGAGAATTATTGGGAATAAGTAGAATTAAATGCGGTATTATTTTAGGGGACTGATATTTATTATTGGATTATTTTAATTACGCAGATTGAATTATATTAGTTTAGACTAAAAACTGAGATTAGTACGAAACAGCTGAACTAGGTTTTAAAATGTGAAATGTCGGGCCTAATAAAGTGAGTTTTTATTTGGTTATAGAGAATCAGAGACGTGGAGCCAGGTGAATTATCGTACCGCAGAGCACAGGCAAGTTTACTAATTCGTACTCCATTGTTCGGAGTATTTCTATTTTTAAAAATTCATAATTATGCTGATTAAGTTTTCGATTATCAAAATCAAGTATTCTTTCGAGTGATTTATACCAGATTTTTATTCATGCAATTTACATACATATTATTGTTGAGTTGTTATCCAGACGTATTATATCATGAGGTGTTCAAATTATTTCATGAGTTGGTCCACATTGTCGGGACGTTTATTGAGATACTTTATTCGAGTTTATATTTGATAGTGGGGTATATATATATATATATATAAAGTAAGTTATGTATACTGATATGGGTCACCTCATTTCGATTCCATATTCAGGACAGTTTTTCATAATATTTCCTCTACTCATTCGAGAGGAAAACTAAATTATTGATATTTATCGTTCATTGCTTATGAAGGCAAAAGTGACCGGAGTAACGCACCGGCCCAACTGAGTAGTATTTAGGGTGTGTTCGAAACTTCGGCTCATCCTTCTATCGATAGAAAACGAGTAGTGATAATGGATTGATCATCCATTACTTGAGTAGGCGTTATGAGCAGAAATTTAATCATTGACATCCTATCGGTTAACCGATGCCTGTGTGGTTCTGTTAACTAGGGTGTTTAGCTGAGCAGTTGTTATATTATATTATCAATGGAATATTTTGAGAAGTTTTTGGTTTATCTTCGAGCAGTATTTTGAGAAGTGTTTGATTTATCCTCGAGCAGTATTTTGAGAAGTCATTGATTTATTTTCGAGTAGTATTTTGAGAAGTTATTGAGATATATTGGAGTCGTATTTCGAGATTTATAAGAATTTCTGAGTTGATCTCTTTTCAAAAGTAATTATACTTATAAGTCGTATAGAGTAGTAGGAATATATTTTGAGTGAGTTGTAGTTGTATTATATGATATCTGTATATACTTGCTGGGCATTCTTTGGCTCATTCTTGCTATTTAAATATTATTGGTCAGCGGCATCTAAAGACGTCTCTAGCATGGCTGACTGTGGCAAAGGGAAGTGGAAGGGCTATTAAATTCAATCCAGTAGCCTTATAGTATCAAAGGAGGTTGCAAGATGGAATGAAATTGTTAATGCTTTAGTGTGTGTTTGGTGTGTTGTATTAATACTTCAGAGATTCTGGGAGAATAGTTTGTATTGTAATAACTTTTATATTTTGAGTGCTTGTTCTAAGACTATAACCTGTGGAATAAAAGATGGAGTTGTTAAGAATATTGTTGTAGATTATACTATGAGTAGGTGTTCAAGTATTCCGCAAAGAGGTGTGACGACCTGGATTCCTGTAAGGGATTTGGGGGCGTTACAGTAATGGTATCAGAGCAGTAGGTTATAAACCTTAGAACGAGAATAGAGAGGAGTTATAGTTATATAAGAGAGAGTTTAGAAGCCAAGGAATAGTTAGGGTGGAGGCATGACGGCCAATACCGATAGTAGAATCATTTGGAGCAAGAAAAGCGCATTTCCATGATTTATTTATTGGATTTATAATGAGTATATAGAAGTATGTATACGTAAGTATATATATATATATATGGATGCATACATATCTATGTATATATACGCATGTGTACCGATATATACTGCTTTGTTTTCATAATAAACATCTCATGGATATGCAGTTTTATTGAACGAAATGAATTCTTTTTTTTATTTTTTAGAAAATGCCGCCAAGGAGAAATGGAGCTAACTCCAGAGAAGATGAGGCTTCTACCGGAGGGAATAACAACCAAAACAATCAAGGACTTAACCAACTCGTAGATTTGTTGAGGCAAACCCTAGACCGTGGACATCAGGATCCTATACCCCATGTAGGGAACCAAACCGCAGCAGCTTTTAAGGCTTTTAAGTCAATCCATCCACTTGAGTTTAAAGGGTTTGGGGAACCAGTCGAGGCTAGATCGTGGCTGAAAGAGATGGAGAAATCATTTAAGATTATAGGAGTAGAAGAAGGGCACAAGACGATCTTTGCCACCTACTTGCTGAAAGAAGAGGTGAATTATTGGTGGGAGTCTAAGGAAGCAATGGAACCTGCAGGGATAATAACCTGGGAAAGGTTCACTGAGTTGTTTTTGGAGAAGTATTTTCCTGAGCATATGGAGAGTAAGATGGAGATAAAATTCCTTTGCCCGGTGTCCGGGTTTCCCACACTTGAAACAAGTGATCCCGCCCTGGGTCTTGACACTAGATCCTTGGCATGCACTAGCATAGTGCCCTGACAACCCGCACTTAAAACACTGCACCTCCTGTCGGTTGCACGCACCTAAATGCTTATTCCCACACTTGTTGCAGTTAGGAAGTGGGGGTCGGGATGGGGTAGAGTAAGATGATCCTGGGGTCGGCCGCCCTGGCCCACACTCCAACTTTCAGCCCTCTTGGTTCCAAAGTTCCCACTGGGCTGGGATATCGCCCCTCGCTTAAACCTACTCGGAAAGCTTCCGCCCATAGAATTCCATTTTCGGTTATCAAACTTCCGCTTCTTTCCTTCTCTCTCTTTCTGCATCTACTCACTCCCGGCCTCTATAATCGATGCCTTCTGTACCAAGGTGGCATAGTCTGTCAGCTCAAGAACTGCCACACGATTTTGAATCCAATGTTTTAGCCCCAGCTGAAATCTTCGGGCTCTCTTTGCCTCAGTGTTCACATACTCCGGCACAAACCTTGACAACTCAGTAAATTTGGCCTCATACTCGGCCACCGTCATGTTACCTTGCTTTAGTTCCAAGAACTTCAGCTCCATTTGGGTCTCCATGAACCTAGGGAAGTACTTTTCCAAGAACAGCTCGTTAAACCTCTCCCAGGTCACCACACCTCTTCCCTCCAAATTCCTCTTAGCTTCCCACCAGTAGTTTGCCTCACCCTTCAGGAGGTAGGTGGCGAAAATAGTCTTCTGCCCCTCAGTGACTCCTAGTATCTCGAAAGATTTTTCCATTTCCTTCAACGAGGCTCTTTCCTCAACCGGGTCTGCAGTTCCCTTGAATTCCGGGGGTTTTAAGGATTTGAAATTCTGGAAGGCATTTGCATTCGCATTGCTGGGTGGTTACTGAACCGAGGGACGGTCCAAGTTCTGCCTAAGTAGTTCCATGAATTGTTCCATAGGGCCTCCCCTTGGATGTTCTACCTCTCGGGTGTCATCACCAGCTTCTTCTTCGTCATACTCAGAGTTATCAAACAAGTTATAATCGCTGCCCTCATCCTCGCTCAGGCTCAAGTCCTCCCTCTCATGGTTCTGGTGGCCTCCGGCCCCATGGTGGCTACCTTGGCCTTCAGAACTGACCGGGTGAGCTCGAGTGTTCGTTCTTCTGGGTGGCATGATTCTGATAATGAAACAAGAAATGGGTTAGGGTTTTCCAATTACTTGACAGCGTTTACAGGAGTAAGGAACGTATCGTTCCTCCTTATAAGGGTGGAAATTGCAAAAGTTTTAATAACCTGATAATGGTGATAAAACGTCAAAACATTTTTAGGGAAAATCGCTATGTGGTTCGAAAACATTTACAGGAGTTTTCGAGATTTCAAAACTTCGACTAATAGGAATATATATATATATATATATATATATATATATATATATATATATATATATATATATATATTTTTGTAGGAACATTTTGGAAATTTGTAGAGAACAATTTGAAATCGCATGTCGTAAATTTAAAACAGCATGGTTGTATTTGTGGCTTGTAGAAATTGTATATTCACAGTTGTATATCAAAACAGTAAAGCATGGCATCGGAAAGTAAGGCAGTTGAGATAATATCAAGGAAACTGAACTAGATAAATACGATACAGAGTCATCACATAGTTTGGATGTTAAAGCCTAACACATGGTCCCAATATCAAGGTCTAACAAAAGTGGAACAATAACAAGTACATCATCTGAATAGTTAGGGCTACACAAAAACAGGGCTACATCCGTACATACTATCTGAAGTCACATCTACATATCTGTAGGTCAGTCTACTCATCCACTGGTCAGAAAGGATACCACTGCACAAGTCAACTATCCCACAAAATCGACACACTAATGTCATCTGAACCTAGAGGACTGAGCTATCCATAACACGTCATGGTGCCGCCCCGCGACGGAGCAAGGCCCTCACCCGGGAAAATGCACGACGCACAACACGCCTAGCATCCCTGGCCCGGACCACTCCGCCCCCGCGGACTCCCAAACCGATAATCCTCGCGCGACTCCTCCTCTCAATCCAATGGAGTCGAGCTCTAGTCCTCCTATCAACAGCAGTCCTCATCTCAGCCTGAATCCTCAGTCGCGCCTCGCGCTCCTCCACTAGTGACCGCCTCGCCTCATTAAGTCTGGCCTCGACAGAAAGTAGGTCTCGGGTCATGAACTACACAACATAGGCGTGCTCAGCGCCCGACACCGGGGGTAGGTCTTGCGGTGGGGGTGGTATGGCAGGGACAGGAGCAGGAGCAGGAGCAGGGGTAGGGTCAAGCTCCTCCTCGCCAGAAGTATCATCTTCAAAGTCATCATCCGATGAGATAAGGCTCGATGACTGCGGAGAGGGTGGGGGTGACACAACACGGCCCTCACCAGATCGCACACTTTCCTCGTCAGTAGCTACAGGGGAGGGGGTAACAGGCTCAGGCTCAAAGGGCTCCTCATCGGGATCCTCATCATCAGTATCTCCTATCAGCGTAATCCAGGGGCCAAGCTCAGGGTCAGCACCCATGTCCTCCTCAGGATCCTCGGTATCTCGCATCAGTGCCTCATCGTGCTCTCTCTCATAGGCCTCAGGGTCTGGTATCTCCGCCATCTACATAAGGAAAAAAAAATAATAAGGCGGGTCACTAACCATAAAGAAAGGTTTAAGGAGTAGTTCCCTCTCGGGCCTTAGAAGTCAGGGCTATAACCGATAACCCGACTGCGAACTCGATGAGAGTTCTAGGTATTAATGGGGTTATTATTTGTGTTATTATTATTCTTATTATTATGGTTGCTTTCCAAAATTACTATTGTTTCTGAGAACTGTAACCTCGCTCTGATACCATTTCTGTGACGCCCCCAGATCCGGGGTCGGAGATCTAGGCGCTCACGGTCCATTTTCCATTAATAACATACATGTTCTTGCACATAATGTATATAACAGCCATCGACCCCGCAATAAAACTCACACCGCACACACACACACACACACATAGGTTAGAGTCTCAGAAACGTCATACACTTGAGTGAACATAAATAATGGTTTAGAGTTATTACAGACCGAATTAATAGAATTTATGCTACCAACAACACTTCTACATGAAGCGGTGATAGTGGCTTGAATGTTTGTTGCGGTACACTGCCTTGTACAGGTCATACTGATAAATAAAGCGTACTAACAAAAGCTGCAAACCAACCCAGCTAATAAGACTTACCGGTGGAATCTCAACTGCTGCCTCGGGCCTAGTCACCTGCTTTCGGACAGTCTGTCTGGGTCTTGCCATTTCTCTTAACTGTTGTGTTTGTAAATTTGAAAACAAGCAAGAGTGAACAACTATAGCTCAACAAGAAATATATGTATAAGGTAAGCAATATAAACATTATATGTGTTTAGCAGTTATTAAACTCGTTTATATCAATCGGGTATAAAATCATTTGTCATCGTTGATAAATTTCAAAGGCGCACCAATACGTGCCCTTACTTTCAAAGTAAACTTGCAGTTCTAGATACTGCATGAAGTCAACATCTTTCTCATCAAAATAGAACACTATCGGCAACTTGGCACTTAGGCCTAAGAAGCAGTGTCAGAGCATTTTCCAAAGTGGAGGAATGGGACTTAAAGAAAACATAAAATCTGACAGGGAGTGACGATGATCAGTCGCCACATCCAAGTCCAATAATCCGCGGGTCTTCTCTACCGGTAGAAGGATAGAAACTCCATCCGTAACTATCCTTTGGGTAAAAGCTCCATTCGCAATCACCCTCGATGAAAACTCCATCCGTAATCATCCTTCGGCAACACCTGGGCCGGAATATTTGATGGACCGCCTGGTAACGGTCTCTTACACTAAAACTCGGGGTCGTTCGTCAACGACCCTGCACGCCAGAGTCCCCTTTTTATCTTTGCTTCAAACGTGTTTTGATAAAAATCGAGTAGTCGAGGTCCGACATCAGTCGACCGATAATTCTTAAAAAAAATGTGCAAGGAAGTAAAACCAGATCGGGGGTTTTTGAAAATATTTTGAGTTCGAAAGAGTTCTAGTTTAAAAGCGCTAGACGTATCTTGGATTAGTTTTATTTAAAATAATAATTAATAATTAATAAATAACAGTTTGGGATCTAATAAAAATTAATAAAGTAATTATTTAATTAAATTAATCCTTTAATCGAAGATAAATATTTTTGAGTACCTTTAATAATGTAAAAAAAAAAATATTTAAGTATACGATACTTCCCGAATGCTTGTTCGGGTTTTCGCACTTTAATCACAATACAATAATATACCGCTCCCCGGTCAATAGTATATTTGGACCGCTACGACCTCTATTGCTAGAGTCGTTGTCCGAAGGAACATTTTTCATTCTAAGTTCAAAGGGTATAAACACATTTACATATATCTCAATCTCAACATAAAGTCTTGCCAAAACATAGCACATAATACACATGGAGTCTACAAACACAACAGTGGAAATCTATATATAGGAGTCTTGAAAAGTAAACTTGCCTTGGTGAGGTTGGGGTGGTCGTGCTCTCGGAGTAGAATGGGGATCTATACATAATCAAGGTCCGCTTGTTAGTACCTTAACAATAACATTTAATCGTAACGTTTTAAAGAATTTAAGGCCACTTTAACAACTACCCATTACCACTCATTAAACCTCCTATGTGCCTATGTTATCGCCCATTCATACTCATTACTCAATTGACTCGGAATTATTACCAAAATCGAATCACAATCACGTAATTTACAGAACTACGATAAACTATCCCCTTACGTGAATTTCTCACTCGCGCGCACTTCACTAAAACATTTTTATAGGACTGAAAAATACGAATTTAATCCAATTCTTTTTGGGCTGCATTCACCACTGTAAAACCTTGCTAAACTAATTTTTACATATTTTTGCCATAATTGTTTAGGGTCAAAACGTGGGTCGTAAGTGGACACTTCTCGGCAGTTTACAACTCAGGACCACTCCTCAC
The DNA here is from genome assembly GCA_036435485.1 of Saposhnikovia divaricata. Classification (NCBI taxonomy): domain Eukaryota; kingdom Viridiplantae; phylum Streptophyta; class Magnoliopsida; order Apiales; family Apiaceae; genus Saposhnikovia; species Saposhnikovia divaricata. The sequence goes on along the minus strand of CM071595.1, from coordinate 63,907,294 downwards.
TAATTTGGTCATAAATCCTAAACTATAAATCTCCTCAAGATGAGCCATACATGTCCAGAAACTACAAATAAATACCTTTCCAACCGTGGTCAGTGGGTCTCAAGGGGGCAAAACTCAAGGTCCGAATTTGTCTCACAAGACAGAACAGTTTACAAAAGTTCCAAACAACACCTTTACAACTACATCACTTTCAAACCTCATTGTACACTTAACCATAACCATCAAAGCCATCAAGATCCTTACCATTAACACATATATGACTACATAACTCAAGAACATGGCTTACAACATGGATACAAGCATAATATCTCAAGATCTAACCATCAAAAGTCCAAAACCTCCAAGATTTACACTAATACTTTCAAACCTTAAAAGATCCATCAAATCTTGACACAAACTAAAAGTGAGAGGATGTTATACCTTTCTTGAGCCTAGGGAAGCCTTGTACGAGCTTGGGTAGCCTTAAGAACACTTTAGCTAGCTTAGATGAACCTTAAACTTCAAGATCTAAAAGAAAAGTTATGGTTAGTCATTATACATCTCCAACTTCCACCATTTTTCTCACCATGCTACACTTTGAATAAAATTATGAAACTTAGTACATACCTTCACAACACCTAGGGGAAGCTTGGGTTTTAATCTTGCGAACTATAGAGGAGTAGAAGTAGAGAAAATGATTTTTCTTCCTCTCTTATTTTTCTGCTCAGATTAGAGCAGTTTGGTAAGGAGGGGAAAAGAGCTTTTCTTTTGTTTTTGTTTGGTCAAATAATTGTGTGGCGTATGGATATATTGGTGGTGTATTAGATGATAAGTAATCACATGTCTCCACCCTACTAGCTAGCCCTAAGTTAGGCCATGTCTCCCTTGTACTTAAAGCATGGCTAGATGTACTACTAACCCATGCTACTTAGTTTGCTTTTTGTACTTCTAGTTAGCATTTCTAACTTAATGGTTTGCATGGCATCTTGCATGGAATATTATCTCGTCTCATTACCCAACCAATTTTCGTTATGTAATCCTTAATTCTTGACGTATCTATAATAAAACTCCTCGTAATAATATGTTGTCGCGTAGAAATTTCGTTTGTCAATCCTTAAATACTTAATGCGTAAATTTCTTAATTATTCACGAAGTCCTCGTTATAGTCTTCCAAAATCTTTTAATATTCTAATAATCCTCAGTCTTAAGATTTTATGGAAATTTTAATAGGAGTGGATTTCTTTGCCTTCAACAATCTTAAATTCTCAGACAATTAAATCCATTACACAACATAGGTGGCTCCAAAAGGTTCCAAACTCACAATGTCATATGATATTATAAAAAAAATATTACAAAAATTAGGGTTCTTATAACAGGGGATCCGAGAAGAAGATGAATGTTGCCACTGAAAAGGCAAACATGGTGGAACATAAGCCCAAGAAGAACAATTCTGGTAAAGGGGCAAAGTTGGCACCTAAGGGAGGAATTTCGAAGACGAAGTTTCAAGGGAAGTGCTTTAACTGCGACAAAGTGGGTCATAGGTCTTCTGAGTGTAGGAAGCCTAAGAAGGCCAACAAGAAGAAGGAAGCAAACATGGTCGATGATATCTATAAGGAGATGGGTGACATAGACCTCTGTGCTACGGTCTCTGAGGTGAACCTGGTTGGCTCTAATCCGAGGGAATGGTGGATTGATACAGGAGCTACAAGGCATGTTTGTTCGGACAAGGCGGTTTTCTCTAGCCTCATAGCTTCTGATGCTGGTGAGAAGATTTACATGGGGAATTCAGCAACTTCTACCATTGAAGGGGAAGGCACGGTGATTCTGAAGATGACTTCTGGGAAGGATCTAACTTTGAAGAATGTACTTTATGTGCCTGATATTCGCAAGAACCTTGTGTCTGGTTCCTTGTTGAATAAGCATGGATTTCGTATTGTAATAGAGTCAGATAAAGTTATTTTGTCTAAGAATGGTATGTTTGTAGGCAAGGGTTATGTAACCGATGGGCTTTTTAAGCTCAATGTGATGTCCGTTAAGGACAATAATGAAATAAAGAATTCTTCTGCTTACTTGCTTGAGTCTCCTAATTTATGGCATGCTAGATTAGTACATGTTAATTTTGACACTTTACGACGTTTAAGTGCAAAAGATTACATACCAAAATTGAATATTGATTCAAAACATAAGTATGAAACTTGTGTTGAGGCAAAATTAACAAGAGCACCGTTTAAACATGTGCAAAGAAACACCAAGGTGCTAGACCTAATACATAGCGACATATGTGATTTAAAATTCGCTCTAACTAGAGGAGGAAACAAGTATTTTATTACATTCATAGATGATTGTAAAAAATACTGTTATGTATGTTTGCTTAAAAGCAAAGACGAAGCTATAGATAAATTTAAAATCTATAAGAAAGAAGTTGAGACACAACAAAATGAGAAAATCAAAACGATACGAAGTGATCGTGGAGGTGAATATGTTGAACCTTTTGGGGAATTCTGTTCACAACATGGTATAATCCATGAGGTCACTGCACCATATTCCCCTCAGTCTAATGGAGTGGCTGAGAGGAAGAATCGCACTCTCAAGGAGATGATGAATGCGATGTTGTTAAGCTCTGGACTTCCGCAGTCGATGTGGGGGGAAGCCATCTTAAGTGCAACTCATATTTTAAATATGATGATTCGCAAGAATAAGGATGAAAGTCCTTATGAGATGTGGAAGGAAAAGAAACCAAGTTACCAAAATCTGAAAGTGTGGGGGTGCCTTGCAAAGGTACTGATCCCTGCACCTAAGAAGGTGAAGATTGGTCCAAAGACTGTGGATTGTATCTTCATCGGATATCCACCACATAGTACTGCATATCGGTTTCTTGTATATGAATCGAAGATTCCTGAGATTCAAAAGAATACGATTATGGAGTCAAGGAATGCGTCATTCTTTGAGAATGTATTTCCTTGTAATCCGGGAGTCGAACGCCCTACGATGTCTAAACGACCTCATGAGTCTATAGTAGACGACAATGAGAATGATGAAAGTGAAGACGAAGATGTGGGGGTAGTGAGAAGGAGCAAAAGACAAAGGAAGGAGAAATCCTATGGGTCAGAGTTTTTGACTTATTTGCTCGAAGAAGGTGATCCGAAAACCTATAGGGAAGCGGTAACATCACCTGATGGACCAATGTGAAAAGAGGCAATCAAAAGTGAAGTAGATTCTATCTTACAGAATCATACTTGGGAGTTAGTGGACTTACCAGCCGGTAGTAAAACACTAGGTAGCAAGTGGGTTTTCAAAAAGAAGTTGAAACCTGATGGGACCATCGATAAGTACAAGGCCAGACTTGTAATCAAAGGATACAAGCAGCAACATGGTCTTGATTACTTTGATACATATTCTCCAGTATCGAGAATAACATCTATAAGGATGATGTTTGCTATCGCTGCAATGCGAAAGTTGACTGTACATCAAATGGATGTGAAGACAGCTTTTCTAAATGGGGATATAGATGAGGAAATCTATATGGAACAACTGAAGGGTTTGTTGTCCCTGGACAAGAAAGAAAAGTCTGTAGATTGGTGAAATCACTGAATGGCTTGAAGCAAGCGCCTATGAAATGGCATGAGAAATTTGATGAGGTTGTGTTAGCCAGTGGTTTCAAGATCAATGAATGTGATAGTTGCGCCTACTACAAGGATGATGAAAATGGATATGTTATGATGACTTTGTACGTAGATGATCTACTTATTGCCGGTAGCAATGATAAGGTGATCAAATCTACTAAGGACATGTTAAAGGCAAGATTTGACATGAAAGACATGGGTCTAGCAAATGTAATTCTGGGAATTCAAATTTCTAGAACCTCGGAGGGTCTTGCCTTAAGTCAACCACATTATGTTGACAAGATTCTTGAGAAATTTCTCAAGGATGATGTTGAGACAGCGAGAACACCTGTGGATTTGACTTTACATCTATCCAAGAATAAAGGTGTAGGAGTCTCGCAGTTGGAATACTCACGGATAATTGGAAGTCTGATGTACCTTATGAGTTGTACAAGACCAGACATTGCATACTCAATTAGCAAGTTGAGTAGATTTACGAGTAATCCGGGAGCTGATCACTGAAAAGCGATCATACGAGTACTAAAGTACTTGAGGGGAACTCGAGACTATGGTTTGCATTATGGTAGTTATCCAGCAGTACTAGAAGGCTATACTGACGCAAACTGGATATCTAGCAAGAAGGCACTAAAGTCTACGAGTGGTTATGTGTTTACACTAGATAGAGCAGCAGTGTCATGGAAATCCTCTAAACAAACGATTATAACTCAGTCCACAATGGAAGCTGAGTTTGTGGCATTAGATAAATGCGCACAAGAGGCAGAATATTTACGCCAATTTTTGGAGGATGTTCCGAGATGGCAAAAGCCTGTGACTGCAATAGGACTGCACTGTGATAGTCAGTCTGCTATTGGCAGAGCACAGAGCACAATGTATAATGGAAAGTCCCGTCATATACGACGACGACATAGTTCCATTAGACAGTTAATGTCAACCGGAATTATCAATATTGACTTTATACCGTCAAAGGATAATATTGCGGATCCGCTAACCAAAGGGTTATCAAGAGAACTGGTTGACAAATCATCGAGAGGAATGGGCCTTAAGCCTATTGCTTAACGGCGTCATGATGGACACCCAACCATTGCTGACTGGAGGTCCCAAGAACTTGGTTCAATGGGCCAACTAAATCATGATGACCAAATCACTGTAGGGGTAACCCCTGGCCTGTTCCTATGATGAGAAACAGTGAGACCCGTAAGGTACGAGGGTAAGCTTTCGAGCTTTTAATGATCTTTCGGTGAATACATGGAGTTCAAGGTTAGAATGCATGGAATTCAGTTGAGTAAACGCGGGTTACTCTATAAGTAGAAAGATCACCTATGTGGGAGAGAAGTGGGGCCGCTTCAAAGGAGAGTTGCGAGGCACAACTCTTTAGAAACTCCTGCAGAACCAGGACGATGTTCCATGGCCAAAATGGACATAATCATGAGAGCTGAACGAGTCAGAAAGGATATAGTGATAAGTATATCATCGCTTACACAAACGGTCGAACAGTTCAAAGAGCAAACCTCCACTATCTACCAGTAAGGTCGGTATGCTTACTCAAGCGAAGGTTCAAGGAGCAAACCTCTACCTATCGTATGCTATATCTGATCGAAGAATTATCACCACATCAAATTCCGTGTCTGTCTGTCTGGTGTGTGCTACTACGATATCAATCTCATCCATGTGGGGGATTGTTAGAAAATGTGGGTTTTAGACCCACATTGTCGAGTCATTTTGAGCTCCGATTTGAGTGTGCCTTGTGTGCGTGTTTGCAACAAGTCATGCTTGGAGAGTGTTCTCCTCCGCGAGAGCTTTCCAAAGCATATTTAAACACTCAAAACGACTAAGGGATGGATGAGTTATGATTACTCAAAGTTGGTCCCTTAAGAGTGGAAATTTTGTTGTTAAACTTGAAGTCCCACATTGATAAGGAAAAGGAGTTTCCTTTGCTTTATATAGTACAACACAAGAGGAGTGTTCACTTGTGTTGGTTAAGTGTTGTACCATCTCCTACGCGGGCGCGCAGGGGGGGTGCGAATTGTGGGATTTCGAGGGGAAATTCGAGGCTTCGCAAGCCTTCGGGCTTTCCGTGTGTGCGACCTGCGGACACGAATAAACCAAACCAAACCAAACCAAACCAAACATACCCAGTATATCCCGCTCAGAGCAGGGTCTGGGGAGGGTAGGATGTACGCAGACCATACCCCCACTTTTAGAGCGGGGAGGCTGTTTCCGTGAAGACCCTCGGCTGAGTGCACAACATACATAGAGTGTGTAGAATACAACGGAAATGATACGGAAATGGACAATGACATACCTGGGCCCATGGCGTTCTCCACATGGGGCTTACCTATCTGCGTGGGTCTATGAAACTCCTTGCTTGATGCGCTCCAACCACCCGGAAAGTCCCGCACAGAGATAACATCGGGCCAAGCTCCCTGTAACTGCAGAACCAGAAAACAGAAGACACTAAAAACGAAAAGTGAGGACGCTAAAACCGAACTTCTAAAAAATCGCTAACCGAGACAAGGCACCTCTGAGGCTCTCGATAACAGAGCCACGACCTGCGGACACGAATGTAGCAGAAAATTGGGCCGAATAATCCCGGACTAGTTTTGCTAATTATTATTTCCACTGGGTTTGGGCTTAAAGATTTGACTAAATTAATTTGAATTTGGAATTAATTGTGGTAAAATCAATTCCGTTTTTATAACGAATTTTTTGCCACCGCCTTACCTTAATTAATTAACGCGGTTAATTAATAAAGGAAAATTTCCACCGACTTTGTAATTAGCACATCTAATTAATTAGGGCAATTGTGTAGCGCACAAGTTTTCCTATCCTATATATACCCGTGTAGAGCCTTAGGATTATTCATTCGAAAAACACATCCTCTCCTCTTAAACACAGCCTCTTCTTCCTTCGGTGATATTCTTCCTCGTTTCAAGCTCGCTGAGAGTGACGCTACTGTAGCCTCACTGCAATCCGTTTTATCCTGGGAGGCGTTTCGCTCGCACATACGGTGAGGGCAAATACGCTTTAAGGAGACAGTCACGCACTGGACTCGGGTTTTTACCTTCTTGTCTCCTCTTTTATTCGTTTGATTATTCTGTTATTCACACACACACGATCTACTATTCTGTACTATTTTCACAGATTGTCTAACACATACTACCATTGTAGAAAAAAGGTTATGTATTTCAACTAAGAGCAACTTCAACAATCTTCTTGCATGCTCTTTATAAATAATGTTATTAAATTACCTCTTAATTATTTAGGAGCTGAAATCAAACATTTTCTCCAATAATCCTCCTAAACTTACTCCATATTCATTTTTTTTTACTAGTTAACTATATCTATACATACTTTCCATTATTATATCTTTATTGATATCAGTATTACACGATAGTATATTCGACATTTAATTTATATCAATATTGATGAATTTAGATTAAAATGATATGCCATCCATCTTTTAAAATTTAGTCCATCCATTAAAAAGAAAAAAAAAAGGAAAACAACACCCGTGACTTCAAGTCACGGTAGTACACCGTGACTTCAAGTCACGGCTGTTGATCAACCACTACTTTATGAATACTATTGTATGAAAGACAAAGCTGGAGTCATGTATATTATTAAAATAATAGAAAAGAAGAGGAAAGAGGCTATTAATATTGAGGAGGTTGGAAGCGCTCTTAAATTTTTGGGGAGGGTTTAGGAGGCTGTTGGAGTTGGTTTTTGCATCAATTTTGTTATAATTTGACTTAGGAGGCCAAATAAGGTGCCTGTTGGAGTTGCTCTAACAACCTGTTTGGCTCACCTTTTTTTAAGTCCTTATGGACTTATTTTCGGATAAAAGATTTTTTTTTTTATTTAAGTATTTAATGTATGTTTAAGATTCTATAAGTTGCAAAAAAAATTAAATTTTTTTAGAAAAAAATTAGAAATCTCTAACTTTGTCTTAAAATAAGTTGATTTATTCTGGAAAAAAGTTCCCTCAAACATCCCCTAAATATTGTCACAAATTTACATATGTTATGGCTTTACTTGTTTGCAAGCAATATACTCCTATTAGGCATTGGTATATTTCTTGGCTTCTTGCCATTCCACAGGTTTATGCCCAGTTTGCTGTAACATTCTCCTAATCTCATATTTTCAAGGTCTTCAGCCTTGCCATTGGTGGACCAAGATTGTGATCCAATTTATCCACAATTTGTCATGTCCTCTGCAAAGCTTTCAAATTGCCATCGGCGTCAATAGTAACACATTATGACCTGTGGTCCCCCCCCCCCCCCCCCCCCCTCCTTCTCCCGTCCCTCCCCTCCCCGGAGCAGGTGGAACATAATGGAGCTTAAAATTGCCCAACAAACTATCATCTGCCCTTTGTTCTAATTCTTCCACCTGTATATACTCCAGGTTGCCACTTGCTCCCTTCTTGATTTAGATGATTGTGTTCCTGGGTATTAAAACATCCCTAACCTCTTCAGCAACATTGCAATATCCAAAAACAGAGTACAGCAAGCAGTATCAAATTTTGCAACCTCACATCACCTTCACTATTCAAACTCGCAGCCTGAACAGCCTTCCCATCAGGATTAATGCTCTTGCGGCCTTGCCAAACGTTTTGCCTCTTTCCCCTCGAGAGGACCACGTCATGGATAGCATTATGTCCATTTCATGCATTCCCTTGTACAATTTACTGTTTTTTTTTTGGCTAAACTTGCACAATTTACTAACCCACAGCCCCCATACATTTCTTCAACATACCATGGTGAACTTCTTTAATCTTGCATTGGATAATTGTTTCCTGAAGGCTAAACCATTCTAGACGCAGTCATCAATCGCCTCAATGCTCTAGCATTACAACCAATCCTGTTCTTCCTTTCAAACTTTCGAACCAAGTGGTCACCATCCTGCTATCAAAATCTTCACCTCTTCAATGGTGAGCAACTTGAAAATGTGCCTCCGCAAGATCAATTACAATCACATTTTTCAGAACAGAGCTTAAAACAGAGAAGTCGTGCTTTACGATGCACTTTGTTACGGATTTACAATTATTACGGAAAAATCAAACATACAACCATACATTCCTAAGGTTTCAATATAAAAATAATAACTCGAAAATTTCAACACCGCAAATACATTAATAATAAATTTGGTCCAAAGTAGATATTTTTATTCAAGTAGTACTGAATGTAAGTCAAACTCCCCCAAAGAAACAATACATCAAATTAAGGACTGCCATATTTTTTTCATACAAGCAAAAGATTTTACTAATTATTAGGGTCTATATGAAACTGCCCAACTCAATTCACAGGCAAATATATCAGCCAAGAGCACTAGCGCACTACTACTTCATAGTATAATATCTAAAGAAAGCCTTGCGGTATACTTGATATACTGAAAATTATCCATACTGTAAGAAAGTCTATCTGACTTCTAACCACTTAATGACTGTAAGCAAATTCTGAGAACTTCTTCAAACCCATGATGCTACCATGTTTTTTCTTCTACTCCCCAGTTTTGCCAGCTCATCTGCCCCTTCATTACCCTCCCTAGGGATGTGCTTTATCTCGAGTCTCGGGATTTTCTTTATCTGGTCATCTAACTCCTCCATTTCCTTCTCTAACTTGAAGCCCTGGGATATATTCTTGATATCCTGCACCACTTCCTTGGCATCCAAGTGGACCTGAATCTCCCTGTCGATTCTATTGGTGTCTATGACCACACTCAAAATATGGCATATTGCTGCTACAGCCGCTGCTTTTGACGAGTCACAAGTGACTGGCCCGGAGAAAATGTAGCACATTTCCCCCCTCCTAGCCTCTCTTACAAATCCTCCAATTCCAGCAATTGCATTCCCTCGTTCATCCAGTTTCCAATAACCATCCACCTTAGCTAGTAGTAAATCTGACCCCTCTTGAGAATATAAACAAATTTTAGGAATTAAATTGCTACAAAATGCACCTTAGTCATTGTCTTACATATAAGTGACAAACACGTGCAAAGCAAGCTAGCTTAAAAACTGTTGCAACTAGCAACATGAAGATGACGAAAGTCGGCATCGGTCCACAGACCAGACAGTTATTTATTTTTTTAGAGAACAATTCCAGAATGAAGATGTAATTTAACAGAAGACAAAATTAAAAGTAACTAATACCTAAAAAAACGATACAAAAGAACCTTGTCTGTGATAAAATCAAGGTATGCCAAAATATATTACACACAAAAACTTTATTTTAAAGATAATTTACACACAGAGTTTGTTTTGAAATCCAATTTACACACACAAAGTTAAAGGATAAAGAAACCTAAGATATCATTCAACAGGCAGTGTAGATATCCATTGTTTTGGAAATAAATACAGTCATAATCACAAGGCGAAGCTTGTATTCAACTAGAGCAAAACACGAAATCGAAATTACTAACATAGGAAGAAACCACTCAACAAAACTAGTCCGAGTCAATTTAAGGGCATAACACATTACACAAATCCCCAATTCTAGCTCAGCACAAAACATGGACACGCAATTGGAAGAACTAAAATAAACATCCTAATAATAATGTAAAGCTAGCGAAAAAGACAGAAAAAGAAATAAAATGTAAAACAAAGGGAGTATAGAAGATACCAAAAGCAGGAGGTGTGTAAGTTGGAATGGTGGGTAGTGTAGCAGGAGGAGAAAACGACGTCGTAGTAGTGTTGGTGTTGTTTCGAGAAGGCCAGACGCCGATGCAGGAGTGAGTAGTACCCAAATCTTTAATTCCAATAATTGTTCCATCTATTTCCCACCCCATCTCCCTTCCCTTCTTTGCCCAAGATGTTGAACACAACAAGAAGAAGATTGGGGGAGGGTTTTAGTTTTTTTTTTTTTTTTTTTCCTCACACTAATTGTCGTTCCTGTTTTTCTAGGGAATTTGTTTAGTTTTTATTCATTTTCCCGGATTTTAGATTTTCACCAATTTTACTGTGTGTCTTGTAAAGTTGCTTAAGAGCCTGTTTGGTTTAGTTTAAAATTAGGGAATTTATCAAAAATACTATATTTGAAGTTTCTATTTACAAAAATATCATCTTCTTTAATTAATTGTAATTTTACTATAATAAGTTTCAAAATTGCAAAAATACTACCAATTAGGTCAACCCCTCCCCCTTTGACCCAGCCGACTTCAACATTTTTTTTTTAAGGTGGGGTGATATTTTGGTTGCAACCGAATGCAACCACATTCAACTCTTTTTTTTAAGGTGGGGTGATATTTTGATTGCAACTGAATGCCACCACATTCAACCACATGCAATCACATTCAACCACATTCAATTCTTTTTTTTTATTTTTTACTTTAAGGTGGGGTGATATTTTGGTTGCAACTGAATGTAACCACATGCAACCACATTCAACTCTTTTTTTTTTAAATGGGGAGATTTTGGTGGATTTGGGTTGCAAGGCCCAGCTACGGGCAACATTCAACTGAATGCAATCACATTCAACTGATTTCATGTGGTTGAAATATATATATATATATATATATATATATATATATATATAGTCCAAAAAAGAGGTCGAAAATGACAACTGAAAAATGGAACTTAAAATCAGAAATTTAGTTTCTTGTGGTTGAATTCAGTTGGATGTGATTGCATTTAGTTGAATATGCCCCTACGGGGCCTTGGAACCCAAATAGCACCCACCTTAAAATAGAAAAGAAAAAAAGAGTTGAATGTGATTCCACGGCTGGACAGGCTGGGCAGCTGGGCAGGGTTGCCCTAAAAGGTAGTATTTTTACAATTTTGAAACTTAGGTTAGTAAAATTGCAAATAACTTTTCTTAACAAAGGTAAAATTGCAAAAATTTACTTTTTTATATATATTTATGAAAAAAGCCCTTAAAATTATTGCTTAACTTAAAATTGCTTAAAATGATAAATGAAAATTAAAATTTTAAGTCAATATTTGTTTGAATAATTTTACATTATGTATGACTTATGAGTTATTAAAAAATATAAAAATAAATAAATCAAATGAGTTGTTCATTTGAATGATTTTATTTTGTTTTATTAAAAAGATCATCAAAAAAAAAAGTTGTTTCAAAAAAGAGCACCTCCTATCAACTTCTGATTTTAAGTTATTTTTTAAATCTTAAATAATTTTTTAACTTATTACACAAGTAAATAATTTTTAACTTAAAATCAAATATCACTTAAAGAACGGGCTCTAAGAGATCAAACCTTAAAAAGTAAAATTTTGTTACCTGGATTTATGGTTTGTCAGTATTAAATTCAGAGAAGCTACTAAGTACGGTTGTTGTGAAATACTAAAACGTTTGATTTTTTAACAAGTATTTTAAAGAATTTTGATTAATTAATACTATTTTTAATTTTTTAAATAAAATTAGTAAATTTATATTTCTTATTGAAAAAATCAAAAAAATAATGTCTTCAAATTACATGATCAAAACTCGTTAAATTAAGTATCAAAAATTTAAACGTCCATTATTTCAAAGGAGTGGATGAAAGTTATGTAAACACAGGGAACTACTCCAATTTCTAACTACTATTTTGCAATTTGCATAGACCAACTTACCACCTAAAGTAATCAAGTAATCAAGGTAAATAATTTTGATGGTTGCACATCCTATTATTATATTTTGTCGAAAATGCCCTTCACTTACTTATTTTTTACATACTATAATCATTTATCAATCATTTATTATATTATTTTAGTATTTTTCTAAAATGCTTATTTTTTACATACTATAATAATTTATCAATCATTTATTATATTATTTTAGTACTTTTCTAAAATGCCACCATAAACCATGCTCTAAAGTCTAAACGAACGGATAATAATATTGCAAATGCATTAGACATTACTTGAATTCCGAAGATACGTTACAATAAAAAGATATAAATAATTTGTGTAGAAGAGTATAGTAAGTTAATTTCTAATTTTATTGATATCTAGTAGTACATTTTCTTAATATGTTATTTTTTTATCTTAAAACATATTAATTATATCATTTTCTTTTGAAGTAGATAAAATTTACTATTAAATTATTGAAGCTATTTATATTATTTTTGTTGATTAAAATCACTAATTATGGTACTATAATTTCAAATTGTATATTTTTATCTTACGTGAAAACTTGTCACAAGAAAATTAATTCAAAATGCATTGATGATTTAAGATTATAAAAATTTTGACGCTTATATATTGTAGCTTATATTTTTTTTTGTCATGACAATTTGATTTTGATTATAAAAAATAAATACCAACAAAGAAATATAGTTAAAATGTTAGTAAGAATATTTTAGTCTAAATATTATAAAGATGTGCAACCATCAATTAAGGATGTGCATGTATCAACATTCTTTACATAATCAGTTTCCACTTCCTGGGTTCCCGGTAATATGTGATACGAGTACCAAGTTACTAACCAGGCATGAGGAAACAGTATCTTTCAGACTACTTGTTCTCCCGCTCAAATTAGCCATGCCTTCTGGCTAGTCCAAAATGGTACTGGGTTAAATCAAATTGCAAGCTGCAAATTAACCATCGAACTACTGACGTTCACTACTAACGAAGAAATATACTGCATAAACAGGTATTAACCAAGACAAAACATGAAAGAAATGCAACCACAAAACTGAGTATTAACCAGAACATGAACATGAAAAAAATGGAAACAAAAAGTTGATTACTACCAGTAAAATCAAGAATAAAGTACCATTCATTAAGAACCCCCAACCAGAAAGGGGCTAAGCTACTTAAAAGCATCCATCACAAACATAGGTAACCAACTATTAGTCAACAAAACAAAACCACCAGGTAAAATCAGTAAACAAGCTTAATCAACTTCTTCAATCTTGGGCCCAGCGCCTGCACCAGCTCCGCCAGCAGGACCATCTTCATCCATGGTCGCACCCATGCCGCCCATGCCACCAGCACCTCCTTGGTACATCTTAGCAATTATCGGGTTGCAAATGCCTTCCAGCTCCTTCATCTTATCTTCAAACTCGTCAACCTCCGCCAGCTGATTCCCATCTAGCCACTGGATTGCCTGATCAACAGCATCCTCGATTTTCTTCTTGTCTGCAGCAGCAAGGTTGGAGGCTATCTTCTCATCTTTGATGGTGTTCCTCATGTTGTAAGCATAGTTCTCGAGGGCATTCTTAGCTTCCACCTTCCTCTTGTGCTCCTCGTCCTCTGATTTGTACCTCTCTGCTTCCTGCACCATCTTTTCAATCTCATCTTTAGAGAGCCTGCCCTTGTCATTGGTGATAGTAATCTTGTTCTTTTGGCCTGTTGTCTTGTCCTCAGCAGAAACATTCAATATACCATTGGCGTCGATGTCAAAGCACACTGTAATCTGTGGCACACCCCTTGGAGCAGGTGGAATACCAGAGAGCTCGAACTTGCCCAGTAAATTGTTGTCCTTGGTCCTTGTTCTTTCACCTTCAAATACCTGGATCAGAACACCAGGTTGATTATCAGAGTATGTAGAGAAGACCTGCTCCTTCTTGGTTGGGATGGTTGTGTTTCTCGGGATCAAAACAGTCATAACCCCTCCAGCGGTCTCCAACCCGAGTGACAGTGGAGTAACATCCAGCAACAGCAAGTCTTGCACCTTCTCATTGCCTTCACCGCTCAAGATTGCAGCCTGAACAGCAGCACCATAGGCAACAGCCTCGTCTGGGTTGATGCTTTTGCAAAGCTCTTTTCCATTGAAGAAGTCCTGCAACAGTTGCTGAACCTTCGGAATTCTAGTAGAACCACCAACAAGCACAACATCATGGACAGAATTCTTGTCCATCTTAGCATCCCTCAAACATTTCTCAACTGGCTCCATACACTTCCTGAACAGATCCATGTTTAGCTCCTCAAATCTTGCCCTCGTGATTGTTGTGTAGAAGTCAATACCCTCAAACAATGAGTCAATTTCAATTGTTGTCTGAGCAGTCGACGAAAGTGTTCTCTTTGCCCTCTCACAAGCAGTCCTCAACCTCCTTAATGCCCTGGCATTTCCACCGATATCCTTCTTGTTCTTTCTCTTAAACTCCTGAACAAAATGATTCACCATCCTGTTGTCAAAATCTTCACCTCCCAAATGAGTGTCACCAGCAGTTGATTTCACCTCAAAAATACCCTCTTCAATAGTGAGAAGGGAGACATCAAATGTGCCTCCACCAAGATCAAAGATCAGCACATTCTTTTCACCAACACTGCTCGACTTCTTATCCAAACCATAAGCAATAGCAGCTGCTGTAGGCTCGTTAATGATTCGCATCACATTAAGCCCAGAAATAACACCAGCATCCTTAGTTGCCTGCCTCTGCGAATCATTGAAGTAAGCAGGGACAGTAACCACAGCATTCTTCACCGTCTTGCCTAGGAAAGCCTCAGCAATCTCCCTCATCTTGGTGAGAACCATGGACGATATCTCTTCTGCAGCAAATTGCTTCTCCTCACCCTTGTAATTGACAACAATCATTGGCTTGTCAGCAGCTCCGGGAACAACTTTGAATGGCCACAACTTCATGTCACTCTGCACCGAAGCATCACTGAACCTCCTTCCAATCAACCGCTTAGCATCTGAAAGAATACATCGCAATCAGATCAATATTCACATAATCAACAATCAGTAATCCAATCACAACTGAAGACAATAAAGCTATACTCCAGCATCAATAGCCTAGTATCACAAATCTTGTTAATTTTCGATGATTATAACCACGAAAAAGCATAATCCACATCATGAAATCTCTACAAAAAAATCAAATAATAATAGCTACTGGTGGAAAAAAGAGAGCATAAACTTCAATGTTAATTGACATATAAAATCACATGTTTTGTCAAATTATAACTACTGATTAAACTAAAAGCATTAATTAATTCCGATGTTAAGTAACAAATTAAATCCACCTGTTAACAACTACTCATGAAGCTAAAAGCATCAATTGAAATCTTAATCGACAAATTAAATCAACTTTCAGACATATGCTTCAGAACACACACAAATCTGTTAAACAGCTGATTAAACAAACAACTAAAAAGCCCTAGCTAAAACACATATCATCTATTACGCAAGACATTACACAAAAACAACGATCTAATTCCGAAAACAAACACGATCACTACAATTAAACCACTGCAAAACCTTTTTAAACAAATATCATCTACGAAAAGGCGACACGGTTATTAAAATCTACATCTACAATTCACAACCAATGCAAATCAAAACAAACAATCGACATTCATAAATAACCAAAAATCATAAACATCGAAAGAGGATAACATACCGAAAACAGTGTTGATAGGATTCATAGCGACTTGATTCTTAGCAGCATCCCCAATCAACCTCTCAGTATCTGTAAACGCCACATAAGACGGCGTCGTCCTGTTCCCCTGATCATTCGCAATGATCTCAACTCTATCGTGTTGCCAAACTCCCACACACGAGTACGTCGTTCCCAAATCAATTCCGATCGCCGGTCCTTCGCCTTTTCCCGCCATTACAAACAAAAAAAAATAGAGAGATTTTGTAAATCGCTGTGTGTTTTGTTGTTTACTGTGTGTAATTCTGAATGGAGATGAGAGGTGAGGGAGGAGGGTTTATATATGCAAAATTTTGTGTGTGTATGTATGTCCAGAATGTTCTGATTGTGGTTTTACAGCCTTCTGGGAGGTTCTATTTTAATTAATATTAATTAATTAATTTTATTGATTCCCTCCCTTTTTTGTACATTCGAGCCGGTTCCAGATTATTCGTGATTTTCTACACGCTGTTTCGGTAGTTTGGTGACGTATATTTTTAATCCTTTTCCAACAAGCAAAATAGAAATGCAACCAAAAAAAAAAAAAATCATCTTTTTATCTATACCTGTATTATTATATTAAAATTGAAATATTGAAATTTGTCGATTTGATTTTAAATACGGTTATCATATTTATTAAAATAAGTAATAATATAATATAATCAATATTAATTAATCGATTGCCTTTTCACATTTACTTTTAATTGAAGATACTATCTTTTATAAACACATAAAAACATCAATCGTACCATATCTTCCAATCATTAATATTTTCTTTCTAATTAAAATATGTTACATTTTTTAAAACTAATCTTACAATCATTATTATACACCCGAAAGTATCACATCATATTTTCCAATTATTAATAAAATATATTAAAAATTCGTATACATTGTTTATAATAAGGAAAAATTAGTACAAACCGTAAACACGAATATATTAAATTAAAATTAAAAAATTATCAAAAATAATGGTTATATAAAAACATAATTGTAATCTATATTATTATATAAAGGCCGAAATATTAAAAGTTTTGGTGCCAGTTTTTTGGTACTTCGTGAATTTACTTATTTACCCTTCATTATAAAGAAAAATATATACGATATCTATACAGATATCTATACTATGAAAATACCTAAAATAAATAATAACATATAATATAATTAATAGTAATTAGTCGATTACCTTTATCACATTACTTTTAGTTGAAGATATTACCTTTTATAAACATCTAAAAACATCAAACATATCATATTTTCCAATCACTAATATTTCTTTTGGAATTAAAACACGTTACCTTTTTTATTTAAAACTAATCTTACAATCAATAATATATGCCCAAAAATATCACATCATATTTTTCAATTATTAATAAAATATATTAAAAATCCGTATACATTGTTTATAATAAGGAAACATTAGTATAATCCGTAAACATAAGTATATTAAATTATATACTCTATTATAATAGTTGAAACATTGAAAGTTTGGTCGGTCGGTAAGGTATTTTGTATTTTTACTTATTTACTCTTACTTAATTATTCTTGACTTAATTTCATTTATTTGTGATAGGTCCCGAATGTGGGTTAAATAAGCTAGAAGGGGGGGAGGCGTTGAATAGCTTATTACCTTTTTTAAAATTTGAGCTTGGCGTTTTTAAATTTTCTTTCTCTTTTAAAATTAATTACTTATAAATAAGTAATGTAAAATGCGGAAAGTAAAAAAGAGAAATAAGACACGATCGATTTATCCTGGTTCGTGATGCCGCAATCCCCTAACAGATTCGAACACCCCAACTCCAGTCCCCGAGCTCCTTCCCGGGCTCGAGATTTCGTCCACTATAAGTGTAATAACCCTAACTTTAGAAAGGCTACAGTGCCCAAATGAATAGTGATCTTGAGGAATCCAGGGAAATGGTGTGTAGGTACTCTATATTAGGGATGGAAAATGAGTAAACAGAAACCATATTAGTGTTGTACATTGAAAATAAGTGACTCGAAATGACGATGGATGTTAGAAATTCCTGAATTTTGATTTTTAGGATGTTGAGCTCGAACGAACTTCTATATCTTGGATATTAAGGAGTATAGAAATATTAAAGGAATTATATATTGAGGAATTAGTGAATTTAAGTTAAACCAAAGGATTCTTAAGTTAAGTGAATGCTAAGGGAATTTGGATTTTATAAACGATTTCAAAACCACTGGATAATGAGATATATTCGAAACGAACCACAATTAGACGAGTATAGAAACCAAACAACCAAGATTAGTAATATAACAAGGATACATACCACATTATTATTATCCAAGATTATTAACATTATACTTAGAAAATCAAGAAAAAGGGATTATTAGATCATCAAGATGATGTCACATTCCACTAACACCATTTTAAGGGTAGATTAGTCATTTAACTATGTAAATATCAACCAAGCTTCCAAGACAAGCTAGATTAACAAGATTAAGATGAGATAAGATGAAAACAAGCAAAAGAAATCTCTCCCCACCCATTCTTCTTCCAATCGGCACAAAGAAGAAAAAAAGGAGAAAAAAGAAAAAAAATAAAAACACAAACCCTAGCTAGCATCAACATTAAATCAAGAGGAAATTCATGGAGCTTCTTGGAGGTTAGGAAGGATCATATACAAAGTTTCAAAGCCAATCATCATCATCTTCATAGTTGATTCAAGCTAAGATAAGGTTGTTTAAGGATATACCAAGGTTTATTAAGGATCTTTAAAGCTTCAAGAAGAAACTCCGGAAGAGGGACGAGCCATACCGTCAGGATACCGAAACCGAGGCAAGATTTCTTCTATCCCTACTTGTAAAACTACTTATCTTCACAAAGAAACTTGATTTCATGGAATATATGTGTGATGCTATTATTACTATATGGTGAAGAAATTGTCTTCCTTGAGTATTGATATTGAAAAGAAGGGTATACGAAGATGTATATGAATATGACTATGAGTACGAAAATGTATATGAATATGGATATGAGTATGAGATGGATATGTATAGAGATGATTGTGCATGAAGTGAACATGCCTTATGATTAAAAGTAAATAAAAGAATGGTATCAGTTGTTATCTAGGGTTATATGATTTATAATATTTTGCTAAAGATATTCTTTCCAAATATCAGTGGTTTAATAAATAATAATTGATTATTATTTACTACTCTTAAAATAGATAGAAAATTTTATGAATATAAAAGTATATTTGATTTCTGAATATGAAAGAGAGGTCTGGATCATAATCAAAGCATTATGATATATATATTTTATAGAAGTAATGTGCGAGAATGGAAATGATATGAGAGAATGATATGTGGAATGATATTTTGAAAAGGGAATAATGATGTGATAAAAAGGGGGATTGCAACAGACTTGCGTAAGTGGCTGTGTCAGGGTTGTGTGCGACACAGTCCAGCATTTATTATTTTTTTACGGCACGAAGATGCCAAGGGAGGATGTTAGCAGGTGGCCTTCCTCCAGGGATGATCTTCATTCCTTCTACCGGTAGTAAAAAGAGAGCAGGTACGATTAGGCGACTGATCATCGTCCTAACGTATCAGGCGACAGCAGATATCCCCAATGTTTTTGACAAGAAAGTGTAGACAATGGTTTTCAGATTTCTATACTGAAAATAGAATAATGATATGAGATGATGGAATTATGGTTACAGATGAAGAAAAACTGATATTATATTATTTCAGATTTCTATACTGAAAATAGAATAATGATATGAGATGATGGAATTATGGTTACAGATGAAGAAAAACTGATATTATATTAATTTAGATTTCTTTCTTATAATAGTAAGTGGATGATGTATTATTAAATAAGAGCTTTATTCTTCCTTAAGGATTTTAATTGTTTTTCTGCTATTATATATGCATATACATATATGTATACCTGTTCACATTCTAAATTCTAGGTTACAATATTATCTTGCTGAGCTATTATAGCTCACTCTTGCTACTTATGTATATAGCAGCTAGGTCCCATGCCGATACTACGCACCACACCCCGCAAGAGGGTAAGGGAAAGGCGACCTTTTGAGCGAGTGCTGGCGACCATCCCCGAGGTAGTGACAAGCGAAGGGGCTTAGTATACTTATGTAAATTAAGAGTGTAAGTTGTAATAAACTTTGGATGTTGAAATGCTTCCTGTAGAAGCTTTGTTCAGCAATGTACTTAGTAAAATTCTGGGCTTGTAATAACTGTTAATTTTAAACTTTTAAATATTGTGGATGTTGTTCTATGAGCATATGACTGGTGTGTGTGTGTATTAGTGTGGGGTCAATTGCTTAATTATTAAATAAAAAAAAACTCAAGAGATATTGATATTGAATGGAAATTGGACCGTGATGACCTGGATCCTTGACCCCGGATCTAGGGGCGTCACAGATGGTATCAGAGCTAAGAGTCATCATGCTCAAGAACAAAAGTGATAATAATAAATGTATTAGTTATAATATAAATTGTGAACTTCCATCAAGTTCAGGGGTGGTATATCGCAGGTAGTATTTACTTTAAGCATATATTATAATTTATTAGACTGTTACTAATAGAATTTTATGTTTTATTATAGGGAGCGGAGATGGGTGAGCCGAGTCAGGACCCCCAGTGGCTAGGGATGTCAGAGCAGGAGCTATTAGATCTTCAGCTGGCCGGGGTAGAGGTCCCCGAGTATGCAGTTGAGGACCTCAGGGAGAGACGCCGGGCGGCGGCTAGAGAGCGATTAGAGAGAGAGGAGGCAGAGGAGCAGAGATGGAGAGATGCTGTGGCCATAGTGCCATATAAGGGTAGACCTTCTACAGGATTTGATGAGGCAGGTCCTTCCAGAGTGAGATGGGAGATTCCGGAGGAGGAGAGGCCGTTACGTAAGAGGCCTAGATTGTCAGTTATAGCTGAAGAGGAGGAGGAGGAGATTGAGTGGACTGATATCCATATGATACCTACCCCTGCCTTGCCTGTTCCAGTACCATCACCAGTCCCATCTCCCTCACCGTGGCCTGGCCCTCTAGAGGATCCAGTTGAGCCATTCACTCCGCACGGACATTTTATCTTCTCAGAGGATGAGATAGAGGGAGATCCATCTGAGCATGCAGATACCGAGTCTATTCCTCCATCCCCACCATTTGCACCTCCACCACCTCCACCTGTGCAGGCACCTGCCCCAGCTGCTGTGCCCCCTCAGGAGGCACCCTTACCGACAGGTGACTCTCTACCAGCCATTCTTTTGACGGAGTACTTTGCCCTTCAGGGTCAGTTGGAGGAGTCCCGTCGAGTGATAGACACACTGATGCAGAGGTCAGAGAGAGGGAGAGGAGGCATCATTCCTGATGGTACATCTTTGGGATTAGTGAGTGTTGAGCTGCGGGCCCTGGGTGACATTAGGAGGTTATTAGCTGATAGAGGAGACCCAGAGTGGAGGGCTGCGATAGTGGATACACTCACGACTATGGTAGTCCAGATCCGGGATATTATCAGGGCAGGACTGTGAGTCCGGATAGTAGTCTACGTCTCTAATCAGACTAGTCATCTTACTGATGTCTTTTTGTGGGATTAGTTTAGTTGGTTGCTGTTTTAATCCCAATCTGATTGGAAGACAGTTAGCAGCACTTTTGTTGTGGCAGACCAGTATGTATAGTTATGTTTGTAGGTTTCGAACCATGTACCCAAGTTGTAAAATATTTATGTAAATTAATGAAGTTTGTGCATTTCTATCTTAATTTTTGCTGCATTTTTTTTATAATAAATGTTGAGACTCAAAAATATTGATGTATAAAAGGTGATTGACTTAATGAAAAGGCTATCGTGTTAAGGGCGATACACTTACCTACTAAAGTTATGGTATAACTAGATGCAAATCGCGTGATAAAGATATTGTGATGTGCAAATGAGTTAATTAATGATATAATTGTGTATATAGAAATGATGTATATTGTAACCCAAATTCGGGTAATTAATAAGGACTATTGTTATGTACAGAACTATGCCGCCTAGACGTGATAGTAGAGCGAATGCAAGGGGAAATGAGAGAGACGAAAGAAGTCGAAATATAGAAGGTACTAGACTGAACGAAAATGCTCATAATGAAGAAAATCATGAAGAAGGAGAAG
Organism: Saposhnikovia divaricata; assembly: GCA_036435485.1. Lineage (NCBI taxonomy): Eukaryota > Viridiplantae > Streptophyta > Magnoliopsida > Apiales > Apiaceae > Saposhnikovia > Saposhnikovia divaricata. The sequence goes on along the minus strand of CM071595.1, from coordinate 63,885,270 downwards.
AGGAATCAACTGGCCAACAAAGGAATCCGGGAGGTGATCCCTTTACCCAATTCATGGACTTATTAAGACAAAATTTGGCTAATCCACAGAATCCCCAACAACCACCTGTTCTCCCCAATCAGGCAGCCAATTCCTTTCGTGCCTTTAAGTCATTAAAGCCCCCAGAATTTGAGGGAACCACTAACCCAGTAGTAGCTAGGGCATGGCTAAAAGAAATGGAGAAAGCTTTCGAAATACTGAGGATAGAGGAAGATCAGAAAACAGTTTTTGCAGCCTATCTCTTAAAGGGAGAGGCAAATTACTGGTGGGAAGCTAAGAAGAACCTAGAAGAAGCGGGAGTGATAACCTGGGAGCGTTTCACTAGGGTGTTCCTAGAAAAGTATTCTCCTAGGTATTTAGAAAACCAAATGGAATTAAAGTTTCTGGAGTTAAAACAGGATAACCTAACAGTGGCAGAGTATGAAACTAAATTTACAGAACTGTCTAGGTTTGTTCCCGAGTTTGTGCGTACTGAAGAACAACGAGCGAAAAGGTTTCAACAAGGATTGAAACCCTGGTTACGAACGAGAGTGGCCCCATTTGAGTTGACTGATTATGCTGCAGTGGTTCAAAAGGCATCAATTATAGAGGCCGAGAGTGAACAGGCTCAAATAGGTCGAGAGAATAAGAAAAGAAGATTTGAGGGTCCAAAAGGAGGTTCAAGTGAGGGAAGCTACTTTAACAAAGGAGGTAGAGGACAAAAATCTCAATTTATGGGAAAGTCGGGGGGTAACAAGACTACTAGTGAGACGGTGAATCAGGGTGGTAAATCTTCAGGGACATTTCAGTCCAATCAATCACGACCACCATTACCAGATTGTGACACGTGTGGTAAGAAGCATATAGGAGTCTGTAGAGTGCTGGGAGTAACTTGTTTTAAGTGTGGACAAAAAGGACACTACCTTAACCAGTGCCCATCAACTGATACAAACCCTAAAAGAGATGTTAAGTGTTACCAGTGTGGGAAATTAGGACACATTGCTAGAGATTGCCATTCAGGTAGGTCATACGCGCCAGGACAGAGTGGGGCTGCTTCAAATAGGCCTACTGCTAGAGTGTACAACATGACCTTAGGGGAAGCGTTGACGAAACCAGATGCGGATACAGGTACTTGCTTTCCGATTTAAATTTTGTGTGTAAGTCTTTGGTTAAGGATCGACTTAATCAATTAATGGAATAAATAAGTTAATAATATAGATAAGGAAAATCAGTATCTGTTAAGGGCTAGAAAACGTTATGAAAAGAAAAGTAGGAGTGTTTTGGGAAAACACAAGCTCGTTGAGACGAACAGGAAATATATATTATAGGTAGTATTTTCTTACAATTGTTTTAAAGAATATTATTAGAGCTTATTTTCTGGAAAATTTTACAGAGAGGAGCTATAGGAATATTGAGGAGTTAATATTTATGTCATGATAGAGATCAGAAGATGGTCAAACCATAAGTGAGATACACTACCATTCAGAAAAGGTCAATGTGGTGGCGGATATCTTCGTCAAAAGAGGAAGGAGAGACGGGATAACATGGAATGACTGGAAACAGGAGGAGATTTGTGGTGAAAAGACAGTAAAAGGACTGCTATTGATAAACTAAATGGCATGTTGATGAATGACAAGGAAGTTATGTTAGTGTATTTCTGCACAAACAAGATAGAGATATTACAAAAGGAAAAGGATAAAGGAAATAGTGTGGAAGTTAGAAGGTGTGAATGAAAAAGATACTTATAGACATTTCCAACATGATTCCGGGACGGAATCCTTTTAAGGGGGGAAGACTGTAATAACCCTAACTTTAGAAAGGCTACAGTGCCCAAATGAATAGTGATCTTGAGGAATCCAGGGAAATGGTGTGTAGGTACTCTATATTAGGGATGAAAAATGAGTAAACAGAAACCATATTAGTGTTGTACATTGAAAATAAGTGACTCGAAATGACGATGGATGTTAGAAATTCCTGAATTTTGATTTTTAGGATGTTGAGCTCGAACGAACTTCTATATCTTGGATATTAAGGAGTATAGAAATATTAAAGGAATTATATATTGAGGAATTAGTGAATTTAAGTTAAACCAAAGGATTCTTAAGTTAAGTGAATGCTAAGGGAATTTGGATTTTATAAACGATTTCAAAACCACTGGATAATGAGATATATTCGAAACGAACCACAATTAGACGAGTATAGAAACCAAACAACCAAGATTAGTAATATAACAAGGATACATACCACATTATTATTATCCAAGATTATTAACATTATACTTAGAAAATCAAGAAAAAGGGATTATTAGATCATCAAGATGATGTCACATTCCACTAACACCATTTTAAGGGTAGATTAGTCATTTAACTATGTAAATATCAACCAAGCTTCCAAGACAAGCTAGATTAACAAGATTAAGATGAGATAAGATGAAAACAAGCAAAAGAAATCTCTCCCCACCCATTCTTCTTCCAATCGGCACAAAGAAGAAAAAAAGGAGAAAAAAGAAAAAAAATAAAAACACAAACCCTAGCTAGCATCAACATTAAATCAAGAGGAAATTCATGGAGCTTCTTGGAGGTTAGGAAGGATCATATACAAAGTTTCAAAGCCAATCATCATCATCTTCATAGTTGATTCAAGCTAAGATAAGGTTGTTTAAGGATATACCAAGGTTTATTAAGGATCTTTAAAGCTTCAAGAAGAAACTCCGGAAGAGGGACGAGCCATACCGTCAGGATACCGAAACCGAGGCAAGATTTCTTCTATCCCTACTTGTAAAACTACTTATCTTCACAAAGAAACTTGATTTCATGGAATATATGTGTGATGCTATTATTACTATATGGTGAAGAAATTGTCTTCCTTGAGTATTGATATTGAAAAGAAGGGTATACGAAGATGTATATGAATATGACTATGAGTACGAAAATGTATATGAATATGGATATGAGTATGAGATGGATATGTATAGAGATGATTGTGCATGAAGTGAACATGCCTTATGATTAAAAGTAAATAAAAGAATGGTATCAGTTGTTATCTAGGGTTATATGATTTATAATATTTTGCTAAAGATATTCTTTCCAAATATCAGTGGTTTAATAAATAATAATTGATTATTATTTACTACTCTTAAAATAGATAGAAAATTTTATGAATATAAAAGTATATTTGATTTCTGAATATGAAAGAGAGGTCTGGATCATAATCAAAGCATTATGATATATATATTTTATAGAAGTAATGTGCGAGAATGGAAATGATATGAGAGAATGATATGTGGAATGATATTTTGAAAAGGGAATAATGATGTGATAAAAAGGGGGATTGCAACAGACTTGCGTAAGTGGCTGTGTCAGGGTTGTGTGCGACACAGTCCAGCATTTATTATTTTTTTACGGCACGAAGATGCCAAGGGAGGATGTTAGCAGGTGGCCTTCCTCCAGGGATGATCTTCATTCCTTCTACCGGTAGTAAAAAGAGAGCAGGTACGATTAGGCGACTGATCATCGTCCTAACGTATCAGGCGACAGCAGATATCCCCAATGTTTTTGACAAGAAAGTGTAGACAATGGTTTTCAGATTTCTATACTGAAAATAGAATAATGATATGAGATGATGGAATTATGGTTACAGATGAAGAAAAACTGATATTATATTATTTCAGATTTCTATACTGAAAATAGAATAATGATATGAGATGATGGAATTATGGTTACAGATGAAGAAAAACTGATATTATATTAATTTAGATTTCTTTCTTATAATAGTAAGTGGATGATGTATTATTAAATAAGAGCTTTATTCTTCCTTAAGGATTTTAATTGTTTTTCTGCTATTATATATGCATATACATATATGTATACCTGTTCACATTCTAAATTCTAGGTTACAATATTATCTTGCTGAGCTATTATAGCTCACTCTTGCTACTTATGTATATAGCAGCTAGGTCCCATGCCGATACTACGCACCACACCCCGCAAGAGGGTAAGGGAAAGGCGACCTTTTGAGCGAGTGCTGGCGACCATCCCCGAGGTAGTGACAAGCGAAGGGGCTTAGTATACTTATGTAAATTAAGAGTGTAAGTTGTAATAAACTTTGGATGTTGAAATGCTTCCTGTAGAAGCTTTGTTCAGCAATGTACTTAGTAAAATTCTGGGCTTGTAATAACTGTTAATTTTAAACTTTTAAATATTGTGGATGTTGTTCTATGAGCATATGACTGGTGTGTGTGTGTATTAGTGTGGGGTCAATTGCTTAATTATTAAATAAAAAAAAACTCAAGAGATATTGATATTGAATGGAAATTGGACCGTGATGACCTGGATCCTTGACCCCGGATCTAGGGGCGTCACAATAAGTAAACTCCTTATAGCAGGTGGAGAAACATTTACAAAATTACAACTATATATTTATCTTGAAGCGTAACTCCCCGTTACATTCTCAAAATATAAGCTACCCCGCTATATATTTATCTTGGAGCATAACTCCCCGCTACCTCCTCAAAATATAAAGCAGACCACTAATTATTTATCTTGGAGCGTAACTCCCCGTTACCTCCTCAAAATAATTAGTAAACCACTAAAATATTTATCTTAGAGCGTAACTCCAAGTTACCTCTTCAAAATATTTTAGTAAACCTAAAGTAGCCTTGGTGCTACCTTTGTAGGTCTTGGATCTTAGGTCTTGGGTCTTTCCTCCTCCTCACGGTACGAAGACACCCAACTCCCCGTCGGCGTGTCTAAGACTTGGGTCTTAGAGCAAAGATCACCTCACTTCACTTCACCTCACTACAAAGATACAACAACGAGCTACAACAAACAAAGTTGAGAGATAATGTAATATAGGCCGTGCAAAACTAGTATGTTACGGTACTAGCCACGAGGACGCTATTACGCATTAAAATAATTGATTTGTTATTAGTAAAAGTCGAGCGAGTCACGACGCCAATCGGACGAGCTACGAAACTTTAGTGGTGTGTGTAAGATTGCTTAATTATTCAACTCACAAGTGTGAGGACGAAATAAAAATATCAACTCACAAGTGCGAGGACCGTTAAGAAAAATGCTTATTAAACGTTAGCGATTTACGTAGTGCGGAAAATAGTAAATAACGGTACGGGATAAGTCACACGAGGGACTTGTCACACGAGCGCTGATGCAAGACAATAAATTAAACGTGCAACAATTATATCGGTGAATGCAACACACACTACACACGCAACACGCACAACACACACAACAAAATTTAACTAGTTTATGACCTTTGGCTTTATCCGATGGCTTGGTTGCCTAAAGCAAATAATTCTCAAATAAGAGGTATTCTCAAAGGATACGAACTAGGTTCCGGGACTAGTATGTGTAGATGTATACACACCAAAAAAAAAGTAACTAACTTAGAACCACTTGAAGTCTAGAAAGAAATCAAGAAGAACAAGCTAGGATCGAAGCCTAAAAACACCACAAACTAATGCCGAAAGAGTACCAATTGATGGATATACAAGGAGATATCAATGGTAACTCAAAGACACAAGAACGGACCACTTAAGGACTGCCTAAATTCGAGCTAAGGGGATGCCTAAAGAGTTTGGCCGAGAGGTGTTGTACAAGAGCAAGAAATGCACCAAAATTGCTACCAAAACAAGGCCACCAAGATCAATCAATGAAAGATAATTTAAGGGGGACACAAGGATCCTTAAACCTCTTCCAAAGCACTTTAAGAACCCACTTTAGTCGAGCTAAAGTTTTGTCTTCGAAATGGTCTTGGATAGAATTGTTTTAGAGCAAGAAATGGTGATAAAAACACTACCTAAGTGAGCTAGTTGTTAGGGAGCAAAACCCGAGATAATCAACTAATGCAAAGCACACACAACAAAATTATATGACACGGAAAACCCGCATCCCAACTTGTATTATTAATCCAAACAATAATCAATAATACAATCAATCTCACCAAACGGTGTTTTACTCACATGATACTTAAGCCAAACAATACTCAATTATACCTATCAAACATAATAGGACTATGTATATATAGCCATCACAAACTTAGCCACCAAGATATCCTAATCAAACTTGGTTTCCAGTTACAATCCTTATCATACTTGGTATCTAAATATACCATCTATAATAATTATCTAAATATATAATTATTACCCAATCCATATATGTTTTGGATCACCAAAACCCATACTTGTCTTGGATCACCCAAGACCCATACCATTGTATTGGGCTGAAAACCCAACAATCCTCCCCTTCAACCCAATACAATTTCATAACCAAATTAACGGTCACCATAACGGTCACCATCAAGCCAACGACGTCCATCCGTTAATGCCTCCCCTTGAACAATAAACTCTCCTTCTAGCACAAAAAGATTCCTCTTGTCTTTCCAACCTTTGAGTATCTCTAAATCCTTTTTAGTGACCTCCAACATACCGTTCTTCATCATAACAGTATGTCCCAAATCAACTAATTTACCCAATGAAATTAGATTTTGATTTAACTCCGGTACGTACCTTACTTGAGTTAACCTTTGAATACGACCATTGTGAAGTTTCATTGTTACCTCACCAATGCCATCAACCTTTACCCTTTTACCATTTGGTAAGGTTACCATCTTTCTCTTACACTTCTCGCAAGACGAGAACCACTCCTTCCTAGCACATATGTGATGAGAACATCTCGAGTCAAGCACCCATTCTTCTTTCGATCCCTTAACTTCTTGAACCAGAAAAGCATCTTCATCAGCAGCTACAAGTGAAACACTACCCGCTCCTTGAGTTTTCTTCAACTCCTTCAAATCTTTTCTTACTTGTGGACACGTGTATTGTACATGACCCAATTCTCCGCAATAAAAACACTTAATATTAGGGTTACGTTTCTTAGCATATATCTTATTCTTGTCACGTGCATCTACCATAAGTGCACTTCCATCAGATACGTCACTCGATCCTTGCTTCATCAATCTTTCGGTCTCTAAAAGAACGACAATGGTCTCATCTAAATCTAACATTATTTTCCCAACCAATAAAGAAGTAATCACAGTACTGTACTTCTTTGGTAGAGACATAAGTAGAAGAACAGCTTTGTCCTCATCCTTTAATTTTTCATCCAAATTATTCAGTTGGTTAATCAATCCATTAAAACGATTCAGATGATCTCTTAAATCTCCATCTTCTTCCATCTTGAGCCCGAACAAATCTTTCTTGAGGAACAACTTGTTAGCCAAAGACTTTTAGTGATATATCTTCGTTAACTTTTCCCACAAATTCTTAGGGTTATTCTCCTCAATAACATCATACTTGATTTCCGGTTCAAGGGCCAACCGGATTGTCGATGCCGCACGTAACTTCATGTCTTTCCACTTTGTAACTTCCACATCAGTAGGCTTCTATCTTCAAGAGTCGCATATAACCCTCGTTGAATTAACAGATCTTTCACTGTGCTCTACCATAACGTAAAATTATTTCTACCATTAAACAATTCAATCTCGAATTTTCCTCCACCCATATCCATCACGAACCTTGGCTCTGATACCACTTGTTAGGGAGCAAAACCCGAGATAATCAACTAATGCAAAGCACACACAACAAAATTATATGACACGGAAAACCCGCGTCCCAACTTGTATTATTAATCCAAACAATAATCAATAATACAATCAGTCTCACCAAACGGTGTTTCACTCACACGATACTTAAGCCAAACAGTACTCAAGCATACCTATCAAACATAATAGGACTATGTATATATAGGCATCACAAATTGAGCCACCAAGATATCCTAATCATACTTGGTTTCCAATTACAATCTTTATCATACTTGGTATCTAAATATACCATCTATAATAATTATCTAAACATATAATTATTACCCAATCCATATATGTTTTGGATCACCAAAACCCATACTTGTCTTGGATCACCCAAGACCCATACATTGTATTGGGCTGAAAACCCAACACTAGTTTGAGCACCAAATGAAAGATATTCAAGGAGGGATTAAAGGTGACTCAAAGACACTTGAAAGAACACTTCAAGGACTGCAAGAAATGAGCTAAAGGACTGCCCAAGAAGGTATGGCCGAGAGGTAGGTTTTGGGTAAGAAATGGTGCTAAAACAAGCTTAAAAGGTGTATAAAAGATGAAGGAAGAAGCTTGTTTGCTAGATACTTTTTGGGGAAATTAAAATCTGGAATATGGTGTGTATCTAGAGAGAAAGTACCAGCATTTCTTTGGCTCTTAGGGCTTGAGGAAATGGGTGGGAATTAGCTTGATATTTATAGGCATAAAGATCATCCACCATAGTCACATTTTCATTATTATCAAGATCATCAATCTCTATAATTTCAGTAGTGTTGGGAACAACTGAAGCAATAGGAATACCTAAGGCAATATTACTAGGAGGTGAGTTACCATGCATGTTGATCTGAAACTGAATAATCTGAGCTAGAGTGCTCTCAAGCAGGGTCATCCTAGACATAGCAGTGTTGATATAGCTTTGCACAGTCTCTAGCTTAGACAAAACCCTATCATAGTTCTCAACAAGAATGTCCAGAGTGGACTTCAAAGAAACACAGCCAGTCTTAAGCTTATCTAGGTCTGCAGTCATAGTCCTAATGGTCTCATAGGGTACTTTGACAAGAAGTTCAGTAGGTTTAAGTTTCTCAACAACAATGGGCTCTTCAACAGGGGGATCAACATAAATGTTGAGAGGCAACACAGATCTAGAGGTGTACTCAGAAATCTTAGTTGTGACATGAAAGAGAGGGGTGTGTTGATATTGTACTTAAGAAACTCAAAGATTCTAGTCAAAAGAAGACCATAGGGGTTGAGACCTTGCTTAGAGGCAGAATGCATCCTAAGCATAATCATATGAGGAATGTCGAAATTAAGTCTATTTGTGGCTATCCTATGCATGATTTTCATCTCAATAAAGGATACAAGCTTCTCATCAATAGGAAAGAAGTTGTGTTTGACAAACAAAGCAAGATTCTGATAAATAGGAGTGAAATGGTCATACCTAAGACCTCTATCATTAGAAAAGACATTAGGAGGAACCTTTACACCACAGAAGAGAGAGATAAAATTCCTATATTCATTTCTTTCAAACACAAAGGTCTTAGAGATGTCAATGTGATCAAAAGCATAAAGAGTGGGATGGATTAAGAGCTTTGACACAGACTTCTTGGTCAACAAGACATGGAATGCCATTCACAATGGAAGTGAGAAAGACAGTTCCATTAGGACTAGGGTTAAGAGTTAGGTTATTGTAGAAGTCAGAAACCAAGCTCATAAGAACCCTCTTAGTAGGATAGATCAGAAATGGTTCTAACTTAGCTCTAGTGAGAACTCTGTGAAGGTCTGAGTCATGAAATAACTCAACCAACTGACCAGGCACAAGCTTACCCTTTACAGGCTTATCAAGGCCATGCTTAGACATGAACAAGGCATTATTATACTTGGCTTTCTTCTTCTTGTTTCTGGAACTAAAAGAAGATGACTTAGAGTGAGTGTTGGTGTTGGTTTGTGTGCTGGGAAACAAAGACAGAGTTGTGTTTAAAGGAGTTAAAGGAATTGAGCAATTAAGACAATCAGGAGCCATGTTTAATTGTATGAAGACAAACGAAATGAATGCATGAATATGAAGTAAATGCAGCAAACACTTCTCTTAAATACACAGATATGCAAGGTTTAAACATATAAAGATATGCAGGAACAGTTCAAGAGCAGTGAAAACAGTACAAGCACAGTAGCAAGGACAGTCAAGTACACATTGAGATATGATATTGTGCGGAGAAGTAAGGCTACTTATCAGTATATTACTAGCTAATTCGGCCAAAAGCAAGCATGCAACCTTATTTATAGCATTTAACAGAAAATAGCAATAAATGCATTTAGGTAGTTGACATACAAGAATTCACTTTTAGCAAAATTAGTATTATAAAAGCACAAGTCTCGCATCTTATCAGCTGTGTCTGTAACTTAAATCAAAGTCTCACACATACACATATAAACATGTCTCAGAGCACATACAAGCATATGTATATAACACACACATACACTCTCTCTCACAGATCACATGGACATTCACAAAAATAATTATGAACTCTAAGAATAGAAGTGCAGAGCTAGAACTTAGGAAATGACATGTATCAAATCACTAAAAGTTATCCTAACTAAGTTGGTAACTAGATGAAAAAAAAGTTATCACACAAAGAGATCAATCTAGTTAAGAGACAGTCTAACCAACTCAGTTCAAGCAACTAGATTATACACATATATTTGTCTAAGGATAAAATCAAAACAAATTCAATGCACTTAGACACAAAACTTACAATCTGCAAGCTATTAAACAAATAAGTTCTAGAAGCATAGGATATTAAAATAACTCTAGCACAGATATTAGGACTGAGGTCTATAAGACTATACAATTCTTTAAATTTCGTCAGTTCCTAAGTGATCAGAAAATTCAATTTTAATCCTATTAAGTCTAAATGATCACATAATCAAATAGAATCCAATTTTATAACTTAATAAACATTAAGTGATCAGATAGGCAAATATTAAAGAGATTTCCATTTTTATTCATCTAGAAATCCTAAGTGATCAGAGATAAAACTTATATAAATGAATATATAAATTTTATAAATTTTGCAACCTACTTAGATGCATACAAAGATAATGAACTCATGTGAGCAAGAATGTAGTTGCAGTTATATGTAGTACTTAGAGTTAAATAGTTAATTAGCAAAGATAAATCTTTTTCAAGATTATGCTAACTGCAAGTTAGATAACTCTAGACTGTTAGACACTACCACTTAGCACACAAAGAATGCACACTACAAGCAAAAGTTAAACAAATTAGGCAATGTACAATATGAATATATACTAGGACTGATACAAGGCACAATGCTAAGGCTGGTACAGGGCACATAACAAATAATATGAATCAATTCAATTAGCACAAAACCATAAGCACAGGGCACACTAGTATCACAGTCATCTTAAGAAGTCAACAATAACTCAATCAACTCAAACAATTACCAGGCATTATTAAAATAGTTGAAATCAAAATGCAAGAGTTTGAGAATTTTGTGTACCTTAGTCATGGTGGTAGTACACATGACAATATCCAAATATTACACTAGCACTTACTTAGGCAAACACAGTGTCAAGTCCTCACAAATGCACACAAGTACTCACCAAGGCAGTAACATCATCACACAAAAACTTTCACACAATATTAGGGTTAGGATAAATGATCAATTAAAAAATATAATCAAATAAAGTAAGATATCAAGGATATGATCACTACAACTGTAATCAAACAATAATGTATTGAGGTGCTTCCTAGTTAGGCAGAAAACTTATACTCATACACTCAAGAATTTCAAAATTTTCTATCTAACTAGGAGAACCTCATTACAAGATCATTGAGATAGGCTCGATTTTTCAACAAAATCATTGCACAGAGATGTCTCTTGGTACTCCAGAAATCTCAATAATCAATCACAACCAAATGAGAGTTTTATGACGTGCCAATAAACTCTCTTTACAATAACATTGATATATCAAAATCTAAGCACATAAACCCCCAAATAATCATCATAGCACTATGATTTCTATCTCTGTGCACAGAGATTATCTAACACAAGAGCAATCACCTCTGTCCACAGATAGAAATTACAATACTGTGATGAGAAAACATAGAATATTCACACAAATACATATGATTACCATATGATCAATTTCACCGGATCAGACAAGTCATGGCGCTTTAAAAACATCAATCATTTGAAACTATTACATCTTCTAAGTGCCACACTCGACTGACCCGATTAAAGAGATCATATAAACACGAACAAATCGATTAATCAATTTTTTTTGAAGGCTTTTTGTTAAACCTATATCAAACTCGAATTTTGGGGAAATAAATATCGGATAGATACTTGAGAGTTTGATATTAGGGTGTATGTATTTCGATGTGAGGAACACTAATCTGGAGTTGGATTTGGCAATCGAGGATAGGTTTGGCCGGAATTTGAGTATCAAAGGCTAGGGTTTTTGACCAATTTGGTAAATAAAACAGGAGGGAGAAGAGATAGTTTGATCTTTTTTTGGAAATTATTTAATAAAACTTTCTACGGTCCAGATCTCCTCCGACTTTTGAATATACGGTTCTGATTACCTCGCGCCTTTTCGATGCTTGACCGGCTGACTGTTGACTACAAATCCCCATACATGCATTCTCCTTATGCGCATGCCCCTGTGATTTATTTTTAAATTTGACATGATTTTATTTAGTTTTAAAAAACTGTTTTCAAAAAATCATATACAATAGTAAATAAATCAGAAAAATTCTCCAAAAATTTCTGCGCCACCAGAAAAATAACTATTTTATTTTTAGAATAATAAAATGCACAAAGTTAAAATTTTTTGAAAATAAATAAATTTTAACTAATAAATGTAGTATGGAACTTATTCAAATTAATTTGCAAAATTAACCAAACCACATACTTCTTTTGGTTTAATTATTTGCAGCCCACAACATTGTGGAAGAAATCTGAACGTTCAAGTCCCGCTTGAAAATCCGCTTAAGCAATGCTCTAAGTTGTAAAATAATTAAAATAAAGTAATATATACTTTGAATAAGGTTTGACAAATTAATTCGGGTACTCCATCATTCCTAAATCAAACCGCAATTTAGAGAATCTTTCGGAGCTTAAAGGTTTCGTGAAAATATTCGCGATATTAATTTCGGTATCGATATGAACCAATTTAATATCACCTTTATTAACATGATCACGAAAGAAAGTGATGTCTAATATCTATGTGTTTCGATCGAGAATGCAATGCCGGATTTTTACTCAAATAAATTGCACTCGTATTGTCACACAAAATAGATACCACATCGAATTTAACAACATAGTCGGCTAATGTTTGCTTCATCCACAAGATTTGAGCACAACACTTCACGACCGCTATATATTCTGCTTCGGTGGTAGAAATAGAAATAGAGTTTTGTTTCTTCGAAAACCAAGAAATTAAACATCCACCGAGGAATTGACAAGTACCACTAGTGCTTTTTCTATCAATTAAATGCCCGGCATAATCCGAATCAGAAAAACACACTGGGTCAAATGGATGTCCTTTATGATACCAAAGACCTAAATCTGTAGTACCTTTAAGATATCTAAATATCCGTTTAACCGCGGACAAATGAGATTCTTTCCGATCCGCTTGAAAGCGAGCGCATTTACCAACGCTAAATTGAATATCCGGTCTACTAGCCGTGATATAAAGTAAACTTCCTATCATCCCTCGATATTTCTTAATATCTACGGAAACACCGTCTTTATCTATAGATAGCTTATCGGAGATTGACATAGGAGTACTAATAGGCTTTGCATTTTCCATCTCGAATTTCTTTAACATTTCCTTAAATATTTCGATTGTGAAATGTGAATACCACCTCGAGATTGTTTAATTTGCAAACCTAGGAAGAAATTTAATTCTCCCATCATGCTCATTTCGAATTCTTTACTCATCTTTTCCGAGAATTCGTTACATAGTGATTCTTTGGTTGCACCAAAAATAATATCATCCACATAAATTTGAACGAGCAAGATATCATCACCTTCGTACTTCGTAAATAGATTAGTATCCGCAATTCCCATTTTAAAAACATTGTCGGTTAGGAATTTACTTAACCGCTCATACCAAGCTCTCGGAGCTTGTTTTAATCCGTATAAGGCTTTGTACAATTTATACACATAGTTAGGATGTTTATGATCTTCGAATCCCGGTGGTTGTCTTACATACACTTCTTCTTCTAAGACACCATTTAGGAATGCCGATTTAACATCCATTTGGTAGACTTTGAAACCTCTATAACATGTGTAAGCTAAAAACATTTGAATAGACTCGATTCTAGCTACGGGAGCATAAGTTTCATCAAAATCTATACCTTCCATTTGAGTATAGCCTTGAGCAACTAATCTTGCTTTATTTCTTACCACTTCTTCACCTTCGTCAAGTTTATTACGAAAGACCCATCTTGTTCCAATAATGGAAGTATCGGGTGGTGGAGGCACGAGTTCCCAAACTTTATTTTGAGTAAATTGATTTAGCTCATCTTGCATGGCATCAATCCAATCCTCGTCTAATAAGGCTTCTTGAGCCGATTTAGGCTCAATTTGTGATAAAAATGCTATGTTACTCACAATGTTTTGAACTTGATCTCGAGTTTGAACGCCTTTACTAAGTTCACCTAAGACATTGTCTATAGGGTGATTCTTAATCAATGGAATCTCCAGAGGCAATCGAACTTCGGTCTCAATTATTTCGAGAGGATTAGTAGGAATTTTAGTTCATAGATCCATGGTTCCTATTTGACGAATAATATTCTCCACTTCGGCACTAGAACCATTTTTGGGATCATTAGAATCATCATCCTCTTCGACCAAATCTTTAAACTTAGAAAATGGTTTTGACTCATCAAATACAACATTCAATGTTTCTTCCACTACTAAAGTTCCAAGATTAAATACTCGATAAGCTTTGCTAGTATTCAAATAACCATGAAATACACCCTCACATGATTTGGGGTCGAATTTTGTTAGATAGTCTTTTGAATTCAAAATATAGCATTTGCTTCCAAATACCTTGAAGTAGCTTATCTTTGGAGTTTTACCAAAATAAAGTTTATATGGAGTCTTCATTTTGATAGGACGTAGTAAAACTCTATTAAGAACGTAGCAAGCCGTAGACATAGCTTCGGCCCAAAAATACTTTGGCCTACGATATTCATTCAACATCGTATTTGCCATTTCTTGTAACGTTCTATTTTTCCTTTCAAAAACTCCGTTAGATTGAGGTGTATACGGAGCCGAGAAATTATGAGTAATACCACATTCTTCACAAAAGTTAACAAAATCCGAATTGTCAAATTCCCTACCATGATCGGTCCTTATATAGACGATCGTGTTATTTTGTTGATTTTGTTGATTTTGTATTCTTTTGAAAAGTGCAACAAACGATTCAAATGCATTGCTTTTTGCGTTTAGGAATTCCATCCACGTAAAGCGAGAGTAGTCATCAACTACTACAAGAGCGTAAAAACACCCTCCTAGGCTTTTGTACGGGAATCGGTCCAATAATATCCATATGCAAGAGCTCGAGTGGTCTAGTAGTAGACACCATGAATTTGGCTTTATGAGATGAACGAATTTGTTTGCCAATTTCACAAGCTTCACACACATGATCTTTTACGAAACTTAGTTTAGGTAATCCTCGAACATGTTCTTTCGAACATATGTTCTTAATGAGTTTCATGTTAATATGACCCAATCTATGGTGCCATAACCATGGATCCTCATTCATGGATACCAAACAAACATTATCGTAATCATTTAGGTCACACGAATAAACATTCTTATTCCGTGGACACTTAAGAATCAAATTCCACTCTTTGTCATAAATAGCACAATGAGATGGAAAGAAAATCACTTTGTAACCATTATCGCAAAGTTGACTAATCGAAAGCAAGTTGTACTTTAGTCCCGTGACTAATTGTACATTCAAAATTTTAAAGCTTTCATTACCAATATCACCAATACCAACAATATTACCTTGACTGCTATCACCAAAGGTTACACTTTCGGCGGTTACCTTTTTAATATTGTTCATCAAATATCTATTTCCCGTCATGTGCCGTGAGCAACCACTATCAAGATACCATACATTCTCCTTAGCAGTAAGGCACACCTACATGAATGATTAATAAAATTGATTGGTACCCTTTTTACTTAAAGGTCCGGGTGTTAGCACATCATATGGTACACGAGTGCTATCATAAATAAATCTATGCATAGGATAATCATTCACATAGACAATATCATTTCTAGATGCTTGATTCCTATTAGATATATGATTAGGATTTCTCCTTGGCATATATTTAGGATTACCATGAAAAGCACGACCATTACTACGGGGAAATATAGTAATAGTATAATCTCTAGAATGATTATTGGCATGATAATTTACACGATTATTTCTATCATTGTAGTTTCTAGGATATGCATGATGACTCGATCGAACATTATAATGATTTACATTTCTAGACATATGATCATTTTGGTTCCGAATACACTATGCCATAGATGGCTTTATACAACACTTAGGGGGGGGTGTTACCTTCCTAGGTGTTACCATAGCTATGAAATTTTTGACCTACCACAACGCTCTAATTTTGGTGTTACCATATCCTTAAAGGTATGTTACCATAGCTGTGGAAGGTGTTAAACTTAGTAACACCATGAGTTGTGTTACCTTAGAGTATAATTAATATATTTTTGAATTTTATTTGTATTTAACGATTTAATAAATATTAAATTTAAAAATTAAATAATTGTAATCAAGTCATTGAATTTATTATTATAAAAATAATATTCTATCAAATACTTGAATTGTTTATATTATTACAATGTCAATATATTTTTAAATATTTTTATTTAAAATATCTTAAAATAAAGTAATATTCAAAAATTATTAAAAAAATTTTAAATTTATTACTAAAATTATTGGAGAAAATAATATGGTATAATAAGTTTAAATTATTATTCAATAATTGAAATAACAAACTTTATAGTCATACAATTTTTTATAAGAAAATTAATAATTTTTATAATATTAGAAAATGAAAAAAAAGTAAAGTAATGAAAAATTGAAAAAACATTGGGTAATGGTTGGGCGGCAAAAAAAAAAGAAACCGGGCAAATCAAAATTGGTTTAAGTCAGGGGAAATTGGGGATTGTTTCTCGCTCAATTATTTGCCTCTCTCTCGCTCACCTTTCTCTCTCTTTCTCTCGAACAACATTAGGCAGGGGAAATTGGGAGAAAATTGGATCGAATACAAGGTGGGGAGAAAATTGGGGAAAGTGTATATAGTGGCTCTTTCTTCTCACTCCTCACTCTCTCACAAGGATTAAGGTTAATCAAAACTTGGTTGAATTAGGGTCTAATTAGGGTTCGACCTGAGTTTAATCGAGGCAGGGTTTGTGTTTCAAAGTGTTTGATATCAATTTGAGGTATTAATCTTTCTTCATATGTTTTGATTTTTATATATCTCTATGTCTCTCTCCCCTCTCTATGTCTCTCTCTGTCTCTCTCCCCACTCTCTCTGTCTCTTTCTCTATCTTTCTCCTCTCTCTCTATCTCTCTCCCCCTCTCTCTTTATCTCTCTCGTCTCTCTCCCTCTCTCTGTCTTTTTCTCCATCTCTCCTTTTTATCTCTCACTCTGTCTATCTATCACTCTGTCTATCTCTCCATCTCCCCTAGGGATGGGCGTCGGGGCACTTCGGGGCCGGGGAGTGCTATCCCCGCCCCCATCCCCGAATTCAAACCCGATCCCCGTCCCCGGCCCGATCCCCGTCGGGGACTAATTTTCATTCCCCGTCCCCGGCCCAAACGGGTAACGGGGATCCCCGCGGGGAATCGGGGAATTTTATTTAAAACAAAAAATAATATTAAATAATTTTAAACACTAACTAGTGAGCTCAAATGCACTAAATTAAAATTAAAAAATATTACTTAAAGAAATAATTATAAATAACATGGAAAATAAGTTATTTAACTATTAGAAAGAGAAACATATAAAATTAAAACATCATTTTATTTTCAATATGAAGTATTGAAAATTCGTATATATTAATATATGAATATCAATATATATATATGTGTGTGTGTGTATATGTATATATTTGAGTGTGATGAAATCGAGTTGGGATGGAAAATTAGGTCGGGTAGAGAAAATCGGGGCGGGGGTCGGGGATCGGGCCGGGGAGACATAAAAACCCGGCCCCGGCCCGCTCCCCGATTTTTTTTAAAACTTGTCCCCGCTCCCCGGCCCGTACCCGAAAAAATCCCCGATTCCCCGCCCCGTACGGTGCGGGGATCGAATCGGGGTCGGGCGGGCCGGGATGAATGCCCATCCCTAATCTCCCCTTTTATCTCTAATTTGACATTACAATTAAATGGGGTTTACTCTGCACATATTTTGCTAGCCTACTTGAATTTAAACATTTTATAGTATATGATATTGATATTTATAATGGGGCTTGTTGATTTGTTTGGTTTGGTTGATTGGGAACAAGAATCATATCCTGAGTATCAAGATTTGGCTATTCTACGACCTTTGTTTGCAGTGTTTTTTCCTTCAGTTAGGTTCTTTCTTGACAGATTTGTGATTGAGGTATGTACTTAAGTTAACATTTGATGTGTTTGTGTGTTCATTTTTAATTTTTTTATATGGTTCTTGGATTAGTATGGTTAAGGTTTTGTTGTTGTTTAATGTTTGAATTAGTATGTTTGTAGAATTGTAGTAGATATTGTTAGTTGCATCTTGGGTTTTTGGTAAATTTGGAATTTTGTTGTTCTTGTAAGATGTACTTATCAATGAGTAGGGTGAATAAAAATATGCATTTGAGATATTGACATGTTTTTCATGATGCCTTACAAACTCAATATAGAATAGATTGTTTATTGGTGGTCTGGTGTATTGGTAGATCATGGCGATGGTACATCTTAATTTGTGATTGGTGACTAGCAGGGTGCACACATACTACATAATCCATAGTGAACTGTCTGTTTGGTCGCAAAAAGACCTTATCATTGATGCGTAATGAAATCAATATTATAACCATTTGAGTGGATAAATTCAGAGAAAAAGAAACTAAGGTAGTTTAACATCTAATGCATAGAATAGGTCTGAGAGCTATGAAAGAAGAGAGTTTTTTTACTTCATATTCCTATTAACTGGTTCACACATTATGAAATCTAGAAGACAGGCTTATTTTTGCACTGTCCAGAGAGTATGCTCCAAAAGATTCCACAGCGGAATTGATATTAACATTCTGGCAACAAGATTTTTAATCAAGTAATGATCGTAAAGTGGGATTGTGATGTTTAACAAGACTTGTATTTAAGTTTCTGTTCTATTTATGATGGTTCCCTAAAAAATCATTGTGTTTATATTAATGAACTAACATACTATTATTTCTTGAACAACCAGTCAAATCAACCGTGTCTGATGATCATGAATAGAGCCGGTCCCATGACTACAGCAGATTTTTACAGTTAAAATTTAGGATGTGTTTGTAGGAACTTTGTATTTGATACGATTACTTGATATCTACCAAGTGTAATGCTGACATTATTTATGTACACTGTCCCACCACTAATGTCGACTTTTGTTTTTCATAGTTTAGAGTGTCTTCTTCTCCAATATTCTGTCGGGATCAGTTTTGGAGAGGTTTGATAACCTTTCAAGTTTATGGGACATTCCTTTGCAACTTGCCAATGGAGTACCATCACTGGTGATCACTCTTCTAATTTGTTAAAAATAATTATCTCAACTGTATTAGCACTTCTATCTATCTTAGGTATTTGTGGTTTTCTTGAATGTTTGCCACGTATTTTTCGCACTTATGGCTTCAGGACCTAAAATGTCTTTGTTTTACTTATAATATATGGTTGGCAGGGGACTCTTCCAGTCTTCCATACATATATTTTGCCATGGTTGTAATGATTTAGTTTAAGTCAACTCTAGGTGAAATTTTTCCATGTCTACAGACTCAGAATATCTGATGCTATAAAATTCTAATCCTTCCACTAGAGATTGTAGATTTTGGGTTCAACAGCTGCAGGTAACCATTAATTGCACATTCATATCTGCTTTGGTTATCTGATTTGCTTTGGTTTACTCTTTATTGAATGGAGGAAATCTCTACTAGATACTATTGTTACGTAACAGCCTCTCCGTCCATTTCCTTGCAACTCTGAGTTTGGCACTCATTTAAAATAAATTGTGCAGTTTATAATGTTTAAGTTGGTGATAGAGGATGGTGCTATTATATATCTGAACTGGAGCAAAGTTTTTGGAATTGAAGTTACACGATGTTTATCAAATTATTGACTAAATAATTGAACTTCTGCAGGCTGTCTTCTTTATAACATATAACATAGACTGCCCATGACAATTAAAACATGTGGTGCATTGCGCATATTGCTAATTTTTTTACATCAAAATATATCAACTGAAACATGTAGACTGCCCATGACCAGCTCTCTGTTCATGAACTTAGGGAAAGTTAGCTCCAGAGAAGCGCTCAGGACAATGTATTGGCAGCGGCAGTAGTCGTGAACTCAACTGTATCAAATGACAAGGTAAATAATTATTAACCAGGAAATCCAGTTTAACAGTTCTATTTCCCATGAAGCCAGTGAGTTTATATGATCATGTTAACTGTTAGTAATTTATTTTCTCGATTTTTTTTATCACGTGAATAAATATTAATCTTGCTTTTGATATGTGTTGAGTTAATTTGTTTGATGTTAATTCAGGATCCTTCCAATCATGTTTTCCATGTTGTCACGGATAGGCTTAATTATGCTGCAATGAGGATGTGGTTTTTGGTAAACCCACCAGGGAAAGCTACAGTATAGGAAAGAATAATAGTGGAAATAATAGTGTGGAAGCTGATGAAGCAGCTAAAAGAGAGTATTAGTAAAGGAGAGAATGAAGGCTGACACCAAAAAAAGCCAAGGGGATTTAGATCTTATTAACCTGGTGAAATTGTTAATATTTGTGGGGGATAGATTAGTTTTTGTTGGGATGCTTAAGTAAATGTAATCGGTTGTATGATTTGTAATTTTTTTCTTTAAATTAATGATATTTACAGTTTGTAGTTTTATTTTTGATTTGACATTTGTGTGTTTTTTAATCTTTTTTGTTGTATTTATGCATTTTTTTTATGAATATTAGATTATTTGGTAGTCAAAGCAAATCATTTATGGCTTGCCTAAGCTCTTCTTCTTTGTCACCCGTTAAAGATTGTTCAAGTTCTTTAATCCGATTATCTCGTGTAGCAATTTCACTTGCTAATGCTTTATTTCGAATTTTTAAATTCAAAATCTTAACATGAAGCTCACGATTCTTATCATTGACATGTAACAAATCTTTTTTCATTTTCTTCGGCTTGAATAACTAGAGAAATATTCTATATTTTGAGATTTCGGATACTTTCATTCTTTCCATTTATCTCGATTTTCAAGCGCTCATTTTGTGAAGAAATGAAATCGGAATATTCTTTGTCGTTAACATGAATATCCTTTAAACGATCGACTTCATTTTGAAGCTCACTATTTGTCTCACGATATTTATTCCTTTCGAAACTCATCGTAACAAATTTGCAATTCATGTCATCAAGACTCGATTTTAATGAGTTCACTAACTTATTAAGTTCAGAAGAATCCAAACTAGAATAATCCATACTTGAAAAATGCACATTTAAATAATCACTACTACATGATGCAACATTTAAATTAGAAGTAGAGTTTTGGGTTACCTCATGGTTAGTAGTCGATTTGTCCGTTGACATAGATTCGTCGGAGAGAGCCATTAAGCAAAGGTTGACAATTTCTTCGGTTTCTTCTGGTGCTTCTTCGTCTTCACATTAATCCCAACCGTTCTCCGCGACAAGACCTCGACCTTTAGGTAACTTTGGACATTCACGTCTAAAGTGACCCGGTTGTTTGCATTCTAAACAAACATCTTGAGTTTCTCCAACTATTGGCTCCTTTCGCTTAGGTGCCGAATGGTTCTTTGTATAATTCGGATTATTATACGAATTATTACCTTGAGGTGCACCTTGAGTTTTAACATGATTCGTATTAGGGGAGTTATTATACGAATTAGGAGCACCTTGATTTTTAGTATAACTCGTATTCGGAGAAGTATTTCGATAATTCGGCCTCCCTTTCGAATTAAATACTCGATTTTGGTTGTTCGATTTTAGGAAGCCTTTTCCGTACCTTTGAGCTTTACTTTGCAAAACACAGCGAAGTTGTCTCGATAATAAAGCGATTTCATGTTCATCGAGATTTTCTAACTCTTCGTTTAACTCGTCATCATTTTCTTCTTCATCGATTAATATAGCTTTTAAAGCCATATTCTTTCATTTGTCGTTCGTTTTAGGGACAACTTTATCCGGTATATTATCTTCCTCGTAAGCACGATGATTCCCGAATAAACTATCGATGGAGTAGTCGTTAAGACTATGCATTTCTTTGATCGTGGTAACTTTGACTTTCCAACTCGGAGGCAAGGCTTTTAAGATCCTTCGATTTTTTTCATTAGTCGTATAGACCTTACCGAGTTGAGCAAGCTCATCGATTACACGAGTAAACCTCATTTCCATATCGATGATAGTTTCACCTTCGAGAAGTTTAAAATTCTCGTACTCATGAATTAAGGTATCCATTCGAGATTCCTTAATATCTTTTGTACCCTCGTAAGTGATAACTAACTTGTTCCACATTTCTTGTGCCGACTTGCAATTATTAACACGTTTGTATTCTTTTTCCGCAAGTGCACTGGTTAACACCATTTCTGCTTTTGCGGCTATATTCATCCTTATTTCTTCCTCGGGAGTATATTCACCAACCTTTTTCTCGATGGTTTTTCCACCTTCGGTTTTAGTAGGAATAACTACATCGTCTTCGATAGCCATCCAAACTTCAACACCTTGGGATCTAACATAAATCCTAAATCGTGTTTTCCAAGTTGCAAAATTTGTACCATCGAATAGTGGAGGTCTAGAACTCGAAAGACCTTCACCACAACCGATCGTATTTAAATACGCCATTTTAACGATCTACTTTTGGTTACGTTTTTCAAACTTCACAACATTCAAAATAACGAGATTAAAAGTAACTGCTTTGATACCAATTGATAGGTCCCGAATGTGTGTTAAATAAGCTAGAAGGAGGGGGGGTTGAATTGCTTATTACCTTTTTTAAAATTTGAGCTTGGCATTTTTAAATTTTCATTCTCTTTTAAAATTAATTACTTATAAATAAGTAATGTAAAATGCGGAAAATAAAAAAGAGAAATAAGACACGATCGATTTATCCTGGTTCGCGATGCCGCAATCCCCTAACGGATTCGAACAACCCTACTCCAGTCCCCGAGCTCCTCCCCGGGCTTGAGATTTCGTCCACTATAACTAAACTCCTTATAGCAGGTGGAGAAACCTTTACAAAATTACAACTATATATTTATCTTGAAGCGTAACTCCCCGTTACCTTCTCAAAATATAAGCTACCTTGCTATATATTTATATTAGAGCGTAACTCCCCGCTACCTCCTTAAAATATAAAGCAAACCACTAATTATTTATCTTGGAGCGTAACTCCCCGTTACCTCCTCAAAATAATTAATAAACCACTAAAATATTTATCTTAGAGCGTAACTCCAGTTACCTCTTCAAAAATATTTTAGCAAACCTAAAGTAGCCTTGGTGCTACCTTTGTAGGTCTTGGATCTTAGGTCTTAGGTCTTGGGTATTTCCTCCTCCTCACGGTGGGAAGACACCCAACTCCCCGTCGGGGTGTCTAAGACTTGGGTCTTAGAGCGAAGATCACCTCACTTCACTTCACCTCACTATAAAGATACAACAACAAGCTACAAACAAACAAAGGTGAGAGATAACGTAATAAAGGCCGTGCAAAACTAGTATGTTACGGTACTAGCCACGGGGACGCTATTACGCGTTAAAATAATTGATTCGTTATTAGTAAAAGTCGAGCGAATCACGACGCCAATCGAACGAGCTACGGAACTTTAATGGTGTGTGCAAGAGTGCTTAATTATTCAACTCACAAGTGTGAGGACGAAATAAAAATATCAACTCGCAAGTGCAAGGACCGTTACGAAAAACGCTTATTAAATGTTAGCGATTTGCGTAGTGCGGAAAATAGTAAATAACGGCACGGGATAAGTCACACGAGGGACTTGTCACACGAGTGGTGATGCAAGACAATAAATTAAACGTGCAACAATTATATCCGTGAATGCAACACACACTACACACTCAACATGCACAACACACACACAACAAAATTTAACTAGTTTATGACCTTTGGCTTTATCCGATGGCTTGGTTGCCTAAAGCAAATAATTCTCAAATAAGAGGTATTCTCAAAGGATACGAACTAGGTTCCGGGACTAGTATGTATAGATGTACACACACCAAACAAAAAGTAACTAACTTAGAACCACTTGAAGTCTAGAAAGAAATCAAGAAGAACAAGCTAGGATCGAAGCCTAAAAACACCACAAACTAATGCCGAAAGAGTACCAATTGATGGATATGCAAGGAGATATCAATGGTAACTCAAAGACACAAGAACAGAACAATTAAGGACTTCCTAAATTCGATCTAAGGGGCTTCCTAAAGAGTTTGGCCGAGAGGTGTTGTACAAGAGCAAGAAATGCACCAAAAATTGCTACCAAAACAAGGCCACCAAGATCAATCAATGAAAGATAATTTAAGGGGGACACAAGGATCCTGAAACCTCTTCCAAAGCACTTCAAGAACCCTTTTTAGTCGAGCTAAAGTTTTGTCTTCGAAGTGGTCTTGGATCGAATTGTTTTAGAGCAAGAAATGGTGATAAAAACACTACCTAAGTGAGCTAGTTTGAGCACCAAATGAAAGATATTCAAGGAGGGATTAAAGGTGACTCAAAGAAACTTGAAAGAACACTTCAAGGGCTGCAAGAAACGAGCTAAAGGACTGCCCAAGAAGGTATGACCGAGAGATAGGTTTTGGGTAAGAAATGGTGCTAAAACAAGCTTAAAAGGTGTATAAAAGATGAAGAAAGAAGCTTGTTTGCTAGATACTTTTTGGAGCAATTAAAATCTGGAATATGGTGTGTATCTAGAGAGAAAGTAGCTGCATTTCTTTTGCTCTTAGGGCTTGAGGAAATGGGTGGGAATTAGCTTGGTATTTATAGGCATAAAGAATGATTAATGACCAAAAAATGGAGCAAGCTACCAATGGACAAATAAGCAAAGAGTTATTACCCAGCTTGGTCACCAAGTTACAAAAAATATTCAGCACACATGTGGGAAATAGCAATTATAAAATATAGGAAGCTTCTATTGATACGTAATTAGCCAATAAATACGATACTACATGACAAACCCATTTCATTTGATTTTCTTTAAAACAATTTGGAAAAATATGAGACCAATGCCAAAAGTCTTCAAATATTATATAAAACATATGGTCAAAGTCGACCCATAGGTTTCCATATATTTGGATGACTTTTAGCGAACCCCGAAATAAAAATCGAAGCAATTTTAGGTGGTTCCGGAAAAAATGTTTTCATAAAATCATAAAACTTTTTCTAAAATTCTTTTTAAATATTCTAGTGACATTCCCAAAGTTTTAAGTCAAAATAAAATGTGGAGGTATTTTATTCGAAAATATTTTAATTAAATGTCCTTACGCGACGAAATAAAATACATTAGCCGTTTGTCGTAACTTGTCGACATTTTGGCTAAAGTTTTGACTTGAAATATATTCAAATATAATATTCCTCAAATAATGATGACCATTAAGTCCTCAGAATATTTATTTTCAATATTTTACAATTTTATCCGATTAAATAAAAACTGTTAGGGGTTCGAGATAAAATCTGTTTTTGACCTTTCGGCAAGTCAATAAATAAGGCACTTTTGAAAATAATCTTTTAGAAAATATATCAAATATATTTGAGGATAGAACATTTGAAATGAACATTGTTTTGAATAAAACTCTCGTTTTTAGTGTGTGAAAATCAGTGTTTGGGAATATATCGATATATGTCACATCGAATAATCCTAGGGGAGGAATTACTATGTTAGCTAGTAATTTCCTAGACCTAATTTAATTTTCATCTTCGTACTTTGACAAATCACCAAAACGTACAAGAAAAAGAATGTCTCACAATTTGGAATATATTTATTTTTATAGTTACGTGCAATTCTATTTTATAAAAAAATTAACAATATTATAATTCTTAATAACTAACTAATTAGCTTTTTCAGCTACACACATCACCTTTTCTAACTAAAATCCCCCCTTTTCCAAAAATACTATACTATCTATACTTCTATACTATCTATATAAAATCCAAAAGATTAAAAGTTTAGTCGGTTGGTACGGTACCTGTTGATTTTACTTAATTACCCTTACATAATTACAGATAAAATCCGTCCTACTAACAAATCAATTTTCTTTTTGAGGTTAAATATATTAACTTTTCCATTTTTCAATAACTAAATAATTTCCTTTTTCAAGTAACATACAATATATTTTATGTTTGATTAAACTAAAATCTCCTTTACTAATTAATTTCCTTTTTCAGGTTAAACATATTACCTTTTATATTTTTCAATAACTAAATAATTTTCCTTTTCAGTTAAAATACAATATCTTTTATATTTTATATAACAAAAATTTCTCATTTTTTAAAAATACTACGAGCAATTTTGTTTAATAAAATAACATTAACATAATTATATTATAATTACTATTAACTAATCAATTATCTTTTTTAGCCAAAATACGTTACATTTTGTCTAACTAAAATCTCTATTTTTCCAATTATATCATGGACGGTTACCTTTTTCAGCCAAAACACGTTACCTTTTTTCGTTTCTCTAACTAAAACCTCTATTTTTCCAATTATATCACGGGCGGTTCTATTTAATAAAATAAAATAATAATATTATAATACTAATAATATTATAATACTAATAATTAACCGAGTACCTTTTCAGCTAAAACATATCATCTTTTCTATTTTTTCTAATTAAATTCCCACTTTTTCTAGAAATATCACGGGCAACATTAATTTATCATTTTCTAAAAACACTACGAGTAATTTTATTTAGTAAAATAACATAATTAAATTATAATTACTATAAACTAATCAATTACCTTTTTCACCTAAAACATGTTACCTTTTTAATTTTTTCTAACTAAGTGCTCTCCTTTTCCAATTATATCAGCATTCTATTTAATATAGTAAAATAATAATTTTATATTTGCTAATAACTAGCTTATAGCCCGTGTAAAGCACGGGTTACTTTTAAATACTTTTAAAATTATATGATTAAATAAAATAGAGTATAATAATTTATTATGGATATAATTTAACTTTGTAATTAATTAATAAAATTATTTGTTAGGCCGAATACACAATTATAATCAACTAAGTATGAGCGAATAACAATAAATTTTTAAAAGACTTTAAAAACTGTTTTGAAATTAACTTCTCTCTCAGTGATGTAAAATATCACAGAGAGCTGCTTAGGTTACAATAAAATGATATTGCGTTACACGATACCCTTCTAGGATTAACCTAACTGTATTAATAAGATATACAGCTACGTACAATCGATAATTGATTCTTCTATAAATCAGCTATACAAATATTATCAATTACGATTGCTACACGTCTTTCTAGTCAGCACGACTTCCTTTGACAGGTATCCAATCTTCAAAGATATCGCTTCCATAATTATCTTCAATAATTCTGTTACTGACCAGCAAACGCTTCTCTTCAATAGAGTTTAGCTGCTACCTCTTGTCAGCGTTTAGCAGACTCTGTCGAGCTTCCAACTGTCAGAGTTTAACTAAACTCTGACTGCTTCCAGTTTCAAGTTAAACTCTGTTTTTCCCTGTAAAACTTAAACACTGATATTAACCACATCAATTATATTTAACAATCTCCCCCAACTTGTTCATTAGTAAAAATGCACAAGTTAACAGTAATTGATGATGTCAAAACAATTTTATACAAACACAGTGTTTATTCAAATAAGCAGAGTTTAATCTTGACTTAACAAAATTTACAGAAAATAAGAATTATTTACAGACTTTTTCTACCTAACCTCCTCAACATCTGGTGTTGTTCTAAGGTAGTCTATAAGCAGTCTTCTTTCCGCATTCTCAAGCTCTCTCTGCATTATCTCCTTGATCTCTTTCAGCTTAGGATCATCTTCTCCAGTTTGGTAGATAGCAGCTCTCAGAGAATAAATTTTGTTTTTCCTCATTTCGTTTCCAAGCCTGATAAAATATGCTTTCTCAGATTCAGAAGTGAAGTCCAGCACAGTTATACCCAAGTCAGTCTTCAGTCGAGCACTATTCCTCTTCATTTCAACAAGATTTCCATGATAGTCTCTGTACTTAGGAACATACTCTTCTGTAGTCTTTGAACCAGTAAGTACTTTGGCTTTCTTCATATGTTCTCTTATAGAATCAGCAATAAGTGCAGTTCTTCGATTTGTAACCCTGAATAAGTATAGAATATATTGAAGTTCTTCACACAGCTTCAGCTTGATGTCATCTTCATTCACCCTATACACTGTTCCATCCTCCATGAAGTACAGTAAAAAGTATATATCCAAACTCTTCTGATGAACCAGCTGAACTGACTCCAGTTTGTCTAGATTTTCTTGAATCATACCAGCTCCAGGAGAAATAAGTGATGAAGGATTTCTAGGACTGTTGTGTATTCTGACATCTTTGTGAGAACCCAAACCAGATGTGTTCTTACCAGGAGGCTTTCCTAAGAAAGCTCTGTCATGCTGAAAAGTACCAACTCCTTTCTTCTGAACTTGAACAGGAATTGTAGGCTTGGAGAAAAATCTTTGCATTTGAGCAGACAATGGATTATTTTGAACAGGTAGGGGTTCACTCACAACATGTGTAGCAACAGAGGTTGTATCTACCTTTTTCCGTTTGTCTTCTTGACCCATTATACCTTTAAGCTTCAGCTTGGCATCAAGTGATGATTTTCTTGTCAATTTTCCTTCTTCTTCTTCTTCTTGACTACCAGCAAGATTTTTTTTAATCACTATCCCTTTTAGAACAGGCCTTGGGGCTTTAGCACTTTTCTTGGCCTTTCCAGATTTCATAGCTTTCAAATGCTCTTCTTGCAAGAGTAATTCTTCAGCATGAACATCTTCTAAAGTAGCTCCCTCAGCATTTTCTTCCAAGAAAATCTTAGCAGCAAGCTCTTCATCAGTTTGTGGATTGTCAGAGAATAACAAATCCTTTTGCCTTGAAGTACTCTGTACATTTGTATTCACTGCTGTACTTGATCTTGTAGACTTGCCAGCTTTCAGATTAACACCAGACTTTGATCTCAGCCTCCTCTCTGAATTAGTTCCTTCATCATCAAGATCATCATTCTTTGAGAAAGTTTGAGGCTGCTGCTTACACTTGAATCTAGCAACTCTCTCTCCCCCTTTTTGACATCATCAGGGATCAAGATTGAAGTAATTAACTCAAGAGAGTTGGCAATGGATTCGATCTTGTCAGCTAACAAAGTCTGATTTTCTTCAACTTTGCCCAATCTTTGAATCAGAGTCTCCTGAGTCTTTGAGAAGGTTTGAAACAACTTGTTGTTGTCTCTCTGTAGACTTATCTCTCTTTGTACAACTTCACAACTTCATTTCTCAGATCTACAATTGACTTCTGATTTTCATCAAATCTGTGATTCAAGGCCTTAACCTGAATCACTGTGCCTTGCAAGCATGTCAGAATGTCTGGATTTAAAATCTTCTTAGAATTATCCGTAAGAAAATCAGCTGCTCTTCCAGTAGGAAAGATGCAGTCTTCTTTGTACCACTCAGCAGTTTGTTTTGCCAGATAAGCATCTTCAATATCTCTTGCAGAAGGTCCAGCAAAGTCTGTCTTCTCCCCTATTTTCAGTCCATCAGTCTGAACTTCAACATTTTGAGCAGATCCAGCTTCTGCACTCGCTTTTTCAGAAAGATCATTTTTAGAATCATCTGCATCTGCAACTGAGGCAGTTTCTTCATTAAGTTCAGGAACAGGTTTTTCTTGAGCAACTTGTTCTTCTTGATTAGCAGAGTTTACCATGACAATCTCTGAAGAGAGAAATTTTGCAGGCTGATCTATTTCCTCACCATGATCAGAGACTCGATGTGCATCAGAGAATAACTCTGTGTGAGATGCAACCTCTGTTTCTTCTAGCACCACAGTAGGTTGATCGGCAACACCAGTATCAGCAGAGTTTGCAGCCATGGGTGTTGGAGTAGGATCTTCAACTTGAACAGAGAATGACATGAAATTTTCATCAAACTCTTCCATTGCAGGTAACTCAGTTCTAGCATCTTTTTCAATCTGAACCTCAGCAAGTACAGGTTCATCAATTCTTGGTTCAGGTACTGCTATAGTAGGTTCTAAGATAACCTCTATCTCAATAGCAGGAGTCTCCTTAGAAATATCCTCTGAAGCTTTAATATTCATTTCTTCATCAGATTCATCAATAATCAGTCTCCTCCTTTTAACTTGAGGCACTTTTGCTTTCTCTTCATCTGAAGTAGAATCATCTAAAGTAGATGGAGATGGAGATGGAGGTCTGTTTGCTCTTACCTTTCTAGCTCTTTTTGGCCTAACAGACTCCTTTTGAGCTTGAACAAATGCCCTTTTTGCTTTAGCTTGTCCATGCTGGGTACTTGCTGCTGTGTGTTTTCTGCTACGTACATGTTTTGGTTTGGGTTGGATAATAGATGGTTGTTGTTCAGGTTGAGGTGAAGATTGAGGTTGGGTTTGTGTTTCAGAGTTTAGAATTGGAGGTTCAGTGGTTGAAGTTGGTTGTATTGGTTCAGTGTTTATAGTTTGGTGAGGTTCAGTGTTTGTAGGTTCAGGATTTGGCTGTGGAGGTTCTTGAGGTTGTGGAGACTGTGGAGGTTCTTGAGGTTGATGAAGAAAGTTTTGAATTGCAAGTGGCAATACCAAATCAGGTAATTGCTACTTGTTACATCTTTGTTTGTAAGATCAGAGAATGTCCTCTTATTAACCTTAAAGGCTAAAATAGTGTCATTCTCAGCAATTTCAACTCCAGAAACACAAGCAGTGAATAATAATTGACAGAATCTAGGAAAATAAACAGTACTAGACTCTGACAACCTATCACCTAAATTCATTAAGACAAGTCTACCAAAATCGAAATTACTTCCATAGAGAAGAGAATACCCAATTTGAAGACTATCAGTAGGAATAGCATCCCAGTTGGTGACTTTCTTTCCAAAAGCTCTTGTGACACAGTCAAAGAAGAAACTCCATTCCTTCCTGAGCCCTGGCCTTTTTACATTACCAAGCTTGTCCAAAGAGCCAGAAAACCTCAGCTGCTGCAACATCTCCTTCAAGTCATTCTCACTAGCAACAGTGTATGAAGTATGAGTGTCAAAACCCATAGTATCTCGAACAGTTGCAGAAGTAATCACATACTCTGTCTCCTCATAAGTGAAAATAATTGATGGATTTCCATTCTCTCCACTAGGGCTGAGCATTCGGTCGGTTCGGTCCAAAACCGAACCGAACCGAAAGAACCGAAAATCGAATTTTCAATTATTTTAGAACCAGGCCGGAACCGAAATAATTCGCTCAGTTCGGTCCGATCCATAAGAACCGAATTTTTTGAATTTTGAATTTACTAATTTGAGTGTTAAGATTAAGGGTCCAGAACGACCATGCCTACATCATTATTACAAGATAAAACAAGCAGAAATTCAATGCTCTTGTAAAGAATACATTCTCTCGTTACTCTTTAAATCTGATGGCCCTGCTATGAGACTAATTTGGGTCATGTGTGTGAAATCATATTGGTAGCTGATCTATAAAAAAAGCACAGAATTTCTTGAGTTAAACAAGAAGAGATGATATGGGTGTCTGAGTTATACTTGTTATCGGCTTATGCGTCGCGACTCGCGAGTCTGTAGAGTCAGAAGACGTTGAGAGAATAAGGCTGCTGTGTATTTATGAATTAAGTATTAACTATTTATTATATATATTATTATTAATATAAATATAAATATAATATATATATATATATATATATAATTCGGGTGGTTCGGTTCGGTTTTTCAGTTCTGGTTCGGTTTTGCTCACCATCATCATAGATAGAGTTATTCCAAAAGGTAGCAATCTGCGTGGCAGAAAGCGTTTGTGGTTCGACAAGAGCTGTTCCAATCTCTGAGTCTCTCAAAAAGTTCCGAATCAAGTGAAACGCCTCTGGAACTTTCTCATTGTTCAATGGGGCCGCATAATTGTTGGGAACAAACAACAAACCTTGGGTAGTAAAAGCTTTAGTGGCCATTAGAATCGATTTGAGAAGAGAATATGAGTGAAAAAGATATGTAGCAAAGGTGTTTGTGAAAATGTGTAAAAGGGTATAACAGAGAAATTGTGTGTAAAGTTGTGTGTTCGTGGGTGTAAAAGTGAAAAAGTGAATAATGAACCGATTTTGATTAGATTTGTAATTGAAAATGAAAAACCCAATCGTTTTAGACATTAAACACGCAACCAATTTCTTGTTAAGTGTGTGAGTGGGACACGTGTCACGTAAATAGTGGAACAGCCGTTTACACGCGCAGTAATAATGGCTATTATTACTGCTATTCTCTCTCCTATTACCAATACACTTTAACTATCTGAAATAAAATATTACCTTAGAGTACTCAACAGAATCCAACAGTGTTTACCAATTCTCCAACTTTATTACTGTAATCCTTTCAAACACTGCACAGTTGTGAATATGAGTGTGTGTATAGCAGAGTTAATAATTCAATAATTAGAGCATCTAATTTTTCATAAAATCCATAAAGTAAATTAGTAAACATTGGATGCACAAACTCTCATAGTAAATACTGAATTTATGATGAATGCTAAACTCTATAGTAAACAAATTATATACAGTAATATTTAATTAATTTATAACCCCGTATTTTTTTATATTTTATATATATATATATATATATATATATATATATATATATTGGTTTCTCCAATAATCAGAGGTTGGAACTAGTCACCAAAAATCCTATAATTTTAGCCCTTATCAGTTTGATAAGTTCCTGGATCTTCCTAGTCTTTGACTAGTCACCAAAAATTAGAGAATTTTAGCCCTTACTATATACCAGTAAGTTCCTGGGTCGTCCTAGTTACAAACATGATCTCAAAGGAGTTATAACAGTCTATATACATAAGCTTTGGGGGTATTCTAATAACAGAATCTAATTTAACAGTGTATAACTAACAGAGTTTAGAGCTCATCAACATCAGAAATTATTCATGAGAGGCAATGCACACAGTATTTACAGACTCAGAGTTTAGGATAAATAAACTAAGAGATGCTATAAATATGAAACAGTATCATGCTGTGTTAATTTTCTGCACAATCTAAGATTAGATCACAAATAACTTAGAAGGATTCATGATTAATTACTGAGAATTATGCTTCATACAAATCTCTTCATTGGTATTAACATTCAGACAAAAACATTTTAAGAGTTTATTAGAGTTTATCCAACATGTCAACAGTGTATGACTTACAGAGCAAGCTAACAGAGTTTAACAGTTAACGAACAGAGTTTGCATAGCAGAGTTTAACAACAGAGTTCACATAGCAGTTAACATACCACAGAAATATGAGCAACACATTACATAAGTAAAATTTTGAGTCTAACCAATATCTCTAGTCAAAACCAGAGACCATTCCTAGTTCATTTACCAGCCTTGTAAATACAGCTTCACTCAATGGCTTGGTGAAGATATCTGCAAGCTGTTGTTCTGTAGACACAAAATGAAGCTCAATATTCCCTTCCTCTACATGTTCTCTGATAAAATGGTACCTTATGCTGATGTGCTTGGTCATTGAATGCTGTACTGGATTACCTGTCATAGCAATAGCACTTTGATTATCACAGTAAATATGTATTTTACTGTACCTCAATCCATAATCCAGCAATTGATTCTTCATCCACAGAATCTGTGCACAACAGCTACCAGCAGCATTATACTCTGCTTCAGATGTAGATGTAGAGATTGATTTCTATTTCTTGCTGTACCAAGAAACAAGTCTATCACCTAGAAATTGACAACTTCCACTGGTACTTTTTCTGTCTATCTTACAGCCTGCAAAGTCTGCATCAGAGTAACCAAGTAGCTTGAAGTCTGATTCTCGTGGATACCACAAACCTAAAGTTATGGTGCCCTTAAGATATTTGAAAATTCTCTTCACAGCTGTTAGATGTGGTTCTCTTGGATCTGCCCGAAATCTTGCACAAAGACATGTTGCATATATGATGTCAGGTCTGCTTG
Source organism: Saposhnikovia divaricata (assembly GCA_036435485.1). Lineage (NCBI taxonomy): Eukaryota > Viridiplantae > Streptophyta > Magnoliopsida > Apiales > Apiaceae > Saposhnikovia > Saposhnikovia divaricata. The sequence goes on along the minus strand of CM071595.1, from coordinate 63,851,221 downwards.
CTGTTAGATAAGGAAGAGACCCAATCATCCCTCTATAGCTTGTCATATCCACTGGTGAACCTGTGTCTTTGTCCAACTTTGTTGCTGTTGCCATGGGAGTTGTTGTAGATGAGCAGTCAAGCATGCCAAATTTCTTGAGAAGATTTCTGGTATATTTTGCTTGATTGATAAAGATTCCATCATCTGTTTGCTTCACCTATAGGCCTAGAAAATAACTAAGCTCTCCCATCATGCTCATTTGATACCTGGATTGCATGAGCTTGGCAAAATTTTTACAGAGTTTATTATTAGTAGACCCAAAAATTATGTCATCAACATATATCTGAACTAAAAGCAAGTCATCACCATAGTTAAAATAGAACAGTGTTTTATCAATTGTACCTCTGTTGAACCCACTTTCTAAAAGAAATTGAGCCAGAGTTTCATACCATGCTCTTGGTGCCTGCTTAAGTCCATAGAGTGCCTTGTCAAGCCTGTAGACATAATCTGGATACTTGGGATCTACAAATCCTGGTGGTTGTTCAACAAACACTTCTTCTTCAAGTTTTCCATTCCGAAAAGCACTTTTCACATCCATCTGAAAAACCTTGAATTTCTTGTGAGAAGCATATGCTAGAAAGAATCTTATTGCCTCCAACCTTGCAACTGGAGCAAAAGTTTCATCATAGTCTATGCCTTCTTGCTGTGAATAGCCTTTGGCCACAAGTCTGGCCTTGTTTCTTGTAACAACCCCATCACTATCAGTTTTGTTTCTGAAAACCCATCTAGTACCAACAACAGATCTATTCTTTGGTCTAGGTACAAGGGCCCATACTTCATTCCTCTCAAATTCATTTAACTCCTCCTGCATTGCTGTTATCCAATCAGCATCTTGAAGAGCTTCTTCTACCTTCTTTGGTTCATTTTTAGACAAGAATGCATGAAACAAACATTCATTTGTTGTAGCACTTCTTGTCCTGACTTTTGCATCTGGATCTCCAATTATTAGATCAGGTGTATGAGATTTTGTCCATTTCCTAGCTGAAGGTAAATGACTTCTGTCAACAGTTGATCCTCCCCCTTGATTAATGTTCTCCTGATCATCTTGTTGCCTTTCTTCATTCTCTGAGGCTCCCCCTGAATTTGATCGCTCAGAGTTTAAATTGTCAGATTTTGATCTATCAGAGTTTGAGTCATCAAAGATTGATCCAGATTTTTCAAGTGACTCACTTTCAGAATGTGAGTCATCAGAGATTTGTTCTGCATGCTCCCCCTCAACTGGTTCTCTCCTTTGTTCTGTCTGTATGGTTTCTTTTGTGTGTACCAGAAGAGGTTCAGAGTTTGCATCAACAGAGTTTGTTGGACTTGTTTCATCAGAGTTTATTTCATTAGAGATTATATCTTCATTTTCGAAGTGTAACTGATCATGTTCATCAACATCTTCAAGTCCAGTTATTTTCTTGTCATCAAATGACACATGAATAGATTCCATAATCACCTTTGTTCTCAGATTATAAACTCTGAATGCCTTGGTTGACACTAGATAGCCAACAAAAATTCCTTCATCTGCTTTCAACTCAAATTTGGTCAACTATTCAGGATGAGTTTTCAACACAAAGCATTTACACCAAAAAATATGAAAATATTTCAGGTTTGGCTTCTTTTCCCTCACCATCTCATATGGTGTTTTTCCATGCTTGTTGATTAGTGTGGCATTTTGAGTAAAACAGGCTGTTTGAACTTCTTCTGCCCAGAAATAGGTTGGCAATTTTGCTTCATCAAGCATAGTTCTGGCAGCTTCTATCAAGGTTCTGTTCTTCCTCTCAACTACACCATTCTGCTATGGAGTGCCAGGTGCAGAAAACTCTTGTTTGACTCCTCTGTTTTTGAAAAATTCTTCCATTGTTGCATTCCTGAATTCAGTTCCATATCACTTCTGATTATCTTCACTTGATTCTTTGATCCTTTGTCCAGCAACATTATATGCTCCATCAGAGTTAATGCAGTTTCATCCTTCTTTGCTAGAAAATACACCCAAGTGTATCTGCTATATTCATCAACAATGACTAGAGCATATTTCTTCCTTCCAAGAGACATAACGTTTATTGCTCCAAAAAGATCAACATGAAGAAGATGATAAGGATCAACAATTGAAGATTCAGACTTGATCTTGAAAGAAGTCTTCCTCTGTTTGGCCTTTTGACATGAATCACACAGACCATCAACATTTAATAAAGACTTTGGAAGTCTTCTAACAAGATCCTTTCTTATCGGCTCATTGATGTTGTTCAGATTCAAATGAAAGAGTTTCTTATGCCACTTCCAACTCTCTTCACTGGACATTCTTGTTGATAGGCACATAGTTTTTCCATCAGATTTTGTCAACAAGCTTGCTTCATAGATATTGTTGCGCCTTTGTCCAACTAAAACAACTTTCCCTGTGGTTTTGCTGATAACCTCACAGTATTCAGGTTGAAAATCTACATGAAAACCTCTGTCACAGATTTGACTCACAGATAGCAGATCATGCTTGAGTCCTGGAACCAGAGCTACATTTATGATGATGACATTTCCAAGATTGATATTGCCATATCCCAGAGTACGTCCTATGTTGCCATCTCCATAGGAAACTTTTGGGCTAGCCTTCTCCACATACTCTGATAGCAGGGCTTTATTTCCAGTCATGTGTCCTGAACATCCACTGTCCACGACTAGGGTACTCTCCCTGATGCCCTGCAATCACAAACAATTAATGAAGATTAGATTTAAGGATCCAGACTTGCTTGGATCCTTTGGCTTTCTTAATTTTGTTAGGTCTAGCAGCGGAATTTACATTATCAGAGTTTAAGCTAACTTTATCAGAGTTTACACTTGCAGAATTAACCTTAACCCATTTCAAATTGGTCTTAAGTTCATAGTAGTTATGATAAACAGCATGATAATCCCTGCAAGTATAAATAGAATGCCAAGTACTTCCTCAATGTTTACATAAAGTCTGTGGTATAGTTCTAACATTATTTTTCTTTACTTCAGACTTGGAAGGTAAAGAATTAATGTTTTTGTTCTTCCTACAGAAACTACCAAGATGGTTAGTACTACCACAGTTATGACATGTCTTTCTTGGAGCAAAAGTAGCAAGCATTGGAAAATTACCTTGAGTAATGCCTACTTTACCATTTCTATTTTTCCTAGACACTTTCTATTTCTTGACAGATTTTAACTCCTTAAGCTTATGCTTGAGTTTTTTATCTGTCATTGAACCAATATTAACCTGTTTAACACTAGTTTTTATTGGTTCTTTCTTAACAGCTTCTTTTTCAGCTTCAGACTTAGGTTCATTTATTCCATGAAAAAATTTTATAGATGGGAGATGTGTTCTTATTTTGACTTTGTTTTGAAACCTAAGTTCATCTCCCTCACAGTAACCTAAACCAACTGTCTGACTGAAAACCTCTTGAGTGTCTTTTCCAGAATGAGTCCAAGTTTTAATTATATGATTAGCTTTTTCCAACTCAGATTCTAATTGCTTATACCTTCCAAGCAACTCCTGTTCTAGATAGACAGCATCATCTCTCTCCTTTTGAACTTGCTGCATGTTAGCAAGTTTCTCTTCTACAACCTTATTTTTCTCTTTGAGTTCAGAATTCTCAGTTTTGATTCTCTCATTCTCTAAAGTCTGATCCCTATAACTGATATGCAAAGCCTTAAGATAGATTATTAATTCAGTTATATCATCAGTATTATAAGCATAGGTAGTTAGAGGTACCTTGTTTTCAGAATCTTCAGATTCATTCTCAATAGTAGCCATGAGAGCATAGTTCACATCCTCATCTGAGTCAGAGGTGTCTGCCCAATCTCTGCTTTTAGTGAAGAGTGCCTTCTCAGTTTTACCCTTCTTGCACTCAGGAGCATAGTGGCCCATCTCCTTACACTTGTAGCATTGAATCTCAGACTTGTCTCTCTTCCCAAATTTGGTGTCCTTTCTCTCAGATTTGCTGAAACTCTTCCTTTCAGACTTTGTATCATTCTTGGAGAATCTCTTTCCCTTCTTGAAGTTCTTGAATCCCATCTTCTTGAAGGTCTTTACCATCAAAGCAGCCATTTGCATCATTTCCTCATTATCTTCAGAATCAGATGATCCATCTGTGTTTGAGTCAACATCAGAGTTTGATGACTCACTTTCAGAATGAATGACCAAAGCTTTTCCTTTTGCATTCTTCCTTGATGCTTCCTTCTTTGAGGGTCTTTCTTCAACTCTTAGAGCAACAGACTTTGACTTCCTGCCTGATCTTCTGCTTCTCTGTTCCATTTCCAGTTCATGAGTCTTGAGCAACCCATAGATCTCATCAATATCAGTGTCAGCCAGATCATAGTTGTCTCTAATAGTGGTTGTCTTAACATCCCACTTTTCAGGTAGAGAAAGAAGAAACTTGAGATTTGAATCTTCTAGATCATATTCTTTATTAACCAGTGACAGATCATTGAGTAGCTTACAGAATCTGTCAAAGGTTTCTGTCATTGATTCTTCAGATCTAGCCTCAAAGTGTTCATACTCCTGTGTGAGTATGTTCCTTCTATTCTTCTTGATTGTAGCAGTTCCCTGACATTTAACCTCCAGGGCATCCCAGATCTCTTTTGTAGTTTTACAATTGATCACTTTGTTAGACATAACATTATCCAATGAACTATGAGGTAGATGTCTAACCTTTGCATCCTTAGCAATGGATGAAATGTCCTCAGGAGTCAAATCTTTCTTCTCCTTTGGAATAGATTTAGCTTCCTGTCCAGCAGTAACGACAGATAATTTTGTAGGCTTATGAGGGCCTTCATAAATTCTGTCAAGATATTCTGGATCTGTAGCCTCCAGAAACATAGCCATTTTCACCTTCCAGGTTGAGTATTCTGCTGGCCTGAGAATAGGAACCCTGATTGTCTCATATCGACTCACAGTTGTAGGTTGAGCCTTCTCAGCACTAGAGCCTGTTGTTGGAGGAGGAATTTCTGCCATTGATTATAGTTGTATGTGTGTGTGGATCTTAAACTGTATTAAATTAACAGATTTGCTCTGATACCAATTGTTAGGCCGAATACACAATTATAATCAACTAAGTATGAACGAATAACAATAAATTCTTAAAAGACTTTAAAAACTGTTTTGAAATTAACTCCTCTCTCAGTGATGTAAAATATCACAGAGAGCTGCTTAGGTTACAATAAAATGATATTGCGTTACACGATACCCTTCTTGGATTAACCTAACTGTATTTATAAGATATACAGCTACGTACAATTGATAATTGATTCTCCTATAAATCAGCTATACAAATATTATCAATTACGATTGCTACACGTCTTTCTAGTCAGCACGACTTCCTTTGACAGCTATCCAATCTTCAAAGATATCGCTTCCATAATTATCTTCAATAATTCTGTTACAGACCAGCAAACGCTTCTCTTCAACAGAGTTTAGCTGCTACCTCTTGTCAGCGTTTAGCAGACTCTATCGAGCTTCCAACTGTCAGAGTTTAACTAAACTCTGACTGCTTCCATTTTCAAGTTAAACTCTGTTTTTCCCTGTAAAACTTAAACACTGATATTAACCACATCAATTATATTTAACATTATTAGTAATAATAATAGTTATTTAATAAATGATATGTATTGATTAGAACTAATAATATAAAATCTTAATGTAAATTTGTTGTTGACGGGATTCGAACCTTGGATATTTAGAAGAGGGATTTAAATATAGAATATTCCTTATTATTAGATCTAACGGCTATTATCTATTTACTAAATATCTAACGGTCACTATTCTTTTAGATGGTTAAACCAAGTTGAACCAAACAACCAAATTATACCACTGTTTGCTTATTATATAATAGTATAGATTAACGGATTACCTTTTTCAACTAAAACCTATCATCTTTTCTATATTTTCTTACTAAAATTCCTCCTTTTTTTAGAAATATCACGGATAACATTTATATAATTATTATCAAATCATCTCATTTAAAAATTTAAGCCTCCAAAATTCATGTTTTAAAAAAATTGAATCAAATTAATGAACAAATTTCATATAATATTAGAAAAAACCGTGCATCGCACGGGTTTTAAGCCAGTTATATAAAAGCCGAAACATTAAAAGTTTGGTCGATCAGTACAGTACCTGTTGATTTTACTTATTTACCCATACTCATCCTACTAACTAATCAATTTCTTTTTTCAGGTTAAATATATTATATTTTCTATTTTTCAATAACTAAATAATTTTCTTTTTCAGGTAAAATATAATATCTTATATATTTTATCTAACTAAAATTTTTCCTTTATTAATCAATTTCTTTTTTCAAGTTAAACATATTACCTTTTCTATTTTTCAAAAACAAAATAATTTCTTTTTTCAGGTAAAATACAATATCTTTTACATTTTATCTAACTAAAATTTCACCTTTTTTAAAAACACTTCGAGCAATTTTGTTTAATCAAATAATGTAATTATATTATAATTACTATTAACTAATCAATTACACTTTTCAGCCACGTTACCTTTTCTCTTTTCTCTAACTAAAATCTCTGTTTTTCCAATTATATCATGGACGATTACCTTTTTTTGTCAAAACGCGTTACCTTTTTATTTTCTCTTACTAAAACCTCTCTTTTACCAATTATATCACGGGCGTTTCTATTTAATAAAAATAAAATAATAATATCGTAATACTAATTATTAACCGATTACCTTTTCAGCTAAAACGTATCATTTTTTCTAATTTTTTCCAAATTAAATTCCCTTTTTTTCTAGAATTATCACGGGAAACAATAATATCTCATTTTCTAAAAATACTATGAGCAATTTTATGTAGTAAAATAACATAATTAAATTATAATTATTATAAACTAATCAATTACCTTTTTCACATAAATCATGTCACTTTTTAAATTTTCATGTTACCTTTCTATTTTCTCTAACTAAAATCTCTATTTTTTCAATTATATCACAAGCGGTTCTATTTAATACAATAAACTAATAATATTAATAATTAACCGATTACCTTTTTCAGCTAAAACGTGTCATTTTTTTATATTTTCTAACTAAAATCCCTCTTTTAATTGAAATATCACGGACAATATTAATTTCTCCTTTTTCTAAAAAATATTAAGAGTAATTGTATTTAGTAAAATAACGTAATTTAATTTTAATTACTATAAACTAATCAATTACCTTTTTCACCTAGGACATATTACCTTTTTAATTTTCTCTAACTAAATCCCCTCTTTTTTTCAATCATATCACGGGCATTCTATTTAATAAAATAAAATAATAATTTTATAATTACTAACAATTAACCGATTACCTTTTTCAACTAAAACCTACCCTCTTTTCTTTATTTTCTAACTAAAATCCCTCATTTTCTATAAATTTCACGGATAACATATCTATACTATATACTATTATAAGTAAATTAAGGTATATTTGCTTGGTTGGTAGTTTGGTCACTTTATTTTGGTACACTCAATAATAGCCGTTAGATTGTAAGATAAATAAAAAAGAACCGTTGGATGTAATTCTAAAAGAATATTCTTTCTTTTTATTATATATAAAATAATCTTATAGGTTCAAGTTCAAATCCCGTCAATAACGTATTATTATTATTAAACATTTATATCATGTTATAAACTACTCCTAAAAGTTCAAGGTTCGATTCCCGTCAACAACATATTTTAGTTAAAAAATTTATATTATCTATTTTTACCATATTATTATTGGTTATTGGTTTGGTACACTATATAAAAGCCGAAACATTAAAAGTTTGGTCGGTCGGTACAGTGCTAGTTGATTTTACTTATTTACCCTTATTCATCCTACTAACTAATCAATTTCTTTTTTCATGTTAAACATATTATCTTTTCTATTTTTCAATAACTAAATAATTTCCTTTTTCAGGTAAAATATAATATCTTATATATTTTATCTAACTAAAATTTCCCCTTTATTAATCAATTTCCTTGTTCAGGTTAAACATATTACCTTTTCTATTTTTCAAAAACAAAATAATTTCCTTTTTTAGATAAAATACAATATCTTTTACATTTTATCTAACTAAAATTTCTCCTTTTTTAAAAACACTTTGAGAAATTTTGTTTAATCAAATAATGTAATTATATTATAATTATTATAAACTAATCAATTTCCCTTTTCAACCACGTAACCTTTTTTCTTTTCTCAAACTAAAATCTCTCTTTTTCCAATTATATCATGAACGATTACCTTTTTCAGCCAAAACACGTTACTTTTTTTTCTCTTACTAAAACCTCTCTTTTACCAATTATATCATGGGCGTTTCTATTTAATAAAAATAAAATAATAATACCATAATACTAATTATTAACCGATTACCTTTTCAGCTAAAACGTATCATCTTTTCTATTTTTTCCAAATTAAATTCGCTTTAGTTAAAAAATTTATATTATCTATTTTTACCATATTATTATTTGTTGTTGGTTTGGTACACTAAATTTGGTATACTCAATAATAGTCGTTAGATTGTAAGATAAATGAAAAAGAACCGAATCGTTGGATGTAATTCGAAAAGAATATTCTTTTTATAATATAAAAAATACTCTTGTACGTTCAAGTTTCGAATCCCTTCAAGAACATATTATTATTAAACATTTATATCATTTTATAAACTACTCCTAAAAGTTCAAGGTTCAATTCCTGCCAATAACATATTTTAGTTAAAAATTTATATTATCTATTTTCACCATATTATTATTAAACATTTATATTATATTATAAACTACTCTAATAATTTCAAGGTTCGATTCCCCTCAACAACATATTAAATTTAAAAATTATCTATCTATTTTCAATATAGAAGCAAAAAACTATCATTTATAATAATATCAATTACGTTTTATTATATATTTTTCTATTTTTCTATTTTTTTACTAATTAAAAAGCAAATATTAAAATTATTAATAATAGATGAAAATATCAAATATTATGATAAAAATATTTAAAATCTTCCGTGCATCGTACGGGCTATAAGCTAGTATTAAATAAAATTTATAACATAATAAAAGAAACCCATGCATCGCACGGGCATTGAAAATTTATCGATTTGGTTTTCGGCACGGTCATCCTAATTATTAAAATAAAAATAAAAATAATATAATTAATGATAATTAACCGATTGTCTTTTTTAATTGAAAGACGTTTACTTTAAATTTTTAATTGATGATATTATTTTTTATAAATCCCTAAAATATCGTAGCTTCTAATCATTAATTTTTTTTTTAATTAAAACATGTTAACTTTTAATTTAAAACACAATCTTGCAATTATTAATATATACCCAAAAATATCATATCATAGATATAATAAAAATATGTTAACAACGAACAATGATTGTTAGATTTTTAGTAAAAAATCAGAACTGTTGGATCTAATTATGTTTAAATTAATTTACTAAAATTTTAAGGTTCGAATTCCATTAGTGACGTACTTATTTTGAATTTTAGAATATAAATCTTAAAACATGCATACCATTAATTAAATTTATGTTAAATTATCTAAATTAAAATTAATAAATTATTGAAAATAATAATTATATAAAAAATAAAATTGTAACATAAAATAAAATTTATAAAGTATCAAAAGAATTCCGTGCATTAAGCTAATATATTGTAATGTCGGAAAGTGCTCAAAAGCATTCGAAATATTTTTTTAAATTTTTTATTTTTTGAAATTCTTTTAAAAAGATTGTTTTGCATTTAATAACATCTTAGTTGATCAATAATTACATCTATTAAATACCTCATCAATTTACTTTATTTTATTTATACGAAAGCTTTGCAAATTGTAAAATCACTACAATTTCATTTTGGGCAATTTTAGAACACACGACCTTAAGATTTCGAAAAGTTTTTTTATTAATAATCGTGAACAAATTGCAATAAGTTATGAAATTATATTGAGTCTTCAATTAACATGTATGATTTGTATACAAGTAATACTGGTATATTATACTTTTGCACATTAACAAATTACACATAAGGTGTGACAAACTTGATTAAATCAAATCTCAACTCTTTATACAACAGTTGTTCTAATATATTGTCCAAATATCCTAACTAATTAAATTCTCACATTATTGCTTATCATTGAGCAAGTGTGTTATAAAAGGGGTGTTGGCTTAAAAAGTTGTTGATTATATATATATATATATATATATATATATATATATATATATATATATATATATATATATATATAGGGAGCAGGTCTAGAATTACGGATGGACAACCACTCGGTGCAATGTAACATTTCACTAGGCTCAATGTTATATTGCGATAGGTCTGGGTGGAAAATAAATTTGGCGCAATGAGTGTTACATTGCACCAGACGCAATGTTACAATGCCGTAAGTTTATTATATTTTTACTTTAACATAATATAAACTTAATGAATAATTCTTTTTAAATATAATTTCAAAACTAATCTTAGTAACTGCAACTACTTAATAAATTACAAATATGTTTATATAATTTAAAAGTAAAGTAATCGAAATTATTTATTAATAATTCTTATATTTTTATATTCGAATAAGAATTTTGTAAGTTAAAATATGATTAAGACCTTATCAATTCAATTAGAGTGTTATTTGATTGAGTTTAAGGTTAAAACAATTTTTAACTCACGACTTAATAAAATAAATCTCTAACTGAATTGATAAGGTTTCAATAATATGTTAACTTATAATTATTTCAACTTCTCTTAAAAATGAACTATCATCTACATTACTATTATCGTCTGTTTTTATAACGCCCTAGAAATATCGAACTTATAATTATTATTATTATTAAATATTAAATATGGATTATATGAGGTGAATTTTTTTTTTTAGGGATTGAATATATGTGACATTATGTTTACGTGTTTATATGTTGATTTATGTGTGCCGTGTAAGTCCGTGTATTTTTATCTGATTTTTTACGATTAAAAATCTATTTAAATATGCATTACTTATCTTCGAAATTTTTTATAAAATCATTGGAGTATTTAAAAATCCCGAAATCTTTTGCAATATTATATTTGTATATTTATTTAATTTTTAAAATTATTGGGTGAATTATTTTGAGTGTTTATATATTTTAAAATGATTTTAAGAGTTTTATTATGTTTAAAGTATCAAAACTTGTAAAATTCATTTTTAATTCATTTTTGATCCTAAAAATATTTAAAAATATGGGATGTTTGTAATTTCCTAAATTATATTTTACAATTTTTAAATTTATTTTTCTACTATTTTTCAGATTAATTTCGATTTTAGAAATGATTTAAAGTAATTTAATTGGTTTTAAAAGTAATTTTCAACATTAAATCACCCTTAACTCTTAATCCCTAAATTGGCTTTTCTTCCCCAATTTATTGTTTCAGCGTTTTGTTTCCAGAACTCTCTCGACTCTGTCTTAATCTCTCTGAAAAGAAAATCTCTCGAACTCTCCTCTCCCCTCTCGTTCTATCTCTCTCCCTCACGAATCCATCTCTCCCTCTCTTAATCTCTCTGGTCTCTTTCCCCCTCTCCCCTGTTCGTGTGTGTGGGTGCGTGTAAATAGTGCGCAGCTGGGTTTGTTGGTGTGTGTAATTGGGTGAATTGTGCTGGGTGTGTGTGATTATGCGATGTGTGTGTATCGTAGTTTGTGTGTGTGTGGGTATCGAAGTCTGTGTGTATATGTGTGGGTTTTGCAGTGTGGGTACTGGTCTCATTCCCTCCCCTCTGCTTGGCTGCTTAGTATGGCTTTGTTTTGCATGGTTTCGATTATGTTGTTAAGTACTGTGCTGCGTAGTTGGGCTGTACGAATGAATTGTTGTGGGTACTGTTAAGACCATAAGTAAAATTTGGAATGTTGATAGTCCCGGTTGTGTTTCGCCTGGTTGTAATTTTGTGATGATTCGGTTCGATTTTTGGATATGCGAGATAAATTGGTGGGGTCCGCGAAGGAAACCTGAATTTTCGGGTACCCCGGACGTTGCCGTTGTCGACGATGAGCTTTGTTGAGTCGACAGGGACGATGATGGTATCCTGAGTCCGACAATAATTATTTTATCAATTTGAGACATTTTTATTCGTGTATTTAATTTTCAAAAAAAAATATGTGATCGGATTTGATATAATTTTAATTCGAACTGGTTTTTACTTGATCGATGAATTGTGAATTAGTAGTATCAAGGATTATGGATTATGGATTGGTGGTAATTAAGTTTTATATGCGATAAATGTTGTTGGTGTGTCGGTTATGTTCCGACGGGAAGTGTATCCGTGCAAAGGAGGTGTTGTCCGATTTTCGTTAAAATAAATTCGTAATTCTTATAGTAATTTAATAAGAATTATTTGTAAGTCAGTACGATATATGTGTTAAGTGCTTATGTGATTGGAATAGTTATAATGTACTATTTTGAGAACATAATTAATAAGTGTTGTAGGTGCTAAGTGGTAAAGCTTGTAGGACGCGTTTGGGTAGAACGAGTTAGATGGTTATGGTTATGAGCGTACTGAAATAGTACTTTACCTGTATATAGGTACGAATAGGAGGTCGTCTAAGAGCCAGTGCACGTGTAGATGGAATATAAAGGAAGGAGAGAATTATCGGGATTGACGAGTGTGCTCGAGTAAAGGCTGACAAGTGATAAAGGAAAGACGGATATGTAATCGAATAAAGGCCATTATATAAAGGAATAGAGACTGATGTACAGTGAATAACGAGTTGATATGTTGGAATCGGAAACTTCGTGTAGTGAGGCAAGTTTACTATCCCTCACTTATCTTTCAAGTGACGTGAACCCTTCTATTTTATTTATATGTTCCTTTGAATCCTTTCTTGCAAGCATTTATACCCTTCATATTTATGTTGAATGAGGTGAACCTATCGTTATTAATTTTAAGGTTTTCTTCCAAATCGTTTCGCTAGGGTCTATACCCCTTATATTTGTTTGAAGTGATATTTTACTTCAACTAGTATTTAAGGGTTTATTTTCAAAAATATTATTCAATTATTGATTCTCTCCACCTATCTTTCAGGTGTTGATTCTTTTAAAATTATTTTAAATAAATATTATTAATCTTTATTAATATTCCAATACTTGATATTTTATCGGATTCCTCAATACCCATCGTTCAGGTATTTGCTCTTTTAAAAATTATTGTATATAAATATTCCTCATTTTTATTAATATTCTAATACATAGTATTTTACCGGATTCCCCAGTCGTGTGATATTTTATATTCTTCAAAAGAAATTAAGTTATATTTTAAACAGAGGAAATCCAAGATTTAAAAATTTTTAATTTTTTTTTTTTTTGTAAAATTCCTGAATATGATTTATGATTTTCCATTAATAAATACTTTTCAAGGAATGTTTTCTTCAAATTATTGTACAACTATTTACTCTGATATTATTTTCACTATAAATGAATGTAAAATAATTCGAGGTTTATACTGTCGTTGAAGCATGTGTTGCTCAGTGACGGTTAAAACCAAGAATGAATTGTGATCTTCTTATTTATTCAACTCATTGTCGGGCCAGGTTGGCAGCTAAAGCCTATGAGTGCTTAGCTGAAAAGAGTGAGACTTTGAGTAATTGAGAATTTCTTAAATCTTCGTTTTAAATTATTCAAATCTTTTATTTAAATTCGAATTTTGCCATGAAAATTTTATCAATTGGTAACCTTAGAAATAAGTGGTTATAGCTTGTGCAATACTCAAATCTAATGTTGAACTTCAGATCACTTTATTCCTTAATTTCCTTATAATTGCTGTTCAATTTCTAGAATCTTAATAATTACTTGTTCTCTAACTTATTAATGATACCTTGCTGATTTATTAATTTATAATTCTGTCTTGCTGAACTATACCCTGCTTAGTCCATCTTAGTGCTTTGATTATGATTCCTTATATTGACTATGTTAGGATTTATGGGTGATAACTTAGAGACAACTTAACTAGTACTTAGTTTTATTTGTATAGACTAAGTAGAACATACTGTCACAGCCATAGTGTGTCTTTGTAATCGAATAAACTACTATCATGTAATAATTGTATCTCTTGGAAGAAGTTCATGCATTTGTTTAAGCCTCAAGACATAAATAAGGAAGACAGAAAGAATAAATGTTACTGTCACAACATTGACAGTAACGTTACAAGAAGATAACATGTTGCAAGGTCACGACAACAAGTTTCATCTGACAGCAACATTAGCGGAAGCATGAAGATAGCAACATTCTCACACTTTGACAACAAGCTTGAAAGTCCAGACAACATCATTGGCGGGGACTCATACTGTCATCCAAGGAATATTCTCATGACAGCAAGCTTGGCATCAAAGGTTACTGTTTTAATGGAATATTTGAATTGGGATTTATCTCAGTCAAACCCGTGACAGTTTAGATGTTCAAGAAACATATTTGCTGCATTTTGTCAAAGATTGTAGCAGACCTGCAAGACTACGACCGAATCTTGAGAGATCACAAGACGAAGCTCGACAATTCAAGAGTATGACAATCTACATCTACTAGAATTGTTTTACCTAGTTTTAGAAAGAACCCAGATTGCTTTATGCTTAATGATAGTCTGTTTGTATAGTGATAAGTGGATTTCATATCCACTTGGATCGCTTCATTTCGGCTTAAATTGATTGACTTGGACTCAAGTATGTGGTGTGTTTGACGTGTTTTCGGTAATTGTACAGGTTTAGCTATTTCGGCTAGGGTTGGCATTTTTCATTGACTTTGGAGTGGATTATTAGCTTGGAATGAATAAAGGAGTGATTTCTTATGCTACCATGGAGTTTTGTTAACACAATATCACGCAAGCGTACGTGGTCACAAGTAATATAGATAGAAGTCAAGTTCGTTCCCACAGAGATCTGGTTAGGTTTCAATTCAGTTCATGCACCTATGCAACAATGTATGATTATTATTCACTGCTAAGACAAATAACAAGATTAAGTTTTTACCAACTATAATTAACTAGGATACAATTAACAAACTAAAAATTACTAACTAATGAGAATTAAAATTTAATTACTTATATGCGAGAAAACATGGAATCCTAACTTCATCATCTACTTCACTTAGAGTTGATGCCTTTAATCAATACATACGATGGTTTTGATATCTGATCGGATAACACGAAACAAGTAAAAGCTACCTCTCGGTATACTAATACCAAACTACACATGCATCCACAAAAGAGATAGAAGATGGGTAGACACCAATTATGTTTAGACCCTATATCTCTATAGAATTTGAAAACATAAAGGTTGAAGCATAAGTTATCCACATAGATCACATAGGGTAGCATCATACCTCTATGTATGCCACAAATCATGATAATAATATCAACCTATCCTATGCTAGCATGGCAAGTTCTAAATCTCAAGATCCACTCTCGTTTCGCAAGAGATTAAAAAATTAGATGTTCATGACTCATCTAAACACGTGAAACACAACCATACGAGGATATCAAGAATTCACCACACATAAATCTTTAAAGCAATCAAACTACTAAGCTACATAGATAAATCTGTTAGAATCCCATGACAACGATTAGCTCATATCGAACCGCTCGTCATCATGGGATCTGATGAAACCATGATAGAAGACAAGATATGAAAGAAAGTAATAATATTAATAAAACAAAAGTTGAGAAAACAAATCTATGATACAAAAGATGAAGTAGATCAAGATCCGTTGCTTGTCACGAGTGTTGAATCTTTCTCCCCTTTTCTCCCTTGCAGATCTAAGCTATATTATGTACAAGATATCTAATTGTCTAATTGTGTTAATGATATAATTTACAAGGGTTGGAAGTGTTTATATAGGCTCTAGACATCTTGCCCAGCAAGAAATACCAAATCAGAATTATAATAGAAGTACGTTTCCTAAACTGATTCTGTTTTAAAGGAAAATTCGCAGCTGTCTTTTCTTCAGTAATTCTGGAACGTTCCAGCTGTAATTGGACCTCTGGACCACTTTAGAATGATAGAGAATCTCGTTATCTTCGCGTGGACAGTAAGATCGTCCAAAACGGACTTCTAGAACTCAAGATATGGCCAAAACAAAATAAGAAATTCTGGCTGATTTTTCACCCGCACACCCGCAGCGCTGGGGCGCCGTCCCGCGCCTGGAGCGCCGGTCCAAACTGCATAAAACAAGGCTGGGGCACCAATTGGGGCTCCCGGCTTGGTCCCGATCTGCGAAAATTGATTTTTCTTCGATTTTTAAGCTTTTTCTTCCGTTCCTTTTGCATGAGCTTCCGTCTTTCATCCTTAATGACTTGTATACTTCTTGGTAGTTGACCTTAGCCTCCATTCTTCATTCCATATCATAAATCAACTCCAAATAACGATGGAAACTACACCTTTAATCGACATTTCTTCAACCCTGCACAATTAAGCAAAACACATCAAAACTACCACAAACTTGAGGCCAAAGCAATCAATTTAAGCCGAATTAGAATGTTCCAAGTAGATATAAAATCCACTTATCACACCCCCAAACTTAAACCGATGCTTGTCCTCAAGCATATACAATTACAACCAACTAACTAACTAGTACCACTTCCGTAGGTGATCACGGTTGCATTTGGCATATGCAACAAGCCCTTTAAACCCCTAGGCAGCCCTAGTGGACGAGTAAGGTCTCGTGAGGGCCTATAGCGAATGTACCCACAAAATCCAATGCAATGCAATGCATGAATGCAACTAAATGAAAATGCAATTAATATCCTACCATACCTTCAGATCCTCTCATGCCATATCAACTTATGAATCAAAGTAAATACGCAATATCTTGGTGTCGAAAGTGCAAGTATTCACATAGTCTACTCAATGAACATGCATAAGTTCTCACAAGTCCATGTCAAATGTAAGAATAAGTTAGTAACCATGCTAAGCCTACAAGAGCACATCTTTGAGACAAAACTCGGGATCTCATACGCCAAACAAGCAAACACTCACAATCCACTCACAAAAGAATATTCACTCAAGAACAAGGTAAGTGTATCACTCAATTCCACCAAAATCATAAGCATGCTTGACATTTGGTATCAATCTAACTCTTAACATAACATACATCAATGACGATAATCGAAAGGTCTTTATTTGGGTTGTAACGGGGCTAGGGACAAGGTATGTCAAATAAGCCAAAACAGGTGAAGTGTCAAAAGCTAGTAGGAACTTATAATAAATCATACACAACCACCTATTTTCCCCCCCCACACTTTTCTCAACAAAAACACTCGACTAGTCGACTAAAGTAGGATCACAATAAACACAAACATGCTCTCATAACATAATATATATATATATTTTTTCCATTTTTTTCTTTTTTTTTCGAGAGCTAAAGCAACAATAATATAAACAATAACAATGATCCCACGATTTTATTACACATGCCGACTATCAAGCAAATAACCAAACCCAAATTCCAATATTTCCCCCCCCAAACTTATGACCAACAATAAACCCTTTCTTGCACACCTTATTACTCCTTTAAGCACTCTACTAGCCTTTGACAATGTGGGTTCAAATTAATGTAAGACCAATATAAGAAAAAGGTCTAGGCAAGTAATGTGGTATGTCACCGAAAAAATAGGATTAAGCTCAACGGGTTAACTAATTGATCATGTAAACATGGTGTGGTAATATGGGAAAATATGCGGTTAATCCTAAATGCCTTTATCATTTTAATCGTCAAATAATGTCATGCGTTTCAAGAAAGACCTCAAACAACTGCTAGCAATGCAAACAATCCGTGGACACTCAAGCAAACGAATAAAATTGCAACAGATATGCAATAACGCTCAAAATCTCACTTGGTGGAAAACATACTCAATCCCAAGCAAAAATCTCTCTAATGCACCTACTTGTATTCAAAGCATGCAAACTAAATCATCTTACACATATTCATGTCCTTCTAATTACTTACAACATTCAATAAGTCTACCAGCTTCAACTTATTAGTGTATGTGTGTGCACAAGAACAAAGCATATCACTTCTCAATCAAAAAGCGTCAACAACACAAAATTCCTATCAAGCATGGGTGTAAATGCAAACTATTATGAACTCACATGATATACGAACATAAAAACAGAATGTCCTATATGAAACAAACGTAGATAACACAAACACACATGCATAATTTACTACTACTAATATGCAAAGCATGAAATTCTACATGAACACAATGACTCCAAATCACAATTATATACACTACTTATCCCTCAAACCACCCCCAAACTTAAAATATTCAATGTCCTCATTGAATGGAAGTAAATACGAGGGAAAGTAGAAAACATAACTTGGGTTGCCTCCCAAGAAGCGCTTCTTTAACGTCAATAGCTTGACGTTACTTCCAAGCCGCCATTAAGGATGATAATAGTTTGCCTGGTCATCTCTTCGTGAAACTTCATCGTCATCACGGCGGCACACTTTTTGCCCCTTCTCCTCGCTTGGCCTATTCGTATTACAAATATGTCCTGTTCCAATGCCTTCTTCTGTTGACCCAAAATCTGTCAATTTGTAGAACAACACACCTTCGCGGGCTTCGGTTGAATATAATGGAGGAGGATAAATGTAAGTTGCCGAAGCCTTTGGTTCCTCAAAAAGAACTTCCTCCATTGGCTCTAATGCGCTACCTCCATCTTTATACTCTGAGACAAGTAGAAGACCTGCATCTTTCCCATGTTCTTCATCCTCTTGGTTCGCACCTACCAATTCTTGAAATTTGCGT
This sequence comes from Saposhnikovia divaricata, assembly GCA_036435485.1. NCBI lineage: Eukaryota > Viridiplantae > Streptophyta > Magnoliopsida > Apiales > Apiaceae > Saposhnikovia > Saposhnikovia divaricata. The sequence continues at coordinate 63,832,446 of CM071595.1, read as the reverse complement.
AGCTCATCAGTGTCCTCTTGGTACGTACATTCCAATTCTTGAAATTTGTGCAGCTCATCAGTGTCTGTCCCGACTTATGCCCTTTCCAAATCATCCACCTCACTAGCTTGATCAAATTCCTCACATGGCTTGTGAACACTCACCTCCTCTTGGAATTTGTCTTCTTCAATTATGCATGCAGTACCTTGCTCCAAGTCATCGTTATTTTCTGGAATTGCCTCTCGTATGGATTGCTGTTTCTCTTGTTCCAAGACACTCAAAACTTGAGCAACTAGTGTCTCCATAGATTTGAGAGACTTCTCATGACTCTCTACAAGAATCCTAATCTCCTTCCTAATCTCCTTCAAATCATCAACCTCATCTGACTAAAAAGTAGGAGTAGGTTGCTGATGTTGAAACTCTTCACTTCCAAAGAAATATGACATGTCTGGAACATCTTGCTGGTACTGTTGAGGATGGTATGGAAAATATGGTTGTTCCTCATAACTGACATATGGATCAACTCCTTCGTAGTAACAATATTGTGAGGGATCATGAACGTCAAAACACCACTCACATTGATAAGGCATGGATGTCCTCGAATATGCCCACCATGGCAACTCCTCGCATGCCATCTTCAAACACTCAAGTACCTGAAACACACCAAACTACAAAATAGGTAAGAAAAACAAATCCGAGTCAGTGAACTCTAACGACCACTATTGACAAGCACATAAACCAAAAATAAAACACCGATGATCCCCGGCAGCGGCGCCAAAAACTTGTTAACACAATATCATGCAAGCGTACGTGGTCACAAGTAATATAGATAGAAGTCAAGTTCGTTCCCACAGAGATCTGGTTAGGTTTCAATTCAGTTCATGCACCTATGCAACAATGTATGATTATTATTCACTGCTAAGACAAATAACAAGATTAAGTTTTTACCAACTATAATTAACTAGGATACAATTTAACAAACTAAAATTTACTAACTAATGAGAATTAAAATTTAATTACTTATATGCGAGAAAACATGGAATCCTAACTTCATCATCTACTTCACTTAGAGTTGATGCCTTTAATCAATACATACGATGGTTTTGATATCTGATCGAATAACACGAAACAAGTAAAAGCTACCGCTCGGTATACTAATACCAAACTACGCATGCATCCACAAAAAGATAGAAGATGGGTAGACACCAATTATGTTTAGACCCTATATCTCTATAGAATTTGAAAACATAAAGGTTGAAGCATAAGTTATCCACATAGATCACATAGGGTAGCATCATATCTCTATGTATGCCACAAATCATGATAATAATATCAACCTATCCTATGCTAGCATGGCAAGTTCTAAATCTCAAGATCCACTCTCGTTTCGCAAGAGATTAACAAACTAGATGTTCATGACTCATCTAAACACGTGAAACACAACCATACGAGGATATCAAGAATTCACCACACATAAATCTTTAAAGCAATCAAACTACTAAGCTACATAGATAAATTTGTTAGAATTCCATATCATAAATCAACTCCAAATAACGACGGAAACTACACCTTTAATCGACATTTCTTCAACCTTGCACAATTAAGCAAAACACATCAAAACTACCACAAACTTGAGGCCAAAGCAATCAATTTAAGCCGAATTAGAATGTTCCAAGTAGATATAAAATCCACTTATCAAGTTTCATGTGTATTGAGATTGAAGATGGTAGCTAATGCAAAAGAAACGGGAAGAAATGGAGCGAGAACGAAGAAAAGAGCAGAAAAATCAGCCGGGCAGGAAGCTGAGAGCTGGCAGCGCTCAGTGGGTGCTGGCAGCACGCGAGGGATAGAATGTTGGGCGCTAGCAGCGCTCAGTGGGGTCTGGCAGCGCGTGTGATGCTGGAAATTGATGGAATTCTATCCTACTTCGATCTTAATTGTTATTTTTGGATTTTTCTTGTTGGATAAGTATTCTAGGGCCTATTTAAACACATCTTAACATTGTAATTAGTATCATAACTTAGAAACACAAGGGAGAAAAGCAGGGAAGGATTCACCAATGCTCGTGACAAACAATGGGGATCTAGATCTACTTCATCTTTTGTATTCTTTCCTTAGGCGTACCTTGGATTCCAGTTTTCGGATTTGTTTTCTAAACTCATACTTTAGTACTATTATATTCATTCATTCTTTGTTTTACATAATATTTTCACTTGATCCCATGGTGACGAACGGTTCGATTATGAACTAATCGTTGTCATGGGATTCTAACGGATTTATCTATGTAGTTTAGTATCTTGATGCTTTAAAGATCTGTGTGTGATGTATATCTAATATCCTCGTATGGTTATGCTTAAGTGATAGATGTGTAGTTAACATCTAATCTGTTAATCTCTTGTGAAGTGAAAGTGGATCTTGAGATTTAGAACTTGCCATGCTAGCATAGGTTCATGATTGTTTATCAACATGATTTGTAGCATAAATAGAATTATATTATGTTGCCCTATGTGATCAATATGGATAACTTGTTCCTCAACCATTATGTTTTCAAATTCTATAGACATATAGGGTCTAAGCATAATTGGTGTCTATTCATCTTCTATCTCTTTTGTGGATGTATGGGTAGTTTGGTATACGTATACTGACAGGTAGCGTGTTCTTGTTTCGTGTTATTCGATCAGATATCATAATCATTGCATATAGTGATTAAAGGTGTCAGATCTAAGCGAAGTATTTATTGAAGTTAGGATCCCATGATTATTCTCATATAAGTAATTCGATTCCAATTCTCATTAGTTAAGTAATTCTTAGTTTCTAAAATTGCATCTTAGTTAAATTTAGTGAATCAAAACCCCAATTTGTTAATTGTCTTAGCCGTGAGTAAGAACCATACATTGTTCAATAGGTACAATAACTGAATTAAAACCAAAACCAGATCTCTGTGGGAACGAACTTGACTTATATCTATATTACTTGTGACCACGTACGCTTGCGTGATTTTGTGTTAACATATAGCATTTTGGGAAAGTCACATGGGTGTGCTGATAAGTGGATTTTATATCCACTTGGAGCATTCTATTTCGGCTTAAATTAGTGTCTTGGACTCAAGTTTGTTGTGTTTTTGATGTGTTTCGTTGAGTTGTGCAGGGTTACTAATCGTCGGTTAGGTTTGGCGATTTTCATGTTGATTGGGTAAATTTCAAGAGTTAATGAAGTTTTCCACAAGTTTTGGGAGAGTTGGAGACCAAGAATCATACAAATCTTGGGGAAGTTTGGAGTTCTAGGAATGAGGATGACATTATTCGAAGAAAGAGCAAGAGAGAGCAGAAGAAAAGTGGCGAACAACGAAGGAAATCATGTCTGGACAGATTTTTCTCCAGGTGGACTCAAGTTTGTTGTGTTTTTGATATGTTTCGTTGAGTTATGCAGGGTTACTAATCGTCGGTTAGGTTTGACGATTTTCATGTTGATTGGGTAAATTTCAAGAGTTAATGAAGTTTTCCACAAGTTTTGGGAGAGTTGGAGACCAAGAATCATACAAATCTTGGGGAAGTTTGGAGTTCTAGGAATGAGGATGACATTATTCGAAGAAAGAGCAAGAGAGAGCAGAAGAAAAGCGCGAACAACGAAGGAAATCATGCCTGGACAGATTTTTCTCCAGGATATGGCGTGCCTGGACAAATTTTTCTACGGGACATGGCGCGAACTCCAGGCTATGTCCTGGCAGAAATTCTGGAAAATCGATTTTATCTCCTAAAAACTTGGAATTCTTTCCTGTTTCGAATTTAAGATGTAATTTTCGTATTTTCTTGTTGGACAAGACTTCTAGGGTCTATAAAAACACTTCTCATCCTTGTAAATTACAATTATTACTTAGAATTACATATCATTACTTAGAATAACATTAGAGGGAGAAGAGAGAGACTTGGAGAAGGATTCCCAACGCTCGTGACAAGCAACCGAGATCTAGATCTATTTCATCTTTTCTATTCTTCTATGCTCGTTTTGGATTTGTTTTCTAAACTCTATTACTCTTATTTAATATTCAGATCTTATTTTATTATCATGATTTCACTTGATCCCATGATGACGAACGGTTCAATTAGGAACTAATCGTTGTCATGGGATTCTAACGGATTTATCTGTGTAGCTTAGAAGTGTGAATGCTTTAAAGATCTGTGTGTGATGAATTCTTGATATCCTTGTATGGTCAATCTTAATGCTTTTAGATGTGTAGCTAACATCTAAATTGAATTGTTAATCTCTTGTGAAGTGAAAGTGGATCTTGAGATTTAGAACTTGCCATGCTAGCATAGGTTCATAATTGGTTATCAACATGTTTCGTAGTATAAGATGAAAATACTTATATTGCCCCATGTGATCAATATGAGTAATTTGTTCTTAAACCTTTATGTTTTCAAATTCTATAGACATATAGGGTCTAAGCATAATTGGTGTCTATTCATATTCTATCTCTTTTGTGGATGTATGAGTAGTTTGGTATACGTATGCTGACAGGTAGCGTGTACTTGTTTCGTGTTATTCGATCAGTTATCAAAATCATCACATGCATTGATTAAAGGCATCATCTCTAAGTGAAGTAGATAATGAAGTTAGGATCTCATGTTTATTCTCATATAAGTAATTTGATATTGTTCTCTGAGTTAATTAATTATTAGTTAATTCAGTTAATTAAATCCAAAATTGTTACTTGTCTTAGCAGTGAGTTATAACCATACATTGTTGAATAGGTGCATTAACTGAATAGAAACTCAACCTGATCTCTGTGGAACGAACTTAATTTATATTACTTGTGACCACGTATACTTGCGTGTATTAGTGTAAACAAGTTTTTGGCGCCGCTGCCGGGGATCATCGGTGTTTTGTTTTTAGTTTATGTGCTTGTCATCAGTGGTCGTTAGCGTTCACTGACTCGGATTTTCTTACTTAGTTTGTTGTTTCTTGGTGTTTCAGGTACTTGAACGTGTATGCGAACACGTTTGTAAACTCGTAAACTGGTAGAAGAAGAACTTGCAGCAGCAAAAGAGATGGCAGATTTACCAGCAGCAACAAAGGCTTTGAAGGTTTATTCTCAGCCTAAGATCAATGACATTTAGTCTAGCATTGTCAGACCAGCTATTGCAGCAAATACTTTCGAAATCAAGCCGGGCACGATTCAGATGGTGCAGAATTCGGTTCAGTTTGGGTGTGCTTCTACGGAGGATCCTAATATGCACATCAGAGATTTCATCGAGATTTGTGACACCTTCAAGTTCAATAGTGTGTCCGATGATGCTATTAAATTGAGGCTTTTCCCATTCTCTCTTAGTGATAAGGTTAAAGGCTGGTTACACTCCTTACCAGCCGGTTCCATTACTATTTGGGAGGATCTTGCTCAGAAGTTTCTTACTAAATTCTTTCCCATGGCGAAAACTGCAGCAATAAGGAACGCTCTTATTCAATTTGCACAGCAATCTGGAGAGTCTTTGTGTGAGGCTTGGGAACGCTACAAGGAGATGCTTCGAAAGTGTCCTCATCATGGCATGCCTGACTGGATGGTGATTAATGGTTTCTACAATGGGTTGGGAGCACAGTCTAGACCTTTGCTAGATGCAGCATCAGGTTGAGCTTTATGGGCTAAGAGCTATGATGAAGCTTATGAGTTAATTGAGATGATGGCTGCTAATGAATATCAAAATCCAACTTAAAGACTTTCTCAAGGCAAGGTAGCAGGTATTCTTGAATTTGATGCAGCAACAGCTATAGCAGCTCAGTTGAAGGCTCTTACGATGAAGGTGGATTCTCTTACTAATTATGGAGTTCAGTAGGTTGCTAGTGTTTGTGAGCTATGTGCGGGGCCACATGACACGAATCAGTGTGCTATCTCTTCTGAATCAGCTCAGTTCGTGAGTAATTTCCAGAGACCTGCTGCACCTGTTCCAGCCAATTATCATCCAAATAATCGGAATCATCCCAATTTCAGCTGGAGCAATACTCAAGGTGCTCAACAACAACAACAACAGCCTTACCAGCAATATGGAGCTAGGCCACTCAATCAAGGCTATCAGCAGCAGTATGCTCCAAGGCAACCTTTCCAACCTCCAGGTTTTCAGCAACAGCCTCAGGTTAATGCAGGGCAATCTTCTAGTGAAAAATCAGAATTGGATGAATTGGAAATGAGAATTCTCATTCCAGATTGCATATGTAAAAAAAAAGGAAAAAAAAAGAAAAGAAAAAAAAAGTTATGTGAATTGTTAAATGCAAAATTAACCAGGGTGAGCTCTTTAATACTCGAGCAATTAAGTTCGCGGGGACTTTGTTCCTAGTGACCTAAGGCTTTTATAGTCTGGGATCCACTAACCTAACACTCTCTACATGGGTATTATTGTATAAGCCTTTTGGGGTCTCATCCATTTCATGGTTAAATAAGCATGCGTTATTGTATATAGTATTATGTGTCGTAGTTGTTAGTAATAAAGCATGAATTTCTGGCTAACTCAGATGAGGATGGAGGTATTCCTAGGATACGAAGTGTCTACAGTCTATTCTATTTATAAGAATAGGTATGATTTTGATCTAGTTTTGGGAGTATTTCTGATGAGCATCGCACACACGCATGTTTTTGTCATGTATTGTTAGTATACGGGGACTTAGTCGAGCTCTATTTGGATTTAGTTGCATTCTTTGAGATATTTGCTTGCTAGTTGGTTTTTGTTAGTTTGAAGGGGATCTTTGCATTTTCATATTAGTTGCATTCATGCATTGCATTGCATTGGATTTTGTGGGTACATTCACTATAGGCCCTCACGAGACCTCACTCGTCCACTAGGGCTACCTAGGGGTTTAAAGGGCTTGTTGCATATGCCAAATGCAACCGTGATCACGTACGGAAGTGGTACTAATTAGTTGTATATAGTTATAGTTTTGTATGCTTGAGGACAAGCATCGGTTTAAGTTTGGGGGTGTGATAAGTGGATTTTATATCCACTTGGAGCGTTCTATTTCGACTTAAATTGGTGTCTTGGACTCAAGTTTGTGTGTTTTTGATTTGTTTCGTTGAGTTGTGCAGGGTTACTAATCGTCGGTTAGGTTTGGCGATTTTCATGTTGATTGGGTAAATTTCAAGAGTTAATGAAGTTTTCCACAAGTTTTGGGAGAGTTGGAGACCAAGAATCATACAAATCTTGGGGAAGTTTGGAGTTCTAGGAATGAAGATGACATTATTCGAAGAAAGGGCAAGAGAGAGCAGAAGAAAAGCGGCGAACAACGAAGGAAATCACGCCTGGACAGATTTTTCTCCAGGACATGGCACGCCTGGACAGATTTTTCTATGGGACATGGCGCGAACTCCAGGCTATGTGCTGGCAAAAATTCTGGAAAATCGATTTTATCTCCTAAAAACTCGGAATTCTTTCCTGTTTCGAATTTAAGATGTAATTTTGGTATTTTCTTGTTGGACAAGACTTCTAGAGTCTATAAAAACACATCTCATCCTTGTAAATTACAATTATTACTTAGAATTACATATCATTACTTAGAATAACATTAGAGGGAGAAGAGAGAGACTTGGAGAATGATTCCCAACGCTCGTGACAAGCAACAGAGATCTAGATCTACTTCATCTTTTCTATTCTTCTATGCTCATTTTGGATTTGTTTTCTAAACTCTATTACTCTTATTTAATATTCAGATCTTGTTTTATTATCATGATTTCACTTGATCCCATGATGACGAACGGTTCAAATAGGAACTAATCGTTGTCATGGGATTCTAACGGATTTATCTATGTAGCTTAGAAGTGTGAATGCTTTAAAGATCTGTGTGTGATGAATTCTTGATATCCTTGTATGGTCAATCTTAATGATTTTAGATGCGTAGCTAACATCTAAATTGAATTGTTAATCTCTTGTGAAGTGAAAGTGGATCTTGAGATTTAGAACTTGCCATGCTAGCATAGGTTCATAATTGGTTATCAATATGATTCGTAGTATAAGATGAAAATACTTATATTGCCCTATGTGATCAATATGAGTAATTTGTTCTTCAACCTTTATGTTTTCAAATTCTATAGACATATAGGATCTAAGCATAATTGGTGTCTATTCATCTTCTATCTCTTTTGTGGATGTATGAGTAGTTTGGTATACGTATGCTGACAGGTAGCGTGTACTTGTTTCGTGTTATTCGATCTGTTATCAAAATCATCACTTGCATTGATTAAAGGCATCATCTCTAAGTGAAGTAGATAATGAAGTTAGGATCTCATGTTTATTTTCATATAAGTAATTTTGATACTGTTCTCTTAGTTAATTAATATCAGTTAATTTAGTTAATTAAACCCAAAATTGTTACTTGTCTTAGCAGTGAGTTATAACCATACATTGTTGAATAAGTGCATTAACTGAATAGAAACTCAACCAGATCTGTGTGGAACGAACTTAATTTATATTACTTGTGACCACATATACTTGCGTGTATTAGTGTAAACATGTGCAATTTGTAAGGAGCTGCCACTTGAAAATGACAGCGGCTCCACAACCCATGTGATAGAGATGTTAGAGAAGATTAGCCTTTATAGATAAACATCTCTCATTCTTTCTGTAATCTATTCAAGAAGTCGAAGCTTGAGAAAATACTTTTTCTCGAGGTTGTAGCAACACTTTGCAAAATAAATAAAACATTTTTTTGTGAGAACATCTTGTGTTACCACTTGTGTTTCCATTTCTTGTTTAGATAGTTTATAATCTTTATCATTGTTGTTGAGGTAAAGATTTGAAATTATCTATATTGCATTCAACCTCCCCTTCTGCAATATACTCCGGGACCAACCACTGGTATCAGAGCAACAGATTGACATACAAATCTGAGATCATGACGAGTATACAGAAGTCAAGTGGTATCAAGATTCCAGTATTTGATAAAGAGAACTACAATTTTTGGAAAAGAAAAATCTTGTTATTTATCAAAGCTACACATCCACTGTATCTGGGAATTCTTGAGAATGGCCCCTTCATTCCAAAGAAAGATGTAGCTGCTGCCACTGTGAATGGTGAAGTAATTCCAGCTCACTGGGTTGCTAAGAGACCCTCAGAATACATAGAATCTGAGAAAGAAAAGGTAGCCTTGGATGACTACTTACAACTCATCTTACTTGATTCTCTCACACTGGACAAGGCCATGTATGGAAATGTTATGGGATGCTCATTTGCTAAAGAGATGTGGAGCAAGATAGAGTTGCTGTGTGAAGGAAGTGAAGAGGTCAGAAAAAACCAAAGACAAATTCTTGTATCACAATATGAAGCTTTTATGGCCAAGCCTGGTGAAGAGCTCACCCACATGTTTGAAAGATTCAGTAAGCTAATAGCTGAGTTACAAATTCATGGAAAGTTCTATGACAAAAAGGAGATTAATGTCAAGTTTCTACTCACTCTTCCTGAGCACCTTGAGCACAAAATCAATACCGTAAGAGAAGGGAGAAACTTGAATGATGTTTCTCTTGAGACCCTCTATGGTATAATTAAGTCATATGAACTTGAACTCTTTCAGGAGAGAGCTTTTCAAACTGGAGCAAAAGGAAAGATGGCAAACATGTCTGGTGCCCTTGTAGCTCAAGAGCCACTTGTTTCTATGCCAAGTGAACCCTCACAAAGTTCACCACCAACACCAGTACCATCTCAGAAGATTGAGGAGGTGTTGGATGATGAGGAGAAAGTGGTTTTACAGCTCAAAGATGTTGAAGATGAAGACTTCTACTCATTAGAAGAGATTGAAAGCATGGATAATCCAAACATGGCATATATAGCTAAAAGGTTTAAAAATATAAAGTTCAGAAGAGATAAGCCATATAAGCCACAGGGTCATACATCTAAGTTCAACAAGGGAAACTCTTCAAAAGCCGCTGGTGGTGCCACAAGAGGAGGATACAAGACAGGAATGGTGGATAGGTCAAAGTTCAGATGCTACAACTGTAATGAGCTAGGTCATTTTGCCACAGAGTGCAGAAGGCCAAAACAGAATCAAAGAATGGAGAAAGGGTCTGGAAGTCAGTTTATAAGAAATCAAGGAAGAGCTTATGTGGCTGAAGGAAAATGCTGGGATGACTCTGATGATGAGGAAGAGGAAAAATATTTAAATCTAGCTCTCATGGCTAGATCTGATGATGAAGCATCAAGCTCCTCAAATCAGGTACCATCTCTCATTTTACTTGATATGTCTAAAACTGAGTATAAGCAAACTATTGAAGAATTAAGTGCTGAGATGTTTAACATTCATGTTAGTTTATCTGCTGCTAATGAAGAAATTGTTAAGTTAACTGAACAGAATGAAACACTCAAATCTGAGAATGAAATGCTTTTTCTGAAACCCAGTCCATTAGATTCACTAGCTCAAGAAAATGATCGACTAAAAAATGATATTGTCTGTGCTAAGGAGATAGAAGAATTCCTAAGAAATCAAATTGTTGAAAATGAATTTAAGCTTAAGGCATTTAGAAATTCTTCTAAGTTAGTTCAGGAATATCATGAGAATCACACTGAGAACCGAAAAGTTGGAATAGGTTTCGGCTATAGTAGGAGGCCTGGTAAGGCAACTGTGATTGATGATAGTTCAGATGGTGATGCTGTCAAACCTCATATTCTCAAGAGAGTTTGTAAACCCATTTTCAAAACTGTTCAAGCTGATTTTGATGAGAATTCCTTGCTCATCAAACAAGAGCTTCATGATGAAGATGAGTGTATTGATAGCACATCTATTGAAAGGAAAGGAACTGTCAAAACCCCCATAACAGAAACTTTATCAAACAATCAGACGGAATGTTCCAAAGAAGCTGTCAACAAGGATAAGACAGAAACTTTCAAAGATACTGTCAAGAGAGTACCTAGGACAGCAACTTCCAAACCTACTGTCAAGACATCAGGTATGAAAGGTACTGTCAAGGGTAACTCGACAGCAACTTCAGGACATACTGTCAACACAGATGCCTACAAGCCTAGGAATAGTAATGACAAGCTAGGAATAAATAAGAAAAATGGCTATGCGTATGTCAAGAATGCCCCTAGGAAGCTTTGCAATAATTGTGGATCCTCTCAACACTTAAACACATGTTTGTAAGAAACCAAATGATAACAAGTTTAATGCAACCAAGGTCAAAGGTAACTTACACAGAACCCCCATCATGCAAAGAACTATGAATGTTTGTAGTAACAATGACTGCATGCCATGCAAAATCACTGCCATGAGTACATGTTGTAATCTGCCTATTCTATCTACTGAACCATGCTCCTATATGCAAATTTATTGAGACTCTGAGCCTGCCAATGATGGTAAAAAGGCGGCTTCCACTGAGAAAAAGACCAAGTCTTATTCTAAAACTGAGTGGGTAGCAAAAGAAGTCAAACAGGATGATTCAATTATTGATTCGAATGGGAGAAACGATGATATAAAATATGATGCTGTAACTGCAGGACTCAACAAGGATTGGGTACTAGATGCAAATTAAATATCATCTGTTTTGCAGGGCAGAAAATGAAACAAGTCATGTGGATCATCGATAGTGGATGTTCCAGACACATGACAGGTGATAAAGCCTTGCTATCACACTATGTTGAGAAAGTTGGCCCAATCATAACTTTTGGAGACAACAGAAATGTTGCCCTGCTCAGTGTCAGCCAATTCAGTGACAGAGGATTCAAGGTTGATTTTGACATGATGGTCTGCAATATCCATCATAAGAAGGATGGAAGCCTTTCTCTAAAAGGAGTAAGAAAAGGAAGCTTGTTTATGGCAGACTTAAACTCTGCTAAGAAAGACAAGGTTTACTGTTTCTACAGTAAAACAACAGTTGGTGATAGTATGCTTTGGCACAAGAAGCTCTCCCACCTCAACTTCAAGACTATGAATATTCTAATGAAAAAGGAGCTGGTGAGAGGACTACCTCAACAAGAATTCTGTCAAGAAGGATTGTGTGAGGACTGTCAAATGGAAAAATTGAGAAGATCTGTACACAAGTCAAAGAAGCCAAACACCAACACTGAATCACTCAAATTGATTCATATGGATCTCTTTGGAGCAGTTAATGTGCAATTATTAGCAACAAAGAGATATGCCTTAGTCATGGTAGATGACTATTCTAGGTACACCTGGGTAAGGTTCCTAGAATCAAAGGGTGAAGCTTCTCAAGAGATCATTGATCACATCAGGGTTCTTGATAGAACTCCTATTGCAAAAGTTCAAATACTAAGGAGTGACAATGGAACTGAGTTCAGAAATGCTACTCTTGGAAACTTCTGTAAAGATGAAGGAATTGTTCAACAATTCTCTGCTGCTAGGACACCACAGCAAAATGGTGTAGTTGAAAGGAAGAACAGAACTCTCATTGAAGTTGCAAGAAATATGTTGAATGATGCAAAATTACCAAGATACTTCTGGGTAGAAGCTATCAACATGGCCTGTTACACACAGAATAGAACCTTAATCAACAAGACTCATGGGAACACTCCTTACTATCTGTTGACTGGTAAGAAACCCACTGTCAAGTACTTTCATGTATTTGGAAGCAAGTGTTTCATAATGATAGACAACCATGAAAGAAAATGAAAGTTTGATGCTAAAGCACATGAAGGAATTTTCATGGAATATGATTAGAAAGGACTGCCTATAGAGTCTATGTCATAGAACACAAAGTCATTGAAGAAAGTGTGAATGTCACATTTGATGAAACCAAGTTTCCAGGACTGCAAGAAGATAGTCAGATACAGCCTCTGAGATTTGAGAATCAAGGATACTTGAAAGAAGAAGAGATTGTTACTGAAGAACCATCTTGTACTCAAACTCTTGAGTTTGGAGGAGATGCTGTCAACACAAATAACGTTAATCAAGCTCCAGCTCAGTCACAAACAATTACATCTAATCATGAAGCTGATGGTGACTCTGGAGATCTTGAAGAACATGGAGAAGACAACAATGTGGAAGAATCAATTCCTCAAGAAGGAACTGATCAAGCAGAACAGAATAGAAGCTTGCCCAGATCCAATAAATGGAACAAGGATCGCACCTCTGATTTAATGGCAATCCTTCCACTGGAGTAAGGACTAGAAGAAATGTCTCTCCTGACAGCATGCTCTCCTGTTTTCTATCACAAATTGAGCCAAAGACAATTGATGAAGCATTGTTGGATTCTGATTGGGTGATAGTTATGTAAGATGAGCTCAACCAATTTGAAAGAAACAATGTGTGGAAACTAGTAGCAAGACCTAAAGGGAAATCAATTGTTAACACTAAATGGGTCTTCAGAAACAAGTTGGATGAAAGTGGAAATGTTACAAGAAACAAAGCAAGGCTAGTGTCCAAAGGATACTGTCAACAGGAGGGAATAGATTATGATGAAACATTTGCACCTGTTGCCAGACTTGAAGCTATCAGAATATTTCTAGCCTATGATGCACACTGCAACTTCAAGGTATTTCAAATGGATGTCAAAAGTGCCTTTCTTAATGGAGAGCTAGATAAGGAAGTGTATGTTGAACAACCACCTCAATTTGAAGATTCTGAGTTGTATGACTTTGTCTACAAGCTGTTCAAGGCACTTTATGGTTTGAAGCAAGCCCCTAGAGCTTGGTATGATACACTGTCTACCTTTCTGTTGGAGAATCAATTTATAAGAGGTGTTGTGGATAAAACACTATTCTACAAACATCATGGCAAGGACATCATTCTGGTATAAATCTATGTTGATGACATAATCTTTGGTTCTACAAATGAAAACTTGTGTGAGAAGTTTTCATCTCTTACGAGGAACAAATATGAGATGAGTATGATGGGAGAACTATCATTCTTTCTTGGTTTGCAGATTTACCAAAAGTGTGATGGCATTTTTATTTGTCAAGCAAAATATGTCAAGGAACTGCTCAAGAAGTTCAACTTGGAAGATGCATCACCTGCCAATAAACCTATCTTTACTGCAACCAAACTGGATCTAGATCCTAAAGGAAAGAAAGTGGACTCTAGTACTTATAGAGGCATGGTTGAATCACTGCTAATCTAACTGCTAGCAGACCAGACATAATGTTTGCTACATGTCTCTGTGCAAGGTTTCAAGCTGATCCAAAAGAGTCACACTTGATTGCTATTAAGAGAATCTTTAGATACTTGAAAGGCACTCCAAATTTAGGCCTTTGGTATCCTAAAGACACTGGATTTGATCTAGTTGGATATTCCGATTCAGACATGCTGGATGCAAGATTGACAGAAAAAGCACAACAGGAAGCTGTCAATTTCTTGGTGGAAGATTAGTGTCATGGCTTAGCAAGAAGCAACACTCTGTATCTACCTCATTTACAGAAGCTGAATACATTGCAGCTGGAAGTTGCTGTGCTCAAATTATTTGGATGAGGAATTAGCTTTTGGATTATGGTTTAGAGTTATCAAACATCCCCATATACTGTGATAACACTAGTGCCATAGCCATCTCAGACAATCCAGTTCAACATTCCAGGACAAAGCACATTGATATAAGGCATCATTTCATAAGGGAACATGTTGAAAAAGGAACTGTGAAGCTATTCTACATTTCTACGGAAAAGCAACTTGCAGACATTTTCACCAAGCCATTGGATGAAGCAATGTTCAACAGGTTGGTAAGTGAATTGGGAATGCTAAATCTGGTATGTTAACTTACTAGTTTTTACATTTTCAAGGTGTTAGATTGCAGCTTGTGACAGTAGCCTTCATTGTTGCTGTCATGAGAAGTTACTGTCTTATGTGCTATTTGTTATTGACAGCATGTCTGCTATGGCAATGCTAAATTGTAATTACATGCGTATTTTAACTTATGTAATGAGTAGTCACGTGACATTAACTTAAATCACACGCGTGCCAGTGATAATTAATCGTGTCATTTAAAATGACCTGGGGTAATTGTCAGTCTTTTTCTTAAAGTTAAATACTTTATTAAAAGGAAGCCTGTGGGAAACTGTAGCGTCTCCTAGTGTACTATAAATAAGACCGAGGCCAAACCTCTATTTTCTCATTACACACATAAGAGGAACTAGAGTCATGAGTAAGAGGAAAGCTTCAGATATTTATACTTTCGAGAGCCCCATCTCAGGGGAGGACAAAGATTTGCCCAAAGAGGTGCCCAAAGAGGAGGTACCGGAAAAGAAGGAGGAGACTGCTGCTGCTGAGGATCCATGGGATCCCTGGCTAGATAAGCTCCAAGTTAATCTCGACATGGAAGGGATCTCCGATGAGAAGGAGGTGGAACTTGTCGTCGAGGATCTGTTGAAGGAAGCTCTTAAGGAGCTTAATAAAAAATAATGTTTTTAAAGAACTTTTTATGTATTGTTTTTATATTTTTATTAATGAAAAGTTCATCGTTTCGTCTTCTTCAGTGTTCTTTCTTGTCTTTTCACTTTATTCTCTTACCTTGGTTATCTGTTGGGTAAATGCATGTATGCATGTGTGTATATGTGAATGTGTGTCTGAAACGAATATGCGCTCTAATTGATTAAAATGCTAATTGGTAATTCTAATTAAGTAATAGACAAAATTCTTTTAAAACCCATGACGTTTGGAATTTCCGCACAACTTGCTGTCAACAAGGAAAGGTGCTGTCATGAGATTTTGTTTTAAAAGAAAATTATCTATAAATTACTTAACGGTGACAGCATGTTCTCGCGCCAATGTTATTGTCAAGTGAAACATACTGTGACCACTCCAAAATTACTGACGAGTTGTTCCAGTGCACAGGTTACTGTCAAGAGTTAGTGGACCATTGAAATTGGAAATGTTACCTTCACGATTTACAGCCACTAAAAAGTAACTACCCACTACACCACGTGAACATTTAATGGGTTGAAACAAAGTTACTTTTCCCTCTTCAGTAAAACAGTTGCTATTCCCATATAAACAATTGTCAAATACACAAACACATAACTCTCATCAAAACATCTCTCTCTCAAAAGCTTTAATCTCTCTCTCCCAAATCTCAAAGCAAAAATGGCACCAAAATAATCCTCTTCTCAAACAAACTTTGCTGGTATTCTCACTGCTGGAGATGCTGGTGAAGGATTCAAAGGACTTGTATCCATCATGAACAAGTCCTATCTAGGTCGTGCTATAACCTCTACCCCATCTTTGGACCTAGACAGACTTGAACAATTTTGGCAAACTGCTATTGTTCAAGGAGGTGCAAGTAATGAAGCCATACATTCAAAATCAAAGACATTACCTACATTCTCACTATCAAGGGCATCAATGAAGCCCTGGGAATTGGACTGCAAGCAAAAGAATCATACCAGGAGCTTGTAAGTGATGAAACCGTAAAGATGTTCTTCTTAAAAATTGGGTATTCAGGCCCTGTTCTTGAAGAAGGTACTTCAAGTTGGTACCCAACTGGTGAAATGGAAAGGAAGTACTTAAGGAAAGAATGGAGCATGATTCTTGATGCAATGGTGAAGGTTTTCTCTACAAAAACCATTGGTTGGAATGGTGTTCCCTCATACATCAAGAAACTCACTCACTCACTTGTCCATGGGTACAAGGTGGATGTTGGAAAGCTGCTTATGGGACAATTCAAATCTGCCATAAGTAAGAAGGTACATGTCTATCCTCGCTTTCTTATGATGTGTATAAATTCATTATGTGGACTTGATGAAAATGCCTCCCTCACAGTGGAGTGCAATGTTTTGAAAAGGAATACACACACTACACTCAATTCATAGAATTTAAATACACATATTCCACTCGGCTTCACAAAGCACATGGCTGATCAAGAGCCTAATCTTGATTTTAAACTACCCTCTGGGTATGTTATTTTTTCTCTTGAGAATGAAGCTGAATTAGACCCAAATTCTGTTAACCCACATTCTACTCAATTCATTCAAATCAGACCTTCCAGATAACTAAAAGCCACAAAAATAGCCCTACAAGAATCCAAGAAAAGACCCTTGGAAACTAGTGTTGGTGGTAGTTCTGAGAATGTTGAGGGAGAAACTGCACTTGATGCAGCAAATAAGGATGTTAGTCAAAGTGAACCCTCAGTGGTTCCTCTTGAGCCTAAGAAGAAGAGAGCTAAGAGAGGCAAAGCCACTGTCAGCCACCTCACAGTCTCACAAAAGGTTGTGGAGGATAAAAGGGAATCAAACACATCCCTAGGTGCTTCTTCTCAACAAGGTGTATATATTGAAACTGGCCTGTCTCCCAAGGCATCTTGTAAAGAGTCTGCACAACCTCATGTACTCACTCATGAGGAACCCCCACTTACAGATATACACATGGAGTTAGGGCACAGTGAGGGTCATGAAACTTCCACTTTTGATGTTCCACAAGTTGCCCCTGTGGAACAGCCAAAAATCTCTTCTATACCATCACCTTCTTTATTCTCTAATCCATCAATTGTTTCTTCTCAACAACCTAGAGAAGGGGACAGTACCAACCTTCAGGTTTTGATCATCCATCTATTATTATGGATGAGCCCCCATCAAGTGGTCTACAAGAACCCATTGCTCAAAGTGTGATGGACACCACTCTCTCAAACACTGAGTTAGATCATGATGAAATTCTGCCAGATATTGAAACAGCCAGCATCATGATCGATCTCCAGAAAGCAACTTACCCTCAGGAAGTTGATGTCACAGCCTTAGCTGCTGTCAAAGACACAACCAAAGCTGCTGTCACCCAATCTGATGACAATAAACTTTTGGATAAAGATGTTGTCACCTCTAAACAGCTTGATCAAGATGCAGTCATTGGTGAAGATGCTTCTGATGAAGATCATGTGCCAATATCCTCTTTCAAAAAGGTAAAGTCTAAACCTTCTCTTTCAATGATGTTAGTACTGCTCATACCCATGCATCTAAGTTGAGTGAGGGTGTGAAAAAGAAAAGAGAGATAAAAGAAAAGAGAGGTGAGCAGAAAAATGAGAGGCAACCAAATAAGCTGGTAAAAGGAGAGGGATTTGAGCATGTCCAGAGTGATAAAGAGAGAAACCCCAGCAAACAGGCTCTAGGCCTTGAGTGTTCAACTGTAAGGAGTGATGAGATCACTCAGAAAAATAATGAGAGTGTGAGAACCCTATCAGCCTCCTTGCCCCAATCTTTTCCTTTGCCTCCAAAAAGGTTAAGATCTGGTGGTCCTTCTAAACAAGCTGATTCAAGGTTGAAATCCCTTGAGGACAGATGTGCATTTATGGAAACTAAAATTGACAATTTGTCGACTATGGTAGCTACTGGTTTTGCTGAGCTTCAACAGACTCTGCTATCGTTTTCTGCCGCTCTTAGTGCTGTCAACTTAACTAAGGGGGAGAAAGTGGTAGATCAGAATAGGGTGGTAGATTCAAATACCTCAGACAAAGTGGTAGAGAAGGAGAAACAAGGGGAAGTAGCAAGCAAGGGGGAGTCAAGAAGTAAGGGGGAGCAAATACAAGTTGAAGATGGAGAAGAGAGTGAGGGGGAGCTAGAGGAGAAGGAAGAAAGAAACTTTGGTGAAGAACTGAAAGCTTCTGGAGATGGTGACCTTATTGAACATGAAATGGATGGTGAGCCAGTATTGGTAACTAAAGAAGTAATGGAGCAATTACAGGAAAATCATAAATCTGAAAGACCAATACTGCCTCCTCTGAAAATTAAGGAGACAACTTAATATTTCATGGAAACTCCACTGGTAAAACAATGGAGAGAACAGGAGGAGCAAAACAGACTAGGTAAAAGCAAAGATAAAATGCCTGAGTACATAAATCTGACAACTGGAATCACCTGGTCTGATGGAAGTGAGTATAACCCAAATGAAGCAAGAATAATGATGGTTAGCTACATGGAGAGTACTTTGAACAACAAGGATGAAGAATTCAGTATGTTGGTGGATGACTCAATCACAGAAGCGGGAGGAGTCTACAACAAACTGTCAATAATACTGAAGGATAAAATAATAAGTATCTCTGTGAAAGTTAACTTGGAGAAAAGATGGGCAATTGATGTATATCTGAAATCTGGCATTTCAATATTCATCACAATGCGACTACTGCAAAACTTGCAATCAAGAATCTTGAAATCCTTAGCAACAAAAGTGAAGGCCAATTCAATAACCTTTAATGAAAGTCTGTTGGAACAGATCAAGAGGCTTGTTGAAGAAAAACTTCCAGAAGTGATTGACAATCCATATGGTGTTTGCTACAGGATGACTACAAGTGCAGGAGTAAGGAAAATTGGTTTTTTGCATCTGGATGGAGAAACAAAGTTGAAAACTGACTCAGTTATGACAGTACTGAGACACATTCTTAAATCCATAATTACCAAAGAAAAGGTCAAGGCTGTCAAGGACATTTACAAACTTTTGGTGAAGAGAGATGAGAATCTTAGTTCTCAGGTAAAGAAGTTAATTTCTGAAGCAAATGCCAAAAGAAGTGAACGAGGTGGAAGCTGCACATTTGATGACACCCTTGATGATGGGGAAGATGAACCTGATGGTAATGGAGGATGTGAAGCACCTGGAAATGGTGCCAAGGCAACTGCTGAGATTGCTGGAAGTCAACCTCAGGAGAAAACAAAAGAAGAAACTCCAAAAACTGACAAGAAAGATACTGATGGCAAAGATGAAGGGGAGATAGACATTCTTGAAGCCTTGGAAGAAAATATCTTAAGGTTTGCTGTTGACTGCCTTAATACTGAAAAGGATGCTGTCAACAAAGACACTGTCAAGAGCTCAAATGAAGATACTGTCATGAAGGACACAGTTAAAGAAGACACTGTCAAGAACTTGAATGAAGATGCTGTCAAGGACAAGGATGCCAAGGCATTAAAACCTAAAAGGACAAAAAGAAAAGCAAGAGCTTGGTGCTCAACTCTTATAAAGGGGAAGACAAAGGCTGCAGCTAAGACAAAGAAGCATGGAATAATGGTTGATAAAACTGTTATTCAGAAAAGAGAAATGATGAACAGCTTCGAATGACATAAAGCAAATGTTGAAAGAGACATGAAATCCATCTCTTTGGACCTGGATAAAAGTAAGCAACATGCAACCAAATACACCATCTGGCATAAAGATGGCAGTAGGATGATGTATGTTGATAAGGATTTCAATATGATCATAGGGTCAACAGTGGTAGACAGGTATAGCCTCAAAATGACATCTGAAGTAGTATCATGCAGAATTGACTTCTTTATGTTGGCAAGGATGGTGGTGCTTATGGTGAGTCATGGCAATGTCCCTAAACCAGCCATGGAACACATCCAGAAATAATATGCTGAAAGATATGCTGAATTATATGAGAAACATGGCAACTGGATGGAAATTGATGATGCAAACTTGTCCATAAGTTCAGATGAATTAGAGGTTGAGTGTAAGTATGACTGGGCAGAAAGAACGTCATATTATACACCTGCAGAAGTGTATGAAGCAGCAGAAGCATTCAGGACTACTGAAGAAGAATTCAAAGATGCTGATAAACCACCCAAGTCTGCCAAACAAACTGCTGAAAATCTAGAAGCTCAACTGAAGGAAAGTTGCAAGAAGGTCAACAAAATGAACAGTGAGAAAGCAGTCAATTCTGCTGAAAATCTCATAAGCAATCATGCTATTCTGGTTTACATTTTACTATTTATAATTTCCCGAAAATCGGGCAAAGTTTCCTTTATAATATGGACTATCTCGTCGAAAGATATTCGACTCAAATCAAAACCGATGGATCATAAATCCACCTACACTTCCCAATGGATTCTATATATATCATAACAGCTCATATAAATTTTATCCGATAATACAATTGCATCACTAATTAGTACCTTAATGATTATCAAGCATAATCACTAAATCACATAATTCATCTATATTGTAAAAATCCGAAATTTAACATATACAATTTCTTAAAATGGTAATCACATATCCATCAACTAGCACTTATCATATAAGCAACAAAATTAACTTTAATCTATTATTCAAATCTCATAAAATTCGAATTATAAACAATTATGCTACAAAATTCGAACAAATCATTATTAATTCGCAAGGTTCGAATTTAAAACTATACTAACTCTGAAAATTACACATGCATGTTAATTATTAATTTAACATCACTCACATTTCTAATTTCAAGAATTAAATATATAACAATTATTTAAATCATCTATTTAACAACTAATTCAAATAATTCGAAATAATTACAATTAAATTACACTAAGTACACATACATCTCTATAAATCCATATTGCACTTAATTAAATCTGTAATTAGCATCATCAAACAAGAACATCATCTAACTTCATAGATTATCAGCCAATAGATTCGGAAAATTCAAAATAATTATACATATATCTCGAAAAAAATACCAAAATACAAAGATCTTGACATGCAATTGGTTTTACCCACATATATCAACTTTAAATCATTAAGAGAGATTACAGGAGCAATAAAAAACCCCCACCGGTCGGCCAATCGCCGGAAAAACCATGGTCGCCGGTGGGTTTGACCAATTTTTAAAACCTACTTTAAAAAACTCTTCAAAACTCTGATTTTAAACCTTTATAAAGATTAATCAACCTCAAGAACATCCCATGCTTCTACAGCCCTTTCATGTCACTCTCCAAGCATATACATACATATCACCGAATATATACATACAAAAACTTCACAAAATCACAAACCCATCACTTAATAAACACAAGGATAATATATAGATGATTAAAGCAAGGATTAAACATGATTTTGTGTTTAAAGATTGAAAAAGAATGAAGAAAGACAAGAGAGAGAGATACCAGCAGTGGAAGAAGTCGAGCAGGGGAGAAATGGGGTGGTGGTTTGATGATATAACCCCCCAGGGGTATTTTCATAATTCAACAAAAGGCTGAAAATCTATTTTGGTTAAAAATTTGGTTTTAAGCATTTAAAAATCGAAATAAATTGGAAAATTAATGTAAATATACTTTTTAATATTCTAAAATAAAATTTAGAAAATTACAGACCTCCCCATATTTTTAAAATAATATTTGGCTCAAAAATGAATTTATTATGAATTTTCGAAATAAAGACTCTTTAAAAGAAATAATGCTTTTTAAATCATTTTAAAATACCAAAACACATAATTAAATATCCACACTAATTTTCATAACTCCATAATATCACAAAGATGATAATGTAAAAGATTTCATGATTTAAATCAACTCCAATGGTTTTATATGATTTTTAAAAGATTAAAAATGCACTTTTTAAATAGTTTTAATGCTCCAAAAATATAAATAAAATTCTACGAGCATATATGACATATACCAATTATCATGTAATCACATAATCATGGTTTCACACATATCTTGACTTCACAAAATTATACTCATCACCTAAATCACATAATTTCACATTTAACAATTAAATAAGCATTTAATAAATTGCGAAAAATTCTAAGTCGTTATAGAATTGACCCAGATGGAACGAGATGGTAAGAAAGGAAGACAGTGAATCAGGAAACTTACAGGAAATTGTGTTAGCAAAGAATGTGAGATTTGTCTAGAAAGGAATGTAGGATGTAGAAGATTTTGAAAACCGAGATAACGAGGCAAGATAGCTACCCATAGGATATGAATTACTGAGACCAGCAGGACCTCTGTTGTTAGAAGGAAGGAATTCGAGAGGAAGCATACTGAGATTGTACTAGGCTAAATATGGAAAGCTATGAGAGTAAGCGGAAAGACTGGTGTGGTAGTGAACGACAGAGTTAGAAGCTAGAAGTGGTACACTATACGCACAGGAAGATAAGACGTTTTGTCGAAGATTGCATCACATCAGCCCCAACGAATACTACGATAAAAAGCAACAGAACCCTCTCTTATAAATTGCTCAGGAGCTGGAAATTTCAAAAAGGCTGCGAAGGACGCTAATAAGTGTGGATATGAGTACAGATGGGAGAATAAGGTGTGATTCTAGGATCGAATCGATTGATCGAGTACGAGGTGCAAGAAAGATTGTAAGGGAAAGTAAGTGAAGTTATGATTCCCAAGGAAGGTAGAAGGTGTGTTCGGGGCCGCAAGCAAACAACGGAGTTTTAACGATCATGTAGAATAAGTGGTTAATATGTCAAGAATATAAAGTTTATCTTACATATGTGGGAGATATCGATAAGGAGATAATTAAAGTGAAGCAGATTTCAGTGGTCAATATTTATCGGATATATGACTTGATAAATTACAAGGATTATCACCAGACAGAGATATAAAGTTGATTAATTAATTACAACCAGGAATGTAATCAGTTCGAGGATTCAAGATCGGAAGACATAGCAAGATATTTGATGATATAAGAAGAACATGCATAAGATTTCTAAGTACGAGTTTTGGAATTGAAAGAATTATAATCTTCAGGATATGATGAGAGGATCAAAGTGAACTATGAGATGACGAAGCAGTCATAAATCGAGAAAGGCCTAGGATGCTAATGGAGATCGAAAACATTAACAAACCTACAAACTAGGAAACGAAGGGAAAAAAGGTGGAGAAAGCTTTTAGGAGTCAAAGAAGAGATCCAAAACTGCTCAAGTGTCAGTGCAACAGGATGAACCAGGAAAGATTAAATAGGCATACAATGCTCAAGGAAATGTTCAAAGAATTTGGGAAGTTATAGATGGAAGATCCAAAGGTCTAGATTATTTCAACTGAATTATTAGAGGAAATTGAGAAGTACCAAGCGGAGTTGACGGAAGTAGAAGGTGAAGTTGATGAATGTAGAAGAATGAAATAGTTTAAGGAAATGAGTTATCAATAAATGTGGGAGTTATGATGTGTAGAGTTTAAATTTTGACAATTTGTAAGATATGTAGAGTAATGGTTCGAAAGTCGAGTTTTGATATTAGGGGATATTCGAGTTGGAGTTTAATTGGATTAGAAGTTTGATTTTTGAATAGTATTGAGGGGCAGTGATCCCGGGATAGTTTGTATTACGAATAGGATATATACGTTTCAAGGTGAATGGGTATTAGTTTCGAAAAGGTTACTCAGTAAAAGAATGGGATTGAGGATGGATAGAAGTTTCCCAGTTATTCCCTCCTCGAGTAACATTGTACGTTGAATGGGGAGTAAGAATGATTGAGGGATTTCTTGATATTCTTTTTCTCAAATTTTTATCTGGGGCAATCTGAATTATGAGTAGGAGCGTGAAAGTGGTATAAATCGTTTTAGTCGCGTGGATTTCGTTTTAAAGATTTAATTATTTACCTGCTTACTTCAAGTCAAGGCAAATTTCTTCGTTTTTATGTTTGCTACAAGTCAAGGCAGGATTTGTTTTAGTATTGAATATGAATTAATTGTTTATGGATGATTGGGTAAATGATTGAAGTGTTTTCATACAGGGAATAGTCCATTATACGAATAAGTCATGTCCGATTTTTGGTGAAAAAGGAAAGTCACGTACATACGAACACGTATATAGAATTAATGAGACATGTAAACCAAGGTTTAAGTTTATGTTAGAATTTACGGGCTTACAGGAAGAACCTAACGAGATATGAATTGATATAAAGAAATTCTAGAATGAAAGAAATGACGTGGAAATTGAGAGAGAAATGTTTGAGAATACCGTCATATGTTTTCTTACGGTCGATTCTGAGGACAGAATCCAATTAAGGGGGAAGGATATAACGCCCAAGAAATATCGAACTTATAATAATAATAATTATTATTATTAAATATTAAATGTGGATTATATGAGGTGAAATTTTTTTTAGGGATTGAATATATGTGACATTATGTTTACGTGTTTATATGATGATTTATGTGTGCCGTGTAAGTCCGTGTATTTTTATTTAAATTTGTTCGATTAAAAATCTATTTAAATATGCATTATTGATCTTCTAAATTTTTTATAAAATCATTGGAGTATTTAAAAATCCCGAAATCTTTTGCAATATCATATTTGTATATTTATTTAGTTTTTAAAATTATTGGGTGAATTATTTTGAGTGCTTATGTATTTTAAAATGATTTTAAGAGTTTTATTTTGTTGAAAGTATCTGTTGAGTATTGAACACACAAGAGAATACAAGGGGGGGTGAATGGATTCTCAAACTTTTCTTCTGATAAGTGTTTTAGGTAAAGGTTGTTTTAAGGGTTTGAATCTGGTTGTGTAACAGAGTGTGTGTTTGTGTTTAACAGATTATGTAAGTGCGGAATATAAACACAAGAACACGATATCACTTTAATATAATATTGTATTAGATAAAGATTTGCTACAATCTGTAAATACAAATGTTAGTATTCTCAGCTTCTTTCTCAGAGAGATATTACTTGTAAAAACTATAGATCACTCTGTTTGATACTTGCTAAAGAAGTAGGGTTGTTCACTTATATCACGTGAATAACTTGATTACAACAAATAAGGTAGCAAGCAAATTTACTTTCTAATGTGTCTATCCTATTTGAGTAAACATCCAAACTGCTACAAATTTGACTTCTTAGAACTCTGTTCAGATCCACTTCTTTAGCTCTTTGTCTCTTGTACTATCTCTCCAAGCTTCATTGTAGGCTTTCCAACGTGCTTTACAGTATGTGGTCCATAGAATTCATCACACACAAATCTTTAAATCAAACAAACTACTAAACTACATAGATAATCCGTTAGAATCCCATGACAATGATTAATTCATAATTGAATCGCTCGTCATCATGGGATCTGACGAAATGTTAGTAGTATTTTTGTGTGTTCGTTCGCAGGGAAGGACTGAATGTAATATCAAAGTTCAGGTTTCTTATCTCTTTACGTCTAGAAGTGTATAAGAAGAATTTTTTAGTTTGTGTATTAACTAAATTAACCAAGAACTAATTATAAGCACTAAGAATTAATTTTAAACTGAGATTCAAATATGTTGAAAAACAATCTAAGAACTGGGGTTCTTCACCTGGTTTCAATACATGCTCAATATTAATGTGATATCTGTGTTCCTACCTTGCTGAAAACAATTCTTCTAAAGTTATACTGCACCCTCCCAGGCTACAATATAGTGCTTACAGCTACACCTTAATTGACACTCCCGTGATACAATCAGAGTATATCTATAAACTGTTAATTACCAAGAATTATATGTCTCACAATTCTCCTATTAATCTCCCGATCTAATATTCAAATTATGTCTGTTAAATCATGTACTAAGATTGCAACTTCTCTCCCAAGCTTATTACAATCCCTAGAATACAATCAAAGGTTCATGACTCCCCTAATTGTGTTAAGATCTCATTAACAAACCAGCCAGGCAGAAAATCACATAATCAAGCATGCATGAATACCAAGGAATACTACCCAATCCTCAGATTAGAGAATTAGTTACGCATATTTAATAAAGAAAACATAATAATAATGATAATGAATGAAAACATGATATTGAAGAAAGAATTGAATATCGAAAGTACCTTGATACGATTTACAGCTATGAATTGTTATGATTTACAATGATAAGATGTGTTTAAATAGGCTCTACAAATCTTGCCCAGCAAGATATTACCTTCTATTACAATTAGAATTCAATTCAGGTAATAAAACTTGCCTAAAATACAATTAGAACTAGAAAAGGGCAAAACAGTAATTTTTCTGCTTCCATCTATCTGCTGGTCGTGCTTCCTGGACCCACCACACGCGGCCTGGTCGTGCGAAACCTATCCCAAATTGTAGAAAATCTCTCAAGCTTCGCGTGGGCAGTAAGATCGCTGAAAACGGACTTCTAGAACTCCAGATATGGCCAAAACAGTATAAGCTGCGCAGCCCTTCTCAAAAATCCGAATTTTAATTAATTAATTCTCCAAGAACGATAAAAGCATCAACTTTAATCAACATTCTCGTAAATCTGCACAACTCAGCAAAACACATCAAAACTACAACAACTTGAGTCCAAAACAATCAATTTAAGCTAAACGGAGGGATTCCCAGTGGATATAAAATCCACTTATCAAACCCCCAAACTTAAACTGATGCTTGTCCTCAAGCATAAACAATTACAACTAACTAACTAACTAGTACCACTTCCGTAGGTGATCACGGTTGCATTTGGCATATGCAACAAGCCCTTTAAACCCCTAGGCAGCCCTAGTGGACGAGTAAGGTCTCGTGAGGGCCTATAGCGAATGTACCCACAAAATCCATTTAACCTAATGCAATGCAATGCATGAATGCAACTAATATGAAAATGCAACGATCCCCTTCAAACTAACCAAAACCAATGAACAAGCAAATATCTCAAAGAATGCAACTAAATCCAAATAGAGCTCGACCAAATTCCCGTATACTAACATTACATGAACAGAAACGTGTGTGTGTGTGCAATGCTCATCAGAAATACTCCCAAAACTAGGTCAAAAATCATACATGTTCTTCGCCAAGACAATCACAGGTTTATAAATAGAATAGACTGTAGACACTTCATAACCTAGAAACACCTCCATCCTTATCCAAGGTAGACAGAAATTCATGCTTTATTACTAACTACTACACTATATACAATATGCATGCTTATTTAACCGTGCAATGAATGAGACCCCAAAAGGCTTATACAATAATACCCATGTAGCGAGTGTTAGGTCAGTGGATCCCAGACTATAAAAGCCTTAGGTCACTAGGACTAAGTCCCCTCAGACTTAATTACTCGAGTATTAAAGAGCTCACTCTAGTTAATTTTGCATATAAACAATTTATTGACTTTTTTTTTCTTCTTTTTTTTTTTTTTTTTTTTTTTTTTTTTTTTTTTTTTTTCTGCTTTTTTTTTTTTTTTTTTTTTTTTTTTCTGCGATCTGGAATGAGCCTTTCTCATTTCCATCCCTAGACTACTCATATAAATATGAGCCGGCTACTAGCCATTTGACACCTAGCCATTAACACTAAACAACTAGCATGAAATTCCTGGTTTCCCCCAAACTTAGACTTTAGTGCTCCTACGCCATCAAGGGAATAACGAAAATTCTAAATATAATCAGGTGATTAAATCTCAAAGCATCCAAACAAGCATGACCTCAACCTAGCCCCAAAAGTACCCAATGAGTCTGTGTAATTAGTTTTGTTTCCGAAACACATAAGTCAATTTCATAGAAACTATAAATCAACCCTCTATTCATCATTACCACACTCAATTAGACACCTACCTACCAATCAGAATTAGCTCGTTCTAAGGGATCATGAAATATGCATGCCATGAAAATGCAACTAAAATGAACTCACATGGTATACAACATAAAAACAGAATGTCCTATATGAAACAAACGTAGATAACACGAACATAAATGCATGAATTACTACTAATAATATGCAAAACATGAAATCCTACATGAACACATATATACAACAACAACTACTAATCCCTCAAAACACCCCCAAACTTGAAAGATTCAATGTCCGCATTG
Organism: Saposhnikovia divaricata; assembly: GCA_036435485.1. Classification (NCBI taxonomy): domain Eukaryota; kingdom Viridiplantae; phylum Streptophyta; class Magnoliopsida; order Apiales; family Apiaceae; genus Saposhnikovia; species Saposhnikovia divaricata. The sequence continues at coordinate 63,804,115 of CM071595.1, read as the reverse complement.
ATTGGAAGTAAATACAAGGGAAAGTAGAAAACATACCTACTCGTCCTCGCTGTCGTCACCCTCGTCATCCTCATCAGAAGAATCCGATGGAGGGTACGGAGTCCTAGCTCCAAATATAGGCCACTGAACAGGAGTACTAGGTGACTGAAACTTTGCCTCCAAAGCTATGCCCATGTCCTCAGAATACTGGCGACTGCTCGCATGCATAGCATCCAACCGCCTAGTCATTCGACGAAAATAAGATTCAAAAACGGACATATCCACCATACGTCGCTGAGGTTCTGCAATTGCCACTCCAGTTGCCCTAGGAACATGTGGCGGAGCGCCCGCTCCTTGACCACCAGCACCACCAACTATAAAACCGAGACCCCTAAGATGAGGAATGCCGCCCGACCACTCCCCCATCCGGTCAATAGTAACATCATTAATGGAAGACATAGGCTTATACACCGGCTCACCTTCGTAGCATTTCACTTTCGAAGTATCACACAAATACGCAATGATAGAAGCATAAGGAATACTGGCCGATGAATTACTTCCCACATACCGAAGAATGTTTTGATTAATAAGGTACCCAAGGTCAACATACTCACCCCTGAGAATACCCCATAGCAGAATAGCTCTCTCAACAGTAACATCGGTCACATGGGTTGATGGAAGAATATTAGAACTGATGAAGTAGAACCATGCCCGTGCGAACTTAGACAATGATGCCGCCGGAAAAGTCCTCTTCTCGGTGGTACCCACTCTACACTTCCACTCCGTACCCGGAATACAAAGCTCACCAATGATTGCATCAAGAACAACATCATCCCTAGTCTTCTTCCCCCAATCAGTAGCACCTTTAGGTTTAGGCGGTTGCCTAATCAACGTACGAATCGCACGAGGCGAATAATCCACCTTCTGACCTCTCACAACCGTGGCATTATTCCTTGCTATCGACGCATTAGCATAGAATTCCCTAACCACATCCAACGAGCCTTCATTAGCAAATTCACAAAATAACGTCCAACCCCGCTCACTAATCATTGCCACCATCTCCTCATACTTATACGGCACAAGCCTTCTTTCATGAATAACCCCCTTCGAAACTAACCTACCATACTCCTCCTTGGCATTCTCATTCACAAATTTTTCCACTCCATCTCCCACAACATCATTCTCATCCGAAGATGGACGAGCACTACTACTACCACCCATTAATCGTTGCCTTTTAGGAGCCATAATCAACAAATATCAAACAAGGCACAATAATCTCCAAACAATTCACCAAATAAAGAACCCCCAAATTACACACCAAGAACCCTAGCTTGCAAAATTCACAAATTCAAATAAAAGATGAGATAGAATATTACCCAATTGAATCAAAGAGGTGAACTTGCTAGATGAATCCCAAAAAATTCGAATTTAATTCCCCCTTTGAACTTTGAATGGAAGAAAGTTAAGAATTTGGGATAATATAGAAGTGTTTGTGGGTGTATGGGTGTATGTATATATATATAGGAGATGGAAGTAATAAAGATGAAATTATATGTAGTATAGGATTTGGGGTTGTGTTGGATTTGAATTTAAATTAGAATAGGAGAAGATTAAGATTGGATATGTAATAGAAATAGGAGAATGAATGAAAGAGTGAAGAAAATTGGGGTTTTTGACCCAAAAATTCGTCCAATGCAGGAAGGAACAGCGCTGACTGCGCTGTAAGGCTAGTTGCGCCAGTTGAAACAGCGTGTTAGGGCGCTGACAGCGCTGTGGCGCTAGTTGCGCCAGTTGAAGCTGCGTGACAGGGCGCAAACAGCGCGCCAAGGCTTGTTGCGCGGGTTGAAGCTGCGTGACAGGGCGCTGACTGCGCGGGAAGGCTCCTGGCGCACTCCCTGTCTGCGTTACAGGTACCATTCTGCATATATTTTTTTTTTTTTTTTTCTTTTTCTTTGTTTCTTTCTTTGGTACACACTAACAACACTCTTTTTTTTTCTTTTTTTTTTTTTTTTTCTTCTTTCACACACTAACAACACTCTTTTTTTTTTTTTTCACACAAATACTACATCACTTGGGTTGCCTCCCAAGAAGCGCTCGTTTAACGTCAATAGCTTGACGTACTTCCTCAATTCATAGTAGGGTCTTGAAGGTGGAGAATGCTCATTCCTTGCTCCACTGTTTCTCCAAGCAGGTATGGCTTAAGTCTCTGCCCATTCACCTTGAATACATCCGACCCTTCTCTAATAATCTCACAAACCCCATTGGGATAAACCTTCACAATCTCAAAAGGACCAGACCATCTTGATCTAAGCTTTCCAGGGAATAAACGGAGTCTTGAATTAAACAATAGAACATGTTGCCCAACCTCAAATTCCTTCTTCTGAATGTGCTTGTCATGCCACAATTTGGTCTTCTCCTTGTAGATACTAGCATTTTCATAAGATTGGAGCCTAATCTCCTCAAGCTCTCCAAGTTGAAGCAAACGCTTCTCTCCCGCAGATTTAAGATTAAAATTCAACTCTCTTGTCGCCCAAAATGCCTTATGCTGAAGTTCCACCGGCAAATGACAAGGCTTCCCAAAGATCAACCTATATGGAGACATTCCAATAGGTGTTTTAAATGCCGTTCTATATGCCCAAAGTGCATCATCAAGCTTTGTTGACCAATCTTTTCTCGAACTTGCCACTGTCTTCTCCAAAATTGACTTCAGCTCACGATTCGAAATCTCAACTTGTCCACTTGTTTGCGGATGATAAGGAGTTGCCACCTTTTGTGTCACACCATACTTTTTCAAGAGATCAGCAACCTGTTTATTGCAAAAGTGCGAACCTCCATCATTGATAATAGCCCTTGGCACTCCAAATCTAGTGAACACATTTTTCTTCAAGAACTTCTTCACCACTCTAGCATCATTAGTAGGAGACGCAATTGCTTCAACCCATTTAGAGACATAATCAACTCCCACCAAAATATACTGATTTCCATAAGAAGATGGAAATGGACCCATGAAGTCCATCCCCCACACATCGAAAATCTCCACCTCAAGAATAGATTGTAAAGGCATCTCGTTCCTCCTTGAAATATTCCCAACTCGTTGACATCTATCACATTTAGCCACAAAGTCTCTAGCATCTTGATGCATGGTTGGCCAATAGAATCCTGACTGTAAAACTTTCGCAACTGTCTTCATGCTACTGTTATGACCGCCACACTCTAGAGAATGGCAATGTCTAAAAATATGAGGAACTTCATCATGAGGTACACATCTACGAAACATTCCATCAGCACATTCTTTGTAAAGCAGCGGTTCTTCCCAATAGTAATGCTTCACATCATAAAAGAACTTCTTCTTCTGATTATAAGAAAGATTATCCGGCACAACTCCTCCCACAATGTAATTCACAAAATCTGCATACCATGGTGTAGACAAGGACACACCTAGAAGCTGTTCTTCCGGAAATTTATCATTGATAGGTATTTCACCTCCTACCTCTCCATCTCCTTGGTCCAACCTAGATAAATGATCAGCTACCAAGTTCTCAGACCCCTTCTTATCTCGAATCTCAAGATCAAATTCCTGGAGTAAGAGAATCCAACGAACTAGACGAGGTTTGGCATCCTTCTTTGTCATCAAGAAACGAATAGCAGCATGATCCGAATAGACAATCACCTTAGACCCAACAAGATAGGATCTGAATTTATCAAGTGCAAACACCACTGCAAGTAGCTCTTTCTCCGTAGTGGAATAGTTGATTTGCGCGTCATCAAGAGTCTTGCTTGCATAAGCTATCACGTGCATCCGCTTATCCTTCTTTTGCCCAAGAACAACACCCACAGCATAGTCACTAGCATCACACATAAGCTCAAATGGCAAGCTCCAATCGGGAGATGTAACTATAGGTGCAGAAGTAAGTTCCTTTTTCAGCTTGTTAAAAGCATCAAGACAACTTTCATCAAAGTCAAAAACACGATCCTTTTCAAGAAGATTGCAGAGTGGCCGAGCTAACTTGGAGAAATCCTTGATGAACCGTCGATAAAAACCAGCATGCCCAAGAAAGCTTCGAATTCCTTTCACAGATGAAGGTGGTGGCAATTTTTCAATAACTTCAATTTTTGCTCTATCGACCTCAATGCCTTTGTTAGAGATTTTATGTCCAAGCACAATGCCTTCCTTCACCATGAAGTGACATTTTTCCCAATTAAGAACAAGATTCGTTTCAGTACATCTCTGCAACACCTTTGATAAACTGGCTAGACATGATTCAAAAGAAGAACCATAAACCGTGAAGTCATCCATAAAGACCTCCATGTCTCGCCCTATAAAATCTGAGAAAATATGGTTCATGAGTCGTTGAAACGTCGAAGGACCATTACACAAACCAAAAGGAAGCCTCCGATAAGCAAAAGTGCCATAAGGACAAGTAAAGGTGGTCTTCTCTTGATCTTCGGGTGCAATAGGAATCTGAAAGTAACCCGAGAATCCATCCAGAAAGTTGTAATACTCATTACCCGCCAACCTTTCGAGCATTTGATCAATGAATGGGAGGGGAAAGTGATCTTTGCGAGTAGCATTATTCAACTTCCTATAATCAATGCAAACTCTCCAACCTGTTACTGTTCTCGTGGGAATTAATTCATTCTTCTCATTGTGAACAACAGTCATCCCACCTTTCTTAGGCACAACATGAATAGGACTAACCCATTTACTGTGTGGAACCGAATATATGATACCAGCATCAAGCAACTTAGTGATTTCTTTCTTCACCACCTCTTGCAAATTCGGATTCAATCTTCTTTGTCCCTCAATCACAGGCTTATGATCATCTTCTAAGGCAATTCTATGCATGCAAAGAGCAGGGCTAATTCCTTTGATATCTTGAATTGTCCAACCAATAGCTGATTTATATTGCCGAAGAACATGTAATAACTTTTCTCTCTCATCATCAATGAGCAAAGCAGAAACTACCACAGGATATGTATCATTAGGACCAAGAAAGGCATACCTCAAATTATCAGGTAGAGGTTTAAGTTCCACCTGTGGTGCCTCTGAAAGTGTAAAAGCCATCTCAACTTCTGTGTCTCGTACAACCAGTGCTTCTTCTTCGACTACATCATCCAACACCCGATCTGCTCCCACGAAGTGTTCATTCTCGAGCTGCACAATGTCATCCACTACGTCAATGGTAAAACAAGTTGCTCCAAAAGGGGGCATCTTCATTGCTTTGTTAAGATCAAATTCCACTTTGTCCTCGCCAACATTCAATGTCAATTTTCCAGCTTTAACATCGATTGTAGTGCCAGCAGTAGCCAAGAATGGCCGTCCCAAGATAATGGGTATCTCGACATCTTCATCCATCTCTAACACCACAAAATCACAAGGTATGACAAATTTATCCACTTTAACAACCACGTCTTCAATAACTCCCAATGGATACTTAACAGAACGATCCGCCAACTGAAGTGAAATCCGTGTCTTTTTAAGTTCTCCAAGACCAAGCCTTTTGCAAATTGAATATGGCATCAAACTCACACTTGCCCCTAAGTCACACAAGGCTTTCATGTTTTCCATCTTCCCAATAGTGCAAGGCAAAGAGAAACTTCCCGGATCTTTCAATTTCTGAGGAATGGCTTTTTGGATGACTGCACTGCATTCAGCATTAAGAGTAATAGTTTCGGCATCTTCAAGTTTCCTCTTCTTTGTCAACATCTCCTTAAGAAATTTAGCATAAAGTGGCATCTGATTCAAAGCTTCAGCCAACGGAATATTAACATGCAACTGCCGAAACATAGTCAAGAACTTCTCGTACTGCTTCTCTAAATGCCTGTTATGAAGTCTCTGTGGAAATGGAATAGGAGGAACGTAAGGTGGTGGAGGAACATATGGCTTTTCTGAATCTTCTTCCTTCTTCTTCTCATCTTCTTTTTCTGACGTGTCTGCAGCAATCTCCACTGGCTTATCCTCTTTCTCAGTATCACTCTCCTTAGACTTAAGAATCTCAACCTCGGGCAACTCTCTTCCGCTCCTCAAAGTGATTGCTTTGCATTGCTCTTTACCAGTCTGGTCGGGTTGACTAGGAAGTGATCCTTGCTCACGAACACCCATCTTTGAGGCAATCTGTCCAATCTGTGTTTCTAGCATCTTTTGAGATGATGCCATCTGATCTATTCTTGATTCCATATTAGCCAATGCCCCAGAAGTCCCTTGCATAATCTTATTTAGTGCAACCTCCCACTCAGCTGGTTCTTTCTTTGGCGGAGGTTGATACTGCTGCTGTGCTTGATATGGTGGTCGTGACTGAAAACCAGGAGGTTGATTCTGCCTTGGAAATGCATAGGAAGGATTAGCTGCATGATTATTGCTGTAAGAAAGATTATTGTTTGGCCTTTGATTCGGATTGTAGTAAGAATTATTCTGCACAGGCCAAGGCTGTCTTCCTTGAATAAAAGATGCTTCTTCTGGAAATTGTGGAGCATACGAGTTCTGACTAGCACCATAATCATGATACCCTTCCATAGGTGAAGAAATAGCATTCACATTTACCTTTTGTCCTCGCACCTCCTGAGTTAGAGTATCCAACTTTTGAGCCAGCATGTTGATCATCTCAGATTCTTGTGCTGCTTTTGCTGAGCTCGTCCCACTAGGTGCCCATGAATAATTATTAGATGCTAATTCCTCAAGAAGTGCTTTAGCCTGTGTAGTTGGTGCCTTTTTGAAATTTCCACCAGCAGCCACATCCAAACTCAAACGAATATCTGCATTCATGGCCCCATAAAAAGTACTGATGATCTGCCAATCTTCCAAGCCATGATGTGGACACTTCCTCAACAGTGCCTTGAATCTCTCCCATGCCTGATATAGACCTTCACCCGGTTGTGCTTTAAAACTCATAATCATAGTCCTCAACTGTTGTGTCTTGTCAGAGGGATAGTATTTGGACAAGAATGCCGTAGAAAGACTCTCCCATGTAGCAACCGAAGTGTTTGGAAGTTGTTGAAACCACTCCAAAGCTCTTCCCTTAATAGAGTAGGGAAACATATGGAGACGAATCTGATCACTCGTGACACCAGTGATTCTGAATGAGCCACACATCTGCACAAAACGCTCTAGATGTCTGTGTGGGTCTTCTAATTCAATGTCTCCTTCAAAAGCTTGATTGCTGATCATCTGAATTAAGCTCGGATTAATATGGAACTGAGCTGCACCAATCTCTGGAGTTTTGTACATGCAATTGGCTGGATTCGGTGTCTCATGGTCCCAAATAGAAGACTGATCAACATTAACAGCTGGTCGAGGTTCTGGATCTCCCATCTTAGCTTTATCTTTTCTTCGCTTTCTCAAAGTACGCTCGATTTCAGGATCAAATTCCAATTTTTTAGCGCAAGATGAACGTAGCATACACCTGAAAATCACCAACAAAACAACTTGTGGAACCAATTAAAATCTAAACAATAAGAAACAATTAACCTAAACTCAACTATACTGCCTTCCCCGGCAGCGGCGCCAATTTGTTAGTAGTATTTTTGTGTGTTCGTTCGCAGGGAAGGACTGAATGTAATATCAAAGTTCAGGTTTCTTATCTCTTTACGTCTAGAAGTGTATAAGAAGAATTTTTTAGTTTGTGTATTAACTAAATTAACCAAGAACAAATTATAAGCACTAAGAATTAATTTTAAACTGAGATTCAAATATGTTGAAAAACAATCTAAGAACTGGGGTTCTTCACCTGGTTTCAATACATGCTCAATATTAATGTGATATCTGTGTTCCTACCTTGCTGAAAACAATTCTTCTAAAGTTATACTGCACCCTCCCAGGCTACAATATAGTGCTTACAGCTACACCTTAATTGACACTCCCGTGATACAATCAGAGTATATCTATAAACTGTTAATTACCAAGAATTATATGTCTCACAATTCTCCTATTAATCTCCCGATCTAATATTCAAATTATGTCTGTTAAATCATGTACTAAGATTGCAACTTCTCTCCCAAGCTTATTACAATCCCTAGAATACAATCAAAGGTTCATGACTCCCCTAATTGTGTTAAGATCTCATTAACAAACCAGCCAGGCAGAAAATCACATAATCAAGCATGCATGAATACCAAGGAATACTACCCAATCCTCAGATTAGAGAATTAGTTACGCATATTTAATAAAGAAAACATAATAATAATGATAATGAATGAAAACATGATATTGAAGAAAGAATTGAATATCGAAAGTACCTTGATACGATTTACAGCTATGAATTGTTATGATTTACAATGATAAGATGTGTTTAAATAGGCTCTACAAATCTTGCCCAGCAAGATATTACCTTCTATTACAATTAGAATTCAATTCAGGTAATAAAACTTGCCTAAAATACAATTAGAACTAGAAAAGGGCAAAACAGTAATTTTTCTGCTTCCATCTATCTGCTGGTCGTGCTTCCTGGACCCACCACACGCGGCCTGGTCGTGCGAAACCTATCCCAAATTGTAGAAAATCTCTCAAGCTTCGCGTGGGCAGTAAGATCGCTGAAAACGGACTTCTAGAACTCCAGATATGGCCAAAACAGTATAAGCTGCGCAGCCCTTCTCAAAAATCCGAATTTTAATTAATTAATTCTCCAAGAACGATAAAAGCATCAACTTTAATCAACATTCTCGTAAATCTGCACAACTCAGCAAAACACATCAAAACTACAACAACTTGAGTCCAAAACAATCAATTTAAGCTAAACGGAGGGATTCCCAGTGGATATAAAATCCACTTATCACGAAACCATGATAATAAACAAAGCATGAATAATAATTATTCTAGAGTAATAGAGTTAAGAAAACAAATCCCAAAAACATCCAAGAGTATCGTCTAATTAGAAGAAAAAAAAAGATGAAGTAGATCTAGATCCCGTTGCTTGTCACGAGCTGTTGAATCTTTCTCTGCTTTTCTCCTTAGTATCTCTAAGCTCTCTCTCTGTGTTATGAAGGGTGTTGGTTATTTTATGATGATAGGATGTGTTTATATAGGCCACCATGTCTTTTCCAACAAGAAACTACAGAATTATAATAGAATTTCTGCAAAATACGTTTTCTAAACTGATTCTGTTTTGAAGGAAAATTCGTAGCTGACTTTTCTTCAGTATTTCTGGGCCGTTCTAGTCGTAATTGGACCTCTGAACCACTTTAAAATGAAAGATAATCTCGTTAGCCTCGCGTGGACTCTAAGATCGTCCCAAAACGGACTTGTAAAACTCAAGATATGGCCCAAATAGTGAATCAGGAATTCTGCCAGCGACCGCGCGCATCCTACGCCCAACAATCTGTTCCACGCGCACCCTGCGCGTACCACGCACTCCCTACGCCCAGAAATCTATTCCAAGGTTGTAGAAAATTTCGTTGTCTTCGCGTGAGCTGTAAGATCGCTGAATTCGGACTTCTAGAACTCCAGATATGGCCAAAACAGTGTAAACTGCGCAACCTACCCGAAAATCCGAATTTTAATCAATTTAACCTCCAACTCTTAGTTCTGCAAAACTCAATGAAAACACATTAAACACACCTCATACTTGAGGCCAAGTAATCAATTTAAGCCGATACGAAGCATTCCAAGTGATATAAAATCCACTTGCTCGCCAACCCGCCAATCAAACTGTCTCCTATCCAATCTGCACGGCACACTCGGCACGCTCGCTTGAACCGTAATTATACATATATTTAAAATATTTACTTTAGTTTTCTTGAACCGTAATCATACATATATTTAAAATATTTACTTTTGTTTTCTTAATTATACATATATTTATTTTATTTTAAAATTGAAAAGAAATAACTAAAATTATGTTTAAATAAATTGATGTAAAATTTTGAGTGATTAAATTTTTAAATAATTAAAATCTGTTTATTAGTTTTTTTAAATATTTTAAATGATATTTAAAAAAATATTTTCTAAAATATAGTTATAATCACCTTATTTTAAAATTTTGAATAATTAAAATTTGAATAATTAAAATTTGTTTATTGATTTTTTAAATATTTTAAACGATATTTAAAAAAACATTTTATTAATGATATTTGGAAAAAAAAAAACTAAAAAATGTGAACAGCCAACCCCGCCTTAGCTCTGCACGGACCGCTCGGCCAGCCCGCCTCAGCCCACGCGTCCTCTTTTATTAAAATTTAATAAATTTTAAAAGCTTACAGCATTATGTATTTACTCTTCACTTTGCTAATCCAAGTTCTACATGTGCATCATATTCATTTTTAAGATTCAACTGATATAACCAAGGGCCCCTTCTTTCCTTTCCTTTTTTTGAAAATTTTCTTTTTTGTTAAAGTTTGTTGTGTTCTTATGTTAATTGTTACTAGTAAAAACATTGGGGTAACATTCTGCGTGTTGTGCTAGTTATACTGATACAAAATGAACCGTATAAATTTAATAAAATTTATACGAGATATAGTCCTCTTCTATTTCAAAAAAACAAATCGCATAATTTTGATTTAATATTAAAATATCAAATGCATTATGATACATACAAATGCGATTTATCTAATTTTAAAATTTTGAATAACTAAATTTTTTAATAATTAAAATCTGTTTATTGATTTTTTTAATATTTTAAATGATATTTATAAAGAGGAAAAGGAGTATCAGATTGACCTCATTTAAATGATAGGTTATATCAGGTAAAATTGTACGTGTCGATATAAGCAACAATTTAGGACCCATTTACACTCCACTTATTTCTTTCATATTGTGTATTATTATACTTTAAAAAAGGTTTTTTTTTTGCTAAATAAAAAAAAGGTATTTTTAATTATGGTAAAGTAGTAAACACGTAAAGAGAGGATGAACACTACACAAAAATAATACATTCTGTATACATGTATATACACACACGGAAATTAGCTATATATGACGTGAACCATCTTCTTGATGGAAAAAAGTGATCACAACGGTAATAACTAAGTACGGAATTAAACTTCGTTAGATAATATTTATCACTGCTCGTATGAACCTTCGATGAAACAAACAAGTAAAGTAACAATAAACGAAAAACAAGACACCAAAATTATACGTGGAAAACCCCCTCAAAGATAAGGAGTAAAAGCCACGGGACCGTAGTCCACCCAAACAATTCACTATCACAAATTATATGGGAATACACCAAGTCTTCTCTAGATAAAACTAGAGGAATACAATCACCTTCACACTCTTTGAATGAATCATCAACAAGTATGGAATCAAATAAGACAACAATGAGAAACTAACCGCAGGGAGATAAACCCTCACCGTGGCGCAAACAGCTTCTCTTCAGCCCCTTAATTAACTAACATTCTGGACCTTCGAATCCGATCTCTACCGTTCAGAATTTAGATATAGGTGTAAGGAAGATGCTGTCCAAAATTCAGGACGATCCGACCGGTAGAACTCCAGGAATCGCAAAAACAAGGCAGCTTGTACAACCAGAAAAATTCCTGTGAATTTTCTCTCTGTATCTCTCTTGTATCTATTTTTCCTCTCTCTTATTTTAATTATAATCCTCCTATATTTATATATATAGGGCTTCTTTATTTTTATCTCCTTGTGGGCCAAAACAAGGGTAATCCAATTGGGCTTTTAATCTCATAGATAGAAACTAAAACCCAAAAAATCTCCCCCTTTCTAACTATGAGAAAGAGTTCGCCATTCCTGCGATTGAACAACATACCTTCAACTTCCCTTTAGCTAAAGACTTTGTCAACATATCGGAACCATTATCATCGGTGTGTACCTTTTCCACTTCAAACAACCCTTCTTCAAGAGTGTCTCTAATACAATGATATCTCATATCGATATGCTTCGTTCTTGCATGAAAAGTAGGATGTTTAGCTATGTCAATAGCTGCTTGATTATCACAAAGAACCACATACCGTTGTTGCGGGAAGCCAAGATCCTGCATCAACCGATTTAACCACAACAACTCCTTACAAGCTTCAGTTGTTGCTACATACTCTGCCTCCCCCGTAGAAAATGAAACACCCTTTTGCAATCTAGATTGCCATGAGACCGCTCCCCCTGCAAAAGTCATTAAATATCCAGAAGTAGATTTCAATGAATCCTTATCACCTGCCAAGTCAGAATCTGTATATCCAACAAGTACTGGTTTACCATTCCCAAATGTCAAACCCAATTTGGAAGTACCTCTAAGATATCTCATAATCCACTTAACTGCTTCCCAATGCTTCTTACCTGGATATGTTAGATAGCGACTGACAACACAAATTGCAAAGGCTATATCAGGTCTCGTAGATACCATAGCATACATCAAACTTCCTACTGCTGAGGCATATGGAACACCATCCATCTCTGTAATTTCTTCCTTTGTAGAAGGAGAATCCTTTTCAGTTAACTTAAAGTTGGTAGTAAGAGGAGAACTAACAACTTTAGATTTATCCATGTTGAACCTGCAAAGCACCTTCTCAATATATTGCTCCTGTGATATATGCAACTTCTTGGCCGCTCTATCTCGATGAATGCGAATGCCAAGAATCTATTTCGATGGCCCCAAGTCCTTCATAGCAAAGGACTTACTCAACTGTTGCTTCAACTGGGAAATTCTTCCAGCATTTTTGCCAACAATAAGCATGTCATCCACATAAAGCAATAATATGATAAAATCATCATCTGAAAATTTATGAATAAAACACAATGGTCAGAAATAGTCTTACGGTAGCCTTGCTCCTTCATAAAGGACTCGAACTTTTTATACCATCGCCGAGGTGCCTGCTTCAAACCATATAGACTTTTAAGAAGTCTACAAACATAATCCTCTTTACCTTTTACCTGAAAACCTTCAGGTTGCTCCATATGAATTTCTTTGTCCAAGTCACCATGTAGAAAATCCGTCTTGACATCCATTTGTTCAACCTCCAAATTAAGACTAGCTGCTAAACCAAGCACCACACGAATTGATGTCATTTTAACAACTGGAGAAAAGATCTCATCAAAATCAATACCTTTTCTCTAACTGAATCCCTTGACGACCAACCTAGCTTTGTACCGTGGTTGTGAAGTATGTTCATCTTGCTTCACTCTGTAAACGCACCTATTTTTCAAAGCTCGTTTTCCCTTAGGTAGCTTCACCAACTCAAAAGTATTATTCTCATACAAGGATTTCATCTCATCTTGCATGGCATAGACCCACTCCTTTTTATTCTCATCTTTCATAGCTTCTGCATAAGATTCAGGTTCACCGCTATTAGTTAATAAAACATACTCATCAGTAGAATACCTGTTGGAAGGATGACGATCTCTAATAGACCGCCTGAGTGGAACGAATGGTGGAGTATTGTGTACTGGTGACTCTTCATGGGCATCATCATCCATGTCACTAATTTCTGGAGTATCAGTATTAGTACCATGTTGGTCATCATCATGACCATCATCTCCAAACTATGACTCCACATGTCTTTGAGGAACTGGATCCAAATCAACTATATCATTATTATATTGAGGAACTGTCTCTGCCTTCCCAATATCTTTCAAAGTCTGATCCTCAATAAAGATAACATCTCGTCTTCTCACAATCTTCTTTGAAACTGGATCATAGAGCCTATAGCTGAACTCATCTTGGCTGTAACCAAGGAATATACACTCTTTAGTCTTCACATCAAGTTTAGACCTCTCATCTTTGGGGATATGCACAAAAGCCTTACATCCAAAGACACGTAAATGATCATATGAAACATCTTTACCACTCTAAACTTTATCTGGAATATCAAACTGTAAAGGAACACAAGGTGAGAGATTTAAAACATTTACAGCAGTATTTAGTGCCTCACCCCAAAAAGACATCGGCAACTCAGCATGTGAAAGTAAACATCTGACTCGCTCCACCAATGTTCTGTTCATCCTCTCTGCAAAACCATTAAGCTGAGGTGTCTTTGGTGGAGTCCTTTGGTGCCGAATACCCTGATGTCTACAATACACATCAAAGGGACCTATATACTCCCCTCCATTATCTATCCTAATACACTTCAGTTTCTTCCCAGTCTGTCTCTCAACTAAAGCCTGAAAATACTTAAACACATCTAACACTTGGTCTTTCGTCTTCAAGGTATAAACCCACAACTTCCTTGAATGATCATCGATGAATGTAACAAAATATAATGAACCACCATTAGTTTTGGTTTTCATAGGACCGTAAACATCGAAATACACCAAGTCAAGTATATGCTCTCTACGAGAGGGAGGACGACTCTTAAAAGAAACTCTGTTCTGCTTACCTGCCACACAGTGTGAACACCTTTTCAGATGTATATCAACCAAACCAGATAATACCTTTTTCTTCGACAGCGTATTCATTCCTTTTTTAGTCATGTGAGTAAGTCTCTTATGCCATAAATCAATCATATCAACATTCTCAACTGCATTAACAATGCCCGTGGAGATTTGCGGTTGTGTCATATACAATTTCGGAGACCTCTTCCCTCTTGAAACAATTAAAGAACCCCGAGTGAGCTTCCATTGACCATTACCAAAGCTGCTAACATACCCTTCATCATCAAGAAGGCCAGTAAAAATTAAATTCATTCTCATGTCTGGAACGTGCTTAACATCACGAAGAAATAACTCCATGCCTGTATCAAACTTCAGGCACACATCTCCAACGCCAACAACTTTTGATATGTTAGTGTTACCCATATTAACATCTCCAAAATCACCAGAAGTATAATATGTAAAAAAGTCCCTTCGTGACGCAACATGACACGAAGCACCATTATCAATTGCCCAGCTCAGATCGTCTTGTGCAAGGTTAACAATATCTCCATCACAACAGATCGGGTGCTCATCAGTAGTAGCAATCACCACAGAATTATCATTACTACTATCAGTTTTCGTCTGATCATTGTCTGAACCCTTTTTATTCTCTCGCTTTAACTTTCTGCAAAACTTCTTTATATGCCCCATTTTACCACAATGATAACACTCAACATTAGAATACTTACCTCTAGAACTACTCCGTTGATTACCTCTGTTGGTTGGACCTCTACTTTGAGCTCTCCCCTTCCTTTCAGTGACTAGGACTTCTGACTGTGAAGAGGAACCCTGTGACTTTCTTCTCATCTCTTCATTCAGAATACCGCTCTTAGCTAATTCCATACTGATAATACCATCCGGAGCTGAGTTCGACAAAGACATCCTGAATGTCTCTCATGAATCTGGTAAAGTACCCAAAAGACACAATCCCAGTATCTCATCTTCAAACTTGATACCCATTCCAGCAAGCTGATTCATAATTCCTTGAATGCATTCAAGTGATCAGAAATTGCAGTGCCATCTTGATATTTTAGAGACATCAACTTTTTAATCAAAAACAATTTATTATTTCCAGTCTTTCGAGCATAGAGTTGCTCAAGCTTGTTCCACAAAGTACGCACTAATATGGTTCAACACGTTATCCTCCACCCATTGCCGTATATACCCACAAACCTGTCAATGCAAAATAGTCCATTATGCCTTTGTTTTATTTGCAGGCTTCTCCGTAGTAAATACAGGTAGATAATATCCCTTCACATAAAGAAGATCTTCCATCTTCCCCTTCCAAACATGATAATTAGAACCATTCAAATTAGCCATTCTACTTGTATTCGTTTCCATCATTCAAACAAGTTCAATAACAACTAAGCTCTGATGCCAATTTGATTGGAAAAAGTGATCATAACGGTAACAACTAAGTGCGGAATTAAACTTCGTTAGACAATACTTATCCCTACTCGTATGAACCTTCGGTGAAACAAACAAGTAACGTAACAATAAACGAAAAACAAGACACCAAAATTATACGTGGAAAACCCCCTCAAAGATAAGGAGTAAAAACCACGGGACCGTAGTCCACCCAAACAATTCACTATCACAAATTATATGGGAATACACCAAGTCTTCTCTAGATAAAACTAGAGGAATACAATCACCTTCACACTCTTGGAATGAATCGTCAAGAAGTATGAAATTAAATAAGACAACAATGAGAAACTAACTGCGGGGAGATAAACCCTCACCGTGGCGCAAACAGCTTCTGTTCAGCCCCTTAACTAACTGACCTTCATGACCTCCGAATCCGATCTCCACCGTTCAGAATTTAGATATCGGTGTAAGGAAGATGCTGTCCAAAATTCAGGACGATCCGACCGGTAGAACTCCGGGAATCGCAAAAACAAGGCAGCTTGTACAACCAGAAAAATTTCTGTGAATTTTCTCTCTATATCTCTCTTGAATCTATTTTTCCTCTCTCTTATTTTAATTATAATCCTCTTATATTTATATATACTAGCTTATAGCCCGCGCAAAGCACGGGTACTTTTAAATATTTTTAAAATTATATGATTAAACAAAATAGAGTGTAATAATTTATTATGGATATAATTTAACTTTATAATATTAATTGATAAAATTAAAAGTAATAATAATAATTATTCAATAAATGACATGTATTGTTTAAAACATGAGCATGATGAAATAGCTCAAGTGGTAGGGGTTTATCTCTTGTCGTCCCAGAGTCTTGGGTTCAATTCTCGCTCACTCTCGAGATTTGTTAGAACTTAGAACGGATACTCATTTGTAAGGCATATAAGCCTAAATATTCTAAAGAAAATAATAATAATATAAAATCTTAATTTAAATTTGTTGTTGACGGTATTCGAACCTTGAATCTTTAGAAGAGAGATTTAAATAAAGAATATTCCTTATTATTTGATCTAGCGATTATCATCTATTTACTAAATATCTAACGGTCACTATTCTTAAAAAAACTAATAATATAAAATCTTAATTTAAATTTTTTGTTGACAGTATTCGAACCTTTGATCTTTAGAAGAAAGATTTAAATATAGAATAATCCTTATTATTAGATCTAGCGGTTATCATCTATTTACTAAATATCTAACGGTCACTATTCTTTTAACTGTTGGTTGAACCAAACAACCAAATTATACCCCTGTTTGCTTATTATATATTAGTATATATATATATATATATATATATATATACATATATACATATATATATATATATATATACGTATTATTTATTTATTTTATATGTTATTAATTTACATATCAAATTGTTGTTAAAAAATTGATATATATAAGATTTTAAACTTTAATTTAGTGACGGTTTAACAATTAATTTCCAAATAAACCTGTAGAAACAAAAGAGATAAAAAATTGATGATTTTTTACGTTGAAAATTCTTATCTTGAATTCTTAAAATTTGATTTAGACGATTTTACAGCCCACGTGAAATTAATAGAATAATCTTTAATTTAGGGATGGTTTAACAATTATTTTCTACATAGATCTGCGTAGAAACAAAAGAGATAAAAAATTGACGATTTTTTACGTTGAAAATTCTATTCGATTTATAAATTCTACTTATAATTCGTTTTGATTATAAAAATACCCTTATAATTATTTGAAGATAGTTATACTAACAACCAAATACAATTTTAATAATAAGTGCAAGAGAGATTTTGTCCAAAACTTTGATAATCGGTAGTCTGGTCCTCCGTTTGAAAAAATAAATAAGAACCGTTAGATCTTAAAATAAATAGATGAAAACCGTTAAATCTAGCATAATTTTTTTATTTTTAATATGTTATAAACTAAAAAAGTGTACTTATATTGAAATACGAAAATGTGTATTTTAATGATTTAAATCATATATAATTAGATTTTCTACATTGAATAGTATTATCAATGTAGGTATTCTACATTGAATAGGATAAATGCAAAATCGTAATTATATTTTTTCTTGAGATTTTGAGTGTTATCAATTGAAGAATTATTATTAAATCATCACTAAATCATAGATAATTTTATGAGCTTCACGTGGATTGTAAACTTATCCAAATCTGATTTCTAAATTTCAAGATAGAGCCTAAATAGTAATTATGAATTGTTAGATATAATTGATGTGAATAATAATCAGTGTTTAAGTGTTACAGTGAAATATCAGAGTTTAGCTGGAGGCAGTCAGAGTTTAGTTAAACGCTGACAGTTGGAAGCTCGACAGAGTTTGTTAAACTCTGTCTGGAGGAAGCGTCTACTGGTCAATAGTGTTTGAAGAATTATTGAAGATAATTATGGAAGCAATATCTTTGTAGATTGGATAGCTGTCAAAGAGATTGAGTTGACAAAGGAGACGTGTAGCAATCATAATTGATATCAGTTGTATAGCTAATTTATAGGAGTATCAATTATCGATTGTATAGCAGCTGTGTATCTTATAAATACAGTTAGGTTAACCCTAGAAGGGTATTATCGTGCAATGCAATATCATTCATTGTAACCTAAGCAGCTCTCTGTGATATTTTACATCACTGAGAGAGGAGTTATTAATTCCAAACAGTTTTTAATTGTTTAAACGTGTGTTTTATTGTTAATCTCTCATACAATCTTGATTATAATTGTGTAATCGGCCTAACAATTGGTATCAAAGCCAATCTGTTACTCTATACAGTTTAAGATCCACACACGGCTATAATCAATGGCAGAGATACCTCCTCCATCAGGTTCAAGTACAAATACTGAGAAGGCTCAACCTACTACTGTGAGTCGTTATGAGACAATTAAGGTTCTTATTCTCAGGCTGGCAGAGTTTTCAATCTGGAAGGTGAAGATGACCATGTTTCTGGAGGCTACAGATCCAGAATATCTTGACAGAATTTATGAAGGTTCTCATAAGCCTACAAAGCTATCTGTTGCTACTGCTGGTCAAGAAGCTAAAACAGTTCCAAAGGAGAAGAAAGATCTGACTCCTGAAGATCTTTCATCTATTGCTAAGGATGCAAAAGTTAGGCATATACTTCATAGTGCCTTAGACAATGTTATGTCTAATGAAGTGATTAACTGCACTACTGCCAAAGAAATTTGGGATGCCCTTGAGGTTAGATGTCAAGGAACTGCTCCTATCAAAAAGAACAGAAGGAACATACTCACACAGGAGTATGAACATTTTGAGGCTAAATCTGAAGAAACCATGACAGAAACATTTGACAGATTCTGTAAACTGCTCAATGATTTGTCACTAGTCAATAAAGAGTATGATCTAGAAGATTCAAATCTCAAATTTCTTCTTGCTCTACCTGAAAAGTGGGATGTAAAGACAACCACTGTAAGAGATAATTATGATCTTGCTGAAACTGAGATTGATGAAATCTATGGGTTGCTCAAAACTCATGAACTGGAAATGGAACAGAAAAACAGGAGATCAAGCAAGAAGATAAAGTCCGTTGCTCTTAAGGTTGAAGAAAAACCCTTGAAGAAGGAAGCATCAAGGAAGAAAGCTAAGGGAAAAGCTTTGGTCATACATTCTGAAAGTGAGTCATCTAATTCTAATGTTGACTCAAACACTGATGAATCATCTGACTCTGAGGATGATGAAGAAGAAATGATGCAAATGGCTGCTTTGATGGTGAAGACCTTCAAGAAAATGGGTTTCAAGAACTTCAAGAAGGGAAAAAGATTTTCTAAGAAAGATTCGAATTCTGACAGAAAGAGTTTCAGAAAGTCTGAGAGAAAGTATACCAAATCTGGGAAGAAAGACAAGTCTGAGATTCAATGCTACAATTGTAAGGAGATGGGTCACTATGCTCCTGAGTGCAAGAAGGGTAAAACTAAAAAAGCACTCTTCACAAAAGGCAGAGGCTGGGCAGACACTTCAGACTCAGATGAGGATGTTAACTATGCTCTCATGGCTTCTATTGAGAATGAATCTGAAGATTCTGAAAACAAGGTACCTCTAACTACCTATGCTTATAATATTGATAATATAACTGAATTGAGAATCTATCTTAAGTCTTTGCATATCAGTTATAGGGATTAGAATTTAGAGAATGAGAGAATCAAATCTGAGAATTCTGAACTTAAAAAGAGAAATAAAATTGTTGAAGAGAAACTTGAAAACATGCAACAAGTTCAGAATGAAAGAGATGATGTTGTTTATCTAGAACAAGATTTGCTAGGAAGATATAAGCAACTAGAATCTGAATTGGTGAAGGCAAATCACATAATTAAAACTTGGACTCATTCTGGAAAAGACACTCAAGAGGTTTTTCAGTCAGACACAGTTGGTTTAGGTTACTGTTGTTGGTGTATACTGAAAATATTTATTTAAAGTATATACATTTATTTCTGGCCAGTTTAATTGAGAATCATTTAAATGTTTACGTGTTGTCTAAATATTATATATTGTGGGCAATATAGTATCAAATGGGATACAGAATATTAGATTGTTAAATACGGTTTATATAATATTAATAAGGTTCACAGCACAGGTGGTATTGGACAATCCACTGGTATGGCTGTAGTATTATTTATATTAGTTTATATTGACTATTAAATAATACTAGTATACTTTGTGTATATTGAACAGGATCAAATTTAGAATTGTTCCCTTATACTGATTAAGAAGGTGAACTAAGATTCTATGTTATTATTAATGCTTAGGTTCTTAATCCGGATATAGTAATTGACACGTATATATTATTTACATGCTTTGATTTATATATGAAATAATTCTTACGAATTAAATCATTATATTTTGGGTGATGGAATAATATATATGGTGAATATTATTTATTGAAGGAATCCATGTCCTGATAATATTCGGGTTAATGATGTCCCCTTGAAAGCTCAAAAAGATTTAATTATGTGAAACCCTGCAGGTGGATTTATTCCGGCATAATTAAATAAAGGTTGAGTGGATGATCAAGGATAAAAGGTATTAATTAAATTAATTATCAGTAATTTATTTAATTAATGGACATGCGATATTTTAAACATGGGGAATTTAATAAGCAAATAATAAAGGAGCCGATTTAATTAATTAAATAAATTACCGGAATTGGGTGGGTGGTGCAATATTAATTATTTATTGGAATTAATTAATATTAATGATAAAGGGCTTGGCCCAAGTTATCATTAGAATGCCCGATCCAATTTACTCCTTGATCCCTATTGTAGCCTATAAATACTCATTATGTCTCCAAGAATAAGGGTTCTGAATTCTAGAGCTTGGAGGCTAAACCTTGGAGGATCGAAGGCCACACTTCGTTCAAGGGAGTAAGGGAATACAATAGAAGGTCGTGGATTTGAATCGCTTCCGCCGTAGCGATTAAGGTAAATCTTCTAACCCCCTTTGTAATCATTAAACGGGTTAAACACAAATCACTATGATCCAAAGGGACCAACAATTGGCATCAAGAGTCTGAGGTTTAGTGGACTTGTGTTTGTGTTTGATGACGTCCATGTCGTAATTAAAATTGGTTGTGTATGTATAGTGGTATGCTTGTGTAATAATCTTTTGTAGGTTGTTATCCACTATTATGGCCATGTTTTTTAATTATGTGATTGGATCCCACGTGGTTTATCGTGGTTATTTTTATGCGATTGGATCCCACGTGGTTTATCGTGGTTGTGTATGGTTTTGTTTTGGCTGGTAATCGCGAATAAATTCGTGTTAGAATAGGTATTGCAATTAGATTGTATTAGCCCTATTTTATTTGTAATCGTTATTGGATGTGTGTATTCATGTATTACTTATGATTGCAAAAGAGCCATGTTTTGGAGTCGAAAAGGGGACAATTTTCTGCTGCGTTTCTGGTGCGTTTCTGCTGATTATGCCGATGTTTTGCTGCAATTCTGCTGTTGTGTTGTTGGCTGCTGATGTTGCTGTGTAGAATTTGCAAACGGTGTCAGATTTGGACGCGTAATACCTTTTCGGAAAGGGAACGAGCTACTTTTCAAAACTGATAGCAAAGCTATCACCCATGACGTTTTTTGGCCATTCGAGCTCGTTTAGACCCTCAAACAGCGAGCTGAAGTTTTTGCAGGATTTTCGGGTGAAATTAATAGTGGATTTATTTTTTATTTTAATTTTTCTGCTATTTATTTTAATTATTGCTATTATATATGCCTTATGTGATTTTCATGTCATGCAATACTAACTTTAGTATTCTAGAACGACATGGACATAGGGTTGTTTATACTATGCTTTAATTATATTGATCAGCATGCTATGCTAT
This sequence comes from Saposhnikovia divaricata, assembly GCA_036435485.1. Classification (NCBI taxonomy): domain Eukaryota; kingdom Viridiplantae; phylum Streptophyta; class Magnoliopsida; order Apiales; family Apiaceae; genus Saposhnikovia; species Saposhnikovia divaricata. The sequence continues at coordinate 63,782,081 of CM071595.1, read as the reverse complement.
GTTATGTGTTCTTTGTATTGTTATTATGATAACATGTGGACCTCGAAGAATTAACATAGGGCGATGCAAGTAGATAAATAAAATCCTCAAGGTAAAACACTAAGTGGGAGAGGGAATTAATTATGAATTAAATCCCACGGTCTCCATTATTTTGTATGTAATATGACCTTTTAAATAATGTAGATGGTATATATGATCACCTAACGTGGCGTATTATTTACGGTGTTTTAAAAGGTTGTAGAAATTACTAGAACAAAATTCTTAAATTAAATTACGAATATTGAAAGGTGTACATGTCACCTAACGTGGCGTACCAAGTTTCATAGAATTCGATTAATTAGAAGGGTACCAATGATTGAATATAGATTTTCGATATTGAGAGAAAGGATGATTCTGTCTAGAAAGGGGTCTTAAGTGACGCCTCTTGACAATGCTCCCCCCGATCTGGGAATTATCCTATTATCAATTATTGATTTGAAATATTTAATGGTGGCATCCGGTCTTATTGTTACTAATTTATTTAGTAATAGGACCGAAGTAATATTTAAACGAATTTAAGTGGTATATATGTCACCCATCGTGGCGTACCAGATACTTATGGTGTTTAAATATTAGTGCAATAATTTTAATTAATTGTTAAAGGAAACCAATAGGTTTTAAGATTTGTGCAACTCTCTGATTATGTGTTACATGTATGATTCTCAGGATTAGATCATTATGGGCTTTAATCCACTATTCACCATACTTAAGGATAACAAACTTACTGGACCGAACTATATTGAATGGAAACGTAATTTGGACATAGTGTTGACTGCTGAGGAGTACAAATTTTGTACTTATGAACCCAAGCCAGATCAGCCTGCTGAAGATGCTCCTGAAAGTGAGAAGGAGTATTATAAGCGGTGGGTTAAGGCTGATGAGATGTCGCGATGTTACATTCTGGCAGCAATGTCGGGTGTTTTGCAACATTAGCATCAGGCTATGGCCACTGCTTCAGATATGCTCTTTAATCTCAAGGAACTTTTTGAAGAACAGAATAGGGCTGCTAGGCAAGTAGCAATGAAGGCTTTAATGAACACTCAGATGGCTGAAGGAACACCTGTAAGGGATCATGTTCTCAGGATGATGTCTCATCTGAATGAGATGGAGATCCTTGGTGCTGATATTGATGGTGAAACCCAGATCGATATCATCCTTATGAGTCTGCCCAAAAGTTTTGAGCAGTTTCGCTTGAATTACACCATGAACAAAAGGTTGTATAGTCTCAAGGAACTTCTGACAGAACTTCAAGCAGCTGAAGGACTCTTTAAACAGAATGTTCAAGTGAATGTGGCTGCAAAACCTTTTTCCTCTAAGCCGAAAGGTAAGAAGAAGAAAAAGGTTCAGACACAGAAAGCTGGAAAGGTTGCTAATGCAGTGGGAGTTCAAGGTGCTGTGAAAAAGCCTAGGGGCAAGTGCTTCAGGTGCAAGCAGTCAGGTCACTGGAAACAGGATTGTCCTCTTCCTAAGAAGACAAACAATACTGGTATGTCTCTTTCTCTAGTTACAGAAACATATATAGCGGCTATATCTACGAGCACTTGGTGTGTAGATACAGGAGCCACTGACCATGTTTGTAACTCTATGCAGGGTTTCCAGCAATCCAGAATGTTTAGAGATGGCGAGATATATGTGTTCATGGGAGATGCTACGAAAGTAGCAGTAGTTGCAGTTGGAATAATTACATTATCTTTTGGCGATGATAGGATTTTGGTTTTAAACAATTTTCTTTATGTACTTTCGTTTAGAAGGAATTTGATTCCGGTTTCTAAACTTGCCATGGATGGTTATAATGTTTGTTTGGATCGTAATGTCTCTATTATGATGAATAAACGAGTTATATGTTCTGGTACATTGCAAGACAATTTATATATTATTAATCCTATCCAATTAATACTGCAACAAAAGGAATCTAATAACATTCTTTTTAGCTCAAACAAAAGAAAGAAACCTTCTGAATTGAACCAAACATATCTTTGGCACTTAAGATTAGGTCATATTAACTTGAGGAGGATTCAAAGACTGGTAGTAGATGGGCCATTAGGCTCGTTGGCAGTGGAGCCATTTCCAGTTTGCGAATCCTGCTTGGAAGGTAAGATGACTAATAGGCCTTTTAAAGCAAAGGGGAATAGAGCCAAAGAAGTATTAGAATTGGTTCATACTGATTTATGTGGACCTATGAGTATCCAAGCAAGAGGGGGTTATGAGTATTTTGTCACTTTCATTGACGATTATTCTAGATATGGGTACATTTATTTGTTGCGTCGCAAGTCTGAGTGCTTTGAAAAATTCAAAGAGTACAAAGCAAATGCGGAGAAACAACATCTTGGAAAATGTATCAAGTCACTACGATCAGATCGTGGTGGCGAATACTTGCTTGGAGAATTTAGGGAATATTTATCAAAAAATGGGATTACATCCCAATTGTCTGCACCTGGCACACCTCAGCAGAATGGTGTGGCAGGGAGAAGGAATCAGACTCTTTTAGAGAGTGTTAGATCGATGATGAGTTATTCGGATTTACCAAAGTCGTTCTAGGGATATGCTATAGAAACAGCGGCTTACCTTCTGAACTTGGTACCTTCTAAGTCGGTTCCCAAACTCCAATAGAATTGTGGACTGGTAGCAAACCAAGTTGAAGACATATTCGGATTTGGGGTTGTTCAGCACATGTGCTGAACAAGAATGCGACCAAGATAGAATCTCGTACAGAAGTAAGGCTGTTTGTAGGCTATCCTATGGGAACGAAAGGTTATTCATTTTATAGTCCTAGAGATCTAGATATCATTGTTAGCACCAATGCTAGATTCTTAGAGGAAGACTATATAATGAATCACAAACCTAAGAGTAGTGTTGTTTTAGAAGAATTAGTGGGAGGGACAGATAATCCCCAAGTGCCAATAGTACAAGTAGAACAGCCAAAAGAAAATGAACAACTTAACACTAATACTGCACCAGTGCCTCGTCGTAGTGGGAGGGTTGTTCAACAACCAGATAGATTCATGTTTTTGGGAGAGTCCTCGGACTTGGTCCCTGGTGAACATGATGAGGATCCCAGGACATACGAAGAGGAAATTCTAGATAAAGATGCAGATCTATGGCAAAAGGCAATGGAATCTGAGATGGAATCTATGTATTCCAATCAAGTTTGGGAGCTCATGGAACCACCCAAAGGTGTAAAACCCATTGGATGTATGTGGATCTACAAGAAGAAAAGAGGATCTGACAAAAAGGTGAAATCCTGGAAAGCACGACTTCTTGCGAAAGGGTATACTCAGAAAGAAGGGATCGATTATGAGGAAACCTTTTCGCCGGTTGTTATGCTTAAGTCGATCCGGATTCTTTTATTTATAGCAGCTCATCTCGATTATGAGATTTGGCAAATGGATGTCAAGACAGCTTTCCTTAATGGAAGTCTTAAGGAAACCATCTATATGCAACAACCAAAAGGATTCATTAAGGAAGGCCACGAGCATCTGGTTTATAAGATTAAGAGGTCTATTTATGGACTAAAGCAAGCTTCCAGGGACTGGAATATTCGTTTTGATCAGGTAGTCCAGTCATATGGATTTGATCAAAGTCCAAGCGAATCATGCGTGTATAAGAGAAGTGAGGGTAATGCAGTGGTTTTTCTAGTACTGTATGTAGATGACATTTTACTCATTGGAAACAATGTTAAGATGTTGTCATCAGTAAAGCCATGTGTAAGAACCCAAAATTTTGGTAGAATTAAAACTTTTCCTATTATGATGAAGTGCATCAATGAATAGTGATTTGGTGGATGAATAGTGATTTTGAGGATTAAGAAAAATTTTCATGCCCCCTATGTACGAGACGTAGTGTGGATATTCCGAAGTTATACTAGTAATCTACGGAGTAAATAAGTGTATGTAAATGCGATCGGAATTCAGAAATTCCAAATTCTATTTTCGTGTAATATTTGACCGATCAGTGAATTATATATCAGTAATATCAAGAAATGAGATATTTAATTTGAGGAATTGAGGAGTTAATATTTTGGAATTTTATTATAAGTGATTTGAGAATTTGGAACGAAAACCACTGAGGAAGTGAAACAAACGTTCTAGAAACCGCTGAAACTTTACAATGAGATTAAGCGATTGAGCGAACGAATCATGGATTAAGGATATGGTATATTAAGAGTCCAAGGAAGGATATATTATGAGAGGGAAAAAGGATTGAGAATAAACTCCTAGAATTGAGAAATGAGAACAATTGAGAAACCGCGAGAATTTTTTTCTGAGATAAAGAGAAAATACAAAGAAAATTGGACACAACGATTGTTTGAGGTATTGGGCCACACTATTAAAATGAAGTGCAACATATAAGTTGTAACATATTGATTTAGTAAATATACAAGAAGGGAAGCCCCTTGGTGCAAATAAGAAAAGGAAGGAAGGACTTGGAAACAATAAGTATAAAGCCAGGGACTTGCTTCCAATTATGGATGGATAAAGGTAATCCAAATGAACCAATGAGAAGATGACACCACATGGCAAGAAGATAAGATGCATCCAAGTGAAAATATCAAGCATTATTGATCACTTTATCACTTTAATCAAACAAAACAAACACCAAATACTCCATTCTGCCCAGCAGGAAAGGAGCTCACTAAAACGGGCCTAGAGACTTCATTACTCCATGCAATTTTTTGTTCTTTATATTATTAGAAAGCTGTTAAGACGCTCTACAACTTTCATTCAGGAGCCTCGACCAGGAAACAAGTGCAAGGGCTTCGTTTTGGCTGATCTTTGGGGCGTGTTTTTCCAGTCAGGAAACCCACTTCCATGTTCTTGATTTCTTTGGTGAGATTGAAGATGGTGAGCATAGAGTAAGTGTTAGGAATATGTTGTACTTGATGATAACTTCACAATCAATCAAATTGTTTAAGGTTTTGTAGCTGTCAACGGATGAGGATTTATAACTCTATCCGTTGACAGGTAGCTCATCAACGGATGAGGTTTTGTAGCACACTGCAGTATCTCTATGTTATCAGTTGATAGTGTTTTTATCCACAGTCATGTTGACTATCAACGGATAGGCAGAATAGGGTAGCCAATTGTAAATAAGCTATGCTATGTAATTCTGTCTAAGTGAAAGTGTATCAACGGATGAAGACTAAACTCTATCAACGGATACAACTCAAATCCACTCTATCAACGGATACAGCTCAAGTCCCAACATCAACGGATACTGCTCTATACATCATCAACGGATGTCAGTATACATCATCAACGGATGTCAGTGTACATCATCAACGGATAATCATTGACACTGATTTCTATGATTAGTTGGAGATTAGCAGTTGATAAGGACATGTTTGACTGACAGATCACATGAGTTGAAAGTAGATACAAAAAGCAGTATGGCAGCCATACTTTGGAAACACAGAAGAAAGAAGCATTCCATTTACACTATGAATACAAGAAAGGTGCAGGAGACATGTCTGAACACAAGGACAACCTTTCGGCTACATGTGTATTTGGAGTGTAGTAGCAAGTCAACTAGAATTAGATTAGTATTATCTTATTCCAGTAAGTACTTGTAAAACTTGGGATATATAACCAAGGGTAGCAACTCTTTGTAGGTTAAGAAAACAGACATATTTGCTTAGGGTTTCTTGAATATCCTTAGAAGCAAAGAGTTGTAAAACGGCAGCTGTGTACATTTTGTATCACAGAGTTTTCTTCAAATAAAAGCTTCAGGTGGTGCATATTAACCACCTGATTTTATATATGTATGTGTTTAAATCTTACATTGCAATTATCTCTTCATAAGTTTCTGAAGTTCTTATCAGAAATTTATAAATATCAAGAATTGTATTCAACCCCCCCTTCTACAATTATACAAGTGTGTAATCTGGGAATAACAATTGGTATCAAAGCTAGCTTCTAACATATTTGAAGTTTAAAGATCAACACACTTCCAACATGTCTAAGAAGGATTATGGAGTGAAGATTCCAGTTCTTGATAGAGAAAATTACTTTCACTGGAAAGTAAAAATGCGTCTACATCTCTCGTCTATTGATGAGGGTTTTGTGGATTGCATTGACAAGGGTCCTCACGTTCCAATGAAGACAGCAACAAGAGTTGACCTGGCTGATGATGTGCCTGACACTTTCATTCCCAAACCTGTTTCTGAGTGGAGTCTTGAAGATATTGCAGAAGTCCACAAAGACAAAAAGGCCATGAATATTCTGTTCAATGGTCTAGAAACAGACATGGTTGACAATGTTATTAACTGCACTACCACCAAGGAAGTATGGGACATTGTTCAAACCCTGTGTGAAGGAACAGAACAGGTAAGGGAAAACAAGATGCAACTACTAATCCAACAGTATGAACATTTTCACTTTAAGAGTGGAGAAACATTGAATGATACATTTAGTAGATTTCAAAAGCTACTAAATGGTTTGAAACTGTATGGAAGAGTCTATCAAGTTAAAGACTCTAATCTCAAATTTCTGAGATCACTGCCCAAGGAATGGAAGCCAATGACTGTTTCTCTAAGAAACACTCAAGAGTACAAGACATTTACTCTTGAAAGGCTCTATGGAACTTTAAAGACCTATGAGCTGGAAATGGAGCAGGATGAAGAGATTGAGAAGTCTCAAAAGAAAAGTGGGTCAGTTGCACTCGTTGCCAATTTGGAGCAAAAGGAGGAAAGGACAGAAACTGCTAGTTCTACACCAAACAGGGAGGTTTGTAAAAGTAGAGCAGAATTAAGCAGGAGCAAGGAAAAGGTGTCTGAGGAATTGAATGCCCTTCAGCAGGATGAATTGGATGAGATAGATGAGCACTTAGCTTTTTTATCTAGGAGATTCTCTAAGCTGAAATTCAAGAGAAACTCTGGATGGCCAAGCCATTTAACAAGGATTTTTCCACAAACAACTATGTGGATAAATCCAAAATTAAATGCTACAATTGTGGGATTGCTGGTCATATGATAAGTGAATGCAGGAAACCTAGATCTGAGAACAAGGGAAAGCCAACTGAGGTTGTTGACTATAAGAAGAAATATTTTGATCTTCTCAGGCAGAAAGGAAAGGCATTCTTGACCCAAGAGTATGACTGGGCTGTTGATGACAATCATTCTGATGATGATGCTGAGTTAGTCAACCTTGCTTTAATGGCTGATTCTGGAGAGCAGGAAGCAAGTTCAGCTAGCAATCAGGTATTTTCTACTAATCTCTCTGAGCTCACTAAAGAGGAATGCAATAGTGTTATAGATGAAATGTCTACTGAACTATATCACTTAAGTGTTACTCTTAAATCACTTACTAAAGAGAACAATAGAATTAAAGAGTCTAATCTATTTTTAAGTGATAGAAATGCTGCTCTAGAATCTCAATTTCTAGAATTTGAGAAAATGAGAGTTGATTGCAATAATGCTAAAAGTGAACTTGAAGCTGTGTTAAAAAGAGAACTGATTTTAAAAGACCAGCTTGAAAAAGAACAAGGGATAATTGCTAAATTTCAAAGTTGTAGGAATATTTCTCAAAACATAATAGAAGTTCAGGGAATAGAATCATTTGTGAAGGATACCTGGACTCAAAGGAAAAAGGAGCTAGAACCTGGCCTTGAGGATCTAGAGACTATTTGTGAATCAACGGATAGTGATCATCCGTTGACAGATGAACCGTCAACGGATGAGAGGTATCCGTCGACTAACAAAAAGTCTGTTAGTAAGAAGGAACTTAGGAAACTGGATATCAAGTATGGTCCAGTAAACAAGAATTTTGTTAGTGGTGAGTGCAGCAAAACCAAATCCAGTGGGAAGGCTAAGACAGGTGATTTACACAACAAAAAGGCTGTTGGTAAATCAGACAATGAAAAGGTAGAAATTGAGGGCAAAAAGAAAAAGAACAGAAATGGTAAGATAGGCATCAACAAGAAAAACAATTACTCTCCTGACAAGTTTGCTCCTAGGAAAACTTGTAGTAATTGTAATAGTGTCAATCATTTATCTTCTAATTGCAAGATTGTCAACAAGGCTCCTGTTCATGTACCTCAACCAATGCTATGTATGCCTGCAATGCCTGTTATGCCTGGTTTGTATCAAAATGCTAGTTTTTCAAATCCATATGTGAACATGCCATATGTGTCTAATCCATACTTTCAATCTATGAATGTGCCACAAATGTCATGGAACCTACCTAACATGAATAATATGTATGCCAATTTTCCACACATGCATGCATCCAATATTCATGCAAATGAGCATTTGTCAAACCCCATTACTCAAGCATCTACACCGAAGATGAAGAATGCTAAGAGTGCAAAGTCAAAGGCTAACAAGAAAGGACCCAAGGAAGCTTGGGTACCAAAATCAACTTGATTTGTTTTTGAAATGTGTGCAGGGAAACAGAAGGAATCTATGGTACCTAGACAGTGGATGTTCTAGGCACATGACAGGAGATTCAACCCTGCTCACAGAGTTCAAGGAAGGAGCTGGCCCTAGAATTACCTTTGGAGATGACAGCAAAGGATATACTAAGGGATATGGCCTGATTTCAAAAGACAATGTCATCATTGAAGAAGTGGCTTTAGTTGAAGGTTTAAAGCACAATTTGCTGAGTATCAGTCAGATTTGTGACAAAGACTATGAAGTAAAGTTCACAAAAGAAGCCTGTGTTGTTTCTGCCAAGGAAGACAACAATGTGGTATTGACAGGCTTTAGAAAAGGAAATGTTTACATAGCTGACTTCAATTCAGCATGCTCAGAATCCATTACTTGTCTCTTCAGCAAAGCAAGTAAGGATGAGAGTTGGCTATGGCATAAGAAGCTGTCACATTTGAATTTTAAAGTTATGAATGATTTGGTAAGAAAGGATCTTGCTAGAGGAATCCCTCATTTGGAGTTTGTCAAAGATGGGCTATGTGATGCCTGCCAATTAGGGAAACAAAAGAAATCATCTTTCAAAAGCAAGACAGAGTCATCCATTGTTAAGCCTCTTCAATTGCTGCATATGGATTTATTTGGTCCAGTAAATGTCATGTCTATTTCAAAGAAGAAATACTGTCTGGTGATTGTAGATGATTTTTCTAAGTTCACATGGACTTTCTTCCTGCACTCCAAGGATTGTGCAAGTGAAATCATTATCAATCACCTCAGAATGCTAAACAATGGTTCTGAAGACAGAGTACAAAGGATCAGGAGTGACAATGGTACTGAATTCAAGAATTCCACAATGAAGATTTTCTGTGAAGAGAATGGAATTGTCCATGAGTTTTCTGCTGCCAGAACACCTCAACAAAATGGGGTTGTTGAAAGGAAAAACAGAACTCTCATTGAAGCAGCTAGAACAATGTTAAGTGAATCAAGATTACCAACATATTTCTGGGCTGAAGCTGTCAACACTGCATGCTTTACTCAGAATATTTCCTTGGTCAATCAAGCTAGAGGAATGACTCCTTATCAGTTATTAACCAACAAGAAACCAACTTTAGCTTTTCTACATGTCTTTGGATGTAAGTGTTTTGTGCTAAGGAATCATGGAGATAATTTAGGTAAATTTGAAGCAAAGGCAGATGAAGCTATTTTCGTTGGATATGCAGCAGGGAAAGCCTACAAGGTCTACAATCTAAGAACCAACATTGTTATGGAATCTGTACATGTTGTGTTTGATGATCAAAAGATTCTAGGCCTAAATGATGAAGGTTACCATGAAAAGTTGGAATTTGAGAATGAAGGTGAAGGAAGAATGTACTATGATGATGATGAGGAGAATGAAGATCATGACCACAGAGATCCACCTAGAGCTGTTACACCAACTAGAAGTGATGCTTACACTGAAAATGAAGTATCCGTTGATAGTCATTCTGGAGCATCCGTTGACAGTCATTCTGCAACATCCGTTGACACTATTAGAGATGCATCCGTTGATAGAAATTCTCAAGCATCTGTCGACAGGCAAAATGATGCATCCATTGACAGTCAACTTCATAACTCAGCAAGGACAACAAACTCAGGGGGAGTTTCTCAAGGTCAAAATTCAATGCTAAATCAACATGATCATGGAAATGAAGCAACCTCATCAAGATCAAATCTTCCACCTGCAAGAAAATGGACTAGAAATCATCCATTTGAGTTAATCATTGGTGAATCAAATTCAAGAGTCCAAACTAGAAGGGCCACTCAAGCAGAATGTCTATACAGTAGCTTCCTGTCTCAAGAGGAACCTAAGAAAGTGGAAGATGCCCTTCTAGATCCAGATTGGGTGTTAGCAATGCAAGAAGAGCTAAACCAATTTGAAAGAAATAAAGTATGGAAACTTGTGCCCAAACCTGATGATAGAAGTGTCATAGGTACTAAATGGGTTCTCAAGAATAAGACAGATGAAAATGGCATAATTGTGAGGAATAAAGCTAGATTAGTGGCAAAGGGCTATTCTCAAGAAGAAGGAATAGATTTTGATGAAACTTTTTCTCCAGTAGCAAGACTTGAGGCAATAAGAATCTTTCTAGCCTATGCAGCACATGCCAATTTCAAAGTCTATCAGATGGATGTCAAAAGTGCCTTTCTAAATGGGGAACTGGAAGAAGAGGTCTATGTCCATCAACCTCCTGGTTTTGAGGATCCAGAATTTCCAGAATATGTATATCTTCTCATGAAAGCACTTTATGGTTTGAAGCAAGCACCAAGAGCCTGGTATGACACTTTATCTCAATTTCTTTTGGAGAACCACTTCACTAGAGGTACAGTAGATAAAACCTTATTTCATAGGGATATTAATGGCTCTTCAATACTTGTTCAAATCTATGTAGATGATATTATTTTTGGGTCTACAGATGAGAAGCTTTGCAAAAAGTTTGCCAAACTTATGCAAAGTAGGTATGAAATGAGTATGATGGGTGAATTAACTTACTTTCTTGGCCTACAAGTAAAGCAAGTTAATGAGGGCATTTTCATAAGTCAAACAAAATATATTTATGATCTCTTAAAGAAATTTGATTTAATGGATTGTACATCTGCTAAAACACCTATGGCCACTGCAACTAAGCTTGAGTTGAATACTAAGGAAAAGTCTGTGGACATCTCAAGTTATAGAGGCATGGTAGGTTCACTTTTATACCTAACAGCTAGTAGACCTGATATAATGTTTTCTACTTGTCTTTGTGCTAGATTTCAAGCTGATCCTAGAGAGTCTCACTTAATAGCTATTAAAAGAATTTTCAGGTATCTCAAGGGAATACCAAACCTTGGCATTTGGTACCCAAGAGAATCTGGTTTTGATCTAACTGGCTATTCAGATGCAGATTATGCAGGTTGCAGAGTTGATAGGAAAAGTACTACAGGTTCCTGTCAATTTCTAGGAAACAGGCTTGTGTCATGGTTCAGTAAGAAACAAAACTCAGTCTCCACTTCTACAGCTGAAGCTGAGTACATTGCGGCTGGAAGCTGTTGTGCACAGATTCTATGGATGAGAAACCAACTCATTGACTATGGTCTAAAAGTTGAGAAGATTCCAATTTTCTGTGACAACACAAGTGCTATTGCCATCACAGGGAATCCAGTGCAACATTCGAGAACCAAGCACATTGACATCAAATACCACTTCATTAGAGAACATGTGATGAATGGTACAGTAGAAATGCACTTTGTGCCAAGTGAAATGCAGCTTGCAGATATATTCACCAAGCCTCTTGATGAATCCACATTCACAAGATTGGTAGGTGAGCTAGGTATGCTTAACTTGTCATAATTTCTAGTGATATTTGATTTCAATGAATTGAAGCTGGAAATGTGTTTTGATTTACTTGAAAGTTAAAACTTTCAGAAAAATTTTCTGCAGAAATTTTGCCTAAGGCAAAATTAACTTATCAACGGATATCCTTTTATCCGTTGATAGTATAAACACATTACTAGATTTTTGCATGTCAACGGGTAACAGGCTATCCACGTCATCAACGGATAAACTGTATCCCAACCGTTCATTCTATATCCGTTGATATACATTTTTTTTAACCGTTGGTAACCGTGTATATCTAATCATGGCTGTACTTATTCTCTTTTTATTTATTATCTGACAGTTACTTTTGACCAATGGAGTAATTACTTTTAATTATTTCATTTTTAATTCTTGAAAAATATAAAAGGCGGACTTGTACTCTCACATCTCACTTTTATTCATTTTCAAGCATATCAAAAGCTAACTGCATCTTCTTCCCTAAAACTCTCTGTAACCAAAGTTCAATCACTTCAATGGCGCCTATTGTTAAGATGATGTCCTCCACTGGGTTTACCTATGAGAAGAACAATTTCGCGGCCTTTGTTGACACAGTGAATGCTCCAGAAGCTTACCACACTTTGATGAGTTTCGTGAAGAAATGCAAACTGTCATATGCTATGACGGCTACCACTCCCTTAATCCACGAGGTAATTGAAGAAATGTGGACATCTGCTGAGTACAATGGCACAGACGGTACAATTGCTTTTTCTTTAAAGGGTAAAAACTATGTGGTTAATTCTGATGTAATAACTGCTTGTTTAAAATTGCCTGAGAATAACTGTCTGAAAGTACCTACTGATGCTGAAATTGTTGCCATGCTTAATTCTATTAATTATGCCCTTAGTACTGAAAACTTAGGGAAAATTGCTAGAAAAGGAATGGTTAAAGAATGGAGCTACTTCTGTGATGCCTTCATTAAAACTTTTTCAGGAAAAATTAGTAATTTTGATGCTGTTACCCAGTCCATGCTAACAATGATGTGTATGCTTTTAAATGATAAATTCTATAATTTTGGCACATTAGTTATGTATGAGATAGCTGCAAAGTTGGGTAAAAAGGAAACTAGGAGCAAGAATATCTACTTTGCTAGATTTTTAATGCTCTTAGCACTGCATGTGTCTGAGAATAAGCTATCCATTGCTAACCCGGATAGCAAGTTCCAATGTTTTGTTCAGGAGAAGAGAGTCTTAAGTGACCTGATTCGAATGAACCTCAATGCAGGAGTACAGTTGGTATATCTACCAATTGTTCAGGTAACTATCTCTAACTCTGAAACCCCTATCTCCAGCCCCCAAATTTCTTTGCCTTCTAGTGTCACAATGGAGTCTGTAGTTGTGACCAAACAGGCTCCTACCAAAGTGACCAAATCCAGAGTTCCAAAACCACATTCTAAAAGGCAAACCTCAAGTGTCTCTCAAAAGACACCTGTTGTAAAATCTACCAAACCTCTTGAGGGGAGTGTGAAGGTGGTAGTGAGTGGTGAGGGACAGGGTGAACATCAAAGAAGCCCTAAGGATAAGGAAGGAGAGATGAGTGCAACCACCATTTCAGTCTCTCAAAAGACTGCTAATGTAACTACAGGCCAAATTCTAGTTACACTCTCCCAAAAGAGTGTGACTACTGAATCAAGTTCCCCACAAGGAACACTGCACAAGAGGGTTAGGGACACACATAGCCCAATCTCAAAAACCTATGGAAGAAGAGTGAAATCTAAAACCACAGGGGAATCACAGGGTGCACACACTGTACAGGAAACTGTGCCTTCTCAAACTCAGTTTGATGTGGCTTCAATAAATGTGGAGTCACAGCCCCTTGATCTTAATCTTCAAATCGACAAACATTACAATCCACCATCACCAACTCCATCTCTGGATGTGGATATGATATCTACATCAATTCCTGATTCTCCATCTTTAAGATTCTTGGAGAAGCCCCACTCTGTAATTGGTGGTCATCATCTTTTAGATGATTTGTTGGACCATCAATCTTCCCTTCCAGAATTCTCAACACAGACTGTGGCCTCGAACTTAAAATCAATCTCCACAGATTCAGTGTTGGTTTTCTCTTCAACGGATAGAATTATTCCTTCCTCAACGGATATCCTTCATCCGTTGACAAGTGTTTCTCCATCAACGGATGCGCCTCTATCTAGCCATCCGTTGACAGCTATAACTACTCCATCAACGGATATCCCTTATCCGTTGATAACTCACTCTACCACTGCTATATCTGACATTCCAGTGTCAAGTGTAGAGGAGTTCTCAGTAGTTGAAACACTTTTAGGTTTGAGGGAAGGGAGTGAGAGGCTGCCTTGTGAGCAGGCAAAAGGAGAGATAAATAATGAGAGGCTGGCCATTTCTTCCGGTCAGGCAAAAGGAGAGTTTGAGAGTTCCACCTTAGTAGGTGAAGGTGAGGGTGTGAGAGGTGTGAGCCAAGGGGAGCCCTTGATGCAAGAAAAGAGAGATGAGGGGAGGGAAGGGACTACAGGAGAGATAAGGATGGAAGAAGCAGCCATTGCTAGTGAGTCAATGGGGGTTGAGGATGCATCCAAGGAAATGGAATTTCAAAGAGAATATCAGTCCATGATTGACTCCATTTCTTTGGATGCTGAAACCTTTACTCACCCTGTTCCAGCCTATCAAATTCTGGCACAACAGGGCAATGTGGAAGCAGAGGAGGCAATGCACCTAGTGCACACCTCACAATCTCTACTTAGAGCTAAGGAATCTATAGCAGCTCTGCCAACCACTGCTGAGAGTGATGAATTTGACAATTCTGAAGATGAAGACAGCCAGAGCTCTGAAGATGAAGGTGGTAGCAGTATTCATGATTTTGCATTTGCTCAAAACTACACCTATCATCAACTTGATATGGAAATCATAAGGCAATATAAATCTGCCCTGGCTGAGAACCCAGAAGCAGATCTACAGAGAAAGGTTGTTCTTCAACAGGCAATTGACTCCCTAAAGTTACAAAAGATGCAAATGGTGATTCAGAGATCCAATTTAGAGGAGGTCAAACAAGAAATCAAGGATGTGAAGATCTCTGTGGATTCCAAGCTAGAGCAACTAGCTCCTACAGCCACTCAGAGGGTGTTGCAACAAAGGTTTCTCAAAGAAGACAACCTGGCTAAATCTGTGCAACTTCTCACTTCAAGAGTGGAAAAGATGGAATCCCAGATGGAGCAATTTCTTCAACATCAGAAACTGCAAACCCAACTGCTAGAAAGGTTAGTTGCAGCCCCAACTTCTAGTCAAACCCTTGATGCTAACAAAAAGGGGGAGAAAGTGGAAGAGGCTGTGGCAACTACAAGTCAAATCTTAATTTCTGAAAGAAGGGAAGCAGCAAGTGAGGGGGAGCAGCAGCCTACCATAGTGGTCAATCCACAAGAATTCATTGTCACAGCTTCCCCCAGCAAATCCAAACCTCTATCTGAAGAGTTTGATCTTTCAAACTTGACAGAAGAAGAAAAGCTAGCCAAAATTGAAGCTCTCCAAAAGATGAAAGAAGAAAACTATGAAAGGATAATGAGGACAGAAAGATTGATCAATCAATCTATTGCATCAACTCTGTTCTCTAGCCAAACCTCAGCTCCAACAATATCTACAACAATTCTGAAGGTGCTCACTCCAGCAATTGTGGCTCCTACATTCTATGATGCTGAGCCTTCTCATGTTAAGGAATTTGAACCCTACATCAAATCAAGACCCTTCTCACCACCAAAAGCAAATGGGAAGAACAAGTTACAACTGGACTTTCCATTTCCCAAGGATGATGAAGAGAAGTTGATGGGTAAGGCAATCAAGGAATTCAAAGAGAAGACTAACAGTTGTGTAAGAGAATGGATGGCTGTAATCATAAGGAATGGAAAAGTTCTAAACATATCCAACAGCCATCCTAGATTTGTTGAAGCCAAGAGAGAAGAGACTTCAAGGCTGCTAAGAGAGTCTCAACCAAGCACTGAATATCAATATGAAAACTCAGATGAGAAGCAAGCAAGGCTGGCTCAAGAGTTATTGGATGAGGTAGAGGATGAATTGAGGGAACCTGAGGAAGTCCCCAAATTCAAAAAGAAAGGGAAATCAGTCCCCAAATCCAAGAGATTAAAATCACATGCAAGGAGGCCTGTCCCTCCAGAAACTGAAAACAAAGAGACAGTTGGTTCATCACGACCTATTGATGTAAAAGTATTCAACCCAGATGTAAATTTCCATGGTGAGCCTATAGTACCTAAAGAGGAATCAATGAATCTTGACTCCATTGAGGTTCCTTCATTCTTGCTGAAGCCTCAACAGAAGCCTACACAGAAGAAAAGGAAACCAAGGAAGCAACCTTCAAAGGAACCAATTCAAGTTGCTAGGGTACCTGCAATTGTCAGGCAGCCAATCTTGGAAAACAAGGATGATTTTATCTATCAGGCAGATATTGAAGAATACTCTGACATGAATCTTTATCTGGATGAATTGTCAGAAGTAAGAGGAATTGACAAATATAAACATTTGCCTGAAAGATTGGTCTTTGTATACAAGGGAGGAACGGAAAGGACATGGCCACTACAAAGGGTTCTTGGAGAAAATTATCATACCTTAACCAAAGTGTTCTCTGCAATCAAGAGATACACAGGGTTCTCCAAGATAGCAAAAGGGGAGATACTGGACAAAATAGAACAAATAAGGAGGGATTGGAACTCACCATCAAGTCTACCAAGGAAAATGAAGATCCCATACAATGGACAGAAAATCCACCTCCAACCTTTCTGGATGATGGAGTTCAGGGATGAAGATGGTAACAGGAGATTCTTCAGGTTAGAAGACCAACTACCAAAGGCTAGTTCTCAATACCTGAGATGGCTACAACAGAAGCTAAATCCAAAGGTAGATGAAGAAGATGCCTTCTATAGGCAACTCCAAATACAGATTGAGTCCAACTCTGCCAAGGAAGGAAAATCAAGGGTGATGCCAACAAGAGGAAAGAAACAGTCCTAATCTGCTCAGTCTAGAGGAGCACTTCTCTGTAAATTTCTCAAACTTTCAGTTTTTAATTATTGTAGCTTAATACAATTTATGTATTGTTCTTTATATATCTTTAGGAATGTTTTGTTATCATCAAGGTCCTGAATTTATGCTTTATTGCCATCAAGTATAAATTGGGGGAGATTGTTAGGAATATGTTGTACTTGATGATAACTTCACAATCAATCAAATTGTTTAAGGTTTTGTAGCTGTCAACGGATGAGGATTTATAACTCTATCCGTTGACAGGTAGCTCATCAACGGATGAGGTTTTGTAGCACACTGCAGTATCTCTATGTTATCAGTTGATAGTGTTTTTATCCACAGTCATGTTGACTATCAACGGATAGGCAGAATAGGGTAGCCAATTGTAAATAAGCTATGCTATGTAATTCTGTCTAAGTGAAAGTGTATCAACGGATGAAGACTAAACTCTATTAACGGATACAACTCAAATCCACTCTATCAACGGATACAGCTCAAGTCCCAACATCAACGGATACTGCTCTATACATCATCAACGGATGTCAGTATACATCATCAACGGATGTCAGTGTACATCATCAACGGATAATCATTGACACTGATTTCTATGATTAGTTGGAGATTAGCAGTTGATAAGGACATGTTTGACTGACAGATCACATGAGTTGAAAGTAGATACAAAAAGCAGTATGGCAGCCATACTTTGGAAACACAGAAGAAAGAAGCATTCCATTTACACTATGAATACAAGAAAGGTGCAGGAGACATGTCTGAACACAAGGACAACCTTTCGGCTACATGTGTATTTGGAGTGTAGTAGCAAGTCAACTAGAATTAGATTAGTATTATCTTATTCCAGTAAGTACTTGTAAAACTTGGGATATATAACCAAGGGTAGCAACTCTTTGTAGGTTAAGAAAACAGACATATTTGCTTAGGGTTTCTTGAATATCCTTAGAAGCAAAGAGTTGTAAAACGGCAGCTGTGTACATTTTGTATCACAGAGTTTTCTTCAAATAAAAGCTTCAGGTGGTGCATATTAACCACCTGATTTTATATATGTATGTGTTTAAATCTTACATTGCAATTATCTCTTCATAAGTTTCTGAAGTTCTTATCAGAAATTTATAAATATCAAGAATTGTATTCAACCCCCCCTTCTACAATTATACAAGTGTGTAATCTGGGAATAACAGTAAGGCTTACCCAAGGTTAACCAAGCTTTTTGAGATTGTAAGAACATCAAGAAGGTATAAAACTCTAACCCCTCTTGGCCATGAATTATTTATGGTGTTTAATGTTAGATCCATGGATGTTAGTGTGAATCTTGGACATATAAGTTATGGATGATGTAGATCTTGAGTTTAAGTGTTGTGGTTGTGATTTTTAAGCTTGTGGTTAGTGTATGTATCTCCATGTATGTTATAAAGTATGATCTTGGTGATTTAGATGTTGATTGTGATGTGGATGTAAGATTCTTGGTTGGTTTAGTGATATAAGCATGCTGAGTTTTTCCCAGGAACTTGTACTGTCTTGTAGGAGGGTTTTGAACCCCTAAATCTTGTCCCTGAAGTCCTAATATATATTGTTGGAAAGTTATTTGAATGTATTTTCCAGAAATATAAGGTTCATGACTAGGTGATGTATAGATTTTGAGTTATGGCCTGAGAAGTGAAATGTGTTTCTGGATTCCGGACTGCACTAAGTGGTCCCCTTTTGAACCTGGTTTGAACCCCTAAAAATTTATGTAGGATCATGGAAAAATTAGAGAAGCTAGTAAATGTAGTGGGGAAGGTTACCCAAAAAGAATTGGATTAAAATATGTATTTTTCAATTTTATAAATTGAAGTAAAATCCGCACAAGTGAAAAACCACTTAGGAGATTAGTTTAAAGTAGTTTTAAGAGTATTCACTTGAGTTTCGAGTTTGAGGAATAGATTTGAGTCGAATGGGTAAAGAATGTGATAATGTGATGACATGGTCATATAGGAGGGTTAGTGGATCAAATGGTGGAGTCGCTAAGATGGCCTTGTATTCTTTAAAACATTATGATTAAGTGGTGTTGCTAAGATACTAACGAGCGAATATTGGATATTTATAGATTGTCGCTCCACTCCACGAGCCCAACCACACCAACCTTCCCAAGGCAAGTTCTCCAACCCTAAGCATTTATTTTCAAGATATTATGTTCCTGATTCTACCTATGCAAGTTTACTTTTCAAAACTTATATATAAGGATTTTCACTGTATTGTTTGTGGCTTTCAAACGTATTATATGCTTATGCTTTATGAGGTTATGTTGAAGTTTGAGATATATGCACATATATGTTTGCACCCCTTGAACTTAGAATGAAATATTTTCTTCGGACAACGACTCTAGCAATAGAGGTCGTAGCGGTCCGTATATACTATTGACCGGGGAGCGGTATATTATTATATCGTAATTAAATTGCGAAAACCCGAAGGGTCATTCGGGGAGTATCGTATACTCAACTAATTATTTTTATATATCTTCGTAAATACTCAAAAATACCTATCTTGGATTGAAAGCTTGGTTAATTAAATGATTATTTTATTAAGTATTAATATTAAATCTTAAAATATCAATTATTAATTATTGTTCATTATTTTAAAGACAAAGCTAATCCAAGATACCTTTATCACTTTCAAACTCGAACTCTTTCGAACTCAAAACATTTTCGAAAACCCCCGGTCAGGTTTGCTTCTTGTATGATTTCAAGAATCATCGGTCGACTGATGTCGGACCTCAATTACTCAGTTTTCAATCAAAATCAAGTTTTTAAAAGAAAAAGAAAAAGGGACTCTGGCAGGTGTGGGAACCGTTGACGAACGATTCCTGGGATGTGTAAGCGGCCGTGAGCCAGGCGGCGGTCCATCAATTATTATTCCGGCCCAAGTGTTGCCGAAGGATGATTACGGATGTAGTTTTCATCGAGGGTGATTACGGATGTAGTTTTCACCCGGGGATAGTTACGGATGTAGTTTCTATCCTTCTACCGGTAGAGAAGACCCGCGGATTATTGGACCTGGATGTGGCGACTGATCATCGTCAATCCTTGTCAGGTTTTTATGTTTTCTTCCAGTCCCATCCTCCACATTGGAAAAATACTCAAACACTACTGCTTGGGCCTCAGTGCCAAGTTGCCGATAGTGTGGCTTTTGATAAGAAAAATATTGACATCGTGCAGTATCTAGAACTGCAAGATTTTCTATAAAGATTGGCACGTGTTAGTGCACTCTTGCAATTGTTTCAAAGAATGAAATGTTTTTGTATGAGAAACCTTCTAAGCTAATGGAAGGAAAGAGGTTTGCAATGACGTATTCCCTGTACAGAATGTTAATCGTAGAGTGTTTTGCCGAAAATGATATACTCATATGTATATATTTTCAAACTTGAGATATATTGAAATGGGAACCTTATAAAGGGTTCATATGTTATTCTTAAAGCTCCTTAGTGAGTATAGATGTTTTACTCAAACTCGGACATATACATTGTCCAATTATGTTTTGAAATCTGAGATATATACCCATATAGTTGGGAATGTTTTCGAAATGAACCACATCCTTATTTTTCAAAATGGTGAACTTGCTGAGCGTTATGTAGCTCATTCTTGCTTTATAAAAACTTTTCAGAAAGAGAAGAATTTGGTCGGTTAACTCCGCGCCAGCAGAAGAGGAGTAGAAGATTTACCCCGGAGATGATTTAGTTCCTGATAAATACTGCAGAGTAAGTCTGATAGGTTTTCAACTGTAATAGTAAGACTTGTCTTCAAGTGTAGTTGTATAAGTGGAATTGCGTAAGACTCTGGATTGTACAGATGAATTGTAATATTTAGTGTTACTTTTGATTATCGTTTCTGAGGCTCTAACTTGTTTGTGTGTAAGATTGAGGTCTGGATGGATGTATTGTTGAGTTGTAAAGTTAATACAGGTATGATATGGTTGGATGGTGACGTGACGACCTGAATCTCTGACCTCGGATTTGGGGGCGTCACAGCTTGGTTGTTCAAACAATTTGACATGAAGGACTTAGGTGAAGCGGCATACATCCTTGGGATCAAAGTAATAAGGGATCGCAAGAAAAGGATGTTGGCTTTATCTCAAGAGCCCTACATTGATGAAGTATTAGCTCGTTTTAACATGCAGAACTCTAAGAAAGGTTTTCTACCTTTTAAGCATGGAGTTGCTCTATCTAAGAAACAGTGTCCTTCGACACCTAAGGATATAGAGAGCATGAAAGCAGTTCCTTATGCCTCGGCATGTGGAAGCTTAATATATGCAATGTTATGTACGAGGCCTGATATATGCTTTGTCGTGGGCATAGTTAGTAGATATCAGTCGAACCCAGGTCAGGAATATTGAAGTGCAGTAAAAACAATACTCAAGTACCTGAGAAGGACTAAGGAGTATATGTTAATTTACAAGGACTCAGATTTGTTTCTTGTGGGGTATACCGATTCAGATTTCCAGATAGATAGGAGTCAGATGTTTGGTTATATAGTAGTTTTCTGTGTAATAGTGGATTAAATAAACACTGATATACTCATAGAATATTTTGAGTATAAGTGGGAGATTGTTGGTGTATACTGAAAATATTTATTTAAAGTATATATATTTATTTCTGGCCAGTTTAATTGAGAATTATTTAAATGTTTACGTGTTGTCTAAATATTATATATTGTGGGCAATCTAGTATCAAATGGGATACAGAATATTAGATTGTTAAATACGGTTTATATAATATTAATAAGGTTCACAGCACAGGTGGTATTGGACAATCCACTGGTATGGCTGTAGTATTATTTATATTAGTTTATATTGACTATTAAATAATACTAGTATACTTTGTGTATATTGAACAGGATCAAATTTAGAATTGTTCCCTTATACTGATTAAGAAGGTGAACTAAGATTCTATGTTATTATTAATGCTTAGGTTCTTAATCCGGATATAGTAATTGACACGTATATATTATTTACATGCTTTGATTTATATATGAAATAATTCTTACGAATTAAATCATTATATTTTGGGTGATGGAATAATATATATGGTGGATATTATTTATTGAAGGAATCCATGTCCTGATAATATTCGGGTTAATGATGTCCCCTTGAAAGCTCAAAAAGATTTAATTATGTGAAACCCTGCAGGTGGATTTATTCCGGCATAATTAAATAAAGGTTGAGTGGATGATCAAGGATAAAAGGTATTAATTAAATGAATTATCAGTAATTTATTTAATTAATGGACATGCGATATTTTAAACATGGGGAATTTAATAAGCAAATAATAAAGGAGCCGATTTAATTAATTAAATAAATTACCGGAATTGGGTGGGTGGTGCACTATTAATTATTTATTGGAATTAATTAATATTAATGATAAAGGGCTTGGCCCAAGTTATCATTAGAATGCCCGACCCAATTTACTCCTTGATCCCTATTGTAGCCTATAAATACTCATTATGTCTCCAAGAATAAGGGTTCTGAATTCTAGAGCTTGGAGGCTAAACCTTGGAGGATCGAAGGCCACACTTCGTTCAAGGGAGTAAGGGAATACAATAGAAGGTCGTGGATTTGAATCGCTTCCGCCGTAGCGATTAAGGTAAATCTTCTAACCCCCTTTGTAATCATTAAACGGGTTAAACACAAATCACTATGATCCAAAGGGACCAACAACTGTGTGGAAGATGAACTTAGATTTCAAAATAAGGTCAAAGTTAGAACACATCTTCCATCTACAAAATTTGTTCATGGAATAAATGAACCTAAGTCTGAAGCTGAAAAAGGAGCTATTAAGAAAGAACCAGTAGAAATTAGTGTTAAACAGGTTAATATTGGTTCAATGACAGATAAACAACTCAAGCATAAGCTTAAGGAGTTAAAATCTGTTAAGAAACATAAAGTGTCAAGGAAGAATAGAAATGGTAAAGTAGGCATTACTCACGGTAATTATCCAATGCTTGCTACTTTCGCTCCAAGAAAGACATGTCATAACTGTGGTAGCACTAACCATCTTTCTAGTTTCTGCAGGAAGAATAAAAACATTAATTCTTTACCTTCCAAGTTTGAAGTAAAGAAAGATTATGTTAGAACTAGACCACAGACTTTATGCAAACATTGTGGATTATCATGCTATTTATCATAATTACTATGAACTTAAGCCCAATTTGAAATGGGTTAAGGTTAATTCTGCAAGTGTAAACTCTGAAAATGTTAGCTTAAACTCTGATAATGTGAATTCCGCTGCTGAAGCTAACAAAGTTAAGAAAGCCAAAGGATCCAAGCAAGTCTGGATCCTTAAATCTGACCTTCGGTGCATGTTTGTGATTGCAGGGCATCAGGGAGAGTACCTTAGTCGTGGACAGTGGATGTTCAGGACACATGACTGGAAATTAAGCCCTGCTATCAGAGTATGTGGAAAAGGCTGGCCCAAAAGTTTCCTATGGAGATGGAAACATAGGACGTACTCTGGGATATAGCAATATCAATCTTGGAAGTGTCATCATCACAAATGTAGCTCTGGTTCCAGGACTTAAGCATGATCTTCTATCTGTGAGTCAAATCTGTGACAGAGGATATCATGTAGATTTTCAGCCTGAATACTGTGAAATTATCACTTAATCTACCGGGAAAGTTGTTCTAGTTGGACACAGGCGAAATAATATCTATGAAACAAAGTTATTGACAAACTCTGTTGGAAAAGCTGTTTGCCTGTCAACAAGAATGTCTAGTGAAGAGAGTTGGAAGTGGCATAAGAAACTCTCTCATTTGAATCTGAACAACATCAATGAGTTGATTAGAAATGATCTTGTAAGAGGACTCCCAAAGTCCTTATTAAATGTTGATGGCCTGTGTGATTCCTGTCAAAAGGCCAAACAAAGGAAGTCATCTTTCAAGAGCAAGTCTGAATCTTCAATTGTTGATCCTTATCATCTTCTACATGTTGATCTATTTGGACCAATGAATGTCTTGTCAATTGGAAGAAAGAAATATGCTCTAGTCATTGTTGATGAACACACCAAATACACTTGGGTGTATTTTCTAGCAAAGAAGGATGAAACTGCATTAACTCTGATGGAGCATGTGAAGCTGCTGGACAAAGGATCAAAACACAAAGTCAAAATAATCAGGAGTGATAATGGAACTGAATTTAGGAATGCAACAATAGAAGAATTCTGCAAAAAAAGAGGAGTGAAGCAAGAGTTTTCTGCACCTGGTACACCACAGCAAAATGGTGTAGTTGAGAGGAAGACCAGAACCTTGATAGAAGCTGCCAGAACTATGCTTGATGAAGCAAAATTGCCAACCTATTTCTGGACAGAAGTAGTTCAAACAGCCTGTTTTACTCAAAATGCCACACTGATCAACAAGCATGGAAAAACACCATATGAGATGGTGAGGGAAAAGAAGCCTAACCTGAAATATTTTCATATTTTTGGGTGCAAATGCTTTGTGTTGAAACCTCATCATGAACAGTTGACCAAATTTGAGTTAAAAGCTCATGAAGGAATTTTTGTTGGCTATTCGCTGTCAACTAAGGCATTCAGAGTTTGTAATCTGAGAACCAAGGTGATCATGGAGTCAATTCATGTGTCATTTGATGATAAGAAAATAACTGGACTTGAAGATGTAGATGAACATGATCAATTGCACTTTGAAGATGAAGACTTAATCTCTGATGAAGTAAACTCTGATGAAACTGATCTGACAAGCTCTGTTGAAGCATACTCTGAACCTCTACTGGTAAACACTGAAGAAACTTCTCGGCACGAAGGATCACATCAAAATGATGACCCAAATTCTGATAGTGAGTCAGCTGAAAAATCTGGATCAATCTCTGATGACTCAAACTCTGAAAGTGCAAAGTCTGATAGTTCAAACTCTGAGCAGTTAATTCAGGGGGAGCCTCAGAAACTAAAGAAAGGCAATGAGAAAATCAGGAGAACATGGATCAAGGGGGAGGATCAAATACTAATAGAAGTCATTTACCTTCAGCTAGGAAATGGATAAAATCTCATACACCTGATTTAATTATTGGAGATCCAGATGCTAAAGTAAGGACAAGAAGTGCTACAGCAAGTGAATGTCTTTTTCATGCATTCTTGTCTAAGAATGAACCAAAGAAGGTTGAAGAAGCTCTTTAAGATGCAGACTGGATAACAGCAATGCAAGAGGAGTTAAATGAATTCGAAAGAAATGAAGTATGGACCCTTGTACCTAGACCAAAGAATAGATCTGTTGTTGGTACTAGATGGGTTTTCAAAAATAAAACTGACAATGAGGGAGTTGTTACATGGAACAAGGCAAGACTTGTGGCAAAAGGCTTTTCACAGCAGGAAGGAATAGACTATGATTCCTTCCTTAAGCTTTGCAAGATTGGAGGCAATAAGAATTTTTCTAGCATATGCCTCTCATAAGAAATTCAAGGTTTTTCAGATGGATGTAAAAAGTGCTTTTCTGAATGGGAAGCTTGAAGAAGAAGTGTTTGTTGAACAACCACCAGGTTTTGTGGACCCAAAATATCCAGACTATGTCCACAGGCTGGATAAGGCACTCTATGGACTTAAGCAGGCACCAAGAGCATGGTATGAAACTCTAGCTTAATTTCTTTTAGAAAGTGGGTTCAACAGAGGTGCAATTGATAAAACACTATTCTACTTTAACTATGGTGATGACTTGCTTTTAGTTCAGATATATGTTGATGACATAATTTTTGGGTCTACTAATGATAAACTCTGTAAGAAGTTTGCCAAGCTCATGCAGTCCAGGTATCAAATGAGCATGATGGGAGAGCTTAGTTATTTTCTAGGCCTACAAGTGAAGCAAACAGATGATGGGATTTTTATAAATCAAGCAAAATATACCAGAAATCTTCTCAAGAAATTTAGTATGCTTGACTGTTCATCTGCAACAACTCCCATGTCAACAGCAACAAAGTTGGACAAAGACACAGGAGCTCCAGTAGATATGACAAGCTACAGAGGCATGATAGGGTCTCTTCTTTATCTAACAGCAAGCAAACCTGATATCATGTATGCAACTTGTCTATGTGCAAGGTTTCAGGCAGACCCCAGAGAACCACATCTAACAGCTGTGAAGAGGATTTTTAAGTATCTCAAGGGGACCATAACCTTAGGTCTGTGGTATCCCAGAGAATCAGATTTCAAGCTACTTGGATACTCTGATGTAGACTTTGCAGGCTGTAAGATAGACAGAAAAAGCAGCAGTGGAAGTTGTCAATTTCTGGGTGATAGACTTGTTTCTTGGTACAGCAAGAAACAAAAATCAATTTCTACATCTACAGCTGAAGCAAAGTATATTGCTGCTGGTAGCTGTTGTGCACAGATCCGTGGATGAAGAATCAGTTGCTGGATTATGGATTGAGGTACAGTAAAATACCTATTTTCTGTGATAATCAAAGTGCTATTGGTATGATAGGTAATCCAGTACAGCATTCAATGACCAAGCACATCAGCATAAGGTACCACTTTATCAGAGAACATGTAGAGGAAGGGAATATTGAGCTTCATTTTGTGTTTACAGAACAACAGCTTGCAGATATCTTCACCAAGCCATTGAGTGAAGCTATATTTACAAGGCTGGTAAATGAACTAGGAATGGTCTCTGGTTTTGACTAGAGATATTGGTTAGACTCAAAATTTACTTATGTAATGTGTTGCTCATATTTCTATGATATGTTAACTGCTATGTGAACTCTGTTATTAAACTCTGCTATGCAAACTCTATTCGTTAACTGTTAAACTCTGTTAGCATGCTCTGTAGGTCATACATTGTTGACATGTTGGATAAACTCTGAGAAACTCTGATATTATTATTGTCTGAATGTAAGCACCGATGAAGAAATATTTATGAAGCATGATTCTCAGTAAATAATCATGAATCCTTCTAAGTTATTTGTGATATAATCTTAGACTGTGCAGAAAATTAACACAGCATGATACTGTTTCATATTTATAGCATCTCTTAGTTTATTTATCCTAAACTCTGAGTCTGTAAATACTGTGTGCTTTGCCTCTCATGAATAACTTCTGATGTTGATGAGCTCTAAACTTTGTTAGTTATACACTGTTAATTTAAATGCTATTATTAGACTACCCCCCAAAGAAAATGTATATAGGTTGCTAAAACTCCTTTGAGATTATGTTGGTGTCTAGGACGACCCAGGAACTTGCTGGTATATAGTAAGGGCTAAAATTCTCTAATTTTTGGTGACTAGTCAAAGACTAGGAAGACCCAGGAACTTATCAAGATGATAAGGGCTAAAATTATAAGATTTTTGGTGACTAGTTCCAACCTCTGATTACTGGAGAAAGAAAAAAAAGGGTATAAATTAATTAAATGTTACTGTATATAAATTGTTTACTACAGAGTTTAGCATTCATCATACATTCAGTGTTTACTATGAGAGTTTGTGCATCAAGTGTTTACTGATTTACTTTATGGATTTTATGAAAAATTAGAAGCTTTAAAAATTGAATTGGTAAACTCTGCTATACACACACATATATTCACACCTGTGCAGTTTTTGAAAGGATTATGGTAATGAAGTTGGAGAATTGACAAACGCTGACGAATTTTGTCTAATACTCTAAGGTATATTTTCTTTCAGATAATTTACATACTTGGGGTAAAAAGAGTTTTGCCAACTGTTAATGAGTGTTGGAGTGTTGGAGTGTGTTGGTAATGGGAGAGAGAAAGTAACGGTAATTATTGCTATAATTACTGAGTGTGCATAGTTGTTTCATTGCATGTGTGCCACGTGTCCCACTCACCCACTAATGTGTCCCACTTACACATTAAACAAGGAACTAGTTGAGTGTATTAATGTTTAAAACGATTGGGTTTTACTTTTTAATTACAACTCTAATCATTTTTACATACACGGTTATTTTCTCTGCACACAACCCACTCACAGTTACTTGTTATTTCACTTGAACATTTTCACAAACACCTTTCCTACATATCCTTTTCTCTGATATTTTCTTCTCACATCGATTCTAATGGCCACCAAAGCTTTTACTGCTCAAGGGTTATTGTTTGTTCCTAATAATTATGCAGCCCCATTGAACAACGCAAACGTTCCAGAGGCATTTCATTTGATTCAAAATTTCTTGAGAGATTTAGAGATAGGTCAAGCCCTAGTCGAACCACCAACGCTTTCTGCCACGCATATTGCTACTTTCTGGGAGAACTCTACTTATGACGATGGAGGAGAGGATGGGAATCCTTCAATCATTTTTACAAATGATGAGACAGAGTATGTGATTACTTCAACTACAGTCAGAGAAATCATGGGTTTTGATACACACACTTCCTACAGTGCTGTTTCTGACAATACCCTGAAAGAGATGTTGTAGCAACTTGGTTTTTCAGGTCCATTAGAAAAACATGGTAATGTGAAAAGGCCAAAGCTAAGGAAGGAGTGGAGTTTCGTCTTTGATTGTATAACAAGGGCCTTTGGAAAGAAAGTCACAAACTGGGATGCTATCCCTACTGACAGTCTACAAATTGGGTATTCTCTTCTCTATGGAAGTAATTTCGATTTTGGTAGACTTGTTTTAATGAACATAGGTGATAGATTGTCAGAGTCTACTACTGTTTACTTTGCTAGATTCTATCAATTATTGTTTACTGCTTGTGTGCCTAATATTGTAATTGCTGAGGATGATGTTATTCAGCCTTTTAAAGTCAATAAGAGAATATTCTCTGATATGACTAACAAGGATACCAACAAGGAGAAATTACCTGACTTGGTTTTGCCTCTTGCTCTTCAAAATTTCCTACATCAACCTCAAGAACCACAACAGCCTGAGCCTGAACCATAATCACCTACAACACTGAACCTCAACAACCTATAAACACTGAACAAAATCCAAACACTACACCACAACAATCTACAAACACTCAAACTCAACCTCAAACTCAACCACAAGCTCAATCTCAACATGAACACCAAACACCACCTACAAAGACCAAATAAAAACATGGAGGTAGAACAAAGCACACAGCAGAAAATACACAGCATAGATCTGCTAGAGCTAAAAAGGAGTCTGTCAGGCATAGAAAGGCCAGAAATGAAAGAGCAAATAGACCTCCATCACCATCTGTTGTTGAAGATGAGTCTACTGAAGAAGAAGTGACAGTTGAGGTGCCTCAAGCTAAGAGGATAAAGTTGATAATTGATGAATCTGATGAAGAGTTGAACATTGAAGCTCCAGAAGTGATTTCTAAGAAAATACCTACTGTTGAGGTACATACTGCAGAAGAAGCTGTCCATACAACTGAAAATGTACAAATGGATGAGGCAAACAGAGATGGTTTTGCTGCTATGGATGATTTGTTGAAACATTTATACCATTGTCTGATCACATTGATATTCCTACTTCACCTTTTGCTGCTAATTCTGGAGAAACTGGTGTAGTTGATCAGCCTACTGTAGTACTTGATGAAACAGTAGCATCACACACTGAGCTATTCTCTGATGCTCACCAGGTTTCTGAAAAAGGTGAAGAAGTTAAGAAATCAACCAAGGCTATACTTTCTGTGCCTATGGATGCAGTTCTTGAAGTTGCAAAGTCTGTTGATAAGACTGTTGAAACTAGAGAGTAACCTGCAGAGAATGTTGCTGATGAAATTGCAGAGAATGTTGTAGAGACTGTTGCTGAAACTGTTGAAGCTGCAGTGCATATTGATGTGATTGATCCAGTTGCAGATGCAGATGCTGATGTTGAAGATGAAGGAAGTGCAGAGTCTAACTCTTCTCAGAGTATACCAGTACAAACTGATGCAAAACACACACCTTTTTCTCAACCTTCACATGCACATGACATTGAAGCAGAACATTTTGCCAAGTATTCAAAGGACTGGTATAAATCAGATTGCATTTTTAATACTGGAAGAGCAGCTAAATTTGTGCATCAATCTGCCAAAAAGATTTCAAATCTTGATATTCTCTCAAGTCTGCAAGAAACTATTGTTCAAGTCAAGACATTGAATGAAAGGTTTGATGAGTCTCAAAAGGCAATTACTGATCTGAGAGCTGATGTTGCTCGAGACATGAACATGCACAGAGATACCAAACTGAAGTTTCAGACCTTTTCTAAAGCTCAAGAAACTCTATTTCAAAGGCTATGTCAAGTTGAACAGAATCAGACTGTCTTGTCTGGTAAGATTGATTCTATTGCTACCTCCTTGGAGCTGATTACATCTATATTGATTCTTGATGATGTCAAAAAGGGGGAGGAAGTTGCTAAGTCTAAATACAGGCAATCTCAAACTCTGACTAAGAAGGATGATACTGAAGATGGAGAAGTAAATGACAAAGGCAATGGCAAGAGATTAAGAGCTGATCAAAATCTAAATCTGAGATCTGGCAAGTCTTCTAAATCAAAGTCTGATGGAATAAACACTGATGCGCAGGGTACTTCAAAAACCAGGAGTTTGTTATTCAATGAAAATCCACAGACTGATGAAGAATTGGCTGCTAGATTGTTTCTGGAAGAAAATGAAGAAGGAGTTACCATTGAAGACATTCAAGCTGAAGAAAAGAATCTACAAGAAGAACATCAGAAAGCTTTGAAGTCTGGAAAATTCAAGAAGCAAGAAAAAACTCCTAGGCCTGTTCTTAAAGGCATTGTTATTAAGGAAAATGTTGGTGCTGATCAAAGGTCACAAGTGTCTAAGAAACCAACAGAAGCAGAAGCTAAATTGAAGCTGGAAGGCATTGTTGAAGAAGGGAAGGTTTCAAAGGAAGTGAATACAACCTCTGTTGCTACACAAGTTGTACTGAAACCTTTGTCTACCCAAATGCAAACGGTTTTTGGAAAACCAACACTTCATGATCCAACTCTGATGACTGGAGGTACTACTGATTCTCTACATGGCAGAGCCTTAATGGGTAAGCTAGGAAGAGATAAAGCTGGCTTGGGCTCACATAGAGAAGTTAGAATGAATACTGGTCCTCGAGATCCTTCATCACTGGCTGTTCCAGGTCAAGGTGTTACTCAGGAGAGTTTAGACAGACTGGAATCAGTACAGTTGATTCATCAAAGGAGTTGAACAAAGATTTTCTACTGTATTTCATGGATGATGGAACTGTGTATAAAATTGGTGAGTTTGATCTTGATTTGAAGCTATGGGAGGAATTAGAATATGTTCTATATATTTTCAAAGTGAAAAATCGAAGGACTCAGCTAGCTGCAAATGTACTAAGAAAGAAGATGCTGCATAATTTGGCAGTTAGAGGTATGAAATACAACAGTTAGTGTGTCCCAAAGTACAGAGATTATCATGGGAATATTGTTGAGATGAAGAAGAATATTGCTAAATTAAAGACAGATCTGGGTATAACAGTTCTTGATTTTAACTCAGAGTCAGAGAAAGCAAAATTCATCAGACTGGGTAATGAAATGAGAAGAAACAAAATCTATTCTCTGAGATCTGCTATCTACCAAACTGGTGAAGATGATCCTAAGCTGAAAGAGATCAAGGAAGTTATGTAGACAGAACTTGAAAATGCAGAAAGAAGATTACTTATAGACTATCTCAGATCAACACCAGATGTTGAGGAAATTAAGGAATAAAGCTCTGTAAGAATTTTCTTGTTTTTCTGTAGATTTTGTGAAGTGGAGGTTTAAACTCTATTTGTATATTAAACATTGTATTTGTTTATTTGTTTTGACATCATCAATTATTGTAAACTTGTGCATTTTTGTTAATGAACAAGTTGGGGGAGATTGTTAGATATAATTGATGTGAATAATAATCAGTATTTAAGTGTTACAGTGAAATATCAGAGTTTAGCTGGAAGCAGTCAGAGTTTAGTTAAACGCTGACAGTTGGAAGCTCGACAGAGTTTGTTAAACTCTGTCTGGAGGAAGCGTTTACTGGTCAACAGTGTTTGAAGAATTATTGAAGATAATTATGGAAGCAATATCTTTGAAGATTGGATAGCTGTCAAAGAGATTGAGTTGACAAAGGAGACGTGTAGCAATTGTAATTGATATCAATTGTATAGCTAATTTATAGGAGTATCAATTATCGATTGAATAGCAGCTGTATATCTTATAAATACAGTTAGGTTAACCCTAGAAGGGTATTATCGTGCGATGCAATATCATTCATTGTAACCTAAGCAGCTCTCTGTGATATTTTACATCACTGAGAAAGGAGTTATTAATTGCAAACAGTTTTTAATTGTTTAAACGTGTGTTTTATTAATAATCTCTCATACAATCTGGATTATAATTGTGTATTCGGCCTAACATGAATTTTTTAATAATAATAAAAAATAAATAAAATTCAATTGTAATACACCCTTTTTTTATTTATATCCTTTTCAGATTATAGATTTTTTTTAAAAAAATTCAATTTTAATACAACCTTTTTTAATTATATCCTTTTTTGATTATAATTTCCTTTTTAAAATTCACTTTTGATGCAACATTTTCTAATTATATCCTTTTTAGATTATAATTTTCTCTTTTAATATGATATAATCTTGATCGTCTATTTTTAAAAATATTAGATTCGACGGTTGAGATTATTTTGGTAGTAAATTGACCAAAATTATGGATAAGATCCCTCTTTCTAATTTTTAGATTATAATTTTCTCTTTTAATATGATATAATCTTGATCGTCTATTTTTAAAAATATTAGATTCGACGGTTGAGATTATTTTGGTAGTACATTGACCAAAATTATGGATAAGATCCCTCTTTCTAATTTTTAGATTATAATTTTCTCTTTTAATATGATATAATCTTGATCGTCTATTTTTAAAAATATTAGACGATTGAGATTATTTTGGTAGTACAGTAACCAAAATTATGGATAAGACTTATTATATATAAGGATATAATAGGGCTCCTTTATTTTTATCTCCTTGTGGACCAAAACAAGAATAATTCAATTGGGCTTTTAATTTGATAGATAGAAACTAAAACCCAACACTTATGTAAAGTAAGGATACACAACATTTGACAGAAATCACTATAGTGGTTATCTAGGAAGCGAGACCGAGGAAATGAGAAATGGAGGCGAGGAAGGTGTAAAATGTGAAGATTAGTGGGTTTCTTAAACTAACGATATATTGATTACGTGAACTAGAATAAGACACATGTTTATAAAGTATTTAACCTGACATAATTATATCAGGTTAATCTGATATTCCTTTTTCTCATTTATAAATTGTTTTCTCAAATGCTATTAAAAAAAAAATGACTCAGACACGCAGGCCTGACATCAGTGACAAATTTACAATTGAATTCGGTAAGTAATTTACAAAAACTCTAACTGATTGATAGCTGACAGGCGACTTGGCAGGGGAAAAAAAAAAGCAAACTGCTCAACCCGCCAATTTGTCAGCCCGCCAACTCATCAATTCGCCCATTAAACCGCGTGCCGGCTATAAATCAGTTACTTACATGCTCAGCATGGACCGACACGGCACGACAACCTATACGTTGTTGGGCTTGCTAAGCAGACCTTAACTCCACATTAGTATGATATTGTCCGCTTTGGGTCAAGCCCGCACGGATTTATTTTCGGGCAACTCCCAAAAGGCCTCATACTAATAGAGTTAACTGGCTGGTTATAAACTAGCTATCCATCCCTCCCACAATCGATGTGGGACAAATCCTAACAATCTCCCCCTTCACACATCGGGCTCGACACTTGTTGAATCTGCCTCCTTTCTGTGTG
This sequence comes from Saposhnikovia divaricata, assembly GCA_036435485.1. Lineage (NCBI taxonomy): Eukaryota > Viridiplantae > Streptophyta > Magnoliopsida > Apiales > Apiaceae > Saposhnikovia > Saposhnikovia divaricata. Next base: position 63,748,542 of record CM071595.1, on the reverse strand, counting down.
ATCTGGCTCCCCCTTGACCCATACTGGAAATTCACCTGGCTATCTGGCTCCCCTAGGCCCATACTGGAAAGTCCACCTGCTCCCCCTTGCCCAACCTGGGATAGTCCATCTGCCTCTTCCTAGATCCATTCCAGAGCCCATTTGATATTGTTATGGACCGCTATAACCTGAAGCTCTGATACCACTTGTTGGGCTTGCTAAGAAGACCTTAACTCCACATTAGTATGATATTGTCCGCTTTGGATCAAGCCCGCACGGATTTGTTTTCGGACAACTCCCAAAAGGCCTCATACTAATAGAGTTAACTGACTGGTTATAAACTAGCTATCCGTCCCTCCCACAATCAATGTGGGACAAATCCTAACATACGTGCCGTTCACAAGTACATCCCAACGAAACCGGCCCGGCTCAAAATTGACGAGCCGTCCCTACCATTTGGCGGGCTCATTTACATGAATAACGACACCGGTTTCTTCCATGGAGTAATTATAAATCTGCATGCATTTTGAATATTGACCAATCCAAAGACTAGCTTCAGATTAATGGTTTTTCTAATATCGACATTTACTTCGAAATTGCGTGCTTTCCTTAAGCAAGTAGTGGTTGGTAAACAAGATTAGTAACCAAGAAACTTCTCAACTAGACTTTTGAAAACAGGAATGAAACTGGAAATTTAACAAGAAAAACAAAAGTGATACTTATTAGTTGGATACCATTCATTGTTGGTCGTGTCATATCTATACTATTATATAAAATTGCAAACATTAAAAGTTTGTTGGTCGGTACGATACCTATTGATTTTATTTATTCACCCTTAATTATCGATATATATTATTTTACTTAACTATCCTTACTTAATTATTTATGATTATCAATAACTAATAAATTTTCCCTTTCAGGTAAAACATGTTACCTTTTTTCTATTTTTCAATAACTAATCAATTTCCCTTTTTACGTAAAATAAATTATATTTTAACTAACTAAAATTTTTCATTTTCTAAAAACACTATGAGCAATTCTATTTAATGAAATAAAGTATTATAATTATAATTATTAATAATTAACCAATTACCTTTTTTAGCTAAAATACATTACCTTTTCTATTTTTTCCAGTAAAACCTATTCGGATAGCTTTATTTAAGTAAAATGTTTCCTATTTCAGGTAAAACATGTTACCTTTTCTATTTTTCAATAATTATTCAATTTCAATTTTTACATAAAATACAGTATCTTTTATCTTTTATCTAACTAATTTTTTTCCTTTCCTAAAAAACACTATTAGAAATTCTATTTAATGAAATAAAACATTATAATTACTAATAATAATTAACCAATTACCTCTTTTAGCTAAAATACGTTATCTTTTTTTTTTTCCCAATAAAACCTATTCGGGAAGTTTTATTTAACTAAAATAAAATAATAATATTATAATAACTAAAAACTAACCAAATACTTTTTTCAGCTAAAATATTTCATCTTTTTAATATTTTCAAACTAAAATCCATCATTTTTTAAAAATATCGCGGACAACATATATATAATTATTATAGAATCATATAATTTAAAATTTTAAGTCTACAAAATTCAATTCCAAAACATTAAAAGTTTAGTTGGTCGGTAAGGTACCTATTGATTTTACTTATTTACCCTTACTTAACGATATATGTTATTTTATTTAATTATCCTTACTTAATTATTTATAGTTATCAATAACTCAAATTTCCTTTATCAGGTAAAACATTTTACCTTTTTCTATTTTTTAATAACTAATCAATTTTCTTTTTTATGTAAAATACATTATATGTTATATTTTAACTAACTAAAATTTTTTCTTTTATAAAAACACTATGAGCAATTTTATTTAATAAAATAAAGTATTACAATTATAATTACTAATAATTAAGCAATTACCTTTTTTAGCTAAAATACGTTACATTTTCTGTGACGCACCCAAATCCGGGGTCAGGATTTGGCGCCACAAACCAATATAATTAAGTATAACTTAATTATACAAATGACCCCTCACCGAGGATCGATCTTAGGTTATAGTATGAAGCAAGAATCTAAATTGCAACATTAATCATAACCACTATACCTCTTATCCGTAGCGCGATCCATTACCATATGCATCCAGGCTGACTCTAAAATTGATAACTGGATTTCATATCCACTTAGAATGCTTCGTATCGGCTTAAATTGATTACTTGACCTCAAGTATGTGGTGTTTTTGATGAGTTTTTAGTGAGTTTGTGTAGGACTTCTAACTGGAGGCAGGAAGATGCTTTTTCATGATTATGTGGTGGTTTGGTGCTAGTTATTGAAGGACGGGAACTTGTGCGAGAACCAGAGCGAAAATGAAGAAGAATCAGCAAAATATGCATTTTTGCCAGAAAATGGAGAACGGGCGTGCTAGGATGGGCGTGGGCGCGCGAGTTTGAATTGAAGAGAGCGCGGGAGCGCTATAGAGGGCGCGGACGTGCCGGGTCAACAGCCAGAAATCCTGATTCACTTCTGTTTTGGAATTTTCTTGCTGACCAAGGCACGAGAGGGTATATAAACACATGTTATCAACAGAAGAGCACGTTTTTACAGAGAGGATACAAGAGAGTCAAGTTATAAAAGGATTTACCGAAGATCGTGACAACAATCGGAGATCTAGATCTTCATCTTTTGTATTCTTCTAGTTAGGCGGTACTTTTGCATGCTCATTTTTGGATTTGTTTTATAAACCTTATTACTCTAGCACTATTGTTTTTATTCAGATCTTGTTTTATATCATGTTATCACTAGATCCCATGATGACGAGCTGTTCGATTATGATCTAATCGTTGTCATGGGATTCTAACGGATTTATTTACCGAATTTAGTAGTTTGTTTGATTTAAAGATTTGTGTGTGATGACTTAATGATTTCCTCGTATGGTTGTGCTAATTCTTCTTGGATGCGTAGCTAACATCTAAGTTGTATTGTTAATCTCTATTGAATGCGAAAGTGGATATAGAGATTTAGAACTTGCCATGCTAGCATAGGTTTATGGATGTTTTGACATGCATAATTTGTACTGTCATTTTAACCATCTTACGCTGCCCTATGTGATCTCAATGGATAACTTGTACTTAAAGCGTTATGTTTTCAAATCTTATAGACATATAGAGTCTAAACATAATTGGTGTCTGCCCAGCTTCTATCTATTTTGTGGATGTTGGGTGGTTTGGTAAACGTATACCGAAAGGTAGCGTGTACTAATTTTGTGTTGTCCGATTAGTTATCATACCTGTTAAATATAATTGATGTGTTTTAATCAGTGTTTTAGTGTTACAGTGAATTATCAGAGTTTAGCTGGAAGCGGTCAGAGTTTAGTGTAAACTCTGACAGATGGAAGCTCGACAGAGTTTGTCAAACTCTGTCTGGAGGCAATGTCTACTGGTCAACGGTGATTGAAGATTTATTATGGAAGCGATATCATTGAAGATTGGATAGCTATTAAAGAGATCGAGTTGACTTAGGAGACGTGTGACAATCTGTAATTGATATCATTGTATAGCTGATCATTAGGAATATCAATTAGAGATTGTATCGAAGCTGTATATTTTATAAATACAGTTAGGTTAACCCTAGAAGGGTATCGTGCAACGAATTATCTTTATTGTAACCTAGCAGCTCTTTGTGATAGTTTACATCACGAAGAGGGTTCTTAATACCAGAAGTTTTTAAGTGCATAAACGTCTTTCTTGTTAAACTCTCATACGAATTTGATTATTAATTGTGTATTCGGCATAACAAGTGGTATCAGAGCCAATCTATTACTTTATTACAGGTTAAGATCCAAACACAATAATAATCATGTCAGCAATTCCTCCACCAACACCTTCTGTTTCTGAAAAGGCTCCTACTACTGTGAGTCGTTATGAACCAATCAGGGTTCCTATTCTCAGGCCATTAGAGTATGTTATGTGGAAGGTCAAGATGACTATGTTTCTGGAGGCTACTGATCCAGAATATCTTGACAGGATTTATGAAGGCCCTCACAATCCTACAAAGCTATCTGTTGCAGCTGCTGGTGAAGAAGCTAAAATAGTTCCAAAGGAAAAGAAGGACATGACTCCTGAAGATCTATCATCAATTGCTAAGGATGCAAAGGTTAGGCATTTACTGCATAGTGCTTTAGACAATGTTATGTCTAACAAAGTGATTAACTGCACCACTGCAAAAGAGATATGGGATGCTCTTGAAGTCAGATGTCAAGGAACTGCTGCTATTAAGAAGAATAGGAGAAACATACTCACACAAGAGTATGAGCATTTTGAGGCTAAACCTGAAGAGACCATGACAGATACATTTGATAGATTCTGTAAATTGCTCAATGATCTATCATTGGTCAACAAAGAATATGATCTCGAAGACTCTAATCTCATGTTTCTTCTTTCTCTACCTGAAAAGTGGGATGTGAAAACAACCACTATTAGAGACAACTATGATCTTGCTGAAACAGAGATTGATGAAATCTATGGGCTGCTCAAAACTCATGAATTGGAAATGGAGCAGAGAAACAGGAGATCAAGCAGGAAGGCAAAGTCTGTTGCTCTTAATGTTGAAGAGAAGCCTCAGAAGAAAGAGGCATCAAGAAGGAAAATGAAGGGAAAAGCTTTGGTCATACACTCAGAAAGTGAATCATCAAACTCTGATTGTGATTCAAACTCTTCTGAATCATCTGACTCTGAGGATGATGAAGAAGAAATGAGGAAAATGGCTGTGTTGATGGTGAAGACCTTCAAGAAAATGGGCTTCAAGAATTTCATGAAAGGGAAAAGGTTTTCTAGAGATTCAAATGAAGACAGGAAAAGCTTCAGGAAGTTTGATAAGAGAGATTCTAGGGGGAAGAAGGATAAGTCTGAAATTCAATGCTACAAGTGTAAGGAGATGGGTCACTATGCTCCTGAGTGCAAGAAGGGTAAAACTGGAAAGGTACTCTACACTAAAGGCAGAGATTGGGCAGACACTTCAGATTCTGATGAAGAAGTGAACTTTAGAGAATGAGAGGATAAAATCTGAAAATTCTGAACTTAAGGTTAGAAATAAACTTGTTGAAGAAAAACTTGAAAAAATGCAACATGTTCAGAGAGAGAGAGATGATGTTGTTTCTATAGAACAGGATTTGCTTAAGAAATATAAATAACTAGAATCTGAGTTGGAGGAAGCAAATAAGAAAATTAGGACTTGGACTAATTCTGGAAAGGACACTAAACAGATTTTCCAAACAGACACTGTTTGTCTAGGTTATAATGAGGGAGATGAACTTAGATTTCAAAATCAAGTTAAAATCAGACCTCATTTTGTACATGGAACCAGTAAATTTTTGTCTGAAAATGAAAAAGAAGCTGTTAAAAGTAAACCAGTAAAAACTAGTGTTAAACATGTTAATATTGGTTCAATGACAGATAAACAACTCAAACATAAACTGAAGGAGTTAAAATCTGTTAAGAAACAGAGAGTGTCAAATAAGAATAGAAATGGAAAAGTAGGCATCACTTCAGGAAATAAACCAATGCTTGCTAGTTATGCTTCAAGAAAGACATGTCATAACTGTGGTAGTACTAAGCATCTTGCAAATTTCTGCAAGAAAAACAAAAATATAAATTCTTTACCTTCCAAGTCTGAGGTAAAGAAGGATTTTGCTAGAACTAAGCCACAGACTTTATGCACACACTGTGGAAGCACTTGGCATTCCATTTATACCTGCAGAGAATATCATGCTATCTATCATAATTACTATGAACTGAAACCCAATCTGAAATGGGTTAAAGTTGATACTGCAAGTGTAAACACTGATACTGTTAGCTCAAACTCTGATAATGTTAATTCCGCTGCAAAAGCTAACAAAGTTAAGAATGTCAAAGGATCCAAGCAAGTCTGGATCCTTAAATCTAACTCTCATTAATTGCTTGTGATTGCAGGGCAACAGGGAGGCAACCCTAGTCGTGGACAGTGGATGTTCAGGACACATGACTGGAAATAAAGCTCTGCTATCAGACTATGAGGAGAAGGCTGACCCAAAATTTTCCTATGGTGATGGCAATGTAGGAAAAACATTGGGATATGGCAATATTAATCTTGGAAATGTCATCATCAACAATGTAACTCATGTCCTAGGACTCAAGCATGACTTGCTGTCTGTGAGTCAAATCTGTGACAAGGGATATCACGTAGATTTTCAACCTGAATATTGTGAAGTTATCAGCAAATCTACAGGAAAGGTTGTTCTAGTTGGTCATAGGCAAAACAATATTTATGAAATCAAGCTCTTAATAGACTCTGTTGGAAAAGCTGTTTGCCTGTCTACAAGAATGTCTAGTGAAGAGAGTTGGAATTGGCACAAGAAACTCTCACATTTGAACTTGAACAACATCAATGAATTGATCAGAAAGGATCTTGTAAGAGGACTCCCAAAGGCTCTGTTAAATGTTGATGGCCTATGTGATTCATGTCAGAAGGCTAAACAAAGGAAGTCATCTTTCAAGAGCAAGACAGAATTTTCAATCACTGATCCCTATCATCTTCTGCATGTTGATCTCTTTGGTCCAGTAAATGTTATGTCTATAGCAAGAAAGAAATATGCTTTAGTCATTGTTGACGAATACACTAGATTCACCTGGGTGTATTTTCTAGCAAAGAAGGATGAAACTACATTAACTCTGATAGAGCATGTGAAGCTTCTGGACAAAGGATCAAGTAACAAAGTCAGAATCATCAGAAGTGATAATGGAACTGAGTTCAGAAATTCAACAATGGAAGAATTCTGCAAGGACAATGGAGTGAAGCAAGAATTTTCAGCACCTGGTACACCACAACAAAATGGTGTAGTTGAAAGGAAAAATAGAACCTTGATTGAAGCTGCCAGAACTATGCTTGATGAAGCAAAATTGCCAACTTATTTCTGGGCAGAAGCTGTTCAAACTGCATGTTTTACTCAAAATGCTACACTGATCAATAAGCATGGAAAGACACCATATGAGATGGTGAAGAAAAAGAAGCCAAACCTGAAATACTTTCATATTTTCGGGTGCAAATGTTTTGTTTTGAAGACTCATCCTGAACAGTTGACCAAGTTTGAGCTAAAGGCAGATGAAGGAATTTTTGTTGGCTATCCACTATCAAGAAAGGCATTCAGAGTTTACAATCTGAGAACTAAAGTGATCATGGAATCTATACATGTGTCGTTTGATGACAAGAAGATAACTGGACTTGAAGACAAAGATGAATATGATCAACTGAACTTTGAAAATGAAGATTTAAACTCTGATGAAGTAAACTTTGATGAAACAACTCTGACAGACTCTGTTGAAACAACATCTGAACCTCTACTGGTAAACACTGGAGAAACTTCTCAGCCACAACAAAGGGAAGAGCCAGTTGAGGGGGAGCATGATCAAGATGAAGACTCAAACACTGATACTGAGTCAAATGAAAAATCTGGATCAAACTCTGATGATTCAAATTCTGACTCTGGACAGTCAAGTTCAGGGGGAGTCTCATAAAATGAAGAAAGATCACAACAAAATCAGGAGAGCATGGATCAAGGGGGAGGATCACATGCTGACAGAAGTCATTTTCCTTCTGCTAGGAAATGGACTAAATCACATACACTTGATTTGATAATTGGTGATCCAGATGCAAAAGTGAAAACAAGAAGTGCTACTGCAAGTGAATGTCTGTTTCGTGCATTCTTGTCTAAAAATGAACCAAAGAAAGTGGAAGAAGCTCTTCAAGATGCTGACTGGATAACAGCAATTCAGGAATAGTTGAATGAATTTGAAAGGAATGAAGTTTGGACCCTTGTACCAAGGCCAAAGAACAGATCTATTGTTGGTACTAAATGGGTTTTCAGAAACAAGACTGACAGTGAAGGTGTTATCACAAGGAACAAGGCTAGACTGGTAGCAAAAGGCTATTCACAGTAGGAAGGAATAGACTATGATGAAATATTTGCTCCAGTTGCAAGATTGGAGGCAATCAGAATTTTTCTAGCATATGCCTCTCACAAGAAATTCAAAGTGTTCCAGATGGATGTGAAAAGTGGTTTTCTGAATGGGAAGCTTGAAGAAGAAGTGTTTGTTGAACAACCACCAGGATTTGTGGACCCCAAATATCCAGATTATGTCTACAGGCTAGATAAGGCACTATATGGACTTAAGCAGGCACCGAGAGCATGGTATGAAACACTTGCTCAATTTCTTCTAGAAAGTGGATTCAACAGAGGAACAATTGACAAAACTCTGTTTTATTTCAATCAAGGAAGTGACCTCCTTTTAGTTCAGATATATGTTGATGACATTATCTTTGGGTCTACTAATGATAAACTTTGTAAGAAGTTTGCCAAGCTCATGCAGTCCAGGTATCAGATGAGCATGATGGGAGAGCTTAGTTACTTTCTAGGCCTACAGGTGAGACAAACAGATGATGGTATTTTCATTAATCAAGAAAAATATACCAGAAATCTTCTCAAGAAATTTGGTATGCTTGACTGTTCATCTGCATCAACTCCCATGGCAACAGCAACTAAATTGGACAAAGACACAGGAGTTTCAGTGGATATGACAAACTATAGGGGCATGATAGGATCTCTTCTTTACTTGATAGCTAGTAGGCCTGACATCATGTATGCAACCTGTCTTTGTGCAAGGTTTCAGGCAGATCCTAGAGAGCCACATCTGACAGCTGTGAAAAGAATCTTCAAGTATCTCAAGGGCACCATATCATTAGGTCTGTGGTACCCCAGAGAATCAGATTTCAAGCTACTTGGGTATTCTGATGCAGACTTTGCAGGCTGCAAGATAGACAGAAAGAGCACTAGTGGAAGTTGTCAATTTCTTGGTGACAGACTTGTCTCTTGGTACAGCAAGAAACAGAAATCAATTTCCACATCTACAGCTGAAGCAGAGTATATTGCAGCTGGTAGCTGTTGTGCACAGATCTTGTGGATGAAGAATCAATTGCTGGATTATGGATTGAGGTACAGTAAAATTCCTATTTACTATGATAATCAAAGTGCTATTGCTATGACAGGTAATCCAGTACAGCATTCAATGACCAAGCACATCAGCATAAGGTACCACTTCATCAGAGAACATGTGGAAGAAGGGAATGTCGAACTACATTTTGTGTCTACAGAACAACAGCTTGCAGATATCTTCACTAAACCATTGAGTGAAGCTACATTTACAAGACTGGTCAATGAACTAGGAATGGTCTCTGGTTCTGACTAGGAATGTTGGTTAGATTCAAATTTTACTTATGTAATGTATTACTCATATTTCCTTGATTTGTTAAGTGCTAAGTGAACTCTGTTGATTAAATACTGTTATGCATACTCTGTTAACATGCTTTTTCTGTCAAACTCTGTTAAACTCTGTCAGCATGCCTGTATGTCATACACTGGTAATAAGTTGATAAACTCTGTGAACTCTGAGTTGATTTTTGTCTGAATGAAAACACCAATGAAGAAATATGTATGCAGCATGATTCTCAGCAATTAATCATGAATCTTTCTGAGTTATTGTGATCTAATCTTAGATTGTGCCGAAAATCAACACAGCATGATACTGGTTCATATTTAAAGCATCTCTTAGTTTATCTTGTCCTAAACTCTGAGTCTATAAATACTGTGTGCATTGCCTTTCATGAATAACTACTGATGTTGATGAACTCTAAACTCTGATTAGTTATACACTGGTAGATTAAAAATGCTTACTGCAATACCCCAAACAAAATGTATATAGGTTGCTATACTCCTTTGAGATTATGTTGGATACTAGGATGACCCAGGAAACTATTGGTATATAATATGTGCTAAAATTCTCTGATTTTTGGTGACTAGTCAAATACTAGGATGACCCAGGAACTTATCAAAATGATAAGGGCTAAGATTTTTGAGTTTTTGGTGACTGGTTTCAACCTCTAATTACTGGAATGAATAGAATTAAAAAAAAAATTAGAGGGGGTATAAAATAAATTAAATATTACTGATTACTACAGAGTTTAGCTTTCATCATACAGTCAGTGTTTACTATGACAGTTTGTGCATCCAGTGTTTATTGATTTACTTTATGGATTTTATGAAAAATTAGATGCTCTAAAAATTGATTCAGTAAACTCTGCTTCACACACACATATTTTCACAACTGTGCAATTTATGAAAGGGTTTCGGTGATAAAGTTGGAGAATTGACAAACGCTGCTGATTCGTGGTTCGTACTCTAAGGTAAATTTTCATTTGGATAATTTGAAAATTTTGGAGTAAATAGGGCTTTTCATAACTGTTAATAAGTGTATTGTTGATTTGTGGTTCGTAATGTATTCGAGAAGTGGCTAAGTGATTGATTCGAGAACTCGAATTGACTTAATCGATAACTCTGAGTTCTCGAATAGTGTTAAATTGACATATCGAATCACTTCTCGAATAGCTCTTTTCTCTGGGACTCCATGAGTTCTCGAATAGAGTAATAGACATGTCGAATCTCTAATGACACTTTGACTTGTTGACTCTCAGAGATGTTGAATAGTGTTTTCACAAATATCGCCTCGACTTGTCGAATGCTAGACTTCTCGAATAGAACAAAACACTTCTCGAATTGGTACTCTGTTCTGTTCCTGATTTAATTGTGATTATTGTTGATGAATTTGTTCCTTATATGATTACTTTAATTAGTTTTCATATTCTTCTCTTTGATTTAATTCCTTTAAGAACAGTTCATAAACATAAAAAAAAATTGCAGAACACACTGAATAAGATTAGAGAAACAGAATTTTTCATTGATAATAAGAAAGAGATAACATGTAAGAATTACATCTTTTTGTTCTCTCTATCTCCTAATCTATTCAACAGGAAATAAAAAGTGAAATCCAAACCACTCCATTGTTAGCAAACATCCCAGATCCCATCTTTGCCACTTTATTTGGGTGGAAGTTGAAGGGATAAGGTTATTTTTGCTGACATATTCATTAACAATGGTTGGTGGTGTTGGATGAGGATGCCTTCGAGACAAATGCAAAAAGGGGGATGCCTGATGATGTCAAAAAGGGGGAGAGAGTTGCTAAAGACAAATGCAAGCAATCTCAAACTCTGATCAGAAAGGATAAAGCTGGAGATGGAGGAGCAAGTAGTAAAGGAAAGAGCAAAACTGAAGAATTTCAAACTCTGAAAACTAGCAAGTCTTCTAAATCACAGTTTGTTGGGATAAACACTGATACTCAAGGTACTTCAAAGACCAAGAGTTTGCTATTACCTTCTAATCCACAGACTGATGAAGAATTGGCTGCTAAGTTGTTTATTGAAGAGAATGAGGAAGGAGTTACAATTGAGGACATTGAAGCTGAAGAAAAGAGTTTACAAGAAGAACATCTCAAGGCTTTAAAGTCTGGTAAGTTAAAAATAGGAAAAGCTCCTAGGCCTGTTGTTAAAGGTGTTGTGATCAAGGAAAGGGCTGATGTTAGTCAAAGATCTCAGTTTTCAAAGGAAACAATGGCAGCAGAAGCTCAACTCAAGCTGAAAGGCATTGAAGGAGAAAGTTCACAGAAGAAAGTTACAACTTCTGTTGCATCACAAGTTGTGACCACATCTTTACAATCTTCTCAGTTGAAATCAGTTTTTGGGAAAGGAATAATTCATGATCCAAATATATTATCTGGAGTTTCTATGAATATTTCTGATGGAAGAGCCTTGTCTGGTAAAGTTGGAAACAATAAGGGTGGACTAGGTTCACACAAGGACAAAAGGCAATATACTGGTCCTAGAGATCCTTCTTCACTGGCTGTTCCAGGTCGTGGTGTCACTCAAGAGAGTTTGGATAGACTGGAATTAGTACAGTTAGTTCATCAGAAGAGTTTAAAGAAGGATTTCCTCTTGTACTTCATGGCTGATGGGACAGTATTTAGAATTGGTGAGAATGATATTGGCTTGAAATATTGGGAAGAACTAGAATATGTTCTATATCTTTTCAAGGTGAATAGTCAAAGGACTCAATCTGTTGTTAATGTGCTCAGACAGAGGATGCTTCAGAATTTGGCAATCAGAGGAGAGAAGTATAATAGCAGATATGTTCCTAAGTACAGGGATTACAATGGAAATCTTATTGAAATGAAGAAAGGTACTGCAAAATTAAAGACTGATTTGGGAATCACAGTACTTGACTTCAATTCACAGTCAGAAGAAGTCAAATTTATCAGACTGGGAAATGAGATGAGAAGAAACAAAATCTATGATCTTAGAGCTGCTATCTATCAGACAGATGAGAGTGATCCTCAGCTCAGAGAGATTAAAGAAGCTATGGAGATTGAGCTTGAAAGTGCAGAAAGAAGATTGCTCATAGAATATCTCAGAGCTACACCAGTTCTTGAAGAGATTATAGATTAAAGTCTGTAAGGATTTTCTTATTCTCTATAGATTTTGTTAAGTAGAAGCTTAAACTCTGAATTTGTATAAACACTGTATTTGTCTATTTTTTTTGACATCATCAATTACTGTTATTAACTTGTGCATTTTTGCTAATGAACAAGTTGGGGGAGATTGTTAAATATAATTAATGTGTTTTAATCAGTGTTTTAGTGTTACAGTGAATTATCAGAGTTTAGCTGGAAGCGGTCAGAGTTTAGTGTAAACTCTGACAGATGGAAGCTCGATAGAGTTTGTCAAACTCTGTCTGGAGGCAATGTCTACTGGTCAACGGTGATTGAAGATTTATTATGGAAGCGATATCTTTGAAGATTGGATAGCTATTAAAGAGATCGAGTTGACTTAGGAGACGTGTGACAATCTGTAATTGATATCATTGTATAGCTGATTATTAGGAATATCAATTAGAGATTGTATCGAAGCTGTATATTTTATAAATACAGTTAGGTTAATCCTAGAAGGGTATCGTGTAACGAATTATCTTTATTGTAACCTAACAGCTCTTTGTGATAGTTTACATCACGAAGAGGGTTCTTAATACCAGAAGTTTTTAAGTGCATAAACGTCTTTCTTATTAAACTCTCATACGAATTTGATTATTAATTGGGTATTCGGCATAACAATACCCATCACATACACTGATTAAAGGCTTCAGCTCTAAACAATGTATTTAATGAAGTTAGGATCCCATGTTTTATCTCTCATAAGTAATTCGGTTTAAATCACATTAGTTAATTAATTCTTAGTATTGTTAATTTGCTTGTTAGTTAATTAGCTAATCAAAACACACTTTTGATATTTGTCTTAGCAGTGAATAATAACCATACATTGTTGCATAAATGCATATACTGAATTATACCAGTCTCTGTGGGTACGAAATTAATTTAAACTTATATTACTTGTGACCGCGTACGCTTGCGTGATTTAGTGCGAACAGAAATCTATTCTGTATAGAGTGTCTCATCGCTCTCATTCAAATTTTTTTATACGTAGGTAGCCAATCCTTAACCCTAATTGAAAAGGAAGGGTGAAACAAAGCAAGAGTGAGCCAACAATGCTCAGTAAGTTAATAATATAGTGAAGCAATAATATCTCAACACTTCATTGATGAACAATATCAATGAATAATTATCTCAAAAGAACATTCAATTTCCATCATAGAGTAAGAATATTTCTATTCTCTTCAACCATACTGTCTTAGATAAAACTTTGAGAAAAAGAATATCAAGAAATTCCCCAATCATTCTTACTCCCCTTTCAACGTATAATGTTACTCGAGAAGGGAATAACTGGGAAACTTCTATCCATCCTTAATCCCATTGTTTCACTGAGTTCCCAATTTTATCAAGATAGAAAACAACTAACTCTGATATTCACAATTTCGAAACCAATGACCATTTACCTTAAAACATATATATCTCATCAAAACATTCCTTTCTTTCATCACTTTTCACTAAAACATTATTTTTCTTAAAACAATTCCATTTTTTTAAACATACCTTTCACAAAACCTTTTAAAAATTATTTCAGTTGATTGGAGTTTTTTCACGACAACGGACATTACGGGTGATCAGCCACGTAAAGTCCCCATACCGGACACGAAGTCCCTCTGGACCTTGATCCTTTCATTAGGATAGCTTGGGTTCCAAGAGGCAACACATTGGCCTATAAAAGGTGCTGGACTGGTCCCACCAGAACTACAGCACGAAATAAAACATGCTGGACCGGCGTCACCCGGCCTCTTACGCCTCCAATCTGAAGGAATCCGTAGAACACATTTTGACGGAATCCCCTACAATAAAATCTTTAAAACCTTTAAAACATTTCACTTTTAAGTCCTTTATACTCACTGATAACAGATTAGCCCAGTATAAGGAATTTTAAAAATATCTTTAATTAATTAACTCATTTCCATTTGCAATTATAAAAGATTGAGGGTCAGGGAAGTATTCGATATAAAGAATCACAAACAGCAAAGCAATAAGATTTAACTAAACATGGTAGGGTTCAGCAATATAGAATCATAAATCAACAAGGAAACATAAATCAATTGAATACCGGAGCAATTATTAAGATTCTAGAAATGGAACAAAAATTATAAAGAAATCAAGAAATAAAGAAAATTTGAAGTTCAACAGAAGATTTAAGTTATTGCACTGGCTATAACCACTCATTTCAAATATTATCAATTGATGAATTTCCGTTGTAAAACTTGAACTAGTATGGTGGATTTGAATAGTATAAAACGAAGATTTAAGAAATTCTCAATTACTCAAAGTCTCACTCTTGTCGGCTAAGCACTCATAGGCTTTAGCTGCCAGAACTGGCCTGACAATAATGAGTTTGAATAAATAAGAAGATCTCAACTCATTCTCGGTTTTAACCGTCACTGAGTTACACATGCTTGCACGACAGTATAAACCTCGAATTAATTTACAATAATATATATGAAGAAAAACGCTCCTTGAAGAATATTAATAAAGACGAGGAATATTGAGATCAAATAATTTTAGAAGAAATCAACACCTGAACGATAGGTGACAAAAGTAAACAATGACAGAATAATTTGAGAATGAATGTTTGTAACTTAATAGAAAAAAATCACAAGAAATAAACACGAAGGGTTTAGGCACTAGCAAAATGAGTTGAAAGGAACATCACATAATTAACAGAACAGGTTTACATTATTTAAACTAAAAATGAAGAGTTCAGTTGCTTGCAGGAAAGAATTTGAAAGAACATATCACTAATACAGGAGGATTTCACTTCACTTGAACAATAAGTGAGGGATAGTATAATTGCCTCAATACACGCAGTTTCTCATTCCAACATCTCGATCCTTTATTTACTTTACATCTGTCTCTCCTTCTTTATACATTGACCTTTCTTCGATCATACATCCATCTTTCCTTTATCATTGTCAGTCTCTACCGAAGCACACTCGCCAATCTCGATAATTATCTCCATCTTCTATATTCCATCTATACGTGAACTGACTCTTAACCGGGCTCCTATTCGTACCTATATACAAGTAAAGTACTATTTTAGTACGTTAATAACCGTAACCATCCAATTCTGTTCAACGCGTCCTATAACGCTTTACAACATAAAGCTCATACCGACCATATTCTCAAAATATTAATCACATAAATCACATAAATCACATAACAGTTACCACATATTATTAACTTACATTTATACCTGTTAACACGTATCTCATATCTATTTACAAATACTTCTCATCAATTTACTATACAAATTACAAAACAGTTCTGACAAAAATTGGACAGCACCTTCTCTAAAATATGACTTAACCTGTGAGAAATACTATTAACCCAATCAACAACCAAATATCCTTTGCTGTAACACAATACACAATCACATCAATTCATATTAATGTCCCTCATTTGTACATCCCTGACAATCCATAAACTTGATAAATACGTACATATACCACAGTTCCACCAAAATGTACATCCAAGTTCTTTTATCCTTAAAATCAAGTTAATATCCAAAATAGTAATTTAACAATTAGAAGCATCACTAAATACAACTTACAATTTTCAAATCATATAACATATCCATTAATCACTAACAGTTTTCCAAATAACTAGTTAACACTTGACAATTTATAATATTTGAACTTTCATCACTTTACTCCATAAATCAAAAAATCGAATTATTAATATACATACACACATGCATCTTTGTACCATTACAACCTAACTACAACACGTAGATGTACACTATTTATATTCTATTAAATCAAAATTAATTTAACAAATGAAACTTAAATTCTAAACCCATTTAAACATTTAAAATCGAACAATTCACATAATCCGAATGTTATTCTACTAATAATATACATATTATACTCTAGGAAAGTGTAATACTACCTTACAATTTTTTTATTTTTATTTTTTAGAAAATTTTGACGACATCCCCTTTGCAAGGGTAGCCTACTAGTCGGGACACATCCGACAAAACAAGCACAATCATCAACTTGAAATATAATTACAACCAATAATCCACCTTGACACTATTATTAACCGTATAGTGTCAATCAAGCAACAAACAGTTCAAATTAGAAATTATTCCAACCATACAATTTCGAATACCAAATTCTGAAATTAAGAACACGAATTTTAAAAAAATATCTCATAATTGATAAATATTTATTTTCGGAATTTTTAAGAAAATTTAACATGTAGTGTTTGCAAATAGAACTAGCCATTAACAAACCAAAACCGATTCACAGACACAAAACTGGACTAAGAGTCTCGGACTCGCAACAAAAATAGAGTCGAAACTCGACTCTTACAAACTCAGCAACTCGACAGAACTTGGTAAAAACTGAACTTGAAACGGATAACAACACTCTAACAGCTGATCGAAAACAAAACAAACGGACTCTGAAGAACTCGACAGTAGCTCTCGACAGGAACAAACAATTCAACAAACAAATGAACGAATAAGCAGAAATCAAACAAACTGAGCTCAACCAGCCAACTCAGAATTCACAATGACTCGGACTCACGGCAAAAGTCAGCGGTGAACAACAGCAATGCATACAAACAATCAAACATTACCCAGAATATATCCACAAACTCCCTTCAAATGCAACAAACTAGACAGAAAATGCAACATAATACAACTCAAACAAAACGAACTCGAACAAACTTTACGAACTCAGAACAGACTTGGTTACCCACCACAATCGCAGCAACAAAGGGGGGAGGGAGAGAGAGGACGCCGAGAGAGATTTTGTTTTTTTTAGAGAGAGATATGAGAACTCGATAGATTAGATTGAAGAACACCGAGAGAAAACTCTGGAGGCTTCTGGGTTTACAAATAAAATAGTAGGGCTAAATTTTTAATATTACCATGCTGAAAAATCCACAATTTAACAATTTAAAGCATTTCTAAAATTGAAATTAAATAGAAAATTAGTGAAAATATAAAATTAAAAATTCTAAAATAAAGTTTATGAAATTACAAACATCCTCGTATTTTTAAAATATTTTTAGGATAAAAAACGAATTAAATATGAATTTTACAAGTTCGGATCCTTTAAATGTAATAAAATTCTAAAAATCATTTTAAAATACGTTAACACCCAAAATAATTCTCCCAATAATTTTAAAAACTAAATAATATCATAAAGATAATAACACAAAAGATTTCTTGATTTTAAACAACTCCAATGATTTTATACAATTCTCAGAATATAAATAATGCATATTTTAAATAGATTTTAATCGTCAAAAATACAGATAAAAATACACGGACTTACACGTCACACATACATCACCATATAAACATGTAAACATGATGTCACATATATTTAACCTAAAAAAAATTCCACATCATATAATTCGCATTTAACATTAAATAATAATATTTATAATTACGATATTTTCTAGGGCGTTACATCCTTCTCCCCTTAATAGGATTCCGTCCTCAAAATCGACCGTAAGAAAACTTATGGCGATATTCTCAAACATTCCTCTTTCAATTTACAAGTCATTTCTTTCATTCTAGAATTCCTTTATATCAATTCATATCTCGCTAGGCTCGTTCTGTAAGCCCGTAAATTCCAACATAAACTTAAACCTTTGATTTATAAGTCTCGTTAACTCTATACGTTTACCACTCGTACGTAAATGTCGATTCTACCGAAAATCGGACATGACCTAATCGTATAATGGACTATGTCTTATATGAAAGTACCTCAATTTCTAACCCATTCATCCATAAACAATTCATTCATATACAATACTAAAATAAAACCTGCCTTGACTTGCAGGAAACATATAAATAATTAAATTTTTAAAAACAAAATCCATGCGACTAAAATAATTGATACAACTTCCACGCTCCTACTCATAACCATATTCATCCTTTCTTTGTCTATCAGATTGCACTGATTCTGGGATGGTTTTCAATCTCTTCCTTGACTCCTGAAAATTAAAAAAAAATAGAGATTTGTGCATCGCACGGGTTTTAAGCAATATAATCTATACTATAACATTCAGTTCTTGAATTTTTTAATTCATATTTAAAAAAAATTCATTATATTAAAGAACATTTGTGCTATGCACGGGTTTTAAGCAATATAATTTATACTATATTATTATACATAGAGTTAATTGCATATTTGGCGGTTCATTGTAGACCCTTTTCACCGCCTTCCGTCAAATTAGTCTCTTTAACGTTAAAATTGCAAGGGTAAAACTGGAAATCAAAGTAATTAACGTGGCTTTTATCTTTCTAGGTTGTGGCATTCACAATTTTTAATTGGGGCTACAGACAAGAAACTGAACTATATTACCTAAATTTGGAGAGCCTTCTCTGCAGAGGTTCTATCGTGGTTCTCCAAAATCTGAACTATTGAAGGACAGGCTGAAATCCGAACAATCCTAGATTCTTCTGATGATTGAGATGTGAACAGAGGTGGGTAATGAAGGAAGGAAATTCGCCCACACATCACAAGCAATACCATCCCAGAAGCTGCATAACTGAATCAATTTATGGTTCATAATCACTGCGCACATTCATAACTGAATCAATTAATGGTTCATAATCGCTGCTACCAAACTCGATTTTCCTGTCCCAGGAGGCCCGTACAACAAATAGCCTCTCTTCTAGGCCCTTCCTACTTTATTAAAATAATCTCTCCTCTCCTCTTCACAAACAAATTTAAATTGTAATAACCCTAACTTTAGAAATGCTACAGTGCTTAAATGAATAGTAATTTTGGGGATTTAGGGAAATGGTATGTAAGTACCCTATATTTGAAACGGAGAATAATTGGAAACCATATTAGTGATGTACTATGAAAATAAGTGACTCGAAATGATGACGGATTTCAGAAATTCCTGGGTATGGATTTTAAGGATTTTAAATTTCAATTGAGACTCTATGGAATGTGATATGAAGGAGTATATAAATATTAAAGGGTTTATATCTTGAGGAAATAGTAAAATTAGGTTAAACCAAGGAATGATCAAGTTAAGGAAATGCCAAGGGAATTTGGATTGTTAAACGATTTCAAAACCATTTGGATAACGAGGTATATTCGAAACGAATTGCAATTAGACAAATATGGAAACAAAACAACCAAGATTATTGATACAACAAGGATACATACTACATTATGATCCACCAAGGTAATTAACATTTTACTTAGGAAAATCACAAAATAAGATTAAGGATTTAAAAAAATGACATCATTCATGACATCATCAAGTGAGGTGGAATCCACTAACTTTAACCAAGGGTTAATTAGTAATTTCATCATGTAATTATCTATAACATGCTACAAAACTCTAGAATTCTTAAGATATCATCAACCAACACAAAAATCTTCTCCATCTTCATCCATTTCTTCACATTCGGCCAAACAAAGAAAAAAAAAGAAAAGAAAAATTGCATCACCTAGCTCCAAGCCACAAGAAATCAAAGGAAAATTAGGAGAGCTTCTTCAAGGTGAGAAAGGAGTGTGCACAAAGTTTCAAGGCTATCCAACATCATTTGCATAGGTAAGAAATTCATTAAAGTTGAGGGTGAATAGTAACCAACAAGAACTAACTTTGTTTTCATGGTTTCTTTAGTTGATCCAAGCTACTTTAAGGCTAATTAAGGACTAATCAAGGCTTATTAAGTGTTGTTCAAGCTCCAAGGAAGGTATAAAGTTCAAGAACCCTTAGTATTATCTTGAGTTTATGATGGTTTATGGTTAGTTTAGTGGTTAAGTGAGTATTAAGCATGAAATCATGATTATATGTATGTTTATATGTGATTGATTGAACATGGAGGTGTTGTGGGTGCTTGTAACCATGGTTGGTATGATGTCCACATGGTGTACGTTTGGTATATGTGTTGGATGTGGGATTTGGAGGAGTTATATTTTGGAAAGTATGAAAATATAGCCGTTATAATGCCCGATTTTCGTTAAAACATAAATTACTTGTTAAAAACAGAGCATTCCAAATCTGACAAGGTTAGGAGGGAGTAACCACTGGTCATTATAGGATAGATCTTGGTTCATAGATCGTTTTGATATAAAGTACGTAAAAATCTGATGAACGGTTTAGGAGATATGGCCAAAATAATAAAAGTTTTTCAAAAACGTAAGTACGGGTTCGTAACTTCAATTGAACACCCTTAACCTAAGTGATTCCATTACGAATCTTGATAATTAAATAATAGAGGTCATAAGGAAGGTATAGGAGAAGGTCTCATGTCGAACGAATAATTTTTCAATTTTATAAAAATGTTAGATCAAGGGTACGTTAATGGAATACCCCTTAAACGGATAAAGGATAATTTTCTCGAGTTAATAGTCGACTTAAAAGTCTTTAAGACTTAAATAGCTACTAAGTGTATAAGATAATGACATGCCTTGATAATGTACTAAGTGTCATTATGTGGCGATATTAATAAAAGTTATGTTATGGTGTGTTTGATAAGCTAAAACGAATAGGGAAATGATTGGGAATTATTAAAGGTATTAACTTGGAACCCATGGATATTATATTTAAATATCTTTGATGAGGTTATAAAAAGATTAGGGGATCAAGTGAGTTAAATGGTTAGGATAAGTGTGGTTAGTAATAATAATTATAATGGGGCATATGCTAATGATGATCCTTTTCGTTCTTATAGAAACTCAAAACGAACACCGGGTCATACCTCTGGGATTTAGAGATCGAGGCAAGATTTCTTCTCCCTTATTTTGATAAATTGTTATGTTTCAAAGGAAAATGGTTTTGCTAGATAATATATATGAATCTTATATCACTATTTGGATATAAATATGGATGAAGCTAATATATTGTGTGGCTTAAAGGGATATGAAAAAGAATGGTATCAGTTGTTATCTAGGGTTATAGAGTTTATAATATTCTTTTATTTACAATTTTTAAACATTTGTGATTTAATAAATATTATTGGAATAGTATTTAATATTTTTAAAATAGTTGAAATATTTTGTATATAAGAGCATATTTGACTTTATTAAATACAGAGGAGATGTCTGAGTTATAATCAAAGTATTATGATGTATGTCTTTCTAAAGATTGATATATGAAAATGGAAATGGAAATGATATATGTGAATGGAAATGGAAACGGAAAATGGAAAATATGGAATGGTGTTTTATAAATGGAATAATGATTTGATAAAAAAGGGGGATTGCAACAGCAAGCGTAAGAGGTTGTGTTCGGCACAGTCCAACACTCAATATTTTATTACGGCCCAAGAGATGCTGAAGGGGGATGTAGCAAAGAGCCTTCCTCCAGGGATGATGACCAGGTTGGATCATTCCTTCTACTAGTAGTAAACAGAGAGCATGTACGATTAGGCGACTGATCATCGTCCTAACGTATCAGGCGACAGCAGATATCCCCAAAGTATTTAAAGAAAGAATTGATAATGGTTACAGATCGACATACTGAAAAAGTAAAATGTATGAAATTATGGAATTATTCTATGATTTAGAAGAGAAACTGATATTATATGGTTTTATATTTCTTTTCTTATAAAAATAAATAGATGGTGTATTTAAAAAAAATAAAATAAAATTAATTCTTGTCTTAAAGATTATGATGGGTCTTCCGTTTATTAATATATATATATATATATATATATGTGTGTGTGTGTGTGTGTGTGTGTGTGTGTGTGTGTGTGTGTGTGTGTGTGTGTTTTCTTTGATACTGGTTTACAAAAATTTATCTTGCTGAGCTATTATAGCTCACTCTTGCTACTTATGTATATAACAGCTAGGTCAAATGCTGATACTCCGCACTACACCCCGTAAGAGGGTAAGGGAAAGACGACCTTTTGAGAGATTGCTGGCGCCTATCCCTGAGGTAGCTGATAGACAGATGGGTATTGGTAGACTTATGTGTATTAAGTGTGTAAGTTTGAGAAATAAACTTTTGGTTGTTGAAATGCTTCCTGTAGAAGCATTATTCAACAATGTTCTTAAGTAAGATTTTGGGTTGTAATAACTGCTTAAGTTTAAACTTATGATATTGTAGATGTTGTTCTCTGAGCATATGACTGGTGTGTAATATTATTATTAGGTGTGGGGTCTACTGTGTGGGTTTTATTACGCATTTATATTTCAACTGTCAAGAATATAATGTTATTAAATGAAAATTGGATCGTGATGACCTGGATTCATGACCCCGGATCTAGGGGCGTCACATAAATCATCCATTAGAGCTTTCTTCTCACTAGGCACCATTGCCAACGTGTCGAATGTCGATGAATGCTCTAGAATAGTAGGGGACCAGGATCCTCCATCATAAGAATGGAGTTGAAAATCTTTCTTTGAATTTTCTAAAGCTTCTACTTCTTTCAGGATAAACGGTATGTATGAATTCATGACGACATCCTTGTGTACTTTCTCGAAACAAAGTTCAAACCACTGCTTTTCATCACTCGAGACTAGCGAATTATCTTTCTCGGACGTGGCTTTTTATTGAGATGTTTGGTTTGTTTGTTTATCTTTTTTTACATAGTACTAACTCAAAAGACGATTTTACCCTTGCCATTTTAGCGTTAACGGACTAATTTGATGGAAGGCAGTGAAAGGGGTGCAAATTGAACCGCCAAAACATGTTAGGGGATGCAAACTGAAATTATATGAAGTTTGAGTAAATATTACAGTTGGTCAAAACCATTGGGACGCAATATGCAATTAACTTTTATAAGTAAAATAGAGATTTTTTGTAGTTTGTAGTTTGGTTAACCAACGTTGGATCTTCAATTCAAATAGATCATGATCGTTAGTGATATGGGCTGAAAATAAGCCCTAAAGACACATTTAATGTGGCATTAATTAGGCCAAGAATGGTCCAAACGTGGGGCCCACCAGATGGGCCCAAAACCCCAATTATAATATTAATTTTGTAATTAATATTGGGGGTAATAAACAGCTCAGCAATAAGAGTTGGATAAGGATATTATTTCCACCAGACTTAGCTACCAAGGCATCCAATTCAACATGGAAACTGATTCCTACAAGGAATAGATCTAGAACCTTCCTCAAAGACTTGTCTACCAAGTCTCTGACTCCTACCATAATTCTAAGGCTCCTGCAACCTATTTAAAGGGCCAGACCCCTCAACTCAGAACAACGTTTTTGGCTTGATCTTTGATATTCATTAAAGTACGTAGGCATCTTGTGAAGGCAGATTCAGCCGCGAACATGAGAACAGCCATTAAAGCTCGAAGCTCAACCACCCTAGCATTAATTACAAATCGTAAACTAGTTTTTATTCCACAACATTTGGCGCCGTCTGTGGGACCAAAACATCAACCATGGTTCAAACACGAAGAACAACATCGACTGAGGCCATACCCCTTAGCTCTGCTCCACCTGCCATCTCTGATCCGCTCATCACCGCTGAAGAAGGACAATTACCCCCAGCAACAGGGACGGTCATTCAACCTCTAACCTCTCAACCCTTAGGGACGATTCCCCATGTTGAGGGAACTTTACCTGTGACTATCCCTCAAAGCCAAGAAACTAACCATCTTCAGATGGTGGTTTCTCCTCTTGATAGCGATGGTCGTACGCTACCTCCGGGGGTACAGATCCACACCACGGATCTCCCTTTGAATACCAACCCGATGTATGGGCTGCCTAATTATCCCCCTCAACACAGGGAACCTGGACCGAGCGGTCATGCCTTACAGATCCGAGATCGAGAGTACGATGATTACTCTGGTCCCTATACTGATGATTCAACGTCTGAGGATGACAATGATGATCGTGATGAAGCCCCGAGGAGGCGACATGCTAGTAAAGAACCTCGAAGGAGGTCCCAAAGAATCTATGAAGGACCTCCACAAACGGTTGAGGAAAGGATTAAGGCTCATGAGGCTGAGATCCAAAGGATGAAGGATGATATTGCTAGAGAGCAAGCAAGGCGAAGTCTGATTCAACCTCCTCCAGTTACAGGGAGGATTCCCATTATAAATCTAGAGAGGCCCTCAAGGAGACAACGAAGGGCCGAAGCCCCAACTGAAAAATCGACAAGGGTGGAGACCCCCAAAAGTAACCCTAGGGATGTGATGCCCCTTGGGGATCCTGATGATCCTACACCTCCGTTCACTGAAGAGGTAATGAATGCTCGCATCTCAAGGAAGTTTAAGATGCCGACGATTAAGGCCTATGATGGAACGGGCGATCCCGCAAACCATGTTAGGACATTCTCAAATGCACTGCTGTTGCAGCCTGCGAGCGACGCCTTAAAGTGTAGGGCGTTCCCTCAAACCCTGTCTAGCATGGCTCAAAGGTGGTATAGGCGCTTACCTGCAAACTCAATTGGCTCATTCAAAGAGCTGAGTGCCGCCTTTGTCAGCCAGTTCATTAGTGGGAGAGTTCATGAAAAAAGTTCTACATCCCTTATGTATGTGGTGCAGGGGAAGAACGAGAATCTGAGGGATTACCTCAAGCGGTTCACCAAGGAGACGCTGAATATCACTGATCTGGAAAATAAGGTGGCCATGGTAGCCCTGGAACATGGAACCACTAATCTCTTCTTTAAAAGGTCTTTGGCAAAACATCCTCCTGAAAATATGGCCGAGCTCCAACGAAGGGCCGACAAATATATCAAGGCTGAGGACAGCATGAAGAAGGAAATCGCAGGAGGCAATGGCAAGGGTTCTAATGACTCGAAGAAACGAAAGCAAGAGCAAGAGTATGATGCTAGGGACAAGTATCCCCGGACTAGCAAGGATTCCGAGTCACCACCAAAGAAGGGTTTGGGACCGAGGTTTTCTGATTATGCAAGACTGAACGCTCCTAGGAGTCAGATCTTGCTAGATATTGAGAAGGATAAAGACTTCCGATGGCCGAAGCCACTTAGGGGTGATCCCACGAAAAGAAACAAGGATCAATACTGTAGGTACCACCGTGATGTGGGTCATGATACAGATGATTGTAGACAGTTGAAAGATGAGATTGAGTTCTTGATCCGAAAAGGAAAGCTAAGCAGGTTCACGAAGAATGATGATCGTGGAACCCAAAGAAAGGACTATGACAGGAGAGATAATGACAGTAGAGATAACGATCGTGATCATGATCGTGACCCACAGCCCCGAGGGCCAGTTGTTAATATGATTTGGGGAGTCCCGACAGCGGCCAGCACGACTCGGAACTCTCGAAAAGCGTATGCCAGAGAAGTAATACACATCGTGGGAGAAGCCCCAAAACGTGCCAGGACCGAAATAGTTATTGGGTTTGATGATTCAGACCTCGAAGGGGTAAAATTCCCACATGACAACCCGTTGGTCATAACTCCTATGATTGGAAACTCGCAGGTGAAACGAGTCTTGATAGACAATGGGGCTTCTGTTGATATCTTGTTTCACGATGCGTTTGTGAAAATGGGGTACACCGATTCTCAGTTGACCCCCACCAACATGCCAATCTACGGATTTAATGGAGTAGAGTCCAAGGTTGAAGGGACTATTCAGTAACCCATGACAATTGGACAGGAACCAAGAGAGGCTACTCAGATGCTGAATTTCCTTGTGATCAAGGCATCCTCGACTTATAACGCGATCCTAGGAAGGACTGGACTTCATGCATTCAAGGTTGTGGCCTCCACATATCACATGAAGATTAAGTTTCCAACAAGGAATGGTGTTGGAGAACAAAAGGGTGATCAGAAGATGGCAAGAAGTTGTTACGTATCTGCGTTAAGGGCTGATGGAATCGGGGGGCAGGTACTTCCGATCGAAGACATCCGTGGTGATGATGAACACCGAGGAAAGCTAGCAGAGGACTTAATACCTATTCCTCTGGAGCTAGGTGACCCCGAGAAGGTGACTTATATAGGAGCCTCTTTGAAGGAACCCCTGAAGGGCAAGTTGATAGCATTCTTGCAAGAAAATAGCGATGTGTTTGCTTGGACAGCAGCTGATATGCCAGGGATTGATCCCCAACTCATAACTCACAGATTGAATGTCGATCCTAATCGGAAGATAATACAACAGAAGAAGAGGAACTTTGCACCTGAAAGGCAAGAGGCCATAAAGTAAGAAGTGGAAAAGCTCTTAGAAGCTGGGTTTATTGAAGAGATTCAGTTTCCAGAATGGTTGGCTAACCCTGTGATGGTCAAGAAAGCCAACGGTAAGTGGAGGATGTGTATAGACTTCACCGACTTGAATGACGCATGCCCTAAGGATTGCTTCCCTTTACCAAGGATAGACATGTTAATAGATGCCACAGCTGGACATGAGATGCTGAGCTTCATGGATGGGTTCAGCGGCTACAATCAGATTAAGATGCACAAGGATGACGTCCCTAAGGTATCTTTCATAACTGACTTTGGTGTTTTCTGCTATCTTGTTATGGCTTTCGGTCTAAAAAATGCAGGAGCTACTTACCAACGATTGGTGAATAAGATATTCGCCCAACTGATTGGAAAAACCATGGAGGTCTATGTTGAAGACATTGTAAGAACCCTAATTTTTGGTAATATTTCCTTTTATTTAATATCTTGTGACATTATCATTATGGAACCTTTCTAGTCATCCCTGTTGATTAATAGAATTGATTGTCTGAGAAACTGCGTTGTTGCATTTATTATGTTAGATAAAAAGGAAGATTGTGAAGGCAGGAGTCTTATTGTTAGTAAGATTTATAAAACTTGGGATTTGAGAATGGTTAGAGTATCAAAGGATTTAATAAGAATTATGACGAGGAATTATGGACATTCGAGGGATTTACACAATTAAGTACTTAAGGAATTATAGGGAAAATCTCTACGCGACAAAATATTATTACGAGAGATTAATTAAGATACGATACGAATTAAAGATTAAATGACAAGCATTGGTGAAAGAATAATGATACAAGGAGTAGTATTGCATGCAAGTCCCATGCAACCAAGTAGTTAGAAATCAAGCAAACTAGTTAGCAATTGGAAGATGAATAGTACCTAGTTACTTGCTTTTTCAAAAAGAGAGACAAGAAGTACAAGGAGCCATGCTTGCTAGTACTTGCCTATACATATATGATATGTATCACCCAACCTAACATAACTTTATGCATTATTCAACCAACAACCAAACACAAAACACAAAACACAAACTCTTCCCCCCCTTTGTATTGCTCTCGGCCAAAAGAAGAAAAGGAAGAAGAAAAATTCTTCTTCCCCCTCTTCCATCACTCATAAATCACACCATAAATCCTAGGCCATCTACATCATCTAGACAAGGTATGTTAGCAATTTCAAGCCATTCCATCCACCCAATTTCAAGTTACAAATTGTTAAAGCTTGGGTGAATAGTAACCATGATTTATTTTCTTTTAGATCTTGGATTGTAAGTGTTGTAGGAGACCATTTAAGGTGTTGTTGAGTTGTGAAAAGCTTATCCAAGGCCACTAGGTGCTCAATAAGGTATAAAAATCTCAAACCCTCTTGGTTATGTATTATTTATAATGTGTGGTAGTAGATCCATGTGTTTGTGAGCTAATCTTGGTTGTATATGTATTGGATAGCATGGATCTTGAGTTTTGATGTTGAGATTGTGACTTTTATGATTATGGATAATATATATATATCTCCATGAGTGTTATGAACCATGATCTAAGTGTATTAAGTGTTGGTTGTGTTGTGGAAGTGTGAAAAATGGTTGATCTAAGTAGTTTGTGCTTGCTGAGTTTTGTCCAGGAGCATTGACCTGTATTGTAACATGGTTTTGAACCTCCAAATGTTGTCCCCTGATGTCCTACCATATATTGTTGGAAAGATAATTGAATGTAGTTTCTGGAAATGTAAGGTTCATGGCTAGGTGATGTATAGATTTTAAGTTATCGCCGGAGGAGTGAATTGTGTTTCTGGATTCCGGACTGCACTAAGTGACCCCCTTGTGAACCTTGTTTAAATACCTAAAAATATATGTGGGATCATGGAAAAATTTGAGAAGCTAGGGAATGCAGTGGTGAAGACCACCCAAAAAGAATTGGATTAAAATATGAATTTTTGGATTTTATAAAAATGCTAGAGTAAAATTCGCGCAAGGGAAAAAGTCGATTAGTGGAGCAAAATTCTAGGGTTAATGATTATGATTCGAATGAGGTAACTAAATTAAGTCGATTAAGTGACGAGCGTAATCGAGTGATGACATGAACCTATAGTGGGGTTAGAGAGTCATAAGACGAAGTCGTTATGTTAATTTCATACATCCTAAAACCCCGTAATTAAAGAGATATTGTTAAGGTACTAACGAGCGGTTATTGCTTATGTATAGATCGTTCGAATCCGCACGCTCGACCACCCCAACCAAACCAAGGCAAGTTTACTTTTCAAAACTTATCCATATACAAGGACTTTCACTGTTGTGTTTGTAGTTTTCAATTATATCAAATGCTATGCTTATCGAAGTATTGATGCAATTGAGATTTTATAAGTACATATATGTTTGTACCCCTTGAACTTAGATTGAAATGTTTTCTTCGGACAACGACTCTAGCAATAGAGGTCGTAGCGGTCCGTATATACTATTGACCGAGGAGCGGTATATTATTATATCGTATCTAGATTGTGAAAACCCGAAGGGTCATTCGGGGAGTATCATATACTCAAGTAACTATTGTTATATCTTCGTAAATACTCGAAACCCTATCTTGGATTAAAAGTTTATTTTATCGAATAATTATTTTATTAATTATTAATATTAAATCTTAAAATATTATTTATTAATCATTGTTCATTATTTAAAGACAAAGTTAATCCAAGATACTTTTTAATACTTTCAAACTCGAACTCATTCGAACTCAAAACATTTTCGAAAACCCCCGGTCAGGTTCTGCTTCTTGTATGATTTCAAGAATCATCGGTCGATTGATGTCGAACCTCAATTACTCTGTTTTCAATCAAAACCAAGTTTTAAAAGAAAAAAGAAAAAGGGACTCTGGCAGGTGTGGGAACCGTTGACGAACGATTCCCGGGATGTGTAAGCGGCCGTGAGCCAGGCGGTCCATCAATTATTATTCCGGCCCAGGTGTTGCCGAAGGATGATTACGGATGTAGTTTTCATCGAGGGTGATTACGGATGTAGTTTTCACCCGAGGGATAGTTACGGATGTAATTTCTATCCTTCTACCGGTAGAGAAGACCCGCGGATTATTGGACTTGGATGTGGCGACTGATCATCGTCAATCCTTGTCAGGTTTTTATGTTTTCTTTAAGTCCCATTCCTCCATTTTGGAAAAATGCTTTGACACTGCTTCTTAGGCTTTTGTGCCAAGTTGCTGATAGTGTTCTATTTTGATGAGAAAAATGTTGACTCAACGCAGTA
Source organism: Saposhnikovia divaricata (assembly GCA_036435485.1). Lineage (NCBI taxonomy): Eukaryota > Viridiplantae > Streptophyta > Magnoliopsida > Apiales > Apiaceae > Saposhnikovia > Saposhnikovia divaricata. The sequence goes on along the minus strand of CM071595.1, from coordinate 63,718,767 downwards.
TCTAGAACTGCAAGTTTATTTTGAAAACGAGGGCACATATTGTTGCACCTTCGAGATTTATCAACTATGACAATGATTTTATATCTGATTGATACAAACAAGCTTAATAACTGCCAATCATATGAAATGTTATATTGCTTACCTTATACGTATATTTCTTGCTGAGCTATAGTTGCTCACTCTTGCTTGTTTTCAAATTTTACAAACACAACAGCTAAGCGAAATGGCAAGACCCAGACATACTGCTCGAAAGCAGGTGACTAGACTCGAGCCATCACTTGAGATTCCACCGGTAGGCCCCATTAGCCGGATTGGGTGGCAGCTTTTGTTAGTTCGTTTGATTTATCAGTATGACCTGTGCAAGGCAGTGTATCGTAACAAACTTTCAAGCCGCCAACTTCGCTTCATATCGAAGTGTTGCTGGTAGCATAAATACTATTCAATTCGGTCTGTAATAACTCTGATAATTTTATTACTGTTTAATCAATGTGTGACGTTTCTGAGGCTCTAACATGTGTGTGTGTGTGTGGTGTGAGTTTATTGTGGGGTCGATGGCTGTGTTATATAGTATTATGTGCAAGAACAGGTATGTTATTAATGGAAAATGGACCGTGAGCGCCTAGATCTCCGACCCCGGATCTGGGGGCGTCACAGAAATGGTATCAGAGCGAGGTTACAGTTCTCAGAAACGATAGTAATTTAAGAAAGCAACCCTAATAATAATAACGATAACGATAACCCTAATAACAACTTTAATAATACTTAGAACTCTCATCGAGTTTATAGTCGGGTTATCGGATATAGCCCTGACTTTAAGGCCCGTGAGGGAACTACTCCTAAACCTTTCTTTTATGGTTAGTGACCCACCTTATTTCCCTTGTGTAGATGGAGGAGATACCAGACCCTGAGGCTTTCGAGAGAGAGCATGATGAGGCACTGATGCGAGATACCGAGGATCCTGAGGAGGATATGGGTGCTGACTCCGAGCTTGGCCCCTGGATTACACTGATAGAGGATACTGATGATGAGGATCCCGTTGAGGAGCCCTTTGAGCCTGAGCCTGAGCCAGAGCCTGTTACCCCATCTCCTGTAGCTACTGATGAGGAGAGTGTGAGATCCGGTGAGGGTCGTGTTGTGTCACCCCCACCTTCTCCACAGACATCTAGCCCCTGTTTCATCGGACGGTGACTCCGAGGATGATACTTCTGGCGAGGAGGAGCTTGACCCTACCCCTGCTACTGCTCCTGCCCCTGCTGCTGCTGCTGCACCTACTCCTGTTCCTGTCATACCACCTCCACCGATGGACCTACCCCCAGTTTCGGGTACTGAGCATGCTTACGTGGTACAGTTCCTGACCCGAGACTTACTATCTGCAGAGGCCCGACTTAACGAGGCGAGGCGGGCACTAGTGGAGGAGCTCGAGGCGCGCTTGAGGATCCAGGCTGAGATGAGGACCGCTGTTGCTAGGAGGACTAGGGCTCGACTCCATAGGATTGAGAGGAGGAGTCACGATAGGATTCTTGGTTTAGGGATCCGCGGGGGCGGAGTGATCCAGGCTAGGGATGCTAGGCGTGTTGTGCGTCGTGCATTTGCCCGAGTGAGGACCTTGCTCTGCCGCGGTGTGGCCCCGTGATGTGTTACTGATAGCTCAGTCCCCTAGGTTCAGATGACATTAGTGTGTCGATTTTGCGGGATAGTTGACTTGTGCAGTGGTATCCTTTCTGACCAGTGGATGAGTAGACTGACCTACAGATATGTAGATGTGACTTCGGGTAGTATGTACGGATGTAGCCCTAATTTTGTGTAGCCTGACTATTCGGATGATGTATTTGTATTTGTTCCACTTTTGCTAGACTTTGACATCAGAACTATGTATTTGGCTCTAACATCCAAACTTTGTGATAACCCTTGTACCGTACTTATTTAGTTTCAGTTTCCTTAATATTGCCTCAACTGCTTTACTTTCTGATGCCATGCTTTACTGTTTTGATATACAACTATGATTATACAATTGCTACAAACCACAAATACAACCATGCTGTTTCAAATTTACGATATGCGATTTCAAATTGTTTTCTACAATTTCCAAAAATGTTCCTACAATCTTAAAAAAAAAAAATTTTGTTTTGAAATTTTGAAAAATATTTTTGAGGTTTCGAAGTTTTGAAAACTCTTGTAAATGTTTTCGCATCCCAAAGGGATTTTCCCCAAAAATGTTTGACATTTTATCTCCAACATCGGTTATTAAAACTTTTGCAACTTCCACCCTTATGAGGAGGAACGATACGCTCCTGACCCGTGCAAACGCCGTCAGGTAATTGGAAAACCCTAACCCCTTTCTTGTTTTATTATCAGAATCATGCCACCCAGAAGAATGAACACTCGAGCTCACCCGATCAGTTCTGAGGGCCAGGGTAGCCACCATGGAACCGGAGGCCACCAGAACCATGAAGGGGAGAATGCCAACCTGAGTGAGAATGAGGGCAACGATCATAACTTGTATGATGACTCTGAGTATGAAGAAGAAGAAGCTGGTGATGACACCCGAGAGGTAGAACATCCTAGGAGAGGCCCTATGGAACAGTTCATGGAGTTACTTAGGCAGAACTTGGACCGTCCCCCAGTTCAGCAACCACCCCAAAATGCTAATGCTAATGCTTTCCGGAACTTCAAATCCCTGAAACCCCCAGAATTTAAAGGAACTGCCGACCCGGTCGAGGCAAGGGCCTGGCTGAAGGAAATGGAAAAATCTTTCGAGATACTAGGTGTCGCTGAGGAGCAGAATACTGTTTTCGCCACTTACCTTCTAAAGGGTGAGGCGAACTATTGGTGGGAAGCTAAGAAGAATTTGGAAGGAAGAGGTGTGGTGACCTGGGAGAGATTTAGCGAGCTGTTCTTGGAGAAGTACTTTCCTAGGTTTATGGAGACACAAATGGAGCTGAAGTTTTTAGAACTGAAGCAGGGAAACATGACGGTGGCCGAGTACGAGGCTAAATTTACTGAGTTGTCGAGATTTGTGCCAGAATATGTGAACTCTGAGGCAAAGAGGGCCCGAAGGTTTCAATTAGGGCTAAAACAATGGATTCAGAATCGTGTGGCGGTTCTTGAGCTGACAGACTATGCCACCCTGGTACAGAAAGCGTCAATTGTTGAGGCTGGGAGTGAACAGATGCAGAAAGAGAGGGAAGGAAAGAAGAGGAAGTTGGATAGTCGAAAGGGAAACTCTGCTGGAGGGAGTTTTCTGAGCAAATTTAAGCGAGGAACGATGTCCCAACCCAGCGGAAACTTTGGAACCAAGAGAGCTGAAAGTTGGAGTGTGGGCCAGAGCGGCCGACCACAGGGATCGTCTTACTCTACCCCATCCCGAGCCCAACCCCCAGAATGTAATAAATGTGGAAGGAAACATGCGGGCATGTGTAACCTGCAAGATGTGAAGTGCTTCAAGTGTCGGCTGACAGGGCATTATGCTAACGCCTGTCGCGGAACTAGTAACAACACGAGTGCCGGAGGTAATTGCTTCAAGTGTGGGAAACCAGGGCACCGAATGAGAGAATGTATGTCCTCTGGGCCAGCTGCATCGAGAGTGAGTGGAACTGCTTCTAACAAGGCCCCTACTGCAAGAACTTTTAACATGACGGTGCAGGATGCCGTGAGGAACACGGATGTGATTGCAGGTACTCTACTACTCAACTCAGTTAAGGCAAATGTTTTATTTGATTCGGGAGCTACCAAGTCTTTCGTATCTCTAGATTTTGTATGTCAGTTAGGCCTTAAGATTGAACCATTGAAAGACAGATTGCAAATAGAGATAGCTAATCATGAAATTATTCCCGTTAGCCAAGTATGTCCAGGTTGTGACCTAGAAATAGAAGGGCGACACTTTCGGGTAGACTTAATACCTTTTAAACTAGGGGAATTTGACGTAATAGTAGGTATGGATTGGTTAACAACCCACGGAGCCCAGATTGATTGTGTAAAGAAGAAAGTAAGTTTGAAACTGCCAGGGGACGAGGAAGTAGTGTTTAGTGGGAAACGGCAAAACCAAAAGTTCCTGACTATGATTCAAGCTAAGAAGCTGTTACGTAAAGGATGCGAAGCCTATTTAGCCTATGTGAAGGATACCAAGAAGGAGGCACCAAACCTACAGGAAATCCCTGTCGTTAATGAGTTCGCGGACGTATTTCCGGACGATCTTCCCGGACTACCACCTGATAGAGACATCGAGTTCGCTATAGACCTAGTTCCGGGTACGGCCCCAATTTTGAAAGCCCCATATCGGCTAGCCCCAGTGGAGATGAAAGAGCTGGCCACTCAGTTACAAGAGTTGTTGGATAAAGGGATGATAAGACCTAGTGTGTCACCGTGGGGAGCCCCGGTGTTATTCGTGAAAAAGAAGGATGGTAGTATGAGATTATGTATAAACTACAGGGAGTTGAACAAGGTGACTATAAAGAATAAGTATCCCTTGCCCAGGATAGATGACCTTTTTGATCAATTGAAAGATGCAGTTTACTTCTCTAAAATTGATTTGAGGACCGGCTACCACCAGTTAAAGATTAAACCGGAAGACATACCAAAGACGGCCTTTCGCACCCGGTACGGACACTATGAGTTCCTAGTGATGTCATTTGGGTTGACGAATGCCCCTGCAGCTTTCATGGATTTAATGAATCGAGTCTTCAAGAAGTACTTGGACAAGTGTGTTATAGTCTTCATCGATGACATCTTGATTTATTCCAAGACGAAGGAGGAACATGCAGAGCACTTGAGGATTGTATTGGGAGCATTGAGAGAAGAAAAGTTGTACGCTAAGTTCTCGAAGTGCGAATTTTGGTTGAAGGAAGTTCAGTTTTTAGGGCATGTGATTAGCGAACAAGGCATTCTAGTGGACCCAGCCAAAATAGAGGCCGTATCAAATTGGGAGAGACCAACCACTCCGACAGAGGTGAGAAGTTTTATAGGGTTGGCTGGCTACTATAGGAGATTTGTCCAAGACTTTGCCAAGATAGCAGCCCCTTTGACCCGACTAACTCGCAAGACCGAGAAGTTTGTGTGGACTGAGAAATGCGAAGAGAGCTTCCAAGAGTTGAAAAAGAGGTTGGTGACAGCACCAGTACTAGCCCTACCTGATGATAAGGGAGATTTTGTGATTTATAGCGACGCATCCCATAAAGGTTTAGGGTGTGTGCTTATGCAGCACGGTAAGGTGATTGCGTATGCGTCCAGACAACTTAAGGAATATGAGATAAGATACCCCACCCATGATTTGGAATTAGCAGCGATAGTTTTTGCTTTGAAGATCTGGAGACACTATCTTTACGGAGAAAAGTGTGAAATCTACACGGATCACAAGAGCTTAAAGTACATATTCACTCAGAAAGAGTTAAACATGAGGCAAAGGAGATGGCTAGAGCTAATTAAAGATTATGATTGTGAGATCCATTATCACCCAGGGAAGGCCAACGTAGTGGCCGATGCACTTAGCCGAAAGGAGAGGCTTAAGATGATAACGTCAGTGGACGAATTGATCATGGACCTTGAGAAACTAGAGATTGAAGTGAGGTTACCAGGAATTGGACAAGAGAGTCTAATGGAAATAAAAGTCCAACCACCGCTATTGGAAAAGATTAAGTTATGCCAGGAAAAGAAGATAGAAGAAGAAAAGAATTCGATGGAGAAAATTTTGACTAGCGAGGAAATTAAGTGTGAGAAGGACGGGAATGGAATTATGAGGTACGCATCTAGGATATGGATCCCGAACGTTCAGGAATTAAAAGACGAGATTTTGCAAGAGACTCATAGTTCGAGATACTCAATTCACCCTGGAGGCACTAAGATGTATAGAGATCTGAGAGAATACTATTGGTGGCCTAATATGAAGAAGGACGTGGCAGAGTGGGTAAGTAAATGCTTGACATGTCAAAGAGTGAAGGCCGAACACCAGAGGCCCAGTGGATTGTTGCAACCCTTAGAGATACCCGAGTGGAAGTGGGAGCAAATTGCGATGGACTTTGTGGTCGGATTACCAAGGACCAAGACTAATCATGATGCCATTTGGGTAATTATCGATAGATTGACCAAGTCAGCACATTTTCTTCCAATCAATGAGAGATACACTATCGACAAGCTGGCAGATATTTACTTAAAGGAGATCGTGGTAAGGCATGGGGTTCCTGTGAGCATTGTATCAGATAGAGACCCAAGATTCAACTCCAGGTTCTGGAGAAGTTTTCAAGATTATGTGAGGACCAAGTTAAACATGAGTACTGCATACCATCCCTAAACAGACGGACAGAGTGAGAGAACCATCCAGACCATCGAGGACATGTTGAGGGTATGTGCCATTGATTTTAAGGGAAGCTGGGATGACCACTTGCCGTTGATCGAATTTTCCTACAACAACAGTTACCATGCGAGTATAGGCATGCCCCCATATGAAGCTTTATACGGACGAAGATGTCGGTCTCCCTTGTGTTGGGAAGAGGTAGGAGAGCGGAAGATTTTAGGGCCTGAACTGGTCCAACAGACAAGAGAAACTATCGAGCTCATAAGAGGACGGCTGGTAGCGGCCCAAGACAGACAGAAGAAGTATGCGGACCAGACCCGCAAGGACAAAGAATACGAGGTAGGAGAGTTTGTGATGTTGAAGGTATCACCGTGGAAAGGATTGATGAGATTTGGTAAGAAGGGAAAACTAAGTCCGAGATTTATTGGACCTTTTGAGATCTTGAAACGAGTTGGGAAGTTAGCCTATGAATTGGCTTTACCCCCGAGCTTACAGCAAGTACATAATGTGTTCCATGTGTCCATGCTACGACCATACCATAACGACTTCCGACATGTGATAGAACATGATCAAGTGGATCTGCAACCAGACTTAACATATGTAGAGCAACCTGTAGAAATCATGGATAGAAAGGAACAGGTGCTGAGGAACAAGGTTGTCAAATTAGTGAGAGTTTTGTGGAGGAATCAGAATGTCGAAGAATCAACATGGGAACTAGAGAGCGCGATGCGTGAAAAGCACCCCCAACTGTTTTCAACCTGATTCCGGGACGGAATCCTTTTAAGGAGGGGAGGCTGTAAGAACCCTAATTTTTGGTAATATTTCCTTTTATTTAATATCTTGTGACATTATCATTATGGAACCTTTCTAGTCATCCCTATTGATTAATAGAATTGATTGTCTGAGAAACTGCGTTGTTGCATTTATTATGTTAGATAAAAAGGAAGATTGTGAAGGCAGGAGTCTTATTGTTAGTAAGATTTATAAAACTTGGGATTTGAGAATGGTTAGAGTATCAAAGGATTTATTAAGAATTATGACGAGGAATTATGGACATTCGAGGGATTTACACAATTAAGTACTTAAGGAATTATAGGGGAAATCTCTACGCGACAAAATATTATTACGAGAGATTAATTAAGATACGATACGAATTAAAGATTAAATGACAAGCATTGGTGAAAGAATAATGATACAAGGAGTAGTATTGCATGCAAGTCCCATGCAACCAAGTAGTTAGAAATCAAGCAAACTAGTTAGCAATTGGAAGATGAATAGTACCTAGTTACTTGCTTTTTCAAAAAAAGAGACAAGAAGTACAAGGAGCCATGCTTGCTAGTACTTGCCTATACATATATGATATGTATCACCCAACCTAACATAATTTTATGCAATATTCAACCAACAACCAAACACAAACTCTTCCCCCCCCTTTGTATTGCTCTCGGCCAAAAGAAGAAAAGGAAGAAGAAAAATTCTTCTTCCCCCTCTTCCATCACTCATAAATCACACCATAAATCCTAGGCCATCTACATCATCTAGACAAGGTATGTTAGCAATTTCAAGCCATTCCATCCACCCAATTTCAAGTTACAAATTGTTAAAGCTTGGGTGAATAGTAACCATGTTTTATTTTCTTTTAGATCTTGGATTGTAAGTGTTGTAGGAGACCATTTAAGGTGTTGTTGAGTTGTGAAAAGCTTATCCAAGGCCACTAGGTGCTCAAGAAGGTATAAAAATCTCAAACCCTCTTGGTTATGTATTATTTATAATGTGTGGTAGTAGATCCATGTGTTTGTGAGCTAATCTTGGTTGTATATGTATTGGATAGCATGGATCTTGAGTTTTGATGTTGAGATTGTGACTTTTATGATTATGGATAATATATATATATATATATATATATCTCCATGAGTGTTATGAACCATGATCTAAGTGTATTAAGTGTTGGTTGTGTTGTGGAAGTGTGAAAAATGGTTGATCTAAGTAGTTTGTGCTTGCTGAGTTTTGTCCAGGAGCATTGACCTGTATTGTAACACGGTTTTGAACCCCCAAATGTTGTCCCCTGATGTCCTACCATATATTGTTGGAAAGATAATTGAATTTATTTTCTGGAAATGTAAGGTTCATGGCTAGGTGATGTATAGATTTTAAGTTATGGCCGGAGGAGTGAATTGTGTTTCTGGATTCCGGACTGCACTAAGTGACCCCCTTGTGAACCTTGTTTAAACCCCTAAAAATATATGTGGGATCATGGAAAAATTTGAGAAGCTAGGGAATGCAGTGGTGAAGACCACCCAAAAAGAATTGGATTAAAATATGAATTTTTGGATTTTATAAAAATGCTAGAGTAAAATTCGCGCAAGGGAAAAATTCGATTAGTGGAGCAAAATTCTAGGGTTAATGATTATGATTCGAATGAGGTAACTAAATTAAGTCGATTAAGTGACGAGCGTAATCGAGTGATGACATGAACCTATAGTGGGGCTAGAAAGTCATAAGACGAAGTCGTTAAGTTAATTTCGTACCCCCTAAAACCCCGTAATTAAAGAGATATTGTTAAGGTACTAACGAGCGGTTATTGCTTATGTATAGATCGTTCGAATCCGCACGCTCGACCACCCCAACCAAACCAAGGCAAGTTTACTTTTCAAAACTTATCCATATACAAGGACTTTCACTGTTGTGTTTGTAGTTTTCAATTATATCAAATGCTATGCTTATCGAAGTATTGATGCAATTGAGATTTTATAAGTACATATATGTTTGTACCCCTTGAACTTAGATTGAAATGTTTTCTTCGGACAACGACTCTAGCAATAGAGGTCGTAGCGGTCCGTATATACTATTGACCGGGGAGCGGTATATTATTATATCGTATCTAGATTGCGAAAACCCGAAGGGTCATTCGGGGAGTATCATATACTCAAGTAACTATTGTTATATCTTCGTAAATACTCGAAACCCTATCTTGGATTAAAAGTTTATTTTATCGAATAATTATTTTATTAATTATTAATATTAAATCTTAAAATATTATTTATTAATCATTGTTCATTATTTAAAGACAAAGTTAATCCAAGATACTTTTTAATACTTTCAAACTCGAACTCATTCGAACTCAAAACATTTTCGAAAACCCCCGGTCAGGTTCTGCTTCTTGTATGATTTCAAGAATCATCGGTCGATTGATGTCGAACCTCAATTACTCTGTTTTCAATCAAAACCAAGTTTTAAAAGAAAAAAGAAAAAGGGACTCTGGCAGGTGTGGGAACCGTTGACGAACGATTCCCGGGATGTGTAAGCGGCCGTGAGCCAGGCGGTCCATCAATTATTATTCCGGCCCAGGTGTTGCCGAAGGATGATTACGGATGTAGTTTTCATCGAGGGTGATTACGGATGTAGTTTTCACCCGAGGGATAGTTACGGATGTAGTTTATATCCTTCTACCGGTAGAGAAGACCCGCGGATTATTGGACTTGGATGTGGCGACTGATCATCGTCAATCCTTGTCAGGTTTTTATGTTTTCTTTAAGTCCCATTCCTCCATTTTGGAAAAATGCTTTGACACTGATTTATCAACTATGACAATGATTTTATATCTGATTGATACAAACAAGCTTAATAACTGCCAATCATATGAAATGCTATATTGCTTACCTTATACGTATATTTCTTGCTGAGCTATAGTTGCTCACTCTTGCTTGTTTTCAAATTTTACAAACACAACAGCTAAGCGAAATGGCAAGACCCAGACAGACTGCTCGAAAGCAGGTGACTAGACCCGAGCCAGCACTTGAGATTCCACCGGTAGGCCCCATTAGCCGGATTGGTTGGCAGCTTTTGTTAGTTCGTTTTATTTATCAGTATGACCTGTGCAAGGTAGTGTATCGTAACAAACTTTCAAGCCGCCAACTTCGCTTCATATCGAAGTGTTGCTGGTAGCATAAATACTATTCAATTCGGTCTGTAATAACTCTGATAATTTTATTACTGTTTAATCAATGTGTGACATTTCTGAGGCTCTAACCTGTGTGTGTGTGTGTGGTGTGAGTTTATTGTGGGGTCGATGGCTGTGTTATATAGTATTATGTGCAAGAACAGGTATGTTATTAATGGAAAATGGACCGTGAGCGCCTAGATCTCTGACCCCGGATCTGGGGGCATCACAGACATGCTAGTCAAGAGCCTATTCAAGGCAGACCACATTAAGCACTTCAGAGAGGCATTCGAAGTGCTGAGGCACCACAAAATGATGTTAAATCCAGCCAAGTGTGCATTTGACGTTGGATCAGTCAAATTTTTGGGTCTGATGGTTTCAAAGAGAGGCATAGAGGCCAACCCTGACAAGATCAAGGCGATCTTAGACATGGAACCGCCACGCTCTATAAGAGATGTGCAGAAGTTGACAGGCCGGGTAGCGGCTTTAGGAAGATTCATCTCCAAGTCTGGTGACAAATGCTTGCCTTTCTTTCAGGCATTGAAGAAGGTGAAAAATTTTGAGTGGACCCCTGAGAGCCAAGAGGCCTTTGAACAACTAAAGAAATACATGGTTGAAGCCCCGTTGCTGGCCAAACCTAGTCCCTGAGAGACTCTTTATCTATACCTGGCGGTATCTGAGCAAGCGTTGAGCGCCGTTCTCATTCGAGAAGAGAAGAAGGTCCAGAAACCTATCTATTATGTGAGCAAGGTGTTGCACGGGGCTGAGCTGAATTACTCTCCCATTGAAAAGTTCGCCTTGGCATTGATAACAGCCTCGTGGAAGTTACGCCCGTACTTCCAGGCACATAAGATTGAAGTCCTGACGGACCAACAGTTGAGAAACATTTTGCATAGCCCGAAGGCTAGTGGAAGGCTAATCAAGTAGGCGATTGAACTTGGAGAATTTGACATCACGTATAAGCCTCGAACAGCCATTAAGGCTCAGGCATTGGCTGACTTCGTGGATGAATGCACCATTAGCAACCAAGAAGTCGGGGGGCAGGAGATGATAACAACCCTGAGAAGCAAGATAAAGATGAAGAACTTGAACCTGATCAGAAGGAATATTGGGTGCTCTATTTTGATGGAGCATCAAAAACAAAATCTAGTGGCGCAGGCTTAGTATTGTAAAGCCCCGATGGGTTCACAGTTGAATATGCTTTGAAGTTGGATTTCCCGACAACTAACAATGAAGCTGAGTATGAGGCCTTGATAGTCGGTTTAGGCTTGGCCAGAATCATGAGAGTCAAGAATCTCAAAGTTTGTGGAGATTTAAGATTAGTAGTCTCTCAAGTAAATGGTGAATTTGAGGCCAAGGATGAAACTATGGCAAAGTATCTGCGAGTTGTGAAAGCTGTCATGACTCAGTTTGACGAGTGTTATGTAGAACACATTCCGAGAGAAGAGAACGTTAAGGCCGATGCCCTATCTAAGTTCGCTTCTTCCGAGATAGAAAACTATGCAGGGAGTGTTTACTTCCAGGTCTTGAAGGCCCCGACTGTCAACTCGAAATTAGTGGCACCAATTGATGTGGGAAGCTGTTGGATAGATCCTATCAAAGCTCACCTCAAAACCGGATGGCTCCCTGACAATGCCTCGGAGGCACGAAAGCTGTCAGTGAGAGCATTGAGATATACCTTGATCGAGGGCGTCCTTTACAAAAGGTCTTTCGTTATCCCGTACTTGAAATGTTTGAGGCCCCAAGAGGCAAGGGAAGCTTTGGAAGAAGTTCATGAAGGTATTTGTGGGCAACACTTGGGGGGTAGAGCCCTAGCTCACAAAATAACTCGTTTGGGATTCTACTGGCCAGAGATGCTGGCCGATGCACAGAGCTATGTCAAGCGGTGCGATCGATGCCAGAAGCATGCTCCGATAGTAAGGCAGCCGCCTGAGATGCTAACATCGGTCAACTCCCCTATTCCATTCGCGATGTGGGGAATGGATATACTTGGTCCCTTCCCCGTAGCTTCAGCACAAAGGAAGTTTCTAATAGTGGCCATTGATTACTTTACTAAGTGGATTGAGGCTAAACCTCTAGCCAAGATAACCACCAAACAAGTTGCCCAGTTCTTTTGGGAGAATATAATTTTCAGGTATGGAATCCCACGAATTTTAGTGACAGATAATGGGACACAGTTCAATAATGAAGAGTTCAAGAAGTATTGTGAGGAGAATGCAATTGAGCTTCGTTTTACCTCAGTGGCTCATCCACAAGCCAATGGGCAAGCTGAGGTAGCTAATCGAATTATCCTTGATGGACTGAAGAAGAGGGTCGAACGCTCTAGAAACACTTGGGTAGATGAGTTGTTGCCCATACTATGGGCATACCGTACCACTTGTAAAGTGACCACTGGAGCAACCCCGTTCCTGCTGGCTTACGGAGCTGAGGCAGTTGTGCCTTTGGAGATCATGCAAGCGTCACCTCGAGTTGAGGCCTTTGAACCAGAAACTAACGAAGAGGGCATGAGACTCGCCCTGGACCTAATTGACGAAGTCAGGGATGAGGCAAACGCTAGAAATGTGGAGCATTAGAAGAAAGCATCCTTTTATTACAACCACAGGGTTAAGGAAAGGTTCTTTCGACAAGGCGACCTGGTTCTAAGGAAGATCGAGGCTTCTGGAGTTGGCCAGAAGGGAAAGCTAGCCCCTAATTGGGAAGGGCCGTATCGAGTCAAGAAGACGTTGGGACGAGGATCATATAAGTTGGAGACCTTGAACGGGGTTGAGGTGGCCCGTACTTGGCATGCCTTGAACCTCAAAGTTTATTATGTATAAGCTATCCTTGCATGGATTCAGCTTTCTATCTATTTATTAGGAGAAGTAGAAATAAGGTTCGATGAAACCATTCCAGGGCTTAATGCCCCGAGTAGGACGATAATAAGTTATGTAAGGGTTGAACCCATTTCAAATTATTAATGCAAAGTTTGTTTCCCTTCAATGATTCTGTGATTTTGTTTATGTGTCAAGCACCTGTTGAGTGTGAGTCTAGAAAGGCCAAGTACCGAAAACAAGTAAACAAACGAATGAGGAAACAAATGCATAAATAAAGACCCCGAAGGGCCAACAGTTAGGTTATATCAACAAGACAGATAAAAGTTTGGTCCCAAAGGACCTTGAATGAAATCTAGACAGATAAAGCCACATGCGGCTAACAAGGCCATGCAAGGCCACGAACTAACTCCGGCTACTCCTCCCCAGAATCCTCTTCGCCAGACTCCTCTCCGCCGCTCTCCTCTTCCTCACTCTCCTCCTCTGAGTCTTCACCGGATTCATCTCCGGGCTCGACAATCACCATTGGCTGAACTCTAGCAACTTCGGCTCCTTTTTCCTCGGAAGATGAATCAAAAGTAGAACTGCCCTCGTTCCGGATTAGCCTCTTCCCAGGGATGGGTTGGCGAACTACTCCAACTTTCTTTGCAGGCGGGAGTTTCTTCCCACGGGAGCCAGAAGAAGATGAGTCTTGGCTAGCAGCTTGAACAGCCCCCTTTGAGTTGGATCCAGAGCGTCGATGACTGCCTTTGGAGCTGGACCCTGATGCCTGAGGAACAACTTTAGTTCCCGAACCAGAAGCTAGGTTAGCCGGGATGGCACCCCAATTTGGGCAAGGAAAATCAGCCGGGGTGACAACAGATGGATGCCTATGACTCACAGCGTTAATGGCCTTATCCCAACCAACAGACATGTTGAAGGGACGCACCTCATCATCATGATCATCAATGAGCTTAAGAAAATCTTCAGACCTATGGTAGGCCTGGATCACCTTGTCGGCATCAGAGGCCTTCTTTTTGGCTAGAGAAGCAAGTTGTTTACGGGTAGATGCAGCATTAGCTTCAGCACGAACAACTTGGGAGTGCAGATCGTCAATCTCTTCCCTGAACCTTGCTGAGTCATTTCTCAAGCTAACATTTTCGTCCTTAAAGGCCCGGCCTTGGGTCAAAACAGTTTGAAAATAAGCGTTGGCCTGCAACAAGGAAATGAGTGAGCCACGAGGAATATGCAAAGTTGAAATCAATAACAATGTCAAACTTAACAGAAGGAATTTCATACCTGATACAAGGCCTGGGCGCCCATGAGCTGAGACTCATCCATTTTGTCACCCGCATGCATTGTCGCTTGGTCAGGAGGAGTGATTGAAAGCTTGGACCAGTCTAGGGCCAAATGAGGACTCCCAAAGACTGAGTCTTGTTCGCATATGCCCCAAGGAGGTATGAAAGGAGTCCGGACATCCCCGTTAGCATTTCGGGATCGTTTACCACCTTGAGAACAACGCTCCAAGAAATTAGGGATGTGAGGCTTAGTTGGATTCAGCTTCTCCTCAGCCCTTTTCTTCATCCTCTTGCTAACAGCTGGCCGGTTCTCGGGACGATTATCAATCTCCTCAGCAGCTGAAATACAAAGAGAGAAATATCGGTATAAGAACAAACAGAGTTCATAATAAGTTCAAGTAAGAAAGTTACCCTCAATGGAAAGAAAGCTAAGGCCATCCCCAACAAGATTCTTTTCATTTAGAAAAGTTTTATAGTGTGTGCGGCCGTCATCAGCAAGAAGCCTATCTCGATCTAGCAATTCTGAATCAGTAAGGTCACACACGAAATGTGAACTATCCTCCACGGACCCGAATTTCTTCATAAAGAAGTTGCCCCAGTCACCACCCTTCCACTCAAGAACTACAAACTCCCTTTTCTAGAAATGCTGTGTATCTGGAAAGGAGAAGGGATTCACCATGTGTGGAAGTTTGGCTCGGTGCTTGAGGCTCACCCATCCTTTCTTGGAGTCAGAAGAGTTGCTGGCCCCAAAGATACTTCGAAACATTGTGGTTGTCGGATGAATCCCCAGTTCCCGACACCTTATCAAGAAAATAGAAAGGTACCTCCAGGCATTGGGATACAACTGACAGGGGTGGATCTGATACTCCGCCAGCAGTCTAATGATAAAATTGTCAACCGGGAATCTGAACCCAGCATCTAAGGCACCCCAGTAAACACAGATCCTCTTAGGATGCCAGTTGCATGTTCTATCTGATGGATTTGGGAGACGAACCTTGATGGCACTTGGAAAGTGATAGGATTCCCTTATCATTTGGACATCTCACTCCGACAACTTACTGGGACTATTAAAAGAATCTAGGCTAGAACAGTTGGGAAATGCATCCCTCATGATATTTAGAAGTTCTAGCAAGGATTCAAATCTATGTTCAACATATGTAGGAGGTTTGATTCTTTCTTTACCTTTGGCGGTCCTCATCTTACTCCTCTTCGACATAGCTTCCATCATGGAGACAGGGGGAGCCATTGGTTGATCACCTTCCGACATCTTGATACAGAAGCTGAAACTTGATCTTGGATTTGAAACATGATCTTAAAGCTCAAACTTGATCTTGCAACTCGAACCTAGAGAACTTAAGAATTTGAGAGCTCAGAAATGAAGAAGTGAATTGAAATGAAGGCTACTTCTCTTCTTTTATAGAAAATACATGACCTGGTACATCAGGTTGAATCTCAGCTTGGTTCGTGTTTACAGGTCATCTAGCGTTTATAGACAAAAAAAGGACAGAAATTATCCGCGTTATTGATAAGTGGATTTTATATCCACTTGGATCGCTTAATTTCGGCTTAAATTGATTGTCTTGGGCTCAAGTTGTTGTAGATTTGATGTGTTTTGCTTAGTTGTGCAGGATTACGAGAATGTTGACTAAAGTGGATGCTTTTATAATTTTTTGGAATTAATTGATTAAAATTCGGATTTTCGAGAAGGGTTGCGCAGTTTACATTGTTTTGGCCATATCTTGAGTTCTAGAAGTCCGTTTTAGGCCCGTAAGCAGTCCACGCGAAGATAACGAGATTTCCTATCATTCTAAGATAGTCCAGAGGTCCAATTACGTGGGAAACGTTCCAGAAAATCTGAAGAAAAGTCAACTTCGAATTTTCCTTACAAAACATAATCAAATTAGGAAACGTATCTTGCAGAAATTCAATTATAATTCTGTTTTGTATTTTCTTGCTGGGCAAGACTTGTAGTGCCTATATAAACACATCATACCATTGTAATAGAGAGAGACATATTATTAGTTATTATTATTGTAACATAGCTTAGATCTGCAAGGGGGAAAAGGAGAGAAGGATTCAACGCTCGTGACAAGCAACGGATCTAGATCTACTTCAGCCTTTGTGTTATTCTGGATTATAGATTTGTTTTCTTAACTCTTTGTTTATTAATATAATTACTTCTTTTATTCATATCTTGTTTTATATCATGTTTTCATCAAATCCCATGACGATGAACGGTTCAATTATGAGCTAATCGTTGTCATGGGATTCTAACGGAGTTATCTATGTAGCTTAGTAGTTTATATGCTTTAAAGATTTATGTGTGGTGAATTCTTGATATCCTCGTATGGTTGTGTTTCATGTATTTAGATGCGTCGCGAACATCTAATTTGTTAATCTCTTGCTAAACGAGAGTGGATCTTGAGATTTAGAACTTGCCATGCTAGCATAGGATAGGTTGATGTTTTAACATCATGATTTGTGGCGTAAATAGAGATATTATGCTGCCCTATGTGATCTAAGTGGATAACTTGTGCTTAAACCTTTATGTTTTCAAATTCTATAGAGATATAGGGTCTAAACATAATTGGTGTCTACCCATCTTCTATCTCTTTTGTGGATGCATGCGTAGTTTGGTATTAGTATACCGAGAGGTAGCTTTTACTTATTTCGTGTTGTCCGATCAGATATCAAAACCATCACATGTATTGATTAAAGGCTGCGACTCTAAGTGAAGTAGATAATGAAGTTAGAATTCCATGTTATTCTCATATAAGTAATTTGATTTTAGATCTCATTAGCTCGTTAATTCTAAAATTGCATATTAGTTAAATTTAGTTAATTAAAATCTCAATTAATTACTTGTCTTAGCAGTGAATTAAGATCATACATTGTTGAATAGGTGCATTTACTGAAAAGAACCATAACCTCATCCCTGTGGGAACGAATTTGGACTTAACCTTATATATTACTTGTGACCACGTACGCTTGCGTGATTTTGTGCTAACAAGTTTTTGGCGCCGCTGCCGGGGATCATCGGTGTTTTATTTTTGGTTTATGTGCTTGTCATCAGTGGTCGTTAGCGTTCACTGACTCGGATTTCTTACTTAGTTGTTTGTTTCGTGGTGTTTTCAGGTACTTGAACGTGTATGCGAACACGTTTGCAGGCTCGTAAGGAAAAACTGGCAGAAGAAGAACTTGAAACTACTGTAGAGATGGCAGAATTACCAGCAGCAGTCAAGGCTTTGAAGGACTATTCGCAGCCAAAGATCAATGACATACAATCTAGTATTGTCAGGCCAGCTATTGCAGCGAACAACTTTGAGATCAAGCCGAGCATAATTCAGATGGTGCAGAATTCGGTTCAGTTTGGGGGAGCTTCTACGGAGGATCCTAACATGCATATTCGGGACTTTATCGAGATCTGCGACACTTTCAAATTTAATGGTGTGTCAGAGGATGCTATCAAGTTGAGACTTTTTCCATTTTCTTTGAGAGATAAGGCTAAGGGCTGGTTACATTCTCTACCAGCTGGTTCCATTACTACATGGGATGATCTTGCTCAGAAGTTTCTTACTAAATTCTTCCCTATGGCGAAAACTGCAGCAATACGGAACCAGTTAACTCAATTTCAGCAGCAATCTGGCGAGTCTTTGTGTGAGGCTTGGGAACGTTACAAGGAGATGCTTCGTAGGTGTCCACATCATGGCATGCCTGATTGGATGGTTATTAATGGTTTTTACAATGGGTTGGGAGCACAGTCTAGACCTTTGCTAGATGCAGCATCAGGTGGAGCTCTGTGGGCTAAGAGCTATGAGGAAGCATATGATCTTATTGAGATGATGGCTGCTAATGAATATCAAAATCCAACCCAGAGGCTTTCTCAAGGTAAGGTAGCAGGTGTTCTTGAAGTTGACACAGCTTCAGCTATTGCAGCTCAGTTGAAGGCTCTTACAATGAAGGTGGATTCTCTTGCTAATTATGGGATTCAGCAGGTGGCTAGTATTTGTGAGCTATGTGCGGGCGCACATGAGACAAGTCAATGTGCTATCTCTTCTGAATCAGCACAGTTCGTTAGTAATTTCCAGAGACCTGCTGCACCAGTTCCAACCACTTATCATCCGAACAACAGGAATCATCCTAACTTCAGCTGGAGCAACAACCAAAGTGCTCAACAACCTCAGCAGTCTTATCAGCGGTTTCAAAGTCAGGAAGCTAGGCCATTCAATCAAGGCTATCAACAGCAGTATGCTCCAAGGGCACCATATCAACCTCCTGGATTTCAGCAGCAACAACCCCAGGCTCAAGCGGGGCAATCATCTAATGAAAAATCAGAAATGGATGATATGAGGATGATGTTGAAGAACCTTCAAGCTTCTCAAAAGATCTTGCAAAACCAGATGGGACAGATTACAAGTGCTTTGTTGAACATGCAACAGGGGACTCTTCCTAGTGATACGGAAACAAATCCAGGCAGAAGGGGGAACAAAGAACAGGTTAATGCAGTGACTTTGAGATCAGGAAAGGTTACAGCAGGCCCTCAATCAGCAGCTGAAGAAGATGAAGATGTTCAGAATCAGCAGGTTGAAAAATCTGCAGTGCCAGAAATTGAGAAATCTGATTTAGTGGCTGATCAGCTTGATGGTGAGAAGAGCAAGAAACCTGTTGAAAAGTCTACTCCGGAGCAATCTTCAAAGAATAATCAAATCTATCCTCCTCCTCCGTTTCCTCGACGCGTGCAGAAAAGTCAAGAAATTCAGTTCCAGAAGTTTATGGATGTCTTCAAGAAATTGTCCATTAACATTCCTTTTGTTGAAGCATTGGAGCAGATGCCGAGGTATGCAAAGTTCATGAAGGATATTTTGTCACGAAAGAGAAGGTTGGAAGAATTTGAAACAGTGGCATTAACGGAGGAGTGTAGTGCAGTGCTGCAGCAGAAGTTGCCTCCTAAACTTAAAGATCCAGGAAGTTTTACCATCCCGTGTACTATTGGCAATCTTTCTTTCAGCAAGTGCTTATGTGATTTGGGTGCTAGCATTAATCTCATGCCCTTGTCTGTGTTCAAGCAACTTGGTCTGCCGGAGCCAAAGCCAACCAACATCTCTTTGCAGTTGGCTGATAGGTCAATCACTTATCCTAGGGGCATAGTGGAGGACGTTTTGGTGAAAGTTGATAAGCTCATATTTCCTGCTGACTTCGTTATCTTGGATTTTGAAGAAGACAAGAAGATTCCCATAATCTTGGGAAGGCCTTTTCTAGCTACAGGCCATACTTTGATTGATGTGCAAAAAGGAGAGCTTACAATGAGGGTGCAAGATCAGAGTGTCACCTTTAATGTGTTCAAGGCCATGAAATTTCCAACAGAGGATGAAGAGTGTTGCAGTGTGGAAATAGTTGATACGGGTCAGAAAAAGAAGTTTGATCAGTTGCTGAGCGAGAAATCGGACAGTTCTTCGGTTCGTGATCTTTCGAAAGTAAAGCTTGGAAAACTTCCACCATATTTGAGGTATGTCCTTTTGAATAATGAGCTAGTTATTTTTGAAGAGGGGCATGATAACGTGTTGCGAAGGTGGAAAGCAGATGATAAGGATGAGGAAATTTTTGTTCAACCGGTTGAGTCAGAGAAGCACCTGCGAGGTGTGAAGAAGAAAAAGAAGAAGATTTGGCCATTTGGTAGTAAAATTAGGTTGAAATCTGATGGAAGTGATTTGTGGAAAGCAAGCAATCAAGATGTCAAAGTTCGAATGAATGGTCTATCTGTTGAGGACGGTTCAGTTATTCTTTTGAAACCGCCATGAGTTGAGGAATTGACGTCAAGCTATTGACGTTAAAGAAGCGCTTCGTGGGAGGCAACCCACGCATTAGTGTAGGAAAAAAAAAAAAAAAAAAAAAAAAAAAGGTGTAGTGTAGAGAGAAGAGAAAAAAAAAATGAGTGTTGTGAGAGTCTCAAAAAAAAAAAAAAAAAAAAAAAAAAAAAAAAATTAGGTGTAACGCAGGCTGCACCTGCGTAACGCAGGCTGCGCCTGCGTTTCTGTAAGACACGCAGACTGCGCCTGCGTTACTGCATTGGGCGCAGTCTGCCTTCCCCCGCGCGCTGTTGGCTGTTTGTAAAAAAAAAAAAAAAAAAAAAAAAAATATATATTTTCCTCCCCAAAATTCTTTCTCCTACCTCCCTTTTTATAACATCATCTCCTAATCAATCCTAAACCAATTTCAATTCCAAAACCTCCAAAATTTCTCCTAAAATTCTAAACCCAATTCTTTTCCTATCTCAATTCAAATTCTTTTTCCTAATTTTTTTTTTAAATCCTATTTCTATCCTACATCAAATTCCAAATTCTACCAAAAATTTTTCCTTTTCACATTCAAATTCTTATATTCCTATCACTCCATGCCTATATATACCCATACATACACACCCAATTCATTATCTTCTTCCTCTACATCTCTTAAAAATTCAAGTTTGGGGGAAAATTATTACAAGTTCACCTCTTTGATTCGTAATTGGGTTAAATCTTCTCTAATATTATTTTTATTACGAATTTGTGTTCTTGTAATTTGGGGTTTTGTAGGATTCTTGTTATTTGGGAGGTGGCTAGTCTATGGAGCTCGTACGCATTATCCTCCACCAGATTCATCCGAGGAGGGTTATGATTCAGCTGGTTAGGTATGTTTTCTACTTTCCCTCGTATTTACTTCCATTCAATGCGGACATTGAATATTTTAAGTTTGGGGGTGGTTTGAGGGATTAGTAGTTGTTGTTGTATTATGTGTTCATGTAGGATATCATGTTTTGCATGCTTAGTAGTAATTCATTCATATTATGTTCGTATTATCTACGTTTGTTTCATATAGGACATTTTGTTTTTATTTATGTATACCATGTGAGTTCATTCTAGTTGCATTGTCATGGCATGCATATTTCATGATCCCTTAGAACGAGCTAATTCTGATTGGTAGGTAGGTGTCTAATTGAGTGTGATAATGATGAGTAGAGGGTTGATTTATAGTTTCTATGAAATTGACTTGCATGCTTCAGAAACAAAATCTTTTCACAGTTTCATTGGGTGCTTTTGAGCTAGGTTGAGATCATGCTTGTTTGGATGTTTTGAGATTTAATCACTTGATTATATTTAGAATTTTCATTATTCCCTTGATGGCCAATAACAATTAAGTCTAAGTTTGGGGGAAAACAGGGATTTCATGCTTAAATTGTAAATAATTGTCAATAATGGCTAGGCGTCAAATGGCTAGTAGCCGGCTCATATTTATATGAGTAGTCTAGGGTTGGAATTGAGAATTCTCATTCCAGATTTCATATTCAAAAAAAAAAAAAAAAAAAAAGCAGAAAGAAGAAAGAAAAAAAAAGAGAAAAAAAAAAAATGATGTCAATTGTTTATATGCAAAATTAACCAGGGTGAGCTCTTTAATACTCGAGCAATTAAGTTCTAGGGGACTTTGTGCCTAGTGACCTAAGGCTTTTATAGTCTGGGATCCACTAACCCAACGCTCGCTACATGGGTATTATTGTATAAGCCTTTCGGGGTCTCATCCATTGCACGGTTAAATAAGCATGCTGTATATTATGTGTCGTAGTTGTTTAGTAATAAAAGCATGAATTTCTGTCTACCTTGGATAAGGATGGAGGTGTTCCTAGGTTATGAAGTGTCTACGGTCTATTCTATTTATAAACCTGTGATTGTCTTGACGAAAAGCATGTATGATTTTTGACCTAGTTTTGGGAGTATTTCTGATGAGCATTGCACACACGCACGTTTCTGTTCATGTATTGTTAATATACGGGAACTTGGTCGAGCTCTATTTGGATTTAGTTGCATTCTTTGAGATATTTGCTTGCTCGTTGGTTTTGGTTAGTTTGAAGGGGATCGTTGCATTTTTCATTCTAGTTGCATTCATGCATTGCATTGCATTAGGTTAAATGGATTTTGTGGGTACATTCGCTATAGGCCCTCACGAGACCTTACTCGTCCACTAGGGCTGCCTAGGGGTTTAAAGGGCTTGTTGCATATGCCAAATGCAACCGTGATCACCTACGGAAGTGGTACTAGCTAGTTAGTTAGTTGTAATTGTTTATGCTTGAGGACAAGCATCGGTTTAAGTTTGGGGGTGTGATAAGTGGATTTTATATCCACTTGGATCGCTTAATTTCGGCTTAAATTGATTGTCTTGGGCTCAAGTTGTTGTAGATTTGATGTGTTTTGCTTAGTTGTGCAGGATTACGAGAATGTTGACTAAAGTGGATGCTTTTATAATTTTTTGGAATTAATTGATTAAAATTCGGATTTTCGAGAAGGGTTGCGCAGTTTACATTGTTTTGGCCATATCTTGAGTTCTAGAAGTCCGTTTTAGGCCCGTAAGCAGTCCACGCGAAGATAACGAGATTTCCTATCATTCTAAGATAGTCCAGAGGTCCAATTACGTGGGAAACGTTCCAGAAAATCTGAAGAAAAGTCAACTTCGAATTTCCTTACAAAACATAATCAAATTAGGAAACGTATCTTGCAGAAATTCAATTATAATTCTGTTTTGTATTTTCTTGCTGGGCAAGACTTGTAGTGCCTATATAAACACATCATACCATTGTAATAGAGAGAGACATATTATTAGTTATTATTATTGTAACATAGCTTAGATCTGCAAGGGGGAAAAGGAGAGAAGGATTCAACGCTCGTGACAAGCAACGGATCTAGATCTACTTCAGCCTTTGTGTTATTCTGGATTATAGATTTGTTTTCTTAACTCTTTGTTTATTAATATAATTACTTCTTTTATTCATATCTTGTTTTATATCATGTTTTCATCAAATCCCATGACGATGAACGGTTCAATTATGAGCTAATCGTTGTCATGGGATTCTAACGGAGTTATCTATGTAGCTTAGTAGTTTATATGCTTTAAAGATTTATGTGTGGTGAATTCTTGATATCCTCGTATGGTTGTGTTTCATGTATTTAGATGCGTCGCGAACATCTAATTTGTTAATCTCTTGCTAAACGAGAGTGGATCTTGAGATTTAGAACTTGCCATGCTAGCATAGGATAGGTTGATGTTTTAACATCATGATTTGTGGCGTAAATAGAGATATTATGCTGCCCTATGTGATCTAAGTGGATAACTTGTGCTTAAACCTTTATGTTTTCAAATTCTATAGAGATATAGGGTCTAAACATAATTGGTGTCTACCCATCTTCTATCTCTTTTGTGGATGCATGCGTAGTTTGGTATTAGTATACCGAGAGGTAGCTTTTACTTATTTCGTGTTGTCCGATCAGATATCAAAACCATCACATGTATTGATTAAAGGCTGCGACTCTAAGTGAAGTAGATAATGAAGTTAGAATTCCATGTTATTCTCATATAAGTAATTTGATTTTAGATCTCATTAGCTCGTTAATTCTAAAATTGCATATTAGTTAAATTTAGTTAATTAAAATCTCAATTAATTACTTGTCTTAGCAGTGAATTAAGATCATACATTGTTGAATAGGTGCATTTACTGAAAAGAACCATAACCTGATCCCTGTGGGAACGAATTTGGACTTAACCTTATATATTACTTGTGACCACGTACGCTTGCGTGATTTTGTGCTAACAGTTATACAGAAAGAATCGTTATAATTCATATCTGTCGGAAAAGAAATAGCTGGAATATTTGTTGCATGAATGTTTGCACTTAAGAAGATAAGCAACGAGTTTAGTCTTAAACACAAGGTTAGTAGTGCAGTAGTGCTAATCCTGTATTAAGGTGTAATACCGATAGGAGTCACAAATGACCAAACTGACGACCTAGAGATCAAGATCGAGCTTCTGGATCCCTAGGATCGAGATCCAGCTTCTGGATCCTTGAAAGTCACGGGTGACCGAGATACCAAATTAGAGGTCAAGATCGAGCTTCTGGATCCCTAGGATCGAGATCCAGCTTCTGGATCCTTGAAAGTCACGGGTGACCGAGATACCAAATTAGAGGTCAAGATCGAGCTTCTAGATCCCTAGGATCGAGCCAGCTTCTGGATCCTTGAAAGTCACGGGTGACCGAGATACCAAATTAGAGATCAAGATCGAGCTTCTGGATCCCTAGGATCGAGATCCAGCATCTGGATCCTTGAAAGTCACGGGTGACCGAGATACCAAATTAGAGATCAAGATCAAGCTTCTGGATCCGTAGGATCGAGATCCAGCTTCTGGATCCTTGAAACTCACGGGTGACCAAAATA
The DNA here is from genome assembly GCA_036435485.1 of Saposhnikovia divaricata. Lineage (NCBI taxonomy): Eukaryota > Viridiplantae > Streptophyta > Magnoliopsida > Apiales > Apiaceae > Saposhnikovia > Saposhnikovia divaricata. The sequence continues at coordinate 63,694,219 of CM071595.1, read as the reverse complement.
CTAAATTGGAGGTCAAGGTCAAAGTTCTTGGTCCTCAAGTTCCATGAATAGTTTTCAGGTCTGGGTCTCCTAGCCAACCATGAGGCAGCCGACCACGGAGCACGAGGAGCCACAGCCAACCACCGTGTAGCCGACCATGGCGTTTTGAGGAGCCTCGGCCGACCACGAGCTGGAGGACCACGAACCGGCCGACCAAGGCACGCCAAGGCACCTCGGCCGACCAGCCCGCAGCCGACCAGCCCGCAGCCGACCAACCTTCGGCCGACTACCTTGGATCGAGGCCTCTCGGCCGACCAGGTGCTAGCCGACCACGAGCTAGCCCTCGATCCGGCCGATCGCGGGTTAGTTCGTGGTCCTGAATCTTGATTTTTCAGCGATTCTCGGGTAATTTTTGGACCTAAATCTCGATTTTTTCGGATGGCTTTCAGTGCGCCGTTTAGTGCCGTTTAGCGCCGTTTAACGCCGTTTAGCGTCGTTTAACATTGTTTAAACGTCGTTTAAGGCTGTTTAGCACCGTTTAGTGCCGTTTAGCGCCGTTTAACGCCGTTTAGCGTCGTTTAACATCGTTTAAACGTCGTTTAAGGTTGTTTAGCACCATTTACTGTCGTTTAGTGCCGTTCAACACCATTTATCACCGTTTAGCATCGTTTAACATTGTTTAAACATCGTTTAAGGCTGTTTAGCACCGTTTAGTGCCGTTTAGTGCCGTTTAGTGCCGTTTAACGCCGTTTAGCATCGTTTAACATTGTTTAAACGTCGTTTAAGGCTGTTTAGCACTGTTTATCGTCGTTTAGTGCCGTCTAGCACCGTTCAATGTTGTTGGCATAATCTAACATAGTTGTAAACGCGTCAGTCGCTCCACGCTTTACATCAAAACGATATCAAAGATAAACCTTGACCCGAGTCTCGAGTTAGACAAGTAAAACTTCAAGGAAAGCTTGATCAGCTTTCCTAGAAGTTGGGAAGCAAATGATATGGGCTGAAAATAAGCCCTAAAGACACATTTAATGTGGCATTAATTAGGCCAAGAATGGTCCAAACGTGGGGCCCACCAGATGGGCCCAAAACCCCAATTATAATATTAATTTTGTAATTAATATTTGGGGTAATAAACAGCTCAGCAATAAGAGTTGGATAAGGATATTATTTCCACCAGACTTAGCTACCAAGGCATCCAATTCAACATGGAAACTAATTCCTACAAGGAATAGATCTAGAACCTTCCTCAAAGACTTGTCTACCAAGTCTCTGACTCCTACCATAATTCTAAGGCTCCTGCAGCCTATTTAAAGGGCCAGACCCCTCAACTCAGAACTACGTTTTTGGCTTAATCTTTGATATTCATCAAAGTACGTAGGCATCTTGTGAAGGCAGATTCAGCCGCGAACACGAGAATAGTCATTAAAGCTCGAAGCTCAACCACCCTAGCATTAATTACAAATCGTAAACTAGTTTTTATTCCACAACAGTTAGATATAACAGTACTAAAAGTTATTATATATAGAGGTCTATGGTTCGATTCCCACGAACAACATATTAATTTATATTTAATATTAAAAATTATTATATACAAAGATATAAGTTTTGAATTTTTCCAATAACATACTAAAATTAATATTTATAATATCATATTACACTATAAATAAACTATAAAAAATTAAAAGTAACCCGTGCAAAGCACGGGTTATAAACTAGTGTCAATAAATTTTTAAAATAATAACTTTTTAAATAAAAGATATAACTGTAGTATCGTATTTTCTTATTCTAATGGATACAAGTTTTCATTAAAGTATTTCAAAAATATTTTTAAGCAAAACTTAAATAATTAAGCCAGATTACATCACATATGTGCATTTTTATCTGAATTTTTTTAAAAAAATATATTAGTTGGGAATTTATAAAATTATCATGGTAAGTAATCACTAGCTACTAGCTTAAAATTCGTGCGATGCACGGATTTTCTTTAATCTTATATGATTTTTTCAATAATTTGAATAAATTTTTAAGATATGAGTTTTGTAAGTTAAATTTTTAAATGATATGATTTGATAATAATTATATATATATTGGAATAATTTATATTGTATGGAGATCAGATCAATATAATAATATTGTTGATTCTGTTTCAGAGAAACTAAGTATCCCATTTTTTTATATTTTCTAGCTTAAAACCCGTGTAATGCACGGTTTTTTTATATGATTTTTTTAAAATTTGAATTGAATTTTTAAAGATATGGATTTTGTAGGTTAAAATTTCAAAATGGTATAATTTGATAATAATTATATAAATGTTGTCCGTGATATTTTTAGAAAAGAAGGAATTTTAGTTAGAAAATATGATATGTTTTGGTTAAAAAAGGTAATCGGTTAATTATTAGTAATTATATTATATATTTTTTTATTAAATAAAATCACCCGTGATATAATTGGAAATAGACAGATTTTAGTTAGAGAACATAGAAAAGGTAACATGTTTTAGCTGAGAAGTAAATTTATTAGTTAATAGTATTTATAATATAAATAATTTATTTAATTAAATGGAATTGGTCGTAGTGTTTTTAAAAAATAGAAATTTTAGTTAAATAAAATATAAAAAATATTACGTTTTACCTAAAAAAGAAAATGATTAGTTATTACCAAAAATAGAAAAAAGTAATATACTTAATCTGAAATAGGAAATTGATTAGTTTATCAAGAATTTAATATGCTATAGTTTGTATATATGTACTCAGGCGATGATAAAATGAATGGAAATTTAGAAATCAATGCAACTCGCATAGTATCTTATTTTGGGAAAAGATTGTGTTTTGTTTTTGTTTCTTCTTTTATATCGTAAACGATTATATTTTTGAAAATAAGAGATTTTAGTTAGAAAATGTAATAGCTGAAAAAGGTAATTGGTTAGTTATTATTTAGTAGAAAATGAGATATTTTAAGTAAAAATATAGAAAAGATATTATATTTTAGTTGAAAAAGTTAATCAGTTAGTTATTAGTAATTATAATATTATTAATTTATTTTATTAATTAGAACGACCATATTTTTGAAAAGAAAAGATTTTAGTTAGAAAAGTTGGAAAAGATAATAATTGAAAAAGGTAATTATTTAGTTATTATATAGGAAAAGTGTTGATAAGAGCTGTGTGTAATATTTTAAAAAAAGGTTGTGTTTTGTTTTTTATTTTTGGGTAAAAGAATTAAGGGGGCATTTGGTTCATATCGGGAAAACGAAATGAAATTCGGAAAAGGAAATTAGGAGAAATGAAAGGAATGATCCTGAATTGTTTTACCTGTTTGGTTCTGATCCAGAAATGGAATCGAAATTTATATCAAAATTATTTTTAATTTATAAAAATTAAATTAAAAAAATATTTTTTATTTTTTTAAAATAATTCACATGTAAGTCTATATTTTAATGGTTTAAGATAAAAAATGTAATTGAATATGAAAAAAAAACTATGTAAAGGGAAACAAAATACCTGGTGTGGGGAATGGGATATGAGGAATATTGGGTAAATCTAAAACTAAAAAAGGTTAAAGGGAATGACAATTTTTACAAAACAAACATAAACAAAGGGAATGAGCCCAGTTAGGGGTGAGCAATGGTCGGGTTGAAAGGACTAAACCACCCAACCCATATTTTATGGTTTTGAAATTTAGCAACCCGTTACCATAACCGTTACCGTTAGTACTAAATAAAATCGTCCAAATTATAACGGTTTGGTTTGGACGGGTTGGGTGTTAAACCACTTAAAAAATTTTAAACTTGCAAAAAATTAATCGACACAAATGTACAAAGCATCAATGGACTGACATCACAAAATATCATCAAAATGAAAAATCTGGTAATTAAGTTACAAAGTCTTACGGATCAGCAAAATAATGTACAAAGTCTCATAAAATTTAATCCCAATGGACCTAATGAGCAAATCCAGTAAGTACATTATATATGTGATCTCGTAAGTACATTTTTTTCTTTTTATATAATTATATATTAATTATTAATTTGAATTATATTTCTTAAATAATAATAAAAAATAATTAATATATTTTATTATATAGTCGGGTGGACGGGTTATATTGGTCAGTTTGACAAGGCAAACCGAACCCAACCATTATTTTTCGATTTTTAAAAAATCGAAATCGCTACCAACCCGAACCGTTACGAATCCGTAAATTCTGGTTTGGACGGTTTGGATTGGGCGGTTTTGGCGGGTTTGGAAAATTTTGCTCACCCCTAAGCCCAGTTGATTCCCCTTCCCTTTGTTTATTACCCCTAACCAAACGGCCCCTAAGGGTAATAAAGTAAAACAGTTAAATAAGGTAAGTACTGTGCTATACCGTATCGTACCAAAAAACAGGTATAAAACTTTTTAATGTTCATTTTTTATAATATAGTAAGTATAGATAGATGAAAAGATAAGTGTTTCGTTTCAGTAAGGCATGTTTTATAAGCGTTTTTAAATTAGTTTCGTTTAAACAAAATATCATTTCCTTATTTCAATAGTTCAATTAAAAGACACATCAATTGATATAGCATTATAAAAATGTAACTTAAAAATGTGTTATTACGTGATAAAATCATGAATTAAAAAAATCACTGCTAATCTTTTTGTAAATGTATAAAATCCAACTAAATTGATAAAGGGTTTCATGCTACATGAGGTTAAAACATTTTCAATACAAATTTAAGGGTATATGTAAATCACTGATAAAATTTTAATATTTACAAAAATGCCCTTGCGGGGCCCCTTACTTTATAAATACATATTTGTTATAACCTTAGGGGAGATTCCTGAGATTGTCCTCATGCCCAGTTTTCTCATTGATAAAAATGTAATCCAACAATCATGTTATTGTCTTTCCACACTACTAAATCAGGTCACTGGATGAAAAAAATTAAATTGTAGATTAAAAAAATTAAATATTTGTTTAGAAATTAAAAAATTAAACTTTAGATTGAAAAAATTAAAATATACTCGAATCTTCAAAAATTTTGAAAAATTTGAAATTTTTTAATTCAAAAAAATTTAAAAAAATTTAATTTGAAAAAATTGTACGCATTAGTTCGAAAAATTTTGAAATTTTTAATTCGAAAAAAATTTTTACGAATTAATTCGAAAAAATTTGAAAATTTTTAATTCCAAAAAATTTAAACGCATTTATGTTAGTCACAGAGGCATGCCTGAGTACATCTAATAACAAGCCTAATTGTTTGTAATGCTTTGCATTACCTACATGACCTCTTAATTAAGGGAACCTCTAGTTGTAGAGTTTCTATTTGTTTAGTACTTGTAATAGGCATCAAATTGTAACTGTGAGACTGTACTTAAAAGTCAAAGAATAATGCTTGGAAGAAGATCCGAGGATCATGCCTCAAGCTTACAGATAGAGACTTTCAAATAATCATAGTTGGGATTTGAAGAAATGAAGAATTTGCCTAAGTACCAATTCGAGAAGTATGTTTGTTATATTCGAGAAGTCTAGCCTTCGAGAAGTCAGGGATTCGATATCTCAAAAGACACTATTCGATATCTATGGATGCACTGTTTGATATCTCATTCGATATCTTGGAGATTCGATATGTCTACTACTCTATTCGAGAACTCAGAAAGTCAACAAGTCAAAGCATCATTCGAGTTCTCTAGGAGTCAACAAGTCAAGGTTCATTCGATATCTCAAAGACTCAGAAAGTTATTCGATATCTCAGGTATTCGATAAGTTAAATGCTCTATTCGACAACTCAAGAATTCCAGAAGAAAAGAGCTATTCGAGAAGTGATTCGATATGTCAACTTTGCAATATTCGAGAACTCAGAGTTATCTAATCCTAGTTCTCGAACCAATCACTTAGCCACTTCTCGAATTCATTCTTGGAGACAAACTACTGAAGAAATTGTACAAGTCAGAAACTTGCAACAAGCTAAAGCACTTTATGGACCACAAACTGTAAAGTACTTTGGAAAGCCTACAAGGAAGCTTAGAGAGATGTACGAGAGACAAAGAGCTAATGAAGTGGATCTGAACAGAACCTCAAGAAGTCAAACCTGTAGCCGTTTGGATTCTTACTCAAAAAGATAGACACACTAGAAAGTAAATTTGTTTAGCTACCTTATTTGTAGTAAGTAGGCTGTATTCATGTTCTATAATAATACAGCCTCACTTCTCTAGCAGTTAAGGTTTTTCACATACATATTCAAGATATACATCTCTCTGAGAAAAACGAAGCTGAGAATACTACCATTTGTATTCACAGGTTGTAGCAAATCTTTATATAATAAAATATTAGATTAAAGTGATATTGTGTCTTGTGTTCATTTTCCGCACCTATATTTCTGCACACACATAACACATATCTTGCTACATACATCAAACAGATTCAAGAACAAGAAAAGTTCAAGAATCCATTCACCCCCTCTGTATTCTTTTGTGTGTTTAATACTCAACAATTTATTCGAAAAATTTTGAAATTTTTAATTCGAAAAAATTTATACACATATCTTGAAATTACTTGAAACATTAAACAGCCGGATCCCTTAGATATATACCCTTGTTGTCATCTTCAAAGGTATGTTTATTTTTAAATTTAATTAAATTCTAATCATTCGACAAAAATTTAAAAATTCATCATTTTTAAATTTAATTAAATTTTAATCATTTGAGAAAAATTAAAAATTCAAAAAAAAATTCACTTTGGATTGAAAAAGCGTGATAGCTTAAAATATTTGTTTGCATATATTGATTTATACGACTATAAATTGAATTTAATTAAATTCTAATCATTTGAGAAAAATTAAAAATTAAAAAAAAAATTCATTTTGGATTGAAAAAACGTGATATCTTAAAATATTTGTTTGCATATATTGATTTATACGTCTATAAATTGAATGGGTATGTTCATAACTGAAAATTTTAAAAATTTTAAACTTCATTAAAAATTTAAGAATTCATTCAAAAATTCAAAAAAAAAATACCGATGACCTAACTGAAAATTGATATAAAAGTTCGGTGATAGATTATCAATTAAACTTCATTTCGTCAGCTGACACGTAAGCATTCCGTTCATGTTTTTAACGATAATAATGGCAGAAACCCAATTATAATGTTTTGCTTATACAAGTATGAGATTGAAAACTTTTTTGGAATCATGACCCAAACAAAAAGTTTCATATAATATAGTGATCAAATAGCTATTTAACCCTTAGTACATAGGAATTAATCATTGAGACAAGAAGAACCAGTCAAATACAATATGAACCAGGCAATTTCCTTCTAAGCTCGATATGATAATGACTGGTAAATGTTTTTTCTTTGGAAATATCTACAAATCCTTCCAAGAAGAATGGTGTAAGCAAATGCTTCTCTGCACATACCTAGAGCCTAAAAGAAAACCTAAAACCAATTTGGAGAAGAATGGTTGACGGATCAGTAGCTTTTGCCCTTGAAAAGATTAGTGATTTTCTTACGCAAGAACTTAACATATGGATAGGAGTCAAACTGGTGTACAGTGGCTCAAAGATGAATTGGGATACCTTCGACCTTCAATAAGATCAGCGGAATCGAGGGAGGCAGAGGAAGTAATCCGCAAGTGGGTCAACGACGTCAGAGATGTTGCGAATGATGCTGTTGCACTCCTGCAGAACTTTAGCTCCCACCAGGAAGAACAAGCAGGTCTGGAACAATATATTCTGAATCGTATGTGGAGCTGTATTTGCATTTAGATCTGAACAGAACCTTAAAAGTCAAAGCTGTAGCCGTTTGGATGCTTACTCAAAAAGGATAGACACACTAGAAAGTAAATTTGTTTAGCTACCTTATTTGTAGTAAGTAGGCTGTATTCATGTTCTATAAGAATACAGCCTCACTTCTCTAGCAATTAAGGTTTTTCACAAACATATTCAAGATATACATCTCTCTGAGAAAAAAAAAAGCTGAGAATACTACCATTTGTATTCACAGGTTGTAGCAAGTCTTTATCTAATAAAATATTATATTAAACTGATATTGTGTCTTATGTTGTTCATTTTCCGCACCTATATTTCTGCACACACATAACACATATTTTGCTACATACATCAAACAGATTCAAGAACAAGAAAAGTTCAAGAATCCATTCACCCCCCCTCTGTATTCTTTTGTAAGTTCAATACTCAAAAAGTGGTATCAGAGCAGGCTATTTTTTTAAAAATAGAAAAAGATCATGAATACACCAAAGACTACAGGAACAGTGAAGGTCCCTAAGTTCGACAAAGAGAATTACAACCTCTGGAAGATTAAAATGATGTTGCTCATCAAAGCTGCTAATCCTCTATATCCTGAGATACTCAAGAATGGTCCATTTGTTCCACAACAGGAGATTCCTGAAAAGACTGTTGGAACTGTAACCATTCCAAGATCCTATGTGGCTAAAGAACCATCCAAATGGACAGAGACAGAAAAGGAGATGGTTGCTCTCGATAGTCATCTCATGTTATTAATCATAGATTCTATGGAAGTGTCAATGTTTGCTAACATAGCCTCTTGCAAAAAAGCAAAGGAGATGTGGGATCATATTGAGGTGTTATGTGAAGGAACAGAGGAGGTTAGAGAAAACAAGAAATAGATACTGGTCACACAGTATGAAGCTTTCATGGCTCAGACCAAGGAAAGCATTACTGACATGTTTGAAAGGTTTCACAAGCTGGTGACTGAGCTACAGATGAATGGGAAGGTTTACAGCACCAAGGAGTTGAACATGAAGTTTCTATTGTCTTCTCCAAACCATCTAGAGCAAAGGATCATTTCTCTAAGAAAAAGAGATTTGAACAAAGTCACATATGATGTGCTCTATGGGGTTTTAAAGACTCATGAGCTTGAGTTGCTTCAGAAGAGGGTTATCCAAGTCAACCAAGGCAGAATGATAAACACATCATGTGCCTTGATTGTCAGCAAATCTGTTCAAGACCTAGAAGCATCTACAAGTCAGCTGAGGATAGAGGATATAGTAGATGATGAAGAAAATGAAGGTGAAGTGACTGAACCTGTTGAGTAGAAGGAAGAAGAAAAGTTCTATACTCTTGAAGAGCTAGATGGCATGGAAAACACTTCATATGCTTTTATGGCCAGAAAATTTCCAAACATCAGATTCAAGAGAAACCAACCCTTCAAACCTAGTCCCCAAAACCATTCATTCAACAAGAGCAAGACACATGTGAAAGTAAAAAAGAATAAATTCAAAACCAGCCATGTGGATAGGTCATCTGTAAGGTGTTATAGATGCAATGACCTAGGGCATTTTGCCAGTGAATGCAAGAAGCCTAAAAAGAAGGATAAGGAGTTTCTAGAGCTTGAAGCTAAGTATGAGGCCTTTCTGAAAAAGCAAACACAAGGCAAGGCCTACATAGCTGAAGGGAAGTGTTGGGATGACTCTGATAGTGATGGAGAAGAGCAAGAATTCTGTAACTATGCCTTGATGGCAGATTCCAAGGATGAACAATCTCCATCTGACTTTCAGGTACCATCTCTCACTACCATAGATATGTCTATTTCTGAATATAAATGTATGGTTGAACATTTGTCTATTGAAATGTTTAATATTCATACCAGTATGTCTGTTGCTAATGAAGAGATTGCTAAACTGTCTACTAGAAATGAACTGTTAAACAAGAAAAATGAGGAACTTGAGCTAACTGCTATGCAAGTAGATAACCTTAAGAAAGAAGTTGAATATCTGCAGAATAAGGTTCTATGTGCTAGTCAGGTTGAGAAGGCTCTTAGGGATGAGCTAGCTGAAAATGAATTCAAACTAAAATATTTTAAGAACTCATTTAGTATATTGCAGTCCTACCATGTGAGAAACCAAGCTAAACCCAAGGCTGCAATTGGACTTGACTATGACACTCTTAAACAGAGGAAAGGCTATGTTGTCATTGAAGATGACATAGTTGTTCAGAAGGAAGTACCTCATATTTTGAAAAAGATTGAGTCTCCAATCTTTAAAGAACCAACAATTGAGATTGATGAGGATGCCTTACTCATTAAACAAATGTTGAATGATGAGGATGAGGCACAGTCTACTAAAGAACCAGCATCCTCTAAGGGTGAGAGTGTCAAGCCAAAAGCCAAGGAGCCAATAGGAGGTAGACCTAGACCTGAGAAGTTTGTGAAGTTTGTTTCAGCTGGGAAAAATGAATCTAAGAAGAAAGTGGCTAATAAGAAACATAACAGGAATGGAAAACTAGGGATAAACAAGAATAACAATTATGCTTATGTGCCAAATGCCCCTGGGAAAGTTTGTCAAAACTGTTTTAGCATAAATCACTTAACTCATGCATGCAAGAAACCAACTGGTAGTGTAGCTAAACCATTCTTTGATTGCTCTGTGCCTTTAAGACAGAGATTCACCTTTTTGTGATAAACGTGACTGTATGCCATGCAATATGAATGTTATGACTAGCTGTTTTAATTTGAGAAGACAATTCATGGATGGTTGCATCAGTCACAACATTCACACACACTACACAAGGCCAGAGTCTTCAAGTCCTCCTAGAGCTAGGAAGGTACCTCTGTCACCTAAGTTTGAGATCTCAGTTTCTAAGACTTCTAACAGTGACAAGAAGACTAGTCCTAAGAAAACTAATAAGCATGTTGTTTTTGATCAATCTGTTTCTAAGCCAAGTGGACCCAAAACTTGTTTGGGTACCAAAGGAGAAGTAATACCTTTGTGTATGCAGGGCAAAGAACAAGAAAAGAAAGTCATGTGGATTTTGGATAGTGGATGCTCAAATCATATGACTGGTGATATGGCCCTGCTATCACACTATGAGGAGAAGGCTGGCCCAATGGTTGCTTTTGGAGATGACAGCATAGGTAACACATTGGGATATGGCAAGTTAAAAGTTGGTAATGTCATTGTTGAAGATGTAGCACTAGTCAAGGGACTCAAGCATAATCTGCTAAGTGTTGGTCAGTTTACTGACAGAGGATTCAAAGTAAACTTTGACAAGGATGAATGTTTGATCACCCACAATAATACTGGTGACTTTGCTCTATCTAGAGTAAGGAAAGGAAGCCTGTTTGTAGCCAATATGGACTCTGCAAGCAAGGACAAAGTTTGTCGCTTCTACTCAAAAGCATCAAATGAAGATTGTTGGCTGTGGCACAAGAAGCTATTACACTTGAACTTCAAGACCATTAATTCTCTGGTCAAAAGAGAGTTAGTACGAGGCATGCCCACACTTGAATTCTGTCAAGAAGGAGTGTGTGAGGCTTGTCAAAAGGGAAAAATGAAAAGGTCAAGCCACAAGTCAAAGACAGTGACATCAATCACCAAGCCCCTGCAATTAATTCATATGGATTTGTTTGGGCCTGTCAATATTATGTCACTCTCAAGAAAGAAGTATGCACTGGTGATGGTTGATGACTACACAAGGTATACATGGGTGGAATTTCTAGCATCAAAGGATGAGGCTCCACAAGTGATCATTGAGCACATAAAGAAAATTGATAAGGAAGCAAAGGCCAACAATGCAAGTGTGATTGCATTGAGAAGTGATAATGGAACAGAGTTCAGAAATGCCTTACTTGAAGCATTTTGCAAAGAGAATGACATTTCTCAACAATTCTCAGCTCCAAGGACTCCACAACAAAATGGAGTTGTTGAGAGAAAGAATAGAACTCTGATTGAGGCTGCTAGAACAATGTTGCTTGATGCAAAGATGCCTACATATTTTTGGGCTGAGGCTGTGAGCACTGCATGCTATATCCAGAATAGAACTCTCATCAACAAAAACACTGGAAAGACACCTTAAACTTTGATGACTGGAAAGAAGCCTACTCTTAAGTATGTTCATACTTTTGGAATCACATTCTTTGTGTTGAAGGATAATTCAGAATATGTTGGAAAGTTCGATGCAAAGGTATTTGAAGGAATTTTTCTTGGCTATTCTATGGAGAGAATTGCATACAAAGTTTATGTCATCAGTCAAAAGAAAGTTATGGAAAGCACTGATGTGACATTTGATGACAGCAAACTACCTGGATTAGAAGAAGCCAATGATGAAGATAGAGATCCATTAAAGTTTGAAAATCTAGATGATTCTGATGAAGAGATTGAAATTGAAGTTGAAACTGTAGTTCAACAAACTCAAGTGAATGATAAAGTAAGAGAAGAATTTGTGCCAATCAACAGGGAAGAGACAAGCATCCAAGACACACCTGTGAATAGTGGCAACTTCACAGGGGGAGGAAATGAAAATGATCATGACTTGGATGATGAAGCAACATCAAGGTTGAGAAATCAAACTGAGCATTCAAGGAAATGGGATAGATCACACACTGCTGAGCAAATTATTGGAGATCCAAATGCAGGAGTGAGAACTAGGAGAGCAACTCAAAATGAGTGTCTCTATGGTTGCTTTTTATCTCAGATTGAGCCTAAGAAACTTGATGATGCACTTTTGGATCCAGATTGGATTATTGCTATGCAAGAGGAGCTGAATCAATTTGAAAGAAACAAAGTATGGGAACTTGTCCCTGCACCAAAGAACAGAACCATTATTGGAACAAAATGGGTTCTGAAGAATAAGATGGATAAAGATGGTGTAATAGTAAGAAACAAAGCAAGGTTGGTTGCAAAAGGATACTCTCAACAGGAAGGCATTGATTATGATGAGACATTTGCCCCTGTTGCTAGATTGGAAGCCATCATAATCTTCTTGGCATTTGTTGCTCATTCAAACTTTAAAGTCTATCAAATGGATGTCAAGAGTGCATTTCTGAATGGGGAGTTGGAAGAAGAAGTTTATGTGCAACAACCACCTGGGTTTGAGGATCCACATTTCCTAGAATTTTTCTACAAATTGCTTAAGTCATTATATGGACTTAAGCAGGCTCCAAGGGCATGGTATGATACTTTATCACAATTTCTTCTTAAAAATCAATTCACTAGAGGCACATTGGACAAGACACTGTTTTACAAGAACATGGTAATGATATTATCCTAGTTCAGATCTATGTGGATGATATCATATTTGGCTCTACAAATGAAAAGCTGTGTGAGAAATTCTCTAAGCTCATGCAAAGCAGATATGAGATGAGTATGATGGGAGAGTTAACATTCTTTCTTGGATTGCAAGTTAGTCAGAGGAAGGATGGTATCTTCATCAGTCAAACCAAGTACATCAAGGATTTATTGAAGAAGTTTGACTTAGAAGACTGCTCACCTGCAAAGACACCCATGGCCACTGCCACCAAATTGGATGAAGATGTCAAAGGCAAGATAGTAGATATCTCAGTCTGCAGAGGCATGGTTGGTTCTCTACTCTATCTCACTGCAAGTAGGTTGGACATCATGTTTGCTACATGTCTGTGTACAAGGTTTCAATCAAATCCAAAAGAGTCACACTTGATTGCTATAAAAAGGATTTTTAGATATCTGAAGGGCACTCCAAACTTGGGTTTATGGTATCCTAAGGACACAGGGTTCAATCCGGTTGGTTATTCTGATGCTGATTATGCTGGATGCAGAGTGGATAGGAAAAGCACCTCAAGTAGCTGCCAATTTCTTGGACAAAGGTTAGTCTCTTGGTACAGCAAGAAACAACAATCTGCGTCAACTTCCACAGCTGAGGCTGGATACATAGCTGCTGAAAGTTGCTGTGCTCAAGTGCTTTGGATTATAAATCAACTTAGAGACTATGGACTTGTGTTGGAAAGAATTCCAATCATGTGTGACAACACAAGTGCAATCTCTATAGTTTCCAATCCTGTCAATCATTCTAGAACAAAGAACATTGACATCAGATATCATTGAGTTGCATTATATCTCTATAGATAAGCAACTAGCTGACATATTCACTAAGCCATTATATGAAGCCACCTTTACAAGGTTGGTTAGTGAAATTGGAATGTTGAATTCTTCAGATTCTGGCTAAGTGAAAATATCAACTAGGTTGTTGCAGCAGTAAACACTTACTTTATCTAAATGCTCAATATTTTTGAAGTAAGTGTTGGCTGGAATATGATTTATAAATATTTCAGATTTGCTGCATATGTTGAAAATCATATTCAAATTATCTTGAAATTTCTATGAAATTTTAAGATTATCAATATTTAATTTTTTAGAATACTCTTCATTGAATAATTCTGGTGAATTTTGAAAAGATAATGAAAATTAAATATTATGAGTGGAAAGTATAGCTCGATAAGTCAGACTTCTCTAATGACTTTCATGTCTATGGTCGACTTCTCTAACAAGTCTATTTGGAACACTCTTGAGTTCTCGAATAGTGCATTTTGGAGAAGTCTAACAGAGACTTGCTTGACTTCTCGAATAGGACATTTGAGTTCTCTAATGATTCTCGAATAGAACATTTGAGTTGTCGAATCATTTGAAAAGGCTGAATTTTCGTTGAATCTTAACCGTTTTTGGATTTTTTATCAGAATTTTAAATCACTCATAAAAACATATTTAATTATTTCTAAGTTAGATAATTGCCAGCTGTGAGTTACAAACTGCTTGAGATATCGATTAAGCTTTTCTTGACTTATCGAATAGTTGATTTCTACTTCTCGAATGCCTGACTTGTCGATACAAAACATATATGTAATCGACAATTCAAGTACTTCATACTTATACAATTTTGCATCTATTCGTTTCATTTCATTCGATTTCTCAAGCATCTAAAGTTCCAAAACCTCTGAAAACCCTAACTTCAAAAGCTAAATTTCTTCTTCAACCTTCATTCTCTTCTCTCGTCTCTCTATGTAACAACGGCAAATACCCAACTTACAATTCCTACCCACACCAACTTCATTGCTATTAATAGTGATGTGGAAGCACCCAATTCTAATTTCAAGTGCTTCGTTCGCTGGATGTCTGAGTCATACATCAAGGATGCACTCTCATCCAACCCAACTCTGTACCTAGATCTTCTAGAACAGTTTTGGAGGATAGCCACTGTGGAAGTTGTTGCTCTCAAAAATGCAGCAACCTCTTATATCATCTACTGCAAAATACAAGAGAAAGAGGTTACTATCACTACAGAGGATATGAATCAAGCACTAGGACTTCATCAGGACCTGTATCACCCTCTGGTATATGATGATGATTTGATTACATTCTTCGACTTTATCAAAATGTTGATACAATCAAGATTGGAAAAATGAACCGAAAGTGTCTCAGAAAGGAATGGAGTTTTGTGTTCGCCACACTACTACAGGTGTTCACTGCTAGAAAGTCGAGTTTTGATCAAATCGGTGCACTTGCACAGCAAATTGCATACTCCCTGGCATATGATAGGAAAATAAATGTGGGTAATCTAATTATGCAGGAGCTATATGGGAGACTTGGTAAGAACTCAACCAAGAGAGGTACTGAAATTTTCTTCCCTCGTTTTATTCAATCTGCTCTTAATTTTATAGATAATAAACTGATTGAATTGCCTGGGATAGATAGAAATAGAATAGGCTATCCGAAATCCATGACCAAACTCATTTTTGGTAACTTGGAGACTAGGAATGATGTGGATGTGAGACTTGAAATAACTCCTCATATGCAGAGTTTATTTGAATCTTACCCCCACAACATGCCAACATTTGCCTCTAAGTCTGAGTTAGCACAGCCCAAGCAAGTAGAACAAAATGCTAACCAAGGGCCTGCTAACCAACCCCCTCAACCAAACGCTGTACCAAACATAGATCCACCTGCATCATCCTCTCAACGGGGTGGTGTTAGTAAAAAGGAGAAGAAGAAGAGAAAACAGATTGAATCTGAGCCCTTGAATATCTTAACAGAAGCGGCATTGGCTGTAGAATTAAGTCTAGAAAGTGAGGAACCTGAGTCACCCTTACAGAGACCAAAGAAGAAGAAATCACAAACCACCTCTTCAGTCACATAAATGGCTGAAGTTGTAAAATCAAGGGCAAACAGCTCACTAGATGTATTGTAACGCCCCGACTTCCCAATATTAAAATATACTGTTTATAACAAAATAAAATTTGATACAAGGGAATTTTAGAAAATTTCGGCATGAAGTATTCAATTCCAATATCTCAACTCTTTACTCTCTTTACATCAATCTCTATTTCTTATTCGCTGGCCTCTACTCGGTCATACATTCGTCTTTCCTTTATCACTTGTCAGTTTCTACACGAACACCTCGTCTACTCCGCTGAACATCTCGTTCCTCAGAATTTCGTTTGCACTGGCGATGGCTCTTAGTCAGCCTCCTATTCGTACCTCTAGAGAGTTCATCCCTGGCATTCTCTACTGGTTCAAACCCGTTTAGTGAAACAAGTGTTTGGGTGTATTTCAGAACTGCATGAACTGGTACAACCGAGTCTTCGAGAATTACGGGAACATACTCTTCTGACTCTTCTAAATTTTTATAGATATTAACATACTCTTCTCTAAGTCTGTAGTATTTGGTCTCTTTCTTCACATAATCATACAAGATTTCATACACAAATTAATTTCCATTCAATAACTTCTTTCCATAGAACTGTTTTGCACCCAAATAACAAGAAAGCCATATCTCTGTATCCAGATCATCCAACCCATACTCAATGCCAAACTTCTTGGTCCAATAAAACTCGCCAGTAACATTATCCAGTGTCCATAAATCAACCCCTGATCCAGATTCAAAGACCATAACAACAGAACCTTGGAAATCCATAATATCCGACCTCTTTCTTTGAATAGAGTTAGGGAATAGAACTAGTCCAAATACCTCGTCATGTAAATTAAAAAAAACACTAGCTGATCTTCAGCATCAAAGTACAGGACACCATTCATAGAAATAGTACTTGGCCATTGCGTAATTTGTGTTTTTAGATCAGGACCTTGTAGTTCTCTACAACAATCAGCATTTATGTATTATACCTTGACTACTGGAACAACATCTTCCCTGTTTTGATACACAAACCTAAGGAGCTTGTACTCATTAGAGATACTATCATACCCAAAACCAACATTAACTGGGAAATCTCTGGGGCCGAGTTCCCACGGATTTACGAATTCCAAAGGAAGTTTCTTAAACTTGTTGATAGACAGATTCCAAAGATAGACAAACATGATAATTAGATAGACAGATAACACATTACAACAAGTCATAAAACGGGCCATGGCAAAAGGACCTGGTATGTCAACGCGATCAAATTGTAAATGCAATTTCGACAAATCTTGTCCGTCAGCATCATTAAGCGCCTGGTTAATAAGGTGTCGCCGCCTTCGCTGTCGTTGTTGCTGCTGCAATTCAGCTGGTGTGGGTTCCAAAGCGTAAGCAAAGGGTTCCCAGGCAAGGAAGGCCAATTCTCGTGTGTTAATGAGATTAAGCAGTGTGGGATCATTTGTGATGATGGAATGTTGGATGTGAGATTTTACGAAATGAGGGTTGGAGATTGTGGATAGCCATGGCTTGCATATGAGCAACGATTTTACTGGAAGTCGGATAAGTACTTCGGTGACCATTCCTTCAGGTAAATCAGACAAGGACCTCATCTCCTTGTTTGCCATTGATTGTGAAGAATTCAAAGTGAAATGTTAGGGTTTATTTTGGGATGTTGTGTGTTTGTTTGTGTGCCTGTTTTATTATGTTCAGGGATTTTATAAAGTAGTCATACGTTGGTACTCAATCGACTCCGCTCTCATACATAGCAACTCAGGAACTTCGAACAAACATAATACAACGCAGCTGAACCCACATGTAACTCTACCCACAACACAACCCAGCTTGAATATACACTCATACTCTCGATAAAACACACACATTTAAATAGCAGAAAACAGGGGAGGTACAAACTGGTAACACAAAGCCTCAGCCCACACAACCATCCGTACGACAACATACACATACCTCGTATATACGCGTCATTCGATTCACACAGAACACACGCGGGACTCACACACACACGCGAGGTTGCAGCGAGACATAGAGAAAGGGAAGAATATGGGAGAGAAAAACGAGCTATTGAGTGAGAGAGATTGAGGAGAGGTGAGAGAGAAAAATTCTAGAGAGATTAAGGGAGACTCGAGAGAGTTCTAGAGAGGATGGAGAGAATTTGAGACTTAAGAACCCAGCTGAAACATAGAAATGAATTGAGAATATCTAGTTGCCAATTTAGGGATTTAGATGCTAGGGGGAAATTTAGTAACTTGATAACGCTGAAAATAAATAAAAAATACCACTTCAAATCAACTTTAAAATTATATTAATCGAAAAAAAATAAAAAATTTAAATTTAACAATTCTAAAGTATAATTTATGAAATTACCAACATCCCCATATTTTCAAAATATTTTTAGAATAAAAAATGAATTAAATATAAATTTTACAAGTTTGGATCCATAAAGTGAAATAAAACTCTTAAAATCATTTTTAAATACCAAAACAACCAAATTAATACACCCAATATTTCTAAAAACTAATTAAATATACAAAGATGATATTGCAAAAGATTTCATGATTTTTAATCACTACGGTGATTTTACAAAAAAATTTCAAAGATCAATAATGCATAATTTAAATAGATTTTTTTTTTATCAGAAAAATTCAAATGAAAATACACGGACCTACACGACACACATACATCACCATATAAACATGTAAACATGATGTCACATATATTCAATCATAAAGAAAATTTTCACATCATATAATCCATATTTAATAACAATAATTATAAATACGATATTTTCTAGGGCGTTATATCCTTCCCCCCTTAATAGGATTCTGTCCTCAGAATCGACCGTAAGACGGTATCTTCAAACATTTCTCTTTAAATTTCCAAGTCATTTCTTTCATTCTAGAATTCCTTTATATCATTTCATATCTCGCTAGGCTCGTCCTGTAAGCCCGCAGATTCCAACATAAAAATCAAACCTTTGGTTTACATGTCTCGTTAATTCTAGATACTGATCACTCGCACGTGAAAATCCTTTTCTACCGAAAATCGGACATGACCTATTCGTATAATGGACTATGTCTGTACACAACGCCTCAAGTACTAACCCAATCATCCATAAACAATTCATTCATATACAATACTAAAACAAAATTCGCATTGATTTGTAGCAACATATAAACGAAGAAATCTGCTTTGACTCGTAGTAAACAGGTAGTTAATTAAATCTTTAAAATAAAATTCACGCGACTAAAACAATTGATACTACTTCCACGCTCCTACTCATAATTCAGATTGCCCCAGATAAAATTCTGAGAAAAAGAATATCAAGAAATCCCCCACCCATTCTTACTCCCCTTTCAACGTACAATGTCACTCGAGGAGGGAATAATTGGGAAACTTCTATCCATCCTTAATCCCATTGTTTTACTGAGTAACCTTTTCGAAACTAATAACCATTTACCTTGAAACGTATATATATCTCATTCGCGATACAAACTATCCTGGGAAAGCGACTTCCGAACCATTACTCTATATATTTTATAAATCATTAAAATTTAAACTCTGCACATTATAATTCCCATTTTTATCAATATCTCGTTTTTTTTTTTTGAACGATTCCATTCTTTTAAAGTCCACTCCTTCACATCCTGCTTCATTCCATTCATCTTGGTACTTCTCAATTTCCTCTATTAATTCATTTGCAATAATCTAGACCATTGGATCTTCCACTTCCCAAATTCTTTGAACATTTTCTTGAGCATTGCATGCCTATTTAATCTTTCCTGGTTCATCCTGTTGCACTGACACTTGAGCAGTTTTTTTTCTCCTCTTTGACTCCTAAAAGCTTTCTTCACTTTTATCCATTCGTTTCTTGATTTATAGCTTGTCCACTACTATAGCTATCTTGGTAAAAATCTTCGACAATATAAGGAAATTCCTAGCTGATCCTTCAAAACTTTTGATCTCTGCTGGCATCTTCGGCCTTTCCCGATTCATTACCGCTTCCTTTTCTCGTAGTTCACTTTGATCCTTTTATCATATCCAGTAGATTATAATTCTTTCAATTCCACTTTCTGACTTGAAAGATAACTTATATATCTCTTGCAAATCATAATTTCGCCTTCTTATTCTCACACCTTGCCAGTAATTTATAATTAACTATACAATCCAATTCTAGCTCACACCCAGCTCCTTTAACTGCCATCCCATTCATATTCTTTATATCGTCATTCATAATCATATTGAACTTCTAGTTTCTAATTATGTCACTTCTCACCATACGGTCTTTTTTTTTTCTTACAATTACAGCTTTTCATATTAATCTTAGTACAATTAAAGTAGTCTTCCTCTTAAAATCTTAACTTCTGATAAGGGTAGTCCTGCTAGTCTCAGTAATTCATATCCTGTAAATAGTTATCTTTCCTCGTTATTCTGGTTTTCAAAATCTCCTAAATCTTACTTTCCTTTTCAGCTAAATCTCACATCCTCGGCTAACACAATTCCTGTAAATTTCCTGATTCTCTGTCTTCCTTTCTTACCGTCTCGTTCCATCTGGGTCAATTCTCAATCTTACTCTTAATATTCATGATCCTCTGAACCACATTCGCATAAGTCATTAACTCCCACGTAATCACTTTACTTCCCATCTAGCTTTACTCTGCTTCGCTCAATTTATCTTATCCTAGTTCTAAAATTCATACCCGATAGTTGGTCTCGAATAATTTAAAATCTCATAATATTCCTGTTTCCCTATCAAAAAGTGAAATATGCAGTAAACAAATGTTTTTCAACAATCTTTCTTTAACATAACTATCACATACTAACTATATCCATTTTCACTTTACTTTTGACCTTAACCAAATTATTATTTCGTGTCCTTGTCATCTGCCCCTTAACCATACTCAGTTATTCATATTATCGAATCTTGCACGTGTATTGTCAATCCAAAGAATAATCTAACTTGATATTCCATCTCTGCTTTAACCTCAATTCTAAAGCCTGCTCATCAAATTCTCAGTAGACGTAAATGTAACTTCGACCACTTAAAATGTCATCATCTATCTTTACTGCTTTTAATCACTAATAATTTTAGGAATCGTAAGGGTTTATAACAAAAAGAAATCAATAAAATAGGCAGGTGCTAACATGTATGAGTACAAGATGAGTTTTGTTTGAAAAAAAAATAACTGAGAGATCAATATGATCATTGAACTGTTTTCAGGTTGCATTTGTCACTTAGATCCACCGCCATAGTACAAAAAGGTGGCCAGCCTTCAGTACCTTCATGACAAACACAATTAGTGGCGTCCCACCAGACTTCTATCACATAGATAGTATGTCCCTGAATCCCCTACATGCATTGGGTTGTTCATCCCAGTTAGAATAAAGAAGGTTAGGTATTCAGAGAGAAACAAAAAGAATTCAAAAGTTTCAAGAGTTTATATATATATAATGTTGAATAAAGAATAGCAAATGTTAGGGGAAGATAGAAAGAATTCAAGGGTCTAAATAATTTATACACGTCATGTTGAATCAAGTGATCCCCTGGAAAATAGCGGTATCTCAAAAAAATAGGAATGTGTTTAAATAAATCTGAAAAATTCGTCATCAATTGAAGTATAGTTGATTATCAAAGGTGATGGGGTATTATCAAAATAAGAAGGAACAAGAAGAAAGGTTAAATCTCCTTAGTTAATGAAATCAACGGCTAGTAATGAATAACTACGCCATTCCTCCAACCCATGCCAGGTATCGCATTTCACATCTTGTTTACAATCCTTTCGCACTTTCTATATCGCTCACGGGGTAACTAAAGTCGGAAAAGAAACTCTAGAAGGTACACGAAGGTCTGCACGTAGCGTCTTCCAAGTCGATAGCTCTAGTCGTCTATTTATCGTATGTTGTTCCAAATCATCTACCTCGTCCTAAATTGAATCTCCGGATGAATCGAATTTCTGCTCGCACGATAAGTCGAAATACCAATTAACGTCGTAACAGTCGTCCTAATATCCTAAGACGAACCTTATCCTAAATTATCATATCTAACGTCCCACTTAAATACGCATACTTAATCATCCTAACTTGTTTCAGTGACCATAACCTGTTGCTCTGATACCAACTTGTAACGCCCCGACTTCCCAATATTAAAATATACTGTTTATAACAAAATAAAATTTGATACAGGGGAATTTTAGAAAATTTCGGCATGAAGTATTCAATTCCAATATCTCAACTCTTTACTCTCTTTACATCCATCTCTATTTCTTATTCGCTGGCCTCTACTCGGTCATACATTCGTCTTTCCTTTATCACTTGTCAGTTTCTACATGAACACCTCGTCTACTCCGCTGAACATCTCGTTCCTCAGAATTTCGTTTGCACTGGCGATGGCTCTTAGTCAGCCTCCTATTCGTACCTCTAGAGAGTTCATCCCTGGCATTCTCTACTGGTTCAAACCCGTTTAGTGAAACAAGTGTTTGGGTGTATTTCAGAACTGCATGAACTGGTACAACCGAGTCTTCGAGAATTACGGGAACATACTCTTCTGACTCTTCTAAAGTTTTATAGATATTAACATACTCTTCTCTAAGTCCGTAGTATTTGGTCTCTTTCTTCACATAATCATACAAGATTTCATACACAAAGTAATTTCCATTCAATAACTTCTTTCCATAGAACTGTTTTGCACCCAAATAACAAGAAAGCCATATCTCTGTATCCAGATCATCCAACCCATACTCAATGCCAAACTTCTTGGTCCAATAAAACTCGCCAGTAACATTACCCAGTGTCCATAAATCAACCCCTGATCCAGATTCAAAGACCATAACAACAGAACCTTGGAAATCCATAATATCCGACCTCTTTCTTTGAATAGAGTTAGGGAATAGAACTAGTCCAAATACCTCGTCATGTAAATTAAAAAAAACACTAGCTGATCTTCAGCATCAAAGTACAGGACACCATTCACAGAAATAGTACTTGGCCATTGCGTAATTTGTGTTTTTAGATCAGGACCTTGTAGTTCTCTACAACAATCAGCATTTATGTATTATACCTTGACTACTGGAACAACATCTTCCCTGTTTTGATACACAAACCTAAGGAGCTTGTACTCATTAGAGATACTATCATACCCAAAACCAACATTAACTGGGAAATCTCTGGGGCCGAGTTCCCACGGATTTACGAATTCCAAAGGAAGTTTCTTAAACTTGTTGATAGACAGATTCCAAAGATAGACAAACATGATAATTAGATAGACAGATAACACATTACAACAAGTCATAAAACGGGCCATGGCAAAAGGACCTGGTATGTCAATGCGATCAAATTGTAAATGCAATTTCGACAAATCTTGTCCGTCAGCATCATTAAGCGCCTGGTTAATAAGGTGTCGCCGCCTTCGCTGTCGTTGTTGCTGCTGCAATTCAGCTGGTGTGGGTTCCAAAGCGTAAGCAAAGGGTTCCCAGGCAAGGAAGGCCAATTCTCGTGTGTTAATGAGATTAAGCAGTGTGGGATCATTTGTGATGATGGAATGTTGGATGTGAGATTTTACGAAATGAGGGTTGGAGATTGTGGATAGCCATGGCTTGCATATGAGCAACGATTTTACTGGAAGTCGGATAAGTACTTCGGTGACCATTCCTTCAGGTAAATCAGACAAGGACCTCATCTCCTTGTTTGCCATTGATTGTGAAGAATTCAAAGTGAAATGTTAGGGTTTATTTTGGGATGTTGTGTGTTTGTTTGTGTGCCTGTTTTATTATGTTCAGGGATTTTATAAAGTAGTCATACGTTGGTACTCAATCGACTCCGCTCTCATACATAGCAACTCAGGAACTTCGAACAAACATAATACAACGCAGCTGAACCCACATGTAACTCTACCCACGACACAACCCAGCTTGAATATACACTCATACTCTCGATAAAACACACACATTTAAATAGCAGAAAACAGGGGAGGTACAAACTGGTAACACAAAGCCTCAGCCCACACAACCATCCGTACGACAACATACACATACCTCGTATATACGCGTCATTCGATTCACACAGAACACACGCGGGACTCACACACACGCGCGAGGTTGCAGCGAGACATAGAGAAAGGGAAGAATATGGGAGAGAAAAACGAGCTATTGAGTGAGAGAGATTGAGGAGAGGTGAGAGAGAAAAAGTCTAGAGAGATTAAGGGAGACTCGAGAGAGTTCTAGAGAGGATGGAGAGAATTTGAGACTTAAGAACCCAGCTGAAACATAGAAATGAATTTAGAATATCTAGTTGCCAATTTAGGGATTTAGATGCTAGGGGGAAATTTAGTAACTTGATAACGCTGAAAATAAATAAAAAATACCACTTCAAATCAACTTTAAAATTATATTAATCGAAAAAAAATAAAAAATTTAAATTTAACAATTCTAAAGTATAATTTATGAAATTACCAACATCCCCATATTTTCAAAATATTTTTAGAATAAAAAATGAATTAAATATAAATTTTACAAGTTTGGATCCATAAAGTGAAATAAAACTCTTAAAATCATTTTTAAATACCAAAACAACCAAATTAATACACCCAATATTTCTAAAAACTAATTAAATATACAAAG
Organism: Saposhnikovia divaricata; assembly: GCA_036435485.1. Classification (NCBI taxonomy): domain Eukaryota; kingdom Viridiplantae; phylum Streptophyta; class Magnoliopsida; order Apiales; family Apiaceae; genus Saposhnikovia; species Saposhnikovia divaricata. Next base: position 63,669,722 of record CM071595.1, on the reverse strand, counting down.
ATGATATTGCAAAAGATTTCATGATTTTTAATCACTCCGGTGATTTTACAAAAAAAATTCAAAGATCAATAATGCATAATTTAAATAGATTTTTTTTATCAGAAAAATTCAAATGAAAATACACGGACCTACACGACACACATACATCACCATATAAACATGTAAACATGATGTCACATATATTCAATCATAAAGAAAATTTTCACATCATATAATCCATATTTAATAACAATAATTATAAATACGATATTTTCTAGGGCGTTATATGTATCCTCTCAATAGGTTGCATCTATAAAATCAAGCATCCTCCCCAATGCATCTACTTGTAATGAGTCAGCACATGGGAGTGATAAGGTTGGCACAACACTGAGTGGAGAGCACATCATACTTGAAACTCCCTCTATTTCTCAGGGGGAGTTGCCAAAATCAAATCTACAAGACAATTCTCTTCCAGAATCTATCACTGAAATTTCTTTGGAGCCTGCAACTCAAGCAATTGAGGAGCAAGGCATTTATCACCAAGAATTCTCTTCTCTTGGTGAGCCAATGGACTCAAGTGACTTAGTGCATGACACTCACCACCCAGGAACAACATTTAGATGGTGAGGGAATGCAAGCTGGGGCATATCCTGATGACACCATCACAAAAACAGAGGATTCACTAGTTTTCACTAGAGACTCTGTGCCTGTGTCAACTACTGTTGTAACTCATCCCTCTCTTATGGAGACAACATTAGTAGAGTCAATCCATCCGGTTACAGAAGTTGCATCTGTAACTGAGGAGTCTCGCTTGCCTAGCTCTAACTATGACTTTTTGTCACAATGGCTGAAGCCTGTGCAACATGACAGTGCTTCAGGATCAGGGTCTGTTCCACCATAATTGACGGTTGAAGCACTTCAAAGCTTAGTTGTGGATCAGATTCCTGAGTTTGTTAAAATAGCCCAAAACCTGGTCACATTCAACATATCAAATCCAGACTATGAAACCATTCTGCTGTGTCACAGAGATGATGTGGAGTTGCAAAAGGAGAAAATAGCAGATGAAGCTGAGAGAGATGGCAATGTAGATGCCTGGTTGCAAGGAAAATATGACATTACTCTCAATGAAGCTCTTCAATACCTAAGAGAGGAATACATCACTTCACTGGGCTCTAATGCCAAATCTCTGACTCCTGGTGAAGTGTATGAGGCTATAAATGATTCTTACAAGGGATTCCTCAAGGCTGCTCACTATCTTGGGAAGGGAGTTAAAACAGCAATCAATAAAGTATGTGATGCAACATCCAAGGAAGTAAGTGAAATAAAAAGAGAATTTGCTACCAAGTTTCCCACTCTAGATCCTGTCCTCAAAACTATACAAGACTGCAAAACTACCTGCACCAAGATGGACAATGGCTTGGCTTTGCTTTATGGAACTGTCAGTAATCTAGCAACTCAATTTCAAAATCTATCTGGTCAGACAACTGATGCCAATGCCATGCTAAGGACTCTATTTGCAAATCAATATGGAGATAAGTTGGTGACTGAAGTCCCTGTTCATAAAATGACCAAATTTGAGGTATTGAGGCTTAAGGAACAATCATTGTCTGGTTTTTTATCTACTGAGTTATTCAACAAGGTGGATGCTCTGGAGAAAGAAGTGACCTCTCTCAAATAGTCAAATGCTCATCTTACAGACACAGTTACAACTCTTACTGAAAAGTTGGACACTCAAGTCACCACCAAAGCTGAGGTTCTTCTTTACCAACAACTGATGCTATCTGCTATAATGAAGCACATGGGACTCCCTCTGCCTGATGAATCTATCAATCCCACCTCTTCCAACCCAAAGGCCCCTACCAAAGCCTCTTTGCCTGACAACAAGCCTAAGGGGGATAAGAGGACCTTAAGGAACTCAAAACCCAAGGGGGAGAAACCTAAGGAGAAAGGTATTGTCATCATTGAGGGTGGTCAAGGTTCAAAAACTACAACTCATGTTCAATGCAAAGAGAAAGCTAAAACTGATGAACCTCCATCTTTTCTTCCAGTTGTTACTCTACCACCTGTGCACATCACTACTCCAAGTGGCCAAAAGTAAATTGTCACTACTACAGTGGTGGCAGGTTCCATGCCAAGTGATCTAGTCCAAACCTCTAGACATGAAGATGATCAGCCAATTGAAGTTAGTGTAGTTACAGAGGCCAAGCTGATAGAAGTAGCAAACTCAGAGATCTATCATCATAATGCCTTCTTGAAGTTTCTTCAAGTCTCTAAGGCAAAGTTTAGAGGAGACACACTGCTGTACAGAAGAAGTCTTAATGAACAAATCAAATATCTGACAGTGATACCAAGGAAGCTAAATCAAATCTATCTCAAGGAGATTATGATGGTGTCAAATGGCAAAATATGGAATCTATCTTATGACACCTTGAAAGTCCTAAAATTCACTGAGATTGATGCTATCTTGAATCTAATTGATCAAAAAGGGGAGAACAACAAGAGTCTGTACTCTGAACTTAGGAATGGTCAACAAGCTAGATTGCCTGAAGTGTGCATTAATCCATGAACCATTCTCTATCAGTCTGGTACAAAGATAGAAGATGTCAATCAGCTTGTCATTCCCAAGGATCTCATTATCAAAAATCACAGACTTATAATTGACATCATTGATCAACTACAAAAGAAGAATGGGATAAGGACTGCTGAAGAGTTGGAAGCATTGAATATTCTCAGATCTTTCATAGCAACTGGATCTGTCCCAGAGATGGCTAAAGCAAGGAGGAGTAAGGATGATAAAGATGAAGACAAGAGTGATGGGAGGAGAAACATCACAGGAGTAATAAGGGTGATGAAGATAAGAAGAAGAAGAAGAAGGATAGTAAAGACAAGAAAGTTGATGATGACCAAGGCAAAGTCTATGAGAGGAAAAGTGGAAAACAGCAAGCCTTAGGCATTGCTAACTGTAATCTCACCATAACACAAGACTCTAAGTCTAGGGTGAATACAATTAGTAGTGACCTACCAAAATCTACACCCATGGTTTCTGCAACTGCTTTGCCACCTCAAGAAGAGAAGAAGATACAAATCAAGAAACCATCTGTATGTTTCTAAAAGCAAACTGCTAATGGTATACTACAGTGGTCTACAAACAAAGGTCATAAGTTTCTGCCAAACATTGGAGTGAAAAAGGTTAAATTCAAGCATGTTGCAAGAAGAGTGAAGTTACCCAAGTCAAGGGCCCTAACTATCTATCCAGGACTGAAACTCCAACCACTAGATGAAGATTTTGATGAAGACCAACTGCAATTTCTAAGAGCTCAAAGAATCTACTATGCTGCAATTGTGAATGACTGCCTTGAAATCAAATACACTGATGGAAAACAGATGAAATTCAAACAAGGAGGTTGTCAAAATTGGGGCAAGCTATATGAGATAGAAAGAATTATTGCATTATTGGATTCTGAAGACAAAGTGGAGAGAGTATAGAAGCTGGAGTTGATTGATTTTGTGAAGATGAAGAGAGACTATGCTGAGAAGATAAGAAAGGGGTGCTTTGAGAAATTGCTAGAAAGGGAGAAGGAGATTGATAGGCTAGAAGTTGAAGCAGAAAAGCTAAGGGCAAAAGGATTGTGTAGAGTTCAATTCAATCCCTATGTTGTGAAGTATATGAGAAGAAATGGAGATCAGGTCAATATATAAATGAACATACTCAATCACTATCCTGCCAACATTCTGAAGGCAGTACTTGAAGATTTCAAGAACTCTATTATTCTTGAAGAATTAGATGATATGGCAGAGATCATAAGAGCTATGGATGAGAATGCAAGAAAGGAGAAAGAAAGGAAACAAAAGGCATATGATGATCTACTAGCCAAGGCAATGAAGATGGAATCAAATGACAAAGGCTAGTATTTCATCATAATCTGTAAGATCGCTCATTGTAGTTCTATCCATGTTGTTAATCAATTTCATACATGTACTGTCAAGTTTTATCTTTATGTATGTTAGGCTTGTTATCAGACATGAAATTGTGACTAAGGGTCTCACTCACAATTTGGGGGAGATTGTTAGTCACAGAGGCATGCCTGAGTACATCTATAACAAGCCTAATTGTTTGTAATACTTTGCATTACCTACATGACCTCTTAACTGAGTGGACCTCTAGTTGTAGAGTTTCTATTTGTTTAGTACTTGTAATAGGCATCAAATGGTAACTGTGAGACTGTACTTAAAAGTGAAAGAATAATGCTTGGAAGAAGATCCGAGGATCATGCCTCAAGCTTAGAGATAGAGACTTTCAAATAATCACAGTTGGGATTTGAAGAAATGAAGAATTTGCCTAAGTACCAATTCGAGAAGTATGTTTGTTATATTCGAGAAGTCTAGCCTTCGAGAAGTCAGGGATTCGATATCTCAAAAGACACTATTCGATATCTCTGGATGCACTGTTCGATATCTCAGAGATTCGATATGTCTACTACTCTATTCGAGAACTCAGAAAGTCAACAAGTCAAAGCATCATTCGAGTTCTCTAGGAGCCAACGAGTCAAGGTTCATTCGATATCTCAAAGACTCAGAAAGCTATTCGATAAGTTAAATGCTCTATTCGACAACTCAAGGATTCTTGAAGAAAAGAGCTATTCGAGAAGTGATTCGATATGTCAACTTTGCAATATTTGAGAACTCAGAGTTATCTAATCCTAGTTCTCGAACCCATCACTTAGCCACTTCTCGAATACATTCTTGGAGACAAACTACTGAAGAAATTGTACAAGTCAGAAACTTGCAACAAGCTAAAGCACTTTATGGACCACAAACTGTAAAGTACTTTGGAAAGCCTACAAGGAAGCTTAGAGAGATGTACGAGAGACAAAGAGCTAATGAAGTGGATCTGAACAGAACATCAAGAAGTCAAACCTGTAGCCGTTTGGATGCTTACTCAAAAAGATAGACACACTAGAAAGTAAATTTGTTTAGTTACCTTATTTGTAGTAAGTAGGCTGTATTCATGTTCTATAAGAATACAGCCTCACTTCTCTAGCAATTAAGGTTTTTCACATACATATTCAAGATATACATCTCTCTGAGAAAAACGAAGCTGAGAATACTACCATTTGTATTAACAGGTTGTAGCAAATCTTTATCTAATAAAATATTAGATTAAAGTGATATTGTGTCTTGTGTTGTTCATTTTCCGCACCTATATTTCTGCACACACATAACACATATCTTGCTACATACATCAAACAGATTCAAGAACAAGAAAAGTTCAAGAATCCATTCACCCCCCTCTGTATTCTTTTGTGTGTTTAATACTCAACAATTTATTCGAAAAATTTTGAAATTTTTAATTCGAAAAAATTTATACACATGTCTTGAAATTACTTGAAACATTAAACAGCCAGATCCCTTAGATATATACCCTTGTTGTCATCTTCAAAGGTATGTTTATTTTTAAATTTAATTATATTCTAATCATTCGACAAAAATTTAAAAATTCATCATTTTTAAATTTAATTAAATTTTAATCATTTGAGAAAAATTAAAAATTCAAAGAAAAAATTCACTTTGGATTGAAAAAGCGTGATAGCTTAAAATATTTTTTTGCATATATTGATTTATACGACTATAAATTGAATTTAATTAAATTCTAATCATTTGAGAAAAAATAAAAATTCAAAAAAAATTTCATTTTGGATTGAAAAAACGTGATATCTTAAAATATTTGTTTGCATATATTGATTTATACGTCTATAAATTGAATGGGTATGTTCATAACTGAAAATTTTAAAAATTTTAAAATTCATTAAAAATTTAAGAATTCATTAAAAAATTCAAAAAAAAAAATACCGATGACCTAACTGAAAATTGATATAAAAGTTCGGTGATAGATTATCAATTAAACTTCATTTCGTCAGCTGACACGTAAGCATTCCGTTCATGTTTTTAACGATAATAATGGCAGAAACCCAATTATAATGTTTTGCTTATACAAGTATGAGATTGAAAACTTTTTTGGAATCATGACCCAACCAAAAAGTTTCATATAATACAGTGATCAAATAGCTATTTAACCCTTAGTACATAGGAATTAATCATTGAGACAAGAAGAACCCGTCAAATACAATATGAACCAGGCAATTTCCTTCTAAGCTCGATATGATAATGACTGGTAAATGTTTTTCCTTTGGAAATATCTACAAATCCTTCCAAGAAGAATGGTGTAAGCAAATGCTTCTCTGCACATACCTAGAGCCTAAAAGAAAACCTAAAACCAATTTGGAGAAGAATGGTTGACGGATCAGTAGCTTTTGCCCTTGAAAAGATTAGTGATTTTCTTACGCAAGAACTTAACATACGGATAGGAGTCAGAACTGGTGTACAGTGGCTCAAAGATGAATTGGGATACCTTCGACCTTCAATAAGATCTGCGGAATCGAGGGAGGCAGAGGAAGTAATCCGCAAGTGGGTCAACGACGTCAGAGATGTTGCGAATGATGCTGTTGCACTCCTGCAGAACTTTAGCTCCCACCAGGAAGAACAAGCAGGTCTGGAACAATATATTCTGGATCGTATGTGGAGCTGTATTTGCATTTGGAAGAAAGAAGCTAAGCTCTATGATATTGGCAAGGATATCGAGTCACTTAAGGAAAGGATCGTTGTGATAAAAAACCGGCGAATCGAGTACAATATTGACAGCATCTTAGCCACTCCAAACGTGCAGCAGAAACAGAGAACATTATTAAGAACAACAGCCATTGATAACCAGGTTGATGTAGTCGGTTTTGAGGATGATATCAAGACTTTGATGGCTGTACTTGATAGCGGGGATCCCTCCCGGAAAGTCATTTCCATTCATGGAATGGGGGGGGGGGGGTTGGGCAAGACTTCACTTGCCACCAAGCTGTACAACTCTAGGGAGTTGAGACATTTTGACACTCGTGCTAAGGTTTGTGTCTCCTACAAATACAATATTAAAGATGTTCTAAAGAGACTAATAAAGTCTTTTATGGGACATGAGCATGAACAATATTTGTATATGATGGATGAACATGACTTGCTACAACACCTAAGAAAGTTACTGCAGGGTTGAGGCTGCTATATGGCAGTGATTGATGATATTTGGGATAAAAATGTTTGGGAACAGATTAAAATTGCATTTCCAAACGAAAAGAATGGTAGTAGGATCATCATAACTACTCGAAACAAGAAAGTTGCCGAAACAGTAGATGAGAAATGTTTTGTCTACCCGTTACAATTTTTGAAGGAAGAGGTGAGCTGGCAATTGTTCTGTAAGAGAGCAGAACCAACAACCCGGACCATGGAGAAGTTAGGAAAGGAGATGGTTGGAAAATGTGGATGCTTACCACTTGCAGTCGTGGTACTGAGCGGCCTATTATCGCAAAACAAGAACTATGAGTATTGGTTAAAGGTGAAGGAGCATATTTGGAGACACTTGAAAGACAACTCTGTGGATATTGAAGAAATACTAAGCTTGAGTTATAATGACTTGTCTTCAATGATTAGGGATTGTTTTCTTTACCTAGCGAGATTCCCGGAAGACCATAGTATTGGTGTTCAACAGTTGAAGCTTCTATGGATTGCGGAGGGACTCATAACAGAAGATAATGGCGGATATGGAGTAGTCAAGGAGGATTTAGCTCATGAATATTTGACTGATCTAATTAATCGCAATTTGATTCAGATTGAAACGGTGCACTGGAATGGAAAAGTTTTGGAATGCCGGGTCCATGATCTTGTACGTGAACTTGCAATGAATAAGGCAAAGGAGAACAAATTGTTGGTAATATTTGACTCAAGTAAACAACATCGAAATTCCATCCATATATTGGAAGGACAACTGCGTCATGCTATTGACAATGGAATTGGTGAGTACTTCAAATTATTTGGGGGTCGATCTGATGCTTTAGATATGCGTTCATTGGCACTAAATAACTCAAGTGGTAGAGTCGAATTAAAAGAAATGAAGTTGTTGTATTCCAGATTAAAAAATCTGAAAGTCCTAGATTTGACGAGTGTAGATTCAGAGAGCATACCAGAAGAAATTGGAGATTTAGTCCATTTAAAGTTCTTAGGCTTAATGGGTGGTATTTCTGAAAAAACATTAGTGATTCCTCGGAGTATAGGCAAGCTGAAAAGGCTACAAACTTTGTGTGGTTCGGCCTATAAATGTTACAAAGTTCCTAGAGAAATATGGGAGCTGAAAGAGTTGAGGCATCTAACCTTTGGATACTATATTGGGAGTATGAAGATAGGTAGCCACCAAACAAATCTCCAGACTCTAAGGCCATGTTTGTTTTAGGGGATTATAATTCTTGGAAAATCACACTATCTTTCTTAAATTTAAAGGATTATAATCCCATGAAAGTATATTGCTATCATCTTTTTGATTCATTTCTATGGGATTATAATACCTTCTTTCACAAGGTATTATAATCCCATGGGAGTGAACTAATGATCAAAATGTGAATTCATGGGATTATAATCCCTTACGTTTGGGATTTATAAGGTAATAATTTGGGGATTATAATCCCTTGAAACAAACATGGCGTAAGTCTTATACGGTACAAGGAATTACAGATTTATACTGCCAAAATCACCAACCTCCATACACTATCTATAGTAGAAGAATCAGAAGATTCATCATCATCATCATCATCAACAGAAGGAGGAAGAGGAGAATGTACTCACACTTTGGAGTCCATATCTAATCTAACAAGTCTCCAAACATTCAGCCTATTCTTCTTTTCTACGGTTATTCCAACAATGAAACCACTTTCATCTTGCAAGCATCTCAAGAGCGTTGACTTATTGGGTACTATAATATATCCATCAGAATTAAGTTTTCTGCCAAATTCAGTCACGGATTTAAGACTGGTTTGTAGTGAGTTTAAAGAAGATCCAATGCCTATTTTGGGAAATTTATTAAATCTGACTGCTCTTGAGTTGGATAGCGTGTACAATGGAAAAAAAATGGTTAGCAGTCATAATGCATTTCCAAGTCTTCAAATCTTAAGACTAATAGATTTTTCCGAACTGGAAGAATGGCAAGCTGAGGACGGAGGTTTCCCTTCACTTAAAAGTTTTCATAAAACTAATTGTAGGAAATTGAAGAAGATTCCAGTACAACTAGAAAGCTTGTCGATAGAGGACCCGGAACTTTAATTTTCAAATTTAGTGGATGTGGTCAAGTTCTGATTTCAGATTTAGGATTAGGGACCTGCAGCAGTACTCTTTATTATGGTCATTTTAAATTCTTTATTCAGAAGTAGATAACTGCAAATTTTCTGATTTTCTTCTGAATCTAGTGAATCTACACTTGTATTTTACTACTATTTTGCCTTATGTTGTCCCTCTTGAAATCCTGATAAATCACACCAATTTAGATAATTACAAACCCAAATTTGTTACTTGTCTAATCAATTGAAATTGATCATACATTATTGCTTGAGCATATTTATATAGAAATAGCCAGTCTCTGTGGGAACGAACTTAACTTATCGAATATTACTTGTGACCACGTGCACTTGCGTGATTTTGTGATAACATCTTTAATTTTGATTTGGACAATTACAACCCACGTAAAATTAACAAAATAATCTTTAATTTAGTGAAGTTTAATATTTTTTTAATTAAATCTATGCAGAAACAAAAAAGAGAAGAAATTGACGATTTTTTACGTTGAAATTCTATTTGATTTATGAATTCTACTTATAATTCGTTTTGATTATCAAAATACCCTTTTAATTATTTGAAGATAGTTCTACTAACAACCAAATACAATTTTAATAATAAGGGTAAGAGGGATTTTGTCCAAAATTTTGATAATCAGTAGTCTGGTCCTCCGTACGACAAAGATATTAAAATAAATAGATGAAAATCGTTGAATCTAGCATAAAAAAATATTTTATATTTTACTATGTTATAAACTAGAAAGTATATTTATATTAAAATACGAATATGTATATGTTAATGATTTTGCCTTATGTATATGGCACTTTCTTGACATGCCAAATTGCCAATGGAGTTGGTAGAACTGTCTCAATGTGCTTAATTCGTTTAGCTTTAACTGTCTAACACCGAAAACTATCAAGTACGTTGTTTCTCTTTCCTACGGCAGGGCTCAGGTTATTGGAGCTTCTAGAGGTTTAGCCAGCAGCCATGGCGATGTTAACTTTCCTGGAATGCTGACTTTCTTGCCAGGTAGTACTGCTTCTGAAATCAAGTTTTTGATAATTTGTTAGTGGGATGATGGATTTTCCAATATATTAGGCGTGTTCTTTACAACTTGCTTTTGTGTTTTATTAGCTGCAATGTCAAGAGATCTCGACTGAAACGTAAAGAAATCCATACGTGTGGCAGCATCAGAGTCACAAGTATTAATCAAATCAGAGTTGGGAGGCCATGTGGTTTATGCCGTGAGGACCTGATGGTGGAAGCACATGTGTTGGTATCCTAAGAATTAAGATGATATGACTTTTACTAAAACATTTGCCAGTTGCATGTTAATTACCATAAAATCCTTAAAATTATACGACAAATGATACTCATTTTTTTATTTCCAAACACATGCTAATATTTCCTGTGCATATATTGCTAAAGAATTTCAAAGATAGAGACAGTATCTATCCTTGATTACTTTGTTTCTTCAGAAAATACTCTTGATAATGATAAGCATGCATGCAGGCTCTTGATCCAACTTACCCTCTATTTTGATCCAACTTGAGTCTATCACAAGGACAGATTATCTTGGAGGATGGATTGTTTGTGACAATGCAGATTAGTCTGGTAGATGAACAAGACTGAATGAAGCTCTAGTAGTGCCAATTGATCTTTCAACTGATTTGTGATGTAAATTGCCACCTAGGCTCCACCTGGAATTTTCTTTAGTGCATTTAACGTTTCCATTAGTATCTGGCCTTATTAAACATACACGGTGGATTTTATGTATATAATTTTGGCGATTCTTCGTTGATGTACCAAATCTTAAATGAGAGGCAAGTTCATGTGTCAAAACATGAGTTTTCCCATTAATTCTGCTGAAGTCCATTTTGGCACTATATATAGAATTCATTGTTACATGCTGATATGCAGCAACCCTCAATTGATTTGATTATTCCCCAAAGCAGCTTTATCTCCTACCCCATATAATTAAAAATCGTCAGATATCAGGATGTGGAACTTGTATTGACAGTGCTAGTGAGATGCTCGCCAATCTGAAAGGATGACTTCTCAGCCACATTCACGCCTTCCTAATTCACATTAAGCTGTTCAACTAACTTCAGATTTTTATTTTTCTTTTTTAACAAAAATATATCATAATCTCCTGTTTTTTTTTTGTTTCAAAAAAAAAAAAAAAACTAATTCAGAATTCTTCTAGCGCATTAACTCCATATAGTAAGAAATGCATATGCTCTAACAGAAGATATTATTCAGGAAATAGGTCAGCAAACAACATAGTAATATCATGTACTTTGTCTGTCATCATAGAAAACGAAACATATGAGAAGAAATTAAATCTGCAAGAGAACAGTAACTAAGTGACAAAAAGGATTTCAAATCTAAACTATAATTTAGCTAAATACAATGGTTGTGTTAAAAGTAATCTAAACTATTACTTTTTTTGGTGCTAAAATAGCATTTCATCTCCAATGGATAGTTTTAAATGCTAAAATTATTTCAAATTTAGTTAACTTTCACAACTAACTCCACATTTATGCCTATAAATTTGATATTCCTATCTGGTTCCCTCCAGTTTTTTCCAAAAAAATGATGTGACAAATATACACAGTGCTACCATTTGTTCTAGATATATATAGCACATACTATAGCATTGTGCTATTTTAACACAATGTTTAGCACACCATTGAATTAACAAATTTTACTTTTTGTATCATATTATAAATATAGCATATCATTGGATAGGGTAGAGCATGGATCGGATCAGTGCGGTTTTGGGATAAAATCAAAACCATATATTCTCAATTTTTAAAATTGAAACCGCAACCAAATCGATTATTCAGTTTTGGTTTCAAAAATCTCGATTTCAGTTACAATCGATTCAATTTCAGTTACAAAAAATCGCCTCACATAAAAAAACATAAAGTGTCAGACAAAATTACTAAATTGTCGTGCAAAAGATCCATCTTTTAAGTAACTATTTTTGCGTAAAATGTGTAAGAGCATCTCCAAGGGAGATAGCTATAACTGTTAGCTAAAATCAGAAAAATAGATGATTATGTTAAATTTGCTGAACCTGTAAGCCTGTGTGCTCTAGTGGTATTAGCTATAACGATTAATTATATTTAAAAATATGTTATTTTACTATTTTTCAAATTCTAACGATTATATTTTTAGATATTATTTATTTATTGTGGATAAAACTCATAACTAAACTTCTTCTGAATTCAATAAAATAATTTTTTTGTATAAATATGTATATTAAATAATTAATTTAAATAACTTTATTATTTAAAAATATGTTATTTTACTATTTTTAAATTCAATAAAATAAAATTTTTATACAATGATATATGTTATTTCATTAAATAAAATAGTTTTAATAATTATAATAATTTAGGATGAAGTTAATTGAAATAAATGTATAGATGTACTAGCAGGAAGGAAAGACAGTGATTGATGATGACGTGGAAAATTATAGATGATCATGAATGGATCGATAAATATAGAAGACATATAGCCTGTTATCTAAAATTATTCCTAATAGCTGGATGGGTTGGAGAAGTCCATTTTATACATATTGGGTATAAATGTTAGTCACGTGGGATTTTTTGTTAACAGGTGGTAAGGGTTGGAGATGCTCTAAGACCCCTAAACTCTAATTTTAAGATGCTGTCTCACTTTACTGAAAATGTGAAATCCAGCAATCATGAAAAACAATGTAAGATTACCAAAAACATGAGATTGTTGGGACTTTGATTAGAATCTGTGTAGATTGTATTCATAAATATGTTACAATGTCAATGACAACAAAAAATTGATTTTCTATTTAAATTCTTTTTTTGTCAGGGATTTTCTATTTAATTCTAATACATGAAAATCAGAAACATATAAGCAGGCTATGATTCCTCAATTCCTCAATTCAATGCAAGCATGCAATCATTCCAAAGATTATAATACCATTAAAGAGGTTTTGATATATAAGTGCTTGCATTATCAGCATAATTTCAAAGAGTTTTGTAGACTAATAGTACCCGGAAATATTATGTTTTAATACAAAGACATAATCTTCACTAGTGCTGCAGAATCTTAAAATGTCAGTTTGTAATGGTAATAGATTAGGTCTTTGAAACTTCTACATCTCATCTATTGGCCCAAATTTATATAAAATTTAGATATAATATAAAACTTATTTATATGTTTATTTTAAATCGGGTCGGTTCGGTTACAACCCGAAACCAAACATTTGGTTTCGCGTTTAGATTTTAATTTTTCGGTTTCGGTTCGGGTTCACACGGTTCAGTTTGTAACGGTTTTGGTTTCGGATTTATTCGGTTTATTCCTCAGCCCTACATTGGAGCCCAGAAAAGCGAACTGAGTACCTTATATTAAGTTGACAATAGGTAACCACAGATTGGCCTACCGCGTCAGGTAGAAAGTTTAGTAGTAGTTCAAGTATAGTGATTGAGTTTTCAAGTATGCTATGCTATTATGTTTCACTGATACAGAAAAAATTTAACCGTATATATTATTGAAAGTGTATCTGCAACGAGTAATACAAGTGCATAAGAGCTGATTACTGATTAGAGCTAGAAGTCTAGGAATCCTTCAATAACTTGAAAAGGTGGACTTGATCTTCCCTTGGTTCAACCTTTTTTTTTTGTGATAGTTGAACATATTGTTTCTAGCCTGCAATCTTATACATATAAGTGTATGATATAAAACTGAGAAACAGAAATGCAAGACACCAGAGTTTGCTCGTCCAAAGACTTGCGTTTTTCATTGATACTCCAAGTACTTAAATAGAACTGTTACAAGGATAAGAGAAATAGAAGACTCCTACTCCACTACTATCACTACACTCGATCCTATCAACTGCAACTACACTCGATCCTAGATAACTCAGTTGCAACAAACTAGTCCGCCACACGACCAGTTCAACTGCACACCTACCAGACAAATCACATTGTCGATTTATTCGAGAAACAAATAACAAAATAGATAATAAAAGTTAACAAATATCAGATTAAGACCAATAATCTCCCCCCTAATCTGAAATTTGTTTGTCCAGATTCTTTACTCCCAGCAAACTACGCATCCTTTCAAACTTTACTATCACCAAAGCCTTTGTCAGAATATCTGCCCTCTGCCCTTCGCTGTCAATGTGCTTAATTATAATCTCTCCACGTTCCACACATTGTCTAATAAAATGGTATCGAATGTCAATATGTTTGTTGCGCCCATGGAATACCGGATTCTTGGCCAAATCTATAGCTGACTTGTTATCGATGTAGATGATCACAGGTCCTATCTTTTCACCAGTAATCTGCCCCAATACATTCCGAAGCCATATCCCTTGGCACGCCGTTGCAGTGGCTGCCATAAACTCTGCTTCACACGAAGAGAGTGCCACACACCTTTGTTTCTGGGAGACCCAAGTAGTCATGCTTTCATTGAGATAGTACACCATTCCTCCAGTGCTTTTCCTATCATCCACCTGACCTGCTAAGTCACTGTCTGAGAACCCTGTTAACAAGTGATTTCCAGTTCCTTTAGAGTACACTAAGCCATAATGAACTGTGCCTTTTATGTACCTAAGTATGCGCTTGACAGCTTCCATGTGCAAGACTGTAGGCCTCTCCATATACCTGCTTACAATTCCTACAGAATAAGAAATATCCGGCCTAGTGTGCACGAGATACCTCAAACATCCAACAAGGCTTTTGTAGTCTATAGCATTGACCATCTTCCCATATTCATCTCTACTGATCTGGATGCTTGGATCCATTGGATACTTCGAAGAGTTGCAGCTTGCCATCCCAGCCTTTTCAAGAACCTTTCTCGCGTACCCGGCCTGCTTAAGCTCAATGAAGCCATCACCCTGTTGAACTTCAATGCCCAGATAGTAGCTTAATTCACCCAAGTCTGTCATTTCGAAAATTTCACTCATTTGCTTCTTAAATTCTTTTATAACAGAAATATTGGAGCCCGTAATCAGAAGGTCGTCCACATAAACGCCAACAATCAAGACGTTATCATCTTCCCTTCTTGTATAAACAGCATGTTCATATGGGCATTGAACAAAACCGAGATTCTCAAGGCATTTATTCAACTTTGCGTACCAAGCACGTGGTGCTTGTCTCAGGCCATACAATGCTTTGGCCAATTTATAAACAAAATGCTCTTTTCCCTTTTTTTCAAAACCTTCCGGCTGACACATGTACACTTCTTCATGTATTTCACCATTTAAAAATGTCGTCTTCACATCTAAGTGATGCACTCTCCAACCATTTTTAGCAGACAAGGCCAACAAGAGACGAACAGTTTCAATTCGCGTCACAGGGGCGAATATCTCGTCAAAATCAACCCCTTGTTCTTGGACATACCCCTTTGCGACGAGTCTCGCCTTATACTTGACTATGTTGCCATCTGCATCTCTTTTAATTTTATAGATCCATTTCAAGCCAATTGCCTTGTGCCCCTTAGGAAGTTCAGTCAGTTTCCATGTATTGTTCTTCTATATCGACTCCAATTCTCTGGACATTGCCTGCTTCCATTCACTCATCTCGGCAGCTTGTTTGTAACATGTAGGTTCTTTAACTCCCATTAAAAGCAATTCCTCATCCACATCAACAGGATCTGTATTGTTATAGATATCTACCAGAGATCTAAATTTTCTGGGTGGCTCACTATCATCGTAGTTGTCACTGCTAATATGAGTAGCAGGTAGAGTTTGCACTCGAACAGAACTTTGAACACTAACAGGACTTTGAACACTAGTTTCTACATCAGTCTCGCAGTCACTAGTTTCAGTGTCACCCTCGTTGTCTGTCTCATTTGTGTTTCTTTCTCTGCTTACTTCAGGAACCGAAAACCAGTTGTCACAAACTTTTCCCCTTTCCTGATCATTCCACACCCACCTTATATCTTCTTCAAATATCACGTCCCTACTTACACAGACACGATTCTTCACAGGGTCATAAAGGCGATATGCCTTGGTCCCTGGTTCTTTACCCAGATTCACAACTATCATGCTTCTATCATCTAACTTTCCCATTTGACAAGCTGGCACTTTCATGTGTGCAATGCATCCAAACACACGCACATGTCCAATGTCTGGCTTCGTTCCAAACCACGCCACATAGGGAGTTCGGCTAGATAATGCCCTTGTAGGTAACCTGTTTAGAAGATAAATGGCATGTCTGATCGCCTCACCCCACAGCTTCGAAGGCAAATTTGTTTCTTTTAGACAACTACGGGCCATTTCTACCACAGTTCGGTTTCGCCTTTCCACAACCCCATTCTGTTGGGGTGTATAAGGTGCAGTGTAGTGTCTCATGATCCCATTTTCTTCACAGTACGAGTTAAAATCTTTTAAGCAGAACTCCCCTCCACGGTCACTTCTAAAAACTTGTACTTTCTTCCCTGGTTTATTCTCTACCATAGCACAAAACCTTTTGAATACGTTCAAGGCCTCATCCTTGCTCTTCAATAGATATGCCCACATGTACCTACTGTAATCATCAACAAGCAGAAAGAAGTACTTGTTTCCAGCCGTTGTATCAGGCGAGATAGGTCCACATAAGTCACCATGTACTAGTTCTAAGACATGGGTCGCTCTGAAACTACTTTGAGGTGGGAATTGTTTTCTTGTCTGCTTTCCCATCAAGCATCCTTCACAGACTTTATCATTATGAACTACCTTTGGTAGACCTTTCACCATACATTCTTTCGACATCAACTCCATAGCTTTGTAATTCACATGCCCAAGTCGTCGATGCCATAGACAAGTCACTTCATCTGAACTCGACATCAAACACCTTGACTCAGCAGTCTCTAGTAGTATCTTATATAGTCTATTCGGTGACTTCTTCACCTTCATGAGTAACCTTTCACTTTTATCAAACACCCACAAGTACTCCCCCTTTAGAATTACTTTGTTTCCACTTTCAGACATTTGACCTAAACTGATAATATTACTACAGAGATTGGGGATATAATATACCTCTTGTAAGACACGTTCCTCCCCGTTCTTGCACTTGAGGATGATTGAGCCCTTTCCCTCAATTTTCACAGTCGAGCCATCTCCAAATCGCACCAAGCCAGTGATTTCTTCATTCAGTTCTGAGAATTTGGACTTGCAGCCTGTCATATGGTTGCTTGCCCCGTTATCCAGGTACCAAAGGTTTGATTCAACACGCCTTTTGTCACCATCTGTCAAAATAGAAGGCACCACCAGTTTCTCGTTCAACAGCATCGTGTCTCCTTCTCTATCACACTTTGCCAATAGTAATGCTGGTTCTTCATCCTCCACCTGTGCCAAATTTGCCTCTTGTCTTTGTTCTCTGTTTTTCTTTGGCTTACGACACTCGACTGCATAGTGTCCATATATGCCACAATTGTAGCATTGAATTCTACTTTTGTCTTGACCTCCCCTTCTTCTTTGACCATTATTATCAGTCTTATTTGTTCGTCTCTGCCACTCCTCCCTGGTAAGTAACAGTTTCTTTTCTCCACTTTCTTTCTTCAACCATTCCTCTTCTGTGAGAAGCAATTGTCCTCCTCCTACAACAGCATTGCCAACAGCTTTGCATTTCACTCTTTCTTCATGAGCTTTCAGAGACCCAATAGCCTCTTCCACTGTCATCTTATCCAGGTCTCCAAATTGTTCCATAGTGGAGGTGATTTGAAGAAATTTTTCTGGCACTGCTCGTAATAGTTTTTTCACCACATACGATTCAGTCACCTCTTCTCCTAAGGCTCGTATATTGGTTACAAGCCCATTAAGCTTCATGCAAAAATCATCAATCTCTTCACTTTCTTCCATTCTAAGTGATTCAAACTCAGCCTTCATCGATTGTACTTTAGCATTTTTAACACGGTCAGCTCCTTGACACATCGTTTTGAGCGTATCCCATGCCTCCTTAGCCGTCTTCTTCGCAGCAAGAGAGAGTAACCACTCTTCTAGTATACCTTGGTATATCATGGCCAAGGCTACCTTATCCGTTCTCTCATCAGTTACCGCCTTGGGATCACTTGTCTCTACAACATCCCACACCCTATGCGCCTGCATGAATACTCTCATTTTCATCGCCCATGCCGTATAGTTCTCCTTTGTCAGCGTTGGGTAATTCAAACCAAATGAACCACCTTTCATTTTGCTCGACTCTGGTGTTGTCATCTTAGACATGTACTTTGGCATTCACCTTCGTACCAAGCTCTGATACCAACTATTTTTTCTAGCCTGCAATCTTATACATATAAGTGTATGATATAAAACTGAGAAACAGAAATGCAAGACACCAGAGTTTGCTCGTCCAAAGACTTGCGTTTTTCATTGATACTCCAAGTACTTAAATAGAACTGTTACAAGGATAAGAGAAATAGAAGACTCCTACTCCACTACTATCACTACACTCGATCCTATCAACTGCAACTACACTCGATCCTAGATAACTCAACTGCAACAAACTACTCCGCCACACGACCAGTTCAACTGCACACCTACCAGACAAATCACATTGTCGATTTATTCGAGAAACAAATAACAAAATAGATAATAAAAGTTAACAAATATCAGATTAAGGCCAATAGAACATGCTCACACACCAACCTTGTCTTTGACAAGGTTCGATCCCTCGACATCCAGATGGAGATACCATTTGACCAAGATGTCATTGGTCCTTGGTGTAAACTTGATTCCATTTTCTTGTAAGCTATACACTGAAAGAACCACTTCCCAGAGAGAGTCTGGTTCAAACTTGAGTAGGTGCATGGGATCCGATCACTTTAAACCAGACATTGCGATCAGGCTTTAGAAGGTATGAGTCTTCATCTATGATTTTGTGACTTAGGAAAGTAGTGCAATATATGGGGTGTTTATGGTAAGTTACAAAAACAATCTTCTCCAAGTATTCATGTTCTTCGCACTTTGTATCAATGGAGGCAACTTTGCTCCATTGTTGATAATGCGACTTCAAGTTAACAGTTTCCATTTCTGTTCAAGTAGACTGTAACCAAACCTAGATGAATTGTGTCTTAACACCACACTCTAAATTTACATAAGATGTCGCTGGAATATTTAACAAACCTACGATGCTCGTAGAATATCCTAATTTCTTTTTTGCTAAGTTCCGTGGAACATCCAGTAGGGCAATGAGAACAAATGTAGCAGTGCTTTTATAAATAGATTATAATAGCAGAAACATTTTACCCACAACAATTGAAACATTATATGGATGTATTACTGGGCAATTCTCCCTTGGCAGCAAATTACTCTACCACAAAAGTGCGGTTACGTAGCATGATGATACAAGTTTATACTGCCAAAGGAGATTTGCCCTGCAATATTGATCACACACATATCTTTATTATTGATATACGGGATATTACAGTGTTTTTTCCCTTTGGCAAGGTGACGATGCTCACGCATAGTTCATCTATGCCAAAGGAGAATTGCCCTGTAGTCATTTCATATGTCATGCTAACAATTATCCTTAATGTAAACTTCCTTATCCCCCACCTCCTATTCATTTATAATTTTTAACAAGAAAGAGTTGTCCCTGGAATATCCCACAAGGCAATTAGCACAAATGTAGCTTCTATAAATAGATTATGATAGCAGAAACAGTCTCACCACAACACGGAAAACATTATATGGATTAACGGATGCATCACTGGGAAATTCTCCTTTGGCAGCAAATTACTCTTCCACAAAAGTATGGTTACATCGTGTGATTTTAGAATACTTTCACTGCCAAAGGAGATTTACCCTGAAATATTGTTCATCAGATATCGTTATTATTGATCTCCAGCATATGTATGATGACAGATGATAGTTCCATAATTAATCATATTTTTAATACCTATTTTATGTCCCTTTTCGTAATTTTATTAATTAATAAATTGTTTTATTTTGTTTTGTAGGAAAATAAATAAAAACAAATTTCAAGCAGGAAAAGGTGCAAAAAGGGAAAGGAGGTGGAAAATACTTGAAGTCAAGGAAATTGGAGGAAAAATCGAATACTTATCCGAGAAGAAAAGGAAATTGAAGAAATTATATTCAAGATTGGATTGTAATCGAAGGGGCCAAACCCAATATTTTCCCCAATATATATGGCCTTATCTCTTATAGTTTAAACACCAATTTAGACAACAACCAATTTTAGATTCGATAATTAGGAGTAGAGTTAGAATTTTATTACTCCGTTTTACTTCTCAAACAGTTTTATTCTTTATAATATTATTTTAATCAATTTCATATATTTTATTGTTGCAAGTTAATTGTTTTCTGGAAATCGTTATTCGAATTCTTACTGACGTTGACCTGTTTGCACGGTGACAGTAACTAGTCTACGGTGGCAGGAAGTTTTACTTTGTTTTGGCATTAATTAGTTTAATATTCAATCTCCTTTTCTTGTTAATTGTTTTACTCGCATGCTTTATTGTTTACACTAAAGTTTTGTTCATAATTTATTAGTTTAATATTATAATCATATTAATGCTTTTCGTATACTATTATATTTGTCTCGTTTATTTAGTAATCATGTTTAGCTAAATCTCTTATCCTAGGATGAAGATAAAGTTAATTTAATTATTCTTGATTTCTTCTCGTTCCTATTAATTGATTCTCATAATTTTCCTTGGTGGTTAATTGTTCAATTGACAAAGTGATTTTGATATATTATTGTTACCGGATTTATTTTTCATAGCCTATGCTTGCTCGTTAAAGTTTTGATAGGTTATTGTTAGATAACAAGTTTCATAGTATATGCTTGTCTCGTTAATTGATATATCTTATTTGAGAAGGAAAGAGAATTGATTTTAGGGCGAGTTGATATTAATTGTGATTGATTAACGGATTCGGATTCCTAGGTTTTCCATATTATTTGATAATCTTTGTTAATTAGGTTAATTAAATCTCATCTTAAATCATATTGTCTAGTTCGCCTGAGTTAAATGTTAGGGTTTTGAAAATTCATAGTCTCTGAGGATCGATCTATGATTGCCACAACTAAACACTGTGCGCTTGCAGTTATTTTACACATCAACAGATATACGATATGTTACAGTGTTCTTCCCCTTTGGCAAGGCGACAATGCTCACATATAGTTCGTCTATGCCAAAGGAGAATTTCACTTTAGTCATTTTATGTTTCAGGTCAACGGCTGTCCATAGCCTGAAGTTCCTGATCCCCCAACCTCCTTTTCATTTATATTTTTTAGTGATTCATTTATTTTTGTATTAATTCTTATTATAAATTTGATGATCTTATCAAGAAACAGAACGCAAGTAGTAATTTCTTTTTTGCGCGCACTACGATTTAGCTCTGGAACTTTTTGGGAAGAAGGAAATTCTCAGCTTCTTATCTAAATTTTGAATAAGCATTAATTTTCGTTGTATGTTATGGATGCAAAGATGGGTTCCTTTCAAGATTTTGGCAAAAGGTATGAAGGTTTATCAGAAAACATAACTTCGATATTGACATGTTGTAAGCTTTACTTTCTAAACATAGGTCAATACCTGACTAGTCGACTATAAAAGAGAAGAATTCTTTCATACATAATCTAGCAGGAAAAGTGACCATCAAAGAATCCTCAGGGTCATAGGAAAAAGAAGAATGTCTCCAATAATCTAGCAGGAAAAATGACCTTCCAAGAATCCTCAGGGTCTTAGGAAAAAGAAGAATGTCTCCACAACATTCCATGCTGTTCATATGAGCTTTTTCAGTGGTATATATGTAAGTTCAAATTAATAAACAGAGACGGTTTCGAAGATGAATGGAGAGGAGTACAGATCACATCTAAGTATGAACATATATCCTAATTCCAGACCAAGGATTTGTAAATAATTATTCCAAATCGAGAAAGCATGGCAATATAATCTTCCTTCTTCTGAAACGATACAGAGCAAACAAACGAACAGATCATCAAAATACATGATTATCCATACTTTACAATTTTACCACTTCCCAAGAATATAACTTGTTGTGCCCAAAATTTGTAATGGGCTTAGTTTTGGGCCCATAGATGTTGGAGGCCTGGTAGGGTGTTTAAAAGGTAGGAGCAAGGTAGTTGGAAGGAAAGAGGTGTACCTCTAGAGGGAAGCTCTGGAGGTGGAGGTTCGCTTTTTTGGGAAGCTGTGTAGGTGCAGGTGGGCTCACAGGATCCACCTCTGCAGGATCGAGTGGATAAGGATTACCTCCTAGGTTTTAGGAGGCGTAAATTGAGTCCTTTTAACAGCTTATTTTATAGAAATACACGTTTCTAATATGATAAATATTGGATATTTGTGATATATGTTGATACATACATGGAGTTCTCATATGAGTAGGATTTGGGAGTTCTACTTCGAATAGGACTCTACTAAGGGGCTAGCTGATTTAAGGAAAAGTCATATTTCTACACAAATACTTCGAGATTAACATGGATGGAGGGATTAAATCTTATCAATTTCGTGGCTTAATGGACAAGGAAAGGATTCTTAACCTAAAAGAACTACATTAGGGCTTGATTCCTATAAATAGGATATGTAGGCAATTAGCAAGGGGTTCGATTTTTTTACTTTCTGAATACACAAGGCACGTGTACCCTAAGTAATACATTCCTGGACGTACTTGGCCGGATTTTTGCCATTATTGTCCGGTGAACTTTCTAACTCAGCCCAAAAAAACACTAAACACCATTATTAGGTTCAGCTGCCCTGCTTTGGTACAGCTGTTCGGTTTGTTATTTATCCGAAAACCAAGGATAATTCCGGTTATTCCGGCGAGGCTTTCTCGGGGTGTTGTGTGAATTTTTTGCATAACATTTTTGGCGCTAGAAGGAGGGGCCTTTCTCTCTTGAATAAATGTCGGAAAATTCTGAACCTGTTCGAACGCCGAGCGGCGAGGAGGGTAGGCATAAGGCCAATCCTGATGGTGAAGTAACTGCTAAGGATATCCTCAACCATCTTCAAGCTATGGATGGTAGGATCGACCAATTGGAAAGGAAATCGTCGCGGAAAAAGAAAGGACAAAGAAAACATAGGTCCTCGGAAAGGCGTTTTAGGCGTCGTGAAGTGACACCAAGAAATTTGGATTTTGGGAGTGAAGAAGAGCCTGAACAAGAGGCTCGAAAAAATAATTTTTCTGATGTGGAAACAGATCGCGAAAATGTGGATCGGAAGGAAGGTCCTGTGGACTCCCCAACCAGGAGTGTGAGTGTATTTGATCGTGTTGGGAAGAAGCTCAATAGTAAAGATTTACGGCATGTGTTGGATGGAACGAAAGAAAAGGTGGATGGAAATGACCACCTTGACAAGTCTCAGTCGAGGGGTTCTAAGAGCTATAGGAAGGAAAAATCTAGAGAGGAGGAGCGGGCTCATGACAGGAGGTCTAGGTCGACCAAGCTCCAATCAGCTGTCGGGAGTGAAGGCAGCTCCAGCTCCCGAGACAGTTCAGCTCACAAACAGAATGGAGACTCGAATGAAGACACAGATGAGAGTGAGGAATACCTCTCAGACGGGGAAGATGCAAATTATAAGGTGGCTGATTTGAGGAAAGCTCTGGAAAAAATTAAAGCTGAGAAGAGGTCGACATCAGGGCTAGCTGTAGCTACACCTTTCACTAAAAAGGTCCGGGATTCTCCCCTTCCACCTAGGTACAGGGGGGGTAGGAGATTTGAAGTTTGATGGCACTACAGATCCAGTGGAATATCTCAGCCGTTTTAGTACTGAGATGGAGGTGTACCAAGTTAGGGATCGCACAAAATGCCGGCTATTGGCAGCTACGTTGAGGGATAATGCTCATCAGTGGTTCAAGAGGCTGCCATCTAATTCAATTCGCTCCTGGAGGCAAATGAGTGAACTTTTTGTGACCCAATTTCGGGCTACTGTGGCATTTGCACCTCCTGCTAACACTTTTGCAAATATCAAGCAAAGGGAGAAGGAAACTCTCAGAGAGTATTTTAAGCGATTTAACGCAGAGGTGCCCAAAGTGAGGAAGGCTACCGATGAAACCTATAAAAATTTTCTGACAGCTGGGATATGGCCTGGGAGTGATTTCTGGAAAGAGCTTCAAAAGGAGGAGCCTGTCATGCTGGCTGATTTTTATGCACGGGCTGAAGCTCATAAAGTAGTTGAGGAATCTATGGCTAAATTGAGGAAAGATAACAACCCAACTGGTTGGAATGGGAGGAAAAGGAGCATGTCCTACAGTCCCAGGAGAAGAATGTGGATAGGCGTGCTTCCTATCATGGAGCTTCAGCTTCCACGGAAAGGGAAGCTGGTCGCAAGGAAAGGACAGCACCTCTAACTGTGAATGCAACTGGTTCAAGGAGGTCTGTGGAATACAAGCCTCCACCCTTGAAGAATTATAATAGATATTCAGAGTATACCCCATTGGCGGCACCTCTTGAACATGTGTTTGAGGTTGGGGACAAAGCTGGAGTGTTCAGGAAGCCGACCCGTATCGGCCCACCTGGGAGGAGGGACCTAGGAAAATACTGTGCATTTCATGATGCAAACGGACACGAAACAACTGACTGTCGTCACTTGAAGGATCATGTTGAGGATTTAATCAGGAAGGGATACCTTACAGAGTTTGTGGCGCAAGAGGCGAAAAAGTATAAAGATGAGAAAGAGAGAAAAGAGGTAGAAAAAATGGTACCTGATCGTACAGCAAGGGCAAATAGTATCCGTACCATAATAGGAGGTCCATACATTGGAGGCACAAGTAGGAACTCTATGAAAAATTTTGCTCGGGAGGCTAAAGGAGCTCCCCTTACTAATGTCTTCCATCTGGCTGAAAGGCCCCCGAAGCTGTTTAAGGGGGAAGCTGCAGACATCACTTTTACTGAAGAAGATGCAAAGCATGTGCATCACCCACATAATGATGCTCTGGTGGTCATGTTCTCCATTGGGGGAATGAATGTGCATCGAATTTTGGTGGACAATGGAAGCTCTTGTAACATAATAGCTTACGATACCTACCAAAAAATGGGTCTCCTAGATAAAGAAATGTTTCCTTCTTACAACGATTTATATTGATTTACTGGAGGTCCAGTTCAGATTGTGGGACGTGTGAAACTCCCAATCAGGATGGGGAGTGAACCTTATGTGGCAACCCAGGTTGCAGAGTTTATGGTTGTGAACGAAGACATATCTTATAATGCTATCATGGGCAGGCCTTTCTTGAAGGAGATGCGTGTGGTGACTTCTATTTACCATCTCTCAATGAAATTTCCAACTCCTAATGGGATTGGATGCCTACGAGGATGTCAGTCAGATTCACGAGAATGTTATGGTAAGGCCTTGCGTACTGCTGAGCAAGCTTCAAAGCACTTGCTGTTGGTAGATGGTGGAACAACTGACAACTGTTACCGCTATCTTGGACTTCCAAATACTTCGGCTGAAGAGTCCTCTTAAAGGAAAGGAGGGGTATGTGAGAGAGAATCATGCAATACAATTATGATTGTGCAACATCCAAATGAAGACCCTTACGTGGATGTAGTTTCGTTTTTGGGGGAAGGTACTGGAAGGGAGGTGCTTATGCTGGAGGCACCTCAACAGAAAAATGGAAACGGTAATGATGATTTTGTTGAAGGCATCTTGGAAGAAGTCAATGACAGTGACTTCGATGAGGTGGAAATTTTAGAGCAATCACAGAAAGAGGTACCTGAATTTGCTCAGGTGGATGATAAAGGGAACCTGGTGGAAATTGATTTGGATCCTAGGATGCCCGAATCCAAAGAAAAGGCTGGTGCTGCAGGAGACACTATATCTTTTATAGTAGATGACACTGATCCTGGTAAGGAGCTGAAAGTTGGAAAACAGCTGGACCCTAATATGAGGGAAGCTCTGGTGAGCTTCCTTAAAAAGAATGTGGACGTGTTTTCTTGGGATCATTCAGACATGATTGGGATAGACCCAAAGGTAATGTGTCATCATCTTAATATTGATCCAGAAGCGAAAACAGTAAGGCAGAAAAGAAGGGCTATAGGTGGTGAAAGAGCTTCCGCTTTGAGAGAAGAGGTGGACAGATTATTGGCAGCTGGTCTGGTGAGGGAGTCTTTTTACCCCATGTGGCTGGCAAATCCGGTGCTGGTCAAAAAGCCCAATGGAAAATGGCGCACTTGTGTGGATTTTACAGACTTGAATAAAGCGTGCCCAAAAGATAGCTTCCCGCTTCCTCGTATTGACCAGCTGGTGGATGCGACTGCTGGGCATGCCCTGTTGAGCTTTATGGATGCATATTCAGGATATAATCAGATTCCTATGTATGGCCCAGACCAAGAACATACTTCCTTTATAACAGATAGGGGGTTGTATTGCTACATTGGGATGCCTTTTGGTCTAATCAACGGGAGAGCTACGTATCAGCGTCTGGTAAACATGATGTTCAAGGATCAAATTGGGAAAACAATGGAAGTATATGTTGACGATATGTTGGAAAAGTCAAGAGAGGCAGCTGATCATGTTTCGCACTTGGCAGAAATGTTTGACATATTGAGGAAATATAGAATGAAGCTCAACCCTCAGAAATGTGTATTCGGGGTAGAATCTGGAAAGTTTCTCGGGTTCATTGTTAATCACCGGGGTATTGAAGCTAACCCTGCAAAGATTAAAGCTTTGTTGGAAATGAGGTCACCCAAGAGCGTAAAGGAGGTTCAGTCATTAACAGGGAGGGTTGCAGCTCTGAACAGGTTCGTCTCAAAATCTTCAGACAGATGTAAGGAATTCTTCTCAGCAATTAAGAAAGGAAAGAACTTTGAGTGGACAGCTGAATGTGAAGCTGCTTTTGAGAAGCTAAAGGAACAGCTGGGTAGTCCCCCGCTCCTTTCTAAACCAGTTGATGGTGAGGCTCTGATACTCTACCTGGCAGTTTCTGAGTATTCTATTAGTGCGGTGTTGGTTCGAGAGGAAGGGAAGGTGCAGTTTCCGGTGTATTATGTAAGCAAGAGATTGCTGGATGCAGAAACCCGATACACTAACATGGAAAAGCTAGCTTATGCATTGATTCTTGCTTCAAGGAAGCTTCGACTTTACTTTCAGTCTCACAAGGTTGAGGTACGGACTTCTTTCCCGCTAAGGCAGGTGTTACATAAACCAGAAGCTTCTGGAAGGTTGATGAAGTGGGCTATTGAATTAGGACAGTTTGATGTTGAATACAAGCCGAGGTCCGCAATAAAAGGGCAAGCGTTGGCTGATTTTCTGTTGGAATTTCCTCCATCCTTCGAGGTAGGTGGAAACGAATGTATACCTGCTGGTGAGCTACCTGCTGGTGAGCTACCTACTGGTGAGCTACCTTCTGGTGAGCTAGCTGTTGGAAGGCTACCTGTTGCAAGGGTACCTGGGGAAAATTGTGCTCCATGGTGGACTTTGTATGTGGATGGGGCAGTTAACTCTAATGGAGAAGGAGCTGGTATAGTGCTAGTAAGCCCCGAAGGACACAAGTTGCAGAGTGCTATTCATTTTTCATTTTACGCAACTAACAATGATGCGGAGTACGAAGCTCTGATTGCTGGTTTGAAGCTAGCTTTAGAAATGAAGGTGGAAAATTTGACCGTCTTTAGTGATTCAATGTTGGTGGTTTGGCACATTAAAGGAGGGTTTCAGGCTCGAGGCCCTCGTACTGATTTATACATGAGGTATGCACAGGAATTGATGAAGAGATTCAGGGAGGTGAATCTAGAACAGATTCCTAGGTCGGAGAATGCGAATGCAGATGCGCTGGCTAAGCTAGGCTCTCAAAGGGAAGCTACATTGTTAGGAGTCATTCCCCTTGAGGTTCAGCGTCAACCGAGTATTTCAAAAATTGAGATTTTGAATATGGAAACTACAGTGGAGGATCACTGGATGATTCCCATAGTGGAGTACATCACTAAGGGAGTTTTGCCAGAAGATAAGGATGAAGCTCGGAAATTAAAATATAAAGCGGCAAGGTATGTGATCTATGAAGGAATTTTGTATAAGAGGGGTTTTAATAAGCCTTTGCTAAGGTGTATTTCTGGAGACGAATGTGAATATATCATGAGGGAGATCCATGAGGGGATTTGTGGTAACCACTCTGAGGGAACCTCATTGGCACACAAAATACTTCGTCAAGGATATTATTGGCCAACCTTGCAAAGAGATGCTCATAAGTACACTCGAGCATGTGATCGCTGTCAGAGGTTCGCGAAATTGGGCATCAACCCAGCTGTACCCCTTAAGCCCCTCACCAGTCCTTGGCCTTTTGTGGTTTGGGGTATAGATCTAATTGGGGAGCTTCCCAAGGGTAAAGGCGGAGTAAAATACGCAGTCATTGCAGTGGATTACTTTACAAAGTGGGCTGAAGCGGAACCTTTAGCTACCATAACTGCTGCAAAATTGAAGGAATTTGTGTTTCGAGCTATAGTCTGTAGGTATGGAGTACCTTATAAGCTCATCTCAGACAATGGGAAGCAGTTTGACAGCAAGGAAATGCGAGGCTTGTGTGAGGACCTTGGAATTCAAAAGGGGTTCTCAGCTGTTTGCCACCCCCAAAGCAATGGTCAAACGGAGGCTGTGAACAAGATAATAAAACACACTCTAAAAACCAAGCTGGAGGAGCGAAAGGAAAGCTGGCCGGAGGAGCTTCCAATGGTATTATGGTCTTATAATACCACTCCAAGAACTACAACAGGTGAATCTCCATTCACTTTGGCATATGGTTGTGAGGCAATGGTGCCTGTTGAGATAGGAGCTGGTTCATTCAGAAGGGAAAATTATAATCCGGAGGATAATGAGGTGAATCATCGCTTGTACCTGGATCTTGTTGAAGAGGTACGCATGAATTCACAGCTGAAGCTGGCTACATACCAGCAGCGTACACGGAAATATTTTGATAAGAAGGTACGAGCTCGCCAATTGAAGGTGGGTGATTTGGTTTTAAGGAGGGTGCTACCCAACATGAGGGTACCTGGTCATGGTGCGTTTGGTGCCAATTGGGAAGGACCTTACCTTATAAAGACGGTTCTTTGGGAAGGTACTTATTATTTGACTGATTTGGATGGGAAGCTGATCCCTAGGGCATGGAATGCCGAACATTTGAGGAAATATTACCAGTAGGTGCTTTTTTCAGGTAACGCTTTTAAGTAGACCTCTTTCAGGTATAGGATTAATAAAGGTAGTTTATTAGTTATAGCTGCCATCTCTAGGACAAGTAGATGATTTGATTTTGTCTTGCTATGCTCGGGGGGTAGTGCATGTACACCTCACCGATAGGAAATGTCGTGAATTTTTTCTTCCATGAGGCCAATAAATTTGTTGCTTTCTTTTATATATAACATGTTTTGCTTATGAATTATGTTGTGTTCCTTATATACTTTATGGAATTAGTATGGAAACATATGCGTAAATAGGTGGTTTTAAGTTCTCCATCATAGTTGGTAACATGATTAAAGAACTTGGGGGGTAGTAGGTTATACCACCTCCCTTTCGAAAAATTTCCTGAATATAGGAAGCCAAAAAATTGGAGTATAACAAAAATCGGAATAAAAATACATATATATGGATTTTGGAATGGATTTTGGAATGGATTATGGTACATGAGGAACCTCATGGAAAGAGGTTCGCAAAACTGGTCCACCTATGAGGAGGTTCCAGTATGGAAGCTGCTCTGGAAATATACTATCAGGTTCATGTAAATCCCAGGGAATCTGGGCGCATGAAGAGCCAATGAAAAAAAAAATGTATCATGTAGGAGCCAGAATTCAGGCTACATGAAATGGAATAACTTAAATAAAAATTGGCAATAAGCTTCAGCTGGTTAAAAAAGCGAAGCTCACATATGAGGCGCATTGTGTTCATATTTTTGGAAAAAGGTTTTATGGATTCTTTTTACAAAATAAAACAAAGTCATATGGGAACCGAGGCATTGGCCATATGATCACTTTTTACGCGGAAAGGCAAAGTGCGAGCAAATGGGAAGCTCTACCTTACTTTGGAATCTTACACATCAATATGTATAATTGTTTAAGGACAAGTATTCATAAGGATTTTATGATGAATCGGATGGGATATCTTTAACATGGAAAAAGGATTGGTTGGGTGTCAAACTGGTATGACCACCAAACATATTAAATCATGTTAAGGGAAGCTTCATGATATATGTATTGGAAGGATGTTATCGGTATTCGAAAAACAAGAATTATCTTATGTGGTTTTAGGTAATTCGATACGTTTTGATTATTGGCATTAATCATAAATGGACAATATTTACTTAACAGGAAGTGTTAAGATATAGAATTCATGATGAGCTAGACATTGTTTGTGAAGCTGATCTAATTAATCTAGCTACGAGTGAGCAATTCATATCCGGGTTAAAGTAGGTGCTTTGTTACTGGCATATGTGTACTCAACATGGTAAATTCAGAACAATACGAGGATATATGGAAATCAAAGATGCATAATTAAGGGAAGCAAAAGTTATGGAATACAACTTGTGAGGCAGTACGAGGAGCCCACGACCTCATATAATTCAAAGTTAATAGCCACCAAGGCCATGAAAAGTAATTCAAAAGTTTAAACCCACGCAGGGGTAGGCAAGGTTTTTTAATTTCAAGGAGTTAAGGAGTAGGGGTGTCAGGAGATACCTCAGCTCTTGGAGTAGGAGGAACAGGGGTAGCTGTGTTAGAGGCGTCTGCTTTAGCTTCAGCTGGATCTTCCGAGGGAACCTCCACCTCTTTCTCCATATCAGCTGGATCAACGGAGTCCACCTTAGCTGCAGCAGCTTCCCTCTTCTTGATGTCCTCCACAGCTTTCACAGCATCTTCGCCTAGCTGAGACCAGTCTAGATCGGGGAATCGGAGGTAGGTGGATTCGATATAGTCATTGATGGCCGCATTATAGCCTATACCATAGGCTTCCTTCCTCTTCTCCTTTTGAACGGACCTTTCCTCAGCTAGCTTGACATTCATAGCCTCCATTTTTAGCTCTAGCTCATGAATTTCCTTGCCGTGGGAAGAAACCAACTCTTCTTTCTCGGCATCAAGAGCAGCAACTGAATTGGACAACTGGTCACGTTCCTTTATCAACTTGGTTTCAGCAGACTTGAGCTTCCTATTGGCATCCATATACTTCTTCTTCTCATCATCCTTGGCTTTGATAGACTGTTTGAGTTGTTTCACCTCCTCAGCAAGCCTTTGGTCACCTCGAGCCGTCTCCACAATCTTCTCCCCATGCTTAAGATAATGAAACAAACTCTGGGCATTGGCATGAAGAGCAGCTCGTGCACCCTCAGCTAGTGACAGTTTGTCCCAAGCAGCTATGGCCTCCTCAGGAATCTGGTTTCCTGCCATCTCGAAGAAATACTGCATATGGGGACCAGAATTTCCGAGGTCCAGGGAAGGAGATGTCTTAGCCCTTTTAGCAGAGCGAGAAGCAGAGGCAGAAGCTCGAGGTGCTTCAGGGAGAGGAGGTGGTAACTTTCTCTTTGAAGAGGTGGACGATTTTTCTACATTAGGAGACAGAACTTTAATCTTCGAGATAGGAGTAGCTGCAATAGGGGTGACCTTGTCATCTTCGTCATCAGTAAACATCTCTTCGTATTTGGTTGTCTTCTTGATAAAAGAGGGAATTCCTGAAGCCATTTCTGCAAAACAATATGGAAACTGGTGAGCAAGTTATCAATCAAAAATACTTAAAATTATCGTAAGTATATGCCTATATTATTGATGAGCATGATGTGAGGAAGGAAAATAATTTTAGCTGGTCGGAATAGGGGTACCTCTCCCGGGAATGAAATTACAACTCATAAGGTTGTCACGAGTTAGCAAACTAAGGCCGTTCCCTAACCCAGCTGACAAACTTAGCGCTTCAACAGCACGCTCTAAGGTTCGACCTCTTAAAGAGGATTTAGCAGGTATTTTCACAGACAGGTTAAAATCAATTTTTAATTGAGGGCAGTCATAACAGTAAAGAAACTGTTTGAGCCAGCCACTCATCCCTCTCTTGCAACTTCTGAAACCTTGGCCCTCATGGACACTCCAGGCGGATAGATAAAAGAAACCTGAGTCCTTGCCAGTCTGTTTTAGCTGGTAAAAATAACCTAGCTGTCGGGCAGAAAGAGTCTTGTTGAATCTGGTATGGTAAAGGATATACATGCACATCGCCATGCGATATGAGTTGATGGTGAGTTGGATAGGAGCTAAATCAAAGAATTCGAGAACCTCTTGGATAAAGGGGTGTAAAGGCAGAGATAATCCCAATCTAAAAAATTGGGCTGACAAAACAGCTTTAGGTAGAAGCTGGCCTGGTTCAAACATGTCGAATTTGTGACACCTCTCTTCAGGAGAGGGGATGACTAAAGAACAGCCTATGTGGTGCGATTGTGTCAGTTTCTTTAATAAGGGGGCAGTTATGGAGCTACTCAAATTTTCACAAGATAGGGTGGCAGGAGGTTTTTCAAAGGTATTGTTTTCTAGTTCACCTGTTGCAGAATCAGTTCTAGAAGGAGCTGTTGAGGTAGTATGTGAAGGGGTAGCTTTCACAGAGGAAGCTTCATCAGCAGTAAGAAGAAGGTTTGGCGTTGTGGATCCTAGTGACATTTGTTCATCTGAGGAGGATACAAGGATAGCTGGTCGAGTATCCTTGATATTGTGAGTGAAAAGGTTGGTGTTTGGTAAACGAGTTTTTGAATTATCTATTAGTTTAACCTTGGAACGAGTCCTGGCACTTACGGTGAAAGAAGGGTTAGTTCTGGAAATTGGGTCAAGGGGAAGCTGGACTGTGTTAGGAAGTTCTGGGGAGTGGGCCATCTCCTCAGAGGTAGAATGCTGGGAGCTAGCTGCATCTGATCCACCAGACATCTGCACAAAGTGAAGCAAGATGAGTAGGTGATCAGCGAGTTTCCCAAGTGAGGTGTTTTAACAGGTGTGTGCGGGTAAGCACATACAAACGGCCAGGAGCGAATGAAAGGCCAGGTTCGCCTAAACAGCTAGCTAGGCACAGGTACGCCTATCAAGGAATCTATACTATTCTTCTTGAATTGGGTATTCGTATATAATGCATACATTACTTATACAGATTTAATTAAAAACAAGGATTGGTACATGCATTATAACAACAAAAAATCATTGGTTTCTGGAAAAAGGAGAATTACACATGGATTTTTACAAAAACATATAACACTAATGGGTTTTCGAGTGAAAATCAGTACAATTAAGGTTTTAGGGTTTTGGTTTCTAGAAAAAATGTCATAGTTATGGAAGAATAATACTTGGTCTAAAGATCAATTAGAAGACCAACAGCATAATAAGATGATTCATGTGATAATAGTGGTGGTATGTGCCTAAATAGGCATGTATGAGCTTAGATCGAAATCGAATTAAGGCATGCAATTAAGAACACAGTGGTAAATCGATCCATTGAAAGGAGTAAAAAGGGATTATACCTTGCTGATAGTTGGAAGGATTAGAGTGGCTGGAGTCGGAGAGTATCGCCGGGATGGTCCGCCGGAGTAGAGCTTCTCTGTGGGAGATGAACCGGTGGGAGAGGAAGAGAGTTCGTGTTTGTGATAAAAGAAAAAAGAAAAGGGGATGGACGGGTGTTGATATATGTATAAATAATGTAGAAAGGGAGAGATTGTGGCGTGTAGGAGTTGGTATTGAATGGAGTTATTGTTGCCTTGGGAAACGAAACGGTGGAAGCTGAATTGTTGTATGACACGGCTGTTAACAAGAAAATTGGGATTTCTTTTTTGATTTTTGGTGAAATTCTGATTTATGAGTTGCTTTTTATAAAATAAATTTTTGGGAAT
This sequence comes from Saposhnikovia divaricata, assembly GCA_036435485.1. Taxonomy (NCBI): domain Eukaryota; kingdom Viridiplantae; phylum Streptophyta; class Magnoliopsida; order Apiales; family Apiaceae; genus Saposhnikovia; species Saposhnikovia divaricata. Next base: position 63,635,785 of record CM071595.1, on the reverse strand, counting down.
TAACTCATGATATCATAAAAGTTATTTTGGAGAGAATTGTTTAGAGGAAACAGATTTCTTGATAGGGGTTGCAATTAGGTGAACCTAAAAATGAAAAGAAAATGGGGATTTATTTCATATGGAATTCTTTAGTAGCGGAAATGGTGTAGGTTTAAATTAAAAGATAAGTAATGGATTTCTGGGATGTTGTTGGTCTAGTGAGCTCATTGTCGAAAATTTGGGATATAAGGGTATTACGCTGGAGCTGGACATAAAAGCGAAGCTGAGGCTAAGGAGAAATGGCAAGGTTCCTTGTGTATTTTATAGCTACAAGGAACCTGGGGGGTAGTTGTTGTGCCCAAAATTTGTAATGGGCTTAGTTTTGGGCCCATAGATGTTGGAGGCCTGGTAGGGTGTTTAAAAGGTAGGAGCAAGGTAGTTGGAAGGAAAGAGGTGTACCTCTAGAGGGAAGCTCTGGAGGTGGAGGTTCGCTTTTTTGGGAAGCTGTGTAGGTGCAGGTGGGCTCACAGGATCCACCTCTGCAGGATCGAGTGGATAAGGATTACCTCCTAGGTTTTAGGAGGCGTAAATTGAGTCCTTTTAACAGCTTATTTTATAGAAATACACGTTTCTAATATGATAAATATTGGATATTTGTGATATATGTCGATACATACATGGAGTTCTCATATGAGTAGGATTTGGGAGTTCTACTTCGAATAGGACTCTACTAAGGGGCTAGCTGATTTAAGGAAAAGTCATATTTCTACACAAATACTTCGAGATTAACATGGATGGAGGGATTAAATCTTATCAATTTCGTGGCTTAATGGACAAGGAAAGGATTCTTAACCTAAAAGAACTATATTAGGGCTTGATTCCTATAAATAGGATATGTAGGTAATTAGCAAGGGGTTCGGTTTTTTTACTTTCTGAATACACAAGGCACGTGTACCCTAAGTAATACATTCCTGGACGTACTTGGCCGGATTTTTGCCATTATTGTCCGGTGAACTTGCTAACTCAGCCCAAAAAAACACTAAACACCATTATTAGGTTCAGCTGCCCTGCTTTGGTACAGCTGTTCGGTTTGTTATTTATCCGAAAACCAAGGATAATTCCGGTTATTCCGGCGAGGCTTTCTCGGGGTGTTGCGTGAATTTTTTGCATAACATAACTCAAACAGTGTAATGCTTGCCATCACCTTTAAATCCGAAAATACACTACCTAATTCAACCAATAATGCTTGCCATCAACTTAAAAGAGAACAATACACTGCAAAACCAACTTATTCCTAGGCTCAATTAGAATGACTAGTCCTCAATCAAATAAAGTGCACTGATCAAAAGCATACCAGTGCTTGCTTATCTATCATAACAACAACAACAACAACATAAGAAAATAACCCTTTGCAGTTTGCATAATTACAAAAAGAGGTAACAGTCATGTTTTTTCCATAAGCATAAGATTTATACAATTTTAGTAGAAGACATCTTTGCAAAATACATTAAGAGCAAAATACTAAACCACTAAACCGAAGCAGGTAGTAGAATAGTAAGTTTGCCTATTATTGAAACATTAATGTAATTGAGAGCACATGATTATAATAATATATGCTAAATTTGAACCACTCTACTGCTTGCAAGGTAAAATGTTGGAGCGCTCTATAGCAAAATGAACACGAGCCAGGGACTAATACCCATGAAAACTTGAGGAGCTAGGCTAACTCTTCCCTCATGTTTAAATCAGTCTCTACCCCATCTTTACAGGACACCAAAAGAGTCAAATTCCGGCCACCTTGATATAGGTCGTCATGGACTAGGTGTGCGTCATCTGCACTTACAGCCACCGCAATAATCACATCGCCCTCTACGCAAAATCCTGCAATTGGCACATTCCTGTCACCCAATAGGTAATATCTCTCCTTATAGCTCGAATTGACCTTAGTTACGTATAGCAACAGATTTGAAATTACACTGGCCCATTTTTTTGGATCACTATGAACAGCTAATGCATGTCCTGTAGATGCAACCAGCAGAACTGAAACAAAAACGTTGAACCACCGTCCCTTGTGTGGTGGTGTATTCTATTCTTAATGAGCGAGGAAACGGTTCCAATGCTTGCAATCATGGCTGCAGCAAAAGTGATCCAGTCTAGATAGCTTGGATAGTCTTGGATTGAACTTCGAATCTTCAGTATGAGGATAATATTTTGGGTGACATAGTTGAGAAGCGTACAGACCACATTTAGATCATAAACCACAGTAGCCTTACTCTCTATCATATAGCCGTCCAAGTTTATCAATGGTATCATATAACGCATGTCCTACATGTTTAATTGAAACATTTTCAAAAAACTCAGTAAATGAATGAAATATATACGACCACCAATAATGAGAAGACATCAAACAGTTTCCTGATCTCTGTACTTATAATTAAGTAGACATGAGCTTGTTTAGCAAAAAAAAAAAAAAAAAAAAAAAAAAAAAAAAAAAAAAAAAAAAAAAAGTAGACATGAGCTTAAATTATAGCAGATAAGATAGATAAGAATTTATAAAACCCGTAAGTTAATCAATCAACAAGAAAACTCATATCTTTTTTTCAAGAAAACTCATATCTACTAAAATGGAAACTTTTTATTCTCTCTATACAAATAAGATTTCTATACACAGTTACACACCGTAAACTATCAATCACCACATATTATTGAAATTGTTGCACTCATTTTTTTTTCCTAGAGCTCTTGTTACCCAGAGCAAAGATATCCACTTGACTAAGTGTTGTTGCACAATATCTATACGAAGAGAAGTTAACGAACATAAAGATAGGAGCATATAATACAACAAATTATTTTTGAACACAAAGAGATCTACCTGTTGTTCTATATACTACATACTATATCATTAGTCCTATTAATAAAACTATAAAGAAGTAACAATGAGATAGCGGTAACAATTATTAGAGAACTTCATCAAGAAGTGTAATTTACATACTCAAAGAGTTGCAATTATTTATCACAGCTTTACCAAATGAGAGAGGGAGAGGGAGAGAGTGAGAGAGAGGGAGAGAGAGAGAGAGAGAGAGAGAGAGAGAGAATACCATGTTGGAAGGTTGAAGATTAAGACGAGGAGTTGTAGCTGAGAGTACCATCTTTGTATATCACCTTCTAGTGTAAGTAAAACGTTTGGAAATAGATTTATACACAGGCCAGTTTTCACCTTACTCTGAACATACTCTGCTCTCTGACCTGGCTAAGCATCTCCAAATGACTCTTAATTCACTCTCTATAAATAATATAAATTATTGGTTTTTTAGTGATTTAGTGGGTATTTATCTCCAACAATGCTTTTTATATTGACTCCTCAATTAATTTTTTATGGTTAAAATTATTTTGAATTTACAAAAGTACTAAAGAAAGTGGGGAGAGAGAAAGAGAATATAGTTGTGAGCTAGAGTACTACTTAAAACACATCTCCAAGAGATTCTCTGCTCTATCTCTTAACCCAAAAAATAAGGAAAAGAATAAAAATGTTGTTGCAAGACACTTTTAATGGCTCTTAAAAATACTAAGAGTTTCTTCTCTCTCCTCATTTCTAAGAGCTAATAATAACTCTTAACTTATATTTTAATAATAAAATATTTATGTTCTCCAATTCTTGCATAACTTTTGGTTATAGTGGCGTTGATTTATGAATAAATTATAAATAATGAGCTAATATAAAGAGTATTGTTGGAGTTTAACACATAAACCAATGTAATAGATTGGTAATAGCCATTTATTTATATTATTTTTAAAAGTGAATGTAGGAGTCTCTTGAGCATCTCCAAAAGGCTCTCTACTTGAGCTCTTAACTCAAAAAATGAGGAGAGAGAATGAAAATGTTGTTCCAAGAGACTCTTAGTGGCTCTTAAAAACAATAAGAGTCTCTTCTCTCTCCTCAATTCTAAGAGCCACTAGTAGCTCTTAACTTATTTTTTATTAATAAACTATTCATGTCCACCAATTCTTGCACAACTTTTGGTTATAGTGGGATTGATTTATGAATAAATTATAAGTAAAGATCTAATATAAAAAGTATTGTTGGAGTTTGACACATAAACCAATGTAATAACTTGCTAAGAGCCATTTATTTATATTATTTTTAAGAGTGAATGTAAGAGTCTCTTGGAGCTCTAAGGATTTGTGCTCTTAAAATTAAAAAAAAGCTCTAAGAGTGGAGATGTGCTCTTAAAATTGAGGAAAAAGAAGAGGCTCTCAGTATTTTTAAGAGCTACTAAAAATTTCTTGGAGCAACTTTTTTGTTCTCTCTTCCCTCAATTTTTGAGTTAACAGCTAAAGTAGAGAGTCTCTGCTAAAGCGCTCAAATTTAGGTGACAGACTTTCTGTTTTGTTATTTTCTTTCACTTTCAAATTTCTACCAAAATATAATACTATATAATAGTTTTTCATGAAATTTGACGATGATTTAATTAAATAATATATTCTCTCAACCATAAAAAAATACGGTGTCAAAAATTAGTGAATTATATGTAATCACTATGAGAGCGAACGTTTGCATATCGAGCAATCATGTATATAGACTCTATTGTGTTTGTTTTAATACACCATATAGGCATACACCGGCAGACACGGTTAATAAGCCATTTACGGATAGAAATGTTAGATGCATTAATGTTAGCTTTTAATAAACCATTTACGGATAGAAATGTTAGATGCATTAATGTAAGCATCGCATCATCTCGTAGAGCATCATCTCGTGGAGCGTAAATGGCAATCTATACAACAAATGCGACATTTTAAATTCTACCAAACCCCAAATCATTCCCTGCCCATTAACTTAATATCGCATAATTATGTATATAAATTCCACTCGGCTTGTTTTAATACGTTGTATATAGACATACATGTTAATTAATATGTCATAATTGAAATGTTAAATGCATTAATGAGAACTTCATCCAGAACGTATGTTTAAATTTCACCAAACCCCTATTAACCCCTCCCATTAACTAAATTTCGCGTAATTATGTATATGAACTCTACTCTATAGTTTTAGCATGCCGTATATGTTGGAATTCGGGCATAATAACGCAACGGAAATAACGTAAATAACAATTAAAAACGAATTCCAAGTCCCGGATCCATGTATAAAATGATGATCATGGTATGAAAATTCTTGGGATCAAGATTTTTACCTCTTTAAGCTTTCCAATGGATGTCAAATGGAGATCCTAGCTTGTTGATCTTGAGAGTTAAAATTATAACTCCTCCACCGGAATCCACGCTTGAATGCTTGCTTGAATCGTCGAACGATTTTTGCCACGGGACGAGGTACTAGCCAAAATAAATAATCGATGATGTGTTCTTGACTCAACTTAATTTCTCTCTTGTGAATATGAACTGAAATTTTCAGTTGTGGTGTGTTACCAAAGCTTGCCAACACTTGACTTATAAAGAGAAATAAAGGAAAGTGGAGCCTTAAACAATTAGGCCACTTTTATTTAAATAAATCTTATTTATTCAAATAAATTAATTAAGTCATACTTAATTAATCAATGAGTCAAGAAAATACACCTTCAAATTTTATCTTTAACTAATCAAGTCTCACTTAATTAATTTTATAAAATTCGAATTATTATTTATTATTAATTTAATTCATAATTTAAATTATTATTAATTTAAATTTATGAAAAAAAATTAATTTCCCTTTTAAACATTCTTTGTGTGTGACCCTGTAGGTTATTATTTAATTGGCAATAATTTTATTCTCTAATAAAATTACAAACAATGAGCGGCGTCTAGTAACACGTCATTGCTACCCAATTAAACAATAATTAAATCAACGATTCAATCAACCTTTTACGACTAATGTTTTATGTAATATAATCCCTTTAAATCATGATATTATAGATTAAACTCGAGGCATGTAATGTGTCATCCTCTTCATAATTTAATCTTCAATTTTCTTGATCGATGAGTAGACTATTTAATCAAATCAACATTTGAGCATGGCCATGCATTTCATAGTCTCACTCAAACAAGAGGCCGATAATATCACTCCTTTATCAGGAGATTTAAATCCCATCTAGATCGTTCATATTTCTCACATGATTCATAATATATCCGATATTCACCTTTATCATTATCCGGTTAAAGATAACTTTTGACGAATTCAAAATATATTAATTCTCATGTAGAATTATAACGACTTCAGGTCTAAGGATCATTACACCATTATCACTGTGAGAATACATATGACACATTTATTATTATTATTTACCATGATGTATCTCACGGTGGGTCTGTCCAGTACCCTGTACTCGTACAGTTACCTATGCATTGCTTTTAGTATCTGCATACTTATGACCAATGAGATGTGGTCATCTTGTCAATAAACATACTAGCCTTAATGTATTATTATTGTCCTAAGTAATAATAATACTCGGCTAGGGACATTTAATGAATATGATACAATCATTATATAATCTCATGTTCAAGTCACATACTTGCAACTACATAATTTGTATCAAGATTCCAAGGACATTTATTATACTTTATTTATTTCGCAGTAAATAAAGCCAATAATAAATATATATATCAAATATATAAAATCACTCAAACACAAATACAATTGATTGTATTGACTCTAGGGCACCAATACTAACAATCTCCCACTTGCACTAGAGCCAATCATTCATGTATCGAATACCCATGCTACTAGTGTGACATTCATGCTTCTGCTGCGACAGAGCCTTAGTCAGCGGGTCTGCAATATTATCATCAGTATGCACTTTACATATGTGAATATCTCCTCTATCATTTATCTCTCGAATAAGGTGATATCTCCGAAGTATATGCTTTGTTCTGCTGTGAGCTCTGGGCTCCTTGGCTTGTGCTATAGCTCCATTATTATCGCAGTAAAGATCTATGGGATCTGCGATCGATGGAACTACACCAAGTACTGTAATGAACTTCCGTATCCATACAGCCTCCTTGGCTGCTTCACATGCCGCAATATACTCGGATTCCATTGTAGAATCAGCTACTGTGTCTTGCTTCGAACTTTTCCAGCTTACAGCACCTCCATTTAGGCAAAACACAAATCCAGACTGAGACACAGAGTCATCTCTGTCAGTCTGGAAACTAGCATCCGTGTAACCCTTTACCGTTAGCTTCTCCTCTCCTCCATACACCAAGAATGAATCTTTAGTCCTTTTCAAGTACTTAAGAATATTCTTGACCGCCGTCCAGTGACCTTCACCTGGATTAGACTGGTATCTGCTCGTCATGCTCAAAGCATACGAAACATCCGGACGAGTACATATCATTGCATACATGATAGATCCAATTGCTGAAGCATATGGTATCTTACTCATGCGGTCTTTATCATCCAATGATTTCGGACCATTCTCTTTTGAGATCGTTATCCCATGAGATACAGGGACATACCCCCTTTTTGCATCTTGCATTCCAAAACGATGCAAAATCTTGTCAATATATGTACTCTGGCTTAAGCCGATTAATCTTCTTGATCTATCTCTATAGATCCTGATCCCTAATATATAGGTAGCCTCGCCCAAGTCTTTCATAGAAAAACTTTGTCCTAACCAAGTCTTTACAGCCTGTAGAGAAGGAATGTCATTCCCTATTAGCAATATATCATCAACATATAATACTAGGAATGCCACATGGCTCCCACTAACCTTTTTGTAAACACATGGTTCATCCACGTTCTGAATAAAGCCAAAACCTTTGACTATTTCATCAAACCGGATGTTCCATCTCCGAGAGGCCTGCTTCAATCCATAAATGGATCTATGCAGCTTACATACCTTTCCGGCATCCTTTGGATTTCCAAAACCTTCAGGTTGTGTCATGTACACATCCTCTTCAAGGCTTCCGTTAAGGAAGGCTGTTTTGACATCCATCTGCCATATTTCGTAATCATAGTAAGCCGCTATTGCAAGCAAAATTCTGATGGATTTTATCATTGCTACTGGTGAAAAGGTTTCATCATAGTCAATACCATGAATTTGTTTGAAACCTTTTGCAACCAGTCGAGCTTTATAGGTCTGTACTTTACCATCCATGTCGATTTTCTTCTTGAAAATCCATTTGCACTCTATAGGTTTTACCCCTTCAGGTGGATCAACCAAAGTCCATACTTGGTTTTCATACATGGAATCCATCTCAGAATTCATGGCTTCTTGCCATCTCTCAGAGTCTGGTGAGTTCATAGCATCTTGGTAGGTGAGAGGCTCATCTTGGTCTATGAGCATCACATCGTCATTTTGAGTTAAGAGAAATCCATAATTCCTCTTTGACTCATGGCGAATCCTACTAGATCTACGAACAACCTGTGTTTCTTGAGCAATGTTATCTTGTATTTCTTGCTCATGCTCCCCTTCTGGTTCAATGTTATCAAGTGGTTCTCGATCTTCATCGAGATCTATTTTCCTCCCACTGTCTTTTCTAGAGACTAGCTCTCTTTCCAAGAATACAGCAGTCCGAGCAACAATTACTTTGTTCTCCGAGGGACTATAGAAAGAATAACCCTTTGTTTCCTTTGGGTATCCCACAAAATTACATTTTTCAGATTTCGGTCCAAGCTTGTCTGATGTTAGGCGTTTCACAAATGCTTCACATCCCCATACTTTCATAAAGGACATGCTTTGCCTTTTCTCTGTCCATATCTCATATGGAGTTTGTTGAACCGTTTTAGTAGGAACACGGTTTAGTGTATATGCAGCCGTTTCCAGGGCATAACCCCAGAAACTAATTGGAAGATCTGCTTGACTCATCATAGATCGCACCATGTCCAACAAGGTACGATTCCTCCTTTCAGAAACCCCATTCCATTGTGGTGTTCCAGGAGGAGTTAGTTGTGATACAATACCACACTCCCTCAAATAGTTCTTAAACTCATGGCTTAAGTATTCACCTCCTCGATCAGATCTTAGAGTTTTTATGCTTTCGCCAATTTGCTTTTCTACTTCTGCCTTATACTCTTTGAACTTTTCAAATGCTTCGGATTTGTTCTTCAAAAGATACACATATCCATATCTACTGAAATCATCAGTAAACGTAATGAAGTAGAAATAGCCACCCCTTGCCATCGATCTCATAGGACCACATACATCGCTATGTATTAGTTCTAGTCGTACGGTGGCCCTCTTACCCTGTCCGGTAAAAGGAGCTTTAGTCATCTTTCCAAGTAAACAAGCCTCGCATTCATCATATGATTCAAAATCAAACTGATCCAAGAAACCATCTTGATGTAACTTGGAAATGCGTTTCTCGTTTATATGGCCTAGACGACAGTGCCAAAGGTATGTTTGATTTGAGTCATTAGTCTTAAGTCGTTTGTTATTTACATTCAAGATAGGAGTATCTAAATTAAGAACATACAAACCGTTAAATAATTGTGCAACACCATAGGTAATGTCATTCAAACCAAAAGAGCAACCATTGTCTTTAAAGGTAAATGAAAAACCTTTCTTGTCCAAACAAGAAACAGAAATAATGTTTCTACAAATAGAAGGCACATACAAACAGTTTTCAAGTTCTAATATAAGCCCAGTGGGCAACGATAAATGGTAAGTCCCTACAGCCAAAGCAGCAACCTTTGCTCCATTTCCAACTCGTAGGTCTACCTCTCCCTTAGCCAGTGTCCTACTCCTTTGCAGTTCCTGCACATTTATACAAATGTGAGAACCACATCCGGTATCCAATACCCAAGATGTAGAAGTAGACAAATTGACTTCTATTACATAAATACCTGAAGCAGAAGTCTGGCCAGCAGCCTTCTTCTTCTTAAGTTCTTCCAAATATGCATGACAGTTTCTCCTCCAGTGTCCCGGTTTACCACAGTGGTGACAATCACCCTTTTCGACACCTCCTTTGGGCTTGGTAGCCTTCTTGGGAGCAGAATTAGGATTGGCAGCAGATTTGGACACATTCCTCTTCTTATTGCCCTTCCACTTTCTTTTCCCCTTGGCACCTCCTTTGTTCACCATCAGCATGGGAGTAGGAGATTCCTTCTGAATGTTGGTTTCAGCAGTTCTTAACATGCCCAACAATTCAGTGGGCGTCTTATCTATCTCATTCATGTTGTAGTTCATAACGAATTGAGAAAAGTTCTTGTTGAGTGATTGTAAGATCAAATCTATTTGAGCCTCCGGACCAATCGGGAAGCCCAAGGTACTTAGTTGTTCAATGTACCCAATCATCTTAAGAACGTGTGGTCCAACCGGGTCTCGCTCTCCCTGTTTGCAAGCATACAAAGCCTTGCTAGTATCATATCTCTCCTGGCGAGCTTGTCCCTCAAACATGCTTTTGAGGTGCTCAATTATTTCAAAAGCATTCATCAACTCATGTTGCTTTTGAATCTCAGGAGCCATGCATGCAAGCATAAGGCATGACACATCATTTGAGTCATCCAAATGCTTCTGATAAGCATTTTGCTCGACACGTGTGGCTCCAGCAGGAAGAGGATTTGGGTGAGGAACTTCAATGGCATACAGCTTTCGCTCCTGCCTGAGGACAATCCGCAAGTTCCTAAACCAATCTAGGAAGTTTGTCCCTGTCAGCTTTTCCTTTTCTAGGACTGATCGTATCGAAAAGTGGTTTGTGTTGTTTGCCATTTATTATCTACAATTTTGTAAAAGCGCATAAAATGAGTTAGTTTGCATGTTTCGTAAAACCAATTATGTTCAAGTTGATTTATAGCATATTCGTAATATACCTCCCACTATTTTTATCAAATTAATAGCCCTTACTATCAATTCGGAAAATGGTTCCCATAAAACCTTTTCTTAGTGAGCCAAGATCCATATTTCGTCATATTTTAAGTCAGCTTTGGCTTTCCTCTTAAATATGATTATTTAGGTAGACCGTTATGTCAATTATATCGTATATAACTCTTGGATAGCTTAGTGAACAACATATTGCTCCGATCTATCTAATAGATTTCACTAAACTCTATGCTTATAAGTTCATAATCCTATTATGACGACTTATTTAAGTTGGACCCAACATTAACAATTTAAGTAAGCTTGTTTACTTAATCACATCTCACCACGATAAAAGAGAAGCCCTTGCTTTGGCAAATCCACTCCTCAATGATCTAGGATTTAATGAGTGTTATTTGTTGGAAAGCATCTGTTTAACTTAATATTTCTTAAGGGATTTTTAGAAAAATTTAACGATCTTGATCGTCTGTTTAAATCTTAAATCGTTACAGATTTTATCTCCTTTAAACATGGCATATGTGTCGTATCTAATACATACATTCTAAAATATCCATACATCCATGCATCCATTCATATATCTAATATATCCATGCATCATATGTAAAGTGCAGTTACGCAAAATTAAACGTGCAATGGTTATGGCCCGGTCCTATACGATCTTTTCGAGCTAATGAAAAGATCAAGGTCAATCTATGGTTGTAATAACTAATTATTACAAAATTCTTCATTGCTTCCAAAGCCTCCATTGATTGCCTCCAAGCTCGTTTTGAAATACATTACAAAAGAACTCGAGTTGCATTCGAGAAATAATAATTACAAAAAAATAACGACATGCAAGTCGTATTTAATTATTACAGACCATAAATAAAATTACAACATTTATTCTACGGGTCTTTAGGCCATAACCAATGCACCATGCTCATATAACAATTATAGACATCAAATTAATCATGATCACATCGATTAATATTTAACTCCCCAATTTAAATACCTAATTATTTAAAAGGGATTTAAATAAATAAATCAAATTTAATTAATTAAATTCGAATTAATATAATTAACTAATTAAAATTTTAATCCGAATAAAACAATTAAATCGAAATTAATTAATCAAAATTCGAATTTAATAATAATATTCAAATTCATAATTTAAATATATTATTTAAAATTCGAAATTAAATTAATTAATAAAATTTTGAATTAATAATAATTTTTAAATCCATGATTTAAATATTCAATTATTAAAACTTTAATCATTTAGGAATCTAATGATTAGTACCAATAAGTCTAACAAGGCAACTAATTGAATTATTAAAGCAAAAGTAAAAGCAAAAGCTAAAATAATTAATTAGAATAAAAACAGCAATAATGGCACAGCACAGCACTGATTATACTACTGTCAAAACTCTGTCACGCATGTGAAACATGCGCTTCACATACTGCTACCGCTAATACGCATTCCTGTAATGCGCAAGACATGTAAAATTCTGCTGATGCGCATTACAGTGATGCGCAACCCATGAATATTACTGTTAACACGCATTCCTGAAATGCGTTATACCTTTTATACCAGATTTCCCCAGAAATTGCAGAATCTATGCAGAAGTTATACAGACTATGCAGAAAATTATTTTCTCAACTTTGATCAATTCTAAAATTACTCTAATGATGTCTTAAACATATCTAATATATTGTACATCATTCAAAACATGTTATAACAATTTATAACATCATACAAACATTTATAACAATTTATAAAATTATTTTGTAGGTTAAAATGAAGCATGAATAAAATCTAAAAAATCATGTATGCTTCATATTCAAGAACTATCAACCAAATCATCCTTTTATACAAGTAGCTCTGATACCATTGTTGGAATTCGGGCATAATAACGCAACGGAAATAACGTAAATAACAATTAAAAACGAATTCCAAGTCCCGGATCCATGTATAAAATGATGATCATGGTATGAAAATTCTTGGGATCAAGATTTTTACCTCTTTAAGCTTTCCAATGGATGTCAAATGGAGATCCTAGCTTGTTGATCTTGAGAGTTAAAATTATAACTCCTCCACCGGAATCCACGCTTGAATGCTTGCTTGAATCGTCGAACGATTTTTGCCACGGGACGAGGTACTAGCCAAAATAAATAATCGATGATGTGTTCTTGACTCAACTTAATTTCTCTCTTGTGAATATGAACTGAAATTTTCAGTTGTGGTGTGTTACCAAAGCTTGCCAACACTTGACTTATAAAGAGAAATAAAGGAAAGTGGAGCCTTAAACAATTAGGCCACTTTTATTTAAATAAATCTTATTTATTCAAATAAATTAATTAAGTCATACTTAATTAATCAATGAGTCAAGAAAATACACCTTCAAATTTTATCTTTAACTAATCAAGTCTCACTTAATTAATTTTATAAAATTCGAATTATTATTTATTATTAATTTAATTCATAATTTAAATTATTATTAATTTAAATTTATGAAAAAAAATTAATTTCCCTTTTAAACATTCTTTGTGTGTGACCCTGTAGGTTATTATTTAATTGGCAATAATTTTATTCTCTAATAAAATTACAAACAATGAGCGGCGTCTAGTAACACGTCATTGCTACCCAATTAAACAATAATTAAATCAACGATTCAATCAACCTTTTACGACTAATGTTTTATGTAATATAATCCCTTTAAATCATGATATTATAGATTAAACTCGAGGCATGTAATGTGTCATCCTCTTCATAATTTAATCTTCAATTTTCTTGATCGATGAGTAGACTATTTAATCAAATCAACATTTGAGCATGGCCATGCATTTCATAGTCTCACTCAAACAAGAGGCCGATAATATCACTCCTTTATCAGGAGATTTAAATCCCATCTAGATCGTTCATATTTCTCACATGATTCATAATATATCCGATATTCACCTTTATCATTATCCGGTTAAAGATAACTTTTGACGAATTCAAAATATATTAATTCTCATGTAGAATTATAACGACTTCAGGTCTAAGGATCATTACACCATTATCACTGTGAGAATACATATGACACATTTATTATTATTATTTACCATGATGTATCTCACGGTGGGTCTGTCCAGTACCCTGTACTCGTACAGTTACCTATGCATTGCTTTTAGTATCTGCATACTTATGACCAATGAGATGTGGTCATCTTGTCAATAAACATACTAGCCTTAATGTATTATTATTGTCCTAAGTAATAATAATACTCGGCTAGGGACATTTAATGAATATGATACAATCATTATATAATCTCATGTTCAAGTCACATACTTGCAACTACATAATTTGTATCAAGATTCCAAGGACATTTATTATACTTTATTTATTTCGCAGTAAATAAAGCCAATAATAAATATATATATCAAATATATAAAATCACTCAAACACAAATACAATTGATTGTATTGACTCTAGGGCACCAATACTAACAGTATACTTACAGAAATGTTAAGCATATAAATGGAAGCGCCGTATACCGATAGAAATGTTAAGTGTATAAATGGAAGCTTCGTGTGAACTGCAGGTGACAATCGATTCAACGTCACACGTCGCATGCCACATTCTAAACTTTACCAAAAGTCGAGCCGAAGTTTCATGTGGATTGCAGGTGACGATCTATACAATGCATGTTGCATGCCACATTCTACATTATACCCCCGCCCCAACCCCAACCCCATTCACACATCAAAACTTCAGAAAAATCAAGATTTATGAAACTGATGCACTACTTAAGTCTATCACTTGACTTCTGAGCAATTTTTGGCAGTTGATTAGAAGTCATAGCTTGTGTTATAATGGAAGCAAGAAAGATTATAATAAACATAAAGAAAGAACAAAGATAGGCAGAAGAGAAAAGTTTTATTGATCTTGAGGATACAGATTACAGCATACAGATTATAGAATACTGCATATTACAGCATACTGCATATTACAGCATACTGCTAGGTTATGACCTAGAGAGTCTCTACGCGGTTATAGAATAACCCAGAAAAATAGGACCAAAAAAGATAACCCAAGATACCCGAAATCCCAACGTTTGGGGCATTATAGATTCAAGGCATATTCTAACAAATCTCCAACTTGACTTGAATCCTCCCACAGATAACAGATGTACCAGATGCACCATAATAATGTCAGATGTACCAGAGGAAACTCTTCTGCCTCAAATTTTTCCCTCAAAAGGGCAATCAACAACTCCTAACATTTAGCAAGTCCAAACAATGTTGAAACTTGCTATGTGGAACTGGCTTGGTAAGCATATCAGTTGGGTTACCAGTTCGCAGCCTCTTAATCTTCTTCCCTGTTTGATTCTCCAATAATGCCTTCCACTGCTTGAAAATTTTAAAGACTTCACTTTTATGCTTCATAATAAACACCCAAGTCATCCTTGAGAAATCATCAATCATTGACACAAAATATTTATGACCCCCTAAAGACTCCACCCGGGAAGGACCCCAACAATCAGAATGGATGTAATAAAGTGTGCCTTTTGTTCTGTGTGTTGCTTAGGAAAGTTGCTGCAATGTAACTTCCCAAAAATACAATGTTCATAAAACTCAAGACCTGTGACCTTATGACCACAAAGAAGATTAGCTTTTGACAGAATTTGCATCCCTTTTGCACTCATGTGACCAAGCCTCATGTGCCACAACCTGGTCATGTTTTTCTTATCAATTTCCTTGGACGTGACAGCAATAGAACCTGATAACGTAAAACCTTGAAGAAGATACAAGGTACCACATTTAACACCTTTCAAAACCACAATAGAACCCTTGCAGACATGTAGAACTCCACCTTCACCTTGAAAACTGAAACCCTTGTTGTCTAACATACTCAAAAATATCAGATTCTTTGTCATAAGTGGAACATGCCTAATATCATTAAATGTGCAAAATTTACCATCATGTGTCCAAATTTTAATCGAGCCTATCCATCTCACAAGCAAAACTGTTAGCCATAGAAATATTGTCACCGTCTACTTGCTCATAGGTTGTAAACCATTTCCTGCGCGGGCATATATGGTAAGACGCTCCAGAGTCAAGGATCCATACATCAAAGTGATGCGTGTGCTCATCAACAACTAGAGCAATATCTTCTTCAAAATTGATATCAGCTACAGCAGCAGTACCTGTCAATGGTTTCTTGAATTTATTCTTCCCCGACTTTCATTGTCCATTACTCCCACTGGCTACTAATCCAACAGCTTGATTATCTGCACCTGCACCAGCCGCCTTATGGTATAGCTCTCTAGAATGGAGAGCAGATCTAACATCCTCTAGAAAAATAGTATCTTTACCAATAATAAACTATTGCACAAAATTCTCATACGATAATGGCAAAGAAACTAACAGAATTAAAGCAACATCCTCATCTTCCACTTTAACATCAATATTACGTAATTCTAATAAAACTGTGTTTAACTGATCTAAGTGATCTCGAAGAGGCATACCTTCTTGCAATCGTAGACTAAACAGACGTTGCTTCAGAAGCAACTTATTTGTTAAAGACTTTGTCATGTAGAGACATTCAAGCTTCAACCACAAACCAGCCGCGGTATCCTCCTCCGCGACTTCAATAATAATATCATCTGCAAGACACAACAAAATTGTTGAGTGTGCCTTTTCTTCTAGACTGTCCATCTCAGTGCTTTCAGGATCCGTTGTTGACTTCTTTCTCAATGGCGCCCAGGGCCCCTGTTGCTTTAACAAAGCACGCATCTTGATTTGCCACAGACTGAAACTATTTCTCCTATTAAATTTGTCAACCTTTATGTTAAAACCAGACATCTTTCTCACCAAACACCAAGCTCCTAATACCAGTTTGTTATAACGAAAGCAAGAAAGATTATAATAAATGTAAAGAAAAAACACAGATAGGCAGAAGAGAAAAGTTTTATTGATCTTGAGGATACAGATTATAGCATACTGTAACCGCCCCAGATCCGAGGTCGGGGACCTGGTCGTTACGGTCTTAATTTCGATAAACAATCCTTGACTTGAGTCCAAATAAATAAACACATGATATGACCCCACAATAATATCCAATCACACACACACACACAACCAGTTATAGTCCCAGAGATGAAATTGAACTAAGTCTCTAATAATAGAATCCATGAATATAATTATTACAACCCAAAATGATCGCAATATAAGTTTAAAGTTCTTGCCGTTGATTAACATTAATTATACCTATAATTAAGTCTAAAACAAACGATGCCGGTCTAAGCTACCTCAGCAATAGCAGCGATAAACTCAGCGGGTAGTCCTCTGGTTGGAGCCACCTGCTTGCGCCGAGTACGCCTTACGCGGGCCATCAGACCTAGCTGTTGTTGTGATATAATAAATAAAGCAAGGGTGAGCAATAGCCCACCAAAAGTAATATATATGTGAACAACAGTATATATATATATATATAACAGTTCAAATATCTGCGAAACCATATGCCATGCATTAACGAACATAGTACCAGTATAAGGTAAACGATGAAGTTGCAAGGTAAGCAAAGGTACTTTCAGTTTTGAACAATTCTCAAACCCTGTCAACAAGAGTGATACTTCATGTTGCAGACAATAAATAAATTTGGATGATGAACTAATGCTGGAGTATTCACCGTGCCAGCTGTTCCAATCCTTACGATGATCAGTCGCAGATTGTACAGCTCAAATTAGTTTTACTACCGGTAGAAGGAAGAACTGACGGATTTACTTGTCTACCGCCCTGTTAGATCTCCCCGACCAACGGTTGGGCCAATGGGATGAACCGGCGCTACTCGGCCTCTTACACAACTCATAGTTCGAGTAGAATCCATGACTCTGAAACGTAAAGTTCATTCTCCTTTCCCCAAGTACAATACTTGTTGATAAGACTCCACTAAGTAGTCATATCTAGTTGGAAAGAAAAATTTACCAATATTTCCCAAGCTATTGCTTGTTAATGGATATCAACTTGTTTCAACCACCTTATCCCTCGAATGATGAGGAAGTAATAACAGATTCAAATGGATAAATAGCAACCAAGTTGCGAGTGCAAAGAATAGTTTTAGGGAATTTATGACCGGGAAGTCAAACAAAATAAATAACATTTCTCAAGTAAGGTTCCCTTATAATTTGAAAGATAGATTTGAATGAAGAATAAAAGTTTTGAGAACCTTCCTTGATAAAGTAATAATAATAATAAGACTCAGAAATAATTTACATAATATTTGAAGATCGAAGATAATATTTGAATGAAATAAATCATTTTTAAAATCGTTGAAAGAATTAAATGGTTATTCAAAGAATATTTTAGATATAAAAAATTGCTCCAAATAACCTTCGAATAAATATTCAAAATAATATTCATTAAATAATGAATATGCAAAATAATAATATTTATTAAATAAATAAAACTCAAATGAATATTCGAAATAATATTCATTAAATAAATAATGATCAACTGAATATTCGGAATAATATTTAATTAATATTCCTCGACTGAGGTAATACTCAATTAACATTCCTCAAAAAGATTTATAATCGAATAACAATCCTCGAAATAATAATAATCTATCGTTGGAATCCCTCCGGGTTTCCTCGACTATCTATATATTTCAAAATACCGACTCCCGGTCTATATTTGAAAAATGAGGTTCATATGCCCTTCACTAAGGGTCTTTAGCAATATACGGCTTATGACTGATATATTATCTATCTATCTTATAAGCTAACATTAAGTCAGGGAACAAGTATCACAATATAACTTTAAAGTAAGCATGCATGCTATGGCATATGTATAACAAAATCAAATCATATATATATTATCACAACAACAGTTCCAAAGTATTGGAAACTTGCCTGGTAGTCGAGTAGGGATAGCGTGTCCTGGGTCTGCTCGGTGATCTATAAACAATCAAAGAATTCGATATTAATTACTTAATGCTTTTAAAAAGGCTAATTATATACTTAACTTAGGTCGAAACACGTTTTCAAGTTATCTCGTTATACACTCTCTAGTGTAACTCTTATTAACACCGTTATGACCCGAGCTATTAAGGCTTGTCACTACACTTACACTTGCTAGGTACTTAAGCCATATAAGTTCTAAGGTCGAAAGATTATACCTCGAGATTTATCGATCATTATCTAAGTGATTTTCCAAAATTATTCGTACTTAAGCCACTCGTTCTTTTTAGGGGTTTATTCGTACTTAACCCTGATTCGAATATTTTTATAAAATCGAAAACGATCTTTTTAACATGAGATCTTCTCTCACACCTTCCTTATGATCTCTAATATTTAATTACCAAGATTTGTCACTGAATTACTCGAGTTAAGGGGGTTCAATTTCAGTTACGAATTTGCATTTACGGTTTCGAACAACTTTTAGTAAATCGGCCATAATTCCTAAACTGTAAGTCCGTTTGCTTCGATTCTTGCACCAAAACGATCTATGACTCGAGATCTATAAGGGTGGGTCAACTATTCATCAAGATCAGAAAATTATACCAACTGTTATGAACGAATTTTAATGGTTAACGAAATTTCGGCATTATAACGGGTATAAATCGAACGTTTCTAAATCGTTACATCAATCACCAAGCCACACCGCGCATACCATCAATCTTACACACATGATAATCAACTTAACACGCCCAAAACATCTCACTTTACCAACAAGATCATCATATCTCTAAATCAACTACAAGATCATGCTAACAAGCTTATAATCATACTAATATCATAACTATGTTAAAAACCATCAAGATCATGCATATACTTAAAATAAGACCTAGGGTTTCAAGTGAGATATACCTTCCTTGCTGTGTATATGAGTCTAACAAGCCTTGATCTAGTCCTTAGAACACCTTAATATAGCTTAGATCATCAAAAGAAACCAAGAAAACAACATTAGTTCATGAAGGTTACTATTCATCCTCCACTTGAATGATTTATTTGAAAATGGAAAAAGTGGAGTTTGAAGATAAGATTTCTAGGAGATCATTTTTATGAAATGTAATACTCACCATAATAATTTGAAGATCGAACAATGGTTGGAAGGTTGATTTTTGTTTTTGAATTTGTGATGAGGCCGAATGGAGCATAAAGGGGAGGGAGTTTGCTTGCTTATCTTGCTTTGGTTGTGATGAAAATGAATTATTGTGGTGTTTTAGATAATATCTACCGTAAAGCCACTTTATTAAAGTGATTTGCTCATGCATGATGTAATTTCAAGTGGACAAGTGTTGGTTTGATGATGAGGTTAATCTAAGTACTTGGTTTGTTTCTAATTATGCTAGTTGCTCTTTTAACTACTTAGTTACTTGATATTATCCACTTGCACATGCATGCATCTTGATCCCCTGCTTGTTTCTTTGTCCGATTATTGCTCATTTTCATTGATCGTTCGGAGGAATATCTCAAGCATTTCTAGTTAGGGTTTTACCGGAAACCGTCTTAATATTTATACTACCATTCTCAATTCTATTTAATATTTCTTGAATCAAAATTCCTTAAATCTTTTCAATAAATCCTTAAGTCTTTCAGTGTCCAGGAAAATCTCGGGGAACATACAAGTGCTATTTTTCAGAATCCGATAACTTTTATATACACTCTTTTTCCCCTTGGATCATTAATACGAACTAAGAAATCCGTTCCGGGTACTCCTATATAGTGTCGTCTAATAATATTCCTATTTCCACCAAAAACACTATTCATCACTTATTCTCTCTTTATTCCTTATAGTTAGAAAAATGTCCTCGCGCTTTCCCGAGCGTTCCTTAACCCTTTTACGGAACCACTGGACTTATAATAGATATCGATTTGGATGACATGAGAATAACCTTCCTCCTTGGAATTTACCATATCTTACTTATCTAGGAGATAGATTATTCTTATCTAAGTTGTCAACCAATTGCATTATTCATGGCATATAAACATTTGAATCAAAATTCGTTAAATCTTCATTCACTGAAACCACTATTTACACTTATACTCCATTACATAATAAAAGTTTTAATTACTACTAAAAATCTGGGTTCTTACACATACAGATTACAGCATACTGCATATTACAACATACTGCTAGGTTATGACCTAAAGAGTATATATAGTACTCTCTACGTGGTTAGAATAAAACCCAGAAAAATAGACCCAAAACAGATAATCCAAGACACTCGAAATCCCAACGTTTGGGACATTACAAATTCAAGGCATATTCTAACAAATTCTTGTTGGGCTTGCTAAGTAGGCCTTAAGTCCATATTAGTTTGATATTGTCCGCTTTAGGCCTAGCCTGCACGAATTTGTTTTTGGGCAACTCCCAAAAGGCCTCATACTAATGGAGCTAACTGACTGCTTATAAACTAGCTATCTGCCCCTTCCACAAACGATGTGGGATAACTCCTAACAATCTCCCCTTCACACAACGGGCTCGACACCTATCAAATCTGCCTCCTTTTTGTGTGATCTGGCTCCCCCTTGACCCATACTAGAAATTTATCTGGCTATCCGTCTCCCCCTAGGCCCATATCCCCTACGCCCATACTAGAAAGTCCACGTGCTCCCCCTTAAGCCCAACCTGGGATAGCCCATCTACTTCTTCCTAGGTCCATACTGGAGCCCATTGAGATTGTTACAGATCGTTACTTCCTGAAGCTCTGATACAACTTGTTGGGCTTGCTAATTAGGCCTTAACTCCACATTAGTATGATATTGTCCGCTTTGGACCTAGCCCGCACGAATTTGTTTTTGCGCAACTCCCAAAAGGCCTTATACTAATGGAGTTAACTGACTGCTTATAAACTAGCTATCTGCCCCTTACACAAATGATGTGGGATAACTCCTAACAGCTTGTGAACCCTTCCATTACAAAACATCTAGTTCCATGTCCTAGCCCCTGGGACAGATTGTATTGGACGATGGAATGTTTGTGACGATGCAGATTAATCTGGGAGATGAACAAGACCGACTGAAGCTCTAGCAGTGCCAATTCATCTTTCAGCTGATGTGTCATATAGATTGCCACCTTGTCTCCACCTGAAAATCTCCTTAGTGCAATTACCATTTTGTTAGTGTTTGGCCTTTCAAAACATGCATAGTGGATGGATATAACTTTGCAATAATTTGTTCTTGTGCCAGATTTTAAATGAGAGGTAAGTTCACATGTCGAAACATGAGTTTTCCGAATAAATTTGTTCAATATCACTTTGAGTGCATCGATGCACACCAATTTTCCCCACTGACAATGGGGATGCTCTAATCTACACTCTGCAGAATCTGGTATAGACTTCAAATTAGGTGGCACTATTTATAGAATCCATTGTTACATGCTGATATGCAGCAACCCTCGTTTGATATGATTATCTCCAAAGGCAGCTTCATACTACCCCATATAATTTAATATCGTTGATATCAGGACGTGGAACGTGCTGTTAGTATTGGTGCCCTAGAGTCAATACAATCAATTGTATTTGTGTTTGAGTGATTTTATATATTTGATATATATATTTATTATTGGCTTTATTTACTGCGAAATAAATAAATTATAATAAATGTCCTTAGAATCTTGATACAAATTATGTAGTTGCAAGTATGTGACTTGAACATGAGATTATATAATGATTGTATCATATTCTTAAATGTCCCTAGCCGAGTATTATTATTACTTAGGACAATAATAATACACTAAGGCTTGTATGTTAATTGACAATATGACCACATCTCATTGGTCATAAGTATGTAGATACTAAAAGCAATACATAGGTAACCGTACGAGTACAGGGTACTGGACAGACCCACCGTGAGATACATCATGGTAAATAAATTTATAAATGTGTCATATGTATTCTCACAGTGATAATGGTGTAATGATCCTGAGACCTGAAGTCATTATATTTCTATATGAGAATTAATATATTTTGAATTTATCAAAAGTTATCTTTAGCCGGATAATGATAAAAGTGAATATCAGATATATTATGAATCATGTGAGAAATATGAATGATCTAGATGGGATTTAAATCTCCTAATAAAGGGAGTGATATTATCGGCCTCTTGTTTGAGTGAGACTATGAAATGCATGGTCATGCTCAAATGTTGATTTGATTAATAGTCTACTCATCGATCAAGAAAATGAAGATTAAATTATGAAGAGGATGACACATTTCATGCCTCGAGTTTAATCTCTAATATCATGATTTAAAGGGATTATATTACATGGAACATTAGTCATAAAAGGATGATTGAATCGTTGATTTAATTATTGTTTAATTGGGTAGCAATAATGTGTTACCAGACGCCGCTTATTGTTTGTAATTTTATTAGAGAATAAAATTATTGCCAATTAAATAATAACCTACAGGGTCACACACATAGAATGTTTAAAAGGGAAATTAATTTATTTTATGAATTTAAATTAATAATAATTTAAATTATGAATTTAAATTAATAATATATAATAATTCGAATTTTATAAAATTAATTAAGTGAGACTTGATTAGTTAAAGATAAAATTTGAAGATGTATTTTCTTGACTTATTTGATTAATTAAGTATGACTTAATTAATTTATTTAAATAAATAAGATTTGTTTAAATAAAATGGCCTAATTGTTTAAGGCTCCATTTGGCTTTGTTTTTCTATAAAAGCCAAGTGTTGGCAAGTCATTTGGGTACACATGAACTGAAAATTTCTGTTGAGAATTTGAGAGAGAAAATCAATCTGAGTCAAGAACACATTCTTGATTATTTATTTTTGGCTAGTACCTCATCCCGTGGTGAAATCGTTCGACGATTCAAGCAAGCATTCAAGTGTGGATACCGGTGGAAGAGTTATAATTTTAGCTCTCAAATCAACAAGCTAGGATCTCCATTTGACATCCATTGGAAAGCTTTAATAGGTAAGATCTTGATCTTGACAATTTTAATACCATGATCATCAATTTATATATGGATCCGGGACTTGGAATTCGTTTTTAATTGTTATTTTCATTAATTCCCTTGCGTTATCATGCCCGAATTCCAACAATGGTATCAGAGCTACATGTATAAATGGATGATTTGGTATTGTGTTCTTGAAAATGAATCATTCATGAATTTTATGAATTTTGCCATGCTTCATTTTAACATACAAAAGATTTTCTATAAATGTTATGATTGTTTGTATGATGTTATAAATTGTTATAACATGTTTTGGATGATGTACTATATGTTAGATATGTTAAACACATCATTGGAATAATTTTAGAATTGATCAAAACTGAAAATTAAATTTTCTGCAAGTTTTCTGGACATTCGGCAGGTTTCTGGAAAAACTGGAAGTACAGGTGATGCGCATTCTGGTAATGCGCATCAGCAGTATACAGTGTGGGTTGCGCATGTCGGACATGCGCATCACCAGAATACAGCAGGTGTTGCGCATGTCGGACATGCGCAACAGCAGTGGGCAGACAGCAGTTTCTGTTCGCTGTATTGCAGTGTGCAGAATTTTTATTTTTTTTCTTTTTCTTTTTCAACTTTAAAATTTTCTTTTGCTTTTTGCTTTAAGTTTATGTTAGTGGCCACTTATTGGTATTAATCATCACACTCCTAATGCTTGTCATGATTAAAGTTTTAATAATTGAATATTTAAATCATGGATTTAAAAATTATTATTAATTCAAAATTCTATTAATTAATTTAATTTCAAATTTTAATAATATATTTAAATTATGAATTTGAATATTATTATTAAATTCGAATTTTGATTAATTAATTTCAATTTAATTAATTAAATTTGATTTATTTATTTAATTCCTTTTAATTAATTATGTATTTAAATTAAGGAGTTAAATATTAATCGATATGATCATGATTAATGTGATGTCTATAATTGTTATATGAGCATGGTGCATTGGTTATGGCCTAAAGACCCGTAGAATAAATGTTTTAATTTTATTTATGGTCTGTAATAATTAAATACGGCTTGCATGTCGTTATTCTTGTAATTATTATTATTTCTCGAATGCAACTCGAGTTCTTTTGTAATTTATTTCAAAAAGGAAGCTGAAGGAAATCAATGGAGGCTTGGGAAGCAAAGAAGAATTTTGTAATAATTAGTTATTACAACCATAGATTGACCTTGATCTTTTCATTAGCTCGAAAAGATCGCATAGGATTGGGCCATAACCATCGCACGTTTAATTTTACGTAACTGCACTTTACATATGATGCATGGATATATTAGATATATGTATGGATGCATGGATGTATGGAAATTTTAGAATATATGTATTAGGTACGACACATATGCCATGTTTAAACAAGATAAAATCTGTAACGATTTAAGATTTAAACAAACGATCAAGATCGTTAAATTTTGAAAAATCCCTTAAGAAATATTAAGTTAAACAGATGCTTTCCAACAAATAACACTCATTAAATCCTAGATCATTGAGGAGTGGATTTGCCAAAGCAAGGGCTTCTCTTTTATCGTGGTGAGATGTGATTAAGTAAACAAGCTTACTTGAAATGTTATTGTTGGGTCCAACTTAAATAAGTCGTCATAATAGGATTATGAACTTATAAGCATAGAGTTTAGTGAAATCTATTAGATAGATCGGAGCAATATGTTGTTCACTAAGCTATCCAAGAGTTATATACGATATAATTGACATAACGGTCTACCTAAATAATCATATTTAAGAGGAAAGCCAAAGCTGACTTAAAATATGACGAAATATGGATCTTGGCTCACTAAGAAATGTTTTATGGGAACCATTTTCCGAATTGATAGTAAGGGCTATTAATTTGATAAAAATAGTGGGAGGTATATTACGAATATGCTATAAATCAACTTGAACATAATTGGTTTTACGAAACATGCAAACTAACTCATTTTATGCGCTTTTACAAAATTGTAGATAATAAATGGCAAACAACACAAACCACTTTTCGATACGATCAGTCCTAGAAAAGGAAAAGCTGACAGGGACAAACTTCCTAGATTGGTTTAGGAACTTGAGGATTGTCCTCAGGCAGGAGCGAAAGCTGTATGCCATTGAAGTTCCTCACCCAAATCCTCTTCCTGCTGGAGCCACATGTGCCGAGCATAATGCTTATCAGAAGCATTTGGATGACTCAACTGATGTGTCATGCCTTATGCTTGCATGCATGGCTCCTGAGATTCAAAAGCAACATGAATTGATGAATGCTTATGAAATAATTGAGCACCTCAAAAGCATGTTTGAGGGACAAGCTCGTCAGGAGAGATATGATACGAGCAAGGCATTGTATGCTTGCAAACAGGGAGAGCGAGACCCGGTTGGACCACACGTTCTTAAGATGATTGGGTATATTGAGCAACTAGATACCTTGGGCTTCCCGATTGGTCCGGAGGCTCAAATAGATCTGATCTTACAATCACTCAACAAGAACTTCTCTCAATTCGTCATGAATTACAATATGAATGAGATTGATAAGACACCCACTGAATTGTTGGGCATGTTAAGAACTGCTGAAACCAACATTCAGAAGGAATCCCCTACTCCCATGCTGATGGTGAACAAAGGGGGTGCCAAAGGGAAAAGAAAGTGGAAAGGCAATAAGAAGAGGATTGCATCCAAATCTGCTGTTAATCCTAATTCTGCTCCCAAGAAGGCTACCAGGCCTAAAGGAGGTGTCGAAAAGGGTGATTGTCACCACTGTGGTAAACCGGGACACTGGAGGAGAAACTGTCATGCTTATTTAGAAGAGCTGAAGAAGAAGAAAGCTGCTGGGCAGACTTCTACTTCAGGTATTTATGTTATAGAGGTCAATTTGTCTACTTCTACATCTTGGGTATTGGATACTGGATGTGGTTCTCACATTTGTATAAATGTGCAGGAACTGCAAAGGAGTAGGACACTGGCTAAGGGAGATGTAGACCTACGAGTTGGAAATGGAGCAAAGGTTGCTGCTTTGGCTGTAAGGACTTACCATTTATCATTACCCACAAGGCTTATATTAGAACTTGAAAACTGTTTGTATGTGCCTTCTATTTGTAGAAACATTATTTCTGTTTCTTGTTTGGACAAGAAAGGTTTTTCATTTACCTTTAAAGACAATGGTTGCTCTTTTGGTTTGAATGACATTACCTATGGTGTTGCACAATTATTTAACGGTTTGTATGTTCTTAGTTTAGATACTCCTATCTTGAATGTAAATAACAAACGACTTAAGACTAATGACTCAA
Source organism: Saposhnikovia divaricata (assembly GCA_036435485.1). Taxonomy (NCBI): domain Eukaryota; kingdom Viridiplantae; phylum Streptophyta; class Magnoliopsida; order Apiales; family Apiaceae; genus Saposhnikovia; species Saposhnikovia divaricata. The sequence goes on along the minus strand of CM071595.1, from coordinate 63,608,830 downwards.
ATCAAACATACCTTTGGCACTGTCGTCTAGGCCATATAAACGAGAAACGCATTTCCAAGTTACATCAAGATGGTTTCTTGGATCAGTTTGATTTTGAATCATATGATGAATGCGAGGCTTGTTTACTAGGCAAGATGACTAAAGCTCCTTTTACCGGACAGGGTAAGAGGGCCACCGTACGACTAGAACTAATACATAGCGATGTATGTGGTCCTATGAGATCGATGGCAAGGGGTGGCTATTTCTACTTCATTACGTTTACTGATGATTTCAGTAGATATGGATATGTGTATCTTTTGAAGAACAAATCCGAAGCATTTGAAAAGTTCAAAGAGTATAAGGCAGAAGCAGAAAAGCAAACTCGCGAAAGCATAAAAACTCTAAGATCTGATCGAGGAGGTGAATACTTAAGCCATGAGTTTAAGAACTATTTGAGGGAGTGTGGTATTGTATCACAACTAACTCCTCCTGGAACACCACAATGGAATGGGGTTTCTGAAAGGAGGAATCGTACCTTGTTAGACGTGGTGCGATCAATGATGAGTCAAACAGATCTTCCAATTAGTTTCTGGGGTTATGCCCTGGAAACGGCTGCATATACACTAAACCGTGTTCCTACTAAAACGGTTCAACAAACTCCATATGAGATATGGACAGAGAAACAGCAAAGCATGTCCTTTATGAAAGTATGGGGATGTGAAGCATTTGTGAAACGCCTAACATCAGACAAGCTTGGACCGAAATCTGAAAAATGTAATTTTGTGGGATACCCAAAGGAAACGAAGGGTTATTCTTTCTATAGTCCCTCGGAGAACAAAGTAATTGTTGCTCGAACTGCTGTATTCTTAGAAAGAGAGCTAGTCTCTAGAAAAGACAGTGGGAGGAAAATAGATCTCGATGAAGATCGAGAACCACTTGATTACGTTGAACCAGAGGTGGAGCATGAGCAAGAAATACAAGATAACATTGCTCAAGAAACACAAGTTGTTCACAGATCTAGTAGAATTCGCCATGAGTCAAAGAGAAATTATGGATTTCTCTTAACTCAAAATGACGATGTGATGCTCACAGACCAAGATGAGCCTCTCACCTACCAAGATGCTGTGAACTCACCAGACTCTGAGAGATGGCAAGAAGCCATGAATTCTGAGATGGATTCCATGTATGAAAACCAAGTATGGACTTTGGTTGATCCACCTGAAGGGGTAAAACCTATAGAGTGCAAATGGATTTTCAAGAAGAAAATCGACATGGAAGGTAAAGTACAGACCTATAAAGCTCGACTGGTTGCAAAAGGTTTTAAACAAATTCATGGTATTGACTATGATGAAACCTTTTCACCAGTAGCAATGATAAAATCCATCAGAATTTTGCTTGCAATAGCGGCTTACTATGATTACGAAATATGGCAGATGGATGTCAAAACAGCCTTCCTTAACGGAAGCCTTGAAGAGGATGTGTACATGACACAACCTGAAGGTTTTGGAAATCCAAAGGATGCTGGAAAGGTATGTAAGCTGCATAGATCCATTTATGGATTGAAGCAGGCCTCTCGGAGATGGAACATCCGGTTTGATGAAATAGTCAAAGGTTTTGGCTTTATTCAGAACGAGGATGAACCATGTGTTTACAAAAAGTTTAGTGGGAGCCATGTGGCATTCCTAGTATTATATGTCGATGATATATTATTAATAGGGAATGATATTCCTTCTCTACAGGCTGTAAAGACTTGGTTAGGACAAAGTTTTTCTATGAAAGACTTGGGCGAGGCAACCTATATATTAGGGATTAGGATCTATAGAGATAGATCAAGAAGATTAATCGGCTTAAGCCAGAGTACATATATTGATAAAATTTTGCATCGTTTTGGAATGCAAGATGCAAAAAGGGGATATGTCCCTGTATCTCATGGGATAACGATCTCAAAAGAGAATGGTCCTAAATCATTGGATGATAAGGACCGCATGAGTAAGATTCCATATGCTTCAGCAATTGGATCTATCATGTATGCAATGATATGTACTCGTCCGGATGTCTAGTATGCTTTGAGCATGACAAGCAGATACCAGTCTAATCCAGGTGAAGGTCACTGGACGACGGTCAAGAATATTCTTAAGTACTTGAAAAGGACTAAAGATTCATTCTTGATGTATGGAGGAGAGGAGAAGCTAACGGTAAAGGGTTACACGGATGCTAGTTTCCAGACTGAAAGAGATGACTCTGTGTCTCAGTCTGGATTTGTGTTTTGCCTAAATGGAGGTGCTGTAAGCTGGAAAAGTTCGAAGCAAGAGACAATAGCTGATTCTACAATGGAATCCGAGTATATTGCTACATGTGAGGCTGCCAAGGAAGCTGTATGGTTACGAAAGTTCATTACAGTACTTGGTGTCGTTCCATCGATCGCAGATCCCATAGATCTTTACTGCGATAATAATGGAGCTATAGCTCAAGCCAAGGAGCCAAGAGCTCATAGCAGAACAAAGCATATACTTCGGAGATATCATCTTATTCGAGAGATAAACGATAGAGGAGATATTCACATATGTAAAGTGCATACTGATGATAATATCGCAGACCCACTGACTAAGGCTTTGTCGCAGCAGAAGCACGAATGTTACACTAGTAGCATGGGTATTCGATACATGGGTGATTGGCTCTAGTGCAAGTGGGAGATTGTTAGTATTGGTGCCCTAGAGTCAATACAATCAATTGTATTTGTGTTTGAGTGATTTTATATATTTGATATATATATTTATTATTGGCTTTATTTACTGCGAAATAAATAAATTATTATAAATGTCCTTAGAATCTTGATACAAATTATGTAGTTGCAAGTATGTGACTTGAACATGAGATTATATAATGATTGTATCATATTCTTAAATGTCCCTAGCCGAGTATTATTATTACTTAGGACAATAATAATACACTAAGGCTTGTATGTTAATTGACAAGATGACCACATCTCATTGGTCATAAGTATGTAGATACTAAAAGCAATACATAGGTAACCGTACGAGTACAGGGTACTGGACAGACCCACCGTGAGATACATCATGGTAAATAAATTTATAAATGTGTCATATGTATTCTCACAGTGATGATGGTGTAATGATCCTTAGACCTGAAGTCATTATATTTCTATATGAGAATTAATATATTTTGAATTTATCAAAAGTTATCTTTAGCCGGATAATGATAAAGGTGAATATCGGATATATTATGAATCATGTGAGAAATATGAATGATCTAGATGGGATTTAAATCTCCTAATAAAGGAGTGATATTATCGGCCTCTTGTTTGAGTGAGACTATGAAATGCATGGCCATGTTCAAATGTTGATTTGATTAATAGTCTACTCATCGATCAAGAAAATGAAGATTAAATTATGAAGAGGATGACACATTTCATGCCTCGAGTTTAATCTTTAATATCATGATTTAAAGGGATTATATTACATGGAACATTAGTCATAAAAGGTTGATTGAATCGTTGATTTAATTATTGTTTAATTGGGTAGCAATAATGTGTTACTAGACGCCGCTTATTGTTTGTAATTTTATTAGAGAATAAAATTATTGCCAATTAAATAATAACCTACAGGGTCACACACATAGAATGTTTAAAAGGGAAATTAATTTATTTTATGAATTTAAATTAATAATAATTTAAATTATGAATTTAAATTAATAATAAATAATAATTCGAATTTTATAAAATTAATTAAGTGAGACTTGATTAGTTAAAGATAAAATTTGAAGATGTATTTTCTTGACTTATTTGATTAATTAAGTATGACTTAATTAATTTATTTAAATAAATAAGATTTGTTTAAATAAAATGGCCTAATTGTTTAAGGCTCCATTTGACTTTGTTTTTCTATAAAAGCCAAGTGTTGGCAAGTCATTTGGGTACACATTAACTGAAAATTTCAGTTGAGAATTTGAGAGAGAAAATCAATCTTAGTCAAGAACACATTCTTGATTATTTATTTTTGGCTAGTACATCATCCCGTGGCGAAATCGTTCGACGATTCAAGCAAGGATTCAAGTGTGGATACCGGTGGAGGAGTTATAATTTTAGCTCTCAAATCAACAAGCTAGGATCTCCATTTGACATTCATTGGAAAGCTTTAATAGGTAAGATCTTGATCTTGACAATTTTAATACCATGATCATCAATTTATACATGGATCCGGGACTTGGAATTCATTTTTAATTGTTAATTTCGTTAATTTCGTTGCGTTATCATGCCCGAATTCCAACACGTGCATGATAGAATGACAGAGCTAGTGAGATGCTCGCCAGTCTCATTTTAAGAAAAAGATGACTTATCAGCCACTGTCAACTCTTCCTAATTCACATTAAGCTTTTCAACCAACTTTAGAATTCTTCTAGCGCATTAACTACACATAGTAAAAAATGCATATCCTCTAACAAAAGATATTATTCAGGAAATAGGTCAGCAATCTCGAACACAATTCATAGCAACATGCAGGGTAAAATTGGAACACAATTCACAGCGACACGCAGAATAAAATTGCTGGCAAATGGTATCACTCTTCAAAAGTTATGCTAAATCCTGCAAGTCCAAGAAATATTAAGGCAATAAAAGAACTGAACATCTTTAGTCTGTGGGAAGAACAATTAACTGTGAGTAAATATTATTTGCAATCAAACAGGTTCTCCAATCTTTCTTATGTACTGTGAAAGTTCTCAAGATTATTATCAGAGAAGATAAATGGATATATACGAACATATAATCCGCAATCAATGTTAATAAGGATTTAGAAAACAAAATATCAATGTCGAGACTGGAATTTCCACATGAACTCACTTAATGTTAACTTCAGTGTCAGTTAATATAAGCTTATCAGAGAAACAAGTTAAGATTCAAAAATCAAACATGAAAAATCACATTTAACTCATCAACACCAAGAAAAAGGTAAAAAACCAACCAACATTTGCTCCACCAGAAAGCAAGTAATTTGGTTGCTCCTAGCTACAATTATTTAATTTGGAGCAAATTAAATAATTATTTAATTATTCATAATGGTAGGCATAATAATGGGGAAACCAACTCTGCCATTTAGCTTGATAACATGGTGAATCAAATATTTCGTGATAGTTTACAGCAATTACCAATAAGAGATTTCAGAAAGTTGCTGCTAAGTATAGGGGACTTAAAAGAATATTGTACTAGATTTCGCGATCAATCAGTAAAAAATAAAGACCAATTAGCAGTAATAGATAGCATGCAAGAGGATATATAATTCTGGAAGTTGATTTCTATCACAAATGGCTTTGTAGGAATCACCTATAAGCATAACAATTGCCTACTGCAGACTTATTTGTAGAAGGGATAACATTGTATGGATGCATCACTGGGCAATACTCCCTTGGCAACAAATTACTCTACAACAGAAGTTTGATTGCATAGCATAATGCTGGAATATTATAAAACTGCCAAAACATATTTTATCCTGCAATATTGTTTGTGCACAAATCCTTATTATCGATTTTCAGCAATGTACGATCCTAGAGATATGAGATATTACAATGTTTTTCCACTTTGGCAGGGTGACAATACTTACTCATAATTTGTCTATGCTAAAGGAGAATTTCCCTGTAGTCATCTAAACAATTATCCTTGGCGTAATGTTTCCTGATCCCCCACCCTCCTATACATGTATAATTATTAATGATTATTATTAATTTTTTAAGCTGTTCATCATATATTTGATGATCACATCGACAAATAGGAGGCACTAAAAAGTTCTGTTCGCAAGCACTATGATTCAGTATTGGACCTATTCTGGGTAGAAGGAAACTCTTTTCTTCTTATCTAGATTTTGGATGAGCATTTTGCTCTTTCATGTTTGTTATTCAGGGAATGCCCTGATATCTTGTTTATTTTATGTTGACTATCCACTTCTGCAGATTGCTTCTCTATGCTTTGTTAATGAAATTATTCAATTAGCATGAAAAAATAATAAAATTAAATGTATACAATTAGTAAAAACATTAATGACATGTTATTATATACGCAGAAGTTCGAAGTACCTGTTATCTTCCATTCAAATAATAAATTTTGAACCTTAGTTTCCCAAGCTCAAGTGGATATACATGCTAATGATTAATGAATAGATCATGTTCCATGGAACTCCTCTTTATAGTTCCTGTAAAGGGATAAGTTTTAGGTAGGCCAGTGTTGGCAAATACTGCTCTATATATGCTACAAATGTGATTACTAATAAAAAGGTTCTGGAATACATTTGATCTCTTATTGCTTTAAGTCTTTCGCTCACAAATTTTTAAAGAAGCTTGCAACTATTTATGGCCAAATGGGGCTTTTGGCCACTTAGCAGTTTCTGTGGCAGAGTTCCTGTTGGGCCATAGAATAGTCCACTTTCAAGAGGTCCATGAAGGCCCATTTGTAATAGAATAGTCTACTTTCAATATCTCTTTTAAGGTCCATGAAGAATAGACCCCCATTCTCACACTTGCAGGGGGAGAGACACTGGTAAAAAAACCACGGTGAAAACAGAAATACAAGGGAAGGAAAATAGCTATTCCATCATTTTGCGCTAGAAGTAGGGGCTGAACCTCCGATCTAAAATCTCAATCAACTTCGATATATGGTTCTAGAGAAGTTCAACTCATCTAGATAAACAATTATACATACATACACACTTCGATATATGGTTCTAGAGAAGTTCAACATTCGATAATAAAAGAAAATCCCAGAAAAATATAAAAAAATCACCCACCTGGTGTTTTTACATTACAATTTGAAACTAGAAATTATAAAGGCTATTGCACAATTCAATCTGTCACTCTGATTGTTATTTCCGTGACTCATTTTTATTGTTTCAGATTTACTTTACCTGGAGACTTGTGTTATTTGATAATCATTAGCTTGAGATCGACAATAACTTGTCATTGTGTTTTGTTGTAAAACTGCGCATCTCATATTAGAACTTCTTTGGTTTCGATCCCTTAAAAATGCACCTGCAAATAACTAGTGTTAAATTACAACAACCTCCTACACTGAGTGCCAATATATTTGTTCCTTAAATATCTCTACTGATTGATCATATGTTCGAGACAACAGATTTAAATATGTGCAGATACAAAAAACAGTCGATACTAAAAGAAGAAGAAAACCTTGTCCTAAGCTGAACAACATACCTTACTCTGTTCTTATTAGCATCTGATTTGTGAATGCTTCAGTTTTAATTCATACTCCAGCAAATCTATAAACATAGAATATGCAGAACCTGTATGTATTACTTGTGATATGAATGTCGGGTCCCTCTCTATATTAATGTGCAGTATTTATGCCCATGTTGTCATGCCTACTTTCGTTGTAAAGGTCCTTCCCTGCTAAGTAGGCAAGTAGGCATATCTCACTTATGTTAACAACTATTAAAATCATTGACTTCTCTATATCTATGCCTCATTATAAACTCAAATAGATATTTCAAACACAACACAAAACTGCTTGGTTAATAAATATAATCTTTAATCCTGTGATTCCAGTTGCGACACTCGAGAATCTTGCATATATAATTTTTGATGCATTTTATCTATCCTAATTACTCCCATTACCTAGCTGGTATTTTGACGATAACTATATGACATGTAATATCATTCTCTAGTAATTTATTTCAGCTAGGTAAAAAATTGCCATTTTAATCTCTGGAAGCATGTAAGTTGTCTACAAAACTTAAAGATGAGGCTTCCATCATGTGTTCCAAACTTCATCTAGAGCATCTGCCTTATAAACCAATACATACATTCAAGCCAAAAGAAGATCTGAAGATCTTCTTATTATCCAATATACAGGATGAAGCTGAGTCAGCTAAAGAAAAAAACAAACAGAGTTAGCAAATGTTCAGCATTGACTGTTAGTGGTTAACGGCTGAAACGACAACTGGAGTTTTTTATATTTTTGTTAAGTCTATCAATCAAGTCAATGTATTATATAAAGCAACAAAGAACGATCTAGAAGTTAAAAGTTTTCAGTATTCATTTTCTCTTCTCTGTAAAATGTAGATACTCTAAACAGTTTGGTTCAATGTGATGGAGTGAAATACAATCTGTGTTTTGTTTTCTTCATTTCTGTGTTAATTGTACAAATACATTGTTGATCTTCATCTTTTCAAAATGGTATCAGAGCTCTAATGGCGATTAAACTTCGTTTCATCGTTGTTTTTCTTCGATTTCGTATGTTTTACATTTTCGTATAGATCTGTTTTCACTTTTTGCGATTAGATCGATCCCTTTCGATTCATTTTTCTTGTAAATCTCTTCAAAACAATCAAAAGGAGCTAAGTTTCGTGGTGAATCTGTTGATTGAATGTCTGAAATTCAGCGTCCTACTTATGCTCATGTTCTATCTGCACAATCAGCTCCAATGGCGAATATTTCTGGTAATGTTCTTTCAACACCGCTTGTTAACAATGATTCTCGTGATGATAGTCTGTCTACATCTTCTATGAGTATAGATAGCAATCTACATCTGTTGTATCTTCATAATAATGATCAACCAGGCATGATATTGATTTCTAAGAAATTAATCGGTTCTAAAAATTATGTGTCCTAGAAACGCTCTATACAACTAGCTTTGTCTGCTAAGAACAAATTAGTTGTAATTACTGGTGAATTTTCTGCACCTGATGAGAAGTCTCCTTTGTATGCTCAATGGAAGCGTGTTAATGACATGATAATTACCTGGATTTTGAATACTGTTTCTGAAGAAATCAGTAATAGTATGAACTATTTGGATAATGCTCGTGATGTTTGAGAGGAACTAAGTGAGCATTTTTATGCTGTGTTAACTCGAATAACTTGTAGAAGGGGGGGTTGAATACAAGTTATCTAATCGTGTCTGATTTTTGCTTGATTATATGAACAAGAATAAATGAATGAATCAAACTTTGTTTGTATTAAAATAATCAAATACAAACTCTACCAAAGGTGTACAATACCTTTAGCAGCTGCTGACAATACAAATCTCTCTCTCTCTCTGTTTGTTTCGAACTCTCGAATACTAATCTTACGAACTCACACTTTTTACAATGATATAGAGAGAGTATTTATAATGCTACCTATCAACTAATAACAGAATTATAATCTATCTATGACAATGTTTTGCCGTCCAGTTGATAGTTTCCATCAATAGAGAATTCGTTTCCTTCACGATATCTTCTTGCTTCTTTTCCAAAACAAAGATCCTGTTTTATAGCACTTGCCAGTTTCTGTAGCATCCACAATGACATCATCAGTAACACGACTGATATCAGGATTTCCCATTGCATCAGGATCTGATCATCCCATCAGTATTTGATCAGGATCTGACTTGCTGTATCAGGATCTCCTCCTCTGTTCCTGACATGTAGTCTCTGATGCACTATTCCTGACTAAACTCTACAGATTACTGTCTAACATATAAATCCTATACAAAGTGCTAAATCCTTTATAAGATCAGGATATACAAGAAGTATTAGCAAAATTCTATTCTTAACATCACAACTTATGAATTATTCCTAACAATCTCCCCTATTTATGCTTTAGAATCTGAAGCATAAATCTAAGTTGTAGATGTCAAAACATATAACAATACAACCAGAATAGAATTTATGAATTCAAGATCATGAAGTTAAGTACCTCCTTCTTCAGATGTAGACATGTATCTAGTACTTAGAAGAAAGAATTCAACTATTTGATGCTTCTTTTCCTTTACCACTTCCATGTTGAAATGTACCAACTCTGTCACCCTTGTTTCTGTTCCCAGTCTGTTTATCTCCCCCAGTCTGTTGTTGTTGTTGTTTCTGAATTGTCTTTATCTCCCCCTTTTTGACATCAGCAACATGAATTCCAAGAGATTCAGTAACAGAACAAATGAGATTCATCAAAACTTCTTGATTGTCCATAATAGTGACTTGGTTATTTTCAAGAATTTGAAGTATCGATTGAATATCACTTTGAGATTTCTGAATGTCCTTAAGAATTTCAGAAATGACTTCAATGTTGGAAGTGCTTGTTGTATCTTCAGATTCAGATGCAGAAAGAACATTATCTTCAAGTCTTGTAGAAGAAGTTGCCTGTTGATAATGATATTCAAGTAATAATACTTGAGTAGAAGTACAAACATCTTCATTTTTCTGATCTGGAGCTGAAGTATGATCATCATGTCCTTCACTAGTATTCTGTGTACTAACATCTACAAATCCTGACTCCTCCTTAGATTGATCAGATATTGTTGATGTCTCAAATCTAGCTGAAATTGGAAGTACAAACAAAGGAATACTAGGATCATTAGGAATTTCTTCTGGTACTGGTTGAGTAGAAGTTTGTCTTAGCCTTTCACCTCTTCTATTAATGATCTCTGCAAGCCTTTCTTTCTGTTTCTGAGCTTTAAATTCTGGCTTTGTATTGTGATGTGCTAAGTCATGCTTCTCATACATCTTGATAAAAGAATAAGTACCAGCATCCATACCAAGATTTTCAGACCAAGATTCAGGAAAAACCTGATCCCAGAAATCAAACGATGGTGATTTCCTAATTTTCTCTCCCTCACTATAGAGTTGATCATCCATACCCTCATTCTCACTTTGACTATCTAAAGTCAACACTCTTTCTACCTCTCCTTTTGCCTGGTCAGGAGCCAGCCTCTCTGTGTGTGGATCTATGTCCATCTTTTCAAGTGTATCACTCAAATTTGGATAAGTGCTCTCATGACCTACAGAAAATAGGGGTTAGAAGAAGTTTTATACCTGAACTCACATGGAGAGAGGGTTCCTCATATGGCATGGGGCTTGAGGTTTTCTCCAAGGAGTGAGCTGTTATAGTCTCTGAACCCTTATAAACGTCTACTTTCTTTCCAGAAACTACAGGCTCCAGTATACCACTTTCAGGTTTTACACTAAACTCTGATGTCTTCAGTAATACTTCATTAGACACCATAGCTAATATGCCACCGTCTTTAAGTGTTGATTGCTGAGACACACCCTCAAGGTGGATAGACTCTGAAAGAACAATATTGGTTTGATCTTCAGAAAAATCAATCAAAGTCATTCCTCCCATATCATAGGGTTTCTCATTTGCAATTTCAGTCATCACAGAAGACCTTTCAGCATCATCAATCACAGTTCCCGAGTCATCCAACCTCTGACTAGATGGTTCTTGTGTTGCAGTGGCTGTGATATGATCTATTCTACTATTCACCACTGGTGCAATAGTATCTTCTGTTGACTGCTTCCCTCTATCAACTACCTCCTCTTGTTCACCTTGAGCTGAAACATCTTCAACAATGACATCCTAGTCAAATAGATATGCATGAAGTGATTGAAGTGCAACATGCTTAAGAAGTCCAAATTTCTTGTGTAACTCCTTTTTGACTGAAACATAGAAGTATGTCTTCATTAAATCAAGCCTTTGATGTAACAGTCCATATTCTTCAGGAAATGAAAATTTGGGAACTCTTTCAATCAGAAAATTTAGAACAGGCCTGGAAAGCTTCACTTGTAGAGAAATAAGTTCCATAGCCAGTCTGTATGTCAATGTAGTTTCCCATGAAGAATCAAGATCCAGATCTCTCTTGCCAGATACTGACATGGATATAGCATTATTTGTAGAGACCTACATAATGTTAGTTGGACTTGACACTGTGTGTGTAGGTGACAAATGAATCTTTCTCCTTGTTCTCCTAGTATAGTGAGCAACAGATTTGTCTTGAGAAGACTCAAGAGGTGTAGACACAGAAGTGATCTTGGGATGAGATCCTTTTTCAATAGACACAGTCTTTTGAGAGACAGTATCCAGTAACTGTTTTCCCTTTTTAAGAACTACAGCCCTTTGGGAGACTGCAGCCTGGCTGTGACTAGGTGTTCCATCTCTTTGTCCTAGCTTAGAAAGTTGAATTGCAGCCTTCAATTCTGCTCTCTCAGCAAGAGATATATTATCATCATCTTCACTAGAACTACTACTTGAAATAACAAATCTTCTCTTCCTTACAACTGATGTCTTTTGAGAAACACCAGAGGTTGGCTTCTTTGAAACAATAGGCTGTGGATCAAAATTTGGTTCTAGAATTGTTTCAGAGACTGTAATGTTTTTCGCTACTTGGGTAGACACAGGAGGGTCCTCCTCCAATTGAGATTCCTGAGTCATTTCACCACCAAAGAAAGAAGAATTATAGATAGTAGGAAGATGAGTTTTTAGAAGTACCTGAACATGATTTGGATAGTGTAATACAGGTATTTCATCTAGATTCTTTTCACTGTCCTTCTTTGTAATGTCAGAGAAAATTCTCTTTTGTTGTACATAAGAAGAAACACAATACTCTCTACCAAATCTAGCTTCAACATCAGGAATGAAATGGTTAATAAACAGTTGCATGAATCTGTGATAATAAACCATATCCCTGTTATGATCTCTTGACCCAAGTTTAATATACATCTGACTTAAGATAATGTGACCAAAATTAATTACTCTGTTATAAAGCAAGGCATATGCAATATGTGATGTAACAGTAGTAATTTGTTGAAAAGAATTACATTTACCAGTAAAACATTTAGCAATTTGATCAAAGAAGAAAGACCATTCTTTCCTAAGAAAAGATCTATTTAACTGGCTCATGTTATCTAGAGGTCCATCATAACCTAATTTAGATAACATAGTTCTCACATCATCATCAGATGGTACATTCTCAAAATTCGTACTAACAGGTAAGCGAAGTACTGAATTAACAACAGATTCAGTAAGATCAAATGAGTCTTGTCCTATGTGTAGAACAATCTTACCTGATTGACTCTGAGTAGAATCAATTACCTCAGCATTCTCCTAAGCTTGTGAAACAGCTACTTGATTAATTTGTGGAGATGCTGTCAAGGCATAGCTTAATGGTCCTTTCGCCATAAAGTCCATTATCGGGTGAAAATCAGTTGACACCCCTTCCTTGTTGGTGATAGCTGCAACATGATTGTTCATCATAAAATCAAAGTCACCAAACTTGAAAGCTACTGATTTGTGTAATCTTCTTTGAGTTGCCATTTTGATCTGAAAAGAACTTAAGAAATCTTTGAAATTGATTAGTGATTTTGAGAACTCGAGGGTGTTTTTGTTTTAGAGAATGAAATTAGAGAAAGCAATTACACGATTAGAGTGTCAAAATAATTATTTTTCAAAAATCCTTCAGACCCATTATCCCACGTTGACACGTAGGTTGACAGGTGTCAGTCCCTGAAAAATGCAGTTACCCATGACTTTTGGAAAATAAAATCCAAAAATAATTTCAAGTAAATAAATCAAGGTAAAATCAAGATAAAAATCAATATTGATCAGCTTCCTTTTCCTGATGTGATCTACTCATCAGGATAATCACACGATTCAATGTGATTTCTGAATAGAAAGAATTACTAATCCTGATGTTAACACACTCGTATTTCTGATCAATATCATCCTGATTCCAGAGACTAAATGGAGTTTCCACATGACATATTCTTTTACCTGTAAAAGAAATAATAAAACCAATTGGTTAAATTCATTCAATATTTCTTGAAAATACAAGAAATACAGTCACACATAATTATGACTGAATGCCCTGATATCTCCCAAATGACTGTTCAGCTTCCCACGTATTCCTATAAAAGAAACCGACGCCTTATGCCATTCTCCAAACCCTTTTCATTCTTTTCTCTTTCAATCATGACTTCCAACCCAAATCTTCATATGAACCCTAGCTTTTGGTTCATTACCACTGAGAATTTCTTTACTCTTGATGATCAGGAGCAAGTAAACTATCTCTTAGAAGAGATGACTTTTCTCATCAAGTCAAATATGGTTAATCTTAACCCAGATGATTTCCACGAATCTCCTCTAAAACATCTACTAGTTGGATACAATCCTCCTCTAATCTCTTCACACCTTGAGGATGAAGAATTTGGTGAAGAGTCTGAGGTTGATCTTGATGGAGATGCTATTCATCTTCTTCAATAAGCATGAAGATGAGTCAGCTGCTTTCATTCAAGTCGCCCAGACAAGGAATTCATTCTTGAGATGCTCCTTGTCCTGAAGTCGATCGTTGAGGATTGAAGTAGCAACAACTTTAGACAAGAACAGAATTATCAGTAGTAGTTAGACAAAAGAAGAATTGTATTTCATTTTCATGTATGTAATGCTTTTGATTAATGAAAATACAAGTTTTCTTAATATCTACTTGTCTATCGTTGTTTATTGACTCACATGAATAATGACATAAATTATCAGTATGCATGTAATAACACTTGCTAACATAGACTTAACAAAACTCAGAATTGAACCACTAAATAACATGAACTTCAGAATTTGAAACAATAAGACACACAAATTTCACAATCCTGATACTGACGATACAATCCTGATGTCAATACTGATGACGTCAGCATACTGATAGCAATCCTGATGTTTATTAACAAGTCTATCATACTGTAATTTATCAAAGTAAAGTGTTACAGCTTAAGCATTTAACCATCAAGTATAGATCCTGACAAAATATCAAGTCTATAAGCTGAAACAACATACCTTGCTACTTTTGCAGATGTTAAAGATCTAAAAATTTAACATTCCTAACTCACTAACCAATCTAATGAATGTGGCCTCATCAAGTGGTTTAGTTAGAATATCTGCAAGCTGTTTGTCAGTAGGAACAAAATGGAGTTCCACAGTACCATTTTCAATATGTTCTCTAATAAAATAATACCTGACATCAATGTGCTTAGTCCTTGAGTGTTGAACTGGATTTTCTGCAATTTTGATAGCACTATTATTATCACAAAACATAGGAATATTACTAAGTGTCATACCATAATCCATCAACTGATTTCTTATCCAAAGGAGTTGAGCACAACAACTACCTGCTGCAATGTATTCAGCTTCTGCAGTTGAGGTTGAAACTGATTGCTGCTTCTTGCTTGCCCAAGAAATCAATCTGTTTCCCAAGAATTGACATGTAACTGTAGTGCTTTTCCTGTCTATTTTACACCCTGCATAATCAGAGTCTGAATAGCCAATTAGGGAGAAATCAGATTCTCTTGGATACCACAAACCAAGATTTGGAGTTCCTTTGAGATATCTAAAAATTCTCTTCACAGCAATTAAATAAGATTCCTTAGGATCACTTTGGAATCTAGCACATAAATAGGTAGAGAACATTATATCTGGTCTACTTGCAGTTAGATATAACAGTGAACCTATCATGCCTCTATAGCTAGTGTTATCAACACTCTTTCCCTTAGGATCAGAGTCTAGCTTAGTGGTTGTTGCCATGGGTGTCTTTGCAATTGCACAATTTTGAAAGTCAAACCTTTTTAAAAGATCTTTGATATACTTTGACTGATTAATGAAAATACCAGTCTCAGTCTGTTTGACCTGCAAGCCTAAAAAGTAATTTAGTTCACCCATCATGCTCATCTGATACTTAGACTGCATAAGCTTGTTAAACTTAGCACATAACTTTTCATTAGTAGAACCAAATATAATATCATCCACATAAACTTGAACTAAAAGCAAATCACCTTTTATCTTTCTAAAGAATAGAGTTTTGTCAATTGTACCTCTTGTGAAGCCATTTTCAAGAAGAAATTTAGACAAAGTCTCATACCATGCTCTTGGTGCCTGCTTCAGTCCATAGAGTGCCTTGTCAAGTTTGTAGACATGATTTGGAAACTTTGGATCAACAAAACCAGGTGGTTGTTCCACATACACTTCCTCATCAAGCTTGTCATTTAGAAAAGCACTCTTTACATCCATCTGGTATACCTTGAATTTTGAATGAGCTGCAAATGCAAGAAACATTCTGATTGCTTCCAATCTTGCTACAGGTGCAAAGATTTCATCATAGTCAATTCCTTTTTCCTGAGAATAACCCTTGGCCACCAATCTTGCTTTGTTTCTTACAATCATACCAGATTCATCTAGCTTGTTTCTGAAAACCCATTTAGCACCAACAATAGATCTATCTTTAGGTCTTGGTACCAGTTTCCACACTTTGTTCTTCTCAAACTCATTCAATTCTTCTTGCATTGCTATTACCCAATCAGGATCCTGTAAGGCTTCTTCAACCTTCTTAGGTTCATTCTTTGAGAGAAAACAACTGTACAAGCATTCATTTTGAATTGATCTTCTAGTTCGAACACCACTATTTGGATCACCAATAATCAAATCCTCAGTATGATCCCTTGTCCATTTTCTAACAGGTGGTAGGTTCCTGCTAGACTCTCCCCCTAAGTTAGTCGTATTTCTTGTAGAATAGTATTCATTCCCTTCAAAAGCTCCCCCTTGATCAGTAGAATCAGTGGATTCAGTACTGCTGCTAGTTTCTGATCTTCCTTCATTAGACTCTGAAGGATCAGTTCCTGATGAAGTAGACTTTGAATGATCAGTCTGATCCTGACCAGTCCTATGTTCTCCTTGATTGAATTGCTCCCCCTCAACAGTAGCATTCCTTTGAGAAGCAATAGAGATTTCCTCTGGAGAACCTTCATCATCGCTGGAGGGAATCTCAGAATACTTAAGATTTTCAAATTCCAGATTGTCATGACTTTCATCAGTTTGCAAAATTCCAAACTTCTTATCATCAAATGCAACGTGAATTGATTCCATAACAATGTGAGTTCTGAGATTGTATACTTTGAAGGCCTTTGATGCTGAATATCCTAGAAAGATTGCTTCATCCGATTTGGTTTCAAATTTCCCAAGTTGTTCTGGATGAACTTTCAGGACATAGCATTTGCATCCAAAGATGTGAAAGTATTTCACATTTGGTTTCTTTCCTTTGATCATCTCATAGGGAGTCTTACCATGACCATTTACCAAGGTACAGTTTTGAGTGAAACATGCAGTGTTGATAGCTTCTGCCCAGAAATAGGTTGGAAGATTTGCATTTGCAAGCATGGTTCTTGCTGCCTCTATGAGAGTTCTGTTCTTTCTTTCTACTACACCATTCTGCTGAGGTGTTCCAGGTGCAGAAAACTATTGAGTAATTCCACTGTCTGCACAATACTCCTCCATTGTAGAATTCTTAAATTCTGTACCCTTGTCACTTCTGAGCACTTTGACCTTGTACTCAGAGCTATTTTGAATATTCTTGACAAGTTCAATGATTTGCTGAGGCGCTTCATCCTTGTTATGTAGAAAGAATACCCATGTGAACCTTGTGTAGTCACCCACTATAACTAGAGCATATCTTTTCTTATTGATAGACATAATGTTTACTGGACCAAATAAATCAAGATGTAGCATGTGAAATGGTTCAGTAATTGAATTTTCTGTCTTGCTCTTAAAAGTGGTTCTTCTTTGTTTACCAAGCTGACAAGCATCACAAAGTCCATCTTGCACATAGTTTGCCTGAGGTAGGCCTCTCACCAGATGATGCTTAACAAGTTGATTAAGCTTCTTGAAATTAAGATGTGAGATCTTCTTGTGCCAGTTCCAGCTTTCATCATTGGATGCCTTGCTGTAAAGACATCTGACAGTTCCTTTAGATGTGTCTCTCAAGCTGGCTTCATATATGTTACCATGTCTCTGACCAGTCAGAACAACGTCTCCATTCTTCATATATAAGATTTTACATCCCTTACTGTCAAAGATTGATTGGTAACCCTTATCACCCAGTTGACTTATGCTTAAAAGTGTGTGTTTCAAGCCTTCAACCAGTGCTACATTTTCTATGATGATATTCCCCAAAATAATTGAGCCATATCCCAGAGTTTCTCCTTTGTTGCCATCTCCAAAGGATATTACTGGGCCAGCTTTCCTCTCAAACTTTGTAAGCAGGGACTTCTTTCCAGTCATATGTCCAGAGCATCCACTGTCCAAGATAATTGAATGCTTCTTTCCAGTGCCCTGCAAACAAAAAGTATCTAGTTAGAATTTTTTAGGACCCAACTTTGATTGGATCTTTTCTTACTAACTTTTGAACCAACAGGCTTTGAAGATTTTACTTTTAATTTACCTGTTGCAGAGTCAACCTTAGACTTTGATTTCACATACCGTTTGTAACTAGGAGTTTCAGATTTCAGAGAATAATAGTCATAATACAGTTCATGATATTCCTTACACATATAAATGGAATGAAGTAAACTACCACAATGATAACAGGGTTCTTGTGGTTGGTATTGAATTCTCTGAGTCTTGGGGAATCTGGACTCAGTTTTCCAAGAAGGTTTTTGATTGCAGTCTAGGGCTAAATGATTATGATTTCCACATTTATAGCATTTCTTCCTAGGTGCATCAGGTACATTCTTGTAATTATTCTCTTTGTTAATACCTTCTTTTCCATTCCTATTTCTTCTGATCTTGCTAGACTCTGAAATACTTTCTAGTCTCTGTTTCAACTGAGACTTAGACAGAAAACCTATGTTGACATTCTTAGGTTTTTCTAACATTCTTTCATCTGAATTGCTATTGTTAATTCTTTTGTGCACAACTGGGGTACCTTTAGAATCAACAAATTTAACTTGTTTAGGTTCAGAAACTATCTTCTTACCTTCAGACTTAGATGTGCTAGCTTCAGTTTTACTATCATCATTGACAATAGCTACTGTATCTTCTTGCCTAGCCTTATCAAAACCTAAACCATTAACTTTATCCAGAATTTGATTTTCAATGATTTCTTGAGTCTTTTTACCAGAATTGTTAATGGTTTTAATCACATCTCTCTCTTCCTCTAGTTCTTTTCTGACATAGTCATAAGCCTTAAGAATAACACCATAATCATGCTTAGCTTTATCAGAACTTAACTTATATTCTTCCATTTGAATTAACTCAGATTCAAGAAAATTATTTCTACTAACTAATTCATCATTCTTAGCCTTGAGTTCATCTTTTTCACTAGCAAGAATTTTGAAATTAGTCATAAGATTCTTAAACTCAACATGAATAGATCTAATATCATCAGAATCTAAGCTATCAAACGAATCAAGAGAGTGAAGTGATACCTTAACAGAAGATAAAGAAGTTTTCTTTAGAGATCCAGGCTTGTCTGAAGCACTTGCCATCAATGCAATGTTGTCATAATCCAATTCATCTTCAGAATCACTGGAGTCTGCCCAATCCTTCTGTGTGACCATGAGTGCATTACCCTTCCCTGAATTCCTAGGCTTCTTGCACTCACTAGCAAAGTGTCCAAGCTCACTGCAGTTAAAGCACTTGATCTTGGCTTTATCAAGCTTGATAATTGTACTTTTGCCTTTGTCATTCTTCTTCTCCTCTTTCTTCTGAAAAGAGCTTTTGCTAAATCTTCTCCTGTTGAATCTTCCTTTCTTGAAATCTTTAGCAAACATAGCAAAGAGTTCTTGCATCTCTGATTCAGAATCATTATCTTCAGAGTCTATATCTGTAGTCTCTGACTCAGAACTTTCTTTGCTTTTCTTCTTCCTCAAGTCTCTTTCAGTAGATTCAGACTTTTCTTCTGAAAGCTTCTTTGATTCAGATTGAGCAGTGAGTACAACAGTTTTCATCTTTCCTTCACTTCTGCTCTTTTTCTGCTGCCTGTCAAGTTCATAAGCTCTCAATTTTCCATAAACTGCTTCTAATGATATCTCATCAAGATCATTAGCTTCCTCAATTGCAGATATCTTCTCATTGTAGAAATCAGGAAGAGCTTTCATGAACTTAGTATTCATATCCTCCAAGTCATAATATTTACCATGCATGGCCATCTCATTGATGAGTTTAGTAAACCTATCAAAGGTGTTAGTAAGTGACTCACCAGACTTGGATTCAAAGTACTCATACTGTTGTATGAGAAGCGTCCTCATATTCTTCCTGACAGGTTTCGTTCCTTCACAGTGAACCTTTAGATTGTCCCATATCTCCTTAGCAGTTTTACAAGAGAGAACATAGTTAGTGAGAACAGAATCAAGACTATTGAATAGTATGTTTCTCACTTTAGCATCCTTAAGAACGTTCTCCTTTTCCTTATCTGTCCATTCAGATTTAGGCTTCTCTGCTGTATGTTCTAGAACAACTTTTCCTTCGACAATTGCTTGAGGAACAAGCCTTGTTGGAACAAAAGGCCCATCTCTGATTCTGTCAAGATAATCAGGATCTGTTGCTTCCAAGTGATGCAACATCTTCACTTCCAATAGAGTATATTCGTTTCTCTTGAGCATAGGGATCTTAGTATTACCATCCTTGTAACCAGAAATGATTGCAGATCTTTATGATTATTCGAAATCCACCTGCTCTGATACCAATTGTTAACTCGAACAACTTGTAGAAGGGGGGGTTGAATACAAGTTTTATAATTGTGTCTGATTTTTGCTTGATTATATGAACAAGAATAAACGAATGAATCAAACTTTGTTTGTATTAAAATAATCAAATACAAACTCTACCAAAGGTGTACAATACCTTTAGCAGCTGCTGACAATACAAATCTCTCTCTCTCTTTGTTTGTTTCGAACTCTCGAATACAAATCTTACGAACTCACACTTTTTACAATGATATAGAGAGAGTATTTATAATGCTACCTATCAACTAATAACAGAATTATAATCTATCTATGACAATGTTCTGCCGTCCAGTTGATAGTTTCCATCAATAGAGAATTCGTTTCCTTCACGATATCTTCTTGCTTGTTTTCCAAAACAAAGATCCTGTTTTATAGCACTTGCCAGTTTCTGTAGCATCCATAATGACATCATCAGTAACACGACTGATATCAGGATTTCCCATTGCATCAGGATCTGATCATCCCATCAGTATTTGATCAGGATCTGACTTGCTGTATCAGGATCTGCTCCTCTGTTCCTGACATGTAGTCTCTGACGCACTGTTCTTGACTAAACTCTATAGATTACTGTCTAACACATATATCCTATACAAAGTGCTAAATCCTTTATAAGATCGGGATATACAAGAAGTATTAGCAAAATTCTATTCTTAACATCACAACTTATGAATTATTCCTAACATGCTGTCACTGGACACAAATTCTATGAAACTCAGAAGGAACTTTTTAAGCTAGAACAAGGAAATGAGTCAATTGAAATGTATTTTCATAAGTTGAAAGGTCACTGGGATGAGATTAAGGCTTTACAGCCAATAATCAAATGCACATGTGGTGCTAACAAGCAATGGGATCTTCAGCTGGAGAAGACTAAGTTGATTCAATTTCTTATGGGGCTTCATACCAGTTATACTGCTGCTAGAGGGCAGTTATTGATGATAAATCCATGGCCTGCAGTAAATCAAGCTTTTATGTTCCTTAAGCAAGAAGAAAGACAAAGACAGGTCCATAACAATTCTGCTAGTCCTATTGCAATGATGGTGAATTTGCCAAAACCTGGTTCACAATTCACTCAGTCTTCTAAGATTTCTGACAGGCAATCTCAAGAGTGTTCTTATTGTCATGGCAAGAATCACACTAAGGATAAATGTTACAAACTGGTTGGATATCCTTTGGATCATCCATATCACCCAAACAATAAAGGTAAACGAAGGCCATTTACTAAGCCTTCCAACAATTCATTTCAACAATCAACCTCTTCTCCTACTACTCCAAAACCTGGAAATGTTTTTCAAGCTACTAGTATTCCTACTGGAGGTGGTTCTTATAATTCAGCAAGTGATTCTAATGCTACTGGTTTTACACAACAAATGGAGGCTTTACAACTTCAGATGAATACTCTAATGCAATGTTTGAATAAAGGTTCTACAACACCAGCTCATCAGAATCAATTCATTACTGGGAACTCTAACATTGCAGGTACTGTTTTGTCTTGCAATGCCATTTCTGAATTTTCACATGTTATTTGGGTTCTAGAAACAGGGGGAACAAACCATATGTGTTGTAACCCAACTTTCATGCATGATATTACTGTTTTATCTTGCCCTTTGACTGTTAAATTCCCAAATGGTCAGACAGCTTCTGTTACACATATAGGATCAGTCAAACTATCCTCAGTGTCTCTTGTTGTCCATAAAGTGCTTTTAATTCCATCTTTCAAGTTTAATTTGTTGTCTATTAGCAAATTGTCACTTCAATTCAATTCTCATGTTTTCTTTACTCCAGATAAGTGTGTCTTACATGATCCACTTCATAATAAAGATTTGGTTCTAGGCACTCTTATTGATGGTTTATACCAACTTGTGTCAAATTCATTTTGTTCTTTATCTGTCCATAGTGTTTCTACATCTATGTGGCATCAGCGTTTGGGGCACATACCTTCAGCTGTTATTTCTCATATTCATGAATTACATATTCCTAAACAAGAAATTGTTCCACATTGTCAAATTTGTCCTCAAGCCAAATAGTGTAAACTACCTTTTTCCACCGGTGCTTCACAAGCTAGTAATGCTTTTGACCTTATTCATTGTGATGTATGGGGACCTTATAGGTCTGCTACACATAGTAGTTACAAATATTTTCTGACTATCCTAGATGATTATACTCGAGCCATATGGACAATCTTACTTCCAACTAAACGACATGTCACTCAAACTTTGAAAGATTTCCATGCTTATGTTTTCACACAATTCAAAGTTCCTGATAAGTGGATTTATATCCACTTGGATCGCTTCAATTCGGCTTAAATTGATTGTCTTGGACTCAAGTTTACTGTAGTTTTGATGTGTTTTGCTTAGTTGTGCAGACATACAAGAATGTCGATTATGGGTGATGCTTCTATCGTAATTGGAGGATTAATTTATTAAAATTCGGATTTTCCGGGAAGGTTGCGCAGTCTACACTGTTTTGGCCATATCTGGAGTTCTAGAAGTTCGTATTCAGCGATCTTATAGCTCACGCGAAGCCTGGAAGATTTTCTACAACTTAGTACATGATTCGCGCACGCAAGTTGCGTGTGGTGGGCGCAGGTTGCGCGACAAGCAGACTGATGGGAGCAGGAATTTACTGTTTTGCCCTTTTCAAGTTCTAATTATATTTTGGGCGGTTTTTAGTACCTAATCGAATTCTAATTGTAATAGAAGGTAATTTCTTGCTGGGAAAGACTTGGAGTGCCTATATAAACACATCCAACCCCTTCTAAATTAGACAATTAGACAATTAGATATCTTGTACATAATATAGCTTAGATCTGCAAGGGAGAAAAGGGGAGAAAGATTCAACGCTCGTGACAAGCAACGGATCTAGATCTACTTCATCTTTTGTATCATAGATTTGTTTTCTCAACTCTTTGTTTTGTTAATATTATTATTATTATTATTATTCATACTTTGTTTATTATCATGGTTTCATCAGATCCCATGATGCGAGCGGTTCGATTATGAGCTAATCGTTGTCATGGGATTCTAACGGATTTATCTATGTAGCTTAGTAGTTTGATTGCTTTACAGATTTATGTGTGGTGAATTCTTGATATCCTCGTATGGTTGTGTTTCATGTGTTTAGATGCGTCATGAACATCTAATTTGTTAATCTCTTGCGAAACGAGAGTGGATCTTGAGATTTAGAACTTGCCATGCTAGCATAGGATAGGTTGATGTTTTAACATCATGATTTGTAGCGTAAATAGAGATATTATGCTGCCCTATGTGATCAATATGGATAACTTGTTCTTCAACCGTTATGTTTTCAAATTCTATAGAGATATAGGGTCTAAGCATGATTGATGTCTATTCATCTTCTATCTCTTTTGTGGATGCATGCATAGTTTGGTATTAGTATACCGAGAGGTAACTTTTACTTGTTCCGTATTATTCGATCAGATATCAAAATCATCACATGTATTGATTAAAGGCATCGACTCTAAGTGAAGTAGATGATGAAGTTAGGATTCCATGTTTTCTCACATATAAGTAATTCAATTTTAATTCTCATTAGTTAGTAA
Source organism: Saposhnikovia divaricata (assembly GCA_036435485.1). NCBI lineage: Eukaryota > Viridiplantae > Streptophyta > Magnoliopsida > Apiales > Apiaceae > Saposhnikovia > Saposhnikovia divaricata. The sequence continues at coordinate 63,584,989 of CM071595.1, read as the reverse complement.
TTTTTAGTTTGTTAATTTGTATCTTAGTTAATTATAGTTAGTAAAAACTTAATCCTGTTATTTGTCTTAGCAGTGAATAATAATCATACATTGTTGCATAGGTGCATGAACTGAATTGAAACCTAACCAGATCTTTGTGGGAACGAACTTGACTTCTATCTATATTACTTGTGACCACGTACGCTTGCGTGTTTTAGTGTAAACAAGTTTTTGGCGCCGCTACCGGGGATCATCGGTGTTTTATTTTTGGTTTATGTGCTTCTCAATAGTGGTCGTTAGAGTTCACTGACTCAGATTTTTCTTACCTATCTTGTTTAGTTCGGTGTGTTTCAGGTACTTGAGTGTTTGAAGATGGCATGCGAGGAGTTGCCATGGTGGGCATATTCGAGGACATCCATGCCTCAGCAATGTGAGCAGTGTTTTGGGCGTTCATGATCCCTCACAATATTGTTACTACGAAGGAGTTGATCCATATGTCACTTATGAGGAACAACCATATTTTCAATACCATCCTCAACAGTACCAGCAAGATGTTCCAGATATGTCATATTTCTTTGGAAGTGAAGAGTTTCAACATCAGCAACCTACTCCTACTTTTCAGTCAGATGAGGTTGTTACTATGGAGGAGCTTAGGATGCTTGTAAAGAGCAGTGAGGAGTCTATCAAATCTTTGGAGATTCTAGTTGCTCGAGCTGTGAGTGTTGTGGAACAAGAGAAACAACAATTCATATTATATGCAATTCCAGAAAATAACGGTGACTTGGAGCAAGGTACTGCATGCATAATTGAAGAAGACAAATTCCAAGGTGAGGTGAGCGTTCACAAGCCATGTGAGGAATTTGATCAAGCTAGTGAGGTGGATGATTTGGAAATGGCACAATTCGGGACAGACACTGATGAGTTACACAAATTTCAAGAATTGGTATGTGCATACCAAGAGGACACTGATGAGCTATGCAAATTTCAAGAATTAGTATGTGCGTTCCAAGAGGCTGATGAACATGGGAAAGATGCAGGTCTTCTACTTGTCTCAGAGTTTAAAGATGGAGGTAGTGCATTAGAGCCAATGGAGGAAGTTCTTTTTGAGGAACCAAAGGCTTCAGCAACTTACATTTACCCTCCTCCATTATATTCAACTGAAGGCCGCGAATGTGTGTTGTTCTACAAATTGACAGATTTTGGGTCAACAGAAGAAGGCATTGGAACAGGACATAGTTGTTATACGAATAGGCCAAGCGAGGAGAAGGGGAAAAAAGTGTGCCGCCGTGATGACGATGAAGTCTCACGAAGAGAGGACCAAGCAAACTATTATCATCCTTAATGGAGGCTTGGAAGTAACGTCAAGCTAATGACGTTAAAGAAGCGCTTCTTGGGAGGCAACCCAAGCATTGTTGTATACTGGTATGTTTTCTACTTTCCCTCGTATTTACTTCCATTCAATGAGGGCATTGAATATTTTAAGTTTGGGGTGGTTTGAGGGATAAGTAGTGTATGTAGTTGTGATTGCTAGTCATTGTGTTCATGTAGGATTTCATGCTTTGCATATTCATAATAGTCATGCATGTATGTCTGTGTTATCTACGTTTGTTTCATATAGGACATTCTGTTTTTATATTCGTATATCATGTGAGTTCAGAGTAGTTTGCATTTGCACCCATGCTTGATAGGAATTTTGTGTTGTTGACGCTTTTGATTGAGAAGTGATATGCTTTGTTCTTGTGCACACACATACACTAGTAAGTTGAAGCTAGTAGACTTATTGAATGTTGTAAGTAATTAGAAGGACATGAATATGTGCAAGTTGATTTAGTTTGATTTCTTTGAATACAAGTAGGTGCATTAGAGAGATTTTTGCTTGGGATTGAGTATGTTTTTTCCACCAAGTGAGCTTTTGAGCCATATTGCATTTGTTGCAATTTTATTCGTTTGCTTGAGTGTCCACGGATTGTTTGCATTGCTAGCAGTTGTTTGAGGTCTTTCTTGAAACGCATGACATTATTTGACGATTAAAATGATAAAGGCATTTTGGAATAACCACATATTTTCCCATATTACCACACCATGTTTACATGATCAATTAGTTAACCCTTTGAGCTTAATCCTATTTTTTCGGTGACATACCACATTACTTGCCTAGACCTTTTTCTTGTATTGGCCTTACATTAATTTGAACCCACGTTGTCAAAGGCTAGTAGGGTGCTTAAGGGAGTAATAAGGTGTGCAAGGAGAGGTTTATTGTTGGTCATAATTTTGGGGGAAATATTGAAATTTGGGTTTGGTTGTTGCTTGATAGTCGGCATGTGTAATAAAATCGTGGGATCATTGTTATTGTCTATATTATTGTTGCTTTAGCTCTCGAAAAAAAAACAGAAAAAAAAAAGAAAAAAAAGAGAGAAAAAAAAAAGTTATATTATGAGAGCATATTTGTGTTATTGTGATCCTACTTTAATCGACTAGTCGAGTGTTTTTTTTGGAAGAAAAATAGTAAAAGTATGTGGGGGGAAAACTAGGTGGTTGTGTATGATTTATTATAAGTTCCAACTAGCTTTTGACATTTCACCTGTTTTGGCTTATCTGACATACCTTGTCCCTAGCCCCGTTACAACCCAAATAAAGACCTTTTGATTATCGTCATTGATGTATGTTATGTTAAGAGTTAGATTGATACCAAATGTCAAGCATGCTTATGATTTTGTTGGAATTGAGTGATACACTTACCCTTGTTCTTGAGTGAATATTCTTTTGTGAGTGGATTGTGAGTGGTTGCTTGTTTTTGCATATGAGATCCCGAGTTTTGTCTCAAAGATGTACTCTTGTAGGCTTAGCATGTTTACTAACTTATTCTTACACTTGACATGGACTTGTGAGAACTTATGCATGTTCATTGAGTAGACTATGTGAATACTTGCACTTTCGACACCAAGACATTGCGTATTTACTTTGATTCTTAAGTTGATATGGCATGAGAGGATTTGAACGTATGGTAGGATATTAGTACTAGATTAGTTGCATTTTCAGATTAGTTGCATTCATGCATTGCATTGCATTGGATTTTGTGGGTACATTCGCTATAGGCCCTCACGAGACCTTACTCGTCCACTAGGGCTGCCTAGGGGTTTAAAGGGCTTGTTGCATATGCCAAATGCAACCGTGATCACCTACGGAAGTCGTACTAGTTAATTAGTTAGTTGTAATTGTTTATGCTTGAGGACAAGCATCGGTTTAAGTTTGGGGGTGTGATAAGTGGATTTATATCCACTTGGATCGCTTCAATTCGGCTTAAATTGATTGTCGTAGACTCAAGTTTATTATAGTTTTGATGTGTTTTGCTTAGTTGTGCAGACATACAAGAATGTCGATTATGGGTGATGCTTCTATCGTGTTTGGAGGATTAATTTATTAAAATTCGGATTTTCCGGGAAGGTTGCGCAGTCTACACTGTTTTGGCCATATCTGGAGTTCTAGAAGTCCGTTTTCTGTGATCTTACAGCTCACGCGAAGCCTGGACGATTTTCTACAACGTAGGACAGGATTCGTGTGCGCAAGTTGCGTGTGGTGGGCGCAGGTTGCGCGACAAGCAGACTGATGGGAGCAGGAATTTACTGTTTTGCCCTTTTCAAGTTCTAATTATATTTTGGGCAGTTTTTAGTACCTTAATCGAATTCTAATTGTAATAGAAGGTAATTTCTTGCTGGGCAAGACTTGGAGTGCCTATATAAACACATCCAACCCCTTCTAAATTAGACAATTAGATATCTTGTACATAATATAGCTTAAATCTGCAAGGGAGAAAAGGGGATAAAGTTTCAACGCTCGTGACAAGCAACGGATCTAGATCTACTTCATCTTTTGTATCATAGATTTGTTTTCTCAACTCTTTGTTTTATTAATATTATTATTATTATTCATACTTTGTTTATTATCATGGTTTCATCAGATCCCATGATGACGAGCGGTTCGATTATGAGCTAATCGTTGTCATGGGATTCTAACGGATTTATCTATGTAGCTTAGTAGTTTGATTGCTTTAAAGATTTATGTGTGGTGAATTCTTGATATCCTCGTATGGTTGTGTTTCATGTGTTTAGATGCGTCATGAACATCTAATTTGTTAATCTCTTGCGAAACAAGAGTGGATCTTGAGATTTAGAACTTGTCATGCTAGCATAGGATAGGTTGATGTTTTAACATCATGATTTGTAGCGTAAATAGAGATATTATGATGCCCTATGTGATAAATATGGATAACTTGTTCTTCAACCGTTATGTTTTCAAATTCTATAGAGATATAGGGTCTAAGCATGATTGGTGTCTATTCATCTTCTATCTCTTTTGTGGATGCATGCGTAGTTTGGTATTAGTATACCGAGAGGTAACTTTTACTTGTTCCGTATTATTCGATCAGATATCAAAATCGTCACATGTATTGATTAAAGGCATCGACTCTAAGTGAAGTAGATGATGAAGTTAGGATTCCATGTTTTCTCGCATATAAGTAATTCAATTTTAATTCTCATTAGTTAGTAATTTTTAGTTTGTTAATTTGTATCTTAGTTAATTATAGTTAGTAAAAACTTAAACCTGTTATTTGTCTTAGCAGTGAATAATAATCATACATTGTTGCATAGGTGCATGAACTGAATTGAAACCTAACCAGATCTTTGTGGGAACGAACTTGACTTCTATCTATATTACTTGTGACCATGTACGCTTGCGTGTTTTAGTGTAAACAGTTCTTATTAAGTGCATCCGAACAGACAATGGGGGGGAATTTCTTGGACATGATTTGACTAGTTTCTTTTCTACTAAAGGAATTATTCACCAGACTACATGTCCTTATACTCCACAACAGAATGGGAGAGTAGAAAGACGACATAGAAACTTATTGGAAATGGCTCGTGCCTTACGTTTTCAATCAAAACTACCAATTTCTTTCTGGGGTGAGTGTATTCTAACTTCGACATATCTTATTAATAGAAATCCTACCTCTATTCTAGGGTATGTTAGTCCATATGAAAAGCTATTCAATAGTCCACCATCTTATGCTCATCTTAGTATCTTTGGTTGTTTGGCATATGTGTCACAACATCCTTCTGACAAGTTTGATTCACGTGATATTCCTACTATTTTTGTTGGATATCATTCTAATCAGAAAGGATATAAGCTGTATGATTTTACATCACATACTTTCCTTGTCTCAAGACACGTTATTCTTCACGAAAATGTGTTTCCATCTGATAAACTTAGTACACAGCCTTTGCCTTATCATCCACATATTTCTGAGTTTTCTGATGATGAGTTTTTAAGTCCTCTTGATTCTTTCCCACCTGATGACAATGATAATGTCATTCATTCTACTTCTCATACTCAAACACTGTTTTCTACTGATATTGAATTTGATACAGTAGATGATGGTTTTGAGTCTATTCTTGAACCTCATCCTTATACAACATCTCCTGAGGAAAAAATTTCTCAGTCTCCTTCTATACCTATTAGAGTATCTACCAGACATAAAATACAACCAAATTGGATGAAAGATTACCACATTTTTAATTTCGCCTCTCCACATTTTCCAAATTCTTCTTCTACAATAAGTGTTCCAGCTGCAGTTAGCAGTGCTATTCTTCTTGATTATCCAGTGGATGACTCTAAGTTTAACTTTAGTCACTATTCCATGCCCACTTCTATCTACTCTTGTGCTATTTCTTCTGATGCACAGTACAAAGAGCCTTCTACTTATAATCAAGCTATCACAGACCAACGTTGGATAGATGCTATGCATAGGGAGTTGCAAGCACTAGAGGATAATCAGACTTGGTCCATTTTGCCTTTACCTGATGATAAGACAGTTGTTGGATGTAATTGGGTGTATAAGGTGAAATATAATGCTGATGGTACTCTCGATAAGTTCAAAGCACGTTTAGTGGCCAAAGGCTACACTCAAACAGAGGGAGAGGATTATCATAACATGTTTGCTCCAGTAGCTAAGATGGCTACTGTGAGAACTCTTTTAGCTATTGCTGCTATCAAAGGGTGGGAAATTCACCAATTAGATGTTAACAACGCATTTTTACACTGGGATCTTTATGAAGATGTTTACATGGAAATTCCTAAGGGTCACCCTTTACATGGTGTTCCTAATTTGGTTTGCAAACTTGTTAAGAGCATATATGGTTTGTATCAGTCCTCTAGGCAGTGGTTTGAAAAGTTTGGGTCTATTTTGTTTGATCTTGGTTTTGTTCAAACTAAAGCAGATTACTCTTTATTTACATTAACTTCTGGTGATCAATTTACTGTGGCTCTAGTCTATGTGGATGACATATTGTTAACTGGTAATCATCTATCCACAATCTCTCATGTGAAAGCAGTATTGGATGCTAAATTTACTATTAAAGATTTAGGCCAACTCAAATATTATTTGGGTTTAGAAGTCAATCGATCTGCTGCTGGTATTTTTGTTCATCGGCATAAGTTTGTCCATGATATGTTTGTCGAAGCTGGACTTGAACATTCTAAGCCACTTTCTCTGCCTGTTGATAGTGTTGTTCATTTATCACAGTATGAAGGTCAATTAATTGACAATGCTTCTTTGTATCGAAAATTTGTTGGTAAATTGCTTTATCTGACTGTTTCTAGGCCAGATATTGCTTATATTGTCCATCATTTAAGTCAATTTCTTCATGCTCCTAGAGTTCCTCATTTGTTGGCTGTTCAACGCGTTTTGAGATATCTCAAAGGCACTTCTTCTCAGGGTTTATTCTATTCCTCTAATTCAGATCTTACTCTCAGGGCATATTGTGATAGTGACTGGGGTACTTGTGTTGATACTGCTCGATCAGTTTCTGGATATTGTTTATTACTTGGTTCTTCTCTTATCAGTTGGCAGTCAAAGAAACAAAGAGTTATTTCTCGTTCAACTGCAGAATCTGAACTTCGTTCTTTAGCTGATACTTCTTGTGAACTTAGTTGGATGATGTTGCTTTTATCTGAACTCAATGTTCCTCAGAAACAACCTATTATCATACATTGTGACAATCAAACTGCCTTGGATATTAGTGATCATCCTATTTTTCATCCTAAAACTAAACATTTTGCTATTGATTGTCATTTTATTCGTGAACAGGTCCAGCAGCAACAGATTCGTCCAGTCCATATTTCTAGTGCACATCAACTAGCAGATATTTTGATAAAAGGCCTCAATCGACGTGCTCATTGGTTTCTTCTTGCCAGATTGAATGTTCTCCAGCCTTCCCACATTCCATCTGAGGGGGGAATATTATCCAATATACAGGATGAAGCTGAGTCAGCTAAAGAAAAAAACAAACAGAGTTAGCAAATGTTCAGCATTGACTGTTAGTGGTTAACGGCTGAAATGACAGCTGGAGTTTGTTATATTTCTGTTAAGTCTATCAATCAAGTCAATGTAATATATAAAGCAACAAAGAACGATCTAGAAGTTAAAAGTTTTCAGTATTCATTTCTCTTCTCTGTAAAATGTAGATACTCTAAACAGTTTGGTTCAATGTGATGGAGTGAAATACAATCTGTGTTTTGTTTTCTTCATTTCTGTGTTAATTGTACATATACATTGTTGATCTTCATCTTCTCTAAACTTCTAACAATTGTGGGGGGACAAATGTTGGGCCATAGAATAGTCCGCTTTCAAGAGGTCCATGAAGGCAATAAAATAGTCTACATTCAATATCTCTTTTAAGGTCCATGAAGGCCCATTTTTAAATGATATTAATAGACCCCCATTCTCACACTTGCAGGGGGGAGGAGGACACTGGTAAAAAAACATGGTGAAACACAAATACAGGGGAAGGAAAATAGCTATTCCATCAGTTCCTGTTTCAGAGGATGTATGGCCAAATGTATGGTCCGCAAGCATTGCAAGTTATTTGTAAATCACCATTTCAATGGATGCAAATATAGATTCCTCTTAGGGTTTTGGCTAGAGGCATGAAGGTTTATCATTGCACAACATTACTTCCATATTGTAAGCTTTACTTTGTGAACAAAGGTTTATTTTAACATATTATTATTACTAGCTTTATACCCTATCGGGTTGCTTTCTAAATATGATTTATAAATATTTATATTAAATTTTTTTTCCAAATTTTGTTTGAAGAACTGGCATTAAATTGATGATATTTATTTTATGGCTTTTTCCAAAAATACTCATGTTGCAAAACGTTTTTTCTAGTATACGGTGCTTGTAACCTGAAATGTCTTGCTTTACAACTTTATATCCAACTTTAATCGTAATTTTTAAAAAAAATGAAAACATAGATATTTTTGATAATTTTCCTGTATTTTATTAACATTAACTTGTATTATTTTAGTCGTTATTATTTTTTTTTTGCTTGAAATTCATGTTTTTCTAATTTTTGAATTATTAAATGTTAGTATTTTCTTCACTCAATAACTTTATTATACTCTATATAATTAATTTTGATTTTTCTCCGAAACATTCCAAAATAATCTATCTATACTATACTATTATAAGCAAACTAGGGTATATTTTGTTGGTTGATAGTTTGGTCACTTTATTTGGTACACTCAATAACAACCGTTAGATTTTAAGATAAATAAATCAAAAACCGTTGGATCTAATGCTAAAAGAATATTCCTTTTCTAATATTTAAAATACTTTTATAGTTTCCAAGTTCGAATCCCACCAAAAACATATCTCTATTAAAAATATATGTTATTTTATAAATTACTCTAATGAGTTTAAGAATCAATTCCCGTAAACAACATATTATTAATTAAAACACTATCATTAAAAATACTATCAAACATGTGTTATTGTTGTGGAATAAAAAGTAGGGTTATCGAATTATGGCTAGGGTTCGTGAGCTTCGTGATTTAATGGTTGCGCTTGCGTTATCGTGATCTAATTCGGGTCCTCACAAGATGCCTACGTATCTCAGAGCTGAGAATCAAGCCAAGACGTAGTTCTAGGTGATGGTGCCCTCGAGGCTATGGCGGTGAGAGCTCACCTAGGACGCAGTGGCTTGTATGTCCTTATTCATGGATTAAGCCAAAATGTAGTTCTGAGATGAGGGGTCTGGCCCTTTATATAGGCTATGGGAGCCTTAGAATCGTAATAGGGTTTGGAGACTTGGTGGACAAGTCACCGTTATTGAGGAAAATTCTGACTCCTTCCTTGTAGGAGTTAGTTTCCATGTCGAATTATGTGCCTTGGAGGATACATAATATCCCTGGGATATTCTAGAACGTTCCTTGTTTCTAAAACGTTCCCGGTTTGTGGATCAGGCCCATGTTAGAAACAAGCTTATACCGGGCGTCCCCGGTTTGGGCTGTTCTTTTGGGCTAAATCATTAATTACAAATTTAATGCCTAACTAGGGTTTCGGGCCTTATTTATGGGCCAATAAATATTATATTAATTATGTCTTTAGGGATTATTTTTCACCCATATCATTTGCCCCCCAACTTCTAGGAAAACTTGATTTCGTAGAAGTTTAAGGTCACACCGGCCCTACCAGGGTATCGTCTTACAGTGAAGTGTGGAGCGACCTACACATTCACAATGACTAAAATTCTCTCCCAAGTTAATAATTAAGAAAGTTAAACGTTCCTTGGCCTCTCGAACCTTTTTCTTAAGATTTCTAGGCCTTTCGGGAATAGGATTAGTGTCGTTTCGAGCTCGTAGACACTAATCCAAGTGCAATTCGTGCATAGGATCCTTTATCATAAATTCATTTGCGATTTATTTCCCTCAACTTATCTAAGTTAGGGTTAATATCAGGCGGTCATTGCTTACAAGCCTTAATAAGGGCTAATTTTTGAGCAAAAGACACTAATTCGGCCCTAATCGGGACTAAACAACCCTAAACGGGGCTATAAAGGCCTTAATTGAGGCTAACTAACACGTCCTTGATGTAATTATTACTAGGATATCCATTCTTAACCTTAAGATAGGTTAATATTCGAGTGGAAATCCTTAAACGTCGCTAAACGAGGTTAATCACCCCCTAACTGCGATTAGTGAAATACTAACCTCAAATTTTGAAGTCAAGCTCATATTGTAGAGATTTTTATAATCTCCTTGACGGAAAAAGAATCACGTGAAAATACCCATTTTTGAGCGTTCTAGAGCCAAACGAAATCAGCTAGGGGTCCAGGCACCTGGACCCATTTTTCCCCCATATTTCTACTCGGCCTACCCTGGTCGGCCAGTTGGACAAGGGTGGCTGGGACCCACCCAAGACTATAGAGAATTTAATGAGCTTCACGTGGACAGTAAGATCGTCCAAATCCGATATCCGGAGCTCGATATATGGCCCAAACAACGTGGACAGCCCGGAGGTGTTTTCAAACCCTCCTTAAGAGTTTTGTAGTAACTTGTTCTCAAACGAATCACCTTGATTGCTTGAAACTTCATGTCCTTAAACCCTCAATCTTTCAATCATGTTTGAATTATGGATTCGCAGCTGATATTGGTTGGCTGAGGGGTGTTTCGAACACGCCAAGGGTTTCTGGTTTTCAAACCAGACCTGATTTTTCAACACCCGTAACACTTCTAACCTCAAATTTTGAAGTTGATCTTATATGATAGGGATTCTTATAATCTCCTGGTTGGAGAAAGAATCAAGTGAATATACCCATTTTTGAGTTGTCTAGGCAAGAAATACGGCCTTCTGGAATAGGTGTTTCAAACACCTTCCCGGTTTTCAAACACCCTCTTGGTTTTTCAACACTCCTATCATTTCTAAACTCAAATTTTGAAGTTGAGCTTATATGATGGGGATTGTTATAATCTCCTGGTATGAAGAAGAATCTCATGAAAACATGCATTTTTGAACGTTTTGGAGGCAAAATATATACCACCTCTAAGCTGGTCTTCAAACTAGGCCTTGTTCGTAACAAGGTCATTTTTTCAACTTCAAGAAATCACTTGGGCACCTGCATAGACTTGTAGAGGACCTTGTAAGGTTCTTGAATCTCAAATTTGAGCTCAAACGGAGCATTTTTGAGCGTTCTGGAGGGTCATGAAATCACCTAGGAGCTCAGGTGTTCACAACACCTGAGCAATTTTTGCCCTAAGGTAGCCTGGTCGGCCTACCCTGGTCGGCCATTCGGCCAAGGGTGCCTGGTCGGCCACCCCTGGTCGGCTGGGCCCCAAAATTTATTTTTTTTTTGAATTTTTGGCCAAATTTTGACTAGTTGACTTTGACCATTGACTTTGACTTTTGACCTTGACTTTGACCAAAGCCAAATCTTGTTTTGAACTCCCCTCCTTGTTTCTAGAGTGAGTTTAAAACACCATGGTTGATTTTGTGATCCTTGATCACAAACAACCTTCTTCTTAGTTTTCAGGACCTTCTGGGCCTTAACTTGTTCTTGAACTCTTGGTTTCAAATAACCTTGGGTTATACTATGGCTCTTGGCTTCCTGACATCCTTTCATACTTACAATAGGGTGTTTTAAACAACCTTGGCCTTGCCCCCTTGTCATGGAGGTCTTTGTTTCTTTATTTGTTTGTATAGGGATTTCCCTTGTTTTCAACACCTGACTTCAAGTCTAGGGTACTATGGTTAGTTTTTATCCTTGATTTTATACTCAAGGACTTTAAAACTCCTACCTTGTTTGTAAGACCGTGCCTTAGCTCGATTTTATTCAACGGTTCCTGACTTTCAGGCCTTGAATTCAATCAACCAGCTTAATTCAGGGCATACAACCTCGTTGGCCATCTGGGCTTATATTTTGTGCAGAGTTTCAAAACTTCCACCATATTTCTTAGAGTATATCTTCCATATTTCTTTAAAGTATTAGCTTTTTAGCTAATCTTTCTGTTTAGTGCCTTAATCATGGATTTTTGGCTTCAAAATCTCCATTCTTTTGGGCTATCACCAGCCTTGAGTCTCCATAGACTTTAAGGTTTTTTGGCCCTCATGGCTAGAGGCAAGCCTAATCCGGCTATTAAGGCTTCATACTCTACCTCGTTATTGGTCGTTGATAAATTCAACTTCAAGGCATATTCAATCGTGAGTTATCAATGGTCAGTAGAATTAAACGAGCTCCATTTGTTTTTGTTTTTGATGGCCCATCAAAATAGGTCACTCAATATTCCTTTTGTTTTTGATGCCCCATCAAAATAGGTCACTCAATATTCCTTCTGAACTTCATCTTTCTTTCCCTCTTGGGGTGTCTCATCTTGCCCTTTTTAGGTTAATGGTATATTCAACCACGATGTCGGCAAGTGCCTGTGGCTTAGTTGCAATTCGAGGATTGTACGCGATATCAAATTATCCGAGTTCTATCGCCCAGTTCTATCGCCCACTTAATTAACCTTCCATTGGCCTTCGGGCTATGCAATATGCTTCTTAACTGTTGGTCCGTCAGGACTTCAATTTTGTGTGCCTGGAAGTACGGTCGTAGCTTTCTTGGGGCTGTTACCAGTGCCAAAGCAAAATTTTCAATGGGAGAGTAATTCAACTCAGCTCCATGCAACATCATGCTCACGTAGTAGATAGGCTTTTGAACCTTGTTTTCCTCTCGAATGAGAACGACACTCAGTGCTTGTTCGGATATCGCTAGATATAGATATAGGCTCTCTCCGGGAATAGGTTTGGCCAACAACGGGGCTTCAGCCATGTACTTTTTCAACTGTTCAAAGGCCTCTTGGCTCACTGAAGTCCATTCAAAAAATTTCACCTTCTTCAAAGCCTGAAAGAAAGGCAAACACTTGTTTCCAGACTTGGAGATGAATCTCCCTAAGGCTGTAATTCTTCCAGTCAATTTCTGTATGTCCTTTATGGAACATGGTGATTCCATATCTAGGATTGCCTTGATCTTATTAGGATTTGCTTCTATGCCTCGCTTTGAAACCATCAGACCCAAAAATTTTCCAGATCTCACGCCGAAGGCACATTTGGCTGGATTCAACATCATCTTGTGGTGCCTCAGCACTTCAAATGCCTCTCTGAGGTTCTTAATATGGCATGCCTTGAATAGGCTCTTGACTAACATGTCATCCCCGTAGACCTCCTTGGTCTTCCCGGTCAAGGGTGCAAAAATCTTGCTTGTTTATTAGCCTATGGTAAGTGGCTCCTGCAGACTCCTCATCTTGGGTTGACATCAACCTAGAGTTTTGAACATAACCTTTCTTGGCTCGATTGGCCATCATGGCTTCAATGTTTGTCTTGGTTCCTGGGGCTTCTCTAGCGGCCTCTCGGCTGGCATGTGCGCAGCCTTAGGGTTGTTTGAGTGTTGAACGTCGATGCTCGAATGTCGATGTTCGAATGTCGAATGTTGATGTTCGAAATTAAGTGTTTTCAACCTCAAGGAAGTTCTTTAAACTCTAACCTTGAAGTTTTGATGAAAGAGTGCATATTGGACTACCTTCACATGGTTTCAAGCCAAGTTTTGGGTGTTTTAAACCACCAAAACATCAGAGCCTCTGGTCGGCTCCTTAAGGTCGGCTGAAGGCCTCCTTGGCTTCTGGTCGACCCCATGAGGTCTTGAACCTTCCCTAGGACATTTTCAATCTCCATTTCATGGTTGATATTCAAGTGTTCAACGCTGGTGTTAGATGTTCAATGTTGGTGTTCATATGTCGACTACCAAGTATTCACAACCTTTCTTTTGGATTGATGTCAAACTAAAGTTTTCTAGGATCCCTTACTTGACTTCATGTCTTTCATGGCTTGTCTCAAACCTTTGTTCTGATTTCAGGGTTTTCAAACCTATCTTTGCTTCTCATTTTTCTTGATTCTAGGTCAAGGATTTAAGGTTGATCCTCGATTTAGATTTCGAGAAATACAATCCCGTGGGCTTCCTGCCTTTTAAACTTCCGAGATGAAAACTTGCTTGAACTTCTTAATCCTTGTTCAAGGATATTCTTATATCCCTTGACCTTAGGACTATAATTCAAGGATCTTTATTTGCTTCATCCTTGTATCCTCACTCCAGGTACTTTAAAAATATTGAAGAGTAGCTAGTTCTTAGCTTCCACGACCTTGCATGGCTTTGATTGCCAGATGTGGCTTTTTAATCATCTTGTCTTTTATCCAGGGTCCTTCAAGGACTTAAACTCTTATTTGGTTATATTATAACCTAACTCTCGACCCTTCAGGGTTTTTATTTATGCGTTTGTTTGTTTCAATTCGTGTATTCTTTTATTTTCGGTACTTGGTCATCTTTGACTTACACACAACAGGTGCTTGGCACATAAATAAAATCACAGAATAGAGAACGAAAAACAAACTTGCATTAATAACTTGAAATGGGTTCGACCCTAACATAGAGTACTACTGTCCTACTTGGAGCAACATGCTCTACAATGGTTTCTTCGAACCTTATTTCTACTTCTACTAGATAAATACGAAGCTAAGTCCTATTAAGATATTTTGAACCCATCGGGGCTCTTGCAAGACTAGGCCTGCATCGCTTGATTTTGTTTTTGATGCTCCATCAAAATAGAGCACCCATTACTCCTTCTGGTCTCCTCATTCTTATTCTGAAGTTCACTTCCTGCTTGGGGTACTATCTCCTGCCCCCCGACTTCTTGGTTGCCAATGGTACATTCAACCATGAAGTCAGTTGACGCCTTATCCATAATGGTTGTCCGAGGCTTATGTGTGGTATCCTCTGTTGGCCTTTCTCGGTCTTCATTATCACTGTGGACATCCACGTCTTCAATCGGAAAGACCTGCCCCCCGACTCCATCAGGCCTTAACGCAGCTACATAGCAGCTCCTAGCCATTTTCTGATCACCTTTTTGTTCTCCTACACCATTCCTAGTTGGAAACTTGATCTTCATATGATAGGTTGAGGCCACAGCCTTAAAAGCGTGAAGTCCAGTCCTCCCAAGGATGACATTGTAAGTATAAGATGCTTTGATAACCAAAAAGTTCAGCATCTGCGTGGCCTCCATTGGCTTCTGTCCGATCGTGATGGGCAACTGAATAGTTCCCTCAATTTTGGATTCTACTCCATTAAAACCATATATAGGCATGTTATTGGGGGTCAACTGAGAATCATTATACCCCATCTTCACAAACGCATCATGAAACAGAATGTCGACGGAAGCTCCATTGTCTATCAAGACTCGCTTCACCTCTGAGTTTCTAATCATAGGAGTTATGACCAGCGGGTCATCATGGGGGAACTTCACCCCTTCAAGGTCTGAATCATCAAATTCGATTGTTACCTCGGTTCTTGCACGCTTTGGTGCCTCTCCGACAATATGCATCACCTCTCGGGCATAAGCCTTCCGAGAGTTCTTAGTTGTCCCGGCCGCAGTCGGGCCTCCTAAGATCATGTTGATTACTGGCCCTCGGGGCTGTGGGTTGCGATCTTGATTGTCATCCCTTATATTATAATCTCTTCTTTGATTACCACGATCTTCACCCTTAGTGAAGTGGTTCAGTTTCCCTCTACGAATCAAAAACTCGATCTCATCTTTGAGTTGCTTACAATCATCAGTGTCATGCCCCACATCTCTATGGAATCTGCAATACTGATTCTTGTTTCTCTTTGCGGGATCACCCCTGAGTGGCTTCGGCCATTGGAAATCCTTATCCTTCTCAATGTCCAACAAGATTCGACTCCTAGGAGTATTCAACCTTGCATACTCAGTGAACCTTGGTCCTTGGTTCTTAGAGGCAGAGTCGGAGTCCTCGTTAGTTCGGGGATACTTGTCCCTAGCGTCATACTCCTGGTCATCGTACTCTTGGTCTTACTTTCGCTTCTTGGAGTTCCAGTTTCCTCCACCGTGGGTGGAGACCTCTGTTTTCCTCATACTTTCTTCAGCTTTTATATACTTGCATGCTCTCCTTTGGAGCTCAGTCATGCTTTCAGGGGGATGCTTTGCGAACGACATCTGAAAGAAGGTATTCGTTGTTCCATTCTCCAAGGCTATCATAGCTACTTTATTTTCCAGATCGGGGACATTCAAAGTCTCCTTGGTAAAGCACTTGAGATAATCCCTCAGGTTTTCATTCTTTCCTTGTTTCACTTGCATGAGATATGCAGAGCTTTTTTTCGTGGACTTTTCCACTAACAAATTGGTTAATGAAAGCTGTGCTCAATTCCTTGAAAGAACCAATCGAGTTTGCGGGCAATCGGCTATACCATCTTTGAGCCATGCCTGCCAGGGTTTGAGGGAACGCCCTACACTTAAAAGCATCTCTAGCGGGTTGTAATAGCAGTGCATTTGAGAATGTCCTGACGTGATTCGAAGGATCACCCGTTCCATCGTATGCTTTTATTGTGGGAATCTTAAACTTCCTGGAGACATGAGCATTCATCACCTCCTTAGTGAATGGGGGTGTGGGATCATCAGGGTCTCCAAGTGGCATCAGGTCTTTGGGGCCACCCCTTGGGGTTTCCACCCTCGTAGCTCCTCCGGTTGGGGCATCAGCCCTTTTCCGTCTCCTAGAAGACCTCTCCAAATCAATGAAGGGAATCTCTCCTGAGGTTGGAGGAGGTCGATTCTGATTCTGACTCTGATTCTTTCCTAGTTGCTCTCTTGCTATGTCTTCCTTCAGCTTTCGAATCTCACCTCATAAGCCTTGATTCTCTCAGCAGCTGTCATTGGGGGTCCATCATGGATTCGTCGAGTACGCCTTACAGGCTCCTTGCTTGGATGCCGCCTCCTCGGGGCTTGATCTTGATCGTTATCCTCAGATGAAGAATCATTGGTATAAGAAGCAGAGTAGTCATAATATCCTTGATCAGGGCCCAAGCCTCTAATGTAAGGAGGGTGATACGGTTCATGTATCTGCAGGGCATGGCCGCTTGGCCCAACACCTCGGGTATTTGGGAGGTAGTTAGGCTAAACATATGTTAGATTCGTACTTCTAGGGAGATCTGTGGTGGAGATCTGTACCCCGGAGGTAGTGAACGATTAACAAGGGGAGAGACCACCATCTGAAGAGGGTTGGTTTCCTGGTTTGGATTGACAACCACGGGTAGAGTTCTCTCAGCATGGGGAGTCATCCCTCTAGGTTGAGAAACTTGAGGTTGAGTGGTTGTCTTCGTTGATGAGGGTACATACCTTTGTTCAGTAACGACGGGTAACAGAGGTGACGGTGGTAGCCTCAGTTGAGACTGGTGTCCTTCGTGTTTGAACCATGGTTGATGTTGTCGTCCCACAGACGACGCCAAATGTTGTGGAATAAAAAGTAGGGTTATCGAATTACGGCTAGGGTTCGTGAGCTTCGTGCTTTAATGGCTGCGCTTGCATTATCGTGACCTAATTCGGGTCCTCACAAGATACCTACGTATCTCAGAGTTGAGAATCAAGCCAAGACGTAGTTCTAGGTGATGGTGCCCTCGAGGCTATGGCGGCGAGAGCTCACCTAAGACGCAGTGGCATGTATGTCCGTATTCGAGGATTAAGCCAAAACGTAGTTCTGAGATGAGGGGTCTGGCCCTTTATATAGGCTGTGGGAGCCTTAGAATCGTAATAGGGTTTGGAGACTTGGTGGACAAGTCACCGTTATTGAGGAAAGTTCTGACTCCTTCCTTGTAGGAGTTAGTTTCCATGTCGAATTAGGTGCCTTGGAGGCTACATAATATCCCTGGGATATTCTAGAACGTTCCCAGTTTGTGGATCAGGCCCATGTTAGAAACAAGCTTATACCGGGCATCCCCGGTTTGGGCTGTTCTTTTGGGCTTAATCATTAATTACGAATTTAATGCCCAACTAGGGTTTCGAGCCTTATTTATTGGCCAATAAATATTATATTAATTATGTCTTTAGGGATTATTTTTCACCCACATCAGTTATAATATTTTATTATCTTCTGTAATTTATTTTCCTTCTAACTAACAAATATATCTGAACATGAGATTTAAAAAGTTAAAAAAATATTTTAATAATAAAAATAAATATACAAATTTAAACTTTAACAATAAAATATAATTTAAAAAATGTACAAGCAATCGTGCATCGCACGGTTTATAGGCTAGTACTAATATAATAAGCAAACTAGGGTTGGTAGTTTGGTTGTTTGGTTAAACCATTTAAAACAATAGTGACCGTTAGATATTTAGTAAATAGATGATAACCGTTAGATCTAATAATAAAGAATATTCTATATTTAAATTTCCCTTCTAAAGATCCAAGGTTCGAATCCCGTCAACAATAAATTTGTATTAAGATTTTATATTATTAGTTCTAAACAATACATATCATTTATTAAATAACTATTATTATTAATTATTAATATTACAAAATTAAATTATATCCATATTAAATTATTATATTCTATTTTTTTAATCATATAATTTTAAAAATATTTGAAAGTAACTGTTAAAATTATATAATATAGACAGTTTACATATAGATTGACAGAAGAAGTAGAGATTGTATCTCTCTCATGTTGTTTTTATTACATGAGTAGTAGATCTTATATATAGTAGAGATAATGCACCAAAGTCTTATAGACGGTGCCTAACCATGTTAAAGTCTATGGACGGTGATGGCATATGTTGACATAGTAGCTCACAATATTTGACATCAATATTTGACACGCCCCCTCACTCGAAATCACATCTTGGGATGAAATACCTATATTGGGATTGAAGAGTGGAACACTAGGAGCTCTTGAGCGTAACCTAGGTATTCAACTTGACCCATCTCTAGGAATTGAAAACCCATCTTAGGATTGACCCATCTTGAGATTTACTCATCTTGGAGTTAAAGATCCATCTTGAGATTGCCCATCTTGAGATTCACCTATCTTGGGAATATGTAATTGAGAATGTTGGGATATCAGAACTCGAATTTTTGACCACACGATATATTTTAGGCAATGTGAAAATGCAGAAAGTTTTGTTGTTAGCTCTATAGTAGATAGCCATCTTATTAAGAGGTTTTCGACCCCTTTTACCACTGCCAGGAATTTTGTTTGTCGCCTAATTCTACATGGGCAGAATTGGCTGATGAAGGTCCTGGTGAATTTGTCTCCATTCGAGACAATAGCTGACGAAGGGAACTGAGTTCAGTCGCACTCATTGCCCCCGTTGTTGAGATAGCAGAATCAACACGTTCTTCTGACGCAGTGTGATGAGCACTATAGTGAGTGCCTCTTCCTGAGCTTCTACCTGATGAATTGCCACGACCTCGTCCTCCTCGGCCATGACCTCGTAAGTGAGGATGTAAGATAAAGCATTCCTCACGAGAATGGTAAAACTTTTTACAATAGTCACACTGGGGAACATTGTTTTTCAACATTCGAAGCATCCACCATCTGTTCTGGTTTGCCTTGATTCTGAACACTTCTCGTAAAAAGTGCAGATCGATCAGGTACAGTATCAATCGGAGCCATGCTTTCTCTCCGACTCTCTTCTAGCTGAACTCGTCCATATGCTTCTTCTACTGTGGGAAAGGGAACTTGACCAATGAGTTGATTTTTTATCGAATCATACTCCATTGACAGTCCAGAAAGGAACTTCATCACTCTTTCTTCTTGTACCAATTTTCGGTATTTTTCTTGGTCTTCAGCCTGTTTGCACTCAAATACAGTGTAATGATCTGACTCCTGCCATAGTGATGTGAGTTCTGAATAATATTCAGTCAATATTTGATCCTTTTGAGTTAGAGCCCATATCTTTTGCTTCACCTCGAAATGTTTAGCCATATTTTTAGAATATGAGTAGGTTCGGGTGATTGAATTCCATACACTTTCTGCAGTATCAAGGAACAGAAAACTCTTGCGAATACGTAACTCCATAGAGTTAAATAACCATGACTTGACCATGGCATTTTCACATTCCCAGTCATCAAAAGCTTCATCACTCTCATGAGGTTTCTTGGCTTTCCCGTTGATATATTTCATCATCCGATGAGATTTAAACGCAAGTGTGCATGATTCTGACCATTCCAAGAAATTCTTCCCGTCAAATTTGGGATTAATATATGAGGTATGGTTAAATCCAGACTTGCTACCATGGATCGTAGTATTAACTAGAGGGTTGTTCACAACTTCTGCCAGACGGTTCACAACTTCTGCCATAATCTAAAATAACATCTATAAACTCCAAACACTAGAGCCCAATAAATAAAATCTGCTGACCCAGAGATTAAAAAGTATATTTTCCACAGTCCAGCTCAATCCGATAATTCAAGCCTTGGCCCAAATATTAAGAGACCCACTTAAATAAAAGAAAGCTGACCCAAAAATATATATGATGTCCCCAAAAGTAAACAAGGCCCAATAAATATTCTAACAAGATATAATACGGCCCACAACAAACCTAAAAAGACAGATCCAAGACAAAACATACTAGTAGCAGTCCCCATCCTCTCAAACAATACACACATGCAAACAATACACACATATATACATGTATATATATAATTTGTATGAACTATACTAAATAAGGATGATATTACCACACATGGATTCGGAATGGAGTGAATATTACTCTTTCTTGAAGTCGTCCTGCCAAAAACTGGTCGGAGATGAGTTCACGCGCCGGCACATTAGGCCGCGTCTAGCGGCAACTGATCTTTCTGGCGGCGAGTGGAAGAGCGTCTGAAATACTTGCTCGGCGAAAAACACAGCTGGTGGGTCGCCTTTGAGTGAGCTAAAGGTTCTTCTTTAAAGAACAGTAGGTAGATGAGTTTCTGAGTATAAAGGTTTGGAAGAGACAATGAAATTCGGGCAACTTGCTGCTCCAGATGAATGAAAAAACTCTTTTCTGCCTTACTCTCTAACCCGCTTTGATACCATGTTAAAATTATATAATATAGAGAGTTTACATATAGATTGACAGAAGAAGTAGAGATTGTATCTCTCTCATGTTGTTTTTATTACATGAGTAGTAGATCTTATATATAGCAGAGATAATGCACCAAAGTCTTATAGACGGTGCCTAACCATGTTAAAGTCTATGGACGGTGATGGCATATGTTGACATAGTAGCTCACAATATTTGACATCAATATTTGACAATAACACGTACTTTGCACGGGCTATAAGCTAGTACCTATAAATCTTATTCTTCATTTCGAAATAAGGTGTACAATTTAACAATATTTTTAATTTTTAACTATCAAATCACATAACCCATACACCTATTAACATTAATTGTTTTTTAATTTAGTTGTTTATATATTTTTTTCACTCAAAAACTTTATTATACTCTATACAATTAATTTTGATTTTCTCTGAAAAATTCCAAAATAATACCTATATGTCATATTCATAATTTTAGAAATAAGGTGTGCAATTTAACAATATTTTTAATTTTTACTTAATATTATTTAAAAATACAGTTATTATTAATATTTCTTAAATACTTGACGATCAAATCACATTAAACTGCTTTACACCAATTATATAATGTCTAGAAACCCTATTCATAATTTTTTAAATAAGGTGTACTATTTAATAATATTATAAATTTCTATTTAACCTTATTTAAGAATAAAAGAAATAGTATTTTTGAAATGACACGTGACTTTACACCAATTATATAATTTTTTTGAGATAAGGTTTAGCTTTCAGTAATATTATAAATTTCTATTTAACCTTATTTAAGAATGTAAAAAATAGTATTTTTGAAATGATAATTCTATCCCTAACGACCAAGCCAACCACAAGAACTCCTTTACACCAATTATATATAGTATATATAATGATTTTATACAATGTTTACATATAATTATGATGTAAAACGGGAGGTTACCGTAATCATTATTATTAGATAAAATGGATCGTTTCCTTTACTAAGATTGGGTATTGGCTATAAAAGCGATAAACAAATTAAGATTTATGCTTTCACGATTGAATAACACGAGTTCTTTTGATTAATTTATCATGGTATCAAGAACCTACTTCATTAACAAAGATGACGACGATGCGATGACGTACAATAAGAAGATCAGACGATCGTTTTCAATTGAATTGTGAGTATCTTGAATTTGAGGGAAGATGTTAACATATTATTATGGTGTAATACGTGAAGTTATCGTAATGATTATTATTAGTAAAAGGAAAAGTTTTTTTTATTACGATTAGGTATTGACTATATAAGTGATTATTATATTGTAAACGAATTAATTCTTATGCCTCCACGATTGAATAACATGAATTTTGGCGAATATTTTATCATTTATGTAAATGTGATTAGTTGCTGCATAAAAAGAAGAATATCTTTTACATATAACTGAGCAGATAAATGACCATTGAAAAACATCACGGTCTTAGGAGAGAACCGCATAAGCCTCCACAACCATTCATGCAGTCAAATTAGCTTCTTTAATGGTATAAAAGTTCAAATTGATAAATATAAAATGTTTCAGAGATCAAAGGTGGCGTTAAATTGATAAATATGGCGGAAGCTATGGCTGTAAAGGAGGCGTTAAGTTGGATCAAAGGTGCAGGATGGAGTAAGGTTGTGCTGGAGATAGATTGTTTGACTGTTGTTCAAGCAATTCGAAGCAAAGCTCCGCTTCAATCACCTCTCGGGCATGTTATTCAGAGCTGTCGTAACATGCTAGAAAGTTTAAACACAATGTCTCTGTTTTTTGTTAAACGGTCTGCTAATATGGCGGCACATGAGTTAGCTCGTCTGTCATATTCTTTCCCAGATCGAGTTTTCGATAGAATATCTATTCCTATTGAGGTCAAAGATGTAATGTCAAGTGACTTATCGTTATAACAAAATTTCATTGTTTTGTCAAAAAAAAAAAAATATTTCAGAGATGAAAGTAGGGGAGTAAAAGATCACATCTGAGTATGAACGCCCATTTATTTATGGGTGAATGGTTCCGGCTGAACTTGACCAGTAGTTCTTCTGTCGTTCGGATTGTTTGCATAGACTTTTTACTCATCTGGACCATCCTTTTTCATCTGGACTGATACACTAAAAAAATATCAACGGAACCATCCATGGACTTTATCCTTGGTGTAATCTCAATTACCTTTATTGTTGTTATTATCAAAAAACATTACTATACACTTTCTCATATGTTATTATTATTATTATTATTATTATTATTATTATTATTATTATTATTATTTAGAAATTTGTTGTATTTCACCGTCACTTCTTTCATAAATATTATTAATGATATTTATTTTTTCCATTATCGGATGCTACAATTTTCACATTATTAGTTGGCACATAAATGAATATCAATGTTTTATTAATTTAGTCTGAGATTAAACAAATTGTAAAAATTAAATGCATGCAATATTACATAATATTATAAAATTATCTAATAACAAAAAGTTTTTAGGATTGGATAGATTAGAATAAAAATGATGATATTTTTTTATAAATAAGTTTAATATTTTGTTAAAAATTGTAAAATTTGTCGTTTAACAAATGACATCATTCTTCCAGCAATCAGATTAATTATTCGTTCAGAATTCTAATAGTTCAGAAAATGTCATTGAGATTTAACAAATGACCAATATATGACCAATATTCTAATTCCGGAAGAAAGATATAACAAAATTGTTCTTGCAAATCGAGAAAGCATACAATATCATCTTCCCTCTTATGTCATGAAACAGAACAAACAAACAGATTATGAAGATACATGATCATCTATACTTTACAATATTACCACATTCCTAGGATATTTAAACAATATAATGCTTGCCATCAACTATTCAACTTAAAACGGAACAATACACTGTGAAACCAACTTATTCCTAATCTCAATTAGAAAGACTTGTCCTCAACCAAATAAAGTGTACTCAAAAGCATTTTACTGCTTCCTTAACTATCACAAGAAAAACAAATAAATCATCCTTTGCATAGTTATTATAGGAGGTAACAATTATGGTTTGTCCATAAGCATAAGATTGATACAATTTAAAAAAAGATGCCATAGTTGCGATCTGGTTGATACATTAACCAAAATAGTAACCAAAGCAGGTAGTACGATAGTAAGCTTGCCTACTGATTAAAACATAATGTAATTAAGTGTACATGATTCAAGATAATATAAGCTTAGTTTGAGCAAGAATGCGCTATGGCAAGGAAGGTAAAATATTAGAGTGCTCTGTACCAAATGATCACAACCAGGTGATCATATGAAAGCCTGAGTAGCTAGACTAACTCTTCCCTATTTTAAATTTGTCCACACTCCGTCTCCACCGGACACCAAAAGAGTCACATTCGGGCCACCTTGATTTATGGAATTGACCAGATGTGCGTGTCCTGCACTTACTGCCACAACAGTTATCACATTCCCTCGTAGGCAGAATCCTAAAATTGGTATTTTGCTCTTTCGTGTTTGTTATCCATGGATGCCCTGATTTCTTGTGTATTTTATGTTGAGTGTCCTGTTTTGCAGACAGCTTTTAAATGATTTGTTAAAGAAATTATTCGATTAGCATTAATAAATAAGATTGAATGTATGATACAATTAGTTAAAACATCAGAAGTTCCAATTACCTGTTCATCTTTCATTCATTGTTTACATTTCTTTAAGCTAATTCCAGTTTGAACCTTCACTTCCCAAGCTAAAATGCATAGTACATGCTAATGATTAATGAATAGATCATGTTCAGTGGAACTCCTCTTTATAGTCTGTACTATCATAGTTTATGTAAAGGTATAATTCTTAGGTAGGCCAGTGTTAGCGAATGCTGAACAACATATGCTCAATGGGGGACTCATTCCAAAGTCCTGGTCCGCAAAGGAATTATTTAGCTACAAATGTGATTACTAGTGAAAAAAATTTGGAATACATTTGATCTCTTATTGTTCAAGTCTTTCGCTTACAAATCTTTAGAGAAGCTTGCAACTCTTAATAGCTAAATGTGGTTTTTGGCCATGTAGCAGTTTCTGTGTTAGAGTTCTTGTTTCAGAGAATGTATGGGATGCAAGCATCGCAAGTTATCTGTAAATCACCATTTCAATGGATGCAATGATGGGTTCCTTTCAGGGTTTTGGCTAAAGGCACGAAGGTTTATCAATGCACAACATAACGTCCATATTGTAAGCTTTACTTCTAAACAAAGGTAAAAAAACCCCAGGGTTAACACATAACTGCAGATAAAATGACCATTGAAAAACCATTCATGCAGTTTGAATTAGCTTTTGCAATGGTATATACATATAACTATATAAGCTCAAAATTATAAAAATAAACTGTTTCAGAGATGAAATGAGGGAAGTAAAGATCACATCTGACTATCTGAGTATGAACTAAATATCCTATTTACAGACCAAAGATATGTATAGATCCCTCTTATGTCATGATACAGAACAAACAAACAGATCATAAGATACATGATCATCCATACTATACAATATTACCACATTCCTAGAATATTTAAACAATTTAATGTTTGCCATCAACTTAAAACAGAACAATACGCTGTAAAATCAACTTATTCCTCGCTCATTGTGACTTGTCCCAAAAGCATGATTTAATAGGAGGTAGCAATCATATTTTGTCCACAAACATATTTTTGTTCAAGGATTTGTTAACAGAAAAGTAATCATATGCCATTATTCAGTAATTACCGACAAAAATTCCATCGAGAATTGCTTGTCTATTTTACATTGTTAAATTTGTTGAAACTAGTCATACATCATGTTGTTAGAGTGATCTCTGCAATTCACCACGGTTCTTGAGGACCGAGTCTGAAGAAAGGTGAATCGGAATTTAAAAAAATGGAGAAAGTTGGAGAGAGAAGAGAATAGAGTACTAGTTGGTAATAAGGTGAATAAATGAAATGGAGAAAGTTTGAGAGAGAAGAGAATAGAGTACTAGTAAGATGAATGAATGAACAGTATTGTGAGAATAGAGTACTAGTAAGATGAATGAATGAACAGTATTGTACTTTGTATCCTGTTATTACTTTTAACAAAATACAAAATTGAACTTTATCAAAATGGTGATAGATACAGTGAAACTAATATGGGTGGGAAGAAACGGAATTAACAAATATTAGAGGGTGAGAAAGAGACTTAGGAAAGAAATTTCATTTTACATAAGTTTTCAATTGAATCCCCTAAGAAAATTATTACAACATGAACTAGGAAAAGAAACTAGAGTCAATAACAGATGACTTTCAAGCTATGAAGCATGGGTTAATCACTGAATTAAACAAATCTCAGAGAAACTAACTTGGCGCCCAAACTGATTGCTTAACGACCTCTTGAGTTTTAAATTGACCCCTACAACTGATAACTCCTATAGCTAATAAGAATCTCCTTTAACATCAGCTGATGTTTGTTTACTTGCTCTTGAGTAAAGTAACTATCTTATATATAGATACTCAGCAATGTACATACTCGACAATATTATTAAAGGTGTAGATGCAAGAAGCTAGCGTCAAGCTATTTTAATCAGCTGAGGTGCACAAGAGCATACAAGAGCATAGAACAATGCCCCCGGCCCCCAAACAAAGACAAATGTGATATGTAGCGTCACTGGCCGCTTAATGCAGTCAGGAACTTTCAAATGTATACAGTAAGAAAACCAGGCTTCTAACAGTATTACCAACGTGGAAATGTCATGCGCTTTCTTTGTCACTATAGGAAACAAAATATAGACAGAAGAAATAATGATGTAAAAGAACACCAAGTAATAAAATGGATTATGAAGCTAAAAGGCCCAGGACAGAAGAAGCAAACGGACAAGATTAGGATAATTCAAACAAGTAACCACAAGTCTAAAACATTACAATCACTTGTAGCACACAGACGATCTGCCTCAATTGGGCTGCACATTACGTAGCAAGTAGAGTAGTTCAAATCGGCTGATTAAGTATTTTAGCATGCATATCTATGACCTAAAGTTTTGAACATCAATCAATACTTCACTGAAACACAGCAAAATTAAGAGTACTGTAGAAAATGTATCAGCGATGAGTGATGTGAGGTGCACCACAGCTGATAACCGATTTAGAGCTAGGAATCTAAGAGCCTAGGCACATGAATCAGTAACTGGAAAAGGATGAATGCTGGCATCCTAGTATCAAGTCCAAATGTGATTCGAATTCCTGCAAGTCCGACCAACAGTAGCGCAATAACAAAATTGAACCTCTGTAGACAACTCCCGATCACACTGTAGGAAAAAACAGCAGCTAGTAGATGACAAAAAGCAGCAGCAAAGGCAACCCAAGCATATCGGCTATCATAGCAATAGCAATCAGAGAACATAGCCAGGGATTGTTGAACCATAAGGTTCACAAAAAGGAAACCAATAGGAACGTAGAGGACATACGAAGGCAATTCACCTTTTTCTTATTCCAGTAGTTTCTAAATTTGTTCACTCCTAAAGCAAGAGCCTGAAATTAAAACAAAAAAAAATCCTATTTTAATCAGTTTAGATTATAATCACATTTTTAAGAATCTTGTACCGGAACTAGTAGAGCTAAAGGTTAAAAACAGAACTAATTAAACTAATAGAATTTTGAAACAGTTGCTCTAGAATTCAACACTTTTCAACGAATACATGAATCGGATCAAACTCAGCTTCGACATCATAAAACTATCAGTCAAATAAGGAGGACCATGCAGAATATGATACAAAACATCCCCCGAAAACTCTTAATCTGCCAAACTACTGATAATTTTCCAGTTTCACATATTATTGGTTGCACATAAAAGTGATCACTGCAGAGAAACGATCTCATAATCTCCTCTACTAAACACAAAACACATTTTAGAAATTTAGTGCGAGTACATTACTACTGTTCATAGCACTAACTAGAGAATTATGAATATATTCGTATCAAGAAACTCTCAGTCATTTTCCAGTTCCTAAATATCATATATCACACAAATAATAGAAATCAGAACTAAACAAACTATTAAGAGTACACTTTTCCTCAAAGATAAACCAGCCGACAGTTGGTCCCATCAACTTACTAATACCTAAAAGAGTATTTATGGAAATACTGTAAAATACGTGCAATTCGTCTCATAAAACCCTCCCACATTCCACAATTTGTATGGATAATCCAACAAGAATACAATGTATAAACTTATCTACAAGGGTGATTAAATGTGCAGAAAAGTAATTAAAGTTTCGCATATTATTCGTCGTACAAAAAAGTGATCACTGCAAAGAAACGTTCTAATAATCTTAGGTATCAAACACAACAAGGATTTCTTACGTACGACACAAGTACATTATCACCATACATAGCACTAACTACTAGAAAATCATAAATTTATTCAATCCTAGAAACTATCGATCATTTTCCAGCTCCGCGTATCACATAACACACAAATAATAAAAGTCAGAACTAAACAAACTATTACAGTGATTTTTTTCTCACAGATAATTAAGCCAGCGCATACTTGCTCCATCATTTTACTCACTGCAAAAAGAAGTTAATATGCAGAATATGTACAATTTTTGTCATAAAACAGGCATATGAACCAAACTTTTTACGATAATCCAACAAGAACACAATCCATAACCATGGACTAAATCTCCCAAGTATTTGTTTTACCAACAAATAGCGTGAACGTTTTTCATATTTTTCGCTTTTCGTATCATTAACGATCTAAACGTTCCATAATATACGAAGTATATATACAAGTAATTTTGGATTTGGGTGACACATACCGCTCTCTACTAATAAACTAAGAAACTAGCCGTTACCGGCACTTTCTTCAAAGATTGGCTATTACTGACCGGCGTATCGCCGGAAACATCAAAGCTTTTGCGTTTCTTCCTTTCTTGCGGTATTTTCTGTCTTCTCTTCCTGTTGTTACGTAGTGTTTTGTTCTGTTTTTTTCTGTTTTTGGTTTCCCTCTCTGTCTCCCGTTGTTCCGGTCGTTCTTACTGTCCAACTCCTTCCTTACGTTCAACTCTACTCCCTCCTTGTCCTTCGCCGCCGAGTCGGTTTCCACCTCTTCTCCGTCCAGCATCACATTGCTAGTACGCCTTTTCAACACTACCATCACCGCTGCATTCCCCCCCTCTGCCAATCCCCGCTACCCTCAACTCCCTCCCCCTCCATTCTCTTTCGCCACCACCAACTTTATCCCTTCGACATCAACCCTCTTTTCTCCTCGCTCGCTATCGACTCCCGTTCCCCCCCTCCTCCATTCACTTCAATCACTTCGACCCCCACAACCCATCTCCCCTCGCCATATTCCGCTATCCCGACCTCGTCTCCTCTCTCTCCCTTCTCTCTCTCGCTCTCCCTCTCTCTCTCTATCTCTCTCTCTCCCTCTCTCCCTCTCTCTCTCTATCTCTACCCCTCTCTTCTTTCCCCGTCGCTGTCGCCTATCTCCTCCACCCTTCTCGATCTCTCTTCCACCCGCATCTTGTTCTCACCCCCTTTTTCATCACCACCGTAACCCCCCCTCCCCCAAACCCCTGTTTCTTTTTCCATTGAGCTTCCCCCCCTCACACTGTGTTTTTACTTTGTGTTTACTTCTTGTTAGTTTTCTCCGTTTGGTTTATAATAAATATTAGTTTTTATTAGTCTATATTATTTGTCGGTTTATATTAGTTTGTATTAGTGTTTGTTTGTGGTTTTTATTTGTGGTTCTGGACCTTTTTTTGGATTTTTTTCCGATTATATGTTTATTTTAAATTAGTCCTGTTTTTCTGTTTTGATCGTCCTCGTTTGCGCTGGTTTACTTTGCTAGCCGATGTTGCGTACTTTGCGTGTTGGGAGTTTGAATGTAGGTACCTTGACGGGTAAATTCCTGGAGCTAGTAGACGTGCTGAAGAAGCGAAGAGTTGATGTGGCGTGTATTCAAGAGACGAGGTGGAAGGGGGCGCAGTCAAGAGAGGCGAACGGGTATAAATTGTGGTATTCAGGTCTTGCCAACTCGAAGAACGGAGTGGGCATTCTTTTGACGGAAGACCTAAAAGACAACATCGTGGAAGTGAATAGGTGCAATGACAGGATCATGTCCGTCAAGGTGGTGGTGGGGGAGATTGTGGTGAATGTGGTGTGTGCGTACGCCCCGCAAGGTGGCTTGGGCGACGCTGAGAAGGAGGCTTTTTGGGCTTGTTTAGATGGGCTGGTAGGGAGTATTCCTGCAGACCAATTTTTAGTGCTGGATGGCGATTTCAACGGTCACATTGGCGAGAGGTCAGATGGTTTCCCCACTGCACATGGGGGTTTTGGCTTCGGGACCAGGAATGTCGGTGGGTCCGCATTGTTGGAGTTTGCCTCGGCACAGGAGTTGGTAATTGTAAATTCTGTTTTCCAGAAGAGGGCTGAGCACCTCATCACCTTTAGTAGCGGGGGACGCAGCACTCAAATCGATTACTTACTGGTGCGCAACCGGGACGCTAGAACTTGCGTGGACTGCAAGGTGTTCAGGAGTGAAGCGTGTGCTTCCCAGCACAGGTTGTTGGCCATGGATTTATCCATGGAGGGTCGAGTAGTTTGCAGGAAGAGAAAGTTTAGACCTAGAATCCTCTGGAAAGACTTGAAGGGCGAGAAGGCGGCAGAATTCAGGGAGGCCTTGATCAACGAAGGTTGTTTTGCGAGTGGGGGAGATGCGAACTCCAGGTGGACCAAGATGGCTAAGGCCATCCGGAGTGTGGCCGAGAAGGTGGTGGGGATTTCCTCAGGTAGATGCAGCGGTCTGAAGGAGTCGTGGTGGTGGAACGAGGAGGTTCAAAAGAAAGTTAAGGCTAAACTTGCGCTCTTTAAAGAGCTTTTATCGACCTGCGCAGGGCAGGAGAGGACTCTGAAGATGGAAGCTTACAAGATGGCCAGACGAGAGGCAAAAAAGGCAGTGGCGAAAGCTAAAGAGGAGGCCTATGAAGGGCTTTACAAGCGCCTAGATACCAAGGAAGGAGCTAATGCCATCTTTAAGCTAGCTAAAGCTAGGGAGAGAGGGCGGCGCGACCTGGCTTCTGTTAAGTTTGTTAAGGACGTTTCAGGCCAAGTATTACTGAATGAAGATGCTATTAAGGAGAGGTGGAGTTCGTATTTTCATAATCTTTTTAATGAGGCCAGGAGGAGTGGTGTCGGGGGGGAGCGAGAGGTCTCTCTTTCGCCTGTGCTCTCTAGCGACTCTTGTGAGCGCTTTAGCAAGGCTGAAGTCAAGGGTGCCCTTCAGAAGATGGCGAAAGGGAAGACGATTGGCCCGGATCTTATTCCGATCGAGGTTTGGCTTTGTCTTGGTGAGGTTGGCGTCCAATGGTTAACAGATCTGTTCAATGTTCTTCTCTTGGGTGCTAAGATGCCAGCTGAATGGAGGCGTAGTGTTGTGGTCCCTTTTTTCAAGAATAAAGGCGATGCTCAGAGTTGTAGTAACTACCGGGGTATTAAATTACTCAGTCATACTATGAAACTTTGGGAGAGAGTGGTCGATAGTCGGATTAGAAGAGTAGTTGAAGTCTCAGAGAATCAATTTGGATTTATGCCTGGGAGATCGACGACCGAGGCTATTCATCTCGTTAGACGCCTTATGGAGAAGTTCAGGGATCGTCGCAAAGACCTCCATATGGTGTTCATAGATCTTGAGAAGGCCTATGATAGCATACCACGTGAAGCTATCTGGAAGAGCCTTCAGGAGAGGGGAGTGCCGTCGGCGTACGTTAGGGTGATTCAAGACATGTACTCCCAAGCTAGCTCGTGCGTTCGGACCCCAGTGGGGGACTCCTGTTTCTTCCCTGTTGAGATGGGGCTTCATCAGGGGTCGGCCCTGAGTCCTTTTCTTTTCGCCATTATCCTTGATGTCATGTCGAGGGGGATTCAAGATGCTGTCCCTTGGTGCATGCTCTTCGCGGATGATATCGTGCTAGTGGCAGAATCGAGGAGGGAGGTGAACGACAAATTGGAGCTTTGGAGATCTACCTTGGAGTCCCAAGGGTTACGTATGAGCCGTTCTAAAACCGAGTATCTCTGGTGTAACTTCAGTGGTGAGGCTAGCGAAGAAGGGGTGGAGGTTAGGATTGAAGACCAGATCGTCCCGCAGACGGACGAGTTCAAATATTTAGGTTCGATCATTCAGAAGGAAGGTGAGATTGAAGCCGATGTCACGCATCGTATCAATGCGGGGTGGTTAAGGTGGAGGGCAGCGTCAGGGGTGATGTGCGATAAGAAAGTCCCTTTAAAGCTAAAAGGGAAATTCTATAGAGCGGCTATCCGTCCTGCGATGTTATATGGTTCGGATTGTTGGGCGGAGAAGAAGGCCCTAGTAAGGAAGTTGGAAGCGGCTGAAATGAGGATGTTGCGGTGGTCTTGTGGGCGCACGATGTTGGACAGAATCCCAAATTCGGTGTTTAGGAGCGAGCTTGAAGTGGCACCTTTGTCTGCGAAACTTAGGGAAGGTAGGTTGAGATGGTTCGGCCACGTTCGTAGGAGGCTGGTTGAAGCCCCAGTGAGGAGGGTCGAGAGTCTTTCGGTTGGTGGGGCGAGGAGGAGAGGCAGGCCGAGGAGGTCGTGGGAGGAGCAGCTCAGGCTGGATTTGAAGGCCTTGGACCTTAATGAGACCTTGTCTGCGGATAGGTCTGCTTGGAGGCGGCGTATCAAAGTGGTGGATTCTCTTTTAGGGTGCGGATCAGTTGTCGAGAGCCTCAGAATTGGGTTATCTCGGTTAGCGATTTTGTAGTAGTTCGACTCTAGCGTTCTCACTTTGCGTTTTTAGTGTCTTTTGTTTGCTGGTTGTGCAGTTACAGGGATCCTGGCGCGGTGCTGTCTCAATGCAGGATTTTCGTGTGTTTAGAGCGCTTCAAGTTATGAGTATCATAAAAACTCGCAGATAGGTATGCCCCATGTGGAGAACGCCATGGGCTCAGGTATGGCTTTGATCATTTCCGTATCAGCTGGTTTCCTTTATATTTATCACACTCTTTGTATGTCATGCACTTAGCCGAGGGTCTACACGGAAACAGCCTCCCCACTCTAAAAGTGGGGGTATGGTCTGCGTACATCCTACCCTCCCCAGACCCTGCTCTGAGCGGGATATACTGGGTATGTTTGGTTTGGTTTGGTTTTTATACCGCTCTAGCAAAATGGTTAAATATAACTTCCAAAGCATTGTACCATTTGGTTTGATATCAGCTCCTCAAAGGAATTATATACTGAATATGTAAAATATGACTCTTGCATAATTTTAGTTTCATGTAGCAAGGGCGAAGGAGCTACTCGGACCTGGGTAGAACTACATCAGTCTCCATGAAATAACATTCAACTAAAATTGGCTTCTCAAACGGTAAATAAACAAAAAATCAAACTTATAAAACGTAGTCTTTCGGAGATGAAAGGAAAGAAAGTATTATATTTTAATAAAATCAGTATCATGTTTTGAGTAAAAACCAAGTTTGGTGACCAAAGGCAGATGCAGATAGTTCTTTAGAATCAAGAAAACATGACAGTATCGATCATATTCTCTCTTCTGCCATGATGCACAAAGAAACAGTCATCTGTATTTTAATTTTTCGCCACATCCTTATACAATCATCTGTTTTTAAGAAATGAAAACAACCAATCAAGCAAAATCTTAAGGAAACTAACTTTGGCGCCTAAACTGATTACTCAAGAATCATTCACAACAACCTCTTCAGTTTTACTTAACAACAGCTACTAGTAACTCTATTAGCTAACAAGAATCAGCTTCAACATGAGCTTTACTTACTCTTTTCTAATACATTTTTTGTTATGAAAAATGATCCACACTTAAATTTGGCGAGTTTCTAAATTTTGATTATTCGATAAAAGTTGGTCATTCTTTTTGTCCATATAATTAATGTGGGTGACATGACGATACATATCCATTGAATATCATATATTTTCAGAATTTTGGAAAGCCAAGACCAACTAGGGATGGGCGTCGGGGCACTTCGGGGCCGGGGAGTGCTATCCCCGCCCCCATCCCCGAATTCAAACCCGATCCCCGTCCCCGGCCCGATCCCCGTCGGGGACTAATTTTCATTCCCCGTCCCCGGCCCAAACGGGTAACGGGGATCCCCGCGGGGAATCGGGGAATTTTATTTAAAACAAAAAATAATATTAAATAATTTTAAACACTAACTAGTGAGCTCAAATGCACTAAATTAAAATTAAAAAATATTACTTAAAGAAATAATTATAAATAACATGGAAAATAAGTTATTTAACTATTAGAAAGAGAAACATATAAAATTAAAACATCATTTTATTTTCAATATGAAGTATTGAAAATTCGTATATATTAATATATGAATATCAATATATATATATGTGTGTGTGTGTATATGTATATATTTGAGTGTGATGAAATCGAGTTGGGATGGAAAATTAGGTCGGGTAGAGAAAATCGGGGCGGGGGTCGGGGATCGGGCCGGGGAGACATAAAAACCCGGCCCCGGCCCGCTCCCCGATTTTTTTTAAAACTTGTCCCCGCTCCCCGGCCCGTACCCGAAAAAATCCCCGATTCCCCGCCCCGTACGGTGCGGGGATCGAATCGGGGTCGGGCGGGCCGGGATGAATGCCCATCCCTAAGACCAAGGTAACTATCCCTATATATATATAGCATTCAGCAAATGTACAAACTACAAACTAGTCATGTTGTCATCTACTCGTACATCAATATTGCGACCGGAACATGCAAGCAAATTAATTATTTGTCAACTGTCAGGTTATACGTGGAGGAAAGAATTTCCAATTCGCAGAAACTAAAGGTTAAATGTCATTTTATTTAAGTGCAACCACAGAAACAAATTGAGATTATAATTTTAAACTCTAACGAGATTATTATAGTCACGTCATAAACAAGATCTGATTCTAGATCATAAAGCAAGATAACAAGCGAAAACAACATCCCATTCTTCCATCTTAATAACTGGTAAAAGATATAGGGTAAATTACAAAGTTGTGGCTGAACTTAATCCAGATTTGCATTTTTAGTAGCTGAAGTTTGAAATTTACAATATATTGACCAGACATTATTTTTACATTTCAAAAGGGTGGATAAAGGCCACTCTTTTGAGAAAAAATAGTTCAAAAAAGAAACCCGTAGCCACGCTTTTGAAACGCAAAAGCAATGTATGACCAACATATTGCAAATTTCACATTACGGTCATCAAACTGTAAATGTAGGTAAAATTCAGCCACCACTTTGCGATTTACTCAAAGATATATTAGTATTTTCTACAAAAAAAATAGAAAATGCATAAATATGTTGCCTTGTTATCATATTATAATCAGTCATAAAAGAAGGATCAATACACAATATTATAAAAGTTATTTGCAGGAAGTATTCATCTATCAAACTATCAACAATTTTCCAGTTTCACATAGTATTTATTGTCCAAAAAAGTGATCAGTGCAGACTGCAGAGAAACGATCTAATAATCCCCTTTACTATACAGAAACAGATTGTATACATAAGATGCAGAGTAAGTTAACACTATCTATAACCACTGACTAGAGAAACATGATGCATTGAAATACTATTGATCATTTTCCCAGTTCCGCATATTATATATCACACAAATATTCAAAACTCAGAACTAATCAAACTATTGAGAGTATGTTTTGTCACGGCAAAAAGCATATAATGCGAAATACAGTAAATACATACAATTCCTTACACTGATAATCCAACTAAGAACACAAGCTATAAACTTGTCTATAATGACGATTACACTTCTTTCGATATATACATATACAAGGTTATCTGCATAAAAGTGGTTCTATTAGCCAAACAATAAGTCATTTTACAGTACTTACTAATATATTAATCTCGCTATATCAGACACACAAAAGATTTGCGACTGATTCACAGTGAAAATATACACATAAGGAGCAGCATTTTTTCACCCTATACAGCACGAACTAGTACTCCTATATGATTAATATATTTCTCAAAAAAAGTACATGATTATTATATGCATATGTGTGTCTGTTTACTTTGAAGGAGAGAAAGTACTACCAAGTTCAATTAAAATTGGCTTCTCAAATGGTAATCCTACAGGAAGTTTTTAAATAATTGTTAGATACTATTTCAAAGATGAAAGAAGAGAAACTATTCTAATCAAGATAAAAAATCACACATTGACTATAACCCAAATTTCCTGCCAAAGATAGATACGATCATACAGATAGTTTTTAAGAAACAAGAAACATGGCATATTTCATAGCAAGAATATAATTTATACATCATAGTGCTTGCCACCAACATAAACAGAACAGCAACACTCTGAAACCAATTTATTCCTTAAAATAGAATATGCAATCTTGTTAATAGTCCTTTTAATTTATTGACATAAGATCAGTACGATTTAGAAGAAGAGACATCATATGCAATCTTGTTAACAACAACAGCACTAAGCAAAACAGGAGTATACTACTAAGTCTGCTTACTAATGAGAAGTTGAGAACCTAATGTAATCAGAGTACATGATACAGCAACTATATGCTACTATATGAAAAGTAAAAGGTGAGATTGGTCTGTACCACAAAGAACACCTAGTACTCATATGAGAACTTGAGAGCCTAGGTTTAATCTTCCCTCATATTTAAAACCGTCATGGCTCCTTGATGTGTAAAATAACTGCAAGCGCACAGTGGTTAATTGTAGCAAATACAGGTCGATCCATAGAGACTATGAATTTTCAAAACCCTAATAATTAAATCAGGCGAACTAGACAAATAGGTTTGAGATGAGTTTTAATTAACCTAATTAAACTAATTAACAAAGATTATCAAATAATATGGAAAACCTAGGAATCCGAATCCGTTAATCAATCACAAATAATATCAACTCGCCCTAAATCAATCCTCTTTTCTTCAAAAATAAGATATATCAATCAACGAGACAAGCATATACTATGAAACTTGTTATCTAACAATAACCTATCAAAACTTCAAGGAGCAAGCATAGGCTATGAAAAACAAATCCGGTAACAATAATATATCAAAATCACTTTGTCAATTGAATAATTAAGCACCAAGAAAAATTATGAGAATCAATTAATAGGAACGAGAAGAAATCAAGGGGAATTAATTTAACTTCATCTTCATCCTAGGGCAAGAGAATTAGCTACTCATGATTATAAAAATAACGAAACAATTATAATAATACCAAGTAAACATGAATTAACGATTTTAACAAAACTAACTTTAATCTATATATGGTCAGAAACTTAATAAGCCTAATATTAATAACGTGAATGGCAAGTATTTATATAATAAATTAATAAATCTAGTTAACTAATGAAGCATGCATGTAATCAAATAGTAAGGTCGTAGCAGAAGATTTGAAACAAGTGAACGCACGAAAGAAGGAAAAGAAGAACTAAAAAAATATTAATAATTCAGACAAGTATGTCGGATAAAAGCTACCAACGAAAGTAAAAAGCAAGAAAATAAAGAGCTATCAAATTCTAGGTGTCTCAAATTACAAGGGAGAAGGCCATATATATAGGGGAAAATATTGGGTTTGGCCCCTTTGATTACAATCCAATCTTGAATATAATTTCTTCAATTTCCTTTTCTTCTCCAATAAGTAATCGATTTTTCCTCCAATTTCCTTTTCTTCAAGTATTTTCCACCTCCTTTCCCTTTTTGCACCTTTTCCTGCTAGAAATCTGTTTTTATTTATTTTCCTACAAAACAAAATAAAACAATTTATTAATTAATAAAATTACGAAAACAGACATAGAATAGGTATTAAAAATATGATGAAATATGGACCTATCACTCCTTCTCCACTGGACACTGAAAGAACCATATTCTGGCCACCTTGATAGAGAGAATCGAGTAAGTGTGCATGTTCTGCACTCACTAACGCAGCATCTATCACCCCGTCTAGTGCGCGGAATCCTGCAATTGGCACTCCTCTCAGTCTTCTGTCACCCAACACGAACCTTTCCTCCTTTTTTTGCGAGTTGGCCTTGGTCACATAGAGCAACATAGTAGAAGTCAAACTGGCCAATGGTCTTGGATCGCCATGAACAGCTAGAGCATATCCTGTACATGCAACCAACTCTAGTGTAACTAGGAAATTAAACCACCGTCCCTTGCGTGGTGGCCTATTCCTTTTTGCAATGAGTGAAGCAAGAGTTCCAATGCACGAAATTAATGCTGCAACAAAAGTCACCCAGTTCAGCTCGCCTTCATATTTGCCTATCGAACGATCAGCTGACCATATGACGATGCAATGTTGGACGACATAGTTGACGAGCGTACAAATCACATTGAGATCAAAAACCAAAGTAGTGCGAGTCTCGATCACATAGTCGTCCAAGTTTTCCAGTGGTACCGCAAAACGCATGCGCTACATAATCAAAACATTAGAGAAAGAAACCGAAATAGTCAAACGAAGTACACAAGGGCACAAGAAATGAGAAACCGGCAAACTATTTCTTTGTCATTACACTTATAATTAAATAGGCATGAACCAAAGTTACAGCAAATAAAGATACTGTTTACATGAACCCATAGTTCTCACACATTTCCATTGACATGTATAATACATAGGGGGGCCGAGCATGTAATACAGCAGATCATCAGCAGTCCCAGAAAACCAATACCTGTGAGCTAATCATTTAATACGAACAGTACAACATACTAAGAATGTGTTTGGGAATGTGTATTTCATTTCAAATGATGGATTTCAACTGACATGAATCGAGTTGTCATTTCAAATTCAATTCAATTCATCATTCCAAATGACAAGAATTCGGTCTAAATAACGCAACATCTAGCCGATTTCAAAGTTGCAGTACACAATATGCCACAACTCAAAATTCTATTACTATCTCTACAATAAATAAGACATCAATGCAGTGTAAAATATCCGCCACGTTACATATTTTCAGTATGAAGAAAAGTTAACAAACATATAAAGCAGGAGATCATAAATCGTAATACAGGAAATTAGCCGTAGTTACTAAAGCAAGACAAATAGATATTGTTTATCGAATACTACATATATCATTAGTCCATCTGAAAGCAGAAAAGTAGATATAACTAAAGCAGTATCACACAATCAAAGAGAAAGGATAAGCTCTCTTTCTCTCTCTCTCTCTCTCTCTCTCTCTCTCGCTCTCTCTCTCTCTCCCTCTCTCTATCTCTCTCTCTCTCACTCTCTCTCGCTCTCTCTCTCATTCTCTCCCTCTCTCTCACACACACACTGATCAAGTAACACACAGTGACATATAATGGAAAGCAGAAACGATTCAACGAGCACATTCATCAAACATGTAATGTACATTAAAGCATTACAAAATTACACATATAAAACACACACACGACGGGAGAGAGAGAGAGAGAGAGAGAGAGAGAGAGAGAGAGAGAGTACCATATCGGAAGGACGAACAGGACGAGTTGCAGTAGAGAGCACCATATTTTGTATATCACCAACACCACCACCTGATTATTTGTTACATTCCACTTCTCTCTCTGTACTAGCTGTAGCATGTGTATATATGTGTGTCCGTGTGTGTGTAAGTTGGGGGATGGGGGCATGGGGCACAGTTTGGGCAATGCCCCAACTATAAACGCATAATTCGAGACTACACATTTTGGTTTCGTTTTTCAATTTTAAATTTTTCATATAATGCGCCAAATTTACGCCTTGCTCCCGAGTTTTTTTGAGAGGGAAAGCAAGGTAACGTAAGTGAAAGTAAAGGAATGCAAGTGAAATATATTTCATCAACTTGTTCCCGAGTTGGATGGAACGTAAATAAAAAAGGAGTGAAACTACTTTTATTCACGTGCTCCCGAGTAGGAAGGAAAGCATGTAAATGACTGTCAAATTACAATTCTATCCTTAGATATAAAATGTTTCATTTAAATGATAAGGGTATATTTGTAATATCAAATGTTTTTAATTAAGTTACTTTCACTTGCTTTCCTTTTCATCCCAATTTTGGGATGAAAAGTTTTGGGATGAAAGTAAGCAAAATTTTCTTTACCTTTCACTCGCTTTCGCTCCTAAAAAAAACTCGGGAGCACAAACATAAATGTAAATTATATTACTTTCTTTCCTTTTCACTTGCTTTCCTTCCTCAAAAGAACTCGGGAGCAGGGTGTTAGATTTATTTAATGCGCGTATTGCGGAGTATTGTCCACTCGCATGCATACAAAAGGCCAGTTTGTACGTTACTGTAAACTTGCCCTGCTATCTCATCAAATCTTAAAGCCTATAAATCAGATCACTCTTTTAGTCTTTTTTGCTTCTTGTTTCTTCAATTTCAAATTTTCACCAAACTTATTAATGTACGGGGATCATCTACACCTGCAGTTTTGTATCAATATGTTACCACTTTAGTACAATTGACCGAATTGATAAAAGTGGGTTATGTTATTCAATTATTCAATCTCATGTATATGTTTGAGATTATATATACATGTGATTGTTCCATGAAGTTACATAAAGAACAATAAGAATATCATAGAATCTTACATAAAATTGTAGTTAAATTCTAATTTTCATATTAAAAATGATGCTTTATGAATAAATATAGATTCTAACGAAAAATTAGGATCAAATCTAATATGATTATACATAGGGGGTGTTTGGGGGAATTTTTTTTCAGAATAAGTTAACTTATTTTAAGAAAAAGTTAGAAATTCCTAACTGGACAATAAGTAACGCGGGTTCGAAAGGTATTGCTGCTCCAACTCCAGTTGCGGTTCATCTTCAAACAAACTTCTCCCAGGAACTCAACCTTATCTCCTACTGGACAATAAGTAAGTTCTTCTTCTTTCTTTCACGGTACCTGTTAGTATAAAGATTCGCGTTTTTATTTTGTGCAAATGCATGTATGTTTGTACGTGTATATGTAAATGTAGTAGGGTTTTTTGACGATAAGAGGTTTCTGGGGATATGGGTTTGAACCGTTTTGGGCGTTTAGTAGTTTTTTGTGGGTTTTCGTTTTTGTTTTTGGGAATTTTTGGGGTAAGAACTTTCCTCGGTGTCCCCAATACTTAAGAACACCCTTCGGTTCGCATGAATCTGGGTTTTATTCGGCCGATTGATCCAAGCCCTCTGTACTCGGTTACTGACCGAATAAGTTTTTTCTCAAAATTTTTTCTTATTTTCCGAGTACATGGCTGACTCCTCTGTTTCCGAACGCAGGAGATGGCTCAATCAGGTGCGGTTCCTCCGTATTCGGCGATGGCGCATTTTGGCGATGAGTCAAAATTTCCAGCAGCCAATCTTCTCTCGGATATGTCCGAGGAAGAAGTCTTACACATGCATAGTAGATATGACTTCCCCGAACAATATGAGGCATACCAGGCCGAGGAAGATGACCTCGTCTACCATACCCCTGTTTCCCCTTGTCCTCATGGAAGTTTTAAAATAGGCATCTCTGAACGAGCCTTCCATTGCGGCCTTAGACTCCCTCTTCTTCCCATCATTAGGAGGTTCTTGATTCATACGAGGGTAGCTTTAGGTCAGCTGGACCCGAACAGTTTTATTCATTTCAATGCCTTTCAAACTAGATGCATAAAAGCCGAGGTCGAACCCCGATTGGTCCTCTTTCTTCATCATTATGACATAAGGAGGAACCCTAAGTCGGCGGGCTTTTACACAATAGCCCGAAGGTCTGGTCGGGCAGATTGGGCTGCCACCAACTCTAGTAATCATAACACGCACACCAAGTGGTTTTTCATTAGTGGTCCGAGATTGGATAATTACCGAGTGTGGCGAGAGATAGAACCGCGGAACGTACTGGCACCTGATATGTCTGATCAAGATAAGGCTGATTATTACAAAATTAGCCGACCGATGGTTCCGGATAAGATTCCCCTAGCTATGAGCCGAGACAAGGGTTATCTTGACGCTATCCATTGGCGTGGTGGTAACAT
This sequence comes from Saposhnikovia divaricata, assembly GCA_036435485.1. Classification (NCBI taxonomy): domain Eukaryota; kingdom Viridiplantae; phylum Streptophyta; class Magnoliopsida; order Apiales; family Apiaceae; genus Saposhnikovia; species Saposhnikovia divaricata. Next base: position 63,543,297 of record CM071595.1, on the reverse strand, counting down.
ATCTTTTCTTTCTTCGGTGAATTTTTGTTTAAAAATGATAATTTGCTGATTTTGTGCTTTGTTGTTGTAGTGTCTTCTAAACAGGATTTGGCTCGGAGGCAAGCCGAGAAAGCGGCCAAGAAGAAGGCCGAAGAGGAAGCTAGACTGCTTCGGTTGGCTGAAGAGGAGGCCAAGAAGAAGGCCGAGGAGCAACGTTTAATAACCGACGGAACCGAGGTCGATCAGAACGATCCTAAAACAGTTTCTGAGTCCGGTCATCCAGCTGGTTCTTCGTCTGGCGGAACTGCTGGTAATGTGAATAAGAGGATTCGGAATACCGAAGAGGTTATTCAGTCCTATCGACCTTCTTGGTCGATCATGTCTACGGATAAGTTTGCTGCCCCTGCTCCTGTGAAAGCGAAGCAGGTTTCCGACGACTTCCTCCATGCCATGATTCTTCCTGCCGATCGATCTGTTTATGAATCTGCTGATCCTGTGTCGGCTTGTGCCGAGCTGTTGGGGCACCTTACCATGGTATATTCCTTGTTACTTTATACTTGTATTTTTTGCACGTTTTTTCATTCGTTTCATGTTTGCTTTCTTGCTTGTTTCAGACTGCTCCTTGGGCTGCGGCCGTTCAGGACAAGGTAAAGGATATGTCCAAGCAGCTGAAGGAGGTAGAGTCTCTTCGGAAGCAGAATGCCGAACTCCAGACTCGTGTTGAGAATTTGGAGATCGAACGCAAGTCTCTGGAGCTGGAGAGGGATGCTCAGACGAGGCTTGCGGCGAGGAGGACCGAGCAAGCCAAGCGGAGTCGGCGGTTGCTGAAGAAGTCTGAGAAGAAGATGATCCAGTGCGAAGATAGGAGTTACGCGGCTGGCTTTGATGAGGCAGTGGTTCGGGCTCATGAGAAGGGTTGGGACTACAAGCAGATCCTGGGCATGTTTGAAGATCCCGTTACTCGTCCCCCAGAACCCGATCTACCTCTTGAAGTCAGTTCGGGCTCCGAGCCTGAACTTTCCGATTGAATTTTCTTCTTTTGTTTTCGATCAGATAATGTAAGCCTTCGGGCATAACTTTTTATTCGGATTGATGTAAGCCTTCGGGCATAACTCTGATCTTTTGAAATATTTATGTCGCTTGTTTTTCAATTTATATTGTCCTTAGCATAAAGTCATACGTCTTCGGACTATTTTGTATCTTCGGCTATTTTCATTTTATGCCCCTAGCATAATTTATTTGTCCTGAGCATAATTTTCATTTTTATGCGTCTTCGGACAATATTGCATCTTCGGCCGGAGCTTAGCTCTTTATTTTGTCCTTAGCATAATTTTCATTTTTATGTGTCTTCGGACAATATTGCATCTTCGGCCGGAGCCTAGCTTTTTATTTTGTCCTTGGCATAATTTTCGTTTTTATGCGTCTTCGGACAATATTGCATCTTCGGCCGGAGCCTAGCTCTTTGTTTTGTCCTTAGCATAATTTTCGTTTTTATGCGTCTTCGGACAATATTGCATCTTCGGCCGGAGCCTAGCTCTTTGTTTTGTCCTTAGCATAATTTTCATTTTTATGCGTCTTCGGACAATATTGCATCTTCGGCCGGAGCCTAGCTTTTTATTTTGTCCTTGGTATAATTTTCGTTTTTATGCGTCTTTGGACAATATTGCATCTTCGGCCGGAGCCTAGCTCTTTGTTTTGTCCTTGGCATAATTTTCGTTTTTATGCGTCTTCGGACAATATTGCATCTTCGGCCGGAGCCTAGCTCTTTGTTTTGTCCTTGGCATAATTTTCGTTTTTATGCGTCTTCAGACAATATTGCATCTTCGACCGGAGCCTAGCTGTTATGTCCCCAAGTATTTAAGGGATTTGTAAATAATTAAGGCTTTCTTCGGTTAATGAAAAATATTTCCTCCCTGCCTTAATTATGTCAAAATATCATAAATACTAAACCAGAAATAAGAACACATGTTTTATTCGGTCTGCCCCAAACATGGGTTCCTTATATGTTATTCCCAGATTACACACTTGTATAATTGTAAAAGGGGGGGTTGAATACAATTCTTGATATTTATAAATTTCTGATAAGAACTTCAGAAACTTATGAAGAGATAATTGCAATGTAAGATTTAAACACAAACACATATAAAATCAGGTGGTTAATATGCACCACCTGAAGCTTTTATTTGAAGAAAACTCTGTGATACAAAATGTACACAGCTGCCGTTTTACAACTCTTTGCTTCTAAAGATATTCAAGAAACCCTAAGCAAATATGTCTGTTTTCTTTTCTTACAAAGAGTTGCTACACTTGGTTATATATCCCAAGTTTTACAAGTACTACTGGAATAAGATAATACTAATCTAATTCTAGTTGACTTGCTACTACACTCCAAATACACATGTAGCCGAAAGGTTGTCCTTGTGTTCAGACATGTCTCCTGCACCTTTCTTGTATTCATAGTGTAAGTGGAATGCTTCTTTCTTCTGTGTTTCCAAAGTATGGCTGCCATACTGCTTTTTGTATCTACTTTCAACTCATGTGATCTGTCAGTCAAACATGTCCTTATCAACTGCTAATCTCCAGCTAATCATAGAAATCAGTGTCAATGATTATCCGTTGATGATGTATAGAGCAGTATCCGTTGATATTGGGACTTGAGCTGTATCCGTTGATAGAGTGGATTTGAGTTGTATCCGTTGATAGAGTTTAGTCTTCATCCGTTGATACACTTTCACTTAGACAGAATTACATAGCATAGCTTATTTACAATTGGCTACCCTATTCTGCCTATCCGTTGATAGTCAACATGACTGTGGATAAAAACACTATCAACTGATAACATAGAGATACTGCAGTGTGCTACAAAACCTCATCCGTTGATGAGCTACCTGTCAACGGATAGAGTTATAAATCCTCATCCGTTGACAGCTACAAAACCTTAAACAATTTGATTGATTGTGAAGTTATCATCAAGTACAACATATTCCTATCAATCTCCCCCAATTTATACTTGATGGCAATAAAGCATAAATTCAGGACCTTGATGATAACAAAACATTCCTAAAGATATATAAAGAACAATACATAAATTGTATTAAGCTACAATAATTAAAAACTGAAAGTTTGAGAAATTTACAGAGAAGTGCTCCTCTAGACTGAGCAGATTAGGACTGTTTATTTCCTCTTGTTGGCATCACCCTTGATTTTCCTTCCTTGGCAGAGTTGGACTCAATCTGTATTTGGAGTTGCTTATAGAAGGCATCTTCTTCATCTACCTTTGGATTTAGCTTCTGTTGTAGCCATCTCAGGTATTGAGAACTAGCCTTTGGTAGTTGGTCTTCTAACCTGAAGAATCTCCTGTTACCATCTTCATCCCTGAACTCCATCATCCAGAAAGGTTGGAGGTGGATTTTCTGTCCATTGTATGGGGTCTTCATTTTCCTTGGTAGACTTGATGGTGAGTTCCAATCCCTCCTTATTTGTTCTATTTTGTCCAGTATCTCCCCTTTTGCTATCTTGGAGAACCCTGTATATCTCTTGATTGCAGAGAATACTTTGGTTAAGGTATGATAATTTTCTCCAAGAACCCTTTGTAGTGGCCATGTCCTTTCCGTTCCTCCCTTGTATACAAAGACCAATCTTTCAGGCAAATGTTTATATTTGTCAATTCCTCTTACTTCTGACAATTCATCCAGATAAAGATTCATGTCAGAGTATTCTTCAATATCTGCCTGATAGATAAAATCATCCTTGTTTTCCAAGATTGGCTGCCTGACAATTGCAGGTACCCTAGCAACTTGAATTGGTTCCTTTGAAGGTTGCTTCCTTGGTTTCCTTTTCTTCTGTGTAGGCTTCTGATGAGGCTTCAGCAAGAATGAAGGAACCTCAATGGAGTCAAGATTCATTGGTTCCTCTTTAGGTACTATAGGCTCACCATGGAAATTTACATCTGGTTTGAATACTTTCACATCAATAGGTTGTGATGAACCAACTGTCTCTTTGTTTTCAGTTTCTGGAGAGACAGGCCTCCTTGCATGTGATTTTAATCTCTTGGATTTGGGGACTGATTTCCCTTTCTTTTTGAATTTGGGGACTTCCTCAGGTTCCCTCAATTCATCCTCTACCTCATCCAATAACTCTTGAGCCAGCCTTGCTTGCTTCTCATCTGAGTTTTCATATAGATATTCAGTGCTTGGTTGAGATTCTCTTAGCAGCCTTGAAGTCTCTTCTCTCTTGGCTTCAACAAATCTAGGATGGCTGTTGGATATGTTTAGAACTTTTCCATTCCTTATGATTACAGCCATCCATTCTCTTACACAACTGTTAGTCTTCTCCTTGAATTCCTTGATTGCCTTACCCATCAACTTCTCTTCATCATCCTTGGGAAATGGAAAGTCCAGTTGTAACTTGTTCTTCCCATTTGCTTTTGGTGGTGAGAAGGGTCTTGATTTGATGTAGGGTTCAAATTCCTTAACATGAGAAGGCTCAGCATCAAAGAATGTAGGAGCCACAATTGCTGGAGTGAGCACCTTCAGAATTGTTGTAGATATTGTTGGAGCTGAGGTTTGGCTAGAGAACAGATTTGATGCAATAGATTGATTGATCAATCTTTCTGTCCTCATTATCCTTTCATAGTTTTCTTCTTTCATCTTTTGGAGAGCTTCAATTTTGGCTAGCTTTTCTTCTTCTGTTAAGTTTGAAAGATCAAACTCTTCAGATAGAGGTTTGGATTTGCTGGGGGAAGCTGTGACAATGAATTCTTGTGGATTGACCACTATGGTAGGCTGCTGCTCCCCCTCACTTGCTGCTTCCCTTCTTTCAGAAATTAAGATTTGACTTGTAGTTGCCACAGCCTCTTCCACTTTCTCCCCCTTTTTGTTAGCATCAAGGGTTTGACTAGAAGTTGGGGCTGCAACTAACCTTTCTAGCAGTTGGGTTTGCAGTTTCTGATGTTGAAGAAATTGCTCCATCTAGGATTCCATCTTTTCCACTCTTGAAGTGAGAAGTTGCACAGATTTAGCCAGGTTGTCTTCTTTGAGAAACCTTTGTTGCAACACCCTCTGAGTGGCTGTAGGAGCTAGTTGCTCTAGCTTGGAATCCACAGAGATCTTCACATCCTTGATTTCTTGTTTGACCTCCTCTAAATTGGATCTCTGAATCACCATTTGCATCTTTTGTAACTTTAGGGAGTCAATTGCCTGTTGAAGAACAACCTTTCTCTGTGGATCTGCTTCTGGGTGCTCAGCCAGGGCAGATTTATATTGCCTTATGATTTCCATATCAAGTTGATGATAGGTGTAGTTTTGAGCAAATGCAAAATCATGAATACTGCTACCACCTTCATCTTCAGAGCTCTGGCTGTCTTCATCTTCAGAATTGTCAAATTCATCACTCTCAGCAGTGGTTGGCAGAGCTGCTATAGATTCCTTAGCTCTAAGTAGAGATTGTGAGGTGTGCACTAGGTGCATTGCCTCCTCTGCTTCCACATTGCCCTGTTGTGCCAGAATTTGATAGGCAGGAACAGGGTGAGTAAAGGTTTCAGCATCCAAAGAAATGGAGTCAATCATGGACTGATATTCTCTTTGAAATTCCATTTCCTTGGATGCATCCTCAACCCCCATTGACTCACTAGCAATGGCTGCTTCTTCCATCCTTATCTCTCCTGTAGTCCCTTCTCTCCCCTCATCTCTCTTTTCTTGCATCAAGGGCTCCCCTTGGCTCACACCTCTCACACCCTCACCTTCACCTACTAAGGTGGTACTCTCAAACTCTCCTTTTGCCTGACCGGAAGAAATGGCCAGCCTCTCATTATTTATCTCTCCTTTTGCCTGCTCACAAGGCAGCCTCTCACTCCCTTCCCTCAAACCTAAAAGTGTTTCAACTACTGAGAACTCCTCTACACTTGACACTGGAATGTCAGATATAGCAATGGTAGAGTGAGTTATCAACGGATAAGGAATATCCGTTGATGAAGTAGTTATAGCTGTCAACGGATGGCTAGATAGAGGCGCATCCGTTGATGGAGAAACACTTGTCAACGGATGAAGGATATCCGTTGAGGAAGGAATAATTATATCCGTTGAAGAGAAAACCAACACTGAATCTGTGGAGATAGATTTTAAGTTCGAGGCCACAGTCTGTGTTGAGAATTCTGGAAGGGAAGATTGATGGTCCAACAAATCATCTAAGAGATGATGACCACCAATTATAGAGTGGGGCTTCTCCAAGAATCTTAAAGATGGAGAATCAGGAATTGATGTAGATATCATATCCACATCCAGAGAAGGAGTTGGTGATGGTGGATTGTAATGTGTGTCGATTTGAAGATTAAGATCAAGGGGCTGTGACTCCACATTTATTGAAGCCACATCAAACTGAGTTTGAGAAGGTACAGTTTCCTGTACAGTGTGTGCACCCTGTGATTCCCCTGTGGTTTTAGATTTCACTCTTCTTCCATAGGTTTTTGAGATTGGGCTATATGTGTCCCTAACCCTCTTGTGCATTGTTCCTTGTGGGGAACTTGATTCAGTAGTCACACTCTTTTGGGAGAGTGTAACTAGAATTTGGCCTGTAGTTACATTAGCAGTCTTTTGAGAGACTGAAATGGTGGTTGCACTCATCTCTCCTTCCTTATCCTTAGGGCTTCTTTGATGTTCACCCTGTCCCTCACCACTCACTACCACCTTCACACTCCCCTCAAGAGGTTTGGTAGTTTTTACAACAGGTGTCTTTTGAGAGACACTTGAGGTTTGCTTTTTAGAATGTGGTTTTGGAACTCTGGATTTGGTCACTTTGGTAGGAGCCTGTTTGGTCACAACTACAGACTCCATTGTGACACTAGAAGGCAAAGAAATTTGGGGGTTGGAGATAGGGGTTTCAGAGTTAGAGATAGTTACCTGAACAATTGGTAGATATACCAACTGTACTCCTGCATTGAGGTTCATTCGAATCAGGTCACTTAAGACTCTCTTCTCCTGAACAAAACATTGGAACTTGCTATCCGGGTTAGCAATGGATAGCTTATTCTCAGACACATGCAGTGCTAAGAGCATTAAAAATCTAGCAAAGTAGATATTCTTGCTCCTAGTTTCCTTTTTACCCAACTTTGCAGCTATCTCATACATAACTAATGTGCCAAAATTATAGAATTTATCATTTAAAAGCATACACATCATTGTTAGCATGGACTGGGTAACAGCATCAAAATTACTAATTTTTCCTGAAAAAGTTTTAATGAAGGCATCACAGAAGTAGCTCCATTCTTTAACCATTCCTTTTCTAGCAATTTTCCCTAAGTTTTCAGTACTAAGGGCATAATTAATAGAATTAAGCATGGCAACAATTTCAGCATCAGTAGGTACTTTCAGACAGTTATTCTCAGGCAATTTTAAACAAGCAGTTATTACATCAGAATTAACCACATAGTTTTTACCCTTTAAAGAAAAAGCAATTGTACCGTCTGTGCCATTGTACTCAGCAGATGTCCACATTTCTTCAATTACCTCGTGGATTAAGGGAGTGGTAGCCGTCATAGCATATGACAGTTTGCATTTCTTCACGAAACTCATCAAAGTGTGGTAAGCTTCTGGAGCATTCACTGTGTCAACAAAGGCCGCGAAATTGTTCTTCTCATAGGTAAACCCAGTGGAGGACATCATCTTAACAATAGGCGCCATTGAAGTGTTTGAACTTTGGTTACAGAGAGTTTTAGGGAAGAAGATGCAGTTAACTTTTGAAATGCTTGAAAATGAATAAAAGTGAGATGTGAGAGTACAAGTTCGCCTTTTATATTTTTCAAGAATTAAAAATGAAATAATTAAAAGTAATTACTCCATTGGTCAAAAGTAACTGTCAGATAATAAATAAAAAGAGAATAAGTACAGCCATGATTAGATATACACGGTTACCAACGGTTAAAAAAAATATGTATATCAACGGATATAGAATGAACGGTTGAGATACAGTTTATCCGTTGATGACGTGGATAGTCTGTTACCCGTTGACATGCAAAAATCTAGTAATGTGTTTATACTATCAACGGATAAAAGGATATCCGTTGATAAGCTAATTTTGCCTTAGGCAAAATTTCTGCAGAAAATTTTTCTGAAAGTTTTAACTTTCAAGTAAATCAAAACACATTCCCAGCTTCAAATCATTGAAATCAAATATCACTAGAAATTATGACAAGTTAAGCATACCTAGCTCACCTACCAATCTTGTGAATGTGGATTCATCAAGAGGCTTGTTGAAGATATCTGCAAGCTGCATTTCACTTGGCACAAAGTGCATTTCTACTGTACCATTCATCACATGTTCTCTAATGAAGTGGTATTTGATGTCAATGTGCTTGGTTCTCGAATGTTGCACTGGATTCCCTGTGATGGCAATAGCACTTGTGTTGTCACAGAAAATTGGAATCTTCTCAACTTTTAGACCATAGTCAATGAGTTGGTTTCTCATCCATAGAATCTGTGCACAACAGCTTCCAGCCGCAATGTACTCAGCTTCAGCTGTAGAAGTGGAGACTGAGTTTTGTTTCTTACTGAACCATGACACAAGCCTGTTTCCTAGAAATTGACAGGAACCTGTAGTACTTTTCCTATCAACTCTGCAACCTGCATAATCTGCATCTGAATAGCCAGTTAGATCAAAACCAGATTCTCTTGGGTACCAAATGCCAAGGTTTGGTGTTCCCTTGAGATACCTGAAAATTCTTTTAATAGCTATTAAGTGAGACTCTCTAGGATCAGCTTGAAATCTAGCACAAAGACAAGTAGAAAACATTATATCAGGTCTACTAGCTGTTAGGTATAAAAGTGAACCTACCATGCCTCTATAACTTGAGATGTCCACAGACTTTTCCTTAGTATTCAACTCAAGCTTAGTTGCAGTGGCCATAGGTGTTTTAGCAGATGTACAATCCATTAAGTCAAATTTCTTTAAGAGATCATAAATATATTTTGTTTGACTTATGAAAATGCCCTCATTAACTTGCTTTACTTGTAGGCCAAGAAAGTAAGTTAATTCACCCATCATACTCATTTCATACCTACTTTGCATAAGTTTGGCAAACTTTTTGCAAAGCTTCTCATCTGTAGACCCAAAAATAATATCATCTACATAGATTTGAACAAGTATTGAAGAGCCATTAATATCCCTATGAAATAAGGTTTTATCTACTGTACCTCTAGTGAAGTGGTTCTCCAAAAGAAATTGAGATAAAGTGTCATACCAGGCTCTTGGTGCTTGCTTCAAACCATAAAGTGCTTTCATGAGAAGATATACATATTCTGGAAATTCTGGATCCTTAAAACCAGGAGGTTGATGGACATAGACCTCTTCTTCCAGTTCCCCATTTAGAAAGGCACTTTTGACATCCATCTGATAGACTTTGAAATTGGCATGTGCTGCATAGGCTAGAAAGATTCTTATTGCCTCAAGTCTTGCTACTGGAGCAAAAGTTTCATCAAAATCTATTCCTTCTTCTTGAGAATAGCCCTTTGCCACTAATCTAGCTTTATTCCTCACAATTATGCCATTTTCATCTGTCTTATTCTTGAGAACCCATTTAGTACCTATGACACTTCTATCATCAGGTTTGGGCACAAGTTTCCATACTTTATTCCTTTCAAATTGGTTTAGCTCTTCTTGCATTGCTAACACCCAATCTGGATCTAGAAGGGCATCTTCCACTTTCTTAGGTTCCTCTTGAGACAGGAAGCTACTGTATAGACATTCCGCTTGAGTGGCCCTTCTAGTTTGGACTCTTGAATTTGATTCACCAATGATTAACTCAAATGGATGATTTCTAGTCCATTTTCTTGCATGTGGAAGATTTGATCTTGATGAGGTTGCTTCATTTCCATGATCATGTTGATTTAGCATTGAACTTTGACCATGAGAAACTCCCCCTGAGTTTGTTGTCCTTGCTGAGTTATGAAGTTGACTGTCAATGGATGCATCATTTTGCCTGTCGACGGATGCTTGAGAATTTCTGTCAACGGATGCATCTCTAATAGTGTCAACGGATGTTGCAGAATGACTGTCAACGGATGCTTCATTTTCAGTGTAAGCATCACTTCTAGTTGGTATAACAGCTCTAGTTGGATTTCTGTGGTCATGATCTTCATTCTCCTCATCATCATCATAGTACATTCTTCCTTCACCTTCATTCTCAAATTCCAACTTTTCATGGTAGCCTTCATCATTTAGGCCTAGAATCTTTTGATCATCAAACACAACATGTACAGATTCCATAACAATGTTGGTTCTTAGATTGTAGACCTTGTAGGCTTTCCCTGCTGCATATCCAACGAAAATAGCTTCATCTGCCTTTGCTTCAAATTTGCCTAAATTATCTCCATGATTCCTTAGTACAAAACACTTACATCCAAAGACATGTAGAAAAGCTAAAGTTGGTTTCTTGTTGGTTAATAACTGATAAGGAGTCATTCCTCTAGCTTGATTGACCAAGGAAATATTCTGAGTAAAGCATGCAGTGTTGACAGCTTCAGCCCAGAAATATGTTGGTAATCTTGATTCACTTAACATTGTTCTAGCTGCTTCAATGAGAGTTCTGTTTTTCCTTTCAACAACCCCATTTTGTTGAGGTGTTCTGGCAGCAGAAAACTCATGGACAATTCCATTCTCTTCACAGAAAATCTTCATTGTGGAATTCTTGAATTCAGTACCATTGTCACTCCTGATCCTTTGTACTCTGTCTTCAGAACCATTGTTTAGCATTCTGAGGTGATTGATAATGATTTCACTTGCACAATCCTTGGAGTGCAGGAAGAAAGTCCATGTGAACTTAGAAAAATCATCTACAATCACCAGACAGTATTTCTTCTTTGAAATGGACATGACATTTACTGGACCAAATAAATCCATATGCAGCAATTGAAGAGGCTTAACAATGGATGACTCTATCTTGCTTTTGAAAGATGATTTCTTTTGTTTCCCTAATTGGCAGGCATCACATAGCCCATCTTTGACAAACTCCAAATGAGGGATTCCTCTGGCAAGATCCTTTCTTACCAAATCATTCATAACTTTAAAATTCAAATGTGACAGCTTCTTATGCCATAGCCAACTTTCATCCTTACTTGCTTTGCTGAAGAGACAAGTAATGGACTCTGAGCATGCTGAATTGAAGTCAGCTATGTAAACATTTCCTTTTCTAAAGCCTGTCAATACCACATTGTTGTCTTCCTTGGCAGAAACAACACAGGCTTCTTTTGTGAACTTTACTTCATAGTCTTTGTCACAAATCTGACTGATACTCAGCAAATTGTGCTTTAAACCTTCAACTAAAGCCACTTCTTCAATGATGACATTGTCTTTTGAAATCAGGCCATATCCCTTAGTATATCCTTTGCTGTCATCTCCAAAGGTAATTCTAGGGCCAGCTCCTTCCTTGAACTCTGTGAGCAGGGTTGAATCTCCTGTCATGTGCCTAGAACATCCACTGTCTAGGTACCATAGATTCCTTCTGTTTCCCTGCACACATTTCAAAAACAAATCAAGTTGATTTTGGTACCCAAGCTTCCTTGGGTCCTTTCTTGTTAGCCTTTGACTTTGCACTCTTAGCATTCTTCATCTTAGGTGTAGATGCTTGAGTAATGGGGTTTGACAAATGCTCATTTGCATGAATATTGGATGCATGCATGTGTGGAAAATTGGCATACATATTATTCATGTTAGGTAGGTTCCATGACATTTGTGGCACATTCATAGATTGAAAGTATGGATTAGACACATATGGCATGTTCACATATGGATTTGAAAAACTAGCATTTTGATACAAACCAGGCATAACAGGCATTGCAGGCATACATGGCATTGGTTGAGGTACATGAACAGGAGCCTTGTTAACAATCTTGCAATTAGAAGATAAATGATTGACACTATTACAATTACTACAAGTTTTCCTAGGAGCAAACTTGTCAGGAGAGTAATTGTTTTTCTTGTTGATGCCTATCTTACCATTTCTGTTCTTTTTCTTTTTGCCCTCAATTTCTACCTTTTCATTGTCTGATTTACCAACAGCCTTTTTGTTGTGTAAATCACCTGTCTTAGCCTTCCCACTGGATTTGGTTTTGCTGCACTCACCACTAACAAAATTCTTGTTTACTGGACCATACTTGATGTCCAGTTTCCTAAGTTCCTTCTTACTAACAGACTTTTTGTTAGTCGACGGATACCTCTCATCCGTTGACGGTTCATCTGTCAACGGATGATCACTATCCGTTGATTCACAAATAGTCTCTAGATCCTCAAGGCCAGGTTCTAGCTCCTTTTTCCTTTGAGTCCAGGTATCCTTCACAAATGATTCTATTCCCTGAACTTCTATTATGTTTTGAGAAATATTCCTACAACTTTGAAATTTAGCAATTATCCCTTGTTCTTTTTCAAGCTGGTCTTTTAAAATCAGTTCTCTTTTTAACACAGCTTCAAGTTCACTTTTAGCATTATTGCAATCAACTCTCATTTTCTCAAATTCTAGAAATTGAGATTCTAGAGCAGCATTTCTATCACTTAAAAACAGATTAGACTCTTTAATTCTATTGTTCTCTTTAGTAAGTGATTTAAGAGTAACACTTAAGTGATATAGTTCAGTAGACATTTCATCTATAACACTATTGCATTCCTCTTTAGTGAGCTCAGAGAGATTAGTAGAAAATACCTGATTGCTAGCTGAACTTGCTTCCTGCTCTCCAGAATCAGCCATTAAAGCAAGGTTGACTAACTCAGCATCATCATCAGAATGATTGTCATCAACAGCCCAGTCATACTCTTGGGTCAAGAATGCCTTTCCTTTCTGCCTGAGAAGATCAAAATATTTCTTCTTATAGTCAACAACCTCGGTTGGCTTTCCCTTGTTCTCAGATCTAGGTTTCCTGCATTCACTTATCATATGACCAGCAATCCCACAATTGTAGCATTTAATTTTGGATTTATCCACATAGTTGTTTGTGGAAAAATCCTTGTTAAATGGCTTGGCCATCCCAGAGTTTCTCTTGAATTTCAGCTTAGAGAATCTCCTAGATAGAAAAGCTAAGTGCTCATCTATCTCATCCAATTCATCCTGCTGAAGGGCATTCAATTCCTCAGACACCTTTTCCTTGCTCCTGCTTGATTCTGCTCTACCTTTACAAACCTCCCTGTTTGGTGTAGAACTAGCAGTTTCTGTCCTTTCCTCCTTTTGCTCCAAATTGGCAACGAGTGCAACTGACCCACTTTTCTTTTGAGACTTCTCAATCTCTTCATCCTGCTCCATTTCCAGCTCATAGGTCTTTAAAGTTCCATAGAGCCTTTCAAGAGTAAATGTCTTGTACTCTTGAGTGTTTCTTAGAGAAACAGTCATTGGCTTCCATTCCTTGGGCAGTGATCTCAGAAATTTGAGATTAGAGTCTTTAACTTGATAGACTCTTCCATACAGTTTCAAACCATTTAGTAGCTTTTGAAATCTACTAAATGTATCATTCAATGTTTCTCCACTCTTAAAGTGAAAATGTTCATACTGTTGGATTAGTAGTTGCATCTTGTTTTCCCTTACCTGTTCTGTTCCTTCACACAGGGTTTGAACAATGTCCCATACTTCCTTGGCGGTAGTGCAGTTAATAACATTGTCAACCATGTCTGTTTCTAGACCATTGAACAGAATATTCATGGCCTTTTTGTCTTTGTGGACTTCTGCAATATCTTCAAGACTCCACTCAGAAACAGGTTTGGGGATGAAAGTGTCAGGCACATCATCAGCCAGGCCAACTCTTGTTGCCGTCTTCATTGGAACGTGAGGACCCTTGTCAATGCAATCCACAAAACCCTCATCAATAGACGAGAGATGTAGACGCATTTTTACTTTCCAGTGAAAGTAATTTTCTCTATCAAGAACTGGAATCTTCACTCCATAATCCTTCTTAGACATGTTGGAAGTGTGTTGATCTTTAAACTTCAAATATGTTAGAAGCTTGCTTTGATACCAATTGTTATTCCCAGATTACACACTTGTATAATTGTAGAAGGGGGGGTTGAATACAATTCTTGATATTTATAAATTTCTGATAAGAACTTCAGAAACTTATGAAGAGATAATTGCAATGAAAGATTTAAACACAAACACATATAAAATCAGGTGGTTAATATGCACCACCTGAAGCTTTTATTTGAAGAAAACTCTGTGATACAAAATGTACACAGCTGCCGTTTTACAACTCTTTGCTTCTAAAGATATTCAAGAAACCCTAAGCAAATATGTCTGTTTTCTTTTCTTACAAAGAGTTGCTACACTTGGTTATATATCCCAAGTTTTACAAGTACTACTGGAATAAGATAATACTAATCTAATTCTAGTTGACTTGCTACTACACTCCAAATACACATGTAGCCGAAAGGTTGTCCTTGTGTTCAGACATGTCTCCTGCACCTTTCTTGTATTCATAGTGTAAGTGGAATGCTTCTTTCTTCTGTGTTTCCAAAGTATGGCTGCCATACTGCTTTTTGTATCTACTTTCAACTCATGTGATCTGTCAGTCAAACATGTCCTTATCAACTGCTAATCTCCAGCTAATCATAGAAATCAGTGTCAATGATTATCCGTTGATGATGTATAGAGCAGTATCCGTTGATATTGGGACTTGAGCTGTATCCGTTGATAGAGTGGATTTGAGTTGTATCCATTGATAGAGTTTAGTCTTCATCCGTTGATACACTTTCACTTAGACAGAATTACATAGCATAGCTTATTTACAATTGGCTACCCTATTCTGCCTATCCGTTGATAGTCAACATGACTGTGGATAAAAACACTATCAACTGATAACATAGAGATACTACAGTGTGCTACAAAACCTCATCCGTTGATGAGCTACCTGTCAACGGATAGAGTTATAAATCCTCATCCGTTGACAGCTACAAAACCTTAAACAATTTGATTGATTGTGAAGTTATCATCAAGTACAACATATTCCTAACATTATATTTACTTTATTTACAATAAGATGAAAAGGTCTTACTGGTAAAAACGACGAAGGCGGGATGCATACCATGTATTTTTGATAGGATTCCCGTCCGAATGAGCTAGCTTGTATGTGCCTGGACGAACTACCTCTATCACCACGTAGGGACCTTCCCAATTCGGCATGAGTTTACCTTGTCTGGTCGGCATCGAAGTGGCTAATTCTCGGAGGACCAAATCTCCCACGTGGAATGATCTTTTCTTTATTCCTGAATCGTAATATTGGGCTGCCTGAAGTTGGTATCTTAAATTTCTCTGATAGGCTGCTTCCCTTTCTTCTTCAAGCAGATCCACATTTTCTCGGAGTCCGAATTCATTTGTTTCCACGTTGAATACCTGTGTCCGATAGGATTCTAGGCCGACCTCAGTTGGCATCAAAGCATCGGTGCTGAAGGCGAGTTTGAATGGAGTTTCTCCGGTCGACGATCTCGGAGTTGTTCGGTAGGCCCACAAGACATACGGCAATTCTTCGGCCCAAAGTCCTTTTGAATCTCCTAGCCTTTTCTTTATCCCGTCGAAAATGATCTTGTTAGCTGCTTCGATTGCTCCATTTCCTTGAGGATGGCCGACCGAACTGAATCTTTGCTGAATTCCGAATTCAAATAGGAATTTCCTGAATTTGCTTCCAATGAATTGTGTCCCATTGTCCGACACACATATCATCGGGATTCCGAACCTTAGAATAATTTGTTCTAGCACGAACTTTTTCGCGGCTTCTTCGGTGATGGCTGAGAGGGGTCTTGCTTCTACCCATTTGGTCATGTAATCAATGGCCACAATGCAATATTTGGCCTGTTTAGTACTAGTTGGCAGAATGCCCACAATATCTACCGCCCACATAGCAAAAGGAATCGGGTTGAGTACCGAGGTCATTTCTTCGGGTGGTTGCTTCGGAACATTACTAAATAATTGACAATGCTTGCATTTCTTTGCGTACTCCGAAGCGTCCTCCCTTATCGTTGGCCAATAGAAACCTTGCCTTAAGATTTTGAAGGCAAGTGACCGTCCTGCGAGGTGTTCACCACAGACGCCTTCATGAATACTTTCTAATGCCATCTTTTGCTCGTCGGGGTCCAAGCATCGGAGCAAGGGCTGAGTGGCTGATCTCCTAAATAATCTGCCTTCAATGATGGAGTAACTGGCCGATCGGTATCTGATTTTATGGGCCTGTTTTTTATCAAGGGGAAGGGTGTCTTTTTCTAAGAAAGCTCTGATTGGCGTCATCCAGTTAATTCCTTGATGTATTTCCAGGCATTGTTTTTTGTCTATCGATGGTGCCTTGACTTCAGTCAGATAAATTGAACCTGTGAGATTTTGAGTTTCCGCCGAAGCTAACCTTGATAACGCGTCGGCTCGGCTGTTGTTTTCCCTGGCTACTTGGCTTAATTCGAATGATTCGAACAGTAATGAATTTTCGCGCACCTTCGTGGCATAGGCTTTTGTTCGGGGGTCTCTTTGTCCGTATTCTCCCGAAAACTGTTTGACGACTAGCATAGAGTCGCTGAAAACTCTTAGGTCCTTTACCTCCAAACTTTTTGCCAAATCAAGACCTGCTAATACCGCTTCATATTCGGCCTCGTTATTGGTTAAGGAGAAGGCGAATCTGATCGCTTGACATATCTCGAAACCTTCGGGACTAGTTAATATGAGGCCTGCACCACACTTTGATCCTGCTACCGAACCAACTACAAAAAGTTTCCACTTTCCTGGTGAAGGTATTAATTGTTCTTCAGGAGCCAAATCTTTTGGACCAGAGAAAGAGCATTCCGTTATGAAGTCGGCAAGGGTTTGAGCTTTGATTGCTGTTCGGGGGACAAATTCCAGGTCGTATTCTCCTAATTCGACCGACCAAGCGACCACTCGGCCCGAAGCTTCTGGTCTTCGCATGATCTTCTTCAGGGGTTGATCGGTTACTACTTGGATTGTTCGGCCTTGGAAGTAGTGCCGTAACTTTCTCGAGGCCATTACTAGCCCGTAGGCAAACTTTTCGGCATTGGGATACCTTGTTTCTGCATCTTTTAGGATGTGAGAGACGTAGAAAACTGGATGTTGGTTCCCTTCATGCTGTTTGATCAGTACCGCCCCGAGTGTTCGGTCGTTCACAGCCAGATATAGCTGAAGGGTTTCATTCGGGCTCGGTCTCATTAAGAGTGGGATGTTTACCAGGTATTCTTTTAGTTCTTCAAAAGCCTTTTGACAACTCGGTCCCCATTCAAAGTTTTTTGTTCCCCGAAGAACCTCAAAAAATGGTAGGGCTTTTTCAGCTGATCGAGAAATGAACCTTCTCAAGGCTACCATTCGTCCGGTCAATTTCTGAATATCCCTGATTGTCCTCGGTGCTTCCATGTCGATGACTGCTTTAATTTTTTCAGGATTCGCCTCAATTCCTCGGGCGCTGACCATATATCCTAAAAATTTTCCACTATTAACTCCGAACGTGCATTTGTTCGGGTTAATCCTCATGTTGTTTTTCCTTAGTGCTTCGAAGCATTCTTTCAAATCTTCGACATGATCTCTAAACAAGGATTTGACAATCATGTCATCCACGTAGCATTCCATGTTTCGGCCTATTTGGGCTTTGAAGACTTTGTTGATCATCTTTTGAAACGTTGCCCCTGCATTCTTTAGTCCGAAGGGCATTTTGATGTAGGCATAAGTGCCATTCGGTGTGATGAATGCTGTTTTGGGAATGTCTTTGGCGTTCATGGCGATCTGATGGTATCCGGAGAACGCATCCAAGAAGTTGAGTATTTGATGGCCTGAAGTGGCATCTATCAACTGATCGATGTTCGGTAAAGGGTAATGGTCCTTCGGACAATGCTTGTTTAGGTCGGTGTAATCGACACACATTCTCCACTTTCCGTTTGACTTTTTGACTACCACCACGTTTGCCAACCAATCGGGGTAATCTATTTCTTCAATGAATTTGGCTTCTAGAAGTTTTTCGACTTCGGCTTGGATGACCTTTTGTCTTTCCATAGCGAAATTTCGCTTCTTCTGCTTCACCGGTTGGGCATCGGGTTTCACGTTGAGGCAATGTTTGGCGACCGATGGGTCTAAACCTGGCATGTCTTCGGGATTCCAGGCGAATACGTCGTGAAATTCCCGAATGACTTTGATGACTCTCGCTTTCAGTTCGGGATCTAGATCCTTGCCTATCTGGATTATTTTGCCCGACTGGCCTACGTATAGCTCAACCTCCTCGGTCTCAGTTGCCGGTTCGGCAATCGGACTAGATAAATCGACTCCGAATTTCTCTAGCTCAATATTCAGCAATTGATGGCTGCTTCCGGTGTCCTCGTTGATCCTCTTTCTCTTCCCTGCTTCGGTCATCTCTATGTCCTTGTCTTTCTCTAGTTCCTCCAAAATTATGATCCGTGCGGCTTTCTGATCTCCTCTCATTTCTCCGACTCCGTTCTCGGTTGGAAACTTTAACTTTAGATGCGGTATGGAAGAGACGGCTTGAAATGAAGATAAAGATGGCCTCCCGAGGATTCCATTGTATGGACTGTCAACCCGAACCACGTAGAATTTTGCTTCCTTCGTTACAGTGTACGGTGCTTTTCCTAGCAAGACGGAGAGAGTGATTGTTCCTTCAATCGGTATGGGCTGATTTCCAAAACCGTACAATGGTGCTTCATGGCAGGGTTCTAATTCTTCTCCTCCAAGATTCATCTTGCAGTATGTTCGGTGGTACAAAATGTTTACCGAACTGCCTTCGTCAATTAGCACTCTCCAAATTTTATTTTCGCCGATGACTGGGTTTATGACAAGTGGGTCTTCGTGCGGCCATATTACGTCCTCGTAATCGTCTTCGGTGAAAGATATAGGTAAAGGCTGCTTCGCGGTGTTCGATTGACAGAGGTTGTAGATTTGTCTGGCATACTTCTTTCGGGCGGTTTTACTGTTCCTATCGAGAATCGTGCCTCCGGAAATGGTTTTCACCTCTCCTCGGTAGTTTTCCAATACTTCGGCTTCTTTCTTTTCTTTGTTGTCCAGCTTCTCCCTCATATCTCCGATGAATTGTGCTAGGTCTCCCTCCCTAATCATTCTTTCTATCAGATTCTTTAGATGGTAACAATCGTTGGTGTTATGACCTTTATCACGATGGTAGTCGCAGAACTTATTTTCGTTTCTTCGGTGTTCGGGAGCTCGCATCTTGGGTGGTCGAGTGAATCCAGGCCTTCCTTTAATTCATGAAGGATTTTTGAGATTGGAGTGTTGAGAGGTGTAAACACGGCGTTCTCTCTATCTCTTCTTCGTTCGGTTCCTTTATTGGGCCTTGCGTCATTTGGCCTGTTTCTGGTATCCCCACGATCTCTTCGGTCGTCCCTTCTGTCGTCTCTTCTATCACTTTTATCATTTTTCTTATCTTTGTATCCGTTGATGGATTCTAACTTTCTTCGGATAGCTTCTCCTCGCAAATATATATCGTTCAAGGATTTTGGGGGTGCATCATACAAGGAGGATCGAAGCTTTCTCCCTTTAATGGGATCGAGTCCGGCCGAGAGGAACCCGGCAGCCTTGACTTTGTCTAAGTTTGTTATCGTCCCTGCTTCGTCTTTGAATCGGGCCAGGTATTCCCCCAACTCTTCGTTCGGTCTTTGTCTGCAATGGATCAAGGCCTCTGTATCTTTTTCTCTTCGGCACATGTGGGAGTAGTGCCTTATGAATTTCCTTTTGATTTGTACGTATGAACCAATAGACCTGGGTCTTAACGAACGATACCACATTGACGCTGATCCTTTCAGATATGTCTTAAACATTTTGCACAGCATGACATCACAGTGTCCCATACCGGTCATGAGCGATTCATATTTCTCGCAATGATCTTCGGGATCCCCTTTTCCGTTAAATTCGTTCATCTTCGGAAATTGTCTCCCTGGCGGAGGTCGGTATTGTTCCACGTCTATGGTCACCACAGGCTCATGGCTCATCTTTCTTTCGCCGAACATCACCTTTTCTAGCCTTCGGATTCGGTCATCCGTGCGAGGACCTTCTTCTTCAGAATCCGAGGAATAATTATTTTTGGATCTTGCTCTCTTAGATTGCGATTCCGAATTCCAAGATTCGTCTTCGTCATCTCTATTTCTCTTCTCTCTTTCATCTTCGGCTTTTGGATTTTCGGCCTCTAGGGCCTCACGAAGCAGTTTTTCTTGTAGCTCGATCTCTTCTCTTTGGAGCTTGAGGGCTTCTAATTTCAATCGGTCAGCCGCCTTTTTCTTAGCTAGTCTTTCGGCTTCCTTATCGTTTACTTCCTTCTGCTTTCCTTTGGTCTTCTGCTGCTCTCTCCATTTCATTAGCATTTCTTGTTGTTCTTCGGGAGTAGGCATGTCTCCTTCCTCATCGAAATTCAATATCCTTCGGGCAACAGAAGGATTTTCCTGGGACATAGGGGCGACTCTTTGGATGGTAGGGGTGATGGGACTGTCTCCAGCTACGGTGTTGGCGTCTGGTAAGGGCGTGTCTTCAACTGCCATAATTTTTGATAAACTCGAACACAATTGTTTCTCTACGTTCCCACAGACGGCGCCAAATGTTGGAACCAGATATTTCCGAGTGGGGCCTTCGGTCAACCTGCAAGACAAAAGAATGCGAGGGTGTTGACCCTCGATTCACCTCCGGCGTAAGAGTAAGTTTTCTGGTTGTTTAAATGATAGGGTAAAACGTAAAGAAATTGTGAAAGAGAATACTTGAGTAGTGATAATGAATTGTCCCTTGTTGTTGCTTACTCTCTTCTATTTATAGCCTTCGGATATGGGTCCTAGGAGATGATGAGGAGAGAACAGCCATACCCCACATTCTGAGGTGTCACATGTTGATTGGACCGAAGCACCCAAGGGATCTCTATGTCTTGGATTCGGATCTCTATGTCTTGGATACTTAACTTAGGTGTACAGTGATGGACTTAATATAGCCTATTGGGCCGATGGGCCTCCAACAGCAAAATTCTTATTCCTCTCAGAATTCCCCTTCCTCCAGTTTTTGATCAGCAATAGGATTAACCGTAATTATCTTCCATAGCTTTTAAAATTTGTCGCCAAAAGCTCTTCTTCACCATATTTTCCTATGTGCAGCCAGCATATACTATATGGAGAACTGAAACAAAGAGGGCAAGAGATGCTAGAAGAAGTGCGACGCTTTTTTAAAACAGCAATCAAAAGAACATGCTGCTCTAAACAGGGACGTTGATTTATTATCGGTTAAAGATCTTGGGGTCTTAAGTAAAAATGCAATATGCTTATAATTCAAAACTTTCATCCATGTATGCACATTGTACTCTACGCACAAACATAAAACCAGCATACTCGTTTACATGTGTTTGTATAAATTTACATACACTAAATAATATGCAGAGATCATTTTAGCATGCAAAGAAAAGTAAGACAATATCCTTGTATTTTGTGTATGCCAAAGAGTGTTCGGAGATGAGAAAAGAACTTTAAGTAATGAAGGTACACATGAGTGCAAAACAAAGACCTTTACCAAGACCTAATTTACAGGCCAGATATATAGTGCAATTTGGAACCTTCATGTGTCAACAAAAAGCAAATCAGGTTGTTAATATTTTTACCAACACAGTGATATCATCTACTTTCTTCGTCATTATAGAAAACAAAACAAAGACAAGAAATAAAATGTGAAATAAAAACAAGTGACACAGTCGCACAGCGGATTTGGAAAAGCAAACTGACTAGCTCATGATAAATCGGGAACTGGCAATTAACCACAGGTGTGACACATTACACTCAATTATAGCAAGAAACCATCTGCCTCAGTTTGGCTGTACACATTTTATAGCTAGAAGAATAGTTCTACTCTGCTCTCTGCTGATTAAATTTTTTTCAGCAAGCAAAATATCTACAACATAAAGTTTTGTGCATCAATCTACACATCAATGATATAGAGCAATACTAATAGTACTATAGACAGCATATCACCCATGATTAATACGAGGTGCACTAGAGCCGATCTGTGATGAGAGCTAGTCAGCTAGAAGTCTAGGATCCATGCACCAACTTGAGGAGGTGTGCCTGATCCTCCCTAACTGTGAACTTGATTATGTTCTCTTGTACGCTTAACACTGAAAGAACCACTTCCTGGCAATTGTCCGGTTCAAACTTGACAAGCTGTGCGTGATCTTCTCTCACTTTAAACCAAACATTGCGATCAACCTTCAGAAGGTGTGAGTCTTCCTCTCTTACTTTAAGCTTGTTTATGACATCTCCTGTGCTGACCAGTGAAAGGGGAAGAATCTTGCCAGCTAACAAAAGATAGTATTCCGGAATCAGGTCATAGGCCTCAAACGCCATCCGCATTAACACACAGAGAAGAAATGCTGGAACTCTAATATCACGTTCAAACTTGATGCTATATCCTGTGAGTCCAAGAAACATTAAGGCCATCAAAGAGTTCAACCTCTGTGGTCTGTGAATCAGTGGTCTGTAATGATTCACAATGTGGGAAGAGACAGCTCCGAGTAAATGGAAAAGCGCTGCAGAAAATGAAACCCAAGCAAATTGGCTATGATAGCCATGAGTGGTAACAGCCAGGACTTGTTGGACACAAAGGTTCACTCTTGTAGAAACGAAAGAAAATGATTCCACGCACATAGCCAAGTCAAAATTATCCCGATTCCAGTAGTTTCTCAACCTGTCCACGTCTAGAGCAAGAACCTGATAAAAATTTGATAAATCATTTAACTACGAGCAAAAAATACTTATTTGATCTTTGTACTGGAACTAGCAGTGGAAAAATTAAGCCAGAAAGTTTTATTTAAAAGAAAACAGACTAATCAGACAGTTGCTCTATTCATTCTTAATCTAACTGAAAAGTTTATCAGTAATGTAGTAAGAAACAGTATGAAATACAAGAACCTCGACAGAGCATATATTAATTTTAAGAATTGTGAGATCAGAAACGCATAGAAATGATATTACACAAACAGTTAACGTGCAAGTAAAGTAATGAGGTATATATGAATTCAGAGAACGAACTATCAATGTTACTCTGTATTTGGCGGACAAATTCAATAATCTCACAGAAAAAAGTTCTGATTCAGAGAAATTAAGCTAAAATGTCGCTTCATTCAAGCTTATCCAGAGAGCAAATTCATATTCAAAGATCAAACATGAATTGCCTAAGTGATGATAACATTCAATGCATCAACAAGAAACAAGTAGTTCAAACTCGACTAACTCACAGAAACTTCCGGAGAAACCAAGAACTGATACAAATCGTAATTACATACAATAAGTAAAATAAACACCTGAATTGCCAGCAGATGAAGAAATCTTAATAATCGAAGAAAGAGATTTAGTACAATTATTAGAATCTTTGCACCGATATCAAACTATTACAAATCTAATGCACCTGAACAAGATTCGATGCAGATTATGATCCGATCTAATACAAATCGACACATAAAAACGTAATTTCCACATATTCCACTGATAATCCAACAAGAACACAAACTATTAACTTGTCAACAATGATGATTACACTGTTTAAGCAAGAAAGCAATAACATTATTCGTTTGCCAAACTTCCGGTTATTTTTCAGTTCCATAAACTTTCCGCACAAGTAATAAATCATCTCGTTTAATTAAACACAAATCCGATATTGTAAGTTCATATAGCATCCTATAATGTGACAATCTCATCGTCTTATCAAACACAATACGCAACTTCTTTGTACTGATACACATTGAAAAAATACGAAAAACGCAACTATGCAAGTATGTGATCAACATATAGAGTACTTAATAAAGAACTACATTCTACATATACATAAATTATTCTCAGGAGAAAGAGTAGTACCAGTAAGTTCCAGAGTTGAAGCTGAAGATCACGAAACACCACGACGAGCGCCAAAGCAACGACTGAATTACTCAACATCTTCTTCTTCTTCTTCTTGATTACTAGCGATAATTCTTTTTGTGCTTCTTGAAGCTTTAATTGTTTTGTGAATTTGAAATTGAAAGGTGACATAAACAGAGGGAATGTGAGTCTGTTATATAGATGGTGTCAAGTAAGAGAATACGGTTAGAATGTGGACCCGCCTTTTAGCACATTTTGATGTGTAATGACTAAAATGTCCCTCTTTGTATTTTGGGGTGGACTTTTTTTATTATTTTTTTATGCAATATTTATTTACGTTTCTGATTGATGTATAATTTGAGTGTGTTCAGAAATGTTATTTTTAAACGTCTATTGTTCGTTATAGTGGTACTCGACCATTTTTCTGGCATATATGATCAGAACTTGATTACTACATGCTTTTTTTTGTATACTCAACACTGAAAGAGCCACTTCTAGCAATCGTTTGGTTCAAACTTGATGAAGTGAGTGTCAAACACTCTCACTTCAGAACAAGTATTCGTTCTCGCTTCACAAGGTGCAACTGATCTCTCATACTTTAAGCTTGTTTATCTCATTTCTTGGGTTGATCAGTGAGAGGGCCGCTCCATATCGTACCATCTAGCATACAATATTATTGCGGAATTTGGTCAGTGATGACACGCAAGTTTCTCGCAAACTTCAGGACCGGCCTCTTGCTGTTCGCATAAAAACTAAAATTTACTGGTCTAGTTAACCAAATAAAGTGCTACAAAAAGCATTCCACTGCTAAACAAATAAACAATTTCTTGCTTATGATAAGAGGTAAACACCATGTTTTGTACTCACATAAATATATATAAGATCATCAACACAATTTGAAACAGAACTAATTAGTTGCAATCCGGTTATAATATATAGAATGTCAAGTACTAACCCAAAACAGGAAGTGAGATTAGTACGCCTACTAGCTACACAACGTAATTTAATTAAGGAGTACATTCATGATAACATATGCCCAATTTCAGCAACAACTGGCTGGAGCTTGAAATTTGAGTAATATGTCAGTTTAGAGATAACACCAAAATGTAAACAGCTACTACTCATCCAAGAACTTGAGAGTGGCCCTTTACTCTTCCTTCATCTTTAAATCTATCATCACTCCTCCACTGGACACCGAGAAATCCATATTCCTGCCACCTTGAAACAGGGAATCGACTAGGTGTGCGTGTTCTTCACTCACTCTCAAATCAGTTATCACCCCGTCTTCTATTCCCAATACGGAAATTGGCACTCTTCGGGCACCCAATAAGAACCATCTCTTTTTTCTTTGCAAGTTGGCCATAGTTACATGTACCAATGCCTGAGACACTGTAGTAGCAAAAACTCTAGGATCAATGTGAACAACTATAGAGAATCCTGTTAATCCAACCAACGCAAGTGCCACAAAAAGGTTGAACCAGCGTCCCTTGTGCTGTGGCCTATTCTTGTATCTAATGAGAGAAGCAACGGTTCCGATGCACGAAACCATGGCTGCAGAAAACGTGTACCAATCCAGAATTTTATGATATTCATCGATTGAATATCCGATCTTTAGGAGGAGAATAATATTCTGGATGACATAGTTGAGTGTCGTACAAATGAAATTCAGATCAAAAACCATAGAACTAGTCCTCACGATCACACAACCGGCCAATCTTTCGCTTGGTAGCGCAAAATGCAAGCGCTAAAGCATTAAAAAAAAAAAAAAAAAAAAAGGGAGTTACATGTTCTTCTAAAAAGAGTTAATGACAGAACTAATGTTAATAATTAAACCTACATTATCTGCACAAAGATACAGAATTACAAAGTTACATGTGTGTGTATGAGAGAGGGAGGGAGGGAGCGAGAGCGAGAGAGAGAGAGAGAGAGAGAGAGAGAGAGAGAGAGAGAGAGAGAGAGAGAGAGAGAGAGAGAGAGAGAGAGAGAGAGAGAGAGAGAGAGAGAGTACCACGCTGGAAGGTCTCAGCGGAAGACGACGGCGGGTTGTAGTTGAGACCACCATTCTTGTATTCTTTATTTCTTTACACTTGCATTCTACTCCCCTGCTGCATATATTTATAAAAGGCCAGCTTGCACATTACTATAAACTTGCCTTGCTACATGACCCATCTCAAAAAGCTTGAAATAGGATGGTACATTTTTGTTTCGAATTTCATTTAAAAAATTTCACCAAAGGCGCCAAAATTAGTTTTGACGGTTCATAGTTTATAAAAAGGACTGCAATACTTGATTTTCTATTGTACTGGATATGATTCTTATCAAATCTGTGATATATTCGGACTTACTCAAAGATTTAAAGGGAATTTGCAAATTGTTTATTGGGAACTGGTGTGAAATGTCACATCGCTAAGTCTTGTTTCATGAAGCAAGGAGCTATAACTACATTTTTAAGTTTTCGAGAAGACAAGACAGGGGTCAAGTTTAAGGTAACAAATTTATAATCGCACAACAGAGATCAAGCAACGTACAAAAGTAGACATTGCTATTCAGGTAGCTTTGCAGAAGCTGAAATAGACTCTTTAATGTATGGGGTTCTGTTAAAGAATGAGTAGTTGGCAACTACATAGAGATTTCATTTTAACAAAAAAAAAAAAAAAAGAAAAAGAATCTAGATAGAGATTTCTGAAATTTTGTTCCAGCTTATAGTTTAAAATTATTTAAAGATTTATTCCCCAGCAGCCAAGAATGAGTGTAGCTCTCTGGTGACCCAATGGGCAATGGTAACGGCCCATTTAGGCAATGCCAAAATTGTTAATTTGTTATGGACTTTCTGTCCACGTGCACAACTGTTTAGAAATCTTACGAAAACTAAATAAAAATGTTAAAAATGTTGAATGTGGCTGCTGGGATTCGAGCCCAGGTCTCCACGGCCACAACGTGGAATTCTAACCACTAAACTACAGCCACATGGTGGTAGATAATTGTTTCTTAACTAATTGTACTGGGGAAAAACTTATCATATACAGCATAGAAAACATTACCGTGCTCTCGTGACTAGATATTTTTATAGAGGAGACTTACCTACATTCAAGAAATCAAGAGAGAGTACAATGGGGGTGTTTGGGGGAACTTTTTTCCAGAATAAGTTAACTTATTTTAAGACAAAGTTAGAGATTCCTAACTTTCCAACTTATTTTTGCAACTTATTGAATCTCAAACATACATTAAATATTTGTATAAAAAAAAATTATCAAAATATAAAATTTTTACCCGAAAATAAGTCCATAAGCCCTAAAAAAAAGGCACGCCAAACAGGCCCAATATAACCATGCACAAATTGTGTGATAATATTACTTGGTCAGTTGTTTTCATAAAAAATTAAGGAAAATTTTCAATGGTATTATTGTAATACTTCCTCTATCCCTCTTCTTTTTTTATATTTTTCTTTTTGGGATTTCCTCTCAATTTTTTATATTCCAAAATTTATCAAAAATAGTACAGATTTATAATATAAAAAATAACTACACCCACTATTTTCCTCCACTAAACTCATTTTATTACATAAAATATTGATTGATCCAACTATATTTATTCAAAAAATTCAACCATATTCACAATTATATTATATCCTATATATTATATAATAAGAGTAAGACGGATAATAAGCGAGTACTACCATAGGTCAAGGGTTCGATTCTCACTAACAACACAATTAAATTTAATATTTATAACTTTAAATATACTAATAAAATATATGATAAAATTCATTTTTCAAAACTCATTATTCATCTACTAAATTTAATATTAGAAACTCATTAATCATCTATTAAATTTGATATTAGTACATGCCAAAAATTTAGTTTACAAGATAGCATTAAAAAATTACGAGTACATATGCACAAAACAACCCTCATCTCTTCGATAGAAAACTACTACGCCCTGATTTTCGAGAAACATTCCAAATCAAACCTGACTTTAACTACTAAATAGTTCCGGTTTAAAACAAAAATTCATGTTTGTCTTCTATACTTCATATGTGCATATAATTTACGTTAATTTTGAAAAAACAAAATCAGGTAACAATAAGATGTAACAAAAAAGTCAAAAATCAACTTATTATTAGTTACATATATAAGTTTTTATGAAATAATTTATAATATAAAAATACATGTTAGCCAATAATATTCTATTATATAATTATAGGGGTATCTTATTCACTTTTTTGGTAGTACGGTCAACGACCAAAATAATATGGATCGTTGGATTTTAAAATAGATTGATGAGAACCACTAGATCCAATATTAAATGTTTTATTTAATTTATAGTAGAATTATATTAAAATACTAAAAAGTAATTTTTAATCATCTAAACTAAATATAAATAAATTTTCTAAATTGGATAGAATTCTCTATGTAAATTTTTGTAACTTTTTTCTGTCCAACTTTTGCGTAATTTTAGCCGTATAATAATGGTCAAACCATCACAAAGTTAAACAAAATTTCTTAATTTATAAGTGGGTTGTAAAATCGTTTAAAAGTGATTCTTAAAACTAAAGAAAGAACTAAAATAGTAAATTGACCGTGTCAAGTCTATTAAATAATATTTTTTTTAATTTATTAATACTCAAATTTGATTAATTTTTTAATAAAAACAATCAAATTTGAATAACTATATCCTCATATATAATAATCCTAAAAGTGATATTATCCATAATTTTGGTCCCTTAACGTCAAATAATTTTTGCCGTCAAATAAAATATTTTTAATAATAGATCATAATTTACTATGTATTCTATCTTGAATTTTTAAAACTTGATTTGGACGTTTTTACAACCCCTGTGAAATTAACAAAATAATATTTAATTTAGTAATGGTTTAATAATTATTTTCTAATTAAAACTACCAAGAAACAAAACAGAGAAGAAATTGATGATTTTTACGTTAAAAATTCTATTTGATTTAGGAAATCTACTTATATTTCGTTTTGATTATAAAAATTAACCTTATTATTATTTGAAGATAGTTGTACTAACAACTAAATACAATTTTATAATAAGTGTAAGAGAGATTTTGTCCAAAACTTTGATAATCGGTAATTTGGTTCTCCGTACAACAAAGTAAATAAAAACTGTTAGATATTAAAATAAATAGATGAAAAACGTTGGATCTAGCATAAAAAATATTTTATATTTTAATATGTAACTAAAAAGTGTATTTATATTGAAATACGAAAAAGTGAATGTTAATGATTTAAATCATATATAATTAGGTTTTCTATATTAAATAAGATTATCAATGTAGTTCTTCTACACTGAATAGGATTAATGTAAAAATTCGTAATTATATTTTATCTTCAAATTCTCAGTGTTTTCATTTACATAATAATTGTTAAATCATCATTAAATTAAGGATAATTTTATGAATTTCGCGTGGGTCATAAAATCATCCAATTCTGATTTCTAGATCTCGAGATAGAGACAAGTAGTAAATATGACTTTTTTTAAATATAAATAAAATTAAATTCTAGTACAATCTTTTATAATTATATCTTTTTCAGATTATAATTTTCTTTTTAAGATCCAATTAATACAATCTTTTTCAATTTTATCTTTTTTAGATTATAATTTTCTTTTTAATATGATATAATTTTGATTGTCTATTTTTAAAAATTATTATTTAATTTGACGGTTGAGATTCTTTTAACGGTATAGTGACCAAAATTATGGATAAGATCCCTATTAAGCTTATTGAACGTGTACAATCTTATATATATCAATTTTTTAACAACAATTTGATATGTAAACTAATAATAAATAAATATTATAAAAATAAATATAATTAAAGATATTAGAAAAGGAGTCGTGCGTTGCACGGCCTATAAGCTAGTAAATTTTAATTTCAATAATGTGGAGGAAATATAGTATAAATATTGATCTTCCAAAAGAAATAATTTAAAACCAAACTGAAATTGTTTTGGACTTGTCATTAAGTATGAGACTAACCAAATATCTTAGTAGCTTATGATGCACTATTTTTTTGTGAAGTCAATCTTCATTTTCTTCCTTTAAGGTGCACTGTTAATTAAAACCATAAATTCCACAATCTCGTTACCTTTTTTTGCTGTAAGATAAATTGAGGATCAAATAACATTTAACTAACGGGGTTTGACGGGAAAGGATAGCATGTAATGATATAATGGTAGAGTGGTACCAAATGGAAGTCAAAATTATTTGGTGTATCATTCGAAAAAATCAAATGTAAAATGGTAACTGTTGACGGAGGAATTTGGGAACAAAAAATTCGAGGTACGTCGCCGGAAACAAGAACTGAGACGGTGGTTCTTTGCCGGAAAAAGCGATGGTGCGCGGTGGCTTGTGGTTGATGATTGTAATTGGTGGTTGAGATTGATAGGGTTAGTGGCGGCTATTCAGAGCTCTCGACTTCCAACCCCTCAATCGGCCTACGTACCCCGGTATTTATAGAGGATCAAGCCATACGTAGTTCTTGGAGAACAAGAAACCCAAATGGGCTTGGATTGACGGTCCAGATTCCGGAATGTTCTACTATGAGTCCTAACCACAAAGGCCCAAGGCTCATCCAAGATCTCAAGACTTCACGGATAAGGAAACTTCCCCCGTCGAGGCCTAGTCCTGTCCGCTACCGCTATTTCTTGATTTCAAGGATGCAGGTATAGCCATGATTTACCCTAAGTGAAGAACGCATCCCTGTCCCCCGAATGAGAAGCACCCACCAGATAACAGGAGAGGTGATCCAGAGCTTTTGGGTGCAAAGTGCAGGATTACTCCGAAGTTCCCCAATGAGGGCGTGCCCATTGGCTACAGGAACAGAGCTCCCAAAGCACACACCAGAAAGTCCCCATCTTTCCACCTTAGGGCGTGCCCTTTGTGTCTAAGACGGGTCCTTATATCCAGGCATACCCCTGGAGGCCTTCTGCGACGAACATCCCTCTCCTGAGATACGACGGGAGGGAATTCTTCAATAAAACCTAAGAAAATAATTCAAATAACATTCCAAGTATAATTTACCCAAAGAGGGCGCGCCCTCATGGTAAAATAGAAGGAGAGGGCGCGGCCCTATTGCTGTAAAACCAACCAAAACCCTAATTAACTTCAAGAATCCCTAAATTGAACCTATTATTGACCCGAATCCATCTTAAAATACCCGAACCGAATTTTGGCTATAACAGTAACATTGAGAATTTTCATGTGTTTTTATGTTGTTTATAAGGTCATATAACGTTTGACTAATGGAAGCTACGAGAAGGATATAATATGGAATAACATAATGGTAGAGTGGTACCAAATGAAAGTCCAAACTATTTGGTATATTATTTGGAAAAGCCAATTATACGAGGGTACCATTGAGAATTTTCCAAAAATAAATTAACAAAACTAACTACATGCCTGTTTACAGTTTGCTTGTTATCATTGATTCGATTAGCCGGCGATAAATTGCTAGACGAGCGAGCTCCATCTCAATTAAATGCAAATAGAATTAAGAGTGTTTTTTGAAAAATCAATCGAGATGATGATTAATCGATCAAAATAATTAAAAGTCGATAAAATCAATTAAAGTTAAAAAAATTAATGAAAGCAAAATACATGATCCTTGTTCCATAGTTTTAAAAACTTTCTCAATATCAATTTAAAATTTATTTAAAGTTACTAAATTTAAAGACAATGGGTAGTATGTAAGATGAAACTTCTCACTCCTTTTTGCTAATTTAAGGTGAAACTTCTCATTCATTTGTTAGAAATTTTGTAAGTTCCATACTATCTAATTTGCTTCTTTCTTTTGATAATTTTTTATTTTTAATATTGATGTATGTTTATAACAACAAAATTGTAATATTCCGCAAACTTAATTATCTTAAAATAGATATTGAAAGAGTTAAAATCTTTATCCAAATTTGTCATAATGTTTAAATACATGTGCTGATAATAATAAAATTTTTACAATATTTTATAATAAATTACTTATTGAAATATAAATATAGTTATTTATTAAATTAAAAAGATTCAATTAATTATTCCAATTAATCGCTACACAATATTGTCACGAACTAATGTCGTTAAAGCTTTTTAAAACACCAATCAAGACACTCTGATACTAACTGATTCGAGTCCAAAAAATTTGAATTTTGTAAATCCAGTTGAAACTAATTACTAATTAGTGCTTGCGCTCTCTTTTCATGTTCAGATAACAAGATGGTTGAAAAAAACACGAACTAAATACTAGAGTGATCCCCACACACTCAAATCAAATAAGCTAATCACATCCGTTTTATATTCTCACGCAGATCATAATGCGTATCTGTCAGATTCAACCTCAAATGAACGATCATAAACACACGGCGCCACAGTTTCAATTCCCAAACCCCCAAATCCAGTATGCATGACAATTCCCAAGAGAAAATACAATTTCTTGCAGCAAAATATTATATTGAAATAGTAATTACTAATTTATTAGTAATTTCTTATTTTAGAAAGTTTTAAAATGATAAAATGATTCATATTTCTTGAAGCAAAATTAATATTTAAAAATAACAGGTATTCAACCATAAGAAGTCAATGTAATGAGAAGTTCGTTTTATTATTAAAGCATAGCTCGGTTTAGAAAATGACAATGGGATAACAATAATATTATTAAATCTTATTAAGCCATACAACTAAACATTGCATCAATAATCTACGCTTGGAAGGTTGTAAAAAACTTCCACAAATACAACATTCGATGTAATATTTGTGGTAGTACCAGTATCATTGTCAATCAGAATGTGAAGACCTTCGGGCCTTGTTACTCTCGAGATGGTAACATATATGTGACCATGAAAAAATGTAGCTCTAGGGAGATATAAATTTACCGTATCAAGACTCTGTCCTTGGCTCTTGTTAATTGTCATTGCATAACATATTTGGATTGGAAATTGAGTTCATTTTAATTTAAATGGCCAGACAGTATCAGTTTGCACCATCTCAATTATTGGAATTAGATGTTTAGTTCTGACATGTGAGCCGCAAGAATTTCACATTCAATACTATTTTTTCCTACATGCAGTAACAATCATCCTGGTTCCATTCATAATCCCATTATTTGGTTTAAGTTCCTCATAAGCATAAAAATGACTCCAATTTTGACCTTTAACTCATGCTTGGGAATGTATGGCATATTTATCGAGTTCAGGTACTTGATTGAAAATGCACCACTGAAATCATTATCTTCATCACCAACATCATCAATAGGATCCTGACTAAGATATGTGTGTGAAAGCCACTGCCCAGGACAATTCTAAACTAGACATTAGCTTCCAGTACCTGGCAAATCAGCTAGGGCTTTTCTCCTTGACTCATACATTCTAATGTGCAGACTGAGGCTGCAGTGAGTATTGTAAATCGTGAAATTGGTATACTATCAATAATTGGGGCTAATACTTTCCACATTATCTATTGTAAAAAACAAAGAATTGGCTGAAGGAGATATATTCTCGGTTTTTAAGTAGTAGTAATGAAAATAACGATTCTCGCTAGGGTAGTTGAAAATAACGGATTGAATACGCATTTCATTCCAGGATAACAATTAATACATATTCAGAGTTGGAGTAACACACAAAGGTATTATGATGTCCAACGAAATATTCTTAATTAAATTGTATTTTCAATATAATATTATAATCATACTTGAAAATTATAACTCATACGGTCATACATATTTTTCTTGTCATCTTGGTGTCATATTATCAATTGAATAGAATATGTACAACAGTATAAATGATGGTTGAATTTTGTAACTCATACAAATTTTTAAATAACTCATACACACCCTTAACTCCAACTTGATTAGTATAATTTTATAAGATTTTTGTTGAAACTCACCTAAAGTTGAGATATATACGCTATATTTTATCTTTTAAGTTTTAAATTATCCCGGTTTACCATCCAAAATGCATAATAAAGTGACATGTAACTGCTTAAAAAAATCCAACTAATATATCAATAGTACAATGAAGTTCGTTTAAATAATAACGCATACATGAATAATATAACTTCTACGGACTTATAACTGATATAGATTCGTACGTAACTGCTATAACTTCTACGTACTTATAACTTATATAGATTCGTAACTGATACATGTAAGCTATTTAAGTTGAATGCATCTACCTCAGTTGAGAAAATTTTCTACAATCTCTCTTGTAAATTTGATTTTTTTTTTGTACTGGAGTACAAATTCGCACAATCAAGAAAGCACAGGAGCACTCATTAGCACAATCAAGACTGTAAAAAGTTCGATGGAACAAACCTTGCTTGATATGCACTAGCTTATAGCCCGTGCAAAGCATGGGTTACTTTTAATTTTTTATAATTTATTTGTAGTGTAATATGATATTGAAAATATTAATTTAAATATGTTATTGGAAGAATTGGAACCATACATCTTTGTATATAATAATTTTTAGTATTAAATATAAATTAATATGTTGTTAGTGGGAATCGAACCTTGGACCTCTGTATATAACAACTTTTAGTATTGTTATATCTAACGGTCATGATCTATATGAGTTGATGATCTAATGATTCTGAATGAGGGATAACCAAAAATGGGGGATAACCAAACTACAAATTATACCCCCTTTCGCTTATTATAGTATAGTATAGATTCCCTACATTTGTTTTACCAATGATTTGCATAATAAATGCATTCCACGTATTTGTTTTATCAATGTTTTGCATGATGATATATGTTGTTTATGATTTCATCCTCAGACCCAAATACCTTCGAGCAAAGATTGTAGAACAAGGAATTGATGGCCCTGCACCTACTCTTATTCTAGGAAACTTTCCTGATATACAAAAGATTGAGAGTAAGGAACAAGCTTCAGATGCTACAACTTACAATTCAAATGAGTCACTATCACTTGAATGTTGCTCTGTAATGCTTCCAGAACTCAGTCAATTGACCAATGAATTTGGTATGTTTATATCCTTCTACCTCTGTGCTTCTCATTTGATAATTTGTTTTTCTCACTCTGCTTTCGTAGATATAATTTGAAAATTGTTAATGTTAATGAAAGGAAAAAATTTCACTTTGCACAGGGAAAGACACAATTTTTGTATGTAGGAGATGGTGATTTGGTGCGAGAGATGATTCTTTGCAAAACATTAGACTTGGCAGGCGTATTCTCACGACGAGTAAGGAAGCTTGGGTGCACTAGAGAAAAACCATTGCTCCTACTTTCTTTGTGGACAAAGTTAAGGTATAAATCTTTATTTCCTATACTTTATACTAAAAGACAGCTTGCATTTTTAGAAGCTTGGAGAAACCGTCCCTAATAAGTGTTTGAAATATTTTATCTTTAACATTGTATTTATAAATTAATTTTTTCAGAACATGCTCGATAAAATGCTCAAGTCCGGTAACACACTTGTTAAATCATGGGAGAAATTGGTTGAAACTGAGGGTGGGATTGCAAATATAAAAGTGAACGATTGTGTCCATACTTTCACGTCAAGTGTAGCTGATAGAGTGTATATTTATATACACTTTAATAGGATTTTATTCTCATATTTATAGGATTTTGTAGATAATTGGTTGTTTATTAATTATTTTTTGTGTTTAATGGCAGGAAATAAATATTATTAAAGTTGGACGAAATTGAGCACAAAGAGTTTAATTTGGGCCTAAATCATGTGAAAATTTGGATTTGTTGGAGGCCTCGCGCATACGTCACTGTTTGGGCCATATCTCGAGTTCTAGACATCAGAATTGGGCGATCTTACAACCCATGCGAAGCTAACTAAATTTTCTAAAACTCAGAGGTGGTCCAATACTCTTTTTACAACTGGAGCAGCCCAGAAAAATGCCTGGAAGTCAGACAATGAATTTCATAACAAAATCCAACTTATTTTAGGATATGGATTTTATTTTCTAGAAAAACCATTAAAAATACTTTTATATTAGGATATATATATATATATATATATATATATATATATGTATATATATATATATGTATATATAATTATATATATATATAATTTTAGGGTTTATTATTGAGGGACGTGTATTTTTTAGAGAGAAGAAGATAGACTAAAAACCAGAGAGAGAACTTGAGCAAGGATTAGGGGGATTCACTCCAAGTTCGAGAGATTTCATCAAGTTGTATACTCTTACTTCTAAACTCTTGTAAGCATGGTTTTGGTTATATATATATGTTTGATTGCTTCATTCAGTATGAGTAACTAATTCCCTAATCTGGGAATTTGGTAGTATTCATTGGTTAACATGTCTGTGTGATTATATTGTGATTTCTCTGTATTGCTAATCTGTTGTTGAGTGCTTAACACAATTGAGGAAGTCACGAACCCTTGATTGTATTTTTAGGAATTGTAATGAATCGGGAGAGGATTTATAGTTCTAGGTTATGATACAACAGATGTAATTCAATTATTTGATTGGGAGATTAATATGCGAGTTACGAGACTAAAATTCCTTAGGTTTAAACAGTTTATAATTTTGCGTTGATTGATCATGGGAGTGACTTCAATGTATAGTTGTGAACAATGTATTGTATCTTGGGAGAAAACAATATAAATATTAGAGGGATGTTTTTAGCAAGTGTACGACACTTGCACATCAAAAACTGTTACATATTCATTAACACCAATGAAGAACCCTAGTTTCTAGATTGCTTTTTATCATCGTTAAATCGCAATCTTTACTTGCTCCTTAGTTTAAGTTATTTAAGAAACAAACACCTATTATTCTTCTCACTTCTAGATTTTAAGAAGTAACACCTTGAACTTATATTAATATTAGCCCTTCCTTGCGAACGAACTTATATAAAAAATTATTACCAACAAATTGGCGCCGCTACCGAGGAAGGCAGCAATATTAAGTTTAGGTTAATTATTTCTATTGTTTAGATTTTATCAAATTTGTTTCCAAGATCTATCTTATTGGTGTCCTCTTTTAGGTGCTACCACTCTTGCATGAGACGTTCTATAAGTGCTGGAAATCTAGAATTTGATCCAGAAATCGAGCGTACTTTTCGAATTTTAAGGCAAGAGGAAAAGCAAAAGAAAGAAAAATCTAAGATGGCTGATGTGAGAATGTAGAAGTTGCTAATGTTGATGAGACTTCTATTTGGGATCATGAGACTCGCAATCCTGCGAACTGCATGTACAAGACTCCTAAGATTAGTGCAGCTCAATATAATATCAATTTGAGCTTAATTCAAATGGTGAGCAACTCAGCTTTTGAAGGGGACATTGAGCGAGAGGACCCACACCGTCATCTTAAGCTCTTCGTGCAAATGTGTGGTTCATTCAAGATCACTAGAGTTACATCATATCAGATTCGTCTTCACATGTTTCCTTACTCTATCAAAGGAAGAGCCATGGAATGGTTCCAACAGCTTCCAGAAACTACAATTGCTACATGGGAGAGTCTTTCTACCGAGTTCTTGTCCAAATATTATCCTTCTGACAAAACTCAACAAATGAGGACAATCATTATGAGTTTCAAAACACAACCAGGTGAAGGCTTGTATCAGGCATGAGAGAGATACAAGGCACTTTTGAGAAAATGTCCACATCACGGTTGTACGGAATGGATGATTCTGAGTACTTTTTACGGATCTTTGAATGCATATGTTCATTTGAGTTTGGATGTGGCAGTTGGTGGAGATTTCAAGAAAACATCGGGTCACAAGGTGAAAGCAATTCTTGAGCAATTGGTAGCAAATAACTATTCTTGGGCACCAAGTGGGACGAGCTCAGCTAAATCAGCACAAGATACAGAGATGTTGAACTTGATCACTCTTAGATTGGATGCTCTTACTTAAGAGGTACGTGGACAAAGGGTGAATGTTAATGTTATCTTTGCCCCAATGGGAGGGTATGTTAATAATGGTGTTGATCGGTCTTTCTATGCTTCTCAGTATCATGAGGACGCATCTTTAATTCAGGGAAGACAATCTTGGCCAGTGCAAAATAATTCTTACTACAATCCAGATCAAAGGCCGAACAATAATCTCTCTTACAATAACAACCATACTCAAAATCTATATGTAGCACCAAGATAGAATTCATCCCCAGGTTTCTAACAACATCATCAACTTCCATCCAAAGAAAAGGAGGAACCTGCTGATTGGGAAGTTGCGTTAAACAAGATGATATATGGGACTACTAATGCTTTTGCAAATGCTAAGACTAAATTTGGGCAAATTGACACGAGACTTGAGCAAGCAGCTACTTCACAAAAGCTGTTAAAAGTGCAAGTGGGACAAATTGCTAATAAAATTGGTGTGTGTGAACAAGGAGCATTACCTAGTCAACCTGATATGACTGTAAAAGAGCAATGCAAGGCTATCACTTTGAGGAGTGGAAGAATACTACCATAAATTGAAGATCCAAAACTTAAAACTGAAACTCTTCCTCCTAAAAAGAGAAAAATATGTCAAGCTAATGTGGAGATTTCTAAGAAGAGTGAGGATGAGCCAAAAGGAGAGAAGCCTACATCTAAAGCTGAAGGTAGTGTTTTTCGTAGTTCGTTCACAGGGAAGGACTATCAATATTTATTTCAAGTAGATTATCTCTTACAATCTACAATTATGGAAAATGGGGGGTTTTGAGTTGGGTTTTATATCAAACGGGCCACTGATCTCATTAAAAAGTATCAAGTAGCTCCCCAGTCTCCACGGGGACTCATTTAAGCCACTAAACTAACAAATATATCATTTGCCCCCCCTGCATTCACAAAAATAATACAATTTATGGTGGCCTAAGTGAGAATAATACAATCTATCCAAGATTGAACTTTTTTTTGCCACCATAAATTTTATCCAAGACAATTAGGCCACCATAAATTGTATTATTTTTGTGAATGCAGGGGGGCAAATGATATATTTCTTAGTTTAGTGGCTTAAATGAGTCTCCGTGGAGACTGGGGAGCTACTTGATATTTTTTAATGAGATCAGTGGCCCGTTTGATATAAAACCCGTTTTGAGTTTGGTTGAGGTGTTTTATCAAACACCTTGCATACAATAAATAAATTGCTACAAAAATACAACTAAGTTAATGGCAACTATCCAAATTTACCAACACAATGAGTAAATGAGCAAGATAAGAGATATACTTGACCCAATGATATAGCAAATCAAGCACTTCAACCCAACAAGCAAAATATATCCAACTCTACCTAACCAAGATAATTGGTGAAGCACACAATCACTTATTTCTCTTCTAAAAACACTAATTTAGTGAAGCACATAAATTAGCTCTCTTGATAATAGCTACCAATAATGAAGCACTACTAGTATAACCAAATCAAGGAATTCAACAAAGAGAGGCTAGGACAAACCCAAGGATGAGAAGCTCAAACTAGGTATTTGTACTTGAATCTTGAAGTTTAGGCACGCCAAACCTTGTGCTACTACAATGAATGTACTAACAATTACGGATTAGCACAAACAATTAGCAATTGAAATTACAAGAAGAGCAAGATCAAGCAACTTACAAATCTCCAAGCAAAATCATAAACAATACAACACAAGTATTCAAGATAGAGTGAAATAGATCTTACTTAAATTGAATGGGTTTGGTACAAGAGATGCTTCCTTGAGCCAAATAAATGGAGTTAGTTACTCATAATCAATGCTAGATTACAAGGAATTAATGTCTCCTTTCTATTTCCTGCTAACCCTAATTGTGTTCTTGAAGAGGCCAAGAAGAGAGGAAAATAAGATGTGTTAGAAGTAGGTTAAGATATTAAGATAAGATGTTGTTTTTGTCGGGTTTTACTTCTTTTAGTACACAGCAAGTGCTGCACAGCCTGTTGCACGGCCGTGCAGCAGCCCGTGAGAAAAACTGCCCAATCTGCACTACTTGTAACACTCTGCACAGCCTGTTGCACGGTCGTGCAGTAGCCCGTGCGAGACAAAATCTTCAAGATTATACAATAAAAACCTCCCGGAAACGCGAGCTTGCATCTTCTAACTTCCCTCTTGAATAATCTTTGCTTTCATGCCCGAAATAAGCCATCTTTTCAACAATTAAGCATGAGGCACTGAAAGATGAAAAACATAATTAATATCGATAAAACTACATTCGAAACTAACAAAAATGTAAGAGAATAAAAGACCAAACGTGTGTAAAATACACGTTATCAAAAGCTCCCATGAAACCATAAGTGCCTCCGATTCCGTTTCACAAAGATTGAAAAATTTGAAGTTAGAGAAGCAATATGAAAAGTTTTTGAAGATGTTTCGGGAAATACATATTAGCATTCCTTTTGCTGATGCTTTTGCTCAAATTCCTCTTTACGTGAAATTTATGAAAGAGGTGTTGTCTAATAGGAAGAACTTAGATGAGGTAGAAAGAATCACTCTTAATGAAGAGTGTAGTGCTGTTATTCAACATAATATTCCTCCTAAGCTCACGGATCCTGGGAGTTTTTCTTTGCCATGCACTATTGGGAAAGTCGATATAAAAAGAGCCTTGTGTGATCTTGGAGCTAGTGTAAGTTTAATGCCACACTCTTTGTATAAAAGACTTGGACTTTGGAAGTTAAAGAAGTCTAGGATTTCACTTCAACTTGCAGCTGGAACAATAAAATATCCATTGGGTGTGCTTGAAGATGTTTTGGTCAAAGTGGATAAATTTGTTATTCAATGTGTTTTGTGCTTTTGGAGATGGATGAGGATGAAAATATTCCCATTATCTCTGGAAGGCCATTCTTAGCTACTGCTGAAATCAAAATAGATGTGGGAGACGGTAAGCTTACATTGAACGTGGATGAAGAAAAGGTTGAGTTTGATCTCAGCCAAGCAAAGAAAGAGCCTTGTATTGAAGCAAAATCGTACATGGTGGATAGTACGAAGGAGCTTGTTGAAGAGAGTAAACGCTATACTGATGATGTGGGTGCTACAATCGAAGAAAAGAAAGAACAAGTTCTAGATATTAAACTCCACAAAAAGAGTATGATTGAGGTAGATGTTGCACTCGGACCATTCGAGATGGTTTCAAAATTCCCACCATAATGATCAAAAGAATTCAAGGCATCGAGCTAATGATGTTAAATAAGCGCTCGTTGGGAGGCAACCCAAATTTTTGTAAGATCAGTATATTTTTATTTCATATTTTTTTTCTTTCTTTTCTAGGTTAGACATTTTTATTCTATTTTTTTTATCCCGCAAGATGCCTTGATGTATTTTGTGTAAAATTTTATAGAAATTTTTATGCTCTATATAAATTATCGGCCTACCCGCGGGAAGAGTAAAATCTTAATGTGGTGCAAAAGTTATTGTGTGGACTATGTAAAACTAAAATTTGACAGAGCAAGGTGAACTGTGGTGTCAATTGTGCTACCCGCGATGCATAAATCGCTGGAAAAAAAATTGGCACCGTAGTATGATTCAAATTCCTGCAGTGCGAAAGTCCCTGTTGCCCAGTTGGTTGCCTATCCACGCGCTTTTACAAAGGCCCAATTTAAATGCTGTAAAATCAATATTGGTCCAGTGGTAATTAGTACCATGATTTTTGTCGTCCACCACGGGAGTACAGGACCAATATTTTTCTTTCTACGTAGTACACTGCTACTACTACTTACTTTTTTTTGTACGTACTTGTCTTTTGTTTTGTTATATATTAAATAATAAATTTTATTTAGTTTACTTCTACTATTATATTTCTATAATATTTCAAGTAAACTTTTTGTATTATATGATATTATTATTTGTATTGTATTATATAAAACTATTTGTATTTTATACTATTGTTTATTGTTGTGGAATAATAAGTAGTGTATTTATTGTGTATTAATTGCTAGGGTTAGAGAGCTTCGAGCTTCTATGGCTGATCAAATGTTTCATGACTGAATCTGTCCTCACAAGATGCCTACGTATCTTGCAAGTATCATGAATCAAGCCAATAAAATGTAGTTCTGAGAATGAGGGGTCAGGCCCTTATATAGGCGTTGGTTGCCTTGGAATTAGGGTAGGTTTTGGTATCTTGGTGGCCAAGTTACCCATTCTAGGTGGAGTTCTAGATCCTTCCATGAGAGAGGCTGATTCTTATAGGACTCGTATACCTTGGAGGTCACTCCAAGTACGAATTGGTTCCCTTTTGGAATCAATAACGGAGTCTTTTAAATGTGTTTTTATGGCTTAATCTCAGCCCATATCATTTGCCCTCCAATTTCTAAGAAAACTGATCAAGTTTTCATTGAAGTTAAAAAGATTTAAGTACACTAGTGTTTCACAGATACCGTCTTAAGTGTAAAATGTGGAGCGACCTACACGTTTACGATGATTTGCTTTATTCGAGTCTAACTGATTGTGTTTGTGTCTCACAGAAAATTGTAAATAATTTTCTTGCATTTTTCACACTTTCCAGATACTCACAGGTATTTTTCATTATTTTTGAGTTCTTTATCAAAAATATTTTGGGCATACAGCCTTTGAAAATAATTTTGCAATTTTCCCCTATTTTTCTGGAATTTTTGGAATTTTCCTTCCAAAATTTTCTCAAAAAATATTATTTTTCAACAATTTTTCCATATTTATATGAAAAAATCAATTAAAGGTTGAAAATTTTTGACCAGGATTCCTGATCGAATTCGATCAGGATCCTGGTCGAATAGACTGTCATTTTGATATCATGGTCGAAGGCTTTTCAACCAAGAATCCTGGTCGAATTCGATCAGGATCCTGGTCGAATTAAGGCCCATTTTGTCTTCTTGGTCGAAGGCTTTTCGACCAGGAATCCTGGTCGAATTCGATCAGGATCCTGGTCAAATTAAGGCCCATTTTGTCATCCTTGTCGAAGGCTTTTCGACCAGGAATCCTGGTCGAATTCGATCAGGATCCTGGTCGAAATAAATATATTATTTATTATTTTCGTAGATTCTTCTTGGGCCTTATCATTTTATTGGGCTTGTTTTTCTGATAGATTGAGCCCCATTATTTCTGGGCTTAATAAACGTGAATTTTGGACTGGGCCTTTGACTTAAGGATTCTAGTCAAATTCGATCAGGATTCCTGGTCGAGTTCATCAGGATCCTGGTCGAATTAAAGCCATTTTGTCATTTTAGTCGAAGCATTTTTTATTGGAATTCATGATCGAAATCGATCACGATTTTGGTCGAAATATCATAATATATATATATATATATATATATATATATATATATTATGTATATATATCCAAAAATTGGATCATAGGGCCTATTTTAATTTTTCTATTCTTCTAAAAATACCTTTATCCTATTATCTGGATTTTTCAATAAATCCAATTCTTATCTAGAATTTTCTATAGCACTCTAGATCCTTCCAGATCTTTCCTTTTCTTGGGCCTTTTACGGGCCTTAACCGGTTACCACCGGTTACTTGGAATTTAACCAGTTATCAACCGGCTAGAAATTCCTATAAATGAGTGAAGTGATACTTCATTTCTTACTTCACTCTAAACACTCAATTAAACTTTCTAAATTTCTCTCTTAATCAAGGCAATTTCCGGCATACTTCCAAGAGTTTCTCAGCTTTTTCCGGCGACCTTTCATCGGATTCTGGGTTTCTTTAAAGATTTCTAAATTTTTCTTTGAATCTTCATCTCATACCTTGCGTTTTCAGGGCTTCAAGCTTCCTTCCCATGAAGATTAATGGCGGATAAAGCAGCTCAACATCTTGCCAAGTTGAATTTAGAGTCAAAAAGAGGTCAAGATGTCGAAATTTGTTCCTCCTATATGAACTTAATTGAAATGATCAACGTTCATGAGGATGAATACCCTAGTTTAGCTAAACTTGATGCTTATAATTGTTGTAATAAGTTTCATGAAGAGGATACTATTAGAAACTATAACAAGGCTTATAATAAAAGTCCCCTTTCAAACTTGTCTTGGCTGGGCCTGGTGACAGGCCTTGCCATTGGAGGCCCAATGCCCTCTGTGTCTTTAAGGACGCAGGTGTAGCTGGGCTTAGATTCCCTTTTCACGAGTTTATTCCTCACTTGTTAGCCGATGTCCAAATCAACCCATGCCAATTACCACCCAATGCATGTCGATCCATTCTCTACTTTATGGTTTTATGTCTTAGGAATACCTTCCCACTCTCTATCCCCCTTTTTAGGAATATCTTTCAGTTTTACAATAGTTCTAGTAACTAGTTGGGCTGGGACT
Source organism: Saposhnikovia divaricata (assembly GCA_036435485.1). Lineage (NCBI taxonomy): Eukaryota > Viridiplantae > Streptophyta > Magnoliopsida > Apiales > Apiaceae > Saposhnikovia > Saposhnikovia divaricata. The sequence continues at coordinate 63,499,287 of CM071595.1, read as the reverse complement.
ATATTATACAGCGCCCCAAAATTCCACATATCTTTAAGAGTCATTCTGTAGTTGACAACAACCCCAAAGTGGAAAGAGAAGTTTATGTACTTAGTCTGGGAAGGGGGTGATTGGGGCACCCTTTTCAGAAAATATTTTAAGAAAGTGGCTGATGGCAGCCCTAACAAAATCATCCTTAATACGGAGGAATAGGCTGCCTACGACACTCTTACCAAAGATAACGGTCAGTCATTATGCTGCGTAGGGGCTCTTTCAGAGATGCCCCAATGTAAGTGACCTTCTCAAGATCTCCTACCTCTAGGGGTATGGGAACCAGATCCTCTGCTGGTTTTCCCCATCATTCTTCATCTTCACAAACATCCATATCCTCAATTGGGAGGACCTGCCCCCCGATTCCATCAGGACTCAAGGCCGCTACATAACAACTCCTTGCCATCTTTTGATCTCCCTTCTCTTCTCCCACACCGTTTCTGGTTGGGAACTTGATTTTCAAGTGATAGGTCGAGGCGACAGCTTTGAATGCATGAAGACCCATCCTTCCGAGGATAACATTGTAGGTGGAACTTGCCTTGATAACCAAGAAGTTCAGTATTTGTGTGGCCTCCCTTTGCTCTTGCCATATGGTCATGGATAGTTGAATTATCCCTTCAACCTTTGATTCTACTCCATTGAACCCATATATGGGCATATTAGATGGTGTCGGTTGAGACTAACTATACACCATTTTTAATAATGCATCATGAAAGAGGATGTCAACATAAGCTCCATTATCTATCATGACCCGCTTTACTTGTGAATTGCCTATCACAGGTGAGATGACCAAAGGGTCGTCATGAGGGAACTTGACCCCTTCGAGATAAGAAAGTCTGTAGAGGATTCCTCAACTAAGGGGGAGAAGTCTGGAGGAGGAGAGAAGTCTGGAAGAGGATAAAAGTCTGGAGGAGCAGGAGGAAGTAAGTCTCGAGGTCAGTCAACTCAGGGGAGGCATAAGGAGAAGTCTACAAAGGGAAAAGAAAAAGCTCATGATCAGGATGTATCAGATTTTGATTTCGATCTGAAGAATAGTAATTTTGAGGTACAATAATTAAATGACATTGAAGAAGATCTTTCAAACTGGCAAGATGATCCTGAATTTGAGAAGGAACTTCAAGAGGAGAAAGCTGATCGTCAGATAAGACAAGCTAAGCTTGAGAAGACAAGACAGGTAGTGGATAAAAGATTGAAGCTGAAGCAAGCTGAAGATGCAGAGAAACAAAAGCTACATGCAATCAGTGTACAAGAAAGGAAAAGAGATATTCAGTTGAAGATTGGTCCAAAGTGGGAGAAAGCAAGAGAAATTTTTTATTCTATTCAAAACACTGCTAATGATGATGAACGTTTTCTCCAACTACTTCAACAGTAGCTGGGTTTGACAGATGTGCAGATCAGCTGGTAATTCAGATTGACTCTCGTACAATGGGTTCTCTCTATGTGTCACTTCAAATCTTTCAATAGAGAAGCTTGATTGAACTGTGGATTATGTCTCTAAAGGTAAAAAGGTTTTCTGAACTGAATATTTTACTTCATGAAAGACTTTTGGAGTTTGCTCAAAGGAATAGTCCACAAGTTATTCAAACTCCACATCGTGTTAAGTTTCTCAAGGGTAATACACTACATTCTTGCTTCCTTGATTCTAAGTCGATGAAATTATATACTGCATCTCATCTGGTCTGGTTAGAACATATGCTGAGGACTACAGGATTCGAAGATAAAGAAAGTATCTTTGTTGCTGACATTATTCGATCATATGCTTTAACTGGCTTTGAAAAGAAATATTACATGCTTCGGAATCGGCTATGGGGTAACCTTGGACTTTTGCCTAAGAAACCTAAAGGCCTTGTGTCAGATTATGAACGTGTACTTGACAAAGATTTGATCAAAACCTTGGATGATCAAGAACGATTTGACACAGAGAATATCAGAAGATTTCTAGAACAAGAAGAAGAAGTTGAAGCTGGAGAGATAAGGGAGGAAGATACTTCTAAGTGAGGATCAGCTCTACATGTGATATCTTTAGGGCTTAGATAGGACAAGATAGAAAAATGTATTATATGATCAGTCTAGAGGATCATCTATCTTGTATTTATCTTTTATGTTTGAATCTGGACAATGTTAAATATAAACCAGAACCTTTCTTTTATTTACTTTGTATTTAAAGTTTTATCTTTTACTAAGTTAAGTTGAGTTAGTTGAGTAATCCTCTAGGTATTTGCTTGTTATTTTCTAACAAACAAATAGGGGGAGATTGAAAGGCATATGACACAACCTATTCGTAGTTCGAGGACTCAACTCAACTTAATCTTAGATTGTAATAAGTAAATAGCTTTAACTGTCACAGGAATCTCAGAAGATACTATCTGTCAGAAGAAAAACCCTAAAGTCAATCTATAGTTTTGATGTTTTACATTGGAAGAAGCTCAGATTGCTGATCAAGCCTCAGTATAGCATCAAAGAAGTGGATTTATTTTTTAAGACAGAGATTTCTAGGGTGACAGGTTTAGACAGAATACAGTGGAGTACAAGAAGAAGAAAGAGATGAGAAGAAAAATGAATCACATTTTTAATGTGAAAATTAAAGGACAGTCATTGAAGTTAGTCGTTCATGAACCAGACCGTGCATGGAACGTCAACAAAATATTCAGTGGTATTCCTTTATTACTTTCAGTGATTCAGAAAAGAATTAAGACAATTCAAGGATATATAATTATTCTTCTTTAATTAATTTAAATCAAGTAGTCAATTTAATTAATAAATTAATTCATCAAGAATTAATTCATTAATTAAATTAATTATTAAATTAATTAAATCTGAATAATTATTATTTAAGTAAGTTTAAATTGAAATGATTATTTATTAATCACTTTAATTTAAAACTGAAAAAATGAAGCCGATTGTCTTGAAGAAGAAATCAGTAAATCAAGACAATCTCAGATTGTCTTGCCGATTGTCTTGATAATAATTATTCTGAACAGCTTTAAAAAAGAAGAATAAAAATCTCATTTGATTGTCTTGACGATTGTCTTGACAGTTCAAATCAGATTGTCTTGATAATGATCAAAAAGAAAAAGCTTCAGACAGAATGATAATTTTTGATAAAGCAAGACAAAGATCTCAGAATTTGATTGTCTTACCGATTGTCTTGGAAGAACCTGATTGTCTTGCCGATTGTATTGCCTATTGTCTTGGCAGTTCAAAATTGATTGTCTTGGAAGAACATATTGTATTGCCTATTGTCTTGACAGTTATAATTGAAGATAAAGAGGCAGTAGACATTATATATGAAGACACAGACGACACAAATCAATCAGACAAGAATATTTCATTCAACAAAGGCAATTTACTCTCTTCTCTCTCATCAAGAACACAACCTGCAGGAGCATAAAAATTCATAGAAAATCAAGTTCATCTTATTTTTTATATCTGATCCGATAGAACTTGTTTACTTGATACTCTTGTACTATTAGCGAATTTTTACTCCTAATCTATATCTTGATTTTTATTAACAAAACTAGAAAAATTCATGTCGAATTTTCTAATTTGTTTTTATTAACTAGATATAATTTATGTACTGTATTTGTAACAAACCCCTCAAGTTAATATAATTTTATATTCAACTTGAATTTTGTTTCATTTAATTCCGCTCAAATTTGTCAAAATATAAATTAAATTTATCCGGACAAATTTCGATTAAACAGTACTGTTTGTATTCAACCCCCCCCCTTCTACAAACATATTGGACCTAACAATTGGTATCAGAGCCTATTGATTGATACACAAATCAAGATCCTAATTTTATTCCGTCAAAAATCTATCTCGAATTTTTAACTCACTTAAAAATTCATCATGTCGTCAAAAAGCATTGTTAAGATTCCCATGTTTAACAAGGACAATTATGCAATGTGGAAAAATAAAATGGAGTTGTTTCTTGATGTCGCAAATTCCAAATATTTGGGTGTTCTATAGAACGGACCTATAATTCCACACGAATATGTATCTGAATCTATTGTTGGAGGAATTGTTGTCACACCTGCATCATCTTTTCCAAAGCATGCTGATTCTTTTACTCCTGTTGAAAAAGGGGACGCAGGACTAGATAAGAATTTGAGACTTATTCTAATAGATTCCCTGGATGCTGTGATGTACAGTCATGTAATGAATTGTAAAACTGCAAAACACATGTGGGAAACTATTGAGACTATCAATGAAGGAACTGATGAAGTCAGGGAAAACAGACTTCAGATTTTAACCTCTGAGTATGAACACTTTAGAGTTGGCCCTAATGAAGGCATTCAGGAAGTGTTTGAAAGGTATAACAAAATTATAAACAACTTGCAAGTTCATGGCAAGCAATATACACAGAAGGAGATTAATATGAAGTTTTTGTTGACGATGCCCACTCATCTTGAACATAGGATAACAGCCATCAGAGAATCAAGAGATTTGAATAAGATTGCTCTTGAAAGATTGTTTGGTGTTCTGAAAAGCTATGAACTAGAACAAGTACAGCAGAGGGAGGTCTCTGGTAAAGGAAGAGTGCCAAGTTCATCTACAGCTCTTGTAGTTGAGGCACCTAAGGAAGTGGAAGCTAAGGTTGTTCTACCTTACAGCTCAGATAAGGAAAAGACTGAAGTAGAACTTGGTCAAACACCACCTACTCAGGATGGTGGAGACTTCTACTCATTGGAAGAGCTAGATCAACTGGAAGATGAATCACTGGCATTGATGGTAAGGCAATTTGGCAACTTTAGATTCAGAAGAAATCCAAAGTATGGGTTTAAGTCAAATAACAGATTGCAGAGAGGAGGCTCTTCTTCCTCTAGTAACAGGGGAGGATACAAAACTGGATCTGTTGACAGAAGCAAGATTCGTTGCTTCAACTGTAATGAATTAGGGCACTTTGCCACTGAATGTCAGAAACCCAAGCAAACTCAAAGAAGAGATTTTGCTGCTGAGAAGAAGAAACCTGGAAAAGCCTATGTTGCGGCTGGTAAGAGTTGAGATGACACGGACAACGAAGATGAATAATATGAAAATCTTGCGTTGGTGGCAAATGATGAAGCATCTGATCATCATAACAAACCGATAATTGTTACTGACACTGAATTGATTCGTAGTCTATACAATTCCTTAGGTAATGCACAAACTGGATATAATAGACTAGATCTGCTAAGCACTAAACTTGAAAATGAAGTGTCAGAATTGAAAAAGGTGCATATTAATCAAGATCAACAAAGAGATGAAATAACAATGCTTTATAAAAAGGAGAAAGCTATTCTAAAAGTTGTAGGCAAACAAATGGCTAGAATTACAGAACTTGAAACACAGGTCAGGGCTTGTTATAATTCTGTTAAAGTTTCCAAAGAGTTTTTTAACAATCAAGTTGTAGAACGAACAACAGGTATATGGTATGGTTACAATGAAGTTGTTGGATCATTGGGCATAAATTCCCCTAACCCTGTTAGTGCTAAAGAAAGGGGAATACCACATGTGCTAAAAAATGTTAAAGAACCTCTATTTAAAAAATCTGATGCTGGACCACCAGATATTCTTCTATGGTTATCCAGGTAGAAATGAGAAATGAGGATAGTGCAAATGGCACAGTCTTTGTTAAGGATAAATCTGTTAAGAAAGCTAATCCAAAGAATGTTTCATCCAAGAAAGATGTCACAGTCTTTGTTAAGGCTAAATCTGTTGAGGACACTAATCCAAAGAATGTTTCATCCAAGAAAGATGTACCCACAGTGCCAGTCAAGGTTGTTGATACAGCTAGTTCTTCTAAGACTGGATTAGGTGGTAATAAGTTGAAGCAGAAAAATAACATGTCTAACATGAATACCATGCCTATCATTGATTCTAATCATAAAGCATGTGGTGTTATCAATTGTATGTCTTGTGCTTTTAACAGTATGCGTGCTTATTTTAATGGTAGTTATGCATGTGATAAACATACTGCTCCTCGACAGCATATGAACAGGAACAATAATGTTCGATCAAAGACTGCTTTTCCTCCTCAAGTTAGGAGAGAGACATTTGTACCTAAGACTAAACAAAGGGATACCAAGAATGTTTACCAGGTCAAATGTCCAGTCAATGACACAAGTGTTATTGCTGCTAGAGAAACATGGATACCCAAGATTAAACAAAAGATTTTCAAATCTGTTTATAAGGTTAAATGTTTTTTGACTAAATATGTTAAAATTAAAAATGTTTTTTTTCCTGATAAAGGTCAATACTTTAAATACGCAGGACCCAATCAAATTTGGGTCCCGAAGAAGGTTTAATCCATTTGTCATTGTAGGGTATTGAACAGGTTGAACGAGTAACCTGGATCTTGGACAGTGGATGTTCAAGGCATATGACTGGAGACAGAACCCTGCTGACAAATGTGGTGGAGAAGGCCGGCCCAGAAGTTACCTTTGGAAATAACAGCAAAGGTAGAACTGGTGGATATGGCAGACTTGAAGCTGGAAATGTTATCATTGAAGAAGTGTCCTTTGTAAAAGGACTTGAGCATAATTTGCTCAGCATCAGTCAATTCTGTGACAATGGATTTGAAGTCTACTTTAACAAAATGAATTGTCTGATTTCACACAAAAGAAGTGAACAACCATCTCTGACGGGAGTCAGAAAAGGAAACTTGTATGTAGCCAACATGAACACTAGAAGCACTGAAGAATTCAATTGCTTCTATTCTAAAGCATCCACAGATGAAAGCTGGTTATGGCACAAGAAACTTTCTCACCTGAATTTCAAAACAATGAATTATTTGGTTAAGAGGGAAATGGTGAGAGGTTTACCTCCTATGGAATTCACACAGGAAGGACTATGTGATGCCAGTCAAAAAGGCAAACTAAAAAGGGCAACTCACAGGAGCATTGATATATCTTCAATAACTGATCCTTTACAGTTACTTCACAAGGATCTATTTGGTCCGGTGAATGTGATGTCTATGTCAAAGAAAAGATATGCTCTTGTGATTGTTGATTATTTTTCAAAGTACACATGGGTTTTGTTCCTGAATTCTAAAGATGAGACTCCACAACTGGTGATTGATCACATCAAATTAATTGAGTTGGATTCCAAGTATCCAGTGAGGGCTATAAGGTCAGATAATGGAACTGAATTCAAGAATGCAGTTCTGAATGACTTTTGTACTGAAAAAGGTATAACCAGACAATACTCAGCTCCAAGAACTCCTCAGCAAAATGGGGTAGTTGAAAGAAAGAATAGAACCTTGATTGAAGCTGCACGTACTATGTTAAGTGAATCAAGGCTTCCATTGTATTTTTGGGCTGAAGCTGTCAACACTGCTTGCTATACTCAAAATCGAACTCTTATCAACAAAGACTTGAATGAAAACAACCTATGAAGCCATGAATGAAAAGAAACCAACACTCAAATACTTTCATGTATTTGGAGCAAAATGCTTTGTACTTAATGAAGGAGACGATCAAGGTGGAAAATTTGAAGCCAAAGCACATGAAGCAATTTTTTTTGGTTATGAAAGAAGAGCTTATAAGGTGTATTTGATTGAACATCAGAAGATGATGGAAAGTGTCAATGTAACATTTGATGACACTAAACTCCCTAGTATCCAAACTGAAGATTTATCTGAAAAGCTATCTTTTGAAGATATGACAGATCTAGATTTAGATGATGATAGTCCACCTAATGTTTTTGCTGATGCTAATGACAACAATGTCAATGATGAGCTCAATCAGAATAATGGTGGTGAAAATAATGATAATATTGAAAACACCAATCATACTTCTGAACACTCATCTAATCATCCTGGCAACAACTCAGGGGGAGTTAGTGAAGGATCAACAAGTCATACTCAACAACACAATTCAAATCAATGAGAATCACCAAGAACTAATCTACCCAGACAAACTGTTTGGAATAGAACTCATCCTTTTGAGTTAATTATTGGTGATCCAGATGTTGGAGTAAAGACTAGAAGAGCTTATCAGAATCAATGCAATTATTCAGGGTTTCTATCTGAAATGGAACCTAAGAAAACTGAAAAAGCTCTTTCTGATCCTGATTGGGTGATTGCTATGCAAGATGAACTCAATCAATTCAAACAACAAGAAGTATGGAAGCTGGTACCCAGACCTTCAAATAGAATAGTGGTTGGCACTAGATGGGTATTCAGAAACAAACTTGATGAAGATGGCACAGTCACAAGAAATAAAGCAAGACTGGTAGCAAAGGGTTATTCATAAGCTGAAGGCATTGACTATGATGAAACCTATGCTCCAGTGGCAAGACTCGAGGCCATTAGAATATTCTTGGCATTCGCAGCATTCTCAAACTTTAGTGTTTATCAAATGGATGTAAAGAGTGCTTTTCTAAATGGTAAGCTGGATGAAGAGGTCTATGTAGAACAGCCCCTGGCTTTGAAGATCCAGATCTTTTGGACTATGTCTACTTCCTTTTCAAGGCTATCTATGGCCTCAAGCAAGCACCAAGAAAATGGTATGACGCCCTTTTTGAATTTTTACTTGAAAATGGCTTTGTTAGAGGTGTCATAGACAAAACTCTCTTCAGTAAGAAACATAAAAATGATACAATACTAGTCCAAGTCTATGTGGACGATATAATATTTGGGTCTACTAATGATCTTTTGTGCAAGAAATTTTCTAAGTTAATGCAGGGTAAATTTGAAATGAGCATGATGGGAGAACTGAAATTCTTTCTTGGATTGCAAATAAGTCAAAGGACAGATGGAATATTTATCTGTCAATCCAAGTATATCATAGAGCTCCTCAAGAAATATCAAATGGAGGACTCATCTTCAGCTAAGACACCATCATCTACAGCTGTCAAGTTTGGAGCTTGTGAAAATTCTGCCAAGGTAGATGTCACAAGTTACAGAGGTATGATAGGCTCATTACTTTACCTTACTGCAAGTAGACAAGATATTATGTATGCTACATGCTTGTGTGCAAGGTTCCAAGCGGATCCTAGAGATGTTCATCTCATTGCTGTAAAACGAATCTTAAGATATCTTAAGGGTACACCTAATCTAGGTATCTGGTACCCTAAAGAATCTGGTTTTAATCTTGTTGGATACACAGATTCAGATTTTGCAGGAAGTGTTGTAGATAGAAAAAGCACCTCTGGGAGTTGTCAATTCCTAGGTGGCAGGCTAGTTTCCTGGTACAGCAAGAAACAACAAACAGTTTCCAACTCAACAGCTGAAGCTGAATACATATGTAAGAACCCTAATTTTTGTAATTTTTTCTTTTATATAATATCATGTGACATTGTCAATTTGGAACCTTTCTAGTCATCCCTGTTGTTTAATGGAAATGATTGTCTGAGAAACTATGTTGTTACATTCACTATGAAAGATAAAAGGAAGATTGTTGAAGGCAAGAATCTTATTGTTAGTAAGATTTACAAAACTTGGGACTTGAGAGTTAATGGAGTATTAAAAGATTTATTAGGAATTATGATGAGGAGTTATGGATATTCGAGGAATTTACACAATTAAGTACTTAAGGAATTACAAGGGAAGTCTCTACGCGACAAAATATTATTACGAGAGATTAATTAAGATACGATACGAATTAAAGATTATGTGACAAGCATTGGTGGAAGAATAATGATACAAGGAATGATATTGCATGCAAGTCCCATGCAACTAAGTAGTTAGGAAAGCAAACTAGTAATACAAAGTGGACAAGAGGAATAGTAACTAGTTGGTACCTTTTCCAAGGAGACAAGAGGGTATGGTGGTCTAGGCCTAGGCTTGCAACATGTGATGCATATACACACACTTAATACATATCACCCAACCCTTTTCACTTTATCCAACCAACACAAAAATCAAAACAAGAAACTCTCCCCCCCCCCAAGCTTCTTTGCTCTCGGCCAAGGTGGAAAACAAGGAAGAAAAATTTTCTTTCTTCCACTTCTCTTCACTCTTAATTCAAGGCAAATTTCCTAGGCACTCTACATCATATAAGGAAGGTATACTATGAATTCCAACCCTTTTCATCCATTAGTTTTCAAGTTATAAATTGTTAAAGTTTTGATGAATAGTAACAAAGTTGAGTTTTCTTTTAGATCTTGGATTATAAGGATTGTAGGAGCTCATCCAAGGTGTTCTTGAGACTTGTAAGGCATACCCAAGGCTCCTAGATACTCAAGAAGGTATAAAAACCCTAACCCCTCTTGGCCATGTAGTATTTGTGATGTTTAATGTTAGATCCATGGTTATTTGTGTGAATCTTGGACATATAAGTGATGGATGATGTAGATCTTGAGTTTAAGTGTTGTGGATGTGATTTTTAAGCTTGTGGTTAGTGTATGTAACTCCCTGTATGTTTTAAAGTATGATCTTGGTGGTTTAGATGATGGATGTGATGTGTATGTAAGATTCTTGAATGGATAAGTGATATAAGCATGCTGAGATTTTTCCAGGAACTTGAACTGTCTTGTAAGAGGGTTTTGAACCCCTAAATCTTATCCCCTGAAGTCCTAATATATATTGTTGGAAAGGTAGTTGAATGTAGTTTCCAGAAATGTAAGGTTCATGACTAGGTGATGTATAGATTTTGAGTTATGGCCTGAGAAGTGAAATGTGTTTCTGGATTCCGGACTCCACTAAATGGTCCCCTTGTGAACCTTGTTTAAAATATGTATTTTTCAATTTTATAAAAATGCTAGAGTAAAATTCGCGCAAGGGAAAAAGTCGTAAAGGGAGTGTGAATTAAGGAGTAATGAATATGATTCGGATATGGTAACCAAATTAAGTCGAATAAGTGACGAGCGTAATCGATTGAAGACGTGAACCTATAGTGGGGCTAGAGAGTCATAAGACGAAATCATTAAGTTAATTTTGTACCCCCTAAAACCCCGTAATTAAAAGAGATATTGTTAAGGTACTAACGATCGGCTATTGATTATGTATAGATCGTTCCACTCCGCAAGCTCGACCACCCCAACCTCACCAAGGCAAGTTTACTTTTCAAAACTTACATATACAAGGACTTTCACTGTTGTGTTTGTAGTTTTCAATCATATCAAATGTTTATGTTTATCGAAGTATCGATGAAATTGAGATGTATAAGTACATATATGTTTGCACCCCTTGAACTTAGAATGAAATGTTTTCTTCGGACAACGACTCTAGCAATAGAGGTCGTAGCGGTCCGTATATACTATTGACCGGGGAGCAGTATATTATTATATCGTAATTAAATTGCGAAAACCCGAAGGGTCATTCGGGGAGTATCGTATACTCAAGTAATTATTTTTATATCTTCGTAAATACTCAAAATACCTATCTTGGATTAAAAGCTTATTTAATTAAATAATTATTTTATTAATTATTAATATTAAATCTTAAAATATCATTTATTAATTATTGTTCATTATTTTAAAGACAAAGCTAATCCAAGATACCATTAGCACTTTCAAACTCGAACTCTTTCGAACTCAAAACATTTTCGAAAACCCCCGGTCAGGTTTGCTTCTTGTGTGATTTCAAGAATCATCGGTCGACTGATGTCGGACCTCAATTACTCAGTTTTCAATCAAAATCAAGTTTTTAAAAGAAAAAGAAAAAGGGACTCCGGCAGGTGTGGGAACCGTTGACGAACGATTCCCGGGATGTGTAAGCGGCCGTGAGCCAGGCGGTCCATCAATTATTATTCCGGTCCAGGTGTTGCCGAAGGATGATTACGGATGTAGTTTTCATCGAGGGTGATTACGGATGTAGTTTTCACCCGGGGATTGTTACGGATGTAGTTTCTATCCTTCTACCGGTAGAGAAGACCCGCGGATTATTGGACTTGGATGTGGCGACTGATCATCGTCAATCCCTGTCAGGTTTTATGTTTTCTTTAAGTCCCATTCCTACATTTTGGAAAATGCTCTGACACTGCTTCTTAGGCTTATGTGCCAAGTTGCTGATACTGTACTATTTTGATGAGAAAGATGTTGACTCTATTGATAATGTGTATTTTATACACATTTTGTCATTTATTTTCTTGCATTTTTGTTAGTTTCGAATGTTGTTTTATCGATATTAATTATGTTTTCATCTTTCAGTGCCTCATGCTTAATGGTTGAAAAGATGGATTATTTTGGGCTTGAAAGCAAAAATTATTGAAGAGGGAAGTTAGAAGATGCAAGCTCGCGTTTCCGGGAGATTTTTATTGTGATATTTTGAAGATTTTATCTCGCACGGGCTACTGCACGGCCGTGCAACAGGCCGTGCAGAGTGTTCCAAGTAGTGCAGATTGTGTAGTTTTTCTCACGGGCAGTTGCACGGCCGTGTAAAATCCTGCTGTGTATTAAAAGAAGCCAAACCCTACATTTTATAACATCTTATCTTCACATCTCATTGTGGCCTCTCTTCTTAGCCTCTTCAAGAACAAAAACCTAGGGCTAGTAGGAGTTAAGAAAATATTAATTACTCATAATCTAGCATTGATTATGAGTAACTAATTTCATACATTTGGCTCAAGGAGGATCTCTTGTATCAAAACTCATTTCATTTTAAGTAAGATCTATTTCACTCTATCTTGAATTCTTGAGTTGTATTGTTTATGATTTTGCTTGGAGAATTGTAAGTTGCTTCAATTTGCTTCTCTTGTGAATTCAATTGCTAATTGTTTGTGCTAATCCGTAATTGTTAGTACATTCATTGTAGTAGCACAAGATTTAGTTTACCTAAATCCTCAAAATTCAAGTGCAAATACCTAGGTTGAGCTCCTCATCCTTGGGTTTGTCCTAACCTCTCTTTGTTTGATTCCTTGATTTGGTTAAACTAGTAGTGCTTCATTATTGGTTGCTATAATCAAGAGAACTAATTTATGTGCTTCAATAAATTTGTGTTTATAGAAGAGAATTAAGTGATTGTGTGCTTCACCAATTATCTTGGTTAGGTAGAGTTGATTATTTCTTGCTCATATGTGTGTGGGTGAAGTGCTTGAGTTTCCATAATCCTTGGGTCAAATATCTCTTATTCTTGTTAATTTAAACATTGTGCCTTGTTGTGTTGGAAAAATTGGATGATTGAAAGTTAATTAATCATATTTCTCTAGCAATTTATTTCTTGTAGTCAAGGTGTTTGATAAAATACCACATCCAACTTAAAACCCCCCCTACCATTTTACTTCACTCTAGTATTGAACACTAATCCCTTGGGTTCGATCCCTACTTGCCACATTTGTTATATTTTATAGTTAAGTGCGAACATAGTAGAGCATAAACATTTATCTTTCAATTTGGTGCGTCGACGACGGGCGTGGCCAAATTTTGGCGCCGCTGCCGGGGAGCTAGTTTTAGTTCAATATTAGTGCGCGTATAAAATTGTGAATATTTTAGTTCCATTGTGCATATTTATTTATTTTTCTTGAGTTTAGAAATTTTTGCCATGTATGACTCGATCTTCTTGTTTAGGTGATCTTGCGTATTCATCTAATCCCGAGAGACTCTTGCGAAGGAATCAAAGGAATTCAAGTGCCAATATAGATTCATCAAGTCAATTTATTTCTAGCTCACCTTTGGAAGAGGAAGAGGAGTTTAACGAGGGTCCTCCCCTTGTTATTCCTATCTCATCACCGGACGACAACATTGATCAAGTCATGGAAAATCCTAATCAACGTACACTCAAGGAGATTGCTTCTCCTAGCTCCGTTCAACTACCATTGTGCATTGTATTTCCGGGAGGACAACCATTTGAGCTAAAGGGTGGTCTTATTGCCCTCTTTCCCAAGTTTGGAGGTGAAGGCACAGAAGATCCTTTTAGGCATCTTCAAGAATTTGAAATGGTATGTTCTTCAATGAGACCAAACAATGCTACGGAAGAACAAGTGAAGTTGAAAGCATTTCCCTTTTCCTTGAGAGACAATGCCAAGGCATGGCTATTTTACCTTCTTCCAAACTCAATCACTATATGGGAGCAAATGCGAAGTGCTTTCTTGGGGAAATTCTTCCCTACCTCAAAGGCTACGGGCATTTCCAAAGAAATTTGTGGCATTCGGCAATACTCCGGAGAAACATTGTATGAGTATTGGGAAAGGTTTCAAAAGCTCTATCAAAGTTGTCCTCCACACTTGATATCGGAAGAGTTGCTCATTCACTACTTCTATGGAGGCTTGGAATATAGTGCTAAATTGCACCTTGATGCTTCAAGTGGTGGAGTTCTTGTGGATAAAATTCCGGAGGAAGCTAGGAAGTTAATAACCAAGATTGTCAAAAATTCCCGCCAATTTGGGGATCGTCAAGTGCATGTCAAGAATCCTTCCGTGAATGAGGTGTCAACTCAAAGGTTAGAGGGCCAAATCTCGGATCTTACATCATTGGTTCGTCAATTAGCCGTTGGGAATCTCCAACAACAACAAAAGTATTGTGGTGTTTGCAATATGTTGGATCATGCTACCAATGAATGCCTATCATTTCAACAACCCGAAGAGCAAATTAATGCTATTGGAGGTTTTTCGGGACAACCACCTCAAAGGAAGTATGACCCCTATAGTAACACCTACAATCCCGGTTGGAGAGACCGTCCAAATTTTCGATATGGAAACCCCAACACACCAAACTCTAACCAATACCAACCCCAAAATCCAAATACTTACAACACCCAACATCAACAAAATCCTCCTCCATACCCACAAAAACGTCCAAATCAAAATTTTCAAGCACCTCCACCTCAATATAATCCCCAAGACCATCAAGGGTCTTCTTCATCTACATTGTCATCACTTGAAGAAGTGATGAAACAATTGGCGACAAATAGCATCCAATTTCAAAATAACACTTCTCAAAGTATATCCAACTTGGAGAAGCAAATGAGCCAACTAGCCACAACCGTGAATCGATTGCAAAGCCAAGGCTCTAGGCAACTTCCTTCTCAAGCGGAGGTGGACCCCAAAGAAAATGCTAGTGCCATGACCTTAAGGTGTGGGAAAGAATTGGAGGACCTTCATGTTAAGGCCAAGGGGATGGTGAATGATAATGAAAGTGGAAAGGTTGAAAATGGTGACATCTTGGAGGCTAAGGATGAAAACCTTGAAGATAATTTGGAAATTGAGGAAGAGAAAGTTGATAAGGGAAAGAAGGAAAGTGTTCAAGAAGACGTTCCACAAGCAAAGAAGCCAAGGTTCATTGATGAGGATGTGGTTATTCGACCTCCATTCCCTTCCAAATTTTCTAAACCAAAGAAAGAAATTGTTGATAAGGAAATGCTTGAGACATTCCGAAAAGTGGAAATCACTCTCCCGTTACTAGATGCCATAAACCAAGTTCCAAGGTATGCAAAGTTTCTCAAAGATTTGTGTACCAACAAAAGGAAGTTAAGAGGTGATGAAACTATAGTGGTGGATGAAAACGTCTCGGCCGTGATTCAAAGGAGGTTACCTAAAAAATGTTCGGATCCGGGCACATTCACTATTCCTTGCAAGATTGGAGGTAAATTCTTTGAAAGAGCTATGCTTGATTTAGGTGCCTCGATCAATGTGATGCCCCTCTCCATATTCCAAACTTTAAATTTGGGGGCACTTGAGAATACGAATGTGATCATTCAACTCGCGGATAGATCTAATGCCTATCCCGAAGGGGTAATTGAAGATGTGCTTGTTCATGTTGATCAAATGGTTTTCCCTGCCGACTTTTACATCTTGAAAATGGAAGATGGTCCATCAAACATCAAGTCCGCACCAATTCTCTTTGGACGTCCATTTCTTAAAACGGCGAAGACCAAGATTAATATGGATGATGGTTCTCTCACTATGGAGTTTGGCGATGAAGTTGTCAAGTTCAACATTTATGATGCTATGAAATTTCCTAGTGAGTCACACTCAATTTGCTCCATGGACGTTACTGATGGTTTAGCCCAACAAGCTTTTGACATGGGAAATAAAGAAGCTCTCCAAGTGGTTATTGAGGGATGTGTAAATGAAGATGATGGATTCCCTAATTCGGAAGAGGCCAATGAGGCAATTATGGAGCTCAATGTATTGCAACCTTTACCCCAAAGGTGTGAACTTGCAAAAATTGATCTTCCCTTGTCTTATTCCAAATTACTCCCTTCTATTGAGAATCCTCCTACTTTGGAATTGAAAGTATTGCCTAATCATCTCAAATATGCTTATCTTGGGGACAATGAGACTCTTCCCGTAATCATAGCTTCTAATTTGAGTAATGTGCAAGAAGAACGCCTCTTGCGGGTTCTTAAGGATCATAAAAGTGCTATTGGGTGGACCATTGCCAATATTAAGGGAATTAGCCCTTCCACATGCATGCATCGCATACTCTTTGAGGATGGAGCTAAGCCTACTAGAGACCCTCAAAGAAGACTTAATCCGGCAATGATGGAAGTTGTTAAAAAGGAGATTCTCAAGCTACTTGATGTGGGAATCATTTTTCCAATTTCGGATAGCGAATGGGTGAGTCCGGTACATTGCGTTCCTAAAAAGGCGGGAATCACTCTTGAAGAGAATCTTAAAGGTGAGCTCGTATCTACCCGAGTCCAAAATGGGTGGCGAATGTGCATAGATTATCGCAAGTTAAATGCGGTAACTCGAAAAGACCATTTTCCTCTTCCTTTCATTGATCAAATGTTAGAGAGGTTAGCCGGGAAGGAATTCTATTGCTTTCTAGATGGATTTAGTGGATATCATCAAATTGTCATTGCTCCCGAAGATCAAGACAAAACCACATTTACTTGTCCTTTTGGCACGTTTGCATTTCGTAAACTCTCATTTGGCTTATGTGGTGCTCCCGCAACTTTTCAAAGGTGTATGGTGAGTATTTTCTCCGACATGATAGAGAATGGAATTGAAGTCTTTATGGATGATTTCTCTATTTCGGGTGATTCTTTTGATGAATGTCTTCAAATTCTTACACATGCCTTGGATCGATGCTTGGAGACTAATTTAGTGCTCAATTATGAAAAATGTCATTTCATGGTCCAAGAAGTTATTGTATTAGGGCATATTGTGTCTAGGAAGGGCATTGAAGTGGACAAGGCAAAAGTTGATATTATTGCAAGTCTTCCATACCCTTCAAATGTTAAGGATGTGCGATCTTTTCTTGGTCATGCCGGTTTCTATAGAAGGTTTATCAAGGATTTTTCCAAGGTTGCTCTCCCCCTATCATCTCTTCTACAAAAGGATGTAGAGTTTAAAATTGATGAAAAATGCAAGGTGGCATTTGACCATCTAAAGGAGGCTTTAACTTCGGCCCCTATCATTAAAGCTCCGGATTGGTCTCTTCCTTTTGAGATTATGTGTGATGCTATCAATTATGAGGTTGGTGCGGTGTTAGGGCAAAAAGTTGATAAACGATCTCATGTGATTTATTATGCCTCTCGCACTCAACTCCGCCCAAGTGAACTATACCACCACGGAAAAAGAATTGCTTGCTATTGTTTTTGCTCTTGATAAGTTTCGTTCATATCTTCTTGGTTACAAAGTCATTGTGTACACGGATCATGCCGCTTTAAGACATCTCTTGGCAAAGAAAGAGTCAAAGCCTAGATTGATTCGATGGATTCTTCTCATCCAAGAATTTGACTTAGAAATCAAAGATAAAATCGGTGCCGAGAACCTAGTGGCGGACCACTTGAGTCGACTTATGAGGGAGGAAGATCTTTCTCCTCTTCAAGAGTTATTTCCGGATGAGCACTTATTTGGAATTCAAGGCGAGGTACCATGGTATGCGGATCTTGTGAACTACATTATGTGCAAAACTTTTCCTAATGGCATGCCTAAGTATCAAAGGGAGAAATTAAGGAGTGAAGCCAAACACTACATTTGGGATGATCCTTATCTTTGGAAACATTGTGCGGATCAAGTCTTGAGAAGGTGTGTTCCCGAGTCGAAAATTGCTTCCATTCTTCAATTTTGTCATTCTTATGCTTGTGGAGGTCATTTTGGGAAAGATCGAACAGCAAGGAAGGTACTTGAATGTGGATATACATGGCCAACTCTTTTTCGTGACTCTCACGATTTTTGTAAGCAATGTGAGCCTTGTCAAAGAACCGGCAATATTGCAAAAAGGAATGAAATGCCCCAAACTCCAATTATTGTGGTAGAAATCTTCGATGTATGGGGTATTGATTTTATGGGACCATTTCCATCTTCTCATGGAAATCTCTATATTCTCTTGGCCGTTGATTATGTTTCTAAGTGGGTAGAGGCCAAGGCAACAAAATCGGATGATGGTAAGGCGGTTGTTGCATTTCTCAAGTCTCAAATTTTCAACCGATTTGGTGTTCCCAAGGCTATCATAAGTGATCAAGGTACCCACTTTTGTAACAAGTTGGTGGGAAATCTTCTTAAATCTTATGGGGTCTATCATCGAATGGCCACGGCTTATCACCCTCAATCAAATGGTCAAGCCGAAGTTTCTAATCGGGAGATTAAGTCTATTCTTGAGAAGGTGGTGAAACCCTCTAGGAAGGATTGGTGTGTTCGTCTTGAAGATGCATTATGGGCATATAGGACGACATTTAAAACTCCTATTGGTATGTTTCCTTACAAGTTGGTTTTTGGTAAGTCTTGTCATCTCCCCGTGGAGTTAGAGCACAAAGCTTATTGGGAAATCAAAGCTTGTAATATGGATCTTAATGTTGCCGGGGCTCATAGAAAACTTAACTTGCTTGAATTGGAGGAAATTCGTAACAATGCCTATGAGGATGCTCAATCGTATAAGGCTAGAGTAAAGGACTTTCATGATCGTTCGCTCATTTCTAAATCATTTCATGTTGGGCAAAAGGTTCTCCTCTACAACTCTCGTCTCAAATTAATGCCCGGAAAGCTTCGATCTCGTTGGTTAGGTCCATTTGTTGTTGTAAAAATCTACCCTCATGGAGCGGTGGATTTGCGAAGTTTGTCTACCAACAAAGAATTCAAGGTAAGTGACCACCGTCTTAAGCCTTTCTATGAGGGATTTCAAGAATCTACCGTTGATGTCATCTCATTAGCGGACCCCCTTAATGAATGAGCTCTCGTTAGTGTGCGTTGGTGCTTCGGGGCACATCCGGGAAGTCGAGCCGCCGACATTAAACAAAGGCGCTTTTTGGGAGGCAACCCAAGGTACACATGAATTTATATATTATGTGTATGTCAAACTTTTGGTCCTCACTCGCATTTATGAAGGGTGTTATGCATTTTGTGGGTTATAGGATTGATCTAAATATTAATGAGTGGGATGTTCTTTTTCATCTATTTTATTTTCTAAAGAAAAAAAAATGTGTTGATTGATTTTTATGTATTGTTGTGATGTGTCTAGTGAATTTTATTTCACTGCAAAAAAAATAAAATAAAATAAAAAATAAAACAAAAAATAGTGACCCGCTCAATAATATTTAGTATTGCTAATTCCAATTTTTATGATTTTTTTATATTTGTTCCACTCGTGCCTTGATGTGTTTGTTCATGTTTTCAGGAATTAATATTTTATTAAAGCAGTCAAGGATTTATGTGAATGTTATTTGAAAAAAAAAAGGGTGTTTGTATAATTTTCTACAATTTTGGAATTGCACGGGCGTGCAGTGAACTGTGCATCAGACCGTGACATTTTAGAGCATTGTAACAATTTTATACAGATTTATTCACGGGCCTGTGGCCTGTGCACGGCCGTGCAACAGACCGTGAACAAATTCTGCTCCCCATCCAATTGCACGGGCTGTGCACTCTCTAAAAAAAACACAAAGCAGAACTACTCTACTTTCCCCTTTGATTTACTCCCATCTTCTTCTCCACGACCGAATCACCACCTCCATCCCACTGATTTCTCAATTCAAACCCAGCAAATCGCCACCGTTCTCCTCGCCATTCAACCCTTTCACAACCTTTTCCCCGTTCGATCAATTTCAAACACCACTCACATCAACTCCGGCAACCATTCATCAACCCCTTCACCCTCCGTTCATCACATTTCAATCCGAACTCCTTCACCGTCTCCACTCTTCCACCTCGCGACCACCCCTGTTCCCCCCCCCCCTTTTCTTCTTCTTTCAATCCCAGCAGTCCACCGACTGCAGCCCCCCCCATTTCGCAGCAACGCCTCCCCCGTTAATACCTACCTCGCCCCACTTACCTTCTCACCTCCATTTCTCCTCCTCGACCAACTCCTCTTCTCTGCAATTCATCATCGCAGCCCCCATTTCCGTTCTTTCCGCCAACATCGAACCAACGCAGCGCCTCCCACCTGTTTCTTCAGCCGTAACCATCAACAACACCACCTCCGGCTCCGTTCTCACCACTCCAGTCCGTTTCAACACACCCACCTGCTATCATAACAACCACTCCATATTCTCACTATTCTTCACCCGTCCTCTCGCCACCACCCATATCTCCATCACCATTTTCCCAACTTCTCTGTTCACTCCTCCTTCACCAATAATCAATTCACCTCACCACTTCCTCTCCTCATCTCCGTTCATCGCTGCACCATCATCACTCCACCTCCATTCCAACCCAAATCCCTTTCCGTTCACCTCTAATCCGTCCACCTCTCCCCCTTCCTTCATTCACCCACACCCCCCCCGGATTCATAACAAATGCAGTAAACCCCTCCCCCCTGTTTTATATTTTTTTTTTGTTTAGATTTCATTTCATTTTGTTTTGTTTTGTTTATTTTTTTTATTTCATTTATTTTTATTGAATGTTTTAATTTTGATTTTATTATTAATTAATTAGTTTATTATTATTATTATTATTATTATTATTATTATTATTATTATTATTATTTGTTATTTGTTTTCTTACATTTTATTTTAACTTTTGTTTTCTTTTTAATTTGATTTTAACTTGATTTTAGATTTTATTATTAATTGCTTAGTTATTTTATTTTATTTTATTTTAGTTTTAGTCTTAAATTTGATTTTTGTTTTTATTTTATTTCAGTTTTAAATTTGATTTGATTTTTCTATTTTATTATTAATTGGTTAGTTATTTTATTTTATTTTATTTTATTTTATTTAAAAAAAACAAATATTTTTATTATTTATATCTCCTTAATTAGTGTATTGTAGGGCTTTGAGGGGTGTTGGATTTTGGCTTTTTGATCATTATAGTTGAATTGGTTGTGGTATGTGGCGGTAATTCACTTCGGGGTTTGCACTTTTGGTGTTAAATTGGTTACGGATTGATTGGTTGTGGTTTTATTGTTGGATTGTTGGCTATCTTTGTGGTTATCTTCGGTGCTTTTAGTGGGTGGTATTTGGCTTGTAATTTGGAGTGAGGATTTGCTAATCATGAGTGGGGTTTCTTCTAAACGGGTTAAAGGCAAGGACAAGGTCTCATCTAAGCGACAAAAGACTACTCTTTCATCTTCGGAGCCTCAAATTCATCTCACCCATAAAGAATGTGAGGAAAAAAGTTTGCCATTGCCTCGTCCGCACTATGGCCTTGATTTACGTGCGGTTAAGCAAAGCATTTCTTTTACGGGTGCCCATCTTGAGAGGTACAAGGCCATTTCTACTCTTAAAACTTTTCCGTTACGTTATTTTGATTCATATGCCATGGAAAAGCTTGGGATTTTTGATGAGGTTAAGGACATTTTGGATAAATGTGGATGGCCGTCATGGATTCATATGGACGGGCCCACTTGTTCGGACTTGGTTTATGAATTTTTTGCGACGGTTGATTTTAAGTACAAACTGTTTGAGGGGAACAAAACGGATTATCGGTTAATCTTTCGGATGATGGGAAAGTGGTTTGATGTAATATTGGAGGAGATTTGTGATTGGTTCGGGTGGGAGTATAATGTTGGAGCTCGAAAGCCGCATGTTCGTTTTACCGCTCCGTTTTGGCAAGTACTATCTTCGGGCCCTTGTTGGACCGCATCTCGGGCTAAATCAACTCATATAAAGATGCCAAAGTTTAGTTACATTCACCGGGTGATGGTTCACTCATTGTTCGGCAATGTGGGGTCTAATAGTGCGGTTTCCGTGCAAGAGCTTACCATTCTTTATTGGATGCATGAAAAACAACAAATTGATTGGGGGTACTTCTTTGTCAAAAGATTAGTTGAGTTGTCTCGTCGGAAGAAGGGATCCATTATCATTGGTGGGTTTCTTACATGGATTGCTATTCGACTAGGCATCCTCGATCGGGATCGTTCTCCTATTTCGTGGATGGAGGGTCAAAATCCGGTGGCTACTGTGGATTTCAATGAGTTAAAAAACATGCATGTCATTGAGGGAGAGTACCATGATTTTCGCTGGACGGGACACAAATCAGCTCAGCTCCCTTGTCCCACATCCCCTCTTCGCACCGAGGGGGATCCGGTTTCTGTGCCATTACCTTTGGCGATTCATCGAGGGGATTCTTTTTCTCATTGTCATTCTGAGGAGTTCTCTGAGCCTCAATGGGCCTACTTACAACGCATGGAGTAGTCCATCAAGGATCATGTTGATATGCAGTTTTCTAAGCATCGGGTATGGATGGAGCAGTTTTGTGCCTCGATGATGGCTCAGAGTCAGGCTAGTTCTCGGGATTCACCCTTGGATCCACCTCATGATGTTTGAGTTTCTTGCCTTTGCCTACAGTCCCAGTTACTTATTTTTAGGGGAGTTTTCTTTCACTTTTGTTTTTTCCTAATTTTTACTTGTCATGCATGAGGACATGCCATGTTTTAAGTGGGGGAAGGATTGTTCATTTTGATGTCCGTTTTGTTGCCTGTTTTGTTTGCATTTGGAAAATAAGTTTAGTCATGAGTGTACTTGTTTGTAAAATTTATGACATTGTGAGCTTGTAGTTTTGTTTTCTCCTATTACGTGTCTAGCATTATCAATTTGATGTGAATCTTTAAGTTTGATGCACCTTTTTGCACACACTCACGCTTAAAATGACATGAAAAGTCTAGATTGTTTGTAATTAAATTGTGGACATGACGATTATCTCTTAGCATGCATGGAGTCAAATCGAGAAGATGTTATTAAAACTTAAACCTTGTGAGGCCTTGAACGATGATTCTTTTGCTTGTGTGTTGCTCCCTCTTTATGTGTGTTTGTTGCTCTAGGGCTTGCATTAAACCTTCATTCATGGATGCACCATAATAAGGAAATTCTATTTAGGATAACCTTTTTGACCTTTTTGGCTTGTGAACCATGAAAATAATCCCTAGTTACCCCTTTGAAGCTTGTATCCATATTTATCTTCGTCACTCTTCCCTTTTATACATGAGTCATATCCAAATACTTCACTCTCGACCTAGTTGAGCTAGTTGAGTCTTGGAAAGAATTGATTGATGAGCATGTGAATTTGGAAAAGTTGTGAAGAGGAAGAATTCTATTCATTGTAAGCGGGAACTAGTTCGATGTGTATATCTAGATGTGGTTCAAGGTTCATTGTAATATTTATATATAATGCACCCCCTTTGCTAAAAAAAAGCAATAAGAAAGGGGATGTAAAAAAAAAAGAAAAAGAAGAAAAGCAATAAATCTTTGTACATTATTTTGATTCAATTTTCTTGGTAAATGTGGTTGTGTTTTGTAATTGTAAATGAGTGAAGATATTCTTTAGTTTGGAATTTGGTGGATGAAGCGAGCAAGCGTCATTTTGACTCAACTAGCGAAACTTTTACACCTTCTTTGAACTTAAATTTTCACACCTTCACCCTAGCCTCATTACAACCCATTTTATGAATTCCTTTTTTTTGTGCAATCCGGAATTTAGGTGGACATGCAAGGTTAAGTAGAGCGCATGCATTTAGACTTGGAGTTGAGTGAAATCTCTAGCCCATACTTGTGTGATGCATAATTGAGAGATGTGAGATTTTTCACCTTACAATTTCATCTTCTTAATGCGAAGCCATGTATGCTTTGTGATCATCTTGTCTAGTGTTCACGATTGAACTGCATTCATTCTATCTTTAATGTCATGGTTACATTTTGCACAAGGTGTGTTATCTTGATTCTTGAATTGGTTACTAGCTCGTTATAGTGGATGACAAGGTGAATAGCTCTATATGTTTGATTTTTGTTACAAGTGGACGACTCAGACATGTGAGTGTAGTAGTTAGTTTAATTAGTATATATTGTTAGTTTCTTGTTTATTAGTGATTTTTGTGATTTTGTGGGTACATCATCTATAAACCCTCACGAGACCTCACTCGTCCACTAGGGCTACCTAGGGGTTCCAAGGGCTTGTTGCATATGCCAAATGCAACCGTGATCACCTACGGAAGTGGTACTAGTTAGGAGTATAGGGTGTTGCTAATATTAGTTTGCTCGGGACTAGCAAAGTTCGAGTGGGGGAAGATTTGATAATGTGTATTTTATACACATTTTGTCATTTATTCACTTGAATTTTTGTTAGTTTCGAATGTTGTTTTATCGATATTAATTATGTTTTCATCTTTCAGTGCCTCATGCTTAATGGTTGAAAAGATGGATTATTTTGGGCTTGAAAGCAAAGATTATTGAAGAGGGAAGTTAGAAGATGCAAGCTCGCGTTTCCGGGAGATTTTTATTGTGATATTTTGAAGATTTTATCTCGCACGGGCTACTGCACGGCCGTGCAACAGGCCGTGCAGAGTGTTCCAAGTAGTGCAGATTGTGCAGTTTTTCTCACGGGCAGTTGCACGGCCGTTCAAAATCCTGCTGTGTATTAAAAGAAGCCAAACCCTACATTTTATAACATCTTATCTTCACATCTCATTGTGGCCTCTCTTCTTAGCCTCTTCAAGAACAAAAACCTAGGGTTAGTAGGAGTTAAGAAAACATTAATTACTCATAATCTAGCATTGACTATGAGTAACTAATTTCATACATTTGGCTCAAGGAGGATCTCTTGTATCAAAACCCATTTCATTTTAAGTAAGATCTATTTCACTCTATCTTGAATTCTTGAGTTGTATTGTTTATGATTTTGCTTGGAGAATTGTAAGTTGCTTCAATTTGCTTCTCTTGTGAATTCAATTGCTAATTGTTTGTGCTAATCCGTAATTGTTAGTACATTCATTGTAGTAGCACACGATTTAGTTTACCTAAATCCTCAAAATTCAAGTGCAAATACCTAGGTTGAGCTCCTCATCCTTGGGTTTGTCCTAGCCTCTCTTTGTTTGATTCCTTGATTTGGTTAAACTAGTAGTGCTTCATTATTGGTTGCTATAATCAAGAGAACTAATTTATGTGCTTCACTAAATTAGTGTTTATAGAAGAGAATTAAGTGATTGTGTGCTTCACCAATTATCTTGGTTAGGTAGAGTTGATTATTTCTTGCTCATATGTGTGTGGGTGAAGTGCTTGAGTTTCCATAATCCTTGGGTCAAATATCTCTTATTCTTGTTAATTTAAACATTGTGCCTTGTTGTGTTGGAAAAATTGGATGATTGAAAGTTAATTAATCATATTTCTCTAGCAATTTATTTCTTGTAGTCAAGGTGTTTGATAAAATACCACATCCAACTTAAAACCCCCCTACCATTTTACTTCACTCTAGTATTGAACAATAATCCCTTGGGTTCGATCCCTACTTGCCACATTTGCTATATTTTATAGTTAAGTGCGAACATAGTAGAGCATAAACATTTATCTTTCAATTTGGCGCGTCGACGACGGGCGTGGCCATCTATGCAGTATCTAGAACTGCCAGTTTATTTTGAAAACAAGGGCACGTATTGGTGCACCTTCGAAATTTATAAACAATGACAAGTGATTTTATAACTAATTGATACAAACGAGTTTAATAACTGCTAAACATATGTAATGTTATATTGATTACCATATGCATATATTTCTTGCTGAGCTATAGTTGCTCACTCTTGCTTGTTTTCAAATTTACAAACACAACAGCTAAGAGAAATGGCAAGACCCAGACAGACTGCCCGAAAGCAGGTGACTAGACCCGAGGCTGCAGTTGAGATTCCACCGGTAGGCCCCATTAGCCGGATTGGTTGGTAACTTTTGTTAGTACGTTTTATTTATAAGTATGACCTGTGCAAGGTAGTGTATCGTAACAAACTTTCAAGCCGCCAACTTCGCTTCTTATCGAAGTGTTGCTGGTAGCATAAATGCTATTTAATTCGGTCTGTAATAACTTTGAAACTTTTAATTCTGCTTAATCAATTGTGTGACGTTTCTGAGACTCTAACCTGTGTGTGTGTGTGCGGTGTGAGTTTATTGTGGGGTCAATGGCTGTTTTATATATATTATGTGCAAGAACAGGTATGTTATTAATGGAAAATGGACCGTGAGCGCCTAGATCTCCGACCCCGGATCTGGGGGCGTCACAGAAATGGTATTAGAGCGAGGTTACAGTTCTCAGAAACGATAGTAATTTAAGAAAGCAACCCTAATAATAATAACAATAATAATAACCCTAATAACAACCCTAATAATACTTAGAACTCTCATCGAGTTTGCAGTCGGGTTATCGGATATAGCCCTGACTTTAAGGCCCGTGAGGGAACTACTCCTTAAACCTTTCTTTATGGTTAGTGACCCACCTTATTTCCCTTGTGTAGATGGAGGAGATACCAGACCCTGAGGCCTTTGAGAGAGAGCATGATGAGGCACTGATGCGAGATACCGAGGATCCCGAGGAGGATATGGGTGCTGACTCTAAGCTTGGCCCCTGGATTACGCTGATAGGAGATACTGATGATGAGGATCCAGTTGAGGAGCCCTTTGAGCCTGAGCCTGATCCTGTTACCCCCTCTCCTGTAGCTACTGATGAGGAGAGTGTGAGATCCGGTGAGGGTCGTGTTGTGTCACCCCCACCTTTTCCGCAGTCATCGAGCCCTGTTTCATCGGACGGTGACTCCGAGGATGATACTTCTGGCGAGGAGGAGCTTGACCCTACCCCTGCTCCTGCTCCTGCTACTGCTCCTGCTACTGCACCTGCTCCTGTTCCTGTCATACCACCCCCGCCGATGGACCTACCCCCAGTGTCGGGTACTGAGCACGCCTACGTGGTGCAGTTCCTGACCCGAGACTTACTTTCTGCAGAGGCCAGACTTAACGAGGCGAGGCGGGCACTAGTAGAGGAGCGCGAGGCGCGATTGAGGATTCAGGCTGAGATGAGGACTACTGTTGCTAGGAGGACTAGGGCTCGACTCCATAGGATTGAGAGGAGGAGTCGCGAAAGGATTCTTGGTTTAGGGATCCGCGGGGGCGGAGTGATCCAGGCTAGGGATGCTAGGCGTGTTGTGCGTCGTGCATTTTCCCGAGTGAGTACCTTGCTTCGTCGCGGTGCGGCCCCATGATGTGTTGCGGATAGCTCAGTCCTCTAGGTTCAGATGACATTAGTGTGTCGATTTTGCGGGATAGTTGACTTGTGCAGTGGTATCCTTTCTGACCAGTGGATGAGTAGACTGACCTACAGATATGTAGATGTGACTTCGGATAGTATGTACGGATGTAGCCCTACTTTTGTGTAGCCCTGACTATTCAGATGATGTACTTGTTATTGTTCCACTTTTGCTAGACTTTGACATCGGAACTATGTATTAGGCCCTAACATCCAAACGTTGTGATAACTCTTGTACCGTACTTATCTGGTTTCAGTTTCCTTGATATTGTCTCAACTGCCTTACTTTCCGATGCCATGCTTTACTGTTTTGATATACAACTGTGAATATATACAATTGCTACAAGCCGCAAATGCAACCATGCTATTTTAAATTTACGATATGCGATTTCAAATTGTTCTCTACAAATTCCCAAAATGTTCCTACAATTTTTAAAATAAATTTTTTCAAAAAAAAAAATTTTTGAGGTTTCGAAATCTTGAAAACTCCTGCAAATGTTTTCGCATCCCATAGAGATTTTTCCCAAAAATGTTTTGACATTTTATCTCCAGCATCGGGTTATTAAAACTTTTGCAACTTCCACCCTTATGAGGAGGAACGATACGTTCCTGACCCGTATAAACGCTGTCAGGTAATTAGAAAACCCTAACCCATTTCTTGTTTCATTATCAGAATCATGCCACCCAGAAGAATGAACACTCGAGCTCACCCGGTCGGTTCTGAAGGCCAGGGTAGCCACCATGGGACCGGAGGCCACCAGAACCATGAAGGGGAGAATGTGAACCTGAGTGAGGATGAGGGCAACGATCATAACTTGTTTGATGACTCTGAGTATGACGAAGAAGAAGCTGGGGATGACACCCGAGAGGTGGAACATCCAAGGGGAGGCCCTATGGAACAGTTCATGGAACTACTTAGGTAGAACTTGGACCGTCCCCCGGTTCAGCAACCACCCCACAATGCTAATGCAAATGCTTTCCGGAACTTCAAATCCCTGAAACCCCCAGAATTTAAAGGAACTGCAGATCCGGTTAAGGCCAGAGCCTGGCTGAAGGAAATGGAAAAATCTTTCGAGATACTTGGTGTCGCTGAGGAGCAGAAGACTGTTTTCGCCACCTACCTCCTGAAGGGTGAGGCAAACTATTGGTGGGAAGCTAAGAGGAATTTGGAAGGAAGAGGTGTGGTGACCTGGGAGAGGTTTAGCGAGCTGTTCTTGGAAAAGTACTTTCCTAGGTTCATGGAGACACAAATGGAGCTGAAGTTTTTGGAACTAAAGCAAGGTGACATGACGGTGGCCGAGTATGAGGCCAAATTTACTGAGTTGTCGAGGTTTGTGCCGGAATATGTGAACTCTGAGGCAAAGAGGGCCCGAAGGTTTCAATTGGGGTTAAAGCAATGGATTCAGAATCGTGTGGTGGTTCTTGAGCTGACAGACTCTGCCACCCTGGTACAGAAAGCATCAATTATTGAGGCTGGGAGTGAACAGATGCAGAAGGAGAGGGAAGGAAAGAAGAGGAAGTTTGATAGTCGGAAGGGAAATTCTGCGGGTGGGAGCTTTCCGAGCAAATTAAGCGAGGGACGACGTCCCAACCCAGCGGAAACTTTGGAACCAAGAGAGCTGAAAGTTGGAGTGTGGGCCAGAGCGGCCGACCACAGGGATCGTCTTACTCTACCCCATCCCGAGCCCTACCCCCGGATTGCAATAAGTGTAGAAGGAAACATGCGGGCGTGTGTAATCTACAGGATGTGAAGTGCTTCAAGTGTGGGCTGACAGGACATTATGCTAACGCCTGTCGAGGAACTAGTAACAACACCAGTGCCGGAGGTAATTGCTTCAAGTGTGGGAAACCAGGGCACCGAATGAGGGAATGTATGTCCTCTGGGCTAGCTGCATCAAGAGTGAGTGGAACTGCTTCTAACAAGGCCCCTACTGCAAGAACTTTTAACATGACGGTGCAAGATGCCGTGAGGAACACGGATGTGATCGCAGGTACTCTACTACTCAACTCAGTTAAGGCAAATGTTTTATTTGATTCGGGAGCTACCAAGTCTTTCATATCTCTAGATTTTGTATGTCAGTTAGGCCTTAAGACTGAACCATTGAAGGACAGACTGCAAGTAGAGATAGCTAATCATGAAATTATCCCTGTTAGCCAAGTATGTCCAGGTTGTGACCTAGAAATAGAAGGGCGACACTTTCGGGTAGATTTAATACCTTTTAGACTAGGAGAGTTTGATATAATAGTTGGTATGGATTGGTTAACAACCCACGGAACCCAGATTGATTGTGTAAAGAAGAAAGTAAGTTTGAGACTGCCAGGGGACGAGGAAGTAGTGTTTAGTGGAAAACGGCAAAACCAAAAGTTCCTGACTATGATTCAGGCTAAGAAGCTGTTACGTAAAGGATGGGAAGCCTATTTAGCCTATGTGAAGGATACCAAGAAGGAGGCACCAAACCTACAGGAAATCCCTGTCGTTAATGAGTTCGCGGACGTATTTCCGGATGATCTTCCCGGACTACCACCTGATAGAGACATCGAGTTCGCTATAGACTTAGTTCCGGGTACGGCCCCAATTTCGAAAGCCCCATATCGGCTAGCCCCAGTGGAGATGAAAGAGCTGGCCACTCAGTTACAAGAGTTGTTGGATAAAGGGATGATAAGACCTAGTGTGTCACCGTGGGGAGCCCCGGTGTTATTCGTGAAAAAGAAGGATGGTAGTATGAGATTATGTATAGACTACAGGGAGTTGAACAAGGTGACTATAAAGAATAAGTATCCCTTGCCCAGGATAGATGACATGTTTGATCAACTAAAGGACGCAGTTTATTTTTCTAAAATTGATTTGAGGACCGGGTACCACCAGTTAAGGATTAAGCCAGAAGATATACCAAAGACGGCCTTTCGCACCCGGTACAGACACTATGAGTTCCTAGTGATGTCATTTGGGTTAACAAATGCCCCTACAGCTTTCATGGACTTAATGAATCGAGTCTTCAAGAAGTACTTGGACAAGTGTGTTATAGTCTTCATCGATGACATCTTGATTTACTCCAAGACGAAGGAGGAACATGCAGAGCACTTGAGGGTTGTATTGGGAGCATTGAGAGAAGAAAAGTTGTACGCTAAGTTCTCGAAGTGTGAATTTTGGTTGAAGGAAGTTCAGTTTTTAGGGCATGTGATTAGCGAACAAGGCATTCTAGTGGACCCAGCCAAAATAGAGGATGTGTCAAATTGGGAGAGACCAACCACTCCGACAGAGGTGAGAAGTTTTATAGGGTTGGCTGGCTACTATAGGAGATTTGTCCAAGACTTTTCCAAGATAGCAGCCCCTTTGACCCGACTAACTCGCAAGACCGAGAAGTTTGTGTGGACTGAAAAATGCGAAGAGAGCTTCCAAGAGTTGAAAAAGAGGTTGGTGACAGCACCAGTACTAGCCCTACCTGATGATAAGGGAGATTTTGTGATTTATAGTGACGCATCCCATAAAGGTTTAGGGTGTGTGCTTATGCAGCACGGTAAAGTGATTGTGTATGCGTCCAGACAACTTAAGGAGTACGAGATAAGATACCCCACCCATGATTTGGAATTAGCGGCGATAGTTTTCGCTTTGAAAATCTGGAGACATTATCTTTACGGAGAAAAGTGTGAAATCTACACGGATCACAAGAGCTTGAAGTACATATTCACTCAGAAAGAGTTAAACATGAGGCAGAGGAGATGGCTAGAGCTAATCAAAGATTATGATTGTGAGATTCATTATCACCCAGGGAAGGCCAACGTGGTGGCCGATGCACTTAGCCGAAAGGAGAAACTCAAGATGATAACGTCAGTGGACGAGTTGATCAAGGACCTTGAGAAACTGGAGATTGAAGTGAGGTTACCAGGAATTGGACAAGAGAGTCTAATGGAAATAGGAGTCCAACCACTGCTATTTGAAAAGATTAAGTTATGCCAGGAAAAGAAGATAGAAGAAGAAAAGAATTCGATGGAGAAAATTTTGACTGGCGAGGAAATTAAGTGTGAAAAGGACGGGAATGGAATTATGAGGTACGCATCTAGGATATGGATCCCGAACGTTCAGGAATTAAAAGACGAGATTTTGCAAGAGGCTCATAGTTCAAGGTACTCAATTCACCCTGGAGGCACTAAGATGTATAGAGATCTGAGGGAATACTATTGGTGGCCAAATATGAAGAAGGATGTGGAAGAGTGGGTAAGTAAATGCTTGACATGTCAAAGAGTAAAGGCCGAACACCAGAGGCCCAGTGGATTGTTGCAACCCTTAGAGATACCCGAGTGGAAGTGGGAGCATATTGCGATGGACTTTGTGGTCGGACTACCAAGGACCAAGACTAATCATGATGCCATTTGGGTAATTATCGATAGGTTGACCAAGTCAGCACATTTTCTTCCAATCAACGAGAGATACACTGTCGACAAGCTGGTGGATATTTACTTAAAGGAGATCGTGGTAAGGCATGGGGTTCCTGTGAGCATTGTATCTGATAGAGACCAAAGGTTCAACTCCAGGTTCTGGAGGAGTTTTCAGGATTGTGTGGGGACCAAGTTAAACATGAGTACTGCATACCATCCCCAATCAGACGGACAAAGTGAGAGAACCATCCAAACCATAGAGGACATGTTGAGAGTATGTGCCATCGAT
The DNA here is from genome assembly GCA_036435485.1 of Saposhnikovia divaricata. Lineage (NCBI taxonomy): Eukaryota > Viridiplantae > Streptophyta > Magnoliopsida > Apiales > Apiaceae > Saposhnikovia > Saposhnikovia divaricata. The sequence continues at coordinate 63,467,352 of CM071595.1, read as the reverse complement.
TTTAAGGGAAGTTGGGATGACCACTTGCCGTTGATCGAATTTTCCTACAACAACAGTTACCAGACGAGTATAGGAATGCCCCCATATGAAGCTTTATACGGACGAAGATGTCGGTCTCCCTTGTGTTGGGAACAGGTTGGAGAGCGGAAGATATTAGGGCCTGAACTGGTCCAACAGACAAGAGAAACTATCGAGGTCATATGAGGACGGCTGGTGGCGGCCCAAGATAGACAGAAGAAGTATGCGGACCAGACCCGCAAAGACAAAGAATATGAGGTAGGAGAGTTTGTGATGTTAAAGGTATCACCGTGGAAGGGATTGATGAGATTTGGTAAGAAAGGGAAGCTAAGTCCGAGATTTATTGGACCTTTTGAGATCTTGAGACGAGTTGGAAAGTTAGCCTATGAATTGGCTTTACCCCCAAGCTTGCAGCAAGTACATAATGTGTTCCATGTGTCCATGCTACGACCCTACCATACCGACTTCCGACACGTGATAGAATATGACCAAGTGGATCTGCAGCCAGACTTAACCTATGTGGAGCAACCCGTAGAAATCATGGATAGAAATGAACAGGTGCTGAGGAACAAGGTTGTCAAACTAGTGAGAGTTTTGTGGAGGAACCAGAATGTCGAAGAATCAACATGGGAACTAGAGAGCACGATGCGTGAAAAGCACCCCCAACTATTTTCAACCTGATTCCGGGACGGAATCCCTTTAAGGAGGGGAGGCTGTAAGAACCCTAATTTTTGTAATATTTTCTTTTATATAATATCATGTGACATTGTCAATTTGGAACCTTTCTAGTCATCCCTGTTGTTTAATGGAAATGATTGTCTGAGAAACTATGTTGTTACATTCACTATGAAAGATAAAAGGAAGATTGTTGAAGGCAAGAATCTTATTGTTAGTAAGATTTAAAAAACTTGGGACTTGAGAGTTAATGGAGTATTAAAAGATTTATTAGGAATTATGATGAGGAGTTATGGATATTCGAGGAATTTACACAATTAAGTACTTAAGGAATTACAAGGGAAGTCTCTACGCGACAAAATATTATTACGAGAGATTAATTAAGATACGATACGAATTAAAGATTAAGTGACAAGCATTGGTGGAAGAATAATGATACAAGGAATGATATTGCATGCAAGTCCCATGCAACTAAGTAGTTAGGAAAGCAAACTAGTAATACAAAGTGGACAAGAGGAATAGTAACTAGTTGGTACCTTTTCCAAGGAGACAAGAGGGTATGGTGGTCTAGGCCTAGGCTTGCAACATGTGATGCATATACACACACTTAATACATATCACCCAACCCTTTTCACTTTATCCAACCAACACAAAAATCAAAACAAGAAACTCTCTCCCCCCCCCAAGCTTCTTTGCTCTCGGCCAAGGTGGAAAACAAGGAAGAAAAATTTTCTTTCTTCCACTTATCTTCACTCTTAATTCAAGGAAAAATTCCTAGGCACTCTACATCATTTAAGGAAGGTATACTATGAATTCCAATCCTTTTCATCCATTAGTTTTCAAGTTATAAATTGTTAAAGTTTTGATGAATAGTAACAAAGTTGAGTTTTCTTTTAGATCTTGGATTATAAGGATTGTAGGAGCTCTCCAAGGTGTTCTTGAGACTTGTAAGGCATACCCAAGGCTCCTAGATACTCAAGAAGGTATAAAAACCCTAACCCCTCTTGGCCATGTAGTATTTGTGATGTTTAATGTTAGATCCATGGTTATTTGTGTGAATCTTGGACATATAAGTGATGGATGATGTAGATCTTGAGTTTAAGTGTTGTGGTTGTGATTTTTAAGCTTGTGGTTAATGTATGTAACTCCATTTATGTTTTAAAGTATGATCTTGGTGGTTTAGATGATGGATGTGATGTGTATGTAAGATTCTTGAATGGATAAGTGATATATGCATGCTGAGATTTTTCCAGGAACTTGAACTGTCTTGTAAGAGGGTTTTGAACCCCTAAATCTTATCCCCTGAAGTCTTAATATATATTGTTGGAAAGTTATTTGAATGTAGTTTCTAGAAATGTAAGGTTCATGACTAGGTGATGTATAGATTTTGAGTTATGGCCTGAGAAGTGAAATGTGTTTCTGGATTCCGGACTGCACTAAATGGTCCCCTTGTGAACCTTGTTTAAACCCCTAAAAATTTATGTAGGATCATGGAAACATTAGAGAAGCTAGTATATACAGTGGGGAAGGCTACCCAAAAAGAATTTGATTAAAATATGTATTTTTCAATTTTATAAAAATGCTAGAGTAAAATTCGCGCAAAGGAAAAAGTCGTAAAGGGAGTGTGAATTAAGGAGTAATGAATATGATTCGGATATGGTAACCAAATTAAGTTGAATAAGTGACGAGCGTAATTGATTGATGACGTGAACCTATAGTGGGGCTAGAGAGTCATAAGACGAAGTCATTAAGTTAATTTTGTACCCCCTAAAACCCCGTAATTAAAAGAGATATTGTTAAGGTAGTAACGATCGGCTATTGATTATGTATAGATCGTTCCACTCCGCAAGCTCGACCACCCCAACCTCACCAAGGCAAGTTTACTTTTCAAAACTTACATATACAAGGACTTTCACTGTTGTGTTTGTAGTTTTCAATCATATCAAATGTTTATGTTTATCGAAGTATCGATGAAATTGAGATGTATAAGTACATATATGTTTGCACCCCTTGAACTTAGAATGAAATGTTTTCTTCGGACAACGACTCTAGCAATAGAGGTCGTAGCGGTCCGTATATACTATTGACCGTGGAGCGGTATATTATTATATCGTAATTAAATTGCGAAAACCCGAAGGGTCATTCGGGGAGTATCGTATACTCAAGTAATTATTTTTATATCTTCGTAAATACTCAAAATACCTATCTTGGATTAAAAGCTTATTTAATTAAATAATTATTTTATTAATTATTAATATTAAATCTTAAAATATCATTTATTAATTATTGTTCATTATTTTAAAGACAAAGCTAATCCAAGATACCTTTAACACTTTCAAACTCGAACTCTTTCGAACTCAAAACATTTTCGAAAACCCCCGGTCAGGTTTGCTTCTTGTGTGATTTCAAGAATCATCGGTCGACTGATGTCGGACCTCAATTACTCAGTTTTCAATCAAAATCAAGTTTTTAAATGAAAATAAAAATGGACTCTGGCAGGTGTGGGAACCGTTGACGAACGATTCCCGGGATGTGTAAGCGGCCGTGAGCCAGGCGGTCCATCAATTATTATTCCAGCCCAGGTGTTGTCGAAGAATGATTACGGATGTAGTTTTCATTGAGGGTGATTACGGATGTAGTTTTCACCCGGGGATAGTTACGGATGTAGTTTCTATCCTTCTACCGGTAGAGAAGACCCGCGGATTATTGGACTTGGATGTGGCGACTGATCATCGTCAATCCCTGTCAGGTTTTATGTTTTCTTTAAGTCCCATTCCTCCATTTTGGAAAATGCTCTGACACTGCTTCTTAGGCTTATGTGCCAAGTTGCTGATAGTGTTCTATTTTGATGAGAAAGATGTTCACTCTATGCAGTATCTAGAACTGCAAGTTTATTTTGAAAATAAGGGCACGTATTGGTGCACCTTCGAAATTTATCAACAATGACAAGTGATTTTATAACTAATTGATACAAACGAGTTTAATAACTGCTAAACATATGTAATGTTATATTGCTTACCTTATGCATATATTTCTTGCTGAGCTATAGTTGCTCACTCTTGCTTGTTTTCAAATTTACAAACACAACAGCTAAGAGAAATGGCAAGAACCAGACAGACTGCCCGAAAGCAGGTGACTAGACCCGAGGCAGCAGTTGAGATTCCACCGGTAGGCCCCATTAGCCGGATTGGTTGGCAACTTTTGTTAGTACGTTTTATTTATAAGTATGACATATGCAAGGCAGTGTACCATAACAAACTTTCAAGCCGCCAACTTCGCTTCTTATCGAAGTGTTGCTGGTAGCATAAATGCTATTTAATTCGGTCTGTAATAACTCTGAAACTTTTACTTCTGCTTAATCAATTGTGTGACGTTTCTGAGACTCTAACCTGTGTGTGTGTGTGTGTGTGCGGTGTGAGTTTATTGTGGGGTCAATGGCTGTTTTATATATATTATGTGCAAGAACAGGTATGTTATTAATGGAAAATGGACCGTGAGCGCCTAGATCTCCGACCCCGGATCTGGGGGCGTCACAACATAGCTGCTGGAAGCTGTTGTGCACAAATCTTGTGGATTAGGAATCAGCTGAAAGACTATGGTTTTGTATTAACAAAAATTCCAATTTTGTGTGATAATACAAGTGCCATAGCAATCTCCAACAATCCTGTGCAGCATTCGAGGACCAAGCACATAGAAATCAGGTATCATTTTATAAGAGAGCATGTCATGAATGGTACTGTGGAATTGTTATTTGTACCCACAGAAGAACAAACAGCAGATATTTTTACTAAGTCTCTTGACGAATCCACATTCACCAAAATTGTTGGTGAATTGGGTATGTTGAACAGTCCTAGTAATTAAGCTGGTTAATATCTGAGGTTTATTCTTTAATAATTTGTAAGTGATTTTGTTATTATTTTTAAATTTTAATCACTTGCATAATTATTTTATCAACTTTTTATTGCTTGTTATTGCTAAAAATCTGTATCAACATGTTTATAATAACTTCTTTATTACTTCTTGTGTTTTGAAATATTTGTGATATTTTAATGAATCATATTCTCTCTTTAAATAATTTTCTATTAGAAAGTTATTTATTAGAAAATATTTAGATTCATTAATTTGTTATAAATGTTCTTGAAAATATATTTAATATTTTATTAAATGTTTTGTAGTGTTTGTCCTTTTGTTATTTATATTTGTTGTCGTAAAAAGATTAATCCATGTGTTTGCTAAATATTTATTTATAGTAATTTTAGTAATAATTGAGAGTGTATGTTAATTGGATTAATTCTGTACATAAATTCGTATGTTATTAGTATTTGTATTATGTAAAGACAATAGTCAAGACAATCGTTTGATTGTCTTGGTAATTGTATTTTTGATTTTTGTTTTTCAAATTTTACCAGATTTTATAAATATGTTTGCTAGTATAGAAACGAATCGATTGTCTTGTTTGTCATTATCGTATCAAGACAATCGCCAAGACAATCCACATATTGTCTTGGCAGGTTATTTAGTAAATAATAAAATGATTTTCATTTTATTTGTTTTATTTTGTTTTACTCAAGAGATGATTGTCTTGATAGTTGTTAAACTACCAAGACAATCGGCAAGACAATCACTTGATTGTCTTGGAGTATCATTTCAGTATTTAAAAAATAAAAAAATTAAAAAATTTATTTACGTTTTTTTATTTATCAGTATAGTAAACGATTGTCTTGATAGTTTTTGAACTACCAAGACAATCGGCAAGACAATCAACCGATTGTCTTGTAGTGTTAAATTTATACTTAAACAAAAAAATAAGGAAAACAGCATCAAGACAATCTTTCACTTTCTCGTGTATTGACACAGAGCCCAGTTACATATATATACACGATACACACGATTTCTAACTGAAACTCTGCTCGATTTTATTCAACGAAACTGAAATCTGAGACCTGATTCAAATAGATCGTTCGATTTCCTATCTATTGAACCAAATATCAACGAATTTCATTAAGTTTTTGAAAAATCAATTTTTCAAAAGTTTCAATCGGGTTTTCACTGTTTTGATTGTTTTAGATTTTTTCTTTGAAATCTAAAAATAGATTGAGACTCCCAGTGTTTAGAAGATCATCATACTAATTTTTGGGATTTTTCTGACAACTTTGAATTAATTCGAATTTTTAATTAATTTTAATTAATTAATAATTCTAAAAATTTTCGAATTGTTTTAACCTTCCCAAAATTGAAGTGTGTTTTGTGTTAAAAAAATGGCTGATAATTTTGAGATAATGAAGCATAATTTTGTTGGGTATTTTAATCCGAACGATTGTCCCTATGATCGATTTAAGCCTTGGATACGGTTTCTAAATGATGATTCAATTATCCGAACTGCTATTTCGATGGAACTTGTTTACTTGATACTCTTGTACTATTAGCGAGTTTTTACTCCTAATCTATATCTTGATTTTTATTAACAAATCTAGAAAACTTCATGTCGAATTTTCTAATTTGTTTTTATTAACTAGATATAATTTATGTACTGTATTTGTAACAAACCCCTCAAGTTAATATAATTTAATATTCAACTTGAATTTTGTTTCATTTAATTCCGCTCAAATTTGTCAAAATATAAATTAAATTTATCCGGACAAATTTCGATTAAATAGTACTGTTTGTATTCAACCCCCCTTCTACAAACATATTGGACCTAACACTTCCCATGAAGATTAATGGCGGATAAAGCAGCTCAACATCTTGCCAAGTTGAATTTAGAGTCAAAAAGAGGTAACGATATCGAAATTTGTTCCTCCTATATGAACTTAATTGAAATGATCAACGTTCATGAGGATGAATACCCTAGTTTAGCTAAACTTGATGCTTATAATTGTTGTAATAAGTTTCGTTAAGAGGATATTGTTAGAAACTATAACAAGGCTTATAATAAAAGTCCCCTTTCAAACTTGTCTTGGCTGGGCCTGGTGACAGGCCTTGCCATTGGAGGCCTAATGCCCTCTGTGTCTTTAAGGACGCAGGTGTAGCTGGGCTTAGATTCCCTTTTCACGAGTTTATTCCTCACTTGTTAGCCGATGTCCAAATCAACCCATGCCAATTACCACCCAATGCATGGCGATCCATTCTCTACTTTATGGTTTTATGTCTTAGGAATAACTTCCCACTCTCTATCCCCTTTTTAGGAAGATCTTTCAGTTTTACAATAGTTCTAGTAATTAGTTGGGCTGGGACTATATTATACAGCGCCCCAAAATTCCACATATCTTTAACAGTCATTCTGTAGTTGACAACAACCCCAAAGTGGAAAGAGAAGTTTATGTACTTAGTCTGGGAAGGGGCTTATTGGGGCACCCTTTTTAGAAAATATTTTAAGAAAGTGGCTGACGGCAGCCCCAACAAAATCATCCTTAATACGGAGGAATAGGCTGCCTACGACACTCTTACCAAAGATAACGGTCAGTCATTATGCTGCGTAGGGGCTCTTTTAGAGATGCCCCAATGTAAGTGACCTTCTCAAGATCTCCTACCTCTAGGGGTATGGGAACCAGATCCTCTGCTGGTTTTCCCCATCATTCTTCATCTTCACAAACATCCATATCCTCAATTGGGAGGACCTGCCCCCCGATTCCATCAGGACTCAAGGCCGCTACATAACAACTCCTTGCCATCTTTTGATCTCCCTTCTCTTCTCCCACACCGTTTCTGGTTGGGAACTTGATTTTCAAGTGATAGGTCGAGGCGACGGCCTTGAATGCATGAAGACCCATCCTTCCGAGGATAACATTGTAGGTGGAACTTGCCTTGATAACCAAGAAGTTCAGCATTTGTGTGGCCTCCCTTTGCTCTTGCCATATGGTCATGGGTAGTTGAATTATCCCTTCAACCTTTGATTCTACTCCATTGAACCCATATATGGGCATATTAGATGGTGTCGGTTGAGACTAACTATACACCATTTTTAATAATGCATCATGAAAGAGGATGTCAACATAAGCTCCATTATCTATCATGACCCGCTTTACTTGTGAATTGCCTATCACAGGTGAGATGACCAACGGGTCGTCATGAGGGAACTTGACCCCTTCGAGATCAGAATCATCAAATCCAATTACGACTTCCGTCTTTGCACGTTTCGGTGCTTCCCCAACAATGTGCATCACCTCTCGTGCATACGCCTTTCTGGAATTTCTGCTTGACCCGGCCGCCGTTGGGCCACCAAAAATCTTATTTATCACCGGCCCTCGGGGCTGAGGATTACGGTTGCGATCATCATCCCCCTTATTATAATCTCGCCTTGGGTTTCCTTGATCTCCATCTTTACAAAACCTGCTCAACTTTCCCCTTCGGATCAGAAACTCAATTTCGTCCTTCAGCTACCTATAATCATTAGTTTCATGCCCCTCGTCTTTGTGAAACCAACAATATTGATTCTTGTTTCTCTTATCAGGATCAGTCCTTAGTGGCTTCGGCCATCCCAAATCTCGATCCTTTTCAATTTCCATCAGGATTTGGCTTCTAGGGACATTCAGTCTAGAATATTCTGTAAACCTTTGTCCAGTGCCCTTCTTAGGTGCCGAGTAAGACTCTTTGCCCGTATGTGGGTACTTGTCTATTCCATTATATTCCTGATTCGCTCTCCGTTTCTTAAAGCCATCAGCATTCCCGGTGTTTCGCGTTGCCGCTTCCTTCTTTAGGCTATCCTCAGTTATGATATACTTACTTGCCCTTTGTTGGAGCTTAGTCATGCTCTAGGGGGGGTGCTTGGCCAATGACATCTTGAAGAAAACATTCAAAGTTCCATTTTACAGGGCTACCATGGCCACTTTGTTCTCCAAATCGGTGATGTTGAGTGTCTCCTTGGTGAACCGCTTGAGGTAATCTCTAAGATTTTCACTCTTCCCTTGTATTACGGTCATAAGGGATGCAGAATCTTTTTCATGAATCCTTCCACCAATGAACTGGTTGATGAAAGAAATGCTCAACTCCTTAAAGGAGCCAATAGAGTTCGCAGGTAGGCGACTTTACCAATGCTGCGCCATGCCCGCTAGGGTTTGGGGAAACGCCCTACACTTCAGAGCATTGTTGACTGGTTGCAGTAGTAGTGCATTAGAGAATGTTCTTTCATGGTTGGCGGGATCTCCCGTTCCATCATAAGTCTTTATGGTAGGCATCTTAAACTTTCGAGATATATATGCATTCATTACTTCTTCAGTGAATGGAGGGGTCGGATCATCAGGATCTCCTAGTTGCATTAGATCTTTGGGGTCTTCCCTTGGGGTTTCCTTCCTAGGGCCCTCAGTCATAGACAAGTGGATTGATATTTTATACTTGTATATTTGTTTAAGTTATAACTTAAGCATTTAATTGTTTTACGTTTGAGATGTTAGGTGTTTGATAAAACTTCTTAAAGAAGATAAGTTACTCCCAATCACCATTTATTCAAATTAAATGTATAGTATAGTTTGTTTGCTATATCAAAGTGACATTAGCCATAGTACAGTGACACGCTTAGTTTATTTGATATTAATATATGTCTATTTTTATTGTTGTATCAGGTTCACCATTCAATCATTTGCCAGAGAAATTTTTGGTTCAAACTCACATAAACTTTCAGGTGCTACCTTTTTCTATATCTATATTAATTTGTGATTTATATTATATTCTCTAAAAAGTATTTATCGGGAAGTGGAAAAAGAAAAAAAATGAAAATGAGAAGATAAATTAATCGAGTTACAGAAAGGAGCTATAGATATCTTTCTTCCAAATGCTGTAATTGCTTATCGAATCATATTATCTGTGCCTGTGATTGTTGCATCAGTTGAAAGAAGTTCTTTTAAAGTTGAAATTTCTTAAGAATTACTTGAGATCATCGAGGCAATAAAGGCTACTATTGGTAGTAATTTTTTACATAAGTTCGTTCGCAGGGAAGGACTAATATTAATATAAGTTCAAGGTGTTACTTCTTAAAACCTAGAAGTGAGAAGAATAATGGGTGTTTGTTTCTTAACTAACTTAAACTAAGGAGCAAGTAAATATTGATTTAACGATGATAAAAAGCTATCCAGAAACTAGGGTTCTTCATTGGTGTCAATCAATATGTAACAGTTTGTAATGTGCAAGTGTCGTGCACTTGCTAAAAACATGCCTCTAATATTTATATTGTTCTCTCCCAAGATACAATACATTGTTCACAACTATACATTGAAGTCACTCCCATGATCAATCAACGCAAAATTATAAACTGTTTAAATCCTAGGAATTTTAGTCTCGTAACTCGCATATTAATCTCCAAATCAAATAATTGAATTACGTCTGTTGTATCATAACCTAGAACTATAAATCCTCTCCCGATTCATTACAATTCCTAAAAATACAATCAAGGGTTCGCGACTTCCTCGGTTGTGTTAAGCACTCAACAACAGATTAGCAAGGCAGATAAATCACAATATAAGCACACAGATATGTCAACCAATAAATACTACCTAATTCCCAGATTAGGGAATTAGTTACTCATAATGAATGAAGCAATCAAATATATATATAACCAAAACCATGATTACAAGAGCTTAGAAGTAAGAGTATACAACTTGATGAAATCTCTCGAACTTGGAGTGAATCCCTTCAATCCTCGCTCAAGTACTCTCTCTGCTTTTCTGTCTATCTTCTTCTCTCTCAAATATACACAACCCTGAAACTATATACATATATATATATATATATATATATATATATATATATATATATATATATATATATATATATATATATATATCCTAATATAAAAGTATTTTTAATGGTTTTTCTAGAAAATAAAATCCATATCCTAAAATAAGTTGGATTTTGTTATGAAATTCATTGTCTGACTTCCAGGCCTGTTTCTGGGCTACTCCAGTTATAAAAAGAGTATTAGACCATCTCTGAGTTGTAGAAAATTTTGTTAGTTTCGCATGGTGAAAACCTTGTGAGGCCTTGAACGATGATTCTTTTGCTTGTGTGTTTCTCCTTCTTTATGTGTGTTTGTTGCTCTAGGGCTTGCATTAAACCTTAATTTATGGATGCACCATAATAAAGAAATTCTTTTTAGGATAACCTTTTTGGCCTTTTTAGCTTGTGAACCATGAAAATAATCCCTAGTTACCACTTTGAAGCTTATATCCATGTTTTTCCTCGTCACTTTCCCCTTTTATACATGAGTCATAGCCAAATACTTCACTCTCGACCTAGTTGAGTCTTGGAAAGAATTGATTGTTGAGCATGATAATTCGGAGATGTTGTGAAGAGGAAGAATGCTATTTATTGTAAGTGGGAACTAGTTTGATGTGTATATTTAGATGTGGTTCAAAGTTCTTTGTAGTATTTATATATGTTATGCATTCCCTTTGCTAAAAAAATAATAATAAAGGGGATGTAAAAAAAGAAAAAAAAAAGAAAAAAACAATAAATCATGTACTTTATTTGGATTCAAGTTTCTTGGTAAATGTGGTTGTGTTTTGTAATTGTAAATGAGTGGAGATCTTCTTTTGTTTAAGAATTTGGTGTACGAAGAGAGCAAGCGTCATTTTGACTCAACTAGCGAGACTTTTACACCTTCCTTAAACTTAAATTTTCACACCTTCACCCAAGCCTCATTACAACCCATTTTATGAATTCCTTGTTTTTGGTGCAATCCGGAATTTAGGTAAAAATGCAAGGTCAAGTAGAGCGCATGCATTTAGACTTGGAGTTGAGTGAAATCTCTAGCCCATACTTGTGTGATACATAATTGAGAGATGTGAGATTTTTCTCCATACAATTTCATCTTCTTAATGCGAGGCCATGTATGCTTTGTGATCATCTTGTCTAGTGTTAACGATTGAAGTGCATTCATTCTATCTTTAATGTCTTGGTTACATCTTGCACAAGGTGTGTTATCTTGATTCTTGAATTGGTTGTTAGCTCGTTATAGTGGATGGCAAGGTGAATAGCTCTATATGTTTGATTTTAGTTACAAGTAGATATAGCGACATGCTTAGCTTGTTTCCTATTTGTTTGACGACTCGGACATGTGAATGTAGTAGTTAGCTTAATTAGTATGTATTGTTATCTTCTTGTTTGTTAGTTAATTTTATAGATTTTGTGGGTTATCTTCTATAAACCCTCACGAGACCTCACTCGTCCACTAGGGCTACCTAGGGGTTCCAAGGGCTTGTTGCATATGCGAAATGCAACTGTGATCACCTACGGAAGTGGTACTAGTTAGGAGTATATGGTTATGTTATATTCAGTTTGCTCGGGACTAGCAAAGTTCAAGTGGGGGAAGATTTGATAACGTGTATTTTATACACGTTTTGTCTTTCATTATATTGCATTTTTGTTAGTTCCGAATGTTGTTTTATTAATATTTGTTATGTTTTTCATCTTTCAGTGCCTTGTGCTTAATTGTTGAAAAGATGGCTTATTTTGTGCATGAAAGCAAAGTTTATTCAAGAGGAAAGTTAGAAGATGAAAGCTCGCGATGCCGGGAATTGTTTAATGTATTATCTTGAAGATTTTGTCTCGTACGGGCTGCTACACGGCCGTGCAACAGGCCGTGCAGAGTTTTCCAAGTAGTGCAGAATGGGCAGAATTTCTCACGGGCTACTACACGGCCGTGCATCAGGCCGTGCAACTCTTGCTGTGTATTAATTGACTAGATCTCAACACTACAAAACATCTTATCTTCATATCTAACTTCATCTTCTTCTTGGCCTCTTCAAGAACTCAATTAGGGTTAGTAGGAATTAGAGAGGAGACATTAATTACTTGTAATCTAGCATTGATTATGAGTAACTAACTCCATTTATTTGGCTCAAGGAAGCAATTCTTGTACTAAACCCACTCCATTTTAAGTAAGATCTATTTCACTCTATCTTGAATATTTGTGTTGTATTGCTTATGATTTACTTGAAGATTTGTAAGTTGCTTCACCTTACTCTTCTTGTATCTTCAATTGCTAATTGTTTGTTCTAATAAGTAATCGTTAGTTCATTCATTATAGTAGCACAAGATTTAGTGTACCTAAATCCACAAAATTCAAGTGCAAATACCTAGTTTGAGCTTCTCATCCTTGGGTTTGTCCTAGCCTCTCTTTGTTTAATTCCTTGACTTGGTTAAATTGATAGTACTTCATTATTGGTTGCTAGTGTCAAGAGAGCTAATTTATGTGCTTCACTAAATTAGTGTTTTTAGAAGAGAAATAAATAATTGTGTGCTTCACCAATTATCTTGGTTAGGTAGATTTGTATATATTTTGCTTGTTTGTTGGGTTGAAGTGCTTGATTTGCATTAATCCTTTGGCCAAATAACTTTTATTCTTGCTAATTTACTCATTGTGTTGGTAAATTGGATGATCGTCATTAACTTAGTTGTATTTCTATAGCAATTTATTTCTTGTATGCAAGGTGTTTGATAAAACACCAAAACCAACTCAAAACCCCCCTTGGGCCATACTTCTAGATTGTAAGAGATAATCTACTTAGAATCAATATTGATAGTCCTTCCCTGTGAACGAACTACGAAAAACACTACCTTCAAATTGGCACCGCTGTCGGGGAAGGCAACAATATTAATTTTGAGTTAATTGTTTCTTATATTTTAGATTGTATATTTGTATATAGTTTTTTTTTGTTCTTTCTTTTTTATTGGTGTGTCTACATGTTTATTGGATATAGACATGAACTAACTCTTTCAGGAGACGATGGATAACTATTTTGGTTGGAATAACGCTCAAGATTTCACCTATGATCAAGAACGATATCAAGATTTTAATTCTTTTCAGAATTTTAATGCATATCAGATGAATTCTTTATATTCTACAAACTCATGCTATGCTCCTTACCCTCCTAGCATCAATTATTCATATGCTTTTGAAAATCAATGTTATGATCCGCAATATAATTCCCAAGGCCATCAAGGGTCTTCATCATCTTCCTTAGCATCAATAGAGGAGATGATGAAACAAATGGCGGCAAACAACCTCCAATTTCAAAACACCACTTTTCAAAGTATATCCAACTTGGAAAAGAACACTTCTCAAATCATATCCAACTTGGAAAAACAAATGAGTCAACTAGCCGAAACCGTGAGTCGATTAGAGGAGGTCAATTCTCCTACTAATCACGATTCTTGTTTTGTAATTGATGAAAATGTTGTGCATGATGAATTTGCTTGTTTAGTTGACGATTGCCCTAGGCTTAATGATGATGAATTGGATGTAGTTGAGGATCTACCAAATTTAGGAAATACCTTTGAGCTTAATGAATTGGTAGATGAGATAAAAGTTAATGAATGTCCGATTAAAATTGAGGAGGAATTAAAGGTTGATGAAATTGAAATTTTTGCTTGGGTATATAAGGATCCAATTTGGGAACAATTTTTGAGCCGTAGTTATAATGATTATTTTGACGATTTTTTTAACTACTTTTCTTTTTCAAAGTCTCTTGAAGATGTGAAGATCATAAAAATATTTTTATATTTTTATGGATCGAAGGTATATTTGCACACCTTATTTTTATTATTGATTCGTAGGTATGTGCATTTATTTTCTTTTTCACCTCATTAGTTATAATACTTGTATAAATAAGTCGAGCCAACGACAATAAACAAAGCGCTTTTTGGGAGGCAACCCAAGGTACGTATGTATTTATATATCTTTATATGTGTATTATATTTTATTCCTCGCTTGCATTTATTTGTGGTGTTATGCATATTGATCTAAATATTAGTGAGTGGAGGTTTATTTTTCATCTATTTTAATTCATAAGAGAAACAATTCAAAAATATATAATAATTAATTATTATGTATTTTTGTGGTGTGGCTAATGAATTTTATAATAGATTTTCAAAAAAAAATTGTAACAATATTGCTCCACTCAATAATATTTAGTGTTGTTAATTCTAATTTTTATAAATTTTATATTTATTCCACACTTGCCTTGATATGTTTGTTCATGTTTTCGGGATTTAATATTTTATACAAGCATTCAAGGATTTGTGTGCAATTTTTTTTAAAAAAAAAAGAAAAAAATAATTGCTACAATTTTGGAACTGCATGGGCGTTCAAAGAACCGTGCGACAGACCGTGAGATTCTAGAAGCATTCTGCATAAACTTACCCCTTTCCCTCTTTGCCAGTGCATAGTTGCACGGGCCGTGCAAATCTTTAAAAAAAAACGGGGGGGGACATTACAAAGGAAAGCAATCCCACCAGCAGACCTTTTCCCTCCCCCCACCACTTGTTTTTCACTTCGGCCCACAACCATTCCCTCCCCCTCTCCCCTCTGTTTACGCAGCAGCCCCTCTCCCCTTTATTTGTTTTTGCTTTTTTGTTTTTTTTTTGTTTTTTGTATTTTGTGTGTTTTGTTTAATTATTTGTTTTGTTTTTTTTTGTTTTTATTTTATTTTATTGTTTTATTTCTTTTTATTCACTTATTTTAGTTTGATTTTGATTTTCAATTTTCAATCTTTTTTAACTAATTAATTTATATAAATTCAAGAATCAATTTAAATTTAATTTATCTTGATTTTTGATTTTATTATTAATTGGTTAACTCTTTTTGTTTTCTTTTATTTAATTCTTCTTTTTTTTATTTTTAATCATTTTTTTTCTTTTTAATATTGATTTTAAGTTTTTAATTTTATTAACTAAATAATTCTTATAAAATTATAAATCAATTTAAATTTACTTTATTTTGATTTTTAATTTTATTAAAATTGGTTAGTTATTTTATTTTATTTTTACAAAAAAAATTCACTTATTTAGTTTGAATTTGATTTTTAGTTTTAATTTTATAAAACCAAACAATTTTTATAAATGCAAGATCAGTTTAAATTTATTTTAAATTTGATTTTTGATTTTATTATTAATTGATTAGTTATTTTTTATTTTATTTTTCTTTTATTTTTATTTATTTTATGTTTAAAAAAACAAAAACGAAAATATTACTTATTTATATATCTCTTTAATTAGTTTTGAGTGCCTTTGAAGGGTGTGGATTTGGCTTGTTGGTCATTTTAGTTGGGTTGAT
This sequence comes from Saposhnikovia divaricata, assembly GCA_036435485.1. Taxonomy (NCBI): domain Eukaryota; kingdom Viridiplantae; phylum Streptophyta; class Magnoliopsida; order Apiales; family Apiaceae; genus Saposhnikovia; species Saposhnikovia divaricata. The sequence goes on along the minus strand of CM071595.1, from coordinate 63,451,613 downwards.
TGGGGTTTATGGCATTGATTCAATTTGTGGCTTTGCAATTTCGGAATTGATTTATTGGCTTGTGGTTATTTGTTGGGTTGTTTATGGTGTGTGGCGGTAATTCTTTTCGTGGTTTGCAAGTTCGGAGTTGGATTTTGGCAAGCATTAGTGGTGCTCCCGGTCCTTGTTTCTTATTTTCAGGGGAGTTTTCTTTCACTTTTGTTTCTCCCTCATTTTTTATTTGTCATGCATGAGGACATGCCATGTTTTAAGTGGGGGAAGGATTGTTTATGTTCATCCTTGTAGTATAGTATGTAGCTAGTATTAGTACTATATTTTGTTTCATTCCATGTCCGTCTCGTTTGCATTTAGAAACAAGTTTAGTCATAAAGCTTATTTACTTGTTTGTAAAATTTAAGTCATTGTGAGCTTGTAACCATGTTTTCTCGTATTTCGTGCCTAGCATTACCAATTTTATGTGAATCTATAAGGTTGATGCACCTTTTTGCACACACACACACATACTTGAAATGGCATGAAAAGTCTAGATTATTTGTAATTAAATTGTGAACATGACGGTTATCTCTTAGCATGCATGGAATCAAATCGAGAAGATGTTATTAAAACTTAAACCTTGTGAGGCCTTGAACGATGATTCTTTTGCTTGTGTGTTTCTCCTTCTTTATGTGTGTTTGTTGCTCTAGGGCTTGCATTAAACCTTAATTTATGGATGCACCATAATAAAGAAATTCTTTTTAAGATAACCTTTTTGACCTTTTTAGCTTGTGAATTTGCTTAAGATTTTCTTGAAGAATGTTATTCGTGATGCGGTTACTTACACCGAGCACGCCAGGAGGAAGACTGTGACTGCTATGGATGTGGTTTATGCTCTCAAGAGGCAGGGCAGGACTCTTTATGGATTTGGTGGTTAGGTTCGACAGATTAGTGTTTGTTTAGTAGTGAATTGTAGATCTGGTGTTCTCATCTATGTTTAAATCTGTTTAATCTCAGAGTTTAATCTGTTTTTTAGTTTAAAAAAGTAATGTAATTCGTGGTTTTAGTTGAATCAATTAGACTTCTTGTTTTCGATAGAATTGTGTGAAACGATAGAAGATGTATCCAGCTGCATTTGGGGTGAACATTCTATTGATTAACCAGTTTTAAAATCTATTTATTAGTAAAGGCTTTTTTTAAAAAAATACTTGAGTTCTGGAATTTTTTTTAAAAAAATTTAATGTAATTTCATATGTAATCCCAAATGTAACTATTGCAACTTTAAATGCAACTGTTTGTAATTTGTTGTGCAATCACATATTCAATTTTTATTTTATTTTTACAAAAAAATTGAAAATATGAATATTTTATTAGAGATGTATTCAATTTCGATTTAGTTTTTAATTCGTAATGATTGTTGTCGTCTTTGAAGAATAATTAATAACTATTGTGAACATTCTAATTTTAAAAGTTTTTAAGTAATCAGAGTACGAAAAATTTTATCTTACCGGAGATGAGATGATGTGGTGTTCTAAAATTTGAAAATGAACATTTGCGAATTGTTTGATTGCGTACTAATAAGTAATACTTGACTAATACTCGCCTCTTCAGTCTGATCGAAGTACCTTCAAATAATGACCACTTTGTTTTTCTGCCAAAGTTTTGAACTCCTTGAATTTATCAAGAGCCTCCACCTTTTCTTTCAGAATATACACCCAACTGATCAATGATATTAGTGTCATATTCATATATATAACTTTATAGATGTTTTGTAAGGGGCATTTGAATGTTTGATATGATAAAATCGATGAATGGAAATTATATGGTATCATAAGGAGTATGGAATGAATGAGTTTACCCACAACCCATACAGAGGTAATGAACTAAATTGTTAGTCCAAACATTAACATGTGATTGAGGTCCTCGTTAGATTTTTTGACCATGAACTAAATCTTTCAAAGAATCTTGCTGTTCAAAAATTTTGGTTGGTTCTTGTTAAATAATTTGAAGTTCATCCTATGTTGAAGAAAGATTTGGAACCCTGTGTACATGTATGTAATGTAATCTTTAGCAATAATTGTGAACTGCATTAGAAAACCTTTTTAGTTTTATACATTTCTATTCCATAAATTCTATTTTTGCGATATTTTCCTTCGTATTTCCCTTATGAAATCGGGAAATAGAATAAGATGATTTAGATCCAACTCTAACACATAAACTACCTTGCAAGTGGTAACCTATCCAATTACAGTATATGACAACATATTACCATTTCAGCTTCTCCATATGCGCATGCACCCTTTCCAACTCTCGTTTGGAACCCATTCTCAAAACTCAAAAGTGATGCAGCCTGCAGGACACCAGATAGGCCCAAGGAAACTAATATGATGCAGGGCAGCAGATCATCAAGCCCCCCTCCACATAGTTCAGAGGTAAAACTCAAATAAAAAGAGCCTTCCCACCTGTCCCTAAAACATTACACACAACAAAGACAACTTTGCAGACCATTTTACTACCAGATGACAACCCCCAGCATCCCACATATCAAGTAGTGCTAGCTAACCTGTAGCCCACAATAATCAATACTTAACAAGGCACGTGTATTATTTGGCATTGTGCTTCTATTTCTTACAAAAACACATGTTCATGTCCTAATAAATCATAATATCATGTCTGTACGACTGGAGCTATTTAATCAAATCACATGAACTAACCCATTTGCAAAAAAAAAATAATAATAATAATGCTGGCCAGGTAGTCAGAAGAAAGTTAAATTACATATCAAGGACAATACTACCTCAAAATATTGATGCTTTCAAAATGAGAAAGCAGTCTGAAACTTTGATACAGTAGGTCAGTGCGTTGATGGCATTACCACGAATATCCATTTCCTACTCACCTCCATTGGATTTAGGCAAACAAAGAAGAAATAATTTGTCCTGCATGATTACAAGTCCAGTATAAACCAAGGATTTAAAAATATCGACCCATGTTGAGGGGTTAAATTAAATATATTATCCACCAAGCCACATAATTAACCCAAATGAAAATAATATAAGATTACAAGCCCAAACTCCACAAACGGTCTACTAGCTGCTCCACAAGAGTTTTACTTTCTTCCTTCTCACTCTAACTAGATGCATAAATTACAGAATATTGTAGAGAGGCAGATCAAGCATGCAATTGCTGCAGCAACGTGAGTAAAATTCTCTTAACTAAATTCCATCAAGGCACTCAGTTTATCTGCATTGACTCTGCATGATACTTCTCTAAATCAGCATCAAGATCATCTTGAGATAACTTCTCCCCACGTCCTCTACCACTTGCACGTCCCCTCCCAGATCCACGACCTCGACTACCACCGAGCGACCTTCCAAATCCACCCCTTCCCTGTCCACTGTTCCAATATACAATTGAAGAAGATATCAGATGCTGGAGCATAATGTGAAAGATACAAAACTTCACCAAGCAAGAAGCTTATCCACAATATAACATATACTGTAATAAACATTGACGAAAATATACTCGAATATTGACATGATAACATTCCCAGCTCATAACATACTCTCCAACTGAACTCAGCAGTCAGCACACACAACATAAATATCACTCCACAAGCATAATTAAGTTTTTTCTTTCATTTTTAACAGCAAAAGTTTAAATTATGCGATCATATTCATAACTATGTTATGGAAAATTTGAACTATGTTAGGATTTATTAAATGTAATTTAAACAATTTATGGAAAATTGTGATAAAAGTCATTAATATCAATTCCATTCCACAAGCATATATTAAGTTCTTTTCTTTCCTAATTAAAAATAAAAGGGTCATTCATTTCTTACTCATATCCTTTGCAAATTTATTATACAAGTTAACACTATCAAAGTCTTCACATATCTTTCAACCCCCTCTTACACCACTCGTTCGCATTTTTATACCAATTCCCATTTTCACTTGTAGAACCATATGCAATAAAATATGTTGGTTTTTAAACTTTTCCTAATCGTTTTGAGGTTAGACCTCTTTACTCACGACTAGTAACCTTTTGCTTCAGCTTCGATGATCATGCTAACAGTTAACTACCATTTTAACTCAGATGATTAACAATAAGCTTTTAAGGCGACCTCAAACTTCTTAACCCATTTAAAGTAATTATCCAGCGACCAGCATCAGCATTTAACACTTAACTGAAATGTTGATGTAACATATTCTCACAGTTTACTAAGTCTAAAAAAAAAAAAATTAATTCACATATCCCCAATAGAACAATGCTCAGGAAACAGAAAGCAGAAAACAAGAAAATTTTTGAACCCAACTCCTTTAAGCGAGTGGACCATTTACAGGCAGCTGACAAATAAAACCTGTCTATATAAAATTGTGGTTCTTATCTAGCAAGCTATTGGCTATCATACCCAGACTCATTGATGCGAGTCCAAATGTCAGATTGAGCAATATTTTGAAACTTTAGCATGTTCTCTAGCAACAACAAGTGCTAAGTGTCCAACAGAGATATACGAGGTGAAATAAAGAGCCGAGATAATATAAGATATTGGCGAAGCAATAGTTTACACATATTTTTCAAGCAATTACACAATTACAAAGTGCGAGTATTGAAATCTATACACAATCCTGTACAGTACTAACACATAGATTTAAAAGCAATTAAAGCTACTAAAAATTAGAATGACTGCATACCTTCTAGAAACCCCATTAAAGTTTGAGCCATTGCCATTTGCAGTTGGTGGCCCAGCTCCAGGAGTCACTATGTTTGTTCCAACAACTACTACTTTCATTGGCTTCCCATCAAGCTGCACATTGTTGTACTTGGTGACAGCTGATAATGCATCTTGACGACGGGAGAAGACGACTTCAGCTGTTCCCTATTAATAAAATGTTTTCTAAACTCACAGGAGGACAGAACATTCATTTAGAAGATCAAATGAATCTCTCAAATTTGAATTTATACCTTTGATCTTCCACTCCGATCATAATGTACTACACATCGTTTCAAATCACCAAGCTCTGAAAAGAGCTCCTGCACAAAATTTCAAGGCAATCTTCAAATTAATAGATGTACAAGTAGAAACTTGTTCCTGGTATATAAATAATCCAGGCAGGCTAGCGTGTCCTGAACAACACGTTTTGACCAAGTAGAAACTTGTATAGAAAGATAGTAATATCATAACCATGATCTTTATTCTTTAGTATCTAAATCCAAAATTGGATTACAATTATGCATGGTCACATGCAGTCATGCACCAAGAATATCAGGAGAGATAAGAGAAATTACATCTGGAATTAAGTGCTCAAAACACAACATAAATCATGAAGTAGACGATGCATTTGTTCTTTCTATAATATAATGTTCTGACAATCTGACCACCTTCAATCTTCATCATATTATATCACACACACACACAAAAAAAGAAGTTTAACCACTAAAATTTTATAGAAGCTGTAACTTGAGGAGTGACCAGTCATACACACAGAAAGTACAAGCTTGAAAATATGATTGTTGAACTATTTGTTTATACCAGCAAGGTAGATGTAACCTAATCTGTACGCGTAATCAATGAAATGTGAAACATTATACAAGAAGCTAAGGCTGTGTAGTCTTAAAGTCACCAAAAGATATCAAAGTTGCCACTTTCAAGTAAAAAATAGCAACCAAACTATTCTTGAAATCTCAAACATCGATAAACAATTCTAAATTCAGTTGATTTGAAAAAAAAAAACAAGAATGGATAGACTTCATAGGCAATCACGGCATTTGAGATGTTGAACCATAGCAATTCTTTATTTCAGATGTTGCCGTTTATGTATAAAACCATGGATGTCAAAAATTTCAGTTAAAACTAGGGCCTAGGTGTTTAACAGGCAATGCACATTCAAGCGCAAAAGGTATCTGGGAGCATAAGCACAGCACACCAACAACTAAGTGCATGCTTCTTCAAAGCAAAGTGCACAATACAAAAACGATAAATTCATAAACACATATGTAGATGCTAAAAACATGAAAAAATTGACAAAGAATAATGATATTAATTTTAGAAACTATCACATTATATTAATGAAATCACATAAATTGAGACACAACTTTTTCTCATAATAACAGAGATGGAACAACTAATTTCACTAGATACTAGACGGCCATTTTGTTGACATAAATTAATCCTCTTCTACGCAAGGTTCTCAAAATCTCCATCGTTATTTGTTAGTTAAATATATTCTTTATTGTTCACTCCACTATCTACATGGAGTGTTTAGGGTGGTCTGCCAGACATGCCCCAAATATACGAAAACTTCGCTTTCCTGATTCTTGTAGATTAACCAGCAGCAAGAGAAATTTAAGAGTATTCACGCATGTTTTATTTAAACTTTTGAAGTTTATACTCCCGAGTACAATTTTAAAAACTCATATACAGTATCATATAAGTAAAGAATATTAGCAGCCATGTTAGATAAGATTAATTAATTTTATTGTTCGAAAGTCAGGTCCTTGCACGGCATGCCATATATATCTTTTTGTCCTTTCAACTACTAGAAGCTGGACCCACATGGAGCAATATATATGCTTAATCTATAGCATGATAATACCTTGACTTCTTTCTACTAAAAATTTCGGCTGATATCATTCTTCTCATATGTTTCTTTTAGTCTTGAAAGTTCAATATACACAAAACTACTGACATATGTCCTTTAATTGAGTCAAGTAATCTCACACAGTATCTTCCTCACAGAAACAAGTACAGAAACTGTGGAACTATAGGTACCGTAAAAAGGTAATTTATCTCTTGGTACAGCATAGATTCATCCGTCAAATACATTTTATCATGTTAAGCAAGTAAAGATTGAGAATATTAAACTTATAAATTTTTTAAATCCTGTATTCCATTTCTACCACTTCGAAAAAGAGCTCAAATTCACCAATTTGAGAACAAATACTCCACTCTCCCCCCTCATTTTGTTCACAAACATTGTCATAAAAATTTGCACTTCTAAATTTTTTCCACTCTACACTGGTACATCAGTCACTCCTTTAACCAGTATCGAATTAGAACACAAAATCAAACCAACCATCAAACCCATAACACAATCTCTAACAAATACACCAACAGAAAACGGAAAATAGAGAACCAACCTTGATATCCTCTTGAGAAACCCCATAATCGAGATTGGAGATATTCAGCTTGGTTCCAATTTCAATTGACAAACCTCGCTTCCCACCTCCACCTCCATATCCCTGATTCGCCATCAGCCAAAACAAACTCAATAACTTAACTTTCACACACACACACATACACACAGTAGAACCTCAGTTAATTAATAACTTTGTTAAATTAATACTTTCTCTCGGTCCTAACATAATAATTAGGTACATTTACAAACTTAAACTCGATAAATAAATTTTTTTAAATAAACTAATCCTTACTTTGGGTCCCAACATAATAAAACAATTATAAACTAACCTTGTTAAATGAATAATAATTTCGATAAATAAATACTTTTTTCCGGCCCAACATAACACATACAATTACAATTATAATCTCGATAAATGAATAAAATTCTTCGGCCCGAGAGTATACCTTGGAAGAAGGGTAAGGAGCAGTTCGATTGGAAGAGCGATTATTAGAGTGGCGAGCTGGACCGGAACCAAAAGAGCGGCCTCTGCCTCGACCGCCGGACTTCTTATTGCTTTTAATGATGTCGTCGAGAGTTTGGTCTAGAGCAGACATAATTTAATTTATATATAAACCCTAAATATGGATATAGATACAGATCTGTGAAGGTAAAATTGTAGGGTTTAGCAGTGGGAATTAATTTGGGGGGAGAGGGAACCAGGGAGACTCGATCTGACTTTATCCAGAGCAATTACTTTTTTTATAGAAATTTGGAAAAAGGGAAAAAAGCTTATTCATAAATAGTTAAATACTAGCTTATTGCATGGGTTTTTTTTTTACTTTTTATTTATTTATTTATGGTGTAGTTTAATACTATAAATATTAGTTTTAATATGTTATTGAAAGAATTCGAAATTTATATTTTTATATTTAATAATTTTTAGTATTAAATACAAATTAATATGTTTTTGGTGGGAATCGAAACTTGGACCTCTATATAACAATTTTTAGTATTGTTATATTTAACGGTCGTGATCTATTTTAGTTGAAAATTTGATTTTATTAAATTTTAATTTTACCTTTCTCAACAAAAGTATTTTAACTACACTTTTTGTAAGTTAATACGTACAATGTCTTTTGTTAAATAATCAGGAGTAAACAAAAATTCGAATATGTAAATATGATTAAATTTGAATATGTGGTTATCCACTAGATTACAAGTAGTTGCAATAGTTGAAGTTGAGGTTGCACCATATTTTTAACTGCAATTTGAATATTTTTGAAAAAAATTCTAATTCTTATTGGGTTAGGTAGTTATGCACATACTAACTAATCCATTTAATATTGGGTTAATTATCTGATTGGTCATTGAACTCAAAATGGTCTCAATCAAGTCACTTACTCGACATAAATGTACGGTCCGGTAAATAGTCTTCATTTTTTTGACGGAAACCGACTGCAGATTGACATAAACGCTTATAACTGCAGATTCACTTAACATTTAAAAAATCCGAGACCATATTTTTGTTACCCAGATTATTCTCTTCAAAATAGATACAATATTGATAAGTTTTATTTCAGATTTTGAAGAAGAACAATTCTAGTTCTTGAATTTTCTTTTTCAATTCATATAAATCTAGAGCTCATAATGAAAATCTAAACCAGTTTTATGAGACCCATAGCATCTAGATTAACACACTTTAATTTCACAAAATTTGGTGGAGATTTTTCGGACAAAATTTTGCGAACAGTAATTTCCGTCAAAAAAATGAACAACTTGATAATCCAGCCTGACTTCAGTGACCTGATTGAGACCATTTTGAGTTCAGTGACCAACTTGATAATCCAGGCTGACTTCAGTGACCAATCAGATAATTAACCCATTTAACATTTAATATTTATTTTACTTAAATTTGTTACATTCAAAATTTTTAGCTTAGAAATGATGTGATTGATTTTTATTCATTTGTAATTGGAATTAAGTTATTTATTTTCAATTTCCTAAATTTCAAATAAGAGAAGAGTGCTACTAAATTTTAATTTATTTGGTTAACAAATATTATAAATATACATGGTGATACTAAATAGAGAAATAGATCATTCATTTATTTATTTTTGAATAAAATCGAACTTGCATTAAATAACCGAATCCAACTCTAATACACGTAGAAGGAAATTAGGTGGAGTGACATGCCACTCCCCTACGTCTGGCATAGAACAAGCAGCTTGTGTAAGCACATGAGCTACATTATTCGCAGAACGATAAGCAAAATTAACTAGCACTTGATTTATGTGCTTAAATAAATGAACACAATCCATAACAATAGTCCCAAACAAAGCTCTTCCAGGACTCCCATTACAAGCATCTGCTAGGGTGTATGAGTCCGTCTCAAACACACAATGCGTATATCCTCGGGCAACGACCCATGAGAGAGCCTCTTTTAACCCAATGGCCTCAGCCTCTCTCGGTTTCCAGGCACCTGCAACTTTTGAACATCGAGCTCCAACAAAACACCCCTGATCATTCTTAATCACAGCCCCTACTCCAATTGATCCGTTCAGAAACACAGCTGCATCAATACTAAAATTGCACCACCCAACTGGTGGTGGATGCCAGACACGATCTCCCACTTCCCCTCTGATTCTCCTGTTCTTTGTCTTCGCTTGAGCTTCTGTCCATTCTCTATACAAATGGCTAGCAGCGTTTCTAACTCCAAAGACTGATCCGTTTGCACGATCCCAGACCCACCTATTCCGATGATTCCATATGCTCCAACATAGCATAGTAACCTCAACAGACTGCTCTCTAGTGCATTGCTCGAACACCCTTTCAAACACTACCCCTGGTGTCTCATACGAAAAACAATTCACCAATTGACTTAGACCTGTTGTAAGCCACACTGTTTTTGCAAAGTCGCATAAAAACATGACATGAATCCATGTCTCTGCTTCTCGACGACACCATGGACAAGCAACTTCAACATTGACAAACTTCATAACCAAAGCTGCATTAGTAGGAAGACACCCCTTACACAGACGCCATACAAAATTTGTTACTTTACTTGGAAGTCTCATACCCCAGATTTTCTTCCACAGCTTCATCTGATCGTCCCTACATTCTTCTTGCAAACCCCTTTAACAACTTTTAACCGTAAATTCCCCTTTCTCATCCAACAACCAATACCAAGAATCAATATCAAAATGCATCGATTAGGGAATCCGTTTAATTAGCGCACAATCTCTAGCATTAAACAGGTCATCTATCAATTCATTATCCCACTTCCTTTCATCAACCATCATCAAATTACTCACCTTTACATTGGCTAACTGAGTATATTCAGTCGTATTCACATAACAATTTCCCTCATCTGGCAACCACGGTACATGCCAAACCATCATATCTTCTCCATTACCAACCTTTCTACGAGCACCAGTTCTAACTGCCTCTAGTGCTAAAAAAATCCCTCTCCACACATAACTTGGATTATGCCCCAGTTCTGCATTCAACAGGTCCGTATCTGAGTAATACTTAGCCTTCATGACTGCACTGACTAACAGATTAGCTTCTGTAAGTAGCCTCCACCCCTGTTTAGCCAATATGGCCATATTAAACTTCTTTAACTCCTTTAATCCCAACCCTCCAAACTCCTTTGGCACACACAAACGTTTCCACGTGATCCATTTTACTCCTCTACCATTTGATCCTCCACCCCATACAAAAAGCATTCATTTTTATTTCAATTTCATCACATATTGACTCAGGTATAAGGAACAAACTCATCCAGAAATTCGGAGTTGTTTGTGCCGAAGATTTAACCAGCGTCAATTTCCTAGCTTTAGACAACTCTTTGTTACACCATGCTTGCAACTTTCCCTGGATCTTGTCACTAATGAAACCAAAAGCCTCCTTTTTACTTCTACCAACATACATAGGCATTCCTAAGTACTTTCCTGGCCTTGCCTTCTCATTCACCCCTAGAACTGCATATATTTGATTCCGTTCCGATACACCTGTGTTAGGAGTAAAAACTATATCAGATTTGCCAAAATTTATCATCTGTCCCGATAATCTTTCATATTTCTGCAAAATACTTCTCATGTGTTGTGCTTCCACCAGCTTAGCTTTTAAAAAACAAATAACAATCATCTGCAAATAGCAGATGTCTTATTCTTGATGCACTTCGAGCCACCTTGCATCCATGAACCAAACCACACTCTTCATATGTACGAAGGATCCCTGTCAGTCCCTCAGCACACATAATGTATAAATACGGGGAGATTGGATCTCCCTGTCTAACCCCTCTAGAAGGATGCAGATATCCAAAAATCTTTCCATCCCTCACAAAACTGTACGTAACTGTCCTCACAAGCTGCATAATTCGACATATCCAAATTTGGGGAAACCCAAATTTATTCATCATCAATTCAATATACCTCCATTCTAATCTATCATATGCCTTGGAAATGTCAATTTTTAATGCTGCCACCCCATCTTCTCCCTGTGTCTTTCTGTGAATGTGATGGTTAATCTCAAATGCAAGCAAGGCATTATCCGTAAGTAGACGACCTTCTATGAATGCACTTTGATTACTAGAAATAATCAAATTTAAACAAGGTTTCAGTCTATTAGCCATAACTTTAGACAAGATACGCATTAGGACATTGCAAAGTGATATGGGACGCAAATCAGAAACCTGCTTTGGATGCTTCACCTTCGGAATAAGACATACCAGGGTCCTGTTTATCTCATCTGACAACTCACCATGCTCGAAATACTTCACACAGAAATCAACAACATCTGCACTCACCACGTCCCAATAAGTTTAAAAAAAACACGGATTCAATCCATCAATCCCAGGTGACTTCTCTGGGTACATAGCAAAAACAGCTCCTCGAACTTCCTCCTCTGTTACATCTAGCATTAAGTCTTGTCGTTGCTCCTCTGTTATACACTTAAAGTTGATTCTTTCTGACATTTGTTCTCCCGTTTCAATGGCCGTAAATATGTTTTCAAAATACTGAACAATAGTATTCTGAATGCCATCCTCGGTATCCTGCCACTCTCCATTCGCATCCTTTAATTTCTTAACTCTGTTATGTTCTTTCCGAACAGATGCAAATTTATGGAAAAAATGCGTGTTGTTGTCTCCATCCTTGAGCCAATACTGCTTCGCTCTTTGCTTCCAAAAGATCTCCTGTTTTTCTAATAGCCTCAAGTAATTCCACCTGACTTCGTTATACTTCCGCACCCCCTGGACATCCATTCTCGACCTCAGAGTTTGCATTTCCTTACGACAAACTGACAGCTTATTCTTCAAATTTTTTATCAATCCTCCACCCCACTCTTCCAGTTTCGAGCAACACATAGCTAATTTACGCATTAAGTCATTTACTCCCTCGCCATTCCAACAGTCCTTCACAATGTTCAAACATTCTTTTTCTTGTAACCACATGTTTTCAAATCGAAAACGTTTTCCACGAGGCACATATACTTGTCTGTGTAACTGCAAGCATAGTGGCATATGATCCGATGTAGATACTTCATGAACTCGAACCTCTGCATTTGGAAATAACTCACGCCACGCCTTAGTAGCCAAGCCTCTATCCAGTCTTTCAAGCACCCATCTATCAGTTCCTCTAAACCGTTCCCAAGTGAATTTATCTCCTGTATACCCCAAATCAAATAATCCACAATCACCTACTGCTTCCGCAAAACCACTCAACAAAGCACGAGGATGACACTGACCTCCTTTTTTCTCATCAGCTGTCATGAGATCATTAAAATCTCTAATAATGCACCATGGCAGCATAGACTCTATAGCCAATTTACGTAACATATCCCAAGCCTCAACTCTTCTACTCCTCTCTGGGAAACCATAATACCCTCTATAATGCCACCTACCCAGTTGATCGTGCACCACCTCAAAATCAATGAAATTATGACAACTATTAACCACTGTAACACTGCCTTCATTCTTCCAAAACAACGCCACCCCTCCTCCATGGCCCCGAGCATCTATAGCAAAACACCGTAAAAAACATTTTTGTTTTTTTATTTTTTTGACCTTTTCTTTTTTAACCATGGTCTCACTTAAAAATATAATACTGGGCCTATAAAAATTATTTATTTCCTTCAATAATCTAACTGTCCGCGGGTTGGCCAGCCCACGATAGTTCCAAGCAATGAGACTCATGACCCTTGGCGGGCCTCAACCACAGGACCCGCCATTTGCAAGTTTAAAGGCACGATTGTCTGGTTTTCAAAATTTAACTCATCCTGATTTCCATCCTTAACTTCTTCCCCCTTATCCTCTATTCTCTTTCTTTTTGAGTCAACCACAATCTTAGTTCTTTCCATATTATCCCTCCCGACATCCTCGTTTGCATTATGCCCGTCAGTTATTCGCATAACCATATCCTTCTCATTCGCCCTAGAATCACGCCCCTTAACTGCAATCCCACCAGTTTCCCTGTGAATTTCTCTAACCACTCCATCCACCTCCATGAACCTTGCTTGCTCCTGTCCTTCACCGTGACCTGTATTTGCCATTGATTCCTTATTATTCATCTTCATCCACGAACTACTTCCATCACTCGCATTCCTCAACCATCTCGCACCGGCATTACTTTTTGTAGCATTTTTTTATGGGGCACGTAACCACACCCCATAAGCTTTATTCTCTACCTTATCTGGATTCGCATAGATGATGTTGCAATCTCGTTCTGAATGACCCAGAATGCCACATACAAAGCAGAACGTCCCCAGTCGCTCATACTTGAAATTTACCCAGTTCCAGCTATCTCCCTCTCTTTTGATCTTCAATCTCCTCTTCAATGGCTTTTTTTACATTTATCATTACTCTAATACGTGCATAGGGTTTCCAGACTCCATCAAGTGTGTTTGTATCCATACGTATAAACTTTCCAACTGAATTACCAACACTCCTCAAGATATTCTCAGATAGCAAACCCCTCGGGACATCATAGACTTGCACCCACATCTCCACATCCTGCAGCTTAACTGTACTTGGATCCTCTCCTGTTGCCAATTGATGCAAAACCAGAGTAGCTTGTTCAAACGACCAAGGCCCCCCGTCAAGCACCTTCTGGATGTCCATCTTATGAAAAAACACAAACGAATATCGCAGCCCCCCAATGTCATGCACTTCCATACCCTCGTTTGGTCGCCATAACGTAGCCATTATGTTCTGCATAGCTTGAAAATTGATATTTTTCTCTGTTAGAAATTTACCAATCAATACATACGATTGTCTCTGTTCTACTATCTCCGTATTCGCAACCACTATCCCACCTTCATCCTCTTCTTCGATAACAAGTCCCGCATACATCTCCTCCAATGCTTTTTCCTGTCGTGCCATTACTACACGCTGCTACACAAGATTTTAGGATGATTTTTGACTGAATGAAATGAATATGAATAAGAAGGCTTGATTTGAAAATGAAATAAGACATCAAAAAACATAAACAACTGTCAACAGGGATAGAGAGAAAAAACTGTCATATTGACAGACATCTAAAACTGTTTTAACAATATTTGTTGGTAGGGATTCTATTCTCTGATCATTCATTTACTTATTATGTCGAAAACATAGTAAAACATTCATTTCTACATTTGCTTATTATGTTCTTTACGATAGAACTTTGTTATTGGTTAGGTTGTATTTTTTTGATTTAGTTTGTCAAATATCGGTGAGATGAAATCATCAAAAATATATTTTATATTTGTATTGGAACGTCAAAACCTAACTTGGATATATTATAAAAATTTGTGTAATTTAAATTGCATAAAATTTTAGAATTTAATATTTTAGAAAAGTGGTATGCATTTCAAAATATCAAATAAATTGTTGAGTGCGATAAAATAATTCAAGTGATAAAGAACTTATCTCTTATCATCTCAGATCCATGATTCGATTCTCGTTTATTCCGAAATTTATGAAAACAAATTCTCAATAAAACGTATAAGCATATTTATTAAAAAAAATAAAAAAAATTGTTAAGTTTGCATGAATCAACTAAAACACATACACGATACTCCAATATTAATCAGATCAACTAGAAAATACACAATTTATAAGAACGTATACTCAATTGTAAGGCATATAAAGCTAATTATTCAACAAAAATAAAAATAAATTGTAAAGTTTGCATGGAACAACTAGAAAATATACATAGTACTCGAATAATAATCAGATCAACTAGAAAATATACACGATTTATGAAAACGTATACTAAATTGTAAGACGTATAAGCCTAATTATTCAAAGAAAATAAAAATAAATTGTTAAGTTTGCATTAATCAACTAGAAAATATACACCATAATGCAATAATAATCAGATCAACTATAAAATATATAATATACTCCAATAATAATCAGATATTCCATACATGGAATACTTGTAGCTGGTATCCCATTAGTTAAACTAGAAAAATAACCCGTGCGAGGCATGGATCATCTTCTACAAATTGAAGTAAGCTGGTTTATTTTTATGATTTAAAGAATATATATAGACATGATTGTATAGTTTTCGTTTAAACATGTTTGTTATAATGTCCCAATTTTGTTTTACAGGAAATTTGATTTAATTATTTAGATACGCACTCAAAATAAGATATTTCGTGGCATATAAATATGTTGGATATTGTATGTGTTGGGTATAGTATAATACATTTACACCAATTTATACAAATTTATGTCACAAGTAGAACATAAATTTATTTAAATTGGGGTAAGAGAACATAAAATATAAATAATAAGGGGGTTTTCGGTTTAATTCTCCTTGGTGTTTTTCATCACTAAAAATCAATTTTTGGAGTGATACTTTTTAATATTTTATCCTCACTTTTCATGCCATTCTTTCATAAAGAATCTAGTAAATAACTAAGGGGAGGAATAAAGCTTTTTTGATGTGTTTCTCTTCCAAGATATATTTAAGAGTACAATTATAAAATAAATGAGTTGTACACGAATGACATATTTATTTACATACCAATTATAATTTTGACAACTTAAGAAACCTATTATTTGCCCACGTAATAAAGATGTTGTCCAAGCAGTATGTAAAAAACTAATTGCATATTTTAAAATTTTATCTTTTTAGGCAAATAATTTTAACTAACTCGGAGTATATAATGTGATTGATCGATCATAATATTTTGTGTGTGTGCATGCTATAATAACCATAATTTTTTTTTGCGAATATTTGAAACTTGGATGAATAGTGATTTTATGGGTGGACGAAAAAATTTTTTGCAACCACGCTAGGTACGAATTATTAAATGAGGATTTTGATTTGATATTACGTCTTTACGATGCAAATGAGTGTATGTAAAAGTCGTTAGTTTTCGACAAAACCAATTATTTCAAATGGTCATATTTTACGAGACATAAAGGACTTAGAGAATTACTCCCTCCGTCCCACCAGGATATTTACACCCTTGGTGGGCACGGAGACCAATATATATATATATATATATATATATATATATATATATGAGTAGTAAAGTAATGAAAAGTGATGAAAAGTGGGTAAAGTGGTGGGACCTATCAATATTTAATAGTAGATTTGAGAAAGTGGAGGAAGTTAGTGGGTGTAATAGTGTTTTATATTATTAAAAGTTTACTATTTTTGGAATGTAAAGAAATGGATGGGACGACCCAAAATAGTAACTGTAAAGAAATGGGTGGGACGGAGGGAGTACATTATGACTTGAAGAAGTACATTATGGACGGGAGAATCATAGATTTCGAATTCCACCATTTAAGATGAACTACAAGTACTTGCATTAGTAATGAATTTCGAGGGAAAGATTTTCTTTGTCACGAAACATCTCGGGAATTTATCGTACTTACGGAAACGTTTACGTAACAAGTGTGAGGAGCAAGTAAGTAGCCATGTAAGCTAAAGAGCCAAGCAAACCAACACTTAAGAAACAAACCAAACTAGTTAAGATCAAACAAAAAGTACAAAGAAACATAATTCCATGCTTCATGGAATTGGCTTCATAAGTCAAAAAGAGAAATAGTAAGTTAGACTTTGGCACTTGAATTATTGTGATGGCTGAGATCATAGATTCCCAAACACACACAAATAATATTACAACCCTTCTTTTATTTTCCAAGTGAAAGAAAACTTCTCTCCCCCATTTCTCTCCATTCTCGGCCAAACTGGCAGCAACCACATCAAACAGCCATATCTCCTTCATTTCATACCTCAAATTTTGTGTTCTATAGATTGTTGGAAAGGTATTGAGATGCTCTACAACTCTTCTTCAGGAGTCTCGTCCAGAAAAGCAGGTTAGACCCTCGTTCTTCCACTTCTTTCAAAAGTGGTAATGCTGACTCCGAAAATCTAATTTGTTTCTTGAATTCCTTTGCAAGTTTGAAGATGATAAACATAGATCAAGGCTCTCTTAAGGCTTACAAGCTTTTGTTAGTGTGTTTGAGAATTCAAGAAAGGTATAAGATCCCTCCACTCTTAGTTCATGTCAAGTTTATGGTTTATATTTCAAGCTATAAGTAATAGTGTAGTTCTTGGTGTTTTGGGCCTTTGGTGATGAGGTCTTGAGGATTGATGTTTGTTATTATGTTGTAATCCATGTTATTAGATTATGTAGTCTTGTATGGGTTAAGGATGAGACTCTTGGTGGTTGTATTAAAGTAGAACAAGAGATCTTAAAAGTTAAAGTGGTGAATAAGGATGTTGGAAATCTTCGTGACATGTTCTGTTTTATTAAGAGATTTCGGACCATCAAAACTTGTCACCTTGAACCCCACCACACATTTCTGGAAAGGTTTTGTTTTGTAGTTTCTAGACATATAAAGTTCATTGTGAGATGATTTATGGTTTGTGAGTTATGGTCAAATTAGTAAGGAGTGGTCCTCAGGAGAAACTGGTACATTAAACTGATTTTGAGAGGCTAAACAAACCCCTTAAAAATTGGTTGTAGATTATGAAAATTTTGGCATAGCTAGCCCTTACAGTATAGAAGGCGACCCAAAAAGAATAGTTCCACACCGTAGTTGACCAAGTTTCTAAAATCCGTTTTGCCTACCCACACTCGTGTTTTCCATATCGAAACAATTTTGATAAATATCATAAACACTTAAGAAGTTCCTTGAGGTGGTTTCGTATTTAATTATGGACTTTTCAATTTATTAAATATGTTGGAATGCGAGTCGCGTAATAGTAACTTCCCGAAAAGTCAACTCTAGGTGCATCATTTTTACGAGCCATTTTGGCTAAGATAAAAGAACAATTACAAGTTGATTAAAACACGAATGTTGTTGAGGAAAATCAAGACTAGGTATTGGAATAAAGAATTGGATTAAAGGATGTTGACACAATAGTTTTATTAATGAATTAAGGAGTCCCGAGGAAGTGAAGTGTCGAGCAAGATAAATATTATTAGCAATGACAAAGAACTTGGTGAAGTTAAAAGGCGTTGATTTGATCGTAATCAGTTGACGAAGTTAAGTGTACTTATTAGTGGTTTTGGTAGTTCTTTGGGTTAAGAAGGCTAACCAAGATTATTCTGTTTGTTTCTAGAACTATCAGGAACGAGTGGGACATGAGAGATGTACTCTGGATTCCAGGCAAGTTTTCCAATCCTAAGCTTTTTGTTTTCAAAATATTATTTTTTGATTCTGCCTATGCAAGTTTTTGAAACTTGTACTTCAAGTATTTCTAAACTGTCGTTGTTGTGATATAACTGCTATGAACTGCTTAAAAGTAGCATGAGATGTATGGTTTATTTACAAAGATATATAACCTGTTAAGTAAGTACGTATGCATAAATACATATATATGTATACGTTGATGTGTTAAGACTCTCAAGTAGGGTATGATAATACCCTTTTCTCAAGTAAGGGAGTCGGAGATATTTCGTCCGGATATGGACATAAAAAAAAACCCGGAAGTCACCGGAGATGATATATGACGTATGATCGATTTAAAAATATTCCAATAAATATAAATTGGATATTTTCATATTAAAAATCCCTTTGATGATATTATTGAATATTATTTAAATCATTATTAATTATCCCAAGCGGATTATTTATTTAATAAATATTATTTAAATATTTATTAAATACTCCAGGATGATTTAAAAATCATATTATTTATTTGAAAGTTATTTAAGTCTTTAAAAATTATTTTAAATATTTCTGATCATCAGAAAAATTATTTAAAAATAGTACGGGTTCCCATTTAATAATTACTAATAGTCTCACTCATCGAAATGTGTCGCTATCACTCACGAACTTATCAAAACTCGGGAACCCAAGGTTTTGGGAGCCAGTATTAATGTTTTCTCCCTTCGCTATCTATAAGACAAACAAGAAGTACACCCTACCTAGTAAGGAGGGCTCAGGTTTGACTAATTACTGAAAAACTCCGACCAACTCCCAAGTTATGTTTTGTAATGAGCTTCCTAAGTAAATGAAATCTGTTGACTAAGGTCAACCCACATGTCAAAGTTACTTCCTTAATTATTCATGGAAGTAAAGCTAATTAAATGTTATCAAACCTATCAACAAGCTCCGTGCTTGATATAGAATTGCTACCAAACCTGTCAACAAGCTTTGTTCTTAGGGAACTTGATTAAATTTTGTTCCGATGATGGATAGGATTCTTTAAGGGATTGGAGGAAGAGGGGGCTAAGCTCTCGGGCGTAGTCCAAATATTAAGGCCCATATGCGGTCAGGGTGCAACCCGATAAAGGAACGTCGTCCTTCTACTAGTAGAGAAGCAGAGGCACGATGCATTGGCTGATCATCAGATATCGTGGAAGAGGCTCCAGCATAATCCCATTCTTCCAATTGGAATTGTACTGCAATATTGTAACGAAAGCCTAGATGTTGAGTTACCGATAATATTGATAGTGGTTGAATAATGTATTCCCTGAACAGAAATTGAACTGTAAGGTGTTTTGACGAAAATGATATACGTATATGTATATATTTTCAAATTCGAGGAATACTTGGAACCTTATCAATGGTTCGATTTTCGTATGTTGGAAAGCAAGTATTGTAGCAATCTTGAACTGTGTATTTTGAAAAGCTTTCTAAAGGATTAGCAAAACTATAGTGTATATTATTTTGCTACGATATGCAGTTCATTATTATGAACTTAATTTGTTCGTATGATATCATTTTCTTAAAACTTCATACTGAGTACGAGTATTTATTCAAAACTCGGACATGTATATTGTCGAGTTATATTTTGATAACATGAGATATATGCTCATAGATTTGGAAATGATTTTCGAGACAAATCATATTATTTCTCAAAACGGAAAACTTGCTGAGCATTATGTAGCTCATTCTTGCTTTATAAAAACCTTTCAGAAAGAGAAGAATTGGGTCGGTTAGCTCCGTACCAGCAGAAGAGAAATAGAGGAATTACCCCTGGGATGATTCAATTCCGGATAAATACTGCAAGTAAATCTGATGGGATTTTCAGCCGTATTTGTAAGACTTGCCTTCAAGTGCGGTTTGTGTAAGTGAACTTGTGTATGATTTTGGATTGTACAGTTGAATTGAAATATTTATTGTTGTATTTGATTATCGTTTCTGAGGCTCTAACTTGTGTGTGTGTGAAATATTGAGGTCTAGATTGGTGTAGTGTTGAGTTGTAAGATTAATACAGGTACGAGATGATTGGATGGTGACGTGACGACCCAAATTCCTGACCTCAGATTTGGGGGCGTTACATAAATGGTATCAGAGGGATAAGTTATAGTACTCAGAAAAGAGAGTGTTGAGAGATATGCCTAAGTAGAAGAATGATGTAAGAGATTATAGTAAGTTACTATTGGATTACTGGAAGAAGTACCGGTGAGTGAAGTTGATTGGAATGATTACTTGAGGTATTACACTAGGATCGATATAATCCTTAGAGACCTTCAAAATGATGAGTAGAGAGTTGGGAGTCATACCTGACTTATCAGATGTAATGATATATGAATCAGAGTGAAACCTCAAGAGTAGTTGAGTAAGAGGCGATATTGCTAATATGATTGGATGACTTAGCTGGTATAAATTTTGTTGCCCATAGTCCTTCACACTTTAGCCATAAGGTAGCGGCATTTTAAGAATCGAGAAGTTTAGACTTCCTTATATAATTAAGGGTACTAGTCCTTGGAATAATGAAAGGCCTTTATTTTGGCTATAAGATTTGATTTCTGACAAGTAGCGGTTTTACCGGAGAAAGTGGTTACTATACCATTATGGATTCCATTACCCTCGATGGAGAATTTTATATATGTTATACGAGAAATTTATCATAAGACTAACATGCTAGACGATGTCAAGTACGATTCGTACGTTGGAACGTGATGGTTCAACTCAAAGAACAAACACGAAGAGTTAATGATATAACTCCAGTGAAGTTGGATATGGTCGTAACGAGCGATCTCAGGATCTACTAGAAGAGAGACCAGTGAGTCTAGAGCGGAATTCTTTGATAGAGATTTTATCAGAGACTACGTATATATACTTGTATACCTCTATATTGTTGGTAACGTATGTTCACGTGCACACACCCGCCACTGAACCTATGGACGACATTGAGATCCCTGAGAGATCTCTTTGATCTATTCCCAAGGGGAACTGGCCACTTGTGATTCATGTCAAAGGGATGAAGTAGGACCCTATGGACTTAGTAGGTGTCCCTAGAATGATGTGAAGCATGGTCTCCAAGATAAAGCACGGAAATGACAGATATAATTACGAGACCCAAACTTAATAAGTGACTTTAAAATGATGATTGAGAGACATCCTAGTCGGTATCTGGTATTATGAAGATGAAGAGATGAAGTTATCCTTGTAATGGTGATAATGAGATGCATGAATAGTCATCAAATTACATTGGTAATTACTAACCAGTGCACTACTTCATTTAGACTATTCATTAACCATGTTATCTCGATTAGTTTATATTAGGTAACTTATCTAACTTTCTACTTCGACCTTGTGTAATAACAACCAGTGACATACTTTCCCTAAACCAGAACTTATCCAAAGTATCTTAATTGATCCCGGAGTATTCTATCAAAGTTTATGATTATCTTGTTCTACTCAGGATTATTTACCCTTTCTTTCAAATCATCAAAGGAATGTTCAGCAAATGTTTCCTTAATTAATCGCCGAATACCCCTTCACATATATTGATATTTGGTTGCTTCTTTCATACTTGCACTCTTCAGTTGAGCTCATAAATGTTTAACAAATTGTTGAGAACATGGATGATCTAATATCCAGATATCCCTCATGAATTATTTTCTTCTATTCAAGATGAGATTGTAAATCGTACATTGAAATCATAGTAAGGATATCATTTTGATATTGATATTCCGAATTTATTCCTATTGTAGAATCTGATAAAGTACCTGTACGGAGGCACCCTTGGGTGGACCGTTTCACTGATAAGTAATATTTGATGAGAGGTTATTGATTGTTCCGTCTAGTCCAAAATTGCGACGATATGAAGAACATCTTGCTAATTGTCCTAGCTAGTGGTGATGTTTCAAACTAGTGAACTAGTAAACTTTGTCTAGCTAGTTGCTAGTATTTCTTGAAAAGGATTAGTTATTGTTTCACTGGTCCATCTTCCAAATTAACTCATTCAGCAATTCCGCAATGCATTTTGTATACGATAAAGTATGATGATGAAAGTTTCAACGAATAATTTGATTGAGACCAAGCAAGGTCGCCCACTTAACTTGAATTCTTACCCATCTTATTATCAGACTTTATGTCACTTGAATATTCTATTCTATTCTTACCCACTATGAAGATTCATTTGAAATCGTTGACTACTTGAATGATAAGCTACTTCATTCTTTAATTATCATGGAGTAGAATTGCTTCTATTGGTTGAAAGTTTTTAATAAGACTTCATGATTTTCTCTTAATTATTCAAGAGGAGAAGTATTCACCAGATGTAAGAATTTTATAAAGACCGTATATATGACCTTTGTATCCAACAATCATTGCCCTCGTGCAACATTCTCCATGACAGCATTTTATAAAATTATAAGGGCATGGAAGAATAAACCTCATTGTGTTCTATCTATCCCTCCTTTGTCTTTTGAGCAGTGAGACTCCTAGCATTCGGGACTCATTAATATCCTTGAAACTCCTAATATACAAATTCTTATTGAAATTTTTATGACATTGGTGTTCGAAACCATTCCGTTTCAAAAGTAATTATTAAGGTGAACGGGAGGTACAATTGTGAACCGTTGCACCACTATAAGATTGAAAATCAAGTGTCATATTTGTGCAGCCAGAGCGTTATGTCGAGTAATTATTTAAATTAGGAATAACATGGCGGAGCATACCACCAGGACCTTTAATATGATTGCAAGGAATGTTATAGGAAATGATGAGGTGATAGAGAGTACGCTCCTACTAAACGTTGTCAGGATGTTATATTAATGAATTCTGAAGTTACCAAGCCTTTTCCTGCTCCAAGAAATGCAAATAGATTGCGACGGAAGGCATATCCCTAGAGGAAAATAACATGGAAGCGAGATGGACAAGAAAGAAAGAAATATCGTGGCGATAATGTGAAGCTTACTTAGCATACAGGGATTGACTTACGTGGAGAGACGCAATGTGTAGAAGGCACCTAGTCGCAAGGGATGCATAAATATATATCCTAATAATCCTTCGAGATTACCACCTAATGAAGTTTATTAGGAATCGCAACAGCATGTCGGCTCATGACCGATTGCCGTTAGTCGTAAAAGAGGGTGATCGTATGATATCTTACATATAGCATCGAGAATCGGTACCATTATCGGCGACAAGAGAATTTTTTACCAGTTAAAATGTGTAGTTACCTTTTTAAGACAAGTTAAATAGTGGATTTCACCAACTCAAGATCGACCTCCGTACTTTACCAAAAGATGGCATTTTGCACTCATCTAAACGTTATAATTTTTTTGGGTAGTATCGCTTGGATTGACCAATGAGTCAAAGCCTTTATGGATTAATGAATAAAGTTTAATAACGGAATGAGATGTCAGCAACAACCTCCTTGTTAGCTGTACTTGATGATAAAAAGGGGACTTTGAGAGTCATGATGTTTTAAGAGTATAGGATGTGTGTTGATGCAGCAGAAAGGGATGATTACCTATGCGTCTAAGTAGTGTAAGGAGTACGAGATAAGATATACTAATTGTGATTCGGGATTAGCCATGATAGTGTTCACGCAAAAAACTAAGACGTTAACTTGATGAGAAAAGTGTTAATTTTTTTACCACAAGAGCCATAAGTATACCTTCATATTAGAAACTAAATACAGAGAAGAGAAGATGGTGGAAGTGAACAAGGAGCATGATGGAGGAATTCGTTATTATCCAGAAAAGGCCAAGGTGGTGGTCGATACCTATGGAAGAGATTATTCGGAATTCAGTCAGAATTGACCAAGGAAATAGAGTATATGTGATAAAGAATAATTGTGGAGGAAAATGACTAAATTGTGGGGAAGGAAAAAATGTATATAGAGTAAAAGAATGTTTGGAAATGAATATGGAGAATGGTATTGACGAAATATTAAGTACAACGTGACATGTCAAAAGCAGGATGACTGAGACCTAATGGATTATTTCATCCTATAGAGAATTCTTAACGTGGAGCTTCTGTAGCAGTTGGGGCAGATAGAGACCTAAGGGTGAATCTCGAATACGGAAGGTACTTGTAGATATGTTTAATCATGAGATTGAACATGTGAACTATTACGATTCGCGACCAATGGACAAGTAGAAGAATTATCTATACAATCAAATTCATATTAAGCGTCGTGCCTTAAATTTCCTGGGGAAGTCGAGGGTAATCCTTTATTAATGGTGGGAATTTCGTTATCACGATAGTCATCATGTGAGCTGAAGGATGTCACTTATAAAGCTTACTACATAAAGGAAGTTTCGATTTTCCTCGCGTTATGGAGACGTTAATGAACGAAAGATATAGGGACCTGAGCTAGTTCAACGAACAAAGAAGGATATACATTATACAAAGCAAGTGGTAGCGGCTGAAGGGAGGCAACACATGTGTGCTAATCAATCCAATAAATAAAAAGAGTATCGTACGTATCGATGCTATCTTAGAACATGAATTATGACCACCGGATATTTCACGTGCCTATGATACGAAGACTTAACGCGGATGCTGTGGATGCGACAGAATATAAACGTATAAGTAGTAGGATGGGAGTTGTCATTCATAGAACAACCGATGAAGAGTGCAAGACGGAAAGAGCATGCATTGAGGGATAACACTAGGATGCTGGTGAAAGCAAGGCGAGAGAACAAAATGATTGAAGAGTCAATCTGAGAGTTGGAAAGGGTGAAGTTGGAATATTACCCACGACTATCTACTTTAGATTCCGGGACGGAATCCTTTTAAGGAGGGGAGACTGTAATAACCCTAATTTTTTTGTGAATATTTGAAACTTGGATGAATAGTGATTTTATGGGTGGACGATTTTTTTTTTTTTTTGCAGCCACGCTAGGTACAAATTATTAAATGAGGATTTTGATTTGATATTACGTCTTTACGATGCAAATGAGTGTATGTAAAAGTCGTTAGTTTTCGACAAAACCAATTATTTCAAATGGTCATATTTTACGAGACATAAAAGACTTAGAGAATTACATTATGACTTGAAGAAGTACATTATGGACGGGAGAATCATAGATTTCGAATTCCACCATTTAAGATGAACTACAAGTACTTGCATTAGTAAGGAATTTCGAGGGAGAGATTTTTTTGTCACGAAACGTCTCGGGAATTTATCGTACTTACGAAAACATTTACGTAACAAGTGTGGGGAGCAAGTAAGTAGCCATGCAAGCTAAAGAGCCAAGCAAACCAACACTTAGGAAACAAACCAAACTAGTTAAGATCAAACAAAAAGTACAAAGAAACAAAATTCCATGTTTCATGGAATTGGCTTCATAAGTCAAAAAGAGAAATAGTAAGTTAGATTTTGACACTTGAATTATTGTGATGGCTGAGATCATAGCTTCCCAAACACACACAAATAATATTACAACCATTCTTTTATTTTCCAAGTGAAAGAAAACTTCTCTCCCCCCATTTCTCTCCATTCTCGGCCAAACTGACAGCAGCCACTTCAAACAGCCATATCTCATTCATTTCATACCTCAAATTTTGTGTTATATAGCTTGTTGGAAAGGTATTGAGATTCTCTATAACTCTTCTTCAGGAGCCTCATCCAGAAAAGCAAGGTAAGGCCCTCGTTTTTCCACTTCTTTCAAGAGTGGTAATGCTGACTCCGAAAATCTAACATGTTTCTTGAATTCCTTTGCAAGTTTGAAGATGATAAACATAGATCAAGGCCCCCTTAAGGCTTACAAGCTTTTGTTAGTGTGTTTGAGGATTCAAGAAAGGTATAAGATCCCTCCACTATTAGTTCATGTCAAGTTTATGGTTTATATTTCAAGCTATAAGTAATAGTGTAGTTCTTGGTGTTTTGGGCCTTTGGTGATGAGGTCTTGAGGATTGATGTTTGTTATTATGTTGTAATCCATGTTATTAGATTATGTAGTCTTGTATGGGTTAAGGATGAGACTCTTGGTGGTTGTATTAAAGTAGAACAAGAGATCTTAAAAGTTAAAGTGGTGAAAAAGGATGTTGGAAATCTTCGTGACATGTTCTGTTTTATTAAGAGATTTCGGACCATCAAAACTTGTCACCTTGAACCCCACCACACATTTCTGGAAAGGTTTTGTTTTGTAGTTTCTAGACATATAAAGTTCATTGTGAGATGATTTATGGTTTGTGAGTTATGGTCAAATTAGTAAGGAGTGGTCCTCAGGAGAAACTGGTACATTAAACTGATTTTGAGAGGCTAAACAAACCCCTTAAAAATTGGTTGTAGATTATGAAAATTTTGGCGTAGCTAGCCCTTACAGTATAGAAGGCGACCCAAAAAGAATCAAGTAAAAATGTTAATTTTTCAATTTTATAAAAATGTCAGAACCAAAGTTGCGCGACGACAACATGCCCTGCATAGCCACTGCCCTGTTCTGAGAAACTCGGAAAATGAGTCCCCTGACCGGGGGTAAAACTTTGTTGGATTATATTCTAGAGATTCTCTAGATCATGCACGCGAAAACGGTGCGTCATTTGAGTTAACGGTTAAGGAGTTATTAGCATTTTAGTGAAACTAGCGCAAATAGTTCCACTCCGTAGTTGACCAAGTTTCTAAAATCCGTTTTGCCTACCTACACTCGTGTTTTCCATATCGAAACAATTTTGATAAATATCATAAACACTTAAGAAGTTCCTTGAGGTGGTTTCGTATTTAATTATGGATTTTTCAATTTATTAAATATGTTGGAATGCGAGTCGCGTAATAGTAACTTCCCGAAAAGTCAACTCTAGGAGCACCATTTTGATGAGCCATTTTGGCTAAGATAAAAGAACAATTACAAGTCAATTAAAACACGAATGTTGTTGAGGAAAATCAAGACTATGTATTGGAGTAAAGAATTGGATTAAAGGATTTTGACACAATAGTTTTATGAATGAATTAAGTAGTCCCGAGGAAGTGAAGTGTCGGGCAAGATAAATATTATTACAAATGACAAAGAACTTGGTGAAGTTAAAAGGCGTTGATAGGCTCGTAATCAGTTAAAGAAGTTAAGTGTACTTATCAGTGGTTTTGGTGGTTCTTTCGGTTAAGAAGGCTAACCAAGATTGTTATGTCTGTTTCTAGAACTATCCGGAACGAGTGGGACATGAGAGATGTACTCCGGATTCCAGGCAAGTTTTCCGACACTAAGCTTTTTGTTTTCAAAATATTAAATTTTTATTCTGCCAATGCAAGTTTTCGAAACTTGTACTTCAAGTATTTCTAAACTGTCGTTGTTGTGGTATAACTGCTATGAACTGCTTAAAAGTAGCATGAGATGTATGGTTTATTTACAAAGATATATAACCTGTTAAGTAAGTACGTATGCATAAATACATATATATGTATACGATGATGTGTTAAGACTCTCAAGTAGGGTACGATAATACCCTTTTTTCAAGTAAGGGAGTCGGAGATATTTCGTCTGGATAAGGACATAAAAAAAAACCCGGAAGTCACCAGAGATGATATATGACGTACGATCGATTTAAAAATATTCCAATAAATATAAATTGGATATTTTCGGATTAAAAATCCCTTTGATGATATTATTGAATATTATTTAAATAATTATTAATTATCCCAAGCGGATTATTTATTTAATAAATATTATTTGAATATTTATTAAATACTCTAGGATGATTTAAAAATCATATTATTTATTTGAAAGTTATTTAAGTCTTTAAAAATTATTTTAAATATTTCTGATCATCGGAAAAATTATTTAAAAATAGTACGGGTTCCCATTTATTAATTACTAATAGTCTCACTCATCGAAATGTGTCGCTATCACTCACGAACTTATCAAAACTCGGGAACCCAAGGTTTTGGGAGCCAGTATTAATGTTTTCTCCCTTCGCTATCTATAAGACAAATAAGAAGTACACCCTACCTAGTAAGGAGGGCTCAGGTTTGACTAAGTACTCAAAAACTCCGACCAACTCCCAAGTTATGTTTTGTAATGAGCTTCCTAAGTAAATGAAATCTATTGGCTAAGGTCAACCCACATGTTAAAGTTACTTCCTCAATTATTCATGGAAGTAAAGCTAATTAAATGTTATCAGTGAAGGGTTTCGAGCATCAAACGCAGCGGAAAGCAAAAATTAAAAACAATAAAATCGAAACCCAATCGCAGGATCCATGCAAAACAAGACATTTAATTCGTAGTTATGAACGTTTACCTTAAAACGAAGCTTTAACAGTTGATGAAAATGGAGGTCCAACGATGAAATCACCACACACAGCCCTTGTAGCAAGATCTGCGTCTCCAAAGAAGTCCACACGAACGTCCGATCGTCCAACGATCAAGGGAGCCGGTACTAGCCGATCGATGCCCCTTTCTCTCTCTCTCTCTCTCTCTCTCTCTCTCTCTCTCTCTAGCCTCTCAAAGAATAGAGCAGCTAGGGTTTTGCTAAAAACGATTTTTCCAAAGTTGTAACCCTAAACCATACATCATTATGTATTTATAGGGAGAGAGTTGGGCCTTAAAACCATAAATCGTTTGGGCTTCTCTAAACCAATCTGATTTTGGTTTTAATGTTAAATTTGATTTTTTTTAAATAATTAATTAAGACCATCTCAATTAATTAAATAACCAATTTTGAATTTAATGATTTAATTTAAATTCGTAATTTAAATTAAAACTCCTTTTAAACGTTCTTATTGTGTAACCCTTTAGGTTATTATTACGTTGGCAATAATTTTAATATCAAATAATAAAATTATAAACAATGAGCGGCATCTAGTAATACATCATTGCTACCCAAGTAATAATAATAATTGGTGATCCAATTAAACCTTTCGTGATTAATGTTTCCGTGTAATATAATCCCTTTAACCATATATTATAGATTAAACTCGAGGCATGTAATTAGTCATCCTCTTCAACGTTTAATCCGGGTTTCCTTGATCAATGAGTAGACTATTAAAACAAATCAATATTTGAGCATGGCCATGCATTTTCATAGTCTCACTCAATCAAGAGGCCAATAATATCTCTCTTAATAATAGGAGGGTTAAATCCTTTATCTATCATTCACATTTCTCATACGTCTCATAACATACCCGATGTCCACTTTTATCATTACCCGGTCAAAGGTAACTTTTAATGAAGTCAAAATATATTAATCCTCGTATAGAAATATAATGATCTCAAGTCTAAGGACCATTACACCATTATCACTGTGAGTCTTTCTAATGACATTATCAACATGTAGAATCTCACTGTGGGTCAATCCAGTGCCATGTAGAATATTACATGCAACTATGTTCTTGACTTTAGTATCACTATACCTATGACCAATGAGATGTGGTCATCAGTCAACAAACATACTAATCTTTATGCAATATAATTGTCCCATATTAATAATGATCGATTAGGGATATTTAGGAATATAAACACTATTCATATAATCTCATTTTTAAGTCACATACTTAAAGATATTGAATACAGGTTACATATTCCAAGGACATTTATTATTCTAACATTTATTTCTTAGTGAATTAAGACATAATAAATAAATATAAAATAATCGTTGGAACATAATAAAATAGTCTTTCCTAGAAGCACAACTACATTGTCTCTAGGGCACTAACACTATCAATCTCCCACTTGCACTAGAGCCAATCGCCCATGTATCTAATACCCATGGAACTAGTGTGACCTTCGTGCTTCTGCTACGACGAAAGCCTTGGTCAGTGGGTCCGCAACATTTTCATTAGTATGCACTTTACATATATGTATATCTCCTTAATCATTAATCTCAATAATAAGGTGATATCGCCTAAGTATATTCTCAACCAACCTCCTTGGCTGCTTCGCAAGCATCAATATACTCAGACTCCATTGTAGAATCATTTAATGTCTTTACTATGAACTATTCCAGCTTACAACATTTTTATTTAGACAAAACCCGAATCCAGACTAGGAAACATCATCGTCCCTATCTGTCTGGAAACTAGCATCTGTGTAACCTCTTACAACCAGCTTCTCATCTCCTCTGTATATCAAGAATGAATCTTTAGTCCGTTTAAGGTACGAGACATCAGGACGAGTGACCCTCACCTGGATTAGACTGGTATCTGCTCGTCATGCTCAAAGCATACGAGACATCAGGACGAGTACATATCATTGCATACATTATAGAACCAATTGCCGAAGCATATGGTACTTGACTCATACGATCCTTATCATCTGATGATTTATGACAATTTCCCTTTGAGATCACTATCCCATGAGACACCGAGACATATCCCTTCTTTGCCTCTTGCATCCTAAAACGATGCAACACTTTGTCAATGTATGTACTCTGATTTAAGCCGATTAATCTTTTAGATCTATCTCTATAGATCATGATCCCTAAGATATAGGTAGCATCGCCTAAGTCTTTCATCAAGAAACTTTTTCCCAACCAAGTCTTCACAGCCTGTAGAGAAGGAATGTCATTCCCTATTAGTAATATGTCATCAACATATAACACTAGGAATGCCACATGGCTCCCACTAACCTTCTTGTAAACACACGGCTCATCCTCATTTTGTATGAAGCCAAACTTTTTGACTGTTTCATCAAAACGGATGTTCCATCTCCTTGAGGCCTGCTTCAATCCATAAATGGATCGTCGTAACTTACAAACCATTCTAGCAAACCTTGGATCGACAAAACCCTAAGGTTGTGTCATGTACATATCCTCTTCTAAGCTCTCATTTAAGAAAGCGGTCTTAACATCCATTTGCCAGATCTCATAATCATAATAAGCTGCCATCGCAAGCTAAATCCTGATGGATTTGACCATAGCAACCGGTGAGAAAGTTTCATCATAATCAATACCATGAATTTGCTTGAAACCTTCTGCCACTAGTCTTGCCTTGTAGGTCTGTAAATTTCCATCCATGTCAGTTTTTTTTTCTTGAAAACCCACTTGCACTCCATGGGTTTTACCCCATCCGGTGGTGCAACCAAAGTCCATACTTGGTTTTCATACATGGAATCCATCTCAGATTTCATGGCCTCCAGCCATCTCTTAGAATTTGGATTGTTCATAGCATCCTTATAGGTGAGAGGCTCATCATTATCTATAAGCATCACATCGCCACTATGGGTCAGGAGAAATCCATAATACCTCTCTGGCTCACGACGAATCCTACAAGATCTACGAACGACCTGTGTTTCTTGAGCAGCATTGTTCTCAACATCTTGAGTCTCATTATGCTCATGTTCCAACTCTGGTTCAACATTATCTTGTAGTTCTTGATTCTCATAGAGATCTATTGTCCTCCCACTGTTTTTCCTAGAAAGCAGTTCTCTCTCTAGAAACATAGCCATTCGAGCAACAAACACTTTGTTCTCGGACGATTTATAGAAATAATACCCTTTAGTTTCTAACAGGTATCCTACAAAATTACATTTATCTGATTTCGGTCTTAGATTATCAGAGACTAAGCGTTTCACAAACGCTTCACATCCCCAAACTTTCATAAATGAAACGTTATTACGTTTATCAGTCCATATCACATATGGTGTCATTTGAACCGATTTCGAAGGAACTCAGTTTAGTGTTTGTGCAGCCGTCTCTAGGGCATAACCCCAGAAACTGAGTGGAAGATCTGCATGACTCATCATCGATCACACCATGTCCAACAAGGTATGATTTCTCCTTTCAGACACCCCATTCCATTGTGGTGTTCCAGGAGCTGTGAGTTATGATACGATACCACACTCTTTTAGGAAGTTCTTGAATTCCAAGCTTAAGTATTCTCCCCCACGATCAGATCGTAGAGTTTTAATACTTTCGCCTAATTGTTTTTCAACTTCAGCCTTATACTCTTTGAATTTTTCAAACGATTCGGATTTGTTCTTCAAAAGATAGACATATCCGTATCTACTAAAATCATCAGTAAAGGTTATGAATTAATAAAAGCCACCTCTTGCCATCATACGCATTGGACCGCATACATCACTATGTATCAATTCCAATAGTTTGGTGGCCCTCTCACCATGTCCGGGAAAAGGAGCTTTAGTCATTTTTCCAATGAGACATGGTTCACATTCCTCGTATGGTTCGAAATCAAACTTATCCAAGTATCCATCCATATATAACTTGGAAATGTGATTCTCATTTTTATGGCCTAAACAATTGTGCCAGAGGTATGTTTGATTTGAGTCATTTGTCTTAAGACGTTTATTATTTATGTTATAGAAGGAGTATCAAGATCAAGAACATATAAACCATTATACAAACGTGCAACCCCATAGGTAACATTATTTAATGAAAATGAACAACCATTGTTCTGAATCAAAAATGAAAGACCAATCTTGTCCAAACAAAAAATGGAATTAATGTTTCTGCAAATCGCAGGCACGTAAAACAGTTCTCAAGTTCTAAAATAAGCCGAGTGGGAAATGATCAATAATAAGTCCCTACAGCTAAGGCAGCAACCTTTGCTCCATCGCCAACACGTAGGTCGACTTCTCCTTCACCAAAGTTCTACTCCTTCGAAGTTCCTTCACATTTATACGAATGTGAGAACCACATCCAGTATCTAATACCCATGATGTAGAAGTAGACAAATTGACTTCTATAATATAAATGCATGAATCAGAAATCTGAACATCATTCAGTTTCTTTAGATCCTCCAAATTATTTTGACAGTTTCTCTTCCTTTCATCCTGTTTACTCGCATACAAGACCTTGCTTGTATTAAATCTCTCTTGATGAGCCTGTCCTTCAAACATACGTTTAAGGTGCTCGATCATGATATAAGAATCAAAATTCTCATGTTGTTTCTGCAGCTCAGGACTCATAGTCGCAAGCATCAAACAGTTGACATCGGTGTCATCATCCAAATGCTTCTGACAAGCATTTCGTTGAGTCTCCGTTGCACCTTCAGAGAGAGGTCCAGGGTGAGGAATATTAATGACATAGAGCTTTCGCTCTTGCCTGAGGACAATCCTCAAATTCCTTTGCCAATCTAGGAAGTTAGTTCCTGTCAACTTGTCCTTCTCAAGGACTGATCGTACAGAGAAGTTATTTGAGTTGTTTGCCATTTTGAATTTTTACAATGTTAAAATGCATAAAATAATTAGTCTATGGAATTATTAAATTATGTTCAAGTGATTATTCATATATATATTCAAAATATATATATCTCCTACTATTTTTATCAAATTAATAGCCCTACCTATCAGTTTGGAAAAGTTTCTCTAAACCTTTCTAGTGAGCCAAGATCCATAGTTCATCACTTTTAAGGTCAGCTTTGGATTTTCTCCTTAAAATGATTATTTAGGTAGACAACATTTGTCATTTATATCACATATAACTCTTGGATAGTTTGGTAGAACAACATTTGTTCACATAACAACATTTGCTCCTATTTATCCAATAAATCATACCAAACTCTATGCCTCTAAGTTCACAATCCTATTGTGGTCACTTAGTTAAGTCGAACCCAATGGTCTAACAGTTGAGTATCACTAACTTACTCGATCGCGCCTTACCACGATAAACGAGGGTACTCCGCTTTGGCGCACCTACCCTTGTCGATCTAGGTCTTGACGAGTGTTTCCCATTGGAAGGCATCTTAAACTTAATACTTTTCTTAAGGATTTGTTAATTAAAACGACCATGATCCCATCATAAAGAGATTCCCAATTTTTCCTTGAATTAAATACTTCAAATCAATATTCACCAATGGTTTGATTTCCAGGTTGTTGGAGGAGTCACAAACGGCCTCACCAAATACCCAACTTCCTTACAGGTATGACCCGTTTTTGACAAAATCTTCCCATATCGAAATAATTGAAAATTTGTATTTAATTCCGTGTTTCATAAACACAGAAATCTCATAGTCGTTATGTTTAATTTAAAAATCTCGAGTCGTTACAGATTTTATCTTGTTTAAGCAGGCATGGCATGGGTGATGTATCTAATACATTCATTCATACATG
This sequence comes from Saposhnikovia divaricata, assembly GCA_036435485.1. Lineage (NCBI taxonomy): Eukaryota > Viridiplantae > Streptophyta > Magnoliopsida > Apiales > Apiaceae > Saposhnikovia > Saposhnikovia divaricata. Next base: position 63,416,877 of record CM071595.1, on the reverse strand, counting down.
ATTAATCTAATTAAAGCATGCATCATAATGTATCTTACACATACATTCATACATCAATATGTAAAGTGCAGTATGTAAACGTGCTTGGTTATGATCTTGATCCTATGAGATCCTTCTAAGCTAATGGAAGGATCAATGGTCAATCTAAGGTTTAAAATAAATACAAGATTACAAGTCTTGCTTTCTTCTTGTTTTGCTCCTTGCTCCTTCTTGATTGGTCATCCTTCATTCTCCAAGTACAATTACAAAGTGTTAGGAATATGTTGTACTTGATGATAACTTCACAATCAATCAAATTGTTTAAGGTTTTGTAGCTGTCAACGGATGAGGATTTATAACTCTATCCGTTGACAGGTAGCTCATCAACGGATGAGGTTTTGTAGCACACTGCAGTATCTCTATGTTATCAGTTGATAGTGTTTTTATCCACAGTCATGTTGACTATCAACGGATAGGCAGAATAGAGTAGCCAATTGTAAATAAGCTATGCTATGTAATTCTGTCTAAGTGAAAGTGTATCAACGGATGAAGACAAAACTCTATCAACGGATACAACACAAATCCACTCTATCAACGGATACAGCTCAAGTCCCATCATCAACGGATGTCAGTGTACATCATCAACGGATAATCATTGACACTATTTTCTATGATTAGCTGGAGATTAGCAGTTGATAAGGACATGTTTGACTGACAGATCACATGAGTTGAAAGTAGATACAAAAAGCAGTATGGCAGCCATACTTTGGAAACACAGAAGAAAGAAGCATTCTATTTACACTATGAATACAAGAAAGGTGAAGGAGACATGTCTGAACACAAGGACAACCTTTCGGCTACATGTGTATTTGGAGTGTAGTAGCAAGTCAACTAGAATTAGATTAGTATTATCTTATTCCAGTAGTACTTGTAAAACTTGGGATATATAACCAAGTGTAGCAACTCTTTGTAGGTTAAGAAAACAAACATATTTGCTTAGGGTTTCTTGAATATCCTTAGAAGCAAAGAGTTGTAAAAACGGCAGCTGTGTACATTTTGTATCACAGAGTTTTCTTCAAATAAAAGCTTCAGGTGGTGCATATTAACCACCTGATTTTATATGTGTTTGTGTTTAAATCTTACATTGCAATTATCTCTTCATAAGTTTCTGAAGTTCTTATCAGAAAGTCATAAATATCAAGAATTGTATTCAACCCCCCCTTCTACAATTATACAAGTGTGTAATATGGGAATAACAATTGGTATAAGAGCAAGCTTCTAACATATTTGAAGTTTAAAGATCAACACACTTCCAACATGTCTAAGAAGGATTATGGAGTGAAAATTCCAGTTCTTGATAGAGAAAATTACTTTCACTGGAAAGTAAAAATGCGTCTACATCTCTCGTCTATTGATGAGGGTTTTGTGGATTGCATTGACAAGGGTCCTCACGTTCCAATGAAGACAGCAACAAGAGTTGGCCTGGCTGATGATGTGCCTGACACTTTCATTCCCAAACCTGTTTCTGAGTGGAGTCTTGAAGATATTGCAGAAGTCCACAAAGACAAAAAGGCCATGAATATTCTGTTCAATGGTCTAGAAACAGACATGGTTGACAATGTTATTAACTGCACTACCGCCAAGGAAGTATGGGACATTGTTCAAACCCTGTGTGAAGGAACAGAACAGGTAAGGGAAAACAAGATGCAACTACTAATCCAACAGTATGAACATTTTCACTTTAAGAGTGGAGAAACATTGAATGATACATTTAGTAGATTTCAAAAGCTACTAAATGGTTTGAAACTGTATGGAAGAATCTATCAAGTTAAAGATTCTAATCTCAAATTTCTGAGATCACTGCCCAAGGAATGGAAGCCAATGACTGTTTCTCTAAGAAACACTCAAGAGTACAAGACATTTACTCTTGAAAGGCTCTATGGAACTTTAAAGACCTATGAGCTGGAAATGGAGCAGGATGAAGAGATTGAGAAGTCTCAAAAGAAAAGTGGGTCAGTTGCACTCGTTGCCAACTTGGAGCAAAAGGAGGAAAGGACAGAAACTGCTAGTTCTACACCAAACAGGGAGGTTTGTAAAGGTAGAGCAGAATCAAGCAGGAGCAAGGAAAAGGTGTCTGAGGAATTGAATGCTCTTCAGCAGGATGAATTGGATGAGATAGATGAGCACTTAGCTTTTCTATCTAGGAGATTCTCTAAGCTGAAATTCAAGAGAAACTCTGGGATGGCCAAGCCATTTAACAAGGATTTTTCCACAAACAACTATGTGGATAAATCCAAAATTAAATGCTATAATTGTGGAATTGCTGGTCATATGATAAGTGAATGCAGGAAACCTAGATCTGAGAACAAGGGAAAGCCAACTGAGGTTGTTGACTATAAGAAGAAATATTTTGATCTTCTCAGGCAGAAAGGAAAGGCATTCTTGACCCAAGAGTATGACTGGGCTGTTGATGACAATCATTCTGATGATGATGTTGAGTTAGTCAACCTTGCTTTAATGGCTGATTCTGGAGAGCAGGAAGCAAGTTCAGCTAGCAATCAGGGAAACAGAAGGAATCTATGGTACATAGACAGTGGATGCTCTAGGCACATGACAGGAGATTCAACCCTGCTCACAGAGTTCAAGGAAGGAGCTGGCCCTAGAATTACCTTTGGAGATGACAGCAAAGGATATACTAAGGGATATGGCCTGATTTCAAAAGACAATGTCATCATTGAAGAAGTGGCTTTAGTTGAAGGTTTAAAGCACAATTTGTTGAGTATCAGTCAGATTTGTGACAAAGACTATGAAGTAAAGTTCACAAAAGAAGCCTGTGTTGTTTCTGCCAAGGAAGACAACAATGTGGTATTGACAGGCTTTAGAAAAGGAAATGTTTACATAGCTGACTTCAATTCAGCATGCTCAGAATCCATTACTTGTCTCTTCAGCAAAGCAAGTAAGGATGAGAGTTGGCTATGGCATAAGAAGCTGTCACATTTGAATTTTAAAGTTATGAATGATTTGGTAAGAAAGGATCTTGCTAGAGGAATCCCTCATTTGGAGTTTGTCAAAGATGGGCTGTGTGATGCCTGCCAATTAGGGAAACAAAAGAAATCATCCTTCAAAAGCAAGACAGAGTCATCCATTGTTAAGCCTCTTCAATTGCTGCACATGGATTTATTTGGTCCAGTAAATGTCATGTCTATTTCAAAGAAGAAATACTGTTTGGTGATTGTAGATGATTTTTCTAAGTTCACGTGGACTTTCTTCCTACACTCCAAGGATTGTGCAAGTGAAATCATCATCAATCACCTCAGAATGCTAAAAAATGGTTCTGAAGACAGAGTACAAAGAATCAGGAGTGACAATGGTACTGAATTCAAGAATTCCACAATGAAGAATTTCTGTGAAGAGAATGGAATTGTCCATGAGTTTTCTGCTGCCAGAACACCTCAACAAAATGGGGTTGTTGAAAGGAAAAACAGAACTCTCATTGAAGCATCTAGAACAATGTTAAGTGAATCAAGGTTACCAACATATTTCTGGGCTGAAGCTGTCAACACTGCATGCTTTACTCAGAATATTTCCTTGGTCAATCAAGCTAGAGGAATGACTCCTTATCAGTTATTAACCAACAAGAAACCAACTTTAGCTTTTCTACATGTCTTTGGATGTAAGTGTTTTGTGCTAAGGAATCATGGAGATAACTTAGGCAAATTTGAAGCAAAGGCAGATGAAGCTATTTTCGTTGGATATGCAGCAGGGAAAGCCTACAAGGTCTACAATCTAAGAACCAACATTGTTATGGAATCTGTACATGTTGTGTTTGATGATCAAAAGATTCTAGGCCTAAATGATGAAGGTTACCATGAAAAGTTGGAATTTGAGAATGAAGGTGAAGGAAGAATGTACTATGATGATGATGAGGAGAATGAAGATCATGACCACAGAGATCTACCTAGAGCTGTTATGCCAACTAGAAGTGATGCTTACACTGAAAATGAAGCATCCTTTGATAGTCATTCTGGAACATCCGTTGACAGTCATTCTACAACATCCGTTGACACTATTAGAGATGCATCCGTTGACAGATATTCTCAAGCATCCGTCGACAGGCAAAATGATGCATCCATTGACAGTCAACTTCATAACTCAGCAAGGACAACAAACTCAGGGGGAGTTTCTCAAGGTCAAAATTCAATGCTAAATCAACATGATCATGGAAATGAAGCAACCTCATCAAGATCAAACCTTCCACCTGCAAGAAAATGGACAAGAAATCATCCATTTGAGTTAATCATTGGTGAATCAAATTCAAGAGTCCAAACTAGAAGGGCCACTCAAGCAGAATGTCTATACAGTAGCTTCCTGTCTCAAGAGGAACCTAAGAAAGTGGAAGATGCCCTTCTAGATCCAGATTGGGTGTTAGCAATGCAAGAAGAGCTAAACCAATTTGAAAGAAATATAGTATGGAAACTTGTGCCCAAACCTGATGATAGAAGTGTTATAGGTACTAAATGGGTTCTCAAGAATAAGACAGATGAAAATGGCATAATTGTGAGGAATAAAGCTAGATTAGTGGCAAAGGGCTATTCTCAAGAAGAAGGAATAGATTTTGATGAAACTTTTGCTCCAGTAGCAAGACTTGAGGCAATAAGAATCTTTCTAGCCTATGCAGCACATGCCAATTTCAAAGTCTATCAGATGGATGTCAAAAGTGCCTTTCTAAATGGGGAACTGGAAGAAGAGGTCTATGTACATCAACCTCCTGGTTTTGAGGATCCAGAATTTCCAGAATATGTATATCTTCTCATGAAAGCACTTTATGGTTTGAAGCAAGCACCAAGAGCCTGGTATGACACTTTATCTCAATTTCTTTTGGAGAACCACTTCACTAGAGGTACAGTAGATAAAACCTTATTTCATAGGGATATTAATGGCTCTTCAATACTTGTTCAAATCTATGTAGATGATATTATTTTTGGGTCTACAGATGAGAAGCTTTGCAAAAAGTTTTCCAAACTTATGCAAAGTAGGTATGAAATGAGCATGATGGGTGAATTAACTTACTTTCTTGGCCTACAAGTAAAGCAAGTTAATGAGGGCATTTTCATAAGTCAAACAAAATATATTTATGATCTCTTAAAGAAATTTGACTTAATGGATTGTACATCTGCTAAAACACCTATGGCCACTGCAACTAAGCTTGAGTTGAATACTAAGGAAAAGTCTGTGGACATCTCAAGTTATAGAGGCATGGTAGGTTCACTTTTATACCTAACAGCTAGTAGACCTGATATAATGTTTTCTACTTGTCTTTGTGCTAGATTTCAAGCTGATCCTAGAGAGTCTCACTTAATAGCTATTAAAAGAATTTTCAGGTATCTCAAGGGAACACCAAACCTTGGCATTTGGTACCCAAGAGAATCTGGTTTTGATCTAACTGGCTATTCAGATGCAGATTATGCAGGTTGCAGAGTTGATAGGAAAAGTACTACAGGTTCCTGTCAATTTCTAGGAAACAGGCTTGTGTCATGGTTCAGTAAGAAACAAAACTCAGTCTCCACTTCTACAGTTGAAGCTGAGTACATTGCGGCTGGAAGCTGTTTTGCACAGATTCTATGGATGAGAAACCAACTCATTGACTATGGTCTAAAAGTTGAGAAGATTCCAATTTTCTGTGACAACACAAGTGCTATTGCCATCACAGGGAATCCAGTGCAACATTCGAGAACCAAGCACATTGACATCAAATACCACTTCATTAGAGAACATGTGATGAATGGTACAGTAGAAATGCACTTTGTGCCAAGTGAAATGCAGCTTGCAGATATCTTCACCAAGCCTCTTGATGAATCCACATTCACAAGATTGGTAGGTGAGCTAGGTATGCTTAACTTGTCATAATTTCTAGTGATATTTGATTTCGATGAATTGAAGCTGGAAATGTGTTTTGATTTACTTGAAAGTTAAAACTTTCAGAAAAATTTTCTGCAGAAATTTTGCCTAAGGCAAAATTAACTTATCAACGGATATCCTTTTATCCGTTGATAGTATAAACACATTACTAGATTTTTGCATGTCAACGGGTAACAGGCTATCCACGTCATCAACGGATAAACTGTATCTCAACCGTTCATTCTATATCCGTTGATATACAATTTTTTTTAACCGTTGGTAACCGTGTATATCTAATCATGGCTGTACTTATTCTCTTTTTATTTATTATCTGACAGTTACTTTTGACCAATGAAGTAATTACTTTTAATTATTTCATTTTTTTTATTCTTGAAAAATATAAAAGGCGGATTTGTACTCTCACATCTCACTTTTATTCATTTTCAAGCATATCAAAAGTTAACTGCATCTTCTTCCCTAAAACTCTCTGTAACCAAAGTTCAATCACTTCAATGGCGCCTATTGTTAAAATGATGTCCTCCACTGGGTTTACCTATGAGAAGAACAATTTCGCGGCCTTTGTTGACACAGTGAATGCTCCAGAAGCTTACCACACTTTGATGAGTTTCGTGAAGAAATGCAAACTGTCATATGCTATGACGGCCACCACTCCCTTAATCCACGAGGTAATTGAAGAAATGTGGACATCTGCTGAGTACAATGGCACAGACGGTACAATTGCTTTTTCTTTAAAGGGTAAAAACTATGTGGTTAATTCTGATGTAATAACTGCTTGTTTTAAATTGCCTGAGAATAACTGTCTGAAAGTACCTACTGATGCTGAAATTGTTGCCATGCTTAATTCTATTAATTATGCCCTTAGTACTGAAAACTTAGGGAAAATTGCTAGAAAAGGAATGGTTAAAGAATGGAGCTATTTCTGTGATGCCTTCACTAAAACTTTTTCAGGAAAAATTAATAATTTTGATGCTGTTACCCAGTCCATGCTAACAATGATGTGTATGCTTTTAAATGATAAATTCTATAATTTTGGCACATTAGTTATGTATGAGATAGCTGCAAAGTTGGGTAAAAAGGAAACTAGGAGCAAGAATATCTACTTTGCTAGATTTTTAATGCTCTTAGCACTGCATGTGTCTGAGAATAAGCTATCCATTGCTAACCCGGATAGCAAGTTCCAATGTTTTGTTCAGGAGAAGAGAGTCTTAAGTGACCTGATTCGAATGAACCTCAATGCAGGAGTACAGTTGGTATATCTACCAATTGTTCAGGTAACTATCTCTAACTCTGAAACCCCTATCTCCAACCCCCAAATTTCTTTGCCTTCTAGTGTCACAATGGAGTCTGTAGTTGTGACCAAACAGGCTCCTACCAAAGTGACCAAATCCAGAGTTCCAAAACCACATTCTAAAAAGCAAACCTCAAGTGTCTCTCAAAAGACACCTGTTGTAAAATCTACCAAACCTCTTGAGGGGAGTGTGAAGGTGATAGTGAGTGGTGAGGGACAGGGTGAACATCAAAGAAGCCCTAAGGATAAGGAAGGAGAGATGAGTGCAACCACCATTTCAGTCTCTCAAAAGACTGCTAATGTAACTACAGGCCAAATTCTAGTTACACTCTCTCAACAGAGTGTGACTACTGAATCAAGTTCCCCACAAGGAACACTGCACAAGAGGGTTAGGGACACATATAGCCCAATCTCAAAAACCTATGGAAGAAGAGTGAAATCTAAAACCACAGGGGAATCACAGGGTGCACACACTGTACAGGAAACTGTACCTTCTCAAACTCAGTTTGATGTGGCTTCAATAAATGTGGAGTCACAGCCCCTTGATCTTAATCTTCAAATCGACACACATTACAATCCACCATCACCAACTCCATCTCTGGATGTGGATATGATATCTACATCAATTCCTGATTCTCCATCTTTAAGATTCTTGGAGAAGCCCCACTCTGTAATTAGTGGTCATCATCTTTTAGATGATTTGTTGGACCATCAATCTTCCCTTCCAGAATTCTCAACACAGACTGTGGCCTCGAACTTAAAATCAATCTCCACAGATTCAGTGTTGGTTTTCTCTTCAACGGATATATTTATTCCTTCCTCAACGGATATCCTTCATCCGTTGACAAGTGTTTCTCCATCAACGGATGCGCCTCTATCTAGCCATCCGTTGACAGCTATAACTACTCCATCAACGGATATTCCTTATCCGTTGATAACTCACTCTACCACTGTTATATCTGACATTCCAGTGTCAAGTGTAGAGGAGTTCTCAGTAGTTGAAACACTTTTAGGATTGAGGGAAGGGAGTGAGAGGCTGCCTTGTGAGCAGGCAAAAGGAGAGATAAATAATGAGAGGCTGGCCATTTCTTCCGGTCAGGCAAAAGGAGAGTTTGAGAGTTCCACCTTAGTAGGTGAAGGTGAGGGTGTGAGAGGTGTGAGCCAAGGGGAGCCCTTGATGCAAGAAAAGAGAGATGAGGGGAGAGAAGGGACTATAGGAGAGATAAGGATGGAAGAAGCAGCCATTGCTAGTGAGTCAATGGGGGTTGAGGATGCATCCAAGGAAATGGAATATCAAAGAGAATATCAGTCCATGATTGACTCCATTTCTTTGGATGCTGAAACCTTTACTCACCCTGTTCCTGCCTATCAAATTCTGGCACAACAGGGCAATGTGGAAGCAGAGGAGGCAATGCACCTAGTGCACACCTCACAGTCTCTACTTAGAGCTAAGGAATCTATAGCAGCTCTGCCAACCACTGCTGAGAGTGATGAATTTGACAATTTTGAAGATGAAGACATCCAGAGCTCTGAAGATGAAGGTGGTAGCAGTATTCATGATTTTGCATTTGCTCAAAACTACACCTATCATCAACTTGATATGGAAATCATAAGGCAATATAAATCTGCCCTGGCTGAGCACCCAGAAGCAGATCCATAGAGAAAGGTTGTTCTTCAACAGGCAATTGACTCCCTAAAGTTACAAAAGATGCAAATGGTGATTCAGAGATCCAATTTAGAGGAGGTCAAACAAGAAATCAAGGATGTGAAGATCTCTGTGGATTCCAAGCTAGAGCAACTAGCTCCTACAGCCACTCAGAGGGTGTTGCAACAAAGGTTCCTCAAAGAAGACAACCTGGCTAAGTCTGTGCAACTTCTCAATTCAAGAGTGGAAAAGATGGAATCCCAGATGGAGCAATTTCTTCAACATCAGAAACTGCAAACCCAACTGCTAGAAAAGTTAGTTGCAGCCCCAACTTCTAGTCAAACCCTTGATGCTAACAAAAAGGGGGAGAAAGTGGAAGAGGCTGTGGCAACTACAAGTCAAATCTTAATTTCTGAAAGCAGGGAAGCAGCAAGTCAGGGGGAGCAGCAGCCTACCATAGTGGTCAATCCACAGGAATTCATTGTCACAGCTTCCCCCAGCAAATCCAAACCTGAACAAGTAGCTCTATCTGAAGAGTTTGATCTCTCAAACTTGACAGAAGAGGAAAAGCTAGCCAAAATTGAAGCTCTACAAAAGATGAAAGAGGAAAACTATGAAAGGATAATGAGGACAGAAAGATTGATCAATCAATCTATTGCATCAACTCTGTTCTCTAGCCAAACCTCAGCTCCATCAATATCTAAAACAATTCTGAAGGTGCTCACTCCAGCAATTGTGGCTCCTACATTCTATGATGCTGAGCCTTCTCATGTTAAGGAATTTGAACCCTACATCAAATCAAGACCCTTCTCACCACCAAAAGCAAATGGGAAGAACAAGTTACAACTGGACTTTCCATTTCCCAAGGATGATGAAGAGAAGCTGATGGGTAAGGCAATCAAGGAATTCAAGGAGAAGACTAACAGTTGTGTAAGAGAATGGATGGCTGTAATCATAAGGAATGGAAAAGTTTTAAACATATCCAACAGCCATCCTAGATTTGTTGAAGCCAAGAGAGAAGAGACTTCAAGGCTGCTAAGAGAATCTCAACCAAGCACTGAATATCAATATGAAAACTCAGATGAGAAGCAAGCAAGGCTGGCTCAAGAGTTATTGGATGAGGTAGAGGATGAATTAAGGGAACCTGAGGAAGTCCCCAAATTCAAAAAGAAAGGGAAATCAGTCCCCAAATCCAAGAGATTAAAATCAAAGGCAAGGAGGCCTGTCTCTCCAGAAATTGAAAACAAAGAGACAGTTGGTTCATCACAACCTATTGATGTAAAAGTATTCAACCCAGATGTGAATTTCCATGGTGAACCTATAGTACCTAAAGAGGAACCAATGAATCTTGACTCCATTGAGGTTCCTTCATTCTTGCTGAAGCCTCAACAGAAGCCTACACAGAAGAAAAGGAAACCAAGGAAGCAACCTTCAAAGGAACCAATTCAAGTTGCTAGGGTACCTGCTATTGTCAGGCAGCCAATCTTGGAAAACAAGGATGATTTTATCTATCAGGCAGATATTGAAGAATACTCTGACATGAATCTTTATCTGGATGAATTTTCAGAAGTAAGAGGAATTGACAAATATAGACATTTGCCTGAAAGATTGGTCTTTGTATACAAGGGAGGAATGGAAAGGACATGGCCACTACAAAGGGTTCTTGGAGAAAATTATCATACCTTAACCAAAGTGTTCTCTGCAATCAAGAGATACACAGGGTTCTCCAAGATAGCAAAAGGGGAGATACTGGACAGAATAGAACAAATAAGGAGGGATTGGAACTCACCATCAAGTCTACCAAGGAAAATGAAGATCCCATACAATGGACAGAAAATCCACCTCCAACCTTTCTGGATGATGGAGTTCAGGGATGAAGATGGTAACAGGAGATTCTTCAGGTTAGAAGACCAACTACCAAAGGCTAGTTCTCAATACCTGAGATGGCTACAACAAAAGCTAAATCCAAAGGTAGATGAAGAAGATGCCTTCTATAGGCAACTCCAAATACAGATTGTGTCCAACTCTGCCAAGGAAGGAAAATCAAGGGTGATGCCAACAAGAGGAAAGAAACAGTCCTAATCTGCTCAGTCTAGAGGAGCACTTCTCTGTAAATTTCTCAAACTTTCAGTTTTTAATTGTTGTAGCTTAATACAATTTATGCATTGTTCTTTATATATCTTTAGGAATGTTTTGTTATCATCAAGGTCCTGAATTTATGCTTTATTGCCATCAAGTATAAATTGGGGGAGATTGTTAGGAATATGTTGTACTTGATGATAACTTCACAATCAATCAAATTGTTTAAGGTTTTGTAGCTGTCAACGGATGAGGATTTATAACTCTATCCGTTGACAGGTAGCTCATCAACGGATGAGGTTTTGTAGCACACTGCAGTATCTCTATGTTATCAGTTGATAGTGTTTTTATCCACAGTCATGTTGACCATCAACGGATAGGCAGAATAGAGTAGCCAATTGTAAATAAGCTATGCTATGTAATTCTGTCTAAGTGAAAGTGTATCAACGGATGAAGACAAAACTCTATCAACGGATACAACACAAATCCACTCTATCAACGGATACAGCTCAAGTCCCATCATCAACGGATGTCAGTGTACATCATCAACGGATAATCATTGACATTGTTTTCTATGATTAGCTGGAGATTAGCAGTTGATAAGGACATGTTTGACTGACAGATCACATGAGTTGAAAGTAGATACAAAAAGCAGTATGGCAGCCATACTTTGGAAACACAGAAGAAAGAAGCATTCTATTTACACTATGAATACAAGAAAGGTGCAGGAGACATGTCTGAACACAAGGACAACCTTTCGGCTACATGTGTATTTGGAGTGTAATAGCAAGTCAACTAGAATTAGATTAGTATTATCTTATTCCAGTAGTACTTGTAAAACTTGGGATATATAACCAAGTGTAGCAACTCTTTGTAGGTTAAGAAAACAAACATATTTGCTTAGGGTTTCTTGAATATCCTTAGAAGCAAAGAGTTGTAAAAACGGCAGCTGTGTACATTTTGTATCACAGAGTTTTCTTCAAATAAAAGCTTCAGGTGGTGCATATTAACCACCTGATTTTATATGTGTTTGTGTTTAAATCTTACATTGCAATTATCTCTTCATAAGTTTCTGAAGTTCTTATCAGAAAGTTATAAATATCAAGAATTGTATTCAACCCCCCCTTCTACAATTATACAAGTGTGTAATCTGGGAATAACACAAAGGATAATAGAAATGCAACCTATACTAATCAACTTACATAAGTAAACTCGAGTTACATTCGAGATAGAACAATTACAAGAAAAGAAGACGACATGCAAGTCGTATTTATCAAAACCATAATTACATATCAAAACCACTAACCTATGGGTCATTAAGGCCATAACCAATCACCATGCTCAAGTAACAATTAAAGAACATGTCATGTTATCTAATCATATTAAAAAATATCATATTTCATATGATCCAATCAAAGAAATCATATAACGCAAAAACCAGAAAATCAGAATCAAATTCTGAAAACAATAAATCACCGTTTTCAGGTACTAAACGGTGTCAAAGCCTTACAGATGAGTCGATGATAGCTATTCTATCAGTTTTGCTCAGACGCTCGTTTCCAGTCAGAAAACACATATCATTTGCGTAAATCGGACACTGGACACAGATTTCACCAAATCTTAACAGCGTATACAGAAATCGTATCGTATACAATCCCCATATCAAGAACAAACATAAATTATATATATGTATATATATATATATATATATATATATATATCTATATGTATACAGATTATATGAACATCATCAACATATCATATTCAATATGATCATATAAGTTATAACTCCAAAACAATTTTCAGAAAATTCGAATTTTAATCAGAAAACCATAAATCACTGTTTACAAGCAGTAAACTACGTCAAACGGCTTACAGATTAGAACCTGACTATGTCAGTCTTGCTCAGTGGCCCGATTCCAGTCAGAAAACATATCTCTTTCGCGTAAATCGGACACAGTACGCAAATTTCACTAAATTTGCTCAATTTTTCGGAAATCGTATCGTATACAATCTTCAAAATTAAGAACAAGCATATATCATATACACTCAGCAATTTATACAATCATCCCATGATTATACAATCCACTATATATCATATGTTCAAAACATGTACATACACATCTCGTATAATCATAAAAACATGGCAAATCACATACATGCTTATATACACCAAAACTGTTAAACACATAACTGAATTAAAAGCATTTTGCAAGTAGCTCTGATGCCATTGAAGGGTTTCGAGAATCAAACGCAGCAGAAAGCGAAAATTAAAAACAATAAATCGAAACCCAATCGCAGGATCCATGCAAAACAAGACATTTAATTCGTAGTTATGAACGTTTACCTTAAAACGAAGCTTTAACAGTTGATGAAAGATGGAGGTCCAACGATGCAATCACCACACACAGCCCTTGTAGGAAGATCTGCGTCTCCAAAGAAGTCCACACTAACGTCCGATCGTCCAACGATCAAGGGAGCCGGTACTAGCCGATCGATGCCCCTCTCTCTCTCTCTCTCTAGCCTCTCAAAGAATAGAGCAGCTAGGGTTTTGCTAAAAACGATTTTTGCAAAGTTGTAACCCTAAACCATACATCATTATTTATTTATAGGGAGAGAGTTGGGCCTTAAAACCATAAATCGTTTGGGCTTCTCTAAACCAATCTGATTTTGGTTTTAATATTAAATTCGATTTTTTTTAAATAATTAATTAAGACCATCTCAATTAATTAAATGACCAATTTTGAATTTAATGATTTAATTTAAATTAACTCCTTTTAAACGTTCTTATTGTGTAACCCTTTAGGTTATTATTACGTTGGCAATAATTTTAATATCCAATAATAAAATTATAAACAATGAGCGGCATCTAGTAATACATCATTGCTACCCAAGTAATAATAATAATTGGTGATCCAATTAAACCTTTCGTGATTAATGTTTCCGTGTAATATAATCCCTTTAACCATATATTATAGATTAAACTCGAGGCATGTAATTAGTCATCCTCTTCAACGTTTAATCCGGGTTTCCTTGATCAATGAGTAGACTATTAAAACAAATCAATATTTGAGCATGGCCATGCATTTTCATAGTCTCACTCAATCAAGAGGCCAATAATATCTTTCCTAATAATAGGAGGGTTAAATCCTTTATCTATCATTCACATTTCTCATACGTCTCATAACATACCCGTGTTGGTGTATACTGAAAATATTTATTTGAAGTATTTACATTTATTTCTGGCCGGTTTAATTGAGAATCATTTAAATGTTTACATGTTGTCTAAATATTATATATTGTGAATAATCTAGTATCAAATGGGATACAGAATATTAGATTATTAAATACGGTTTATATAATATAATAAGGTTCACAGCACAGGTGGAGTTAGACAATCCACTGGAATGGCTGTAGTATTATTTAGATTAGTTTATATTGACTAATAAATAATACTAGTATACTTTGTGTATATTGAACAGGATCAAATTTAGAATTGTTCCCTTATACTGATTAAGAAGGTGAACTAAGATTCTATGTTATTATTAATGCTTAGGTTCTTAATCCGGAAATAATAATTGACACGTATATATTATTTACATGCTTTGATTTATATATGAAATAATTCTTTTGATTTATTTCATTATATTTTGGGTGATGAAATAATATATATGGTGGGATATTATTTATTGACGGAATCCATGTCCTGATAATATTCGGGTTAATGATGTCCCCTTGAAAGCTCAAAAAGATTTAATTATGTGAAACCCTGCAGGTGGATTTATTCCGGCATAATTAAATAAAGGTTGAGTGGATAATCAAGGATAAAAGATATTAATTAAATGAATTATCAGTAATTTATTTAATTAATGGACATGCGATATTTTAAACATGGGGAATTTAATAAGCAAATAATATTGGAACCGAATTAATTAATTAAATTACGGTATTAGGAAAGGTAGTGCAAATATTAATTCTTTAGTGGATTGAATTAATATTTAATTACATTGGGCTAGGCTCAAGATGTAATTAGAAGGCCCAACCTAATTATCCATGATCCCTATTGTAGCCTATATATATTCTTATTCTCTTCTTGCTGGGGGCTGGTCGAAAAATTTTGTAGCCACCCAGGAGCAAGAAGAGAGGTTAACTTGAGAAGACGAAGGCCACACTTCGCTCAAGGGAATTTGGGAATACAATAGAAGAGCGTGGACCGTTAACAAGGTGATTTTTCTATTCGTACTCGTTAATTTATTGTATCGAAATTCGCAGTGCCAAGATCTGATTGTCCCAACAATTGGTATCAAGAGCCTGGTTCATTGGTTCTGCGAATTTTGATACGATGTCCATGTCGTAATTATATATGCATGTGTATAGTGGTGTGCTTGGATAATAATCTTTTGCAGGTTGTTTAGTATCCACTATTATGGCCATGTAATTTTAATTATGTGTTTGGATCCCACGTGGTTTAATCGTGGTTATTTTGTTTGGTTTCCACGTGGTTTATCGTGGTTATAAAACACGAGGGTTGATCGTGTTAGAATAGATTTACAAAATTAGTTTTGTATTAGATCTATTTTTTTGTAATTGTTTGTTGGATTTTATTAAGATCCGGATATTTTGTAACAATTATGTGCGATCGGAAATCAAATCGGAGACAAAAATTTATCCGCTGCGTAGCTGCTGGTTCGATTTGTTTTTAATTAAGTAGTCGACAGAAGCTCCTGCTGTTCGAATAAGGAAGAAAATAATTCTGGCGACAGAGAAGAGAAGCAGGCGCGTGAAATTCTGGACAAAGGTGTGTAACGAAGGTCTGTCCTGCGTTACAGGATGAAACAGGTCTGTAACGCAGGACAGTCCTGCGTTACAGGATGAAACAGGTCTGTAACGCAGGTTCTAAATGCGCGACAGGGTTTTTACAGAAAAAAAATTATTTTTTCAGCATAACAGGGCTGGAAATTTATTTTTTTTCAAGGGGCCATAATAGTGGATTTAAATTATGTTTTATAATTTTGATTCCGCTATTTAATTTTTTAATTATTGCTTTAAATAATTATTATGTGTGTTGTTAATTATGTGTGTAACTTTTAATTGCATGTTTAACATAATTAGGACGACATGGACATTAATTTTATTTATTGCTTTAATTTTATGATGCATGCTGCTATGTTATGTGTTCTTTGTTTTGTTATTTTTATAACACGTGGACCTCGAAAAAAATAACATAGGGCGATGCATCTAGATAAAATTCCTCAATTTTAAATAAAAAATTCTAAGTGGGTGAGGGAATTAATTAGGAATTAAATCCCATGGTCTCCATTATTGTTTGTATGTAATTTAACACCGAGACGAATATAAATTATATACATGCCACCCATCGTGGCGTATGATTTATGGTGTCAGGTAGTGTTATGGATATTACTAGAACAAACTTCCTAAATTAATTACGAATATTGAAAGGTATACATGCCACCCATCGTGGCGTACCAAGTTTCATAGAATTCAATTAATTAGAAGGGTACCACTGATTGAATATAGATTTTGATATTGAGAGAAAGGATGATTCTGTCTAGAAAGGGGTCTTAAGTGATGCCTCTTGACAATGCTCCCCCGGATCTGGGAATTATCCTATTATCGATTATTGATTTGAAATATTTAATGGTGGTATCCAGTCTTTTTATTAATTTAAGATTTAATAATGGCATACACTTAGCTATGAAAAATAATATATAGTCCACCCTAACGTGGCGTATTATTTAGTAATAGGACTGAAGTAATATTTAAACGAATTTAAGTGGTATATATGTCATCCATCGTGGCGTACCAGATACTTATGGTGTTTAAATATTAGTGCATTAATTTTAATTAATTGTTAGAGGAAACCAATAGGATTTAAGATTTATGCAACTATCTGATTATGTGTTACATGTATGATTCTCAGGATTAGATCACTATGGGCTTTAATCCACTATTCACCATACTTAAGGATACCAAACTTACTGGACCGAACTATATTGAATGGAAACGTAATTTGGACATAGTGTTGACTGCTGAGGAGTACAAATTTTGTACTTATGAACCCAAGCCAGACCAGCCTGCTGAAGATGCTCCTGAAAGTGAGAAGGAGTATTATAAGCGGTGGATTAAGGCTGATGAGATGTCGCGATGTTACATTCTGGCAGCAATGTCGGGTGTTTTGCAGCATCAGCATCAGGCTATGCCCACTGCTTCAGATTTGCTCTTTAATCTCAAGGAACTTTTTGGAGAACAGAATAGGGCTGCTAGGCAAGTAGCAATGAAGGCTTTAATGAACACTCAGATGGTTGAAGGAACACCTGTAAGGGATCATGTTCTCAGAATGATGTCTCATCTGAATGAGATGGAGATCCTTGGTGCTGATATTGATGGGGAAACCCAGATCGATATCATCCTTATGAGCTTGCCCAAAAGTTTTGAGCAGTTCCGCTTGAATTACACCATGAACAAAAGGATGTATAGTCTTGCGGAACTTCTGACAGAACTTCAGGCAGCTGAAGGACTCTTTAAACAGAATGTTCAAGTGAATGTGGCCGAGAAAGCTTCTTCATCTAAGCCGAAAGGTAAGAAGAAGAAAAAGACTCAGACACAGAAAGCTGGAAAGATTGCTAATGAAGTGGAAGTTCAAGGTGGTGTGAAAAAGCATAAGGGCAAGTGCTTCAGGTGCAAGCAGTCAGGTCACTGGAAACAGGATTGTCCTCTTCCTAAGAAGACAAACAATACTGGTATGTCTCTTTCTCTAGTTACAGAAACATATATAGCGGCTATATCTACGAGCACTTGGTGTGTAGATACAGGAGCCACTGACCATGTTTGTAACTCTATGCAGGGGTTCCAGCAATCCAGAATGCTTAGAGATGGCGAGATATATGTGTTCATGGGAGATGCTACGAAAGTAGCAGTAGTTGCAGTTGGAATAATTACATTATCTTTTGGCAATGACAGGATTTTGGTTTTGAACAATTGTCTTTATGTACCTTCGTTTAGAAGGAATTTAATTTCGGTTTCTAAACTTGCCATGGATGGTTATAATGTTTGTTTGGATCGTAATGTTTCTATTATGATGAATAAACGAGTTATATGTTCTGGTACATTGCAAGACAATTTATATATTATTAATCCTATCCAACCAATGCTGCAACATAAGGAAACTAATAACATTCTTTCTAGCTCAAATAAAAGAAAGAAACCTTCTGAATTGAACCAAACATATCTTTGGCACTTAAGATTAGGTCATATTAACTTGAGTAGGATTCAAAGACTGGTAGTAGATGGGCCATTAGGCTCGTTGGCAGTGGAGCCATTTCCAGTTTGTGAATCCTGCTTGGAAGGTAAGATGACTAATAGGCCTTTTAAAGCAAAGGGGAATAGAGCTAAAGAAGTGTTAGAATTGGTTCATACTGATTTATGTGGACCTATGAGTATCCAAGCAAGAGGAGGTTATGAGTATTTTGTCAGTTTCATTGACGATTATTCTAGATATGGGTACATTTATTTGTTGCGCCGTAAGTCTGAGTGCTTTGAAAAATTCAAAGAGTACAAAGCAAGTGCGGAGAAGCGACATCTTGGAAAATGTATCAAGTCACTACGATCAGATCGTGGTGGCGAATACTTGCTTGGAGAATTTAGGGAATATTTATCAGAAAATGGGATTGCATCCCAGTTGTCTGCACCTGGCACACCTCAGCAGAATGGTGTAGCAGAGAGAAGGAATCGGACTCTTTTAGAGAGTGTTAGATCGATGATGAGTTATTCAGATTTACCCAAGTCGTTTTGGGGATATGCTATAGAAACAGCGGCTTACCTTCTGAACTTGGTACCTTCTAAGTTGGTTCCCAAGACTCCAATAGAATTGTGGACTGGTAGCAAACCAAGTCTAAGACATATTCGGATTTGGGGTTGTCCAGCACATGTGCTGAACAAGAACGCGACCAAGTTAGAATCTCGTACAGAAGTAAGGCTGTTTGTAGGCTATCCCATTGGAACGAAAGGTTATTCATTTTATAGTCCTAGGGATCGAGATATCATTGTTAGCACCAATGCTAGATTCTTAGAAGAAGACTATATAATGAAACACAAACCCATGAGTAGTATCGTTTTAGAGGAACTAGTGGGAGGGACAGATAATCCCCAAGTGCCAATAGTACAAGTAGATCAACCACAAGAAAATGCACAACCTGTCATTAATACCACACCGGTGCTTCGTCGTAGTGGGAGGGTTGTTCAACAACCTGATAGATTCATGTTTTTAGGAGAGTCCTCGGACTTGGTCTCTGGTGAACATGATGAGGATCCCAGGACATACGAACAAGCAATTCTAGATAAAGATGCAGATCTTTGGCAAAAGGCAATGGAATCTGAGATGGAATCTATATATTCTAATCAAGTTTGGGAGCTCGTGGAACCACCCAAAGGTGTAAAACCCATTGGATGTATGTGGATCTACAAGAAGAAAAGAGGATCTGACAAAAAGGTGAAAGCCTGGAAAGCACGACTTGTTGCGAAAGGGTATACTCAGAAAGAAGGGATCGATTATGAGGAAACTTTTTCGCCGGTTGTTATGCTTAAGTCGATCCGGATTCTTTTATCTATAGCATCTCATCTCGATTATGAGATTTGACAAATGGATGTCAAGACAGCTTTCCTTAATGGAAGTCTTGAGGAAACCATCTATATGCAACAACCAAAAGGATTCATTAAGGAAGGCCAAGAGCATCTTGTTTGTAAGCTTAAGAGGTCTATTTATGGACTAAAACAAGCTTCTAGGGACTGGAATATTCGTTTTGATCAGGCAGTCCAGTCATATGGATTTGATCAAAGTCCAAGCGAATCATGCGTGTATAAGAGAAGTGAGGGTAATGCAGTGGTTTTTCTAGTACTATATGTAGATGACATTTTGCTCATTGTGAATAATGTTAAGGTGTTATCATAGTTGTTCAAACAATTTGAAATGAAGGATTGGAGTGAAGCGGCATACATCCTTGGGATCAAAGAGATAAGGGATCGCAAGAAAAGGATGTTGGCTTTATCTCAGGAACCCTTCATTGAAGAGGTATTGGCTCGTTTTAACATGAAGAACTCCAAGAGGGGTTTCTTACCTTTCAAAAAAAGGAGTTGCTCTATCAAAGGATCACTGTCTGTCGACACTTAAGGAGATAGAGAGTGTAAAAGCAGTTCCCTATGCTTGGGCATGTGGAAGCTTAATGTATGTTATGTTATGTACGATGAATGATGTGTGCTTTGCAGTGGGCATAGTTAGTAGATATCATTCGAACCCAGGTAAGGAAATTAGAGTGCAGAAAAAAAAAACAGATACTCAAGTACCTGAGAAGGACTAAGGGGTATATGTTAATTTACAAGGCCTCGGATTTGTTTCCTATAGGGTATACCGATTCAGATTTCCAGAAAGATAGGAGTCAGATATTTGGTTATAAAGTACTTTTGTGAGTAATAGTGGATTAAATAAACACTGATATACTCATAGAATATTTTGAGTATAAGTGGGAGATTGTTGGTGTATACTGAAAATATTTATTTGAAGTATTTACATTTATTTCTGGCCGGTTTAATTGAGAATCATTTAAATGTTTACATGTTGTCTAAATATTATATATTGTGAATAATCTAGTATCAAATGGGATACAGAATATTAGATTATTAAATACGGTTTATATAATATAATAAGGTTCACAGCACAGGTGGAGTTAGACAATCCACTGGAATGGCTGTAGTATTATTTAGATTAGTTTATATTGACTAATAAATAATACTAGTATACTTTGTGTATATTGAACAGGATCAAATTTAGAATTGTTCCCTTATACTGATTAAGAAGGTGAACTAAGATTCTATGTTATTATTAATGCTTAGGTTCTTAATCCGGAAATAATAATTGACACGTATATATTATTTACATGCTTTGATTTATATATGAAATAATTCTTTTGATTTATTTCATTATATTTTGGGTGATGAAATAATATATATGGTGGGATATTATTTATTGACGGAATCCATGTCCTGATAATATTCGGGTTAATGATGTCCCCTTGAAAGCTAAAAAAGATTTAATTATGTGAAACCCTGCAGGTGGATTTATTCCGGCATAATTAAATAAAGGTTGAGTGGATAATCAAGGATAAAAGATATTAATTAAATGAATTATCAGTAATTTATTTAATTAATGGACATGCGATATTTTAAACATGGGGAATTTAATAAGCAAATAATATTGGAACCGAATTAATTAATTAAATTACGGTATTAGGAAAGGTAGTGCAAATATTAATTCTTTAGTGGATTGAATTAATATTTAATTACATTGGGCTAGGCTCAAGATGTAATTAGAAGGCCCAACCTAATTATCCATGATCCCTATTGTAGCCTATATATATTCTTATTCTCTTCTTGCTGGGGGCTGGTCGAAAAATTTTGTAGCCACCCAGGAGCAAGAAGAGAGGTTAACTTGAGAAGACGAAGGCCACACTTCGCTCAAGGGAATTTGGGAATACAATAGAAGAGCGTGGAATCAACCGTTAACAAGGTGATTTTTCTATTCGTACTCGTTAATTTATTGTATCGAAATTCGCAGTGCCAAGATCTGATTGTCCCAACAACCCGATGTCCACTTTTATCATTACCCGGTCAAAGGTAACTTTTAATGAAGTCAAAGTATATTAATCCTCGTATAGAAATATAATGATCTCAAGTCTAAGGATCATTACACCATTATCACTGTGAGTCTTTCTAATGACATTATCAACATGTAGAATCTCACTGAGGGTCAATCCAGTGCCATGTAGAATATTACATGCACCTATGTTCTTGACTTTAGTATCACTATACCTATGACCAATGAGATGTGGTCATCAGTCAACAAACATACTAATCTTTATGCAATATAATTGTCCCATATTAATAATGCTCGATTAGGGATATTTAGGAATATAAACACTATTCATATAATCTCATTTTTAAGTCACATACTTAAAGATATAGAATACAGGTTACATATTCCAAGGACATTTATTATTCTAACATTTATTTCGCAGTGAATTAAGACATAATAAATCAATATAAAATAATCGTTGGAACATAATAAAATAGTCTTTCCTAGAAGCACAACTACATTGTCTCTAGGGCACTAACACTATCAATCAGGCCTATTAACAAGCTCCGTGCTTGATATAGAACTGCTACCAAACCTGTCAACAAACTTTGTGCTTGGGGAACTGGATTAAATTCTGTTCCGATGATGGATAGGATTCTTTAAGGGATTGGAGGAAGAGGGGGCTACGCTCTCGGGCGTAGTCCAAATATTAAGGCCCATATGCGGTCAAGGTGCAACCCGATTCGGGAACGTCGTCCTTCTACTAGTAGAGAAGCAGAGGCACGATATATTGGCTGATCACCAGATATCGTGGAAGAGGCTCCAGCATAATCCCATTCTTCCAATTGGAATTATACTGCAATATTGTAACGAAAGCCTAGGTGCTGAGTTACCGATAATATTGACAGTGGTTGAATAGTGTATTCCCTGAACAGAAATTGAACTGTAAGGTGTTTTGAAGAAAATGCTATACGTATATGTATATATTTTCAAATTTGAGGAATACTTGGAACCTTATCAATTGTTCGATTTTCGTATGTTGGAAAGCAACTATTGTAGCAGTATCTTGAACTGTGTATTTTGAAAAGCTTTCTAAAGGATTAGCAAAACTATAGTGTATACTATTTTGCTACGATATTAAGATCATTATTATGAACTTAATTTGTTCATATGATATCATTTTCTTAAAACTTCATACTGAGTACGAGTATTTATTCAGAACTCGGACATGTATATTGTCGAGTTATATTTTGATAACATGAGATATATGCTCATAGATTTGGAAATGATTTTCGATACAAATCATATTATTTCTCAAAACGGAAAACTTGCTGAGCATTATGTAGCTCATTCTTGCTTTATAAAAACCTTTCAGAAAGAGAAGAATTGGGTCGGTTAGCTCCGTCCCAACATAAGAGAAATAGAGGAATTACCCTTGGGATGATTCAGTTTCGGATAAATACTGCAAGTAAGTCTGATGGGATTTTCAGCCGTATTAGTAAGACTTGCCTTCATGTGCGGTTTGTATAAGTGAACTTGTGTATGATTTTGGATTGTACAGTTGAATTGCAATATTTAGTGTTGTATTTGATTATCGTTTCTGAGGCTCTAACTTGTGTGTGTGTGAAAGATTGAGGTCTAGATTGGTGTAGTGTTGAGTTGTAAGATTAATACAGGTACGAGATGATTGGATGGTGACGTGACGATCTAAATTCCTGACCTCGGATTTAGGGGCGTTACACATGCTATACAATATCCTATTCTCTAAGATATTTTAACATGATTGTATATTTTAATCCTTTTTACAATTTATTTTGAATTTTTTAATATTCATTCCAACAAAAATTTCTCTATGTGTATTATCCGACTTTTTTTTGGACGAACAAATGATTTTATTAAGACAAATCACTCAACAAAACATTCTTAACACAGCCGGGGAATACCCCAAACTGGTAATACAACCTGGGTGAAAAACAAATAAACGAGCTAAACAAATAGCCGTTTTGTTTCCAAATCGATTAACAAATAAAATATAAAATTCTTTGAACGTAAAAAAGATTATGGCATCCCGAGAAATACAACCTACACCAATCTTGAAACGAGTAGCAGCAAAATTGACCTTCCCACTTATAACGGTTGAAATCCAGTGTTCAGAACTTTCAGTTGCATGAACTGGAGGATCAAAATCCCTCAAAATATGAACAATCTTCAGTTGTGAAAGGTAAGTTTTTGTGATATCCACCATCGACCCAGTCTCATTGCAGGCTTTCCATATCTCCCAAAACATCATATAAATCATCAGCAGAACCATAAAATAACCAACAAGAATAAACAAAAACATAGCAAACACCCCAAAAGGAGAGACACACAAACACTTCAAAAGGAGAGACACGCAAACACCCAAAAAATTGGATTTTATTGAAGGGAAAACAAAGAAAAACAGGAAAATGGGCTTAATCGGTGAAGGGGGTTGTAGATCTGGAGAATGGAGAGTGGAAGAGGTGGCTAGAACCCTAGATCTGAAGATGGGGGTCGACTCTCATTAGAGGTATTATCCGAATTTTAATCGATGTACATACGAACTAGTTCCTATATTTTGTATTATTATATATTTTATGATCTTTTTTCAAGGAAGTTTATGTTTCTCAACTTATCTGCATGATTCATTTTTTTTTAAACTTTTGTACCATCTGACATTTTTAAGGATCTCATCTTTTAATTATATATTGTTATGTAAAATATAAAATATATTAGTTAATATTATATGTAAGAAATGTTAAGTTAATTGAAAATAAACCAATTTACATCACGGGATATTATTATCAAATTTTAAATTAGTTGTATATATAATCATGTACCATGTTTTGTAAACTAAAATACAAAATTTTAAAAATAAGGTGAATCACCATTATCTTTGGTTCAAAAATTAAAGTAGTAGTCAATATAGAATAAATAAGAGGTCAAATTTATCTAAAAGAATTTAAGTGCCTGTTTGGCATAACTTATATTATGGGCTTATGGACTTATTTTCGGATAAAAATTTTATATTTTGATAATTTTTTTTATACAAGTATTTAATGTATGTTTGAGATTCAATAAGTTGCAAAAATAAGTTGGAAAATAAGTTGGAAAGTTAGAAATCTCTAACTTTGTCTTAAAATAAGTTGACTTATTCCGGAAAAAAGTTCCCCCAAACACCCCCTAACTAAAAACCAAAAATATATGTAGTACAATGATCGGAAGGATGAATTGTTTGGACAAGGTTAATGATTCAACTCACAACAAAAACAAACTAACTCATTTAAAATAAGAGAGTGGAATAAAATTTCGAAATTAGTGTATATAATTACGTACCATATTTTGAAAAGTAAAATTTCAAATTTTGAAACTAATATTTGTCATTACTATTTTTACTCATAAGTTAAACTAATAGTAAAAACAGGATAGTAAAAACAGGATAATAGAGAGGTCGAACTTATGTAAAAAGTTTTAACACCATACCAAAAAACACAATGTAGCATAATGGTTTGGAGGAAGATATATATATATATATATATATATATATATATATATATATATATATATATATATATATATAGAGAGAGAGAGAGAGAGAGAGGAGGTTGTTGGTTCAATTCCCCACAAACACAAAATAACTTATTTTTTCTCTTCAAATAATGGAGTAGCGAATCAATGTAATTTTGTAATATATAATGGTAAAATAGTAATTTTACAGGGGATTCATTGGCTCAAAATGCCCCTAAAATATCCCGTTCTTAGATAGAAGAAGATTTAAGCAAAGATTTAAAAATGATTATTCTATTAAACTAGCTTATAATCGTGCGATGCATGAATTTATTTTGATATGTAATAAATTTTACTTTATGTTATAATTATATTTTTATATAATTACTGTTTTTAAAAATTATTTTAATTTTAATTTAAATAATTATATAATATAATTAATGATATGTATGCTTTAAAACTTATATTATGAAATTTTAAATTATTTTTATATAATCATTATTTTAGAATCATTAAATTATATAATTAGGGAGCCTGAGATGTATCTCAGGTAAGTTCCCTGAGATACATGCGATTTATATGCAAATATGGGGTGAGCATTTTTGTAAAATCAGAATTTTTTAATTAACCCTGCGAGCCCAATCAAATTTAAAGTGTATTTTTTAAGTATCTCTGGAAAAGTTCCCTGAGATTAATCTCAGGTTCCTTTTTCTCTTTTATTTTAATTTAAGCAATATATATAAATTTAATTAATGATATGAATGGTTTAAAATTTATATTATAAAATTTAAAATTAAATATATCGTTAACAGAATTCGAACCTTTAATTTTTATTAAAGTAATTTATTTACATAAAATATTTAATACTTAAATCTAATAGTTCTATTTATTACTAAAAAGATTAACAATTTTAATTTATTTTATTCTAATTTATAACAGATTTTATTAGTTAATAAATCGCTACTTTCTTTATTCGTTTCTCTTTTCTCTTTCCACTTTATCAATATCATATCTTCTCTTCCCACTTAATCAATAACATCAACTCAAGTGGTAAGACCTTATCTCTTGTTGTCCCAGGTCCTGAGTTCGACTTTCGCTCACCCCGAAATTTGTTAGAACAGATACTCACTTTGTAAGGCATATAAACCTAATTATTCAAAAAAAAAAAATCATATTAAACGGAAGGGCCTTGTGATTTACTCACTAAAAAACTCGGATGGAAAAAATGTTAAAAATGTCAATTTTTTAATTAGAATTAACAAAAATAACAATTATTGAGTGTTGGTTATTTTTAACGATTGAGATACTTAAGCATTTATGAATTAGGATTCCATTTGTAGAAGATATCCATTTCACAAATGCGTATCTCAAAAAAAAAAAATTAATGATTTTTTTATGATACTCATTTGTGAGTTGGGTATCATATATTTAATACCCAAATGTCAAATGCATATTATATATCAATATCCAACAAATACGTATCATATATAAATATATATAAAAAAAATATTAAAATATCTTAATACCTAAACCAAGCATAACATGAATAATTTGGGATCAAAATGGATATTTTGATTAAGATTAATTAAAAAATGGATATTATTCTGATACAATAGCAAGATTGAGGGTCTATGTCTCTTATTATCCTGTTGTTTGACTCACCAAAAATGGTCTCTGAACCACATCCAATTTCATTCTTCATCCCCATTGTAATTGCCGACTCTTCCGCTTGTCCCAAGTTTTGAATCACATCCAATTTCATTCTCCATCCCCATTGTAATTGCTGATTCTTCCGCCTGTCCTGAGTTTTTTATTAGATGAAAATAAATAAATGTGAAAATAAGTAATTAAGAAAAGAAGTAAAATGTATTGCTCCCAAGTTTGAAAAATTATAAAAAAAAAAAATTAGTTTCATAAAAGAACATATAAATGATTGTCCAGTTACAATTCAATTCTCAAATCTACAAAGTTTTCTTTTAACTAGTAAAAGTACATTTGTAATCTCAAATGTTTTTTTAATTAACCATACAACTTGGTTTTACTTACGTAGTTTTGGAAAAAAATCGATATAAAATTTTCACAGCTTCCCTCCTTAAAAAAGCTCGGGAGCATGAAGCTTTCATTCCTCTTTTTAACTCGGGAGCAGAGTGTTCATATTGCTGACCAGTAGCTCTCTCCGAGACAAATAGAGTACATATACCATCCCAATTCTCACTGTACTCGTTCTGATACGCAGGACTAGAATTCCCAAATTCAATCAAACCAGGCAGCTACTAATTAAAAATGGCATTTCAAACCAGGAAAAACATCTTAATGGTCGTGACCTTATACTATGTACTTCATATGCAGACTAGATTTTTAAAAAATGAACAGAAATGAGAATGAGGTCCCTACTGTAAAGAACTTCAGTAGCACAAAATATATGGACGTTACTCCAAGTCTCATGCTTATTGATAATCTGAAAATAAACATGTACAACTATCTATCTTAATTTCCTTGCTAGAGGGTCTATGTTCTGCCAACACCAATTTGCAAGGCAGCCAAGTTGAAAATCTTTACTAAACAGAACTTGTCCCAAGTTGAAAATCTCAGAGCTGCCTTGGGCCCGGAGGTATTCATCATCATGAGTTACATGTTGCTTATCTTTATTTTATGCAGTTTCTTCGATCAATTTGAGCATTAGCTGGTGGTTTGGTATTGTTACAGTAGACCCAGAGTCCATATATGTATGCTCATTCAAAGTTTAAAAATAGTTTTCAAATCATTGTTGAATGCTGCTAGTCTTTTTGCGCATCATTGAAGCACTTTTTTTATGCGTGATAATTGTAAAACAATAGTAGGTATTTTATTTATGCAAACCAATGCTGTTATGAACTATTTCTTTGCTTTTATTACACTGCAAAGGAACATAAGCAACAAATTTTATAGCCTGCGTACAAGAAGTTGCACTCCGTATTTAGGCTCTAACAGTAAACCAAAATTTGGAACATGGCGATAACTGGGTGATAGGGAGAAAGAAAAGTTTGCTAACATGACAGCAAACATGACTTTCATCTCCAACATGGCTAGGCTCATTCCAGGACATATTCGTGGTCCGACCCCAAAGGGCACATAAGCCTGTGGAGATTTGCAAGCGGCAGAAATGCCATTGATAAATCTCTTGGGGTTAAATTTGTCTGCATCCGGACCCCATAGTTGAGTGTCCCGATGCAGAGCCAGGAGCCATATCCAAATGTTGACTCCCTTTGGAACACGTAGTTTCCCGATTTGTACATCTGCCAAGGCCTCCCTTGACACAAATGCCACTCCTGGATAAAGCCGCAGCACCTCCTGAATTATCATTTTTAACTGCACCGAAACAATTATTGGCAACTAGTATAAACATTACAACAGGATTAAAGATATTTATACTTAATTTGTCTCGATATATTGATAATTGTGACATACTACTTTCATCTTGCTAAGCTTTTCAGCATCTGGCAACTCCCTTCCACATAATTCGAGAACCTCTGCTCGGGCGCGAGCTTGCCAATCAGGATGGGAAGCTAATAGCATGAGACCCCATATTGAAGCTATCCCCGTGACTTCAAATGCAGCAAGATAGAGATCCTTACAATTATCAACAATAAATTGTTGAGGCGTAGATAGGCCAAGCTCACCATGACTGGAACTATCAACTAGTGTATGTATCATGCCTTCACCTACCCCGCCCATGGTACATTTCTTTGTTGTATCCAAGATGATTGAATATATCTCCTTTTCAAGTTTCCACTGTTCTTTGTTTTGCTTGGTGGGAAGAAATCTGATATTTGGCATCAAGAATAGTTGTTTGGTTATAATTAACATATAAATGTAATGTGCATAGTTCCTCCCTGTAACACCTTTTATTTAGAAGAGTTAGTACATAACTTATAAGAATGCTGTACATAATTAGTCCTCCAGTAACGTCTTGATGCATACATATTTCATGTGTATATACTCCTAAAAGATCTACGGTATACAAGAAAGAAGTAGTATGGAGTTCCTCACCTGTAAAAAGGACGACCATTGAGTATGGTTGGTGAACCAGAGGCTAGTATAAGAGCTCTACATTTTGAGAACAAGCCTGTGTTTGCAGGATAGTTTTCTCCAAACATGATAGTAGAAAACACATGGCATGTGAAATCTCTCACATAATCATCCACCTTTAGGTCTGCAACTTTCCCAGTATCCCCAACCACATTCTCCAAAGATTTAATTAGTTTGCTCCCAGACCCTAACACTATGCTTAACATGTCCTGCAACCCATTATTACATGACGTATATAATCTCAACAAGTCAAACAATAGATTATAATATAGCACTAAAGCTTTAGGGATAAACATTACCTTAACTTTGTCTACAAAAAGATTATGAGCAATTGTTTTCCTCTGGTGAGACCAAACTTCGCGATTTGTTGTAATCAGACCCTTGCCTAGTAGAGGCCCCCTATCCTTCTGCAAGTAAGCAGGCTTTCCCAAGTCTAATGTTTTGCTTATATTAATTTCTCTCACCAAGCCGGGATCTGCAATATACAGAATTTGTACCTTTCCAAGTGCAAAGGTAAAAGTTTTGCCTGCATTGTTGATTAACTAACATGAGTCTTTGACTAAGGCAAGTGGAGAAACACCCTGATAGTTTAGCAGCAAACCAAGTTAAATAACAAGAAGAGCATTGTATATTTAAATACCATATTGTTTTGACCACTGGATGAAATGTGGAAAGAGTACAGAAGAACAGTCAAGTGACGGGGGCTCATTTAAACTGAAAACTGAAGGATCAGATGCTAGCTTGATGGACTTGATCTTTTGCATTTCCGTAATGTTTCCTAAGATAAGACCAGGCTTAGGACCATCGATTCCTTGATTTTGTAACTTTGCCCGGAGAACTTTAGCTTTTAGGCACAGATCAAAGAAAACATATGTAATCATGCAAAACAAAAGCAAAAGGATTAAAGAGACTGCATAAGAAAGTAGAGATTGTTCCATTGTTATTATTTATGTATCTTCGGTGCTATGAATATCTGCTTGACCGTGCTTCCCCACTAAAAAAGGATGCACCATATATAAGGAGGGCAGCAATGCCAAATTAATCGATAAACAGCCAAATTTAGTTGAAATCGGTAAACAGTCAAATTTAGCTGTAGGTTACTCTTACCAAGCAGGCAAGCCTAACTATGTTCTGTCAAACCATTTCCGTGAATAACTGCTTTGGTCCTTTGGAAATAAAAAATTAATATATATTATTTTTCGGCAATAATCATGAGCCTGGAAATATAATTTTTTCACTTACTAAATTAGAAAATTTAAAATACATCGGACCAAGGAAGTGTTGTGTACTTTTCTATGTAAAATTCCTAAGAAAGCTGAAATTGATATATATATCCACTTGTGTGTTATAAGGAGTTGTGGTGATTCCATTACCTCATCCTGACGGCACCCAACTCTGAAAGATCTCACCAAACACGTAACGCCATATCATTGTTAAACATCAGGTACTTACTTGGCTGCTTCTGATTATTATGCATGCTTGCATTTTTTCAATGTAAAAACCAAGTTGCAGGCTTGTGCAGAAACATACTATTATTATGTCTTTATTTTTTTTTTATCACTTTCTGTAAAATAATTTTTCTATGTAGTTGATGTATCTACATTTTCATTAATTCTAGTCACTGTTTAACGATGGTTGGAATGAATCAAGGGTTACGACTGTTCAATGAATTATTATTCAAAAAGCTAATGCAGCAGCAGATGCATGGAGTCAAATACAGACGTTAATTAAATCTAAAGAGGAATTACTATTTACTGAAGAATCTGCTGGTGACTCGAGCTGAAAATTTCCAGAAGTTATTCGGAATTATGATAATGAGACCCAATGTAATTCACAAGATACGAGAACATAAGCAGAGGGTACGTGTTGACAGAAAAGAAAATAATATCAGGAGATTAATATAAATGTCAAGTAGATGATGATATTCTCAGATATGAGTACTTACTGTAAAAGAATTGAAGCATGAAATAATGCAAGAAGCTCATAATTCAATATATTCAATTCAATCCGGAAGCGCCAAAATGCATCACGAGATTTAAAAACATTATTGGTGGGTGAACATGAAGTGCGGAATTGCTTATTAATTTGAGAAGTGTCGGGAAGCCCAAACACGGCTGTTATACGGAGAATATTGTATAACAATATTTCGGAGGTTGCTAGATTTACGGAGCAAAATACGGATATTCTGCTAAGAACACGAAGAACACGAAGGGGATTTGCAACTGTTTGTGACTGATCTTGTCCATTGATATTCAGGGTGAACTGTTTCTCAAAAATAACAAGACGCCTACGTACCCTATTTATAGGGATCAAGCCATACGTAGTTCTCTTGGGAAAGAAGTTATCTAGACGGGTTAGGGTTTCTATGGGCTCGACTTGACCCGAATCCACTAGACGTCTTCTTAGGCTGATATATTTTACCCATTTTTCCTGCTCATGACCCATGGCCCATTAAAGGTTGCCTATGGCTAGCATGATATTAAATCAACCGGCCTCACAGACGAGGCGAATGGAGAAACTGTGTGGCCTCGCATGCGGCCTCGCTGGGCTTAGTCATGCGAGGTGGTCCACACTGTACGAAGATGATCACGCTCACGCGACCTCGCTTGGTCTAACCGTAAGCTGTCACAATACATATATTCTAGGCCTCGCTGGACCCCTAGCCTCGCTGGACCTCTAGGCGTCGCTGGACCTTGTAGACAACCCCTTAGGGCTCGTTGGCGAGCTCAATCAGATAATACATTGAATTGACTCTTGATTGTGGACTTCAGTGACCCATTCTTCATTTCCAGGCCCATTTTGAGTGGTGCACCATTATTTCAGCCCATTAGACCTGTTTAGGACTTATGCCAAATTAGGGCATAACAACTACCCCCGAGTCCATATTGTCATTGGAAATGTGATGTGGACTTAAAAGGCTCCTTTGCGAGAAATTCTGATGCGAGGTCAAAGCCCATTGTCTATCATTTTTGGGCTCTCTTCGCAGGCCCCCAATGAATTTGAATAGCTTCTAACAGCTGTCACGTCTCGAGATCCGTTCTCGGTGGCCAGGATGATGACACGTGTAGTATGTCTTTCTCTCTCATGTCTACTATATAAATTCAGATTTCCTAATCATTTGTCACTTTCCATATAAACAACATAACGAATTGCTGCCAATTTGCTCCCAGATCGAACAAAGAACTGGCTCGCTTTCATACAGGAACGACCTCAAATTTTTCTTAGATCTTCATATCTTCTTCAACAAACAGTAAGTTTTCTTCTCTTGTTCTTCATTTTAAATTTACTTAAATGCATGTGTAGCATATAATTCCTCCTTTTAATACTTGTAAATGTATGCGATGCGAGCCTGAATGTATACGACCCCTCATCTATAATTTCACACTGCGAGCGTAGCCCCGCCAGGATAGAAAATTCGATCTCCCACCTAGATACAAAACAGTCCTTCCTTCTTTTAGAATACAAGTCAATTCTTTCTTCGTGTGCGATGTGAGGACACTTAGAACCTTCTATTTATTTTCCTTTTTCCTGACTCCCCTTGATATTCTGTAAGTGCACACACTAATAATTCACTTTTTCAGATGTCCAACGACGATAGCTCAAGGACTCCTTCACCTCTTCCCCACGTCACAATAAGCGAGCAGGCGGCTGCCAATATCGCTAGGGCTACAAGCGCGAGCGACAGTTCGTTTAAATTATATCTGGACCATCAATGGTCCAACGAAGAATATGTTAGTATTGGTGCCCTAGAGGCAATGTATACAATATATTTATGTTTGAGTGATATTATATATTCGATATATATATGTTTAGTATTGGCTTTATTTACTGCGAAATAAATAAAGTATAATAAATGTCCTTAGAACCTTGATACAAATTATATAGTTGCAAGTATGTGACTTGAACATGAGATTATATAATGATTGTATCATATTCTTAAATGTCCCTAGCCGAGTATTATTATTACTTAGGACAATAATAATACACTGAGGCTAGTATGATAATTGACTGATGACCACATCTCATTGGTCATAAGTATGAAGATACTAAAAGCAATGCATAGGTAACTGTACGAGTACAGGGTACTAGACAGACCCACAGTGAGATGCATCATGGTAAATAATAAATGTGTCATATGTATTCTCACAGTGATAATGGTGTAATGATCCTTAGACCTGAAGTCGTTATAATTCTACATGAGAATTAATATATTTTGAATTCGTCAAAAGTTATTTTTATCCGGATAATGATAAAGGTGAATATCGGATATATTATGAATCATGTGAGAAATATGAACGATCTAGATGAGATTTAAATCTCCTGATAAAGGAGTGATATTATCGGCCTCTTGTTTGAGTGAGACTATGAAATGCATGGCCATGCTCAAATGTTGATTTGATTAAATAGTCTACTCATCGGTCAAGAAAATGAAGATTAAATTATGAAGAGGATGACACATTACATGCCTCGAGTTTAATCTATAATATCATGATTTAAAGGGATTATATTACATGGAACATTAGTCATAAAAGGTTGATTGAATCGTTGATTTAATTATTGTTTTATTGGGTAGCAATAATGTGTTACTAGATGCCGCTTATTGTTTACAATTTTATTAGAGAATAAAATTGTTGCCAATTAAATAATAACCTACAGGGTCACACACAAAGAATGTTTAAAAGGGATATTAATTTATTTCATGAATTTAAATTAATAATAATTTAAATTATGATTTTTTAAATTAATAATAAATAATAATTCGAATTTTATGAAATTAATTAAGTGAGACTTGATTAGTTAAAGATAAAATTTGAAGATGTATTTTCTTGACTTATTTGATTAATTAAGTATGACTTAATTAATTTATTTAAAATAAATAAGATTTGTTTAAATAAAAAAATGGCCTAATTGTTTAAGGCTCCATTTTACTTTATTTCTCTTTATAAGCCAAGAGTTGGTAAACCATTTGGCACACTAGAAACTGAAATCTCAGTTGGAAAAATACAAGGAGAAATCAAGCTCAAGTCAAGAACACATCCGGTTTTATTTATTTTGGCTAGTACCAAATTCCGTGGCGAAATCGTTCGACGAATCAAGCAAGCATTCAAGTGTGGATACCGGTGGAGGAGTTGCAAGTTTAGCTCTCAAGATCAACACTTTAGCTCTCAAGATCAACAAGCTAGGATCTCCATTTGACATCCATTGGAAAGCTTTAACAAGGTACAATCTTGTTCTTGAGAAATTTTATACCATGATCATCATTTTATACATGGATCCGGGCTTTGGAATTCATTTTTAATTGTTATTTACGTCATTTGCGTTGCGTTATTATGCCCAAATTCCAACAATGGTATCAGAGCTACATGTATAAAAGGATGATTTGGTCTTGTGTTCTTGAAAATGAAACATGCATGAGTTTTATGAATTTTGCCATGCTTCATTTTAACATACAAAAGATTATCTATAAAATGTTATGATTGTTTGTATGATGTTATAAATTGTTATAACATGTTTTGAATGATGTACTATATGTTAGATATGTTAAACACATCATTAGAATAATTTTAGAATTGATCAGAACTGAAAATAATACATTCTGCACTGTTCTGCAGCAATCTGCAGGTTCTGGTATAAACTGTATGTACAGGTGTTGCGCATTCTGGTAATGCGCAACAGCAGTTTACAATTGGGTTGCGCATGTCGGACATGCGCATCACCCGTAGACAGCAGGTGTTGCGCATGTACGACATGCGCATCGGGGTGTTGTCAGATGTCCGTCCAGTGACCTTAGTCAGTGCGCTTGTATTTTTTTTTAAAAACTTTTTATTTCTTTTTATACTTTAACATTTTCTTTTACTTTTGCTTTAAGAAATATGTTAGTGGCAAGTCAAGAACACATCCGGTTTTATTTATTTTGGCTAGTACCAAATTCCGTGGCGAAATCGTTCGACGAATCAAGCAAGCATTCAAGTGTGGATACCGCTGGAGGAGTTGCAAGTTTAGCTCTCAAGATCAACACTTTAGCTCTCAAGATCAACAAGCTAGGATCTCCATTTGACATCCATTGGAAAGCTTTAACAAGGTACAATCTTGTTCTTGAGAAATTTTATACCATGATCATCATTTTATACATGGATCCGGGCTTTGGAATTCGTTTTTAATTGTTATTTACGTCATTTCCGTTGCGTTATTATGCCCGAATTCCAACAGAATACACCCAGGAAACTCCTTTAAGCTCCTGGAAAACCAAGCATCCATCCACTTCGCAGAATGCATCTGGTGATATCCCTTCAAGTTCGCGGAATCAACTACCTCCAAATATTCCTTCCTCTATTCAAGACGAAGTGAACGAACTATTGGATAAATGAAAAGAAGCTCTTTGCAAGTGTCCTCAAACTCCTCTCCCATCTTGACAGAAATCTCCTCCCTGCAACCCCTATAATGATTGCGAGCAGCTCTTCTACAAAATCGCTAGGCAAACCGTACTATGACCTCGAGAGTGGAGCTGACAACGAGGCTAACTCTGATGACACTGATTATGAAGAGCCCTCCTCTGATGATGGCGGCCTTGATGAAGTGGCCAAGGTCGTTAATTTTAAAGATTATGATTACGTTCCCGAGGCCTCACCCCATCCCTACGTGCCAACACCTCAACCTGAGCTGGAGGGGGTTATTTATGTTGGGGGACCTCGCCCTGAGGACCTCGAGAAAGGCTCTAAGATAAAACCA
This sequence comes from Saposhnikovia divaricata, assembly GCA_036435485.1. Lineage (NCBI taxonomy): Eukaryota > Viridiplantae > Streptophyta > Magnoliopsida > Apiales > Apiaceae > Saposhnikovia > Saposhnikovia divaricata. Next base: position 63,381,000 of record CM071595.1, on the reverse strand, counting down.
AGCCAGCCTCGCATCTTGGCTTGCAGGGATCTTTCGACGACCCTTGATGTAGATTCTTTGGCGAATGCTGTTGATAAATTTCGACCAGAGGGCAAGATCATTCTTCCCAAAGCTTCAATGCGATGCTATCGCTTTAATCATGCAGAGAATGGCGGCAGGGTGCCTCAAATGGTCTTGACCTCTGCAATGATGAAAGTAGGTATTTCTTCTCCCCTTCATCCCTTATCAAGGATGTCTGCGACACACACCATCTAGCTCCTATCCAGATAAATCCCAATGGCTACAGGGCGATGATTGCCCTATATATTCTCTACCATAAACTCGGGTATCCCAAGCTAGATGTAAGAACCATGGGATACTTTTTGCAACTGAAGCGATGCGGGGCTTCTGACTTCGGCTACGTCTACTTCTCAGTGTGGCCTGAGTTCAACAAGAAGGAGCTCTATCATAGCGCCCCCAGCAACGCAGGCTCGTGGAAAGGACCTTACTTTTACGTCCATGAGGTGCCCAGAGTAAAAACTTCCTTCAACTATCTCCTAGGTATGAAGCTGTCCTTTCAATTCCATCTCACTCCTTTTATTAAATCCACAGTCTAACCTATCTCTTATGAGATCGCAGTCGGCCAAGTGCGAACTGTCCTAAAAGGCGAGGAGAAGAAACGTGCTGATGATGTACTAAAGACCCCTCGCGAAGATCGAAACATTCGAACCCTCCTTTCTCTCGAAAACTTAATAGAATGTGGATTACTCAAAGAAGAAGTGGGATTGTCTCCTGAGGCGGGGCCTTCAAATGCGAAGAAGGCTTCGCGAAAAAGGAAATTACGAGAAGAAACCTCATCTTCTCGAGTCGTAATTTCAGAAAGCGAAGGTGCTTTCCTTGGCGTGACATGATAACTATATCGAACTTGCTATCCTTTTAGCTTCTTCTCATACCTACTATCCTCGCATTTGTATACTTTACATCATCATGACTACTAATCGCGTTTCTCTTACATTTCGCAGGTATGTCAAACAGGAGTGGTGCAGACCTCCATTTCTCCAGAAAAGCGGGGCCATCCCCGTAGTGAAACCTGCTGCTGTCCCTCAAAAGCCAAAGACTACTGAACTCTTGCCTCCTCCTCCATTGACAACAAACACTGAAACTCCCCAACAACAAATCCAGGGCAACCCTGAAGAGCATATTTCAAAGAGATCCAGAAAAGACGAACCCGTGCTTCCTGTACCTAAGCCACCGGCAACTGCCACTCCTGTCCATCACTTATATGCAAAGCATGGATATAATCATGCCACCGAAGAAGAATGCAAAAACTGGGTGGGCGCCGAGCTGGCTGAAAATGCTGAATCTGTTTCCAAGTGCTTAGCCGAGGCATTCATTCATCAAGCTTCGCATCTTAAGGAGTTAAAGAGCGTAATATATGTTAATGCCAAGTTGGAGAAGGAGGTTAAAGTCCTTAAATTTAAACTGGAGGAAGACAGGACGTCGTTGATGGAGACCCATAAACGAACCATTGAAACAGAGACTGCCATCCTTCGATCTGAACTCAAGAATGTCACTTCGGAGAAGAATGCTCTCGACAAATCCTTGAAAGAGGTAGAGAAGTACGAGGAAGATATCAAAAAGGAGCACGAGGAAGAGTTGAATAAGCTGAAGAAGGAGCTCGATGCCGTTAAAGTTGATCATGATGCTGTGGTGGAGACTGCTCAGGCAGAGTTCATGAAGACATTTATACGAAAGATCCTGACTTTGACTGGAGCAGGCTTGGCCCCGACAATGCTGAATTTGCTGAAGAACTTCGCAAGGAAATCGAGGAGGAGGATGCATTGGAGGCAGCCAGGCTCGCAAGTGAAGCCAACAAGACAAATCCTAATGAGAATGCCGCATGATGAACTTCTATTTTTCTCTTTAACTCTGATTTTCGAACTAGGGATGCGGGCACCCTTTGAATGCCTCGCAATTTGTAATATTCTTTTGTCTTGATAACTGCTATGATAACTTGCCGAATGATTTGGGCTCGCATGGCGACCCGGTAATTGTTGGAATTTCGATAATTGCTATAACATCTTGCATATTACTTGTCTTCATTTGTTCATAAAATATCTTATGTCCACTTTAACTGTCTGTAGTCATTATTGCTTTCATCCTTTGTATATTTGAAATATTGCCAAGTAGATTAGCCTCGCAGCTGCGAAGCTTCCTTTGTAATTGAATTTGTAGCTTTCCTTTTTCTTGTAACTTTTAGATTTGCTTATAAACTTCAAGGTGTGCCTCATCCCATTTGGAATCATGACATGCGGTGCCTTCCTTGCGAGGTCGCAGACACGATCCCGAGGCTGAGGTCACCCCTTGACTTCTTTCATTTTGAACTTCTTTGAGTAGATATGCTTTTCATCAACTAAACTTTGAGGAGATTCCCTCAGGTCGCAGTAAGTGCACGCTCGCTACATCATTGACCTAAGGGGGTTCGGCCTCGCATACGCTGTGTTGGCCTAGTACTGAAAATTTTAAAATGCTAACAAAACAGTAACAATTACACAATACTTTGGAGAATTAACTTCATATATAAATACTAGGGACGAGGCCCAAAAAATTGTTTTTCTTTTCATTACATCATAAAGAGGAGGTGTCTATATAATCACTACCCCCAGTACTTTGTATGAATTTATTCATGCTAAGTAGTAATAGATAGAGACTACCAAGAGCAAGGCCTCTACTGATAATACTTCCTCAAGTGTTCGGCATTCCAGGCTCGTGGAATAATCTTGTCCTTCATGTCTGTGAGATAGTAGGTTCCTTCATTAATGATAGCATATATTTTGTAGGGCCCTTCCCAATTTGCTCCGAAGACCCCATGTGCAGGGACCTTAGTGTTAGGCATCACCCTTCTAAGCACCAAGTCCCCCACACGCAGATGTGGTACACAGACCTTCCCATTGTAGTACCTCGCAACTCTTCTTTGATAGGCCGCGAGCCTTAACTGAGCCTCGCTTCTAGACTCTTCAATCATATCTAGATAAAGTCTATGGTTGACCTCATTTGCCTCAGGGTCAAAATGCTCCCTTCTAAACGAACCCGAGCCCACCTCGACTGGAACCATGGCCTCGCATCCATAGGTTAGAGAAAATGGGGTCTCTCCTGTAATAAATCTTAGGGTCGTATTATATGACCACAAGACCTTTGGCAGCTCCTCGGGCCAACTTCCTTTACTTTCTTCCAGCCTAGCCTTCAATGTGTGCTTGATTATCTTATTTATGGCCTCTATTTGGCCATTTGTTTGGGGATGGCTCACAGCAGAAAAACTCTTTTTGATTCCCAAGTTCTCACAGAATTCTTTCATGTCCTTGCTGTCAAATTGCTTCTCATTATCTGAGATAAGCTGATATGGAATCCCATAGCGACACACAATCGCCCTGTACACAAAATCCTTCAATTTTTTGGTCGTGATGGAAGCTAAAGCCTCGGCCTCGGCCCACTTGGTGAAATAGTCCACGGCCACAACTGCATACTTAACTCTTCCCTTAGCTTTGGGCAGCTCACCAATAAGATCAATACCCCACATGGCGAAGGTCCACGGGCTCATAAGCGAAGTGAGGTATGCAACTGGGACATTACTGAAGTTGGCATTTCTTTGACATGTATCACACTTCCTAGCGAACTCAAACGCATCTCTTTTCAATGTAGGCCAGAAATTCCCTTGTCGCAGAATTTTTTGAGCTAGAGAACTACCCCCGAGTGATTGCCATAGATGCCCTCGTGGACTTCCCTTAGGATATAGTTACACTCTTCACCATCCACACACCTCAAAAGTGGTGTGTTGAACCCTCTTCGATATAGGACCTCGTCATAAATAACGTAACGAGCTGCCTGGTATTTAATCTTCCTCGCTTCTTTCTTATCTTGTGGTAGAACTCCATTTTTCACATACTCCCATATTGGGGTCATCCAAGTCGACCCTGGGCTTGCTACTTCCATAATAAACTCCTCCGGTACACTAGGCTTTGTCTGGATCTCTAAGGGAATAACCCCAAGTAAGGTGGACTCGCGACGCGATCCCAACTTCGCGAGTGCATCTGCTCCCTGATTCTTCTCTCTTCTGATATTAACCACCTTGAACTCGTTAAACTTCTTAATCAGCCTCTGTGCACATCTTAGATATAACTCAATCTGCTCACCTCTAGCTTGCCAGCCACAATAAAGTTAGTATGTTACCAGCATAGAATCGCTGTAGGCTGTGAGATTCTCTATCTTCATTTCCAATGCAAGTTTGAGGCCAATGATGAGGGCCTCGTATTCAGCCGCATTGTTGGAGGCCTCAAATGCAAAGTGAACAATACTGCTTACTTTACGACCTTCAGGGGTAACGAGTTTGATACCGGCCCCGGCTCCTTCTTTGTTAGATGCCTCATCAAAGTATAGCTCCCACCATGGGCCTGAGTTTTCTTTTTTGGCCTCGGGGTCCGCTATTTTTGGGATCGCAACGAGAGCCCATGCATCTTCCTCAGATTGGCAAGGGAATTCCAGTGTGAAATCCGCTAAGGCCTGTCCCTTTATAGCTCCTCGAGGCTTATATTCAATATCAAATTGACTCAGTTCTATTGTCCATTTTAAGAGTCTTCCCGAGGCCTCGGGCTTATGCATCACTTGCCTCAAAGGATAGGAAGTGCGTACCTGAATGCTGTGAGCTTGAAAATAGGGCCTCAATATCCGCGAAGCCAATATCAAAGCATAGGCTAGCTTCTCCATGTTGGTGTAACGGGTCTCTGCATCTAACAACTTTTTACTAACATAATAAACAGGGTATTGAACCCTTTCCTCCTCGCGAACGAGGACAACACTAACAACATGCTCTAAAACAGCCAGGTAAACAATAAGGACCACTCCTTCCTTGGGTTTAGGAAGTAGGGGTGGCGAACCCAAATGTTCCTTTATTCTTTGGAAAGCCTCCTCGCATACGGGGGTCCATTCAAAATTTTTGCCCACCTTCTTGATTGCTTTGAAGAACTCATGACACTTGTCTGAAGACTTAGAAACAAACCGATTGAGAGCTGCTATCCTTCCAGTTAAACTTTGAACTTCTTTGGCACTTCTAGCCGACCTCATCTCCATTAGGGCCTTTATCTTGGCTGGATTGGCCTCAATTCCTCTATGGTTAACAATAAAGCCCAAGAATTTCCCGGATTCAACCCCAAAAATGCACTTCTTGGGGTTAAGCTTCATTCTGTACTTCCTTAATATGTCAAACATTTCTGCGAGGTGGGCTATATGATCCCCGACTTCCTTAGATTTTACGAGAATATCATCCACGTAGACCTCCATTGTCCTTCCAATTGGCTTCTAAAACATCATATTGACGAGTCTTTGATAAGTGGCCCCAACATTGAGGAGGTCGAAGGGCATCCAAATATAGCAATAGAGGCCTCTGTCCGTGATGAACGAGGTGTTCTCCTGGTCGGGGCCGTACATGAGTATCTGATTGTACCCAGAATAAGCATCCATGAAGCTTAGGAGCACATGCCCCGCTGTTGCATCCACCAATTGATCAATTCTTGGGAGCAGAAAGCTATCCTTGGGGCAGTGCTTGTTAAAATCAGTAAAATGCACACATGTCCTCCACTTCCCATTTGGTTTCTTCACTAGGACAGGGTTCGCGAGCCAGTCAGGGTAGAATGATTCCCTAACGAGTCCAACCTCGAACAGCCTATCCACCTCTTCCTTGAGAGCCTCGGCTCGCTCTCCACTTATATGTCTTTTTTTCTGCCTCACACCCTTTTTACTGGGATCAAGATTGAGTCTATGGCACATTACATTGGGATCAATCCCAATAATGTCTTAATGAGACCATGCGAATACATCCAGGTTAGCCTTAAGAAATTCCACCAGCCTTCCCCTAAGATCAGGGTTCAGATGCGACCCGACCTTTATCACCTTAGTGGAATCTTCAGCATCAACAAGAACATAGATCGTGTCCTCTGCAGCTCCGGCTCGCTCCACATGTTCAGGGATGCGAGGATCTAGATCAATTTCAACATTACGAGTCCTACTGGACTCCGCTTCATTCTGTCTCGCGGCCACGACTTCAAAAGTTGGGGTCGCACCAACATGACCATATCCAGTCACTACAGTTGTCTCTTGAGTGATTTCATTTGGTAAATCTACCAGTGTTGATGTCTCCTTGCGAACCCACTTCCCCTTACGGGATTGTACAGCTGCCTGTTCTGGGCTTTCCTCGTCATCACTAGCCTCTTCAACAATTCCTTCTTGAAGAACCAATACTGGCTGCGAGGCCTGCATCATAATAACCCCTGGTACTTGCTCTACTTATATACCCAAGTTGTCGAAATAATCCTCCGGCAACTCTTCAATAGATATTATATTACACCCAGCCGAGGGTCGCGAGGCCTCTTTTCGAGCCCTTTCTTCTTCCTCGCACACCATCTTATTTGTCATAGAGCTACTTACCCTTTATGCTGATTTAAGGGCCCTGTTGTAGCACTCCCGAGATTCATGCTGAATTTCCATAACACAACCCACACCCTGCGGAGTGGGGAACTTCTTCGAGAGGTGGTAAATAGAAGTAACCACCCTCATCTCCTTCAGAATTGGCCTTCATACTATAACATTATAAGCCGATGGTTGATCTATGACCATGAAATCTGCAACTTGGGTGGTGATGCAGGGCTCGTCCCCTAAAGTGATAGGAAGCTTGATGAGGCCTTTCACACTGATTGAAGCTCCAGTGAATCCATAAAGATGGCCCACTGTAGGAATAAGGTCCTTGTCCACATATCCCATCTTCTTATAAACATCATACATTAACACATTCACAGCACTTCCGTTGTCCACTAAGACTCTGTATATATTCTGAGATCCAATGCGAACTCGAACCACCAAAGCATCAGAGTGAGGATGGTGGACCCACTTCGCATATTCTTCTGTGAACATAATGTTTGTATCCTCCCCCTTAAATAGCTTTGGGGGCCTCTCCTGCAGGTGATGAATATTAGTGAGGGGTCGCTCTCTGGCCTCGCGAGCATACCTCTCTCTGGCCTTGTCACTGTCTCCTCCAATATGAGGCCCTCCTATGATTACGTGAATACTATTGCCTCGTTCTTCCCTCTCCTTACGAGGCTCCGCATTCTGTCCGACAGGAGGGACATTGTTATATCCCAATCCTGATTTGCCAGAGTTTCCTTGATGTTTCTTTACTTCCTGCACCACCCACTCAGTTAACTTTCCTTCTCGAATTAAATGATCAATTTGCTCTTTAAGGTGCCAACAATCTGCGGTATCATGCCCCGTTTGTTCATGAAAATCACAATATTTCTTTGTATTCCAGGTTCCTTGTGCACCCATGGTAGGGGGTTTTGTGAACATCCCCTTGTTAGCATTGACAGCATAGATATGATCAACGGAGGCCACCAGGGGGTGAATTTGTCTTCATCTCTAGCTGGACGAGCCCGAGGTGGGGATCGCATTGGGGGATCGCGGTCCCTTCTTTTCGGGCTTGGGCTACGATCCTGTCTTCGCCTAGGGCTTCGAGAGTCCTTCCTCTTCACTCCCTTACTTTTGCTTCCACTACTTTCTCCTTTGCTCTTTCTTAACTCTTCCATTGATTTCTCGACCCGTTGAAAGGGTTCTACCTCTTTGTATAGTTTAACGAGCGTACTGGGTGTGGATGCTTGCAATTTCTTCCAAAGCTTCGTTCCTTCTCGCAATCCTGTAATGAGAAAATTCTTCACAGCCTCATCATTTGCACCTCGCACCTTAGGGACTTCGGCATTGAATCTTTTAAAATATTTCTGTAGACTCTCTCCTTCCCTTTGCTTAATGTTAGCCAAAGTAGACACAGGGGGTGCATAAAGCATCGAGGATTGGAACTGCTTGATGAAGATGTCTACAAACTGCTCCCAAGAATCAATAGTAACTAGAGCCCCGAGCTTTGAAAACAACTTCTGAGCACTTCCCCTCAACGAGGCTACAAACAACCTACACCTAGCTAACTGCGAGACTTGATACACATCCATCTCATTGTTGAACCGAATCATAAACTCAGCTGGGTCAGTATCTCCATTATAGGTCATATCTGAATGATGGCCTCGAAACACTGCAGGAAGTGGAGCCGTTCGAATTTCATGGGTGAAGGGCGAAGATGAGCCCATAGTACTGAAGATCCCTTTCTCATTATTCATTGCATCCAAGGCCTTCTTCAACTCTTCCAGCTTATAATCTCCAATTTTGGCCTCCTTGTCTCCATCTTTCTTGTCTCCAGTACTGTCATGATGAGATTGAGTCTTTTTTGGGATGCTAGACTCCTCCTGATCATTTTTGCGATCCTTCATTTTACGATCCTCCTTGCGGTGTTGGGATCGTTCATGATTTCGATGAGACGGGGTTTGTCATCGCGATGATGGGACCGCTCTCGCTCTCTATGAGAGGGGGGTCTGTCATCACGATGATATGACCGCTCGCGATCTCGACGAGGAGATAGTGGTCGATGGGAGTCCTTGCTTTTATTCTTAGATCCCCCATCCTTATTAGCATTAATCTTTCCTAACTTGAGACGGAGGTCGTGCTCAGTGAGCTTCTTTCCAATACGGTCGAAGACCCTAACTGATCTCCCTTCAGATGAGGCGGCCTTGTTGTGCGACCCCTCTTTCTTTTCCAATGTGGCCTCCTCCACGCTCCAATCAGGGTTCGTTTGATCTGTTACAACATCATCAAAATCGTCAATTAGTTTCTTGATGGGCCTTTACTCCCTTCCCCCTGATGGGTTCGGTCACCTGTCCTCGCATTCCTCTTCGCGCCTCTAGAACTATATCGCTTTTCCATCTACCCATCCTATCCTGTACAACGGTCACTTGATCACCAAGGCCTTTGAGAAAGGACATGACTTCACTAGTCAAAGTCACCTGTTGGACGGGGGGTGTTTGCTCCTTCTCGAACCCAATTTTGGACCCGTCTCTGAGTTCCTCATTTTCTGGGGGATCCTTCCGCTGTGGGTCATCCTTGTTGACCTTGTGCGACCCTGGGGTCTCCCCATTATTGACTCCGTTCTTCTTCTTGTTTGATTTAGTCATCGTCCTCCCAATTCAATGACTAGCCCCTCCTTCCAGCGCCAGATGTTATAGGGAGAATATTGTATAACAATATTTCGGAGGTTGCTGGATTTAGGGAGCAAAATACGGATATTCTGCTAAGAATACGAAGAACACGGAGGGGGATTTGCAACTGTTTGTGACTGATCTTGTCTATTGATATTCAGGGGTGAACTGTTTCTCAAAAATAACAAGATGCCTACGTACCCTATTTATAGGGATCAAGCCATACATAGTTCTCTTGGGAAAGAAGTTATCTAGACGGGCTAGGGTTTCTATGGGCTCGACTTGACCCAAATCCACTAGACGTCTTCTTAGGCTGATATATTTTACCCATTTTTCCTGCTCATGACCCATGGCCCATTAAAGGTTGCCTATGGCTAGCATGATACTTAAATCAACCGGCCTTACTAACGAGGCGAATGGAGAAACTGTGTGGCCTCGCTGGGCTTAGTCATGCGAGGTGGTCCACACTGTACGGAGATGATCACGCTCACGCGACCTCGCTGGGTCTAACCGTAAGCTGTCACAATACATATATTCTAGGCCTCGCTGGACCCCTAGGCCTCGCTGGACCTTGTAGACAACCCCTTAGGGCTCGTTGCCGAGCTCAATCAGATAATACATTGAATTGACTCTTGATGGTGGACTTCAGTGACCCAGAAAACAGAGATTGAGAGTCTGACTACTAACCTCTTCATTTCCAGGCTCATTTTGAGTGGTGTACCATTATTTCAGCCCATTAGGCCTGTTTAAGACTTATGCCAAATTAAGGCATAACAAGGGCCATAATAATTTGTTGGAACTTTTGAAATGCATAAATGAGACCTTCAACATTTCACAATCACACAATGGACATTATAGTTGAGTGACATGAACTGACATGAACTAATGCAGATGCAATTTGAATTATAGTCGGGTCCCCAAGCATATGGGGATCTTAGAAGGCATAAGTGATATTTGTATAAGAAAGGTGTAAGATCTGTTACTATTCAAAAGATTAGCTCAAATATTGTTTGATGCGTCCTCTAAATCAATAAAATTCATCAAAAATACTGAATTTCAAGTAGGAAAGAAGACAGAGAAAATAAATCAGTTGATCATGAATCTGACAAGGAGCCCAGTTGTATTCGAAGACAGATGTAGCGTTGCATTGAAGTTTCCATTAGATGTTGCCCATGTTGATGGAAAATTGGTACTAGCCACTAGCTGCATTTGGTCACAATTGTTGGATTTGTATCCAAGTTGTAGGTTGAGTAGCTGTGACTACGTAAGAAGAGTTAAACCAATTTATCATATTAATCAACCATAGTAGCAACTGTTATCGTGGATTAAAGATTTGCAGTCGTTTAAGTGGTAAAATTCTTATACAGGATCTCAAGCAAGTTTATTGTCCTCCCTTCTATGTGTTGTTAAGAGTACTTTTTTTCAGTACTGAACAAGTTTGCTATCGTATTTATATTCAATATACCATTTTGGCATATTGCATTTCTTCGTCTTATCTTGATGCTAATAATGCATTTGTCAATGGTTGGATTGCTGAACCAGTGTATATGATTCAACCTGTGGATTTGTGGATGCAACTCGCCTTGTTCTTATTAATTGGCTTCATACGTCATTGTATGGACTCGAACAAGCCTCAAGTATTTGGAACAAAAAACTATCAGCTCTTCTTAAAGAACTGGATGCGTTTCACAATTTAATACTTTCGTTTTTCTCCATGTTAAAGGTCAAATTATGTAATTATGCATATCTATGTAATTATTGTCACAACCCACAAGTAATTCCCGGGCAGCTAGGAGGAAATACTTCATCAATTTTGCTCGGAATTTGTACCGGAAGACCTTTACTACTTACTAGTTTTTCTTGGAATGGAAGTTTAATGCACAATTCACAACTAGCTAGCTACTTCCCAAACGCAACTTATGTATATAACTATATAGTAAATCTTCTCAGCAAAGCATCTATGACATCTGGAATGCCTCTGCAAGTCTGCTTACTCCGTACTCCACAACTAGGCAAGTCTGTGTGGCTTTGGTTGGGTACTGGCTGACGATATTGTGGTGGATTATGATCGGCTTATCTAGCACCGTCATAAAGCAAAATTAGTTACCAATATCTGATCATATACACTTGGTGTAAAACTTTTGGCATCTTAGTCAAGAAAACTTATAATACTACTTGATCCCATGATATATAACAATGAATCTAGCTAGTATGACTGACTTGGGCCACTTTATTTCAGGGTTTTATATCAAAGTGGCCCCATTCCATTCATTCAAATATCTCAAGTAGACCATCTATTTAAAAACGATATCATTTAAAACATTTTATTTTACATATATATATCACTCCGTACATCTGAACTTTTATTCTTTTGGACCATGACATACAAAGAAGTTACATATATATATACTTCTCGATCACTTCTGGAAAAGGCTATGTGTACAGTTATGACACACATGGGTTCAACTGCTTTCATAAAGAATTACAACTTGCGAACGATGAGATTGACTCCATACTTAGGCTCTAGAAGTACATTAAACTTGGGAACATGATGATAATTTGGCGAGAGGGAAAAAGAGAAATTCGCCAGGACCAGGGAAAGCATAACTTTGAGCTCCATCAAGCCCAGGTTCATCCCAGGACATGTGCGTGGGCCGAGGCCGAATGGTATATAAGCCTGTGGGATTTTGCAGGCTCCCGCGACCCCATTAGAAAACCTTTCTGGGTTGAACTCGAGAGCATCTGGACCCCAGAGCTGAGGGTCTCGGTGCAGAGCTATTGGCCATATCCATGTGTTGACTCCTTTTGGAACACACACCTTATTTCCGATTTGTACATCTGCTAGGGCCTCCCGGACAGTAAATCCTACTCCCGGATAAAGTCTCAATATCTCCTGAATTATCATTTTCAGCTGCAGCAAAAGTCACAAATTTATTCCAGCTCAGCGAAAATTTAAACTTTGATGTTTATTTGTTCACAGGTGTGAACATGTAAAACCCTGATATATAAGGATGTATACTTTAAACCTTTTACTAACTGAACATCTCGGACCCTACTATTCTTAGTCAGACACCTTTTATGAGTAGTATTTTACTACCATTAAGATTCAGACGGTTCGATTGATTGAGATTAGGTACAAATGTACATGCATAAAATCTCAGGGTCCTATGCGTTCATGTGTGTAAACATCAAGATCCCCTAACAGGAGTTTAGTTTAGTTGAGACCATTGTTCAAAAAGGAGCACTTTAAAACATATGGATAAACGATAATGAAGGACATGCTACTCTCATCTTGCCAAGCTTTTCGGCATCTGGAATCTGGCCTCCACAAACTTGCAATACCTCAGCACGTGCACGAGCTTGCCATTCAGGATGCAGTGCTAATAACATCAGTCCCCATATTCCAGTGATGCCAGGAACATCCATTGCTACGATGCAGAGCTCCTTGCAATTATCAGCTATAAATTGTTGAGGTGTAGATGACCCAAGCTCACCATGCTTAGAACCTTCCACAAGAGTTTGTATTATGCTTTTACCGTCATTACTACATTTCTTTGCTATTTCTAGGATATTCTGGTATATCTCCTTCTCAAGTCTCCACTGCACTCTATTTCTCTTGGTGGGAAAAAATCTGAGGATACGAAAGTCTGGACGTTAAAATATTTGAAACCCCTCCAAAAGATGTTCTTGCATGAATTTACAACATTAATCTCATGTTAATTTGAATATGTTATATTATTTGGTCGAGGACCTCACCTATAGAAAGGACGACCATCGAGTACTGTTGGTGATCCAGAAGCTTCCATAAGATCCCCACATTTGGAAAACAAGCCCTTTGTTGCAACATCATATCTGCCAAACATGACATTGGAGAATATACTTGATGTAAAATTCTTCACATAATTATCCACTCTTATATCTGCAGTCCCACCCTCGATTTCAAGCAGTTTCTCCCATGATCTGACTAGTGTGTTCCCAGATTCAAGCACTATACTATACATGTTCTGTAACAAGTAAGTAATCGACACATTGTGAGGATGCTTTTCGAAGAAGTAGTATGTCTTGTAATTAAGATGTCTTATATGAAAAAATACAGCTTGTAAGCTCAGGACTGTTATTTTAATAATTTTATCTAAGCACAGAAGATAAAGATATACACCTTAACTTTGTCCACATAGAGAGTAGGGGCAATGGATTTTCTTTGGTGAGCCCAAACCTCTTTACTTGTTGTGAGAACACCTTTTCCCAATAGAGGCCCCCTGTCCTTCCGCAAGTAAGATGGCTTCCCCAATTCCAAGGATTTACAAAGACCCATCTCCCTTACCAGTTCGCCATCTCCTATAAACAAAATCTGTACCTTTCCAAGAGCAAAAGTGAAAGTTTGACCTGTCATTGATATTAACATTACATCCGGAAAATCAAAGGTAGAGAACTACTACAATTCTAGCTGCAAACGTATATTTAATAAAGCATGTTTGTATTGAAGAATTTAAACTTGTAAAAGCATATAAAAGTACCAAATTGCTTGGTCCATTGACTGATATGTGGAAGAAGTAAAGACCGGCAGTCAAGTGACAGGGGCTCCTTCGAATTATAAGTTGAAGCATCTTCTGCCAATACCTTAGACTTGATTTTTTGTATATCAGGAATGTTTCCTAGAACAAAACTAGGCGCAGGACCATCAACTCCTTGCAATTTAAGCTTCGCTCGAAGGATTTTAGGTTTCAGGCACAAATCACAAACAGCATACATTATCAAGCAAAACAATAAGAAAAGAAGTACAGGGAATGCTTGAGGAAGCAAAGCTATTTCCATTCTTTTTTCTGGTAGTCTTGGTTGTGCTAATCAGTACTCCAATATACACCTTTATAGGCAGAACATTTAAATAAGAGCTTTAGATAACTCAATCTTCAATATAAATGGCACATGTGAGTATGGCTATGCTAATTGCTTGGCATATGAAGACATATTAGATAAAATTAATAGAGCGGTATAGGGTATTCCCCTCAAATAATATAGCAAAAAGAACTGTTAGGAATTCCCGTTTCCTGTCTTTGCGTAAATTAAATACGGAGATTATAACAGTCAATAATAAAGACAGATGAACACCAAGATTTATACGTGGAAAACCCCCTTAAAGTAAAGAGGTAAAAACCACGGGACCAGCTCCGAATGTTTCCACTATAATGATAACAATGGTTACAATATTCTCTCTCAAGTTTACGAAGTAACACTTGAGACACAACTGAATAGAAATACAACGATTCCCTACTCCTTCGGTACTTGACCGGATAACCTGGATGAACTCCCTTTGTAGCAACTACAACAGCTGGACGAACTCCTAATGCTGCAGCGGGACAGATTCCGATGGCTGCAGCCTGACACTCACACAAACTCCCTCGAAACGAAAGAATAGAGTAGCACGAGGGCCCCCTATCCTGACCTGCTTGAAACTACCACAAGATAAGTTTCCTACTAGACGGACTATCTAGCAGCTATATATATATATACTGAGAAGTAAGAGAGGAAGAAGAGATTTTGGTGTGTTTTTAGAATGAAGGGGGAGGGGGGTATTTATAGGAGGGGGGGAGGGTAGTAGGTGGGGGGGGGTTGTTGTGAGTTTGACAAATAATTAGGCAGGGTAGGCTGCCTAACAATCTCCCCCTCTTTCCAAACTCACAGTTAATCACTTGCACTCCATACCTGCTCCCCGCTTGCACAGCTCCAACTTTTCCCGTGGAACGACCTTCGTCATCATATCAGCCGGATTCTTATCCGTGTGTATCTTCTCTATCTGTATCACCCCATCTTCAACCTGTTCCCGTAGCCAATGGTAACGTACATTAATATGCTTAGTACGACTGTGACAAGTAGCATTCTTGCTCAAGTCAATAGCACTCTAGCTATCACAATACAACTCAAAGTTGTCTTGCTTCTGACCCAATTCTTGGAGAAACCGCTTTAACCAAACCAGCTCCTTGCCTGCTTCACAAGCAGCAATATACTCTGATTCGGTTGTTGACAACGCAACACACTTTTGCAACTTGGACTGCCATGCTACAGCTCCCCCCGCAAAAGTGAAAAGCATCCCTGACGTGGACTTCATCCCATCTGGATGTCCTGCCATGTCAGCATCTGTAAAACCTTCCAAGACTGGTTCACCGTGTCCATACTTCAAGCATAACCCGGAAGTGCCTTTGAGATATCTGAGAATCCACTTAACTGCTTCCCAGTGCTTTCTTCCTGGATTTGACAGATATCTACTCACAACTCCAACAGCATGAGCAATATCTGGTCTTGTACAAACCAATGCATACATAAGACTCCCCACTGCGGATGAGTAGGGAACTTCCTCCATATCCTCCTTCTCCTTGTCTGTTGACGGACACATTTTCTTGTCCAGTTTAAAATGTCCCGCCAATGGTATGCTAACAGGTTTAGCATCATCCATATTGAACCTTTTCAATACTCGTTCAATATATCCCTGTTGTGAAAGCCACAACCTCCGAGTTGTTCTGTCACGAACAATCTTCATCCCTAGGATTTGTTTTGCTGGACCCAAGTCTTTCATATCAAAGAACTTGGACAAATCTTCTTTCAGCTTGCGGATCATGTTAGCATCTTGGCCGACCACTAACATATCATCAACATAAAGTAGCAGGATGATGAAGTTATCGTTAGGAAACCTTTGCACATAAGCACAGTGATCGGATGCAGTTCTCTTGAACTTATGATTCCTCATGAATGAATCAAACCTTTTGTACCACTGTCTTGGCGCTTGCTTAAGCCCGTATAAACTCTTCTTGAGTTTACAAACCATGTGCTCCTTCCCTTTCACTTCAAATCCTTCTGGTTGGTGCATGTAGATCTCTTCCTTCAAATCTCCATGAAGGAATGCAGTTTTCACATCTAACTGCTCAAGCTCAAGATCCATGCTAGCCGCTAATCCGAGAACTGTTCGGATTGATGTCATCTTTACAACCGGAGAAAAGATTTCATCGAAATCAATGCCTTCCTTCTGTGCAAAGCCTTTAACCACCAAGCGTGCTTTATACTTTACAAGCTTTTCATCATCCCTTTTTACTTTGAAGACCCATTTGTTCCTCAAAGCCTTCCGTCCTTTCGGAAGTGTAGTCAACTCATAAGTTTCATTCTTGTTTAAAGAATCCATCTCCTCTTGCATTGCTTTCAACCAGCAACTGCTTTCTTTATGAGTCTTGACTTCCTCAAAGGTCTCGGGCTCCCCCTCATCAGCAATTAAGATATACTCGGATGAAAGATATCTTCCTGATGGTCTCCGCTCTCTCGTAGAACGCCGTGGCTGAGTTTCTTCAACTTCAGGCTGAGGCGGTAGCTCCCCCTGCTCAGCAGCCTCATCATCTGCCATATCATCTCCCTCATTTTCTACTGTATCTGGATTTCTAGCTTTCCTTGGTTGTTGAGTGCTCCCAAAATTCTCATAATTTTGAGACTCATGGAAAACCACATCTCTGCTCCTGAATATCTTCTTTGATTCAGGATTCCACAACCGATACCCGAACTCTGGATCCCCGTAGCCAACAAGAATACACGGAGTTGTTTTATCTTCAAGCTTTGTTCTATGCTCCTTTGGGATGTGTGCAAAAGCCTTGCATCCAAACACCCGCAAGTAGGAATAGGAAACATCCTTTTCTAACCAGATCTTCTCTGGAATCTCAAAATTCAGAGGTGCTGATGGAGATCGATTGATCAAGTAGCAAGCTATTCTTACAGCTTCTCCCCAAAATGACTTCGGCAATTTAGCCATTTTCAACATGCATCTGACTCGTTCAGCAATGGTGCGGTTCATTCTTTCCGCAACGCCATTCTGTTGTGGGGTGCCAGGAACTGTTCTTTCATGCCGGATACCATGCTTTGTAAGGTACTTTTGAAACTCTTTTGAAGTGTACTCCCCCCCGTTGTCACTACGAAGGCACTTCAGTTGTTTCCCTGTTGATATTTCAACCATGGCATGAAACTTCTGGAAGTACTCAAACACTTGATCTTTAGATTTGAGTATCTCAACCCACACCTTTCCAGATGCTTCATCAATGAAGGTAACAAAGTACCTATTTCCGCCTAAGGACTCCACCTCAAACGGACCACATACATCAGAATAAACTCTTTCTAACAGCCCCGACTTTTTCTTCAGTGGACTGCTAAAAGATACTCTATGT
This sequence comes from Saposhnikovia divaricata, assembly GCA_036435485.1. Taxonomy (NCBI): domain Eukaryota; kingdom Viridiplantae; phylum Streptophyta; class Magnoliopsida; order Apiales; family Apiaceae; genus Saposhnikovia; species Saposhnikovia divaricata. Next base: position 63,363,707 of record CM071595.1, on the reverse strand, counting down.
TGTTTCCCAAATAAACAATATTCGCACGGCTGCAATGCAGTTCCTTTAGCAAATGGAATGAGGGATTTCTTTGCTAGAATCTGCAGCCCTTTCTCACTCATGTGGCCGAGCCTCTTATGCCACAATTTTGCCGAGTCTTCATCTTCAACTGTATTCAAAGCATTTGAACACATCTTCACTTGTGTCTTGTACAAAGAGCCACAAGTGGATCCTCTTGCAACCACCAATGAACCCGTAGTAAGCTTCCACCTTCCACCACCGAAAGTATTTACGTACCCCTGCTTGTCTAGCGCCATGCCGGAAATCAAGTTGAGCCGTAAGTCCGGAACATGCCTGACATCTTTCAAAGTCATTGAACAACCCGTGTTTGTCTCAATACAGATGTCACCAATGCCTGCGATCTTTGATTGATCTGAGTTACCCATTCTTACTGTACCAAAGTCCCCTGACTTGTACGTCGTAAAGAATTCCTGAGTGGGTGTTGCATGATACGTTGCTCCAGTATCTATCACCCATTCGACCTTCTGATCATCAACATGTAAGCATTCTTCTTCCCCAAAAGAAAGGATCACAACATCTTCTGTCATAGCAGCTGTTGTACTTTTCTCGACATGTTTCCCTTGCTGACCATTATTCTGTTGCTTGAGCCAGGCCCTACAATCCTTTTTGTAATGACCCTTCTTCTTACAATAGTAGCATTCAACATTGGCATTTGATTTGCCACCGGAATTACCAAAATTCCTACTTTTACTACGTCCTCGGTTTGTCTCCCTGTAGTTGCTTCTGCCCCTGTTCTCAGTAACAAGAGCCTGGGAATCGTGGTTGACTCATTGTACCTTTCTTCTCATGGATTCACTAAGGATACTCTGCTTAATTGATCGCAACGTTAGTTGCTCAGTTGGTACAGCATTAGTTACTGTCACCACTAGCGTATCCCAGCTGGATGGTAAAGTGTTGAGAAGAATATTGCTTGGAATTTCTGCTCAAACTCCATCTTCATATTTGATAGTTGATTTAACAACCCTTGGAATTCGCTCATATGCTCTGACATGTTGTTCCCATCCTGGTACCTCATGTTCACCAGCTGACGAACTAGAAAAGTTACATTTTGTGAACTTTTCTCTTGGAACGTAGACTCTAATGTCGTCCAAAGCGTATAAGCATCTTCTTCTTCAGAGACATGATGATACTCCGAATTATCAATCCATCGGCGAATGAGACTGATAGTTTTCATGTTCATCTTCTTCCAGTCAGCATCAGACTTTGCTGCAGGTTTAACTCCTTTCAGCTCCACCGGATCAAACAAGTCCTTACTATAAAGCAAATCCTTTATTCTGCTTTTCCACATCGGATAATTTGAAGCTGTTAGGCTTACCATTACACTGGAAGAATCATCCATTTTAATTTACCAAAGACTATGAGAATCTCACTTAGAACCACCCAAGTTGGCCAGGAAAGTGGATGTGTTTGGGGAGCCTTCCGTATTAGTACGGCGCGTTATCAAGTAACCACTGCGCACAAAGCACTTTCCTCGACACCAACAATGTGGGCCCCAGCTCTGATACCACTTGTTAGGAATTCCCGTTTCCTATCTTTGCGTAAATTAAATACGGAGATTATAACAGTCAATAATAAAGACAGATGAACACCAAGATTTATACGTGGAAAACCCCCTTAAAGTAAAGAGGTAAAAACCACGGGACCAGCTCCGAATGTTTCCACTATAATGATAACAATGGTTACAATATTCTCTCTCAAGTTTACGAAGTAACACTTGAGACACAACTGAATAGAAATACAACGATTCCCTACTCCTTCGGTACTTGACCGGATAACCTGGATGAACTCCCTTTGTAGCAACTACAACAGCTGGACGAACTCCTAATGCTGCAGCGGGACAGATTCCGATGGCTGCAGCCTGACACTCACACAAACTCCCTCGAAACGAAAGAATAGAGTAGCACGAGGGTCCCCTATCCTGACCTGCTTGAAACTACCACAAGGTAAGTTTTCTACTAGACGGACTATCTAGCAGCTATATATATATATACTGAGAAGTAAGAGAGGAAGAAGAGATTTTGGTGTGTTTTTAGAATGAAGGGGGAGGGGGGTATTTATAGGAGGGGGGAGGGTAGTAGGTCGGGGGTTATTGTGAGTTTGACAAATAATTAGGCAGGGTAGGCTGCCTAACAAGAACTTGATGTAGAATCCCCGTGAGAACAAGCGAATAGGTACTTTATATAGCTACAGGAATTAGGTTTTTTTTTTCCTCTTTAAAAATCATCGATCACAGAAATTTAAAGACACGAGCAGTTGGTGATTTTACCCAACTTGTACCCTCAGCCTCCTATTACCGAGGAAAGGTGAATCCACCATAATAATGCCAGGTTTATAATTATATAAATTTGTCTTAGCAAACCAAAACCTTTATTTGGCATATTAATTACCTTTAGATAGATTGTGTTAAACACTTGAATAAGAGGAGTCCAGTTTTCAAAAAGTAAATTTGTTTAAAGATATTTAGGCTTGTCAAAGTGAAATTCTAAATATTGTCCTGTATTTCTTATCACAACTAGAGGAAGATGTGGCTATGGGTACTCTCATGCATGTCGTAGACTCTTTCTTGTAAATTTTGGCAGCTGCTACACCAACTTTATGTGTATAGATAGGTAGCTTTTAGATAAGTTTGTGAAAAATCAATGCCTGGTACTGGAAACTACCTGCTTTACAATTTATTGTTATATGCTGCATAGCAATAATTTCCAGATATGATTACAGCATAAGCACATTGCGGTGCATCATCCGCTCATCTATTACGGTAGAAGCAAAATTAGTTACTAATATTTGATCATCTACATTTGCTGTGAAAATTTTGGCATCTTAATCAAGCAAACTTGCAATACTCTAATTGATCCTATTATGTATTATAGTGAAACTTGCTAGGATGACTTACTTACAAGGCCACTTTATTTTACTATTCAGTACATCCGAACTTTTATTACATATAATTCTGCAACAGGTGATTGTGGCACAGGTGAGTTGGACTGGTTTCTTACAAAATTACAACTTGTGTACGATGAGATTGACCCCATACATAGGCTCTAGAAGTACATCAAACTTTGGAACATGACGATAATTAGGCGAGAGGGAGAAGGAAAATTTTGCCAAGATCAGGGAAAACATAACTTTGAGCTCCATCATGCCCAGGTTCATTCCAGGACATGTTCGTGGACCAAGCCCAAATGGTGCATAAGCCTGTGGTATTTTGCAGGCTCCGGAGATCCCATTAGCAAATCTTTCTGGATTGAACTTGAGAGCATCTGGACCCCAGAGCTGAGGGTCGCGGTGCAGAGCTGCCGGCCATACCCAGATGTTGACTCCTTTCGGAACAAACACATTATTCCCAATTTGTACATCTGCTAGTGCCTCCCGGACTGTAAATCCTACTCCTGGATAAAGCCTCAATATTTCCTGAATTATCATTTTTAGCTGCACCAAATAATCACGAAAGAATACCTAGTATTTAAATATGTACTTTTCGGACCCTAACATCTTTACTGAGACACCTTCTACTGAGTACTTAGTCATTATGGTTTAGATTGTTAATTTAGTTAAGGGTTGAGGTCTAAAATATAATTATGTAAATTTAGGTCATATGCATTTGTGCATGTAAACATCAGTGATCCTAATTATTGTTATTTGGCGTTTTTAGTAACATAGCAATATTATAGTGAGGAACATACAAATCTCATCTTGCCAAGTTTTTCAGCATCTAGAGTCTGGCCTCCACAAACTTCCAAGACCTCAGCACGAGCACGAGATTGCCATTCGGGATGCATTGCCAATAACATTAGACCCCAAATTGCTGTGATGCCAGGAACATCCATTGCAACAATGCAGAGCTCCTTGCAATTATCAACAATAAATTGTTGAGGTGTTGATGACCCAAGCTCGCCATGCTTAGCACCTTCCACAAGAGTTTGTATCATGCTTTCACCCTCTTTCATTCTACATTTCTTTGATAATTCTAGGATAATCCAGTATATCTCCTTTTCTAGTCTCCGTTGCTCTCTATTTCTCTTGGTAGGAAAAAATCTGAAAATTAGAAAGTACGGATGTATTAATATCTGATCCCCCCCTCCAAAAGATGTTCTTGCATGAATTTACAACATTAGTTCTTTTTGTAAATATGGAATTAAAGAAAAAATGCATTGAGGTCTTCACCTATAGAAAGGACGGCCATCAAGTACTGTGGGCGATCCAGAAGCTTCCATGAGATCCCTACACTTTGAAAACAAGCCTATGTGTGCAACATCATATCTCCCAAACATGACATTGGAGAATATACTTGACGTAAAAGTCTTCACATACTCGTCCACTTTTATATCTGCAATCCCACCCTCAGTTTCAACCATTTTCTCCCATGATTTGACGAGTGTGTTCCCAGATTCAAGCACTATACTAAGCATGTTCTGAATAGATTCAGTACAATGTAAGGACAAATTTCAAACAAGTATTAGGGCTGTTCGGGACTGTTAGCTTATTAAAAACTTATTGAAGTACGGAAAATATGAATGCACACACACCTTTACTTTGTTCACATAGAGAGTAGGGGCAATGGTTTTTCTCTGGTGAGCCCAAACCTCCTTACTCGTCGTCAGAAGACCTTTGCCCAGTAGAGGCCCCCGGTCTTTCTGCAAGAAAGATGGCTTCCCCAAGTCTAGGGATTTGCAAGAATTCATTTCCCTTACCAATTCACCATCTCCTATGTACAAAATTTGTACCTTTCCCAGAGCAAAAGAGAAAGTTTTTCCTGCCAATTAAGATACATTACAATTGCATCTACAAAACAAAGGCAGGGGAAGTTCTAGAATCCTAAAAGAAGAAAATTTCAGAGGTAGAAAGATGTAAAAATACCAAATTGCTTGGTCCACTGACTGATATGTGGAAGAAGGATAGTGCAACAGTCGAGTGACAGAGGCTCAATTAAATTGTAAGTTGAAGTATCTGCTGTGGATACCTTAGACTTAATTTCTTGTATATCAGGAATGTTTCCTAGAACAAGACTAGGTGTAGGACCATCAATTCCTTGCTTTCGAAGCTTGGCTCGAAGAATTTTAGCTTTCAGGCACAAATCATATACAGCATACATCATCATGCAAACCAATGCGAAAACAAATATAGGGAATGCATAAGGAGGCAAAGCTATATCCATTTTTTTGGAAGTCTTAATTGTGCTATTCAGAACTCCAATATACATCAGTCATGCACCTTTAAAGCAGGGTATAGATAACTCAATTTTCAAGCATTAAGCAAAGCATTACAAGAAAAAATGTACAAATGGCACATCTGAGTATGACTATGCTTATTGCTTGGCATATGAAGACAGACGAGATTAAACAATAGAAAAGTATACGTTATAACCCACAAATAGTTGTCCCAATGACAACAAGCGAATGACTACATTTTATAGCTACATAATTAGGATTTTCTTCTTCTTTAAAGATAGCCGATCATTGAAATTTAACTACCAGACCTAAACATCAACCTCCTATCCAAGAGAAGGGGAATCCACCACAAGAATTCCAAGTACAGAGTTAGAAATTTGTGTTACCAAACCAAAACCTTCGGTTGGAATTTTGCCCTTCTCAAATAAAATAAAAATACATTTATAGATTTCATTAAAACAAACAAACTTCAGACTGTCAAAGGTAAACTTAAAAGTTTGCCCTTTATTTGTTATCATAATTAGAGAAAGATGTGTATACGGGTATTCTCATGCATATCATAGACTGTTTCTTGTAAATTTCGGCAGCTGCTAACCAACTAACCATTTAGATAAGTTTGTGAAAATTCAATATCTGGAACTGGTATACTTGCTATACAAGTTATTGCCATATGCTGCATAGCAGTTATTTTCAGATATGAAGACACAAGATTTGCAAAGGATGGAACAGAAAACTTGTGGTTACCGACAAATCGGAGTCTGATGTTTTACATGGCCGAACACAAAAGTCAAAAGAGCACACTATTATTCAAAATCGTAAAAATTTAAATTTAAAAGTTTACTAGCAGATAACCCGTATTCTAATTAATTATCTTAAATTTCTATTTTTAATTTTTTTAAAAATAAAATTATTTATCATATTATTTTGATTAAATAATTTAATGACATTTATTTACTTTGATACTACATTTAATTACCAATAATAGTTATCAGGTCTGGATCAACAAAAAACCAAATACTAAAAGGGATCTGAACAACCATTAATAATCGCTGGATTACTTCTAAATAAACTGTCCAGATTCAATTCATTTTTTAAATTATTTTTATAAGGGTATTGTTTGAAATAAAAACTACATCATTAGTTCAATTAATTAAAATAAGGAAATTTATTCACTGACTCATTTACTAAAATATTTAATTTTTACTATTTTTTTCGGGAAAATTAAATAATAGGCCCCTGAACTACTTGTGTTTTATTGTATAGGTCCATGAAAAAAAAGATTCCGTATTTAATGTCCTTGAACTATTTCTTTTTCTGATTCAAGTCCCTCTGTCAAAAAGATTTTAACGGACGTTAGAATCTTGATGACGTGTCATAGATGTGGAAATAAAATTTTGGTTTAAGTCATTGAACCTTTCTATTTTCTGATTTAGGTCCTTAAAAATTAAAATTTTAAATTTCATGGACAAAATAATTGAATATTTTTAAATTTTAAACATAAAAATTAAACACAAACATTTATACTTTAAACATTAAAACTGAACATATAAATTGAATAAAAATTGAATATAGTAAATTGAACATAAAAATTGAACATAAAATTTTAGATTTTAAACATAAAAATTGAACATAATAATTTAAATTTTAAACATAAAAACTGAACATAAAGTTGAATCATGAATAAGGATGTATATTTTATAAGTATGTGATATGGGCTAAAAATAAGCCCTAAAGACACATTTAGTGTTGCATTAATTAGACCCGGTATGGTCCGAACGTGGGGCCCACCAACAGGGTCCAAAATCCTATTTTAAATATTAATTTCGTAATTAATATTGGAGGTGAAAAACAGCTCAGCAATAAGAGTCAAACAAGGATATTACTCCTGCCTGACTTAGCCTCCAAGGCACCCAATTTCAACATGGAAACTGATTCCTACAAGGAAGGAGTCTAGAACCTTCCTCAAGGAGGTGGCTTGCCCACCAAGTCTCCGAATCCTACCATAATTCTAAGGCTCCCGCAGCCTATATAAAGGGCCTGACCCCTCATTCTCAGAACTACGTTGGCTTGATTCTCTAGCAATACAGAGATACGTAGGCATCTTGTGAGGACCGATCAGTCTCGAACGCAAGAACAGCCATAAAAGCTCGAAGCTCACCATCCCTTGTATTTAATACATACAAACCCTAGCCGCAATTTACAAACCCTCGTTTTTATTCCACAACATTTGGCGCCGTCTGTGGGACGACAACATCAACCATGGTTCAAACATGAAGAACAACACCAGTTGTAACTGAGGCCGTGCCAATTAGCTCTGCCCCACCTCTCACCGAGCAGACTCCCCCAGCATCAGGGACGATCATTCAACAGGCTCCCCCAGCATCAGCTGTCATCATCCACTCTCAAGTTTCTCAACAACCAGGGGTGATCCCCCATGCTGAGAGTACGTTGCCTCTGACCAACTCTCTCCAGATTGTTGATCCGAACAACCCGCCACCAGGGGTACAGATCCATACTACGGATCTCCCCTTGAACACTAATCCCAGGTACGGTCTGCCCAACTACCCCCCGATGACTCAAGGTTCAGGACCAAGTGGTCATGCCTTACAAATCCGGGACCGAGATTATGATGACTACTTCGGCCCTTATACTGATGATTCATCGTCTGAGGATGATGATCGTGATGAAGCCCCGAGGAGGCAACGTGCTAGAAGAGAGCCTCAAGGAAGGACTCAAGGGATCCATGATGGACCTCCACCAACGGCTGAGGAGAGGATTAAGGCTCACGAGGCTGAGATCCAAAGGCTGAAGGATGACATAGCAATGGAGCAAGCAAGACAGAATCAAACTCGACCTCCTCCAACCTCAGGAACGATTCCCATCATTGATTTGGAGAGGTCTTCAAGGAGACAAAGAAGGGCTGATGCCTCATTCGGAAGAACAACCACAAGGATGGAAATTCCCAAGGGAAACCCCAAAGATCTGATGCTTCTCGGAGATCCTGATGATCCAACACCCCCGTTCACCGAGGAAGTGATGAATGCTCACATCTCTAGGAAGTTTAAGATGCCTACAATAAAGGCTTATGATGGAACGGGTGATCCCGCAAACCATGTGAGAACATTCTCGAACGCACTGCTGCTGCAGCCTGCAAGTGATGCCCTAAAGTGCAGAGCGTTCCCCCAAACCCTGTCGGGCATGGCTCAGAGATGGTATAGCCGATTGCCTGCGAACTCTATTGGCTCTTTTAAGGAGTTGAGTGCCGCCTTCGTTAGCCAATTCATTAGCGGAAGGGTGCATGAGAAGAGCTCCGCATCTCTTATGTATGTGGTGCAAGGAAAGAATGAAAATCTGAGGGATTACCTCAAGCGATTCACTAAGGAGACCCTGAATATCACTGATTTGGAAAATAAGGTGGCAATGGTAGCCCTGGAGCACGGAACCACTGACCTCTTCTTCAAGAGATCATTGGCGAAGCATCCACCCTGAGAACATGGCTGAGCTCCAACGAAGGGCTGATAAGTATATTAAAGCTGAGGATAGCTTGAAGAAAGAAACCACCGTAGGTGGAGGAGGAGGTAACAATGACTCCAAGAAGCGAAAGCAAGACCAGGACTATGATGATCAAGAGTATGATGCTAGGGACGAGTATCCCCGAACTAGCGAGGACTCCGACTCTGCCCCTAAGAAGAACCAAGGGTCAAGGTTCACTGAGTATGCAAGGTTGAATACTCCTAGGAGTCGAATCTTGTTGGACATTGAGAATGATAAGGATTTCAGATGGCCGAAGCCACTCAGGGGTGATCCTTCAAAGAGAAACCAGAATCAGTATTGCAGATTCCATAGAGACGTGGGGCATGACACTGACGATTGTAAGCAACTCAAAGATGAGATTGAGTTTTTGATCCGTAGAGGGAAGCTGAGGCACTTCACTAAGGGTGAAGACCGTGCTAATCAGTGAAGAGACTATAATAGAAGGGATGACGATCAAGATCGCAACCCACAGCCCCGAGGGCCAGTAATCAACATGATCTCAGGAGGCCCAACTGCGGCCGGGACAACTAGGAACTCTCGAAAGGCTTATGCCCGAGAGGTGTTGCACATCGTGGGAGAGGCCCCGAAGCTTGCAAAAACTGAGGTAGCGATTAGTTTTGATGACTCAGACTTGGAAGGGGTAAAGTTCCCCCATGACGACCCGTTGGTCATAACTCCTGTGATTGGAAACTCGGAGGTGAAGCGAGTCTTGATAGACAATGGAGCTTCCGTTGACATTCTGTTTCATGATGCGTTTGTGAAGATGGGATACACTGATTCTCAGTTGACCCCCAATAACATGCCTATATACGGATTTAATGGAGTAAAATCCAAAGTTGAAGGGACTATTCAGCTGCTTGTAACTATTGGGCAAGAGCCCAAGGAGGCCACTCAGATGTTGAACTTCCTGGTAATCAAGGCGGATTCAACGTACAACGCTATCCTTGGAAGGACTGGACTTCATGCATTCAAGGCTGTTGCCTCAACCTATCATGTGAAGATCAAGTTCCCTACCAGGAATGGTGTTGGAGAACATAAAGGTGATCAGAAGATGGCACGAAGCTGTTATGTAGCCTCGTTAAGGCCTGATGGAGTCGGGGGGCAGGTCCTTCCGGTTGAAGACATGGAAGTCCACAGTGGTAAGGAACACAAAGAAAGGTCAGCAGAGGACATCACACAGAAGCCTCGGACAGCCATTGAGGCTAAGGCGTTAACTCACTTTGTGGTTGAGTGTACCATTGGCAACCAAGAAGTTGGGGGGCAGGAGGTAGTACCCCGAGCAGGAAGTGAACTGCAGAATAAGAATGAGGAGACCAGAAGGAGTGGCGGGTGCTCTATTTTGATGGAGCATCAAAAACAAAATCAAGTGGTGCAGGCCTAGTCTTGCAAAACCCCGATTGGGCTTAAGTTATCCTAGTAGGACTTAGCTTCATATTTATATAGTAGAAGTAGAAATAAGGTTCATTAAAACCATTGCAGAGCATGTTGCTCCGAGTAGGACAGTAGTACTCTATGTTAGGGTTGAACCCATTTCAAGTTATTAATGCAAGTTTGTTTTCCATTCATTGATTGTGATTTTATTTATGTGCCAAGCACCTGATGTGTGAGTCAAAGAAGACCAAGTACCGAAAATAAAAGAATACACGAATGAAAACAAACGAATGCTTACCCCGAATGGTAGAGTTAGGTTACAGCAGATAAGAGTTTAAGTCCTTGAAGGACCCTGGATAAAGACAAACGTTGAAGTCCTGATGGAACACCCATTGAAGAAACATATTGCATAACACGAAAGCCAATGGAAGGCTCATCAGGTGGGCAATCTAACTTGGAGAATTCAATGTTAAGTACAAGCCTAGGATGGCCATCAATGCCCAGGCTCTAGCTGACTTCGTGGTTGAATATATCATTGACAACCAAGAAGTCCGGGGGGCAGGAGGTAATAGACCAGGAAAATCAGCAAGGTGAGAAACCCCTGGAAGAGAAGAAGGAATATTGGATGCTATATTTTGATGGGGCATAAAAAACAAAAAGCTCTTTTTTCATGGGGCATCAAAAACAAAAACCAGTGGTGCAGGTTTAGTTCTGCAAAGCCATGATGGGTTCACACTTGAGTATGCCTTAAAGTTGGACTTCCAAACAACCTACAATAAGGCGGAGTATGAAGCTCTGATGGCCAGCCTTGGATTGACGAGAGCCCTGAGGGTGAAGAACCTGAAAGTTTGTGGAGACTCAAATCTGGTAGTCTCACAAGTCAATGGAGAGTTTGAGGCTAGAGAAAAGAATATGGCCAAACACTTGAGGATTGTGAAAGCCGTGATAGCCCCGCTCGATAAATGCCATGTTGAGTATATCCCAAGAGAGAAAAGAACATTAAGGCCGAAGCCCAGTCTAAGTATGGCTCTTCTGAGATAAAGAATTATGCAGAGAGCTTTTGCTTCCAGGTCCTGAAGACCCCACCATCGAATCAAAATTGGTAGCACCAGTTGATGTAAGCTGAAGGATAGACCCTCTTCGAGCTCATCTCGAGACTAGTTGGCTCCCTGATAATGCCTTGAGGGCACAGAAATAGTTAGTGAGAGTGTTGAGATGAGAGGTCCTTTGTCATTCCTTACTTAAAATCTTGAATCTCAAATCCCGACACAAAATTTTAGCCTTGATGGCCAAAAAGGCTGTCTGCCTCCAATCAAATTTGTCATTTGAAGTTTAAGGACTTGAACCAAGAGCCTTCAATCGAATGTAAACCAAAGCAAGGTCCTGTGAGCATAAGAAGAAGGTTGGAAACCTAGAATCAAGAAAAGAAGGTTAACAACCAGCCAAGACACACCGGACTTGAAGTCAAACGCTGAGGAGCAAGTGAACTCCCTGAACGATCAACTGAAAAGTAAGACCTCCTCCGTATGAAGCAAGGGGGGCAAGAACTAAGGGACTTCATCATTCCTACATCTTAGAATGAGAATCAAGGGAATCAAGGGTTGATAATAACCTTAAAACCAAGGTCTCAGTAAATAAGTTAAGGCCCAGAAGGTCACAAGTCAAGGTTCACGAAACCATTTAAGGCATAACAAACACCTCCTATTGACCTGAAACCTCGTGTTGGTGATCCAGAACACCAACATCAACCTTAGAATCCAGGCCTTGTGTTATAAATCAAGGGCTAAGGAACTAAGTTGAAGCCTTAGAAGGCCAACAAAGCTATCAGATCCAACCTTGGATCAAGAGATTCGTGAACAACTCAAGAATGAGTAACTGAATCAACATTCCAACAAGGTGGATGAAAGGTTCAAAGTAATTCTATGTACGATTAGGCAAGCATGAAACCTTTGAAAGGATTTTGAAGCTTTCTCGTGGAAGGTTTGGAAACCCATTTACTATGTCACCAAGGTGCTTCATGAAGCTGACCTGAATCACTCCGCTATAGAGAAGTTTGCTTTAGGCACGGTTATGGCCTCAAGAAAATTGAGACCTTACTTTTTAGTCACGTAAAATCGAGGTCTTGACAGACCAAGCCATTAAAAGGCCATTAATTCGACTAGAATCCTGGTCGAAATGACCAAGAATCCTGGTCGAAAAATTGTTCGACTGAGCCACGAAAAAGGCCATTAATTCGACCAGAATCCTGGTCGAAAAACTCTTCGACGAGGCCACGAATTTGGCCCTTAATTCGACCAGAATCCTGGTCGAAATGACTAGGAATTCTGATCGAAAATTCGTTCGACCAGGAGAAATTTTGGACCCTTAATTCGACCAGAATCCTGGTCGAAATGACTAGGAATTCTGATCGAAAATTCGTTCGACCAGGAGAAACCTTGGACCTTATTTCGACCAGAATCCTGGTCGAAACGACCAGGAATCCTGGTCGAAAATCCGTTCGACCAGGAGAAAAATCAGACCTTATTTCGACCAGAATCCTGGTCGAAATCCTGGTCGAAAAATGTGAAGTTTCCTGATCGAAATTTGTGATTAAAATTCAGAAATTTGAGTCGAAATGATAATTTCAGCTCGACCCCAGCCAGGGGCTCTGCCCCTTGGACCCCGCCAGGGGCTGCCGCCCCTTGGACCCCGCCCGGGGGCTGATGCCCCCGGACCCCCGCTAGTGCCGTTTAGCACCGTCTAGCGTCGTTTAGAATCGCTTAACATTGTTTAAGTGTCGTTCAAGGCTTGTTAGTGCCGATAAGCACCGATTAAGTGCCGATTAGCACCGTTAGTGCCGATAGCACCGTTAGTGCAGATAAGCACCGATTAAGTGCCGATTAGCACCGTTAGTGCCGATAAGCACCGTTCAGTGTCGTTTAATGCCGGTTGGCGTCACTTAAACGTCGTTTAAGGCTAGTTAGTACCGTTTAGTGCCGTTTTATGCCGTTCAACGTCGTTTAAACATTGTTTAAATGTCGTTAAGGCTGATTAGTGCCGATTAGCATCGAATTAACATTGTCGTAAACGCGTCGGTCGCTCCACGCTTTACATAAAGACAATACTCATGAAACAGTAGTGTATAAAGATGAACCCTGACCCGAGTCTTGGAAAGGACCGTTAAAACTTCAAGGAAAACCTGATCAGTTTTCCTAGAAGTTGGGGGGCAAATGATATGGGCTAAAAATAAGTCCTAAAGACACATTTAGTGTTGCATTAATTAGACCCGGTATGGTCCGAACGTGGGGCCCACCAACAGGGTCCAAAATCCTATTTTAAATATTAATTTCGTAATTAATATTGGAGGTGAAAAACAGCTCAGCAATAAGAGTCAAACAAGGATATTACTCCTGCCTGACTTAGCCTCCAAGGCACCCAATTTCAACATGGAAACTGATTCCTACAAGGAAGGAGTCTAGAACCTTCCTCAAGGAGGTGGCTTGCCCACCAAGTCTCCGAATCCTACCATAATTCTAAGGCTCCCGCAGCCTATATAAAGGGCCTGACCCCTCATTCTCAGAACTACGTTGGCTTGATTCTCTAGCAATACAGAGATACGTAGGCATCTTGTGAGGACCGATCAGTCTCGAACGCAAGAACAGCCATTAAAGCTCGAAGCTCACCATCCCTTGTATTTAATACATACAAACCCTAGCCGCAATTTACAAACCCTCGTTTTTATTCCACAACAGTATGTCAACCATTGAAGTGTTTTAAACGATAATCATGTTTATTTTAAAAAGGGAAAATAAATTGATACGTCACTAAACTTTTCCGATTTTATTTTGTTTAGGTATGTATATGTGTATGTGTATGTATAGCATTTGTACTCAAAACTCAAAACCCTTATGTAAAAACTGTTTTTACATTAAAATTTTAATATAAATTTTTTTATTTTAAATGGCCATGTGGCAGCAAGATTTTAACGGTGTTAGAATCTACTTAACGGTAAGAACTTGAACCAAATTTTTTAAAACGTTAAAGATCCGAAATACAAAATCTTTAGTTCAGGAAACCGAACAATAAAACCCGAATAGTTCAAGGACGTATCAATTGATTTTCCCTTTTTTTATCTCATACAACTTTTGGCTGATTTTTTTAATTTTTTCAATCTTCTTTCTTCAAAAATTTTAATTTATTTTATTAATCTTATTTTACAAAAAAATAATCCCCGAAATCATAGGATTCTACGACAAAACTTATTTTGTCTCATAGTAAAAGTACAATATTTTGCTACTGAATTTCAAAGTTATGCACATGAACTTAAAATTTTTACAAATGAAACTGTTTTTCTTACAAAATTCTATAACTAAACTTACTTTCTAGCAACATTCTGCTGGTGAACACTACTATCTCATATTATATTTACTAGCTTATAGCCCGTACAAAGCACGAGTTACTTTTAATTATTTATAATTTGTTTATAGTGTCGTATGATATTATAAATATTAATTTTAATATGTTATTCTAAGAATTCGAACCTTAAGTCTTTGTAAATAATAATTTTTAGTATTAATTATAAATTAATATGTTGTTTGCGGGAATCGAACCTTATACCTCTATATAACAACTTTTAGTATTGTTGTATCTAACGATCATGATCTATTTGAATTGAAGATCTAACGATTGTGAATGATGGATAACCAAAAATAGGGGGTTAACCAAACTAAAAATTATACCCCATTCCGCTTATTATAATATAGTATAGATGCCATATTTTTTAAGTTCTACAACTAAACTTAGAAGTCATGCATTCGAATTTTGAAGCCAAGCACATGAATTCTAAAATTGTGCAACTGAACATATTTGTATTTGAATATTCTGTTGTTGAACATTTAATATCATATTGTATTTATACCATAACTTAAGTATTCTCATAAAAACTGATCAAAATATTGGAAAATTTTAATGATGTTATTGGAGAATTTTGTGATTGATACTGGTGTATGATTATAATTGTCAATCAAATATGAATTGTCTTTAATATATATATATATATATAAATATATCTTTTGTTTTTGGACATATAATAAAATATATATGATTATGAAATATATGTAATAGTTCTTAATTTCTACGTTTAAGGGTTCTCCAGGGAGCATAAACCAATATTTATAATTGATTATAATATATATATATATATATATATATATATATATATATATATATATATATATATATATATATATATATATATATATATATATGTTAACCATCTTAAAAGTATAAAGGTCCGGTAATATGAGAGTAGCTATATTATTAATTGTATTTATTATTAATCTATTATAGATACTTTTTAAATATTAATTAATGGAGCCCCGAAGTTGTACAAAACACTATATTCTCGACTTTTTATATTTCGAATGTTAGTTAATAGATTTCTTGTATGTAACTTCACTATTAAATTAAATTAATATTAATATTGCTATTTTGATTAATTAAATATATATAACTTCACTCTGGTAACATAAGAGTAGTTACAATATTAATTGTATTTATTATTAATCTATTATAAATACTTTTTAAATATTAATTAATGGAGCCCTAAGTTATATATAATACTATATTTTCGACTTTTATTTCGATTTTTAATTAAGAATCCTAGCATATAACTTCACTACTAAATTAAATTAATATATAGTATTATTATTTTAATTTAATATTAAGTGTCATACCGTGATATGCATGGCATACCATACCATTAAGAGGGGGTTTTTGCTTTTAATAAAGAGTTTAATTAATGGAGCCCCAAGTTCTATATAACACTATTTCTCGACTTTTATTTCGATTGTTTGTTAATAGACTTCTAGTATATTGTAACTTCTCTATTAAATTAAATTAATATTTAACGTTGTTATTTTGATTAATTAAATTTACAGAACTTAACTCTGGAAATATAAGTTAAGAGTAGCTATATTATTAATTGTATTTGCTATTAATCTATTATAATATGATTATGAAATATATATATGAGTTCTTAATTTCTCTGTTTAAGGGTTCTCCAAGGAGAATGACCCAATATTTATAATTGATAATAATATATGTTACCCATCTTAAAAGTATAAAGGTCCGGTAATATGAGAGTAGCTATATTATTAATTGTATTTATTATTAATCTAGGGTTATTGGGTAAAGGAGCAAAAACACCCCTGTAATATATGTGTAGGAACATATACACCCTTGTAATATTAAAAGGATCAAATACATCCATTTATTTTATTTTAGGGTACAAAAAGACCCTTCTAGTTAATTCATTTAATTCATTAAGTATGATATAAGTGTGTAATCTAAAAATTAATCGTCAATTTAATTTATTAACAAAATAAAAATTAATAAATTTTGTTTTAAATATTTTAGATTATCTAAAAATTACTAACTTTTATTTTAAATATATATGTTTTATATATATTAACAAAATAAATTTAACTACCAAGGTTTTTAAATTCCAATTGGGAGTTTAAAGCCTTTACTAAATTAAGAATATTAGTTACAATAAATGTTTTTAATTACAAATTATTTTCTAACCATGGTTAACAAAAATTTAATTAGAAGGATGTTTTTGAACCATAAACTTAAAATATAGGGGTGTATTTGATCATTTTTAAATTATAAGGGTATATTTTCTCCTACACCTATATCATAAGGGTGTTTTTGCTCCTTAACCCATTAATCTATCATAGATACTTTTTAAATAATAATTATTGGAGCTCCGAAGTTATATATAACATTCTCGACTTTTATTTCGATTGTTAGTTAATAGACTTCTAGTATGTAAATTCACTATTAAATTAAATTAATATTATTATTGTTATTTTGATTAATTAAATTTATATAACTTCATTCTGGTAATATAAGAGTAGGTATATTATTAATTGTATTTATTATTAATATATTATAAATGTTTTTGAAATATTAATTGAGTATATTGTATTATTATTTTAATTTATTAAATTCATTTAATATTTAGTGGTATACCGCATACCATTAAGAGGGAGTTTGTGCTTTTAATAAAGAGTATATAAATTTAAATTTAATATGTTTTAAATTTAAATTTAATATGTTTTACTCAATCCCTATTTATCACAATTTTGTTGTGGTTTAACTAACAGTACGGGTTCAAATTGTTTGTGTGTGTATACATTGCATTTTAGCCCTAGAAGTTGTGTTGCTCTTGTTTTCTATCCTAAAGAAATTAGACAACCCAGAGAGGTAAATGATTTGATATATCAGACCAAAGCACCTGACTTTGTGAGAACCTACTGGAAATAATGAGCTAAGTTTAGTCTTTCTTTCAGTTCCAGATAATTCATTCACAAAATATCTCTTGGTATTAAACTTTTGCTTGCATATTTTGGCCATGATTCAGAAATTCCTATTATTAATTGTGTGTGTGATGTAGGTGTTGGGCTTGCTAAGCAGGCCTTAACTCCACATTAGTATGATATTGTCCGCTCTGGGCCGAGCCCGCACGGTTTTGTTTTTGGGCACATCCCAAAAGGTCTCACACTAATGGAGTTAACTGGCTGCTTATTAACAAGCCTAAGGGGGAGAAGAAAGTGAATTCAAAATCAAAAGGAGAGAAGAGTGATTCAAGTAAGAGTGATCTAGGTAATTAAAATCTCCGAATTCAAAATCAGGCAACCTATGAAACAAAAGCAAGTAGCCAAGGAGGGTGAGTTGAAGTTGAAGAAAGTAGCTGTGGCTGCAGATGAAGGGGCCAAGTTAAAGCAAGTGGCTGTAGTAGAAGTGGCCAAGGTTCCAGAAGCAAACCAATCTCAACCTCAACCACCTCCTCAGGAATATGAATTTCAAGTGCCTGACATTGCTAGACATTCTTCTCAAGTTGAACCATCAGAATTCAAAGATGTTCTTTCTCATGAGGTATGTCAAAAAGCTGCCAATTCCAAATTGTATCATGACATAGCCTTCTTGAAGCATCTACAGAATCTGAGGAAAAGAAACAACTTCCACTACTTTGACTATCTCAAGCTCCTGGTCCAAGACATAGTTTTGGTCACTATAGAGAGAAGGCAAGTTGTTCAAAACAATCCTTATGCCCTCATCACCACTGAAGATAGAGAAGTCCTAGTCCACACTGCCAAATTTCTCTTTCACATCCACATTGAAACCATACAAGTTCTATCTTGCTCTGAAGTTGCAACATTCATCAAGAAGATAGAATCAAATGGGTCAGAGGACAACATCAAACTCCATGAGAATCTTACAAGCTGTATGAAGTCTCAATTACCTCAGGTAATTCCTCAGCATCACTGCATTCTATATGAAGAAGCTATAGGCATTATCTCCTTCAGATTTGGTCACCACTTTAATCGTAACAACATGTCTACAATCAAGTATTTGACTAGTGTCTTACATTCAAGAAGAGGAAAGTCAGAAACTGAGAAGTCAGCTCTGGATATTCTGATTAAGTTCATCAATTCACAGTCAAATGTTCAACCTGATTATAGAGGAGACAAGTCAGGAAGGAGAGATGGAGATGATCAAGATCAGGGTGGCAGCAAGGATAGATCTCCAAGGAAAAATAAGGATAATGAAGAAAAGAGGAAGAGAAGTGGTAAAGGAAAGAAAGGTGATGATGACAAAGGAAGTAGAAAGTGTATGAGAAAAAGAGTGACAGACAGCAAGCCCAAAGCATCACTAGCAGTATTCCCACCAAAACACAAGGCTCTATGTCTAGGGTGGATGCAGTAAGTGATGAATTAACAAAATCTATACCCATGGCTTCTGAAACTGTCAAGCCATCTCTGACAAAGGAATCCCAACTCAAGAAACCACTTGTATGTCTCCACAAGCAAACTGCTAATAGTGTACTACAATGGTCCAACCATAAAGGCTACAAATTCCTCTCCTGTAAGGAGATGAAAAAGACAAGATTCAAGCATGCAGCCAGAAAGGCAAGAAAGGTGAAGACACCCTCATCCCAGGCACTCACAATTATTTCGGGACTAGATTTGCCACCTCTTGATGAAGATTATGATGAAGATCAATTGGCATTTCTAAGAGCTCAAAGAATCTATCATGTAGCAATTGTGGATGACTGCTTGGAGTTCAAATATTCAGATGGTAGAGAGATGAAGTTCAAACAAGGAATGTGTCAACAATGGGGCGAACTATATGACATTGAAAGAATAATTGCATTACTGAATAGTGAAGACAAAGTGGAGAAGGTTTGGAAGCTGGAACTCATAGATTTCATAAAGATGAAGAGTGATCATGAAGAGGAAGTGAGAAGGGAGTGCATGGAGAAATGGAGGAAAAGAGAGGAGGAGCTTGATGCACTTGAAGCCAAAGCAGAAGAGTTAAGGGCTAAAGGGTTGTGCAGAGTTCAGTTCAATCCCTATGTTGTGAAGTATAGGAGGAGAAATGGAGATAATGTCAATATCAGGATGAACCTGGTCAATCATTACCCCTGCAAACTTGCTGAATCAAGTACTTGAAGATTTTAAGGATTCAATTCTGCTTGAAAAACTTGATTCTATGGTAGCCATCATAAAAGCTATGAATGAAAATGCAAGGAAGGATGAAGAAAAGAAAAAGAAAGAATATGATGATCTACAAGCCAAAGCTCAGGGGATGAAATCAAGGGAAAATGGCTAGTATTTCTTCATAGTCTGTAAGAATATTCTCTTTGTAATTCTATCCATACTGTCAATCAATTCATACCTGTACTGTTCAAAGTTTTATCTTTATGTATGTTAGGCCTGTTATCAGACATGAAATTGTGACTAAGGGTCTTACTCACAATTTGGGGGAGATTGTTAGTCACAGAGGCATGCCTGTACTCACCTAATAAGAGCAAGTCCAACAGCTTCCTTATTTCAATCCTTAAATCAAAAAATAGGGAACTTAACCAAAAACCTTGCTCCAACAGTTTCCTAGTCATTCCTTAAATCACTAGCCACCACTAGTCATTCCCTACTTTTAGGGAATGTCTAGCCATTCCTAACTTTTTTTTATCAATAAAAATCTTTTCCCTCCTTTTCACACTTCTTTTCCTCTCTTGATTGAAATTCAAATAAGTAGTTAGATTTAAATTTATTATTATAATAATAATAGGGAATGAATTGAAGGATGATTGTTGGAGTTGATATACAAAATAAGGTTCCTAAGTCACTAAGAATCATTATTTTATTATATTTTTAAGAATCATTTAAGGAACTGTTGGACATGCTCTAACAAGCCTAATCGTTTGTAATGCTTTGCATTACTTACATGACCCTTTATCTAATGGAACCTCTAGTTGTAGAGATTCTACTTGTATTATTACATGTAATAGGCATCAAAATTCTATCTGTGTAACTGTAAATGAAGTCATGAAATAACGCTTGAAAGAAGATCTAAAGATCATGCCTCAAGATTGAAGAACAAGGCTATCAAAATAAACACAGTTGGATTTTGAAGATTAAAGATTTGCCTAAGTACTAATTCGAGAAGTATTTTGATCTATTCGAGTAGAAGTCGAGGTCAGGGATTTGATATCTCAAAAGACATTATTTGAGAACTCAAGAAGTCAACAAGTCAAAGTATCATTTGAGTTCTCAAAGAGTCTACAAAGTCTCATTCAATATCTCAAGGACTTAAGAAGCTATTCGACATCTAAGGAAATTCAACAAGTCAAATGCTCTATTCGACAACTCAAGGATTCCTGAAGAAACAGCTATTTCGAGAAGTGGTTCGACATCTTTATTATACATTATTCGAGAACTGAGAGTTATTTAGTAAGCCAATCCTAGTTCTCGAATCAATCACTTAACCATTTCTCGAATGAATTCTTGAAGACAAAATACTAAAGCTGTACAAGTCAGAAGTCTGCAACAAGCCAAAACACTTTCAGGACCACAGTACTGTAAAGTGTTTTTGGAAAGTCTACAAAGAAGCTCAAAGAGTTGTTATAGGAGACAAGCTGCTAAAGAAGTGGATCTGGGCAGGTTAAAGAAAGTCAAAATTACATGCTGCCTGGACGTATTCCGAAATAGGGATAGACAAGTTAGAAAGTAGATTTGTCTGTTCTATCATTTGTACTAAGTGGAGTGTACACATGTTCTATAAGTGTACAACCTCACTTCTCTAGAAGTTAGAGAGTTTTAAGAAGCATTATTGAGTTTTCTCATAACTTAGAACATCACTCTGAGAAAAACGCAGCTGAGAATACAAACATTTGTATTCACAGGTTTTATCAAATCTTTATCTAATACCATATTAGATTAAAGTAAGTACTGTGTTCTTGTGTTTCTTATTCCGCATACTTATCTTGTTAAACACAAACACACACTTAGCTACACAAACATCAAACAGATTCAAACCATCAAACAAACGTTCTTAAGATTCATATTCAAAGAAAAATTTGAAAATACATTCACCCCCCCTGTATTTTCTTGTGTGTGTATTTCATACTCAACAATACTGCTGAATGACTTGATGATCATGCCAAATTAGAAAATATTGGCAGAAGCTTGTAGCAAGCGGATGAGGAGATTGTGCATATGATCATACTCAATATTACATGATCACGCTACTTTTAACAAGTATTTGTATTTTATTTTATTTTAGGATTTGTTATCTCTATATAAACAACAATACTATGATGTAGTACATATGATAATTTTTTACTGAAATTAAAACCTTAAGAGTTTTCTCTTATTTTCTTGTGGATTCAATAATTCTTTCTTGTGGATAGGTATTTAAGAATTTTTTGTGTAAGAATTCTTTAAGATTAGCGCATGCTTTTCCTTGGTTTTCATGGTGTGTCAGTGTGCTTCTTTCTATATACTAAATAAACTTGGGTCTTTGCAAATTTCAATTTAATACTATAATGTAAAATCGTGTTCAGCATATCATTACAAAAACAAACCATCTATTTAACCCTTGTTTACAAAAATTAAAGGCAGCTTAATATGACCATCGATGACTCATAGATTATAGTCAAGCAATATTTTTCACTAATATCTGATCATATACATTAGGTTGATGTAAAACTTTTGGCACTTCAATTACACAATTACTTTATTTTACCACCATGCCTGACATACCTATATAAGTTATGTATACAGTGGCGGCAGGCACGGGATTCAATAATTTTCTTAGTAATATCACAACTTGCGAACAAGGAAATTGACTCCATATTTGGGCTCTAAAAGTACACCAAACCAGGGAACATGATAAAATATTCGCAAATTCTCTTCTCATTAATGGTGGAGGCACTCGTCTCAAGTTTATTACAATACATCACAATTATTTATATAGCAAATCCCTAATTCTCAATAATGAAAATTAACATATTAAGGGAACTCTCCCTATTTACTAATAATACAATAAAGGAAATTCTCCATATTTTCTCATAGTAATATATATTAACATATATGTCAACATCCCCCCTCAAACTCACGATACTCAATCGAGAGTTTGCCAAAATTTTTAAAAAAAATTGAATCATCCACTCCAATCAACATAATACCCACTTGAATCAGCTTTCTCGTTGTGATCAATTTTTCATCCTTGTCTTCATCATCTTTGTCCTTTATCATCATCTTTGTCATAATTGCCACCATTATTTACTATCACGATTCTTCTCGGAATTCCTTTTTCTTTTTATCATCGGTAGTTGACAGAGTCTCTTCCACAAATCCATCATATCGTCCTGCTTTGCCTTGTCATCATCTTCGTTCTCATGATTTTTATTTCTTTCATACCAAAGAACTTTTGCATCATCTTTTTTTTCAATAGTCTCTCATAGGTTTTTTTTTCTCACCCCCACAAACTCTTGTAGAAGTTTTATTTTCTCAAATCCACGAACTCTCGTAGACTTTTTTTTTCCTCTTCATTGGCTCTGATACCGTGATAAAATAGTCGCAAATGATAAAATAGTCGCAAATTCTCTTCTCATTAATGGTGGAAGCACTCGCCTCAAGTTTATTACAATACATCACAATTATTTATATAGCAAATTCCTAATTCTCAATAATGGAAATTAACATATTAAGGGAACTCTCCCTATTTACTAATAATACAATAAAGGCAATTCTCCATATTTTCTCATAGTAATATATATTAACATATATGTCAACAGAACATGTTAATAATTAGGCGAGAGGAAGAATGCAAATTTTGACAAGAGCAACGTAAAACATAACTTTCAGTTCCATCATGGCCAGGTTCCTTCCAGGACATGTTTGTGGGCCAAAGCCAAATGGTATATAAGCCTGTGGGATGTTACATGCTCCCCCGCCCCCATTAGCAAATCTCTCGGGGTTAAATTTGAGAGCATCTGTACCCCAGAGCCGAGGATCTCGGTGCAGACCTGCTCCTCATATCCAAATGCTGACTCCTTTTGGAAGATGCACCTTATTACCAATATGTATATATGTGTTGGGTCCCAAACAGTGACAACCCTTGACCCAACAGAATAACACCCCAAAGAGAAGACTTTTATCTAGATCTCACACCAAATTCTATCACCACAAGTTATTAGCTATAACACAAGACAGTAATCAAAGTAAATATTAAATTGAAAACACAAAGAAGCCAAGTGAAAGAGCCTTTTTCTTGTATATATTGACACATATGTTTTCTATATACTATATCACAGTCCTTAAAACTCAGCTAATTCACTACCATTTACATATCATATTAACTATGGGCCTAATTTAAGAATTAACCCCAACATACTTTTGGGTCAAAAATATCCGCTCCAAGTCGCCTCACCACGGAGAGCTTAATCCACACCGTGGTGCAACAATCCCCGCCCCTACCTCAATAAACAGGCCTTCTGCACCTCCAAATCTGATACATGAAAGGAAGATGCTGCCCAAAATTCAGGGCGATCCGACTGTTGGAACTCCGGGAAACGAAAAACAAAACAGCTAATGCAACCAGAATATTTTTTTTTGCAATTTTTTCACATTAGCAAAAAAACTAGCCCAACCTTTGAACCTCACAATATGTTAGTGCCTCCTGGGCTGTAAATCCTAATCCTTAATACAGCCTCAATATCTCCTGAATAATCACTTTTCAGCTGCAGAAGAACATGACTTTATATTGGGATGCAAGGAACTAGGACCCTAATTAATCTCTAAGCTAATTAATTAAACATGTCGAACAATATCATCCTTAATGAGAAGCTTCATTTTTACCAATCATTAGGGTTCAGATTGTTCAAAGTTTAATGAAAGGCATATGACTCAGCCTATTTGTAGTTAGAGGATCCTAATCAACTTAAACCAAATTGTAATAAGTAAATATACATATGAACTGTCACAGGAATCTCAAGAAGTATTATCTGTCAGAAGAAAGAAGAAAAGTCAATCTATAGTTTTGATGTCATACACTGGAAGACGATTCAGTTATCTGATCAAGCCCAGTATAGCATTGAAGTGAATGGATTCATTTGAACAGTGACAGAGATTTTTCGAGTGATAGTTTGAAGATCAGTTACAGTACAAGAGAATTGAGAGAAGAAACAAACCACAACCTAAAGTCAAAAGTGAAGAAGCATCGTTGAAGTTAGTCGTTCATGAACCAGACAGTACATCGAACGTCAACACAAATCAGTGGTAATTCTTTACTACCTTCAGTGGTTTGTAAGAATTAGATTAATTATTTATTGATTTAATTAAATTCATTTGTAATTGATATAAATCATTTAGTTGATTTAATTAAATGAATTAATTCTAGAAGAATTCATTTATTTATTTAAATTAATTATTGTATCAATTATATGTGAATTACTTAATCATTAATTAATTAATTGGATCAATATGACTTAAAGAAATGAATTAAATAAAGCTGGAAGGATTATGTCTTATTGGTTAAAATTCGGTATGACCTAATCAGTTAAGTCATACCGAACACAGCTGTTGAGTTAAGTCATACCGAGCATTGAAATTGAAGATTATGTCTTACCGACTTGATTTAGTCTTACCGACTTGTTGCCAGCTGTTGTAAGTCTTACCGAATTTCTGTTAAGTCATACCGACAAGTTTTATGTCTTAATGGAGGTTTGTGTAAGTCTTAATGAAGGAAAACTAAGTCTTGGAAGCAGTTTAAGTCATGCTGGAGCAGTTAAATATTCTACAGAAAGCCAGCAAGACCTGTTACTGATATAAAAGAACAGAACAGAGCAGATTAAGTCATAACGGAGAAACACAGCAGAAAATATAATATTCAGAACAGAATTCTCTCTCTCAAGAACACCAAGAACACCAAAGCTTAAACAATTCCCAGAAATTCAAGTTCTTCATCTTTGTAATATTTTATCCGATAGAACTTGTTTATTTGTGATTCTTGTACTACTAGCGAATTAAGTTTCCTAGTTCTTATCTTGATTATTATTAACTAAATTAGAAAAGTTCATGTCGAATTTTCGAATTAGTTATTAACATCTTGATAAGTTGTTATACTGATTTTGTAACACCACATCAAGTTAATATACAGTTGTATTGAACTTGAAAAATTGTGTTAAATTATTCCGCACATAAATTTGTCTTTATCAAATTTTATTTAAAGGACAAATTTCGATAAAAAGGTAAAGATTGTATTCAACCCCCCCTTCTACAATCTTATCGGACCTAACAATTGGTATCAAAGCTGATTGATTGATACACAAATCAAAGATCCCATTTTACTCGATTAAAAATCATCCCCGAATTTTTTAACTCTCTTAAAAAATTCATCATGTCTTCTAAAGTTGGAACTGTGAAAATTCCCATATATGACAAAAACAGTTATGATATGTGGAAGAACAAAATGTTAATGTTCCTCGAGGTTGCAAATCCTAAATACATGAAAGTCTTATCAGAAGGACCAATAATACCTTTTGGATTAATTCCTGAAGTTGTTACTGATGGAAAAGTTATTTCCCCTGCAAAGTTTGTACACAAAGATTCTTCTGAGTACACTCTTGTTGAAAGAGAGGAAGCTGGACTTGACATTAATTTAAGACTGATCTTAATAGATTCTCTAGACTCTGTGATGTACAGTCATGTGATTAACTGCAAGACTGCAAAGCACATGTGGGAAACCATTGAAACTGTGAATGAAGGAACAGAGGAAGTTAGGGAGAATCGTCTAGAAATTCTGACATCTGTGTATGAACACTTTCGATCAGCATACAATGAAAGTATTCAAGATGTGTTTGAAAGATATAACAAACTTGTCAACAATTTACAGATGCATGGCAAGTACTACACTCAGAAAGAGATCAACAGAAAATTTCTACTGTCAATGCCTGTTCATCTAGAACATAGAATTACAGCTATCAGAGAGTCAAGGAATCTAAGTGAAATTACTGTAGAAAGACTCTTTGGTGTTTTAAAAACCTATGAACTGGAACAATCTCAACAAAAGGAGATTTATGGAAAAGGAAGAGTTGCTAATACTTCTACAGCTCTTATTGTTGAGAACAAACAGGAAGTGGAAGATAAGGTTATTCAACCTTGTAATGTTGACCGTGGTAAACTTGAAGTTGAAGTTGGTCAAACGAATGCTAGTCCAGATGAAGGAGACTTCTATTCGTTAGAAGAGCTAGATCAGTTGGAAGATGAGTCCATGGCTTTGTTGGTAAGAAAATTCAGCAACTTCAGATTCAGGAATAATCCCAAGTTCAGGTACAAATCTAACTATAACAGGTTCCAGAGAGGAGGTTCATCATCCTCAAGTAACAGAGGAGGTTACAAAACTGGAACAGTTGAAAGAAGTAAAATTAGATGCTACAACTGTAATGAACTTGGACATTTCGCTACTGAATGTCAGAAGCCAAAACAAAACCAAAGAAAAGACTTTGGATCTGAGAAGAAGAAGACAGGTAAAGCCTATGTGGCTGCTGGAAAGAGTTGGGATGATACAGACTCTGAAGATGAAGAGTATGGCAATCTTGCCCTGATGGCAAAATCTGATAACTCCAGTGGTACTTCATCTGAGGTATCATGTACTGAAAGTCAATATATTTATCAACTTAGTGATACACTAGGTAATGCTAATAGAGAGATTGAAAGGATCAATTTGTTAAATACAGATCTAAGTAATCAATTATCAGAATTACACGATGTACAAAATTGCCATGATAAACAAAAATCAGAAATAAGAATTCTAAAAGAACTTGAGAGGTCTCTAGCGTTGATAGTGGTTCAACAACGTGAAACAATAGCTGAGCTAGAAATAAGGGTTAGTGCTACTTCTAATTCATGTAAAGTCGCTAAAGAGTTGTTTAACCAATAAGCTATTAATCAAACCGTAGGAATTGGGTTTGATTATAATGAAGCTATTGGACGAAAAAGCATTATTACCCCTAATCGTGTCAGTGCTGTAGATAGGGGTATACCATTAGTGCTTAAGGGTGTTAGTAACCCACTCTTTAAGACATCCATAGCAGAACTTTTGGATACAACATCTTTAATCATTAAGGAAGAGATGCGCATTGAGGATTTAGCTAATGGCGTAGTCTTAGAAAGTAATCAAGTTGTTAAAAATGATGAAGATAGAAAGTCTGTGTTTAAGAAAACAGAAAGAGTTGGTGAGTCTACTAGTTCCTTGAAAACTAGTAGTAGAAGTAACAACATGAATAAATGCAACAACATATCTACCATGAATGCTATTCCTGTTATTGATACTGCTCATAAGAAATGCAATGCTGTTAATTGCATGTCTTGTGCTTTTAATATAATTTCTGCTTACTTTAACGGTAATCATGCATGTGTTGATAAGAATGTTCCTAGACAGCATATGAGCAGAAATAAACATGTTAGATCCAGGACTGTAACATCACCTATTTCTAAGATTAGGACTCCAAGTCCTTCTCAGGATATGGTAAAGACATGGTTACCCAAGCTGAAATCAAAACAAGTTAAAGCTGTTTACAGGGTTAAATGTCCAGTACCTGAAGAAAATGTTGTTAAAATAAAAAATGTTGCTTTACCTGATAAAGGTCAATTCTTTAAGTACTCCGGACCCAATCAAATTTGGGCTCCGAAGAAAGTCTAACCAATTTGTCACTGCAGGGTTTGAAACAGGTTGAACGAGTCATGTGGATTCTGGACAGTGGATGTTCAAGGCATATGACCGGAGATAGAGCCCTGCTGACAAATGTGGTGGAGAAGGCCGGCCCAGTCGTTACCTTTAGAGATAATAGCAAAGGTAAAACTGATGGATATGGCAGATTAGAAGCTGGAAATGTTATCGTTGAAGATGTCTCTTTTGTGAACGGCCTTGAGCACAATTTGCTCAGTATTAGTCAATTCTGTGACAAAGGTTATGAAGTTCATTTCAACAAGAAGAATTGTCTAATATCACACAAGAGAAATGAAAGGCCACAGTTGACTGGAGTAAGAAAAGGAAACTTGTACATAGCCAATATGAACTCTGGAAGCACAGAAGAAATTAGATGTTTTTATTCAAAGGCATCCACTGATGAAAGTTGGTTATGGCACAAGAAACTTTCTCACCAAAAATTCAAAACAATGAATTCTCTAGTGAAAAGAGAGTTGGTGAGAGGTTTACCTTCGATTGAATTTACTCAGGAAGGTCTATGTGATGCTTGTCAAAAAGGGAAGTTAAAAAGGGCAACTCACAGGAGCACTAACATATCATCAATAACTGAACCATTACAACTTCTCCATATGGATTTGTTTGGTCCAGTTGGTGTGATGTCTATGTCAAGGAAAAGATATGCTCTAGTGATTGTTGATGATTTCTCAAAATTCACATGGGTACTATTTCTGAACTCAAAAGATGAAACTCCACAACTGGTAGTTGATCACATTAAGTTAATTGAGCTGGATTATAATCGTCCAGTTAGAGCTATAAGGTCAGACAACGGAACTGAATTCAAGAATGCAGTTCTGAATGACTTTTGCACTGAAAAGGGTATAACAAGACAGTACTCAGCTCCCAGAACTCCTCAACAAAATGGGGTAGTTGAAAGAAAGAATAGAACCTTGATTGAAGCTGCACGTACTATGCTAAGTGAATCAAGGCTTCCATTGAGCTTTTGGGCTGAAGCTGTCAACACTGCATGCTATACCCAGAATCGAACACTTATCAATAAATACTTAATGAAGACACCATATTAAGCTCTACATGACAAGAAACCAACTCTCAAGTACTTCCATGTATTTGGGACAAAATGCTTTGTGCTGAAAGAAGGAGATGATCAAGGTGGTAAATTTGATGAAAAAGCACATGAAGCAATATTTATTGGTTATACTAGAAGAGCCTACAAGGTGTATCTTATTGATCAACAGAAAACTATGGAAAGTGTCAATGTTACATTTGATGACACAAAACTCCCAAGTATCCAAAATGAAGATCCATCTGAAAAGCTTAAGTTTGATGATATGTCAGACTCAGATTCAGATGATGACAATCAACCTGACGTTGTTGCTGATAATAATCCAAATGTTGGTGGTAATGATCAAGGTGATGCTGGTGAAAACAATGATAATTTTCAAGACACCACTGATACTCTTGAACCATCAACAAGTCAAACTGGCAACAACTCAGGGGGAGATAATGAAGGGTCAACAAGTCATACTCAACATCATACAGAAGATCAAGGCGAATCATCAAGATCAATTCTTCCCAGACAAACTGTTTGGAATAGAGCTCATCCTTTTGAGCTAATACTTGGTGATCCAGATGTTGGTGTGAAAACAAGAAGAGCTTATCAGAATCAATGTAACTATTCTGGGTTCCTGTCTGTCATGGAACCTAAGAAAGTAGAAGAAGCTCTATCTGATCCTGATTGGGTGATTGCTATGCAAGATGAACTCAATCAATTTAAGCAACTAGAAGTATGGAAGCTGGTACCCAGACCTAAAGATAGAAAAGTGGTGGACACAAGATGGGTATTCAGAAACAAACTAGATGAAGATGGCACTGTGATAAGAAACAAAGCAAGACTGGTAGCTAAAGGTTATTCTCAAGCTGAAGGAATTGATTATGACGAGACCTATGCTCCAGTGGCAAGACTTGAGGCCTTCAGAATATTCTTGGCATTTGCATCCTATTCAAGATTCAAAGTTTATCAAATGGATGTCAAGAGTGCCTTTCTGAATGGTAAGCTAGATGAAGAAGTGTATGTAGAACAGCCCCCTGGTTTTGAAGATCAAGATCATCTGGACTATGTCTACTTTCTTTACAAAGCTATCTATGGTCTTAAGCAAGCCCCAAGAAAATGGTATGACACTCTCTCTGAATTTCTATTAGAAAATGGTTTTATAAGAGGTGTCATAGACAAAACGCTCTTCACTAAAAGACATAAGAATGATATAATACTAGTCCAAGTCTATGTGGACGATATTATATTTGGGTCTACTAATGAGCTTCTATGCAAGAAGTTTTCTAAGTTAATGCAGGGTAGGTTTGAAATGAGCATGATGGGAGAACTGAAATTCTTTCTTGGATTACAAATAAGTCAGAGACAAGATGGAATATTTATTTGTCAATCCAAGTACATCAAGGAGCTCCTCAAGAAATATCACATGGAGGAGTGCTCATCAGCAAAGACACCATCAACTATAGCTGTCAAAATTGGTTTATGTGAAAGTTCTGCCAAGGTAGATATCACAGGCTATAGAGGTATGATTGGCTCATTGCTTTACCTAACTTCTAGTAGACCAGATATAATGTTTGCCACATGCTTGTGTGCAAGGTTACAAGCGAACCCTAAAGAAATCCATCTCACTGCTGTCAAAAGAATCTTAAGATATCTAAAGGGTACGCCTAATTTAGGCATCTGGTACCCTAATGAAACTGGTTTTACTTTAATTGGATATACAGATTCTGACTATGCAGGAAGTGTTGTAGACAGGAAGAGTACATCTGGGAGTTGTCAATACCTAGGTGGAAGATTGGTATCCTGGTTCAGTAAGAAACAGCAAACAGTTTCCAACTCTACAGCCGAAGCTGAATATATAGCTGCTGGAAGCTGTTGTGCTCAGATCTTATGGATAAGGAATCAATTAATGGACTATGGCATTGTATTGGAAAATATTCCTATTTTATGTGATAATACAAGTGCCATAGCAATCGCAAGCAATCCTGTGCAGCACTCAAGGACAAAGCACATTGACATAAGGTATCATTTTATAAGAGAGCATGTAATGAATGGTACAGTGGAACTACTATTTGTAGGCTCTGGAGATCAAACTGCAGATATTTTTACTAAGTCGCTTAATGAATCCTCATTCACTAGAATTGTTAGTGAATTGGGTATGTTAAACAGTCCTAGTAATTAATACTGTTAATATCTGAAATTTGATCTTTAATAATTTTGCAAGTGATTATTATGTGAATATTTGTTGTTTGAAATCACTTGTATAATTATTTTACCATCTGATTTTCTTGCTTGTTTAGTTATTTTTCGCTCTGTTTATTCATATTATTTAATACTTCATACTTCTGTATTTTTAGAATATTTGTAGATATTTATTTCTATTTTATTAATTAATTTATCATATGTTTTGTAATGTTTGTCCTGTTAATATTGCTTTGTTTTCGTTAATAGGTTAGCATATGGTATTTATAATTATTTTTATTATTTGTTTAATTTTCTATAATATTTTTATTATTTTTATAAGTTAATTGTATATTTTAGTGTGTTGTTAATGTTTGTTTAAAGTAAATATGACTTAAAATTAGGAAAAACAGTCAATATGACTTAACCTAAAATCGGTATGACTTAAACAGGTTAAGTCTTACCGAGTTTTTTTTTTAAAAAATTAAGTCATATTCGCTAGTCTGTCTGCATTAAGTCTTAATCAATTATAATTAATATATATATAAATTAAGTCTTATTCACCTGTATATAAGTTAAGTCTTAGCGAGTTTTAATCTAAGTCTTATTCATAATATGTATTTTATTTAAGTTTTAAGTCTTATTAGTTATCTTTTTAAGTCTTATTCGGTTAGTTAGTATATATTTAGTAGTTAAGTAATGTTAAGTCATAATATCAGTTTAAGTTATTCTCTCAAGTTAAGTCTTAGAGAACCAAACCGATACATACGATACACACAACCATTACTGTCGAATTGCTGTCGGATTTTTCACTCGAATCTAACTGGAATCAAGCTCTAAACTCGTTTAATCGATTCCTTGTTCAATTCTCATCAGTTTGATTCCTTAAAAACGTGATTTGGTTCGGTTTTTGAAGATATTAGTTTTCGAAAAATCGTTTTTAAGATCTGTTTTTCTGAAAAACTGGATTCGATTCTTGCAAATCTAAAAATATACATGTGTTCGTGTGTGTAAGAGGATCATTGTGTGAATTTTCAGAATTTTTGAGAAAAGTTAATTATTTCGAATTTTTAATTAATTATTAATTCGAAAAATTAATTTTTAAATTATAATTTTGTAAAATCTGAAATTTTCAAAGAAATTAAATTCTGATTAAAATGGCTGATCGATTTGAAATTATTAAACATAATTTAATCGGTTATTTTGATCCAGAAAAATGTTCAGTTGAACGTTTTCGACCGTGGATTCGATTTTTAAATGAAAATTCACTGGTTCGCAATGCTTTGAGATTGGATGCTCCATTAAAAATTGAACCTTTGCGAATCATGTGTACTACTGCTGTCATTTCTAATGATAACAGATCATTTGTCTTCTCTGTAGGAGACAATCAGTACACAGTGAATGAAAATACAATAAATACGGTCTTAAATTTTCCAACTAAAAATTTCGAAGAATTACCATCAGATCAAGAATTGATAAATTTTTTGAATGGTGTATTCTATCAAGACAGTCCTGATCAAACTGTCTGGAATAAAAAGAACTTTGTTCAGGAATGGGATTATCTGT
Organism: Saposhnikovia divaricata; assembly: GCA_036435485.1. Taxonomy (NCBI): domain Eukaryota; kingdom Viridiplantae; phylum Streptophyta; class Magnoliopsida; order Apiales; family Apiaceae; genus Saposhnikovia; species Saposhnikovia divaricata. Next base: position 63,330,722 of record CM071595.1, on the reverse strand, counting down.
TTGACACATTAGGTAGAGTCTTTGCCAATTCTACTAAAGACTACTAAAGTCTTTGTGTGACAGCCCCAGATCCGGGGTCAAAGATCCGGGCCATCACGGACCAATTTCCATTTAATAACACTTTATTCTTGGCAGCTGGAATATAAAATGCATAATAAACTCAAACAATTTTTTTTTTCACAAATGACCCCACACTAATATCATTACACACACCAGTCATAAGCTCAGGGAACAACATTCACAATATTTAAAGTTTAAAGTTAAGCAGTTATTACAAACCCAGAATCTTACTAAGTATGTTGCTGAATATTACTTCTACAGGAAGTAATTCAACAACCAAAAGTTTATTACATCACTTACACACTTAATATACATAAGTCTACTAGTACCCAGGCGCAATCATCTACCTCGGGAATCAGTGCCAGCACTCTCTCAGAAGGTCGTCTTTCCCTTACCCTCTTGCGGGGTGTGGTACGGAGTATCGGCATGAGACCTAGCTGTATATACATAAATAGCAAGAGTGAGCTATAATAGCTCAGCAAGATTCCATTTTAAACCAGTATCAAGGTTAAAACACACACACACACACACACACACACAGATATATATATATATATATATATATATATATATATATATATATATATATATATATATATATATATATATATAAACGAAAAGCTCACTATAAAAATTAAGGAAAGAATTATAGAAAAGAAAGTTTCATTAAGACATCAAGTAAGAACTTACTCTTACTTACTCCATATATTCTTTCAATATAATCCTTTCATTATAACACTTCAATAAACTCTTTAATATATATCTCCATTTAATTCCTCAAGACAATATAATATTTCGATATAATCTCTCAATATAACCTCTCAATTTCCCTTATACACAGTTACACAAAAATAATATAATATCAGTTTCCCTTCTCAACAATATAATATCAGTTTCTCTTCAGAAATAATATAATATCAGCTTCTCTTTTAAAACAATATAAAATTCAATAAATCATTTCAGTATAATATCTCAAGATAATATAATATTTGGATAAAATATCTCATTATCATCTTTCCATTTCCTTTTTATGCAACAATTATATAAAACTAATATAAAATCAGTTTCTCTTCTAATCAGAAGAAATAATTCCACATTCTCATTCCTTTTTCGGTATTCCGTTCAGACCCCATTTATCATTTCTTTCTTTTAAAAACTGTGGGGATATCTGCTGTCGCCTGATACGTTAGGACGATGATCAGTCGCCTAATCGTACCTACTCTCTGTTTACTACCGGTAGAAGGAATGATCCCACCTGGTATATCATCCCTAGAGGAAGGCCACCTGCTAACATCCTCCTGGAGGAAGGCCACCTGCTAACATCCTCCCTTGGCATCTTCGTGCCGTAATAAAATAATGAATGCTGGACTGTGTCGCACACAGCCCTGACACAGCCTCTTACGCAAGTTTTACTGCAATCCCCTTTTTTGAAACAATTTATTCCATTCATAAAATATCATTCATATTCACCTTTCCATTCACATTTCTTTTCACAATTCTTTGCACGTCTATCATTTCCATTTCCATTTCTGTTCACACTTCCATTCACGTTTCCTTTCACATTTATCATCATATATCATAATACTCTAATTATGACTTAGACATCTCATCCATATTTAAAAAACTCAAATATACCTTTACATACATAAACTATTTCATCTATCTTTAAAGATTAAGTAATCATCAAATAATATTTATTAGTCATAGGTATTTAAAGATCATTATTATCATAATATTATAACTCATATAATTCTAGATAACAACTGATACCATTCTCTTCCATATGTCTTTCCACATAAAGTATATTCGCTCCATTCAGAGCCATCTCTATATCCATATTCATAATCATATCTATCTCTCTGTAATTCCCGTTTCACTGGGAAAACAATTCATTAACGATATATTAACAATAAGATCACACATGTATATTCCATGAAATCATTATACTATGAAAATATATAATTTTCAAAGTAAGGATAAAGAAATCTTGCCTCGATCTCTGAATCCTGAAGATAGGGTACGTGGTTCTCCCGGAACTTCTATAAACACGAAAAGAATCACCGTTAGAATACTACGTCGCTTGCTCACTTCACTCTTATATGACAATACACTTGACACTTAATATATACTTGACGTATTACTAATACTCCAAAAGGTTCAAGAACTTAATCCATTTCTAAACTAACCAAAGTTTCAGTGTTTTACGCCATTTCTCTTAACAACCACACTTGACTGTAAAAATTCCCAGAAAATATAAATTTCGAATTTTAATGCAAGGTCAGCTGCTAGGGACTCTCTGACCACCCTACTACACTATCCCAAAATTTCATAATATTTAAAAATGTCTAAGTATGGTAATTATAGCCTCAAAGTTGTTATAGTTACATTTTCTCGGTTCGCGAACGTCTTTCACTAAAACTGACTTATCTCCTAAACCGTTCATCAGTTTTTAACGTACTTTATATCAAAACGATCTATGAACTATGCTCTACCTTACCATGGTCACTTAGGGGTCTGGACAGTAAGGTACCGTGTGTGCACAGTTGCTAAAAATAGGGCAGTTTTCCGGTGTAACGAAAATCGGACATTATAACCGATGTACTTTCATACTTTCCATATTTTAACCACTCCAAAACCATCATTCCATACTCAATCCAAACCCTACACCATGTGGACTACATTCCAGCCATGGTTACTAGTTCACAACACAAATCTCATATCAAATCCAACCATTCATAACACATATTCATCATAAACTTTACATTAACATCACTTAACTACTAACCAATTCATTTTCACCATAAATACAAAGAAGCAAGAATAGTTATACCTCCTTGAAGCTTTTAAGATCCTTAATAATCCTTGGGCACACCTTTAACAACCTTAGTATAGCTTGTATTAACTAAAGAAACCATAAAAACAAAGTTAAAAAATTCGAAGTTACTGTTCACTCAGCTGAAAGAATCGCAAAAACGAAGGTCTTACCTACGTTTTCTGGAGGAGGCTTCTAAATGAAAGTTTTAGAGCATCTCATGGGCTTTCCAAAAAGCTAAAGAACACTAAATTTGGCTGAGAAATGAAGTCTCTAGGTCCATTTTACCGATCTGTTGTTCTGCTGGGCAGAATAGATGATGAAGAGGATGGAAGAGATTTTTTTTTTTCTTTCTTTTTGCTAATCTTATCTAATTATCCCACTAATTCTAGAGTCATGTATCTTACCTTGGAAGATTTCTCATTTAAAAGACTAATTTACCCTTAATATTTAGTTAATAAAATGTTACATCTTTCATGATTTTTCTACTAATTCCTTTAATTTTTTTTTCTTGTTTTTCTTAAGTAATTTGCTAATGATCTTGGTAATGGTAATGTGATATGCATCCTTGTTATATTTCAAATCTTGGTTGCTTTGTTCCCATTCTCGTCTAATTACGATTCGTTTCGACTACACCTCATTATCTCAGTGGTTTCTGAAATCATTTAAAAAGTCCAAATTCCCTTGACATTTCCTCGACTTAGTAATCCCTTGGTTTAACCTAATTTCACTAATTCCTCAATATATAAATCTTTTCATAATCCTATGCTCCTTAGTATCTAACAAATAGAAGCTCGTTCGAACTTAAAATCCTCAAAAGTCCATTTTCAGGAATTTCTAAAATCCATCGTCATTTCGAGTCACTTATTTTCTTAGTACAACACTAATATGGTTTCTGTTTACTTATTTTCTATTTCCAATATAGAGTACCTACACACCATTTTCCTAATTTCCCAAAAATCACTATTCACTTAAACACTGTAGCCTTTCTAAAGTTAGGGTTATTACATCCTTCCCCCCTTAAAAGGATTCCGTCCCGGAATCATGTTGAAAATATCCATGAATACCCTTCTCATCTAGCACTTTCGAACTCCTACACCACTTCATGTATCCTCTAATCCTTTCATAATACCTTTATCTTGTTTGCGCAGAAATACACCATCATCAACTTGCTTGTCATTCATCAACATGTCATTTAGCTTATCAATAGTAGTACTTTCCTAACTTTTCCTCACAATTCTCCACTTATTTTCGGTCATTCTATATTATCTTATCTCTCCTTTTTCCTCCAAATAAGGGTATCGGCCACCACATTGGCCTTTCTTGAATGGTAGTGTATCTCACTTATGGTTTGTCTATACCTTGACCTCTTTCATGACATAAAATATTAATATTCCAATCTTACTATATTCCATCTCCGTAAAATCTTCCAGAAATTTGACTTAAAGACTATTCCTTGAAATAATCGTAAGAAAATATTAACTATAATATATATTCCCTGTTCGTACCTAAACAAACATGTGCTTTTCCCCAAAATATTCTTACTCTCTCTTTCCTTAGATCGGTATATCCTACTTTCGGATCAGATAGATTATTCTTATTTATATAATCAGGCCATTTACACCATTCATTGACCTAGTCAATCCCTAACCAAATATTTATACTTAAGAGATTAAATTAGAGCATACCTACAATTTCCTCCGGATACCTTATCCCATATGTCTATTGTTCACTATACGCTCTTTACATCTTGCTGCTTCACCTTAGTTCCTTCATGATATACTATCTATTCCACCTCTGTAATTTTCCTTTATTATTCTCATCAAAATCTTTACCTCGAGTTTTACTCATTCACACCTTTTGGATTAATCCTTTGAATAATTAACATCTTTAATCTCTCTCTGCTACTTAGGGTATTAGTCACAATATTGGCCTTCCCCATTAATGGTTATTGCACCTCGAAATCCTTCATTAATTATCCTCACTTCCTTTGTTTACCCTTATTCTGACTCTATCCTCAAAATACACCTTACTCTCAATAGTAAATCTCAATTATGCCTTAATATTCTTCATAATCTTTCCTCTTACTAATCATCAAATATACCCATTTCTTCTCACGAAATTTCTTCCTCTCTTATATTGAAACGCTTCCATCCATTAATGAAATCTTCTATATTCGAAACAATTAATAGAATTTAAAAGACTTTGAATTGAAACGAACTCAGAAACAAGCAAGGGTCCCCAATAATTTATAAAATTAAAAGTTTTAAATAACCTTTATTTGGAACAAAAGAATATTTGAGAAATCAATATGATGGAAGAACCCGTATGTCACACAAGTGAGGGCGTCCCCTCCGACTTTCAATCACACAGACAGATCGTCCTTGTGTATACATATAGGATTATTCCTCTTAGATGGAATAAGAAGTATAAAGAATTTTTTTTTTCATCACGATGATAAATACCATCTTCCGAAATAATCTCAGAGAAATATTTTGACTAAGATAAATAAAATACAGTTTTGAAACACATTCCCAGAGTACTAGAAAGTTTTGAAAAGATACCGGCCTTTAATGAATAATTTCTCACGAGGTTATCTAACGTACACTTCCCGATACATCAAGTATTCCCTTTCTCATATCGATCCCGTGTGCTACATAAACTTAACACTTTTGGCATAATAACCTTTTCATTTAAGTCAATCACGGAATGTCTCAGTCTGTCTTGGTCTTTAAGGTATATCTTGGCTTTACCGACCAACCTCAGTTTCACCCTTTCATTTCCACAAACAATCAATGTCTATTCACCAATCTACTTACACTATTACCTCAAACTCCCTCATTTTCCTTTACATTTGCCCTAATATTGCGTTTAGGCGGCATGATTCTGTACATAACAATATTCTCCATTATTTACCCAACTTTAGGGTACAATATACATTATTCCATATTCAATAATTACATCACCGATTAACACATTTATATATATCCCTAGCCACTCACGAACATAACTCGACTCACCCATTTCCTCTTTCCTATAATAAAACATAAACCTTTATTAGTAATAATCTATAATATTATAATCACTACTTAGAATAAACACTACATTCGGTATACCACCCTTGAACTCGATGTGAGTTCACAATTTATATTATTACTGATATAGTTATTATTATCACTTTTGTTCCTGAGCATTATGACTCTTAGCTCTGATACCAACTGTGACAGCCCCAGATCCGGGGTCAAAGATCCGGGCCATCACGGACCAATTTCCATTTAATAACACTTTATTCTTGGCAGCTGGAATATAAAATGCATAATAAACTCAAACAAATTTTTTTTCACAAATGACCCCACACTAATATCATTACACACACCAGTCATAAGCTCAGGGAACAACATTCACAATATTTAAAGTTTAAAGTTAAGCAGTTATTACAAACCCAGAATCTTACTAAGTATGTTGCTGAATATTACTTCTACAGGAAGTAATTCAACAACAAAAAGTTTATTACATCACTTACACACTTAATATACATAAGTCTACTAGTACCCAGGCGCAATCATCTACCTCGGGAATCAGTGCCAGCACTCTCTCAGAAGGTCGTCTTTCCCTTACCCTCTTGCGGGGTGTGGTACGGAGTATCGGCATGAGACTTAGCTGTATATACATAAATAGCAAGAGTGAGCTATAATAGCTCAGCAAGATTCCATTTTAAACCAGTATCAAGGTCAAAACACACACACACACACACACACACACACACATATATATATATATATATATATATAAACGAAAAGCTCACTATAAAAATTAAGGAAAGAATTATAGAAAAGAAAGTTTCATTAAGACATCAAGTAAGAACTTACTCTTACTTACTCCATATATTCTTTCAATATAATCCTTTCATTATAACACTTCAATAAACTCTTTAATATATATCTCCATTTAATTCCTCAAGACAATATAATATTTCGATATAATCTCTCAATATAACCTCTCAATTTCCCTTATACACAGTTACACAAAAATAATATAATATCAGTTTCCCTTCTCAACAATATAATATCAGTTTCTCTTCAGAAATAATATAATATCAGCTTCTCTTTTAAAACAATATAAAATTCAATAAATCATTTCAGTATAATATCTCAAGATAATATAACATTTGGATAAAATCTCTCATTATCATCTTTCCATTTCCTTTTTATGCAACAATTATATAAAACTAATATAAAATTAGTTTCTCTTCTAATCAGAAGAAATAATTCCACATTCTCATTCCTTTTTCGGTATTCCGTTCAGAAACCATTTATCATTTCTTTCTTTTAAAAACTGTGGGGATATCTGCTGTCGCCTGATACGTTAGGACGATGATCAGTCGCCTAATCATACCTACTCTCTGTTTACTACCGGTAGAAGGAATGATCCCACCTGGTATATCATCCCTGGAGGAAGGCCACCTGCTAACATCCTCCTGGAGGAAGGCCACCTGCTAACATCCTCCTTTGGCATCTTCGTGCTGTAATAAAATAATGAATGCTGGACTGTGTCGCACACAGCCCTGACACAGCCTCTTACGCAAGTTTTATTGCAATCCCCTTTTTTGAAACAATTTATTCCATTCATAAAATATCATTCATATTCACCTTTCCATTCACATTTCTTTTCACAATTCTTTGCACGTCTATCATTTCCATTTCCATTTCTGTTCACACTTCCATTCACGTTTCCTTTCACATTTATCATCATATATCATAATACTCTAATTATGACTTAGACATCTCATCCATATTTAAAAAACTCAAATATACCTTTACATACATAAACTATTTCATCTATCTTTAAAGATTAAGTAATCATCAAATAATATTTATTAGTCATAGGTATTTAAAGATCATTATTATCATAATATTATAACTCATATAATTCTAGATAACAACTGATACCATTCTCTTCCATATGTCTTTCCACATAAAGTATATTCGCTCCATTCAGAGCCATCTCTATATCCATATTCATAATCATATCTATCTCTCTGTAATTCCCGTTTCACTGGGAAAACAATTCATTAACGATATATTAACAATAAGATCACACATGTATATTCCATGAAATCATTATACTATGAAAATATATAATTTTCAAAGTAAGGATAAAGAAATCTTGCCTCGATCTCTGAATCCTGAAGATAGGGTACGTGGTTCTCCCGGAACTTCTATAAACACGAAAAGAATCACCGTTAGAATACTACGTCGCTTGCTCACTTCACTCTTATATGACAATACACTTGACACTTAATATATACTTGACGTATTACTAATACTCCAAAAGGTTCAAGAACTTAATCCATTTCTAAACTAACCAAAGTTTCAGTGTTTTACGCCATTTCTCTTAACAACCACACTTGACTGTAAAAATTCCCAGAAAATATAAATTTCGAATTTTAATGCAAGGTCAACTGCTAGGGACTTTCTGACCACCCTACTACACTATCCCAAAATTTCATAATATTTAAAAATGTCTAAGTATGGTAATTATAGCCTCAAAGTTGTTATAGTTACATTTTCTCGGTTCGCGAACGTCTTTCACTAAAACTGACTTATCTCCTAAACCGTTCATCAGTTTTTAACGTACTTTATATCAAAACGATCTATGAACTATGCTCTACCTTACCATGGTCACTTAGGGGTCTGGACAGTAAGGTACCGTGTGTGCACAGTTGCTAAAAATAGGGCAGTTTTCCGGTTTAACGAAAATCGGACATTATAACCGATGTACTTTCATACTTTCCATATTTTAACCACTCCAAAACCATCATTCCATACTCAATCCAAACCCTACACCATGTGGACTACATTCCAGCCATGGTTACTAGTTCACAACACAAATCTCATATCAAATCCAACCATTCATAACACATATTCATCATAAACTTTACATTAACATCACTTAACTACTAACCAATTCATTTTCACCATAAATACAAAGAAGCAAGAATAGTTATACCTCCTTGAAGCTTTTAAGATCCTTAATAATCCTTGGGCACACCTTTAACAACCTTAGTATAGCTTGTATTAACTAAAGAAACCATAAAAACAAAGTTAAAAAATTCGAAGTTACTGTTCACTCAGCTGAAAGAATCGCAAAAACGAAGGTCTTACCTACGTTTTCTGGAGGAGGCTTCTAAATGAAAGTTTTAGAGCATCTCATGGGCTTTCCAAAAAGCTAAAGAACACTAAATGTGGCTGAGAAATGAAGTCTCTAGGTCCATTTTACCGATCTGTTGTTCTGCTGGGCAGAATAGATGATGAAGAGGATGGAAGAGATTTTTTTTTTCTTTCTTTTTGCTAATCTTATCTAATTATCCCACTAGTTCTAGAGTCATGTATCTTACCTTGGAAGATTTCTCATTTAAAAGACTAATTTACCCTTAATATTTAGTTAATAAAATGTTACATCTTTCATGATTTTTCTACTAATTCCTTTAATTTTTTTTTCTTGTTTTTCTTAAGTAATTTGCTAATGATCTTGGTAATGGTAATGTGATATGCATCCTTGTTATATTTCAAATCTTGGTTGCTTTGTTCCCATTCTCGTCTAATTACGATTCGTTTCGACTACACCTCATTATCTCAGTGGTTTCTGAAATCATTTAAAAAGTCCAAATTCCCTTGGCATTTCCTCGACTTAGTAATCCCTTGGTTTAACCTAATTTCACTAATTCCTCAATATATAAATCTTTTCATAATCCTATGCTCCTTAGTATCCAACAAATAGAAGCTCGTTCGAACTTAAAATCCTCAAAAGTCCATTTTCAGGAATTTCTAAAATCCATCGTCATTTCGAGTCACTTATTTTCTTAGTACAACACTAATATGGTTTCTGTTTACTTATTTTCTATTTCCAATATAGAGTACCTACACACCATTTTCCTAATTTCCCAAAAATCACTATTCACTTAAACACTGTAGCCTTTCTAAAGTTAGGGTTATTACACTTTGGATATGCAGTTGCACACAACCGAAGAATTAATATTGGTAGACTACTGTGTGTTCCGATGGTTAGAAGAATCATTAATGCAAAGAAGAATTTTGATAATGGACATAAAGTATCATGTTATTATCCAAGATTCTTGTCATTGATTTTTAATCATCTTGTGGAACTAGAAAACCAAGCCCAATTCCTGAATGGAGAATCACTGACGTCAGGTAAACCTACTACCAGATTGTTCACGGAGTACAGCAACAAGCCTAAATTCACAAACATACCTGTAGTTGTCAACCAATACATGTCAAACTATATACAACTACCTGTTATTGAACCTGTACCAGAACCTGAACAACCTGAACAAAACCCTGAACCACCAGTGGAAAACATACTTGTTGATAATGAAGATCAAGGCAATCAACGATTTGAACCTGCTCAGCAAATTGTTCCTCAGCCAGCTGCACTTGCTGTTGAACATCCAGTGCAAGAAACTGCATTTGTCCCTGAACCTGAATCAGATCAACCCATCTTATCAGAGACTGTTGCGGAATCAACTGACCAGGTATTGCCTTCTGTTACTCAAACTACTACTTCTCAATCTATTTCTGGAACCCAAGTGGTTGGTAGGTCTGACCAAGGGGTTGTAGTACCACAACCTCTAACCAAGGTCGTAGAGCCAAATACTCAACCAACAAAACTCATATCTTTTCACTCCAGAAAGAAATTGCAAGTTAAAAGAAGTCGAATCAGTAGTGGTAGTATGAGTGAACCCACAGCTATGCCTCTAGAAAAGAAAAGTAGAACTCAAATTGAGGCAACTGTAAGCCCGTCTATATCCTCCCAACAGGATATGGAAGTTGATATGGCCGTTACACAGTTACTAGAATCATCTTCTCAACAGGATGATTCTATTGAAATTCGCCATAGGGCCGTGGCACCTTGTAGTGAGTCAAGCACACCCCTATCACTCACAATGGGGGAAGACATACCTTTAGATGAGTCTCAGGACACATTGCAAGGAGAGCACGTAGAAAATGTGACAGTGCCTACCATAGTTACGGTATAAGAGTCTTCACAGACTTTAGAGGGAAATCTTGGTTCTCAGCCAACTTTAATAGAACCATCATCTCCCCTCCCAGGACAAACACTCCTGGCTCCCTCAAGGGATTTTCCACTCGCAGTTTCGACTGGAGAAGGTGGAAGGCAAATTGATCAATCTACTACTGAAGCAATTCAGTCAACAATTTCAAATGTTCAAGTAGATTTGATTAAGGACAGGGATTTGCGAACTCCCATTGCACCACCACTGACCTTCCCAGAGGAGGCTACGGTGATTTTACATGCAGGTACAAATCCGGAAGCAGCTAAGGAATCTGAGAGGAGTGATGTGAGGAATACCTTAAAATTGAGTGAAACACATGCACTTCAGGTGAGTGGATCTCAAAGTGAACGTCAGGTGAGCGTACACACTGACACATACACTCTCTCACTATTAGAAAAGATAACTGCTTTAGAGAAAGAACTTGCAGTCAGCAAGGCTGAAACAGAAATCCTTAGAGCACAAGTGGGTGAGCGATCTTCTTCATCCACCTCTGTCAACAGTCAGCTTGCTGTAATCAAGAAGGAGATAAACTACTTAAAGACATCTTTCACCAAGAAAATAGATTCTCTCGAACTCTCTCATGAAAAAGCACTTGATGACTCTGGAGATATTACTGTTGCTCAAGACATGTTAATTTCTGAAATTTCCATGAAAGTTGACACTCTACAGTCAGAGGTACAACACAATCAGGAATCTACTGATTCTCGTCTGGACCAGATCGAAAAGCAAAATGCACACCAGGCTAAAGGGTTAAGACATCTGTTTAATCTTGTAAGTCAAAGTCGCAAACCTACAAATGAAGAAATTGAATTCTTTACAAGTAAGGGTGGTGATGATGATGAACAAGATCCTGAAGCTGGGGGAACTGATAAATCTGTAGAGGATTCCTCAACTAAGGGGGAGAAATCAAAGGGGTCACAAGATAAAACTAAAGAAAGAGAGGGAGGAGAGGGAAAATCTGACCAAAGTGAAGATAGGAGAGATAAGAGGAAGAAAGTAGTTGAAGAAACTGAAGAAGAAATTCAAGACAAGAGCACAGGTTATTATTACACGGGTGAACCGGATAACTTCGATGTTTTTGCTGATCTTGAATTCCCTGATCAAGGTGAAGAACTTCCTGAACCTGATCTTAGTCACTGGGAAGATGAATGACCAGTGATATTTGAATTTGAAGCTTAACAAGCTGAGAAAGAATCTGAAGAATTATTTGCTCAAAGGGAAGCTAATTTGCAAATGAGAGAAGAAAAACTTCAAAAATCATTAGAGCAAATTGCACGAAATGAAGAACTTCAGAAAGCTGAACAGCAAGCATTACAACGACTACATGCTATAAATGTTGAGAAGAGAAAGACATATATCAGACTAAAGAGCGGTGACAAATGGGAACGTGCTCAAAAAGCAATTGATTCACCTCAGAGTTCTGATTATGAAGATCGTCGTCTTGGACAAATTCTCGAGGAATTCAAACTGGCAAATCCAATTCATGATATGTATATAAAGGCCTTACAGGTAGAAGTCATCAGGATAACTACTGCATTTGAACCCAAATCTGATGAGCTGGTAATATTTGTAGATTGTCATAAAGTTTGAACTTTCAGAGTATCTATTCAGTTCTTTTATGACAGATCGCTGACAGAGATTTGGGTACTTAGACCTAAGGTAAGAACATCTTCTGAGCTAGGTGTGTTGTTACATGAAAAGTTCAAAGAATTTGCTGAAAGAGCTGGACCAGAAGTTATTAAGGATCCTCCACAAGTAAAATTTCTTAAGGGAGAGGTACTTCACTCAATCAATCTTCAGACAGATGAGTTATATGAACATCATGCAAAACACTTGGTATATGCTGAATATGCTCTCAGAAATCATGGATTCTTGACTGAAGAAAAGGTAATAGCTGCAGATCACATTCGTTCCTATGCACAAACGAACATAAAAGATTACAAGAAATTTCAAGGTGAACTGAGAAAGAAGCTTGGAATTCCTTTAGTCTTACCTCAAGGATTGTCATCAAGAAGAGAACGTCTTGTTGATTCTGATCTACACATGAAACTTCAAGTCACAGATGAACCAGAAGAAGGAGAATTCAGAAGGGAAGACAACTGAAGAAAAAGAATTGCTCTACATGTTATATCTTTAGAGCCTAGATAAATCTTGATAGGAATTTGTATCATATGATCAGTCTAGAGGATCATCTATCTTGTATTTATCTTTCATGTTTGAATCTGGCAAATGTTAAATATAAACCAGAACATGTTTTCATATTTACTTAGTATTTAAAGTTTTATCTTTCATTTGGTTAAGTTGGATTAGTTGAGGTATCCTCTAGGAATTTGCTTGTTATTGTCTAACAAACAAATAGGGGGAGATTGAAAGGCATATGACTCAGCCTATTTGTAGTTAGAGGATCCTAATCAACTTAAACCAAATTGTAATAAGTAAATATACATATGAACTGTCACAGGAATCTCAAGAAGTATTATCTGTCAGAAGAAAGAAGAAAAGTCAATCTATAGTTTTGATGTCATACACTGGAAGACGATTCAGTTATCTGATCAAGCCCCAATATAGCATTGAAGTGAATGGATTCATTTGAACAGTGACAGAGATTTTTCGAGTGATAGTTTGAAGATCAGTTACAGTACAAGAGAATTGAGAGAAGAAACAAACCACAACCTAAAGTCAAAAGTGAAGAAGCATCGTTGAAGTTAGTCGTTCATGAACCAGACAGTACATCGAACGTCAACACAAATCAGTGGTAATTCTTTACTACCTTCAGTGGTTTGTAAGAATTAGATTAATTATTTATTGATTTAATTAAATTCATTTGTAATTGATATAAATCATTTAGTTGATTTAATTAAATGAATTAATTCTAGAAGAATTAATTTATTTATTTAAATTAATTATTGTATCAATTAAATGTGAATTAGTTAATCATTAATTAATTAATTGGATCAATATGACTTAAAGAAATGACTTAAATAAAGCTGGAAGGATTATGTCTTATTGGTTAAAATTCGGTATGACCTAATCAGTTAAGTCATACCAAACACAGCTGTTGAGTTAAGTCATACCGAGCATTGAAATTGAAGATTATGTCTTACCGACCTGATTTAGTCTTACCGACTTGTTGCCAGCTGTTGTAAGTCTTACCGAATTTCTGTTAAGTCATACCGACAAGTTTTATGTCTTAATGGAGGTTTGTGTAAGTCTTAATGAAGGAAAACTAAGTCTTGGAAGCAGTTTAAGTCATGCTGGAGCAGTTAAATATCCTACAGAAAGCCAGCAAGACCTGTTACTGATATAAAAGAACAGAACAGAGCAGATTAAGTCATAACGGAGAAACACAGCAGAAAATATAATATTCAGAACAGAATTCTCTCTCTCAAGAACACCAAAGCTTAAACAATTATCAGAAATTCAAGTTCTTCATCTTTGTAATATTCTATCCGATAGAACTTGTTTATTTGTGATTCTTGTACTACTAGCGAATTAAGTTTCCTAGTTCTTATCTTGATTATTATTAACTAAATTAGAAAAGTTCATGTCGAATTTTCTAATTAGTTATTAACATCTTGATAAGTTGTTATACTGATTTTGTAACACCACATCAAGTTAATATACAGTTATATTCAACTTGAAAAATTTTGTTAAATTATTCCGCACATAAATTTGTCTTTATCAAATTTTATTTAAAGGACAAATTTCGATAAAAAGGTAAAGATTGTATTCAACCCCCCCTTCTACAATCTTATCGGACCTAACATTTAAGGTTTTGTCTTATTTAAGGTAAAAATTAACATATGTAAATGTGTTAATGCGTGTAATTGTCAAGGTCCCATAAATTGTCACTTTAGCATTTTAATTTGAATTAGGTCCATTGCCTTAAGAGGAGCAAATCATAAATTACTGATAATTGTAGAGAGGACATACTACTCTCATTTTCCCAATCTTTTTGGCATCTGGAATCAGGCCTCCACAAACTTCCAATATCTCAGCACGAGCGCAATCTTGCCATTCAGGATGCAATGCCAATAACATCAGACCCCATATTGCAATGGTACCAGGAACAAACATTGATACAACGCACTGACGCAGAGCTCCTTGCAATTATCGACTACAAATTCTTGAGGTGTAGATGGCCCAAGCTCGCCATGCTTAGCACTGTCCACAAGAGCGTGTACGTGTATCATGCTTTTACCCTTACTTATACCATATTTCTTTGTAATTTCTTGGATAGTCCTGTATATCTCCTTTTGTAGTCTCCATCGTTCTCTATTTATCTTGGTGGGGAGAAATATGAAAACTAGAAAGTATGAATGTTTTAATATTTGAACTCCGTCTAAAAGAAGTTCTTGCATGAAAGTTCATTTTATGTATCATTGGAACAAAAAAAATTGTAATTTTATGGAGGTCTCGCCTATAAAAAGGACGACCATTGGGTTCCTCTGGAAAATGAGAAGCTTTCGTGAGATCCTTACAGTTAGAAAACAAGTCTTTCTCTACAATATCGTATCTACCAAACATGACAATGGAAAATATACTTGACATAAAATTCTTCACATCGTCATCCACTTTTATATCTACAATGCCACCCTCGGTTTCAACCAGTTTCTCCCACAATTTAACAAGTGTGTTCCCAGATTCAAGCACTATACTAAGCATGTTTTGGAACAATAAAGTTATCAAGACAATGTGAGGATGAATTATAAAGACAAGTATCAGGGCTGCTTTCCCTGAACTTCAATAAAGCTGTATTTCCTTGACTCTGAAATACTGCTTGTAAGCTCAGAAGTCAGGACCCTAGGTTTAGTTAAATTTTATTTAAGCACCGGAAATTATTAGATATATATGTACACCTTAACTTTGTCTGCATGAAAAGTAGGAGCAATGGTTTTCCTTTGATGAGCCCAAACCTCCTTATTTGTTGTGAGAAGACCCTTGCCAAACAAAGGGCCCCTGTCCTTCTGCAAGTAAGATGGCTTCCTCAAGTCTAATGATCTGTGACGACTAAGCTCTTTTACCAATTCCCAGTCTCCTATATACTTAATTTGTATGTTTCCACGTGCAAAAGAGAAAGTTTTTCCTGCCATTGATAATTTGATATGATAAATATTAATCATCTAAAGAAGCAAAGGTGAAGAAGCTCTAGAATTGTAGCAGGAAGCAGCAATATTCAGAGAAGAATGTTCCATCTGAAGCATAAGATAGTAAAATATACACCTACCAAATTGGTCGGTCCACTGGCTAATATGTGGAAGCAGTATGGAGCGATAGTCAAGTGAGAGGGGCTCATTCAAGTTGTAGGTTAAAGCATCCGACTCTAGTTCCTTGGACTCGATTTTTTGTATATCAGGAATGTTCTCTAGAATAAGACAAGGCATAGTACCATTGATTCTTTGCTTTCGAAGCTTTGCTCGAAGAATTTTAGCTTTCAAGCAGAATTCATAAATGGCATATACTATCATGCAACATGTTAGTGAAACACATATAGTTAATGTGTAACACCCCAAATCCGGGGTCAGGGATTTGGTCGTCACGCGGAAATCCTCAATAACAAATCACCTGTTTATCAATATTAAACCATTTGTAGTCACTTACTAACAGAAATACAACAATTGAGACCCCCAACTACCAAGCATCTTTTGGGTTATAGGGCTAGAAACAAGAACTAAAATCCTTACATTACTCGATTCATTACAGCCATTCAATTACATTACATCGTGTATTACAAATCCTATACTACCAGCATAGCTTCGATGAGAAGTACACCAGCAACTAGTGCTATCCTGTACAAGGTAATATAATTATTACACATCAATATGATTACATATAACTTACTCCAGCTATAGATTTTCTGGATCATATCGTCTTCATAAGGGCATACTACCTGCTTCTTCCGAGCTATGCATGTAAGCATCATCCGCCTACCTTTCTCTGAAAGGTTAATATTTAAAACAAACAAGTATGAGCGAAAGAATTGCCCAGCAAGTATTAATAGAGTTTAACAATATATAATCCAATATACACAGGGGTTTTAAAATCCAACAATACTTAACACCATTTCCGAAACATTATAACTATGAAACTTCAATAAGGAAAAAAAATATGACGTTGAAAGCAGCATCCAATGAACAGGTAAGTGTATAACAACTATAGTCATCCTCATATCTTAGCAAAATAGTATACACTATAGTATTGCTAATCTTTTAGAAAGCTTTTCAAAACACGCAGTTCAATATGCTGCTAAGACAGTTGTTTATCATCGTATACAATCCAAACCATTAGAAGGTTTCATTTTTAGTATTTCTCAAGTCCGAAAGTATATACATATAAGTATGTCATTTCCATCAAACACCTTACAGATCAACATCATGTACCGGGTATAAGTTCTTTAACCACTTGATAAATCTAAACTCAGAAATAATTGATAGGAAACGAGTCAAAGCTCTTGAAGCAAAACATTTGAGACTTGACATCAATAACCGATGAACCATCATTCATCTTTTGAATAATTGCAAAAGTGCACAAACACGTGCCATTATTGTTAGAATATTCTTGCAGTTCTAGATACTGCATGAATTCATCATCATCTTTCATAATTGAAAACAACACTATCGGCAACTTGGCACTTAGGCCCAAGAAGCAGTGTTTGAGTATTTTTCCAAAGTGGAGGATGGGACTTAAAGAAAACATAAAAACCTGACAAGGATTGACGATGATCAGTCGCCACATCCAAGTCCAATAATCCGCGGGTCTTCTCTACCGGTAGAAGGATAGAAACTACATCCGTAACTATCCCCAGGTGAAAATTACATCCGTAATCACCCTCGATGAAAACTACATCCGTAATCATCCTTCGGCAACACCTGGGCCGGAATAATAATTGATGGACCGCCTGGCTCACGGCCGCTTACACATCCCGGGAATCGTTCGTCAACGGTTCCCACACCTTCCAGAGTCCCTTTTTCTTTTTCTTTTGAAAACTTGATTTTGATTGAAAACAGAGTAATTGAGGTCCGACATCAGTCGACCTATGATTCTTGAAATCATACAAGAATCAGAACCTGACCGGGGGTTTTCGAAAATGTTTTGAGTTCGAAAGAGTTCGAGTATATGTATACACTTATACTTATATCAATCCCGACACCGGGTTTTGTGTTCACATACGGAAAATGGTACGCATAAAGCTTGTAACACAACAGGGTAATTCCATATATAAGAGTTCTTGAAAAGTAACTTACCGAGATAGAATCAAAATATGATATTTTAAATGACTATGAAAGTCCTTAGACACCCTTTGAATAGTGTTTTATAATCTTCAACACTCAAAGTATTTAATAAATATTTGACTAGTATGTAGCAATTAATAAATATTCAATAATCCCTTTTTAAAAGAATACTCAAAATAATATTCATGCATTAAATAATATTCAAATAATATTTACTATTAAGACCGAATTATTTAATAACCTCAAAACACCCAAATACAACTGTTGGAATGTTTCTACTAAAATCAAGACACAATCTCTCCGGCAGTCTCCAACTTTAGCCACTTTATCAAATAACTACTACTGACTCTCGGTCAGTAAGAAATAATTAATAAGCCTGAAAATCCTTTTTCTCTTTCTCCCTTTTTGTTAATGAATAATATAATTAATATTCATCAATTTAAATAATCATTCAAATAACATATATCGATATCAATCTAGCTGTTTTAAGCTGAAAATAACCAATTTATAACCATTGGAATATTTTTAATCCGTATTGAAAATAACTATCTCCGACAAATAATATATTAGATAGAATCACTCCATTAAATTATTTTATTATTTCTCCGGGACAAAGTGATTTTAAGAAAGCGTTTTGAAAACGATATTCATCTAATTAAATAAATTTAATTAGGCGAATGAGGTTTATTTAATTAGTGAATGCTTTCAGAAGCATCTATTAATTAAATAAACACTGGTTTATTGGTGATGTTGCCTTTAGGTTAATTATTGCGAAATCCATTTTAAAAGCTTTGCCCGGGTTTTCGAAAACATACAATACAAAATAGCCCCGACACGCGGCTAAGTTCTAAAACTCAATACATGCTCTGCTCTCTGAGCCTCTCTTATTCCGATACATAAATACATACCACATAACATATAGTCCACTACCATAGTACGAAAAGTTTATGGATATATATATACCGTATAAATTAAGATATAGAGCCATAAGAATATCACTGCCCGTCAACAGTATTTTAAGCCATGGGGTTTTGGTTATTACACGGGCAGAATTTACTAATGTTGGCAAAGCCAGGAACACAATGATTTGGAAGGAGAAGTACAAGGTTGGAAAACTCGCGAATACGGATTGAAAACTTATTTAACACAGTTCATATATTTAAAATAAATATACTCTGAACAATAGAGTATGCATAGTAGACTTGCCTCTGGTCCTTAGCAGAAAATAGAAACCACGGACAAATCCTTCGCACCACGTCCAAGCAATTCCATGGACCTTACCCGACGTCTCGATCTTCCCTTTTGGATGCACGTCGCTCCAATTTGATTACGCCCTAACAGTACTGAAATGGTTACGAGTACGTGTCAGTCCTCCCTCGTATCTCGAGTAGTCCCGACTCAGAGTTACTACTAAGTCACTTAAAGAAAAACTATAGGCGTCTACCCCATAGTTAACTATTCTAATACCACTTAATGCACATAACACATTTATATCCATTTAATAGACTTAAACCAATTTAATATACAATTAATCCTAAAAGCATCATTGATCCTCAATACCATTTTTAATACTTAACTTAGCACATAAATCCTTGAGACAACAACTAATCCTCAAATCAACCACTTAACACATAAACACATAATCAGTTAACATCCACTTCATGCCTCTAGACCACGGAAATTTAATAAATTAAATATAATTAATCGCAGGGGATTTTCAGAAAATTTCGGCATGAAGTATTCGTTTATCGGACTATGGGCACAGCCCCTCAATTACAATACAACCCTGTTTTAGCAAAAATAAGCTGCCTCAACTTGCAGCAACATAAAATAAACACATAAGAAAGTATCCGCCCTGACATGCGGCACATAGCACATAATGATTTATATTACACTACTACTTACGCTACACCAATGATCGTATTTCTCACGTATTTTAATGATACACGTGACAATCAATCATTGATGTTCGTAAGCCCTAGGGAACAACCCCTAGCACTAACTATTACTTACGCTATATCGATGATCACACCACTCAAGTATATGAATTATACCCGTGATAGCTAATCATGGATATTCGTAAGCCCTAGGGATTAGTCGAAAAGAATTACACAAGTCCTTTAAATATTGACACTTAAAAACTTGTGATCTTCTCGTAACCCCTAGCACAGTTCTAATTATTATAAAATTCTAACATTTTTAATAAATCCAAAAATTAATCATAAATCACCTAATTTTATAGGCTTCTTTCTGAATATCAAATAAAGATCTCATAAAAGTTTCCCATACAATACCATTTTCTAACTAGGTGAATCATTATTCCAAACTCAACACATAAACTGTTCATTAAATCTGCGCACCTTGCATTCTAAAAATTCTCATAAATTGAAAAATCAATAGTTTTACCCAAATCTTTTTCTGAAATCTTTCTAATTCCTTCCTTTATCCTCAAAAAAAGTTTCAATCCAATTTACAGATTTTAACTAGGTGAAACATAGTTCCAAAGTGCGAATCCCGAGAGGTTCGGGTGTCCTGCGCAGGTTTCACTAAAACGTCATTTTCTCCTTACTCGTTAACCCAAACGACGCACCGTTTTCTCCTACACAAACTAGACTCCAAGACGCACAACTTTCATTAAGGGACCACTGCCCATAACAGGGTTTAACAGACCCAAAACTACAGAACTGAACAGGGCAGTAGCTGGGCAGTTTCCATGAATAACCAAACATAATCTTTTCATCCTCTTCCATATACTTTAATCAACCATTAACCAATCTCAACACTAACCCATCAACTCTAATTACTTATAAAGCATAATCATACTCTAACAAAATCAATATACTAATTAAAAGCGTTAAAAATTCAAACCCAAAAGTTTAAGATTAAGGATTATACCTCCAAGAAGATTTAAAACTCAATCCAAGCATTTTCCCTCCCAAGTTTTCTTCTCCTCCTCTCTTGCTCTTCCATGGTAGCTTCTTCTTCCTTTCTTCATCTCTTCTTCCTCTCTCTCACACACTAACTTATATACACATATATACATACACATGTATATAACACCCCCCCTTCTTAAATCCCTCTCTCTCCCCCCCCCCCTCTCTCTCTCTCTCTCTCATCTTCCCAATCTCTTTTCTCTCCCCCGGTTATGTTTTCTGCGTGTGTATATGTGTGTAGGTGTGCTGTGTTTTACCCTAATGGGCTTAGGCCCAATAACATTTAAAAAAAACAATACAAATAATTACTACATACCTCAAATAATATTTTATCTAATAATTCTAATTTGTAAAAAAATGAAATTTCTAGTATAATTAAATACTAGAATATTTTTAAAGACTTTTGGAGAAAGAATTAGAATTAAATCTCAATTTTCTAAATTGATATGCATTTTACAATTTATTAATAATTTATAAAAACAATTCATAAAAATAATAATTCTGATTCATAAATTACAATTTACAGGGCTTTATAAAGCACCACAAACACTATTGTTTTAATAAAATCTCAAATTCTCGATTTTATATATTAATCGAGTAATTTCTACAAATCCTCAATAGTTAAAAATAATCATTTTCCAATGATTTTAAAATCTCCAAATTATTCAGTAATTTAAAATAAAATCTTTACTAAATAAATCCACACTTCAAAAATTAAACCTTTGCCCCAAATAAACTATTGACTCAAGATACCTACTCGGCCAAAATAATTTTTAAGACTGACCCGACTCCACTGAGTCAAAATTTTTAAATAACAATAACAATAAATAAAAAAAATAAAAATTCCTCCTCATTTTAGGCAAAACATTATTATTATTGAAATAATAATAAATCATTTCTTGAAAAATCCGGGTTATTACAGTCTACCCTCCTTAAAAGGATTCCGTCCACGGAATCAGCTAAGGCCACTACTGGGATTCCTTAACTCTTTCATCATCAACATTTATTCTGCCAAACCGGAAAGTGTCCATTCGTAAACAACTTCTCCAATATCTCGACTAAATATGGGGCTCCTATCTAACACAGTTATCACGGGGGTCTTACAACCCATCGCTATTCCTTTTCACGTATATATCTTAACCACTTTCCATTATCATACTATCCTCGAGAGAGAGTTCACTGTTTTCCATTAACATAACATCCTTGAGAGAGAGACTAAACTAATACCATTGATATGTCACTGATATTCTATTCATTTTGGGGTCCGCTCTTGTTATAGGCGAGTCCATTCGAATCTTAATTCTATCAGCGAATTTATGACTTGGACGACCTGGTTGACATCCCCTTGAAATTTATTAGAGATAACAAGAATCATGTAGCTTTGAAAAGATAGTTGTCATAGCAAGACAAATGTCACACACTGGTGATCATAAGGTGATGAGTGTTAAAGTAAACCTTATTTGAGATAAGGGAATTTACCGAGAGATCAATATGATCAAAAGAACTCATGTTGCGTGCCTCAATTGAGACATTACTAAAGGTAATCAGCCTTCTTGTATTTCACAACTCACAAGTGACGGCGTCCCGTCAGACTTCTATCACACAGACAGAAAGTCCTTGTGGCCCCTAGATATATAGGGTTGTTCGTCTCAGTGGAGTTGAGAAGTATGAAAGTAATTCAAAGTCAAGTTAATAATTATCGTATCTTGACAATTAATTCTCAGAGGGACACCTTGGAGTTGAATTGAACGGATTCCAAAGGTGTGATTTCCAAAGAAAAGGATAACCAGAAAGACACTGGTATTTAACAAGCAAGTGGTGCTAGCTATACACCATAGAATCATCCATTGTTGGAGGAAAGTGGAAGTTTGAAATATCGTCATTCATCCGGACTTCAGAAACCTGAAAGTAGGAATAATGACAGCTTCTGGCACAATCGAAATTAAATATGATTTGGCACAAGTGTCATTAAAATAACTTCGAAGAGAGAGTTTATCTTATATCAAAATTCTCTCTTAGAGAGATGTCAAGATAGGTCATAGACTGGGGAGGTAATCAAAATAATTTGCAAACGGGGAGACATCAAATAATTCACAGATTGGGGAGGTAATCCAAATGATTCACGAATGGGGAGGGTATTGCCAAGGTCGCCACGGATGCCTTTTATATCGGCTCCTCTGACTGATAATCGATCGATTTTAAAGCTTTTCTTTTCCATGCACACCCTAAGGTGCTTGATGATTGACATCATTGTCGACTCGTAATAGTCGCTAAGGATTCAGTCATCGACATTTATAATCGCAGGGAGTTCTAACCGACTCAGCGCAAGCATCTCAAGCAAGCGTTCTATTCTTTAGGTAGGCTTCGATACCGGTGTCGCTCCTAGAAATGACGAATTCCACATGTCGAACGGACGATATTCCGGATCATTGCTAGAAAATACCCACTTAGATCCAGTCACCATTACAACCATCTCTATACCACATGTTCCTGTCCTCATGACAATTTCATGTGCTACTTAAGCTTATCTCTCCTTGGCATAACAGCCTTCGTACTAGTCTTTCTCAAACATTCTCCGTCCGTCTTCGTTCTTAAAACATTTCATCTTTATTGACCAATTTCATCTTCACCATTTTACTTCTATAATCAATTGAAACAATCGGTGTCTGTCCACCAATCCATTCATAATATTACCTCAAACTCTATTAAGCTCGAGAAGGTTTAAACATCCGCAACTTCGGCTAATACTCTTTCATAGGGATCTTGTTTTGCTTCCCTTTCTTGGAATTTTAACAGTACGAGTACAATCTCAGCATATCCTTGCCATAATACCAGATGTCATCTTTCCATCCTTTACCGTCATGTTGAAATTTCCTATAATTCGGGGAATACATAACTACGTCCATGAATCCCCTAAAATCATCTTAATCTTTGGTCTCGGGCGATCTATGCCCCTGCCGCCCAATACTTGGCTCTGAGAATTCTTTAGTAGACATCCATCATCAAAAGAAGTGAGGTCTATCTCAACATATTCCTCAACATAGCATTCCAATCTTAACTTAATCATTGGTTCTATATCCGATAGCCCAACATGAACTCTACATGAGTTCTGACGTTCTCACATAACTATACACACTCCTACACACTCTCGTTTCTAGTTTACTATAACCTAAGCTCTGATACCATTTCTGTAACACCCCAAATCCGGGGTCAGGGATTTGGTCGTCACGCGGAAATCCTCAATAACAAATCACCTGTTTATCAATATTAAACCATTTGTAGTCACTTACTAACAGAAATACAACAATTGAGACCCCCAACTACCAAGCATCTTTTGGGTTATAGGGCTAGAAACAAGAACTAAAATCCTTACATTACTCGATTCATTACAGCCATTCAATTACATTACATCGTGTATTACAAATCCTATACTACCAGCATAGCTTCGATGAGAAGTACACCAGCAACTAGTGCTATCCTGTACAAGGTAATATAATTATTACACATCAATATGATTACATATAACTTACTCCAGCTATAGATTTTCTGAATCATATCGTCTTCATAAGGGCATACTACCTGCTTCTTCCGAGCTATGCATGTAAGCATCATCCGCCTACCTTTCTCTGAAAGGTTAATATTTAAAACAAACAAGTATGAGCGAAAGAATTGCCCAGCAAGTATTAATAGAGTTTAACAATATATAATCCAATATACACAGGGGTTTTAAAATCCAACAATACTTAACATCATTTCCGAAACATTATAACTATGAAACTTCAATAAGGAAAAAAAATATGACGTTGAACGCAACATCCAATGAACAGGTAAGTGTATAACAACTATAGTCATCCTCATATCTTAGCAAAATAATATACACTATAGTGTTGCTAATCTTTTAGAAAGCTTTTCAAAACACGCAGTTCAATATGCTGCTAAGACAGTTGTTTATCATCGTATACAATCCAAACCATTAGAAGGTTTCATTTTTAGTATTTCTCAAGTCCGAAAGTATATACATATAAGTATGTCATTTCCATCAAACACCTTACAGATCAACATCATGTACCGGGTATAAGTTCTTTAACCACTTGATAAATCTAAACTCAGAAATAATTGATAGGAAATGAGTCAAAGCTCTTGAAGCAAAACATTTGAGACTTGACATCAATAACCGATGAACCATCTTTCATCTTTTGAATAATTGCAAAAGTGCACAAACACGTGCCATTATTGTTAGAATATTCTTGCAGTTCTAGATACTGCATGAATTCATCATCATCTTTCATAATTGAAAACAACACTATCGGCAACTTGGCACTTAGGCCCAAGAAGCAGTGTTTGAGTATTTTTCCAAAGTGGAGGATGGGACTTAAAGAAAACATAAAAACCTGACAAGGATTGACGATGATCAGTCGCCACATCCAAGTCCAATAATCCGCGGGTCTTCTCTACCGGTAGAAGGATAGAAACTACATCCGTAACTATCCCCAGGTGAAAACTACATCCGTAATCACCCTCGATGAAAACTACATCCGTAATCATCCTTCGGCAACACCTGGGCCGGAATAATAATTGATGGACCGCCTGGCTCACGACCGCTTACACATCCCGGGAATCGTTCGTCAACGGTTCCCACACCTTCCAGAGTCCCTTTTTCTTTTTCTTTTGAAAACTTGATTTTGATTGAAAATAGAGTAATTGAGGTCCGACATCAGTCGACCTATGATTCTTGAAATCATACAAGAATCAGAACATGACCGGGGGTTTTCGAAAATGTTTTGAGTTCGAAAGAGTTCGAGTATATGTATACACTTATACTTATATCAATCCCGACACCGGGTTTTGTGTTCACATATGGAAAATGGTACGCATAAAGCTTGTAACACAACAGGGTAACTCCATATATAAGAGTTCTTGAAAAGTAACTTACCGAGATAGAATCAAAATATGATATTTTAAATGACTATGAAAGTCCTTAGACACCCTTTGAATAGTGTTTTATAATCTTCAACACTCAAAGTATTTAATAAATATTTGACTAGTATGTAGCAATTAATAAATATTCAATAATCCCTTTTTAAAAGAATACTCAAAATAATATTCATGCATTAAATAATATTCAAATAATATTTACTATTAAGACCGAATTATTTAATAACCTCAAAACACCCAAATACAACTGTTGGAATGTTTCTACTAAAATCAAGACACAATCTCTCCGGCAGTCTCCAACTTTAGCCACTTTATCAAATAACTACTACTGACTCTCGGTCAGTAAGAAATAATTAATAAGCCTGAAAATCCTTTTTCTCTTTCTCCCTTTTTGTTAATGAATAATATAATTAATATTCATCAATTTAAATAATCATTCAAATAACATATATCGATATCAATCTAGCTGTTTTAAGCTGAAAATAACCAATTTATAACCATTGGAATATTTTTAATCCGTATTGAAAATAACTATCTCCGACAAATAATATATTAGATAGAATCACTCCATTAAATTATTTTATTATTTCTCCGGGACAAAGTGATTTTAAGAAAGCGTTTTGAAAACGATATTCATCTAATTAAATAAATTTAATTAGGCGAATGAGGTTTATTTAATTAGTGAATGCTTTCAGAAGCATCTATTAATTAAATAAACACTGGTTTATTGGTGATGTTGCCTTTAGGTTAATTATTGCGAAGTCCATTTTAAAAGCTTTGCCCGGGTTTTCGAAAACATACAATACAAAATAGCCCCGACACGCGGCTAAGTTCTAAAACTCAATACATGCTCTGCCCTCTGAGCCTCTCTTATTCCGATACATAAATACATACCACATAACATATAGTCCACTACCATAGTACGAAAAGTTTATGGATATATATATACCGTATAAATTAAGATATAGAGCCATAAGAATATCACTGCCCGTCAACAGTATTTTAAGCCATGGGGTTTTGATTATTACACGGGCAGAATTTACTAATGTTGGCAAAGCCAGGAACACAATGATTTGGAAGGAGAAGTACAAGGTTGGAAAACTCGCGAATACGGATTGAAAACTTATTTAACACAGTTCATATATTTAAAATAAATATACTCTGAACAATAGAGTATGCATAGTAGACTTGCCTCTGGTCCTTAGCAGAAAATAGAAACCACGGACAAATCCTTCGCACCACGTCCAAGCAATTCCATGGACCTTACCCGACGTCTCGATCTTCCCTTTTGGATGCACGTCGCTCCAATTTGATTACGCCCTAACAGTACTGAAATGGTTACGAGTACGTGTCAGTCCTCCCTCGTATCTCGAGTAGTCCCGACTCAGAGTTACTACTAAGTCACTTAAAGAAAAACTATAGGCGTCTACCCCATAGTTAACTATTCTAATACCACTTAATGCACATAACACATTTATATCCATTTAATAGACTTAAACCAATTTAATATACAATTAATCCTCAAAGCATCATTGATCCTCAATACCATTTTTAATACTTAACTTAGCACATAAATCCTCGAGACAACAACTAATCCTCAAATCAACCACTTAACACATAAACACATAATCAGTTAACATCCACTTCATGCCTCTAGACCACGGAAATTTAATAAATTAAATATAATTAATCGCAGGGGATTTTCAGAAAATTTCGGCATGAAGTATTCGTTTATCGGACTATGGGCACAGCCCCTCAATTACAATACAACCCTGTTTTAGCAAAAATAAGCTGCCTCAACTTGCAGCAACATAAAATAAACACATAAGAAAGTATCCGCCCTGACATGCGGCACATAGCACATAATGATTTATATTACACTACTACTTACGCTACACCAATGATCGTATTTCTCACGTATTTTAATGATACACGTGACAATCAATCATTGATGTTCGTAAGCCCTAGGGAACAACCCCTAGCACTAACTATTACTTACGCTATATCGATGATCACACCACTCAAGTATATGAATTATACCCGTGATAGCTAATCATGGATATTCGTAAGCCCTAGGGATTAGTCGAAAAGAATTACACAAGTCCTTTAAATATTGACACTTAAAAACTTGTGATCTTCTCGTAACCCCTAGCACAGTTCTAATTATTATAAAATTCTAACATTTTTAATAAATCCAAAAATTAATCATAAATCACCTAATTTTATAGGCTTCTTTCTGAATATCAAATAAAGATCTCATAAAAGTTTCCCATACAATACCATTTTCTAACTAGGTGAATCATTATTCCAAACTCAACACATAAACTGTTCATTAAATCTGCGCACCTTGCATTCTAAAAATTCTCATAAATTGAAAAATCAATAGTTTTACCCAAATCTTTTTCTAAAATCTTTCTAATTCCTTCCTTTATCCTCAAAAAAAGTTTCAATCCAATTTACAGATTTTAACTAGGTGAAACATAGTTCCAAAGTGCGAATCCCGAGAGGTTCGGGTGTCCTGCGCAGGTTTCACTAAAACGTCATTTTCTCCTTACTCGTTAACCCAAACGACGCACCGTTTTCTCCTACACAAACTAGACTCCAAGACGCACAACTTTCATTAAGGGACCACTGCCCAGAACAGGGTTTAACAGACCCAGAACTACAGAACTGAACAGGACAGTAGCTGGGCAGTTTCCATGAATAACCAAACATAATCTTTTCATCCTCTTCCATATACTTTAATCAACCATTAACCAATCTCAACACTAACCCATCAACTCTAATTACTTATAAAGCATAATCATACTATAACAAAATCAATATACTAATTAAAAGCGTTAAAAATTCAAACCCAAAAGTTTAAGATTAAGGATTATACCTCCAAGAAGATTTAAAACTCAATCCAAGCATTTTCCCCCCCAAGTTTTGTTCTCCTCCTCTCTTGCTCTTCCATGGTAGCTTCTTCTTCCTTTCTTCATCTCTTCTTCCTCTCTCTCACACACTAACTTATATACACATATATACATACACATGTATATAACACCCCCTTCTTAAATCCCTCTCTCTCCCCCCCTCTCTCTCTCTCTCTCTCTCTCTCTCATCTTCCCAATCTCTTTTCTCTCCCCCGGTTATGTTTTCTGCGTGTGTATATGTGTGTAGGTGTGCTGTGTTTTACCCTAATGGGCTTAGGCCCAATAACATTTAAAAAAAAAACAATACAAATAATTACTACATACCTCAAATAATATTTTATCTAATAATTCTAATTTGTAAAAAAATGAAATTTCTAGTATAATTAAATACTAGAATATTTTTAAAGACTTTTGGAGAAAGAATTAGAATTAAATCTCAATTTTCTAAATTGATATGCATTTTACAATTTATTAATAATTTATAAAAACAATTCATAAAAATAATAATTCTGATTCATAAATTACAATTTACAGGGCTTTATAAAGCACCACAAACACTATTGTTTTAATAAAATCTCAAATTCTCGATTTTATATATTAATCGAGTAATTTCTACAAATCCTCAATAGTTAAAAATAATCATTTTCCAATGATTTTAAAATCTCCAAATTATTCAGTAATTTAAAATAAAATCTTTACTAAATAAATCCACACTTCAAAAATTAAACCTTTGCCCCAAATAAACTATTGACTCAAGATACCTACTCGGCCAAAATAATTTTTAAGACTGACCCGACTCCACTAAGTCAAAATTTTTAAATAACAATAACAATAAATAAAATAAAAAAAATTCCTCCTCATTTTAGGAAAAACATTATTATTATTGAAATAATAATAAATCATTTCTTGAAAAATCCGGGTTATTACATAATGCATACGGAAGCAAATTTTGTTCCATTGGTGCTATTCTGACAGTATTGACACTGTCTACCAGTAGTACTCTAGTATAGAATTATGCACCTTTACAAGAAATGTATATTACAAACACTTTTTAATAACTCAAGTTTAAATAAATCAAACATCTCATCTCAGAAAAATTTGTATAACATGACACTTCACAGTTCAAATATTCCTATTTCCTGGTATGCCAACACAAACAAGAAAAGATCAGAGCAGAATTCCCCTCATGTTGTATATAGTCTAAATGACTAAAATATATGTTTTGAAGAAAAAGTGAAATCTACTCCATATATAGAGGTAGTTAGTTGTCCTAAAGTAAGAGTCAGCGTGCATTACTGATAAAATTAAGAGTCGTAAAGTACTCCTCTGTTTTTCTTATATGACGTTTTGACTTTTGTTCACATTTCAATGTGTGTTGATTTTGTAGTTAGAAATAATTTTTTTAATTTTTTTTTGTGAATAAAAATAGACAACTAATATCTTTTATATTTAAGAATGTTTCCCCTTTCTATTCTTAAAGAATATTTTTAAGCTGATGCATGTAAGTGAAACCATATTCACGGCCTTTTTTCACACAGTTATGCATCCTCTAGAACTTGAGATATGGATTGCTCATGTCATAGTACTAAGAGTTAAAACTACATTTGACATTTCGCCTTCAAAGAGCTTCTATTATTTGAGATATTTACACATCATCAGAGTACATTCATGCATCTATGGCCGTTTTCTTGTGAAATTTTGCTGCTGTAACTAGCATTAAACATGTAAATATGCAATGCCTGCTGCTTTATGCTGCATAGCCTGCATATGTAACACATAGTACCTTCTTCTGCTGTTGCCAAACACTAAGATATGAAGACACTAAATTTTTCACTATTTTCCAAGAACAACTGATCGTTAGGCACTTGTTCCCTTCACTGCAGCTAGTATACGTCCATGCCACTTCTTCTGGGTACAGTATTCAACTTTACCAAAATCAAGCAAGAAAACTTGTGGTTTCTGGATCAGAGTGTAATATCTTACATTTGTAAAAGAGTAAATAAATCTACGTTCATTTTTTACTTGAATTGTAATTAGTTTGATTATTCAATTTACGATCAACACATTATTTTATGTTGACTATTTAGAGACTTCTTAGACTTGAATTCTTCAATAATTAGTGTTGAACAATTTATGGAAAAACAAAATAAGAGTCCAGTATTGAGCAGTACTTTATGAACACATTCGAACATTGCACAATCCAGTAGGTGCTTGTTAAAAAAAACTATAATATTCTACCATTAAGTGACTCATTTTTGATAATCATAACTCATCCATCACTTAATCGTTTTGAATAATTAAACTTGCTCAGAAGTTCTTACAGAGAAGAACGTATTCCAAGACTTGTTACACGCGATCAACATGCATCTACTCACAATGAGATTCAAAATGATTTGACAATGTGGGTCTTTTACCCACATTTTCTACCAATTAGAAATCAAATCTTAAATAATACTATTTGTTTTACCTTCATGTGTTTGTGGATAAACACGACTTTTCAAGTCACAAAGATGAGTAACAATTGCTCCATCTTGGAAATGTGAAACTTAGGCTTTGGATGACAAAATATGTTAGTCCTCCAAAGCTCAAGTTTCGTATTTCGAAGATGGACATCAGTTATTGTCAGAATCTCTTAATAGTTGATTTTGATTGTCGTACAAGATTCTTGAATCGGACACAATAAATATGGGACATATTGTTATATGTGGTACAAATAGTTCTAATTACGTACAAGAAAACCTTACAATAAATAGAAACAGGTTCACATCATTCAAAATAAATATGAAGGGAATAAATGCTTGCAAGAAAATATTCGAAAGAACATATATAAATAACACAAGATTATTCACATCACTTAAACGATAAGTGAGAGATAGTATACTTGCCTCAATACATGCAGTTTCCAATTCCAACTCATTGATGCGTCACACACTTTACATCAATCTCTACTTCTTTATACATTGGCCTCTATTCGATCATACATCCGTCTTTCTTTCATCAATTGTTAGCCTCTACACTAGCACACTCGTCAGCTCCTATAATTATCTCATTCCTCAAGACTCCATCTACACGTGCACTGGCTCTTAGTCGGCCTCCTACTGGCACCCATATAAATGTAAAGTACTACTTTAGTACGCTTATTTCTAACGAAATTTCGGCATGACCTATTCGTAATATAGACTTCCACGGTGTAAAAGCACCTCAAACATAATCACAAGTCAATGCAAGACATCCACAACCAATCCACAACATTAATTAATACTCAACATCATCTCCAACCATAATTCATTTATCATTTTAAACTATAACTTGAATGGAACTCTATGTCAAAACATCAACCATTGATACAATGCATTCCATACTTGGTAACCAATTAGACAAGACCAAAACACACAACTTTCATCTTTGATCAATATCAAATAAGGTTTTTATCCAATTGAAAAAGATAATACTACCGCGCATACCTTACTCCAACATTTTAATAAATCCAAAAATTTATTTATAAATCACCAAATTTACCAGTATCTTCTTGGATATCAGATAAATGTCTCATAAAAATTTCCCGTTCAATACCATCTTCTAACTAGGTGGGTCATTAATCCAAACTCAGTGCAGAAACAGTTTGTTTATTCTGCGCAACTTACCTTCTAACAATTTTTATAAATTGAAAAATTAATGATTATACACAAAATCTCTTCCATTACAAAACTGAATATGGTATCTTTACACCATAAAAATTGTGATTTGAAAAACTCAGTTTATCTAAGACAATTACTCTCCAAAAGATGGCTCAAGGACAGGACAGTCTCTTTCGTAATAGTCACACTCTAACATTTTTAGTAAATTGAAAAATCAATATTTCTGTGCAAATCCTTTTCTGCAATCTTTATAATTCCTTTCTCTATCTTCAATAACAATTTCAACCCAATATACAAATTTTAACTAGGGGAAACATAGCTTTAAAGTTAGAATCCCGAGAAGATATCCTGTTTTGTGCATGTTTCACTAAAATATCATTTTCTCCTTGCTCGTTAACTTGACGCACCATTTTCTCCTACACAAACTTGACTCCAAGACGAACAACTTTCATTACAAAATCATTGCCTAGAACAGAGCACAATCTGCTCGAATTTCTCTTACAAAAACAGGACAGAAACTAAAATTTTCTGGACAAACTGACATCATCAACACTACCAAGCACTAAGCAATTTATTTGCAATAATTGTCAAGGGATTGAACCATACCTTAGCTTGCCTTCAATGACCCAAGAGTTTGAGCTATTAATCATGATTTATGAGTAAGAAAATGAGGAGTTTGATGGAGCTTTATTCCTCCTCTTTCTCTCCTCTCCCTCTTTCTCTCTTCTCCTTCTCCTTTCTCTTCTCTCTTTCTCTTCATTTATCTAGATGCTTCTCCATCTCTTTCTCTCCATTTTTATATACTTTTCTAGATACTTCTCCCAAGTATGTATATATGAACTAATATAATGGGCTTGGCCCAATTATATTCTATTTTTAAAACTAATAAAATCTAATAATTTTAAATCCAAGAATAAATCCCAAAACTCTAAAATAAATTACTAGAATTTAACATAGTTAAACTCTAGTTGTCTCGAGTCTAAAATAATATTCTCATGCTCTAAAACTCATTCTCATAATTAAACTCATTTTTTCTCAAAAATTGGAATAATTGGAAGCAATTCTCAAATTAATTTTCAATATTCTCAAAATTGTATCTAAATTCTAAAATACACTGATCCATCTAAACCTCATAGCCCCATATGCTCTCCATAATTTATAACCATTTCCCAGGTACTCAAAATAATTAATACTAGCACTAATCGAACGAATTTCCTAGATATTTGTTCGGATTTTCTCAAGATAAAAATCCAATTCCAAATTGATGTTTTAAAATCTCTATGTTTAATTCCTCAATCTCATGGTCTCAAGAATTTTTCTAAATAAATCTCCAAATATTAATATGACTTTATATATTCTGAGAATCTTGGTTATTACAGAAACATAGACTGTTGGATAAGAGAACTTTATGTTAGGAAGCTGATAAGTTTTAAACCAATTACACAAGCTTAGTTGCTGACACCTGATATATATTTGTAAATGGGTTAAATATCAAATTGGCTATTGAATAATTTGACATATTTCAAGTACATTATTGATAAATTTGGGGTCACATTTAAAATAATTTTAAAGACATAAATATCAAACAAATATCTCTATATATGTACTTAGGAAGTAAAAGTAAATTTTCATCGAGTTCTACACATTTTTTTTGAACGTTACTATAACCAAATGAAAGGTTATGAACTCTAATATTTTTGATAATATATTTAGATTTTAAGAAATTTATTTACTATTTAGTTTTAATTAAATCAAAGAAAATACCTATAAAATTAAAAATAAATTGGATAAAAATTACTTAAAATCTAAATATATTATCAGAAATAATATAATTATTAACTTTTCATTTGGTTATGGTAGCATTCAAAAAAAATGTGTAAAATTCAGTGAAAAAATTATTTTTATTTCACGAGTACATTTCAAAGGTATCCGTGCGATATTTATGTCTTTAAAAATGTTTTGAATGAGACCTTAATTTTTCAATGGTATACTTGATATATGTCAAATTATTCTGGACAATTTGATATTTAACCTATTTGTAAATCTGCATACAGAATTTGATATTTAACCTATTTGTAAATCTGCATACAGAAATTCTGTATGCAGATTAAAAAACACAGCAAACTTTTGTTTCACCGAATAATAAAGCTACAACTTCATTTTTATTTTCACAGGAGCCTACGGTCTTTCTTACTTTTTCAATCGAAAAGCTGGCTTAAATAGCTGTTGTATGCACGTACACTTACTCAACCCAGCTGTTCTATTCATTAATTTTGTTTCTGGAAGAGTTTGGAATTCTAACATTTTATTTATCAGATAAAGCGAACATGTTTCAGTTACAATGGAATTCAAGGAAAGCGAAGACTTGGTACAGCAAGCAGATGCTTTGCTCTTGGCACGGTCGCACCAAACTTTTCTTCCATATCTAACTCAGCAGGTGACATGCCAAAAGGTAGCTCCCAATCAAAGCTGTGCACCAACTGAGCTACTACCAGTTTTACATTTATTAGACCCAGGTGCATACCTGGACAAATTCTTCGGCCAGAACCAAATGGTAGAAGTTGAAAATTTTTCCCCCGAAGATCTATATTGTTATCTTCAAATCTTTCAGGATGGAATTCTTCGACTTTCTCAGACCAAATTTTAGGATCTCTTCCTATGCCCCAAATATTGACTATAATACGTGATTGCTTCTGTATGTTATATCCATCTATCACAATGTCCTCCATGGACTCGTGATGAACTAACAGTGGTCCCGCTGGATGTAGCCTCATGCCTTCCTTGACTACCATATCTAGGTAGGCTAGTTTTGACAATTGTGATTCCTCCACAAATTCGCAATCTAACATGACATTAGTAATTTCTTCTTGGAGATGTTTCATCACCCTTGGATGCCGTATAAGTTCTGACATGATCCATTCAATTGTAATTTGGGAGGTATCTATGGATCCGAAAATCATGTCCAACAAGATTGCTTTAATATTTGATCGGTCAAAGTTTTGCGCTAACTGCTCATGAGTACTGCTTTGACTGTTTTTGAAAGATAGGATGACATCAACAAAATCCCTATCAAGCTTCTTGTTGCCATCACTAGCATCTTGTTCATGCTCATTAATGATAGTTTCTAAGATTTTGTCTACTGCTTTGCTAGTAGCATTGATCCTCCGAGTTAATCCCTGAAAAAGAAAAAGATAGGATCCTATTAATTGTTATTTACATGAACCTAAGATCAGTAGAAAAATCTGCAGAAGAGATTACTCCCAAACCATAGATGTCAAAAGTTTAAGAGTTTACGCATAGCATATGAATGTCTCTTATGTTTATGGGGTCTATCAAATTGAGTTAACATACTACACTATATAAAAATGTCACTGTAAGATCTGAAAGACCTGAAGATGATCAAGTGCCCCTAAAAGTGGGACAAAATCAGCAATACTGAAGGCTCCCATAATCTCTGCCAGCTCTTGTATAATTTCATTCAACTTAAACCTGTCATCTAAGATCTTCCCAAACAGCATCTTACAAGTCATGTCTACTGTCAGATGGGCCACCTTCTCGCTAACATCCACCACCTCACCTGCTCTCGCAGCTTTTTTTAGCAAAACCACCAGCAACTCCAGCTGCTCCCTTCTCCGACATGCAAAGGAGTTGATCTTGGAGGCGCTGAGAAGCTCCAAAGTGCAAAACTTTCTCACATTCCGCCAGTACGCCCCATACTCGGTGAATAACATGGCTTTGGTGCCATACCACAAGTGATCCGCAACCTGAGATTTTGGACGGCTGGCAAAAACATCATCATGAGTTTTGAGGAAGAGCTTGGCAGCATCTGGAGATGAGACTACAATAGTGGGAACAGAGCCAAGACGGAGGGACATTATGGGTCCGTATTTTTGGGACAGCTTGTAGAAAGTGTGGTGGGGAAGTTTTCCTAACATGTGGAGATGACCTATAATAGGTAAACCTAGAGGACCAGGCGGTGGTTTGTGGTGGCTGGGTGAGGTCATTGAAAAGATGGTTTTGCAGAGACAGACGAACGGCCATGAAACTCCAATAAGCACCAACAGAATGGCAAAATCTGTAGGAGACATTTTGAAATGCAGGGTGCTAGCTTATCAATGAAAGGTGTGCACTTATTTATAGGTAGAGTGTGTGTGTGTGTGTGTGTGTGTGTGATTCAATCCAACCCATTCTAGGCTGTAAACTATCCAAACATCTAATATTTACTACAAAATTTAACGAATATAGTTGCAAACATAATTCACTATATAATCTGAATATAATGTCATTTGTAATTAATGTAAAAAATATAAATCCTCAAATTATTTAGGTAAAACTTGTTACAAAAATTTAGAGGATTTCTTGTTCAATATTTTGTGTATGGTCTGTATTTGAACACGATCATGTGTAATTTGTAAATAATTGTATAATATACGAAAATATTTATCCTCATTGTGTCCCCGCCCCTCTCATGATTCTTAGAACTTTCTGCTACATGAACAACCGAACAATTTTTTATACGAAGTTTTTTACCCACCCCTCTCATGGTAATTTGAACTTCCTGCTACATGAACAGCCAAACAATCTTTTTCTGTCTTTCACTTACTAGTGTCATTTTTTATTCAGGCATATATATGTTCACACAGTTCTTTGTATTGTATTGCCTATGTAGGATTAAGGGGATTTCACACGAGCTAACTGACTAACAGTAGCCAAGCTATCACATACACATGCTATATCCTATATGGAGTTAGTATACATACTTCTATTTTCGAAATTATACTGCAAATCTTGTTTACATACTTATCATAGTGCTGTAGGTTTATTTATAATGAATCTTCTATGTTTGTAGAGTTTTTAGTTCATTGGGATTCTTCTATGTTTGAAGAGTTTTTTGTTTACCATGATTTGCTTGATAGCTAAACTTGACCTGATATATGCGTGTACACAAATAATTCGAGATACCTACATGTGGTGTAGTATTAAAAAAAAAAAAAAAAAAAACAGATGTAGTTAATTATGCTTCCGAACAGCAGGTATTCTTTCTAATTGTTACAGGAATTGGGAGTTTTTATGACATTCATTTGCAAAATCTTATTATACACATAATTATGCCTCTACTGGATACTCTGAACTCTTCACGCATCTCATCGACTTTTCTGTATACTGGATCCCACTTGCCGAAATCAAGCAAAAATGCTGACAGAATCAACCAACAAGTGTTTAGTTTATATATAGAAGCAGTGTATCGTTGATAGATTCTGCTACCAGTAGCAGCGTATAGTGATCCTTCTGAATTAAAGCAAATGGTCCCTACAATTCTCATATGTGATCCTTCTGAAGCAAATGGTCACTTCACGTTACTAGTACAAGACAATCTTCCATCCCCATCCAAGTTTGAGATGTTATTTCCCACCCACCATTAAATAAACGGCTTTTTTGATAAATATATTGCTAAAAGTAATTTTTTGTAATTTTACTTTTGTTAAGAAAAATTAATTGCAAATTTACTATCTTAATTG
The DNA here is from genome assembly GCA_036435485.1 of Saposhnikovia divaricata. Lineage (NCBI taxonomy): Eukaryota > Viridiplantae > Streptophyta > Magnoliopsida > Apiales > Apiaceae > Saposhnikovia > Saposhnikovia divaricata. Next base: position 63,292,586 of record CM071595.1, on the reverse strand, counting down.
AAATTATACCAATTTCCTTTTAAAAATTGCAAAAATACAAAACACCCCAACCACATTATTTCAGGCCCATTTATTAAGAAGAAAAAAGCACGGTCTCATTAGCAACACTGGTCTCATCAGCAACACTCTGGCAATCAAGGTTTTCCCGGATCCTGGGGCCCGTACAATAATATACCTTTTCGAGGCTTTACACCAATAGACTTGAAAAGCTGTAGATGTCTCAGAAGAGTCTGGAACATCTAAATAATATACCTTTGCAAATTTTCACCAACGATGTGTTTTTGCAACTAAAATATATCGAATGCAACTAAAATCTATCCGATGCAACTTCTTGGACAATTTAACAAATCTGAAAGCAACCCAAATTAATCAAACGCAACTTCCAAAGCCACCAAAATCAATCAAACGCAACACCCAAAGCCATCGAAATCAACCAAACAGCAATTTCATCCAAAATTAACCAAAATCTAAAATAAAAGCTCCAAATCCGAAAGCAATTATTTCTCAATCGATAGATACAAATCACCTGATTATCTACTGAGATAGATGGTGCCTCTACTGAGATCAACGTCGAAGTCGATCGGAGATGGTGGTTTGGGGAGGTGGAGGTCGGGGTCGGGAAAATAGAGATAACAACGACGACGAGGGAAGAGAGAGAGAGAGGGCAGTGGATTATTCCGGTGAAATGGGGAGAGAAAGAAGAGAGAGAGGGAAGAAATGGGGGTGAACAATCGTAGTTTTGCAAGAAAAAAATAAAGCCCCGTATTTTTGCAATAAATTAAAGAAGAGTAGTATTTATGCAAAATAAAGTAGAAAACCCCGGTTTTTTTGATAAATTCTCTTAAATAATTAGGTTGTCCCCACCTGATTATCCACATGTGCCAAATTTTTTCACATGTGCAAAGTTTGAGGTCAATGTGGCCAGGAAGGGACTACACATAACTACGTAAAAAAATTTTCAGAGCTTTTTATTAGTTAATTTTGGTGTGCCGAAGATGAATATATACACAATTACAGTGCTAAAAGAGCCATAGTTGAATGGGTTTTTTCTAAATAATCTCTAATCACCCAGAGCAAAGTACTATGTAACTTAATGTAGACTCTGGCAAAGATATTTAATAAAGGCATATCAAATTCAGTAAGGAGAACAATATCAAAAATTTATAAATCAAGATATAAGTTAACAATCATAATCAAATCGACTTTGTAATTAGACAACCATAAATGAATAGAACAGCCAAAAAAAACTATTACTTTCAGACATACATTCTGCAAGGATAAAAAATACTTACCATTTAGGACTGAAACCTTCAGAACTTAGGAGTCTGCTAATCTGCAAAGATTAATCTTTCACCAACTAACCATCTCCGTATACGAAAGTTGTACCCTCCTAAGTGTAGACAAGAAACTCTTGTTTATGATAGCTACAACAAGCTAACCAAAATCAGTTTGAAACTTGTTTCTAAAATGATAATTTCAAAAAACAACAGGATTAAAAAATTTAACTATACACCAAAGTGCTTAACCCAAACACTGATGTGGAAAAAGTTGGGAGCTATTCAAATGATAGAGGCTCCTTCAAATCTGTGTTTTTAAAACCGGACTGGACCGGCCGGTTCGACCGGTCGAACCGCTAACCAGTGGCAGATCCGGTTCGGTTCACCCCTAAAACCGGTCCCCCGGTGTTCCTGTTCAGAACCGGTAAGAACCGGCCAAAAACCGGTAAAAAACCGGACCGACGACCGGTTTTTTAGATTTTTTTTTTTTTTGTTGCTAAGTCAAGTTGAAAATATAACACATCTCTCAGTCTTGGTCACCTTACATTATATTCTTGTAATGATGATGTTTTGCTGCCTTTCGATTATTAACTTTTTTTTTAATTATAATTTCGGTATAATATTAATGATTGACATTGTTTTTTTTAAAGGAAATGATTGACATTGTTGTTTCATTATCTGTATAATCGGATAGTTGTTTATTTTGTTTTAATGCAGATTATTCATAATTTTCAGATGGTATTATATATTTATATAATTATATATATATATATATATATATATATATATATATATATAATTATATATTACATAATTATGACGTCACACCGGTTGAACCACTGGTCGAGCCGGTTGAACAAATCGAAACAGTAACCAGTAGGGCTTCCGGTTCGATGCCCGGTCCGGTTCTGAGAACACTGCTTCAAATTGCAACTTAAAGCATCTGACTCCATTTCAACACTTAATTTATACTAGCTTATAGTCCGTGCAAAGAACAGGTTACTTTTAATTTTTTATAATTTATTTATTTATAAAATAATATAATATTATAAATATTATTTTAAATATGTTATTGATTCGAATCTTACATCTTTATATATAATAATTTTTAGTATTAAATATAAATTAATATGTTATTGGCGGGAATCGAACCTTGAACCTCTGCATATAACAACTTTTAGTATTATTATATCTAACGGTCATGATCTATTTGAGTTGTTGATCTAACGGTGATAAATGAGGGATAACCAAAAATGGGGATAACCAAAAAAGGGATAACCAACTACAAATTATACCCCTTTTGCTTATTATAATATATATAGTATAGATTATTAGATCGGCAAGGGTTCCTGCATTTGAAGCTTTGTTTGGATATTTTAGCTTTCAGGCATAGATTCCTATAAACATATAGTCACCCAAACACACAAAAGAAAACTATCACAAAGGCCTAAGAAGATTGTTTTATCGATCTTTTAGTTCTTCTCTTTTGGATGAAGACACGACATTCACCGCTTCCAATTGGACATTCACCGCTTCCAATTTTAAAATGAATCGCCATTTCTTTCCCTCACCGATATTATATGACAATCTTATCAAAGCATGTTTTACGTTGTATCATGTGATTCAAACCTTGCCCATTCCAAGATTTGAGCTGAGTTCAACATCTGCCAATGCCATGAAATTTTCAAACTATGTGGAAGGCTTCATAAATAGATCAGATTTGAAGTTATAATTCAGAGGTTGCAATACTTTACAATAGAATCACCAAAAGCAATTATTTAACTAAAAAATTATGATAACATAATACTTAAAAGTGGAATTATAGAGCAGAGCTGCGAACCTTAATATGATGTCCTTTACTTGTCCTATTTTCTCCTATACATAGGGCTGCACATGGGTTTCAAAAACCGACCAAACCGACCCAAACCGACCCTCTTTTTAACCGATCAAACCGAACCGTCCAAAACCGTGGGTTAAACGGGTTAATTTTTAAAAAACCCGAATTAATTGGGTTGGGTAAGGGTTTAACAAATTTTAACCCTTACCAACCCAACCCAACCCGTTTACATAAAATGCAGAATTTTTTTGCATATTTTCTAAATATTTTGTATATTTTCTGCATATATTTTTACAAATTTCTGCACTCTAAATTTTCTGCACTATATAAATTTTCTGCAACACTTTCTGCAACATTCTGCAACACTTTATGGCTTCTGCAACACTTTCTGCAACATTCTGCAACACTTTTTTTAACATTCTGCAACATTTTCTGCAACATTCTGCAACACTTTCGAGCTTCAGCAACATTTTCTGCAACATGTTCTACGAAGTGCAGAATTTTTTGTAAAGTTCTTCCGATTAGTAAATTTAACCCAACCCAACCCGAACCAAACCGAACTAATTGGGTTGGGTCGGGGTTGGGTTACAAATTTTTTTTTCAGTTAATGGGTTTATTTCTTATAAAACCGAATTAATTAGGTTGGGTCGGGGTTTGACGAAAACCCGACCCAACCCTACCCATGTGCAGCCCTACCTATACATATGCCTGTACCTATAACTTCCATATACATGTATTTCTATTTTTCCTATAGACAAGAATGTTTCTTCCTTCTACAAACAAGGATTAATCAACCTAATAATTTCAATCAGGTTACGAAATTCATCTTTTGTCATCATTATGAACTAAACCAATATAGGGAAGTCACGAGATCAGTATTAGGTTTACCACTCAAGGTTTTACATTTCATTATGTTAATGTATATCGCATTATATTGAACATTATCCAACTTTGCATCAGATAAGAACAATAATATATGCTGACTCCTACTATTTATGAGCTGCAAAAGTTAAGCTGAAGTTGCTCTTATGGCAATAACTGACTACATTGTTTCGGATCAAAGTTAGTATAACTCCTAGTAACACTAATATGTGATCATTCCATATCATTATAATAAAAGTGGCAGTAGTGTACGCAACACTTTCATCAAAGTATCTTATACAATCCCACACCGTAAATCACTTCCTAGTAGTACCATGCCTGCGAAACCGCAAGGTCCCCAGCATAAAATATTTAGTCAAAAAATTTATATGCAGGATGGCATGGATTTTAAATATCATTAATCCAGAACACTGATACTTACACCACATTAAAACATAAAATATATACCAACAGAAGATTCCTAATTAAAAAAGAAATAGTCCTAATACTTTTTTTACCAACTAGAAATCCAATCAAACACCTTAAGAGCATCAGCCTCAAAGACTCAAACATGAGAATATATATTACCATATTGCTTGGTCCACCTGCTTATATGAAAGTTGCATGGCCAACAATCATTTGATGGAGGCAAATTTGAATTGTAACTTGAAGCACATAATGCCAGCTAAAGGACTTGATATATATTGCATATCCGGATCATTCCTAATATAAATTAGGCATAGAACAATGAAATCCTTTCTTCTGTAACTTTGCATGCATTTGAGGCTTTCAGGAGCAGATCACTAAAGATTAAGGATTTCAGGAGCCACTAAAGATACGTATGAACATGCAATACCCAATCAGATGATTCACATAGCATACATAATAATATCAATAAGTTGTCCAAGCATTTTACCTCATTAGAATAAATATGATATGAAAGTGCAAAGTGCAGAGAATATTGACTACAACTCCATATTTTGCATGGCATATTCAGAAGACAAAAGAAAAGCACATGTGTATCTAAATAAGAAACCTGAACAACTGAAATTTTTAACTTCCACCAAGACCTAAGACACTGCAATAATATGATATGCTTATGTATGTGGATGCTCTAAAAATTTGTGAAGTCTACAATAGTTAAAAGTGGAATTGTAGAGCAAAGATGTGAACCTTAATATGATTTCTTTGACTCGTCCTGTTTTCCTCTAGAGATATGCATGTACTTATAACTTCCATATACACGTATTTCTCTTTTTCCTATAGACAGAAATGTTTCTTCCTCCTACATATATGGATTAATCAGCCTAATAATTTCAAGTATGTTACAAAATTAATCTTTTCTCAGCATTATGAACTGAACCAATATAGGCAGCTCATAAGATCTGAAATAAGTTTACCACTCAAGGTTTAACACTTCATATAAGTTTACCATTCAAGGGTTTACACTCCATTATATTAACGCATGTCGCATTACATAGAACATTATCCAACTTTACATCAGATAAGAACAATTATATGGTAACTCCTACGATTTATGAGCTGCAAAAGTTGAGCTGAAGATACTCTTATGGCACCAACTGACGACATTTAAGTTTATTATCAAAGTTGGAGATGAATTAGCATATCCTAGTAACACTAATTTAATATGTGATCAATCTGTATCATAATAATCAAACTGGCAGTAGTAGTGTTCCCAACACCTCCATTAAAGTATCTAATACAATCCCCACACCGTAAATCACTTCCTAGTAGTACCGTGCTTGCAAAACCTCAAGTTCCCAAACAAAGAATATTTAGTCGAAAAAATTAAATGGTATAAATTTTAAATATCATTAATCCAGAACACTGATACTTACACCACATTTAAACATAAAATATGTACCAGCAGAAGATTCCTAATTAAAAATGAAATGAAATAGTCCAAATACTTTTTTTACCAACTAGACATTTTATCAAACACCTTAAGAGAAGACAATCATATACCGGGTTAATTACCAGAGTATGTTGATAAGAAACACTCCATACTGATTGTAGTTGAAATGGTTGTGTTCTCAAGAACAACAACAGTGAGAACGCTTCCCACACAATCTCTGAACAGTGACGATGGAGTAACCATTCCACAGTAACAATCTTGCATCTTCTCATTCCATTTGACACCAGAAATTATAGGTTGAACATCAACACCATAAGTAACAGTAGTATCAGCATTAATGCTCCTCCAAACCCCTTTTGCGGCAAAGAAATCCTGTAGTATTTGTTGAACCTTTGGAATCCAAGTCAAATTCCTACATGTACAACATCGCGGGCAAATTTTTTACGTATTTTAATGCCCCTTTCTAATGTGTCATTCTCGTAACTCGTCATGAAAGACAAGTCGAATCCATGTAAACTTTTGTCACCCACCATTTGGTAAATCTACATACTGAATACTTCACTGTCGTTTTAATGCTTGCCAGTGTAGTGCACCTTCTTAATATAATTTTGAAAAACCCCATCCTCCTTCTTTATAAAGGTAAAATTCTTACATACGCACTTCAAATTCTTGAGTATATATCCAACAGTGAAAACTAGCATAAACAACAAATAACCATGCATAATGTCCAGGACAAATTTTTGAAGTTACTATGGCAGGTTGCACTTATCTCACTCTTTCTTATTTCACCCAGCAAATTACCAAATGGTACAAATGACCCTAGCAAGATGAATATTGAGTATGGTCCTCCCTTAAGTGGTGTCAAGACAGTAATAAGAAGCATATGCAACTCCTACTCCTTCCTAATAACCGAAAATCTAGCCACAAATGTCACATATATTTCATATCGCACTGCAGATTCCATCAACCATACCTTGTTGTTACCATAAACTTCAACCAAATTGCCTTTTCTGAAAATCATATTGTTCAAAACCTCAAGAACACCTCGTTCTTTATAATCAACAGGATCCCATCTTTTATTACAGATCTGCCATAGAGACTTTTATAATCCAAATGAAATGCCATTATGAAGCTATCAAAAAAAGTCTACCTGAACATAAACTTGAAAAATTCTTTTCTTTTGTTGTATTCACTAAATTAAATAGATGATACTTTGAAGTCTGCAAAAAATATTTAGTCGAAAAAAAGAATATTTAGTCGAAAAAATAAATGGTATAAATTTAATGTCCCTTTCTTTGTGTCATTCTCGTTCCTCATCATGAAAGGCAAGCAGGAATCAGGATCCCATGTACTCTTTCGTCACCAATTACTTGGTAAATCCACAGATTGAAAACTTCACTGTTTTTTTAATGCTTGCCAGTGTACTGCACCTTCTTAGTATACTCTCGAAACACTCATCCTTCTTCGCATGGTCGATATCTTTTCTCCCTTTCTTCATAGAGGTAAATCACTTGCTTCTGCACTTCAAAATCTTGGGTATATAGGGTATATATCCAACAATGAAAACTAGCATTATAAGAGACGAATAACCAAAATGTCCAGGACAATATTCAAGTTACTATGGCAGGTTGCCCATGTCTTCCGACCCATATGAAGGTATTTGGCAAAAAAAAAAGAGAGACCCATATGGAGGTCCAATAAACCACTATGGTACAAATGACTCTAGCAAGATGAATATTGAGTATGGTCCTCGTCAAGTGGTGTAAAGACAGTAATAAGAAACATCTGCAACTCCCGGTCCTTCCTATTCACCGAAAACCTATACACAAATTCAACAGATTCCATCAACCATACCATCTTTCTATAAAATTCAACCAAATTGCTCTCTCCCAAAATCATGTTGTTCACAACCTCAACCAACATAAATACAAAATTTTCTCATTTTTGTCTTCACTAGATTGAATAGATAATACTTTGAAGTCTGCCTGAACATAAACTCAAAATTCTCTTCTTCCATATGTTGTGTTTTGTTCAGATGAATGAAATTGGAGGGAATGTAATGAAATTTGAACTATAATATAGGTTAACATTCAAGATTTCAGCCCCTCTTCCGTTCCATTCCTAACAACCTAAACTAAAACGCAAAGCCCTCAGTTGGAGAAAGGATGCTCCATTCCCCATACCAATTCTCATCACAACAAATTGAGCAATGCTAGACACCCCAAATTCAATCTAACCTCCGTTATTTCCTTTTTATTTGATTTGTTCCATTCCATTCTCCCCAACCAAACACAACATCGAATAGATAATTCTTTAAAGTCTGCAATAAAACTTTTGAAATCTTCCTCAGTTACATCCCAAGATTTGTAACCCTTTTGCTTATGCGTGTATACAAATAATTCTAATTATTATGTTTAGTGTATTATTTTTTTCCTAAATAAATGAAAATTCTTGCATAAACAGAACAGCGGGCGCTCTTGCTATAGGAATAATGAGTTTTTATCACACTCATTTGCAAAATCTAATTATGCACACAGTTATGCCTCTGCTAAAATTTGAACCCCCGCCACTTATTAACATACCAAAGCCTACATCTGTCAACAGACACTGTGGTTAATGGTGAGTAGAGAAACTTAGACACTTGGATAAGAGGAGTTTATGTTGGGAACCTAATGGATTTTACACTCTACAAGCTTAATTATTTGTACACATTTTTGTATACTGACTAACAGAAGTTTGATAATAAAACAAGGCAAACTTTTATTTCACCGAATAATAAAGCTACAACTTTCTTTATATTTTACAGAGGCTACAGCCTTTCTCACTTCTTCATTCAAACAGCTTCTGCTCACTTCTCTCCCTATACTATCTCTATTGCTTCAGTTTGGTACGGAATTAACAAACAAGGGTTACACTACTTATAGACTAATAGTACTTGATGATCTTATCCCTTTCATCATTTCTATAATTTTGTCTTTCAATTGCTCTATGCATAGCTGCTGCGCGAAACCATATAATATAATTTAACTCGGCTATTAATAATTATAACTACAACCTCATCGCCGATGTGTGCACATACAGATACTCAACCCAGCTTTTCTATTTATTAAATTTTTTTCTGGAGGAGTTTGAATTTTTTAACAGTTTAATTATCAGATAAAAGCAAACTTGTTTCACATCACAATGGAATTTAAGGGAAATGAAGACTTGGTACAGCAAGCAGATGCTTTGCTCTTGGCACTGTCGCACCGAACTTTTAAATTTTTTAACAGTTCATTTATCAGATAAAGCAAACTAGTTTCAGATCACAATGGAATTTAAGGGAAACGAAGACTTGGTATAGCAAGCAGATGCTTTGCTCTTGGCACTGTCGCACCGAACTTTTCATCCATATCTAACTCAGCAGGTGACATGCCAAAAGGTAGCTCCCAATCGAAGCTGTGTACCAACTGAGCTACTACCAATTTTATATTTGTTAGACCCAAGTGCATACCTGGACAAATTCTCCGGCCTGAACCAAATGGTATAAGTTGAAAATTATTCCCCCGAAGATCTATGCCACTACCTATAAATCTTTCAGGAAGGAATTCTTCGACATTCTCAGACCAAACTTTAGGATCTCTTCCTATGCCCCAAATATTGACTATAATCCGTGTTTGCTTCTGTATGTGATATCCATCTATCACAATGTCCTCCATGGACTCGTGATGAATTAACAGCGGTGCTGCTGGATGAAGTCTCATGCCTTCCTTGACTACCATATCTAGGTAAGCTAGTTTTGACAAATGTGACTCTTCCACAAATTCACCATGTAATACGACATTACTAATTTCTTCTTGAAGACGTTTCATCACCCTTGGATGCCGTATAAGTTCTGACATGATCCATTCGATTGTAATTTGGGAGGTATCTATGGATCCGAAAATCATGTCCAACAAGATTGCTTTAATATTTGATCGATCAATGTTCTGCGCTAATTGCTCATGAGTGCTCCGATCGTTTTTCAAAGATAGGATGACATCAACAAAATCCCTATGAAGCTTGTTATAGCCATTACTAGCATCTTGTTCATGCTCATCAATGATAGTTTCCAAGATTTTGTCTACTGCTTTGCTAGTAGTAATGATCTGCCGAGTGAATCCCTGAAAAAACATATTAGATATGATATCATTATTTGGTATCTACATCATTCTGAGATCAGTAAAATAATTTGCAGAAGATATTATACCCTCTAGACTCTAAGCACCTCCCCGTAAGTTATTGTAACTAAACTTTCAAAATGACATTATGTACATTATTTGTCACAATATTTCAACTAATTCAAATCTCGTAACAAAGAAGATCCCAGATAATAAATATCATAAATTTAACTATTTAAGCATTGTATATGAAATTAAGAAATGTCTCTTATGCTTACAGTGTTTATCAAATTGAGTTATCAACATGCTGAATTATATTTGGTCTCAAAAAAAATAAACTGTATTATATTTTGTCAATATCAGATTTGAAAGACCTGGAGATCGAGTGCCCCCAAAAGTGGGAAAAAATCGGCAATATTGAAGGCTCCCATTATCTCTGCCATCTCCTGTATAATCTCATTCAACTTAAATCTGTCGTCTATGATCTTCCCAAACAGCATCTTACAAGTCATGTCTACTGTCAGATGGGCTACCTTCTTGCTAATATCCACCACCTCTCCTGCCCTAGCAGATTTTTTAAGCGAATTCACCAGCAGCTCCACCTCCTTCCTTCTCCGCGATGCAAAGGAGTCAATCTTGGAGACGCTGAGGAGCTCCAATGTGCAAAACTTTTTCACATTCCGCCAGTAGGCACCATACTCGGTAAGTATCATGGCTTTAGTGCCATACCATAAGTAATCCGCAACCTGAGATTTAGGACGACTGGCAAAAACAGCATCATGAGTTTTGAGGAAGAGCTCGGCAGCATCTGGAGATGAGACTACAACAGTGGGAACGGAGCCGAGGCGGAGGGACATGATCGGTCCGTATTTTTGGGACAGCTTGTACAGAGTGCGGTGGGGGAGTTTTCCTAACATGTGGAGATGACCTACGATAGGTAAACGTAGAGGACCAGGCGGGGGTTTGTGGTGGCTGTGTGAGATCATTGAAAAGATGGTTTTGCAGAGAGGGAGGAACGGCCATAAGGCTCCAATAAGCACCAATAGAATGCAAATATCTGTAGGAGACATTTTGAAGCAGAGTGTTTGATTATCAAAGATGGCGTGCCCTTATTTATAGGTAGAGAGAGTGTGCGTTTCCCTCCAACTCATTCCAGCCTGTAAACTCTCCAAACATCTAATATTCACTGCATTCCAGCCTGTAAACTCTCTAAAAATCTTATATTAACTACATTCCAGCCTGTCCAAACATCTAATACTCACTACAGAATTTACTAAATATAGTTGCAAACATAAATGATCACTACAAAATCTGAGGGTGGGGGTGTACTCATTCTAGATTTTGAAAGATTTTTATGGATTTTGAAAATCCGAGGGTATTCAATTTGGATTTTAAATAATACATCAAAATCTGAAGATATTCATATAAGATTTTAGAAAGTCATTTCAAATCTTGAGGTATTCAATCAGGATTTCCTTTAAAATCTCATGGTATTCAAAAAGTCGTGAATTTTTTTGGATTCTAAAAAGTGATAGATTTTGATGGATTTTGTAGTGTGTTTTATATATTTTGAAATCCGGCTAAGAGGGTTATATTCACTTCAGATTTTAATGAATTATTAATAATCCATGGATTTTGTTAGATTGTTGCTAATTAATATTTTACATAGAATTCATGTAGAATTGGTAAAGTCCATGCAGAATCGACGTAAAGTTCGTTAAGTCTACGTAGAATTGAGTTTAAATCCACTAAAATCTCTTGGATTTTGGTGAGATTTCAAAAAATTAAAAATACACTATGAAATCCAAAAAAAATCTAGGGACTTTTAAAATCCTACAAACTCAATGAGTTTTTGAATACCACCAGATTTTAATAGATTGTTTATAATCCATATTGAATACCTCTAGATTTTAATTATTTGAAATGCGGATTGAATAATTACGAAAGAATGCCCAAAATACCTACTTTTTGCCTACCCACTACCCAAAATACTCAATTTTCAAATACCGCCCAAATTACCCACAGGACACGCCAATGGGTGAGGCGTGTCCGGTCTACTGTAGCAACCTCCGCCGAAGTTGAAAGCTCGATTTGGGGGTTTTGTTTCCGGCGAATAAAACGTTACGAAAGTGATATGAATGTGTAGAGGGTAAAGAGGCGAGTCGATTGGTGTGTATGACATGACTGAACAAGCACGGGAGGGGGGTGAACGGAGGGAGAGAAAAAGAGATCGCCGGAATCGCGATTTTGATTATAAATCGTGAGATCTCGATTTATGGAATTCGATAGGTAATGAAACTTGTATAGGATTGTAGAGGATACGAAGGCGATTCGATTGGTGTATAGGATTGTAGTGGACGACCACGGGAGAGGGCTGAACGAAGAGAGGGAGAGAGTCGCCGGCGATCGCCAAATTCGCCATTGGGGGAGAGCTCGCATAATTCTGAGGAAAGTGACGGATGACGTCATCTGACGTCATCACGCATGTCGCATATGCGTGTCATCTGTTGCGCCGTTACAGAATGCGTATCTCAAAGATATGCGTTGATTTTGTAGGCGTATTAACTTACTACGTTGTGGTAGGCGTATCCCATAAATTACTCCTACGCCATGGGCGTATCCGACGACACTCCTCTGTGATAGGCGTATCGTGTGGGTATTTTGGGCGGCTGTTCGCGAATTTGGGCATTTTGGACAAGAAATAATAAAAAGTGGGTAGAAAGGGCAATCACCCATTGAATACCCCAAACTTTTTAAAATCTGAATGGGTTAAGTATCAAAATGATCACTGAAGTGGAGGTCATATATCAATTCATTCACTGATCTCAACGGCATATCATTTGAATCAATAAAGTCATAATAAACATCAAAGAAATACCTCTATATATGAACTCGAGAAGTAAAAATAATTTTTCATTGAGTTCTACACATTTTCCTGGAATGATATTGTAACCAAATTAAAGGTTATGAATTCTAGTATTTTTGATAATATATTTAGGTTTTAAGAAATTTATTTACTATTTACTTTTCATTAAATTAAATAAAATATTTATAAAATTAAAAATAAATAGTATACCAATTTCTTAAAATCTAAATATATTATCAAAAATACTAGAATTCATAACCTTTCATTTGGTTATAGCATAATTCTAGAAAAATGTATAAAACTCAATGAAAAATTATTTTTACTTCCCGAGTACATATATAGAGGTATTTGATTGATACTTATTATGATTTTAATGATTCAAATGATACCCCATTGAGATCAGTGAATAAATTGATACATGGCCTCCACTTCAGTGACCAATTTGATACCTAACCCAAATCTGAACTGAATACCAAAAAATTTTAAAGGATTGTTTAAATTCTTTATTGAATACACCCAGATTTTAATGGATTTTTTAAAATCCTGATTGAATACCGTTAAACTTTTGAAATCCAAATAAATCCTACAGAATCTAAATTGAATACACCCCCCTAAATTCAGCAAGACTCTACGTAAACTCTACGGGATTTCACATCAAATCTGACAAACTCCGTGTAGAATTAAAATCAACAACAATCTTTAAAAATCCATCGATTATTATCAATCTAAGTTACCCGGACCCGGCAAAAAACTCTCTATACCCGCGTCGACATGACCCGACGCGGATGCGGGTACGGGATCTGGGTCCAAACCGTTGACTCAATTTCGGATCCGTTGACCGGGAATGGCAAAATGAAGAAATGGCAACTACGAGTACGGACTTGCGACTTGATTCTGATAACTGTAGTCTGTGTGTATATATATGTTTATATATATGGGTGTTTGACTTGGTGACTTGACAATGATTTTGCAGTTGATATTGTATGACTTCTTGCCATAACATACTGTTGGGATGAGGAAGAAGAATGGAAGAAGAATGGATGGCTTAGAGGAGGAAGAAGAATGGAAGAGAAGAAGAGGAAGTACCGTTGTGTATCTATCTGTATCTATATGTAACTCTTGGTTGCTGATAAAATAGGGTTAAAAGGCTAAATAAATTTGTATGTCGATGTATGTATAATTGTGTATCAGTGATTTGGGGATAAGTGAATTCAACACAGGAGAATGGTGTCACATGGGCTGCACGCATTTTAAGTTGGAATAATATTATTATAATAAACTGAAGGGACCATTTGTATTTCAAAATAAACTAACATATTTTGTCAAAAAAACTGACATGTACCTTATAATTATAATATTATTATATATATTATATTATATAGATAATATGCTGAATCCCCGTACCTGTGTCCAGATTCGGATCCACATCCAAGGATCCTAAAATTTTAGAAATCAAGAACCCGACGCTTGGATCTGCACCAGTGTCCGACACCCGTACCCGGATCCGGGTAACTTAGTTATCAATCCTTTAAAATCTTACAAAATCTGAATTATATACAACCCCTGAATATAATATTATGTATGATTTAATTTAAAAAATATAAATCCTCAAATTATTACATGTAAAACTTGTCATAAAAAATTTAGAGCATTTGTTGTTTCGATACTTTGTGTATGATCTGTATTTGAACACAATCATGTGTAGTTTGTAAATACCTATATAATATACAAAGTTGTTTACCCGCTCTCCTCAAGGTTATTTGAACTTCCCACTACATGAACAACCAAACAATATTTTATACGGAGTAGTTTACCCATCCCTCTCATCGTTAATTGAACTTTTTGCTACATGAACATATGTTACTCAGACTCGGGTTCGAAGTATCGGACACGACACATTTAATTGTCAGATTCGTCACCTTCAAAAATTTGCGTGTACACGAAGAAAATATTGTCCAAATTTTGAACATGAATACAGGATATGGCATAATTTAATTGAAATTAGTTATTATTATATTACAAAATAAATATTAATAATTTTCTTTTTGAAATTATACAACGGTCAATTAATATAGTAGATGGTCTATTTCAATTTTTGAATTTGAAGAATATTAGATACAGATTACTACTTAAAAGTCTAGTTGTTATGGTTAACATGTGGCTACAAGCATTTGTAATAAATTAATTAAAAAATGAACCTGGACTCAATAGTCCACATACATTCACCGTACATTATATTACATATATTCAAAGATTTTGTATGTATCTTCTCTCTCCTATTTTTCTATATCTTCTTTATCTCATCTTTTTCTAGGAAACACCGACCTCATCACTTTTCACCCCCTTCTCCATCTTCGCTTCTTTCTTCCCTTTTTTTAAAAATATTATGTTCAACTTTAGTTACCAAGAAATCACCCTGACGACCTTTAACTTTTTTTGATGACCGTAAAAGGAGTGTCCGATATTCAACCAACAAATCCAACACAAATTCTACGTTGTACCCTGTGTCGTATCGTGTCGACACGGGTAGTCAGTCAAAAGTTTACAAAAGTCAAAATGCCACTCTTGAGGCATTCTGCAAAAAGAATAACATTTTTCAGCAGTTTTCTTCATGCACCAAGAACTCCATAACAAAATGAAATGGTAGAAAGAAAGAAGATAACTCTAAATGAAGGTACAAGAACAATGCTATTGGATGCAAAGTTACCTATTTTGGAAAGCTTGCTGCAAAGGCATTTGATGCAATCTTTTTTGGATATTCATTGGACATTTGCATTCAAAGTTTATATGACTGATCAAAAGAAAGTAATGGAAAGCGCAAATATGACATTTGATGACCACAAATACCTTGGCCTTGATGAAAATGATGAAACAGAAAGTGTACCTCTAAGATTTGAAAATCAAGGATACCTACAAGATTCTAAGAATGAAGTCGATGAACTAGTTGCACATGAAAAATAAAGTGAATGAATATGTCAATAATGAGATAGTGCCTGTATTTGGTGCAGAACCAATTATTCAATACTCATCTGTTAATTATTCAATACTCATCTGTTAATAGAAGCACGAACAGAGGGGAGTTTTTCAATGAGATTGCAGTGTCAATAGTGAAGCCACATCAATGCACATGAATGCAAATGAGCATACAAGGAAATGGGATAGAGATCACACAGTTGATTAAATTACTTACAATTTTGATGCAGGTGTAAGGATTAGAAGAGCCACTCAAAATGAATAACCTAAGAAAATTGATGATGCACTACTTGATCCTGGTTGGATAATTACTATGCAACTTTCAAGAAAATTTAAATTGGTTTGAGAGGTTGTCAATGTACCAAAAGACTGATCTATTATTGGTCAAAAATAGGTGTTTAGAAACAAAATGGATGAAGAATGTGTGGTAACAAGGAACAAGACAAGGCTAGTTACAAAAGGACGTATTGACTATGATGAGACTTTTACAACTATTGCAAGGCTAAAAGCCGATAAATTCTTCTTGAAACTTGCTACATATTCAAATTTCAAGGTGTATCAATTGGATGTCAAAAGTGCATTCTTGAATGGTGAATTAGAAGAAGTTTATGTGTAACACCCACCTGCTTTGAAGATCCTCATTCTTTTGACTTTGTGTATAGACTGCTCAAAGATTTATATGGCCTTAAACAAGCTCCAATGGCATGGTATGAGACTGACTCAGTTTTTAATGGACAATCAATTCACTAAAGGCACAACTGACAAGAAATTAACCTACAAACAACCTGGATATGATACTATCCTAGTTTAAATCTATGTGGATATCATATTTGGCTCTACAAATGAGAAGCTTTGTCAAAAGTTTTCTAAGATAGTGGAAGCAAATATGAGATGAGCATGATGAGAGATTTAACGTTCTTTCGTTGACTACAAGTTAGTCAAAGAAAGATGACGTCTTTATAACCCAATCTAAGTACAATAAGGACTTACTCAAGAAATTTGATTTGGAAGAATGAAGCAAAGACACCTATATCTAGAGCCACTATGTTAGATGAAACTCTGAAAGGAAAGAAGGTGGATATAAATGTTTACACAGGCATGGTTGGTTCACTCATCTACTTAACTGCTAGTAGATTAGATATTATGGTTGCTACACGTCTGTGTGCAAGATTTTAATCATATCCTAAGGAATACATATGATAGCTATCAAAAGGACTTTCAGAAATTTGAAGGGCACTCCAAACCTATATGATATCTTAAAGACACTCTTTTGAACTTGGTTAATTATTCCTGATGGTGATTATGCTGAATGCAGAGTTGACGGAAAAAGCAACACATGAAGTTGTCAGTTTCTAGGTCAAAGGTTAGTGTCTAGGTATAGTAAGAAACAACAATCTTTATCAACTTCTATAGCTGCGATTGAATACATACATGATGGAAGTTGTTATGCTCAAGTGTTTTGGATCAGGAATCAACTAAGAGCTTATGGACTTGCGTTGGAGAAAATTCTATAATTGAAAATTCAGTTAATCACTCAAAAACAAAGAACATTGATTTCCGATATCATTTTGTTAAGGAAAATGCTACTAATAGTACTATTGGCCTACATTATGTTCTCACAAAAAAACAATTGGTAGATATTTTTCCTAAACTTAAATGAGGTCACCTTCAGAAGGTTGGTTAGTGAAATTGGAATGCTAAATTCCTCATCTTCTAATTAAGTATATATCTCTGAAATTATTCATTTAATTTAAATGTTTAATATTTTTTAGGTGAAAATTGGCTGAGATTATTAATATTTCAGTTTATTGCTAAAATTTTCTCACTTAGAATTTTTCTAATAAAATTTTGAGTTTACTATGTGAATTGTTGGGCTGCTAGCGAGCCTTAACTCCACAATAGTATGATATTGTCCGCTTTGGGCTAAGTCCACACGGATTTGTTTTTGAGAACCTCCCAAAAGGCCTCATACTAATGGAGTTAACTGGCTGCTCATAAACTAACTATCTGCCCTCCCACAAACGACGTGGGACAACTCCTAACAATCTCCCCCTTTACACATCAGGCTCGACACCTGCCGAATCTGGCTCCTTTCTGTGTGATCTGGCTCCCTCTTGACCATTACTGGAAGTTCACCTAGCTATCTGGCTCCCCTAGGCCCATGTATACTGGAAGCCCATCTGCCTCCTCTTGAAGCCCATCCTAGGATAGCCCATCTGCCTCTTCCTACGCCCATCTGGAAGCCCATCGAAATTGTTATTGACCGTTTTAACCTGCCTCTGATAGCACTTGTTGGACCGCCAGTGAGCCTTAACTCCACAATAGTATGATATTGTCCGCTTTGGGCCGAGCCCTCACGGATTTGTTTTTGGGTAATCCAAAAAGGCCTCATATTAATGGAGTTAACTGGCTGCTTATAAACTAGCTATCTGCCCTCCCACAAACGATGTGGGACAACTCCTAACATGAATTGCTACACTTCTCTACATAGTTGTTCTAGCAATTCTCGATATAATTTTAAAGGGTTAAATGACATTTTCATCACTCAACTAACGTCTAACTTGTAAGTGGTTCATCAAACTCAAAAAACTTTCAAATTTATAACTTAACCAATTAAATCTTGCAATCTAGTCACTCAACATTAAGAAAAACTTTCACATCCGTTAAGTTGAGTTTGACTTAACGAGTCAACGGAAGTCCGTTAAATATTGCTTTGTCAGCTCACCTCACTTGTCACATAAGAAAATGATGTGTAAATTGAAGGGATAAATAGCGAAAAGATCATTCAACTGATGCCCAACTTGCACGTGGGTCATCGAACTCGGAACATTCTGCAATTTAGTCATCGAATATAAAAAAATTTCACAGTTAGCATTATCTTAATTATTTATTTTAGTTACAAACAAATCCTAGTTTAGATATAAAAGTATTATTTTAATTATTTATTTTAACATTAATAAATTAAAATTTAACAAAAAAATTAGAAAAACTTGTCGTTTTTTATATTAAATACATTGAATAAAAATTAGACATAAAATAATATTATTATTACCCCGTAGAATACTACAAATGTAATTACTAGTGTAAATCAATATTATCAAAAATTAGTATTTTAATTATTCATATCAAATACAAACTAACCAAACTTTTAATGTTTCGGCTTTTATATAATAGTATAGATTACTAGCTATATACCAAAAGATTTTAAATTAATATAACCTTAATGATGCACGTTTTTTTAACTAATTTTATACAAACAAAACTTTTCAAATTAATATAACTTTATAAATCAATAATTTTATCACATAATCAAAACACGTATTTTAATTTAAATAGATATAATAAACAGATTATTTAATGACTTGACTGCAAGTTTTTTTGAGTTGAATGACCCATTTGCAAATTCGGTCTGAGTTGAATAATATTTTAGCTATTAAAGAGCCACATCAGCATACCTCGTCAAATTTCCGTTTGATTTTTAACGGCTTCTAACAGTAGTAACCTAATTGAAAGTTTTAAGTAGTTTAGTGATTTGATTGCAAATTTTTTAAGTTGGATGACCTACTTGCAAGTTGATCCTGGTTGACCCTAATTTAAAATCATTTTATAAGTATGTCGCAAACTATAGCTTTAGACTTCTTGATATACTTCATTTTGGAGTTTGCAATAGGGTATTTGTGGACTTCACCATATGCATCTAGCAAATACAATAGTATTATTCATATAAGATCCATATTAGAAAAGCTAAAAAGCCTCGTGCAATTCTAGCCTGTCTTAATCCAAATTCATTTTACTTTCTACATTGCACCAATTTTCTATGGGTCCTAAACATCATCCAAATGGAAGTGATAAAGAATACCAGCCATGCCTGGGGGGGAAAAAACAACCAAATCAACTGTTATTCCAAATTTTAGTATATCTCAACTTGCTCGTTATTAGAGTAATGAACCAAGAAAACAAGACATCACAATTATGGAAAACAAAACGTACCAATCAATACCTGGAAAAGAAGAGAAAAATCATGGACGATCACAATTGATATCAGCAACACCTATCGTGCTCTTCTTCTACCTCTATGTCCCCGACCACAATAAAATTAGCACAACCAAGGCTTCAAATTGGGCAGGTAAGCACACATGCAGGTCCATTTGTCGACAAATTAAACAAGAAGCGGGTTTTAGATATCTGCTTGGGGTCTCGGACCACTTTTCTATAGTAGGCTGTACATCATTCTTTGTAATAAAGTATGGAAGGCATTTCTGTTATTCTGAGTAAAATAAGGGTATACAGGTGATTTCACGGTCAATTTTCTAGTACTTTTCACTCTTGTGTTCCCTTTTTTTAACATATAGCAATAGAAGCAGAAATTATTTAAGGCATAAATTGTGGGTTTCCAGACTATACCCTGCAAGTTCTGTCGAGGATTAATGCAAACACGCTTCAACATCTTACGCTCTTCCTCACCTTTTTGAAGTGGGTCCATAAAAAAGAACTACAGAAGCGTCAACCCGTGTGCTTATCTTCTTATCCTCTTTCTTCAACTAAGACAACAGTTTTCTCAAAGGAAATGAACACCTGCCCAACATTAAGAACGAATTCACCTCATGCCAAACCACACAACATACACGATATAAAGTCACTCACAATCTTATGAATCTACTTTATATGTCTTATTATTCCAAAATGGCGTGACTAACCTTGGACTTGCTTTAATGCTCAAACTTTATGCATAGTAGAAATACAAATTTATACATCACTATGTATGATGTGGTACACTGCAGAAGAGGTTACAGCAGTGTTAAAGAAATATAAATATATCACAATCGGCAACAATCAGACAAAGATGATATACTCAAAACGGAACATAAGTTTATAAAATGATGAAAAACCAACCTAAGACAATGGGTCACGTATGTAATCAAATGCAACTCTAGTTCTTGAATTCCGAAATGCAACTGTGGATATAGGTTTTCTCTGAGGGCTAACTCAGCCTATTACACACACTGCACGTACAACCTAACATCAAGCGGTAATTCAATACAACCACAAAAATATACGGGGAGAAGTAACCATTGAGGAATCTGGGAACGTGGGCGGGCGGAGGAGAAGCAGATAATACTTTTTTCGGGTAGGCATCCGAAATCCGATTGCGTTCTTTAATAGCTCATGGCATTTTGGATATTTTGATAATTGTAAGGTTATAAAGGTCATTTTCTAGGCAATAATTCGGTTCTTTTTGCCTCTGTACACCCTAGTGAGTATTTGGTTGGGTTTGGTTTGGTTAACCCAATACCGAACCGAATAACCGAAATAATTCGGTTCGGTTAACCGAACCGAAATATTTCGGTTCGTTATTCGGTTATGGTATTTTAGTTATTCGGTTATTCGGTTATTTCAGTTTTTTAACCGAAATAACCGAAATTACCGAATTAACCGAAATATATAATAAATAATAATATTTACATTTTATATGTAAAATAATAATTTTTTATATGTAAAATAATAATTTTTTATATCTAAAATAATAATATTTATATTTTATAAGTAAAATAATAATTTTTTAAATGTAAAATAATATTTGTTTTTATATTTTACATGTAAAATAATAATTTTTTATATGTCAAATAATAATTTTTATATGTAAAATAATAATAATATTTATATTTTACATGTAAAATAATAATTTTAATATGTAAAATAATAATATTTATATTTTTATATTTAATATGTAAAATAAAATATATAAATATATATAATTCGGTTATTTCGGTAAATAACCGAAATAAACATTTCGGTTCGGTATTCGGTTATAATATTTGGCCTTATTCGGTGGTAATTCGGTTCGGTTATTATACCGAATTACCGAATACTCACCCCTATGTACACCTATTAATATATCATTTATAAGAGCACGATCAAATATTACAAGTGGTTAGAGTTTATCTTTTGTTCTTTTAGGTCTTGGGTTCAATTCTCGCTCATTCCGAAATCTATTGAGAATGGATATTCATTGTAAGACATATAAACTTATTGGGAAAAAATATGTCTTTTAGGAGAACCTGTACCAGGTTAGGTTATTTTTCCATACAATACGCTAGGTAATTTTGTAATTACATAGCTAAAGTTTAAATTTACAATTGTACTCTTAGAGCATCTCCAACACTAAAAAACCATTAGCAAAAAGTGTAGACGACTTGCCATGAATAGAACATATAGGTAATATGTAAAAAATGGATACTCCAATGGGTCATTTTCCTTAGCAAAAAATATAGACAATCATTTCATATTGACTATATTTGCCCAACCTCTAGAGACTTGTAGCAAGATTTCACATCGTCTATTACCATATTAAAATAATATACTCTATTTATAAAAATTTGAAATAATAATAACATACCATTTTTAAGATATAGCCAATCAATATGGTCAATCCCATCGGAGCATAGCTTCTTACAAGTTCGACAAATTTTACATGATTAGTATTTTATATAGTTTAGCCAATCGTTTTTAGCCAACACCATTGAAGATGCTCTTATAATTTTACATGTAAAAACCATCTAATCTCAGGATTTCAGCTTGTGGATGACCTCAAGCCCATTAAACTAATATTTTATTATAAATTTTATATTACCCGAGTCTATCAAAATATGCAATTAATCACTTAGAAAAGTATAAATTATTTTAATATCAATTAAAATGCATTCCTAAATTTTAGAGCAATTACAATATTAAAAAATTTCATTATTTACCATTCAAATGCAGTAACTACTTGATTCAAATTTAAATGCAGTAACTACTTGATTTAACTTATTCATGTATTACATACTTTTTATGTCAATAATATTCATGATAAATTATTGTTTCAAACAAAAATCAATTACAATTATTTATTTAGGAGTTTTTTATAAATTTTTATTAACATACATGATTTTATTTAAAATCAATCATGGTTGTATTATAATATATTATGAATTCATTTTCCTAATTATAAATAAAAATTAGAGTGTTGTGGAATAAAAACTAGGTTGTTAAATTGCGGTTAGGGTTTGGATGTAATTAATACTAAGGTCCGTGAGCTTCGTGCTTTAATGGCTGCTCTCGTGTTCGTGGCTGAATCTGCCTTCACAAGATGCCTACGTACCTTGATGAATATCAAGAATCAAGCCAAAAATGTAGTTCTGAGAATGAGGGGTCAGGCCCTTATATAGGCTGAGAAGCCTTAGAATTATGGTAGGATTCGGATACTTGGTGGGTAAGCCACCGCCTTGGGGAAGGTTCTAGACTCCTTCCTTGTAGGAGTCTGTTTCCTTATTGAATTGGATGCCTTGGAGGCTAAGTCAGGCAGGAGTAACATCCTTATTTGACTCTTATTGCTGAGCTGTTTATTACCCATAATATTAATTACGAAATTAATATTTAATTAGGGTTTTGGGCCCAATAAATGGGCCCCACGTTTGGACCATATTGGGTCTAATTAATGCCACATTAAATGTGTCTTTAGGGCTTACTTTTAGCCCATATCATTTGCCCCCCAACTTCTAGGAAAACTGATCAGGTTTTTCTTGAAATTTTAACGGCCTTTTTCGAGACTCGGGTCAGGGTTTATCATTGTACACTAGTGTTTCACGAGTATCGTCTTTTAATGTAAAGCGTGGAGCGACCAACGCATTAACAACGATGTTAAATGACACTAAACGGTGTTAAACGACACTAAACAGCGCTAATCAGCTTAAACGACGTTTAAACAGCGTTAAACGACGTTGAACGGCATAAAACGGCACTAAACGGTGCTTAAACAGCACTAATCGGCGCTAAACATCACTAATCGGAGCTAATCGGAACTAAACGGTGCTAAAACGACACTAAACAGTGTTAATCGGCACTAAACGGTGCTTAAACAACACTAAACGGTGCTAATCGGCCTTAACGACATTTAAACGATGTTAAATAGCGTTAAACGGCACAAAAATCATATTCTGGTTCAACTCAATTTTCATATTCGAAACGATGTCGGGATCAACATTCGACATCGAAACGACATTGAAATCAATATTCGACATCGAAACGACGCCAAAAATCTTCATATTCCATATGGAACCCGGTCGGCCGAAGCCTCCCGGGTGCGCCGATCGGCCAGCCACCGGTCGGCCATGCCCTGGTCGGCCGAAGCCTTCTGGTTTGCCCCGGTCGGCCAGCCACCGGTGGGCCGAAGCCTTCCGGTTGCCCCGGTCGGCTGGCTCCCGGTCGGCCGGTTTCCAAATTTTTTTTTGGCACCCTTGGCTTCCACACCTCAACTTCCATCTTGAACAACGATCTTTCATATCGACAATGGATCACGACCCTTCATATCGACAATGGAACATGAGCTTTCATATTGATAATGGAACATGAGCTTTCATATTGACAATTGAACATGAGCTTCCATATTGACACTTGATTATCGATATGGGAAACCAACAATATGGTCATTCATGACTTTTGTTTAAGGCTTCCCTTAATTTGTTGATTAGCGCTGCTAATCCCGTACTTTACGTTAACTTCTTGGTTATGCTTCTTAACCATAATTAGCTTCTAAAGCTCCTTCTGTCAGATATCAACTTATATTCTCAGTTCTTTTTCCAGAATTTTTGACGAATCTTCCCATCTATAACAGATAGTTTTTGTCCTATTTTTGAATTTAATCGATACATGACCTATAAACGCGATCCGGGCTATATTCCAACCTGAGATAGCAGGTCACACCTTTTATATAAAATAAGGGGAGTATCCTTCATTTCTCTTCACTTCTTCATTTCTCAAATCTTTCACAAGTCTCTCAACTCTCTAGTTTTCTAGTTTTTCAAGCTTCAAGTTCATTTTCAAGTTCAAGTTCGAGTTCGACATGGCTGATAAACGCCCAGCTGTCCCCCAGATCTCCATGGAGGAAGCCATGAGGAAGAGGAGCATGGCAAGAACCGTCAAAGGTATGCAAAAACTCAAGCCTCCTCAATATGTTGATCATCGATTCGAGTCTTTATTAGAATTGTTAAACATTATGGGGGAGTCATTCCCCAATAGTTCAAGCTTGAATGCCTTTCATTGTCCTTGCAAGTTGAAGAAGAAGGATGTTGAGAAAATCAAAAGAACATATAGCTTCCCAATTGCAATCAAAGTCTGCCTTCCAAATCCAGGAGACCGAACTTGCAATTGGCACCCTGAGAGAATTTGTATTTTCAAAGGTGCCTTAGAGGCAGGGTTAAGATTCCCAGTCGACCCGTTTATTATCAGGTTCCTGGCGGAGCTCCAAGTTCATCCTTGTCAACTATACCCAAATTCATGGAGGTTTCTGATCATCTTCTTTATCAGATGTCGCGAGATGGAGATCCCTTTAAGCACAACAATGTTTAGAAGCATCTTCATGATGAAGAATTCATCTGAGTCTAAGCAAGGATGGGTTAGCTTTCAATTTCGGAGTGGACTTCCACATATAGTAAATTTTTTCTCTTTTCTTGATTCTCATCATTTCTGGGAGAGGGAATTCGTCGTTCTGGAATGGGAAGGTGGTGACTGGGGTCACTTTTTCGTTAAGAAATTCGGATTCGTGGAGGATAATTCACACTTCGTGTGTGACCTCAACCATCAAGAGTTGCTAGATAGAGATAGACTGCTTGCTGATGACGGTCGCACTCATTATAAAAACATTTTAACCTAGAAGAAACTTATTGAAGCTGGCTTAAGCTTTCTTTCTTTTGAGGGTAATTTTTCTTCATTATTTCTTTATGAACTATGTTTGTTCTTATTCCGATATCTTTCTCTTTCATTTTTCAACTACCGAGGAGTTAGACAATCTTCCCGAGAATCAACCAACTGTTACCAAATGAATGCTGAAGAAAGCAGAAGCACAGTTGAATCCCACTAGTCGAAAGGTTCTTCAGTTCTTAGACGGATGTTCTAAAGGGGGAAAGAGGTCCCGGAATGCCGTTGAAGATGCTAGAGTCCCTTTCGTCCCGGATTGGGGTATTTGTGAACAAGATTTTGTTCTGGGCAGTTCTGCCTTGGCCTGGTCCAAACTCTCCATAACCCCTCCTGATCTTATGACAGTAACTGCGGGGGACAAAATTGATGAATCCGAGCGCCTTGGGGCCCAAGCCCTCTATCAGGTATGTTATTTATTTTTCTGAATTCAATGTCCTCGATTAATTCAATGTACAAATGCCTTAACAAATTTCATGTTTTCAGGCGAATGCCTACTTTCAATCTGCCTCTCTTCAAGGTCGGGCTTATAGGGATGACAATGCAGAACTGCTGAAGGAGAAAGTAAGGTTCCAAGAGGAAGTTCAAGACCAGAACTCCTGAGTTGTCCGAGCTGAGGCAAATTGCCAGTCTTATCAAAAGCAACTTCGTTCGCTGGCCAAGAAGAAATCCTCAGAAGCTGACAAGGTGATTGATGCCTACCATAAGTCGGAAGCTTTTTTTAAGTTTATCGATAACCATGATGATGAGGTGCGACCCTTCAACATGGCAGTTGGATGAGACAAAGCCGTTAGTGCGGTAAGTTACAAGTATCCCGCGGTGGTTAACCCGGCGGACTTCCCTTGCCCTACCTGGGCTGCTGGGGGCGGAAGCCATGTGGATCTTGCATCAGGCTCTGGGGGTAGTTGCCGATTTTCTGGCTCTGGCCTAAGGAAGGCCGCCCATGGTGCTAACTCTGACTCGAGTTCCTCCCGTTCCCGCGAAAAAAGGGGCATCTTAAAGAGGGGGACGGCCGTTTGGCAATCATTTCCCGGCAAACAACTACGAAGGAGGTCCGACTCTACGACCGATACCTCAGATGAAGAAGGGGAAGAGGTGGAAAAAGGAGAGGAGCAGCCTATGGAGACAGCGGCCGAAGAAGAAGATGACTCTGATGATGGTGGCTCCGGAGAGGAGGAAGATGAAGAGGAGGGAGAGGGAGAGGAAGTGGTGGCGGAATCCTCCGAGGAGTAAGTAGCCTTGCACGGCCTTCTTAGCCGCTTGTGGCTTTATCTTTTCAGTTTTCAATCAAGGTCCCTCGGGACTTAACTTATATTTGTGGTCTGTAACTTAAACTTTAGCGCTTCGGGGCTTTTTATTTATGCATTTGTTTCCCTTTATTCGTATGTTCATTTATCTTCGGTACTTGGTCATCAAGGACTTTCACTTATCAACTGCTAGGTACATAATTGAAATCACAGAATCATAGAACGGAAAACAATCTTGCATTAATAATTCGATAATAGGCTTTGCCCTTTCATCGAACCTTATTTCTACTGCTCATAATTAATAGATATAAAGCTAAGTCCCTACATAGGTTAGCTTAAACATAATAAATCTTGAGGTTCAAGGCATGCCAAGTACGGGGCACCTCAACCTCATCCAAGGTTTCCGGCTTTTAGGATCCTCGTCCTAGCGTCTTCCTGACCCGATATGGCCCTTCCCAATTGGGGGCTACCTTTCCCTTCTGACCAACTCCAGAAGCTTCTATCTTCCTCAGAACTAAGTCACCTTGTCGAAAGAACCTCTCCTTAACCCTTTGGTTGTAGTGGAAAGATGCTCTCTTTTGATGCTCCGCATTCCTGGCATTTGCTTCATCCCTAACCTCATCAATCAGATCAAGGGCGAGCCTCATGCATTCTTCATTAGTCTCTGGTTCATGTGCCTCAACTCACAGTGAAGCATGCATAATTTCCAAGGGCACAAATGCCTCGGCTCCGTAAACCAGCAAGAACGGGGTTGCTCCAGTTGTCACTTTACAAGTGGTGCGATACGCCCAAAGTATAGGCAGCAACTCGTCTACCCAAGTGTTCCTAGAACGTTCGACCCTCTTCTTCAGTCCATCAAGGATGATTCGATTGGCTACCTCTGCCTGTCCATTAGCTTGCGGGTGTGCTACTGAAGTAAAACGAAGCTCAATAGCATTTTCCTCGCAGTACTTCCTGAACTCTTTGTTGTTGAATTGTGTCCCGTTATCCGTCACAAGGATTCGCGGGATTCCATACCTGCAGATTATGTTTTCCCAAAAGAACTGAGCAAGTTGCTTGGTGGTTATCTTGGCCAAGGGCTTAGCCTTAATCCAATTAGTGAAGTAGTCGATGGCCACTATCAGAAACTTTTTTTGTGCTGAGGCTACGGGGAAAGGTCCGAGTATATCCATTCCCCACATTACGAACGGGATAGGAGAGTTAATCGAGGTTAACATCTCAGGCGGCTGCCTTACAATCGGAGCATGCTTCTGGCATCTGTCACACCTCTTGACATAATTCTGAGCATCGGCCAGCATCTCAGGCCAATAGAATCCCAGATGAGTGATCTTATGAGCTAAGGCTCTGCCCCCCAAGTGCTGCCCACATATTCCTTCGTGAACTTCTTCCAATGCTTCTTTTGCCTCTTGGGGCCTTAAACACTTCAAATATGGGATGACAAACGATCTTTTGTACAGGATGCCTTCGATCAAGGAATATCTCAATGCTCTCACTGACAGCTTTCGTGCCTCCAAGGCATCGTCAGGGAGCCATCCGGTTTTGAGGTGAGCTTTGATAGGATCTATACAATAGCTTTCTACATCAATTGGTGCTACCAACTTAGAGTTGATTGTCGGGGCCTTCAAAACCTGGAAGTAAACACTCCCTGCATAATTCTCTATCTCAGAAGAAGCGAACTTAGACAAAGCATCAGCCTTAACGTTCTCCTCTCTCAGAATGTGCTCCACATAGCACTCATTAAACTGAGTCATGACAGCTTTCACAACTCGTAAATACTTTGCCATAGTTTCATCCTTGGCCTCAAATTCACCATTCACTTGAGATACTACCAGTCTTGAATCCCCACAAACTTTGAGATTCTTGACCCTCATGATTCTGGCCAAGCCCAACCCGGCTATCAAGGCTTCATACTCAGCTTCGTTATTGGTTGTCGAAAAATCCAACTTCAAAGCATACTCAACTGTGAACCCATCGGGGCTTTGCAAGACTAAACTTGTACCACTAAATTTTGTTTTCGATGCTCCATCAAAATAGAGCACCCAATATTCCTTCTGCTCAGGTACAAACTCCTCATCTTTTTCTTCACTTCCAGTGGTGGCTACTATCTCCTGCCCCCCGACTTCTTGGTTGTCAATGGTACATTCAACCATGAAGTCAGCCAATGGCTGAGCCTTAATGGCTGTTCGAGGTTTATAGGTGATGTCAAATTCTCCAAGTTCAATTGCCCACTTAATCAACCTTCCACTGGCCTTCGGGCTATGCAATATGTTTCTCAACTGCTGGTCTGTCAGGACTTCGATCTTGTATGCCTGGAAGTACGGTCGTAGCTTCCTCGAGGATGTTATCAATGCCAAAGCAAGCTTCTCAATGGTTGAGTAATTCAATTCAGCCCTATGCAACACCTTGCTCACGTAGTAGATGGGTTTCTGAACCTTATTCTCTTCTCGAATGAGGACAGCACTCAATGCTTGTTCAGATACCGCCAGGTATAGATAAAAAGTCTCTCCGGGACTAGGTTTGGCCAACAACGGGGCTTCAGCCATGTATTTCTTCAGCTGTTCAAAGGCCTCTTGGCTCTCAGAAGTCCACTCAAAATTTTTCACCTTCTTCAATGCCTGAAAAAAGGGCAAGCATTTGTTACCAGACTTGGAGATAAATCTCGCCAGGGCTGCAACTTGGCCCATTAGCTTTTGCACGTCTCGTATAGAGTGGGGTGGTTCCATATCCAGAATCGCTTTGATCTTGTCAGGGTTGGCCTCTATGCCACTTTTTGAAACCATCAAACCCAAAAATTTTCCTGATCCAACGCCAAAAGCACACTTGGCTGGATTCAACATCATCTTGTGTTGCCTAAGCACTTCAAATGCCTCTCTGAGGTGCTTAATTTGGTATGTCTTGAATAGGCTCTTGACTAACATGTCATCAACATAGACCTCCATGGTTCTTCCAATCAGATGGGCGAATATCTTATTCACCAATCGTTGGTAAGTAGTGCCTGCATTCTTTAGACCAAAAGCCATAATAAGATAGCAGAAAACACCAAAGTCAATTATGAAAGATACCTTTGGAATGTCATCCTTGTGCATATTAATCTGATTGTAGTCGTTGAACCCATCCATGAAGCTCAACATCTCATGTCCAGCCGTGGCATCTATCAACATGTCTATCCTTGGCAGGGGAAAACAGTCCTTCGAGCTTGCATCATTCAAATCAGTGATGTCTATACACATCCTCCATTTCCCATTTGCCTTCTTGACCATCACAGGGTTAGCCAACCATTCGGGAAATTGATTTTCTTCAATAAATCCAGCTTCTAAAAGCTTGTTAACTTCTTGCTTGATGGCCTCTTGCCTTTCAGGAGCAAAATTCCTCTTCTTCTATTTTATTGTTTTCCGTTCAGGATCAACATTCAACTTGTGAGTTATGAGTTGGGGATCAATCCCTGGCATATCAGCTGTAGTCCAAGAAAACACATTACTGTTCTCTTGTAGGAATGCTGTCAATTTGCCCTTCAAGGGTTCCTTTAGAGAACCTCCTATATAAGTAACCTTTTCAGGGTCGCCCAGTTCTAGAGGTATGGGGACTAAATCCTCTGCTGGCTTCCCTCGGTGTTCATCATCACCGCGGACATCCATGTCTTCAATCGGGAGTACCTGCCCCCCACTCCATTAGCCCTCAGCGTAGATACATAGCAACTTCTGGCCATCTTTTGATCACCCTTCTGTTCTCCAACACCATTCCTAGTTGGAAACTTAATCTTCATGTGATAAGTAGAGGTAACAGCCTTAAATGCATGAAGTCCAGTCCTTCCCAAGATTACGTTATAAGTCGAGGCCGCCTTAATTACCAGAAAATTCAACATCTGAGTAGCCTCCTTATGTTCTTGCCTTGGACTCAACTCCATTAAATCCATAGATCGGCATGTTGGTCGGGGTTAACTGAGAGTCAGTGTATCCCATTTTCACGAATGCATCATGAAACAAAATATCAACAGAAGCTCCATTGTCTAGCAAGACTCGCTTCACCTCTGAGTTTCCAATTGCAGGGGTTATGACCAACGGGTCGTCATGGGGGAACTTCACCCCTTCAAGGTCAGAGTCATCAAAAACAATTACGATTTCAGTCCTGGCACGTTTTGGGGCCTCCCCCACGATGTGCATGACCTCTCTGGCATACGCCTTTCGAGAGTTTCGAGTTGTACCGGCCGCTGTCGGACCTCCCCAAATCATGTTGATAACTGGTCCTCAGGGCTGTGTGTTTCGATCACAATCACGATCATTATCCCTTCTATCGTTATCTCTCCTGTCCTAATCCCTTCTTTGGGTTCCACGATCTTCACCCTTAGTGAATTTGTTCAGCTTTCCTTTACGGATTAAAAACTCAATCTCGTCCTTCAACTGCCTACAATCATCTGTATCATGACCTACATCTCGGTGGAACCTACAATATTTATCCTTGTTTCTCTTTACGGGGTCACCCCTGAGCGACTTCGGCCATCGAAAGTCCTTATCCTTCTCGATCTCTAACAAGATCTGGCTCCTAGGGGCATTCAATCTTGCATAGTCAGAAAAACTTGGTCCCAAATTCTTCTTTGGTGGCGATTCAGAGTCCTTGCTAGTCCGGGGATACTTGTCCCTAGCGTCGTACTCTTGTTCTTGCTTTCGCTTCTTTGTGTCATTGGTGCCCTTGCTATTGCCTCCCGTGACTTCTTTCTTCATGCTATCCTCAGCCTTGATATACTTGTCGGCCCTTCGTTGGAGCTCGGCCATGTTTTCAGGAGGATGCTTTGCGAGTGACCTTTTAAAGAATAGATCTGTGGTTCCGTGTTCCAAGGCTACCATGGCCACCTTATTCTCCAAATCAGTGATATTCAATGTTTCCTTAGTGAACCTCTTGAGGTAATCTCTCAGATTTTCATTCTTTCCTTGTACCACATACATAAGAGATGCAGAGCTTTTCTCATGAACTCTTCCGCTGATAAACTGAGTAATAAAAGCAGCACTTAACTCCTTAAAAGAGCCAATTGAGTTCACAGGCAAGCGACTATACCATCTTTGAGCCATGCCCGACAGGGTTTGAGGGAACGCCCTACACTTTAAAGCATCACTCGCAGGCTGCAACAGCAGTGCGTTTGAGAACATCCTGACGTGATTTGCGGGATCTCCCATTCCATCATAAGCCTTGATTATCGGCATCTTGAACTTCTTTGAAATACGAGCATTCATCAACTCCTCAGTAAACGGGGGTGTGGGATCATCAGGATCTCCTAGTGGCATCAGATCTTTGGGGTTACCCTTTGGGGTTTCCACCTTTGTTGTTCTTCCAGTTGGAGCATCAGCCCTTTTCTGTCTCCTTGAAGACCTCTCCAAGTCTATAATGGGAATCCTCTCTATGGTTGGAGGAGGCTGAGTTTTATTCAATCTAGCTTGTTCTCTCGCCATATCGTCCTTTAACTTTAAGATCTCGGCCTCATAAGCCCTTATCCTCTCAGCAGTTGTTAAAGGGGGTCCTTCATGGATACTTCGCGTCCTCCCTAGAGGTTCTTTGCTAGCACGTCGCCTCCTCGGAGCTTCATCACGATCATCGTCCTGAATCAGCAGGGCATGACCGCTTGTTCCAACACCTCGAGTGGCAGGAGGGTAGTTGGGCAGACCATACATCGGGTTGGTATTCGCGGGGAGATCCGTAGTATGGATCCGTACCCCAGTGGGTTAGCTTCTTGGTTTTGATGGACGACCACTGGTAGAGTTCCCTCATCATGGGGAATCGTCCTTGAGAGAATAGAGGTTGAATGATCGCCCCTATTGATGGGGGTAATTGTCCTTCTTTAGTAGTGACAAGCGGATCAGAAGTGGTAGGTGGAGCAGAGCTAAGGGGTATGGCCTCAGTCGAGGTTGATGTTGTTCTTCGTGTTTGTACCATGGTTGATGTTGTTTTCCCGCAGACGGTGCCAAATGTTGTGGAATAAAAACTAGGTTGTTAAATTGCGGCTAGGGTTTCGATGTAATTAATACTAAGGTCCGTGAGCTTCGTTCTTTAATGGCTGCTCTCATGTTCGTGGCTGAATCTGCCTTCACAAGATGCCTACGTACATTGATGAATATCAAGAATCAAGCCAAAACGTAGTTCTGAGAATGAGGGATCCGGCCCTTATATAGGCTGAGAAGCCTTAGAATTATGGTAGGATTCGGATACTTGGTGGGCAAGCCACCGCCTTAGGGAAGGTTCTAGACTCCTTCCTTGTAGGAGTCTGTTTCCTTATTGAATTGGATGCCTTGGAGGCTAAGTCAGGCAGGAGTAACATCCTTATTTAACTCTTATTGCTGAGCTGTTTATTACCCCTGATATTAATTATGAAATTAATATTAAATTAGGGCTTTGGGCCCCATAAATGGGCCCCACGTTTGGACCATATTGGGTCTAATTAATGTCACATTAAATGTGTCTTTAGGACTTACTTTTATCCCATATCATAGAGTCCATCAAATTTTTTTCAAACCAACCATATCTCTTAAATACAATAGTTATTTCGTTTAACATATCCATAAATTACGTATTTTTAAGTGATAAAATGTTCACTAATTAATCACATTTTTAATTTAAAACATATAAAAATCATATTATTTTATATTATGAGCTGATTTCATGAATATCTTACTAATCAATCACTCATACATTTAACATTGAATCAACACAATATAATCACCCAAAAATAAATAAATATATATTATAAAAAATAAAGAGACAAAATCTTTAACATATTATTATTTGAGAGTACAACCCGATTTGTATTTTTCTTGAGGAATATGAAAATTAAATTGATATTCTTTTTCTTACAATAATTTTCCTATTTTACTTAATTTGGAGAATTTTTTTCATAATTATTTTATATATTTATTTTAATGTATTAGATCTAATCTTATTCATCCAAAATATGTTCCATCTTCATCTCATATCATCCTTTAATCTTATCCACGACTTCATCAACCACCATGTTTACACTAATACACGCAAGCGTACGCGGTCACAAGTAATATAGAATAAAGTTGAGTTCGTTCCCACAGAGATCTGGTTATGGTTTTAATTCAGTTATTGTACCTATGCAACAATGTATGGTTATTACTCACTGCTAAGACAAATAACAAATTGGGTTTAATTAACTAAATTAACTAAGAAGTAAATTAACAACTAAGAATTAACTAACTAACGAGAATTGAAATTGAATTACGTCTACAAGAGTAACATGGGATCCTAACTTCATTAAATACTTCGCTTAGATCTGACGCCTTTAATCACTATATGCAATGGTTATGATATCTGATTGGATAACACAAAACAAGTACACGCTACCTGTCAGCATACGTATACCAAACTAAACATACATCCACAAAAGAGATAGAAGATGAATAAACACCAATTATGCTTAGACCCTATATGTCTATAGAATTTGAAAACATAACGGCTGAAGAACAAGTTATCCATAAAGATCACACAGGGCAATATAAGTATTTTCATCTCATACTACGAATCATGTTGATAAACAATCATGAACCTATGCTAGCATGGCAAGTTCTAAATCTCAAGATCCACTTTCACTTCACAAGAGATTAACAAATTAGATGTTAGCTACGCATCTAGCAATTAAGCACAACCATACAAGGATATCAGATATACATCACACACAGATCTTTAAAGCAATCAAGATACTAAAGCTCCATAAATAAATCCGTTAGAATCCTATGACAACGATTAGTTCATAATCGAACCTCTCGTCATCATGGGATCTGATGAAACCATGATAAAAACAAAGTATGAAAAAATACAAATAAAACTAAGTAATTGATATGTAATGATGTGTATTTTTTTTCTGTCCCCCAAGAAGTGTATTTATAGCCTCAATTTGCCTCTCCATCAAGCAATTGCCGTTTTAGAGTTGGAATAGGAGTATGGCAATTTCCGTTCTTGAATGAGAATAGAATTGCAAATTCCATGTGTAGATCTGATTCTGGAATGTTCTAGCCGCCCAGAGCAATTACCATACTTATTAGAAGTAGGAATTATAGCAATTTCCTTGTCAAAGTTGAATTTCTGCAGTTCGACACATAATACGTTTCCTAAACTGATTCGGTTTTGAAGGAAAATTCGTAACTGACTTTTCTTCAATATTTCTGGGCCGTTCCAGTTGTATTTGTACATCTGAACCACTTTAGAATGAAAGAGAATTCTGTTATCTTCGCGTGGACTGTAAGATCGTCCAAAACGGACTTGTAGAACTCAAGATATGGCAAAAACAGTAATTTTCAGGATTTTCCGCGCGCAACCTGCGCCCAGCAGTCTGTTTGTCGCGCTGCCTGCGCCCACCACGCGCAGCCTGCGCATGGACGACCTGTCCAAAGTTGTAGAAAATCTCCCAGGCTTCGCGTGAGCTGTAAGATCGCTGAAAACGGAGTTCTAGAACTCCAGATATGACCAAAACAGTGTAGACTGCGCAACCTTCCTGGAAAATCCGAATTTTAATCAATTAATCCTCCAAACACGATAGAAGCATCACCCATAATCGACATTCTTGTAAATCTGCATAACTAAGCAAAACACATCAAAACTACAATAAACTTGAGTCTAAGTCAATCAATTTAAGCCGATATGGAACGCTCCAAGTGGATATAAAATCCACTTATCACACCACAATCTCCAGTCATGGGCAACACTCGATCATCCACCAACACTACTCCGTAATGATCATATTAAACAATAATCGCCATATACAAACCAGGACATTGCCACTATCTCCAATCACCACCTCCGTCAACTCAGTATCATATCTGAATCAGCAAATTTGTTAAGTCCAATAAGATTGTAGAAGGGGAGTTAAATACAATCTATACCTTATTATCGAAATTTGTCCGTTCGATTTAAACTTAATTTAGACAAATTTATGCGGAATTAAATGAAACAAAGTTCAAGTTAAATATAACGATATATTAAACTTGAGGGTTGTCACAATATCAGTACAGAGTGATATCAAGTTACTAAAAACAAATTAGAAAATTCGACATGAACTTTTATATATTTGTTAATAAAAAATGAGATATAAACTAGGAATATAAATTCTCTAGTAGTATAAGAGTGATCAATAAACAAGCTAACGGATAGAATATTACAAGGGGCTTGAACTTGAATTACTGTGAAAATTAAAAGCTCTGACAGTGATATAAAGATGAGAGAGATGAAAGCTTCTGTAACTTTAATTTTCTTCTGTCTGTGTAGTTGTGAATACACTAGCCGACCATTTCTTTTTATAAGCTCTTGAAAAATATCTAATACCTAATTTTTGTACTAATACTCTCGGTAAGAGTATAAGTACAAGACCTAACAATAGTATACATATTAAGATTGGCAAGAGTTAGATTATTCCTTCGGTACGAGTATGGAGGCTGAGCAAGAGTATCACAATAAATTCGGTAAGAGTAAGATCCACAGCTCAATAAGAGTATCCTTTTGCATGCAGTAAGAGTATAACCTTCAAACCTTGGTAAGAGTATGCGGTATTCTAGTAAGAGTAACATTCATTCCTTGGTAAGAGTATAGCTGTTGTAATAAGAGTATGGCATGAAGGCTTAGCAAGAGTATACTACAACCTTAGTAAGAGTATACTTTACTTAGTAAGGATTTAGCATTGAAACCTTGGTAAGAGTATAGATACTCTTACTAATACAAATCTTATAAATCCTTTACCATATTAATTAATAATTCTAAAACTAATTTACTTAATAATTAATTTATTAAATAAATTAATTCTAGGAGAATTAATTTATTAAATAAATCAATCAATAATGTAGTTAATTAACTATAAAATTATTATTAATTCTTGACGGACAAAAACTCTGTTGAATCACTGAAAATAATAAGGAGCAACCATTGAATTATTTGTTGACGCTCGATGTATTGTCTGGTTCATGAGCGACTAACTCCAACGATTGTTCTTCATTTCTGACATTAAATTGTGATTTTTTTTTCTCATCTAAAATCTCTTCATTCTCATTCTTCACTCTGTCTGTACTGTCACTGTCACTCTAGAAATCTCTGTCACTGTAAATAAATCCACTGGCTTTAGTCCTTCACTGAGACTTTTTTTAATTGAATGAATCTTCTTCCAGTGTAAAACATCAAAACTAAATATTGACTTTGTATTTTTTCTTCTGACAGATAATATTATTTGAGATTCATGTGACAATTATGTTATTTACTTATTACACTCTAATTTAAGTTGAGTAGGATCCTCGAATTACAAATATGTTGTGTCATATGCCTTTCAATCTCCCTCTATTTGTTTGTTAGACAATAACAAGCAAATATCTAGAGGATAACTCAACTAACTCAACTTAAATAAGTAAAAGAAAATACTTTAAATGCAAAGTAAATAATGAAAAAGTTCTGGTTTATATTAACATTTTCCAGATTCAAACATAAAGATAAATACAAGATAGATGATCCTCTAGATTGATCATAAAATACATTTTCCTATCATGATATACCTGGACTCTAAGAATATTACATGTAGAGCCATGCTTCAACCAGCTGTGCCTTGATCCCTTATCTCTCCCTCTTCAGGTTCTTATAGAGATTTAAGAAAATCACGACCACAAACACGTTCTCTTCCAATTGCTAAACCCTCTAGTCTGACAGGCATAGTTCTGAGCTTCTTTTTCAACTTGTTCTGAAGGTATGTATATTTATCGATGTTGTCTTGAGCATATGATTGGATTATATTGGCAGCAAATGTCTTATCATCAGTGATGTGACAACCCGGAAATCCGGTGTCACTAACTAGTAACATGCATTGACAGGTAATATAAAATGAAAAGACACTCTCACAAGGTAGGATCTTTTCGTAAGTTTTGGTTTTATAAAACAAGAATCTAAATTCAGTTATTACAAACCTTAATACGTCTAGCCCAAAAGTCTATCTGGATAAAATACCAGTTATAAGTTTTAGAAATATTATTACAACTCAAAATTCCCGTCAGTGGACTACCTGACGCAGCAGTGCCTCAGCCCTGCATAAAGCCCTGCGCAGATAGGCTCTCTCGCGCATACCGGGCCATCTCCTTGAAGTAGAGCGACCACGATTCATCACTGTCCATCTGTAGGGTTAAAAGAGTAAAGCAATGTGAGAAAAGAAAGCTCAACAAGTAATAATTTGTAGCAGCAAGTTATAAAACATATAGTACCCCTGAAACGTGAATAGTAAAGCAGATATTTTATTGACAGTTTAATCACCAAGCAGGTATTTAAATCTAAAATCATTATCACAGAAGGACATTTTATTTAAAACTTTTGTTCAAGCAAAATTTAGACTAATGTCTCAAAATCTAGATAATTGGAATTATTAGATGCTTTTCTCTAAGTCTAAGTTGGTGATTAGCCACTCAGACCCGGAACCTCTACACTATGCATTGGCTCTTAATAAATAATCAATCCAGATATATAAAGCATTTATTGACCACGACTTTATAAAAATGCTGGGCCGGAGTCACCCGGTCCTCTTACGCTAAACTGGCGACTTCTTAGGCCTAATTTCAGGGTGTTGGGCCGGCGTCACGGTCCTCTTACGCAGTCATTCCAATTTCTATGTAAAAATAGGGAATTATCTCGTAAAATATTTTTATCACTAACTATGTGAATCTAATGTTAACAACACACATATAAACTCAATCATTATCTCTGATGTGTATCTCCCATTTAAGAATGCACACTCATTATCTCAGTATCACGTCACTATTTTGTCGAGATCATGTATAAAAACATCTGGACCGAAAATGGATATTTCATGTATTTAACAGTATAGGTTCGAAAAATAAACTTTTTAAATTCTTAATATTTTATCTGAAATACTATAATTTAACAACTTTTCATTTGGTTGCAGTAACATTAAAAAAATGTGCAGAATCAACAAAAAATTACTTTTATTTTTCGAACACATATTTGGAGTTATCTGTTTGATATTTATTATGACTTTAGTGATTTAGATGATATCCCGTTGAAATCGGTGAGAAAAATGATATATGAGATTCACTCCAGTGACCACTTTGATATTTAACCCAAAATAATAGTATGATTTAAGAATCATGGTTGTATCATACTTTAAAACAAGTCACTTGAATGATAAGTGAC
Organism: Saposhnikovia divaricata; assembly: GCA_036435485.1. NCBI lineage: Eukaryota > Viridiplantae > Streptophyta > Magnoliopsida > Apiales > Apiaceae > Saposhnikovia > Saposhnikovia divaricata. The sequence goes on along the minus strand of CM071595.1, from coordinate 63,253,604 downwards.
GGATAGTAGCACTTGCCTGGTAGAAGTAGTAGAAGTACCAGATGGAATAAAAGAAAGCCATAGTGTAACCGAGCGTCTGACTCTGTTAACTCTGTATTAGGAATCCCTAAAATATAAGATCAATCCCGTGTTAGTCGTCTGATTAGTTGCACCAACTAATATAAATGACGACTCAATTCCTAGAATCTACCCTTTCATAATATAACAATCAGACTGTGATAAGCAGCTAATTAAACCATGCTAGACATGTAATCCCATAATCATTTAAAGACAAATCATATCTAACTACACAATTTAACAGTTAACAAATAATTGAACACAAATATCTTTTGTAAAATATTTTGGCACATAAGTGATTAAAATAAATAAAGTAATTGATCAATTACAATAATGATAAGTCCCAATAACACCATAAGATTGTAGAAGGAGAGTTGAATACAATCTTGAACAAAAACTTTTCGAACTAACAATAGTTTGGTAATTGAAGTGAAACGGATAAATAAAAACAAGTGTATGGAATGTAAAAACAAACACACAACACTTACAAAAATTCATGTGGGTTTTCTTGTCCACCCGAGACTTATATTTTGAAGAAATAATCTGTGTAGAAAAGTACACAGCTGCGGTTATATAGCTTTGTATACAAAAGAAAACCTAACTATCTCTCTATTTGAGCTCAGTGTTTTCTCTTATATATCTGGTATGTGTATGTTCTCATACATAAGCAATGCTACACTTGGGTTATAAATACCCCAAGTTTACAACCCTACAAATAAAATGGATATTACAAAGTCAAATATGTTTGCAGGTCTGCTGCCACTCCTTTTCTTCATGTGACACAATTTTGTCTGATTGTCTTGGATAGATATTACTAAATTTCATCATCTCCAAAATGTTTGCTAAGAAAAGGAATGTTTCTTTTTCTTCTTCGTTTCTAAAGACTGGCTTCCATGCCATTTTGAAGTCCACCAACCCATGTGATATGTCGGCTATGTCAAGTCATTATCAACTACTAGTTTCAAGACATTATTGATGAATATCCGTTGTAGCTGATTATCCATTCAGTTGCACGTTATCCTTTGAAGACATTATCCGTTGGTGTAGACTCTTTATCCGTTGCAGTATCACATCACTTAAACAGAATTACAAAGCACAGCCTATATACAATTAGCTAACCTATTTTGTTTATCCATTGATAGTCAACATGACTCAGAATACTATCAACTAATGCTTCAATTGATAACTATCTGTTGGAACTTCTTAACATGATACTAACTTATCGATTGATAATCTTCCTCATCAACGGGTACTTGGTAACTAATTATCCGTTGGTGAGTTACAAACTTAACTTATACAAATATGTTTTTAGGTGTTTTATGCATATCATCAAGGACAACATAATTCCTAACAAATAAGTAGTTCACTAATCATATCTAATTAGATTTAATTAGATATTTTTACCTCAAAGATAAACCACTATAAATCCTTTTTAAATAATTAAAATTAAGACCAATTAATACAATTATTCAATTAATATTTAAATTAATTGAGCAATTTATATCAAACTTAACTTATACAAATATGTTTTTAAGTGATTTATCAACGAATACTTGGTAATTAATTATCTGTTGGTGATTTACAAACTTAACTTATACAAATATGTTTTTAGGTATTTTATGCATATCATCAAGGATAACATAATTCCTAACAATCTCCCCCAATTTATGACTGATGGAATAACAGCCATAAATTAAGAGCCTTGATGATAACAAAACACCTTAACAAGATTACAGAGTTTAAGCAAAAACATATGTATTGTAATAAGCTTCTAAGAGTTGCAGAAAATGAACTAAGAACTGAGCTAAGTTGAAAAACATACTTCCACAAGGGTTGCTCCTCTAGTCTGAGTTGATTATTGCCTTTTTGCCCTTGCTCTCCTTATACCATGCATCTCGTCTTTATTGCTTTCAATCTGCTTTACCAAAGTCCTATAGAAGAATCCTTCCTCATGTTGCTGGTTTGGATTCAGCATCGAGCTCAATTATTGTAAGTACTCATTGTTAGCCTTCTTCAATTGATCCTCCATTCTGAAAAATCTTCTAGAGTTATCTTTATCTCTAAACTCCATTATCCAAAATGGATGAAGATGAATCTTCTGTCCAGGAATGAATGGAATGTTTAGTTTCTTTGGTAAACCTTCCTTTGAAGTCTAACTGGTCCTTTTCTCTTGGATTTTATCAAAGATTATAGCCTTTACATCTGGGGTGAATCTACCAATTCTTTTCATGCTAGACCAAATCTTGACCAATTTGCTGTAACCCTCATTCAACACATGATCCAAAGGCCAGGATATATGATTGCCTCTCTTAAACTTGAATATTAATCTCTTAGGCAACCTAGCAGTTTGATCAACACCAATCACTTCAGCAACATCATCCAAAAATAGGTTCATACTTGACTTTTATTCAATATCAGCAATGAACAATTCTGTATCCTTCTTGGATGGTTCTTTTGCAATCTGGGGCACCTCAGCAATTTGAACTTGAACAGGCTATTGCTTCCTTGTCCTTGTCCTCTTTCTTTCTGGAGAATCTCTGAACTTTGGAAACACCATACTATTAATGTCAAAGTCCAACTCCATGTGCTCCAGCTTGATGTCAACAAGTAGGTTTGCAAAAGGACTTATTGATTGTGAATTTTGAGATTGGGTTATGGTTGGTTGAGGTTGTGTGTTTTCAGCTTCAGTTTTAGTCTCTGGACTCACAGGCCTATGGGTTTTTTCTTTTCTCCTTTTCTTGTCCACAGACTTGGTGTTCATCTTCTTTTTCTTCAATTTGGCCTCTTCTTCTACAGACTCTTGTTCCATTACTTCATCCAACTCCTTCAATAATTCTTTAGTCAGCCAAGCTAATTTTTCAGTAAAATCTTCTGTGATCATCTCAGAAATGGGTTGTGTGATTTGTCCAGCTTGTAGTAATTTTGCAGTTTCATTAGCCTTGGTCCTTCCAAAATTGGGATGCCCTGTAGGTACACAAATTTTAACTCCCCCTCTGTAGATGACTGCCATTTTACTTTTTAGCACCACATCTTTGGTTTCCCTCAGCTTTAATAGCTCTTCTTCTAGAAGTTTAAATCTATCTGGTTTAGGCAATGGATAGAAGGGTCTCATTACATTCTTACCATTAATTCTTCTTGGGAGGAGACTGAGAAGAGACGAAGGTTGACTTGAATTCAGATAAGTATGAAGGCTCCCCTTTAGTTAAAGATTCTGGAATCACAAAATCTGGGGCAAGTACTTGCCTGATTGTTGTTGTTACTAGTGGCATTTGGACTTGAGAAATTTGAGGGTTTGAGGCCAACCATAACAACTATAAATTAAGAGCCTTGATTATAACATAACACCTTAACAAGATTACTGAGTTTAAGCAAAAACATATGTATTGTAATAAACTTTTAAGAGTTGCAGAAAATGAACTAAGAACTGAGCTAAGTTGAAAAACATACTTCCACAAGGGTTACTCCTCTAGTCTGAGTTGATTATTGCCTTTTTGCCCTTGCTCTCTTCATACCATGCATTTTGTCTTTGTTGTTTTCAATCTGCTTTACCAAAGTCCTATAGAAGTATCCTTCTTCATGTTGGTTTGGATTTAGCATCGAGCTCAAGTATTGTAAGTACTCATTGCTAGCCTTCTTCAATTGATCCTCCATTCTAAAAAATCTTCTAGAGTTATCTTTATCTCTAAACTCCATTATCCAAAATGGATGAAGATGAATCTTCTGTCCAGGAATGAATGGAATGTTTAGTTTCTTTGGTAATCCTTCCTTTGAAGTCCAGCTGGTCCTTTTCTCTTGGATTTTACCAATGATTATAGCCTTTGCATCTGGGGTGAATCCACCAATTCTTTTCATGCTAGACCAAATCTTGACCAATTTGCTGTAACTCTCATTCAACACATGATCCAAAGGCCAGGATATATGATTGCCTCTCTTAAACTTGAATATTAATCTATTAGGCAACCTAGCAGTTTGATCAACACCAATCACTTCAGCAAAATCATCCAAAAATAGGTTCATACTTGACTTTTATTCAATATCAGCAATGAACAATTCTGTATCCTTCTTGGATGGTTCTTTTGCAATCTGGGGCACCTTAGTAATTTGAACTTGAACAGGCTGTTGCTTCCTTGTCCATGCCCTCTTTCTTTCTGGAGAATCTCTGAACTTTGGAAACACCATACTATTAATGTCAAAGTCCAGCTCCATGTGCTCCGGCTTTATGTCAACAAGTAGGTTTGCAAAAGGACTTATTGATTGTGAAGTTTGAGATTGGGTTATGGTTGGTTGAGGTTGTGTGTTTTCAGCTTCAGTTTTAGTCTCTGGACTCACAGGCCTATGGGCTTTTTCTTTTCTCCTTTTCTTGTCTACTGACTTGGTGTTCATCTTCTTTTTCTTCAATTTGACCTCTTCTTCTACAGACTCTTATTCCATTTCTTCATCCAACTCCTTCAATAATTCTTCAGTCAGCCAAGCTTCTTTCTCAGTAAAATCTTCTGTGATCATCTCAGAAATTGGTTGTGTGATTTGTCCAGCTTGTAGTAACCTTGCAGTTTCTTCAGCCTTGGCCCTTCCAAAATTAGGATGCCCTGCAGGTACACAAATTTCAACTCCCCCTCTGTAGATGACTGCCATTTTACTTTTCAGCACCACATCTTTGGTTTCCTTCAGCTTTAACAGCTCTTCTCCTAGAAGTTTAAATCTATTTGGTTTAGGTAATGGATAGAAGGGTCTCATTACATTTTTACCATTAATTCTTCTTGGGAGGAGACTGAGTAGAGACGAAGGTTGACTTGAATTCAGATAAGTATGAAGGCTCGCCTTTAGTTAAGGATTCTGGAATCATAAAATCTGGGACCAGTACTTGCCTGATTGTTGTTGTTACAAGTGGCATTTGGACTTGAGAAATTTGAGGGTTTGAGGCCAACTTAGCTGTAATAGAATCTTCAGCAGCAGTAGGATCTTCAGGAATTGAAGTTGGTTGCTCCCCCTCACTAGTTAACACTTGAATTATTGTTGGAACTGTAGGAGTGGACACTACTACACTGCTCTCTCTCCCATTTTGTTAGCATCAAGGAGTTCAATGGAATCAGAGGTAGGTAGGTTGAGAAGTCATTGTAGAAGTCTGATTTGTTCATTTTGACCTACTGCCATGGCCTTCTGATTTTCAAGAATTGTGGCCATCTGAGTTTTCATCTTCTCAACTCTGGCAGTAAGAAGGTCAAGAGACTTCTCAGTGTTTGATTCATTCCTTAGCTTACGGTTTAATTTCTGCTTGGTAAATTCTGGAAATAAAAGATCCATTTGCTTCTGCTAATTTTCTTGACATGTTTTAATGGCTTCTTTTATCTCATCTTTATCCCGAGCACTTTGATTAAGCATACATTTGTGTAGCTTCAGAGTTGTTAGGAAGTTGTCTTTCACCATACATGTTTTAATGGCTTCTTTTATGTCACCTTTATCCCGAGCACTTTGATTAAGCATACATTTGTGCAGCTTTAGAGTTGCTATAAACAAAACAAATATTATAAAGTCAAATATGTTTGCAAGTCTGCTGCCACTCCTTTTCTTCATGAGACACAATTTTGTCTAATTGTCTTGGACAGATATTACTAGATTTCATCATCCAAAATGTTTGCTAAGAAAAGGAATGTTTCTTTTTCTTCTTCGTTTCCAAGGACTGGCTTTCATGCCATTTTGAAGTCCACCAACCCATGTGATCCGTCAGCTATGTCAAGTCACTATCAACTTCTAGTTTCAAGACATTTATGGATGAATATATGTTGTAGCTGATTATCCATTGAGTTGCACGTAATCCTTTGAAGACATTATCCGTTGGTGTAGACTCTTTATCCGTTGCACGTAATTTCGGTTCAGATCATATTCGGATAAATTTTGGATTAAAATCATATTAAATTCGGTTCGAATCTTTTTGGATATTTTTGATTCAGATCGATTCTTGTTTTGGTCTAGGTAATTCGGTTCGGATCAGTTTGAACCTTGATAAATAAATACACTTAAAATCAATAATATAAAATATATAATAAATGAATATTTATTTATTTTCTAAACAATTTTATTTTCCATTTTATAAGTTTTTAAAAAACTAATGTGCCAATACACCTCGAAGATAATGATTAAATTTTTTAAAAAACATTAAGTTAATTCAGTTTTTGTAAAAATTTAGTTTAGGATTACATACACTATTGTATTAACTAAATATATACTTCTTATATTATTAAAACCAAAATATCAAACAATTCATCGATTTAATTTTTGGTTAATCAAATAAGATATTAATATTATAATTTGATAATAACCAATCATTTAACCTTTTTAGCTACAACATGTTCTATTACATACTCAACATTAGGTCTATAAATTGATGTGAACTATTAAGTATTTCGACTAAAATACGGCTCAAAGATAGATACATGTTTCATATCTGTTTTATAAATGATCGAAATCTAGCAAAAAAATCTTACCCATATAAAATATAATCCTGGATATGAGCACTTAAACCCGCTCAGATTTGGTCTTATATATTTTTAATAAAATAATCCTACCCAATATGATCCATATTCAGTTCAAACCCGAATATAAATCATAATTTTAACCCGTTACATTTCTAAGTAACTAACCATTTTATAATTTTTTAACATCTTTTATTAATTAAAATTTTCAAAAATATGATTTATTCACCTCCATAATGGAACAATGATCATCATATAAACTTAGTACATCATGTATCTATGCTTTCAATATGAGATTATTATGTTTTATTACATTTATTTTAGAATAAATAACTAATGATATATTTTAAAATAAATATTTAATGTTAGTCGATCATATTTAACTCGTATTCGATGGATCACAAACTACTCGGTAAAATAAAATAAAATACGGTACTGGTTTATATTTGGTTTCGATCTGAAACTCAATATCCGAGATCAGTTTATTATTTATATCTGAATAAAATAAAATACGGTACTGATTTATATTTGGAATAACATTAAAAATATGGATCTTGATATCTGCACGGTTGGATCATTGAGAAATATATTTAAAAAAAAATTGAAACAAGAATCAGGGACGAAATGTTATTTAGGAGTACTAGTCAAAGTACAAGTTGACTGTTAAATTACCAAATCAAATAAATTTATTTTTTCCTTAAATTTTTGTAATAACATTAAAAAGGATGGATCTTGACATCCGTAAGGTTGGATTGTCGAGAAATATATTTAAAAAAATCGAAACAAGAATCAGGGATGAAACATTATTTAGGAGTATTAGTCAAAGTACAAGTTGAGTGTTAAATTACCAAATCAAATAAATTTATTTTTTCCTTAAATTTTGGCAATAACATTAAAAAGGATGGATACAGAAGAACACATACACATACCACACATGTACCGAAGAACATATATTACGCCATAATATGTATATTAGGTTGTTATTTGCTGATATTGAATGGTGCAGCTTATAAATGGTGAGTATGTTCTCCTTTTTGGAGGATCAGAAAGTGAGCTGGCGCGCGACACCTTTCGAAGAAAGATTAGAGAAGGCATTGTCTGAGAAGTCTTCTATCACCCAGAGGTATGCCATATTACTTTCAGTCTTTCATGCTATACTGTTCTTATGATCAAGCATTCTCATGAGATCCAGCAATTCTTCTATAGGAAATATAACGCCCTAGAAATATCGTACTTATAATTATTATTATTATTTAATATTAAATGTGGATTATATGAGGTAAATTTTTTTTAGATTGAATATATGTGACATCATGTTTACATGCTTATACGATGATGTATATGTAAAATGTGAGTCCGTGTATTTTTATTTGAATTTTTATGATTTAAAATCCATTTAAATTATGCATTATTGATCTTTTGAGATTTTTATAAAATCATTGGAGATGATAAAAATCATGAAATCTTTTGTATTATTATCTTTGTGTAATTATTTAGTTTTTAAAATTAGTAGGGAATTATTTTTGGTGTTTAAGTATTTTAATATGTTTTTAAGAATTATATTGCATTTTAAGGACCCAAAATTGTAAAATTCATATTAAATTCATTTTTGACCCTAAAAATATTTTAAAAATATGGGAGTGTTTGTTATTTCATGATCTTTATTTTAACAATTTTAAATTTATTTTCCCCCTCATTTTTTTGTTTAATTTTGAAATTAGAAATGATTTAAAAAGGATTTTTTTTTAATTAGTTGTCAGCATGGTGAATTTACAAGTTTGCCCCCAGCCTTTTCTTAATTAAACCCAGCTTCAGTTCTTTCTTCAGTGTGGTGCTCGGTAGAATTCTCTGGAAGCCTCTTTGAGTCTCTCTCTCGAACACTATGTTCTTTTCCTCAAAATCTCTCTTCCCCAATCTCTCTCTCTCTGGCAATAAATCTCTCTCCCCCCTTTTTGTTTATCTCGGCTGCCCCCCTTGCTATGCGTGTGTAAATCGTGGTGTTAGTGTGTGTATTGACTGTGTACTATGTGGATGTGTGTGTTGCGATTCGTGTGTGTGTTGTTGATTCGAGTATGTGTGAGTATATGATCTGGGTGTATATGTCGAGCTGGGTGTTTGGTTAGCCTGATTTCCTTGATGATTTTCCTGCAAAAATTGAACCTATTCTCCTCCCTTGTGCTGTGTTGTGCACGTATGCGCGTGTGGTCGGAATCCTTTATCGAGTTTGTGTAATAACCCAAATTTTTGTACTTGAGAATATTTTTATTTTATGCATGAATAGTAAATGCATGGATAAATAGTGATTTTGAAACTTGATAAATTTTTCACGTTACCATATGAACAGAACGGGATATGGATATTTCAAAGCTATATTAGCGATCTACGAAGCGAATAATTAAGTGTATGTAAACGCGATCGGATTTCAGAAAATCCAAACTTTATTTTTATGAAAAATTTGACCGAGCAGGGAAGAGCATATCATTGCAATCAAGACAAGTGAATTATTATATCAAGGATTCAAGGATTATATTTTTATTAAATATGATTTGAGGATTTAGAACGAAAACCTTCGATTTAGTATAACGGACGTTCAAGGAATCGCTAGAACCTTAAATCGAGATTAAGCGATCAAGCGAACGCGAAACAAATTATGGATTAAATACATAAGGAGATGAGAAACAGTGTATGAGCATCAAGGGTTTATTATTAAGAGAATTGGTGGAAAAAGAAAACAAGAAAAGAAAAGAAAAAGAAAGGATGAGGTGTGTGATCAAGAAGATGCCAACAATGCTACACATCACCATTTTTCCAACTCACCACAAATGCATTACAAATGTATTAAGGAGAGTGTTAACAACCATTACACTTCAAAAAATCCCACAAATTAATTTGACAACTAGCATGCAAGAGAAAAAGGAGAGAAAAAAGCAAAAACATCACCACCATCAACATAAAGCCATTCGACTTCTTCCATTAATTAGGAATTCAAAACCCTAGCTCCCAAGCTTTGTTTTTCATGATATATGTCTTAAAAGAAAGCTAATAAGGAGACTAAGGTGTGGTAAAAATTTGAGAGCCAAACTCTCATTTTTCGATTTTCTATGATTTTTACAAAGTGATGATGAATAGTAATGAATAGTGTTTTAAGTTTGTTTCCATATTTTGTTCATGGCTTTTAGGCTTTATTGAAGCTATCCAAGGCCATAACAAGGTGTGACAAGCTCTGATAGTGTTCCTAGAGTATCAAGGAAGGTAAAACCCTAACCCATGTATGAGTTATATTGAGTTTTAAAGGAGTTTATGCAAGTAGTGTAAAGATTTGTGCTAAATAAGAACATCCTTGGATATTTGGCTTTGAAAAATGTGTAAAATGATGGGTGATGGATTTTATCTCACCACTGGACTCATAGATGTAAAATGGATGTTTATTGAAGTTGTGGATGTATGGTATGCCCGGTGTGGCTTGGTTATGTTGTGACAAAATGGAAACATCCGAGTTATAGCCGTCGTAATGGCGAAATTTTGTTAACCCTTAAAAACATTTAAGGCCCGAGACCATAAAGCCATTTTTAGACTCACCACTGCCTATGGTTACAAAGATATGGTTGTCTAGTTTACTTGGTCGCAAGAATCGCATTAAAATAGTTTACGGTTTAAGAGTTATGCAAGTTTTAGTAAAAGTGGTTCGAGAGATTTTATCGCAGAAATGTAACCACTTTGATACTAAGTTCGAGACCCTTAATAGACGAATTAAAATGTGAAATCTTGTGATAAAATGTTAAGGAAAGTTAGCAAGGTGTGTGCGAAGGTTTCGAGCCGAAAAGATTATTTTCCGATTTTATAAAAATGCGTAAGCCGAGGTTGCGCAAGTGAAAACCCCTAGGAAAGTGATCTTGAAATCAACTTTATAAGTGATTAAGTATAACTTGAATTCGAGGACCGGTTTCGAACCAAACTTATGACTTAAGTATTTGACGAGTAACATGTACTTAGTACGAGTCTAGATTAAGCCATTAAGTGCTTTGATTACGATTTGTTTTAGTATACGAGCATTGTTAATAAGTGGATCGTCTGGGGGATTAATCGTATGTTTTTGACTTTGTTTAGATTATCAGACATCGTCACAGACCCCTACTACGACCAGAGCATCAGGCAAGTTTTCTTAAAATATACTTTTGAAGTATTATTGGATAATACTATTTTGCCATATATAGGAGTTATGTTTTGCGATAAATGTTATATCGTGTTAAGATTGAGTTTGATTTTTGGTTTATATACTAGCTTGAGATAAGTAGTTATGAACCGCTTTATCTTGTAGCTCTAGGGATAAGAGCATAGTTGTTGTTTTGAGATATAGAGATAGTCGTGGAAACCCGGAGGGACTCCAGCGGCAGAGTGTTATTTATTTTGAGGAACGTTTTTAATAAACATTATTTGTATTTCCAGAAAGTATTAAATATTTGGAAATGATTTGAGAAATATTATTTGAATATTTCTTTGATTATTGGAGGATTATTTTTAAATCATTATTTTATTTTAGAGATTTGTTTAATAAATATTTATTAAATATTTATTAAATTTATTTTATTGATTTAAAAATCATATTATTTAATTAAAAATCATTTGAGGTCTTTAAAAATTATTTTAAATGTTTTTTGACCTTCAAATATATTTTCAAAAATTATAGGGATTCCCAAATAATTATTCCTGAGTATTATTAGCTCACTCGAGCCGTCTAAATGTTTCAAATTCATTGAGAATTGGGAATCCAGAGTTTCGAAAGTCGAGATCTTAATTCCTCTTCGTTGATACCTCCAAGTGTATTCAGAAATGATAGCCCTATTATTAAGTGTTTCAAGTTTTGTTAACAGAGCATGAGATTCAGTCTTGATTTCATACGAACCATCCGTTGTTCAATTTGAGACTCCGGCCGAAGGCTAGCGTGACGTTTCGGTTAGCTTCCCTTTGATTCCGGAAGTAACCGAAAAGATACAAGTAAGATCTGCAAACGGGTAGGGACCCGGGGAACTTGAATTTGTTTCAAGTTCCAAAGCCAGCAGATATTCGTTCAGTGACAAGAACTGGGAAACGGAGTCAGCGACGAAGGTTGCGCATCGTCCATCCACGACCCTGATGAGGTCGGGGCAGACGAGGAAACTGGGACTGTCCTCTACATGTAGAAATTTTGATCACGTGAGCCCCACGCATATCAACTGATCATCGAGCAGGGGTGCGCTTGGGAAATTCCCGCAACAAGTTCAAGTCAATTCTCTTTCCTACGAAGCATTGTTCATTCTATCCAGCAGTATCTAAAAATGCGGATCTTGTTTTCCTTGGGGAGTCTTTGCATCCAGCTTCTATCCAATCCCGTTAAGGGTGAATATTCGAGTTTTCAGTAAAGGATGCATGTTTTATAAATTGCTTCGGTAGATGTGAACTTCATATATCTTTCATATAAGATAATATTTGATAAGTGAAGTACTAAGTCAGCACTATTTTTTTAATATCTTTCCAGTAAGAGAGAAATTTCTTTTATTGAGTTATTGAGATAATAACGAGTCTATTTATTTTCCGGTAAAGGAAATGACATCACTATTGAGATATTTTGACAATTTTTGTCTTATACCAGCTTATACTGGACTTTCATTCATAGGTAGATTATGCCGTACCTTATTACCTTGCTGAGCTTTCGCTCACTCTTGCTATTGTTTTATATATTATATAGCAGCTAAGTGAGATGCCAAGGATCAGGCACACAACCCGCAAGCAAGTGGGAAACAAAAGGCGTTTCTATGAACAGTTTATGATAGTGAATCCTGAGGTAGTAAAGACCAGTTGAAATCAGTCTGTAACTTTTGTTAGACCGTCTTATCTATAGACATGACTTATATAAGACTTTATTCAGTTGGACATTTGGGTTTGTAATAACTTTTATTTAAGGATTATGTTGTAAGTTTATCATTTCTGAGATTCTAACCTGTGTGTGAGTGTGTGTATATTTATTGTGGGGTCATGAGCAGGTGGATTGTTAATATTTTGAATAATACGGGTATAACCAGGAATAAATGGATCGTGGCTACCCTAGATCCCTGACCCCGGGTCTGGGGGCGTCACAGTTTGTGTCGATTTGTTGGGGGGTTTTCGGACTCCTTTATTATTGAGTATAATTGATTCATTTAATTATGAAATTACCTGTTGAATATTGTTTGTGGTTTGTATTGGTAGAGTTTCGTGAGTGGAAACCCGAGATAGGGTACCTCCGAAACTTTGCCCACCGACTGTAAACTATGGTGAGTCGGTTAAAAAAAAGGCTATGATGGATAATGGATTCCTGAGCCAAGATTAATTTTTATCAATTATACGGTATTTTTTGTTTCGTGTTTTAATTTCCGAATTATATATATATATTCGATTAGTATAGTTAAGTTGACATAAAGGATTTTTTAGTATTGGAGTAGTTTTAATTCAGAATGTGTATTACTAGGATTTTGATTTCGAATGTTCTGACGGTTATTGCTTGGTTGTGTCGGCTGTGTTTCGACTGGTATAATAATAATACAAAGGAGATGCGGTCCAATTTTTATTAGAATTATTTTGTAATCCTTGTAGTAATTTGATAAGGATTATTTGTAAATGGATATGATACACGTGTTAAAAGGTGTAAGTGTAAGTTAATAATACGTGCTAAGTGTTATGTGATTTATGTGGGTATATGTAACGCCCCAAAATCCCCTATAGGAATCCAGGTCATCACATCTCTTACGGAATATTTGATCACCTGCTCACAATATAATCTAAAAATTATTCATAATAAACTCCATAATTTACTCCATGGGGTATAGTCTTAGAACAAGTACTCAATAATCCAAAAGTTATTACATATCAAATTCACTTCCTAGAATCTCTGAAATCCTATTACAACTTCAAAGTACTAGATAATAAGGCATTAAACAACTTCTTTCCAGCTTGCACCATCCTCAGATACTATAAGGCTAACACGCTGAATCAGTTACCTTTCCCTATCCATTAATCACGGTTCATCGTACTAGTGCCAGCTCTGATTGTCGCTGTTTAATAATATTTAAAAATAGCAAGAATGAGCCAAAAATGCCCAGCAAGTTTTATACACCAGAATCATATATATATATATATATATATATATATATATATATATATATATATATATAGGTCTTTGCTCCATACAGAACACTCTTATATAACAAACAACAAAGAACACCTTAGATCTATTAGATCCTTTGGCCCCGCCAGGGGCACCCAATACAAAAAATTGTTATTTTTTTACCCTCTATCAAGTCTGCAAAAAAAAATTGAAAATTACTGTTCACTGATGACGTCATCAATGAACAGTAAATTTTCAAATTTTTTTTTTTTGCTGGTTTGCTAGAGGGTAAAAAAATAACAACTTTTTGTATTGGGTGCTATGACGGAACTCTTAAATTATATTAGATATGAGGTGTTCTTTATTGTTTGTTATATAAGGTGTTTGCTATGGAGTGCAACTATATATATATGTCACCAACAAAACTTCTCAAGGAATGAACCCCCATATTTTGTTTAACATACTGAATTTTACTCCCAAAAAGAAACTGAGTAAAGACATACCATTCATACTATAATTAATACCCACCTGTAGCATTAATTACACTATCAATACTGCTGATGGACTATATTTAGGAGATTCTTATCCGCTGGGCTGTTGATAAGTGGATTTTATATCCACTTGGAATATTCCGTATCGGCTTAAATTGGTGTATTTGGCCTCAAGTTTGTCGTAGTTTTTATGAGTTTTATTTACTTGTGCAGGTTTGGTGAAATATCGTTTAAGGGTGAATTTTCCGATGAATTTGGAGTTGATTACGCTAAGGAATGAAGAATGGTGACTTAATATCAACTACCAAGAGTGTTCAAGACATTGGCATGAAGACGGGAAGTGAATGCAAAAGGAATGGAAGAAAACGGACGAGAAACGAGTAAGAAAAAAAAACTTCAGAAAAACAGCCTGAACAGCCAAGGCAGCGCAGGCTGCGCTTGGAACTGCGCAGGCTGCGCTTGGTACAGGAGAAGCAGCGCAGGCTGCGCTGGAGCTGCGCAGGCAGCGCTCCTGCGGGAAAAAAATTGCTGAAAATTGCTGTTTTGCTGAAAAATCTCTGTTTTGCCCTTATTCGAATTTTAATTGTATTTTAGGCATCCAAACCTATTTCTAATTGTATTCTAGGTTGTTTTTCTTGTTGGGTAAGATATGTAGGCTTATATAAACACCTCTAAGCCTTGTAATTTGGGGGGATTATTATTGTAAGTTAGTTTCGCAAGAGAGAAAAGGAGAGAAGGATTCAAGCTCGGTGACAAGCACGAATCTAGATCTACTTCATCTTTTGTATACGTTGAATCATAGATTTGTTTTCTCAACTCTTTACGTTATTAATATTATTGATTCTTTCTTTTATATCTTGTTTAATATCATGTTTTCGTCAAATCCCATGGTGACAAAAAGTTCAATTATGAACTAATCGTTGTCGTGGGATCCTAGTGGATTTATCTATGTAGCTTAGTAGTTTGCATGCCTTAGAGGTTTATGTGTGGTAAATTCTTGATATCCTTGTATGGTTGTGCTTATGGTATTTAGGTGCGTCGCGAACATCTAATATGTTAATCTCCTGCTAAACGAGAGTGGATCTTGAGATTTAGAACTTGCCATGCTAGCATAGGATAGGTTGATGTTAAGCATCATGATTTGTGGCATGAATAGAGATATTATGCTACCCTATGTGATCTAAGTGGATAACTTGTGCTTCAACCTTTATGTTTTCAAATTCTATAGAGATATAGGGTCTAAACATAATAGGTGCCTATTCATCTTCTATCTCTTTTGTGGATGTATGCATAGATTGGTACTAGTATACCGAGAGGTAACTTTTACTCTTTTCGTGTTATTCGATCAGATATCAAAACCATCACATGTTTTAATTGAAGTCTGCAACTCTAAGTGAAGTAGATGATGAAACTAGGATTCCATGTTTATTCTCATATTAGTAATTCGATTTTAATTCTTGTCACTTAGTTAATTCTTAATTTTATAATTTTCATCTTAGTTTAATTTAGATAATCATAACCATATTTGTTAATTTTCTTAGCAGTGAATTAAAACCATACATTATTGCATAGGCATATTTTCTGAGTAAAACTTAACCAGATCTCTGTGGAACGAACTTTAATTGTATTACTTGTGACTACGTGCGCTTGCGTGAATTTAGCATAACAAGTTTTTGGCGCCGCTGCCGGGGATCATCGGTGTTTTATTTTGGTTTATGTGTTTGTCAATAGTGGTCGTTAGCGTTCACTGACTCGGATTTTTTAGTGTTTGTTTCGTGGTGTTTCAGGTACTTGAGTTTGTATGCGAACACGCTTGCAAGCTCGTAAGGAAGAACTGGCGGAAGACAATCCTGTAATAGATAAAGGCGAAGAAGAATTTGAAACTACAGTAGAGATGGATGCACCAGCAGCAGTCAAGGTTTTGAAGGACTATTCTCAGCCGAAAGTTAATGACATCCAGTCTAGCATTGTTAGGCCAGCTATTGCAGCGAATAACTTTGAGATCAAGCCGAGCACAATTCAGATGGTGCAGAATTCGGTTCAGTTTGGGGGTGCTTCGACAGAGGATCCTAATATGCATATCCGGGACTTTATCGAGATCTGCGACACTTTCAAATTTAATGGTGTGTCGGATGATGCTATCAAGTTGAGGCTTTTCCCATTTTCCTTAAGGGATAAGGCTAAGGGCTGGTTACATTCTTTACCAGCTGGTTCCATTACTACATGGGATGATCTTGCTCAGAAGTTTCTTACTAAATTCTTCCCTATGGCGAAAACTGCAGCAATAAGGAACCAGTTAACTCAATTTCAACAGCAATCTGGTGAATCTTTGTGTGAGGCTTGGGAACGTTATAAGGAGATGCTTCGTAGGTGTCCACATCATGGCATGCCTGATTGGATGGTTATTAATGGTTTCTACAATGGGTTAGGAGCACAATCTAGGCCTTTGCTAGATGCAGCATCAGGAGGAGCTCTGTGGGCGAAGAGCTATGAGGAAGCTTATGATCTTATTAAGATGATGGCTGCTAACGAATATCAGAATCCAACACAGAGGCTTTCTCAAGGCAAGGTAGCAGGAATTTTTGAAGTAGATACAGCTTCAATGATTACGGCTCAGTTGAAGGCTCTTTCGATGAAGGTGGATTCTCTTTCTAATTATGGAGTTCAGCAGGTTGCTAGTGTTTGTGAGCTATGTGCGGGCGCACATGAAATGAATCAGTGTGCTATCTCTTCTGAATCAGCACAGTTCGTAAGTAATTTTCAGAGACCTGCTGCACTAGTACCAGCCACCTATCATCCAAACAACAGGAATCATCCTAACTTCAGCTGGAGCAATAACCAAGGTGCTCAACAACCTCAGCCCTATCACAGTTTCAGGGTCAACAAGCAAGGCCATTCAATCAAGGCTATCAACAGCCTTATGCTCCGAGGGCACCATATCAACCTTATGGATTTCAGCAACAGCAGCCCCAGGCTCATGCGGGGCAATCTTCTAATGAAAAATCAGATGATGTGTGGATAGCGTTAAAGAACCTACAAGCTGGTCAGAAACTCTTGGAAACTCAAATAGGACAGATTGCAAGTGCCTTACTTAGTAGGCCTCAAGGAACTCTTCCTAGTGATACAGAGATTAATCCAGGCAGGAGAGAAGTTGTCCATGAACAGGTGAAAGCAGTCACTTTGCGATCGGGAAAGGTTACATCTGAGCCTAAATCAGCCGCTAAGGAGGATGAAGAAGTGCAGAATCAGCAAGCCGAAAAATCTAGAGTGCCTGAATTTGAGAAATCTGACTTGGTAGCTGATGAGCTAGCGGGTGAAGTAGAGAAGAGCAAGGAACCTGTTAAAGCTTCTCCGGAGCAGTCTACAAAGGGTACTCAGACATATCCTACTCCTCCCTTTCCTCGACGCGTGCAGCAAAGTAAAGAAAAGCAACTTCAGAAATTTTTGGACGTCTTCAAGAAATTGTCCATTAATATTCCTTTTGCTGACGCATTAGCGCAGATCCCGAGCTATGTTAAGTTTATGAAGGATATCCTTTCGAAAAAGAGAAGGTTGGAAGAATTTGAAACAGTGGCATTGACAGAGGAGTGTAGTGCGGTGTTGCAACAGAAATTGCCTCCTAAACTTAAGGATCCAGGAAGTTTTACAATTCCATGCACCATTGGGAAGTTGTCTTTTGACAAATGTTTATGTGATTTGGGAGCTAGCATTAATCTCATGCCCTTGTCTGTTTTCAAGCAACTTGGCTTACCGGATCCAAAACCTACCAATATCTCTTTGCAGTTGGCTGATCGGACTATCACGTATCCAAGGGGTATAGTGGAGGATGTCTTAGTGAAAGTTGATAAGCTCATCTTCCCAGCTGATTTTGTTATCTTGGATTTTGAGGAGGATAAGAAGATTCCCATAATCTTGGGAAGGCCTTTTCTAGCTACGGGTCGTACTTTGATCGATGTGCAGAAAGGAGAGCTTACAATGAGGGTGCAAGATCAGAATGTCACCTTTATGTGTTCAAGGCCATGAAATTTCCGACAGGGGATGAGGAGTGTTTCAGTGTGGAGAGGGTTGATACGGGACAGGCAGAAGAGTTTGATCAGTTGTTGAGCGAAAAGTTGGACGTGCACAAGCTCGAGCATCACATCAGTGGTTCCATTGATAATTCTTCCATTCACAATCTCTCGAAGGTGGAGCTTGGGAAGCTGCCACAACACTTGAAGTATGTCCTTGTGGATGATGAACTTGTGATTTTTGAAGTATGCCAAGATAACGTGTTAAGAAGGTGGATGACCGATGATGAAGTAGAAGAGAGTGTTGTTCAGCCGTTCGAATCGATTAAGCACCTTAGAGGTGTGAAGAAGAAAAAGAAAAAATCGATTGGTGGAAAAGTCAAGGTGAAGTTTGAGTTAGAAAAGATGTGGGAAGGAAGCAAGAAGGTTATCAAACAATGGGTGGATGGTCCTTCTATTACGGATAAGTCAAATGCAATCTTCAAGCCACCATGATTTGATTCACATTTGTCCGGCTAAATGACATTAACGACAGCGCTTCGTGGGAGGCAACCCATGCGTTTCAACGAGTAGGTATGTTTTCTGCTTTCCTTCGTATTTACTTCCATTCAATGAGGACATTGAATCTTTCAAGTTTGGGGGTGGTTTGGGGGATTAGTAGTTGTTTGTTGTATTATGTGTTCATGTAGATTGCATATATTTTGCATGGTAGGGCTAGTTCATGCATATATGTTCGTATTATTTACATGTGTTTCATATAGGACATTCTGTTATTTGTTTGTTTACTACGTGCGTTCATATTAGTTGCATTTTCATGGCATGCATTTTTCATGATCCCTTAAATTGAGCTGATTCTGATTGATAGGTAGATGTTGATTTGGGTGTGATGATGATGAGTAGAGGGCTGATTTACAGTTCCTAGGAAATTGACTTGTATGTACGGGAAAAAAAATTAATTACACAGTCTCATTGGGGTGCTTTTTGGCTAGGTTAGGGGTCATGCCTGTTGGATGTTTTGAGATTTAATCACTTGTTTATTCTTAGAATTTTCGTTATTCCCTTTATAGCGTAGGAACACTAAAATCTAAGTTTGGGGGAAAATAGGAATTTCATGCTAGTTGTAATAATTGTCAATAATGGCTAGGCGTCAAATGGCTAGTAGCCGGCTCATATTTATATGAGTAGTCTAGGGTTGGAAGTGAGAAAGGCTCATTCCAGATTGCGTATGTATATGAAAAAAAAAAAGAAAAAATAAATCAGAAAAGAAAAAAAAAACAAAAGTTCAATTGTTAAATGCAAAATTAACCAGAGTGAGCTCTTTAATACTCGAGTAATTAAGTCTGAGGGGACTTAGTCCTAGTGACCTAAGGCTTTTATAGTCTGGGATCCACTGACCCAACACTCGCTACATGGGTATTATTGTATAAGCCTTTTGGGGTCTCATTCATTGCACGGTTAAATAAGCATGCGTATTGTATATATATGTGTCATAATAATAAAGCATGAGTTTCTGTCTGCCTTGGATAAGGGTGGAGGTGTTCCTAGGTTATGGAGTGTCTACAGTTTATTCTAGTTATAAACCTGTGATTGTCTTGACGGAAGGCATGTATGATTTTTGACCTATGTCTGGGGGTATTTCTGATGAGCATTGCACACACGCACGTTTCTGTCATGTACTGTTAGTATACGGGGACTTAGTCGAGCTCTGCTTGGATTTGTTGCATTTGTTGAGATATTTGCTTGTTAGTTGGTTTTGGTGAGTTTGAAGGGGATCTTGCATTTTTCATATTAGTTGCATTCATGCATTGCATTGCATTAGGTTAAATGGATTTTGTGGGTACATTCGCTATAGGCCCTCACGAGACCTTACTCATCCACTAGGGCTGCCTAGGGGTTTAAAGGGCTTGTTGCATATGCCAAATGCAACCGTGATCACCTACGGAAGTGGTACTAATTAGTGAGTGTAATTGTTTATGCTTGAGGACAAGCATCGGTTTAAGTTTGGGGGTGTGATAAGTGGATTTTATATCCACTTGGAATATTCCGTATCGGCTTAAATTGGTGTATTTGGCCTCAAGTTTGTCGTAGTTTTTATGAGTTTTATTTACTTGTGCAGGTTTGGAGAAATATCGTTTAAGGGTGAATTTTCCGTTGAATTTGGAGTTGATTACGCTAAGGAATGAAGAATGGTGACTTAATATCAACTACCAAGAGTGTTCAAGACATTGGCATGAAGACGGGAAGTGAATGCAAAAGGAATGGAAGAAAACGGACGAGAAACGAGTAAGAAAAAAACTGTAGAAAAACAGCCTGAACAGCCAAGGCAGCGCAGGCTGCGCTTGGAACTGCGCAGGCTGCGCTTGGTACAGGAGAAGCAGCGCAGGCTGCGCTGGAGCTGCGCAGGCAGCGCTCCTGCGGGAGAAAAATTACTGAAAATTGCTGTTTTGCTGAAAAATCTCTGTTTTGCCCTTATTCGAATTTTAATTGTATTTTAGGCATCCAAACTATTTCTAATTGTATTCTAGGTTGTTTTTCTTGTTGGGTAAGATATGTAGGCTTATATAAACACCTCTAAGCCTTGTAATTTTGGGGGGATTATTATTGTAAGTTAGTTTCGCAAGAGAGAAAAGGAGAGAAGGATTCAAGCTCGGTGACAAGCACGAATCTAGATCTACTTCATCTTTTGTATACGTTGAATCATAGATTTGTTTTCTCAACTCTTTACGTTATTAATATTATTGATTCTTTCTTTTATATCTTGTTTAATATCATGTTTTCGTCAAATCCCATGGTGACGAAAAGTTCAATTATGAACTAATCGTTGTCGTGGGATCCTAGTGGATTTATCTATGTAGCTTAGTAGTTTGCATGCCTTAGAGGTTTATGTGTGGTGAATTCTTGATATCCTTGTATGGTTGTGCTTATGGTATTTAGGTGCGTCTCGAACATCTAATATGTTAATCTCCTACTAAACGAGAGTGGATCTTGAGATTTAGAACTTGCCATGCTAGCATAGGATAGGTTGATGTTAAGCATCATGATTTGTGGCATGAATAGAGATATTATGCTACCCTATGTGATCTAAGTGGATAACTTGTGCTTCAACCTTTATGTTTTCAAATTCTATAGAGATATAGGGTCTAAACATAATAGGTGCCTATTCATCTTCTATCTCTTTTGTGGATGTATGCATAGATTGGTACTAGTATACCGAGAGGTAACTTTTACTCTTTTCGTGTTATTCGATCAGATATCAAAACCATCACATGTTTTAATTAAAGGCTGCAACTCTAAGTGAAGTAGATGGTGAAACTAGGATTCCATGTTTATTCTCATATTAGTAATTCGATTTTAATTCTTGTCACTTAGTTAATTCTTAATTTTATAATTTGCATCTTAGTTTAATTTAGATAATCATAACCATATTTGTTAATTTTCTTAGCAGTGAATTAAAACCATACATTATTGCATAGGCATATTTTCTGAGTAAAACTTAACCAGATCTCTGTGGAACGAACTTTAATTGTATTACTTGTGACTACGTGCGCTTGCGTGAATTTAGCATAACAGCTGTAATGGATGATCAGTCCATACATCTACCAATTTACTACTGGTAGAAGGATGATCCGCCTGTCACACCCTAAGCCGCATCCGGGCTTTCATACACCTTTACTGGGCCGGCCGCCGTACCGGTCTCTTACGTTATCTCCAGTCCAGAGCCTGGGGTACCAGAGTACCCATGGCCACCTTCAATACTTCTCATCATAGATGTTACGTATAATTCCACGTGCACCTCAATTTGATAATTGCATATTTTTGCATTTTTTTATTACCTATTTATTGCTTGAACTCGTATTTTAACAATTTATTTTGTTGCATTTCAGGAAATTCGTGAATAAATAAAGAAATGGCAAAATAAAGAAATAAAGAGCCTGGAAGGGAAAAAGAGGAAGAAAAAGGACTTAAATGAAAAAAGGAAAAAGAATTAGGAGCTTGGTGGAAAAGGAATCTTTGAAGACATGTGGAAGGTGGAGTTCATCCCAACACACTAAATAAGTGTATGGCCAATATCCACTCTACAAAGCTTAAGGGGGAAGGAAACATTTAGATGGCTAGGATTTCTCCACCACACTAAAAGGTGTATGGTGGAGATTAACCCAACACATCCCTTAACCCTAATTCTTATCCTATAAATACCCCCTCAGCCCCCTTGTAATTATAAACTTAGATTTTAGGATAGCTTTAATTTCTTTTTCTTTTTTTTTTTAGTCTCAAATCTTGTAAACACTTTTTATTTTAATGAAATTTCATTTCCTTTAAATTCTTGTCTTGCTTTCTCGTTTATTTTTCCTTGCTTCGTTATTTTCGTAAATCCGATTAGTGGACAAGGTAGCGAAATGCTAACCACTTGGGGTTGAAAGTAACGATTTTTTTCTTGTTCGTAGTTATAATTTTTAATTCGAGCCCCTTTAAATCTCCATTTTATTGTGGGTTTGGTTATTTTTAATTGTAGATATACTTTTCTTGATTTATGTGTTAGTGTAAATAAAAACAATATTTAAAAAAAAACCACAAAAATATTAGTTTTAATTATTATTACGTATTTTCTTGCTCTAAATTGTTTAATTCGAACCTTTCCCCTGTTTTTAGTTTTATTCGAAAGAAAACCCAATTTTAGTCTTCTCTGGTTCTTCATTTTCGTTCTGAATTTTAAACAAACCCAGAACTTGTTCTTTTTGTTTCTCTTCATCACTCCATTTCCTGATCTCCTCCTTCGTTAAAACACCACACCCCTCTCCATGTTTCATTTTTTTCCTCCTTCATCTTTCTTTAATCTACCTTTGATTCAACCGGTTTCAAACACCACACCATCTCCCCTTTCTTTCTCTTCGAAACAAACACCCAAGCTTTACATCTCCTCTTATTTTAATTTTAATTTTTCTTGTTTTTTTCTGTTATGATTTTAGTTTTTACGAGATCTTGAGTCGTGTTACTGAATTGTTACTTTCATGAGTTTTCTGCTGCGTTGTTATTTGAAATTCCATTTCGTTGAAGAATTGCTGTGCAGCGAGTTTGCAAGTATTTGTTTTGTTCGAGTATGCTGAGTTACGAGTTGTTATCACTGAGTCCGTTTTGTTTTTTTTCGATTTGTTTGCGGGAGTTCTGTGTTCGTTGGTTCTGTTTTATACGAGGTTTTGAGCCCGTGCGTTGTTAATTGCTGGGTGATCTTGTTTTTGAGTACTGAGTTCGCTGTTTTGTATGGAGTTATTGAGTTTATTGTGGTCGAGTTTATGTTTGTAAATTTCTGTTGGAGTTTTCTCTTCCGAATGTGTTAATAGTATTTTTGTTGTTCGTTCGCAGGGAAGGACTGAATGTAATATCAAGTTCAAGTATCCTATCTCTCACAATTTAGAAGTGTAAAAGAATGTTTGGTTTGTTTATAAACTAAATTAAACTAATTATCAATCGAGAATAAAATATATATGAAGAAAACAATCCAAGAACTGGGGTTCTTCACTTGGTTTCAATACACATTCAATATCTATGTGACATCTACGTTCTTACTCTGCTGAAAACAATTCTTCTAAGGTTATAATGTTCTCTTCCAAGATACAATATAGTGTCTACAACTACACCTTAATTGTCACTTCCGTGATACAATCAAAGTACAATCATAAACTATTACGCACCAAGAATTATAAGTCTCACAACTCTCCTATTAATCTTCCAATCAAATATTCGAGTTATGTCTGTTAAATCCTGTACTAAAATTGCAACTCCTCTTCCAAGTTATTACAATCCCTAAAATCCAATCAAAGGTTCATGACTCCCCTAATTGTGTTAAGCCCTCAATAACAGATCAGCAAAGCAAGAAAATCACAGATAATTAAACAGGCATGAATACCAAGGAATACTACCCAATTCTCAGATTAGAGAATTAGTTACACATGATTAAATTAACAAAACAAGAATTAATAAAAGAAATCATAATTAGAAGAATATAGAAAAGAAACCTTTTAACTTCAATCTTCAAAGAAAATAATGGTTCTCCAGAAAAAATCCTAAAAGCTGCGTACAAATTGTATCTCTCTAACAGTGAACTCCTTTTTCCCATCCCTAGATGTGTTTATATAGATACTCCTAATCTTGCCCAACAAGCAATTACCTTCTATTACAATTAGAATTTAAAGAAGGTACCAACACTGCCCAGAATACAATTAGAATTAGAAAAAGGGCAAAACAGTAAATTCATGGCCTTCTTTTATAAGAAAACGTGCGCGACTTTAATCATCACATTCCTTGCACGTGCTTTCTATCCCATGTTGTAGAAAATCTCTCAAGATTCGCGTGGGCAGTAAGATCGCTGAAAACGGACTTCTAGAACTCCAGATATGGCCAAAACAGTATAAGCTGCGCAGCCTTTCCGGAAAATCCGAATTTTAATCAAATAAATCTCCAAAAACAATAGAAGCATCAACTTTAATCAACATTCTCGTAAATCTGCACAACTAAGCAAAACACATCAAAACTACAACATCTTGAGTCCAAAACAATCAATTTAAGCCGAACTGAGGCATTCCAAGTGGATATAAAATCCACTTATCAAACCCTCAAACTTAAACTGATGCTTGTCCTCAAGCATAAACAATTACAACTAACTAACTAGTACCACTTCCGTAGGTGATCACGGTTGCATTTGGCATATGCAACAAGCCCTTTAACCCCTAGGCATCCCCAGTGGACGAGTAAGGTCTCGTGAGGGCCTACAGCGAATGTACCCACAAAATCCATTTAACCTAATGCAATGCAATGCATGAATGCAACTAGTATGAACAATGCAACGATCCCCTTCAAACTAACCAAAACCAACTAGCAAGCAAATATCTTAAAGAATGCAACTAAATCCAAATAGAGCTCGACCAAGTTCCCGTATACTAACATTACATGAACAGAAACGTGCGTGTGTGCAATGCTCATCAGAAATACTCCCAAAACTAGGTCAAAAATCATACATGTTCTTCGCCAAGACAATCACAGGTTTATAAATAGAATAGACTGTAGACACTTTATAACCTAGAAACACCTCCATCCTTATCCAAGGTAGACAGAAATTCATGCTTTATTACTAACTACTACGACACATATATACAATCAAGCTTATTTAACCGTGCAATGGATGAGACCCCAAAAGGCTTATACAATAATACCCATGTAGCGAGCGTTGGGTCAGTGGATCCCAGACTATAAAAGCCTTATGTCACTAGGCACAAAGTCCCCTAGAACTTAATTGCTCGAGTATTAAAGAGCTCACCCTAGTTAATTTTGCATATAAACAATTGAAACTGTTGACTTTTTTTTTTCTTTTTTTTCTTCTTTTTTTTTCTTTTTTTTTTCCTATGCAATCTGGAATGAGAATTCTCAATTCCAACCCTAGACTACTCATATAAATATGAGCCGGCTACTAGCCATTTGACATCTAGCAATTATTGACAATTATTTATAATTTAGCATGAAATCCCTGTTTTCCCCCAAACTTAGACTTAATTGTTCTAGGCCATCAAGGGAATAACGAAAATTTTAAATATAATCAAGTGATTAAATCTCAAAACATCCAAATAAGCATGACCTCAACCTAGCCCAAAAGCACCCAATGAGACTGTGTAATTGTTTTGTTTCTGAAACACATAAGTCAATTTCTTAGAAACTATAAATCAACCCTCTATTCATCATTACCACACTCAATTAGACACCTACCTACCCAACAGAATTAGCTCGTTCTAAGGGATCATAAAATATGCATGCCATGAAAATGCAACTAGAATGAACTCACATGGTATACCAAACAAAAAATAGCATGTCCTATATGAAACAAACGTAGATAAAATGTCCTATATGAAACAAACGTAGATAACACGAACATATATGCATGAATTACTACTACTAATATGCAAAACATGAAATCCTACATGAACACATAATAATACAACAACTACTAATCCCTCAAAACACCCCCAAACTTGAAAGATTCAATGTCCGCATTGAATGGAAGTAAATACAAGGGAAAGTAGAAAACATACCTAATCAGCTGAGTCATAACCCTCCTCGGATGAATCTGGTGGAGGATAATGCGTACGAGCTCCATAGACTAGCCACTTCAAGAATACTACAAAACCCACAATTACAAGAACACAAATTCGTAATAAAAATAAGATTAGAGAAAAAAAATAAACCAATTACGAATCAAAGAGGTGAACTTGTATAACTTCCCCCAAACTTGAATCCTTCTTGAGCTTGAAATTTTAGAGTTGTAGATATGGAGAGAGCGAATTGGGTTTGTATGTATAGGTGTATATATATAATGGAGTGATAGAATGAATTTAAATTTGATTATGGAAAGGAGAAATTGGAATGGGTTTGAATTTGATGTAGGATAGAATTAAGAATTAATAGAAAAAGAATTGGAAAAGAATTAATAGAAAAAGAATTGGAAAAGTTTGGGGGTGTTTGGAATTGAAATAGGAAAAGAATTAGATAAAATAGGGGTATAAATAGAATAAGAGGAGAGAAAAAAAAAATTGAGGAGAAGAATTTTTTTTTTTTTTTTTTTTAACAACAGGTGCGCACAGGAGCAGACTGCGCCCAATGCAGTAACGCAGGCGCAGCCTGCGCGTCTTACAGAAATGCAGGCGCATCCTGCGTTACCTTTTTTTTTTTTTTTTTCACAGCAGTTTTTTTTTTTAACAACACTCATTTTTTTTTCACACTCTTTTTTTTTTCACACACTAATGCGTGGGTTGCCTCCCACGAAGCGCTCCTTTAACGTCAATAGCTTGACGCCGATTATACCTGGAAACTTCAATGAGGATAAAAAGCAAACAGATGCACATATCTACGAATTTCTAATATAAGCATATTGTGCAAATAAACCTTAGATTCATTGAAAGGTACGAAAACTTTCAAGAACCTATCATGCTCAAGAGACTTGGAAACATCAAAATAGCTAGAAAAGTCGTCAGAATAATCATTATAAGTACGACTCATATACTCCTCCTAAATCGGATCCTTATACTCTACAGCAAGATTTTCAACTTCCTCAATCTTAACTTCCTTCTCTTTTATAATTGGGCACTCATCAATTTTAATCTCATCTACCAATGTATTAAGCTCAAAATTTTCTAGAACTGGTAGAATTTCAATTGCATCCAAATTATCATTAATGTGCATGGGACAATTATCAACTACACCAGTAGACTCATCAGACACAACATTATCATCAATTGCTAAACAAGAATCATGGCATAGAGGAAAATTGACACAAGGAGGAGTTCGATAACAACCGTCATGCCACACTGCTCGAACTTCCCAAATAAAATTATTTAGTTTAGCATTCTCCTCGTACCAAGCTATTGAATCACATGGAATATCATTGTCACTAGCAATCTCTAAAGTTGGTTCATCAAAAACTCCCAAAGAAAGTAAGGGAAGATTAGACTGAGTTCCTTGAATCATTTTATTGAGCGCAATCTCCCAATCAGTAAGTAAAGAAGGATTAGACTGAGTTAAACTCGTATCAACATCATTACACATATATGGATAAACATCATCATGATATTGATTTTCAAACGAATATGAATAATCATTGCTAGGGGCATATGGAGCATAAAATGAGTTCTCAGAACAGAACGAATTCACCTGATATGCATTACGATCCTCATAAGAATTGAATTGTGGGTAAGGATTGAAGTCTTGATATTGTTCCTGACTGTTGTAGAAATTCTGAGCATTGTTCCAACCAAAGTTGTACTCCATCTAGTCTCTCTCCTCAAAACCTGTTTAAGTTGTCTACCTCAAAGAACCTGTAGACACACCAAGGAAAGAAATACAAAAAGAAAGAAAAGAAAAATATATACAAAGATAAAATCCAAACTACAAGAAACAATTAAATCAAACCCACATCACTGCCTTCCCCGGCAGCGGCGCCAATTTGTTAATAATATTTTTGTTGTTCGTTCGCAGGGAAGGACTGAATGTAATATCAAGTTCAAGTATCCTATCTCTCACAATTTAGAAGTGTAAAAGAATGTTTGGTTTGTTTATAAACTAAATTAAACTAATTATCAATCGAGAATAAAATATATATGAAGAAAACAATCCAAGAACTGGGGTTCTTCACTTGGTTTCAATACACATTCAATATCTATGTGACATCTACGTTCTTACTCTGCTGAAAACAATTCTTCTAAGGTTATAATGTTCTCTTCCAAGATACAATATAGTGTCTACAACTACACCTTAATTGTCACTTCCGTGATACAATCAAAGTACAATCATAAACTATTACGCACCAAGAATTATAAGTCTCACAACTCTCCTATTAATCTTCCAATCAAATATTCGAGTTATGTCTGTTAAATCCTGTACTAAAATTGCAACTCCTCTTCCAAGTTATTACAATCCCTAAAATCCAATCAAAGGTTCATGACTCCCCTAATTGTGTTAAGCCCTCAAAAACAGATCAGCAAAGCAAGAAAATCACAGATAATTAAACAGGCATGAATACCAAGGAATACTACCCAATTCTCAGATTAGAGAATTAGTTACACAAGATTAAATTAACAAAACAAGAATTAATAAAAGAAATCATAATTAGAAGAATATAGAAAAGAAACCTTTTAACTTCAATCTTCAAAGAAAATAATGGTTCTCCAGAAAAAATCCTAAAAGCTGCGTACAAATTGTATCTCTCTAACAATGAACTCCTTTTTCCCATCCCTAGATGTGTTTATATAGATACTCCTAATCTTGTCCAACAAGCAATTACCTTCTATTACAATTAGAATTTAAAGAAGGTACCAACACTGCCCAGAATACAATTAGAATTAGAAAAAGGGCAAAACAGTAAATTCATGGCCTTCTTTTATAAGAAAACGTGCGCGACTTTAATCATCACATTCCTTGCACGTGCTTTCTATCCCATGTTGTAGAAAATCTCTCAAGCTTCGCGTGGGCAGTAAGATCGCTGAAAACGGACTTCTAGAACTCCAGATATGGCCAAAACAGTATAAGCTGCGCAGCCTTCCCGGAAAATCCGAATTTTAATCAAATAAATCTCCAAAAACAATAGAAGCATCAACTTTAATCAACATTCTCGTAAATCTGCACAACTAAGCAAAACACATCAAAACTACAACATCTTGAGTCTAAAACAATCAATTTAAGCCGAACTGAGGCATTCCAAGTGGATATAAAATCCACTTATCAGAATGGCGTTGGTTCGTGCTGTGTTTTGTGCTGCGTTTTTAAGTCTAATTCGGTTCTGCGATTCATGTACTAGGTGATTCGATTTTCTCTCCGTTGCTGTTTCAGTTGCTATTTTGCTGATTGTCTTGTTTAGTCTGAGTCGAGTTTTGCTGTGAGTTCTTACCAAGTTTGTTTGCTGTTAACCGATTCAATGTTCAATTGTGTTATGAGTCGCTGTCTTGTTGCTGAGTTCGTTTATTGATTTGTAGAATTAATTTACTGAGTTTTTGCCGAGTTAGTTGAGCCGAGTCTGTCATTGTTTTGATTGAGTTACCGAGTCATGTTGAGTCTACATTTTTTTGTCTTTATGAATAGCATTTCTAGTGTTGTTTTGTTCATTGTCGTTTTAATTTTTTTTTCAAGTTCATAATTTTTTTTAAGTTTGTAATAAGTTCGTAGTCCTGTTTTCCATTCTTGCCGAGTTCTGTTTGTTACTGCGAGTTAATGAGTTCTGTTTTAGAAACGCTGAATCGCTAAGTTTCGTTGGATGCTTGAAATCGTCGAATTAATTTCTGCGTTTTATTTTCATTTCGTTTCTGAGTTAATTCGTGTTGCTGATTTCTATTTCTGAGTTTTCTGAGTTTGTCCGAGTCAATAAGTGGGTCAATTAGTGAGCTTGTAGAGTGGTTAAGTCTCGCATTCTTATGTTGGTTTTATTTTTGGCTAGTCTTATTTATAAATAAATCATGTCGAATTTTAATTTTCTGTAAATAAAATTAATTTTAAATAAAAAAAGAAAATTGTTTTAGAATAAAATCTAGTTTTTAATAATTTGGAATAAATTAGTTTAATTAATTAGTTTAAAATGGATTTCTTTTTTGTAATTAAATAGTTTAAAATTCAATCAAATTCTCAAAAATCCACTTGTCCTAATTCGATTAAATTGAAAATTAAGGATTGCGAAAATAAAATAGTCTCTGTGGATCGAATCTAAAATTACTAAAACGAGATTGTGCACTTGCAGTCATTTCTATTTTTAGCACATCAAGTTTTTGGCGCCGCTGCCGGGGACTAATTATTTTTCGCACCTTAGTTTTTAATTTTTCGGATTAGCTCTTTTCTCACCCTTTTTCTTGTTTGCATTTTTTCGAAGAATTTGGAGGAAAATTCGGGAAACTTGGATTAAAGCGGAAGAATTTTCTCGGAATTTTGGAAGCTTTGCTTTGGTAACCCGTATCTCTCTCCTCTTTCGTTTTTTCCTTATTTAGAAAATCACAAAAAAAATCAAAAAAAATTGAAAAATCACAAAAAAATTGCAAATTTTAAAATCCAAAAAAATTAGGTAGTAAATACATACTTGTTGCATCATGCATTTAATTAGGGCACATCATCTAGATTTTTATTTTCTTGTTTTTAATTTTTCGTACCTTATAATTGTGGTGATCGCTGGAGGACCCAAAGGTACGTTAAAATTTCTTCTTTTCTGTAGTTTAGAACACGTAGTTTAAAGCATCCATAAATGTTTATAGTTTTTTTTATATCGTTGTTTGTTGCATTCATTTGTAAATAAATTTTAAGGGCGAAACCACTTATAAGATAAGGGAAGAGATTTCATCACTCTTTCCTTGGCCCAAAAACAATTTAATCCCTCATTTTGCATACCTAGCCTTTAATAAAATTAATTAGACGTTTGCCCCTAGGAATTTCGCGCTCAATTAAGAAGGTACCTAAGAAACGAAGTAATCATTAATTATTCCGACTCTTTGGTGTCTAGGCAAGCGAAAGCTTACCTGGCCAATTAAGATTTGGTGTCTAGGCTGGTGTTTATCCTATTGGCAATGCTTGCACCTACCTGGCCAAATCGGTCCGAATAAATTCTGATTTACCGAGTTTTTGGTGGACCTTACAGTTAGGAGCAAGGTCTAGTTATTTTATTAAGGAACCCTAGGGTTAGAATTTTTTCTTTTAATTTTTCACCCTTTCTTTTTGTGTGTTTATTTTATCGAACTTATTTGCTACGTGTTCCCTTTCATGGTTTATGCGAACTATTTGGATTAGGGATAATTCTTCTAGACTAGTGAGATCATTTGAGATTTCTTCCTCTTCTGATTCCGAGTCTTTAGATAATTCCGAACCAATAGTTAACATGGCCATGTCTCTTAAGGACCGTTGCTATCCCACCCGTTCTGCCCAACCCTCGTGTATCACTCTTCCTCCCGTAAATGGTAATAATTTCGAAATCAAAGCTCAACACATTAGCATGTTACCCAAATTTACCGGGAGTGAAGGTAAGGACCCGTATCTTTTCATCCATGAATTCGAGGAGGTTTGTGCCTTACAAAAACTCCAACAATTAATCGAGGACTCGATTAGGCTTAGACTCATTAATTTTTCGCTTAAAGAAAATACTAAAAAATGGTTGTATAGCCTACTGGTTAATTCTATTTCCATGTGGGAGGGATTTTTGGTAATTTTTCTAAAAAAATATTTTCCAAACCATAAGACTACAAGGATTACAAACGAGATAAACCAATTTCATCAAAAGGAAAATGAGTCTTTTTGGAAATATTTTAATCGTTTTAAAAATCTTTTATCACAATGCCCCCACCACGGAATAGAAAAGTGGAGACTTTGTAAGATCGTTTACGAGGCCTTAGATAGTCCAACAACCGCTTTGTTAGAGTCTATGTGCCAAGGTAAATTCATGAAAAAAGATGAGGACGAAGGGTGGGCATTTTTCGAAGAATTAGCCGAGAAGACCATGTTGTGGGAGTCTACTAGGGAGCCTAATAAGTCGAACGAGTCATCTAGTACATTTAGGGGTTTGCATTCGATTGGAAATTCGATTGCAACCGATGCCAAATTAGCTACTCTAACTAGAAGACTCGAAGCCCTAGAAACTAGTAACGCCCCCTCATAAGTGTCTATGTGCTCTAATTCTAATCAAGGTTTTCCAAACTTTCCTGGTTGTGATCAAGTCAATGCGGTGTTTCAACCAACCCCTAGAAATGATCCTTTTGCTCCAACTTATAATCCCGGTTCGAAAAATCACCCAAATTTCTCGTGGAACCAAGGCCAAAACTACCAATCTTCGCCACCTTCTTTTTAACCTCTTTGTTTTCAAAAGCCCAATCAAAACTCTTACTCAACTCCCAACCAAGTTCCTTTTCCAAACCCGGTACAAAATCACAGTCCTTATCCAAATCAAGCACCCACCCACCCTCCCGGCTTTCATGATTCGGATAAGAGAAATAATTCTTTGGAAAAGACTCTTGATGCTCTTTTGAAATCAACGACTAATTTGGCTCAATCTCAACAAACTTTCATGCAAACCATGACTCAAGATAGGCAAATTTTAGATGCTAGTACTCAAGCCATATCTAAGTTAGAGGTTCAAGTGAGTCAATTAGCCAACGCCATGTGTGAGCGAGAGAAGAAAAAGTTCCCGAGTCAACCCAAGGTCAACCCTAAATTTCCTTTCAACCAAAGACCTCCCGAAAATGTTAATGCTATCATTTCTTTAAGGTCGGGAAACCAATTTGATAATCAAGTAGGAGTCGAGTCTCCCGAAGACGAGTCAAATGTTGAACCAAACACTAAAGTTGATCATTCAAACCATACTCCAAATCCCGAGCCT
Organism: Saposhnikovia divaricata; assembly: GCA_036435485.1. Taxonomy (NCBI): domain Eukaryota; kingdom Viridiplantae; phylum Streptophyta; class Magnoliopsida; order Apiales; family Apiaceae; genus Saposhnikovia; species Saposhnikovia divaricata. Next base: position 63,220,581 of record CM071595.1, on the reverse strand, counting down.
CTCGAATCATCTAGTCCCACACCTTCACCACTTCAACCTTCGTCTTCAAAATCCACTCCCGAGTCATCAGAATCTTCTCATAAATCATCATCATCTAGCGAGCCTTCATCGACTCAAACACCACCTTCACCTAACAAATCTTTGATTGATGTTCCACTTTCCAATTCCATTCCCGATGTGTCTAGTGAACGAGACTTTAAGCCTAAAGCTCCTTATCCTTAAAGACTCCTTTCAAACAAACAATCGCCTCAAGTAGAAAAGATTTTGGAAGTCTTTAAGCACGTCGAGGTCAAAATTCCTCTATTAGATGCTATTCAAAAAATTCCTTCTTATGCCAAGTGTCTAAAAGATTTGTGTACTCATAAACGATCCACTCACATCCCTAAGAAAGCCTTTTTGACCTCTCATGTTAGTTCAATTCTTTCAAATCAAATTCTCATGAAATATAAGGACCCCGGTTGTCCTACAATTTCATGTGTCATAGGCAATACTTTTGTGGACAAGGCGTTACTTGACTTAGGAGCGAGTGTGAATCTTCTTCCATTTTCGGTCTATCAAGCCCTAGGTTTAGGCAAACTTCAAAAGATGAACATGACAATTCAATTAGCCGATCGTTCTGTCAAAATGCCTAAGGGAATAATTGAAGATGTGCTAATTAAGGTTGGTGAATTCATCTTTCCAGTTGATTTTGTTATCCTCGAGACTCAACCCGTCACGAATCCTAAGAACCAAATCCCGATCATTCTAGGAAGACCTTTTCTTGCTACATCCAATGCCTTGATTAATTGTAGGGATGGTTCGATGAAACTCAATTTTGGAAATATGACAATTAACCTTAACATCTTTAATGTCGGAAAAGAACCCAATGAGCATTATGAACAAATAATAGGGGTTAATCTTGTTGGTGACATTGCTAATTGGTCAAACCTTGAGGATAGTGAGATTGAGTCTCTTCTCAATGAGGATTTCAAAGTCAACTATGCGTCTAATCAAGAGTTGTTAACTCGAATAACTTGTAGAAGGGGGGGTTGAATACAAGTTATATAATCGTGTCTTATTTTTGCTTGATTAGATGAACAAGAACAAACGAATGAATCAAACTTTGTTTGTATTAAAATAAATCAAAAACAAACTCTACCAAAGGTGTACAATACCTTTAGCAGCTGCTGACAATACAAATCTCTCTCTCTGTTTGTTTCGAACTCTCGAATACAAACCTAATACAGAGCTTCACACGATATGCACTCTATAATTCTCAATTCCGCTATTTGCCCTTTTTACAATAATATAGAGAGAGTATTTATAATGCTACCTATCAACTAATAACAGAATTATAATCTATCTATGACAATGTTCTGCCGTCCAGTTGATAGTTTCCATCAATAGAGAATTCGTTTCCTTCACGATATCTTCTTGCTTGTTCTCCAAAACAAAGATCCTGTTTTATAGCACTTGCCAATTTCTGTAGCATCCATAATGACATCATCAGTAACACGACTGATATTAGGATTTCCCATTGCATCAGGATCTGATCATCCATCAGTAATTGATCAGGATCTGACTTGCTGTATCAGGATCTGCTCTTAGTTCCTGAAATGTAGTCTCTGACGCACTGTTCCTGACTAAACTCTACAGATTACTGTCTAACACATATATCCTATACAAAGTGCTAAATCCTTTATAAAATCAGGATATACAAGAAGTATTAGCAAAATTCTATTCTTAACATCACAACTTATGAATTATTCCTAACAATCTCCCCCTATTTATGCTTTAGAATCTGAAGCATAAATCTAAGTTGTAGATGTCAAAACATATAACAATACAACCAGAATAGAATTTATGAATTTAAGATAATGAAGTTAAGTACCTCCTTCTTCAGATGTAGACATGTATCTAGTACTTAGAAGAAAGAATTCAACTATTTGATGCTTCTTTTCCTTTACCACTTCCATGATGAAATTTACCAACTCTGTCACCCTTAATTCTGCTCCCAGTCTGTTTATCTCCCCCAGTCTGTTGTTGTTGTTGTTGTTGTTGTTGTTGTTGTTGTTGTTGTTGTTGTTGTTGTTGTTGTTGTTGTTGTTGTTGTTGTTGTTGTTGTTGTTGTTGTTGTTGTTGTTGTTGTTGTTGTTGTTGTTGTTGTTGTTGTTGTTGTTGTTATTGTTGTTGTTGTTGTTGTTGTTTCTGAATTGTCTTTATCTCCCCCTTTTTGACATCAGGAACATTAATACCAAGAGATTCAGTAACAGAACAAATGAGATTCATCAGAACTGCTTGATTTTCCATGATAGTGACTTGGTTATTTTCAAGAATTTAAAGTCTCGATTGAATATCACTTTGAGATTTCTGAATGTTTCGAAGAATTTCAGAATTGACTTCAATGCTGGAAGTGCTTGTTGTATCTTCAGATTCAGATACAGAAAGAACTTTATCTTTAAGACTTGTAGAAGAAGTTGCCTGTTTAGAATGATATTCAAGCAATAATACTTGAGTAGAAGTACAAACATCTTCATCTCTCTGATCTGGAGCTGAAGTATGATCATCCTATCATTCACCAGTATTCTGTGTACTAACATCTACAAATCCTGACTCCTTCTTAGATTGATCAGATACTGTTGATGTCTCAATTCTAGCTGAAATTGGAAGTACATACAAAGGAATACTAGGATCATTAGGAATATCTTCTGGTACTGGTTGAGTAGAAGTTTGTCTTATCCTTTCACCTCTTCTGTTAATGATTCCTGCAAGCCTTTTTTTCTGTTTCTGAGCTTTAACTTCTGGCTTTGCATTGTGATGTGCTAAGTCATTCTTCTCATACATCTTGATAAAAGAATAAGTACCAGCATCCATACCAAGATTTTCAGACCAAGATTCAGGAAAAACCTGATCCTAGAAATCAAACGATGGTGGTTTCCTAATTTTCTCTCCCTCACTATGGAGTTGATCATCCATACCCTCATTCTCACTTTGACTATCTAAAGTCAACACTCTTTCTACCTCTCCTTTTGCCTGGTCAGGAGCCAGCCTCTCAGTGTATGGATCTATGTCCATCTTTTCAAGTGTATCACTCAAATTTGGATAAGTGCTCTCATGACCTACAGAAAAATAGGGGTTAGAAGAAGTTTTTATACCTGAACTCACATGGAGAGAGGGTTCCTCATATGGCATGGGGCTTGAGGTTTTCTCCAAGGAGTGAGCTGCTATAGTCTCTGAACCCTTACAAACATCTACTTTCTTTCCAGAAACTACAGGCTCCAGTATACCACTTTCAGGTTTTACACTAGACTCTGATGTCTTCAGTAATACTTCATTAGACATCATAGCTAGTATGTCACCATCTTTAAGTGTTGGTTGCTGAGACACACCCTCAAGGTGGATAGACTCTGAAAGAACAATATTGGTTTGATCTTCAGAAAAATCAATCAAAGTCATTCCTCCCATATCATAGGGTTTCTCACTTGCAATTTCAGTCATCACAGAAGACCTTTCAGCATCATCAATCATAGTTCCTGAGTCATCCAACCTCTGACTAGATGGTTCTTGTGTTGCAGTGACTGTGATCTGATCTAACCTATTATTCACCACTGGTGCAATAGTATCTTCTGTTGACTGCTTCCCTCTATCAACTACCTCCTCTTGTTCACCTTGAGCTGAAGCATCTTCAACAATGACATCCTTGTCAAATAAATATGCATGAAGTGATTGAAGTGCAACATGCTTAGGAAGTCCAAATTGCTTGTGCAATTCCTTTCTAACTGATACATAGAAGTATGTCTTCATTAAATCAAGCCTTTGATGTAACAGTCTATATTCTTCAGGAAATGAAAGTTTGGGAACTCTTTCAATCAGAAAATCTAGAACAGGCCTGGAAAGCTTCACTTTCAGAGAAATAAGTTCCATAACCAGTCTGTATGTCAATGTAGTTTCCCATGAAGAATCAAGATCCAGATCTCTCTTGTCAGATACTGACTTGGATATAGCCTTATTTGTAGAGACCTGCATAATGTTACTTGGACTTGACACTGTGTGTGTAGGTGACAAATGAATCTTTCTCCTTGTTCTCCTAGTATAGTAAGCAACAGATTTGTCTTGAGAAGACTCAAGAGGTGTAGACACAGAAGTGATCTTGGGATGAGATCCTTTTTCAATAGACACAGTCTTTTGAGAGACAGTATCCAGTAACTGTTTTCCCTTTTTAAGAACTACAGTCTTTTGGGAGACTGCAGCCTGGCTGTGACTAGGTGTTCCATCTCTTTGTCCTAGCTTAGAAAGTTGAATTGCAGCCTTCAATTCTGCTCTCTCAGCAAGAGATATATTATCATCATCTTCGATAGAACTACTACTTGAAATGACAAATCTTCTCTTCCTTACAACTGATGTCTTTTGAGAAACACCAGAGGTTGGCTTCTTTGAAACAACAGGCTGTGGATCAAAGTTTGGTTCTAGAATTGTTTCAGAGACTGTAATGTTTTTGGCTACTTGGGTAGACACAGGGGGTTCTCCTCCAATTGAGATTCTGAGTCATTTCACCACCAAAGAAAGAAGAATTATAGATAGTAGGAAGATGAGTTCTTAGAAGTACCTGAACATGATTTGGATAGTGTAATGCAGGTATTTCATCTAGATTCTTTTCATTGTCCTTCTTTGTAATGTCAGAGAAAATTCTCTTTTGCTGTACATAAGAAGAAACACAATATTCTCTACCAAATCTAGCTTCAACATCAGGAATGAAATGGTTAATAAACAGTTGCATGAATCTGTGATAATAAACCAATTCCTGTCATGATCTCTTGACCCAAGTTTAATACACATCTGATTTAAGATAATGTGACCAAAATTAATTACTCTGTTATAAAGCAAGGCATATGCAATATGTGACGTAACAGCAGTAATTTCTTGAAAAGAACTACATTTACCAGTAAAACATTTAGCAATTTGATCAAAGAAGAAAGACCATTCTTTCCTAAGAAAAGATCTATTTAACTGGCTTATGTTATCTAGAGGTCCATCATAACCTAATTTAGATAACATAGTTCTAACATTATCATCAGATTGTACATTCTCAAAATTCGTACTAATAGGTAAGCGAAGTACTGAATTAACAATAGATTCAGTAAGATCAAATGAGTCTTCTCCTAAGTGTAGAACAATCTTACCTGATTGACTCTGAGCAGAATCAATTACCTCAGCATTCTCCCAAGCTTGTGAAACAGCTACTTGATTAATTTGTGGAGATGCTGTCAAGGCATAACTTAATGGTCCTTTCGCCATAAAGTTCATTATCAGGTGAAAATCAGTTGACACCCCTTCCTTGTTGGTGATAGATGCAACATGATTGTTCATCATAAGATCAAAGTCACCAAACTTGAAAGCTACTGATTTGGGTAGTCTTCTTTGAGTTGCCATTTTGATCTGAAAAGAACTTAAGAAATCTTTGAAATTGATTAGAGATTTTGAGAACTCGAGAGTGTTTTTGCTTTAGAGAATGAAATTAGAGAAAGCAATTACACGATTAGAGTGTCAAAATAATTATATTTCAAAAATCCTTCAAACGCATTATCCCACGTTGACACGTAGGTTGACAGGTGTCAGTCCCTGAAAAATGCAGTTACCCACGACTTTTGGAAAATAAAATCAAAAAATAATTTCAAGTAAATAAGTCAAGGTAAAATCAATATAAAAATCAATACTGATCAGCTTCCTTTTCCTGATGTGATCTTCTCATCAGGATAATCACACGATTCAATGTGATTTCTGAATAAAAAGAATTTCTAATCCTGATGTGAACAAACTTGTATTCCTGATCAATATCATCCTGATTCCAGAGACTAAATGAAGTTTCCACATGGCATTTTCTTTTACCTGTAAAAGAAATAAATAAAATCTGAACAAAATCAATTGGTTAAATTCATTCAATATTTCTTGAAAATACAAGAAATACAGTCACACATAATTATGACTGTCTGCATTGATATCCCCAAACGAATGTTCAGCTTTCCACGTCTTTCTATAAAAGAAACTAACGTCTTATGCCATTCTTCAAAACCTTTTCATTCTTTTCTCTTTCCATCACGACTTCCAACCCAAATCTTCATATGAACCCTAGCTTTTGGTTCATTACCACTGAGAAGTTCTTTACTCTTGATGATCAGGAGCAGGTGAACTATCTCTTAGAAAAGATGACTTTTCTCATTGAGTCAGATATGGTTGGTCTTAACCCAGATAATTTCCACAAATCTCCTCTAAAACATCTACCAGTTGGATACAATCCTCCTCTAATCTCTTCACACCTTGAGGATGAAGAATTTGGTGAAGAGTCTGAGGTTGATCGTGATGGAGATGCTATTCATCTTCTTCAATAAGCATGAAGCTGAGTCAGCTGCTCTCATTCAAGTCGCCCAGACAAGGAATCCAATCTTGAGATGCTCCTTGTCCTGAAGTCGATCATTGAGGATTGAAGCAGCAACAACTTTAGACAAGAATAGAATTATCAGTAGTAGTTAGACAAAAAGAAGAATTGTATTTCATTTCCATGTATGTAATGCTTTTGATTAATGAAAATACAAGTTTTCTTAATATCTACTTGTCTATCGTTGTTTATTGACTGACATGAATAATGATATAAATTATCAGTATGCATGTAATAAAACTTGCTAACATAGACTTTAACAAAACTCATAATTGAACCACTAAATAACATGAACTTCAGAATTTGAAATAGTAAGACACACAAATTTCACAATCCTGATACTGGCGATACAATCCTGATGTCAATACTGATGACGTCAGTATACTGATAGCAATCCTGATGTTTATTAACTAGTCTATCATACTGTAATTTATCAAAGTAAAGTGTTACAGCTTAAGCATTTAACAATCAAGTATAGATCCTGACAAAAATATCAAGTCTATAAGCTGAAACAACATACCTTGCTACTTTTGCAGATGTTAAAGATCTAGAAATTTAATATTCCTAACTCACTAACCAATCTAATGAATGTAGCCTCATCAAGTGGTTTAGTTAAAATATCTGCAAGCTGTTTGTCAGTATGAACAAAATGAAGTTCCACAGTACCATTTTCAATATGTTCTCTAATAAAATGATACCTGACATCAATGTGCTTAGTCCTTGAGTGTTGAACTGGATTTTCTGCAATTTTGATAACATTAGTATTATCACAAAACATAGGAATATTACTAAGTGTCATACCATAATCCATCAACTGATTTCTTATCCAAAGGAGTTGAGCACAACAACTACCTGCTGCAATGTATTCAGCTTTTGCAGTTGAAGTTGAAACTGATTGCTGCTTCTTGCTTGCCCAAGAAATCAATCTGTTTCCCAAGAATTGACATGTACCTATAGTGCTTTTCATGTCTATTTTACACCCTGCATAATCAGAGTCTGAATAGCCAATTAGGGAGAAATCAGATTCTCTTGGATACCACAAACCAAGATTTGGAGTTCCCTTGAGATATCTAAAAATTCTCTTCACAGAAATTAAATGAGATTCCTTAGGATCACTTTGGAATCTAGCACATAAACAGGTAGAGAACATTATATCTGGTCTACTTGCAGTTAAATATAACAGTGAACCTATCATGCCTCTATAGCTAGTGTTATCAACAATCTTTCCCTTAGGATCAGAGTCTAGCTTAGTGGCTGTTGCCACGGGTGTCTTTGCAATTGCACAATTTTGAAAGTCAAACCTTTTTAAAAGATCTTTGATATACTTTGACTGATTAATAAAAATACCAATCTCAGTCTGTTTGACCTGCAAGCCTAAAAAGTAATTTAATTCACCCATCATGCTCATCTGATACTTAGACTGCATAAGCTTGCTAAACTTAGCACATAACTTTTCATTAGTAGAACCAAATATAATATCATCAACATAAACTTGAACTAAAAGCAAATAACCTTTTATCTTTCTAAAGAATAGAGTTTTGTCAATTGTACCTCTTGTGAAGCCATTTTCAAGAAGAAATTTTGACAAAGTCTCATACCATGCTCTTGGTGCCTGCTTTAGTCCATAGAGTGCCTTGTCAAGTTTGTAGACATGATTTGGAAACTTTGAATCAACAAAACCAGGTGGTTGTTCCACATACACTTCCTCATCAAGTTTGCCATTTAGAAAATCACTCTTTACATCCATCTAGTATACCTTAAATTTTGAATGAGCTGCAAATGCAAGAAACATTCTGATTGCTTCCAATCTTGCTACAGGTGCAAAGTTTTTATCATAGTCAATTCCTTCTTCCTGAGAATAACCCTTGGCCACCAGTCCTACTTTGTTTCTTATAATCATACCAGATTCATCTAGCTTGTTTCTGAAAACCCATTTAGCACCAACAATAGATCTATCTTTAGGTCTTGGTACCAGTTTCCAAACTTTGTTCCTCTCAAACTCATTCAATTCTTCCTGCATTGATATTACCCAATCAGGATCCTGTAAGGCTTCTTCAACCTTCTTAGGTTCATTCTTTGAGATAAAACAACTGTACAAGCATTCATTTTGAATTGATCTTCTAGTTCGAACACCACTATTTGGATCACCAATAATCAAATCTTTAGTATGATCCCTTGTCCATTTTCTAACAGGTGGTAGATTGCTCCTGCTAGACTCTCCCCCTAAGTTAGTGGTATTTCTTGTAGAAGAATGTTCATTTCCTTCAAAAGCTCCCCCTTGATCAGTAGAATTAGTGGATTCAATACTGCTGCTAGTTTCTGATCTTCCTTCATTAGACTCTGAAGGATCAGTTCCTGATGAAGTAGACTCTGAGAGACTAGTCTGATCCTGACCAGTACTGTGTTCTCCTTGATTGAATTGCTCCCCCTCAACAGTAGCATTCCGTTGAGGAGCAATAGAGATTTCCTCTGGAGAACCTTTATCATCATTGGAGAGAATCTCAGAATACTTAAGATTTTCAAATTCCAGATTGTCATGGCTTTCATCAGTTTGCAAAATTCCAAACTTCTTATCATCAAATGCAGCATGAATTTATTCCATAACAATGTGAGTTCTGAGATTGTATACTTTGAAGGTCTTTGATGCTGAATATCCTAGAAAGATTGCTTCATCCGATTTGGCTTCAAATTTCCCAAGTTGTTCTGGATGAACTTTCAGGACATAGCATTTGCATCCAAAGATGTGAAAGTATTTCACACTTGGTTTCTTTCCTTTGATCATCTCATAGGGAGTCTTACCATGAGCATTTACCAAGGTACAATTTTGAGTAAAACATGCAGTGTTGATAGCTTCTGCCCAGAAATAGGTTGAAAGCTTTGCATCTGCAAGCATGGTTCTTGCTGCCTCTATGAGAGTTCTGTTCTTTCTTTCTACTACACCATTCTGCTGTGGTGTTCTAGGTGCAGAAAACTGTTGAGTAATTCCATTGTTTGCACAATACTCCTCCATTGTAGAATTCTTAAATTCTGTACCATTGTCACTTCTGAGCACTTTGACCTTGTACTCAGAGCTATTTTGAATATTCTTGACAAGTTCAATGATTTGCTGAGGAGCTTCATCCTTGTTGTGTAGAAAGAATACCCGTGTGAACCTTGTGTAATCATCCACTATAACTAGAGCATATCTTTTCTTGTTGATAGACATAATGTTTACTGGACCAAATAAATCAAGATGCAGCATGTGAAATGGTTCAATAATTGAATTTTCTGTCTTGCTCTTGAAAGTGGTTCTTCTTTGTTTTCCAAGCTGACAAGCATCACAAAGTCCATCTTGCACATAGTTTGCCTGAGGTAGGCCTCTCACCAGATGGTGCTTAACAAGTTGATTAAGCTTCTTGAAGTTGAGATGTGAGAGCTTCTTGTGCTAGTTCCATCTTTCATCATTTGATGTTTTGTTGTAAAGACATCTAATAGTTCCTTTAGATATGTCACTCAAGCTGGCTTCATATATGTTACCATGTCTCTGACCAGTCAGAACAATGTCTCCATTCTTCATATTCAAGATTTTGCATCCTCTACTGTCAAAGATTGATTGGTAACCCTTATCACCCAGTTGACTTATGCTTAAAAGTGTGTGTTTCAAGCCTTCAACCAGTGCTACGTTTTCTATGATGACATTCCCCAAAATAATTGAGCCATATCCCAGAGTTTTTCCTTTGTTGCCATCTCCAAAGGATATTACTGGGCCAGCTTTCCTCTCAAACTTTGTAAGCAGGGACTTCTTTCCAGTCATATGTCCAGAGCATCCACTGTCCAAGATAATTGAATGCTTCTTTCCAGTGCCCTGCAAACAAAAAGTAGCTAGTTAGAATTTTTTAGGACCCAACTTTGATTGGATCCTTTCTTACTAACTTTTGAACCAACAGGCTTTGAAGATTTTTCTTTTAATTTACCTGTTGCAGAGTCAACCTTAGACTTTGATTTCACAAACTGTTTGTGACTAAGAGTTTCAGATTTCACAGAATAATAGTCATAATACAGTTCATGATATTCCTTACACATATAAATGGAATGAAGTAAACTACCACAATGATAACAGGGTTCTTATGGTTGGTATTGAATTCTCTGAGTCTTGCGGAATCTGGACTCAGTTTTCCAAGAAGGCTTTTGATTGCAGTCTAGGGCCAAATGATTATGATTTCCACATTTATAGCATTTATTCCTAGGTGCATTAGGTACATTCTTGTAATTATTCTCTTTATTAATACCTTCTTTTCCATTCCTATTTTTCTGATCTTGCTAGACTCTGAAATACTTTCTAGTCTCTGTTTCAACTAAGACTTAGACAGAAAACCTATGTTGACATTCTTAGGTTTTTCTAACACTCTTTCATCTGAATTTCTATTGTTAATTCTTTTGTGCACAACTGGAGTACCTTTAGAATCAACAAATTTAACATGTTTAGGTTCAAAAACTATCTTCTTACCTTCAGACTTAGATGTGCTAGCTTCAATTTTACTATTATCATTGACAATAGCTACAGTATCTTCTTGCCTAGCCTTATCAAAACCTAAACCATTAACTTTACCAAGAATTTGATTTTCAATGATTTCTTGAGTCTTTTTACCAGAATTGTTAATGGTTTTAATCACATCTCTCTCTTCCTCTAGTTCTTTTCTTACATAGTCATAATCCTCAAGGATAACACCATAATCATGCTTAGCTTTATCTGAACTTAACTTATATTCTTCCATTTGAATTAACTCAGATTCAAGAAAATTATTTCTACTAACTAATTCATCATTCTTAGCCTTGAGTTCATCTTTTTCACTAGCAAGAATTTTGAAATTAGTCATAAGATTCTTAAACTCAACATGAATAGATCTAATATCATCAGAATCTAAGCTATCAAATGAATCAAGAGACTGAAGTGATACCTTCACAGAAGATGAAGAAGTTTTCTTTGGAGATCCAGGCTTGTCTGAAGCACTTGCCATCAATGTAATGTTATGCATTACCCTTCCCTGAATTCCTAGGCTTCTTGCACTCACTAGCAAAGTGTCCAAGCTCACTGCAGTTAAAGCATTAGATCTTGGCTTTATCAAGTTTGATAATTGTACTCTTGTCTTTGTCACTCTTCTTCTCCTCTTTCTTCTGAAAAGAGCCTTTGCTAAATCTTCTCCTGTTGAATCTTCCTTTCTTGAAAGCTTTAGCAAACATAGCAAAGAGTTCTTACATCTCTGATTCAGAATCATTATCTTCAGAGTCTACATCTGTAGTCTCTGACTCAGAACTTTCTTTGCTCTTCTGTTTCTTCAAGTCTCTTTCAGTAGATTCAGACTTTTCTTCTGGAAGCTTCTTTGATTCAGATTGAGCAGTGAGTGCAATAGTTTTCATCTTTCCTTCACTCCTGCTCTTTTTCTGCTGCCTGTCAAGTTCATAAGCTCTCAATTTTCCATAAACTGCTTCTAATGATATTTCATCCAGATCATTAGCTTCCTCAATTACAGATATCTTCTCATTGTAGAAATCAGGAAGAGCTTTCATGAACTTAGTATTCATATCCTCCAAGTCATAATATTTACCATGCATGGCCATCTCATTGATGAGTTTAGTAAACCTATCAAAGGTGTCAGTAAGTGACTCACCAGACTTGGATTCAAAGTACTCATACTGTTGTATGGGAAGTGTCCTCATATTCTTCCTGACAGGTTTTGTTCCTTCACAGTGAACCTTTAGATTGTCCCATATCTCCTTAGCAGTCTTACAAGAGAGAACATAGTTAGTGAGAACAGAATCAAGACTGTTGAATAGTATGTTTCTCACTTTAGCATCCTTAAGAACGTTCTCCTTTTCCTTATCTGTCCATTCAGATTTAGGCTTCTGTGCTGTATGTTCTGGAACAACTTTTCCTTCGATAGTTGCTTGAGAAACAAGCCTTGTTGGAACAAAAGGCCCATCTCTGATTCTGTCAAGATAATCAGGATCGGTTGCTTCCAGGTGATGCAACATCTTCACTTCCCATAGAGTATATTCGTTTCTCTTGAGCATAGGGATCTTAGTATTACCATCCTTGTAACCAGACATGATTGCAGATCTTTATGATTATTCGAAATCAACCTGCTCTGATACCAATTGTTAACTCGAATAACTTGTAGAAGGGGGGGTTGAACACAAGTTATATAATCGTGTCAGATTTTTGCTTGATTAGATGAACAAGAACAAACGAATGAATCAAACTTTGTTTGTATTAAAATAAATCAAATACAAACTCTACTAAAGGTGTACAATACCTTTAGCAGCTGCTGACAATACAAATCTTTCTCTCTCTGTTTGTTTCGAACTCTCGAATACAAACCTAATACAGAGCTTCACACGATATGCACTCTATAATTCTCAATTCCGCTATTCGCCCTTTTTACAATAATATAGAGAGAGTATTTATAATGCTACCTATCAACTAATAACAAAATTGTAATCTATCTATGATAATGTTCTGCCGTCCAGTTGATAGTTTCCATCAATAGAGAATTCGTTTCCTTCACGATATCTTCTTGCTTGTTCTCCAAAACAAAGATCCTGTTTTATAGCACTTGCCAGTTTCTGTAGCATCCGTAATGACATCATCAGTAACACGACTGATATCAGGATTTCCCATTGCATCAGGATCTGATCATCCATCAGTATTTGATCAGGATCTGACTTGCTGTATCAGGATCTGCTCTTAGTTCCTAAAATGTAGTCTCTGACGCACTGTTCCTGACTAAACTCTACAGATTACTATCTAACACATATATCCTATACAAAGTGCTAAATCCTTTATAAAATCAGGATATACAAGAAGTATTAGCAAAATTCTATTCTTAACATCACAACTTATGAATTATTCCTAACAAGAGTATATTGAGTCGTTAAAGGATATGACCTCGGAAGAGATGTTGAGAGAGTTGGATAACATTTGTTCTAAGTGGGAGACACCACCAGAGGATGTTCGTGTTGAGGCCGTTGTTCAAACTCCCGTTGGTGAACCACCTACATTCGATGAGTTGTTAGGAGACTTGAATCACACTTGTTCTATATGGGAAGCTAAATCTGATAATGACCATGTCAAACCGAGTACCATTGTTAAGAGTCCCATGGGAAAACCTCCTACATTTGACTCAACTTTGTTTCTTCCCGAGTTTGATCAACAGCCCTTGGGAAAAGATGGACCTTTAACTTATGTCATTCCTAGTGATTCAAACCATGACCAAACTTTCATTGTCTCTAATTTGCTTAAACAAAATAAAGAAGCCTTAAGTTGGTTTAGGGAGAACATTAGTGACACTTGTTCAGTAAGGTTGAATGATTCTATGTTGCTTGAGAAAATATTTGCTAATGAAATTTTTTAAAAATTTCTTGATATTTTCTCAAAGTTGCACCCCAATTTTCCCATCGGCATCGGCTAATTCGGTTTTATTCCTTTGTCTCCCCACGCGAAAGTTAGGTATAAAGGAGGAATTGTGTGCGTGTGTGAGTTGTTTTCTTTCGTAATTTTTTAGAAGTTTTCATTCTCCGTCATCCTTTATCAGGTATTACCTCGTTCTCCTTTACTCATTTCCCTTGAATTTGCGTACATTGAGGACAATACATGATTTAGGTATGGGGGTGGGTTTTAGTGTAAATATAAAAATCAAAAAATCCAAAAAATTAAAAAATGAAAAAATCACAAATAGAGATGTAGAATTGTAAATAGTAGAGTTCTAATCTTATTCTAGTATTGTTAATTGATTTCTAGTTGCTTGATGCACCCTTACATGCTATGATAATCTTGTGTTCCTTTAGCTTTTGATTGAGAAGTGATTTGCTAAGTTCTTGTCCACACACTTACACTAGCAAGGTGAAACTAGTAGACTTATTTGATTTGTGCAAGAAATTAGAAGGTATTGATTAGGTGTAAGATGATTTGGTTTTCATGCTTTGAGTACAAGTAAGTGCATTGAGGATACATTTACTTGAGATTGATTATGTTCTACCACACCAAGTGAGTTTTGAGCTTATATGCACATCTTTTGTATTTATATTCATTTGCTTGAGTGTCCACTTGTCATTTGCATTGCTAGCACTTGTTTGAGTTCTTTCTTGAAACACATGACATTGATTGATGATAAGATGATAAAGGCATTTAGGAATAACCCATATTTCCCAAAATATCCACACCATTCTTATGTGAAGTTACCCCTTTGAGCTTAATCAAATTCTTTCGGTGACACACCACATTACTCGCCTAAGACCTTTTTCTTGTACAGCCTTACGTATACTTGATCCCAATTTGTCAAAGGCTAGTAGGAACTTGAGGGAGTAATAAAGTGTGTGAAATGGGTTTACTTTTGTTCATAACTTTTGAGGAAATATATGTTTTGTTGGTTACCTTGTTAATCGATTTTCAAGTTAAATCTAAAGGAGGATTATGGTTTCTTATAGCTCTCATAAGAAAATAATAATAATAATAATAATAATAAAGGAAAAAAAATATTTATATATATATATGAGAGCATACTTATGTTTTTGTAATTCTCCTTCATTTGACTAGTCAAGTCTTTTTGTTATAAGTAGAAAAATAATTGTGTGGGGAGGAAGTTTGGTGTTGTGCATGATTTCCATGGTGACTACTAGCTTTTGACACTTCACCTTATTTTGGCCTTACTTGACATACCCTGTCTCTAGCCCCATTACAATCCAAATAAAGACCTTTTGATTGTCATCATTGATGTATGTTGTGTTTAAGTTAGAATGATACCAAATGTCAAGCATGCTTTTGATTTTGTTGGAATTGAGTGATACATTTACCCTTGTTCTTGAGTGAATGTTCTTTTGAGAGTGAAATGTGAGGTATTGCTTGTTTCTTTTGCATATGAGATCTCAAGTTTTGACTCTAAGGTGTGCTCTTGTAGACTTATCATGGTTTCCAATAATTTTTGCACTTGACATGAACTTGTAATCATTCTTGCATGCTTATTTAAGTTGACTATGTGAATCCTTGCACTTTCCACACCAAGACTTTGCAAATTCATTTTGATTCTTAAGTTGATGTATCATGAGAGGACATGTATGTGTGGTGTTGCATTGCCATGTAATCTTTTATACAAACTAGATGGATTTTGTGGGTACATTCACTATAGGCCCTCACGAGACCTCACTCGTCCACTAGGGCTGCCTAGGGGTTTAAAGGGCTTGTTGCATATGCCAAATGCAACCGGCACACCTACGAAAAGGAGTATAGGACTTTTTATCTAGATTTTCTTTTTCTTTTTGTTTTACTCGAGGACGAGCAAAAGATAGGTATGGGGGCATTTGATAAGTGCATATTTTTGCATTTTTTTATTACCTATTTATTGCTTGAACTCGTATTTTAACAATTTATTTTGTTGCATTTCAGAAAATTCGTGAATAAATAAAGAAATGGCAAAATAAAGAAATAAAGAGCAATGAAGGGAAAAAGAGGAAGAAAAAGGACTTAAATGAAAAAAGTAAAAAGAATTAGGAGCTTGGTGGAAAAGGAATCTTTGAAGACATGTGGAAGGTGGAGATCATCCCAACACACTAAATAAATGTATGGCCAAGATCCACTCTACAAAGCTTAAAGGGGAAGGAAACATTTAGATGGCTAGGATTTCTCCACCACACTAAAAGGTGTATGGTGGAGATTAACCCAACACATCCCTTAACCCTAATTCTTATCCTATAAATACCCCCTCACCCCCCTTATAATTATAAACTTAGATTTTAGGGTAGCTTTAAATTTTTTTTTTTAGTTTCATAATAATTATTATCGTTCGGAAACAACGAACGATTACTACTTCTAATAAATCTTTCCTCTCGAAATATAAGAGGAAAAATATGAATGACTGCTTTGATCATGGATTCAAATAAAATGATCCAGATCAAATCTCTCATCACCCCTCATAATTGACAAGATAGTTTTCAAAAATATTTTATCTCCCTTCGAGTACGAACAATGTACCTCGATACTTTTCCCAATCATATGGACCAATAACTCTTATACATACTACTGTACTTATATACTATCCGGATAAAATTCACAACAATAATATATATATATATATATATATATATATATATATGTATGTATATATATATATATATATATATATATATATATATATATATATATATATGCATTCAATTGCATCAATATCCGGTATTTGAGTAACGAGATAAAATACTGCAACTTGTAGTTAAAACATTTTGAACTGACATGTACCTTACATTGAAACATATATACTCTCAACAATAGAGTAAGGTTTAGTATACTTTCCTGGTGCTCCGTATGTAGTAGGGGCTCGTGGCGGAATCCGACAATCTAATCAAAGCCAAGAAACACGCGATTAATCCCCTATACGATCCATTTATAACTCAACGTTTAGACACTTAAGCCAATCACAAACAAGGCACTAAGGGGTCCCTCTATACTCGTACTAAACCCATGTTAATCGACAAACACCTTAATCACAAGTTTAGTCCAAAACCGATCCTCGAATCCATGTTTAACGTAAGATATTCTGTACCTCTTACTAACCTTTTACAGCCACGTTCTTTGCACATTATGTTGCCTTGATAACCCTTAACAAGTTCCGTGTTTTAGTCGACTCGAAATTCCTCTTTTAACTTAGCCAAAACGGATGGTCAAAGTAGTACCTCTAGAGTTGACTTTCCTGAAAATTACTATTCCTCGACTGGCACTCCAACACTTTTAATAAATCACTGGAAATGTATTTAAATATGAAACCACTTCTAAAATCATCCTTGGTATTTATAATATTTATCATAAAAGTTTTGATTCGAAAACACGGGTCTAGATAGGTGAAATATATTTTCAAAGTTGGGTCAACTGCGGATTTTTTTACTATTTGCACCACTTTTACTAAAACGTTCATAACTCCATAACCATTAACTCAAATGACGCACCGTTTTCGCATGCACGATCTAGAGAATGTCTAGAAGGTAACCAACTCAAGATTTGGCTCTGGTCAGAGGACTCATTTCTCAGAATTTACTAAAACAGGGCAGGGGTTTTGCATTGAATAGTATCCTCCCCTAAAAAGCTTTTCCACTTGTGCAACCTCGGCTTACGCATCTTTATAAAATAGGAAAAATAATGTTTTTAACTCAAAATCTTCGAAAAAACTTTCTAACTGACCTTAGTATTTATCCTCAAACTTTCATATTATAAATCGACTATTAAGGGTCTCATTAATAGCCTGAAAGTAGGAAAATTTCTGCAGTTCCATTCCTCCAACAAAATTCACTAAAATGGTCATATCTCCTAAACCGTAAACTCTTTTGACATGATTTTTGTGGCCAAATAAACTAGACAGCAATATCTACATAATATGGGCAGTGGTTACCATTTAAACGAAGTTGTAGTCTCGGGTGGCTACTGTTTTTAGGAGCTAACAAAATTTCGCCATTACGACGGCTATAAATCGAATGTTTCCATTTTACACCCACTCCAAATCAATCACCAAAGCATACCATACATCCTCAACATCAACCAACATCTATCATACTCCTCTAAGGTCACTGGTAAGGCTCAAATCCAACACCCAACATTTTACACATTAAACAAAGCCAAACAATCATAGAACTACTTAACATGAACTTATCTTTACATGAACATCCAAAACCACTTCAAAACTCATATAAAACTCAAAGGTAGGTTAGGGTTTTACCTTGATATGAAGCTTAGGGATGTCATTACACTATAACCAGGTCCTAACCTTGCCCAAGAAGCTTTTTGGAAGCCATTAACCCATGAACAAAACAAGGAAAGTTGATAGTTACTATTCATGACCCTATTCATCATCACTTTGTAAAATCTATATAAAATTGAAAACTTAGAGATTGGTTCTCAAATTTTTACCACACCTTCTAATCTTCAAGGGATTTCTTTTGAGTCCTAGATCATCACCAGGGGATACTTGAAGCTCGACTTGTTGGCTTTCTAAGGTGAGTGGTCGAAACTGCGAAAGGCTTGACAGTTTCGGTTCTTCATCTTGGAGGAGGGATTTGACTAGGCTATACTCCTTTGTTAGCCATGAAACTTTGAAAGTATGTTCTACATCTAATGAGGAAGCTATGGTTCAAATTTAGTGATTTATGAATGGGTAGAAGTGGAGTTATGAATTTTTCTTTGGCATGTGTTTCTGCTGGGCAGTTTGGTGTTTTCTTGGTTTAGCTTGCTTTCTCCTTCTTTCTTGACTTGTTTTCTTAGCAAATGGGCGATATTTTGCTACCTTAATCAGCTGTGCTACTCTTCATATTCTTCCTCCACACAAGTGTCAAGTAATGGGAGAGTTTAGGTGTCTTATTTGCATGGTCCTCACAAGAACACATCACCTAAACCACTTACTAACTACTTGCTACTTAGTTGGTTTCGCATTGATGCTCCAAATGTTGCACTTGATCAATTCATGTGGTACTTTGATCCTTGGTTAGTGTTTGATTGAAAATCCATTACACGTTTGTTTAATCACTTAATCTCGTTGTAAAGTTTTAGTGATTCGTAGAATGCTCGTTATACTAACTCAGGGGTTTTCGTTCTAAATCCTTAAATCTCCTTAAAAAATATAATATAAAATCTTCAAATCCTCAAATTAAATATTTCACTTGTCTTGTTCGCATTGAAATGCTCCTCACTACCCGTTCAAATATTCCATAAAAATAAATTTTGGAATTTCTGAATTCTGATCGCGTTTACATACACTTATCTACGTCGTAGATCACTAATATATCCTCGAAATATCCAATTCCTATCCCGTACATAGGGTGAGATGAAAAATTTTTCTAGTCCCCAAAATCACTATTCATCCATAATTTCACTATTCATCCATGCAAAGCACTATTCATCCCAAAAATGAAATTTTCCTCAAGTACAGAAACTACGGTTATTAAAGTATATATTACTATTTTGAGAATATGATTAATACATGTTGTATGTGCTAACTGGTAAACCGTTATAGGACGCGTTTGGGTAGAACGAGTTAGACGGTTAAGGTTATAAGCGTACTAAAGTAGTTACGAGTAGGAGCTCCAACTAAGAGCCAGCGCACGTGTAGATGGAATCTGGAGGAATGGAATAATTATCGGAGTTGACGAGTGTGCTCAGGTAGAGGCTGATAAGTGATAAAGGAAAGATAGATGTATGATCGAATAAAGGGCAAGGTATAAAAAAGTAAGAGGCTGATGTAAAGTGAGTAAAGAATTGAGATGTTGGAATTGGAAACTTCATGTAGTGAGGCAAGTATTCTTTCCCTCACTTATTGTTCAAGTAAAGTGAAATTCTCCTGTGTTAGTTATATGTTCTCTCAAATTCTTTCTTGCAAGCATCTATACCTTTCACTTTTAGTTTAAATAATGTGAACCTGTTCCGTTAATTATATGTTATTCTTTTCAAATTATTTTGCTAGTGTCTGTACCTTTCATTTTTATTTCCAGTGACATTCTTCTTCTATTAATTCATAAACATACATTCTCAAATTATTCTATTATTGTTTATGCTCTTCACCTATCATTTAGGTGATGGTTTCTTTTAAAATTATTTTATCTCTGTATTCCACGTCTTTACTAATGTTCTTTAGAGAACGTTTTTCTTCAAATTGTTATAAACTGATTCGAGGTTTATACTATCGTTGAAGCATGTGTTGCTCAGTGACGGTTAAAGCTGAGAATGAAATGAGATCTTCTTAATTATTCAACTCATTATTGTCAGGCCGATTCTGGCAGCTAAAGCCTACGAGTGCTTAGCCGACAGGAGTGGGACCTTGAGTAATTGAGAATTTCTTAAATCTTCTTTGGAACTTCAGATTCCTTTATTCCATGAATTCCTTATAGATGGTTGTTAAATTTCTAGAATCTTAATAGTTGCTTCTTTTCTTTAATTGATTAATGTTTCCTTATTGATATATGATTCTGTCTTGCTGAACTATACCATGCTTGGTCTAATCTTATTGTTTTGTTGTTATGATTCCTTATATCGAATGCTTCCCTGATTCTTAATCTTTTATTGTTACTCATGAAAAAGGATTAATGATTTAAAGATGTTTTAAAAATTCCTTATACTGGGCTGATCTTTTATCAGTGAGTATAAGGACTTGAAAGTGAAATGTTAAAGGTTTTAAAAGGTTTTGATGTGGGGGATTCCGTTAAAATGTTTTCCACGGATTCCTTCAAATTGGAGGCGTAAGAGGCTAGGATGGTCCTAGTCCAGCATTTTTTTATTTAGCATAAGAGGCTAGGGTGGTCCTAGTCCAACATTAAAGGCCAATGTGTTGCCTAATTGGGAACCCAATTTAAAGCTCCAGAGGGCTTCGTGTCCCATACGTGGCTGATCACCCGTATTGTCCGATGTTAAAGGAAAAACTCCAATCAGCTTAAAATGTTTTGAAAAGGTTTTATGAAAAGTATGTTTTAATGATGGAATGATTTTAAAGAAAGGAATGTTTTAATAGATATATATGTTTCAAGGTAAATGATCATTAGTTTCAAAATTGTGGATATCAGAGTTAGTTGTTTTTTATCTTGATCAAAATTGGGAACTCAGTAGATCAATGGGATTAAGGATGGATAGAAGTTTCCCAGTTATTCCCTTCTCGATCGACATTGTACGTTGAAAGTGGAGTAAGAATGATTGGGGGATTTCTTGATATTCTTTTTCTCAAAGTTTTATCTGACGCAGCATGGTTGAGGAAAATGGAAAATTCTTACTCTATGATGGAAATTGAATTATTCTTTTGAGATAATTATTCATTGATATTGTTCATCAATGAAGTGTTGAGATATTATTACTTCACTATATTATTAACTTGCTGAGCATTGTTGGCTCACTCTTCATTTTTTCCACCCTTCCTTTTCAGTTAGGGTTAAGGATTAGCTACCTACGTATTAAAATTTGAATTAGAGTGATGAGATACACTATACAGAATAGATTTCAGAGTCAGCCTGGATGCATATGGTAATGGACCGCGCTACGGATAAGAGGTATAGTGGTTATGATTAATGTTGCCATTTAGATTCTTGTTTCATACCATAACCTAAGATCGATCCTCGGTGAGGGGTCTTTATATAATCAAGTTATATTTGATTGTAATGGTTTGTGGCACCAAATCTTGACCCCGAATTTGGGGGCGTTTCAGGTTGGTATCAGAGCGACAGGTTATGGTCACTGAAACAAGTTAGGATGATTAGGTGTACGTATTTAGGTTAGATGTTAGATAGAACAATTTAGGATAAGGTTCGCTTTAAGTTATTAGGACGACTGTTGCAACGTTATTTGGTATTCCGACATATCGTACGAGCAGGAATTCGATTCATCCGAAGATTCGACTTAGGACGAGGTAGTTAATTCGAAGCAGCAGACATTAAATTGACAATCGAAGCTACCAGTTTGGAGGATAGTACCTGTAGACTTTACGTATCTTCCAGATTTTCTTTTACGAATTTAGTTACCTCGTGAACGTTATAGAGAGTACGAAAAGATGGCAAGCAAGATGCGAAATGCGAATACTGGCAAGTGTTGGAGTAAGGGTGTGGCTATTCACTACCAGGCACCAGCTGTTGATTTCATTTAATTTATTATCTATGGGGATTTAGCCTTTGTTTCTGTCCTTCTTTCTTTTGTTTGTATCATATCACCTTTGATAATCAATTATACTTCATTTGATGATGAACTTTGTATATCAGATTTATTTAAACACATTCCTACTTTTCAGAGATACCTCCATTTTCCAGGGGTTACTTGATCCAACATTGTGCATATAAATTTTTAAGACTCTTGAACTCTTTCTGTTTTTCCCTGAACAATTGACCTTCTTTATCCAAACTGGGATGAACAACCCTCTGAATGTAGGGGATTCAGAGATATTTTATCTATGTGATAGAAGTCTGGTGGGACACCACTGATTGTGTTTGTCATGAAAGTACTAAAGGTTGGCCACCTTTTTGTACTATGGCGGTTGACCTAAGTGACAAATGCAACCTGAAATTAGTTCAATGATTATATTGATCTCTCAGTTAAATTCTTTTATAAAATTCTTATCAAACAAAACTCATCTTATATTCATACATGTTAATACTTGTCTATTCTATTGATCCCTTTTGTTATAAACCCTTGTGATTTCTAAAAGTTATCAATGATTGAGAGCAGTAAAGATGGAGACGATGAAATTTTGAGTGATTTAAGCTATAATTACGTCGAATGAAAATTGGATGAGCAGGTTTGAGAATTGAGGTTAAAGCAGAGATTTATCAAGTTAGATTACGCAGTAGATTGACAACACACGTACAAGATTCGATAATACGGAGAAACTGATTATGGTTAAGGAGCAGATGATAAGGACATGAAATGATAATTTTGTTAAAGTTGGAAATAGAGTGATGATTGATATAATTAGCATGTGATAGTTATCTTGAATGAAAGAGTGTTGAAGAACACTTGTTTATTATATATTTTCACTGTGGATACAGTAGATAGAATACTACAAAATTTGGATGTTTGAGACCAATTGTCAGATATAAAAATTTTAGAAACGGGATAACTTGAGCGAGCCTGACAGTTGTCTTTAAGAATTTCAACAGGAATAGAAGCTTTGGATAAAGGAGTGAAGTGATTGTGTCAGAGTTAACAACTTATATGGACATAGTTTGAAGAATCACGAATATTAAGAGTAAAAGAGATTTGACCAAGACGGAATGAGGCGGTAGGAAAAAGGAAGACAGAGAACCAGGAAATTTTCAGAATTGGTTAACAGAAAACATGAGGTTCAGTGGAAAATAGTGCAGGACCTAGGAGACTTAAACCAGCAACGCGGGACAAGATAGCCATCGATAGAATATGTATTAGCAGCCACAATAGACCTCCATTGTTAGAAGGAAGGAATTCTAGATGAAGCATACTGAAGATTGTCAGCAGACAGGGATATAAAGTCGGTTACTTATTTACTACCAGATATGTAATCAGGTTCAAATATTTAAGATCAGAAGACATCACAATATATTTGAGGATATAGGAAGGACTTCCATATGATTTCTAAGCATGAGCTTTGGAATTGGAAGAAGTATAATTTTTAGGATATGACAGAAGGATCGAAGTAAATGTCCTGACGATGAGGCATTAATGAATTGGGAAAGGCCAAAGACGCCAGTAGAGATCGAAAACTTTGAGGGACCAGCTAGGAATTATCGAAGGTTGTCAAAGATTTTACCATGATAGTTACAATAGTGGACAAGCCTACAAATCAGGAAACGAATGGATAAAGGTGGCGAAAGCTTTCAGGAGTCGAGGAAGAGATTGAAAACCGTCCTGGAGTCAGTGCAACCAGATGGACAAAGAAAGGATGAATATGGTTATGAGTAGAGCGTGGAAGTTGTATCAATTATTTTAGTCACGTGGATTTTGTTTTAAAGATTAAATTATTTACCTATTTACTGCAAGTCGAGGCAGATTTCTTCGCTTATATGTTTGCTGCAAGTCAAGGCAGGTTTTGTTTTAGTATTGTATATGAATGAATTGTTTATGGATGATTAAGTTAGTAATTGACTTCAAGGATCTTAATAATGGAAGAAATGACTTGGAAATTGAAAGAGAAATGTTTGAGAATACCGTCATATGTTTTCTTATAGTCGATTCTGAGGACTGAATCCTATTAAGGGGGAAGGATATAACGCCCTAGAAATATCGTACTTATAATTATTATTATTCAATATTAAATATTAAATATGGATTATATGCGGTGAATTTTTTTTAGATTAAATATATGTGACATCAAGTTTACATGCTTATATGATGATGTATATATGAAATGTGAGTCCGTGTATTTTTATTTGAATTTTTATGATTTAAAATCCATTTAAATTATGCATTATGGATCTTTTGAGATTTTTATAAAATCATTGGAGTTGATAAAAATCATGAAATCTTTTGTATTATTATCTTTGTGTAATTATTTAGTTTTTAAAGTATGGGAATTATTTTGGATGTTTAAGTATTTTAATATGATTTTAAGAATTATATTGCATTTTAAGGACCCTAACTTGTAAAATTCATATTAAATTAATTTTTGACCCTAAAAATATTTTAAAAATATGGGAGTGTTTGTTATTTCATGATCTTTATTTTACCAATTTTAAATTTATTTTTCCCCTCATTTTTCTGTTTAATTTTGAAATTAGAAATGATTTAAAAAGGATTTTTTTAATTTGTTGTCACAATGGTGAATTTACAAGTTTGCCCCCAGCCTTTTCTTAATTAAACCCAGCTTCAGTTCTTTCTTCGGTGTGGTGCTCGGTAGAATTCTCTGGAAGCCTCTTTGAGTCTCTCTCTCTCGAACTCTATGTTCTTTTCCTCAAAATCTCTCTCTCAATCTCGCTTCCCCAATTTCTCTCTCTCTCTGGCAATAAATCTCTCTCTCCCCTTTCTGTTTATCCCAACTGCCCCCCTTGTTGTGCGTGTGTAAATCGTGGTGTTAGTGTGTGTATTGACTGTGTACTATGTGGATGTGTGGTGATGAACTTCGAATTTACAAGAAATCGGTTCCGTCCCCTCGGTTTCTATTTACTATTATTGTGTGTGCTGCGATTCGTGTGTGTGTTGCTGAGTCGAGTATGTGTGTGCTTTAATTGTGTGTGTATATGATCTGGGTGTGTATGTCGAGCTTGGTGTTTGGTTAGCCTGATTTCCTTGATGATTTTGCTACAAAAATTGAACCTATTATCCTCCCCTGTGCTGTGTTGAGCGCGTATGCGCGTGTGGTCAGAATCCTTTATCGAGTTTGTGTCGATTTATTAGGGGTTTTTGGACTCCTTTATTATTGAGTATAATTGATTCGTTTAATTATGAAATTACCCGCTGAATATTGTTTGTGGTTTGTATTGGTAGAGTTTCGTGAGTGGAAACCCGAGATAGGGTACCTCCGAAACTATGCCCACCGGCGGTAAACTTCGGTGAGTCGGTGAAAAAAAATATAACGACCTAGAATTTTTTGCGTTTTTATAAGTATTTAATTAGTTGTTAAATGAAAATTATGTGAATTATGTGATATGGATATTTTGTGAAGTCAAGTTATGTGTAGAATCATGTTTAGATGATTATATGATGATTGGTATGTGATATGATTTAGTCTTTAAAATTGGTGGGAGCATTTAATTGTGTGTTTTGGTATTTTTAAAATGATTTAAAAAGCTTTATTGCATTTAAGGGTTTCTTTATTTCAAAAATTCATATAAAATTCATTTTTGATTCAAAAATTATTTTAAAAATTTGGGGTTGTTCCTAATTTTATAAACTTTATTTTAAAATTTTTATTTTAAAATTTTTATTTTTATTTTCTCCCCATTCCTTAATTTTATTTCGAATTTACATTGATTTAAAAATCAATTTTTCAACAAAATTAATTACAATTGTTAAATGACATTTCTGCCCCTGCTTTATTATACAAGAGGCGACAGCCTCTTCTCCCTTCTTCCTCACTTCTCTCGACTGTTAATCTCTCTGTTCTCTCTCCTCTCAGTACTTTGTCTTTCTCCTTGGTCTAGTCTCTTTCCGGCCGGTCTATTCAGTTTAATGCCGGAATTATGTCCAGTTTTCAATCATGTATCTTGTACTGCTGTTGCATGTCATTTTTATGCAGAAACTTCAAAACCTACTTTGAGTTTTGCTTCGGTTTAACTTAATTGCTTCGATTCTTGCTTAGTAGCGATGCCCATGATTTCTAGTACTTGTTTTGTGCTCGAATTGTGTTGGTATTGTGCTGGGTTCCGATAGTTTGTATATATATGTGTATACCGTGTGTATATATTCGGGTTTATGTGATTATCATGTTGAATTCTTGCACTTTCTGATGATTATTAGTATATAAACTTGTTTAGAGGTAGAGATTTCGTGTTGGAGGCTCAATTAAGAGTACCTGTTAGGTCCGATACGATTGTAGAAGGGGGGGTTGAATACAATCTATACCATTTTATCGAAATTTGTTCTTTAAATAAAATTTAACTTAAACAAATTTGAGCGGAATAATACAACACAAATTTCAAGTTGAATATAACAATATATTAACTTGATGGGTGTTACAAAATCAATCCAAATGATTATCAAGTAATTAATAACTAATTAGAAAATTCGACATGAACTTTTCTAATTTAGTTAATTAAAATCAAGATATCAAGTTGTGAACTAGGAAACTTAATTCGCTAGTATTACAAGAACCACACATAAACAAGTTCCAACGGATAGAATATTACAAAAGAGATGAACTTGAATTTCCAGAATTATGTTTGTAAGTGTTCTTGAGCTTGAGAGAGAGAGATATGAGCTGCTGGGATTTTTTAAGAAGTTGTAAGTGAATTGTCTACTGCCTCTTTGCTGCTTCTGATATTTATATTCCGTCCATAGTCATATTGTGTTGTTTTAATTGATATAACAATCAATTAACACATATATAACATTCGGTATGACTATCCATTGAAAGAAATATGACTGTCCCATTAAATATAACTTTCGGTATGACTATCCATGAACTGAATATGACTGTCCAATAGCCACTTGACTTGAATATAACTTTCGGTATAACTATCTCCTTTTGAACTGAATATGACTGTTCAATAATCATTTCCTTTGTATATGACTTTCGGTATGACTATTATTTGAACTTAATATGACTGTCCAAACCATTCCCTTTGTATGACTATCCTTTTGAACTATATATAACAATCGGTATAACTATTCTTAGATAGTTATATTGTTATATATTTTCAGATTATAATTAACTAAATGATTTATATAAATCACTTAATTAATTAGTTCTTTTTCAGATTAATTCTTATTTAATTAATCTAATAATTACTTTAACAAATATATTAATTCTGATAGAATTAATTTATTTAATTAAATTAACTATTTGATTTAATTAATTAAAATAGAATTAATACAACTCCTTTTAATAGTCAAAACTTCACTGTGGACCACGTAATTATAATAACGAACATACACTGGATTTTTGTTGACGCTCGATGTACTGTCTGGTTCATGAACGACTAACTCCAATCTCTGTTCTTCATCTTGACATTAAACTGTGGTCTTTTTCTTTTCTTCACTCTCTCCGATCATTCTGAACTGATATTGTTTCTTATCACTTATAGAAACCTCTGTCCTTGAAATAAATCCATGTATTTCAATGCTACACTGATGCTTGATCAGGCAACTGAATCTTCTTCAGTGTAAAACATCAAAACTATAGATTGACTTGTTGATTTTTCTTCTGACAGTTGTCACCTTATGAGATTCCTGTGACAGATGATATTATTTACTTATTACAAACTACTTTAATTGGATTAGGATCCTCTAACTACAAATAGGCTGAGTCATATGCCTTTCAATCTCCCCCTATTTGTTTGTTAGACAGTAACAAGCAAATACCTAGAGGATTCTTCAACTAATCCCAATTAAATAAGTAAAGAATAAAACTTTAAATGCTAAGTAAATAATGAAAAAGTTCTGGTTCATATATAACATTATCCAGATTCAAACAGAAAAGATAAATACAAGATAGATGATCCTCTAGACTGATCACATAGTATAATTATGCTATCTTGTTCTATCTAAGCTCTAAAAATATCACAAGTAGAGCGGTTCTTCAGTTTTCACTTCCTCCAGGTCTGAACTCTCCTTCTTCTTCTTCTTCTTCATTCAGGACTGGTAGGCTTTTATGTAGCTCAACATCAACTAACATTTCTTTCCTTGATGATAGCCTTGTAGGAAGTACCAATGGAATTCCAAGTGATTTCCTCAACTCACCTTTGAATTTTTCATAGTCTTTTACATTGGTTTGAGCATAAGATTTGATATGATCTGCAGTTTCCCGTTTAAGTTGAGAAGTAAATCCATGATTTCTAAGAATGTACTCCACAAATACCAAGTGTTTAGCAGAGTGCTCATACAAATCTTTCGTCTGAAGTTTGACTGTATGTATCACTTCACCCTTAAGAAACTTCACTTGCTTAGGCTCTTCTATCACTTCCGGTCCAGCTCTTTCAGCAAACTCTTTGAACTTTTCATGAAGTAGTATTCCCAACTCAGAGGATGTTCTTACCTTTGGTCTAAGAGCCCAGAGTTCTGTCAAAGATCTGTCATAAAAGAATTGAAGGGACACTCTGAATGTTCCAACATTATGACATTCAACGAAAATTACTAACTCATCGGTTCTTGGTTCAAAAGCAGAAGATATCCTGACGACTTCTGTTTGTAAGGCTTTCACATACCCTTCATGTATTGGATTTGAATTCTTAAACTCATCAAGAATAGCACTTAGCCGACGATCATCATATTCAGACATTTGTGGTGAGTCTATAGCTTTTTGAGCTCGTTCCCACTTGTCACCACTTTTTAATCTGATGTATGTTCTCCTAGCTTGTACCTTAAGTGCATGTTGACGTTGCATTGCTGCAGCTTCCTCTTTTTGAAGTTTTTCTTTATGAGCAATCAAGTCCAATGTCTTTTTAAGCCTATCATCTCTCAATTTTAGTTGAGCTTCTTGTCTGTCAATTTCTGCTTCAGCTTCAAAATCTAGACGTATCTGTTCAGCTTCAGCTTCTGAGTCTATGGGCATTTCATCTTCCCAGTCCCTGAGATCTGGTTCAGGTAATACTTCTCCCATATCTGTGAACTTTAAATCAGCAAACATGTCAATACTATCTGGTTCACCTGTGTAGTAGTAACCTTCAATATCTTCAGGTTACATGTCAATACTATCTGGTTCACCTGTGTAGTAGTAACCTTCAATATCTTCAGGTTCTTCAAGCATGTCAGAACTTCCAATTTCTTTCCTCTTCCCCTTATCTCTCCTATCACCTTGATCAGCTCCTTGATCAGATTTAGATTTACTTGAACTTCCTCCATGTCTTGACTTCTCCCCCTTAGTTGATGAATCCTCTACAGAGGGAACAACATCAGCAGGCTTCGGGTCACGTTCATCACCATCACCTCCTCCATCTTGACCTTCAAAGAACTTTCTTTCTTCTTCTGTTGGAGTGATAGTTCTAGTAATGATGTTATACAAGTGAGTCAACCCTTTTGCTTGAAGTGCATTCTGCCTTTCAATCTGACTAAGTCGATGTTTCGTGGACAAGTGATGTTCATTCATGTTATTCTGAATATCTTCAATCTGATTTGACATTGAAGATATAATGAGATCTTGAGCCACTGTGACATCTCCAGAGTCTTCAATTGCTTGTTGTTGAGTTAGCTTGAGTGCACTGATCTTGTTGTTGAGGATAGTTCTCATGTTATCCATATCAAATCTTAAGTTCTTGTTATCCTCTTCAGCTTGAGCAAGATTTTCTTTCATTTGAGCAAGTTGTTCCATAAGAGACAGAGTGTTTGTGTCAGTGTGTGCTCTCACTTCAATAGCTCTCTGAGTATCACTCACCTCACGTGCTAGTGTTTCACTCAGATTTGAAGTAATTCTCACATCACTCCTCTCATAATCCATAGCTGCATCCATTATACCTGCAGGAGAAATCACCCTAGCCTTCTCTTGGAAGGTCAGTGGTGGTGCAATGGGAGTTCGCAAATCCCTATCAACCTGTGAGAGTTCTTCTGCCGTAACAATGGCAGGCACTGTAACTTGGTCAACTTGCATGAGAGTGTTTTCAGCTTCATTTGAGAAAATGTCTTCCCCCATTGTAAGTAACAAGGGAGTAGTTGATGAACTGAAAGGGTTTACAGTTGACTCAGATGTAGTTTTACTTTTCTTTTGAAAATGCAGAACTGTAGTTTCACTCAGAATATCACAACTCGGATTGTATCGTTTGACTGACAATTTCTTTCTTTGATAGTATTTGGAGAATTTGGATTTAGTATTTGGTGTATTGACCTGGGTTAGAGGTTGTGGTTGTACAGCCCCTTGGTCATTTCTCGCACTTGTTTGACTATCAGAAAGATATTGAGATTGAGTAGAAGTTGAGTCAAATACCTGATCATTTACATTTCCAACATCTTCAGTCTGAATGGGTTGATCCACTTGATAGTGAGGTTCAGGATCAATTAACGGTTCAGGTTCTGGTTGATGTTCAGTAGCTGTGAGTTCTGCTTCAGGTTCTGGAGCTTGTTCAATTGCAAGTAGCTCAGCAACTGGTTGAGCCACAACATTTGGCAAATTTATGAATGTAGACATATATGGTGTTATGACTACTGGAACATGCGCCAGAGTACCAGAAGTATCCAACCTTGTGTAGAACTTCTTATTTGGTTTACCAGACCATTGAACTCGGTCATTTTGAAAAGGAGTAGGCTGATCCGTAGGCATAAGATGATTAAAAATTAATGTCAAAAATCGAGGATAATGACATTTAACCAGTTTACCTTTCTCAAAGTTCTTCCTAGCTTTCTTCACACAATTTATCAAAATAGGCCATAGCAAGTTACCAAAATTGATTCTTCTGTTGTAAGCAATTGAGTAACCAATAGACTGCAACATTCCCGTGATGACAGTGTTGTTACTCTTGGTATAATTAGCAAAGACCTTTGCAATGATTTCGAAGAATATGTTCCATTCTTGAACCAGGTTACTTTTCAGGGGACGCTTAAGATCCAATTGACCTTGATAATTCAGATGTGTGAAGAAATGTGTCAACTCATCAATTGAAGGAGGCTCATTAAATTGTTCAGTAGGCAGTCTCAGAGCAGCATTGAAGACAGATTCATCCACTGTATATGTCTTATCGCTGAAGTTGAAAGAAAATGATCTATTGTCTGAGGCCACCATAGCTGTAGTACACATTAATTTAAGCGGACCAAATTTCATGGGAACATTTGCAGTTATAGCATGACTACAGATATTATGATCGTTCAGAAAAGATATCCACGGTTTGAAACGATCCACCGAGCAATCCTCGGGATTAAAATATCCAATAAAGTTGTGATTAACAATCTCAAAATTATTATAAGTGTCAGCCATTCCAAATCAAATTTTAACCTTAGAGAATCTGCAAAATTCAGCAATTAAACTTATTAATACACAAAATTCGAATAAATAAATAAATAAAAATTCGAATAATCGAATTCTTCACCAAAAATTTTGAAAATTTGAGGCAATGATCTCCATAACATCACAAACACACGTCTATTTTTAGTTTTTACAAAATCACAGTCTTTGTTCTTGAATTACAAATCGAATTTTCGAAATTTTCAAACTCAAAATCTCAAGAACTCGTATAATCCTTACATTTAAACCGTCGTTTTGATGATTATCGACTGGGTAATCGATTAATGTTCTTAGACAGGTGATTACAGCGTGAATCGTGAAGAAAATTGGCCAGAAATTCGACTGTAAACTGTGTGTATCGTGTAAGTATCGATTGTTATATTGGGTGACTTAACACGCCAATGAGAAAAAAAAATCTAAATATGACTATCTGATATAACTCTCGACTTATATACAAAACAAGTCTAATATGACTATCGGTTGATAGTCATACCGATAGTTATATTACGTATAAACGTAATATGACTATCCTGTACTTAGTCATATAACAGCTTATGGTATTAAAAGACACTAATATGACTATCGAAAAACAAAGAATATTACAATGTAACATTACTATTTTGACAGTCATATTTCGTACAAAACCAACAATATAACTATACACTAATTAGAGTTATATTTACAGAATACAGCAATATAACTATTTAATTACTAATATATATATATATATATCTAAAGTTATAACACATTAAACTAAACTAATATAACTATCACAAAATTCGAATATAACAATCAGATGAATTGTTATACCGAGAGTAATATTAACAAAACAACAATTATAACTATCCTAAAATTTAAATATTAACAGGATATTTAGAACTAGCAAATTCTAAAAATGAAACAATTTAATTTCTATCAAAAACCAAGCCAAAAATTAGTAAAATAATTTACACTAAAATTAGCAAACCTAATAAAAATTAAACAAACGATCATATGTAGTCCTTTTTACGAGATCAAACATTAATAACAAAAGGACAAACATTACAAATTAAAATAAATAAAATATTGAATATATACAAAATTATTTCTGGTGAATTAATAAATATCAATTTTCTGATAAAATAAATTCCATATAGAAAATTATTCAAGAAAAAAATATAATTTATTAAACACAAAAAAAATAATGAAACTGATTTTAAAATAAAAACATTTTCAGGAAAAATAGATTTCTCATAAACTACAGCTAGTAAAATTCGAGAAAAATATTTTTAAGGAAAATGAATCACTCTAAAATTACAAGAAGTATTTAGAGATGTATAACGAAGATAGTGATAAAACCTTAAGAAGAAACAAACAACATTATAAGTTGATAAAATAATTATACAAGTGATTTCAAATAACAAATATTGTACACAATAATCACTTGAAAATTATTAAAGATCAAACCTCAGATATTAACTAGTTTAATTACTAGGACTATTTAACATACCCAATTCACCAACAAGTCTGGTGAATGTGGATTCGTCAAGAGACTTAGTAAAAATATCTGCTGTTTGTTCTTCCGTAGGTACAAAAAGTAACTCCACGGTACCATTCATGACATGCTCTCTAATAAAATGATACCTGATGTCAATATGCTTTGTCCTTGTGTGCTGCACAGGATTGTTAGAGATAGCTATGGCACTTGTATTGTCACATAAAATAGGAATTTTATCTAGTACAAAACCATAGTCTCTCAGCTGATTCCTGATCCACAAAATCTGTGCGCAACAACTTCCAGCAGCTATATATTCAGCTTCAGCTGTTGAGTTGGAAACTGTTTGTTGTTTCTTGCTGTACCAGGAAACCAGTCTACCACCTAGGAATTGACAACTCCCGGAGGTGCTTTTTCTATCCACAACACTTCCTGCATAATCTGAATCTGTATATCCAACAAGATTAAAACCAGAATCTTTAGGGTACCAGATGCCTAAATTAGGCGTACCCTTAAGATATCTCAGGATTCGTTTAACAGCAATGAGATGAACATCTCTAGGATCCGATTGGAACCTTGCACACAAGCACGTAGCATGCATAATATCAGGTCTACTTGCAGTAAGGTAAAGTAATGAGCCTATCATACCTCTGTAGCTTGTGATATCTACCTTGATAGAATTTTCACATGCTCCAAATTTGACCGCTGTCGATGATGGTGTTCTTGCTGAAGATGAGTCCTCCATTTGATATTTCTTGAGAAGCTCTTTGACATACTTGGATTGACAGATAAATATTCCATCTGTCCTTTGACTTACTTGCAATCCAAGAAAGAACTTCAGCTCACCCATCATGCTCATTTCAAACTTACCCTGCATTAACTTAGCAAATTTCTTGCAAAGAATATCATTAGTAGACCCGAATATTATATCATCCACATAGATTTGGACTAATATCGTATCCTTTTTATGTTTCTTTGTGAAGAGAGTTTTGTCTATGACACCTCTTGTAAATTCATTTTCAAGTAGAAATTCAGAGAGTGTGTCATACCATTTTCTTGGTGCTTGCTTAAGACCATATATTGCTTTAAAGAGAAAGTAAACATACCCCAATAAATCTGGATCTTCAAAACCAGGTGGCTGTTCTACATATACCTCTTCATCCAGTTTTCCATTCAGAAAGGCACTCTTGACATCCATTTGATAAACATTAAAGTTTGAAAATGCTGCAAATGCCAAGAATATCCTTATGGCCTCAAGTCTAGCCACTGGAGCATAGGTTTCATCATAGTCAATGCCTTCAGATTGTGAGTAACCTTTTGCTACCAGTCTTGCTTTATTTCTTATTACTGTACCATCTTCATCAAGTTTGTTTCTGAATACCCACCTTGTACCAACCACTGTTTTATTTGTCGGTCTGGGCACCAGCTTCCACACTTCTTGTTGTTTAAATTGATTGAGTTCATCTTGCATAGCAATCACCCAATCAGGATCTGAAAGAGCTTCTTCAGTTTTCTTAGGTTCCATTTCAGATAGAAACCCTGAATAATTACATTGATTTTGAAAAGCTCTTCTAGTCTTTACACCAACATCTGGATCACCAACGATTAGCTCAAAAGGATGAGCTCTATTCCAGACAGTCTGTCTTGGAAGATTTAATCTTGATGATTCGCCTTGATCTTCATTATGATGTTGAATATGACTAGTAGATCCTTCATTAACTCCCCCTGAGTTGTTGCCAGGCTGATTAGATGATTGTTCAGAATCATTAGAGACACTTTCAACATTATCATGATTTTCATCACCATTATTCTGAGTAGTCTCATCATTGACATTGTTGTCATTAGCATCAGCAAACACTTCAGGTGGACTATCATCATCTGATTCTAGATCTGTCATATCTTCAAAAGACAGCTTTTCAGATGAATCTTCAGTTTGGATATTAGGAAGTTTTGTGTCATCAAATGTAACATTGACACTTTCCATTATTTTCTGTTGATCAATTAGATACACCTTATATGCTCTTCTAGTATAACCCACAAAAATTGCTTCATGTGCTTTTTCTTCAAATTTACCACCTTGATCGTCTCCTTCTTTTAGCACAAAGCATTTTGTTCCAAATACATGAAAGTACTTGAGTGT
This sequence comes from Saposhnikovia divaricata, assembly GCA_036435485.1. NCBI lineage: Eukaryota > Viridiplantae > Streptophyta > Magnoliopsida > Apiales > Apiaceae > Saposhnikovia > Saposhnikovia divaricata. The sequence goes on along the minus strand of CM071595.1, from coordinate 63,185,521 downwards.
TGGTTTCTTTTCTGTTAACGCTTCATAAGGTGTCTTCATTAAGTCTTTGTTGATCAGCGTTCGATTCTGGGTATAGCATGCAGTATTGACAGCTTCAGCCCAAAAGCTTAATGGAAGCCTTGATTCACTTAGCATAGTACGAGCAGCTTCAACCAAGGTCCTATTCTTTCTTTCAACTACCCCATTTTGCTGAGGAGTTCTTGGAGCCGAGAACTGTCTTGTTATACCTTTCTCAGTACAGAATTCATTTAGAACTGCATTCCTGAATTCAGTTCCATTATCTGACCTTATCGCTCTTACTGGATACATTGAATCAAGCTCAATCAACTTGATATGATCAATCACTAACTGTGGAGTTTCATCTTTGGAATGTAAGAACAAAACCCATGTGAATTTAGAGAAATCGTCAACAATCACTAGAGCATATCTTTTCTTTGACATTGACATCACATTAACTGGACCAAACAAATCCATATGAAGTAATTGTAATGGTTCAGTTATTGATGATGTATTAGTGCTCCTGTGAGTTGCCCTTTTTATCTTCCCTTTTTGGCATGCGTCACATAGTCCTTCTTGTGTAAATTCCATAGAAGGCAAACCTCTCACTAATTCTCTTTTAACAAGAGAGTTCATTGTTTTGAAATTCAGGTGAGAGAGCTTCTTGTGCCATAGCCAACTTTCATCTGTGGACGCTTTAGAATAGAAGCAATTGAATTCCTCAGTGCTTCCCGTATTCAAGTTAGCTACATACAAGTTTCCTTTTCTGACTCCAGTTAGCGATGGTTGTTCACTTCTTTTGTGAGAAATCAGACAATTCTTTTTATTAAAATGAACATCAAATCCTTTGTCACAAAATTGACTGATACTGAGCAGATTATGCTCAAGTCCTTTTACAAAGGATACTTCTTCTATGATAACATTTCCAGCTTCAAGTCTGCCATATCCATCAGTTCTACCTTTGCTGTTATCTCCAAAGGTAACTACTGGGCCGGCCTTTTCCACCACGTTTGTTAGCAGGGTTCTATCTCCAGTCATATGCCTTGAACATCCACTATCCAAGATCCAGGTTACACGTTCAACCTGCTCAACACCCTGCAATGACAAACGGATTAAACCTTCTTCGGAACCCAAATTTGATTGGGTCCTGCGGTTTTAAAATATTGGCCTTTATCAGGCAAAGCAACGCTTTTAATTTTAACATCTTTAACCAATAAACATTTAACCTTATAAACAGATTTGAAAATCTTTTGTTTTATTTTAGGTATCCATGTTTCTTTAACAGCACGGACACTTGTGTCATTGACTGGACACTTGACCTGGTAAACATTCTTCGTAACCCTTTGTTTGTTCTTAGGTTCAAATGTCTCTCTCCTAACTTGAGAAGGAATAACAGTCTTTGACCGAACATTATTGTTCCTGTTCATATGCTGTCGCGGAGCAGTCTGTTTATCACATGCATAGCTACCATTAAAATATGCTCGCATACTATTAAAAGCACAAGTTATACAATTAATAATACCACATGATTTATGAGATGGATCATTAATAGGCATGGTGTGCATATCAGACATGGTATTTTTCTTTTTCAACTGCTCGTTACTTAAACTACTTTTAGACGAACTAGTTAACTCAACATGCTTAACTGGTTTCTTAGTAGTTTTGACATTTCCAAGAACAATGCCATTAGCACTGTCCTCATTTCTTATTTCTTCCTGGATGACCATAGAAAGAATATCTGGTGGTCCAGCATCAGATTTCTTAAAGAGGGGATCTTTAACTTTCTTAAGAACATGCGGTATCCCTCTTTCTTCAGCACTAACAAGGTTAGGGGTATTTATGCCCAACAATCCAACAGCTTCGTTGTAGCCATACCCTATCCCTACTGTTTGTTCAACAGCTTGTTTGTTAAAGAACTCCTTGGAAATTTTAACATAATTATAACAAGCCCTGACCTGCGTTTCAAGTTCAGTAATTCTAGCCATTTGTTTGCCAACAACTTCTAGAATAGATTTCTCCTTGGTGAGAAGCATTGTTATTTCATCTCTTTGTTGATCTTGATTAATGTGAATCTTTTTCAATTCTGACACTTCATTTCCAAGTTTAGTGCTTAGTAGATCTAGTCTATTATATCCAGTTTGTGCATTACCTAAGGAATTATATAGACTACGAATTAATTCAGTGTCAGTAAGAGTTACCTGTCCGTTCTGCTGATCAGATGATTCACCAATTGCCATTAGCGCAAGATTTCCATATTCTTCATCTTCGCTATCCGTGTCATCCCAACTCTTACCGGCTGCAACATAAGCTTTCCCAGGTTTCTTCTTCTCAGCAGCAAAGTCTCTTCTTTGAGTTTGCTTGGGTTTCTGGCATTCAGTGGCAAAGTGCCCCAATTCATTACAGTTGAAGCAACGAAATTTGCTTCTGTCAACAGATCCAGTTTTGTATCCTCCCCTGTTACTAGAGGAAGAAGAGCCTCCTCTCTGGAATCTGTTATTTGACTTGAACCTGTACTTTGGATTTCTTCTGAATCTAAAATTGCCAAATTGCCTTACCATTAATGCCATGGATTCATCTTCAAGTTGATCTAGCTCTTCAAGTGAGTAAAAGTCTCCACCATCCTGAATAGGTGGTGTTTGACCCTGTTCAACTTCAGTTTGTTCCTTGTCTGAGCTGTAAGGTAGAACAACCTTAGCTTCCACTTCCTTTGGTGCTTCAACTACAAGAGCTGTAGATGAACTTGGCACCCTTCCTTTTCCAGTGACCTCCCTCTGCTGTACTTATTCCAGTTTATAGGTTTTCAGAACACCAAACAACCTTTCAAGAGCAATCTTATTCAGATCTCTCGATTCTCTGATGGCCGTTATCCTGTGTTCAAGATGAGTGGGCATTGTCAACAAAAACTTCATATTAATCTCCTTCTGTGTATATTGCTTGCCATGAACTTGCAAGTTGTTGATTATTTTGTTATACCTTTCGAACACTTCCTGAATGCCCTCATTAGGACCAGCTCTAAAATGTTCATATTCAGAAGTCAAAATTTGAAGTCTGTTCTCCCTAACCTCATCTGTCCCTTCATTAATAGTCTCAATGGTTTCCCACATGTGCTTTGCAGTTTTACAATTTATGACATGACTGTACATAACAGCATCTAGGGAATCTATCAGAATAAGTCTCAAATTCTTATCTAGTCCAGCATCCTCCTTTTCATCCGGAGTAAAAGAAGAAGCAGGCTTTGGACTAGTTGATGCAGGTGTTACAACAACTCCTCCAACTATTGATTCAGTTGTATGTTGAATTGGAATTATGGGTCCATTCTGTAGAACACCCAAATATTTGGAATTTGCGACATCAAGGAACAACTCCACCTTATTTTTCCACATTGAATAATTGTCCTTATTAAACATAGGAATCTTAACAATACTTTTTGAAGACATGACGAATTTTTAAGAGAGTTAAAAATTCAAGATTGATTTTTGGCGGAGTAAAATTAGGATCTTGATTTGTATATCAATCAATAAGCTCTGATACCAATTGTTAGGTCCGATACGATTGTAGAAGGGGGGGTTGAATACAATCTATACCATTTTATCGAAATTTGTTCTTTAAATAAAATTTAACTTAAACAAATTTGAGCGGAATAATACAACACAAATTTCAAGTTGAATATAACAATATATTAACTTGATGGGTGTTACAAAATCAATCCAAATGATTATCAAGTAATTAATAACTAATTAGAAAATTCGACATGAACTTTTCTAATTTAGTTAATTAAAATCAAGATATCAAGTTGTGAACTAGGAAACTTAATTCGCTAGTATTACAAGAACCACACATAAACAAGTTCCAACGGATAGAATATTACAAAAGAGATGAACTTGAATTTCCAGAATTATGTTTGTAAGTGTTCTTGAGCTTGAGAGAGAGAGATATGAGCTGCTGGGATTTTTTAAGAAGTTGTAAGTGAATTGTCTACTGCCTCTTTGCTGCTTCTGATATTTATATTCCGTCCATAGTCATATTGTGTTGTTTTAATTGATATAACAATCAATTAACACATATATAACATTCGGTATGACTATCCATTGAAAGAAATATGACTGTCCCATTAAATATAACTTTCGGTATGACTATCCATGAACTGAATATGACTGTCCAATAGCCACTTGACTTGAATATAACTTTCGGTATAACTATCTCCTTTTGAACTGAATATGACTGTTCAATAATCATTTCCTTTGTATATGACTTTCGGTATGACTATTATTTGAACTTAATATGACTGTCCAAACCATTCCCTTTGTATGACTATCCTTTTGAACTATATATAACAATCGGTATAACTATTCTTAGATAGTTATATTGTTATATATTTTCAGATTATAATTAACTAAATGATTTATATAAATCACTTAATTAATTATTTCTTTTTCAGATTAATTCTTATTTAATTAATCTAATAATTACTTTAACAAATATATTAATTCTGATAGAATTAATTTATTTAATTAAATTAACTATTTGATTTAATTAATTAAAATAGAATTAATACAACTCCTTTTAATAGTCAAAACTTCACTGTGGACCACGTAATTATAATAACGAACATACACTAGATTTTTGTTGACGCTCGATGTACTGTCTGGTTCATGAACGACTAACTCCAATCTCTGTTCTTCATCTTGACATTAAACTGTGGTCTTTTTCTTTTCTTCACTCTCTCCGATCATTCTGAACTGATATTGTTTCTTATCACTTATAGAAACCTCTGTCCTTGAAATAAATCCATGTATTTCAATGCTACACTGATGCTTGATCAAGCAACTGAATCTTCTTCAGTGTAAAACATCAAAACTATAGATTGACTTGTTGATTTTTCTTCTGACAGTTGTCACCTTATGAGATTCCTGTGACAGTTGATATTATTTACTTATTACAAACTACTTTAATTGGATTAGGATCCTCTAACTACAAATAGGCTGAGTCATATGCCTTTCAGTACCACCGAAGTTTTTACCCGTCGGCAATGATTTCATAATGAGCCGGTGAATCGACAATGATGAAAATGGGTCAAAAATCTGATTTTATTCATATATGATGTTTTTATTTTGGTAATTAGAAGTTATAAGGGCTGCATGTATAACTTTCGGATTTTTATAGCATTAATTCGAGTTTATATGCATAATTATGAAATATTCGGTTTATTAAAAGTTACAATTCTTGATTCATGACTATATGTGTTAATCTCGAATAAAAATAATTGCATGTGTGAATCTTTAGAACTTTATAGGTTAAATTCGAAATTTCATGATAAAAAAATGATTTATATGATTTTGTAAATTATTAAGTATGATTTGGTGATTTTATTCCATAATTAATTAAAGGATTAATTATGTGATAGTTGCATGATGATTTCGGATAATATAGTATTACTGTAATCGATCAATGATATGTATATTGGTAAATAGTGTTAAAGTTATTTTATGTATAAATGATCATCATTCGTTAAAGTGATATTATGTTGATAATTTAGTAATGCGAGTTCATAAAGAATATCTGTTAATTGTAAATAGTTTCTATTACTTCAAGATTTGATATCCATCGGATTGTTTGGTTGTGATTTGAGTCGGTTATGTTCCGACGGGCTAGTCAATAATACAAAGGAAACTCTGCCCAATTTTCGGTAGAATTATAAATCGTAAATACCTATAAGTCAAGAAGATTCTAAGTGTTAAGTGATATATATATGATTTGCATGCTTATGTGAGTTTCATGTTAATGTGCTAATGTAATTTAAGTTATCTGATATGTAATACGTATTAAGTTTTAAAGCGATATAGGAATCGTTGGGTAGAATAGGATTAGACGATTAAGGAAGTATAGTATTCTAAAGTAGTGATATGGTTTATGTAGATACGAAGGACGTAGGCCCTAGTGACAAAGGGAAAGCTAAAGTTGAGTATCAATGACTGAGCGGTTAGCTGTTGCATTCTACCGGAGGCAAGTAACTCTGTCTTTTCTCTGAAGTTTACATTCTTGAACTGTTATATCCTATTGATTCAAGCATGCCTATCTTATACCATGTCGATCATAAATCTTGTTGAACCTATCTTTGCATGTACCCAGAATTTTGCTAACAACTACCAAACAACTTAAAAACCCTAAAACAACGTAATTCTTTCTAATTGCTTCTTGACCATATATGTCCAACAGTTTGCTATAATTAAACTATATTGACTGACGGATAAACCAGTGTTCTACTTAACCTATGTCCATCACCAGTTGAACCTATGTTGATCTTTAAAACTTATAAAACTTCATTGTGACCTAATCACTGTTTTAAGAACTTGATTACCTTTGTTATTGTTCCTTAAACTTTATAACTTGATCATTTACCTTTAACTATTTCAAATGTACATCTTTGACCTTTGACTTAAATTTCTTTCCTCGTACCCTGATCAAAGCCTTGATTACTTTCGAGTCTATATCTCCTTGATTCAGACTTGTACCTCTATTCCCTTGATGTCAGAAAACTTAGTCAAACCCTTTGACTTTTATCATTGCAAATCAAAATGGGTTATTTTCTTAAAATACTTTGAAGTTACTTAGACTGGGTTGATTTGTTATCAGAGAGTCGAAGGTGCTTCGGAGTAAAGGTTTTCGAAAAGATTTAAGTACTCAAGTGTTTTTCAAATTTAAAAAGAGTTTTCTAAATCTTAAATGTTTTCAGAATATGATTTTTAAAATGTTAGGAACTCCGATAAAAATGGTTTCTACGGATTCCTGACGATTGGAGAGGCGTGAGCGAACGGGTAAAGCCGGTTCCGCCTATTTATGTGTATTACTGGTGTAGTTCTGGTCTGTCCAGTCCAACACCCTTATAGGCCAATGTGTTGCCTCTTGGGAACCCAAGCTATCCTAATGAAAGGATTAATGTCCAGAGGAACTCTATGTCCGTTATGGGGACTTTATGGGCTGATCACCCGTATTGTCTGTGTGAAATAAAACCTCCAATCAGTTTTCTTAAAGTTAATGATTACTTTTAAAATACTGTGAAATGAAATTGCTTTACCGATTGAAACGTCAATTGCTTTACACAGTTTTGAGTTAACTATTGCTATCTTGTTTATCAGTTGATATCCTATCGTTATCAAATGCCATATTTCTTTTACTATTCCAGTATTTTTATGTCATATCTCATTCTACTATCACTCTTGTGATATCCTTCTATACTGCTATACTGCTTTCAGTTTAAAATCTTTAGTTACTTGCTGAGCGTTGGCTCATTGTTATTTTTGTCTAACCCTTTTGACAGTAGCATAAGAATCATGGTTCGTACTAGACAGACTGCGAGGAAGCGCACTTTTCGTGACCCTGTTGTGGTTTCTTTTGAAATAGCTCCCGAGGTAGATGCAATAACAGCTCAGTGAGGATATTGCCATAGTTGGTTTTTGAGTTAGTTGTGAGAATTGGAAGATAGAACTTTTGATCAAGGGTTTGTAATAATGATTTTGAGCTTGGTTTGTAATAATAAATAGTTAGACGTTGGCTTGCTTATTTCATACCATTACCTGTGAAAGATCCATGTGAGTAGAGTTGGGGTCAGTCAGCATGCTATATTTATATTTACTTGTTTTTAGGATGTTTGTATCTAGTGTGTTAGTGACTCCCCGATCTAGACCCCAGATTGGGAGGGCGTCACAGATATCATGAGATATATGCTCATACCTTTGGAAAAATCTTTTTTCAAGACAAATTATATTATTACTCAAAATGGAAAACTTGCTGAGCATTATGTAGCTCATTCTTGCTTTATAAAAACATTTCAGAAATAGAAGTATTGGGTCGGTTAACTCCGTACCAGCAGAAGAGGAGTAGAGGAATTACCCCTGGGAGGATTCAGTTTCGAATAAATAGTACAAAGTAAGTCTGATAGGTTTTAACTGTTACTAGCAAGACTTGCCTTCAGGTGCAGATTGTATAAGTGAAGTTGTGTAAGATTCTGGATTGTATAGATGATTTATAATATTTAGTGTTACTCTGATTATCGTTTCTGAGGCTCTAACCTGTATGTGTGAAAGATTGAGGTCTGGATTGGTGTGTTGTTGAGTTGTAAAGTTAATACAGGTATGATATGGTTGAACGGTGATGTGGCGGCCTGAATCCCTGACCTCGGATTTGGGGGCGTCACAGAAATGGTATCAGAGCAATAAGTTATAGTACTCAGAAACGAGAGTGTTGAGAGTTAAGTCCAAGTAGGAGAATGACGTAAGAGATCATAATAAGTTTACTATTCGATTATCGGAAGAGGTACCGGTGAGTGGGGTTGATTGGAATGTTTACTTGAGGTATTACACTAGGATCGATAGAATCCTTAGAGGCCTTCAGAATGATGAGTAGAGAGTTGGGAGTCGTACATGACTTATTAGGGGTATTGATATAGGAAGTGGAGCGAGACCTTAAGAGTAGTTGAGGTAGAGGCGGTGTTGCCAATATAATTGGATAACTTGGCTAGCGTAAGTTTTTATTGTCCGTAATCCTTCGTGGCTCGCCCATGGGGAGGCAGCATTTTAAGAATCGAGACGTTAGACTTCCTTACATAATTAAAGGTGTTTATTACTTGGACTATTGGAAGGGCCTTTAATTTGGCTATAGGATTCGATTTTTGATAAGTGATGGAATTACTAGAGAAAGTGTTTACTACACCACTGAGGATTTCATTACCCTAGATGGAGAATTCTACATATGTATACTGTGATGCCCTCCCGACCCGGGGCCTAGATCGGAGAGTCACTGACACACATCTATATGCAAACAACCTAAAATATAATATAAATATAACATGCTGACTGGCCCCAACACTACTATCCAAGATCTTTCACAGGTAATGGTATGAAACAAGCAAGCCATCGTCTAACTAATTATTATTACAAACCTGAATTCATAATATATTATCATTACAAACCAAAGTTCTCAAAAGTTCCACTGCTAATTCTCACAATTAACTAAAGATCTCCTCACTGACCTGTTATTGCATCTACCTCGAGAGCTATCTCAAAACGAACCAATTCAGGGCCACGGTAAGTGCGCTTCCTTGTGGTTTGGATTGTACGAACCATGATTCTTAGATTACTGTCAAAAGGGTTAGACAAAATAATAATGAGCCATCGCTCAGCAAGTAACTAAAGATCTCAACTGAAAACAGTATAACAGGGTATCGCAGAACATGACAGTAATTCAAGATATGACATAAATATGCTGGAAGCAATAAAAGCAATAATGGTATTTTGTAACGACAGGGAATCAACTGATAATCAGGATAGCAATAGATATTTCAAAACTGTGTAAAGTAATTGACATTTCAATCGGTAAACCAATTTAATTTCATGGTAAATAAAAAGTAATCATCACTTTAAGAAAACTGATTGGAGGTTTTTATTTCATAACAAACAATACGGATGATCAGCCCATAAAGTCCCCATACCGGACACAAAGTCCCTCTGGCCATCATTTCCTTTCATCTGGATAGCTTGGGTTCCCAAGAGGCAACACATTGGCCTATAAAGGTGTCGAACTGGACAGACCAGAACTACACTAATACATACTCAAACCGACGGAACCAGCATTACCCGTTCGCCCCGTCTCTCCAATCGTCAGGAATCCGTGGAAACCATTTAGACGGAGTTCCTAACATTTTTATTAAAAATTTCATTTTAAAACATTAAACTTTGCAAAACTCTTTTTAACTTTATAAAACATTTTAATACTTAATCTTTTCGAAAACCTTTACTTCGAAGTACCTTCGACTCTCTGATAACAAATCAGCCCAGTCTAAGTAACTTCAAAGTTTTTTAAGAAAACAACTCATTTTAATTTGCAATGATAAAGGTCAAAGGGTTTGACTAAGTTTTCTGACATCAATGAAAATAGGGATACAAGTCCGAATCAAGAAGATATAGACTCAAAAGGCATTATGGCAATTGATCAAATTTCAAGTTTTAGGGATAATGTTAAAGGTAATTAAGTTCTTGGATCAATGTTTAGCTCATGAAGAAGTTTATGTGTCTTAGGGTCAACATAGGTTAAACTGGACACGGACATAGGTCAAGTAGAACACTGGTTTATTGATCAGTCAATATGACATGATTATAGCAAGCTGTAGGACATATATGGTCAAGAAGCAATTAAAAGAATTATGCTGTTGTTAGGGTTTTCAGTTTATGAAACAGTTGTAGACAAGATTCTGGTTGCATGAATAGATATGCTACATAAGATTTATGATTAACATGGCATAAGATAGGCATGCTTAAATCAACAGGATATATCAGTTCAGGAATGTAAACTTCAAGAAAAGACAGAGTTACTTTCCTCAGAAGAATGCAACAGCTAACAACTCAGTCACTGGTACTCAACCTTAGCTTTTCCTTTATCGCTAGGTCCTACGTCCTTCTTATCTACATAAACCATAATCACTCTCTTAGTATACTATTCTTCTAATACGACTTATCCTAATCTACCCAATCGGTTTCCTATATCGCATTACCACTTAACATGTATATCACATTCTTATTACTTAATTCAATAAGATCAAATAAACACGTAGCCAAATAGCATCTATAGCATGAGAGCACAAAAGTCACTTAGGCACTTAACACGTAGCATCAGCTTAACTTGCAATCGACTCACATTTATATTATAAACTTTACACTTGAATTCTAACGAAAATCGGGCAGAGTTTCCTCTGTTTATAGGACTATCCCGTCGGAAAATATCCGACTCAAATCAAAACCGATGGATCATAAATCCACCTACACTTCCCAATGGATTCTTTATATATCATAACAGCTCATATAAATTTTATTCGATAATACAATTGCATCACTAATTAGTACCTTAATGATTATCAAGCATAATCACTAAATCACATAATTCATCTATATTGTAAAAATCTGAAATTTAACATATACAATTTCTTATAATGGTAATCACATATCCATCAACTAGCACTTATCATATAAGCAACAAAATTAACTTTAATCTATTATTCAAATCTCATAAAATTCGAATCATAAATAATTATTCTACAAAATCCGAAAATGCATATTTATTAAATAGAAATTCAGAGATTAATCATTATAAAATCTGAAAATTCTATTTACATGACTTCTAATTACTACTTAGCATTAAATCATCAAAATACATCTTTAATCGATATGTACTAATCATATAATTCGAGTAAATCATAATTATAAATTCCTAATATTCGAATAAATCATTATTAATTAACCAAATTCGAATTTAAACCTATACTAAATATGGAAATCACACATATACATGATAATCATTCCGAAATCAACCTCTAATAATCATAAACAACATCTAATTCACAAAATCAAGATTTAACTATTCATAAATTTCATATTTATACATATATTAATTCGAAAAATATCAAAGATTGAAAAATCTTTACATGCAATCATTTTTAGCTATCAATTAACACTCAAACTAACTAAATATCACTACATAACTGATGGATCGCTACCAGCCGCCATAACCTCGTCGGAAAAAGATCACCGACGGCGAGGGTTTGACTGAAACTCAAGAAAACACATCAAACCTTCTTAAAAACTCAATCTTAACACTTAATTAACATCACCAAGTCATATAAACATCAAATCACTACTTAACAGCCCATGCATGTCATAATCCGAACATATACATACATATATATACATATAATTTCATAAAAACTCTTCCACAGCAAGAGCAAATCACAAGAACATAATTTAGTAGATTAAAACAAGAATTTTAACATGATTTTAGCTTGAAAAACGAAAGAAAATGATGAAGAAATGAGAGAGAGTATACCAGCAGTTGTCAAGGTCGAGCAAAGAGAGAAATGAGACGGTGGTGAATGATATATACAGCCAGGGGCATAATCGTAAATTGCCAAAATTGAAATATCCACTTTTTCTTTTAAAAACGTTTTTAATCAATTTAAAATGGAAATAAAATGGAAAATAAGATAAAAATAAATTTTCAAAATAAAGTTTATGAAATTACAAGGCTTCCCATATTTTTAAAATAATTTTAGGCTCAAAAATGAATTTTATATGGATTTTCGAAATAAAGGCTCTTTAAAAGAAATAAAGCTTTTTAAATCATTTTAAAATACCAAAACACACAATTAAATATCCACATTAACTTTTATAACTCTCTAATATCACAAAGATGATAATGCAAAAGATTTCATGATTTAAATCAACTCCAATGATTTTATATGATTTTCGAAAGATTAAAAATGCACTTTAAAAATAGTTTTAATTCTCCAAAAATATAAATAAAACTCCACGAACATATACGACACATACCAATCATCACATATCACATAAACATGATTTCACACTTATCTTGACTTCACAAAGTTTACCCATCACATAATTCACATAATTTTCACGTTTAACAATTAAATAAGAATTTAATAAATTGCGAAAAATTCTAAGTCGTTATATATACGAGAACATTTTCGTAAGATGAACGCATTAGACGGCATCATGTACGATTCGTACGTTGGAACGTGATGATTCAACTTAAAGAACAAACATGGAAAATTGATGACATAACTCCAGTGAAGTTGGATATGGTCGTAACGAGCGATGCGACGATCTCAGGATCTACTAGAAGAGAGACTAGAGCGGAATTCATTGATAGAGATTTTATCAGAGACTACGTATATATACTTGTAGACCTCTATATTGTTGGTAACATATGTTCATGTGCACACCTGCCACTGAACTATGGACTGCATTGAGATCCCTGAGAGATCTCTTTGATCTGTTCCCAAGGGGAACTGGCCACTTGTGATTCATGTCAAAGGCATGAAGTAGGACCCTATGGACTTAACAGGTGTCCCTAGAATGATGTGAAGCATGGTCTTCAAGGCATTGAAATGACAGATATATTGCGAGACCCCAACTTAATAAATGACTTTAAATGGTGATTGAGAGACACCCTAGTCGGTATCTGGTATTATGAAGACGAAGAGATGGAGTTATCCTTGTAATGGTGATAATGAGATGCATGAATAGTCATCGACTTACTTTGGTAATTACTGGCTGGTGCACTACTTCATTTTTAAACTACTCATTAACCATGTTACCTTGATTAGTTTATATCAGGTAACCATTCTAGCCTTCTACTTTGAATGGTGGGGTAACAACCAGTGATATACTTTCTCTAAACTAGGACTTATCCAAAGTATTTTATTTGATCCATGAACATTCTATTCAATGTTTATGATTATCTTGTTCTACTCAGGCCCATTTATACTTTCTTTCAATCATCTAAGGAATGTTCAAAAAATGTTTCCTTAATTAACCGACGAATATTCCTTAACGAATATTGATATTTGACTGCTCCCTTATACTTGCACTCTTCAGTTGATCTCATAAATATTTAACAAATTGTTGAGAACAGGGATGATCTAACATCCAGCTATTCCTCGTGAATTCTTTTCTTCTATTCAAGACGAGATTGTATATTGTACATTGAAATCATAGTAAGGATATCATTTTGATATTGGTATTCTGAATTCAATCCTATTGTAGAATCTGATAAATTATGTGTACGGAGGCACCCTTGGGTGGACCGTTTCACTGATAAGTGATATTTGATGAGAGGTTATCGATTGTTCTGTTACCAATAACATTCTATTCAGATTTTATATTTTCCTTTTCGGTCCAAACTTGATAACTTCTTATTTCAATTTGCTGTCCGGGTAGCCTAAATTTTCTTCAATTGCTATGATGTTGAAATTCCGTTCTAGCCAACTGAAACTAGCTAGTTGATATGTCAATATGAATGACTAGTTGATTGTTCTGACTAGTCAAAATTGTAACCGTATGAAGAACAATTAGCTAATTGTCTAGCTAGTCGTTACTGTTTCTTGAAAAGGACTAGTTATTGTTTCACTGGTCCATCTCCCAATTTAATTCTTTCAGCAATTCCGCAATGTATTTTGCATGCGGTAAAGTACGATGATTAAAGTTTCAATGAATAATTGATTGAGACCTAGCAAGGTCACCCACTCAACTTGAATTCTTACCCATCTCCTTATCAGACTTCATGTCACTTGAATATTCTATTCTTTCATTCATATAATGAAGATTCAATTGAAATAATTGATTACTTGAATGACAAACTGCTTCATTCTTTAATTGTCATGGAGTAGAATTGATTTCTATTGGTTGACTTTTATCAATGAGACTTTCAGATTTCCTTTTATCGTTCAAGAGGAAGAGTGTTCGCTCGATGTAAAGATCTTGTAAAGGTCATCCGTATAACATTTGCATCCAACTATCATTTTTGAGAAATGTTCTCTACATTATCATAATACAAATTTATAAAGACATGAAAGGAATAAACCTTACAGCATTCTACTTATCCCTCCTTTTGTCTCTTGAGCATTGAGACTCCTAGCATTCGGGACTCATTAATATCCTTGAAACACATGATGTGGAAATTATTATTGCAATTTCTTTTATATGACATTGGTATTTTGGAAACTCTTCCCTTCAAAAGTGATTATTCTAAGGTGAACGGGAGGTACAATTGTGAATCGCTGCCCCAATACAAGATTTAAAACCAAGTGTTGTAGTTGTGCAGCCGGGACATCATGCTAAGTAATTATTCACAGTAGGAAAGCCATGTTGGAACATACCACATGGACCTTTAATATGATTGTGAGGAACGATATAAGAAATGGTGAGGTAATTTAGAGTACGCGCTTACTAAACGTTTTCAGAATGGTATATTAACGACTTTTGGAATTACCGAGCCTTTTCCTGCTTCAAGAAATGCAAATCGATTGCGATGTAAGACATAACCTTTAAGGGAAACTAACATGGAGGTGAGGGGGACGAGAAGGGGAGAAATATTATGACAAGAATGTGAAGCTTACTTAGCTTAAAAGGATTGATGCACATAGAAAGACATAAAGTTTAAAAGGCACCTAGTAGCAAATGGATGCATGGTTATCCTAATGACCCTTTGAGATTACCACCTAATAGGGGCGGTAGTATGACATCTTACATATACCATCGAGAATAGATACCCCTCATCGGTGATAAGGGAATTGTTGACCAGTTAAAATGTGTAGTTACCTTTCAAAGATAAGGTTGAAGATGGTATTTTATTAACTTAAGATCGACCTCGATACTGTGCCAAAGAGGGCATTTTGCACTAATAAAGACATTATAAACTTTGGTAGTATCATTTGGATTGACTAATAAGCCAGAAGCCTGTATGGGTTAATGAATAAAGTTTTAAGAACGAAATGATATATTAGTAAAAACCTCATTTTTAGCTACACTTGACGATAAAAATGGGACTTTAAGATGTTAGTGTAGGTGCCCTAGAGGCAATACATTGTTTCTTAAATAAACCTTATGTCATTTGATTATTAAATAAATGTATTTATTATGACTCGAATTACTGCGATATTTGTTAGCATAATAAATGTCCTTAGAATAATGATACACATTATATAGTTTAAGTTTACAACTTGAATTTGAGATTATATAATATCATATTCTTAAAGGTCCCTAGTCGAGTATTATTATACAGGACAATAATAATACATAAATAGACTAGTATGTTTTTGACTGATAACCACATCTCATTGGTTATAAGTATGGAGATACTAAAGTCAATACATAGGTACATGTAGGGTACATGGTACTGGACAGACCCACCGTGAGATTCTTCATGTTAATTAAGTCATAAGAAAGACTCACAGTGATAATGGTGTAATGATCCTTTGACTTGAGATCATTATATTTCTATACGAGGATAATATACTTTGACTACATTAAAAGTTACCTTTGACCGGGTAATGATAAAAGTGGACATCGGGTATATTGTGAATCGTATGAGAAATATGAATGATAGATAAAGGATTTAACCCTCCTATTATTTGGAGAGATATTATTGGCCTCTTGATTGAGTGAGACTATAAAATGCATGGCCGTGCTCAAATAATGATTTGTTATTAATAGTCTACTCATGGATCAAGTAAACCCGGATTAAATTATGAAGAGGATGACATGAAACATGCCTCGAGTTTAATCTATAATATTTGGTTAAAGGGATTATAATACACGGGAACATTAATCACAAAAGGTTTTATCGAATCACGATTTAATTATTATTTAATTGGGTAGCAATGATGTATTACTAGATGCCGCTCATTGTTTATAATTTTATTAGAGAATAAAATTATTGCCAATTAAATGATAGCCTACAGGGTCACACACATAGAACATTTTAAGGAAGAATTAATTTAAATTATGAATTTAAATTAATTAAATGATTAGTTGTATTTTATTATATTAATTAAGTGGGACTTAATTAAGATATAATAAAATACAAATGAGATATGATTTTAATAATTAAGTATGACTTAATTATTATTTATTTAAATAATAGGATTTGATTCTATTATTTAATTAATCAAACTTGGGCTAGGTTTTTAGTTGGGCTTTTACCTTACACTATCATATAAATATATGATGATAGGTAAAGAAGGTAATTAATTTTGTACGACAAAAATAATCCCCAGCCGCTTGAACCAAAACCTAAAAAGAAGATCTCATATTTTCATTGGAGGCTAGTACCTCCCTTCCAATCAAGAATCGTTCTTGGAGTGTTCGTGTGGATACCGTAGAGGAGGCTTCGAAGAGGAGCACTCAACGATCGTGAAAGCTTGGATATCCATTAGACATACAATCGTAAAGCTTCTTTAAGGTAAATCATCAATCTCCGAATTAAATATCATGTTTTTGCATGGATCCTGCGGTAGGGTTTCGATAATTATTGTTTTTGTTTTAATTTTCCGCTGCGTTTGATGCTCGAAACCCTTCAATGGCATCAGAGCTACTTGCAAAAACGTTTTAATTCAGTTATATGTTACAGTTTTGATATATATACGAGCATGTTTGATGAATGTCATGTATGATGCGTTGATTTTGATATATATATGTATAAACTGTATGTTAATGATGATTGGGATGATCATATGATGATCATATAATCTGTATGTATATTGATATATACATGATTTTTGTTTGTTCATGATATGGGGATTGTATACGATACGATTTCTGTATACGCTGCGCAGATCTGATGAAATCTGTGTCCAGTGTCAGATTTTCGCAAACGATATGTGTTTTCTGACTGGAAACGAGTGTCTGAACAAAACTGATACCATAGGTATCACCGACTCGTCTGTAAGGCGTTTGACGCCGTTTAGTGCATAAAAAACGCGATTTGTTGTTTTCAGAATTTGATTCTGATTTTCTGATTTTTGCGTTATATGATTTCTTTGATTGGATCATCTAAAATATGATATGGTATAACATGATTAGATAATATGACATGTTATGTAATTGTTACTTGAGCATGGTGGATGGTTATGGCCTTGAGACCCATAGGATAGAGGTTTTAGTTTATGGTTTGGTTTCTAAATACGACTTGCATGTCGTCATTCCTTGTAATGATTAAATCTCGAATGTAACTCGAGTTCTCCTTGTAAGTACATTAGTATAGTTGTTTTGTTTATGTAATGTACATGAATACATGAAGACAAGCAAGCAAGGAGGCGATCCAAGGAGGCATTGTAGCAGCAAAGAAGAAGACATGTAATAGTATAGTATTTTAAACCACCAATAGATTGTCCTTGATCCTTTCATTAGCTTGAAAGGATCATATAGGATAAAGGCCATAACCAATCACGTTTACATAATGCACTTACTTTACATATGATGCATGTGTAGAGTAGCAAATGTATGCATGTTTTAATTAGATTAATGATGTATGCATGTATTAGATACGTCACCCATACCATGCTTGCCATGCTAAACAAGATAAAATCTGTAACGATCGAGATTTTAAAATAAACAAACGATCATGAGATTTCTGTGTTTATGAAACACGGAATTAAATACGAATTTTCAATTATTTAGATATGGGGAGATTTTGTCAAAAACGGGTTTTACCTGTAAGGAAGTTGGGTATTAAGTGAGGCCACTTGTGACTCCTCCAACAACCTGGAAATCAAACTATTGATGAATATTGATTTTAAGTATTTAATTCAAGGAAAAATTGTGAATCTCTTTATGATGGGATCATGGTCGTTTTAATACAAAACCCCTTAACAAAATATTAAGTTCTTTTATCGGATGCTTTCCAATGAATGAACACTCATTGAATCCTAGATCGATAAGGGGAATGACTGCCAGTGGCAGGGGACTCCTGTCTATCGTGGTGAGATGTGACGAATATAAGCGGTTATATTCGACCGTTGTATCATTGGGTTTAACTTAACTGAGTCGTCATAATAAGGTGAAAATAAACGGTTATATTCAATTATTATGAACTTAGAAGCATGGAGTTTGGTTCAAAATCTATTAGATAGACAAGAACATTTGTTGTTCACCAAACTATCCAAGAATTATATATGATATAATTGACAACTGTTGTCTACCTAAATAATCATGTTTTAAGGACTACCAGTGGTTGACTTAGGATATGACGAAATATGGATCTTGGCTCACTAGAAAGATTTATGAGATATTCTTTCCGATTTAATAGTAAGGGCTATTAATTTGATAAAAATAGTGGGAGATATATTATGAATATGTCATAATCACTTGAACATAATTAATGTAACAATCTAACTTATCTTATGCATTTTATCATTGTAGAAAACAAATGGCACAAAATACAAACAACACTTTCTCTGTGCGATCAGTCCTTGAGAAGGACAAGCTGACAGGATCGAACTTCCTTGACTGGTCTAGGAATTTGAGAATTGTTCTCATACAGGAAAAGAAATCTTATGTGATTGATATTCCTCCACCGGCAGCCCCTGCTAACAATGCCACTGCTGCCCAACGAAATGCTTATCAGAAGCATATTGATGATGCAACTGATGTGGCTTGTCTTATGCTTGCTACTATGGATGCTGAGCTCCAGAAGCAGCATTTTGATATGAATGCTTATACTATGTTTGAACATCTTTCAACGATGTTTCAATCACAGGCTCGTGTTGAAAAGTTCAACAGAAGCAAAGCACTCTTCTTGTGTAAGCAGGGCAATGGACCAGTCGGACCACATGTTCTAAAGATGATTGGGTATTGTGATTACCTTGCTCGTTTGGGTTTCCCGCTTCAGCGAGAGGCTCAAGTCGATATAATCTTGCAATCTTTGAACAGCGACTATGCTCAGTTCATAATGACTTTCAATATGGTTGAGCAAGATAAGACTCCTATGGAATTGTTGGCCATGCTGAGGACCACTGAAGCAAATATGGTCAAGGCACCTGAGAAGGCTCCCATAATGATGGTGGGCAAGAAAGGTGCTAAGGGAAAGGGGAAATGGAAGGGCAAGAAAAAGGTTACACCGAAAGATCTTGGTCCTTCTAAGCCCTCTTTCAAAAAGGCTAAAAAGCCGAAGGGAGATGTCGCAAAGGCCGACAAAGGTGATTGTCACTATTGTCACAAGCCTGGTCACTGGAAGAGAAACTGTCATGCTTACTTGGAGGATCTGAAGAAATTGAAGGGTGTTCAGATTTCTGGATCAGGTATTTATGTTATAGAAGTCAATCTGTCTATTTCTACATCTTGGGTATTGGATACTGGATGTGCTTCTCACATTTGTATAAATGTGCAGGAACTGCAGAGAAGTAGGACTTTGGCTAAGGGAGAAGTGGACCTACGAGTAGGCAATGGAGCAAGAGTTGCTGCTTTAGCCGTAGGAACTTATTATTTATCTTTGCCCTCTGGGCTTGTTTTAGAACTAAATGACTGTTATTACGTGCCTGCGATTCGCAGAAACATTATTTTTGTTTCTTGTTTGGATAAGAAAGGTTTTTCGTTTACAATAAAGAACAACAGTTGCTCTTTTGCTTTGAATGATTTAACCTATGGTGTTGCGCGTTTATTTAATGGTTTATATGTTCTTGATTTAGATAATCCTATCTGTAACATAGAAAACAAACGACTTAAAGTTAATGATTCAAATCAAACATACCTCTGGCATTGTCGTCTAGGCCATATAAATGAGAAACGCATTTCCAAATTACATAAAGATGGATACTTGGATAAGTTTGATATTGAATCATACGAAAAATGCGAATCTTGTTTGCTTGGTAAGATGACTAAGGCTCCTTTTACTGGTAAGGGTCAAAGGGCCACTGAACGTTTGGAGCTAATACATAGTGATGTATGTGGCCCAATGCGTGTGATGGCTAGAGGAGGCTACTACTACTTCATAACATTTACTGATGACTTCAGTAGATATGGATATGTATATCTTATGAAGAACAAATCCGATTCTTTTGAAAAATTCAAAGAATACAAGGCTGAAGTAGAGAAGCAAATAGGTGGAGGTGCAAGTATTAAAATCTTACGATCCGATCGTGGGGGTGAATACTTAAGCTCCGAATTTAAAGAGTATTTAAAGGAGTGTGGTATTGTATCACAACTCACTCCGCCAAGTACTCCTCAATGGAATGGAGTTTCAGAGAGGAGAAATCGTACCCTGTTAGACATGGTACGATCGGTGATGAGTCATACAGATCTTCCAATAAGTTTCTGGGGTTATGCTCTAGAAACAGCAGCTTTCACACTTAACCGTGTTCCAACTAAGAAGGTTCAAAAGACTCCATATGAGATATGGGAGGAGAAACGGTCAAGCATGAACTTTATGAAAGTTTGGGGATGCAAGGCGTTTGTAAAACGTCAAGTATCTGACAAGCTTGGACCTAAATCCGAAGAGTGCAATTTTGTGGGATACCCTAAAGAAACAAAGGCGTATTATTTTTATAATCCTTCTGAGCAGAAAGTGTTCATTGCTCGAGATGCTGTTTTCATGGAAAGAGATTTTGTTTCCAAAAGAAACAGTGGGAGGACTATAGATCTCGATGAAGATCGAGAACCACAAAATAGCATTGAACCTGAGGTGGAACAAGAGCAGAATAACGATAATGCTCAAGAAACACAGGTTGTTCGTAGATCAAGTAGGATTCGCCATGAGCCAGAGAGATATTATGGATTTCTCCTGACTCAAGGTGGTGATGTGATGCTTGTAGACAATGATGAGCCTCTCACCTACAAGGATGCTATGAATAGTCCAGATTCTGAGAGATGGCTGGAAGCCATGAAATCTGAGATGGATTCCACGTATGAAAACGAAGTATGGACTTTGGTTGCACCACCTGATGGGATTAAACCCATAGAGTACTAGTGGGTTTTCAAGAAGAAAACTGACATGGATGGAAATTTACAGACCTACAAAGCAAGACTGGTGGCGAAAGGTTTCAAGCAAATTCATGGTATTGACTATGATGAAACTTTCTCACCGGTAGCTATGGTCAAGTCCATCAGGATTTTGCTTGCGATAGCGGCTTATTATGACTATGAAATCTGGCAAATGGATGTCAAGACTGCTTTCTTAAATGGAAGCTTAGAAGAGGATGTGTACATGACACAACCTGAGGGTTTTGTCGATCCAAAATTTGCTAGAATGGTTTGTAAGTTGCTACGATCTATTTATGGATTGAAGCAGGCCTCAAGGAGGTGGAACATCCGTTTTGATGAAACAGTCAAAGAGTTTGGCTTCAAACAAAATGAAGATGAGCCGTGTGTTTACAAGAAGGTTAGTGGGAGCCATGTGGCATTCCTAGTATTATATGTGGATGACATATTACTAATAGGGAATGACATTCCTTCTCTACAAGCTGTGAAGACTTGGTTGGGAAAAAGTTTCTCGATGAAAGACTTAGGCGATGCTACCTATATCTTAGGGATCAGGATCTATAGGGATAGATCTAAAAGATTAATCGGCCTAAGTCAGAGTACATACATTGACAAAGTATTGCATCATTTTGGAATGCAAGAGGCAAAGAGGGGCTTTGTCCCGGTGTCTCATGGGATAGTGATCTCAAAGGAAAACTGTCCTAAATCATCAGATGATAAGGACTGTATGAGTAAAGTACCATATGCTTCGGCAATTGGTTCTATAATGTATGCAATGATATGTACTCGTCCTGATGTCTCGTATGCTTTAAGCATGACGAGCAGGTACCAGTCTAATCCAGGTGAGGGTCACTGGACAACTGTCAAGAATATTCTTAAGTACCTTAAACGGACTAAAGATTCGTTCTTGATATACGGAGGAGATGAGAAGCTGGTCGTAAAAGGTTACACTGATTCTAGTTTCCAGACAGATAGGGACGATTCTGTGTCCCAGTCTGGATTCGTGTTTTGTCTAAATGGAGGTGCTGTAAGCTGGAAAAGTTCGAAGCAAGAGACAGTAGCTGATTCTACAATGGAAGCTGAGTATATTGCCGCTAGTGAAGCAGCCAAAGAGGCTGTTTGGATTCGGAAATTTATTACCGGACTTGGTGTGGTTCCGTCGATCGCAGATCCAGTTGATCTGTATTGCGATAACAATGGAGCCATTGCGCAGGCTAAGGAACCAAGGTCCCATTCCAAGGCAAAGCATATACTTAGAAGATATCATCTTCTTCGAGAGATAAACGAGAGAGGAGATATACATATATGTAAAGTGCATACCAATGAAAATGTTGCGGACCCACTGACCAAGGCTTTATCGCAGCAGAAGCACGACGGTCACACTAGTTCCATGGGTATTAGATACATGGGTGATTGGCTCTAGTGCAAGTGGGAGATTGTTAGTGTAGGTGCCCTAGAGGCAATACATTGTTTCTTAAATAAACCTTATGTCATTTGATTATTAAATAAATGTATTTATTATGACTCGAATTACTGCGATATTTGTTAGCATAATAAATGTCCTTAGAATAATGATACACATTATATAGTTTAAGTTTACAACTTGAATTTGAGATTATATAATATCATATTCTTAAAGGTCCCTAGTCGAGTATTATTATACAGGACAATAATAATACATAAATAGACTAGTATGTTTTTGACTGATAACCACATCTCATTGGTTATAAGTATGGAGATACTAAAGTCAATACATAGGTACATGTAGGGTACATGGTACTGGACAGACCCACCGTGAGATTCTTCATGTTAATTAAGTCATAAGAAAGACTCACAGTGATAATGGTGTAATGATCCTTTGACTTGAGATCATTATATTTCTATACGAGGATAATATACTTTGACTACATTAAAAGTTACCTTTGACCGGGTAATGATAAAAGTGGACATCGGGTATATTGTGAATCGTATGAGAAATATGAATGATAGATAAAGGATTTAACCCTCCTATTATTTGGAGAGATATTATTGGCCTCTTGATTGAGTGAGACTATAAAATGCATGGCCGTGCTCAAATAATGATTTGTTATTAATAGTCTACTCATGGATCAAGTATACCCGGATTAAATTATGAAGAGGATGACATGAAACATGCCTCGAGTTTAATCTATAATATTTGGTTAAAGAGATTATATTACACGGGAACATTAATCACAAAAGGTTTTATCGAATCACGATTTAATTATTATTTAATTGGGTAGCAATGATGTATTACTAGATGCCGCTCATTGTTTATAATTTTATTAGAGAATAAAATTATTGCCAATTAAATGATAGCCTACAGGGTCACACACATAGAACATTTTAAGGAAGAATTAATTTAAATTATGAATTTAAATTAATTAAATGATTAGTTGTATTTTATTATATTAATTAAGTGGGACTTAATTAAGATATAATAAAATACAAATGAGATATGATTTTAATAATTAAGTATGACTTAATTATTATTTATTTAAATAATAGGATTTGATTCTATTATTT
Source organism: Saposhnikovia divaricata (assembly GCA_036435485.1). Taxonomy (NCBI): domain Eukaryota; kingdom Viridiplantae; phylum Streptophyta; class Magnoliopsida; order Apiales; family Apiaceae; genus Saposhnikovia; species Saposhnikovia divaricata. The sequence goes on along the minus strand of CM071595.1, from coordinate 63,161,663 downwards.
AATTAATCAAACTTGGGCTAGGTTTTTAGTTGGGCTTTTACCTTACACTATCATATAAATATATGATGATAGGTAAAGAAGGTAATTAATTTTGTACGACAAAAATAATCCCCAGCCGCTTGAACCAAAACCTAAAAAGAAGATCTCATATTTTCATTGGAGGCTAGTACCTCCCTTCCAATCAAGAATCGTTCTTGGAGTGTTCGTGTGGATACCGTAGAGGAGGCTTCGAAGAGGAGCACTCAACGATCGTGAAAGCTTGGATATCCATTAGACATACAATCGTAAAGCTTATTTAAGGTAAATCATCAATCTCCGAATTAAATATCATGTTTTTGCATGGATCCTGCGGTAGGGTTTCGATAATTATTGTTTTTGTTTTAATTTTCCGCTGCGTTTGATGCTCGAAACCCTTCATAAGAGTCATGATGTTTTAAGGGTTTAAGAGGTGTTTTGATGCAGCACAAAGGGATGATTGCCTATACGTCTAAACAGCGTAAGGAGTACGAGATAGGATATACTAACTGTGATTTGGGACTAGCCATGATAGTGTTCACGCAGAAAACTGAGACATTATCCTTATGAGGAAAAGTGTGAAATTTTTTACCACAAGAGCCATAAGTAGACCTTCATATTAGAAACTGAATATAAGGAAGAGAAGATGGTGAAAGTGAACAAGGAATATGATGGAGGAATTCTTTATTACCCAGAAAAGGCCAATATGGTGGCCGATCCTTATGGAAGTGATTATTTAGAATTTGGTCAGAATTGACCGAGAGAGCAGAGTATATACACTAAAAAATAATAGTAGATGAAAAGAACTGAACTTCATGGAAGAACAAAGATGTATAGAGAGTTAAGAGAATGTTTGGCAAATGAATATGGAGAATGGTATTGGCAAATTATTAAGTACGAACTTGACATGTCAAAAGCAGGATGACCGAGACCCAGTGGATTATTTTGCCTGTAGAGAATCATGAACGTGGACATAAGTATTACAATGAATTTCGTGATCGGGTCACCAAAGACCGAGTCAAGCGATGACACTATTTGATTTATAATTGTTAGACGAACCAAGTTGACTTACCAACGAGAAACTTTCCATTTAGAAGATGATCGATTTATATACGGGAAAGATAGCGGCGCAACATGGAGCTTCTGCAGCGATTGTGGTAGATAGAGACCAAAGGGTGAATCTCGAATACTAAAGGTGCTTTCAATTGTGTTTAACAATGAGATTGAACGTGTGCACTATGATCCACGGCCGACAGACAAAGCAAAAGAATTATCTAAATGATCGAATTTATGTTAAGTGCCGGGGCAGTCGCGGGTAAGCATTTATCAATAATATGAATTGTATTATCACGACAATCAACATGTGTGCTTAAGGATGTCACTTGTAAAGCTTACTACGAAAGGAAGTTTCAACTTTCCTTGTATTACGAAGAAGTCAACCAATGAAAGGACCCGAGCTAGTTCAACGAACAAAGAGGACTATACATTATTCGAAGCAGGTGGCAGCGGCTAATGGGAGGCGACACATGTGTGCTAATCAAGCCAAGAAATACAAAGAGTATCGTACGTATTGACGTTATCTTAGAACATGAATTATGACCACCATATATTACACGTGCCTACGATACGAAGACTTAACACGAATGCTATAAATATGAAAAAATATAAACGTATAAGTAGTAGGTTGGGAGTCGTCATTCATAGAACAACCGATGAAGAGTACAGGACGGAAAGAGCATGCATTGAGGGATAACACTAGAGTGCTGGTGAAAGTAAGGTGAGAGAACGAAAGGATTGAAGTGTCAACCTGAGAGTTAGAGAGGGTGAAACTAGAATATTACCCACGACTATTTTCTATAGATTCCTGGACGAAATCCTTCTAAGGAGGGAAGAATGTAATAACCCTAATTTTTGCGAATATTTGAAACCTCAATGATTAGTGATTCTATGGGTGTATGAAAAATTTTTGCAACCACGATATGTACTAATTATTAAATGAAGATTCCGAATCGATATTACGTCTTTACTATGCAAATGAGTGTATGTAAAAGTTGTTAGTTTTCGACGAAACCCATTATTTCAAATGATCATATTTTACGAGATTTTGAGGAATACGAGGATGACTTTATGAAGGGGGAAATTATGGATTTTGAATTCCACCATTTGAATGAATTACAAGTGTTTGCAATAGTAAGGAATTACGATAAAAAGATTTGTATCGCGAAATGTTTCGGATATTAATCGTAATTGCAAAAGCAATTATATAATAAGTGATAAGTTGGCAAGTAAGTATCCCATGCAAGTTAAGTGCCATGCAAACTAATATACTTAGAAACCAACCAAACCAAGCCAAACTAGCTAGCCAACCAAGTTCCTTAATTCTTGGAATAAAGTTGCTTAATTAAATTGAAAATTTTGGCATGTAAGTACCCCCATGACTTTGTAGTGCAGCTATATTATTGGTGTGATACATATATTATCACAAACATTACAAAAACACAAGAGAAAGCAAGAAAAAAGCTCTCCATCTCATTTTCTTCAAAACTGCCCAGCAAGAACAACCATGGAAGAAAAATTCATAAATGCAGATCCAGAGCTCTAAAAATCACCAAATTTTAACCATAGCTTCTTCACTTCATGGGTAAGGTTTGTTTAAATTTTCGTAATCATCCAAGTAGTATAGCCTAGTCAAATTCATGCTCAAAGTTCGGGGTGAATAGTAATTCTGAAAATTACTAACTTGTTTTCTTGATTTTTTTTGCAATTTTAAGGATGATAAACAGGGATCAAGACTCCCTTAAGGCTTACAAGCTCTTAATAGTATGTTTAAAGATTCAAGAAAGGTATAACCCTCATCCATACTTTGATTTATGTTGAGATATAAGTTGAGATTCAAGATATGTTTAAGTATATGTTGATTTGTGGAGTTTGGTGCATAATACGTTAAATTTTGATGTATGGATGTTGTAGTATATTTTAGTGATGTTTTCTTGAGTGTAAGAACTGGATTTAATGTGAAAATTGTTGGTTGTTGATTGGTTGTGTTCGTTAATGGAATTAACAAGGTTGAATTCGGGAATCGTTCCGATTATAGCCGTTATAATGCCCATTTGATTTTGGGGCTGTTTTAAACAAGATTTCGAACTGTAAAACTCATATTTTTGAACACCACTGGACATAAAAGTGTAGAGCTTGTTTTGTAGTTTATATCCATATAAAGATCGTCTCGAGGGGATTTACGGTTTAAGAGATACGTTCGTTTTAGTAAAGACGATTCGAAAAACCAAACTGCTATGAAGTACCAACTTGTAAAATGTATTTGGACCACTTAACGATATTTAAAAACCATGGAATTTGGATAGTATGAATTTTGGTCAGTGTAGAAGGCAAACCAAAAAGAATTGTACAAAAAGGTAAATTTTTTGAGTTTATAAAAATGTCGGAACCAAAGTTGCGCGATGATGTATTTCACTGCAAAACTTTTGCCAACCTACTGCTGCTACAGTGAATTCGGAAACTTCAACTTTCTGACTCGACCTAAAATTTGGCATAATATTATTCTTGGCACTCTCTAGATCATACACGCGAAGACGGTGCGTCATTTAAGTTAACGGTTAAGGAGTTATGAGCGTTTTAGTGAAACTAGCGCAAATAGTACAACTCCGTAGTTGACCAAGTTTCTAAAATACGTTTCAACTATCTACATTAATGTTTTCCAGAGCAAAGCAATTTTGATAAATATTATAAGTACTCAAGAATCTCCTTCAGGTAGTTTTGTAATTAATTATGGGTTTTTCAATTTATTAAAAATGTTGGAATGCGAGTCGCGTAATAGTAACTTTCCGAAAAGTCAACCCTAATGGCATTGTTTTGACGAGCCATTTTGGCCAAGATAAATGGACGATTACAAGTCGGTCAAAACATGAAAGTTGTTAGGGAACATCATGACTACGCATTGGAGTAAAGGATTAGATTAAATACCATTGATAAGATAGTTTAACGAATGGTTAAAATAGACCGAGGAGGTGGAATGTCGGACAGGAATAAGCGTTAATTGAAAATACCTAAGGACCCGTTAAGATAAAAGATGTTGGTTAATGAAGTTGAGTATACTTGCTAATAGTAGGGGTAGCTATTTGATTAAGAAGGCTAACCGAGAATTGATAGTTGTTTCTAGAAATATCCGGAACGGATGGAACCTAGGGGATGTACCATGGATTTCAGACAAGTTTTCCAACCCTAAGCTTTTGATTTCAAAATATTATATGTTGATTCTCCCTATGCAAGTTTACTTTTCGAAACTTATACATAAGGATTTGCACTGTTGTGTTTATGGATTTTACGTGTAATATTTTATGCATGTTGTTCAAAATCTTATGTCGAGATTGATATATATATATATATATATATATATATATATATATGTGTGTGTGTGTGTGTGTGTGTGTGTGTGTGTGTGTGTGTATACATACCTAAACTCTAGCTTAGAAAGTATTTTCTCCGGACAACGACTCTAGCAATAGAGGTCATATCGGTCCAAGTATAAGATTGATCGGGGAGCGGCGTATTATTTTAATCGTAATTAAATTGCGAAAAACCCGAATAGTTATTCGGGAAGTATTGAGTGCTTATTATTAATTATTATTTATATGTTATTAAAAATACACAAAAATAATTATCTTGGATTAAAAGATTATTTTAATTATTTATTTATTATTATTATCAATTATTTATATTAAATCTCAAAATATTATTTATTAGTTATTATTTATTATTTTAAAAATAAAACTAATCCAACATACCTCGAGAGTTTTCAAACTTGAACTCTTTTGAACTCAAAATATTTTCGAAAACCCCCGGTCTGGTTTTATTCACTCGAGCATGATTTCAAGAAATTATCGGTCGACAGAAGTCGGACTTCAATTACTCGTTTTTCCTTCAAAATGATTTTCTTACGAAAAGAAAAAGGGACTCTGGTGGTGAGGGATCGTTGACGAACGATCTTATTTTTTGTGTAAGCAGCCGTTAGCCAGGCGGTCCATCATTTATTCCGGCCCAGGTGTTGCCGAAGGATGATTACGGATGGAGTTTTCATCAAGGGTGATTACGGATGGAGTTTTCACCTAGGGTAATTACGGATGGAGTTTTTACCCTTCTACTAGTAGAAAAGACCCACAGATTATTGGACTTGGATGTGACGACTGATCATCGTCAATCCTTGTCAAGTTTTATGTTTTCTTATAAGTCCCATTCTTCCACTTTGGAAAAATACTTAGACACTGCATCTTAGGCCTACGCGCCAAGTTGCCGATAGTGTCGTTTTGATGAAAATATAATGATTTTATGCAGTATCTAGAACTGCGAGATTATTTTGTAGATAATGGCACATGTTTAGTGCACATTTAAATTATATGAAAATTTAAAGATGGTTCAGTTTGCGTATGATAAAAAGCAACTGTCGTAGCAGCATATTGAACTGCGTATTTTGAGAAGCTTTCTAAAAGGTTAGCAAAACTATAGTGTATACTATTTTGCTATGATATGAAGCTAATTATTGTTATTATGAAATTAATTTGTTCATACGATATCATTTTCTTAAAACTTCATACTAAGTACGAGTATTTATTCAAAACTCGGACATGTATATTGTCGAGTTATATTTTGATATCATAAGATATATGGTCATACCTTTGGAAAATCCTTTTTCGAGACAAATTATATTATTACTCAAAATGGAAAACTTGTTGAGCATTATGTAGCTCATTATTGCTTTATAAAAACATTTCAGAAAGAGAAGTATTGGGTCGGTTAACTCCGTACCAGCAGAAGAGGAGTAGAGGAATTACCCCTGGGAGGATTCAGTTCCGGATAGATACTACAAAGTAAGTCTTATATGTTTCAACCGTTATTAGCAAGACTTGCCTTCAGGTGTAGATTGTATAAGTGAAGTTGTGTAAGATTCTGGATTGTATAGATGAATTATAATATTTAGTGTTACTCTGATTATCGTTTCTGAGGCTCTAACTTGTATGTGTGAAAGATTGAGGTCTGGATTGGTGTGTTGTTGAGTTGTAAAGTTAATATAGGTATGATATGGTTGAACGGTGATGTGGCGGCCTGAATCCCTGACCTCGGATTTGGGGGCGTCATGTTCTTCTTGAATCACTTGTTGATAGGCTCGATCAGAGAAGGTAAAGGTTCTTGAGATAATAGAGTAGAACGTAGTTGGGCATAGTAATCAGAATTTAAACCCATCAAAGATTGATGAAAACGCTCGTTACTTCGTCATTTTTCAGGTTTCTAGCCCAGATTACATTCACACTTTCCACACTTACAAGATATAATCGGTTCATGATTAGCCAGTTCATCCCATAAAAACTTTAACTTCCCAAAATATGTTGAAACTGACATGTTTTTGGCTAGCTCATACTTGGGTAAATCAGATTTTAACTACTGAATACGGGGGCCATTAACTACAGAGAAACGAGCCTTCAATTCACCCCACAAGAGTTTAGCATCATCGTAGAAGGAGATGGTTGATTTAACATCTGGATCAATAGTATTCAGTAACCATGAAACAAGCATTGAATAAATTGTAAGCCAATCCTCTTTTGAGAAAGTTGCTTTCGGTTCCTTAATCGTTCCATCGATAAAACCATATTTTCGGCGAGCTAGTAGAGCAAGACGTAAAGACCTTGCCCAATGGCCTGTTTTATTGATTCACTTCATAATGTATTTATACATAACAACCCAGGAAAAGAACTTACAAAAACAGGAAACTAAAGCTGTACATCTAACCTAATCCCGTAACTTTAACTTAACTAAATCAATCAATACAATTAGAATATCTGCAATATCTCAGCATATCAGAAGAAGATCACAATAAATCTCAACAATATGAGAATGAAAACTAAGAATGTATAGTACATGTATTTCGGGTTCTGATATTTAATTCGATCAGTTACTGTTTGACTTTGGATCATAAAATTTAATGCATATTTGAATTGCTTGCGGAAAAATACATGAAATAGACTCTTGAATAATGTAAATCGAATTAAAAATGAATTAGATATGAATGGTCAAAAGTTAAGATATTAGAGTTGACTTCGGGTGAGAGAAAGTGTTGATTGTTTGAGGAAGAAGATGTTGATGTGGCAGTTTGTAATTGGTTGATTTAATATTCTTAGTATTGAATTTATTTGAAGGCTTAGATGGAAGAATTAGACAAAGAGTTAAATACGAAAATTTAAGTAAACAATTTTTTGGATTTATTGATTACGTCATATTTTGAGTTTGAGTGATGGATAATTATTTTATAATTTCGGGTTTTTCATAAATATTGAAAAATAGATTATTTTGGGGAAAAATAGTTAAGCATGTATAAAAATTATGAAATTCTTTTAGAAATTATTTGATGATAATTTACGAGGATTATGATTGGTTTGAGCGAGAAAAGAAAGGCTTGAATTATTTTTGAGGATAGGACAAATTTGTAACGTTAGTAATCGATAAAAATGAAAGAATTTATTTTTAGATCGTATGATTGCAACTAGTATACGATTTTATATTTGTTTCTAATATTTGAACATAAGGATGAGTATTTACGATTGGTTTGAATATTTTCACAAGTAGGTTTGAAAGGAATTCGTATCGTCGGCGATAACGAAGATTCTGAGACTTTGGGGGCTGTGTACTGTAAGTATATCTAGTTGTTTCTTATTTGTATTTGTAAGATTGTCTTTGGAAAGTATTTTGATGATTGATTTCTACTCGAGATCAATCTCTCTGAATCAATATTTTAGTTATACGCATTTATTTATTATGGTTGAACATTTTATTGATTTCGATTATTTAATATTAATCAATAGCTAATACTGTTTATTTGTTCTCGACTAGTCAATATTGTTCATTGGCTGGTACTATTCCCTTGTTTTTGATTATCTAATATTTTTCACTAGCGAAGGTCGTTATTTGATTTATTGATTTTTTTAAATATTGGTTATTGAGACCCGATTAGCTAATATCGTTCATTAACTAATATTGTTCATTAGCTAATGTGCCTTTCTTTTGTTGGATTCGTATTAGCTGGTTTGAATTGCTAGCTAAGGTATGATTTATGTGACTGAGGCTCTTTTTATGGATTGCTGTTAAAAACTGCTGTAGTTGTGGGAAAAAGCACTGTCAGAAAAAGCTACTGTCAGAAAAAGCTGTTGACTGTTTGGTAAAATTCATAATTAATCTGCTGTTGAATGAAAAGCTGATAAATAAGCGTTTGGTAAATAATTTTTAAAAATTTGTTATTTAACAATGTTTTTACAGGACAAACTAGCTAGTACAATTAAAAATATAAAAATGAACACTTTAATAAAATGATTTAATGAATGAATATACATTAAAAAGGATGCTAAGATCTGCTACTGGCTTACTATTTGAGTGTTAAGATCTGTTGTGTAGTATGTGTAAGTTATAAGGACAAACTAATAACCCTATCAATTAGTTGCAGACAGCTTTCAACACAAAATAAATAAATACTGATCACTTGGACTTAAAGAATTGTTAATCAGCACAGAAAACAAACTCAGGAACCTATACAGATCCAGAAAAGTGTCTTGCTACCTTTAGATTACATGTACAAAGATCAATAGTGTCAATAACTCATCTGACATATGTTGCATTTTGCAAAGACCATATCTAGGATCACATAAAGCAAACTGCAAATTAAGATAAACATATATGTAGATTGTTTTGCCTTGCTTCTTTGTTCTGTTTAACAGTAGCTTTTGACAACAGGAATATTTTAGTAATCGAGATCATGTACTACAGATATATTTATATATGACCTGCAACGGATCAGAAGGCATCAAATAGCGTGCAAGAATTTAGCATACATTTCCCCATTTACTTCAGTTTCATTGTTATCTCTGACTCACATTAGTCAACTTTTATACCCTACCTGTAATAGAGTATTTGATCAGTGGCCCCTTCATCTTGACAATGCGCGCCTCTCCAGTTTTATAAATAGCTCTCATGTTAATATCTTAACATCACACAACTTAATCCTTTAAACTAATTTCTCCTCTCCTATCCTCTGCATCTCATCTTGGTTATTGAAAAAGCCCTAATGACGAAGAATGTCCTGATCTGTAGCGCTAAACTATCCCTATCGATATTTTTCATAACCATTTTCGTTACACCAGCACAATCCAAGCTCGGTAATCTGGAAGACACCTCACTTACAGTCTATTTCCAGAACCGACCGTCAGGTCCCCAGGCCACTTCAATGGCCATTGCTGGAATCCCCGGACAGGACTGGACGTACGGAAAATTTGGAACTGCCTTTGCAACTGATGCAACAATGACAGAAGGGTTTGATAGGAAGATAGCTGAAATTGGTAGGGGTCAAGGTATGTTACAAATATAACATTCTCTACATGATAGTGATCAAGTATTAAAATGTAACATTAATTATTTTTCACAAGTACTCAGTTTAAAAGATCAATGCTTACTCTAGGTGCGCTGACAGTAAAGCAAGAACGTTTATCTGCCAGGTGGGATGACAGCAGTCATAGAGTATTTATCAAATTGTGTGTGGATGAGGTTCGTAAAGGCAACAGACCGTGTACCACCTTATCTAAGACAGGCTGGGCAAATGTGCACAAGGAGTTCATTGCCAGAACCGGAAAAACATACACTAGAAAACAATTAAAAAACAAGCATAAAACCCCGTAAGCATTTTAATATGGTTTTACCTTAAAAAGGGAAAAAAATAATATGTCTGTATTTTGCATGATTTCTCTTCGCAAATGTTTGAATATGTATTCCTATCTGCAAATACATTATGTGTTTAAAATCTTTAAACTCACACTCTGATACAGAGCGTATAGTTATGTTAAATTCCAAAAAGGTGCTAATTTTTAAGTTTGTTCATTATCTCTTCTAAAAACCTGGGCTCGTTCATTATCAACAATATGCAGGACTTACTTTCGTCACACAAATGATTTGATAGTTAAACAGATTGGGTATGTATTAATAAAACATAGATGTTAATTCGGCCCAACTTTCATATAAGATTATATACATACTAGGATTATTAAATTGTTGCACCAGTGACTGAGTGCATGACCTGCTCTGATTTATATCTGGTATGAGTTAAGTTATATATATGATTGTTATATGTTACACTGACAAACCACGTGTGGGAACTACTTTGGAGTTGCTACAGACTACACAACAATTAGAAAATCAACTTCAAGAAGTGGGCTAGTTCTTCGATTCCTTATATCTTTTTAGTGATTTTTCTGATGTCTTATTAGTTTCTCTCTGATGTATATCAAAGCTTAATGGCCTTACAATTATGATAGTAACACAAGATAAAAGGCTTAGAGGTGGATATGTATTTTTTAAATAGATGCACGGTATATAGGTGTGGATATCAGAACTATAAAACCAGATTTCTTAAAACCAGATAGATAAATCGAAAGTCTTGCTGCTGTTGATGGTGAAGAAAACGAGAGTGATACAGATAGCACTATTGATTCATTCATGACACATATGAAAATTGACAATAAAAGCATATAGAAGATCATGTAAACGAGGGAAGAAGAGTACCACTAATCGAAGTTGAACCAGGGCTTGAACCTACGTATAAACCCTATTTTGATTGAATACATGAGTTTATATTTATATATATAGTAAAGTTTGATTTTGTATAGGATTGTACCTTATTTGTTATCTGTATAAACAAAAGTAGAAGAGCATAGCAGTAAAAATTGTTTTAAAAAAAGATGTAGGAGCTGGGGTTTGATGGCAGGTTTCATTAGCTACTGTCCGCTTAATTTTTAGAAGCAGCTTTTTTGAAAAGCATCTCTTACCTGCTTTTAAAAAAAGCAGCTTTTATAAAAAAAGCACTTTCCCCAAAAGCAACTTTTATTTTTTACCAAACGCCATTTTACCTGCTTTTGTGCTAAAAGCTGCTGTAGCTTTCCGGAACAACACTCCCAAACACTACCTGAGTTGGTAAACTCATATCTCGATACGAGGTTATCCTGAAATAGGGATAGGTAAGTATCAGATCATTGTATTGCGTTCTGATAGATAAGTTTGGGATTCCAGGTTAAGAAACAGGTACTGTAAAGATCTCAAGATTGCTCAGTCGTGTTGTGTGGTCATTTGTGTGCATTTTTGTGTGGTCGTTTGTGTGTATGTTGTGTGGTCATGATATCTTGATTTCAAAAATGTTGTTTGTTTCCATTACAATTTATTGGTTTTGTGTTATGTTTTCTCGGATTTGCATCTCATGTCCTAAGTATACTTAAGCGCTTCTTTGCTCATTATTTTACTTCCATCCTAACCATTTCAGGTCAGGATAAGTATAATGACGAGATAGGAAAAAGAAAAGATAAGGTTAAGCAGCAGTGTGCCGGTGTGTGAAAAAGAAAAAAAACGTTGACCTTGTAGTATGCATAAATGAAGTTGTTAAGGCGTGTAGTACTTTATGTTTTAGATAATTGTTGTATGATATGTAAGTGTGGACATTATTTTGTAATCGATAAGACTTTCATGTATAATTATGTTTGGACTACGAGTGTGTACTGATGGATTGGGTTTATGGACCTCTGATCGGGTTATTAAAAGTACCTCCCTGGGGCGTCAAAATAACCTTATTTTCAAATCTCATCCTCTTTTACTAGGTTACTTGGTTAGTTAACAAATCCAATTTAAATATAGTAATCACTTGATTTAATATAATCATATATTACATATCTTTTAAGTCAAAAAAAAGCTTTAATACTAAGTTAAAATAATTTAATAATAAATAATTATTTAATTTATAGTATAATAATATACATTATCAAATGATTTCATAAATATATACTAGAGCCAACAAGAATTCATCATTAAAATTTTGACCAATCTCATTCTCGTCCTACAGACCGTGGTTAATTAACAAGTTTAATTTAATTACAATAATTAAGTATATACATAAATTACATATTTTTTAAGTGATAAAATATTTACTGATTAATTACTCTTTCGATAAATATTAACCATCTACAAATTTTCAAATGATAAAATGTTTAATAATTAATCACACTTTGAATTTAAAATAAATTAAAATTATATTATTATATATAATGAGCTAATTCATATCTATATATTATAAATTAGTTAATAGCTCGTTCCTTGAATTCGGTATCCATATTTAGGTTCGGATTAGATTTTTTTAACTTCATTTTGATCCATGGACTATCCACTTTGTAGTTATGGTATCCATTTTAGCTTTGTATAAGATCCACGTTATAATTTGACCCATGTTCAGTTATGGAAATTTTTTATATTAATTTTAAATATCATTAATGTCCATTATATTTTTGGTAGGTTCATTAACAAAAATTTTAATTAATCTTTCAATTTTAGTAATCAAATTAATGCATGTCATCACATGCTATATATACAAAATTTTGACTAAATTAATTCTTAAATGTACATATTATATTATGGGGTTAATACTCCTAAGTGATGAAATAAAAATTATTTTAATTACAAATATGGGAGGTATTTTTGTAATTGCACGACTTGACTATATAATTACAAATCTACCATCTACTTACTCATATAAGCCTCCAAGTATGTACTCAGGGACATTTTTCTCTAATATTATATAAAATACCATTTTATGGTATTAATATTAGTTGTTTCAAAATTTTATTATTTAATCTTTATTAAATTATTTTATTTATTAATTTCTCATTATTATGATATATTAATATTTTTATAAAATAATATTTTAAAGTACCGTGTGCGTAGCACGGGCTATAATCTAGTTATTGTTGTGGAATAAAAACTACGGTTATTAAATTGCGGCTAGGGTTTATGTATAATTAATATTAGGGTTCGTGAGCTTCGTGCTTTAATGGCTATTTCTGCGTTCGAGACTGATCGGTGCTCACAGAATGTCTACGTATCTCGATGTTGAGAATCAAGCCAAAAACGTAGTTCTGAGAATGAAGGGTCGGGCCCTTTTATAAGCGTTGGGAGCAGTGACGGATCCAGGATTCTACGATGGGGGGGCTTCATTAATATAAAAAAAATTTACAAAAGTCTTAAAGTTCTCAAATACAAGTTCATACATAATAAGTCATAAAATTATTTTTATACACTATCACGAGAAGGTAATTGAATTCTACGAGATGCCATCTTTTGAAAACGATCTAAAATAAATTCACTATCGATCTTTGCAAATACATCCTTCTCAATGTTTACCACTATACTATCATTCATCCATTCATCTCCCATCCGATTTTTCAAATCAGTCTTGACAATACTCATTGCAGAAAATACCCTTTCAACAGAGGTCGTTGCAACGGGTAGAAGTAATGTTAATTCAATCAAGCAATAAACCAATGGATACGTGCAAGACTTCTTAGTTGCAACCATTTTCTTTGCAAGAGTTCCCAAATCTCCAATGCTAGAAAATTCTTGATCCCTCTTGACATCATAAATATACATGTTTAATTGATTGTGAATTGTTAGAAGTTCTGTCCATGAAAAATCTTCAGGATAAAGTTCAGCAAGATGCACTAGTTTATCAACATCAAAGGCAGAGTATGAATCTCTAGGATCAAGACAAGCTACAGAAAGAAGCAAGTCTGTACTTGTTTCTGGAAAACGATTATCCAACTCTTGTGCAATTAAATCAACAACCTAAATTGCAAACGATAAATACTTATATTAATAAAGAGTTAATGTAACAAGAAGAACATAATTAAAATGGACTTGGTAAATTACCTCACAAAAAATTTGAACCCGATAATGATGATAATTGGTAACACTTTGTCCATCTCATCTCATTCGGGTACGAGATTGTATGATATCATCCATATTAACAATGGTGATATTATTTGCCACACAAAAAGACTCGACCTCATCTAAAAAGATAGCCCATCTTCCCTCTCGAAAGTCTTTTAGTTGCTCCTTTACATTTGTAAGCAAATGCATAGCTTGTACAATATTTTGTTCTCTTTGTTGTAACATATCGAACCACGGCCAAAAAGCGCTCAATAACTTCTCCACGATTGTTAACATATCGAAGAAGAACAGCCATTTGCTCTTTGACTGAGATATCACGAGATTCATCCACCAAATTAGTGAATAGTTTATCACCAATATCATTCAAGATTGCAAGTGTAGTCTCTGTGGCACAAGCATTAGCCATTTGTTTTTGAATGGAGGGAGCTGTCATTTGATTATTTCCAGGAGCATTTTGACTGACAACCTTTGCAATTTCTTGATTTCGAGCACTATACCATTCAAGAAACTCAAGAAAATTTCCTCTATTATTAGAAGTTGAGGACTCATCATGACCACGAAAAGACAAACCTTGTCGCAACAAAATAGAAGTCACATCTAAAGTTGCCGTTAAACAAGTGTGATAAGCTACTTCCATTTCACGACTTTGACGTGACATTACATGGGATACACTTTGCCTTTGATTTTTGAAGGCTTCAAGTAGCATTTGAGCATCATGATGTACACTATTAATCCCTCCAACATGATTTCTGAATTTTTCCAAGGCTCTCTTCCAATTCCTAAATCCCTTCTTTACAAAAACGTCATCCCCAAAGCGATTAACATTTTTTGGCTTGAAAAGAAAGCAACAAAAACAATAAGCAGCATCCTTGGATATACTATATTCCAACCAGTCATGTAAACCAAAACAATCTTCTTGAAAACACCTATTTAATCCACCACATTGACTTTTTGCAAAAGTATGATTTCTTGGTCGACAAGGACCTTTAGATATGTACTCCCTTCGAACGCGATCTCTAACCCCAACATCAAATTCTTCACTTGGTCTTCGTGCTCCCGGATCACTTTTAATATCATTTGAATTAAACTCCAATAAATGATTAGAGTTTATTGTTACATTTGGTCTAGGAGAGGGATTACTACCGCCACTTGAATCCAACGAATTTCTTGGCCTTTTAGTAACAATGACATATTTATCCATTGAGCCTACATAAATTTTAACCAAACAAAATACATGAACACACAATATTTATATATATTAAATAAATGGATGATTTATTAGCCAATATCAAACAAGATTTATATTTGTAAGTTGGAACTATCATATATTCATATTTAATTGAATCAAAATCAAAAGACAACCATAAATTTTCAAGGCTTGAATCAATCCCTAATTTTTACATATACAAAAAATATATACACAATACATATATATACACACAAACCTGAATTTGGGGAAATGTTTGTTGATGATCAAAAAGCAACAACAGGCTTGGAGTTTGAATTTCAGAAGCTAGTTGTCACCGAGGAAGAGTCGCAAAATTGCCGCGAACTGAACTGGACAGTCATAGACAGAGGTTTTAATTTTGTATAACTCTTAAATTTACTTCTTTAAAGTCCAACTATAATTAAACTTAAATAAACTGGGCTGGACTGATAGTAATATTACTGGGCTCAAATATAAATAAGGGTGGGCTTATTTTTTAAAGGGTGGGCTTATTTATAAAATCCCCAAAATTATTAATAAAAATAGAAAGCACTTTGGACTCAAGGGTGGGCTGAAGCCCCCTGAGCCCACCTGCTACATCCGCCACTGGTTGGGAGCCTTAGAATCGTAGTAGGGTTAGGTGATTTGCCGGGCAAGTGACCTCCTCAGAGAAGATTCCAGATTCTATCTCGTAGGAGTCTATTTTCATATTGAATTAGGTGCCTTCGAGGCTACTTCTTGTATTCAAACAAGGAGTCGGTGGCATACAGGACCTTGATTCTAGATCGTTCCTGTTCTGCAGATCAGGCACATGCTAGAAAACAGCTTAGACTAGGGCTTAATCATTAATTACGAATTTGATACCTAATTAGGGTTTCGAGCCTCATTAATGGGCCAATCAATGCAACATTAAACATGTATTTTGGGATTATTTTTCACCCATATCAATTATATAAATATATATTGTTTGTGAGTCACGGGTCACCAATTTTTCATCAAGATCCGGCCAACCCAGACCAAGAATACGCAAAATATATATTTAGTTCCAAAATTTAAGAAGTCCAAATAAAACCCATAACTTTAAGGGTCTAGATTTTTTGTGAAAAGTCCAAAATATATATTTAGTAATAAAATTTCAAAATATTAAATATATTCTAAAATAATGTTAGAAATTGTTTGGTGTAAAAATTACTAATCAAAAATTTAGAATTATTTTAGAACCATTTATAATTCACTCTTAAATTATATACTAATTGTATAATATAGAAAAAGTTTCTAATTTATCGTACACATCCTACTCTACTAATTAGTATTAAGTAATTAATTAAATTTAAAAACAATAATAACTTGATTTAAGATATCCATGTATAACATATTTTTAAGTTAGAAAGTATTTCCTAATAAAATATTGTTAATAATAATATGTATATATAAATTTATATAAAACAGTAAATTACATATTTTAAAGTTATAAACTATTTCCTAATAAATTGTTAATAACATGTATTTATAAATGTATATAGAATAATAAATTATATACCTTTACATATTTTTAAATTACAAAAATACATATAATATTATGAATATGTATTTATATATTACACACTTAATATCAATTTCGAATAAAATATTTCATCATAACAAGTTATTCCAATAGCAAAAATGATAGGTGATATTCATATTCAAATGTCACAAAGGTGCTTTTTTTAAAAATTATTAATGTATATTTTCTTAATTAACTGGTCGTTAACTCAATACAAATCTTCTTAAAATGACTAATATTGATAATTAAACAAGTTGATACACATAAATTATAGATGTTATCTTAAATAAAAGGGTGTCTTTTAATTTCATATTCTTGAATTTAGATAATATGAATTTACGCATTATATATGTATGCAGAGTAAGAATAATATATGTGCGGAATAAGTACATCATATGTGCGGAATAAGTACAATATGCTTGAGACTACTAATTAGATTGCATGTGAAAAATACCTAAAATCTGTAGAAACTTTAAATTATATATTCTCTTTGATTTAATGACTTCTAATCATCGATCAAAATCAATAATAACTTTTTTTTATTAATGTATAGAAATATTTTTGATTCGATGACACAATATTATATAAATATGTGACATTTCAAATTTAGTGATATTGAATTGTACTTACATATATGGGATCTTAATATTAGAAAATAATTATTCGTTAATGTATTTAGGCCATTTTTCCAAGTTTTCTGACTAGATTATTCAATTTATCTAACATTTATTTATTGAGTTTAACTACATAATCAAACTCAACTTTAGTGATTATAACTACAACCTGCAGGTGTATACAGCTGTTATGTGCACCTACACTTAGTGAACCTATTGTTTCTGGAAGAGTTTGAATTTTCAAATTACAATGGAATTTAAGGGAAACGAAGACTTGGTATAGCAAGCAGATGCTTTGCTCTTGGCACTGTCGCACCGAACTTTTCATCCATATTTAACTCGCAGGTGACATGCCAAAAGGTAGCTCCCAATCGAAGCTGTGTACCAACTGAGCTACTACCAATTTTATATTTGTTAGACCCAAGTGCATACCTGGACAAATTCTCCGGCCTGAACCAAATGGTATAAGTTGAAAATTATTCCCCCGAAGATCTATGCCACTACCTATAAATCTTTCAGGAAGGAATTCTTCGACATTCTCAGACCAAACTTTAGGATCTCTTCCTATGCCCCAAATATTGACTATAATCCGTGTTTGCTTCTGTATGTGATATCCATCTATCACAATGTCCTCCATGGACTCGTGATGAATTAACAGCGGTGCTGCTGGATGAAGTCTCATGCCTTCCTTGACTACCATATCTAGGTAAGCTAGTTTTGACAAATGTGACTCTTCCACAAATTCACCATGTAATACGACATTACTAATTTCTTCTTGAAGACGTTTCATCACCCTTGGATGCCGTATAAGTTCTGACATGATCCATTCGATTGTAATTTGGGAGGTATCTATGGATCCGAAAATCATGTCCAACAAGATTGCTTTAATATTTGATCGATCAATGTTCTGCGCTAATTGCTCATGAGTGCCCCTTTGATTGTTTTTCAAAGATAGGATGACATCAACAATGTAATATACAGGATTTTTAAATATTTTATATAATAATAATAATAATAATAATAATAATAATAATAATAATAATAATAATAATTGTAATTAGAAAAGATTTAGGAAAAAAAAATATAATAATAGATCATAGAGTTCTATTCGCAATTGATGATTGATGGGCTGGTTATATAAATACATACGACGACCCACTTTTTATTTTCACAAAACACAAACCCTTCGGAGAAGCTGTAAGCCGCAACCGAGTGGAGACAACAGTGAGGGGTAGTACTTGGTCTGCTGTGCGAGGTACCATACATTAGCTATTTAGTTTTTTTTTTTTTCTATTGCAACACTGATCATTCACGGGATAGTCTACTTGTTTCTCTTTGTAAGTTTTAAATAGCAATAAAGAATGCGTATATAAATCGGTTGTGATGTTCCCTTTTGCAATATTTAATTTTGATATACATGATTATGATTTAATAATTGATTTATACATATCGTAAATCATGAAAAGTGATATTGTAGTCGAGTTTTCGATTCCATGGTGATGATATTTTATAATTATTATTGTATTGTTGAGAACTAATCTTTTGTTTAACATATTTTATATTAGCTTATTAATTATCTGCATACTTGATTATTATTATATAGCTAAGTATATTAAGATTTTGAGGTTACGAATTTATGTGATATTTTAAAAGTTTAATGATGACCTTATTTTTACACATATTTGCTAGTTTCCAGGAGTTTAAAACCGGTTTCATATTTGAATGTTAATGTAATATACATACATAGGACACCATAAATATTATTATTATATTCATTTGATTTGTTAACCTCGTAGACTCGTAGACTCGTACAACAACTAGGCACCTTGTTCTGGTCTGGTTTTGGTAGTCATGTTTGTATATGTATTACTCCCTCCGTCCCAAATTGTTTGATACTCTTTGACTTTCACGGAGATTAAGAAAATGTAGTAGAAAAAAAGTAAAGTTAGTTGAAAAGTGGATAAAGTGGTGGGACCTAATAATATTTAATAATAGATTTGAGATGGTAGAGGAAGTTAGTGGGTGTAATAGTGTAAAAAAGAGTATAAAATGAAGAAGTAGTGGGTGTAATAGTGAAAAGTAGTGTTCAAAAATAGTAAGTATAGTAGGTTCATTAGTTTTGGGATGTCCCAAAAAGGAAAGTATGTCAATCTTTTTGGGACTGAGGGAGTAATATTAATACTATCTTTAGTCCCGAAAGTGTTTTAGTTAAAATATTATTTAATTGATAGCTCGTGTTTCGTTAGTTGTATTTTATAATTAAACTAAAGAGTCATAATTTTGTATAAGTTATCTTCTGTATTGTGAAAGAAAATATTTTATAGTTATCAATTATATTTTGTAATTAGATCGGGAGCGGGGGAATTAGCAGATCATTTGTGGATATCGTGAGTGTTTGAGATCGTTATTCTCGAGGTACGGATTCTCTCTTCTTTTTATTCAGCGCTACTCATCTTAGAATTAATTATTTTAAATCTGTTTTGTCCTCTTATCTATTCACTTGATTTTAATTGTTTTGACTGTTCGGATTTAATAAAAATGTTTTGACTCGTTGATTTTGGAAAGTGATCTTTATATCTATTTTGGAAATATTTAAATATCTGTTTCTGCGATTTTCTGAAAATTTGTAAATTATATATTTGTTGGAAATGTTCAAATATTTGTTTATTATTGATTTAAAGATTTTTCGAAGTACATTATTTGAACCCTTAGCGATATAGGGTATACCGAGTTAACCAGCTGTAGGGGTACTACAGCCATGTCATTGCGGCACCAATAACATGACACTTCCGTGACAGTGTGATTGATCACGGCGTATCCTTCTGATAGCTCAGGTGGCGAGCTTTTGCGCATTCTGATATTTGTTTCAGGATACGTGGGTGCACCCAGATTTGATTTGATTTGTTATTTGATTTGGCGGTGACGTTGTATATGCCGTACACGTTATCCGATTTGTTGCACACATTAGGTACCCTATGATGTGTATCTGTATTTGTTCTGTTCTGATCTCGGTATGAAATATCCTAACCCCTCGTTGCTTCAGCCATGCATTTTTTTTTAAAAAATAAATATTTTATTTATCATTGTCAAATATACATATATGTTTTTCTGTTTTATAAATTGTATTCCAAATCCGTACTGGGCGTTTGGCTCAAGCCGTATTCTTTTTCTGGCAGGTGCTTAGGGGGATCTGGGACTGTGTGATGGAGTGCTACCCATTATCTCGTTGCTTAGGATTTATGGACTTCTAGAATTATTTACACTTGATTATTTACAGAATTGTGGTTTTTCGTATTTATTGGTTTGAACTGTAATTTGGAGGTTTATTTAAATTGTGGAGATTAATAGACTGTTTAATTGTTATTTAGAGAATTATTTTAGTGCTCTGTTTGCAGGTTTATGCATTATAAGTAATATTCCCTCCCATTTTAGGAAGGGGGTGTTACAAACAAAATCCCTACGAAGCTTGTCAGTAAAATAATATGTTGGAGTTATACTTCAAAATTTATTGGAAGCTGATTTGGTGGCAAGAATCAGTTAAGAAATAAATTTCAATTATGTTATCATTTAATAATACTAGCTTATCTTGGCAAAAAAAAATACTAGCTTATAGCCCGTTCAAAGCACGGATTATTTTTAAATACTTTTAAAATTATATGATTAAATAAAATAGAGTATAATAATTTATTATGGATATAATTTAACTTTGTAATTAATTAATAAAATTATTAGTAATAATAATAGTTATTTAATAAATAATATGTATTGATTAGAACTAATAATATAAAATCCTAATGTAAATTTGTTGTTGACGGGATTCGAACCTTGGATCTTTAGAAGAGGGATTTAAATATAGAATATTCCTTATTATTAGATATAACGGCTATTATCTATTTACTAAATATCTAACGGTCACTATTCTTTTAGATGATTGAACCAAGTTGAACCAAACAACCAAATAATACCCCTGTTTGCTTATTATATAATAGTATAGATGTTTCAGTTTTTATTTTGTAATCATATATAAAGGACTTGATCCTTAGGCAATAAGATGCATCAAACCTATATCAAACATATATCAATCTTCATGTTCATGTCTTCTCCTGCTATGGCTCTCCGCTTGCTTATCTATAAACCTTAAAAAATCAACATGGTATCAAGAGCTCTCTTCTTAACGGACCTGTGCGTTAAATAAAAATACCATGATCCATAACCATATACAAAAATAATGCCCCACAAACCACTACAAGGAATATGGCATGTTGCAACACCGAAAAAGTGTATCATTAGGCTCCAAAAGTGTTACAATACCTGTTTATGCAACACTTTTGCTAAAAGTCATTGTTGCATTTGCCGGCATGGCAACAGCCTTCTGTAGCAACGCTTTTTGTGTTTATTGCAAAGCTTTTCAAAGTATTACAAAAAGAGTTTGGTGTAATTTGTTGTAACACTTTTGCATGTTTTAGCAAAATTTTAAATATGTTACAACAGACGAATGCAACACTTTTTTGCAACATTAATTGACTTAAAAATGTTACAAAGTGAGTTTATTGCAACATATTTTTGCAACATTATTATGCATTTTGCAATACTTTTGGTTTTTTTGCAACATTTATATGCAACATTTTGGAACCTTTTGCAATACTTTTTGATATTTTTGCAACATTTCTCTGCAACATTTTAATTACTATTGTAATACTTTTAAATTTTATTGGCAACACTTTTTTGCAACATTTTTATTAGTTCACATTGCAATGTCCTGTTTGAAATTTCAATATCCATGCATGAAAGCATATACCAAACCAGAAATGACATTTCATTAATGTCCAACCAAACCAGAAATGACATTTCATTAATGTCTAACAAACACGTCAATAAAGAAGGCCAAACATTAAACGCATAGTCTAAAGTCGAAACACACACAAGTTGTTAGGTCTGGAATAACGTAGAAGGGGGGTTGAATACGTTATTTAAAAAATATTTCGATTTTTGATGTGGATATGAGATCAAAAATACTGAATCGAAATAACACAAATGTTTAGGAAATATCTTTGAATAGATAAAACCCGGAGGTTTGCTACACAATTTAATCTTATAGATCAGCTACAAAATCAAACACTCCTAAGGATAGTTTAGGCACGAGGACCTTCTACCCGACATTTCCTGAAAGTGGGCTAAGCCGACTTTCCTACTAGATGGACTGTCTAGCAGCTTACACAGAAAAGATATAAGAGAGAGAAGAGAGAGTTGTGTGTTGAGGTATATTTTAAAATGAAATACAACATGCCTATTTATAGATTTTAGAAAATCACTATTTGGCACTATTCCAACAACCCCAGCTACTATTCCAACAACCACAGTTACTATTCCAACAACCGCGGTTACTATTCCAACAACCACAGTTACTATTCCAACAACCGCAGTTACTATTCATATGAATAGTGATTTCATATGAATAGTGATTTCGGTTACTATTCATATTCTCTTCTGTTTATTTTATTGTTTTAATTCTTCTCAGAAAATAGTTCAAGTACCAGATTATTTTAATTATTTATTATAAATAATTAATTAATCTGTTACTTATTTGATTTTCAGAGTAAATTAATTTTTTGACAATACCTTGAAATATTATGTATGTCCTTGATCGTCAATAGGCTTTGGCAATTCTTTCTGTGAATTAATGTGTTGATCCTTCTCTTATATGCTGACACTTAGTGCACTGGTCTGGTTCACAAGTGACTAGCACTGATCTTGATCTTCACACCTTCGTTACATTCCAATTGATTAGCCTGCAACAATATCTTCAAATAATATAAATACATGGAATCTTTTGGCCCTTCAACAGAATCATCTGTACATCTTATTCTGTCACTGAGGCTTGATCATGTTAATGAACTTCTTTCAGCGACTTGATCCTTGTCGGTGCCTGTTCTTCAAATTTCACGATCCCTGTATAGAGTTAATATTATTTATCTTTTATCCTAGTTGAGTTATATATGTCCTCTATTACATATTACATTACATTATGCTTTACAATCTCCCCATATTTGATTGTTAGGGATTGACAAGCAAATTCCTAGAGGATAACTCAACTGATACAAATAAAATAAAAAGATAAATAATAATAAACCGCATTCTGGATCATATATACATTTTCCAGATTTCTAAAATTTGAACAAGTGCAAGACAATTGCTCCTCTAGACTGAACATATCTTCAAGTTTGTCTTGCTTTCTTTCCCGCATAGCACTAATACTCCATTAGATTTTCCTTTCCCAAAATAAAGTTAATTCCGTGTCAACAACCTTTTCCTTGCCCTTACGCCTAGTAGATTTTTCTTGATCATCCACTTTCTCCCCCTCAGTTGGATTATCCTCCAGAGTAACAGGATGTGGAGTTGGTAAATTAGACGAAGATGACTTTACCAAGGAGTTGATTGCATGACTAAACTGGGTTGCCATGGTGTTCAATTGAACCTGGAATACATTCTGTTGAATAAGTTGCAAATTTTTGATTTCTGTAATGGACTTACAGATATTTGATAACTCTTTCTCCATTATTTGGACCCGTGTAAGGAGTCTGCTGTATTCCTTTTTGGTTACAGGTGCATGTGGTTGAGTAGGTTGCTCACTCGTATGTTCTGCAGGTGTTTCACTCAACACTCTATATTCACTCGGTTTAGTGGTTTGGGTGACACTTACATGTTCTGTTCGTGTTTCCCTCAACTCTCCTCCAGAGCTTCCACCGATATGTGTTCCTGCAAATGAAATCATCCTAGCCCCTTTTTCAGAGGTCACGGACGGTGCAATGAAAGTTCGTGAGCTTCCATCCTCGCGTGAAGCGAGTTGCCGACCACTGGTAAATAGTGGTAAATCTCGAAAGAGATCCAGAGATTTTTCCTCTGGGAGGTTAAACTTGAATCGATTAAATGGCACAAAACCCAAGTTTCCCTCGTATGTCTGTGAAGACACTTGGTTTATAAAAGAACCACCTACCAATGGATCTTTCCGTAAAATGGAAGATTCACCAGCAGTTATTGAGGTAGGTAATTCCACCTCGGATGCCTGTGAAGGCATTTGATCTTTAGAAAGATCATCAACCACTCTTATGTTCCGTGAAATGGAACTCAAGATAGTTGCTCCCGTCAATTCATCCTCATTTACATTTTCACTCATTTGACAAGGAAGAATTGTTTCCCTAACAGTTACAGTTACCTCAGGTTCATTTGGTTTACTTCGTTTAGAATGAGGTAGAGCTGCTGATGTAACTAACTCCTTATGTGGTGTTGCTGAGGCACTATCTCCCTCAAAAGTGTTGATGGTTGGTCGTTTAAGTGACAATTGAGGTGTAGGAGTTTGTTGTGTTTGTGTTTGCATTTGTAAAATGGGCTCTTCGACCTGTGTTAGAGTCGGTGGGATTTCCTGCTCTTGGTCGGGTAAGATGGCCACTGGGGGTTGTAGAAACTGTATTTCCTGTGACACAACAGGGAATACAAAGGTTGGAATAGAAGGGATTGAAATATTACCTTGTCGTATACCTACTCTCACTGGTCTTGGTAACAACGGAAGTGGGACAGTGTTTAGATATTCAGTTAGGACTGTAGGCACATCCGTATATTTCTTTTTGCTCATGTAATTAATTACATTCGTCTTTATGGAAGAACATTCCACCTTTTGACCATTTTCCAAGCGTACCCTGTCTTCATCATTCAAAAAATCATTTAATATTAGCTGTAGAAACCTTGGATATAGACATTTGACATTTTGAGTCCGAACATCTCTTGTTCCTAAGTGTTTCATCTTTAGAATGATTTGACCAAGCACTATTTTTCCAAAATTAATCCTCAAATTATTGGCGACCGCATACCCTATTTTTTGGATATATTCAGTTATTCGATCTTGATTTGTTCTATCTGAGGAAAAAACATGGTTAAGAGTGTGAAAGAAGAAACTCCAATACTGGGTTAGAAACGTTCTATAAAGATTACCAGTATTGAAATTGCCATCTTGGTACCTTATAAAACGAAAGAACATTTCAATCTGTTCAGGTGTAGGATCAGAAACGAGATTTTCCATAGGAAAATGAAGAATTCGATTAACATCTCGTTCAGTGACCCTAATCGACCTACCAAATAGTCGATATGTGAATGCACACCCGTCCTGTCCAGAAGTGTTAACCGCACTGCAATATAGTTCACGCAATGCATCATGGTTAAGCTGCACTGGTGTAACTAAAGCATAGCGAATTAATGAATGTTCATTCAAAAATTGTGTCCAAGCCCGAAATTGCACATCCTGAATGGTTTCGATTTGCTGAATGGAAATAGGATTAACTTTAGCAATTAAAAAGCTTCCCTGCAATGCCATTTTCAAAACTTCGAGGAAATTCAAAAACAAGGGTTAGTTTTTATAAAGGATGATGTATAAAGCAAGAATATAAAATCCAATCTAAAAACCACCAGCTAGATTGAGAGATCTTTCCGATCAAAGCTCGAAATATTCAGCAATTGTGTGTATATGCTCTGTATATCTGAAAAATGATGATGTTAAACACAAACAAAAACTCATCATTTATAAGGTTTCAAGGACTAGTGGTTTAGGTGAGATATTGACAGGTTATGTTGAATAACACCGCTTAATAATTTCTCACCTAATCAACCAATAATTTCTCACCTAATCAATCAATTAGCCGAAAAACATCTTATCACCGAAACCTGTCAGCTGAAAAACATCTTATCACCGAAATCTATCAGCATATATACACACACACACATACAATACTTCTAATTATTATGGATTTAAAAATAATCACGCAGTAAATCAAGAATTAATCCACAATAATCAGATAAACTCATAATTAAATAGACATAAAATTAACAAAATATCATTAATTGATATATGTCAATAAAATATTTATTTAATTATGCTACAATTAACACAATCATTCACTAACTAATTACCATAAAAGATAGCATTTATAAGCATGTCAATTAATATAGAGATAACTGTAAGATGAAGACTGGATGCAAAGTAAATTCACAAGTCCTAAAAATATGGACATTTAAAATACCTGTGAATTTATAACAAATTGCAGTTATTGATTATCCAAAATTAATTAGACAGATTTAACATCCCAAGTTCACCAACTAACCTGGAGAATGTGGATTCATCCAGTGGTTTAGTAAAGATGTCTGCAATTTGTTGATCTGTGGGAACAAAATATAATACCACAGTTCCATTCATGACATGCTCTCGTAAGAAATGATACCTGATATCAATGTGCTTAGTCCTGGTATGTTGAACTGGATTGTTGGCAATGGCAATGGCACTCGTGTTATCGCATAGAATTGGAATTTTGTCTAACATGAGTCCATAATCCTGAAGTTGATTCCTCATCCACAGGATCTGAGCACAACAACTACCTGCCGCAATGTATTCTGCTTCGACTGTCGAGGTAGATACTGAGTGTTGCTTCTTGCTGTACCAAGATACCAACCTTCTTCCTAGAAACTGACAGCTTCCAGAAGTACTTTTCCGATCAATCTTACAGCCTGCGAAGTCAGAATCTGTATAGCCAACTAGGTCAAAACCTGTTCCTTTAGGGTACCAAATCCCAAGATTGGGGGTTCCCTTAAGGTATCTGAAAATACGTTTAACAGCTATAAGATGTGACTCTTTATGGTCAGCCTGGAATCTAGCACATAAACAAGTTGCGAACATAATGTCTGGTCGACTAGCAGTTAAGTATAAGAGAGAGCCGATCATACCTCGATACTTCGTGATGTCAACTGACTTACCAGATTTGTCTTGATCAAGCTTCACAACAGTTGGCATCGGGGTCTTGGCAGTAGCTGCTTCTTCCATCCCATACTTCTTCAGAAGATCCTTTATGTATTTTGATTGGCAGATGAAAATACCATCAGGCTTCTGAACAACTTGAAGTCCAAGGAAGAAGGACAACTCACCCATCATGCTCATCTCGTACTTACTCTGCATTAACTTAGCAAATCTCTTGCATAACAAATCATTAGTAGAACCAAATATTATATCATCCACGTATACTTGCACCAGAATTATATCATTTTTATGCTTTTTATGAAAGAGAGTTTTGTCGATGATACCTCTTGTAAAACCATTTTCAAGTAAGAACTTGGAGAGAGTATCATACCATGTTCGAGGGGCTTGCTTGAGACCATAGAGAGCTTTAAAGAGAAAGTACACAAAACCTTCATAGTCCTTGTCTTCGAACCCAGGGGGTTGTTCAACATAGACTTCTTCTTCTAGATCTCCGTTCAAAAATGCACTCTTCACATCCATCTGAAAAACCTTAAAGTTGGAGTGTGCAGCAAATGCTAAGAACATTCTGATTGCTTCAAGCCTTGCAACTGGAGCATAAGTTTCATCATAATCAATTCCCTCTTCTTGAGAGTAACCCTTTGCTACCAATCGAGCCTTGTTCCTCGTAACAATACCATTTTCATCCAGTTTATTCCTAAACACCCATCTAGTGCCAATTACAGATTTATCTTTTGGTCTTGGCACCAGCTTCCATACTTTCTGCCTTTCGAACTGATTGAGTTCTTCCTGCATTGCAATTACCCAGTCTGGATCATCAAGAGCTTCATCAATCTTTTTAGGTTCAATTTGAGATAAAAATCCTGCAAAATTGCACTCATTCTGTGTTGCTCTTCTAGTCTGTACACCCGTGTCCGGTTCACCAATGATCTGTTCAAAGGGATGCGCTCTGCTCCATATCCTTTGTCTTGGCAGATCTGATCTTGATGATTCCCCAAGTTCATGATTGTGTTGAGTGTGGTGACTAGTAGATCCAAAATCATTGTTTGCTCCCCCTGAGCTATTGCTTTCAGAGTTTGATGAATCATTAGCAGCAGATGTTTCTTCACTTGATTGGGGTTCATCGTTCACTTGCTCCCCCTCAACATGTGCTGCTGTCTGATCAACTGGTATAGATTGAACAATAGAGTCTGAAAGAGTATCAGAATTTTGTAGATCAGCATTTATTTCTTCATTCTTAAATCTCAGCTGGTCATGTTCATCAAAATCTTCAAGTCCTGTTATCTTCTTATCATCAAAAGACACATGGATAGATTCCATGACCACTTTTGTTCTCAGATTGTAGACTCTGAATGCTTTTATGGATAGTGGGTATCCAACAAAGATTCCTTCATCAGCTTTTAAATCAAATTTGGAAAGCTGTTCTGGATGAGTCTTAAGAACAAAACACTTACATCCAAACACATGAAAGTACTTCAGGTTCGGCTTTTTATTTTTCACCATCTCATATGGTGTTTTACCATGCTTGTTTATGAGTGTAGCATTCTGTGTGAAACAAGCAGCTTGCACAGCTTCAGCCCAGAAGTAAGTTGGCAGCTTTGCTTCATCAAGCATGGTCCTTGCAGCTTCTATGAGAGTCCTGTTCTTTCTCTCTACTACTCCATTTTGTTGTGGAGTTCCAGGTGCAGAGAATTCTTGCTTTATTCCATTTTCTTTACAAAACTCTTCCATGACTGCATTCTTGAACTCAGTGCCATTATCACTCCTTATGATTTTCAATGTATGCTTAGATCCTTTGTCCAGTTGTTTGACATGCTTTGTTAAGATTGATGCAGTTTCTTCTTTCTTGTGCATGAAATATACCCATGTATATCTGGTGTATTCATCAACAATAACCAAAGCATATATTTTCTTTCCAATAGACATTATATTTACTGGACCAAATAAATCAACATGCAATAAGTGATGTGGCTCAAGAATTGAGGATTCAGTCTTACTTTTGAATGAAGTTTTCCTTTCTTTTGCCTTTTGACATGAGTCACATAGGCCATCTGGAGTAAAAACTGATTTGGGCAATCCTCCCACAAGATCTTTCTTCACTAGCTCATTAATGTTGTTGAAATTCAGATGAGAAAGTCTCTTGTGCCAATCCCAGCTTTCTTCAATTAATGCTCTACTCAGTAGACAGATTGCAGAGCCATCAGAGTTTGTTGAAAGCTTGGCTTCATAAATGTTACCATGCCTATATCCCTTCAGAACAACTTTTCCTGTAGATTTGCTTACAACTTCACCGTGTTCTTCAAAGAAATCCACATGATAACTTCTGTCACAGATTTGACTCACACTTAGTAGATTATGTTTGAGTCCTGAGACTAGAGCTACAGTTTCAATGATGACATTCCCAAGATTGATATTGCCATATCCCAGAGTCCTTCCTATGTTGCCATCTCCATAAGAAACACTTGGGCCAGCTTTCTCCACAAATTTTGATAGCAGGGCTTTATTTCCAGTCATGTGTCCTGAGCATCCACTGTCCAGAAGAAGGATATTTTTCCTGTTACCCTGCAATCACAAAAACCATTAATGATTAGTTTTAAGGACCCAGACTTGCTTGGATCCTTTGGCCTTATTAAGTTTGTTAGCTTTTGCAGCAGAAGTCTTATCAGAGTTTGTGCTAACATTCTTTTTATCAGAATTTATACATGTAGAATCAATCTTGAATTTATGCAAAGAGGGTTTAAGTTCATAATAATCATAATACAAATTATGATACTCTTTGCATGTATAAATAGAATGCCAAATACTGCCACAGTGAAAACAAGGATTCTGTGGCTTAAACCTAACTGAACCACTCTTAACTCCTGACTTAGGAGGTATAGAGTTTATATTTTTATTCTTCCTGCAAAAAGTAGCAAGATGGTTAGGATTTCCACAGTTGTGACATTTCTTCCTAGGAGCATTGGGAATAGGCATATAGTTATTGCTTTTACTGATGCCTACCTTTCCATTTCTATTTTTCCTAGGTTCTTTTACCTTGTTCACTCTTTTTAACTCCTTCAGCTTATGTTTAAGCTGTTTCTGAGACATTAAACTAATATTTACTGATTTGACTTCATCCTGTTTTGGTTTGTCGGATTTTGGTACAAACCTCATGTGATTAAGTTTGGGTTTTGCAGTCTTTTCAGTAAATACAGGTTTAGAGGTCTCAGCTTCTAGGTTGGTAGTTTTATCAGTGTAACCTAGACCTTCTTTCCAACAATCATTCTATATGATAATCTGAGTAGTTTTACCAGAGTTAGTCCAAGTTTTAATAATGTTTCTTTCTTTAGCAAGTGCAGATTCAAGATAAGCATGCTTTTTCAATAATTCACTTTTAACAATAATAGCATCTTCTCTCTCTTTCTGAATTTTTAACATCTGGACTAATTCTAATTCTAGATAGTCATTTCTCTTTCTAAGGTCTAGACTTTCAGATTTTATTCTTTCATTTTCTAAAGTCTGATCTCTGTAGCTAACATGCAAGTTTTTAAGAAAGAGTCTTAACTCAGATATATCAGTAGTATCAAAAGCTAAAGTAGAGTGAGGTACCATGGTCTCAGTAGCTTCAGAGATACTATCAGCATTTGCCATCAAGGCATAGTTCACCTCATCTTCAGAGTCTGAAGTGTCAACCCAGTCCTTCTTCTTTGTGATGTAAGTTTGACCTTTATCAGCTTTGGCTTTCTTACACTCAGGTTCAAAATGTCCTTTCTTACCACAATTATAGCATCTGATCTTGGGCTTGTCCACTTTCCCAGACCTGCCTTCCTTTCCCTCACCTTTTCTGCTTGTTGTTGGAGTTTGTGTTTTCTCCGTCATGATTGTATAGCTTTTTGGATCTTAACTGTTGTATAATAACAGAGTGGCTCTGATGCCAATTGTTAGGTCCGGAATAACGTAGAAGGGGGGTTGAATACGTTATTTAAAAAATATTTCGATTTTTGATATGGATATGAGATCAAAAATACTGAATCGAAATAACACAAATGTTTAGGAAATATCTTTGAATAGATAAAACCCGGAGGTTTGCTACACAATTTAATCTTATAGATCAGCTACAAAATCAAACACTCCTAAGGATAGTTTAGGCACGAGGACCTTCTACCCGACACTTCCTGAAAGTGGGCTAAGCCGACTTTCCTACTAGATGGACTGTCTAGCAGCTTACACAGAAAAGATATAAGAGAGAGAAGAGAGAGTTGTGTGTTGAGGTGTATTTTAAAATGAAATACAACATGCCTATTTATAGATTTTAGAAAATCACTATTTGGCACTATTCCAACAACCCCAGCTACTATTCCAACAACCACAGTTACTATTCCAACAACCGCGGTTACTATTCCAACAACCACAGTTACTATTCCAACAACCGCAGTTACTATTCATATGAATAGTACTATTCATATGAATAGTGATTTCGGTTACTATTCATATTCTCTTCTGTTTATTTTGTTGTTTTAATTCTTCTCAGAAAATAGTTCAAGTACCAGATTATTTTAATTATTTATTATAAATAATTAATTAATCTGTTACTTATTTGATTTTCAGAGTAAATTAATTTTTGACAATACCTTGAAATATTATGTATGTCCTTGATCGTCAATAGGCTTTGGCAATTCTTTCTGTGAATTAATGTGTTGATCCTTCTCTTATATGCTGACACTTAGTGCACTGGTCTGGTTCACAAGTGACTAGCACTGATCTTGATCTTCACACCTTCGTTACATTCCAATTGATTAGCCTGCAACAATATCTTCAAATAATATAAATACATGGAATCTTTTGACCCTTCAACAGAATCATCTGTACATCTTATTCTGTCACTGAGGCTTGATCATGTTAATGAACTTCTTTCAACGACTTGATCCTTGTCGGTGCCTGTTCTTCAAATTTCACGATCCCTGTATAGAGTTAATATTATTTATCTTTTATCCTAGTTGAGTTATATATGTCCTCTATTACATATTACATTACATTATGCTTTACACAAGTCGACTTACACGTACCAAAAGTACGTCACTCTGCGTAGTCTAAATAGTTAATGTTACTACACCAAAAGCACGCATATAGAAAGTATCACTCTATGCGTCAAGAATAGTATCACTCAAGAACTTTATCAACTAAGCGTCAAATAATGCTATATCTTTACACAAGAACTTTATCAACTAAGCGTCAAATAATGCTATATCTAAGTATCACTCTGTTGTTTCTTGGGATGTCGCAAGTTAAATAATTTCAGAATTTAATATTAACTGTTCAAGCTTATAACATACCTGGGTCTGGATATTGTTCCCTGTCGCAATGTTCCCGACTGTTCAAAGTGCAGGAATAAGAACATATGGTGAACAATTACTGGAAAACCATTAAACATTCTCAGTTTGATACCCAAACTTAAAAAAAAACAGACGTGCTCATTTATAAATCGAAGATATGCTACTTACAGAATTATCTCTTCAAGACGTTGACACACACCTGCTTTGATTACAGCTTGAATATCGTCAATAGTACCATCAGAAAGATATGATAGTGCCCAGCATGCATCTTTCAGCACCTCCTCATCATCAAAATCAAGAAGTCGCTGGAGGACGGGAAGTACTGGGCTAGTCTGCCGTGATAAACCCAGAACACTAATTAATAATCCACAATTGAAAAAGACTTCCATCAACCCAATAGCTATACAAAAATTAAACATATTCTACCTAATTAACACTGTCATCTAATTAACACTTATTCTACCTCTTTAAACTAAATGGAGCAGAAGAAGATTATTGTAATTTCTCAAGTCATGTGAACAAAACTGGAAAAAATAAATTATAACTTGGCTGAAAAAAAACTGGAAGAAATAAGCCTTAAGTTATCATGTAGACCTGTTGCAAGTTCAGTAAAAGGAAATTGTTGGTAATCGAATAGAACATTTAAGTCAAAGATACACTATAGTCACATTCATTAAATTCGTAAGTTGTGATATGAGATAAAATTTCGTTAATACAAATTGCTCCGTGACCATGTATGAGATATTGAGATCTAAGGCCACAACTATTGTTCTTTACAGTTTGTGCAGCTCCAAAGAGAAGATTTAGGGTATATGAGCCTCCTGTCAGCAAGAATGCTAATGCCACAGATGCTAGAAAAGCAAGGAAAGCTGACCTCCAGAGGGAAGAAACACTAGGGTAATTAGCAGCCTTATATATGTGTTTATTTATTATCCTATAAAAAGTATTTAAGCAATTAAGCAAATGTAACGACGTTTTAATATGACCCTGTAGCTAACTAGCTCAAAAGAAAGAATACAACTGCACCTGTAGTGGTCCTCGGTTAATTTCTGGCGATTTTCATTTATAGAATATGCCCTTAAATCATAAGTTTCGTATACAAATGAATTGCTATGTCTACAATGTATTTCATCATTAGATAATCAAAGTTTTGATATTTTGTTATGATTGATTTTGTTACAGCTTAGAGGAACTATGAACTGAAAAACATAGCGGAACTTGATGACAGTTAACTAGTTAAGTGTCTACTCGGGTGTAAATAGTCCATGATCGCAAATTAAACTTAAGGGAATCACAAAATCCAAGGCATAAAAAGAGCAAGTCTGCTACCTCTGGTTACAAATGATTTAATTTCTGAAGTACTCATTATCAAAGGTTTTTTCTTGCTAAACGCCATATTCCGAACCCCGAAAATAATTTCATTATGAAACTAAGGGTAAAGCCGGTCTCTGAAATAACCCATATCAAATTATCAAGCTGCATCATTTCCAAATTTTTAGCATTCATTTTATCCAAGTAGATTTCTGAAGTGAAATGTTAACAACCATCTTACCTTGTGTATATTAAAACCCCAAATTACATCATTGTACGTGGTTCTAAAGATTCCCAGAGCTAACAGTTTAGTGATATGGTATAAAATTCCAAATAATTTTAAGATATAGTCAATTACCGCAAATTGATTTTCATAAAAATTCAACTTCAAGAGTAGAAGTTTGATATTTATCCAACAAACTTCGCCTGAAGAAAGCAC
Organism: Saposhnikovia divaricata; assembly: GCA_036435485.1. NCBI lineage: Eukaryota > Viridiplantae > Streptophyta > Magnoliopsida > Apiales > Apiaceae > Saposhnikovia > Saposhnikovia divaricata. Next base: position 63,127,620 of record CM071595.1, on the reverse strand, counting down.
CACAAAGATTATTACATAAATAATACAGAAGTTACCCAAGAACAATAAACATTCAGAGTGCCGCTGTAAGATTCATCGCAACTGACCGCATTAAACTCTCATGATAAGGACCATCGGTACTAGCCACAGATTCAATTGCAATACCAGTTCTCTTCTTATCCACATTTGGTTTCTCCTGCTCAGCAGCATTGTTGAAACAGTATACAGGGGCTTGCCAATTGGGGGGCGCATTAAACATTAAAAGATCATACATAAACACTACAAATTTCAAACACATTACAAGAAATTTCGAAGAGGGGGGAAGATATTGTCTTACAAGTATTGTGAAATTCAGAAAAACAATTAAATGCATATTTATCCATACATGATTATCCCGAGAGCAGAGGACACATTAGGATTTCGCAAACAATAAAGAACATAGATAGCAAAACACCACAACGAGAAATGAGTTCTTTCCAAGATTTGATCCTATAACATTCTGTATAAAAATCTCCCACAAACATTTCACTTGCTCAAATTCATGTCAAAATTTCCGACATTTGGTACTAACTTTAAAAAATAAGGTCAGCGTACATGTCACATTAATATAATATCTTAACCAAGACACCTTAACAATATACACAAATTCCACATGACAAGATTGTAACCAAAAATTACAAACATACCTGTAAAAAAAGTCCAAGAAACAGGTCGAAAGATTTTCACATATAATCCAAAGATTTTCACATGCAATCACATATATCCATGTATAATCTAACATAATCGAAAAAATATGGGTAATTTACCTTGAATTAAAGTTCTAATTGAATCTCCACAGTCCACTGATGTAATCGATTTGGGGTTTTGCGGTTTGAATTAGGAGCTTGAGATAGGTGTAAGATATAAGTGAGAGAGATGAGTGAGAGAGATGAGAGAGGGAGAAAGAGGTTGGTGGTCGAGATCGAGTGAGGTCGAGAGAGATGAGTGAGGTCGAGAGAGTGAAGGAGAGAGGAGTGAGAGAGAGATGAGAGAGATGAGATCTGTTTGTTTTATGTAATAAAACATTAATTATATGTAATATTAGTCTTTGGCACGAAATAAATTTGGCAAGCCCGGGAACCCAAAATTAGAATGTCCCGCTTATTGTGGCAAGCCCGCTATCAAAAAATTAGAATTTTTCGGTGGTGTATTGTAACACTTTTTGTAAAGTACGAAAAGTGTTGCAATTGTTATAAAATTTCAAAATTATCATTTTGCTTGCAACACTTTTGGTATTTCTTGCAACACAAAAAAATATTGCAATAGACTACCAAGTTTTGTGTCTATTGTAACACTTTGTGTAACACTTATACATGTCGGTGTTGCAACATGCCATATACGGTGTAGTGAACCATAAACCATAAACATAACCATAAATCTTGTCTATAATATGTCATGGAAGCTGATTCCACAAAAAAATTTAGAGTTTGATCCTAAAGTATATGATGGAGACGACTATAATTTGTGGTCGGTATACATGAAAAGAATCTACAAGGAAACAAGAAAAACAAAAATAAAAGCAATGCACTATAGTACGAAGATGATATTTTTAATGTTCATGTGGACAAGGCAGTATAAAATATTGAAGCAAGGAGGAGTGTTGGAGTTATCCTTCAATATTTATTGGAAGTTGATTTGGTGGCAAGAATCAGTCAAGAAATAAATTTCAATTATGTTATCATTTAATTATATGTTTCAGTTTTTATTTTGTAACCCTATATAAAGGACTTGATCCTTAGGCAATAAGATGCATCGAACATATATCAATCTTCATGCTCATGTCTTATCCTGCTATGCCTCTCTGTTTGCTTATCTATAAACCTTAAGAACCAACATAATTTGTGGAAAATATTACAATCTTAAGTCTCTATGTGCCTCCCAGTATATTGTAACTAATATTTCAAAATGACATCACGAGTATTGTTCATGACAATACTTCAACTAATTAATTCAAATCTCGTAACAAAGAAAAGATTCTAGATAATAAATATCAAAATTTTAACTATTTAAGCATAGTCTATGAAATTAAGAATGTCTCTTATGGTTATGGTGTTTATCAAATTGAGATATCAATATACTGTATTATATAATTATGTCACTATCAGATTTGAAAGACCTGGAGATCAAGTGCCCCTAAAAGTGAGACAAAATTCGCAATATTGAAAGCTCCCAAAATCTCTTCCATCAAGTGTATAATCTCATTCAACTTAAACCTATCATCTACGATCTTTCCAAACAGCATCTTACAAGTCATGTCTATTGTCAGATGGGCCACCTTCTTGCTAACATCCACCACCTCACCCGCCCTCGTTGTTCTTTTTAGCGAATCCACTAGCAACTCCAGCTCCTCCCTTGTCCGCCATGCAAAGGATTCAATCTTGGAGGCGCTGAGAAGCTCCAATGTGCAAAAATTTCTCACATTCTGCCAGTACGCACCATACTCAGTAAATATCATGGCTTTAGTACCATACCATAGGTAATCCGCAACCTGAGATTTAGGACGACTGGCAAAAACATCATCATGAGTATTCAAAAAGAGCTCGGTAGCATCTGGAGATGAGACTACAATAGTGGGAACGGAGCCGAGATGGAGGGACATTATGGGTCCATATTTTAGGGACACATTATAGAGAATGCGGTACGGTGGGGAGTTTTCCTAACACTAGTACAAAACTGTCTTTTAGTGTCACACTTTTAGCGTCGGTTATATAGAGAGCCGTGGCCGATACATACTTTAGGCGTCGGTTGCTAGTTTAACCGACGCTTAATGTCATTTGTCTTGAACCTTTTGCATCGGTCATGAAACAACTGACGCTTAACCTAACCCTTTAGTGTCGGTCTTTACTCATAAAACTGACCTTTAGCGTCAGTCATAAACAACTGACACCTAACACTGAACCTTTAGCGTCGGCCTTTACTCAACCGACGCCTAAAACTGACCCTTTAGCGTCGGCCTTTACTCAATCGATGCCTAAAACTGACCCTTTAGCGTCAGTCTTTACTCAACCGACGCCTAAAAATCAACCCTTTATCGTCGGTCATAAAACCGACTTCTAAAACAGACCCTTTAGCGTCGGTCTTTACTCAACCGACGCCTAAACTGACTCTTTTGTACTTTATGTGTCGCCTTACATTTGATCGACGCTAAAAGTATTATAATTTAAAAAAAAAACTAAATTATATAGAAATAATATTTTTATACAAATAATACGTTATTTTATATTATACCATTTTAATTAAAAAAATTCAAATTGAATAATATTATTCAAATAAGATTTATACAAATCAAACAACATTTTATAAAAATTTACATTTAAATATTTTCATTACACAAATAAATAATATGTATTCAATTCTACTTATATATCTTGAACCATTATTATAACGTCTTAGAAAAATGCGTATTATATATACTTATTTAAAACAAAATGTTAGATTTTTGTGTGTGATCATTATTGAGTGAGTAAAATTTAATTAAGATCGTGATTAAATGTTTATATGTTGGCCTGGATGTGCGATTGGTAGATTGTATTTTTTAAATTTCATTTTCTGCTTAAGTGTGGAAAATACATGTTTTAATCGCATTCATGGAATTTTATAAAATCATCGGAGTCGTTAAAAATCACGAAATCTTTGATAATATTATCTTGTATGTTTATCTAGTTTTGAAATTTGTTCGGAGAATTATTCTTAGTATTTAAGGATTTTAAAATGATTTTATTAATTATTTTGCATTTTAGGGATTTATACTTGTAAAGTTTATATTTAATTCATTTTTGGTCCTAAAAATATTTTAAAAATATGGGGTAGATAGCTAATTTCATTTTCTAAATTTTAAAAATGATATTGAGATTTTTCTAAAATATTACCTATTTATTTTCTATTTTACAAGGTGGTTTTAAATTGTTTTTAATCAGAAATTGAATTGTGAAATTACAGAAATGCCCCTTATCCCTTTTAATCTCAAAACTATAGTTTTTCACTCCTTATCCTCTCGACTCTCTAAGAGCCTGTTTGGCTCCCCTTTTATTATTTTGGAACCCACTTAAAGTGAAAACAACATGTTTGTCTGCACGATTGGATAGCTTAAGTAGTAAGGGCTTATCCTCTATTGTCCCAGGACCTGGGTTCGACTCTGGCAAATTTTTTTAACTTAAAGTTATTTTAAGTTCAAGTAGCCTTTAGTGGACATGTTAGTTATGATATCTTTATAGTTATCTATCAAGTTTTTTTATTCAAATTGTGTAATTCACATTCTGATTCTTGTGCAGCTCAATAGGACAGGACCTCTCTGTCAGCACATATATTGGACAAATAAACTTTTCTATTATCATTGCAAAGGTTACTGTATGGGAACTGCCTGGATGGAACTACCTGAAGCCATGGGAACTGCCGGGATGGAATGCTTGCAGTCAGTTGATTCAAAGTCTGTATGGGAAAGATTTTAATGCTTTATTGTATAAGTTTTTGAAGTCATTTGAATGTGGTCACTTCCTTTTTGTAGTTTGAGATTAGTTCTTTTGATGATAAATCTCATGTTTGTTGGCAGGGTATAATTGTAATTGTCATATACTATATGCTATTTGTTGGTGTAAATTAAAGGTTACTGAAATTATAATTTTATTTTATTTTTTTTAAAATGACTTTAAGCGTCGGTTCTTTAAGCAACCGATGCCAATAGTAGGACCATAAGCGTCAGTTCTTTAAGCAACCGACGCCAATAGTAGGAGCAAAAGCGTCGGTTCCTTAAGCAACCGACACCAATAGTAGGACCAAAAGCGTCGTTTCTTTAAGCAACCGACGCCAATAGTAGGACCATATGCGTCGGTTCTTTAAACAACCGACGCCTTTAGCAACTGATATACGTCGGTTCTTTAAACAACCGACGCTAATAGTTGCTGATATGCGTCGCATATTTAACCGACGCTAAAAATACATACCTATAGCGTCGCTTACATATACTACGCCCAAAAATCGACGCTAAAAGCCTTTTTTGACCGACGCTAAAAATCATTTTTGTAGTAGTGTAACATGTGAAGATGACCTATGATAGGTAAACGTAGAGGGCCATGCGATGGTTTATGGTGGCTGTGTGAGATCATTGAAAAGATGGTTTTGCAGAGACCGAGGAACGGCCATAAGGCTCCAATAATCACCAAAAGAACACAAAAAATTGTAGGAGACATTTTGAAAGGCAGATTGTTTACTGATCAAAGAAAGCGTGCGCGCACGTATTTATAGGTTAACTTTCCAAACATCTTCCAGTAATTCTTTAAACATTTAATATTGAGAAAGTTCACTTATAGGGATGGGCATCGGGGCACTTCGGGGCCGGGGAGTGCTATCCCCGCCCCCATCCCCGAATTCAAACCCGATCCCCGTCCCCGTAGGGGATTATTTTTTATTCCCCGTCCCCGGCCCAAACGGGTAACGGGGATCCCCACGGGGAATCGGGGAATTTCATTTTAAACAAAAAATAACAATTTAAACAATTTTAAACACTAACTAGTGAGTTTGAAACAATTTTTTAAGCACTAAATTAAGATAAAAAATATTACTTAAATAAACAATTATAAATAACATGGAAATGAAGTTATTTAACTACTAGAAAGACAATCATATAAGAATAAAGTATCATTTTGTTTCCAATATAAAGTATTAGAAAAAAAAATATAAAGTATTGGAAATTCGTGTATATTAATATATGATTATTAATATATATTATATATATTATAATTTGGTGGAATCGAGTCGGGGATTGAGAATCGGGACGGGGGTCGGGGATTGGTCCGGGGAGACATAAAATCCCGACCCCGGCCCGCTCCCCGATTTTTTTTGAAAATTGTCCCCGCTCCCCGGCCCGTACCCGAAAAAATCCCCGATTCCCCACCCCGTTCGGTGCGGGGATCGGATCGGGATCGGGCGGGCCAGAGTGAATGTACATCCCTATTCACTTAATGTGCCTAAATGTGAGGTGGAGGTAGTATTAATATTTTGTCGGACACGTATTCTCCCTTCATTTGGTTCTTAATAGACTAGCTTTATACCCGTGCGATGCACGCGTAACTTTAATTAATATTTTTAGTACAATTTTGGTTATAATTTTTTTCATGAAATATTAGGTTAATAGCATTTTGAAAAATTTATTTTTACTTTTAATGATAATAATATATATGTTATATGATTTGTAATTATACATTTGTTTTTCCTTGTAAATGGTTTTTCTTTAATTTATATTTCAAAGTTTAGGCTAACATATTTTTTAGTATTTCATAATTATTTTTGAATTTTTTTATTTTATTAGATTACATATGATATACTTGAAACATATAGGTACTATATGCATGTAACAATTTATAATTATTTTTTTATCTTTTTGATTATGTAATTTAATGGTTATCTTAAAAAAATTTGATCTTTTGTTATAGCCTTTTATATAGTTTTTAAAGGCATTTTCTTAACTTTTTTGGAAATATATAAATTATATTTTAAGGTTTAGCCTAACATATATTTTAATATTTCATATTTTTGGGGAGTTTTCTTCAATATTATTATAATATACATAATATACTTCAGATATGTGAGAACTTATTGGTTTAACTATTCTTTATATATGAAGAAAGTTTTTACTATCTTTTTATGTTTTTGTGTTGGTATATATTTGTTTTAAGTGCATTATATTAAAGTTTATTGTTGATTTTAGTTTTCTACATTTAGATATATTTTTTTTGAATTGACGTTTGTTTTGTAGATTATATTTTGTTAAATTTTGGTATCATTTCCAATTACGACATGTTTTTTGATTATTTTTTTATTATCTTATTTTACCATATATTTTCTTAAAAACTTCTTTTTTGTTTTATAATTCAATGTACATTCTTTTTTTTAAAAAAGTATTTTTTGAATTGAAATTTTGATGATATGCTTTGTTTACTTGTTTATTATATATAAAGAATGAATTTGTGACTTATTTTTTATTATGATTTTTTACTATTCTATCCTTGTTTGTTAATATTAGAAACATATTTGTTGTCAAACCTAAAAATAGAATCTTTAATGATTTTTATTAAAATAATGTTTTTCCTAAAACACTTTAATTTGGTAAATGATTTTTTTGAAAATTATATTTTAAGGTTTAGCCTAACATATATTTTAATGTTTCATATTTTTTGGCGTGTTTTCTTCTATTTATTAGAATATATATATAATATACTTTAAAAATGTGGGAACTTATTGTAAAACACACATACATTTGTACTTTTTTTAAAGAAAGTTTGTAATATCTTTTATATTTTTGTGTTGGTTTATATTTATGGGTGAAGGCCCTAAATAATCAAAAATAAATATTGTCTGTCCAAAATAATGATTTCCACAAAATTGGCCCTTTTTACCGATGGGATACGGAGTTTCGTCCTCCGTATTAGTTGGATACGTTGCACGCAGATCCGTATTAGCTGGATACACAATTTCGTCTTCCGTTTTGTAAAGGATACGGAAGATCATGTACCGTGATATGATTCTGGCACGGGATATTGTGTTGCACACCCAGCTAACACGAAACACAATACACCATATTACTAACAGACGCATTAAGCGAAATAGCGTATTGCCCCATATATCACGTTACACGATTTAACGTGTTCTGTCGGTAAATCGGGCCAACTGCTCTGAAAAAGTATATATTTCGGTAATTTTCTCTATATTTATTTCAAGTGCATTATATTAAATTTTATTGTTATTGTTGATTTTAATGTTCTAAATTTAGATTTTTTGTTTTCAATTATCGTTTGTTTTCTAAATTATATTTTGTTGAATTTTTGTGTCATTTCCAATTATAACATGTTTTTTTGATTACTTTTTTAATATCTTGTTTTACCATATATTTTCTTTAAAAAAAATTGGTTTTATAATAAATTTAAATTCTTGTTTTTTAAAAAATTATTTTTTGAATTGAAATTCTGATGGTATGCTTTGTATACTTGTCTATTTTATATAAAAAATGAATTTATGATTTATTTTTCATTATGGTTTTTTGCTATTTTATCCTTATTTGTTAATTGCGCGTAAGATTTGTGCTACTACAACTTTTTCTCCTATAATAATAATAATTAATTAATTAAGTTGATGATGAATTTTTATTAGTTTTATTCTTTATTAATTTATTTTAAATTTTATTGTTGATGAAATGTAACATTTTTGTAACTTTTAAATTATTAGATCATTATAGGATTTTTGTACTTATTATATTTAGATTCTCTATTAATTATCTTTTTTTGGATTTTTGGATTATTTTTTAATTTATTTACTACTTTGGTACCGAATCTAGAATCTTTGCAAAATAATAAAATTTTAATTTATTGATTTGTGTTGACTTTTGTTAATATAAATTCTAAAAACATGTTTGTTGTAAAATCTAAAAGTAAAATTTTTTTATGACTTTTTTTAAAAATTAGGTTTTCTTGAAACTCTTTTTTGTGGTAATGTTTTTTTTTAATTATATTTTAAACTTTAGTCTAAATTATCTTTGTATTAATTTTAGTTAATAATAATTTTCTCAATTTTAATTTTTTATTTTTTATCATGTGTTATTTATTTTAGTGCATTCTTTTTTGATCTTGTTTGTTAAATTAAAAATACAATTAGTTACTTGGTAGCATAGTTTTAGATTTTAAACCTATAATCTAGCCCAACTTCTCTAGCCCAACTTGTTCTCTAGCCCATTTCTAATTTCTAATGAAGTTACGTTTTAATTCCTGATGACCACCTAAGCCTCCTTACGCCAATTATATATAGGATATAATTCATATTCTTGTTTTCTAAATATAGTATCTCAATTCTCAACTACTATAAAATATGAATTCTTAATTACTAATGACACAAAAATTATAATGATATATGAATATAATCTAAACTAGTATTATAAAAAAATAAGGGTGATGGTCCTAAATGTACTTATTTTAAACATAGAATTCCCAAAATGTCTCGGATCATAATTATGGCCTAATATGCTTCACGAATTGTTGGGTTTCAACCCAATATGATGTTATGGGCTTGGGTAGTCCAAGATATATATGGGTAAGATAATAGTTATATGTGAAGACAATTATTATATATGATATGTCTTGATCACAAAGTTGGGTAATTAGGTGTCAAGTATGGTAAGACTTGTTGAACAAGTATGGTAAGTCTTGATGGCTAAGTTTTGGATGGCTATATATGCATAGCCATATTATGTTTTGATACGTGAATGCTCAAGAGATGTAGTCTTAGGTATTGTTTGGGAGATGCTTGAGCATTGTTGGCTCAAGTACTGGGTTTGGGACACCATTGAGGTGTTATTGTTTTGATGTATTATAGATACTCCCTCCATCCCACTCAATTGTTTACACTTTTCAAAGGGTGTCTGGCACGTATTTTAAGGATAGTTCCATAACATATTTTTAAAATTTTCTTTTCCTATATAAAAATTTAATCATTAAATTTTAGGAAGAACAAGAGGAGGTTCTTGTTCGAGGGGAGGCATTGACGAATGGACGTCGATGGCTTAATAGTTACCGTTCAATCCGATATGTGTATTGAGTTGAATGGGAGGATTGTTGGGATTCAACCCAATATGATTTATGGGCTTGGGTGGTCCAAGATATATATCGCTAAGATAATAATTGTATGTGTAGACAATTATTATATATGGTATGTCTTGATCACTAAGTTAGTTAATTAGGTGTCAAGTATGGTAAGTCTTGGTGGCTAAGTTTTGGATGGCTATATATACATAGTCATGTTATGTTTTGATATGTGAATGTTTAAGAGATTGATATTGGCTAGAAATAAGCCCTAAAGACATAACTAAAGATGCATTAATTAGACGTAGCCCGGTCCAAACACAAGGCCTATAAATGAGGCCCAAACCCCTAATTAAATACTAATTCTGCAATTAGTATTTAAGGGTAATTAACAGCTTGGAAAGAATAGTCAAATAAGGATATAACTTTTATGAGAACTAGCCTCCGAGGCACCTAATCGTACAAGGAAACCGACTCCTACAAGATAGGATCTAGAATCTTCTCCAAGGAGGTGACTTGTCCACCAAGCCTCCTAACCCGCCTCTAAATCTAAGGCTTCCAATGCCTATATAAAAAGCCTAACCCCTAATTCTTATAACTATGTTGGCTTAATCCTCAAATAAGGACATATAAGCCACAACGTCCTTGGTGTGCCCTTGCCGCCATAGCTCCGAGGGTATCAGCAAGAACTACGTTGGCTTGATTCTCTAGCAATACAGAGATACGTAGGCATCTTGCAAGTACCGTTTAGTCTCGAAATGCAAGAACAGCCATTAAAGCTCGAAACTCACCAATCCTAGCATTAAATACGTACAAACCCTAGCCGCAATCTAAAACCCTCATTTTTATTCCGCAACATTTGGTGTTGTCTGTGGGAAGACAACATCAACCATGGTTAACACACGGAGAACAAAAAGGTGACCAGAAAATGGCTAGAAGCTGTTCCGATTTAAGACCTGATGGAGTCGGGGGGCAGGTCCTTCCGATTGAAGACATGGATGTCCATAATGATGAGGAACACCTAGGAAAGCTAGGAAGGAAGTGATAAAACTATGCCCGATCAGAAGGAATATTGGGTGCTCTATTTTGATTAGCTAAAGGGCTAATACTTTAGAAACAAAGAAAATTCTGGAGAATATATTCCATGACAACGGATTAAAGCCTTCAACTTCAAATCTAGACAAAAAATTTAAGCCTTGATGGCCAACAAGGCTGTCTTCCTCCTATCGAGCTTGTCGTTTAAATTCTAGGCCTTAAATTAAGAGTCGTCAGTCAAATTGAAACCTAAGCAAGGTTCTATGAGCATTAGAAGAAGGTTGGAATCTAGAATCAAGATATAGGGTTAAAAACCAACCAAGGCACACCAGACTTGAAGTCAAGTGCTGAGTAGCAAGTGAACTTCTTGAACTATCAACCGAGAAGCAAGACCTCCTCCATATGAAACAAGGGGGGCAAGAACTAAAGAACTTCACCACAAGTTCTACATCTTATAATGAGAATCAAGGGTTGATGATAACCTTAAAACCAAGGATTCAGCAAACAAGTTAAGGCCCAGAAGGTCACAAGGACTAAGAAACAAGTCGTGTAAATTCAAGGTTCATGAAACCATTAAAGGCATGGCAAACATACCCTAAAATCAAATGAGGGATGCTAATCAAAAGAGATTAGTTATACCATAAGTTAAAGTTAAGAATCTCTGGTTGTCGATGTTCAAATGTTGACATTTGACGTTCAAAAGCCAACATTTGACGTTTAAATATTGAACTCAGCTAAGAGCCTCCACAGGAAAATGTTGCCATTTTAGAAAATGGTAGCCTAAGTCGAGCATTGTTTAAGCGTCGTTTAGTGTCGTTAGCACCGTTTATCGCCGTTTAACACCCTTTAAACGTCGTTTAGTGCCGTTAGCACTGTTTAAGCCCGTTCAAATGTCGTTTAGTGTCGTTTAATGCCATTAGCACCGTTTAGCACCGTTGAAACGTCGTTTAGTGCCGTTAGCACCGTTTAAACATTGTTTTGTGCCGTTAGTACCGTTTAGCATCGTTTTGTGCTGTTTGATGCCGTTTAAAGCTAATTCGACCTAAAAATGAATGAATATCATCGTAAATGTGTAGGTCGCTCCACATTTTATAATCAAGACGATATCCACGAAACACTAGTGTGACGCCCCCAAATACGGGGTCAGGATCTGGTGCCAGAAATCTTTACAATCAAATATAACTTAATTACACAAACGACCCCTCACCAAGGATCGATCTCAGGTTATGGTATGAAACAAGAATCTAAATTACAACAAACATTACAACCACTATACCTTCTTATCTAAAGCGCAGTCCAATACCGCATATGTCCATGCTGACTCTGAAATCTATTCTTTATAGAATGTCTCATTCGAATTATAATACGTAAGTAGCCATTCCTTAACCCTAACTAAAAAGGAAAAGTAAAACAAAACAAGAGTGAGCCAACAATGCTCAGCAAGTGAATATAGTGAAACAACAATATCTCGGATTCTCGATAATTCATTGATGAACAATATCAATGATCAATTTATCTCAAGGAAATAATTCAATTTCCATCATTGAATAAGACTTTTCATTTTCTTCAAATCATAACTTTCATCAAAACATTCCTTTCTTTAAAACGGTTTTATCATTGAAACGTAGTTTTCATAAAATCTTTTTAAAAACCTTTCAGTTGATTGGAGTTTTTCCACGATAATGGACAATACGAGTGATCAGCCCCGTAAAGTCCCCATACCGGACACGAAGTCCCTCTTGACCTTAAGAATTGGGTTCCCAATTAGGCAACACATTGGCCTTTAATGCTGGACTAGGGGAACCACCCCTAGCCTCTTACGTTAAATAAAAGTGCTGGACTAGGGGAACCACCCCTAGCCTCTTACGCTTCTCCAATCTATAAACAATTTAAAACATTTCATTTTTCAGTCCTTAAACTCACTGATAACAGATCAACCTAGTATAAGGAATTTTAAAAAAACATATTTAAATAATTAAGCCGTTTTAATGAGCAACAATAAAAGATTAAGGGTCAGGGAAGCAATCGATAAAAGAAGTCATAAACAGCAAATAAATAAAATTGAACTAAACATGGTATGTCTTAACGAAACAGAATCATTTATCAACAAGGAAACATTAATAAATTAAGGAACGATGCAATTTTTAAAATTCTAGAAATTGAACAGCAATTTATAAGAAAATCGTGGAATAAAGAAATCTGAAGTTCAATTGAGAAATTGGGTTACTGCATTGATCATAAACTATTGAAGAGTCGTTAGTTAATAAAGAACAAAACAAGTGTTAGGATTCTAGAATTTAATTCAAGGTTTATGAAATCTGGTTATGCTGGTGTGTTTTAAAGGAATAAACTTAAGGAAAAGACTAAGGTAAAGCAAGGCATAAATTATAAGTCAAGGGTTATATTCAATAGGAAACAGGGTAAATAATAGGGTTCATAGTTTAAATAATGATTCGTAAGGATAAGCAATGTACAGGTGTTTCAACACTAATTTATAAGGAATAACAATAAGGTATAAGGGATTCAAAAATAATTAAAAAGGAATAACAATAAGGTATACAGATTAAAACAACAATTCATAAGCAGTTCAAGAAATATGAACTTCAATACAAGGTTCGAGTCACTTGAAACAAAGAAAATAGGTGTAGACCCTAGCAACACGACTTGGAAGAAAACTTATAATTAATAGAAACAGACTCACATCATTCAAAATGAAAATGAAGGGTATAGATGCTTGTAAGAAGGAATTTGAAAGAACATATAATTAACACAGGAGGATTCACATCAGTTGAACGATAAGTGAGGAATAGTATACTTGCAACTAATTTGAAAGAAACATTGTATAAATAATAGAAACAGATTCATCCCACTTGAACGATAAGCAAGGGATAGTATACTTGCCTCGATACATGAAGTTTTTGATTCAAACATCTCAATTCTTTGCTCACTTTACATCAGTCACTACTTCTTTATACATTGGCCTCTAAGCGATCATACATCTGTCTTTCCTTTATCCCTTGTCAATCTCCACACGAGCACACTCGTTAATCCCGATAATCATTCCATTCCTCAAGATTCCATCTACACGCACTGGCTCTTAGCCGGCCTCCTATTCATACCTATATAAAGGTAAGTACTATTTTAGTATACTTATAACCTTAACCGTCTAACTCTGCTCTACCAAAACGCGTCCTATATGCTTTACAACTTAACACATATAGCACATAGGCACTTAGCACGTATGATCAACTTACACTTATATCTTTTGACATGTATATCTTATCGCTTGCAAACAATTCCTATCAAATTACTATACGAATTAAAAAAATAATAATTTTAACAAAAATTTGACAACACCTCCCTTATAAAATGACCTAACCGGTCGGAATACAATCGACCATACAAATAATTAAGCAATCATTTGCTTCCATAAGATTCACAGTCGTCGTTGACTATGCTAATGTATACCACTTATAGACTTCTGACAATCCAAGCACTTAACATTCTTTATAACCTTTATAGCTTATCAACCCAAGAATTCCTTTAATACTTTATATACAATCATAAATACATATGTATTAATCATCAATTAACAATCCATATAAATATTATTTATTATACTCATGAATGTAAAAATAGATTTATTTATATTTTTTAGAAAAATTTGACGTTATCCCCTTTGTACAGGTACACTACTAGTCAGACGCAGCTGACACAAACAAACAACAATCAATAATATTCAAAATAGAATTTACAACCAACCAAGTACTAAACAATTCGAATTAATATTCCTCCACAATCAAATAATTCTTTACATTAATCCAACTACACAAACCGAACATATACCTCAGAAATTAAAATTATGAAATTAACGATATCACGTAATTGTTAAAATAAAATTTGGCTCAAATTTTCATCATCTCCAATTTCTATCGACTCAAATAAAATCATCATCGATGGGGCAAAATTTTGAGGGTACCCGAATTGGGTTTCCAACCCGAAACTTCACACGCAAAAATTATACGAATAATTAACAATTTCAGTAAATAAATCAACAAGGCTTGGACTGTAATCAAATTAGAATCATCGAAGAAACTCAGCTAAGTCACTATAAACAACACAACTGAAATTGAGTCAATAACTAGCAGAAACCACAAAAATCGACACAATCACAACCAAAAATTCTGGCCACACGCGCATAACAAGCAACAGATCACAAGGGAGAGGAAGGGGTTCAACTTTGCAACACAATAAGTAGCTATCAGATTAACCACACACAGTAACCATAAACCCACGCACACATGCCACAAGCTCAACACACACACAGACTCTAACACACACGACCCACACATCACATACACGATACACACATGGTTTCACAGTAACACACACACACCCATCAACACTGTTCGCACGCACACACACTCGCGACTCTATACACTCACGCGGCTACACAGCCTTCACACACACACACAGCTTGTTCAACACACCCATTCACGCCTCTTACACACACCAACAATCAATGGCAGAACAGGGAGGAGAGAGGGGGCTTTACCCGGGGGCTTTACCCGCAAGAACCGAATAGAAGACAGAGCCAAGAGAGATTTTGAGTGAGAGGAAAACGAAAGAGAGAGATTGAGAGAATCGGACGAGAGAGAGGATTCTAGAGATCCGATTCTAGAGAGGTCGAGAGAGAACACAGCCGAGAAACTCAATTAGGGATTTAAGGGAATTTGGGAAAAATGCAGGGGCATTTTGGGGACTTTATAACTCGAATTTTAACAAAATAATTCCCTCAATGAAAATTATAAATTGCAAAATAAATAGGTTATTGAGTTAAAAATAAATTTTATATTTTAAAATGAAGAATATAAATTTAGGAACACATATGTATTTTTAAAATATTTCTAGGATCAAAAATGAATTAAATATGGATTTTACAAGTTTAAATCCATAAAACGCAAAATAATTCATAAAAATCATTTTAAAATCTTTAAAGATCTAAATTACTTCATCAAATATTTTTAAAAGTCAAATAAATGCATAAAGTTAATAATGAAAATGATTTCACGATTTTTACTAATCCCGATGATTTTATAAAAATCTTAAAAGATCAATAATGCATAATTTTAATGGATTTTAATCATTAAAAATACAAATAAAAATACACGAGCTTACAAGACACACATATATCATCATATAAACATGTAAACACGATATCACATATAATTTTGATCTTCTAAAAAAATTCACATCATATAGTCCACATCTAATATTAAATAAATATTTATAAATACGAAATTTTCTAGGGCATTATAACTAGTGTAAGCCAAAATCCCCATATAAGGGTAGGAAAAATAAGGAGTCCCATGTAAGAGGATAAAAACGACCCCGATTCTCGAAAAGACAGTTATAACTTCTACGAAAACCTGATCAATTTTTCTAGAAGTTGGGGGGCAAATGATATGGGTTAAAAATAAGTCATAAAGACATAATTAATGAAGCATTAATTTGACCTAACCTGGTCCAAACACAAGGCCTATAAATGAGGCCCAAAACCATAATTAAATATTAATTCCGTAATTAATTTTAAGAGTCAAATAAGGATATAACTTCTACAAGAAGTAGCCTCCAAGGCACCTAATCGTACAAGGAAACAGACTCCTACATGGTAGGATCTAGAATCTTCTCCAAGGAGGTGGCTTGTCCACCAAGTCTCCTAACCCTCCTCTAAATTTAAGGCTTCCAACGCCTATATAAAGGGCCTAACCCCTCATTCTCATAACTACTTTGGCTTAATCCTCGAATAAGGACATACAAGCCACTACGTCCTTGGTGTGCCCTTGCCGCCATAGCCCCGAGGGCATCACCAAGAACTACGTTGGCTTGATTCTCTAGCAATTCGGAGATACGTAGGCATCTTTCAAGGACCGTTTAGTCTTGAAACGCAATAACAGCCATTAAAGCTCGAAACTCACCAACCCTAGCATTAAATACGCACGAACCCTAGCCGCAATCTAAAACCCTCATTTTATTCCACGACAGAGATGTTGTCTTAGGTATTTTTTGGGAGATACTTAAGCATTGTTGGCTTAAGTATTGGGTTTGGGACACCATTGGGACGAGGGTGTTTTCACGTCAAATATTGTGTTTATTCTTGTTTTGCTTTTACTTATTGAATTGATAAGAAATAGAAATAATGCTTGAATAACGTGTGACCACGCTTTAGTGGATCTTGTCAACTAATCAATTGGTTATGTGTATGCTTTGCATTGGTGATGAAAATTTCGGATTATGTAAGTCCCCTAACACGAACACCCTATGCGGTTTACATGTTGCTCTATTTTTCATATTAGAAGGATACGATTTTGCATGCACCGTATCAGAAGAATACAGTAATCCTTGCATCATATCTTTGTAAAGTTGTTATTCTGTCAACTATATTTTGTGCACCAACATGGAGCAACTTAGGCTTGACTTTTTTTAATAACTCAGATCCGAGTTGGAGAATCTACACAAAAATTAATTACATTCATATGAGCAACCTTTCTTTTTGTCAATTTACAAATTGAGAATATGAAGACCATAATAATCTTTTTGCAATATTTTATAAATAATGATAAGACACCTGGGCATTCTTTAACCATTTTGTACCAAGACACCCAATTAAAAATGGGTGATGGCCCCAAATGTCCTATTTTAAATTATTATTTTTCAAAATAATTTTTACCGAGTCCGGTAGCCTGATTTCTGAAAAAATTTGGGACCAGCCCCAATTTTTTTTAAAATTATGTTAAGTTAGAGTTTATGGTCTATGGTAAGTCCATATACGATTTCACTACAAGAAAATAGAACAAAACCGACCACAAATATTGGTCGGTTATAAGAGCGAACGGTCGGTTTTAAGGTTTTAACCGACCGAAGATGATGATCGGTTAAAGCCTGGTCGGTTATGTCGGATTGGTAGGGTTTACCTTTGTAACCGACCACATTGAACGGTCTGTTATGTGACTCTGCATGTTATATAGAGTGGGTCCTCATACCTACACGTGTACACACGTGGCAACACGTGGGTCCAAGTTAGCACATAAAACCGAAAGTATGCGGTCTGTTTTGATATTCAGGAAAATTGTTGACTTGCACATAAAATCGACCGAAGTCAAAGGTTATGACATTGTCAAAATTGTTGACTGCCTGTCATAACCAACCGTAGTCAAATGTGCACAAACGGTCGGTTTTATAACAGTAGGGGTGTCAAACTCATAACCGACCATAGTATAACCGACCACCCTGAGAATTTTAAATTATTGCAGACGGTCGGTTATATATGTAAGTGGTCGGTTTTCTGGGTTCCTAGTGGTAAGTCGATATTGTATGTAATCGGTCGATTTTTTGGGTGTTTTTGAAAAAAAAAAAAACTGCAGAATTGCAGTATCATTGCACCTACCCAATTTACATTAATACTTGCCACCACCACCATACCATTCAAGATATACATTAACATACATCCAAAATATAACATTTACGATTAAAACCAAAACAAAACAACCATTAATTAATACATGTGCACTATACAACCATTAAAACCAAAACCAAACAATGTTAAGTCAGATATAATCTGACATACAACCAAACTAAATTACCATAAGTTCACGACCACAAACCAAATTAACCATACTAAACATTCATGACAACAAAATACATAATTATTCCGATAATGACACTTCCGAGTCTTCGTTGTCATTGCCCCCGCCATCTTCATTGCCCCCACCATCTTCATTGCCACCATCCTCCACGTCTGAAACCTCATCCATATCCGTATAATCTTTTTCTTCCTCCAAGGCAAGCCGCTCTGCTTCCTATGCAAATATAAATCAATTAAAACGCAAGAATATATTCCAATGGACACAAATATAAAATGGGAGGTAATTATTACCGCTTCAATGCGCGATTCAGTTTTTTGGAGGATATCTTCAATCAAGGTCCCGACAATATGTTTAATCTCACCCCCAATGAGATTATTCCATTGAATCCTTTGATTTGGATCGGAGGCTTAAAAGGCGGTGCATGCAAAGTTGGATATCTCTTCATCGAATAGTAGACGAGCGAATCGATTAGGATTGGCACGGATCTCTGTGAGCACATTTCTCAAAATTAAGAGATAGACATTGTCGGGGAGGACTTGACGTTCTCTTGGAGCGAATGAAGATGAGCCGGCTTCACCTCGGGTGGAATTAGGGATGTGCGTCGGGTCACTTCGGGGTCGGGGAGTGCAATCCCCGCCCCCGATCCCCGAACCCCTACCCGCTCCCTGAACCCGCCCCGATCCCCGAACGGGGATCCCCGCGGGGAATCGGTGATTTTTATTTTTATTAAAAAAAATAAAGTTTATACATTTTCTAACAAATTTCATAATAAAATTAATTTGCAAAATTATGATATACAATATATATTTTAAATTCAATGACATATTCTAAAAATTATTTCGAATTAATTTTTATTTGTACTAAAAGATATAACTAAATTATTATAATTAAAATAAATTTTACCTTTAAACTTTTGAATATGTGAACTGAATTAAAAATTTTATGCACTAATAACATATATAAACATATTTACTTATAATAATTTAATTATATACATATATAAATATATATATATTTTTAAAAATAAAATCGGGGATCGGGGCGGGGATCCCCTAATCCCCGACCCCGCCCCGATCCCCGAATTATTTTTAAAATATTTCCCGTTCCCCGCCCCGAATCCCCGACCCGAACAGGGCGGGGATCGGATTTGGGTCGAGCGGGGCGGGTGAAATGCCCATCCCTAGGTGGAATCCCTATAGCGTATGGCAAGTGTGATCAGTAGCTCGAAGAGTGGGGAACCCGACAACATAATCCTTTTTCGGTCTTTCACCTTCGGGAACCCCTGTTGCTTCCATCCACCAATGCCAAGGCTCATCATGTTCACCCATTTGTGTAACCTCCACCGGCATACGATCAAGTATTGCGGCATATCCTTCCTACATGAAAGGATATCTTCGATAATATTTATTTTGGTATTTGTACGATTTAACATAAAATTTAAATACACATAGAATCCTCTCCACTAGGCCATTTATTTAATTGATTCGGTCAACGGTCAAATAATCAACTCTAGCAAAATCTATCATCCTACTTTCATTTTAAATATAAAGAGATATTCCAATTTGCTGAACAAACAAAAATATATTTTAAGGAATATATCTCTACCCTAAGGCAATAAGATCGAAAAAGAAATATCGAGGTTTGATATTTTTTAGATCTCCACTGCGATATTAATAAGGCAACAAGCTCGAATAAAGAATATTCGAGATTTAATATTCTTTAGAGAACTCATGCTAAATTGAAAAATGATCTGTTTTTATTCTGTCTTCACACTAAAAATATTTTCTCATCCTAGGAAAGACTTTTTACTCTCAGGAATATTTTCCTCTCGTGCCAGAAATATTTAAAGTAATTTTTCTCCCGCTTCTCAAATTTATCATATTTCTGAGAAAATTATTTTAATCGCTCAAAAATATTTCCTTCACTCTCAAAATATTTTATATTTTAGGAAATATATTCTAAGTATTTATTCTAGTCAAAAAATTGGTCAAAAGATTTATCTTTTTCGAGAAAAGACCAATCGTATCTTATTCGGAACCAAAAGCTGATTTAATCATTTTAAATCCAAATAAAATAATTGCACTTGCTAGAATGACTTGAAACTTGAGATTGATCATTTAAATACTATTTTATATGCATGGTTAAAGTTTCGTAATTTTTTAAGAATTTTCGTCCGGGCACGAAAATTGAGAAAGTTAGTCAACTGTTGACCACGTTTAACCAAGTCAACATTGACCAAAATTGACAAAACATTCAAAAATATTATTTTATAATATTCCTAAGTGCTCCATAATTTTATATTTATTTATTGGGTGTTTTCATATTTATCGGGTATTTAATTAACGATACTTGGTTCGTATTTATTCGTTAATTAGAACGAGTGGAATATTATATTATAGATTCAAATGTGCTGGGATATTATTTTGTTTGCTAGCATCCACTTGCAAAGAAACACAAATCACTTTCCATGTTGGCAATCCAAGTGAAAATGATCCCAACCACTCCCTTTTCATTCAATCTCCACCATTCCTTCCACCCAACCTTATCTATAAATACCCCCCCTCATCCACCCATTTTAAAAACAAGCTAAGAGCCATAGAATTGCTGGGATTTTTGAAGTAAACACTCCCTTTCAATATTCAAACACACTCTCCATCTACTTCATCTCAAAAACCTTCTCTCTCTTAAATATACATCCATATATACAAGGTTTTTGATTCAACAAGCTTAGTTCCACCCAACCAAGCTTAGTTCTCCCAAGCTAGCTCATCTACTACCACTTTCCGGCCTCCCAAAGGGCTGCCCAAAGTTCGACCACGTCCAAAATCCGGCCAAACCTCCAGCGAATTTTTCCGGTGAACTTTTCCGATCGTTTTCCAAAGGAGGTAAGTTTTAGCTTCGTCCTTGTCTCTTAACCGGCCATATTTATATTTGAGATTTGCGCTTAACTTCTATACTTCATCTTAATCTCTATACTTGGATCTACAAGATTCCAAATGTCTCTTTATTAAAAGAGAAAGAAATTTTCAACGTTGTAACGAAAGTATTTATACGAATACACAACTAACATCTTTAATGTTCTATGTGTTATTCTTGAAAGATACTTCATCCAACCTATACTTCTCAAAGCATAAGTTTAGCCACTTGTTTATCGCACTTCTTTTTATATTTTAGTGGCTATAACTAATCGAGTGCAAGAAGTAAAAGAAGAGTATACTTTGACACTTGTATTTAGTCAAAAGGAAGTATACATCTTACAAGCCTTAAGCATATTAGCTTAAAGGACTATATATATCATCAAACTTCGAGATCTATATTTTTATCTCATCTTACATGAGTATTTATATTTGACATAAGTCAAAGTTGTAACGAAAAGTATTTATACGAATTCCCAACTAGCATCTACAGTGCTCCGTGGGATATTCTTTAAGAAATACTTCGTACAACATAAACTTCTACTAAGCACAACCTTAACCACTTGTTTTATTGCATATACATTTAGTATTTATAGTGGCTCGTGCAAGAAGTTATACATATACCTTGACATTATATTAGTCTAAGAAAGGTATACATCTCGAAGCCTTCAAGCACTATAGCTTTTAACAAGGTCTTCTAATATTACTCCATCCATCTTTATATCTATTTGGAGTAATCAAAAATATACTTTGATTATAATTTAATATCAAAGAAAGTATACTTGAATCATAAACAATATAACTTAATATTGTTTTACGAATATTAAAGTTACCTTTGGATCTAGTACCGTAACATACTAATCCAAACTTTTATATCTTTAATCATATTTGTTTCATAGATATTGTTTGTCTAACTCTTGTAGTGGGGTGAAGTTGAAGTGAGGTGATTCTCGTTCTAAGACGGAAGTCCTAGACGTACTAACGGGGAGTTAGTAGTCTTCGCATCGTGAAGAAGAGGAAAGACCCAAGACCTTTCATCTAAGACCCAAGACCGACAAAAGCCATGAATCAATAGTCTACACCAAAGGTTCTACATCAACTTTGAAGAAATAGCGGGGAGTTATTGTCTAAGATAAGTTGTGTAGGTTTTACAACGACTTTGAGGTGGTGATAGGTAATTACACACCAAGACAAGTCTTGTATTTGTTTACATTTATTTTGAGGTGGTAACAAGTAGTTACGCACCAAGACAAATATTTGTAGGGTTGTAAAGGCTTCTCCACCTATTAAAGGAGCGAGTTTATTTTTAAGGGAAAATCTCGAGTCCGGAGAGGAGCTCGGGGACTGGAGTAGGGGTGAGCGAATCCATTAGGGATTGCGCCATCACGAACCAGGATAAAAACTCCTGCGTGGTATTTTCTTCCCTTGTCTTTTATTTCCGCACTTATAAACTGCTAACGACTCGGTAAAATATTTTAAAAAGGGAAAAATATTTTTTAAAACGCCATAATAATTTTTAATTGGATATTAAGCTATTCAACCCCCCCTTCTAGCTTAAAATAGCCCTCATACGGGACCTAACAATTGGTATCAAAGCAGTGCTTTTTTAACGTGTTTGTAGCACAACAAAAAAGTGATCCTACATGGCTTATCTTAATACCATCGGTTGTGGTGAAGGCCTATCTAGCTCTCGCCCTCTTCTATTTGATGGCACAAACTTTGCAACATGGAAAACGAGGTTTCGCATCTATGCTAGATCTCAAGGAGTCAAAGTTTGGATGGCCATAGAAGATGGATTTGTTATTTCTACTGAAACTATCGACGGTGTCATTGTTGAAAAGAAGGTTAGTGAATACACTCTCGCCGAAGAAAATATGATGAATATCGCCGCAAAGGCAGAAATGGTTCTCACGAGTGCACTTGCCGAAAAAGAATATAAACGAGTAAACAATTGCAAGTCCACACAAGAAATGTGGATCAAATTAGTGGTTACCTATGAAGGAACCATTGATACACAAGATTCTTGAATGGAGACTTTAATCCATGAATACGAGAACTTTAAACTCCAAGAAGGAGAAAATATCATCGATATGGAAACAAGATTTACTCGTATTATCGATGAATTATCTCAACTCGGGAAGAAGTATTCCCGAAATGAAAAGAACCGACGAGTTCTGGAATCTTTACCTCCTAGTTGGAAGGTTAAAGTTACAACTATTAAAGAAATGCATAATCTAAATGATTATGACATTGATAGTTTATTCGAAAATCTTCATGCATATGAAGAGGATAATATACCAGATATGGTCATTCCCAAAGTGGAAGACAAAAAGAAAAATATGGCATTAAAAGCTATATTAATCGATGAAAATGAAAATGACGAGGAGTTGAACGAAGAACTCCAAGATCTCGATGAAAGAGAAATTGCTTTACTAACGAGACAACTTCGTCGTGTGCTTCAAAGCAAAGCTCAAAGATATGGAAAAGGCTTCCTAAAATCTAATAACCAACAAAGAGTTTTTAACTCTAACGGAAGGCAAAACTATACTCTCAAAATTATACTCCTAAGTATAAAAGTAATTTTCCGACAACGAGCTATAACAAAGGCAAAGGCACTCAAAATACTAATGCCTATAATAATGCCAATGTCAACAATCATCCTACTTACACTCCTCCAAAGCACAAGGAACAAAATTCGGAGGAAACTCAAGAAGTGTGCTTCGAGTGTAAGCAACCGGGTCATTTTAAAAGAGAATGTCCTAAGCTTTCAAAAGGACAAATTCTCATGTCCGAAAACGGTTAGGATCTAAGTGAAGATGAAGAAGCTCCGGAAGCTAGTGAAGAAGTTGTCAATCTATGCTTAATGGCTATGACGAAGCTACATCAACACAAGCCTCCACTTCAAATCAAGAGGTAAACACTAATCTCAACTATATTTCAAATAAACTACAATTAGATGAATCTAATTTGAATTTAGTTGATATGAGTAAGTATGATTTGATTGAGCTTGTAGTAGGCATCAACAACAAATATAAAGATGTTGATAAAAGACTTCATCTATTATGGTCCGAGAAAATGAAACTCGAAGAAATGCATCATACGAAAAGTAAAGAATTCACTCGGATGATGGATTTAAAAATCCAAAATGAAAATGAAATCATGTTCTTGAGTGATCAAAATCATCACTTGAAAAGTGAAGTCAATCAATTCAAGGATAATGCTCTCAGTCTTGAAGTAGAAAATGTGGCTTTAGTACTTCAAGTTGAAGAGATGGAAAATGAGAAGTTACAACTCAATGACAACATTAGTAAACTCAATGTTGATCTTTTGAACTTAAAGATTCAAAACGAATCGATAGTTCGAAACAATGTAACATCTCAATCTCATATAAACAATCTTGAGAAAGAGAATGAGCTATCACAAATCTTTGAATTAAAAGAAAAGAAATTACAAGAAGAAATTCAAAGAGTGAAAGAAGAAAATTTCAAGCTCATATCTCAAGTTATGGATCAAGCAAGATTCTTTAACAACAAGATTAATGCCTTAGAAAGAGAAAAAGAAAATCTTGAAATGGTTATTCAAAGATTTACTAAAGGCAATGAGATGTTAGACAAAATGGTACATTCACAAGTACCCCATAACGGTGAAGGTTTAGGATAAAATAGGAACACTGCTCCTGTGCAAGTTGTTCAACCAAGAGTACAACCTCCTAGGGCTCCTCCTCAACCACAAACACTAAAATGCATATATTGTAACAAAGATGGACATTCTGTCTTTGATTGAAAATACAAGAGTGGTGAATTAAGGGGAAGCATGTATGGGTTCGTAAAGGATCGGAACCATACAAGAAGGTTGAAAGACAAGTACCATTTAACAATGTTAATGGTCAAAGGCAACACAGGTTTCAACAACCTAGGGTGTTTCAAAATAGAAACACAATGTATCGTAACAATGCCAGTAGGTATGCATCTAGAAATCAATATGTTCCTAATTGGAATTTCTATCCTCAAAATGCTCCCTACTTTGCAAATGATAGATATAATGTGCATCTTGTTAACCCTAGATTTTATGATAATGCTAGACCTACACATCATGCTAGACATTATGCACCTAGAAATCTATACATGCCTAATAATGATTATTCTATACCTAGATACTATCATGCTAATGTTGATTATGATGTACTAACCCCAGGACCCTCAAGACGAAAGGGTACCTATAAATTTAATTGATTCACTTTGTAGGTTTATCTTGCCGCGAAACAAGACATGTGGTACCTTAATAGTGGATGTTCAAGACACATGACCGGTAATAAGTCCCTTTTGAGCAACATTAAAAAGGTAACTGCGGGAAGTGTTACATTCGGAGATAGTAGTAAAGGAATCATTATCGGAATAGGAGACATCGGGAATTGTCAATTCAAGATATCAAACGTGCAACTAGTCTCGGGACTAAGGTACAATCTACTCTCGATTAGTCAACTTTGAGACAATGATTACAAGGTAATTTTCTATACTACTCATTGTTGTATTTTAGATAAAAATTGGAAATTACTTCTCACTTGTCCCCGAAATAAAAATGTCTATACATGTGACATGAGCAAACATGAGAATGTATGCCTAATCACTACAAACGATGACCCATGGCTTTGGCATCAAAGATTAGGACATGCTAATATGAAGTTGATTAAAAATATATCAACAAAAGATCATGTTCGAGGTATACCAAAGTTGAATTATCAAAAAGATCATACTTGCAAGGCTTGCGAAATTGGCAAACAAATTCGAGCCTCTCATAAAGCAAAGTTTATGATATCTACCTCTAGACCTCTCGAGCTTTTACATATGGATCTTATTGGTCCGGTTCCTATACAAAGCCTCGGAGGTTGCTCCTACACGTTAGTAATCGTTGATGATTATTCATGATATACGTGGACGGAATTTCTCAAAAATAAAAGTGATGCTTTTGAATCTTTCTCTTCCTTATGTAAAAAGATTCAAAATCAACAAAACACTACCATAGTCTATATAAGGACTGATCATGGTAAAGAATTTGAGAATTCCAGTTTTACCAATTTTGTGATGAAAATGGTATCACACATGATTTTTTCGCTCCGTATACTCCACAATCAAACGGAGTTGTTGAAGGGAAAAATAGAACTTTACAAGAAATGGCTAGCACAATGCTTAATGAATATCATCGACCTAAGTACTTTTGGGCCGAAGCTATGTCTACCGCTTGCCATATTCTTAATCGGGTTTTGATAAGGCCTCCAAAGCAAAAGATTCCTTACGAGCTTTACTTTGGCAAAACACCGAAACTAAGCTATTTTCGAGTATTTGGAAGTAAATGCTTCATATTAAACTCGAAAGATTGTCTTACTAAATTTGACCCTAAGTCAAGTGAAGGTATATTTCTTGGATACTCTACAAATAGTAGAGCCTATCGAGTATTCAATCTCAAAACACTTGTGGTGGAAGAATAAATGAATGTAGTTTTTGATGAAAGCAAACCACCACCAAAGTACAAAGATCTTGTTGAAAAAGACGATGTCGAACAAGATGATGTAGAAAATATGATTCGACAATTTGAAAATATGGATCTCAGAACCCCTGTTCCAAGAAACCCATTAGAATTGGTCGAAACGGAAATTGAGCCCCCAAAAGAAATTCCTATAATTAAAAGTCATCCCTTGGACAATTTTCTTGGAGACTTAAACAAAGGAGTTCAAACGCGATCACAAGTACAAAACGTTGTGAACCATCTTAGTTTTCTATCTCAAATAGAACATAAGACCGCGAATGAAGCTTTGCTAGACGAAGATTGGATCTCAGCTATGCAAGATGAATTATTACAATTCACTCGTAGTAAAGTTTGGGAACTCGTTCCAAAACCCGAAGATACTTCCATAATTGGAACTAAGTGGGTTTTTAGAAATAAGTTAGATAAAAATGGAACTGTTGTTCGAAATAAAGCGAGATTAGTCGCTCAAAGCTATACCCAAATGGAAGGTATAGACTTCGATGAAACTTATGCACCCGTAGCACGAATTGAATCGATTCGAAAGTTATTAGCTTACGCATGTCATAAAGATTTCAAGGTATATCAAATGGATGTCAAATCGGCTTTCTTAAACGGGATATTAGAAGAAGAAGTTTATGTGAAACAACCTCCCGGTTTTGAAGATGCCACACATCCGGAGTATGTATATAAATTATACAAAGCTCTATATGGTTTGAAACAAGCTCCAAGAGCTTGGTATGAAAGATTGAGCAAGTTCCTACTAGAGAATAATTTTAAAATGGGAACTGCCGATAAAACCTTATTTACGAGACAAGAAAGAGATGATATCTTACTCGTACAAATATACGTGGATGACATCATTTTTAGTTCAACCAATGATGCACTATGTAAAGAATTCTTTGATAGTATGAGCAAAGAATTCGAAATGAGTATGATGGGAGAATTAAATTTCTTTCTAGGATTGCAAATTAGGCAATCAGATGAAGGCATCCATATCTCTCAATCCAAGTATTGTAAAGAGATGTTGAAGAAATTCGAAATGGATAATGCCAAACCCATATCTACTCCTATGTCTATTTCGGAGAAATTAACAGAAGTTCCCAACGGGATTCCCGTAGACACTACGAAATATCGAGGTATGATCGGTAGCTTGCTTTACATAACTGCAAATCATCCCGATAAACAATATAGTGTTTGTAAGTGTGCTAGATTTCAAGTAGCACCTAAAGAATCTCATCTATTCGCGATAAAAAGGATTTTGAGATATCTTAAAGGAACCACTGATGTAGGTCTTTGGTATCCTAAAGGAGTACCATTTGAATTAGTATGTTTTTCTGATTCGGACTATGCCGGGCATTTAGTCGACAGAAAAAGTACAAGTGGTACCTGTCAGTTTCTGGGAGGATGCTTGGTCTCTTGGTTTTCAAAGAAACAAAATTCGGTATCTATCTCTAGGGCTGGAAAAAAAATCCGAAAAATCCGATATCCGTCCGAAGTATCTGTATTCGTATCCGGAAAAAAGCGGATATTATCCGTATCCGGAGTCAACCGGATATTATCCGTATCTGAATCCGAGAGTTTAGGATACGGATATGGATATAGGCGCATCCGTATCCGAAAATATCCGTATCCGAAAGTAATTATATATAATATATTTTTAATATATTTTTAATATATATAATATATAATTAAATATTTTAAACCCATTTATAGTTATAAGCCCATTTATATATATTTTTGTTTTTGTTTTTTTTGCAAAATATGCCTATTTTTTATAATAATGCAAATTTCACAAAAAAAAAAATCTTTTTTTGCAAAACGGATTCGGATCCGGATATTATCTGTATCCGGATAATATTTGTCGAATTCGGATCCGGATAAAGTTTTTTCGGATATTCCCGGATTCGGATACGGATACGAATACGGTTGTAAAAAACGGATCCGGATTCGGATATAGCTGTATCCGTATCCGTATTATCCGTTTTCCAGCCCTATCTATCTCCATGACAGAAGCTGAATATATAGCGGGTGCTAAGTGTTGTGCTCAAATATTGTGGATGAAGCAAACACTAGCCGACTATAATATTAAATTTAATGTAATATCCATCTTATGTGATAACACGAGTGCTATTGATCTTAGCAAAAGTCCCGTGTTACATTCAAGATCTAAGCATATAGATGTGAAACATCACTTTTTGCGTGATCATGTCAATAAAGGCGATATAAAAATGACTCATATCGAAACTGAGTACAACCTCGCTGACATTTTCACAAAACCATTAAATTTCGAAAGATTCACTAAACTCCATTTGGATTTAGGAATGTTGGAATTACCAAAATAATGGTTTATACATTTACATAAATATTATCTATTTTTATATTTTATGAAAATAATTATCATAATTATCTCACAAAAATGAGATCTTTTTTGATCGAATTCTAAGGGACTCTAAAACTCAAATTTATCGATTTATCGATAATGATAACATATGAAACTTTATCGATCGGGTTTTATTGAGATTCTTATTATTTTATCAACTAGATAACACTGTTCGAATAAATATTTTTGAATTAATTTTGAAAATATTTTTGGGATATTATTGTGATATTTAAATTCACATACAAAGAATCAAAACATTAGAATATTTTCAAGTATCTATATATTATTATATATATATATATTGATTTTTCAAGATTATGCTCATAAAATATATTATTTTCTTAATAATTCTGGTCATTATTCGACCCAGTCCGAAAATACGAAGCCAGCCCAGCTTCTATTACTTTCAATCCGGTCCAACCTTCTTGAAACCCTACAATCTTATCCGTTGATTATAAGGATGGATCAATCTAGGTCGTTCATTCCCTAAAATACGTCTACTATCTTTACGCGTTTTAGTTGCATACTGTTTACGTCTCTCTCTCTCGCCGCTACTCTCATTTCTCTTCATTTATTCGCCTAAGAACCCTAAAATTCTTATTCTCTCCAGCGATTAAACACTTTATACAGTATATATACATATCTATGTGTCCTTTAATCGAATTAATCGATACTTTTAAGCTAGGATTGTTAAAATTAAAAGAATTTAGAGTTCAAATCAACGATTTTCTTCATAAAACGCTTGATAAAACTCAAGTTCGACATATATATGATATATATATACACGAACACACAACCACAGTTGTTTTTCATAATTAGTTTTCAAAACCCCAACAAGTTTTGTTGAGAAATGTATTGCAGGAGGCTGAAGTGGTCTTGTCGGGGTGTTATCTTTCATAGATCGCCTCAAAATCGGTTGAAAATCGGCCGATTCATTTCGACTCAGTGAGTCTACTCGAGGGTTTTGGCTTCAACTCGATGAGTTGACTCGGAAGTTAACTCAATCTGCGATTGAGTTAACCAGGTAAGTCCCGAATAACTGTTTACAGTTCTTGGGCTCAGGTAATATCGAAATCTCTATTGATGAAATGTATCTATGTGCTCTATGGTCGATTGTGAATTAAGTGTTATGTGTTCAAATTGATGCTTCGAAAGATTGAGTTATTAATTCATGAGTTTTAGTTCTTGATTATTGTGTGAATTCGCTCTTAAAACTTCGAGTTACTTTCGAACTGAGTGATCTAGAAATTGCAATAATGCTTGTCTTGATCTATACGCGTTATATATATGTGGTCATGAATGGATTGTCAAGACATTTACTATGGTTAATTTTTGGAGAATAAAGTAAAACAGCTCGTGTTTATACCAGTGAGGATTAACTGCAGTAACTGAATAAAATTGGATGTCTTTAAAATGTAAAATGTTATTTAATGTATAAGTCCATATTTTATAAAACAGTATGTTGACTCAGTCAACTATATGAGTGAGAGATTTACAAGTCAGTCAATTCAATTCACTAGCTTGTATTGGTTGGATTATGTGTGAATGAATAATTTGATAATTCAGGTCTGTTTCTATTGTGTTAATTTTCAAACTTGGTACTTATTAATATGACTATTCACTGTGAAATATGGGTTATAACCATAAGTGTGTATTGTGCTAAGACTACTTTGACTCATTCAACTCTGGTGTTATTGATAAGTGCATATTTTTGCATATTTTTATTACCTATTTATTGCTTGAACTCGTATTTTAATAATTTATTTTGTTGCATTTCAGTAAATTCGTGAAAAAATAAAGAAATGGCAAAATAAAGAAATAAAGAGCAAGGAAGGGAAAAAAAGGAAGAAAAAGGACTTAAATGAAAAAAGGAAAAAGAATTAGGAGCTTGGTGGAAAAGGAATCTTTGAAGACATGTGGAAGGTGGAGATCATCCCAACACACTAAATAAGTGTATGGCCAAGATTCACTCATCAAAGCTTAAGGGGGAAGGAAACAAATAGATAGCTAGGATTTCACCACCACACACCACAAATGTATGGTGGGGATTTACCCAACACCCCCTTAACCCTAATTCTTGTCCTATAAATACCCCCTCACCCCCGTTGTATTTGGTAACTTAGATTTTAGGTTAGCTTTAATTTCTTGTTTTTTTTAGTTTCAAATCTTGTAAACACTCTTTTTAATTTTAATGCAATTTCATTTCCTTTAATTTCTCGTCTTGCTCTCTCGTTTATTTTACTTTCCTTTCGTTATTTTCGTAAATCCGATTAGTGGACAAAGTAGCGAAAAGCTAACCACTATGGGTTAAAAGTAACGATCTTTATTTTCTTGCTCGTAGTTTTAATTTTAGTTTTAATTCTTAATTTTGCCCCTTTAAATCTCCATTTTATTGTGGGCCATTTAATTCGAAATCCTCGTTTTAGTGTAACTTTTTAATTTTGTAGTCCTTTTCTTTTATCGTAGTTATTTTTTAAAAGAAAAACAAAAATATTAATGTAAATTTTCATTACGTATTTTCCTGTTTTAATTGTTTAATTCGAAACCTCCTTTTTAACTCCCCTGTTTTTTTTCTTTTCTCTGCGTTTTCAACCCACAAACCCACCAGCACATTTCTTCTTCTTCTCATTCGAATAAAACATATAACTCCCCTGTTATTTTTTTTCTTTACCAGTCGAATCCAGCCCCCCGCCCTTCCCCCCCCCCTCTCTCTCTCTCTCTCTTCTTTCCCCCCAAATCAACCACGCTGTCTTTCTTTTGCTGTTTTCCCCATTTTATTTCATTTCTTTCTCGCGTCTATTTTGCGATTTGCCTTTTCTTTGCACTGGGTTTTGTTTCTTTAATTAGTTAAATTACTAATTTCAGTTCGATTTCAGTTTGTTTCTGGTTTAACTTTGTAACGAGTTTGTTTTGGTTCGATTGAAATTCATGGTTGGGTCGTTGTTTTTGTTTTTAATTGCTTCTTGTCATTTTGCCTTAGTTTCTATTCGAAGCTGTTATGCTGTGTTTACTTACTCGTTTATTGACTGAGGTTGTTTGTTTGGTCCCGAGATTAGAGAGTTGTAGTCGAGATCGCTTACGTCGAGTTTGTTTTCCCCTGGTTTCCTTGCTGTTTTTATGGTTTCACTGTTGTTTTTCACTGGTTTTTCTAAGTTCTGTGCTGAATCTGTTTTTGCTGAGTTACCCGTGTTAATTGTGTAATTGTCATGTAATTTTGAATGTCTTAGAATTGTTATTCTTGCTACAGTTTTATTGGTTTATTCGTTTGTTGCTATTATTTGGTTTTTTCCTATGTTCTTCCGAGTTAGTTTTAGTCGAGTTTTTGTTACTGGTTTTCGTTCGTTACTGAGTTGTGCTGCTAAGTTTTCTTTTCGGTTGTTGTTTGCAATTAGTTGCTACTGATTGATTCTCTGCTGTCGTTGTTCTTTTCGGTTGTTATTGGTACTGGTTGAGTTTTCAGAGTCTGCAATCGAGCTAAACAGTCGAGCTGAATAAATAAGTTATAGCTATTTTTGCTGTTTTTGGTTGTTAAGATAAGTTTTGCTGTTTTTGGTTGAATAACTAGATTATTTTTGCTGTTTTTTTTTTAAATTTTCTCTAAATAATTTTTTTTAATAAAAAAAAAGAATTTTAAAATAGAATCTAGTTTTTAGAATCTTTAATTTATGTTGTTTTTACTTTTAATTTCTTCGTTCAGAATTAAAATAAATTTAATTTTCTTTTAAAATTGATTAAATTTTCTTTTAGTAATAATTAGAAAAATCTAAATCTTCCAAAATCAATCGTTCTAATTCGATTAAATTAAAAATTGAGGTTTGCGAAAATAAAATAGTCTCTGTGGATCGAATCTAAAATTACTAAAATGAGATTGTGCACTTGCAATCATTTCATCTATTTTTAGCACATCAAGTTTTTGGCGCCGCTGCCGGGGACTAATTATTTTTCGCACCTTAGTTTTTAATTTTTCGGATTAGCTCTTTTCTCACCCTTTTTCTTGTTTGCATTTTTTTCGAGGAATTTGGAGGAAAATTCGGGAAACTTGGATTAAAGCGGAAGAATTTTCTCGGAATTTTGGAAGCTTTGCTTGGGTAAACCGTATCTCTCTCCTCTTTCGTTTCTTTTCCCTTCTTTAGAAAATCACAAAAAAAATTGAAAAAAAAAATTGAAAATTATTTAAAATCCAAAAAAAAAAAATTAGTTGTAATTACATAATTGTTGCATCATGCATTTAATCACTTAGGGCACGTTATCAAGATTTTTATTTTCATGTTCTTAATTTTTCGTACCCTATAATTTTGGTGATCGCTGGAGGACCCCAAGGTACGTTAAATTCTTCCTTTTCTTTAGTTAGAGCACGTAGTTAAGCATCCATAAATGTTTATAGTTTTTTTATACCTCTTTGTTTGCTGCATCATTTTGTAAATAAATTTTAAGGGCAAAACCTCTCAAAAGATAAGGGAAGGGATTTCATCACTCTTTCCTTAGCCCAAAAACAATAAATCCCTCTTTTTGCATACCCTAGCCATTAATAAAAATTAATTAGACGTTTGCCCCTAGGAATCTCGCGCTCATCTAGGAAGGTGCTTAAGAAACGAAGTAATCTTTAATTATTCCGACTTTTTGGTGTCTAGGAAAGCGAAAGCTGACCTGGCCAATCAAGGTTTTGGTGTCTAGGCTGGTGTTTAGCCTCTTGGCAATGCTTGCACCTACCTGGCCAAGCCGGTTCGAATAATTATTGATTTATCTAGTTTTTGGTAGCCCATACAGTTAGGAGCAAGGTCTAGTTCAATTTTTTTAGGAAACCTTAGATATAGGATTTTTCTTTTGATTTTTCACCTTTTTTTTTTGTTTGTGTGTTTATTTTTTTTCGCACTTATTTTCTACGTGTTTCCGTCCATGGTTTATGCGAACTATTTGGATTAGGGATAATTCTTCTAGACTAGTGAGATCGTTTGAGATTTCTTCCTCTTCTGATTCCGAGTCTTTAGATAATTCCGAACCAATAGTAAACATGGCCATGTCTCTTAAGGACCGTTGCTATCCCACCCGTTCTGCCCAACCCTCGTGTATAACTCTTCCTCCCGTAAATGGTAATAATTTTGAAATCAAAGCTCAACACATTAGCATGTTACCCAAATTTACCGGGAGTGAAGGTGAGGACCCGTATCTTTTCATCCATGAATTCGAGGAGGTTTGTGCCTTACAAAAACTCCAACAATTAACCGAGGACTCGATTAGGCTTAGACTCATTAATTTTGCGCTTAAAGAAAATGCTAAAAAATGGTTGTATAGCCTACCGGTTAATTCTATTTCTATGTGGGAGGGATTTGTGGTAATTTTTCTTAAGAAATATTTTCCAAACCATAAGACTGCGAGAATTACAAACGAGATAAATCAATTTCATCAAAAGGAAAACGAGTCCTTTTGGAAATATTTTGATCGCTTTAAAAATCTTTTATCACAATGCCCCCACCATGGAATAGAAAAGTGGAGACTTTGTAAGATCGTTTACGAGGCCTTAGATAGTCCAACAACCGCGTTGTTAGAATCTATGTGCCAAGGTAAATTCATGGAGAAGGATGAGGACAAAGGGTGGCCGTTTTTCGAAGAATTAGCTGAGAAGACCATGTTGTGGGAGTCTACTAGGGAACCTCATAAGTCCAACGAGTTGTCTAGCTCATTTAGGGGTTTGCATTCGATTGGGAATTCGATTGCAACCGATGCCAAATTAGCTACTCTTACTAGACGACTTGAAGCTTTAGAAACTAATAGTAGTCCCCCACCTATGTCTAAGTACCCAAATTATAATTCTTCGAACTTTGAGTCTCAACATTGTCCCGATTTTGAGCAAGTGAACGCAATGTTCCAACCTAGGACTCAGAATGACCCGTTTGCACCGACTTACAATCCCGGTTGGAAGAACCACCCGAATTTCTCGTGGAACCAAGGCCAGAACTTCCAATCTCCACCACCTTCTTTTCAAAAGCCGAACTATCCAAACCAAGGTCCTTTTTCAAACGTGCCTCAAAATCACGTTCCTTATTCAACTCAAGCTCCCGCCCACCCACCCGGCTTTCATGAGTCGGATAAGAGAATTAATTCCTTGGAAAAGACTCTCGATACGCTTCTAAAATCAACAACTAATTTGGCTCAATCTCAACAAACCTTCATGCAAACCATGACTCAAGATAGGCAAATTTTAAATGCTATTACTCAAGCCATATCTAAGTTAGAGGTTCAAGTGATCCAATTAGCCAACGCCATTTGTGAACGAGAGAAGAACAAACTTCCAAGTCCAACCGAGGTTAATCCTAAATTTCCTCTTAATCATTGACCTCCTCACAATGTGAACGCTGTCATTTCCTTAAGGTCCGGTAAGTAAGTTAAAAATCATGCCGGTGACAAGTCTCCCGAAGAAGACGAGTCAAATTTTGAACCAAACACTAATCTTGAACCCGAGAGTTCAAAGGAACAAGGATCAACGAGTGGGACAAAACCCGTCCCCGAAGAACCTACTGAACGAGCCTTTAAACCAAAAGCTCCTTACCCTCAATGACTCATTTCTCCTAAACAAATGACCCAAATGGACAAGATCTTAGAAGTTTTTAAGCAAGTCAAAATCAACATTCCTCTTTTAGACGTGATACAAAAAATTCCTTCATATGCGAAATGTCTAAAAGATTTGTGCACACATAAGCGAACTACTCACGTCCCTAAGAAAGCCTTTTTGACTTCTCAAGTTAGTTCAATTCATTCGAACTAAATTCCCGTGAAATATAAGGACCTCGGTTGTCCTACAATTTCATGTGTCATAGGCAATACCTTTGTGGACAAGGCGTTACTTGACTTAGGCGCTAGTGTGAACTTGCTTCCATTTTTGGTCTATCAAGCCCTAGGTTTAGGAGAGCTTCAAAGAACTAATTTTACACTTCAATTAACTGATCGTTCTGTCAAAGTTCCTAAGGGGATTATTGAAGATGTGCTAATTAAAGTAGGTGACTTTTTCTTTCCCGTTGACTTTGTAGTCCTAGAAACCGAACCGGTCAAGAACCCTAAGAATCAGATTCCTATCATTCTAGGAAGGCCATTTCTAGCCACCTATAATGCTTTGATTAATTGTAGAAATGGATTAATGAAACTAACATTTGGGAACATGACCATTGACCTAAATATTTTTCACATAGGGAAACAACCCGATGATTTCTATGATCAACCTATGGATGTCAATTTAATTGATGATATAGTTGATCAAGAATTCATCAACCCTAATGATGCTCTTGATTTTTGTTTAAAACACTTTGGTCAAAATTAGGATAATTCTGAATATACAAATGAGGTCAATGCAATGTTAGATTCCACCATTCCTAAAAATAACCAAGCATGTGAACCACCTCCTTTGCCACTTTTCGAAGCTAATGAACCCGTTGAGTCAAAGCCGCCCGATTAAGAACTCAAACCTCTTCCCGACACTCTTAAGTACGCCTTTTTAGGTCCTAACGAGTCTCTTCCCGTTATAATTCCCTCTAATTTGACCAAGTCATAAGAGGATGAGCTTGTTAGTGTGCTTAGAGAACATAAGGAAGCCATAGGTTGGAGTATCTCAGATATTATAGGAATTAGTCCGGCCATTATCCAACATAGGATTCACTTAGTTGATGATGCCAAACCAGTTCGTGAGCCACAAAGGCGGTTGAACCCTACCATGATGGAAGTCGTTAGGAAGGAAATTCTTAAGTGTCTAGATAATGGAATCATTTATCCCATTTCTGATAGCTCTTGGGTTAGCCCGATTCAGGTAGTACCTAAAAAGTAAAGTATTACCGTGGTGACTAACGAGAACAACGAGAAAGTTCCTACTCGTGTCCAATCCGGTTGGAGGGTATGCATAGACTATAGGAAACTCAACGATGCCACTAGAAAAGACCACTTTCCTTTGTCATTCATAGATCAAATGTTAGAAAGGTTAGCGGGTCATGCCTACTATTGCTTTCTAGATGGTTATTCCGGTTAATTTCAAATTCCTATAGCTCTCGAAGACCAAGAGAAAACCACTTTCACATGTCCCTTTGGAACCTTTGCTTATCGTTGCTTAGCTTCCGGTCTAACCACTGCCCCGACCACCTTCCAAAGGTGCATGATGAGCATCTTTTCTGACATGGTAGGTGAATTCCTAGAGATTTTCATAGATGACTTCTCCATCTTTGGTTCATCTTTCCACCAATGTGTAAACCATCTTGAGTTAGTCTTAAAACGGTGTAAAGAAACCAACCTCGTTCTTAATTGGGAGAAATGTCATTTCATGGTTAAGGAAGGAATCGTTCTTGGTCATAAAATTTCTGAAAAGGGGATCGAAGTTGATAAATCCAAAATTGACCTCATTACCAATCTACCTCCACCAACATCGGTCAAAGGAATTCGTTCCTTTTTAGGACATGCGGGTTTTTATAGGCATTTCATTAAAGATTTTAGCAAAAAGACTAGACCCTTGACTACCCTTCTTGGTAAAGATGTCAAATTCGAGTTCAATAAAGATTGTTTACAATCTTTTGAACACCTTAAGAAAGAGTTGACCTCGGCCTCGATTATCAAGTCTCCCGATTGGAGTCAACCTTTCGAATTAATGTGTGATGCTTCTGATTACGCATTAGGGGCTATTCTAGGGCAACGAATCAATAAGATACCTCATGTCATATACTACGCTAGTAAGACCTTAAATGATGCGTAACTTAATTATTCTACCACCGAAAAGGAGCTTCTAGCCGTAGTCTTTGCCCTCGAGAAGTTTAGGTCTTATCTTAGTGGTTCGAAAATCATTGTTTACACCGATCATTTCGCCATTCGATATCTCTTCTCTAAGAAAGATTCGAAAGCCCGATTGATTAGGTGGATCTTGTTGCTCCAAGAATTTGACCTAGAAATTAGGGATAAGAAAGGGTCCGAAAATGTCGTTGCCGATCACCTTTCTCTATTAGTGGTGGAGTCAACCACTAACTCACCTTTGAATGAATCTTTTCCCGACGAACATCTCTTTTCTATCTCTACTCCTCCTTGGTTCGCCGACATTGTCAATTACCTTGCAACCGACGAAATTCCCTCTCATTGGTCCACACAAGATAAATCAAAATTTTTCTCTCAAGTCAAACACTTCTTTTGGGATGACTCGTATCTTTTTAAATATTGTCCCGATCAAATAATTCGGAGGTGCATCCCAAACCATGAGTTTCGAAGTATCCTTTCCTTTTGTCATGATCAAGCTTGTGGAGGTCATTTCAGTGCAAAGAAAACAGCAGCTAAAATCCTCCAAAGCAGTTTTTATTGGCCTAGTTTATTTAAAGATGCTGCTGAATTCTGTGCCGCTTGTAGTAGGTGTCAACACTTAGGAAAGATCACTAGGATAAATATGATGCCAATGAGTCCTATCTTAATCATTGAGATTTTTGATGTGTGGGGCATAGATTTTATGGGTTCCTTTCCTAGCTCTTTTGGCAACCTCTACATTCTCTTAGCGGTTGATTATCTGTCTAATTGGGTAGAAGCCACACCGACTAAGTCCAATGATAACAAGGTCATTCTTAAATTCTTAAAAGAGAATATCTTTTCTCAATTTGGCACACCTAGGGCCATCATTAGTGACCAAGGCACGCACTTTAAGAATCGTCAATTTGAGTCACTTTTGAAAAAGTACTCAATTACTCATAGGTTGGCTACCCCTTATCATCCTCAAACTAGTGGTCAAGTTGAAGTCTCGAATAGGCAAATTAAGCAAATTTAAGAAAAGACTGTTAACTCGAATAGGAAGGATTGGTCCATCAAACTGATAGATGCCTTATGGACCTATCGGACCGCTTTTAAGACTGTTTTGGGTATGTCCCCTTACAGATTGTGTTTGGCAAAGCCTGTCACTTGCCCGTTGAACTAGAGCATAGGGCCTTGTGGGCCATTAGAGATTTGAACTTTGACTTACCAACCGCCGGTAGTCATAGGAAGTTGCAATTGTCAGAACTAGAGGAATTAAGAAATGAGGCCTATGAAAATGCTAAAATCTTTAAAGAAAGAACTGAACTTTTTCATGATAAATCCATTTTGAGAAAATCATTTTCTCCAGGTCAAAAAGTTCTTTTATACAATTCTAGGCTTCATTTATTCCCCGGGAAATTGAGATCTAGGTGGGAAGGTCCTTACATTGTTCGGACCGTTTTTCCTTATGGTGCTGTTGAAATTGAAAATCCTAAAAATTGTGATATATTTAAAGTTAACGGAAAAAGACTCAAACCATTTTTAGAGCTGCCACTTGATCCTGAGGAAGAGGTTATCCACCTCATCGATCCATGATTCAAGTAAGTTTCTTCAGTAGGTAGTTGTAAATTCTCTCCGTCATCCCTTATCAGATATTACCTTGTTCTCATTTACTCACTGCTCTTGCATTTGCATACATTGAGGACAATGCATGATTTAGGTATGGGGGAGGGTTAGTGTAAATATAAAAATCCAAAAAAATTGAAAAAAATGAAAAAAAAAACACAAAAAGAGTTGTAGAATTGTAAATAGTAGAGTTCTAATCTTATTCTAGTCTTGTTAATTGATTGCTAGTTGTTTGATGCACCCTTACATGCTATGATAATCTTGTGATCCT
Source organism: Saposhnikovia divaricata (assembly GCA_036435485.1). Taxonomy (NCBI): domain Eukaryota; kingdom Viridiplantae; phylum Streptophyta; class Magnoliopsida; order Apiales; family Apiaceae; genus Saposhnikovia; species Saposhnikovia divaricata. The sequence continues at coordinate 63,087,907 of CM071595.1, read as the reverse complement.
TTAGCTTTTGATTGAGAAGTGATTTGCTAAGTTCTTGTCCACACACTTACACTAGCAAGGTGAAACTAGTAGACTTATTTGATTTGTGCAAGAAATTAGAAGGTCATGATTAGGTGTAAGATGATTTGGTTTTCATGCTTTGAGTACAAGTAGGTGCATTAAGGATACCTTTACTTGAGATTGATTATGTTCTACCACACCAAGTGAGTTTTGAGCCTATATGCACATCATTTGAATTTATATTCTTTTGCTTGAGTGTCCACTTGTCATTTGCATTGCTAGCACTTGTTTGAGTTCTTTCTTGAAACACATGACATTGATTGATGATAAGATGATAAAGGCATTTAGGAATAACCCATATTTCCCAAAATATCCACACCATTCTTATGTGATCAATTAGTTACCCCTTTGAGCTTAATCAAATTCTTTAGTGTAATACTCATTGATAAGATTCCACAAAGTAGTCGTATCTAATTGGAAAGGAAAATTTACCAATATTTTCCAAGCTGATGCTTGTTAATGGATATAAACTTGTTCCGTCAATCTTACCCTTCGAGTGTTGAGGAGGTAACCAAAAAGACTCATATCGATATTTGAAAAGAATCAAGATGTGAGTGAAAAGGTAGTTTAACAAGTATATGACCGGGCAGTCAAAGAAATAACATCTCTCAAGCAAGGTTCCCTTATATTTTAGAAGATAGATTCGAATGAAGAATAGAGTTTTAAAAATAATAATAATAATACGACTCAGGGATAATTTACATAGTATTTGAATATCAAGGAAACTTTTGAATAAAATATCTCATTTTAGAACTAGTTGAAAGAATTAAATAAATATTCAAAGAATATTTATTAAACCAGAAATAGTTCAAGAATAGTCTTAATGTAAATATTGCTCATGATTAACCCTCGAATAAGTATATATAAAATATTCATTAAATAAATAATTCCTCGAATAAATATTCAAAATAATATCCAAGAAAATAATTAAAACCTTAAATGAATATCCAAGATAATATTCATTAAGTAAATAAGCTCAAATGAATATTCGAAAATAATATAAAATAAACAATTAAACTCAAATGAATATTCAAAATAATATTCATTAAATAAATAAACTCGAATGAATATTCCAAAATAATATTCATCTAAATCAATAGCCTCAAATGAATATTCAAAATAATATTCATTAAATAAATAATCTCGAATGGGTATTCAAATAACATTCCTCGAATAATTTCCAAGCTCGCCTAAGATCTTTTTCTTGTACAGCCTCACGTATACTTGATCCCAATTTGTCAAAGGTTAGTAGGAACTTGAGGGAGTAATAAGGTGTGTGAGATGGGTATACTTTTGTTCATAACTTTTGAGGAAATATATGTTTTGTTGGTTACCTTGTTAGTCAATTTTCAAGTTAAATCTAAAGGAGGATTATGGTTGCTTATGTTTATCTTAGCTCTCATAAAAAAAAAAAATAATAATAATAATAATAATAATATATGTAAAAATGAGAGCATACTTATGTTTTTGTAATCCTCCTTCATTCGACTAGTCAAGTCTTTTTGTTGAAAATAGAAAAATAATTGTGTGGGGAGGAGGTTTGGTGTTGTGCATGATTTCCATGGTGACTACTAGCTTTTGACACTTCACCTTGTTTTGGCCTTACTTGACATACCCTGTCCCTAGCCCCATTACAACCCAAATAAAGACCTTTTGATTGTCATCATTGATGTATGTTGTGTTTAAGTTAGAATGATACCAAATGTCAAGCATGTTTTTGATTTTGTTGGAATTGAGTGATACACTTACTCTTGTTCTTGAGTGAATGTTCTTTTATGAGTGAAATGTGAGGTATTGCTTGTTTCTTTTGCATATGAGATCTCAAGTTTTGACTCTAAGGTGTGCTCTTGTAGACTTAGCATGGTTTCCAATAATTTTTGCACTTGACATGAACTTGTAATCACTCGTCCATGCTTCTTTGAGTAGACTATGTGAATCCTTGAACTTTCCACACCAAGACTTTGCAAATTCATTTTGATTCTTAAGTTGATGTATCATAAGAGAACATGTATGTGTAGTGTTGCATTGTCATGTAATCTTTTATACGAACTAGATGGATTTTGTGGGTACATTCGCTATAGGCCCTCACGAGACCTCACTCGTCCAATAGGGCTGCCTAGGGGTTTAAAGGGCTTGTTGCATATGCCAAATGCAACCGTCACACCTACAAAAAGGAGTATAGGACTTTTTATCTAGATTTTCTTTTTGTTTTTGTTTTTACTCGAGGACGAGCAAAAGATAGGTATGGGGGCATTTGATAAGTGCATATTTTTGCATATTTTTATTACCTATTTATTACTTGAACTCGTATTTTAATAATTTATTTTGTTGCATTTCAGGAAATTCGTGAATAAATAAAGAAATGGCAAAATAAAGAAATAAAGAGCAAGGAAGGGAAAAAGAGGAAGAAAAAGGACTTAAATGAAAAAAAGGAAAAAGAATTAGGAGCTTGGTGGAAAAGGAATCTTTGAAGACATGTGGAAGGTGGAGATCATCCCAACACACTAAATAAGTGTATGGCCAAGATTCACTCATCAAAGCTTAAGGGGGAAGGAAACAAATAGATGGCTAGGATTTCACCACCACACGCCACAAATGTATGGTGGGGATTTACCCAACACCCCCTTAACCCTAATTCTTGTCCTATAAATACCCCCTCACCCCCCTTGTATTTGGTAACTTAGATTTTAGGATAGTTTTAATTTCTTGTTTTTTTTAGTGTCAAATCTTGTAAACACTCTTTTTAATTTTAATGCAATTTCATTTCCTTTAATTTCTTGTCTTGCTCTCTCGTTTATTTTACTTTCCTTTCGTTATTTTCGTAAATCCGATTAGTGGATAAAGTAGCGAAAAGCTAACCACTATGGGTTGAAAGTAACGATCTTTATTTTCTTGCTCGTAGTTTTAATTTTAGTTTTAATTCGTAATTTTGCCCCTTTAAATCTCCATTTTATTATGGGTCATTTAATTCCAAATCCTCGTTTTAGTGTAACTTTTTAATTTCGTAGTCCTTTTCTTTTATCTTAGTTATTTTTTAAAAAAAACAAAAATATTAGTGTAAATTTTCATTACGTATTTTCCTGTTTTAATTGTTTAATTCGAAGCCTCTTTTTTAACTCCCCTGTTTTTTTTCTTTTCTCTGCGTTTTCAACCCACAAACCCACCAGCACATTTCTTCTTCTTCTCATTCGAATAAAACATATAACTCCCCTGTTCTTTTTTTCTTTACCAGTCGAATCCAGCCCCCCCTCTCTCTCTCTCTCTCTCTCTCTCTCTCTCTCTCTCTCTCTCTCTTCTTTCCCCCCAAATCCACTACGATGTCTTTCTTTTGATGTTTTCCCCGTTTTATTTCATTTCTTTCTCGCGTCTGTTTTGCGATTTGCTTTTTCTTTGCACTGGGTTTTGTTTCTTTAATTAGTTAAATTACTAATTTCAGTTCGATTTCAGTTTGTTTCTGGTTTAACTTTGTAACGAGTCTGTTTTGGTTCGATTGAAATTCATGGCTGGGTCGTTGTTTTTGTTTTTAATTGCTTCTTGTCATTTTGCCTTGGTTTCTATTCGAAGCTGTTATGCTGTGTTTACTCACTCGTTTATTGACTGAGGTTGTTTGTTTGGTCCCGAGATTAGAGAGTTGTAGTCGAGATCGCTTACGTCGAGTTTGTTTTCCCCTGGTTTCGTTGCTGTTTTTATGGTTTAACTGCTGTTCTTCACTGGTTTTTTTAAGTTCTGCGCTGAATCTGTTTTTGCTGAGTTACCCGTGTTGATTGTGTAATTGTCATGTAATTTTGAATGTCTTAGAATTGTTATTCTTGCTACAGTTTTATTGGTTTATTCGTTTGTTGCTGTTATTTGGTTTTGTCCTATGTTTTTCCGAGTTAGTTTTAGTCGAGTTTTTGTTACTGGTTTTCGTTCGTTACTGAGTTGTGCTGCTAAGTTTTCTTTTCGGTTGTTGTTTGCAATTAGTTGGTACTGATTGATTCTCTGCTGTAGTTGTTCTTTTCGGTTGTTATTGGTACTGGTTGAGTTTTCAGAGTCTGCAATCGAGTTAAATATTCGAGCTGAATAAATAAGTTGTAGCTATTTTTGCTGTTTTTGGTTGTTAAGATAAGTTTTGTTGTTTTTGGTTGAATAACTAGATTATTTTGCTGTTTTTTTTTTAAAATTTTCTCTAAATAATTTTTTTTTATAAAAAAAAGAATTTTAAAATAGAATCTAGTTTTTAGAATCTTTAATTTATGTTTTTTTCACTTTTAATTTCTTCGTTCAGAATTAGAATAAATTTAATTTTCTTTTAAAATTGATTAAATTTTCTTTTAGTAATAATTAGAAAATCTAAATCTTCCAAAATCAATCGTTCTAATTTGATTAAATTAAAAATTGAGGTTTGCGAAAATAAAATATTCTCTGTGGATCGAATCTAAAATTACTAAAACGAGATTGTGCACTTGCAATCATTTCATCTATTTTTAGCACATCAGTTATGGTTAAGATTGATGGCTTATAAATTGATGCACAGCTTGAACTATGTAATGTTTTGTTACAATCAAAAATACTTATAGTAAATTTGTAGTAATCATACAATCATGCATACACACACACATATGCCCTCACTCAAAGACCTGGCTAGGGATCCCTTTGAGAACCCTAGTATCTGGACACTGGAGTGATAACGGCCACATAGATTTTAGGACATTTATAGCAACAAATTTTCAATAATGTTACATATTCTGTATGTTGTGTCTTCTGTCTATGTTGAATGGTCTTTATATGGTGCACTGCACTATTTTTAAGTGTTGATTGATACATTTCTTTTGTTTGGATAAGATCTGTGTTAGCTTTTGTAATTCACAGTTGGCATATGTTTAAACTATCATTGTTTGACCTTTCAAAACTTATCACTCTTTCCAAAGATGTCCTCTTCCCATCAATCATGTGTGCATACATTAATTGCATAGTACATGGTTACATAAGACCTGCATAATCCTTGAAAATTTTCTGAACAATCTGAGAAACCTCTGCATATTAGGTGTCCTTGTTGCATTTCTTGTCTGCTAAGTGACATATGCATTAGTACCTTAAGTATCCTTCATGCACTGTTCACTTGTGGACTTTACACCTCTGCACAGATTATTAATTCATTCCATATTCTCATATAACTTCTCCATGCATGCATATTGTTCTCTGATCATGACTGCATATCCTTCTGACATCAGTTTCAAAAATTCATATAAATCTTTTGGAATCTTATTACAACAAAATTTCCAGTTTTCGAAAACACAAATCCAGTTCATATCTACACTATTTAGTTGTCAATCAGTCTGCATGCTCATTGTGCACTTTGTAAATTCAAATTTGCACCTGTGTCTATAAATAGTTTGGCTTCAAGTCTTTATCAAGTACATTATATCACAGTCCCACACCCTTCTTATATACAACTCCCTACTTATGGAATTTCAACCACTGCCTGTAAACCCTAAGCCCAAACCATACTTGAAAACCCTTTTCTTCTTGAAAGAATGGAAGACAATCAATTCATTCATTCTAGGCCATCACACTTTAGGGTTATTCCTCCTAGGCTTCAAATCTTCAGAAACAATAAAAGACCCAAAAGAAACTTTAAAAGCCCCTCAATCCCATTTTACCAAAGCTCCAAATACCAACTCCCAAACATCAATAGCCCTAGACCTAGAAAGCCTTATTGGCCTAAAGTATACACAAGAAAGCAAACATCACAACCTTCACCAAACAGTATCCCTAAATAGTTACCTCCTCCACAACTTATAAACCTCTCAGACACTAAGAAGTTCATAGAAATGGTTAGAAATGTTCAACCTGGGATCAACATAAATGTGGTAGGTGCAGTTGAGTCAGTCATTAGGAAAGCTAATTGGGAAGGTCTAGTATCTCACCTAGGAAAAAGGTTGTAAACATAAATGTGGTAGATGTATCTTGCATTTCACTACCTCAGTTAATAAGAAAACCATACTTGTTGACCATAAGACCATTAATATGGCCTTACATCTGCCTATTAAGCTAACTGATCATGAACATCCTTGCATTGATATTTATTCATATTTCATGTTCAACAAAGAAGAATTTCAACTCATGCTTAGTAATTTCTGTGATTCTGATATGCCTTTAGGTTTGTGTGACAAGCATTGTAGTATTAATTACAAACACTTTAATCCCTTGTTTCAATAACTTGCTTTGATTGTTAGAGCTAATGTGTTACCCAAGCCAAATCAGAGTAAATTCTTTGACTTCTATGACATGAAAGTGATGTTCTTGCTTTACAATAACAAAATCAACTTCAATATCTCTTATGTCATTTTACTGAATCTGATAAATGCTAATCTTGTTGAGTATATGCCCTATGGTCTTATGATCTCTTCAATTCCAAATCTGTGTCATGTTAGCACACCCTTTGACCAAGCTACTCTTGCTGATTCGTGCTTGACTCCTGCTCACATTATTACTCAAGTCTCCCTAACTCTTTGTGAACCTCAAAATGTTTTTCCTGTCAATCTCCCTCAAAACATTAGAGAAGAAGATATTTATCTTTCTAAGTGACATATGATATTTATCATTAATCAATTTCAAGTTCAGATGGTTGATAATGAGGAAATGGTTAATGAATTAAGGACTATAGGTGCTAATGCTGAAAATCTTGATGCTAATGGGTTACCTGATTTGGTTGGTGAACTTGGTTTTGTTGCTGCTATGGATGATGCCATTGCTTGACAGTGTTACTTATCTGTGTGTGGTTGGCTGCTGTGGTTTCAGATATTGTTGTGGAATAAAAAGTAGGGTATATTTATTGTGTATTAACTACTAGGGTTTGTGGGAGCTTCGAGCTTTAATGGCTGTTCTTGTGTTCGTGGCTGAATCTGCCTTCACAAGATGCCTACGTACTTCGATGAATATCGAAGATCAAGCCAAAAAACGTAGTTCTGAGATGAGGGGTCTGGCCCTTTATATAGGCTGAGAAGCCTAAGAATTATGGTAGGATTCGGAGACTTGGTGGACAAGTCACCTCCTTGAGGAAAGTTCTAGACTCCTTCCTTGTAGGAGTCAGTTTCCATGTAGAATTAGGTGCCTTGGAGGCTAAGTCAGGCAGGAGTTATATCCTTATTTGACTCTTATTGCTGAGCTGTTTATTACCACCAATATTAATTACGAAATTAATATTAAAATAGGGATTCTGACCTCATTAATGGGCCCCACGTTTGGACCATGCTGGGTCTAATTAATGCCATATTAAATGTGTCTTTAGGGCTTATTTTCAGCCCATATCATTTGCCCCCGAACTTCTAGGAAAGTTGATCAGGCTTTCATTGAAGTTTTACTTGTCTAACTCGAGACTCGGGTCAGGGTTTATCTTTTATATCGTTTTGATGTAAAGCGTGGAGCGACCGACGCGTTTACAACGATGTTAGATTGTGCCAATAGCATTGAACGGTGCTAAACGGCACTAAACGGTGCTTAACGGCACTAAACGGTGCTAAACAGCCTTAAACGACGTTTAAGCGATGTTAAACGACGCTAAACGGCGATAAACGGTGCTAAACGGCACTAAACGGTGCTAAACATCCTTAAATGACGTTTAAACGATGTTAAACGACGCTAAACGGTGATAAACGGTGCTAAACGGCACTAAACGGTGCTATTCGGCACTGACGGTGCTATCGGCACTAACGGTGCTTATCGGCACTTAATCGGTGCTTATCGGCACTGACAGTGCTATCGGTACTAACAAGCCTTGAACGACACATAAACAATGTTAAGCGATTCTAAACGGCGCTAAACGGTGCTAAACGGCACTAGATGGCGCTAAACGGCACTAAACGGTGCTGGCGGGGGTCCGGGGGCTGCAGCCCTCAGGCGGGGTCCAAGGGGCGGCAGCCCCTGGCGGGGTCCAAGGGGTAGAGCCCCTGGCTGGGGTCGATCAGGAAACTTCACATTTTTCGACCAGGATTCTGGTCGAAATAAGGTCTGATTTTTCTCCTGGTCGAACGGATTTTCGACCAGGATTCCTGGTCGTTTCGACCAGGATTCTGGTCGAAATAAGGTCCAAGGTTTCTCCTGGTCGAACGAATTTTCGATCAGAATTCCTAGTCATTTCGACCAGGATTCTGGTCGAATTAAGGGTCCAAAATTTCTCCTGGTCGAACGGATTTTCGATCAGAATTCCTAGTCATTTCGACCAGGTTTCTTGTCGAATTAAGTGCCAAATTCGTGGCCTCGTCGAAGAGTTTTTCGACCAGGATTCTTGGTCATTTCGACCAGGATTCTGGTCGGATTCCGGTGTGTCTTGGCTGGTTGTTAACCTTCTTTTCTTGATTCTAGGTTTCCAACCTTCTTCTTATGCTCACAGGACCTTGCTTTGGTTTATATTCGATTGAAGGCTCTTGATTCAAGTCTTTAAACTTCAAATGACAAATTTGATTGGAGGCAGACAGCCTTTTTGGCCATCAAGGCTAAAATTTTGTGTCGGGATTTGAGATTCAAGATTTTAAGTAAGGAATGACAAAGGACCTCTCATCTCAACACTCTCACTAACTGTTTTTGTGCCTTCAAGGCATTATCAGGGAGCCAACTAGTCTCAAGATGAGCTCGAAGAGGGTCTATCCTTCAGCTTACATCAACTGGTTCTACCAATTTTGATTCGATGGTGGGGTCTTCAGAACCTGGAAGCAAAAGCTCTCTACATAATTCTTTATCTTAGAAGAGCCATACTTAGACTGGGCTTCGGCCTTAATGTTCTTTTCTCTCTTGGGATACACTCAACATGGCATTTATCGAGCGGGGCTATCACGGCTTTCACAATCCTCAAGTATTTGGCCATATTCTTTTCTCTAGCCTCAAACTCTCCATTGACTTGTGAGACTACCAGCTTTGAGTCTCCACAGACTTTCAAGTTCTTGACCCTCAGGGCTCTATCAGTCCAAGGTTGGCTATCAGATCTTCATACTCCGCCTCGTTTTAGGTTGTTTGGAAGTCCAACTTCAAGGCATACTCGAGTGTGAACCCATCGGGGCTTTGCAGAACTTAACCCGCACCACTGGTTTTTGTTTTTGATGCCCCATGAAAATAGAGCTTTTTGTTTTTGATGCCCCATCAAAATAGAGCATCCAATATTCCTTCTTCTCTTCCAGGGGTTTTTCACCTTGCTGACCTTCCTAGTCTATTACCTCCTGCCCCCCGACTTCTTGGTTGTCAATGGTATATTCAACCACGAAGTCATCTAGAGCCTGGGTTTTGATGGTCGTCCTATGCTTGTACTTGATGAGCCTTCCATTGGGTTGATAAGAGGGTTTGATTGCCCACTTGATGAGCCTTCCATTGGCTTTCGGGCTATGCAATATGTTTCTTCAGCGGGTGTTCCATTAGGGCTTCAACGTTTGTCTTTATCCAGGGTCCTTCAAGGACTTAAACTCTTATCTGCTGTAACCTAACTCTACCCTTCGGGGTATGCATTTGTTTGTTTTCATTCGTGTATTCTTTTATTTTCGGTACTTGGTCATCTTTGACTCACACATCAGATGCTTGGCACATAAATAAAATCACAATCAATGAATGGAAAACAAACTTGCATTAATAACTTGAAATGGGTTCAACCCTTACATAGAGTACTACTGTCCTACTCGGAGCAACATGCTCTGCAATGGTTTTAATGAACCTTATTTCTACTTCTACTATATAAATATGAAGCTAAGTCCTACTAGGATAACTTAAGCCCAATCGGGGTTTTGCAAGACTAGGCCTGCACCACTTGATTTTGTTTTTGATGCTCCATCAAAATAGAGCACCCACCACTCCTTCTGGTCTCCTCATTCTTATTCTGCAGTTCACTTCCTGCTCGGGGTACTACCTCCTGCCCCCCAACTTCTTGGTTGTCAATGGTACACTCAACCACAAAGTCAGTTAACGCCTTAGCCTCAATGGCTGTCCGAGGCTTCTGTGTGATGTCCTCTGCTGACCTTTCTTTGTGTTCCTTAGCAATGTGGACATCCATGTCTTCAATCGGAAGGACCTGCCCCCCGACTCCATCAGGCCTTAACGAGGCTACATAACAGCTTCGTGCCATCTTCTGATCACCTTTATGTTCTCCAACACCATTCCTGGTAGGGAACTTGATCTTCACATGATAGGTTGAGGCAACAGCCTTGAATGCATGAAGTCCAGTCCTTCCAAGGATAGCGTTGTACGTTGAATCCGCCTTGATTACCAGGAAGTTCAACATCTGAGTGGCCTCCTTGGGCTCTTGCCCAATAGTTACAGGCAGCTGAATAGTCCCTTCAACTTTGGATTTTACTCCATTAAATCCGTATATAGGCATGTTATTGGGGGTCAACTGAGAATCAGTGTATCCCATCTTCACAAACGCATCATGAAACAGAATGTCAACGGAAGCTCCATTGTCTATCAAGACTCGCTTCACCTCCGAGTTTCCAATCACAAGAGTTATGACCAACGGGTCGTCATGGGGGAACTTCACCCCTTCCAAGTCTGAGTCATCAAAACTAACCGCTACCTCAGTTTTTGCACGCTTCGGGGCCTCTCCCACGATGTGCAACACCTCTCGGGCATAAGCCTTTCGAGAGTTCCTAGTTGTCCCGGCCGCAGTTGGGCCTCTTGAGATCATGTTGATTACTGGCCCTCGGGGCTGTGGGTTGCGATCTTGATCGTCATCCCTTCTATTATAGTCTCTTCTCTGATTAGCACGGTCTTCACCCTTAGTGAAGTGCCTCAGCTTCCCTCTACGGATCAAAAACTCAATCCCATCTTTAAGTTGCTTACAATCGTCAGTGTCATGCCCCACGTCTCTATGGAATCTGCAATACTGATTCTGGTTTCTCTTTGCGGGATCACCCCTGAGTGGCTTCGGCCATCTGAAATCCTTATCATTCTCAATGTCCAACAAGATTCGTCTCCTAGGAGTATTCAACCTTGCATACTCAGTGAACCTTGACCCTTGGTTCTTCTTAGGGGCAGAGTCGGAGTCCTCGCTAGTTCGGGGATACTTGTCCCTAGCATCATACTCTTGATCATCATAGTCCTGGTCTTGCTTTCGCTTCTTGGAGTCATTGTTACCTCCTCCTCCACCTACGGTGGTTTCTTTCTTCAAGCTATCCTCAGCTTTAATATACTTATCAGCCCTTCGTTGGAGCTCAGCCATGTTCTCAGGGGGATGCTTCGCCAATGATCTCTTGAAGAAGAGGTCAGTGGTTCCGTGCTCCAGGGCTACCATTACCACCTTATTTTCCAAATCAGTGATATTCAGGGTCTCCTTAGTGAATCGCTTGAGGTAGTCCCTCAGATTTTCATTCTTTCCTTGCACCACATACATAAGAGATGCGGAGCTCTTCTTATGCACCCTTCCGCTAATGAATTGGCTAACGAAGGCGGCACTCAACTCCTTAAAAGAGCCAATAGAGTTCGCAGGCAATTGGCTATACCATCTCTGAGCCATGCCCGACAGGGTTTGGGGGAACGCTCTGCACTTTAGGGGATCACTTGCAGGTTGCAGCAGCAGTGCGTTCGAGAACGTCCTGACGTGATTTGCGGGATCACCCGTTCCATCATAAGCCTTAATTGTCGGCATCTTAAACTTCCTAGAAATATGAGCATTCATCACCTCCTCAGTAAACGGGGGTGTTGGATCATCAGGATCTCCTAGAGGAATCAGATCTTTGGGGTTTCCCTTGGGAATTTCCATCCTTGTGGTTGTTCTTCCGAATGAGGCATCAGCCCTTCTTTGTCTCCTTGAAGACCTCTCCAAATCAATGATGGGAATCGTTCCTGAGGTTGGAGGAGGTCGAGTTTGATTCTGTCTTGCTTGCTCCATTGCTATGTCATCCTTCAGCCTTTGGATCTCAGCCTCGTGAGCCTTAATCCTCTCCTCAGCCGTTGGTGGAGGTCCATCATGGATCCCTTGAGTCCTTCCTTGAGGCTCTCTTCTAGAACGTTGCCTCCTCGGGGCTTCATCACGATCATCATCCTCAGACGATGAATCATCAGTATAAGGGCCGGAGTAGTCATCATAATCTCGGTCCCGGATTTGTAAGGCATGACCACTTGGTCCTGAACCTTGAGTCATCGGGGGGTAGTTGGGCAGACCGTACCTGGGATTAGTGTTCAAGGGGAGATCCGTAGTATGGATCTGTACCCCTGGTGGCGGGTTGTTCGGATCAACAATCTGGAGAGAGTTGGTCGCTTGTCCTGCCTGATTGGTCGGAGGCAACGTACTCTCAGCATGGGGGATCACCCCTGGTTGTTGAGAAACTTGAGAGTGGATGATGACAGCTGATGCTGGGGGAGCCTGTTGAATGATCGTCCCTGATGCTGGGGGAGTCTGTTGGATGATCGCCCCTGATGCTGGGGGAGCCTGTTGGATGATCGCCCCTGATGCTGGGGGAGCCTGTTCGGTCAGGGGTGGAGCAGAGCTGAATGGCACGGCCTCAGTTGCAACTGGTGTTGTTCTTCGTGTTTGAACCATGGTTGATGTTGTCGTCCCACAGACGGCGCCAAATGTTGTGGAATAAAAAGTAGGGTATATTTATTGTGTATTAACTACTAGGGTTTGTGGGAGCTTCGAGCTTTAATGGCTGTTCTTGTGTTCGTGGCTGAATCTGCCTTCACAAGATGCCTACGTACTTCGATGAATATCGAAGATCAAGCCAAAAAACGTAGTTCTGAGATGAGGGGTCTGGCCCTTTATATAGGCTGAGAAGCCTAAGAATTATGGTAGGATTCGGAGACTTGGTGGACAAGTCACCTCCTTGAGGAAAGTTCTAGACTCCTTCCTTGTAGGAGTCAGTTTCCATGTAGAATTAGGTGCCTTGGAGGCTAAGTCAGGCAGGAGTTATATCCTTATTTGACTCTTATTGCTGAGCTGTTTATTACCCCCAATATTAATTACGAAATTAATATTAAAATAGGGATTCTGACCTCATTAATGGGCCCCATGTTTGGACCATGCTGGGTCTAATTAATGCCATATTAAATGTGTCTTTAGGGCTTATTTTCAGCCCATACCAGATATCTTCTCAAGTCTGTTACAATTATGTCTTGCTACTGTGATTGTAATCTATTTGTTGAATTGTGCTTATGTTGGAATCTGCTCCTGGTAATATGTAACTGATCCAATTTTGTTGTTTTGGATCTGCTTTTGGTGTTGTAATCTGTTAAGTAAATGTTTCCTTTAACTCCTATGTAAGTTTGTTTTTCTAGATCGAGTTGTTGGCATGTAATAGTTAAGTGAGTTGTTTGTCAGAACTCAAGGATGCTAGTATCTAACTTAAGCTGTTTGCAGAAACTTGTTCTAGCTAATCAATGGTTCTCATTGATTATGAAAAACAATTTTGAATTGTAATATATTTTCTGCAATTTGTCTTTGTCACCTTACAACTATTTGCACTATAGCATACACATGTGTGTTGTCCGAAATTCTGTGAACAGGTACCTAAAGATTCTATGATAGATCTCCTAAAAACATGGTATGTAAAAAGGTACTTTGAATAACTGGTATACAATTTCTGCTTGCCATATTGACATCGATACAGTTTCTTAATCTTAGATTTAATGTTTCTGCAGCTTGCTTCAATAGTCTTCAAGTACTTAGCAATTTATAGATATTGAATGTAACTTGGTATAGAATGAATTAGTAATCTCTTTCCATGTAATCTGTATTTTGTCTTAATTAATGAAAGGATTAAACCTGTCATATCGGAATAGATTGTATTAGCCATTGCTTGATGTATTTGGTACCTAATATAGACTTTGTAATCTATAGAATGTATTAGTATCACTTGTTGTAAAACAGTTTCTAGAATTTCTTTTGTAATAGTTGCCTGCTGGGTGAACTCTAATGTAGTATGTGGTCTTTTATTAAAAAGTTTGTATCCTGTGTTAGCACATTCGGATACAAAGCAACGAGTTAGTTCGTATGGTTTGTAACAGTCTGTAAAAAAAATTGGTTTGTAAAATGGCACACCGTTTAAGTACATGCCCAAAATTATAAAAATTTGATTTTCTCCATCACACTAATTAGTACTCCAGCTACAACTGTTATCACTATATTTTGGTAAAATCTACCTAAATGCCTGCTTAATCTAGTCTAAACTTTGATCATTCATACCTGCGAATTTGGTTAGTAATAGTTCATAACATGTCATATTTTTAAAGCAGGTTACTAAGCACTAGTACTATTTTTTTGTGTCCATATGTGCCGCAGAGTTGTAACTCATTTTTTATAGTACTGGCACCACAATTTTGTTTCATGCGAACAAAACATTTTGACATACTGATATTATCCTTCCTTGATTTATTACTTTACATTACTTCACCTAATTAAATGCTTTATAACCAAAGGCAAGCACATTTTTTTTGAGGGAAGAGAATATATTCATTTGATCAAACAAAAGGGGAAGTTTTTATTCATATTTTTTGGTACTATACCAAACAAAAGGGGAAGAGAATAGTATACTATTCAAAATTTTAAATTTTTGCTGCATTATATCTCTTTTTGCATCATCTAACTATTGTTTCATTTTGCAGGAATCAATTAATGTCTTTAAAGAGGTATCCATAAGTAGTATTCTTCTTACTCATTACATGCAAAAATATTTTCAAATATCATGCATACACTAAGGGGAAGCACGCACTTTTAAAATTTTAAATTTTATGTTTGTTTGGCAAATACCAAAAAGGGGAAGATTGAAAGGATATCTTCGATATAAAATTTATTTTGGTATTTGTACGATTTAACATAAAATTTAAATACACGTAGAATCCTCTTCACTAGGCCATTTATTTAATTGATTCGGTCAAGGGTCAAATAGTCAACTCTAGCAAAATCTATCATCCTACTTTCATTTTAAATATAAAGAGATATTCCAATTTGCTGAACAAACAAAAATATATTTTATGGAATATATCTCTACCCTAAGGCAATAAGATCGAAAAAGAAATATCGAGGCTTGATATTTTTTAGATCTCCACTGCGATATTAATAAGGCAACAAGCTCGAATAAATAATATTCGAGATTTAATATTCTTTAGAGAACTCGTGTTAAATTCAAAAGCGATCTGTTTTTATTCTGTCTTCACACTCAAAATATTTTCACATCCTAGGAAAGACTTTTTACTCTCAGGAATATTTTCCTCTCGTGCCAGAAATATTTAAAGTAATTTTTCTCCCGCTTCTCAAATTTATCATATTTCGGTGAAAATTATTTTAATCGCTCAAAAATATTTCCTTCACTCTCAAAATATTTTATATTTTAGGAAATATATTCTAAGTATTTATTCTAGTCAAAACATTGGTCAAAATATTTATCTTTTTCGAGAAAAGACCAATCGTATTTTATTCGGAACCAAAAGCTGATTTAATCGTTTTAAATCCAAATAAAATATTTGCACTTGCTAGAATGACTTGAAACTTGAGATTGATCATTTAAATATTATTTCATATGCATGGTTAAAGTTTCGAAATTTTTCGAGAATTTTCGTCCGGGCACGAAAATCGAGAAAGTTAGTCAACTGTTGACCACGTTTGACCAAGTCAACATTGACCAAAATTGACCAAACTTTCCAAAATATTATTTTATAATATTCCTAAGTGCTCCATAATTTTAGATTTATTTATTGGGTGTTTTCGTACTTATCGGGTATTTAATTAACGATACTTGGTTCGTATTTATTCGTTAATTAGAACGAGTGGAATATTATATTATAGATTCAAATGTGCTGGGATATTATTTTGTTTTCTAGCATTCACTTGCAAAGAAACACAAATCACTTTCCATGTTGGCAATCCAAGTGAAAATGATCCCAACCACTCCCTTTTCATTCAATCTCCACCATTCCTTCCACCCAACCTTATCTATAAATACCCCCCTCATCCACCCATTTTACAAACAAGCTAAGAGCCATAGAATTGCTGGGATTTTTGAAGTAAACACTCCCTTTCAATATTCAAACACTCTCTTCATCTACTTCATCTCAAAAACCTTCTCTCTCTTAAATATACATCCATATATACAAGGTTTTTGATTCAACAAGCTTAGTTCCATCCAACCAAGCTTAATTCTCCCAAGCTAGCTCATCTACTACCACTTTTCGGCCTCCCGAAAGGCTGCCCAAAGTTCGACCACGTCCAAAGTTCGACCATATTTATATTTGAGATTTGCACTTAACTTCTATACTTCATCTTAATCTCTATACTTGTATCTATAAGATTCCAAAAGTCTCTTTATTAAAAGAGAAAAGAAATTTTCAACGTTGTAACGAAAGTATTTATATGAATACCCAACTAACATCTTTAGTGTTCCATGGGTTATTCTTGAAAGATACTTCGTCCAACCTATACTTCTCAAAGCACAAGTTTAGCCACTTGTTTATCTCACTTCTTTTTTATATTTAAGTGGCTATAACTAATCGAGTGCAAGAAGTAAAAGAAGAGTATACTTTGACACTTGTATTTAGTCAAAAGGAAGTATACATCTTACAAGCCTTAAGCATATTAACTTAAAGGACTTTATATATCATCAAACTTCGAGATCTATATTTTTATCTCATCTTACCGGAATATTGATATTTGACATAAGTCAAAGTTGTGACGAAAAGTATTTATACGAATTCCCAACTAGCATCTACAGTGCTCCGTGGGATATTCTTTAAGAAATACTTCGTACAACATAAACTTCTACTAAGCAAAACCTTAACCACTTGTTTTATTGCATATACGTTTAGTATTTGTAGTGGCTCGTGCAAGAAGTTATACATATACCTTGACATTATATTAGTCTAAGAAAGGTATACATCTCGAAGCCTTCAAGCACTATAGCTTTTAACAAGGTCTTCTAATATTACTCCATCCATCTTTATATCTATTTGGAGTAATCAAAAGTATACTTTGATTATAATTTAATATCAAAGAAAGTATACTTGAATCATAAACAATATAACTTAATATTCTTTTACGAATATTAAAGTTACCTTTGGATCTAGTACAGTAACATACTAATCCAAACTTTTATATCTTTAATCATATTTGTTTCGTAGATATTGTTTGTCAAACTCTTGTAGTGAGGTGAAGTTGAAGTGAGGTGATTCTCGTTCTAAAACCCAAGTCCTAGACGTACTAACGGGGAGTTAGTAGTCTTCGCACCGTGAAGAAGAGGAAAGACCCAAGACCTTTCATTTAAGACCCAAGACTGACAAAAGCCAAGAATCAATATCCTACACCAAAGGTTCTACATCAACTTTGAAGAAATAGCGGGGAGTTATTGTTTAAGATAAGTTGTGTAGCTTTTACAACGACTTTGAGGTGGTGACAGGTAGTTACGCACCAAGACAAGTCTTGTATTTGTTTACATTTATTTTGAGGTGGTAACAAGTAGTTACGCACCAAGACAAATATTTGTAGGGTTGTAAAGGCTTCTCCGCCTACTAAAGGAGCGAGTTTATTTTTAAGGGAAAATCTCGAGTCCGGAGAGGAGCTCGGGGACTGGAGTAGGGGTGAGCGAATCTATTAGGGGTTGCACCATCGCGAACCAGGATAAAATCTCCTGCGTGGTATTTTCTTCCCTTGTCTTTTATTTCCGCACTTATAAACTGCTAAAGACTCGGTAAAATATTTTAAAAAGGGAAAAATATTTTAAAACGCCATAATAATTTTTAATTGGATATTAAGCTATTCAACCCCCCTTCCTTCTAGCTTAAAATAGCCCTCATACGAGACCTAACACTACACATTTTTCAAGTTTTATTAGAACAAATAAACTTTTCTTATACTTATACTTATAACAGAGGTGGAATAAAAAAACAAAATATTGAGATTACCGCAATGCGCATGGCGGCCGGAGTAGTGTATTCGGGGTTGTTCGGATCGGAGCCAACTTTCTTATGGCATTTATCCCACACCTCATGTCTAGTCGGAGGCTTAAGGCTTTTCCTTGTCATTTCCTTCAAAATATAAAATAGGTTATACTTAGTATATTACTTTGTGTTATAAAATAAAATAACCTTGTGTATATGTACATATTTAAATACTATTACCCTTTTCACGGAGTTGAATGACCGAGCACCGGCGCTATGCAATCTTTCAACATTTTGGCGGTTGGTTGCTCCAACCTTTGCCCTATGCAAGTGCCCTTCATTTGTCTCCCAATAATTTAAAAGATCTTTCCAAAACATAAGGGACCAATAAGGAGGCCTTAAGGATAACTTCAAAACTCCGGCTTCCTTTCATTTTGTGTCTACTCTCTTCTTAAGTTCATTCATGGTCCTTTTATTTTTTTTTATGTGATCTTGAACAATCCTTTGTGATTACGAACGGCTTTGTCCCCTTTGATGCTTATAAAAAACCTACAAAATAAGAACAAGTGGTAAGGTCAATTTCATATTAAAATCAAGTTAATAACCAAATAAAGAAACAAATAATAAAAATTAACCTTTTTTTATTTACAACAAAGTCTTTAGTCCTGTCCTTTAACCAATCTGGATAAGCCGTGTCGATGTCACTAAAAGTGTAATGATCAATCGGCCATTTCTCGCGAATTATCCCAAGCAAAATCTTTTTTACGTTCATCTTCAATACTACATTGAACATATTAAAATATTAACACAACATACATGAACACTCTCTAATATAACATACATAAACATTGCTTTGTTTTCGCCAAAACATATTTGGTCGGTTTTACAAGGTGATCGGTCTGTTTACCTAATATGTTTTGTAATTTATTTTTTAAACTAATTACAATTGGTGGAAAATCAAAAAAATGGAAATTATTGAAATTAGAATAGCATTATTCATCACACAAATAGTGAGTACGGTTGTATCGTTGAGAAATATATTTTAAAAAATGAAAACAAAAATCAAGGGACGAACCCTGTTTAGTGGTACTAGTCAAATCACTAGTTGACCGTTAAATTAACAAATCAAATAAATTTGTTTTTTTCTAAAATTTTGGCCATAACATTGGAAAGGATGGATCTTGACATTAGTACGATTGGATCGTCGAGAAATATTTTTAAAAAATTTGAAACCGTAAACCCTGACGAAACCCTATTTAGGGGTACTAGTCAACATTACTAGTTGACCATCAAATTACCAAATCAATTAAGTTTATTTTTTTCAAAAATTTTGGTAATAACATTGAAAATGATGGATCTTGACAATGATGTGCACACAATAACACAACAAATCCACTCAACAACTCAATGCAACATATCCAACTTACATACCCCTATGCACCACCACAAATACAGAATATCGATTAAACTTTCAACACTGGGGCATTCAACATTCATTAGCTAAATTGTAAAATGCATAAAATCCATAGTCATCAATTAAACATTCATAAATCCATAAATATCCAAGATTCATAAATCCATAAATATCCAACATTCATAAATCCATTAAATCCATAAATCTCCATAAAATTCATATAATCCATAAATCTCAAATTCCGTTCCGATAAACGATCAAGCTAAATTGTAATACCGAATTGCGCATAGTGAACTCCAGAACATCTCCAACGGACAATCGTAGATCCTGTTTGAATGATATCCGACGTTGGTCGTGGATTCTTGTCCAGTAGTCGGTCTTCTTAATTGTTAAATTCCAAACTTTTTCACCATCATCAATTTGTAAAACATCACCATGAGACCACAAATCGGTGATTGGTTTGAAATTAGCGAAGATGTCCTATACATAAACCAACAATTAAAATTTATGCAAAAAAAATTCTAGTCATAAAACCAACAATTTAACGGAATAAAAAAGCTTAAAATGCCAAAGCAATAATCCAACAAATGCGACGGTTTAATCTCTATCTTAAACTGACCGTCCGAAATTCCACACGTAACACCTACAAATTACCATTTTATTAGTACTAAATATAAATTGATAGCATATATATCGTCATTCATCAATTAAGAAAGAATTTTATAGATATAAGTGAATAAATACTTATACCCGTACGACGTGTTGGAGAAAATAATTTCTCCATCATGGTAGTATCAAATAAAATGGCTTCAAACCGCCAATCGCCACAATAAGTAAGCACCACAATGTCTTTATACTCAAAAAAACACAAGCCAGATATTCGGTTTTCCCGTGAGTAAGATCCGATGAAAGCTTGGCCGCTAGGTAAAGTGACAGGTAATTTGAGGAGGTAAACAAGGACCAAATCGTGAAAAAAAAAAGCCGGGGAGAGGGCCTAAATTTATTAAAAAAATATAAGTTATTTTTAAAGGGAACAAAAGTAAGTGCATTAAAAGTATGTGCATTTGAACTTACTATTTTACCCATTGCCGCTAAACGTCTTTCAAGACATATCGAGATAGCCTTACGTTCGACCATTGTTTGTTTATCTTAAAAAAATAATTACTAATTAATTAGATTAAAAGCAAATAATTACTAATTAAAGCACAACATATATATAACTATTTACGAAGAGAATAGAAAAATTACCATAGGTAGGAGGATCGTTCTCAACCTCTGTCAAATACTCATTGAGGACATTGACCATAAAGATCCCGTTGTCCTTGTAAATAAACATGGCACATATACCATAGGCCCTCTTAAATTTTTGAAAAAATAATTGGACATTATTAAAAACCCCATCTTCTTGCTTGAATGTTACATGAGTCGTTTGACCATTTGGAAGTTCGAAGATAATTCTTTCCGGTATCTCAGCACCAAAAGCCTCCAAAAACGGTAGTGGTATGACCTGTACAAATGAATGTGCACATATCATATCATTTTTATTATTTCTTAAAAATATTTATTTATAAATATTCAATATAAATCATATATATCTATATCAATTAATCATACCATTTTATTGCGAAGCGTACCAGCGGCGGGGTGAAACGGATAAAATGCGGAAAGTTGTAATTTTGCCCGTCCATCTTTATACATTCAAAAAGCAATAGTCATATAAATTATATAACCCACGAGTACAAGTACAATGTTCACGTTATATAACTATTATCATAAATGCTACGAATTGAAAACATATGGCTCTTCTCAGGACTTTCATCAAACACGTAACATACATTAACTAAAAACTTTATTTTCTATTAAGGGATGTTCAACATACAACAAAAATTAATCTACGCATATGAACAAACTTAAAACACACACAATTCAACTACAATTCTTATAAAACTCATACAATTCACATACAATCGATTAAATCGATTAATAAAACACATACAAATCATACAATTGGACACTTCACACATTTCATATATAAATAGAATGGTCACTTCATTTACAAACACATACAAATGCCCCAGTTAAACACTAATTAAATCAATTAAACCCCCAATTTCTAATTACGAACCCTAATTCAACACATACAAATGACTAATCTAGATGGATAGAGGCGAGAGAGAGAAAGAGAGAGAGAGAGAGAGAGAGAGAGAGAGAGAGGAAGTTGAGAGAGCGAGAAGATCAAGCAAGTAATTGAACCGGGGAGTGTTTTTTTCGTGCCTCTTTTAATTTGTTGTGTTTTTTTGTGTTTGTGTTTAAAACAAACTTTCCGTTAGTTTTATTCATTTCTGGGCATCTTTAAACCGACCGAATGAAACGATCGATTTTGTTGTTGCCATGTCAGCATTAAAATCGACCAAACATCCATGGTCGGTTTTCAATTTGCCACGTCAGCGAAAATGATGTCGTTTTTGTTTTTCCCACAGTTAAAACCGACCACTTAGCAATCGGTCGATTTTACTCTGTCGCATTTTCCCCTGTCGGTTTTATACGGTCGGTTTTAAACCATTTTCTTGTAGTGTTTATTCGTTATTTTGAATATTTCTAAAACCCAAAATGGAACCGTTGAACCCCAAAGGTTAACTGTTGAAACAATCCTAAACCATAATCCCTAAGTCCATGTACGGTTTATTCGTTATTCTGAATATTTCTAAAATCCAAAATGAAACCATTGAATCCCATAGGTTAATTGTTAAACCTCTAATGGAATAAAGATAAATTTTAAAATTTTTAATTAAAAAATTGAATATTTCTTCTATATGTTATCAACATCTTATTATATTGTGACAAATAGAATGACTTCCATTTAGTTTACGTAAGAACAATAAACACCTCCAACAAAAGTTTCAAGTCTTTATTTGGGTAATTTTGACATCTAGTTTATAATATCTACAATAACTTTAGCTCTCATCTTTTACTCGATGTGAAAGTTAAAGAATATCTGCATGGATAAAGAGATGCTAAGACTTACAAACACTTCACTTGGCCCCACATCGTTTGTTTAGGAAGGATGCACTGTGGTTGCTTTATTTATATAAGTTTGCTAGCATGTCTCTTAATATTTTATTGTGTCTTCTTTTTGGTTTATTATATATAGACTTATTCTACAACTTTCAATATGTTGGTTAATATATTTGTTATAAGTAGGAGTTTTGATTGCTATTCTTCGAATTCGTTCTAAATCCATATTAAAATAAGTATTTTTTAACAAGTTTTTTACACATGTTCACCATCTCTTTTTCCTATTAATGGCTATAATACCATTTTATAGGAGTTCTAAGTTTACAGGTCTTTACATGTATCTTACATATATTATAATACACATTTTTGATGAGATGTCAATTATAATTCCATCTATTTTTTTATTTTATATTTAGAATAAATTATTTTACCACAATGTTTAGTTCTATAATATAAATATAGAATAACATATAGTACATCATAGAATAACATATCACAAATCATTGGACGTACAATAGAGTGTCTCGCCTAATATCAATTGTGGATATGAACATTTCAGAAAAGAGTTTATTAGAGAAAGTCCAACAATATCTTAGTTGATTTCCTATAAATATTATAAAATAATGTGAGGAAAATGAATAAAGAAGTGACATCACTTTTTCTACCTAATCAAAAAATATTAGTGCACATATATTTTAGAACAAGATTTAGAACAATGCATTGAAGACATGATGCTATTTTAACATTAAAAAATATCTTTTAACACTAAATTATAACAGTAACTTTATCTATTTTAACACATTTGCCCATTCATTAATCAGTGCTAGCAGATTGTCCATCAACTTAAGAATATACGATAGCATCCGTGAGATTTCATTGTTTTAAAATTTTCCTATTATATCCTATTATATTATAAGACTAAGAGGGATACTAAAGGGGTACTACCATAGGTCAAGGGTTCGATTCTTATAAACAACATATTTTATTAATATATATGACTCATATTTTGAATTCTATAAGTACTTTTAAAATTTATAATTCGATTCATTAAGCAAATAGAAAGAAGCCAGCGATTGACTTGGAGAAGGAAGTCTTTTCGGGTGTCTTCGCTAAGGACACCTTAAAGTGTAAAACCACGATATTTTTATATTATTAAATACTAAATATAAATTAATTTATTGGAGAAAGAAGAAGAAAGAAAAAAAAAAAAGAGACGTTACAAAAAAAGGGGGATGAGTTAAACTTACGTTATTTTGTTCAGAGGGGAAGAAGGAAAAGTGGGAGGAGAAAGAGAAGGAGGAAGAGAAAGAGAAGGGTAATACAATCTAATTAGGAGAAGAATTTTGGAGTTTTAAGGTAAAAACTCAAATCCCTTGTGTATAGACTATCATATTTGATTTAGAATTTAGAACTTGTGAGTTTTATGCTATATATACATGTATTAGGTTTTAGAGTGATTGGGGAATCTGAATTCTTGATCACCCTTCGTAATTTCTGAGTTTTAAGGTACGGATATCATCTTTTTGCTTTTTATTTTGTTACGATTGTAAAGAATTGCCGTATTTGGTCTTTTACATGTGCTGAGTTCTTGTAAAATTTGTATAAAATTCAATTTTTGTTGTACGATGATGATTTTACTGTCCCTAGAAAGGTATTTGAATTATCTACAACTTTGGTTCTTTAACTTTTCGGAGTTTCTATGCATAAGTATGTGTATTTTGCAATTTTAGTGGCCTGCCAGGGCATTTTCTGTACTGATACTCTTACTTTGAAAATTCGTATTAAACTGAAATTTTGTGCATATTTTATGAGTAATATATCTACAAAAAGGTATTTCCGCATTCTACTTTTCTTGTTTATACTCCGCTGCTAAATTCTATGTTTCTGTTGTCGTAAATAGCATAATACTAAATAAGTCAGGGGTTGATTCTGTTTTGCTGTTCGCAAATATCTACTTTCAGAGTTCGTTATTCGTCCATTTTTAACGAGCCTTACCATTCTGGAAAGGTCTTGGAATTTCCTATGATTTTTGTGTTTTGTACTTTTTGATTTGAAGTTATCTTCATAGTGTAATTTCCCATTTTTCAGAACTGATCACGTTGTGATTTCGCTGTTCTTTGTCTATTTTGTAATATAATTGGGTTTGTGATATTTGAGGATTATGTTTTTGGTTATATTTTGATATAAATGTGATTTGGGAGTTCGTAATACATCCATCGCGAGGGGAATATCTCGTGCTTGGCACTTCCTATGCGGTGTATAAATAGCATAGGCGTATCACCGGAGTAGTGGGATACGTATAGTCATGACTTGTCAGCTTGTGTGTTTTTGGCCATTCTGGGAGCATGTGCTTATTGCCTTGTGATCCCTGTCTGAATTTGGGTAGCATTTGCTTTGTGCTATGCAAGCCCTGACTGTGTAAGATCGTCTCCCATGTTAGTAAAGATATTTTGAGTATTGTTTGTAAGTGTAAGAACATGTGTATAGTACGGCTATTTTGGATTAGAAAGCATGTATGTCTATGTTGTGGATTTAGGATTTTATGGTATTTTATTTTGTCCAATTTTGTCTTTATTTCTCGTTTAGATATTTGTTTTATGTTATTATTGTCATCACGTCTAACTCTTGTTCACCTTGTCATCATTTATTGTCCGTATATGGGCTTTCGCTCACTGCCGGTTTTTGTTTCTTTATTTTTCTTCCGGCAGGTAACCCAAATTAGGTGGGCTATCTTATGGGATGAGCGCGAGTGCGGATTTAGCGGAGCTCGTTTATTTTCTTGCATTTTATTAGAATTCTAAAATTTTATTCGAACTTTGAGAAGTGTGGTATTGAATTTTGAGTTGGACAATTTAAGTGTAAATTTATTTTATGGATTGTAAGTTGGAGATTGATATGGTTTGGATTGGTTAATTCTTGGAGAATTTTTAATTTAACGGACTTGAAAATATTTATTATCTTGAGATAATTATTGGGATGTTAAAGTAAGAGTGTAGTGAGAAGCAATATGGGGGAGTTGCTTGGCAACGTACAAAAAGAATCTGCTTAGAAGTCTATGAGGGTAAATACCGATGTTTGTCGTGATGGACTTATAATTAAAGATCACAATCTGGCACTAATGGAGACAAATGAGGTTATTCTCCAGATGCACTGTTTGAAGACATTGCAGCGGGCAATCTGATTTAACGCTGGAGTATCTGTTTAAGCAAAATTTTAAAGCTGAAGTATCTGGTTTTTTAATGATTGATGTGTAGTAGTTTCCATTGTGTGTCCAGCTAGCTTTTGTCTTAATTTAATTACTAGCCAGCTAGCTTTTGTCTTAATTTAATTACTAGCTTTTATACCCGCGCTGGATAGTTTATAAATATTATTGGTGAATTTTTATGTTAAATTTTTATTTTTCTAATTTTTTTTTGAAAGACTTACAAACAACAATGTTTGCAAATTTTATTAAATTAATGATAGTTATTTTATTAACACAATTTTTAATATTACAATTGTGATTGTACTTTTTTGCTTAAAAATTCTTATTTTTCTAATTTTAAAATTATTAAATTTATAATTTTTATATTGTTTTTAGTCAATAACTTTATCATATGCTATATAATTAATATTTGATTTTCTTCTTAAAAGTTTCAGAATAATGTCAATAAACTCTGTTCATAATTTTTGAAATGAGGTGTATAATTTAAAAATACTTTTGATTTCTATCTAATATTATTTAAAAATTTAATACGAATAATATTTTGAAAATGACATATGTCCCTGACGATCAAACCATACCACGTAAATCTCCTTAGGCCAATTATATATAGGATATAATTTTATTTCGCAGTGATCTTTCCAATTCAATGGTCATAGACCTAGAATGTATTTGAACTTTATTAAGTATCATTATGTTTAATAATTAACTATTTTGTTAATAAAAAAAAAAGCAAATAGAAAGAAACGATGCTAGAGACATTGAAGACACCAATCACGACCTAAAATCAGTCCAAAATAAATACAAAAAGAAGATAATACTATGTGATCACACATCTGTGACTGTGATCTGTACGCTTCCGTGAATAAGTCACAGTTTTTTGAAGTTGACTCATGTTAGCCATGTACATGCAGTATTTGAATTATGTAAAGGCATATTATTTGATCTGTATGTAAAGCCAAGTAGATAACTACCAGGCAAATTAATATTATAATCTAAATAAATAAATTTTAAACTATAATATAGTATATTATATTTTTATATTTAATAAGCATAAAATGGATTTTTTTTCCTAAATTTCGGTACAGTTCCATCAAAATAATCTCAAGCATTGAATCTAATATTTTAAAAATAAATGATCAAGATAATATCATATATTAAAAAAATATTATCTAAAAGGATAAATAAGTTTAAAAAAGTTATATTAGAATTGGATTTTCCAAAAATCTAAACAAAACAGTAATTATAATTTAACCAGGAGATCAGTTTAATTAATACGTAAATTATATTCAATGTTTACTAAGAAGGATCGTTAGATCTTAAAAATATATAAATAAAATCGTCGAATCTAATACTAAAAGTGTATTTTCTTGCTAATAGAGGTATATTCAAATAATAAAAAATATATTTTTATAATCTTAGCCAAATTTAAGTAGATTTTTTAAATTGACATAATTTTCGATGTAAAAATTCGTCTATTTCTTTTTTCTTTAGATTCTGGAAAGTTTTAATTGTAAAATAATTGTTAAATTATCATTAATTAAAAATTATTTTATGAATTTCATGTGGGCAAAAATCGTTCACATCGAAATTTTAGAATTTAACATAGAACGGAAATATTGAATTGAATTGTTTCCTTTTAATTACGTCGTGATGTTGATTGAATCCAATCCATCACCCCAAAAAAAAGCTCATTCCATTTCATCAAGCAGGTAAACTAAGAATACGAACCACTTTCGCTATGCCTTAGACTCCCTTGGAACAAAGCAAATAGGGATGAAAAAATTAATAAATATCAATTTTTTAGTTTTAATTTGATTATGTAAATTAAAAATACATTAATATTAAAAAAATCTAAATTAATATAATTCTAAATATTAAAGAAAGAACCGTGTGTTGCACAGATTATAAGCTACTTATATAAGAGCACAGTTAACACGTTGTATCGTGTGTAGCATCATGAAAGAGGATGCGGCATTTCGTTCAACATATTAAGGAGGTATTCAGGGCCACAATCTCGAATACGGATATTCAGGACCAAGTCCCCTCAAATATGGGTTCATAGGTCTTAACAGTTGTCTTAGAGTATCTCCAATGGCACTAGGTATAATGGTTAGCCATAATAAGTGTTAGCTAAAATTTGTTGAAGCTGTAACACATTGTGCTCCGGTGGTGTTAGCAATAATGGTTAGCTATAATTCAAAAACAGTATTTTATTATTATTTTGATTCACCTTTATCGTTACTTCACCATGGATATAATTTAAATAAGGTAAAAAAGTGATGTGGATATTTTAGATAATGACTACAGACTCAACAGATATAGAAAATGAAATAAAGGATATCTATAATTTTTGCTAACAGGTCTTGTGGTTGGAGGGATATATTTTTTAGCTAATATGTATATCATAGTGCCACCTAGACTTTTTACCTAACAGGTGGTGGTGGTTGGAGATACTCTTAGGCACCTCTTGTGTTTCGTAGATCACGGGTTTCTTAGAGGGCACTCTTTTCCCACTTGAGTTTTTTTCCCATAGGATTTTGCTCTTGTGAATTTTTAACGAGGCCCTTCTTTGGTCCCTTGGTGCCCTTTTGAGCGGGTGATTGAGCAGATTGGCTCGTTTTTACTGGTGACATTTGATGGTAGAGCTGGGATTTTAGTGGTTCCAGGGATTGACAATTTTGTTGATTGGACATGTTACTCTCTTGGAGTTTGGTCTTGTAGTTTTGTTTTCTTTTTTCGTTTTTTCGTTTTTTTCTTACCATTCGGGTGGTTTCTTCTCAGACATTAAGGTTCTATTGTCTAAGCGTTCGGAGGTAACATGCGTGCCTTTCGGTTAGATGATAAACTTTCTTGAATGAAAGAACACCTTCTTACAAATATTGTACTCGTTGCAATTCATCTATGAAATAGATGCCCCTGACAAAAAAAAAGTTTAAACTAGTCAATTTTATATGGATGTATATTAAAATTTAATTTATTCACTTCTTCTGCAATATGTAATAATTTAATGTGTTATTGTTAAATATTATAATGTCAATTACAAAATAATATCCTATTATATAATAAAAGTAAAAGGGATAATAAATGAGTACTACCATAGATCAAGGGTTCGACTCTCAGAAACTACGTAATATTTAATAAATTTTTAATGTGATAAATCAACGTTAAAATATGCGTGGAAAACTATCCGTGAATGAAAGTAATTGATTTTCTACTCTTTGAAAGAATCATGCGCTAATTCTTTTAGTAGAAGAGATCAGTTAATAGTCCAGTAACCTCTGTGCTCCTTCTTCCATTAATGAGTTGTATTTTCTCGAAATATAGCAGTTGGACCTATGCACTTAGCTTTGCATTTTGTGAAATTAAATAAAAAGCATATAATAAGCAAACATGGACATAATTGTTAGTAATTTGGTTTAATAGTTCAACAGTTAAATGAATAGTGATCGTTAGATATTTAGTAAATAAATGATAACCGTTAGATCTAATAATAATGAATATTCTATATTGAAACTCCTCTTCTAAAGATCCAAGGTTTGAATCCCGTCAACAACAAATTTACTTTAAGATTTTATATTATTAGTTCTAAACAATACATGTTATTTATTAAATAACTATTATTATTACTAATATTTAATTAATTAATAGTATAAAATTAAATTATATCCATAATAAATTATTATACTCTATTTTGTTTAATCATATAATTTTAAAAATATTTAAAATTAACACGTGCTTTGCACGGGACTATAAGCTAGTATTTATACTAATCTATTATAAGTAAAAGAGTGTATAATTGGTTGGTTGGTCGGTTAGTTAACACATTCCCAAAAAGTTTGTTAACACCTTCGAAAAAATAAAACGTATATAAAATTATATTTTACAAAAAATAAACCACATATTTAACTTAATAACAAACTCTTTTAGTTCTACACCAATCAATATTCAATTACATACTCTTTCAGTTATACTCGAATTAAAATATTAATAAAAACATTCGTGCATCACACAATTTATAAGTTATATCGTTAAAAATTACATAAAATCTGGAAAACACTTACAATTTAGAAATTTTTTTATAAAAATCGATAAAAGGTCTACATGATTAGATGAATTTCACTCTTTATACTAAATAAAAGTTTAAAAACGCTACTTTTACGTATTATTTTATATATAGGTATGCATTTAAAAGTAACAATTAAAATAAATAACTACGATAATATTTATATTCATGAAATTTATAAAAAATTATTTTAATAGTAAAAGCATTTATACAACTTGAAATTTTTAAAAAATATATAATTAAAAAGTTTATAAGCAATCATGCATTGCACGGGCTATTGGCTAGTATTGATAATTAACAAATAATATATTAATCAATTTTATCATAATATATACTCCCTCTGTCCCTCTCATTTCTTTACACTTTCCTTTTTGGAACGTCCCACCAATTCTTTATATTACTAAAAATAATAACTTTTAACAATAAAATACATTATTACATCCACTACTTCACTCCACTTTTTCAATACTTTACACTATTACACCCACTACTTCACTTATTTTAAAATAAAATCACTATTATACCCACTACTTTACTTAATTTAACAATAAAATACACTATTACACCCACTACTACACTTATTTTAATCATAATCCTTGGTCTCCGTGTAAAAAGCAAATGTAAACAATCACCCGGGACGGAGGGAGTAATAATAAAGATAAATCTTATATATTCTTATAATAATATATTAACATATATCTCAACAGTATCATCACTGGAATCATATAAAGACCATTATTCTAAAGAGGACCTCCTTATATAGAGTATTGGGGAGAACTACTAATTTTATGATTCTACAGTAGAATCAAAGTTTTAATTTTTGGTTCTATAAAAAAAAGACCAATTTTTTTGGGTTCTATAATAAAAAAATACACCAATTTTCTGAATCTGTAACAGAACCAAATGCTGACGTGGCAGTGTTGCTGACATGGCAGTGTTGCTGACGTGGCAGTGCTGACGTCATCTGCCACGTCATCACTGCTGATGTGGCAGTGCCACATCATCACTGCTAACGTCACTGATGACATGGTACTATCAGGTCATCAGTGATGATGTGGCAATGTCAAATTTTTTATTTTTTTTTGGGAAAACATTTTTGGGAAAAAAATTGGTTGTGCTCAGAAAAAATTATATGGTTCTCTCGATTCTCTATATAACAAGTTCTCTCTAAAAGGGGACTCATCATATAAATTTGGTAGTTGAGGATCTTTTACTTACCTATCATTATCCAACTTCTATTTTCCGAGATTATACTGCGAATCTGTTTACATAATCATAATGTTGTAGGTTTATTTATAGTGAATATTCTATGTTTGTAGAGATTTAAGTTTTTGGCAATCTTCTATGTTTGTTGAGTTTTTTGTTTACCATGATTGATTGATAGCTAAAGTTGACCATACATATGCCTTTACACATATAATTCCAATGAGGTCCCTCTTTGTTTATGCTACTCACTCTCAATTTGGTCCGAGTGACGTACATTAGTACATGTGGTGTACAGTAATATTTTTCCATGATTAAATTTAAATTAACAACAAACACATGTCCTTGCATATACAGAACATCTGATATTCTCGCTAAATTGCTATAGGAATTGGGAGTTCTTATGACATATTCAATTTAAAAATCAAAATATAAAGAGTAAACTGCACTTTGTGTACCTGAACTTTGGCGAATACACCACTTCGTATACCATAGTTTCAAATCTGCCACGGGCAATACTAAACAAACAAATTACTTACAGTTAGTGTACTACCGTCTATTTTCCACTAACGGTGTCAAATGCCCGAGGGTAAAACAGACTTTTCCAATAGAACAGATCCGGAACATAACATTTTTATCATGTATCTAGTAAAACAGATCAAACACAAAGCAATTTAAACAAAATAAAAGAAAACAAACAAGAACATATGAATGTTCTTGCTGTCCCCAGATTCCGGCGAAGAAGATATGCAGAATTCGGCCGGCAACATATTCGGCGAACCCAAAACTTGCTCTCTGCAGAAATCTGATGCACATATAACTTCTTATATCTTAAAAATCAAATTAATATCCCTAATACAATTTAATAATCCTACAATCCCTTTTTTTATCAATTCGAACAGGTAAGAATTCGATCATCATAGGACAACAAAACAGCCGAACCAGAATTATTCAGTTAAACCATCCCTTTGCAAAACCAAGTATCAACTCATAAAAGTTGTTGCCGGCCGGAGAGGTGGAGCTCCGAAATGGGTGCTTCAACACCGAAAGGCGACCCATCCGAACAACAACATCAACAACAAAGTTAATAACAGCACTGCATTGGTATAACCAATCTCTGAAATGGATTCAATAGGAGGAATTAAGAAGCTCAAACACTAACTCAGCTGTATACACACACGACTAGCCAACTGTTACCTGCAGCAACTCACAGCAATTCGAAGTCAAAAACAGGGGAGACCAGACCTTCAATCACACACACGCACATAATATACACACACACCCAATAAATGTTTACACACACACACCTAGGTCGTTTACATACATAACTAATATAGTACCCATAGCTCGACATAATCACACCATCTGCCCCCCAACTGCTTCAGGAATCATCAAATTTCACACACAATCAACAAATTAACAACGCCCAAATTGAATATTAAGAACCCTAAAAATAGACGGTAGATTATAGACGGCAGATTATGATTCTATTGGAAAAGTCTGTTTTACCCCTAGGCATTTGACACCGTTAGTGGAAAATAGACGTGTATTAGCAAAATAGAGCCTGCACCTGTTAACTTACACTTACTAGTAGCTTTGCTGATGAGAGAAACTAGGACTCTTGGACAAGAGGGATTTATTACCAGATGACGCAAACTTGTTACTTGTTCCAAATTATAATGGGTACTCTTAACATTTTTTCATGGACTCTTTTGGATCCTACTGGCCAAAATCAAGCAAGAAAGCTGACAGACCAAATAAGTGCATAATTTTATAGGGTTTTTGTAGTGTTAGGTCCAGAATAACGTAGAAGGGGGGTTGAATACGTTATTTCGAAATATTTGGATTTTTGAGATGTGAAAAATAAGGTCAACAACTGAATCGAAATAACACAATCAATTCGGGAAAATAACTTTGAATTGATAAAAAACCGAGGGGTGTTACAACTTCTAATCCAATGGATTAGCTTCAAAAACCAGAACACTCCTAAGGATAGTTTAGGCATGAGGACCTTCTTCCCGACACTTCCTGAAAGCGCGCTAAGCCGGCTTCCCTACTAGATGGACTGTCTAGCAGCTTACAAAGAGAAGATATAAGAGAGAGAAGAGAAAGTTGTGTGTTGAGGTGTGTTTTGAAATGAAATACAACAGGCCTATTTATAGGTTTTAGAAAGTTACTATGTTGTACTATTCCAATAACCCCCATGGGCCCCACCAGCCACTTTTTGAATAGTAGTCGCCATGTGCACAGTAGCCGCCATTTGCACAGTAACCGCCATTTGCACAGTAATCACTATTTGCATAGTAACCACTATTTGCACAATAACTACAATTTGTACAGTAACCACTATTTGCATAGTACCTGTATAGTAACCGCGCATAGTAACCACGCATAGTAACCATGCATAGTAACTTTGCATAGTATAACTATTTTTGCCTATTTCTTTTGGGCTTCTCTCTTCTGTTTCAAATATTCTTGAGATATTATGTCTGTCCTTGATCGTCAATAGGCTTTGGCAATTCTTTCTGTGAATTAATGTGTTGATCCTTCTCGTATGTGCTGACACTTAGTGCACTGGTCTGGTTCACAAGTGACTAGCACTGATCTTGATCTTCACACCTTCGTTACATTCAAATTGATTAGCCTGCAGCGGTATCTTCATGTAATATAAATACATGGAATCTTTTGGCCCTTCAACTGAATCATCTGTACATCTTATTCTGTCACTATGGCTTGATCATTTTAATGAACTTCTTTCAGCGACTTGATCCTTGTCGGTGCCTGTTCTTCAAATTTCACGATCCCTGTATATACCAAATCTTCATATAGGACAGATTCATGTGAACGTAGTATTATTTGCAAGTCTGTTCTATTGTTGAGTTATCATACAGATATTGTTCTATGTCCAACAATCTCCCCCAATTTGATTGTTATGCCTAACAAACAAATTTCAATAGAAAGAGGATTATTGGAGGATAACTCAACTAACTCCAAGAAAAAGTATATGCTCTTGACTTGTAAATAATTCTACCATAAATAACCAATTGTACTGGATCAAGTATAGCATTTCCAGATTTCTCATTGTAACCACTTGTTCCTTTTCATTACCACTTATATTTGACTTCTCCCCCTTAGTAAATACTCCTCACATTGGGCTCACTGTTTCCAAAGATCATTCGAATGCCGTACTTCTCCCCCTGAGCTCCTGAGAGACTGCTCCCCCTTTCTCCATGAGATGAGATAGATACTGACCATTCAAACCATCTTTTTCTCCTTAGGAATTTCTTCCCCTTACTATCTCTCCCCCTTAGTTGAGGAATCCTTCACCATGTATCAAGATCATTTAGTAAGTTGCATTTTGTCAGATCTCTCCCCAAATTATATGTATCAATATCAAGTTTAAATGAGAATCCAACGAGAGTTGCCAATAACCATACATAACCGGAGATAAGTAAAAGAAACAAGTTTTCCTCACAGTGCAGGTGTGTGATAGTGTTTGGGTGTATCTCACAAGTGTTTCACTCCACTCATCACTCTAGATGTTTTCACTCAGGCTGATAGTGTGTCACTCCACTCAAAGCTCCAACATCCTGATGTACATGCAATGCAAAGTCCTTGTCATAGACAAGTTACCGACTAGTCCTAAGACTAATCCATCCTTTACGGATAGCAGAATTGAATTCTGGTAGGGTTAACTAGGATTCTGAATGTAGCAAGAATTCCCAGTCCCCTTGACCCTGTGAAGGGAATCGGTTCATGGAACCACTAACTGTTGACAGTGACCTTGATATGGTCTAACAACAGTTGATTTTCATCAACTCTTCCTTTGTGTGAAATTTCACATATGCATTAAGAATATTTAATTCAAAGGTAGGGACGATGATCTTTCAGCTCTATATTCTTTTGAGAGAATATAGATGGGTTGTACAGTTGTCTCAAGTTTACATACTCCTCTACTTTCTGAGAGACATTGCTGTATAATTTATGCTTTCTATCCTTATGTGGTGCTGCTAGGCACTATCTCCCTCATTCTCAACAAAACTTCAAACCAATTGGTTGGATAAGATATTTAATGACTGTTATGTTTGAGAAGTTCCTGTTGTGATTTCAGATTCATAACCTTTATCACAAAATTGACTGATGCTGAGGAGATTATGTATAAGACCATTAACAAGAGAGACTTCTTCGATGATGACATTCCCAAATTCAAAATAGCCATATCCCATAGTGAATCCTTTGTTGTCATCTCCAAAGGTAACCACTGGGCCAGCTTTCTCAACCACCTTTGATAGCAGGGCTCTATCACCGGTCATATGTCTCGAACATCCACTGTCCAGAATCCACATGACTTGCTTTTTCTTCATGCCCTGTATTCAAAGGAGATTAAGTTTTCTTTGGTACCTAAACTTGTTTGGGTCCAGAGGGCTTAGAGACATTTGCATATTTAGCATTTTTATGAACAAGAGTAGCATGTTTAACATTCTTTGCATTTTCAGTGATTGTCTTTACTTTCCTAGCAAATAGCAATAGCCTCAGGAGAATTGCTTTTAGGCTCAGGAACAGTATATTCCTTTCTAGCTTTAGGAGGACTAGCAGTCTTAGGACTGTTATTTCTATCATGTTTTGTTTTCTTACTTTTATCATCATGTGAACAATTATTAATAGCAGGAGATGCATGTGTCACATTTAGAAAAGCAGTCATAAGATTAACAGTACATGATATGCAAGCAGTTGAAGTACACTTAGAATGAACAGGTATGGTAGACATGTTATGAACATAAGCATTGATATTATGATTATTCTCTACTTTAACATTCTTACATGCATGAGTAAGATGAGCAGCAGAGTTGCAGTTGTTACATAACTTCCTAGGACCATTTTTGCCTATCCTTCCATTTCTGTTCTTCTTAGCCTTAGACTCATTTTCATCACCTAGTTTAATTTTAGGTTTTACAAATTTGACAAACTTACTAGGTGACATTGCCTCTTCATTTCTTTGATTTTTAATGTCCTCAACAAGTATTTCATTTCTGATTAACGAAGCATCAGCATCAAAGGGCTCAGAAGTAACTTCCTTATATAGGGGACTATCTGCATTCTTAAGAACAGGTGGTGCATCACTGGATGTAGCCTTAGCTGATTCAGGATCCACCACTTGTTTCTTAGCTTTCTTAACATTATAGTCAAATCAAATAGCAACTCTTAGACCAGATATTTGACTATCAAACAATTCCCTAGCAAGGTTAGCTGAATTCTGAAAAGCATATAGCTTACCATCTATGTCAGCTATTTTCTTTTTAAGTTCAGTCTCTGTCTCGACACTAACTAGGAATTTCTTTTCTAGATACTCATTTCTTTCCTTTAGATTTTATATCTGCATATTAGTGAGTTCTAGTTCCTCATTCCTAGTTTGTATCTTACTAAGTTCAGCCCTAGCATTTTCAGTCTCAGATTTAGCAGTTACTATATCTTTTAAAGCGTATTCTAAATCCTATCTAAGATCACTTATAGATTTGTTAGAGTCTATCACATGTTTTACACAATCACGATTATGACTTTAAATCTATCAGCCATAGAAGCAGGCATGTTTTTTACCTCATATCCGTAAGTAGGATCATAGTCTGGCATCAGCGCAAGATTGCCACACTCCTCTTCATCGTCAGTCTCATCCCAGCTTTTGCCTTCGGCAATGTATGACTTGACAGATACTTTCTCTGAGAGTTAGAGTCCCTTTTCTGAAAAGTTTTCTTTCTTTCATTTGCTTGCCTAAGTTCTCTGCATTACTGGCAAAGTGCCCCATCTTATCACAGTTGTAGCACCGAAACTTGCTACTGTCTACCATCCCTATCTTGTTACTCATGATTCTAGATGACGAATGTGGAACTGATCTGTATGTCGATCAACTTGCTTTGATACCAATTGTTAGGTCCAGAATAACGTAGAAGGGGGGGTTGAATACGTTATTTCGAAATATTTGGATTTTTGAGATGTGAAAAATAAGGTCAACAACTGAATCAAAATAACACAATCAATTCGAGAAAATATCTTTGAATTGATAAAAAACCGAGGGGTGTTACAACTTCTAATCCAATGGATTAGCTTCAAAAACCAGAACACTCCTAAGGATAGTTTAGGCACGAGGACCTTCTACCCGACACTTCCTGAAAGCGGGCTAAGCCGGCTTCCCTACTAGATGGACTGTCTAGCAGCTTACAAAGAGAAGATATAAGAGAGAGAAGAGAAAGTTGTGTGTTGAGGTGTGTTTTGAAATGAAATACAACAGGCCTATTTATAGGTTTTAGAAAGTTAATATGTTGTACTATTCCAACAACCCATGGGTGTTATTCTTGCATTCTAAGGATGAAGCAGCACAAATGATTATCGATCATATCAAGAAGATTGAGCTAGAAGCTGGAGTGCCCGTGCGTAAAATCAGATCAGATAATGGGACTGAATTCAGAAACTCAGTTCTCAATAGCTGGTGCACTGAGAATGGTATCTCAAGACAGTTTTCAGTACCGAGGACTCCACAGCAGAATGGAGTGGTTGAGAGGAAGAATCGAACGCTGATTGAAGCTGCTAGAACAATGCTGAATGAAGCTAAACTTCCTACTTATTTCTAGGCTGAGGCAGTCAATACAGCTTGCTATACTCAGAATAGAACCCTGATCAACAAAATGTATGAGAAGACACAATATGAACTTATGGCCCTCACTAAACCATCCGTGAAGAACTTTCATGTGTTCGTAGGAAAATGCTATGCTCTTAAAGATGGCTATGAGCATCTTGGTAAGTTTGATGCTAAAGCAGATGAAGGCATTTTCCTAGGGTATTCATTGGAGTCTAAGGCGTACAGGGTGTATGTGATCGATAGTCAGAAGGTTGTGGAAAGCCTTAACGTGAGATTTGATGATGCAAGATCTCTTAGTATTCAGAAAGAAGATGATAAATCTCTAGCTTTTGAGAATCTTTCTGATGATGAGGATGATGAAACCGAACCTGAGGTTGCTGTTGATAATGTTAATAATAATGGTAATGATGATAATGATGATCCAGATTTTGGTAATGGCAGTGGGAACACAGGATCTCAAAGTCAGACTGTTTCTGGTTCTAGTCCTCAAGTTGAAGAATCTGCAGATCAGACAAGCAACAACTCAGGGGGGGCTGAAGAAGGATCTACTAGTCAGAATCAACAGAATGTTGAACATGCAGAATCATCAAGATCTTATCTGCCTAGTCAAAGAGTATGGAGTAAAGATCATCCCTTTGAACAAATTCTTGGTGATCCAAATGCAAGAGTTCAGACTAGAAAAGCTACTCAAAATGAATGTCTATACTCTGGTTTTCTATCAGAAATTGAACCAAAGAAGGTTGAGAAAGCTATTGAAGATCCAGATTGGGTGATTGCAATGCAAGAGGAACTCAATCAGTTTGAAAGGCAGAAGGTTTGGAAGCTGGTACCCCGTCCAAAGAACAAATCAGTCATTGGCACTAAGTGGGTAATATAATGTAATATGTAATAGAGGACATATATAACTCAACTAGGATAAAAGATAAATAATATTAACTCTATACAGGGATCATGAAATTTGAAGAACAGGCATCAACAAGGATCAAGTTGCTGAAAGAAGTTCATTAACATGATCAAGCCTCAGTGACAAAATTAAATGTACCAGATGATTCAGTTGAAGGGCCAAAAGATTCCAGAGATAAAGTTTGTATGGTTGCACAATTCTTAGCAGTGTTCTTAAAGACATGATACGAAGACCATGAGTGAATGTTAGTCGTCTGTGAACCAGACCAGTTGTACTAGGCGTCAACACGTCACAAAGGAATCAAGGTATCTAACTCAGAAAAACTGTTAAGAGGTATGATTGAGTTTAGAGAAGTATTGATATCCTCCATTTTGGAAGCTACATATTTAAGGATGTCAAATTAAGAGGAAAATGAATAGTATCCAAAATCAATATTCATATGAATAGTAACCGAAATCACTATTCACATGAATAGTAACCAAAATCACTATTCACATGAATAGTACTATTCATATGAATAGTAACCAAAATTACTATTCATGAATAGTACCCAAAAGTACTATTCAATCAGGTGGGGCCCACACAAATATAAAATTCAAAGTTTTGACAGAAAAGCTTTTGTTGAATTTTGGATGTCAGATTGTTTGAAAGCAGGCGGCGAAAAAAAACTGATAAAAACGTCAGCAGTTACGTTAATTTAGCTGCATAGTAACTTTCTAAAGTCTATAAGTAGGCCTGTTGTATTTCATTTCAAAACACACCTCAACACCCAACTCTCTCTTCTCTCTCTTATATCTTCCCTGTGTAAGCTGCTAGACAGTCCATCTAGTATGAAAGCCGGCTTAGCCCGCTTTCAGGAAGTGTCGGGTAGAAGGTCCTCGTGCCTAAATTATCCTTAGGAGTGTTCTAGTTTTGAAGCTAATCCATTGGATTAGAAGTTGTAACACCACTTCGGGTTTATTATCAATAAAGATATATTCCTGAAATTGTGTTTCGTTATTTTTGATTTCAAGATCCGAAAAATTGTTACCCGCAAAAATCTTGAAAATAGAAATATTTTGTTAGTATCGTATTCAACCCCCTTCTACGATACTTCGGGACCTAACAATTGGTATCAAGAGCAGGCTTGTAACATACAAGAAGTCTAAAGATCAAAACCATGGGAAGAAAGGATACAGGTGTGAAGATTCCAATGCTTGACAAAGATAATTACTTTCACTGGAAAGTAAAGATGCACCTTCATCTCTCATCCATGTAGATTGCATAGAGAAAGGACCTCATGTTCCAATGAAGGTCAACTCTGGGATTGGTCAAGATGCTGCCACTGTAGCTGCTGGAAGGCCTAATCCAAAGAATCAAGCTGAGTACACAGATGAAGACTTGGAGGAGATTCAAAAAGATAAGAAGGCTATGAACATCCTATTCAATGGCATCGACCAAGATATGTTTGATTGTGTTATAAACTGCACTATTGCCAAGCAAGTGTGGGACACTATTCAAACAATCTGTGAAGGAACTGAGCAAGTCAGAGAAAATAAAATGCAGCTCCTAATACAACAATATGAGCATTTTCACTACTCCTCTGGTGAAAATCTAACAGACATATTCAGTAGATTTCAAAAGTTACTGAATGGTCTAAAGTTGCATGGGAGAAAATATGAAACCAAGGACTCCAATCTAAAGTTTCTGAGATCTCTTCCTAAGGAATGGAAGCCAGTGACAGTCTCGTTGAGGAACTCTCAAGACTACAAAGATTTTACACTTGAGAGACTGTATGGCATCCTGAAGACCTATGAGCTTGAAATGCAGCAAGATGAGGAAGTGGAGAAAATCCAGAAGAAAGGTGGATCTGTTGCCTTGGTGGCCAATATTCCAACAATCCAAGGTGGTGGAAGAATGAAGAGTGTAGAAGCCACACTAAGTTCAAAAACTCGTGAAGGTGAAGCTGAAACTAGCAAAGGTAAAAGCCAGATGATTGAAGAACCTGATGCATTAAGTGAGGATGAAGCTGAAGATCTAGATGAGTATTTTGCATTTCTGTCAAAGAGATTTTCGAAGCTAAGATTCAGGAAGAATCCAGCAGGAACCGGGCAATTCAAGAAAAGCTATCAACCAAACAAGGATGTGGTTGAGAGATCAAAGATCAAATGCTATAGCTGCGGAATTGCTGGTCACTTTGCCAATGAATGCAGGAAATCCCAAGCTGAGAAAGAAAAGAAGCAGTTTGAAGCTGTTGATTACAAGAAGAAATATTTTGATCTTCTCAAGCAACAAGGGAGAGCATTCGTGTCAAAAGATAGTGACTGGTGTAACACCCCCAGATCCGGGGTCCGGGATCCGGTCGTTACGGTCTCCATTACTGTTCACAATACTTGAACTTACTTTAACTCAAAATAAATTACATCTTTATGACCCAACAAAACAAAATAAAACACACCCGTTATAGTCCCAGAGATGAAATCAGAGTAACTACCAAATTTTATTAAGCACAATATGAGTTCTTACAATCCAAAAGAATTTCAATATGAATACATACTCTTTGCCATCCATTTGCATAAGTCATACTAGACCATATACTTGGTACTGAAAGAATAAATCTATCCTACCAATAGCTTTCTCTTCGGCTCTGGTAGTCTCATCGTCCTCGCCAGCGTCGAGTGCGCCTTGTGCGAGTCATCTGGTCTAGCTGTTGTTGTGATATAATAATAAAGCAAGGGTGAGCAATAGCCCACCAACAATAATATTTAACTGAATGATAATATATAACAGTTCAAAAGTATCTTTTAAACCAAATGCCATGCATTTACGGAAATGATGCCAGTATAATATGAACGATGAAGTTACAAGGTAACTCAAAATGTAAATATATGTGGGAATATCCGCTATGTCGAAAATAAGCAAGATATTATCATTTATCATATAAAGAGGAACTTGCAAGGAAAATATTGCAATTCCAATTATTAACATTTTTCGAAGTCCTACAACCTGAAAGAAGTCTCTTCGATACGTGTTGCGGAAGACACCGTCAACCTGAAAGAATTCTCTTCGATATGTGTTGCAGGGAATTCCCAATTTGGGAGATGAACCAATACTGGAGTTATCACGCGCCAGCTGTCCCACTCCCTGATGATCAGTCGGGGATGGTACATCCCAATATAGTTTACTACCGGTAGAAGGAAGAACTAACGGCTCCACTTGTCGATTACCTTTAATAGTAACTCCCTGGCCAATGGTTAGGCCTTGTGATGGACCGCGCGACTCGGCCTCTTACACACGACTCCTAGTTCGAATAAATCCACAACATTGAAACGTAGAGTTTGTCCTCCCTTCCCCAAGTGAAATACTTGTTGATAAGACTCCACAAAGTAATCGTATCTAGTTGGAAAGGAAAATTCACCAACATTTCCCATGCTTTTGCTTGTTAATGGATATCAACTTGTTCCAACAATCTTACCCCTCGAATGATGAGAAGGTACACACAGACTTAATGAGTCCATAGCAACCAAGTTGCGAGTGAAAAGGATAAATTATGACCGGAAAGTCAACAAGATAAATAACCTTTCTCAAGTAAGGTTCCCTTATAATTTATGAAGAATGGAATCTTGAGGACCTTTCTTAATATAATATTAATCGTAGGACTCCGAAATATTTTACATAATATTTGGAGGTGAAAGATAATCTCCAAATAATATAAATCATTTTAAAAAGAATTTAAAAGAATTAAATAAATATTCCAAGAATATTTACTAACTCAATAATAATTACGGAATATTATTAAATCATAATGTTGCTCGTAAGTAATCCTCGAATGAATATATAGAATTATTTACTAAATAAATCCCTCCTTAAATGAATATTCAAAATAATATTCATTAATAATTAGACTCCAATAAGTATTTAAAATAATATTCAATAAATGAGTCAAACTTTAAATGAATATTTGAAAATAATATTCATTTAATAAATAATCTTCTAAATGAATATCCAAATAATATTCCTTTAGTAATCAAAACTTTAAAGGAATAATCGAAATAATATTCCTTAAGTAAATAGAACTTCCAATGAATATTTTAAAATAATATTCATCAAGTATATAAACCTTAAATGAATATTCGAAAGTAATATTCATTTAATAAATAACATTCTAATGAACATCAAAGTAATTATTCATTAAATAATCAATCTCTAAGTGAATATTCAAAAATAATATTCACCTAATATTTCTCGACTGAGATAATACTCAAATAACATTCCTCGAAAGATTTCCAAGTAATTGATACTTTATGGAAATATAATTAATGTTTAATAATAACATTCCTCAAGATAAATAATAATCTACCGTTGGAATCCCTCCGGGTTTCCACGACTATCCATATCTCAAAATACCGACTCCCGGTCTATATTTAGGAATGAATATCATATGCCCTTCGCTAAGGGTCTTACCAAAACAATCCGGGGCTTATAACTGATAATTCGTATCTAGTCTATAAGCTAATATCAATTCAGGGAACAAGTATCATAATATAATTTGACAATAGGCATGCATGCTATGGCATATGTATCAGAAACAACAGATATACATATTATCACAACAACAGTTCCAAGGTATTGGAAACTTGCCTGGTACTCAGGTGTGGGTGGAGATAGCGTGTCCTGGGTCTGCTCGATGATCTATAAAGAATCAGAACATTCGAGATTAACCACTTAACACCTTTTAAAAGTCTAAGTATAAACTTCACTTAAGTCGAAACACGTTTTCGAATTATCTCGTTATACACCTTTTAGTGTAACTCTTTTTATCACCGATATGATCCGACATTCGTACATTATTAAGACATGTCATCATACCCACACTCGGTATATACTTAAGTCGTATAAGTTCTAAAGTCGATCGATTATGAACCAAGATTATACCTCGAGTTTTATCGTTCGTTTTCCAAGTTATAACCAAAGTTATACTTTTAAGGGGTTCGTTCGCGTTTAACATTGATTCGAACATTTTTTATAAAATCGGAAAACGATCCGTTCGACATGTGGTTTTCTTTCATACCTTCCTTATGACCCCTAGTATTTATCTATCAAGATTCGCCAATTTTAGTAATTTGACCATAACTCCTAAACCGTAAGTCGGAATGTCTCGATTCTCATGCCAAAACGATCTATGGCTCGAGATCTACAAGGACCAGTCATAATATTATCAAGGTCAGGAACCTACATTAACTGCCATGCTTGGTTTCTATGTGTTAACAAAAATTCGGCATTACGATGGCTATAAATCGGATATTTCCAAAATCAAAACCCTCCAATAATCATAGTTTCCACTCCAAATAACACATATGCATGATTTCTAACCATGAACTGAGGCCAAGCAATGCCTTTCCGTTCATCTAACTATTTTTAACATTTATCAAAACCCCATTCATAATCATGCTTATAATAATATCATCACCAAAACTCATCTAAAACTCCATTAAAACTCAAAACAAAAACTTGGGTTCTTGAAGTTTATACCCTCCTTGGAGTGTGTACTAGCCTTACTAAGCTTGTTCTAGTCCTTGTATAGCCTTAACAAAGCTTGGATCAACCAAAGAAAACAAGAAATCAAAGATTAGTTCTTGGAAGTTACTATTCACCCTAAACTTGTAAAAATCATAGAAAATTGAAAAATAAGAATTTAGCTCTCAAATTTTTACCACATCTTGGGCTCTTCATAAGCTTTGTTTTGAGTCCTAGATCATCAGATATGAAGCTTCCTAGCTAGGGTTTGGAGCCCTCTTTTTCTGCTGGACAGAAACTGGGCAGATTTGTTTCCCCAACTTTGAGCATGGATTTGACTA
Source organism: Saposhnikovia divaricata (assembly GCA_036435485.1). NCBI lineage: Eukaryota > Viridiplantae > Streptophyta > Magnoliopsida > Apiales > Apiaceae > Saposhnikovia > Saposhnikovia divaricata. The sequence goes on along the minus strand of CM071595.1, from coordinate 63,043,752 downwards.
GGCTATACTACTTTTTTGGCCATGAAATTTTGAACGAATATTACCCATGGAGTGGAGAGGCTATGGTTAAAATTTGGTGATTTTATCATGGATAGAAATGGAGATATGAATTTTTCTTTCATAGTGGTTCTTGCTGGGCAGGTTTAAGAAAATGGAGAGAGTTTGTGTTTTGCTTTGTGTTTTGGTGTTTAATGCAATAATACAAGTAATATCTATCTATATTGGATGCATCTCTTGCCTTTTATGTTGTTAACACTTTATTGGTGCCACTTGTTGATCCATTACTTGTCCAAGTGTTGGCATTATATCAAGCAACTCCATTCTTGGTTAATTGTAATTACACCACTCCTTTGTTAGTTGACTTATATGTAAGTCACTTCTATCATTATTTTTCCACCAATTGCACATGCCATCTCTTGGCCGTTTATTTGTTTCTTTGTCCGGTTATTGCTCCTTTCGATTGATCGTTCGTAGGAATATCTCACGGATTTCTAATTAGGGTTCACTGGGAATCTTCTTAATATTAATACCATCATTCTCCATCTTTCTTACTAACTTTCGAATTTATATTCCTTAAATCCCTTCGTTAAATTCTTAAGTCTTTCAGTGTCCAGGGAACTCTCGGAGAAAATAAAAGTGCGATTTTTCAGAATCCGACAGCTTTTACATACACTTATTTTCCCCCTGGATCACTAATACGAACTCGGAAATCCGTTCCGAATACTTCTATATAGTGTCGTCTCATAATATTCTCATTTCCACCAAAAACACTATTCATTCTATATTCTTCCTTTATTCCCTATATTTGTGACAATGTCCTTGCTATTTCTCGGGCGTTCCTTAACCCTTTCACGGAACCACTGGACTAATCATTTTCGATCCGGATGACACGAGAATATTCTCCGGCTTGGAATTGCCATATCTTATTCCCCTAGGAGATAGATTATTCTTACCTAAGTTGTCAACCCATAGTATTCTTCATGGCATATAAACATTTGAATCCAAATCTATTCCTTTCATTCATTATCTCAATCGTCACATCGTAGTCGTAATCACTATTCACCATTATCTCAGTACATAATAAAAAGTTTTAATTATATCAAAAATTTGAGGTTCTTACAACTGGGCTGCTGGAGGTGACTCAGATGCAAAAGAGGAGTTTGTCAATCTTGCACTCATGGCAAACGAAACTGATGAAGAGGCTAGTTCAGCAAGCAACCAGGTATACTCTACAAACCTAACTGAACTTTCCAAAGATGAATGTGATAATGTTGTTAATGAAATGTCTAATGAACTGTATAACATGCATGTCACATTAAAATCGCTTAACAAGGAGAACAAAAAGATTAAAGATCTTAATGCTAAGATAGGTGATAGGAATACTCTGTTAGAAACTCAACTAATTGATTTTGAAACAATGAAAAGAGATTTCCAGGATGCTAAGAATGAGTTACTTGAGGCTCTGAAAAGAGAAGAGTGTTTAATAAAACAGTTAAAAGAGGAACAAGACTTAATTGCTAAGTGGAAGGGATCAAAGGCTAAAACTGAAGAAATTTATAGTAAACAAGGAGTTGATTCTTTTCACAAATTAGCAGAAGTTAAGTTAGATGTTAATAGGGAAGTTGCTTCAGACAGTGAAAAAGAATGTTCTTTGAGACTTAAGCCTGTTAGCAAAGCAACTTTAACTAAATTGAATAAAAAGTATGGGCATGTCAATAAGAACTTTGTTAATGGAGAGTGTAGGAAAACCAAGTCAGTTGAACAAGGAAACATAGGCAACTTGTCAATCAAAAAATTGAAGGATAAGTTAGAAAAGACTGAACCTAAGGCTAAGGCTAATAAGAAGAATAGAAATGGCAAGGTAGGAATTAACAAACATAGTAATTACACACCTGATAGATATGCTCCTCGAAAGGAATGTGTGAACTGTGGTAGTGTTAATCATTTATTTATCAACTGTAAATCTATTAAGAATGCTTCTGTGCCTAGTATGCCTAAGTCAGTACCTATGCCTACTATGAATGTTATGCTAAACATGTTCGTCCAGCCTGCTCATGCATCTAGTCATTATGCTAACATGCCATTAATGTATAATCCATATTACATTGCTTTTAATATGCCTCGGTTGCCATGGATGATGAATAACATGTTTGCACAGACTATGCCAAATTATACATCTAGTTTTAATGCAAGTGAGCAAGTGAAACAACCTATTTTTCAGAAACCTACACCAAGAGTTAAGGTTGATTTAACTCAATCAGAACCCCTGGGTAGTAAGGGCTTGAAAAATAAGAAAAAGGCTAACAAGGCAGGACCCAAGAAAACTTGGGTACCAAAATCAACTTGATTTTGTTTTGATGTGTGCAGGGAAACATAAAGAATCTTTGGTATCTGGACAGTGGTTGTTCTAGGCATATGATTGGAGATTCTACCCTGCTCACTAAGCTTGAGGAGAGAGCTGGCCCTAGCATTACCTTTGGAGACAACAGCAAAGGATATACTAGAGGATATGGCTTGATTTCACAAGGGAATGTTGTCATTGAAGAAGTAGCACTAGTTGATGGACTTAAGCATAACTTGCTAAGTGTCAGTCAACTGTGTGACAAAGGCCAGAATGTCTGGTTCACATCTGAAGCTTGTGTCATTTTTAAGAAAAGTGACAACAAGGTAGTGTTGACAGGAGATAGAAGCGGAAATGTGTACATTGCTGACTTCAATTCAACAAATGCAAACATGACTATATGTCTTCTCAGCAAGGCAAGTGTAGATGAAGGTTGGCTTTGGCACAAAAGATTGTCACACTTGAGTTTTAAAGCAATGAATTTGTTGGTAAAGAAGGATTTGGTTAGAGGTATTCCAAAATTGGATTACTCCAAAGATGGATTGTGTGATGCATGCTAGAAAGCGAAGCAGAAGAAGGCCTCTTTCAAATCAAAGTCAATGTCATCAATTGATCAACCCTTGCAACTACTTCACATGGATCTCTTTGGACCAGTCAATGTGTTGTCAATTTCAAAGAAGAAATACTGTCTTGTGATTATTGATGATTTCTCAAAATTCTCTTGGACATTCTTTCTGTGCTTCAAGGATAAGGCGGGTGAAGTCATTATAAATCACATCAAGATAGTCAACAACAATCCTTTACTCAAAGTAAGGAGAATCAGAAGTGACAATGGAACTGAGTTCAAGAATTTTGTAATAAGAGAGTTTTATGAAAAAGAAGGAATTATCCAAGAATTCTCTGCACCAAGAACTCCTCAACAAAATGGTGTATTGGAAAGAAAGAACAGAACTCTAATTGAAGCTGCAAGGACAATGCTTGAAGAATCTAAGCTACCAACATACTTCTGGATAGAAGCTATAAACACTGCATGCTACACTCAGAATATTTCTTTGGTCAATCAAGCAAAAGGCATGACACCTTATCAACTTTTCAAAGGCAAGAAACCAACAATCAACTTTCTGCATGTCTTTGGATGCAAATGCTTTGTACTGAAAAATCATGTTGAGCATCTTGGAAAATTTGATTCAAAAGCAGATGAAGCTATCTTTGATGGATACTCAGTTGAAAAATCCTACAGAGTCTACAACCTAAGACTAAACATTGTAATGGAGTCCATACATGTTGTCTTTGATGACAAGAAAATATCTGGTCTAGTAGATGAAGGTTTTCATGAGTCTCTCTCATTTGAGAATGAGAGAAGTGGTGAAGAAAGTGAAGATGATGATGAAGAATGGAGATCAAATGGTGTGAGAAACAGACAAGGATCATCAGTTGAAGTGCAGAATGAACCACCTGTTGAAGAGCAACTTACACCATCAGTTTGAAATCAAAGAGAAGCCTCTGTTGATGAATCTGCAAGTACTCCATCAATCTCGAGAGCCATACACTCAGGGGGAGTTTCTCACAATGATCAACATAGAGAAAATGAAGCCACTTCATCAAGGTCAAACTTACCACCACAAAGAAAATGGACCAGGGATCATCCATTTGAGCTTATAATTGGAGATCCTAATGCAAAGGTCCAAACCAGAAGAGCAACTCAAGAAGAATGCTTATATAGCAGTTTTCTATCCAAAGAGGAACCAAAGAGAGTTGAACATGCTCTTCTGGATCCAGACTGGGTTTTAGCAATGCAAGAAGAGCTAAACCAGTTTGAAAGAAATGAAGTATGGAAACGTGTACCCAAACCTAAAGACAAATCAGTGATTGGCACTAAGTGGGTATTCAAGAACAAGATGGATGAGAATGGCATAGTCACAAGGAATAAAGCTAGATTAGTGGCTAAAGGCTACTGTTAAGAGGAAGGAATTGACTTTGAAGAAACCTTTGCACCAGTGGCAAGGTTAGAAGCAATAAGGATCTTCCTGGCCTATGCAGCGCATGCCAATTTCAAAGTCTATCAAATGGATGTCAAGAGTGCATTTCTGAATGGAATTCTGGAGGAGGAGGTATATGTTAGTCAACCGCCTGGTTTTGAAGATCCAGACTTTCCAGAATATGTATTCTTTCTACTCAAAGCACTCTATGGCCTGAAGCAAGCACCTAGAGCCTGGTATGACACACTCTCACAGTTCCTTATAGAGAATCACTTCATTCGAGGTACTATTGATAAAACTCTCTTTTATAGAAATGTCAATGGCTCTATTATACTTGTCCAAATTTATGTAGATGATATAATATTTGGGTCTACAGATGAGAAACTTTGCAAGAGGTTTTCCAAACTCATGCAAAGTAGATATTAAATGAGTATGATGGGTGAATTAACTTATTTTCTTGGTTTACAAGTTAAACAAGTGAAGGAGGGAATTTTTATAAGTCAAACAAAATACATTTATGATCTTTTAAAAAGGTTTGATTTAGCAGATTGCTCTTCTGCAAAAACACCCATGGCCACTGCCACTAAGCTTTAACTGAATACTAAGGAAAAGAAGGTGGACATGACAAGCTATAGGGGCATGGTTGGATCTCTTTTATACTTAACAGCTAGTAGACCTGATATTATGTTTGCTACATGTTTATGTGCTAAATTTCAAGCTGATCCCAGGGAATCTCACTTGGTAGCTATTAAGAGGATTTTCAGATATGTCAAGGGAACACCAAACCTTGGCATTTGGTACCCTAAAGATTCTGGTTTTGATCTAATTGGTTACTCAAATGCAGATTATGCAGGTTGCAAAATGGATAGAAAAAGTACCACAGGAACCTGTCAATTCTTGGGAAACAAGTTGGTCTCATGGTTCAGTAAGAAGCAGAACTCAGTATCTACCTCAACTGCAGAGGCTGAATACATAGCAGCTGGGAGTTGTTGTTCACAGATTCTATGGATGAGAAATCAACTACTTGACTATGGAGTTAAAGTTAAAAAGATCCCATTTTTCTGTTACAACACGAGTGCAATTGCAATATCACAAAATCCTGTGCAGCATTCTAGAACCAAGCACATAGACATCAGATACCATTTCATCAGGGAGCATGTGATGGAAGGCACTGTGGAACTGCATTTTGTTCCTAGTGAAAAACAGTTGGCAGACATTTTTACTAAAGCTTTGGATGAAGCAACCTTTTCAAGGTTGGTAAGTGAGCTTGGTATGTTAAATTTCACATGATCTTTTAAAATGTCTGTTCAATTTGTTGCAGCCAGTGAATTTCATTCTCTGGATTTTGTTTGTTTTATTTGATTATCTGTAGGATTATTCTGGAGATATCACTGTAGCATAATTAAATAAATATTTTGTTAACATATATCAATTAATTATATTTTGTTAATTTTATGTCTATTTAATTGTAGGTTTATTATTGTGGATTAATTCTTAATTTACTGCGTGATTATATTTAAATCCATAATAATTAGAAGTATTAAATATGTGTATATGTGTATAGGCTGATAGGTCGACTGACAGGTTTCGGTGATAAGATGTTAGCCTCCATTGTTGAATTCATGACATGTGGCTACCTAACATGGTGGCTACCTAACATGGTTGACAATTTACCACTTGTTGTAGAGAGTTTGAATTCTTTCAACAAAACCTGTCACTATTTCACCTAACCCACTGAACCTTGAAACCTTATGTTAGTCACAGAGGCATGCCTGAATACATCTAATAACAAGCCTAAGTATGTGTAATGCTATGCATTACCTACATGACCTCTTAACTGAGGGAACCTCTAGTTGTAGAGTTTCTATTTGTTCTGTACTTGTAATAGGCATCAAATTCTAGTTGTGTTACTGTAACTATAAAGTCAAGAATAATGCTTGAAAGAAGTTCCAAGGTTCATGCCTCAAGCAAGGAGATAAAGACTGCCAAATAATCACAGTTGGGATTTGAAGAAAAGAAGAATTTGCCTAAGTACCAATTCGAGAAGTACATTTGTCTATTCGAGAAGTCTAGCATTCGAGAAGTCAGAGATTCGATATCTCAGAAGACACTATTCGATATCTCTGAATACACTGTTCAATATCTCATTCGATATCTCAGAGATTCGATATGTCTATTACTCTATTCGAGAACTCATGGAGTCAACAAGTCAAAGCATCATTCGAGTTCTCCAAGAGTCAACAAGTCAATGATCTATTCGATATCTCAAGGACTAAAAGAAGCTATTCGACATCTCAGGGATTCGATATGTCAAAATGCTCTATTCGATATCTCAAGGAGTCCCAGAGAAAAGAGCTATTCGAGAAGTGATTCGATATGTCAATATAACACTATTCGAGAACTCAGAGTTATCGATTAAGTCAATTCGAGTTCTCGAATCAATCACTTAGCCACTTCTCGAATACATTCGTGGAGACAAAATACTGAAGAATTGTACAAGTCAGAAACCTGCAACAAGCCAAGACGCTTTATTTGACTATGTACTATAAAGCAGATTGGAAAGCCTACAAAGAAGCTTGGAGAGATAAGACAAAGGGACAAGGAGCTAAAGAAGTGGATCTGAACAGGCTTTGCAAAGTCAAATCTGTAGCCGTTTGGACTCTTACTCAAATAAGATAGACAGACTGGAAAGTATTTTGTTTACCTACCTTATTTGTAGTAAGTAGGTGTATCCATGTCTATAAGGATACAGCCTCACTTCCTTAGCTAACTAAAGAGAGAGTGTGATAAGTTTTTCAAGATACATCTCAAGAAATATCTCTCTAAGAAAAACGAAGCTGAGAATAATACCATTTGTATTCACAGATTGTAGCAAAATCTTTATCTAATAAAATATTAGATTAAAGTGATATTGTTTTGTGTTTGTCTTTGTTATCTGTACTTACATATCTCACACATTCAACACATATCTTGCTGCAAAGATTCAAGAACAAAGAAAAGTTCAAGAATCCATTCACCCCCCCCCCTCCGTATTCTTTTACCGTATTCAATACTCAACAAGTGGTATCAGAGCAGGCTGTTTAATCTAAACAGGAAACGATCATGAGTTCGAATACACCAAAGACTACAGGTACGGTGAAGGTCCCTAATTTCGACAAAGAGAATTACAACCTCTGGAAAATAAAAATGCTGTTGTTCATCAAAGCTGCCAATCCTCTCTATCCTGACATCCTCAAGAATGGTCCATTTTTACCACAACAAGAAATTGCTGAATCTACAGTGGGCATAATAGTCATTCCTAGATCATATGTTGCAAAAGAGCCATCCAAATGGACGGACTCAGAGAAAGAGAAGGTTGCCCTAGACAGTCATCTCATGTTGCTGATCATAGACTCCATGGATATGTCGATGTTTGCTAATATAGCATCATGCACATCAGCCAAGGACATGTGGAACCACATCGAGGTGTTATGTGAAGGGACAGAGGAGGTAAGAGAAAATAGGAAACAGATACTGGTCACACAGTATGAAGCTTTCATGGCACAGTCCAAAGAAAGTATTACTGATATGTTTGAGAGATTTCATAAACTGGTGACTGAGCTTCAAATGAATGGGAAGGTTTACAGCACTAAGGAATTAAACATGAAGTTTCTACTATCTGCACCAAACCATCTAGAGCAAAGGGTCATATCTCTAAGAGAAAGAGATTTGAATAAAGTCACATATGATGTGCTCTATGGGGTTTTAAAAACTCATGAGCTTGAGTTGCTTCAAAAGAGGGCTATCCAAGCCAACCAAGGCAGAATGATAAACACATCCTGTGCCTTGATTGTCAACAAATCCGTTCAAGACCTGGAAGCATCTACAAGTCAACTGAGAATAGAAGAGATAGTAGATGATGAAGAGACTGAAGAAGAAGTGACTGAACCTGTTGATGAAAAGGAAGAAGATGAGTTCTATACTCTTAAAGAGTTTGATGCCATGGAAAACACTTCATATGCTTTTATGGCTAGAAAATTCCCAAACATCAGATTTAAGAGGAATCAGCCCTTCAAGTCTAGATCTCAAAATCATTCATTCAACAAGAGCAAGGCACCTGTGAAAGCAAACAAAAACAAATTCAAAACCAGCTATGTGGATAGGTCATCTGTGAGATGTTATAGATGCAATGACCTAGGGCATTTTGCCAGTGAATGCAAGAAGCCTAAGAAGAAGGATAAGGAGTTTCTTGAGCTTGAAGCTAAGTATGAGGCTCTGCTAAAGAAGCATGCACCAGGTAAGGCCTACATAGCTGAAGGGAAGTGTTGGGATGATTCTGATAGTGATGGAGAAGAACAAGAATTCTGTAACTATGCCTTGATGGCCAACTCCAAGGAAGAACCATCTGAATCAGACTCTCAAGGCAAAGAAAGTGAAAGAAAGGTCATGTGGATTTTGGACAGTGGATGCTCAAACCATATGACTGGTGTAACACCCTCACTAGCCAACAATAATATTATAAACTCTTATATTCAATTAAACATTAATATAGGAGAAATTTTAGAAATTTCGGCATGATGTAATCATAAACCGGACTAATCACCTGCTCAAGCAACTAAGTATAACTAAAACAGTCCACATGCACAAGATATACTAAACCATAAGGAAATAAAACCATAACAACCCAGACCGCACACAGGTCACTGTATGAAACAACTACCAATAGTTATTACAACCCAGAACTGAATCAAATAATATACAACCCATTAAATATGATAATCTGCCTACAAATACAGATATAATATAAACCAAGGTATATGTCACTACCCAGCCAACCGCCTCGACCCTCTGACTGCCTCGGTGACTACCCCAACCCGACGGGCCACTTCTTCTAGACATCTCCTGGCTTAGCTGAGGAAACAGAATTAGCAAGCAAGTGAGCCAAAACGCTCAGCAAGTATACATGTATGAAATTAAAACATCAACAACTGATATGTCTGCAAGATTTTCAAGAATTAACAATCCACAATATATATCTCAATTAAAGGTTCATCTTTTATCTGAATCATAGAATAGAAGCGGATTGGACTATCATGCATTTTATAAATAAAAACAATTATAAGGTTAGGCTGCTGATCAGTCACGCACTAACCCCGGACAAACGCACACAGCAATGTCCTTAATGGATCCACGGCACACATTGGCCTTAATAATTTCTGACCACGAATCTGGTCCGACCCTTACGGTCCACATTTTTTAAAAAAAAACTAACAGTCCAATCCTAACTAAACATCAGGTGTCGGAACAATCGACCACCTCAACTGCCAAACATCCTGAACACTTTCGTTCCAGGTTAACATCTCAAATCTCACCAAATAGAACAAGGTCGGGTAATCTCTGAATTAAATATCGACAAGTTCGATATGGCAAAAAGGGGTATTGACTTGAGTCAAGTCACAAAAAGGATTAACAAAAACGTTATAGTCAACCTGGGGTATAACAATTGAATATTCATAGTTAATGGAAATTATCAGAGCAATTATATCAAGGATAAATCAGTTACATAAGAATCAAGTTATGATAATCATAATTCGCTGGAAATATAAGTGAAGCGGTTTACTTGAAAGAGAGGTGGAACAATATGCTTGCAAGGGATATGGATGTAACCAATTCACTAAAAGAATCAACCATTCAGTAGAATCAATTTGGGGTATAACCATTATGTATTCGCAATTTCGGGAAATTAACAGAACAATTATAGCAAGAGTAATTTAAATAAGCATATGAATCAGACTTTTATAATCATAACTCATTTGAAAGGTAATTGAAGCAATTTACTTGCCTTAAATAGAAAATCACAGAATCCGAAGCGTCTTTACGTCCTCAGCTTTAGCCTTTCCTTTATCCACGGAATCTACACACAATATAACACTATTTCAGAATCCTGTTTAATACTCGCTAATCAATATAAACATTCCACTTAGTCTACCCCTGCGAATAGTTCCCTAATTTGCATTTATATACTCATATAATAGCAATATATATGTAAGCCACGTATAGCAGCATTTAATCATATTGGCACATTAACACATACCACATAGATTTAAAATATGAAGCCCGACTCACGACTCGTATAAATTGTATAGTTATACATATTCATCATCAAGAAATGATTTTAATATTTTAGAAAAATTTTGACGGCATCCCCTTTATACGGGGGACTGCCAGTCGGGATACAGCCGACACAACCAACATAATTATAAATTACCAATCGAATCCACATTTATTATCCACTCCCAAATCACATTCCAACTCACTGATTCATAATCCATTACAATTTAAGCAATTAATAACAACTCAATAATAAAATTACAATTTATTAGATAAATAATAAATATTAAATATTTTTGGCTCAGAAAATAATCATCATCGCCAATTTTATACCCTCGACTCAAATTAAATCACCGTCGAGGGGGCAAAATCCCGAGGGTGCCCAAATTAGGGTTTCCAACTCGGAATTCCACACTTACTATTTATTCGAATAACGAAATTTATATCACGAATTTATCAACCAAATTATAGAATATTCGAATTTAAAACCACAATATTTGAACTAAATTCACCACAGTATTCCACCAATTATACAGTCAACAATACAGAATATTGAACAACCGAAGGAAACAGGGGAATTCATAACTTGTAGTACATAATCGAACCAACATACTACCACAATCCCACAGCCACCACAACCACACTCATGCCTCTGTTTAACACAACCCACACACTCCTTACTACCTACGCACACACACCCCTCGTTACACACACACTCACCCACACATACTACACTCACACATCTCACATAATACTCTCGCACACCACCAACACACACGAATTCGAGACACACACACACACACCATCGCAAATCACTCACACAAACTGCTCCCACAAACAGTTAACACACACGCACACTCACAGAATACCCACACACGCACACACGGCCCTTATACACACACACGGAAACACTCAATCACCACGGTACACACGACTGCGAGGGAAAGTAGAGGGATTGAGGGGTCGAATTTGCAGCAAAGGAATGAGACCAGGAACCGTTGCTTACCAGAATCGATGAGACTCGGAAATTAGAGGAGGGAAATGGGAGGTGATGAGAGGGAGAATACTTGAGATTGTCGTGTAAGAGATGAGAGAATTCAGGAATGTTCTCAAAAGAACCGAATGAAATGAATTTAGGGATTGGGCTTATAACGATTTGGGGATGTAATAAAATGATTCCATTTCTTTTATAATACTCTTAAACAAACCTCTTAAAATCACTTACAAACTAAATAACTCTTAAATAAAAAATGAGTGAAGTATTAAATTTTAAAATTTTAAAATAAAGAACGTAAAATTATGATCACCCACATATTTTTAAAATATTTTTAGGATTTAAAACGAATTAAATACGAATTTTACAAGATTAAACCATTAAATCGGAAAATAATTCGTAAAATCAATTTAAAATCCTTGAACCCAAAAAGAATCCACCCAATATTTTTAAAAGTCATGTAAACTAATAAAATCAATAATGAAAAAGATTTCAGGATTTCTGCTAATCCCGAGAATTTTATAAAATTCCCAGAAGGTAATTATAACACAAATAAATAGGAAATAAATCCCAATAATATAATTAAAATAGTCGGGCTTACATAACACATATAAAATATCAACCTGACCTCCAAATATTATTCCTCAATATAATACTTCCTCAACCAATTCACACACCACATAATTTATATTTAGTATAAAATAGATAACTTTTAATAATTAAATATTCTGAAATTTCTAAGGCGTTATAACCTTCCCCCCTTAAAAGGATTCTGTCCCCAGAATCTCACCTAAGAGAATAATTGAGGATACTTCTCCAGCATATCGCTTTCCAACTCCCAAGTTGATTCTTCCACCTTGGGGTTTCTCCACAAAACTCTCACTATAGGAATTGTTTTATTCCTCAAAACCTTTTCTTTTCGATCTAGTATCTTGATAGGCTGCTCCACATAAGATAAATCTGGCTGAATCTCTATCGGCTCATATTCAATGACATGTTTAGAATCCAGATGGTACTTCTTAAGCATGGATACATGGAACACGTTATGGATATGTTGCATATGAGGCGGTAAAGCTAACTCGTAGGCGACTTTCCCGACTTTCTTCAATACCTCGAAAGGCCCCACAAATCTTGGACTTAATTTTCCTTTCTTGCCAAATCTTACTAATCCTTTCCACGGAGATATTTTCAACAGTACTTGCTCTCCTTCTTCGAATTCCATATTCTTTCTGGCCAAATCAGCATACTTCTTCTGTCGGTTCTGAGCTGTCACTAACCGTTTCTGAATAAGTTGAACTATTTCCTTGGTTTGCTGCACTAACTCAGGTCCGAGTATCTTTCGCTCGCCAACTTCTTCCCAGTATACTGGAGATCGACACTTTCGTCCATATAACGCTTCATACGGTGGCATACCGATGCTAGCATGAAAGCTATTATTGTATGAAAATTCCACTAACGGCAAGTGTTCATCCCAACTTCCTGCAAAATCCAATGCACAAACTCGGAGCATGTCTTCAATTGTTTGAATCGTTCTTTCACTCTGACCGTCAGTCTGAGGATGGTATGCAGTACTCATTTTTAATTCGGTGCCCAAACATTCTTGAAAACTTCTCCAGAATCTTGAATTAAATCTTGGATCTCGATCTGAGACTATTGATACTGGAACTCCATGTCGCACCACAATTTCTTTTATGTATAGATGAACTAATTTGTCTAATGAAAACCTCTCATTTATTGGAAGAAAGTGGGCAGATTTCGTTAATCGATCAACAATTACCCAGATAGCATCATGATTAGCTCTCGTCCTTGGCAATCCAACCACAAAGTCCATGGCAATATGTTCCCATTTCCACTCGGGAATCTCTAATGGTTGTAGCATCCCACTTGGCCTCTGATGTTCTGCTTTTACTTTCTGACAGGTCAAACACTTACTTACCCATTCAGCAATATCTCTCTTCATATCCGGCCACCAGAAATTTCTTTTCAAGTCTCGATACATTTTCGTACTCCCTGGATGAATCGAATATTTCGAACTGTGGGCTTCCTGTAGGATCTCATTCTTCAACTCTGTCACATTGGGTATCCAAATACGTGAAGAAAATCTTAATATCCCCTTGTCATCTACCTGTGTGCATATTTCCTCACCTGATAACTTGTTCACATCTCCGCTCATGACTTCCTCCTGGCATCTGCGAATCTTTTCTAATAATTCTGGCTGAAACGTCATAGTGTACACCGTGTCTGTACTACTGGCAGGCATACACACCTCTATCTCCAATCTTTCAAACTCTTTGTATAATTCCTCAGGCATTGTCAACATACTGATTTTCTCCTTCCTACTTAAAGCGTCCGCCACCACGTTCGCCTTCCCAGGATGATAGTTGATGGTACAATCATAATCCTTGAGTAATTCCAACCATCTTCTCTGTCTCATATTTAACTCCTTCTGGGTGAAAATATATTTTAAACTCTTGTGGTCCGTGTAAATTTCACACTTTTCCCCATACAGATAATGTCTCCAAATCTTCAAGGCGAAAACAATCGCGGCTAATTCTAAGTCATGAGTAGGATATTTCTGCTCGTGAGGTTTCAATTGTCTCGAAGCGTAAGCAATTACCTTTCCATGCTGCATTAGTACACATCCCAAACCTTTGTGAGATGCATCACTGTAAATCACAAAATTTCCCTTTTCATCTGGAAGTGTCAATACAGGCGCAGTCACCAATCTCTTCTTCAATTCCTGGAAACTTTCTTCACACTTCTCATTCCACACAAACTTTTCATTCTTCCTTGTCAACTTTGTTAGTGGGGTGGCTATTTTCGCAAAGTCTTGAACAAATCTTCGATAATATCCCGCCAATCCTAAGAAGCTTCGAACTTCTGTGGGTGTTTTAGGTCTGTCCCAATTCATCACGGCTTCAATTTTAGCAGGATCCACCTTAATCCCTTCACTGCTGATGACATGCCCTAAAAACTGCACCTCTTTCAGCCAAAACTCACATTTGGAAAATTTAGCATACAATTTCTCTTTCCTCAACGTTTCTAAGGCTATTCTCAAATGCCCTGCATGCTCTTCTTCGGTCTTCGAGTATATCAGAATATCATCTATAAACACAATCACAAACTTATCCAAATACTTCTTGAAGACTCTATTCATTAGGTCCATGAACGCTGCTGGTGCATTAGTTAACCCAAAGGCCATCACTAAGAACTCGTAGTGCCCATACCTAGTTCGAAACGCTGTTTTTGGAACGTCTTCCGATCTAATCTTTAATTGAAAATATCCTGACCGCAAATCAATCTTCGAGAAACAAGTTGCTCCTTTTAATTGATCAAATAAATCGTCAATTCTCGGCAAAGGGTATTTATTCTTGATGGTCAACTTATTTAGTTCCCGATAATCAATACACAATCTCATACTTCCATCCTTCTTCTTTACAAATAATACCGGAGCTCCCCACGGCGATACACTAGGTCTAATAATACCTTTCTCCAGAAGATCTTGCAATTGAACTGCCAATTCCTTCATCTCTACAGGTGCCATTCGATAAGGAGCCTTTGACACTGGTTCAGTTCCTGGGGCTAAATCGATGGTAAATTCTATTTCTCTATCCGGAGGTAATCCGGGAAGTTCATCCGGAAAAACATCAAGAAATTCATTAACCACTGGAATTTCCTCTATCTTAGGCACCTCTTGACTAGTATCCATGACATAAGCCATATAGCCCTCGCATCCTTGCCTCAACAACCTCTTTGTTTGAATGATCGACAAAAATCTCCTAGTCTGCCTCTGACCCCTAAAGGTAACTTCTACATTATCAGAGGGTTTAAGGATCACCTTCTTATTCTTACAATCAATTTGGGCATTATACTCTGTTAACCAATCCATTCCTAAGATAACATCAAATTCACCTAACTGAAAGGGTATCAAATTAGCGTAAAAACAATGCCCTGAAATATCAATCTTGCAACGAGGACACACTTGAGTAGCCGGTATTCGTTCTGAATTAGCTATTTCTATAACTATAGCCTCACGTAACATGCATACCTCACAATTTAGCTTTTGAACAAATTCTTTGGATATAAAGGATTTCGTAGCCCCGGAATCAATTAACACTTTAGCTTGAACAGAATTTACAGGGAGCGTACCTGCTACCACATCCGAATTCTTAATAGCTTCGTTCAGAGTCATGTTGAAAGTCCTCGCCACTGGTCTGATACTTGATGTTGGGGGTGCTTCAATTGCTTGCAGTATTGGATTAGCCAGAACTGGAGGTTTCACTACAGGTACTTTACAGTCTTTCATTATATGCCCTGACTTCCCACAACGGTGACACACAATTCCTGCCTTGCATTCCCGAGCATAATGACCTTTTTGATTACATTTGAAACACGTCACCTCCAACTTTGTACACACCCCCGGATGCCTCTTCCCACAAGTTTTGCATTCTGCCAAGGGTGGCCTAACCAATTTCTGTTGACTCGCATCTTGAATTCTATTTCCTTGGCCCCCATTCCCTGATCCCGGCTTCTTAGGGTTCCCATACTTTCCTGGCTGGAATCCTGGCTTTTTATTTGGCACATTATGAGAACTGCCTTGCTCTTGTCGTTCCCCCATTGACCCAGCCTTCCTTTTCTTTCCTTCTTTTTCCTTGAAGTATAATTCGCTTTCCCCTTCAGCTATCATGGCCTTTTGCACCACTGCTGCATAAGTCTCCAACTCCAAAACTGCTAGTTTAGTACGAATCCACGGTTTCAATCCTTGTTGAAACCTCTTAGCCTTCTTCCTCTCCGTATCCACATAGGCCGGAGCAAACCTAGCTAGTTCCGTAAACTTGGTTTCATATTCTGTCACCGACATTTTCCCTTGTTTCAGCTCCAAAAACTTCATCTCCATCTGGTCTTTCATATAGTCGGGGAAATACTTTTCCAAAAATAGCTCTGTGAACCTTTCCCAAGGAATCACCTCAGTAGCTTCCAACATCTTCACCGACTCCCACCAGTAAGTAGCTTCATTCTTCAAGAAATAACTTACATATTCAGTTTGTTTGTCTGCTGGGACCCCCACCAGTGCAATGGCTTTTTCCATCTCTTTTAACCAAGACCTCGCCTCCACCGGGTCCGCTGTCCCTTTAAACTCAGGAGGTTTAACTGCCTGGAAAGACTTAAAAGTAACCACCGGAGGAACAGGTGGCTGCTGCTGCTGCTGCTGTTGTTGCTGTTGTTGCTGTTGTTGCTGTTGTTGCTGTTGTGCCAACAATTGCTGCTGTAATTGCTGCTGTTGCTGTGCCAGAGTAGCAGTCTGCTGAACAAGAGTTTGTAATATTTGTGCTAAGGCAGGGTCCATCTGACCAACAGGGGGTGGATTAGCTTGTTCACCCTGTTCGGGGGTTCGGGTATTTTGTTTCTTCTTTTTGGGTGGCATATTTCTGAAATCAATGAACAATTATATTAGATTCAGGTTCAGAAAATAATAGCTCAAAATG
Organism: Saposhnikovia divaricata; assembly: GCA_036435485.1. Taxonomy (NCBI): domain Eukaryota; kingdom Viridiplantae; phylum Streptophyta; class Magnoliopsida; order Apiales; family Apiaceae; genus Saposhnikovia; species Saposhnikovia divaricata. The sequence goes on along the minus strand of CM071595.1, from coordinate 63,026,862 downwards.
ATCCAACTTAAACAAACAATGCATATATTACTGAAAAGGAATTTGAGGTCTCCAACCAATATTCCGGTCAACAATTGATTCACAAGGTGCAATAGGATATCAATCCAAGGTTACACAAGGTATTCACAAACGTTCAACAGGTGCAATAAAGAAACAATAGTCATAATGCTAAGGTCAAACATAGTATCGAAAGTAAAAACAATGCTAGAAGGAAATGGTGCTGAAAGTAAATATGAAACGAGCAGTAAATAAGATGCTTAAGTAAATGACAGTATAAGGACATTTAACACAGTTCTGCGAAAGTGATAATGACATATATAGATAGATCTGATACAAGCGTAAGAACAACGCTTCGATAAGGGTACAACATAATACTAAAAGAGAAGACTGCTAACATCTGGTCACAGTACAACCGATATATACAACAAAACTGGTCGCACTGCAAATCCTGACGTACTACTACTGCCATAACATGCCTCTAAATACCACATCATCATACTACCCTAATCATCACTGGTCATCATCGTCATCCGACTTTCCCCGCCAAGCTGATCCCAAAATGCTCTCCAGCTCTGCCGTCACCAGACCTAGGGTCACCTGCTGTGTCACAAATGCCGGCTCATCTCGGGATCTCATCCGTCCCCGCCTAATGACAACACGTCTAAGAGCTCGTACTCGCCTCCGGACATCCTCCAGCTCAGCCACCGCTCTATCTCTATCTCTAGCCCGATCCTCCTCCCCAGCCCTCATAGCCCTCCACTCTGCCATCTGCCCTAAGAGATAGTCCCTCTCTCGGGCCACTCGCTCGTACACATGATATGGGACAGGCTGAGGAGTATACTGGTATGCTGGCCCATTCACTGAGCCCTGCGATCCTACGAACGGCTGCATAACCCCTGGGGAAATCTGCTGCGGTACAGAAGCCCCTCCTTCCGGATCCTCGTCCGGGTCAGAATCGGAACCAGAAGCAGGTGCCTGAAGTATACATATATATATATATAATTAGACTTCCTATCTCTCACGAAACAATCCTAACCTTTCTTATAACTCTACCCCGACTCCTCACCTAATTGTTTCAGTGACTGTGACCTGTGGCTCTGATACCAACTTGTAACACCCTCACTAGCCAACAATAATATTATAAACTCTTATATTCAATTAAACATTAATATAGGAGAAATTTTAGAAATTTCGGCATGATGTAATCATAAACCGGACTAATCACCTGCTCAAGCAACTAAGTATAACTAAAACAGTCCACATGCACAAGATATACTAAACCATAAGGAAATAAAACCATAACAACCCAGACCGCACACAGGTCACTGTATGAAACAACTACCAATAGTTATTACAACCCAGAACTGAATCAAATAATATACAACCCATTAAATATGATAATCTGCCTACAAATACAGATATAATATAAACCAAGGTATATGTCACTACCCAGCCAACCGCCTCGACCCTCTGACTGCCTCGGTGACTACCCCAACCCGACGGGCCACTTCTTCTAGACATCTCCTGGCTTAGCTGAGGAAACAGAATTAGCAAGCAAGTGAGCCAAAACGCTCAGCAAGTATACATGTATGAAATTAAAACATCAACAACTGATATGTCTGCAAGATTTTCAAGAATTAACAATCCACAATATATATCTCAATTAAAGGTTCATCTTTTATCTGAATCATAGAATAGAAGCGGATTGGACTATCATGCATTTTATAAATAAAAACAATTATAAGGTTAGGCTGCTGATCAGTCACGCACTAACCCCGGACAAACGCACACAGCAATGTCCTTAATGGATCCACGGCACACATTGGCCTTAATAATTTCTGACCACGAATCTGGTCCGACCCTTACGGTCCACATTTTTTAAAAAAAAACTAACAGTCCAATCCTAACTAAACATCAGGTGTCGGAACAATCGACCACCTCAACTGCCAAACATCCTGAACACTTTCGTTCCAGGTTAACATCTCAAATCTCACCAAATAGAACAAGGTCGGGTAATATCTGAATTAAATATCGACAAGTTCGATATGGCAAAAAGGGGTATTGACTTGAGTCAAGTCACAAAAAGGATTAACAAAAACGTTATAGTCAACCTGGGGTATAACAATTGAATATTCATAGTTAATGGAAATTATCAGAGCAATTATATCAAGGATAAATCAGTTACATAAGAATCAAGTTATGATAATCATAATTCGCTGGAAATATAAGTGAAGCGGTTTACTTGAAAGAGAGGTGGAACAATATGCTTGCAAGGGATATGGATGTAACCAATTCACTAAAAGAATCAACCATTCAGTAGAATCAATTTGGGGTATAACCATTATGTATTCGCAATTTCGGGAAATTAACAGAACAATTATAGCAAGAGTAATTTAAATAAGCATATGAATCAGACTTTTATAATCATAACTCATTTGAAAGGTAATTGAAGCAATTTACTTGCCTTAAATAGAAAATCACAGAATCCGAAGCGTCTTTACGTCCTCAGCTTTAGCCTTTCCTTTATCCACGGAATCTACACACAATATAACACTATTTCAGAATCCTGTTTAATACTCGCTAATCAATATAAACATTCCACTTAGTCTACCCCTGCGAATAGTTCCCTAATTTGCATTTATATACTCATATAATAGCAATATATATGTAAGCCACGTATAGCAGCATTTAATCATATTGGCACATTAACACATACCACATAGATTTAAAATATGAAGCCCGACTCACGACTCGTATAAATTGTATAGTTATACATATTCATCATCAAGAAATGATTTTAATATTTTAGAAAAATTTTGACGGCATCCCCTTTATACGGGGGACTGCCAGTCGGGATACAGCCGACACAACCAACATAATTATAAATTACCAATCGAATCCACATTTATTATCCACTCCCAAATCACATTCCAACTCACTGATTCATAATCCATTACAATTTAAGCAATTAATAACAACTCAATAATAAAATTACAATTTATTAGATAAATAATAAATATTAAATATTTTTGGCTCAGAAAATAATCATCATCGCCAATTTTATACCCTCGACTCAAATTAAATCACCGTCGAGGGGGCAAAATCCCGAGGGTGCCCAAATTAGGGTTTCCAACTCGGAATTCCACACTTACTATTTATTCGAATAACGAAATTTATATCACGAATTTATCAACCAAATTATAGAATATTCGAATTTAAAACCACAATATTTGAACTAAATTCACCACAGTATTCCACCAATTATACAGTCAACAATACAGAATATTGAACAACCGAAGGAAACAGGGGAATTCATAACTTGTAGTACATAATCGAACCAACATACTACCACAATCCCACAGCCACCACAACCACACTCATGCCTCTGTTTAACACAACCCACACACTCCTTACTACCTACGCACACACACCCCTCGTTACACACACACTCACCCACACATACTACACTCACACATCTCACATAATACTCTCGCACACCACCAACACACACGAATTCGAGACACACACACACACACCATCGCAAATCACTCACACAAACTGCTCCCACAAACAGTTAACACACACGCACACTCACAGAATACCCACACACGCACACACGGCCCTTATACACACACACGGAAACACTCAATCACCACGGTACACACGACTGCGAGGGAAAGTAGAGGGATTGAGGGGTCGAATTTGCAGCAAAGGAATGAGACCAGGAACCGTTGCTTACCAGAATCGATGAGACTCGGAAATTAGAGGAGGGAAATGGGAGGTGATGAGAGGGAGAATACTTGAGATTGTCGTGTAAGAGATGAGAGAATTCAGGAATGTTCTCAAAAGAACCGAATGAAATGAATTTAGGGATTGGGCTTATAACGATTTGGGGATGTAATAAAATGATTCCATTTCTTTTATAATACTCTTAAACAAACCTCTTAAAATCACTTACAAACTAAATAACTCTTAAATAAAAAATGAGTGAAGTATTAAATTTTAAAATTTTAAAATAAAGAACGTAAAATTATGATCACCCACATATTTTTAAAATATTTTTAGGATTTAAAACGAATTAAATACGAATTTTACAAGATTAAACCATTAAATCGGAAAATAATTCGTAAAATCAATTTAAAATCCTTGAACCCAAAAAGAATCCACCCAATATTTTTAAAAGTCATGTAAACTAATAAAATCAATAATGAAAAAGATTTCAGGATTTCTGCTAATCCCGAGAATTTTATAAAATTCCCAGAAGGTAATTATAACACAAATAAATAGGAAATAAATCCCAATAATATAATTAAAATAGTCGGGCTTACATAACACATATAAAATATCAACCTGACCTCCAAATATTATTCCTCAATATAATACTTCCTCAACCAATTCACACACCACATAATTTATATTTAGTATAAAATAGATAACTTTTAATAATTAAATATTCTGAAATTTCTAAGGCGTTATAACTGGTGATATGGCCCTGCTATCACAGTATGAGGAGAAGGCTGGCCCAATGGTTGCTTTTGGAGATGACAGCATTGGCAACACACTGGGATATGGCAAGTTGGAAATTGGAAATGTCATCATTGAGAATGTAGCACTGGTCAAGGGACTCAAGCACAATCTACTGAGTGTTGGTCAATTTACTGACAGAGGCTTCAAAGTGAATTTTGACAAAGATGAATGTTTGATCACCCACAAAAAGATTGGTGACTTTGCTCTATCTGGAGTAAGGAAAGGAAGCCTGTTTGTAGCCAATATGAACTCTGCAAACAAGGACAAAATTTGTTGTTTTACTCAAAAGCATCAAATGAAGATAGTTGGCTGTGGCATAAGAAGCTATCACACTTGAACTTCAAAGGCATTAATTCTCTAGTCAAAAGAGAGTTAGTAAGAGGCATGCCCACACTTGAATTCTGTCAAGAAGGAGTGTGTGAGGCTTGTCAAAAGGGAAAAATGAAAAGATCAAGCCACAAGTCAAAGACAGTGACATCAATAACGAAGCCCCTACAACTAATTCATATGGACTTGTTTGGGCCTGTCAATATTATGTCACTATGAAGGAAAAAGTATGCTCTGGTGATGATTGATGATTTCACAAGGTATACATGGGTAGAATTTCTGGCATCAAAAGATGAGGCTCCCCAAGTAATCATTGAGCATATAAAGAAAATTGACAAGGAAGCGAAGGCCAACAATGCAAGTGTGATTGCATTAAGGAGTGATAATGGAACAGAGTTCAAAAATGCCATGCTTGAAGCATTCTGCAAAGAAAATGGTATTTCTCAACAATTCTCAGCTCCAAGGACTCCACAACAAAATGGAGTTGTTGAAAGAAAGAATAGAACTCTGATTGAGGCTGCTAGAACAATATTACTTGATGCAAAGATGCCTACATGTTTTTGGGCTGAGGCTGTGAGCACTGCATGCTATATCCAAAACAGAACCCTCATCAACAAAAACACTGGAAAGACACCTTACAACTTGATGACTGGAAAGAAGCCCACCCTAAAGTATGTTCATACTTTTGGAAGCAAATGCTTTGTGTTAAAAGACAACTCAGAATATGTTGGAAAGTTTGATGCAAAAGCATTTGAAGGAATTTTTCTTGGCTACTCTATGGAAAGAATTGCATACAAAGTTTATGTCATCACTCAAAAGAAAGTTATGGAAAGCACAGATGTGACTTTTGATGACAGCAAACTACCTGGATTAGAAGAAGCCAATGATGAAGATAAAGATCCTTTGAAGTTTGACAATCTAGATGATTCTGATGAGGAGATCGAAACTGAATTTGAGCCCACAATTCAACAAACTCAAGTGAATGAAGAACCTGTGTCAACCAACAATGAAGAAACAAGCATCCAAGACACACCTGTGATTAGTGGAAACTTCACAGGGGGAGGAAATGTAAATGATCATGATCTGGATGATGAAGCAACATCAAGGCTGAGAAATCAATCTGAACATACAAGGAAATGGGATAGATCACATACTGCAGATCAGATAATTGGAGATCCAAATACAGGAGTGAGAACAAGGAGAGCAACTCTAAATGAATGTCTCTATGGTTGCTTTCTATCCCAAGTTGAGCCTAAGAAACTTGAAGATGCATTGTTGGATCCTGATTGGATAATTGCTATGCAAGAGGAGCTAAACCAATTTGAAAGAAGCAAAGTATGGGAACTTGTGCCTGCACCAAAGGATAGAACCATTGTTGGAACAAAATGGGTTCTAAGGAATAAGATGGATGAAAATGGTGTAGTCATAAGAAACAAAGCAAGGTTGGTTGCAAAAGGATACTCTCAACAGGAGGGCATTGACTATGATGAGACTTTTGCCCCTGTTGCCAGACTAGAGGCCATCAGAATTTTCTTGGCATTTGCTACACATTCTAATTTCAAGGTCTATCAAATGGATGTCAAGAGTGCACTTCTGAATGGGGAGTTGGAAGAAGAAGTATATGTGCAACAGCCACCTGGCTTTGAGGATCCACAATTCCCTCACTTTGTCTACAGATTGCTTAAAGAATTGTATGGACTTAAGCAAGCTCCTAGGGCATGGTATGACACATTGTCACAATTTCTACTTGAGAATCAATTCTCTAGAGGCACACTGGACAAGACACTGTTTTACAAGAAACATGGTGATGATATTATCTTAGTTCAAATCTATGTGGATGATATCATATTTGGCTCTACAAATGAGAAGCTGTGTGAGAAATTCTCTAAGCTCATGCAGAGCAGATATGAGATGAGTATGATGGGAGAATTAACATTCTTTCTTGGGCTGCAAGTGAGCCAAAGGAAGGATGGCATTTTTATAAGTCAAACAAAATACATCAAGGATCTATTGAAGAAATTTGACTTAGAAGAATGCTCACCTGCAAAGACACCCATGGCCACCGCCACCAAGTTAGATGAAGATAGTAAGGGCAAGAAGGTAGATATCTCAATCTACAGAGGCATGGTTGGTTCTCTACTCTATCTCACTGCCAGTAGGCCAGACATCATGTTTGCAACATGCTTGTGTGCAAGGTTTCAATCAAATCCAAAGGAATCACATATGATAGTAATAAAGAGGATTTTCAGATATCTGAAGGGCACACCAAACTTGGGGTTATGGTATCCTAAGGACACAGGGTTCAATCTGGTTGGCACCTCAGGTAGCTGCCAGTTTCTTGGACAAAGGTTAGTCTCTTGGTACAGCAAGAAACAACAATCTGTGTCAACTTCCACAGCTGAAGCTGAGTACATAGCTGCTGGAAGTTGCTGTGCTCAAGTGCTTTGGATCAGAAACCAACTTAGAGATTATGGACTTGTGTTGGAAAGAATTCCAATCATGTGTGACAACACAAGTGCAATCTCTATAGTTTCCAATCCTGTCAATCATTCTAGGAGAAAGCACATTGACATCAGATATCACTTCATAAGGGAGCATGCAACTAATGGAACCATTGAGTTACATTATGTTCCCACAGAGAAACAACTAGCTGACATATTCACTAAGCCATTAGATAAAGCCACCTTCACAAGGTTGGTTAGTGAGATTGGAATGCTGAATTCTTCAAATTCTGGCTGAGTGAATATATCAACTAGATTGTTGCAGCAGTAAATACTTACTTTATCAAATGCTCAATATTCCTAAAGTAAGTATTGGCTGGATTATGATTTATAAATATTCCACAATGCTACATATATTGAAAATCATACATCTTTAGCTTGAAATTTCTGTGAAATTTTGAGAAAATCATTATTTAATTTAGTAGAATATTCTTCAATGAATACTTCTGGTAAATTTTTAAAAGATAGTGAAAATTGAATTTTATGAGTGAAAAGTATAGTTCGATAAGTCAGACTTCTCGAATGGTTCATTGGTTTGTCATGGCTCGAGTTCTCGAATAGGCCTATCAAGAACCCTTTTGAGTTCTCTAATAGTGTCTTTTGAGAAATCGAATAGCACACTTTGAGTTCTCGAATAGAGTATTTTAGTTCTCTAATGATGGAGTTCTCGAATACTGTATTTGAGTTATCGAATCATTTGAAAAGGCTGATTTCTCGCTGACACTTAATCGCTTTTTGGATTTATATTCAAAATTTCATTTCACTCATAAAAACATATTTTATTTAGCTTAGAATTATTTTCTGAGTTAAATAACTGCCAGCTGTGAGTTACAAACTGCTTGAGATATCGAATAAGCCTTTCTTGACTTATCAAATAGTTGTTTTATACTTCTCGAATGACTGACTTGTCGATACAAAACCTATATCTAATCGACAATTCAAGTCACTCACATATATACAATTCCACAACTGTTCAAATCATTTCATTCGATTTCTCAGGCAGCTAAAGTTCCAAAACTTCTATAAACCCTAAACGTCAAAAGCTAAATTTCTTCTTCAACCTTCATTCTCTTCTCATCTCTCTGTGTAACAATGGCAAATACCCAACTCACAATTCCTAAACACACCAATTTCATAGCAATAACCAACGATGTTGAAGCACCCAATGAAAACTTTAAGTGCTTCGTTCGATGGATGGCTGAATCATACATCAAGGATGCACTCTCAGCTAACCCAACTCTGTATCTAGATTTACTAGAACAGTTTTGGAGAACTGCTACTGTGGAGGTCGTGGCCCTAGAGAATGCAATAACTTCATACGTAATCTATTGCAAGATTCAGGACAAGGAAATCACCATCACTACTGAAAATATGAATCAAGCACTGGGGTTACAACAAGGAGTGTATGACAGTCAAGCAACTGATCAGGAATTGGAAGATTTCTTTGATTTTATCAACTACTCAGATAAAATCAAGCTTGGAAATTTGAATACGAAGTACTTGAGGAAGGAATGGAGCTATGTCTTTGCCACTCTTCTTCAAGTCTTCACAGCTAGGAAGTCCAGCTTTGATCAAATCAACACACCTGTTCAACAAATAGGATATGCTCTAGCATATGGGAGAAAGATTGATGTTGGTTTGATCATAATGCAAGAATTGTATGGGAGACTTGGTAAGAACTCAGCCAAGAGAGGTAATGAAATTTTCTTCCCTCGCTTTATTCAATCTGTACTTAATTTCATAGATGTTAAATTGATTGAATTGCCTGGGTTAGACAAAAATAGAATAGGCTATCTGAAATCCATGACCAAACTCATTTTTGGTAGCTTGGAGACTAGGAATGATGTGGATGTAAGGCTCAAAATAACTCCCCTTATGGATAGTTTATTTAGGACTTACCCCCACAACATGCCAATATGTGCCTCAAAATCTGAGTTAGCTAGGCCCAAGCAAGTAGAGCAAAATGCTAACCCAGGGCCTGCTAACCAACCCTCTCAGCCAAACACTTTACCAAACACAGAGACAACTGCATCATCCTCTCAAAAGGGTGATGTTAGTAAAAAGAAGAGAAAACAGGTTGCTTCTGAACCTCTAAAAATCTTAACTGAAGCAGCCTTGGCTGTAGAATTAGGCATAGCAAGTGAGGAACCTGAGTCACCCTTACTAAGGCCAAAGAAGAAGAAGAAGTCTAAAACCACCTCCTCAGTCACCCAAATGGATGAAGTTGCAAAATCAGGGGCAAACAGCTCACTAGGTGTATCCTCTCAACAGGGTGCATCTATAGAATCAAGCATTCTCCCCAATGCATCTACTTGTACAGAGTCAGCACATGGGAGTGATAAGGCTGGCACAACACTGAGTGGAGAGCACATCACAATTGAAACTCCCTCTATCTCTCAGGGGGAGTTGCCAAAATCTAATCTACAACACACTTCTCTTCCAGAATCTACCACTCATATTTCTTTGGAGCCTGCAACTCAAGCAATTGAGGAGCAAGGCATTGATCTTCAAGAATTCTTTTCTCTTGATGAGCCAATGGATTCAAGTGACTTGGTGCATGACACCTTGCTCACCACCCAGGTACCACATTTAGATGGTCAGGGAATGCATGCTGGGGCATCTCCTAATGACACCATCACAAACACAGAGGATTCACTAGTTTTAACTAGAGACTCTGTGCCTGTGTCAACTACTGTTGTAACTCATCCCACTTCTGTGGAGACAACAGTAGCAGAGTCTTTTCATCCGGTTACAGAAGTTGCATCTGTAACTGAGGAGTCTAGCTTGCCTAGCTCTAGCTCTCACTTTTTGTCTCAATGGCTGAAGCCTGTGCAACATGACAGTGCTTCAGGATCAGGGTCTGTTCCACCATAAATGTCCATTGACGCTCTCCAAAGCTATGTTGTGGATCAGATTCCTGAGTTTGTCAAAATAGCCCAGAACCTTGTCACCTCCAACATCTCAAATCCAGATTATGAAGCCATCCTACTATGCCATAGGGATGATGTGGAGATGCAGAAGGCCAAGATTATTGATGATGCTGAGAGAGATGGCAATGTAGATGCCTGGATGCAAGGAAAGTATGATGTAACTCTCAGTGAAGCACTTCAATATCTTAGAGAGGAATACATCACTTCACTGGGTTCAAATGCAAAATCCTTGTCCCCTAGTGAAGTGTATGAAGCTGTCAATGATTCTTACAAGGGTTTCCTCAAGGCTGCACACTATCTTGGCAAGGGAGTCAAAACTGAAGTCAACAAGGTGAGTGACAAGACAGCCACTTCAGTAGAAGAGATAAAGAGGGCCTTTGATGCCAAATTTCCTCAACTAGACAGTGTGGTCAAAGATATCAGACACTTCAACACCACCTGCACCAAGATGGATAATGGTCTAGCTCTCCTTAAAGATACAGTCATAGGTCTAGGAAGCAAATTTCAAATTCTATCTGATCAGACTACAGATGCCAATGCCATGCTTAGGACACTCTTTGCAAATCAATATGGAGACAAGCTGGTAACTGAGGTTCCTGTGCATGAGCTGTCTAGATTTGAAGTGCAGAGACTTAAAGAACAATCCCTGTCTCGCTTCAAATCTACTGCATTATTCAGTAAGGTAGATGCACTTGAAAAGGAGGTAGCTACTCTCACTCAGTCCAATGCTCATCTTACAGACAAGGTACAAACTCTAACTGAGCAGTTGAACACTCAAGCCACCACCACAGCTGATGTTCTTCTGCATCAACAATCAATGTTGTCTGCAATGATGAAGCACATGGGTCTCCCTCTACCTGAAGAATCTTCAACTCCAAAGGTTAATACTATAGCCTCTGTGCCTGACAACAAGCCTAAGGGGGAGAAGAGGATATCAAGGAACTCAAATACAAAGGGGGAGAAACCACCAGTAAAGGGCATCAAATTCACTGAAGGTGCTCATCAAAGAACTTCAAAATCTCTAATTCATGTGCCTGGCAAAGGAAAAGACAAAATTGATGAGCCTCCTACTTCTCTGCCAGTTGTCATTCTACTAACTGTGCACATCACTACTTCCAGTGGTCAAAAGCAAACTATCACAACCACAGTGGTTGCAGGGAGTATGCCATCTGATAAACCTTCACTCTCCATATGTAAAAGTACCAAGCCTGTAGAAGTGAAGGTGGTCACTGAGGCCAAGCTACAAGAATTGCAAACTCGAATGTTTATCATGATGATGCATTCTTGGAGTTTCTGAAAGTCTCAAGAGAACAGGCTGGTGACACTCAATTGTATCTAAGGAGCTTGAAGGATCAGATCGATTACTTCACTGTGGTACCTAGAAAAGTTAATAGCTCATGGCTCAAGGAAGTAATGATGGTAGCAAAATCCAGAATCTGGCATCTAACCTACAAAACTCTACATGCCTTGAAACATTCAGAGATAGATGCACTGATAGAGCTCATAGAGAAGAGGAATGTAAATGAAAACAATAAGAGTCTGTATGATGACTTGAGGAATGGCCAACCTTCAAGGCTGCCAGAAGTGATTAAGAAGCCATGGACCATCATCTATCAGTCTGGCACGAGAATTGAAGAGATTAAACAATTGGTCATTCCCAATGATCTTACTTCTCGAAATCACAGACTCATTATTGCCATCATTGATCTACTACAAAAGAAAAGGGGGACAAGTACTGCTGAAGAGATAGAGGCACTGCACATTCTCAGATCATTCATTGCAACTGGTGTAATTCCAGAAATGGCCAAGCCAAGGAGGAATAAGGATGATGAAGATGAAGACAAGAGTGATGGGAGGAGAAGTCATCACAGGAGTGATAAGGGGGATGAGGATAAGAAGAAGAAGAAAGACAGCAAGGATAAGAAGGATGATGACCAAGGCAAAGTCTATGAGAGGAAGAATGGAAAACAGCAAGCCTTAGGCATTGCTAGCAGTAATCTCACCACAACACAAGACTCTAAGTCTAGGGTGAACGCTGTTAGTAATGACCTACCAAAATCTAATCCCATGGCTTCTGCAACTGTTTTACCACCTCAAGAAGAGAAGAAGATTCAAGTCAAGAAACCATCTTTACATTTCAAAAAGCATACTTCTAATGGAATACTACAATGGTCCACAAACAAAGGTCACATGCTACTGCCAGGCAACCATGTCAAAAGGATCAAATTCAAACAAGCTGCAAGGAAACCAAAGCTATCCAAGTCAAGGACTCTGACAATCTATCCAGGCTTAAAACTCCAACCACTAGTTGAAGATTTTGATGAAGACCAACTGCAATTCTTACAAGCTCAAAGAATCTATCATGTTGCCATTGTTGATAACTGCCTTGAGATCAAATATACTGATGAAAGAGAGGAGAAATTCAAACAAGGAGAATGTCAACACTGGGGCAAACTACATGACATAGAAAGAATCATTGCATTGTTGAGCTCAGAAGATAAAGTGGAAACAGTATGGAAGCTGGAGCTAATTGATTTTGTGAAGATGAAGAGAGATCATAAGGAGAAAATCAGAAAAGAGTGTCTTGAGAAATGGCTAGCAAGGGAGAAAGAAATTGAGAGACTGGAGATTGAAGCAGAAAAGCTAAGGGCAAAGGGATTGTGTAGAGTTCAGTTTAACCCCTATGTGGTGAAGTATAGGAGGAGAAATGGGGATCAGGTCCACATCAGAATGAATCTACTCAACCACTATCCTGTAAACATTCTGAAACCAGTACTTGAAGATTTCAAAGACTCAATTTTGCTTGAGGAACTGGATGCTATGACAGAAATTTTAAAAGCTATGGATGAGCATACAAGGAAGGAGAAAGAAAGAAGACAGAAAGCATATGATGATTTGCAAGCCAAAGCTATGGAAAGGGAAACTAATGACAATGGCTAGTACTTCATTATAGGCTGTAAGATTACTCACCCTGTAGTTCTATCCACATTGCTAATCAAAATTCATACATGTACTGTCAAGTTTTATCTTTATGTATGTTAGGCTTGTTATCAGACATGAAATTGTGACTAAGGGTCTTACTCACAATTTGGGGGAGATTGTTAATCACAGAGGCATGCCTGAATACATCTAATAACAAGCCTAAGTATGTGTAATGCTATGCATTACCTACATGACCTCTTAACTGAGGGAACCTCTAGTTGTTGAGTTTCTATTTGTTCTGTACTTGTAATAGGCATCAAATTCTAGTTGTGTTACTGTAACTATAAAGTCAAGAATAATGCTTGAAAGAAGTTCCAAGGTTCATGCCTCAAGCAAGGAGATAAAGACTGCCAAATAATCACAGTTGGGATTTGAAGAAAAGAAGAATTTGCCTAAGTACCAATTCAAGAAGTACATTTGTCTATTCGAGAAGTCTAGCATTCGAGAAGTCAAAGATTCGATATCTCAAAAGACACTATTCGATATCTCTGAATACACTGTTCAATATCTCATTCGATATCTCAGAGATTCGATATGTCTATTACTCTATTCGAGAACTCATGGAGTCAACAAGTCAAAGCATCATTCGAGTTCTCCAAGAGTCAACAAGTCAATGATCTATTCGATATCTCAAGGACTAAAAGAAGCTATTCGACATCTCAGGGATTCGATATGTCAAAATGCTCTATTCGATATCTCAAGGAGTCCCAGAGAAAAGAGCTATTCGAGAAGTGATTCGATATGTCAAAATAACACTATTCGAGAACTCAGAGTTATCGATTAAGTCAATTCGAGTTCTCGAATCAATCACTTAGCCACTTCTCGAATACATTCGTAGAGACAAAATACTGAAGAATTGTACAAGTCAGAAACCTGCAACAAGCCAAGACGCTTTATTTGACTATGTACTATAAAGCAGATTGGAAAGCCTACAAAGAAGCTTGGAGAGATAAGACAAAGGGACAAGGAGCTAAAGAAGTGGATCTGAACAGGCTTTGCAAAGTCAAATCTGTAGCCGTTTGGACTCTTACTCAAATAAGATAGACAGACTGGAAAGTATTTTGTTTACCTACCTTATTTGTAGTAAGTAGGTGTATCCATGTCTATAATGATACAGCCTCACTTCCTTAGCTAACTAGAGAGAGAGTGTGATAAGTTTTTCAAGATACATCTCAAGAAATATCTCTCTAAGAAAAACGAAGCTGAGAATACTACCATTTGTATTCACAGATTGTAGCAAAATCTTTATCTAATAAAATATTAAATTAAAGTGATATTGTGTTGTGTTTGTCTTTGTTATCTGTACTTACATATCTCACACATTCAACACATACTTGCTGCCAAGATTCAAGAACAAAGAAAAGTTCAAGAATCCATTCACCCCCCTCTGTATTCTTTTACCGTATTCAATACTCAACACCTTATAAATGATGAGTTTTTGTTTGTGTTTAACATCATCATTTTTCAGATTTACATAGCATATACACACAATTACTGAATAATTCGGGCTTTGATCGGAAAGATTTCTCAATCTAGCTGGTGGTTTTTATATCAGATTTCATATTCTTGCTTTATACATCATCCCTTATAAAAACTAACCCTTGTTTTTGAATATCCTCAAAGTTTTGAAAATGGCATTGCAGGGAAGTTTTGTTATTGCTAAAGCTAATCCTACTTCCATTCAGTAAATCGAAACCATCTATGATGAGCAATTTCGGGCTTGGGCACAATTTCTGAATGAACATTCATTAATTCGTTATGCTTTAGTTACACCAGTGCAGCTTAACCATGATGCATTACGTGAACTATATTGCAGTGCGGTTAACACTTCTGGACAAGACGGGTGTGCATTCACATATCGACTGTTTGGTAGGTCGATTAGGGTCACTGAACGAGATGTTAATCAAATTCTTCATTTTCCTATGGAAAATCTCGTTTCTGATCCTACACCTGAACAGATTGAAATGTTCTTTCGTTTGATAAGGTACCAAGATGGCAATTTCAATACTGGTAATATCTCTAGAACATTTCTAACCCAGTACTGGAATTTCTTCTTTCACATTCTTGGCCATGTTTTTTCCTTAGATAGAACGAATCTAGATCGGATACCTGAATTTATTCAAAAAATAGGGTATGCGGTTGCCAATAATTTGAGGATCAATTTTGGAAAAATAGTGCTTGGTCAAATCATTTTAAAGATGAAACACTTGGGAACAAGAGATGTTCAGACTCAAAACGTCAAATGTCTATATCCAAGGTTTCTACAGCTAATATTAAATGATTTTTTGAATGATGAAGACAGGGTACACTCGGAAAATGGTCGAAAGGTGGAATGTTCTTACATGAAGACAAATGTAATTTATTACATAAGCAAAAAGAACTATACGGATGTGCCTACAGTCCTAACTGAATATCTAAAGACTGTCCCACTTCCGTTGTTACCAAGACCAGTGAGAGCAGGTATACGACAAGGTAATATTTCAATCCCTGCTATCTCAACCTCTGTATTCCCTATTGTATCATAGGAAATACAGTTCCTACAGCCCCTAGTGGCCATCTTACCCAACCAAGAGCAGGAAATCCCACCGACTCTAACACAGGTCGAAGAGCCCATTCTACAAATACAAACACAAACAGAACAAACTTCTACACCTCAATTGTCACTTAAACGACCAGTCATCCACATAATTGAGGGAGATAGTGCCTCAGCAGCACCACATAAGGAGTTAGTTACATCAACCGCTCTACCTCATTCTAAACGGAGTAAACCCAATGAACCTGAGGTAACGGCAACTGTTAGTGAAACAATTCTTTCTTATCCAATGAGTGAAAATGTAAATAAGGCTTAATTGACGGGAGCAACTATCTTGAGTTCCATTTCACGGAACATAAGAGTGGTTGATGATCTTTCTAAAGATCAAATGCCTTCACAGGCATCCGAGGTGGAATTACCTACCTCAATAACTGCTGGTGAATCTTCCATTTTACGGAAAGATCCATCGGTAGGAGGTTCTTTTATGAACCAAGTGTCTTCACAGACGTACGAGGGAAACTTGGGTTTTGTGCCATTTAATCGATTCAAGTTTAACCTCCCAGAGGGAAAATCTCTGGATCTCTTTCGAGATTTACCACTCTTTACCAGTGGTCGGCAACTCGCTTCACGCGAGGACAGAAGCTCACGAACTTT
The DNA here is from genome assembly GCA_036435485.1 of Saposhnikovia divaricata. NCBI lineage: Eukaryota > Viridiplantae > Streptophyta > Magnoliopsida > Apiales > Apiaceae > Saposhnikovia > Saposhnikovia divaricata. The sequence continues at coordinate 63,010,408 of CM071595.1, read as the reverse complement.
CATTGCACCATTCGTGACCTCTGAAAAAGGGGCTAGGATGATTTCATTTGCAGGTACACATATCGGTGGAAGCTCTGGAGGAGAGTGGAGAGAAACACGAACAGAACATGTAAGTGTATCCCAAACCACTAAACCGATTGAATATAGAGTGTTGAGTGAAACACCTGCAGAATGTATGAGTGAGCAACCTACTCAACCACATGCACCTATAACCAGAAAGGAATACAGCAGACTCCTTACACGGGTCCAAACAATGAGAAAGAGTTATCCAATATCTGTAAGTCCATTGCAGAAATCAAAAATTTGCAACTTATTCAACATGATGCATTCCAGGTTCAGTTAAGTTCCATGGCATCCCAGTTTAGTCATGCAATTAATTCCTTGGCAAAACCATCTTTGTCTAATTTACCAACTCCACATCCTACTACTCTGGAGGATAACCCAACTGGGGGGGAGAAGTTGGATGATGATAAAGAAAAATCAACTAGGCGTAAGGGCAAGGAAAAGGTTGTTGACACGGAATTAACTTTATTTTGGGAAAGGAAAAGCTAGTGGGAGTATTAGTGGAAAGAAATCAAGGCAAAATTGAAGATATGTTCAATCTAGAGGAACAATTTATCTTGCACTTGTTCAAATTTTAGAAATCTGGAAAATGTATATATAATCCAGAATGCGCTTTAATATTATTTATCTTTGTATTTCATTTTTTGTTGTATCAGTTGAGTTATCCTCTAGGAATTTGCTTGTCAAACCCTAACAATCAAATAGAGGGAGATTGTAAAGCATAATGTAATGTAATATGTAATAGAGGACATATATAACTCAACTAGGATAAAAGATAAATAATATTAACTCTATACAGGGATCATGAAATTTGAAGAATAGGCATCAACAAGGATCAAGTTGCTGAAAGAAGTTCATTAACATGATCAAGCCTCAGTGACAAAATTAAATGTACAGATGATTCAGTAGAAGGGCCAAAAGATTCCAGAGATAAAGTTTGTATGGTTGCACAATTCTTAGCAGTGTTCTTAAAGACATGATACGAAGACCATGAGTGAATGCTAGTCGTCTGTGAACCAGACCAGTTGCACTATGCGTCAACACGTCACAAAGGAATCAAGGTATCTAACTCAAAAAAACTGTTAAGAGGTATGATTGAGTTTAGAGCAGTATTGATATCCTCCATTTTGGAAGCTGCATATTTAAGGATGTCAAATTAAGAGAAAAATGAATAGTATCCAAAATCACTATTCATATGAATAGTAACCGAAATCACTATTCACATGAATAGTAACCGAAATCACTATTCATATGAATATTCATATGAATAGTAATCATATGAATAGTAACCAAAATTACTATTCATGAATAGTACCCAAAAGTACTATTCAATCAGGTGGGGCCCACACAAATATAAAATTCAAAGTTTTGACAGAAAAGCTTTTGTTGAATTTTGGATGTCAGATTGTTTGAAAGCAGGCGGCGAAAAAAAACTGATAAAAACGTCAGCAGTTACGTTAATTTAGCTGCATAGTAACTTTCTAAAGTCTATAAATAGGCCTGTTGTATTTCATTTCAAAACACACCTCAACACCCAACTCTCTCTTCTCTCTCTTATATCTTCTCTGTGTAAGCTGCTAGACAGTCCATCTAGTAGGAAAGCCGGCTTATCCCGCTTTCAGGAAGTGTCGGGTAGAAGGTCCTCGTGCCTAAACTATCCATAGGAGTGTTCTAGTTTTGAAGCTAATCCATTGGATTAGAAGTTGTAACACTCCTTCGGGTTTATTATCAATAAAGATATATTCCTGAAATTGTGTTTCGTTATTTTTGATTTCAAGATCCGAAAAATTGTTATCTGCAAAAATCTTGAAAATAGAAATATTTTGGTAGTATCGTATTCAACCCCCCCCCCTTCTACGATACTTCGGGACCTAACAAACTTGATGAGAATGGTATAGTGACAAGGAACAAGGCAAGGCTGGTAGCAAAAGGGTATTCTCAGGAAGAAGGGATTGACTATGATGAAACTTTTGCACCGGTAGCTAGACTTGAGGCCATCAGAATGTTCTTGGCATTTGCAGCACACTCCAACTTCAAAGTTTATCAGATGGATATGAAAAGTGCCTTTCTGAACGGTGAGCTAGGAGAAGAAGTTTAGGTGGAACAGCCTCCAGGGTTTGTTGATGCAAAATTCGAGGATTTCGTCTATCTCTTGTTCAAAGCTCTCTATGGTCTTAAGCAAGCCCCTAGAACATGGTATGACACTCTAGCTGATTTTTTAATTGAAAGTGGTTTTACTAGAGGTGTCATAGATAAGACTCTATTTCATAAAAAGCACAAAAATGATATCATACTTGTGCAAGTTTATGTTGATGACATCATATTTGGCTCTACGAATGATGCACTTTGTGCAAGGTTTTCTAAGTTGATGCAGAGTAGGTATGAAATGAGCATGATGGGAGAGATGAACTTCTTTCTTGGTCTACAAGTAAGTCAGAAAAAAGATGGTATCTTTATCTGTCAATCCAAGTACATCAAGGACCTTCTGAAGAAGTATCACTTAGAAGACTCAGCAACTGCTAAGACTCCCATGGCCACTGTAAGAACCCTAATTTTTGGTAATCTTTCCTTTATTTAATGTCTTGTGACATTATCATTATGGAACCTTTCTAGTCATCCCTGTTGATTAATAGAATTGATTGTCTGCGAAACTGCGTTGTTGCATTTATTATGTTAGATATAAAAAGGAAGATTGTGAAGGCAGGAGTCTTATTATTAAGTAATATTTATAAAACTTGGGATTTGAGAATGATTAGAGTATTAAAAGATTTATTAAGAATTATGACGAGGAATTTTGGATATTCGAGGGATTTACACAATAAGTACTTAAGGAATTATAGGGGAAATCTCTACGCGACGAAATATTATTACGAGAGAATAATTAGGATACGATACGAAGTAAGGATTAAATGACAAGCATTGGTGGGAGAATAATATTACAAGGAAAGAAATTACATGCAAGTGCCATGTAACTAGCTAGTTAGGAAAAGAAACTAGAAAGCATAAAGTAAAAGTGAATAGTGACATGTGTGATGGGTGATGTACCTAGGGGACAATAGGGCATGGGGAGACAACCTAGACTCTAGCTTGGCAACATGTGAACTACACCTAATACCCACAATAATACATATCCTACTTACCATTTCATTACCTTTCAAAAACAAAACAAAGAGAAAACACTCCCCCCCCCTTTGAGAAAGCTCTCGGCCGAACTACAAGGAGAGAGAGGGAGAGATTTTCTCTCCAACATTTCTTCATCTACAACCTCAAGCAAAAATCCTAGGGCTTCCTTGCATTATAATAGAGGTATGGTATCAATTTCATAGCATTCCATCCATTGATTCTTGAGATAAAAATTGTTGAAAGTTTAGAGGGGTGTTAACATAAGTTGTTATCTTTTAGATCTTGAAGGAGTAAGGTTTGTGAGGGCTCATACAAGTGTTCTTAGTTGTTGTAAAGCTCATCCAAGGTCTTTAGCCACTCAAGAAGGTATACAAATCTCAAACCCCCTTGGTTATGTATTGATTATATAGTATGGTAGTAGATCCATGTGTTTTAGGACTAATCTTGGATGTATATGTATTGGATAGCATGGATCTTGAGTTTTGATGTTGAGATTGTGACTTTTATGACTATGGTTAATATATATATCTCCATGAGTGTTATGAACCATGATCTAAGTGTATTAAGTGTTGATTATGTTATGGAAGTATGAAAAATGATTGATCTAAGTAGTTTGAGCTTGCTGAGTTTTGTCCAGGAACTTTGATCTGTATTGTAGCACGATTTTAAACCCCCAAATGATGTCCCCTGATGTCCTACCATACATTGTTGGAAAGATAATTGAATGTAGTTTCTGGAAATGTAAGGTTCATGGCTAGATGATGTGTAGATTTATAGTTATGGCCGGAGGAGTGAATTGTGTTTCTGGACTATGGACTGCACTAAGTGACCCCCTTGTGAACCTTGTTTAACCACCTTAAAATATATGTGGGATCATGGCAAAATTTGAGAATGTAGGGAATGCAGTGGTGAAGACCACCCAAAAGGAATTGGATTAAAATATGAATTTTTGGATTTTATAAAAATGCTAGAGTAAAATCCGCGCAATGGAAAAAGTCGATTAGTGGAACATGATTCTAGGGTTAGTGGTTATGATTCGAACGTGGTAACTAAATTAAGTCGAGTAAGTGACGAGCGTAATCGAGTGATGACATGGACCTATAGTGGGGATAAAGAGTCATAAGGCGAAGTCGTTAAGTTAATTTCGTACCCCCTTAAAACCCCGTAATTAAAGAGATATTGTTAAGGTACTAACGAACGATTATTGTTTATGTATAGATCGTTCGAATTCGCACGCTCGACCACCCCAACCAAACCAAGGCAAGTTTACTTTTTAAAACTTATCCATATACAAGGACTTTTACTGTTGTGTTTGTAGTTTTCAAATGATATCAAATGCTATGTTTATCGAAGTATTGATGCAATTGAGATTGAACAAGTACATGTATGCTTTTACCCCTTGAACTTAGATTGAAATGTTTTCTTCGGACAACGACTGTAGAAATAGAGGTCGTAGCGGTCCATATATACTATTGATCGGGGAGCGGTATATTATTATATCGTATCTAGTTTGCGAAAACCCGAAGGGTCATTCGGGTAGTATCGTATACTCAAGTAACTATTGTTATATCTTCGTAAATATTCGAAACCCTATCTTGGATTAAAAGTTTATTTTATCGAATAATTATTTTATTAATTATTAATATTCAATCTTAAAATATTATTTATTAATTATTGTTCATTATTTAAACACAAAGTTAATCCAAGATACATTTTAAATACTTTCAAACTCGAACTCTTTCGAACTCAAAACATTTTCGAAAACCCCCGGTCAGATTCTGCTTCCTGTATGGTTTCAAGAATCATCGGTCGACTTATGTCGAACCTCAATTACTCAGTTTTCAATCAAAATCAAGTTTTAAAAGAAAAAGAAAAAGGGACTCTGGCAGGTGTGGGAACCGTTGACGAACGATTCCCGGGATGTGTAAGCGGCCGTGAGCCAGGCGGTCCATCAATTATTATTCCGGCCCAGGTGTTGCCGAAGGATGATTACGGATGTAGTTTTCATCGAGGGTGATTACGGATGTAGTTTTCACCCGAGGGATAGTTACGGATGTAGTTTCTATCCTTCTACCGGTAGAGAAGACCCGCGGATTATTGGACTTGGATGTGGCGACTGATCATCGTCAATCCTTGTCAGGTTTTTATGTTTTCTTTAAGTCCCATCCTCCACTTTGGAAAAATACTCAAACACTGCTTCTTGGGCCTAAGTGCCAAGTTGCTGATAGTGCTGTTTTTTATGAGAAAATATTGACATCGTGCAGTATCTAGAACTGCAAGATTTTCTATAAAGATTGGCACGTGTTAGTGCACTCTTCAATTGTTTCAACGAATGAAATGTTTTTGTATGAGAAGCCTTCTAAGCTAAAGGAAGGAAAGAGGTTTGAAATGATATATTCCCTGTACAGTATGATGATCGTAGAGTGTTTTGCCGAAAATGATATACTCATATGTATATATTTTCAAAATTGAGATATATTGAAATGGGAACCTTATAAAGGGTTCATATGTTATTCTTAAAGCTCCCTAGTGAGTATAGATGTTTTATTCAAACTCGGACACATATATTGTCCAATTATGTTTTGAAATCTGAGATATATGCCCATATAGTTGGGAACGTTTTCGAAATGAACCACATTATTATTTTACAAAATGGTGAACTTGCTGAGCATTATGTAACTCATTCTTGCTTTATAAAAACTTTTCAGAAAGAGAAGAATTTGGTCGGTTAACTCCGCGACAGCAGAAGAGGAGTAGAAGATTTACCCCAGAGATGAATTAGTTCCTGATAAATACTGCAGAGTGAGTCTGATAGGTTTTCAACTGTAATAGTAAGACTTGTCTTCAAGTGTAGTTGTATAGGTGGAATTGCGTAAGACTCTGATTTGTACAAATGAATTGTAATACTTAGTGGCACTTTTGATTATCGTTTCTGAGACTCTAACTTGGTTGTGTGTAAGATTGAGGTATGAATGGATGTATTGTTGAAGTTGTAAAGTTAATACAGGTATGATATGGTTGAATGGTGGCGTGACGACCTGAACCTTTGACCTCAGATTTGGGGGCGTCACAGAAATGGTATCAGAGCAATAAGTTACAGTACTCAGAAACGAGAGTGTTGAGATTTAAGTCTAAGTAGGAGAATGACATAAGAGATCGTAGTAAACTTATGATTGGACTACCGGAAGAGGTACCGGTGAGTAGAATGGACTGGAGTGTTACTGGAGGTATTATACTAGGGTCGATAGAATCCTTAGAGACCTTCAGAATGATGAATAGAGGATTGAGAGTCGTACATGACCTATCATTGGTAATGATATAGGAATCAGAGCGAAATCTCAAGAGCAGCTGATGTAGAGGCGATATTGCCAATATGATCGGATGGCTAGACTGGCATAAATTCTTTGGCCCATAGTCCTCCAGAGTTTAGGAGGCGGCATTTTAAGAATCGAGAAGTTTGGACTTCCCTACATAATTAAGGGTACTTAGTACTTGGAGTAATGAAAGTCTTTTACTTTGGTTATAAGACCCGATTTTCGATAAGTAACGGGTTTACCTGAAGGTTGGTCACTATGTCGTTGTGGATTCCATTACCCTTGATGGCGAATTTTACATGTGTTATACGAGGATTTTATCATAAGACGAGCGTGCTAGATAATGCCACGCATGATTCAGACGCTAGAACATGGTAGTTCAACTTAGAGAACAAACAAGTGGAATTAACAAAGGGACTCGAGAGAAGTTGAGCATGGTCGCAACGAGCGATACAGTGATCTCAGAGCCTACCAAAAGAAAAGACCAGCGGGTCTAGAGTGGGACCCTTTGATAGAGATGTTAGCATGGACTACGTATATACGTATTGTAGACCTCAATATTTTTGGTATATGTTCACATACACACACCCGCCACTGAACCTATGGACTGCACTGAGATCCCTGAGAGATCTCTTTGATCTGTTCCCAGGGGGAACTGGCCACTTGTGATTCATGTCGGAAGGCATAAAGTAGGACCCCATAAACTTAGCAGGTGTCCCCGGAATGATGTGAAGCTTGGTCTTTAAGATAAAGCACGGAAATGACAGATATATTGGTGAAACCCTAACTCGATAAATGACTTTAAGATGATGATGGAGAGACGCACTAGTTGGTGTCTTGTATTACGAAGACGAAGAGAGGGAGTTACCCTCATAGTGGTGATAATGAGATGCACGAATGATTATTAACTTATTTTGATAACTACCGGCTGGTGCACTACTTCATTTTAAACCGTTCACTAACCATGTTACCTCGATTAGCTTATATCAGGTAACCCTCCTAGCTTTCTACTTCAAACTTGTGGAATAACAACCAATGATATACTTTCTCTAAACCGGGACTCATCCAAGGTATCTTAATAAAGCCCGAGCATTCTATTTGAAGTTTATAATTATTTCTGCTCAGGACTATTTACACTCTCTTTCAATTATCCAAGGAATGTTCCACAAATATTTCCTTAATTAATCGACGAATACTACTTAACGAATATCGATATTTGATTGCTTCTTTCATACTTGCATTCTTCAGTTGAGCTCATAAATATTCAACAAATTACTGAGGACAGGGATGATCTAATGTCCAGATATCCCTCATGAATTCTTTTCTTCTATTCAAGATGAGATTGTACATCGTACATTGAAATCATAGTAAGGATATCATTTTGATATTGGTATTCCGAATTTAATTCTATTGTCGGATCTGATAAAGCATGTGTACGGAGGCACCCTTGGGTGGACCGTTTCACTGATAAGTAATATTTGATGAGAGGTTATCGATTGTTCCGATACCTAGAACATTCTCTTCAAATTTTATAGTTTTCTTTTTTCAAACTTAATAACTTCTTATTTTCATTCGTTGTCCGAGAAGCCTAAAGTTTCTTCAATGGCTACGATGTTGAAATTCCGTTCTAGCCAATTGAAACTGGCTAGTTGATATGTCAATATGAATGACTAGTTGATTGTTCTAACTAGTCAAAATTGTAATGCTGTGAAGAACACCTAGCTAATTGTCCTAGCTAGTGGTGATGTCTCAAACAGGTGAACTAGCAAATTTTGTCTAGCTAGTTGCTAGTGTTTCTTGAAAAGGACTAGTTATTGTTCCACTGGTCCAACTCCCAATTTAATTCATTCCGCAATGCATTGTTGCATGTGGTAAAGTATGATGATGAAGGTTTTGACGAATAACTTGATTGAGACCTAGTGAGGTCTCCCACTCGACTCGAACTCTTACTCATCTTCGTATCAGACTTTATATCACTTTAATATTTTATTCTTTCATTCATACAATGAGAATTCATTTAAAACCATTGATTACTTGAATGACAAACTACTTCATTCTTTAATTGTCATGGAGTAGAATTGCTTTCTATTGGCTGACCTTCATCAATGCGACTTTAGATTTCCTCTTATTATTCAGGAGGAAAAGTATCCACCCGATGTAAGAATTGTATAAAGACCGTCTTTATGACTTTTGTATCCAACAATCATTGCCCTCGTGCAACATTCTCTATGATATCATATTACAGAATTATCAGGACCTGAAGGAATAAACCTCGTTGTACTCTTTCTGTCCATCCTTACATCTCCGAAAATCGAGACTCCTAGTACTTGGAACCATCAACATTCTTGGAACATCCAATGTGGAATTCTTATTGAGATTATCTATTGGACCTTGTTATTTTGGAAACCGCTCCTTTTAAAGTGATTACTCTAAGGTGAACGGGAGGTACAATTGTGAACCGTTACACCAATATGAGATCAAAAACCAAATGTTGTAATTGTGCAGCCAGAGCGTTATGCCGAGTAATTATTGAAGTAGAGATAACATGTCAGGGCATACCACAAGACCTTTAATATTGGTGTGGGGAAAGTTATAAGAAATGATGAGGTGGTTGGGAGCACGCTCCTACCAACCGTTGTTAGGATGTTATATTAATGGATTCTGGAGCTACCAAGCCTTTTCCTGATCCAGGAAATGCAAATCGATTGCGATGTAAAACATATCCCTGGAGGAAACTGACATGGAAGGGAGATGGACGAGAAAGGAAGAAATATCGTGGCAAGAATGAGAAGCTTTACTTAGCTTAAAGGGATTGATGCACATAGAGAGACATATAGCTTAACAGGCCCTAATAGCGAATGGATGCATGGAGATATGCCAATGATCCTTCGAGATTACTACCTAATCAAGTTTATTGGGAATCGCAGCCGCATGCAGGCCTCAGGCTGATTGATGCCAGTTGTGAAGGAGGACGAGCGTATGAAATCTTACATATACCATCGAGAACTGATACCCTAATCGGAAATGGAGGAATTGTTGACTAGTTGAAATGAGTAGTTGTTTTTCAAAGATAAGGTTGAAGAGAAGGTTTTACCAACTCAAGATCGACCTCTGTACTGTGCCAAAGTTGGTATTTCACACTAATATAAACGTTATAAAATTGTGGTAGTATCGTTTGAATGGACTAATGAGTCAGAAGCCTTTATGGATTAATGAACAAAGTTTTGGGATGAAGTGAGATATTAGCAACAACCTCGTTGTTAGCTATACTTGATGATAAAAAGAGGACTTTGAGAGTCACGATGATGCATCTTTCGAGAGTTTAAGAGGTGTGCTGATGCAGTAAAAAAAAGGATGATAGCCTATACTTATAAACAACATAAAGGTTATGAGATAGCACTAACCGTGAGTCTGGGATTAGTCATGATGGCGTTCACGCATAAAACTGAGACGTTAACCTTATAAGAAAAGTGTGAAAGTTTTCCACAAGTGCCATAAGTATATCTTCATATTAGGACTGAACATAAGAAAGAGAAGGTGACGAAAAAGAGCAGGGAGTATAATGGAGAAATTTGTTATTTCCAAGGAAAGGCCAGTGTGGTGGGCGATACCTATAGAAGGAATTATTCGAAATTGGAATTCAGTCAGTGTTGACCAAGAAAATAGAGTATATACAATAAAGACTAATGTTAGAGGAAAATGACTAAATTATGAGAAGGACAAAGATGTACAGAGAATTAAGGGAATGTTTGGTAAACTAAAATGAAGAATGGTATTGGCAAACTATTAAGTACGAACGCGACATGCCAAAAGCAGAATGATAGAGATCTAGTGGATTAATTCCGCCTGTAGAAAATCTTGAACGTGGACAGAATTATAATGAATTTCATAAGTAGGTCGCCGAGGACCGAGCCAAGAGATGGCCCTAGTTGATTTATAATTGTTGGACCAAGTGATTTAACTACGAGAGACCTTCCATTTAGAAGATTATCGATTTATATACGGAAGAGATGGTGGTACAATATAAAACTTCTGCAGCAATTACGTCAGATAAAGACTTAAGGTTAAACTTCGAATATTGAAGGTGCTTTCAAGTATATTTAACAAAGAGATTGAGCGTATGTACTAAATTGATCTCTGGCTGACGGATAGGGAAGAAGAATTGTCCAGACGATCGAATTCATATTTAATGTCGTGCCTTAGGTTTCATGGGGCAGTCGAGAATAAAAACTTATCCATGAAATGAATGTTGTTATCACGATCATCGCCATGCGAACGTAAGGACGTCTCCTATAGAGCGTACTGCGAAAGAAGAAGTTTCGCTTCTCCTGCGTTACGAATAAGTCAATGAACGAGGGACATAGTAGCTGAACTGGTTCGACGTATATCGAAGACTATACAGTATCCATAGCAAGTGGTAATGGCTGACGGGAGGCAACACATGCCTACTAATCAAGCGAAGGAATATGAGGAATACCGTGCGTATTGACGTTGTCTCGGATTACAAAACACGACCACAAAGTATCCACGGCCAACGATGCAAGGACTCAACACGGATACTATGGACAAGGTAGCAGAGGAACGTAAAGGTAGGGGGATAGAAATTTTCAATCATGGAACAACCGATAAGGAATACAGGTCGAGGAGAGTATGCGTTGAGGAACAACATTAAGGCGTTGGTGAGACCAAGGGAGAGAACGATAGGGTTGAAGTGTCAACCTGAGGGTTGGAAAAGGTAAGGTTGGAATTGTATCCACAACTGTTATCCTTAGGTTCTTAAGATAGAATCCTTTTAAGGAGAGGAGACTGCATTAACCCTAACTTTCGGGAATATTCGAAACCTGGACGAATAGTAATTTTATGGGTGGATGAGAAATTTTTTGCAATCACGATATGTATGAATTATTAAATGAAGATTTCTAATTGATATTACGTCTTTACGGTACAGACGAGTGAATGTAAAAGTCATTAGTTTTTTTTTTTTTCGAAACCCATTATTTCGAATGGTCAAATTTTATGAGGTATCTGAGGAGATCGTGGTAAGGCATGGGGTTCCTGTGAGCATTGTATCAGATAGAGACCCAAGATTCAACTCCAGGTTCTGGAGAAGTTTTCAGGATTGTGTGGGGACCAAGTTAAACATGAGTACTGCATACCATCCCCAAACAGACGGACAGAGTGAGAGAACCATCCAGACCATCGAGAACATGTTGAGGGTATGTGCCATTGATTTTAAGGGAAGTTGGGATGACCACTTGCCGTTGATCGAATTTTCCTACAACAACAATTACCATGCGAGTATAGGCATGCCCCCATATGAAGCTTTATACGGACGATGATGTCGGTCTCCCTTGTGTTGGGAAGAGGTTGGAGAGCGGAAGATTTTAGGACCTGAACTGGTCCAACAGACAAGAGAAACTATCGAACTCATAAGAGGACGGCTGGTAGCGGCCCAGGACAGACAGAAGAAGTATGCGGACCAGACCCGCAAGGACAAAGAATATGAGGTAGGAGAGTTTGTGATGTTGAAGGTATCACCGTGGAAGGGATTGATGAGATTTGGTAAGAAGGGGAAGCTAAGCCCAAGATTTATTGGACCTTTTGAGATCTTGAAACGAGTTGGAAAGTTAGCCTATGAGTTGGCTTTACCCCCGAGCTGGCAGCAAGTACATAATGTGTTCCATGTGTCCATGCTACGACCCTACCATACCGACTTCCGACACGTGATAGAATATGATCCAGTGGATCTGCAACCAGACTTAGCATATGTGGAGCAACCCGTAGAAATCATGGATAGAAAAGAACAGGTGCTGAGGAACAAGGTTGTCAAATTAGTGAGAGTTTTGTGGAGGAATCAGAACGTCGAAGAATCAACATGGGAATTAGAGAGCGCGATGCGTGAAAAGCACCCCCAACTGTTTTCAACCTGATTCCGGGACGGAATCCTTTTAAGGAGGGGAGGCTGTAAGAACCCTAATTTTTGGTAATCTTTCCTTTATTTAATGTCTTGTGACATTATCATTATGGAACCTTTCTAGTCATCCCTGTTGATTAATAGAATTGATTGTCTGCGAAACTGCGTTGTTCCATTTATTATGTAAGATATAAAAAGGAAGATTGTGAAGGCAGGAGTCTTATTATTAAGTAATATTTATAAAACTTGGGATTTGAGAATGATTAGAGTATTAAAAGATTTATTAAGAATTATGACGAGGAATTTTGGATATTCGAGGGATTTACACAATAAGTACTTAAGGAATTATAGGGGAAATCTCTACGCGACGAAATATTATTACGAGAGAATAATTAGGATACGATACGAAGTAAGGATTAAATGACAAGCATTGGTGGGAGAATAATATTACAAGGAAAGAAATTACATGCAAGTGCCATGTAACTAGCTAGTTAGGAAAAGAAACTAGAAAGCATAAAGTAAAAGTGAATAGTGACATGTGTGATGGGTGATGTACCTAGGGGACAATAGGGCATGGGGAGACAACCTAGACTCTAGCTTGGCAACATGTGAACTACACCTAATACCCACAATAATACATATCCTACTTACCATTTCATTACCTTTCAAAAACAAAACAAAGAGAAAACACTCCCCCCCCCCTTTGAGAAAGCTCTCGGCCGAACTACAAGGAGAGAGAGGGAGAGATTTTCTCTCCAACATTTCTTCATCTACAACCTCAAGCAAAAATCCTAGGGCTTCCTTGCATTATAATAGAGGTATGGTATCAATTTCATAGCATTCCATCCATTGATTCTTGAGATAAAAATTGTTGAAAGTTTAGAGGGGTGTTAACATAAGTTGTTATCTTTTAGATCTTGAAGGAGTAAGGTTTGTGAGGGCTCATACAAGTGTTCTTAGTTGTTGTAAAGCTCATCCAAGGTCTTTAGCCACTCAAGAAGGTATACAAATCTCAAACCCCCTTGGTTATGTATTGATTATATAGTATGGTAGTAGATCCATGTGTTTTAGGACTAATCTTGGATGTATATGTATTGGATAGCATGGATCTTGAGTTTTGATGTTGAGATTGTGACTTTTATGACTATGGTTAATATATATATCTCCATGAGTGTTATGAACCATGATCTAAGTGTATTAAGTGTTGATTATGTTATGGAAGTATGAAAAATGATTGATCTAAGTAGTTTGAGCTTGCTGAGTTTTGTCCAGGAACTTTGATCTGTATTGTAGCACGATTTTAAACCCCCAAATGATGTCCCCTGATGTCCTACCATATATTGTTGGAAAGATAATTGAATGTAGTTTCTGGAAATGTAAGGTTCATGGCTAGGTGATGTGTAGATTTATAGTTATGGCCGGAGGAGTGAATTGTGTTTCTGGACTATGGACTGCACTAAGTGACCCCCTTGTGAACCTTGTTTAACCACCTTAAAATATATGTGGGATCATGGAAAAATTTGAGAATGTAGGGAATGCAGTGGTGAAGACCACCCAAAAGGAATTGGATTAAAATATGAATTTTTGGATTTTATAAAAATGATAGAGTAAAATCCGCGCAATGGAAAAAGTCGATTAGTGGAACATGATTCTAGGGTTAGTGGTTATGATTCGAACGTGGTAACTAAATTAAGTCGAGTAAGTAACGAGCGTAATCGAGTGATGACATGGACCTATAGTGGGGATAAAGAGTCATAAGGCGAAGTCGTTAAGTTAATTTCGTACCCCCTTAAAACCCCGTAATTAAAGAGATATTGTTAAGGTACTAACGAACGATTATTGTTTATGTATAGATCGTTCGAATTCGCACGCTCGACCACCCCAACCAAACCAAGGCAAGTTTACTTTTTAAAACTTATCCATATACAAGGACTTTTACTGTTGTGTTTGTAGTTTTCAAATGATATCAAATGCTATGTTTATCGAAGTATTGATGCAATTGAGATTGAACAAGTACATGTATGCTTTTACCCCTTGAACTTAGATTGAAATGTTTTCTTCGGACAACGACTCTAGCAATAGAGGTCGTAGCGGTCCATATATACTATTGACCGGGGAGCGGTATATTATTATATCGTATCTAGTTTGCGAAAACCCGAAGGGTCATTCGGGTAGTATCGTATACTCAAGTAACTATTGTTATATCTTCGTAAATATTCGAAACCCTATCTTGGATTAAAAGTTTATTTTATCGAATAATTATTTTATTAATTATTAATATTCAATCTTAAAATATTATTTATTAATTATTGTTCATTATTTAAAGACAAAGTTAATCCAAGATACATTTTAAATACTTTCAAACTCGAACTCTTTCGAACTCAAAACATTTTCGAAAACCCCCGGTCAGATTCTGCTTCCTGTATGGTTTCAAGAATCATCGGTCGACTTATGTCGAACCTCAATTACTCGGTTTTCAATCAAAATCAAGTTTTAAAAGAAAAAGAAAAAGGGACTCTGGCAGGTGTGGGAACCGTTGACGAACGATTCCCGGGATGTGTAAGCGGCCGTGAGCCAGGCGGTCCATCAATTATTATTCCGGCCCAGGTGTTGCCGAAGGATGATTACGGATGTAGTTTTCATCGAGGGTGATTACGGATGTAGTTTTCACCCGAGGGATAGTTACGGATGTAGTTTCTATCCTTCTACCGGTAGAGAAGACCCGCGGATTATTGGACTTGGATGTGGCGACTGATCATCGTCAATCCTTGTCAGGTTTTTATGTTTTCTTTAAGTCCCATCCTCCACTTTGGAAAAATACTCAAACACTGCTTCTTGGGCCTAAGTGCCAAGTTGCTGATAGTGCTGTTTTTTATGAGAAAATATTGACATCGTGCAGTATCTAGAACTGCAAGATTTTCTATAAAGATTGGCACGTGTTAGTGCACTCTTCAATTGTTTCAACGAATGAAATGTTTTTGTATGAGAAGCCTTCTAAGCTAAAGGAAGGAAAGAGGTTTGAAATGATATATTCCCTGTACAGTATGATGATCGTAGAGTGTTTTGCCGAAAATGATATACTCATATGTATATATTTTCAAAATTGAGATATATTGAAATGGGAACCTTATAAAGGGTTCATATGTTATTCTTAAAGCTCCCTAGTAAGTATAGATGTTTTATTCAAACTCGGACACATATATTGTCCAATTATGTTTTGAAATCTGAGATATATGCCCATATAGTTGGGAACGTTTTCGAAATGAACCATATTATTATTTTACAAAATGGTGAACTTGCTGAGCATTATGTAACTCATTCTTGCTTTATAAAAACTTTTCAGAAAGAGAAGAATTTGGTCGGTTAACTCCGCGACAGCAGAAGAGGAGTAGAAGATTTACCCCAGAGATGAATTAGTTCCTGATAAATACTGCAGAGTGAGTCTGATAGGTTTTCAACTGTAATAGTAAGACTTGTCTTCAAGTGTAGTTGTATAGGTGGAATTGCGTAAGACTCTGATTTGTACAAATGAATTGTAATACTTAGTGGCACTTTTGATTATCGTTTCTGAGACTCTAACTTGGTTGTGTGTAAGATTGAGGTATGAATGGATGTATTGTTGAAGTTGTAAAGTTAATACAGGTATAATATGGTTGAATGGTGGCGTGACGACCTGAACCTTTGACCTCAGATTTGGGGGCGTCACAGTCACTGCCACAAAGCTTGATCAAGATAAGTCTTGAAAACAAGTAGATATGACAAGCTATCGAGGCATGATTGGATCACTGCTCTACCTCACTGCAAGCCGGCCAAATATAATGTTCCAAAAACTTGATGTGCTAAAAATAAATAATTAAATTATCGCAAGCGCACGATTCATTCATTTTAATATTTGAGATATCGATCCACAGAGACTAATATTTTCGCAAACCTTAATTTTCAATTTAATCGAACTAGACAATTTGGGTTTTGAGAGAATTATTTTTACCTAAATTTAATTATAAAATAAAACGAGTAAAAGTTGTTAAAAGTAAAAAGTAACATAATGCAAATTAAAAGCTAAGATGTAAATAGCAGAAAAAAAAATTAGATGAAGATTAATGTAATGATTGAAAATAATGAAAGCAATGATTAGAGTAATTAATAGCTAGTGATGATATTATAAAACTACAAATTACGCACGCACCAACTACCCTTTGATTTCTTCTTTTTTTTTTGGTAGGGTTTTTAGTGTAAATACTTAAAACTGAAAAATCTAAAATAATTGAAAATTTTAAAAATCCAAAAATAGAGATATTTTAGCTTAGTTGTCCTTCCCACTCTTTAAACTTTAGAACTAGTTGGTGTTAACTGTTTTTCAAAAAATTATATGTATAATGCCTTTAGATAATTTGAACGTAGTCAAGTAAGGTTTTCCTCATGAAACTTGTGTCGAAAAAATTTTTGCTTAAAAGTCCAAGACGACGCATTTGCACAAGACCTTTTGTGAAAAGATTGTATAGGGATGTTATTCGATACCTGAGAGAGAACCCACATGTTAGAACAATGTCGAATCAAACCTTTGCGAAAATTGTTCCTATAGTGTCTAAAAAAAAGTCAATAAATATTTGTAGTTGTAGAGTGCTAGTGTAATTTTGTAATAATAAATTCTTAGTAGGGAAATCGGCTAGGTTGGGCTCATTAATAACCTGAGTAAGTAATAAGTCCGAGGGGACTTTGTGTCTAGCAACCTAAGGTCCTTTGTGATCTGGGATTGTTGACCTAAAACTCGCTAAATGGGTATCGATGCAAAAGTCTTTTGGGGCCTCAACCATTGCACGGTCGGTCTAACTACTAAGAACGTGAAGTTTGGCTAGAACCTTGCTTTAATAGAGATTGGGTCAGTTCAATATTGGTTGAAAAGGAGAAATTGTTCGTATGCACTTATCCATCAAAGGCCTTAAATTCACTACACACCTTAGGATTTTTTGTAAATTTTTAGAGTCTAATCATGTGGATTGTGGGAACCTATAACTTTGCTATTATTAGAATAATCTTTAAGGTATATATTTTCCTACAAAATTGTTTTGTTAACACCAGTGAAAGCTAGAGTGAAAGAGGAAAGTTGGATACTTGCTGACTTATGTAAAAAAATTTATGGGTATATCTTCTGTAAACCCTTAGGAGACAACACTCCTCTTGTAGAGATCGTCTATGAGTTTAACGGGTTAGTAAACCTAAAATTACCCGTGATTCCTACGACAGTGTGTATAGGTTTTTCATTCTGCATTTTTCTTTTTGTTTTACTCGAGGACGAGCAAAAGATAGGTATGGGGGCATTTGATAAGTGCATATTTTTGCATATTTTTATTACCTATTTATTGCTTGAAATCGTATTTTAATAAATTATTTTGTTGCATTTCAAGAAATTCGAGAAAAAATAATGAAATGACAAAATAAAGAAATAAAGTGCAAGGAAGGGAAAAAGAGGAAGAAAAAGGACCAGAATAAAATAATAAGGAAAAAAAATAAATTAGGAGCTTGGAGCAAATTGGAATATTTCAAACACACCCCCTTCCCCTTTAAGTCACATCCTGTTGTAATAAGTGTGTTTGTCAAATTTTGCCACGGAAATGATGGTAGAAAAATATAGCAATGGTTAACAAATTGTCAATGCACTGAAGCGACCTTTGTTTACAAATGATGATATGCTGGCCTATAAATAGAAGGGGGAGATGATGAAAAGGGGAGCACTTTACTTTTTGCTAGACCTTTTCCTTTACTTTTCTTTTCTTGCCGGTGTAGTTAATTCCTGCTGCTTTCTTTTAATACAACTTAGTTTTTTAGTCTCCATCTTGTAAACACGTTCATTTTATTAATGCAAATTTTCATTCCATTTTTATTTTATTAGGATTCTTCTTCTTGGTTTGAGTTTGTTGGAAAACTCAAATTTTCCAGTTAAAAATAATTTTCCGGTGAAACTTGACAATTTTTCGGCCAACTCCATAAATTCCGGTGAGCTCCAACATTAAAATAATTTTTGTTGGATCTTACTTAGAAATATTTTATTAAATTCAGAATAATTTAGATCTTCATAGTGATATTTTTATTTTATTTTTCTGATAATTTTTCAATTAATTGTGAATTTTAGAAGTTAAGTTTTTTGCTCTCTTTTTCATTATCTTGTTCTCTGTCTCGCACCAGTCCCACGCGTCCACCTTGTCACATGGCTGCTACTATTATTTTCATTCACTGTTTGTTCAATATACTTTGTTGCTTTAAGTTTTAAGTAATCATTACCAATTATTGTTTTAGTTATTAATCTAATAATTTTTGTCTTATTAATTTGCTAGTCTCCTGGTACATTGAATTTGTTTGCAAGATTGTTTTCTATTGTCCAGTTCTCATCACCAACATGTTATACCATGAATTGCAATTATCTGTTTATTATTTGTTGTTTATTTTTTTTCCACTTAATTATTTAGTTTACTCGTACTTAATTATTAATTCATGTTTTTAGTGTTTTTATTTTATTTTGTTTATTTATCAATTATGCGTATCTAATTTTCTTATCCTAGGATGAAGATGAAGTTAAATTAATTGCTCTTAATTTCTTCTCGTTCCTATTAATTAATTCTCATGATTTTTCTTGGTGCTTAATTGTTCAATTGACAAAGTGATTTTGATATATTATTGTTACCGAATTTATTTTTCATAGTCTATGCTTGCTCTTTAAAGTTTTGATAGGTTATTGTTAGATAACAAGTTTCATAGTATATGCTTGTCTCGTTAATTGATATATCTTATTTGTGAAGAAAACATGATTGATTTTAGGGCGAGTTGATATTAATTGTGATTGATTGACGGATTCGGATTCCTAGTTTTCCATAGTATTTGATAATCTTTGCTAATTAGCTTAATTAATTCTCATCTCAAATCTTATTGTCTAGTTCGTCTAAATTAAAAATTAAGGATTACGAAAATTACATAGTCTCTGTGGATCGAATCACAAATATTCCCGTGGGCCCCACCAGCCTCTTTTTGAATAGTAGCCTACATTTGCACAGTAGCCGCCATTTGCACAGTAGCCGCCATTTGCACAGTAACTGCCATTTGCACAGTAACCACTATTTGTACAGTAACCACTATTTGCGTAGTACCTGCATAGTAATCTTGCATAGTAACTGCGCATAGTAACCGTGCATATTAACTTTGCATAGTATTACTATTTTTGGCTGTTTCTTTTGGGCTTCTCTCTTCTGTTTCAAATATTCTTGAGATATTATGTCTATCCTTGATCGTCAATAAGCTTTGGCAATTCTTTCTGTGAATTAATGTGTTGATCTTCTCGTATGTGCTGACACTTAGTGCACTGGTCTGGTTCACAAGTGACTAGCATTGATCTTGATTTTCACACCTTCGTTATATTCAAATTGATTAGCTTGCAGCAGTATCTTCAAATAATATAAATACATGGTATCTTTTGGCGCTTCAACTAAATCATCTGTACATCTTATTCTGTCACTGAGGCTTGATCATGTTAATGAACTTCTTTCAGCGATTTGATCCTTGTCGGTGCCTGTTCTTCAAATTTCACGATCCCTGTATATACCAAATCTTCATATAGGACATATTCCTGTGAACGTAGTATTATTTGCAAGTTTGTTCTATTGTTGAGTTATCATCCAGATATTGTTCTATGTCCAACAATCTCCACATGTCCAACATGTAGTGTGTGCCCAAGGACACATGCAAAAAATCTGTGTTTGATGAGTTGGAAAATTTTGATTTGGGGGGATTTTTGTGCATGTAGGGGGTCAATCATTATTAATGAAATTTTTACCAATCAAAATTTAACAACTAAGCGAGCACGGATTTGTACCCTTGGGCACAAAATAAAAAAATCGAATTTTATATACACTTATTTACTCCGCAATTTCACTGCACTTTCACTACCCACAATTAAATATTTAGGTTGTGTCCACCTCAAGGTTCACATGTAAAGCTGGTCAATGTGGCCAGAGTTTTTTAAAAGTTAGTTATTTCCGCTAAATTTTGAAATTAATTTTGTTGCCAAAAATGAATCTATACTATATATATATATATATATATATATATATATATATATATATATATATATATATATATACTATTATATTAAAGCCGAAACATTGAAAGTTTTGGTTTTCGGTTTGGTTATCCTATTTATTTTGGTTTTCGGTTTGGTTAATTTAATTTTTAATTAATTTTAAATATAAAATAAAACAATTTTATAACACAAAACCTAAAGTAGAACCTAAAGTATACAATTTTATACGAGCAATTGTATTTAATAAAATAACATAATTAAATTATAATTTCTATAACTAATCAATTGTCCTTTTCACCTAGAACATGTTACCTTTTTAATTTTATCTAACTAAATCATCTCTTTTTCTAATCATATTACGGGCATTCTATTTAATGAAATAAAATAATAATTTTATAATTAATAATAATTAACCGATTATCTTTCTCAACTAAAACCTATCATCTTTTCTATATTTTCTAACTAAAATCCCTCATTTTCTAAAAAAATCACGAATAACATTTATATAATTATTATCAAATCATTTCATATAAAAATTTAAGACTCCAAAATCATGTATTAAAATAATTTATTTAAATTAATAAAAAAAATTGACATAATATTAAAAAAAAATCCGTGTATCGCACGGGTTTTAAGCTAGTATACTATAATAAACGAAATGGGGGTATAATTTGTAGTTTGGTTAATCCTTTTTTTTGTTATCCCTCATTCATATACAGAATATTTAATATTAAAAATTATTATATACAAAGATGTAAAGTTCGAACTATAAATAAATTATAAAAAATTAAAAATAATTAATGCTTTGCACCAGCTATAAGTAGATATAAAATTGAAAAAAGAGTGACAGTTGAACTGGTTTTTACTAAATAATCTCTAACTACCCATAGCAAAGTACTACGTAACTTAATGTAGACTCTGGCTTAGAAAAGTAACAAGAGCGTATCAAAATCAGTAAGGGGAACAATATCAGAGTGAGTTATCATTTATATTCAAATAGCCTATGTAAACCATCAATGAATAGAACAGCCAAAAAAAACTAATAATTTCGACATTTATTCTGTAAGTATAGAAAATTCACTTACAATTTAGTACTGAAAGCTTCAGAACTTTGAAGTCCGCTGATCTGCAAAGACTAATCTGTCACAATCTCCGCTACATGAAACTTGTATTCTCCTAAGTGCAGACAAGAAACTCTTGTTAGTTACAAGCTAAAATAAAAATCAGCTTTAAGGTTGTTTCTATAAATGATAATTTCAAATACAGCAGGATATAAATATAACTATACGCCAAAATTGCTTAATCCAGTCACTGATATGTAGGAATAGTTAGGAGCTAGTCACATGATAGAGACTCCTTTAAATTTCAAGTTAAAACATCTGACTCCATTTCCACGGTTAAATTTTTTTAATTAGATCTGGAAGGTTTCCTGCAATCAGACTAGATACCAAAGCATCAGTTCCTTGCATATGAAGGTTTTTATGGATAATTTTTATTTTGAGGCACAGATTACTAAAATCAAACCAAACCAAACATACCCAGTATATCCCGTTCAGAGCAGGGTCTGGGGAGGGTAAGTTGTACGCAGACCATGCCCCCGCTTTTTAAGGCAGGGAGGCTGTTTCCGTGAAGACCCTCGGCTATGTGCGCGACAAATATGGTGGGTGATATTTACACTAGAATCCAAATGGTACGAAAAATATTCAAAGCCATATCTGAGCCCATGAAATTCTCCACATGGGACCTACCCGCCTGCTTGGAATTGAGATACTCAGGTCCTGATGCGCTCCGCTCCACCAGCCTGCGAGGATAGCTCCCAGTAAACCCCGCACAGAGATATGACCGATCCAGTCTCCCTGCAACTGGGGAGAGAGAAAGTGACCGTTAGAGAGAGCGTTGTTAGGATGTAGAGTAACTGTTTGTTAATTAGTATGTAACCTCTGAGGCAGAGATTACTATAACATATAAATATATAGAGTCTCACTCGGAGAACCATCTTACGTGGAGAACCGTAGAGAATCACTTAAAATGCATTAAAATTGTCCTTTATATAAGGCCCCTGGCGGGACCCTTTCACAAAAAAGTCTTATAATTCTACCCTCTATCCATTCGTCAAAAAAAAAATTAAAAAATTAAAAAAAAATTAAAAAAACTACTGCCACGTCATCATTTTTAAAAAAAAAAATAAATTTATTTTTTTGTAAATTTATTTTTTTTATAAATAGATAGAGAGTAGAATTATAAGACTTTTTTGTGAAGGTGCCCATACGGGACCCTTATATAAAGAGCAATTTTAATACATTTTAAGTGGTTCTCCACGGTTCTCCACGTAAGATGGTTCTCCACGGAATAATGGCCATTTCCCAAACACAAAAACAAAACCATCAAAGAGGCATAACAAAGCTTGATATGTTGATCTTTTAGTTTGTCTCTTTTGGATGAAGACATAACTTACACTCATTCCAATTTCCAAATGAATTGCCATTTCTTTCCAACGTTGATATTAGAGTAAGTTTAACAATGTCCTAATTGGTGCCTTATAAATATAATAAAATATAGTGTCCTTATGATTTAAGTCATGATTTTTGTATATCAATTCCAACAATATGTCTTATACTTGTGCCTTATAAATTAAAATAATAATATATTTGAATTAGAATTGGAGGGAAGGGAAAAAGGAGAGGAGAGAAAAGTGTAGAAAAGGAGTGAAGTTAATTTTTTATTGATAAATATGATTTAGGACAAGTATAAATGTACCTTAAAAATAGGGCATGAGATGGATGTCCTAGTGTTTTAAGGCACCACTAGGACATTATTGGAGTACAAAAAGTGACTCAATGTCCTAAATATTGATTTAGGACATTGTTGGACTTGCACTTATTCAACAATCTAATCAAAGTATGTTTTACACTGTATCATGTGATTCACCTAGGGATGGGCATTCACCCCGGCCCGCCCGATCCCGATCCGTTCCCCGCACCGAACGGGGTGGGAAATCAGGGATTTTTTTGGGTACGGGCCGGGGAGCGGGGATAATTTTCAAAAAAAATCGGGGAGCAGGCCGGGGCCGGGATTTTATGTCTCCCCGGCCCGATCCCCGACCCCCGCCCCGATTTTCTCCCTCCAACCCGATTTTCAATCCCTGAATCGATTTCACCACATTATAATATATATAATCATATATATTAGGTACCGATTTGTAATGTTTAGATTTCAAAAAGAAATTTTAAGAGGTAACATATATGCTTGTGAATCTGAAGATATACTTATTATGCGATTAATGATGATGAAAAAACATGGTAACGTAACATCTAATCTAGCCTTAGTTGCTAATTTCATAATATATCACAAGAAAAAATTATTTCAAACTCATTAGTTAGTGTTTAAAATTATTTAAGATATTATTTTTTGTTTAAAATGAAATTCCCCGATTCCCCGCGGGAATCCCCGTTACCCGTGTGGGGCGGGAACGGGGAATAAAAAACAATCCCCGACGGGGAGCGGGCCAGGGACGGGGATTGGGTTTGAATTCGGGAATGGGAGCGGAGATAGCACTCGCCGACCCCGAAGTGCCCCGATGCCCATCCCTTCATTCAACCTTACCCATTTCGAGCTTTAGCTGAGTTCAAAATGTGCCAATGCCATGAAATTTCCAAACCATTTCTCAAAATTGATTAGCTTGTAAAGTAAGAATCCAGAGGTTGCAATACTTAATGATAGAATCGCCAAAAGCAATTATTTAACTACGAAATTAATGATTACGATTATAAATAATACTCCATCATCATTTCAACTTCCCTCATCAAACAACCCGCCTCATGAAAACAATCGAAGTATGCCACTCTGGAGTTCAAGCCAGCTACATGAAGAATATTTGAAATTGAACACAAAATTAGGAGTCCAAAGATGACTTCCAAGAAACTGGCATATAAAAACAGTTCCATATTATAGGTGCAAATCAAACAAGTGAAACAGTATTTCTTTGAATAATATGGTGCAAGTGACTATATATTCACAGTTCGAACAAGCAAAAAAGTTTCATAAAAAGAAATTTGGAGAAATCACTTTTATGTTCTAGAAATATTTGGAGGCAACTATCCACCTTGTATCAGCTATCAGTAGAGAAATCAGATGTAAAGTCTCTAAATCTCTTTACTATTTTCTATCAAAAAATCACAGGTGGGCAGCGACTTAATTTCAGCTAAAGAGCTGCATGCCTGAAGTAGAAAAATCTATACATAGTAGAAAATTATATACCATATTGCTTGGTCCGCCTGCTAAAAAGTTATATGGCACAACAATCATTTGATGAGGGCGGATTTGAATTGTTACTTGAAGCACTTGATGCCAGCTAAAGGCTTGATGTTCTGTATATCTGCATATTTGGATCATTCCTACACATATTAGGCATAGAACAATGAAATCCTTTCTATTGTAGATTTGCTTGTATACGAGGCTGTCAGGAACCGATCATAAAGATACACATTAACATGCAATGCCCAGTCAGATGATTCACATAGAATATGTAAGCAATCTCATTCAAGTGTGCTATTAAGGAGTCCGCTTAACACATAATGTGCATTTATTCTTTGGATGCATTTATTCTTTGATTAAGTCTAAAGCTTTCAAATATTTCCGTTATTTGCTTTGATCTGAATTACAGAATTAGCAGGTCATTGAACTTCCAGACATGAAATAAGTTGTTCAAGCACTATACCTCCTAACTAATATGATACGAAAGTGTTAAGTGCAGAGAATATTGACTACAACTCCATATTTTGCATAGCACATTCAGAGGAAAAAAGAAAAGCACGCGAAGCCTAAGACACACCAACAATATGATTTATGAAACTCCATATTTTGCATAGCACATTCAGAGGAAAAAAGAAAAGCACCCCTGCAGAGGCTGACATCTAATTATGAAACTTGAACTCATTTTTAACTTGCAACAAAGCCTAAGACACAGCAATAACACAGTATGATTTATGCTTATATTGGAGGGAAGTTATGTAGATGCTCAAAAAAGTAAGTACGGTTTGTAGTAGTCAAAAGTCCGATTATAGAGCAAAGATGAGGACCCTAATATGAATCCTTTTTACACATCCTAGTCTCTTCCTTGCATATGCTTGTATCAAAAACTTACTCATGTGTGCTTCTCTTCTTTCCATCGACAAGAATTTTCTGCCTTCCACATATAAGGACTGATCAAGCTAATAATTTCAAGTATGTTAAGAAATTTATCTTATGTAATCAAATATGAAACGGACCAATATAGACAGCTGCCTATATTAAGTGTCTTACCAAAGTTAGAGTATAAATGTAATATACAACACCTCCATTAAAGTATCTTATATCAACATAAATCACTTCATAGGTTAACATAATTTAAACCAGGCTTGCAAAACATAATTTTGGTTAACACAATTTAAAATGTGATCAAAAAATTTAAATGCAAAAACTGAATTTAATTAACAAGTATAATCAAAACATAATTTCATTGATCCAGAAGACTGATAGATACACCACATCAACAGCAGATTCATCATTAAAAACAAAATGCAAAGGACCTAACAGACTTATACTTTTCAACTACCTAAACATTTAATCAAACACTTTCCGAACATCATCTACGCATTTCATCAAACAGTTTAAGAACTAGTAAACTTAGTAACCGCCTTAGTCCCTTCCGAAACAGCGTGCTTGGCCAATTCACCAGGAAGCACGAGCCTAACAGCGGTCTGAATCTCCCGAGAAGTGATGGTAGGCTTCTTGTTGTACCTGGCTAGCTTTGACGACTCCTGAGCCAGCTTCTCGAAGATATCGTTGATGAAGCTGTTCATTATTCCCATTGCCTTGCTGGAAATACCTATATCTGGATGAACCTGTTTCAGCACCTTGAAGATATATATCTTGTATGTCTCCACGCTCTTCTTGCTTCTCTTCTTCTTCTTGTCGACAGCGCCTGCACCGGCTTCTTTAGGGAGCTTCTTGCCGGCCTTGGGCTTCTTCTCGGCCGGAGCTTTCTCGGCGACGGGAGCTTTCTCGGCGGCTGGCTTCTTCTCGGCCGGCTTCTTCTCTGCTTTGGGAGCCATTTGTTGAGATCTAGGGTTTGAAATTTGTGGGGGTTTAGAAAAATTTATTGCTAAAGAGTAAAGAGAAAGGGAGATTTGAGAATGTGAGGAGAAGGTGTTTGGTGGTGGTTAGAATTTATATTGTTCGGGGAATTGATGTGATTGGATGTGAAGGAGGGACGCGGATCAGTGACATGGCAACATCTGAGACCGTTGATTTGCAAGAGTTCGCTGTGCGAAATTGAGGGCTTGGATGCTCACAAGTTACAACTTACACGCCCATGGTGCCAGACCTAGGACCGGGAGTGTATTAGTACTCCTTCCGTTCCTTTCATTTCTTTACAGTTTCTATTTTGGGACGTCCCTCTCATTTCTTTACATACTATAAATAGTAATTTTTAATAATAAAATATATTATTACATCCACTACTTCACTCTACTTTTTCAACACTTTACACTATTATACCCACTACTTCACTTATTTTAACAATAAAATCCCTATTACATTCAATAGTTCACTTATTTTAACAATAAAATCACTATTACACCCAATACTTCACTTATTTTAATCATAATTATTGGTCTCCGTGAAAAAATCCAACGTAAACAATCACGAGGGACGGAGGGAGTATTAGATTATGGGATATTCCAGAACAAAAAAATTGTTTCCAGAGCAAATTTGTTCAGAAAAACAAATTTTGAACACTCCAAGGATTTAAAATTTCCCTAGATTATTAGGTCTCTCTGGATCGATCCGACTTGTTCTAATTTGAATTGATTTAAAAATTACTCAACTCGATAAAAATTTGAATTAGTTAAATGGACATAAATTAATTTAAAAAATATAATCTATTAATTTATTAATCTATTAATCTATTAATTCATATGTACATACATGCATATTTATATACATTTATGTGGATATATAATAATAAATGATAATATTCGCAAACATATACCGCATTTTATTATACTATTCTTTAGATCTACTGTAAATATTTACGAATTAAATATTATAAAACTATCAAATTTAAACATATCAGAATAATTAAAGATTTAAAAGACGATACCCCACATATCAATACCGATCAAATAATTCCTCAAATCCTGATTTTTAAATCCTAAAAATATAACTCAAATTTGTACAAGTCCAAAAATAATTTAATAAAATAAATGTAACTCAAAATAATTCTCTAAAAATATTTTAACATTGTAAAATAGTTTATCACATAATTCCTACCGACACAATTTAAATAGGTAATTCAGATAATCACATAATTTATCAGATAATCCACATAAATCACGTAATTCACTATTTGCTATGCAGATAACACATCAAAATTGGAACAAGATATTTTAAGTAATATCTATCTAGTAAATCACCTAAATCGAATAAAACTCCCGGTCGTTATATCCTTCCCCCCTTAAAAGGATTCTATCCTCAGAATCGGCTTTTTTGAATAAATGAGGATACTTTTCAAGCATGTCGCTTTCAAGTTCCCAGATTGACTTTTTGACCGTAAGATTGGGCTTGCTCGGCTTCGGCCGGTCGCCGGCGATGATCGACTAGGAGCCGATGACCTTGGTTTTTGTCTATAAGTTGTTGTTGTTGATAGATAAACGATGATATGATCGATTGAGAGCCAATGACCTTGGTTTTTTCTCCGATTTTTGCTGGTGTTGATCCAATTTTTCGGCGATTTTGACCCCATTAATCGGAAAACGTTTTTTTCTGGTGATTTCACGAAAATAGATCGGTAGGTCTCCAACTTTCGATTAATCGGCGATTTGTCCGATTTTTAGAACTATGTGTATATATAACTATTTTATAAACTTATATTAACATTAACTGTCATAAAATTCATCAATCACATCTTTAATATGCAAATGCACAAAATAATATAACAAATATTGAATCTTAGTATATATAAGAATAACACCATATACAAATCACATTAATTGCACAACAAAAGTTCAACAATCATCTAACTTATTTATCATACTTTTAGGATACAAATACATTATGCACTTACAATAATCATTTAGGATAAAACTTTATTCACCATCTTTGATAAGTGGATTTCATATCCACTTGGAGCGTTCCATATCAGCTTAAATTGATTCACTTGGCCTCAAGTTTGTCGCATTTTTGATGTGTTTTGTGTAGTTGTGCAGGATTGTAACTATCGGTTAGGGTTGGTGAGTTTCGTCAATAATGGAGTTGAATTTGAGCTTTAGAATGGAGAATGGAGTGTCACTTTAAGCTACCATGATGATTCAAGAGTAAAAGGGTTGAAGACGGTGGTTAATGGAAAAGGAACGAGAAGAAACGGAGGCAAAACGAAGAAATTAGAGCATTTCAGCAATTCGGCAAAATACAGCAGCGCAGATTGCGCTATAAGGAGCGCAGATTGCACCAGAAACAGAAGACTACAGCGCAGAGTGCGCCCGAGAATCCTGGAAAATCCTGATTTTTATTCCTATTTCGAATGAAATTGTATTTTAGGGGCTTTTCTTGCTGGAAAAGATTTTTGGGGCCTATATAAACACATCTTATCATTGTAATTTGTACACAACTTAGAAACATAAGGGAGAAAAGCAGAGAAGGATTCACCAACGCTCGTGACAAGCAACGAAGATCTAGATCTACTTCATCTTTTGTATTCTTTTCTTAGGCGTACCTTGGATTCCAGTTTTCGGATTTGTTTTCTAAACTCATACTTTAGTACTATTATATTCATTCAGTCTTTGTTTTACATCATGTTTTCACTTGATCCCATGGTGACGAACGGTTCAATTATGAACTAATCGTTGTCATGGGATTCTAACGGATTTATCTATGTAGTTTAGTATCTTGATGCTTTAAAGATTTGTGTGTGATGTATATCTGATATCCTCGTATGGTTATGCTTAAGTGATAGATGCGTAGCTAACATCTAATCTGTTAATCTCTTGTGAAGTGAAAGTGGATCGTGAGATTTAGAACTTGCCATGCTAGCATAGGTTCATGATTGTTTATCAACATGATTTGTAGCATAAATAGAAATATATTATGTTGCCCTATGTGATCAATATATATAACTTGTTCTTCAACCGTTATGTTTTCAAATTGTATAGACATATAGGGTCTAAGCATAATTGGTGTCTATTCATCTTCTATCTCTTTTGTGGATGTATGGGTAGTTTGGTATACGTATGATGGCAGGTAGCGTGTGCTTGTTTCGTGTTATTCGATCAGATATCATAACCATTACATATAGTGATTAAAGGCGTCAGATCTAAGCGAAGTATTTAATGAAGTTAGGATCCCATGTTTATTCTCATATAAGTAATTTGATTCCAATTCTCATTACTTAAGTAATTCTTAGTTTGTA
Organism: Saposhnikovia divaricata; assembly: GCA_036435485.1. Taxonomy (NCBI): domain Eukaryota; kingdom Viridiplantae; phylum Streptophyta; class Magnoliopsida; order Apiales; family Apiaceae; genus Saposhnikovia; species Saposhnikovia divaricata. The sequence goes on along the minus strand of CM071595.1, from coordinate 62,980,481 downwards.
AATTGCATCTTAGTTAAATTTAGTAAATCAAAACCCCAATTTGTTAATTGTCTTAGCAGTGAGTAAAAACCATACATTGTTGCATAGGTACAATAACTGAATTAAAACCAAAACCAGATCTCTGTGGGAACGAACTTGACTTATATCTATATTACTTTTGACCACGTACGCTTGCGTGATTTTGTGTTAACAAACTTCAACAACATCTTTATCTTTAACTCCTAAGTAATTTTTATTACTAAATGTACTTACAATATGTAGAAATAAAAATGAGATATTGCTAGAAAGTTGAAAAGAAGTGATGAATATTAATAAAAAAATGAAACAGGGAGAGAAGAGAGAGTCCTAAATACAAAGAAGATGAAGGACCTCTAAAAATTTTGAAGATGCTTAAGGAGTTTGTTAGAACTCATTTTTCATTCATTTTCTTCAAATTTTAACTTTAGGAACTCATTTAGAAACCTATTGAATATGCTCTCACAAAATTGACCCATCATAAAATCTAAGTAGCAATTCGAAGAAATATAATGTGAGCACGTATTCGAAAAGCTAAGATAATACCTGAATTCATGAGTTTACTTACATGGGATTACTACGAGGTTAATTGTGCAAATCCACCAGATATACAAATAACCCTGCCATTAATATAGTATATTGTCAAAAGTCAAAAACTTGATTGTTAACATTTAAATTTTTTGAATTTAATTATTTAAAAATAAAAAAATTAAACAAGCTTTCTCATGGATTTTTAGTTTTTCCTGAAAGTAAGTTTAATCATTATCAGTTTCTTTTTTAACTTAATAGATATTAAAACATGAAGTCATTACTTAGCAAGAAAAAAGACAGAAGTTATTATTGCATAAGATCGTGTTTGGGAACATCAATTGATTTGAGTTGTCATTTTAAATTCTCATGCTGATACTATGTATTAAAATTTTTGGATTTCAACTGAAATCGAGATTCTTTCAACTATCTAAATATGCTATTCGATCAAATTCAAAATTTCAAATGAAATACAAATTCTCAAATATGGCTGATTTCTGGGTTGAATTAAAGTGAAGATTGAATCCGATTGTCTCTTGGTTGTTCAAGCGAATCATAGCAAAGTCAAAATGAAATCTTCTTTTGGCTTAATAAGTAAGGAGTGTAAGGTGTTATTATCTGAACTTCTATTTACGGAGGATGGTTTTGTCAAGCTATCCGCGAATAAGGTTGCTCATTATTTAGCAAAAGCGGCCTATTCAATTGCTGATTGCTATCATAGAGGAGCATAATACTTCTCCTGAGTTGAAAACTTTACTACGTACTGATATGGTTTAATGAGATAACTGTTGCTCGTTCAAAAATAATAATAATAATAATAATAACACTCTTCTAGTTTTATTTTCTTAATAAAATATTAGTTGAAATTGTATGCTATCCATTTGGTGATATATAAGTGATGCCTCAAGCATGAAAATAACTTAGACAAAGAGTGAAAGAAAGAGGAGTATTATTGCAAATAATATCATAGTATCATGCTTTATTTTTTACTACAATATTATTATTTATTTTGAATCCACTTGACTCTGATCTCCTTTTACAATATCAAACCTTGCGAACAAGAAGTTGAACTCCATACTTGGGCTCTAGAAGTACATCAAACCTAGGAACATGTCGATAATTGGGCGAGATGGAAAAAGAGAATTTGGGCAAGAGCAGCGCATACAAAACTTTGAGCTCCATTATGCCCAGGTTCATTCCAGGACATGTTCGCGGACCGATGCCGAATGGTGTAAATGCCTGCGGGATTTTACAGGCTCCTGGGATCCCATTAGCAAATCTCTCTGGGTTGAACTTCAGAGCATCTGGACCCCAGAGCTCCTGGTCTCGGTGCAGAGCTGCTGGCCATATCCAAATGTTTACTCCTTTCGGAACAACAATATTCTTCCCAATATTTACATCTGCTAGTGCCTCCCGTGCTGTAAACCCCACTCCTGAATAAAGCCTTATAATTTCCTGAATTATCAGTTTCATCTGCAGCAAATGAATCAGTATAAAAAATTTAAATTAGAGTATGTACACAGTAATCTCTAAACATTAAAATTTATGTAATTGAACATTCATCTTGGAGAGGTGTGTAATAAATAAATATATAGATAATGCGGTGAGACACGCACCACTTTCATCTTGTTAAGCTTTTCGGCATCTAAACTCTGGCCGCCACAAACTTCTAACACCTCAGCACGAGCACGTTCCTGCCATTCTGGATGAGCTGCCAGTAACATTAGTCCCCATATGGCAGTGATACCAGGAACTTCCATTGCCACAATGCAAAGCTCCTTGCAATTATCAATTATAAATTGTCGAGGTGTACAAGACCCAAGCTCTCCCTTGTCAGAAGCATCCACAAGACTTTGTAGTATGCTTTCACCCTGACTCTTGCATTTCTTATCTATATCTTGAATGATCTGGTAAATCTCCTTTTCTAGTTTCCATTGCTCTCTATGTTTCTTGGTGGGATAATATCTGCAAATTAGAAATATCGATGTCGTAACAGTCGAAACATTAATCCAGAAGCTATCTTAAATGAATCTAAAAATTTTATGTATGTAGCCTGGATCACCGGATGTCCTCACCTATAGAAAGGACGACCATCTACTACTGTCGGGGATCCAGAAACTTCCATGAGATCCCTACACTTGGAAAACAAGACTTCTTCTTCAGCTTCATATCTACCAAACATTGCAATAGAGGCTACACTTGACGTGAAAGTCTTGACATAATCGTCCACTTTTATATCTGCAATCCCACCCTCAGTTTCAACCAATTTCTCCCATGATTTAACAAGTGTGTTACCGGAGTCGAGTATTGTACCGAGCATGTTCTGAAACAATTAAGTTATAAATACAGTGTTAAAGATACAATATTTTATACGATATTTAGGGGCGGTTTCTCTGAGCTTATAATAATGCAAGCTGTCTTTTAGTATAAATGACAGGAAATAAAGATTTATACCTTAACTTTGTCCACGAAGAAAGTAGGAGCAATGGTTTTTCTCTGGTGCACCCAAGCTTCTTTACTCGTCGTGAGAATACCCTTCCCCAGTAAAGGCCCACGTTCCTTTCGCATGTAAGATGGCTTTCCCAAGTCTAATGTTTTGCAAAGACTCATCTCTCGCACCAAATCACCATCTCCTACATACAAAAATTGTGTCTTTCCCAGTGCAAAAGTGAAATTTTTTCCTGTCATTAACATTAACAATTATCAAATATCTACGAAAGCAGAGTGAGAAAAGCAAATTATCAAATGAGAAGTACAGAGGTAGAAGGATATAAACATACCAAATTCCTTGGTCCATTGACTGAGTTCTGGAAGCAGTGCAGAGCAACATTCAAGTGACAGGGAGTCATTTGAATTATAAGTTGTAGCATCTGAAGCTCGTTCCTTACTCTCAATCTTTTGTATATCGGGAAAGTTTCCTAGAATAAGAGTAGGTGCAGGGCCATCAATTCCTTGTTCTACAAGCTTTGCTCGGAGGTATTTGGGTCTGAGGATGAAATCATAAACAACATATATCATCGTGCAAAACATTGATAAAACAAATACGCGGAATGCATCCATTATGCAAATCATTGGTACAACAAATGCGGGGAATGCATATAAAAGCAAAGTTTGCTCCATCGAACTTTTTACAGTCTTGATTGTGCTAACGAGTGCTCCTGTGCTTTCTTGATTGTGCGAATTTGTACTCCAATACAAAAAACACAAATTTACAAGAGAGATTGTAGAAAATTTTCTCAACTGGGGTGGATGCATTCAACTTAAATAGCCTACATGTATCAGTTACGAATCTATATCAGTTATTATTCATGTATGCGTTATAATTAAACGGACTTCATTGTACTATTGATATATTAGTTGGATTTTTTTGAGGGGTTACATGTCCCTTTATTATGCATTTTGATGGTAAACCGGGATAAACATTTGTTTAAATTTGAAACTTAAAAGATAAAATATAGCGCATATATCTCAACTTTATGTGAGTTTCAACAAAAAAACTTATGAAATTATACTTATCAAGTACTATATCAGTTACGAATCTATATCAGTTATAAGCCCGTAGAAGTTATACTATTCATGTATCCGTTACAATTTCAACATTCTTGATTCGGTTATGATTATAACACTCTTGAACAATTGTTATATTATTAGAATTTTTGAGGAGGGGTTATGTGTTGCTCTATTATGCGTTTTGAATTTGAAATTGTGTTAATCATATATTAAATCAAAAAGTTAAAAGCTAAATTCTAGGATTTCAACATAAATCTTATAAAATTATAATATTCATGTCACTTAAGGGTGTGGGTGTGCATCAATTATTTAAAAATGTGTATGTGTTACAATATTCACGGATCACTTGTAATATTCACATATTTAATAGATAATATTGACATTTAGGAAAAATAGGTATTAGTTATATTATTCATGTATGTGTTATAATTTAAACGGACTTCATTCCACTATTGATTTATTGGTTGGATTTTTTTCGGGGTTACATATCGTTTTATTATGCATTTTGGATGGTAAACCGGGATAAATATTTATTTAAATTTAAAACTTTAAAAAAGAAATATAGCGCATATATCTTAATTTTAGGTGAGTTTCAACAAAAATCTTACGAAATTATACTAATCAAGTAGGAGTTAAGGGTGTGTATCGGTTATTTAAAAATGTGTAAGAGTTACAAAATTCAACCATCATTTATACTATTTTACATATTCAATTGATAAAATGACATCTCCTTAAAAACCCAGAATATATCTCCTTTAGCCAATTGTTTGTTTTTTACAGTAGCTAAGATGGAAAGTACTAGCCCCAATTACTGATAGTATACCAATTTCACGATTTACAATTCTCACTGCAGTGCAGCCTCAGTCTGCACATTAGAATGTATGAGTTAAAGAGAAAAGCCCGGGCTGATTTGCCAGTTTCCGGAAGCTAATGTCTAATTTAGAATTGTCCTGGGCAGTGGGCACATTGACATTGTGACAAAGTGGGATTGGAGCAGTGCAACAGAGTCATCTCTTGTGAAGCAGGAGATGCCTTAACATGTTCCACCTCCTTAAATCTAAGGGTCAATTAAGCATTTTCTTGGCCAACTTTCTACTGAGTAAGTTTTGGAGGCTGAACTTGCTGCTGAAAATATTTCAAATCTTGCTACCTATCCGTGTTTAAAACAGTCAAATGAACTCAAATCCAAGTTGTTAGTTGCTCTTAATTAGCTGGGAAACAATGCTTTCGGCAAAGCATTTCTAGCTGTCAATCCAAATATGGCAGGAACAGGGGAAACCTTTTATCAGTACTTTGAATATCATCACTTCATGTCTTTACAATCCCTTCTTAGCAATCTATCTATGACCAATGTTATCTATCAAAAATAAACAATTTTCTTAAATGTACATTGTAACTTCAGAAAATGATAACAAGTTCATTTTATTTAATTTTGCACTAATCTTCAAGACTTCAAAACACAAAAGAGGAATAATTAATTTATATATTATTGTTAGAACTGAAGATTAACCAATCTTCCATTGAACAAATTACAGTACTTTAATAAGTGAAAAAGCGGAACAATCACATAGATAAAACTCAGTTAAAATATAATGAATGATGTTCAATGATGCTCTGCATATGGGAAAATTCTGTATGAAGTTCTTTTATTACAAGTAGTGAATGAGATGATGGGTTAGTTGTAGGAATCACTTTATAGATTGTTCATAAGTTGTTCATGTGTTAGTTCATCATGTTGTCTTCTTTACAGACTGTTTATGTTGTGTGTGTGCTATATATTGGGTCTAGTAGTAACGGTTGTAATATGAAGGAAAGCTATAAGATTGTAATGCTTCTGAGTTTTTACTTGGTATCAGAGCAACATTGGCAAATGCCAAAAAACTCTCATGGCAGCCACTTCTAGTCCCACTGAAATACCACAAAACAAAATCACTCTTTCTCAATACAATTCAATTAAATTGGATCGTACCAACTATCTTATATGGGAAACAATGATTATGCCGATCATTAGAGGCCACAAATTAGATGGTCATATCTTAGGTACAAAAATGTGCCCTCCAGAATTTCTGGTGCAAACAATAGCAGAGAAAACATGTAAGCTACCTAATCTAGAATATGATGAGTGGTTCTCACACGATCAGTTACTGATGGGATGGCTATACAGCACTATGCATCAAGATGTAGTATCACAGTTGATGCAAAAATCAACATCTAAAGAGCTGTGGGAGGCAGCAAAAGAACTCGCAGGAGCTCACACAAAGTCAAGGATCATATACTACAAGGGTGAAATGCAAAAAACAAGGAAATGAGGAATGAAAATGGAGGAATATCTAATGAAAATGAAGGCCCTTTCCGACAACCTAGCTTTAGCAGGTAGTTCTATTCCTCTACATGATCTGGTTACTCAAATCTTAAGTGGTCTTGACGCAGAATACACTCCGATAGTAGTCCAGTTATGCGACAAAGAGTCGATATCATGGATAGAGCTACAGACTACTCTATTAACATTTGAAAGTTGATTGGAACAACTCAACTCCTATCAAGCTGGAAGTATTAATGTGAGTCAAGCTACAGCTCACACTGCAACAACAAAGTTTGAAACAAGGACAATCAATCCAACATATAGAAGAGGTCAGAATCGATACAATAACAATAACTACAGCAGAGGCGTTAGAGGCAGATTTCGAGGTAGAGGTGGAAGGATGAATGGCAATCGGTTATCGTGCCAACTTTGTGGCAAAGCTGGTCATGCTGCTGCTGTGTGTTGGAACAGATTTGATCAAAACTTCATGGGAACGGATCAGCAGCAGAATCAGTTCAGAAATCAAGCACCAACTGCACTTGTGGCCTCACCTGAAACACTTGAAGACTAAGTTGGTATGCTGATAGTGGAGCTAGCCATCATGTTACAAACAATCTGGGAAACATGGAGCAGAAACAAGAATACAGTGGTAAGAATTTTCTGGTAGTTGGCAATGGCAACAAACTTAATATAAGTCATATAGGGACCTCAAAATTGCATGCTCAACAGAAAAATCTTTTACTAAATGATGTGTTATGTGTTCCAAATATTACAAAAAATCTGTTAAGTATTTCCCAGTTAGTGACCAACAATGATGTAGCTGTTGAGTTTAATGAATCTGGTTGCATTGTGAAGGACAAGTTAACAGGTTTGTTGATGCTACAAGGGAAACTTAGAGATGTTTTGTACAAGTTTCAAGTCCTAAGGTGTCTATTCAGCCCAGTATCACAAGCTCAAAGCCAAGCATTTTTTCTTCTTCAGCAAATTTGTCAACCTCGGTTCCTTCAAGTCTATAGTCATCTGTCAGTCATTTAAAATTCCCTAAAGAAGATGAGTGGCATAAAAAATTAGGACATCCTTCTGCCAAAGTTTTATTTCAAGTTTTAAAGCAATGTAATGTCAATTTTAAAAGTAATGCAATGAGTTTTTGTGATGCATGTCAATATGGCAAATCGCATGCCCTGCCCTTTAATAATTCTCTCTCACATGCAAGTTCTGTGTTAGAATTAATTCACACTGATCTTTGGGGACCAGCACCCTTACATTCATCTTTTGGATATCGTTTTTACATACACTTCATTGATGACTTTAGTCGGTTCACTTGGATTTATCCTTTAAAATCAAAAGGTGATGCTCTTCAAGCCTTTTTTCATTTCAAAAAACTTGTTGAAAATCAGTTCAGAACTACTATAAAACAACTATATTCTGATGGTGGTACTGAATATTTTCCATTCTCTCTAGTAGCTCAACAATCAGGGATTATTTTTAAACACACATGCCCATACACCTCTGTTCAGAATGGTAGAGCTGAATGAAAGCATAGACATATAGTGGAGATGGGGTTAACTTTATTAGCTCAAGCTAAAATGCCACTAAAATTCTGGTGGGAAGCATTCGAAAGTGCTGTCTATTTGATAAATAGATTACCAACTCCTATGCTTCACAATATGTCACCAATTGAAAAATTGTTTAACAAACTCCCTTATTATAACTTCTTGAAGATTTTTGGATGTAGTTGTTTTCCTTGCCTAAGACCATATCAAACACATATATTTCAGTTTCATTCTACTAAATGTGTGTTTCTTGATTATAGTGAATCTTTTAAGGGGTATAAGTGCCTCAGCTCCACGGGCAGAATTTACATTTCTAGAAATGTAGTTTTCAATGAAAAAGAATTTCCTTTTCACAATGGGTTTCTTAATACAAAATGTCCATCTAGTCCTGTCCTCATCTCTTCTCCGCTGTCATGGCAGACTTCCCCTACTCTTCCTATCATTACTACTGATTCTCATCATACAGACCATCAACAGAGTCCCTCTGCAGCATCTTCAAACTCTGGAAGCTCAAGTCCTAACTTACCAAGTGTGCAACACGGAAATTCGGATGCTGAACTGTTTGATGGAGATACTAGTATTACCAGTAGTGAGCAACAATCCGAACATCTCGAACACTCTGAAACTGAACAGGCTGAAACTCCTTCACCTCCAAAACATTCCATGGTCACAAGGGGAAAAAGTGGAGTTTTTAAAACCAAGGATTCCTTACATAGGTATTGTTGAAACTAACGATTATTTAGATTTTACTAAAACTTTGTCAGTTGCAGCTGCACTCACCAATAGTAACTGGAAGAAAGCTATGAACACTGAATATCATGCTTTGACCACCAATAAAATGTGGCACTTAGTTCCAACATCAACAGCCAGGTCTGTGGTTGGAAGTAGATGGGTTTTTAAACTCAAATATAACTCAGCTGGAAGTGTTGAAGTGTTGAACGCTATAAGGCGAGACTTGTTGCAAAGGGATTTCACCAAACTCCAGGTATTGACTACTATGAGACGTTCATCCCGTAATTAAACCATCAACCATTCAAATAGTGCTCACTCTAGCTGTCTCTAAAGGATGGAATGTACGACAACTCGACATAAACAATGCATTTCTCAATGGTGATTTAACTGAAGATGTTTATATGGTACAACCCGAGGGGTTTGTCGATCCTATGAGGCCTAATTTCGTGTGTAAACTTGATAAGTCAATTTATGGCCTTCGACAATCTCCACGTACATGGTCTGATAACATAAAAATCACTCTCATTGATTGGGGATTTTGTAACTCTAAATGTGACACATCCATGTTCTTTTTCAAAACTGCTACCAAAGTTGTGTTTATACTAGTATACGTGGATGATATCTTGATAACAGGTAATGACGACAAGTTGGTACAAATGTTTGTCGACAAGCTCCATAGGCCATTTGCTCTGAAAGACATGGGATTGCTACACTATTTTCTTGGAATTGAAGTATACAGAGATGACACGGGTATGTATCTTACTCAATCAAGATACATTCGAGAGCTACTTAAGAAAACAGAAATGCAGCATGTCAAGGTCTGTCCAACACCTCTTGCAGTGGGGAAACAGATGTCTAAATACGAGGGACAAATTATGCCGAATCCAACAGTGTATAGACAGATTGTAGGCTCTCTACAATATCTCACGCATACTCGACCGGACATCGCATACTTAGTCAACAAGCTGAGCCAATTCCTTCAAGTTCCAACCATGACTCATTGGCAAGTGGTTAAGAGAATCCTTCGATATCTGAGTGGTACCATTTATGTTGGATTACACATTAAACCTACTGAGAAACTATTTTTAACTGGTTTTTCAGATGCTGATTGGGCTAGCTGCCCTGATGATCGACGCTCTGTAGCAGGTTATTATGTTAATTTTGGTGACACACTCGTCTCCTGGTCCTCTAAGAAACAACATGTTGTAGCACGGTCAAGCACAGAATCCGAGTACCGTGTGTCATCTAATCTTGCTGCTGAAGTTGCTTGGCAAACCTCTCTGCTGAAAGAGTTTTCTTTTCCAATTTCGTTTAGACCAATTCTGTGGATTGACAACCTAAGTGCAGCAGCACTTACAGCAAACCCAGTTTATCATGCCCCTACCAAGCACATTGAGATTGATGTTCATTTTGTTAGAGATATGGTGTTACGAAAATAGTTAGACATCCGATATGTACCATCACATGATCAAATAGCTGATTGTCTCACCAAGGCGTTATCGCATTCTCGTTTCCAGTTCCTGCGTGACAAACTCGGTGTGATAGAATCACCCATTCGTTTGAGGGGGCAAGTTAAAATATAATGAATGATGCTCAATGATGCTCTGCATATGGGAAGATTCTGTATGAAGTTCTTTTATTACAAGTAGTGAATGAGATGATGGGTTAGTTGTAGGAATCACTTTACAGATTGTTCATAAGTTGTTCATGTGTTAGTTCATCATGTTGTCTTCTTTACAGACTGTTTATGTTGTGTGTGTGTGCTATATATTTGGTCTAGTAGTAACGGTTGTAATATGAAGGAAAGCTATAAGATTGTAATGCTTCTGTGTTTTTACTAACTCTGAGAGCAAACAGATTTAAACATAGATGAGAACACCAGATCTACAATTCACTACTAAACAAACACTAATCTATCGAACCTAACCACCAAATCCATAAAGAGTCCTGCCCTGCCTCTTGAGAGCATAAACCACATCCATAGCAGTCACGGTCTTCCTCCTAGCGTGCTCGGTGTAAGTAACCGCATCACGAATAACATTCTCCAAGAAAATCATAAGCACGCCACGAGTCTCTTCGTAAATGAGACCTGAAATTCTCTTGACACCACCTCTTCTAGCAAGTCTTCGAATAGCATGCTTGGTGATGCCCTGGATGTTGTCTCGAAGGACTTTGCGATGCCTCTTGGCTTCGCCTTTGCCCAATCCCTTGCCTCCCTTTCCTCGCCCAGACATTTTTGAAGAGTATTTGTAGAAAATTAAGTACTGCTGTATTAGAATTGTTTGGTTTTGGTTGGAATTTCGACCATGAGGGGTTTGGTTTTTATAAATTGGGATTTGGGGGTTTGGGATCTTTAAGTTGTGGCGGGGTGTGTTTGTAGTCGTTGGATTTGAGGACTCATCGGACGGCTGAGATTTGTGATCCGCGTGAAAGATAACGCTGGATGTGATTGGCTGATACAGTGTGGTGGGGATTATATATTCAGTTGGGTTTTTCTTTTTCTTTTATTTTTTTTTGGGGTTTAAAGTTTGAACCCTCGTTGAAAGAGAGAGGGCGGGTAGTATAAGCGGGGTCTTAATATTTTGGTTTTATGCTAAAATAAACTCCAAAACAATTAATTAAGGGTTAATGCATTCATTCTACTGTCAAAAATAAAAAAGTAGTCGTATTCATTCTGCTGTTTTTTTATGTCGTATTCATTCTAGTGTGGATAGAAGATAAGAAGGCATTAGTTGAATCGAATTGTAATTTTTAAGTTTTGTGAAATTTATTACCGCAATCAATTTTAAATTTTTTGTTCTAGAATAAAATTATAAACTTGATATTGAGTAAGTTGCTTGCTCTAAAAATATATAATTTTAATGATATTATTTAAAATATTCAGCAAATATTAGCAATTTTAAGTGTGGCTAATAATTAGAGAATTGGAGTTGTTCTAACTCGTGTATTTTCATATTTCGTGTACATGAAAGGTAAATCCAAATCGATCATTTAGGGTTTGTGTACTTTTCTATTCTTGTATCTATGTATCTTCGTGTCGTTTGCTTTTTGTATCGTGTTTTCGTGTAATTGCAAATAAAAATATAAATAAAATTAATTATATTTAAATAGTTAATTATTAAATTTTTATTGAATTTTTTATAAATATGTATTAAATATTTATATTTACATCATATTTGCATACAACGTTATAAAATTATGTACAATCACATAAATGAATATTAATATATCTAATATAAATATTAACATATTTAATATAAGAGATCATCAAATATATATAAACAAGTGCTACCAACACATGAACAATCTATAGTAAAACCTCGTTAAATTAATACTCGATACCACGATAAATTAATATTTTGAATGCAAATTTTTGGTCTTAACATAATAACAACAGTATAAATTTCACCTCGATTAATTAATAATCTCGATAAATTAATAAAATTTGACGATCCCAACAATATTAATTTATAGAAATTTTACTGTATTTTAGTTTTATGTGAGGTTAGCACCATGACTTCAAGAAAAAGGGAAAAAGAGGGATCTACAAACCTTCATTATTCATTAATGTATACTCTGAGCCGGATCGCATTGGAGGGGGCATGGAAATTTATTGTCAGGGACCCAGAAAATTAGAGGGCCTAAATAATTTTTAAAATTTACTAAGTAGTTATATATATGTGTTAGTTTAGAAAAAAAAAAGATTGTACATATTTTCTTTTATCATGATTTTTGGATACTGATCAATATAATAAAAAAAAAAATTAAAAAAATTACAAGAAAGAAAAACAAATTAAAAACAATTTTTACACCAACTATTTTTTAATTAAACTTTTTTTACCTTCGCTCATAATGAAACCTAACTAACTGCTTATCAAATCACTAACATCATCTCGTACTCCACATTTAGGTCTGAGAAAATATCACAAAATACAAAAGTTAATTATCTTTTAAGTTTTATGCTTTATTCAGTAATTAGTTTATTTGTGCTAGTTTATTTGTACTATATCATTGTTTTTACATAGATAAGTGGATTGATCTTTTATACTTGTATATTTGTTTAAGTTATAACTTAAGCATTTAACTGGTTTGCGTTTGAGATGTTAGGTGTTTGATAAAACTTCTTGTTGAGTATCGAATACAGTAAAAGAATACAGAGGGGGGGTGAATGGAATCTTGAACTTTTCTACGTTCTTGAATCATTGCAGCAAGATATGTGTTGAGTGTGTGAGATATGTAAGTGCGGATAACAAAGACAAACACAACACAATATCACTTTAATCTAATATTTTATTAGATAAAGATTTTGCTACAATCTGTGAATACAAATGGTAGTATTCTCAGCTTCGTTTTTCTTAGAGAGATATTCTTGTGATGTATATAAAAATCTTATCTCTAAAAACTTATCTGCTAAGGAAGTGAGGATGTATCCTTATAGACATGGATACACCTACTTACTACAAATAAGGTAGGTAAACAAACTACTTTCCAGTCTGTCTATCTCATTTGAGTAAGAGTCCAAACGGCTACAGATTTGACTTTGCAAAGCCTGTTCAGATCCACTTCTTTAGCTCCTTGTCCCTTTGTCTTATCTCTCCAAGCTTCTTTGTAGGCTTTCCAATGTGCTTCATAGTACATAGTCAAATAAAGCGTCTCGGCTTGTTGCAGGTTTCTGACTTAGACAATTCTTCAGTATTTTGTCTCCAAGAATGTATTCGAGAAGTGGCTAAGTGATTGATTCGAGAACTCGAATTGACTTAATCGATAACTCTGAGTTCTCGAATAGTGTTATATTGACATATCGAATCACTTCTCGAATAGCTCTTTTCTCTGGGATTCCTTGAGATATCGAATAGAGCACTTTGACATATCGAATCCCTGAGATGTCGAATAGCTTCTTTAGTCCTTGAGATATCGAATAGAGCATTGACTTGTTGACTCTTATAGAACTCGAATGATGCTTTGACTTGTTGACTCCATGAGTTCTCGAATAGAGTAATAGACATATCGAATCTCTGAGATATCGAATGAGATATCGAACAGTGTATTCAGAGATATCGAATAGTGTATTCAGAGATATCGAATAGTGTCTTCTGAGATATCGAATCTCTGACTTCTCGAATGCTAGACTTCTCGAATAGACAAATGTACTTCTCGAATTGGTACTTAGGCAAATTTTTCATTTCTTCAAATCCCAAATGTGATTATTTGGCAGTCTTTATCTCCTTGCTTGAGGCATGAACCTTGTAACTTCTTTCAAGCATTATTCTTGACTTTATAAGTACAGTTACACAACTAGGATTTGATGCTTATTACAAGTACAGAACAAAGAGAAACTCTACAACTAGAGGTTCCCTCAGTTAAGAGGTCATGTAGGTAATGCATGGCATTACACATACTTAGGCATGTTATTAGATGTATTTAGGCATGCCTCTGTGACTAACAATCTCCCCCAAATTGTGAGTAAGACCCTTAGTCACAATTTCATGTCTGATAACAAGCCTAACATACATAAAGATAAAACTTGACAGTACATGTATGAATTTTGATTAGCAATGTGGATAGAACTACAGAGTGAGTAATCTTACAGCCTATGATGAAGTACTAGCCATTGTCATTTGTTTCCCTTTCCATAGCTTTGGCTTGCAAATCATCATATGCTTTCTATCTTCTTTCTTTCTCCTTCTTTGTATTCTCATCCATAACTTTTATTATTTCTGCCATAGCATCCAATTCTTCAAGCAAAATTGAGTCTTTGAAATCTTCAAGTACTGGTTTCAGAATGTTTGCAGGATAATGGTTGAGTAGATTCATTCTGATGTGGACCTGATCCCCATTTCTCCTCCTATACTTCACCACATAGGGGTTAAACTGAACTCTACACAATCCCTTTGCCCTTAGCTTTTCTGCTTCAATCTCCAGTCTCTCAATTTCTTTCTCCCTTGCTAGCCATTTCTCAACACACTCTTTTCTGATTCTCTCCTCATGACCTCTCTTCATCTTCACAAAATCAATTAGCTCCAGCTTCCATACTCTTTCCATTTTATGTTCTAAGCTCAACAATGCAATGATTCTTTCTATGTCATGTAGCTTGCCCCAGTGTTGACATCCTCCTTGTTTGAATTTCTCCTCCCTTCCATCAATATATTTGATCTCAAGGCAGTTATCAACAATGGCAACATGGTAGATTCTTTGAGCTTGTAAGAATTTCAGTTGGTCTTCATCAAAATCTTCATCTAGTGGTTGGAGTTTTAAGCCTGGATAGATTGTCAGAGTCCTTGATTTGGATAGCTTTGGTTTCCTTGCAGCTTGTTTGAATTTGATCCTTTTTACATGGTTGCCTGGTAGTAGCATGTGACCATTGTTTGTAGACCATTGTAGTATTCCATTAGCAGTTTGCTTTTTGAAATATACAAATGGTTTCTTGCATTGAATCTTCTTCTCTTCTTGAGGTGGCAAGACAGTTGCAGAAGCCATAGATGTAGATTTTGGTAGGTCACTACTAACAGCATTCACCCTAGACTTAGAGTCTTGTGTTGTGGTGAGATTACTGCTAGCAATGCCTAATGCTTGCTGTTTTCCATTCTTCAACTCATAGACTTTGCCTTGGTCATCATCCTTCTTATCCTTGTTGTCTTTCTTCTTCTTCTTATCCTCATCCCCCTTATTACTCCTGTGATGACTTCTCCTCCCATCACTCTTGTCTTCATCTTCATCATCCTTATTCCTCATTGGCTTGGCCATTTCTTGAATTACACCAGTTGCAATGTATGATCTGAGAATGTGATGTGCCTCTATCTCTTCAGCAGTACTTGTCCCCTTCTTCTTTTGTAGTAGATCAATGATGGCAATAATGAGTTTGTGATTTCGAGAAGTGAGATCATTGGGAATGACCAATTGTTTAATCTCTTCAACTCTGGTGCCAGACTGATAGATGATTGTCCATGGCTTCTTAATCACTTCTGGCAGCCTTGAAGGTTGGCAATTCCTCAAGTCATCATACAGACTCTTATTGTTTTCATTTACATTCCTCTTCTCTATGAGCTCAATCAGTGCATCTATCTTTGAATGTTTTAAGGCTTGTAGAGTTTTGTAGGTTAGATGCCAGATTCTGGATTTTGCTACCATCATTACTTCCTTGAGCCATGAGCTATCAACTTTTCTAGGTATCACAGTGAAGTAATCGATCTGATCCTTCAAGCTCCTTAGATACAATTGAGTGTCACCAGCCTGTTCTCTTGAGACTTTCAGAAACTCCAAGAATGCATCATCATGATAGACATTTGAGTTTGCAATTTCTTGTAGCTTGGCCTCAGTGACCACCTTCACTTCTACAGGCTTGGCACTCTTAGATATGGAGAGTGGAGGTTTATCAGATTGCATACTCCCTGCAACCACTGTGGTTGTGATAGATTGCTTTTGACCACTTGAAGTAGTGATGTGCACAGTTGGTAGAGTGACAACTAGCAGAGAAGTAGGAGGCTCATCAACTTTGTCTTTTCCTTTGCCAGGCACATGAGTTAAAGATTTTGAAGTTCTTTGATGACCACCTACAATGATTTTGATGCCCTTTACTGGTGGTTTCTCCCCCTTTCTATTTGAGTTTCTTGATGTCCTCTTCTCCCCCTTAGGCTTGTTGTCAGACACAGAGGCTGTAGGAGTGACCTTTGGGGTTGAAGATTCTTCAGGTAGAGGGAGACCCATGTGCTTCATCATTGCAGACAACATTGATTGTTGATGCAGAAGAACATCAGCTGTGGTGGTGGCTTGAGTGTTCAACTGCTCAGTCAGAGTTTGTACCTTGTCTGTAAGATGAGCATTAGACTGAGTGAGAGTAGCTACCTCCTTTTCAAGTGCATCTACCTTTCTGAACAATGCAGTGGATTTGAAGCCAGACAGGGATTGTTCTTTAAGTCTCTGCACTTCAAACCTAGACATCTCATGCACAGGGACCTCAGTGACCACCTTGTCTCCATATTGATTTGCAAAGAGTGTCCTAAGCATGGCATTGGCCTCAGTTGTCTGATCAGTGAGATTTTGGAATTTGTGTCCTATTCCTGTGACAGCATCTTTGAGAATGGCTAAACCATTGTCCATCTTGGTGCAGGTAGACTTACAGGCTAGGATATCCTTGACTACAGTCTCCAATTGAGGGAATTTGGAATCAAAAGTCCTCTTTATTTCATGCACCTCCTTGGTTGTGGCTGAACACACTTCATTAACTTCTGTCTTTAGACCTTTTCCAAGGTAGTGTGCAGCCTTGAGAATGCCCTTGTAGCTGTCATTCACTGCTTCATACACATCAGTAGGGGTGAGAGATCTGGCATTGGACCCTAGTGAAGTGATGTATTCTTCTCTGAGGTACTAGAGACCTTCTGAGAGAGAGAGATGTCATTCTTTCCTTGTAGCCAAGCATCTACATTTCCATCCCTCTCAGTTTCATCTATTATCTTAGCCTTCTATATTTCTACATCATCTCTGTGGCATAAGAGGATAGCTTCATAGTCTGGATTGGGCATGTCTGCAGTGAGAAGGTGCTGAGTAATCTTTGTGAACTCGGGGATCTGATCCACAATTAAGCTTTGGAGTGCTTCAACTATCAATTGTGGTGGAACAGACCCTGATCCTGAAGCATTGTCATGTTGCACAGGCTTCAGCCATTGAGACATATAGTTAGAGCTAGAGCTAGGCAAGCTAGACTCCTCAGTTACAAATGCAACTTCTGTAACCGGATGGAAAGACTCTACTACTGTTGTCTCCACAGGAGTGGGATGAGTTACAACAGTAGTTGACACAGGCACAGAGTCTCTAGTTAAAACTAGTGAATCCTCTGTGTTTGTGATGGTGTCATTAGGAGATGCTCCAGCATGCATTCCCTGACCATCTAAATGTGGTACCTGGGTGGTGAGCAAGGTGTCATGCACCAAGTCACTTGAATCCATTGGCTCATCAAGAGAAAAGAATTCTTGATGATCAATGCCTTGCTCCTCAATTGCTTGAGTTGCAGGCTCCAAAGAAATATGAGTGGTAGATTCTGCAAGAGAAGTGTGTTGTAGATTAGATTTTGGCAACTCCCCCTGAGAGATAGAGGGAGTTTCATTTGTGATGTGCTCTCCACTCAGTGTTGTGCCAGCCTTATCACTCCCATGTGCTGACTCTGTACAAATAGGTGCATTGGGGAGGATGCTTGATTCTATAGATGCACCCTGTTGAGAGGATACATCTAGTGAGCTGTTTGCCCCTGATTTTACAACTTCAGCCATTTGGGTAACTGAATAGGTGGTTTTAGATTTCTTCTTCTTCTTCTTTGGCCTTAGTAAGGGTGACTCAGGTTCCTCACTTTCTATGCCTAATTCTACAGCCAAGGCTGCTTCAGTTAAGATTTTTAGAAGTTCAGAAGCAACCTGTTTTCTCTTTTTTTTTACTAACATCACCCTTTTGAGAGGATGATGCAGTTGGCTCTGTGTTTGGTAGAGTGTTTGGCTGAGAAGGTTGGTTAGCAGGCCCTGGGTTAGCATTTTGCTCTACTTGCTTGGGCCTAGCTAACTCAGATTTTGAGGCACATATTGGCATGTTGTGGGGGTAAGTCCTAAATAAACTCTCCATAAGGGGAGTTATTTTGAGTCTTACATCCACATCATTCCTAGTCTCCAAGCTACCAAAAATGAGTTTGGTCATGGATTTCGGATAGCCTATTCTATTTTTGTCTAACCCAGGCAATTCAATCAATTTAGCATCTATGAAATTAAGTACAGATTGAATAAAGCGAGGGAAGAAAAATTCATTACCTCTCTTGGCTGAGTTCTTACCAAGTCTCCCATACAATTCTTGCATTATGATCAAGCCAACATCAATCTTTCTCCAGTATGCTAGAGCATATCCTATTTGTTGAAAAGGTGTGCTGATTTGATCAAAGTTGGACTTCCCTGCTGTGAAGACTTGATGAAGAATGGCAAAGACATAGCTCCATTCTTTCCTCAAGTACTTCCTATTCAAATTTCCAAGCTTGATTCTATCTGAGTAGTTGATAAAATCAAAGAAGTCTTGCAATTCCTGATCAGTAGCTTGACTGTCATACACTCCTTGTTGTAACCCCAGTGCTTGATTCATGTCTTCAGTAGTGATGGTGATTTCCTTGTCCTGAATCTTGCAATTGATTACGTATGAAGTTATTGCATTCTCTAGGGCCACGACCTCCACAGTAGCAGTTCTCCAAAACTGTTCTAGTAAGTCTAGATACAGAGTTGTGTTGGCTGAGAGTGCATCCTTGATGTATGATTCAGCCATCCATTGAACGAATCACTTAAAGTTTGCATTGGGTGCTTCAACATCGTTGGTTATTGCTACGAAATTGGTGTGGATAGGAATTGTGAGTTGGGTATTTGCCATTGTTACACAGAGAGATGAGAAGAGAATGAGGGTTGAAGAAGAAATTTAGCTTTTGACGTTAGGGTTTACAGAGGTTTTGGAACTTTAGCTGCCTGAGAAATCAAATGAAATGATTTGAACAGTTGTGGAATTGTATATATGTGAGTGACTTGAGTTGTCGATTAGATATAAGTTTTGTATCGACAAGTCAGTCATTCGAGAAGTATAATACAACTATTCGATAAGTCAAGAAAGGCTTATTCGATATCTCAAGCAGTTTGTAACTCACAGCTGGCAGTTATTTAACTCAGAAAATAATTCTAAGCTAAATAAAATATGTTTTTATGAGCGAAATGAAATTTTGAATATAATTCCAAAAAGCGATTAAGTGTCAGAGAAAAATTAGCCTTTTCAAATGATTTGATAACTCAAATACAGTATTCGAGAACTCCATCACTAGAGAACTAAAATACTCTATTCGAGAACTCAGAGTGTGCTATTCGATTTCTCCAAAAGACACTATTCGAGAACTCAAGAGGGTTCTAGATAGGCCTATTCGAGAACTCGAGCCATGACAAAACAATGAACAATTCGAGAAGTCTGACTTATCGAACTATACTTTTCACTCATAAAATTCAATTTTCACTATCTTTTAAAATTTACCAGAAATATTCACTGAAGAATAATCTACCAAATTAAATAGTGATTCTCTCAAAATTTCACAGAAATTTCAAGCTAAAGATGTATGATTTTCAACATATGCAGCATTGTGGAATATTTATAAATCATACTCCAGCCAATACTTACTTAAAAAATATTGAGCATTTGATAAAGTAAGTATTTACTGCTACAACAATCTAGTTGATATATTCACTTAGCCAGAATTTGAAGAATTCAGCATTCCAATCTCACTAACCAACCTTGTGAAGGTGGCTTCATCTAATGGCTTAGTGAATATGTCAGCTAGTTGTTTCTCTGTGGGAACATAATGTAACTCAATGGTTCCATTAGTTGCATGCTCCCTTATGAAGTGATATCTGATGTCAATGTGCTTTGTCCTAGAATGATTGAAAGGATTGGAAACTATAGAGATTGCACTTGTGTTATCACACATGATTGGAATTCTTTCCAACACAAGTCCATAATCTCTAAGTTGGTTTCTGATCCAAAGCACTTGAGCACAACAACTTCCAGCAGCTATGTACTCAGCTTCAGCTGTGGAAGTTGACACAGATTGTTGTTTCTTGCTGTACCAAGAGACTAACCTTTATCCAAGAAACTGGCAGCTACCTGAGGTGCTTTTCCTATCCACTCTGCATCCAGCATAATCAGTATCAGAATAACCAACCAGATTGAACCCCGTGTCCTTAGGATACCATAACCCCAAGTTTGGTGTGCTCTTCAGATATTTGAAAATCCTCTTTATTGCTATCATATGTGATTCCTTTGGATTTGATTGAAACCCTGTACACAAGCATGTTGCAAACATGATGTCTGGCCTACTAGCAGTGAGGTAGAGTAGAGAACCAACCATGCCTCTGTAGATTGAGATATTTACCTTCTTGCCCTTAACATCTTCATCTAACTTGGTGGCATTGGCCATGGGTGTCTTTGCAGGTGAGCATTTTTCTAAGTCAAATTTCTTCAATAGATCCTTGATGTATTTGGTTTGACTTATAAAAATGCCATCCTTCCTTTGACTCACTTGCAGCCCAAGAAAGAATGTTAATTCTCCCATCATACTCATCTCATATCTGCTCTGCATGAGCTTAGAGAATTTCTCACATAGCTTCTCATTTGTAGAGCCAAATATGATATCATCCACATAGATTTGAACTAAGATAATATCATCACCATGTTTCTTGTAAAACAGTGTCTTGTCCAGTGTGCCTTTAGTGAATTGATTCTCCAGTAGAAATTGTGATAATGTGTCATACCATGCCCTAGGAGCTTGCTTAAGTCCATACAATGCTTTAAGCAATCTGTAGACAAAGTGAGGGAATTGTGGATCCTTAAAGCCAGGTGGCTGTTACACATATACTTCTTCTTCCAACTCCCCATTCAGAAATGCACTCTTGACATCCATTTGATAAACCTTGAAATTAGAATGTGCAGCAAATGCCAAGAAAATTCTGATGGCCTCTAGTCTAGCAACAGGGGCAAAGTCTCATCATAGTCAATGCCTTCCTATTGAGAGTATCCTTTTGCAACCAACCTTGCTTTGTTTCTTATGACTACACCATTTTCATCCATCTTATTCCTTAGAACCCATTTTGTTCCAACAATGGTTCTATCCTTTGGTGCAGGCACAAGTTCCCATACTTTGCTTCTTTCAAATTGATTTAGCTCCTCTTGCATAGCAATTATCCAATCAGGATCCAACAATGCATCATCAAGTTTCTTAGGCTCAACTTGGGATAGAAAGCAACCATAGAGACATTCATTTAGAGTTGCTCTCCTTGTCCTCACTCCTGTATTTGGATCTCCAATTATCTGATCTGCAGTATGTGATCTATCCCATTTCCTTGTATGTTCAGATTGATTTCTCAGCCTTCATGTTGCTTCATCATCCAGATCATGATCATTTACATTACCTCCCCCTATGAAGTTGCCACTAATCACAAGTGTGTCTTGGATGCTTGTTTCTTCATTGTTGGTTGACACAGGTTCTTCATTCACTTGAGTTTGTTGGATTATGGGCTCAAATTCAGTTTCAATCTCCTCATCAGAATCATCTAGATTGTCAAACTTCAAAGGATCTTTATCTTCATCATTGGCTTCTTCTAATCCAGGTAGTTTGCTATCATCAAATGTCACATCTGTGCTTTCCATAACTTTCTTTTGACTGATGACATAAACTTTGTATGCAATTCTTTCCATAGAGTAGCCAAGAAAAATTCCTTCAAATGCTTTTGCATCAAGCTTTCCAACATATTCTGAATTGTCTTTTAACACAAAGCATTTGCTTCCAAAAGTATGAACATACTTTAGAGTGGGCTTCTTTCCAGTCATCAAGTTGTAAGGTGTCTTTCCAGTGTTTTTGTTGATGAGGGTTCTGTTTTGGATATAGCGTGCAGTGCTCACAGCCTCAGCCCAAAAACATGTAGGCATCTTTGCATCAAGTAACATTGTTCTAGCAGCCTCAATCAGAGTTCTATTCTTTCTCTCAACAACTCCATTTTGTTGTGGTGTCCTTGGAGCTGAGAATTGTTGAGAAATACCATTCTCTTTGCAGAATGCTTCAAGCATGGCATTTTTGAACTCTGTTCCATTATCACTTCTTAATGCAATCACACTTGCATTGTTGGCCTTTGCTTCCTTGTCAATTTTCTTTATATGCTCAATGATTACTTGTGGAGCCTCATCCTTTGATGCCAGAAATTCTACCCATGTATACCTTGTGAAATCATCAACCATCACCAGAGCATACTTTTTCTTTCCTAGTGACATAATATTGACTGGCCCAAACAAGTCCATATGAATTAGTTGTAGGGGCTTGGTTATTGATGTCACTGTCTTTGACTTGTGGCTTGATCTTTTCATTTTTCCCTTTTGACAAGCGTCACACACCTCTTCTTGATAGAATTCAAGTGTGGGCATGCCTCTCACTAACTCCCTTTTGACTAGAGAATTAATGCCTTTGAAGTTCAAGTGTGATAGCTTCTTGTGCCACAGCCAACTATCTTCATTTGATGCTTTTGAGTAAAAGCAACAAATTTTGTCCTTGTTTGCAGAGTTCATATTGGCTACAAACAGGCTTCCTTTCCTTACTCCAGATAGAGTAAAGTCAACAGTCTTCTTGTGGGTGATCAAACATTCATCTTTGTCAAAATTCACTTTGAAGCCTCTGTCAGTAAATTGACCAACAATCAGTAGATTGTGCTTGAGCCCCTTGACCAGTGCTACATTTTCAATGATGACATTTCAAATTTCCAACTTGCCATATCCCAGTGTGTTGCCAATGCTGTCATCTCCAAAAGCAACCATTGGGCCAGCCTTCTCCTCATACTGTGATAGGAGGGCCATATCACCAGTCATATAGTTTGAGCATCCACTGTCCAAAATCCACATGACCTTCCTTTCACTTTCTTTGCCCTGCAAACACAAAGGTATTACTTCTCCTTTGGTACCCAAACAAGTTTGGGTCCATGTGGCTTAGCAACAGTTTTATCATAAACAGCATGCTTATCAATTTTCTTGATGTTAGTCTTCTTGTCACTGTTAGAAGTCTTAGAATCAGGGTTCTTAGACTTAGGTGACAGAGGTACCTTCCTAACTTTAGGAGGACTTGAAGACTTTGTTCTTGTGTAGTGTGTGTGAGCATTGTGACTGATGCAACCTTCCATGAATTGTCTTTTCAAATTAAAACAACTAGTCATTACATTCATGTTACATGGCATACAATCAAATTTATCACAGAAAGGAGAGTCTCTATGTCTTAAAGGCACAGAGCAATCATAGAATGGTTTAGCAACACTAACAGATGGTTTCTTGCAGCATGAGTTAAATGATTAGTGCTAAAACAATTTTGACAAACTTTCCTAGGGGCATTTGGCACATAAGCATAATTGTTGTCCTTGTTAATCCCTAATTTGCCATTCCTGTTTTGTTTCTTTTTAGCCACTTTCTTCTCAAACTCATTATTCCCAGCTGAAACAAACTTCACAAATTTCTCAAGTCTAGGTCTACCTCCTACTGGCTCTTTGGCTTTGGTTTTGACATTCTCACTCTTAGAGGATGCTTGTTGTTCATTTGATTGTGCCTTATCTTCATCATCCAACATTTGCTTAATGAGTAAGGCATCCTCATCAATCTCAAGTGTTGGTGTTTTAAATATTGGGGTCTGAGCCTTTTTCAAAACCTGAGGCACTTCCTCTTGAACAACAATGTCATCTTCAATGACTGCATAGCCTTTCCTCTGTTTGGGCTGCAATAGACTAGAGGAATTCTTGAATGTTTTCAATTTAAATTCATTTTCAGCTAGTTCATCCCTAAGAGCTTTCTCAACTTGACTAACACATAGAACCTTATTCTTTAGATATTCGATTTCTTGTTTAAGGTTTTCTACTTGCATAGCAGTTAGTTCTAGTTCCTCATTTCTTTTGTTCAACAGTTCATTCTTAGTAAACAGTTTAGCAATTTCTTCATTAGCAGCAGTCATACTAGTATGAATATTAAACATCTCAACAGATAGTTGTTCAACCATAGATTTGTATTCAGAAATAGACATGTCTATAGTAGTGAGGGATGGTACCTGAGAGTCTGATTCAGATGGTTCTTCCTTGGAGTTGGCCATCAAGGCATAGTTGCAGAATTCTTGTCCTTCTCCATCACTATCAGAATCATCCCAACACTTCCCTTTAGCTATGTAGGCCTTACCTGATGTATGCTTCTTTAGCAGAGCCTCATACTTAGCTTCAAGCTCAAGAAACTCCTTATCCTTCTTTTTAAGCTTCTTGCATTCACTGGCAAAATGCCCTAGGTCATTGCATCTATAACATCTCACAGATGACCTATCCACATAGCTGGTTTTGAATTTGTTTTTGTTTGCTTTCACAGGTGCCTTGCTCTTGTTGAATGAATGATTTTGAGATCTAGACTTGAAGGGCTGATTCCTCTTAAATCTGATGTTTGGGAATTTTCTAGCCATAAAAGCATATGAAGTGTTTTCCATGGCATCCAACTCTTCAAGAGTGTAGAACTCATCTTCTTCCTTTTCATCAACAGGTTCAGTCACTTCTTCTTCAGTTTCTTCATCATCTACTATCTCTTCTATTCTCAGTTGACTTGTAGATGCTTCCAGGTCTTGAACGAATTTGTTGACAATCAAGGCACAGGATGTGTTTATCATTCTGCCTTGGTTGGCTTGGATAGCACTCTTCTGAAGCAACTCAAGCTCATGAGTCTTTAAAACCCCATAGAGCACATCATATGTGACTTTGTTCAAATCTCTTTCTCTTAGAGATATGACCCTTTGCTCTAGATGGTTTGGTGCAGATAGTAGAAACTTCATGTTTAATTCCTTAGTGCCGTAAACCTTCCCATTCATTTGAAGCTTAGTCACCAGCTTGTGAAATCTCTCAAACATATCAGTAATACTTTCTTTGGACTGTGCCATGAAAGCCTCATACTGTGTGACCAGTATCTGTTTCCTATTCTCTCTTACCTCCTCTGTCCCTTCACATAACACCTCGATGTGGTTCCACATGTCCTTGGCTGATGTGCATGATGCTATGTTGGCAAACATCGACATATCCATGGAGTCTATGATTAGCAACATGAGATGACTGTCTAGGGCAACCTTTTCCTTCTCTGAGTCCGTCCATTTGGATGGCTCTTTTGTAACATATGATCTATGAATGACTATTGTGCCCACTACAGATTCAGTAATTTCTTGTTGTGGTACAAATGGACCATTCTTGAGGATGTCAGGGTAGAGAGGATTGGCAGCTTTGATGAACAACATCATTTTTATTTTCCAGAGGTTGTAATTCTCTGTCAAACTTAGGGACCTTCACCGTACCTGTAGTCTTTGGTGTATTCGAACTCATGATCGTTTTCTGTTTAGATTAAACAGCCTGCTCTGATACCACTTGTTGAGTATTGAATACAGTAAAAGAATACAGAGGGGGGGTGAATGGATTCTTGAACTTTTCTTTGTTCTTGAACCTTTGCAGCAAGATATGTGTTGAGTGTGTGAGATATGTAAGTGCAGATAACAAAGACAAAGACAACACAATATTACTTTAATCTAATATTTTATTAGATAAAGATTTTTCTACAATCTGTGAATACAAATGATAGTATTCTCAGCTTCGTTTTTCTCACAGAGATATTTCTTGTGATGTATCTTGAAAAACTTAAAACTTTTCTGCTAAGGAAGTGAGGCTGTATCCTTATAGATATGGATACACCTACTTACTACAAATAAGGTAGGTAAACAAAATACTTTCCAGTCTGTCTATCTCATTTGAGTAAGAGTCCAAACGGCTACAGATTTGACTTTGCAAATCCTGTTCAGATCCACTTTTTTAGCTCCTTGTCCCCTGTCTTATCTCTCTAAGCTTCTTTGTAGGCTTTCCAACGTGCTTTATAGTACATAGTCAAATAAAGCGTCTTGGCTTGTTGCAGGTTTCTGACTTGTACAATTCTTCAGTATTTTGTCTCCAAGAATGTATTCGAGAAGTGGCTAAGTGATTGATTCGAGAACTCGAATTGACTTAATCGATAACTCTGAGTTCTCAAATAGTGTTATATTGACATATCGAATCACTTCTCGAATAGCTCTTTTCTCTGGGACTCCTTGAGATATCAATAGAGCACTTTGACATATCGAATCCCTGAGATGTCGAATAGCTTCTTTAGTCCTTGAGATATCGAATAGAGCATTGACTTGTTGACTCTTAGAGAACTCGAATGATGCTTTGACTTGTTGACTCCATGAGTTCTCGAATAGAGTAATAGACATATCAAATCTCTGAGATGAGATATCGAACAATGTATTCAGAGATATCGAATAGTGTATTCAGAGATATCGAATAGTGTCTTCTGAGATATCGAATCTCTGACTTCTCGAATGCTTGACTTCTCGAATAGACAAATGTACTTCTCGAATTGGTACTTAGGCAAATTCTTCATTTCTTCAAATCCCAACTGTGATTATTTGGCAGTCTTTATCTCCTTGCTTGAGGCATGAACCTTGGAACTTCTTTCAAGCATTATTCTTGACTTTATAAGTACAGTTACACAACTAGGATTTGATTCCTATTACAAGTACAGAACAAATAAAAACTCTACAACTAGAGGTTCCCTCAATTAAGAGGTCATGTAGGTAATGCATGACATTACACATACTTAGGCATGTTATTAGATGTATTTAGGCATGCCTCTGTGACTAACACTTCTTAAAGAAGATAAGTTAGTCCCAATCACCATTTCTTCAAACCTTTACAATTAAGTATAACTTAATTATACAAACGACCCCTCACCGAGGATCGATCTCAGGTTATAGTATGAAACAAAAATCTAAATTGCAACATTAATCATAACCACTATACCTCTTATCTGTAGCGCGGTCCATTACCATATGCATCCAGGCTGACTTTGAAATCTATTCTGTATAGAGTGCCTCATCGCTCTCATTCGAATTTTAAAATATTTTTAGGTTCAAAATTGAATTAAATACGGAATTTATAAGTTTTGATCCTTCAAATATAATAAAACTCTTAAAATCATTTTAAAATGCTTAAACACCCAAAATAATTCACCCAATAATTTCAAAAACTAAATAATATCATAAAGATAATAACACGAAAGATTTCATGATTTTTAATAACTCCGATGATTTTATAGAATTTTTCAAAGATCAATAATGCATAATTTAAATAAGTTTTAATCATTAAAAATTTAAATAAAATACACAGACTTACACGTTACACATACAACACCCTATAAACATGTAGACATGATGTCACATACATTTAACCTAAAAAAAATATTCATAATTACGAATTTTCTAAGGCGTTATATCCTTCCCCCTTAATAAGATTCTGTCCTCAGAATCAATCTTAAGAAAACAACTAACGGTACTCCTCTAACATTTCGCTTCCAATATTCTCAAGTTGATTCTTCAACTCTAGGATTCCTTTATATTAACTCATATTTATATAGCCATATCCTGTCAATCATCATACACCATTACAACTTGACCCTTTTTGGTCACGAGTCTCGTTAATTCTATACGCTTACCACTCGTAGTTGAACGTCTATTCTACCGAAAATTGGACATGACCTACTCGTAAAATGGACTATGCCCTGTACACAACATCTCAATTACTAACGCAATCATCCATAACAATTCATATATATATATATATATATATATATATATATATATATATATATATATATATATATATAATACTAAAACCAAATATTCCTCGACTTGCAGTAAACATGTAAATAAATAAATAAGTCTTTAAAACAAAATCCACGCGACTAAAACAATTGATACAACTTCCACGCTCCTACTCATAACTATATTCATCCTTTCTTTGTCCATCCGGTTGCACTGACTCTGGGAAGGTTTTCAATCACTTCCTTGACTCCTGAAAGCTTTCTCCACCTTTATCCCTTCGTTTCCTTATTTGTAGGCTTGTCCAGTGCTGTAACTATCTTGGTAAAATCTTTGACAACCTTCAATAATTCCTAGCTGGTCCTTCAAAGTTTTTAACCTCTGCTGGCGTCTTAGACCTTTCCCGTTTCATTACTGCTTCCTCTTCTCGTAGTTCACCTCGATCCTTTCGTCATTTCCTGAGAATTATAATTCTTCCAATTTCAAAGCTCGTACTTAGAAATCCTTCTCATGTTCCTGAATTTCTTGAGATTTCATCCGATCTTGACTCCTTGAAACTGATCACCTATCTAGTAGTAAATAATTAACCGACTTGTATCTCTGTATGGGGAAAATCCTAGTAATTCATCAATATATATGTTCGAGAAAGTTTTAAACACCGAATTCTTCTACAATCTAGTTTTCTCCTTACTGGTATCTCTCACATGTGCAAAATAATCATGGTATTTTTGATGTAACAAGGTCTGGGTGACCGTTAAAACTCCTTTGTCCGCTTGCGACCTCGAACACAACTTCTACCTTCCTTGGGAATCATAACCTCACTTACTTGTCATTATACCTTGCTTGCACCTCGTAATCGGTCAATCGATTGATACTAGAACCACGATTTATTCACCTAACTGTAATCATAACCACCCTTAATAGCATCATTCGTAGCCTTTTCGATTCCTCTAGCTCCAGCGATTAATAGGAGAGGGTCCCGCTATTCTTATCATAGTATTCGTTGGAACTGACATAATGCAATCCTCGAAAAACGTCTTATCTTCCCGTGCTTATGGCGTACCACTTCTGGCTTCTAACTCTGTCATTCAGTACCACACTATTCTTTCCGCTTACTTTCATAGCCTTCCATATTTAGCCTTGTACAACTCCAGTATGCTTTCTCTTAAATTCCTTCCTTCTGACAATGGAGGTGTTACCGTCTATACAGATTCCTATTCTGTGGGCGGCTACTTTGCCTCGCTATTCTTACATTCCTTTCTACTAAATCTCATGTTTTCTGTTAAAGTGATTTTAACAGTTTCTTGTTTCTCGGTCTTACTTTTCCTGTCATCTTATTCCGTCTGAATCAAATAACTCTTATTCTTAATATTCATGATCCTTAAAACTATGTCCATATAAGTTGTTAACTCCGACACAATCACTTCACTCCATTATCCAAAGCTTCAATTCCTATTTTAACATCAATTTCTCAAACCTGATCAACCAATTCTTTATCAACGTAAACGTAGTTCGGACCACTTAGAATGTCGTCATGTCCATCTTTATTGTTTTCAATCACTGATAACTTTAAGAATAATAAAGGTTTAAAACAAAAGGAATCCATAAGATAGACTGGTGTTAGCATGTATGAAGGTATGTTGAGTTCTGTTTGGTACGAATTTTTGGTAAAAGAATTTAACCGAGATATCAATATGATCATTGAACTAATTTCATGTTGCATTTGTCACTTTGGTCAACCGCCATAGTACAAAAAGGGGCCCAGCCTTCTGTACTTTCATTACAAATACAATTAGTGGCATCCCACCAGACCCCTTTCACATAGATAAGATGTCCCTGAACCCCTATATACATAGGGTTGTTCATCCCAGTTTGAATAAAGAAGATTAAGTATTCAGGAAAAATAGGAAAAGTTTAAGAGTCTAAAAAATTTATACGTACAATGCTAGATTAAGTAGCCCCTGGAAAATAGAGGTATCTTTGGAAGAATAGAAATGGGTGAAATCGATTCTGATATACGAAGTTTATCATTAATTGAAGTATAATTGATTATCAAATAAGATATGGTACCAACAAAACAAGAAAGAATAGAAATAAAAGTTAAATTTCTTTAGGTGATAAATAAGATCAACAGCTAGTAGTGAACAACCATGCCCTTACCTCCAACACATGTCAATAATCACATTTTGCATCTTGTTTACAGCGTTTTCGTACTTTCTACAACGTTCACGAGGTAACTAAATTTGTAAAATAAATTCTAGAAGATGCGTGAAGGTCTACAGGTAGCATCCTCCAAACTGGTAGCTCCGATTATCTATCTAGCGTATGCGGCACCGAATCAATTGCCTCGTCCAAAATCGAATCTTTGGATGAATCGAACTCCTACTCGTGCGATATGGGAATACTAACTAAAGTCGCAACCGTCGTCCTAATAACCTAAAGCATACCTTATCCTATATCGTTCCATCTAATGTCTAACCTAAATACTTACACCTAATCATCCTAACTTGTTTCAGTGACCATAGCCCGTTGCTCTGATACCAACCTGTGACGCCCCCAAAATCCGGGGTCAGGATTTGGTGCCATAAACCATTACAATTAAGTATAACTTAATTATACAAACGATCCCTCACCGAGGATCGATATCAGGTTATGGTATGAAACAAAAATCTAAATTGTAACATTAATCATAACCACTATACCTCTTATCCGTAGCGCGGTCCATTACCATATGCATCCAGAATGACTCGGAAATCTATTCTGTATAGAGTGCCTCATCGCTCTCATTCGAATTTTAAGATGTAAGTAGCCAATCCTTAACCCTAATTGAAAAGGAAGGGTAAAACAAAGCAAGAGTGAGCCAACAATGCTCAGCAAGTTAATAATATAGTGAAGCAATAATATCTCAACACTTCATTGATGAACAATATCAATGAATAATTATCTCAAAAGAATATTCAATTTCCATCATAGAGTAAGAATTTTCCATTTAATTCAACCATACAGCCTCAGTTAAAACTTTGAGAAAAAGAATATCAAGAAATCCCCCAATCATTCTTACTCCACTTTCAACGTACAATGTTACTCGCGAAGGGAATAACTGGGAAACTTCCATCCATCCTTAATCTCATTGTTTGACTGAGTTCCCAATTTTGATCAAGATAGAAAACAACTAACTCCGATATCCACAATTTCGAAACTAATGACCATTTACCATGAAACATATATATCTTATCAAAACATTCCCTTCTTTAAAACCGTTTCATCTTTAAAACAAACTTTTCATAAAACCTCTTAAAAACAATTAAGTTGATTGGAGTTTTTCCCTTAACATCGGACAATACGGGTGATCAGCCACGTAAAGTCCCCATACCAGACACGAAGTCCCTCTGGACCTTGAAAATTGGGTTCCCAATTAGGCAACACATTGGCCTTTAATGTTGGACTAGGACCACCCTAGCCTTTTACGCTAAATAAAAAAAATGTTGGACTAGGACCACCCTAGCCTCTTACACCTCCAATCTGAAGGAATTTGTGGAAAACATTTAAACAGAATTCCCCCACATCAAAACCTTTAAACCTTTAAAACATTTCACTTTCAAGTCCTTATACTCACTGATAACAGATCAGCCCAGTATAAGGAATTTTAAAAAAAAAAACATATTTAAATAATTTAATCCATTTTAATGAGTAACAATAAAAGATTTAGAGTCAGGGAAGCAATTGATACAAGGAATCATAAACAACAAAGCAACAAGATTAAACTGAACATGACATGGTTCAAAAGATTGAATCATAATCAGCAATGCATCATATATCACAAAGGAAACATTAATCAATTAGGAAACGAAGCAATTGTTAAGATTCTAGAATTTAACAACAATTTATAGAATATACATGGAATAGAGAAATCTGAAGTTCAAGGAGGATTTAAGTTACTGCACTGGTCATAAATCAATGAAGAGCCGTTAGATTATAAAGAATAAAACAAGGGTTGGGGTTCTAGAATTTAATTCAAAGGTTATAAAATCTGGTTTCGCTGGTATGGTTTAAAGGAATAAACATAAGGAAAAAGGCTAAGATAAAGCAAGGAATAAATTATAAGTCAATGATTATAGTTCAACAGGAGACAGGATAAGTAGTAGGGTACATAAGTTTAAATAAAGATTCATAAGGATAAGCAAGGTACAAGTGTTCAAATAGTAATTTATAAGGAATAAACAATAAGGTATAAAGGGGTTCAACAATAATTAAAGAGGAATAGCAATTGGGTAATAAAGTTCCAATACAAGGTTCGAGTCACTTAAACAAAAGAAAGGGGTACAGACCCTAGCAACATGATTTGGAAGAAAACTTACAATTAATAGAAACATACTTACATCAATCAAAATGAAAATGAAGGATACAGATACTTGCAAGAAGGAATTTGAAAGAACATCATATAATTAACAGGACAGGTTCACATCACTTGAATAATAAGTGAGGGAGAGTATACTTGCCTCAATACATGAAGTTTCCAATTCCAACATCTCGATTCTTTACTCACTGTACATTAATCTTTATTTCTTATTCGTTGGCCTTTACTCGGTTATACATTCGTCTTTCCTTTATCACTTGTCAGCTTCTACACGAACACACTCGTCTACTCCATTGAATATCACGTTCCTCAGAATTTCCACCCTTACATACGCTGGCTCTAAATCGGCCTCTCACTAGTACCTATATAAAAGTAAAGTACTAATTCAGTACACGCATAACCGTAACTAGGGGTGAGCAAAAAACCGAATCAAAACCGAAACCGAATCGAAACCGACCAAAACCGAACCGAAAAAACCGAAATCGAACCGACGGTTGCGGTTTTTGATTTTTGAAAACCGAGACTTTCAGTTCCGGTTATAGGTTAAAATCGAACCGACTAAAACCGAACCGAGTATTAATATAAATAAATATATAATATATATATATATATACATATATATATATATATATATATAAATTATATAATTTATATGTATTCTTAAAATTAATAAATATATTATATCTTAATTATAATTTAGTTTCAAAACGATGTCGGAGGAGTAAAGGAAAGAACAAGCAGTCCTTTTTTTTTTATTTCCATGGCTTTAAAAGTTGGCTTCTCTGAACTTAGTTAAATATGTTGGATGAATTCCTTGTGACATTAAAATTTGTAGGATTGAGTTCTCAATTTTAGATGTTAAAAAAGATTATTTAGTTAATAGAAAAATAAACCTAATTACGTGCTCTCTTTTTATGCAAGTCCCTGGTAGTAAGGAAAACAATGTAAAAGATTTTGTGTAAATTTCTTGAACTGGTCTTTCTCTTCCGCTTGTTGGATTTGCCAAAAACTTGTGTGATTTTTTTTAAAAGTCGAGAAAGTTATAATTTATAAATTTATAGTTTTGTAATATATTTATGATTTTTTCGTTCGGTTTTATAACCGAAACCGAACTGATAAAAACCAAACAGAGCTTTTTAAAACCGAAACCGAAACCGACGGTTCGGTTACGGTTGCGGTTTTCAATTTTTAAAACCGAAGACATGCGGTTCCGGATTCGGTTTCGGGGCAAAACCGCCCCGAACCGAACCGTGCTCTCCCCTAACCGTAACCATATAACTCTGTTCTACCCAAACGCATCCTATAACTCTTTATCACTTAGCACATACAACACGTATTAATCAAATTCTCAAAATAGTAATATATATATATATATAGGCTTTTGCTCAAATACAAACCAATCCTTAAATACAAACTACAAACTAACACTAGATTAATTATATTTCATTTATTCTAAGGTTCCCGCCAAGGGTACCTTCACAAAAAATGCTTAAAATAATTGGCTCTATCCACCAAAAAAAAAAACTTACCGTGGAAATGTGAAGCATTTAAGACAGTAAACGGATGAGTTAGGTAGTCATGAGGGCCGCAGGCCCTCGACACACCCGTCAATCGTCTATTGCCTTTACCATTGATTGCCATTCCTTACAACTTTAGAATGATAAAGGCGCGAAGCGCCGTACAAGAAGGTGCGAAGCACCGTTAACCAGTGAAATCCACTGCCACGTCATCACGTGAACAGTGAATTTTTTTAAATTTTTTTAATTTTTTATTTTTTTTGCTGAATAGAGCCAATTATTTTAAACACTTTTTGTATTGGGGTACCCATAGTTTGATCATTAGATTAGCATGAAATATTGAATTAGTGTTTAGTTTGTAGTTTGTTGTTAATTTTAGTTTGTAGTAGAGTAGGACCCTATATATATATATATATATATATATATATATATATATATATATATATATATATATATATATATATATATATAACACCACATAAATCACATAGCACTTAGCACGTATTATTAACTTACACTTATATCTTCTAACACGTATATCACATCCATTCTCAAATATTCCTTATCAACTTACTATACAAATCACATAATAATCCTAGTAAAATTTTGACAGCACCTCCTTTAAAATATCACCTAACCTGTCAGAATACAACTTACAAATTGCTAATCATATAGGATATCCATTATTCACTAACAGTTATCAAAATAAACTAGTTAGCACTTGACAATTTATAATACTTGAACTTCTGCCACTATAAACATTAATCCATGAATTCAAGTTATAATTCTATACAAACACATGTATCCTTATACGATTTACAACTCAATTACAGTACGTAGATGCACAACTTTTATAATCTATTAACTAAAATTTAAATTATAATTTTTTTTGGAAAATTTGACGGCATCCCCTCTGTACGGGTAGGATACCAGTCGGAACACAGCCGACACACAAACAACAATCACCACTGCAACACAATTACAACCAATAATCCACTTAAATACTATAACTTACCATATACTAATAATCCGAACTAAAATTATTTCAATTTGAACAATTCATTATATATTAATTAAATCATACCAACTAAATATACAATTCGGAACTTAAAAACATGAAATGAAAATATCACTTAATTGATACAATTAATTTTGGCTCAAGTTCATCATTTCCAGTTCCATCGACTCAAATAAAATCATTGTCGATGGGGCAAAAATTCGAGGGTACCCGAAATGGGGTTTCCGACTCGAAATTCCGCACAATAATTTTACGGGTAAATTTAATTTCAGTAAATATATCAACAAGGCTTCGATTGTGAGTATTCAGCATCACCGAAAAATATAGCTAATTCACTGTGAACATCATACTGAGCTCGAATCAAATATCAGCAGAACCCACAAGAACCAACACAACCGTGACATTAAATACAACATAAAACATGTACCTGCAGCCTCAATACATAAACGGCTACACAGCCATCACACACACATCATGTATACACACACACCCACACTTTCTATACACACACACGCACACTATTTCTCGCACGAACACACACATCCCAGAAACAATACAGTCGAAGCGCCCTTCGACTGGGCAACCACGCAGCAATAAAAATCGCGAGAAATAATGGAAATGGAGGGGATTAGCTGGTGACAAAGATCATTAAAATAGCCAAAATTGAAGCTTACCCAAGCAAGAGAGCCACAAGAACGTGAGAGAGAGAGAGAGAGAGAGAGAGAGAGAGAGAGAGAGAGAGATTGATTGGGATAGAACTCGAGATTGTTGACGGAAATGGGAGAGAAAAGTCTAGAGAGGTCGAGAGAGAAATGTATGAAACAGAACTGAAGAAACCAATTTAGGGATTTAGGAATTTAGAAAAGGGGGAAAATAAAATTGTGATTATTTTGCAACAATTTTCTCAAGTTGATTCTTCAACTCTAGGATTCCTTTATATTAACTCATATTTATATAGCCATATCCTGTCAATCATCATACACCATTACAACTTGGCCCTTTTTGGTCATGAGTCTCGTTAATTCTATACGCTTACCACTCGTAGTTGAACGTCTATTCTACCGAAAATCGGACATGACCTATTCGTAAAATGGACTATGCCTTGTACACAACATCTAAATTACTAATGCAATCATCCATAACAATTCATATATATATATATATATATATATATATAATACTAAAACGAAATATGCCTCGACTTGCAGTAAAAATATAAATAAATAAATAAGTCTTTAAAACAAAATCCACGCGACTAAAACAATTGATACAACATCCACACTCCTACTCATAACCATATTCATCCTTTCTTTGTCCATCCGGTTACACTGACTCTGGGACAGTTTTCAATCTTTTCCTTGACTCCTGAAAGTTTTCTCCACCTTTATCCCTTTGTTTCCTTATTTGTAGGCTTGTCCAGTGCTGTAACTATCTTGGTAAAATCTTTGACAACCTTCGATAATTCCTAGCTGGTCCTTCAAAGTTTTCAACCTCTGCTGGCATCTTAGACCTTTCCCGTTTCATTACTGCTTCCTCTTCTCGTAGTTCACCTCGATCCTTTCATCATTTCCTGAGAATTATTCCAATTGCAAAGCTTGTACTTAGAAATCCTTCTCATGTTCCTGAATTTCTTGAAATTTCATCCGATCTTGATTCCTTGAAACTGATCACCTATCTAGTAGTAAATAATTAACTGATTGACCTATTGCCTTTATCATGTTGTCATCAATTAATGTCATGCGTCTCAAAAAAGACCTCAAACACGTGCTAGCACTGCAAATAACAAGTGGACACTCAAGCAAACGAAAAAAATCATGCAAAAGATATGCATATTGGCTCAAAACTCACTTGGTGTGTAAAAGCACAATCAATCCCAAATATAAGTCTCTCTAACGCACCTACTTGTACTCAAAGCATATAGACCAAATTATCTTGCACATATTCATGTCATTCTAGTCTCTTACCACATTCAATAAGTCTTACCACATTCCTTCTCATATGTTTACCCTATTTGTAAACATCGAGGATTTAACTCAACTCAAACAAGAATGTAATAGCAAATAGTATATGTACTGTCACGAGGATCTCAAATGCTTAACTGTCAAGAGAAAGAAGACAAAGAAAATATACCGTTTTGAGGTATACTACACTTGAAGAAGTTCATTCAGTTGATCAAGCATCAGTGGAT
The DNA here is from genome assembly GCA_036435485.1 of Saposhnikovia divaricata. Classification (NCBI taxonomy): domain Eukaryota; kingdom Viridiplantae; phylum Streptophyta; class Magnoliopsida; order Apiales; family Apiaceae; genus Saposhnikovia; species Saposhnikovia divaricata. Next base: position 62,943,539 of record CM071595.1, on the reverse strand, counting down.
TAGTCAAGATAGTAGATTCTATTTATAGTGACAAGAGGTTCCTACAGTGGCAGAATACAGATTATAAAGGTTTGAAAAAGAGTGAAGAAAAGGAATAAAAGGAACCATAGTTTAAAGTCAATATATGAAGAACAGTCATTGCAGTTAGTCACTCATGAACCAGACCGTGCATCGAGTGTCAACATTAAACAGTGGTTGTTCATCATTAAATTCAGTGGTTCAAGCTATCAAGACTGATATAAGGGAAAATCATTGTGCAAGCAGCAGAAGTGTTAAATTAATTAACCACAAGGATTTTACTATCAAGTGGACTGGCTACGAGGAAAAAGAATTATATTAAAGAAATGTTAAATGATATATTCTTAATGCTGAAACCCCGGTTGGAATTGATATATCTTTTGTTAAGCAAAAGGAGTCCGGTTCCAGATCCTCAAGAGACCGCAGCTTAGAGATTAAGGATTTATTTATATTAATAAATATTTTATTTAATTAGAAAATTATATTTATAAATATCTAATAATATTAGATATTTATTTTTTATAATTTTCTGAATTAACTTAATTATTTATTAATTAAAGATTATAAGCTGTGCGAGTTAAAAAGCATTTTTACGGAGCCCATCCCTAATAGGACAAAATAGGCCCCGGTTGAATTTAGCAAAGTGGCAGGTCATTTGGTAGGCTTGTTAATTCAAGGCCCAATTATTTAGTACGAGAAGATATTACCAGCTGAATTGTTTACTTAGAAAACAATTGAATTGTTTTAAAAGGAGAAAAGAAATCAAGTAAACTTTCAATTGACAAAGATATGAAAACAAAGCAAAAGGTTAGGCAGGTAACCACTCAGCTGTTGCACGTGAAGCTGTCGGCACAGATCTTCATTCACTGCCCAGCGCGTGTCTTCCACACACTCGGAAGAAAAACCTGGAACAGCCGCGCTTGTTCCTCACCTCCTATCCCTGCTAGTGGTCTTCGATTGACAAGCTATTTCAGTTGGTTAACAATTCGGATAGTCATACCGAATGTTATAACAGGCAAAAGGAAAATTTGATTGTCATATTGAATCAGTGGATTGTCATAATAGTTAAAATGATAGTCATACCGATTGTCATAACAACTTATTGGACTGTCATATTAGAGTAATTGATTGTCATAGCCAAAGTCATAATGATTGTCACTAGATTAAAAAGAAGACACAGGGCAGGTATAAGATATTATTTGGTTTTGTTATAAAAGGAAGGCAGTGACTTACAGAACACACATCTTCACTTCTCTTAACAGATTAAACACAGAGAGATACATACCAAGAGAGAATGGGAGGAAGAAAAGAGAGAGACAAAGAATTATTTTCTTCTTTCCCCTTGAGCTTCAACTAAGTTTTAATTACTTGTAAATTCATCTCTAGGATTCATTGTAATATCTTAGCCACTAGAGTTTGATTATTTGTACCATTGGAACTATCTAGCGGATTAAGTTCCCTAGAACTTATCTCTCGAAATGCTTTTAGCATTCGATCTTTTTATTACAAATATGGCAAAGTTCATGTCGAATTTTCTATAAAATTTGTAATAATTAGTTTGGTAATCAAACCTTGTAATTTTTACCGTCTATTTAGACACACCCCTCCAAGTTTAATATAATTTTATATTTAACTTGAATATTGGCTTCGTTTTATTCCGCATCGAATTGTTTAAAATTTAATATACACACAAAGAACAATTTCGATAAAATGGTATAGTTTGTATTCAACCCCCCCCCCTTCTACAAATATTTTGGACCTAACAATTGGTATCTGAGCCTTTTGATTAACGCACAAATCAAGATCCTTATTTTTGTGGTCCACCAATTGGTTTTCGAGTTTGTTAGCCCATACACAAAACAAATTCGGTATTAGACCAAAACGTCAACTCCTCTTATTTTCGAATTTTTTTACTTTCAAAAGTTTTCAATTCTTAAGATTTTTGAAATTTAAATAATTTGAAATTATTTTTGGATTCTTTAACTTTCAAAATTTTAAATTTTTCAGATTTTTGAATTTTAAATAATCTAAATTTATTTTCGAATTTTTTAACGTTCAAAATTTTCATTTCATGATATTTTTTATCTTTAAATAATTTGAGCTTATATTTGAATTTTTTAATTCTTGAAATGTTCGATACTTGGAATTTTTGATTTTTAAACAACTTGAATTTATTTTCAATTTGTTTGATTCTCAAAATTTTCAATTCTTGATATTTTCAAATTTTAATTAACTTGAATTTATTTTCAGATTTTTTAACTCTAAAAATTTTCGTTTCTTGAGATTTTTTATTCTTAATTAATTTGACTTTAATTTCGATTTTTTTAATTCTTGAAGTTTTCAATACTTGGAATTTTTGATCTTTAAACAACTTGAATTTATTTTCAAATTGTCTAATTCTCAAAATTTTCAATTCTTGAGAATTTTGAATTTTAATTAATTTGAACTTATTTTCAAATTTTTTAATTCTCATAAATTTTCAAGTCCTTGAAGTTTTTGAATTTTAAATAATTTGAATTTATTCTAAGCCAATGGTTCGAAGAAGATTGTTAGTTGAAGATTCCTCCAGACGTCAAAGATGATTTGAACCTTTTGAAGAAAATGCATTATTCCACTGAGAATAATTTCTACCCGTTGAAGAATTATTTGTTAAGTTTTTGTAAGTCATATTCCATGTGACTTCTTGGTTTTCCGAAGCAGGAAAGGAAGAGGTTTTAGTGGATGGAATTTTTCTTGAAGATTTTAGTCAACTCTAGCGATTCAATTATATACAAACACTTAGTGGATTTCCCCAATGCTACATCCAAAACACTTAGTGGTTTGTCCCAATTGTATATCTTTCAAGAAATCAACGGAGATTTTAGAAGAATGGAATCAAGGAGGTTTGGGAATGGACTAGACTACAAACATCTTAGTCAGAAATTAATGATGGAACCTCAGAACAGACAGGGAGAGTTACTAATTCAGAAGGAGTATTAATGCTACATCCAGGGATCAGGCCTATCTATTTTGAAACAGAAACTCTTCAGGATATAGTTCAACTTCAAGAGGTGGTTACAAGACTGAGATGGTGGAAAGAAACAAGACTTGATAGTTGCAGTTATGAAAAGATATATGTGATAAGTAACTATCAAGGTGTGCAACATAGTACAAAATTCTGACAGACAAGGATGAATAGGGATTCATTATTTGAGATGAAACAGAAGCATCAGGGTAGAACTTATTGTTAAAGGAAAGAGTTGAGATGGACCAGATGATGATGAGAAAAACTTAATGAATATCTTGCTTTCATAGCAATCTCTGAAGATGATTCACCTCACATGTCTCAGGTATCAATTCTTCGAACTAATGTAATATGTAATTCTCGGAAATTCAGAGCATGTTAAGATCTTAGTTTTTAATTGTATATATCTTTGGTTAGGAGATCTTAAATGTGTATGAATATTTGCTGAATTTAATTAATTGCAGTAGTGAGTTAGAGCTGTTCCTTAGACAATATCTTTTAATTCTTAATTGCTATATGTTAAACATATAAGACCTCTGCTTAAGCTAGTTTCAGGATCGCTTGTAAAATAGATTTGTTTATTCATTCTGAATAGTTTGTTAATGTTTTAAAAAGGTTTAAAAGATGGATTGATTACCTAGGATGTTTGTAGAATACAAAGTTGTATCTAAAACTTACTTAGGTAATACAGACTATTAGCTGGTATATAACAACATCCTTGGACTGAATAGAATTAGTGATTACTTATTAATTCTTCGATTCCAACTGGTTTTAGAAAACTCTTGTATATAGGTTAACTGGATTTTCTAAATAGTATTACATGTCATAGTTTGCACATTTTAAATGTGTGATGGTTTGATTGCTATATGAATGCTATGTTTGTTGTTACAACTAATGCATTACATGTCATAGTTTGCATGTTTTAAATGTGTGATGGTTTGTATGCTGTATGTATGTCAAGTCTGTAGATTACCTCTATAAACAAAGATATCTCTAATCCATCTGGACCCAAGTAAATCTGGGTGCCAAGAACTTTTTATCCATTTGTGAATGTAGGGCTTAACATGTAACACCCCCAGATCCGGGGTCCGGGATCGGGTCGTTACTGCCTCATAACTTATACACAATACTTGACTTGAGTCCAAAATCAATAAGTAGCATGCTATGACCCCACAATAATATCCACTCACACACACAGTTATAGTCCCAGAGATGAAATTGAAATAAGTCTTACATAAAAGGGGTTTACGAATGAAAGTTATTACAATCCCAAAAGGATAACATCATAAGTTTAAAAGTTTTGCCGTTGATTACATTAATTATACATATAGTTAAACAGGAAACAAAAGCTGTCTAACTATGCTACCTCAGCAATGGCGACTAGCATCTCAGCGGGGAGTCCGGTGGGTCGGGTAACCCGCTTGCGCCGAGTGCGCCTGACGCGAGCCATCTGCCCTAGCTGTTGTTGTGACATAATATGAACAAAGCAAGGGTGAGCGAAAGCCCACCAACAATAATATAACTGAACAGTGATACATATATACAGTAGTTCAAAATATCTTTTGAAATCATATGCCATGCCTTAATGAAGTTATTGCCAGTATAATATAAAGGATGAAGTTACCAGGTAACTCAAAGTATTTGTTTGTAGAAATATCTGCTACATCAAAAGTAAGCGAGATATTCTCATTTCCATTAAAAGAGGAACTTGCATGAAAAGATTGCAATTCCAGTTATGAACACTTTTCCAGCTCTGCCAACAGTAATCATGTTGCAGGAAATAAATAAGTTTTGATGATGAACCAATGATGGAGTATTCACCGCGCCCGCTGTTCCAATCTTGATGATCAGTCGAGATCGTACAGCTCAAATTAGATTTACTACCGGTAGAAGGAAGAACTGATGGCTTTACTTGTCTACCGCCTTACTAGCTCTCCCCGGCCAACGGTTGGGCCAAAGGGGATGGACCGGCGCTACTCGGGCTCTTACACGACTCCTAGTTCAAATAGAATTAATGATTCTGAATGTAACGTTCGTCCCCCTATCCCCAAGTATAATACTTGTTGATAAGACTCCACAAAGTAGTCGTATCTAGTTGGAAAGGAAAATTCACCAATAACTTCCAAGCTATTGCTTGGTAATGAATATCAACTTGTTCCAACCATCTTACCCCTCGAAAGATGAGAAGGTAAACAACGACTTAATAAGTCAATAGCACCCGAGTTGCGAGTGAAGAGAATACTTTATGACCGGGAAGTCGATAAGATAAATATCATTTTCCAAGTAAGATTCCCTTATTATTAGGGAGATAGACTCAAAGAAGAATGATGTCTGAGAACCTTTCTTGATATAAGATTAATAATAATATGACTCCGAAATATTTTCCGTAATAATCGAAGAAGATAGACCTTATTGAGGTTATTCTAAGTAGGGAATAAATATTCAGAGAATATTTATTGAATTAAAAATATTTAGGAATATGAAAGAATATCTTTAATCAGAGTATTTCTCAAAATAATCCTTGAAGAAATATCAGGAGAATATTTATTGAATAAATAAATATTTAAATGAATATTCAAAATAATATTCATTAATTAATAAGGCCTGAAAGAAATATTTAAGATAATATTCATAATTAATTAGGAATTTAAATGAATATTCAAAAAGTAATATTCATTTAATGAATAATATTCTAAATGAATATCAAGTAATATTTATTTAGTAATCCAAGCTTTAAAGGAATATTCGAGATAATATTCGATAAATAAATCAAGCTTCAGATGAATATTAGAATAATATTCATCAAGTAATTAATATCTTAAATGATTATTCAATAGTAATATTCATTTAATAAAATAATATTCTAAATGGATATTCAAATAATATTCATTTAGTAGTCCAATCTTTAGAAGAATATTCGGAATAATAATCGCTAATCTATTCGACTCTGAATGAATATTGAAAAATATTATTCGTCGAATGGTTACGTTCAAATAATTATTTGAAGTACGGATCGTTAAATAAATAATCTCGAACGAATATTCAAATAATATTCGTCGCCCAAATAATGGAAAATATTTACTTAAATATTTTCCTCCGAGGTAATCTCGATATATCAAGAAATATTGACTCCCGGTCTATATTTAATGAATAAGATGTATACGCCGTTCTATGAGGGTCTTACAATAACCGGCTTATAATTGATACGTTAGCTATCTAATTTATAAGCCAATAAACAATCAGGGAACAAGCATAAAGATATAACTGGAAAGTAGGCATGCATGCTATGGCATATGTATAACAGAAAACATATATATATATATATATATATATATATATATATATATATATATATATATATATATATATATATATATATATATATATATTCAATCACAACAACAGCCTAAAAGAAGGGAATTGAAACTTGCCTGGTAGTCGAGTACGGTAAGGGGTAGTGGTAGCGGGTCCCGGGTCAGCTTGGTGATCTATAAATAGCAAAGGCATTCGGGATTAATCATTTAACATCTTAAAAGTTAAGTTATACTTAAATCGAAACACGTTCTCGAGTTATCTCGTTATACCCCTTTTAGTGGATTCCTTTTTATCATCGATCCGACCCGACATTCGTTCGTTAATACGACATGTCACTGTACTTACACTTGGGACATACTTAAGTCATACAAGTTCTAAAGTCGATCGTTACGAATCAATATTATACTCCGAGTTTTATCGCCCGTTTTCTAAGTGTTTTACCGAAGTTATAATCAAGCGGGTTTTTATGGGTTCGTTCGCGTTTAACTTGGATTCCAACATTTTTATAAAATCGGAAAACGATCCGTTTGACATGTGGTTTTCTCTCATACCTTCCTTATGACCTCTAGTATTTATTTACCAAGATTAGCAACCAAATTACTCATGTTAAGGGGGTTCAATTGCAGTTACGAATTCGTACTTACGGTTCCGAACTACTTTTAGTAAATCGGCCTTAAATCCTAAACCGTAAGTCCGTTTGATCCGATTCTTTTTCCAAAATGATCTACGACTCGAGATCTACAAGGTTATGTTATATAATTAACCAGATCAGTGAATTATAGCTACTGATATGCACGAGTTTCAAGGTTTAACGAAATTCCGGCATTATAACGGCTATAAATCGAGCGTTCCAAAAATTATAACATCAAAACCAAGCCACACCGGGCATAATACACATCTTATATACATGATTCTCATCCAAATCTGTCCAAGATCATATCACTTCATCCTTATAATCATCATATGTTTCAACCACTACAAGATCATGCTAATCAAGCTTATAACCATGCTAATATCATAACTATACTAAAACTCATCAAGATCATGCATATACTTAAAGTAAAACCTAGGGTTTCAAGAGAGTTATACCTTCCTTGGTGTGTCTAGGAGTCTAACAAGCCTTGATCTAGTCCTTGGATCACCTTAATATAGCTTAGAGCAACAAAGAAAACCAAGAAAACAAAGTTAGTTTCTAAGGGTTACTATTCATCATCACTTTTGTAAAAATCATAGAAAATAGAAAAATAAGAGTTTGTCCTTAAATTTTTACCACATCTTGGCCTCTTCATAAGCTTTGTTTTCAGTCCTAGATCATCAGATTTGAAGCTTCCTAGCTAGGGTTTTGAGCCCCCTTTCTCCTCTGGACAGAAACTGTCAAGCACAGATCAGTTTGGTTTCTTCAACTTTGGGGAGGGATTTAACTAGGCTATACTACTTGGATTGCCATGAAATTTTTAACGAACCTTGCCCATGGAGTAGAGAAGCTATGGTTAAAATTTGGTGATTTTATCATGAATAGAAATGGAGATATGAATTTTCTTCTTGAGAGTGCTTCTACTGGGCAGTTTAGAGAAAATGGAGAGAGATGGAGTTTGACTTGCTTCTCTTGCACTAATCTAGCATAAAGTGATTTCTTTGGATAATATCTATGGTAAAGTAGCTTTATTAAAGCTATTATGTCATGCATGATGTATTTTGAGGGGGCATGTGTCTTAATCTTGTGGTTGGATGATGAAAGGAGCTAAGTACTTAGTTTAAGTCTCTAATTGTTCTAGTTACTCATGTAACTACTTGGTTACTTGATCATATCCACTTGTACATGCATCAACTTGATCTGCTTGTTCTTTTGTCCGGTTATTACTCAATTCACTGGTCGTTCGAAGGAATATCTTGAAGATTTCTAGTTAGGGTTTACCCGGAAACCGTCTCGATATTTATACTATCATTATTAATTTTCTTTAATAATTCTCGAATCCAAATTCCATAAATCTTTCCAATAACTCTTTAAGTCCTTCAGTGTCCAGGGAAATCTCGGGGAAAATAAAAGTGCTGTTTTTCAGAATCCGATAGCTTTTACATACACTCTTTTTCCCCCTGGATCACTAATACGAACTCAGAATTTCGTTCCGGGTACTTCTATATAGCGTCGTCTAATAATATTCCTAAATCCACCAAAATCACTATTCATCCATTTTTCTTTACTCATCCTCTTAGGATTGTACAATTGTCCCTGATCTCTTTCGATCGTTCCTTAACCTTTTTACGGACCCACTGGACCAATATCAGATATCGATTTGGATGACATAAGAATAATCTTCTCCTTTAGAATTATCAAATCTCAATTCCCTAGGAGATAGATAATTCTTATCTAAAGTGTCAACCAATAGTATTCTTCAAGACATATAAATATTTAAATCGAATTCCATTCCTTCCATTCATTATCTCAATCGTTACATCGTAGTCGAAATCACTATTCACCATTACCTCAGTACATAATAAAAAGTTTTTAATTATATCCAAAATTTGGGGTTCTTACAGTCTCCCCTCCTTAAAAGGATTCCGTCCCGGAATCAGGTAGGAAGCAAAGAGTCGTTTGTCTGTCGTTTACTTTTTAGCTTCCTGGTCAATTCTTAGTCGTTCTATCCTTTCTCAGCACATCTTCTAGTGCTACAATCCATACTTTATCCTTTTTCCATCAACTTTGCTACTTTTCGTACAACACACTATCCGGGTTATGATCTTACTCAGTCTTATCCTTATTGATACCTGCAATGACATTGGTATCACTATCCCACTGCGAATTTGGAGGTAACCTCGCTCGCACTGTGCATTTCCTGATCGCTTTAATCTTCGCAATCTCGATCAATATAGAGAAGTGGAAAGATTTATTGAGAGATCACTATGACCAATTGAACATTTGTTATATTGCATAGCTAGTACAGAAGGGGGCCAGCCTTTAGTACTTGACAAGCAATTAAACAAGTTATGGTATTCCACTTAGATTTCTATCACATAGACAAATAGTCACGTAGCAGTACCTCCCCTCCTTAAAGGGTTGTTCTTCTCAATTCACAAAGAAGATGAATAAGAGAGAAGAAAAGAAAAGAATTCTAAAGGATTATAGAAAGTTTTCATGATTGTAAAATATCATACTCAGAATTTACCTCTGAACTATAGAGGTTCATTAAGGAAGAAATTAATCATAATTATATCCAATACTATTTGATCGTAACCTCACGTGTCAACATATCTTGCTACTTTGTCCACTATTCTCTGGACCTGTACCCTGGTTCAACCTTAGCAACACTTACTTTTGGAAAATCTTTGAACCTCTCAGGTTAAATCTTAGTTTCTTGCTTGACACCATTGTTACTGACATTCCATGTCACGCTACTAGCTTTTTCATATCTATAATATTAACACTATCAGGTTGTCATCCCGAGAATTCATCGGAAAACCCATTTATTAATCCATTCCTAACATTCCTTGCTTCATATTCCGTAGTTGCTTTCCCCGTCTTTTCTTTATCAATCACATCCTTCTCATTATCTGATTCTTATTTACTTCTGTTATTTACTTTCACCTTCATCTCTTTATTGAGACACCTTTTGCACTTGGTACCTCCTTATCGGCATTCCGTCACATTTACTCTATAATCATCACGTTATTCCAATTTAAACTTTCCGAAATGAATCTGGCCCGATCCCTTAAATATAATCTACTTCTGCCAAGCTTGTTTCTCATCACTTGTTCTTTTCTACCAGTGGTTTTCCACAGGTTGTTCTTCGTAAGTCAGACCAGGTCGTATATCTACTTGCTCGTACTCTTATCACCTATCGAGTATCTGCATTTTACTGGCGTAGCCTTGCCATATGAAAACCTATTATGACCGGGCTATAAGTTTTGGGGGTAAAACTGGCTCGAATGCCACCTTCCGAACACTTTTAAACTCTCAAGTGGTCTAATAAGTCTCGGCTCAACTGCCCTTCTCTCTAAGTCTCATTAATTCTTTCCACGGGAATACATTTAGCATCATGAATCATCAACCTCATATTCTCTATCTTGTTTGTGCAGAAGTACACTAACACAAACTTGCTTGTCATTCATCAACATGCCACTTAGCTCATTAATAGCAGCACTTTCTTTATCTTTACGCTGTCATCTACTTTCTTAAAAGAATCGTCATCGCTTGTTATTTACGTAGTGCGTTAATAGCTAACCATACGGGTTTTAATCCTTTAGGGAGACAAAGTAATCACTATTCCTTATCCATAAGGAACACTTCCTAAATTTGATGTAGATATTACATGAAGTAGATAAAATTGCAGAAGAGTTTCAAGCATCGCAGCTAGGTCCGGTTGATGAAACTATCACTCATGCAGCTTCCATAAAAGACTGGAAACTTAACGGTTTACTTCGTCAATTTTGTATCATGGTCCTGGTTTGCCTCAAAACGGGACCTTCTAAGGTACGTAATATGCTTAAGACTCCATCAAGAATCGAATCTTTACTTAAACTATTATTACCTTTGATTCTTGCACAATCATCAAAAGGAGTGTAAATTCCTCCACTCCGATATGACCTTCAAGGTCTTTCCAAATATCATTTTGTTTCTTCGGTATGAACATTTGTAATTATTCCTTTATACTTAGACTGTCGGCCACCTCATTGGCCTTTCCTGATAATAATAATTCCTTGTAATCCATGTTTTCTGGATACATTCCAACTCAAAATTTTCTACCTCATTCCCATCACTGTTGGGTGAAAGCATTCTCCCTTAAGCTCTGCTGAAGGAGAAAAATATATCTATCAGTCTTTTTTTTTCCATAAGTCATTGCTTCCACCTACCCGTGGGAACTTTATCACGTTTATTCCCACTCCTACTTAGGATACTTCTTTTCTTAGTTCTTTCCTTATCTTAGGATAATCTCAACCTTTATAGGTTCAATCCATACTTCCTCAGGGTTTCATACATGCATCATCTGGTATATTGCTACTGTGTCTTACATTCTCTTCCAAACTTCTAGTTGGAAACTCAAAATATTAACTTTTCCGTGTAAGGTTTCTTAGGTCGTCCTCATCATTCCTCCTGCATTTTCTAGGTACAGGGTATATCAAAACGTCATTGATCAATACTCTAATAATTCTATCTATGTTCTTTCCAGAACACTTTTTAATAATCCTTACCGGTCATTGTTGCCTTAGCAAGTCCAACTCATATCATCTGAATTCATAATGTCGTTATTAGGGTTAATGCCATCCCTTGTGCATTCCCCAGGGTTTGTCTTAATTTATGGATATCCTATCCTTAATTCAACTGCCAAGGAATTCTTGCGTCCTGTACTTGGCAATCAAATCATGTCTCCTTAATAAGGGCCTCTTCTCAATCATTCTCATTTGATAATCGATCGGTGGCTTAATGCTACTTTCAGATAGTTGTCAGCCTATTTAACCTTCCAAAAGACAACGTATGTCTATCTGCTCTCTTACAGAACTTGGTACTGGTAGCAAGGAAGTTCTGGAAGGTATTGGTCGAGTCGAGTTCAACGTGAATCTCTTAGTACTTATCGTTCTTCTCAAAGGTAATTGCCTTAGACGAAATTTCTACAGCATACTGATCCATCTCTGACCATTTCTATACTCTCTTCATAAACTTTCGTTGTTTACTTTCCTTAGTCATAATATATTCATGGTATTCATGATACCCTAACATCATACATCTCAAGTCATTATACTTCCATTTTTTTTCGTAATCTTGGACGATCATATACACATGAATCACTTTAGTACGGGTGACCCCATTCCAAAAGTCTAGTAAATTCCCAATCCAAACAGGGGTTGCAAAGGGTTCAGTAGAAGATTCCTACAATCTCATTAATATTTCCGTCATATCAGAAACCCTTGCAGTCGGTGCTTACTTAGAAGCAACCCTGCTTTGTCCTTTCATTGCTGGTCTAGTCACTTGATAGTCCTTTGTGACTTGGCCTCAACTGGCCACACTAAAATAAAAATATATGATTTTAGGGGTTGGCTAATAGCATTACTTTTCTAGCAATTGCTGGCATAGTGCCTTCTTCTTTGATACCTTTCTACCTTTCCAAAACTTTACTTCATATAAGTCTTAATCGGCTACTCAGCGCCGTCTCCGGTCACCTTTCCTCTATTTTTATCTTTTCAACTATTCTTATCCACGTGCCACACAAGCTTACCATTCCTGGCATAACAGCCTTTTCACTTAAGTCAATCCCGGAGTTTCTCAGTCCGGCTGGTTTCTTACTTACATTTCCTGTTTTCGTCAAATCTCACTTCATCATTGTATTTCTACAATCAATAGCGATAACCAGGGTCTGTCCACCAACCCATATAGCGGTTAATTTACCCAATTCACGGGGTTCGCCCCAGTTTCTACTCTCTTCCATGATGTTCTCTGATAATCAAAAAGACAAGGTTTGCCAAAATTCGTTGAAATTCTTCCCAGAATTAGGGAAATTTTGGTCAATCTATCCATCTACTGGTAACATTAAGGAGACCGATTTCGAAACCTGAAGAATAGTTTAATGAACCTCCAAGCAGGTAGAACCGTAGGCAGTCATAACTAACGAAATAATCGTCATCAGGTTGGAAGTTTAACCCCTGGAGAGGAACCAATTATATATATCCCTTAGAAGGGAATCAACAGTTTTAAACTGAAACTTGTCGCAATGTCCTGATACCTATACGTCCTGATACCCATACATCCTGATATTCAATATTACCAAATGTCAGTCTACCTGACTACTAGTCTCAGAAGGAACATTACCGTCGGAGTTGGTTGTCCCACAAAATTGGCACTACTAAGGCCATCCGATCTGGTGGACCTTGCTGTTCGAAGGCATTCGCAAGTACCTTGTCGTGTTGCGCAAGCACACATCATAATCCTTTATGCGAAGCATCGTTGGAAGCACAAAGTCTCCTTTTTCCATTAAGCAATGCCAACTCTTAGTCATTACCAATTTCATCTTTTAGCTCTAGGAAGATTTTCTCACATTTTTCTCTTTAACTACTGATCGTATTACTTGATCCATTATAATTCCGCGTCGGAGTAAACTTAAGGTAACTACTATAATCCATTCAACGAAAAGAAAGAATTTAATATTTCTCTGAATCACATGCATCTAACATTTCTGGTTCATCATTTAACTGTGTTGCAATAACTCTATACTCAGTCTCTGACAATAGTCTCATTACGAGTTCATCTTGACTCACTGGTCTTATCTTCTGGTAGGTTCTGAGATCATTGTCTTGCTTACTACTTCCCTATATAACTTTATCCAATCATGCTGTCACTTCCCAATGTTTTCACTTTCTAACTGATTCATTCATAAAATGGACATTTTCCTGAGTAAAACAACTTCATCAACCTCAATTTGGTTCTATAAATTACAACCTATGACATCTGCCTTCTCATGGCGAATTATTACTGACAATATTCATACTAATTCATTTGTCAAATGATATGGCACTTACTGCCTCCTTCTCAAATATTTCTAGGGATTCTGCTCCTCGCCCTAAATCGATGTCTTTGATAATCATACATCCCTCTAGCTCTTTCTTCGTTAATATGAAAGTCTCTGAGGATTCTCGTCTATTCCCGTATAAGATATCAAGTAATTCTTCCAATCCGTCTTACTTGCTGGTACAACATCCAGTAGTCCGGCTACGAATCCAACATGAATCTTTGGTTCTCTTGCTAATAGCTCAGCTCTTTATGCTCACTTTTCTGAGCACTATACCTTAATCATCTCAGTCTTTCTGGCTGTAGCCCTCATTCCTCGAGGGTAAGCTCCTTATCCTAACAGGATTTTCCTTATCTGCTGGAACCTCTTCCGGGTATCCAGTAGGGTACTCCATCGAATTTACCCGCTGATCTTCAGCACATAAAGCATCATCGCGCTGCTGCTCTTATGCCTCAAGGTCAGTCGCCTTATTCGTCGATACGATATCGAGCTAAGTTACTATCATGATACTTAAGAGTTCCCATAAGGGTTTTATACGTCATCACTACCTTAAGTAGTCCGACTATGAACTTGACAAGAGTTCTTATTATCTTAGTGAATTTATTGTTTTAACGTCGCCTCATCTCTGGGGTTTATAACGTACGCTCTGATACCACTTCTGTAACACCCCCAGATCCGGGGTCCGGGATCGGGTCGTTATTGCCTCATAACTTATACACAATACTTGACTTGAGTCCAAAATCAATAAGTAGCATGCTATGACCCCACAATAATATCCACTCACACACACACAGTTATAGTCCCAGAGATGAAATTGAAATAAGTCTTACATAAAAGGGGTTTACGAATGAAAGTTATTACAATCCCAAAAGGATAACATCATAAGTTTAAAAGTTTTGCCGTTGATTACATTAATTATACATATAGTTAAACAGGAAACAAAAGCTGTCTAACTATGCTACCTCAGCAATGGCGACTAGCATCTCAGCGGGGAGTCCGGTGGGTCGGGTAACCCGCTTGCGCCGAGTGCGCCTGACGCGAGCCATCTGCCCTAGCTGTTGTTGTGACATAATATGAACAAAGCAAGGGTGAGCGAAAGCCCACCAACAATAATATAACTGAACAGTGATACATATATACAGTAGTTCAAAATATCCTTTGAAATCATATGCCATGCCTTAATGAAGTTATTGCCAGTATAATATAAAGGATGAAGTTACCAGGTAACTCAAAGTATTTGTTTGTAGAAATATCTGCTACATCAAAAGTAAGCGAGATATTCTCATTTCCATTAAAAGAGGAACTTGCATGAAAAGATTGCAATTCCAGTTATGAACACTTTTCCAGCTCTGCCAACAGTAATCATGTTGCAGGAAATAAATAAGTTTGGATGATGAACCAATGATGGAGTATTCACCGCACCCGCTGTTCCAATCTTGATGATCAGTCGAGATCGTACAGCTCAAATTAGATTTACTACCGGTAGAAGGAAGAACTGACGGCTTTACTTGTCTACCGCCTTACTAGCTCTCCCCGGCCAACGGTTGGGCCAAAGGGGATGGACCGGCGCTACTCGGGCTCATACACGACTCCTAGTTCAAATAGAATTAATGATTCTGAAAGTAACGTTCGTCCCCCTTTCCCCAAGTATAATACTTGTTGATAAGACTCCACAAAGTAGTCGTATCTAGTTGGAAAGGAAAATTCACCAATAACTTCCAAGCTATTGCTTGGTAATGAATATCAACTTGTTCCAACCATCTTACCCCTCGAAAGATGAGAAGGTAAACAATGACTTAATAAGTCAATAGCACCCGAGTTGCGAGTGAAGAGAATACTTTATGACCGGGAAGTCGACAAGATAAATATCATTTTCCAAGTAAGGTTCCCTTATTATTAGGGAGATAGACTCAAAGAAGAATGATGTCTGAGAACCTTTCTTGATATAAGATTAATAATAATATGACTCCGAAATATTTTCCGTAATAATCGAAGAAGATAGACCTTATTGAGGTTATTCTAAGTAGGGAATAAATATTCAGAGAATATTTATTGAATTAAAAATATTTAGGAATATGAAAGAATATCTTTAATCAGAGTATTTCTCAAAATAATCCTTGAAGAAATATCAGGAGAATATTTATTGAATAAATAAATATTTAAATGAATATTCAAAATAATATTCATTAATTAATAAGACCTGAAAGGAATATTTAAGATAATATTCATAATTAATTAGGAATTTAAATGAATATTCAAAAAGTAATATTCATTTAATGAATAATATTCTAAATGAATATCAAGTAATATTCATTTAGTAATCCAAGCTTTAAAGGAATATTCGAGATAATATTCGATAAATAAATCAAGCTTCAGATGAATATTAGAATAATATTCATCAAGTAATTAATATCTTAAATGATTATTCAATAGTAATATTCATTTAATAATATAATATTCTAAATGGATATTCAAATAATATTCATTTAGTAGTCCAATCTTTAGAAGAATATTCGGAATAATAATCGCTAATCTATTCGACTCTGAATGAATACTGATAAATATTATTCGTCGAATGGTTACGTTCAAATAATTATTTGAAGTAAGGATCGTTAAATAAATAATCTCGAACGAATATTCAAATAATATTCGTCGCCCAAATAATGGAAAATATTTACTTAAATATTTTCCTCCGAGGTAATCTCGATATATCAAGAAATATTGACTCCCGGTCTATATTTAATGAATAAGATGTATACGCCCTTCTATTAGGGTCTTACAATAACCGGCTTATAATTGATACGTTAGCTATCTAATTTATAAGCCAATAAACAATCAGGGAACAAACATAACGATATAACTGGAATGTAGGCATGCATGCTATGGCATATGTATAACAGAAAACATATATATATATATATATATATATATATATATATATATTCAATCACAACAACAGCCTAAAAGAAGGGAATTGAAACTTGCTTGGTAGTCGAGTACGGTAAGGGGTAGTGGTAGCGGGTCCCGAGTCAGCTTGGTGATCTATAAATAGCCAAGGCATTCGGGATTAAACATTTAACATCTTAAAAGTTAAGTTATACTTAAATCGAAACACGTTCTCGAGTTATCTCGTTATACCCCTTTTAGTGGATTCCTTTTTATCATCGATCCGACCCGACATTCGTTCGTTAATACGACATGTCACTGTACTTACACTTGGGACATAGTTAATTCATACAAGTTCTAAATTCGATCGTTACGAATCAATATTATACTCCGAGTTTTATCGCCCCTTTTCTAAGTGTTTTACCGAAGTTATAATCAAGCGGGTTTTTAGGGGTTCGTTCGCGTTTAACTTGGATTCCAACATTTTTATAAAATCGGAAACGATCCGTTTGACATGTGGTTTTCTCTCATACCTTCCTTATGACCTCTAGTATTTATTTACCAAGATTAGCAACCGAATTACTCATGTTAAGGGGGTTCAATTGCAGTTACGAATTCGTACTTACGGTTCCGAACTACTTTTAGTAAATCGGCCGTAAATCCTAAACCGTAAGTCCGTTTGATCCGATTCTTTTTCCAAAATGATCTACGACTCGAGATCTACAAGGGTATGTTATATACGTAACCAGATCAGTGAATTATAGCTACTGATATGCACGAGTTTCAAGGTTTAACGAAATTCCGGCATTATAACGGTTATAAATCGAGCGTTCCAAAAATTATAACATCAAAACCAAGCCACACCGGGCATAATACACATCTTATATACATGATTCTCATCCAAATCTGTCCAAGATCATATCACTTCATCCTTATAATCATCATATGTTTCAACCACTACAAGATCATGCTAATCAAGCTTATAACCATGCTAATATCATAACTATACTAAAACTCATCAAGATCATGCATATACTTAAAGTAAAACCTAGGGTTTCAAGAGAGTTATACCTTCCTTGGTGTGTCTAGGAGTCTAACAAGCCTTGATCTAGTCCTTGGATCACCTTAATATAGCTTAGAGCAACAAAGAAAACCAAGAAAACAAAGTTAGTTTCTAAGGGTTACTATTCATCATCACTTTTGTAAAAATCATAGAAAATAGAAAAATAAGAGTTTGTCTCTCAAATTTTTACCACATCTTGGCCTCTTCATAAGCTTTGTTTTCAGTCCTAGATCATCAGATTTGAAGCTTCCTAGCTAGGGTTTTGAGCCCCCTTTCTCCTCTTGACAGAAACTGTCAAGCACAGATCAGTTTGGTTTCTTCAACTTTGGGGAGGGATTTAACTAGGCTATACTACTTGGATTACCATGAAATTTTTAACGAACCTTGCCCATGGAGTAGAGAAGCTATGGTTAAAATTTGGTGATTTTATCATGGATAGAAATGGAGATATGAATTTTCTTCTTGAGAGTGCTTCTGCTGGGCAG
This sequence comes from Saposhnikovia divaricata, assembly GCA_036435485.1. Classification (NCBI taxonomy): domain Eukaryota; kingdom Viridiplantae; phylum Streptophyta; class Magnoliopsida; order Apiales; family Apiaceae; genus Saposhnikovia; species Saposhnikovia divaricata. The sequence goes on along the minus strand of CM071595.1, from coordinate 62,925,272 downwards.
TTTAGAGAAAATGGAGAGAGATGGAGTTTGGCTTGCTTCTCTTGCACTAATCTAGCATAAAGTGATTTCTTTGGATAGTATCTATGGTAAAGTAGCTTTATTAAAGCTATTATGTCATGCATGATGTATTTTGAGGGGGCATGTGTCTTAATCTTGTGGTTGGATGATGAAAGGAGCTAAGTACTTAGTTTAAGTCTCTAATTGTTCTAGTTACTCATGTAACTACTTGGTTACTTGATCATATCCACTTGTACATGCATCAACTTGATCATCTGCTTGTTCTTTTTTCCGGTTATTACTCAATTCACTGGTCGTTCGAAGGAATATCTTGAAGATTTCTAGTTAGGGTTTTCCCGGAAACCATCTCGATATTTATACTATCATTATTAATGTTCTTTAATAATTCTCGAATCCAAATTCCATAAATCTTTCCAATCACTCTTTAAGTCCTTCAGTGTCCAGGGAAATCTCGGGGAAAATAAAAGTGCTGTTTTTCAGAATCCGATAGCTTTTACATACACTCTTTTTCCCCCTGGATCACTAATACGAACTCAGAATTTCGTTCTGGGTACCTCTATATAGCGTCGTCTAATAATATTCCTAAATCCACCAAAATCACTATTCATCCATTTTTCTTTACTCATCCTCTTAGGATTGTACAATTGTCCCTGATCTCTTTCGATCGTTCCTTAACCTTTTTACGGACCCATTGGACCAATATCAGATATCGATTTGGATGACATAAGAATAATCTTCTCCTTTAGAATTATCAAATCTCAATTCCCTAGGAGATAGATAATTCTTATCTAAAGTGTCAACCAATAGTATTCTTCAAGACATATAAATATTTAAATCGAATTCCATTCCTTCCATTCATTATCTCAATCGTTACATCGTAGTCGAAATCACTATTCACCATTACCTCAGTACATAATAAAAAGTTTTTAATTATATCCAAAATTTGGGGTTCTTACATAACAGGTTAATCGATTATGCATTGTTAATGATTTATTCAAAACATATCATCGAAGAAAGAACCCTACTATCAAATATGATTGTGAAGACAGGCCAAGTGGTTTTCCGTTGGAGACAACAACAAGGGTATGACCTAGGGTCATGGCTATTCAATATCTAAGAATGTTGTCAGTAATAAAGCATCTGTTAGAAGATGAAGAGCCTACTATTTGAGGATTAAGGAAAGAAAACTTATTTGTAACTGACTTAGAATCTCAATCAATGGTGAAGTCAACATATTTAATCTAAAGCTTCATCAGACAAGGGTTCAGCTATAACATAAGAAGCTCTCAAACCTTAATGTCAAATCAAAAGATTCTTTCCTGGAAATCGAATCAGTAAAGGAGACTGCCTCATCTGGAATTAAAGCAAAATGAAATTATGAGGCATGTCATAAAGGGAAGTCAAAGAAGCATCACACAGAAGTTCAACATCAATATATATATATATATATATATATATACTTTAGTGGTGATGACTGATGACGTCTCTCAACAAACAAGTTGGTGTTCAGACAATCTGAAGACAAGACACCACTGATGGTGATTGATCACATCTAGAAGAGTGGCAGGAAGCAAAACTGACTATGACAACTTGGAGAGCAGATTACAGGACATATCAATTAGTGTTATGGATGATTTTTGCACCTTCAAGAGTATTAATGCTGAAGCAGTCAATAGTTTGCTACTGGCGTGATGGAACCCTGATCAGTAAGAAATATAGGAAGACCCCACAAGTATGAAGGAAATTGTTTTGCAATGATAAATAGAACTGAGCATCTTGGTAATCAGCTAATGCTCAAGAGGATAATTTCCTTGGTTACTCAATGGAGTCTACAACCGACAGGGTGCTTGTTATTAATCAACAGAAGGTGGTTGAAAGTCTTAGTGATGTTCAACAACTTCTAGCTCCCATATGTCAATGGGGATGATGATTCAGATCCAAGCAATGTCAAACATGGAGAATCTTCATGTAAATCCAGCAACAGCTTAGGGGGAGCAACAGAAGGATCAACTAGTCCACTCAACACCACATTGAAAATCAAAGGACACTATGAGAACATGTCTGCCAAGACAAAGAGTGCTGACTCAATTAACTCTTTGTCCTAGTTCTTAGTGTTCCTAATGGTGGAAGTAAAATACTAGCAGAGCTTCAAGTACCAAAGATTATTTCTTTAGTTTTCTTTCAGAAGAAACTAAGAAAGCTACAAAGGCTCTGAAAGATCCAGATTAAGTGATTGCAATGCAAGATGATCTTAATCAGTACTAAAGGTAGAATGTAGGGAAGCTGGTATCCAGACCAAACAACAAGGCTGTAATTGGTACAAGGATAACCGGAAGTCTAACTGGATGTCAAGGCATTGTTATGAGGGACAAGGCCAAACTGGATGCTAGGTTACAATTTGATCAAATGATATATCTGACAAGAAGAACCAGTGACAAGACTTGAGGATATCAGGCACCTTCTGCACATTCATGATTATAATGGACATCTGGACCTATTGAATCTGGATGCTAGAGGAATGTGAACAAGTGCACTCCTGGTTGGTGAGATAATGGAAGATCTCTATAGGTTAGTATTAATTGGTATCATCACTCAAGCAAGCATGGAAGACATGGTATGACACCCTAACTATAATTTAACATTTGGTATCAATCTTTAACATTTGGTATCTTTTAACAATTGGTGTCATATTTATAGAACTCTCTACATCTTTAGGCACAAACATAAGTGATATATATGTGCAATGATATCTTGATTATATTATATGTTGGTCTACTAAATATAAATTGGTATCAAGATATTTGCTATTTTGATGTTGGTAAAGTTGCAATTCTTTTGATTTACTTTAGTAAGCCAAAAGAATGATGACAATAAAAGTAAGTCAAGGATCTTTTGTTTCTTTTCAGAAGATTCTAGACCTGTCAAGACTCTCTACCAACCCACCATTATAGCTAGCTTTTGACCTTTTAGTTTGGACCTAACAAGTTGGTAATCAAAAATCTTAAGCTGGACCCAAATTTGAGGAAATGGTACCTTAGAGATATTTGACTCAACAAGTTCAGGATCTACTAATTATGACCTAAACAGACTATAGAGGAATCATCAGCTCATTATCTTATTCAATTGATAATAGATCACTTACACACATATTATACTCTCAATATGAATATGCAAGGCACCAAGTGGAACCTAGAGAATCTATTCTTGTAGTTATTACAATTGATTTTTAGATGTCTTAAGTTGGACCCAAATCTGCGGAGATGGTATGCTAGAGACATCAGTTCTGACATGTTTTGCTACATAGAGACAGATCAAATGAGTTGTACGAAAGCAGAAGAACACAAGGAATCAATTTCATCTCCAACAATTCTGTGGAACACTCAGACTAAGCATCTTGCATAAGGTATCAATTATTTTGAGAGCATGTCTTTAATTAAGATTAACTTGCAGTCATGTTTACTAAATCACTTGATGAAATTAATTTTTCAAGATTGGTTTGTAAACTTGGGATTTTATTAATGATATATGATTTGTAAATCTCATCTGTTAAGTAATTCTTAAGTAAGCTCACAAGTATTCAATTGTCCGTATTGAAAGGACTTGTGATTTTACTATAAGTAATTCTTAAATGAGTTTACAAGTATTCGATTGTCAATATTGAAAGGACTTGTGTATTCATTGTAAGAAATTCATAAATGAGTTCATAAGTATTCAGTTGTCCATATTGAAAGGACTTGTGAACTTATTTACATCCAGACCTCACACTGAGAATTATCTGTTAGATAATTGCCATGTGTATAATTGCAATATATTTCAGTGGTGATTATTTAAGGATAATTTAAATACTTAAATGCTAAATCTAACTCATAGAGATTTAGTATTTATTTATTTAATTATTTACTTTGATTAATATGAATTATAGTTACTGAAGTAATTCAATTTAGTATTTGCTCTGTACCTCATATATCAAAATAAATATGAATCATAACTAATTTGGACCTAATCTGTGTTAGTCTTCAATTAGTTGTGAGATGTTAATTCTAGTGAATTTATCAATGCTCCATTTTCTGAAATTCACTACAGTTAATATCATATTTCTAACAATTGGTTGTATTGAAGTTTTGACTTGGATCAATTAATGATATTTAGTTAGAATTTTATTTATTAACTAATTGTGAGATGTATTGGTATGTGTGAAATTACTTAGAACTCCTCTAAGTAATCATTGTCTTATCTTTTACGATTCACACATACTACTATACAGGGTGTGAAAATTCTCTAAGTAGAACTTTGGATATTGACATAACTAAAGAGACCATAGTTCATTTACTTTGAATAATTTTTATGCTTAATTGTAAGCTTCCAATAACTTTGATAATAAATAATATATACAATGGATCAAGGTGTATTGGACTTAGAATATTTTTTCTAAGGTTGCATACAAGACAACTTTGGTAATCGAGTCTTATTTATTGAACCAAGTTTGTCTATAACTAGGAGTTATTAGGAGTTAACAATTGTTATTATCGAGGAGTTGCCTTGAAGTCATAATTTTGAAATGTTTACATCTAAAGAACTTGTGTATTTCTTGTCAACCAGTTCCTCGTACTTATGAATGTCAGTGAATGATAGTCATAAGTAGTTAGATACTAATATTCATTCTGTCAATTGGTATTCAATGTAACAATTCAATCTTCATTGAAATAAATTTATCTAATAATTGGTATCATTGAATATTTAGTATTTAACAGTGATTATTTCTATCTTAGTTAAATTATGATTTGAAGCAATTATATGTTTTATTTGATCATAATTGAATTTTGGTAAAATAATCACAAACACAATTGCTTGCATTTTAAAGTGTTTGACAAATACTAATAGTTGGTATCAAATAGTAAAATATTTGTTTACTAACAATTGCTGGTTGCTCTGATACTTTATTGCAAATTGATTATGATATATATATATATATATATATATATATATATATATATATATATTAGCTCTGATGATATTACTTAGAATTTATTCTAAGTAACTGTTGTTTATCTACAAATCAATAGTGCTATTATATATTTAATCAAATCTTTCTTTCTTTCTAAATTACTACGAAGTCAAGAGTTTGTGTCTTTTAAAATTAAAACGACATAGTTTTCATTAAAAGACATGATAATACATTGTTTTATGCATAAATACAAACTCTTGCACATTAACAGTTTTTATAAGAAAACTCAATTCTTTCTATAGTTGTGATTGCTTATATTGTAAAACTTTTTGAAGTCACAACTGTACATCACTTCCCTCACAAGATATAATGCATATGTTTTCACTCATTGTTCTGGTATGATGTAAATGTATTCTATCTCTATATTGCTCTACTGCTATGTGATGCAGGCTCAGCTCCTAGTGGAAGTTTTCTCACATGAAAGTCATGAGGTTGTAAACCCAACAACTTCTATCCCGGACTATAAATCCAAATCTAAACACATCCTAACTTACCCTTGAAGTGGAAGTAACCTATAAGACTAGAGGTCAATAAGGGAGTAAATGTACTTGTTACAGCAAATAAGGATGTAAGGGATAGTAAACCCACAGCTCTACCTCTCAAGGAGAATAGATATATACAATTTGAGGTATCTGTAAGCTCGCCTGCATTCTCCCAAAAGGATGTAGAGCTGAAAATGGTACTAAAACAGTCTATGGATTCATTCTCTCAAAAGGATGAGTTATTGAAATTCGCCTGTCAGCCAGGGCATCTGTTGGTAAGTCACTACTTCATACACAAGACTAAAATACTTCCTATGCAAAAAGTGAGATTGCACACACTAAGGACGAATTGACGGAAACAACTAATACTCCGACCATTTTACGGTTAGGATTATAAGTTGAAGGTTCCTCAAAGAACCAAGAGTCTTCACAGACCTCGAGAGAAGGCTTTGATCCCTAATGCAAAATCTTTCAGGATCATTGTCTAACTCCCCAGAGGGAACATCTCTGGATCCTGCGGGTATCGGTCCGACATAGGTGCGGATCGGCAACTTGTTGACTATGATTCAGATTCACCTGATGAGTTAAACAAGGAGATGTCATCACAGACATTAGAAGCAAACATGATCTTAATTCTAAGTTTTGATTTCATTGTTTACTTTCTCAGAATTCAATTCTGAAACCCACAAAAAGGGAAATTTTTTTATCAACTTGTAGATTATGGCTCATATTCGTCTGATGAGTCCAACGAGGATCGGGGATTTGCGAAACCCCATTGCAACACCAGTGACCTCTCTATAAGGGGCTGTGGTGAATTTTCCTTGCAGGTACACATGGATGTTATAGCTATGAGAGATAAGAATGATAGACTAGTGGACATGAGTGCAAACACTTAAGAGATGAGAGAAGATCACTCATTTTAAGTGATATGAGTGGAGAGATGAGTTAAACACTTGTGAGTTACACGAAACAGAATCACACACTCACAGTGAGGAAGAAAGATAAACACCAAATCCCATTCCCTATTCCCTAAACAAAGTTCACTTACAAGAGTTGGGAGATATAAGGAAATTGTCGGAAGATTTGGTTGTCAAGATGATCAATAGCGAGGCCATTCTATAATATCTAAAGGGCAAAGTTGATTAGTCTATATACTTCTATTCTGGAAGTCTTCATGAAAATCCTTTAACGCAAGAAAAGCTTCTTTTCTTTATTGCTGCAGACAATAGTATATGTATGAAGAATCTGTTGTACTAAAGGTAAGAGGTGAGTTATAATTGAATATTTGGTATCATCTAATTTAATTGGATGTTTGCTATAATTGAATGATTGGAGGATTACTCAACTAAGGGGGAGAGATATATTGAAGGAGATATAGATATGCTCAAAGCTTACATTAGTAAGATATACTCAACTAAGGGAGAGATTATGAGCTTACCTTAGTTAGGAGGATATTTTCTATCTAAGGGGAGAGATATGGAAGATAAATGATATGCCTTAGAAAGGGGGAGTATTCACCTTGTCATGGGGAGATAGAAGTATTCACCTTATCAAGGGAGATGAAAAGTATTCACCGTTATAAGGAGGAGACATATCACCTTAGGTAGGGAGACATAAGGATAGAGAGAAGTATGAAATGACAAAGAAGAATTCTTCAGTATGTGGTTGACAAGTCATATTATTTACCACTGAAGAATTTCCAAGTATCTGCTGATAATGTTCAATGTTAGATGTAAAGGGTTATCAGGCAGATATGTCGAGAAATGAAGATGAGTTACTTAATGAAGATCAGTTCAGTGTCAGAGGAATAATCATATATCATTTCATCTACTTAGATTTTGGAAATGTTATATCAAAACCAGAATTTTTTTAATGTATTATTTACTATAGTTCTTTAATGCTTTATCTTCTTCTTGTTTGTAGTTGAGTTATCCTCTAGGATTTGTATGTTAATGTTTAACAAACAAATAGGGAGAGATTGAAAGTCATATGTTTACCCTATTTGTAAACATCGAGGATTTAACTCAACTCAAACAAGAATGTAATAGTAAATAGTATATGTACTGTCACAGGGATCTCAAATGCTTAACTGTCAAGAGAAAGAAGACAAAGACAATCTACCGTTTGGAGGTATACTACACTTGAAGAAGTTCATTCAGTTGATCAAGCGTCTGTGGAGTAGTCAAGATAGTAGATTCTATTTATAGTGACAAGAGGTTCCTACAGTGGCAGAATACAGATTATAAAGGTTTGAAATAGAGTGAAGAAAAGGAATAAAAGGAACCATAGTTTAAAGTCAATATATGAAGAACAGTCATTGCGGTTAGTCACTCATGAACCAGACCGTGCATCGAGTGTCAACATTAAACAGTGGTTGTTCATCATTAAATTCAGTGGTTCAAGCTATCAAGACTGGTATAAGGGAAAATCATTGTGCAAGCAGCAGAAGTGCTAAATTAATTAACAACAAGGATTTTACTATCAAGTGGACTGGCTACGAGCAAAAGAATTATCTAAAAGAAATGTAAGTGATATATTCTTAATGCTAAAACCCCGGTTGGAATTGATATATTTTTTGTTAAGCAAAAGGAGTCCGGTTCTAGATCCTCAAGAGACCGCAGCTTAGAGCTTAAGGATTTATTTATATTAATAAATATTTTATTTAATTAGAAAATTATATTTATAAATATCTAATAATATTAGATATTTATTTTTATAATTTTCTGAATTAATTTAATTATTTATTAATTAAAGATTATAAGTTGTGCGAGTTAAAAAGCATTTTTACGGAGCCCATCCCTAATAGGACAAAATAGGCCCCGGTTGAATTTAGCAAAGTGGCAGGTCATTTGGTAGGCTTGTTAATTCAAGGCTGAATTATTTAGTACGAGAAGATATTACCAGCTGAATTGTTTAGTTAGAAAACAATTGAATTGTTTTAAAAGGAGAAAAGAAATCAAGTAAACATTCAATTGATAAAGAAATGAAAACGAAGCAAAAGGTAGCAAAAGGTTAGGTAGGTAACCACTCAGCTGTTGCACGTGAAGCTGTCGGTACAGGTCTTCACTCACTGCCCAGCGCGTGTCTACCACGCGCCCGGAAGAAAAACCTGGAATAGCCGCGCTTGTTCCTCACCTCATGTCCCTGCGAGTGGTCTTCCATTGATAAGCTATTTCAGTTGGTTAACAATTCGGATAGTCATACCGAATGTTATAACAGGCAAAAGGAAAATTTGATTGTCATATTGAATGAGTGGATTGTCATAACAGTTAAAATGATAGTCATACTGACTGTCATAACAACTTATTGGACTGTCATATTAGAGTAATTGATTGTCATAGCCAAAGTCATAATGGTTGTCATACTGGATTAAAAAGAAGACACAGGGGAGGTAGAAGATATTATTTGGTTTTGTTATAAAAGGAAGGCAGTGACTTACAGAACACACATCTTCACTTCTCTTCACAGATTAATTAAACACAGAGAGATACAGACCAATAGAGAACGGGGGGAAGAAAAGAGAGAGACAAATAATTATTTTCTTCTTTTCCCTTGAGCTTCAACTAAGTTTTAATTACTTGTAATTCATCTCTAGGATTCATTGTAATATCTTAGCCACTTGAGTTTTATTATTTGTACTATTGGAACTATCTAGCGGATAAAGTTCCCTAGAACTTATCTCTCGAAATGCTTTTAGCATTCGATCTTTTTATTACAAATATAGCAAAGTTCATGTCAAATTTTTTATAAAATTTGTAATAATTAGTTTGGTCATCAAACCTTGTAATTTGTACCATGTATTTAGACACACCCCTCCAAGTTTAATATAATTTTATATATAACTTGAATATTGGCTTCGTTTTATTCCGCATCGAATTGTTTAAAATTTAATATACACACAAAGAACAATTTCGATAAAACGGTATAGTTTGTATTCAACCCCCCTTCTATAAACTGTTTTGGACCTAACATACCCTTTCATTAAGGTAATTTGGCGAGACTTACTCGCGTAGTTCAGAAAGAGAGACAGACGCTGTTTTGAAGATTGCTTGACTCGGGAGGTCTGGATTTAGTGTAAGATTTATTTTATATAGTTGGACTTTAGTAATTATTATTATATATAAGATTAGTTGGCCTGGTATACTTCTTATCGAAGTTATACAAATGGTTTAAGATGTGATCAAAGAAAATGTTGTAAAGAAGAAACTTTTTTTTAATGGAATTTGGATTCTTTTTCTAGCACTATAACCTAAAAGATCTTGGATAGTTATGGGGTCACAAATGTTATATTTCAATTTTGGGATAATTACAAAGGATATTGTGTTATCAAATAGGTGATTATATTTTGAGAATTTTCGCGTAACGACCAAATCTCCTGACCTAGGATTTAGGGGCGTTACAATTATGTTATATATTGCAAATTAAGAAATGTTTGGAGACTTTTGAATTTGTTGATAACTTGAATACTTTTAACAAAGAGACAATTTTGATTGAATAATAGATATTTATATTGGTTTTCTTGCTGTGTGTATTGCAGCTTGCAGGACAGTGATAGAAACTTATCAAAAGTGTAGTCGACTGGACTTTGGACATAGACAATAGGTAAAGACAATAAATTACTTATCAATACATTTTCTTCGATATGCTTGATAACTGCTTTAACCTTTAATTTTATACTTAATTATTAACTTATTGTAGTAGCCCCTATTAGTTTTTGGTTTCAGTTAAAGTTGAATGAATGAACCATCACGGAAGTTATTTGTAAGTTACGATTGTCATAATATAGAAATATATAAGAAGAGAGATTGTATCCATTGTCTATGACCATGAGCTAAGTTCTTTATGGAATCTATTAAAAGTTCAAGTTTTAGTTCAATTTAATGTCTAACTTAGATAATGTGTTTTGTTGTGAAGCCGTGTAAATGTTTGATTTGTTCTAACTACTTTTTCATTTGATGCTTCTTAAATAGCATTTTGGTTGCTGACTGTGCATTGCATTTTCTGTAAGAGAGCTTGGGATGGAAGAATTAAGATATAAAATAAATCTGCAAAATATTAAAGTAGAAATGGCGCTTTCTATGAAGTTAACCGAAAATTAAATTCTATATGATCTTTGGATTTCTTTAAATCTTTGTTTCATTTTACTTTATAGGTTTACATGTACCTTTGCCTTAATTATGATCATTTGTCAAGAGGAAAGTGAGTCATCAAATGAGATGCCCCAACCATTCAGATAACTTTGCATCTCCTCCCAGTTTAGTTATAAGCATGTCCTATTTATTTACAAATATATGGAGTTTTGCAAGTTATAATATCAACTAATTTAGTTGTAAATGCATTATTGAGTATAGTTTTGAGTTAGAATCAAGAAAGAAACAGATATCATGTGGTTTGATAATGTTATATAGCTTATTAGTTATGATATTTGTTTTATTGCTTATTAGTTCTGATTGTTGCTGTACATCCACCCCTGCGTGTTGAGTATTTAAGTAAAGGTTCTGTAAAAATCATATTTGCCTTTCAAAAGAATATACAATATGCTAATTATTTCATAATTTCTTGGCAAGTTATATACCACAAGAGATTAGCAAACTAAGGAAATTGAAGTTGTTGAGCTTACATGCCAATCACATAAGTGGTTTCCTTCCTCAAACACTCATCAATATCTCAAAATTAGAGATAATTAAATTATATAACAATTGCCTCCCTTCAAACTTTGGCCTAACACAACCCAATCTAAGAGAAATTTATTTGGGGGAAAATCACCTCATATGGACTTTGCCTCATTTCATCTTAAATGCTACTAAACTAGTGTTTTTCGATGTTTCTGGAAATGAATTCAGCGGTATCATCCCCAAGTCCTTTAAAAATCTGAAGCTACTTGAAATTTTAGGTTGCGGTACTAATAATCTAACAAATGATAAAACATATTTGGAACTTAGCATCATTACTAGCTTGACCAATTGCAGAAACTTGAATATCCTAATCTTTGATAATAATCCTCTTTATGGTTTTCTTCCAGATTTTGTTGGAAAATTAATGGAACCTTTAGTATAGAAATAGGAAACCTAAGTAGCCTTGGAGTTTTGTGGCTTCATGGTAACGAGTGGACATGAAAATTCCTTCATTAGTAAAACATCGTACGAAGCTTGAGGAATTTACCATGTATGATAACTAGATTGGAGGACTGATTCAGGAGGTTGTTTGCCATTTTTGGGTTCATTAAATTTGCATAAGCAAAGCCGAGTTAAGTAGGAACGAAAATTTTGACAATTTTAATTAACTGCTTGGATCTGTATCGGAAACAAAGGCTAGCTGAGAAGCCTCATTTTATGAATGTAGAATAAATTTACCTTCATAGCTGTTTTATGCATTCACTGTAGATATCAAAATCATCATATGATCACTTCATATATGACAACATATGTGACGAAGCCGTAGATTTTACCATTTTAAAGGTGTTTGCCTCGGCAATGTAATATTACTTACTAATTTATGAATGGCTATTGTATTAGAGTAGTAGGGTTCAGGCTTTTAAATATTATTTTATTAAAAAAAAAGTTTTAAACCATTGTTAGGGTAGCTCTTTTTAAATAGATTAAACGCACATAATCACTTAATGAATATGTTGGGATTGCATGTGGAATCAAAATGGATTTTCATGAAGGGGAATTAAGAGTGTAGTGAGGTTGAAGGATGAGAATTTGTAATTGTGTAAAGGCAGATACATCTCAATTAATTAAAATGTGTTTTTTTTAATAATTTTTAAAATGATAATATTATTATACATTTAGGATTTGTAATATATATAAATACATGCTTGCCAAGTTTTGTCTTGAATGGTCAATGCATCAATACATTTTTATACTTTCACAAGCAATTTTTTTTTTGAAAGGACCTTCACAAGTCATTTAAATCCAATCATTTGCAAGTATATAAAATCTAATTTATAGATATCAAAAGTTTGAGAAGTCACTGATATGGGTTAAAAGTAAGCCCTAAAAACGCATTTAATGTGGCGTTAATTAGACCCGGTATGGTCCAAACGTGGGGCCCATTTACGAGGCCCAAAACCCTAATTAAATATTAATTTCATAATTAATATTAAGGGTAATAAATAGCTCAGCAAATAAGAGTCAAATAAGGATACTACTCCTGCTAGACCTAGCCTCCAAGGCTCCCAATTCAACATGGAAACTGATTCCTACAAGGAAGAAGTCTAGAACCTTCCTCAAGGAGGTGGCTTGCCCACCAAGTCTCCGAATCCTACCATAATTCTAAGGCTCCTGCAGCCTATATAAAGGGCCTGACCCCTCATTCTCAGAACTACGTCTTTGGCTTGATTCTCAATAACGAGATATGTAGGCACTATGTGAGGACCGATCAGTCTCGAAACACGGAAATAGCCATTAAAGCTCGAAGCTCAACAACCCTAGCATTAATCACACATAAACACTAGTTTTATTCCACAACATTTGGCGCCGTCTGTGGGAAGACAATATCAACCATGGTTCAAACACGAAGAACAGCATCGACCTCTACCGAGGCCATACCCCTCAGCTCTGCTCCGCCCGTCACTGAACAAGTGCCCCCAACAACAAGGGCGATCACTCAACCTCAAGTTTTTCAACCTATAGGGACGATTCCCCATGTTGAGAGTACGTTACCTGTGGTCATCCATCCAGGTCAAGAAGCCAACCCTCTTCAGATAGTGGTCTCTCCTCTTGTTAATCCTACTCATCCGCTACCACCGGGAGTACAGATCCATACTACGGATCTCCCCATGAATACCAACCCGATGTATGGGCTGCCTAATTATCCCCCTCAACAAAGGGAACCTGGACCAAGCGGTCATGCCTTATAGATCCGAGATCGAGAGTATGATGACTACTCTGGTCCTTATACAGACGATTCATCATCATTTGAGGACGATGATTGTGATGAAGCCCCGAGGAGGCGACGTGCTAGCAGAGAACCTCTAAGGAGGACACGAAGTATCCTTGAGGGACCCCTCTTGATAACTGCTAAGAGGATCAAGGCTCATGAGGCCGAGATCTTAAAATTAAAGGACGATATGGCGGGAGGACAAGCTAGATTGAATCAAACTCATCCTCCTCCAACCACAGGGAGGATTCCCATTATCGACTTGGAAAGGTCTTCAAGGAGACAGAAAAGGGCTGATGCCCCAACTGGAAGAACAACAAGGGTGGAAACCCCCAAGGGTAACCCCAAAGATCTGATGCCACTAAGAGATCTTGATGATCCCACACCCCCGTTTACTGAGGAGGTGATGAATGCTCGTATTTCAAAGAAGTTCAAGATGCTGACAATCAAGGCTTATGATGGAACGGGAGATCCCGCAAATCACGTCAGGACATTCTCAAACGCACTGCTGTTGTAGCCTGCAAGTGATGCTTTAAAGTGTAGGGCGTTCCCTCAAACCTTGTCGGGCATGGCTCGAAGATGGTATAGTCGCTTGCCAGCGAATTCAATTGGCTCCTTTAAGGAGTTGAGTGCTGCTTTTATTAGTCAGTTCATTAGCGAAAGAGTTCACGAGAAAAGCTCTGCATCTCTTATGTATGTGGTACAAGGAAAGAATGAAAATTTAAGGGATTACCTCAAGAGATTCACTAAGAAGACATTGAATATCACTGATTTGGAGAACAAGGTGGGCATGGTAGCCCTCGAACACGGAACCACTGATCTCTTCTTTAAAAGGTCATTGGCGAAACACCCCCCTGAAAATATGGCTGAGCTCCAACGAATGGCTGATAAGTACATTAAAGTTGAGGATAACATGAAGAAAGAGGCCGCAGTAGGTAATGGAAAAGGTAACAATGCTTAAAAGAAGCGAAAGCAAGAGCAAGAGTACGATGCTAGGGACAAGTATCCCTGAACTAGCAATGACTCTGACTCACCACCACCGAAGAAGAGTTTTGGACCAAGATTTTCTGACTATGCAAGGTTGAATGCTCCTAGGAGTCAGATCTTGTTGGACATTGAGAAAGATATGGACTTCTGATGGCCGAAGCCACTTAAGGGAGACCCTGAAAAGCGAAACAAGGATCAGTACTGTAGGTACCACAAGGATGTGGGACATGACACCGATGATTGTAGGCAACTCAAGGACGAGATTGAATTCTTGATCCGAAGAGGGAAGCTAAGCAAGTTCATAAAGGATGAAAATCATGGAAATCAAAGGAGGGATTATGACAGGAAGAATAATGGTCATAGGGACAACGACCGTGATCGCAACCCACAGCCCCGAGGGCCAGTTATCAATATGATCTGGGGAGGCCCGACAGCGGCCGGCACAACTCGAAACTCTCGAAAGGTATATGCCAGAGAAGTGATGCACATCGTGGGAGAGGCCCCGAAATGTGCTAAGACTAAAATAGTGATTGGTTTTGATGATTCAGATCTCGAAGAGGTGAAGTTACCCGACGACGACCCATTGGTCATAACCCCTGTAATTGGAAACTCGGAAGTAAAGGGAGTCCTGATAGACAATGGAGCTTCGGTTGACATTATGTTTCATGACGCGTTTGTGAAGATGGGGTAGACTGACTCTCAGTTGACCCCAACCAACATGCTTATCTATGGATTTAATGGAGTTGAATCCAAGGTTGAAGGAACCATTCAGCTGCCTGTGACTATTGGGCAGGAACCTAAAGAAGCCACTCAGATGCTGAATTTCTTAGTAATCAAGGCAGCCTCGACATATAATGCGATCCTAGGAAGGACTGGGCTTCATGCATTTAAGGCTATGGCCTCTACCTATCACATGAAGATTAAGTTTCCAACTTGAAATGGTGTTGGAGAACAGAGAGGAGATCATAAAATGGCTAGAAGTTGCTATATAGCTGCTTTAAGAGCCGATGGAGTCGGGGGGCAGGTCCTTCCAATTGAAGACATGGATGTCCGAGGAGATGATGAACACCGAGGGAAGCCGGCAGAAGATTTGGTTCCTATACCTCTAGATCTCGGAGACCCCAAAAATGTTACGTATATTGGAGCTTCTTTGAAGGAACCCTTGAAGGGCAGGTTGATAACTTTCGTACAAGAAAATAGTGATGTGTTTGCTTGGACAACGGCCGACATCCCAGGGATTTATCCCCAACTCATAACTCACAAGCTGAATGTCGATCCAAAGTGGAAGACAATAAAGCAGAAGAAGAGGAATTTTGCTCCTAAAAGGCAAGAGGCCATTAAGCAAGAAGTTGACAAGCTCTTAGATGCTGGGTTTATTGAAGAGATTCAGTTTCCCGAATGGTTGGCTAACCCTATGATGGCCAAAAAGGAAAATGGAAGATGGAGGATGTGTATAGACTTCACTGATCTGAATGATGCATGTCCCAAGGATTGTTTCCCTCTACCAAGGATTGACACGCTGATAGATGCCACTGCTGGGCATGAGATGTTGAGTTTCATGGATGGTTTCAGTGGCTACAACCAGATTAAGATGCATAAGGATGACATCCCAAAGGTATCTTTCAAAACTGACTTTGGTGTTTCTGTTATCTTGTTATGGCTTTTGGACTAAAAAATGCAGGAGCTACTTACCAACGATTGGTGAATAAGATATTCGCTCATTTAATTGGGAAAACCATGGAGGTCTATGTTGATGACATGTTAGTCAAGAGCCTATTCAAAGCAGGCCACATTAAGCACCTCAGAGAGGCATTCGAAGTGCAGAGGCACCACAAAATGATGTTTAATCCAGCCAAGTGTGCTTTTGGCGTTGGATCAGGAAAGTTTTTGGGTCTGATGGTTTCAAAACGAGGCATAGAAGCCAACCCTGATAAAATTAAGGCAATTCCGGATATGGAGCCACCACGCTCTGTAAGAGATGTGCAGGAATTAACAGGCCGAGTTGCAGCCTTATGGAGATTCATCTCCAAATCTGGTGATAAGTGCTTGCCTTTCTTTCAAGCATTGAAGAAGGTGAAAAATTTTGAGTGGACACCTGAAAGCCAAGAGGCCTTTGAACAGTTAAAGAAGTACATGACTGAGGCCCTATTGTTGGCCAAACCTAGTCCCGAAGAGACATTGTATTTATACTTAGCGGTATCTGAACAAGCATTGAGTGCCGTCCTCATCCGAGAAGAAAGCAAGGTTCAGAAACCTATTTACTACGTGAGCAAGGTGTTGCATGGAGCTGAGTTGAATTACTCTCCCATTGAAAAATTTGCTTTGGCATTGGTGACAGCCTCGAGGAAGCTACGCCCATACTTCCAGGCACATAAGATTGAAGTCCTGATGGACCAGCAGCTGAGAAACACATTGCACAGCCCAAAAGCAAGTGGAAGGATGATTAATTGGGCGATCGAACTTGGAGAATTTGACATCACATACAAGCCTCGAACAGCCATCAAAGCTCAGGCATTGGCTGACTTCGTGGTTGAATGTACCATTGGCAACCAAGAAGTCGGGGGGCAGTGTGGCGCCTCGCAGATCCGGGATACAGATCCGGGCTCACAACTCACTTAAACAATACAAACCTGTAAATGCGGAACAATAATAATACAATCCCTCATCCAAGATACGAGCACAGGCTAAAGTATGAAACAAACACTGCTAATTACTATTACAAACCTCAAATATAATTTAATACAATCTGATAGATCTTAAATGTCTAGTCTATCCAATCCATTTATTACATCAATACACGAAAATAAACCAGCTGCACTCTCAATCATCAAACCTCACTCCCCAGGCTGCCGAGCCACTAGGTCTAAACATCCTCGATCTTAACTGGAAAAGAAACATTACATTGCAAGGTGAGCCAGAAAGCTCAACAAGAATATCCTTCAATGTATAAATAAATAATAAACTTTTAATCGTTCCAGGTATTAACTACAAGCCATACTGGAATATCTGAAAGGTGAATCAAGTTCAGTGATATGAACAGATAAATTCGGATAAGTTCCGACAATCAATAATGCCATAAGAAAGTGGCTCAACATCAACTAGAGTCAATTACTTAGAATGTTAGAACTGGTCCATCTCATAATTTTAAAAACAAAGTTAGGCATGCTGATCAGTCACGCTCTAACCCGGACAGTGCACAAAGCAAAGTCCTCATCGGATCCAAGGCACTGAAAGGCCTTACACATCGACCAATATATGGTCAGACCAATTAAGGTCAAGTTTTATATAAATCCACCAATTCTAACCTTACGTTCAGGTGTCAGTACAATTGACAACCTTTAAATCATAATTAGCTGTCGGAAGATTGACAACCTCGATCACAACAATCACTGGAAGTTCACGTTCCAGGAAAACAACTCAAAGTGAATGTATGATAACAAATGGTACAACATCTAGTATCAATGAGTTCGATACAACAATGGGGTGATAATGAAGAATCAACAATAATAACAATAAGTGTCGTCTAGATCGATACAAGAAATGGGTAAATCGAATGCAACGATATTATAGGCGTCGACGAAGTCGAACGCCACAATCTGGGTAATAATAATTAATAAAGAGTAATAAGGCATCGACTAGAGCGAATGCCTAAAAAGGTTGAAATGAATCGTCAATGATAATTTAAATGAATCTCGTCAAAGTTGATAAGAATAATTCAACGGATTCATGCTGTGAATAATTTAAGAATGATTTCTTGAACAATAATTTAAAGGAATACATGGCATAGCATTTGTATATTCAATAGGATAATAGGTGATAGAAAAATACTTGCCTGATAATAAGGTCAAGTCCGTCTAAATATTCTCGTAACCTTCTGCTTTAGCTTTTCCTTTGCTCCTCTGACTCGACTCTATAATAAACGTCTCGAATCAAATACTAATACATCTCACTATTCACTCCACGTATTTCATATAATTCACATAATTTACATAATTCATTTAGCACGTAACATTTATATTGCCCTAGCGGACACATTCAGATCACGTAATCAATTAATGGAACTCTACAATTATTTTTAACATATGTCCAAACCTCGTCATAAATTAAATCTCGCTTCGAAATATTTTTAAAACAATTTTCATAATTTTTGGGATTTTTCTAATATTTTTAAAGCATTTAAAACTCAAAACGGGCTAATTTGGAATTAAATATCCTCAATTATATCAATTAAATAAATAAATAATTAATTAATAAAATTATTTAATAAATAAAATCATTTACTAAATAATTAAATCAATTAAATATTATTTAAAATTAATTAACATAATTAAAAGTAATTAATTCTAATTAAAACAGTTTAAGAAATGTTTTGTAATATCATTAATTAAATAAAATAATAAAAACAAAATCCAAATTTAAAATAAAACATTTCCGGAAATATTATTCTGAAATTTAGAAAAAAAAATTTAAATCATTTTTCGAATTTATAAATAATTTTTCAAATTAAAAATCATTTATAAAAAATGATTTTCGGATTTAATTTATTTGAAAACAGATTTTCAAAAATCAGGGACCAAAGTGTGAATCTTGAAACTACAGTATTCCAACTTCATCATCTTCAATAGTGTAGGTATCAATCGGTAAAAAACTCGGTGACCAGCTTTAATGGAGGTTCGCCGGAAATCTGAAAATTTTTCCGGTGACCGTCAAATCTTCCGGCGACCATAACTTACACATAACTTAACCAAATCAAGTGTGTAATATATGCATTTTGAGCAAAATTTCAAGACGAACCCAACCGTGCCAACGAAAACAGCAAAAACACAACCAAAATCCGGCAAGGTGGTCGGAAAAATTCGGCAGATTTCTTTACAAATTCATATAAAATTGAAAATTGATCATTTGATGAAATGGATTGCATATTAGGAAACTAGATGATGTGAGCTTCGATTCGACTGTAAGATCGTCGAAATTGAACTCCGATAACACCTCCAATTGTTGGTTTGATTCTCAAGAACACGAAGAACACGAATAACACAACAATCAAACCTCGATTTCTACTTGATATGGAACTCAAAAATCAACATATGATATACCAAACTGATCAGGAGAAAATTATCTACAACATGGAATCATCAAATCACATAAACAATCAAGTTTACGAAAAATCATAATTTTGAATCGTTAAATTCGAATTTTGTAAAAATCATATAAAATCAAATATTGATCCCCCATGAATTCTTGGCACATATTTAGAAACTAGATTTTTATACCTTTGTTTTGACTGCTAGAACGTTTGATTTCGATTCCGGGAAGGCCTCCAAATTGAAGATTGAATTGATGAATGTTTATGTTGAATTATTTTTGGAGAGCATTTTGAATTTTTAAGATAAAAATGATATGATTGATCAGATGGTGTGCTGAGACAAATCTGGAAAAGCTGGAGGAAATAAGGGAAAAGCAAACTTTAACTTTTTGGAATAGTGATTCTTGTCTGGCGTGCTGTCTGCTCCGTTAATTGTCGAATAACAGCCATTCTATACGTCGAACGAATGACGAGTTTTGCTCCAAACGAAACGATTCGAATTCGAGCGATTTCAAAACTCTGGAAATAAATTATAATTTAAATAACAAGTCAATTGAAACTTGTTCGAATGAATTTGAAGTTACGGAGTTCTAAAAACGCAGAAAATAGGGTTTCGGGCCTGCGGCCCGCCGAAAAACGTTTTCACCACTGTATTTTTCGAAAAAGCGAAACGATCGTTTTAAAACAACACATAATACATCTAAAGCATATAAAAGACTCTTTTAACCAATTAACACGTATATCTACTTATCAATAAATTTAAGTAATATAACAGCTCAAAGTACGAGAACGTTTAATTCTTCTCGTAAATCCACTTAACGGCAAATATAAAAATATCAACTCGTCTTATAAATCCACGATTAAACATATATTACCACAAATAAAAATACAGGTTCTTACAATCTTCCCTCCTTAAAAGGATTCTGTCCTCAGAATCAACTAAGTGAATAAATGAGGATACTTCTCTAACATCTCACTTTCTAATTCCCATGTAGACTCTTCGACCCTAGGATTTCTCCACAAAACTCTTACTATCGAAATGGTCTTATTTCTAAGCACCTTCTCCTTCCTGTCTAAAATCTCTACCGGTAGTTCTACGTAGGACAAATCCGGCTGAATCTCGACTGGTTCTGACTCTATCACCTGGTTTGAATCTGGATAGAACCTCTTCAACATTGACACGTGGAAAACGTTATGAACATGTTGTAAATGCGGAGGTAGCGCTAACTCGTAAGCAACTTTCCCAACTTTCTTCAGGATTTCGAACGGCCCAACGAATCTTGGACTTAGCTTTCCTTTCTTCCCGAATCTCACTAGCCCTTTCCATGGAGATACCTTCAGCAAAACTGGTTCTCCTACTTCAAAGTTTATGTCCTTCCTGGGTCGATCAGCATATTTCCGTTGTCGATTCTGTGCGGCTATCAATCTCTTCTGTATAAGTTCAACCTTGTCCTTGGTTTGCTGGATCAGCACGGTTCCTAATATCTTCTTCTCGCCTACCTCTTCCCAATATAATGGAGATCGACACCGTCGTCCGTATAAAGCTTCATATGGTGGCATTCCAATGCTGGCGTGATAGCTGTTGTTATAAGAGAACTCCACCAAAGGCAGATGGTCATCCCAACTACCCTGAAGGTCCATCGCACACACTCTCAACATGTCTCCAATCGTTTGAATCGTACGCTCGCTTTGGCCATCAGCCTGCGGATGATATGCAGTGCTCATGTTCAGTTTAGTTCCCAGAGCTTCTTGAAATTGTCGCCAAAATCTGGAATTGAATCTCGGGTCTCTATCAGACACAATCGAAACAGGGACTCCATGTCGCATCACTATCTCTTTCAAGTACAGGTGAACTAATTTGTCCATTGTATATCTTTCGTTGATCGGTAGAAAATGTGCCGACTTAGTTAATCTATCAATGATAACCCAAATGGCGTCGTGATTAGCTTTCGTCCTGGGTAATCCCACCACAAAATCCATGGCAATCTGTTCCCATTTCCATTCAGGAATCTCTAGGGGCTGTAACAATCCACTCGGCCTCTGATGCTCTGCTTTAACCTTCTGGCAAGTGTAACACTTACTAACCCATTCTGCAATCTCTCTTTTCATGTCTGGCCACCAAAAATTTTCTTTCATATCTCGGTACATCTTCGTACTCCCTGGGTGAATTGAGAACTTTGAATTATGAGCATCTTGTAAAATTTCATTCTTCAGTTCTGCCACATTAGGAATCCAAATTCTAGAAAAAAATCTTAAGACTCCTTCCTCGTCCTTTTGGCTGCTTAACTCTTCTCCCGACAATTCATTCACATCATGGTTCATTATTTCTTCTTGGCACTTTCTGATCCTCTCCAACAGTTCTGGTTGAAATGTCATTGCGTAATTCAAATCAGTTGCACAAACTGGGGCACGAATCTCTATTTCCAATTTCTCAAATTTCCTGAATAATTCTTGGTTCATAGTAAACATGTTCAATCTTTCCTTTCGACTCAAGGCATCTTCTACCACATTGGCTTTCCCCGGATGATAATTGATGGTACAATCATAGTCTTTAATCAGTTCCAACCATCTCCTTTGTCTCATGTTAAGTTCCTTCTGGGTGAAAATATACTTCAAACTCTTGTGGTCAGTGTAAATCTCACACTTCTCTCCATATAGATAGTGTCTCCAAATCTTGAGTGCAAAAACAATGGCTGCTAGTTCCAAGTCATGGGTAGGATATTTCTGTTCATGTATCTTCAATTGTCTGGAAGCATAGGCTATCACCTTGTCATGCTGCATCAATACACATCCCAGTCCTTTATGGGACGCATCACTATAGATCACAAAGTCTCCTTGTTCATCTGGAAATGTCAACACTGGAGCCGTCACCAACATCTTTTTCAGTTCTTGAAAGCTTTCCTCACACTTTTCATTTCAAATAAACTTCTCACTCTTCCTTGTCAACTTGGTTAGTGGAGTGGCTATCTTTGCAAAGTCTTGGACGAATCTTCGATAATAACCTGCCAATCCCATAAAACTCCTGACCTCTGTCGGTGTCTTTGGTCTCTCCCAATTCAGTACAGCCTCAATCTTAGCCGGGTCTACTTTAATCCCTTCACTGCTTACCACATGCCCTAAGAATTGAACTTCTCTTAGCCAGAATTCACATTTTGAAAACTTAGCAAACAACCTTTCCTTTCTCAAGATCCTCAACGTTATCCTCAAATTTTCCCTATGTTCCTCTTCTATCTTGGAATATACCAAAATATCATCAATGAATACAATTATAAATTTATCCAAGTATCTCCTAAATACCCTGTTCATCAAGTCAATAAAAGCAGCTGGTGCATTTGTCAGTCCAAAAGCCATTACCAAAAATTCATAGTGTCCATACCTACTTCGGAATGCCCTCTTAGGTACATCTTCAGGTTTGATCTTTAGCTGATGGTAACCCGATCTTAAATCAATCTTTGAAAAGTGGACAGCTCCTTTCAATTGGTCAAACAAATCATCTATCCTTGGCAATGGATACTTATTCTTAATAGTCAATTTATTCAACTCTCGGTAGTCAATACACAACCTCATGCTCCCATCCTTCTTTTTAACAAATAGTACTGGGGCTCCCCACGGGGATACGCTAGGCCTGATAATTCCTTTTTCCAGTAGATCTTGCAACTGGACTGCCAACTCTTTCATCTCTATCGGAGCCATTCTGTATGGAGCCTTCGATACTGGTTCAGTTCCTGGGGCTAGGTCAATCGCAAATTCTATTTCCCGATCTGGAAGTAAACCTGGAAGCTCATCGGGAAAAACATCTGGAAACTCATTCACTACTGGAATCTCTTCCAACTTAGGCATCTCTGTTTTTGTGTCTCGTACGTAGGCTAAATAGCCTTCACATCCCCGTCTAAGTAATCTCTTAGTCTGCACAATAGTCAAGAACTTCCTAATTTGTTTCTGACCGCGGAAAACAACCTCTACAATATCAGGGGATCGTAACGTCAATTTCTTACCTCTACAATCTATCTGGGCACTATGCTCTGTCAACCAATCCATCCCTAGGGTTACATCAAATTCTCCTAGTTGGAAGGGTATTAAATTGGCATAAAAACAGTGCCCTAAAACTACAACATCACAACGAGGACACACCTGATCGACGGGTATGCGCTCCGAATTAGCTATCTCTATAACTAACACCTCATCTAACAATCTCATCTCACAATTCAATTTACTGACAAAATCTAAAGAAATAAAAGACTTCGTAGCTCCAGAATCAATTAACACCTTGGCATTGACGGAATTTACAAGAAGCGTACCTGCCAAAACATCGGACTCTTGCACAGCCTCGTTCATAGACATGTTGAAGGTTCGGGCAATCGGCTAAATGTTCCTCGCTGGAGGTGCCTCAATTGCCGGAATCATTGCGTTTGCTATAGCTGGTAGTTTCGCTGGGGGTACTCTGCAGTCCTTGATCATATGCCCTGGCTTCCTACATCTGTGACACACAATCCCAACCTTGCATTCTCTGGAGAAATGCCCTTTCTGTCCACACTTAAAACAATTCCCAGTTAACTTGTGACATAAACCAGGATGTTTCTTACCACACGTCTTGCAATCTGGCAGTGATGGTCTATTAAATCCTGATTGGTTCAGCCCTTGAGTTCGGTTGCCTTGACCTCCATTCCCTCCATCTGGTCTCCTCATCCCCACATTCTTCCCAGCTTGGAACCCCTGTCTTTTATTAAGATAGTTTTGAGAACCACCCTGAATCTGCTTGTTATCAACCACTCCCAACTTTCGTTTCTTTCCCTCTTTCTCCTTCTGATACTGCTCACTTTCTTCTTCTGCAATCATAGCTTTTTGAACCACCGCAGCATAGGTGTTCAGTTCCAATATAGCCAACTTGGTTCGAATCCAGGACTTTAGTCCTTGCTGAAATCTCTTTGCTTTCTTCCTTTCTGTGTCCACATAGGAAGGGACAAACCTTGCTAGTTCTGTAAATCTTGCTTCATAATCAGCAACTGACATATTCCCCTGTTTAAATTCCAAAAATTTGACCTCCATCTTGTCGCTCATGAAGAGCGGAAAGTACTTCTCCAAAAACATCTCCTTAAACCTCTCCCATGTAACCACCTCGGTATTCTCCAGGGCTCTCACTGACTCCCACCAATGAGTGGCTTCATTCTTTAGAAAGTAGCTGGCATATTCTGTTTGTTTATCTTCCGGGACTTGCACCGAAGCGAACGCCTTCTCTATCTCTTTCAACCAATTCTTAGCATCGACTAGTTCTGTTGATCCCTTGAATTCTGGTGGTTTTACTGCTTGAAAGGCCTTGAAGGTAACCACTGGAACAGTTGGTTCCTGCCGTTTTTGCTGCTGAGCTGCGAATTGTTGTTGTAGTTGATGTTGCTGCTGAGATAGAGTAGCAGTCTGTTGAGTCAAAGTTTGAAATAGTTGAACCAACATAGGGTCCATCTGATTTCTAGGAGGTGAATTGGTTCGCTGTTCAGGATTGGTTTGTTGACCAGTAAGTTGGCGAGTTCTTCTTGGAGGCATTCTCAAAACTGATAGGGAAAAGTAAGTTGATCAATAACAATTCAAGTTATAATTGGCTTACAAAAGTTTATCAAGAGTAAAAAAATTCAAAACAGTTGTTCAGGGTTGCTATACGAAGTTTGATGGCAAAATGTAATATAAAGATATGACAAGATATAAAAATTGTGTGCACAATGTCGTGGAAATAATCATCGACTAAATCAAGGTATATGAAACTGACAAGTGAATGACGAAAATGAATATTTATAACTGATCAACATCTTTTATACCAAATTGGTACAAGCGTAAGATCGCTTCAATGGAAAGAAAATGAAATAAAATTCAATCATAATGAAAACTACTATCTCTAGTCGACAATACAACAATAAACGATACCAAAAATGGTTAGTAGTACCCAGCCACTCCCTTACTTCAGTTCTAATCCATGCCAATAATTGCTTTCGTATCTCGTTCATAGTACTTTCGCATTCTCTATAACGTTCACGACGTCTGTAAAGCCTTGCTCCCAATCAGATATTTGGATGCATCGAACTTCTACTCGTGTGATACGTCGAAAGACCTTATAACGTCGCAATACTCATCTTACTAATCTAAGGTGAATCCTATCTTACTAAGAAAGCAAGGTTCAGAAACCTATTTACTACGTGAGCAAGGTGTTGCATGGAGCTGAGTTGAATTACTCTCCCATTGAAAAATTTGCTTTGGCATTGGTGACAGCCTCGAGGAAGCTACGTCCATACTTCCAGGCACATAAGATTGAAGTCCTGATGGACCAGCAGCTGAGAAACACATTGCACAGCCCAAAAGCAAGTGGAAGGATGATTAATTGGGCGATCGAACTTGGAGAATTTGACATCACATACAAGCCTCGAACAGCCATCAAAGCTCAGGCATTGGCTGACTTCGTGGTTGAATGTACCATTGGCAACCAAGAAGTCGGGGGGCAGTGTGGCGCCTCGCAGATCCGGGATACAGATCCGGGCTCACAACTCACTTAAACAATACAAACCTGTAAATGCGGAACAATAATAATACAATCCCTCATCCAAGATACGAGCACAGGCTAAAGTATGAAACAAACACTGCTAATTACTATTACAAACCTCAAATATAATTTAATACAATCTGATAGATCTTAAATGTCTAGTCTATCCAATCCATTTATTACATCAATACACGAAAATAAACCAGCTGCACTCTCAATCATCAAACCTCACTCCCCAGGCTGCCGAGCCACTAGGTCTAAACATCCTCGATCTTAACTGGAAAAGAAACATTACATTGCAAGGTGAGCCAGAAAGCTCAACAAGAATATCCTTCAATGTATAAATAAATAATAAACTTTTAATCGTTCCAGGTATTAACTACAAGCCATACTGGAATATCTGAAAGGTGAATCAAGTTCAGTGATATGAACAGATAAATTCGGATAAGTTCCGACAATCAATAATGCCATAAGAAAGTGGCTCAACATCAACTAGAGTCAATTACTTAGAATGTTAGAACTGGTCCATCTCATAATTTTAAAAACAAAGTTAGGCATGCTGATCAGTCACGCTCTAACCCGGACAGTGCACAAAGCAAAGTCCTCATCGGATCCAAGGCACTGAAAGGCCTTACACATCGACCAATATATGGTCAGACCAATTAAGGTCAAGTTTTATATAAATCCACCAATTCTAACCTTACGTTCAGGTGTCAGTACAATTGACAACCTTTAAATCATAATTAGCTGTCGGAAGATTGACAACCTCGATCACAACAATCACTGGAAGTTCACGTTCCAGGAAAACAACTCAAAGTGAATGTATGATAACAAATGGTACAACATCTAGTATCAATGAGTTCGATACAACAATGGGGTGATAATGAAGAATCAACAATAATAACAATAAGTGTCGTCTAGATCGATACAAGAAATGGGTAAATCGAATGCAACGATATTATAGGCATCGACGAAGTCGAACGCCACAATCTGGGTAATAATAATTAATCAAGAGTAATAAGGCATCGACTAGAGCGAATGCCTAAAAAGGTTGAAATGAATCGTCAATGATAATTTAAATGAATCTCGTCAAAGTTGATAAGAATAATTCAATGGATTCATGCTGTGAATAATTTAAGAATGATTTCTTGAACAATAATTTAAAGGAATACATGGCATAGCATTTGTATATTCAATAGGATAACAGGTGATAGAAAAATACTTGCCTGATAATAAGGTCAAGTCCGTCTAAATATTCTCGTAACCTTCTGCTTTAGCTTTTCCTTTGCTCCTCTGACTCGACTCTATAATAAACGTCTCGAATCAAATACTAATACATCTCACTATTCACTCCACGTATTTCATATAATTCACATAATTTACATAATTCATTTAGCACGTAACATTTATATTGCCTTAGCGGACACATTCAGATCACGTAATCAATTAATGGAACTCTACAATTATTTTTAACATATGTCCAAACCTCGTCATAAATTAAATCTCACTTCGAAATATTTTTAAAACAATTTTCATAATTTTTGGGATTTTTCTAATATTTTTAAAGCATTTAAAACTCAAAACGGGCTAATTTGGAATTAAATATCCTCAATTATATCAATTAAATAAATAAATAAATAATTAATAAAATTATTTAATAAATAAAATCATTTATTAAATAATTAAATCAATTAAATATTATTTAAAATTAATTAACATAATTAAAAGTAATTAATTCTAATTAAAACAATTTAAGAAATGTTTTGTAATATCATTAATTAAATAAAATAATAAAAACAAAATCCAAATTTAAAATAAAACATTTTCGGAAATATTATTCTGAAATTTAGAAAAAAAAATTTAAATCATTTTTCGAATTTATAAATAATTTTTCAAATTAAAAATCATTTATAAAAAATGATTTTCGGATTTAATTTATTTGAAAACAGATTTTTAAAAATCAGGGACCAAAGTGTGAATCTTGAAACTACAGTATTCCAACTTCATCATCTTCAATAGTGTAGGTATCAATCGGTAAAAAACTCGGTGACCAGCTTTAATGGAGGTTCGCCGGAAATCTGAAAATTTTTCCGGTGACCGTCAAATCTTCCGGCGACCATAACTTACACATAACTTAACCAAATCAAGTGTGTAATATATGCATTTTGAGCAAAATTTCAAGACGAACCCAACCGTGCCAACGAAAACAGCAAAAACACAACCAAAATCCGGCAAGGTGGTCGGAAAAATTCGGCAAATTTCTTTACAAATTCATATAAAATTGAAAATTGATCATTTGATGAAATGGATTGCATATTAGGAAACTAGATGATGTGAGCTTCGATTCGACTGTAAGATCGTCGAAATTGGACTCCGATAACACCTCCAATTGTTGGTTTGATTCTCAAGAACACGAAGAACACGAATAACACAACAATCAAACCTCGATTTCTACTTGATATGGAACTCAAAAATCAACATATGATATACCAAACTGATCAGGAGAAAATTATCTACAACATGGAATCATCAAATCACATAAACAATCAAGTTTACGAAAAATCATAATTTTGAATCTTTAAATTCGAATTTTGTAAAAATCATATAAAATCAAATATTGATCCCCCATGAATTCTGGGCACATATTTAGAAACTAGATTTTTATACCTTTGTTTTGACTGCTAGAACGTTTGATTTCGATTCCGGGAAGGCCTCCAAATTGAAGATTGAATTGGTGAATGTTTATGTTGAATTATTTTTGGAGAGCATTTTGAATTTTTAAGATAAAAATGATATGATTGATCAGATGATGTGCTGAGACAAATCTGGAAAAGCTGGAGGAAATAAGGGAAAAGCAAACTTTAACTTTTTGGAATAGTGATTCTTGTCTGGCGTGCTGTCTGCTCCGTTAATTGTCGAATAACAGCCATTCTATACGTCGAACGAATGACGAGTTTTGCTGCAAACGAAACGATTCGAATTCGAGCGATTTCAAAACTCTGGAAATAAATTATAATTTAAATAACAAGTCAATTGAAACTTGTTCGAATGAATTTGAAGTTACGGAGTTCTAAAAACGCAGAAAATAGGGTTTCGGGCCTGCGGCCCGCCGAAAAACGTTTTCACCACTGTATTTTTCGAAAAAGCGAAACGATCGTTTTAAAACAACACATAATACATCTAAAGCATATAAAAGACTCTTTTAACCAATTAACACGTATATCTACTTATCAATAAATTTAAGTAATATAACAGCTCAAAGTACGAGAACGTTTAATTCTTCTCGTAAATCCACTTAACGGCAAATATAAAAATATCAAATCGTCTTATAAATCCACGATTAAACATATATTACCACAAATAAAAATACAGGTTCTTACAGGCAGGAGATAGTACCCACCCCTGAAGGTAAGGATAAAGAGGAAGAGCTATTGTCAGATCAGAAGGAATATTGGGTGCTATATTTTGATGGGGCATCAAAAACAAAATCTAGTGGTGCAAGAATGGTTTTGCAAAGCCCCGATGGGTTCCTAGTGGAGTATGCTTTGAAGTTGGACTTCCCAACAACCAACAACGAAGCTGAATATGAAGCCTTGATAGCCGGATAAGGCTTGGCCAGAATCTTGAGGGTCAAGAACCTTAAAATCTGTGGAGACTCAAGACTGGTAATCTCGCAAGTGAATGGTGAATTTGAAGCCAAGGATAAAACTATGGCAAAATATTTGAGAGTTGTGAAAGCTATTATGACTCAGTTTGACGAGTGCTATGTGGAGCACATTTCGAGAGAAGAGAACTTTAAGGCTGATGCCCTGTCCAAGTTCGCTTCTTCGGAGATAGAGAACTATGCATGGAGTGTTTACTTTCAGGTCTTGAAGGCTCCAGCCATCAACTCGAAATTGGTGGCACCAATTAATATATGGAGCTGTTGGATAGATCCGATCAAAGCTCATTTAGAAACTGGATGGCTCCCTGACGATGCCCAGGAGGCACGAAAGCTGTCAGTAAGGGCGTTGAGATATGCCCTGATTGAAGGAATTCTTTACAAGAGGTCTTTCATCATCACATATCTGAGATGTTTGAGGCCCCAAGGGGCAAAGGAAGCGTTAGAGGAAGTTCACGAAGGGATCTATGGGCAACACTTGGGGGGTAGAGCCCTAGCTCATAAGATCACTCGTTTAGGATTCTATTGGCCTGAAATGTTGGCCGATGCACAGAATTATGTTAAGAGGTATGACAGGTACCAGAAGCACGCTCCGATTATAAGGCAGCCGCCTGAGATGTTAACCTCGATTAACTCTCCTATCCCGTTCATAATGTGGGGAATGGATATACTTGGACCTTTCCCCGTAGCTTCATCACAAAAGAAGTTCCTGATAGTGGCCATAGACTACTTCACTATGTGGGTTGAGGCTAAACCTCTAGCCAAGATAACCACCAAACAAGTCGCCCAGTTCTTTTGGGAGAACATAATTTGCAGGTATGGAATCCCACGGATCCTTGTGACGGATAACGGGACACAATTCAACAACGAAGAGTTCAAGAAGTACTGCGAGGAAAATGCTATTGAGCTTCGCTTTACTTCAGTAGCACACCCCCAAGCTAATGGACAGGCAGAAGTAGCCAATCGAATTATCCTTGATGGATTGAAGAAGAGGGTCGAACGTTCTAGGAACAATTGGGTAGGCGAGTTGCTGCCTATACTTTGGGCATATCGCACCACTTGTAAAGTGACAACTGGATCAACCCTATTCTTGCTGGCTTACGGAGCCGAGGTAGTTGTGCCCTTGGAGATTATGCATACATCACCTCGGGTTGAGGCATATGAACCAGAGGCTAATGAAGAAGGCATGAGGCTCACCCTCGACCTAATTGATGAGGTTAGGGATGAAGCAAATGCCAGGAATGCAGAGCATCAGAAAAGAGCATCCTTCCATTACAACCAAAGGGTTAAGGAGAGATTCTTTCGACAAGGTGATTTAGTTCTAATGAAGATAGAGGCCTTTGGAGTTGGCCAGAAAGGAAAGCTAGCCCCCAACTGGGAAGGGCCGTATCGAGTCAGGAAGACACTAGGACGAGGATCCTACAAGCTGAAGACCTTGAATGGAAACGAGGTGCCTCGCACTTGGAACGCTTCGAACCTGAAGGTTTATTATGTTTAAGCTATTCTTGTAAAGACTTAGCTTTTTATCTATCTATCTATTAGGAAAAGTAGCCATCTATGTAAGGGTTGAACCCATTTCGAATTATTAATGCAAGTTTGTTTTCCATTCTATGATTCTGTGATTTTAATTATGTACCAAGCACCTGTCGAGTGTAAGTCTAGAATGACCAACTACCGAAAATAAAGAACAAACGAGTAAAGGAAAACAACTGCATAGATAAGATGCCCTGGAGGGCCAAGGTTTAAGTTACAGACATTATCAAATAAAATTCTAAGTCCATGAAGGACCCCGAATGAAAATAAACACAGCCACAAGCGGCTAACAAGGCCATGGACGGCCACCTACTCCTATGGAGCTTCATCAAAACTCTCTTCCTCGCCAGATTCTTCCTTGCCAGACTCCTCCTCATCTGAATCATCCTCGTCAGAGCCGCAACCATCTTTGGCTATCGCTTGCACCCCAGTCCTCCCTACCTCTGCTGCGCCAGAGGAAGAGCTAGAGGAGGAGCTGTCTTCGTTCCGGATCAACCTCTTTTCGGGGATCGGATGTCGAATCATTCCATCTCTTCTCACAGGCATGGGCTTCTTCCCATGAGAGCTCGAGGAGCCTGAGTCATGACTAGCAGCTGGAACAGCCTTCTTGGAACCAGAGCCTGATGGCTGAGAAATAGTTGGGACCCTAGAGCTAGAAGCAGCCCAGTTAGGGCAAGGGAAATTGCTCGGGTCGATCATAGATGGATACTTGTTGCTTACAACCTTGATAGCTTTGTCCCAGCCAATGGACATGTTCACGGGGTGCACTTCATCATCATGGTCATCAATGAAGTTTGGAAAGGCATCTGATTAATGGTAGGCTTCAACTACCTTGTTGAACTCGGCTGTTTTCTTTTTATGTAAAGAGTTGTACTGCTTCTGATAAGATTCAGCAGCTGCCTTAGCCCGGATGGCCTTAGACTCTAAGTCTAGCTTCTCCTCTTGCCACCTCGCTTTCTCTTGTCTTAAGGCTATATTGTCACCCCTGAAATTTTGCCCCTGACGGGTAGCAGACTGAAAATAGGCATTGGCCTGAAATAAGAAAATTGATAAGGCATTTATAGCATCAACATAAGTAAAGAAATCAAGCTTGAGGATACGAATGTTATACCTGATATAGAGCATGTGCCCCAAGGCGCTCAGACTCTTCTGTCTTGTCCCCGGCACACACCGTTGCTAAGTCAGTAGGGGTGATGGAGCATTGGGACCAATCCAAGGCCAAAGTAGGGCATCTCAAGATAGAGTCTTGTTCGCAGATACCCCAAATAGGGGTGAAGGGCGATCTCATATCACCTTCGGCATTCCTAGACCTCTTCTGAGAACATCCGGCCAAGAACTGAGGAATTTGCACATCAGTAGGACTTGCCAAGGCTTCTGCCTTCTTTATCATCCTCTTAGTAGGGATCGACTGATTCTCAGGACGACTGTCAATCTCTTCGGCAGCTGAAACAAAGAAACGAAAAAATATCAGAATAAGAACAAACGAAGTTCATAATGGATAACAGAGATAAATTACCCTCAAGTGAAAGAAAGCTGAGGCCAGCTTCGATAAGCTTTCTCTCATACAAGAAAATTTTGTAATGGGTATGACCATTGTCTGCTAGTAGTCTATCTTGATTTAGGAGCTCTTCCTCATTTAGATCACATATGAAGTGTGAAGTGTGAACTATCTTTCACATCTCCGAACTTTGTCACAAAGAATTTGCTCCAATCGCCCCCCTTCCACTTGAGAACCACAAACTCTTGTGGCCAGAAGTGATGAGAATCCGGGACGGAAAGAGTGTTCATTATCTGAGGATTTCTGGTTCTATGTTGAATGCTGATCCATCCTTTCTTAGTGTCAGGAGAATTCTTCACTGTAAACATACTCCGAAACATGGTAGTGCTCAAGGGAATGTCCAGATCTCGGCACCTTATTATGAAGATTATGACAAATATCCAAGCATTTGGATACTGTTGGCAAGAGTGAACTTGTAGTTCAGCTAGTAGCTTGATGATGAACGGGTCAACAGGAAACCTCAAACCCGCATCGAGAGCACCTTTAGTGATGCACAACCTCTCCGGGTGCGAATTACAAGTTCTGTCGGCCAAGCCCGGAGTACAAACCTTAATCACATCTGGAAAGCTGTAGGTGTTGGCAATTTGCTCAACCTGAAGCTTACTCAACTTACATGGACTATGATAGAAGTCAAGTTCTGAACTATTAGGGAATGCTTCCCTCATAGTACTTAGCAAGTCTAACAGAGAATCAAAACGATGATCAATGTATGAAGGAGGTCTCAGTCTAGCTTTACCTCTAAGAGATCTCGCCTTGCTTTTTTCGGCCATTGCCTCGGCCATGGAAACTGGAGGAGCAGGTGCACGACTGTTGTCTGACATGCTTGAAGCTTGAACTTCAACCTGAAACCTTGATAACTTGAGAGCTTGAAAACAAGAAGTGAAAAGAAGATAAGTGAATGAAAATGAGGACTCCTCCCACTCTTTTATAAAAGATGGGTGACCTCCTATACCAGGTTGAAACACAGCTCGGTTCGCATTTGCAGGTCATCTATCGTTTATGAACGAAAAAAGATGAAATTCATCTGTTATATATGAAGAGAATCGTAACAAATTCATACGATTCCGAAGTGGAAAAGAAGGATTTAAACGAATATACAGCGCCAAGCTACGCCAGAACACTTAACTGAATTTTAAGAGCTAATTACGCTTAAGGAAGATAGATTACCAGAGATTAGCAATGCTAATAAAGAGATTAATTATGTTTGAAACAGAGAAAGATTGATAGTCAACGACCAAGTATGAAGACCATGATTCAATGTTGATGAACATGATTCAATGTTGATGAACATGGTTGAATGTTTGATGAACATGATTCAAGGTTGATAAAGAAGATCATGGTTTAGTGCCGTTTTATGCCATTTAACATCATTTAAACACCGTTTAAATGTCGTTCAAGGCTGAAAACATCGCGAATGAAGCTCCGAGAGGCACGACGAGGCGCTGGAGGAAGGCCAGCCAACCTCCTGGCAGCCGACCAGGCGCTAGAAGGAGGCCCAGCCGACCTCCTGGCAGCCGACCAGCTGTCAGGGGAAGGCTCAACCGACCTCCTGGCAACCGACCAGCTGTCAGGGGAAGGCTTGGCCGACCTCCTGTCAGTTGGTCGGTCAGGTGGTCATTCCAGCACGATCTTCGACATTCCAGCGTGATCATCAACCTTCGAACACGTTCATCAACCTTTGAACGTCAAGTCAAATGTTCGAAATGTGTTTGGTTGATCGTTATTTTGAAAGAAAACGACATCCAAAGCCAAGCCCCGATTAGTGCTGTTTAGTACCGATTAGCACAGATTAGCACCGATTAGTGCTGTTTAGCACCGATTAGCACCGATTAGTGCTGTTTAACACCGATTAGCGCTGTTTAGCATCGTTTAGCGCCGTTTAGTGCCATTTTATGCCGTTTAACATCTTTTTCAACGTCGTTTAAGGTTGATTAGCGTTGTTTAGTGCCGTTTAACACCGTTTAGTATCGTTTAACGTCGTCGTAAATACGTTGGCCACTCCACGCTTTACATCAAGACGATACTCGTGAAACACTAATGTACAACGATAAACCCTGACCCAAGTCTCGAAAAAGGTAGTTAAAACTTCAAGGAAAACCTGATCAGTTTTCCTAGAAGTTGGGGGCAAATGATATGGGCTAAAAGTAAGCCCTAAAGACGCATTTAATGTGGCGTTAATTAGACCGGTATGGTCCAAAAGTGGGGCCCATTTACGAGGCCCAAAACCCTAATTAAATATTAATTTCGTAATTAATATTAAGGGTAATAAACAGCTCAGCAAATAAGAGTCAAATAAGGATACTACTCCTGCTAGACTTAGCCTCCAAGGCACCCAATTCAACATAAAAACTGATTCCTACAAGGAAAGAGTCTAGAACCTTCCTCAAGAAGGTGGCTTGCCCACTAAGTCTCTGAATCCTACCATAATTCTAAGGCTCCCGTAGCCTATATAAAGGGCCTGACCCCTCATTCTCAGAACTACGTCTTTGGCTGGATTCTCAATAACGAGATACGTAGGCACTCTGTGAGGACCGATCAGTCTTGAAACACGGAAACAACCATTAAAGCTCGAAGCTCAACAACCCTAGTATTCATCACACACAAACACTAGTTTTATTCCACAACAGTCGCACAAAAGATTACTTATTAAACCTTTATTTCAAATAATATTGATGAAGACTATTTAATAGCTCTCTATTTTAAAATCAATAATAATATTATGTAATATATACATACAAACAAAGTTATTACTTGATTTGATTTTTCTTGAATATTTATAAAAAATATCACTTTTTCTAAGTTTTTTTATGGTTGTACCATCTTCTCAAAATATTTGGAAAAATACATTTTTCAATAAAAAATTACAAAAATACCATCCTATTTGCAAAAATATAATCTGATGCAACCAGTTGCATCTGGTTACTGATAAGTGGATTTTTATCCACTTGGATCATTCTATTTTGGCTTGAATTGATCGCTTAATTCTCAAGTATTTGTGTGGTTTAATGTGTTTTGCGGAGATTGTACAGGAATTATGTTTTGCAGATTGTTATGGTGTTTTTGTGGTCTAAGGAACAGAAGTGGGACGTGTTAGAACGGTGCGCGAAGAAAGCATTGCAAGGGAAGAAAATCTGCAGGAACAGTATTGGTATAGCGCGACCGCGCGGAAAATGAACTGCAGGAGAGCGCGACCGTGCCAAGGAAATTGAAGGAAATTGCCAGCTTTGGTATAGCGCGACCACGCGGGAAAATGAACTGCAGGAGAGCGCGACCGCGCTGCAGGATTCCTGGCCGACAGAAAGTATTCTGATTTAGATTTTGATAAGGGAATTTGCCATTTTCTTCTCCTATTCAACATGGAAATATTCTTGGACGGTGGGAATGATCTAGAATCATTATATGACATGGAAAATTGCAATTTGTATCATAATCAAAGATGGAAACTTGTCAATTATGATTCCTACTCAAGAATGGCAATTACTTGGAGAAGAGGCAATATTGAGCTATGAATACACATGCTGGGAGGTCTAAAATCATATACCACAACACCGTACACCAGAGATCAGATTACTTCACATCACATACACACTTTTGAGCACGAGATCGAAAAGCCAAGGCGAGGATTGTGACAACAAGAAGATCTATACATAGTTTTCTTGTATTCTTACTAGGCGTATCTTTTGGATGCTTGTTCATTATTCGGATTTGTTCTCTAAACCTTGTTACTATTGATTTATTCATCATTATTATCTTATTCTTTATCATGTTTTCATCAAACCCCATGATGACGAATGGTTCGATTATGAGCTAATCGCCGTCATGGGGTCCTAACTGATTTACTTATGGAATTTAGTTGTTGATTGTCTAACTGAAATATGTGTGGTGAATTTGCGATATCCTTGTATGGTCGTTCTTAATGCTTTTAGATGCGTAGCTAACATCTAAATTGAATTGTTAATCTTTTGTGAAGCGACAGTGGATCTCTAGATTTAGAACTTGCCATGCTAGCATAAGTTTGTGAATTGTTTTCATAAATAGTGGTGTGATTTGAACTATCTCATACTACCTTGTGTAATCTTTGTGGATAACTTGTTCTTCAACCGTTATGTTTTCAAATTCTATAGACATATAGGGTCTAAGCATAATTGGTGCCTACTTGATGTCTATCTCTTTTGTGGATTTTGAGTAGATTGGTGTGCGTTTACTGAAAGGTAGCGTATACTTGTTTCGTGTTATCTGATTAGTTATCGTAACCACCATACATGTTGATCAAGGGCATGATCTCTAAAGGAAGTACTTAATGAAGTTAGGATCCCATGTGTTCTCTCGCATAAGTAATTCGATTAGTTAATTAATTTGTAGTTTGATAATTGGTATAATTAGTTAACTTAGATAATAAAAAAAATCCATATTAATATTTGTCTTAGCAGTGAGTAATAACTAAACATTGGTGCATAGGAAATAGACTGAATTAAAACCAACTCAGATCCTTGTAAGAACGAACTCAACTTATATCTGTATTACTTGTGACCACGTGCGCTTGCGTGATTTTGTGCTAACAGTTACATATATAGCTACGCATTAGGTTACATGCAGTTGTATATGTGGTTGCAAACAGTTGCATTTAGAGTTGCAGACCGTATTTTTGCAAATAACATGATATTTTCGCAATTTTTTTAAAAAGGTACTTTTGCAAAAAAATTCTCAAAGAAAAGAAAAGAAAATAAAGTTCAAGATTTGATTTCTTCAGTTTGTTCCCAAAAGATTTTTGTAGGAAGAAAAGAAAAGATCTCTAAAGATTTGAAACAAATATGGAAAGATTTAGAGAGAAAATATAATAATCCATTTTTCGTTCCTTTTTTTTATTTCATTGATTCTGGAATGGAATACAGCGTAACTCAATCCAACAAGATGCAGTAAAAGTAAATTTTATGAATATCAATTAAAAGAAACAAGGAGTCATCAACCGAAAGGGAAATAAGCAAAACACCGCTTTTGATGATTATCATTTTGTATAGGTTATGTATTTGCAGGCTATATATTAATCGAAACAGTGTTTTCTCAAATAATGTTTTGACAAGTTTTTAAATAGAAAAGCCACCCTGCATATTAACTTGATTGTCATTCAATTATAATTAAAAATCTAAGCCCAGCGAAGCGGGCAACAATGCTAGTATTGATTTATAAGCATATGGTTAAAGCGATTTATATAAATTAAATTTAATTAAAGTGTAATTATTTGGGAAAAATGTAAACACTCGATTTTTTTGTTATCTTTTCGTTCACTTGTATTTATTCATAAGCATATGTATTGAATTTGTATGCATAATTTTAATTTTAATAACGAAAAATCATTCGGAAAAAATTTAAAA
Source organism: Saposhnikovia divaricata (assembly GCA_036435485.1). Lineage (NCBI taxonomy): Eukaryota > Viridiplantae > Streptophyta > Magnoliopsida > Apiales > Apiaceae > Saposhnikovia > Saposhnikovia divaricata. The sequence goes on along the minus strand of CM071595.1, from coordinate 62,887,163 downwards.
TTCTAAAAATTTATAATTTTGGTACGGTTTATCAATATCGGAAAATTTTGAATTTAAAATTTAATCAGTTTAAATTTAAAATTAGTTAATGATCTAATTGAAAATTGTTACTAAGTTCAGTGATGAATTAACAATTAATCTTAATTTCATTTTGTCACGTCATCATTTACGTTATATTTTCGTAATGATTTTAACGGAACTAACAACAATTACCAATTTGCAAGTTTTAAGTACTTCATTAGTTGGCTGAAACTTTTTTTAACTTCGTGACATACTTGCAAGTTACTAATGAATACAGTGACCAATTAGCCATTTTACCCAATAATCTTTTGAACTTACTTTTAAAAATATCATTTTAATTTGAAAACATTTTTCATAATTTGAAACATTTTAATATAAATTTTTAATTACAAAAATTAATGTTAGAAATGTAAAATTCGTAGGTTCATCGTTCATGTGCGAATTCATTTTACACATTTTTATGAAAATAATGAACATATATTTTTTTTTGCCAAAAGATAATGAATTAAGGTTAAGAAAAAAAATAATATTCCAGTGATAAATATGTAAATTAAGGAAGTCAATGACCAAAAAAAGAAAGTGAGGCTATGCAATTAGACCAGAGTATATGAAATTTTCAAATGACTCAATAAAAGAATTAAGGGGAAAATACTTATCTATGTACTTAGCTAATAGAAGATAGCGCTAATGAAGTATTATTGCTCTACAATATAAATTGCACAAATAAATAAAAAATAGTCTCATTCTAGAATTACCCAAATTGATATTAATCCCTTTCAAATAACATGATTCAAAGATAATAGTATAGTACCATTTCCCTTCAAAATTTATTCCAAGAAAACATTTATTCCCTTCAAAATTTATTCCAATATAAAACATTTATTTAAGGTTATTGATAACGTGTATTTTATACACGTTTTGTCTTTCATTCTCTTGCATTTTTGCTAGTTCCAAATATAGTTTTATTGATATTATTTATGTTTTTCATCTTTCAGTGCCTCATGCTTAATTGTTGAAAAGATGGTTTATTGTGGGCTTAGAAAGCAAAAATGATTCAAGAGGGAAGTTAGAAGATGCAAGCTCGCAATGCCGGGAGGTTTTTAATGTATTATCTTGAAGATTTTGTTTCGCACGGCCATTCCGCAAGCCGTTCAAAAAGTTTAAAAGGAGCAGTCTATTGTACGGGCTGCTGTACGGCCGTTCAACAGGCCGTGCAGAGTGTTCCAAGTAGTGCAGATTGTGCAGTCTATTGTAAGGGGTGTTGTACGGCCGTTCATCAGGCCGTACAACACTTGGTGGAATTTTTTGGAAGCAATTTGACTCTCTTGCCCTCTTGTATAATGGATGTATTAATAGAGTAGTTGTAAACCAAGCAAAATCATCTTATCTTCATCTCATCTTTATCATATCTAGAGCATTCAATTAGGGTTAGTAGGAGTAGAGAGGAGAATTTATTACTTGTAATCTAACATTGATTATGAGTAATTAACTCTATATATTTGGCTCAAGGAATGAGCTCTTGTACAAAACCCACTTCATTTTAAGTAAGATCTATATCACTCTATCTTGAATGCTTGTGTTGTAATGTTATGATTTTTCTTGGAGATTTGTAGTTGCTTATCTTGCGCTTCTTGTAATTTCAATTGCTAATTATTTGTGTTAATCCGTAATTGTTAGTGCATTCATTATAGTTGCACAAGGTTTAGTTTACCTAAACTCACAAGCTTTAAGTGTAAATACCTAGGTAGAGCTTCTCATCGTTGGATTTGTCTTAACCTCTCTTTGTTTGATTCCTTGATTTGGTTAAATTAGTAGTGCTTCACTATTGGTTGCTAGTCTCAAGAGAACTAATTTATGTGCTTCACTAAATTAGTGTTTTTAGAAGAGAAATAAGTGATTGTGTGCTCCACCAATTATCTTGGTTAGGTAGAGTTGATTATATCTTGCTTATACGTGTTTGGGTGTAATACTTGAGTTTCCATTATCCTTGGGTCAAATATCTCTTTATCTTGCTAGTTTACTTATTGTGCTTTGTTGTGTTGGTAAATTTGGATGATTGCAATTTACTTGTTTATATTTCTCTACCAATTTATTTCTTGTATGCAAGGTATTTGATAAAATACCACAACCAACTCAAAACCCCCCACCATTTTACTTTACACTAGTATTGGACACTATTCCCTTGGGTTCGATCCCTACTTGCCACATTTGCTATATTTTGTAGTTAAGTGCGAACATAATAGAGCACAATAAATCATTATCAATTTGGCGCGTCGACGACGATCGTGGCCAGTTATATCTAATTAACTTGATTCTTACATATATGTTTGCTATTTTATAAAACACACATAACATTCAAAAACATGATATGCTCAATATATTTTATAAATATTACTCCCTTCGTTCCATTTTTTGCATTTGGGATAAAGGGTTTGACACAAATTTGAAGATTCAAATAAAGTATAGTTCCATTAATTGTTTTAATTTTTTCTTCTAAATAAAAGTTTAATGTTTTAATTTTAATTCAAAAAAATGAAATTTTAAAAGTAAGTAATGAGACTATATTCTATATATATCTCAAAATGCGTGTCAATCAGTGAAAAAACAGTGTAAAAAATCATCTAAAATACATATAGATATATAATCTATCAAATATCCCCACACTTAGCATATTGCACGTATTCGGGCAAATAAAAGAAATAAAAACTAATCCTAATTAACTAACATCACTTTCGTAGATATCACTATTGCATTGAGCGTATGCAACAAGCCGTTAAACCCCTGGGTAGCCCTAGTAGGACGAGTGTTGTCTCGTGAGGGTTTACAGAAAATATACCCACAAAATCAAATATTTTCAAGCACCAAGTCTTAAATATGCAACAATTCATAGTACTCCACATATGCAAACCTCAATCACACAACAATCTGAGAAGATCTGAAAGTACACCACTTGCACAAAACAATCCTAGTATGCACGCGTTGTCTTGATAGACAAAAATATCATGAAATAAACATCAAAGTCGCCTTCAATAAGTAAGCATGCTATGGATAGAAAATCTCACATTACTCTCAATTCACACAAGTGTATAGGTGTTAATGTTTCACTCAATTAAATTCAGTCAAAATAGACATGTGCTACCATATGCTTGGTTGTCCACCAAATCTCCACTACTTCGTATATGTGCATGCACAAATCAAAAGGTTTTCATTAAAGGTTGTAATGGGGCTTAGGTACGGGGTGGGATATCAAAGAAATAGACTCACAAGTGGCTAAGCTTGATAAATTAATAGAGCATAATGTTCACTTTTAATTGTAGCACTCAACATGAATAGTAGATCATGTAAAAGAAGATTAAACTTTCACAAGTATTAAACCCATATGCACATCATTATGTACTTCCCCACTTTCACATTGCAATAAACAATGAACAATACTCCCTCAGTCCCAACTGATTCTTTACCTTTCAGAATTAAGTTTTTGACACGCATTTTAAGGTACATTTTAAGGGTAGTTTTATAACTTATTTTTAAAATTTTCTTTTTGTGTATAAAAATATAATATATATATATATATATATACAAAAAAAGAAAATTTTAAAAATAAGTTATGGAACTATCATTAAAATATATCTTAAAATGCGTGCCAGAAAGTGTAAAAAGAAAGGTAAAGAATTGGTTGGGACGGATGGAGTAACTCTCATTCGATCTTCTTCAAATTTTTTTCTTGTTTTGTTTTCTGTTTGTTTTCGTTTTTTTTTTCTCTTTTTCTTTTTTTTTTTCCAAAGAACGAAGATCAAGTAACCACATCATATAATTCCCAGCAAAATATCAAACCTTAACAAAGAAATCCCCACACTTGAACATTCACCCACCCTTAAGTTGAATCACAATGCTCTACTAGTAAATCAAGATAAGAATAAACAAGTAGGCTCAAAAATTATAGAGTGGTGATAATTCAAATAAACAGATATAAGCTCAAGGAGGTTCACTAAGGATATAACTCATAAGGATAGTTTTTAGGTCAATGAGGTTAATTCTACTGCCTTTATCATTTTCATGCACACACAACATTTAGTCTCAACAAGGTATCAAAACAAGTTCTAGAGCAATGTTAATTGACGAACAACACACAACAAAGAAATTCGATTGATATAAAATGTATCAATCATTAATTAGGCTCAAAATCTCACAAGGTGAAAGCATGCTCGACTCACTAAAATTGACTAATAAGCATCTTAAGTTTTAAAATTTTCGAAGCACACACAAGGAATTATCAAGTAACAAATGATTTTTATTTTATGATACAATACTCAGAATTAATCATGCAAAATTAGTCTACAAAATGTGTACTTATTCTCGCTAACTTGCTTTGAGACAAGACAATTATATACAAAAAACTTTTTTAATTTTCAATTTTTTTTGAATGTTATAATATATAATTTTTTTTGAATTTTTAATAATATTGAGAACACCTCCCACACTTGAATGGTTCATTGTCCTCAATGAATAATATAATAAAATTTACACATATATAAAGAACTAAAATTATTTTAATAACAATAAATAATAAAAAAAGGTAAAAAATATTATACAAAGAAAAAGTTAGAAATACCCCCTATGCCTACACATGAAGTGCCGCTTGAAAAAGAATTATGAATGATACCTCTAGGTGATTAAATTTGAAGTTCACCTTCTGTATATAACAAATGTAATCTATCTAGTAAAACCAAATAGGTCTAGCATGGTTGGCCCGGATACCGGATTATCAAAAAAAAAAAAATGCTCCCACCATAATAGTATTTAATTATTATAACAATTGTATATTGGTCTCTATTTAACTTAAAAACTGATAATGAGATATATAATTGATATATTAACATGATGGGATATATTTTAAACTGACCCATAATTTGGGACATATTATACAAATTTCCTATAATTAAGGGAAAGAACATTAATACTATAGCAACAATAATATTACATTATTACATGAAGATATTATAATATTAAATAATTGTAATATTATTAATATTACAAATTCTCTATAATTATTTTATCGTAGTAAGGATTTTCATTATGGATAAAATGAAACACGAAACTGGAGTATTATACTATTATCTACTTCTTTTACCTTTTTCTTTATTCCTTCTTAATAACAAATGCTGATGCTGTACATTTGGAAATAATGTATTGGTAATTCCTTTAATGATATTATTTTATCATTTTTATATAGTTTTTCCTCAAGTGAGAGGGAACTTTAAGCGAGAAGAATGAACATAAAATTGTTATGATATTGATCAGATATTTGATATTTGAGACGTTTAATATCATTGTTGACGAATCTTAGAATTTGTATTTATGATTGATTATTGAAAAAATGTTACTCAGTTCAGCAAAAACAGGAAAAAAAAAATGTTATTCTTGTTTCTTAATAAATATAGTTGCCTTTGACTGAATTGAAACAAATATTAATTTTTTTTAACTTTTAGCTCACCATTTTTGTTATGTATTTCTTTTTTATATTTTTAAATGTGATACATCTCCGGTAATGCACATTTCATAAATAATTCGAATCTGCACTAAAAATTCAAAAAGAATAAAACGTGCACATACAATGATTATCTTAAATACCTGTTTTCCGTATCCATTTTCAATATTCCATTTACAGATTTTATTTTGTTCAATTACTTTAAAAATGCTATTTTTTTCATTATTTTATTCTAAAAAGTTACTCTTTTCGACCTTCATCGTATACCACAAAAGCTCGCAAATTAATATTATTTAAAGTAAAATCACTAAATTAGCTTCTAATCCAGAAATCACAAAATGTATCAGGTAAAAAAGAAGAGACAAATGAAAAAAGAAAACTAGGAAAAGAAGACAGCAGGCCACCAGAAAGATATGCACTCGACCACAGAAGATAATAATAACCAAAACACGAAACTAACGTCCAAGTCTTTTCAAAAGGGGAGTGCTTTTTCCACACTATGATATCACTACTAGCATTCACTGGAGTATTAACACCCGTCCCTCCCTCCCCCCAACACTGCTCTCTCTCTCTCCCCACCTATATACACATAATCTATACACACATTTACATTTCTGCATTCACACAACTCAGTCTCTACAATTCAATCCATATCTAATACTCCTCACACAAATGGCTCCCGTGACTCAATTACCCTGCGATAACGACGGCGTTTGCATGAAGTGCAAAACAAAGCCATCAGAAACCGACAAGCTCAACTGCAACACGTGCGTGACGCCCTGGCACGTGACCTGTCTTCAATCGGTGCCTGAAACCCTAGCTTTGACACTTCAGTGGAACTGTCCTGATTGCACTTCATTGAACCCTGATTGTGTCCTTGTCAGCGGAGAGAAAGGTGAGCTTGTTGTTGCCATTTAAGCGATTGAGTCGTTGACGGAGCACGAGAAGGCGAAGAAGCGACAACAGCTGCTCAGTGGACCGGATCGCGGTCAGTCGTCGTCGTCTAAGGGGAAGGAGATTGACAATGAAGATGTAAATGGAAATGCAAACGCAAACGCAAACGATGTTTTGGATATAATTGGGGAGAATATGAATTGCTCGTTTTGTCTACAGGTTCCGGAAATGCCTGTAACGGTTAGTCATTTCTCCTATATGTATATACTTTTATTCGAGCAGTGTTTAGGCTATCACCTTTCTGTTTGTTGTATACGATATCTTTATTTAGAGTAAAATGTGTGTGTGTGTGTGTGTTTATGTGAAAATGTGTATATATATGCATAGACTTTAATTTGAGCATTCATATAGGCCTGATTAACTCCTGTTTTTCGTGTATATGTGTTGAAATGTGTGTGTGTGTTTCGTCTATCTGTCTATAGACTTTAACCGAAAGCTGTTTGTAGAATTATGATTTCTGTTTGTTCTTGGTGCTATTCGTATGTGTCAGAGGTATCCGTTCTTAGGGTAAATAAAATTTGTTTGCTTATATAGTAGTAAATCAGGTTTCATCATTGTTTTCGGTTTTTATTCAAATTTGTGATTATTCCAAATTTCCAGTTTAGAACTGGTAAATTGATCTGGTAGGATCTCTTTTCTTTATGAGTTGTTAATAGAAGCATGTTGCTGTAATCCATGAATTATCTGGACACTGGAGAATGATTTTACCAAATCTGAAGTTGTGTGCATGATATATGGGATTTAAATCTTTCATGCTTTGGGTGGGACATAGCATCACTTTGTTTACAGATAAATGTCCATTTCATATCTCAGGCTTGTTTTTCCAGTATTAGTCTTCACCTAAGAAGGGAACAGGTGCAGGTTAGGCTGTGCTTCATTTTTTCCGGGATCCTTATTTTGTGTGTTGCACAGTTGGTCATATACCTTGAACATATATACACTTCTTTACCTGTCGTTGTTTAGCTCATTTGTTATTCCATTTCTCCATGTTTTGTCATGATTGGTGCTCTACATGCAAGTGAATGTAGCTCTGACCTTGGTTATAATATGTGTAGTCGTACTGATGATCTTCTTAGTGAATGTAGTTGTTTGATCTGATGGTTACTACTGTGCCCTTATTTATAAAAGTAAAGTTATTCTTGGTGAATAACTTTTACTCTGAGAAAACTAAAAGTAAAGTTTTCATATGTTGTATGTAGATGTTTCATAGTTACACAGAAGTTAATGCTTACAAATTCAGCAGCAAATTTCTTTATATCCTCATGTGCACATTAGCTCTTAGCATTAGTCCCATGACATGCATGGTTAATATTTGTAAGTATTCATGAAATTGGAATCTCTGCATGTGCACATCATGGACACCTACTAATATAAAATGGTGATATTTTTCTTGTTTCAGACACCTTGCGGACATAGTTTTTGTTTGAAGTGTTTCCAAAAATGGGTTGCCCTAGGAAATAAAACTTGTGCAAAGTGTCGCCACAGCATACCTCCCAAAATGGCAAGTCAACCACGCATCAACTCTTCACTTGTATCTTTCATCCGAAAGGCCAAAATGTCCATATCAAGCTCTGCCAAAGGGCCATCAAAAGATCATCAGTACGTGCATAACCAAGACAAGCCTGATAAAGCATATACAACAGAGCGGGCAAAGAAGAGTGGAATAGCTAATGCTGCTAGTGGGCGGATATTTGTCACTACTCCACCCGACCATTTTGGACCTATTCTTCCTGAGAATGATCCAGAGAGGAATTCAGGTGTTTTGGTTGGAGAGTGCTGGGATTCTCGCATGGAGTGCAGGCAATGGGGCATACATTATCCACATGTATCAGGAATTGCCGGTCAATCTAATTATGGTGCACAGTCAGTCGTAATTTCTGGGGGTTATGAGGATGATGAAGATCATGGAGAATGTTTCCTCTATACTGGAAGGTTTGTTAGACATTTAGAAACACTTATTATCAATTGTATCTTTGACTGCAATTTTGTACAACTTATAATTGTTGGTTTGTGAAACTGCATAAGGCTACAAACAAATATACATGTTTAGTTCTTGGCTAGTGTAATTTTTATTAATATTATAATCAAATATTTCTTGAATGATTTTACCCTTTATAGAAATAGAAACAAAGCATTTTGAAATACATAATTACTTTTCAATCCAAAATACAATGGAATTGACAGTTAGATTCCGATAGATGCTATTGTAAAAATTATACGTTTTTTGTTAATTGATGTTTCCTTTTATACTTTCTTTTGTGTTCCTCAACGATCAAACATCGATTTTAAAATCAAAACTAGTCAACTTCTGTATTGTGCTCCTATATTTAATATGTTTATTAATCAAATAAGTATGATATTCTTCACAAATTTCCTTGCTATTGTTTCTTCCTTCATCAAAACTTAGTCTTTGAAATGTAATTAACATGCAACTTTGTACTTCGGTTTTAAGCCATGCTGTACATATTGATTGAGTTTTAGAAATCCGATGTGTGAAGCACTATGATATTTGTTCAACAAGCAGAGGTGTTGCACCTCCCATCTCAGCTATGTTGTACATATTGATTGAATTTCTAAAGTCTCACATGTGAAGCAATTTCTGTATCTTGATTGAAACTCGGTCTATCATTTGTGATCAGCAAGCAAGGGTGTTGCAACTTACATCTAAGCCATCTTGACATATGAATTGAGTTTCAAAAGCTTGATATGTGCATCACCTTCCGCATCTTTGTCTTGTACAATAATTATACTCGCTTTACTTTTAATCATGATAATGAATTGTGGTACATCTCGTTATGTTCTAAGCCTTGTTATATAATACTGTGCTTTATAATTCAATATGCCAGTGGTGGTAGAGATCTAAGTGGGAACAAAAGGACCAGCAAGACACAATCATTTGACCAAACATTCAAGGACTACAACGAGGCTCTGCGAGTAAGCTGCAAAAATGGATATCCTGTTCGAGTAGTTAGGTAATTTCTATAAGTAGATTGGTTGACGCTATTTATTTTCTTTTTAGACTATTCATATATTTCAATTTTGGAAATAATATTGCGTAGTTAAAATCAAAAATATTTTATTTATCGAGGTTACGTATGGTTACATGAAACATGCTGTCTAAGGCCAGCCCAACAGAATGAATCATGGTTGCTCGGATAGTCTTCAAGATATGCATTAACTTTCTTTTTGTGGCCACAAAATGATTGCTCCAAAATCACAATATTGTGAAATGAAAACTACCGTTTTTCTGATTGAAATTAAACAATCAGGGAAAACAACCGTAGATTTTGGTTTGTACATGCACAGCCCAAGTGGACTGTAGTTTCAAATTAGTGGGAGCGAGAGATCAAATGTTTCCTCTTCTGGATAATACCGAGTAGGCAGATTTTTAGACCTGGGTTTTCAAAATCACAAAGAATTTTCATAAGTCAAACATTTTGAAGTATATAAGGAAAAAATATTTTCTTTTATCGAAGTCAAACTATTTGCACATAGGTACAAAATTGTATGAGAACTTATAGACTGAGAAGTGGTTGTGCCCACAACACAATTACCAAATGATTCTAAAAGAGAAGTGATGAAAGCAAAACAATTACAATCTTGCACTTACAGATTTATATTGTTATTGTTGTGATGTATACCTGATTCTCATCAACACAAAAATTTGGATGAGAAAATTAGGCAGGAAACTACAGTTAGTATTAGTTTCCCATTATAAAAAAAAATTGGTGTGAACTTTTTCGTCAAGCTAAGGTTAGGTGGTTGGAGTGCCTCTTGACTTATAAATCGCTGACATTGTTAACTCTACCATGGCTTACTGGTTTTCTACCTGTATTCAAAGTGTTTTGATGCATCATCCACCTCCGCGAGTTCAGTGTTTTTTTGGGATGTCCAATCAGAGTTTCCTCTGATTATCAATATAATAAACTCTTATGCTAATATGGTATATATATTATACATGTCGTGTGAATTTCATCCTTTGTTTTAAATGAGATCATTCAGCCAATATTTTGTGGAACTACTTGTTAGCATAACGCAGTACAAACGAAAATAAAGAATTACATAATCACACAATTTACATGGAAAACCATGATGTTAGAGGTGCAAAGATAATTTATTAACTCAAAATGTGAAGGCTTCAATTACTAACACACTGAAGGCACAGCTCCTCTTGGCACAGTTTTGCAATCTTATAGTATCACATTCTAGTCTAATAGGCTTCAACCAGAATAGAATCTCTGTTTTAACTAGTAAGTGATGTTTAATTTGTGTGGAGGTCCTATAAAGAGAAGAGATCTAGCTATGCCCCTGAGAAGGGGTTGCGATATGATGGAATTTACAGGATAGAGAAATGCTGGCGGAAAGTGGGTACACAGGTAATTTCCTCACTGTGATTTGTTGGTGGAGCACTATTGAACTTTCGATTTCCTCAATGATGTAATGATGACCTTTTGCTGCATTAGGGGCATAAGGTCTGTAGATACCTGTTTGTACGATGTGATAATGAACCTGCGCCCTGGACAAGGTTAGTGATATTCATGAATTTGTTCTATTTTCGAAATTTTATTTCTCTAGTAAATTCTCATAAAAATTAAATACAGTGATGAGCATGGAGATCGACGTAGACCACTTCCAGAAATCACAGAGCTTCAGAATGCATCTGACCATTTTGAAAGGGTTCAGAGTCCATCCTGGGATTTCGATGTAAGTGGACGAATGGATATTTCTCTTTCCAAAATTGCTCACTTTCTATTGATTAAACTGCAAAATAACATATTTGGTCTCGCTGGCTTATTTATGATGCTAATGAAGAAAATATAATTACCTATTGGCTGCCCTTATCCTTTTTCTTTGTATTAGATGATAGATGTTGGGAGATCCATACTCAGTTAACATATTGGACTGCGTCCATCAGATCTGCATTCACTTATATTTAAGTCTATCACGTTGCCATTTTCAAAAACTTTTTCTTTATGTAGCCATTTTGATTGTTTATTCAGGAAGAAAAAGCTTGTTGGAAGTGGAATAAACCAGCACCAGCTAGCCACAAAAGAGCAATTACAGGTAATCGTGAGATTTCTGAACAGAGACAGAAATCAAGGAGAGGAAGAAGAAAATCAGAATATATGTCTGAAAATGAAAAACTTCTAAAAGGTTTGCTTCCTTGCTTTGCTAATTCTCCTTGTTATCATCATATACGGACTGTGCCATAACATAGGGATAGGGTGCACACAATTGTTTTAGGCCCTAATTTTGCAAGTTCTCCCCTAAACCAGCTCTTTCAGCAGATGCCTATCATATTATATGATTTTTAATTGTAGTTTAGATGCTTCGGCTAGATAACACCTTTAGTTGCTTGGATTCAGCAGAAAATATGTAGAGCTTAACTAGGGCTAGCAAATTTAAACATATAATATGTGTAAAAATCTACCAACATACGTAAGTGGCAACAAAGTATAGATTTGGGTCTCTTACCTTGTAAAGAGTCTCACCCTTTGATTTCCCTATCATCATAGCAGACAAGTTCCACAGTGTGTCGGCTGACAAGCATTTGGCCCGAGGAGAAATTAGTAGTACTGAGCATATCTAAAGAAAATTGTCAACTGAGGAAAAATCAAGGGAGTAGTTTACAAGACCAACCGCGGAGAAAGAGAAGCTTACATAACCGAAGGAGATTGTTAATTGAAGAGGCTGCTGGTCACAGGAGGTTACAAATAATTAAATTTGTGATTTATGGAGATGCCGGATGCGTTTCTACAAGTCTTTGCTAGTAATCTCTTATTGGGGGTAAATCGGCATTGTTAATCAGATGAATTGAGGATTAGGAAGAGATTTTTTGTTGGGTAAGGAGTTTGTTGACCGAAGGCAGAGAGGCTTGGTGGTTGAAGGCGGTTACGGTCATTATATATATAGATTACTGAAATCTGACTACATTGCTAATTACAATTCGATAATGAATGAAGTGTGAGTAGATAAGGATAAGCGAACGCATATAGTATTATATATAATATTTAAAATAGTTCTGGGGTCAAATGGTTGATGATCATATTATCTTTCTCAAGCTGATGTCATTAATTCAAGGAACTATTCTATGAAAACAATGAGACAACTGACTAAATGACTAGTATTGGGCTGTTCAAACGGGTTCAGATGGTCTTTCTGCTATGATGTTCTTTTGCACAATCCAACTAGCAAGACAACCAACGTACTATATATGGCTATATACTTTGTAGGAACAAATTGTTTTCTTTGCATAGCTCCTTTTTATGGCATACCTCTACTTGCAAATCTGTTCATTTTCTTAGACTTTCAAATAGTATGCCTCAAGTTTGCAATAATAGATTAGTTTCCAATTCAGTTCTAGGCCTAGCCCAAGTTCTTGTTCATTCATGTATCTTCACAGACTGGAATTCAATTTTCACATGCTTTTTACTTAAGGTCGTACTATTTCTATTTTTTTTTTAAAACTGTATTTCAATAGATTATTTGCTGAAGCAAGGCTTTCCATGCAGAGTTCAGTTGCTATCTTTGTAAAGGGGTGATGACTTGCCCGCTCACAACACCTTGTGCACACAACTTTTGCAAGTCTTGCTTAGAAGGAAAATTTGCTGGGCAGACTTTCACCAAGGAAAGGAGTAGGGGCGGGCGTACTCTTCGAACACAGAAGAATGTCATGAAGTGCCCCGCATGCCCTCATGACATATCTGAATTTCTTCAGAATTCTCAGGTTTGCTTCTATTTGCACAAATTGCTCGCAGTTAAGCATTAGACCTTGTGTTTGTGGACAATTATTTATTGATGGGAGATTTAGCTTAAACTGATTTTGGAATATAACTGTTTACAATATTTTTGTGTTCTACTTCTCTACCCTTTATAGTTATTAATGAACAGATTTATAGCTGTATTTTGTTGAAATACAGGTGAATAGAGAAGTAATGGATATAATTGAGAAACTAAAACAGAGACTGGAGGATGAGAATACTGTGAAGGCATCTGATACTTCTGAAAAGGGCTTGGAGGTGTCAACAGATGAGGATACTGACTCATCAAAAGCTCAAACCGAGGTAAGTAGTGATTCTGAGGGCACGGAAGCTTTATTTCAGGATGCTGAGCACAGAACTTCGACTGAGATAAAATTATCTGGTATAATGTCTTCTCCTAGCAAAGAGAGAGCCGATGTTGTGGCTGGGGGGTCAAATCTAGGGGAGGGCCAAAAGCCTTGAGCTTTAGCCCATGTAGCTGCAGATAAACAAATTTAGTTATAGTACTTTCTTTCATGAACTGGCTACAAACTAAAGTCACCTCACATGCTTACATTTCTACACAGGGCTGGCAAATAAAACCTTTGCATAAGCTAGTCATTTTATTCAGTATGATTCATTGCAGAAATTTGTAAAAATTTGTAATTCTACAGACTTAGCTTTGTTCTGTACACATTTTAGGATATAATACATGTCTTCGTTATTTTGATTCATTGCCGTCTAGCATGCTTTGTCGCTTCCCACCAACTCAATATCTAAAAACTAATTTAGCAAAAAAAAATATCAAAAAACTATTATTCTCATCTTCAAATTAATGCATAATTAAAAACGATCCAATGCACTTCAATATTTTTGTAATCATAAATTAGTTTTTATATCTCCAATTTCACCATGTTCTCTATTGATATTAATTTCATACTTTAAAATGACTACTGCTTTGAGTTTTTATTATTCTGCTATTTCTGGGAATTTCTTTATCATTTAACATTTTATCATTTTAAATAACATAATTTTATTTATTTATTTATTTATTTTTATTTATCATTTTTCACATTAAAAAATGCTTATCTTTATCGGAATCCCTTCCACAACCACGGGTGTCTCCGGAAGGCCAACCACCAAGCGTAATGTTACATTGCGCCTGGGGCAATGTTACATCGCTCCAGGTCGCATTGTTTCATTGCTCCAGGTGCAATGTAACAATGCCCTTAGTTTATTATTATTTTAATTTAATATAATTTAAAATAATGAATAATTCTATTGGATATGATTTCAAACTAATCTAAGTAATTGCAACTAATTACTAAACTACAAATATGTTGATATAATTTAAAAGTAAAGTAATTGAAATTATTTATCAATAATTCGTATAATTCTCTATTCGATTAACTAATGTGTAAGTTAAAATATGATTGAGATCTTATCAATTCAATTAGAACGTTGTTTGATTTCAGTTAAAGGTTTCGTGTTCGGAATCCATGTTTTGTTTCAATAAGTCACATGTTAAAAATTATTTTTACTAATTAAATAATTAGTAAATAATGAAATTAATTAAAAAATGATTTTTAATACGCGAATTAGAGAAACAAAACACGGATTCCAAACAAGAAACCTTTAATTCAATCAAACGATACTCCAATTGAATTGATAAGGTCTCAATAATATGTTAACTTATAATTGTAATTCAAAATTTGGTCTTTTTCCTATTTTTATTTAATTTTTTAATTTATTTGACAAACTAGTTAAAAATGGGAAAAAAATCAAAAAAATATAAAATCAGTGAAAGTAGGGTAACATTCATCACCAAAATAGTGAGTATGACCACTTGTTTCTGTATGAATTTTAATTTCAAAATTTGACATTTTTCCTATTTTTATTTAATTTTTTAATTTATTTGACAAACTAGTTAAAAATGGGAAAAAATCAAAAAAATGGAAAATTAGTGAAAGTAGGGTAACATTCATCACAAAAATAGTGAGTATGGCTACGTACAAGTGATAAGTATCTAGAATTAACGATACATGTAAACCAAAGGTTTAAGTGAATGATGGAATTTACGGGCTTACAGGACGAGCCTATTTAGATGAATTGATATAAAGGGATTCTAGAATGAAAGAAATGACTTGGAAATTTAAAGAGAAATGTTTGAGAATACCGTCATAAGTGCTTTCTTAAGATTGATTATGAGGACAGAATCCTATTAAGGGGGGAAGGATATAACGCCCTAGAAAATATCGTACTTATTATTATTTTTATTTAATTATTTAATATTAGATGTGGATTATAGGGTGTGAAATTTTATTAGGTTAAAAATTTGTGACATCATGCCTACGTGCTTACATGATGATGTATATGTGAAATGTGGGTCCGTATAATTTTATTTGAATTTTTGACGATTTAAATCTATCTAAATTATGCTTTATCGATCTTTGAAAATTTTTATAAAATCATCGGAGTATTTAAAAATCCCGAAATCTTTTGCAATATCATATTTGTATATTCATTTAGTTTTTAAAATTTTTCGGTGTATTATTTTGAGTGTGTAAGTATTTTAAAATGATTTTAATAGTTTTATTGCATTTAAAGGATAAAAAACTTGTAAAATTCGTATTTAATTCATTTTTGACCCTAAAAATATTTTAAAAATATGGGGAGATAGATAATTTCATTTTCTACATTTTAAAATTAATTTTGAGATTTTTCTTTAGTTTTATTTGTTTATTTATTTTGCAATTTACGCAGCTGAGTTAAATGGTTTTAATCATAAACTTTTGTAAAATTCATAAACTATCTTTATTTCTTTTTAACCCCAATTCCCTAAATTCCCAATTCTACTTCCCTGCTCTGTTTTCAATCGATTCTAACGAGTTCTCTAGAACTCTCTCCTGAGTTCTCCCTAAATCTCTCTCGTAAAGGTTCTCTCTCCCTCTCGAATTCTCAATCTCTCCTTCTCCAAGAATCCCTCTAATCTCTTCGTCCCTCACTTCCTTCTTCTTTCTCAGCTGTTATTATGGTGTATATGTGTGTGTGTGTGTGTATATATATATATATATATATATATATATGCAAATATGTTACTATTGCGTGTGTGTGTGTATACGGTGGCTGTGTACAGCTTGAGCTTGGTGTAAGTATGCTGAAGGAGTGTCCTCGTGTGCAACTGTGTAACTGTGTTTGAGGTATGGCCGAAATATTAGTTGTAATGGGGGTGGTTTAATGGAGTGTTTTAATGCTTGTGTATACCTGCTTTGGTAATTAAAAGTGTTATGTGAGGTTGTGTAGGAGGTAGTAGTCGAACAGCAGACAGGAGGTGAGAGTCTCGGTCAAAAACCGAGGACTTTGTTTCGTTTTCATGAGTAGGCGATGTGGGTGTTAAGGCTGGGTGCTTGAGAGAAGTAAAGGGGGGGTCAGGAACAGGGGAATTGGTGGGAGAAAAGAATGAGGATGGTACAAATTGTGACTGTGTGTATCTGCTAATGTGCAGGTGGGTTGAGTTAGAGTATGGGTGGTATGTATATAATTTATGGGTATGTTATGGTGCTGGGCGTGAGGCTTCGATGCTTCCAGTTGGCGATGAACAAGGGCGAGTAGGGAAGTGGGTCTAGAGAGAGGCTGTGCAAGGGGATTGTGGGAAAATATAGGTGTGTTCCGACTAGGTGTACTAGTGTGAGGTTATGCTTGGGTGTGTGTAACTGGTCGTAGTGATGGAGCAGGGGAGGGGTCGAAAGAAAGAGTGAGGGCAGAAACATGGGAGGTAGAGAGGGAAAGGTATGAGGAGGAGGCTGTGTGGGGTTGTTGTCAGGAGGAAGTAAGTGAGCTTGGTGAGTTCATAGAGTTTACAATTTCGTTTATTTAACTTGATTCCTGCTTGCTTATGGTAGTTATAATATATGTCAAGGGAATTTTCAGATTTTGATGTACTCATGGATATGTATACTCAAATGGTTGGATATAATTGATGGAACAATTTTGTCAGTATTGTGATTTTGTATGGTCAGGTGACATTTTGAGTTTAATTTCTGTACTCATAACTTCGAGTTGTTCATGTAAGTAGTATTGGAATTTTGAATAATCCATTAAAAGTTTGAGAATAATAAGTTATTCATGTTGGTTAAATTCAAAAGAATTATTTAAATAGATTGGAGATAAAGTTTGAAGTACATAATGTACATAGTAATACGAGTCTATATAGATGTTCAGAATAATTAATTCGGATTTAGTAGGTATAAGTGTTCAAAATGTGGAGTCTATTTATGGAGGTAATTGAATTGGAATTATATAAATTGCTAAGTAATAATAATTGTTGGATGATGGTTAGTAACTAGTAAAGACTATGTGCATACTGTGATTTGGATTGTGAATGGTACAAGAATGTATGATAAGTGTTGAGTGTGCGGATGGTTAGAAGGATTATGAATGATGTATGCTAGTTGGATTGTGAAGATTATGAGATTGTATTGAGTTAGTTGTAAAGCAAGAAAAGTTTGATTGTTTGTTTGGTAAGTTGTATTCCGACATATTAGACGATATTATAAATGAGGTGCTGTCCAATTTTTATTAGAATTATTTTGTAATTCTTATAGTAATTTGATAAGGATTATTTGTAAGTCGATGTGATGTGCGTAGTAGAAGATATGTGTAAGATAATAATATGTGCTCAGTGCTTATGTGATTATATGTTACTATTTCGAGAATATAATATGTGTGAACTATATGTATTAACTGTAAAACGTATTAGGACGCGTTCGGGTAGAACAGAGTTAGACGATTAAGGTTATAAGAGTACTAAAGTAGTACTTTACCTGTATATAGGTATGATTAGGAGGCCAGTTAAAAAGCCAGAGCACGTGTGGATGGAATGTAGTGGGAGGAGATAATTATCGAGGTTGACAAGTGATGAAGGAGAGGCGAATGTACGACCAAGTAAAGGCCAGTGAATAAGAAATAGAGACTGATGCAAAGTGAGTAAAGAATTGAGATATTGGAATTGGAAACTGCGTGTATTGAGGCAAGTATATTATTCCCTGCTTATTGTTCAAGTGGGATAAATCTGTTTCTGTTATTTATACAATATTTCTGTCAAATTAATTGCAAGTGTTTGCTCTTCACTTATCTTTCAAGTGATGCAATTCATTCCTTTTGTCGTGTAATGTAGTTTGGTCAAATGTGTTTAGAAAATGATATACTTCCCAGTTAGCATGGAAATGTTTATTTTCCCTACCCCTAATTCGAATACCAAGTTTTTAAAAGAACCTTAAATATAATCTTTCCCGCTTAAATACTTTACTCAAGCTATGACATTGGATTCCTCAACTGAATACTATTTCTTTTATTTTCTTCAAAAGTGTTTAAAAGACGTTCTAAATAGAGAGAATCCAAGTTTAAAATTTCCACGAATACATGTTAATAAAATTCTTGATTTTTCACATAATTTCTCCAGTGGACCCCTTTATGAAAATGTTTCCTTCAAACTGATTGCGACTAACTATCCTGAAATTATTTTACAAATAATCGTTTAAACTACTTTAATCGTTTATGTCAGTTAAGCCTTGCAATGTTGTTATGGAATAAAAACTAGGTTGAAATTATTGCGGCTAGGGTTTGTGTATTTAATGCTAGGGTTCGTGAGCTTCGTGCTTTAATGGCTGCTTCTGCGTTCGAGACTAAGCGATCCTCACAGAATGCCTACGTATCTCTGTATTAGAGAATCAAGCCAAGAAAATGTAGTTCTGAGAATGAGGGGTCAGGCCCTTTATATAGGCTGAGAAGCCTTAGAATTATGGTAGGAGTCGGAGACTTGGTGGACAAGTCTTCCTTGAGGAAGGTTCTAGATCTCTTCCTTATAGGAATCAGTTTCCATGTTGAAATATGTATCTTGGAGGCTAAGTCAGGCAAGAGTAATATCCTTGTTTGACTCTTATTTGCTGAGCTGTTTATTACCCTTAATATTAATTACGAAATTAATATTATAAATAGGGTTTTCGGGCCACCTGGTGGGCCCCACGTTTGGACCATACTAGGTCTAATTAATGCCATATTAATGATGTCTTTAGGATTTACTTTTAGCCCATATCATTTGCCCCCCAACTTCTTAGGAAAACTGATCAGGTTTTCCTGGAAGTTTTAACTGCCTTTCTCGAGACTTGTGTCAGGGTTCATGTTTGTACACTAGTCTTTCACAAATGTCGTCTTGATGCAAAGTGTGGAGCGACCGACACGTTTACGACGATGTGCCTTATTCGAGGCTAAGCAATTATCTTCCATAACTCCAGTTACAGAATTTTTGCATATCTTTCTCAAGGAATTATCTATGAAATTCCTTGTATTTCCATATTTATCCTATTTTTAGGATTTTTCTTGTACTTACAAGTATTTTTCTTTATTTTTGATTTATTAATCAAAAATATTTAATCGTGCCTCAGGCATAAAATAATTTTAGAAATTATTTTTCTATTTTTCTGGAATTTAATTTCCAATTTTTCCTTATTTTGGAAAATAACGTAGTAATTTTTTTACTACTTCTGCACGACCTGGATTAAGATCGCGACTAAGAGCTTAGGTCGTGAAACTGGCGACCTCATTTTTCGACCTGAACTGAGGTCGTGGGAAGGGACCAAAACAAGCAGGTCGTGAGATCTACGACCTCAGCTGTCGATCTGGTTTGAGGTCGTACAAGGGCACCAAACGGACCTCCTCGTGAGACTCACGACCTCATTCTACGAACTGGTTTGAGGTCGTGTATGGCCTCTTAAACAACCTGATCGTGAAACTCTCGACCTTGATCCATGAGGTGGATCCAGGTCGTATAGGGACGCATAAGGTGGTAGATCGTGGGACTCTCGACCTCGATCCATGAGGTGGGTTGAGATCGCATATAGGCTCATAATAGAGCAGGTCGTGAAACTTACGATCTCGTCCTATGAATTGATTCGAGTTCGTGTAAGGTTTTTGTGTAGCTCAGGTCGTAATCATTTTGACCTCAAATCACGAGGTGGATTGAGGTCGTATAAGGACCTTTGCTTTTATTGCTCGTTATTTTTACGAGTTCAATTCACGAGGTAGATCAAGGTCGTTCAAGGCCTTTGATAAAACCTGTTCGTGTCGTCTGTGTCCCCTTTTACGACCTAAATTGAGGTTGCGTAAGGCTCAATAAGTAGCTTAGTCGTGTTATTTTACGATCTCTGCATACGAACTGAATTGAGTTCGTGTTAGGAACACTAATGGGCCTCCTCGTGGGTTTTACGATCTCAAATCACGAACTAGATTGAGGTCGTGGATAGACCAATATATTAACAGCTCGTGAGGTCTACGATCTCAATCTACGAACTAGATTGAGTTCGTTAGAGATATTTTGCAGGTTTTTATCGATCCTTCTAGAATCTTCTAGATCCTGGGCCTAGGATTGGGCCAATGGGCCTTAACTGGTTATAGCCGGTTGCCATAGCAACTTAACCGGTTAAATGACTGGCTGTTTTTTGTATAAAAGAGTGAGAAGTGAACTCATTTCTCACTTCACTCAAATATTTCACTAAAATTTCTCTCTAGAGCTCTTAGTTTCAAGCGATTTCCGGCAACAAATTTCCGGCCAAAGTTATTCCATCAAGTGGTTTTCTGGGTCTCTCTTGAAGATCATTCTTCAAAGCCTCCTTCCCAAGCATTTCAATGGCGGATGACAGAGAAGCCAGGAGGCTTAGCAAGATGAGCTCTTCTTCGCGAGGTACCTCTTTCCCTCCTATTCGTTCAAAATACACCTCGTTGATTGACATGATTAATCAAAGGGGGGATGAATATCCCTCCGTTTCTGCATTAGATTCATATAATCATCATTCACGATTTTTTGATGCCAAAAATATCAAAAAGTTCAATAAACTTTTTAATGTTCAATCCCCTTTAAAACTAGTCCCAGCTGAACCAGGAGATCGTTCCTGTCACTGGAAACCTCATGCCCTTTGCATCTACAAAGATGCTATCATGGCTGGGCTTTGCTTCCCTTTTCATGATTTTATTCCTACACTGTTGGCAGATGTTCAAATAAATCCTTGCCAACTCGTCCCAAATGCTTGGAGGGCCATTCTTTGTTTCATGGTCCTCTGTTTAAAAAACAACTTTCCACTAACTGTCCCCCTCTTTAGGAGGATTCTTCAATTTAAAAATAGTGCAATTACTTACCCTGGCTGGGTATATATTAGCCTTCGTGCCACAATCCCAAATATCTACGATCCTTCCTCAATCCCTGATAATAACCCTAAGTGGAAAGAGGAGTTCTTGTATCTCACATGGGAAGGGGGTGACTGGGGCACCCTCTTCCGAAGCTCTTTCGGGAAGGTAACTGATGGGAATCCAGATGATATTGAGCTGGATGATGCAGAAAAGGCCGCATTCGCAACCCTTACTGCAGATAATGGGGAAACTCACTTCTTCACTCTTCTTGAAGAATTTTCCCTCAAGTCCGTGGGTCTTTCTTCTGTTTCTGATAAGGGTAAACCTCATCTCCTTCTTATCTAGTTTTTCCTTGACTTGCATACCATATTTTATTTGTTTCTAACTCTGGTCTTTGATTTTTCAGCCGCTAAAGGTATAAACGAGCTTCAAGAGCACCTGTCGGGTGAAACTTCTCGTATAAAGAGGAAGTGAGCGGGGAAGGATCCTAGAGGACAGCCCACAGAGCCTGCCTTTTTAAGGCCCCATGATGCTAATGAGGTGGGAGAAGGAGGTGGTGCGGCCTCGTCTGCCAAGTCTTCTATTTTTCGGCCCGCCTGGGGCATCAGAAAACAAGACACGGTTGTCGGGAGTACTAAGCATTCGAAGGATTGGTCTTATCACTCAATCACTCCTGCTAACTACCGTGACATTGTGGTCTCTCGTGACTTAGAGGCGGTCGAGCTAATGGGGACTCAGGCTTTAGCTACTGTAAGCATTCCTTTCCTTCCCTTGCATAAACCTTTACTTTCTATTGACTAACCTTAAAATCATACTTTCAGGGAAACACTTACTTCCAGGCTGCCATGCATCATGCCAAATCCTGGAGAGCTCAAGCTGGAACTCATAAGAAGGATTTGGATCAAGCCAACGTGACTATCGGGGATCTGCGGGGGCAGCTGAAATCGAAGGAGGAGGAGTTGGAGAAAGCCTATGGCAGCATTGCTGAGCTTGGCCAAGGCAAGGAAGACATTATCGACGAGAACATGGACTCCGAAGATTTCAAGAAGCTGATGGGAAAGCACGATGATCTTACTTACCCAGCTAACTACTTTAGTGGCTGGAAGGGGGCCTTAGATGCTGTTTCAGAGAGGCATCCGGGGATGTTCCAGGTTGGAGATTTTCCCTGCCCGGAGGCTCCCTTAGAGCTGGCTAAACTGTTAGAGTCCCAGAGGATCACTCCTATGGAGGAGGATGAGGAGGCTGCTCCTGATGATAAGATTCTAGATCCTGAGCACTCCCCACTTGGATCTGATGGTTCTGATGCTGAGGCTTCGACTACTGCCACCAGTCCCGATAGGGATTCTCCAGCGAAGAGTAGTGCCAGGGCTGTCACTAAGGCCCCTTGAGCTTGTTTATTTACGGCCCTGCGTGGCTTTTACATTCGATTTCTAGTACTTTCTATTCGCAACTTAACTCATAGCCTTCGGGCTTTTATTTTTGTAACTTTGAATTATCTATTTGCATTGCAAGTTTCCTTCACTTTTACATTCTTGTCTTTCGCTTATAGTTATGCCTCAAGGGTTTTTCCGATACTCGGCCTCCTGGCTTGTACCAAACTCGTATCTCAGTACAACATTTGTCTTTCGTGTCTTATGATAACATAACAAGAGAAGCAGAGAGTAGAAATCAAACTTTATTAATAAGCTGACAAAGGATGTTTGATAAAACGGGTTCAACCCTTACATAGATACTTTCCTACAGGAGCAACATGCTCTGTAATGGTTTCTTCAAACCTTATTTCTACTTCTACTAGATAAATAAAAAGGCTAAGTCCTTACAAGGACAGCTCAAACATAATAGATCTTGAGGTTTTGGGCATGCCAAGTACGGGGCACCTCACTCCCGTCCAAGGTCTCCAACTTATAGGACCCTCGTCCTAACATCTTCTTAACTCGATACGGTCCTTCCTAGTTAGGGGCTAGCTTTCCTTTCTGTCCAACTCCAGAAGCCTCTATTTTCCTGAGAACCAAGTCGCCTTGTCGGAAGAACCTTTCCTTAACCCTTCGGTTGTAGTGGAAAGAGGCTCTTTTCTGATGTTCTGCATTCCTAGCATTTGCTTCGTCCCTAACCTCATCAATTAGATCCAGGGCAAGCCTCATGCCTTCTTCATTGGTTTCTGGTTCAAATGCCTCCACTCGAGGTGATGCATGCATTATTTCCAAGGGCACAACTGCCTCGACTCCGTAAGCCAGCAAGAACGGGGTTGCTCCTGTTGTAACTTTGCAGGTGGTGCGGTACGCCCAAAGAATAGGCAGTAACTCATCCACCCAAGTATTTCTAGAGCGTTCGACCCTCTTCTTTATTCCATCAAGGATAATCCGATTGGCTACCTCTGCTTGCCCATTGGCTTGAGGATGAGCCACTGAGGTAAAGCGAAGCTCAATAGCATTCTCCTCACAATACTTCTTGAACTCTTCATTGTTAAACTGCGTCCCATTGTCCGTCACAAGGATTCGTGGGATTCCATATCTACAAATTATGTTCTCCCAAAAGAATTGGGCAACTTGTTTGGTGGTTATCTTGGCCAGAGGTTTAGCCTCAATCCACTTAGTGAAATAATCAATGGCCACTATCAAAAACTTCCTTTGTGCTGAAGCTACTGGGAAAGGACCAAGAATATCCATTCCCCACATTGCAAACGGAATAGGAGAATTGATCGAAGTTAACATTTCAGGTGGCTGCCTTACAATTGGGGCATGCTTTTGGCATCTCTCACACCTTTTGACATAGTCATGTGCATCAGCTAGCATCTTTGGCCAGTAGAATCCCAGACGGGTAATCTTGTGAGCTAGGGCTCTGCCCCCCAAGTGCTGCCCACAGATTCCTCCATGAACTTCCTCCAACGCTTCCTTTGCCTCTTGGGGCCTTAAACACTTCAAATATGGGATAACAAACGATCTTTTGTAAAGGAGTCCCTCGATCAAGGCATATCTCAACGCTCTTACTGACAGTTTCCGTGCCTCCAAGGCATTGTCAGGGAGCCATCCAGTTTCTAGGTGAGCCTTAATAGGGTCTATCCAACAGCTCCCCATGTCAATTGGGGCCACCAATTTCGAATTGATGGTCGGGGCCTTCAAGACCTGGAAGTACACACTCCCCGCATAATTTTCTATCTCAGAAGAGGCGAACTTTGACAAGGCATCAGCCTTAACGTTCTCCTCCCTTGGGATGTGTTCCACATGGCATTCATCAAACTGAGTCATAACACCCTTCACAATCCTCAAGTACTTAGCCATAGTTTCATCTTTGGCTTCAAACTCGCCGTTCACTTGCGAGACTACCAGTCTTGAATCTCCACAAACTTTGAGGTTCTTAACTCTCATTATCCTGGCCAGGCCCAATCCGGCTATCAGGGCTTCGTACTCAGCTTCATTGTTAGTAGTTGGGAAGTCCAACTTCAGAGCATACTCGACTATGAAGCCGTCGGGGCTTTGCAAGACCAAGCCTGCACCACTAGATTTTTTTTTTGATGCTCCATCAAAATAGAACACCCAATATTCCTTCTGATCAGGTACAAGTTCTTCATCCTTAGCTTCAAGCCCAGGGGTGGTTACTATCTCCTGCCCCCCGACTTCTTGGTTGCCAATGGTACATTCAACCACGAAGTCAGCTAACGCCTGAGCCTTGATGGCTGTCCGAGGCTTATACATAATGTCAAATTCTCCGAGTTCGATTGCCCACTTAATTAGCCTTCCACTGGCCTTCGGGCTATGCAGAACACTTCTTAACTGCTGGTCCGTCAGGACTTCAATCTTATGTGACTGAAAGTAGGGTCGTAGCTTCCTCGAAGCTGTTATCAGTGCCAAAGCAAACTTCTCAAGGGTAGAATAATTCAACTCAGCTCCATGCAACACCTTACTCACGTAGTAGATGGGTTTCTGAACCTTGTTCTCTTCCCGTATGAGGACGGCACTCAATGCTTGCTCAGACACCGCCAGGTATAGATAAAGAGTCTCTCCGGGACTAGGCTTGGCCAACAACGGGGCTTCAGCCATGTATTTCTTCAATTGTTCAAAGGCCTCTTGGCTTTCAGGTGTCCATTCAAAATTCTTTACCTTCTTTAATGTTTGAAAGAAAGGCAAACACTTATCACCAGACTTGGAGATAAACCTCCCTAAGGCTGCAACCCGGCCTGTCAACTTCTGTACATCTATTATAGAGCGTGGTGGCTCCATGTCTAAAATCGCCTTGATCTTGTCAGGATTGGCCTCAATGCCTCTCTTTGAAACCATCAGCCCTAAAAACTTTCCAGATCCAACGCCAAAGGCACACTTGGTGGGATTCAACATCATCTTATGGTGCCTCAGCACTTCAAATGCCTCCCCGAGGTGCTCGATATGATTAGCCTTGAGTAGGCTCTTGACTAACATGTCATCAACATATACCTCCATGGTTTTTCCAATCAGACGGGCGAATATCTTATTCACCAGTCGTTGGTAAGTAGCTCCTGCATTCTTCAGACCAAAAGCCATAAATAGATAGCAGAAAACACCAAAGTCAGTTATGAAAGATACCTTAGGGATGTCATCCTTGTGCATCTTAATCTGATTATAGCCGCTGAATCCATCCATGAAGCTCAACATCTTATGTCCAGCTGTGGCATCTATCAACATATCAATCCTTGGCAGGGGAAAACAATCTTTTGGACATGCATCATTCAGGTCAGTGAAGTCTATACACATCCTCCACTTCCCATTCGCTTTCTTGACCATCACAGGGTTTGCTAACCATTAGGGAAACTGAATCTCTTCAATAAAACCAGCTTCCAAGAGCTTATCCACTTCTTGCTTAATGGCCTCTTGCCTTTCCGGAGCAAAGTTTCTCTTCTTCTGCTTTATTGTCTTCCTCTTGGGATCAACATTTAACTTGTGAGTTATGAGTTGGGGGTCAATCCCTGGCATATCAGCTGCTGTCCAAGCGAACATGTCGCTATTATTTTGTAAGAACTCTATCAACTTGCCCTTCAGGGGTTCTTTCAGAGATGCTCCAACATAAGTAACTTTTTCAGGATCGTTCGGCTCTAGAGGTATGGGAATCAAATCCTCTGCTGGCTTCCCTCTATGCTCTTCATCATCGCGGACATCCATGTCTTCAATCGGAAGGACCTGCCCCCCGACTCCATCGGCCCTCAGCGCGGCTACATAGCAACTTCTTGCCATCTTCTGATCACCCTTCTGTTCTCCGACACCATTCCGTGTCAGAAACTTAATCTTCATATGATAGGAAGAGGCCACAGCCTTAAACGCATGAAGTCCAATCCTTCCAAGGATTGCGTTGTATGTTGAGGCTGCCTTAATCACCAAGAAGTTCAGAATATGAGTCACCTCTTTAGGCTCCTGCCCAATAGTCACGGGTAACTAAATAGTCCCTTCAACGTTGGCCTCCACTCCATTAAACCCGTATATGGGCATGTTTGTAGGGGTCAACTGAGAGTCGTTGTACCCCATCTTCACAAATGCATCATGAAACAAAATATCCACAGAAGCCCCATTGTCTATCAAGACTCATTTTACTTCTGAGTTTCCAATCACAGGAGTTATGACCAGCGGGTCGTCATGGGGGAACTTCACCCCTTCCAAGTCTGAATCATCGAAACCAATTACCATCTCAGTTTTAGCACGCTTCGGGGCCTCTCCCACAATGTGCATTACTTCTCTAGCATAAGCCTTTCGAGAATTCTTAGTTGTGCCAGCTGCTGTCGGGCCTCCCCAGATCATGTTGATAACTGCCCTTCGGGGCTGTGGATTGCGGTCATGGTTGTCATCCCTCCTGTTATTATCTCTCCTGTCATTGTCCCTTCTATCATTGTCCCTTCTCTGGTTCCCACGGTCATCACCCTTGGTGAACTGACTTAGTTTTCCTCTTCGTATCAAGAACTCAATCTCATCCTTGAGTTGCCTACAATCGTCGGTGTCATGTCCCACATCTTTGTGGAACCTGCAATACTGCTCCTTGTTCCGCTTGGCTGGGTCTCCCCTAAGTGGCTTCGGCCATCGGAAGTCCTTTTCCTTTTCAATGTCCAACAGGATATGGCTTCTTGGAGCATTAAGCCTGGCATATTCGGAAAACCTTAGACCCGAGTTCTTTTTTGGAGCAGATTCAGAGTCTCTGCTAGTTCGGGGATACTTGTCCCTAGCATCGTACTCTTGTTCTTGCTTCCGCTTGTTGTTCCCTCCATTTCCCAATGCGGCTTCCTTTTTCATGCTGTCCTCAGCTTTTATATACTTGTCCGCCCTTCGTTGGAGCTCATCCATGCTTCGTTGGAGCTCATCCGTGGTTCCATGCTGTAAGGCTACCATAGCCACCTTATTTTCCAAATCAGTGATGTTCAGGGTCTCCTTAGTGAATCGCTTGATATAATCTCTTAAGTTCTCATTCTTTCCCTGTATTACATACATAAGGGATGCAGAGCTTTTCTCATGAATTCTTCCGCTAATGAATTGACTGACAAAAGCGGTACTCAACTCCTTAAAAGAGCTAATCGAGTTTGGAGGTAAACGACTATACCAACGTTGCGCCATGCCCGACAGGGTTTGGGAAACGCCCTACACATAAGGGCGTCGTTAGCAGGCTGCAGTAACAATGCGCTCGTAAACGTTCTCACATGAGTTGCGGGATCCCCCGTTCCATCGTAAGCTTTGATTGTGGGCGTATTAAACTTTCGGGAGATATGTGCGTTCATCACCTCCTCAGTGAATGGAGGGGTTGGATCATCAAGATCTCCTTGTAGCATCAGGTCTTTGGGGTTACTCTTGGGGAGTTCCACCCTTGTAGTTCCTCTGGTTGGGGCTTCAGCCCTTCGGCGTCTCCTTGAAGACCTCTCCAAATCTATGAAGGGAATCCCTCCTGAAGTCGGAGGAGGTCGACTCTGATTAGGGTTCTGTCTTTCTTGCTCCCTTGCTTGGTCGTCCTTCAGCTTCTGAATCTCGGCTTCATAAGCCTTAATTCTCTCTGCAATTGTTAAAGGACCATCACGGTTTGCTAGATTCCTCTTCAGAGGTTCCTTACTAGCACGTCGCCTCCTTGGGGCTTCATCTCGATCATCGTCTTCAGACGACGAATCTTCAGTATAAGGACCAGAGTAATCATAGTATCCTGGTTCAGGAGGGGCCGGGCCTCTAAGATAAAGGGGTTGTTGTTGCCCATGGATCAGCCGAGCATGACCGCTTGGTCCAGGATCCCTTGGATCCTGGGGGTAGTTAGGCAGCCCATACAGTGGGTTGGTGTTGACAGGCAGCGAAGAAGTGGAGAGGCTGTGAAGCGGCGGGCGGCTACTCAGAGGGAGAGGAGAGACTATCATCTGGAGCGGGTTAGTCTCCTGTCCTGGAGGGACGATTACTGGTTGAGATCCTTCAGCATGGGGATTCGTCCCTTGTGGTTGAGAGGTCTGAGTATGAGGGTTTGTTTCCGTCAATGGGGGTACATACCCTTGCTCCGTACCAACAGGAGGAGCAGTGATTGGTGGAACGACGGTTCCAGAGGTAGCCTCGGTTGAGACCGGTGTTGTTCTTCGAGTGGTAACCATGGTTGATGTCTCGTTCCCACAGACGGCGCCAAATGTTATGGAATAAAAACTAGGTTGAAATTATTGCGGCTAGGGTTTGTGTATTTAATGCTAGGGTTCGTGAGCTTCGTGCTTTAATGGCTGCTTCTGCGTTCGAGACTAAGCGGTCCTCACAGAATGCCTACGTATCTCTGTATTAGAGAATCAAGCCAAGAAAACGTAGTTCTGAGAATGAGGGGTCAGGCCCTTTATATACGCTGAGAAGCCTTAGAATTATGGTAGGAGTCGGAGACTTGGTGGACAAGTCTTCCTTGAGGAAGGTTCTAGATCTCTTCCTTATAGGAATTAGTTTCCATGTTGAAATATGTATCTTGGAGGCTAAGTCAGGCAAGAGTAATATCCTTGTTTGACTCTTATTTGCTGAGCTGTTTATTACCCTTAATATTAATTACGAAATTAATATTATAAATAGGGTTTTCGGGCCACCTGGTGGGCCCCACGTTTGGACCATACTAGGTCTAATTAATGCCATATTAATGATGTCTTTAGGGTTTACTTTTAGCCCATATCAAATGTGTTGAAAATTTTCTTAAAAACGTAGGGCTTGCCTATGTCCTCGCTCTAGCGTAGAATTTCATATGTTGATAATCTGGTTGCAATTTATATCTCTTATCGTTGCCCAAGTCTATTTACTCTTTAATCAAGTTAATGACAATGTTCCTCAATACTCATAACTATCTTGTCGATACCTATTCGAATTGTCATTCTTTATATTCCCCACCCTAGTTGGTATCGAACTTGTCGATATCTTTTAAAAATCTTGATTGTTCGTTTGCTCCCTGTAGTGTATCGAACTTGTCGATACTAAATGAAGTTGTTGTTTCTTATTAACTCTTAATCTTGAGTTATTATTCTTGACGTGAGTTTCCAGTTGTTTGGAGATCAAAGGTTGTCGATTGTCCCGACACCTAGTGTGGATGATTTAGAATTGGAAATGTTTTCAAATGTGGCCCTTGGGCGTAAAACCCTTCAGGGTGGGACCTTATTATGGTCGGAAGTTAAGGCCAATATGTGCCATGGATCCAATTAAGGACATTGTTGTGCGCGTTTGTCCTAGGACATTGTTGTATGCGTTTGTCCGGGGTTAGTGCTGACTGATCAGCAGCCTAACTTTGATGTTTTTTTTAAATAAATAAAAATTCCAATTCTAATCTATATTCTGCGATTGAGATGTTAGTTCTTGACTCTTTGGAAGTCCGTTTCAGTAATATTTTGATATCAGAACTTTTATCAGTTCTAGTTTCTATTGCACATTATAAATGGTGAATTGTTGGCTCTTGTGGCAATCTAAAAAAAAAAAATTATCTCACTGATTCTTTCAAATAATGAGATGAAACTCCTTTTGTTTATCAGAGTTGTCAACATTTATTTTAAAACTGCTATCACTATTGCACTTGCTGAGCATTGTTGGCTCACTCTTGTTTCTGTTTATTTCTCCAGTTGTTAGAGATGATCAGAGGAACTAGTTATCAGTTGGTATTGCTCTATAGGCAGCGAGAGGAGACGTTCGGGTTACAGATTCTCATTGGTTAGTGGTTGGGAACTAGTCAAGGTTGAATATCTAGTTAGACGGTGACATTATTTATTCACAGAAATTGTATATTATTTTATTCGAATTCGGGTTGTAATAGTTAATTAGTAGTTGTTTCATACTGTGACCTGTGAGCGGTCTTGGTTAGTTAGAATTTATATTTCTTTATGATTTTGTCAATATTATGTGGTGAGCGGATTTGGATACAGTTGGATTAGTTTTGTTGATTTGGACAGGTGGTTAGTCATATTTATGAATACATCATGTCAAAATTTTCTGAAATTTCCCTGTAAAATATTTATTTACTTATAAAAAGCCTGTATATTAATATAGTAAAGTGAGGGTGTTACAAGTTGGTATCAGAGCTACAGGTCACAGTCACTGAAACAATTAGGTGGGAAATTTGGGATATAGTAATAGAAAGGTTAGGGTGTGTGTATAAGATAGATATCGGGTAGAACGACTTAGGATAAGGATCGCGAAAGGATACTTCGGCAAGCGTTGCGACGTTGAACGGTCTTTCGGCATATCGCGTAAGTAGAAGTTCTAATCGTTTAAGGATTGGGCTATGAGCGAAACAGCGAACCCGAAGTGGCATAAGCTAAGTGGGCAGTTGAAGCTATCAGTTCGGGGGACGTTATCTCGAAATTTTTGCGTAGAATCTAGAATTTTCAACGATATTAGTTTCGATGCGAACGTTTCGGAGATGGTATGAGAAGGTTAAGAATGCGAAGTGGGAAGCGGTTATATGCAAGAATTGGAAGTTGAGCGTAGTTGTGTATCCTTAATCGTCGATTCATTCAAATTCATTGTTTAAGAAATTTCTTATTCTTTCTTTGAATTATCGTCCTAAGTTAATTCCCGGTTGGTATCGTTGCTGAGGCATTCGTTGCACAGTGACGGTTCAAAAATCGAGAATGAATCGAGATCTTCTTATTTATTTAACTCATTATGGTCAGGCCGGTTTGGCAGCTAAGTATATTACTGCTTAGTCGACAAGAGTGAGATTATGAATAATTAAGAATTTCTAGAATGTTTGCTTGATCAACCCTTGAAGCATCTATTGAAAAGTCTTTTATACATCAAACGATGATGAGTTTGGTATGTCAGACTTATTCGAATTCAATTCCATTCTTTTAGAAATATCTATATCTTTCAAAGGATAATTGATCCGACTTTACTTGAAAATTTTTGAAACTCTTGAATCCCATCCATTATCATGAACGCTTGATTTTCTCTATTCCAGCTGAGATGAACAACCTATGTAGATAGGGATTCAGGGACATCTTATCTATGTGATAGAAGTCCAGTGGGACGCCACTGATTGTGTTTGTCATGAAGGTACTAAAGATTGGCCATCTTTATGTACTGTGGTGGTTAACCAAGTGACAAATACAACCTGATAATAATTTAAAAGATCATATTGATCTCTCGGTTAAATTCCTTTATAAAAGCTTTGTTAAACAAACTCAGTCTATATTCTTAATTGATGCCCCATTCATTTTGTTGATCTTCTTTTTTGAAAATTCAATGATTTTAAAATTCTTAATAATGAAGATATGCGAAGATAGACGTGACGAAGTCTTAAATGATAGAACTATAACTGCATGGACGAAGAATTGGTTATGCAAGTTTAAGAATTCGGTGATTAAGACAGATGTAGTGTCAAATTGGAATATTTATTGAACCGATAAAGCATGGACAAGGTCTGAGGCTAATAAGAATGACAATAAATAAGAATGTATGATTGCAAATATTGTTAAAAGGCGAAAAGAGAATGGAAATGGAGATATTGGAAATAAGTTGTACAATGCTGAAGGAAGATTAATTGTAAACATCTTTTGTATGGCAGAGGTAGTAAATGGAATGTCATAAAAATTTGGAATGTTTCGAATCCGTCGTTAAACATAAGATTTTAGAATCAAGAATGCTAACTTGGATAAATCAGAGTGAAACAGAACAAAAAGGTTTGTAAGAGTTATCAAGAAGAATTAAGACAGAGTGAGGGGTAAGGATTAAGGTGACTGTATGAAGAAAATAACTTATGCGGGCCAATTTTAAGAAAGTCATGATTATCGAGGATGGTGGAAAGTTGACCAAGATGGAATAAAATGTCAATAAGGAGGAAGGCAGGGAAACCAGAAAGTTTCCAGGAGTGAGTAAATAGTAGATGTATAAAATTCAATGAAGAAAAGAATGTGGAATCCCGACGATGTGGAGTTAGAAGAGAAAGGGCACTATAGTTGCCTATAGAATGAGAATTAACAGAAATTAACGAGATCCCATGATCAGAAAATAAGATTTCGGGAGTAGAATCCCTAGAGATTTTATTAAGATAAATGTGGGAAGTTGTGACTGTAATTAGAAAGGTAGTGTGGTGACAAGTAGCAGCGCCTTAAGTTAAAGCTATAAGTGATGAGCTTGGGAAGATGGGAATTTCGTCGAAAATAGTATCATATTAATCTTGGTGGAATTTTAGAAGAAAGTGACAGGACTGTCTTTGTGATTAGTAAGAATTTGAAAAATGTAATACGATCATGAAGGAAGTTGACAGGAAGTGGATGGTGATGACTATAATAAGGAGTTGAATATAACTTAGGGTTGGATTTATTCCCCATCAACGAAGCACAAGCAAATTACGAGGACAAGAAAATGAGATCTTGAATTGTGAGGAGGATAAAGGCGATGTTTTGAGATTGGAAGGTAGACCTAGAGGTCTGAACGCTTAAGCAAATCAATCGAGAGCGATTTTAGAGTTTCCGTGAAAAGGAAGAAAATTTGGCACGGGGATCTTAATGTGAATTTCGAAAGTCATGATTTTGTGATTAATGTGAGTAGTGTTAAATGTTGAAATGTAATGTGTATAGTCAAATTCGAAGACTCGTCAAGTATGTAGAGTGGTGATTCGAAAGTTGATTTCAGAGGACGTGAGGTAGTGTATTACGAATAAGATATATATGATTTAAGGAAAATGGTCAGCAGTTCGAAACGGTTACTCAGTAAAACGATGAGATGAAGGATGGATAGAAATTTTCCGATTATTCCATTCTCAAGTAATATTGCACGTGAAAGAGGAGTAAGAATGATTGAGGATTTCTTGATATTCTTTTTCCCAGAGTTTTATCTGGGGAAATCTGAATTATGAGTAGGAGTGTGGAATTGGTATTAATTTTCCTAATTGCGTGGATTTTGTTTTGAAGATTTAATCATTTATCTGTTTACTATGAGTCAAGGCGGGTTTTGTTTTAGTATTGTATATGAATAAATTGTTTATGGATGATTAGGTTAGTACTTGAGGCGTTGTATACAGGGCATAGTCCATTATACGAATAGGTCATGTCCGATTTTCGGTAGACTAGGATCGTCACATACAAGTGATAAGTATCTAGAATTAACGATACATGTAAACCAAAGGTTTAAGTGAATGATGGAATTTACGGGCTTACAGGACGAGCCTATTTAGATGAATTGATATAAAGGGATTCTAGAATGAAAGAAATGACTTGGAAATTTAAAGAGAAATGTTTGAGAATACCGTCATAAGTGCTTTCTTAAGATTGATTCTGAGGACAGAATCCTATTAAGGGGGGAAGGATATAACGCCCTAGAAAATATCGTACTTATTATTATTTTTATTTAATTATTTAATATTAGATGTGGATTATAGGGTGTGAAATTTTATTAGGTTAAAATTTTGTGACATCATGCCTACGTGCTTACATGTTGATGTATATGTGAAATGTGGGTCCGTATAATTTTATTTGAATTTTTGACGATTAAAATCTATCTAAATTATGCTTTATTAATCTTTGAAAATTTTTATAAAATCATCGGAGTATTTAAAAATCCAGAAATATTTTGCAATATCATATTTGTATATTCATTTAGATTTTAAAATTTTTCGGTGTATTATTTTGAGTGTGTAAGTATTTTAAAATAATTTTAATAGTTTTATTGCATTTAAAGGATAAAAAACTTGTAAAATTCGTATTTAATTCATTTTTGACCCTAAAAATATTTTAAAAATATGGGGAGATAGATAATTTCATTTTCTACATTTTAAAATTAATTTTGAGATTTTTCTTTAGCTTTATTTGTTTATTTATTTTGCAATTTACGCAGCTGAGTTAAATGGTTTTAATCATAAACTTTTGTAAAATTCATAAACTATCTTTATTTCTTTTTAACTCCAATTCCCTAAATTCCCAATTCTACTTCCCTGCTCTGTTTTCAATCGATTCTAATGAGTTCTCTAGAACTCTCTCCTGATTTCTCCCTAAATCTCTCTCGTAAAGGTTCTCTCTCCCTCTCGAATTCTCAATCTCTCCTTCTCCAAGAATCCCTCTAATCTCTTCGTCCCTCACTTCCTTCTTCTTTCTCAGCTGTTATTATGGTGTATATGTGTGTGTGTGTATATATATATATATATATATGCAAATATGTTACTATTGCGTGTGTGTGTGTATACGGTGGCTGTGTACAGCTTGAGCTTGGTGTAAGTATGCTGAAGGAGTGTCCTCGTGTGCAACTGTGTAACTGTGTTTGAGGTATGGCCGAAATATTAGTTGTAATGGGGGTGGTTTAATGGAGTGTTTTAATGCTTGTGTATACCTGCTTTGGTAATTAAAAGTGTTATGTGAGGTTGTGTAGGAGGTAGTAGTCGAACAGCAGACAGGAGGTGAGAGTCTCGGTCAAAAACCGAGGACTTTGTTTCGTTTTCATGAGTAGGCGATGTGGGTGTTAAGGCTGGGTGCTTGAGAGAAGTAAAGGGGGGGTCAGGAACAGGGGAATTGGTGGGAGAAAAGAATGAGGATGGTACAAATTGTGACTGTGTGTATCTGTTAATGTGCAGGTGGGTTGAGTTAGAGTATGGGTGGTATGTATATAATTTATGGGTATGTTATGGTGCTGGGCGTGAGGCTTCGATGCTTCCAGTTGGCGATGAACAAGGGCGAGTAGGGAAGTGGGTCTAGAGAGAGGCTGTGCAAGGGGATTGTGGGAAAATATAGGTGTGTTCCGACTAGGTGTACTAGTGTGAGGTTATGCTTGGGTGTGTGTAACAGGTCGTAGTGATGGAGCAGGGGAGGGGTCGAAAGAAAGAGTGAAGGCAGAAACATGGGAGGTAGAGAGGGAAAGGTATGAGGAGGAGGCTGTGTGGGGTTGTTGTCAGGAGGAAGTAAGTGAGCTTGGTGAGTTCATAGAGTTTACAATTTCGTTTATTTAACCTGATTCCTGCTTGCTTATGGTAGTTATAATATATGTCAAGGGAATTTTCAGATTTTGATGTACTCATGGATATGTATACTCAAATGGTTGGATATAATTGATGGAACGATTTTGTCAGTATTGTGATTTTGTATGGTCAGGTGACATTTTGAGTTTAATTTCTGTACTCATAACTTCGAGTTGTTCATGTAAGTAGTATTGGAATTTTGAATAATCCATTAAAAGTTTGAGAATAATA
The DNA here is from genome assembly GCA_036435485.1 of Saposhnikovia divaricata. Classification (NCBI taxonomy): domain Eukaryota; kingdom Viridiplantae; phylum Streptophyta; class Magnoliopsida; order Apiales; family Apiaceae; genus Saposhnikovia; species Saposhnikovia divaricata. The sequence goes on along the minus strand of CM071595.1, from coordinate 62,851,178 downwards.
AGTTATTCATGTTGGTTAAATTCAAAAGAATTATTTAAATAGATTGGAGATAAAGTTTGAAGTACATAATGTACATAGTAATACGAGTCTATATAGATGTTCAGAATAATTAATTCGGATTTAGTAGGTATAAGTGCTCAAAATGTGGAGTCTATTTATGGAGGTAATTGAATTGGAATTATATAAATTGCTAAGTAATAATAATTGTTGGATGATGGTTAGTAACTAGTAAAGACTATGTGCATACTGTGATTTGGATTGTGAATGGTACAAGAATGTATGATAAGTGTTGAGTGTGCGGATGGTTAGAAGGATTATGAATGATGTATGCTAGTTGGATTGTGAAGATTATGAGATTGTATTGAGTTAGTTGTAAAGCAAGAAAAGTTTGATTGTTTGTTTGGTAAGTTGTATTCCGACAGATTAGACGATATTATAAATGAGGTGCTGTCCAATTTTTATTAGAATTATTTTGTAATTCTTATAGTAATTTGATAAGGATTATTTGTAAGTCGATGTAATGTGCGTAGTAGAAGATATGTGTAAGATAATAATATGTGCTCAGTGCTTATGTGATTATATGTTACTATTTCGAGAATATAATATGTGTGAACTATATGTATTAACTGTAAAACGTATTAGGACGCGTTCGGGTAGAACAGAGTTAGACGATTAAGGTTATAAGAGTACTAAAGTAGTACTTTACCTGTATATAGGTATGATTAGGAGGCCAGTTAAAAAGCCAGAGCACGTGTGGATGGAATGTAGTGGGAGGAGATAATTATCGAGGTTGACAAGTGATGAAGGAGAGACGAATGTACGACCAAGTAAAGGCCAGTGAATAAGAAATAGAGACTGATGCAAAGTGAGTAAAGGATTGAGATATTGGAATTGGAAACTGCGTGTATTGAGGCAAGTATATTATTCCCTGCTTATTGTTCAAGTGGGATAAATATGTTTCTGTTATTTATACAATATTTCTGTCAAATTAATTGCAAGTGTTTGCTCTTCACTTATCTTTCAAGTGATGCAATTCATTCCTTTTGTCGTGTAATGTAGTTTGGTCAAATGTGTTTAGAAAATGATATACTTCCCAGTTAGCATGGAAATGTTTATTTTCCCTACCCCTAATTCGAATACCAAGTTTTTAAAAGAACCTTAAATATAATCTTTCCCGCTTAAATACTTTACTCAAGCTATGACATTGGATTCCTCAACTGAATACTATTTCTTTTATTTTCTTCAAAAGTGTTTAAAAGACGTTCTAAATAGAGAGAATCCAAGTTTAAAATTTCCACGAATACCTGTTAATAAAATTCTTGATTTTTCACATAATTTCTCCAGTGGACCCCTTTATGAAAATGTTTCCTTCAAACTGATTGCGACTAACTATCCTGAAATTATTTTACAAATAATCGTTTAAACTACTTTAATCGTTTATGTCAGTTAAGCCTTGCAATGTGTTGAAAATTTTCTTAAAAACGTAGGGCTTGCCTATGTCCTCGCTCTAGCGTAGAATTTCATATGTTGATAATCTGGTTGGAATTTATATCTCTTATCGTTGCCCAAGTCGATTTACTCTTTAATCAAGTTAATGACAATGTTCCTCAATACTCATAACTATCTTGTCGATACCTATTCGAATTGTCATTCTTTATATTCCCCACCCTAGTTGGTATCGAACTTGTCGATATCTTTTAAAAATCTTGATTGTTCATTTGCTCCCTGTAGTGTATCGAACTTGTCGATACTAAATGAAGTTGTTGTTTCTTATTAACTCTTAATCTTGAGTTATTATTCTGGACGTGAGTTTCCAGTTGTTTGGAGATCAAAGGTTGTCGATTGTCCCGACACCTAGTGTGGATGATTTAGAATTGGAAATGTTTTTAAATGTGGCCCTTGGGGCGTAAAACCCTTCGGGGTGGGACCTTATTATGGTCGGAAGTTAAGGCCAATATGTGTCATGGATCCAATTAAGGACATTGTTGTGCGCGTTTGTCCTAGGACATTGCTGTGTGCGTTTGTCCGGGGTTAGTGCTGACTGATCAGCAGCCTAACTTTGATGTTTTTTTAAAATAAATACAAATTCCAATTCTAATCTATATTCTGCGATTGAGATGTTAGTTCTTGACTCTTTGGAAGTCCGTTTCAGTAATATTTTGATATCAGAACTTTTATCAGTTCTAGTTTCTATTGCACATTATAAATGGTGAATTGTTGGCTCTTGTGGCAATCTAAAAAAAAAAAAATTATCTCACTGATTCTTTCAAATAATGAGATGAAATTCCTTTTGTTTATCAGAGTTGTCAACATTTATTTTAAAATTGCTATCACTATTGCACTTGCTGAGCATTGTTGGCTCACTCTTGTTTCTGTTTATTTCTCCAGTTGTTAGAGATGATCAGAGGAACTAGTGATCAGTTGGTATTGCTCTATAGGCAGCGAGAGGAGACGTTCGGGTTATAGATTCTCATTGGTTAGTGGTTGGGAACTAGTCAAGGTTGAATATCTAGTTAGACGGTGACATTATTTATTCACAGAAATTGTATATTATTTTATTCGGAATCGGGTTGTAATAGTTAATTAGTAGTTGTTTCATACTGTGACCTGTGAGCGGTCTTGGTTAGTTAGAATTTATATTTCTTTATGATTTTGTCAATATTATGTGGTGAGCGGATTTGGATACTGTTGGATTAGTTTTGTTGATTTGGACAGGTGGTTAGTCATATTTATGAATACATCATGTCAAAATTTTCTGAAATTTCCCTGTAAAATATTTATTTACTTATAAAAAGCCTGTATATTAATATAGTAAAGTGAGGGTGTTATAGTGAGTATGCCCACTTGGCTGTGTATGAATTTTACTTCAAAGTTTGGCATTTTTCCTATTTTTATTTATTTTTTTAAATTATTTTTCAAACTAGTTAAAAATGGAAAAAAAATCAAAAAATGGAAAATTAGTGAAAGTAGGGTAACATTCATCACACAAATAGTGAGTATGACCACTTGGTTGTTTATGAATTTTAGTTCAAAATTTTTCATTTTTCCTATTTTTATTTATTTTTTTAATTCATTTTTCAAACTAATTAACAATGGGGAAAAAATCAAAAAAAATTAAAAATAGTGAAAATAGGATGACCACTTGGTTGTGTATCAAAAAAATGGAAAATTAGTGAAATTAGGGTAAAATTGAAATTGTGTTTCTTATTCCTGGCTGGAGCAATGTTTCATTGTGCCTCGAGCAATGAAACATTGCCCTATGTGGGCATTAAATAACAATGCCCAATGTAACATTGCTCCAGACGCAATGTAACAATGCCCGAGGTAATTTTTCAGCTGCCCTTGGCCCAATGTAATATTGCACTTGACGCAATGTAATTTTTGTGTTCTACTTCCCTACCCTTTATAGTTATTAATGAACAGATTTATACTCTGGTCCGTGGCCAAGCCCACACGGATTTGTTTTTGGGCTCCTCCCAAAAGACCTCATACTAATACAGTTGTTTTGACTGCTTATATTCAAGATAATTCTTCTTTATCTTGACGATGTGGGACTTGGGTTGACACCCACTCTACAATCTCCCCTCAATCCAAGAACCACCTATCTTGTGACCCTTATACCGCCGCTACTCATTTGTGGCTCCTCATCTTACGGGACACGCCGCCCAACCACCTCAGTGTTTGGAAGACTTTCGACATAAGCCGCCCAAGATCTCCAATCGCAGTTCTGGAGAGCCTCCCACACCACACAACTTGCAGCCCGCAACCCCAGGATCAACTTTTTAACCATCGGCTCTGATACCACTTGTTGGGCCGCGCAACACCCATTAACTCCACATTAATATGATATTGTCCGCTCTGGGCCGTGGCCAAGCCCGCACGGATTTATTTTTGGGCTCCTCCCAAAAGGCCTCATACTAATGGAGTTGTTTTGGCTGATTATATTCAAGATAATTCTTCTTTATCTTGACGATGTGGGACTTGGGTTGACACCCACTCTATAATAATTAGAGTGGGTGTCAACCCAAGTCCCACATCGATAAGATAAAGAAGAATTATCTTGAATATAAGCAGCCAAACAATTCCATTAGTATGAGGCCTTTTGGAAGGAGCCCAAAAACAAATCCGTGCGGGTGTTGCCAGGACCCAGAGCGGAAAATATCATACTAATGTGGAGTTAATGGGTGTTGAGCAGCCCAACAGATACTGACTCATCAAAAGCTCAAACCGAGGTAAGTAGTGATTCTGAGGGCACGGAAGCTTTATTTTAGGATCACTACACCATATATGCTCTTTAGCAACACCTGAAAAAAGTGTAAAAAAGCCTGAAAAGTGTTGCCATAAGCCCAGAATTGGTCTAAGGCTACACTTTTTCCAATTTCAGTGGTGTTGGATCTGCTCGTGTGGCCTTAGGTGGGTAAGCCAACACTTTTGCCACCCTACGGCCACATCGCTATAGATGTTGCATTAGTCATCTATGCCAACACTTTCGGGTGTATAACAACACTAAAGGGGATGTTGTAATAGACCTATTGCAACATCGATTTTTTCCTATTGCAACATTGGTTCATCTAACACTTTGTTTTTTGGCAACACTTTGTTCAGTATTTAGCAACATCATTATTTTTTTGGCAACATATATTTGTTACAATGCTTTTCATATTATAGCAATACCTTTTTTTTTGTTATCCCAACTATTATAGCAATAAAAGATTTTTTTTTGTTACAACGCTTTTCATATTTTAGCAACACCATTTTTTTGTTAGATGAATACAATACAATAAAATTGACAATGCCAATCCAAATTCTAAAAAAAACTAGAAACTAAAATTACTTCGTTAAAATTGAAATAAATTCCAAATATCAACAACTTACAAAAAATATGAAGTAGCAATATAAATCTAAAGTATACCTAACAACTATATAACATTAGCAACTACACAACGGATACAAAGACCATCCCTTTTTCTTGGAAAATATTTGTAAGCTTGTATATTCCTAAATATGCAGCAAGCAATCTGTGTAAGCAAGCAATCTGTAACATCTGCAAGAGAAGAAAGTGAAGTCACATTAGCTCAATGTAAAGAATGTCAAGCCAATAAAGAACTACCTTAGCTCAATAGAACAATAAAGAATGTCAAGCCAATAAAGAACTACATTAGCTCAATGTAACAACAACAACTAGTACAAATTGGTGTCATTTTTTACTTCAGGAAGCCTTAACCAAAATGAAAACCTGTGGACCTATATGAACTTGATAGGTTTGGCAGTTTATGTGTTGCAATAACGCCAGCAGCAAGGGCAGATAAATAAGCCAGGACAAATGCTGGTATGTTGCCTTCACCAAACAATTCATCCCAGGGACCAGAACCAAGGGAAACAATCATCTATGACAGGCAAATAATACAAAGGAAGAGATATTATAGTCATTTAAAATAATATCCTAATTTTCTGGTGTTCGTTTAGGCTCAGAAAATATTTTTTACGAGTGTCTAATATTTTGGTGTAAATTTGATTTCAGGATATATTTTACGGATTGTCAAGTGTCTGTTTCGTTTCCGAAAAAAATATTTTCTAAAGGAGGAAACTTTCTTTAGAAGATATTAAATGACTTTCTCTAATTAAAACAAAAACATTTTCCAAATTTCTCACTATTTCATGATAATCAAATGGAGGAAATATTCGTTGATGCAGTTAAAAAGATCATAGCAAATTCTAAGACAGTTATAGGGAGGTTAACAATGCAACTTGTGATGTTCAATAGGTATGCACAGGTATAATAAGCGGAGAGTGGGGAAAGACTTACAGAAAGTGGGAAGCTCAGAATAGCAAAAACAACCAGGGAAGCAATCTTGGTGCTTCTTCCATTCCCTCCAACAGTATGCCCAACTGTATGCCTATAACTGATTCATACAACTGTATGCACCGAATCCTGGAATTCTTAACATAATTAAATTTTTTATCATCAGGAAGATGTCTACAAAACAACAAGTACTTTTGTTTGATTTATGAGTTCTTACTGAATTCAACAGCAAACCAAAAGCACCTTCACTGACACCATGATCATAAGCTTCAACTTTAAATAGATCTCCATTTGGGTCTCCATGATAAACTTCTCTTCCCATCCAATCAGTGTCAAATAGGAAAAACGGAAACCAGGACAGCTACAGTAAGAATCAATATAATATATAAACTTCACCATAACTGTTTTATCTTTGAACATTTCTAATAATGTAACTGGTAAGAAAAACAGAATGATAAAGGAAGGCCCCATACGAAAGAATAATACAATCTTTTCAACCTCTTTCAAATTGATTATAATAAAAAGAATAGTAGATCTTTAGTAAACAGAGAAACTCAAGCGGTAGCTAAATAAAACATTGACATGTAACAATAAAAGAGTGAGGCACCCTCTTTTAATCAGAAATTGATTATCTTTATCATGCTCTTGTTCTGTTATGTTTTGTAAATCAGTAAATCTGATTGAGAATGTTCTAGTAAATCACATTCAACCAGAAAGCAATACTTATCTTCAGGGAAGCTCACCAGACCAATGCCAAGGCCATAGATTACACGACCAACCAAAAGAACAAAAAGATTTGGAGCATATGCTACAGATCTAAACTTGACTTTGATTTTAGATGCACCTGCAATGAGATGGTAGCACTAGAGGTGGCACCTATGTCATAGCCATGTAACAAGCCGCCCAAAGTCGGAAAAGGAAATATAAAAAAATTAATTAGTAAACATACTACTGAGATACTTTAAAAAACATATAGGAATTATCGAAACTATCAATAAACGACCTGACTAATTAAGATTAACAAAGTTCAGCTACCAAATTGTTCAGCTTTGCTTTGGATTCAATTTCAGAAGTTGTCCGGTCAATACGTAGAGAGGCAGCACTAGCAATTTCAACCATTAAAGATGAGCTTCAATGATCAAATGAATTTAAACAGTTAAATAGCAAACATATACTTCACACCATGCCTCACATATAGCTCAATATCGATGTACGATTTATTATGAATTTATGAGAAATCGCTGCATATAACGTGTTATTATCCACATTGCTTGATATATTTGAAACCAAAACAAACAGAGGGTCACTTGCAAACTACAAAGAAAAAACCCAAAAATAATTACATATATTATATAGCAAATCAACATGTTTAAATATATTTATGCATAGATATATACATAAAGCCCCATTTCAGTTCAAACTAAAGCTTCTTCATAGAGTATAAAATGTAGTATAATTTACTAATGAGTAACAACATGCTAGAAAAATAGAGACCTGAGAAAATTATATTTAGAAATAGTTTCACATGTTTTCTTCGCAAGACAAACAAACTAAGTCCCCTCTGCTGCTCTTGCAAATCAACTTAATCATACTTTTATTTTAAAAATATTACTTCTCCAAACTAACCTGTCTCCCCACTTCCAAATCGATTCAGATGACTCTGAAAAAACAACATATCATAGAATAATTGAATTATTTCCCTTGTACAAAAGTAAAGCATCACAAGAAAATGGGAGAGATAAAGATTAGTCTTACATTCATAGAAAGCTGAAATTGTCTTGTTTCTTCCAACCGGAAAATCTCTTTTTCGAAGTTCTTTGAGATTTCAAGTATATTTGGAGAACCAACAATTCGTAGAAATCTGACAACGAATACAAACAATGTAATTGTAAGACAAAACAATCTATATCACTCACAGAAAGAAAATAAATGTAAAAATAAAAGATGATGTACACCTTGTTAATATGGATTTTATGAACCACTCTACACACTGTTAGTATCAGGAAATTGAATTTTGAAAAAGAAAATCAATAAACCCCCAAAAAAAGTCCCAATTAGAAAAAAACCCCCAAAAACTAGGGTTTTTAAACCCCCAAAACTAACAAAATAAAAAACCCCCAAAAACTAGGGTTTGTAAACTATAAACTACGAATAGAGGTAATTAGATGAACTAATTAGACGGAGAAACAAAAATACCACAAACTAATTAAACGGAGATGAATTTTGAAATGAGCTTCGACCCGGAGATGAGCTTCTACCCGGAAAGAGTCAGCTTCAATCGAAGAGAGTTGAGAGAGAGAGAGAGAGAGAGAGAGAGAGAGAGAGAGAGAGAGAGAGAGAGAGAGAGAGAGAGTGTGTGTGTGTGTGTTTTTGAGGGAGAGAGTGTTTGAAAGAGAGAGTGTGAGTTTTGTGTTTAATATTTCTAATTATCTTCAGACCGTGTATTTTATTTTGAGCGGGATTCAATTTTTCAGTAAGCGGGCTTTTGCCCTCTGCTTTTTTAATATTTTTTTGGGTGTATAAGGCAACATCTAAATAAGTGTTGGCATTGAGGAAAAAATTGCATCTAAGACAACATGAACAGTAACATCGGATATGATGTTGGCATACATCCATTTTAATTGATTTTTATACATCTAAGGCAACATTTCTCGTGACAACATTCTTTCCGAGTGTTGGTAAAGGCCATATATGGTGTAGTGGATGCTGAGCACAAAACTTCGACTGAGATAAAACTGAAGAAAAGGCAAAAGAAAACCGATGCTGGTGACAAGATATTGGAGACCCCTGTCATAAAATTATCTGGTATAATGTCTTCTCCTAGCAAAGAGAGAGCCGATGTTGTGGCTGGGGGGTCAAATCTAGGGGAGGGCCAAAAGCCATGAGCTTTAGCCCATATAGCTACAGATAAACAAATTTAGTTATAGTACTTTTTTTCATGAATTGGCTACAAACTTAAACTCATCTCACATGTGGGTTAAGTATCAAAGTGGTCACTGAAGTGGAAGCCATATATCAATTCGTTCACCGATATTTCAGGGGTATCATTTGAATCATTAAAGTCATAATAAATATCAAACAAATACCTCTATATATGTACTCGGGAAGTAAAATTAATTTTTCATTGAGTTCTACACATTTTTCTTAAATGCTACTGTAATAAAATGAAAGGTTATGAATTTTAGTATTTTTGATAATATATTTAGAATTTGAAAAGTTTATTTACTATTTATTTTTAATTAAAACAAGCAAAATGACAATAAATTAAAAAGAAAATAGTACATGAATTTTTAAAAATCTAAATATATTATCAGAAATACTAGAATTATTACCCTTTCGTTTGGTTATGGAAGCATTAAAGAAAAGTGTGTAGAATTCAATGAAAAATTATTTTTACTTCTCGAGTACATTTTAAAGGTATCCATTTGATATTTATTATGATTTTAATAATTCAAATGATACCCCTGAAAGATCGGTGAACAAATTGATATATGGCTTCCACTTTAGTGATCACTTTGATTACATTTCTACACAGGGCTGGCAAATAAAACCTTTGCATAAGCTAGTCATTTTATTCAGTATAATTCGTTGCAGAAATTTGTAAAAATTTGTAATTCTACAAACTTAGCTTTGTTCTGTACACATTTAAGAGGGGTTAAATCTCAAAGTGCTCACTGAAGTGGGGGGCTAGTATCAAATTGCTCACCCTAATTATCGGCATCTCATTTGAATCATTAAAATCATAATAAATATCAAATGGATACCTTTAAAATATATTCAAAAAATAAAAATAATTTTTCATTGATTTCTACACATTTTTCTTGAATGGTTCCATAACCAAACGAAAGGTTCATAATTCTAGTATTTTTGATAATATATTTAGAATTTGAAAAGTTTATTTACTATTTATTTTTAATTAAAACAAGCAAAATGACAATAAATTAAAAAGAAAATAGTACATGAATTTTTAAAAATCTAAATATATTATTAGAAATACTAGAATTATTAACATTTCGTTTGGTTATGGAAGCATTCAAGAAAAATATGTAGAAATCAATGAAAAATTATTTTTATTTTTCGAGTATATTTTAAAGGTATCTATTTGATATTTATTATGACTTTAATGATTCAAATGAGATGCCGATAACTAGAGTGAGCAATTTGATACCAGCCCTCCACTTCAATGAGCACTTTGAGATTTAACCCCATTTAAGAGGGAGTGTGGAATTGCAATCTAATAATGTAGGAGAATAAAGTAATAAGACAGAATTTTAGGATATAATACATGTCTTCGTTATTTTGATTCATTGCCGTCTAGCATGCTTAGTCGCTTCCCGCCAACTCAATATCTGAAACCTAGTTTAGAAAAAAAAAAAAAAAAAATCAAAAAACTATTATTCTCATCTTCAAATTAATGCATAATTAAAAACGATCCAATGCACTTCAATATTTTTGTAATCATAAATTAGTTTTTATATCTCCAAATTCGTTTCTGTATTTTATTTGCTTTGTCTTATTTCAATAATCTCCCTTGTGGGGTATGAATTTCTATCAGTTTGTTTTGCTTTGGATTGTTTTTCTAGATCTACATCATCGGAGCTTCCGCTTTTCCCTCCTCTTCGATTCAAGTTGCACTTGGTGGATTCGAGAGTTAACCGCCTTTCTTGTGGTTTCGGATGGCAGATCTAAGTTTTCTTGGATTTTCTTTTGTAATTTCAATTTGTTGTTATTTTGGCTTGTATTTTGCAGATTGGCTTCTCTCCCTGGTGAGAGTTTGAAAGTTCTCTCCTTTATTTGTGAGAGTATGATTTCGGATCTAATGAAACAAGTTTATAGGATGTTGCATTTATGGTCGAATATTAAAGCAGCATTAGCCCCAGGTAGAGGTCCAACCGCAGCGAGTACATATAAATCTCCATACGAGAGGGGCAATATCATCTTCAACAAATTGTCTGATTATGGTTTAATCAGTATTTGTTTATGTTTTTCGTTGTTCGACTATTTTTGTAGATGTCGTATGACTTATCATTAATGAATGGAATTTTACTAAAAAAAAAAGTGCAGGATTGTCTTCACTTGGGTTGTTCATTCTGAGTCTGTACTTAAAAAATATTCTCTCATTTGAAGCTCAATAAAAATTCTTTTCCAATTAAAAAAAAAACTCTATTTGAGATACACATTTAACATTTATCATTTTAAATAACATAATTTTATTTATTTATATATTTTTCTTTATCATTTTTCGCATTAAAAAGTGCTTATCTTTATCTATTCTATAAAAGGGTAAAGAAAGAAGCCGAGTTGCATCAATTTGATTAAGTCCTCGACGACAATCAGCCACCGTACAAACAACCGTAGCACCGCCACCTCCGTGCCTCCAGGCAAGTAAGTTGTACAAATTTAAACACATTTATTGATACTTCTTCATGATCTCATTTTTTGTATTATATACTCAATTGTAGTTATAATATATATAGTCTAATTAGATTACAATTGATTAATCAAAACAGAAGACATAGGGATAGTATAGTTGTTATAGTATACCCATTCAGTATTGTGATTAGAAATGTTTAGTTCAAAGTAGCAAATATTATCTTGAGTAGTTTGCTAGTGGCTAATAGCATTTGCTTTAAGTTTTAGAAGCTCTTGTCCAGTTGTCTACCTCCAATTCTCGAATTTTTTTGGCTAGTTCTGGATACTTATTGTTTGGTTTTTGGTTTCTTCCCTATCCATAATTTAAAACATGATATTAGGATGTGAATAGATACACGTCACAAATTATTTTATGTCGTGCTTGGTTGGGGTCAATGGAACGAGTGAAATTAAAAGGAAATGATGGGAGGTAGGAGGGTAGACTCGGAAAAAAAATGAGTGGGAGAAAATTTTATATGATGAGATTTCGGTAGAAAATGGGTATGATTGAGAATGAAGCATCCAATCTCAAATTGGAGGGTTAGAGCTCCAGTTGATGTTGTTATGAATGTAATGGAAGAAGGAATGAAATATGTAAGCATTTAGCCTTATTATAGTTGAAATTTAATTCCATTCCCTCCACATTCATTCATCCCAACCAAGCACAACATTAGTGTTTGTGTATGAGTGGATTCACAATGCAACTGAGGTGTTCTTGTTTTCTTACTGTGATATTAACTATGGGAGGCTTGATGTGTTTTTTTTCCTTGTAATGTGCATGTGAGATTTTTAAGAATTCATTGGATATAACTATTTGAAAGTATACTTGTACGTTGTAACCCAGCTAGTACATTCGTTGGATTTGCTGTTACTGAATTTCTTTCTCTTTTTTATTTTATTTTTGTGATTGAACCTTGACTTGATGCTTATGTAAGTTCATAAACTTTGATTGATATTCATCTTTATGTAATTTCTTGTATCTCATTTCTTCTATGTACCCATTTACAGTACCATTAAACATTTGTCGTTGAGTGGCTTATTTTAGTTTAGTTTGAAAATCATCAGTCTTATAAGGTTGTGTTCTTGAATTTACTCTTCTTCACCCAATTACCCCTCAGCAGTGAAATATATTATCCGCCAAAGTAGCTATATCCTCACTCCAAAGAAGGCCTCTGCATTGACTGATGCAGCGAAAGGTACTAACAGAGGCTCTTCATATCAAGGCGCTTAGTTTTCAGTTCAGTCCAAAATCATGTTGCAATTATGTGCGAACTGTAACGGTGGAAGCTGGAGAAGGACATGATCATATGTATAGAGATGTACCACAGCCCCCTAAGAACAAATCGGAGAGGAAACCATATGTAACACCAATGAAAATTCTGATTCAGAGGGCAAAAGTGGAGAAAGAAGCTAGAAAGGCCCAGCCATGTAGAATGCTAGAAGAACGACCAGACAATGGCCTTCTCGTACCTGAGCTTGTCGAAGTTGCTCATCAGGTCTACCGAAGTAGGGAAATCCTCCTTTCTGGGTTGTCTAAACTGGTCAAAATAATTCCTGTTCAGCGATGTAGGTATGGCACCTTTGATTATGTTTATATGTTTGTGCGCGCGTGTATGTAGGTCTACTACTGGGTAAAGGATGTTCTCAACAACCCCATACCTGTTTATAATTAGACCAAAACATTCGAAGGAAATACATGCATTTAAATGATCTAACTTCGTAAATGCTATCAAAATTCACTTCCGTTCAACATACTACCCTCTCTTATCTGAAGCGAAATTAGTCCTTTTAAATGGCCCAAGTACATGACATTATTACTGTCATCGTTCTCTACTAGAATATCAAGCAAATGTCAATTGCTATAAAGTATTTCTTGCAAAGATGAAGGGTCTTCTGTCTATGAACCCCCACAATGTTTTTCTTCTCAGGTACTGCTCTGAGATTCACATTGGCCAAACAGGACACGAAATCAGGACCTGCATGGGTAAAAATAGTGGTTCTCGTGATGCTACACATGTATGGAAAAGAGGAGGCACTCATGATGTGATTGGTTTTCCCAATTGTTTCCACCTAAATGACCGTGTTGGAAAACCAAGAGTTGGGCATGATGAGAGGAATACAATTAGACGCATCCCTGCCATTATGGAGCTCTGTATACAGGCTGGCGTTGACCTTGACCCATATCCCACAAAGAGAAGAACAAAACCCGTGTATTCTATAGAAGGTAGAATAGTAGATTTTGAGTCGGTGGATGAAATGGAAGAGAATGAAAGAGAAATAGAAATAAATTCTACGACTACAGAAGATAGAGTGAAAAATATATTGCAATTGGATAGTGATGTTCTCTCACCGATGCAACCAGAGCCTGTGGAGGAGAAGAGCTTGAGAGGATTAAGCATACTGACACTCAAATCATGGTTTGAAATGATCTCGGGGGCCAAGATGATTATGGAGAAGTACAAAGTTCACACTTGTGGATATTGTCCTGAGGTTCAGGTAGGTCCCAAAGGACACAAGGTGAGGAAATGCAAGGCATCTAAGCACCAGACTCGTAATGGTTTGCATGCTTGGCAGGAAGCAACTATTGATGACATTGTTGGTCCTAATTATGTCTGGCATGTTCCAGACTTGAGTGGACCTCCTTTAGTTAATAATCTTAAGAGGTTTTATGGAAAGGCACCTGCTGTGGTGGAGTTGTGTGTGCATGGTGGTGCGTCCATTCCAGATGAATATAGGAGTATGATGAGATTGGATGTGGTTTCTCCAAATCGTGATGAAGTTGATCTTGTTACTTAACATTGCTTTCCCTGAGCAGCAGATTCCATGAAGATGATTTATCCATAAAGTTGTGACTATTATTTTATTCGTAGCTTTTTAACAGGGATAGTGTATGTGTTAAAATTATAAAAAGCTCGTCTCTTGGTGGATATGCCATAGTCTAGAAAATGAGATAAGTTACTGTATTGCGTCGTGACTATCCCTGTGAAAGGAATTTATTCTGGAAAATCTCAAATATGTCTTATAGAATAGTTTTATCAAAGTAATTGTACCTTTTATTTAATCTTTGTCTCTGCTTCTGAGCAAGATATAATAGATCTACTGTCTCACTTTGATTACTTCCACATATATATGTAGAAGGTTTCTTTGATACTTGAATATTTCTTCTTCTCTCCTTTACTTATCTGTTGAGCTTAACCATATTTTAGAATTCAGTTAATATTTCCGAAAAAAAAAAGTGTATCACAATTATCCTTTTTTAATTTAAATAACTCACTCTATAGATTATTATGTTGTGGATCATGTATACCAAAATATCAGCTAGATTCTGAAAAGGTGAGTTTGAACTGTATTTCTTGATCACATTTATGTAGGCTTTAATTGGTGATTTGGTATTAGTTTATTTGGTTTTCCTTCTCTTGTTTAATAGAATGTTTAACACTATGCTACAAGCTTCCAATATGTCTTAGTGTTCACTTCTTGAACAGCATTGGATGTATTGTGCCTGACCTATGCTATGTCCACCCTACTAGATTTTACTTGTTTAAACTTATCAGTGTGGAGAAACATGCATAACCCAATGGAGGTTCTAGATTTGGTAGACCCTTCACCAGGTTTCTCAAGTTCATATGTTATTTTTTACTAAATTATTATAGCATGACATGTGATAATGTTCCTTGCTTCATTCTAACGAACTTTTCTCCGGTAGGGCTTGAATCACTAGTTAAGGGCCCATTCACCAAATTAAGGGGTCTAACTCCTTGCTTAAAAGAATTACATGATAATGCTCCTTACTTCACTCTAACGAACTTTTCCCTCTTCCGGTAAGGCTTAAACGGAAATGTGATGTAGCTGTCGGAAGGGACTCAGCAAAACAATGCTTTTGTAAAACATGACATATTCACGGAACAATATGATTAGTATCTTTTGTAATTCTGAGGAATTTGCTTAACTGTGATGGTAGATTAACCAATCCTTTGAATCATATTCAGGGAAAACATGACATAGATAGCCTTCTACATTTTAGAAACTACTGCATTTGATTTACCTGTTTGTTTGGGATAATTCCTGCATATATAACATTTGCACTAGATTGAAATCTTTCTTTGCGAACTTGAG
This sequence comes from Saposhnikovia divaricata, assembly GCA_036435485.1. Taxonomy (NCBI): domain Eukaryota; kingdom Viridiplantae; phylum Streptophyta; class Magnoliopsida; order Apiales; family Apiaceae; genus Saposhnikovia; species Saposhnikovia divaricata. The sequence goes on along the minus strand of CM071595.1, from coordinate 62,835,847 downwards.
TACTAATTCGTTTCGTGATGAATCCTCCTCATAGAAAGAGATGAAATGTTTGGCCTTCTTGGAAGGCCCTTGTGGAGGGGTTACTCCAAGGCATGTATAATTTGCCTACTTAGTGAACCTGACTCCAAATAAATCTTAGCCATTGCATTGAGGTGAGAAGTTGTGAAATCAACGGCTTCATCTAGAATAGCTTCTCCAGATGTTCGTATTTGTGCTGCTTCATACAAGCTTAGCGTGTACCTATTTGATCCTTGCTAATAGCTTCACCAAATTTCCCTCAATTTTGAATCTGCTGAATACATCTGACAAATGGAATGTGAAAATTCATGAGCTCTTGTGATTGGCAAAATGAAAACCATACATGGACTTAAAAATGTATGAGTGTGCTTCATAAGGTACGAACATTCGCATCTTCTGGAATCTAGGATATAAGTTTTACTAGTTTAGTTTGTTTAATTTAGAAAACAGATCAAAAAGTTAACGTGTGATTATATATATTAAGAATAAGAAATACGTACCAACATAAAATACGTACAAAATTCGTACCAACATAAAACACGTCCAAAATTTGCCGCCATAGTTTCCTTACTGTTTCATTTCTGGAAACCTAGAATCACGATCTCAGATTAAATTGTGTTGATTATAGACAATTGTTTGTTTTCTTATAACTTGAAGTCAGCAAGGAACCAAACATGAGCCACTTATTTTCTTCATATGAAGATATGTACTTACAAATTATTCTCCGTTTCTAGTTAGTAGTCTTGAAAAAAAAAATGTCAATGTTAGTTGTTCATCTCTTAATCCAATTCAAATTATTAATGATCATAATTCCACTAAAAATACAAACCTTGCATTCGCATAACATTGTTAATGAGCTTTAACATTAATCAAGAGGTAACCATAGGACAAATAGACCTAACAAATTCAGTATCACACGATACTTTTGTAAGAAACATCATAGCTTAGTGAAATAAGCCAGAAACAACAATAAACAACACTGAAATAGTGTTGGCTAGTTAACTAAATACAAGCACCTACTGCACGGGGAAGATAAGATAACTACTAAATACAAGCAACACTGAAAAGATGATGAAGGCGGTGACAAGAAAGAAAAGGGAGGTGGTGAGACAAAAAAGATGGCGGGGTGAAATAGTCACAATTAAAGCTCTCCGTACTCTACCACATTTCTTTTTCTGCCGGATCTTCTGACTCCAGGCCTGTTAAGAAGTTGGTTATTCACTTTAGGAAACTTGTTAACATGTCAGCTTGACAATTTTTTTTTCAGAATTCTCAGCCTCTAATGTAGGACAGGGATCAGTTATCTTCATAATTTGGACACGATCTCTAGCAAACTCTTCGGCAGTCACATTAGGTTCTGCTGTAATATCCTCTGGATCAGTACTAAGGTTTTTTAATCTAGCTTTGCTTCTAATCAAAACACCACTGCTTCTATTCAGATTTCTACTTAACTTACTTGATTTATCCAGTGTAGTGGATGAAAAGTTCAGATCTTGACCACTCATAGGCATATCATCTAAGATAACATTGTCATCTTTGCCTCCCGGTTGATCTTTTAAAGCTTTATCAAGTGAACAATGCCTAGCAACAAGTGGCTGGTTATTTTTTTTTCAAGTGGCTGGTTATATATGTTATAGGGAGAATATTGTATAACAATATTTTGGAGGTTGCTGGAATCACGGAACAAAATACGGATATTCTGCTAAGAACACGAAGAACACGGAGGAGATTTGTAACTGCTTGTGGCTGATTTTGTCTATTGATATTCAGGGATGAACTGTTTCTTAAACTTTACAAGATGCCTACGTACCCTATTTATAGGGATCAAGCCACACGTAGTTCTCTTGTAGAAGAAGTTATCTAGACGGGCTAGGGTTTCTATGGGCTCAACTTGACCCAAATCCACTAGACGTCTCCTTGGACTGATATATTTTACCCATTTATCCTGCTCATGACCCATGGCCCATAAAAGGTTACCCATGGTTAGCATGATGCTTTAATTAAATAGCCTCACTAGCGAAGCTGATAAAGAAACTAGATGACCTCGCATGCGACCTCGCTGGGCTAGTCATACGAGGTGATCCACGATGTAAGGAGATAAGCGCACTAACGTGACCTCGCTGGGTCTGACCGTAAGCCTTCATAATAAGTATACTCTAGGCCACGCTGGACCTCTAGGCCTCGCTAGACCTCGTGAACTGCGACCCCGTCCCTTGGGGCTCGCTAGCGATGTCACCTTACAGAATAATGTAATGAATTTCTCTGTGATGATGAACTTTAGTGACCCATTCTCATTTCCTAGGCCCATTATGTGTGATGCAATATTATTCTAGCCCATTTAGGCCTGCTTAGGACTTATGCCAAATTAGGGCATAACAATCTATTATATATATAAAGGAGAACCCGCAGGAGCTCTAGAATCGCTCGAATCCTATTTATCTTTTTTTCTAGAGCTCCTCAATTTTAAATATTAAAATTAAAACTTCCTTCTTTAATTCCTATTTTTTAGAAAAAAAGTCAAAACTTCCTTTTTTTACATTAACGTTAACATATTCGAAATAGAAAAGGTTTTCGAATTTGTATAGAAGAAGAATTCAAATTTACATATTCGAAATAGAAAACCAATATTTTCATTAAAATCAAAATTTTCTGTTTTAAATATTAAAATTTGTATAGAAAAGGTTTTTGAATTTGTAGGAAAGAAGAAGTCAAATTTATATATCCAAAATAGAAAAGAAGTTTTATATTTCAGAATTTCCTTTTTTAACATTAACATAAATTACATATTCTAATTGTAATATAAATAAATACTCAGAAATATCTTCAATTACTATCCCAATGTAACCCGAAATCTATTTTTCTTCTACAATTTCTATTTGAAGTCTGATAACATCTCACGGCGGTGCAAATTGAAAAACCAAATCAGAGAAGGCAAAGAACACCACCTCCCTCATCTATATATATCCATTCCTATGATCACGATGCAACATCATCAGATAATATCAAAGAGCATCACAGAGTATGTTTTAGCATTAATTTTGTCTCCCCACGCTATTATCCCAATTGCTATAGCTATAATTTCTTTAACCCTAATAAATTTGATTTTCGATTGTGAGTATTTTTGCAGGTTTAGATTCATTATTGTGGATTTTATTCATCATGGATTATTCTTTTTTGGATGACTTGAACAATGAGAAAGATACTTGGATGATAAAGGTTAGAGTTTGTCGAATCTGACAATCGACAAACCCAAAGAAAAATAATGAGTTAATCAGCACTGACTTGATTCTACTGGATGAAAAGGTATGTATAAATATAGTTTTTATAAAAATCATATTAATCTATTGTTCCTGAAAGTTATCTGATGTTAACAATTTTAATCTATTCTGTCATGTTATTCTCATTACCAGGAAACTCATAATAATCTATTGTTCCTGAAAGTTATCTGATGTTAACAGCTTTAATCTATTCTGTCATGTTATTCTCATTACCAGGAAAATTTGATTCATGCTGTAATCCGCAAGCATCTTACACCCCGCTTCGAACATACATTAAGGGAAGGTTCTTTATATAGTATTCGAAATTTCAAAGTTGTTGAAAATACAGGAATTTACAGGCCACTATCATGTCCGTATAAAGTTCTTTTTTTGGCTACAACTGCAATTCAAAATTTAGAAGAAAATGATGTTACAATTCCACTTCAAGGATTTCAGTTTGTAAGTCCAGAAACAATTGATTCACGGATCAATGACACCACTATTCTCACAGGTATTACAATTCCTTTTTATTACATCCCAAAATTTAACATGTCAATTCTGAATACACTTCGAATAATGATTTCGTTTGATCTCAGATGTTGTTGGTTGTCTACGTGGTGGTCGTGATAGCATTGATGTTGTTGGTGAAGGCTGGAAAAAAAGAGATCTCAAAATCTTGACAAACCAGTAAGTCTCCATTAATTTTCTTATAAATCTTAAAATTTTCTTTTAAGTACTATAATTACTTTGTTTGCATACCTAACAATATCTTTTATTTGATTTTTAGCTCAAAAAATTGTAACATTACTTTGTGGGGAAAACTAGGTGAATTGTTTGATCCAAATTTATATAACAAAGATGGTGGACCATATGTTATAATTGTCACTTCAACAACAGTTAAGAAATTCCAAGGTAATTTTTTTTAATTTTTTAATACCTAAATATATGTTATTGCTCTCTGTGTGTACTATGAATTGCTTTATTAATTTATAATTTATAATTGTTATTACTAGCTTCCCCTTTGAATAATATGGATATTGACATTAATTGACAATTGCGTTGTGAAGGTGAGCTTTCTTTTAATAGCACAAATGCCAGCAAGATTTACATAAATTTAGACACACCATTCGTCAAATCCTTGAGAGAAAGATTCGCCACCATCTGTGCTAATGTGGAATTCACTCAAACCTCTCATGTCATAAAACGACTACCTGAAGAAGAGATGTTTATTAATAGAATGAGTATAAAAGAATTGGTCCAGACTGAATGGGATTCCAACCTTAAGGTAATTTTAAATCTATTTCATTATCTCTCTTTCATTCACATATTTTGGTCGAATAATGTTTTTCGTGGAAGCTCTAATTTCGAACAACTTCATACGTTATGTTATAATACAGGAATATATTGTTACCGTGAGGGCGCGCATTGCTGCAATAGACAACAGTTTTGGGTGGAATTATATAAGTTGCAACATATGCATAAAAAAGGTCAAAACCATTAATGGGGCTTATAGATGTAACTTCTGCCAAAAAACAATTGACTATCCTCTTGTGATGTAAGTTAAACATCTATGTATAATCAATACTATTTTTTAACCCTGTATCTCATTAGAATTTATCTAATATTTTCCCCTGTTTTAGGTTTAAAATACATGTAAAAGTGAAGGATGAAACTGGAGAAACCACTTTTGCGCTATTCAACATAGTAGCTGAACGATTACTAGACATGTCGGCAAAGAAATTGTTTAATAAACTATCGTCGAATGAAAGCACTGTTCCCGAAGAGATTAAGACTCTCCTTGGAAAAGATTTGGTCTTCAAATTGAGATTGAATTCCTATAATCTGAAAGAAGGTTATTCCAACTTTACTGTAAATGAAGTTTTCGAGCCCAGGGAGAATTTAGAAAAAGAGTACAAAGCAAAGATTTCTACAAAGGTAAAATCTAAAACATTACCTTAATTTTATTAACTATGCCTTTTAGATTCTTTTGTTCACCATACATGTGTATTAATTTTGCCATCTTTGCAGAATGATAAGTTGGAAGAGTCACCTAAAATCAATCTTGCCGATGTCCAGGAGTGCAACATAAAAAAGAGAAAAGCATGGATTGTGGATGACGACGATGAGAATGAACCTGCTCAGAAGAAATCAGCCATGGAAGGTCAATATCAAAATTAAACTCTTCAAGAATGTTATCAGTGTTAAACACCTATTTGGTGTAGTATCAACTGTCTATTTGCACACTTATTTTGTTGCAATTTAGTTTTCACAAGGACAAATATTATTTGGATTTAGACCTTTTTTATATTAAACAATGGAAAATGCTATTAAAGTTGATATTTTATTTGGTTTCTTTATAACAGTTTTTGTTGGTTAATTACAAAGATTTAATTTTCTGTGTTTTTATTTTTTGTTAATTAGTTCTATATGAATGTGTTAGTTTAACCCTTTTTTTCTCACAGAAAAGGCCTTTTTATGTGTTCTTAAACCGTTGTTAGAACTGTTTAACTTACACAAATCATATCATTGAAAACATACTGGGGATGGTACATTTGAACATGTATGATTTGGTTTTGATCATCCTATTTGTATTTCCATACAAATTGACTATTTTTATTGCCATACAAATTAAGGGAAACCTGCATATTAAGTCATCTTCTTAAGCCCTTATTGGTTTAGGTGAGCAGATGACTACATCAGCCAAGGATCAGTTTATCAGTTAGGACCCAGGGCATAACATTACACAAATACTTTTACTATTAGATTAAATGTTCCTTGGTTTTAAATAATCATAGCTCAGTCTCAACTTGCAATAACTTCAGGTCAACAAATAATTATAAAAGAAATTAGCATACGAGATTGAAAAAATTATCCTCGGAGAAGTACAGACTCTGGAGCAAGTACAGACTCTTTAATATTACTTTTATATGAAATTGTAGTTTTAATGTTTCACCTGAGAAGAACAGACTGTGGATTGTTTTGAACAATGTTACCGTACACTATCACATACACCTCATTCGTATAATACGATTGCACATGTCATGTACCTATATTTGTGTGCGTTACTTTACTAATTGTATATTGCCAAATCAAGAAAAAATGATAAGTATGTACAATATTCATGTTGCTTCATGCTAACATATCGAGGATAATGTCTGTAATTGACATGTTATTTTATTACACACAAATAATATCGACTATCCATTTTGCAACTTTTATTTGTAATAGGTTCATGCTTTTCCAGATGCATTCTAATTCCTAATGGAGATTGCATGTCAGCAATGTTTACCTTTTGTTAAATAGTTGTGCTAATTCCAAAAGAGATGAGCACTTGGTAGTTGGTAATTGATACTCAAAGACCATTATTATGTTCACTAATTTGGAATACTATTAAATTCTGACCTTTACATATACTCTGATGAAATTTTCAAGTAGGGCAGTCTCTGTATATTTTTCCTTGCTATAACATGATAGCCTCCTTATATGAAGGGTTTGTTTGCAATTTGCAATTCCTGAAAAGGACTTCTCATCAGTTACGAGTGCAAAAGTTTTGAGTCAGACAAACACCTATACATGAAAAGGTTATGGGTTTTTCAGATTTAGAGATGAAAATGAAAGATACAGGGCAATCATCCAAATCATTGGATAATGTTGCTGAGAGATTTGATTGATCGACTTCTTTCTCATGCAGCAGCACAGAAGATCTTACAAACCTACAAACGCACTTCAATGCCTAATAAACGGTTAAACTGGGCAAACTTTAGCACGGGCGAAAGGTGTCAACGGGCGAAAGGTGTCAAGATACTGGCTCCAATGAATCTATCTTTGTAGGCACTGATACTAAATTGCTTTGCAATTTGCCAGCAGAATCTCATCAGCTGGTGGTGCAAAAGTTGTGGTTCGTACAAACACCAAAGATTATGGCTTTGTTAGGTTTCAAGATGAAAATGAGAGATTTAAAGTTATCACTAAATTGAATAGGCATTATTGCTCAACCAGGCCAATGAGCATGTCTTGCAACTAATATCATGAAACAATTGTAGATATGTTAAACAAAGAAAAGTCCAAAATTTTAGAAATTAATGAGTTATAATTATGATTCTGTATTTTTCTCAATTAAATTTTAATAAAATATTTATACTATTTATAATTATATTTTAACCTCTATTAAATTTTAAAATTTAAATCTTTATATTATATACTCATATTTAATGTTTAAGCGTGTTTAAATATAAAAAAAAATAATTAATGGTCCTATCATAATTTTAGAGTTAACTTTTTTTTATTGGATAAAATCTCTTTCATAACATCTACATATAATTTAGCAATGTCTTGCTATTACTTTCAAATTTAGGTATTTATTATACATTCATAAACTAAATTGTTAAAATAACTTAAAAATATATTAAAAATTATCTACCTCTTTTTAACGAAATATTTTCAATAGTCTCTATAAATTCTAATTTTTAATATTAGATTCTTACCAAAATTTTAAATAAAATTGCTGAAATTAATTCTTAACATCTTTAAGTTTATAGAACAAAATTAAAAAATACTATTTGACAAAAAAGTTAATTATCTTTTTTTAATATTCAAATGAGCAACAATACCTACAAATAATAAATGGTTAATAACTTATCCACTATAATTTCGTATTTTAATAAAATTTCTAAGAACTTATTAACATTACAAAAGTATCTAAAATTTTTATAAATTTTGAAAATTAATTTTATAATATTATCTCCAATTAATATTATTGTTTTCTGTCATTTTTTTTCAATAGTTATTTGTCTAATATTCTACACTATCTAAATTTTAAATCTGAAAAAAATGTTCCTCTCATATTAAAGTTATAAAATTATCTTTTCATATTAAATTCAAAAAATAATAATTCATTATATCCCACTGTCCGTGAAATCATGACTAATGTGTATGTTAAATTTAATTTTATATATCAAAGAACAACATAACCAAGGAATAGATATTTTATTACTTTCAAACACTCAATATTAATTATATATTATTAAATTTAGTGGAAATACTATAAAAAAAAAGTAAAAAATTATAAATAATATCATTATAAGAAAAGTAAAAAAAGGAAGACAAATAAAAATATCTTACTTGCCCTCACACGACTAAATATTTTTTAACAAAACAAGATTCTTTGGCATTAATATTTTTTAGCAGACTTTGATAATTTTTTTTAACATAATATATCATAACTTTGTAATTTCAATTGATGCGTCTACTTTATGATTAACACAGAAAACTTTTTTTACAGGAAAGTATAGTCACCTAATTTAATTTGAAGAAGTAATTTTTTTACCAAATATTATTATCTTAACAATCACATTAGGATTAGGACATGATCAAATCACTGCTTTGTCTCTGAAGTGTAAACCCCTAATATTATTTGAATAAGTAATTTGTCTCCTCAATATTAATAGTTGACTATGATTTTACAATCACATTCCGACAGCTCAATCGGATCACCAATTTCTATCTGTAAGTTGTTCCTCTCTATCTATTCATTCCGCAAGTTTCAATTATAATATCTTTCCGAATAGTTTACATTCTCCCGTTGATGTATGAAGATTTATATATAGACAAATTGACTCATACTCCTACTCTCAATCAAAATCAGTAGCATAACTATACCTGTGATCTTCTTAAGTTTGTATTTTTTTTTTTGCACACCTATATAAATATTGTCTCTGTGAAGTGTAAACCCCTAAGTAAGTTCTAATCAATGTTAACTTTAATTTTGCAATCATACTCTTATATATAGCAAAAACACCTAAAATATGTTTCAATCTGTAAGTTGTTTGTCTCTGCATCTTCTTTGTTCCAAGTGTTTGTCTATCTTTTTTCAATCTGCAAGTTTCCTTTACCATATCTCACTCACTATTTTAGCTCATTCTTTTGATATATGTAGATTTATATGTTGACAAATTGATTCATTAAACAATATTATCTCCTCATAACTATATGTGTTCTCCTTCCTGCCTTGCTACCATATATGATCTAACTTCAATCAACCACACTACAAATTGGATATTATCTGAGACATAAACTACTTATGCATTCGTTTATACCTAAATTTATACTATTAAATATCTATATAATCACTTATGTATTGACACACAGGTAAGATGGATTGGCTTGGTACAGTTTTGGAAGAATACAGTGATCCAAGAGATATCACCCAAGAAGTTCTCTGCTTGCGAACTCGCCTATCAGCTATAGCTCGACAGGAAAGAATTCATAAAATGCGATTAAAAAAGCATTCGTCAAGCATCCAGATCAATAGGACTAATACTTGCCTAAATGCACTCAAAAAAGGAATATGCAAACAAGCAAGATTGAAAAGAAAAATTGTAATTATTCACAGTAGACACGGAAATCGGCTTAATCAAAGCATCAGTTCCATATCAAAAATTGTCAATTTCTTTACCAAAACCATGAAGCAGACCAATCTTCAAAGTCAAGGTGACATACTACCGTCGAATGGTATAATCATCAATGTTCACACTATGATTTACCTGCTTCTTATGTGTACTGTATACATGTTGTGACATTATAGTATTATCTACATTTAATTTTTAATCGATCCAAACTGACATATGTGCATGATTCTTAAATGTTTTCCCCAGATACCATCTGCAAACAAGGTACCATCTGCCAACAAGATGAAGTTATGGATGCCTGTAATACTACATCAATGCAATTACCTCCATCAAGACAAAATATTAAGAGAAAGCGTCAGCATAACACAGGTATGTTGCTAATAAAACATTCAAGCTATTCTTCTTTTATTTTTTGGATAAGTTATTGCATGCTTTTTGAAAACATGGATGCATTCAGATGTAGGCACAAAATCAAATACAACATCCACACATTCGACTGAAAATGTACAAATCTCAAGTGATATTCCATCACATGAACCAACGTCAACAAATTGTGCTGCTTCACATAAGGTCAGAGCCACCCAAAGTGTACATATCTCAAATAGTGTTCCAACAAGTGGTCCAGTGTTAGCAAACACTACTGTTTCACAAAAAGTTACAGGTAAATCTTTTTATTGATACAACTTATTATATGATAAATAATGATACTAAATTGATTTACAATATATATCATGCTATACCTATAAGGATACCTCCTGGTCATACAATATGCAGATTTTCGCACAATGCAATGGAATTTCGGACCCCCAACACACAAATGCATATATTGTGGCGCAATTTTATGGTATGAAGAAAGAGCAAACAAGTCTAAAAATTCTGTACAGCCTAAATTCTCATTTTGTTGTATGCAAGGCCGCGTACAATTACCTCTTTTGAAAGAACCACCACCGCTGCTCAAGTACCTGCAATCACCAGAATCTGGACAAAAAGGAAATAAATTCATGGAAAAAATAAGGACTTATAATTCAATGTTTGCAATGGCATCAACTGGTGGACGTATGGATACATCAATCAATAAATCAAAAGGCCCTCCTGTCTACCGAATCAGCGGAACAAGCCATCACAACATTGGATCCTTAGTACCAGCAGACGGGCAAAAGCCAAAATCCGCACAACTATACATATATGATACTGACAATGAAATTGACAACAGAATCAGCAGAATAAAAAGAAATGGGAAGAAATCAGATATTGACCATGAAGTAGTTATTGAGTTATCTGAGATGTTGGAGCGACATAATATTTTGGTAGAATCTTTTAGAATGGCAAGGGATGCATACAGGGCACAACCAGAGGCTACATTCCGTTTGAGAATCCAACATAAAAGGACTAAAGACGGTCGCCAATACAACATTCCAACAGCTTCCGAAATAGCTGGCTTAATAGTTGGCGACCTCGATGAAAAAAAATATAAGCGAGATGTTATTGTGCATCACCGGAAAGAAGGACTTAAAAAAATCAGTGACTTACATCCAAGTTTCATGGCAATGACATATCCATTGATACATCCTTATGGTGAAGATGGATATAGAGTTGGAATACCATTACGTGATGGACATTCCGCAGGTTTGAAGCGACAAGAGGTTTCAATGTGCGAATATTATTGCTTCAGATTTCAGCAAAGATTAAATGAAGGACACACACTTCTTCGAAGTGGAAGGCTCATGCAACAATATATGGTCGATTGTTACATGGCAATTGAAGAAGAAAGATTTAGATGGATTAGAAAACATCAAAAAGAATTGAGATCTGAGCTTTTCTCAGGATTGATGGATGCTATTCATCGAGGTGACTCAGATTCCTCAAAAGTGGGAAAATCAATTCTCTTACCTTCATCCCACACCGGAGGACCACGGTATAGAGTGCAAAATTATCAAGATGCAATGGCCATTTGTAAATGGGCTGGATATCCAGATTTGTTTCTAACTTTCACTTGCAACCCAAAGTGGCCAGAGATAAATGGGATGCAACAGTTGATAGGACAAAAAAATGATATCAATAGAGTAGATATCATCTGCAGAGTATTTGAAATAAAGTTATATCAGCTAATGCAAGATCTAAAAAAAAACAGCCTTTCGGAAAAGTAATTGCAAGTAAGTAGCCTTCATCCGTTTCAATAAAAAAAATTACATCAACAATCATAGCTAATACTTTGTACCTGATACATGATATTTCGTAAAGGTAACCAAAAAATTTAATATTGCAGGTATCTACACAATTGAGTTCCAGAAAAGAGGTTTGCCACATGCCCACATACTAATTTTCCTCGACTCAGCAATGAAAAATCCTTCATCTCAATATGTTGATCAAATAATTAGTGCGGAAATTCCAGACATAAATGATGATCCTGATGGTTACAATGCGGTCAGCAAATTTATGATTCACGGACCATGTGGTAACCTGAACAAAGATTCTCCATGTATGATGCAAGATAAGTGCACAAAATATTTTCCCAAGAAGTACAATGATCAAACTGCAATCGATTCCGATGGCTATACAGTGTACAGGAGGAGAAATACGGGCATTCAAGTGGAAAAGAACGTCATCCATTTAGATAATCGTTACGTGGTCCCTTATAACCGGAATTTGATTGTCAAATTTGATGCACATATTAATATAGAGATCTGCAATTATTCAAAAGCTATAAAATATCTCTTCAAGTACGTTAATAAGGGACCCGATAGAGCAACTGTGGTAGTGGAACCCGTCGACAATGATGGAGTAGATGAGATCAAAAGATATCTTGATTGCAGGTACATATCAGCAACTGAGGCTTGCTGGAGAATCTTTCAGTTTGACATACACCACAGATATCCGTCAGTCGAAAGATTACCCTTCCATTTACCAGGAGAACATGCAGTACTATTCGAGGAAGGTCGATGTGTTGAAAACGTACTTTCTATGCCTGGAGTGGACAAAACCAAATTCACAGAATGGCTACAAACCAATAAGAACAACGAAGATGCACGACAATTAACTTATTCTAACTTCCCCACTTCTTGGGTTTGGAATGCCAAAGATAAGATATGGACCAGGAGGAAAAAGGGGATATCAGTTGGAAGAATTTACTTTGCACATCCTTCATCTGGTGAGCGTTTCTACATGCGAATGCTTCTCAATTTTGTAAAAGGCTGCACCTCCTTCGAATGTATCAGAACAGTAAATGGCGTAACATATCCAACTTTTAAACAGGCATGTTACGCTTTGGGATTATTGGACGATGATAAAGAATGGAATGACTGTTTGGCTGAAGCTTCAGTTTGGGCAACTGGCAATGAATTGCGTAATCTTTTTGTCACAATACTTATTCATTGTCAAGTTTCAGATGCATCACAACTTTGGACTTCTAACTATACAATACTGTCAGAAGACATAACAACTTTGCAGAGGAAGAGATTTCAAAATATGGATCTACAGCTAAACCAACAACAAATTGAAGCGTACACGTTATTCGAGATAGAAACTATCATGCAAAAGTTAGGAAAAAGTCTGAAAGACATTGATGGAATGCCTCAACCTGACCCGTCATTGCTAAGAGACTCTGGTAATAGATTGTTGTACGAGGAGCTTAATTATGACACAGCACAACTGAAGCTACTACATGAAAAATCATTTGCTGCTCTAAATCCATCTCAAAAAATAGCTTATGACGCAATTGTTCAATCTGTTGAAAAAGAGGATGGTAGTTTATTTTTTATCAATGGACGTGGAGGTACTGGTAAAACATTTTTATGGAATACAATTATTGCAAAGCTGAGATCAAATTCAAAAATAGTATTAGCGGTTGCAACTTCAGGAATTGCTGCTCTATTATTACCTAATGGTAGGACAGCCCATTCGAGGTTCCATATTCCACTGGATATAACAGCAGAGTCAACTTGTGAAATCCGACATGGCACCCAATTGGCTAAACTTCTCTTAAAAACTTCTTTGATCATCTGGGATGAGGCACCCATGGCCCATAAGCACTGCTTCGAAGCTTTGGACAGGACTTTAAGAGATATTCTAAGAATGAGGTACGATGATAGCACTACCAAACCTTTTGGCGGACTTACAATGGTATGCGGGGGTGATTTCCGTCAAATATTACCGGTTATTCCAAAGGGTACAAGAGCTCAAATTGTTGATGCATCTCTCAATTCGTCCTACCTGTGGCCTTTTTTTAGAGTTTTTGAGCTCACACAAAATATGAGGTTGTATAATAGAAAAATGAGCGAGACGGAGTTCAATAAAATTGCTTCATTCGACAACTGGTTGTTGCAAATAGGAGATGGTACATTATATGATGACGCTGATAAAGAACTAATTCGAATACCACCTGATATATGCATGAACACAGATGGAGATCCGATGGAAGCGATAGTCGAAGCTATTTATCCTTCACTGTTGCAAAACTACAACGATCCAACATATTTGAAAGAGCGAGCAATATTAACTCCAAAAAATGAAATGGTACACGAGTTGAATGAAATCATAATGAACATGATTCCGGGTGAGAGCAGAACGTATTTGAGCTCAGACACTGTATGCAAAGCAAGTGTTGCAATAGATGACGATGAGCTTTTGTATCCCGCTGAGTTCCTGAATAGTTTAAAATTTAACGGCATGCCAAATCATGACATGAAACTGAAGGAAGGCGCACCCGTTATGTTGCTCAGAAATTTGAATCAAACGGAAGGTTTATGTAATGGCACAAGATTGCTTATTACACGTATGGGTAAATGGTCCATTCGAGCTGACATAATATCTGGAAATAATATCGGTCAAAATGTTACAATACCAAGGATTATCATGTCACCTAATGAATCAAGATGGCCATTCAAGCTCAATAGAAGGCAACTTCCACTGGCACCCTGTTTTGCAATGACAATAAATAAAAGTCAAGGCCAATCGCTAAAACATGTAGGATTATATCTTCCCCAACAAGTATTTTCTCATGGTCACGTATATGTTGCTATGTCGCGCGTAACCTCAAGAGAAGGATTGATTATACTAAATGTCGATGACGAAGCTGAAGATCGAACATTGATAAAGAACATCGTTTATGAAGAAATATTTCAAAATACCCTCTTCACATCTAACCAAGACAAGGTATGTCTTTCTACCACCTTATTTAAAAATTAAGAAAAGGAATACAGTTTGTGAAATTAACTGCTTACATTTTCTGATCAACATATTTTACAGGAAAATACAACAGTGGAACCTCAACAACATGCAGACTGATAGAGGGCAAGTATTATTTGGATTTGATTTTTTTTTCTTGCAAAGGATGGAAAATACTATCAATTCGACTATTGTGATTTGGTTTCTTTAGGATCCTGCTGTTATGTTTACAAACTTTTCGGGATAATCTGCTATCGTTTAAATTATTTCTGAATTTTTCTATATGAATGTGTGTTTTTTTATTTGTTACCAGATCATACAAAACAAAAATAAAATATAGTAAGAAGATGACTTGAAACATATATATATATATATATATATATATATATATATATATATATATATAATTTAAAAAAAAAAAAATTTGACCAATATTATGTTCACTATTTTATATATAATATTTTTGACCAATATATATATATACTATTTTTTTTGTTTGATTTCTTTTTTAAGTAGTCTATGTTTTAAAAAAATTAAAAGATCACCGCGACACGCAACTTATATGTATTTATTAAAATGGTTGTCCGCCAATAAAACATTAAAGAAAATCGACATAAAAAATAAGTATATAATTTATTTAATTATCTATATATATTAAACTTTTTGCAATATTGTGTTAATTAATAAATTTATAGATATTTTCTCTTCGATTTCTTTCTTAAATTTATATTTTAATTTTTTGTTATAGATATTACAAGTAAGTATATAATTTATTTAATTGTCTATGTATATTAAACTTTTTACAATATTGTGTTAATTAATTAATTTATAGATATTTTTTTTCGATTTCTTTCTTAAATTTATATTTTGATTTTTTATTATAAATATTACATGGCCGCCGCGAAGCGCGGCTTAGTCGACTAGTATATATATAAAGGAAAATCCCTAGAAGTTCCAAAATCGCTCGAATAATATTTATCTAATTTTCTAGAGATTCACTATCTCTATTTTAAATAATTAAAATCAAAACTTCCTTGTTTATGTCCTATTTTTTAGAAAAAAAATCTGAACTTCCTTTTTGAACATTAACAATAACATCTTCGTTTAGCAAAAAAAAAAAAAAAACAATAACATCTTCGAAATAGAAAAGATTTTTGAAGAATCAAATTTATATACTCGAAATAGATAATAAATTTAATATTTCAGAACTTCCTTTTTAAACATTAACATCTTCGAAATAGAAAAGGTTTTGAATTTGTATAGAAGAAGAATTCAAATTTACATATTCGAAATAAAAAAGAAATTTTATATTCTTATATATATATATATATATATATATATATATATATATATATATATATATATATATACAATCATTACTTCTTACGGTCAAATTTTATGACCATGTTTGTAACCATTTTTCTAGCTTCTGTTTGCTTTTGTTTTCGTCTATTTTTTTTGTTTTTTATTTATTATTATTTTGCTTAATTTTTAATGTGCATAGCTCTAGGGCAGAGCATTCGGTTCGGTTAACCGAATACCGAACCGAAATAACCGAAATAATTCGGTTCGGTTAACCGAACCGAAATATTTCGGTTTTAATTCGGTTATGGTATTTTTAGTTATTCGGTTATTTCGGTTTTTTAACTGAAATAACCGAAATTACCGAATTAACCGAAATATATAATAAAATATTTATATTAATATTATCTCTTCTTATTTCTTAATTCCTTTATCAGTATTTTATATGTAAAATAATAATTTTTTATATGTAAAATAATAATATATATTTAATATTTAATATGTAAAATAAAATATATAAATATATATATAATTCGGTTATTTCGGTAAAATACCCGAAATAACCGAAATAAATATTTCGGTTCGGTTACCGAACCGAAATATTTTGGTTCCTTATTCGGTTATAATATTTGGCCTTATTCGGTATTTCGGTTATTTCGGTAATTCGGTTCGATTTTAACCGAATAATCAGCCTTACATGGCTCTGTGTGTGCTCTACTGATTTTTTGGAATTTTTAGGTTGCTTTTTTTTTTTTGGTTTTTAAGGTTTGAATTTACTGAATTATTATTTGTTTCCTTCGTTTATTTTTAAATTTATATTTTGTTATGATTTTAGTTATAATTATGGATTATTAGTAAACATTGGTTATTATTTGCTGGTTTTTGAATTTTTTTGTTAGTGATCTCGGTACAGAAATACCGTGAACAAGAATTAGCATATCTTTCTCAGTTTTAGAAGTAGAGAAGTAGAAGCACTTGAGAAACTTGACACAAAAAAGCATTATTAATTTGTCGTTATTATCTTCTCATTGTTCCTGATCATAATATTCCAACGTCTTCTTTTAATTTATTCAATCAAATCTGCTTTTTTATCATATGCATTTATTATACCGGGTGTCGGCCAAAGAAAACGTAACACCAAATCGATGTAAAAAATAAGTATATGACTTATTTTGTTGTACATATATATATAGGCAGGTGTTCAAATGAGACCCCACCTTATTATGAGAACTGAGACTAAATCTCAGCCCCATATTTTTTACACTCACTTCAAATCTCAACCATATATTTTTTGATTTAAAAGCTTATCTCTCATTTAACTCTACCGACCTTTTCAATTCATTTCATAATCTCCATATCTATCTTTAACAGTGCCAATACATACACACACACACACACACATCTCTCTCTCTCTCTCTCTCATCTTCTTCCACTCTTCTTTTCCTCCTTTTCTTCTCCCTTTCACCGGAATCTCTAAACATCTCTTCTCCATCATCTCCCTCCTCGAAATCCCACCATAACTTCCATGTCTACTTTATTATCACTGAATCATAATTCTTTACTTTCAATCGTTTTTATAGTACCGTTGTTGTCTAATTTTATCAAGTTATCTCCGATGAAATCTTCAGATCTCATGGCGACGTAAGTAACGAAAAGAGAAGCGCAGTATAAATGAAACAACATCGTTGAATGGAACGAACAAGAGACAAAATAAGGAGTGCTATTGGGAGTAATCATATTTGTACAATTTATTCAATTTTACACACAAATCACTTTTTTTATTGACCAATCACCTTTTCTTTGATATAAATCACCTTTTTATTTGGTGATTTGTGTAGGTATTTTTCGATTTATATACAGAAATTGGTGATGTTAGTTCAAATTTCGGTGATTTGTATTTCAATTTGGTGTTTTTTTAGGTAGTGATTGTGATGTTGGTGGTTTATATTTTAGTGATTCCATTTTAAATTTAATGATTCTGGTTGTGATGATGGTGGTAGTATAGTGGTGTACCGACAATGGTGATGTATTTATTGTGGTGTTACTGAAATAACGTGGTGATGTTCGAAATGATATTAGTCAAGTTTTGTGTTTATATACGAAAACTTTTATTGAATTGATAAATGATTGAATAATTAATGATGATTTCACAGTGATCTGAAAGTGAAAAGCTATGATTTCAAGGTTGATGTGGGAGAAAAAAATGAGAATCTGAAGAGTGGGTTTAAGATGAGTGAATCGAGGGCTGGATATGTTATAATGTATTTGTCTGTTATTATATTGTATTAACCTTTGAAGTTCATGATAATTACAAAATTGCCATTAGGGTCTCAGTTCTCATTATAAGGAGGGTCTCATTAGAGCAATATATATATATATATATATATATATATATATATATATATATATAGGGAGCTACTCTAATGAGACCCTGTTATAATGAGAACTGAGACCCTTAATGGCAATTTTGTAATTTTGTTAAACGAAAGGGATACTTACAAATCATAATTTGTAAAAAGGAAAAGCGGTCAAAGACACGTTGCAGATTCACGCCTCCACTATCCTGCTGATCAACCCCCTTCTTCTCTCTTGCATCCAACAATCCCTAAATCACTATTCCAAACCTCCATTAATGGTTAAAAAGTACAGTATCGAAGCTATACATTGTGTCATTATCATATAATTATGCACAGTGCCTTCCCCGAATTTGGATTGAAGAGATGAGAGCCAGGTACTCGATTTCTTTTATTAATAATATGATAAATTCACACTTACTATCACTGAATCGTTAACAAAATCAGCTATATTAACACAGAATTCAAGGATCTGTGCTAGGAATCATAGATGCACGAATTTTACCTAAATTCTAGGGTTTAGGATTCAAAATGACTACATTATGAGTATATGAATTCAAATATGCTTGAATATTTGAACGAAATAATTTTGCTGATACTATTCTTTTATAGTTTCAATAATCAACATATTTGTTCATGGAAGATGTAATGGTAGGTTTGTGCTTCATTGTTTTGGTAATTCAGTGATGTAAAATTGTAATTTGCCTTTATAGTGAATACTTTTTAAAATAATATGGTACTCTTCCGTTATGATATTTTTTTGGTGATGTAGTTGTAAAAAAGGTGATTTGTTGTAAAAGTGGGATTTACTTGTTCATGAAACATATTATTTTTGGTGTTCTAGTGTTGAAAAATGGTGATTTGCATTTATATTGATGTAAGTCTTTTGATTATATAAAGTTTTTAGTGATTTAGTTGTGAAAATGTGATTTTTTTAATAGTGAAATTTATTTGTTAAGGGAATTGTAATTCTACTTTTTGGTGATTCAATGATATAAAATGGTGATTTGCCTATATTTTTAGATAATGTGGTTCTTCGCTCTTATGAAGCAGATATCGATAATTTATTTAAATGCAATTTTTTTATAATTCAGTACATGGGTATTGCATTATTATTGGATTTTAGTTTCTTAATAGAAATTGATATTAGTAGCTAAAACTTAAAGTAGTAGTCTACTATGAGATGGAACTTTGAATTAACGAGCATGTTAAAGCACATGGTTGGTTTAAACATTCTTGTTTTGTATTTTTCTGATGTAGGAAGAGTTAAGTATTATTGGTTTTTAGTGGCTAGTGGTAAGATGGTTCTATAATTTCTAAACATTTCTAGCTTTTTTAGTGCATGGTATATATCTCAAGCCCTGCACTTTTATTTTACAGGTTTTTACTGTGGAATCACTTGACCTGGGCGTATTGTAAGGCTAAAATTTACTCAGGTTATGAGTTCTAAAGGTTGACGTCATATACTTCAATGTGCATAATCAGATTCCCAATTTTAAAACTTCTCAAAATTTCTTAATCTAATGGTATTGTTTTTAGTCTAGAGTTGCGCTGGTGTTTTCTAAGCATTGTTACTCTCATGACATGCTCCAGATTGTTTCAGTCTAGATAAATTTTATTGCATTGGCACGCCTTATCATATTGGTACAGAATGGATATTGTATAATTATGTTGTACTCAAGTTGCGCTACCGTGACTATCATAGTATCATGAGATACTTCTACATTGTTTTAGGATAGACAAATTTTATTGCATCAGCATGTCTTATCCATGTTGATATGAAATGGGTACTACATAGGTTTGCTGGGTTTTTGCTGAGAAGTTTTCCAAATGATACTTATACAGTGCTAATGTGATAAGTGGATTTTATATCCACTTGGATCGCTTAAATTCGGCTTAAATTGATTGACTTGGACTCAAGTTTGTTGTAGTTTTGATGTGTTTTGCTTAGTTGTGCAGATTTACGAGAATGTTGATTAAGGTTGATGCTTCTATCGTGTTTGGAGAATTAATTGATTAAAATTCGGATTTTCTGGGAAGGTTGCGCAGTCTACACTGTTTTGGCCATATCTGGAGTTCTAGAAGTCCGTTTTCAGTGATCTTACAGCTCACAAGAAGCTTGGGAGATTTTCTACAACCTTAGGAAGAAATCAGGTGCAGGAGGCGTGCTGAATTAATTCGCGCGCGTGTTCTATGAGAAGCAAAGCAGAAAAATTCCAGTTTTGCCCTTTTTCTAATTCTAATTGAATTTTAGGAAGTTTCTTGCACCTAAATTGAATTCTAATTGTATTTTAGGATGTTTCCTTGCTGGACAAGATTTCTAGAGTCTATATAAACACTTCTAGGGATACATTGTAAGGGATCCTGGACACACAATTTTTACATACTTCTTAATATTAAAAGCTAGGGTTTTATTTTCTTCTCTCCATCTTTGCAAGCTCAATTTAATTCTTGGATTTAATTGTTCTTCATTATTCAAAGATTTAAGGTATTTCTTATCTTCTCCTTATTAATTACATGTTTATTATGGCTTTCTTGATTATCATTGTTAGTTTTAATCCTAGAATGAGTGAGTAATTTAATTCTAGTGTATCAAGGGGAGCCATGTTTGCACCATGATTTGGGTTTAATTTGATTAGTAGATTGATGGGTAAAGAGTAATTCTGATTGATATGTACTAATTCTTAATTTGTGTAATTGCGCAATATCACGGATTAATTGATTGCAATAGGAGTAATAGATCGAAAGATTTTACTACTAGAGGCTTACATATAATTAGCGGAATTGAAGGTGAGTGTGAAAGCATCATTAGATATTCTGAGAGTGTTAATGCTTGAAAAAGATTAACCATTGCTTTAATTACTTAACCCCATTAAAAAGCTATACCTTTGTGATTTGTTTGGTGTAAGCATGGTGAACCTGAATTGCCCTAGATCCCTTAATTAATTGATTTAAAACCTTTGTTAAATTTGTTTTAGTAGTTAATAAAATCCTCTAATAATCGTTTGTGACTAGAAACAATTAATAATAATTGAATTGAAACTGAAACTGTCTCCTTGAGGAATCGACCCGTATTTGCTAGTATCTACTACAATTGATACCGTGCGCTTGCGGTTAGACATAATTTTACACATCAAGTTTTTGGCGCCGCTGCCGGGGAGATACCTAGTTTCTATAATTTTAGTTTGATTGTTTTAGATTGTTTCTCTTGTCTCTTTGGAACTCTTGTTCCAACTGAGACCGATCTTACTGCTTTTCCTTGTTTAGTTGTTGATGCCCAGGACCAGGTCTCAAACGAAAGAAGATCAAGCGAAAGAGGATACAACTCCTCTTAGTCCAGATTCTAAACTTTCTTGTCAATAATACATAGATCTACAAAGGAAAGAGAAGCAACAAGAGATACCTGAACCAAAGATTGAGATGGCGGACCCTCCCAAATCTTTGAAGAACTACTCACAGCCCTCTCCGAGTGGGGTACCTACTGGCCTTGCTATGCCAGCGATTCAAGCAGCAAATTTCGAGATCAAGCCTGCTTTGCTCACTATGATCCAACAGAATCAATTTGCTGGGCTTGCCTCTGAAGACCCTACAAATCATCTGCAACGGTTTCAACAGCTCTGTTCTACAATTAAACATCAGGGAGTCACTCCAGACCAGTTCAAAGTCATGTTGTTCGGTTTCTCTCTTCGTGACAAAGCTAAAAAATGGTTGAATGATATTGACCTGACCGAGTGGGATAAGATTGCTCAGGCTTTCTTAACTGAGTTCTTCCCTCCTAACAGAACCGACGATTTGATCGACAAGATGATGGGTTTTAATCAAGATTATGGCGAATCTCTTCGGGATGCTTGGGACAGATTCAATGACTATCAACGTGCATGCCCTCACCATGGTCTTGAGAAGTGGTTTCTGCTTAAACGCTTCTACAATGGTCTTGATCCTGAAACAAAAGGGATGGTTGATAACGCTGCAGGTGGCGTGTTTTTAGACAAAGGAGTTGATGATGCACATGCTTTTCTTTCCAATTTGGCTGCCAATCACTTCAGTAATCCGAGAGCAGCCAAGAAAGGGGGTAAACTTGAAGTGGATGCTTACTCTCTATTATCATCTCAACTAGCTGCAGTAACTCAGGAGATCCACTCATTGAAGACATCTCAGCCCTCTACTCAACTTATGAGTATCAATGCATTGTCATCCATGGCTCCTATGAATAATCTTGTTTGTGAAGTCTGTGGCATCTAAGGCCACTATGGTAACGATTGCCAGAACCATGCTCAAAATTCACAACATTTTCAGATGCAGCAAGCAAATGTTTTCCAACAGAGGCAGCAGTACAATCCTTACTCCAACAGTTACAATCCTGGTTGGAAAGATCATCCGAACTTCTCATATAGGAACAATAATGCTCAGAATTTAAATGTTCCTAATCAGCAGCAGCAATATCAGCAGTCGTATCAGCCTCCTCCACAGCAACAGCATAGGCCTCATCAAGGACCTATGAATCCCCCTGGATTCCAAAGGCCTCCTCCGAATTATGCTCCTCAAGCAAATCAAGCTGCACAGGCTGATAATCAAGGTGATATGATGAAGATATTGTTACAAATGCAAACAAAGATGAACCAGATGGAGATACATAATAAGATGCTAGAAACTCAGATTGCTTAAATGGCTAGTTCTTCCTCTACAAGGCAACAAGGCTCTCTACCAGCACAACCAACTCAGCCAAAGGAAAATGTGAATGCCATTGCTCTTAGGAGTGGTCGTACATATGATGCTCCTCCAATGCCTATTGACGATGTTCCTACTGAGAAAGAAAAAGAGGATTCTGAGGAAGACAAGGTAGAGAACGTCGTTAAAGATGCAAACGAAGGTGAAACTGAGGAAAGCAAGAAAAAGGACAAAGAGAAGACTGCAGCTACTCCTCCACCATTTGTGCCAAAGCTCCCATTCCCTAGCAGGATGAACAGAACTAAGGTGGACCAGCAGTTTGGTAAATTCATGACACTTGTCAAGAATCTTGAGGTAACAGTTCCTTTCACTGATTTAATTTCTCAAGTTCCATCATATGCAAAGTTTATTAAGGATATTTTCACTAAGAAGAGGTCTTTTGGTGAGGTGGAGACAGTAGCTTTTACTGAAGAGTGTAGTGCTGTTTTACAGAATAAGTCTCCACCTAAGCTTAAAGATCCTGATAGTTTTTCAATCCCGTATCATTTAGGTGCATTGTTCATTGATAAAGCTTTATGTGATTTAGGCGCTATCGTCTCAGTCATGCCTCTCTCGGTTTTTCAAAAACTAAATATGGGAGAATTAAAATGTACACAGATGACTTTGCAAATGGCAGACCGTTCGATAAAATATCCCCTTGGAATTTTAGAGGATGTGCCTGTTAGGGTTGGAAAATTTTATATTCCTGTAGACTTTGTAGTTCTAGATATGGAAGAGGACAGCCAAATACCTATTATTTTGGGTAGACCATTTCTCTGTACTGCAGGTGCTGTTATTGATGTTAAAAGTGGGACTCTCACATTGAGTGTTGGTGATGATAAAATTACTTTTACTCTAACCTCTGCTCTTATATCCCCTTTGCTTGAAAATACTTGCTGCAGGATTGATGTTATAGATGGAATTGTCCGAGATGAGATGCCTCAGATTGTATTGAATGATGCATTAGAAGCAGTGCTCATGCTTGAAGCATACGAAGGAGAAGGACATGCTGAAGTCGATTCATTTATTCTTGAGTTGGATGGTGCAGCTGATCCAAATTGTGAGGTAACCAACACTGTCACTTCTTGTAGTGAACCTCAGGTAAACAAGTTAGAGCTAAAGTATTTGCCATCTAATCTGAAATATGTGTTTCTTGATGAAGAAAAGACTTGTCCTGTGATTGTTAGCTCTAGTCTTGATGATAACCAGGTTTTTAAGCTTCTTACTATTTTGCGTGCGCATAGAAAAGCTATTGGGTATAGTATTGATGATCTTACAGGGATTAGCCCAGACTTTTGCATACATAGAATTCACTTAGATGATGACCATAAGCCTTGCATACAGGGACAACGCCGCTTGAACCCTAATATGCAAGAGGTTGTTAAAAAAGAAGTTTTGAAATTGTTAGATGCGGGCATCATTTACCCGATTTCTGATTCTAAATGGGTAAGCCCAGTTCAGGTAGTCCCTAAGAAAGGAGGAACAACGATAATTAAGAATGATAAAGATGAATTAATTCCCACTCGAATTGTCACCGGATGGCGAATGTGCATTGATTACCGTAAGTTAAACACTGCTACTAGAAAAGACCATTACCCTCTCCCTTTCATTGATCAAATGTTAGAAAGACTTGCTAAGCATAAGTACTTTTGCTATTTAGACGGATATTCAGGGTTCTTTCAGATCCCTATACATCCTGATGACCAAGAAAAGACTACATTTACTTGCCCATATGGTACCTTTGCATATCGTAGAGTGCCTTTTGGTTTGTGCAATGCCCCTGCTACTTTTTAGCGTTTCATGACAGCCATATTTTCTGATTTCATAGAGTCTATCATGGAAGTATTTATGGATGATTTCAGTGTTTATGGGTCTGATTTTGATGTATGTCTGCATAATCTTTCTAAAGTGCTTAAACGTTGTGAAGAGGTGAATTTGGTTTTGAATTGGGAAAAGTGCCACTTCATTGTCAATGAAGGAGTGGTACTTGGTCACTTGATTTCTGAACGTGGCATCCAGGTTGACAAAGCAAAAATTGAGGTGATTGAGAAACTTCCTCCTCCTGTTAATGTCAAGGGAGTGAGGAGTTTCCTTGGTCATGCGGGTTTTTATCGTCGTTTTATAAAAGATTTTTCAAAAATTGCAAAACCCCTCACTCAATTATTGCTTAAGGATGCCACCTTTGTGTTTACTGATGCTTGTTTGGAGTCTTTTAACAGGATTAAGGAAGCTTTGATAAGTGCACCAATCATTCAATCTCCAGATTGGAATCTTCCATTTGAAATCATGTGTGATGCAAGTGATTATGCAGTTGGAGCAGTTCTCGGTCAAAGGAAAGATAAGGTATTGCACGCTATCTACTATGCAAGTAAAACCTTGGATGAAGCTCAAGTCAATTATGCTACGACCGAGAAGGAACTTCTAGCTGTGGTCTACGCTCTTGACAAATTCCGAGCCTATCTCATTGACTCCAAAGTCATTGTTCACACTGATCATTCGGCAATAAAGTATCTGTTGGCGAAGAAAGAAGCAAATCCAAGGCTTATTCGTTGGATTCTCTTACTTCAAGAGTTTGACTTGGAAATCAAAGACGAAGAAGGGTGCTGAGAATGTAGTTGCGGATCATCTCTCACGGTTGCGTTTCAAATCTGATATTGCGTCAAGTACTCCTATTGACGATTCTTTTCCAGATGATCACTTGTTTTTAGTTGCTACTCAAACTCCATGGTATGTAGATTTTGCAAATTTCTGTGTTAGTGGATCTCACCCTCCAGAATTGACTTATCAGCAAAGAAAGAGGTTTTATCACGATGCTAAACAATATTTTTGGGATGACCCTTTCTTGTATCGAAAGTGTGCTGATGGAATCTTTCGTAGATGTGTTCCTGAGTTCGAAGTACATGACATTCTCAAGCATTGTCATTCTCTCGCATATGGAGGCCACCATGGTCCTTCCAAAACCGCTGCTAAAGTACTTCAATCCGGTTTCTTTTGGCCGTCTCTATTTAAAGATGCTCGTGCTTTCTGTTTGGCGTGTGATGCATGTCAAAGGACGGGTAATATTTTTAAACGCCATAAGATGCCTCAAACCTGTATTCTTGAGGTCGAGATATTTGACGTATGGGGTGTTGATTTTATGGGTCCTTTCCCAAGTTCTTGTGGGATGAGATACATCTTAGTTGCTGTCGATTATGTGTCCAAGTGGGTTGAAGCAGTTGGATCGGTAACCAATGATTCCAAGGTAGTTATGAAGCTTTTCAAGAATATTATCTTCCCACGTTTTGGAGTTCCTAGAACAGTGATAAGTGATGGTGGTTCTCATTTTCGCCATCGACAGTTTGAAACTTTGTTGAAGAAATATGGCGTTACTCACAAGGTTGCTCTTGCATATCACCCTCAAACAAGTGGCCAAGTGGAAGTTTCTAACCGCCAAATCAAAAGCATTTTGGAGAAAATGGTTGCAAAGTCAAGGAAAGATTGGTACTTGAAGTTAGATGATGCTTTGTGGGCTTATCGGACGGCATATAAAACACCTATAGGAACCACTCCCTATCGGTTGGTCTATGGTAAAGCATGTCACTTGCCAGTGGAATTGGAACATCGCGCTTTTTGGGCTATAAAAGAACTCAACATGGATTTGAAGGCTGCGGGGCAAGCGAGACTTCTTCAACTTAATGAGTTAGATGAGCTTCGTTTTGATGCTTATGACAACTCTCGGCTTTACAAGGAGAGAACGAAGAAGATGCATGACAAGATGATTCAGAGAAGAGATTTTCAGGTTGGTGACAAGGTGTTGTTGTTCAATTCCAGACTTCGACTTTTTCCGGGGAAGCTCAAATCAAGATGGTCTGGACCTTTTACTGTCACCAAAGTCAAGTTTTATGGTGCTATCGAAATTATGGGACGAGATGGAACAAAATTTAAGGTCAACGGTCAACGCCTTAAATTATATGTGGATGGTGCATTCGTAGGGAAGATGGAAGTGATTTATCTTGACAAACCCTCCATGGAGATCTGAACCAGCTCAGTCAAGCTATTGACGTTAAAGAAGCGCTTCTTGGGAGGCAACCCAAGTATTGTGTATGTTGTTTTATTTTCTTCTCAAAAAAAAATACGGGTGACGCAGGCTGCGCCTACGTTCCTGTAAGACGCGCAGGCTGCGCCTGCGTTACTAAGTTAAACGCAGACTGCGCCAGCCGCGCGCAGCCTGCCCTGAATGCAGAAGGTGGTCGATTGTTTCAGCTGTTTGCCTATAAAAAAAAAAAAATTCTCTCCCCAAATTCTTTTCTCCCTTTTATACTATCATCTCCTAAACCCAATCCTAATCCTATATCAATTCCTAAAACTCCCAAATCTCTCCTAAATTTCTACACCCAATTCTTTTCTAATTTTTTTTTTCTTAATTCTATCCTACATCAAGTTCAAACCCATTCCAATTTCTCCTTTCCACAATCAAATTTAAATTCATCCTATCACTCCATTATATTTATACACCTATACATACAAACCCAATTCACACTCTCCATATCTACATCTCTAAAAATTCTAGTTCAAGAAGGATTCAAGTTTGGGGGGGAGTTGTACACTTCACCTCTTTGATTCATAGTGGGTATTTTCTTCTCTAATTTTATTTTTCCTATGAATTTGTGTTCTTGTGAATTGGGAGTTTTTTATTAGTCTTGTTATTGGGGTGTTTTTGGTGTGATTTTTGCTTGGTGGTTGTTGGTGGAATTATTGTTGAGTGGGATTTTGATTATTATGGCTCCTAAAAGAATGAGGGGTAGTTCTAGTAGGGTGGAGAGATTTTCTTCTACGGAGGCGGAGGTTGAATATAATCGATTGTTGTCAAGGCCGGTGGCGAAGGAAAGGGGGTTTTTGCCATCTCGTCATTTTGGGTTGGTTGAGGTGATTAGTGAGTTACGTTGGGGAGAGATTTGTAAGGCACCTACTCCGGTTCCGGTGAATTTGGTTAGGGAGTTTTATGTGAATGCTAAAGATGAGCAGAATGGTGTGTGTATGGTTCGTGGTAAACGGGTGGATTACAGATCAGATGCTATTCGTCCAATTTTGGGACAACCACCTACGCTTGTGGGGGATGAAAATTGGGCAATGAAGACCAGTGATGATGCGGATATGGAGGCGATTGTTCGTGAACTTTGTGTTCCCGGTACAAGTTGGAAGTATAAATTGGGAACTAATGAGCCTCTTTCTTTTCTGTCTTCTGCTATGAATAAGTTTGCACGAGCATGGTCTATTTCTTTGTGCCAATATTATGATTACTTCTCATACGGGTGAGGTCACAACTGATACAGCGATTATTCTTTGGGGCATTCTAAATGGAAAATACATTGATGTCTCCCATATTGTTCAGCAGAATATTCGCAGGTGTTTAAAGTCTAGTGCACTGTCATCGATGCCCCATGCTTCTATCATAGTTGGGTTGTGTATGGTTAGTGGTGTTACCTGGGGTGCGGATGAGGAGTTGCAGTCACCTTTGCCGTCCATTGTTGACGTGTCTATTGATCGGATGCCGGAATGGCAAGGCGGAATCCCACATCCTAGGGGGCTTGGGTATGATGTTCGTGGTGCTGGTACTAGTGGTCAGGGAGCGGGCGCTCAGCTACGGGTTTCGAGAGTACCAAGGGTTTTGGATGCTCACTTTAGACGCTTGTATCGGCGTATGGATGCTATACATGCTAGTAACCGGGAGTATGCTGAGGATATGGCTACAGCTTTGAGAGATGCGGGTATTCAGGCCCGGTGGCCCGTCTATGGAGCTCGTACACCTTATCCACCGCCAGATACTGATTCATCCGAGGATGAGGACGAGTAGGTATGTTTTCTGCTATCCCTCGTATTTACTTCCATTCAATGCGGACATTGAATATTTTAAGTTTGGGGGTGGTTTGAGGGATTAGTAGTTGTTGTTGTATTATGTGTTCATGTAGGATTTCATGTTTTGCATATTAGTAGTAGTAATTCATGCATATATGTTCGTATTAATTATGTTTGTTTCATATAGGACATTCTGTTTTTATTTTTCGTATACCATGTGAGTTCATATTAGTTGCATTTGTATAGCATGCATATTTCATGATCCCTTAGAACGAGCTAATTCTGATTGGTAGGTAGGTGTCTAATTGAGTGTGGTAATGATGAATAGAGGGTTGACTTATAGTTTCTATGAAATTGACTTATGTGTTTCGGAAACAAAACTTTTACACAGTCTCATTTGGTACTTTTGGGCTAGGTTGAGGTTATGCTTGTTTGGATGTTTTGAGATTTAATCACTTGTTTATATTTAGAATTTTCGTTATTCCCTTGATAGCGTAGTAGCACTAAAGTCTAAGTTTGGGGGAAAACAGGGATTTCATGCTAGTTGTTGGCTAGGTGTCAAATGGCTAGTAGCCGGCTCATATTTATATGAGTAATCTAGGGTTGGAGATGAGAATTCTCACTCCAGATTGCATTTAGAGAAAAAAAAAGAAAAAAAAAGATGAAAAAAAAGAGAATTATGTGAATTGTGAATTGCAAAATTAACCAGGGTGAGCTCTTTAATACTCGAGCTATTAAGTACGAGGGGACTTTGTGCCTAGTGACCTAAGGCTTTTATAGTCTGGGATCCACTGACCTAACGCTCGCTACATGGGTATTATTGTATAAGCCTTTTGGGGTCTCATCCATTGCACGGTTAAATAAGCATGCTTGTATATATGTGTCGTAGTAGTTAGTAATAAAGCATGAATTCTGTCTACCTTGGATAAGGATGGAGGTGTTTCTAGGTTATGAAGTGTCTACAGTCTATTCTATTTATAAACCTGTGATTCTCTTGATGAAGAGCATGTATGATTTTTGACGTAGTTTTGGGTGTATTTCTGATGAGCATTGCACACACGCACGTTTCTGTTCATGTATTGTTAGTATACGGGAACTTGGTCGAGCTCTATTTGGATTTAGTTGCATTCTTTGAGATATTTGCTTGTTAGTTGGTTTTGGTTAGTTTGAAGGGGATCTTTGCATTTTCATATTAGTTGCATTCATGCATTGCATTGCATTGCATTGGATTTTGTGGGTACATTCACTATAGGCCCTCACGAGACCTTACTCGTCCACTGGGGCTGCCTAGGGGTTTAAAGGGCTTGTTGCATATGCCAAATGCAACCGTGATCACCTACCGTATTTGCAACCGCAAACGCACGGTATCAATTGTAGTAGATACTAGCAAATACGGGTCGATTCCTCAAGGAGACAGTTTCAGTTTTAATTCAATTATTATTAATTGTTTATAGTCACAAACGATTATTAGAGGATTTTATTAACTACTAAAACAAATTTAACAAAGGTTTTAAATCAATTAATTGAGGGATCTAGGGCAATTCAGGTTCACCATGCTTACACCAAACAAATCACAAAGGTATAGCTTTTTAATGGGGTTAAGTAATTAAAGCAATGGTTAATCTTTTTCAAGCATTAACACTCTCAGAATATCTAATGATGCTTTCACACTCACCTTCAATTCCGCTAATTATATGTAAGCCTCTAGTAGTAAAATCTTTCGATCTATTACTCCTATTGCAATCAATTAATTCGTGATATTGCGTAATTACACAAATTAAGAATTAGTACATATCAATCAGAATTACTCTTTACCCATCAATCTACTAATCAAATTAAACCCAAATCATGGTGCAAACATGGCTCCCCTTGATACCCTAGAATTAAATTACTCACTCATTCTAGGATTAAAACTAACAATGATAATCAAGAAAGCCATAATAAACATGTAATTAATAAGGAGAAGATAAGAAATACCTTAAATCTTTGAATAATGAAGAACAATTAAATCCAAGAATTAAATTGAGCTTGCAAAGATGGAGAGAAGAAAATAAAACCCTAGCTTTTAATATTAAGAAGTATGTAAAAATTGTGTGTCCAGGATCCCTTACAATGTATCCCTAGAAGTGTTTATATAGACTCTAGAAATCTTGCCCAGCAAGGAAACATCCTAAAATATAATTAGAATTCAATTTAGGTGCAAGAAACTTCCTAAAATTCAATTAGAATTAGAAAAAGGGCAAAACTGGAATTTTTATGCTTTTGCTTCTCATAGAACACGCGCGCGAATTAATTCAGCACGCCTCCTGCACCTGATTTCTTCCTAAGGTTGTAAAAATCTCTCAAGCTTCGCGTGAGCTGTAAGATCACTGAAAACGGACTTCTAGAACTCCAGATATGGCCAAAACAGTGTAGACTGCGCAACCTTCCCAGAAAATTCGACTTTTAATCAATTAATTCTCCAAACATGATAGAAGCATCAACCTTAATCAACATTCTCGTAAATCTGCACAACTAAGCAAAACACATCAAAACTACAACAAACTTGAGTCCAAGTCAATCAATTTAAGCCGAATTTAAGCGATCCAAGTGGATATAAAATCCACTTATCATAATGCTTTAGTACCAAAGTTGTGGTTCAATGGTATTGAGTTAATAGATAATTCGATTATAGATTCTTTCCATTTGATAGGTACTATTTTTTTGTCTTCTACAGTTAGCATTCCAAATTCTGATCTGAGAACAACTATGGGGTGCTATTTCGCTGGATTGCATTCGGTTGCGTTGAAATGTGCCAAAATGGATTTAAGATTCATGCTACTATGTTCTTATTGGAGTTTCTTTTCTGGCACAACGTTGGCGGTTTAGCAAAGTTCTAGAGTGCATATGGTGTCCAGACGTGTCGAATCATTGATTAAACAATCTTCACTATGATGTTTTCAGTAAGAAAGTTTGTTAATGGTGGTGGGATTTTCCGGGATAGAGATTTTGTAGTTTGTTTCAAATGTAGTCCGCATACCTGGTGCATGATTGTTCATTATGTTAGTGTGTAAGGTCTTTTTTTTTTTGTTCTTTTATTTTCTTGGTTGTTTTGGTTCTACTAGGACCTCAAAAATTTTGCCTACTTATTGTTGGCATCTTGTTAGTTTATTTTTTTCTCTTTTGAATCATGTTGTAATATCTCAATATTTTTTTAAAATGTAATATTTTTATGTGTCTATAAAAAAGGATACATACAAATCTCCCTTTTGTACTTAAAAATGGTGAACAATTATTACTAAAATATAAATAAAAAATTTACATAATTCAACTCTTTTTAACTTAAGAGATAAGCATTTATAAAAATAATAGTTACTATTTATACTGCATATTTCAAAGAAAAATATATCCAAATCATAAAAAAATGCACAAATCATCTTTTTTTTTTCTTAAAATTAATTTTAATGTCTATACTTACCTATTTATAGAAAGATATTAATTCAATTTTTGTGCTAAAAATTAATTTTAATCTCCCTTTTCTAAGAAAGGGAAGAAGGCATTTATTCATATAATATCAATAAAGGACTCAATACCAAATTAGTAAAACTGAACCTACATATAATTCTATGTTTAGGAATATTTTTAAAAATTTGTAAAACATATACATAACAATAAGCAATAAACACAAATCAAATTTTAATTTTTACTTGACAACTAGGAAATTATTTTGAAGTAATAAACAAGAATCACCTAAAAATATATATGAATCACCTTTTTATGAAATAAATTAAATATTTAATATTTGTGTACACATAAATCACCAAAAATACAAATAACTTTTGTGAGTATTTGTAAAAAAAAATATTTAAAAATTATTTGTAAACATATGTAAAATTAATAACTATAATTGTTATTAACATAAATGCTCGCTTTTGTATGCATAAAATAAAATTTCAAATATATTACTCATAAAAATTAGTATACATAAGAGGACGCCTCCCTACCAAAAAAACGAGAACAAACCCATTCACAATCTAATTTTAAACAAATGTCTGACTTACTAAAACCTTAAAAAAGAAATGAAAAAAATAACCAAATCAGCAACCCCTCTATTTCTTACATTTGTTAGAACTAGTTCAATTGCATAACCTATCAGGCAGAAACGCAGAGACACAAAAATGATACCATCTGCAACATCTCGTTTTTTTTCAGAAACCTCAGCCCCTTCAGAAAAACATTTCGAAAATAAAGAATTCATAAAAACTCATCCAAAATCACCCGAATAACGCAAACTAATCTGATTCAGCGTGCCACGAAGAAATAACAAATTAGAGGCAAAGTACTAGAAATTTTTGATACAATTGAATGTCGTAGGTGCTCTAGAACATTGCTACAATATTTATCGAACCACATGGCAATAATACGACAGTAATAAGTAGATTGTGAAGAAATTATACACCTAAAAATTCTTAAGATCATTCTACAAACTCGTGAGGAAATACCCCACCATTAAGCTACTATAACAACATCTCTTCAAAATAATCACATTGCCATTCTTGTTCCACGACCTTGAAAAAATTTGCATCCAAGAGTCCAACTAGAAAATTACATTCCGCACAAGGCATTGACAATGATTTACAATGCAGCAAATAAGTATAAAAATGAACCAAAATAAAGGTGGCTTGAAAGACTACAAAGTCACCAAATTGAAAACCAAAATCACCAAAGTTTAAGCCATCATATTGCAACACATCACCACCTCCATATCGTCACCCCCACGTCATCATAGAATCACTAAAATTTATCTCAAATCACCAAAATTAAAATGCAAGTCACTAAAAATTTTCAAATGAAAATCACAAACACCATATAAGAGAATTTCTCCCATTGATTTATCATTAATCAATACGACGAATCCCCACCATCAGGTCATCCGTTCATTATCATCAATTGCATCTCTACAACATCTACAAACGACGACAACCATATCTATTGTAATCGCCCATCTCAATAAACTGAATTGTAAATTAAATATTTCCATGGAAGCATATCCACCAAAGACTTCATCATCTTTGGTGTTACATAGATATTTCAGATCTAGAGGAAAAAAAGTGAACATTATTAGTAGCATCGTCGCACAACTTCATCCACTCAATTTAAATCGAAATAAAGAAAGATGGAGAATCAATGTATATATCTATGTGTGTAAGTATATTTATGTGAGTATATGATCAGAATTATGGTCGAAATTAAGATCGGAAGAGTGCCAAAAGGGTGAGAGGTTGGATGAACAGAGGCTGCGGGGAAGGTCGGAAGGATAATATAAAAGGCTGAGATTAAAAAAGATAATATAAAATGAATGGCTAGGATGGAGTCTCAATTCTCATTTTAAGAAGTGGTCTCATTTGAGCATTTATCTATATATATACTAACTTATAACCCGTGCGATGCACGAGTTTCCTTGGGTTTCCTTTGATATGTTGTAAATTTTATTTTATTCTATAATTATGTTTTTATATAATTATTAATTTTAAAAATTATTTTAATATTAATTTAATAGAATCTGAAGTAAATTTAAAATAAAATTTTAAGTTAAATATGTCGTTAACAGAATTCGAACCTTGAATATTTAGTAAATTAATTTAATCATTAAATATACCTTATAATTACATCTAACAGTTCTTATTAATTACTAAAAATCTAACAGTAATATGGTGTCATATTTTTGGGTATACATTAATGATTGTAAATTTATGTTTTAAATTAAAAGGTAGTGTATTTAATTAGAATAGAAATATTAATGATTGGAAGATTATGATTGCAAAATTATGTTTTAAATTAAAAGGTAACGTGTTTTAATTAGAAAAGAAATGTTAATGATTGGAAGTTACGATATTTTAGGTACACATAAAGGGTAATATGTTCAATTAAAAGTAAACGTATTTCAAATTGATTGAAAGATAAGATATTTTAGGTATTTATTAAATTTTAGTTAATAGTACAATTATGTTTTTATATAATTATCAATTTAATAATTTTTTAAATTTTAATTTAACATAATTTAATATACTCATATTTACGTATTATACTACAGTAATATTTTCTTATTATAAACAATATACATGGATATTAATATATTTTATTAATAATTAAAAATGGTGTGATATTTTTGAGTATATATTAATGATTGTAAGATTAGTTTTAAATTAAAAAAGGTAACATATTTTAATTAGAAAGGAAATATTAATGATTTGAAAATATGGTACGATTGATGTTTTTATAAAAGGTAATATCTTGAATTAAAAGTAAATGTGAAAATGGCAATAACTAATTACCATTAATTATATTATGTCATTATTTATTTTAATAATTAGGATAACCAAACTGAAAACCAAACCGACCAAACTTTCAATCTTTCGGCTTTAATATATTAGTACTAGCTTATAACCCGTGCGAAGCACGAGTTTTTTTTTATATATTATAAAATTTATTTAACATTATAGTTATGTTTTTATATAATCCTTTTTTTTAATAATTTTTTAATTTTGATTTAATATAAATTTATATAATAATATGCATGGTTTAAAATTTATTTTGTAAAATTCTAAATTAAAAATGTCGTTGACGGGTTCGGACTTTGAATTTTTAGTAAATTAATTTAATCGTATAATAGATCTTATTATTAGATCTAACGATTCTTATGTATTACTAAAAATAATGATTTGAATATATGGTGAGATATTTTTTGGTGTATATTAGTGATCGCAAAATTAATTTTAAATTAAAAAGTAACGTGTTTTAATTACAAAAATTACTACTAAAAATAATTACGGAAAGATATGGTGTGATATTTTGGATATATATTAATTATTGTAATATTAGTTTTAAATTAAATGGTAAAGTGTTTTAATTAGAAGTAAAATCTTTAGAAAAATGGGTAATTGAATTGTTGGAGCAGAAAAAAGAGTCCAAGTAGAAGCTCAATGTGGATGAAGTAATTTTAATCGGAATATAATTACGTTAATCCTAAAACGAAACTAAAACAGCCCACATACATTGAATGAGGCATTCAAACAAACACTGTACTTACATTAAAAAACACCCCAACACAATCATTATACTTACACTTTAATGATATATATGGTGTTGCAAAAGAAGAGAAAAGCCGAAGAAACTTGTGTATTGAATTGATGAAGATGGTGTAAATTAGGTTTAGAAGAATAGAGTTTTGTGGGCAGTGTTCGTGAAGGCAACGGAGGTTTTAAGTTTAGCTGTATTAATAATGGTGTAAATATAAAATACTATTGTGTCTTTAGGACTATAACCAATAATGGATTAAAATTGATTTATTTTATATTTAAAATTAATTAAAAATTAAATTAACCAAACCGAAAACCAAAACTTTCAATGTTTCGGTTTTAATATAATAGTATAGATGATATAATTATACATGAAATTAGTCTTGTACTCTGTTAAATTGTACTAATAGTTTAGGAAAAATGATCACAAATTACATTAAAAATTGGAAATGGACATGTATTATAGGAAAAAAATTATCTCAAAAGAGACTACTATTGTGGGACGGAGGTAGTATATGTGATGAATACCAGTAACAGTTTTTTCGAAAAATTAAATTGGAACATGCTACCGCATTTTTATTACACAAAGTACAGAAATTTCGACAAAAATTACATGAATGGAATTGTTCTTGAAAAATAATGTAAAAATTTCTCATCTTACCATATTTTGTTGAAAATAAAAGTAATTGGAGAGTATTATAATTTTATATTTCAATTTTATTTTTTGTTAAAATTTTAAAACATGAACGAAATTAAAAGATTTATAATTTTACTCTTTCCTTTTTCCAGTATTCATATTCAAACTTCGGATAACCCGTGCGAAGCACGGATTTCTTTTGATAGGTTATAAAATTTATTTAACACTATAATTATGTTTTTATATAATCCTTATTTTAATAATTTTTTAATTTTAATTTAATATAAATTTATATAATGAAATACATGGTTTAAATTTTATTTTGTAAAATTCTAAATTAAAAATGTCGTTGACGGGTTCGAACTTTGAATTTTTAGTAAATTAATTTAATCATATAATATATCTTATTATTAGATCTAACGATTGTTATTTATTAATAAAAATAATGATTTGTATATATGGTGAGATATTTTTGGGTGTATATTAGTGATCGCAAGATTAATTTTAAATTAAAAAGTACCCCATGTTTTAATTACAAAAATTACTACTAAAAATAATTACGGAAAGATATGGTGTGATATTTTGGATATATATTAATTATTGTAATATTAGCTTTAAATTAAATGGTAAAGTGTTTTAATTAAAAGTAAAATCTTTAGAAAAAATGAATAATTGAGTTGTTGGAGTAGAAAAAAGAGTCCAAGTAGAAGTGGATGAAGAAATTTAATCAGAATATAATTACGTTAACATTAGTAATTAGCTTTTTGAGTTATTTTTTAAATTTAATTATTTATTTTAATAATTAGGATAACCAAACCGAAAACCAAAACTTAGGATAACCAAACCGAAAACCAAAACTTTCAATGTTTCGGCTTTAATATAATAGTATAGATAGATTAGAAATGAAATCTTTGAAAAAGATGGGTAATTGAGTTGTTGGAGCAAATTAGAAGAAAGAGTCCAAGAAGAAGCTAACACTGTACTCCCGAGTTGAAATTGGGAGAGAAGAGAAGAGATTTGGGTGGAAATTTTTGAAAATTTCTTTTGTAGGCGTGCTCCTGAGTTTTTTGAAGGAGAGAAGCGGGCAGAAGAGAAAAGAAGATTGGATAGATTTTGACCCCAAAACTTTCTCTCCAAAATTGGAAAGATTGGGATGGAAAGGAAGTTATCCTATATCTCTTTTTTCAATTATCCAAAAATACCCATATCTATCAATCAATTAGTACAAGGGTCGTAGGTGGGTTTCTGAATTTTAATTGGAATATAACATTAATATTAGTAATTAGTTCTTTGAGTTATTTTTGTAATATAATAATATTATTATTTATTTTAATAATTAGGATAACCAAACTGAAAATCAAACCGACCAAACTTTCAATCTTTCGGCTTTAATATATTAGTATATATATATATACTAGCTTAAAACCTGTGCGATGCACGGATTTTTTAAAATATTATATGATTTTTTTTCATTAATTTAAATTAATTTTTTAAAACATTAATTTTGGAGGCTTAAATTTTTATAAAAGATGATTTGATAATAATTATATAAATGTTATTCATGATATTTCTAGAAAATGAGAGATTTTAGTCAGAAAATATAGAAAAGATGATAGGATTTAGTTGAAAAAAGTAATTGGTTAATTATTAGTAATTATAAAATAATTATTTTATTTTATTAAATATAATGCCCGTGATATGATTAGATTAGAAAAAGAGAGGATTTAGTTAGAGAAAATTAAAAAGGTAACATGTTCTAGCTGAAAAAGCTAATTGATTAGTTTATAGTATTTATAATTTAATTACATTATTTTACTAAATACAATTGCTCGTAAGTTTTTTTGAAAAGAAGAAATTAATATTGTACGTGATATTTCTATTAAAAGATAGGTTTTAGTTAGAAAATACATAAAAGATTATACGTTTTAGCTGAAAAGGGTAATCAGTTAATTATTAATATTAGAATATTATTAGTTTATTGTATTAAATAGAACCGCCCGTGATATAATTGGAAAAGATATATTTTAGGTAGAGAAATAGAAAGGTAACGTGAAAATTAAAAAGATTATACTATTTATGTGAAAAAGGTAATTGATTAGTTTATAGTAATTATAATTTAATTAAGGCAATCGACTACTTACCATTAATTTACTATTTATGTGAAAAAGGTAATTGATTAGTTTATAGTAATTATAATTTAATTAAGGCAATCGACTACTTACCATTAATTTTAATTTAATATAATTTAATATACTCATGTTTACGCATTATACTAATGTTTCCTTATTATAAACA
Source organism: Saposhnikovia divaricata (assembly GCA_036435485.1). Lineage (NCBI taxonomy): Eukaryota > Viridiplantae > Streptophyta > Magnoliopsida > Apiales > Apiaceae > Saposhnikovia > Saposhnikovia divaricata. Next base: position 62,796,814 of record CM071595.1, on the reverse strand, counting down.
ATGTATACAGATTTTTAATATATTTTATTAATAATTGAAAAATATGATGTAATATTTTCGGGTATATATTATTGATTGTAAGATTAGTTTTAAATTAAAAAAGTAACGTGTTTTAATTTGAAAGGAAATATTAATGATTGTAAGATATGATACGATTGATATTTTTATAAATAACGTATACATTTATAAATAACGTATACAGATTTTTAATATATTTTATTAATAATTGAAAAATATGATGTAATATTTTCGGGTATATATTAATGATTGTAAGATTAGTAGGTGTTTATAAAAGGTAATATCTTCAATTAAAAGCAAATGTGAAAAAAGGCAATCGACTACTTACCATTAATTATATTATGTTATTATTTATTTTAGGAGTTTTAATAGTATAGATATCATATATATTTTTGTTTATAATGAAGGGTAAATAAGTAAAATCACTTAGTACCAAAAAACAGGTACCAAAACTTTTAATGTTTCGGCTTTTATAAGATTAGTTTTAAATTAAAAAGGTAACGTGTTTTAATTTGAAAGGAAATATTAATGATTGTAAGATATGATACGATTGATATTTTTATAAATAACGTATACAGATTTTTAATATATTTTATTAATAATTGAAAAATATGATGTAATATTTTCGGGTATATATTAATGATTGTAAGATTAGTAGGTGTTTATAAAAGGTAATATCTTCAATTAAAAGCAAATGTGAAAAAAGACAATCGACTACTTACCATTAATTATATTATGTTATTATTTATTTTAGGAGTTTTAATAGTATAGATATCATATATATTTTTCTTTATAATGAAGGATAAATAAGTAAAATCACTTAGTACCAAAAAACAGGTACCAAAACTTTTAATGTTTCGGCTTTTATATAATAGTATATATATATATAGGGTGCCCTTCTATAGCCACCGTTGGTTGGAAATTGCACGCAACCACCATCTCCTACACTACCGCAAGGGTTCATTGCGGCAGCCTCAATGTTTCATTGAGGCAGGTGGCAACCATCTGCCGCAATGAAACATTGCGGCAATGCAAGAAAAGAGTATGTTTAGTTTTGTTTATTTTTTTTTGTTATGATAATTTTGTTTATATTATTCCTAATTAGTAATAAGACTTTAACAATAAAATTAGTTACAATAAATTTATTTTTTCTAAGATACAAAAATTAATATGGTTGTCAAAAATAAAATTAGTTATATTTATTTTTCTTATATATTTAGTTATATATATATATATATATATATATATATATATATATATATATATATATATATATATAGTTTTTTGAAATATGTCTTTAATCTCAATACATTAACAATATTTAAAAATTGAATTAATATGGTTGTCAAAATTAAAATTAGTTATATTTATTTTTCAAATATATTTAGTTATATATATATATATATGTATATATACATATATATATATATATATATATATATATATATATATTGTTTTTTGAAATATGTCTTTAATCTCAATACATTAACAATATTTAAAAATCGAGACTTAACAAATTGAACTAATTTATTAAATTAGTTATATTTATTTTTCTACAATGTTAAAATTAAAATTTACTACTATACTTTCTTTTATTAATATATATATATATATATATATATATATATATATATATATATACAATTTTGTTTTATAAAATTTATGATCTCGATCTCAATACATTTAAAAATCAAGACTAAGTCACAAATTGAACAAATTTATTAAATTACTTATATTTATTTTTCTTTAGTGTTAAAATTACTTGAATTTAGTTTTTTAAAGTTTATGACCTCGTCTAAATACATTAAAAATATTTGAAAACCGAGACTGAAGTAACAAATTGAAATAATTTATTAGATTAGTTACATTTATTTTTCTCTAGTGTTAAAATTAAAATTTACTAATATATTTTAAAAATATATATATATATATATAATTTTTGTTATAATAGTTTTGTTTATATTATTTTTGTTATGATAGTTTTGTTTATAGTATTTCTAATTGTTTATTTTCTACTAAGTTCATTCCTAATTGTTAATATGACTTTAACAATAAATTTATTTTTTCTAAATTTATTTTTTCTAAGATAAAAATATAAAAGTAGTTATATTTATTTTAAAATGTTGTCTTTTAAAATTTATAATCAATGTAAACTCGGGAAAAAATAAATATGTTACATATTTCTATCCTCTAGGTAACTTACATGTATTACATGTCAACCAATAAATTTATAATCAACATAAACTAGGGAAAAAATAAATTTATTTATACTGCCGCCCGCCATGAAACATGGCGGGAGGGTGGTTGTCAACCAACACTTACAACTAAATTTAAAATATATGCAAACAACCAACAGCTACAGCAATGAAACATTGCGGCAGTAGCTTCTTTAGCAATGTTTCATTGCGGCTACAGCAATGAAACATTGCGGCAGGTGGTCCTTTAACATTTTTTTTTCTTTTTTGACTTTAAACGTTTAATATGGATCTAAAAATTAAAAATTAATTTTATGAATTTCAAAATATTTATAATATTGCATTCCAGATACTTTTTACACATATAATTTTAATTTCAAGTATATAAATTGAAACATTCTCGAACACATGTGAAACAAGAATGTAAATACAATTTTTAACCAGTTATGATTAGAATTTGTATACAAATTTACTTGTTTAAGATTTTAATACCGTTATTTGAAGTATACATTATTCTTGTTTGTTATAAACAAACAAGAATAATGTATACTTGTATTTTCAATATAATAAAATAAATTCATATGGAATATTATTTTATTTCTTTAACATGGATAATATTGATAATACAAATAATGACAAAAGTGTTTTCAATATTGTTTTTCTTATTTTACTTGTATAAAATTAGGGAGTTCTAAATTATATGTAAAAAATAATTATAAAAAAAGTGAGTTCAATCTTTTTTTTTTAAGCATGAATAATATTGAGATTACACTACTTCTTTCAATATTTTCTGGTTATTTGACTTGTATAAAAAAAGAGTTCAAATTTTATACAAAACAAAAAATATAAAAACATGGAGTTAAATTTATTTTTCTTAAGCACATATAATATTGATATAAAAATAATGTATACAAGTTTTTTCAATATTTTCTTGTTATTTGACCAAATTAAATTAAATACAATTACAATCAATTGCATTTACATTATGAATAAATAAAATATTCACTTCTTCTATTTTTACAAACATTTACATAAATTTATGCTAGGTATAAATAGTTTATGTGTAACATACAAAATTTCACTTTTTTTAAGTTAGGTTTTTTTAATATTATAATTTTAGCTCTTTTGTTGACTTTGATCAAAATGAATTAACTAAGATTACAAGTATAAAAAATATTATCATTTATATTTTTCTACTTCCCCGTAAATTAATATTTCTATGCTTAAGAAAAAAAAAAGATTAAACTCATTATTTTTATAATTTTGTTTTGTATAAAAATTAAAATGCAACCAAGTTAATTAATATTTTATTAGACTTATCCTCGATATTTTATTTTTTTGATAACTAAATCTTGTAATTAATATTTAAAAGTTAATAATATTTAAATAGAAGTAATACAAAAAGGAAAAAATTGTGGCAAGCAACTAAGTGGTAAAAAGAAGAATAAAAAGTGGAAAGCAACAAATAGATGATCTAATTATATAAATTTAATGCAACTAATTCTTTACCACAAAGCAACAAACCTGCATCACCCTCTGCCCATCGTTTATGTGTGCAACATACAAAATTTCACTTTTTTTAAGGTAGTTTTTTTTTAATACTATAATATTTTAGCTCTTTTGTTGACTTTGATCCATAAATTAACTAAGATTAGAAGCATAAAAAATATTATAATTTAATTTTTTTTACTTCCCCGTAAATTAATATTTCTATGCTTAAGAAAAAAATTAAGAGTGAACTCATTATTTTTATAATTTTGTTTTGTATAACATTTTGAGCTCCTTATTATTATACAAATAACATAAAAACTATTATCTGCTACAACAAAAAAATAGAAAACTCTAATAAAATAATATGTAAAAACATATTTATTATGCTCGTCAAAATGCAACCAAGTTAATTAATATTTTATTAGACTATCCTCAATATTTTTTTTTTTCAATAACTAAATCTTATAATTAATATTTAAAAGTTAGTTATATTTAAATAGAAGTAATACATGATGATTAATTAGTAAAAGAAGAACAAATCTATATCACCATCTGCCGCATTGTTTCGTAGCTGTAGGTGACCTGTCATCATCTACCGCAATGTTTCATTGCGGCAGTATTGCAGCAATGAAGAGTTGCGGTAGTACTGGTGGCTATTCCAACCAACGGTGGTTGTGGACCAAATCGCATATATATATATATATATATATATATATAGGCTAAGGCTCAACTAGGAACTTCCTTATTTGGTAACTACGGGACTAAACCTCAACCATCAGATAACAAATCAATGAATTGTCCAGATTATAATAGCAGTTATTTTTTCTCTCCATTCAGTTTTTTCCAAACGATAGGTTGGAAATATACGTACTATTAAATATTGATAGACTTAAAATAATCAAAAACATATTGTTTTATTTAAAGATAAATTAATAATAAATGTTTAACAAAAATTATACCCCTATGATAATAAATATACAGAACACACAAATTGCAAACCGTTTTTAAAAAGATTAAATAAAAACAACTGATGGTTTCTTGTCTTGCATTTTTTGATGTTCTTTATAATTTTTTTTATATAATTTTGGATTTTATTTATGTTCTATGATCTTTATTCATTGTTTAATAACCTTTTTGTGTACGCCAATTTTTAAAGATTGTTCAATTAAAATTTACAGAACATAAATTTGTAAGTACAATTTTAGTGACATTTTTCTCAAAACATAGCATGTAATTATTTTTTGCAGCAAACTTAATTTAGTAAAACTTATTTTCCCTTATGTTTAGCATAATTATTTTTATAAAACATAATTATTAACCATAATTTCTTTGATTTTAAACAATTGTTAAAAACAAATTTAATAAATATTATACTTTCTTGAATAAATATGTTCAATAATTATTTAAAATAAGTTTTATAATTTCTTTACCACACTAAACTGTTCTGTATTTTTATTTTTCTATATTTATATTGTGTGTTCTGTATCATATTCTGTATTTTTTATTATGTATGGTGTGTTCTTTATTTTTATTCAGTGTTCTGTATTTGAAAAATGGCTTTGTTTTGCATTTGAAAAAAATATGTTCTCTAGTTCTCTTACAATCATAAACTCTGTGATTATGCTCTATAAAAAATATATATAATAATGTTTTCAACTTACAAAATGCGTCCAAATTTGTAGTTTTTCACAGTTATACGAAATATTTTATATACATGAGTGTAGCATGTTCTGTATTTTTTTTTTAAAAAAAATATGTACTCTATAAATGGGTTCCACAAAAATTATTTATGATTCTTGATTATTTTAAAAAAAATTCAAAATATCAATGATTTATTAATTTTTTGTTGCATGAAATGTGAGGAGCAATCATGATTCATGTAAATGTGTAACGGATATGATTGATGTAGAGATTGTAACTGTTAGAGACTCTCCAAGAGACTCTTACATTCAGTCTTAAAAATAATATAAATAAATGTCTTTTAGCAAGTTATTACATTAGTTTATGTGTCAAGCTCCAACAATACTTTTTATATTAGCTATACTTATAATTTATTCATAAATCAACCACACTATAACAAAAAATTGTGTAATTGGTGGACATGAATAGTTTATTATTAAAATTTAAGTTAAGAGCTACTAGTGGCTCTTAGAAATGAGGAGAGTGAAGAGGCTCTTACTATTTTTAAGAGACACTAAGAGTCTCTTAGAGCAACATTTTCATTCTTTCTCCTCATTTTTTGAGTTAAGAGCTCAAGTAGAGAGCCTCTTGGAGATGCTCTTAATAACCAACTCAAATCCACGCATGTATTTATGTTTTAATCTAAAGGTTAATGTTGAGTTACCTAGTTACTCAAAAAAGTTGGTTCCTCGTATAGAACTCCTCATATATATATATATATATATATATATATATATATATATATAGGGTTACTCCAATGAGACCCTCCTTATAATGAGAACTAAGGGCCTAATATCAATTTTATTATTTTTTTAATTTTATATAATTATAAAAATTAAATATTCACGTAAATTTGTTTTATAATTGTATATCTTCACTACCGGGTATCACAGGGACCATTGTTTCCACACCATGCAATGAACACCACAACAATATTGCCCAGTAATTCATATAATTAATTTGCAAAACACCAAAATATTAATCAAAAATCATCAAAATTTAACCACCACCACCACACTTATACCACCACCATGACGCCTACAAAATCACCAAAATTTCAGCCCAAATCATAAAAATTTCAACGTAAATCACTAAATTTCATCAAAAATCACCAATTTTTCTAAACGCAAATCACCAGTCCAAATCATAAAAATTTCAACGTAAATCACTAAATTTCACCAGAAATCACCAAATTTATAAACGCAAATCACCAAAAATCTTTTCACATAAATATTCAGAAATTATAAAACATCAATTTTCCTATCAACTAACAACCATAAAATCACAAACTTCGATCAAATCATCCTTTTGTGCCTTCGTCTCCCATCTTTGTATCATCATATTTTCAATTATTCATTTATCGCTCACAAGTGGAGTGTCAAAATCGGAATAGATCTCCAGTACCTTTATTTTACTTTAGATCTGCAATGATATAGGTAGAATGGTGCTTGAATTAAATGAAAGAGAAGGCCAGGAGGGGAGAAGAAGATAAAAAGAGAGATCGCGAAGTCGAAAAAAGTGAGAGAAATGTGAGATGGATGGAGAGAAAGAGAGAGATGAGTAGGTGAGAATAGTATAGTTCGGGAATGGGTTCAATTAAATGGAGTAGAGATAAACCAATAAAATATATACGTATGTTTTTTATGTGGTCTTGATTGAAAGTTATTATAATAATAGAGTGGCTGAGATTTAGTCCCAGTTCTCATTCTAATATATGGTCTCATTTGAGCACTTGCCTATATATATATATACACACAAATTTGTACAATATTGTGTTCATTAATTTATTTATAGATATTTTTTTATTTCTTTCTTAAATAGTCAATATTTTGATAAATTTTTAAAAATATTACAAGGTCGCGGAGAAACGTGTCTTATATGTATTTATTACAACATGTGATGGCCTAAGAAAACCTGATAAAAAATCAACATAAAATATAAGTATATAGTTTATTTAGTTGTCTATATATATTAAAATTTGTGTAACATTATGTTCATCAATTTATTTTTATATATTTTCTTTTTGATTTCTTTCTTAAATTTATATTTTGAATTTTTTTTAAAAAATATTACAAGGCCGCCGAAAAACGCGGCTTTGTCAACTAATTATTATATTAAACCACTGTTATAATAAATTATATATTTTTCCAGTTAATTATTATAGAGTAAAAAGTAAAATGGTGGCTATAGTTTACACCGAATTGCAAAAAAGTGGTCGAACTTGCAGATTTTCATTTTTAGTGGCCACATTTTGTTTTTTATTTTTAAAATAGTGTCCAATGTTTTTTTGATTTTTAAAATAAGTGGCCAAAATTGTTTTTGATTTCTAAAATAGTGGCCAAAATTGTTTTCGATTTCTAAAATAGTGGCCAAAATTATTTTTAATTTTCAAAAAAGTATATGAAAAAAGATCGATAGCCACTAAAATGAAAATCTGAAAGTTCGACCACTTTTTTGCAATTCAGTGTAAACTACGACCATCATTTTACTTTTTACTCATTGTTATATAGGTTTTTGCTCAAGTGAGAACCTCTTATTTTGGTGAGATGTGAGATCTAATCTCAACCATTCAAATATATCTTATTTCAATTTATCTCAGCCACACAAAATTGTAAAATTAAAAAAGAAATTATAGACAAAATAGACAAAGATTACGCACATTAATTTCATTCTGTTAGGCCTCTCTCTCTCTCTCTCTCTCTCTCTCTCTCTCTCCTCTCTCTCTACTCCTCTCTCTATCTCTATATCTCTCTCTTTCTCTCTATCGTCTCTCAATATGAATTCATCCCGATAAACTTGCTTTAGTTTGGAGTGTTCACCGGAGATTTCACAGACGAAAGAAGCATTCCGTTTACACTATGAATACAAGAAAGGTGCAGGAGACATGTCTGTTCACAAGGAAAAACCTTTCGGCTACATGTGTATTTGGAGTGGAGTAACAAGTCAACCTGAATTAGATTAATATTATCTTATTCATGTAGCACTTGAAAACTTGGGAATTATAACCAAGTGTAGCAACTCTTTAGAAGCTAAGAAAACAGATACATTTACTTAAGATTTTTATTGAATATCCTTAGAAAGCAAAGAGTTGTAAAATTGAAGATGTGTACATTTGTATCACAGAGTTTTCTTCGAATAAAAGCTTCAGGTGGTGCATTTAACCACCTGATTTTTATGTGTTTGTGCATTATCTTTTTACATCAATTATCTAAGTATAGATTTCTGGAGTTCTTATCAGAAATTTATAAATATCAAGAATTGTATTCAACCCCCCCCTTCTACAATTATACAAGTGTGTAACCTGGGAATAACAATTGGTATCAGAGCAAGCTTCTAACATATTTGAAGTTTAAAGATCAACACACTTCTAACATGTCTAAGAAGGATTATGGAGTAAAGATACCAGTTCTTGATAGAGAGAATTACTTTCACTGGAAAGTAAAAATGCGTTTACATCTCTTGTCTTTTGATGAGGGTTTTGTGGATTGCATTGACAAGGGTCCTCACGTTCCAATGAAGACTGCAACAAGAGTTGGCCTGGCTGAAGATGTGCCTGACACTCTCATTCCCAAACCTGTTTCTGAATGGAGTCTTGAAGATATTGCAGAAGTCCACAAAGACAAAAAGACCATGAATATACTGTTCAATGGTCTAGAAATAGACATGGTTGACAATGTTATTAACTGTACTACCTCCAAGGAAGTATGGGACACTGTTCAAACCCTTTGTGAAGGGACAGAACAGGTGAGGGAAAACAAGATGCAACTACTAATCCAACAGTATGAACATTTCCATTTTAAGAGTGGAGAAACATTGAATGATACATTTAGTAGATTTCAAAAGCTACTAAATGGTTTGAAACTGTATGGAAGAATCTATCAAGTTAAAGATTCTAATCTCAAATTTCTGAGATCACTGCCCAAGGAATGGAAGCCAATGACTGTTTCTCTAAGAAACACTCAAGAGTACAAGACATTTACTCTTGAAAGGCTCTATGGAACTTTAAAGACATATGAGCTGGAAATGGAGCGGGATGAAGAGATTGAGAAGTCCCAAAAGAAAAGTGGGTCAGTTGCACTTGTTGCCAACTTGGAGCAGAAGGAGGAAAGGACAGAAGCTGCTAGTTCTACACCAAATTGGGAGGTTTGTAAAGGTAGAGCAGAATCAAGCAGGAGCAAGGAAAAGGTGTCTGAGGAATTGAATGTCCTTCAGCAGGATGAATTGGATGAAATAGATGAGCACTTAGCTTTTCTGTCTAGGAGATTCTCTAAGTTGAAATTCAAGAGAAACTCTGGGGTGGCCAAGCCATTTAACAAGGATTTTTCCACAAGCAACTATGTGGATAAATCCAAAATTAAATGCTACAATTATGGAATTGCTGGTCACATGATAAGTGAATGCAGGAAACCTAGATCTCAGAACAAGGGAAAGTTAACTGAGACTGTTGACTACAAGAAGAAATATTTTGATCTTCTCAGGCATAAAGGAAAGGCATTCTTGACCCAAGAGTATGACTGGGCTGCTGATGACAATCATTCTGATGATGATGTTGAGTTTGTCAACCTTGCATTGATGGCTGATTCTGGAGAGCATGAAGCAAGTTCAGCTAGCAATCAAGTATTTTCTACTAATCTCTCTGAGCTCACCAAAGAGGAATGCAATAGTGTTATAGATGAAATGTCTACTGAACTATATCACTTGAGTGTTACTCTTAAATCACTTATTAAAGAGAACAATAGGATTAAAGAGTCTAATCTGTTTTTAAGTGATAGAAATGCTGCTCTAGAAGCTCAATTTCTAGAATTTGAGAAATGATAGTTGATTGCAATAATGCTAAAAGTGAACTTGAAGCCGTGTTAAATAGAGAACTGATTTTAAAAGACCAGCTTGAAAAAGAACAAGGGATAATTGCTAAATTTCAAAGTTGTAGGAATATTTCTCAAAACATCATAGAAGTCCAGGGAATAGAATCGTTTGTGAAGGATACCTGGACTCAAAAGAAAAATAAGCTAGAACCTGGCCTTGAGGATCTAGAGACTATTTGTGAATCAACGGATAGTGATCATCCATTGACAGATGAACCATCAACGGATGAGAGGTATCCGTCGACTAACAAAAAGTTTGTTAGTAAGAAGGAACTCAGGAAACTGGATATCAAGTATGGTCCAGTCAACAAGAACTTTGTTAGTGGTGAGAGTAGCAAAACCAAATCTAGTGGGAAGGCTAAGGCAGGTGATTTACATAACAAAAAGTCTGTTGGTAAATCAGATAATGAAAAGGTAGAAATTGAGGGTAAAAAGAAAAAGAACAGAAATGGTAAGATAGGCATCAACAAGAAAAACAATTATTCTCCTGACAAGTTTGCCCCTAGGAAAACTTGTAGTAATTGTAATAGTGTCAATCACCTATCTTCTAATTGCAAGATTGTCAACAAGGCTCCTGCTCATGTACCTCAAACAATACCATGTATGCCTGTTATGCCTGGTTTGTATCAAAATGCTAGTTTTTCAAATCCATATGTGAACATGCCATATGTGTCTAATCCTTATTTTCAATCTGTGAATGTGCCACAAATGTCATGGAGCATTCCTACCATGAATAATATGTATGCCAATTTTCCACAAATGCATGCATCAAATATTCATGAAAATGAGCATTTGTCAAACCCCATCACTCAAGCATCTACACCTAAGTTGAAGAATGCTAAGAGTACAAAGTCAAAGGCTAACAAGAAAGGACCCAAGGAAGCTTGGGTACCAAAATCAACTTGATTTGTTTTTGGAATGTGTGCAGGGAAACAGAAGGAATCTATGGTACGTAGACAGTGGATGCTCTAGGCATATGACAGGAGATTCAACCCTGCTCAGAGAGTTCAAGGAAGGAGCTGGCCCTAGAATTACCTTTGGAGATGACAGCAAAGGATATACTAAGGGATATGGCCTGATTTCAAAAGACAATGTCATCATTGAAGAAGTGGCTTTAGTTGAAGGTTTGAAGCACAATTTGCTGAGTGTCAGTCAGATTTGTGACAAAGACTATGAAGTAAAGTTCACAAAAGAAGCCTGTGTTGTTTCTGCCAAGGAAGACAACAATGTGGTATTGACAGGTTTTAGAAAAGGAAATGTTAACATAGCTGACTTCAATTCAGCATGCTCAGAATCCATTAAGTAAGGATGAGAGTTGGCTATGGCATAAGAAGCTGTCACATTTGAATTTTAAAGTTATGAATGCTTTGGTAAGAAAGGATCTTGCTAGAGGAATCCCTCAATTGGAATTTGTCAGAGATGGACTGTGCAATGCCTGCCAATTAGGGAAACAAAAGAAATCATCCTTAAAAAGCAAGACAGAGTCATCCATTGTTAAGCCTCTTCAATTGCTGCATATGGACTTATTTGGTCCAGTAAATGTCATGTCTATTTCAAAGAAGAAATACTGTCTGGTGATTGTAGATGATTTTTCTAAGTTTACATGGACCTTCTTCCTACACTCCAAGGATTGTGCAAGTGAAATCATCATCAATCACCTCAGAATACTAAACAATGGTTCTGAAGAAAGAGTACAAAGAATCAGGGGTGACAATGGTACTGAATTCAAGAATTCCACAATGAAGATTTTCTGTGAAGAAAATAGAATTGTCCATGAGTTTCTGCTGCCAGAACACCTCAACAAAATGGGGTTGTTGAAAGGAAAAACAGAACTCTCATTGAAGCAGCTAGAACAATGTTAATTGAATCAATGTTACCAACATATTTCTGGGCTGAAGCTGTCAACACTGCATGCTTTACTCAGAATATTTCCTTGGTCAACCAAGCTAGAGGAATGACTCCTTATCAGTTGTTAACCATCAAGAAACCAACTTTAGTTTTCCTTCATGTCTTTGGATGTAAGTGTTTTGTGCTAAGGAATCATGGAGATAACTTGGGCCAATTTGAAGCAAAGGCAGATGAAGCTATTTTTGTTGGATATGCAGCAGGGAAAGCCTATAAAATCTACAACCTAAGAACCAACATTGTTGTGGAATCTGTACATGTTGTGTTTGATGATCAAAAGATTCTAGGTCTAAATGATGGAGGCTCCCATGAAAAGTTGGAATTTGAGAATGAAGGTGAAGGAAGAATTTACTATGATGATGATGAGAAAGATGAAGATCATGACCATAGAGATCCACCAAGAGTTGTTGTACCAACTAGAAGTGATGCTCACACTGGAAATGAAGCATCCTTTGACAATCATTCTGGAGCATCTGTTGACAATATTAGAGATGCATCCGTTGACAGAGATTCTCAAGCATCCATCGACAGGCAAAATGATGCATCCATTGATAGTCAACTTCATAATTCAGCAAGGACAACAAACTCAGGGGGAGTTTCTCAGGGTCAAAATTCAACGCTAAATCAACATGATCATGCTCATGAAAATGAAGCAACCTCATCAAGATCAAACCTTCCACCTGCAAGAAATGGACTAGAGATCACCCATTTGAGTTAATCATTGGTGAATCAAATTCAAGAGTCCAAACTAGAAGGGCCACTCAAGCAGAATGTCTATACAGTAGCTTCCTGTCTCAAGAGGAACCTAAGAAAGTGGAAGATGCCCTTCTAGATCCAGATTGGGTCTTAGCAATGCAAGAAGAGCTAAACCAATTTGAAAGAAATAAAGTATGGAAGCTTGTGCCCAAACCTAATGATAGAAGTGTCATAGGTACTAAATGGGTTCTCAAGAATAAGACAGATGAAAATGGCATAATTGTGAGGAATAAAGCTAGATTAGTGGCAAAGGGCTATTCTCAAGAAGAAGGGATAGATTTTGATGAAACTTTTGCTCCAGTGGCAAGACTTGAGGCAATAAGAATCTTCCTAGCCTATGCAGCACATGCCAATTTCAAGGTCTATCAGATGGATGTCAAAAGTGCCTTTCTAAATGGGGAACTGGAAGAAGAGGTCTATGTCCATCAACCTCCTGGCTTTGAAGATCTAGAATTTCCAGAATATGTTTATCTTCTCATGAAATCACTTTATGGTTTGAAGCAAGCACCAAGAGCCTGGTATGACACTTTATCTCAATTTCTTTTGGAGAATCACTTCACTAGAGGTACAGTAGATAAAACCTTATTTCATAGGAATATCAATGGCTCTTCAATACTTGTTCAAATCTATGTAGATGATATTATTTTTGGGTCTACAGATGAGAAGCTTTGCAAAAGGTTTGCCAAACTTATGCAAAGTAGGTCTGAAATGAGCATGATGGGTGAATTAACTTACTTTCTTGGCCTACAAGTAAAGCAAGTTAATGAGGACATTTTCATAAGTCAAACAAAATATATTTATGATATTTTAAAGAAATTTGACTTAATGGATTGTACCTCTGCAAAAGCACCCATGGCCACTGCAACTAAGCTTGAGTTGAATACTAAGGAAAAGTCTGTGGACATCTCAAGCTATAGAGGCATGGTAGGTTCACTTCTATACCTAACAGCTAGTAGACCTGATATAATATTTTCTACTTGTCTTTGGGCAAGATTTCAAGCTGACCCTAGAGAGTCTCACTTGATAGCTATTAAGAGAATTTTCAGGTATCTCAAGGGAACACCAAACCTTGGCATTTGGTACCCAAAAGAATCTGGTTTTGATCTAACTGGCTATTCAGATGCAGATTATGCAGGTTGCAGATTTGATAGGAAAAGTACTACAGGTTCCTGTCAATTTCTAGGAAACATGTTTGTTTCATGGTTCAGTAAGAAACAGAACTCAGTCTCCACTTCTACAGCTGAAGCTGAGTACATTGCTGCTGGAAGTTGTTGTGCACAGATTCTATGGATGAGAAATCAACTTATTGACTATGGTCTAAAAGTTGAGAAGATTCCAATTTTCTGTGACAACACAAGTGCTATTGCCATCACAGGGAATCGAATGCAACACTCGAGAACCAAGCATATTGACATCAAATACCACTTCATTAGAGAACATGTGATGAATGGTACAGTAGAAATGTACTTTGTGCCAAGTGAAATGCAGCTTGCAGATATCTTCACCAAGCCTCTTGATGAATCCACATTCACAAGATTGGTAGGTGAACTAGGTATGCTTAACTTGTCATAATTCCTAGTGATATTTGATTTTACTGCATTGCAGCTAGAAATGTGTTTTGATTTACTTGAGAATTAAAAACTCTCAGAAAAATTTTCTTAAGAAATTTTGCCCAAGGCAAAATTATCTTATCAACGGATATCCTTTTACCTGTTGATAGCATAAACAGGTAAATTGGCCATTGCTTAAAAACAAATTAGGTTTAATTTTTAACTGATGTAAATTGGTGATTTTATTAGTTAAAAAGTGTTGATTTTCAGAAAATAAAGGTGATTATATTAGCACGATATGGTGATTTTATAAAGAACAGAACTCAAATATCACAATTTTAAATTACATGGTTTAAAATTTCACAACTCAATTATTTTTGAAATAATAACATTTTTACCACATATTTATTAAATTTTAGCCAAAAATACCCATCTATTAAATAGTTCTATATTCCCGTATGGGTTCAACAATCAACTTTCGGGGTTCAACTTTTCAATTTTATGTTTTAGAAATATTCAGAAAGACTAATAAACTGTACTCGTTAAAATATTCAATTTTTTAATTATAATTCTTAAATTTATCTGTATTTCCTTAGGGGTTCAACGGTTAACCTTTGGGCTTCAATTTTCCCATTTTGGGTTTTAGCAATATTCGGATCCTAAACCAGCGATCCTAAACCCTAATTTATCCTGGATTTTAAAAAATCGGCCTAGTCCCCGATTTTTTAAAAACCAGGCCGCCGGACTCAAATTTTTAAATTAAAATTTTCCCTTAGGGATTCAACGATTAACCTTTGGGGTTCAACTTTCCCATTTTGGGTTTTAGTAATATTCGGAACGACGAATAAACCGTTCACATACTTAGTAAGAAAACACAATTTGAATTGACCATTTGATTATAATTTTTTAAATAGTTTTTTAAATGCATATTTAGGAAAAAAAAGGTAACATCACTTAAAGTAGCGTATTGGGACAACACCCTCAAATTTATAGTATTTTCTCTAAAATTATTTGGTGATTTTGTTGGTTCATTGTGGTGATTTATAGTATTTTCTCTAAAATTTTAACATTAACATAAATTTTATTTTTGTACATGGCTCAAAACAAATTCTTTTAATTAATTGTATTTTTTTTTAATTAGTTTTATTTTACATGTACAAAGTGGTGATTTTATTTGGCAGACTATGGTGATTATTGTTAAATATTTATGGTGATTTTACCAGCAATATGGTAATTTTATACACCATTGGTAACTATCATATCATACAGTCTTTGTATATGAAATAGAAGTTTAGAATTCATTTCTTCACTGAATGATCATTCAAACTGTCAACATATCATACATTTCCAGCATAAATTCTAAATCTTTATACCAAGACAATTTTTCAGTTTTATCACATTGCAGGTCATTGAAATAATATTCAAAAGAATACTACAATTGAGTCATATTTTTTGCAATAATTGCTACCGAACTTTGCAATAATTACAAAAAAACCACCGTGTTTTTGTTATATTTTTAATCAGATGATTTAATAAATGGGTGGTTGTGATCGAATATCAGATCTCACAATAATAATGGTTCTCAATGAAACGCGACTCTTATTATATATATGTAAAATTTTGTTTTATTTTTGTATTAGTCAGAGACGGTCATTGGGTCTTTTGGATCAGTAAAGTAAATCGTATTCTTGCTTCCGATCCCGAACTCAAAATATGATCGGTTTGTTGTAATTTAAAAAAGTGTAGATAAATAGTACAAAATTTTAACCAAAGAGGCGGCAATCAAAAATTTAAATTCTTCCGATGCTTCCCTCCTTTCTCATCTCCGCTACAAGAAGAAAATAACATCCTAACCGTCAAATAGCTTTTCCACTTAAATAACAATCCAACGCTTCTAACACACGCCAACTCATCAATCCCCGTGAAACAAAACCAACCAATACAACTCCATCAAATCTCCCTATATATACACATCTCAAATCTCTCCCAACTCTCACAATTACAAACCAATCTCTCCTTAATCATCTCTCTCCCATCTCTCTCTATTTCCCCCAATTCTCAAACCCTAGACTTGTGTAATGGCTCCCAAAGCAGAAAAGAAGCCGGCTGAGAAGAAGCCAGCCGCCGAGAAAGCTCCCGTCGCCGAGAAAGCCCCAGCCGAGAAGAAGCCCAAGGCCGGCAAGAAGCTCCCCAAAGAAGCCGGCGCAGGCGCTGTTGACAAGAAGAAGAAGAGAAGCAAGAAGAGCGTGGAGACATACAAGATATATATCTTCAAGGTGCTGAAACAGGTTCACCCTGATATAGGTATTTCCAGCAAGGCAATGGGAATAATGAACAGCTTCATCAACGATATCTTCGAGAAGCTTGCTCAGGAGTCGTCAAAGCTAGCCAGGTACAACAAGAAGCCTACCATCACTTCTCGGGAGATTCAGACTGCTGTCAGGCTCGTGCTCCCTGGTGAATTGGCCAAGCACGCTGTTTCTGAGGGTACAAAGGCGGTTACCAAGTTTACCAGCTCTTAAACTGTTTGATGGAATGTCTAGACGTTGTTCTGAAGGTGTTTGATGAATGTCTAAAGAGATTGAATTTGGGTCCTTATTTTCTGTTTCTGATGTGATGTAACTATCAGTATTTTGGATTAGTGATATAAAATATTCAAATTTGGATCTGTTATTTGTCTTGCTTTTTAACTTTTGCACAACATTAAAGTTCTCCCTATTATTCCTAGAAAGTAATTTTGGTAGCATTGTATTGTATTGTTTAATTTGATTTATTTTGAGTTAAATGCTTGCCCATCAAATTAGCTATTCTTTATTAGATTTTAAACTAATATCTTTCTTGTATAGTAGTTTTAGTGATTCTTGATTTAATTTGCTATTTCTTTGAGCAGTTGCGATATTTTCAGTAGTTCTTGTTCTGATGATCAAAGTGGTTCTGTTGCACCTGATAGCTGTAGGTGTAAGTATTGTATATTGAATGAGGAACATACTCGATACATGTAACATGTTGCGATATTGTGTTGCGGAGTTGATTTATACTTTGATATTTGATTATCGCTTGAATTATGTTGTTGAATATTTCATGTTTTAGCTCTGTTCTCCAATTATTCCTTGAAAGTAATTAAAGATCTAGCTCTAGGCGTAAGTTACGCGCTCTGCTTTTCTCTTTGGCACATTGCGTTGTAAATTTAGGGAAGAAAAAGACATGTTTATTGAAATTATAGTGCAGATGTATATGGAAGGAAGAACATAGGATGAGGAACATAAATTATGTTAAGGCTCACATCTATTTGCTCTTTCTGCTTTCTTTTTTTACTTTTAACTAATATAGACCATACATGTAGTGTGGATCTGTCGTCTTACCACACACCACTTTTCTTAAGCATCTATTTCCTTCTCTACCATATATGTTGTCATTCTTGTTGGCGAAAGTTGAAATTTCAGACAATCAAGATACTTATCTCCCTCTACATGTGGCCTTTCTTTTGTACTCCGAATATACAATGATATGGAGTTATACTTTTTAATGTTAGAAATTTGCACTTGTATATCACATTTATTTTTTGAGGTATAATGCTTAGGTAACTAAGTATATGTTCTTAACTAAAATGACCTGCCAAAGCTGTACTGTAATTGAAATCAAAGGAAATTAAGGCAATATTTGAAATCTATAGACTTATATCAGAAGAATTGCACAGAATAAATGAAGCGAAGTCCTTATAATTGGTGCTTTTATTGAAGTTGCTGAGCACAAACTAGCGGAGATCCAAGGTGCGGGATAGCAGAAACTATGGAACGAGATTTTGTTGATGAATTTAATGTAATTCTTTTGCTTCTGTATTGAATGTTCATATGCTTCTTTAGTGATCTGTTACTGAAAGCTAATATACCCGTAATGCTACAAAAGAAAGGATTCATTGTCCTGTGCCTAGTTTATATTAAAAAAGATCCAGATAAAGCTCAAGTCCGTGGAGCTTGCCTTCAAGTTGCAATTCCAGATCTGCTAGCAGCAAGTGATTGTGGCATCATGCGTCTACTAGATAAGCCAGCGGACCAAGCGATACTGAAATGTATATCCTCCTGTTATTTTCATCTTCACAAATATAATTTCAAATTGCAGTTGCTCAGAAAGAATTACGTTTGCTGCCTGTGTGGTAAAATTTCGCTATCCATGCTCTACATCTCTTACTTTAAATTTGGAAATTTTTACTTTAAATTGCAGCTGTTGAATCAAGTTGCTCCCAACCTACGAATCAATTAATTGAAACTAGTGAAGAAATTTGTAGTCCATACATATGTGTGTTGGTCGATTGATAGCTGTAATATGGCTGATTAGCTGGTTCCGGATATTGCTAAAAGTTTTGAGTGTTTTTTTTGGACTCATAGTTTCTTGTTAATAAAAGTTTTTGCTTGTTCTAACCGGGAAATATTTAGTCATTTATGCTCTGTTATTTTAAAGAAATGATGTTTCACTTGTTCAATTTTCACATATAATCTTGATCTGTCTTTAAATGCCAAATTTCTTGAAATTATATTTAGAGTTCTAGTTTCTTGTTTCATTGAAAGTAATTTTTGCGTAGGCAGCATGATAGTCCAGAGTGACGCACTATATTTATATTCATGAGCCGGGATGGTTGACGATGGAATTTGAAATGATAAATTTTTCAATCAAACACTTGCTTCCAGTTGCAGAAAGAATGGTGATATGTGTTGAAATTAGAATGTTAATGTTTATACAAACTTCTGGAATGAGATCAATGAATAATTACTCCTCAACCGACGAGTCAGGCGCCAATGTTTTAGTATGACTGCGCTTCTCATAGATGGTTTGTATAATAGAGTTACTGAGCAGTTGGCACAATGTAGCAGAAACCAGCTAAAAGAACAGTGAAACAAGCTTTACTTTATTACTCCTCTGTGATCCTCACTTTTGTGTTTAGGTGATTATATGTCTAGGGATCTTTGCTTGGAAGTTAAATTATCCAAACAAAGCTTTAAACACTAGGTACTGATAGTCCGGTGCCTAATCTTATTTTAGGAAGCCTCTGGGATATCATACACAAGATTAGTTCCGCGGAAATCGATTCAGAAGCTGTGACTTACAATTTGAATGAGTCTCTACTCTCTATCGTTTGACTAGCTCCCTACTTCTGCCACAGTTTGGTGTATATATATGTCCTGTATTCATGCTAATCATTATCATTATCAGAGCAAGTTTCAAGGTTTTTTTTTTCTTAAGATTAATTTCGCTTGTAGCCATTATCAGCAAGAGTTTCCTGCTTGCAGTTGGGAACGTGCAACTTTTCTATAAAGCGGATGGTGAGTGGTGACAGAGATTAATCTTTGCAAATCAGTGGGCTTAAGAGTTCTGAAGCTTTCAGTACTGAACTGTAAGGGAATTTTCTATTGTTACATTATTTATCTCAGAAATAATTGTTTTTTGGTTCTTTCTATTGATTTTTGGTTTAAAAGTCAATTTGAATGTGACTGTTAACTTATTTTAATGCTGATATTCTTGATATTGTTTCCTTTACTAAGTTGATCTACTCTTGTCACCCTTCTTTGCTAGAGTGTACCTTATCTTTATATTTTTTTTCCTTTTTCTTACCCTTCTTTGCTAGTCTACATTAAGTAACTTGGTACATAGCTATTAGTGATTAGAGCTAAAACTTTAGAGGATTAATGGAGAAGAGGATAATGGTTTGAGATGAAGAAAGTAATGATTTAAAGCGGTCAAAATGGGCAAGTTCAGAAAGAAGTGGATAAAGAATGCTGGCTGGAGTTTGCTCGAGTGATAAGGCCTATTATGAGTAAAATGGATAATGACTGATGTTGGATTTAGAGGGGGCTTTGACGTTTTATGAGCTGAAGTTCTAATGATCTATTTTAAGTAGGAAAAAAAATTAAATCCATCTGGCACATGGACAATATGACCAAACATCCATCTATATAAGTAGGGTTAGAACTTTTACGTCATTCTCTTACTGATTTTAGAAATTAACTGTGTTATTGTGCGAACAACAAGCATATTAGTTGTGCTTATGTAAAGAAGGTTGTACTATTAATCAGGTCTTTTAATCTTAAATTAAATCATAAATTGCATACTCCGCTTAACAAGATTGCTTATGCAGCTGCTTCTATCCCACCGATAGGGGAGCAAATTTTTCAAGACCCTGGCTACTCGGGAAAAAGAGTTTAAGAAGGCCATAAAAGCTAACCATCAGTGGGATCCAGCAGGGTTCTCGGACTCTTGGGTTTTGGCTAAGTATAAGCTTTTTCAATCGCTTAGGTACAGGCTGAATCCAATCCGATTAAGTTATAAGGATATGATATGGATTCAATTAATCCAATCCAAATTGACCTGTTGAAAATGCCTAGGTTCAGCAGGTTTGAAGTGTGCCCATAAACATGGAGAACAGTTTCCATGTCCATATCTTTACATAATTTCTTATTGATTATTGCATTAGTAGTATAGTATATAAGCTATATATAGAATTGTTCATGTTCCACACACACTTCAAACCTCTAAAATGCTATAAACACTAGCCAATAAGCATAAACTGAACATTGATTAACAAAAACAACTTGGATCAAGAACTACTACTATGTTATTAATTCTTTTTGGAGCCCCTCCTAATTATGACCTCTGCGTCCTTCACCGCTAATTATGGTTTGGAATGCTGGCTTCGATTACCTCAAATGTTTGAACGTGTGGTCTGATGGTCTTATTATAATTTATAATCATGTAACATAATAGTTAGTCAATGTTTTCCTGCATCATAGATGCAATTGTACCAAATATACAAACCTACAAAACAAGCTCACAATTTACATTACTGGCTGCAGCCTGCACACAGCACATACGAATATATGCTAGATGCATTTAGAGAGAAAACCTTGTGTCATTGGCTGCTCAACCAACATATATGTCAGTTTGAAATTCTGTAACGACACTTAGTTTCCCAACAAAGTAGCCTATTCCTGAGGCAGATGCTTGTTTCAAGATTGCCCCAGGTGCATTGTATCTTTACAGGGTTGGATCGGAGGAGCAGGTCAACATAATTATCTGTGGAATGCGTTGCCTAAACATGATCAGTGTTCCAATTTATACAAAGTTTGAAAACTCTGGGGTGTTTTGTGGGATGTAGGCAGGCTCTTATACGATGGTGCCTACTGCCTACAAACTTTTATAGAGCATATGCAATTGCTAATGGCAGTGACCACATTGTGCTCGATCTTAGGGCCAATACAGTGTTGTCGGGGCCAACCTGTTGTGTTCATATTGTGGCCAGCCTTGCTGTAAATGAACATTTTTTTTTTCTTGTTACTTGGCATTATATGTTAGCAAGAAACTTAGAAAGGGCTAGGCCCTTCATGCCTATGCACAACGAGACCAAGTTATCAGATTCTTGCATGGTCTTGATACTTAACAATATACTAAAGTAACGAACCAGCACGTCTTAGTTCAATAAATCAAAACAAACAAAACAACTGAATAAGTCTCAATTCATCTGGATCACATGGTTTTTAGGCCATGGTTCGACTTAGCTTCCTGGTCATGTACATCTTGATGCAATAGGCCTGATTTTCACGCCTATACTTGATCATTCTTGTGCTCCCCCCTCTTCTTGCTGAGAAATTATCTCAAAACTTGGACTGGTAGCATCTGAATGTGTTGGAGTCTCCAAAGGCACTAGCCTTGGCCCTTGAGCTTCATTCTTTCCTGGAGGCAAGGAGTTGCCATTTCCAATTTGCGGAGCTTGACCAGGGTCAAAGGTACTGGGGTTATAGGGAAGCATTGGTGGAATGGAAGCAGAAGTAGCAGCCAAAGCCAAGGCTCTTAGGCTGACAACGGGAACTAGCTCAGTGGGGGTGTGCCCAGACTGCAACATTGCAGTTTACCTCAGTCTCCATGACAAACTCATTAGGTGCAGGTATATAGACACCCTCTGATTCGATACAAGGCTATTGATTAGTCTGCAACTGTGCAGTCTGAGAACCAACATCATTAAAAGCAAGTACCAAAGTAGCAACTAAACCAAGGTTGTGCGCATGCTGCATATGTGTATTTTGCCTCGTGGTCATCACAACAGACACATTAAGGGCATGGGCCTGTTCTGGTTTGCATCAATTTGTAATCGTGCACTCTCAATACCAACATCCTTAAGGGCACGTGTATCCAAAACATAAGAATATTCCCTAGTCATTGCATTAGAAAATTACAAATCAAGGATTACTACCTTCAACCAGTTAATTGCTCTTTATTAGATTTACAATACTACATCATGGTTTGTTGTTAACAGCTTCGACTGAAGAACAGTACTTTGTCATGACTAAAGAAAATGTTTCTCATTTCCACAGAAATTAAAAATATAATTTTGCAGTTAGCTTCCACTGGTTACAAGTATCACCGACTAATCCATACTTGTTTAATTGAATTTACACATTCCACTAAACCACAAATTAGAATGTCATTGAGAACTAGAAAACATAAATACTCATATAGATAGAAATTAACCGATAACAGAATAGATAAAACTCTGAGAGCAAACAGATTTAAACATAGATGAGAAACACCAGATCTACAAGTCACTACTAAACAAACACTAATCTGTCGAACCTAACCACCAAATCCATAAAGAGTCCTGCCCTGCCTCTTGAGAGCATAAACCACATCCATAGCAGTCACGGTCTTCCTCCTGGCATGCTCGGTGTAAGTAACCGCATCACGAATAACATTCTCCAAGAAAATCTTAAGCACGCCGCGAGTCTCTTCGTAAATGAGACCTGAAATCCTCTTGACACCACCTCTTCTAGCAAGTCTACGAATGGCGGGCTTGGTGATGCCCTGGATGTTGTCTCGAAGGACTTTGCGATGCCTCTTTGCTCCGCCTTTCCCCAATCCCTTGCCTCCCTTTCCTCGCCCAGACATTTTGAAGAGTACTATTTGTTAAAATGATGATTTCAATTTGTTTTGATTGGCTTGAATTTTTTATCGTGGGGTTTGGTTTATATAGATTCAGATTTGGGGGTTTGGGAATTTGAAGCTGTGGCGGGGTGTGTTTGTAGTCGTTGGGTTTGAGGACTCATCGGACGGCTGAGATTTGCGATCCGCGTGAAACATTACAAGTGGATCTGATTGGCTGATTCAAGTGCGCAAGGATTAAAAATTTGTTTGTGTTTGAACATGAAAAGAGAAGGAGGGTACTATTGGCGGGGTTTTAACATTTGAATTTGGACTCTCTTTTTTTTTTTTTTGCTAAATAGTATTTGAATTTGGACTTTGGGTATGGCTTGATGCAGAGATGTTTAAAAAGTTCAAAGTACTTAAAAATTTGATTTGATCTGATTTGATTTGAATTTTTTTTGAAAACCATGATCAATTCGGGCCAACTTGGCCTGTGGATCTTAAATGAATATCCTATTTTCATCATATTTCTATTCTGTTCGAAATCAAAAAATTTCAAAATTAAATTTGAAATTTAAAAATTCAAAATAAGCCCAAATTTTTAAGAAGTTAGAATAGATAGAAATTTTAAAATACACAATATTTTTGTTAATTTTAATTTTTTTCGAAATGCTTCTCACCGAAAACATATTATGTGGTGCAATTTTCACAAAAAAAAAATAAAAAATCTTCTATTGATACATTTTGAGCAACTTCAAATTCATTGAAATACTTTGTACTTCAATTTAAAATACATTTCACTTCTCTTTACGTTGTAATTTTTACTTGTAATTCGAATCTTATTTATCATCATAAATCTTGATTTAATTTTATGTTGAGTTGTTTCCAAAATGTTATTTCTCCTTCTCAGATTTAATCTTCCAACAAACATGAACCTCTCAAATGATTCGATATTTAATGAAAATCATTGTTATGTAATCACAATCACAAATTTTTAAAATGATTTAAACTCCAAATACCATGTTGATATTTTCATAAAAGAGAATAAATATTATAGGGATAAGGGCTTGATGTGCGTGAGGTTGACCTAAGGGAGGTTCAGTATAAATTTAATGGTATATATGTAAATTATTATAAAAAAATTTATATTTACAAAATTGTCTTGCGGGATCACTTGTTTTATAGGATCAAAATCTTTTAAGGACAACCTCAGGCCCCGTTCTCTCATAGGGATAAATATAATGTTGGTAAAAATACTATAGTGATAAATATAATGTTGGTAAAAGCTTACGTTGATAAATATAATGTAGAAGCTTACATTTTATTCATTGCAATTATCTATTTTTTTAAACAACAATTTCTTTTACTAAGTTATACATATTGAATAAACATGAATAATATATATAGCAACATTAATAACCTATCAATTAGTACAAACCTTTCCTAATTAAAAAATATTAAGACATGACAATAATTTTAATTTTAGTTACAAGTATTATCAAAATACCAAAAGAGACTAGTATAGGCTAATTCGATTGTGATTTGTGCATGTATTTTGTTTTTCAAATAAGGAGCTCAAAAGTGTTGCTGCAAAGGTATTTGACTGCAAATGATGGCTCCTTACGTGATAGGTATTCAAGTAAGTAAGATTTTGACTTTTGTAGAAGCAATTTTACAGTTATACAGAACTCAAAAGTGCTAGAATTATTGTTTGAGGACCATCAAAGAATGCATCAAATCAAATCATTATCCTAGAAAAACTCCTTGGCGAAATTGTTGTTCGAATTCAAAACAATGATTTTACGACTCAATGTCCTTGCAGGTAAACATTCTGTAAATATTTTTAACTTTAGGCAATAGACTAGAAATTAATCACCACACAGAAATTAATCGCCACACAAATCAGTCAAGATATCTGCCGAAGACCCGAGATACTGAGCCTGTTTGGGAACAAACTTATGGCTTAAGGCTTTTGCGTTAAGTCAAATTGGCCTGTTTGGTAACATTCCGTTTCGGCCGGCTTTAAGTAAAAAAAAGGTCATAAGCCATAAGTACCTCTAAGGTACTTTTGACTTATGGCTTATGACTTATTTTGTTTTTGTTTTTTTTCTTTTTGCTTCCAGGATTCTTGTAAAGTTTAAAAAATATTTAATTAAATTATTTTTAAGTCAAATTTCACTTTAAGTCAAAATTATTAAACTCCCATTTAACTTTAAGTAAAATTATCCAAACACATTCATTCAACTTAAAATAAACAACTTAACTTTCTCCTTTAAGTTAAAAACACCTCCATTAAGTAATAAGTAACTTATTTTAAGCAATCCCAAACACCCTCATTACTTCTTTTCATATATGCTAGAAAAATTCTATTTATATAGTTTTCACTATTTCCATACACCACATGACCACAGTTCAAAGGTTCAGATAAATTTTGAAAGAAAAAATGTGGGTGCACACAAATTTCTATTATGTGTTCTGAGACGATCCTATTATAAGTCCAGTTAATGTGTAACATCATATATTTTCGAGTTTTAAGAACATCAGCAGTAATAATAAATGGAAACTTTTATGCAAATTAATAACCACCATCAAAAGTCACTTTATGCGTACCAGTGGATCTGCATAACCATAGGGGCCAAGCAGGTTGTATGATCCCTAGAGGAACTGCAGAAAATAGCGAAATAATAATATTTGATTACTTGAAAAAAAAATACAATACTAATCTTTAAAACACAGGGTACACATGTAATGTAGCTTGTCATTAATGGCAAACTTAAAATATTGTATTTTTTTAAGATTTTAAAGAATTCAAAAGAAATAAAATCATAAAATGAAAATAAATAAATAAATATGTGTGCTACATTAGCTACCTTGTACTAGTACATATTATGAGCTACATTAGCTAACTTGTACTAATACACAATTACACATTATGCATAAATGTAAAAGATAAAAATGGTATGGTATGCATAAGTTGGCTACCCTAACTTACTAGATATAGTTAGGGTAGCCAACTTTGATCCTGTGACCTTGCTCTGATGTACCATAAATAATCCTCTAATAACGAAAAGTTTTTCACTTGAGTTGAGGTTACCGTTCGCAGTAAATCATGAATAAAGAACAAAGTGTTAGTGACTATACTTGTTATCCTTAACAAATCAATAATCTGAGTTTCAGATATTTCTTTTGAAGAAAGAGAATATCTAACTTCTATAACTGGTTCCCAACTGATGTTTTTAGAAGGAAAGGAAAAGAAACCTAAAAATTTGGAAAGAAATTCCCTGTATAAATGCTTCAAAAATTTTCTTCCCACTTTTGAAATAGTCCGGGCCCAATTAGGCCCAAATTCAAACCCAAAGCTACAAGCAAAATCATCTCATGAGAATAAGAGCAGTCCAGCCCAGGGTAATGAGCCCCGGACCGGAGCCGGCTCTACGTGGCGTGGTCCCCACCCCAGACTAGGGGACCCCAAATTGATGACACCCAAAGATTGATGACACCTAGCACACGTGGCACCCCAGCTCAGCCAACGTCCCTACACCTGGCGCTGACCAACATTAAAAGCTAAAGTACAACACGTGTCTACCGCAGTACTGCCACACTCAGGTCAACGGTCTCCACAATTAGGGACACGTGTCCCACATCCCGGGAATTCAGCGGCTTTGTCCCCCGATCCAACGGTCAGGGAAGAGGTAACATACCCCTAAAACCCTAAGCCTAGGGCTATAAATACACACCTACACACATTTATTACTTCGTGATACTCTACTTGATTATTATCTTCCAAAGCCAACTCTTATTCTCACGCTGGAGGCACCTCGGGGCCAAACCCCCCCTCCGGTGTTGTTTTGCAAACACCCCACCACAGCTACATCCCTTCCGAGGCAGGAGTTCGCGAGGAAGGACCCGATCGAGATTTGGAGTTATCATTGGCGCTAGAAGGAGGGGGCGGACCTCCGACCTTGTGGTTAACAACCATGCCCCGGAAAACCACCTCCACCCAACATCAGGCACCCAGCGCCACTAGAGACGAACCCTTGATACCTATCCCGGAGCAAGTCCCCCATGTTCAGATCCCAATACAGGAGAGGCTCGGAATCGGACCTAATGACGCCCGGGTAACCGTTGAGGTAAACCGATACAAATATACAGACGTGCCTCTTGACTCCGCGCAAATGGAGAACCTGACACCCGAGGAGCTAGCCCAAGCAATCCGAAACTACAAAAACCGCCCTCTCCCGGAACCTGAGCCTGAGCAAGCGGAAAATTCCGGGGGGTCAGCCCACTCCCACCAGTCCCGTGCTTCAGTCTTTGACCGCCTTGGAGACCGGGGCAAAGGAAACAGAAAGGACCACGATGCCCGGAGTAAGGACAAAAATGACGAAGCCGATAAAATCAAGAAACTAGAAATGCTCCGGGAAAGGAAAAGGCAGGAGGAACAGGCTAAGTTGGAGCTTAGAATCCAGAGAAGGCTCCAAGAAGAGGAGGAGAGAATGAGAAAATCTAAATCCAAAAGAACCCGGAGAGAAATGAGCCCGGAGATTATCTCGGATGATGATGAACATCCAAACAACCTGGTACAAATGATCCATGAACTACAAAGGAAAGTCAACAGTGACTCCGGGTTTGAGGTCCAAGACACACTCACCCCCTTCAGCTATTCCCTTGAAGCCATACCCCGGCAAAAGAACCTCAAACATTACAACTTCGACTCCTTTAATGGGCTGGAAGACCCGGAAGAACACTTTAACTACTTTGAGCAAATAGTCCTGATATACTTCTACAACGATCTGACCAAGTGTAGATTCTTTGCCTCCACACTGAAGGGGGCAGCCCAGAGATGGTTCAGCCGAATACCATCCCGGAGCATACATAGCTGGAAGGAGTTCAGGGAAGCCTTCCTTCGGAGATTCCGGGCCAAAAACCCAAAGAGTACCACATGTGCCACCTCGAGACAATTAGACAAGGTGATAACGAAACCCTATCCGCTTTCATGAAACGATTCCAAGAAGCCATAAACCTGGTCACGAACTTGGACGAAAGAGAAGCCTTGAGCATATTTCGGAAAAACCTAGACCCGGAGCGTAGCGAGCGCTATGTAATAGAATTGGTGAACAAAGAACCCCAAAGCTTGGCTGCGGCCTATTCCATGGCCGCCAAGTTCATTAAAGAAACTGATATCCTACAAGCAATGAGGATGACCCGGCAGGGCACTTCCTCGGGCAGAAATAAGGAGGATCGTCTCCGAAGCGACCACCAAACAGACAAGAAATTCAAGCCCGACAAGCAATATAACTATATCCCCAGTTCTAAACTAACAGTCCCGGATAAAGACTACTCTTCCAGGACCAAATCCGAAGCCAGACCCCTGAGACCGGGGAGGGCCGAACCAAAGCCGGAACCAGAATGGACGCCTTTGAACCGACCACGGGCTGATATATTGAAAGAAGTCCGGAACAAACCCTTCTTTTACCCTCCCAAGCCATTAGTATCGGTCCCGGAGAGCAGGCCCAGGCTTAAACACTGCGACTATCATGAAACTCACGGGCATGAGACAGAAAGCTGCATCTCCCTTAAGTTCTTCATCGAGGACCAGGTCAAGAAAGGAAATATGGGCCAATATCTAGCCCGGAGAACGGCAGAAAAGGGGGAGGGGCCTGGAGCACAAAAAACTAAAAATGTTGTGCATGTAGTTTTGGGAGGCTTCAGTTCCCCGCCAAGGAGCCCAGACTCCGGGGACGAAGTAATGATGATAAACTCGGTCCCCGAGCAAATCATATCCTTTAGTAACACTGACTTTGAAGGGATAAACCCTAACCACAATGAGGCCCTAGTGGTAACCCTAGATATCGCCGAAAACGAGGTAAAGAGAATCCTTGTTGACAACGGCTCCTCGGTCAACATACTATTCAAACACACAATGGACAGAATGCAGCTCGGAAGTGTCAAAATGAACGAGTACAGGGAAGACCCACTGTACGGCTTCGACCACAACTTGGTCCCCATCCAGTGAACCTTATACTTACCTGTCCAATTCGGAACCGCTCCAAAGCAGATAGCCCACATGGTCAAATTCCATGTGATCAATAGTCCTTCCTCCTACAATGTGATCCTGGGGCGCCCAGCCCTGACCAAACTCCGAGCCGTAACCTCAACCCCACACCTTAAATTCAAATTTCCTACGGCCTCCGGGACCGGGGAGGTAAAAGGCGACACCGAAACGACAAGTCGATGCTATGGCCAAGCCTTAGTCATGGCAGAGACAGACCCGGAGAATAAAAGGAAAGCATCCTCTTACCACAAGAATCTAAGCAGAAAGAAGCACATGAGCTCAACTCCCAGGAACCCCGGGAAAGAGGTACAAAATATTGAAACCACCGGAGCCCCGAGCCAGGAATCAGGTACAGCTGAGGCCCGGGCTACGGGCCAATCTGGAGCTAGTTGATGAGGTCAGGGACAAAGCTGTGCAAAGAATGGAGAAGTATAAAGAAAAAACAAGATAGTACTTTGGAAAGAAATCAAGGGTCAAGAACTTCCAAATCGGTGACCTAGTACTCCGGGACACGGAGGCATCAGACCCCACAAACACGGGCAAACTCATGCCCAAGTGGGAAGGTCCCTACAAGATCAAAGAAATACTCCGCCCCGGGACCTATAAGCTCAGTCACATGGACAACACTGAGGTCCCCAACACCTGGCATGGCCTCAGGCTCAGGAAGTACTACCAGTTAAAGAAAGAAGGCTCAGGCTCACATATGAGAATGTTTTGGGTTGTAATTCGAAAAACTAATTCTGTTATTAATGAAAAAGAGCTCTTCTCCTTACTTAGCATTTCAATTCTATAATTACTACCACACCCGGGACCTTAGCTGAGCTTTGGCCCGGGGCGTCATAGGCAAATTCAAATATCTGCTTGGAAAGTTTGAATATTTTCCAAGTAAGACCACACCCGGGACCTTAGCTAAGCTTTGGCCCGGGGTGCCATAGGCAAATTCAAAGGCAAATTCAAATACCTGCTTGGAAAGTTTGAATACTTTCCAAGTAAGACCACACCCGGGACCTTAGCTGAGCTTTGGCCCGGGGCGCCATAGGCAAATTCAAATACCTGCTTGGAAAGTTTGAATACTTTCCAAGTAAGACCACACCCAGATCTTAGCTGAGCTTTGGCCCGGGGCGCCATAGGCAAATTCAAATACCTGCTTGGAAAGTTTGCATACTTTCCAAGTAGGACCAAACGGGACCTTAGCGGTGCCATAGCCCAGGAACAACCCATTACTCCCCCATCCGGGCTACCCGGATAAGGGAGTGGGGGGAAACACAAACTACAAACAAACAAACAACAACGAAAATAACAAGGCAAAACTTGGGAACTTTAACGAAATTGCAATAAACAGGCCGGGCTGACCGACAGCCCGAAACACCTGACTGTTGTACAGCAGCAACAAAATTGTAGAATTCAGAATTATACAACAAGGTTCGAAGAGTACATCAACAAATTAAAAGTTACATGGGCACAGCCCGGATTCTGGACGCAGCCAGGGTTGATATTCAAGCTTCCAGAGGAGGGGAGGAGCTGGGAGCGGCATAAGGAGTCGGCTCACCCTCGCCCCGGGCCAGTTTCTCCTCGGCGTCCATATAGGCCGTAACGAAGCTCTCCCAATCCGCAGATTCCGGAGTAGTCTTACACAACTTCTCTGCAACTAACCAGCATCGACGAATCTTCGCCGCGACAGCATTTGCAAGATCAATGGCATAGACGTCTGAAGCCCAAAACTCGGAGATCACCTGTTCCTTGGGCTTTTTACCCTTCAGCTCCTCCCGAAGCTTCCTAACATCCTCCTTGGCATCCCTATACTTGGTCCGAACCAGGTCCCGCTCATCAGCAATGGTCCTGGCCGCATCTTTGAATTTTTGAATCCGGGCCTCAGATGACTCCTTTAAATCTTCAAGCTCCTTCTTTACAGCGGCTAGATCCCTGTCATGTGCCTCCCTCGTCTCAGCTGCGGAGCGTAGCACACCCCGGGCATCCTTAATGGTCTCCATCTCCCGGCGAGCAGCGGCGCAAGCCCCGGCCATACGAACCCCCAGCTGACAAAACGAAGATAACACTCAGTAAACAAAAGTCAAAAAAAAGAAAAGAAAAGCAATTGAAGGAAAGCCCGGCAAAAGGTTTACCTGGCCATAAACTCCCATCATGTCCTCGAAGAGAGAGATAGAAGAATCTTTTCTCATTTCCTCCCATTCCTTCTTGCTATGGAGATCGGCAAGGAAACCAATGAAGTTCCGATCCTCCAGAGTGAGGGGGGCCGGGACATGGGGCCCAAAGTGTTCAGCTGGTTCTGAGGGCATGCCGGAAGGGCGCTCATGCTCGACCTCGCAATCGGATTGCATGGTCCCGAATTTCTTCTGCTGTACCGCGGAGCGAGGCCTCTTCCTTGGAATCAAGGTCACTCCATCTCCCTCCACCTCAAGAGTCTCCACCCCCGGAGCCCTAGTCTCACTCCCTCCCTCCTTCTGAGACTTAGTGCCACTACCCTCTCCGGGGGCCTTGGTGTTGTCTCGAACTTGGCCCAAGCCCAGCAAGGCAGCATGAAGAGCAGCATTAGCCTTGGTCATCTTCATAAATTTTTCAAAATCCGGATTGTAACAGGGAAGACCTGAAAAAAGAAAGAGAGCTACATTAGTCCGGAGAGTCAGCAAGTAATCACATGGAGATTAAAGCAAGTAAAATATAACCCGGACTTACATCCTATCCCGTAAAGGTACTCGTGACTCATGAGATCCTCCCTAGTCACCTGCCTCCCAAGACCCCGATAGAAGCTGTATACCCGGTCTAATGCCGCATCCTGGAGATCGTACACTTCGAAGTGCATAGCCAGGGGCTTCTCCTTGAAGGTGGGCATGAACCGGATATCCACGCCCCGGAGAAATACAAACTCGCCATTCCATCCCTTCAAGGAAGGCAGCATGCCAAGATGCTTGGAAGCCGAAGAGGGGTACCCACATGCCTTACCCCGGAACCTAAACTGATACAGGGGCAAATTGTTGGAGTGCACCAACTGAAAGAGATGGTGAAAAAGCTTGAAGGTAGGCAGTACTTGGGCAACCTCGCAACACCCCAGGAAATAAGTAATCCACTTCACTACGTTCGGGGTCAACTGGGTGATGGGGATCCCGTACTCAAACAGGCACAGTGACTTGACAAATTGGTGACACCTAGGCCCATACCCCGACCTCAGGTGCTCCAACCACCCTCCGGTCTGTGGTATATCTTCTCCCCGAGCTCCGGCCACCTCCACTCCACATCACCATCCAAGTGGAATGTAGCCCGGAATATTGCATCCCAATCAACCGGCGTCTCCAAATACTCCGCCCTAAGCGGACCAACATCCATTCCGGAACTCGGCCTATGCCCAAACTTAGAGTCGAGAAAGGCCTTATCATACTTGGTCATATACGCCACATCTGGATTCTGCGAAAACTCCGCACTAAGATCCCTAAAGAAATAGGCCTGAGGAATCCCCAGATCCTTTCTTACAAAATATTATTTGGACTGACTCCAGCTACCGTCCGGTTCACTAAGACTATACCCCGGACCCATATCTTTGGTCGCTATATTCGTGAGCACGGAGAGGCGGCTCTTCTTCTTACCCATTATGCACCAATCTAGGTCTATCAAGTCTAAATTGTTATCTGAAGAGCTAACACTATCGGGAGAGGTGCTTGGATCGGACAAAGGAATTAATACTCGGTTAGCAGTTACACGTCGCCTAACCATACAAGAACACTACCCCGGGCTACCCAACAAAAGATAAAAGCCTAAGTCAGTGTATCTACCCAAGACACAAAGCAACAGGAAAAGGAAAGCGAAAGGAATTCAAAGACCGGAGCAATCCATTAAGTCAAATTTCTTTAAGAGATCATAAATATATTTTGTTTGACTTATGAAAATGCCCTCATTAACTTGCTTTACTTGTAGGCCAAGAAAGTAAGTTAATTCACCCATCATGCTCATTTCATACCTACTTTGCATAAGTTTGGCAAACCTTTTGTAAAGTTTCTCATCTGTAGACCCAAAAATAATATCATCTACATAGATTTGAACAAATATTGAAGAGCCATTGATATTCCTATGAAATAAGGTTTTATCTACTGTACCTCTAGTAAAGTGGTTCTCCAAAAGAAATTGAGATAAAGTGTCATACCAGGCTCTTGGTGCTTGCTTCAAACCATAAAGTGCTTTCATGAGAAGATATACATATTCTGGAAATTCTGGATCCTCAAAGCCAGGAGGTTGATGGACATAGACCTCTTCTTCCAGTTCCCCATTTAGAAAGGCACTTTTGACATCCATCTGATAGACTTTGAAATTGGCATGTGCTGCATAGGCTAGAAAGATTCTTATTGCCTCAAGTCTTGCCACTGGAGCAAAAGTTTCATCAAAATCTATCCCTTCTTCTTGAGAATAGCCCTTTGCCACTAATCTATCTTTATTCCTCATAATTATGCCATTTTCATCTGTCTTATTCATGAGAACCCATTTAGTACCTATGACACTTCTATCATCAGGTTTGGGCACAAGTTTCCATACTTTATTTCTTTCAAATTGGTTTAGATCTTCTTGCATTGCTAAACCCAATCTAGATCTAGAAGGGCATCTTCCACTCTCTTAGGTTCCTCTTGAGACATGAAGCTACTGTATAGACATTCTGCTTGAGTGGCTCTTCTAGTTTGGACTCTTGAATTTGATTCACCAATGATTAACTCAAATGGATGATCTCTAGTCCATTTTCTTGCAGGTGGAAGGTTTGATCTTGATGAGGTTGCTTCATTTCCATGAGCATGATCATGATGATTTAGCATTGAATTTTGACCTTGAGAAACTCCCCCTGAGTTTGTTGTCCTTGCTGAATTATGAAGTTGACTATCAATGGATGCATCATTTTGCCTGTTGACGGATGCTTGAGAATCTCTGTCAACGGATGCATCTCTAATATTGTCAACGGATGCTCCAGGATGACTCTCAACGGATGCTTCATTTCCAGTGTAAGCATCACTTCTAGTTGGTACAACAACTCTTGGTGGATCTCTGTGGTCATGATCTTCATCTTCCTCATCATCATCATAGTACATTCTTCCTTCACCTTCATTCTCAAATTCCAACTTTTCATGGGAGCCTTCATCATTTAGGCCTAGAATCTTTTGATCATCAAACACAACATGTACAGATTCCATAACAATGTTGGTTCTTAGATTGTAGACTTTGTAAGCTTTCCCTGATGCATATCCAACGAAAATAGCTTCATCTACCTTTGCTTCAAATTTGCCCAAGTTATCTCCATGATTTCTTAGCACAAAACACTTACATCCAAAGACATGAAGGAAAGCTAAAGTTGGTTTCTTGTTGGTTAACAACTGATAAGGAGTCATTCTTCTAGCTTGATTGACCAAGGAAATATTCTGAGTAAAGCATGTAGTGTTGACAGCTTCAGCCCAGAAATATGTTGGTAACCTTGATTCACTTAACATTGTTCTAGCTGCTTCAATGAGAGTTCTGTTTTTCCTTTCAACAACCCCATTTTGTTGAGGTGTTCTGGCAGCAGAAAACTCATGGACAATTCCATCCTCTTCACAGAAAATCTTCATTGTGGAATTCTTGAATTCAGTACCATTGTCACTCCTGATTCTTTGTACTCTGTCTTCAGAACCATTGTTTAGTATTCTGAGGTGATTGATGATGATTTCACTTGCACAATCCTTGGAGTGCAGGAAGAAGGTCCATGTGAACTTAGAAAAATCATCTACAATCACCAGACAATATTTCTTCTTTGAAATAGACATGACATTTACTGGACCAAATAAGTCCATATGCAGCAATTGAAGAGGCTTAACAATGGATGACTCTGTCTTGCTTTTGAAGGATGATTTCTTTTGTTTCCCTAATTGGCAGGCATCACACAGTCCATCTCTGACAAATTCCAATTGAGGGATTCCTCTAGCAAGATCCTTTCTTACCAAATCATTCATAACTTTAAAATTCAAATGTGGCAGCTTCTTATGCCATAGCCAACTCTCATCCTTACTTGCTTTGCTGAAGAGACAAGTAATGGATTCTGAGCATGCTGAATTGAAGTCAGCTATGTAAACATTTCCTTTTCTAAAGCCTGTCAATACCACATTGTTGTCTTCCTTGGCAGAAACAACACATGCTTCTTTTGTGAACTTTACTTCATAGTCTTTGTCACAAATCTGACTGACACTCAGCAAATTGTGCTTCAAACCTTCAACTAAAGCCACTTCTTCAATGATGACATTGTCTTTTGAAATCAGGCCATATCCCTTAGTATATCCTTTGCTGTCATCTCCAAAGGTAATTATAGGGCCAGCTCCTTCCTTGAACTCTGTGAGCAGGGTTGAATCTCTTGTCATGTGCCTAGAGCATCCACTGTCTAGGTACCATAGATTCCTTCTGTTTCCCTGCACACATTCCAAAAACAAATCAAGTTGATTTTGGTACCCAAGCTTCCCTGGGTCCTTTCTTGTTAGCCTTTGACTTTGCACTCTTAGCATTCTTCAACTTAGATGTAGATGCTTGAGTGATGGGGTTTGACAAATGCTCATTTGCATGAATATTTGATGCATTTGTGGAAAATTGGCATACATATTATTCATGCTAGGAATGCTCCATGACATTTGTGGCATATTCACAGATTGAAAATAAGGATTAGACACATATGGCATGTTCACATATGGATTTGAAAAACTAGCATTTTGATACAAACCAGGCATAACAGGCATTGCAGGCGTATATGGTATTGTTTGAGGTACATGAACAGGAGCCTTGTTGACAATCTTGCAATTAGAAGATAGGTGATTAACACTATTACAATTACTACAAGTTTTCCTAGGAGCAAACTTGTTAGGAGAATAATTGTTTTTCTTGTTGATGCCTATCTTACC
This sequence comes from Saposhnikovia divaricata, assembly GCA_036435485.1. Taxonomy (NCBI): domain Eukaryota; kingdom Viridiplantae; phylum Streptophyta; class Magnoliopsida; order Apiales; family Apiaceae; genus Saposhnikovia; species Saposhnikovia divaricata. The sequence continues at coordinate 62,760,487 of CM071595.1, read as the reverse complement.
ATTTCTGTTCTTTTTCTTTTTAACCTCAAATTCTACATTTTCATTATCTGATTTACCAACAGCCTTTTTGTTATGTAAATCACCTGCCTTAGCCTTCCCACTAGATTTGGTTTTGCTACTCTCACCACTAACAAAGTTCTTGTTGACTGGACCATACTTGATATCCAGTTTCCTGAGTTCCTTCTTACTAACAAACTTTTTGTTAGTCGACGGATACCTCTCATCCGTTGATGGTTCATCTGTCAACGGATGATCACTATCCGTTGATTGACAAATAGTCTCTAGATCCTCAAGGCCAGGTTCTAGCTCCTTTTTCTTTTGAGTCCAGGTATCCTTCACAAACGATTTTATTCCCTGGACTTCTATTATGTTTTGAGAAATATTCCTACAACTTTGAAATTTAGCAATTATCCCTTGTTCTTTTTCAAGCTGGTCTTTTAAAATTAGTTCTCTTTTTAACACAGCTTCAAGTTCACTTTTAGCATTATTACATTCAACTCTCATTTTCTCAAATTCTAGAAATTGAGCTTCTAGAGCAACATTTCTATCACTTAAAAACAGATTAGACTCTTTAATCCTATTGTTCTCTTTAGTAAGTGATTTAAGGGTAACACTTAAGTGATATAGTTCAGTAGACATTTCATCTATAACACTATTGCATTCCTCTTTGGTGAGCTCAGAGAGATTAGTAGAAAATACCTGATTGCTAGCTGAACTTGCTTCCTGCTCTCCAGAATCAGCCATCAATGCAAGGTTGACAAACTCAGCATCATCATCAGAATGATTGTCATCAATAGCCCAGTCATACTCTTGGGTCAAGAATCCCTTTCCTTTCTGCCTGAGAAGATCAAAATATTTCTTCTTGTAGTCAACAGTCTCAGTTGACTTTCCCTTGTTCTCAGATCTAGGTTTCCTGCATTCACTTATCATATGACCAGCAATTCCACAATTGTAGCATTTAATTTTGGATTTATCCACATAGTTGCTTGTGTAAAAATCATTGTTAAATGGCTTGGCCACCCCAGAGTTTCTCTTGAATTTCAGCTTAGAGAATCTCCTAGATAGAAAAGCTAAGTGCTCATCTATTTCATCCAATTCATCCTGCTGAAGGACATTCAATTCCTCAGACACCTTTTCCTTGCTCCTGCTTGATTCTGCTCTACCTTTACAAACCTCCCAGTTTGGTGTAGAACTAGCAGCTTCTGTCCTTTCCTCCTTCTGCTCCACGTTGGCAACAAGTGCAACTGACCCACTTTTCTTTTGAGACTTCTCAATCTCTTCATCCTGCTCCATTTCCAGCTCATATGTCTTTAAAGTTCCATAGAGACTTTCAAGAGTAAATGTCTTGTACTCTTGAGTGTTTCTTAGAGAAACAGTCATTGGCTTTCATTCCTTGGGCAGTGATCTCAGAAATTTGAGATTAGAATCTTTAACTTGATAGATTCTTCCATACAGTTTCAACCCATTTAGTAGCTTTTGAAATCTAATAAATGTATCATTCAATGTTTCTCCACTCTTAAAGTGGAAATGCTCATACTGTTGGATTAGTAGTTGCATCTTGTTTTCCCTCACCTGTTCTGTTCCTTCACAAAGGGTTTGAACAGTGTCCCATACTTCCTTGGAGGTAGTACAGTTAATAACATTGTCAACCATGTCTGTTTCTAGACCATTGAACAGTATATTCATGGTCTTTTTGTCTTTGTGGACTTCTGCAATATCTTTAAGACTCCACTCAGAAACAGGTTTGGGAATGAGAGTGTCAGGCACACCTTCAGCCAGGCCAACTCTTGTTGCAGTATTCATTGGAACGTGAGGACCCTTGTCAATGCAATCCACAAAACCCTCATCAATAGACGAGAGATGTAGATGCATTTTTACTTTCCAGTGAAAGTAATTCTCTCTATCAAGAACTGGAATCTTTACTCCATAATCCTTCTTAGACATGTTGGAAGTGTGTTGATCTTTAAACTTCAAATATGTTAGAAGCTTGCTCTGATACCAATTGTTATTCCCAGATTACACACTTGTATAATTGTAGAAGGGGGGGTTGAATACAATTCTTGATATTTATAAATTTCTGATAAGAACTCCAGAAATCTATACTTAGATAATTGCTGCAGAAAGATTAATGCACAAACACATAAAAAATCAGGTGCTGAAATGCATCACCTGAAGCTTTTATTCGAAGAAAACTCTGTGATACAAAACTACACAGCTTCTGTTTTACAACTCTTTGCTTTCTAAGGATATTCAACAAAAACCCTAAGCAAATGTATCTGTTTTCTTAGCTTTCAAAGAGTTGCTTCACTTGGTTATAAATCCCAAGTTTTACAGGTACTACTGGAATAAGATATTATTAATCTAATTCTAGTTGACTTGCTACTACACTCCAAATACACATGTAGCTGAAAGGTTGTCCTTGTGAACAGACATGTCTCCTGCACCTTTCTTGTATTCATAGTGTAAACGAAATGCTTCTTTCTTCTGTGTTTCCAAAGTATGGCTGCCATATTGCTTTTTGTATCTACTATCAACCCATGTGACCTGTCAATCAAACCTGTCCTTATCAACTGCTAATCCCCAGATTAGCATAGAAGAAAGTGTCAATGATTATCCGTTGATATTGTACACTGACATCCGTTGATGATGTATTGAGCTGTATCCGTTGATATTGAGACTTGAGTTGTATCCGTTGATAGAGTGGATTTGAGTTGTATCCGTTGATAGAGTTTTGTCTTCATCTGTTGATACACTTTCACTTAGACAGAATTACATAGCATAGCTTATTTACAATTGGCTACCCTATTCTGCCAATCCGTTGGTGGTCAACATGACTGTGGATAAAAATACTATCAACTGATAACATAGAGATACTGTAGTATGCTACAAAACCTCATCCATTGATGAGCTACCTGTCAACGGATAGAGTTATAAATCCTCATCCGTTGACAGCTACAAAACCTTATACAATTTGATTGATTGTGAAGTTATCATCAAGTACAACATATTCCTAACAAATCCTCCCCGGAGAGACAAAGCCTCCATCTTCCTACTACTCCCTCATCCGGAGAATCCGCATAAGGGAGTGGGGGGCAAATGATAGGCTAGAAATAGCTCGGCCCAATTAGGCCCAAATTCAAGCCCAAAGCTACAAGCAAAATCATCTCATGAGAATAAGAGCAGCCCAGCCCAGGTTAATGGGCCCCGGACCGGAGCCGGCTCTACGTGGCGTGGTCCCCACCCCAGACTAGGGGACCCCAGATTGATGACACCCAGCACACGTGGCACCCCAGCTCAGCCAACGTCCCTACACCTGGCGCTGACCAACATTAAAAGCCAAAGTACAACACGTGTCTACCGTGCCACACTCAGGTCAACGGTCTCAACAATTAGGGACACGTGTCCCACATCCCAGGAATTCAGCGGCTTGTCCCCCGATCCAACGGTCAGGGGAAGAGGTAACCTACCCCTAAAACCCTAAGCCTAGGGCTATAAATACCCCTAGGAAATAGGGTTTAGGGGTTAGCCATTATTACACACCTACACACATTTATTACTTCGTGATACTCTACTTGATTATTATCTTCCAAAGCCAACTCTTCTTCTCACGCCGGAGGCACCTCGGGGCCAAACCCCCCTCTGGTGTTGTTTTGCAGACACCCCACCACAGCTACACCCCTTCCGAGGCAGGAGTTGGCGAGGAAGGACCCGATCGAGATTTGGAGTTATCAATATCTAAGAGGAAAAATATAGTCGATAAAAGATTTAGAACCTTAATCTAATAAAGTGCAGTGATAAGATGATCTAACTAGATCTAAAATAACCATTTTGTGTTTATGTTTTTGTGTGCGTTTGTGTGAAGATGAGAAAGACAAGAGATGGATTTATAGCAACAACAAGAGCATGGGCGGTCTCCACGAGGACAGGGGCGGGCGGTCTCAACAAGGACATGGGCGGAATCAACGAGGACAGGGCCGGTATCAATAGGGATATTTGTTTATCTATTTTCCTTCTTCTAAATCTATTTATGTGGCATGCACAGTGTTGTAAAAAATGAGAATCGGACTTAATCGGTGGAGGCACCGTCCAGGGATTAATCGGGTAATCGGGGATTAATCGGATCATTAATCGGAACTAATTTAATATTATTTTTAAATATAATTATTATTAATATACGTAATTATTTTATTATTTGATTACACATGAATAATTATCATATATTTATACAAATATATTTAAAATATATAGAATTATTAAAGTAAATATAAATTTTAAGATCTAATTTTTGAATTGGGGTCAATATGAGAGAAAAAATTGATAAAATTCATGATTTAACCGTTTAAAATATTAATTTGTATATGAGAATAATATTTTTCTTAAAATTTATTCATTTTTATACTTTTTGAATTTTTTAAATTTTTTTACAAAATTTTCAATTTTTTACCAATAATTCTGATTTTTGACCGATTAATCCGATTTTTGACCGATTAATCCCGATTTTTCAAAAAAAAAAAACGATTTTTAGCCGATTTTTATAAAATCAGTTCGGTGACCTACCGAACAGCGATTAATCGGCAATTAATCCCGATTAATCACCGACTTTTAGAACCGAGGGCATGCAATGAGACAATGACAATTCTTTTCCGATGTAGCAAAACTTTAAATTTATATAGCAATACTGATGTACCAAAACTTTGATTAAATTAAGGCTCTGAAAATACTTGCTGTAATTTTGTTGTTCCATTTTTTCTCTACTTAGCTTAGGAAAATAAATTAGTGGAAGGTAAAATTGGTGCAAGCTGGACTAAAAAAGACCAAAAAAAGAGAGGAAATTTCATTATTATATTCCATTGCAACAATTTACATAACATTCATGCACTTCAGCTTGGCTGGAACAATTTGTCATATCACTCAACAATTTTTTTATCTCATTAGAATATATTATCTAAAATAAATACAATTAAAATAGTAGTGAGCACTTTATGTTAGAGAGGAGCAAATTCTATGATTTTTTTGCCAAGAAGAATCATTTTATTAATGTTTCAAATCATTCAATAATACACGCTGAAATTCGGAATGGACATCTCCAATCCTCCAAACGCGGTCGGCTATAGAACAACTGTGTCTCGCCAAATAATGGGAAACCTTGTTCGCTGATCGCTTTACAAAACGAATAAGCACATTACGAGCTTTCAAACTATCCAATAAAACTTGACATTCTTCTACCACCCTTCCCAGGTACGAAAAACACTTCGCCGAGGAACGAATGGCTTGCACTAACTGTAAACAATCCGTCTCGACTTCGACCCCTGATCGGTGTGTGTCCTTGATCCAGCTTAGAGCTTCTATAATTCCAAAAGCCTCTGCAATTTCTGGAGACACTTTGCCTTGCAAACACCTTGACCTCGCTTCTAATAACTTTCCTGCATGATTCCTTGCCACGAATGCATAACTGTAACTGGTTGAGCTTTCAAATATAGCGGCGTCAGTGTTAACCTTCATTCTATTCTGCTGTGGAAGTCTCCAGTGTTCATGACCATCGACTTGAGTCATATAACCCAGATAGATGTCAAAAGATTTATCTTGAACACTCCTCCATTGATCAAGGATAGATTTTGCTGACTCTACTACTTCACTCACCTGCAAGCTACGCTGATTCCACACTAAATCATTCCGATTTTTCCACAACATCCAATAAATCATGGCAATTAAATGGACATCGTTCCTTCTGTATTGCTGCAACACCAGCTTAAACAATTCTGCAAACAAGAAGTACTCACCAGAAATCTCTGGGAGCCTTGTGTAAGTCCAACACTCCTCCGCAAAAGAACAGGTCACCAATGAATGCACCACCGATTCTGCATGATTCTGACACACTGGGCACCAAGCATTCACCTGTAACAAGACTACCTTTATTCTAGAGCAACTGGTTATCTAAAAAGGAAATATATTATGAATTATATCACTAAATCACTAAAAAAATCACAAAGCTACCAAAAATATGTATAAAAAAAATCCTAAAAATTTACCTTCTACATTTGCAGCCATCTACGTGATATGTAACTTAATTTAAATCCTGAAATTTGGAATAAAACAAATTAGTACAAAAAACTCTAGAGATTACACACAATTTACTTGTATCTGTGACATCTAGTAGAGAATGTTTGACTATCGTGTTCATCGAGTCGATTTTAGTGATCATAGATTGTGATTCAATTGCTTTAATTTGAAGAATAAAAGTAATATACCTGAATGAATGGATGATAATACAAAGTGATGTGTACCTTGATAATAGTAGGTTTGAGAAAGTAATGAAGTTCTGATACGATTTTGGATAATTATTTCGAGTGATTCGATGTAGAAGAGAAGAAAGGGGGAAAGGCGTGTGTATAGCTATTGTATGTATAATATATTTGATGTAATTGTTTTTTATTGAGTGTCGTCTAATTTAGTTACCGATGGCTTATTAGGCTTCTAAGCGCAATCTCAGTTCTCACAATAGCATGTTCTCATTAGAATAGCTCCACACACACACACACACACACAGATATATATATATATATATATATATATATATATATATATATATACTCAAATGAGAACCCAATTAAAATGAAAACTGAGATATAATCTCAACACTGATTTTATAACATTTTTTTAATCTCCACCATGCAACCCATCTCTTCCTTCCCCACCCCACTCTCATATGCATCCACTCCCATCTGCATTAACTCTCTTACCACCAACCCTCGACCGACACCAACCTCCGATGACCACCAAACTCCGGCCACACAACTTCCATTAATTTTGGCTATTCTTCATCTCCAATCGCAGCACAAACCTCCCACAACCCATCCACCAACCAACCTTCCATAGCCCCTCGCCGTCGGAGCTGCGCCCATATATCACCGCCACCTCCTTCCTCCATCTGTTCACCCATCTCTCCCCCTCCCCCCCCCTCCGTTCCTCATTTTTGTTGATTTGTGATGATTTTTTCTGGTTTCCAAGCTCTTCTTCAATAGCCATGGCAAATCGTCTTCGCCCTTCTCCACCGCCGAGCTCGAATCTTCAACAACTATGGTAAATAGTAAATTAGGGTTTGTAGAAATTTGGGGCTTTTCAATTTTGGATTGAAATGATGAAATTGATCATACGAATACGTAGAGGGTGAAATGATGAATGGATTGAGGGTATTTTTGTGGGTGGTTGATGACCGGAAGGGGGGTAGCCATCGCCACAGTTGGGTGGTTGGAGGTGGCGCGATGGTGATTTTTGTTTGATAGTGGTGTTTTTTTCTGGTTCCTTGTTGATTTGTGTCAATTTTGTGGTGATTTTTGGGTTGCTATTAGTGATTTATTGGTGGTTGCCGGAGGTGGCGGCGATGTGATGATTTGTGATTATTTTGGTTATGGTGATTTTTGTTCACAGACGATGATTTTTTGGTGGCGACATTGTGGTGGTCGGAGCTGACGGTAGTGTGGTGATTTCTGTTAAACGGTGGTGGTTTTTTGATGGTCACCGAAGGTGGTGGTCGTCGAAAATGGTGGTCATCGGTGAAATATTAAAAAATTAATAAAATTAATGGATGATGGGTGATGAAGATGAAGTATAGAAATGAGTGGTTAGGATTAGATCTCATATCTCACACTAAATGGGGGTTCTCATTTGAGCAGGACCCTATATATATATAGGGTGAGCTCCACTACAAACTTTCTGAGATATAAACCATACAAACATTTTAGAGTCATTGGATCAAAAGAAAATAGTTGGTGGATATTAAATGGTTGAAGTCACCCATATGTAAAGTAACGGTGACATTTTTTGTAATTAAAATGAAAACTTTGTCCCTTTTCAAGACAACCACTCCCTGCTATTTGATGGGGAATCTTGAGGTTGGAGCAGAAAAATGCAAGGCATTGAACTAGATTAAAAAGGCCTTGAATTGCAGTTACAAGAGCCTGAAACAGTTTACAAGGCCTTGAACTGGGCTTGACGAAAATTATATTATTTATAGTTGTTTTGGACCTTATAATTTAGTTTTAACTAATTTTTAAATATCTTGTAAGGCTTTTAAAAGCCCAGCTAAAATACTAGGGATTGTAAGGCATATATAGATGTCGTATTATATTATTATGGAAAAAAAATTCTAAACTTTGCAGATATATTATATTGGTTTGAAAATTAGGGTTTATCTATCTTAAACTTTCTTTGAACGCTTTACGTTGTGTCAGGTGGCATTAGAGCCAGGATGGCAAACCATAAGAGCGGTGGTTCTCATGACGATGATGAGAGAACTGAAGCCCCAAATCTCGGGGACGAGGTGTTGCAACGATTGGAGCAACGCATGCAGGGATACTTTGAGCAATCTCATCGTAAGTTAATGAGTCACATCGAAGAACGATTTGACGGGATGACTAATCGATTAGAGGTTCTAAGTATTGATATGAACCGGAATAAAAGATACGGTAGAAGGCCCTGAGTCAATACAGCTCATGGTGATCCTACTAATTGGTGTGTTCCTGTTCGTAGTCCGAAAGTTCATGATCAAGATTCTTCAAGTGATGTGGAATATGATTATGAAGCTAAACCATTTAATAACAAAGATGGTGGGAGACATTGAGATGGTGGTTACCATGACTATTTTGGTCTGAGATTTGATGAACGAGAGGGATACGATATTAGATTAAAACTTGATATTCCATCATTTGACGGAACCATGGGAGTATATGAGTTTCTCGATTGGAAAATCAATGTTGAAAGATTCTTTGTTGTTATGGGTATTCCTGAAAATAAGCAGGTTATGATGGTAGTGCTTCGATGAAAGGGAGTTGCTTCTATATGGTGGGATAAACTTGTTTCACAGAGAAAGAGGCAAAGGAAAGAACCGATCAGAACATGGCGACAAATGAGACAACTGATGATGGAGAGACTTTTACCAAAGGGTTACGTGTCTAAGAAGCATGGGGAGTGTTGTAATATCCCGTAATTTTTAGAATAATAATAAAGAATAATAGAATAAAAGGGGATCAAAATAGGTAATAAATAGGATTTAAAATTGAAATAGAATATTGGGCCTAAAATATGGTATCAGTGCTCTGCCCGGCCGGAAGTATACAGGCACTGTAACAACCCGAATTTTTGGACTATTATTTCTAATTTCGAAACTAAAATAAAATATATTCTTTATTCAATAAATCCAGAAATTAACGAAAGTCAAATGCAACGGTCAAATTCAATATTCTAAAATCATCAAATCGGAGACGCAGTTCCTCAAATCCAATATTCAACTTCTAATAAAGTACTGTAAATTTATTTAATAATACGATAAGTCTTTTCCAATAATATCTTTTAAATCAAGTAGCACGAAATCCACACAATCCAAATTCTTAATCTTAATAAGCTTCCAAAAGTCTGAACCTGAAATATATTAAAACAATGAGCTGCGAAGCTAACAAGTGACTATCGTCCAACGGCTCAATAATAATATTTTTAAAGGGGAACAAAATTTCTGAAGTTTTAAATTGATACAAAAATCAAAACAATAAAATCATATTTTATTCCCACAGTTCTAAGTTATGGTCACAATAAACCAGTGACACGGTTCTATGTTCGATGGGGGCCAGTTTACGTCCCTCGTTAAGTCTCACTCAACAAGGTATCTATTGTTACGGAACGTGCGTAAACTAGTTCTATGATTCTATATGTCACACTATCCAGTGACTGGATTCTATGATTCGATACGCGACTAAAACTAGGGAATTCTAAAATAATTCTTTTCTAAAATCAATTTTTGATATCACAAATTTCGATAACCAAATCAAACTGATATTTTGAAACATAATAAAAACAGATTTTATAATTTAATATTAGTGATCAACGAAAAGTCACTTACCTCGAAAGCGACTGAATACCGAAAATTAAACACGAACAAATCCTAAAATAATTTTGATAATTAACAACTAATTAGAAATTAAAAAGAATCATTTCACATATTCACTCTATTATTAACACTTTATAAACAACTATTTAATATTAACAGATTGCACAAAAAGCTAGCACACATGGATTACTATGAAACCGTATCAATTTAAATTCATGCATATTATTAATAAACAAACAAAATCGGGTCTTAAAAGCCCAACCAGACTTTCACATGGTAGAGTCCAAAATCATGAATAAAATTACAGAAAGCTAGCCTTTTAAAAGTTTAACAAGTAATTGCACACCTAAAAAATTAATAGCTTTAATTCTACCTGCAGGTACACATGCATGGATCGAGACTGACGTACAACAAATTTACGTCAAAATTGTTTATTAGTAAATGTTAGTTCATGAATTCTATTAAGTTATAATTTATCTAATCACAAAACTTATCACTCAAAATATATGTGAAAATTGACTAGTAAAGATTCAAGTGTCAGATTTCATGAGACTTTCAATTATAGGAAAAAAAATAAATTAATTAAACTAATCATGAATTAAATGATTTAATCGAAAGCTACAAGTTTTATCAGCCTCATTGGACAATTTGATTTGATTAATTCAGGTGCAAAGCAGCTCAAGTGGTTGGGAGGTGCAAATAGAAGTCATGCATATAGATAGATCCCAAGGTCAGGGGTTCAATTCCCTCGGCCCTCATATTTCCATAATATTTTATGTGACAACCCGGGTCAAATCCCGAGCCTTTTTAGAAAATCGGATCGAGTCCTAATTCCGAATCCGAAATAAGTCAAAGTAAACTGGCCCAAATGCAACCAACTTAGGTAATCCACAATCCCACCACATGACCCCAAAAGATCATGATTTGTTGGTGCACTTAGTATTAGTACTTTGCCTTATAAACTAAACTAAAGTCCCAAATCTCCTCGATGTGGGACTGGGGTGTTACAAACTGCCCCACTTAAACTCCTGATACCGGTGGCTTCATGTCCCCACCTCCGGATCTCTGTCCATTATGGGATAATACCACCAACCTTCATGTTCCCACCTCCGACAACTTGACAAATCAAGCTTTCGAGAGTCGGCTCTAATACCATATTTTAGGCCCACTATTCTATGTAAATTTTAAATCCTATTTATTACTTATTTTGATCTCTTTCTATTCTATTATTCTTTATTATTATTCTAAAAATTATGGGATATTACATACCACCCTCCTTAAAAAGAATTTGGTCCCCAAATTCACAACAATCTTAAACTCCAAAAAGTTCGTGATACATCTATTCTAAATTCTTGTTCCAACGATAGTCTAAAGGATTGCCTCCTAGAGAATGTACTAGTCCCATACCTAATACACTACGAAGGATAGCCTGCTCTGATACCATATGTGACAACCAAGGTCAAATCCCGAGCCTTTTTCAAAAATCAGATCGAGTTCTAATTCTAAATCCGAAATAAGCCAAAGTAAACTAGCCCAAATGCAACCAACTTGGGTAATCCACAAGCCCACCACAGTCCCCCAAAAGATCATGATTTGTTGGTGCACTTAGTATTAGTACTTTTCCATATAAACTAAACTAAAGTCCCAAATCTCCTCGATGGGACTGGGGTGTTACAAACTCCCCCACTTAAACTCCTGACGTCCTCGTCAGGCCTGAACAGATAGTCCCATAGGTCTAGATCGTTCCTCTCTAGCCATTATGGGATAATACTGGCTGGCTTCGTGTCCCCACCTCTGGATCTCTATCCATTATGGGATAATACCACCAGCCTTCGTGTTCCCACCTCCGGCAACTTGACGAATCAAGCTTTCGAGAGTCGGCTCTGATACCATATTTTAGGCCCACTATTCTATTTCAATTTTAAATCCTATTTATTACCTATTTTGATCCCTTTTTATTCCATTATTCTTTATTATTATTATAATTCTAAAAATTACGGGATATTACAAGTGTAAACAAGATGACAATACGATTCAACATAATAGACTCATTCATATTGATAAAGTGTTCGATGAAAGCCCTCAATCAAAACAGGGTAGGTTGTTCGACGTGGGAGATAGAGAAGTGTTAGACTTTGCTAATGCCGAAAATTTGAAAGAAGTGGAGATAGTCGAAAAAGGGTGTGCGATTGTGGGTTCTGAAAACTGTGTGTCTATAAATTGTGATAGATTTGACATAGTCAAACAAGAAGACGAGGATGATGATGTACAAGAACAAAACAAAGAAAAACTTGAGGAGGTATATAAATATGAGAATGATAGCGACGATGAACATTATGTTAAAGATGAGCAAACGGTATCCTTGGACACTCATAGATCGCTAGATGATTCGCAACATCATATCTTGGTTCAGTCATTATGAAAGGTAAGTCTACAAACTGTTGGAATTATGGTAGGTTGTGAATATCATGAGGATTTTAATTTGTGAGAGATGGTTAGTGAAATCAAGTTAATTATACAAATTTATGTTGCACCATATATTGTTATTTGGGATAATTCATTGATTCACCCTAGCATAAATGAAAATTATGTGATTGAAATTGCAAGTGTGAAGTACAAGGATATTACATATTTTGATAATTTTGATATGGATGCATGTCAGTTAGTGTTGGACAGGCCATATCAGTTTGATTTCAATGTATGCCACAAAAGTAGGAAGAAGACGACTGAGTTTATCGATGATAATGATGATGTAAAATATGTTTTGTATCCATTGGAGGACAGGGGTGTCTTGAATATATATTTTTTGGTACTACAATTAGTGGTTTAAAGAAGTTGAAGTTGGTTCAAGTTCTCAGTTGACAGTGGGTAATCAAACTGGCATATTACTTCAAAAGATTTTACAATATATTAATTTTATCGACAAGTTGAGGTACAAAATTCCAACAAGATGTTTTCCTGTAAAGATACCACCATGGCGAGATAAGCAACAAGCTTATTTAATTCAAAACTCGGAATCACTTTTTTTCAATCTTCTGATGAGCTAATGTATCCAGAATTTCAGCAAAACTCGAGGTCGAGTTTTTCGCAAGTGGAGGAGAATGATGGGGAATCTTGAGGTTGAAGCAGAAAAACGCAAGGCCTTGAACTAGATTACAGGGCCTTGAATTTCAGTTACAAGGGCCTGAATCAGTTTACAAGGCCTTGAAATGGGCATGACGAAAATTATATTATTTATAGTTGTTTTGGACCTTATAATTTAGTTTTAATTAATTTTTAAATATCTTGTAAGACTTTTAAAAGGCCACCTAAAATACTAGGGATTATAAGGCATATATATGTCGTAATATATTATTATGGGAAAAAAAATTCTAAACTTTAGAGATATATTATATTGGTTTGAAAACTAGGGTTTATCTATCTTAGGCTCTTTTGAACGCTTTACGCTGTGTCACTATTAAAAAAAAAGAACGTATGCAATTATAGTTAACCATCTATACACACAATACATACAATCATTCTCCATAACTCTTCATCTTCTCATCTAAAAATCCTAACTAACGAAAAATTACTTTCTACAAACAGGAATCGCCTCTCCACCGTCGCTGTTTTACTTTGATTGTTGAGAAAACTCGTGTTTTTAAGAAAAAATAAGTTTTTAATTTCGATCCATTTTTATGTGCATAAATTAGTTAAATATTCGATTGAGATGTTGAATATGTGTATCTCGATTCACAATTCTGTGTTTAGGTTTTGTTCAATATTCGATTGAGATGTTGAATTGTTTAAAGGCTTAATGGCCTTTTAACCCTTAAAGTTTACTACAAAATATCCATCAGCCATCCATGTTTCAAAACATACCTTTTAGCCCCTAAAGTACCCGGAAATGTCCAGTTGACCCTTATATGATGGTAGTATTTTTTTGTGATTCGTTCGCAGGGAAGGACTATTAATACAAGTTCAAGTTTTAATTCCTTAATATTTAGAAGTGTGAGAAATAATTGGTGTGTTCAAATAAACTAATTTTAAACAAGTACAACTAAAATTTAATTGATGAGGAAAAGCGATCCGAGAACTAGGGTTCTTCAATTGGTTCAATGATGCTGTTTTAATGCGATATATATTTTTCTCATATTTTGCTAAAAACAATTCTTCTATCCTTTATAATGTTCTCTCCCAAGATACAAAATATTGTCTATAATCATATCTCAAAAGTCACTCCCATGATCAATCGAAATATAATTTTAGATTATTAAGACCCAAGAATTATAAGTTTCATAGTCTTCTTATTAATCTCCCGATTCAATAATTAAACTATGTCTATCAAATCATGAACAAGAATTTTGACTCATTTCCCAATTTATCATAATTCCTATGAATACAATTAAAGGTTAGCTACTCCCTTAATTGGGTTGAGCCCTCAATGATAGATTAGCAAAAATAGAGAATTAACATCACAATCAAACAAGCATATTTCACCAATGAATACTGCCTAATTCTCGGATTATAAAATTAGTTACGCATGCTAGATAAAGAAAATAAGCATAAATTAACGATTAAAATCATGATTAAAAGAGTTTAGAGTAAAGAAAGTACAACTTGAAGAATTTATCCTCCCGAAATAATTGTCAATGAAATAAACGAGCACTTCACGTAATTCCCTTACAATCTTCACCAGAAATAAATCTTCACCCGAAATAAATCTTCACCCGAAATATAACTTTACCTGAAATAGAACTATGCAGAAAATTAAAGTGTATAAAATAAAACTGAAATTACAAAAGAAAGTTGATAGAAAATTTTAGAGACTACAACTGAATATTCAATAAAGGGATCTGTCCTCAAAACCTATGAAATCAAATCTATTTATAGCAAAGATGCAGCACGCCATACATCATAAATAAATGAAACCACCCGGCCGAAAGCAATCTGCACTACTAATTCCATTTCCTTCTTTAATTAACAAACAAAACCACTTGCTTTCACTTTTCAAAAACAAACCAGCCGCCTATGTTGTTTTATATACTGGGCTCCGTAGAAATGTTTTTTTAACCCGCACAGCTTATAATCTTTAATTAATAAATAATTAATTAAATCCAGAAATTATAAAAATAAATATCTAATATTATTAGATATTTATAAATATAATTTTCTAAATAAATTAAATATTTATTAATATAAATAAGTCCTTAAGTCCTAAGCTGCGGTCAATTTAGGGCCTGGAACCGGACTCCTTTCGCTTAACAAAAATTATATTAATTCCAACCGGGATTCCTGCTTTAAGAATATATCACTTTCCATATTTTTGTGACAATTCTTATTTCCTCATTGCTCGTCCAGGTCTAATCTACGGTCTCTTGAAGATGTGAAATCAGGCTCCTTTTGCTTCCAAAATTATCCTATAAACATAAAAAATCATCTTAGCATCAAATCCAAATTAAAATGCTACTAACAATGCTAATCAAGCACAAAATTAAGGATAAATGAGAGATAACATGCTATAAAATATATACAAAATTAGCATGTATCAAATACCCCCAACTTAACTTTTGCTCGTCCTCGAGTAAACCAAAATAACTACTTATTAATACCACTTCCGTAGGTGATCACGGTTGCATTTGGCATATGCAACAAGCCCTTTAAAACCCTAGGTAGCCCTAGTGGACGAGTGAGGTCTCGTGAGGGTCTATAGTGAATGTACCCACAAAATCCATCTAGCTCATGTGAAAGATCGAATGCCAATACAACATCACACATACAAGTCCTCTCATGCCATGTCAACTTAAGAATCAAAGTGAAGAATGCAATGCCTTGTGTCGAAGTTAGAAGTATTCACATAGTCTACTCAAAGAAGATGCATAAGTTCTCAACAGTCCATGTCAATGTAAGAATAAGTTGGTAATCATGCTAAGCCCACAAGAGTACATCTTTGAGTCAAAACTTGGGATCTCATATGCAAAATACAGGTAATAACTCACCTTTCACTCACATAAGAATATTCACTCAAGAACAAGGGTAAGTGTATCACTCCATTCCAACAAAATTATAAGCATGCTTGACATTTGGTATCAATCTAACTTTAACACAACATACACCACTGATGATAATCAAAAGGT
Source organism: Saposhnikovia divaricata (assembly GCA_036435485.1). Taxonomy (NCBI): domain Eukaryota; kingdom Viridiplantae; phylum Streptophyta; class Magnoliopsida; order Apiales; family Apiaceae; genus Saposhnikovia; species Saposhnikovia divaricata. The sequence continues at coordinate 62,744,491 of CM071595.1, read as the reverse complement.
CTTTATTCGGGTTATAATGGGGCTAGGGACAAGGTATGTCAAGTAAAGCCAAAGAAGGTGAAATGTCAAAAGCTAGTACCCAACAACATAAATCATTCAACTCCCCATCCATCATCCCCACACTTGGATCAAACAAACATAAGTATGCTTTCAAATAAATAATAATAATTTTTTTGTTTTTTTGTTTTTTTTGTTTTTTTTATCTAAATATAAACAAGTACAATGATCCCATGATAGTAATACCAATTTCAACTAAAAAGTAAATAACCATACCCCATATTCTTCAAAAGTAATGATCATCAATAATCCCCTCTTTTGCAGACCTTTTTACTCCCTCAAACATTCTACTAGCCTTTGACAATTTGGGTTCAAGTTAAAGTAAGGCCAATACAAGAAAAAGGTTTAGGCAAGTAATGTGGTGTGTCACCGAAAAAAAATAAGATTAAGCTCAATGGGGTATTTTGATCATATGAGAATGGTGTGGATATTTTGGAAATATGGTTTATTCCTAAATGCCTTTATCATCTTATCATCAAATAATGTCATGCATTTTAATAAAGATCTCAAACAAGTGTTAGCAATGCAAACAACATGTGGACACTCAAGCAAACGAATATAGATGCAAAAGATATGCATATAGGCTCAAAATCTCACTTGGTGGAAAAACATAATCATTTCCAAGTAAATAGTCTCTCTAATGCACCTACTTGTACTCAAAGCATGTAAACCAAATCATCTTACACATATTCATGTCCTTTTAATCACTTACAAAATTCAATGAGTTTACTTGCTTCAACTTGCTAGTGTATGTGTGTGCGTAAGCACAAAGCATATCATTTCTCAATCAAAAGCGTCAATAACACAAGATTGTTTTAGCATGCATGGATGTATCAGGCTAACTTACAACAAGTAATCTTTACAAGGCTAGAATTATTTTTGTGATTTTTAAATTTTTTTTAGCACCAAATAACCCTAATAAGGTTCTATCTAAATGAACTAATAAGGTTCCATCTAGATGAACACACCCCCCAACTTATCACGTTTCTTGTCCACAAGAAACAACACACAATGGACTAATATGCGAGGAAAAAGAGAGGACTCCCCTGAATCATGATCGAGGTGGTAGTGTGCAACCAAGAACTGCCATTTTGGCATCCATTTTGAAATGAAGATCCTCCTGCATAGTCTAAACACACAAAAATATTATTCAAATCAACAAAATTCCTTGGGTTGCCTCCCAAATAGCGCTTGTTTAACGTCATTAGCTCGACGCCTCTCGTGATGAACTTAAGCTTGAGGATTGGAGAGAAGCCAATTGACTCCTCTTGGAATGTCATCACCAATCAAATATGGCTTGAGTCTTTGCCCATTCACTTTAAACACATCGGAACCATCTCGAGTGATGTCCACAGCACCATACGGATATACCTTGACAATTTTAAAAGGGCCGGACCATCTTGACTTCAATTTTTCGGGAAATAGTTTCAGCCTTGAGTTGAACAGTAGAACTTGCTGGTCAACTTCAAACTCTTTCGGTCTAATATGCCTGTCATGCCACTTCTTTGTCTTCTCCTTGTATATTGCTGCATTTTCATAAGACTTAAGTCTCAACTCATCAAGTTCACTTAGTTGCATCAACCTGTTAAGTCCTGCAGCCTGTAATTCCATGTTCAAGAATCTTATCGCCCAAAGTGCCTTGTGCTCCACTTCCACGGGTAAATGACATGATTTTCCAAACACCAACCTATACGGAGACATACCGATAGGTGTCTTGAATGCCGTCCTATAAGCCCATAGAGCATCATCAAGCTTCCTTGCCCAATCTTTTCTGGAGCTAGCCACTGTTTTCTAAAGAATTTGTTTCAGCTCTCGATTTGAAATCTCCACTTGCCCGCTAGTTTGAGGGTGATAAGGTGTAGCAACTTTCTGAGTCACTCCATACTTTCGCAAAAGATCTTCAATTAATTTATTGCAAAAGTGAGACCCTTCATCATTGATGATGGCCCTAGGCACTCCAAAACGTGTGAAGATATGCTTCTGTAAGAACTTTTTCACTACTCTAGCATCATTTGTAGGACTAGCAATCGCCTCCACCCATTTAGAGACGTAATCAACTCCCACCAAAATAAATTTGTTCCCATAAGATGATGGGAACGAACCCATGAAATCTATACCCCAAACATCAAAGAGCTCAACCTCAAGAATAGGTTGCAAAGGCATCTCATTCCGTCCTGAAATATTTCCTGTTCTTTGACATCGATCACAAGTTGCAACAAAGCTTCTTGCATCTTGATACATTGAAGGCCAATAAAATCCAGACTGCCAAATTTTTGCCACCGTTTTTGCGCTACTATTTTGACCACCACACTCTAAAGCATGACAATGATTCAAGACATTAGGAATTTCCTCGCGTGGCACACACCTCCTCATGCTACCATCAGCACATTCCTTGTAAAGAAGTGGTTCTTCCCAGAAGTAGTGTTTTACATCAAATAAGAATTTCTTCTTTTGTTGATAAGTCAGCCCACTTGGTATAATGCCACCCACAAGATAATTTACGAAGTCCGCATACCATGATGTAGACAAAGATGCCGCAAGAAGTGTTTCTTCCGGGAATGCATCAGTGATAGGGATATTAACTCCTACCACTTCATCTCCCTGGTCCAACCTGGATAAATGATCAGCTACCAAGTTTTCAGAACCTTTCTTGTCTCGAATTTCAAGATCAAACTCCTGGAGTAAAAGAATCCAACGGATTAGACGAGACTTGGCATCTTTCTTTTTCATTAAATAACGAATCGCAACATGATCCGTATAAACAATCACCCTAGACCCAACAAGATAGGATCTAAATTTGTCAAAGGCAAAAACCACAGCAAGTAGCTCTTTTTCAGTGGTGGCATAATTGATTTGTGCATCATCAAGTGTCTTGCTTGCATAGTATATCACATGCATGCGTTTTTCCTTCTTTTGGCCTAAAACAGCACCCACAGCATAATCACTAGCATCACACATGAGCTCGAAAGGTAAGATCCAATCAGGGGCTGACATGATAGGTGCAGAAGTAAGCTCCTTCTTCAACCTGTTAAAAGCAACAAGACAACTCTCGTCAAAATCAAAGACACTGTCTTTTTCAAGTAGATTACAAAGAGGACGAGAAATTTTAGAAAAATCTTTGATAAAACGACGGTAAAAACCGGCGTGTCCAATAAAACTTCAAATTCCCTTCACAGATGAGGATGGTGGTAATTTCTCGATCACTTCGATTTTTGCCCTATCCACCTCGATGCCTTTACTAGAAATCTTGTGCCCAAGCACAATACCATCCTTTACCATAAAATGACACTTTTCCCAGTTAAGAACAAGATTAATGTCTTCACATCTCTGCAACACTTGAGACAAACTGGTTAAGCAAGAATCAAAGGAAGAACCATATACAGTAAAGTCATCCATGAAGACTTCCATGGTTTTTCCAAGAAAATCTGAGAATATAGCTGTTATAAGTCGTTGAAATATAGATGGGCCATTACACAAACCAAAGGGTAGTCTACGATATGCAAAAGTACCATAATGACAAGTAAATGTTGTCTTTTCTTGATCCTCGGGTGCAATGGGAATCTGAAAATATCCCAAGAATCCATCTGGAAAATTATAATACTCATTACCCGCAAGTCTTTCGAGCATTTGATCAATAAATGGGAGAGGAAAGTGATCTTTGCGAGTAGCATTATTTAATTTTCTATAATCAATACAAACTCTCCAACCTGTTATAGTCCTGGTGGGAATTAATTCATTATTTTCATTATGCACGACAGTTATCTCACCCTTTTTAGGTACAACATGTATTGGACTAACCCAGTTACTATGTGGAACAGAGTATATAATGCCAGCATCTAACAACTTAGTTATCTCTTTCTTAACCACATCTTGCAAATTAGGATTCAATCTTCTCTGTCCCTCAATCACAGGTTTATGATTATCTTCTAAGGAAATCCTATGCATGCAAAGAGCGGGGATAATTCCCTTGATATCTTTAATTGTCCAACCAATTGATGATTTAAATTGCCTAAGCACATTTAACAATTTATCAAGTTCATCATCACGGAGCAAAGCGGACACTATCACAGGATATGTATCATTAGGACCAAGAAAAGCATACCTTAGATTAGAAGGAAGAGGTTTGAGTTCTACCTGAGGTGCCTTTGAAATTTAAAGTGCCACTTCAATTTTCGGCGTACCTTTTTCTTGCATATCAAGTGCAAGTGCTTCTTCAACTTCTTTATCATCTAAGGTTTGTTCCACTTTTGCGAAGTCTGCATCTTCAAGACTTATGATCTCATCCACTATGTCAACATTGAAACATGTAGCATCAAATGAAGGCATCTTCATAGCTTTGTTGAGATCAAACTCAACCTTTTCATCACTAACATTTAATGCCAATTTCCCAACTTTGACATCAATTGTGGTTCCAGCAGTAGCCAAAAATGGCCTTCCCAAAATAATGGGCATCTCAACATCTTCATCCATCTCCACCACCACAAAATCACAAGGGATAAAGAATTTATCCACTTTGACAAGTACATCCTCAATGACTCCCAAAGGATACTTGATAGTACGATCAACCAACTGAAGTGAGATTCTTGTCTTCTTGAGCTCTCCAATACCAAGTCTTCCACAAATGGAATGTGGCATCAAACTCACACTAGCCCCTAAATCACACAAGGCTTTAATATTCTCCATTGCTCCAATAGCGCATGGTAAAGAGAAACTCCCAGGATCCTTCAATTTCTGTGGAATTGCTTTTTGGATTACTGCATTACATTCCGCATTGAGAGTAATAGTTTCCACATCTTCAAGTTTCCTTTTTTCTGGACAACATCTCCTTAAGAAATTTGGCGTAGAGTGGCATTTGAGCCAAAGCGTCAGCAAATGGAATATTAATATGCAACTGCCGGAACATAGTCAAGAACTTCTCGTACTACTTCTCTAACTGCCTGTTGTGAAGTCTCTATGGAAATGGAATAGGAGGAATATAAGGTGGTGGAGGAACATACGGCTTTTCTGGTTTTTCATCCTTCTTATCTTCATCTACTTTTTCTGACTTTTCTACATCAATCTCTACTATCTCATTTTCTTTTTCCGCATCCCTCTCTTTAGGCTCAAGAGCCTCAACCTCGGGCAACTCTTTTCCGCTCCTCAAAGTAATTGATTTGCATTGTTCCTTACCATTCTGGTCGGGTTGACTTGGAAGAGAACCCTGCTCACGAACACCCATCTTGGAGGCAATTTGTCCAATCTGTGTTTCTAGCATCTTTTGAGATGATGCCATCTGATTTATTCTTGATTCCATATTAGCCAATGCCCCAGAGGTTCCTTGCATTATTTTATTTAGTGCAACCTCTCAATCAGCAGGTTCTTTCTTTGGCGGTGGTTGATACTGCTGTTGTGCTTGATACGGTGTTCGTGACTGAAAACCAGGAGGTTGATTCTGCCTTGGAAATGAATAGGAAGGATTAGCCGTATGATTACTACTGTAAGAAAGATTGTTGTTTGGCCTTTGATTTTGATTGTAGTAGGAGTTATTCTGAACAGGCCACGGCTGTCTTCCCTGAATAAAAGATGCTTCTTCTGGAAATTGTTGCACATAAGAGTTCTGACTAGCACCATAATCATTATACCATTCCATAGGTGAAGAAATAGCATTCACATTTGCCCTATGTCCTCGCATCTCCTGAGTTAGAGTATCCAATTTGAGAGTCAGCATGTTGATCATCTCGGAATCTTGTGCTGCTTTTGCTAAGCTTGTCCCACTAGGTGCCCATGAATAATTATTAGATGCCAATTCCACAAGGAGTGCTTTAGCCTGTGTAGTTGGTGCCTTCTTAAAATTTCCACCAGCAGCCACATCCAAACTCAAACGAATATCTGCATTCATGGCCCCATAATAAGTACTAATGATCTGCCAATCTTGCAAACCATGATGTGGACACTTCCTCAATAATGCCTTAAATCTCTCCCATGCCTGATATAGACCTTCACCCGGTTGTGCTTTAAAACTCATAATCATAGTCCTCAATTGTTGCGTCTTGTCAGAAGGATAATATTTGCACAAGAATGCAATAGAAAGACTCTCCCATGTAGCAACCGTGGTGTCTGGAAGTTGTTGAAACCATTCCAAAGCTCTTCCCTTAATAGAGTAGGGAAATATATGGAGACGAATCTTGTCACTCGTAACACCATTGATTTCGAATGAGCCACACATCTGCACGAAACGCTCTAGATGTCTGTGTGGGTCCTCTAGTTCAATATCTCCTTCAAAAGCTTGATTGCTGATCATCTGAATTAAGCTTGGATTAATGTTGAATTGGGCTGCCCCAATCTCTGGAGTTTTGTACATGCAATTAGAAGGATTTGGTGTCTCATGGTCCTAAATTGAAGTCTCATCAATAATAGCAACTTCACGATCTTCGTCAGCCATCTTAGATTTTTCTTTCCTTTGCTTTGCCTCTCGCCTTAAGATTCGAGCAGTGCGTTCGATTTCCGGATCAAATTCTAGATTTCCAGCACTTACTGTACGTCGCATGCAAGAGTTTGTAGCACCTGAAAAGAAAACACCAATAAGATAGAGTTAAAACAAAAGAACTATATATATTTTCTTTTTATTATTATTATTATTTTTATTATTATTATTTATTTTTTTTAAAACACAAAAACGCAAATAAATTTAAAAGAACTAAAACTAAATTAATCTAAAAATTCTAAGTTTGAATTAAAACTAAATTTTATTTTTTTTAAAAAAAACTCTTTTATTTTTTTTATTTTTTTTAGTTTTTTTTAATTTTCAAGGAAATTAATCTATTTCTAAACTAATTAAATACAAATGAAAATATTAAAAACTGAATTATTCTAAAAAGTAAAAACTCGAATTTTAATAAATTTTATTTACAGAAAATTATACGAAAATTTTGGCATGGCTCGTTTGTATTTACGACTACAAAAAACCGATAACAATCGATAAGCCAAACTCAAACACTATGAATACAACAGACGAATCAGTAACAGAGTAATTCAACTCGCAAAACGCACAACTCAAAAGCGCAGACTTCGGAAACAGACAACAGACTTGGTAAAGACAAAATAAACAACTCGAGACTACAACTTGCGAACTCAGCAAATCAACTCGAACTCAGCGACTCGGTTATGTGACTCGGGTCAACTCAATATTAACAAACTCGCTGCAACCCAGCAAAAATCTAATCAAGAACTCGCAGAAAACAAAACGACACAGCAAAATTAAACCACGAACTTGCCGAACGACCCAGCTCAAAACAGAACCAGTACTCAAACAAACTCATACATGACAACAAGACGCGAACTCAATCACGAATTGGACTCAACGAGACTCAGCGAAACTCAGAAAAACTAACACAAACAGGAACCCAGTCAACTCGGCTAAACTCGGAAAAACAACAACTCGCAAATTGCAACTCAACAACTCGTTTTTCGACGACCAAAACTCAGACAAAGCGACACAGACGCCACCAAAGTGGGTGTTGTTATGGGTCTTGTTCGAAGAGGAAGGGGATAGGGGAAGGGTGACGATAGAGGAAGCAGCGGTGGACGGAGTTGTGCCGGTGTGTGGAGGAAGTGTGGGAGGAGGGTTGAGTGCTGTGGGCGAATGGAGGATGTAAATGGGTGGAGGCGCAGGGTGTAAGGAGGAGGTGTAAGGGGATTGATGGTGGTGAAGGGACGAGGGAAGTGAGAGTTTGCGTGTAAGAATCGGTGGAAAACAGAGAGATGACAGCGGAGGAGTTTGGTGTTGCATAGAAGGACCGGCGAGTGAGGTTTTGTACGTGTGGGAATGGCACGGTCGTGGGTTAAGGAGGAGGAAGAGATCGAAGGAGGGGGTTGCAGGAGTGGTGAGATGGAGTCGGAGAAAGGGGAGGCTGTGTTTTGCAAAGAAAGGGGAAGGGGAAAAGAAAAAGGGAAATGGGTGTGTGGTAAATTACAAGAAACAGAGGAGAATGCTTCGAATTAACCAAATAAAAACAGGAAATAAATGCTGAAAATTTATAAAATTAATATTTTTGTGGTTTAATTTTTTTTTATATACTTAACAAAATAAAATCTCAATTATAAGAAATAATTAACCTAAACTTAATATTGATGCCTTCCCCGGCAGCGGCGCCAATTTGATGGTAGTATTTTTTTTGTGATTCGTTCGCAGGGAAGGACTATTAATACAAGTTCAAGTTTTAATTCCTTAATATTTAGAAGTGTGAGAAATAATTGGTGTGTTCAAATAAAATAATTTTAAACAAGTACAACTAAAATTTAATTGATGAGGAAAAGCGATCCGAGAGCTAGATTTCTTCAATTGGTTCAATAATGCTGTTTTAATGCGATATATATTTTTCTCATATTTTGCTAAAAACAATTCTTCTATCCTTTATAATGTTCTCTCCCAAGATACAAAATATTGTCTATAATCATATCTCAAAAGTCACTCCCATGATCAATCGAAATATAATTTTAGATTATTAAGACCCAAGAATTATAAGTTTCATAGTCTTCTTATTAATCTCCCGATTCAATAATTAAACTATGTCTATCAAATCATGAACAAGAATTATGACTCATTTTCCAATTTATCGTAATTCCTATGAATACAATTAAAGGTTAGCTACTCCCTTAATTGGGTTGAGCCCTCAATGATAGATTAGCAAAAATAGAGAATTAACATCACAATCAAACAAGCATATTTCACCAATGAATACTACCTAATTCTCGGATTATAAAATTAGTTACGCATGCTAGATAAAGAAAATAAGCATAAATTAACGATTAAAATCATGATTAAAAGAGTTTAGAGTAAAGAAAATACAACTTGAAGAATTTATCCTCCCGAAATAATTGTCAATGAAATCAACGAGCACTTCACGTAATTCCCTTACAATCTTCACCAGAAATAAATCTTCACCCGAAATAAATCTTCACCCGAAATAGAACTTTACCCGAAATAGAACTATGCAGAAAATTAAAGTGTATAAAATAAAACTGAAATTACAAAAGAAAGTTGATAGAAAATTTTAGAGACTACAACTGAATATTCAGTAAAGGGATCTGTCCTCAAAACCTATGAAATCATATCTATTTATAGCAAAGATGCAGCACGCCATACATCATAAATAAATGAAACCACCTGGCCGAAAGCAATCTGCACTACTAATTCCATTTCCTTCTTTAATTAACAAACAAATCCACTTGCTTTCACATTTCAAAAACAAACCAGCCGCCTATGTTGTTTTATATACTGGGCTCCGTAGAAATGTTTTTTAACCCGCACAGCTTATAATCTTTAATTAATAAATAATTAATTAAATCCAGAAATTATAAAAATAAATATCTATTAATATAATATAATTAATTAATTAATTAAATATTATTAGATATTTATAAATATAATTTTCTAAATAAATTAAATATTTATTAATATAAATAAGTCCTTAAGTCCTAAGTTGCGGTCAATTTAGGGCCTGGAACCGGACTCCTTTCGCTTAACAAAAATTATATTAATTCCAACCGGGATTCCTGCTTTAAGAATATATCATTTTCCATATTTTTGTGACAATTCTTATTTCCTCAATGCTCGTCCAGGTCTAATCTACGGTCTCTTGAAGATGTGAAATCAGGCTCCTTTTGCTTCCAAAATTATCCTATAAACATAAAAAATCATCTTAGCATCAAATCCAAATTAAAATGCTACTAACAATGCTAATCAAGCACAAAAAATATATACAAAATTAGCATGTATCATTATACCGGTACAAAAATTGTAACGGTACATATCGGATGGGCAAAATAGACATTACATGTGGCCCGTTACATTTTTTTTTAAAATCTGTAACGGTATAAAGGTCAATTGGACTTTTTCCGGTACCTCAGGGGCTAAAAGGCTAAAAGGTACAACGTATTAAACTTTAAGGGTCAAAAGGTGTAAAGCATAATGTAATGTAATTTGTAATAGATATAACCATAACTCAACATAGGAACAAAAGAAAGTAACAATATTAAATGAAGCACGGGAATCCAGAAGATTAGAAGACATGGTAAATAGAAAGAATCAAAATACGAGAAGTATTTTTGATGTATGTCAAAGAGTCACGAAAAGAAGTTCATCTATATGTTCAGGCCTCAGTGACGAATAAAGTTTAAAGACGTTTGAGACTTTAGAAGTATTTGAGATTAAATGTTAGTACCAGAGGACTCTAGTGGATCTTATTTGAAGTAGCAAATAAAGCTGCAGACTTGTTCAATTAGGATTATAAAAGAAGCTCGGTGATCAAGATCAGGGTTAGTCGTTTGTGAACTAGACCAATGCATTAGGCATCAAATCAATGAAACGGATCGTTGTATTTAAAGTAACTGAAGAATTGATCAAGTATTTATAAGGAAGAAATTTGAGTAGCTGAGAATTGACCAAGGCAATTTAAACTAATTTAGCTCCTCAGGTTTCAAAGAGATATATTCTAAGTAAATTCGTGAAGAACTAAAATAGTATAAGCCTAGCCCTATACTATTTTCAGTCTTCAGAACTAATGCTTAATTCACTAAGTCATTTCTTGAAGAGCTAAAATTTTATATAGCCCAGCCCTATATTATTTTCACTTGTCAAACTTGGAGTATCAATTTTGCTAAGTCATCTTGTGTAGAGCGAAAATAGTACATGGCCTAGCCCTTAACTATTTTAGCTCCTCAACTTTCAAAAGTTATTCAATCAAGGATGAAGAGCGATTTCCTTATTTGCTTAATACTAAAATCACTATTCAACAAAATTGCTTCTCAAGCTACAGTGGAAAAGTAGTTGAAGTCTACTAAACATAACTCTGTTTATCTTCATCATTTACAAAAAAACAAACATACGGAGCTCCATTAAAGCGATTCAACACCCCAACTGTATTGTTTGTTTTCGTTGTTTTGATTTCGAGTTTACTAAATCCTAATCCGCGAAGAAAATGAAATAATTGTAACACCCCCCGATACTTTGGATCTAACAAAAGGTCAATATATGTTGTACCCATCAAACCCTCACGTTTAATACGTTGTACCTTTTAGCCCCAGGTACCGGAAAAAGTCCAATTGACCCTTTTACCTCTATAGATTAAAAAAAATTGTAACGGGCCACATGTAATGTCTATTTTGCCATTCCGATATGTACCGTTACAATTTTTGTACCGGTATAAGGGTCAACTGGACATTTTCGGTTACTTTAGGGGCTACGGTTACTTTAGGGGCTAAAAGGTACGTTTTGAAACATGGATGGTTGATGGGTATTTCGTAGTAAACTTTAAGGGTTAAAAGGCATTAAGCCTTGTTTAAAAGAACAATCTTTGGGCGAGTTGAAATTGAACGTGAAGTGATTTTTTCATTATAAAACTTTCATTGAAAACTCTAAAAATTAGATGATAGATGACTGTAAGGTCCCGTTTGGATAATCTTAAAATAAGTTACTTTTTACTTGTTTTGGATTAATGATAATAAATGATAAATAAATGATTACTCATAAGTTCAGCGAAGTGTTTGGTAATTTTTACTTATAAGTTAGTAAGTTTTGTTTTACTTTTTTTAAAGCAATTATTAAAAAGATTAGTTGGATTAGTAAGTGTTTTCTAATATAAAATCAAAAATTTTAAAATGTAAATTATTAGTAAAAACAAATAAATTAAAGTATTAAATACATGTATACAATTTCTCCTCGACAGATCTTGAACTCGAACTAAAAACAAAGAGCAAGTTAGAATTGGTAACAGATGATTATTGGAAGAATGGAGCTTGTAGACAAAAAGAAATGGAATTGGAGGTGCAAGAAGGCTGTCAGGGGAGGGGAGTAGGATTATTTTCTGAGAAAGCAAAATGTACATCTAATCCTATTTTTATTTATGGGCGAGATAAGTTGTTAAAATTTGGACCAAATATGAAATGGGTTAAATATCAAATTGTTCATTGAAGTGGAGGCCATATATCACTTTACTCACTGATTTCAACGGGATCTCATTTGAATTACTTAAGTCATAATAAATATCAAACAAATACATCTAAATATGTGATCGACAATTAAATTATTTTTTTGTTAAGTTCAATACTTTTTTCTTCAATGCCACCATAACCAAATGGAAAGTGATGGGTTCTAATATTTTAGATAATATATTTAAAATTTTTAAAATTTATTTACTATTTATATTTAATTTTCTAGTTATTTTCTTTGATTTAATTAAAAATACATAGTAAATAGATTTTAAAAAATTGAAATATATTATCTAAAATATTAGAACCCATGACTTTTCATTTGGTTATGGTGTCATTGAAGAAAAATGTATTGAACATAACAAAAAAATATTTTAATTCTCGATCACATATTTATAGGCATCTATTTGATATTTATTATGATTTAAGTGATTCAAATGAGACCCCGTTGAAATTAGTGAGTAAAATGATATATGACCACCACTTCAATGACCAGTTTGATATTTAACGCAATATGAAATATGTTGCTACTTAGAGCATCCGCATTGGCTCCCCCTGTCCCCCATATCTAAATATTTATCTAAATATTTAGGGAAAATGACCACTTTTTATCGAAAAACAAGCTCCATTTGAGTCCTTACTTTGGGGTTTGGTTTTGAGTCTGCTAAACAGAGATGCCAAACATGCACTAAGCTTTATATTGTACAGTGCGAATCTTTGCACTCAAGTCTATAGCTTTCAAATATTGCCTTCATTTGCTGCTGTGCTTTAATTTTAGCAGGTCATAGAAGTTCAAAACATAGAGCAAGACACTCAGACATTACACCTGGTGAAGATACATGAGACGTACAACTCTATAGATTGCACAGCATATCCAGTAGATAAAAGAAAAGCAAGAGTGCAGAGACTGCTGATAGCAAAATAAGCACCTCGGATAACTGAAAATTTTAACGTATTGCAACACTAGAACCTGCACCACTATTATGATTCATGTGAACAGGAGAAAGATGGCCGCTGGATACGCTTTTAAAGAAGGGGAAAGCAGCTAGTCTTTTATGAAAGTACCCTGGTTTGTATTTTAACCTACTTCTGACATGTCTGTTCCATGTCGGGTTTAACCTCACTAGCTGCGTCATTGCCCGAAGCGCAAGGACAAGAAGGGCCGAAGCCCTGATATCCCTGCTGCTCTTCTTCCTGTTTTAAACTTCTTTTTCTGACTTGTTTTCTCTTACACGGCGATGTGGTAAAATTTAGGACAAGGATTTTAAGCTAGAAGCGTATGTCTTTTGTTTGGTAACTAATTTTTTAATTTTATTTTTCCACCAAGTTTATAAGTTGAAAATTACTCATATGTGACTTATTTTATAAGAAGTAAGGTAATTGTGGAGTTAAATTCTGAATTGCACAAATCAAGTACCTATTTTAATTACTTACTAGTTGATAATGTAACATCCCGTATTTTTTAGGAATTTATTCGATTAGTAATAATAATAATATTAATGAGTTATTATTATTATTCATGAGTAAGTATATATATCTTTTATAATTAGAATATTGTTTTAGGATTAATAGTTAAAAAGAAAGGAAGTGAGGGTTTAAAAAAAAAGGGTTAAAGAAAAAATAGAGGGTTTGAGACTTACGTTACTTTTGGGTCAGAAGGAAGAAGGGAAAGAGAGAGAAGAAAGAGAAGAGGAGATTACTAACGTAAATACTATGGTTCTTCGGATTAAGGTAAAAGATTAGAGACTCTTCGATTTATATATACATGTATAAGAGATTGAGTTTTATAATATCCATGACTTTGTTATACAAATTAGGGTTCTTGGATTGGCTTGGAAGGGCTGAATTTGTTGAGAATTAGTGATAATCATTAAGGTGTAAGGTACGGGTAATCTTGTCTCTCTTTGTATGTCTTGTTTTTTTTTTTTTTATAATTAAGATTTTGAAACAGCAGGTTGGAAATACTTCTAGGATGACCTAGAAGCCCACCCGACCCAAAAGGAGCTAAAAGCTCTACAACCTGAAACGGAAGCAACAGAAGGAAAATGTGCTAAATGCACTGAAACTACACCTAAGAAACACTAGTGTAAAACCAAGACACTAGGATCTGGCAAGACCAAAAGGCCAGTGAAAGTTGTGAAGCAGTTGGCGACCTACTGAGAACCACCACCATTGACAGAAGCAAGGTCTTGTGCTATTTCTTGTGTACGAGCCAAGGGTTCACCTGTTGGGGGAAAGCCAACGACATACCCATTCTCATCAGTAGGGATGAGCGAAGTTATGAGCTGTGGGATTGGGGGGCCAAAGCCCATGTCCAAGTCTAGCTTCTCTTGGAGACGACCAAATGGAACTGAAGTGTAGTACATGGTATCCCAGTTGTTTAACCCCACCACTTCTAGGTAATGTGCAGTGCGATTTGCGGTGTCCGCCACATAATGAACTACGTTGTCCCATTCCGGATTGTATCCTAAGAGCTTCTTGATTTGTTCCACGATCCAAAGGCAAGTCCTGTCACCTCTCCCGTCCTTTCTGGTGACCTCAAAATACGAATTGAAGTTATCAGTTTCCAACAGGACAAGCTCGCAGCCCTCCAACCTTGCATGGTTGAGTCCCATGTATAAAGCCCAGAGTTGTGTTGCAAGAGGGGAGAGTCCCTTCATGGTTCCAGTAAGTTCCTTCACCATACGACCCCTATGATCTCTGATAAGGATCCCCACTCCATTAGTGTTGCCATTAAACTGGCGAGATGTTTGCACAACATGAACGTTTACTTTGAACTGATTCCTGAGAGGTGCTTTCCAGGTATAGTAAGCCATGATGGGGAGAAGAAGATGTTTGGAGAGGAGAGTGGATGAAATGTTTGATGTGTATGAATGCTCACAACTGCAAATGGGCAAATAAATAGGCTCCAACTGCGTGTTATGCCCCTTGAGAAGTGACAGGAACCATTGGTTATAAACCAACAAATGTTCAAGCAGTGTGCCTTAACAGGCTAGACTGATAGACAAGTAGGGGAGTGGTATAAAGTGTAGCAAAGGTGTACTCTGAAGAGAAGCAGGGCATGGCTGAATAGTACTCCAAACTAATCTTGAGCCGTGTGTGAGAAAGAAAAACTTATAAAAGTACTGAGGATGCCTGCACGAATGTCCTATGCAAGCGGACTAGACTACATGAACCAGCCCATTAGTAAGTTGGGCCTGTCCAGACCTTGTCTTGCCAGGAAATTGGTCCCATTAATGTGAAGCCTCTCAGTGTACTCTATATTAATATGTTGATACTTAGAATGATCTTCTTCTTCTGCATAAGGAATTTGATCAATAAGCCCAGCTCTATAATTTTGTATATTTTCCCAAAGCACCTTGGAGTCTGTATAGATGACTATGTTTTTGTCAACACTGAATTTGGTGGTCACCTGCTGCAGCATGTATAAAAGGGAATTAGTTTCTGCATGGAGTGGGCTAGTCGCTGTTGAGTGACCACTAAATAAAAATTTGATATCTCCATTGCTGTTTTCTAAGTAACCTCCTACACCAGCTTTGACTATTCCATTACTAGCTTTCCAGGATCCATCTGTGAATCCATAGTAATCTCTTGTAGCTCGAAGTTCTTGTAGTAGGTGTACGTGTATTTTATTAACCGTTTTAGTAGGGTTATCAAACCAATCCAATTTGCTCTCACTGTATAGGATTCCACTGCTAATGCACCATTGGTGCGATCTATGCATTATAAGAAATTGTAGTTGTTTGGACGTAGTCGTGGAGTTTTTAAATATGCGCTCGTTCCTGTTAAGCCAGAGCGTCCACAGTGTAGCAGCCACAGTACTCTTCCAGTGATCTCTATATTTATTATGGTTAGCTGCATTGAACAAACTAAATAGCCAATCATTGACAAGAGTGAGTATATCTACGGTCCTCCACCACTTGTCGATGTGAACCCAGCTTTGATATGCAATGGTGCAGTCTTTGAATAGGTGCTGTGTGTCTTCGATGTGTGTGTTACAAAAAATGCATTGGACTGTGGTTCCAAAGTTTTGTATTCTTCTGGCCAAGAAAGACCTGGTAGGAAGAATATTGTTGACAAGTTTCCAAATAAAAACTTTAACCATGGGAGGAGCTTTGATAGTCCAAATGAAGGCCCATCTAGTAGTTGTGGTGGATTCTTTATTGAGAAATTTATACATACCCGCTGTTGTGTATTTACTGTTTGTGTCTTTTAGTAGTAGAATGTCATCCCTAACAATAGGGGAATAAGCTCGAAGGATACTGTATAGTTCCTCTGCTTCCTCTTGCTGTAGTTGCCTGAGTGGTCTACTCCATAATGTCTGCGGATCATGAAGATTACTCTCCCAAACATCTATGAGATCCCTGATGTATATGAATTTGTACTTAGCAATCCTGTAGTGTCTCGGAAAGATAACCTTTAAAGGGGCCTCTCTTATCCAGGTATCCTCCCAAAATAGAATTCTATCTCCTTTGTTGGCAATCCACTTGTAATTCCCTGCCTGGAATAGGTGTGAGGTGCCTTCATGTTTACGGAGGTATTGTAAATTGTTAATAAGGGTGGATTTGTTTGCCGTTCGATCATCACTAGTCCAGGTGTCGATGTTATCACCATACTTAGCTTTTAGTAGCTTGATCCAAGGAGTTTTTTTGTTTTCAAGTATCCTCCACCACGTTTTACCAAGCATAGCCGAATTCCTGTGCTCTAAATTAGTAATTCCCAGTCCTCCACTCTTTTTGCTTAATGACACTCTATTCCAACTAGCTAATCTCATCTTGTTGGTTCCCCATAGGAAATTCCTCCTGATCAAATTTAATTTGTTGTTGACAGATGTAGGTAATCGAAGAAAATTGAACCAATAAACGGGGAGGCTGTCCAATGTTGCTTTCATAAGAACTAGCTTGCCAGACATGTTGAGATTAGTCGAAGCCCACGTGTTTAGATTGTTATTAAACTTATGTAATACCGGATCCCACGTCGACACCTTATTGTTCGTAGTTCCTATTGGGACCCCCAGGTATTTAAATGGCCAAGTACCGATCTTGCAACCTAAAGAATGAGCCCAACCTTCTATTCTCCAATGTAGGTAATCCAGTGCCAACAGTTCGCTCTTATGGAAGTTTATTTTGAGCCCTGTAAATAATTGGAATGTTAAAAGAATATTTTTGATACTAGATATAGAATTGTCATCGCCATGGATGAATAATAGTGTGTCGTCTGCGAATTGTAGATGAGTAAATGTTTGTTGGCCAATTTGTATGCCTTTGAATTTCCCTTGAGTGTGCGCCACTGAAATCAAGTGGTGAAGTATTTGACCTACGATGTTGAAGAGTAGGGGAGATAATGGGTCGCCTTGTCTGAGTCCTCTATGAGGCTTGAACTCGTTCGTAGGAGAACCATTGACTAAAATTGCTATTCTGATAGAATTGAATATAGACTGGATCCACATAATCCATCTCCTCCCAAAATTCATTTTATGTAATGCTTCCATAAGGAAGTTCCAGTCCACCATGTCGAATGCCTTCTCAAAATCCAGTTTAAGAATTACTCCTTTAGTTTTCTTATTATTTAAAGAGTGTATTATTTCTGAGGTGAGTAGTATCCCATCTGAAATGCTCCGCCCTTGCATGAATCCTGTTTGTTCGGATGAAATGAGTTGAGGGAGAGCAAGTTTGAGTCTGTTGGCCAGTACCTTGAGAAGGAGTTTCATGGTACTATTGATTAGGCTAATAGGTCGGTAACCAGCCGGAGATTGTGGTTTAGTAGTTTTGGCGATTAATGCAATGAATGAGGAGTTAAGTCCTACTGGCAGATGACCTGTGTTATAGAAGGTGTTAATGGTTTCCAAGAAACTGCCCTGCAATATCTTCCAACAGTGCTTAAGGCAAGCTGCGTTGATCCCATCTGACCTAGGCTATTTATTGGAATCTGTCTCTCTCAGCGCCATCCTAATTTCTTCTACGTTGAAGGGTCTTTTCAGTGTGTGTTTAGTAGTGTCTTATAATTTGGTTGTCTCTAGATCACCTAAGCTGAAGGTGGTGCTAGTAGTATCTGAGTTAAAGAATGAGCTGAAATGTTGATAGAAGATTGATTTTATCCTGTTCGGGTCAGATGTCCAGACTCTATTATGCAGTAAGCCAGTAATATTGTTTTGTCGTCTACGACAGCTGACCGATTGGTGAAAATATCTACTATTTTTGTCTCCGAACGCCGCCCAATTAGCTCTAGATTTTTGCCAAATCATATGTTCCTTATGATGGTATAGTGTGTTTAGTTCGGTGGTTAATAACTTAGCCTCAGGTCGATCTACTTCTTCTAGTCTGTCTCTTTCAGCTTCTTTTTGTTGTATTTTACGATCTAAATCCCCAAGTATATGTAGATTCCACAACTTACCTGTATTGCGTATATCACTAATTAGTGTGGAGACATCTTTATTTCCCAAATTATCTGTGGTGCGAATGTTGTTGAGCATACTGTTGAGGGTTGCATCAGTAAGCCAGGAATTAAAAAATTTAAACGGTTTCGGCCCCCAGTTGGAG
Source organism: Saposhnikovia divaricata (assembly GCA_036435485.1). Classification (NCBI taxonomy): domain Eukaryota; kingdom Viridiplantae; phylum Streptophyta; class Magnoliopsida; order Apiales; family Apiaceae; genus Saposhnikovia; species Saposhnikovia divaricata. The sequence continues at coordinate 62,725,928 of CM071595.1, read as the reverse complement.
TGAGTCGTGGCTATCCACAAAGGGCGATGATCTGAGTTTTTCCTGTTCAATGTTTTCACTATCCAGTTGTGTGCTCCAGTCCATTGCCTATTGATAAATACCCAGTCTAATCTACTCTTCTTCCCCGCAGGTCCGATCCATGTGTAATGTAAGGGATGTGTTTGAAGATTGATGAGGCCGTTATTATGGATGAAGTCATTGAAGACATTTGCATCCAAAGTACTATGTGTGCAGTTGATCCTATCAGAGACACCTCGGACGCTATTGAAATCTCCTAATAGTAGAGTAGGGATGTCTCCTAATGAATTAAGCACGTTACTAAGTTGATCCCACAATGTATATTTTTCCGAAGTAGATTGTGGAGCATATACATTAAGACAGGCGAACGAAGTGTTGTTATGTACAGTGGAGCCTAGAAACAGTATCCAATTCTTTGTCATATGGTGATTGCTGTAATTGTAGTAGTGTTTGTCCCATGCTGTTAGAAGTCCTCCCGACAAGCCAATAGATGGGGCCTCCAACCACCCATGTGTACTCTCATCCCAGATGGAATTCTTCTTAGATGCGTCCCAGAAGTGGCATTTGGTTTCTTGCAGGCAGAGAAAATTAACCCTATTGGTCACTATGTGTGATTTCACGTTCCTCCTATTTATGCTGCTATTACAGCCTCTTACGTTCCAAGATAAACCAGAAAATTGATGCATTACCATAGATGGGTGTGTGCGTGAGATGTATTGGTTTATAAGATCGATAAGATGCACTTCATCGTAGTCTCAGTATCCTTTCTAGCTGACAGTCCCATATCTAGTGCATCCTGGAGAATGCGATTAGCCATCGCTAATTATTCCCTTTTTTTATCAAAGATAACAAGTTGCTTGTCAATGCTGTCATCGAAGTCGCGAATTGGAGTATCTAGTGTTTGTGGCTGCCTAAGTGCCCTGTCTACCGATTTGGCCTTATGTTTGGTGTTGTGCTTGTAAGTCTTTTTTGTGTTGGTGTTTGATTTATACTTACGGGGTCTCCCCCTTCCACTTCTAATGTGCATCCCAAACAGACCTTTACAAAGTCCGAGTTGTATAGATTTATGGATTGGTTGATGCGAGTCTACTATGTGAATTTCTTCAGCAGAATAGATTGTCGAAGATGAGTCCAAGGAGTCTGAGTTGCTGGCAGATTTTGTATCTCTGTATTTCATCTTATCGATAAGTGTCTGCCGTAGTGTAGTTTCGGGAGTGTATGAATTATCTCCCATGTCCTTGTTCCCTGATTCTTTGTTAATGCCCTTTTCAGCTGTAGCTTGTATGTTTGTGTCTATGACTTGCTCCCCATGTTCTCTGAGTGTGCCATCATGGAGTCTGTCTCCATCCACCTTGGATACAACGTTGTTACCTATGGCAAGCTCCTCCGGTTCCTCATGTAAAACGTAGTCTGTGTCAAGATTTGTTGTGGCGTTATCGTCTTCTCCCCCTATAATAGTATCCCCTTGTGTCGAGGTGTCCCCTCTGAAATGATAGGACTCTCGATTGATAGAAGAGTTAGTGTGGCATGTCATATTAGGTTGTTCCATGGCGTGCACTATGTATTCTCTACCTTCTACGTCCACCTTGAATGTCTTTGACAGTGGAAGGGGTAATCTAGTATTGATTCTCACCGAAGGAGTAGTGAGGTCATCATTAGACAGGTGTGATGGTGAGTAATCAAGAACAGTGCCCCATTCGTTAACCAGTTTCTCTAGGTTGTGTCTGTTCCACGCAATCAGTGGTATTCCAAGGAAAGTGATCGTGGCACTTCTGGTTGTAAGAACATCCTCCGGGTCAGTGTATTTAACCTCTTCAAAAACGTTGTATAGGAGGTTGTGGTCTAGGCTGTCAAAGGCTTCTCTGTCTGAAAATAGTAGAAGAAATTTATGATATGTGATAGCCTTCACTTGTATAAAGTTAATACTCAGCAGCAGCAGTTTATCATAGATGTTCGCTATTATGTCCCCATTCTGTGTTGTCCCAATCAGACTGAGATGAATTGAGTTCTTGAACCCTTCATCGTGGGTCAATTTGATTGTCTTTAGTTCCATAGATGTTGCGACTTTAGTGTGCTTGTGGAGATTGTCTCCAGTGTGAAAACTACGTTCAGGAGCATCTCCATTGGTTTTGCTGTGTTGATTGCCTCCATTGAAATTGCTGCAATTAGCTGAGTCTCTTTGGCGATTATAGTTCTCTTCTACTACTGGTGAAAATCCTGGACTCGATCTAGGGGGGCCTTTTCTAGCTATGGCCAAACCTAGTCTTCTGCCAAACAATTGAATGTGTTGTAGTGCCTTGATGGCTGTATCTGCCTCTATATTAGATTTCAGTTGTAGGAAAGAAAATCTATTGTTGTTCCTATCCCTCCTGGTTGGTGTATGGATAGTTTTGAAGAAATCATTGCCCCTGACCGATACCCAGATGTCTTGTATACTCGCTCGAGTTGGCAAATTACCAAGGAAAAGATATTGTAATCTGTTGTTTTGTTTCTTCTTCTTAGTGACCAATGTCCATTCTGTTTCCTTCTTGTCTTCTCCTGCAAGCGATGCTCCCTGAGTCGCGACAACATCTGAATATGATCTAACGCCTGGTCCATAGATCGTGGTTTTAACTGTAGTGTTTCCTTTGACTGCTATTGTGCTCCTTTTGTCCCTGTAATGGTCCTCTGCTCCTCCAATGCCGGCGGCTCTGTTGCTCCGGGCGGTTCTGTTGCTCCGGCTAGATCTAGATCTGTATTTGAAATTTGAATTGAGAGTGTCTACTGCTCCCACGCTCCTCATTGTGTGTCTTGTTATCCCAATTTTGTACATCTGATTTCTTGTTAAATTCGTGCAAAATTCATTGTTCATCGGATTGTGTTGATTCTTGATCACCTGGAAATATAATTGAATTATCTACAACTTTCATTCTTTGTGTTTTGTGAAATTCTGCTTGTTTGTTGGTCAAAATCTGCCGTTTGTATAATCTGGTGCGTTAATTTCTGTTGGTATATCATAACTTCGAAAATTCGTAGTAAATTGAGTTTTTATCCGATTATTATGAGCAATACCATTCTGGAAAGCTCGTTTCGACCTCTGTGTTTTGTATTCATATTCCGCTGACCAATTATGTGATTTCAATGTCATAAATATCGAATTACTACTGTGATCAGTGCCTGATTCTGTTATTGCAGTCCGCATTTTCATTGTTTCTGAATTCGTTACTTCTCCGTTTTTAACAAGCCTTACCATTCTGGAAAGGTCTCGGAATCCTCTACGACTTTCGTGTTTTATATTTTTTCTTTTGAGCTCATCTTAGTGGAGTAAATATTTGATTTTATGGGCTGATCTATCCTACAAATTATTTGTGTAATATATAATATTTGATCTTTGAGTTTATTATCGAGTAAGTGATATGTGAGATATTTGTGAAGTTTGAGTAATGTGTTTTCGGTTATATTTTGATATACAAATGATGTGGGAGATGTTAGATATTTGGGTAGCATTGTGCTTATTGCCGTGCAAGTCCCTGTAAGAATTTGAGTAGCGTTAAGCAAGCCCCTGTAAGAATTTGGGTAGCGTTAAGCAAGCCCCTGTAAGAATTTGGGTAGCATTAAGCAAGCCCCTGTAAGATTTTGGGTAGCATTTGCTTTGTGCTTTGCAAGCCCCTGTAAGATCGTCTCCGTTGTTAGTAAGTAAGTTACTTTGAATATTATTTGTAATTGTAAGAGTATGTGTTTCATTATATTTAATTAATTAAATTTTGGATTTAATAGCTGTGATTATTATGTGTAAGTTGTACGCATATTTGTAAGAGTAAAATTATGTTTTAATTTGAAATCATTTATATTTTTAAAAATTATGAGTTGAGTGTCCTTTTTCTAATTGTCTCATTCTATATGTACTTGTTCTTAATTTAGATATTCGATTTTTTATTCGTCATTTCATCATCTTAGTCTTTGTGCAGCTTTGCATTGTTCTTTATTTGGATATTCAATTTTGTTCGTAAACTCATTGTCAGTAACTTTGTTCAGTTATATTGTCTTCGTATGTAGTTTTCATCCAGCTTTTATTCATTATTTTGATACCCGTATATGAGCCTTTCGCTCACTGCCGATCCTTTGTTTCTCTTATTTTTCCCGGCAGGTGATCTTATTTAGGTGAGCTACTTATTTGGAAGAGTGCGAGTTCCAATATTTGGAGAATCTAGCTGTACTTTTAATTTATGAATTGTAAGATTTTGGGTTTTGAGAAGTTGTATCGTTTCATTCAATTTTTATTGGATTTTATAATTAAGCGTATTTGTTAGGGTTGTTAAAGATAACCCGTGCCAAGTATGGGCACAGATTGAACACAAACCAAGATTAAAATATTAAAATATTATTTAATTATATAATTATGAGAATCGAATCCAAAATAAAACTAAAAAAATTAAAGTAAATAATTTTTTACAATTATATAGTTGTAAGAAATTGAACCCAAGATGAAATTAACAAAAATTAAAGTAAATAAATCTTGTATAATTATGTAATGTAAGGAATCGAACCCCGAATTTAGTGATAACCAAATTTGGTACTTCCTCTGTCCCGGAATATATGACCCGCTCAATATTTCCCAAAGATCAAGAAAGTTTTTTTGACTCTATACGTTGGCAGCCTTTGATTGGTTGATTTGGCCACTTGCCCAGCAAAATTAATTCTTTAGTTTCGGTGTTAGTGTATTATATTGTATAATGATTTGGTAGTGGGTGTAATAGTGAAAAGTAGTGGATGTTATAATGTTTATTTAATAAAGAAGGAGTATAAAAAAAAGAGAAGTAGTGGATGTAATAGTGAAAAGTAGTGTACAAAAATAGTAAGAATAGTAGGTTCATTCTTTTTGGGACGTCCCAAAAAGGAATAATTCCAGAGTAAGGTTGGATAATACAAGTGATTAAGGGTATATTATCTATCGATTCAGGTCTTGGATTAAACACTCGCTCACCCCCCAAAATTGTGCAAAAACATGGAATAAAAAGTATATTACACCTCACGAGCTATTGGTTAGTGGTTATGAGCTAGTGGTTAATGGTTAGTGGTTAGAGTATATTAAGTGGTTAGAGGTATATTAAGACTTGAGAAGAAATATTAGATGCAAAGAGCCGCTGGATATATGCTTTTAAAGAAGGGGAAAACAGCTAGTCTTTTATGAAAGTACCCTGTAACTTTAGCTTGTATGGCAACAAGGGCCCTAAGTTTTTTCCCTTTGTGACTTGGACTTGGAAGATAACTGGTATATCTTGGAAACACTAATATGTGCCAAGGAGGGCCCTAAATTTGATGGCGCCCTGGTTTGCATTTTAAGATACTTCTTCTGACATGTCTGTTCCAGGAATGGGGTTAAAAATTTTGCTACTGAGTTGTAGAGCTTTTACCCTGGATTAGAGGGAGCCCTTCCAAAAATTCTCAATGGCACAAGGCCAAGGAGGGAGTTTGGAAATAGTTTTCAACCAGCAATTGACGCGCCTCGGGATTAACCTCACTAGCTGCGTCATTGCCCCAAGCGCAAGGACAAGAAGGGCCGAAGCCCTGATATCCCTGCTGCTCTTCTTCCTATTTTAAACTGCTTTGTCTGACATGTTTCTCTTGCACGGCGATGTGGTAAATTGAGGACATTGAATTTAAGCCATGGTTGTTCTTTGCATTCTAGAAGTGTCAATATATAAGATGTGTTTTATTTATAAGTTAAAAATTACTCACATGTAAATTATTTGACTTCAATATATTATATACTTCTGTATATAATTGGAGAGTAAACGGATTTTGGTGGTTTAGCATGGTTTGGTTGTCAGCGGACAACTAAAAAGGAAGTTTATATTAAATATAAAAAATTTATTTAATATAATTTAAAATAGATATACAAACAAGTTACAGTAAATAACAATAATTTCATTAAAAAGTAAAATTTTTAGAAACTTGAAAGTAGTATAAGTGGTGTAAATTTAACAGTTAATGATTTGAATATAAAAAAAAATAAATTTTAGAACTCATATGTACAAATAATTTTTTTTGGAAATACAAGTCAAATTTTAATACGTAATTTCAGTTATCGCGAAAAATTAATATAATTGAATTATGGTATCCACAATCCCTCTTGAAAAACAATAAATATTTTAATTAATAAATATAAACATGTAATAATCAAAATATACAGAAATGAAATGACAATATCAAAGTGAAGATAGAGATTAAAAAACTTTCTACAAAACCAAACTACTATTAACATATTTTCAATTATAATATTGTGTCATATTACAATTTATCAAATTAAGATTTAGAAAATCACTGAATCAACCAATATAAAGTCTCGAACAAATTTAAAAATTTAGAAATATCATAAAAAAACAAAATAAAAATTGAAAACAAAAAATAAAAATAAAAGCGAAGAGATTTTGATGGTTTGGCATTATAACGGAAATTTTGATGTATAAACTTTGATGTGATTAATAAAATTAATAATTGGAGCAAAGAGATTTATGTGATTTTGGACTTGTCTAAACGAAACATGATTTGTTTACCTAGTAGGATTTATCGATGATGCTTGGAAACGAGATCCTTTGGGCTTAGTCAAGGCAGGTATGGGTGGATTATTGCTATTGGACCCTTCTTCTTCGGCCTTTAGTTCTTCAGGTCCAACTCTTTAATCTCCTCATGAAACTGAACTCTGAAGTAGAGGCTCTTTTATTCTTATTGGACCAAGTTGCAAGTAGTGAATATAGAGAAGCTCAAATCACCCATGTTTTCATATTGTAAGAACAAGTCAGCAAATTCCCCATTTGAGTTCCTAAATTAAAATTTAGAGATATATCGTTGATCATCAGGCAAATTCACCACAAGCTTTTACTTGGATATGGAGGATCCTACGTCGTGACACTTATTCCCAAGATCTAATTCCCGAATCATGGATTATGATTAGGGCTGGGAATCGGATAATTAGGATACGAATTGTACTATATCCGGATCCGTATCCGGGAGTTTAAAATCATATCCGGATTCGTATCCGTATCCGGGAAAAACGGAAGGAAAATATTCGGATTCGTATCCGTCGGATATATATCCGGATACGAATATTATCCGGATCCGTTTTTCAAGCAGTGCAAAAAAAAAAAAAAAAAATTGAGGCATAATTTTTGGCATTCAAGCCATTTTTTTAACAAAATACATCAGATCACAAGTTAACAGCAACCAACCAACATTCGTTACATAAGTTTTAGCATTCAAACCATTTTTTTAACAAAATAAATCATATCAAAAGTTCTAAATTTGTCTACAACAGTTTTGAATAAATAAAAAAAGCATTTCTTCAGCCCACAGGCCAACGATCAGCAACATTGTAGCACTGGCCATTAGCATACTCTTTAGTTTAGTCCTTCCCAGTTGGTAAATGCAGAACCTGAGAAAAGCATACAAACAAAATGAGTTGCAGCTTGCAGGTTAACTACACAATTAATACAGTTTACGAGCACCTAACTCAATAAACATACATGCAATTTCATCAACACTATCCTGCATAAATTACCAAAACATAAACTAGATCTTGATCCTACATAAAATTGAAACTCTTTGCAGTGATAAAAGCAAAAAATCAACAAGAAATCATTATACTACAAAAATTGAGGATAAATGTGTATTTAACAAATTATGAAAAGGAGATACCTTTTAAATGTGTTTTACCTAATTAAATGTACTTTAATGTGTGTGGTGATACCTTTTATTAGGGCAGTATGAAACAAAATGTCACCCAAAAAGACAGAACAGAACATTAAAACTCATTTTTACACAGCGACCATAGTTTTACTAAAGGCTCATGTAGGCATAGGTGATGTGTAAAGTGAAAGTCTATCATAATTCATGAGTCTTAAGAATTTGCTACATCATATTAAAAGCTTACTAAAGTAACAATATACATCCAAAGTAGACTCCTCAATGTAGGCACAAGAAATTTAGTGAAAAACGGCAGTTTATGACATAGTACTATAAAGTTGCATTTGAGACCTTAATTACCACCGACAAAATTAGATGACTATATATATCAAGAAAGATACAAAAGCTTTTGAGAAATGGGAATTTTTATTATTCTCATTCGACAACTTTTTATGTGATTTTTCAGATGAGTTGTTCCTTGATCACTTGCCCCATTAAAATTTTGATGACAGTACTTACAAATAGCATCAACCTTATTCATACCTTCTTCAGTTTCAGTTTTGATACGATCGAAGTGCTCCCAAACAGCAGATGTTAATACCTTCTGTTTCTTGACAACTGGTTGCTTGGCTTGTTTCTTTTGACTAGCCAAATCTTCTTGTGAGATGACAGTACAATCTTGATCATTCTGAGACATATTTGCACCACATTTAGTCGATACCATGCCAACAGAGTTTGATGATGCTGAACCTCCTGAACCATTTCCTTCAGTTTCCCACAACAAACAGTCAAACATCATGCTTCTAATCTAAACATTATAATATAAACAATTAAACATTGTTTAAATCATTGCAAAGAGTAAATGTAAGATAATACCTTGTTCCATTATTCACTGTTTGAACAATCGGTCGTGTTAAATCTGAAACCCAATCAAATTCGTCAATTAGGAGAAGTTAGGAGAAGAATATAGAATTTAGTAAGAATCTTGTTGTGGAAAAGTAGTATTCTATTGTCAAGTATAAGGGCTCCTGGATAACCTATCATTATTGAAGGAAGGAGAAAAGTTGATCACATCAATTAAATAGACTGGATCACAAGCATGAGTTAGCAGGCACAGCACACATGTTGAACTGAATGTTTCATAACACAAGTACTGCTCCTTAAAATGTTTTATGCCCTTTGTCATTTCTTGCTTGTTACATTATGGGAGTCAAGTAACTTACAGCCAAAATAATGTGCGACTACAAAATACAGCACTAATGTACACATTCTACATTATCATATATTCATATTACATAATTTAGCAAGGAAGTAAACGGAAAAACTCAGCCACTACATTAAGAACGTTTAAGAAATCATCTATAACTATTCACCAACAGTGTAGCAACTAAATGTAAAAATTGTCCAGCAAATACATTTACTAACTTCTCCTAATTCTGAAACCCAATCAAATTCGTCAATTAAATCTGAAACCCAATCAAATTCGTCAATCAAATCTGAAACCCAATCGGTCGTGTTTGAACATTGTTTAATATAGAAGAATCTAATAATTATTACAAGAACTAAATGAATAATGAATACTCAATTAGGAGAAGTTTAAATAACATACCTTAAATGAAGTAGTCGAAATAGGATTGAATCTGAGATATAAGATGGCGGATTGATTACTGCGACACTGCGAGTGCGAGCGGCGGATTCGATACTGAGGACTGAGGAGTAAGGCCTGAGGAGTAAGGGGGCGGCGATTAGGTTTTTGAGACTTCAGGATTTAGGATTTAGTCGACTGTAATGTAAATGTAATTAACTAATTAGTAATTATGTAAGTCTGTAACATATTTTTTCTTTTTTTTTTGTTCAAAATTAATAATTTTTTAATGTTAAAGACTTACGGTCTTCTCAAATCTTAACCTTAAAGTCCTTAATTACAATTAGTTTATATAGTAAGTGAGAATATATTATAAAATTTATATTAACAATATATTATTAAATTTTAAAAAAATTATATATATATATATATAATATTATATATATATATATATTTTTTTCGGATGCGGATATTTTCGGATACGAATATGCCAATATCCATATTCGTATCCGTATTTGTCGGATGCAGATACGGATAATATCCGTTTTGTTACGGATACGGATAATATCCGCTTTTTCTCGGATACGAATGCAGATATTTCGAACGGATATCGGATTTTCCGAATTTTTTTCCCAGCCCTAATTATGATATCACTTGTTGTATAATGCATAAATTTATTTTTGGATCACCCCTATAAAATCTCGTACTAATGGATGGAATTAATTGACTGTTCTAAATACAATAGAGTTAGTAACTGATTACTTTAAATACAAGAAAATTATTCCTTATTTTCTCAATGTGGTATTTGAGTTACACACCCAACCTAGACAATTAAGTGATTATCAATTTTGTTCAAGTCTCCTCCGAGTATGCTCTGTTGACGACTATATGTTCTGAATTTTTGTTTACTCGATAAAAGTTCTTTAAATTTATCATGTATACCTTGATAAAACAAACGTTTTCACTAAGGCATCAAATCGGCTAGCTAGTTTTATAAAAAAATGAAACACCTATATTGCTTGCATGTTCTGGCAAACAGAATTGTCATTGCAAACAATTATAATATATGATTTATCAAATTTATGTACAATTCATTTCATATAAATAAATAAATTTTTAAGAGATTTATATGATTTGTACTATATGCAATAATATAATTTATAACTAGCGTAAAAGCACTCGTCGTTTTCACAATTTGTACATATTTATACACCTGCTACATAGGGAAAAATTACTGAAATTTGCAATCAAAATAGAAATTTTTATAACACATCAAGTCCGAACTTCCATAACAGAAGCTGTTTAATGGAACTATGCATGACACATACAAATCCTTTAACTCAATATCTATCGGTACTTTTATATTCACCACTTACCGGTAGACTCCTTCTAAAAAAAGTAAAAAAAAAAAAAAAATTATTTTTAAATTTTAGGACAACTTCAACCTAAGGAATACCGGTATGCCAATTGGATATCCCACATATTTGGTAACCAAATGAGGACGATAGGAATAAACTTTCATCAAATGGGTATTTCATATATGGAATATGCATTTGGCTATCCAAAACAATTATTTTACGATAATATTTGTGAGTGGAATATCTTATAGAGAATGGGTATTTCATATATGGAATATGCATTTGGCTATCCAAAACAATTATTTTACGATAATATTTGTGAGTGGAATATCTTATAGAGAATAGATACTACCAGTTGAAAGTTTCTTCTATTCTTAATGACTCCTGATGGTCTCATCCTGAGTCTTAACTACCAAAGGTGTAATACAGTGACGGAAGAACTTTCAACTCTGTACCTTTTATAATCTTTCAAAAGAGATGATATTTGTTGGAAAATTGGTTTAAAATCCTTCTGAGTCTTGGATCTTAGGCAGGATATTTGACATGAGTGCACACCAGTTCCATGGTCGCACAGTGTGTGACATAAACTCTTGGCTTCGAGATATAATTTCCGGGATTGACTTACAATTCACGACAGAGTTACTATGTTGCCCAAACCAGAGGTTAAAGTCAAAGACAAAACGTTGCATATATTTACATAAATTTTTCATATGTATGTCACACTAGAAAATACTCTAATCTTAGGTAATTTCCGGAGGTCGATCTCGGGGCCTTTTTTCCTCTCCAAATACTGCTGCCTTCATTTGCTGTGCTTTAATTTTAGCACGTCGCTGAAGTTCAAAACATAAAGTTTTTAGCAGGTCATAGAAGTTCAAAACATAAAGTTACTCGGACATTACACCTGGTGACGATACTTGTGACGATACATGGAAACAATATTTGATTACAACTCTATAAATTACACAGCATATATATCCAGTGGAGAAAAGAAAAGCAAGAGTGCAGAGACTGCTGATAGCAAAATAAGCACCTCGGATAACTGAAAATTTTAACGTATTGCAACACCAGAACCTGCACCACTATTATGATTCATGTGAACAGGAGAAAGATGGTATAATATGTGCTATGTGTAGGCTGAAATATGTTGTGCGCCATACGGCCTCAGATCCACATGACACATACCGTGAGACCCATTCGACAAGACTTGAGAAGAAAGATTTGTAAAATCGAAACACCAAAAGGATAAAACTAGGGTGTTTTAACCGAAAAAAGATCCACTACACCTATGCTCTGTTTGGTTGGAGTGAAAGAAATGGCAAGTAATGGAACAAACAATTGTGAATAAAATCAAGGAGAACAGGGAAGGGTGAACAAGAGAGCGAGGAAGTTTGTGTACTTACAAAAAATGTTAACAATATATATAAACAAAGCTAGGCAGCTCTAAGTCTCCGGCCAGCATGCTGTCAACAATAATAACTAAGTGGAATTAAGTCATGCACAGATGCATTCTATAGTACTTATTTCCAGCTCTGCAGGAGATAAGAACTATAATCTGGAACATTTACAAAATATTAGATGCAAAGAGCCGCTGGATATGCTTTTAAAGAAGGGGAAAGCAGCTAGTCTTTTATGAAAGTACCCGGTAACTTTAGCTTGTATGGCAACAAGGGCCCTAAGTTTTCCCTTTGTGACTTGGAAGATAACTGGTATATCTTGGAAACACTAATATGTGCCAAGGAGGGCCCTAAATTTGATGGCGCCCTGGTTTGTATTTTAAGATACTTCTTCTGACATGTCTGTTCCAGGAATGGGGTTAAAAATTTTGCTACTGAGTTGTAGAGCTTTTACCCTGGGTTAGAGGGAGCCCTTCCAAAAATTCTCAATGGCACAAGGCCAAGGAGGGAGTTTGGAAATAGTTTTCAACCAGCAATTGACGCGCCTCGGGATTAACCTCACTAGCTGCGTCATTGCCCCAAGCGCAAGGACAAGAAGGGCCGAAGCCCTGATATCCCTGCTGCTCTTCTTCCTATTTTAAACTGCTTTGTCTGACATGTTTTCTCTCACACGGCGATGTGGTAAGTTGAGGACATTGAATTTAAGCCATGGTTGTTCTTTGCATTCTAGAAGTGTCAATGTATAAGATGTATTTTACTATATGATAGACTTTTTGCATAAGAAGTAAGGAGGTAATTGTTGAGTTAAGTTCTGAATTGTACAAAGCAAGTACTTATCTCAATTTTTTTTTTTTTGAGAAATTATCTTAATTATTTATTTTGACTTTTGCAATTTTATTTTTATAAAAGTAAGAGATATTTCTGTTAGAGGTATTTTTAATGTTTATTGTTATTTTGTTAATTTTATACCTTATAAGTTTTATATTATTAATTAAAAATATTACTATCCAAATTGATAACAGTTCACAAGTCAACTTGTGAATTAATAAAAGGCAAATCCATCACTACACCAAGTACACGTACAAGATAAGTACACTAATTACTACTTACTCGTAGTAGATAATATTATACTACAAATTATAATAAGTTGTTGGAAAGATTCGAACCTTACACTTTTATATATAACAATTTTCAGTATTAAATTTAAATTAATATGCTATTGGCCGGAATCGAACCTTAAACCTCTGTATATAACAATTTTTAGTATTGTTATATTTAACTGTCATCATTTATTTGAGTTGAAGATTTAACTATTATGAAGAAAAGGAATAACAAAAAAGGATTAAAAAAAATGGGGTTAACCAAACTACAAAATATATCCATTTTGATTATTATAGTATAGTATAGATTCCACGTAACTTGTACCGTGCAAATCTTTACACTCAAATTATAACTTTCAAATATATATGAAATTTATGTTGGAGAGGTCATCCCCTATGTAAGTTATCTAAAGCGCCTTTTTCTCTCCAAATACTGTCTTCATTTGCTTTGCTTTAGTTTTAGCAGGTCGTAGAAGTTCAAAACATAATTTTTTTGAAGATCGCAGAAGTTCATAACGTAAAGGGACTCGGACATTACACCTTATGACGATACATGTAACATAAACATGGAAACAACATTAAAAAAATGAGTAAATTACAAAGTGGTGGCTGAACTTTACCCACATTTACATTTTGATGGTCATAATTTAAAATTTGCAATATGTTAATCATATATTGTTTTTGTGTTCCAAAAGAGTGGCTATGGACCACTTTTTTGAACTATCTGTTCTCAAAATAATTGTCATTAGCCATTTTTTTGAAATATAAAAGTAATATTTGATGAGTATTTTGCAAAATTTCAAACTCTAGTCACTAAAATGCAAATCTTGATTAAGTTCAGTCACAATTCTATAATTTTCTTTTGAGAAAACTCTATGTAGTGCACAGCATTTTCAGTACAGAAAAGAAAAGCAAGGGTGTAGAGACTGCTGATAGCTAAACAAGCACCTCGGATAACTGAATTCTTAGCTAATTGCAACCCTAAGGAATTGCACGTTACTTTAATATATATATTGACGGATTCAATTTCATGCAGTTCTTTGGTGTCCTTCGAAGTAATTTTTTAATTTTTAACTTATAAATTAGTTATCAGATAAAACACATCGTCTAATACCGGACTCAATTAAAGCTCTTCAGATAGATCGTAGCCAAACTTGAGATCATAAATAGAAATATAGATATAGATGTCGTTATCTGATCATTGACATGAAATCATATACTAAGATTGCAACAACTTCAGAGTTTAAACCTATCTAAGTCGCATGAATTTGTCATATAGAATACATTGGATTTGATAAAGATAGGATTCGATTACTAGTACTGAGTACTGACAAAAAAATTAAATTGGCTTTATAACTTGACAGTCATGAGCCCAGAAATTGTTTCCTTCACTGGCTAAGAGTAAATCCTTGGTCCATTGTTGAGGGTTGCCATGTCCTTCTCCGTACTGATAAAAGGTTTGCCCTGTTCATGCCATATCTGGATTAGCAGCTAGAAATGCTTAGCAGAAAGGATATTGTCCCAGCAAATCTTTATTTAAAGAGCTCCACCAGATTCTGGATCAGAAACAATTCCCTTGCACCAGAAATGATGTTCTACTAACCTTATGTGTTGGAAACACTGAGATATGCCAACACGGCACAAGCCTTAAATTTGATGGAGCCCTTTTTTGTATTTTAAGCTACTTCATCTGACATGTCTCTTGGTCCCAAGGATGTGGTAAAACTGAGTACATTGATCTTAAACATTAAGATAGCGTTGTTCTTTGTATCAATATTGAGGTCTTTAGCAATCAGCCCCTTAAAATAAAAAGAATTGGTATTATTGCAATCACGGCCTTTAGCAGGCATTGCCTTGAAATAAGGTGGTTTTCAGTTGATGAAATTTTGCTACTGAGTTGTGGAGCTTTTACCCTGGGTTAGAGGGAGCCCTTCCAAAAATTCTCAATGGCACAAGGCCAAAGAGGGAGTTTGGAAATAGTTTTCAACCAGCAATTGACGCGCCTCGGGTTTAACCTCACTAGCTGCGTCATTGCCCCAAGCGCAAGGACAAGAAGGGCCGAAGCCCTGATATCCCTGCTGCTCTTCTTCCTGTTTTAAACTTCTTTTTCTGACTTGTTTTCTCTTACACGGCGATGTGGTAAAATTTAGGACAAGGATTTTAAGCTAGAAGCGTATGTCTTTTGTTTGGTAACTAATTTTTTAATTTTATTTTTCCACCAAGTTTATAATTTGAAAATTACTCATATGTGACTTTTTTATAAGAAGTAAGGTAACTGTGGAGTTAAATTTTGAATTGTACAAATCAAGTACCTATTTTAATTACTTACTAGCTGATAACCCGTGTCATGAATGGGTACAGATTGAACACAAACCGAGATTAAAATATTAATATACTATTTAATTATATAATTATGAGAATCGAATCCGAGATAAAACTAAAAAAATTAAAGTAAATAAATCTTTACAATTATATAGTTGTCCGGTTCGACCTACTTTTGGATAACAAGAAGTAAGAAATCGAACCCAAGATGAAACTAACAAAAATTAAAGTAAATAAATCTTGTATAATTATGTAATTGTAAGAAATCGAATCCCGAATTTAGTGATAACCAAATTTGGTATTTTAATACTTTGGTACTATTGTGTACCGTTAAAACATGGTTTTCCAGAGCAAGGTTGGATAACACAAGTGGTTAAGGGTATATTATCTATCGATTCAGGTCATGGGTTCAACACTCTCTCACCCCTGAAAATTGTGTAAAAACATGGAATAGAGAGTATGGACCTGTTTGGCTGGACTTAAATTAAGTCTTTATGGACTTATTTTCGGGTAAAAATTTCATATTTTGATAATTTTTATATACAAGTATTTAATGTATGTTTGAGATTCTATAAGTTGAAAAAAAAGTTAACTTTTTTCAGAAAAAAGTTAGGAATCTCTTTGTCTTAAAATAAGTTGACTTATTCTGGAAAAAAGTTCCCCCAAACAAGCTAGTGGTTAATGATTAATGGTTAATGGTTATGACGCTAGTGGTTAGAGTATATTAAGTGGTTAGTGGTATATTATCTATACTTTTTATTCCATGTTTCAAAAAAACATGGAATGAAGAGCATAGATTCTGAACTGTACCTCACGAGTCATTGCCCCAAGCGCAAGGACAAGAAGGGCCGAAGCCCTGAAATTCCTTGTGCGAATATGAGATTCAAGTTTGAAAGGTCATCCTGATATCCTCATATAACCAGAGGTTAAAGTCAAAGACAAAACGTTGCATATATTTACATAAAGTTTTCATATGTATGTCACACTAGAAAATACTCTAATCTTAGGTAATTTCCGGAGGTCGATCTCGGGGCCTTTTTTCCTCTCCAAATACTGCTGCCTTCATTTGTTGTGCTTTAATTTTAGCACGTCGCTGAAGTTCAAAACATAAAGTTTTTAGGAGGTCATAGAAGTTCAAAACATAAAGTTACTCGGACATTACACCTGGTGACGATACATGGAAACAATATTTGATTACAACTCTATAAATTACACAACATATATATCCAGTAGAGAAAAAAAAAAGCAAGGGTGTAGAGACTGCTGATAGCTAAAGAAGCACCTCTGATAACCGAATTTTTAACTAATTGTAACCCTAAGGAACTGCACGTTACTTTTGTAACATATATTTCGTGCAGTTCCTCAGTGTACCATATAACGCCTTAGAAATTTCAATTTTTTTTAAATTATTATGTTTTTTATTTATTATAAATTATATTATGTGAATATTGTTGGAAGGAATATATGTGGAATTGTGTTTATGTGCTCCCGTGATGATTCGTGTATGCCGTGTAAGTCGGTGTATTTTTATTTGTATTTTTGAGGATTTAAATATATTTAAATCATGCATTTTTGATCCTTTGTCAATTTTATAAAATTATCGGAGGAATTAAAAATCATGAAATCTTTTGAAATATTATCTTTATATATTTATTAAGTTTTTAAAATTGTTGGGTGGAGTAATTTGGGTGTTTTTGTATTTTAAAATGATTTCAAGAGTTTTATTGCATTTAAAGGATCAAAACTTGAAAAATTCATAATTAATTCATTTTTGATCTGAAAAATATTTTAAAAATATGTGTGTGCTCGTAATTTTATATTCCTTATTTTAAAAATAAAAAGTTTAATTTTCCGGAATTTTGATTTAATTTCATTTTTTAAGAGTTGATTTGTTTTAATATCGAGTAAGTAGTTTTTTAATTGGGACCCGGAATAAGTGTAACAGTGAATGAATTATATTGGGCCAGGCCCAATATATCAAAAGAAAAACCGCAGCACACAACAGAGGTCGGGGAGAGAGAAGTGAAATTGGGGAAAAAAATTAGGGTTATAGAAATTGGGGATTTGGGGGAAATTGAATTAGGGGAGAGTATTGAAACCAATTGTGTATATATATATAGATATATGTGTATGTATATATCTCGTGTGTGTGTTGTGATGGAAGGAGAGGGCGGTGGAGATGAAAGGAACGGGGAAGGGGGCCACGCGAGTTGCAGTGGTGGCGGTGACCCGTCAGAATCGCGTTTGGTGGCGCGGTATGGCAGCAAGGAGGATAGTGCGGTCGTGGTGGAGGGTCTGTGCAGAGAGAGGGAGAAAGGGGATAGAGAGATACTTCGTGAAATTGGAAATCGGAAGGTATATCTTTAATTATTTATTTAATTATTTTTTTCGATGTAAATATTTAATTTTCATTTTAGTTGCAAATTGCGATTTAAGTATTTAATTGTTGTAATTTAATTAGTTTAAATTGCAAGTTGGATATGTTGATTTTCGTAAATAGATTATAATTGTTAAATATGATTGAGGGGTTAAATTGCAAGATTATGTGTTAATTTTCATAGTTGGATTAATTGTAAATTATGAATATTGTTTAATTTCCATTATTTAGTTCGGAGAGAATAATTGTTAATTATAATTGTTGAGATTAGTTAAGAGTTCGATATATGTTCGGGTTTAATGATGGTTATTTGTTGATTATTATTTGTCGATTAATGTTTGGTGTCTATATGATTTTACTTATTGGAAATGGTTTCAGTAATGTATGCGGGTTAAATATCGTAAATCGAGTTATAGTCTTTTAGTAGAGGGTTTGATATGATTACGTGAATAATGCATGTTAAGTGGCTAGTTGTATTATTTGAATATGGATCGAAATCAATGGTACTCTTCGATTAATTGAACTTAATCGATCTAGTAGATTAAAGTCAATTGATTAATTGTTTTAAGAACTGGTTCCTAGGGATTTCATTTAATATTATATGTTAATTGCTTACGTGATTAAATGGAATTGTAAAACGTCGCAAAGGATGGACGTTATAGGATTTAAATTATGGATTTGAATAATTGTATATCTGAAGGATAAATTGTTAGATTCCAATTTCTTATGTGTTTATGTGATCAAGTGTTGAATGCCATTTGTATTTATATAATTTCTTATGTGTTTATTTGCGAGGAGTTGAAATGAGAACACGAGTCTTAAATGTCAATATTTAAGCACTCGTGTAACTCTCTTCAACTAGTTCCTCGGGCTTACGAATATCCATGATTTGCTATCACGAGTATAATTAATATACTTGAGTGGTGTGATCATCGATATAGCGTAAGTAATAGTTAGTGCTAGGGGTTGTTCCTAGGGCTTACGAACATCCATGATTGATTGTCACGTGTATCATTAAAATGCGTGAGAAATACGATCATTGGTGTAGCGTAAGTAGTAGTGTACTGTAAATTATTATGTGCTGCATGTCAGGGCGGGTACTTTTCATTAATTGTTTACTTTTATGTTGCTGCAAGTTGAGGCAGCTTTATTTTTGCAAAAACAGGGTTGAATTGTATTTGAGGGGCTGTGCCCATAGTCCGATAAACGAATACTTCATGCCGAAATTTTCTAAAAATCCCCTGCAAATCTATTTAAAACCTATTTAACCTATTTAAATTCAATGCTTGAAGGTGTGTTATGATTACTAAGGGTTTAAGTATATGTATCAGTGGATTATTTCAAGAATATATTGTGAGTTTAAATATTAAGTGGTTGTGTTGTTTTGAAATGGTTATGTGACTTAGTTGATTATAGTGAGACTATTATGTGAATATGAATGATTATGTCTATATGTATTGTATATGTAAGCATTATAGGACGCGCATGGGTAGAATAGAGCAAACGATAAGTTTTGCTTGAGTTAATACTGAAATAGTATCTGACCTTGTAAAGGTTTGAATAGGAGACATGGCCAAGAGCGGTGCACGGGTAAAAAGAAAGACGAATAGAAGGACAAGTATCAAAGCCGACGGATGTATTGACGTGGAAGTTAGTGAGTTACGAAGTAGAAATGGAAGTAGGGCCAAATAAAAGGCTAGCAAGTAAAGAAATGTCGTGAAACTGAGTTATGGATCGATGTTAAGGTCGAGAACTCCGTGAATCGAGGCAAGTGTTTGCTCTTCACTTATCTTTCAAGTGATGCAATTCATTCCTTTTGTCGTATAATGTAGTTTGGTCAAATGTGTTTAGAAAATGATATACATCCCAGTTAGCATGGAATGTTTATTTTCCCTACCCCTAATTCGAATACCAAGTTTTTAAAAGAACCTTAAATATAATCTTTCCCGCTTATATACTTTACTCAAGCTATGGCATTGGATTCCTCAACTGAATACTATTTCTTTTATTTTCTTCAAAAATGTTTAAAAGACGTTCTAAATAGAGAGAATCCAAGTTTAAAATTTTCACGAATACCTGTTAATAAAATTCTTGATTTTTCACATAATTTCTCCAGTGGACCCTTTTATGAAAATGTTTCCTTCAAACTGATTTGCGACTAACTATTCTGAGATTATTTTACAAATAATCGTTTAAACTACTTTAATCGTTTATGTCAGTTAAGCCTTGCAATGTGTTGAAAATTTTATTAAAAGCGTAGTGCTTGCCTATGTCCTCGCCCTAGCGTAGAATTTCATATGATGATAATCTGGTTGCAATTTATATCTCTTATCGTTGCCCAAGTCGATTTACTCTTTAATCAAGTTAATGACAATGTGCCTCAATACTCATATCTATCTTGTCGATACCTATTCGAATTATCGTTCTTTATATTCCCTGTTCCATTCATTATCGAACTTGTTGATATTCGTTGAATATTTTGATTATTCATTTATCACCATGTATTGTATTGAACTTGTCGATGCTAGAAGATATTGTTGTTTCCTTATAACTCTTAATCTTGAGTTATTATTCTGGACGTGAGTTTCCAGTTGTTTGGAGATCAAAGGTTGTCGATTGTCCCGACACCTAGTGTGGATGATTTAGAATTGGAAATGTTTTTTTAAATGTGGCCCTTGGGGTGTAAAACCCTTCGGGGTGGGACCTTAATATGGTCGGAAGTTAAGGCCAATGTGTGCCATAGATCCAATTAAGGACATTGCTGTGCGCGTTTGTCCTAGGACATTACTGTGTGCGTTTGTCCGGGGTTAGTGCTGACTGATCAGCAGCCTAACCTTGATGTTTTTTTTAAATAAAAAAATTCCAATTCTAATCTATATTCTGCGATTGAGATGTTAGTTCTTGACTCCTTGGAAGTCCGATTCAATAATATTTTGATATCAGAATTTTTATCAGTTCTAGTTTCTGTTGCACCTTATTAATGGTGAATTATTGGCCCTCGTGGCAATTGAAAAGTTGATGTAACTGATTCCTTCATAAAATGAGATGAAACTTTATTGTTTATCAAAATTGTCGTCGTTATTGAAATTGTCATCACTATTTACACTTGCTGAGCATTGTTGGCTCACTCTTGCTTCTGTTTATTTTCTCTAGTTGTTAGAGGTGATCAGAGAACCTAGTGGTCAGATGGTATAGCTCTATAGACAGCGAGAGGAGACGTTCGAGTGATGGACTTTTCAAAGGAATGGATTGGGAATTGTTAAAGTTGGATATTTAGTTAGACAGTGAATTTGTACACTCATAAATTTGTATAATATACTTTTATTCTGAGATTGGGTTGTATTAATGTGATTGATAGTTTGTTTCATACCATAACCTGTATGCGATCTTGGTTAAGGGGTTTTTATTATTAAATGTTGTTTATATTCAGAGATGTATATTATTGTTGTTGGTTAGTGGCCCCATAGATTTTGGGATCGTTACATACCAAGTAATTTTCATCTTATAAATTAGTTATCAGATAAAACACATTGTATAATACCGGACTCATTTAAAGCTCTTCAGATAGATCTTAGCCAAACTTGAGATCATAAGCAGAAATATAGATATAGATATCATTATCTGATCATTGACATGGAAACATATAATATGATTGCAACAACTTCAGGAATTTGTCATATTTAATACATTGAATTTGATAAAGATAGGATTTTATTACTAGTACTGTGTACTGACAAGGAAATGAAATTGGCTTTATAACTTGACAGTCATGAGCCAAGAAGTTCTTTCCTTCACTGGCTAAGAGTAAAGGGTTCGACCAATAACGATTTCAAATGGTCCTTGGTCCAATGTTGAGGGTTGCCATGTCCATCTCCGTACTGATAAAAGGTTTGCCCTGCTCGTGCCATATCTGGATTGGCAGCTAGAAATGCTTCGCCGAAAGGATATTTTCCTAGCAAATCTTTATTTAAAGTCTTCCATGCCTCATGCACTAAATTATCAACATATTTTCGTGCCACTTCTTCACTCGCACTAGTATCGTTCATGTAACATTGGACTGCCTTCAGATTATCTCCTCGTGCCATCTCATCCTGAAATTAATTAATACATACAAGTCAAATTTAATGTATGTGTGTGATTATCAGATTAATTATATGATTATGTTAAAGGTGAGTTTACGTACAGATGATGTTCCCAAATCATTAGTAAGCCGAACAATCATGCAGGAGGACCACATGATACTTGGGACCTTGTCTATGTAATCTAAAGCCTCAACATTTATCTTCTCTGCAGTTAGGAAGTAAGCACAAAATAATAGGATCTGCGCTCCAATTGAAACTGCAGCATTTTCCAAATATTCCTTTAATGTGGGCTTATATCCCGAGTGAAACCACTTTGCTTCTTTAAGATAGGCTTTACACAGATATACCCACTGCAATAATTAGTAAAAAGAAAAAGGATATGTTTCTTGGAGGCAATTTAATTAATTACTATATAAAATTAGATCAAGTACTATGATAAAAAAAAAATATACGAATCAAATTAAACAAAGTGAAATTGTTCTAGCACTTGAAAGAAATTACACTTGGTAGATCTCTTACTTGTTTGCTTAAATATGGCAGGATGTTAAAATCTCGCTCTTGCATTGTCCAGTATGCTATTTCGTTTGTGGTATTAAACATTGCAAGAAGAACAGTCCTTATGTTCATTGGGAGCTTGTCAATTTCGGTAATATCCCAACTGCAGAATGTGCTAGTTAATTGAAGCTGTGCGTGGAAACAAAAATACATAAGATACAACTTGCAAGTAGAGTAGATCGACAAACCTGTCAACATAATCCGTAAAGAGCTCCACCTCTTCCAAAGAGCCATAAACATCATAAACGTCATCAATGGTTGTTATTAAGCAAATTACTTTGGTTGCCATGATTCGGAAAGCACTATATTCTGGATCTGAAACAATTCCATTGCACCAGAAATGATGTTCTACTAACCTGTCTCTTGCAAAAGTCATCTTTTGCAAACCAATGTCCACCCACCAACTGTTATGGTGATTCAGGACATTTATATACATACACACAGAAATACCATGTCAGATATCATGTACCTACCTCGAGACATACTTTTTAAGGCATGAAACTTCCTATAGAATCTAAACTTCTAATTGTACCTTGCTAATTTGCTTACTTCTTTCTGATAAACAGATTGGACGATGTTGTAGTCCAGCTTGGCTAACCTAATCAAATTCGGAATCATGTTCTGCTCTTGCTCATAAGTATCAATGTACCATTTTGCCTCCACCCTTGCTAATTTCCAGTGCAAAGGCATATCTAAGGCATGATTCACTTTTCTTGCCATGTCGAGGGATATTAAATCCCCTTTTGCAGCATTCTTTAAGTGTGTTGTTGAAAAGGCCTTGGCCTTATCAATGATGTCTTCGCCTTTGAAACCAAAGAAAGATGCTTCGTACAAGCTGAGCAGCCCCTTCACATCCTCACAAAGATTATTCTTAAAGTTTCCTGCCTCATCTGTGAACCTCCGGAACACATCTGTTCGTCCATAACAAGGAAGATAGGAGATTCACGTAGGATTTTTTAAATGGATTATTGCCATGAATTTCAGATAGAAATAAAGTTCAACAATATTGTACTGTTATAAAAGAGAAGCATGTACAAACCTTGTGACATGGTATAACCATGTTCCCGAAGAATCCTAAATCGTAGAGCTGTTGAATGAAGGTCATCACTCAACCATGCGTCTGCACTCTTATTATGGATAACATCAACTGCTTGCTTTATATCTTTCTGGAATTGATACTTCAACCCAAGCCTCTGAATTGAGTCGATCAACTCAAGCTTGGCCAATGGCATATCCGTGTCTGCATGAATGAGGAGCTTTGCCTCATCCTTCAACTCATTCACCTGCTTTACATATTTCTCTTCCTGCAAAGATTAAGCACGCATATTGCATGCCAATATTACACACGCAAAACTAGGTCAGAAAACTAATTAACGAACGCAAAACTAGGGTCAGAAATTAGCGAAATATATAATCCATATGTGCAGAACTTCTGTGCAAAAAATGTATCTGTGCAGTACTTGTGTGTCGGTTGTGAGTTTCTTAAAGGAATTGGTCCCCAGCTAGCCAACGCTGGTCTTGGAAAAGCACCCTTTCTTAAATTATCCATAATATTCAAAGTACAAAATACTATATCATAATTTAGGATGAGTAAGTATTAGTACAGTGTAAGCAGTGGTGGACAGTGACTTGACTAAATTGTAATCCCAGAAACTTGGTGGATAGTTAGCATTTCTTCGACAGCCTGAACTGTTATCAGTTGTTGTAGCCGGGGTTGCGATGCATTGAACTGGTTTCGTACCAGCACAAATTTTAGAAAAATTTCTCGCAAAAGGAGGAATACGGGGAGGTGCAGAAATCAGGAAGTTTGGAAACAGAACTTGAGTAGCCATATTTTCTAGCTAGTTAAAGAAATCTTTCTATTCTTTAGCAATAAAAAAAAAATCCGTTGCAGTATAGAGAGCCAAAGCACAAGCTTATTTATGGATGACAATCCACGTTTTCTTCAACATAGCAGGGCAAAAAAGTCCAAGTCCATGTGCTATTCCTTAAATGTGGGCCTCAATGTACAATTCAAAAATATAAACAGTTGAAAATTTTAAGATCCTTGCTTGACGAAAAAAAATAAAGAATTAAAAATAAATATTTAGGATCCTTGCGAACACTCGAACAAAATTAAACTAAACTATTGAACATGAGATTGGAAAATACCCTTTTTTCCCATTTCTGGATTATGAAAGATCACTTTGTTCACTAAATTAAGATTTTCTTATATACATAATTTTTTCTTAAAATAAAATTATATCGAGTATAACGTCATACAAAATTCAATATAATAAGGGCTTATATCATGTCATCTTTGGATTTAAATTAAAAAGATATAACGTAACAAATGATTTATATCAATCGATTCAAAATCAAGTTGTTTATAATAATTCAAGTATTTTTTTTTTTTGGTCTCAAAAATGGAATTTTTATTCAAGAAACACAACAATAGAGTCTCCAACATATGAACAGGAGGAAACATGAAAACAATGGAACGACCAATAGTACAAGGGCATCCAGCCAACACATGGACAGTCTTATTGGTTTGCTTTTTAACATGAACAAGCAAGATATCACTTCTACCTCATAATCTCTCCTTGCAACTATCAATGACATCTCCTACCTCTAGCAAATTAATTTTTGAGCTGTTGATAGCAGAGACAGAAACAGTGAGCAAGGAATCGCATTCAACCATTACTAATAGAAAGTGTATGTATCCAGGAGAGAGCCTCAGAAACTCCCACAGCTTCAGCTTCAAATGCAGACACCTGCCCTGCAAGTTTTAGTGTTTTACCTTGGATGAATGTCCCTAGATGGGTCCCGTACAATCATCCCAACGGAGTAAAATTGCTCGTTCTGCAACACTAAATTTCTATAGAAGCCACTTCTTCCTACTACTCTTTCCTCTAAATTTTAATTTTAGATGTACAAAAACTAAATAACTAATAATATAGACATATATGGGTAAACAATATAATAAATCCAAAAATTATTCTCCCTCCGTCCCATCCAATTCTTAACACTTTTTTATCATTTTCTGGCACGTATTTTTGTTGGCACAAAATGAACTATGTATACAAACTGTTTGTATAAACTGGAGAGAACAAAACGATTCTCTGAACTACTTGCTTATTATTCATACTGAAAGGTTACAATATATAGAAAGAACAATACAAGATAAGGAAATGGTTCCTATAACATAGGATCTAAACTACCAGACTCAATCATATCAATTTATTCAGATAATGCTCCTACATTATCTCCATCATTCTAACAGAAACCAGAGACTCTGTATAGCATCAATCTCGGACCAAACAAAACAGTAAATAAACTATTATAGCAATCAAGAACGAGTTTAGATTAACACCCCAACATACTCCCCCTTAATCTGAACTTGTCTTGATGCATGTCTTAACTCCAAGGAAGTCCCGCATGACTTCAAATTTAACAGCAGTAAGTGCCTTAGTGAGGGAATCTGCACGTTGCTCTTCAGTACTCACATGCTTCACAACTATCTCCTCATTCTCCACACATTCGCGTATAAAGTGATACCGAATGTCTATATGTTTGCTTCTACCATGGAAAACAGGGTTTTTTGTCAAGTCTATTGCTGACTTATTATCAATGAACAATGTAACTGGACCAATGTCATATTTGGTGATCTGAGACAACAGTTTCCTTAACCAAATCGCCTGACAAGCTGCTGCCGTAGCCGCCATGAATTCAGCCTCGCAAGATGAAAGTGCAACACACTTTTGTTTCTGTGAAGACCATGTAATTAAGCTCTTGTTGAGATAGAAGACCATGCCCCCCGTACTCTTTCTGTCCTCTATATTACCAGCCAAGTCACTATCCGAGTAACCAATTAGGACTTCATTGTCACTGTCCTGTGTATAAATCAACCCAAAATCAATCGTTCCACTTATGTAGCGAAGTATGCGTTTTGCTGCAGCTAGATGATTCTGAGTTGGTCTCTCCATAAACCTACTCACAATGCCCACAGAGTAAGCTATATCTGGCCTGGTGTGAACTAGATACCGCAGTCCTCCAACTATACTTTTGAACTCTGTAGAATTTACTTCAATTCCTCCTTCATCTTTGTTGATCTCCTCCTTAGGATGCATTGGAACTTTGATTGAGTTGCAGTGTAACATACCAGCCTTATTCAAGATTTTCTTTGCATATCCGGACTGTTTCAGCTGAATATATCCATTGCCCTGTTCAACTTCAATACCAAGATAATAAGTTAGCTTACCCAAATCGCTCATATCAAACTTACTTGACATTTGTTTCTTGAACTCGGTAATAGCTGCTGCACTTGCTCCAGTTACAAGAAGGTCGTCAACGTAGACACCAATAATTAGCACTCCCTCTTCCGTTTTCTTTGTATATACTGCTTGCTCGTAAGCACATCTGGAAAAACCCAACTCCTCTAAGCATTTGCTCAATTTAGAATACCAAGCTCTTGGTGCTTGGCGTAAACCATACAATGCTTTGATAAGTCTGTAGACAAGATGCTCCTTTCCCTGTTTGACGAAACCTTCAGGTTGCTTTACATAAACTTCCTCCTTAATTTCTCCGTTCAAGAAGGCTGTTTTGACATCAAGGTGGTGCACCTCCCAATTTTCTTTTGCAGCAAGAGCTAGGAGCAGACGAATTGTTTCAATTCGTGAACTGGTGCAAATACTTCATCGAAATCTATGCCTTGCTTCTGGACATACCCCTTTTCTACAATCCTTGCCTTGTGTTTCACAATGCTTCCGTCTGCATCACGCTTGATCTTGTAAATCCATTTTAACTCAATAGCCTTGCGACCTCGAGGCAACTCTGTTAACTCCCATGTACCATTCTTTTCTATAGCCTCCATCTCGATTTTCATGGCTCTTTTCCACTCTTCTCCTCTAGCTGCTTGAGTATAATTAACTGGTTCGTCTAACCCCATCAAATACAGTTCATCCATTTCAAGCTCAATTGGTTCTGTCACGTCGTAAATTTCACTCAATGGCCTATATTTTCGAGGCTCATCATCAGACTCGGAGCTCGAGACAGTCCTGATCGATCCTGGTGTACTTTCAACTGAATCTTCCCTCTCAGATAATGAGTTAGACCTATCTGGGCTCTGCATATCACTGGCAGCATCACTCTGATCATTACTCAAGATGGACGGGCTTGACGGGCTTGACATAGAACTGTCTTCACTAGTCTGATCATTTTCGGTATTAGTCCCAAACATGCTGGTATTCACAGTGAATGAACCCAATCTTGTTGTCACTTCCTCATTCTCCTCAGCCCAATTCCAAGCTTTACCTTCTTCAAATACAACATCACGGCTGACACATATGGTTTTTGCTTCAGGATCATATAATCTGAAAGCTTTTGTGCCCGCTTCCTTCCCAAGGTAAATAACAGTTTTGCTTCTATTATCCAGTTTTTTCAAATTTGCGCTTGGCACCCTCATATGTGCTATACATCCAAAGACTCTGAGATGATCTACGTGAGGTTTCTTTCCAGACCAAGCCTCATAAGGTGTAATTCCAGTCACTGCACGAGTAGGAAGCCTGTTAAGTAGATAAGTAGCATGACGGACAGCCTCACCCCAGAACCTATTTGGCATACTCATCTCCTTTAACAAGCTTCGTGACATTTCAATCAATGTTCTATTACGCCTCTCAACCACACCGTTCTGTTGTGGTGAATAGGGAGCTGAGAAGTGCCTAACAATTCCAGTTTCTTCACAATATTTAGCAAATTCTTTCGATGTAAATTCTCCCCCGTTGTCCGTCCTAAAAGTCACAATCTTCTTCTCTGGGCTGTTTTCAACTAAAGCACGAAATTTTTTAAACGCATCAATTGTTTCACTCTTGTTCTTCAATAAATACGTCCACATTACACGACTATAATCATCAATCAGAACAAAAATGTATTT
This sequence comes from Saposhnikovia divaricata, assembly GCA_036435485.1. Lineage (NCBI taxonomy): Eukaryota > Viridiplantae > Streptophyta > Magnoliopsida > Apiales > Apiaceae > Saposhnikovia > Saposhnikovia divaricata. The sequence continues at coordinate 62,697,564 of CM071595.1, read as the reverse complement.
GTTACCTCCAGGAGTGCACGGCGTGATGGGTCTACACAAGTCCCCGTGGACTAGTTCCAGTGCCTTTTTAGCAGTGAAGCTTGATTGCTGTGGGAACGTCTTTTGTTAGTCACAGAGGCATGCCTGAATACATCTAATAACAAGCCTAAGTATGTGTAATGCTATGCATTACCTACATGACCTCTTAACTGAGGGAACCTCTAGTTGTAGAGTTTCTATTTGTTCTGTACTTGTAATAGGCATCAAATTCTAGTTGTGTTACTGTAATTATAAAGTCAAGAATAATGCTTGAAAGAAGTTCCAAGGTTCATGCCTCAAGCAAGGAGATAAAGACTGCCAAATAATCACAGTTGGGATTTGAAGAAATGAAGAATTTGCCTAAGTACCAATTCGAGAAGTACATTTGTCTATTCGAGAAGTCTAGCATTCGAGAAGTCAGAGATTCGATATCTCAGAAGACACTATTCGATATCTCTGAATACACTGTTCGATATCTCAGGGATTCGATATGTCAAAATGCTCTATTCGATATCTCAGGGATTCGATATGTCTCAATATGCTATTCGATATCTCAGGGATTCGATATGTCAAAATGCTCTATTCGATATCTCAAGGAGTCCCAGAGAAAAGAGCTATTCGAGAAGTGATTCGATATGTCAAGATAACACTATTCGAGAACTCAGAGTTATCGATCAAGTCAACTCCAGTTCTCGAATCACTCACTTAGTCACTTCTCGAATACATTCTTGAGGACAAAATACTGAAGAATTGTACAAGTCAGAAACCTGCAACAAGCCAGCACACTTTATTTGACTCTGTCCTATAAAGCATGCTGGAAAGCCTACAAAGAAGCTTGGAGAGATAAGACAAGGGACAAGGAGCTGAAGAAGTGGATCTAAACAGGCTTTTCAAAGTCAAATCTGTAGCCGTTTGGACTCTTACTAAAATGAGATAGACAGACTGGAAAGTGCTTTTGTTTTACCTACCTCATTTGTAGCAAGTGGGTGTATCCATGTCTATAAGGATACAGCCTCACTTCCTTAGCTGTTAAGGTTTTGAAGTTTCTCAAATACACAGAAAATATCTCTCTGAGAAAAACGAAGCTGAGAATACTATCATTTGTATTCACAGATTGTAGCAAGATCTTTATCTAATAAAATATTAGATTAAAGTGATATTGTGTTGTGTTTGTGTTTAATTATCCGCATCTTCATATCTCACACACTCATCACTTATCTTGCTGCAAAGATTCAAGACCGAAGAAAAATTCAAGAATCCATTCACCCCCCCCCCTCTGTATTCTTTTTCTATATTCAATACTCAACAAGTGGTATCAGAGCAGGCTGTTTAATCTAAACAGAAAACGATCATGAGTTCGAATACACCAAAGACTACATGTACGGTAAAGGTCCCTAAGTTCGACAAAGAGAATTACAACCTCTGGAAAATAAAAATGCTGTTGTTCATCAAAGCTGCCAATCCTCTCTACCCTGACATTCTCAAGAATGGTCCATTCATACCACAACAAGAAGTTGCTGAATCCACAGTGGGCGCAGTAGTCATTCCTAGATCATACGTTCCAAAAGAGCCATCCAAATGGACGGACTCAGAGAAGGAAAAGATTGCCCTAGACAGCCACCTCATGTTGTTAATCATAGACTCCTTGGATATGTCGATGTTTGCCAACGTAGCATCATGCAGATCAGCCAAGGACATGTGGAATCACATCGAGGTGTTATGTGAAGGTACAGAGGAGGTAAGAGAAAATAAGAAACAGATACTGGTCACACAGTATGAGGCGTTCATGGCACAGCCCAAGGAAAGTATCACTGATATGTTTGAAAGATTTCACAAGCTGGTGACTGAGCTCCAAATGAATGGGAAGGTTTACAGCACTAAGGAATTAAATATGAAGTTTCTACTATCGTCACCAAACCATCTAGAGCAAAGGGTCATATCCCTAAGAGAAAGAGATTTGAACAAAGTCACGTATGATGTGCTCTATGGGGTTTTAAAGACACACGAGCTTGAGTTGCTTCAAAAGAGGGCTATCCAAGCTAACCAAGGCAGAATGATAAACACATCCTGTGCCTTGATTGTCAACAAATCTATTCAAGACCTGGAAGCATCTGCAAGTCAGCTGAGAATAGAAGAGATAGTAGATGATGAAGAAACTGAGGAAGTAGTGACTGAACCTGCTGATGACAAGGAAGAAGATGAGTTCTACACTCTTGAAGAGCTGGATGGCATGGAAAATACATCATATGCTTTCATGGCTAGAAAATTCCCAAACATCAGATTCAAGAGGAATCAGCCCTTCAAGCCTAGACCTCAAAATCATTCATTCAACAAGAGCAAGGCACCTATGAAAACAAACAAGAACAGATTCAAAACCAGCTATGTGGATAGGTCATCTGTAAGATGTTATAGATGCAATGACCTAGGGCATTTTGCCAGTGAATGCAAGAAGCCTAAAAAGAAGGATAAGGAGTTTCTTGAGCTTGAAGCTAAGTATGAGGCCCTTCTAAAGAAGCAGACACCAGGTAAGGCTTACATAGCTGAAGGGAAGTGTTGGGATGATTCTGACAGTGATGGGGAAGAACAAGAATTCTGCAACTATGCCTTGATGGCCAATTCCAAGGAAGAACCATCTGCATCAGACTCACAGGTACCATCTCTCACTACCATAGACATGTCTGTTTCTGAATATAAATCTTTGGTTGAACAACTATCCGTTGAGATGTTTAACATTCATACTAGTATGACTGCTGCTAATGAAGAGATTGCTAAACTGTCTACTAGGAATGAACTGTTAAATAAGAGAAATGAGGAACTAGAGCTAACTACTGTGCAAATAGAAAATCTTAAACAAGAGATTGAGTATCTAAAGAATAAAGTTCTATGTGCTAGTCAAGTTGAGAAAGCTCTTAGGGATGAATTAGCTGAAAATGAATTTAAGTTGAAAACATTTAAGAATTCCTCTAGTCTATTGCAGTCTTATCATGAGAAAAATCTAGCTAGACCTAAGGCTGCCATTGGACTTGATTATGACACTCTTAAACAGAGGAAAGGCTATGCAGTCATTGAAGATGACATTGTTGTTCAAGAGGAGGTGCCTCAGGTTTTGAAAAAGACTGAGAATCCAATATTTAAAACACCAACACTTGAGATTGATGAGGATGCCTTACTCATCAAGCAAATGTTGGAGGATGAAGATGAGGCACAATCAAATGAACAACAAGCATCCTCTGAGAGTAAGAATGTCAAAACCAAAGCCAAGGAGCTAGTAGGAGGTAGACCTAGACTTGAGAAATCTGTAAAATTTGTTTCAGCTGGGAATTATGAGACTAAGAAGAAAGTGACTAATAAGAGACCAAACAGGAATGGCAAATTAGGGATTAACAAAGATAACAACTATGCTTATGTGCCAAATGCCCCTAGGAAAGTTTGTCAAAACTGTTTTAGCTCTAATCATTTGACTCATGCTTGTAAGAAACCATCTGGTAGTGTTGCTAAACCATTCTATGATTGCTCTGTGCCTTTAAGACATAGAGACTCTCCTTTCTGTGATAAACTTGATTGTATGCCATGTAACATGAATGTGATGACTAGTTGTTTTAATTTGAGAAGACAATTCATGGAGGGCTGTATCAATCATAATGTTCACACACACTACACAAGGACAAAGTCTTCAAGTCCTCCTAAAGTTAGGAAGGTACCTCTGTCACCTAAGTCTAAGAACCCTGATTCTAAGACTCCCAACAGTGACAAGAAGACCAACATCAAGAAAACTGATAAGCATGCTGATTTTGATAAAACTGTCACTAAGTCACATGGACCCAAACTCGTTTGGGTACCAAAGGAGAAGTAATACCTTTGTGTTTGCAGGGCAAAGAAAGTAAAAAGAAGGTCATGTGGATTTTGGACAGTGGATGCTCAAATCATATGACTGGTGATATGGCCCTGCTATCACAGTATGAGGAAAAGGCTGGCCCAATGGTTGCTTTTGGAGATGACAGCATTGGCAACACACTGGGATATGGCAAGTTGGAAATTGGAAATGTCATCATTGAGAATGTAGCACTGGTCAAGGGGCTCAAGCATAATCTTCTGAGTGTTGGTCAATTCACTGACAGAGGCTTCAAAGTGAACTTTGACAAAGATGAATGTTTGATCACCCACAAGAAGACTGGTGATTTTGCTCTGTCTGGAGTAAGGAAGGGAAGCCTGTTTGTAGCCAATATGGACTCTGCAAGCAAGGACACAATTTGTTGCTTCTACTCAAAAGCATCAAATGAAGACAGTTGGCTGTGGCACAAGAAGCTATCACACCTGAACTTCAAAGCCATTAATTCCCTAGTCAAAAGGGAGTTAGTGAGAGGCATGCCCACACTTGAATTCTGTCAAGAAGGAGTGTGTGAGGCGTGTCAAAAGGGAAAAATGAAAAGATCAAGCCACAAGTCAAAAACAGTGACATCTATAACCAAGCCCCTGCAACTGATTCATATGGATTTGTTTGGGCCTGTCAATATTATGTCACTAGGAAGGAAGAAGTATGCTTTAGTGATGGTTGATGATTTTACAAGGTATACATGGGTAGAATTTCTGGCATCAAAGGATGAGGCTCCACAAGTAATCATTGAGCACATAAAGAAAGTTGACAAAGAAGCAAAGGCCATAAATGCAAGTGTGATTGCATTAAGAAGTGATAATGGGACAGAATTCAGAAATGCCATGCTTGGAGCATTCTGCAAAGAAAATGGTATTTCTCAACAATTCTCAGCTCCAAGGACTCCACAACAAAATGGAGTTGTTGAGAGAAAGAATAGGACTCTGATAGAGGCTGCTAGAACAATGCTACTTGATGCAAGAATGCCTACATGTTTTTGGGCTGAGGCTGTGAGCACTGCATGCTACATCCAAAACAGAACCCTCATCAACAAAAACACTGGAAAGACACCTTACAACTTGATGACTGGAAAGAAGCCTACTCTAAAGTATGTTCATACTTTTGGAAGCAAGTGCTTTGTGTTAAAAGATAATTCAGAATATGTTGGAAAGTTTGATGCAAAGGCATTTGAAGGAATCTTTCTTGGCTATTCTATGGAAAGAATTGCATACAAAGTTTATGTCATCTGTCAAAAGAAAGTAATGGAGAGCACAGATGTAACATTTGATGACAGCAAACTACCTGGATTAGAAGAAGCCAATGATGAAGATAAAGATCCCTTGAAGTTTGACAATCTAGATGATTCTGATGAAGAGATTGAAAGTGAATCTGAACTCATAATCCAACAAACTCAAGTGAATGAAGAACCTGTGTCAACCAACAATGAAGAAACAAGCATCCAAGATACACCTGTGAGGAGTGACAACTTCACAGGGGGAGGAAATGTAGATGATCATGATCTAAATGATGAAGCAACATCAAGGATGAGAAATCAATCTGAACATACAAGGAAATGGGATAGATCACACACTGCAGATCAGATAATTGGAAATCCAAATGCAGGAGTAAGGACAAGGAGAGCAACTATAAATGAATGTCTCTATGGCTGCTTTCTATCCCAAGTTGAGCCTAAGAAACTTGATGATGCATTGTTGGATCCTGACTGGATAATTGCTATGCAAGAGGAGCTAAATCAATTTGAAAGGAGCAAAGTATGGGAACTAGTGCCTGCACCAAAGGATAGAACCGTTGTTGGAACTAAATGGGTTCTAAGGAATAAGATGGATGAAAATGGTGTAGTCATAAGAAACAAAGCAAGGTTGGTTGCAAAAGGATACTCTCAACAGGAAGGTATTGACTATGATGAGACCTTTGCCCCTGTTGCTAGACTAGAAGCCATCAGAATTTTCTTGGCATTTGCTGCACATTCTAATTTCAAGGTCTATCAAATGGATGTCAAGAGTGCATTCCTGAATGGGGAGTTGGAAGAAGAAGTATATGTGCAACAACCACCTGGCTTTGAGGATCCACAGTTTCCCCACTTTGTCTACAGATTACTTAAAGCATTGTATGGACTCAAGCAAGCTCCTAGGGCATGGTATGACACACTATCACAATTTCTACTGGAGAATCAATTCACTAGAGGCACACTGGACAAGACACTGTTCTACAAGAAACATGGTGATGATATTATCCTAGTTCAAATCTATGTGGATGATATCATATTTGGCTCTACAAATGAGAAGCTGTGTGAAAAATTCTCTAAGCTCATGCAAAGCAGATATGAGATGAGTATGATGGGAGAATTAACATTCTTTCTTGGACTGCAAGTTAGTCAAAGGAAGGATGGCATTTTTATAAGTCAAACCAAATACATTAAAGATTTACTGAAGAAATTTGACTTGGAAGAATGTTCACCTGCGAAGACACCCATGGCCACTGCCACCAAGTTAGATGATGATGCTAAGGGCAAAAAGGTAGATATCTCAATCTACAGAGGCATGGTTGGTTCTCTACTGTACCTCACTGCTAGTAGGCCAGATATCATGTTTGCTACATGCTTATGTGCAAGGTTTCAATCAAACCCAAAGGAATTACACATGATAGCAATAAAAAGGATCTTCAAATATCTGAAAGGCACACCAAACTTGGGGTTATGGTATCCTAAGGACACAGGGTTCAATCTGGTTGGTTATTCTGATGCTGATTATGCTGGATGCAGAGTGGATAGGAAAAGCACATCAGGTAGCTGCCAGTTTCTTGGACAAAGGTTAGTCTCTTGGTACAGCAAGAAACAACAATCTGTGTCAACTTCCACAGCTGAAGCTGAATACATAGCTGCTGGAAGTTGCTGTGCTCAAGTGCTTTGGATTAGAAACCAACTTAGAGATTATGGACTTGTGTTGGAAAGAATTCCTATCATGTGTGACAACACAAGTGCAATCTCTATAGTTGCCAATCCTGTCAATCATTCTAGGACAAAGCACATTGACATCAGATATCACTTCATAAGGGAGCATGCAACTAATGGAACCATTGAGTTACATTATGTTCCCACAGAGAAACAACTAGCTGACATATTCACTAAGCCACTAGATGAAGCCACCTTCACAAGGTTGGTTAGTGAGATTGGAATGCTGAATTCTTCAAATTCTGGCTAAGTGAATATATCAACTAGATTGTTGCAGCAGTAAATACTTACTTTATCAAATGCCTAATATTTCTGAAGTAAGTATTGGCTGGAGTATGATGTATAAATATTCCAATGCTGCACATGTTGAAAATCATACATCTTTAGCTTGAAATTTCTGTGAAATTTTGAGAGAATCACTATTTAATTTAGTAGAATATTCTTCAGTGAATATTTCTGGTAAATTTTAAAAGATAGTGAAAATTGAACTTTATGAGTGAAAAGTATAGTTCGATAAGTCAGACTTCTCGAATGGTTCATTGTTTTGTCATGGCTCGAGTTCTCGAATAGGCCTATCAAGAACCCTCCTGAGTTCTCGAAGAGTGTCTTTTGAGAAATCGAATATCACACTTTGAGTTCTCGAATAGAGTATTTTAGTTCTCTAATGATAGAGTTCTCGAATACTGCATTTGAGTTATCGAATCATTTGAAAAGGCTGATTTTTCGCTGACACTTAATCGCTTTTTGGATTTATATTCAAACCTTCATATCACTCATAAAAATATATTCTTAACTTTGAATTTCTTTTCTGAGTTAAATCACTGCCAGCTGTGAGTTTAAAACTGCCTGAGATATCGAATAAGCCTTTCTTGACTTCTCGAATAGTTGTTTCATACTTCTCGAATGACTTGTCGCTACAGAACACTTATCTATCGACAACTCAAGACATTCATATATATATATACAACTTCACAACTATTCAATTCATTTCGTTCGATTTCTCAAGCACCTCAACTCCTGAAACCTCTGAAAAACCCTAGCTGCGAATTTCTTCTTCAATCCTAATTCTCTTTTCTTCTCTACCCAAATGGCAAACCCTAAACTCACCATACCATCCCAAACTAATTTCATCGCAATCACCAGTGATGTGGAAGCACCGAATGCTAATTTCAAGTGCTTTGTTCGGTGGTTGTCTGAATCATACATCAAGAGTGCGCTCTCAGCCAACCCAACTCTGTACATAGATCTATTGGAACAATTCTGGAGGACTGCTACTGTGGAGGTCATCGCTCTTGAGAATGCTATCACTTCTTATATTGTTCACTGCAAGATTCAAGGAGAGGATATCACTATCACCACTGCAGACATGAATCAAGCCTTGGATATGCAGCAAGAGACGTATGATGCTCTGGCCTCCAATGATGAGTTGGAAGAATTCTTTGACTTCATCAACTACTCTGATACTATCAAGCTGGGAAAGTTGAATAGGAAGTTCTTAAGGAAAGAATGGAGCTTTGTATTTGCTACACTCCTTCATGTATTCACTGCACGGAAATCAAGCTTTGATCAGATTAGTACACCCGTGCAGCAGCTTGCCTATGCCTTGGCTCATGGGAGAAAGATAGATGTTGGACTTCTCATCCTACAGGAACTCTATGGGAGACTTGGTCAGACCACAGCCAAGAGAGGTAATGAAATCTTCTTTCCTCGCTTTATTCAATCAGCACTTAACTTTAAAAATGCTTCATTGATTGAATTGCCTGGAGTAGATAAGAGTAAAATAGGCTATCCTAGGTCCATGACCAAACTCATTTTTGGTAATTTGGAGACTAGGAATTATGTGGATGTAAGACTTAGCATAACTCCCCACATGGAGGGTTTGTTTAGGTCTTACCCCCACAACATGCCAATATTTGATTCAAAATCACAGTTAGCACAGCCTAAGCAAGGAGAACAAAGTGCTAACCCAAGGCCTGCTAACCAACCCCCTCAGCCAAACACTCTATCCAGCAAAGAGCCAACTGCATCATCCTCTCAAAAGGGTGATGTTAGTAAAAAGAAGAGAAAACAGGTTGCTTCTGAACCTTTAGAAATCTTAACTGAAGCAGCCTTGGCTGTAGAACTAGGGTTAGAAAGTGAGAAACCTGAGTTACCTATCATAAGCCTAAAGAAGAAGAAGAAGTCTAAAACCACCTCTTCAGTCACTCAAATGGCTGAAGTTGTAAAATCAGGGGCACACAGCTCACTAGATGTATCCTCTCAACAGGATGCATCTATAGAATCAAGCATCCTCCCCAATGCACCTATCTGTAAAGAGTCAGCACAAGGGAGTGATAAGGCTGGCACAACACTGAGTGGAGAGCACATCATAACTGAAACTCCCTCTATTTCTCAGGGGGAGTTGCCAAAATCTTGTCTACAACACACTTCTCTTTCAGAATCTACCACTCATATTTTTTTGAAGCCTGCAACTCAAGCAATTGAGGAGCAAGGCATTGATCATCAAGAATTCTTTTCCTTTGATGAGCCAATGAATTCAAGTGACTTGGTGCATGACACCTTGCTCACCACCCAGGTACCACATTTGGATGGTCAGGGAATGCATGCTGGGGCATATCCTAATGACACCATCACAAACACAGAGGATTCACTAGTTCTTACTAGAGACTCTGTGCCTGTGTCAACTACTGTTGTAACTCATCCCACTTCTGTGGAGACAACAGTAGTAGAGTCTGTTCATCCGGTTGCAGAAGTTGCATCTGTAACTGAGGAGCCTAGCAAGCCTAGCTCTAGCTCTAACTTTTTGTCTCAATGGCTGAAGCCTGTGCAACATGACAGTGCTTCAGGATCAGGGTCTGTTCCACCACAATTGACGGTTGAAGCACTTCAAAGCTTAGTTGTGGATCAGATCCCTGAGTTCACAAAAATTGCTCAGCACCTTCTCACTGCAAACATGCCCAATCCAGACTATGAAGCTATTCTCCTATGTCACAAAAAGGATGTAGAGCTACAGAAGGAGAAGATCATAGATGAAACTGAGAGAGATGGGAATATCGATGCTTGGCTGCAAGGAACCAATTCAATCCCTCTCTCAGAAGGTCTCCAGTATCTCAGAGAAGAGTACATCACATCACTAGGGTCCAATGCCAAATCTCTCAACCCTACTGATGTGTTTGAAGCAGTGAATGACAGCTATAAAGGCATTCTCAAGGCTGCACACTATCTTGGTAAAGGCTTAAAGACAGAAATTAATGAAGTGTGTTCAGCTACAACCAAGGAGGTGCATGAGATCAAGAGGACTTTTGATGCTAAATTCCCTCAATTGGAGACTGTTCTCAAGGACATTCGAACCTGCAATGCTACTTGCACCAGGATGGACAATGGTTTGGCTATTCTCAAGGATGCTGTCACAAGTCTGGGGCACAAATTTCAATCCTTATCAGATCAGACAACTGATGCCAATGCCATGCTCAGGACCCTCTTTGCAAATCAATATGGAGACAAGCTGGTCACTGAGGTTCCTGTGCATGAGATGTCAAGGTTCGAAGTGCAGAGACTAAAGGATCAATCCCTATCTGGTTTTAAGGCCAATGAACTCTTCACTAAAGTGGATACTCTTGAAAAGGAGGTAGTCTCTCTCCACAAGTCCAATGCTCATCTTACAGACACTGTGACAACTCTGACTGAGCAGTTGAACACTCAAGCCACCACCACAGCTGATGTTCTTCTGCATCAACAATCAATGTTGTCTGCAATGATGAAGCACATGGGTCTCCCTCTACCTGATGAATCTTCAACTCCAAAGGTGAATCCTACAGTCCCTGTGTCTGTCAACAAGCCTAAGGGGGAGAAGAGGATATCAAAGAACTCAAATCCAAAGGGGGAGAGACCACTAGAAAAGGGCATCAAGATCACTGAGGGTGGCCATCAGAGAACTTTGAAATCTACTACTCATGTGCCTGGAAAAGGAAAGGACAAAGTTGATGAGCCTCCCACTTCTCTGCCAGTTGTCACTCTACCAACTGTGCACATCACTACTCCTGATGGTCAAAGGCAGTCTATCACAACCACAGTGGTTGCAGGGAGTATGCCATCTGACAAGCCTCGAATCTCAATATCTAAGAGTGCCAAGCCAGTAGAAGTGAAGGTGGTCACTGAGGCCAAGCTACAAGAAATTGCAAACTCAAATGTCTATCATGATGATGCATTCTTGGAGTTTCTGAAAGTCTCTAGAGAACAGGCTGGTGATGCTCTGCTATATCATGAGAGTTTGAAGAGTCAGATTGACTGTCTCACTGTAGTACCAAGAAGGCTTAATGATCTATGGCTCAAGGAGATATTGATGGTAGGAAAGAACAAGATATGGCACTTAACCATCAATACTCTACAGAGTCTAAAGCACTCAGAAGTGAATGTGCTCCTTGGACTAATTGAGAAGGGAAATGAGAACAACAAGAGTCTTCATGATGAATTGAGGAATGGTCAACCTTCAAGGCTACCTGAAGTTTTCATAGATCCTAGAACTATTATCTACCAGGCTGGAACAAGAATTGAAGATATCAAGCAGCTGGTCATTCCTAAGCATCTAACTCCTCAAAATAAAAATCTCATCATAGCCATCATTGAGAAACTGATCAAGAAGAAGGGATCAAGAACAGCAGAAGAATTAGAAGCTATATCTTATCTCAGGTCATATATTGCAACTGGCATTGTATCTGAGACTGCTAAGTTCAACCCAAGCAAAGATCAAGACAAGGATGAAGATAAAAGTGATGGAAGGAGAAGACATCACAGGAGTAATAAGGGTGATGAAGACAAGAAGAAGAAGAAGGATGATGAGAAGAGGAAGAATGATGATGATCAAGGTAAAGGCTCTGAGAGGAAAAGTGGAAGACAGCAAGCCTCAGGCATTGCTGACAGTAACCTCACCACAACACAAGACTCTAAGTCTAGGGTGAATGCTGCCAGTAGTGACCTTTCAAAATTTGCATCTATGGCTTCTGCAACTGTCTTGCCACCTCAAGAAGAGAAGAAGATTCAAGTCAAGAAACCATCTGTATGTTTCAAAAAGCAAACTGCTAATGGAATACTACAATGGTCTACAAACAAAGGTCACATACTGCTGCCAAGTAATCATGTAAAAAGAATCAAGTTCAAGCAAGCTGCAAGGAAATCAAAGCCAACCACATCAAAAACCCTGACAATCTATCCAGGCCTAAAACTCCAACCACTAGATGAAGATTATGATGTAGACCAACTGCAATTTTTGCAAGCTCAAAGAATCTATCATGTTGCCATTGTTGATAATTGCCTTGAGATTAAATACTCTGATGGAAGGGAGGAGAAATTCAAACAAGGAGGATGTCAACACTGGGGCAAGCTATATGACATAGAGAGAATCATTGCACTGTTGAGCTCAGAAGATAAAGTGGAGAGAGTATGGAAACTGGAGCTAATTGATTTTGTGAAAATGAAGAGAGATCATGAAGAAAAAGTCAGAAAAGAGTGTTTTGAGAAATGGCTGGCAAGGGAGAGAGAAATTGAGAGACTGGAAAGTGAAGCAGAAAAGCTGAGGAAAAAGGGTTTGTGTAGAGTTCAGTTCAACCCCTACATGGTAAAGTATAGGAGGAGGAATGGAAATCAAGTCAACATCAGAATGAATCTACTCAACCACTATCCTGCAAATATTCTGGAACCAGTACTTGAAGATTTCAAAGACTCAATTTTGCTTGAAGAATTGGATGCTATGGCAGAAATAATAAAAGCTATGGATGAGAATACAAGGAAGGAGAAAGAAAGAAGAGAGAAAGAATATGATGAATTTCAAGCCAAAGCTATGGAAAGGGAATCTAAAGACAATGGCTAGTTCTTCATCATAGGCTGTAAGATTACTCACTCTGTAGTTCTATCCAAATTGCTAATGGAAATTCATACCTGTACTGTCAAGTTTTATCTTTATGTATGATAGGCTTGTTATCAGACATGAAATTGTGACTAAGGGTCTTACTCACAATTTGGGGGAGATTGTTAGTCACAGAGGCATGCCTGAATACATCTAATAACAAGCCTAAGTATGTGTAATGCTATGCATTACCTACATGACCTCTTAACTGAGGGAACCTCTAGTTGTAGAGTTTCTATTTGTTCTGTACTTGTAATAGGCATCAAATTCTAGTTGTGTTACTGTAATTATAAAGTCAAGAATAATGCTTGAAAGAAGTTCCAAGGTTCATGCCTCAAGCAAGGAGATAAAGACTGCCAAATAATCACAGTTGGGATTTGAAGAAATGAAGAATTTGCCTAAGTACCAATTCGAGAAGTACATTTGTCTATTCGAGAAGTCTAGCATTCGAGAAGTCAGAGATTCGATATCTCAGAAGACACTATTCGATATCTCTGAATACACTATTCGATATCTCAGGGATTCGATATGTCAAAATGCTCTATTCGATATCTCAGGGATTCGATATGTCTCAATATGCTATTCGATATCTCAGGGATTCGATATGTCAAAATGCTCTATTCGATATCTCAAGGAGTCCCAGAGAAAAGAGCTATTCGAGAAGTGATTCGATATGTCAAGATAACACTATTCGAGAACTCAGAGTTATCGATCAAGTCAACTCCAGTTCTCGAATCACTCACTTAGTCACTTCTCGAATACATTCTTGAGGACAAAATACTGAAGAATTGTACAAGTCAGAAACCTGCAACAAGCCAACACACTTTATTTGACTCTGTCCTATAAAGCATGCTGGAAAGCCTACAAAGAAGCTTGGAGAGATAAGACAAGGGACAAGGAGCTGAAGAAGTGGATCTAAACAGGCTTTTCAAAGTCAAATATGTAGCCGTTTGGACTCTTACTAAAATGAGATAGACAGACTGGAAAGTGCTTTTGTTTTACCTACCTCATTTGTAGCAAGTGGGTGTATCCATGTCTATAAGGATACAGCCTCACTTCCTTAGCTGTTAAGGTTTTGAAGTTTCTCAAATACACAGAAAATATCTCTCTGAGAAAAACGAAGCTGAGAATACTATCATTTGTATTCACAGATTGTAGCAAGATCTTTATCTAATAAAATATTAGATTAAAGTGATATTGTGTTGTGTTTGTGTTTAATTATCCGCATCTTCATATCTCACACACTCATCACTTATCTTGCTGCAAAGATTCAAGACCGAAGAAAAATTCAAGAATCCATTCACCCCCCCCTCTGTATTCTTTTTCTGTATTCAATACTCAACATCTTTCTCGTTTGCTTTGACATTAAGCATCCCGTACACACCTCACTTGGTTGATCAATCTTAGGCATCCCATACACAATGTTTGTTGTAGACAGAAGTTTCAAAGCCTTAAAATTGACATGGCCTAGTCGAGAATGCCACAGCCAGTTTTCATTGTCACACCTCGCCATCAAACAATTAGACTCACCACTGTAAATAATGATCTTATACAGACGGTTTTGAGATCGCTTTACTTTCATTAACAAATCACCTTTACTCTCATGAACCCAAAGATTTTCGCCTTTAAGTACAATATTATATCCAGCTTCTGAGAGTTGTCCAAGACTAATAATATTACTTCGAAGAGAAGGGATATAATATACCTCATTTAGGATTCTGCTTTCTCCGTTCTTACACTTCAAAGTTATTGAACCTTTGCCCTTTATTTGAACCACCGAACCATCTCCAAATTTAACTTGTCCTGTCACTTTTGTATCGAGTTTGTCGAATTTTAAAAAATGGCCAGTCATGTGATTGCTGGCACCATTATCCAAATACCACAAATTTGATTCCATCTCCTTTTCATCTGCTTTCTGGTTCAGTTTTGGTGTGATCTGTTCCTCGTTAATCAACAGTGTGCCCTCCTCTCCTGTGGTGCTTTTAACCATCAACAATGCAGGTTCATCATCCGTTATCTGTACCATGTTTGCCTCTTCCTTATTATCTCTATCACGTCTTGGTTTCTTACAGTCTGATGCATAATGACCATAGGCATTACAGTTGAAACACCGGACTTTGCTCTTGTCACGAACACCTCGAGTATACTCCTTGCCCCTGTTCTTGTATGAAGCCTCAGTACCTCCTCTGTTCGAACGTTTCATCCATTCTTCCCTTGTGAGCATTAGTTTGCTTTCGTCTTCCCTTTCACGTTCGATCCATTGCTCCTTTGTGAGTAACAATTTCGATCCCCCAGTTTCAGTTTGCCCCTTTATCCTTTCTTCGTGAGCCTTCAAAGAGCCCACAGTCTCTTCTATTGTCATCGTCTTGAGATCACCAAACTGTTCTATAGTAGATGCGATTTGCAGGAACTTAGAAGGAACGGCACGTAATATTTTCTTCACCACATAACTCTCTGCTAGACTCTCTCCTAGTGCACGTATGTTGGTGACTAGACCATTTAGCTTCATGGTGAAATCGTCCACTGTATCAGTATCCTTCATCATCAAGGATTCAAGCTCCGCCTTAAGGGTCTGCACCTTAGCTTCCCTAGATCGTTCAGCACCTTGACACAATATTTTAATTGCCTCCCATGCCTCCTTTGCCTTCTCCTTATCTGCAAGAGAGAGAAGCACTTCCTCTGAGATGCCCTGATATATCGCTGCCAGAGCCATCTTATCCATTTTCTCATCGACCGCCGATGCTTTTGGATCCTTGGGTGATATTGCCTCCCAAACACCATGGGCTTGCATGTACACCTTCATTTTCATTGCCCATGCTGTATAGTTTTCCCTCGTCAACATGGGATAGTTTAGACTCATCGTTCCATCTTTGTTCTTGGCTGTCTCCATCATAAACGCCTTGGGCATATACTTGGGCATCCACTGATTGACCAAGCTCTGATACCAGATTGTTGGCACAAAATGAACTATGTATACAAACTGTTTGTATAAACTGGAGAGAACAAAACGATTCTCTGAACTACTTGCTTATTATTCATACTGAAAGGTTACAATATATAGAAAGAACAATACAAGATAAGGAAATGGTTCCTATAACATAGGATCTAAACTACCAGACTCAATCATATCAATTTATTCAGATAATGCTCCTACATTATCTCCATCATTCTAACAGAAACCAGAGACTCTGTATAGCATCAATCTCGGACCAAACAAAACAGTAAATAAACTATTATAGCAATCAAGAACGAGTTTAGATTAACACCCCAACAATTTTAAGGTGAATTTTAAGGATAGTTTCGTAATTTACTTTTAAAATTTTCATTTTTTGTATAAAAATAGAATTGTTCTATTTTTATACAAAAAAAAAAACCAAAATAAGTTATGGAACTATCCTTAAAATTCACCTTAAAATGCGTGTCAGACACCCTATTTTGAAATGTTAACAAATGGACGGGACGGAGGGAGTATATCATTTATATCTTTTCTATACTATACCTGAAACATGGTATAATTGGTTAGTTGGTTGGTTAATAACTTCCCAAAAAGTTTGTTAACACCTTCCAAAAATGAAAAGATAAATTAAAATGCATATAAACTTTTATTTTACTTGATAATAAACTCTTTTAATTACACTCCAATTAATATTAAATTACATATTCTTTTAGTTATATTTGAACTAAATTCTTCATCTAAACCCAACTTTTTTAGACTCTTCAATTACATGGAAATCAAAAATATTTTCAAAATTAATTTAAATAATTTTAATATCACATATTCATTAACAAATTTACAACAAATTATAAATCAATAAAGTGAAAACAAACTAAAACTATATAATAAACAATAAAAATTTCACACGATTACAAATTGATATGGGCTAAAAATAAGCCCTAAAGACACATTTAGTGTTGCATTAATTAGACCCGGTATGGTCCGAACGTGGGGCCCACCAACAGGGTCCAAAGTCCTATTTTTAATATTAATTTCGTAATTAATATTAGGGGTAATAAATAGCTCAACAATAAGTGTCAGATAAGGACATTATCTCTACAAGACTTAGCCTCCAAGGCATCCAATTCGATATGGCAACAGACTCCTACATGGAAGGAGTCTAGAACTTTCCTCAAGGAGGTGACTTATCTATTAAGTCTCCAACTCCTACCTTAATTCTAAGGCTTCTCAGCCTATATAAAGGGCCTGACCCCTCATTCTCAGAACTACGTTGGCTTGATTCTCTAGCAATACAGAGATACGTAGGCATCTTGTGAGGACCGATCAGTCTCGAACGCAAGAACAGCCATTAAAGCTCGAAGCTCACCATCCCTTGTATGTAATACATACAAACCCTCGTTTTTATTCCACAACATTTGGCGCCGTCTGTGGGAAGACAACATCAACCATGGTTCAAACACGAAGAACAACACCAGTTGCAACTGAGGCCATACCTCTCAGATCTGTTCCACCCATCACCGAACAGGTTCCCCCAGCATCAGGGGCGATCACCCAATCTCAAGTTTCTCAAAAATCAGGGGCGATCCCCCACGTTGAGAGTACATTACCTCCGATTACCCATACAAGATGAGAAACCAATCCTCTTCAGATGGTGGTCTCTCCTCTGATTGATCCGAACAACCCATCGCATGGGGTCCAGATCCACACTACAGATCTCCCCGTGAGTACTAACCCGACATACGGGCTGCATAATTATCCTCCTATCCAAGGGACAGGCCCAAGTGGTCACGCTTTGCAGATCCGAGATCGAGAGTATCACGATTATTCGGGTCCTTATACTGATGAAACCTCCTCCGACGATGAGGATGATGACCGTGATGAAGCCCCGAGGAGGCGACGTGCTAGTAGAGAACATCGAAGGAGGACTCAAGACATCCGTGATGGACAATCTTTGACAACTGCTGAAAGTATCAAGGCTTATGAGGCCGAGATCTTAAAATTGAAGGAAGATATGGCAAGGGAACAGGCAAGACAGAGTCTAATTCGACCCCCTCCAATCTCAGGAAGGATTCCCGTTATAGATTTGGAGAGGTCCTCAAGAAGACAGAAGAGGGCTGATGTCCCAACAAGAGAAGCTATGAGGGTGGAAACCCCCAGGAGTAACCCCAAGGATCTCATGCCACTTGGAGATCCTGATGATCCCACACCCCCGTTTACTGAGGAGGTGATGAATGCTCATATTTCTAGGAAGTTTAAGATGCCGACAATTAAGGCTTATGATGGAACGGGTGATCCCGCAAATCACGTCAGGACGTTCTCAAACGCACTGCTACTGCAGCCTGCAAGTGATGCCCTAAAGTGCAGAGCGTTCCCCCAAACCCTGTCGGGCATGGCTCAGAGATGGTATAGCCGATTGCCTGCGAACTCTATTGGCTCTTTTAAGGAGTTGAGTGCCGCTTTCGTTAGCCAATTCATTAGCGGAAGGGTGCATGAGAAGAGCTCCGCATCTCTTATGTATGTAGTGCAAGGAAAGAATGAAAATCTGAGGGATTACCTCAAGCGATTCACTAAGGAGACCCTGAATATCACTGATTTGGAAAATAGGGTGGCAATGGTAGCCCTGGAACACGGAACCACTGACCTCTTCCTCAAGAGATCATTGGCGAAGCATCCCCCTGAGAACATGGCTGAGCTCCAACGAAGGGCTGATAAATATATTAAAGCCGAGGATAGCTTGAAGAAAGAAACCACCGTAGGTGGAGGAGGAGGTAACAATGACTCCAAGAAGCGAAAGCAAGACCAGGACTATGATGATCAAGAGTATGATGCTAGGGACAAGTATCCCCAAACTAGCGAGGATTCTGACTCTGCCCCTAAGAAGAACCAAGGGTCAAGGTTCACTGAGTATGCAAGGTTGAATACTCCTAGGAGTCGAATCTTGTTGGACATTGAGAATGATAAGGATTTCAGATGGCCGAAGCCACTCAGGGGTGATCCCGCAAAGAGAAACCAGAATCAGTATTGCAGATTCCATAGAGACGTGGGGCATGACACTGATGATTGCAAGCAACTCAAAGATGAGATCGAGTTTTTGATCCGTAGAGGGAAGCTGAGGCACTTCACTAAGGGTGAAGACCGTGGTAACCAGAGAAGAGACTATAATAGAAGGGATGACGCTCAAGATCGCAACCCACAGCCCTGAGGGCCAGTAATCAACATGATCTCAGGAGGCCCGACTGCGGCCGGGACAACTAGGAACTCTCGGAAGGCTTATGCTCGAGAGGTGTTGCACATCGTGGGAGAGGCCCCGAAGCGTGCAAAAACTGAGGTAGCGATTAGCTTTGATGACTCAGACTTGGAAGGGGTGAAGTTCCCCCATGATGACCCGTTGGTCATAACTCCTGTGATTGGAAACTCGGAGGTGAAGCGAGTCTTGATAGACAATGGAGCTTCCGTTGACATTCTGTTTCATGATGCGTTTGTGAAGATGGGATACACTGATTCTCAGTTGACCCCCAATAACATGCCTATATACGGATTTAATGGAATAAAATCCAAAGTTGAAGGGACTATTCAGCTGCCTATAACTATTGGGCAAGAGCCCAAGGAGGCCACTCGGATGTTGAACTTCCTGGTAATCAAGGCGTCTTCAACGTACAACGTTATCCTTGGAAGGAGTGGACTTCATGCATTCAAGGCTGTTGCCTCAACCTATCATGTGAAGATCAAGTTCCCTACCATGAATGGTGTTGGAGAACATAAAGGTGATCAGAAGATGGCACGAAGCTGTTATGTAGCCTCGTTAAGGCCTGATGGAGTCGGGGGGCAGGTCCTTCCGGTTGAAGACATGGAAGTCCACAGTGGTAACGAACACAAAGAAAGGTCAGCAGAGGACATCACACAGAAGCCTCGGACAGCCATTGAGGATAAGGCGTTAACTGACTTTGTGGTTGAGTGTACCATTGGCAACCAAGAAGTCGGGGGGCAGGAGGTAGTACCCCAAGCAGGAAGTGAACTTCATAATAAGAATGAGGAGACCAGAAGGAGTGGTGGGTGCCCTATTTTGATGGAGCACCAAAAACAAAATCAAGTGGTGCAGACCTAGTCTTGCAAAGGCTTGATTGGGCTTAAGTTATCCTAGTAGGACTTAGCTTCATATTTATATAGTAGAAGTAGAAATAAGGTTCATTAAAACCATTGTAGAGCATGTTGCTCCGAGTAGAACAGTAGTACTCTATGTAAGGGTTGAACCCATTTCAAGTTATTAATGCAAGTTTGTTTTCCATTCATTGATTGTGATTTTATTTATGTGCCAAGCACCTGATGTGTGAGTCAAAGAAGACCAAGTACCGAAAATAAAAGAATACACGAATGAAAAAAAACGAATGCATACCCCGAATGGTAGAGTTAGGTTACAGCAGATAAGAGTTTAAGTCCTTGAAGGACCCTGGATAAAGACAAACGTTGAAGCCCTGATGGAACACCCGCTGAAGAAACATATTTCATAGCCCGAAAGATAATGGAAGGCTCACCAAGTGGATTGAGGCTAAACCTTCAGCCAAGATAACCACCAAACAAGTAATGCACTTCTGGAAAAGTGTAATATGCAGATGTGAAATTCCACGAATCCTGGTTACGGACAATGGAACTCAGTTTAACAATGATGAGTTCAAGAAGTATTGTGAAGAGAATGATATCCAATCGCGTTTCACTTCTGTTACCCATCCTCAAGCAGATGGGCAAGCTGAGGTTGCAAATTGAATTATCCGAAATGGACTAAAGGGTTGAAACCCCATGAACCTAAGACATTCAGTCCAAACCCCATCATTCGATATGCTCAATGTAAGGCTTGAAGCCGAAATAAGATTCCAAGTCTCGAAAAAGACCAGTATAATTTCTATGAAATCTTAGTGCATTATCATGGATGTTGGGAAGCATGATCAGCCATTTTAATCCCAGAAGTTCTTCAAGTCTTCAAGAAATCATCAAGGGATGAAGATCGAACCCAGAAAATCTTCAATAAATGAAGATTGGGCCCAGAAAACTCTAAGCTCAAAGCGAGGCAATGAATTTAGGCCAAGTTAGGCCCAGTTCAATCAAGGCCCATGCTGGCTAGGCCCAAACCCCAAACGGGTCATGTCCAACAGAATAAACTCCCGAAAGGAGCACTCAAAATTTTAAAGTCGAATTAGTGCTAATTCCAAGTCGCAGAGGTAAAGTCGAAATTATACCACAAAAGAGGTTTGAATGCTTCGACCTCACGGCGAAATGAGATCGTGAAAGGCCTTGGAATGAGGTCGAAAAATAAAGGTTTGAGCTCGCAAGTTTGAGCTCGAAAATACATGCAGAGGTAAGGTAAAACACGACGATCTACATCCCTGTGCGGACGAAACCTTGAGGTCGTTAATAACCTACGGATGAGGTCGAAAAACAGTTGAAATGTGAGGCCCACGTCGAACAAAAGGCCGGAAATTAATTAGGTTTAGTCTTAAAGGCTAAACACCATGACGCAATCAAGGCCTAACATGGCCCAATCAAATTTCTGTAGAAATCCCAAAAGGCTGAAATGATTAAAAGTGGCCTAAAGGCTCTACAAAGCCCAAGTCAAGCAAATGACTCAAGAATGAAGGAACAAGTTATAGTAGGCTTAATAAATTATGTAGGCCCATCTTGGATCAAGCCCAAACTAAAGGCCTGATAAGGTCCAGACAAAAATGAATGGCGAAAGTTGATAACAAATGCACGAAAGCCTAACAAACTTTTAGTTGGACTTGAGTAACAAGGCCTGTTAAGGCCCAAGTCAAAATCAATTAGGACTTCAAGATGAAGAGACCAAATATACGATTGGGTTCACGAGGAAAGGCCCCAAACTCTGATGAGTCTAAGTCCCGAAACAGAGGAAAGGCCCAAAAAAAAAACCAAAGGTCCCAAACGAAGTTGTCTGAGGTCGAGACCAACGACCTCGTTTTGCAGCATGTTTTCGAACTCGTTCAAACGACCAAGAAGTCGATTAAAACCCTGGGTTGAGGTCGTAAATGTGATAAGATAAGCTCGTGCGAATCTGCTCGAAAAAGAACTAGCAATCTCAAGTCATGTGAGCGACCTCATTCCCATTTGAGGTCGTAAACGACCTAAGAGATGAGGTCGTGGTTATATCGATTCCAAGTCGAAGCATCGAGCTCGTACTTGAACTAAAAGTGAATACGAAAATGTGCGACCTAGGTGTAAACTAAAGCCCAGAATGAAGTCGAGATAACCTTGGGTCGAAGTCGTGCAATCCTGGTCGAATATCGACATTGAAATGAAGTCGTCGAGCACGACCAATGTTTCATTTGAGGTCGTTAGATCATGAAGTGAGGTCGTACGTTTGAAATCGTAGTTGAACTACGAATAGGGCTCGTAACGTGCGACCTGGACATAGAAAAAGCTTACGTTGAGCTCGTTGCATCCTAGTCGAAAATGAACTAGAAAAATGGAGAAAACCATGCGACCAGGACATGAAATGAGGTCGTGTGTACCCCAATTTGAGGTCGTTGAACCCAGGTCGTTTTTGAACTAAAGACTGTGACCAAAAGCTGCGACCTGGCCCTAGTTTGAGCTCGAAAAATCAGACCTTATTTCGACCAGAATCCTGGTCGAAATCCTGGTCGAAAAATGTGAAGTTTCCTGATCGAAATTTGTGATTAAAACTCAGAAATTTGAGTCGAAATGATAATTTCTGAATAGTACTAGCCCTTGGACCCCAGCTCGACCCCAGCCAGGGGCTCTGCCCCTTGGACCCCGCCAGGGGCTGCCGCCCCTTGGACCCCGCCCGGGGGCTGCTGCCCCCGGACCCCCGCTAGCGCCGTTTAGCACCGTTTAGCCGCCGTTTAGAATCGCTTAACATTGCTTAAGTGTCGTTCAAGGCTTGTTAGTGCCGATTAGCACCGATTAAGTACCGATAGCACCGTCAGTGCCGATAAGCACCGATTAAGTGCCGATAAGCACCGTTAGTGCCGATAGCACCGTTAGTGCCGATTAGCACCGTTAGTGCCGATAAGCACCGTTCAGTGTCGTTTAATGCCGGTTGGCGTCACTTAAACGTTGTTTAAGTGTCGTTTAAGGCTAGTTAGTACCGTTTAGTGCCGTTTTATGCCGTTCAACGTCGTTTAAACATTGTTTAAATGTCGTTAAGGCTGATTAGTGCCGATTAGCATCGAATTAACATTGTCGTAAACGCGTCGGTCGCTCCACGCTTTACATAAAGACAATACTCGTGAAACACTAGTGTATAAAGATGAACCCTGACCCGAGTCTTGGAAAGGACCGTTAAAACTTCAAGGAAAACCAGATCAGTTTTCCTAGAAGTTGGGGGGCAAATGATATGGGCTAAAAATAAGCCCTAAAGACACATTTAGTGTTGCATTAATTAGACCCGGTATGGTCCGAACGTGGGGCCCACCAACAGGGTCCAAAGTCCTATTTTTAATATTAATTTCGTAATTAATATTAGGGGTAATAAATAGCTCAGCAATAAGTGTCAGATAAGGACATTATCTCTACAAGACTTAGCCTCCAAGGCATCCAATTCGATATGGCAACAGACTCCTACAAGGAAGGAGTATAGAACTTTCCTCAAGGAGGTGACTTATCTATTAAGTCTCCAACTCCTACCTTAATTCTAAGGCTTCTCAGCCTATATAAAGGGTCTGACCCCTCATTCTCAGAACTACGTTGGCTTGATTCTCTAGCAATACAGAGATACGTAGGCATCTTGTGAGGACCGATCAGTCTCGAACGCAAGAACAGCCATTAAAGCTCGAAGCTCACCATCCCTTGTATGTAATACATACAAACCCTCGTTTTTATTCCACAACACAAATTAATATTAAATTCTATTTTAGACAAATATTACGCTAGGGATTATTATGGAATCATAATTTGAATATGATAATATCAACCAAAATTTGAATGTAAGTATATACGATACTTCCTTTTATATTTATATTATTATGACAAAATATAGTCATAATTCGAACAACATATCATATAATTAAATGATTATTATTTTATAATATATATATATATATATATATATATTATGCTAATATTATACTAAGTAATATATACGAGATATATAATTATTAAAATAAATAAAATATTTTTTAAATTTAAGAAAATCGTGCATCGCACGGGTTATAGACTAGTATGTATATATATATATATATATATATATATATATATATATATATATATATATATAAGGTAACTTTCACCGAATAAAATCATTGTGTTTTGGTAAGTATAATTTTTTGACATACACAATTTTTTAAAATCTTTTTTTTATATGCATAATCTTTTACATTATGAAGTTTTTCTATATAGTATTTCAGGGAAGTTACCTGGGAGGTATCTCAGGTTTCCTATTCTCTTTATATATATATAATTATTATCAAATCATATCATTTAAAAATTTAACTTACAAAATTTATATCATCCAAATAGTATTTAAATTATTGAAAAAATCATATAATAAATAAAAAAAAATACATGATTTTAAGCTAGTTTATCTTAGCGAGTGAAGTTTGAAATAGAAAACTTAGTTAATTTATTAAAAAAATTTACCCGTATGATTTGATAAGTGACTTCATCTGGTTCAAATTCAATAACAGCTTAATTATAATTGTCTCTGAAAACCCCCGAGTCCGTTGGCCGACCCTGTCTTGAAGTGAATGAGCATGGGTGTTCAATCATTATCTTCGTCCTTATTTGAAAAAATTAAGGACAAAACTAGTGATAACAGAAAAGGGAATAGGCTACGCCTCTAACGTAGGGATGGGCATCAGGGTACTTTGGGGTTGGGGAGTGCTATCCCCGTCCCCGTCCCCGAATTCAAACCTGATCCCCGTTCCCGGCCCGATCCCTATCGGAGATTATTTTTTATTCCCCGTCCCCGATCCAAAGGGGTAATCGGGGAATTTCATTTTAAACAAAAAATTACATTTTAAACAATTTTAAACACAAACTAGTGAGTTTGACACAATTTTTTAAGCAATAAATTAAGATAAAAAAAAAATATTACCTAAATTAACAATTATAAATAACATGGAAATGAAGTTATTTAACTACTAGAAAGACAAACATATAAGATTAAAATATCACTTTATTTCCAATATAAAGTATTGAAAATTTGTATATATTAATATATGATTATTAATATATATATATATATATATATATATATTATATATATATATATATATATATATATTTATAAATATATTATATATTATAATGTGGTGGAATCGAGTCGGGGTTTGATAATCGGGGCGGGGGTCGGGGATCGGGCCGGGGAGACATAAAATCCCTGTCCCGGCCCGCTCCCCGTTTTTTTTTTAAAATTGTCCCCGCTCCCCGGCCCGTATACGAGAAAATCCCCGATTCCCCGTCCCGTTCGGTGCGGGAATCGAATCGGGATCGGGCAGGCCGGGGTGAATGGTCATCCCTACTCTAACGATCTACGGCTCTACGATAGTCATACTCCCACTGTCCCGCTCAATGCACACGAAGATCAAGACAAGATATAAAAAATGAGTAAAGTTAGTGGGTAAAGTTGTGGGATCTATAAATATTTAATACTTCCTCCGTATCATAATTCTTTTCCTGTTTGCTGAATTTCACGGGTTTTAAGATAGTGGAGAATGAATATTGATTTTTTATGGTGTAATGGGTGTTGAATATTGTTTTTAAAGAGTAGTGGGTATTGATTATTTTTTTGGAGTAGTGGGTGGAGTAGTTGGTATTGAATACTCCCTCCGTCCCTTTTTAGTTGGCACATTTGCAAAAAACACACATATTAAGAAAGCTTTAATGATATAATTTGTTTACATGTTTGCCCTTAATCTCAACATTAAATGATGAGTTATGATTATGTATATTAAATAGTCAAACATTGGTATTAGAAATAAAGGGGTATATATGGAAAAATTGGTAAAAATGTGTATTGGAATAAGATATGTGACAACTATTTAGGGACAAATTTTTTTTGCAAATATGCCAACTAAAAAGTGACGGAGGGAGTATTATTTTTAAAGAGTATTGGGTGGAGTAGTGGGTATTGAATATTATATTTAATAAGTAGTGGGTGGAGTAATGGGTATTGAATATTATTTGTAATGATTAGTGGGTATTGAATATTATTTTTAAGGAGTAGTGGATGGAGTAGTGTGCATTGAATATTAATTTTTATGGCCAAAAATAGAAACAAGAAAAGTAATTTGAATATCCTTAAAAGGAAAGTAGGAAAAGAAATATGGGACGGAGGGAATAATAGATTAGAGATAGTGGAGGAATGTAACGGGTGTAATAGTATTTTTTTATTATAAATATGAGATAGTGGGGGAAAGTAGTGGATGTAATAGTGGGGAAAACTTACTATTTTTGGTAACGACCCAAAATAGTAACCGTAAAGAAATGAGAGGAACATAGGGAGTATTTATATTTTAGACAAGTCCCACGGCCACGTCCATTATATCCTATTATATTTTATTATATAATAAGAGTAAGAGGGATAATAAGTAAGTATTATCAAAGATCATGGATTTGATACTCATCAATAACGATATATTTAACATATGATTAATAGAAGTAAAAGAGATAAAAAAAGAAGTATGACCATAGATCAATTTTGATCCTCTCGAACAACACATTCAAATATAATTTAAATTTATAGATCAATTCCTACCAAGTACTTAATATAAATATATTATATCGTGATTTATATATATAATTCTTTTATATGAGCAAAGTTTCTACGTGTATTTTATCCTTCGGTGATGTACCAGGTATGCGGCCGGGCCGGGCATCTTTTCAGGTTGCCCAGAAAGAATAAACATATAAATTCTACATGTATAAGACTAACTAAAAGAACAATCGTACACGTTAAATGCTATGAGAGAAATTTGATTTCAGATGCCAAACATGGAGAAGCGAATCAAGCCATAATATTGCTACAAGTCTACATGCGAGACAATGTTAATTGAATTAAATTAAATTAAATTTTTATGTATAAATAAACAAATATAATAAATCCAGATATAAATAGTTGATTTAGTATCCATGTTTTAAGTACTACCATAAGTTAAGTTAAGTGTTTGATTCTTACTAATAACATGTTTTATATAACTTTGAACATTTATATAAATATGCATATCTCTAATTTTCTAAACTTATAAATTCTAAACTAAAAAGTATATTTTAATAATAAGAACTAAATATAAGTAAATTTACTAGATTGAATAGATCTAATTTAATGTTCGGAATGTTAAATCGGCGGAATTTTCAATATTTTAACTCAGTAATAAAGATTTTTATGGGATTGCAATTACGATCGATAGCTCAAACCGGTTGTTGCGAAGCGGGTATATGTACATATATCAACTTCAACAAATTACTTGATTGTCTCTCCATGAAGACCGGATTAATTAGTCATATGATATGTTTTAGAATTTTTGATGTAAACAATTGTTATTTTCTTTTTTACTTAGGTTTCATTCAAGTTAGATAATAATCGTTAAACCATCAGTAAATTAAATATTTTTTTAGAAACTTCGCATGTGCTGTTGATCATTCCAATCTAATTTTTAGAACTTAAGATAGAACACAAATAGTAAATTGAGCGTTTAAAACCCGTTAATCATTGCATCTTATTTGTTGGAATAATTTATATTTAAAAAAATAAATTAGTTTTTAAAAAATTTATAGTTCAAATCCTACTAAATATTAAGAATTGTTTTTCAATTAATATAATTATAAATTATATCCTTATATATAATAAGCATAAGGGAATCTTATCCATAAGTTTGGTCATTCTATTGTACTATCAAAATAATCTCAACCGTTAAATATAATATTTTTAAAAATAGACGATCAAGATTATATCATATTAAAAAGAAAATTATAACCTAAAAAGGATATAATCTAAAAAGGTCTTAACTTCATAGTAGATCATTCATAGTTTAGTTTTGTTCCTTGAAGTGTTTAATTTCGAATAGCGCCCAAAAGTGTACAAAACTGTTCAGCACTATAGCATGATCAAGAGTAATTCATAATTCTGTTTTTGAAAGAATGCCCAAAATATCCAATTTTCCCCTACCCACTTACCAAAATACCCATTTTTCAAATCGGTGCCCAAAATACCTACGGGATACGCCGTTTCCACAGGCGTATTCGCTGCACTGTAGCTTGCCAGAAAACGCTGAGAGTCGCCTGAAAATTGGAAAGCTCCTGGCCGGCGATTTATTGGCAATTTCGTCGCCTATCTCGATCTCCTACACCACTGAACGCCCAACCCACCACCGCATGTCTACGTGATCGTAGACTCGTCCCCTTCCTCTTCCCCACATCCGTTTCTCTGTTACGGCCCCGCAGGGGCTTGGAGGAAGCTCGTCGGAGTTTGCGAGCACGCCGGAATCAAGTTTTAGGCTTTTAAAATCCGGCATAACAAATGGTAAAACACTGGTATAGGGTTGTAGACGTTTGAAAGGCAAATTGAATGGTGTGTAGAACATAATCGGAAATTGACACCTGAGAACGAACGGAGAGATCGAAAATTTTCGATCGAAATCGCCATATCGAAAGCTCTACAAACGATGAAGATGACGTCAGACACGCCGTTTCAGATTGCGTGTATGCTAATACGCTAGTACCAGATGCATGCTGGCACTTACAAGTGACGTATCTTCTAATACGCTAATGTCTGAAGCGTATGTGGTTCTGCTGCGCCTTTGGAAACAACTTGTCTAGCTGCTGCGCCGTTTAGAAAGGAGTATCACCACATACGCCTGTGAGAAAGGCGTATGTGGTGGGCATTTAGGGCGGTTCCTCCTAGCGATGGGTATTTTGGTTCTCAAACAATAAAAAGTGGATAGAAAGGGCAATCACCCTCTGTTTTTTATATAAAATAAACTCTCTAAAACAAGTGTCGCCTGTTTATTGATTAAGAGGAATGCATAGTATATAAATTTGATAAAAAGAATGCGATGAAATTTAAATTTAGAAATAAAATTATAATTTGAAAAGTATATAACTAAAAAGATTGTAATAGAATTGAATTTCTTTTATATTTTTTATTAGTATTAAAAAAATTCATATTTATTATTTGGACTATATCTTGAGATTTAGAAATCATATTTAGATGATTTTAAAATACACACAAAGCTCATAAAATTATCTTTAATTTAGTGATGATTTAATAATTATTATTCAAATAGAAACACTCTGAATCTCAAGATAAAATATTATTACAAATTTTATATTAATCATATTCAATGTATAATACCTAATTACATATAATTTAAATCATTGACATGTCTATTAGGGAATCAAAGATATTATGAATGTATTTACAGGAATGAAGTTGTTTTGATAGCATGTTTATAATATAAATATTATATAAAATATGTTTCTGCGTAGATTTAATTGGAAAATAATTGTTAAACCATCAATAAATTAAATAATATTTTTTTTTTAATTTCACGTGGACGGTAAAATCGTCCAAATCAAATTTTAAAAATTCAAGATGGAGTACAAATATTAAATTGAATGTATAAATATTATATATATATATATATATATATATATGTATATCAATTTTTTAACAATAATTTGATATGTAAATTAATAATATATAAAATTTTAAAAAATTAATATAATTAAAGATATTAAAAAAGGAGCCGTGCGTTGCACGGGTTATAAGCTAATTATTAATATTTAAATTTCAAATAATTTCGGATTAATTAGTGCAATATAAAGTATAGCATTTTTTTATTTTGGGTGCTAAGTATTGTATATCTTGCAAAACATTATTTTCTCTGAAGTTGATATTGATATTTATGTTGTTGGTCAATCGATCTGGAATACATCATACCATTGAAAAAAAATTGAATAACATAAAATTTTGTTAAAACCTTTATCTGATATTTTAAGATTTTAAAGGAATTGATTAATAATCAGTTGCAAGATCGATATTAGTGTTTCTGACTCTAGGTCTCCTAAACCCGACAAGGTGATACTATAGGGGATGTTTGAGAGAGCTTTTTTTTCAGAATAAGTCAATTTATTTTAAGATAAAGTTAGAGAATCCTAACTTTCCAACTTATTTTCCAACTTATTTTTGCAATTTATTGAATTTCAAACATACATTAAATACTTGTATGAAAAAGAATTATCAAAATATAAAATTTTTACCCGAAAATAAGTCCATAAATCTTAAAAAAAATTTTGCCGAACAGGCACTATAACTTAAAGCATGCATAACATATGAAATCTTCCATAACCACATTATGCACATTATTTCATTATCAACCGCAAAGAATTCTTCGTGCAGGCGCATATCCACCACGCATTAAACCGCCAACGTAGGAGGACCGAATTCAACATGATCTGGTTCATCATTCTTGACTCTCATCCCTTTGCGAATATTTCTATGCAAGTGAGCTGCTTCTGCTAACACCCACAATCTCACATGAATGTGTCTGTAATTATTATTATCTCATATTTTAAACCTTTGTGGGCTAGTTGGTACTAAAATTATTATTGTTATTTCCCAATTGCACACTTCAAAATTGTAAAAGGAGGGTTGAATACAATCTTGTTGAAAATTCTTTCGAATTTATAAGACAACAGATGGATCTTGATTTAAAAAGATAAACAGAAAGATTTAAGCAGATAAACAGAAAGAAACTTATGAAACAGAAATCAAAGAAAAACAAACATACAACACTCTTTAAAAATTTCAAGTGGGTTTTTGTCCACTCCACCTGAGGGTTGTATTGAAGAAAATAATCTGTGTAAACGAGTACACAGCTGTGAATACAAGGCTAAGTATTTTACAAGAAAACCTAATGCTTTGTACTTTCAGCTCTGTGTTTTCTTCTCTACTTAGCTATGCTACACGTGAAGTATATATATACTCCAAGTTTACAAACCCTACAAAATAAACGAATCATGCAAGTCAAAGTGTTCTGCAGGGTTGCTGCCACTCCTTGTCTCCATGTGATACAATTTTGTTTGGATTGTCTTGGACAGATATGCACTAGATTTACCAGCTGAATTGTTTGCAAGAACAAGGAATGTTTCTTTTTCTTCTTCATTTCCAATACTGGCTTCCATACCCTTTTTAAGTTTATCAACCCATGTGATCTGTCAGGCATGTCAAGTCGTCATCAACCTCTAATTCCAAGACATTATTGGTTGGAGCGTTTTATCCGTTGAAGTAGACACTGATCAATAGGTTGACTGTTGTTTGTTGAGGTGTCATATCCGTTGACATAGAAACTTCATCAGCTGTGATATCACTTCACTTATACAGAATTACATAGCACAGCTTATATTCAATTAGCTACCCTATTCTGCATATCCATTGATAGTCAACATGACTTAGGATTTCTAGTAACTATGACAGAACCAAATAACTGACAAAACTTAAAAGAGGTATGCTACAGACTTATCAACGGATACTTATAACTTGGATATCCGTTGACAAGTTACAAACTTATTCTTGTACACATATGTTTTTCAAGGTGTTTTCAAGTACTTATCATCAAGAGCAACATAATTCCTAACAATCTACCCCAATTTATGATTGATAGAATAACAGCTATAAATTAAGAACCTTGATGATAACAAAACACCTATGTATGGATACAGAGATTAAGTAAAAACATATGTAGTGTACTAAGCTTCAAAAGTGTGAAGAAATGGACTGAGTCAAGATAAAGAATCATACTTCCACAAGGGATGCTCCTCTAGACTGAGCATATCATTGCTTTCTTCCCCTTGCAGTCCTCATACCATGGACTTGATGTTTGTTTGCCTCAAGATGCTTCTCTAGAGATCTGTAGATGATCTTTTCTTCTGAGTGATTTGGATCCAGCATAGACATTAAGTGTTGCAAGTACTCATTGCTATCTTTCTCCAGTTGATCTTCTATTCTAAAAAATCTTCTACAGTTGTGTTCATCTCTGAATTCTATTATCCAGAATGGATAAAAGTGAACCTTCCTACCAGGTGCATATGGAATGTTCAGCTTCTTAGGCAAACCCTCCTTTGAAGACCAGCTGCTCCTCAATTTATTGACCTTGTTGAAAATTATTTTACTTGCCTCTGGAGTGAATCCCCCAATTCTTTTCATTAAGGACCAAATCTTTCAGAATTTGCTGTAGCCTTCATTTAACACTTGATGTAGGGGCCATAATCTGCTATTTCCTCCTTTGTAGGTGAAGATTAGCCTTTCTGGTAACCTGGTTGTCCTATATGCAGCACTCATATCTGCCACATCATCCAAGAAAAGATTGACACTTGAGTACTCTTCAATGTCAGCAATATAGAGTTCAGTTTTTTTCTTGGTGGCCACCCTTACATCTTGAGGAACCTCAACAATTTGAATTGGTCTAGCTAATGGTTGTTTCTTATTTCCAGTTTTCCTCTTTTCAGGTGAGAGCCTAATCTTTGGAAATACCAAGCTATTGATGTCAAAGTCAAATTCCAAAGGTTCTCCTTTATGAAGTCTAAAGGGTTAGATGTTTGAGAGTGTTGCTGAGTGTCTGGTGTTGGAGGTTTTGTAGGTTGAGGTAGTGTTGATTCATCTTGAACTTCTGGTTCTAGGCTCAAAGTTCTTTTAGCAGGGACTTTAACTCTGCTTTTCCTTTTCTTGCACGCAAACTTTGTGTTCATTTTCTTCTTTTTAAATTTGGCCTCTTCTTCTTCTTCAGCCGCTTGCTCCATCTCTTTCTCTAGCTCTCTTACTAGCTCATCAGCGAGTCTAGCTTCTTTCTCAGTGCATTCTGTAGGTTGTTTGACTATCTGGACAGCTTGAAGTAACCTTGGAGTTTCTTTAGCCTTGGCATCAACAAAGTTTGGATGATCTACATGAACACAAATTTCCACTCCCTCTCTGTAGATGAATGCTAGATTCTCTTTGAGTCCCACATCAACTGTAGCCTTCTATTTTAACTCAGCAAGATACTTGCTCATTATCTCGAATTCATATGGGTTTGGCATTGGAAAGTCCACTCTCATGGTGTTTTTACCATTCTTCTTCACAGGTGATTTCTTAGGCTTGAGCACAGGCTTTAATTGAGACAGATAAGATGGCTCCCCTCTGGCTAGAGATCTAGGAAGCACAAAATCTGGAATTAATACTCGGCTGATTGATGTGGTTATTGGAGAAATTGATACTTGAGAAACTTGAGGATTTGCAGCCAGCCTTGTGGCTATAGAGTCTTCAGGTTGAATAACTGGGTCATCCTCACTAGACAAAATTACTGGAGCTGTTGGAACTAGATTAGAGTGAAGTTGCTCCCCCTCACTTGTTGTCTCCTTATCACCAAACTTCTCCCCCTTTTTGTTAGCATCAAGGGATTGATTAGTAGTCAGGTTCAACAGTCTTTCAAGGAGAGCAATTTGTTGATTATGAGCTTCAAGAATGAGCTTTTGATCTGCAACAATAGTACTCATTTGAACCTCTAACTTATCAACTTTTGCAGACAAATCTTCAATCTTCTAATATGTTGCTGCATCCTTATTCAACTTATGTCTAAGCTGCTGCATTATACGGGGAGGAAGAAGAATCTCCAAGTTCTTGTTTTGAGCTTCTAATGCATGTTTAATTTCAAGCTTGAAGTCATCCTTATCCATCACCCTTTGATTGAGAAGACAATTATGCAATTTGAGAGTAGCCAGAAAATTCTCTTGCACAAGATTTAGAGCGGGTTCAGCATCCTGTAAAGTAGCCACAGTCTTCTCATACTGTACTACTATCTCATTGTGAGCATCCTTGGAGATATAGCCTTTGGACATTAACCATTTCGGTAGATCTCCAGGTTGTTGTGAAGGCACTTCATCTTCACTTTCATATGTGAATTCAGAGTCAGACTGATTCATATCAGAAGCAGTTGGAGGTAGCTTGGTAAGAGTATCATTAGCTCTCTGCATAGATTCAGTTGAGTGTACCAAGTTTAGTTGCTGCTCAGCCTCCACATTGCCCTGTTTAGCCCAAGAAATAAGGTTGGAAACAGGGTGAGTAAAGGTTTCAGCTCCAAGAACAGTTCTATCAATGACTTGTTGAGATGTCTGTTGATAAAAAATGGTTCTGGCGGCATCCTCAACCTCCATTGACTCACTATCAATGGCTTCATCCACCCTTATGTCTCATGTACCTGCTTTTCTCTCATGTTCTCTCTCTTTTTGAATCAGGGGCTCCCCCTGGCTCACACCTCTCACACCCTGACCTTCACCTACTAAGGTGGAACTCTCATGCTCTCCTTTTGCCTGGCAGGAAGAAATTGCTAGCCCTTCATTCACATTCTCTCCTTTTGCCTGCTCACAAGGCAGCCTCTCACTCTCAGAAATGACACTCCCTTCCCTCAATCCTAGAAGTGTTTGAACTACAAGTGTGACTTCTGCTGTAGTTGCAGGAAGCACATCAATCAATGAGTGTGAGATACCCATTGATGCTGTAGTTAAATCTACCAATGGATGACTGCTGTTAGGCTTATCCATCGGTGAACAAACACTTATCAATGGATGAGAAATATCCATCAATGAAGTAGAAGGGATAGCAGTTGATAGAGAGACTATGGTAGAATCTGTGCAGAATGATTTTAAGGAATGTGGCACAGTTTCAGTCATAGTATCAGGAAGAATTGGCTGTTGGTCCAACAAATCATCTAGAAGATGATGACCAGCAGGTTCAGATTAAGAAGGGAGAATCTGCTTGTGATGTGGAAATCATGTCCACATTCAGAGATAGAGATGGTGAATCTGGAATATGTGGAATGTTTGTAGAGAGAGAGTTGGGCTGTGACTCCACATTTACTGGAGCCACATCAAGCTGAATTTGAGAAGGTTCAATCAAGTAAGATTGAACTGTGTGTGACCCTTGTGCACGCAAAGTAACTTTAGGTTGATTCTTTTTGACAAAGGTTTTGATTGGTGATTTTTGGCTAGTGGTGTCCCTTTCCCTCTTGTTCAATGTTCCTGGTTGGGAGCTCTTGTCAATAACAACACCCTGTTGAGAGGATGCTGCTAGGGATGAGTTTAAATCCTTTTCAACATTAACAGTCTTTTGGGAGACTGCAATGTGGCTAGGCTGGGACTCACTTACCTCTCCAACCTTATCCTTAGGGTTTCTTTGATGTTCACCCTGTCCCTCACCACTCACTACCACCTGGTCACTTCCTTCAGAGGTTATGGTAGTTTTTACAACAAGTGTCTTTTGAGAAACACTTGAGGTTGGTTTCTTTGATTTGGATTTAGAATTATGTTTGGTTGCCTGGGTAGGAGATTGTGGGTTCCCAGATACAGTCTCCATAACAACACTCATTTGCAAAGAACCATGAGATTCAGTAGTAGAAAGAGGTTTTGCAACAGTTACCTCTATAATTGGTAAATATACCAGTTGCACCTCTGAGTTGATATTCATTCGAATTAGATCACTACGAACCCTTTTCTCCTGAACCCAGCAAGTGAACCTGCTTAATGGCTGTTCGAGCACTATTTCATTCTCAGAGACATGGTTAGCCAGCAACATTAGGAATCTAGCAAAATAAATTTTCTTATTCCTATTTTCTTTCTTTCCCAATTTAGCACCAATCTCATTTAGTACTAACGAGCCAAAATTGTAAAAATTGTCATTAAGCAGCATGTAAAGCATTTTAAGTAGGGCATAGGTGACAACATCAAAATTGCTAATTTTACCAGAGAACACCTTGATGAAGGCATCACAAAGAAAACTCCATTCCTTTCTCATGCCTTTTTTAACAATTCTGCCTAGGTTATCAGTACTGAGATTGTAACCTATGGTGTTTAGCATGGCAACGATATCATTATCAGTAGGACTGGTGCTGCAGTTATTCTCAGGCAGTTTAAGACAAGAGGTTAAAACATCCGAATTAATAACATGCACATTACCTTTTAGTGAAAAAGCAATGGTACCTTCTGAAGGGTCGAAGACTGCTGTAGACCAAACTTCCTCCAAAACTTCGTGATTTAGTAATGGAATTTCAGTCATGGCATAAGATAGCTTGCATCTCTTAATGAATTCCATCATCTTGTGATAGTCTACTGGAGAGTGCTCCGAATCCACAAGAGCAGCGAAGTTGTTCTTCTCATAGATATACCCATTCCCAGACATCATCTTAATGATTGGAGCCATTATCGTTGAAAATCTCAAGAAATTAGAAAAGGGGTTTTGATATCTTGAAAGAGAGAGATGAAGATAAAAGATGAGTGTTAATTGTAAAAAAAACTTTTCTACTTACTCATAAATTATCGAATAAAGTTAGTTACTCGAAAAGGAAACTGCTCAGAGTAGTGGGTGAAAAAGTACATTAATAATTGTGCCAGAACTATACATACAGGGATGTATACAAGTGATAGCGATAAATCAACGGTTAAGATGTGTCCAGCGGATAATAGATCGAATCCTCGAGAAGCGAGTTTCCCGTTGACATGTATTATTTGAATTAATACACGCAAAAGGAAACTTATTATCCTCTAAATCAAATAAAATAAAATCCAGAAATTTATTTGAATATCAACGGATCCTGGAATGTTACACTGGGTTTTCAGATATAGCAATGGCACTAGTGTTGTCACAGAAAATTAGAATTTTATCAATTCTTAACCCATAGTCAAGAAGTTGATTTTTCATCCACAAAATTTGTGCACAACATGGAAACTGAATTCTGCTTCTTGCTAAACCATGATACCAGCTTATTCCCTAAGAATTGACAAGTGCCTATGGTACTTTTTCTGTCAACTTTGCAACCTGCATAATCTGCATCTGAATAGCCAGTTAGATTCTCTAGGGTACCAAATGCCAAAGTTTGGTGTCCCTTTGAGATATCTGAAAATCCTCTTAATAGGTATTAAATGAGATTCCCTGGGATCAGCTTGGAATCTAGCACATAAACAGGTAGAGAACATAATATCAGGTCTACTTGTTAAATATAAAAGTGATCCAACCAGACCCCTATAACTTGAGATGTCCACTTTCTTCTCCTTAGTATTCAACTCATGTTTAGTGGCAATGGCCATGGGTGTTTTTGCAGAAGCACAATCTGGTAAGTTAAATATTTTCAAAAGATCATAAACATACTTAGATTGGCTAATGAAAATACCATCACTAACTTGCTTTACTTGTAAACCAAGAAAATAAGTTAGCTCACCCATCATGCTCATTTCATATTTACTTTGCATAAGTTTGGCAAACCTTTTGCAAAGCTTCTCATCAGTAGACCCAAAAATTATATCATCTACATAAATTTGAACAAGTATCATAGAGCCATTGACATTTCTATAAAAGAGAGTTTTATCAACAGTACCTCGAGTGAAGTGATTCTCTATAAGGAACTATGAGAGAGTGTCATACCAGGCTCTTGGTTCTTGCTTCAGGCCATAGAGTGCTTTGAGAAGAAAATAGACATATTCTGGAAAGTCTGGGTCTTCGAAACCAGGAGGTTGACTCACATACACCTCTTCTTCCAAAATACCATTTAGAAAAGCACTCTTGACATCCATCTGATATACTTTGAAATTGGCATGGGCTGCATAGGCCAGGAAGATTCTGATTGCTTCCAA
This sequence comes from Saposhnikovia divaricata, assembly GCA_036435485.1. NCBI lineage: Eukaryota > Viridiplantae > Streptophyta > Magnoliopsida > Apiales > Apiaceae > Saposhnikovia > Saposhnikovia divaricata. The sequence continues at coordinate 62,660,225 of CM071595.1, read as the reverse complement.
CCTTGCTACCGGTGCAAATGTCTCATCAAAATCAATTCATTCTTCTTGACAGTAGCCTTTTGCAACCAATCTAGCTTTTTTCCTTGTAACTATGCCATTCTCATCCATCTGGTTCTTGAATACCCACTTAGTGTCAATCACTGATTTGTCCTTTGGTGTAAGAACCCAGATTTTGGTAGGAATTAAAACTTTTATTATGTATTGAAGCATGAATGAATAGTGGTTACGATTGCAGTGTATCAGTGGTTGAAAGAATGAATTTTGAATGGATTTGGATTCAAATCGTTATATGCTATGAATGCTACAATTAGTTGACAACCTAGGTAAGAATAATCTATCGACAAGAAAGTAAGATATGATATACAAACAGAGGAAGTATTCTCATGTCATCCAAATCGGTATCTATTATAAGTCCAGTGGTTCCGTAAAAGGGTTAAGGAACGCTCGGGAAAGGGAGAGAACATTTTTCTAATTATAAGAATTAAAGAGAAAATAAGCAATGAATAGTGTTTTTGGTGAAAATTGGAATATTATCAGATGACGCTATATAGGAGTATTCGGAACGGATTTCTGAGTCCGTATTAATGACCGATAGGCAATATAAGTGTATGTAAACGATATTAGATTTAAAAAACTAGCACTTTTATTTTCTCCGAGATATCCCTAGACAATGAATGATTTAAGGATTTAATATAAAGATTTAAGGAATTTAAATTCAAGAATTATAAAGGAGGATTGAGAATGGTAGTTTAATATTAAGAAGGTTTCCGGTAAAACCCTAACAAGAAATACTTGAGACATTCCTCCGAACGATCAATGAAATTGAGCAATAACCGGACAAAGAATCAAGCAGAAAGCCAAGATGCATGCATGTGAAAGAGGATAAGATCAAGTAACCAAGCTAGTTACAAATCTAACTAGTAACATGAGGATCAAACCAAGTAATTAGCCTAAACACATCATTAAGCCACTAAAACCAACACTTGTCCACTTGAATTACATCATCCATGACTACACCACTTTAATAAAGTAGCTTTATAACCAAGATATTATCTTAACATAGCAATAATACACTTTAGATGAGATGAGAACAAGAGCAAAGCCAAGCAAACTCCATCTCTCCCCATTTTCTCTCCATTCGGCTTCTTCAAGAAATTCAAAATCAAAATCCAACTTCCAACCATTATTTGATCACAAAATTTTTATGGTGAGTACTACATTTCATATTGGAGATATACTATGAATCTTAGAATCAAACTCCACTTCTTTCATTTTCAAATAAATCATCAAAGATGATGATGAATAGTGCTTTCTAGAAACTAACTTTGATTTCTTGATTTCTTTGGATGATTTAAGCTATATTATGGATATACAAGGACTACATCAAGCTTAGTAAGGCCTTTACATACTCCAAGGAAGGTATACCACTTGAAACCCTAGATCTTACTTTGAGTTATATGCATGTTCTTGATGGTTTTAGATTAGTTATGATTATGGTGTTGCATGATTATGTAGATAGTTTGGTGGATCTAAGTAATATGATGATTATGATGGTGAAGTGAGATGTTCTTGGACTTATAAGACAAGTATTATGTGTATAAGATGTTTGATATGCCCGGTGTGTCTTGGTAGTGATGAAACAATTTTGAAACGTTCGATTTATAGCCGTCGTAATGCCGAATTTTCATTAACCCTTGAAAACCGTGCATCACAGTAGGTCTAATTGTCGAATCTGGTTAAGTATATGACATATCCTTGTAGATCTCGAGTCATAGATCGTTTTGGCACGAGAATCGAAGCAAACGGACTTACGGTTTAGCAGTTATGGTCAAAATAGTAAAAGTGCTTCGAAATCGTAAATGCGAGTTCATAACTGAAATTGAACCCCCTTAACATGAATAATTCAGTGGAAAATCTTGGTAATTAAATACTAGAGATCATAAGAAAGGTGTGAGAGAAAACCTCATGTTAAACGAATCGTTTTTCGATTTTATAAAAATGTTCGAATCGAGGTTAAGTGCGAATGAACCCCTTGAGGTATACTTGGTTATAACTTAGAAATTGGACAATAAATCTCGAGGTATAATCTTTGTTGGTAAACGACCGACATTAGAACTTATATGACTTAAGAACTTACCAAGTGTAAGTGTAATGACATACCTTGATAATGAGCAAGTGTGGGATCATAACGGTGATAAAAAGAGTTACACTTGAGGGTGTATAACGAGATAACTCGAAAACGTGTTTTAACCTAAGTAAAGTATATACTTAACATTTCAAAGCGTTAAAGTGACTAATCTCGGATATTTGATTATTTATAGATCACCGGACTGACCCAAGGCACACTATCCCTACCAGATTACCAGGCAAGTTTCCAATACTTTGGAACTGTTGTTGTGATAATATATATGATTGATGTTGTTATACATATGCCATAGCATGCATGCCTGCTTTCAAATTTATATTGTGATACTTGTTCCATGAATTGATGTTGGGTTATAAGCTAGATATGATATACTAGTATTAAGCCGGATATTGCTAAGACCCTTAGTGAAGGCATGTGATCTTCCTTCATTATATATAGACCGGGAGTCGGTATTTTGTAACATAGAGATAGTCGTGGAAACCCGAAGGGATTCCAGTGACAGATTATTTGAGGAATGTTATTTATGAACATTATTTATATTTCCATAAGTATTAATTACTTGAAAATTATTCGAGGAATGTTATTTGAATATTCATTCGAGATTAGTTATTTAATGAATATTATTTTGAATATTCATGTGAGGTTATTGATTTAGATGAATATTATTTTGGAATATTCATTTGAGTTTATTTATTTAATGAATATTATTTTGGAATATTCATTTGAGCTTTATTTCTGCAAGGTATATTATTCTGAAAACCCATTTGAGGTCTTACTTATTTATTGAATATTATTTACAATATTCATTTGAAGAATTATTTATTTCGTGAATATTTTATATATTCATTCGAGGGTTACTATGAGCAATATTTTATAACTAAGAATATTCTTTAAATATTTATGAGTTAATAAATATTCTTTGAATATTTATTTAATTCTTTTAACTAGTGTTAAAATATATTATTTTATTCAAAAATTATCCTTAACCTTAAAATACTATGTAAATTATTCCTGAGTCTTATTATTATTATTTTTATCAAGGAAGGTTCTCAAAAAACTCACTTCTTCATTCGAATCTATCTTCCAAATTATGAGGGAACCTTACTTGAGAGCTGTTATTTAATTGTTTGACTTCCCGATCATAAATCTTTTAAAAACTATCCTTTTCACTCGCAACTTGGTTGCTTTTCATCAAGACGAGTCTCTGTGTTACTTCCTCATCGTTCGAGGGGTAAGATTGTTGGAACATGTCGATATCCATTAACAAGCCACTGCTTAGGAATAGGAAATATTGGTGAATTTTCCTTTCCAACTAGATACGACTACTTTGTGGAGTCCTATCAACAAGTATTACACTTGGGGAAAGGGGGACGAGCTTTACGTTTTAGAGTCATGGATTTACACGAACTAGGAGTATTTGTGTAAGAGGCTGTGGGACAGTCCATCATTAAAACTTTGTGTAAGAGGTTGTGGGACAGTCCATGTTAGGAATATGTTGTACTTGATGATAACTTCACAATCAATCAAGTTGTATAAGGTTTTGTAGATGTCAACGGATGAGGATTTATAACTCTATCCGTTGACAGGTAGCTCATCAACGGATGAGGTTTTGTAGCATACTGCAGTATCTCTATGTTATCAGTTGATAGTGTTTTTATCCACAGTCATGTTGACCATCAATGGATAGGCAGAATAGGGTAGCCAATTGTAAATAAGCTATGCTATGTAATTCTGTCTAAGTGAAAGTGTATCAACGGATGAAGACAGAACTCTATCAACGGATACAACTCAAATCCACTCTATCAACGGATACAGCTCAAATCTCAATATCAACGGATACAACTCAATATATCATCAACAGATGTCAATGTACAATATCAACGGATAATCATTGACACTTACTTCTATGCTAAGCTGAGGATTAGCAGTTGATAAGGACAGGTTTGACTGACAGATCACATGGGTTGATAGTAGATACAAAAAGTAGTATGGCAGCCATACTTTGGAAACACAGAAGAAAGAAGCATTCCATTTACACTATGAATACAAGAAAAGTGCATTAGACATGTCTGTTCACAAGGACAACCTTTCGGCTACATGTGTATTTGGAGTGTTGTAGCAAGTCAACTTGAATTAGACTAATATTATCTTGTTCCAGTAGTACTTGTAAACTTGGGATTTATAACCAAGTGCAGCAACTCTTTAGAAACCAAGAAAATAGATACATTTGCTTAGGGTTTTTATTGAATATCTTTAGAAAGCAAAGAGTTGTAAAAACAGAAGCTGTGTACTTTTGTATCATAGAGTTTTCTTCGAATAAAAGCTTCAGGTGGTGCATTTAACCACCTAATTTTTATGTGTTTGTGCATTAATCTTTTTACAGCAATTATCTAAGTATAGATTTCTGGAGTTCTTATCAGAAATTTATAAATATCAAGAATTGTATTCAACCCCCCCTTCTACAATTATACAAGTGTGTAATCTGGGAATAACAATTGGTATCAGAGCCAGCTTTTAACATATTTGAAGTTTAAAGATCAACACATTTCCAACATGTCTAAGAAGGATTATGGAGTAAAGATTCCAGTTCTTGATAGAGAGAATTACTTTCACTGGAAAGTAAAAATGCGTCTACATCTCTTGTCTATTGATGGGGGTTTTGTGGATTGCATTGACAAGGGTCCTCACGTTCCAATGAAGACTGCAACAAGAGTTGGCCTGGCTGAAGATGTGTCTGACACTCTCATTCCCAAACCTGTTTCTGAATGGAGTCTTGAAAATATTGCAGAAGTCCACAAAGACAAAAAGACCATGAATATACTGTTCAACGGTCTAGAAACAGACATGGTTGACAATGTTATTAACTGTACTACCTCCAAGGAAGTATGGGACACTGTTCAAACCCTTTGTGAAGGAATAGAACAGGTGAGGGAAAACAAGATGCAACTACTAATCCAATAGTATGAACATTTCCACTTTAAGAGTGGAGAAACAGTAAATGATACATTTAGTAGATTTCAAAAGCTACTAAATGGTTTGAAACCGTATGAAACAGTAAATGATACATTTAGTAGATTTCAAAAGCTACTGTTTCTCTAAGAAACACTCAAGAGTACAAGACATTTACTTTTGAAAGGCTCTATGGAACTTTAAAGACATATGAGCTGGAAATGGAGCAGGATGAAGAGATTGAGAAGTCTCAAAAGAATCAGTTGCACTTGTTGCCAACTTGGAGCAGAAGGAGGAAAGGACGGAAGCTGCTAGTTCTACACCAAATAGGGAGGTTTGTAAAGGTAGAGCAGAATCAAGCAGGAGCAAGGAAAAGGTGTCTGAGGAATTGAATGTCCTTCAGCATGATGAATTGGATGAGATAGCTGAGCACTTAGCTTTTCTGTCTAGGAGATTCTCTAAGCTGAAATTCAAGAGAAACTCTGGGGTGGCCAAGCCATTTAACAAGGATTTTTCCACAAGCAACTATGTGGATAAATCCAAAATTAAATGCTACAATTGTGGAATTGCTGGTCACATGATAAGTGAATGCAGGAAACCTAGATCTGAGAACAAGGGAAAGTCAACTGAGACTATTGACTACAAAAAGAAATATTTTGATCTTCTCTGGCAGAAAGGAAAGGCATTCTTGACCCAAGAGTATGACTGGGCTGCTGATGACAATCATTCTGATGATGATGTTGAGTTTGTCAACCTTGCATTGATGGCTGATTCTGAAGAGCAGGAAGCAAGTTCAGCTAGCAATCAGGTATTTTCTACTAATCTCTCTGAGCTCACCAAAGAGGAATGCAATAGTGTTATAGATGAAATGTCTACTGAACTATATCACTTAAGTGTTACTCTTAAATCACTTACTAAAGAGAACAATAGGATTAAAGAGTCTAATCTGTTTTTAAGTGATAAAAATGCTGCTCTAGAAGCTCAATTTCTAGAATTTGAGAAAATGAGAGTTGATTGGAATAATGCTAAAAGTGAACTTGAAGCTGTGTTAAAAAGAGAACTGATTTTAAAAGATCAGCTTGAAAAAGAACAATGGATAATTGCTAAATTTCAAAGTTGTAGGAATATTTCTCAAAACATAATAGAAGTCCAGGGAATAGAATCGTTTGTGAAGGATACTTGGACTCAAAAGAAAAAGGACTAGAATCTGGCCTTGAGGATATAGAGACTATTTGTGAATCAACGGATAGTGATCATCCGTTCACAGATGAACCATCAACGGATGAGCGGTATCCGTCGACTAACAAAAAGTTTGTTAGTAAGAAGGAACTCAAGAAACTGGATATCAAGTATGGTCCAGTCAACAAGAACTTTGTTAGTGGTGAGAGTAGAAAAACCAAATCTAGTGGGAAGGCTAAGGCAGGTGATTTACATAACAAAAAGGCTGTTGGTAAATCAGATAATGAAAAGGTAGAAATTGAGGGTAAAAAGAAAAAGAACAGAAATGGTAAGATAGGCATCAACAAGAAAAACAATTATTCTCCTGACAAGTTTGCTCCTAGGTAAACTTGTAGTAATTGTAATAGTGTCAATCACCTATCTTCTAATTGCAAGATTGTCAACAAGGCTCCTGTTCATGTACCTCAAACAATACCATGTATGCCTGCAATGCCTGGTTTGTATCAAAATGCTAGTTTTTCAAATCCATATGTGAACATGCCATATGTGTCTAATCCTTATTTTCAATCTGTGAATGTGCCACAAATGTCATGGAGCATTCCTAGCATGAATAATATGTATGCCAATTTTCCACAAATGCATGCATCAAATATTCATGCAAATGAGCATTTTTCAAACCCATCACTCAAGCATCTACACCTAAGTTGAAGAATGCTAAGAGTGCAAAGTCAAAGGCTAACAAGAAAGGACCCAAGGAAGCTTTGGTACCAAAATCAACTTGATTTGTTTTTGGAATGTGGGCAGGGAAACAGAAGGAATCTATGGTACCTAGACAGTGGATGCTCTATGCACATGACAGGAGATTCAACCCTGCTCACAGAGTTCAAGGAAAGAGCTGGCCCTAGAATTACCTTTGGAGATGACAGCAAAGGATATACTAAGGGATATGGCCTGATTTCAAAAGACAATGTCATCATTGAAGAAGTGGCTTTAGTTGAAGGTTTGAAGCATAATTTGCTGAGTGTCAGTCAGATTTGTGACAAAGACTATAAAGTAAAGTTAATAAAAGAAGCCTGTGTTGTTTCTGCCAAGGAAGACAATAATGTGGTATTGACAGGCTTTAGAAAAGGAAATGTTTACATAGCTGACTTCAATTCAGCAAGCTCAGAATCCATTACTTGTCTCTCCAGCAAATCAAGTAAGGATGAGAGTTGGCTATGGCATAAGAAGCTGTCACATTTGAATTTTAAAGTTATGAATGATTTGGTAAGAAAGGATCTTCCTAGAGGAATCCCTCATTTGGAATTTGTCAGAGATGGACTGTGTGATGCCTGCCAATTAGGGAAACAAAAGAAATCATCCTTCAAAAGCAAGACAGAGTCATCCATTGTTAAGCCTCTTCAATTGCTGCATATGGACTTATTTGGTCCAGTAAATGTCATGTCTATTTCAAAGAAGAAATACTGTCTGGTGATTGTAGATGATTTTTCTAAGTTCACATGGACCTTCTTCCTGCACTCCAAGGATTATGCAAGTGAAATCATCATCAATCACCTCAGAATACTAAACAATGGTTCTGAAGACAAAGTACAAAGAATCAGGAGTGACAATGGTACTGAATTCAAGAATTCCACAATGAAGATTTTCTGTGAAGAAAATGGAATTGTCCATGAGTTTTCTGCTTCCAGAACACCTCAACAAAATGGGGTTAGTGAAAGGAAAAACAGAACTCTCATTGAAGCAGCTAGAACAATGTTAATTGAATCAAGGTTACCAACATATTTTTGGGATGAAGCTGTCAACACTGCATGCTTTACTCAGAATATTTCCTTGGTCAATCTAGCTAGAGGAATGACTCCTTATCAGTTGTTAACCAACAAGAAACCAACTTTAGCTTTCCTTCATGTCTTTGGATGTAAGTGTTTTGTGCTAAGGAATCATGGAGATAACTTGGGCAAATTTGAAGCAAAGGCAGATGAAGCTATTTTTGTTGGATATGCAGCAGGGAAAGCCTACAAAGTCAACAATCTAAGAACCAACATTGTTATGGAATCTGTACATGTTGTGTTTGATGATCAAAAGATTCTAGGTCTAAATGATGAAGGCTTCCATGAAAAGTTGGAATTTGAGAATGAAGGTGAAGGAAGAATGTACTATGATGATGATGAGGAAGATGAAGATCATGACCACAGTGATCCACCAAGAGTTGTTGTACCAACTAGAAGTGATGCTTACACTGAAATGAAGCATCCGTTGACAGTCATTATGGAGCATCCGTTGACAATATTAGAGATGCATCCGTTGACAGAGATTCTCAAGCATCCGTCGACAGGCAAAATGATGCATCCGTTGACAGTCAACTTCATAATTCAGAAAGGACAACAAACTCAGGGGGAGTTTCTCAAGGTCAAAATTCAATGCTAAATCAACATGATCATGCTCATGAAAATGAAGCAACCTCATCAAGATCAAACCTTCCACCTGCAAGAAAATGGACTAGAGATCATCCATTTGAGTTAATCATTGGTGAATCAAATTCAAGAGTCCAAACTAGAAGGGCCACTCAAGCAGAATGTCTATACAGTAGCTTCCTGTCTCAAGAGGAACCTAAGAAAGTGGAAGATGCCCTTCTAGATCCAGATTGGGTCTTAGCAATGCAAGAAGAGCTAAACCAATTTGAAAGAAATAAAGTATGGAAACTTGTACCCAAACCTGATGATAGAAGTGTCATAGGTACTAAATGGGTTCTCAAGAGTAAGACAGATGAAAATGGCATAATTGTGAGGAATAAAGCTAGATTAGTGGCAAAGGGCTATTCTCAAGAAGAAGGGATAGATTTTGATGAAACTTTTGCTCTAGTGGCAAGACTTGACGCAATAAGAATCTTCTTAGCCTATGTGTTAGGTCCAAATGTGTTGTAGAGGGGGGGTGAATACAACTTTTCGAATATGAGAAGCAATAAATACGATGCAATAAATGAACACAAAGATTCAAGGAATATATTTCTTATATATAACTTGAAATGGTTGCTACAACATTCATTACAAAGTATGACAGAAGTTCAGAGAGAAGTGAATGATACTAAGCTCTGTGAATGCACTCTCTCTCTTTTTCTTGTGTTTCTCTCAACTATTGCTCACTAACTAAAACATTACACAAGTACTTCTATTTATACTACATGTAATCTATGTCCTGTTGTCTTCAAAGACTAAGATATACGTGGCCCAATGATGTCCACATAAATCTTGCCTTATCTTGAAAGCTTGGAAATCTGCCAATTAGAAGATGCCATGTGTCATGTTGAAGCTGCACTCTAAGTAGAACTTCTACTTGAGAATTTCTACTTAGCCATCTCGAATTTCTAAGTAGAACTTCTACTTAGAAACTTCTACTTGGTCAACTAGAATATTTAGTACTTAGAAAATATTCTGGTCTTCAACTTGAAACTTCAATGCACATCTTGAACTTGTGATATCTTCATGTCTTCTTTATTCTTCACCAAGCTCTTGAACATGGATCTTTATTACTGACATAAACATGCTATCAATGTCCTGACACTTGATGCACTGGTCTGGTTCATAAGTGACTAGTCTTGATAGTGTTTTTGCTTCTTGAATAAATTACCATATCCAATTAGTAATGTGGCTTTCCAATATTTGCTTTCCTTCTTGTTCACTTGAAATCAATTAGTCTTATTGATACTGATAGTTATGATCTTGATTCTTGGCATTTCAAATCACTAAGGCATGAACAACTTTGACTTGAACTTCTCTCAATGATTTCTTCTTGGCTTGATCATAGTTAACATGTTGAATTGTATCAATTACCTTGTCTTCATTTAGTGTTGATTTCTTTGTGACTTCTTGTTCTTGATTGTCTTCTGGTTAAGTATCTTTTCCTTTAGTTGAGTTACATTAGTTATAGTGTTACAAGTTTACACACTCTGCCTTTCAATCTCCCCCAATTTGATTGTCTAACAATGATATTCAAATTAATGAAGGATAACTCAACTAAACAATGAGACGAGAAAAGATAATTAACATTACAGTCTTGAATAATTTACAATTGAAATTTACATGAAAACAATACAAAGAACTTAAACTATAAACAAAATTCGAACTTCGAATTAAAGATCATTTGAGTGATTCCTATCACCTGGATTATTTCATACCTTTTAGTCAAACTTATATCACCTTATTGGATTCACTCTAAGGTGAATTTTCCTCAAGTGAGTTAAAGCAACCGAAAGACATGAAGTTTTTCCAACTTCAAGTTCACACCACTCTGACCTTTAACCCTAATTCCGTTTCCTCTTTCTAGCTTCAGCAGCTTGGTCTTTCTCTTCTTTCTGCCTTCTACGCTTCTCCTTCTGCTGCTGTTCTTTCTTGTACACTGGATCTCGAAGCTGCTTCCACCTAGCATTCAACAGACTTACAGCTTCCATTTCGAGAGGATTCTTGGGCTCTGGATAAGGATGTTTGAAAAGCCTTCTGAGTTTGTCTACCTCCTGAGTAGTCCTGATCTTTGGAATGTCCTCAAAGTTCTTCATTATGAGCTGAGGTTTCCAATGAGATTTATCAGCTTTAAACTGACAATAGATCATCTTAGGGTAGCCCTTGACACGGTCAGTATTGTGGACACTGGCCGCATCTCGCTCCATCCGCTTCTTTTCCACCACTATCTCAGACAGGTAACTCATTAGTCTCTGCTTTTCTTCCACATACATATCTTCCACTTCGCCCCATTTGAATACATGTAATACTCTCTCCAGAAATGCAGCATCGTGAGTCTGTAGCAGCCATTTTCTACTCATATGCAAGAATGTTTGATTCTGGTATGCATCTATGAATACTAAGGCATCAGCTGTATCTTCAGCATAAGCGTGTATCCAGTATACACTATCACTTCCTGGAACACCAATTGCCTCCCTTATCTCTCCTTGTTCTAGTGCTCCAGAAGGAAGAGTCAGAGCTTCATCTACATTCTTCATTGCTTGAAGAATATTCCATTTCTTCTCCATCAGCTCCGGCTCAATCTTCACGTTATCAAGAGGGTTTGGAGCAATGATATCACACTTCCACACCTCATTGCTCTTCTTGAATATGACTCTTTCAATGATCTTCACGGATTTTTCTTTAATCTCAGAAGCGAATCCCTTACTCATCATATGTCTACAGACAGCTTTGAGAGATTCCACTGAAAGCTCCATTAGATCATTTTCATCCATGCTAACCCTCTTCATCTTCCCGTCAACTACCATCCGGACAAAATTTGGATATGCTGAGAATTCTGGACCCTTGTCCTCTGCTAGCTGCATTAACTGATCCCAATACAGAATGCTTAGCTCCTCAGATTGAGAGTATTGAATTTTTGTCGCTAGCAAGAACAACTCTGACGCAGATCTTCTCGTTATGAATTGGTCATCCACATATAGGAAAGATGTTGGGACTCCTTCTACCAAGGACAAAATAACCTGCCACTCCTTAAGTGTTGCATTATATCCAACCCTGACTTTAGAAATTAATCTCTTCAAAGCACTTATATATTCCCCAGTCATTGGATTCTGCAAATTCAAGTTGTAGAACAGATCATCTGCATCCTTGTTATGAACTCCTTTCGCACAGGGTCCCATCATTATCTTCCTTGCTTCATCCTACTTCTGTCCTATCCTCCTCTTGTCAAGATCAACTTGAGGATCAGCTAGCCTTGCAAGCTCATGAACATACTGCTTCCCTTGGAGCTCCACTTTCTTTTCTAGGAAGGCAGCACGTTCTTGCATCATCTTCATTTTATGGAACTGAGCTTGTTCCAAGGCTAATTGTTCAGCTTTAAGGGTTTCCTCATCAACAGGAATTTCTTCAGGCATTCCGGAAGACATCCCAGCACCTCCACCTTGTTCCTTCAAAGATCTCTTTATAGCATGTGCCAAAGGTACGTCTTCCATATCAGAATCTGAGTCAAGTACCTCCTGTACTGTTTCCTGATGACTCAGGTCAACGAATGGTTCATCAATCATCATTGCCTTACCCTTTTTCCTCCTTAGAGCCTTTTCATCAACAGCAGGCTCAATTTCTGTTTCCTTGACAAGATCAGCGGGTTCTTCAATTTCTTCGATGTGAACTGCCTGCCGTCTCGTCTCCATTCTACTCTCCCCCTTAGGTGAGTTATCCTGAGCTCCACCTTGGTCTTCAGATCCACCAGATGCATAAGAACCTCCAAAACCAGAACCAGAGGCTCCCGCTCCACTAGCACCAGCTGCACCACCTGCACCAGCATCGGGGGGAGGTTGTTGCGACTCGAAACACTCCAGGGGCACAAAACTCCTGACTGCGAACATCATTCTACTGATCTCCACTGCTATTGTATGCATTGTAGACTCCATTGCCCCCATCCTTTCATTAAGAGTGCTTCCCAAGACACCACCAGCATGGCCCAAGTCATTGACCTTATTTGTCAAAGCATCAAAAGTTGTAGCTTGACTTGCCATTCTTGCTGCGTAGTCGTCTAGAGCCCTTTGATTGTTTCCAATGTTAATCCCGAACTGCCCCATCGTCTGCCCGAACTGCCTCATCTGTTTTTCCATAGAAGTCATACGTGTATCAAGATTTTCAATATTAAGGGACGGTGTTTGGTTTAGGTGACCTCGCTCTAATACTCGTTCTGTTAGTATTTGCCGCTCGGTTTCGGGCCTTAAAAATGAAGGTCCCTCTCTCCCTAACCTCTCACACACACTCCCTGTCTCACGCTCGTGTATGTCTTCAATGATTGATCCAAAATATGAAGCAGTACCTGCAGAAATTGGATAAGCAATATAATTGGCAGTTATGGGATCTTTGTCTGTTATGTCCTGAGTTGGAATCTCAGGCTGAGTGGCTGCAAAGTGTTCTTGTACGACATTAGAACCGATCCTCCTTGCAGCATCAGTACCTACCGGTGAAGGTACGGCTGAAGTTGTTAAAACTTCATGTCCTTGTGAAGCAACAGGATCTTCAAAAGGTACATAATCGTTATCAAAATCCCTATGTGCAGATTGTTTAAGGGGAGAACCACTCTCGTGAGGTGGAGTGGTTGCGTGTGACACATTAGGGTTTGATTGGACATTTGAAGTAGCAGCATGAAAAAGTTTGGCTTTCTTTCGAATAAGTTGCTGCTCTTCGGGTTCACTCTCCTCATCATCTCCTACATATATATGTTCTGGCTTTCTGACTTCCGTTAACAGGGGTGAAAGTGAATAAGAATGTGTATCAGGCTCGGAAATATAGCTCTCACCCTGGGATAGATCCTGCGGGTTAGCAGTCTCTTGGGTCTCGGAATCAGATACATAGGAGGAGGAATGAATAGTATGCAGGGAGAGATTACCTGATTGATTACCTTGTGCATCATCGCTTTGCTCATCAGGAATCTCATCAAATACCTCAGCATGAACAGATGGATTCTGAGCATGTGATGAAACTTGTGATGATGCCTCCAAATTGGTAACTCCTGCATCATATGTAAGCCACATTTGAATATTTTCAGGAATTGACATATGTTTACCGTGATGTTTATCCTGATTTGCAATGGTTGAAAGTGACTTAGTGCCCATCCCTAGCGGTGCAGATGTTGGGCTTCTGGCAAATCCCTGTCTAACAGCAAGAGCATCCTTCGGTACCAAATCATTAATCAGCATTTGTAGGAACCGAGGAAACCAGCAGACAACGTCAGTTGTAGTGAGGTCTCTGCTTGCAGGAGATCCCATTGAGGCCACTATCTCAGAGAGAACTATGCGTCCATAATTTATATCCAGTTCTCTTGCTAGGGCAACTGCAAAGGTTTGCATTGGAATTGGAATTTGATGAAAATCTTTTTCGCGTGCCCGAAAACATCTTGTGATGGCCTCGAAAAAGTAATTCCATTCCACATGGAAGAATTGTTTTTGGATGTTTCCAGTGATCCGGCCAGTCGGATGATAACATCCTATTTCTTCAAAGAATGTGAGGCGTTGCTCCGCTGTAGGTTCTGCATCATAAACATCTTTGATTGGGAATCCCAGAACCCTGTTGACAATTTCTTCAGTCACCTCATATTCCTGACCCGCTAAGGTAAACCTGAAACCGTAGGGGGTTGTTTTGCTCCCAAAAGTAACCGCACTAGTCCATAATTGCTGTAAAACATCATGTACTAGTGTAGGTTTAGCAGTAAAAGCATGGCTAGCCTTGGAGTACAAATTGAGAAATCATACCCAAAACTTAAACCGTGGGAGTTGATCACCAATTTCCGTAGAAATATTATAAAAAATGTTTTTAGCAAGTGAAAATTGGTGAGCCATTTTAATTAAATGCTTTTCTTTAAAAGATGTGAATTTTTTTTTTTAATTTTGAAAAACAATTAAGTTACGAATTAAAGATTGTATCCCTTTTAATTTAACAAGAACAACAAAAGTCCCTTTGAGAAATTAAACTACGGGATTCAATCAATAGCCAATACTAAATCTGAATATTCAATGAAGATGAATATTCGTGTGTATACCAGTGAAATCGTGTGTGTTTAGATAGAGAATATGAAATCGTGTTTTATGAACAGTTACACAAACAACTTATGTTCGTGTGTATGTATATGCGCGTGTATGAATGGTCACTAAACACAAAACCACAACGATTAAGGATAACACAGACAATAGTAGTCAACAAATTGGCAGTAATTCGTGATTAGTATGAGTTTAATCACAAAAACACGGATTAAAGGTATGTAATTTGTGAAATCGCACTGTTTTTGTGAATCGGCTGCTGTGAAAATGAAATTAGGTAAAGTGAATGATGCATCGAGTTAGAGATGTATATATAGATGATTGTGAAATGACAAAAATATCCCTGTTAAAAAGAGTGAAAATTAGTAAGTCCATACAGGGAACACCTAAGTCGAACTCTATCTCGAACATCCCTATCTCGAACATCAAGTCGAACTTCGAGATGAAGTTCGAGATAGAGGTTAACTCGAACAAATAAGCACAAATAAGCACTTTAACCAATTTAACAGCAACGACTACAAGGAAATCTTATCTCGAACTTGATTGACTTGTAAACTTGAAAAATTCCCTTTCAGTAAAAGAAATACAGGAAAATTCGAGATACGTTTCGAGTTAGAAGTTTAACTCTATCTCGAACATCAAGTCGAAATTCGAGTTGAGTTTCGAGATAGAGACTAACTCGAAGTTAATCTCAATTCTTTCCAAAATCTTGAATGGAAACCTAATCTCAACCTTCGAGATAAGATTCGAGTTAGGAGTAACTCAAAAATTCCCTTTAAGCAACTGAGAACACACTGAGAACTCTATCTCGAACATCAAGTCGAAATTCGAGTTGAGTTTCGAGATAGACTAACTCGAAGTTATTCTCAGTTCTTTTCAAAATATTCCCTTAATGAAAACCTCATCTCAACCTTTGAGATAAAATTCTAGATAGACTTTATCTCGAATATTTTGAAGATAGAACTAGGCACACTGGTAACTCGAACTCGAACTCAAAGTCGAATTTCGAGATGAATTTCGAGATAGACAACTCGAAATTCTTCCCAGACTTAGAATTTTCAAAACTTCACTCTGACAGCTTAAGTCGAAATTCAAGTCGAATTTCGAGATGGGTTTCGAGATAGAAACTAACTCGAAATTTTGAAGATTTTCAATTCTAAGGCCTCTAATTACATGAAAATCATAGGTAAATTCATCTAAAAATCATGTAAAATTTAGAATATTATGAATTTAACTCCCCCTATGATCATGCAATCTAACAAGCATAAATTCACAGATTTATGCTATAAAAGACACTTAAAACACAATGAATTTATACAAACTATATGCAAACTATAACAATCACTAATTAGGCATTTTAAAGTCTAAGCACATAATGATTGAGTAGCTTGCACATACAAACATAAACATGGATTTTACAGATAGAAGGCTTTACTAACTTGTGTAAAGCATTCCCAATTCACCAACCAATCTATTGAATGTTACTTCATCAAGAGGTTTGGTGAAAATATCTGCAATTTGTTGCATTGTGGGCACAAAATGTAGCTCCACAGTCCCCTCCTCGACATGTTCTCTTATGAAGTGATACCTGATGTCGATGTGCTTGGTTCTTGAGTGATCTACAGGATTGTTGGTTATGGCAATGGCACTTGTGTTGTCACACATAATTGGAATTTTCTTGTGCTCCATGCCATAATCCTTCAATTGGTTCCTCATCCACAGTATTTGAGCTACACAGCTTCCAGCAACAATGTACTCAGCTTCAGCAGTAGAAGTAGATACTGTATGTTGCTTTTTACTTTGCCAGGACACCAATCTTCTGCCAAGAAATTGGCAAGCACCAGATGTACTTTTCCTATCAATCCTGCAACCTGCATAGTCTGAATCCGAATAGCCAATTAAATTAAAACCTGTATCTCTTGGGTACCAAATCCCTAGATTTGGTGTGCCCTTGAGATACCTAAAAATTCTCTTGACGGCTACGAGATGTGATTCTCTAGGATCCACTTGGAACCTTGCACATAAACAAGTTGCGAACATTATGTCGGGTCTACTTGCAGTTAAATAGAGGAGTGAGCCAATCATACCTCGATAGCTTGTGATGTCAACTGATTTACCTAATTTGTCTTCATCAAGCTTCGTGGCTGTTGCCATGGGAGTCTTAGCTGCTGATGCATCTTCTAGATTATACTTCTTGAGTAAATCTCTGACGTACTTGGATTAACAGATAAAGATACCATCTTTTCTCTGACTGATCTGTAATCCAAGGAAGAAGGACAGCTCTCCCATCATGCTCATTTCATATTTTTCCTGCATTAGCTTGGCAAATTTCTCGCACAAGCGCTCATTTGATGACCCAAAAATAATATCGTCCACATATACTTGAACAAGTATTAAGTCATTTCTTACATTTTTGTACAACAATGTTTTATCAATTACTCCCCTAGTAAAACCATTTTCAATTAAGAATAAAGATAGGGTTTCATATCATCGCCTTGGGGATTGCTTGAGGCCATAGACAGATTTGAAGAGAAGATACACAAAATCTACATGTTCTGGATCAACGAAGCCAGGCGGCTGTTCCAGATACACTTCTTTTTCTAACTCTCCGTTCAGGAAGGCACTTTTCACATCCATCTGGAAAACCTTGAAGTTCTTATGTGCTGCAAATGCCAAGAACATCCTGACTTCCTCAAGTCTTGAAACTGGTGCATAGGTTTCATCATAATCAATTCCTTCTCGCTGAGAATAACCTTTTGCAACCAAACGAGCCTTGTTTCGTGTTACAAGTCCGTTTTCATCCAGTTTATTTCTGAATACCCACCTAGCTCCAATTACTGATATGTTCTTTGGTCGGGGTACCAGTTTCCAAACTTTCTGCCTTTCAAACTGATTGAGTTCCTCTTGCATTGCAATCACCCAATCAGCATCACCAAGAGCTTCTTCTATTTCTTTAGGTTCAAGCTTGGATAAGAACCCAGAATATAAGGAAATTTTAGCCAGGTCAGCTCTTGCAGTTCTTCTAGTAGTCACACCAGCATCTGGATCACCAATAATTAATTCAAACGGATGATCTCTATTCCATACCCGTTCTCCTGGAAATTGTCTTGATGATTCAGCTTGACTTTCTGAGTTAGGGTGCTGACTACTTTGATTATTCTCACTAACTCCCCCTGAGTTAGTGCCAGCTCCTACAGAACTACTGTCAACTCGTCTCGAGCCTTGAACAGTTGTCCTTGAGCTGCTATTTACTCCCCCTGAGTTATTGCCGGTTCGTACTGAAGAAGTCTCTTCTGATCTTGTAGAATTAGCTTGTTCACTAGACACAGGTTCTTCACGTACACTTGGAACATTTAATGGGACAACTAACTCAGGTTCATCTTCAAGTTCATCTAAGTCCAGATTTTGAAATTTTAGGGACTCAGGTTCACTAGAATCTCTAGAAATTGATGGGAGTTTGGTATCGTCGAATCTGACGTTGTAGCTTTCAGTCACTTTTCGATCATTCACTAAGAACACTCTATAAGCTGCCACCACATCTGTAGAATAACCAACAAAGATTCCTTCACGAGCTTTTGCTGCAAACTTGCATAGATATTCATCATCTATAAGCACATAGCATTTTGCTCCGAAGACATGAAAGTATTTGATTGTTGGTCTTCTATTGTTCATTAATTCACATGGTGTCTTTTCTTTATCTTTTATAATCAAGGTTCTATTTTGAGTGTAACAAGCGGTACTCACTGCTTCGGCCCAGAAGTACAAAGGAAGTTTTGAATCATACAACAAAGTTCTTGCTGCTTCAACCAAAGTTCTATTCTTCCTTTCAACTACTCCATTTTGCTGTGGAGTTCTCGGGGCTGAATACTGACGACGTATTCCTTTAGATACACAGAAGTCATTCAGCACTGCGTTTTTGAATTCAGTGCCATTGTCTGATCTAATCGTCTTCACAGTAAGTGTTGAAACATTCTCAATTTGAGTGATGTGATCAATGATTAAGAAAGGTACTTCGTCTTTCGTCATTGCGAACAATACCCATGTATACTTGGAGAAGGCATCCACGATTACCAATGCATATCTTTTCCTAGACAAAGATAGGACATTCACTGGGCCAAACAAATCCATATGAAGAAGTTGCAGAGGCTCAGTAATACTAGAAATTTCTTTGCTTTTATGCGATGCTCGCTTCGACTTTCCCATTTCACAAGCTTCACAGAGTCCTTTCGGAGCGAACTCCATTTGAGGTAGATCTCTCACCAATTCTCGCCTCGCGAGAGCATTCATCGTTTTGAAGTTTAAGTGAGAAAGTTTTTTTTTGCCATAACCAGCTTTCATCATCCGAGGCTTTGCTGTAGAAACAGGTGACCTCATTCTGATTTGCTGAATCCATGTCTGCAACAAAAAGATCTGCCTTTCGAACTCCTCTAAAAGCCAATGAGCCTTCCTTGATGTGAGTGATTGATACACCTTTCTTATTGAAGACAATTTCGTAACCTTTGTCACAGAATTGACTGATACTCAACAGATTGTGCTTCAGTCCCTCAACATAGGAAATATCTTCAATGATGACATTACCAGTCTTCAGTTTGCCATATCCCTTAGTCACACCTATGCTGTCATCTCCAAAGGTAACATAAGGGCAAGCTTTCATAACCAACTCTGTAAGCAGGGACTTGTTTCCAGTCATATGCCTCGATGCTCCACTGTCTAGCACCCATATAACTTTATTTCTATTCTGCTTAACGCCCTGCAATGACAGATTGGTTAGACATTCTTCGGAACCCAACTTTGATTGGGCCCGGCTTTTCGATAAGATCGAGAATCAACAGATTTAACAACATGAGATGCACTTTTCTTAACATTACTAGAGCTTTCGACTATCTCCTTTCCTTTCTCAGATTTGACAGATTTGTCAGTCTTAGGAGAAGGTTTGTCACTCCTAAATTTAGGAGGACTGACAGTCTTGGCTCTCACATGCTTTTTCTTGATGTTTGAACTAGCAGCAGTATTTAAACATGACTGGCTAGATGCATTCATTAAATTCACAAAAGTTTGCATGACGTTAAAAGTGCATGGCATACAATTAGGTTGACCACACTGTGCATGATTCTGATGCAGATTATTCATTGTATGTGTGGTAGGCATGGCATGTGCAGCAGGAACATTTATCTTAGCTTTACATGCATAAGAAAGATGTTCAGTAGATTTACAGTGATAACATGCTTTCTTTATTCGTTCAGCCTTAACCTCTTTTATGCCTTTTTCTTTCTTTCCTTGTTGTTTAACAGCCTTAGCTCCTAATCCTAGTCTAGATTCATCTCTAGGGAAATTGATTTTAACTTGTTTGATAGGAGTTATAGGTTGTGCTTTCTGGCGATCTTCCATCTCAATCTCATATCTAGCTATCAATTCAGTCTCTTCTTCTTCTATTCTAGGAACAAGGTGTTTGTAGATAGGTTTGACAGCTGATTTAAGAATTCTAGGTGTTTCCTTTTTAAGGTCACTGGAACTAGGGTCAATAGGTCTCTTTCCTTCTTTCTTAGGAAGGTCAGAGTAATCAAGTCCTATACCTACTCCAGTTATCTTCTTAAATGTGTCATTATCTACATACACTTTACTAGCAGCTAGTTTGTAAGCTTCGCATTTAGTTTCTAACTCAACTAGATTGTTCCTAAGACATGCTTCTACTTCTTCCTTAAGGACGAGCTTGTGTTCCAGAGATTTAATAAAGTCTCTTAGGGAAGTATCTACAGTGCAAGCAGCCTCTAGCTCTTCCACTTTTGCCTCAAGCATTCTGCATTTGGCAACAAGTGTTTTCTGTTCCTTTTGAGAAGAGTCTAGGCTTTTGCACAACATATAGATCTCTTCACTAAGAGCCCCGTTCTGTTCCTTATAATCATCAATAGACATTTCTACTTTAAGAGTCAGAACTGGTACCTCTGGTTCCTCTGATGTCTCAGCCATGAGGGCAAAGTTTGCTACATGAGTAACATCTTCCTCATCTGAATCATCCCAAGCTCTTCCTTCTGTCACCAATAAAGCTCGTTTTCCATGTCTTTCCTTCACCAGCGATTCATACTTGCTTTTGAGGGCTTCATATGTCTCTTTTGGATAAGTCTGTTTAGGCTTTTTGCAGTCCGAGGCAAAATGTCCAGCTTCACCACAATTATAGCATTTGAACTTCATTTTGAAATCCAAAGGAGATTTGTAGCTGGTATTCTTGCCTTTACCTTGGTAGCCTGACGAACTACCACCACCCTTAGCAGCCCGATAGAAAGATGAAGAATTTCTCTGTGGTCGGTTGCTCTTTCTGAATCTCATGTTGCTGAACTTCCTTGCCATGTATGCCACGACACTATCGTCCATGTTGTCCAGCTCTTCTTGGGTGTAGTAGTCATCATCACTGTTAGATGTGCACTCGTCATCATTATCAACTTGATGTGGTGCAAGTGATGATTTAGGCTTTGCTGCAACCATTGCCTTCTTAGACTCTTCCTCATCAGCAACTAATCCTGATGCAGTTTCTTTTCCTTTTGAATCATTGTCCCATGCTTGATCTTGAAGTGTTTCCAGCTCATAGGTCTTTAATATTCCATAATATTCTTCTAGAGAAGTTGTATGCAAATCTCTGGTCTCTCTTATTTCGTAGACCCTATGTTCAATGCTCTTTGGCTGGTTCCTCAGATATCTCGTATTAGTCTCAACCATGGGGAGAGTTACACCTCTCAGATTCAAATCCAATACCAACTGACTGAATCGTAGATAGACATCTGTTATGCCTTCCCCTTTTCGTATTCTAAAGGTGTCATACTCCATCTTGAGTATGAGTGTCTTGTTACTTCTAACCTCTGCAGATCCTTCCATGACAACTTCTATCTTGTCCCAAATCTTCTTTGCTGTAGTCAAACCTTTGACTATGTTGAACATTTCATGATCAAAAGATTCCATCAAGGTTTGTCGTACGGCAGTATCACAAGCTATTTGCTCCTTGTCAGCATCCGAAAAGTCCGCTGCCTTTTTGGGCTCAGACCGAGGTGCTATAACCACCCCTCCTTCCGTATGTGCAGGAATAACCACCATTGGAACAAATTTACCTTTGTCAAGGACTTCCAGATATTCAGGGTTAACAGTCTCTAGATAGAGCCTCATTCTGAAAACCCATTCTTCATAGTGATCTCGGTTGAACATTGGGATCTTGAATGCATTTTTAGGAGCCATTTCAATTCTGGTCACTAAAAGTTTCTAAGTACCCAAGACTAGGCTATGTAGAATTTTTGCCTAAGTCGAAATTTTTCTAAGTAGAAATTTTGCTCAAGTCGAACTTCACTAAGTAGAAATTGTCCAAGTCGAAATTCTATGTAGAAAATCTCAAGTAGAAATTCTATGTAGAACTTTTGTCCTTAGAATAATTTTTCTGCAGATTACTTTAATATTGAATAAACAATATTATCTCTTTAACACCTTTTGACTTTTGATGCTTTACTCACCTAACCCACCTAACCCACGTGCTAGGTACTGAGTATGTCTTGTTTCACTTTCGGCCGTGAATAATGCAAATCAAAAAGTCCAAAAACACCTTTTTATTCTTTTACTATTTATCTGTTTGAAAAGGAGATCAAAAAGTTGTTGGGTTGTCTTCTTTGATAAGAACAGATGATGAGCACTCAAGAACACCAAATATGAAAGTACCCAGATTAATTCACAAAAATTAATTAAAATACACCCAAGCTAAATAATCACACCTGGAGTATTTAAATAATTTTTCGGATGAGTTTTCACTACAAACGAATTAAAGCTCACTTTTCGAGAAAATGAAAAGTAGATCTAGAAAATGAAAACTCACGATTCTTCTACTAAACACAAGGATCTATGTTTTGTATGTTAAACATATAGCTCTGATACCAATTGTTAGGTCCAAATGTGTTGTAGAGGGGGGGTGAATACAACTTTTCGAATATGAGAAGCAATAAATACGATGCAATAAATGAACACACGGATTCAAGGAATATATTTCTTATATATAACTTGAAATGGTTGCTACAACATTCATTACAAAGTATGACAGAAGTTCAGAGAGAAGTGAATGATACTAAGCTCTGTGAATGCACTCTCTCTCTTTTTCTTGTGTTTCTCTCAACTATTGCTCACTAACTAAAACATTACACAAGTACTTCTATTTATACTACATGTAATCTATGTCCTGTAGTCTTCAAAGACTAAGATATACGTGGCCCAATGATGTCCACATAAATCTTGCCTTATCTTGAAAGCTTGGAAATCTGCCAATTAGAAGATGCCATGTGTCATGTTGAAGCTGCACTCTAAGTAGAACTTCTACTTGAGAATTTCTACTTAGCCATCTCGAATTTCTAAGTAGAACTTCTACTTAGAAACTTCTACTTGGTCAACTAGAATATTTAGTACTTAGAAAATATTCTGGTCTTCAACTTGAAACTTCAATGCACATCTTGAACTTGTGATATCTTCATGTCTTCTTTATTCTTCACCAAGCTCTTGAACATGGATCTTTATTACTGACATAAACATGTTATCAATGTCCTGACACTTGATGCACTGGTCTGGTTCATAAGTGACTAGTCTTGATAGTGTTTTTGCTTCTTGAATAAATTACCATATCCAATTAGTAATGTGGCTTTCCAATATTTGATTTCCTTCTTGTTCACTTGAAATCAATTAGTCTTATTGATACTGATAGTTATGATCTTGATTCTTGGCATTTTAAATCACTGAGGCATGAACAACTTTGACTTGAACTTCTCTCAATGATTTCTTCTTGGCTTGATCATAGTTAACATGTTGAATTGTATCAATTACCTTGTCTTCATTTAGTGTTGATTTCTTTGTGACTTCTTGTTCTTGATTGTCTTCTGGTTAAGTATCTTTTCCTTTAGTTGAGTTACATTAGTTATAGTGTTACAAGTTTACACACTCTGCCTTTCACTATGCAGCACATGCCAATTTCAAGGTCTATCAGATGGATGTCAAAAGTGCCTTTCTAAATGGGGAACTGGAAGAAGAGGTCTATGTCCATCAACCGCCTGGCTTTGAAGATCCAGAATTTCCAGAATATGTATATCTTCTCATGAAAGCACTTTATGGTTTGAAGCAAGCACCAAGAGCCTGGTATGGCACTTTATCTCAATTTTTTTTGGAGAATCACTTCACTAGAGGTACAGTAGATAAAATCTTGTTTCATAGGAATATCAATGGCTCTTCAATACTTGTTCAAATCTATGTAGATGATATTATTTTTGGGTCTACAGATGAGATGTTTTGCAAAAGGTTTGCCAAACTTATGGAAAGTAGGTATGAAATGAGCATGATGGGTGAATTGACTTACTTTCTTGGCCTACAAGTAAAGCAAGTTAATGAGGGCATTTTCGTAAGTCAAACAAAATATATTTATGATCTCTTAAAGAAATTTGACTTAATGGATTGTACCTCTACAGAAACACCTATGGCCACTGCAACTAAGCTTGAGTTGAATACTAAGGAAAAGTCTGTGGACATCTCAAGCTATAGAGGCATGGTAGGTTCACTTCTATACCTAACAGCTAGTAGACCTGATATAATGTTTACTACTTGTCTTTGTGCTAGATTTCAAGCTGACCCTAGACAGTCTCACTTGATAGCTATTAAGAGAATTTTCAGGTATCTCAAGGGAACACCAAACCTTGGCATTTGGTACCAAAGAGAATATGGTTTTGATCTAACTGGCTATTCAGATGCAGATTATGCAGGTTGCAGAGTTGATAGGAAAAGTACTACAGGTTCCTGTCAATTTCTAGGAAACAGGCTTGTTTCATGGTTCAGTAAGAAACAGAACTCAGTCTCCACTTCTATAGCTGAAGCTGAGTACATTGCTGCTAGAAGTTGTTGTGCACAGATTCTATGGATGAGAAATCAACTTATTGACTATGGTCTAAAAGTTGAGAAGATTCCAATTTTCTGTGACAACACAAGTGCTATTGCCATCACAGGGAATCCAGTGCAACATTCGAGAACCAAGCACATTGACATCAAATACCACTTCATTAGAGAACATGTGATGAATGGTACAGTAGAAATGCACTTTGTGCCAAGTGAAATGCAGCTTGCAGATATCTTCACCAAGCCTCTTGATGAATCCACATTCACAAGATTGGTAGATTCTCTTAAGTAAACTGCATCTTCTTCACAAAAACTCTCTGCAACAAAAGTTCAAACACTTCAATGGTGCCTATTGTTAAGATGATGTCTTCGACTGGGTTCACCTATGAGAAGAACAACTTCGCGGCCTATGTCGATACAGTGAATGCCCCAGAAGCTTATCACACCATGATGAACTTTGTGAAGAACTGTAAACTTTCGTATGCTATGACTGCCACCACTCCTCTAATCCATGAGGTAATTGAAGAGGTGTGGGCATCTGCTGAGTTCAACGGCACAGACGGTACAATTGCTTTTTCCTTAAAGGGTAAAAACTATGTAGTTAACTCTGATATGATAACTGCTTGTTTAAAATTGCCTGAGAATAACTGTCTGAAAGTACCCAGTGATACTGAAATAGTTGCCATGCTTAATTCCATAAATTATGCCCTTAGTACTGAAAATTTAGGGAAAATTGTTAGGAAAGGGATGGTTAAAGAATGGAGTTATTTTTGTGATGCCTTCATTAAAACTTTTTCAGGCAAAATTAGTAACTTTGATGTTGTTACCCATTCCATGCTAGTTATGTTGTGTATGCTTCTGACTGATAAATTCTATAACTTTGGCACACTAGTCATGTATGAGATAGCAACAAAATTAGGTAAAAAGGAAACTAGGAGCAAGAAGATCTATTTTGCTAGATTTTTGATGCTCTTAGCACTGCATGTATCTGAGAATGAGCTATCCATTGCTAAACCGGATAGCAAGTTCACAAGTTTTGTTCAGGATAAGAGAGTCCTAAGTGATTTAATTCGAATGAACTCCAATGTAGAAGTGTATATCTACCAATTGTTCAGGTAACTCTTTCTAACCTTGAAACTCCTATCTCTAACCCCCAAATTTCTTTGCCTTCCACAGTCACAATGGAGTCTGTAGTAGTGACCAAACAGGCTCCTACCCAAGTGACTAAAACAAAAGTTTCCAAACCAAAATCTAAGAGACAAACCTCAGGTGTTTCTCAAAAAGTACATGTTACAAAAACTACCACAACTCTTGAGGGGAGTGTGAAGGAGGTAGTGAGTGGTGAGGGATAGGGTGCAAGCCCTAAGAATAATGTAGGTGAGGAAAGTGCACCAAATAGCCAAGCCCAAGTAACATCCTCCCAATAGGGTGTGACTACTAGTTCTACAGCAACTCTGCACAAAAGGGTAAGGGACACTAGCCCTCTCTCAAAAACATATGAAAAAAGAGTAAAATCTAAAACCATAAGGGAAGCACAGGGTGCACACACAGTACAACAAACTGTACCTTCTCAAATTCAGTTTGATGTGACTTCAATAAATGTGGAGTCACAGCCCCTTGATCTTAACCTTCAAATCGATACACATTACAATCCACCATCACCAACTCCATCTCTGGATGTGGATATGATATCTACATCAATTCCTGATTCTCCATCTTTAAGATTCTTAGAGAAGCCCCACTCTGCAATTGGTGGTCATCATCTTTTAGATGATTTGTTGGGCCATCAATCTTCCATTCCTGAATTCACAACAACATCTGTGGTCTCATCTTAAAATCAATCTCCACAGATTCAGTGTTGGTTTTCACTTCAACGGATACTATCATTCCTTCATCAACGGATATCCTTCATCCGTTGACAAGTGTTTCTCCATCAACGGATGAGCCTATGTCTAGCCATCCGTTGACAGCTATGACTACTTCATCAACGGATATCCCTTATCCGTTGATAACTCACTCTACCACTGCTATATCTGACATTCCTGTGTCAAGTGTGGAGGAGTTCTCAGTAGTTGAAACACTTTTAGGATTGAGGGAAGGGAGTGAGAGGCTGCCTTGTGAGCATGCAAAAGGAGAGGCAAATAATGAGAGGCTGACCATTTCTTCAGGTCAGGCAAAAGGAGAGCAAGAGAGTTCCACCTTAGTAGGTGAAGGTGAGGGTGTGAGAGGTATGAGCCAGGGGGAGCCCCTGATGCAAGAAAAGAGAGATGAGTGGAGAGAAGGGACTATAGGAGAATTAAGGTAGGAAGATCCAGCCATTGCAAGTGAGTTAATGGAGGTTAATGAAGCTTCTAAAGAGATGGAATTTTGACAAGAATATCAGTCAATCATTGACTCCATCTCTTTGGATCCTGAAACCTTTACTCATCCTGTTTCTGCCTATCAAGTTATGGCACAACAGGGCAATGTGGAGGCAGAGGAGGCAATGCACCTAGTGCACACCTCACAATCTCTACAAAGAGCAAAGGAAGCTTTGACAACTCTGCCTTCAGATGCTGACAGTGAAGAGTTTGGAAGTGATGACAGTGACAGCACAGCAAATGATGAAGAAGTCAATGTGGCAGATACTCCAGAATGGCTATTTTCTACTTCCACTGTGGCTCATGACTTCAATGTGGAGATTATGAAGCAATATCAATCTACTAGGGCTGAGCACCAAAATGCATAATCCACAAAGAAAGTTTGTCCTTCAGCAAATAATGGACTCCCTGAAACTTCAAAAGATGCACATAGTCATTCAAAGAACACAACAGGAGGAGGTCCAAACTGCAATTAGAGAAATGAAAGTGGAACTAGATGCCAGGATTGAGGCACTAGCCCCTACTACCACTCAGAAGGTGCTGACTAGCAAACTATTGAAGGAAGATAACCTGGCCAAATCTGTTCAGCATCTCTCCTCCAGAGTGGATAGTATGGAATCTCAAATGCAGACACTCATTGCCAATCAAGCCAAACAGACTGAGATACTGGAAAGGCTACTTGCAGCCTCACCTCCAGCCCTTGATGCTAAAAAAAGGGGGAGAAAAAGGTAGAAGAGGTTGCAGCTACTTCTAGTCAAATTCCAGCTTCCAGTAGCAAGATAGCACAAATTGAGGGGGAGCAACAGCGAATGATAGTGGTCAATCCAAAAGAGTTTACTATAGAGGCTTCCCCTGTGAAGAACCAAAAGGCTTTGCCTGTGATTCCTGACTTATCAAAAATCTCAGATGGTGAAAGGCAAGCCAGAATAGAGGCCTTAGAAAAGATCAACAAGGAGGCAAATGAAAGAATTTTGAGGACAGAGAGAATGATCAATGCATCAATTGTATCAACCCTGTTCTCTACTCAGTCCTCAGCTCCAACAATATCAACTACAATTCTGAAGGTGCTCACTCCAGAGATTGGGGCTCCTACATTCTATGATGTTGAACCATCTTATGTCAAAGAATTTGAACCATACATAAAAACCAGAGCCTACTCTCCACCAAAGCCAAATGGGAAGAACAAGTTACAATTGGACTTTCCATTTCCCAAGGATGATGATGAGAAGCTAATGGGAAAGACAATTAAATAGTTCATGGAAAAGACAAATAAGAGTGTAAGAGATTGGATGGCTGTAATAATAAGGAATGGAAAAGTGTTAAATATATCCAACAGCCATCCTAGATTTGTTGAAGCAAAAATAGAGGAGACCTCCAAACTTCTAAGGGAAGCTCATCCAAGTGAAGAAAATCAATATGAAAACTCAGATGAGAAACAAGCCAGGCTGGCTCAGGAGTTAATGGATGAGGTAGAGGATGAAATGAGGGAACCTGAGGAAGTCCCCAAATCCAAACCTAAAAGGAAAGTGAAATCAGTCCCCAAATCCAAACCTAAAAGAAGAGTGAAATCAAAGGCAAGGAGGCATGTCTCTCCAGAAATTGAAAACAAGGAAACAGTTGGCTCATCACAACCTATTTCTGCAAAAGTATTCAACCCAGCTGTGAATTTCCATGGTGACCCTATAGTACCTAAAGAGGAACCAATGAATCTTGACTCCATTGAGGTTCCCTCATTCTTGCTGAAGCTTCAACAGAAGCCTATACAGAAGAAAAGGATACCAAGGAAGAAACCTTCAAAGGAACCTGATAAGTGGATTTTATATCCACTTATTTTCCGCTAATTGGGCCTAAATTAGTAGTTTATTCTTAAGTATGTTGTGATTTTTATTTCATTTTTTTTTATTAATTAAGTTTTTGTTGTGCAGAACTCGCAACTTGAGGTATTGTGGCGTTAAAAGACTAAAAGCGGTGGATTTCTGTCTCAATTTTATCAAGTGGACTGGCTACGAGGAAAAAGAATTATCATAAAGAAATCCTGAATGATATATTCTTAAATCTGGAACCCCGGTTGGAATTGATATATTTTTCGTTTCGCAAAAGGAATCCAGTTTTAGATCCTCAAGAGGCCGTAATTCGCACCTGGGCGAGCAATGAGAAAATAGAATTATCACAAAAAGATGGAAGGTGATATATTCTTAAAGAGAAAAGCCCGATTGGAATTGATATATTTTTCGTTAAGGAAAAGGAGTCCGGTTTTAGGCCCTCAATTTACCGCAGCTCAGGACTTAATGATTCATTTATATTAGCAAATATTTAATTTAATTAGAAAATTATAATTATAAATATCTCATAATATTAGATATTTATTTTTATAATTTCTGAATTAAATTAAATATTTGTTAATTAAAAATTATAAGTTAAAAACAAAAACAAAAAAAAACAAAAAAAGTGCACACAGCACTTTCTCTACGCAAAGGAATATAGAGAAATAAGTGGTTGGTTTATAAAGGAATACTAAAGTAATACAAGTGCTGTGCAAATAAAGGAATGGTGTCAATTCTGTCGGCCAGGTTTTCAAGAAGTGTCCACGCGCCTAGTCCTGCGTGTAATGCACGCGCCAGCATTAAGGCTTTCCAAGTAGCGCATGCATGGCACGCGCCTGCTGCGAGTGTAGATTTTGCTTGTCAACGTGTGCAGGTGGTAGTAGTGCAGTGGTTGGGGAGAGTGCTTTCGGTTGTATTAATTGTTGTTTGAATTCTTCTTAATTCTTTTGTTTTCTTTTTCTTTTCTTTCTCTTTTTCTTTTTATTTTTTTTATCTCTTGGTGTGCTAGAATTGTACTATAAATAGGACTTAATTCTTGCAGTTGTATATACATCTCACACCTCTCGATTGCAGTTGTAGTTTCTCCAAAAATTTCCAGCTTTCCTTTGTAATTTCAAGTTCAGTTTTATTCATTTTAAATTTCTGTAAATCTAGTTTAAGTGTTATTTCGGGTGAAGATTTTAAGGCAATTATTTTGGAGTGTTCTTTTATATCATTGGAAGTTAATTTCGGTTCTACTTTCTAGACGCTTATTTTACGGGGATTATTTGGAGTGCTCTTCTCTTTCGGTGGAAGCTATTTCGGTTTTATTTTCTAATTTCTTATTTTACAGGGAATTATCGGAGTGCTCGTTTCGTGCAAGTGGAAATTATTTCGGTTTTAGTTTCTAAACTCTTATAATTTTCATATTTAATTTATCGTAATTTTTAATTTAGTTTTATTATTGTTGTTATTATTATTATTATTATTATTATTATTATTATTATTATTATTATTATTATTATTATTATTATTATTATTATTATTATTATTTCAATTAGTCCCATGATGACAATTCGTTTAATTATGAACTAATCGCCGTCATGGGATTCTAATGGATTTATTTAGGTAATTTAGTAATTCGATGCCTTAATAAATTGTGTTATGATAAAAATTTCCGATTGCCTAACGTGGTTGTGCTTAATTTATTAGATGCGTAGCTATCATCTAAATTATTAATTCTTAATGAATGCGAAAGTGGATTTGAGAATTTAGAATTTGCCATGTTAGCACAGGTTTCGTAATTTTCATATATAATTACGATTAGTGGTATGGTTTTGGATCACATCGCCCTGTGTAGCCAAAAATAAGGAATTTATTCGTAAACCAGTTATGTTTTCAAATCTTATAGACATATAGGGTCTAGACATAAATGGTGTCCACGCAACTTCTATCTTTTTAAGTGGATGTTTGTATGGTTTGATATAAGTTAAGGCTGAAAGGCGCTTATATTAGTTTCGTATTCCCAGCTAGCTTTCATAATTATCAGCATCACTTTAATTTAAGGCATCAATTCTAAATGAAATAAATAATGAAATTAGAATCTCATGTTATTCTCATATAATCTTTATCATATTATTTTTAGTCGTTATTTCATTAATTAATTGTGATTTGAACAAACCAACCATTTCGTTGTTCAGGCTTCTATAATTAACCGAACGTTGTTGAATAAACATATTTACTTAAATACACCAAGTCTTCGTGGGAACGATCCTTATTTCCATATATTGCTTTTGGACTGCGTATACTTGCGTAGAGAAAATAGCGAACAAGTTTTTGGCGCCGCTGCCGGGGACTCGGTGTTATTTTGTTTATGTGTTTTACTACAATAAGAAGTTAATTTGTTTGACTTGAATATTTTATCTTACATTTTGAAGTGATTATTTGTGTTCAGATACTTGGATTTTTATGCTAACACGTGCTAAAGCATTAAAAGCCAAGCAAGTACTTAAACTAGCAAATATTCACAAGATGGACGGAGAAGCCGAAGTAGTTGCACCTGCAGCAGCAAGGGCTTTAATGGACTACTCACAACCGAAGATTGATGACATTCAGTCAAGTATCATTCGTCCAGCAATTGCGGCTCCTACATTTGAAATTAAATCCAGCACTATTCAGATGGTGCAGAATCAAGTACAGTACGGAGGAACTGCAACGGAAGATCCTAACTTACACATCAGGAACTTCATAGAAATATGCGACACATTTAGATTCAACAATGTGTCAGATGATGCTGTGAAGTTGAGACTCTTCCCGTTTTCCTTAAGAGACAAGGCCAAAAATTGGTTACACTCTCTGCCACCGGGATCCATCACCACTTGGGCCGATCTAGCTCAAAAGTTCCTTAGCAAATTCTTCCCCATGGCAAAGACTGCAGCTATAAGGAATGCTATCACGCAATTTTCTCAACAGTCTGGTGAATCTTTATGTGAAGCATGGGAAAGATACAAGGAAATGCTTCGACAATGCCCTCATCATGGCATGCCAAATTGGATGGTCATAAATTGCTTTTATAATGGACTAGGAATACAATCAAGGCCAATGGTAGATGCAGCTTCAGGGGGAGCATTATGGGCTAAAAGTTATGAGGAGGCCTACGATCTTATCGAGATGATGGCAGCTAATGAATATCAAAATCCAACTCAGAGGATGCCACAACAGAAGGTAGCAGGAATTCTTAATGTCGACAAGGCCACTTCCTTAGCAGCTCAGATAGAGGCTTTGAACTTGAAAATAGACTCTTTGACAGCACAAGGATTTCATCAAGTTGCTAGTGTTTGTGAGTTGTGTGCGGGCGCACATGAATCAAACCAATGTGCCATCTCAAACGAGTCGGTTCAATTCGTAAGCAATTTCCAAAGACATCAACAGCCAGCTCCAAATTCCTACCATCCGAACAACCAAAATCATCCAAATTTCAGTTGGAGCAATAATCAAGGAGGAGCACAACAATCAAATCAGCCCTACCAACAATTTCAAAATCAGCAGTTTGGAGCTAGGCCATATAATCCATCTGGATTCCAGCAACAGCAGGGGCACCAATATCAGCAACAATATGCCCCACGACAATTTCAACCCCCAGGATTTCAACAACAATCCTATGGGAATTCTGGGTAATCATCTTCTAGTGAAAAGGCAGAATTGGAGGAGTTGAGGTTGGCGTCCAAAAGCCAAGCGGCTTCTATTAAAAATCTGGAAACTCAATTGGGACAACTCGCTAGTTTCATGATGAGCCGACCACAAGGAACACTCCCCAGTGATACTGAAGCTAATCCAGGGAGAAAGGATAACCAAGAGCACATTAAAGCCATCACTTTAAGATCGGGGAAAGTAACAGAAGGTACTGAATTGGAAAGAGCAAAAAGAATTCTGCCCGATGAAGAAACAGTGAACGTGGGAGATACCGAGGACAAGGGTAAGGCTCCAATTTCAAGTACGGAGGTAGAAGAAAGTGTACCACCTCCTAAACAATCAGTCCCTGCACAGAAAGAAGCAGAAGAGCATGTCTATCCACCTCCGCCATTTCCTCGACGTTTGCAAAAACAAAAACTGGACAAGCAGTTTGGCAAATTTCTTGAAGTCTTTAAGAAATTACATATCAACATTCCATTTGCTGAAGCCCTGGAACAAATGCCGAGTTATGCCAAGTTCATGAAGGGCATTCTATCGAGAAAGATAAAACTTGAGGACTTAGAAACTGTTGCTTTGACAGAGGAGTGTAGTGCGGTACTGCAACAAAAGTTACCGCCTAAGCTAAAAGATCCTGGCAGTTTCACCATACCATGCACCATTGGGTATTTGTCTTTTGACAAATGTTTATGTGATTTAGGAGCAAGCATCAACCTCATGCCATACTCAGTTTTCTTACAACTTGGCCTTCCTGAGCCAAACCCGACGAACATGTCACTTCAGTTGGCTGATCGCTCTATCACTTATCCTCGGGGAGTTGTTGAAGATGTCCTAGTGAAAATAACAAACTTATCTTCCCAGCTGATTTTGTCATACTTGATTTCGAAGAGGACAAGAAGATTCCGATCATTCTTGGTAGACCATTCTTGGCGACAGGACAAACATTGATTGACGTCCAAAAGGGGGAACTTACAATGAGGGTGCATGATCAAAATGTCACTTTCAACATTTTTAAAGCCATGAAGTTTCCAACAGAAGAAGAACAGTGTCTGAAGGTAGACTTGATTGAGTCTACGGTACAAGTAAAGTTGGATCACATGTTCATGAATGACACTTTGGAAAAGGCCCTTAGTGGAAGGTATTCATTAGATGAAGATGACATAGATGAACAATTACAATATCTGGATGCTTTGCCGTGGAAAAGAAAATTTGAAAGACCAGTTGAATCATTGGATCTACCAGAACTAAAGGGGCCGCATCAGCAAATGAAACCATCTATCGAGGAAGCTCCAACTCTAGAGCTCAAACCACTTCCTAATCACTTAAAGTATCCTTCTCTTGGTGAATCATCTACCTTACCTGTGATTATATCTGCTAACCTTTCAGACTCTGAGGAAGACAAGCTTTTAAGAGTCCTGAGGGAATTCAAAACAGCCATTGGTTGGACCCTAGCGGATATCAAAGGCATCAGCCCAGCTTATTGTCAACATAAAATTCCATTGGAAGAAGGTAGTAAACCAACAGTGGAGCATCAAAGGTGGCTAAATCCTTTTATGAAAGAGGTAGTGAAGAAAGAAATCATCAAGTGGCTGGATGCAGGGATTATTTATCCCATTTCTGACAGTACATGGGTGAGTCCAGTGCAATGTGTACCGAAGAAGGGAGGCATGACTGTGATTACCAATGAAAAGAATGAACTCATCTCTACTCGCACAGTCACCGGTTGGCGAATCTGCATGGACTACCGGAAGTTGAATAAAGCCACAAGGAAGGATCATTTTCCCCTGCCTTTCATTGATCAGATGCTAGATAGACTAGCCGGCCATGATTATTACTGCCTTCTGGATGGTTATTCTAGATATAACCAAATCTGCATTGCTCCTGAGGATCAGGAGAAAACAACATTTACATGCCCGTTCGGCACTTTCGCCTTTCGGCGGGTTTCTTTTGGCTTGTGTGGAGCACCCGGTACTTTTCAAAGGTGCATGATGGCCATCTTCTCAGACATGATTGGCAGGACTGTTGAAGTCTTCATGGATGACTTCTCGGTATTCGGTCTATCTTTTGATGAATGCTTGCAAAATCTTGGCTCGGTGCTGAAAAGATGCGTGGAAACTAACCTAGTGCTCAATTGGGAGAAGTGCCATTTCATGGTACAAGAAGGAACTATTCTCGGGCACAAAGTGTCAAGGAAGGGTCTAGAAGTGGACAGAGCAAAGATAGAAGCTATCGAAAAGCTGCCTCCGCCTAATTCAGTGCGAGGGATTCGCAGTTTCCTTGGGCACGCAGGTTTCTACAGGCGTTTTATCAAGGACTTCGCAAAAATTTCCAAACCATTGTGTCAGCTGCTGGAAAAAGATATTCACTTCAAATTTAACGAAGAATGTCTCACAGCTTTCGAGACTCTGAAGAAGAAATTGATTTCAGCACCCGTGATCATTGCTCCAGATTGGAGTGAGCCTTTCGCTATGATGTGTGATGCTAGCGATTACGCAGTTGGGGCCGTTCTTGGCCAAAAGAAAAATAAAATGTTTCATGTCATCTACTATGCAAGCAAAACCCTCAGCGATGCTCAATTAAACTACACTACCACTGAGAAGGAGCTGTTAGCCATAGTTTATGGTTTTGAAAAATTCCGTTCATACTTGCTTGGCACGAAGGTGACTGTGTACACTGATCACACGGCTATCAGATATCTGCTCTCTAAAAAGGACTCCAAACCTAGGTTGATTCGATGGATTCTCCTGCTGCAAGAATTCGATGTGGAGATCAAGGATAGAAAAGGGACAGAAAACCAAGTAGCCGACCATCTCTCACGATTGGAAGACCTTGGGAAGACATCCCAAGACAAAACCGTCATTAATGAATCCTTTCTTGATGAACAGTTGTTTGGGATACAAGAAGAAGAGCCTTGGTTCGCAGACATTGTGAACTTTCTGGTGAGTCGAGTGATTCCTCCCGGGCTCTCTTTTGCACAAAGAAAGAAATTCTTGCATGAAGTCAAATGGTATCGTTGGGACGAACCATATCTGTTTAAACAAGGAGCCGATCAGGTGATTAGGAGATGTGTGCCATACAGTGAAACAGAGGCTATTCTAAGGGATTATCACGCCACGACATATGGTGGCCATTATGGAAGTGAAAAGACCGCAACTCGAATTCTTCAAGCGGGATTTTATTGGCCATCCCTTTTTAAGGATGCCCATCAGTTTGTGCTAAAGTGTGATCGTTGTCAGCGTGTTGGTAACATATCTAGGAGGAATGAGATGCCCCTCAATATAATGCTAGAAGTGGAAATCTTCGATGTTTGGGGCATCGATTTCATGGGACCATTCATTTCCTCATGTAACAACCAATACATCTTGCTAGCTGTTGATTATGTTTCCAAATGGGTTGAAGTCAAGGCACTTCCGACCAATAATGCCAATGTCGTGCTCAACTTCCTTCACAAGAACATCTTCACAAGATTCGGCACTCCTCGAGTAATCATAAGCGATGAAGGTACTCACTTTTGTAATCGCATGTTTACTAATCTCATGGCAAAGTACAACATCAACCACCGTGTAGCTACGGCATACCACCCGCAAACCAATGGCCAAGCCGAGGTATCTAATCGCGAGATTAAACGCATTCTGGAAAAAGTGGTGAGTCCTTCGAGAAAGGATTGGTCTTTAAAACTCGATGAAGCCGCATGGGCTTATCGTACAACATATAAAACGCCCTTGGGTATGTCACCATATCAGCTTGTCTATGGGAAGGCTTGTCATCTGCCTGCCGAACTAGAGCACAAAGCTTATTGGGCGCTGAAGAAGTTGAACTTTGACTTATCAACTGCAGGTGAGAAAAGAATGCTTCAAATTAATGAACTGGATGAGTTTCGGCTACAGGCTTATGAAAACCAAAAGTTATACAAGGAGAAGGTCAAAAGATGGCATGACGGACGTTTGGTGCAAAAGTCTTTTGTACCGGGACAGTTAGTCTTGCTGTTCAACTCTCGTCTTCGATTGTTTCCAGGGAAGCTCAAATCGAGGTGGTCAGGGCCTTTTGTTGTCAAAACTGTGTTTCCACACGGAGCGGTGGAAATCTTTGAGAAATCACCCGATCAATCGTTCAAAGTGAATGGGCAGAGATTGAAACCCTATTTTGGTGACACGGTGAACCGTGAGGCTGATACCACCAAGTTGGCCACCACATGATTCTCAGTATAATCGTCAAGCTAGTGACAATAAACAAGCGCTTCATGGGAGGCAACCCATAGGTTTGGTGTTTTTATGTGTGGTTTGATTTTATGTGATTTTGTTCAGTTTGCAGGTCATTGGCGAGTTGCAGGATTAGTTTTAGTTTGGAGCTCATTTCCACCACCTGATTCACCACCCGAGGAGGGTGACGATGCCAGCAGTTAGGGGAGTTCTCGTTTATCCTTTATCTATACCTTCAATGAGGACATTGAACATTTTAAGTTTGGGGGTGATTTAGGATATTTGATTAATTGAGTCATAGTATGCATATAGTTTCATATAGTTCATAATATACCATGCTAGTATAATTTCATATAATTCATAAAAAAAATATTATTGCATAATCATGATTAGTTGCATATCATATTTTCATTGATCCCGTACCGCTTGGTAGTTCCGTTTAGTAGTCAATGATGAATTTGAGTGTGATAATGATGGATAGAGGGCTGATTTAAATACTTATGAATTGACGTGCATGTTGCAGAAACACAATCTTACACAACTCATCGGTTACTTTTGGGCTAGGTTAAGGCCATGCTTGTTTGGTTGTTGAAATTTAATCACCTGATTATATTCAGAATTTTCTTTATTCCCTTGATGGCGTAGGAGCACTAAATTCTAAGTTTGG
Source organism: Saposhnikovia divaricata (assembly GCA_036435485.1). Taxonomy (NCBI): domain Eukaryota; kingdom Viridiplantae; phylum Streptophyta; class Magnoliopsida; order Apiales; family Apiaceae; genus Saposhnikovia; species Saposhnikovia divaricata. The sequence continues at coordinate 62,622,833 of CM071595.1, read as the reverse complement.
GGGAAACCAGGAATTTCATGCTAGTAATTTGTCAATAATGGCTAGGCGTCAAATGGCTAGTAGCCGGCTCATATTTATATGAGTAGTCTAGGGTTGGAAATGAGAAAGGCTCATTCCAGATTGCTAAAAAAAAAAAATTCAGAAAAAATGAGAAAAAGAAAAGAAAAGAAAAGAAAAAATAAGAGTCAAAAGTCCAATTGTTAAATGCAAAATTGGCTGGGGTGAGCTCTTTAATACTCGAGCAATTAAGTTCTAGGGGACTCAAGCCTAGTGACCTAAGACTTTTCCGGTCTGGGATCCACTAACCTAACGCTCGCTACATGGGTATTATTGTATAAGCCTTTTGGGGTCTCATCCATTGCACAGTCAAATAAGCATGTGTTGTGTATAGTATTATGCGTCATAGTTGTTAATAAAGCATGAATTCCTGTCTAACTCAAATGATGATAGAAGTGTTTCTAGGTTATGAAGTGTCTAGCGTCCATTCTATTTATAAACTTGTGATTGTTATGACAAAGAATATGTTTGGTTTTGATCTAGTGCTAAGAGTAATTCTGATGAGTATTGCACACACGCACGTTTCTGTACTTGTAAATGTTAATACGCTGATATTTAGTCGATCTCTATTTGGAGTTATCGTATTCTCTGAGACACTCTGCTAAATTGGTTATTGCTTTGCTTATGGGATCCTTGCATCGTTTGCATTCATGCATTTAGAGGTAGTCGAGTCTGTTTTCGCTTGAGGACAAGCTTCAGTTTAAGTTTGGGGGTGTGATAAGTGGATTTTATATCCACTTATTTTCCGCTAATTGGGCCTAAATTAGTAGTTTATTCTTAAGTATGTTGTGATTTTTATTTCATTTTTTTTATTAATTAAGTTTTTGTTGTGCAGAACTCGCAACTTGAGGTATTGTGGCGTTAAAAGGCTAAAAGCGGTGGATTTCTGTCTCAATTTTATCAAGTGGACTGGCTACGAGGAAAAAGAATTATCATAAAGGAATCCTGAATGATATATTCTTAAATCTGGAACCCCGGTTGGAATTGATATATTTTTCGTTTCGCAAAAGGAATCCAGTTTTAGATCCTCAAGAGGCCGTAATTCGCACCTGGGCGAGCAATGAGAAAATAGAATTATCACAAAAAGATGGAAAGTGATATATTCTTAAAGAGAAAAGCCCGATTGGAATTGATATATTTTTCGTTAAGGAAAAGGAGTCCGGTTTTAGGCCCTCAATTTACCGCAGCTCAGGACTAAATGATTCATTTATATTAGCAAATATTTAATTTAATTAGAAAATTATAATTATAAATATCTCATAATATTAGTTTATAAAGGAATATAGTGCACACAGCACTTTCTCTACGCAAAGGAATATAGAGAAATAAGTGGTTGGTTTATAAAGGAATACTAAAGTAATACAAGTGTTGTGCAAATAAAGGAATGGTGTCAATTCTGTCGGCCAGGTTTTCAAGAAGTGTCCACGCGCCTAGTCCTGCGTGTAATGCACGCGCCAGCATTAAGGCTTTCCAAGTAGCGCATGCATGGCACGCGCCTGCTGCGAGTGTAGATTTTGCTTGTCAACGTGTGCAGGTGGTAGTAGTGCAGTGGTTGGGGAGAGTGCTTTCGGTTGTATTAATTGTTGTTTGAATTCTTTTTAATTCTTTTGTTTTCTTTTTCTTTTCTTTCTCTTTTTCTTTTTATTTTTTTTATCTCTTGGTGTGCTAGAATTGTACTATAAATAGGACTTAATTCTTGCAGTTGTATATACATCTCACACCTCTCGACTGCAGTTGTAGTTTCTCCAAAAATTTCCAGCTTTCCTTTGTAATTTCAAGTTCAGTTTTATTCATTTTAAATTTCTGTAAATCTAGTTTAAGTGTTATTTCGGGTGAAGATTTTAAGGCAATTATTTTGGAGTGTTCTTTTATATCATTGGAAGTTAATTTCGGTTCTACTTTCTAGACGCTTATTTTACGGGGATTATTTGGAGTGCTCTTCTCTTTCGGTGGAAGCTATTTCGGTTTTATTTTCTAATTTCTTATTTTACAGGGAATTATCGGAGTGCTCGTTTCGTGCAAGTGGAAATTATTTCGGTTTTAGTTTCTAAACTCTTATAATTTTCATATTTAATTTATCGTAATTTTTAATTTAGTTTTATTATTGTTGTTATTAGGATTATTATTATTATTATTATTATTATTATTATTATTATTATTATTATTATTATTATTATTATTATTATTATTATTATTATTATTACTATTATTATTATTATTATTATTATTATTATTATTATTATTATTATTATTTGAATTAATCCCATGATGACAATTCGTTTAATTATGAACTAATCGCCGTCATGGGATTCTAATGGATTTATTTACGTAATTTAGTAATTCGATGCCTTAATAAATTGTGTTATGATAAAAATTTCTGATTGCCTAACGTGGTTGTGCTTAATTTATTAGATGCGTAGCTATCATCTAAATTATTAATTCTTAATGAATGCGAAAGTGGATTTGAGAATTTAGAATTTGCCATGTTAGCACAGGTTTCGTAATTTTCATATATAATTACGATTAGTGGTATGGTTTTGGATCACATCGCCCTGTGTAGCCAAAAATAAGGAATTTATTCGTAAACCAGTTATGTTTTCAAATCTTATAGACATATAGGGTCTAGACATAAATGGTGTCCACGCAACTTCTATCTTTTTAAGTGGATGTTTGTATGGTTTGATATAAGTTAAGGCTGAAAGGCGCTTATATTAGTTTCGTATTCCCAGCTAGCTTTCATAATTATCAGAATCACTTTAATTTAAGGCATAAATTCTAAATGAAATAAATAATGAAATTAGAATCCCATGTTATTCTCATATAATCTTTATCATATTATTTTTAGTCGTTATTTCATTAATTAATTGTGATTTGAACAAACCAACCATTTCGTTGTTCAGGCTTCTATAATTAACCGAACGTTGTTGAATAAACATATTTACTTAAATACACCAAGTCTTCGTGGGAACGATCCTTATTTCCCTATATTACTTTTGGACTGCGTATACTTGCGTAGAGAAAATGGCGAACAGAACCAATTCAAGTTGCTAGGGTACCTGTTATTGTCAAGCAGCCAATCTTGGAAAACAAGGATGATTTTATCTATCAGGCAGACAATGAAGAATACTCTGGCATGAATCTGTATCTGGATGAATTGTCAGAATTAAGAGGAATTGACAAATATAAACATTTGCCTGAGAAATTGGTCTTTGTATACAAGGGAGGAAAGGAAAGGACATGGCCACTACAGAGGGTTCTTGGAGAAAATTATCTGGCCTTAACCAAAGTGTTCTCTGCAATCAAGAGATACACAGGGTTCTCCAAGATAGCAAAAGGGGAGATACTGGACAGAATAGAACAAATAAGGAGAGAATGGAACTCACCATCAAGTCTACCAAGGAAGATGAAGATCCCATACAATGGACAGAAAATCCACCTTCAACCCTTCTGGATGATGGAGTTCAGGGATGAAGATGGTAACAGGATATTTTTCAGTTTAGAAGACCAACTATCAAAGGCTAGTTCTCAATACCTGAGATGGTTACAACAAAAGCTAAATCCAAAAGTTGATGAAGACGATGCCTTTTATAGGCAACTCCAAATGCAGATTGAGTCCAACTCTGCCAAAGAAGGAAAATCAAGGGTGATGCCAACAAGAGAGAAGAAACAGTTTTAATCTGCTCAGTCTAGAGGAGCACTTCTCTGTAAATTTCTCAAACTTTCAGTTTTTAATTTTTGTAGCTTAATACAATTTTTGCATTGTTCTATATATATCTTTAGGAATGTTTTGTTATCATCAAGGTCCTGAATTTATGCTTTATTGCCATCAAGTATAAATTGGGGGAGATTGTTAGGAATATGTTGTACTTGATGATAACTTCAGAATCAATCAAGTTGTATAAGGTTTTGTAGCTGTCAACGGATGAGGATTTATAACTCTATCCGTTGACAGGTAGCTCATCAACGGATGAGGTTTTGTAGCATACTGCAGTATCTCTATGTTATCAGTTGATAGTGTTTTTATCCACAGTCATGTTGACCATCAATGGATAGGCAGAATAGGGTAGCCAATTGTAAATAAGCTATGCTATGTAATTCTGTCTAAGTGAAAGTGTATCAACGGATGAAGACAGAACTCTATCAACGGATACAACTCAAATCCACTCTATCAACGGATACAACTCAAATCTCAATATCAACGGATACAACTCAATATATCATCAACGGATGTCAGTGTACAATATCAACGGATAATCATTGACACTTACTTCTATGCTAAGCTGAGGTTTAGCAGTTGATAAGGACAGGTTTGACTGATAGATCACATGGGTTGATAGTAGATACAAAAAGCAGTATGGCAGCCATACTTTGGAAACACAGAAGAAAGAAGCATTCCGTTTACACTATGAATACAAGAAAAGTGCAGGAGACATGTTTGTTCACAAGGACAACCTTTCGGCTACATGTGTATTTGGAGTGTAGTAGCAAGTCAACTTGAATTAGATTAATATTATCTTATTCCAGTAGTACTTGTAAACTTGGGATTTATAACCAAGTGCAGCAACTCTTTAGAAGCCAAGAAAACAGATACATTTGCTTAGGGTTTTTATTGAATATCCTTAGAAAGCAAAGAGTTGTAAAAACAGAAGCTGTGTACTTTTGTATCACAGAGTTTTCTTCGAATAAAAGCTTCAGGTGGTGCATTTAACCACCTGATTTTTATGTGTTTGTGCATTAATCTTTTTACAGCAATTATCTAAGTATAGATTTCTGGAGTTCTTATCAGAAATTTATAAATATCAAGAATTGGATTCAACCCCCCCCCCCTTCTACAATTATACAAGTGTGTAATCTGGGAATAACAGTACATCATTGTAAATCGGTGTAAGAGGCTGTGGGACAGTCCATCCTTGAAATAGGGTCCGAGTGGCGGTTGCCCCGATTAAGCCCAAAGATGGCTAGGGAGATCCGGCGTATGGTGGTGCCCATATGTTCTTCCTTCTACATGTAGAGAAACTAGTTTTGAGATGCACGACCTACGACTGATCATCGTAAGGTGGTGTCATCCGGCGCGACATACTCCAGCATTGGTTCATCATCTAAATCTATTTATTTTCTGCAACATGAAGTATCACTCGTGTTGACAGGGTTTGAAAACTATTCAGAACTACAAGTACTCTGAAATACCTCGTAACTTCATCGTTTATATTATACTGGCACTAGGTTCATTAATGCATGGCATATGGTTTCAAAAATACTTTTGAACTGTTATATATATTATTGTTCAGTATACATTATTGTTGGTGGGCTATTGCTCACCCTTACCTTATTTATTATATCACAACAACAACTAGATCTGATGGCCCGTACAAGGCGCACTCAACGCAATCTGGTGACAGCCGTCAGAGGCTTACCCGCTGATATCATAGCTACCATTGCTGAGGAGAAAGATATTGGTAGGCTAATTGTTAGCTCTTGAGTATCCGATGTAATGACAAGTACGACTTATGTAAATGTATGGCAAAGATTATGTAAGTTAAATTGTAATTCTTTTGAATTGTAATAACTCAAACTCGTGATTAATAATATTTGATAGTTACTCTGATTTCATCTTTGGGACTATAACTGGTGTGTTTTATGTTGTTGTTTTGGGTCACAAGGTTGTAATTTAATTTATGTTGGTTTTCTGGATGGAAATTAAGTCCGTAACGACCGGATCCCCGACCCCGGATCTGGAGCTTTTACAGAAATGGTATCATAGCAAGAGTTATATATCCCAGAGATGAGGCGAAGTTATAACAATAAATTCACTAAGATAATAAGAAATCTTGCCAAGTTCACCTAAAACCCTTATGGGAACTCTTAAGTATCATAATAGTAACTTAGCTCGATATCGTATCGACGAGCAAGGCGACAGACCTTGAGGCTCACGATCAGCAGCACGGTGATGCTTTATTATATGCTGACGATCGGATTGTGGATTCGATAGAGTATCCTACTGAGGACCCGAAGGAGGTTCCAGCAGAGGAGGAAAATCCTGCGAAGGATAAGGAGTTTACCCTTGAGGAAATGAGGGCTGCAGCCAGAGAGATTGTAAAAGTTAAGGTATAGTGCTCAGAGAAGTGGGCGTAAAGAACTGAGATATTATTAAGAGAACTGAAGATGCATATTGGATTCAAAGCCGGACTACCGGATGTGGTACCAGCAAGTAAGACGGATTGGAAGAATTACTTGAGATCTTATATAGGGATAAATAAGAATCCTTAGAGACTTTCAGATTAATGAGGAAAGAGTTAGAATGATGCATGATTATCAAAGACATCAATATAGGACCGGGAACAGAGTCTCCAAGAGTAGTTGAGATAGAGGCAGCAAGTGCCATATCATTTGATGAATGGGTTAGTGTGAATATTGTCAATGGTAATTTGCCATGAGAAGGCAAGTTTCATAGGTTACAAATTATAAAGTCAAATTAAGATTGATGAGGTTGTTTTATTCAGGAAATGTTCATTTGTCTGAATGGATCAACTTAGAAAGTAAAGACGTTGGGTGATGGCATGATTGGATAAATTTATGTGAGAAAGTAGTAAGCGAGACGACAATCTCAAAACCTACAAGAGGAAAAGACCAGTGAGTCTGTGATAACTCGTAATAAGACCATTGTCAGGGACTAAGTATAGGTTTATTTCAACACAGTGAAATGATGAACCAGAAACATTAGATGCATGTGATTCAGAGGAGTATTAAATTCTTTCTTTTCCTTGAATGGATTATAGTAGTTACATTAAGTTTACTCCGACGCTGAATCATAAATAGATCAAGTAATACGATCAGTGGTTAAGAGGTAATGGAGAATGTTTTGAGATGAAACCTGAAAGAGCAAGTGCATACCGAGTTCTCGAAGTATGAATTCTGATGAAATAAAGTTTAGTTATTAGGACATGCGATCAATAGTACGTAGTGTTGGTTGACCCCGCCGAGTTAAAGGCAGTTTTAATTGGGAAAGGCCAACTACACCGACTAAGGTGAGAAATTTCATAAGATTCACCAGGTATTACCAAAGATTTGTTCGGTACTTTACAAAGATTGCAGTCCCATAACCCGACTTATTTATAATACTAAGAAGTTTGGATGGACAGAAAATGTGAGAAAATCTTCCTGGAGCTAAAGATGAAATTGGTGATGACCCAGCGTGGCATTGTCTAATGGAAGAAGGAAGACTTTGTGATATCTTATGATGCACCTCATATAGGTTTTTGGTGGTGTGCTTATGCAGCACGGCAGAGTAATTGCGGATGCATTCGCACAGCACAGTTCACCAGATTCGGATGGCCTTGGTAGTGCCAACTTTTGTGGAACGACTAACTTCCAACGTTATGTCAATCATTTCGTTATTATAACTGCTTACGATTTTACCTGCTTGGATGTTCATAGAACTGTTCTTTAGGTTTCAAAATTGATCTTCTTAGTATTACCAGTGGGTGGATAGATTGACCAAAATTTCCCTGATTCTTAAAAGAAATTCAACAACTTTTGGCAAACCTTGTCTTTCTGATTATCAGAGGACGTCACTGAAGAGAGTAGAAACTGGAGTGAACCATGTGGATTGGGTAAGGTAGCCGTTATATGGGTTGGTGGACAGACCCTGATTATTATAACGGATTGAAGAGATAAAATAATGAAGTTGAGATTGGACGGTAAAAAAAAGGCAAATGTATTTAAGGACCAACACGGACTGAGAAACTCCTGAATTGACTTAAATGAAAAGGCTATTATGCCAAAAGTGTTAAGCTTATGTAGCACGTAGGATTAATAAGAGAAGTTGAAAAGATAAAAATAAAGGGAAGGTAACCGGAGGCGGTACCGAGAAGTCGAGTGAGACTTATATGGAGTAAAATTTTGAAAATATCAGAAGGTATCGAGGAAGAGGGATGAACGAAGAGTGGCAGTGCTCCAGTTGAGTGACTACGCTACTCTGATACCTAAGATTTGCTGCGTAAAGAAAAGCAGTGAACAAATACAAAAAGAAAAAGTTTAAGAGTACGCGGGAAAAAGCATATTGATAAGCGTAACCTACCCTAGATAAGTTATCTTTGCTATGGACGAAGAAGGCGCTATGCCGGAAATTGCTAGAAAAGTAATGCCATTAGCTAACCCTAAACTCACATACTGTATCGCGGCCATTTGGGGCCATGTGGCAAAGAATTATAAATTGACTAGACCAGTAATGTAAGGACAAAGCGGGGTGCTTCTAACCAAGCATCAACCGCGAGAACTTTGGATATAAAGTGAAGTGATTAAGGCGTATATGATTGACCAGCTTATGAGCTAGAAAGAGAAGTAAAGTGAATTGAGATACATGACGATGGGACTTTACATCAATGGAGGTTTATGAAGAGCTAGAAAGAGAACTTACATTAATGGAGTATGATGCATAAATGTTATCTGAAACAGAATATCCTCAAGAAGAGCAATAGGTATTAATAAATTCATGTTGAACTCGACCAATATCTTCTAGAACATCCTTGCTACCATTATCAAGTTTTGTAAGAATAGCGGATAGACATATATTGTCTTTCGGAAAGTCATGTAGACTGACGTCAATTTGAAAGAAAAAGATTAGCATTAAGAAACCTATAGATTATCAAGATGAGAACGATTGAAAAGAGACCCTTATTAAGGATATGTGATCTGATTGTTAAGTAAAGAATGTAAGTATTTCTTGAAAATATAATTGAGGATAGAATATCCATAATTTAAGACGAACCCGGGGGATGCATAAAGGATGGCATTACCCTAATAAAGACATTGTGAATTCAGATGATATAAGTTGGAATGACCAAAGCAACCATAATCTTTAGGGATTTATTGAAAGGAGTTTCGGAAAGTACATAGACAGAATTGTTATAGGATTGATTAGTGATATTTCGATATACCCTGTACCCAGAAAATAGAGGAGGAATGATGAAGATAGCCTAAGAGATTTTACAAAGAGAGAGTTAATATTCTGAGTTTCAAAATAGAATTCTGGTAAGGAATGTACGACAATAATAATAATGATGCCAGGTGAGGCATGTGTGAGACCATGAGGAAGTATGGATTGAACCAAATAAAGGTTGAGATTATCCTAAAACAAGAAAGAACTAAGAGAAGAAATATCCTAGGTATGATTAAGAGTAACCGTGATAAAGTTCACATAGAAAGGTGGAAGCAATGACTTATGGTAAAAGACTGATAGATATTTTTCTCCTTCAGCAGAGCTTAAGGGAGAATACTTACACCCAATAGTGATCGGAATGAGGTCAAAAAATTTGAATTGGAATAGATCAAGAGAACATTGATTACAAGAAATTATTATTATCAGGAAAGGCCAATGAGGTGGCCGACACTTTAAGTATAGATGAGTAATTATAAATGCTCATACCGAAGAAATAGAATGATACTTGGAAGGGCCTTGAAGGTTATATTGGAGTGGAGGAATTTACATTCCTTCTGATGATTGTGCAAGAAGCGACTGTAATAATAGTTTAAGTAAAGATTTTATTCCTGATATCGTCTTAAGCAAATTACACACTTTAGGAGGTCCTATTTTGAGGAAGACCAGGACCATGGTACGAAATTGATTAATTGAACCGTTAAGCTTCCAGTCTTCTAATGAAGACATGTGATTAATAATTTCATCGACCTGTCATAGCTGCGATGCTTGAAGCTCTCCTACAATTTTATTTGCTTCATGAATATCTACATCAAGTTCAGGAAGTATTCCTTATGGATAAGGAATAGTAATTATTTTGTCTTCCTATATGATTTTGATCTGACAATTATGAAACCCGTATGATTAGCTAGTAAACACTACGTAAACGACAAACGATGGTGATTTAACAATGGACTACATTAATGTAGTGGTGATTCTTCTGAGAAATTAAGTGATAACGACTGTGGAGATGTCGGAATGAAAAACAGAAATAGATTGTATTGGATCCAAGTTAGAGAAATCGTCAAGATTTATTTTGGATGGTTTAATTTCGGAAAGACGTGAGGTTTGAGATGATAATGCTATGATGGTTCATAAAGAGATTATAGTCAAAATAGAAACAAGATGACTAATGAAAGAAATGTAGAGTCGAGGATATAGAGGAAATAAAGCTGAGGAGCAATAAGGGAGTTAGATATGCGGACTCCTGAGAAACCCCAGCAATGAATCTAGAAAAGTATATGGCAAAGGTTGTTGGTCACAACGGAAAGTTGAAATTGAAAGTATAAATGACATACAGATTAACTCCATTTAAGTTGGGAGAATTCGAAGAAATTTGGAATAGACTGATTGAGTAATAAGAAGACTCATGGATCAAGAAAGTGAGAATTTAGATGGTTGAACAAAGGAAAGTTTGACCTCAAGAATGTGATGCTTATTGGGTACATGTGACGGGATACCAATACGGAAATACCAAGTACAAGGGACATCTCAATAGTGATATGACGGTGAAGATATGTTAAATATAATTGATGTCTTTTAATCAATGTTTTAGTGTTACAGTGAATTATCAGAGTTTAGCTGGAAGCGGTCAGAGTTTAGTGTAAACTCTGACAGATGGAAGCTCGACAGAGTTTGTCAAACTCTGTCTGGAGGCAGCGTTTACTGGTCAACAGTGATTGAAGATTTATTATGGAAGCGATATCTTTGAAGATTGGATAGCTATCAAAGAGATCGAGTTGACTTAGGAGACGTGTGACAATCTGTAATTGATATCATTGTATAGCTGATTATTAGGAATATCAATTAGAGATTGTATCGAAGCTGTATGTTTTATAAATACAGTTAGGTTAACCCTAGAAGGGTATCGTGCAACGAATTATCTTTATTGTAACCTAGCAGCTCTTTGTGATAGTTTACATCACGAAGAGGGTTCTTAATACCAGAAGTTTTTAAGTGCATAAACGTCTTACTTGTTAAACTCTGATACGAATTTGATTATTAATTGTGTATTCGGCCTAACAAGTGGTATCAGAGCCAATCTGTTACTTTATTACAGGTTAAGATCCAAACACAACAATAATCATGTCAGCAATTCCTCCACCAACACCTACTGTTTCTGAAAAGGCTCCTACTACTGTGAGTCGTTATGAACCAATCAGGGTTCCTATTCTGAGGCCATTAGAGTATGCCATGTGGAAGGTCAAGATGACTATGTTTCTGGAGGCTACAGATCTAGAATATCTTTACAGGATTTATGAAGGCCCTCACAATCCTACAAAGCTATCTGTTGCAACTGCTGGTGAAGAAGCTAAAATAGTTCCAAAGGAAAAGAAGGACATGACTCCTGAAGATCTATCATCAATTGCTAAGGATGCAAAGGTTAGGCATTTACTGCATAGTGCTTTAGACAATTTTATGTCTAACAAAGTGATTAACTACACCACTGCAAAAGAGATATGGGATGCTCTTGAAGTCAGATGTCAAGGAACTGCTGCTATTAAGAAGAATAGGAGAAACATACTCACACAAGAGTATGAGCATTTTGAGGCTAAACCTGAAGAGACCATGACAGAAACATTTGATAGATTCTGTAAATTGATTAATGATCTGTCATTGGTCAACAAAGAGTATGATCTAGAAGACTCAAATCTCAAGTTTCTTCTTTCTATACCTGAAAAGTGGGATGTGAAAACAAACACTATTAGAGACAACTATGATCTTGCTGAAACAGAGATTGATGAAATCTATGGGCTGCTCAAAACTCATGAATTGGAAATGGAGCAGAGAAACAGGAGATCAAGCAGGAAGGCAAAGTCTGTTGCTCTTAAGGTTGAAGAGAAGCCTCTGAAGATAGAGGCATCAAGAAGGAAAATGAAGGGAAAAGCTTTGGTCATACACTCAGAAAGTGAATCATCAAACTCTGATTGTGACTCAAACTCTTCTGAATCATCTGACTCTGAGGTTGATGAAGAAGAAATGAGGAAAATGGCTGTGTTAATGGTGAAGACCTTCAAGAAAATGGGCTTCAAAAATTTCAAGAAAGGGAAAAGGTTTTCTAGAGATTCAAATGAAGACAGGAAAAGCTTCAGGAAGTTTGATAAGAGAGATTCTAGGGGGAAGAAGGATAAGTCTGAAATTCAATGCTACAAGTGTAAGGAGATGGGTCACTATGCTCCTGAGTGCAAGAAGGGTAAAACTGGAAAGGTACTCTACACTAAAGGCAGAGATTGGGCAGACACTTCAGATTCTGATGAAGAAGTGAACTATGCTCTCATGGCTACTACTGAATCAGAAACTTCTGAAAATCAGGTACCTCTAACTACCTATGCTTATAATATTGATGACATTGCTCAATTAAGAATTTATCTTAAGTCATTGCATATAAGTTATAGGGATCAGACTTTAGAGAATGAGAGGATAAAATCTGAAAATTCTGAACTTAAGGTTAGAAATAAACTTGTTGAAGAAAAACTTGAAAACATGCAACAAGTTCAGAAAGAGAGAGATGATGCTGATTCTATAGAACAGGATTTGCTTTAGAAATATAAACAACTAGAATCTGAGTTGGAGGAAGCAAATAAGAAAATTAGGACTTGGACTAATTCTGGAAAGGACACTCAACAGATTTTTCAAACAGACACTGTTGGTCTAGGTTATAATGAGGGAGATGAACTTAGATTTCAAAATCAAGTTAAAATCAGACCTCATTTTGTACATGGAACCAGTAAATTTTTGTCTGAAAATGAAAAAGAAGCTGTTAAAAGTAAACCAGTAAAAACTAGTGTTAAACAGGTTAATATCGGTTCAATGACAGATAAACAACTTAAACATAAACTGAAGGAGTTAAAATCTGTTAAGAAACAGAGAGTGTCAAATAAGAACATAAATGGAAAAGTAGGCATCACTTCAGGAAATAAACCAATGCTTGCTAGTTATGCTCCAAGAAAGACATGTCATAACTGTGGTAGTACTAAGCATCTTGCAAATTTCTGCAAGAAAAACAAAAATATAAATTCTTTACCTTCCAAGTCTAAGGAAAAGAAGGATTTTGCTAGAACTAAGCCATAGACTTTATGCACACACTGTGGAAGCACTTGGCATTCCATTTATACTTTCAGAGAATATCATGCTATCTATCATAATTACTATGAACTGAAACCCAGTCTGAAATGGGTTAAAGTTGATACTGCAAGTGTAAACACTGATACTGTTAGCTCAAACTCTGATAATGTTAATTCCGCTGAAAAAGCTAACAAAGTTAAGAATGTCAAAGGATCCAAGCAAGTCTGGATCCTTAAATCTAATTCTCAGTAATTTCTTGTGATTACAGGGCAACAGGGAGGCAACCCTAGTCGTGGACAGTGAATGTTCAGGACACATGACTGGAAATAAAGCCCTGCTATCAGACTATGAGGAGAAGGCTGGCCCAAAAGTTTCCTATGGTGATGGCAATGTAGGAAGAACATTGGGATATGGCAATATTAATCTTGGAAATGTCATCATCAACAATGTAGCTCATGTCCCAGGACTCAAGCATGACTTGTTATCTGTGAGTCAAATCTGTGACAAGGGATATCATGTAGATTTTCAACCTGAATATTGTGAAGTTATCAGCAAATCTACAGGAAAGGTTGTTCTAGTTGGTCATAGGCAAAACAACATTTATGAAATCAAGCTCCTAATAGACTCTGTTGGAAAAGTTGTTTGCCTGTCTACAAGAATGTCTAATGAAGAGAGTTGGAAGTGGCACAAGAAACTCTCACATTTTAACTTGAACAACATCAATGAATTGATCAGAAAGGATCTTGTAAGAGGACTCCCAAAGGCTCTGTTAAATGTTGATGGTCTATGTGATTCATGTCAAAAGGCCAAACAAAGGAAGTCATGTTTCAAGAGCAAGACAGAATTTTCAATCACTGATCCTTATCATCTTCTGCATGTTGATCTCTTTGGTCCAGTAAATGTTATGTCTATAGCAAGGAAGAAATATGCTTTAGTCATTGTTGATGAATACACTAGATTCACTTGGGTGTATTTTCTAGCAAAGAAGGATGAAACTACATTAACTCTGATGGAGCATGTGAAGCTTCTGGACAAAGGATCAAGTAACAAAGTCAGGATCATCAGAAGTGATAATGGAACTGAGTTCAGAAATGTAACAATGGAAGAATTCTGCAAGGAAAATGGAGTGAAGCAAGAATTTTCAGTACCTGGTACACCACAACAAAATGGTGTAGTTGAAAGGAAAAATAGAACCTTGATTGAAGCTGTCAGAACTATGCTTGATGAAGCAAAATTGCCAACTTATTTCTGGGCAGAAGCTGTTCAAACTGCTTGTTTTACTCAAAATGCTACGCTGATCAATAAGCATGGAAAAACACCATATGAGATGGTGAAGAAAAAGAAGCCTAACCTGAAATACTTTCATATTTTCGGGTGCAAATGTTTTGTTTTGAAGACTCATCCTGAACAGTTGACCAAGTTTGAGCTAAAGGCAGATGAAGGAATTTTTGTTGACTATCCACTGTCAACAAAGGCATTCAGAGTTTACAATCTGAGAACTAAAGTGATCATGGAATCTATACATGTGTCTTTTGATGACAAGAAGATAACTGGACTTGAAGACAAAGATGAATATGATCAACTGAACTTTGAAAATGAAGATTTAAACTCTGATGAAGTAAACTCTGATGAAACAATTCTGACAGACTCTGTTGAAACAAACTCTGAACCTCTACTGGTAAACACTGGAGAAACTTCTCAGCCACAACAAAGGGAAGAACCAGTTGAGGGGGAGCATGATCAAGATGAAGACTCAAACACTGATACTGAGTCAACTGAAAAATCTGGATCAAACTCTGATGATTCAAACTCTGAAAATTCAAATTCTGACTCTGGACAGTCAAGTTCAGGGGGAGTCTCAGAAAATGAAGAAAGATCACAACAAAATCAGGAGAGCATGGATCAAGGGGGAGGATCACATGATGACTGAAGTCATTTTCCTTCTGCTAGGAAATGGACTAAATCACATACACCTGATTTGATAATTGGTGATCCAGATGCAAAAGTGAAAACAAGAAGTGCTACTGCAAGTGAATGTCTGTTTCATGCATTCTTGTCTAAAAATGAACCAAAGAAAGTGGAAGAAGCTCTTCAAGATGCTGACTGGATAACAGCAATGCAGGAAGAGTTGAATGAATTTGAAAGGAATGAAGTTTGGACCCTTGTACCAAGGCCAAAGAATAGATCTATTGTTGGTACTAAATGGGTTTTCAGAAACAAGACTGACAGTGAAGGTGTTATCACAAGGAACAAGGCTAGACTGGTAGCAAAAGGCTATTCACAGCAGGAAGGAATAGACTATGATGAAACATTTGCTCCAGTTGCAAGATTGGAGGCAATCAGAATTTTTCTAGCATATGCCTCTCACAAGAAATTCAAAGTGTTCCAGATGGATGTGAAAAGTGCTTTTCTGAATGGAAAGCTTGAAGAAGAAGTGTTTGTTGAACAACCACCAGGATTTGTGGACCCCAAATATCCAGATTATGTCTACAGGCTAGATAAGGCACTATATGGACTTAAGCAGGCACCAAGAGCATGGTATGAGACACTTGCTCAATTTCTTCTAGAAAGTGGATTCAACAGAGGAACAATTGACAAAACTCTGTTTTATTTCAATCAAGGAAGTGACCTCCTTTTAGTTCAGATATATGTTGATGGCATTATCTTTTGGTCTACTAATGATAAACTCTATAAGAAATTTGCCAAGCTCATGCAGTCCAGATATCAAATGAGCATGATGGGAGAGCTTAGTTATTTTCTAGGCCTACAGGTGAAACAAACAGATGATGGTATCTTCATTAATCAAGCAAAATATACCAGAAATATTCTCAAGAAATTTAGTATGCTTGACTGCTCATCTGCATCAACTCCCATGGCAACAACAACTAAATTGGACAAAGACACAGGAGTTTCAGTGAATATGACAAACTACAGGGGCATGATAGGATCTCTTCTTTACTTGACAGCTAGTAGGCCTGACATCATGTATGCAACCTGTCTTTGTGCAAGGTTTCAGGCAGATCCTAGAGAGCCACATCTGACAGCTGGGAAAAGAATCTTCAAGTATCTCAAGGGAACCATATCATTAGGTCTGTGGTACCCCAGAGAATCAGATTTCGAGCTACTTAGGTATTCTGATGCAGACTTTGCAGGCTGCAAGATAGACAGAAAGAGCACTAGTGGAAGTTGTCAATTTATTGGTGACAGACTTGTCTCTTGGTACAGCAAGAAACAGAAATCAATTTCCACATCTACAGCTGAAGCATAGTATATTGCAGCTGGTAGCTGTTGTGCACAGATCTTGTGGATGAAGAATCAATTGCTGGATTATGGATTGAGGTACAGTAAAATTCCTATTTACTGTGATAATCAAAGTGCTATTGCTATGACAGGTAATCCAGTACAACATTCAATGACCAAGCACATGAGCATAAGGTACCACTTCATTAGAGAACATGTGGAAGAAGGGAATATCGAACTACATTTTGTGTCTACAGAACAACAGCTTGCAGATATCTTCACTAAACCATTGAGTGAAGCTACATTTACAAGACTGGTCAATGAACTAGGAATGGTCTCTGGTTCTGACTAGGAATGTTGGTTAGATTTAAATTTTACTTATGTAATGTATTACTCATATTTCCTTAATTTGTTAAGTGCTAAGTGAACTCTGTTGATTAAACACTGTTATGCATACTCTGTTAACATGCTTTTTCTGTCAAACTCTGTTAAACTCTGTCAACATGCCTGTATGTTATACACTGGTAATAAGTTGATAAACTCTGTGAACTCTGAGTTGATTTTTGTTTGAATGAAAACACCAATGAAGAAATATGTATGAAGCATGATTCTCAGCAATTAATCATGAATCTTTCTGAGTTATTGTGATCTAATCTTAGATTGTACAGAAAATTAACACAGCATGATACTGGTTCATATTTATAGCATCTCTTAGTT
The DNA here is from genome assembly GCA_036435485.1 of Saposhnikovia divaricata. Classification (NCBI taxonomy): domain Eukaryota; kingdom Viridiplantae; phylum Streptophyta; class Magnoliopsida; order Apiales; family Apiaceae; genus Saposhnikovia; species Saposhnikovia divaricata. Next base: position 62,605,780 of record CM071595.1, on the reverse strand, counting down.
CATTTTGTCCTAAATTATGAGTCTATAAATACTGTGTGCATTGCCTTTCATGAATAACTACTGATGTTGATGAACTCTAAACTCTGTTAGTTATACTCTGATAGATTAAAATGCTTACTGCAATACCCCAAAGAAAATGTATATAGGTTGTGATACTCCTTTGAGATTATGTTGGATACTAGGATGACCCAGGAACTTATTGATATATAATATGTGCTAAAATTCTCTGATTTTTGGTGACTAGTCAAATACTAGGATGACCCAGGAACTTATCAAAATGATAAGGGCTAAAATTTTTGAATTTTTGGTGAGTGGTTCCAACCTCTAATTACTGGAATGAATAGAATTAAAAAAAATTATATATGTATATATAGAGGGGGTATAAAATAAAATAAATGTTACTGTATATAGATTGATTACTACAGAGTTTAGCTTTCATCATACAGTAAGTGTTTACTATGACAGTTTGTGCATCCAGTGTTTATTGATTTACTTTATGGATTTTATGAAAAATTAGATGCTCTAAAAATTGATTCAGTAAACTCTGCTTCACACACACATATTTTCACAACTGTGCAATTTATGAAAGGGTTTCGGTGATAAAGTTGGAGAATTGACAAACGCTGTTGATTCGTGGTTCGTACTCTAAGGTAAATTTTCATTTGGATAATTTGAAAACTTTGGAGTGAATAGGGCTTTTGACAACTGTTGTTGATGAAATTGTTTCTTATATGATTACTTTAATTAGTTTTCATTTTCTTTGATTTAATTCTTTGAAGAACAATTCATAAACATAAAATTTGCAGAACACAATGAATAAGATTAGAGAAACAGGATTTTTCATTGATAATAAGAAAGAGATTACAAGCAAGTATTACATCTTTTTGTTCTCTCTATCTGCTAATATATTCAACAGGAAAATAAAAGGTGAAGTCCAAACCACTCCATTGTTAGCAAACATCCCAGATCCCATTTTTGCCACTTTATTTGGGTGGAAGTTGAAGGGATAAGGTTATTTTTGCTGACATATTCATTAACAATGGTTGGTGGTGTTGGATGAGGATGCCTTCGAGGAAAGCCATGCTAATGTTGCTTGGAGAGCAGCATCGATGTCAATCACTCTTGCAGGTTTTTCTCTCTCGATTTCTTCGAGACCGGCATCCATTTGCAGCCACAGAGTTTCAAGCTGCCTTTCCCAGTCAAACGCATCAAACTCTTCACGAGTATAACTGAAGATATCTCTGTTCTCTACGAGATGGAGATTCTTTTCTTTGATGATAAGGTTTGACATTGTTTAATGGTGTGTTGTTTGAAGGGTTTTTGATTTTTCAGGAGAGAATGAAAGGTTAAAGGGACAGTGAACAAGTCTGAACAAGTCTCTAGGCCTTAAATAGAGATGGATAAGCAACGAAGTACTAAAACGCTTCGTATTCTGGTTATTAATGGTTACAGGTAAACGCTTCATATTCTGGTTTTAAATGGGTCCAGGTATTTTAAGAGAGTGTTATTTGATTTTTTTTTAATCAAATATTTTATTGTTATATTTGCAAAATACACTTCTTAAAAATACGAGCACGTGACCCACTCACCCATTACTGTGTCCCACTCACCCATTATCGTGTCCCACTCACACATTAATTTAGGAACTGTTGAGTGTTTGAATACATAAAAGATTGAGTTTTTAATTACTCTAATTACTTTTGTGTCCAAACGATTGTGTTTTACTTTTTACATCTCACAGTTCTCTCACTTTTCACTTGGGCATTTTCGCAAACACCTTTCCTACAAACACTTCTCTTTGGGATTTCTTGCAAATTTCTTGATTCAATGGCTTCTAAACCATTCACTGTTCTTGGTCTACGTTTTGTCCCTAACAACTATGAAGCTCCACTCTATCATGAACGTGTTCCAGAAGCATTTCATCTAATGCAGAATTTCTTGAGAGACTCAGAGATTGGACAAGCTCTGGTTGAACCTGGTACTCTCTCTACATCTCAAATTGCCACTTTTTGGCAAAACTCAGTCTATGTGGATGGAGGAGAGAATGGGACTCCTAACATCATCTTCACTTATGAAGAACAAGAGTTTGTGATTACTCCACAAACTGTCAGAGATACTATGGGGTTTGATACACATACATCTTATACTTATGTTGCTGAACCTCAATTGAGACAGATGCTACAGGAGATAGGTTACATGGAATCTCTTGACAAGCTTGGCAGTGTAAAGAGGCCTAATCTCAGGAAGGAATGGAATTTTTTCTTCGATTGCATTACAAGGACATTCCAGAAGAAGGTCACTAACTGGGATGCTATTCCAATAGACAGTCTACAAATCGGGTATTCTCTACTTTATGGTAGTAATTTTGATTTTGGTAGATATGTTCTGATGAATTTAGGTGATAAACTGTCAGAGTCTACTACAGTTTATTTTGCTCGATTTTATCAAATACTGTTCAATGCTTGTGTACCTGGTCTAGAGATTGCTGATACTGATGAAATTCAGCCTTTTAGAGTCAATAAGAGAATATTCTCTGATATGACTAATAAGGATGTTGGTAAAGAAAACCTACCTGCCTTTGTTCTGCCACTTGCTTTGCAGAATTTTCTCAACCAACCACAACCAGAACCACAACCTGAACCACTAAACATTGATCGTACTCAAACACTAAACACTGAACCACCTACATCACCTACTCACTCAGCACCTACAAAACAACCTTCGCCCACTCCACAAACAAACTCTGAACCATCACAATCTCAACCACAACCACATCCTAAAGCAAAAAGAGGCATAGTAAAGTCAGCAGCAATCACTGAACGACATGCAAGAGTTAAGAAGACGATAGAGACACAAATGAAAGCAAAACAGACATCTCCTGGAGCTGTTTATAATAAAAGAATAAAAAGAATGAAACAAACGGCAAACAGACCTAAGTCACCCTCAGTGGTAGCAGAATCTAGTAAAGAGGATTCAGATGAAGTGCCTCTAGCTACGAGAAGAAAACTGGTAATCTCTGATTCTGTTGATGACAATGTTGAAGCTCCAGAGGTAGTTTCACAACAAACACCTACTGTTGAGGCTGAAAAAGATACAATGCCTGCAGAGGTTGAAATGCCTGCAGAGGTTGACATGCCTGCAGAGGACAAAATTCCTGCAGAAGAGGATACTAGAGATGGATTTTCTCCAATGAATGACATTCTTGATTCATTCATGCCATTCTCTGATCCTATCTCATCAATTTTTGCTCAATCTGAAGCAACTGGTGCAGCTGATCAACCTACAGTTGTCCTTTCTGAAGCTGTAGCATCACATACAGAATTACTCTCAGATGCTCACCAAACTGTTGTAGGAGGAGATGAAATTGATCAACAACCTAAGGAGATAAACTCTGAGACTATTGTGCAATCTTCAGAGGATGTTGTACAGCCTATTGTTGACTATACTACTAAACCTGTTGCAGAGGATGTTATTGGCAATGTTGATGCATCTATTCCTATTCCTCCATCCCCTCATCATGTTGAAGCTGAGGTTGGAGATGAAACTGAAGGGAATACTGAGTCAAGCCCTTCTCAAAGTTTACCAGTCCAGACTGATGCTAAGGTTAAGGATTTTGCTGGTCCTTCAAATCAAGCAGATGCTGAAGAAGAACACCTTGAACAATTTTCAAATGACTGGTACAAGGACACTTGTATCTTTCCTCCTGCAAGAGCAGCTGAATTTGTCAAGAGAACCTCCAGAACAATTACAAATCCAGAGATTCTATCTTGTCTTAAGGCTACAGTTGTACAAGTGAAGACTCTCAACTCGAGGTTTGATCTGTGTCAAAAGGCAATCTCTGATGTTCGAGGTGATGTTGTTAGAGGAGCTGAAATGATTAAACTTGACAACAAGAATAAATTTCAATATCTTACTCAGAATCAAGACACTTTGTCTCACAGGCTGAGCAAAGTTGAACAAAATCAGAATGATATGTCCTTAAAGATTGATTCTATTGCTACTTCCTTGGAGTTAATCACATCTATTCTTATGCCTGATGATGTCAAAAAGGGGGAGAGAGTTGCTAAAGACAAATGCAAGCAATCTCAAACTCTGATCAGAAAGGATAAAGCTGGAGATGGAGGAGCAAGTAGTAAAGGAAAGAGCAAAACTGAAGAATTTCAAACTCTGAAAAATAGCAAGTCTTCTAAATCACAGTTTGTTGGGATAAACACTGATACTCAAGGTACTTCAAAGACCAAGAGTTTGCTATTACCTTCTAATCCACAGACTGATGAAGAATTGGCTGCTAAGTTGTTTATTGAAGAGAATGAGGAAGGAGTTACAATTGAGGACATTGAAGCTGAAGAAAAGAGTTTACAAGAAGAACATCTCAAGGCTTTAAAGTCTGGTAAGTTAAAGAAAGGAAAAGCTCCTAGGCCTGTTGTTAAAGGCGTTGTGATAAAGGAAAGGGCTGATGTTAGTCAAAAATCTCAGTTATCAAAGGAAACAATGGCAGCAGAAGCTCACCTCAAGTTGAAAGGCATTGAAGGAGATAGTTCACAAAAGAAAGTTACAACCTCTGTTTCTACACAAGTTGTACAGAAGAAAGAAAACACAACCTCTGTTGCTACACAAGTTGTGTCTAAACCTTTATCTTCTCAGTTGCAATCAGTTTTTGGGAAAGGAACACTTCATGATCCAAATCTATTATATGGAGTTTCTATGAATTTTTCTGATGCAAGAGCCTTGACTGGCAAGGTTGGAAACAATAAGGGTGGACTAGGTTCACACAAGGACAAAAGGCAATATACTGGTCCTAGAGATCCTTCTTCACTGGCTGTTCCAGGTCGTGGTGTCACTCAAGAGAGTTTGGACAGACTGGAATCAGTACAGTTAGTTTATCAGAAGAGTTTAAAGAAGGACTTTCTCTTGTACTCCATGGCTGATGGGACAGTATTTAGAATTGGTGAGAATGATATTGGCTTGAAATATTGGGAAGAATTAGAACATGTTCTATATCTTTTCAAGGTGAATAGTCAAAGGACTCAATCAGTTGCAAATGTGCTTAGAAAGAGAATGCTCCAGAATTTTGCAATCAGAGGAGTGAAGTATAATAGCAGATATGTTCCTAAGTACGGGGATTACAATGGAAATCTTATTGAAATGAAGAAAGGTACTGCAAAATTAAAGACTGATTTGGGAATCACAGTACTTGACTTCAATTCACAGTCAGAAGAAGTCAAATTTATCAGACTGGGAAATGAGATGAGAAGAAACAAAATCTATGATCTTAGGGCTGCTATCTATCAGACAGATGAGAGTGATCCTCAGCTCAGAGAGATTAAAGAAGCTATGAAGATTGAGCTTGAAAATGCAGAAAGAAGATTGCTCATAGATTATCTCAGAGCTACACCAGATCTTGAAGAGATTAGAGATTAAAGTCTGTAAGGATTTTCTTATTCTCTGTAGATTTTGTTAAGTAGAAGCTTAAACTCTGAATTTGTATAAACACTGTATTTGTCTATTTGTTTTGACATCATCAATTACTGTTATTAACTTGTGCATTTTTGCTAATGAACAAGTTGGGGGAGATTGTTAAATATAATCGATGTGTTTTAATCAGTGTTTTAGTGTTACAGTGAATTATCAGAGTTTAGCTGGAAGCGGTCAGAGTTTAGTGTAAACTCTGACAGATGGAAGCTCGACAGAGTTTGTCAAACTCTGTCTGGAGGCAGCGTCTACTGGTCAACAATGATTGAAGATTTATTATGGAAGCGATATCTTTGAAGATTGGATAGCTATCAAAGAGATCGAGTTGACTTAGGAGACGTGTGACAATCTGTAATTGATATCATTGTATAGCTGATTATTAGGAATATCAATTAGAGATTGTATCGAAGCTGTATGTTTTATAAATACAGTTAGGTTAACCCTAGAAGGGTATCGTGCAACGAATTATCTTTATTGTAACCTAGCAGCTCTTTGTGATAGTTTACATCACGAAGAGGGTTCTTAATACCAGAAGTTTTTAAGTGCATAAACGTCTTACTTGTTAAACTCTTATACGAATTTGATTATTAATTGTGTATTCGGCCTAACAAGATAAATAACAGAAGTGAAGAAGAATCAGATAATAAAAAGGATATGATTGATAAAGAAAAGATTGGAAAAGTAATTATGGAATGAGAAGCAAGGAATGTTATGAATGGATCGATGAATGGGCTTTCTAGTAAATTCTCGGGATGACCTTATGATACTGTTAGTATTATGAATATTAAAAAGCTAGTAGTGTGGCATGGAATGTCAGTAACAATGATGTCAAGCGAGAAATCTAAGATTTATCTTGAGAGATTGAAGGATTTCAAAAATTGAGTGTTGCTAAGATTGAACAAGAGTATAGGTCCATAGAATGATGGACATAGCAGTAAGGATATGTTGACACGTGAGATTACGATAAAGTAGTATTTGATACGAATACAATTATTTTTCTTCTCTGATGAACCTCTATAGTTCAGAGGTCAATTCTAAGTATGATATTTTGCAATCATGAAAATTTTCTATAATTCTTTGAAATTCTTTGAAATTCTTTTCTTCTCTTCTCTCTTATTAATCTTCTTTATGAATTGAGAAGAACAACCCTTAAAGGAGGGGAGGTACTGCTACGTGACTATCTGTTTGTGTGATAAAAGTCTAAGTGGAATACCATAACTTGTTTAATTGCTTGTCAAGTACTAAAGGTTGGCCCCCTTCTGTACAAACTATGCAATATAACAAATGTTCATTGATCATAGTGATCTCTCAATAAATCTTTCGACTTCTCTGTATTGATCGAGATTGCGAAGATTAAAGCGATCGGGAAATGCATAGTGCGAGTGAGGTTATCTCCGAAATGGCAGCGCGATAGTGATACCAAAGTCACTGTAGATACCAATAAGGATAATAGTATATGACTGAGAAAGAGCATAACCCGGATAGTGTGTTGTACGAAAAGTAGCAAAGTTGATGGAAAAAGGATAAAGTGTGTATTGTAGCACCAGTAGATGTGCTGAGAAAGGATTGGAATGTTTAAAGATCAACCGGGGAACTGGAAAGCGAAATGACAAACAAGTACCCAATTGTTTCCTACCTGATTCCGGGAGGGAATCCTTTTAAGGAGGGGAGACTGTAAGAACCCAAATTTTGTAGGAATTAAAACTTTTACTATGTATTGAAGCATGAATGAATAGTGGTTACGACTGCAGTGTATCAGTGGTTGAAAGAATGAATGTTGAATGGATTTGGATTCAAATGTTTATATGCTATGAATGTTGCAATTGGTTGACAACCTAGGTAATCTATCGATAAGAAAGTAAGATATGATATACAAACAGAGGAAGTATTCTCATTTCATCCAAATCGGTATCCGTTATAAGTCCAGTGGTCCCGTAAAAGGGTTAAGGAACGCTCGGGAAAGTGCAAGAACATTTTTCTAATTATAAGAATTAAAGAGAAAATAACCAATTAATAATGTTTTTGGTGAAAATTGGAATATTATCAAACGACGCTATATAGGAGTATTCCGAACGGATTTTTGAGTTCGTATTAATGACCGATAGGCAATATAAGTGTATGTAAACGATATCAGATTCAAAAAAATAGAACTTTTATTTTCTCCGAGATTTCCCTAGACACTGAATGATTTAAGGATTTAATATAATGATTTAAGGAATTTAAATTCAAGAATTATAAAGGAGGATTGAGAATGGTAGTTTAATATTAAGAAGGTTTCCGGTAAAACCCTAACGAGAAATACTCGAGACATTCCTCCGAACGATCAATGAAATTGAGCAATGACCGGACAAAGAATCAAGAAGAAAGCCAAGATGCATGCATGTGCAAGAGGATAAGATCAAGTAACCAAGCTAGTTACAAATCTAACTAGTAACATGAGGATCAAACAAAGTAATTAGCCTAAACACATCATTAAGTCACTAAAACCAACACTTGTCCACTTCAATTACATCATCCATGACCACACCACTTTATAAAGTAGCTTTATGACCAAGATATTATCTTAACATAGCAATAATACACTTTAGATGAGAACAAGAGCAAAGCCAAGCAAACTCCATCTTTCCCCATTTTCTCTCCATTCGGCTTCTTCAAGAAATTCAAAATCAAAATCCAACTTCCAACCATTTTTTTATCTCCAAATTTTTATGGTGAGTACTAAATTTCATATTAGAGATATTCGATGAATCTTAGCTTCAAACTCCACTTCTTTCATTTTCAAATAAATCATCAAAGATGATGATGAATAGTGATTTCTAGAAACTAACTTTGATTTCTTGATTTCTTTGGATGATTTAAGCTATATTAAGGATATACAAGGACTAGATCAATCTTAGTAAGGCCTTTACATACTCCAAGGAAGGTATACCACTTGAAACCCTAGATCTTACTTTGAGTTATATGCATGTTCTTGATGGTTTTAGATTAGTTATGATTATGGTGTTGTTATAAGCATGATTATGTAGATAGTTTGGTGGATCTAAGTAATATGATCAACGCAAGGGCACTCAACGCAATCAGGTGACAGCCGTCAGAGGGTTACCCGCTGATATCATAGCTACCATTGCTGAGGAGGAAGCTATTGGTAGGGTTATTGTTAGCTCTTGAGTATCCGATGTAATGACAAGTATGACTTATGTAAATGGATGGCAAAAAATATGTAAGTTAAATTGTAATTCTTTTGGATTGTAATAACTCAAACTCGTGATTAATAATATTTGATAGTTACTCTGATTTCATCTATGGGACTATAACCGTTTTATGTTGTTGTTTTGGGTCACAAGGTTGTAATTTAATTTATGTTGGTTTTGTGGATGGAAATTGAGTCCGTAACGACCGGATCCCCGATCCCGGATCTGGGGCTGTTACATTTGCTTTGGCTACAAGCTTCCACACTTCATTTCTCTCAAACTGGTTTAGCTCTTCTTGCATAGCTATAACCCAGTCTGGATCTAAGAGGGCATCCTCAACCTTCTTAGGTTCTTCTTTAGACAGAAAACTGCTATACAAGCATTCTTCTTGAGTTTCCCTTCTAGTTTGGACTCTGGAATTTGAATCTCCAATGATGAGTTCAAATGGGTGATCTCTAGTCCATTTTCTTTGTGGTGGCAGATTTAGTCTGGATGATGTAGCTTCATTCTCCCTTTGTTGATTATTCTGATTAGTTGTTGAGTGACAACTCTGAGATACTCCCCCTGAGTGTGTGGCTCTTGAGGATGGAGTTCTAGCAGAGTGATCAATGGATATATTCCTGTGACTGTCAACAGGTACTTCAGAATAATTACCAATAGATGGAGCTTCCTCAGCATCAATAAATGATGTCCCACGCTCTTCACCACTCATCTCATTTTCAAATGAGAGATCTTCATCGAAACCTTCATCTACCAACCTTTAGATTTTTTATCAACAAAGACAACATGTATGGATTCCATAACAATGTTAAGTCTTAGGTTGTAGATCCTATATGATTTCCCTATTGAATATCCAACAAAGATAGCTTCATTTGCCTTTGTGTCAAACTTTCCAATGTTCTCACCTTGATTTCTCAAGACAAAACATTTACAACCAAAGACATGTAAGAAGTCAATCGTTGGTTTATTTCCCTTGAACAGTTGGTAGGATATCATGCCTCTTGCTTGATTGACCAAAGAAATATTCTGAGTATAGCAAGCAGTATTAACAGCTTCAGCCCAGAAGTATGTTGGTAACTTTGATTCTTCAAGCATAGTCCTTGCAGCTTCAATGAGAGTCCTGTTTTTCCTTTCTACTACACCATTTTGTTGAGGAGTCCTTGGTGCAGAGAATTCTTGGATAATCCCTTGTTCTTCACAAAACTCTTTCATCACACGATTTTTGAATTCAGTTCCATTGTCACTTCACATCCTTCTAACTTTGAAAGAAGGATTGTTGTTGACTGTTCTGATATGATTGATGATGATTTCTCCTGCCTCATCTTTAGAGTGTAGAAAGAATGTCCATGTGTATTTAGAGAAGTCATCCACAATCACTAGACAGTATCTCTTCTTAGAGATTGACAATACATTGATTGGTCCTAAAAGATCCATGTGCAGTAGTTGTAGGGGATGATGAATAGAGGACATTGACTTGGATTTGAAAGAGGTCTTCTTTTGCTTCCCTTTTTGGCATGCATCACACAATCCATCCCTGGAGAAATCCAATTTTGGAATACCTCTAACCAAATCCTTTTTCACCAACTAATTCATTGCTTGGAAATTGAAGTGTGACAGTTTCTTGTGCCATAGCCATCCTTCATCTACACTTGCCTTACTGGAAAGGCATGTAGTTGTATTTACACTTGTTGAATTGAAGTCAGTTGTGTACATATTCCTTTTCCGGTTACCTGTCATCACTACCTTGTTGTCGTTTTTCTTGAAAACAACACAAGCTTCTGAAGTAAACCACACATTTTGACCTTTATCACATAGTTGACTGATACTAAGCAAGTTATGCTTAAGTCCATCAACTAGTGCTACATTCTCAATGACAACATTTCCTTTTGAAATCAAGCCATATCTTCTAGTATATCCTTTGCTGTTGTCTCCAAAGGTAATGTTAGGGCTAGCTCTCTCCTCGAACTCAGTGAGCAGGGTAGAATCTCCAGTCATATGTCTGGAACAGCCAATATCCAGATACCAGAGGTTGTTTCTGTATCCCTGCACACACCAAAACCAAATCAAGTTGATGTTGGTACCCAAGTTTCCTTGGGTCCAGTTGTGTTAGCCCTTTTCTTGCCCTTCAAATCCTTTCTACCCTTGGGTCCAGATTGTGTTGAATCAATCTTAACTCTGGGTGTGGGCTTTTGAAAGCCAAGGTTCGAAACTTGCTCATATGCATTACAGAAATCAGAATTAGGCATAGTCTGTGCATGCATGTTATTCATTATCCATGGCATTTGAGGCATATTAAAAGCATGATAGTATGGATTATGCATGAATGACATGTTTGCATATTGACTAGATGCATGAGCAGGTTGGACACAAGTATTAGGCATAGCATACATAGCAGAAGTAGGCAAGGATAAAGGCATGTGAGCATTTTTCAACTTTTTACAGTTAGCAGATAGATGATTAACACTACCACAATTTACACACTCTTTCCTAGGAGCATACTTATCAGGAGTGTAGTTGTTGTGCTTATTAATCAGTACCTTGCCATTTCTGTTCTTTCTCCTTCCTTTAGCTCTTGACTCAACTTTCTCTAACTTGTCCTTTAATTGCTTGTGGGACAAGTGACCTATGTTAGCTTTCTCAACTGATTTTGTTTTGCTACATTCTCCTAATTCAAAGTTTTTGCTGATGGGACCATATTGATTGTTCAGTTTAACTAGAGTTGCTTTGCTGATAACTTTGGCCTTCGATGGATGATCAATATCCATCGATAGGTCATTGTTCAACGGATGATTATCATGATTATCCGATGACTCGTTGTCTGAAGCAGTCTCACCATCAACACCTAACTTTGTTTCTTTTAATTTGCTAAAGGAGTTAATCCCTTGGACACGACAAATCTCTTCAGTAGTGGCCTTAGATTTTCCCCAAATAGCAATTACATCTTTAGCTTCCTGGAAATCTCTTCTCATAACCTCGAATTCAATTAACTGAGTTTCTATTAAAGCATTCCTATCAATTAACTTTTCATTTAGATCTTTAATCCTCCTATTTTTTTTGTTAAGAGATTTCATGGAAACATGCATGTTATACAATTCAAACGACATTTCATCAATTGTACTAGCACATTCAGCTTTAGAAAGATCAGTTAAGTTTGAAGAGGATACACGGTTGCTTGCTGAACTAGCTTCCTCATCTTTCTCATTTGCCATGAGGGCAAGGTTGACAAACTCTTCTTCTGCATCAGAATCTCCACCAGCAGCCCAATCATTGTCTCTAGACACAAATGTTTTTTCCTTTTACTTGAGAAGATCAAAATATTTCTTCTTGTAGTCAACAGTTCCAAACTGCTTCTTCTCATTCTCAGCTTTAGGCTTTCTGCATTCATTGGCAAAGTGGCCAGCAATTCCCCAATTAAAGCATTTGAACTTGGACCTTTCAACCATGTCTATGGATGATTGAAAACCTTTTCCGAATTGCTTGCCTCCTGCTGGATTCCTCTTGAACTTGAGTTTTGTGAATCTCCTTGACAAGAATGCTAGATAATCATCCAAGTCATCAGATTCATCTCCACTCGATGCATCAAGTTTTTCAATCAACTTGTTTTTCCCTCCGCTAGCTTCAGCTCCACCTTCACAAGTTTTTGGACTTGGTGTGGCTTGTGTGCTCTCCATCTTCTCACTCACCTGGCTTACTGGAATATTGGCCACCAAGGCAACAGATCCACCTTTCTTCTGGATTTTCTCCACTTCCTCATCTTGTTGCATTTCAAGTTCATAAGTTTTCAGGATGCCATACAGTCTCTCAAGTGTAAATTCTTTGTAATCTTGAGAGTTCCTCAACGAGACTGTCACTGGCTTACATTCCTTATGAAGGGATCTCAAAAACTTTAGGTTGGAGTCCTTGGTTTCATAATTTCTCCCATACAACTTCAGACCATTCAGTAGCTTTTGAAATCTACTGAATATGTTTGTGAGATTTTCACCAGAGGAGAAGTGAAAATGCTCATATTGTTGTATTAGGAGCTGCTTCTTATTTTCTCTGACTTGTTCAGTTCCTTCACAGATTGTTTGGATAGTGTCCCACACTTGCTTGGCAGTGGTGCAGTTTATAACACAATCAAACATATCTTGGTCTATGCCATTGAATAAGATGTTCATAGCCTTCGTATCCTTGTGCATCACTTTTAGATCTTCATCTGTGAACTCAGCCTGAGTTTTTGGAATAGGCCTTCCAGTAGCTGAAGAACCGGTAGCTTCACCAATACCAGAATTAGGCTTCATAGGAATATGAGGGCCTTTTTCTATGCAATCAACATAGTCTTCGTTTAGTGCTAAGAGATGAAGATGCATCTTTACTTTCCAATAAAAGTAGTTGTCTTTATCAAGAATTGGAATCTTTACCCCTGTGTCCTTCTTTCCCATGGTGCTTGATCTTTAAACTTCTTGTGTGTTAGAAGCTTGCTCTGATACCAATTGTTATTTCCCAGTTACACACCTCAAGATTAGAAGGGGTGGTTGAATACAATCTTGTTGAAAATTCTTTCGAATTTATAAGACAACGGATGGATCTTGATTTAAGCAGATAAACAGAAAGAAACTTATGAATCAGAAATCAAAGAAAAACAAACATACAACACTCTTTAAAAATTTCAGGTGGGTTTTTGTCGACTCCACCTGAGGGTTGTATTGAAGAATATAATCTGCGTAAACGAGTACACAGCTGCGAATACAAGGCTAAGTATTTTACAAGAAAACCTAATGCTTTGTGCTTTCAGCTCTGTGTTTTCTTCTCTACTTAGCTATGCTACACGTGAAGTATATACATACTCCAAGTTTACAAACCCTACAAAATAAACGAATCTTGCAAGTCAAAGTATTCAGGAGGGTTGCTGCCACTCCTTATCTCCATGTGATACAATTTTGTCTGGATTGTCTTAGACATATATGCACTAGAATTCCCAGCTGAATTGTTTGCAAGAACAAGGAATGTTTCTTTTTCTTCTTCGTTTCCAATACTGGCTTCCATACCCTTTTTAAGTTTATCAACCCATGTGATCTGTCAGGCATGTCAAGGCGCCATCAACCTCTAATTCCAAGACATTATTAGTTGGAGCGTTTTATCCGTTGAAGTAGACACTGATCAATAGGTTGACTGTTGTTTGTTGAGTTGCCATATCCGTTGACATAGAAACTTCATCAGCTGAGATATCACTTCACTTATACAGAATTACATAGCACAGCTTATATACAATTAGCTTCCCTATTCTGCATATCCATTGATAGTCAACATGACTTAGGATTTCTAGTAACAATGACAGAACCAAACAACTGAGAAAACTTAAAAGAGGTATGCTACAGACTTATCAACCGATAAGCTGCCTTATCAACGGATACTTATAACTTGGATATCCGTTGACAAGTTACAAACTTATTCTTGTACACATATGTTTTTCAAGGTATTTTCAAGTACTTATCATCAAGAGCAACATAATTCCTAACAATTATCTCGTACTCTAATTTTCTGACAAGTTGGTTATCAATGGTCAAATAATTTATTCTCTCGAATGGAGGCACCATAAAAATAAAAATTAGGAATACATTTTTTTTTGACGAATAAAGTGAAAATTTCATTAAACTTTTAAAACAATTGGGACAAACCTCCAATTGACAGTACTACCTGGATTAGAACAAGAAAAAATTGTCATGTTCCCAGATCGTTTAATTACATGAATTGAAACAATTCTTAAGCTAGAAAACAGTACAACACAAAGATTGACAAAAGGAACATCCGTAATATCGAGACGTATAAAATAACAGAGCCTAGCAACTTCAAAGATTGATTTTTATTTAGATTGAGAGTACATATTCATTTATTATGATGTGAAAGTTTTTTAAAGAATGATTGGTTGATTGTTAATGAGTCGGTTCAAAGAAATTGGAACCTTAATTTCGTATAATAATATTTAATTTAAAAATTTAGTTGTTTACGCGAACTCATCAACTTTAGGATAATAAACCTATATCGCTCTCATTCTTTTCTATCATCATTTTCATATTTTTCATTTCCATTCCTAATAATCAAAATTGTAATTTCATATGTATGTACACCTATATTAATATTATATAGCAAAAAATTGGAGAGATCTCAAAACAAATAATACTGACATGTTTTAATTTTTGTACATGGATAAATTACACATAAGATGTGATCGGTTCTCAATTGAACCAATCGTACCAATTTATCGTATTAAATGGATAGAAAAATTACACACCGATTATTTCATTATATATATGTCTGAACAAAGTAAAATTTTAATCAAAAAGATTATTGCACAACTATAGAACATGTATGTTATAAGAAGGTGTTGATTTTTAAAAAAATTATCTGGTTTTATTCAATGTTTATAATGTTTAATAATAAAGATTACGTTTATATTGTAATTAATCTGTTTCAAAATATTTTTGATAATTTTTTTTTCCTTACATTTAATAGCATCTTAATTAGGCATGAATTATACCTATTAAATATATATATGTTATCTACTTAATTTTTTATATAATTTAACAAATTTATTTGGGGATCATAATTATTATTTTAATATAAATTTTAATTTTCTATATAAGAGAAATATATTTTCAGGCAAGATGACGACTTAAAATTGCTTATATTGTGTCATTTTTTACTTCATATTCAAGGTTAGTACAATTTATTTTCTGGTGGTTGGAGGATAAATGGCGTTCATTTTTCGAGATATTCTTTATTAGTTGTTGTGCAAAATATGAAAAATTACGAAAGTATATAGATTTTTTAGTATAACAATTAAAATTTTAACACAAGTAATATTGATATGTTTTTAGTACTTTTGTTCATGAACAAATTACGCATGAGCTATGATAAACTCGATTAAATTGAATCAACTCGACCTTTTTCGAGACCGATTAAATCGATAAAGAACTTATACACCCGTTGGTCTATTATATTATGCTAAAATAAATTAATGTTCTAATTAATTAAATTATTATTCTATTACTGAGGAAGTATTTTATGATAGGGGTGTCGGTTTTTAAAAACATTATTTATTTAAATTTAATATTTATAATTTTTTATCTTAAAAGTTACATTTATATTGTGATTTTTATATTTCATGTTTATGAATTTTCAAAAATTATTAAAATTTCGGATATGTAATGAAAGTATAGTTTCAACTAATAGTTCATGTAAATTATTTTAATTAATTTTTTAAAGAAATTTCTTAAAATAGCTACAATTATTTTTTGATTAAAAATTATTTCTTATTATTTTTAACATTTAAAATAAATATTATGTTAGGTCCCGAAGTATCGTAGAAGGGGGGGGTTGAATACGATACTACCAAAAAATTAATTCTGAGAATATATATCTTTATTGATAATAAACTCGAAGGGGTGTTACAACTTCTAATCCAATGGATTAACGTCAAAACCTGAACACTCCTAAGGATAGTTTAGGCACGAGGACCTTCTACCAGACACTTCATGAAAACGGGCAAAGCCGACTTTCCTACTAGATGGACTGTCTAGCAGCTTACACTCCTAAGGATAGTTTAGGCACGAGGTCCTTCTACCCGACACTTCCTGAAAGCGGGCTAAGCCGGCTTTCCTACTAGATGGACTGTCTAGCAGCTTACACTGAGAAGATATAAGAGAGAGAAGAGAGAGTTGTGTGTTGAGGTGTGTTTTGAAATGAAATACAACATGCCTATTTATAGGTTTTAGAAAGTTACTATTTGACACTATTCCAACAACCCCCAAATAGTAACCGAGCACTATTCCAACAACCCCCAAGTAGTAACCGGGCACTATTTCACCAACCCCAAATAGTAACCGTTGGTTACTATTCATATGAATAGTACTATTCATATGAATAGTGATTTCGGATACTATTCACATGAATAGTAATTTCGAATACTATTCATTTTCCTCTTAATTTGATATCCATAAATATTCAGCTTCCAACTAACCAGAGGATATCAATACTCCTCTAAACTCAATCATACCTCTTGAACAGTTTTTCTGAGTTAGATACTTCAATTCTTTTGTGAAGTGTTGACGCCTAGTGCAACTGGTCTAGTTCACAGACGACTAACATTCACTCGTGGTCTTCATATCTTGTCTTTAAGAACACTGCTAAGAATTGTGCAATCATAAAAACTTTATCACTGGAATCTTTTGGCCCTTCAACTGAATCGTCTGTACATCTTATTTTGTCACTGAGGCTTGATCATGTTAATAAACTTCTTTCAGCGACTTGATCCTTATTGATCCCTGTTCTTCAAATTTCACGATCCCTATATAGAGTTAATATTATTTATCTTTTATCCTAGTTGAGTTATATGTCTCTATTACATATTACATTACATTATGCTTTACAATCTCCCCCTATTTTATTGTTAGGATTTAAAGCAAATTCTTAGAGGATAACTCAACTGATACAATAAAATAAAATACAAAGATAAATAATATTAAAGTGCATTCTGGATCATATATATACATTTTCCAGATTTCTAAAATTTGAACAAGTACAAGACAAATTGTTCCTCTAGACTGAACATATCTTCAAGTTTGCCTTGCTTTCTTTCCACATAGCACTAATACTCCCATTAGCTTTTCCTTTCCCAAAATAAAGTTAATTCCGTGTCAACAACCTTTTCTTTGCCTTTACGCCTAGTAGATTTTTCTTGATTATCCAACTTCTCCCCCTCAGTTGGGTTATCCTCCAGAGTAGTTAGATGTGGAGTTGGTAAATTAGACGAAGATGGCTTTACCAAGGAGTTGATTGCATCATTAAACTTGGTTGCCATGGTATTCAATTGAACCTGGAATACATCATGTTGAATAAGTTGAAAATTTTTTATTTCTGCAATGGACTTACAGATATTTGGCAACTCTTTCTCCATTATTTGGACCCGTGTAAAGAGTCTGTTGTATTCCTTTCTAGTTACAGGTGCATGTGGTTGAGTAGGTTGCTCACTCGTACGTTTTGCAGGTGTTTCACTTAACACTCTATATTCACTCGGTTTAGTGGTTTGGGTTACACTTACATGTTCTGTTTGTGTTTCCCTCATCTCTCTTCCAGAGCTTCCACCGAGATGTGTACCTGCAAATGAAATCATCCTAGCCCCTTTTTCAGAGGTCACGGATGGTGCAATGAAAGTTCGTGAACTTTCATCCTCGCGTGAAGCGAGTTGCCGACCACTAGTAAAGAGTGGTAAATCTCAAAAGAGATCCAGAGATTTTCCCTCTGGGAGGTTAAACTTGAATCGATTAAATGGCACAAAACTCAAGTTTCCCTCGTATGTATGTAAAGACACTTGGTTCATAAAAGAACCACCTACCGATGATTCTTTCCGTAAAATGGAAGATTCACCAACAGTTATTGAGGTAGGTAATTCCACCTCGGATGCCTGTGAAAGCATTTGATCTTTAGAAAGATCATCAACCACTCTTATGTTCCGTGAAATGGAACTCAAGATAGTTGCTCCCGTCAATTCAACCTCATTTACATTTTCACTCATTGGATAAGGAAGAATTGTTTCACTAACGTTGTCGTTACCTCAGGTTCATTGGGTTTACTCCGTTTAGAATGAGGTAGAGCGGCTGATGTAACTAACTCCTTATGTGGTGCTGCTGAGGCACTATCTCCCTCAAAAGTGTTGATGGGTGGTCGTTTAAGTGACAATTGAGGTGTAGGAGTTTGTTGTGTTTGTGTTTGTAGAATAGGCTCTTCGACCTGTGTTAGAGTCGGTGGGATTTCCTGCTCTTGGTCGGGTAAGATGGCCACTAGGGGTTGTAGAAACTGAATTTCCTATGACACAGCAGGGAATACAGAGGTTTGAATAGCAGAGATTGAAATATTAACTTGTCGTATACCTGCTCTCACTGGTCTTGGTAACAACGGAAGTGGGACAGTCTTTAGATATTCAGTTAGGACTATAGGCACATCCGTATATTTCTTTTTGCTTATGTAATTAATTACATTCGTCTTAATGGAAGAACATTCCACCTTTTGACCATTTTCCAAGCGTGCCCTGTCTTCATCATTCGAAAAATCATTTAATATTAGCTGTAGAAACCTTGGATATAGACATTTGACATTTTGAGTCTGAACATCTCTTCTTCCCAAGTGTTTCATCTTTAAAATGATTTGACCAAGCACTATTTTTCCAAAATTTATCCTCAAATTATTGGCGACCGCATACCCTGTTTTTTGAATAAATTCAGGTATTCGATCTTGATTTGTTCTATCTGAGGAAAAAACATGGTTAAGAGTGTGAAAGAAGAATTCCAGTACTGGGTTAGAAACGTTCTAGATAGATTACCAGTATTGAAATTTCCATCTTGGTACCTTATAAAATGAAAGAACATTTCAATCTATTCAGGTGTAGGATCAGAAACAAGATTTTCCATAGGAAAATGAAGAATTCGATTAACATCTCGTTCAGTGACCCTAATCGACCTACCAAATAGTCGATATGTGAATGCACACCCGTCCTGTCCAGAAGTGTTAACCGCACTGCAATATAGTTCATGCAATGCATCATGGTTAAGATGAACTGGTGTAACTAAAGCATAGCGAATTAATGAATGTTCATTCAGAAATTGTGTCCAATCCCGAAATTGCTCATCCAGAATGGTTTCGATTTGCTGAATGAAAATAGGATTAAATTTAGCAATTAAAAAGCTTCCCTGCAATGCCATTTTCAAAACTTTGAGGAAATTCAAAAACAAGGGTTGGCTTTTATAAAGGATGATGTATAAAGCAAGAATATGAAATCCGGTCTACAAACCACCAGCTAGATTGAGAGATCTTTCCGATCAAAGCTCGAAATATTCAGCAATTGTGTGTATATGCTCTGTATATCTGAAAAATGATGATGTTAATGATAAGTGGATTTTATATCCACTTGGAGCATTCCATATTGGCTTAAATTGATTCACTTGGTCTCAAGTTTGTTGTATTTTTTATGTGTTTTGTGTAGATGTGCAGGATTGTAATTATTGATTGGGATGTGTGTTCTTCGTTGATCTTGGAGTTTAAATTGAGTTTGGAATGAAGAATGGAGTTGATTCCTGTGATAGTATGAAGATTTTAAGTCTATGGAATGGAAGAACGGCAATTTACGCAAAAGGAATGAGACGAAACGGAGCGAAAACGAAGAAACGAGCAACAAAACACCCCGGCAGAATGGACTTGAGCCCGCAGCCTCAGATCCCAGGATGCGGCCTCGGGAGTAATCTGCCAGCTCGAAAAATACTCCTAAAAAGTTTAGAAATTCTTTTCTACTTCGAATTAAATTGTATTTTTAGGCTATTTCTTGTTGGACAAGACTTCTAGGGCCTATTTAAACACATTATATCATCGTAAAATCATTATTACATAGAATTACATATCATAGCATAGATTGCAAGGGAAAAAAGAAGAGAAGGATTCAACGCTCATGACAAGCAACGGATCTCAATCGACTTCATTTTTTGTATTCTTTTCTTAGGCACTACTTGGATCTAGATTTGTTTTCTAAACTCTTGTTTATTAATATAATACGTTTTTCTTTCACATCTTATTTATTATCATGTCTTCATCAAATCCCATGATGATGAACGGTTCAATTATGAGCTAATCGTTGTCATAGGATTCTAATGGATTTATTTATGGAACTTAGTATCTTGATGCTTTAAAGATCTGTGTGTGGTGTATAATTGATATCCTCGTATGGTTATGCTTAATAGATAGATGCGTCGCGAGCATCTAATTTGTTAATCTCTTGTGAAGTGAAACTGGATCTTGAGATTTAGAACTTGTCATTCTAGCATAGGTTCATATTTGTTTATCAATATGATTCGTGGTGTGAGATGAAAATACTTATACTGCCCTGTGTGATCTTTATGGATAACTTGTTCTTCAACCGTTATGTTTTCAAATTCTATAGATATATAGGGTCTAAGCATAATTGGTGTCTATTCATCTTCTATCTCTTTTGTGGATGTATGTTTAGTTTGGTATACGTATGCTGACAGGTAGCGTGTACTTGTTTCGTGTTATCCGATCAGATATCAACCCATTGCATATAGTGATTAAAGGTGTCAGATCTAAGCGAAGTATTTAATGAAGTTAAGATCCCATGTTTTTATTCGCATAAGTAATTCGGTTTAATTCACATTAGATAATTAATTCTTAGTAGTTAATTTGCATCTTAGTTTTATTTAGATAATCAAACACAAATTTGTTACTTTTCTTAGCAGTGAATTAAAACCATACATTGTTGCATCGGCATATTTTCTGATTAAAACTTAACCAGATCTCTGCAGAACGAACTTAAATTATACTACTTGTGACTACGCGCGCTTGCGTAATTTTGTGCTAATAGTTAAACACAAACAAAAACTCATCATTTATAAGGTTTCAAGGATTAGTGGGTTAGGTGTGATAGTGACAGGTTATGTTGAATAACACCGCTCAATAATTTCTCATCTAATCAACCAATAATTTCTCACCTAATCAATCAATTAGCCAAAAAACATCTTATCACCGAAACCTGTCAGCCGAAAAACATCTTATCATCGAAATCTATCAGCCTATACACATACACACATATTTAATACTTCTAATTATTATGGATTCACACAATAAATCAAGAATTAATCCACAATAATCAGATAAACTCACAATTAAATAGACATGAAATTAACAAAATATCATTAATTGATATATGTCAATAAAATATTTATTTAATTATGCTACAATGATATCTCTAGAATAATCATGCAGATAAACAAATAAAACAAACAAAATCCAGAGAATGAAATTCACTGGCTGCAAGCAAATTGAACAGACATTTTCAAAGATCATGTGAAATTTAACATACCAAGCTCACTTATCAACCTTGAAAAGGTTGCTTCATCCAAAGCTTTGGTAAAAATGTCTACCAACTGTTTTTCACTAGGAACAAAATGCAGTTCCACAGTGCATTCCATCATATGCTCCCTGATGAAATGATATTTGATGTCTATGTGCTTGGTTCTAGAATGCTGCACTGGATTCTGTGATATTGCAATTGCACTAGTGTTATCACAGAAAATTGGGATCTTTTCAACTTTAACTCCGTAGTCAAGTAGTTGATTTCTCATCTATAGAATCTGTGAACAGCAACTCCCAGCTGCTATGTATTCAGCCCCTGCAGTTGAGGTAGATACTGAGTTCTACTTCTTACTGAACCATGAGACCAGCTTGTTTCCCAAGAATTGACAGGTTCTTGTGGTACTTTTTCTATCCATTTTGCAACCTGCATAATCTCGAATGAAGTGATTCTCTATAAGGAACTGTGAGAGTGTGTCATACCATGCTCTAGGTGCTTGCTTCAGGCCATAGAGTGCTTTGAGTGGAAAGAACATATATTCTGGGAAGTCTGGATCTTCAAAACCAGGCGGTTGACTAACATACACCTCCTCCTCCAGAGTACCATTCAGAAATGCACTCTTGACATCCATTTGATAGACTTTAAAATTGGCATGCGTTGCATAGGCCAGGAAGATCCTTATTGCTTCTAACCATGCCACTGGTGCAAAGGTTTCTTCAAAGTCAATTTCTTCCTCTTGACAGTAACCTTTAGCCACTAATCTAGCTTTATTCCTTGTGAATATGCCATTCTCATCCATCTTGTTCTTGAATACCCACTTAGTGCCAATCACTGATTTGTCTTTAGGTTTGGGTACCAGTTTCCATACTTCATTTCTTTCACTGGTTTAGCTCTTCTTGCATTGCTAAAAATCAGTCTGGATCCAGAAGTGCATATTCAACTCTCTTTGGTTCCTCTTTGGATAGAAAACTACTATATAAGCATTCTTCTTGAGTTGCTCTTCTGGTTTGACCTTTGCATTAGGATCTCCAATGATAAGCTCGAATGGATGATCCCTGGTCCATTTTCTTTGTGGTGGTAAGTTTGACCTTGATGAAGCAGCTTCATTTTCTCTGTGTTGATCATTGTGGCTTGTTTTTGAGTTTTGATTGTGAGAAACTCCCCCTGAGTGTATGGCCCTCGAGATTGATGGAGTTCTTGCAGATTCATCAACAGATGCTTCTCTTTGATTTTCTACAGATGCTTCAAATTGATTTCCAACTGATGGTGTAAGTTGCTCTTCAACAGGTGGTTCATTTTGCACTTCAACTGATGATCCGTGTCTGTTTCTCACACCATTAGATCTCCATTCTTCATCATCATCTTCAATTTCTTCACCACTTCTCTCATTCTCAAATGAGAGAGACTCATGAAAACCTTCATCTACTAGATCAGATATTTTCTTGTCATCAAAGACAACATGTATGGACTCCATTACAATGTTTAGTCTTAGGTTGTAAACTCTGTAGGATTTTCCAGCTGAGTATCCAACAAAGATAGCTTCATCTGCCTTTGAATCAAATTTTCCAAGATGCTCACCATGATTTTTCAGTACAAAGCATTTGCATCCAAAGACATGCAGAAAGTTGATTGTTGGTTTCTTGCCTTTGAAAAGTTGATAAGGTGTCATGCCTTTTGCTTGATTGACCAAAGAAATATTCTGAGTGTAGCATGCAGTGTTTATAGCTTCTACCCAGAAGTATGTTGGTAGCTTAGACTCTTCAAGCATTATTTTTGCAGCTTCAATTAGAGTTCTGTTCTTTCTTTCCACTACACCATTTTGTTGAGGAGTTCTTGGTGCAGAGAATTCTTGGGTGATTCCTTCTTCTTCACAAAACTCTCTTATTACAGAATTCTTGAACTCAGTTCCGTTGTCACTTTTAATTCTCCTTACTTTCAGTAGAGGATTGTTGTTGACTATCTTGATGTGATTTATAATGACTTCACCCACCTTATCCTTAGAGTGCAGAAAGAATGTCCAAGAGAATTTTGAGAAATCATCAATAATCACAAGATAGTATTTCTTCTTTGAGATTGACAACACATTGACTGGTCCAAAGAGATCCATGTGAAGTAGTTGCAAGGGCTGATCAATTGATGACATTTACTTTGATTTGAAAGAGGCCTTCTTCTGCTTCCCTTTCTGGCATGCATCACACAATCCATCCTTGGAGTAATCCAATTTTGGAATACCTCTAACCAAATCCTTCTTTACCAACTCATTCATTGCTTTAGAACTCAAGTGTGACAATCTTTTATGCCAAAGCCAACCTTCATCTACACTTGCCTTGCTGAGAAGACATGTAGTCATGTTTGCATTTGTTGAATTGAAGTCAGCAATGTACACATTTCCTCTTCTATCTCCTGTCAACACTACCTTGTTGTCACTTTTCTTAAAAATGACACAAGCTTCAGATGTGAACCAGACATTCTGGCCTTTATCATACAGTTGGCTGACACTTAGCAAGTTATGCTTAAGTCCATCAACCAGTGCTACTTCTTCAATGACAACATTCCCTTGTGAAATCAAGCCATATCGTCTAGTATATCCTTTGCTGTTGTCTCCAAAGGTAATGCTAGGGCCAGCTCTCTCCTCAAACTTAGTGAGCATGGTAGAATCTCCAGTCATGTGCCTAGAACTACCACTATCCAGGTACCAAAGATTCTTTCTGTGTCCCTGCACACATCAAAATCAAATCAAGTTAATTTTGGTACCTAAGTTTTCTTGGGTCCTGCCTTGTTAGCCTTTTTCTTATTTTTCAAGCCCTTACTACCCAGGGGTTCTGATTGAGTTAAATCAACCTTAACTCTTGGTGTAGATTTTTGAAAAATAGGTTGTTTCACTTGCTCACATGCATTAAAACTAGATGTATAATTTGGCATAGTCTGTGCAAACATGTTATTCATCATCCATGGCAACTGAGGCATATTAAAAGCATTGTAATATGGATTATACATGAATGGCATGTTAGCATAATGACTAGATGCATGAGCAGGCTGGATAAACATGTTTGGCATAACATTCATAGCAGGCATAGGTACGTCAGGCATACTAGGCACAGAAGCATTCTTAACAGATTTACAGTTTACAAATAAATGATTAACACTACCACAGTTCACACATTCCTTTCGAGGAGCATATTTATCTGGTGTGTAATTACTATGTTTGTTAATTCCTACCTTGCCATTTCTATTCTTCTTATTAGCTTTAGCCTTAGGTTCAGTCTTTTCAAACTTATCCTTCAATTTCTTGATTGATAAGTTGCCTATGTTTCCTTGTTCAACTGACTTGGTTTTGCTACACTCTCCATTAACAAAGTTCTTATTGACAGGCCCGTACTTTTTATTCAATTTAGTTAAAGTTGCTTTACTAACAGGCTTAAGTCTCAAAGAACATTCTTTTTCGACTAAATCACTGTCTGAAGCAACTTCCCTATCAACATCTAACTTAACTTCTGGTAATTTGTGAAAAGAATCAACTCCTTGTATACTATAAATTTCTTCAGTTTTATCCTTTGATCCCTTCCACTTAGCAATTAAGTCTTGTTCCTCTTTTAACTGTTTTATTAAACACTCTTCTCTTTTCAGAGCCTCAAGTAACTCATTCTTAGCATCCTGGCAATCTCTTTTCATTGTTTCAAAATCAATTAGTTGAGTTTCTAACAGAGTATTCCTATCACCTATTTAGCATAAAGATCTTTAATCTTTTTGTTCTCCTTGTTAAGCGATTTTAATGTGACATGCATGTTATACAATTCATTAGACATTTCATTAACAACATTATCACATTCATCTTTGGAAAGTTCAGTTAGGTTTGTAGAGTATACCTGGTTGCTTGCTGAACTAGCCTCTTCATCAGTTTCGTTTGTCATGAGTGCAAGATTAACAAACTCCTCTTCTGCATCTGAGTCTCCTCCAGCTGCCCAATCATTATCTTTAGATACGAATGCTCTTTCCTTTTGCTTGAGAAGATCAAAGTATTTCTTTTTGTAATCAACAGTCTCGAACTGTTTCTTCTATTTCTCAGCTTTGGATTTTCTGCATTCATTGGCAGAGTGACCAGCAATTCCACAGTTATAGCATTTGATCTTTGATCTTTCAACCACATCCTTGTTCGGTTGATAGCTTTTCTTGAATTGCCCAGCTCCTGCTAGATTCTTCTTGAATCTTAGCTTCGAAAATCTCTTTGATAGAAATGCCAAATACTCATCTAGATCTTCAGCTTCATCCTCACTTAATGCATCGGGTTCTTTAATCATCTTGGTTTTACCTTTGCTAGTTTCAGCTTCACCTTCATAAGTTTTTGAACTTAGTGTGGCTTCTACACTCTTCATTCTTCCACCACCTTGGATTGTTGGAATATTGGCCACCAAGGCAACAGATCCACCTTTCTTCTGGATTTTCTCCACTTCCTCATCTTGCTGCATTTCAAGCTCATAGGTCTTCAGGATGCCATACAGTCTCTCAAGTGTAAAATCTTTGTAGTGTTGAGAGTTTCTCAACGAGACTGTCACTGGCTTCCATTCCTTAGGAAGAGATCTCAGAAACTTTAGGTTGGAGTCCTTGGTTTCATATTGTCTCCCATACAACTTTAGACCATTCAGTAACTTTTGAAATCTACTGAATATGTCTGTTAGATTTTCACCAGAGGAGTAGTGAAAATGCTCATATTGTTGTATTAGGAGCTGCATTTTGTTCTCTCTGACCTGCTCAGTTCCTTCACAGATGGTTTGGATAATGTCCCACACTTGCTTAGCAGTGGTGCAGTTAATGACATTATCAAACATGTATTGATCGATTCCATTGAACAAAATGTTCATGATCTTCCTATCTTTGTGAATCTCCTCCAAGTCTTCATCTGTGTACTCAGCTTGATTCTTTGAAATAGGCCGTCCAACAGCTACAGTGCCAGCATCTTGACCAATCCCAGAGTTGGCCTTCATTGGAACATGAGGTCCTTTCTCTATGCAATCTACGTAGCCTTCATCGATGGCTGAGAGATGAAGGTGCATTTTTACTTTCCAGTGAAAGTAATTATCTTTGTCAAGCATTGGAATCTTCACACTTGTATCCTTCCTTCCCATGGTTTTGATCTTTAGACTTCTTGTATGCTAGAAGTTTGCTCTGATACCAATTGTTAGGTCCCGAAATATCGTAGAAGGGGGGGTTGAATACGATACTACCAAAAAAAATAATTCCGAGAATATATATATATCTTTATTGATAATAAACTCGAAGGGGTGTTACAACTTCTAATCCAATGGATTAGCTTCAAAACCTGAACACTCCTAAGGATAGTTTAGGCACGAGGAACTTCTACCCGACATTTCCTAAAAGCGGGCTAAGCCGGCTTTCCTACTAGATGGACTGTCTAGAAGCTTACACTGAGAAGATATAAGAGAGAGAAGAGAGAGTTGTGTGTTGAGGTGTGTTTTGAAATGAAATACAACAGGCATATTTATAGGTTTTAGAAAGTTACTATTTGACACTATTCCAACAACCCCCAAATAGTAATCGAGCACTATTCAAACAACCCCCAAATAGTAATTGGGCACTATTTCACCAACCCCAAATAGTAACCGTTGGTTACTATTCATATGAATAGTACTATCCATAAATATTCAGCTTCTAACTAACCAGAGGATATCAATACTCCTCTAAACTCAATCATACCTCTTGAACAGTTTTTCTGAGTTAGATACTTCAATTCTTTTGTGAAGTGTTGACGCCTAGTGCAACTGGTCTAGTTCACAGACGACTAACATTCACTCGTGGTCTTCATATCTTGTCTTTAAGAACACTGCTAAGAATTGTGTAATCATAAAAACTTTATCACTGGAATCTTTTGGCTCTTCAACTGAATCGTCTGTACATCTTATTTTGTCACTGAGGCTTGATCATGTTAATAAACTTCTTTCAGCGACTTGATCCTTATTGATGCCTGTTCTTCAAATTTCACGATCCCTATATAGAGTTAATATTATTTATCTTTTATCCTAGTTGAGTTATATATATCTCTATTACATATTACACTAAATTATGCTTTACATATTATAATCCACGCGAAACAAAAATAAATTGCATAACATTTTTTACGCCTATTAATCATTGAAAATAATTTTCTTATTTTGTTAAACACCCACCTCCTAAGAAGGTGGTATTGCTTGAGAAAAGAAAATTGTTAATTTTTATGTTTAGAAGGTGAAGTAATTAACTCGATTTGCACAACAACTAATAAAAAATTTATTAAAGAAATTGAAATTAACATTTTGTTTATCATTTTATTACAAGAAAGTGGTATTTTCAATTCATACTAGTATTAATTAACATTTGAAAAAAGTTCTTGAAAACAAAGTGAGAGTTGTGGATTAATAACTTCATCTCTTACATACATAAACAAAATTTTCTATTTTCTTAAGGTTGTCTTAATATATATTTTTTTTGTTGTAATAGTAAAGTTTTATAATATGTCTTCTATTTTTATTGTAGAAAATATTTAAGTTACATAAGTATGAGGTAAATGGATAACAAGTTTTATAATATGTCTTCTATTTTGAATGTCAAATCCTATCCGTCTAAACACATATTCAACTGAACCAGCGATCATAACATTTTTATTCATGACTTTCTGAACTCTGTGAAGAAACTCAACAATGTCAGAAGCCAAGAATCTGAAATTATCTATTCAATGAAAATAGAGTTTCTTAGTAAATGGAAAATTTCTTATAAATGTTCTATGGAAGTAAAAAAGAAATAAAATGAAGCGGAAGAGAAATACAGATAAATTAATCCAAAAAGTAAGAATCAAGAATTAATATTTAATATCATACATATTTTTATTGATTCTCTTTCATTGTTTGATTTAACAACAAATTAAGCCACTCACCTAGTAGGTTCTCATCATACCACTGACAATCACATTCTTAAATGTTAATTATTAGCATATATAATACTCCCTCCGTCCCTAATTGTTGTTTACGTTGGATTTTTTCACGGAGATCAAGGATTACAATTAAAATAAGTGTAGTATTGGGTGTAATAGTGATTTTATTGTTATAATAAGTAAAGTAGTGGGTGTAATAGTGATTTTATTGTTAAAATAAGTGAAGTAGTGGGTGTAATAGTGTAAAGTATTGAAAAAGTGGAGTGAAGTAGTGGATGTAGTAATGTATTTTATTGTTAAAAATTACTATTAATAGTATGTAATAGAAAAGAGAGGGGCATCCCAAAATAGAAACCGTAAAGAAATGAGAGGAACAGAGGGAGTAAGTAATAACACAATATTATAATTTTATAATACAAGATTTTTGATTTATCATATCAATTATCAAATAATTAATCTCTACCAGAAAATTAACATCAATTAATAATATTTTAAAAAGCATGATTTTAAATTATTTCCAAACCATGCTATGCGCGGATTTTTTTTTTAAAAATTATATTGTAGTAAGTATGGATTCACGCTTGCAAAGACGGAATACAAAATCAATTAATGAAAAAAATAATAATCGCTCTATTTTGTGTTAAACGTTTTTAAAAAAAATTAGATACCGACGAGGTTCATTAACACACGTTACATTTTATATTGTTTTCATTCCACCTGCATACCCTTGTTATAAACCGATTAACAGGAGAAAAAAAAGAAAAATACTCCGAGTTGGACCAATCTGATGCATATTGGAGGTTTAAAAAAAAAATCTGATGCATATTGGAAAGATAAAACGTATTGTATGGAAGAAAATGAAGCGAGGATATTTTAATTGCCCAACATTTTAAAACATGCTGACCATGAAGCTACTTTAGGGATCGGTTTTGGATAGTATCGATCAAAATCCATATCCATATCCATTTATTTTAATCAAATTTGGATCGGATCGGACCATGCCTCGGATATTTCAGAGATCGATCCATATCCAATCCAATTAGTTTAATGGATAAACGGATCGGATATACATTGTTCCATTTATTTTTAAAAATATAAAAATATTAATTACAATTAATATATGTGAAAAAAATAGTAAAATTTGAGAAGTTACAATCTAGAATTCAGTATATAAATTTAAGTAGCAATCAAAAATTTAAACTACTTTAGTAATTTTATTGTTCAAACACATATTAAATCAAAATTATATTATAATCTTCACTAAGAAAATATAAGAAAAAATCACTGAATTAACGTATCATGATTAAGATTTAAGAATGAAGACTCTATATCTTGCTAATTAAAGAAAAATATAATGATGTTAAATTTTGGAGACTGGAGCCTGGAGCCTGGAGCCGGGCATTGAAGAGCAAGGAAATATTAGATTAGTTATAAGGCCAATGGTTTTAATAACATAACTTATTACAGTATAAAATATTTTGAAAATACAATTATATATATATTATATAATATATTATTATATAATTAAACGGATAAAGTCGTGGATAAACGGATCGGATCAACCTAAATCCATATCCAATTCATTTATTATTGGGGTCGTTCTTATAGGATCGGGTTCCGAATCGAATATTTTTTAGATCAATCCATATCTATTTAAATCAATTCGGATCGGGACGAATCGGATCTAATATCCGATCATTTGACATGCCTAATTCTTTTCATCTCATTTTATATTTTTTTTAATAAAAATACATTGTAAGAAAAAATTAGTTATTTTAAATTTTCGAATACATAACCTTATTGTATTAAAAAAGAGAATAAAGTTAAATTTAAAAGTGGCCAAGGCTAAGAAATAATTAATATAAAAAAATTCTTAAATTTGCATTGAAATAAGACATCTACATGGAATATGAAAAAAAAATTGAAAAAAAAAATGAACATGAAAAATAAAACAAATTATTTGAAAGATGAGACATTTGGACACCAACTCATGCCACAATATTTCAAAGAATTTTTAGAAATTTTTTTAAGTTTTGTAGCATTACTCTTAATACCTCTCAGGTTGGATTTTCCATCAGTAGTCACTAATCTTCCATTTGCTCATTACTCTTAATACCTCTCAAGTTTAATCTAATTCATCTGTATTTTTTAAATTTAGCATTTCATTTGCTCATTTTACCAAACCATGAATTACAGTACTATCATAAAACTAGAAAACAGAACAATCACATACATAAATAGAATTTCAATCGATGTGAAACAGAAACAAGATCTACAGTCACAGCTAACAAAAGCCAATCTAATTTAACCACCAAAACCATAAAGAGTCCTGCCCTGCCTCTTGAGAGCATAAACAACATCCATAGCAGATTAGCAGTCACGGTCTCCCTCCTAGCGTGCTCGGTGTAAGTAACCGCATAACATTCTCCGGTCAGATAAAATATTGATCATAGTCAAGTGTTACAATAGAGTTTATTGTAAAAAGGTTTTCTAATGCAACTAATATTTTTGAAAGAAGCCATTAATTAATTTGTTGTAACTTGTGTCTAAAGGAGGATGATGAATCGATTTTAAAACTGGTTAATCAATAGAATGTTCACCCCAAATGCAGCTGGATACATCTTCTATCATGTCACACAAATCTATCGAAAACAAGAAGTCTAATTGATTCAACTAAAACCACGAATTACATTACTTTTTTAAACTAAAAAACAGGAACAATCACATACATAAAACTCTGAGAGCAAACAGATTTAAACATAGATGAGAAACACCAGATCTACAATTCACTACTAAACAAACACTAATCTGTCGAACCTAACCACCAAATCCATAAAGAGTCCTGCCCTGCCTCTTGAGAGCATAAACCACATCCATAGCAGTCACAGTCTTCCTCCTGGCGTGCTCGGTGTAAGTAACCGCATCACGAATAACATTCTCCAAGAAAATCTTAAGCACGCCGCGAGTCTCTTCGTAGATGAGACCTGAAATCCTCTTGACACCACCTCTTCTAGCAAGTCTACGAATGGCGGGCTTGGTGATGCCCTGGATGTTGTCTCGAAGGACTTTGCGATGCCTCTTTGCTCCGCCTTTCCCCAATCCCTTGCCTCCCTTTCCTCGCCCAGACATCTTTGAAGAGTACTACTATTTGTTAAAATGATGATTCCAATTTGTTTTGTTTGGCTTGAATTTTTGATTGTGGGGGTTTGGTTTATATAGATTCAGATTTGGGGGTTTGGGAATTTGAAGCTGTGGCGGGGTGTGTTTGTAGTCGTTGGGTTTGAGGACTCATCGGACGGCTCATATTTCTGATCCGCGTGAAAGGTAAAGCTGGGATGTGATTGGCTAAATTGAGTGGGCCGGGGATCGTATACTTTGGTGGGGTCTTTTTAATAAGTTTTAAAGATGAAAACCGAAAAGAGGGGTTCCTGTTGGCGGGGTATACAAATTTTCGATTTTTTGGGCTCGCACATTCGAGCATTTCCAATGAACTCTTTAAAGCATCTTTCAAACTTTCATAATTCACTTTTTATTTTTGAATATCCCTTTTAACTTTTTATAATTACAGTAAAATCTCGCTAAATAAATATTTGATTAATTAATAATTTCTCTAAGTTAATAATTTTTTCCGATGCTAATTTGTGCCAGTTCAAAAATTGATAAATTTCGATAAGATAATGATTTTTTCTTAAATCCTATATAATATTTGGTCTCAATAATATTATAAATTAATAATTCATTTATAATAATAGAAATTTATGTCTTACACTTTTATAAAATATGATTCAAGGGTTCTTAAAATTTAAATCCACGTGAAACTCATCCCTAACCTTCTTTGTCGCATCCAAAATTTCAAATGTGACGGTTTCGTAAAACATCGCAAAGTTATTGATCAATGTTTTGATTGCTTTTTTACGTACAACAAACTCTAAAAATGTTGTACTGTCTTTGATGTCATTTATATATACATGAATTTTTATTCTGAATCTCGCTAATACTCATTGAATTAGTAAATTATTGTACATTAAATTAATAGAATTAAGTATAAATGTAAATTGTTTAATTAATTCTTTTTAAATTTATGTAATTAAAAATTAATTTTGTTCGATGTCGAAAATTCTCTATAAATTAATAATTATTAATCAATCTATTAATTAATAACTCTCTAAATTAATAGAATTCTTTGGTCCCGATTATATTAATTTATAAAGGTTTTAATGTAATATAAATTATTGCCTTCTAAAATTTTGATGGATGTTTATTTCCAACAATCCCCCTTATATTGACTCCTTAATCAATTTTTTATTATTAACAAATATCTGAATTCTGAAAAATATAAAAGGAAAGGAGAAAAATAAAGAAATATGATTATAAATATATAATATAATAATAGTTAAGAGTGGAAGTATGCATTTAGAGCATCTCCAAGAGCCACTTTATAGTGACACTTAACTTAAAATATAAAGATGTAAGTCACTTTTTTTCTCCAAGAAACCCCTAGTAGCTTCTAAATTCACTAAAATTCTCTTCTCACTACTCAATTTTAAGAGTTATTAACCACTCTTAAACATCTATTTCTACCCACTTTCTTTTGTACTTTTATGGATGTAACTTACTTTTAATAATAAAAAATAAAATAAGAAGTTAATATAAAAAGCATTATTGGAGATGAATCCATCTTAAATAACTAAGAGTCAATATTTTATACTCCCTCCGTCCCAACCAAATGTTTACATTTGGTTTGGGCACGGAGACCAAGGAAAAATATAAAGAAGGAGGAGAGAAGTAGGAAAAATGAGTAAAGTTGTGGGACCCATCACTATATAATGTATAAAATGAGTTAGTGGAGGAAAGTAGTGGATGTAGTTGATTTTTATATTATAAAACTTTACTATTTTAGGAAAGTTTAGAAATGTAAAGAATTGGATGGGACATCCCAAAAAGGAAAGTGTAAACAAATGGATGGGACAGAGGGAGTATAATACTTAAGAGTGACATAAGAGACTCTTGGAGATGCTCATAAAATTGAGAAGAGAGATGAGGCTGTTAGTGTTTTCAAGAGCCATTAAGAATCTTTTGGAACAATATTTTTATTCTCTTTCCTTAATTTTTGAGTTAAGAGTTGGAATAGAGAGGCTCTTGGAGATGCTCTTATACGAACTCTTAACTCAAAAAATAAAAATTACGGATTAAAATGAAGTTCCAAGAGGATTTTAGTGATTCTTTATAAATTTAAAAGTCCATCCTCTTAAAAGCACTTAAGAGCAACTCCAACAATCTCCTTGCATTCTCTTTATAAATAATATAATTAAATTGCCTCTTAACTAGCAAAATCAAACATTTTCTACAACAATTCTCCTAAACTTATTCCTTATTCATACATATTTAATTAGTATCATGTATTGTTTCGACATTTAATAAAAGTTTCTTTTCTAAAATTATAACAATAAATACTCAAATATTCATATAAACATTTTGGTGAACTACACATGCATATTTTGGTGAACTACACATACATATTTGGCGAACTACTTTGGATGTATACAGCGGGAGAGCGAATACAACGGTGGGAGAGGGAATTATAATATTATTAAAACTAGGTAACAAAGCCGTGCTACGCGCGGCACTAAAATATTTTTAAAAGTTATATACATAATATTGTTGTTTGTTAAATTTTATTATTTGAAAGTTGATATGATAAATTAAAAATAATGTGAAATGTAATTAAATTTGAATGTTTGAAAATTATAGAGAAAAGAATTAGGTGAAAAAAAACATGTTTCGGTTTAACTCTTGAATATTAATAATAATAATTTCGAAGTATGTACGACACCTATTTTGTCGCATAAAAAATGATTTTGAAATCCAATATTGACATACATTTGCAGAGTTTGACATTGAATAAGTAAAAATAACATTTGTGAATATTTTCTATTGTCGATGATATTATGAAAGACGTGATCGCTTAATTTGTTAGTAAATTTGATTGTATGATGAAAAGAAGTAGAATACAAATGTGAATGTAAATGTGATGAAAGGTGTGATTGATTTCACTTGTCGATATATTTGGTTTTATGACGAAAAAAGTAGAATTCAAATGCATATTGTAAGTCATGCTTCATATTTTTGGAGTGTTCCGACACCCGTATCTCTACATTTAATTAATGTTTCCAAGCATTTTATAAGAATTTTTTTGTTTTTAATATTAAAATTAAATTCATTGACATACGTTCAAAGTGATACTCAATATTCTAATATTCTTTTATTAAATTTATAATAAATATGTACATTTAATTGTTTATAAAGTCGATGCACGTTTTATAACACCATTACTCAATGCTCAGAAGGTGAGAATTTGTTTAAAATAACAAAAATCAACTCATTAAAGACCTCTTACTTTTTCCCATACCAAACTACAATGTCAACATAATTCCTATAATTTGTAAATATTAAATATAACTAATTAACGTTTTTAAACGCCGTCTCCCATCTCATAACATACATGCATGATTAATTGATTAGTAATAGTATAAGAATGTGTTTAGTTAAAATATTAATTTTTCCAACACAAAATAATCAAACAACGAATGGATAATTTTTTTATTGATTTAATCGACGAAAAAATGGGTCGACTTGATTCAATTTAATCGAGTTGGTCATACCCCGTGTGTAATTTGTTCATGTATAAAAGTAAATTCTACGATATTACTTTTATTTAAATTGTGGATGTTAATAAAAAAATATTTATAGTATGTATCTTATCATGATTATCACGATTATTGATTACGAATTTATCGAAAAGTTGCATAGTATGCATGTTACTTTTATTAATTGTTGCCAAAAATAATTGCAATGATTTTGAATAAGGATTAGAAATGACACGATAAAAATAATTTTATTTTTTTACCTTAAAATAATGGTACTTTTATATAAATCATAAATATTTTATAACAAAATAATAAAATTACTAATAAAATTGTTAAACTTTTATATTAAATATGAAATAAAGTGTATTTAATATATATTTAATAGGTATAATTAATGATTAATTAAATGCAAGAAAATTGTTTTAATAAAAAAAAAATCAAAAATGTGAAAATTCAAGAAAAGTATTTTGAAGCTTCTGAGTGCATGCCTCTCCGGTCTCCTGCTATTATAATATATATAGATAATAAAAGAGCTAAAGGGAGTTATGTGTATTATTAAAATAATAAAATAATGGGAAAGGAGAGGAGAGAGACTCTTTATATTGAGGAGGTTCGAATAGCTCTTAAGTTTTTTAGGAGGGTTTAGGAGCCTGTTGGACTTAGTTTTTGCATCACTTTTGTTATAATTTGAGTTAAGAACCCGAATAAGGTGCTTTCAGTAACTCACTAGTACAAACTGGACCTATTGCGTCGCCTAAATAGGTCTATACCGTCGGTTTTTTGGCGTAGTATATGCAGGGGACGCTATAGGTTATGCCTATAGCGTCGGTTAAATTGGCGACGCTAAAAGTCGGCTATGGCGTCGGTCATTTAAATGACCGACGCTATAGGTATAGCTTATAGCGTCGCCCCTTTAAAATGCTGACGCTATAGGTAGAGCTTATAGCGTCGCCCCTTAAAATGCCGCCTATAGCGTCGCCCTTTAAAATGCCGACGCTATAGGTCGCCCTTTCAAATGACCGACGCTATAGATTAATTTTTTTTAAAAAAAAATACCTATAGCGTCGCCCTTTCAAATTACCGATGCTATAGGTCAACTTTTTTTTTAAAAAAATAATTTCAAAATTGGAATTTCACCATTACAAAATATAATCCAAGAACACCAAACAAGTTTAAACACAATTTTTCCATACATATATATTACAAACTTCAACTACAAAAAAAATGTCTAAGAGCTAAAAAAAATTGTCTATATATTACAATTTTTCTATACATATTTAATATAAAAAATTGCTTTCATTAACTTAAGATATGGATAAATATGTTTGTCTTCAACAATATTTCTTATACGTATTCCTTATTTAGTATTTTATTATTAAAAGTATACTTATTTAACAAAAGTACCATATAAAAGAGAGAGAAAGACATAGTGGTCCCAATAATTTATTATAAAATATTGGATAAGGAATTCTTAAAAAGAGGGACTATTACTTAGAGCAAGTCCAATGCAATGCTATCTTTAGTTCTGTTGCTATATTACAGCATCAAATGCAAAAAAAATTCAACTCTAAAGAAGTGCTATAATTTGGTGCAAATATGCATAAATGCATTCTTGGTTCTAAATTTGAAACCTATGATGTGTTTATGTGTCCATGTCACCATTTAACCATATATGAATTGTATGTTGATGTACTTTAAATGAAAATTAGGAGAGAGAAAACAAAAAATTATCTAAATTTGGAATTAATTAGATGTAAAATGCAACTAGCATTGGAGTTGAAATTCTATTTTAGCTCCAAAAAACACATTTTCATGCTAAATTATAGCAATAATTATAGCTATTTTACATCTAGTATTGGACTTGCTCTTATATAATAAGTAGTGAGTGGATGATCTCAGTGATTTAAAATATTATTAGGACATTGTTGGAGACTTGGAGTGCAAATTTGTTCACATTCCTTAAATTCCAACTTAGGAACTTGAATAGCAAATCTATTGGACTTGCTCTTAGTAGCTATTAACTTGTATTTTATTAATAAAATATGACATTCCGTCCAATTCTTACATAATTTTTTGTCATATTAAAGTTGATAAATGTATAAAATATAAATCGAGAGCTAATATTCCGTCCATTTAGTTTTTCTTTTAGATCTTGGATTATAAGGGTTGTAGGAGATCATTCAAGGTGTTCTTGAGTTTTGTAAGGCTTACCCAAGGCTCATAGGTGCTCAAGAAGGTATAAAAATCATAAACCCTTTTGGCCATGTAGTGTTTATGATATTTGGTGATAGATCCATGTGTTATGGTGTTAATCTTGGTTGTATAAGTAATGGATGACATGGATCTTGAGTTTTGATGTTGTGATTGTGATTTTATGATTGTGGATAGTATATGTATCTCCATGAATGTTATAAAGCATGAACTAAGTGAATTAGGTATTGGTTGTGTTGTGGAATTGAGAATATTGGTTGATCTAAGTGAAACATGCATGCTGAATTTTCCCAGAAACTTGACCTGTCTTGTAACATTGTTTTGAATCCCAAAATCTTGTCCCCTGAGGTCCTACCATATATTGTTGGAAAGATATTTGAATGTAGTTTCTGGAAATGTAAGGTTCATGACTAGGTGATGTATAGATTTTAAGTTATGGCCGGAGAAGTAAATTGTGTTTCTGGATTCCGGACTGCACTAAGTGACCCCCTTGTGAACCTTGTTTAAACCCCTAAAAATATATGTGTGATCATGGAAAAATTTGAGAAGCTAGGAAATGCAGTGGTGAGGATTACCCAAAAAGAATTGGATTAAAATATAAATTTTTGAATTTTATAAAAATGCTAGAGTAAATTTCGCGCAAGGGAAAAAATCGTTAGTGGAGCATAATTCTAGGGGTAATGGTTATGATTCGAATGTGGTAACTAAATTAAGTCGAATAATTGACGAGCGTAATTAAGTGATGACATAAACCTATAGTGGGGCTAGAGTGTCATAAGACGAAGTCACTAAGTTAATTTCGTACCCCCTAAAACTCCGTAATTAAAGAGATATTGTTAAGGTACTAACGAGCGGTTATTGCTTATGTATAGATCGTTCCACTCCGCACGCTCGGCCACCCCAACCAAACCAAGGCAAGTTTACTTTTCAAAACTTATACATATACAAGGACTTTCACTGTTGTGTTTGTAGTTTTCAATTATATCAAATGTTATGTTTATCGAATTATTGATGCAATTGAGATTGTATAAGTACAAATATGATTGTACCCCTTGAACTTAGATTGAAATGTTTTCTTCGGACAACGACTCTAGCAATAGAGGTCGTAGCGGTCCGTATATACTATTGACCGGGGAGCGATATATTATTATATCGTAACTAGTTTGCGAAAACCCGAAGGGTCATTCGGGGAGTATCGTATACTCAAGTAATTATTGTTATATCTTCGTAAATACTCGAAACCCTATCTTGAATTAAAAGTTTATTTTATCGAATAATTATTTTATTAATTATTAATATTAAATCTTAAAATATCATTTATTAATTATTGTTCATTATTTTAAAGACAAAGTCAATCCAAGATACATTTAATACTTTCAAACTCGAACTCTTTCGAACTCAAAACATTTTCGAAAACCCCCGGTCAGGTTCCGCTTCTTGTATGATTTCAAGAATCATCGGTCGACTGATGTCGGACCTCAATTACTCTGTTTTCAATCAAAAATCAAGTTTTCAAAAGAAAAAGAAAAAGGGACTCTGGCAGGTGTGGGAACCGTTGACGAACGATTCCCGGGATGTGTAAGCGGTCGTGAGCCAGGCGGTCCATCAATTATTATTCTGGCCCAGGTGTTGCCGAAGGATGATTACGGATGTAGTTTTCATCGAGGGCGATTACGGATGTAGTTTTCACCCGGGGATAGTTACGGATGTAGTTTCTATCCTTCTACCGGTAGAGAAGACCTGCGGATTATTGGACTTGGATGTGGCGACGGATCATCGTCAATCCCTGTCAGGTTTTTATGTTTTCTTCCAGTCCCATCCTCCACTTTGGAAAAATACTCAAACACTGCTTCTTGGGCCTAAGTGCCAGGTTGCTGATAGTGTGATTTTTGATAAAAAAATATTGACATCATGCAGTATCTAGAACTGCAAGATTTTCTATAAAGATTGGCACGTGTTAGTGCACTCTTGCAATTGTTTCAAAGAATGAAATATTTTTGTATGAGAAACCTTCTAAGCTAATGGAAGGAAAGAGGTTTGCAATGATGTATTCCTTGTACAGTATGTTAATCGTAGAGTGTTTTGCCGAAAATGATATACTCATATGTATATATTTTCAAACTTGAGATATATTGAAGTGGGAACCTTATAAAGGGTTCATATGTCATTCTTAAAGCTCCTTAGTGAGTATAGATGTTTTATTCAAACTCGGACATATACATTGTCCAATTATGTTTTGAAATCTGAGATATATACCTATATAGTTGGGAATGTTTTCGAAATAAACCACATTATTATTTTGCAAAATGGTGAACTTGTTGAGCATTATGTAGCTCATTCTTGCTTTATAAAAACTTTTCAGAAAGGGAAGAATCTGGCCGATTAACTCCGCACCAGCAGAAGAGGAGTAGAAGATTTACCACGGAGATGATTTAGTTCCTGATAATTACTACAGAGTAGTCTGATAGGTCTTCAACTGTAATAGTAAGACTTGTCTTCAAGTATAGTTGTATAAGTGGAATTGCGTAAGACTCTGATTTGTACAAATGAATTGTAATATTTAGTGGCACTTTTGATTATCGTTTCTGAGGCTCTAACTTGTTTGTGCTTAAGATTGAGGTCTGGAAGGATGTATTGTGGAGTTGTGCAGTTAATACAGGTATGATATGGTTGGATGGTGATGTGACGACCTGAATCTTTGACCTCAGATTTGGGGGCGTTACATTAAAGAACTACTCCCTCCATCCCTCAAGGTTCTTTACGTTGCCTTTTTGCACGGAAATCAAGGAATATTGTTAAGATAAATGAAGTAGTGGGTGTAATAGTGATTTTATTGTTAAAATAAGTGAAGTAGTGGGTGTAATATTGATTTTATTGTTAAAATAAGTGAAGTAGTGGGTGTAATAGTGTAAAGTGTTGAAAAAGTGGAGTGAAGTAGTGGATGTAATAATGTATTTTATTGTTAAAAGTTACTCCCTCCGTCCCTTTTTAATTAGCACATTTGCAAAAAACACACATATTAAGAAAGAATTAATTATGTAATTTGTTTCAATGTTTGCCCTTAATCTTAACATTAAATGATGAAGAGTTATGAGCGTGTATATTAAATATAAAGTCAAACATTGATATTAGAAATAAAGGGGTATATAAGGAAAAATTGATTAAAATATGTATTGGAACAAGGAATGTGACAACTATTTAGAGCATCTCCAAGAGCCTCTTCATTTTGGCTCTTAAGTGAGATTTGAGGAGAGAGAAGAAAAAAATGTGCTCCAAGAGACTCTTAGTCACTCCTAAATTCACTAAAAATGTAATCTCTCTCCTCAATTGTAAGAGCTCCTATCAACTCCTAACTAATATTTTATACTAAATTCATAAGATACATTCTCTCTCTTAGAGCATCTCCAAGAGTCTCTTAGCTCACTCCTAAATATATTATAAACAATTAAGCTCTTAACAAGTTATTACATTGATTTGTGTGTCAACTCCAACAATGCTCTCTATTATGGCTCTTTATTTTATATTTTATTCATATTTCAATTCCACTTGGACAAACAATCAATAGATGAGAGAGAAGAATCACTATTTTACTAATAAAATATTAAGTTAAGAGCTACTAGTTGCTCCTAAAATAGAGGAGAGAGAAGAAACTCTTAACTTTTTAAAGAGCCTCTAAGAGACTCTTGGAGCTTGATTTTTATTCTCTCTCCTCATTTTTTGAGTTAAGAGTTACAATAGAGAGCCTCTTGGAGATGCTCCTACCCACTTTTCTTTTGTCTTTTTATGAATTTCACTTACTTTTAATAATATAAAATTAAATAAGGAGTGAGTATAAAGAGTATTGTTGGAGATAAATGTACATTAAGTTACTAAGAGCCAATATTTTATATTATATTTAAGAGTGAGTTAAGAGACTCTTGGAGATGCACTTAGGGACAATTTTTTTTTTTGCAAATATGCCAACTAAAGAGGGACGGAGGGAGTACTATTTATGGTATGTAAAGAAATGAGAGAGACGTCCCAAAATAGAAACTGTAAAGAAATGAGAGGGACGGAGGGAGTTTCTTTATATATTATTTTTAAAAATGAATGTCGTTATGATGGTGCGGGTCGTGAGAGGTGAAATCATGTTAAGAAATGGGAAGAATCTTTAAATTCCATATCCCAAGTTGAAAACTTCCTCCCTCAAATATCATTAAAGTGAACGTCGATGCTCACATTTCTGGTAGTAATGGAGTTCGTTTCGGCGTGGTTATTAAAGGAGACAAAGGACAGCTATTTTGTGCAGCTGTTAAAAAAATTTGGCCAAATTGGGCATCTGAAATGGCAGAGGCAGGAATTGCCAGATTTGGAGTGGAGTTAGCGAGAAGGTTGGGCTACAGTAATGTGATTCTTTGAATGTAGTCCGCGCGATACATAATAGACAAGAAGGAGCAGCCCCAGTGTTTTTACTGTTTGATGATATCATTAGAATTAGTGAGGTTTTCAATATTTTTTGCTGTGTTCGTGTGAGGAGAGCAGGCAATACTGCTGCCCATTTAGTAGTATGGGAAACTGATTTCGATAGAGAACGTGTTTGTATGAATTACTTTCTCCAGAACCTGCAAACTTTGGCGGATATTGATATGAAGTAATTCAATGGCATGTTTCTTTCAAAAAAAAAAAAAGTTGAAATTTTGTGAAATCAAGAAAAGAAATGTTCGAATTAAGTAAAAATGTGAAAGATCGATCACACAGATTGAAACTACATAGTTGCAAATGATTACAGTCCAGTTGTAAAAATTATAGGGTTGGCAGGTTGCTGAGAAACCAAGAATGAAGTAAAGAAGATGGGACTGGGCTACCCTTCCATTTCACCATAGCTTCTGCTTCTACTTGTGTTGTTGCAGATACTGTTATGAGGGTAGGTAGATGGAATTAATAAGAGGAAGAAGGCATGGTGAAGGAAAAAAAAAACATGTAGAGATGGTCAAGAAGATGAAGATACCCAAAGCCCTCTGATTTCTACAAAGCTGAATATGTTTATCGAATTCAAAAGTTGCCAAAATTTGAACACCAAATCAGCTGAATTTAAAAATAAAAATAGCTAAAACAAAAATTTGAGCACAGGAGAGCAGGATTATCGGTTATCACGAGGGATATGATTACGTATTGAGATTTAAATTGTCTCTCCCACAATATACAGCGATGCCTGGCTTACTACTTCACAAGGTATAATCACACTTGGAAGTTGGAACATATCCCCAACAATTTTCTATCATTCCAGTACTGTACCTCTATTCCCAAGTCCCCTTGATACAGAAGCAGAACTTTCCTGCTGCTACTTTCTTAATGCCCCCCTCAAGTTGGAGCATGTTAATCACACACGCCAAACTTAAGAAGTATTCAGATTGTTGTTTTACAAGAACCTGTCATATTTTGTCAAAATGTCAGCCAACTGATGCCCCATAGAAAGATAGGACGTTTTAATATTTCCTGAAATTATTTCATCACTTACGAAATGGCAATCAACTTCAATATGTTTCGTAGGAAACACCGGATTACGAGCTATGTGCGAAGCAGCCTGACAATCACATCATATAGGATCAATATGAGCTATACCCAAGAGACCTCAACAATGACTTTAGCCACTATAATTCACATGGAGTGACAGCCTGACTAGCAGGGGATATGACACACCAATGGGAAGGCCGGACATGAAAACTCTGTACTCGCTAATGAATGAGCAGCACTAACTCCAGATATACAATTCGCCACCCACACAAAAGAATGAGCAGCGCAATCATCAGACCTTTTAGCAAATTCAACTCGAACATTACACTGAGTTGACAACAAAAGCTTAAACTTTGCAAATTAGAGTTTGTGCACGTTTATATGGCTG
The DNA here is from genome assembly GCA_036435485.1 of Saposhnikovia divaricata. Classification (NCBI taxonomy): domain Eukaryota; kingdom Viridiplantae; phylum Streptophyta; class Magnoliopsida; order Apiales; family Apiaceae; genus Saposhnikovia; species Saposhnikovia divaricata. Next base: position 62,562,564 of record CM071595.1, on the reverse strand, counting down.
AAAAGGAGGAAACTATCACATTTCCACCAATTAAAAGTTGGAAAGAGATAGATACAAAGAAGTATGTACTAAGAATGGTAGGAATTTAACGAATGGTAGGAATACAAATCAGAGGACCAGTTGCTCAACCTCTAGCTCGTGCTGTTACTTACAAGTCCAAACTTAAAATTAAGCTGAAGATATAACTAAATGAGCATAAACCACAGATTAGAGTTAAGCAAATCATACCCATACTATAAGCTATTATTTAAAATATGCAACCATGTCATAAGCATATCATATTCAACTAAGTATGCTGTGCCTGATTTGAGTTTGGGCAGCCTGTTGCTGCCTTGCCAGAAAGACTATATTTTTTTTTATACATATATTTAAAATTAACTACTTCATTTTTCTGAGTAGTTAAGACACTTTAGGCACAACCTATTCAAATTCCTTCTATGATGTGCAGTACAAATAGGGTTTATCTGTCTGCGTACCAACCTGATAAGCCTCATCCATTCTCATAATTGCTAAGCAGAGTTCACCTACATAAGAGACCATGTCTCACGGGCAACAGATTCCTTCGTTAGTCCAACAACTCGCACAGCTGAATTAAGTCAACCATAAAATGTCAATTTTATCAAACAAAATAAAACCAGATAGTCCTCCAGTTTACAAATTTTAAATGTTTGCTACACGTGTATCCAACAAGTAAATCATGTCTTACCACTCCCAGACAATTATATAATCACCAACCGTAGTCGGGAGGATTGGAATGAGTCTGAAATTGAATGAAAACTTTTATGCAAACGGAAAGGTGGAAGAGAAGGAGGGAATAAAAGGGGTGTCAAACAAAAAAGTGTACAGACTTTCTATGAGAAGATTTGTGGAAAAATGAGCAAGGACAATGGATCATTTGTTTTCAAATATAATGAGTTTGAGCTTCAATTGGCGGGAATGTCTGATAAAGGAAAAGCACAGACATTTCTCCACAAAAATGGTACTTCCGTTCTATTCAAATCCTTTCATCCCAACCAAACAGGGTGCAAGAAGTTTCACGGAAAAACTCATTACACTATCACCTTTCTAGCTACTTTAACATTATTGCTGGTTTGGCATAACAACACAATTTAATTCCGAAAAACAAGAAAAATGATGTAAAACTTCCATGTTTCCAACCCTAGTCACATACTGTATGTTTGTTATATCGTCCATGTCACATTTGTATGTTTGTATATTGTCCATGTCAGCAACCTGATGACTTTCTTTTGCTAATTAGAAGAAAAACCAAAATCTTCTGTTTATACATTCTACAACCTCATCCCAGTCACCACAGCACCCTTGCTCATAATATTAGCATTCGTAATTTTGAAATACACCATGAATCATCATCCCATCCTATGTACATGTCACTTTCAGCCAAACTATGGCCACTATACTCTATCCACTTCTTTCAAAACTTGCCCGTGAAAATGTCGTATATACATGACTTTTTGGTTCAAATCCTCCTCTTCACTATTAAACCTATAAAACCTTACTCTGTGATTTAACTCGTTTATCGCCTCAATCTCGGTCATTAGAATTTATTGATCAATCCAAAATCTCTTTTAAACATATTTACAAACAAGTTCAACTAGGGTACTGACAACTGACGTCAACTACAAATACATCAGGTAAAATCCAGAACTACCCAAATAAGGGTTGATTCAAAATTTCTATTCACAACATCATTTACTGCTTTGACTTGGTAAAAATTTATCAAAGATTTAAACGAATAAGAGCAAGAACAACAGCTAAGGAATTCACAATCATTGTGTCAGTCTATCAGATTCAACAAGCTTCAATTAAATTTACTAACCAATTTCCTAGCTTTATTCTGTTAGCATAAAAGTGTCAAAGTTGTTAAAAGAAGAGTTCCAAATTCCAACAGCTAAGGAATAACTTTTTTGATAGAGATGAGTAGTGGTCGGGTGCATTAGGTGTGAAGGGTATTACTGTTTTAGTAAATCTGGCTGATGTGGTCAAAAGATGGGTTAAATATCAGATGTTCTTTAAAATCATGGCTATTTTTGCAGCAACATTTCATAGGTACTGAAATTTATTTGTGTTGTACCAAAATAATAATAAAAATTGTAGAGCATAAAGAGAGATAGTTGAATGGGACTTTTTCTAATGAACTCTAGTCTACCATAAAATTGTACTGAGGTCTGACACTATGTTTGTTTTCATTATCCATGATTGTACTCACGTTAACATATACTTAATCCCTCAAAAATATCTTAAAATCATATATATGCACAAAGAAATTGATTGAAATGAAACTTACTACATAAGATAACTCAAGCATTAGAGAAATAAGCTAATATTCCTGTGATTCTAATCCCCTGACACGAGCATGGCCTACGTAACTGATCGAAGACTCTAACAAAGAAGATTACAGGAGTGTACCAAAATAAGTAAATAAAAAAATACTAGAAATCTAAATCATAATATATTAACACTCATATTAAAATTAATTGTAACTGAACAACCACAAACAAATAAAACGGCCAAAAAACAATGATTTTAAACAAAAGGTTTGTAACTATTGAAAATTCACTTACATTTTGGTGCATAAAGCCTCAGATGTCCATTGATTTGCGAAGATAACCCAGGTTGCCAAACTCACTATCTCCGATGTACAAAATTTGTACCTTCCGACGTGCAAATGAGTTACTCCTGAGTCTTGCCTGGCATGCTCAATCCGGTGAATGATATGTGAAAGAAGTACGAAGAGAGTCAAATAAAGAAGCCCCATCAGATTGTAATTTGATGCATCTGTCCGCATTCCCACAGAATTTGTGATAGGAAGATTTTCAAAAAATAAAAGTAGATGTTAGGCCTTATTACCCTGAATTTGTAGCTTTGATCAGGTGATTTCAGATTTCAGGAACAGATCAGTAAAGACAGATATAATCACCCAAACACACAAACAAAAGGACTAGAGTCACAAGAGAATAAAGTTCGTTTCATTGTTTGTTTAGTTCATCTGTCTGTTCAATTATGCAAACTTCTCTGATTAATATACACCATATATGAGGAGCACATTCATACCAAAACACTAGGGACCAGTTCTATCAATTAATGAAAACGATATCAAATTTTACCTATTTTAAGGACATTGCAGTCACTCATTCATCCCAAACAAATACAAACATTACATAATTTGCATGCATTCCAGTTTGGAAACATATACTTGACTCATGGTCTAGGAAAATTATTCAGAATAACACACACACAAATCAATTGTCTTAATGAGATACACAAGGCACTTCAATAGGCCAATCCTACCAATGGCTACAAGCTCGTACTCACCTACATCCTCTCCTATCATTCTATAAGCTAATTCAGCACACACACAAATCAAATTGACAATATATACTTGTCTTGAAACCTCCTTAATATAAAATAAAGTAATAAACTTAATACACTGGCTATTGTGCAACATGGAGTATGCATAAAGTAAGGGGAAATGAACTAAAACATTCACATTGTAGGCACTTTACTCAAGTTTATTTAATAGAAGCTGGAATTCTCATGAATTCACTTTTTTAGTCCAAACATTAGAAGACCTGATAAATACACACTTGCAACCCATCTGAAATGAAATTCAACAAGACATACCTAGTTATCACAACACATACCAAGTTTCAATCATAGAACAGCAACAAGTACTGACTGCCATAGTTTCAATCATCAAAGCATCCCAACATATAGAGGTTACATAATTGGATTAACTATAAACAAGCATCCCTTATATACAAAGTACATCCGAGCCAAAGCATTTCCTTAGAATTTAAGTGTCATTATATCCTGGCACTTGAAACATTTCTCTCATTGCTATTGCTTATATGTATGTTTATAGAAATTACTCTGTGTTATTAATGCCAAGTCTGTGCTAAATTAGGAGTGGAGGAGGTAAGATTGATATTAACTTGCTAAGCATACACAAACAGATTAATATAGCTACATATTATCCAACATAAATCCGGAAATTATAATTCAAATGAAATTTTTTAATTAATTATCCACGCCTTACCTCACAGTTTAACAAGTACTGTAATATCAAAACAGGTTAAGAGCTCTAGTTTAAATTACAAAAACAAATCTAAAACTTCATTGCATTAATCGAAAACACTAGTAGTTACAGCACATAAAAACAGACAACATATAGTCAATTACCAACAGAAGCTTAAAATTCGACACGAAATGTAAAAATCCCTAACAAATCATATCACCTAAAGCTTAAGAGCTAATTCAATTGCATTTAATCAAACACCTTCAGAACAACGTCTAGACATTCCATCAAACAGTTTAAGAGCTGGTAAACTTGGTAACCGCCTTTGTACCCTCAGAAACGGCGTGCTTAGCCAATTCACCAGGGAGCACGAGCCTCACCGCAGTCTGAATCTCCCGAGAAGTGATGGTAGGCTTCTTGTTGTACCTGGCTAGCTTTGACGACTCCTGGGCAAGCTTCTCGAAGATATCGTTGATGAAGCTGTTCATTATTCCCATTGCCTTGCTGGAGATACCTATGTCAGGGTGAACCTGTTTCAGCACCTTGAAGATATATATCTTGTATGTCTCCACGCTCTTCTTGCTTCTCTTCTTCTTCTTGTCGACAGCGCCTGCACCGGCTTCTTTAGGGAGCTTCTTGCCGGCCTTGGGCTTCTTCTCGGCCGGAGCTTTCTCGGCGGCGGGCTTTTTCTCGGCCGGTTTTTTCTCTGCTTTGGGAGCCATTGGTTGAGATCTAGGGTTTGTTAGGAGTTTGTTGGAAAATGCTACTAATGAAAGGGGAGTCAAGAGAGAGGTGAGGATTTGGGGATGATTGTTTAGGGTATTTATATTGGTTGGAGTATTGATGTGATTGGATGAGAAGAGGGGACGGGGATTGATGACGTGGTACGAGTTTGGGACGTTGATTGACGAGCTTTTGATGTGGTAATTGACGGTTAGGATTGAAACGATTGACGCTATAATTTCGAGAGAATGTACAGGCGGTGGGGTTCTACTGGAGGACTGTTTTCTTATGCAAAGATCGGTGACATCAAATATGCTTTTTCTTTTATTACTACTACATACATACAAATTACATAATAATGGTGATAATAATTTACACCACGTAATAGAATTTTAACCAGAGATTTCTATATTTAAAATTAATAATCACAAATTTTTTCTGTCTCTAAGATATATGATTATTATTAGCTTTCAATAAATTTCTTAATGGTACAGTAAAACCTCTATAAATTAATAGGATCGGAAAATTTTATTAATTTAGAGAGGTATTAATTAATCGATAAATTAATAATTATTAATTTATAGAGAATTTTTTACATCAAAAAAAATTAATTCCCAGTTATATACATTTAAAAAGAATGGATTGTAAAATTTATGTTTTATACTTAATTCAATTAATTCAATAATATATCCAAACATTACGTTGAAAAAAGTCTCTCTCTCTAACGGTCACAATCCTTTTCTTTCTGCCTGAAATCCAGACCGCCGGAAATTGAATTTAATCATCCCTTCAAGTTCCACAACAGCACACACACTCAAACACAACCCAATTACTTTGTTTCTTCCCTGTTTTCACAAACAAGCCCAGCTTATTTTCTCTATTTTTATATTTCATCTTTTTTTCTTTCCTTAATCTCTTTCTTCTTCTACATTGCATACTCATTTACAAACCCCTTTAATACCCTGTTCTTACTCTTCCTCTTAGATCAAGCAGCAAACCCACCAGCACAAACACATATCCCCTTGTTTTTCGCCGAAGTTTTAACTTGGGTTTGAATTTATTTTCACTTTTCTTTTCTGAGTTTTGAGCGAATCACTAGTTTTGGAGTGTTTTCGTTGTTTGCTAAACTTTTCTCCAGTGCTCCCCTGCATTTTGTTCTCTGCAATCACAACACCCTCCTCCTTTGTTTTCTTTATTTTTCGGCCCGTAATTGTTTTTAATATTATTTTTTCACTTCTTTAACGTAAATATTGTTATTAGATTAGTTCATTTCTGTTGCGGCTTTTCTTAGTGCTTTGTTTTGATTGATGTCGCGTAATTTGCGAGTTGGCAGTTTGAACCTAGGAACCTTGACGGGTAAGTTTTTGGAGCTCGTGGATGTGTTGAGGAAGAGAAGGGTAAATGTTGCGTTTATTCAGGAGACTAAGTGGAAGGGGGCCCAGTCCAGGGAGGCGAACGGGTATAAATTATGGTACTCAGGTTTAGCCAATTCTAGGAACGGGGTGGGCATCCTTGTATCGAAGGAGTTAAAGGACAATGTTGTGGAAGTGAAGAGGTGTAACGATAGGATTATGTCCGTCAGGATTGTGGTCGGGGGGAAGGTGGTCAACGTGGTTTGTGCGTATGCTCCTCAAGTCGGTTTGGGGGAGCGTGCAAAGGAGGCTTTCTGGGTTTGTTTAGATGAGTTGGTCGGAAGTTTTTCGGTTGACCAATTTCTGGTGTTGGGTGGAGATTTCAATGGGCACATTGGGGAGAGGGCGGATGGATACCATAGAGCGCATGGTGGATTCGGCTTCGGGGTCAGGAATGAAGGTGGCACCGCGCTGTTGGAGTTTGCTACTGCGCATGAGTTGGTTATTGTGAACTCTGTTTTTCAAAAGAGGGCTGACCACCTCATCACCTACAGTAGTGGGGGGCACAACACTCAAATTGACTACCTACTTTTGTGAAAGCGTGATGCTAGGACGTACGTGGATTGCAAGGTGTTCCGGGACGAGGCGTGTGCCTCGCAACACCGTCTTCTGGCTATGGATTTGTCATTGGGGGGCCGACCCGTTCCCAGGTTGAGACCGGGTAGATCTAGGATCCTTTGGAAGGACTTAAAGGGTGAGAAGGCAGCGGAATTCAGAGAGTCTCTATGCAGCGCAGGTGCTTTTGTGCGTGGTGGGAGTGCTGATCAAATGTGGGCTAGAATGGCCAAGGCTATTCGGAGTGCGGCCGTGAAAGTGGTGGGGGTGTCTTCGGGGAGGTTCAGTGGCCTTAAGGAGTCGTGGTGGTGGAACGAGGAGGTTCAAATGAAAGTGAAGGCTAAACAGGAGATCTTAAAAGAGCTTTTTTCGGCTAGTGTGGGGCTGGAGAGAAACGTGAAGTTCGAAGCGTACAAGGTGGCGAGAAGAGAGGCCAAGAAGGCAATAGCGAAAGCTAAAGGGGAGGCATTTGAGGAGATGTACAAGAGCTTGGACACCAAGGAAGGAGCAAACGCTATCTTTAAACTAGCAAAAGCTAGGCAGAGAGGGCGGCACGACCTGGGTTCCGTAAAGTTTGTTAAGGACGCTCTGGGTCAAGTGTTAATGAATGAAGAAGCTATTAAGGAGAGGTGGAATATGTATTTTTGTGAGCTGTTCAATGAGCCTGGGGGGAGCGGCGCTAACGTGGCTCAAGGGGTTTGTTTTCCGTCAGTACAATCGTCGGGTTCTTATGAGTGTGTCAGCATGGATGAGGTAAAGGGTGCTCTCCGTAAGATGGGCCTTGGTAAGGCGGTTGGTCCCGATTAGATCCCCACTGAGGTGTGGCTTTGTCTAGGGGAGGTTGGTATTCAGTGGTTAACGGATCTATTCAATGTTCTCCTCATTGATACTAAGATGCCGTCAGAGTGGAGGCGTAGTATTGTGGTCCTTTTTTTCAAGAACAAAGGCGATGCTCAGAGTTATAGTAATTATCGGGGTATTAAATTACTCAGTCATACTATGAAACTCTGGGAGAGAGTGGTTGAATGCAGGGTTAGAAGAGTAGTGGAGATCTCAGAGAACCAATTTGGTTTTATGCTTGGGAGATCGACGACCGAGGCCATTCATCTCGTTAGACGCCTTATGGAGAAGTTTAGAGAGCACCGTAAGGACATCCATATGGTGTTCATTGATCTTGAGAAGGCCTATGATAGCATCCCGCGTGATGCTATCTGGAGGAGCCTTGTGGAGAGGAGGGTGTCGTCGTCGTACGTTAGGGCGATTCAAGACATGTACTCCCAAGCTAGTACCTGCGTCAGGACCCTGGTTGGCGACACTCGGTTCTTCCCGATTAAGATAGGGTTGCACCAGGGGTCGGCTCTTAGCCCTCTTCTTTTCGCCCTAATCCTTGATGTCATTTCGCGGGAGATTCAAGATGACGTCCCGTGGTGTATGCTCTTTGCTGATGACATCGTGTTGGTGGCGGAGTCGAGGGGTGAGGTGAACGCGAAGTTGGAACTTTGGAGATCTACTTTGGAATCCCAAGGCTTGCGTGGGAGTAGGTCTAAGACCGACTATCTCTGGTGTAATTTCAGTGGGTAGACCAATGAGGACGGGGTACAGGTTCTGATTGGAGATCAGACCGTGCCACGTTCAGAGAGTTTCAAGTATTTGGGTTCTATCATCCAGAAGGACGGTGAGATCGAGGACGATGTCACGCATCACATCAAGGCGGGGTGGCTAAGGTGGAGAGCAGCGTCGGGGGTGATGTGCGACAAGAAAGTTCCTTTAAAGTTGAAGGGGAAATTCTACCGAGCGGCAATTCGTCCAGCGATTTTGTATGGTTCTGAATGTTGGGCGGCGAAGAAGGCAATTGAGAGTAAGTTGGAAGCGGCTGAAATGAGGATGCTGAGGTGGTCGTGTGGGCGTATGATGTTGGATAGAATCCCGAATGTGGTGTTTATGAGTGAACTAGAAGTGGCACCCTTATCTGCGAAGGTTAGAGAAGGGAGATTGCGATGGTTTGGCCATGTCCACAGGAGGTCGGCAGAAGCTCCAGTGAGGAGGGTCGAGAGCCTATTGGTGGTTGGGGCTAGAAGGAGAGGCAGACCGAGAAGGTCGTGGGAGGAGCAACTAAGGTTAGATATGAAGGCCCTTAACCTAAACGAGGCCATGGCCACTGATAGGTGCTATTGGAGGCGCCATATCAGAGTGGTGGATTCTCTTTTAGGGAGTGACTAGCTTTGACTTAGTGATCCGGCTTTGGCTTTGGTCTTTTTACTTTACCCAATGTCTTTGATATTGTTTTTGTTCTGACAGGGATCTGTGCGAGGAATCATCTTAGATCGTAGTGTTTCGAGAACGGGGTGGATAACCTCCGCGTAGGTAAGTCCCATGTGATCAAAGCCATGGGCTCAGGTATGGCTACGATCTTTTCCAGAATTTATGAAGCCGTTGTAAATATCACGCACTATTTTTCTGTTGCGCACTAAGCTGGGGGTCTTCACGGAAACAGCCTCCCTACCGTAAAAGGTAGGGGCATGGTCTGCGTACATCTCACCCTCCCCAGACCCTGCTCTGTGCGGGATATACTGGGTATGTTTGGTTTGGTTTGGTTTAATTAATTCAATACACATTATTTTACAAATTCAATGAGTATTAACGAGATTCAAAGTAAAAATCCATGTATATTTAGATGATATCAAAGATAAAACAACCTTTTTGGAATCTTTTGCGCTCAAAAACATTGATTAATAACATTTTAATGCTTTACGAAAATACCACATTCGAGTTTTTGGATGCAACAAAGAGGGTTAAGGGTAAGTTTCATATAAATTCAAATTTTAAAAACCATAGAATCATATTGGGTGAAGGCCAACTTTAACCCCTTTTTTATACAAAATACACAAAAATAATCATTTTCAAAATTTTGGCCAATTTTAACCCATGGGATACCCAACTGTCAGTAGAGTATCCACTTTTATATGAGATACCCAACTGTCAATGGAGTATCCAGTATATGGAATACCCATTTGTTAGAGGGGTATCCCTTATCCAGTATTTGGGATACCCAACTACCAGAGTGGAGTATTTATACAAATTGGGATACCCAACTGCCAGTGGAGTATCCAAAAGGCTAAAATTGGCCAATTTTTTCAGAATGGTTATTTTTGTTATTTTTATCAAAAAAATGTTTATTTTGTTATTACAAGGCTAATACATATTTTATGATTATAAAGTATTTATTAATTTATAATATTATTGGGACAATATATTTATATAGGATGTTTCAAAAAAAATATTATATTATTATCTTATCAAAATTGATCATTTTTTAACTGACCAAAGTTGGGACCAGAAAAAATTATTAACTTAGAGAGATTATTAATTTATCAAGTATTAATTTAACGATATTTTAGTCATGTAATTTGTAATATGAAGTTAATGGACATTTATATGAATAATTATGTATGACATTTTCCCAAATCAAAGTATATTTGTCTATATGAAAATCAGGATTAAAAGCATCAAAATATATAAAATGATGATATTCTATGAAACAATCATAATAATAATAAAAAAATATCTTTAATTTGGAACAATTTACATAATGTTATGTTTGGCTTATGAAATTATTGCATCGGTTGGATTACTTGTTCAAACTGGATAAATTAGTGTATTACTATGATTTATGACTTAACTAGCTTAAAACCCGTGCGATGCACAGATTTTTTTTAATATTATATAGTATGAATTTTTTTCATTAATTTGATTTAATTTTTTTAAAACATGAATTTCGGAGGCTTAAATTTTTAAATGAGATGATTTGATGATAATTATATAAAAATTATCCGTGATATTTCTAGAAAATGAGGAATTTTAGATAGAAAATATAGAAAAGATGATAGATTTTAGTTGTAAAAGGTAATCGGTTAATTATTAATAAATATAAAATTATTATTTTACTTTATTAAATAGAATGCCCGTATAATTGAAAAAAAAAAGAAATAGTTAGAGAAAATTAAAAAGGTAATATGTTTTAGTTGAAAAAGATAATGAATTAGTTTATAGTAATTATAATTTAATTATGTTATTTTACTAAATAAAATTCCTCGTAATGTTTTTAGAAAAGGAGAAATTAATGTAGTCCGTGATATTTATAGAAAATGAGAGATTTTAGTTAGAAAATATGAAAAATATGATACTTTTTAGCTGAAAAAGGTAATCGGTTAATTATTAGTATTATAATATTATTATTTTATTTTTATTAAATAGAACCATCCATGATATAATTGGAAAATGAAAGATTTTAGTTAGAGAAAATAGAAAAGGTAACCTGAAAATTAAAAAAGGTGACACGCTTTATGTGAAAAAGGTAATTGATTAGTTTATAGTAATTATAATTTAATTATGTTATTTTACTATATAAAATTGCTCGTAGTGTTTTTAGAAAATGAGAAATTATTGTTGCCCGTGACATTTCTAGAAAAAGATGGAATTTAATTAGAAAAAATAAAAAAGATGATACGTTTTAGCTGAAAAGGTAATCGGTTAATTATTAGTATTATAATATTATTATTTTATTTTTATTAAACAGAACCGTCCGTGATATAATTGGAAAAACAGAGATTTTAGTTAGAGAAAAAAAAGGTAACGTGTTTTGACTGAAAAAAGTAACCACCCGTGATATAATTGAAAAGGGAGAGATTTTAGTTAGAGAAAAGGTAATGTGTTTTGAGTGAAAAAAGGTTATTGATTAGTTAATTGTAATTATAATATAATTATGTTATTTTATTAAACAAAATTGCTCGTAGTATTTATAAAAAAATGAGAAATTTTAGTTAGATAAAATATAAAAAATATTGTATTTTTCCTGAAAAGAGAAATTATTTAGTTATTGAAAAATAGAAAAGGTAATATATTTAACCTGAAAAAAAATTGATTAGTAAATGAGAAATTTTAGTTAGATAAAATATAAAAGATATTGTATTTTACCTGAAAAGGGATTTTATTTAGTTATTGAAAAATAGAAAAGGTAATATATTTAACCTGAAAAGGAAAATTGATTAGTAAATGAGAAATTTTAGTTAGATAAAATATAAAAGATATTGTATGTTACTTGAAAAAATAAATTATTTCGTTATTGAAAAATAGAAAAGTTAATATATTTAACCTGAAAAAGGAAATTAATTTTTTAATAGGATGGATTTTATCTGTAATTAATTAAGGGTAAATAAGTAAAATCAACAGGTACCGTACCGACCAACCAAACTTTTAATGTTTCGGCTTTTATATAATAGTATAGATAGATTTAGAAGATTGAACCTAAAGACTTTGTTCCTTGTATCGCGCGATTGTTTTTGGGGAATTGTTTTCCTATCTTGAAATTAAGTTTAAAGTTACCAATGAAATCACAACTCCTAAAGGTGCATTGAAAATTGGGTATAATTTGAATTTTAGATTTGATCTAGTTTTTTTTGTGGCCATGAAATTAGTCGAATTTTATTAATCTCTCAAATCATTCGACAAAACATAATGGAAATCGACCGTTTTACAAATTTAAACGATACGTTTTTGTTACTCAAACTTGCTAGAAGAACCCGACATTCCTTCACCACTCTCCTTAGGTACGAATAGCACATAAAGGAGCTGCGAATGGCTTGTACAATCTACAAGCAATCAGACTCAATCACAACATTGCAATGGCTTCAATTTTTCACCCAACTTAGAGCTTCGCGGATGCCCATTACTTCAGCTAAATCTGCACTAGGAGTACCTCTTAAGCATTTTTATCTAGCTTCAATCAATCCACCCTCATGATCACGAACTACGAAAGCATAGCTGTAACAGTTTGATTCCTCGAAAATGGCAGCATCGGAGTTAACCTTAACACTATTTGACAGAGGTAAGCACCAGTGTTCGTCACCATCTTCTGAAGACATGTACCCCAGAAAACGATCAAAAGCCCGATCTTGAACACTTCTCCATTGGTTAAGGACCGAGTACGCTGATTCCACCACTTCAGAAGCCTCTAAACTAAGTTGATTCCATATAAGCTCATTTATGCTCTTCCATAACATCCAACTGATCATGACAATAACAAGAATTTTCTCATTACTTTGCTGCTGAAAAACCAACTGCAGCCACTCACAAAAGGTGTTAAACTCTCCACTCACCTGGAAGTTGTGAATTTTCTCCCAACTAGAAACAACATGAGGACACTGAACTAGAACATGCAAAACTGTTTCTGAATCTACATTACACACTGCACATACCTCATTTACTAGAACCCTTTTTGTACGAAGCATGTCCTTCGTAGGTAAGCAATTTGTGGAGGCACGCCATAAGAAATTTTTGACCTTAGGAGGAATTTTTAAAATCCAAAGTTTCCTCCAAAACCCAGAGTTTGCATCCGTACTGATTGCTGCGTTCTTGATCTCTTGAGTTAATAAGTAAGCGCTTTTAACTGAATAGTTACCCAGCTTGTCGCATCTCCAATACCAAGAATCATTAACTTCTTTGTTCAAAGGAATAGATAGAATGATATTTGCATCTCTGTTGTCAAAAATATCTAACACCAGATCAATATCCCACTCGTTACTGTCCATACTCATCGGAGAAGAGACCATCTGACCATGAATAGCAACACTTCTCGTTTGAATGTATGCTTCTCTTTCTGAAGGTAGCAATGGATCTTCTACAGTGCTGATAGATTGGCCATTACCTACATTGCATCCAATTCCTTGCTTGATGACAGTTTGGGACTCCAAAACACTTCTCCAAATGTAACTAGGATTACTACCGATTTTGGCGTTGAGAAAAGAACATTGAGGATAGTACCTTGCCTTATACACCTTGCTCACTAATTTATCTGGATATTTAACCAGCCTCCACCCCTGATTACCCAGTAAAGCTACGTTAAAATCCCGAATACGTCAAAACCCCATTCCACCAGATGATTTCCTCCTGCACATGTTGCTCCAACTTTGCTAATGTATACTTCTGTCCTTTTTAGAACTGGTCTTCCACCAAAATTTACACATCAATCTCTCCAGTTGTTGATACAAGTCTAAGGGCAATAAAAATACGCTCATGGTATAGTTGGGTAATGTATGAGCAACTGTCTTTAGCAAAACTTCTTTACCACCTTTTGACAATGTTTTTTTTGTCCCACCCTTGAATACGCGTCTGCATCTTCTCTTTCAGAAACCCGAAGATCGTCGATTTATTTCGACAAATTGTATTAGGCAGACCTAGATACAAGCTTTGATCTATAGCCTCCTTAAATCTGAGCTTCTGACATAACTCACCCTTCAAAGAACTTGGAGTATTTTTGCTGAAAAAAACTGAAGACTTATCTACATTTATTTGCTGCCCAGATGCTTTTTCAAAAATATTTAGTAACTGCATAACATTATCAGCACTTTCCATGTTAGCTTTGCAAAAAATGTAGGTATTGTATGTAAAGAACATATGAGAAATAGATGGAGCAGTCCTGGCCACTTTAATTCCTTTTAACATCTTACGTCTCTCAAAATCATGATGCAACGCTGAAAGGCCTTCTATGCAGATAAGAAAAATGTACGAGGATAAGGGGTCTCCCTGTCTAAAGCCCCTTTTTGGAATAATAGACCCAAAGCTCCTTCCTGCGTGAGAAATCTTGTAATTCACCGAAGAGATACAACTCATGAACAACTGAATAACCTTCTGGTCGAACCCCATCTTCAACAACACATCTTCTAAATATCTCCATTCAACACGATCATAAGCTTTAGACATATCAAGCTTTGAAGCCATCCAACAATCTTTCCATTTCGTCTTCCTTTTCATGTAGTGCATGACTTCAAAAGTGACCATTATGTTGTCCGTAATTAACCTTCCAGGTATAAAAGCACTTTGCGAGTCAGATATAATTGAATCAATCACCATCTTCAATCTATTTGCCAAAACTTTAGATATGACTTTATAAATCACATTGCAAAGAGATATAGGACGAAGATCCGTCATGAACTCTGGATTTGTTTTTTTGGGGATCAAAGCGATATTTGTACCCTTTAACTGTTCATCAATCTTTCCAAATTCAAAAAAATGTTGCACTATAGAGACTACATCTCCTTTCACAATGTTCCAGCACTTTTGATAGAAGTCCGGGCTCATACCATCTGGGTGCATGTTAAAAAGCGTAGCTTTAACTTCTTTTTAATCAACTTCAGCCACTAACAATTCATTTTGAGCCATTGTTACTCTACTAGAAAAATAATTAGTCAATGTTTCCCATTATGTATTTGAAGCACTAAACAAATGAACAAAATAATCCTCCATTGTTTGTTCTAGCCCTGTACCCCACTCCACTTTGTTGCCATGACTGTCTTGTAAAGAGCTGATATGATTAGTTTTTCTTATATTCTTCGTAGCTGCGTGAAAAAATTTGCTATTCTGGTCTCCTTCACGAAGCCACAGCTGCTTCGATCTTTGATGCCAGAAAACCTCTTGTTATGCATACATTTCTGCCAATTTCTTCCTTTCCTCCTGAACTATCTCCACTGAATGAGCATCTCTCCTACCCTTTAGAGCTTTCAGAATCTTCTTGCTCCGGTTTATATGATCCTTAAAATTGCCAGTAATTTCCTTTCCCCATGCTGACAGGACCTCTGAACAAAGAGAAAGTTTATCATAGAAAGAACTTGAGTCGTTACACCATACATCCTCAACTAACTGATAACACATGGGCTCTCTGAGCTATGCGTTTTCAAAATGAAACACTCTCGAACAATTAACCATAGTACCAACTTCCGGTTTCAACCATATCGGACAGTGATCAGACGTTGACACTTCCAAATTTGTAAGCTTAGCTTCTTTGAACATGTTCAAAAAATCAGGGGATACAAGTGCTTTATCCAAACGCATTTCGATGTGATTGTCTGTCCCAAATCCTCGTTCCCACGTGTACTGGTATCCACACAGGTTCATGTCAATTAAATCACAATCGCTTAGAACCTCTTGAAACCCTTGCAACAAACGATGTGGATAAGGTCGCCCACCCTTCTTATCACTCAATGATAAAACATTATTCATATCCCCAATCAGGCACCATGGGAGATTATTATTGTTAGCCAAGTTTCTTAGTAAACTCCAAGTCTCTTGACACTTTGAACGATCTGGCTCACCATAAACTCCAATAAGTCTGTATTTGAGACCTGCTCTAGTTGTCACCACCACATCAATGTGATTTTTATTAAAAGAACACAAATTCACTTCGTCCTTATTACGCCATAATAAAGCAACACCTCCACTATGACCATTGGCTTCTCCTACTATCATCCCTTCAAAACCTATGGACATTCTTACCTTTTCAATTGTATCTTTTCTGCAGATTGTTTCGCATACGAAAATGTAGTTGGGTTTCTTTTGGAGCACAATCTCCTTAAGGAATTGTAAATCCCACGGGGTCCCAAGCCCATGGCAATTCCAACTGATAATACTCATAATGCTAGGCGAGCACCTCCGTGGGTACCCGCCTCCTTCCCATTTTTTGGATCCAAAATATTATGTGGGCTTGCTTGTTCGATATTCATATCCACGTCTTCATCTCGGTTTAGTATAACTTCTGAATTGAGGCCCATTTGATTTCCAAGGCCCGTTTCTCCCCCAGTCCTACGCTTTTTGGTTTCTATGATAATTACTTCTTCTATTCCATCAGTTGGCGAGATTATTGCATCAATGTTAGCAACATTCCTTATCCCAGTTATCCCGCTCTTTTGATATTTTTGAAAATCATTATCTCCACCCATTCCTCCCTTTCCAACCAATTCCTTATTTTGTGGAGTAAAATGTGGATCATGATTGTTGTTACCCCCTCCAAACTTGGCCTAAAACTCTGTTGTGCTTGTATTCCGATCGCCTCCGTCTACTCCACTACGAAGCCACTTAGCACCAATAGGCTTTACTTGCTTTCTAAATAAAGCTCGCATCCAAGGTCCATATGGTTTAACAATGTCTGCTTCTAGTGTTTCAAACAACCAACTACAAAACTTCTCTAAATGACCTAACGTACCACAAATAAAACAAAACATTGGAACATTCTCGTACTTGAACGTTATCCAGTACCAATCATCTTCTGCCTTCTTGATATTCATTCTGCGTTTCAGAGGCTTAGTAACATCTATAGTAACACGAACACGAAAGTAATCCCTCCAAACACCTTGAAAATTACTAGGACACGAGGCCACGAACTTTCCAATATTGTTACCAGTAACCCTTATGTTTTGATGATTATATTTAGCAAGCTGTATTACTTGTTAATTATCAATTCAGCAAGCTAAGTTAAGATGTACAGGATTATTTCAGTCAGTCTAACAGATGTATTTCAGCAAGCTGTTTTGGAGCATTGTACATATTTCAGCAAGCTGAATTCACATTCAGTACAATATCAACAAGCTGTTTCTGGGCAACAGAAAGTACAGAATTCAAGAGGTCATTCGATTTTCAAGGAGCAATCTGCTATGTATGATTAGGAATATTGTTAGGGATCCTCTGAATTATACAAACTCATAAAACACAGATATATTCACCTAAAGACAAGTGGGAGACAAAATATTCTTTACCTTTAAATAAGGATACACTTTTCCTTATTTAATCAACTATACCAAACACACTCACATTTCTTTTCCTTTCATCATTTCTATCACATACGCTCCACACAACTGAGAAAACAACAGCTCCTCCTTGGCTCCTCCATTTTCTCCTTTCATAATGCTCTTGAATTATGATCCGATTAATTAAAATCCAAGGAGCCTCAAGAAGACTATATCCCAAATCAAATCTTGTTTACCTATAAAAGGAACACTCTTGATCAGTTCCTACACAACAATTACAAGTGCAAAAACAAGATCATATACATACACAACTTCAAGCCTTCTTTGCTAAATCATTTAAACCTCTCAAACTCTCACACACATTCGGTTATACATTTTCAGAGGGTTCTTTAGGTTGAGTTGTAATTTTATTCAAATCCTTGTATTGTTCAAGTTGTAAAAGATTAGTTGTTGTACAAGTTTTGGCTTAAGGTTTTGGGTGGGTAGAACTAGACTAGAGAAGGATACTTCGGAAGTATTGCTTAGAGAGTTAGTTCAACACAGCAATTCAGCAAGCCAAATTGTAAGCTGGGTGTAAAGGGAGATATATTGGTTGATCTTGTAATCGATTTATAGTGATCAATAATATATTCTCTTACCAAGTTGGTAAAGGACCAGGACGTAGACCATATGGGATTAGGGGTCGAACCTGGCTAAAAGATCTTGTGTTCATTTATTTTTCTGCACATTTACATTCTGCACTGCATTCATTTTCAAATTCAGCCTGCTGTTTCTAACTGGTCAGGTCATATCAGCAAGCCGTTTTTGGAATTTTTTTTAAAACTCAACAATTAATCAGTAACAGCCATAATACACCTATTCACCCCCCTCTAGGTGTGTTTTCAATTGGTATCAAAGCTCAATTTGTTCAAGGTTTAAAGTACAATTTGCTTAGTATAAGTCAATTATATGATGATGGTCATAATGTTGTTTTTGATAAAGAAAAATGTATTATCTATCTTGGTACTAACAAAATCCCACTAGTCGCTAGAAGGGAAGGAAATATATATATTGAATTTTGAGTTGCAGAAAATAGCCTGCTTTTTAGCAGCAGTTGATACTTCTCCAAGTCTATGGCATAGAAGGCTAGGACATGTGCATATGGATCAACTCAGCAAGCTGCTTTCAAAGAAGCTAGTACGAGGTTTGCCCAAAATGAAATATGTCAAGACAAAAACATGTTCAGCTTGCCAATTAGGCAAACAAACTCGAACTCCTCACAAATCAAAGAACATGGTATCATCAGCTAAACCTTTAGAAATTTTGCATCTAGATCTTTTTGGTCCAGAAGCCTATAAAAGCATTGGAGGTAAACAATATGCCTTTGTTATTGTCGATGATTATTCTAGATTCACATGGGTATTGTTTCTTAAAACTAAAGATTGTGCTTTTGATGAATTTGAGAATCTAATCAAGTTACTTGAAAATAAGTTGAATACAAGACTTGTAGGGATTCGAAGTGATCATGGAGGTGAATTTCAAAAGGAGTTCATCACCTATTGTAAAGATAGAGGTATCTCTCATGAATTTTCAGCACCCCGAACTCCACAACAAAACGGGGTAGTAGAAAGGAAGAACAGGTCTTTACAAGAAACAGCAAGGACTATACTTCAAGAAAGCAAGTTGCCAAGGAATTTTTGGGCAGAAGCTGTAAATACAGCTTGCTATGTTCTTAACAGAGTTCTCATTAGACATATTCTCAACAAAACTCCATATGAATTGCTGAATAAAAGAAAGCCAAACATCAGTTACTTCAAGATATTTGGATCAAGATGTTTTGTTCTCAAAACAATTGATCGCGATGGTAAATTCGATGCAAAATCTTATGAGGCTATTTTTCTTGGGTACTCTCTAACTAGTAAATCTTATAGAGTATATAATATATCAAAACAAATTGTTGAAGAATCAATTAATGTATCTTTAGTAGTTTTGAATTTGATCTTGCTGGTTGGTTTATGTTTAAGCTTTTGTTTAAAACTTAACTATTTGTTGTTGCTTGAAACTTAACTATTTGCTGATGCTTGTTGAATTTTAGCACTCTGTGCTTTATGTGTTGGTTTAAATCAGATGTGTTGCCTGCTTAAACTAGCTTATATGACTACATGTACTATTATTGCTTAATCTAGTTTACAGGAATGCAGGAATTTAGGGGGAGAATTCTCTCCTAAAATAATGGGTTAATAATCATCAAAAAGGGGGAGATTGTAACCCTTATGTTTTGATGATTATATTTAGCAAGTTGTATTACTTGTTAATTATCAATTCAACAAGCTAAGTTAAGATGTACAGGATTATTTCAATCAGTCTAACAGATGTATTTCAACAAACTGTTTTGGAGCATTGTTCATATTTCAGCAAGCTGAATTCACATTCAGTACAATATCAACAAGCTGTTTCTGGGCAACAGAAAGTACAGAATTCAAGAGGTCATTCGATTTTCAAGGAGCAATCTGCTATGTATGATTAGGAATATTGTTAGGGATCCTCTGAATTATACAAACTCATAAAACACAGATATATTCACCTAAAGACAAGTGGGAGACAAAATATTCTTTACCTTTAAATAAGGATACACTTTTCCTTATTTAATCAACTATACCAAACACACTCACATTTCTTTTCCTTTCATCATTGCTATCACATACGCTACACACAACTGAGAAAACAACAGCTCCTCCTTGGCTCCTCCATTTTCTCCTTTCATAATGCTCTTGAATTATGATCCGAATAATTAAAATCCAAGGATCCTCAAGAAGACTATATCCCAAATCAAATCTTGTTTACCTATAAAAGGAACACTCTTGATCAGTTCCTACACAACAATTACAAGTGCAAAAACAAGATCATATACATACACAACTTCGAGCCTTCTTTGCTAAATCATTTAAACCTCTCAAACTCTCACACACATTCGGTTATACATTTTCAGAGGGTTCCTTAGGTTGAGTTGTAATTTTATTCAAATCCTTGTATTGTTCAAGTTGTAAAAGATTAGTTGTTGTACAAGTTTTGGCTTAAGGTTTTGGGTGGGTAGAACTAGACTAGAGAAGGATACTTGGGAAGTATTGCTTAGAGAGTTAGTTCAACACAGCAATTCAACAAGCCAAATTGTAAGCAGCTGGGTGTAAAGGGAGATATATTGGTTGATCTTGTAATCGGTTTATAGTGATCAATAATATATTCTCTTACCAAGTTGGTAAGGGACCAGGACGTAGACCATAGGGGATTAGGGGTCGAACCTGGCTAAAAGATCTTGTGTTCATTTATTTTTCTGCACATTTACATTCTACACTGCATTCATTTTCAAATTCAGCCTGGTGTTTCTAACTGGTCAGGTCATATCAGCAAGCCGTTTTTGGAATTTTTTTTAAAACTCAACAGTTAATCAGTAACAGCCATAATACACCTATTCACCCCCCTCTAGGTGTGTTTTCAATTGGTATCAGAGCTTTGGTATACTAATCTTTCTGTAACAGGAAAAGTATCGATCGATATGGCTGATGATTATCCTCCCAGTTCATCAAATCACCGTGCACCTTTGCTGCTCGGAACTGAAAACTATAGCTGGTGGAAATATCGCATGAAGATGCACCTATCAAAAGAACCACTAGAATGGATAGTTGTCAACAAAGGCCCGTATATATTTCTTGACAAAGAAAGCAAGCCGAAAGACATTGATGAGCTTACTGATGTCGAATTGGTCAAGGAAAGCTACAACACCAGGGCAATGAATACTATCATGAATGGTCTTTCTGCAAGTGAAAGTGATAAAGTCTCCTCACGCAAATCCGCCAAAGAGATGTGGGACACGTTGGAACTTTATCATGAAGGTTCGACTACATTGAAGAAAGTTAAACTTAGTACGTTAATGAATGAGTTTGGAAGTTTTATTGTCAAGGAAGATGAGACTATAAGGCAAAGTCAAGCAAGATTTCAGAAAACAATGAATGGTCTCAAACTGCTTGGAAAATCAATACCTCAAGCTAAAATTAACATGAAAATATTAAGTGTCGTACCTTGGTCTTATTCACCTAAGGTAACAGCGTTGGAATCTTCCTCACAAATTGACACTATGGATACATTAGCTGTTTTTGCTGAACTTGAACACTTTGAAGCAAAAATAAATGCAAGTCAATCCAGATCATCACAAGCTCCAGTTGCAAAGATGAAGAATTTGGCACTTCATTCGCAAAACAGCAAGCTGGAATCTGAAGGAGAGTCAGAATCAGATGAGGACTTAGCCCTCATTTCAAGGAGAATTAAAAGGCTTATTGAAAAGAAGAATCAAATGAAGAAATTTAAAGGAAATCCTTCGGACAACAGAAAAGAATTCAAGGAAGAAACGTGTTTTGAATGTGGCAAAAAGGGTCACTATCGAAGAGATTGCTACAAAGTAAAGAACAAGTCAAAACAGCAAGCTGGATTCAAGGACAAAAGAAAATCCAAGGCTTTGATGACTTGGAGTGATGACTGTACATCTGAAGAAGACTCAAGTGATGATATGGTTAATTTAGCTTTGGTTGGTCTCGATGAAGAGGATAACACCGAAGTGGAAAGCAACGAAATAGACTCAGATGATAACAACAGTGAGGTAAATTCATTTAATTCATTACCTACTACTTATGTTATAGAAAAACTAACTATGCAGGAATCTTCTGAAGAATTTCTCAAAGTAAAGACAGAGAACAACAAGTTGAAAGAGAAAAATACTCATCTTAAGAAATTAGTCAGAGATTTAATGGAAGAAAAAGCTCTAGATGAACATGAATCTATGATTACAAGGTTGAAGGATAACATAACTCAATTAGAAGGACTCAACAAGGTAATACTCAGAAGAAATGATGTTCTAATCAAGCAACTCAGCGAGCTGAAAGCTGATATAGAAACCAGAGAAATTCAAATCAGCAAGCTGAATGATGAAATAGAATTCAAAGATATTCATATCAGCAAGCTGAAAGAAGAAACAGAAGCTTCACAGGAAGTTATACAACAAGCTGAAAAAATAAAAGAACTCGAGGAGGAGATAAAGAGGCTTAACAAAGGAATGGGAAAATTTGTTCAAGGTGAAGAAACTCTCATATCAATGATGAAGAAAGCTGCAGTTCCTATAGAAAAGGAAGGTGTTGGATTAGCATCAACTTCAAAAGAAATTGCTCTCCAGTATAATGGAACTCATGGAATCCCTTATGATTATGCAATGCCTTGGAAGATATGTAGCAAGTGTCATAAGAAGGGACATCTTGCTAAGCACTGCACGACTCAGACAAAATCAGCCTGCCGAAATGGGAAAACAGCCTATTGTTATCAGGCTGACAGAAGCAGAAAAACCAGAAATTATGAACCAAAATGGGTTCAAAAATGGATCAAGAAATCTGAATTACATGATTTATATGTTCTATCTACTAACCATACTGGACCCAACAAGATTTGAGTACCAAAAGGATAAGTTGTTCTTATTTGTGTCATAGGTATGCCTAGCCGCAAAGACAAACTCAAAGGAATGGATTTTGGATAGCGGGTGTACAAGGCACATGTGTGGAGATGAGTCTCAGTTTATCACTCTCAAAAAGAAGAAGGGTGGAAAAGTTACAATTGGTGATAGCAAAACTCTTCAAATTCTTGGAAAAGGGAAAATCGGTAACAACATGCTTTCAATTGACAAAGTTCAATTTGTTCAAGGTTTAAAGTATAATTTGCTTAGTATAAGTCAATTATATGATGATGGTCATAATGTTGTTTTTGATAAAGAAAAATGTACTATCTATCTTGGTGCTAACAAAATCCCACTAGTCGCTAGAAGGGAAGGAAATATATATATATATTGAATTTTGAGTTGCAGAAAACGGCCTGCTGTTTAGCAGCAGCTGATACTTCTCCAAGTCTATGGCATAGAAGGCTAGGACATGTGCATATGGATCAACTCAGCAAGCTGCTCTCAAAGAAGCTAGTATGAGGTTTGCCCAAAATGAAATATGTCAAGACAAAAACATGTTCAGCTTGCCAATTAGGCAAACAAACTCGAACTCCTCACAAATCAAAGAACATGGTATCATCAGCTAAACCTTTAGAACTTTTGCATCTAGATCTTTTTGGTCCAGAAGCCTATAAAAGCATTGGAGGTAAACAATATGCCTTTGTTATTGTCGATGATTATTCTAGATTCACATGGGTATTGTTTCTTAAAACTAAAGATTGTGCTTTTGATGAATTTGAGAATCTAATCAAGTTACTTGAAAATAAGTTGAATACAAGACTTGTAGGGATTCGAAGTGATCATGGAGGTGAATTTCAAAAAGGAGTTCATCACCTATTGTAAAGATAGAGGTATCTCTCATGAATTTTCAGTACCCCGAACTCCACAACAAAACGGGGTAGTAGAAAGGAAGAACGGGTCTTTACAAGAAACAGCAAGGACTATACTTCAAGAAAGCAAGTTGCCAAGGAATTTTTGGGCAGAAGTTGTAAATACAGCTTGCTATGTTCTTAACAGAGTTCTCATCAGACATATTCTCAACAAAACTCCATATGAATTGCTGAATAAAAGAAAGCCAAACATCAGTTACTTCAAGATATTTGGATCAAGATGTTTTGTTCTCAAAACAATTGATCGCGATGGTAAATTCGATGCAAAGTCTTATGAGGCTATTTTTCTTGGGTACTCTCTAACTAGTAAATCTTATAGAGTATATAATATATCAAAACAAATTGCTGAAGAATCAATTAATGTATCTTTTCAAGAAACTAATAATGATCTGCCAAGAGAAGAGGAAGTTGATGCAGGAACAGATACAAACAGCAAGCTGATTTCATCAGTAAAGCAAAATGAAGAAACACAAACTGCACCAGTTGATGAAGAAAAATAGCAAGCTATTTCACTATTCCTGTTGAAGAATCGTCAGAAAATCTTGAAAAATTAACCTTGGAAGAGCAAGAAGCAAATCTAAGTTCAAAAAGGGAACTTCATGCTCAAGGGATTCAACCTCACAAAATGATCAAACTTGCAGAACAAGAAGTTATAGCTCAACACTCTCTTCCTAAAGCCACTAGGACAGTTAAAAATCATCCTCCACAGCTTATTATTGGAGAAAAGACAGATGGCATCAAGACAAGGAAAGCTCAAGCAAATATCTGTGCATTTTCTGCCTTTCTTGCACAAGAGGAACCGAAAAACATAAAAGAAGCTTTAAATGATGAAAATTGGCTCATAGCAATGCAAGAATAACTAAGTCAATTCGAAAGATGTGACGTTTGGGAACTAGTGGAACCACCTAAAGATGTTTCCATTATTGGTACCAAATGGATTTTTAAGAATAAGGTTGATGAATTTGGGACGGTCACTCGAAACAAGGCTAGACTCGTAGCTCAAGGATATAATCAGCAAGAAGGGATTGATTTTGATCAAACATATGCACCTGTTGCACGTCTAGAATCTTTCAGAATGCTTCTCTCCTTTGCATGCTTCAAGAAAATCAAGCTTCACCAAATGGACGTGAAGAGTGCCTTCTTAAATGGTAGGCTGAAAGAAGAAGTTTACGTAAAACAGCCTCCTGGATTTGAAAATGCTCAGTTTCCCAACCATGTATTGAAGCTGAAAAGGGCCTTATATGGATTAAGGCAGGCTCCTAGGTCATGGTACGAACGGCTAAGTGAATTTCTGATCAAACATGGATTTCTAAGAGGTAAAATTGATCCTACCTTATTCACAAAGTTGGATGGTAAAGATATCTTAGTTGTGCAAATATATGTCGACGATATTATTTTTGGCCCAACTAATGATTTAATGTGCAAGTGGTTTTCCAAACGAATGCATAGTGAATTTGATATAAGTATGATGGGCGATTTGAATTTCTTCTTGGGACTGCAAATCAAACAGACTCCAGATGGTATTTATGTTCATCAAACTAAATACGTCAACAACCTACTGAAAAAGTATGGATATGAAAACGTCAAGCCGAAATCTACTCCAATGTGCCAAAACAGCAAGCTGATTTCGGATGAAAATGGAAAAAGTGTTGACATTCGTCAATACAGAGGAATGATTGGTAGCCTCCTATATCTAACAGCCTCACGACCTGATATTATGTATAGTGTTTGTGTATGTGCTCGTTTTCAGGCCAATCCAAAGGAATCTCATCTAAGCGCCATTAAACGAATTTTCAAATATCTTCGTGGCACGACAAATCTTGGGCTATTTTATCCTATCACAAATTCCTTTGATCTTGTTGGATTTAGTGATGCTGACTATGCAGGAAGCCAAACTGATCGTAAAAGCACTAGTGGAGTTTGTGCAATTCTTGGACAAAGTCTAGTTTCTTGGCAAAGTAAGAAACAATCATCTGTTGCTTTGTCTACAACTGAAGGAGAATACTTGGCAGCTGGGAGTTGTTGCTCGCAAATATTATGGATGATTCAAACTCTACGAGACTTTGGAATCAAATGTGGTCAAGTTCCAATAAATTGTGATAATACAAGTACTATCAACATATCTGAAAATCCAGTAAATCATTCACGCACCAAACATATTGATGTACGCCATCATTCTCTACGGGACAATGTTGCTAAAAGGAATATCAAGCTGATTTTTTGTTCCTACGGAATATCAGCTTGCTGATATTTTTACAAAGCCTCTTGCAACAGAACGATTCAACTTGATTCGACGAGAACTTGGTATGTGTGAAGTATAAAACATCAAGCTGTTTTCTACATGACTGGTAATATCTTTTCTAAACTCCTTTATCCATGATTTTTTTTTGTAAGTGAATATTTATTTGGTCTAAATCTATCAACATGATATATTTGTTAAATTGCCTAAAATATGCATTAATTAAATTTGCCTATTTTTATGCTACGTGGCTACATGTTTTATATTCTAAATATTTTTGAACTTGCCATGATTATAATTTTCCTAATTTTATGCTAAGTGGATATTTTTTTTAGGTTAAATATTTTCCCCCTTATATCTTAAATTGGGAATACACGGCTTTACTCCACTACAATTCTCCCAAATCGACGAAAATCTAGGGTTTCTCTCTCTCAAATCAGTCATGGCTCCTGGAACCCGCCACACCAAGAACAAATCTAAACGCCAATCATCAAGTACGACATCGCCTATCCCACCTCCATCTTTTGAAGAGTTTGAGACTCCCAATGCTCAAACGGAACAGAGTTCCGACACTACTCCGATGGGCTCTCCTACATCAAAACGAGTCAAACCAGTGTTCGATATAGCATCAGAAGCTCTCACCAATCGATTCTTTGATCACCAGATAGGTACTCGTCCCATTGTTTCAGGTAAACCTATTACTAAGAAACTACTTACTGCATGTGGTGCTTTGGACTTAATTGATTCAGTCGGTATGCGATCCTTCCTTATTGATATGCCTAAGATTTACTATCCCGATTTAATTCGTCAGTTTTATGCAAACTTAGAGAAAGACGAATTTGGAAATATTACTTCTTTTGTGAATGAGAAGCAAATCCAATTAAACCCTCCGATACTTGCTATGATTTTGGATATCAATGTTAACTCTAATGTAGAGGTGTTTACCCATGGGTCTCTTAGCTTCGATGGATATACCTATGTTGATCAACTCAATGTTTTAGTTGCACCCAACAAACTGATGGAATTAGCTTTACCCACAACTCCATTGCTTAATCCTTTGGCTCACTTTGTGTTTAAAATCTGCTCGGCCAATATAAGTCCTAGTCTAGGAAGTCGATCAAATCTTACTTGGCAAGATGTGTGTGTTTTTGCGAGAATCCTATCAAAAATGCCTTTTAACATCTCAAAACTTGTCCTGGATACTATGTTTGCTACAGTTGGAAAACAAAACTCTGGGTTGCCTTATGGGTGTTTAATCACAAGAATCCTTCAGTTCTACAAAGTATCTTTCACTGGGCTTGATTCAAATCAGGCTAAGGATCAGATTGATGTTAAGAATTTAACTCAATCAAATCTAAAGATTGTAAACGGCTCGCTAGAACACATTGCAGATCTGACTCAGCCTACTGAAATTAATACTAGTGTCACTTCTGCCTCTCCTGATCTTGTTCGAGTTGTTGAACGAATTGCTGCAGATACGTCTACTATGGTGGGAAATCATAATGTTCTAGTTAACAAAATTTCTGAACTTGAAGCTGAGATGAAGGTTATGAAAACCATGTTGTCCATGATAATTGGTAAGGATGTGCCGGTTGATATTTCAAATCCAACACCACCTGCCACACTTCAGCCTACTGGAGCTACTACTGTTGTTCAAGATGTTCCAACTGCTACTGGTGAAAATGCTCAAGATGACTCTGAGAAAGAAGGTTCTGTGCATGGGGATGTGGATGTCTAAAGCTATCCCTTTTTAATGATTAAGGGGGAGAATATTTTAGTAGTTCTGAATTTGATCTTGCTGGTTGGTTTATGTTTAATGTTTAAGCTTTTGTTTAAAACTTAACTATTTGTGTTGCTTGAAACTTAACTATTTGCTGATGCTTGTTGAATTTTAGCACTCTGTGCTTTATGTGTTGGTTTAAATCAGATGTGTTGCCTGCTTAAACTAGCTTATATGACTACATGTACTATTATCGCTTAATCTAGTTTACAGGAATGCAGGAATTTAGGGGGAGAATTCTCTCCTAAAATAATGGGTTAATAATCATCAAAAAGGGGGAGATTGTAACCCTTATGTTTTGATGATTATATTTAGCAAGCTGTATTACTTGTTAATTATCAATTCAACAAGCTAAGTTAAGATGTACAGGATTATTTCAGTCAGTCTAACAGATGTATTTCAGCAAGCTATTTTGGAGCATTGTACATATTTCAGCAAGCTGAATTCACATTCAGTACAATATCAGCAAGCTATTTCTGGGCAACAGAAAGTACAGAATTCAAGAGGTCATTCGATTTTCAAGGAGCAATATGCTATGTATGATTAGGAATATTGTTAGGGATCCTCTGAATTATACAAACTCATAAAACACAGATATATTCACCTAAAGACAAGTGGGAGACAAAATATTCTTTACCTTTAAATAAGGATACACTTTTCCTTATTTAATCAACTATACCAAACACACTCACATTTCTTTTCCTTTCATCATTGCTATCACATACGCTCCACACAACTGAGAAAACAACAGCTCCTCCATTTTCTCCTTTCATAATGCTCTTGAATTATGATCCGATTAATTAAAATCCAAGGAGCCTCAAGAAGACTATATCCCAAATCAAATCTTGTTTACCTATAAAAGGAACACTATTGATCAGTTCCTACACAACAATTACAAGTGCAAAAACAAGATCATATACATACACAACTTCGAGCCTTCTTTGCTAAATCATTTAAACCTCTCAAACTCTCACACACATTCGGTTATACATTTTCAGAGGGTTCTTTAGGTTGAGTTGTAATTTTATTCAAATCCTTGTATTGTTCAAGTTGTAAAAGATTAGTTGCTGTACAAGTTTTGGCTTAAGGTTTTGGGTGGGTAGAACTAGACTAGAGAAGGATACTTGGGAAGTATTGCTTAGAGAGTTAGTTCAACACAGCAATTCAGCAAGCCAAATTGTAAGCAGTTGGGTGTAAAGGGAGATATATTGGTTGATCTTGTAATCGGTTTATAGTGATCAATAATATATTCTCTTACCAAGTTGGTAAGGGACCAGGACGTAGACCATAGGGGATTAGGGGTCGAACCTGGCTAAAAGATCTTGTGTTCATTTATTTTTCTGCACATTTACATTCTGCACTGCATTCATTTTCAAATTCAGCCTGGTGTTTCTAACTGGTCAGGTCATATCAGCAAGCCGTTTTTGGAAATTTTTTTAAAACTCAACAGTTAATCAGTAACAGCCATAATACACCTATTCACCCCCCTCTAGGTGTGTTTTCATTACCCACTTCTGTGATTATCCTCTCTATCATTAATCCAGTTTTAAGGTCATAAACTTGAACCCATAAATCCATAGTGTTCAATTCCACACTCCGGGGATTTTCTCTATCTTTTAAACGATGCATTATCAAAGCTCTCCTATTAAATGATCACGGGCATCCGTCCATAACTCTCTTGATGTCTACTTCATGATAGAACTAGAACAAAAAGAGATTTGTCTCCAAATCTTTGATATATACTCCCATACCTGGTTTCCAGAGTGCTGTCATTGTTTGTTGCATAGCAGCAAAATCAACATGACCATCTGATAAAAACCTTCCCACAACACAAAACTTAGCATCAAATCCATTCAACAGATGTTCATTTCCTAGGATTTCGTTTGATTCCAACGTTAAACCACCGTCTTCTTCGTCCTCCAAAGAAATGCTATTCATAGCAATAATCAAACTGTTTGTTGAAGCCATAATGACAATCTTACGAAAAAACAAGGGACAATCAAACCATTTCACATAGACAAGACATCAAGAAATTAAGTGATAAATAGTTTAATTCTTATCGTCATAAATTTTGTGTTTAATTCGATTTGATCTAGTTAGTCCTTTGAAGAATTGTTTTATTCAAGGTATTAAGAATTGAAAACCTGGTTGTGTTACTTTGATGGATGGTTGTGTTGTTTTGCAAGTGTTGGTACTAGACAACATGATTTTGCAGGTGTTGGGTTTTCAATGCTAGTTCTTTATTGGAATAGAACCATGTCTTCTTATTCGAGTAATTTGGTCAAATTATAGGTTGTGAAATGCCTATGTAGAATAGTTGGTGTGTCTGGAAATCTTGTCTTCCTTGATAAAAGAACTATAGAGATTGTTTATGTTGTAGTTTGTACTCGACTTATGAATGAGTTCAACTATTATACTGACTATCCTCAAGTTCATGAACAGTGGTCAGGGTTTAGTGACACTTCAGGACAGTGCTAAGCAAAGGTTCAAGGTCAATGCTAGTGAAGTTGATAGGTGCTCGAGAGAACAAAGGGTATACTGTCTTAATAGGATGATGGAGGATCCATGGGAGGTCATTGGTGTCATGAATATGAGACATCTCGGTCGAGAAATTGTACCAAAGACGGGGAAGTGACAACAAAATAGTTTAAGAAAAATAATCTAATTTTTAGAAATTCTATTAGTTTTAACTTGAACTGTTTGGCTTATATTGATCATTAGAGCTTGAATCTTGTTAAGATTTGGAGTTATTCCTACCTTAACAAAGTGAAACTTGAGCTATGCTTTAGAGTTTATCCTATTTATCCTTCACCGAGGCGTTTAATCCCTTTTATCCAAAATTATAAACTAGATGGTTAACAAATAAAAAAATTGACCCTCATTGGATGAAATATATTTGACTAGCACTTTAAAATATGTTGATGATAAAAGATATAATGCTCAGTTTTGATATGAATGTTGATTAAAAATGTATGAGTTGTTATAGTAATACTGAAATTGCCAATTAGCCATTAAGTTCATGCACATATCTTACAGAAGTGCTACAAGTCTTACAACACTCATCTTATGCTTCAACTAATGTTTGGAATAAACATGTAATACGAGATTTCACACGAGGCTCAATTTGTGTTTCAAAATATGTTAACATACATGTTAAATTTAGCGGTTTATAAGCTATGAAGGAACACAATTATAGGTGTCATATTCTAGGATATTCTCGCACCGTGGATTAAAAGTTATGTTCAGGTGAAAGTATTTACTTGTTCCATTCTTCTAAACTTTCTTTTTCCGATTTCAATAAAATCAAGCCTTATGTTAGGCTTTTGTTTATTTTAAATCTGTATTTTGTTGAGTTGTTTACAATTTATTTGGGTTTTGTTTTTTCTCTCTTGTGAAAGGATTGTGTGTTTTTAGTGTATTTTCCAGTGAATTAATGTCTGGATATTAGATATGCGGGATTTTCAAGGTTTTGATATAGTGATAAAAGTCTTTATGGAATTGCTTTCATGGTCGATAGCTCAAACCAGATGTGGTAAAGCGGATATATGTACATATATCAATTTCAACAAATCGCATGGTATATCCAAGAGATCTAAGAACACTGGATTAATTTGCGATTGTATCTTTTTACGGTTTGTTCGACTCGATTGTTTTTGTAGACGTCATATGGCTTTTTATTAATGAATTAAATCATTTGTTAAAAAAAAAATATGAATATTTTATGTAGAATAACACTATTGATTGTGGTTACCAAAAGTTGGAAAACTCCCACTGGGATTATCATCAGATCATATTGGGATCTTGGAATGAAATCAGATTCAGTTTTCTCGCTTGCTTTAATATTCGATACGGGAGTTATTTTGGTTAAGCCTAACTTTAACCCTTTTCTTACACAAAAAATAACCATTTTCAACATTTTTACCAATTTTAATCCATGAGATACCCAATTGTCAACAGAGAATCCACTTTTATATGAGATACCCAACTGTTAACGGAGTATCCAATATATGAGATACTTAACTGACAATAAAGTATCCATATTCGGTATATGGAATACCTAAATAACAGTGAAGTATCTTATACAAATTGAAATACCAAATTACCAGCGGAGTATCCAAAATGCTAAAATTGATCACTTTTTTCAAAATGATTATTTTTGTTAATTTTATCAAAAAAATAATTATTTTTGTAATTTTTTGAATTATTTGCTCTCCAATCCCCCACCTTCAAACAGGGAATTGGGATTCTCGCGAGAAATTCCAGGTTTTAATTCTATTTTTTCGAATAAAAATTATAAATTTTATAGTACATTTTCTAGTAAAATTAATTTGACGATTTTTTCTATTTAAGATATGTTTTAAATCTATTCTCATATTTTAAATATTAGTTTAAATTAACACTTATTTATAATAAAAGAAAAATAAAAAAATATTGCAATTATATTACATTGTATTAGGAAGTTGTGAAATGAATGAAAATTTTAAATTATAACAATACATATGTATTGTTATTGATTTAGTTAATATACATTAAAAAATATATGTATTTATTAAATATGAGGAGCGGGAAACAAAGACCGAGATCTTAATTCTTGTCTACATCGCGATTTCCGAAATTTTAATAAACTATATACCTCGTCCTCGATTTTCAAATTCGAAGAGGATGAAAATCATATCAAAACGGGTAAAAACAACCATCACTGCCAATATAATTGAAACACATAATTTTTCAATATTATTAATTATGCTCAAATTTTTATCTTCTTATCTTACCATATTATTTTTCTTATTTACATATGGGACCAAATTGACAATTTTTGGAATAATCAGATTATATATATAATTAAATCAAAAAGTATTAAAAAAAGAAATAAATATTTATTATATATGGGAATTTCTCATCGTTCGCAAGACAGAATCCATCGGAGATAGTCTTAGATAGAGATGCACAAAAAGCAATTCTGGTCGGGCTCTATTCGGTCATTAAAAAATATAGACTTTTTAAGAAACTGGTTGGGTCGGGCTTTTTCACAAATCGGGTCAGGCCGAGCCAAACTTTCTCTAAAATATAAGGCTCGTTTTAGGCCCTCGGGCCGGGCTTTTATTCAAGATTAAATTTATATATACGTAATTTTTGTCTTTTCTTACAAAGCTAATATATATATATATATATATATATATATATATATATATTCTTGTTCTAATAGAAACTAACTTAGAATAGAAACTAGAAACTAAACCTAAATTAAATATTTCAAGCTAATCTAATGACCAAATTAGGGGTACTCCAATACAAAAAACGTTTAAAATTATTGTCTCTATTCAACAAAAATATAAAAAATTAAAAAAAATTAAAAAAAAAAGTTACTGTTCACGTGATGACGTGGCACGCGAACAGTAACTTTTTTTTAAAATTTTTTTAATTTTTTTTTATATTTTTGTTGAATAGAGCCAAGAATTTTAAACGTTTTTTGTGAAGGTGCCCCTAGCGGGGCCATTAAAATAAATGAAATATAATTTATTTAGTGTAGGTTTCTAGTTTCTATTCTAAGGTTGGTTTCTATTTGAACGCTAGCCTATATATATAAAGGAGGATACGCGGGAGCTTAGGTGGCGCTCTAAGATCGTCTCAGTATATTTATCTAATTTTTTAGAATTTTAGGATTTTAAATACTAATAAATATAAAAATATCTTCTTTTAACATATTAAAAGTATAATAGGTGTTCAAATTTATAGAGGAGAAAAATTCGAATTTGCGGGAGCTTAGGTGGCGCTCTAAGATCGTCTCAGTCTATTTATCTAATTTTTTAGAATTTTAGGATTTTAAACACTAATAAATATAAAAATATCTTTTAACATATTAAAAGTAGAATAGGTGTTCGAATTTATAGAGGAGAAGAGTTCGAATTTATAGGGATATTGAAAGTAGTATAGGTATTTATAAGGCATATGATTAAAAGTTTTATTGGAAGTAGAATAGAAGATCGAATTTATAGAGAACAAGAGTTCGAATTTATAGAAAAAACAACCTTAATTTATATCCTTTATATATATATATATATATATATATATATATATTGATGCTTTAATCCTCCCCAGTCGATCATCTTATGTATTATAAAATCAATATTGTTTTGGTAGAGTTTTTCCTTTGGTCTTTATTTTGATTACAAAGATAATTTAACTTTGTGATTTTGTTCTTCCGTTATTGTACATGCAGGGCAATAAGAAAGCGGTAAACATCGCTCGTGAGAGAGTCACCTTCGTTCATGCAAATAAAAAGTATTGGTATAATCTTTATTCACATTATCGCATCTTATATCCGTAGTACCTAAAACTTGAAAATTGTTGTCAATTATGTTGCAGATGTAGTCGCTAACTTGATGATTTAGTATTCGATTTCTCCCATCGTGTTTACCACGATATTATTTTATTAATAATGATTATAATATACTCCCTCCGTTTCGTCCGGTTCTTAACATTTCAAAATAGGATGTTTGGCACGCATTTTAAGGTAAATTTTAAGGATAGTTTCGAATTTTTTTTTGTATAAAAATAGAACAATCCTATTTTTATACAAAAAGAAAAAAGAAAATTTTAAAAATAAGTTATGCAACTATATTTAAAATTCACCTTAAAATGCGTGCTAGAAAGTGACAAAAAAGTATTAAGAATTGGGTGGGACGGAGGGAGTATGATATTGTTGTAGTTAATTTTCAAGAATAGAGTGAGAATTTCATAGTATTTTAATTTATTGATTTGTCTAATCAACTTTTGCCAACTAAATTTTGTATGTTTTGGGATTTCATCGAAATGAATAAGAGGTCTCTTTGGTGATTTTACGCCAATAGATGCCGTGACAATTAAGATTCAAAATATATAAAATTTTATAACTCAATAATTTATTGAGTCAGGGGAACAATTTAAATATAGATGTTCAAATTAATAAAGAAAAATAGTTCAAATACATAAATAAGAATATAATTAAAAGTTTTACTAGAAGTAAAATAAGTGTTCAAATTTATAAAGAAAACATAAAATTATAAATTATATTAAAAGTAGTATAAGTGTTTAAATTTATAGAAAATAAAAGTTCGAAATAATAAGAAAACTTATAATTAAAAGTTTAACTAGAAGTAGAATACGAGTACGTTAGAAAAGATAAATATATAAAGGAGGATACGCGGGAGCTTAGGTGGCACTCTAGGATCGTCTCAAACTATTTTTCTAATTTTTTAAAATTTTAGGATTTTAAACACTAATAAATATAAAAATATCTTTTAACATATTACAAGTATAATAGGTGTTCGAATTTATAGATGACGAGAGTTTGATTTATAGGGAAAACATATAATTAGAAGCCCTACTGGAAGTAGAATAAGTATTTAATTATAAGGCACATGATTGAAAGTTCCATTGGAAGTAGAATAGGAGTTCGAATAAACACTAATAAAAATAAAAATATTTTTTAACATATTAGAAGTAGAATAGATGTTCGAATTTATAGATGAGAAGAGTTCGAATTTGTAGGGAAGACATAAAATTACAAATTCTATTGGAAGTAGAATAGGTATTTAATTATAAGGCACATGATTTAAAGTTCTATTGGAAGTAGAATAAACATTAATAAATATAAAAATATCTTTTAACATATTAGAAGTAGAATAGATGTTCGAATTTATAGATGAGAAGAGTTCGAATTATAGGGAAGACATATTATAATTAGAAGTTATATTTGAAGTATAATAGGTATTTATAAGGCATATGATTAAAAGTTCTATTGGAAGTATAATAGGAGTTCAAATATATAGAGAATAAGAGTTCGAATATATAGAAAAAACATATAATTAAAAGTTTATTGGAAGTGAAATAGGTGTTTGAATATATAGAGGAGACATATAATTAAAAAGTTTATTAGAAATAGAATACAAGGACGGTGATGACATCATTTTACGATATTCTAAAAAAAAAGTTTTCGTATTTAAAAAGAAAAGAATTGATTTGTTAACATAATATAAGAACATTCTCATGCGAGAACCCTAAATAAATACAGCAGTATTTATAATATAAAGAGAAAATAAGATGTATTTTTCATTTTTTAAAACTCCATAAATTTTAGAAAGTTTAGAGAAAGTAAAAACTGAAATTCAATCTATTTTTAGGTTTTGATTTTAAGGAAAAAAGTTGTTCTATAAGATAAGTATCATCAATAATGTATAAAGAAGTTGGAATTTCGATCCCAAACGAGAGCGGCTCGAAACGTGCTTAACGGGAAGACGTCTCATTATAAAAGATTATATTAGCTATTAGAATTTTATGTTGATGTTATAAATTTTATTTTATTTTTAGGATTCAATCTTTATGGATAAACATTGTTATACAAGTAATATAAGTAAAATTTAGGGTTTTGATCTTAACGAGAGAGCGGCTCAATAGGAATATATTTTGAATTTTCTTTGAATTTTAGGATTTTAAATATTAATAACTAAAAAACTATCATTTAACATATTAAAAACATAATCGGTGTTCAAATTTATCGAGAATAAGAGTTTGAATTTATAGAGAAAACATATAATTAAAAGTTCTATAAGAATAAAAATATGTGTTTGTAAGACATATAATTAAGAGTTTTATTATAAGTAAAATATGAGTTCTAAAGAGAATGGGAGTTTGAATTTATAGAAAATACATATAATTAAAAAAATTATTGGAGATAGAAAAGATATTTGAACATTATATCCTTATATATAATAAGAGTAAGAGGGATAAATAAAGAAGTACTACCATAGGTCTAAAGTTCGATTCCTAGTAACTAGAATAATATCATATCCTATTTTAAAAACGTATCTATTTAAATTTATAACTACAAATAAACTCTATCATAAATTTATGATTTAATTATATGAGCAAAATACTATTTCGTATTATGATATAATTCATCAATAAATACGCCAAAGCTCCTAAGTGAGAAGATGATTATATGTTTAATGTATGTAGTGTTTGCCCTGTCTCGCCTTGCGTAAGTTGGAAGCGGCAAAAATTACCTAGAACAAGGATATAATATAATCATTAACAAGGATATAATATAATAATTGTATTTTTTATGTCCTACATGTTCATCCATTTAATAAATACGCCAAAGCTCCTAAGTGAGAAGATGATTATATGTTTAATGTATGCAGTCTTTGCCCTGTCTCGCCTTGCGTAAGTTGGAAGCGGCAAAAATTACCTAGAACAAGGATATAATATAATCATTGTATTTTTTATCTCCTACATGTTCATCCATTTAATAAATACGCCAAAGCCCCTAAGTGAGAAGATGATTATATGTTTAATGTATGCAGTGTTTGCCCTGTCTCGCCTTGCGTAAGTTGAAAGCGGCAAAAATTACCTAGAACAAGGATATAATATAATCATTGTATTTTTTATCTCCAACATGTTCATCCATTTAATAAATACGCCAAAGCTCCTAAGTGAGAAGATAATTATATGTTTAATGTATGCAGTGTTTGCCCTGTCTCGCCTTGCGTAAGTTGGAACCGGCAAAAATTACCTAGAACAAGGATATAATATAATCATTGTATTTTTTTCTCCCCTACATGTTCATCCATATTCTTGCATGTATGATAATTGTCAGAGTTTAATCACGCGCGTCAAAGAAAAAATAAAGAAAGTTGATACAGATAACACGCAACAAAAACAATCGCAATAACAATGTAAAAAAAATAAAAAATTTACTTTTCGAAAAAAATTGAAAAATCATTAATATCAAATATATAAAGGTTAACCATGTTTACATGTAAATTAGTAATTCATAAATAACATATATTTAATATGGAATAAATATATGTATTTTTGTATTAATATATACACATATATGTATTTCTGTATTAGGGTTATTAATATATCTATATTATAATATTATAAGTAAACTAACCTCTATTTGGTTGGTAGTTAATTTTGTAAGCAATCGTTGGATGTAATGCTAAATGAATATTCTTTTTATAACCGTTGGATGTAATGCTAAATGAATATTCTTTTTATTATATAAAAAATACTCTTATAAGTTCAAGGTTCAAGCTTTGAATCCCGGCAACAACATATTATTATTATACATTTATATCATCTTATAAACTATTCCTAAAAATTCAAGGTTCGATTCCCCTCAACAACATATTTTAGTTATATTATCTATTTTCACCATATTATTATTAAACATTTATATTATATTATATTATAAACTACTCCATAAAGTTTTACAATCCTTTTAAATTTAAAAAATAGAATATAATGTGTACATCTACATAATTCATAATATTATAATGAGAAAAATGATCCTGAGATATATCTCAGGAAACTTTTCCTAAGATTCATATAAAATAATCTTTAAATCTTGCTGGGCCCGTAGGGCTAATTAAAAATCTCTGAAATTACTAAAATATCCACCCCATTTTTATATATAAAAAACAGTTATCTAAGGGAACTTACCTGGTATATATATCGAGCTCCCTACTCTCTATTACAATTATAATCGAAGTTGGAGAGATTTGTAAACAGAACTAATTGTGCGGCTTCCTCAATTGAAAGTCAGCTCCGATCTCAACAAAAGATATGTATATGCTTCATTCATAGTACAATGTGCCTGTTTGGCTCAGCTTTTTTTAAGGACTTATGAACTTATTTTCGGGTAAAAATTTTATGTTTTGATAAAAAAAAATTATACAAGTATTTAATGTATGTTTGAGATTCAATAAGTTGCAAAAATAAGTTGGAAAGTTAGGAATCTTAACTTTCAACTTAAAATAAGATGACTTATTCTGGAAAATAAGTTTTCCCAAACACCCTAAATAATTTGTTAGATGTCCAATGGATGAAAATTGAGAACTTTCACAAAATCAAATAACACTTTTACCATTATTTTTATTAGCTTATAATCCGTGTGAAATACGGGTTACTTTTAAATATTTTTAAAATTATATGATTAAATAAAATATAGTATGCACTACTTTATTATGAATATAATTTAATTTTATAATATTAATTAATAAATTATTGGTAATAATAATAGTTATTCAATAAATGACATGTATTGTTTAGAACTAATGATCTAAAATTTTAATGTAAATTTGTTGTTAACGAGATTCGAACTTTGAATCTTTAGAAGAGTGATTTAAATATAGAATATTCATTATTATTAGATCTAACGGTTATCATCTATTTACTAAATATCTAATGATCACTATTCTTTTAACGGTTGAACTATTGAACCAAACAACTAACAATTATACCCATGAGCAAACTAGGGTATAATTGTTGGTAGTTTGGTTCAACCATTTAAAAGAATACCGACCATTAGATATTTAGTAAATAAATGATAACTGTTAGATCTAATAATAAGGAATATTCAATATTTATATCCCTCATCTAAAGATCCAAGGACAAGGCTCGAATCCCGTCAACAACAAATTTACATTAAGATTTTATATTATTAGTTATAAATACATGTCATTTATTAAATAATTATTATTACTAATAATTTTATTAATTAATATTACAAAGCTTTATTTTGTTTAAGTTTACAATTTCAAAAATATTTAAAAATAACTCGTGCTTTGCACGGGCTATAAGTTAGTATAAATAATACATGTAATAAATGTTTTATTGGAAGTAGAATATGAGGATGGTGGGGATGTCTTATACGATTTTTTAAAATTATATACCTTTTTTTCTAGAAATTCCTTATTTTTATTTTTTTTTATACAAGTTAATTATACTTGCATTAGAAAAATATATCCATAAATTCAATATGGGTGTTTGGGGTAACTTTTTTTCAGAATAAGTCAACTTATTTTAAGACAAAGTTAGAGATTCCTAACTTTCCAACTTATTTTCCAACTTATTTTTGCAACTTATTGAATCTCAAACATACATTAAATACTTGTATAAAAAAAATTATCAAAATATAAAATTTTTACCCGAAAATAAGTCCATAAGCCCATGAAATAAGCTTAGCCAAACAGGCTAACATTCACCTAACGAAAAGTCTTTGTATTTATAAAAAATTGATGTGTTAACATAATAGAGAGACATTCCCATGCAGAAGCTGTAAATAAATACATGATTATCTATAATATACAGAATATATAAGATGTGTTTTCATCTTTCACAACTCCATGTATATTAGAAAGTTTAAAAAATGTAAAAATTAGAATTTACTTTCTTTTAAGGTTTTAATTTTTAAGGAAACAAATGATATTTTATAAGATAAGTGTCATCAATGATATGTAATGAAGTTAAAATTTCAATTCCAAATAAGAGCGGCTAAAAAACGTGCTTAACGGGAAAACAACTCACTAGAAAATATTATATTATCTATTAGAATTTGACACCGATGTCATAATTTTTTTTTACCCTTACTCAATTACAGATAAATCCATCCTATTAACTAATCAATTTCCTTTTTCGGGTTAAACATATTATCTTTTCTATTTTCAATAACTAAAAAATGTATTCATTTCAGGTAAAATATAATATCTTTTATATTTTATCTCACTAAAATTTCTACTTTATTAATCAATTTCATTTTTCAGGTTAAACATATTACCTTTTCTATTTTTAATAACTAAATAACATATTATATTATAATTACTATTAACTAATCAGTTATCTTTTTCAGCTAAAACACGTTACATTTTCTTTTTTTTCTAACTAAAATCTCTCATTTTCCAATTATATCATGGATGGTTACCTTTTTCAGCTAAAACACGTTACCTTTTTTCTTTTCTCTTACTAAAACCTCTTTTTTTCTTACTATATCATGGGCGTTTCTATTTAATAAAAATAAAATAATAATATTATAATCTATACTATTATATAAAAGCCGAAACATTGAAAGTTTTGGAACCTGTTTTTTGGTACCTATTTTTTTGTACTTCGTGAATTTACTTATTTATCCTTCATTATGAAGAAAAATAAATACACCTAAACTAAATAATAACATAATATAATTAATGGTAATTAGTCGATATATTACCTTTTATAAACATCTAAAAACATCAATCGTATCATATATTTCCATCATTAATATTTCCTTTGAATTAAAACATGTTATAATTAATGGTAATTATAACATAATAATAAAATTAATGGTAATTAGTCGATTGCCTTTTTCATATTACTTTTAGTTGAACATATTACCTTTTATAAACACATAAAAACATCAATCATATCATATCTTTCGATCTTTAATATTTTTCTCGAATTAAAACACGTTACCTTTTTAATTTAAAACAAATCTTACAATCATTACTCCCTCCGTCCCGCTAATATTGACCACAATTTCATATTTGTTTATCCCAAAACTATTCTCCACATTTCCTTAACAAAGCAAATTATGTGTCAAATTTGTTAAATTTTCATAAATATGTTAATAATTATGGTTAAATATGTTAATTATAACTTAAACGCTAAATACATAGATTTTGGATGGTGGCCAATATTAACGGGACGGAGGGAGTAATATATACCCGAAAATATCACACCAAAATTTTCAAGATCAGTCACACCTAAAATAAAATACACCTAAATACACTTCGTGAATTTACTTATTTATCCTTCATTATGAAAAAAAAATACACCTAAAATAAAAAATAACATAATATAATTAATGGTAATTAGTCGAGATATTACCTTTTATAAACACCTAAAAAGATCAATCGTATCATATCTTTCAATCATTACTATTTCCTTTACAATTAAAACACATTACCTTTTTAATTTACAAATCATTAATATATACCCGAAAATATCACACCATATTTCTCAATTATTAATAAAATATATTAAAAATCGTATACATTGTTTATAATAAGGAAACATTAGTATAATTCGTAAGCATGAGTATATTAAATTATATCAAATTAAATTTAAAAAACTTATTAAAAATAATGATTATATAAAAACATAAATATAATATTAAATAAATTTATAATATAATACAAGAAACCCGTGCATTGTACGGGTTATAAGCTAGTACTAATAATTAACCGATTACCTTTTCAGCTAAAACGTATCATATTTTCTATTTTTTCTAATTAAATTCACTTTTTTCTAGAAATATCACGGGCAACATTAATTTCTCATTTTCTAAAAAGTATGAGTAATTTTATTTAGTAAAATAACATAATTAAATTATAATTACTATAAACTAATCAATTACCTTTTTTTACATAAATCATGACATCTTTTTAATTTTCATGTTACCATTCTATTTTCTCTAACTAAATATCTTTTTTCCAATTATATCACGGGCGGTTCTATTTAATACAATAAACTAATAATATTATAATATTAATAATTAACCAATTACATTTTTTAGCTAAAACGTATCATCTTTTCTATATTTTCTAACTAAAATTCCTCTTTTAATACAATATCACGAACAATATTAATTTCTCCTTTTGTATTTAGTAAAATAACGTAATTAAATTAAAATTACTATAAACTAATCAATTACCTTTTTTCACATAGAACATGTTACCTTTTGATATTCTCTAAGTAAATCCTCTTTTTTCTAATCATATCACGGGTATTCTACTTAATAAAATAAAATAATAATTTTATAATTATTAAAAATTAACCGATTACCTTTTTCAACTAAAACCTATCATATTTTCTAAATTTTTTAAACTAAAATCCCTCATTTTTTCTAGAAATATCACGGATAACATTTATATAATTATTATCAAATCATATCATATAAAAATTTAAGCCTCCAAAATTAATGTTTTAAAAAAATTAATTTAAACTAATGAAAAAAATTCATATAATATTAAAAAAAAAACAGTGCATCGTACGGGTTTTAAGCTAGTATATGTTAAAGTTGGGATTTCGGTTTTAACGGAAGAGCGGCTCAATCGAAAGAATCGTGTTTAGCAAGAAATCGGTTCATTAGAGAAGATTATGTAACTATTAAAATTTAATATTGATAATATAATATAACATAAATATATATATTAACGCCGCCGCGAAGCGCGGTTTTATCAACTAGTTAATATATATATAAAAAAGAAATCTACAAAAGAAACAATCTCTAAAGATCTACAATCCTGAATTTTTAGAATCCATAATACATAAGAAGAGACACCACCTAACCTAATACTAAAAAACCACTAGCATAATACTTGTTTAACATAAAACATCAATGCAACTTAAGAACTTTTTACTCATAATATGCGTTATGACTTAAGCCGATCGTAAGTCATATAAATCTACTCGTATATGATCATTTCGAGAAGCATCATCAATACTCAATAAGTCTTTTTGAAAGAAGGGTTTCTCCTTCATATTGTTGATTCTTCATAACCTCATGATCCTTCACATCCTCTATATTGATAAGTTTAATAGTTTTGAAATTTATTAAAAATATTAAATATTTTTAGATTAATCTAAAAAAACTTGAATTTTTATCCGAATATCTTAAAAAGCCCAAGTTTTTATCCGGACCGAGCCGGGCTTTTATCCAGGCTTTTTTTTAAATTCTGGGGCTATTGACCGGGGTTTTCGAGCTTATGACCGGGTCGGGCTTGATGAAAAATAGGAGATTCATCTTAAATCCACAAACCGGGCTTTTTTGGACCAGATTTTTCGGAATTTTTTGCGAATCAGATCGGACCGAATTTCGAATTTCAAACTCTTTAAACATCTCTAGTCTTAGACTCTAGTTCTATCTTTTGTACTTGATTTTCTTTTGAGTATTTTTCCTTTCAACAGGTATGTCCCTAGATTTATACTTTTTCTTTGAATAAATATATCTAAT
Organism: Saposhnikovia divaricata; assembly: GCA_036435485.1. Lineage (NCBI taxonomy): Eukaryota > Viridiplantae > Streptophyta > Magnoliopsida > Apiales > Apiaceae > Saposhnikovia > Saposhnikovia divaricata. The sequence continues at coordinate 62,519,026 of CM071595.1, read as the reverse complement.
TTAGCAAGAAAGAAATAAAGAAAAAAAATCTCCATCTAAGTTGGCGAATTCATGCATCTCAAATCACTTTGCACATATATTACAACCTTAATAGATCTAAAATATGATCAATAGGTATCGCGAGAATTTTGAGTGGCATGTATCTAGAAGTATGTCCAATTGGTAATAATAATAGTAATAATAATAAATTAAATTAGCAAAAAACAATAAAAAAAATTATCTCACTACAGGGATGTTTAAATCTTAAATCTTGATGTTTATTTGATTACTGATGTTTATTTAATTATTAATACGCATAAAATATATATCTCGATACATTTTAAAAATTAATAAGATGTATGTTATGGCATTTTATAAATTTATAACTAAATTCATTAATTATCTATAATATTAATACTTATAAAAAATTAATAAAAAGATGTACCAAATGGTGAAAAGGCATGTCTAACCAAATGCACATGCCATTGTGCCATTCACCCTGGGGTTGTCAAAAATATTCAAAAAATCCGATATCCGTTTGAAATATTTATATCCGTATTCGAAATTAAGCGGATATTATCCGTATTCGAAATTAATCGGATATTATCCGTATCCGGATCCGACAATATCGGATGCAGATATGCACATCCGTATCCGATAATATCCAAATCCGAAATTATACATATATATTATAAATTTTATATTTATATTTAGATTCATATAATTTAGAAATTATTATGTTCTTTATTCATCAAATAATTTATATGAGATAAATATATTTGTAAACATAATATAGGTATAAATTTATATAAATATCATATAATTTCAATATTTTAATAATAACAAAAATATACATAAAGTTATATTAAATTTACTATTTTTTTAAAATAAAATAAAATATGTCCAAGTAAATTTTATTTTTTATTTAGTTTTAGACAAGTTAAAAATCTATTTTTTTTGAAACTGAATTTTAAATAGAAAAATCTGATTGAAAAACGGATTAAGATATTATCCGGATCTGGATAATATCCGTCGGATTCGGATTCAGATATTTTTTTAAAAATATTTTCGGATCCGGATACGGATTCAATTACGAATTCGAATTTTCGAATTCGGATTTGGATAATGACAGATCCGCATTCGAAATATCCGTTTGACAACCCTAATTCACCCTAGGTCGTCATCAATCAGATTAGAATGGCCATGTATCATGATTCATGAAGCCTCCATCTCATGTTACAAATATAAAAGCTAATGCAGAACACAACACCCCTATTAACACTTCTTGTAATTTCAATAATGTTTCAATTATAGGCTATAAACGAACCGAATCGAGTTTTTGCTTTTCGAGTTCGAGTTCAAATTTTTTCTTAACGAGTCGAGCCAAAGTCATTACCTTATCAATCAATTTTTGTTCGACTTTTTTTACTATTCAGCGCATTTTCATGTTTAATTTCGTGGATGATGAGAAATTAGATGATTAGTACTTGATCTATGATCTAGATATTTTATATATTTGTATTAATGTATTGTAATATATTATTTATATAAATTAAATAATATTTTTTTATGTTTATAGCTTATCGAGTTCAAATTGAGTTTAACAAGTCGAGTCGAGCTCGAATCAATCTCGAATCGAATTCGAGTCGAACATAATTTTTTGTTCGAACTTGAGCTCGATTCGTTTACGACCCTAGTCAACTAACTCCTCTGTTTTACTTCTCTCACGCGTGTGTACATGTTTCTATATTTTCAAGAAAAAAAAGATTTTGGGTCGTCCAAGAATCACCTAAAATACTCAGGATTCTTGTCAATGCCATTGATTCTTGAGACCCACCAAAATCCCCAATTTGGTACTCTTCCCGTGATTATTTCAAGGTGCTTATTGAATCACCTACTATTACATTGCAGGATAAATGATCACTCAAGATTCTGTAAGACTGTAACTGACCCGATTTCAGCCCAATAATGGTATGAAGCAATATGAAAATATTGCAACAGGTCTTGTTTTCTGAAAACAATGGTCCAAAGTTAACTCTAATTGCTCAAACTGAAACATAGCCAATCAAGAAGATGATGGTAGGTATCCAATCATGGAGACCGACCAACAGGGAGGACTGAAGGAAAAAAAACTGCAATATGTTGTCACATGAAGATAGCATGCATACCTTGATACCAGCATATGCACATGCAAATGTTTGTATCTGCCAACACGCCCAGATTTTTCTTGAATATGGCACTTGGTAAGAATCATATTTCAATCGGTAACAGCAACCTATAACGGCATCAACCGTGTTGGAGTATAGCAAACAAAGACAACAGAACCAAGATACATAAAGAGAAGCTCAGATATACTCACTCCTCAGTCCTCTAGAAAAAGCCCAAATGTCATTCAAGTTACCATTGATACCGTAGCCACACCACATCATAAAATTTGCTAAATTGGTTCTACATGCACTTCCAAACAACAGACCAAATATAATATCAATTATAAGAATACCAAACCGAATAGTAACAAGCCCAACACAACGTTCTTTAAGCAAAAGCAAAGAGTACAGAGTACTCTGTTCAACATATACAAAATCAGATTTTTAACCAGCTCGGCTCTTGAAAACATCAAGTCCCATTTCAGTAGGATCAGTCGCTTGCAACTCAATCTGAATGCCATCTAGTTCCCTCTTGAATCTATCCTTGGAACTTGCATAAATCATTTTGCTCCTCACCCTTGCAGTATCAGGTGACCTTTGCAACCAAAAAACACAATGAAAATGAACGACAATAGTTTTAGATATGGGAAAAACAGAAATGAAATACAAAAAGAAGAAATGTTGTGACTCTTGCAGTCTACTTACCATGCAACGAAGAAAATCCTGCTTTTTGGGACATTTTCTGGAGTCAGAAATTCATAGTCATAAACTGCATAACGACACTCGTCAGCAGGAAGGCAGGCAGTGAAATCTTCATATCCCTCTGCTGGCTCACCAAGCTTCTCCACTATGACTTGCTTCTGCTTCTCCTCAATCTTGAACACTACAAAGCGGAAAGTTCTTTTTGTTTTCAAATCTAAGAACTTCAGCTTGCAGTCATCGTGCACAGCCATCCCTGATGCCGCATTTGCCTACATATTGATACAGAAAGAAAATAAAACAAAAAATGTTGCATAACTTAGAACCATTACAACTTTGCATCTTATGTATCTGAGGTGGTTCCCCAACCCGCATCAACACTAAAATAACACTAACACGCAATACCTATTGAAAACCCGAAACTGGTTACTGTAAAATGATCACGAGGCAAGCACATGAGGTTTAAGACACAACCCAACATCCCAACCAAAAATTTAAATCGGAAGCACTATCAAATAATAGTGTTTTTCAAACTAATACATGATATGATTTGTTTCATCACAAACAAGAATGTTTACATACAACATGTCAAATTATCTTATATATGTGTGTTTCCAATTACAACTAACTTTTTAACTCTGATATCTACAACTCCAAGCTCTAAATGCAGGTATCCCTCAAAGTGATAAGTTATTCAGTAATGACTACATAAAGTACAACATAGATTAATATCAATCCAACTACTAGAAACCCCCAAGAAACTAAAACAAGACCTGGAATCAGCCAATATATTATTTGTATATTTATTTTACTCGTTAACATCAATTAGCCTCGACAAACAATTATTCAGATACACAAATCAAGTCTATATAACACGCCCATTTTTTGAGAAGTTGCTTTACCATCATCACTAATTTTAACCAAATGATCAAAAAACTAAAAAGCAGAACATAAGGCACATATTTCGTAATATAGACTTACCACTTAAATATACTGAATCCCACTCGATACTCAACACGATTTACTAAGAAAAATCCAAATCTGACACAGACACAAGTAAATTATTTGAAATGATCCGCTCATTAGAACTTTATTCCTTTGTTTTAGCTTACATATTCATTTGTCTCAAATTTCACTATATTTAAATGAGATAAAATTAAAAACTTTACAAATCCCACTCGAAACCTGAAATTGTCACTTGTAACATCTTTAAACAGATCTTAAAATTTGAATCCAAATAAAACCCCAAACCAAGAGTTGCAAGATTAACAAAAGCTCAAAGTTAAATAATACAAAAGCAGATCAAATATCAAATCTTACACACACATCAGATCCATAAGTTTATCGTCTATACACAAACAACAAGATCGCACTATATAAACAAAAACAAAAAAAAACCAAACTTTCCAACTAAAGAACCAAAACCAATCACAGATCAAACACTACAGATCAAAACAAGCACAAAAATCAAACGCATCTATATACACAAATATACATACATACACATAGAGTGAAAGGTGAAGAGTCAAATGAAAGTAAAAGATGGGTTTCGAGACTTACCATTGTGTGATCGAAAAATAGGGAGAGAATATAATAGATACAGAGATTGTATGGAGAAATTGAAATGAAAGATAAACAAGAAAAGCTGGGGACTTTGAAAGTTTTGTTGAAAATAATAGAGAAATAAAGAAAATTGAAATCTCAGCTTTTGGGTATGTGTGTTTGTGTGTGGTGGCTAAATAATTTGATTCTTTGTCTATGGTCCCACGCTGCTAAAGTATAGCGGACCTGTAATGTTTGGACAAGTTGGTGAAATGTCTGTTATACCCTCAAGTTATGGATCTGTTCGTGGGTGTTTATGTCATTAGACCAAAAATAGGTGTGAAGTAAGTAAGGTTGTAAAAATTGGAACTCGGTTTGAGTACTTGGAAACTCGGAGAACAAATCAGATATTTTTTTAAATTTTTTTCTCATATATTAAATATTTAAATCCATTCATTCATATTTTAATATACATGTATTAAAATTTAAAATTTAACGATAATATATATTTTATATATTAATAATAATTATTTAATAATATTAAAACCAATAGATAAACATTAAAAATACGAGTAAGCGTAATTCGATTTGACTCAGAAACTCGAATCGGACGAGGGGTTAAAAACGAATACTCGAAATGAGTACTCGGCTGACTTGGCGATTTTTAGAACCCTGAATATAAGTGAATTACATGCTCCGAATAGTGCAGAAAATACTACAGTACGAAATGTAAGTTTTTTCTTTCTTTGGAAATTGCGAAAAAATGTAAACTTTAATGTGACGATGTTTTGTACTAGGGATTGTTATATTCAAAATAATCTTGCAAATTATTAAAATAATAAAAATAGTATTCCTTTATCTTTTTCATATCAATATCAATATCAATATAATCCTAATGTCGGGTAGTATTATATTTCGAAAATTACTACTATTGTCCTTCATTTTTTTAATCTTCTTTATTTCTTTGATGTCCTTTTTTGTCATTACACAACATTTGGAGCGACCCAATTTAGATTGGATCAACCCAAATCAAAACCTCTACTATTTTTTGTCATTACACAGCATTTGGAGCGACCCAATTTAGATTGGATCGACCCAAATCTAAACCTCTACTATTATTATTCATTTTTTTATCTTCTTTATTTCTTTGATGCTCCTTTTTGTCATTACCCGAATCTATCTCTCTCATTACACAGCAAATCTCTGTCATTACATAGCAAATCGAGATAAACCTCAGTATACAAATTTGTATCCGTACGTCTCTTTCCCTCTCTTCTCTCTTTTCATATCTATATATATGCCCAAAACTAAAAATAAACAGCAGTTTTTAGACTAATTTAAACGGAATGCAATCATAAAAAAAATCAGATCATACTTCTGCAATTAAGTGATTTGTAATTTATTTAAATTTTTAAAAACCCTACATGGATACATTCATTTACCAGTGTGGTGTATAAATTACGTAACACACGACTTTCCCCCTTTCCGTTGCAACAATTACAGTTCACTTCTGTTTCGCCTCAAAATAATTTTTAGAAAACGGAAAATACATTTTCATTTGATATAAATATAATACCAAAAATATTATGATGCAATGTAATTAATTGGCCAAATACCATATTTATTATCTATAAAGTTTTTTGTATTTTTAAAAAATAAAAAAGAGTTTTTTAATTAAGGAGCCAAAACATGAACAAAATAACTAAAAAATATCTTTATTTATAATTTTCAATATACACGGCATCATCTATGATCATTGTTTTGAAAATTTCGTATTTAATCGACGAAAGCACCGTCTGGTTACTAATCAAAAATTAATCGATATAATAATGGAAGATAACTTAATATTATTAATTATTTAAATTTAACACATATTTATATATATAGAGGGAGGTGCTCAAATGAGAACTTTCTTAAAATGATAATTTAGTCCCCACTAAAATATATATATTTCATTTATTCTAAGGGCCCCTCCAGGGGCACCTTCACTTCTACTCTCTATCCATTAATCAAAAAAAATTAAAAAAAAACTGCTACTATATCATCATTTAAAAAAAAATTATTTTTTTATTTTTTTTATTTTTGAGAGCATAATTATTAAAAACAATAAAAAAGAAAAAAACACCAAACACCAGTTTTATTTTACTTTTTTGGAATTTGCCTTGGAAAAATGTTTGCATAAATAATTCCATTTAACAAAAAGTTATTAAAAGCAACAACATAAAACTCAAATTATGCGTATCCACCACGCAAGTTGTTTGAGAACTCGGCATATTACTGGTGACCCGTATTTGCATAAAGCGGGAACATTGTCAAAAATTACAAAGCTTGAATGCCTCAAAAACATCTTGAAAAATTAAAGTTAGAGTGACAAGAATGTGGCCAGTATTGAATGCTGAAAGAGTTTTCCGAGGACAGAATTTTTTGTTGGTAGATATAGATGTATGTACCTGATGCATTATATATTCATTTATTTATTTAAACTTTTTACTGATTATAATTTTTAATTATTTGATATATATGCTGTCTTCCATGGTTATCATATTCAAGCATTTGTATATGTGGAAAAAGAATTCTTAATACCACTGCAACAAATTTAAGTCGAGGCTTGAAAAAGGTATAATTTATAAATGAATTCTTTTATTGTAATACAGACTCTATTAATGTCATCAAATAACTTTTTAAACTTAACTATATTTATCTTCATATTTTGTAGAAAAAAACAGCTGATACATTTCCGGAAGAGTTCAAAGATATTGTTGGGAAAGAATTTACCTTCACCATAATTCTCAATAAAGAAAATATTTTGAATAATTGTGACATTTTTTATGCATCTGATCTTCATCAACAAGTATCTAACCTTAATTCAGAATCTCAATCTTATGTCACAATCAGTCTAGATGATGTATGTTACTCATATATAAACAAAAAATAAAATATAATTTATAATTTTCTTATTTATTTATCTTAATCACGCATTATTATTTCATTAACAGGGATTAAATTCAGAAGAGGGTGATGCTACTCCATCAAATTCAAAATATTCTGGTAAAATGTTTAATATCTTAATTTTTCATTTTGACAATTTAGACTATTATTATTTTATTTCTTTTACAAGTATTTTTTTAAAAATGTGTTTCAGGTTTAATGCTTTGGAACGGTTGGCGATGAAAAAAATCATTTTCGCATTTGAATAATGAAGACAATTTATTATTTGTTTTCAGTTAGAGAACAAAATTTCAAAAATATTTATTACTTGAATTGCAAATTTTTATGGTTAAAATAAATTTTTAGCATTGTCAAAATAAAATTGTATGCTACTCTTTATATAAATTTTTTCATAACACTATTTCATTAAATAATTATATAATTGTATAATTGAATGGAACATATTTGTAGGTGATCAATCAAACTCCTAAAATTATTTAAAATAACATTTCAAATTAAATAAATGTTATTTAAAATAACATTTCAAATTAAACTCCTAATATTATGTTTGAGAGCTCAATTCGTTAAGGATAAGTGTCATTCACAAACGATTCACAAACATCCTATAAACATAATTTACGGGTTTTCTCATGAGTTTGTGCTCTCTAATCTTTTATCTTTTATCTTTTATCTTTTATATTCTAAAATGTGTCCTAGTGAATGATTTGGATATTTACTCAAATTGTCCTTTCTATTTTTTATTCACAATACAAGTTAAGGCTATTTTGGTGAATTCCCAATTCAAAATATTATGTCAGCATGACATCATTTCCTTAACATTGTGTTGTTATAAAATTGGTAGTATATCAAATCAGTATTATTTGTTTATTTTCTTAATTAAAGGAAGCATTAATTTCCTTAATCAAGGGAGACAATAATGAATCATATATTCAACCTTAATTTTTAAAAATATGCATATACATAACGAATATGTAAATAAAATCAATATACGAATCATAATCATTGTCTTTGATTAGTTATTTTAGAGTTTTCTCTAGCCTTACAATTTTAAATTATGAATTTACTAATCTTATTTCATATACCCATTATATATTTAAAAAATTATAATTTTGGTCTATTCAACTCTCTCCATTTTTCTAATTTTGAGTTTTAGTTTAACCAAGAGTTTTAGTATAACGAATGTTCTGAACTGGTGTTGTTCTCATTAATTCATGTATTCTCATATTTCAATTAATAATTTTTCTATCATTCCTTATCTTTATGTTTACTTCGGTAGTTTATTCACATTTACCCGAAAAAGTGTAAGCAACTAATTTTTAAGTAATTTTGGCATCAATTAGGTAACTTAATTACTATTTGAATACGAATTACTACATCACAATCTTATGATTTTTATCATCTCGACATTCGAATCATCCGATCTCGTAATTTTTAAAATTTAAAATGATCATTTCTGTAACGCCCCCAAATCCGGGTCAGGAGATTTGGTCGTTACATGAGAATCCTCAAAATAAACATCACCACTTTAATAAAACATTATTCCGTGTAATTCTCGAAAATTGAAATATAATCTCTGTGACCCAAACAATCCAAGATCTTTTAGGTTATAGTGCTAGAAACAAGAATCCAAATTCCATAAAATAGCAACTTTCAGCTTTACCACATTCTCTAATATCAAAACTTAGATCACTGGTATGACTTCGATAAGAAGTATACCAGGGTAACTAGTCTAATACATAATAATAACTATCAGAGTTTAACTATATTAAATAGACCTTACTCTGGATCAGGACATCCCGTGTCAAGTTTTCTTCAAGATAGCGTCTGCTTCTTCTCTCTTCGAATTGTACGAATATCTCTCGCCAAACTACCTTACTGAAAAGTTAGGGTTTCGAAACAAACAAGTATGAGCGGAAGAAATGCTCAGCAAGTGTGTAGTAAAACAGGAATAATAATAATATCATTGTTAATGAAAACATATAATATCAATCAAAACTCAAATCACAAGAGAAGTATTTCGAATCAAAAATCTATCATCACTGAATGGATTAAAATAAAGTATGAAATGGGTATTCGGACAAGATAGGTTCAGTGCTCTACTAGTGGGATCCCGACTACCTAAACAATTGGTTTAGTTGTACTCCTAACAAGGAAGCATCATTAAGGAAATAATAGACTCAAAGGTTATCGACAAGTTCGATACAGTAAATGGGGTATAAATTGAATAAACAAGAATGACAATAAAGGTCGACAAGATCGACGATAAATGGAATAATACCATAATAAGCATATTTAAAATAATCTCACTTGAACAAGAAGTGAAGGGAAAGCACTTGCCTCGAATTCTCATCTATCATGAAATGTCACCGTAATACTGCTTTCATCTTCTATCTTACGGCGTCACAATCTTCTAATTCGATCATTATTTGGTTCAACGCTCTTGCGGTTGCCACAAGTCAATTTCTCTGTTAGAAGAAGATAATCGAAGACGTCCCCTCTGAACATATATGTTTTCCCGTTGGAAAACGCCTCACAGTGAATCCAACAACCACAACCAATACCTCATCCACCTTCATCCTTCCTCATTTAACCCTCACTTATATCCGTCGACAATTCTGAGTCAACTTCCCACTAAATCCCCGGATAAAAAAATCTTCTCCGAACTCAGGAATCCAATCTATATAATATTTTAATATCCGTAAATCCTACTTAAAAACGAAAATAGGGTTACGGAAAATAACGGCAACTCTCCATTTAAAAGGTCTCTAATTATCTCTAAGTATTCGCTAATCAATAAATTATTCAAATAGCACTCCTACTTTAAATTGGCTCTTATGAATTTTCTATAATTCTCTAAATTTCACTAGTTTAATAATATTAACCTCTATTTAAACTCAAAAATAAAGCCACAATCCATTTTTATCCAATTCAAATCCATAATTATTATTCTGGCTTTTAACCAAACCTAATTTATCAAAATAATTTTACTTTTAATTATCCTCACAATTCTAATTTGTTTTACTCATTTTTAATATTAATCCGATTTTAACCTCTAAAATAATTGGTTCATACAAATCTCAAAAACAATTCTCATAAAAGCTCTACTTTAATTAAATCCATTTTAGGGAAATAATAATATTATAAATCTCTATTTTATTACAGAAATAAAATAACCCAAGAACTCATTTTAATCTTGTAAATAATTTAATAAAAAAATTTCGAATTTAGTCTCTAAAATAATCTGACTCGATCCGGTTAATTAAAATAATCCGGAAATATTTATTATTAGCTTTCCAAAATAAAATCACATTTTATTCTATTTATTCATAAATATTTCCTCTTTTATTAATGAAACATTAAATCTCTAAATTACGTCACAAAATATTTCTATTTAATTACTAAATCAATTACCATTTTAATTAATTAATTCTCACAACATAAATAATAATCAAATTTTAAAACCAATATACCCTTTTTTTTATTTATATAATTATTTATGTAACTGAATCATTAATTATTTACAAATGATTGTTAACAACTAACTAATCAAAATACACTTCTCATTAACTTATATAAATTATCCACAATTCTTTAAGATTCCCTAATTTAATCAATATAAATCTCCCTTAAATCTCACAATATTTCTTTTTTTTTTTCACTAATTAATTAATTACACCATTTTTAGGAAATTATTAATTACCAACTATTTTAAATAACGATCCAAATAAATAAATCCCGATTCGATCATTAATTTATCATTACGTTATTATTTTATTATTTTATTCGACGGTGACCACGGCGTGGACCCCACCGACACCACCACCGTGGGCCCCACACCCTCCCATGCTTCTCTCTCCCCTGCACAAACTCTCTCACAATCTCCCATCTCTCTCTCTCTCTCTCTCTCTCTCTCTCTCTCTCTCTCTCTCTCTCTCTCTCTCTCTCTCTCTCTCTCGCAGATCTCAATCTCTCATATCTCTCTCTCTCTCTCTCTCTCTCTCTCTCTCTCTCTCTCTCTCTCTCTCTCTCTCTCTCCCTCTCTCTCGTTCATCTCTCCATCCTCACCTCTCCTTACCGCCGTCCTTCTCAATCTCTCTACATACCTCCGATTTCCCCCTGATCTCTCCCCCCTTTTTCCTCTTTCTCTCCTTCATCTTCTCAACTCTCGCCCTCTCTGTTTCCCAATCTCTCGACTCACCCCCTTCATCCCCTCCGTTTAAACTAACCAACACCACCACCACACGGTGGTGGTCGTATACCATCACAACACACACACGAGTCCTAACCCTCACCCCACTCTCATCTCTCCGTCGCTATTCCTCGCCTCCTCACAACCCCAAACAACACCACCACCGCAGCGGTGGTGGTCGACCTCTCCCAAACTACCAACAGTCGACATCAACAAAGCACTACTCCTCATTTCCCCCTTGGTCAAGTCGAACCACCAGCACAACAAACCCCATCCAAAACTCTGATTGACACTTTGTTTTTGTAAAAATATAAATGGTCGAGCTTTGTATCCAAAAATGAAGTAACCGGGTCTGTTTTGTATATTTATCCAAAAAAAAATAGTCCGTTTGTGTTCTCTGTTTTTGTGAATATAAGTCCCGATTTTTTTTCTGTTTAAATAATTGAAAAGACAAAACGTGGGGACAAAAGGAAGTGATGGGACATTTCTGTGTTTTGTGAAAGTTAAAGCTCCGTGTTTTGTGAAAAGCAGCACGAATTTTGCGAAAGAATATGCTGTCTCCTCCTCCAATCAGTAATAATAATCTCATTTCACCCCGGTTAATTAAAACGAAACTTTAATTTCGCTTCCTAAAATAAATTCGACCTAAAAACTAAATTCTATTTTCCTAAATTTCCTAATTTTAATAAATACCCAATATATAAATAATTATAAAATAATATTTACTCACATATGAATATATATAAAATTTTGAAATTTTTCCAAAAACGCACTAATTAAAATATACTAGTGCATCACTCTTAAATAAATTTTTTTTTTAAAAAAAATCTGGTAGGGAAAATTATTTGAAAATTCGCGGTTATTACAGTCTTCCCCCCTTAAAAGGATTCCGTCCCGGAATCAATTTGAAGATATTGACGAATACCTTTCTCGCATTACACCTTCTAATTCTCATATTACTTCCTCCTTCCTTTAGTTTCTCCTTAAACATCTCTATCTTGTTTGTACAGAAATACACCAACATACACTTGCTTGTCATTCATCAACATGCCATTTAGCTTATCAATAGCATTACTTTCACTATCTTTTCCTTACTAACCTTCTCCCGCATTATGTCATTCTATATTATCTCATCTCTCCTTTCTCTTTTTACTAAGGGTATCGACCACCACATTGACCTTCCCTGAATGGTAGTGAATCTTACTATTGCTTATTTATATTTTGATCTCTATCATAACATAAAATATTAATATCCCAATCCTTATATATCTGTAATTACTTTATTTTCGACTTTAACTGAATTAGTAATCTCGTATTCTTGTTACCTGCTCCTTATCCATACCCTGCCCTCCGAAGTATCGAATCCTGTACATGTGTTATCGGTCTCATGCGTAATCCCATTTGAAAGGCAGTCTCTGTTTCAATATCAATTCCTTAAACTTGATCAACCCATTCTATGTCGACGTGAAGGTATATTGGACCACTTAGAAGGTCATCATATCTGTCTTTACTTCTTTCAATCACTGATAACTTTAGGAATCATAAGGGTATATAACAGAGCGAATCGTATGTGCAAAGCTCGTTTTCAATGGAAGTATAATTGATCCTCAAATAAAATATGATGCCAACAAAACAAGGAAGAACAAAATGAAGGTTAAAACTCTTTAGACGATCCTACTCCCAACACTTGCCATTAATCACATTTCGCATCTTGCTTGTATCCTTTTCGTACTCTCTATAATGCTCGCTACATAATTAAAATCGTAGAAGAAACTTCTATAAGGTACATACGGATATCTAGGTGGCGTCTTTCTAATTAGTAGCTCTGGTTGCCCAATTAGCTCATGCGGCTCCGAATCAGCTGGTTCGTCCATCGCCAAATCTTCGGATGAATCTAACCCGTACTCACGCGATATGTTGGAATACCTAATGTCATTACAATACTCGTCAACCGATCTAAACTCTTCTTCTGCACGACCTAAATTTATCGATACCCTATATCGTAGTCAACTAGTAATAATCTCTAAAGATTCCGCAGTAGACATCTTCAGCAGCGAGAAGTTCTGTCCAGTTAAGCCTAAACATCTCAAGTTAGCACGTCATCTCGACTCATCATAGTCCTTTCTTTAATTCCTCAAAACTTTCTTAGTCATCACTCATCCGTTCACGTAAGGCTCTATTATACAATCACAGCCAAAACAGGCACAACATTATTCTTATCTCTATTCGAAAGACTCATCGTTCTCACATTTCACTGTTGGAAACATTATAATGATAAACAAGGGTGAGCACATAGAATGTTTGGCAAGTTCACTATCCCAAGTTTTACACAAATTTTCCCGACGATAATGAAAGATAATGCTAGAAGGGAAAGGAGACTCATAAAATCTTCAGTCACGAAAGCCGTATAGGCAACTTCTCAAAATTTATGAGAATATAGAAAACTTCTTTCAAAATCTCTCGTAACTCAAGGAATTTAAATCCTCTCAACCACAAGATCATCAGAAACGAACTTCTCAACCATTTCAAGAATTTTAGGAAAATCATCAACTTATTTGGTAGCTCATGATTTAAGAAAAGATTACTGGTCTTCCACCACTCGGTATCCCCCACGGTGCGATCAACTACCATGTCTCAAGGTACCGTCCTCCTGTGATACCCCACCCAACCTAATCAGGGCTATGATGTGGTACCACCAAATTTTCTCTTTGCTAGCATAAAATGGGTTGTTGTTTTCAACCCTAGCAACATTAATGCCAAAATAATTATTCGCATTCACGATACCCCACAGCGTGATCAACCGCTGTGTCTCAAGTACCAATATATCTCTTTGCTAGCAAAAGTTGGTTGGAAAGTCAACCTGAAATATTTCTCTTTCGATACCACGAGTTTATTCCTCGTGTTGATCTGAAAGAAAACCCATGGGCCATCTCCCATGTTGACCAGTGGATTATAAGATTATTCCTCCGAATAAAAATTGATTGATTTGGACTCCTATTCGCTTCTGGCCAGTCGCCAATCTAAACTTTGTATGAGACCGACCTGAACAATAGGCCGTCGCAATATTTTCAAAAGAAACTAATTTATTATATTGACACGAACAATATGTCAATTCCAGACAAAAATAGCAACCTTGAACAAGAAAGGTTCGTTAATTAGAATAAATCATGTGGAGTCGTCTTGAAATAATAAAAACGACTCGATTCAAAAAGGAAACTTCCAAATACGCTAGAGTAGGTATTTTTAGAGGGAATTCTGACGATAAGATGTTCTTCTGTTCTCTATTCTGAATGTATCTATTTTGATTCGAACAATGAATCAAATTTGAATATTGAAGCAAAACTTATCGGATCTGAACAATAGATCCGATTTGAGTCAATAAAATTTAAACTACCTCGATATATGAGCGTAGTTATAACTGAAATAATCTTTAAGGGCCATCTCGAACAAATAAGACGCCCTAGATTTCAATCTAAGTACGTTCTCTGAATTTATCAAAATTTTGGGAAAGCAACTGAATAATTTTCAACAATTTTAGCAAAGTAGACACTTCAAGAAGTTTAACTTGATTATCAAGAGATAAAATAATAAATGTTACCTTTTCAATACATGATCCGAACTATGAACCGTTTCTCAATGTCAAGAAAAGTAGTCGAATTTGAGGGATAAATTCAACTGGTAGAAATAAATATTTATCTATCTCGAACAATAAAACAAGTCTCAGTCAAATTAACTTAAAGAGTTGTCCCGATCGATGAGACCGACTAATATTTTTAAATGTCATCTTCCTCGCAAATAGGATTTTTTTTTTTATAGATAAAATCGATCCAACATTCGAAGCACATATTTGAGTACCCAAAAACTCCACCACAAATTTTCACCACCATGATAAAATCCTTGAGAACAATAATGTTCACAGGAATCTCATAAATTCTTTTGAAGATAATGGATAAAATGAACTTGCCTCAGTCTTTGTGCTTGCTCAAACCACTTAAGACTTACTCTCTAAAAATTCGTAGTAGACATCAACAGTCTCAAAGTGTTTTATCTAATTTAGCGTAACCATCTCACGCGAACTCTCAATTTTTAATCTACTAATTGGTACTATATCCCATAGTCCAACACGAACTCTATACGAGCTCTGACGTTCCTTACTTAGCTATACACACTCCTATTCACTCTCGTTCCTAGTTAACTATAATCTCGCTCTGATACCATTTCTGTAACGCCCCCAAATCCGGGTCAGGAGATTTGGTCGTTACATGAGAATCCTCAAAATAAACATCACCACTTTAATAAAACATTATTCCGTGTAATTCTCGAAAATTGAAATATAATCTCTGTGACCCAAACAATCCAAGATCTTTTAGGTTATAGTGCTAGAAACAAGAATCCAAATTCCATAAAATAGCAACTTTCAGCTTTGCCACATTCTCTAATATCAAAACTTAGATCACTGGTATGACTTCGATAAGAAGTATACCAGGGTAACTAGTCTAATACATAATAATAACTATCAGAGTTTAACTATATTAAATAGACCTTACTCTGGATCAGGACATCCCGTGTCAAGTTTTCTTCAAGATAGCGTCTGCTTCTTCTCTCTTCGAATTGTACGAATATCTCTCGCCAAACTACCTTACTGAAAAGTTAGGGTTTCGAAACAAACAAGTATGAGCGGAAGAAATGCTCAGCAAGTGTGTAGTAAAACAGGAATAATAATAATATCATTTTTAATGAAAACATATAATATCAATCAAAACTCAAATCACAAGAGAAGTATTTCGAATAAAAAATCTATCATCACTGAATGGATTAAAATAAAGTATGAAATGGGTATTCGGACAAGATAGGTTCAGTGCTCTACTAGTGGGATCCCGACTACCTAAACAATTGGTTTAGTTGTACTCCTAACAAGGAAGCATCATTAAGGAAATAATAGATGATGTGTAAAATAACTGCAAGCGCACAGTGGTTAATTGTAGCAAATACAGGTCGATCCACAGAGACTATGAATTTTCAAAACCCGAATAATTAAATCAGGCGAACTAGACAAATAGGTTTGAGATGAGTTTTAATTAACCTAATTAAACTAATTAACAAAGATTATCAAATAATATGGAAAACCTAGGAATCCAAATCCGTTAATCAATCACAATTAATATCACCTCGCCCTAAAACCAATCCTCTTTTCTTCACAAACAAGATATATCAATTAACGAGACAAGCATATACTATGAAACTTGTTATCTAACAATAACCTATCAAAACTTCAAGGAGCAAGCATAGGCTATGAAAAATAAATCCGGTAACAATAATATATCAAAATCACTTTGTCAATTGAACAATTAAGCACCAAGAAAAATTATGAGAATCAATTAATAGGAACAAGAAGAAATCAAGAGCAATTAAATTAACTTCATCTTCATCCTAGAATAAATAATTAGCTACGCATGATTATGTAAACGAAACAAGTATATATTAAAAGCATGACAATAAGGAATTAAAATTTAACCCACGTTAACCAAAACAAAGGTAATAACCTAGTACAAAACAAATAAACATAAGATAAAACAAAATATATTTATTAAAACTAACAAAGATATAACTCCTGAACATAAACAAATTGACGTATTATTAAGGAGACTAGAAAAAATTGTTGCGAATTGAAGGTAAATAACGAAACAAAGTTGTGTATAAAAATTGTTTGAATAAAGACAATTAAATCTATTTCTACTCCTAAATTATCAGATCTATGGTTGGTGTCTAAAATTGGTGTCTCAAATACAAGAGAGATGGCCATATATATAGGGAAAAATAAGGGGTTTGGACCTTTTGAATACAATCCAATCTTGAATATAATTTCTTCAATTTCCTTTTCTTCTCGGATAAGTATTCGATTTTTCCTCCAATTTCTTTGACTTCAAGAATTTTCCACCTCCTTTCCCTTTTTGCACCTTTTCCTGCTTGAAATCAGTTTTTATTTATTTTCCTACAAAACAAAATAAAACAATTTATTAATTAATAAAATTACGAAAACTAACATAAAATAGGTATTAAAAATATGATGAAATATGGACCTATCAAATGCCCCCATACCTATCTTTTGCTCGTCCTCGAGAAAAATAAATATAAAATACTACCTAAATAAATAATACCACTTCCGTAGGTGATCACGGTTGCATTTGGCATATGCAACAAGCCCTTTAAACCCCTAGGCAGCCCTAGTGGACGAGTGAGGTCTCGTGAGGGCCTATAGTGAATGTACCCACAAAATCCATCTAGCTCATGTAAAAGATTGCTCAATGCAACACCACACATACAAGTCATCTCATGCTACATCAACTTAAGAATCAAAGTGAATTTGCAATGTCTTGGTGTGTAAGGTGCAAGTATTCAGATAGTCTACTCAAAGAAATATGCAGAGGTCATTAAAAGTCCACGTCAAGTGTAAAAATAAGTTTGGTAACCATGCTAAGCCCACAAGAGTACACCTTAGAGTCAAAACTTGGGATCTCATATGCAAAAACAAGTAATAACTCACATTTCACTCACAAAAGAATATTCATTCAAGAACAAGGGTAAGTGTATCACTCCATTCCAACAAAATCATAAGCATGCTTGACATTTGGTATCAATCTAACTTTAACACAACATACATTAATGATGATAATCAAAAGGTCTTTTATTTGGGTTGTAATGGGGCTAGGGACAAGGTATGTCAAGTAAGGCCAAATAAGGTGAAGTGTCAAAAGCTAGTAGGATCCATAATATCTCATACACAACACCATACTTTCTCCCCATACATGGATTTCTAATTTTCTTTCAACAAACTGCTTGACTAGTAGAATGAAGAAGGATCACAAAAACACAGAAACATAAGTATGCTCTCATATGATTTTTTTTTTCTTTTTTTTCTTTTTTTTCGTTCAAATTTTTTCTTTCTTCTTTTTTTTTTCTTTTTTTTTTGGAGAGCTAAGATAGATAATATAAATATATATATGCAACCACAATCCTTCTTCAAAAATTTATTGAACAACGACTGACAAGTAAGCAACAAAATCCAATAATTCCTTAAAATTAATAAACAAAAGTAAACCCCATCTCACACACCTTATTACTCCCTCAACTTCCTACTAGCCTTTGACAAATTGGGATCAAGTATACGTAGGCTGCACAACAAAAAGGTCTAGGCAAGTAATGTGGTGTGTCACCGAAAAAATAGGATTAAGCTCAAAGGGGTAACTAATTGATCACATGTAAAGGGTGTGGTAATTTGGATAAAAATTGGTTATTCCTAAATGCCTTTATCATCTTATCATCAAATAATGTCATGCATTTCAAGAAAGGTCTCAAACAAGTGCTAGCAATGCAAACAATATGTGGACACTCAAGCAAACGAATATAAAATGCAAAAGATATGCATATAGGCTCAAAATCTCACCGGGTGGTAAACATAATCAATCCCAAGCAAAAATCTCTTTAATGCACCTACTTGTACTCAAAGCATGCAAACCAAATCTTCTTGCACATATTCATGTCCTTTTAATTACTTACAACATTCTATAAGTCTACTAGTTTCAACTTGCTAGTGTGTGTGTGCACAAGAACTTAGCAAATCACTTCTCAATCAAAAGCATCAGAAACGCAAGAGTACTATAGCATGTAAGGGTGCATCAAGCTAACTTTTAACAAGTAATCATTTCACAAGGCTAGAATTATTTTTGTATTTTTCATTTTTCAATTTTTTTTTGGGTTTTTTTTAATAAAAATAATACTACTAAATCCCTCCCCCATACCTAAATCATGCATTATCCTCAATGTATGCAAATGAGAGAAAAAAGTAAAAGGACGAGAATACCTGATAAGGGATGACGGAGAAACATTATTACCTATAACACACACACACATAAAAGAAAAACATACACACACACAGACACTAAAAAATCACACATACACACACACACAGTTGTTCCCCCATACCTACACTTGACTATATATGGGAGACACATTACGAACATAGATATGCTAACCAATACCAGATCGAGGGAAAACAACACATGTAACACAATCATCAAACATGTGAAACACACCCACAAAAACACCATTATCCACTAGAGAAACTTGATCATGCACCAGAATGAAACTCATACCACTAACATCATTCGTAGACCAATTAGACGCTTCTTTATGTTGTTTAAGCAGATTAATCACTTGAAATCCTTGGTTATTAAATAAGTCACTAGAAAGAACATGATGAGTTTCATTATCAACTACCAAAGACTGATCAAGAATGGAAATAAAAGGATTAGGAACGAAAGTGGGTGGCTCACCAACAGAAGTCTTAACAATGGACTTAGGATCAAAAGAACTATCCTCAAGCTGGGTTTCATGCTTAGAACAAATAGCATTCAATTCATCTAACATCTCATCAGAAGTAAAATTCCTATAAAGCTCATGAAGTTCTTTATTACTCTCATACTCTAACATAACATCTTCCTCAAGAAAAGACTCAATTGAACTATTCTCAAGATTCGACCATGAAACAACCTCATCTATCAAATTAACTCCTACAGGTTGTTCAAAAAGCTCATTAGGTTGACTTCTTACATTAAAGACATTAAGATCTATCGTCATGTTACCAAAAGTGAGTTTCATCGAACCATTCCTACAGTTAATCAAAGCATTAGAGGTTGCAAGAAAAGGCCTTCCTAAGATAATAGGAATTTGATTTTTGAGATTCTTGACTGGTTCGGTTTCTAGAACAACAAAATCGACGGGGAAGACAAAATCACCAACCTTAATCAACACATCTTCCACTATACCTTTTGGAGTTTTAATAGAACGATCAGCTAACTGAAGAGTGACACTAGTCTTCTTAAGTTCACCTAAACCCAAGGCTTGATAGACAGATAATGGAAGAAGATTCACACTAGCTCCTAGATCGAGTAAAGCTTTATCAATGAAAGTATCACCTATGACACAAGAGATGGTAGGACAACCAGGATCCTTATACTTCACAGGGATTTGATTTGACAAAATAGAACTAACATGAGATGTTAGGAAAGCTTTCTTAGGAACATGAGTGGTTCTTTTATGAGTACATAAATCTTTTAGACACTTAGCATAAGAGGGAACTTGTTGAATCGCATCTAAAAGAGGAATGTTAATCTTGACTTGCTTAAAGACTTCCAAAATCTTATCTAACTGAGCAGATTGTTTGTTTGAAGTAAGTCTTTGAGGAAACGGGGCTTTCGGATTAAAGACTTTTCCATTAGACACATCAGAGTGGGGTTTCGAAGGTGGTGGTTCATTGGATGGTGATGAATCTTCAGCTTTATCTACTTCAGAACTCTCAGGATTTGAAGATTGTTTAAGACTAGGATTCAAGAGCAAAGGATTTGGTTCAGATGTTAGCTTATCTTCTTCTTGAGTATTGACACCAGCATGATTATTGAATTGATTACCAGACCTTAGAGAGATAACAGAATTCACATTTTCATGAGACTTTTGATTTGGATGAAATTTAGGATTTGTCTCAGGTTGACTAGGAAATCTATTTTTCTCTCTCTCACTGATTGTGTTTGCCAATTGACTGACTTGGACCTCTAGCTTAGATATGGCTTGAGTGTTGGAATTTAGCAACTGCCTATCTTGGGTCATAGCTTGCATGAAAGATTGTTGAGATTTGAGTAATGCCTCCATACTCTTTTCAATAGAACTCAATTTCTTATCAGATTCGCTAAAACCAGGAGGATTCATGGGGATTGAGTTTGGATAATGACCAAGATTTTGAGGTGGGTATGAATTAGGATTTTGAGTTGGGTATGGACCAGGATTGGGCTTTTGAAAAACAGGTTGAGGATTTTGATTTTACTGATTGTATTGACCTTGGTTCCATGAGAAATTTGGGTGACTCTTCCAACCAGGATTGTATGTGGGTGCATAAGGATCATTCCTAACTCTAGGTTGAAACATGGCATTGGCTTGTTCAATTTCAGGGCAATTCTCTACCACATGATTAGGAGAACTACAGTTTGCACAGAGAGACATTTGAGATGACACATTATTGGTTTCTAAGGCTTCTAAACGTCTAGTGATTGTAGCTAACTTAGCTTCGGTTGCAACAGAATTACCAACTGCGTGTAAGCCCTTAGATGAGTTAGATTTTTCAGTTTCTTGATTAGGTTCCCTAGTTGACTCCCACAACATTGTTCTTTCAGCTAACTCCTCAAAAAATTGCCAAGCTTCATCTTCATCTTTGTCCATAAACTTACCATTACACATAGACTCTAACAAAGCAGTGGTTTGGCTATCTAAGGCTTCATAAATAATTTTGCAAAGTCTCCATTTTTCTATACCATGTTGAGGACACTTAGACAACAACTTTTTAAATCTATCAAAATATTTCCAAAAAGACTCATTCCGATTTTGTTGAAATTGGTTGATTTCATTCCTAAGTCTGTTTGCCTTATGGTTTGGAAAATATTTTTTAAGAAAGATAGCAACAAATCCCTCCCATGTGGAAATAGAATTAACGGGTAGACTATATAACCACTGTTTAGCATCTTCTTTCAAAGCAAAATTAATAAGCCTGAGCCTAATGGAATCTTCACTCAATTGTTGAAGTTTTTGTAATGCACACACTTCCTCAAACTCTTGAATGAAAAGATATGGATCCTCTCCCTCTACCCCAGCAAACCTAGGTAACATGCTAATGTTGTGATGTTTGATTTCAAAGTTATTCGCGGTTACTGCGGGTAAGACTATGCATGAGGGTTGAGCGGTACGAGCGGGGTAACAACGGTCTTTGAGTGAAACAACCATGACTACGGGTTGAACTTCTAATTCTTTTGACTCAATTCTAGTGGGTGAAGAGAACTCGAGTTGCCTCACTACTTTAGGAGATGAAAGATTGGTTTGTCTAACTAATCTAGATGAAGTGTCTCGAACCCAAGCACTTTGCATACAAGAGAAGTAAACAATTCGGCACGTAGCAGACAAGAGCTATAAGTAAACACCTAAAAAAATGGAAAATTAAAAAGAAAAATCTATATTAACCTAAAAAAAAAATCTAGACCTTGCTCCTAACAATAAGATACTACTAAAAGTCACAACTCAAAAAGCATTCGTCCTGACTGGCCAGGCAGGTGCAAGCATTGCCAAGAGGCTAAACACCTTTCTAGACACCAATCCAAATTAGCCAGGTAAGCGTCACGCTTGCCTAGACACCAAACGAAAGAATACTTAGTGATTTGTTCCTCCTAGATTCTCTTCCTAATTGAGCGCGAGATCCTAGGGGCCAACGTCTACTTAATTTTATTAAGGAAAGGGTATGCAGGATGAACGACTTAGTGATTTGTGGGCCAAGGAAAGGGTGATGAAATCCCTCACCTTATCTTGTAATTGGGTGGCACCCTTAAGATTGATTAAATGATGCAACACACAAAGAACAAGAAAATAAACACTTATGGATGCACTATACTACGTGGGAAACCAATAAATACAATAAAGAAATCTAGATGATGTGATCCTATGTGAGAGAATGAATGATGCAGCAAATTGGTTTTTAACAAACAATTAACTAACTAATATTTTTGGGTTTTTTGAATTTTGAATTTTTTTGTGTTTTTTCAATAATAAAGAAAAAAATAGAGAGAGGTGATACGGAATACCGAAAAGCGCTTCCAAAAATTTCAAAAGAGACAGCGAGGCCTTCCAACGATCTTCTTGTCCAAACTTTTCTCCGCTTCACTATTCCCAAAAAAAAAACAAGAAACTAATCCGAAGAATTAATATCAAGGTGTGAAAAATACCAATAGTCCCCGGCAGCGGCGCCAAAAACTTGATGTGTAAAATAACTGCAAGCGCACAGTGGTTAATTGTAGCAAATACAGGTCGATCCACAGAGACTATGAATTTTCAAAACCCTAATAATTAAATCAGGCGAACTAGACAAATAGGTTTGAGATGAGTTTTAATTAACCTAATTAAACTAATTAACAAAGATTATCAAATAATATGGAAAACCTAGGAATCCAAATCCGTTAATCAATCACAATTAATATCACCTCGCCCTAAAACCAATCCTCTTTTCTTCACAAACAAGATATATCAATTAACGAGACAAGCATATACTATGAAACTTGTTATCTAACAATAACCTATCAAAACTTCAAGGAGCAAGCATAGGCTATGAAAAATAAATCCGGTAACAATAATATATCAAAATCACTTTGTCAATTGAACAATTAAGCACCAAGAAAAATTATGAGAATCAATTAATAGGAACAAGAAGAAATCGAGAGCAATTAAATTAACTTCATCTTCATCTTCATCCTAGAATAAATAATTAGCTACGCATGATTATGTAAACGAAACAAATATATATTAAAAGCATGACAATAAGGAATTAAAATTTAACCCACGTTAACCAAAACAAAGGTAATAACCTAGTACAAAACAAATAAACATAAGATAAAACAAAATATATTTATTAAAACTAACAAAGATATAACTCCTGAACATAAACAAATTGACGTATTATTAAGGAGACTAGAAAAAGTTGTTGCGAATTGAAAGTAAATAACGAAACAAAGTTGTGTATAAAAATTGTTTGAATAAAGACAATTAAATCTATTTCTACTCCTAAATTATCAGATCTATGGTTGGTGTCTAAAATTGGTGTCTCAAATACAAGAGAGATGGCCATATATATAGGGAAAAATAAGGGGTTTGGACCCTTTGAATACAATCCAATCTTAAATATAATTTCTTCAATTTCCTTTTCTTCTCGGATAAGTATTCGATTTTTCCTCCAATTTCTTTGACTTCAAGAATTTTCCACCTCCTTTCCCTTTTTGCACCTTTTCCTGCTTGAAATCAGTTTTTATTTATTTTCCTACAAAACAAAATAAAACAATTTATTAATTAATAAAATTACGAAAACTAACATAAAATAGGTATTAAAAATATGATGAAATATGGACCTATCAATAGACTCAAAGGTTATCGACAAGTTCGATACAGTAAATGGGGTATAAATTGAATAAACAAGAATGACAATAAATGTCGACAAGATCGACGATAAATGGAATAATACCATAATAAGCATATTTAAAATAATCTCACTTGAACAAGAAGTGAAGGGAAAGCACTTGCCTCGAATTCTCATCTATCATGAAATGTCACCGTAATACTGCTTTCATCTCTTATCTTACGGCGTCACAATCTTCTAATTCGTTCATTATTTGGTTCAACGCTCTTGCGGTTTCCACAAGTCAATTTCTCTGTTGGAAGAAGATAATCGAAGACGTCCCCTCTGAACATATATGTTTTCCCGTTGGAAAACGCCTCACAGTGAATCCAACAACCACAACCAATACCTCATCCACCTTCATCCTTCCTCATTTAACCCTCACTTATATCCGTCGACAATTCTGAGTCAACTTCCCACTAAATCCCCGGATAAAAAAATCTTCTCCGAACTCAGGAATCCAATCTATATAATATTTTAATATCCGTAAATCCTACTTAAAAACGAAAATAGGGTTACGGAAAATAACGGCAACTCTCCATTTAAAAGGTCTCTAATTATCTCTAAGTATTCGCTAATCAATAAATTATTCAAATAGCACTCCTACTTTAAATTGGCTCTTATGAATTTTCTATAATTCTCTAAATTTCACTAGTTTAATAATATTAACCTCTATTTAAACTCAAAAATAAAGCCACAATCCATTTTTATCCAATTCAAATCCATAATTATTATTCTGGCTTTTAACCAAACCTAATTTATCAAAATAATTTTACTTTTAATTATCCTCACAATTCTAATTTGTTTTACTCATTTTTAATATTAATCCGATTTTAACCTCTAAAATAATTGGTTCATACAAATCTCAAAAACAATTCTCATAAAAGCTCTACTTTAATTAAATCCATTTTAGGGAAATAATAATATTATAAATCTCTATTTTATTACAGAAATAAAATAACCCAAGAACTCATTTTAATCTTGTAAATAATTTAATAAAAAAATTTCGAATTTAGTCTCTAAAATAATCTGACTCGATCCGGTTAATTAAAATAATCCAGAAATATTTATTATTAGCTTTCCAAAATAAAATCACATTTTATTCTATTTATTCATAAATATTTCCTCTTTTATTAATGAAACATTAAATCTCTAAATTACGTCACAAAATATTTCTATTTAATTACTAAATCAATTACCATTTTAATTAATTAATTCTCACAACATAAATAATAATCAAATTTTAAAACCAATATACCCTTTTTTTTATTTATATAATTATTTATGTAACTGAATCATTAATTATTTACAAATGATTGTTAACAACTAACTAATCAAAATACACTTCTCATTAACTTATATAAATTATCCACAATTCTTTAAGATTCCCTAATTTAATCAATATAAATCTCCCTTAAATCTCACAATATTTCTTTTTTTTTTCACTAATTAATTAATTACACCATTTTTAGGAAATTATTAATTACCAACTATTTTAAATAACGATCCAAATAAATAAATCCCGATTCGATCATTAATTTATCATTACGTTATTATTTTATTATTTTATTCGACGGTGACCACGGCGTGGACCCCACCGACACCACCACCGTGGGCCCCACACCCTCCCATGCTTCTCTCTCCCCTGCACAAACTCTCTCACAATCTCCCATCTCTCTCTCTCTCTCTCTCTCTCTCTCTCTCTCTCTCTCTCTCTCTCTCTCTCTCCCTCTCTCTCGTTCATCTCTCCATCCTCACCTCTCCTTACCGCCGTCCTTCTCAATCTCTCTACATACCTCCGATTTCCCCCTGATCTCTCCCCCCCTTTTTCCTCTTTCTCTCCTTCATCTTCTCAACTCTCGCCCTCTCTGTTTCCCAATCTCTCGACTCACCCCCTTCATCCCCTCCGTTTAAACTAACCAACACCACCACCACACGGTGGTGGTCGTATACCATCACAACACACACACACGAGTCCTAACCCTCACCCCACTCTCATCTCTCCGTCGCTATTCCTCGCCTCCTCACAACCCCAAACAACACCACCACCGCAGCGGTAGTGGTCGACTTCTCCCAAACTACCAACAGTCGACATCAAGCACTACTCCTCATTTCCCCCTTGGTCAAGTCGAACCACCAGCACAACAAACCCCATCCAAAACTCTGATTGACATTTTGTTTTTGTAAAAATATAAATGGTCGAGCTTTGTATCCAAAAATGAAGTAACCGGGTCTGTTTTGTATATTTATCCAAAAAAAAAATAGTCCGTTTGTGTTCTCTGTTTTTGTGAATATAAGTCCCAATTTTTTTCTGTTTAAATAATTGAAGAGACAAAACGTGGGGACAAAAGGAAGTGATGGGACATTTCTGTGTTTTGTGAAAGTTAAAGCTCCGTGTTTTGTGAAAAGCAGCACGAATTTTGCGAAAGAATATGCTGTCTCCTCCTCCAATCAGTAATAATAATCTCATTTCACCCCGGTTAATTAAAACGAAACTTTAATTTCGCTTCCTAAAATAAATTCGACCTAAAAACTAAATTCTATTTTCCTAAATTTCCTAATTTTAATAAATACCCAATATATAAATAACTATAAAATAATATTTACTCACATATGAATATATATAAAATTTTGAAATTTTTCCAAAAACGCACTAATTAAAATATACTAGTGCATCACTCTTAAATAATTTTTTTTTAAAAAAAAATCTGGTAGGGAAAATTAGTTGAAAATTCGCGGTTATTACAATTTCATTGTTTTCCTTTCCTCTTTATTTCTTAATCGAATCGGAGTACTTAAATTAAGGAATTTATTGATATACATAAATCATGGTGACAATCATAGTGAATATTATTTAAACAAGATATTTGGAATTTGACTTCACCATTGTAGGTAAAGAAAAGGAGATTTGAATTATTTCACATAATTTGTGTTTCATCTTAGTCTGAAAAGAAAAATTTCCCGTAATGGATCTAACATGCTCGATGTCATTCTTTTAGTTTTTATCATTTTTTTCTTACTTCGGCATAATGGATCGGACAAGTATTTTGTTTTGCAGAATTGCTTTTTCTTTAATTTCTCTTTAATTTCTATGTTTATGTCCAATGTCAAGGTAAAAAACGAGTTTCTCTTGCTCCACTATCTCCTGGGTATTCACTAAATGGTTGGTTTTTCTATTGTAATTCACAATATCCATGGATTATCCATATTATGACCCATCTTCAATTAAATCAAAAGATTCTCTATTCAATACATTTAGCATTTCCTTTTTCTGTTATGGAAATACATATGGAGAATCAAGCTATAATGACATTTTTTGTTCAATACATTTAACATTTCTTTTTCTGTTATGGAAATACATTAAACCAAAAGATTCTCTATTATGGATATGGAAATGCATTAACTTAAACATAATTTACTCCACCATTATAGGTAAAGAAAAGAAAATTTGAATTCTTTTTTAATCGTACCATTAATCAGTGTCTCATCTCCATCAGAAAATGGTATAGTAATGGATCTAACACTTTAGTTTATATCATTCTTTTCTAATTTTAGCATAATGGATCAGATAGATATTTTATTTTACAGGATCATTCTTCTTTTATTTTCTCTAATTTCTATGTTTATGCCACGTCAAAAACGAATTCCTCTTACTCCACTATCTCTTGGATCTTCACATAATGGTAGGTTTTTCATTGTAATTCACAATATTTATAGATTATCCATATTATGACCCATTTTCAATTATTGGTGATTAAGTCAACCCAATCTTTCTATTTATTACATAATAAATTTTGAAATTCAAATTACTTATTTAATACACAATCTTTCAATTTAATTCATTATCTTGCTTGATTTTTCACCAATAAGTTTCCTCCCATATATTTTTTAAATAATTTTGAATTCATAATTACTCATTTATGAAAACTATGACTCATTCAAAATTTTGTTTAATATTCTAAATATAACGTATTTACATTGTAATTCACAATATTCACGGATTATTTATGTTATGATCCATTTTTCAATTATCTATAATCAAGTCAACACAATCTTTTCATTTAATACGTGATAAAAATTTGAAATTCAAATTACTTATTTAACACACAATCTTCCCAATTAATTCAAAATCTTACTTGATTTTCTCTTATCAATTTTTCAAAAATTTAAATTACTCATTTATGGAAACTACGACTCAATCAAAATTTCTTGATATTATTTTTTCAAACTTTTCTTTCTTTTACCAGTTCCTCCATCTCTTAATATATATTACGTATATATTTACATGTAAATATATATTCTTCATTTCTTAAAAAAAAGTTTAACTATATATAGTATCAATTAACATAAATTATTCATATCTCTATCTTTTTTTTCCCAAAATATCCTTTTTGACTGGTTAAAAATCTTAAATTTAAACGTATTTTTTGAATCAATTAAATTTGTTGTCCCTATTGTCATTGCGTTCAACAAAATTAGTACTATATATATCAACGAAACTCCATCCATCTGGTATTGTTTTTACTGATGTTATTTTCCTTTCTTATGTTGTCTCTCCATTTTTTGTCGCTATTTTTTATTGATCTTTTGTTCTATTCAATGCATAATACATTTATAATTACATGTTATACATGTGCCTAATATGTTTGCTTCGTATTAATTTTTATTTTAACAGAACAAGCGTCAACGATCGTAATCATTGGAATTCTCATCAAATATTAAACCAGATATAAAAATATGAACACGGTAGATTTTATATATTCTTAGTAAAAATTTAGGCGTATGTCTTTTTAAATGTTCAGTGTATTATTTGCAAGTTAGGTTACACACTAGAAAATGGATGCATGCATTATTGTTCATACGAATCGGGTTGCTAAAAGAATTTTTAGCACAACCGCTACCAAGATTATGCATGTTTAGGTAACGAAAATGAAATACTTTAAGGAATACATAAACAAACATCATATTTGATATCCTTTTATACATATTTTCGAAGGTTAACTATTATTCTTTGCATATATGTTTGACACAAAATTTTCAATAAAAATTGCTGCAAAATCATAAATTTATATTTATCTTAAAGTGCTTACTTTTCAGGAAAATTTATCTATGAAGATAATATTTTGGAGATCAGTGAAAATGATGATTAGTGGAAGGACTTTATCGAAATTTGGCATTAGTAAATTATTATATTATAGCAACAAGCATTGGTTTTTACAATTAAAAGTCAATATAATCTTTACATCCTTTGCAAAAGAAATTTTTCTGTTTTATGTAGAATTTATGCAAGAATTTGAATTCAATTATGTCTTATTTATATCTCTTTTTGGTAGATAAAATTAGAGTAATGCTGAGTATCCTATATATATATCCAAAATATATCCCAAATGACGTGGATAACATGGATGGTTTTAATTCGTGAACACATATGTATACAAGCGGGGGGTTCGGGAAAGTTAGTCTTCTCTTAGTTTTAAAATATCTCATTATATCTCTTTTTGGTAAGAGAAATTAAATCTTGCCTTAGTTGTGAAATCAATCAAAAATGAATTTACATATTTTGATTGGACTCTTTGATAATTGAATTATATATGTAGCGTTAATTATATGGAGTAACTTTTGCTAGAATACATTGGAAACCATATATACTCATACATAAATGATACTACATTTATTTTTTGTCATAAGTATCAATTAACATTAGTTATTCATATATTAATTTTTTTACTTTAAATTGTAAAATTAAAATAATAAATTTGTTAAATATAACTAACACCTATAATTTATGTAAATCACAATATTTATTATAAAAAATCACATAGCACTAACTGATAGTTTAGAAAATCAATGACTTTTTTTTTCTTATCTCCATTCAATTGAGAAAATCCGTGGATAACAATAAACCATATCTCATTCAGAATTTTATTTGATTTTCTCTTACCATTTCTTCTATCTTTTATTTTGACAATAATTAATTAGAATTAAATTATATACAGTCCCCTTATATTTCTTCTTGATAAATATAATTAATTCTTGCCTTATTTCTAAAATCAATTAATATCAATTATATATTTTTTATTTTTTTAATGGGTTTTTTAATATTTTCAATTATATAGTTACAATATGTCGTTGCCTTTAGGCGATGGTGAGACATTATGAACCAAATTTTTATATAAATTTATTAGATACATCATACATTTATAGATCATGGAATATCTTTTAAATTACTTTTTCATAATTGATTTTCATATTTTAATTACAATTTTAAGTTTTTCAGTGTTTAAAATGCGAGAAGTCGCCGTTAGACGATGACGAGAAACCTTGAAACTCATGAATCTTATAAAAAAATTTGTATACATTTATGTGATTATGAGATATCTAATATGGTACATTTTCATAACTAGAATTGGAGTTATGTACCTCTTTTGTAAAAAAAACTGTCTACGACAAATAGGAGGCGAATGTCACTGTTTTAATTTGATAATTTTGACATGGATTAAAAATATTATTATAATTTAATATAGACAAAATGACAGTTTGTAACCCCTATGTATTTGGGTTTTGTCAAATTGGTCCAGATTTACGTTTTTAGCACTTTACAACCCCTATCTTCAAATCTCGCTTCATATTACAACCCCTCCCGTCTAATTGACCTATTTTACAAGCAAAAATGAGTCAAAAACCTCTATACATAAGGGGTACAAACTGTCATTTTTGAAGATAGGGGTTGTAATATGAAGCGAGATTTGAAGATAGGGGTTGCAAAGTGCTAAAAACGTAAATCTGGACCAATTTGACAAAACCCATATACATAGGGGTTACAAACTATCATTTTGTCTTTAATATAATCTTTTTTATTTTTTTAAATTTAAATATTTTGTTAAACTATTTTTTCTAATTTTTAATCACATTCGTAGCGTAAGTTACTATTGATAATATGACTATAAATTGGACGAGGTCAATATTGTGCATAACAAAAATAAATAAACATTAATCTTTAAATTCATATTTTAAAAAATTATTATAACTTTTAGAGCGCGTAGCGCGGGCAAAAATCCCAGCATGATCATTGTAATTTGTAAATTAAAATCAATTAATATCTTATCAATCATTGGTTAAACATTGATTTATGTAAAATTGTAATCAATTATTAATGATCATTTCAAAAAAATTAATTAAATACATAATCAAATATTTTATATCAAACAAATCATATAAAATAGAATATCATTATAACATTATAATTCCTAAAATCATTTAACAATAAGATCGTGTGTATTTCTTATAATCCTTTTGTCTAAACTATTTCTAAATTTTTGTTAATCAATTGATTTCATTTATTGTGAGTATCAAATATAGTAACTTAGTGAGATAATTGTATTATATAAACTTTAATGCTACATCCTAAATTTTATATTTTATTCTATAAAATCGTATATCGATTTATTGGTAAAACTTGATACAGTTTATTATTTATTATATATCATATCATTGTTTTTTAGAAAAAACATATATTTCTTATAATCTTTTTGTATAAATATTCCTAAATTTTTGTTAATCCATGACTTTCATTTATCATGAGTATCTAATTTAATAATCAAATAAGATGTAATATCAAATTAATATTCCTTCTCCTCATTTTACAAATAAACTAGCTTAAAACCCGTGCGATGCACGAATTTGTTATTATATGATTATTTATTTAATTTGAATTGAATGATATGATTTGATAATAGGTATACATAAGTTTCCCATAATATTTCTAGAAAATGAGATATTTTAGTTAGAAAATATAGAAAATATGATACATTTTAGCTGAAAAAGGTAAGAGGTTGATAATTAGTAATTATTATATTATTATTTTATTTAATTAAATAGAATCCATAAAATATAATTGGAAAAAGAGAGAATTTAGTTAGATAAAATAGAAAAGGTAATGTATTTTAACTGAAAAAGGTAATTGGTTAGTTAATAGTAATTATCATGTATTTATTTTATTGAGAAGAATTTTCCGTGATATTTTTAGAAAAGAAGAATTTTAGTTAGATAAAATATAAAAAAGATAATGTATTTTACCTGAAAAAGGAAATTGATTAGTTATTAAAAAGTTAAAAAATGTAATATGTTTGACATGAAAAATTGATTAGTTATTAGTTATTAGGAGGGAATTTAAAAAAGATAATGTATTTTACCTGAAAAAGGAAATTGATTAGTTATTAAAAAGTTAAAAAATGTAATAGGTTTGACATGAAAAATTGATTAGTTATTAGTTATTAGGAGGGAATTTATATAAAATTAAGTAAGGGTACTGACCGACCAAACTTTTAATGTTTCGGCTATTATAATATAGTATAGATATGTTTGATCAACTATCGTCACTGAACACTTCACGGATAAAATGGAGGATCAAGTTTCGTGTGACAAGAAAGCGACCTTCAAGTTTCATCATAAACTAATATTAGAGATACGTTAAAAGGATGCAACTCTGAACGATGATGTAAGGACATGGTTTTAACAAGTATATAATGCAAGTATATATGTTGATCTTGGTGATTTATTTAGTCTTACAAATTTTTACAACAATCCTTTTCGAGTTTTTGTATAATCATCATGCTTTGGTTTTTAATCATCGATTAATTGAATAAATAAATTAAATTTCCCGTGTGCGAAGCACGTGCCATATTGCTAGTATGGCAAAAATCTGCTTACGAATAAATCATAAATACTAGTTATACTAATTATAATACTAAATTTAATGTTATGATATATATTATTATGAGGTTAATGATCCTATAGTTAACTGTAGGAGAATTTCCTAAAGTTAACCAGTAAAATCAAGACACATCACATAGTTTCCTGAATAAAAAGACATATCATTAATGTCCCTGCGGGGCCCTTATAAATAAAAGGTAACAAATGCATGATTTTAAAGGTGAACTTTAGGAAATTCTCCTAAAGTTAACTGTAGGAACATTTTTCTCTATTATTATTTAATAAACAAAATTTATCCATTAAAACTAAATAATATATATTAGGGTTTTTCTTTTGTGTGCCCAAGGGCATACAATAAAAGATGAGTTGTCAAAATTTAATTAGCTCCTACTTATTAATAATAATGGACCCCTCCGTATGCACAAAAAATCCCACTAATAAAAAGAAGTCACCTCATAAAAGTGCCGTGAAAGTAAGTGACTAATGTGTGCCCTTGGACACACAATAGAAAGATCCTATATATTATATTACCTACAAAAATATATAATATATTTCAAATAATATAGTCGAATTGTGAAGAATAATGAATATATTGTAATAATCAAATGTATATATGATTCAAGTTATAAACATTGTTTATAAATTATTAAAACACTTATAAATCAAGTATATTCATGTCCTTACTTATCAAGCATTTCACGAACACGTTAATGAACATGTCCACGAACAAGTTAATCGAACTTGTCACGAACTATGTAGTTATTACCGTGTGCAATGTAAGCTCTGTGTACTTTATCACTTTGTGCATTGTAAGTTTAACATGTCCACGAACAAGTTAATTGAACTTGTCACGAACTATGTAGTCATTACCGTGTGCAATGTAAGCTCTGTGTACTTCATCACTATGTGCATTGTAAGTTTAATTGTACATTCATCGTTTAGTTCTTTTTTAAAGACAGATCTCGAGTTGACACGATACATTTCTAATAAAATAAAATTTTAAATATAATAATCATAAATAAAATAAATTAGTTTTAGCTTAAAGAAAAAAAGAATAGTGATCACTTGACATACATGCCTTTTCAGTTGTACCCTGGAGTTGAAGATCACATTTCTTAGATAGTACCATGACATTTAAAAAAAAGAAAATTCCAATGAAAACCATTGCATCTGAAACTATGAATAACTTAAACTCGATCCATCAAGTTTTGTAAAAAGCTCAAGTTGAACTGAAACAATATGATTTATCAAGTCTCAAAAGCATCTCAAATATGTGTTAATGGTTCATCATATGTTGAAGGAATTTGGTTAGCATACAAAGTTGGATAGAATGATTTTTTGAATCAACGATAAAAATAGCCTTTTGATAAAAAAAAGTGGCTAGGATTAAAATATTTCTAGCTTAATATTTAGGTTGCAAGTTGATGAGGAGCTTAATAATTAGGTTGTAAACCTTTGACATTAATTTAATATATATTCTGGCATTTTACAACTTAAGTTTTAAGTTGTAAGACCACCATCCACCTTAACTATTAGGTTGTAAGAGTACTATTAGGTTGTAAGAGTGCCTCAGGCCTCGTAATTTGGAATGGGCAGTGCCCACTTGCTTTTTTAGCATTGGATGAAAGAGTGAAAAATTGGGCAAGGCCATGGTGCTGGGCAATGCCCATTTGCTGACGACTTGATGTTTTTTGTTTTTTTATCACTTTTATCGATCAATGCTCATGCCCCTCGACTCTACTTATGCAACGTAAATAAATTTTTAACGTATATATTAGTAACGATAATATTATACTTCTATAAATGTAAAAATTTTATACCCTATTATTCATACTTTCTTCTTCTTAAAAAAAATTCTCTTAAAAGATGAATCCAAATAGGCACGCTTCTTTTTTACGAAACTTTCATTTCTAGTATATGTATGAACATAAATGTCATTTGTAGTATAGTTCAATGAGAGTTTTCAATTCTGGTATAGCTGAGGAGATCACTAGAAAACGACATTTGAAGTAGCGGCGAAAGCTATAGAAATGAAAATTTGGCCACTTTGGTGTAAGCCCAAAAAGATGAACAGATATTATGCGGAACTATGTTTTTTTTAAGCCCAAAAATGACAAAAATTTCCAAAATTCTGCATAAATTTTTTATTGAAATGAAGCAAACAAAGTATATGAAATGAAGCACACTAAAATTAAAATGCAAACATTGAATTATAAAAGCTTGGATAAAATCACCAACATATTAAAATGGTTTAATAAAAACCACAAAGTTGAAATTGAGTGAGGACACCATCATAGTTAGCTAGTCCTTAATCTTCATCAGGCGCATTCCACGCAGCCCACCATTCCGCTTCGTCACGTTCGTCAAGTTTCTTCCGTAAGGCCTTACACAGTTACACTCCTCAACTAATGCAGCTCGCTGCTCAAAGTATTCTTCTTCTGTGTTATTTCTATTTCTACATACGATCATGTTTGTCATTCCAAATCTTCTTCACCTCTAGATATTTTTCCACTTCGTCCTCAACCTCATCAAAAGTTGCACCCAATCTTTACCCCTTATGTTCTTTCTGTTCGTATACTTGTGCATTTTATTATAGAACATGTTCCGGCCATGTTCTTCCTCGACTTTCAAGGCCGCTTCTTGATTTCTTTTCCTAATGCTTAGTTCATGCTCCATCGGACGCTGGTAATCTTACATCTCGCTCCTACTTGGACCGAAATTCATAGGCCTTTTTCCCTTATCCATTTGGTGCAAACTGCCTTTTAGGGTATTTAATAAAATGATAAATGTTGTTGTATGAATATTTACTAACCGAAGGAAAGACTTATGTATACAACAAAGGTGTGATTATTATTTCATAGTAAAGATAAGAAGATGAGACTACTCAAATTTAATATTTTGCAGAACTTTTCAGTGCTTTTTCAAAGTACTGTACATTCACGGGATTCTTAAATATGTGAGAAGAAGAAGTGGTTTCAGTGCTTGTTCAATTATGTAGAATCTTTCAGTACTTTTTCAATTATGTACTGCTAGGTACTTCGTTAAGCTATTTTCATGTGTGTAATCAAGTCATTAACATGAAAGTTAACGTTAAGCTATTCAAATTTCCCTTTCAGAAGTGCATAGAAATTTTATATATTTGTTCCTGTGCTTTCACGGGCTAGTTGAAGACCATGTAATAATTCATCCCTGAAGTCCCTGTTAGGTCCCGACGTGGGGGAAATAAGCTAAAAGGGGGATTGAATAGATTATTGCCTTTATAAAACCTTTTTAAATAATTAGACTTAGGCATTTTTAAACTTTTCTTCCTCTTTAAAATAAATTACTCAGTCGAAAGTAATTAATAAACAATAAAGAGTGCGGACGCAAAGTAAAGAGAAAGAAAGCAGAGACACAATCGATAATAAAATTAATATTGTATGTGTTAATTTACAAGGTAAATTATCATAAAAAAAAAAAGTTTGAATATTTGCAGTCTAAATATAAATTAAATTAATATTGTATGTTTTATATTAGTGCAGGCACATCTAAATTATTTCTTTTCAACATAAACCCTTACCCTAAATTATAAAAATACATAATATTGTTTAGATTGCTTCATAGTATAATTAATTTGATGTATATTTTTTTTCCTTTTTACCTAATTAGATTATTATTGTTAATGTACAATAAAAAACACAAGTAACTAGAATTATGAATACAGGTACCATCTTCAAACCTAAATTGTAAGTTGGAAGGAGTTATAGTCAAAGATACCATGTATAAGTTGACATAAAAAATGGGCTAGTTGTTAAAAGAATTGGGCCCAAATGCTTTGTTTTTACACGCATACACATAATCAAATTTTGAAACTTGTCCAACGGGTTTCATTTCAGACTCAACATTTCCCTTGATAATAAGAACATATATTTATTTTTAAGCTAGCATTAAACATTTGAATGCATTTTGATTGAACTTGTTGTGTGCGCTTGCAAGTAAATCATACAATAATTGAAATCTTATATTGGCTAATCTTTAAATTTTGGATATCTTAAACTAGTTTCACTTCTGACTTAATATTATATATTACAATAAATTTTTCTCGTAAATGAACAAAAAAATTATGTATATAAGACTGTTTGTATTTCCTTCATTAGAGCTTGGTAGGATGCAGATGCAGAAAAAGCAGCTGAGTAAGGGGATTCAGATCAGTAAAGAAGATCCAGCCAACGTGTTCACTTGATCTCAGAAGATAGTATAAGCATTTTCTTCTCTTATATATAACGTTGAAAAGATGTAACAGCCCCAGATCCGGGGTCAGGACCTGGTCGTTACGGTCTCAATTTCCATAACTAATACTTGCACTTGAATCAAAATAAATAAACTGCATGCTATGACCCCGTAATAATATCACATCACACAACCAGTTATAGTCCCAGAGATGAAATTGAAATAAGTCTCTAACCATAGGATCCACAATTCATAAGTTATTACAACCCAAAATGATTACAGCATAATTTATAGTTTCTTGCCGTCGATTAACATAGGTTATACATATAGATAATCTGATAAACAAGAGCTGCCAGCCTAGGCTACTGGTTGCTCCTACCTCAGCAATGGTAGCAACGATATCAGCGGGCAGTCCTACGACTGGGGTCACCTGCTTGTGCCGAGTGCGCCTTACGCGGGCCATCAGACCTAGCTGTTGTTGTGATATAATAAATAAAGCAAGGGTGGGCAATAGTCCACCAAAAATAACGTATAACTGAACAATAATATATAAAAGTAAAAAAAATATCCTTGAAACCATATGCCATGCATGAAACGAACAAGACACTAGTGTAATGTAAAAGATGAAGTTACGAGGTAAGTAAAGGTACTTTTAGTTCTGAACAGTTTTCAAACCCTGTCAACACGAGTGGTACTTCATGTTGCAGAAAATAAATAGATTTGGATGATGAACTAATACTGGAGTATGTCGCGCCAGATGACACCACCTTACAATGATCAGTCGCAGGTCGTGCATCTCAAAATTTGTTTATCTACATGTAGAAGGAAGAACATATGGACACCACCATACGCCGGATCTCCCTAGCCATCTTTGGGCTTAGATGGGACCGGCGCCACTCGGACCCTATTTCCAGGATGGACTGTCCCACAGCCTCTTATACCAGTTTCAATGATGGATTGTCCCACAGCCTCTTACACATTACACAAATACTAATAGTTCGAGTAAATTCATGACTCTGAAACGTAAAGTTCGTCCCCCTTTCCCCAAGTATAAGACTTGTTGATAAGACTCCACAAAGTAGTCGTATCTAGTTGGAAAGGAAAATTCACCAATATTTCTCAAGCTGTTGCTTGTTAATGGATATCGACTTGTTCCAACAATCTTACCCCTCGAATGATGAGAAAGTAATACAAAGACTCAATTTGATGAATAGAAACCAAGTTGCGAGTGAAAAGAATAGTTTCAAAAGATTTATGACCGGGCAGTCAAACAAAATAAATAACAGCTCTCAAGTAAGGTTCCCTTATAATCTGGAAGATAGATTTAAATGAAAAATAGAGTTTTAGGAACCTCCCCTTGATAAAAATAATCATAATAAGAATCAGAAATATTTTACATAATATTTGAAGGTCGAAGATAATATTTGAATAAATCATTTTTAAAACTAGTTAAAAGAATTAAATAAATATTCAAAGAATATTTATTAAATCATAAATATTTAAAGAATATTCTTAATATAAAATATTGCTCATAAATAACCCTCGAATGAATATATAAAAATATTCACTAAATAAATAAATCCTCGAATCAATATTCAAAATAATATCCATTAAATAAATCAACCTTAAATGAATATTCAAAATAATATTCGTTAAATAAATAAAACTCAAATGAATATTCAAAACAATATTCATTACAGAAATAATGGAAAAATATTTATGTAAATATCTTCCTCAGAAAATAATCACAATATATACAGAGATACTGACTCCCGGTCTATACTTGTAGAATGAGATTCATATACCCTTCACTAAGGGTCTTAGCAATATCCGGCTTATAACCAATAAATCACATCTAACTTGTAAGCCAATATCAAGTCATAAAACAGTATTAATTTGAAAGCAGACATGCATGCTATGGCATATGTATAACAACAATCAAATCATATATATTATCACAACAACAGTTCCAAAATGTTTGGAAACTTGCCTGGTAAACTGGTGGGGGTAGTGTGTCCTGGGACAGTCCGGTGATCTATAAACAATCAAAATATTTGAGATTAATCATTTAACGCTTTTGAAATGCTAAGTAGATGCTTTACTTAGGTTAAAACACGTTTTCAAGTTATCTCGTTATGCACCCTTTAGTGTACTCTTATTAACATCGTTATGATCCGACACTTGTTCGTTATTAAGGCATGTCATTACACTTACACTTGGTAGGTACTTAAGTCGTATAAGTTCTAAGGTCGGTCGTTTACTAACAAAGATTATACCTCGAGATTTATTGTCCATTTTCTAAGTGGTTTTCCAAAGTTATAACAAAGTGTTCCTCAAAGGGGTTCATTCGCACTTAATCTCGATTCGACCATTTTTATAAAATCGAAAAACGATCCTTTTGACATGAGGCCTTCTCTCACACCTTCCTTATGATCTCTAATATTTAATTATCAAGATTCGCCACTGAATTATTTATGTTAAGGGGGTTCAATTTCAGTTACGAACTCGCACTTACGGTTTCGAATTCGAACCACTTTTACTAAATTGGCCATATCTCCTAAACCGTAAGTCCATTTGTGTCAATTTTCACGCCAAAACGATCTATGACTAGAGATATACAAGGGCAGGTCATGTAATCATCAAGATCAGAAATTTAAGGCTATTGTTATGCACGAATTTTAAGGGTTAACGAAATTTCGGCATTACGACGGCTATAAATCGGATATTTCCAAAATTACAATCCTCCCATAAACATGGTTTCCACTCCAAATCACATATACATGTTATTTAACATTGAACTAAGGCCAAGCAATGCCTTTCCGTCTAAATCATTTTATCATAAATCAAATCCCAATCATAGCTTTAATGCCTTAAACATACATAATATCACTAAATCTCCACAAAACTCATCCAATAATCATAAAAACTCAAACTAAGATCTAGGGTTTCAAATGTTATACCTTCCTTGAAGTGTGTATAAGCCTTAATGAATCTTGTATAGTCCTTGTCTAAGTTTGATCTAGCTTGGATCATCCAAAGAAATCAAGAAATCAAAAGTTAGTTCTTGAAATCACTATTCATCCTCAACCTTCATTATTTTATAACTCAAGAATGGAATTGAATTTGAGGCTAAGATTCATAGGACATCTTAATTTGGAATTATAGAACTTACCTAATTAATCTTGAGATTTTTGAATGGTTGGAAGTGGAAGATTGCTCCTTGAATAAGGGCTAGGCCGAGAGCTCCTTCAATGGGGTTCTTGGTGTTGTTTTCTTTTTGTTTGCTTGGTTACTTAGCATAAAGTGATTTACCAAGATAATATCTAGCTATTTTGCTTTAATAAAGTGATGATGGAGGCGAGCTCATCCAAGTGCCATGTGTTGGTATGTTATGGTGAGGATGATGCAAAGTGCTAACTTACTTGGTTTGTTTCTAATGTTGCTAGTTACCTTTGTAACTAACTTGGTTACTTGATCCTATCAACTTGCACATGCTTGTATCTTGGCTCTCTGCTTGTTTCTTTGTCCGGTTATTACTCAATTTCATTGATCGTTCGGAGGAATATCTCAAGTATTTCTTGTTAGGGTTTTATCGGAAACCTTCTTGATATTTATACTACCATTCTTAATCCTCCTTTATAATCCTTGAATTTAAATTCCTTAAATCTCTTTAATAAATCCTTAAATCCTTCAGTATCTAGGGAAATCTCGGAGAAAATAAAAAGTGCTATTTTTCTGAATTTGATATCGTTTACATACACTTATTTTGCCTATAGATCATCAATACGAACTCGGAAATCCATTATGAATACTTCTATATAGTGTCGTCTAATAATATTTCAATTTCCACCAAAAACACTATTCATTGCTTTTTCTCTCTTTTATTCCTTGTACTTAAAAAGATGTTCTCGCGCTTCCTTGAGCGTTCCCTATCTTTTTTACGGAATCACTGGACTTATACTAGATATCGATTTAGATGACATGAGCTACCAGATATCGATTTGGATGACATGAGAATATTTCCTTTCTTGGAATACCATAGCTTATTCTTTCGACGATAGATTATTCTTATATAATTTTATCAACCTATTGCAACATTCATATCCTATAAAATACTTGAATCCAAATCCATTACATAATCATTCATTAGAACCACTGTTACATTGTAGTTGTAACCACTATTCATTTCTACACTTGATATATAATAAAAGTTTTTTTAATTCCTCCAAAAAAACTGGGTTCTTACAAAAGATAACCAACATTTATCTAAAACTCCTAAAATAACATATACTAGCTTATAATCCGTGTGATGCACGGGTTTTGTTGATATGTTATAAATTTTATTTTATGTTAGAATTATGTTTCTATATAATCATTATTTTTTATTTTAATTTTAATTTAATATAATTTAATTAATGATATGATTGGTTCAAAACTTATATTATAAAATTTTAAATTAAATATATAGTTGACGGGATTCAAATCTTGAATTTTTAGTAAAGTAATTTAATCATATAATATACCTTATTATTAGATCTAATGATTGTTATTTGTTACT
The DNA here is from genome assembly GCA_036435485.1 of Saposhnikovia divaricata. Classification (NCBI taxonomy): domain Eukaryota; kingdom Viridiplantae; phylum Streptophyta; class Magnoliopsida; order Apiales; family Apiaceae; genus Saposhnikovia; species Saposhnikovia divaricata. The sequence continues at coordinate 62,477,006 of CM071595.1, read as the reverse complement.
AAAAATTCTGCGATCATTATTCATTATATGTTTGAATCATTGAACAAAAAATATAAATAATTATACCCATGTTTTCTTATTATAAATGTATACAATTTTTAATATATTTTATTAATGATTGAAATATATGTTGTGATATTTTTGGATATATATTAATGATTGCAAGCTTAATTTTTAAATTAATAGGGGTAACGTGTTCTAATTATAAAAAATATTAATGATGGGAAAAATATGGTACAATTGATGTTTTTAGGTATTTATAAATGACAATATGTTCAAGTAAAAGTGTTTTAATTAAAAATGCAATGGACTAATTATCACTAATTACATTATTTTATTATTTATTTTAATAATTAGGATAACAGTACCGAAAACCAAACCGACAAACTTTCAATGTTTCGATTTTAATATGATAGTATAGATTTAATCTTAAAACACGTGCTTCTTGCTTGACATTTAGGCTGCAAGCTAAGCTACCAGCTTAACTAATAAGCAGACAATAGATGTCGTGGATTTATATCATTCCGCCATGTGTTGTTTTATATTATAAAATATTTACGCCTTACGACTTAAACATATAATGAACATGCAACTCAATATTTTAGTTGACACACAATTCACCAGAGCCATACATGTATTAATCCAACGATCATTTATGTTGTTGGCTAAAAATTACCGTCCATCCAACTGTGTATGTGGAACGAGACCCTATGTTGAATACATATATTCTTTTTTCTAAACTCAACCAACACTTAGCTAACTGTTAATACCCTTCCGAAGAATTACTCTTTTACCCTCCTGATATAACCATATCCCAAAAACATCTTCCTTCCAGATAAAAGGAGGTAACATTTGGGTACATTCTTCCAGACGAGGTAATACTAGGATACATTCTCCCGGACAAGAGGAGGAGACACTAGGATACATTCTTCCAGACAAGAGGAGAAGACACTAGGATACATTCTTCCAGACAAGAGGAGGAAACACTAGGGTACATTCTTCCTCCAGCACATTCTTCCTCCAGCACATCCTTCCTCCAGCACATCCTTCCTCCAGCACATCCTTCCTCCAGCACATCCTTCCTCCAGCACATTCTTCCGGGCAAAAGGCACATTCTTCCTCCAACATATTCTTCCGGACAAAAGGAGGTAACACTAGGGTCGAGCAAAACCGGTCCGAACCCAAAAAACCGAACCGAACCGGTCCGGTTTTTTGGGACCGAACCGACCGGATGCTCAGCCCTCTATAAATACCAAGCTAACTCATACATTTTAGGGGTTGAAATTTCTCACAATCACTCTCATACTCTCTCATTTCACATTTTTCTCTCTAAATTCTCAGTCACCGGAATTTGTACTTTCTGATATTGTTTCTTGTATTCTCCACCACCAAATTACTTACTCTTACACCGGAGGTGCTTGACGGCCACCACCCCCGGTCAAGCATTGTTTTGCAGATACCCTTCCGACAGCTACACCACATCTCCGTCCCAACACCGCCGGAAGAGGGACAGGTGCGACAGCTACACCACATCCCCGTCCAAACACCGCCGGAAGAGGGACAGGTGCGGTAGCAACACCACATCTCCGCCCAAACACTGCCGGAAGAGGGAAAAGCAACACCACATCTCCGTTCAAACACCGCCGGAAAGGGGAAAAGTGCGGTAGAGTGGAGCAAGGAGCATTATCATTTGCCGCTAGAAGGAGGGGGGATCTCTTTGAAAGACCCTCCATCCTTTCCAGATTACAAGAAGTAACAAGAGGTTATTAGTAACAAGTTGTCTCAGACGGGGCCGTCAATAAGCACAAGGTTACAAGCCCGAACCTCCAAAGCCTCCACCAACAAAATGACCCACCTCGGTCTGATGGGAGGAGGGAACCATCTCCTCTCGAAGACGAGGTACATAGTGCAAACAACAATGGAAGCTATGAGAGTCATGAAGCAAACAAGAAATCTATATAAGGAGAAGCCTTACTTTCAAAAAGATTGTTTCACCTTTCACCATGGCCAAAGGCCAAGTATTCATTTTCTCAACCTTGTCATCTCTCTGGCGGATGAGGAAGAATCATCTAAAAAAAAAAGAGGGAAAATACTTGTTATATCTTCTCTCACCCTTGTCACCTCCTTGATGGGTGAGGAAGGGTTATCTCAAAACAAAAACATAATTCCTTATCTCACCCTTGTCATCTCTTTGACGAGTGAGAAGGACAATTCATCTCAAAGAAAAAATATTTGCCATCTCAAAAGATTTCCAACCCTTTTTCTCACCCTTATCATCTCTCTGGCGGGTGAGGAAGGGTCATTTCAAAGCAAAATTGTATTCTATCTCAGAAAATTTGTAACTCCCTTTTGGGATCTTTGTAACCCTCTTTGAAGGGTGATGAAGGTCATAAAAAAAATTAGTATCTCAACCCCTTCTCATCTCAAGACACAAACACTCTATATCAAAATTTTATAACTCTTTCTCTCGTCCTTATCGCCTCTTGGTAGGTGAGGAAGGTCACCTCAAAAAAAAAAAATACTCTCAAATATTTTCTAACTTCATTTCTCACCCTAATAGACATGTTGGTGGGTGAGTAAGGTTGTTTCATAAAGATCTATCTCTCAATCTCAGGCAACATACGAACTGACACAAAGTTATCTTGCAACAATTCAGACACATGTAATACTATCTCAGACACAATTTAATGCATCATATTATCTCATGAGATTTACTCAGACACAAGGCAAATAACATCATCTTGGACAAAAAGATATTTTATCTCAGACACAAGCAACATCATCTCAGACACAAGTAATATTCTCTCGGACACAAGGCATTCAAAGCCACCTCAGACACAAAGTAATACTATCTAACAACATTGTATCTCATGAGGCTCATTCAGACAACAAGGCAGTCAAAGCCAAGTTACACTATCCCAGACACAAGTAATATTCTCTCGAACACAAGGCATTCAAAGCCGCCACAGACACAAAGTAACACTATCTCAGACAAAATTAAAGGTTTTGCTTTACCTCATGAGATTCATTCAGACACAAAGAAAACAAACTAAGTCACAAGTCATAAGGCGGGTAAAATCGCTTCAGACACAAGTAACATTATCTCAGACACAATTGTATACATTAAACTATCTCATGAGTTTCATGTGGGTACAAGACAAAAGGCAGCACAAAAGGAAATTACAAAGTACTAGAAGATGGTACAATATAAAAGAAAATCCAATTCAATGTACTACTAAGCCAGAAGAATCAGCTAGAGCAGAGAAGAATAGCTACTCAAGGCTGGGTTACCACCTCCCTACGGGTTTGAGACCTCTATTGGGCTCTCATCCACTTCACGAAGAAAGTCGCAAATCCATCCCTGGATTGTCTGCGAACATCTTTTAGAGATTCTTGGAAGTAGTCAACAACAAGTGGTTCTAGCTTCCGACTTTCATCACCAACATTCATGTTCATTCTCCTGTCATCTGTCAACGCGTGCAACAAAAGACAAGTCAGTCAAGTGATAACAAAATTATGGTATACATACGATGAGGAAGCAAAGATGGAATGAAGGTGGTGCAACAAAAATAAAAATACATAGGCATTGATTTTTTTTTATCCCAATTCTCAACCCTCCTCATTTTATAAAAAGTACATGTTTTCTACATTACATGACATCACTTGCTCGTCTTCTTCAATTTTCCTACACGCTTACTCCAGTTTTGAAGCATGCATCTCAAGTCCCGCTTTCCTCCACAAAACTATACCGACAAAAAAGAAAAAGTGAACAAATTCCCCCCTCCCAAATTCCCCCCGTTCTCACTGTTGTACCCGCCTTCTCTATATTATTTCCTCCTAGACAAAAGCACATACACACTCTAAGCCAACCTACCAGCTCCCACTTTCCACTTTTTAATATTTCATACAGTACATGTATATTAGTAACACACTTGCTAATATTAATATTTCTGGTAGAATATGCTTTCTGACATCCAAACTTATACCTCCACCTCACCTCTACTCACCCTCCCTCGTCCTTTAACCATGTAATAAGTCCCGCCTACACCTATCTTGTCCCGCTTCCTCATTATTCCTCAATTTCATACACTTAGAACCTAAAAAATGAAATAGAGTACCCGCTTCTAAAGTACATACAATAAACGAAACTTTACTCAGTTATAATACCACTCAAAGTGGTGTCTGAGGAGGGTAGATGTACGCAGACCATGCTCCTATACAATAGGGAGGCTGTTTCCGAAGGACCCCCGGCTAAATACAAATACAAATACAAAGAAAAGAAGCTAATACAAACTAAACTCACACACACCCAGGGGTCGAACCCTTGACCTCCTACAAAGGAGACAAGAATTCAACCCACTGCACCAACATGTTGTTGGCTTCTAAAGTACATACAATGAGCCATGTTAATATTTAAGGTCATACAAGTCATAAAATCACACTAAAATTCTTTTACCCTGGTCCCGCCTTCCGACTCACACTACTTATACTTAACCTTCCAGTTCCCACATGAACAAAAAACCACAACTATTACAGGCGGCTGCATAAGTAAATAAATACAAACACACCCTCAAACCCATCAAGTACAAGAAAAGTCAATTCCTTTCTACTCTTTTCACTATTCCCTCTTCCTGTTTTCACTAATAGATACATAGAACCTATAAGAATTCTATGTCCCGCTTTCTCTCACTAGCTTAATTTTTTTTTTTTTTTTGCAACATCCAACTCACCCATGAGCTCACATAATTCACATAAGTACAGAGACATAGAAAACCAAGTCACAGAACACACCAAGTGTTGTTACAAGGTCCCGCTTTCCCCTATAAAAATTATATCCAGTCCTGGTTTCCAAGTATTTTACCCGAATTACCTCTACTGTGGACCATTCCGGATTCTTAGCTTTTTTGATGGTGTAAACTTTCAAGGTATAGATCAGTAACAAGTGCATATTACCGCGGTGCGGTGGGAGCGATGTTAGTATATGACACGATGACAAATCGTCAATCGTTTAATTACGTGGTTGGATGGCTCGAACTAAGGGGCATGCTGACAAGAATATAGTGATTATGCTCGTCGGCAACAAGTGTGACTTGGGAAGTTTTAGAGCAGTACCAACTGAGGATGCCCAGGAGCTTGCAGAAATAGAATAACTATGCTCTATGGACACATCAGCCCTTGAGGCAACTAACATCGAGACTGCGTTTCTGACCGTTCTGACCGAAATATACAAGATCATAGGCAAGAAGACCCTCATTGCTACAAGTCAGATGGAAATAACACATACTACAAGTAACAACAAGATTACAACAAAAAATAATTTTCTACCCGCTAGGGTACCGGCCTTCTCAATAATACCCACTCTCGTCCCATATACTCGCAACATGAAACCTGAACATCTGGTTACCAAGTGTTTAACAGAAACAATCCCCATATAAGCCATAGAAAATCACATGGCACAAACTTGCCCGTCTGCTTGGTTCCCATTCCCGCTTTTCCACTACAGGCTAAACTTAAACAATCCTAGATATCTATCAGCCTTTCTTAGAACTATACAAATAATCACACACAGACATGTCCCATCAATACTAAACAAAAAAAAAACACAACAGAAAAATTATAGTAAAAATCATCTTCCCCACTTTCAACTCCTTACTCGCCTGCTCTACATCTACCCGCATCTACAAACCTGTTCCCGCCTCCACAAACATGTTACCGCCTTCACCTTCTACCTATCTTCTATCTACTTACAGTTACACAAATGAAAATATGAACAAGCACATCAACCTTCTTCCTGTTACAACTATGCGCTCTTGCTTTCACAACTTTAGTTAAAATTTCACTCAGTAAATAAAATTTCACCCGCCCAATTGTGCGCTTGACTCATACACCAATGATTTGTCACTGATAACAGACAAGTTAGTCAATGTTTACAAAAGTCATTTGGACAGTGTCTATGTACGTAAATTATGCCAAGTCCCTGTCCCAAACAATATTCCTGAAGAAATAAGGTTGATTCTAGAGTATATTCGTACCAATCACCTATCTGTGTTAGACATTTTCAAGATTGTTATGTGTGATGCTATACCCGATGAATGGCTTGCAAATACAGGTTCTATGAAAGGGACAGAAATGAAGCATTGGAAGGCACGAATATTTGCAGTTTTAACTTATGAACTGAGGCAATATTTTGCAGCTACAGAAGATGTTTTGAAGAATCATTTGTTTCGGTATAATCCTCATCAAACTATGACATTAAGTGAAGCAGAGTTGTTGACCAAGCTCAGGACCATCACGCGGCAATTGGATCCAACAGGAGATTCGCGTTTCTTATCTGTGATGCACATAGTAGACTTCTCAAAGTGAAATCTTCGAATGAAATACCAAAACACTTGCCTGATATTCAAAGCCATAGATGATTTTCTAGGCACTCCTGGCTGGCTGGATAGAAAAGTCACATCTGATATTTAGTGACATGGTCAATATAGTACAAGACTCTTTTAATCCACCGAAAAGAGGAGTTATCGACACAGAATCAGAGACTATCTGGAGAAACCATACATGTGGATGGGAAGTGCTTTCAAGCTCCCAATTTAATAGATCTAATCTTCTCAGGTTTTTAACAGAACTATCTGCGGTGTTCATCAAACAGGCTGAGACATACGTCAGGACTCACTCTGGCAGTAGTCAACAAAGAACATCTATATTACGATTAAATCAAGGAGCACTCAGTACTCGACTAAATATGATCTACACCTTAGTCAACAGGTGTGAGTTGTTGAAACAATTAATTCAAGATGAACAATCGTCTATCAGACGAGCAACATTGCTGATACATAGATGGTTATCTCGCCCACATGCTTATCCAATGAGAACAAGGGAGTTTCTTCTTGATATAAATGTGACTTCTTTTATCAATAATACTTCCCGCTACTTGTTTGAGATTTTAGGATATGTGTACAAAGACCGATTCCGAGATTACATCCTGGATACCGATTCCACATTATATCATCATTCTCAGTCAAAGTTTGAAACTCTGGGAATCACGAATATGAGGTTGAATCTGCATGACAAACTCTCGTACGCAGAAGCTGTCGCCATATTATCATACATTCACAACTTTTTGTTCTAAAGAAACATCTCCCGAAGAAGAGACCCACCCGAAGGACTTCCTCTAATTATATGAATCAGAGTCAACAACTTGCAATTTACCTCTTCAGATGCTAAACCTCTGACATTAGTCGGATTGAGTTGATGAAATGAACCACAAAACTCTAAAGCTTCATCTTTCAAGCATCATAATCTGCCTCAACACTGTTATCAGATTTTTCTAGCTTAACAAGCATCCCATTGTCATCATAAATATCAAGATTCTCGCAAGGAAACGGACTGGCACGCGAACACCCTGGCCTTGAATTCAACTAAAACTTATGCTGTCGATCACTGGAAGTGTATTTCGATTAGAGCCTTCATCCGTGTTTTCATTGTAGTCTGTTTTTATCACGAATCCCACCCTGAGGTTATCTAATGTTATATTATGGAAAGTTATATTTTTAACATACCCACTTCTACTATACAGTCCTCGACAAAGACACCCAAGTAAAACTAAGTCCTCGACAATAAAGTCCCGCCTCCACGAACTTCTTCCCACTTCCTACATTTTCTCGCTTTCTCACCTAACCACACTTTTGCAACACCCCAACTCACGCATGTTCTCACACACATATATCACAATTTACAGAGACAATGAAAATCAAGTCATACAAAACTCACCAAGTTCTTTATCTAAGTTTCGTCTCTGAGACTTGCACTCTATCAAGAAATTCCAAATATGATACTTCTGATGGGAGGAGGTGGATTGAATATAATTCAGTTCTAATAACAAGCTGTAATATTATTTTCTTCTGGGTTGAAGTATTTGGCAATTTCATGACAATAAAGAGTTTTTCCCTCAGATCAGAATTCACTAGCTTTGTTGACGGAGGAATTTGGGAACAATAAAATTCGAGGTACGTCGCCGGAAACAAGATCTGATGCGGTGGTTCCTTATCGGAGAAAACGGTGGTGTGTAGTTGCTGAGTATGATTGGTGGCTGAGATTGAGAGGGTTAGTGGCGGCTATTCAGAGCTCTCGACTTCCAACCCCCCAATCGGCCTACGTACCCCGGTATTTATAGGGGATCAAGCCAGACGTAGTTCTTGGAGAACAAGAAACCCAAATGGGCTTGGATAAAGAACCAGCTTCCGGAATGTTCTACTATGAGGCCTAACCACTAAAGGCCCAAGGCTCATCCAAGATCTCAAGACTTCACGGATAAGGAAACTTCCCCCGTCGAGGACTAGTCCTATCCGCTACCAGCTATTTCTTGATTTCAAGGATGCAGGTATAGCCATGGTTTACCCCAAGTGCAGAACGCATCCCTGTCCCCCGAATGAGAAGCACCCACCAGATAGCAGGACAGGTGATCCAGAGCTTTTGGGTGCAAAGTGCAGGATTACTCCAAAGTTCCCCAATGAGAGCGCGCCCATTGGCTACAGGAACAGAGCTCCCAAAGCACACACCAGAAAGTCCCCATCTTTCCACCTTAGGGCACACGGATGCCTCCCTTAGCGTCTAAGAAGGGTCCTTATATCCAGGCAAACCCCTGGAGGCCTTCTGCGACGGACATCCCCCTCCTGAGATACGACAGGAGGGAATTCTTCAACTTATGGAATTCCAGCTTGAATGGAATCCAAGATTGAGTGGAATCCACGCTTGAGTGGAATCCTAGGAAAGATTTCTTCAATGTCTTCTCAGAAAATTAACTTGAATAGATTCATCCCCATATTTCACATTTAAGGGCGCGCCCTAACTATAAGGAAAGCCAGGGCGCGGCCTAATTCCTCCAACTTGAGTCAAAATCCTAATTTATTCTAGAATTCCCCCAAACTGAACCCACATTTGGCCCGAATCCATCTTGAAAATACCCGAACCGAATTTTGGCTATAACAACTACCCCCCAATTCCGTATGAAATCAAAGATGATGTACGGAATTTCTTCTATAAAACCCAAAATTCTCACAATCTTCTGAGCTAAGGCGCGCCCTAATAGAGAGCGCGTCCTTGGAATTTCAACCGACTCTACAGCTGTCAACCACTATCTCTTCAAAACCACTATAAATACCTCCCTTATATTCCACTTTACTCTTTTTACTTTCTCTCTCAAACAAAACCGACACCGGCGACTTTGAGTTTTCCGAGCACCAATCCGGTCAATTTCGTCACTTTTCTGATCATTTCTTCACTAAATCGAATTCTAGAACTTACAAGGTACGTTCTCATGTCTTTATTTCAAGTTTTCACCGTGTTTTTTTGTCTGATTTAGCACCTTGACTGTCGGTTATCTTCGTGTTCAATAATATTGCTTGTATGTATATTTGTATGTATACGCGTTTGATCTTGTTTTGCCATCATAACTTTTACAGAACATGTTTCTGTATATTGAATTAATCCGTTGGGCGCGCCTTACATATAGGGCGCGTCCTTAGCTTTACTTTGCTAATACACAAGGCTGTCCCTAGTTGCGTATTAGTACCCTCTCTATCGACCAACCTATTAGTTGACTTGTAGAAAAAATTCTCATTATATTCCTCTCATGGGCGCGCCCTCAGTTTCTTTATTATTTTCTTTTAATTGTGCAGCTGGAGGGCGCGCCGTCTCCATTTCACCCTTTTAAGGAACTTAACAAACGCATTGGGGCTTACTCTCCTTTGCCAGCACCTCTTCCTCCCAATCCACCTAGACCTCTCTTCTCATTTGTATCCTCAGAAGATAGGGCGCGCCTCATTCAGGACTTTAACGAAGACAGGATGAGTTTTTCCAGCGAAGATTCCTTGGATAATGTCCCCCTTAGCACTCGCATGAAGAACAACATTGAAACTTCAAAACCAATACCCGAAAAAATTCCAGACCCTTTACATACAGATCCCTCAGATAGTGACTATACTCCAAATTTCAATTCCTCCAACGACACACATTCTTCTGATACTTACTCCACTGAGGGCACGCCCTCAGCTTCTTCTATTTCACCCACAGCCGACTCCGAACCTACATCTCCATTACCTTCTCCAATCCCATTTAGACATTGGGAAGTCCTTGATGCAGAAATTGATGTTGACTTTGGTAGATATGATACCATGTCTGAAAAGGATAAAAATATTCTTAGAAAGAAACGAGGCAAATTGGCTTGCGTGAATATGTCTTCGACAGCTACAAGCGACGAAGTAGGATGGGCTATGCAATATTATGGCCAAGAAGGAATCTGGGCCATTCCATATGCTCATCATCGCCCACACATCTTCAATTATGGTAAAAATTTCAAAATTCCGAGGATGGTCTTAACTCCAAAACTGATTGCCCTTGGTGTGGGCGCGCCCTTACACCCATATCTAAGGCAAGTACTCGAATGGTACAATCTTGCACCCATCCAACTAAGTCCTAATAGCTACAAACTTCTACTTGGTTTATTCATTCTCTATCACGATCTCGAATTTGGAGCTCCTTCCATGCACGAAGTCAGTTTCTTCTACAGCATTCGTCAATCCAGCATAGGTTATTACTATTTAGTAATAAATAAGCCTCACAACAATAAAGGATTTTCTGAGGGTAGGATCAGCCACACCAAACACTGGAAGGAACCATTCTTCTTCGTTTGGGATGTCCCTCGAGTTCGTGTACAGTTCAACACCGATCCCTGTAAGTTAGGGCGCGCCTTAAATCCTTTTTCTCTTAATAACTTTCCACTTGAACTTTCATTAACTTTGAATTAACACAGATAGAAGAGTTCAGAAAACTCTCCAAGGCGCGGCTTCTCTCAGGGCTCAGGCTGTCCTTAAGATTGCCGAAGAAAAATTCAATCTTCAAACCCTTATTACAGAAGAAAACCTAAAAAGAGTTGGGATTCTTTCTGAGAGGGTTGGTTCCTTCTGTAAATTTAAGAAATTTAGAAATGGCATTGCCGTTCCCTCACCCTCTAGTGATAGCGATGAAAATTACGACTCCGATGAAGGTGCAAAAATTATAGCATAGGGCGCGCCCTTATCTTTCTTCTTGCCAAAAGTTTCTCTTTGTTGTTTCCCTTTTTTTTTATAACTTATCTAATACCTTTATCCAGGGCACTGCCTAACTCTTCTTTTTTTTATCTCATGCAGGTATGGCTCCTAAGATTCCTCGGGGTTTCGGAGGCACAAAGAAAAACAATAAGGAGAAAAGCGATGACAAAGCTGGTACCTCTAGGGCGCGCCTAGAAAAAGATTCCAGCAAAAGCATTCCTTCAAGTGATTCCTTGAAGAGGGATGTTGAGGTTCTTCATGAACCTGTGGAAAAAAGCAAAAGACAAAGGATCGAGGCCGCGCCCTCCTATATCGAAACTCTCATTGGGCCTTCTGCGTCCTCGTTTGTCAAGGAATCCGAAGTGGACAAATGGCAAAACATGGATGCCGAAGAGGAAATCCATTCCATGATCCATGCTTCCTCTCAGCTCCTCATTCAATCTCTAGGGCGCGCCCAGAGAGTTCATAAGGAAAAACTTCACCTTAACAAACTCGAAGCTGAAAATAGGAAGTATTCGAAGATGATCATCGAGAATGACAATAAGTGGAAAAAAGATCTGGATGCCAAGGATGCTACAATTGCTGATCTGAAACACGACCTTGATGAATCTTGTGAACACCGTGATCTTTTGAATTCCAAGAATGTCAGGTTGGAGAAGGAGATAGAGGAGTTGAAGATACAACGTGACAGTCTTGAGATCGAGAAAGCTGACTGTTGGAAAGATGAGAAACAACGCGTTGAAGATGAAAACTTTCAAAGGGGCTTTGACTTCTATCTCCTTGGTTTTCTGGCTAATGATCCTAACTACAACTGGGAGGAAAAGTTTGGCCGTGAAAGTGCTGAAGATATCGAGGACTTCAAGAGGGTGCACGCAAGTGCAATTAAAGCAAAGAGGATCGAGCTAGGTTTAGACGAGGATCCTCAGGGCGCGCCCTCTCCCACAGATATTCCGGAAGCCCAAAATCAAGATGCTCAAACATTCCCTCCTGCAACAAATCAAGCCTCCCTTCCTGAAGATACAACTCCTCTCTCCGTCATCCAGTCTACAAACAACCAGGACGCGTCCCCTGCTAAGGACGCGCCATAAATACTTTTATCATATTTGAACTTTTGCTAGGTTTTAACATTTAAGGTGCGGGCCCTTTGTAAAACCCTGCAAATTGTATTTTGAATGTCATGAATATTGTCCGTGTTTTTATGACTAAATATTGTGTTTCTGCAAAATTCTGTTCAACTGCTAAATTACTTTTACCACAAAACAGCTATAGGGCGCGCCCTAACATATAGGGGGCGACCTTTGTAAAATTTTCTTTATCACTGTTAACACATCTTCAAACATTTTCAAGTAATTCTTCCATGCAAACATTATATAATGTGAAAAGTTCTTCAACTAAAATGCTTGTAAATTCTTTAGTGTATATACAAGGCGCGCCCTAGTTTGAGTGCGACCTCTTGTGTTTTATCAACCAATATTCTTCCAACTCTTGAAACATTGAAACACTTAGAATAAAAAATCTTCATTCATATTGAGGGCGCGCCCTAAAGCATTACCCTTTTTTCAATATTCCTTTTACTTGTCAATTATTGCTTGGATTCAAACAGAATTTCACCGGGCGTGCCCTAAGGCATAGAGCACGACCTCTTGTAATAAAAAGAATCTTCAAAAACTTGAAAAAATGTCTTGATAAACTTTATTAATCTTCAAATAAACTCAAATCTCAACAGAACAGGGGAAGGTATACATGAACTACCCCCCGAGCTAAGGAGAATAAACTTCGAAAAAACGTAGAATAAAAACAGCAAGTCTCGACTAGAACTAAAGAAGGCGTACATATACTACCCCCCTAGACTAGGAGAAGATTTATTTATGCTAGTCTATATCTTGAATATAAGCCTTCATACAATAGGGGGTCAAAGCCGCACCCTACTGATAATATTTCCTCAAATGCTCTGCATTCCATGCCCTTGGGATTGTGTTGCCATCCAAGTCTTCTAGATGATAAGTCCCTTCCCAGATGATAGACTTGATCTTGTAAGGTCCCTCCCAGTTAGGACCAAAGACTCCATGCGCTGCTACCCTTGTATTTGGCATAACTTTCCGCAGAACTAGATCACCTATCTTAAAAAGTTGAGCCTTCACCTTCTTGTTATAATACCGTGCAGCCCTCTGCTGATAAGTTGCCAACCTCAACTGCGAATTAGCCCTCATTTCTTCTAGGAGATCAAGATTCAACCTTTGATTAACCATATTTGATTCTTCATCATAAAAATCTCTTCGAAATGATCCTGCTCCAATCTCCACCAGCACCATTGCTTCACATCCATAAGACAATATGAAAGGAGATTCTCCGGTTGTGGTTCTTGGAGTCGTGTTATACGACCATAAGACCATGGGAAGTTCTTCGGGCCAATTCCCTTTGCTTTCTTCCAACTTCGTCTTCAAGCTGTGCTTGATTATTTTGTTGACAGCCTCTGTCTGCCCATTACTTTGAGGGTGATACACAGCTGCAAATTCCTTTTTTATCCCCAAATCATCACACAATTTTCTCAATTCCTTGCTGTCAAACTGCTTTCCATTATCTGACACAAGTTTATACGGAATTCCAAACCTGCACACAATAGAGTTGAAAACAAAATCTCGAATCTTTCTTGCTGTAATTGTGGCCAGGGGCATTGCCTCCGCCCACTTAGTAAAGTAATCCACAGCAACAACAGCATATTTCACTCCCCCTTTGGCTTTAGGGAGCTCTCCAATAAGATCTATTCCCCACATAGCAAATGGCCACGGACTCATCAAAGAAGTCAAAGTGGTAGCAGGGCTGGTAGAGTAATTGGCGAACCTTTGACACTTGTCACATGCCTTGACAAATTCGTAAGCATCCTTCTTCAAAGTAGGCCAATAATATCCTTGCCTTAACACCTTCATTGCCAACGAACCACCCCCCGAGTGATTGCCGCATATACCTTCATGAATCTCCCTAAGAATGTAATTGCATTCATCTCCATCTATGCACTTGAGAAGTGGTTGATAAAAACCCCTCTTATATAATATCCCATCATACTCTACGAATCTAGCTGCTTGATACTGAAGCCGCCTGGCCTCCAACTTCTCACCTGGAAGTATCCCTTCTCGAATATATTTTTGAATGGGAGTCATCCAAGTAACACTGGGAATAGATTCCACTTCCATGACTTCAACCTCTGGAATGCTAGGAACTTCCTGTACTTGCAAAGGTACTGTCCCCAATAGCATAGCGTCTTTCTGTGACCCCAACTTGGCTAACACATCTGCATTACAGTTCTCATCTCGTGGAATACACTCTACCCGTACTTCTCGGAACTTTCTGATCAATCGTTGAGCGCACCTCATGTAAAGCTCTGTCCTTGGGCCTCTACACTGAAATCCACCTTTTACTTGTCCAACCACTAGTTCTGAATCACTTAACACAATGAGATTCACTACTTTCATCTCCAAAGCCATCTTTAGCCCATTAATCAAGGCTTCATACTCGGCATCATTATTGGTCGCCTGAAATTTGAAGTGAATAGCACTCATAAGTTGATTCCCTTCGGGGGTAAACAAGATTATTCCTGCTCCAGCCCCTCCATTGTTGACAGCTCCATCTACTTGTAACTTCCACCAAGGTTGAGGAACTTCTTCAAATGGGGTTGCCCTCTTAAGCAAAACTTCAGGCTCAATCAATACAATTGATTTTTCTTCATTTTCCGACTCGAATTCAAGAATGAAATCAGCTAAAGCTTGACCCTTTATAGCTGTCCTTGGAGTATATTCCAAATCAAATTGTCCCAACTCAACTGCCCATTTTAACATTCGACCAGAGGTTTCCGGCTTGTGGAGAATTCCTCTCAATGGATATGCCGTACGAACTTCAATCTTGTGAGCCTGAAAATAAGGACGAAGCTTCCTTGACGCTAAAACTAAGGCATAAACCAACTTTTCCATGCTAGTATATCTGGTTTCCGCATCAAGCAAACGCTTACTCACATAGTAAACCGGAGACTGATGATCAACTTCTTCTCTTACTAATACCGCACTAATAGAATGTTCTGAAACTGCCAAGTATAAAATTAACGTCTCTCCTTCCACGGGCTTAGCTAAGAGAGGAGGATTTCCCAAATGCTCCTTTATTCTCTGAAAAGCTTCCTCACACTCAGATGTCCATGCAAAATCTTTGGCTGCCCCCTTTATCGCCTTGAAGAATTCTCTGCATTTATCCGATGATTTTGAAACGAAACGATTAAGGGCTGCTATCCTTCCCGTGAGACTCTGAACTTGCTTTACACTAGTCGGAGATTTCATGTCAAGAAGTGCTTTTATTTTTGCCGGATTTGCCTCGATTCCACGATGATTAACAATAAATCCTAGAAACTTCCCGGATTCTACCCCAAAGACGCATTTTTGAGGATTCAACTTCATCCTGAACTTCCTCAATATCTCGAACATCTGTTCCAAATGCTTTACATGGTCTTCTGCTTTTAAAGATTTAACAAGCATATCATCCACGTATACCTCCATGGTTTTCCCTATCAAGTCCTTAAACATCATGTTCACCAATCTTTGATAGGTTGCGCCCGCATTGATTAACCCGAAAGGCATTCCAATGTAACAATACAATCCTCGATCTGTAATAAAGGAAGTGTGCTCCTGATCCGGCTCATACATAGGAATCTGGTTATAACCAGAGTAAGCATCCATGAAACTTAAAAGAGCATGTCCTGCCGTAGCATCTACCAACTGATCAATCCTCGGGAGTGGAAAGCTATCCTTCGGGCATGCCTTGTTCAAATCAGTGAAATCCACACAAGTTCGCCATTTTCCATTTGGTTTTTTCACAAGAACCGGATTAGCCAACCAATCTGGATAATATGACTCCTTGATTAACCCAACATCTAGAAGTCTATCCACCTCTTCTTTCAATGCTATGGCTCTCTCTCCACTTACTGGCCGGCGTTTCTGGCGAATTCCCTTCTTAGTGGGATCTATATTCAGACGGTGACACATAACCTTCGGATCAATCCCAACCATATCAGCATGACTCCAAGCAAAAACATCCAGATTGTTTAAAAGGAAATTAGTGAGCATGCCTCTTAACTTGGAGTTCAACTGCGATCCAATCTTCAGAACCTTAGTTGGATCCCTCTCATCCACCAAAATAGAAATTGTATCCTCTGCAGGACCAGTCTTTTCCACTGGTTGCGGTGTCCTTGGGTCAAGGTCGAAATCAAAACTTCGAGGATCTTCAACCGGTGCTACGTCCTTGGAGGGCACGTCCTCTTTAAGAGGGAAGTCTTCCTCGACAAGGGTATGCACCAAACCTTTAAGCAACATTCGTCTCCCTTCAACCTGCTCACCCTTGAGATCAAACGAGATTACTTCCTCTGCATCTTCCTCTATTTCCTCCAAAATTCCTTCTTGAAGCTCGTCAAGAACTGAGGTATCATCCTCAGGGCGCGCCCTGTATAGCGGTTCTTCCTCTTCAGGTTCCTGGACAAGATAATGGGCTTTCACCTCTTCTGGGACAACACTCATGACTCCGGAACCACTCTCACGCAGGGCGCGCCCTCCATCCTGCTGCCTTCTGAACCCTTTAATCGCCTTATGGTAGCAATCTCTGGAGTCGTGCTGAGAACCCCGTACAGTTCCCACACCATTCGGCGTAGGAAACTTCATCGCGAGATGATAGATGGAGGTCACAACTTTCATTTCCTTCAACAGGGGTCGTCCTACTAGAGCATTATGTGAGGAATCCACATTCAAAATCATGAAATCCATCATTTGCGTCACAGAAAGGTTTCCTTCCCCAAGAGTTACCGGTAATTTGATAGCTCCCATAACTTTTACCGATTCTCCTGAAAAACCATAGATCCATCCGTTGTCTTGAATCATGTCTTTGTCTAAGAGTCCCAGCTTCTTATAAGTACTGTAGTAGAGTATGTTCACCGAGCTTCCATTGTCCACGAAAACCCGATGGACATTCTTCGAACCAATCTGAATTGCTACTACCAGAGCATCATTATGAGGATGATGTACCCATCTAGCTTCTTCTTCAGTGAAAGTAATGTCAGCACATTCTCCCTTGAACAATTTAGGTGGCCTCAATTCCAAACTATTCACATTTGTGAGAGGTCGATACCTCGCTTCCCTGGAATACCTCTCCATAGCGTGATTGCTATCTCCCCCTAAATGGTGTCCTCCAAAGATGGTGTGAATACTTCCTTCTTTGACGAATTTCTTCTCTTCTAGCTTACCTTCTCCGTGGAGGGCGCGCCCTCCATCTCTCCTGTCGGGATTCTCCCTATGCTTCTTCACCTCCCTAACAATCCATTCCGTCACGTATCCTTCCTTAATCAAATCTTCAATCTCTTCCCTGAGTTGACGACATTCATGTGTGTTATGCCCTGAGGATTCATGGAATTCACAATACTTTTTCTTATCCTTGCTCTGCCGGGAAGTCAATGGTTCCGGCTTTCTGAAGAACCCTTTGTTCTTATTCACCTCAAAGATATGTTCAATAGAAGCTGCTAAAGGAGTATAGTTACCCGGCCTTTGATCGTAAGCGTATGTATCAGGTGGACCCCAACTCCTTCCAGTTTCAGTTAGATTTATCCGGTTCGCACCAGTTGCTATACGACGGGTAGGACTGGGAGACCTATCCTTCCTTTTACCAATCTTTGCCTTAGAACCATTCTGACTGTCAGTTTTTCGGTTGTCTGCCAAGGATTGTTCCACAATTTTGAAAGACTCAGCTTGTGCAAACACATCAGCCAACGTAGGTGGATCACGTCCTTGAAGATGTTTCCAGAAATCTGTTCCCACCGACAATCCAGCAATTAAGAAACTCTTGAGTGTTTCATCTGTCGCTCCTCTCACCATAGTGGATTCCGAGTTGAATCTCTTGAAATAGGATTGCAAACTCTCTCCTTCCCTTTGTTTGATGTTGGCCAAGGTCGTGACCGGAGGAGCATATTTTACCGCAGCCTGGAACTTAGTCAAGAACAAGTTCCTCATCACCTGCCATGATGTAATTATCCCCGGACCAAGCTTCTGAAACCATTGCTGGGCACTCTCTCTGAAAGTTGCTGCCAACAATCGACACCTAGCCAGTTCTGTAACTTGATAGACATCCATCTCAATATCGAAACGTCCGAGGAATTCCACAGGGTCTGCATTTCCATGAAATCGCAAATCATTAGTCATTGATCTATACCCAGCAGGGAGCTGCGCCTCTCTAACCTCAGTTGAGAAGGGAGAAGATGTTGGAGCAGTTGCAGATATTCTTCCTCCGTCTAGGTGAGCAAGGAGTTTCTTTAAGTCATCCACATTAAATGTTCCCACTCCAGGAATATTCTGGATATTTGGTTGTTCCACAGTCTGAGTACCCCCCGGGGGTGGAGGCAACGGTGGAGCCGCCGTCTGAATACCTCCTTGAACTTCAACTTGTGGTTGAATCACAACCTCTTGAGTTTGAATTTGATGACCCTCGGGATTTCCATGAGGTTGTGGATTCCCTTGAGAACCTCTCTGATACTGTTCTCCCGAGCGAGAGTGCGTCCTCGACCTGGACTCACTGGAAGTACTTGAGGGGATTTGATGGATGTGAGGGGATCTCCCACCTGAGGGCGCGCCCTGATTACGGGGGCGCCTATTTCCCTGATGCCAATCCATTCTTCTGTCACCGTTATCACGGTTTCTTCTTTCGGTATTATCACGATGAGGAGTTTGGTGGAATCCAAGGGGCCGCGACCTGTTTTGAACAGGGGGCACGCGCTGTGGATTATCATTTCGAGCAAGAGTTCTCTCATGTCCAAGGGGCCGCGACCTGATGTCAGGGGGCACGCGCTGTGGATCATGACTCTGAGGAAGGGCTCGCTCATGTCCAAGGGGCCGCGACCTGTTATCAGTGGGCACGCGCTGTGAATCATGGGGCCTCGATTCCATATATTTGTCTTTCTTCTGAAGCTCGAGGAGCACCATCCTTAAATCATCGTCATCAAGCCTTATTCCAAGGCGTTCTTTCAAGCTGGCAAAATCTCTCCTTTCTTTAGCGATTTGCTCTTCGTCCCTTTGAATCTCATGAGGAGTGCGCCCTGAACGGTGAGGATGAGGGCGCGCCCTCTCTTGAGGATTCACCAACCTGCGCTCAGAATTATTTTCGCTAGGATATTCAATAATAGGATCAGAATAATCTAACCTTCGAGGAGTAACCAGCTGAAATCTCTTTTCATGACTTTCCTCCCCCCTTCGAGAATCTTCCACGGTCTGAGGGGATTTCCCTGATCGGTGATGATTTCGTGGGATACTCCGAGATTTTCTCCTTGATTCTTGCTCTTCCTCCACCGAACCCAATCTCGCCCCGAAACTATTTATGGCATCTTGCATAACATACAGCTGTTCCATTAATGCCGAATTACTGATGAGAACGGGCGGCTGTCCGCCGATGGCGGCCGGAGTTCCTTGATGTCGCGGAGGAGCAGCTATATTTTCCGGGACGTAAGCTTCATGTCGCGCTCGGTTATCTCCCAAGCTATCTTCAGAATCGTAACCATCTTCTCCTTGAGAACCTCTGCCATGATTGTGAGACATCTTTTCCTCCTAAGATGTAGATCTTGATTGGCTCCCCTCCTTCTAGCGCCAATTTGTTGACGGAGGAATTTGGGAACAACAAAATTCGAGGTACGTCGCCGGAAACAAGATCTGATGCGGTGGTTCCTTATCGGAGAAAACGGTGGTGTGTAGTTGCTGAGTATGATTGGTGGCTGAGATTGAGAGGGTTAGTGGCGGCTATTCAGAGCTCTCGACTTCCAACCCCCCAATCGGCCTACGTACCCCGGTATTTATAGGGGATCAAGCCAGACGTAGTTCTTGGAGAACAAGAAACCCAAATGGGCTTGGATAAAGAACCAGCTTCCGGAATGTTCTACTATGAGGCCTAACCACTAAAGGCCCAAGGCTCATCCAAGATCTCAAGACTTCACGGATAAGGAAACTTCCCCCGTCGAGGACTAGTCCTATCCGCTACCAGCTATTTCTTGATTTCAAGGATGCAGGTATAGCCATGGTTTACCCCAAGTGCAGAACGCATCCCTGTCCCCCGAATGAGAAGCACCCACCAGATAGCAGGACAGGTGATCCAGAGCTTTTGGGTGCAAAGTGCAGGATTACTCCAAAGTTCCCCAATGAGAGCGCGCCCATTGGCTACAGGAACAGAGCTCCCAAAGCACACACCAGAAAGTCCCCATCTTTCCACCTTAGGGCGCACGGATGCCTCCCTTAGCGTCTAAGAAGGGTCCTTATATCCAGGCAAACCCCTGGAGGCCTTCTGCGACGGACATCCCCCTCCTGAGATACGACAGGAGGGAATTCTTCAACTTATGGAATTCCAGCTTGAATGGAATCCAAGATTGAGTGGAATCCACGCTTGAGTGGAATCCTAGGAAAGATTTCTTCAATGTCTTCTCAGAAAATTAACTTGAATAGATTCATCCCCATATTTCACATTTAAGGGCGCGCCCTAACTATAAGGAAAGCCAGGGCGCGGCCTAATTCCTCCAACTTGAGTCAAAATCCTAATTTATTCTAGAATTCCCCCAAACTGAACCCACATTTGGCCCGAATCCATCTTGAAAATACCCGAACCGAATTTTGGCTATAACAAGCTTCAAGAGGGTATTTCGGGTTGAATGACGATCTCCAGTTATTAAGTATACCTGTTCTGTTTATAATGACAAATCCCCCAAATAATCAAAAGAATTTTGGGATGATATAAGATGCTCCTGGTCCCTGCAGAACATGCTGAAGTCCCGCTTCTTCTTTTCACATATGTGTCCCGCTTTCACAGAACCCGTTCCCGCCTTCTCTAAATTGTTATACCCACTTCCTCCCAAACAAAAACACTTGCACATTCACATAAGTCAATCTACCTTCCCAGCATTTCAGTTTTTATGGACCCGCTTATAACTAGCCTATAAAATAATAATATTATTAAGATGTCGGGAATACACCAAAATTCCCCCTTACAAAAATCCCCCTCCCAAAAATCCCCCCTCCAAAATTCCACCTTCCAAAAATCCCCCCTCCAAAATCCCCCCTTCCAAAAATCCCCCTTCCAAAATTCCCCCTCCCAAAAATCCCCCCTCCAAAATTCCCCCTTCCAAAAATCCCCCTTCCGAAAAATCCCCCTCCAAAAATCCCCCTTCCAAAATCCCCCCTCCAAAATTCCCCCTCCCAAAAATCCCCCCTCCAAAAAACCCCCTTCCAAAAAACCCCCCTCCAAAAAACCCCCTTCCAAAAAGCCCCCCTCCAAAATCCCCCTTCCAAAAATCCCCCCTCCAAAGTTCCCCCTTCAAAAAAAACACCCCTCCAAAATTCCCCTTCCAAAATTCCCCCTTCCAAAAAATCCCCCTCCGAAATTCCCCCCTCCAAAATTCCCCCTTCCAAAAATCTCCCTTCAAAAAAATCCCCCTTCAAATATTCCCCCGTCTGAAAAATCCCCATTCAAAAAATTCCCCCTTCTGAAAAATCCCCCTTCCAAAAAATCCCCCTTCCGAAAATTCCACCCTTCACGAAAAATCCTCCCTCTTCAAAATTCCTCCTCCCGACAAAAAATGCATTTCCTCACAAAATCTTTACATATGATTTCAGTTTTGAGACCTTTGCTAGCGGACACTATCCGCCAGCAAAGTCTGGGGGGCACCAAATTCAAAAGTAGTAAAATTTCAGGGGGGCAACAAATTCAAACTCGATCAAATTTCAGGGGGCACAAATTCCTTCTATAAATCTTTTCCTTACCCTCCTAAACACTTAAGAAAATTTCATAGTTCATTGATATCGTCATTCCTAGTGGACACCGCTCACTAACAATGCCCGGGGGGCACCAAAAATCAAACTTAGTAAAAGTTCATGGGACAATACATTCCTTGTCTCTTTTCCACCTCCAACGCTTATGAAAATTTCTACGGACATCTCTAGTGGCCTATACCCACAAGAGACGTCCGGGGGGGAACACAGTTCAAAACAATCAAAAATATATTTGTAGACAGAGAAGGAAACTATGTTCCATTCATTAGGGAAAGGATTACAATGCAAGGAAGACAAATGAAGGACAGACCCCTCGAGTCCTCATCAGGATACAATGAAAATATATAAAGCTAAGCTGAAGCATCTTCATCTTCGGACTCCTCACGGACCACCTCGTCCTTCAACTCCCGCAGCTTTGCCAACATGGCTTCCCGCTTGGTCATCTCCCAAGCCCTCAAGCGATCAATCTTTTGCATGTAAAAGCGGTGTAGCTGATTGTTCTCCCGAACCAGCTCTTCAATGGCCTCACAAGCTCGGGCACCAAGAGGCTCATCTATCCACATATCATAGTGACACTCCCTGGTGGCGCAGCGCTCAAACCTCCGACCAGCATTGTTTCCGGCCCATATGGTTTTCACAACCACGGGCATGTCATAGTAGCAATTCTTCCTCCCTCCATGAAGAACTTCTCAAGACTTACAACAGAGAAAATAAGAGATGAAAGATTTTGAGAAAATATGACATCCTAACTTTTGAAGGAAACTCAAGTATTTATAGGCCTCCAACAACTAGCCGTTACAAAGAGCCGTTGCATGTATAAAGAATGAAAAGGCATGTCAGCACTACGTATTTACTCCTCCAACCCACTAAAGTAAGTTGCAGGAGTGGGGGGAAATGTTAATACCCTTCCGAAGAATTACTCTTTTACCCTCCTGATATAACCATGTCCCAAAAACATCTTCCTTCCAGATAAAAGGAGGTAACATTTGGGTACATTCTTCCAGACGAGGTAACACTAGGATACATTCTCCCGGACAAGAGGAGGAGACACTAGGATACATTCTTCCAGACAAGAGGAGAAGACACTAGGATACATTCTTCCAGACAAGAGGAGGAAACACTAGGGTACATTCTTCCTCAAGCACATTCTTCCTCCAGCACATCCTTCCTCCAGCACATTCTTCCTCCAGCACATCCTTCCTCCATCACATTCTTCCTCCAGCACATTCTTCCGGGCAAAAGACACATTCTTCCTCCAGCATATTCTTCCGGACAAAAGGAGGTAACACTAGGGTCGAGCAAAACCGGTCCGAACCCAAAAAACCGAACCGAACCGGTCCGGTTTTTTGGGACCGAACCGACCGAATGCTCAGCCCTCTATAAATACCAAGCTAACTCATACATTTTAGGGGTTGAAATTTCTCACAATCACTCTCATACTCTCTCATTTCACATTTTTCTCTCTAAATTCTCAGTCACCGGAATTTGTACTTTCTGATATTGTTTCTTGTATTCTCCACCACCAAGTTACTTACTCTTACACCGGAGGTGCTTGACGGCCACCACCCCCGGTCAAGCATTGTTTTGCAGATACCCTTCCGACAGCTACACCACATCTCCGTCCCAACGCCGTCGGAAGAGGGACAGGTGCGACAGCTACACCACATCCCCGTCCCAACACCGCCGGAAGAGGGACAGGTGCGGTAGCAACACCACATCTCCGCCCAAACACTGCCGGAAGAGGGAAAAGCAACACCACATTTCCGTTCAAACACCGCCGGAAAGGGGAAAAGTGCGGTAGAGTGGAGCAAGGAGCATTATCACTAACCAAAACAAATCTCATCGTGATGTTATTCTATTTTCAAAAATTCATTCAACAGTTAGCCAACTTATCTAAAAATGGAACATATTTCACGTGTTTGTTGCTTAAAAATTAAGTTGGAAATGTGGTTCTTGCCTAAAAATTAAGTTGTGAGAGTGTGTGGTGGATAGCCTCAACGATTATCATATGTTTTATGTTAATAAAAATACAAACAACCTAACTATTAAGCTGATAATAATCATGTAGCTCAAGTATTAAGTTGTCACGTATATCATCTTAATCTTCATGCATTTATCTAACGGATGTAAGTAGTCTTGATTGTGAATGTTTAACTATCCAACTGTGTACGTAGAACAAGCCCATTATTTGTAATATCTGACAAAGATCGATGTGTGTTTGAGGTTTTGAAAGTTTTAGTTTTTATTTCTGTAAATAGATGAATAAGATATATCTTGTAAGTATGTATACATAGATCCATAAATAATAGATTAACAACATACAACCAAATATATTTGAGATTATAATTTAAAAAAACTATATTACTTTATTTAATTCTGAATAAGTTATTATATTATAAGCTTGGGATTTAAAATTTTAAGGGATTATAGCTATATCCCTTAGCTAATCCCATGAAACAAAGATGATCTATAAATCATTTTTTCTTAAAAAATATTGGATCAATAAATGACAATTACCCATGTTAAAATTGATACAATTTATACAATTAAGACTTAAGTTGGTTATACTGATTACATTTTTTTTATAAAATATAATTGTTTTCCTACAACTTACCTTTTACACATATGCAAGAGCATGAGAAGATAACTAGTGGTAAAGATTTATCCTACTTTATTCGAGAATATGAAGCGTGATAGTGGCATAATTAATGTTTAACACTTTTTTTTTTCGAAACCAAGTAATGCATTAATTCAAACGATCAATAGTAAGGTCCTCCAACACGCACGTAGGAGGAGACGTGAATACAATATGGTCATCAGCTAAACACGGGTATCTAGCAATCTCATGTGCTACCCTGTTAGCATTCTTCCGAACAAAACGAATTGATGTCAACGGCATCTCACTAAGCTTCTGCCTGCAGTCCTCCAGAGCTTCGTGTACTTCCAAATTATTCTCCCCTTTTCCTGTGATCGCAGAGACTGTAAGCATGGAGTCAGTCTCGACAACAACTCGATCCAAGTGGAAATGCTCATCTTTGAGCCAAGTCAGTGCTTCTCTTACCCCTATTGTTTCAGCCTCGAAGACTGACACAACCTCCGGTAAGCACATGGTTTTGCCTGACAAGAACTCACCTCTGTGATCTCTTGCTACCATTCCAATAGAAAACGTTGATGCACCAACGAACACAGAAGCATCTACATTAACTGTAACCGTACCAGCCTCTGGTTTCTTCCAATTATTATCGCACTTAGCTGCTGTGTTGCCTGCATAATGAGCTTTAGCAATGCCTTTCCTTGCATCGACCCAATCAGAATGCACCTTCAAACTGCTATCCATGGCAAAACCTGGGCTAACAACTTTCTCGTTCCAGACTTTTTTATTACGCCAGTGCCAAATACCCCACAGCACCATACATACCGTACTTAGGTCCTTAGAATTCAACATAGTGATCTTCTCCAACAGGCAGACATGGACGAACTCAATCTCTTGCATGTTGAAACTCATGTTCACATGCTCCCAACAAGCAGCAGCAAACGGGCAATCAAAGAACAGATGAGCTAGATGCTTAACACTTGATCATTACTAAAATTTTAATTCATCATTTACATAAAAGTAGACTTTTATCAGATATCTTGAAAATCATGTATGTTTTATTAACAAAATAATGCATAATGAATTGTTCTACGAATCACATCCCGTTTGCAAAGATTTCAAAACATATATGTCTTGTTTCCGGAATATACATGATTTTTAATGACATAATGTTTTACATGTAACACGCTTTATAGAATAAGTAATGTTTTGAATGCAGAACGTATATAATCTCCAAGTCTCTCATGAAATGATGGTCTTTATATAACTTTTTTTTTTTTTTTTTCTTTGAAGCGCAAGATATATTAATAGGAAAATAGAGCTAGCCATTATATAAAATGCACTAGCAACAACAACTCAATGCAAGACCAAAAGCCACTAAAATCCATAAACATAAGATAATAACTACCCCACCAACTATTAGGCCTAGCCCATAAGACAATAAGATCAAAAACAGCCCACCAGATTACCAACCTAAAACAGTAGCAAAGGAAACAAACTTAAACTTAAGACAGGAAACGATGCAACTTCCAACATAAACAAGGTACCAGCTAAACACGTTAGAGCATCTCCTGACCGAGAACCTGATCATCAATCTGTTCCATTTCATCCACCACATTATCCATAAGATTGAGTTCATTAACAACCATAAACTGATCACCAATAGGGCCTAACCCCATATCAATGCACCAGAGCTCAAAAACTCTACCCACCGGATTAGTCAAAATAACCATATATACTGCACAGCACCATAGTGAGCAAGATAATATCAAACCTGAAATTATGATCAGCCCTCCTCTGTGTTAACTATTGAACAACATACCTATGCTCAGGAATAACACCTTCTTAAATATAAATATAAAAGTATAATATTAATGGAACTCGTTTAAGTTTGTTTCAAAGGATAGGGAAAAAATGAATTTCATTTGATAAAGGGTGGTGATTTATGCCGATCCTAAATTTATTTATGAATACCATAAATTTGTTTTAGACCAAAATAATCTTAATTTTACCATTATGCATAATTTTCTTTTCTCTAATAAAATATTTTATGAATTTTGAAATTAAATTATTATTATTAAAATTTTATTACTTGTCTTAATTTTATTAGTTCAATTGCAATTATGACTTACTATAAATATGAATATCCAACTCAAAAAATAACTAATAGAAAATTACGAAAAAGAAAATTTTATATATATTTTATTTTTTATCTACCAAATTAAAAACAATGAGTAGGTCCCTTCAAGTTACAATTTACTCACTTATAATCACATTTACTAATTACTTATTTTCTAACATTTTTTTTGAAGATAAGAAAGTTGACAAAATTTAATAAATTATCGAATTTTTCCATTGTTATATACTTATATTATTATTATTTTTATAATTTAAAACTTATGTTTATAATAATAATAAAAAAATGCCTAAACAAATAATAGAAATCATCTAGTACGGTTATTTTTCTACTCACCTTTTTACGTGAATAGAGGTATATAAAATGATCAATACTATCATCAATCAATATATATATATATAAAGGAGGATAGCGGGAGTTTAGGTGGCGCTCTAATATCGTCTCAATCGATTTTTCTAATTTTTTAGAATTTTAAACACTAATAAATATAAAAATATCAATTAGCATATTTGAAGTAGAATAGGTGTTCGAATTTATAAAGGAGAAGAGTTCGAATTTATAGAGAAGATATATGATTAGAAGTTCTATTGGAAGTATAATAAATATTTATAAGGCATACGATTAAAAGTTCTATTGGAAGTAGAATAGGAGTTCTAATTTATAGAGAATAAGAGTTCGAATTTATAGAAAAATTATATAAATAAAATTTCTACTAGAACTAGAATAGGTGTTTGAATATATAGAGCAGACATATAATTAAATATTTTATAGAAAGTACGATCTTCTTAAATTATATATTTTTTATATAAGTTAATTATACTTACATTAGGAAAATTTATAAAAAGTCATCGTATTTAAAAAGAAAAGAATTGATGTGTTAACATAATAAAAGAACAATGAGTAAAAGAACAATCTCATGTAGGAATCCTAAATAAATACAGGAATATCTATAATATAAAGAGAAAATAAGATGTGTTTTCATTTTCTAAAACTTTAAAAAATTTAGAAAATCTAGAGAAAGTATAAATTGGAATTCACTCTATTTTTTAGGTTTTGATTTCAAGGAAAAAAATTGTTGTGTAAGATAAGTATCATCAATAATATGTAATGAAGTTAGAATTTCGATCCCAAACGAGAGCGGCTCGAAACGTGTTTAACGGGAAGACGGCTCACTGTAAAAGATTGTAGTAGCTATTAAAATATCATATGATGTTATAAATTTTGTTTTATTTTTAGGATTTGATTTTTATGGATAAACATTATCATACAAGTAATATATGTAAAAGTTAGGTTTTTGGTCTTAACGAGAGAGCGCATCAATAGTAAAAACTGTGATTAACAAGAAAGCGGTTCATTAGATAAGACCGTATAAAAGATGTTTAAATATATAATTCATACATAAAATAAAATATTTTATTGAAAGTGGAATACGAGGACGGTGGAGACGTCTTATACGATTTTTGTAAACTATACATCTTTTTTCCTAGAAACCCTTTATTTTAACCTTTTTATACAAGTTAATTATACTTGCACTACAAAAATTTATCCATAAATGTAATATTATTCCTGTAACGAAAAGTCTTCGTATTTTAATTTTTTTTGATATGTTAACATAACAGAAAGACATTCCCATGCGGAAACTGTAAATAAATACAAGAATATCTATAATATACAGAAAATATAAGATGTATTTTTATCTTTTAAAACTCCATAAATATTAGAAAGTTTAAAGAATATAAATATTGGAATTTACTCACTTTATATAATGAAGTTAGAATTTCGGTTTCAAATAAGAGCGGCTCGAAATGTATTTAACGAGAAGACGGCTCGCTAGAAAAGATTGTATTAGCTATTAGAATTTGATACTGAAGTCATAAATTTTTTTTATTTTTACGGTTCGATTTTATAGATAAAAAATATTATATTAGTCTTTATAATATATGTTAAAAAGTTGGGATTTCAGTTTTAACGAGAGAGCGGCTCAATCGAAAGAATCGTATTTAACAAGAAATTGATTCATTAGAGAAGATTATTTAATTACTAAAATTTAATATTAATATTATAATATAACGTAAATGTATTGAATTTTTTTAAAAATATTGCAACGCCGCCGCGAAGCGCGGCTTTATCAACTAGTATATATATATAAAGGAGGATAGCGGGAGTTTAGGTGGCACTCTAATATCGTCTCAATTGATTTTTTTAATTTTCTAGAATTTTAAACACTAATAAATATAAAAATATCAATTAGCATATTAGAAGTAGAATAGGTGTTCGAATTTATAAAGGAGAAGAGTTCGAATTTATAGGTAAGACATATGATTAGAAGTTCTATTGGAAGTATAATAAGTATTTATAAGGTGTACGATTAAAAGTTCTATTGGAAGTAGAATAGGAGTTCGAATTTATAGAGAATAAGAGTTCGAATTTATAGAAAAAATATATAAATAAAAGTTCTACTAGAACTAGAATAGGTGTTTGAATATATAGAGCAGACATATAATTAAATATTTTATAGAAAGTACGATCTTCTTAAAATATATTTTTTATATAAGTTAATTATATTTATATTAGGAAAATTTATTCATAAATCCAATACTATTGTCATGAAAAAAGTCACCGTATTTAAAAAGAAAAGAATTGATGTGTTAACATAATAAAAGAACAATGAGTAAAAGAACAATCTCATGCAAGCAATCCTAAATAAATACAGGAGTATCTATAAAATAAAGAGAAAATAAAATGTGTTTTCATTTTCTAAAACTCCAAAAATTTTAGAAAATCTAGAGAAAGTATAAATTGGAATTCACTCTATTTTTTAGGTTTTGATTTCAAGGAAAAAAATTGTTGTGTAAGATAAGTATCATCAATAATATGTAATGAAGTTAGAATTTAGATCCCAAACGAGAGCGGCTCGAAACGTGTTTAACGGGAAGACGGCTCACTATTAAAAATTGTACTAGCTATTAAAATATCATATGATGTTATAAATTATATTTTATTTTTAGGATTTGATTTTTATGGATAAACATTATCATACAAGTAATATGTGTAAAAGTTAGGTTTTTGGTCTTAACGAGAGAGCGAATTAATAGTAATAACTGTGTTTAACAAGAAAACGGTTCATTAGATAAGACCGTACAAAAGATGTTTAAATATATAATTAATACAAAAAATAAAATGTTTTATTGGAAGTAGAATACGAGGACGGTGGAGACGTCTTATACGATTTTTTAAAACTATACATCTTTTTTCCTAGAAATCCTTTATTTTAACTTTTTTATACAATTTAATTATACTTGCATTACAAAAATATATCCATAAATGTAGTATTATTCCCGTAACGAAAAGTCTTAGTATGTTAACATAACAGAAAGACATTCCCATGCGAAAACTGTAAATAAATACAAGAATATCTATAATATACAGAAAATATAAGATGTATTTTCATCTTTTAAAACTCCATAAATATTAGAAAGTTTAAAAAATATAAAAATTGGAATTTACTCTCTTTATATAATGAAGTTAGAATTTCGGTTCCAAATAAGAGTGGTTCGAAACGTATTTAACGGGAAGACGGCTCACTAGAAAAGATTGTATTAGATTTAAGAATTTGATACTGAAGTCATAATTTTTTTTTTTTTTTTTTTTACGGTTTGATTTTATAGATAAAAAATATTATATAAGTCTTTATAATATATGTTAAAAAGTTGGGATTTCCGTTTTAACGAGAGAGCGGCTCAATCGAAAGAATCGTATTTAACAAGAAATTGATTCATTAGAGAAGATTATTTAATTATAAAAATTTAATATTAATATTATAATATAACGTAAATGTATTGAATTTTTTTAAAAATATTGTAACGCCGCCGCGAAGCGCGGCTTTATCAACTAGTTATAATAAATAAAAGAAAAGAATAAAGGTATTTTAGTATTAAGAAAATGGTGTGTATTAATAATTTTAGAATAGCATAAATCACCATCGTTCAAAAAATAATACTTGTTGGCTACTAAGCTTCCCATTGGTCAATTTCGAATGACACGGATTCCTAAAAACCATCCCATCGCCGTTGATTAAAAAGTTAATCCAACGAACCACATACCTTTATTTATCACCACAGCGATCCAAATGTCGAAAATAAAGACAGCTTCCTATTGGTTGATTACAAACGTTGCGGATCGCAAACAAACCATCTCACCACCGTTGATAAACAAAACAATCCAACGGTCCACACCCATTCATTTCAAACACACACCACTATATAAACCCCATCAACATTCCATCAAATCTCATCTCAAAACAATCTCAAATTTAGAAAGAATTTAATTAACATTTGTAGAAATGGAGAGCCCAGGTGCCGGAAAAGTGAAGAAAGGAGCTGCGGGGAGGAAGGCTGGTGGGCCGAAAAAGAAGTCAGTGACTCGTTCTATCAAAGCTGGACTACAATTCCCTGTTGGAAGAATTGGAAGGTATTTGAAGAAAGGTCGTTATGCTCAGCGTGTTGGTAGTGGTGCTCCTGTTTACCTTGCTGCTGTTCTTGAGTACCTTGCTGCTGAAGTAAGTTCATTACGCTTTCTCGTAGAGTAGAGAGGCAGTTTCTGCAAAAAAATTAAAGTATGTACATGTACTGTTATTGTGACTGATTAATTTGAATTGTTTGAATGTAGGTCCTGGAGTTGGCTGGAAATGCTGCGAGAGACAACAAGAAGAATCGAATAATTCCGAGGCATTTGTTGTTGGCAATCAGGAATGATGAGGAGTTGGGGAAGCTGTTGGGAGGAGTGACAATTGCACATGGTGGAGTGTTGCCTAATATTAACCCTGTTTTGTTGCCCAAGAAGGTAGCTGAGAAAGAAGCGAGTGCCAAGGTTGCTGGAAAGTCTCCGAGGAAGGCTGCTAAGTGATGATACTGATAAATTAGCCTAATGTTCTGCAATGGACTAGTAATGTTTCTGCAATGGACTAGTAATAGTTAGTGTTATTTACCGCAATTAAGTGAAATAGTTAGTCGATGGTTGTTTTGTTCTCTTGTGATTATGGTGGATGTTCTTATTGAAATATGCTGAGATTGAAATATAGAAGTGAAGATTGTAATTCCTACTCTTATATTATGGACTCTTGATTTTAAGCTTTATGTTTCATATACATTGACCGTATCAGATATTCAGCTCTTGAATTGTATTTTATTTCAAATTAAGGGGTAATTAATGTTTTCAAATCTATATAAGCTTAAAAGTTCAGATCCATGAGACATTGACAAAGGACGATGTCGAAAATAACTGTTAGAGTTGAGGGATGATTATCCTTTACTTATAAAACAGCTCAATAAATTTGTACAAGTAATAATGAGCAGAAACAGCATGACAAAGCATCCTTTGGTATTTGTTCTGCCTCTTTTCTTCAAGACACAAGAGATACTATAAAAAGGGAATGTCAATGGTTACTTGGTCACACAGCATGCCTGTGGTACCCCGTGGTGTGTATGTAATTAATAAATTATAACTAAAACTCATAGATACCCCCAATTAGCTAATTATGATCACTCCTTATGGGCAGACCATTAAGTAAAGCACACAACGGAGTAGCGACTCAACATACTGGCTGTATGTCTTATCTCAAACATACCTTATTGCCTCCCTCCCCTGCCGCTTGGCTGTGATCACTCCTGCATCTGCCTCAATGTTTGCCAGTTTGATCAGTTTGCGTATCGGTATTTATTGTGGTGGTTCGCAGTGACGACTAACAGGACTACACCAAGTTATTGTTATCAGTCAATGTATTTACCTATACCACCTATTAGTCAATGTAATAACCTACGCCAAGAGGTTCACCAAACCGTCGTTTGGGGTATCAATGACAAAGGTGCAGGTAGGTCATTACTTTGCAAGTCAGGAACTCGTTATTATGCGTAACTATGCAGTAAGAAAAAGCAATGCTCGGGCTAAGATTCAGACCACTGAATCGTATTTGAGGAGGCATCTCCAGACTTAATCCTTAGTTGCTCTCTCTCCTCTCCCTTCCTCTTGAAAATCTATCTCAATTTCTAAACCTAGTGTATGTTCTCTTGTCAAATCTCCCTAACCTTCTATTTCTGTCACTATCCAAGTCTTGTTTCTGTAATTTCTTCATTTCTATATTCAATTTGGTTGTGGTCTCGGGAACTAAACTTTAGGTCTTGACATCTAACCATCCTGTTTCTCCTACTGAATCAAATGGAAACCAAACAGGCAACCACTATCTTAGTGCTACTTACATTTTACTTCCAATTGGACAGTGGACAAATTTTCTGCCGTTTGATTGTTTAGATACTAAATCTTGAAATTCAGAGTCCAAAACATTCAGTAAAGCGGTATTTTAGGTATAGATAGCTTTTTTGTTGTGTCTCAAGAATGTTTGACACGAGTTCGGTTAGCATCACATCACCTGCCACTCCACCATTTGGACGATTCATGGCCTCTATCCCTTCTTGCCCACGAAAAAGCTAGCACATCTCATAAGTCACAACCTTGAACTGATAAATATCTTGCAGACAAACGATAATCCTGTTACTACACAGATTTTATGATGATGAATTTTGAATTATCTTTTAATTAAATATTGGAGATTCTATTCCACATGCTTACCTTGAAATATGTTAGTTCCCATATTTGTTGGATAGAACATGCTTATATCATATAATATGTGAACTTCCATAGTGCACTGAGTATTGTCTCCACTAAATATTGTCTCCACTAAATGGAATAGTCAAGATTCTTTAGCTTTATCTATCACTTTATTCCTAAAGTGTCACCCACTTTCTAAAGGAATCAATATGACACCCACTTACTAAAAGAATAAATATGCTTTGTGCTTTATGGTGTTTTGTGCTTTAACAACTACATTCTCTTTAGTCAATAACTTCAGCCATGCCGTGTGTATAAGCCATATTCTCTGACATTTTCTAATAGAATAAATATGCATCTAATTGATTTATTCTTTATCAGTTGCTTAGTGCTTTAACAGAGAATATCTTTATTAGTCAAGATTCATCAACTATATGCTCAAGAATGAACCTCAACGGCTATATCTTCATAAGTCAGATTCTAACGGCAAAGTCTTGAAGAGTGAATTCAACTACAACGGCTATATCATCAAATTCACTATATATACGACTCACCCCTACTTGAAGCTGTGAGAGCCCGAGCTATCCATTCTATATATCCGATTCAGCTCCACTTGAAGGCAGCGCAAGAACCGAGCTATCCATTCTCTGCCATACAACTTCTATACACAAGACATACAAAGTTCATATTCATCTTGTTTAGAAGCTGTACTCATCTTGTTACAAACTTTGATTATCACTTGTGCCGGGTTGTGGCAGTTAGCTTGGATTACAAATCATAAGCCAAGGTAGCCAGTGGGCTAGGTAGCAGGTTTGCTAGGTGACAGGTGTGTCAAGGGGAAGGGTTCTTCCAAGGTAGCAGGTTTGCTAGGTGACAGCCGTGTCAAAGGGAAGGGTTCTTCCAAGGGGCTTTAAATTTGTAATCGAGAAAACTGTAAGCTTTATATTATTGTGATAATAATATAATCTCTGTGCTAGTTGGCATAGGGACTTGGATGTAGGCCATAGACGAAGATAGGGGCCGAACCAAGTGAAAATTCCTGGTGTTGTTATTGTTTATTCTGTTGTTTAATTTCTGCAGTTAATATTCTGTTTGACAAAAGAGACAGTCTCATTCACGAAAGAGACAGTCTCATTTGCAAAAGGGACAGTCTCATTCTCAGTTGACACAGTCTCATTTACTAGTATAGTCCAACATATTGTGCTATTTAAAATTACAAATCCTTCAACCACCCAACCACCTAGGGGTCCAATAACTGGTAGTACATACATGACATGCATTAAATAAACTTCCTTTTGGTTCCACTGACTTTTTATATATTACCACCATAACAAGAATACATTTAAGCTTTCCTGAAAAAATTTAACTGACACGGACTAGAAACAGTGATATCACCTGAAGAAGATTCTAGAGTCAACGTCTGTAATAATTATTACAATTGTTTTAATGTAGGTCCTGGAGTTGGCTGGAAATGAGGCGAGAGACAACAAGAATCGAATAACTCCGAGGCATTTGTTGTTGGCAATCATGAATGATGAGGAGCTAGGGAAGCTGTTGGGAGGAGTGACAATTGCACATGGTGGAGTGTTGCCTAATATTAACCCTGTTCTGTTGCCGAAGAAGTCAGCTGAGAAGGCTGGGAAAGAGCCGACTGCCAAGGTTGCTGGAAAGTCTCCAAGGAAGGCTGGTAAGTGATGAAATTAATTGGCCTGTTGTATTGGACTAGTTACAGTTGGTATTAGTTACTGCAATTAAGTGATATAGTTAGTAATCAAGTGATATGGTGTAAGTTGGATTACTCTATGGTTGTTTTGTTCACTTGTGATTATGCTAGATGTTTGTTGATGGTGAAATAGAAAAATGAAGATTGTAGTTCTTACTCTTATGTATGGAAATCGTCGATCTGGGCTTTATGTTTGATGATTTTGTTTTCTGAAGCCTTTTGATTTATGGTATAGGCTCTTTAACTGTATTTACTTTTAACCAAGGGGAAATGATTCATATGTTTGGTTCTGTTCCAAGATAAAATTCAGCATGTTGTATCAGTATTTTTATTGTTTTCACTCCTCGTTCCATTTTGCTTAAACATCTTTGAAATAGAGCTCGATTCCACAAGTTTGCATTCTCTCAAACTTCTTTACTATATTTTGCGTAATTTTCTTCCTTTTCAATTTTTCTTAATAAACGGACCATAAAAGTTTAGCTTATTTCAAATATGACATATGCAGTATGCACTACATATTGAAATTTCCAACTTACCTATGACAAATGCACTACATCCTAGAATTTCAAATCTTTGTAAGCGTGAAATTTCAGTTCCATTAGACTTTGACAAGGGAGGATGTTGAAGGTTATCGCAGGGATGAACATCTGTTACTTTACCATAATCTGCCATTATAAGCACGTAAAAAAATCATAATCGACAAGGTGGACCACGAAGAAGCAGCTCATTAAATCTGTACCAGAGTAAAATAATGAGCAGAAACAGCATGACAGAAATGTCATTTGTTGTTTTTTCTGCCTCTTTTCTTGAAAGCACAGAATGTTATTGGCTCCTTAATGACATAGCATGCCTGTAATACCCCGTGAACCGTGGTGTTTACGTAACTAACGAATTATCAAGCCCATAATCCTAGGTTTAACACCTCAGCAAAAAAGGATCACAAAGTTCTAAATTGTAGCACACAATGTCATAGCACCTCAACCTACTGGCTGTATGTTTTATCTCATAGGAGACCTAATTCCACCCCCACTGCCGCTTGGATGTGATCACTGATCACTCCAGCATCAGTATCAGTCTTTGCCATTTTGAATTTGTGGATGAATCAACCTACAGCAAAAGACTCAACTGACAGTCGTTTAGGGAATCATTGACAAAGGTGCCGGAAGGTCTTTAATGTGCAGGTCAGGAACTTGCAATTATGTGTAACTATGCAGTAAGAATAAGTAATGGTTGTACTGATCTTTATAATTCTGCTTACTGAAGATCAAAGAGGCATCTCTAAACTCACCCCTAAGTTGCTCTCTATCTCTCTCCCTCTTAATAGTCTACTCTTTAAACGTAGTCACTGTTCTCGTAACACTTAATTTTATTTTGTAAACTCAGGATCTGAACCCTATGTCCTGACATCCACCATTCTGTTCCTCCTAAAGAATCCATGGGAACATGACACCGTCTAAGTGCTACTTATATTGTACTTCCAGTCCAACCATGGACAAATTTTCAGCTCTTCATTTTTCTGCAGTTTAATTGTTTAGATATTTTAATTTTGAGTGGCACAGTTAGTAAACCAAAATCTCAGGTACATATAGATTTTATATATCAATATTTTGATGATTTCGCGAGTATGCATAACCCATACCAGAACATGTCAAATGTCAGGCGGCAGTTTTTGTGTTGTGTCTGAAGAGAGTGTTGTGTCTGAAGAGAGTATGACATGATTTACCATAGCATCACATCACCAGCCACTCCAAATCTCCAACATTTGATGGATGCATCACCTCTATCCCTTCTAATCTAGTAAAAAGCTAGTACACATCTACAAACTGCAACCTTGAACTGATAGATATCCTGCAGACAAACACCTTCAACCAGCCGACCACCTAGTGGACCAATAAGGGGTAGTAATTAGTGTATCCATAACATGCATCAATGGAACTTCTCTATGGTTCCACCAACTTCTAACATCTGATAGGTCCCAGTCAGATTACAATAAAAAAAAACTACCATAGTAATCTTTCTTTGGGTGAAAGATAATCCACAAATTTGCATAAATTTCTGCATACTTTTCTACCACTAATGCGTTTTCTGAAGTATCGAGAGGTCTGTCTGCCTCAACAGATTATATGTAAAGAGGGAGTGATTACATCACTTGCATTAAGTTTATTTTTTTCATAATTAAATTAGCTAAACTATTAATACATCCAGCTTAATGAAATAGCTAAGCAAGAAAATATATATTCAAAAATGTTATGCCAAACCTTAAGTTTCACCAAGCCTCAGATAACAAAACCAGTACATAAGCCGGCTTACAATTGCCAACAAAGATAAACACATGAATCCATTGTACTGAAAAAATTCCATAAGAAAAACGTTTACTGGGGCAACCCTGGCTAGGAAAACAAAATAGGAAGTAGCCTCATGTATATGAGGAATCAAAATCATCAAAGCTCGATATCTTCGTCCTTCGGTGCAGCAAGGAAATTCTGGTAGACAATAATCAACATAAATTAATGTACACTTGACAAGTAATTGTATTCGAAATGAACGAATATAGATACATACCTCAGAACTCCTAATCAAACTCTCATTTTCTCTAGTGATCTGAGTTTCAAAGGTATGAGTACCGGTTCTGTAGGCATGAGGGCAAACATAAAAGCACTTGTGTTAAAGCTTGTATTTCTTAAATAATTACATGAACTTTAAAAAGAAATGTAATGCACATAAAGCATAAATGAACTTAGTCTTACACATTGAGATCAGCTACTATCGCATTGGAAGATGACTCTACATGAGGGGACTGTGAAACACCGTTTGATGTGTTGTTTTGATTCACTAAGATATTACAAAGAGATTCATTATATTAGGACAACCATATTTATAGAAAAACATGTAGAATAATAAGTAATTATTGAAGGAATTTTTGTCAGAAACTTGCCCTGATTGCCGGTGATAGGGCGGGGAATTTTCTTCCGAAATCTCTGTGAGAATAGGAAAAAAAGATTAGATACGTACCGTTTTGAACTCATCAACATAATGTACTACTAAAAAAAACATGCAATGAATTAGTGTGAACATGTATGACTCAACCTGCAAATGTGATTTCACATGTTCTTTTGTTATACCCCCCGCATTCATTTTCTTCACGATGGCTGATGGCGTGGCACCTGCAGATAGATGTGTTATTCATGTAATTTTAGTAGATAAATTTTGTATAGGAATACTTAGTATTAGCAATGTAGAAGGACAAACTACTTAGTTGTTCTAGATAGATATACTTACTGAAACAACCACCAAGTTCCTGAACTGCACCTAAGAACCGCTCGTGAAGTTCAGGAGTCCACCGAAGACGGGGCTTACTGGCCTGTGCAGGTAGTTGGCTGATCAAGGGCAGACGATTCATGTCCTCTGCAGCTGTTTGACTCGAGATCTGATGATTCATGGGAGCTGGTTGACTTGCAGCAGGATGATACATTGCCCAAAAATTCCAAGACTCAGCAAAATTTTGATTCTGTGATTCCTCAACTCGAGCAGCCAGTTGACTCCAGGTTGATTCATTCATGGCTTGTTGCGCGAGAGGATGATAAATGAGTCCTTGATGATCATAAGGATGCCTAGAATTCATTTCTCGGATATTCTCAGGCAGAACAAAATTCTGAATGTGGTGTCCCTCAACTTGAGCAGCTGGTTGGAGATCCATAGTTTGTTGCTGACCATTGACTCCTTGCTCATTCTTTATCTTCCTCACAGGCACACCAGAACTCTGATTCTGATATTGCCCATAGTTATAACAAAATTGATTCATATTCTTATAACACTTCATGTAAGAAAATGAAAGCAGCTAGTTTTAAGACCAATATATACCTCAGAAGTCTGGAAATATCTCTCATACTTCCCAGTGTCCTGATAAGATTGGCTGCTCACACTAGAGTGAATGTAACAACAGTTGATCCTGCTGTATAAAATTATACTTAAAAATATACAAGAAGATGAATGTAAAAATATACAAGAAGATGACATGAATAGATCAGTTTAATCTTTACCCATTAAGACCATGAGATTCTCCTTGGTGAAATAGCAGACCACCATTATATGGATTATTTTGATTGCCTAGAATAATAAAATTACACTTGAACTATTAGAAAACCATCATATTAGAATACATTTTAAGCAATTGATCCCATGTGTTTAAAAGAAAACTTACAGTGATTGATAGTATTATTCCGAATATTGATTGGATTCCTGTCCAAAGATTACAAGACATTAAAAAGAAATAGTTACATTTTTTTTTTTTTTTTGAAAGTCAAGCAATTATATTAAGAAGAAGAATAAGTAGCAGACACTAGGTCTGAACATACAAACTGGGAGATAGCACAAGGGGAACTCAAAAACCAACACTGTTCTACACCGATCGGGACTACCCTAGCTAGGTGGTGTGCTGCTTTGTTACCATTACGATTCACTTAAGACCATTCTAGCATGTCAAACTGGGAGCTTATATTGAGAATATCCTGCAGCAAGAAGTCGATTTCCATATCTCCTCTCGTGATGCTCCTCACCTTATCGACCAAGTTCTGACAGTCGGACTCGAGGATAACATGGTTGAGACCTAAAGCCTTTGCCTTCTTTAACCCAAACAAAGCCGCTCTGCCCTCTGCTACTAAAGGACTCCATCGTGCACGGAGTCTCGTAACAGCCGCGAAGATGACTCTCCCTTGGTTGTTGCGCGCCACCGCACTCAGACCAATCCAACCCTCAGTTGCCGTAGATGCGTCCACGTTTATCTTCGTTAAACCTTCCGGGGGCAGGGTCCAATGAGGACTTATAGCAGGTCTAGGGGAAGGGTTGATTGCTCCATACCTCCTTTTGTGGTAGTCTTTATACTCAGACACAATTCTAGAAACATTGGTC
This sequence comes from Saposhnikovia divaricata, assembly GCA_036435485.1. Taxonomy (NCBI): domain Eukaryota; kingdom Viridiplantae; phylum Streptophyta; class Magnoliopsida; order Apiales; family Apiaceae; genus Saposhnikovia; species Saposhnikovia divaricata. The sequence goes on along the minus strand of CM071595.1, from coordinate 62,437,135 downwards.
AGGAAGTAATCATCCGTTTGATGTTCATTCTCAAAAACCATCCGATTTCTTCGACACCACAACGACCAGAGCATGAAGAAGCACCACTCTCGCTGTTCAGCACTTAGCCTATCCATCCAGATTTCTAAGACCTCCAGAAAATTGCCAGCGTTTCCTATCTCCATCGCTTCTCTGAATGTCGACTGATTCCAAAGAGGCATAACCCTCGGGCAGAGAAAAAGAGAGTGAAGAATGGATTCCGGCTCGCTTCTGCACCATGGGCAAAGGTCCTCGACAATCAGATGGCGATACTTGAGGACTGCTTTGGTAGGGAGGGTGAAAGTACAGCATCTCCAGAGAAAGTTTCGAACTTTAGGAGGAACCCTTGCTTTCCAAATGACCCCCCACCCCTTATGAGCACCAGCCACCTCAAAAGATTTGCCATTAAAGTAAGCCGATCTTACCTCGTATCTGCCATTCTTGGACCAGGCCCAGAACATTTTATCGCTTGGAAGGCCTTCGCTGATCGGTATTGATGAAATCAATCTTCTATCCCTATCATTAAAGAGGCTATTCACGACCTCCTCTTTCCACCCATGATTTGCTTCGTCAATTAAGTCCATTACCAGCTCGTATTGACAATTCTCTGGAGCAGTACTTGTAGTGACATTGCCCTGGTCATCTACTAGCCAGGGGTCTGACCAAATCTTGATGTTCCTGCCGTTTCCCACTCTCCAGGCTGATCCCTCCTTCACTAGAGCTTTCGAGCTCCAAATGCTACGCCATGAATAACTCGAGCAGGGGCCGAGCGCTGCTTCCAGGACTGAGGAATGAGGATAATATTTAGCTTTCAAGACTCTTGCCATAAGCGAATTTTCATGATGGAGTAGACTCCATATTTGTTTTCCTAAAAGTGCATCGTTAAAAACGGCTAAGTCTCGGAATCCCATGCCACCTATGGACTTAGGCTGACACAGCAGGTCCCAACTCTTCCAGTGGATTTTTCTTCTTGTTGCATTAGACCCCCACCAAAATCTAGCCAAAACTGAATGCAGGTCATTAATAAGATTTCCCGGGAGTTTATAGATACTCATGATGTACGTGGGAATCGCTTATAACGCGCTTTTGATAAGGACCTCCTTCCCTCCTTTAGAAAGAATTTGCTCCTTATATCCTCGGACTTTTTTCCAGACACGATCTTTTATAACCTCAAAAATCACTTTTTTAGATCTGCCAATAATAGCCGGGAGGCCGAGATATTTATTGTGGTCGCTGACTACATTCATTTTCAATATAGCCCCTATATCCCTCTTAGATTCATTAGAAACCCCTTTGCTGAAAGAAACCTCCGACTTTGCGAAGTTAATTTTTTGCCCGGAAGCCGCTTCGTATTTGTTGAGAATGTCAACAATGACTGTGCTTTCCTGTCGGGTGGCTCTTGTAAAAAGGAGGCTGTCGTCCGTGAAGAACAAGTGGGTCACATCTGGACCATTCCTACTAGCCCTTACTCCGTGGATTTGATTTCTCTCCGCCGCTAGTCTCATAAGGCCAGAGAAAGCGTCAGCAACCATAATAAACAGGTAGGGAGAAATGAGGTCTCCTTGTCTGAGGCCCCGGGATGGCGTGATAGAATTTGTCGGGGTCCCGTTAACCATGAATGAATATGAATCCGACTTAACAAACCTCATTACTGTGTCAACCCAGGCCTCAGCAAAGCCAAGCTTAACCAATAGTTTTTCTAAAAAATTCCATTCTACTCGGTCGTATGCTTTACTCATATCGAGTTTCATGGCTGTCGAACCTCTCTTCCCTTTCATCCTTTTTTTCATAGTATGGAAGAGTTCTAGAGCGATTAAAGCGTTGTCTGTTATGAGCCTTTTCGGGACAAAAGCACTTTGGTTCTCTGAGATAATTTCCTGGAGAAGCGGTTTGAGTCTATTGGCCACCGATTTGGATGCTATTTTGTAGATGACATTACATAGAGATATCGGTCTGAATTGAGAAATTTCAGTCGGGCTTCTTACCTTTGGGATTAAAGCAACTCTTGTCGAATTAATTTCCTGAGGTGAGACTCTCCCCGATATGATGTCATTGGTGAAAGTGGTCACATCGTCCCCCACCACTGTCCAGAAACGTTGGTAGAAAATTGCATGAAGACCATCTGGGCCAGGAGCTTTGCACGGCGCCATTTGGGAGAGGGCTCTGTGAATTTCTGCTTTTGAATAAGGTTTCAAAAGTTTTTGGTTAATCTCAGAAGAGACCCTTGTTTCCACCCCTTCGAGAGCTTGATTTATTGACTCCATCGATGAATTCGCTGAAGTGAACAAATCGCCAAAAAATGAGGTTACTATCATTTCCAACTCCTTATTTTCGACCTTCCAGACTCCATTAGAGTTGTACAATCCCGATATGAAATTCTTCTTCTTTCTCTGGGATGCCTTATGGTGGAAGTATTTAGTATTCCTATCCCCATCCCTTACTTCCGCAGCCCTCGATCTAATATACCAGTAAGCTTCGTTCTTCTCTAGGAGGCTGTCCAATTTTGATTCGAGCTCCACACAACCCTGCATCTCCAAGGTGGAAGAGCACCGGAGGCGACTAGCAGCAAGCAGGTTTTCTGTCTCTCTAATCTTCTTGTCCAGGTTTTCCACTTTTTCGTCTCCCCAAATAGAGAGATTGTTTGCCACTGTCACCAGCTTGGCCAGCATGTCTGACTGCCCTGTACTACTCCAAGATTCTTTGATAACATCCTCAACCCCCGCTTCTAAAAGCCAGCTAGTCTCAAATTTGAAGGTTTTGCTTCTCTTGTTAAAAGGCCTTCGAATAGGCTCTGTTTGTAAGAATATTGCAGCATGGTCTGATTGGTGTTTGGTGAGATTTCTAACCAGATAGTTAGGGAAGAGAGTGCACCAGTCCATATTGGCTACAAATCTATCTAGCCTTTCTTGAATACGCGTTTCTGCTGTTTTACCTCGATCCCAGGTGAACCCGAGTCCCGAATAACCTAAGTCTCGGAGGTTACTGTCATCTAGAACATCCCTGAAATTTTGAATCAATCTCTGGTCCCTGGGAACTCCCCCTTCCTTCTCTCCATTGCTTAGGATTTCGTTAAAGTCTCCGCCTATAAGGATAGGATTATTTGTCTCTAAGCACAACCGTCTAATCAAATCCCATGTTTTGAATTTCTCTGAAGTCGAAGCCCATCCGTAAATCCCAATAATACGCCATGTCACTCCCTCCGCACTCTTCATTTCACCACATATATGGTGGCCTGAAGTCGATACTAGGGAAAAATCCACTTCGTCGTTCCAGAAGATACCCAGGCCTCCTGAGCGACCAATACTATCCACACCTATTACATTTTTACAACCCAGCTTCCAACTTAACATCTCTACATTTCTCTTCTGAATCATAGTTTCCGACAAGAAAATGATGTCGGGGCAAAGAATGCTACCCCATCGCTGGAGTGCCCGAACTGATCGAGGGTTGCCAATCCCTCGACAGTTCCAACATAAGATTTTCATTGTTTTTCGCGGGACTGGTCCTCGCCAGTGCCCGCTACTTTGAAAGTGTTTTCATTTGCTCCAAAAGACGAAGACCTTCTCAATTTGCCTGCTTTGATTCTGTTTTCATACTCATGTTCCATTGACTCTTCTGGACTATCCTCGTAAGACCTCTTCTTCAATGCTTCATTCCCTATCTGTCCTCTACTTTCTATTACCATCGCATCTTGGGAGCCGAATGTACCTTCTCTGGCTCTTCTTTTCCAATTCATCCCTTTGTTCTTTTTTAGAAGATCATCAGACCTCGATACTACTTCAGTCCCTGTTACCTCCATGCTCTGCGAATCTGCCTCATTCACTTTTTGAACCTCCCATCCCTCCTCAATGTGGCTTTGATTGCTATTTTCATGACCGTTCTTACTGCTTCTAGCTTCACCTGGGACAGCTGCGGCATTTATAGAATTTATATCACTACCTGGGGGATCAAATAGAATTTTCTTTGCAATACTTGGAGGTCCTAAACGAATAACCTTCTTCTCACTATAACCTGCCCTGCCTTGCGTTTTGTCCGTTTTCAATCTCTCCATCCATTTCCTTTCTTTTTCCACTATACTAAAAGATTTACGAGCCCTGCGGATTGGTGAAGCAATCATAAACGGACCATATTGATATACCATTTCCCGTTCATTTTCAGATCCTGTGACATGGGGACAATCTCGGTTTGTGTGTCCCATTCTACCACAAAAATAGCAAAAATCTCCAAGTCTTTCGTATTTAAAGTCTACCCATTTTGTGGAATCTTGCCCGACTCTGACTTTGATCCCTCTTGGCAAAGGTTTCCCCACTTCCAGATTGATCTTGACTCGCATAAACACCTCCCAACCAACTGGATCTGAATCATCGAATTCTATAAATCCCCCTAACCTTTCCCCAATCATCTTTGCAAAACTTGCGTTCCGTTTGCCGAATGACACATCTAACATTCTTACCCAGAATGGTGAGTGGGTGAATCTTACATCCGATGGCTGCTCCTCACCTTTTAGCTCATTTAATAACAGGATTTGTCCGTCAAAGGACCACGGATACCCGTCTAGCACTCTGTTTTTGTCCGTGTCACAGAAAAATTGAAAGACAAATAGATTTGTTTCGACCATTCGAACCACCACGTTCATTTTCAGACTCCAGATCGATGCCAATGTTCGCTTCATAGCTTCAAAATTGAAAGGTTTTACCTGCAGAGCTTGCCCACCAGTGATAAATCGATCTGGTCCTTGATTCCATAACTGCTTTCGTCATCTGTATTGTCCCCTATAACCTCTTCTTCCTCTTCAGTTAACTTTAGTTTCCCCCATTTTTCACACAGATCCTCGTTCATACTGAACTTAGTGAGACTAAAGACGGATCCCCCTACCCTCAAAACCCTAAATCGGGACTCGCTCAACCCTAGATCGGGACTCACTCAACCCTGGAAAGGGACTCACTCAACCCTAAAAGAAATAGTTACATAAAAGGGTGGCAACCTACCATTATATAATACATATATTTTTTATTATAAAAAATAATTATAAATCTTATTAAAAATTAAATTACATAAATTTTCTTTTTGAAAAATCATTAAAAATCAAAGTAATTCTATCATAAAATCAAATTTATCCAAAATGATTATATTGTAGAATCAAATTCAAATCAAATTTTTTGTTCAAATTTTATGTATTAAATCATTTATAAAAGTTTATATGTATATTATTATTCTACATTAGAATCAAATTTTATGTTTTTAAAATTTTTATTTGTAACTTATTAATGAAATTCTATGGTAAAATCAATGTTCTCTCTATATAAAAAAAGGCTCTCTCTAAAATAATAACCTACATAAGAATAATGAAAAAATTTGTATAACTAAATAACATGCAGGAGTCACAAATTTAAAAATTGCAAGTGAAATTTCAATATTATTATTATTATTCCCATCACAATCTAACAAGAACCTTATTGTATATATGTAACAATACTTATTTTGTGAATATTTTATAAATAAATAAATTATGCAAGATGTACATTATATAGGTCAAGAGAATCACTTCAAAACATTAATTTTCAAATTGAAAAAATTTTTAAATACTTTATATCCCTATTGTGTTTTCAAAAAATTAATTACAAATAACAATTTATTTGTAAATATAAAAAAAATTATGATAAATTTCTAGAATCTGTTTTTGAATTTCATAAATTGTGTGAATTTGTTTTGTGAATTTAAGTGAATTTTTTTGAAAATTTTATATAAATTCTTTTCAATATTTAATTCATGATTTTGAAAATTATACAATGCCAATTAAAATGTGTTAGTATAATTATTGCCTGAAAATAAATTAAAAAATATTTAGATACTAATTTTGAATTTCAGTTCTCTGTTTTGAGTTCTATGTAGAACCACCTTAATCACATATACATGTAGAATAACTTAGTAGCATGTAGTGTGTTTGCATGGGTTTTATATTTATAAATAATACCTTTACAATGTCAACAAAGGAAATCTAAATAAAAACATTGGTCTGACAAAAAAAACATTGGCAAAAATTAAATTAACATTTTTTATAAGTTTATAAATCATAAATTTTAACCAAATTTTCCGTTCACCAAAATTTTCAAAGATGTGGTAGCACTGGTTGATTGGATATAGAAGTTAATATATGAATAATTTAGTGCAAAAGAAAATCATAATTCAAATGATGCCATTATTCTCAATAGAATAAATGAGATTTACCTGTATACACCTCCCGTTGACATCCACTTATAATTTCCTTTTGCCTGATGAGATTGTGAAATAACACTATGTGTATTATCTTCATTTCCTGAAACAAAAAGAAAGATTATAAAACAATTCAGAAAGTTTTAGTTGTAGAAAAAAATACTATCAGGATTAAAAGAAATTGATGAAAACTCGCCTGAATTCATAGTTATGTTTGTAAATTCTGTAGGATCTAGGTGGAGTAGGTGGAAGAAAATCACAAATATTTTTTTAGAGAAGCTACTTGGGAGGAACGGCCAGATAGATTTATACAATTATAACTTTTTTCTAATAAAAGATATTTTATAGATAATATAAAAAATAACTAATATTATTTGTTTTTCTTTTATTCTGATATCATAAATTTTATTATTTCTTTAAAAAATAATATTTAATGATAAAAAAAGTTATAACGTATATTGGGCCAACATATATTATCATGTGTATCATAATCTTATAAACAAAAGAAATGTTAAAGAACTTACCAGAAGTTTCTACAACTAATCACGTGCAAATTACAGTTGATGTCTATCTGGCAAATAAAAATATAATCACGTGCAAATTACAATTGATGTCTATCTGGCAAATAAAAATATATTACCATCACGTGCTTGGTATATTCCACAATCTTTTTTTTTTGAAAAAAATAAAAATAAAAGAAAGGTTAAAGAATTTACCAAAGTTTCCTAGTTTTAGTCACATGCAAATAATGATCTATTTATTTGACAAATAAAAATAATGTGAGATAACTTATCTACATTTATATCACTTATAATTATAGTCTCTACAATATGTATAAAGTTAGATATTTCCTAAAATTCATAAAAAAAGAATAAGGTGATAGGGATATGAAAACGTACATTTTTTTATGTCTATTTGGCAAATAAAAATATTTTACTATCACATGCTTGGTATATTCCGCAATCTTAAAAATAAAAGAAAGGTTAAAGAATTTTCCAAAGTTTCCTAGTTTTAGTCACGTGCAAATAATGATCTATTTATTTGACAAATAAAAATAATGTGAGATAACTTATCTACATTCATATCACTTATAATTATAGTCTCTACAATATGTATAAAGAGCTAGATATTTCCTAAAATTCATAAAAAAAGAATAAGATGGTAGGGATATTTAATTTAAGAAGAAAAAAAAAAATTTCCAATATCACAATTTTTTTAATAGTTAAACACACGCACAATTTTTTTTTTTTTGATAATTAAACACACGCTACAATTTTATTTTTCCACTACATAGTGGACCCACCATTTACAAGTAAAGTAAAGAAAACGTTACATTGGTTCATGTTATTGTACAAAACGTCAACGTTATTATTTTTCCAAAACGTCAACGTTATAATTTTTCCAAAACGCAAGCGCATTAGCATTTTCTACTTTTTTAAAGTAATCAGTTTGAAATTATGTTTTATAACGCTAGAGTAAACGTTATTCTAAGTTACGTTTGAAAGTAATTTTTATGACAAACTTTTGAGATTATGAAATTTGGGATACTATTTTTTAAAATTATGTTATGAAGGACCAACACCCGTGCAATTATTTAAATTTAGAGCTTCAATATATAGTTTGTACATTTTTTATTCTTTTTAAAAAAAAGTTACTTTATAAATTACAAACAATTGTATCTATCTTCTTTTTACTATTGACATTTTTTATTAATCTTTTAGAAAGATAATATGAAAAGATAAGTTTAATATGTAATTACTTATAATATGATATTAGCTTATAATATTTTTTATCATATTATTTTATTATAATATTTCATTTTTTATTTATATTTATTTTTGTAATAGAGAAGGAGTGAGAGAGAGAGTGAGAGAGTTTTTCAAAATTCAAATTTCGCCGATAACGGTAACAATGGATCTAAGTCAGGGGAGGGGCTAAGCTCGAAATGCAAGGAAAGTTTAGGGGATAAGATTCTGGGAGATTTCATTAGGGGGCATAAAGATAAGGTGGATGTAGATGCCTTCTCAAAGTTTTGTCAAGGTAATGAAAAGGCGATGAAAGATGCCTTAAATCAGATCCACTGGAGAAGCTTAAAAGTTAGAAGTTTTGAGGATGGTAAGGGTTTACCTATTAAATAAGGGCTTAATCAATCCAAAAAATCGTACTTGGAAATTGCTAAGGAGGCTTTGGGTAAACCAAAGGTTAATAATCACGTCGGCCATGGAAGTACAGTTGTTAGCTATTGGAGGAAGTCAGTACCAAAAAAGCAAGTTGAGGTATGCACAATTTTTATATCTAAAATTCCTGAACAGACGTTAGCAAAAGACATTTGGGATCTGTTCAAGAATAATGGTGAAGTCTTAGATATCATACTTCCTCGAAAGAAAGATAGGCTTAACAATAGATATGGTTTTGTAAAGACATCGAGTGAAGAGGAAGCTGGTAAAATGATTAGCAATGTTAAGCAATGTAAGGGTTTGGGTATGAGATTAAAACTCTCAATTAATACCCCTAAAGCAAATAGGGGACATAAAATTGATATTGTTAATGAAAGAGAGAATCCAAGTTCAGCGTCTGATGAGGAAAAAGAGAATGTAGAGGGTTTGAAGAATCATTTTAAATATACAGAATGTGTTGTAAATGACAACATTGAAAATGGCATTTCTCATAGTTTGGTAGTCTTCACGGAATGTGATTCTTCTCCTAATGCATTGCTGAATGTAATCAAGGATGAAGGCTTTAAGGAAGCAAGGATTCTAGGAATTAACCCCTGAAAATTTCTAATTTCTTCCAATATGCAAAATGAGGACTTAAACTCTAGAAAGGAATTATTGAGCAAATGGTTTTATAAGGTTAGGCCATTTAATGAAAAAGACTTTATGGTTCAGAGATTAGCAACAGTAGAATGCATAGGTCTACCTATGCAAGTTTGGGTTGAGGAGAATGTAAAGGCATTCGTAGGTCATCTTGGAGAATGACTATCTTGGAAGTATCAAAATACAGAAGGATGCTATGTTTTCAATCCTCAGGTAATCATCTCAACTTCGTGTTTTAAAAGGATTGATGAGTCTTTTGATATATTGGTACAAGGGAAAAAGCACAGGATCATACTTAAAGAAATAAAGGAAGAACACAACTTGTTTAATTTTTGGAATGAATTCTCTATTAATGGGGATCAAGTAACTGGTAAACAGAGTGGTCATTCTTCCACAGCTCCTAAGGATCTAGAAGTTATCAATTCTCAAGCTTCTCCTTCTGACACTAGTGATTTTAATGCTTCTCAAATCTCTACAGTGCCAGAAACTACAGTCTTATAGAATGATAAGTTGGGGAGTCGAATAATACAGAATCAGTTTATAGGGCAAGACATTTTAGATCCAGAGAAATTTCATGATGGAGGCAAGGAAATCAGTAATATTGTGAACTCAGCTGTTGAGGATGATCCTCACAGTTATCACTGTGAGGTCATAGTTAATACTCCTAGGAGCAATAGAGATAATAGGTTTTCTAGTGAGGGGAATGGAAGTCAAGAGTTAGATGAAGGTGTTTTGAGACAGGTAAGGGGTAATAGTAGTTCAGATATTACTTTGACTAGCCGAGATTGTTCTATCAATCACAGTAGCAATCATTCTCTTCAAAGTGAGTTGGTTAGATTTTCTCAGAATTCTATCTGTGAGAACCTTGGTAAACTAAAGATGGGTATGAAAAGAGGTAGGCCCAAGAAAAAGTCCAGGATGAGGAACAATCCATTTGATTTGAAATTAGGAAGGAAGAAATATGTTGGAAATTCAAAAACAAAGGTCCTATTTTTAGTTCAGTTGGCAAGCTCAAGACAATTGAAGAAAGGTTAGAGGATTACAATGCTGAAGCAACTGCAATTGTAGATACTGCTTTGGCCTTAGGTTTGAATGTAACAATGGGAAGGGATGCAAGTATAGAGAAACTTGTGGGTTGTTTGAGGAAGGATATCTTATAATTGTTTAGGGTGATTTTCTTTTGTGCTAGTTAATGGTTTTATGATGAATGAGTTGTCTTTAATTTCATGGAATGTTAGGGGAGTTAATAGGAGCACTTATAGGAAATTAGTCAAGGATTTAGTCTCTGTACACAAAGCAAATTTCATTTGTTTACAAGAAACTAAATGTGGTAAATGGTCCTCTAACATGATATCTTCAATATGGGGCTCATATGGTAATGAATGGGCAGAGGTGGAGTCAAGAGGTTTAGCCGGGGGTCTATTGTGTAGTTGGACACCTGGTCTATTCAACTTGGTTAATGTACTTAAAAATGATAATTGGATTTGGTGCAGAATGCAAAGTGTAAGCGACTCTAAGTTCTTCAATATTGTAAATATATATGCACCTCAAGATGAGATCCATAAAAGATACTTGTGGTCTATGATTGAGAATTTGTTGGTACAATTAGATGGGGAAAACTGTTGTATCATTGGAGATTTCAATTATGTCAGGTCAGCAGCTGAGAGGTTAAATTGCATTTATAGAGATGCAGACACAAATCATTTCAATGATTTTTTAGCAAGAGCAAATTTATTGGAATTATCTCTTCTAGATTCTCAATTTACTTGGTATGGGTCTAACAACAAAAAAAGCAAGTTAGACAGAGCTTTTGTCAACTCACTCTGGTATGGTTCAGGTAATTGGAAAGTGTCAGCCTTAAGTAGAAAAAACAGTGATCATAAACCCCTTTTGCTCAATTCGGATGTAATTAATTAGGGTCCTAAACCGTTTAGGATCTTCAATTGCTGGCTCAAGGATGAGTCTTTGAAATCAATTCTTCAAGGCTATCTGAGTGTTAATGAAGGAAATATCTCATTTGATGCTCAAGAACTGATTAGAAAATTCAAGTCTATTATTAAGAATTGGTCGAGAAATCCTGAAAATAATGTTGACATCAAGATTAAATCTCTTGAGCAGAATTTGAATACTTTGGATGCTTCTAACAGTGAAGATGATTTTAGGGAAGCTATTAAGGTTAAAGAGAATCTTGTGCAGCTATATGATCTCAGGGCCCTCATGTTTGAAGCAAAGATCTAGAGTTACGTGGGATATAGCCGGTGATAGAAATTCTAAATTTTTCCACAAAGTTATTCAGAAGAGGAAGTGTAGAAATTCTATTAGAAAAATTCTTTTGAATGGTTCTTGGGTCTCAAATTCTAAGTTGATCAGAGATGCTTTCTTCAATCACTTCTCCCTTTTATTCAATAAGGCTGAGCAACCTATTTCTCTGGAAGTGGGTAATTTAGGTGGAATTAGGTTAACCATTGATCAAAGAAATTGGCTCGATAGAGATATTGAAATATCTGAACTTAATGTGGCACTTTAGAGTCTCCCCTTGAGAAATGTAAGAACCCTAATTTTTGGTAATATTTTCTTTTATTTAATATCTTGTGACATTGTCAACATGGAACTTTTCTAGTCATCCCTGTTGATTAATAGAATTGATTGTCTGAGAAACTGTGTTGTTGCATTCACTATGTAAGATAAAAGGAAGATTGTGAAGGCAAGAGTCTTATTGTTAGTAAGATTTATAAAACTGGGGATTTGAGAATGATTAGAGTATTAAAAGATTTATTAAGAATTATGACGAGGAATTATGGATATTCGAGGGATTTACACAATTAAGTACTTAAGGAATTATAGGGGAAATCTCTACGCGACAAAATATTATTACGAGAGATTAATTAAGATACGATACGAATTAAAGATTAAATGACAAGCATTGGTGGAAGAATAATGATACAAGGAGTAGTATTGCATGAGTGGTTAGGAATAAGCAAACTAGTTAACCAAATGGAAGGGGAATAGTAACTATTTACATTGCTTTTCAAAAAGAGGAGACAAGTAGTACATGTGACCATACCTATGCTAGTACCTTGCTATACATACAACTTTATGTATCACCCAACATCACTTTATCACTTATTCACCCAACAACAACAAAAATCAAAAACACAAACCCCCCCTCCAAGGAGCTCTCGGCCAAGCTTAGTAAAGGAGAAGAAAATTTCTTCCTCCTCCATTTCCCATCACTCATAAATCAAGACATAATTCCTAGGCCCTCACCATCATCTAAGCAAGGTATGTTAAGAGTTTCAAGCCATTTCATCCATCCAATTTCAAGATATTAATTATAATAGATATTGTGAATAGTAACCATGTTTGGTGTTTCTTTTAGATCTTGGATTGTAAGGGTTGTAGGAGACCATTCAAGGTGTTATTGAGTTTTGTAAGGCTTATCCAGGGCTCCTAGGTGCTCAAGAAGGTATAAAAATCACAAACCCTTTTGGTCATGTAGTGTTTATAATGTTTGGTGGTAGATCCATGTGTTATAGTGTTAATCTTGGTTGTATAAGTAATGGATGACATGGATCTTGAGTTTTGATGTTGTGATTGTGATTTTTATGATTGTGGATAGTATATGTATCCCCATGAGTGTTATAAAGCATGAACTAAGTGAATTAGGTATTGGTTGTGTTGTGGAATTGAGAAAATTGGTTGATCTAAGTGATACATGCTTGCTGAGTTTTTCCAGGAACATTGACCTGTCTTGTAACATGGTTTTGAACCCTCAAATCTTGTCCCCTGAGGTCCTACCATATATTGTTGGAAAGATAATTGAATGTAGTTTCTGGAAATGTAAGGTTCATGACTAGGTGATGTATAGATTTTAAGTTATGGCCGGAGAAGTAAATTGTGTTTCTGGATTCCGGACTGCACTAAGTGACCCCCTTGTGAACCTTGTTTAAACCCCTAAAAATATATGTGGGATCATGGAAAAATTTGAGAAGTTAGGGAATGCAGTGGTGAAGACCACCCAAAAATAATTGGATTAAAATATGAATTTTTGAATTTTATAAAAATGCTAGAGTAAATTTCGCGCAAAGGAAAAAGTCGTTAGTGGAGCATAATTCTAGGGGTAATGGTTATGATTCGAATGTGGTAACTAAATTAAGTCGAATAAGTGACGAGCGTAATCGAGTGATGACATGAACCTATAGTGGGGCTAGAGTGTCATAAGACGAAGTCAGTAAGTTAATTTTGTACCCCCTAAAACCCCGCAATTAAAGAGATATTGTTAAGGTACTAACGAGCGGTTATTGCTTATGTATAGATCGTTCGACTCCGCACGCTCGACCACCCCAACCAAACCAAGGCAAGTTTACTTTTCAAAACTTATACATATACAAGTACTTTAACTGCTGTGTTTGTAGTTTTCAACCATATAAAATGCTATGTTTATCGAAGTATTGATGCAATTGAGATTGTATAAGTACATATATGTTTGTACCCCTTGAACTTAGATTGAAATGTTTTCCTCGGACAACGACTCTAGCAATAGAGGTCGTAGCGGTCCGTATATACTATTGACCGGGGAGCGGTATATTATTATATCGTAACTAGTTTGCGAAAACCCGAAGGGTCATTCGGGTAGTATCGTATACTCAAGTAACTATTGTTATATCTTCGTAAATACTCGAAACCCTATCTTGGATTAAAAGTTTATTTTATCGTATAATTATTTTATTAATTATTAATATTAAATCTTAAAATATTATCTATTAATTATTGTTCATTATTTTAAAGACAAAGTCAATCCAAGATACATTTAATACTTTCAAACTCGAACTCTTTCGAACTCAAAACATTTTCGAAAACCCCCGGTCAGGTTCCGCTTCTTGTATGATTTCAAGAATCATCGGTCGACTGATGTCGGACCTCAATTACTCTGTTTTCAATCAAAATAAGTTTTCAAAAGAAAAAGAAAAAGGGACTCTGGAAGGTGTGGGAACCGTTGACGAACGATTCCCGGGATGTGTAAGCGGCCGTGAGCCAGGCGGTCCATCAATTATTATTCCGGCCCAGGTGTTGCCGAAGGATGATTACGGATGTAGTTTTCATCGAGGGTGATTACGGATGTAGTTTTCACCCGGGGATAGTTACGGATGTAGTTTCTATCCTTCTACCGGTAGAGAAGACCCGCGAATTATTGGACTTGGATGTGGCGACTGATCATCGTCAATCCTTGTCAGGTTTTATGTTTTCTTTAAGTCCCATCCTCCACTTTGGAAAAATACTCAAACACTGCTTCTTGGGCCTAAGTGCCAAGTTGCTGATAGTGTGGTTTTTGATGAGAAAATATTGACATCGTGCAGTATCTAGAACTGCAAGATTTTCTATAAAGATTGGCACGTGTGAGTGCACTCTTGCAATTGTTTCAAAGAATGAAATGTTTTTGTATGAGAAACCTTCTAAGCTAATGGAAGGAAAGAGGTTTGCAATGATGTATTCCCTGTACAGTATGTTAATCGTAGAGTGTTTTGACGAAAATGATATTCTCATATGTATATATTTTTAAACTTGAGATATGCTGAAATGGGAACCTTATAAAGGGTTCATATGTTATTCTTAAAGCTCCTTAGTGAGTATAGATGTTTTATTCAAACTCGGACATATACATTGTCCAATTATGTTTTGAAATCTGAGATATATACCCATATAGTTGGGAATGTTTTTCGAAATAAACCACATTATTACTTTGCAAAATGGTGAACTTGCTGAGCATTATGTAGCTCATTCTTGCTTTATTAAAACTTTTCAGAAAGGGAAGAATCTGGCCGATTAACTCCGCACCAGCAGAAGAGGAGTAGAAGATTTACCACAGAGATGATTTAGTTCCTGATAAATACTACAGAGTAGTCTGATAGGTTTTCAACTGTAATAGTAAGACTTGTCTTCAAGTATAGTTGTATAAGTGGAATTGCGTAAGACTCTGATTTGTACAAATGAATTGTAATATTTAGTGGCACTTTTGATTATCGTTTCTGAGGCTCTAACTTGATTGTGCTTAAGATTGAGGTCTGGAGGGATGTATTGTGGAATTGTGCAGTTAATACAGGTATGATATGGTTGGATGGTGATGTGACGACCTGAATCTTTGACCTCAGATTTGGGGGCGTTACAAGAAAGCTCTGGGCCCGGATGGTATGAACATGGGATGTTTAAAGTTCTTTTGAGACCACTTGAAAGAGAAGCTAATGGCTAGTTTTTCAAATTTTACAATCACTGTTGAGCTTCCTCGAGGTATGAATTCAGCATTCATATCATTGATTCCCAAAATTCAATTGCCAAGGATGGTGATAGACTATAGGCCGATAAGTTTGATCAACTCTTCCATTATGCTTTTCACTAAAATTTTGGCAATCAGACTTTTAACTCATATTAGTTTTGTGATTAATGAGTCACAATATGGCTTCATGAAAGGCAAACAGGCGGTAGATAGTATTCTTATTCTCAAGGCAAACAGGCGGTAGATAGTATTCTTATTCTCAATGAAGTGTGC
This sequence comes from Saposhnikovia divaricata, assembly GCA_036435485.1. Classification (NCBI taxonomy): domain Eukaryota; kingdom Viridiplantae; phylum Streptophyta; class Magnoliopsida; order Apiales; family Apiaceae; genus Saposhnikovia; species Saposhnikovia divaricata. Next base: position 62,421,544 of record CM071595.1, on the reverse strand, counting down.
CACAGCCTTAAAACTGGGAAAGCTTCAGGGTTCATATTTAAAATCGATTTTGAAAAGGCCTTTGATACGGTAAGTTGGTCTTTTCTCATAGATTTTATGAGGCAGCTAGGTTTTGGTAACAAATGGATTTCATGGGTTGAAGCTTACTTAAAATCTATGAGAACCTCCATTCTCGTTAATGGTTCTCCTACTAAAGAGCTCACTCCGCATAGGGGACTTAGGCAAGGGGATCCACTATCTCCCTTGTTGTTTAATATAGTTGTTGAAGCCTTGAGTAGAATGATCCAAAATGCTCAAAGGCTGGGCATTTTCAAGGGAATTACTTTAGAAAATTCTTCGAGTGATATTACTCACTTACAGTTTGCGGATGACATGGTGTTTTGTATAGAAGAGAATATTGATGCAGTTTTTTCTCTTAAAAGAATTTTAGTATGCTTCCAAATGCTCTCCGGGTTGAAAATAAATTTTAACAAAAGCAAGTTGTACGCTTTGGGAAGTAGCAGAGCAAAGTTAGATGATTATGTTAAAATTCTTAAATGTCAAGTTGGTGAGTGGCCAATGACTTATTTAGGGGTAAATATTGGACTATCTCCTAGAAGGGAAGTTTTTTGGAATCCTTTGGTTAAGAAAATGCACAGCAAGCTTGCATATTGGAAATGCGATTCTCTAAACATGGCTGGACGTTCAGTACTCATGAAGGCTACTTTGGACAATCTTCCAACCTACTGGTTTAATATTTTTAAAATTCCTATAGAAATTTGTAACAAACTTGAATCCTTGAGAAGGAGTTTTCTGTGGGGGGAGTCTTCAAAATGTGGTGAAAGTTAGAAAGTTACATCTTCTTAATTGGGATAATCTATGCAAATCTAAGAAGTCTGGAGGCTTGGGCATCACTCCCATTCTGAGAAAAAATTGTTCTATGTTGGGTAAATGGTGGTTCAGATGGCATTTAGACAAGAATGCAGAATGGTTGAAACTTATCAAAGGTAAGTACTCTTGTTCTTTAGGATCTGATTTGTCCGTACTCTCAACTAAAGATTGTTCAGATGTCTTGAAGGGCATTCTGAGTGTTAATGGAGATAATGGTTTCAAACAAGCCTTATCTAAAGAAAATTTTAAATGGCAAATTAAAAATGGTTGTTTAGCTTTATTCTGGGAAGATTTGTGGTTTGGAAGAGAAAGATTGTGTGTCATCTTCAATAGACTTTATAGCATCTCAAAATTCAAGCATTGCTCAGTAAGAGATGTCAATGTGCTGTGGAACTCTATTGATCAAACTACTGAGAATTTATGGTCAAGATCTCTCAGGTCGTGGGAACTTCAAGAAATGCTAAAGATGAATGATATTTTAAATGCAATTAATTTTGCAGCTGGTGAAGATAAGCTGATTTGGATGAAATCTAATTCATCCTATACGGCTAAGCTAGGTAATGAGTTTCTAAGTACTAGTTCGTCTCCTCTTTTTACTAGCTGGAGTTTTCTCTGGAAGATCAAAATACCTCCTAAGGTGCTCATCTTCTTATGGAAATTTAAGCATACGGTGCTACCTACTAAGTCCCTTTTATTCAATAGAATAGGTGCTGTAATGGGAAATCCTATATGCTCTTGGTGTAATGTCTCTGTGGAGGATGAAACACACCTTTTCTGGACTGTGAACTGGCTAGGAAATCATGGGAGTCTTTATTTATATGGTGGGATATCAAATCTCCTGTTTCGAGACAGAGTTTAGATAGGATTTGGTCGTGGCAGAATTGGTTCTCGAACACAAGTGTTAGAGCCAGTTGGAACATCTCAGTAGTTTCTTGCCTTTGGACTATCTGGTTATGTAGAAACCAACTAATTTTTGAAAATTCTAAGGTTAACACAAGTCATTTGAGCTTCATTATCAGAATGAAATCTTGGAATTGGAATTCTGCAGTAGGTACAGTTCCAGTTTCTTCAGAGGCTTTGTGGCGTAAGTCCGGAGCAATGTGTTTTGCAAGGATGTAAATTATATCAAATCCAACTGCTAAAGTCTAAAGAAGATTTTTATGGGTTTGTTGATGAAGCTTTTCAGAGAGAATACTTTGAGAAATATCAGGCAGGCATAGGTGGATTTCTAAAAAATGCAAATGAAGATTTGAAGTTCATCTTCTCAGATCCTGTAAGTGCTGCTAGCTCCTATCAAACGGAATGGTTAGCATTAAAGTATCTGTTGGATAGTTTTTTATCGAGTCTACACTCAAAGGACAGGTGTGTTTTCTATTTAGACTGCTCTTCGTTAGTCCTAGCCATAGACAAAATGAAGGCTGGATTTTTTGTTCAAGGATTTGCTGGTCTTGAAGATTATAGAGATAAATTTTTATTGTCTAATCTTTCGTTTAAACTCATTGTTAGAGAGCAAAATGGTGGGGCAGACGATCTTGCTAAACAAGGTTGCACCAGACATATCTTTTTACAAGCTCGGTGTTAGTCTAGTAACGTATTGGACTACTAGCCCAATTTTTGAGATTTTTGGTTTGGCCCATGTTGTGGTTTGTTCCTGTTAGTCCAAGTGCCCAAGTTATTATTTATCTAAAATTAAAATTCATTTGTTTTATGGAAATACCAAGCGTTGCTGAACATCATTTTGAATTCCAGTAGTGGCATAGGCAACTGTGGTAAGCATTTACTAAACCCTATCCCAGGGGTTATATATGTTTAGTCAGTATAGTTGTTGTTCTCTCCCAAGTACACCATCATCAAATCTTCTAAAATGGACCTTGTTAATGTTCTCTGGAGTCTACCTCCTCAAGGCAGGGTTAAAATAAAGGTTCATGGCTTCCACTCCGATTAGCCCTTTCCAAACGGCAACGTTTCAGGGATCGGGGTTGTTATTCAAAATCATAGAGGGAGGATTCTACGTATGGTGGCTGGTACGTTGGGTATTCAGGAGCGTCATTTAAATGAGCTTTATGCAATGTTGGAAGGCCTCAAAAGGGCTTATCTTGATGATAGGTTTGATACTGAATTAGAATCAGACAATGAGGCTGCTTGTTGGGAGTGGTTGGATGCTGTGGAGTTGGGTGTGATTCCTGAGCACATATACATAGTGCAGCAACTAACTCAGAGGAGAGCTGATGGAAACTTCATAATATTGGTAAGGCCTATTCAACAAAGTGCTAATGCCTTGGCAAGGTATCTAGCAAGTTATGGTGCCGAAAACTGGGAAAAAATGGTCATTGTGGCTGGGCCTTTTGGAAGGATCTTTGAACTGTGGTGTAACGATATGGGGTTGGGTCCTATAGGTGATCAGTTCATGGCGGTTCACGAGCTTGATATGAATGCAGAGGTTAATGATGATGAAGTTGTGTTGGAAGATGAGGCGATGCTGGCTCAGGAGATGGTCTAGTGCTGCTGTTAGTTTGAAGATTATCTCTTCATCTTCATTTATATAGTTAATATGGCTAATATTATTAGTTGCAAGTCTTTGTGGGTTTTGTTTTTCTTGTGGGTATTGGCTGGGGTCCTTGTTATCTTTTGTTTATTGGGAAGTAGTGTTTTGTACTGAGCTTTTGATCCTGATTCTGGTGCATTCTAAGTAATGGCCAGCCTATGATGTATCTTTCCTGGCTTAGGCCTTATTAATCTATTTCTGCTTCTAAAAAAAAAGTAGATTTTAAATTCTACAAATTATTTAAGATTGCATTTGGAAACGCGAATTTCATTTCAAATACTAGAATTCAATTCCTAGAATTGAATTCCAGAATTTCAAATTCAAATAACTTGTTTGGTATGCACAGTAATTTCAAATTCTGAATTTCAAATTCCAATAGTGTTTGGCAACAAATGGAATTTCATTTGAGAATTAAATTTTAATATTCAATTTGGAATACAATTCAAGTACATAATCGTTTAAATAATCATAAAAACATGTCTAAATACAACCAACGATCATTAATAATACATTATAAGCTCTTTTCAGTGCTACATATTGTTGTGTCGGCACTATTTCTTAGGTCAATCAATGATTTAATTCTTTCCTTTTCTGATCTTTTTGAGCATGTAAACCTGCTTGCCTGACCATATTCTGGATCTCCTCATCAGAAAGCCCTCCAGATGATTTTATAGTAATCTGCTGCTCTTTTCCAGTCGCCTTATCCTTTGCAGAAACAGTAACAATACCATTGGCATCAATGTCAAATGTCACTTCAACTTGTGGCAATCCCCTGGGTGCAGGTGGTATACCCGAGAGTTCAAATTCTCCAAGAAGCTTGTTGTCAGAAGCCATTTGACGCTCACCTTGGAGCACTCTAATTCCAACTTGTGTCTAGAAAAGACCTAGAAAATACATGCAGTAAGGAATTTCAAAAGTAGATTATCCAACATTTTTCATCTAAACTTCTAAGCAAAGGAGCAGCACACTAGAAATGATATCGACCGTTTCTTGAACGAAAATCCAAGAGCTACTAGAAGTCACAACTCCATCAGATAGCAAAACAGCTTAACCAGCACAACATATGCACACCATGAAGTAATGTATAGACAAGTTATCAGATCTAAAATCTAAATACTTGATAACTTGTCTATACATTACTTCATGGTATGCATATGTTGGTATATGTAATGAATATTTAGGTATTATTTTCTACAACTGGAAGCACGGACACAACCTAAACAGGTGATAGCTTCTATCCAAACATGTACAAAACCTAGTAACATGTACAATTTTCTAAATCAAACCATATCAAATATACCAAGTGAAATCCCATTCAAAGAGCTGCTGAAATAGGATATGGGAGGTATGATAAGATGTACACATATCTTATATCTATTCCTTTTTTAAAAGAGTAGTAAGATTGTTTTCGTAAAAACTTTCGATTTGATTTGAGTTGAGAATAAACTGATAAACAGGCATGAGATTCGAACTTATGGTTTATTTAGTATACATCTACCAGTAAATAGGACCATAGTACTTGCAGAAGAAAAGATAATTAGCCCTGCATTCATTTTTTGCTATTCAAATACACAGAGACCATCATATTAAATAGCAAATATTTTTACTTCCAGAATTTTAAATAGCAAATATTTGAATCAAAACTAACGAAAAACAGGATATTGCTAACACCAATACCCCCCCAATTCAACCATCATATTGCATCTCATAGTAATCCTGTAACAGATCAACGATAGTTTGTAACAAAAATAGACAAGAGACCATTTCTCGACTCTACAACTCTAGCCAAAAAAATCATCTGCCAGGTCTGATGGTTATGAACAAGTGAATACCCAGTTACTACAAGAAAAGTAAAATATGTCTCATCGATTAAAACCTACGACTAACATTATAAATTTCACATACTCATCATTGTCCCTAAATATATACAAATTGAAATTGAAACATGTAAAAGCCTAAATACATAAATGAATCGAACAACATCTTAAACGATACAGAAATGAATCGAACAAATCGAGAAATATAACTAAGATTATAAGGAGACAATGTCTGTATATACTTACCCCTGAGCTGAATTAACCCTTGAACTGCAAAATAAAACCAAAATCATGATTGAATTATGTGTGCGTGAAAATAATTGAATCGATTAGGTATAGATACATATATACATGTAACATACCTCATAGTGAGTAACCGAAAATGAAAGAGGGGAGAGAGGGATGGAGTCAAAAGGGGGGGAGAGAGAGAGGGAGGGAGGGAGGGACGAGAGAGACAGAGAGAGAGAGAAGAGACGAGACGAGACGAGGGAGAGAAGAAAGTGGATCGAGAGATACGTACGAGAGAGATAGGTTAGATTGGGCTGTGCGGATTGTAATTTCAAATGACCCTGATAAAATTATAATTTCAAATTCTACCAGATGGGCTTTAGTTTTAAATAGCTAGTATTTAGTCCAAATCCAAATTCAAATTATTTATCTATCCAAACAAGGTATTTGTCTCAAATCCAGAATTTCAAATGAAATGCTCCTATCCAAACAGGCCATAAAGTAAAACATATATATTTAATAAATATAAATTAAATATGTGTTTAATAAAAATATTTAAATATCATTGTGCTAGTATTCTTATATGAAAGTAAATATATATGTAAAGTAAATATATATTTATATGTCATTGTTGTTTTCTTTGAAATTTTATTTTTCCCTCCTTTTTTTTTTTGGTAACTACAATTTCATTGATACATCCAGCTTAATGAAATAGCTGAGCAAGAAAATATAAATTCAAAAATGTCATGCCAAACCTTAAGTTTCACCAAGCCTTAGATAACAAAACCAGTACATAAGCCGGCTTACAATTGCCAACAAAGATAAACACATGAATCCATTGTACTGAAAAATTCCATAAGAAAAATGTTTACTGGGGCAACCCTGGCTAGGAAAACAAAATAGGAAGTAGCCTCATGTATATGAGGATTCAGAATCATCAAAGCTCGATATCTTCGTCCTTCGGTGCAGCAAGGAAATTCTGGTAGACAATAATCAACATAAATTAATGTACACTTGACAAGTAATTGTATTCGAAATGAACGAATATAGATACATACCTCAGAACTCCTAATCAAACTCTCATTTTCTCTAGTGATCTGAGTTTCAAAGGTATGAGTACTGGTTCTGTAGGCATGAGGGCAAACATAAAAGCACTTGTGTCAAAGCTTGTATTTTCTTAAATAATTACATGAACTTTAAAAAGAAATGTAATGCATAAAGCATAAATGAACTTAGTCTTACACATTGAGATCAGCTACTATCGCGTTGGAAGATGACTCTACATGAGGGGATTGTGAAACACCGTTTGATGTGTTGTTTTGATTCACTAAGACATTACAGAGAGATTCATTATATTAGGACAAAACCATATTTATGGAAAAACATGTAGAATAATAAGTAATTATTGAAGAAATTTTTGTCAGAAACTTGCCCTGATTGCCCGTGATAGGGCGGGAATTTTTCTTCCGAAATCTCTGTGAGAATAGGAAAAAAAGATTAGATACGTACCATTCTGAACTCATCAACATAATGTACTACTAAAAAAAACATGCATTGAATTAGTGTGAACATGTATGACTCAACCTGCAAATGTGATTTCACATGTTCTTTTGTTATACCCCTCGCATTCATTTTCTTCACGATGGCTGATGGCGTGGCACCTGCAGATAGATGTATTATTCATGTAATTTTAGTAGATAAATTTTGTATAGGAATACTTAGTATTAGCAATGTAGAAGGACAAACTACTTAGTTGTTCTAGATAGATATACTTACTGAAACAACCACCAAGTTCCTGAACTGCACCTAAGAACCGCTCGTGAAGTTCAGGAGTCCACCGAAGACGGGGCTTACTGGCCTGTGCAGGTAGTTGGCTGATCAAGGGCAGACGATTCATGTCCTCTGCAACTGTTTGACTCGAGATCTGATGATTCATGGCTGTGGGAGCTGGTTGACTTGCAGCAGGATGATACATTGCCCAAAAATTCCCAAACTCAGCAAAATTTTGATTATGTGATTCCTCAACTCGAGCAGCCAGTTGACTCCAGGTTGATTCATTCATGGCTTGTTGCGCGAGAGGATGATAAATAAGTCCTTGCTGATCATAAGGATGCCTAGAATTCATTTCTCGGATATTCTCAGGCAGAACAAAATTCTGAATGTGGTGTCCCTCAACTTGAGCAGCTGGTTGGAGATCCATAGGTTGTTGCTGACCATTGACTCCTTGCTCATTCTTTATCTTCCTCACAGGCACACCAGAACTCTGATTCTGATATTGCCGATAGTTATAACAAAATTGATTCATATTCTTATAACACTTCATGTTAGAAAATGAAAGCAGCTAGTTTTTAGACCAATATATACCTCAGAAGTCTGGAAATATCTCTCATGCTTCCCAGTTTCCTGATAAGACTGGCTGCTCACACTAGAGTGAATGTAACAACAGTTGATCCTCAGTGGCTGTATCTAAGGATAAAGCCACAAAGAGAGAGAATAGTCCCACAACTAAGAAAGAGATAGAGAATAATGTTTATACTTAAAAATATACAAGAAGATGACATGAATAGATCAATTTAATCTTTACCCATTAAGACCATGAGATTCTCCTTGCTGAAAGAGCAGACCACCATTATATGGATTATTTTGATTGCCTAGAATAATAAAATTACACTTGAACTATTAGAAAACCATCATATTAGAATACCTTTTAAGCAATTGATCTCAGATAGATCCTATGTGTATAAAAGAAAACTTACCGTTATTGATAGTATTATTTCGAACACTGATTGGATTCCTGTCCAAAGATGACAAGAAATGAAAAAGAAATAGTTAGTAAGAAGGGTGGCAACCTACCGTTACAAAATACATATATTTATTTTTTTTATAAAAAATAATTATAAATCTTATTAAAAATTAAAATACATAACTTTTTTTTTTTTGGGAAAATCATTAAAAATTAAAGCAATTCAATGATTATATTGTAGAATCAAATTCAAATCAATTTTTTTGTTCAAATTTTATGTGTTAAATCCTTTATAAAGTTTAAATCTGTAGTAGAATCAAATTTTATGTTTCTAAATTTTTTTATTTGTAACTTATTAGTGAAATTCTATGGTAGAATTAATGTTCTCTCTATATAAAAAAGATTTTCTCTAAAATAATAACCTTCATAAGAATAATGAAAATTTGTATAACTAAATAACATACAAATAAGAGTCACAAATTTAAAAATTGCAAGTGAAATTTCAATATCTATACTATTATATTAAAGCTGAAACATTGAAAGTTTTAAAAGTTTTAGTTTTCGGTTTGGTTATCCTATTTATTAGAATAAATAATAACATAATATAATTAATGCTAATTATTTGATTGTTTTTTTCACGTTTACTTTTAGTTTAAAATGTTACCCTTTATAAACAACTAAAAACATAAATCGTACCATATCTTTTAATCATTAATATTTCTATCTAATTAAAACATGTACCTTCTATCTAATTAAAACAAGGTAACTTTAAAACTAATCTTGCAATCAAAACCTAAATCATATCATATCTTTTAATCATTAATATTTATATCTAATTAAAACATGTTACCTTCAATTTAATTAAGACACGTTACCTTTTACGTTAAAATAACTTGAAATCATCAACATATATATCCAAAAATATTGCACTATATCTTTCAACCATTAAGAGAAACCTAAAAACATGAATCAGATATTTCAATCATTAATATTTCATTTTTAATTAAAATATGTTACCATCTAATTTAAAACTAATCTTGCAATCATTAATATATATCCAAAAATATCATACCATATCTTTCAATTATCAATAAAATATTAAAAATCAGTATACATTGTTTATAATAGGAAAACATAAGTATAATCCTTAAACATGAATATATTAAATTATATTAAATTAAAATTAAAAAATATATTGAAAACATTGTTTATATAAAAATAATATATTAATTTTAATAAAATTTATAACATATTAAAAGAAACCCGTGTTACAAGCTAGATCGCACGGGTTACAAGCTAGTTGTATATTATTCCCATCACAATCTAACAAGAACCTTGTTGTATATATGTAACAATACTTATTTTGTGAATATCTTATAAATAAATAAATTATGCAAGATGTACATTATATAGGCTAAGAGAATCAATTTAAAACATTAATTTTCAAATTTTTTAAAATATTTTTGTATTCCTACAGTGCTTTCAAAACAACAATTTATTTCTAAATATAAAAAGAATTATGATAAATTTCTAGAATCTGTTTTTGAATTTCATAAATTGTGTGAATTTGTTTTGTGAATCTTAGTGAACTTTTTTGAAAATTGTGTATAAATTCTTTTTAATATTTAATTCATGATTTTAAAAATTATACAATGCCGGTTAAAATGTGTTAATCAATTATTGTATGAAAATATATTAAAAATTTAGATACTAATTTTGAATTCCAATTCTCTATTTTGAGTTCTCTGTAGAACCACCTTAATCACATATAGGAACATGTAGAATAACTTAGTAGCATGTGGTGTGTTTTCTCTCCTTCTATTGAATGTGAGAGGGTAGTTTTCTCTCCTTTCTTTTGACAGAGTCTGTGAGAGGGTTTTATACCATGGAGGATATTGATGTTCAGATGGATGAGATGGATATCGATGTAGAGGAAAACGAGGAGTTATGTTTTGATGAGGAGATCGAGGAAGTATCAAACAAGTTTGATATGTGCCTAGTTGGGAGGTTCTTAACTGAGAAAAACATTAACACGAAGGCAATGAAATCCAAATTGGCGGATGTGTGGCGACCTGCAATGGGGATAAACATCAACGAGTTAAAGAATGGCGTGTTCCTGTTTCAATTTTATCATAAGGATGATATCAGTTGGGTTCAGAAAGGGGGACCGTGGACATTCGATAATGCTGTGCTTATCTTCAATTCAATAGGCCAGGGGGAAGATCCTTTGAAAGTGATACTTAACGAGGTAAGGTTTTGGATTCAAATTCATGATTTGACACCAGGTTTTATGTCTGAATCGGTGGGGAAACAGTTGGGTAATTTTTTTGGGACTTTTTAGAATACGATCCAAATAACAATAAGAGTATATGGCGAGAATACATGCGTATCAGAATCAATGTGGAAGTTCGAAAGCCTTTGAAAAGAAAGAAGAAAATAATCAGAAAGAATGCTTCTGAGTTTATTGTGCAGTGTAAGTACGAGCGACTAGGGGACTTTTGTTTTCGTTGTGGCTTGCTTTCTCACACAGAGAGATTTTGTCAAAAGAAGTTTCAACAGCAGGGAGATGTAGAGAAGGAATGGGGAGGTTGGCTTAGAGCATTACCTCGAAGGTTGGCGGGAAAAAGTAAATGGCTCCGGAAGGAAGGGGATGAGGATTGGGGTAATAGGTATGGAAATGAAAACGGAAACCAGAATTTTGCGGAGAATCAGGGGCATGGATCAGGGAAGGTTGGTAATCAGATTCGTCTCTGTAGGGATGAGGGAATAGAAAGTGCTAAATTAAAGGGAATTATTCAATCTAGTTCTGGTAGTACGGATAAGGCGGGAGGATTGTTAAAATTGGTTAATATGGATGGGTCGAGTGATGGGGAATTTGATGGGATGGACTTGGAGGAGAGAAAATGTAAAAGGATTGGGCCTGTTCTGTCTGAAGTTATGGATACTGATAACATTACTATTATTTACAATGACTCTACTCTTTTCAAATCTGATGGGGTGGAATCAAACAACACTGTGTTGGCTACGCTTGCTCAGCAAGCTAGCCGGCCATTATGAATTGCTTAGGATGGAACTGTCGAGGGCTGGGGAACCCTCGTACAGTTCGTGTGTTAGGTGATCTCGTGCGAGATCGTAAACCTGATTTTCTTTTCCTCTCTGAGACGATATCCATAAATAGTAAAATAGAAGCTCTTCGAATAAAGTTTGGGTTTGCGCAATGTTTTGCAGTGGACAGGGTTGGTCACAGTGGTGGTTTAGCGGTGTTTTGGAAAGCGAATGTTAGATGTCAAGTGTCAGGTTACTCTCAGAATCATGTTGATATACAGTTGTTAGAGAATAATGTTGTCACATGGAGACTCACCTGCTTCTATGGCTATCCTGAATGTAGTAGACGAAAGCACTCATGGGATTTGATTAGGCAGTTAGCAAGTATTTCCCAGGTGCCTTGGTTGATTTTTGGAGATTTTAATGATTTACTGCATAAAAAAGACAAGTGGGGAGGAGCTGGGCATCCGCAGAGTTTGATGGATGGCTTCCGTTTGGCAATAGAAGATAGCTTCCTTTCTGAGTTAGATCTTTATGGAGGTAAATTCACGTGGGAGAAGTGTCAAGGTAAGCCAAATTGGGTAAAAGAGAGATTGGATCGTGCTTTTGGTACATCATCCTGGTTTAAAAAGTTTTCTCTGTGTAAACTCACAGTCCATCACACATCCAGGTCTGATCATGACCCCATCCAGGTGGAACTGGTGAGCACTTCGATTTCTAAAAGATTGTTCCGTTTTAAGTTTGAGAATATGTGGTTAAAATATTCAAGTTTTGTTAAAGAAATTAAGGAATATTGGCTGAAGATTCCTATTATGCACTTGTTACCAAAGTTAGTTAATGTGTCAACTTATATGGCTAAGTGGGGTCGAGTTTTTTTTAATAAGTTTAGAGAGAAAGTTAAACGGCAGAAAGAGGTGATTGGAAGCTTGGTGGATTGTACAGATGCAGTAGGGGTGGAGATGTATATGTCTGATGTAGAAAAACTGAATGATCTGTTGTTTCGAGAGGAGTCATACTGGAAGCAGCGTGCCAAGATTTTTTGGTTGGAAGAAGGGGATGCTAATACTAGATTTTTTCATGCTTCAGCTACGAGTAGAAAGAAAGCAAATCACATTTCTTGTTTGGTGACAGATTCTGGAGATCGTACAGATGATCATGAGGAATGTGTCATATTGTGCAACAGTATTATGAAGATATCTTCAAGGCTTCTGAGTATGTTCAGGTGGAGGAATCTGAGGCAAGGTTTATGATTTCTGAGGATCAAAACAGGGATTTAGTTATAGATGCATCTTTCTAGGAGTTCACAGTGGCAGTAAAACAGATGCATCCGGACAAAGCATCTGGTCCGGATGGTTTTAATCCTGCATTTTTCCAGCAATTCTGGGATTATATGGGTCGGGAGGTCTATGAGTGTTGTAAGAATTGGCTGTCAACTTGTTCATTTCCTGCAGAATTCAACAACACCAATCTAGTCCTTATTCCTAAGAAGATTAATGCTTGCAGTATGAAAGACTTCAGGCCTATAGCACTTTGCAATGTGCTCTATAAAATTTTGGCGAAGGTGTTAGCTAATCATTTAAAAATGATCCTGCCAGGTTTGATCTCTGAGAATCAATCTGCTTTTGTTCCGGGGCGTAGCATAACAGACAATGTGTTAATAGCATTCGAAGTGCTTCATCATATGAAAAGGAAAAGATGGAGGAATGAGGGGGAGGTGGCTTTAAAATTGGATATTAGTAAAGCTTACGATAGAGTTGATTGGGATTATCTGCGAATCCGTATGAGAAGTATGGGTTTCTGTTGGAAATGGATCAACTGGATCATATTGTGTGTTACTACGGTCTTCTACGAAGTGTGTTTCAATGATTCATCTATAGGTCCTATCATTCCTAAACGTGGTCTTCGTCAGGGCGACCCGTTATCTCCATATTTGTTTCTCCTATGTGTAGAGGGGCTGTCTGATTTATTGAATAAGGCATGGGAAAGAGGCGATATACATGGATGTCAAGTCAGTCCTACGGCACCAGTTATCACTCACCTACTATTTGCTGATGACAGCTTTTTGTTTTTTAAAGCAAACAAGGAGGAAACGAGGGCAGTTAAAGCTGTACTAAACAAGTATGAGCAGCAGTCGGGGCAATCGGTGAACTTCCAGAAATCTGGAATTTTCTTTAGTTCAAATGTAAGGCTGGATAAGCAGAGGGAATTGAGTGAGATTCTTGAAGTCACAACTTCTTTAGAGGATAGTAAATACCTGGGGTTACCTTCTTTAGTAGGGAGATCGAAGAAAAGAGTTTTTGGATTCAATAAAGACAAGGTTGGGCAACGGATTCAAGGGTGGAAAGCAAAACCCATTTCGAAGGCAGGTAAGCTTGTGTTGATTAAGAACGTAGCTCAATCGATCCCATCGTACTGCATGTCTTGTTTTTTGTTACCAAAGTCACTTGTTACTGAGATAGAGAGGATGTTGAACAGTTTCTGGTGGAGTTCAGGAGCTGACAATAATAAAGGGATCAAGTGGCTCTCATGGGAAAATATGAGCAGACCTTTGTGCAAGGGTGGGTTGGGTTTTAGAAACTTACATGGTTTTAACATTGCTCTACTAGGCAAACACTGTTGGAAGTTTATACATCAACCACAGGCACTGGTTTCTCGTGTGTTTAAAGCCCGCTATTTTGATAACACTCACTTGTTGAAAGCTCAAAAGAGGACAGGCTCTAGTTTTATTTGGATGGGGTTACACGAAGCTAAAGAAGCTCTGTTGAAGGGGTTCAGATGGGTGTTAGGCGATGGGGAAGATATAGTGGCAGTAAAAGATCCTTGGCTTAGGAAGAAGAGTGCTTTTAAGGTAGTGAATAGCCATCGGTATGAAGGTCGTAATGAGAAGGTGGCTCAGTTAATGTTGCCAGGATCAAAACAGTGGGACTCTAATCTTATCAGGGCGAGTTTTCATGAGGAGGATGCTAATGCTATTTTAGCAATCAATGTTCCTCAAGGTGATATTCGTGACAGAGTAGCGTGGTCCCAGTCTGTGAATGGACAGTATGATGTGAAGACAGGATACAAGGTGTGGTTTGATCAGAACGGTAGTACTACTGTGGTGCCTCAGATTTCGAGTTGGAGTAAGATGTGGAAGGTGGAATCCCGCATAAAATTCGTATCTTCCTGTGGAGGTTTTGTCGGAATAACATTCCAGTAAGGAATAAATTACGACATAAGGGAGTTCCTATCACTATTATGTGCTCCATGTGTAACAGGGATGTTGAACATTTGCTTCATGTTTTCTTTGACTGTCAGTTTGCCACACAATGTTGGTCCCATGTAGGTCTGTTTTTTGACATGAGCATGGTCACTTTTGCACTGGATTGGTTGCTGCAGAGGATCAACGATGGAACGAAGCTGGAAGTGAGAAAGATTGCAACAGTGCTATAGGGTATTTGGAGCTGGCGAAATAAGAAAGTATGGGAGGACAAACTGGTTTCTCCAGCAATGGTGATGTATTGGAGTTCGAAGATTGTATCAGAATGGAGACGAGTCATAAGAGAGAAATGGGCCAGGAATGCAATTTTGAGTTCAGGTTAACTTGCTGGGGTTCAGAAATGGTGTCCACCAAAGGAAGGTACGCTTAAGATTAATGTGGATGCAACAGTGGTAGGGGAAGCTGAAACCTATTCTGTAGGCAGGTTTCTTCGTGATTGCAGGGGACATTTTCTTGAGGGTAAGGTCATGAACTTTCTTAATCCAGAATCAGTGTTTGCTGCAGAAGCCAGGGGTGTTTGTGAAGCTCTTCTTTGGGCTAAAGAGAAGGATTTGAAGAATGTGATCATCGAAACAGACTCATTGTTAACAGTCCGTGCATTACGTATGAAGTCGTTGAATGTCTTGGAGGTTGGCAATGTTCTGCAAATGTGTTTGAAGCAGCTAGAAGAGAATCCTACTTTCTCAATTGTTTTTGTTCAAAGGCAAGCGAACAAGGTGTTGAGTATACAACAACGAAAGCAAAACCCAAAGCGAATAAACAAGAACAAGAAAATAACGACAATCACACAAGACAAAGATTTACGTGGTTCGGAAATTCCTACTCCACAAGCCGCACTAATTTTGTATTGATCTCTCACAATTGTGTTGTGTTGTGTTATGTTACAATTACACGAGTATTTATAAGAGAAGAAACTGGGTCAACCAATCAGAGTCTAATTCTGAAATTCCTAACTCTAATCCTAACTCTAATTAGAGTACAATTCAGGAATTCCTAACTCAAGTCAGAATCCAATTCTAAAACCTGATAGACTCCACAAACCCAACAATCTCCCACTTGGAGTCTGACCACATCTTCACTTCACTCTTGTAAATCTAGTAACAAATAATCCCTCGATCAATAACTCTAACTAGTGCAACGCCTTCTCATCAATCAGTTCTGAAGGCCAGTTGAAGCTATGCAAAGCTTCAACTTTTCATTAGTAACCACCTTAGTCAACATATCTGCAGGATTCTTTGAACCAAGGATTTTCTTCATGGACAAAGTACCATTGCTAATCAACTCTCTTGTAAAGTGATATCTCAACTGAATATGCTTCGTCCTAGTATGAAACACAGGATTCTTTGCAAGATGAATAGCACTCTGACTGTCGCTATACAAAGCACTGTCCGCCTGTTTCTTGCCCAACTCCTCAAGAAAATTCTTCAACCAAATCATCTCCTTGCTAGCTTCAGAGATAGCCATATATTCTGCTTCTGTGGTTGAAAGAGCAACACTCTTTTGAAGTCGAGACATCCAACTAATTGCTGTGCCACCCAACGTGAAAATATATCCCGTAGTACTTTTTCTTGTATCCAAACATCCACCCAAATCTGCATCAGAGAACCCTTCCAAGATAACATCTTTCTTGCTGAAACATAATGCAATCTTGGATGTGCCTTTCAAGTAGCGCAACAACCACTTGACTGCTTCCCAATGCTCTCTTCCTGGATTAGACATGAAACTGCTAACAACTCCCACTGCATGAGCAATATCTGGCCTTGTACACACCATAGCATACATCAAACTGCCAACTGCAGATGCATACGGAACTTTAGCCATATCTTCTTGCCTTCATCCGTTTTAGGTGACTGCTTTTTCGTGAGATTAAAGTGAGTCGCCAACGGTGTACTTCTGGTCTTCGCATCCTGGACACTGAATTTCTGCAACAATTTCTCAATATACTTCTCTTGAGATAATTTCAAAGTACCTTCAGATATATCCCTTATGATGCTCATACCAAGTATCTGTTTTGCCACACCCATATCCTTCATCTCAAACTCCTCAGACATCTGTCTCTTTAACCTGTTAATTTCCCTCATGTTTGATCCTGCTATCAACATGTCATCAACATACAACAACAATATGATATAAGATGAATCAAATTGTTTAAAATAACAACAGTGATCCATAGCACTCCTAGTGTACCCATTCTTCATCTTAAAGCTATCAAACTTCAAGTACCATTGTCTTGGCGCTTGCTTCAAACCATACAAGCTTTTTATAAGCTTGCAAACAAGGTTTTCTTTCCCAGCTACCTGAAATCCTTCTGGCTGTACCATGTAGATGTCTTCCTCAAGATCACCATGTAAGAACGCGGTCTTAACATCTAGTTGCTCTAGATGTAACTCCTCTACAGCCACAATACTTAGCACAATTCTAACAGTAGTCATCTTAACAACCGGAGAAAATATATCAGTATAGTCAATACCCTTTTTCTGTTGATAACCCTTGACTACTAACCTCGCCTTGTATCTCTTGCTGCCATCAGGTTCTTCTTTGATCCGGAACACCCACTTATTCTGTAAAGCCTTCTTTCCTGCTGGTAACTCTGTTAAAGACCAAGTCTCATTCTTCTCAAGAGAACTCATCTCTTCTTCCATGGCTAATTTCCACCGAACTGAATCATCCACCTGAACTGCCTCTGAATAACACTGAGGCTCTCCATCCTCAGTCAATAACATATAATATGCTGAAGGAGAAAATCTTTGTGGTGGCCTCACAATTCTGCTAGATCTTCTTACCTCAGCCTGTGGAGTAACTGGAACCGTGTCATTACCATTCCCCAAACTCCCACTATTTCCTGCATGATCTTCTTCTGTAATCTCTTCAAGCACTGCTTTCTCTTTCTCATGTTGTTCCTTTTCAAACTCAGAATCGACTGCAAGCTTATCCTTGTACACTACACTTTCGTTAAAAGTAACATCTCTACTTCTAACAACCTTCTTCGTCAGTTCATCCCAGAAACGGTAACCCATATCATCTGAGCCATAACCAATGAAGATACACTTCTTTGCTTTTGGATCAAGCTTGTCCCTGTCAGAATCTTTAACACGCACATAAGAAACACAACCAAAAACTCGCAAGTGTGAAAGATTTACCTCCTTTTTCTGCCACTCTTCTTCAGGAATCTTGAACCCCAAAGGAACTGAAGGTCCTCTGTTTATGAGATACGCTGCTGTGCTAACTGCATCTGCCCAAAAAATCTTTGGCAACCCTGCATGCAATCTCATACTCTTGGCCCTCTCATTCAAGGTTCTATTCATGCGCTCTGCAACACCATTCTGCTGCGGTGTCTCACATCAAACTCTTAATCTTCAAACCGGTCTGATTTTCAACTTCGGTCTTCCGCTTCTTGAAAGTAGCAAACACATCTGATTTATTCTTCAAGAAATAAACCCATACCTTTCTAGTGGAATCGTCAATGAAAGTGACATAGTAGCGAGATCCTCCCAACGACGCAACTGCTGTTGGACCATATACATCTGTATGAACTAGCTCTAACCTCTCAGCCTTGGGTGTCCTCCCTGATTTTGCAAAAGTAACTCGTTTCTGCTTTCCAAGAACACATGGCTCACAGAACCCAACTTCCACATTCTTCAGCTCTGGAATCTTACCCTTCGAAGTTAATAGCTTCATACCTTTTTCACTCATATGACCAAGTCTTTGGTGCCACAAAGTTGAAGACCCAATCTCATCAGCAACTGTATTTGCTTCATAGCTAGATTGTTCAACTATGTACAACGTCCCCTTTTTCTCTCCACGAGCAACAACTAGATTCCCCTTTATAACCTTCCACTGTCCGTCTCCGAAAGTAACTCGATACCCTTCCTTATCTAACTGACCCACAGATATCAACATCTTCTTCAGTCCAGGAATGTACCTTACATCTTTCAACGTCCAGCTAGTCCCCAAAGAGGTCTTGAGATTAATATCTCCCATGCTCGTAATATCCAGAGTCTCATCATCAGCAAGACGGACTTTACCAAAATTTCCAAGTCTGAAATTTAACATCAAATCCTTGCAAGGGGTAGCATGGAAAGATGCACCAGAATCCATGACCCATGATTCAACCGAACATTCAACACAACAAATCAAAGCATCGTCACTCACCACCTCTTCAACTACATTGGCTGAATTATCCTCTTTCTTCTTTCCTTTAGGAGCTGCGGGAGCCGTACACTGATTTCTGAAGTGACCTTTCTTTTGACAATTCCAACAAACAATCTCCTTGCGATCTTTGGACTGTCCTCTCTTCTGTGACTTCGATCTGCTACGCCCCTGATTCTGCCCCCTATCAGAATTTCTGCCTCTACTCTCAGTACTCAACAAGGAACCTGACGACTCTCCTGAGTTTCTCCTACGAATATCTTCTCCAAGAATCGCATCTCGAACTCCATCAAAAGTCATCTTACTGCTCCCAGATGAATTACAAATAGCAGTGACAAATCCTGACCAACTGTCAGGTAACGAGGATACCAACAATAAGGCTTGTACTTCATCATCGAATTTAATATCCACTGATGTCAATCTTGATAGGATAGAGTTAAATTCGTTCACATGATCAGCAACACAATCACCTTCATTCAATTTTGTGGCAAACAACAAGCGACACAAATATACCTTATTCGAAGCAGACGGCTTCTCATACATATTTGATAACGCCTTGATCAATCCATAAGTTGTCGTTTCCTTGACGATATTGTAAGCAACGTTCTTCGCCAAAGTCAATCTGACAACACCCAGGGCCTGCCTATCCAATAGCTTCCAATCTTTCTCATCCATCTTTTCTGGCTTCTTCTCCTCCAGCAGTTCGTGTAGTTTTTTCTGATAAAAATAATCTTCAATTTGCATCTTCCAAAACCCAAAATCTTTGCCATCAAATTTGTCGATCTTTACTTTTCCTTCTTCTGCCATCGCTCCCACTGCCTGAAAACCTAGGCTCTTGATACCAGTTGTTGAGTATACAACAACGAAAGCAAAACCCAAAGCGAATAAACAAGAACAAGAAAATAACGACAATCACACAAGACAAAGATTTACGTGGTTCGGAAATTCCTACTCCACAAGCCGCACTAATTTTGTATTGATCTCTCACAATTGTGCTGTGTTGTGTTATGTTACAATTACACGAGTATTTATAAGAGAAGAAACTGGGTCAACCAATCAGAGTCTAATTCTGAAATTCCTAACTCTAATCCTAACTCTAATTAGAGTACAATTCAGGAATTCCTAACTCAAGTCAGAATCCAATTCTAAAACCTGATAGACTCCACAAACCCAACACAAGGTTGCCCATGAAATGGCAAAAATACCTTGTTTAGCAAATTGCTATAATTTATTTACGTCTCCTTCAGATGTGTTGTTGGAGACTATTTTGTTTGACGCTTTGAATTAAATAAAATACTTTCTTTCAAAAAAAAATATATTTATAAATAATATCTTTACAGTTTCAACAAATGAAATCTAAATAAAAAATTGGTTTCACAAAAAAAAAACATTGGTAAAAATTAACTTAACATTTTTTATAAGTTTATAAATCATAATTTTTAACCAAATTTTCCTGTTCACCAAAATTTTCAAGATGTGGTAGCACTGGTTAATGGATATAGAAGTTTATATATGAATAATTTCATGCTAACGAAAATCATAATTCAAATTATGCTATTATTCTCAATAGAATAAACGAGATTTACCTGTAGACACCTCCCGTTGACATCCACTTATAATTTCTTTTTGCATGATGAGATTATGAAATAACGCTATATGTATTATCTTCAATTCCTGAAACAAAAAGAAAGATTATAAAATGGTTCACAAAATTTTAGTTGTAGAAAAAATACTCTCACGATTAAAAGAAATTGATAAAAACTCGCATGAATTCATAGTTATGTTTGTAAACTTTAAAGAAATTGATGAAAACTCGCCTGAATTCATAGTTATGTTTGTAAACTTTGTAGGATCTAGGTGGAGTAGGTGGAAGAAAATCACAAATATTTTTTTAGAGAAGCTACCTGGGAGGAACGGCCAGATAGATTTATACAATTATAACTTTTTTCTAATAAAAGATATTTTATAGATAATATAAAAAGTAAATAATATTATTTGTTTTCTTTAATTCTGATATCATAAATTTTATTATTTCTTTAAAAGATAATATTTAAAGGTAAATTTATATTGTAATTAATTATGACATATATTCCCTCAAAAAAGTTATAACGTATATTGGGCCAATATATATTATCATGTATGAAAAGTTAAAGAACTTACCAGAACTTTCTACAACTAATCACCAGCAAATTACAATTGATGTCTATCATACAAATAAAAATATAATCACGTGCAAATTACAGTTGATGTCTATCTCACAAATAAAAATATATTACCATCACGTGCTTGGTATATTCCACAATCTTAAATCACGTGCAAATAATGATCTATTTATTTGACAAATAAAAATAATGTGAGATAACTTATCTACATTCATATCACTTATAATTATAGTCTTTACAATATGTATAAAGAGCTAGATATTTCCTAAAATTCATAAAAAAAAAAATGATGGTAGGGATATGAAAACATACATTTTGTAGTAGTAGTAATTTAAGAAGAAAAGAAAAAAAGTTTCCAAATATCACAATTTTTTTTATAGTTAAACACACGCACAATTTTATTTTATTATTTTTTTTTAATAATTAAACACAACACCAGTAATCAAATTTTTGACTGAAGTCAAGATCTCAACCAGTGCACCAACCCCTTTTGTTGATACAATTTTATCTTGACCTGTCTGAGAAAAGCTACATAGCATTGAAACCAGAGCACTGGACCTACCATTTACAAGCAAAGTAAAGAAAATTACATTGGTTCATGTTGTTATACAAAACGTAAACATTTTTATTTTTTCAAAATTATTATTTTTCCAAAACGCAAGTACATTAGCATTTTCTACTTTTTTTAAAGTAATCAGTTTGAAATTATGTTTTATTACACTAGAGAAAACGTTATTTTAAGTTACGTTTGAAAGTAATTTTTAGGACAAACTTTTGAGATTATGAAATTTGGGACATTATTTTTTAAAATTATGTTATGAAGGACCAACACCCGTGCAATTATTTAAATTTAGAGCTTCAATATATGGTTTGTACATTTTTTATTCATTTTTAAAAAAAGTTACTTTATAAATTACAAACAATTGCATTTGACATTTTTTTTATTTTTATAGAAAGATAATATGAAAAGATAAGTTTAATATTTAATTAGTTATAATATGATACTAGCTTATAATATTATTTATCATATTATTTTATTATAATATTTCATTTTTTATTTATTTTTGTAATAAATATGTGTTTTAATTGGAATTGTTAGTAGAGTTTAAATTCTACAAATTATTTAAAGTAAACATATATTTTTAGTAAATATACATTGAATATGTGTTTAATAAAAATATTTAAATATCATTGTGCTAGTATTCTTATATGAAAGTGAATATATATGTAAAATAAATATATACTTATATGTCATTGTTGTTTTCTTTGAAATTTTATTTTTTCCTCCTTTTTTGGGTAACTACAATTTCATTAATACATCCAGCTTAATGAAATAGCTAAGCAAGAAAATATAAATTCTAAAATAAAAATAATATTTTTATTTTTATTTTTCTTAAAATGGCTCAGGACACTCTTTTCCTTAAGTTTCACCAAGCCTCAAATAACAAAACTAGGACATAAGGCTTACAATTGCCAACAAAGATAAACACATGAATCCATTGTACTTAAAAAATTCCATAAGAAAAACGTTTACTGGGGCAACCCTGGCTAGGAAAACAAAATAGGAAGTAGCCTCATGTATATGAGGAATCAAAATCATCAAAGCTCGATATCTTCGTCCTTCGGTGCAGCAAGGAAATTCTGGTAGACAATAATCAACATAAATTAATGTACACATGACAAGTAATTGTATTCGAAATGAACGAATATAGATACATACCTCAGAACTCCTAATCAAGCTCTCATTTTCTCTATCGATCTGGGTTTCAAAGGTATGAGTACCGGTTCTGTAAGCATGAGGGCAAACATAAAAGCACTTGTGTTAAAGCTTGTTTTTTCTTAAATAATTATATGAACTTTAAAAAGAAATGTAATGCACATAAAGCATAAATGAACTTAGTCTTACACATTGAGATCAGCTACTGTCGCGTTGGAAGATGACTCTACATGAGGGGACTGTGAAACACCGTTTGATGTGTTGTTTTGATTCACTAAGATATTACAGAGAGATTCATTATATTAGGACAACCATATTTATAGAAAAACATGTAGAATAATAAGTAATTATTGAAGGAATTTTTGTCAGAAACTTGCCCTGATTGCCCGTGATAGGGCGGGGATTTTTCTTCCGAAATCTCTGCGTGAATAGGAAAAAAAGATTAGATATGTACCGTCCTGAACTCATCAACATAATGTACTACTAAAAAAAACATGCATTGAATTAGTGTGATTATGTATGACTCCACCTGCAAATGTGATTTCACATGTTCTTTTGTTATACCCCTCGCATTCATTTTCTTCACGATGGCTGATGGCGTGGCAGCTGCAGATAGATGTGTTATTCATGTAATTTAAGTAGATAAATTTTGTATAGGAATAATGATATGGGCTAAAAATAAGCCCTAAAGATACATTAAATATGGCATTAATTAGATCCGGTATGGTCCGAACGTGGGGCCCATTTACGAGGCCCAAAACCCTAATTAAATATTAATTTCGTAATTAATATTAAGGGTAATAAACAGCTCAGCAATAAGAGTCAGACAAGGAAACAATATCTTTATGAGTAGCCACTAAGGCAACAAACTCAACATGGAAACAGACTCCTACAAGGAAGGAGTCTAGAATTTTCCTCAAGGCGGTGGCTTGCCCACCAAGTCCCCGAATCCTACCATAATTCTAAGGCTCTCACAGCCTATATAAGGGTCTAACCCCTCATTTTCAGAACTACGTCTTGGCTTGATTCTCAATAACGAGATACGTACGCACTCTGTGAGGACCGATTAGTCTCGAACACGGAAACAACCATTAAAGCTCGAAGCTCACCAACCCTTTGCATTAAATATACACAAAACCTAGCCGTAATTCGATAACCTAGTTTTTATTCCATAACATTTGGCGCCGTCTATGGGACAACAACATCAATCATGGTTAACACACGAAGAACAGTACCAGCCTCGACTGAGGCCATACCCCTTAGCTCCTCTCCACCCGCCACTTCTGATCCACCTATCACTACTGAAGAAGGGCAAGTACCCCCATCAACAGGGGCGATCATTTAAGCTCTAGTCTCTCAACCCCCAGGGACGATTCCCCATGTTGAGGGAACTCTGCATGTGGTCGTCCATTAAAGCCAAAAAACCAACCCTCTTCAGATGGTGGTTTCTTCTCTTGATAATGTTAATCGCTCGCTACCCCCAGGGGTACAAATCCACACTACGGATCTCCCCACAAATACCAACCCGATGTATGGTCTGCCTAACTACCCTCCTGCTACTCGAGGTGTTGGACCAAGCGGCCATGCCTTGATGATTCAGGAGCCTCCTTATATTAGGGGGTTGGGCCATGATCAGGAATATGATGACTACTCTGGCCCCTATACCGATGACTCGTCATCTGAGGATGATGATCGTGATGAAGCCCCGAGGAGGACACAAACTATCCATGATGGACCCCCTTTGACAACTGCTGAAAGGATAAGGGCTCATGAGGCCGAGATCTTAAAGCTGAAGGATGACATGGCAAGAGAGCAGGCGAGACAGAATCAGAATCGACCTCCTTCGACTACAGGAGGGATTCCCCTCATTGATTTTTGGAAAGGTCTTCAAGGAGGCAGAGAAGGGCTGATGCCCCTACTGGAAGAACAACAAGGGTGGAAACCCCCAAGGGAAACCTCAAAGATCTGATGCCTCTAGGAGATCCTGATGATCCCACACCCCCGTTCACAGAGGAGGTGATGAATGCTTGTATTTCTAGGAAGTTCAAGATGCCGACAATTAAGGGTTATGATGGAACGGGTGATCCCGCAAATCACGTAAGTACATTTTCAAACGCATTACTATCGCAGCCTGCAAGTGATGCTCTAAATTGTAGAGTGTTTCCTCAAACCCTGTCGGGCATGGCTCAAAGATGGTATAGCCGATTACCTGCAAATTCGATTGGCTCTTTTAAGGAGTTGAGTGCCGCTTTTGTCAGCCAATTCATTAGCGAAAGAACTCATGAGAAAATCTCTGCGTCTCTTATGTATGTGGTACAAGGAAAGAATGAGAATCTGAGGGATTACCTCAAGCGATTCACTAAGGAAACACTGAATATCACTGACTTGGAGAACAAGGTGGCCATGGTAGCCCTGGAGCACGAAACTACTGATCTTTTCTTTAATTGGTCATTGGCAAAGCATCCTCCTGAGAATATGGCTGAGCTACAACGAAGGGCTGATAAGTATATTAAAGTTGAGGATAGCATGAAGAAAGAGGCCACAGTTGGTAATGGAGGGAACAACAACGACTCTAGGAAGCGAAAGCAAGAGCAAGAGTATGATGCCATGGACAAATATCCCCGGACTAGTAAGGACTCTGACTCTACACCTAAGAAGAGCTTGGGACCAAGATTTTTGAATATGCAAGGTTGAATGCTCCTAGGAGTCAGATCTTGTTAGATATCGAGAAGGATAAGGACTTCCGATGGCCGAAGCCACTCAGGGGTGACCCCTCAAAGCGAAACAAGGATCAGTATTGTAGGTTTCACAAGGATGTGGGACATGACACCGATGATTATAGACAACTCAAGGACGAGATTGAATTCTTGATCCGAAGAGGTAAACTAAGCCAGTTCACGAAGGGTGAAGATCGTGGAAATCAAAGAAGGGATTATGACAAGAAGAACAATGATCGTAGGGATAATGACCGTGATCGTAACCCACAGCCCCGAGGGCCGGTCATCAATATGATCTGGGGAGGCCCGATAGCGACTGGCATGGCAAGGAATTCTCGAAAGGCGTAAGCCAGAGAGGTGATGCACATCGTGGGGGAGGCCCCAAAACGTTCAAAAACTGAGTTAGTGATTGGTTTTGATGATTCAGACTTGGAAGGGGTGAAGTTCCCCCATGATGACCCGTTGGTCATAACTCCTGTGATTGGAAACTCAGAAGTAAAACGAGTCTTGATAGACAATGGAGCTTCTGTTGATATTCTGTTTCATGATGCATTTGTACAGATTGGATATAATGAGTCTCAGCTAACCCCCACTAACATGCCCATCTATGGATTTAATGGAGCTGAATCCAAGGTTGAAGGAACTATTCAGCTGCCTGTGACTATTGGGCAGGAACCTAAGGAGGCTACTCAGATGCTGAAATTCTTGGTAATCAAGGCAGCCTCAACATATAATGCAATCCCGGGAAGGACTGGGCTTCATGCGTTTAAGGTTGTGGCCTCTACCTATCACATGAAGATTAAGTTTCTAACCCGCAATGGTGTTGGAGAACAGAAAGGTGATCAGAAGATGGCAAGAAGTTGTTATGTAGCTGCGTTAATAGCTGATGGAGTTGGGGGTAGGTCTTTCCGATTGAAGACATGGATGTCCGAGGTGATGATGAACACCGAGGGAAACCGGTAGAAGATTTGATTCCTGTACCTCTAGATCTTGGAGACCCCAAAAAGGTTACATATATTAGTGCTTCTCTGAAAGAACCCTTGAAGGGCAGATTGACAACTTTCTTACAAGAGAACAATGATGTGTTTGCTTGGATAGCGGCTGATATGCCAGGGATTGATCCCCAACTCATAACTCACAGGTTGAATGTCGATCCAAAGTGAAAGATAATAAAGTAGAAGAAGAGAAATTTCGCTCCAAAAAGGCAAGTGGCCATTAAGCAAGAGGTAGATAAGCTCTTAGAAGCTCGCTTTATTGAAGAGATTCAGTTCCCCGAGTGGTTGGCTAACCCTGTGATGGTCAAGAAGGCGAATGGAAAATGGAGGATATGTATAGACTTCACCGATCTGAAT
This sequence comes from Saposhnikovia divaricata, assembly GCA_036435485.1. NCBI lineage: Eukaryota > Viridiplantae > Streptophyta > Magnoliopsida > Apiales > Apiaceae > Saposhnikovia > Saposhnikovia divaricata. Next base: position 62,394,940 of record CM071595.1, on the reverse strand, counting down.
GATGCATATCCTAAGGATTGTTTCCCTCTACCAAGGATTGACACGTTGATAGATGCCATAGCTGGGCATGAGATGTTGAGCTTCATGGATGGTTTCAGTGGCTACAATCAGATTAAGATGCATAAGGATGACATCCCAAAGGTATCTTTCATAACAGACTTTGGTGTTTTCTGTTATCTTGTTATGGCTTTTGGACTAAAGAATGCAGGAGCTACTTACCAACGATTGGTGAATAAGATATTCGCCCATCTAATTGGAAAAACCACGAAGGTCTATGTCGATGACATGTTAGTCAAAAGCCTATTTATGGCAGATCACATTAAGCACCTTAGAGAGGCATTTGAAGTGCTGAGGCACCATAAGATGATGTTGAATCCAGCCAAGTGTGCCTTTGGCGTTGGATCAGGAAAATTTTTGGGTCTGATGGTTTCAAAGCGAGGCATAGAAGCCAACCCCAATAAGATCAAGGCGATTTTAGACATGGAACCACCCCACTCTATACGAGACGTACAGAAGCTGACGGGCAGAGTAGCAGCCCTGGGGAGATTTATCTCTAAGTCTGGCGATAAGTGCTTGCCCTTCTTCCAAGCATTGAAGAAGGTGAAAATTTTTGAGTGGACTCTTGAGAGCCAAGAGGCCTTTTAACAGCTGAAGAAGTACATGATTGAAACCCCGTTGTTGGCCAAACCTAGTCCCGGGGAGACCTTGTATCTATATCTGGCGGTGTCTGAACAAGCCCTGAGTGCTGTTCTCATTCGAGAAGAGAGCAAGGTTCAGAAACCTATCTACTATATGAGCAAGGTGTTGCACGGAGTTGAATTGAATTACTCTCCTATTGAGAAGTTTGCTTTGGCATTGATAACAGCTTCGAGAAAAATACGATCATACTTCCAGTCACACAAGATCAAAGTCCTGACAAACCAACAGTTGAGAAATATTTTGCACAGCCCGAAGGCCAGTGGAAGGCTAATAAAGTGGGCAATCGAACTCGGAGAATTTGACATCGCATACAAGCCTCGGATAGCAATAAGGCTCAGGCATTGGCTGACTTCATGGTAGAATTTACCATTGGCAACCAAGAAGTTGGGGGCATGAGATAGTACCCACCTCTGGAAGTGAGAGCAAAGATGAAGAACTTTTACTAGAACAGAAGGAATATTGGGTGCTCTATTTTGATGGAGCATCAAAAACAAAATCTAGTGGTGCAGGTATGGTTTTGCAAAACCCCGATGGGTTCACAATTGAGTATGCTTTGAAGTTGGACTTCCTAACAACCAACAATGAAGCTGAGTATGAAGCCTTGATAGCCGGATTGGGCTTGGCCAGAATCATGAGGGTCAAGAACCTTAAAGTTTGTGGAGATTCTAGACTGGTAGTCTCGCAAGTGAATGGTGAATTTGAAGCCAAGGATGAAACTATGGCAAAATATTTGAGAGTTGTGAAGGCTATTATGACTCAGTTTGATGAGTGCTATGTGGAGCACATTTCGAGAGAAGAGAACATGAAGGCTGATGCCCTGTCCAAGTTCGCTTCTTCGGAGATAGAGAACTATGAAGGGAGTGTTTACTTCCAGGTCTTGAAGGCCCCGACCATCAACTCAAAATTGGTGGCACCAATTGATGTAGGGAGCTGCTGGATAGATCCAATCAAAGCTCACCTAGAAACTGGATGGCTCCCTGATGATGCCTAGGAGGCACGAAAGCTGTCGGTGAGAGCGTTGAGATATGCCTTGATTGAAGGCATCCTTTACAAGAGGTCTTTCGTCATTCCATACTTGAGATGTTTGAGGCCCCAGGAGGCAAAGAAAGCACTAGAGGAAGTTCATGGAGGGATATGTGGGCAACACTTGGGGGGCAGAGCCCTAGCTCACAAGATCACTCGTTTGGGATTCTGTTGGCCAGAGATGTTGGCCGATGCGCAAAATTATGTCAAGAGGTGTGACAGGTGCCAAAAGCATGCTCCGATCGTAAGGCAGCCGCCTGAGGTGTTAACCTCGATTAACACTCCTATTCCATTCGCAATGTGGGGAATGGACATACTTGGACCTTTCCTTGTAGCTTCAGCACAAAGGAAGTTCCTGATAGTGGCCATCGACTACTTCACTAAGTGGATTGAGGCTAAACCTTTAGCCAAGATAACCACCAAGCAAGTCGATCAGTTCTTTTGGGAAAGCATAATCTACAGGTATGGTATCCCTCGAATCCTTGTGATGGATAATGGGACACAGTTCAACAATTAAGAGTTCAAGAAATATTGTGAGGAGAATGCTATCGAGCTTCGCTTTACTTCAGTGGCTTATCCTCAAGCTAATGGACAGGCAGAGGTAGCAAACCGGATTATCCTTGATGGACTTAAGAAGAGGGTCGAACACTTAAGAAACACTTCGGTAGATGAGTTGCTGCCTATACTCTGGGCATACCACACCACCTACAAAGTGACGATTGGAGCAAACTCGTTCTTGCTGGCTTATAGAGCCGAGGCAATTGTGACCTTGGAGATTATACATGCATCCCCATGAGTGAAAACATATGAACCTGAGACTAATGAAGAAGGCATGAGGCTCGCCCTTGATCTGATTGATGAGGTTAGGGATGAGGCAAATGCCAGGAATGGAGAGCATCAGAAAAGGGCATCCTTCCACTACAACCAAAGGGTTAAGGAGAGGTTATTTCGACAAGACAACTTGGTTCTAAGGAAGATAGAGGCCTCCGGAGTCGGATAGAAAGGAAAGCTAGCCCCCAACTTGGAAGGGCCGCATTGAGTCAGGAAGACACTAGGACGAGGATCCTACAAGCTGGAGACCTCGGATGGAAACGAGGTGCCTCGGACTTGGCACGCTTTGAACCTGAAGGTTTATTATGCTTAAGCTATCCTTGTAAGGACTTAGCTTTTTATCAATCTATTAGGAGAAGTAGAAATAAGGTTCAATGAAACCATTCCAAGGCTCATTGCCCCGAGTAGGACAGTAGTAATCTATGTAAGGGTTGAACCCATTCTGAATTATTAATTCAAGTTTGTTTTCCATTCTATGATTTTGTGATTTTAATTATGTACGAAACACCTGTTGGGTATAAGTCTAGAACGACCAAGTACCGAAAATAAATGAACATACGAATAAGGGAAACAAGTGCATAAATAAAAATACACCCCGAAGGGCCACGTTTTGAGTTACAAACTTAAGTGAATAAAAGTTAAGTCCCGAAGGACCCTGAATAAAAGCTGAAAAGATAAAGGCCACATGAGGCTATTAAGGTCATGCAAGACCCTTGATGCAAGATGCCTACTCTTCGAAAGACTCCTCTTCCTTATCACCAGAACCCTCTTCACCAGAATCATCTTCGTTGGTGCTATCATCCGCCACCACTGTCGGCTGTGCCACAATCTCCTCAACCTCATTTTCTTCCTCTTCAGAAGAAGAACTAGAGGAGGAGCTAGCTTTATTTCGAAGCCTCCTCTTTCCCGGGATTGGTTGACGAAACACCCCACTCCTCCTCGCAGGCATGGGCTTCTTCCCGCGAGAGCCCGAGGAAGATGAGTTCTGGCTAACAGCTTGGGCGGCTCCCTTGGAGCTAGAGCCAGAATGTTGGTGGCCTCCCCGAGAGCCGGAGCCCGATGTTTGAGGCACAGCTTTGACTCCCGAACCGGAAGCATAGTCAACAAAGCCTTCATTGCTAACAGGCCAGTCGGGGCACGGAAAGTTCGCCGGGTCAACAACGGTTGGATACTTGTTGCTAACAACACTAATGCCTTTGTTCCAGCTGACAGACATGTTGTAGGGGCGCATCTCATCGTCATGATCATCTATAAGCTTCAAGAATTCTTCCGACTTATGATAAGCTTTGATCACTTTATCGAATTCTGAGGATTTCTTCCTAGCCAGGGAACTGAGCTGCCTTTGATAAGAGCTTGCTTCCCTCTCAGCATCAAGGGCTCTGTATTCCAGATTTCTGCGTTCTTCTTCGAACACTCTTTTCTTTCTTCAAGGCCACGTTTTCATCCTGAAAAGCCCGAACTTGGCTGGCAGCAGATTGAAAGTAGGCATTTGCCTGAAAACATGAAATTTGTTAAGGCATTTGTGCATTGAGTTGACCATGGACATTGAATTCAGAAAAATGAGTAGCATACTTGGTAGAGGGCTTGAGCCTCATGATGCTCGGACTCCTCAATCTTATCCCCAGAGGACACAGTTAGACGGTCAGAAGGGGTAATAGAGCACTTGGACCAGTCCAAGGCCAAGGTAGAGCACTTGAGGACGGAGTTTTGTTCACAGATACCCCAAGCCGGAATGAAAGGAGACCTAGTGCTCCCATCGGCTTTTTGAGATCTCTTTCCCTAGGTACATCGCTCCAAGAAATTTGGAACCTTAGGAGCAGTTGGCTTCTTAGCCTTCTCCGCTTCCTTTATCATCTTCCCAGTGGGGACCTCCGCCATCTCCGGCCTAACATCCAGCTCCGCAATAACTGAAACATACAAGGAAAGAACATCGGAATAAGAACAAACATAGTTCAAGATATATAACTGAAAGTATAATTACCCTCGAAGGGAAGTATGCTAAGGCCTGCTTCAACAAGCCTTTTCTCTGTTAAAAATGCTCGATAGTGAGAACGGCCGTTGTCCTCTAAAAGTCTGCCCCGATTTAGAAGTTCGTGAGTTTCGAGATCCAGAATGAAGTGTGAACTATCTTCCACACAACCAAACTTCTTTATAAAAAACTGGTACCAATTGCCGCCTTTCCAATAAAGAACAACGAACTCCCTCGGCTAGAAATGGTGGGAATCAGGGAAGGACTTCGTGTTCACCATGTGAGGGACTAAACCCCGATGCTGGAACCTAACCCACCCTTTCTTGGTACTTGCAGAATTTATAACTAAGAAGATACTTCAAAACATGGTGGTACTCAGAGGGATGTCCAGGTCACGGCATCTAAGAATGAAGATAATAAGAATCCTCCAGGAGTTGGGGTACAGTTGACAAGGGTGAACCTGAAGCTCAGCCAACAACCTTATGATGAAGGGGTGAACGGGAAACCTGAACCCAGCTTCCAAAGCTTCTTTGTAAACAAAAAGTCTCTCCGAATGCCAGTTGCAAGTTCTATCGCCTAAATCAGGCATCCAAACCTTGATTGCCTCCAGGAAACCATATAAATTCCTTATCTTCTCTACATCATGTTCCTTCAGTTTGCATGCACACTGGTAGGAGTCTAACTCCGAGTTATTGGGAAATGTATCTGCCACGGTGCTAAATAAGTCTAGCAACGAATTAAAATGACGATCAATATACAAGGGAGACCAAATTTCATTCCTACCTTTCAGAGATCGAGCTTTGCTTCTTTTGGCCATTGCCTCCGATATAGACACCGGGGGTGTTTGGGATGTTTGGTTACTGGCTGCCATCTCGAGAACTTGGATTTGAGCTTGAAAACTTAAGAAGTAGAGAGCTAGAGAACTTTAGAGAAAGTTTGAGAAATGAAGAAGTGAGGAGAAATGAAGGATTCTCCCCATCTTTTATAGAAAAGTGGTGACCTGCTGGAACAGGTTGAAATTCAGACCGGTTCGTTTTTACAGGTCATTTGTCATTTAAAATCTAAAAAATGGTAGAAAATTGACAAAAAGATCGTTATATCACGTATAATTCTGGAAAAGAAGCGATAAATATTCGACACGGAGCTGTAATAAAATAGCTGGTTGGATGACACAAGCTAATTAGGCTTAATCAAGAGTTTAATCCACAAAAGAGGATTAGGGACGCTAATCAAGAGATTAGCCAAAACTTTTTAAAAAAAGAGTTAGGAATGTTTTTTCGTCGGCGTTTAAGTATTAACAGTTGATGATCGAAACACGGCAACCTCCAGCCGGGAAGGCATCAGCCGAGAGGCTCCAAGGAGACCCCCAGCCGAGAGCCACCCGGGGAAGCCCTGGCCGACACCCATTAGCCGAGAGGCTCCCGAATGCAGTCCTGGCCGACAGGCATCAGCCTAGAGGCACCCCGAGGGAAGCCCTGGCCGAGTGCCGTTAGCCGAGAGCCACCCGGGGAAGCCCTGGCCGACACCCATCAGCCGAGAGGCTCCCGAAGGCAGCCCTGGCCGACAGGCATCAGCCGAGAGGCACCCCGAGGGAAGCCCTGGCCGACAGGCATCAGCCGAGAGGCACCCCGAGGGAAGCCCCAACCGACACACAGCAGCCGAGATCCACCCGCAGGAGCCCCCAGCCGACACCTGCTAGCCGAGAGGCACCAGGGGAAGGCCCCTAACCGAGACCCATCAGCCGAGAGGCTCCCGGGGAGTCCTCTGGCCGAGATAGTCCAGCCGAGAGGCTCCCACGGGAGGCCCTGGCTGAGGCAATTGAGTTGGGAGGCTTCTCTGGTGACCCTCTTTCGGTTGGTAGTTATTTAACAACTTTCTAAACAACGTCGTTTAGTGCCGTTTAGCACTGTTTTTATGCCGTTTAACGCCGTTTAGCATCATTTAAACGTCGTTTAAGGCTAGTTAGCACTGTTTAGTGTCGTTTAGTGTCGTTTAGCATCGTTTAAAATCATCGTAAATGCATCAGTCGCTCCACGCTTTACATCAAGATGATACTCGTGAAACACTAGTGTACAAAGATGAACCCCGAGTCTCGAAAAGGCAATTAAAACTTCAAAGAAAACCTGATCAGTTTTCCAAGAAGTTGGGGGGCAAATGATATGGGCTAAAAATAAGCCCTAAAGACACATTAAATATGACATTAATTAGTCCTATGGTCCGAACGTGGGGCCCATTTACGAGGCCCAAAACCCTAATTAAATATTAATTTCGTAATTAATATTAAGGGTGATAAACAGCTCAGTAATAAGAGTCAGACATGGAATTGAAACAATATCTTTATTAGTAGCCACCAAGGCAACAAACTCAACATGGAAACAGAAACCTACAAGGAAGGAGTCTAGAACCTTCCTCAAGGCGGTGGTTTGCTCACCAAGTCTCCGAATAACGAGATACATAGGCACTCTGTGAGGACCGATTAGTCTCAAACACGGAAACAACCATTAAAGCTCGAAGCTCACCAACCCCTTTGCATTAAATATGCACAAAACCTAGCCGTAATTCGATAACCTTTATTCCACGACAAATACTTAGTATTAGCAATGTAGAAGGACAAACTACTTAGTTTTTCTAGATAGATATACTTACTGAAACAACCACCAAGTTCCTGAACTGCACCTAAGAACCGCTCGTGAAGTTCAGGAGTCCATGGAAGATGGGGCTTACTGGCCTGTGCAGGTAGTTGGCTGATCAAGGGCAGACGATTCATGTCCTCTGCAACTGTTTGACTCGAGATATGATGATTCATGGCTGTGGGAGCTGGTTCACTTGCAGCAGGATGATACATTGCCCAAAAATTCCCAGGCTCAGCAAAATTTTGATTCTGTGATTCCTCAACTCGAGCAGCCAGTTGACTCCAGGTTGATTCATTCATGGCTTGTTGCGCGAGAGAATGATAAGTGAGTCCTTGCTGATCATAAGGATGCCTAGAATTCATTTCTCGGATATTCTCAGGCAAAACAAAATTCTGAATGTGTTGTCCCTCAACTTGAGCAGCTGGTTGGAGATCCATAGGTTGTTGCTGACCATTGACTCCTTGCTCATTCTTTATCTTCCTCAGAGGCACACCAGAACTCTGATTCTGATATTGCCGATAGTTATAACAAAATTGATTCATATTCTTATACCACTTCATGTTAGAAAATGAAAGCATCTAGTTTTTAGACCAATATATACCTCAGAAGTCTGGAAATATCTCTCATACTTCCCAGTGTCCTGATAAGACTGGCTGCTCACACTAGAGTGAATGTAACCAGTTGATCCTCAGTGGCTGTATTAAATTATACTTTAAAATATACAAGAAGATGATATGAATAGATCAATTTAATCTTTACCCATTAAGACCATGAGATTCTCCTTGCTGAAATTGCAGACCACCATTATATGGATTAATTTGATTGCCTAGAATAATAAAATTACACTCGAACTATTAGAAAACCATCATATTAGAATACCTTTTAAGCAGTTGATCTCAGATAGAACCTTTGTGTATAAAAGAAAACTTACCGTGATTAATAGTATTATTTCGAATACTGATTGGATTCCTGTCCAAAGATTAAAAGACATTAAAAAGAAATAGTGACATAAGAAGGGTGGTAACCTACCATTACAAAATATATATATTTTTTTATTAAAAATAATTATAAATTTTATTAAAAATGAAATTACATAACTTTTCTTTTAGAAAAATCATTAAAAATTAAAACAATTCTACCATAAAATCAATTTATCCAAAATGATTATATTGTAAAATCAAATTCAAATCAAATTTTATGTTCAAATTTTATGTGCTAAATCCTTTATAAATTTTATATGTTTGTTAGTATTCTATAATAGAATCAAATTTTTATGTTTTTAAAATTTTTTATCTATAACTTATTAATGAAATTCTATATTAGAATCAATGTTCTCTCTATATAAAAAAGGTTCTTTCTAAAATAATAACCTACATAAGAATAATGAAAAAAATTGTATAACTAAATAACATGCAGACAAGAGTCACAAATTTAAAAATTGCAAGTGAAATTTCAGTATTATTATTCCCATCACAATCTAACAAGAACCTTGTTGTATATATGTAACAATACTGTTGTATATATGTAACAATACTTATTTTGTGAATATCCTATAAATAAATAAATTATGCAAGATGTACATTATATAAGTCAAGAGAATCACTTTAAAACATTAAATTTCAAATTGAATTTTTTTTAAATATTTTTATATTTCTACCGTACTTTCAAAAAATTAATTACAAACAACAATTTATTTGTAAATATAAAAAAATTATGATAAATATCTATAATCTGTTTTTGAATTTCATAAATTGTGTGAATTTGTTATGTGAATCTTAGTGAATTTTTTTGAAAATTGTATATAAATTCTTTTAATATTTAATTCATGATTTTAAAAATTATACAGTGCCGATTAAAATGTGTTAGTATAATTATTGCCTAAAAATAAATTAAAATATATTTAGATACTAATTTTTAATTCCAATTCTACGTGGAACCACCTTAATCACATATAGAAACATGTAGAATAACTTAGTAGCATGTGGTGTGTTTGCATGAGTTTTATATTTATAAATAATACCTTTACAATGTCAACAAATGAAATCTAAATAAAAACATTGGTCTCACAAAAAAAACATTGCTAAAAATTAAATTAACATTTTTTATAAGTTTATAAATCATAATTTTTAACAAAATTTTCCTGTTCACCAAAATTTTCAAGATGTGGTAGCCCTGATTGATTGGATATAGAAGTTTATATATATGAATAATTCATGGAAATGAAAATCATAATTGAAATTATGTTATTTTTCTAAATAGAATAAATAGAATACACCTGACATCCACTTGTAATTTAATTTTGCCGGATGAGATTGTGAAATAACACTATATGTATTATCTTCATTTCCTGAAACAAAAAGAAAGATTATAAAACAATTGAGAAAGTTTTAGTTGTAGAAAAAATACTCTCATGACTAAAAGAAATTGATGAAAACTCGCCTGAATTCATAGTTATGTTTGTAAACTCTGTAGGATCTAGGTGGAGTGGGTGAAAGAAAATCACAATATTTTTTAAAGGAACTATCTAGGAGGAACGGCCAGATAGATTTATACAATTATAACTTTTTTCTAATAAAAGATATTTTATAGATAATATAAAAAATAAATAGTACTATTTGTTTTCTTTTATGATATCATAAATTTTATCATTTGTTTAAAAAGATAACGTTTAAAGATAAATTAAGGTAATTAATTATAACATATATTCCCTCAAAAATGTTATAACGTATGTATGATAATCTTATAAACAAAATAAATGTTAAAGAACTTACCAGAATATATTACCATCACGTGCTTGGTATATTCCACAATCTTAAAAATAAAAGAAATGTTAAAGAATTTACGAACTTTTCCTAGTTTTAGTCACGTGCAAATAATTATCTATTTATTTGACAAATAAAAATAATGTGAGATAACTTATCTACATTCATATTGTCAAAAAAAAAAACTTATCTACATTCATATCACTTATAATTATAGTCTCTACAATATGTATAAAGAGCTAGATATTTCCTAAAATTCATAAAAAAGAATAAGATTGTAGGGATATGAAAATGTACATTTTGTAGCAGTAGTAATTTAAGAAGAAAAGAAAAAAATTCCCAATATCACAATTTTATTTTTCCACTACAAGCATTGAAACAAGAGCACTGGACCCACCATTTACAAGCATAGTAAAGAAAACGTTACATTGGTTCATGTTGTACAAAACGTCAACGTTATTATTTTTCTAAAACGTCAAAGTTATTATTTTTTCAAAACGCAAGCGCATCAGCATTTTCTATTTTTTTTTAAAGTAATCAATTTGAAATTATGTTTTATAACGCTAGAGAAAATATTATTCTAAATAACGTGTGAAAGTGATTTTTAGGACAAACTTTTGAGATTATGAAATTTGGGACATTATTTTTGAAAATTATGTTATAAAGGACCAACATCCTTTCAATTATTTAAATTTAGAGCTTCAATATATGGTTTGTACATTTTTTATTCTTTTTTTTAAAAGTTACTTAATAAATTACAAACAATTGTATCTATCTTCTTTTTACTATTGACATTTTTTATTATTCTTATAGAAAGATAATATGAAAAGATAAGTTTAATGTGTAATAAGTTATAATATGATACTAGCTTATAATATTTTTTATCATATTATTTTATTATAATATTTCATTTTTTATTTATATTTATTTTTGTAGTAGAGACGTATTTTAATTAGAATTGTTAGTAGATTTTAAATTCTACAAATTATTTAAAGTAAAACATATATTTTTAATAAATATACATTGAATATGTGTTTGATAAAAATATTTAAATATCATTGTACTAGTATATTTATATGAAAGTGAATATATATGTAAAGTAAATATATATTTGTATGTCATAGTTGTTTTCTTTGAAATTTTATTTTTCCGTCCTTTTTTGGTAACTACAATTTCATTAATTTAATTCACACTACAGTCTTAACTAAAAACTAAGAATTTTCTGATCTTCAAAAAAAACTAAGAATTTTATGATCTTCAAAAAAACCAATTGTGTACCACTTTCTCAACATCCATTACTCTTCCCACCTAACACAAAACATGGAATCTTATTACCAGAATCAGCCATATACCACAATACCATTCCTAACACGACTATCAGCCCTGCAATCAAATATCCTTTGGCGTACCTAACAATCACATTAGTATTACTGGCACTCTCCTCTAACTCTCCCATCACACCAACATTTCTCTTTCATTCACTCTTTGCTCTCTGTTGTGCCCAAAATTTCATATGACTCAATTTAAGGTCCATGGACCTAGTAGGCCCACTTTAAGTGGATTGAATTTATCATGGATTGGATCAGGTCCTTATACAGCCGGAGCTGTGAGGTACGGATACAGCCTAAGAGGTACGGGTACAGTCGTAGCTGTGAGGTACGGGTACAGCCGTAGCTGTGAGGCACGGATACAGCTGTAGCTCCACCTGTGCTTGTCAGAAGAGAAGTTATACAAGGACTCTTGTTCCTATTCTTTAGGAGCACGGGAATATCTTCATAATTCAGAGTTTGGGTAGTATATAATCACTATAAACATGATAAACATAATATGGGAAAGATATATATGGCTTTTTATATTTATAATTGTGGATTTATGAGTTTGGGAGTTATATTCGGATTAGGACACGAAGAGCTCAAGCTTGAGCAACTGGGTCGGGTAATTAATGTGGGCTTTGGTTTATCTAACCGCTGTGGTTGGCCCAAAACAAGAGTTATAACCTAAAAGAACTACATTGGGGCTTGATTCTTATAAATAGGATATGTAGGCAATTGGTAAGGGGGTTCCATCTTTTCACTTCTCCTTACGCAAGGCAAGTGTAATCTTAGTGATCATTTTCTGGGTACATTTTGGCCGGAACATAGTGCCATTTCTGTCCGGAGACCTTACCAACTTAGCCCTTTAAACACAGTACCTTACTCTCAGGCGTAGCTGTTGAGAAAGAGCTACGACTGACGTACCTGTTCATTTATCCAAAAAACCAAGGATAAATCCGTTAGATTCAGCGATATTTACTCGGGGTGTTGGTGTAGATTTTTCTCACAATATTTTTGGCACTAGAAGGAGGGGCTTCTCTCCTAAAAATCTGTTGGTGAACTAATGTCAGAAAGTTCCGATCATGTGCGAACGCCGAGCGACGGGGGTGGTGAGTGTGACGCTAACCCTGATGGCGAAGTTACGAATAGGGATATCCTTACCCATCTCCAAAATATGGGTGAAAGGATTGATCAGTTGCAGAAGAAGTCTGCACAAAGGAAAAAGGTGCGAAAGAAGCAGAGGTCCTTGGAAAAGTGCACCAGACAGCGGGAGGTGACGCCGATGAACCTGAATTTTGAAAGTGAGGAAGAGGAGCCAGAGAAGGAGGCTCGAAAAAATAATTTTTATGATGTGGAAACAGACCAGGAAAACCCGGATCAGAAAGAAGAAGAAGGTCCTCCAGATTCTCCCACGAGGAGAGTGAGTGTCTTTGATCAAGTGGGAAAGAAGCTCAGTAATAAGGACCTACGACATGTATTAGATGGGACTAACGAAAAGACTGGTGGGAAACATAACCATGATAGGTCTTAGTCGAAGGGTTCTAAGAGTCATAGAAAGGAAAAGTCTCTTGGTGATGAGCGGACACATGACAGGAGGTCCAGGTCCACAAAACCCCGATCAGTAGCTACGGCTGGTGGTAGCTCCAGCTCTCAAGAAAGCTCAGCTTATAAGCAGGGTGGAGACTCGAACGAGGAAACTGATGAAAGTGATGGTTATATATCTGATGGAGAGGATACGAATTATAAAGTGGCAGACTTGAGGAAGGCTCTGGGGAAAATTAAAGCTGAGAAGAAGTCAGCATCTGGTTTGGCTGTAGCTTCACGTTTTACTAAGAAGGTACGAGACTCACCCCTCCCGCCTAGGTACAGGGGAGTAGGGTACCTGAAATTTGATGGAACCACAGATCCAGTGGAGTATCTCAGTCGTTTTAGCACTGATGGAGGTCTATCAAGTCAAGGATCGCACAAAGTGTCGGCTGTTGGCAACTACACTGAGAGACAATGCTCATCAATGGTTCAAAAGGTTGCCTGCTAATTTAATTCGATCTTGGAGGCAAATGGGTGAGCTTTTTGTGACCCAGTTTCAAGCTACGGTTGCGTTCGCACCTCCTGCTAATACCTTGGCCAACATCAAGCAGAGAGCAGAAGAGACCTTGACAGAGTACCTCAAACGTTTCAATGCAGAGGTTCCTAGAGTTAAGAAAGCTCCTGACGAGGTCATTATGTACTTCCTGATTGCTGGAGTTAGAGTTGGTTCAGACTTCTGGAAGGAGTTACAAGTACGTGAACCTGGTACACTAGCTGAGTTCTACCAACAAGCTGAGCTGTATAAACGTGTGGAGGAATCCCTGTTGCTGAGAGAAACAGGATATCTTGGAGATGAAGCTAGTCACAAAGGAAGCAAGCGAGAGAGGTCTCCAAGCCCGCAAGCGTATGTTATTGGGAATCAAGCTTCTTCCAAAAGAAGTAAAGCAAATTTTAAGACAAAGTGCAACAATTATACCTCTTTGATTGCTCCAGTAGACCACATCTTCACAGTTTATGGGAAATAAGGAATATTTGTGAAGCCTGCACCTTTACCTGTAGGAGCAAGGAAAGATCTGAAGAAATATTGTGACTTCCATGAGGATAATTGCCATGATACTTCTGAATGTAGAGAACTAAAGGACCAAATTGAGGATTTGATTAAAGTTGGGAAGCTCACGAAATGGATAGCTCGAGATGACTAGTAGCTGAAAGTTTGAGAGCTTCTTTAAAGTAGAGTTGAGAGACCTTTATTTATATATGTATTTCCTTCTTAGAACTGGGGAGTAGTGCATGTATACCTCCCTAGCAAGCAAACCTATTTCTTTCGAGTAGTTTTCAATGAAATTATGAGATGTTCTTTTCCTTGTATTACGTCATACATGAGCTTATATTTATCTTATAAAACAAGGAACGTACCTCATTCAATTCAGTGAGCTGCTAGAAGTACTTCACAAATAATCTCTTTAAAGTAATTCATAAAGCAAAAGGTGCCAAGATATGATCTAGATGACGCTGAAACTCCAGCAAAAAAGGCTATCAGGGAGGCTGAAGGTGAATAGGTACCTCTCATAAATTGAAGAGGTGAGTGACCTATTTTGGAAAATGCAACAGAAGGGGCATATGAAGCCTCTAAGGTGATCAATTGATAGAGGATCCAACAATAAGATTAAAAGAAGGAAAAAACTTGAAAAGGAATCCGCCAGGAGGTGTGACTATGAGAGCTTCCTAGAAAAACCTCTAAGGGACTACCTAAAGAGAAATGAGGTTCCGCGATGAGAGCTTCTATGACCCGGCAGCTTCTCACATCAGGAGTGCTAATATGTTCGACAAGAGAGGTGAAGCTGAACATCCATCTTCTGATGGAGGTACGACTATCTGGAGAGGTTCTTGAGAAGTTCTAGTGGCAAAGATAGGAGAGACCTCAATCTCGAGGTTACACATATGGCAGAAGGTTTCCACAAGGTACCCCCAAATACTTCATCTTGGCATATGATAAGGAATTTTTTATGGTCAGAAAATCGTGAATCTCAATTTAGAGGTTCAATCGGTTGGAGGTGAAGGACTATTGAAGCTCCCACAGTGAAAATTATGGAGTAAAGATCTGGTTCATACTATACTACTGGTCGTAAGGGGAGAAAGCAGGTGAATCTACGTGGGAAAGAAAGTATGAACCTCCCGACTGAGGAGGTACATGCCAAGCTAACTGTGAACCTCTTGACCAAGGAGGTACAAATGAACCAGGTACGTAGTTGAAGCTGTTTATTCAATCTATTGGATATTTGGATGTAGCTATACCTGGAGATGGGAAGGTGCAGCTGAAGAGGTGTAGGTACAGATGTAAAGGTACCGGTACAGCTGTGGCTCCACCTTCACCTGACAGAGGTGGAGTTATGCAAGGACCTCAAAGTTGGGACTTGATTCTTATAAGGAGGTACTGGGTAAATATGAGGATGAGAACCTCTTGATCGAGGAGGTACAGGTTAACATGGAAAATCATGAATATGTGGATCTCTAGAGTAATGAAGAGGAACTAGAATGAAGGTTCCATGATGGCAGGTTCCAAAAGACAAGTCTCAACATCTAGAAGCTTCACCTACCAAAGGCACTGACATGTTTGATAAACTAGGTTGAAGGATTAATAATGAAGTACTGCCGCAAAAGTTTGGTGAAAATATCTCTCTAAAGAAGGAGCTTCATAGAAAAGAGGTTCTTAGGCGAGAATTTCGATGATGAAAGGTCCATTGACATGGAGGATTCTTGTAAACATCTAGTTTTCACATATGACAAGGAGGCTCCCAATGAAGAAAATTGAGACAAAGAGGTCCACCTAAAGGACCGACTAAAGAAATAGCCCCAATCTACAGGTTCTGCCAACATGAGGCTGAGGTCCCAAAAGGTTTTCTCGAAGGAGGTTCAAAAGCTAAATTTTGACTTGCATCAGACCTCACGCAAAAAGAAATGTAAAAAGAAGTTCGCCAAGGAGGTGCTCAGAAAAAAGAACCTCCAACACTGCTTCCAAGCTACAGGCAATAAAAGCATGAGGAATGATGTTCATGGCAGAAGGTTCCATAACTAGAATTATGGAATCATCATTAAAGAAGAGTAACATGATCTTCATGGAAGGGGTATTACAAGTCGTGGCTGCTTCTTCTATGATACCTCTTGTTTCTTACAATGTGTACGCTCCCGTAAGCTTAGAGATTCATGGTGAAGGATGGTCGAACCTGGCTACGGATTATATAAGGTTCCTTTTGCATAAAATGGCTACAAGGAACCGGGGGGTAGAGGATGATATACTGCCCAGGATGACATTTTAAAAGTGCTAAATTTAAAAAAAAAATAGAGTTTTCAAAGAGGGAATGAGTCAGGCTCATTGACATTATGCATGTTCATTGACATTAACTCGGGGTTTGAAGGTTCATTGGCTTCACCTGCCTATTGTAGTTACCTTGGTATTCAGTTGCTGGTTGAGCTTTTTTGATGTTCAGCTGCGGGTGTAGCTTCTTTGTTATTCACCTATTGGTTACAGGTTGATTGAATTCAGCTGCTGGTTGCAACTATATTGAAATTTTGGAGAAACCTCCCCAGTAGACACCTTTGGGGGGGGGGTAGTAGGAATATGGACCTGTTAGGTAGATCCTCTTAAGTATGAACTTCTTAGGTACGAACCTTCACGGGGAGTATGGACTCGGTCTTTAAAAAAGAATATGAGCTCATTAATATCGGTTATTGAAGCCCTTTCACGGTGGGAGAAAGGGGGTCTTGGAAAGTTATATGTCATGGAACGGTGCACCTGGAGATTTGGAAATGAGCGTCTATGAAGCTATGGTATGGGTCATGCTTACACGGTCAAGAGTTCAGAAGAACGGCTCAGCTACGACTACTTATTTATGGTGCATACCTACACCTGTATCCGGTATATCAATTTATTATATATGTGCATGCTCAAGCTTGGTATTTTGGTCCAGCTATGGTATGTTGCTATATGGTTAATTGGAAGTAAAGGTATACATGCATCGCGGTAAGTTAAGGATCTCATCAAATTAATTGTTTCGAGTTTTAGATGTCTACTTTTTCCCTATGGTGGGACCAGCTAATTATGTGCAGGAATCTGGTTTCCTGTCATCTGGAAGAACTTTGGCATATACGGGCCTGTGGAGGACTCAAATATATAGGGGACTCAGTTGCAGCTCCCTTAACAGTTGCAGCTGATGCGGCTGGACCTCCCGGAATGAATCCACGTCTCAGGAGCTTATCTCGGGTTAATAGACTGGCACCATCTCCCAACTCTACTGATAATGCTAAGGCCCTCTTTGCTCGTTCAAGGAGGTGGCCTCTCAGGGGTGTCTTTGTTGGAATCTCTATAAGGGCCAACAACTTCTGAACTTCTTAACAAGTTTAAGATTCAAGTTGGAGAAGGTTTTACACATCATGTCGAAAGGAAATCCAATGGCTCGGGGGGTACATCAGATTTTTATGGAAGAGCTGGCAGATTGGGAAAAGAGGTTCTCATCAAAATCTTCCAGAGAGGGAGCTCCTACCAAGTAGGTTCGATGGCCGAACCTGATATAAAGCGGAACCAAAAGGAAAAAGGTTTTGGAATCTTAAGGTATCTTTGCAACAACAGGAGCTCCGTGCAGAAGCTCAATGGTTTGATACACAAGGAATTCTTACACGAAGGTTATCTTGGCAGGAAAAAGGAACATCTTGAGCAATCAAGTTATGATTTTCAACGTTAACCTCGTGCCCTTTTAAGGATTCATCTAGTGTTCTATTGGATTCGTTATGTGCCCTCAGCATAGGTTCACATAACGCCAAATTAGATTCATTTATGCCCTTATTTGGATTCACATGGTTCCGTTGACAATCTTAAGATTCACCTTGTGCCCTTATGGATTCACCTGGTGCCCCTAGCATTGGAAGGGATTCACCTTGTGTTAAGAATTCACTTGGTGCCCCTAGAATTGGAAAAGATTCATCATGTGCCCTATAGATTCTCTATGTGACCTCTTCAGGATTCACTTAGAGCCTATAAAGATTCACTTGATACCACAAAGGAATTCACTTAGTGCCCAACCGGATTCTCTTCGTGCTCTTGCCATGATTCATCTAGAGCCCGGATGGATTCACTTCGTGCTCCCTAAATCCAAAGGATTCATTTGATGCCCAGTCGAATTCTTTAAGTGCCCTTTTCAGGATTCACGAATTCTTTTCTTATAGGGTTGGTCATGAAAACGTAGCTATACTTAAGGCAAGATGGAAAGGTTCCTTTCGCACTTAGTGGCTACAAGAACCCGGGGGTAGTTGTTGTGCCCAAAATTTCACATGACTCAGTTTAAGGCCCATGGACCTAGTAGGCCCAATTTAAGTGGATTGAATTTATCGTGGATAGGATCAGATCCTGATATAGCCGTAACTGTGAGGTACGGGTACAGCCATAGCTGTGAGGTATGGGTACAACCGTAACTTTAAGGCATGGATACAGCTGTAGCTTCACCTATGCTTGTCAGAAGAGAAGTTATACAAGGACTCCTGTTCCTATTCTTTAGGAGCATGGGAATATCTTCATAATTCAAAGTTTGGCTAGTATATAATCACTATAAACGTGATAAACATAATATGGGAAAGATATATATGGATTTTTATATTTATACTTGTGGATTTATGAGTTTGGAAGTTATATTCAAATTAGAACACAAGGAGCTCAAGCTTGAGCAGCTGGGTCGGGTAATTAAGGTGGGCTTTGGTTTATCTAACCGCTGTGGTTGGCCCAAAAGGAGAGTTATAACCTAAAAAACTACATTGGGACTTGATTCCTATAAATAGGATATGTAGGCAATTGGTAAAGGGGTTCCATCTTTTCACTTCTCCTTACACAAAGCAAGTGTAACCTTAGTGATAATTTTGTGGGCACATTTTGGCCGGAACACAGTGCCATTTCTATCCGACGACCTTACCAACTCAGCCCTTTAAACACGCTACCTTACTCTCAGGCGTAGCTGTTGAGAAAGAGCTACGACTGACGTACCTGTTCATTTATCTGAAAACCAATGATAAATCCGTTAGATTCAGTGACTTTACTCGGGGTGTTGGTGTAGATTTTTCTCACAACACTCTCCAAAATTTATTTATAAGATCCAAACAATCAAAGTATATACAAATCATTTGTGTGCTCAAATTCTTACCTTTTATTGCATTTAACAAGAAACACAATGCCTTTTCTGCCGACTCCTGCGACGACAAAGCAATTACTGGCCCTGAAAATATGAATACAATATTCTTATCCTTATCCATCAACACACCACTTCAGTAGAATCTGCTAAATTTATTATATATACCACAGGAAAAACTCTGAAAAATCTACTAAATTTATTACAATATTTCAAAAATTCTACTAAATTTATCCTTTATATGCAAATCTATCGCACCGCTAGGATTGACATTCCAAATGCCAATCACAGAATCTGCTTTCAAGTCCTGTTCCTCACACCACTTCTTAACTCTTATGTTTAGCAACACTGACAAATCTTTATATTTACTCCTAACCTTTGAATTCACTAACTATTTCCTTGCTACCCAAATCGTCCACATTGTAGCTGCACACACTAGTCCCCATACCTTTTCAGAGTTTTTCCTGTAAAATCTTTTGTTACCTCCCAACACCAAGATTTATTATATACACCACAATTTTAGAAATACCCCACCATTTACTGACATAACCCCATAACTCTCTAGCTAAACCACACTTCCATAAGAGATGCTCTAGGTCCTCCTCCCCTTTATCGCACCAAGTACACCAGGACACCCAGTTTGGATTTAATCCCCATCTAATAAAATTACTCATCGGTTATATATCATGTTCCACTTTCTACATAAATATAGCAACTTTTGGTGGCAGCTTCAAACTCCATAAAATACTTCACTTTCGATTAGTCATCTCCACATAATTGTGCATTAATTCATAGCCTTCTTTTGTGGAATAATTTTTCCCAGTTTTTTCCAAATGACCTTGTCCCTTTTATCTTTAAAATTTATCCCTTGAAGTAGTTTAAAGAGAGTTTTACTTTCTTCAAATTCCCAGTTTCTCAGATTTCTTCTCCACAACCCATCAAACTCCTGACTCTCCGTACCCCAAATCTGTTACATCTTATAAATAGAGGCTTCTTTTTCATCACCGAATATCTCTTTTACACCTCTTCCAAGATTCCAATTGATGACCATTCATCCTTCCAAAAAGATATAATCTTCTCATCACCGATAGAACATTTAAAATTATTTTTATCCAGCTTTTCCCCTAAATATCGAGCCTCTCCCACCCTCAGGATACCCTTCAAAATTGTTGACACCTTTCTATTTTCTTCAATCTCCTCTAAAGCATCTCCAAACTTCAAACCATAAATATTAGCAATCACTCTACACCACTTTTCCTTCTATCCTTTTTCCATCGCCACCACCACCTACCTAATAAAGTTTGATTCCTATATCTTAAATTTACCACATTCAATCCCCATCTGACCTTGATATTACAAACTTTCTCCCACTTAAGCAAATGCATTTTCCTCACCGGTGGAGATTTATCATAATTGTATCCCCACAAAAAACTTCTGCGAATATTATTCAATTCCAAACACACATTTTTGGTATTTGAAACAATCCAAACCAATATACAAGCAAGCTATCCATAGTTGCTTTCAATAATACCAACCTACCAGCCATATTAAGTGACTTGCACTTCCAATCCTCGAGTTTATTTTTAAATTTTTTGTTGAAGTAATATTTGTGTATAAGTTCGTTCGCAGGGAAGGACTAATATTAATTTAAGTTCATGTTATTACTTCTTAAAAATCTAGAAGTGAGATGAATAATGAGTGTCATTAACTATCTTAAACTAAGATCAAATAAAGATTATGATTTAATGATAATAAAAAGCAATCCAGAAACTAGGGTTTTTCAATGGTATTAATGAACGTGTATCAATCTATGATATACAAGTCTCATGCTCTTGCTAAAAACATCCCTCTACTTATTATATTGTTCTCTCCCAAGATACAATATAATGCCCACAACTACACATTGATGTCACTCCCATGATCAAGTAACACATAATTACGAACTGTTTAGGCCCAAGGAATTTTAGTCTCGTAACTCGCATATTAATCTCCTAATCAAATAATTGAATTACGTCTGTTGTATCATAAACTAGAACTATAAATCCTCTCCCAATTCATTACAATTCCTAAAGATACAATCAAGGATTCGTGACTTCCTCAATTATGTTAAGCAATCAACAAGCAAGACAGAGAAATCACAATATAATCACACAAACATGTTAAACAATGAATACTACCTAGGGAATTAGTTACCCATAATGAATGAAGAAATCAAACATATATAAATATCCAACACCATGATTACAAGAATATAGAGTTAAGAAAAATACAACTTGATGAATCTCTCAAAATTGGAGTGAATCTCTTCAATCCTCGCTCAAGTTCTCTTTCTGCTTTTCTTAGAAGTTGGGGGGCAAATGATATGGGTGAAAAATAATCCATAAAGACATAGTCAATGTTACATTTATTGGTTCATTAATAAGGCCCGAAACCGTAGTTGGACATTAAATTCGTAGTTAATGATTAAGCCCAAGAAATAGCCCAAATCGGGGATACATGGTATAAGCTTATTTCTAACATGGGCATGATCTGTAAACAAGGAACGTTCTAGAATCAAGGGATAAGAAGTAGCCTCCAAGGCACCTAATTCGACATGGAAACTAACTCCTACAAGGCAGGAGTCTAAAACCTTCCTCAAGGAGGTGGCTTGTCCATCAAGTCTCCTAACCCTACCACGATTCTAAGGCTCCCAAAGCCTATATAAGGGCCTGACCCCTCATTCTCAGAACTACGTTTTTGGCTTGATTCTCAACATTGAGATATGTAGGCATTCTCTGAGGACCGACTAATCTTGAACACAAAAACAACCATTAAAGCACGAAGCTCACGAACCCTTTTGCATTAAATACACAAAAACCCTAGTCGTAATTCAATAACCTAGATTTTATTCCATAACATTTGGCGCCATCTGTGGGAAACAACATCAACCATGGTTAACACATAAAGAACAACATCGATCTCAACCGAGGCCACCCCCGTCACTTCTGTTCCACCAACCGTCATCTCCCCTCCACCTGTTGTTACGAAGCAAGGGTACGTACCTCCATCAACGGAGACAACCACTCAAACTCAAGTTTCTCAACCTATAGGGATGAATCCCCATTCTGAGAGAACCCTACTAGTGGTCGTCCACCCGGGGTAGGAGACTAATCAACTTCAGATGGTGGTCTCTCCTCTAACTAGCCATCCACCACTCCCATGAGTTCAGATCTCCACCACTATACTCCCTGCCAACACCAATCCGGCATATGGGTTGCCTAACTATCCCCCAAATCGAAGCGATCCTGGACCAAGCGGTCATGTCTTGCAGATACATGAGCCGTATCAACCACATTACATTAGGATATTATGATTACTCCGGGCCTTACACTGATGATTCGTCGTCTGAGGATGACGATCGTGATGAAGCCCCGAGGAGACGACATGCTAGCAAGGAGCCTGTGAGAAGGACTCAAAGAATCCATGATGGACCCCCTCTAACAATTGCTGAGAGAATCAAGGCTCATGAGGCTGAGATCCAAAAGTTGAAGGATGACATAGCAAGAGAGCAAGCAAGGCAGAATCAGAATCGACCTCCTCCAACTTCAAGAGAGATTCCCTTCATTGATTTGGAGAGGTCTTCAAGGAGATAGAGAAGGGCTGATGCCCCAACCAGAGGAGTTACGAGGGTGAAAACCCCCAAGGGTGATCCCAAGGACCTGATGCCACTTAGAGACCCTGACGATCCCACACCCCATTCACTGAGGAGGTGATGAATGCTCATGTCTCCAGGAAGTTTAAGATGCCTACAATAAAAGCATAAAATGGAACAGGCGATCCCTCAAACCATGTGAGGACGTTCTCAAATGCACTGTTATTGCAGCCCACTAGCGACGCTCTCAAGTGTAGGGCGTTCCCTCAAACCCTTGCAGGCATGGCTCAACGATGGTATAGCCGGTTGCCCGCAAACTCGATTGGCTCTTTCAAGGAATTGAGCACAACTTTCATTAACTAATTTGTTAGTGGAAAAGTCCACAAGAAAAGCTCTACATATCTCATGCAAGTGAAACAAGGAAAGAATGAGAACATAAGGGATTATCTCAAGCGCTTTACCAAGGATACTTTGAATGTCCCTGATTTGGAAAATAAGGTAGCTATGATAGCCTTGGAAAATGGAACAACGAACACCTTTTTTTAGATGTCGTTAGCAAAGCACCCTCCTAACAGCATGACCGAGCTCCAAAGGAGAACGAGGAAGTACATAAAAGCTGAAGAAAGCATGAGGAAAATAGAAGGCCCAACCGTGGGAGGAGGAAACGGAAACTTCAAGAAGTGAAAGCAAGAATGATGCTAGGGATAAGTATTCCCGAACTCGCAAGGACTCCGAATCTAACCCTAAGAAGAATCTGGGACCAAGGTTTACTGAATACGCGAGGTTGAATGCTCCTAGGAGTCAGATCTTGATGGATATTGAGAAAGACAAAGATTTCCGATGGCCGAAGCCACTTAGGGGTGATCCCGCAAAGAGAAACAAGGATCAGTACTGTAGTTTCCACATGGATGTGGGACATGACACTGATGATTGTAGGCAACTCAAGACGAGATTGAATTCTTGATCCGAAAAGGAAAGCTAAGCAAGTTCATGAAGGGTGAAGATCGTGGAAACCAGAGAAGAGACTATGATAGAAGGGATAACGATAGGAGGGATAACGATCGTGATCGTAACCCACAGCCCCGAGGGCCAGTTGTCAACATGATTTGGGAAGGCCCGATAGCAGCCGGCACAACAAAGAACTCTTGAAAGGCATATGCCAGAGAGGTAATTCACATCGTGGGAGAGGCCCCAAAATGTGCAAAGACTGAAGTAGTGATTGGTTTCGATGATTCGGACTTGGAAGGGGTGAAGTTCCCTTATGACGACCCGTTAGTCATAACTCCTGTAATTGAAAACTCGGAGGTGAAGCGAGTCTTGATAGATAATGGGGCTTCCGCTGATATTCTATTTCATGATGTGTTTGTGAAGATGGGGTACAATGACTCTCAGTTAACCCCAAACAATATGCCTATATATGGGTTCAACGGAGTCGAATCCAATGTTGAAGGGACTATCTAGTTGCCAGTAACTATTGGACAGGAGCCCAAGGAGGCTACTCAGATGTTGAATTTTCTAGTAATCAAGGTGGCTTCCACATTTAATGCGATCCTCAGAAGGATTGGACTCCACGCGTTTAAGGCTGTTGCCTCCAATTATCATATGAAAGTCAAATTTCCAACCAGGAACGGTGTGGGAGAACAGAAGGGTGATCAGAAGATGGCCAGAAGTTGTTATGTGGCCACATTAAGAGCTGATGGAGTAGGGGGCAGGTCCTCCTGATTGAAGACATGGATGTCCATGGTGATGATGAACATCGAGGAAAGCCAGCAGAAGATTTGGTTCCTATACCTCTGGATTTGGGAGATCCTGAAAAGGTCACGTATGTTGGAGCTTCTTTGGAAAAACCCTTGAAAGGCAAATTGGTAGAGTTCCTACAAGGGAACAGGGATGTGTTTGCTTGGACGGTAGCTGATATGCTAGGGATTGACCCCCAACTCATAACTCACAAGTTGAATGTCGATCCTAAATAGCAGACAATAAAGCAAAAGAAGAGGAATTTTGCTCTTGAAAGGCAAGAGGCCATTAAGCAAGAGGTAGACAAGCTCTTGGAAGCTGGTTTCATTGAGGAGATTCAGTTCCCTGAATGGTTGGCTAACCCTGTGATGGTTAAGAAGGCCAACGGAAAGTGGAGGATGTGCATAGACTTCACCGATTTGAATGACGCGTGTCCTAAGGATTATTTCCCCTACCAAGAATTGACACACTAATAGATGCCCCAGCTGGGCACGAAATGTTGAGCTTCATAAATGGTTTTAGTGGCTATAACCAGATTAAGATGCACAAGGATGACATCCCAAAGGTATCTTTCATAACTGACTTTGGTGTTTTCTGTTATCTTGTCATGGCTTTCGGACTAAAGAATGTAGGAGCTACTTTTCAACGATTGGTAAATAAGATATTCGCCCATATGATTGGGAAAACCATGAAGGTCTATGTTGATGATATGTTGGTCAAGAGCCTGTCCACGACAGACCATATTGAGCACCTCAGTGAGGCATTTGAAGTGCTGAGGCACCATAATATGATGTTGAATCCAGCCAAGTGTGCTTTTGGAGTTGGATCAGGAAAGTTTTTGGGTCTGATGGTTTCAAAACGAGGCATTGAAGCCAACCCGGATAAGATCAAGGCAATTTTAGACATGGAGCCACCCCGTTCTATAAGGGATGTGCAGAAGTTAACTAGCAGAGTGGCTGCCTTGGGGATATTCATCTCAAAGTCTGGCGACAAGTGTTTGCCTTTCTTTCAGGCTTTGAAAAAAGTAAAAAATTTTGAATGGACTTTAGAAAGCCAAGAGGCCTTTGAACAGTTGAAAAAGTACATGGCTGAAGCCCCGCTGTTGGCCAAACCTAGTCCCGGAGAGACCTTGTATCTGTATCTGGCGGTATCCGAACAAGCACTGAGTGTCGTTCTCATTCGAGAGGAAAACAAGGTTCAGAAGCCTATCTACTATGTGAGCAAGGTGTTGCATGGAGCTGAGTTGAATTACTCTCCCATTGAAAAGTTTGATTTCGCACTGGTAACAGCCTCAAGGAAGCTACGACCGTACTTCCAGGCACATAAGATTGAAGTCCTAACGGACCAGCAGCTGAGGAACATATTTCATAGCCCGAAGGCCAGTGGAAGGCTAATTAAGTGGGCAATCGAACTCGGGGAGTTTGATATCACGTACAAGCCTCGAACAGCCATTAAGGCTCAGGTGTTGGCTGACTTCGTGGTTGAATGTACCATCGACAACCAAGAAGTCAGGGGGCAGGAGATACTATCCAACCAGGAAGGTGAGAATAAAGATGAGGAGCTTGTACCTGATCAGAAGGAGTATTGGGTGCTCTATTTTGATGGAGCATCAAAAACAAAATCTAGTGGTGCAGGCTTAGTCTTGAAAAGCCCGGATGGGTTCTTAGTGGAGTATGCTTTGAAGTTGGATTTTTTAACAACCAACAACGAAGCTGAATATAAAGCCTTGATAGCCGGATTAGGCTTGACCAGAATATTGAGGGTCAAGAACCTCAAAGTTTATGGAGATTTAAGACTGGTAGTCTCGCAAGTGAATGGTGAGTTTGAAGCCAAGGATGAAACCATGGCAAAGTACTTGAGGGTTATGAAAGCTGTTATGACTCAGTTTGATGAGTGCTATGTGGAGCACATTTCGAGGGAGGAGAATGTTAAGGCCGATGCCCTATCAAAGTTTGCCTTTTCTGAGATAGAGAATCATGCAGGGAGTGTTTACTTTGAGGTCCTGAAGGCCCCAACCATTAATTCAAAATTGGTGGCACACATTGACGTAAGAAGCTGTTGGATAGATCCTATCAAAGCTCACTTGGAAACCGGATGGCTCCCTGACGATGCCTTGGAGGCACGGAAACTCTCAGTGAGAGCATTGAGATACGCCTTGATTGAAGGCATCCTTTATTAGAGGTCTTTTGTTATCCCGTACTTGAAGTGCTTGAGGCCCCAAGAGATAGAAGAAGCAATTAATGAAGTTCATGAAGGGATCTGTGGGTAGCACTTGGAGGGGGGGCAGAGCCCTAGCTCATAAGATCACCCGCTTGGGATTCTATTGGCCAGAGATGTTGGCCGATGCGTAAAATTATGTCAAGAAGTGTGACAGGTGCCAGAAACACGCTCCGGTTGTTAGGCAGTTTCCAGAGATGTTAACATCGATTAACTCTCTTATCCCGTTTGCCATGTGGGGGATGGACATACTTGGTCCTTTCCCTGTAGCTTCAGCACAAAGGAAGTTCCTGATAGTGGCCATTGATTACTTCATTAAGTGGATTGAGGCTAAGCCCTTAGCCAAGATAACCACCAAACAAGTTGACCAGTTCTTATGGGAGAGCATAATATGCAGATATGGTATCCCACAAATCCTTGTGATGGATAATGGGCGCCAGTTCAATAATGAAGAGTTCAAGAAGTATTGCGAGGAGAACGCCATCGAGCTTCACTTCACTTCGGTAGCTTATCCTCAGGCTAATGGACAAGCTGAGGTAGCAAACCAGATTATCCTTGATGGACTGAAGAAGAGGGTTGAATGCTCAAGAAACACCTGGGTGGATGAATTACTGCCTATACTATGGGCATATCGCACCACCTGCAAAGCGACAACTGAAGCTACCCCATTCTTGCTAGCTTATGGAGCAGAGGCAGTTGTGCCCTTAGAAATTTCTCATGTGTCTCCAAGGGTTCAAACATATGAACAAGAAACCAATGAGAAAGGCATGAGACTTGCCCTTGATTTAATTGATGAGGTCAGAGATGAAGCAAACACCCGCAATGCCGAGCATCAAAAAAGATCATCCTTTCATTACAATCAGAGGGTTAAGGAACGGTTCTTTAAACAAGGCGACATGGTTTTGAGGACGATAGAAGCATCTGGAGTTGGACAAAGAGGGAAGTTAGCCCCAAATTGGGAAGGTCCGTATAGGGTCAGCAAGACGTTAGGAAGGGGATCCTACAAGCTGGAAACCTTGGATGGAAACGAGGTGCCTCGCACTTGGCATGCCTTGAATCTCAAGGTTTATTATGTTTAAGCTATCCTAGTAAGGACTTAGCTTTTATCTATCTAGTAGAAGTAGAAATAAGGATCAATGAAACCATTGTAGAGTATGTTGCTCCCAATAGGAAGTAGTATTCTATGTAAGGGCTGAGCCCGTTTCAAATTATTAATGCAAACTTGTTTTCCATTCTATGATTCTGTGATTTTAGTTATGTACCAAGCACCTAATGGGTGTAAGTCTAAGATGGCCAAGCATCGTAAATAAAAGATCATACGAATTAAGGAAAAAAAGTACGTAAATAAGACACCCCTAAGGGGCAGGGTTCAAGGCATGATTACAAAACACACCGAATAAAAGTTCGAGTCCACGAAGGACCAGAACTAAAGTCGAGATTTAATAAAAACTGAATAAAAAGCCACATGAGGCTAGTAGAGGCCATGCAAGGCTCAAGTATAAATAAGTTCTTAGTAGAGGTCTTCTTCACAGGACCTTTCTTCGCCTTGATTAGAATAACCCGAACAGAAGCTTCATCTCCACTAGACGACTCCTCTTCACCCTCTTCCTCGCTCTTGGTAGTCGCAGATAACGAACCACTTGCACTCACTGACTTGGGTTGGCGAATCTGTCCGCCTAAGGGGAAATCCGAGCTACCACTTTGGCCCTTCCCATGGGATTTGGAAGGCTGTCGCCCAGAGCTAGATCCTGAACGCTGGGAAGTGGCCTTAGTCCCTGAACCAGAAGCATGTTTGTTTCCTTGAGAAGCCATGCCTCCATCCTTGACAAGATCATCTGTGTCATTTACTTTCCAGGGACTTGGGTAAAAAAAAGGATAAATGAACCCTTTATGGTCACGGCTAATCGCATTCACAACCTTCTCCCAACCAATAGTCATGCTATCTGGTTGAACTTCTTTATCGTGCTCATCAATAAAAGCAAGGAATGCATCTGAGCCTAAGTAGTTCTATATGATCGAATCCTCATTCTTCTGAGCTCTGTTCTCCATGGCTAAGTACTTCCCCTTAAGGGAGGAGAGTTGATCTTCTAAGGAGAAATACTTGGCCTCCCACTCTTCAGACTCCTTCTTGTGTTTCTCCGAGGCCTTAAGGGCATTCCTCTCCTTAGTCTTGTACGAGTTTCCAAGTTGAACAGCATTCTGAAAATGGGCGTTCAACTACAAGAAGCAAACACCATAAAAAAGATGTGTTAAGCCATAACAGTCAATAAAGAACAAGAGTAACAAAAAAAGGAGAGGGCCTTATGTTATAGGCATGATAGGCTCCCCAGCTTTCACTTTCTGCAAGGTCCATAGTCGTTGTGACATGAACCTGGTCGGCTGGAGCAATGGCATTCCTGGACCAGTCTTGGGCAAGGAGATGGCTGTCCCTGATAGAGTCTTGCTCACAGATTCCCCATTCAGGCATAAATGTCATCTTCATGCTTTCATCAGAACACCTAATTCTCTTTCTATCATTTGAACAATACTGGAGAAAGTCTGGGGCAGGCACTTCATCAAGAGCGACCTCCTTTTCAGCTTTCTTGATCATCCTCTTGGTGATTTGAGGAGCATGGCTTGGTTGACTATCAATCTCCTCAGCAACTGCACAAATAAACAAAGAAGCAATGTTGGAATAAGAATAAGCGTAATAAAAATAAAGAAGTTGAAGTAAGGATTACCCTTAAGGGGGACACTACTAAGGCCGACCTCTATTAAGGCACGCTCAGTTACAACTTCCCGGTAGTGGGCATCTTTGAAGGTTGAAATAAGCTAATCACGATGAGCTATCTCTTTCTTTGTAAGTTGAAGCTCACTAACACCATCATCAATCACGTGATTGAATTCAGATTTGAAAAATTCACCCCAATCTCCCCCTTTCCACCGAAGGATTAAGAATTCATGCCTCCAGTCATGATAAGAATTGAGAACTGAGGCAGCATTAATAATTAGTCTGGCTTTCGTACGGTGTTGGACGCTCACCCATCCCTTCCTTGTAACGGGACTGTTCTTAAAAGTAAACAAGCGCCTAAACAATGGGATGCTAAGGCGGATGCCTCCTTTGAGACATTCAACCATAAAAGTGAAAATAAATTTCCATGTGTTTGGATATAGTTGATTGGGGTTAACTTTAACCTCGGCCAATAACCTAACAATCCAGGGGTGAACCGGAAACCTAAGGCCAGATGTAATGGCACTCTTGTACATAAATAAATTCTCCGGATGCCAATTGCATGTTCTATCACCTGGTGTTGGAACCCTAAGTTTCAAACCGGGAGGGAATTCATATTTAAGTAGCTTTTTAAAGTCTTCCAAATCTAAGGTGCTAGGGAACATGAAAGAGTCGAATTCGGCATTGTTTGGAAACATGTCCCCGGGCTCGTCTAAGAGCTCGGGTAAAGATAATTGATAACGGGGGGGAAAGACCTTCTTATCTTTCTTCTTGTTGTCCTTGGTCCTTTTGTTGATCAGTCGAAGGAGCCCCTTGGAAGGAATCACGGTGTTGTTACCACCTTCACTTGCCATTGAACTTCTTGCTTGAAATCGAAAAAGCACTTGAAGCTTGAGAGCTCTTGAGAGAGAATTTTTTTTGAAAGAAGAAGGAAGTGTGAAGAAATGACTTCTACCCTCACTCTTTTATAAGGAAAAGGGTGACCCTTCATAACAGGTCATTTTTCCAACGACCCACGTTTATAAGTCAAGTAGCCGAAAATAACAAAAAAAGGCCTGATAAACCCGAGACTGGGCCAGATAAACGATCTAATTCGTAAGAATAAATGAAAGAAATGAATAGAATTGCATACAGGAGCAGTAATACAGTTGGAAACCCAAAAGGTTATTCTAACTCTTGCTTATTAAGCCTAAATTGAGGATTAAGCCAAAACCCGCAGTTAAGGCACTAATCCAAGAGATTAGCTAACACTACAAGAAAACAGTCAATAGACATCATACTTTAGACATCGGTCGTAAATGCCACTGATGTTAAAAAATGTAATAACATCATCCCGCATTAGACTGATGTCTTTGTGTTTTGTAGACATCACTGTTTTTAAAATCGATGTCTAAAGTCAGGCTTTAAAAAATGAAATTGCGCGCCCTTACATTTGTTTTCCCCCTTAGCCAAAATTTCACCCCCTAAATCAAAATTCCCCCCTAACCAAATATTCTCCCCCCTATTTGCCCCCGTTTCAAACAAAACTAAATAAACTAAAAATCTAAAACAAAAAACAGAAAAACTCTCTCGACTCTCACTCTCATCTCTCTCGACTCTCATCTCTCTCGTGTCTCTCACCACCACTCACCTCCACCACCACTCAAATCCGCTCTATCTCTCTCACACCCGAACCCCGAAGAGCTCTCTCTCTCTCATAGTCGAACCTCCGAAACTCACTCTTTCTCATATTAAAATCGAAATCGATTTGTTCGAAGGTCAAAGCTCGAAGGTTTGATTAATTTGATTTTATTACAAATTGGAGGTTTAAAATTGAAACCCTAAGTTTTAATTTGGGGTTAATTTAATTTATATGTAATTTATGTATGTATGTGTATAATTATTTTATATGTAATTTCTGTATATACTAGTAGTGATATCTGTGTGCTGTGCCTGACTATAGCAACAAGTGTTGCAACTGACTTTTGCTCCAATAATTATAGTCGAGTCCAACAAGTGTTCTTAATTTCTTGTTTATGCTGTTCTGTGGATTAATTTTTTCTAATTTATATATATATGTATGCTGTTTTCTTCTATTAACTTGTGGTTATTTTGTTATAATTAGTTTCGGCAATGAGTTTAATTGATAAAGGGATTGGAATTGTGTTTTTTACTTGTTTGTTATTAGTATGGCTCAGGAGTTCTTATTAATTGTACCCTTGTGAATCAATATGTATCCTAGAAATACACAATCTGTTACAACACTTGTGTTGTTGCGGATGGTAAAGTATGTATTTGGATATGTTTGGTGTTTTAGGTATAAAAAATAGTAACTGTAAGCATAGACGGGAAGTGAGAGTTCTATGTTGGTGATATTAGAACTGGTTCATTTTGTTGCGCACTCTCCAGAAGTATGGCCTTGTTTGGTGGGAAGTTTGATATCCTTGGATTATATAAGTAAAGGCTGCCTTCATATCTACTTATTGGTTTTGATACTTGAATTATTATTGTTATTTGGGTATTTAAATATCAGCAAAGTAGAAAATCATTTTGAATTTTATTGTTGCAACAGTAAAATTGTTGATTAGTACCAATTGCTTATAGATTGTCTACAATTCACATGGCTTCTACAATTCACATGGTTTGCATTTGTCTAACATGTATTTTTCTTCTTTCTTGCTATGTGTGCATCTCTTTGTGGATATTTCTTGCCTCATTTTGTCAACTGCAGTTTGTCGTTGGGCTGGGCGACAAAGTTTCGATGATGGTGTGGGTGGAGATAATGAAGTCCAACGCATCATGCTTGAAATTGTAAATCAGCTTGATGGTTTTGATGCTCGTGGAAATATCTACTTCTTGATGGCAACAAACATGTTAAATTTTGCTATTTTATAACTTCTTGATGGTTTTAAACCAGAACATATAATGGTGTAACTGCTACTCTTCAATATCTACTTGCTAACAACTTCCATGTTTTCTGTTGGTTGCATTTTTTTTCAGGCCCGATACACTTGATCCAGCATTGCTACGCCCTGGTTTGAAATAGGCTTTTGCTGGAATATTGACCAATGTTTTGATTTATTCTGATTGGTACTTTTGCAGAGGATTAAACGATAGAAAGTTGATGAACTTGAGTACCATACTCCACAACGTTTGAGAAGTACGGGGAGACCAAAATTGCAGATAACTGAGGCACAAGCTTTGGCTGGAGGTATTTCACTAATGGTCTACACTTTATTAGGTAAAACATGCATAAATACCTCTAACAGATGACAAATCTGGTTAATGCTTTGCCTTCTCCAGACGAAAGAGTTGGTGAACTAGAACATCGTGCACCAGAAGAGTTGTTTATGTATTTAAAAAAAGGCAACCCAACAAGTATGCCTATGTTGGAGAAGTGCGCTCTATGGCTGAATCCCAGAATAGGCCTCCCAGTACTATGTTCGTTCGGATGCTTTCAAGGACTAGTGCGAAAGGGGTATAGAGCATTCATATTTGTATCTGTGCATTCCTGCATTTTTCCTGTAGCGAGTTTATAATGTCAGCTATAACTTTCTAAATGCAGGGATCCTCAGGACAGTATATTCGTGCAACTCTTCCATACATTCGCACAGAGATTCCTATTATTATTGTCTTTCGGGCATTAGGATTTGTTGCTGACAAAGATATTTTAGAACATATTTGCTATGACTTTGCTGATACCCAAATGATGGAGTTATTGAGGCCTTCCTTAGAGGAAGCTTTTGTTATTCAAAATCAATATGTATTGGGTAATTTTACTATCTTATCAGTTTGATTGATTTAGGTACA
Organism: Saposhnikovia divaricata; assembly: GCA_036435485.1. NCBI lineage: Eukaryota > Viridiplantae > Streptophyta > Magnoliopsida > Apiales > Apiaceae > Saposhnikovia > Saposhnikovia divaricata. The sequence continues at coordinate 62,361,929 of CM071595.1, read as the reverse complement.
GGCATTGCTATTTCTAATTTTACAGTACAGTCGGATTTTGTAACAAATATTTTATAGACTTGTGGAGTCCAGACGGTAAAGGATTTTAATCGAAACTCTACTCGGGAAAACAGGATTTGAAATCTGGGAAAAGGGTTGAAGCAATAGGGTTTTGACTATAAATACATGTAACATAAATCTTTATACAGTAGTCTATCAAGAGTGTAAAGTGATTGCTTCCAAAAATTAGGCCAGGGTTATTGTTTTCTTTTTTGGGCTTGCCTTTTTGGAAAATGATCAGTAGCAATAATAATGGTAACAAGAACAGTACATTAGAGACTATTAAAATAATTAAATAGAATTAAGATATGTTTTCACTTACTCTGTATGATTCTTGGAGGGCTTTACGAGAAGTATCCATGTACATAAATGTAGATGATGTAGAATAATAGTTTTCATCAATATGACATTATATTTGGTCAAATTACAGGTTAAGCAGCTGCATGAATGGCTAGTTCAGTGGAATGAGCATTTCTTGAATACAGGGCACAAAGGGAAAGGTAAAAAACCTATTAGTACTGGTGCTAAAAAAGTTGTACTACTGAGTGGTACACCTGGCATAGGAAAGACTACGTCGGCGAAGTTAGTAAGTCAGATGCTTGGTTATGTAATAGTTGAGGTATGACTTCCCCACCAACCATTAGCGAGCTTGATGAATTGATTTTTTTTTAATCTAGCTGCAGCCAGTGAATTTATTTACTGATTTTTCTTATTTGTTTTGTTTAGTTAAATGCTATCGACAGTCGAGGAAAGGCTGATGGAAAAATTGAAAAAGGAATTGGTGGAAGCACTGCAAATTCTATTAAGGAATTAGTTAGTAATGAAGCCCTGAGTGTTAAAATGGATCGGTTAGTTTGATCTGAGTCTCTGTTGTGCATACATCATGTAGTACTTCGTTAATAATATCAAATTGTTGTTTATCTATGAATAATTATTTTAGGCCGAAGCATCAGAAGATTGTGCTGATTATGGACGAGGTTGATGGAATGTCTGCTGGAGATAGAGGTGGAGTGGCAGATCTTATTGCTAGTATTAAGATCTCGAAAATTTCGATTATTTGCATATGCAACGACAGATACAGTCAAAAACTGAAGAGTCTTGTGAACCACTGCTTACTTCTTAATTACCGTAAACCGACAAAGCAGCAAGTTCATTTCTGTTATATACAGACATCTATTAGTTGAATTTCACAGTTAACCTTATCCCTCATCATTTGTATAGTATGTATGCTACTTATGTCTTAGCTATTTTGTTGTCGTATGGAGAAGTGGAATGTTACGTGATCTTTTTCATAATACCCATATATTAATCCACAAGCTTTGATTGAAGAACATAAAGGAAAAAAATAGAAGAATAAAAGGCCCCTTACTCCTTTTTCCAATTGAAGCTGTTGCCTACCGAAAGATATGTTTTCACTTACATGAACAGTACATTAGAGACTATTAAAATAAGTAAATAGAATTAAGTATGTAGGGAAACAGAGTAAGGGAAACAGAGTAAGTACATTAGAGACTATTAAAATAAGTAAATAGAATTAAAATCCGTTGCTGGGTGGTCTTTTTCGGATGGTATGTCTTTGGTTATATGTGGATTATAACTCTCCATTTTCTGGTTTTTATTTTCATTTTTGGGATCAGATGCTAAGCCTGTGCTAATTATTGTAATGCAGTTGTTCAGAAAGTTGACGAGGGATGTTAGAGGTTATGTGCAAAAGGTTTGAATCAATACTCAAACTTCGATACAGTTTATATATTTGTTTTTCATAATTAGTTTGTGGATGTAACGCCTGAATCTGGTCACTGAAGGGAGATCATCAGGAATTCATCTGCTGCATCCGATTGTCAATGGAGAAGATGGCTTATCCGAAGAGGTTATTCTTATTATGTTATACATGTTTTGGAATGTAACTGCCAGTGTTTATTAATTAAGTGTCCATATTCGTATGTCAATAAAATTTTAATGTATCAGTTGTCTTGATTATCATGATTGCGTGTAAGTTAAAAGATAATGATATATTTAACAGAATATATATTAGTGTCAAAAGCATTGAATCACCAGCTGAATATACCAAATTTCACCAAGTGATTGTAATGTAGAAGCAAGATCAGATGGAAATGAGTGCAGTAGATTCCCAAGATGTAGTGTTCGAGTTTCAGGACTTTAATCTAGTAATTATATATGACTGAATTAACTTTGAATATACCAAATTTCACCAAGTGATTGTAATGCATGCAAACGACCTTTCACTATAGTCTGTGAAAATCCTATTAATAAAATCATCTGGCTTCCATTTTTCTTGGATCCATCCATGCCTGCTGTTATCCTTTTGAAAGGTCTTGGGTATAGTTCTGTCTTTCTTATGCCATTAACGTTGAAAAGAAATTTTGTATACGTTTCATGCTAAAGTAGTAAACAGTTAGGGAATTAGAGTCGGCATGCCATGCATACTCTGTAGTTGTGTTTAATAACATGCATCTTTAATTAATTATGATCCGGGATCATTGATCCTTCTTTATTAAGTTTTACATTGTATCAAAATACTTGTTACTGCGTTTCAGTTGTGTTACTATTTGGTTAATGTATACCTTGTTAAGTGTTTTCTTTGATTTTATTGAGTTTACATTTATATTTATATGCCTATATAATGCACTGACGGAAGCAAGGTTGGCAGGATTGGCATCCGTCCACCCTGGAATTTTAAATTAGTGTATCCCGTGGAACTGATTCGTGTTTTTATAAACAGAAGGAACCAGGCTTTAGTGAAGCAGTTGAGCATCCCACCTTCAGGGGCGAGAGACCTTTATTTCGATACAGAGTATTCCCAGCCAACATGGGGCAATTTAAATCATGCTTATGGAAACAATGGCTGAGTTATGTAATTTACTTGGCAATTTACATGTAGTCATGTTTTGGATTTGGTACATTGGATATGCAGTTTATGTAATTTGGATGTTGATGACATTGATTTTTATTTTGTCAATAACCACATAATGACAATTGTCACATCTATTATTAGCAAATAAAGTGATTTTACCAAATAATGATGTCTAAAACAAAGATATACATCACATTTTTTCTACAATGTCCGATGTCTAAAAAACAAATAGAAATCACTTTTTATTTATAAAATCTGATGTCTAAGAGACACATAGAAATGTGTTTTTTCAGAAAAAACTGATGTTTATACCTACATTAGACATCAGTACCGGATGATGTCTAAGATAGCTATACACATCGCTTTTTTTTAAAAGAAAATAATGTTTATAAGAACATTAGACATCAGTCTAGGATGATGTCTAAGATAACTATAGACATCACTTTATCTGCTAAAATTATGATGTCTAATATCCAAATAGACATCTTTTCCAAAAAAAGAAAGTGATGTGTATGTGAAAATAACTTAGTTTATTATATGTTTTCTAGAATATAAGGCATGCAAGTTGTTTATAAAATTAATTATATGTAACCTATTTTGTAGAACAACTTATGTGTATTGAAGCAAATACCGATGTCTATGTTAGCACAGACATCAGTTTCTGGCCGATGTCTAGAATAGACATCTCCGACCTAGACATCACATGCAAAATAACATAGACATCGGCCATTAACTGATGTCTATTGACCCTTTTCTTGTAGTGTAAAAAAACTAATACTTTAAGAGATTTTGGAAGATATATTCTAAAATATAGAATTGGAGCTTTGAATTTTAGATATCTACACAAAATACAAGCCTTGATAGCCAACAAGGCTGTTGCCTCAAATCAAGCTGGTTGTTTGAATTCAAGGCCTAAAAATCAAGAACCATTTGCTAAATTCAAACCAAGGCAAGGTTCTACAAATAAGGTAGAAGAGTTATAGTCCTTGAGTCAAAATCAAGGATCAAAAATCAACCAAAGTATCCTAGACTTGAAGTCAGGTGTTTAAAAACAAGGGAATTCCCTATGTAGACAACTAAGAAGCAAAGACCTCTTTGTTTAAAGATAAGGGGGCAAGGCCAAAGGAACTTCATCACAAATTCTACATCCTAGTATGAGAATCGAAGGGTGTTGAAAACCAAAGGCCATAGTTGAATTCAAGGTTGTTTGAAACCAAGAATTCAAGAACGAGTTAAGGCCCAGAAGGTCACGAAAACTAAGAATTAGGTCGTTTGAGATCAAGGATCACAAAACCAACCAAGGTGTGGCAAATCCACTCTAGAAACAAAGAGGGAAGCCAAAGACAAGATTTGGTTTTGGTCAAAGTCAAGGTCAAAAGTCAAAGTCAAATGGTCAAAAATTTTGCCAAAAAAATTAGGGTGGGACCCAGCCGACCAGGGGTGGCCGAGCAGAAGATTGTGGAGGAAAAATGGTCCAGGTGTTTCAAACACCTGGATCCCTAGCTGACTTCGTTTGGCTCCAGAACGTTCAAAAATCCTTGGATTGCTTTCAAATTTGAGATTCAAGAACCTTATAAGGTCCTCTACAAGCCTATGTAGGTACCCTAGTTGTCCTTTGAAGTTTTGAAAAAAAAAAATGCTTGTTGGAAAACAAGGTCTGGTTTGAAAACCAGCTTAAAAGGTGGTATTTCGCCTCCAAAACGTTCAAAAATGGATGTTTTCATGTGATTCTTCTTCATACCAGGAGAATATAAAAATCTTTATCATGTAATCTCAACTTCAAAATTTGAGGTTAAGGGTGTCAGGGGTGTTGAAAAACCAGGAAGGGTGTTGAAAAACCAGGTCTAGTTTGAAAACCAGGTCCAGGGGACCGTATTTCTTGTCTAGACAACTCAAAAATGGGTATATCCATGTGATTCTTTCTCTAACCAGGATATTATAAGAATCTCTACTGGATTAACTTGACTTCACAATTTGTGGTTAGGATTTCACTAATCGCAGTTAGGAGTGATTAACCTCGATTAGCGATGTTTAAAGACTTCCATTCGAAAATTAACCTATCTTAATGTTAAGAATGGATATCCTAGTAATAATTACATCAAGGACGAGTTAGTTAGCCTTGACTAAGGCCTTTATAGCCTCGTTTAGGGTTGTTTAGCCTCGATTACGGCAGAATTAGCGTCTTTTGCTCAAAAATTATCCTTAATTAAGGCTTACGAGCGATGACCACATGATATTGACCCCAACTTAGATAAGTTGAGGGTAATGAATCACTAATGAATTTATGATAAAGGATCCTATGCACGAATTGCACTTGGATTAGTGTCTGCGAGCTCGAAACGGCACTAATCCTATTCCCAAAAGGCCCAGAAATCCTAAGAAAAAGGTTCGAAAGGCCAAGGAACACTTGACTTTCTTAAGTATTAACTTTGGAAAGGATTCAAGTTACATTTATTGGTCGACGTGACCTTAAACTTCTACGAAATCAAGTTTTCCCAGAAGTTGGGGGGAAAATGATATGGGTGAAAAATAACCCCTAAAGACATAATCAATGTTACATTTATTGGCTCATTAATAAGCCCTGAAACCCTAGTTGGGCATTAAATTCGTAGTTAATGATTAAGCCCAAGAAACAGCCCAAACCGGGGACGCCTGATATAATCTTGTTTCTAACATGGGCTTGATCTGTAAACAAGGAACGTTCTAGAATCAAGGGATAAGAAGTAGCCTCCAAGGCACCTAATTCGACATGGAAACTAACTCCTACAAAGCAGGAGTCTAAAATCTTCCTCAAGGAGGTGGCTTGTCCATCAAGTCTTCTAACCCTACCACGATTCTAAAGCTCCCAAAGCCTATATAAGGGTCTGACCCCTCATTCTCAGAACTACATTTTTGGCTTGATTCTCAACATTGAGATACGTAGGCATTCTGTGAGGATCGACTAGTCAACGTAGAAACAGCCATTAAAGCACGAAGCCTACGAAGCCCTTTGCTTTAAATACACATAAACCCTAGCCGTAATTCAATAACCTAGATTTTATTCGACAACACCAACAAATCAGGCCAACCTACATTCTCCAGCAACCGTTTAACTTCATCAAGTAGTTCCAATGAGTGCAAACACTTTTTCATGTATTTATTTGGTCGAACTCCTCTTGCAGCAAGTTTGTCGTACACTTCTTTTGAATCCGGAGACTTGTGTCTATTCTCAGGATATTGCACCTTGGACGGTATAATTTTTTTCGAGGCCCCTGCCTTCTTTTGAACATGGGCACCCCTACCACCGGAATCACACTCATCATCATTCAAACGTTGTTTCTTAGACGCCGGTTTGTTGCGGCTAGGTCTGGTAGAAGACATACTGTAGCTCAGATGATTCTCAGCTATTAAACGTCTCAGAAACAATTAACCAAACACTTGGTGTGCGACCTCTTAAAATAAGAAACTCAAGAAAAGCAGCAACAAGAACTACCAACACTAGATCGTGTTATCATATACCAGCCAAGAGCCACAGCAAAATACAAGAAAAGAACCACCAACAACGAACCACCAACTCCCAAGCTAGATCGAATTAACTTAGCCCAATATATCAGACACTTACGATGCACACTCAGCAGATTATATGAACCCAATGTTGCTTTGATTAATCCCGCTGCTCTGTTGATGTCGTGTTTTTGTTTTTAACCCTTCATATGCTTCGCACGCTAAGTTTTAAACCTACCTCTGCTTCTATTTTCTTATAACCGTACATATAAATTAGTTTTCTTATTATTTTTTTAAAAGAGAGGTCAGGGCCCTTGAATTGGAGCTCATGATCATGAGCTTGATATTGGTTACCCGCTGTTAGGCTCAAGGCTCCTGAGTGTCTCCTCAGGGCCCCTGAGCGGCTTTCAATCTTGAAACATTTGTCTTTGCACTCGTCAAAATTTTCTTTTCTACCTGCACCCATTAAACACAATATTAGTATTTACTATTTAAAACTTATTTACAAATAAACAAAAGCAAATAAATTTCTTGGGTTACCTCCCAAGACTAGACCATCTTGACTTCAATTTTCCGGGAAAGAGTTTCAGCCTTTAGTTGAACAGTAGAACTTGTTGGTCAACTTCAAACTCTTTCGGTCTAATGTGCCTGTCATGCCACTTCTTTGTCTTCTCCTTATAAATTGCAGAGCTTTCATAGGACTTAAGTCTCAACTCATCAAGTTCACTGAGTTACATCAGCCTGTTAAGTCCCGCAGCTTGTAATTCCATGTTCAAGAATCTTGTCGCCGAAAGTGCTTTGTGTTCCACTTCTACCGGTAAATGACATAATTTTCCAAATACCAACCTATAAGGAGACATACCGATAGGTGTCTTGAATGCCATCCTATAAGCCCATAAAGCATCATCAAGCCTCCTTGCCCAATCTTTTCTGGAGCTAGCCACCATTTTCTCAAGAATTTGTTTAAGCTCTCAATTTGAAATCTCCACTTGCCCACTAGTTTGAGGGTGCTAAGGTGTAGCAACTTTTTGAGTCACTCCATACTTCCGCAAAAGATTTTTAATTAATTTATTGCAAAAGTGAGACCTTCCATCATTGATGATTGCCCTAGGCACTCTGAATCTTGTGAAGACATGCTTTTGTAAGAACTTTTTTACCACTCTAGCACTGTTTGTAGGACTAGCAATCGCCTCCACCCAATTAGAGACGTAATCAACTCCCACCAAAATATATTTGTTCCTATAAGACGATGGGAACGGACCCATGAAATCTATCCCCCAAACATCAAAAAGCGCAATCTCAAGAATAGGTTGCAAAGGCATCTCATTCCGTCTTGAAATATTTCTTGTCCTTTGGTATCTATCACAAGTTACAACAACAAAGTTTCTAGCATCCTGGTATATTGAAAATAAAATCCGGACTGCCAAATTTTTGCCACCGTTTTCGTGCTACTATTGTGACCACCACACTCTAAAGCATGACAATGTTTCAAGACATCAGGAATTTCCTCGTGTGGTGTTAGTCACAGAGGCATGCCTGAATACATCTAATAACAAGCCCAAGTGGTTCGTAATGCTATGCATTACCTACATGACCTCTTAACTGAGGGAACCTCTAGTTGTAGAGTTTCTACTTGTTTGTACTATGTAATAGGCATCAAATTCTATCTGTGTAACTGTACCTACTAAGTCAAGAATAAAGCTTGAAAGAAGTTCTAAGGTTCATGCCTCAAGCAAGGAAATGAAGACTGTCAAATAATCACAGTTGGGATTTGAAGAATTGAAGAAATGAAGAAATTGCCTAAGTACTAATTCGAGAAGTACATTTGTTTATTCGAGAAGTCTAGCATTCGAGAAGTCTGGAGTTCGATATCTCAGAAGACACTATTCGATATCTCTCGATATCTCATTCGATATCTCAGGGATTCGATATGTCTATTACACGGTTCGAGAACTCAAGGAGTCAACAGTTCGAGTTCTCAAAGGGTCAACAAGTCAATGCTACATTCGATATCTCAAAGACTCAATATGCTATTCGATATCTCAGGGATTCGATATGTCAAAATGCTCTATTCGATATCTCAAGGAGTCCCAGAGAAAAGAGCTATTCGAGAAGTGATTCGATATGTCAAGATAACACTATTCGAGAACTCAGAGTTATCGATCAAGTCAACTCCAGTTCTCGAATCACTCACTTAGTCACTTCTCGAATACATTCTTGAGGACAAAATACTGAAGAATTGTACAAGTCAGAAACCTGCAACAAGCCAGGATACTTTATTTGACTCTGTCCTATAAAGCATGCTGGAAAGCCTACAAAGAAGCTTGGAGAGATAAGACAAGAGACAAGGAGCTGAAGAAGTGGATCTAAACAGGCTTTTCAAAGTCAAATCTGTAGCCGTTTGGACTCTTACTAAAATGAGATAGACAGACTGGAAAGTGTTTTTGTTTTACCTACCTCATTTGTAGTAAGGGGGTGTATCCATGTCTATAAGGATACAGCCTCACTTCCTTAGCTGTTAAGGTGTTGAAGTTTCTCAAATACCCAGAAAATATCTCTCTGAGAAAAACGAAGCTGAGAATACTATCATTTGTATTCACAGATTGTAGCAAAATCTTTATCTAATAAGATATTAGATTAAAGTGATATTGTGTTGTGTTTGTCTTTAATTATCCGCATCTTCATATCTCACACACTCATCACTTATCTTGCTGCAAAGATTCAAGAACAAAGAAAAGTTCAAGAATCCATTCACCCCCCCTTCTGTATTCTTTTACTGTATTCAATACTCAACAAGTGGTATCAGAGCAGGCTGTTTAATCTAAACAGAAAACGATCATGAGTTCGAATACACCAAAGACTACAGGTACGGTAAAGGTCCCTAAGTTCGACAAAGAGAATTACAACCTCTGGAAAATAAAAATGCTGTTGTTCATCAAAGCTGCCAATCCTCTCTACCCTGACATTCTCAAGAATGGTCCATTCATACCACAACAAGAAGTTGCTGAATCCACAGTGGGCGCAGTAGTCATTCCTAGATCATACGTTCCAAAAGAGCCATCCAAATGGACGGACTCAGAGAAGGAAAAGATTGCCCTAGACAGCCACCTCATGTTGTTAATCATAGACTCCATGGATATGTCGATGTTTGCCAACATAGCATCATGCAAATCAGCCAAGGACATGTGGAATCACATCGAGGTGTTATGTGAAGGGACAGAGGAGGTAAGAGAAAATAAGAAACAGATACTGGTCACACAGTATGAGGCGTTCATGGCACAGTCCAAGGAAAGTATCACTGATATGTTTGAAAGATTTCACAAGCTGGTGACTGAGCTCCAAATGAATGGGAAGGTTTACAGCACTAAGGAATTAAATATGAAGTTTCTACTATCGTCACCAAACCATCTAGAGCAAAGGGTCATATCCCTAAGAGAAAGAGATTTGAACAAAGTCACGTATGATGTGCTCTATGGGGTTTTAAAGACACACGAGCTTGAGTTGCTTCAAAAGAGGGCTATCCAAGCTAACCAAGGCAGAATGATAAACACATCCTGTGCCTTGATTGTCAACAAATCTATTCAAGACCTGGAAGCATCTGCAAGTCAGCTGAGAATAGAAGAGATAGTAGATGATGAAGAAACTGAGGAAGTAGTGACTGAACCTGCTGATGACAAGGAAGAAGATGAGTTCTACACTCTTGAAGAGCTGGATGGCATGGAAAATACATCATATGCTTTTATGGCTAGAAAATTCCCAAACATCAGATTCAAGAGGAATCAGCCCTTCAAGCCTAGACCTCAAAATCATTCATTCAACAAGAGCAAGGCACCTATGAAAACAAACAAGAACAGATTCAAAACCAGCTATGTGGATAGGTCATCTGTAAGATGTTACAGATGCAATGACCTAGGGCATTTTGCCAGTGAATGCAAGAAGCCTAAAAAGAAGGATAAGGAGTTTCTTGAGCTTGAAGCTAAGTATGAGGCCCTTCTAAAGAAGCAGACACCAGGTAAGGCTTACATAGCTGAAGGGAAGTGTTGGGATGATTCTGACAGTGATGGGGAAGAACAAGAATTCTGCAACTATGCCTTGATGGCCAATTCCAAGGAAGAACCATCTGCATCAGACTCACAGGTACCATCTCTCACTACCATAGACATGTCTGTTTCTGAATATAAATCTTTGGTTGAACAACTATCCGTTGAGATGTTTAACATTCATACTAGTATGACTGCTGCTAATGAAGAGATTGCTAAACTGTCTACTAGGAATGAACTGTTAAATAAGAGAAATGAGGAACTAGAGCTAACTACTGTGCAAATAGAAAATCTTAAACAAGAGATTGAGTATCTAAAGAACAAAGTTCTATGTGCTAGTCAAGTTGAGAAAGCTCTTAGGGATGAATTAGCTAAAAATGAATTTAAGTTGAAGACATTTAAGAATTCCTCTAGTCTATTGCAGTCTTATCATGAGAAAAATCTAGCTAGACCTAAGGCTGCCATTGGACTTGATTATGACACTCTTAAACAGAGGAAAGGCTATGCAGTCATTGAAGATGACATTGTTGTTCAAGAGGAGGTGCCTCAGGTTTTGAAAAAGACTGAGAATCCAATATTTAAAATACCAACACTTGAGATTGATGAGGATGCCTTACTCATCAAGCAAATGTTGGAGGATGAAGATGAGGCACAATCAAATGAACAACAAGCATCCTCTGAGAGTAAGAATGTCAAAACCAAAGCCAAGGAGCCAGTAGGAGGTAGACCTAGACTTGAGAAATCTGTAAATTTTGTTTCAGCTGGAAATTATGAGACTAAGAAGAAAGTGACTAATAAGAGACCAAACAGGAATGGCAAATTAGGGATTAACAAAGATAACAACTATGCTTATGTGCCAAATGCCCCTAGGAAAGTTTGTCAAAACTGTTTTAGCTCTAATCATTTGACTCATGCTTGCAAGAAACCATCTGGTAGTGTTGCTAAACCATTCTATGATTGCTCTGTGCCTTTAAGACATAGAGACTCTCCTTTCTGTGATAAACTTGATTGTATGCCATGTAACATGAATGTGATGACTAGTTGTTTTAATTTGAGAAGACAATTCATGGAGGGCTGTATCAATCATAATGTTCACACACACTACACAAGGACAAAGTCTTCAAGTCCTCCTAAAGTTAGGAAGGTACCTCTATCACCTAAGTCTAAGAACCCTGATTCTAAGACTCCCAACAGTGACAAGAAGACCAACATCAAGAAAACTGATAAGCATGCTGATTTTGATAAAACTGTCACTAAGTCACATGGACCCAAACTCGTTTGGGTACCAAAGGAGAAGTAATACTTTTGTGTTTGCAGGGCAAAGAAAGTAAAAAGAAGGTCATGTGGATTTTGGACAGTGGATGCTCAAATCATATGACTGGTGATATGGCCCTGCTATCACAGTATGAGGAAAAGGCTGGCCCAATGGTTGCTTTTGGAGATGACAGCATTGGCAACACACTGGGATATGGCAAGTTGGAAATTGGAAATGTCATCATTGAGAATGTAGCACTGGTCAAGGGGCTCAAGCATAATCTACTGAGTGTTGGTCAATTCACTGACAGAGGCTTCAAAGTGAACTTTGACAAAGATGAATGTTTGATCACCCACAAGAAGACTGGTGATTTTGCTCTGTCTGGAGTAAGGAAGGGAAGCCTGTTTGTAGCCAATATGGACTCTGCAAGCAAGGACACAATTTGTTGCTTCTACTCAAAAGCATCAAATGAAGACAGTTGGCTGTGGCACAAGAAGCTATCACACCTGAACTTCAAAGCCATTAATTCCCTAGTCAAAAGGGAGTTAGTGAGAGGCATGCCCACACTTGAATTCTGTCAAGAAGGAGTGTGTGAGGCGTGTCAAAAGGGAAAAATGAAAAGATCAAGCCACAAGTCAAAAACAGTGACATCTATAACCAAGCCCCTGCAACTGATTCATATGGATTTGTTTGGGCCTGTCAATATTATGTCACTAGGAAGGAAGAAGTATGCTCTAGTGATGGTTGATGATTTTACAAGGTATACATGGGTAGAATTTCTGGCATCAAAGGATGAGGCTCCACAAGTAATCATTGAGCACATAAAGAAAGTTGACAAAGAAGCAAAGGCCATAAATGCAAGTGTGATTGCATTAAGAAGTGATAATGGGACAGAATTCAGAAATGCCATGCTTGGAGCATTCTGCAAAGAAAATGGTATTTCTCAACAATTCTCAGCTCCAAGGACCCCACAACAAAATGGAGTTGTTGAGAGAAAGAATAGGACTCTGATAGAGGCTGCTAGAACAATGCTACTTGATGCAAAGATGCCTACATGTTTTTGGGCTGAGGCTGTGAGCACTGCATGCTACATCCAAAACAGAACCCTCATCAACAAAAACACTGGAAAGACACCTTACAACTTGATGACTGGAAAGAAGCCTACTCTAAAGTATGTTCATACTTTTGGAAGCAAGTGCTTTGTGCTAAAAGATAATTCAGAATATGTTGGAAAGTTTGATGCAAATGCATTTGAAGGAATCTTTCTTGGCTATTCTATGGAAAGAATTGCATACAAAGTTTATGTCATTTGTCAAAAGAAAGTAATGGAGAGCACAGATGTAACATTTGATGACAGCAAACTACCTGGATTAGAAGAAGCCAATGATGAAGATAAAGATCCCTTGAAGTTTGACAATCTAGATGATTCTGATGAGGAGATTGAAAGTGAATCTGAACTCATAATCCAACAAACTCAAGTGAATGAAGAACCTGTGTCAACCAACAATGAAGAAACAAGCATCCAAGATACACCTGTGAGGAGTGACAACTTCACAGGGGGAGGAAATGTAGATGATCATGATCTAAATGATGAAGCAACATCAAGGATGAGAAATCAATCTGAACATACAAGGAAATGGGATAGATCACACACTGCAGATCAGATAATTGGAAATCCAAATGCAGGAGTAAGGACAAGGAGAGCAACTATAAATGAATGTCTCTATGGCTGCTTTCTATCCCAAGTTGAGCCTAAGAAACTTGATGATGCATTGTTGGATCCTGACTGGATAATTGCTATGCAAGAGGAGCTAAATCAATTTGAAAGGAGCAAAGTATGGGAACTAGTGCCTGCACCAAAGGATAGAACCGTTGTTGGAACTAAATGGGTTCTAAGGAATAAGATGGATGAAAATGGTGTAGTCATAAGAAACAAAGCAAGGTTGGTTGCAAAAGGATACTCTCAACAGGAAGGTATTGACTATGATGAGACCTTTGCCCCTGTTGCTAGACTAGAAGCCATCAGAATTTTCTTGGCATTTGCTGCACATTCTAATTTCAAGGTCTATCAAATGGATGTCAAGAGTGCATTCCTGAATGGGGAGTTGGAAGAAGAAGTATATGTGCAACAACCACCTGGCTTTGAGGATCCACAGTTCCCCCACTTTGTCTACAGATTACTTAAAGCATTGTATGGACTCAAGCAAGCTCCTAGGGCATGGTATGACACACTATCACAATTTCTACTGGAGAATCAATTCACTAGAGGCACACTGGACAAGACACTGTTCTACAAGAAACATGGTGATGATATTATCCTAGTTCAAATCTATGTGGATGATATCATATTTGGCTCTACAAATGAGAAGCTGTGTGAAAAATTCTCTAAGCTCATGCAAAGCAGATATGAGATGAGTATGATGGGAGAATTAACATTCTTTCTTGGACTGCAAGTTAGTCAAAGGAAGGATGGCATTTTTATAAGTCAAACCAAATACATTAAAGATTTACTGAAGAAATTTGATTTGGAAGAATGTTCACCTGCGAAGACACCCATGGCCACTGCCACCAAGTTAGATGATGACGCTAAGGGCAAAAAGGTAAATATCTCAATCTACAGAGGCATGGTTGGTTCTCTACTCTACCTCACTGCTAGTAGGCCAGATATCATGTTTGCTACATGCTTATGTGCAAGGTTTCAATCAAACCCAAAGGAATCACACATGATAGCAATAAAAAGGATCTTCAAATATCTGAAAGGCACACCAAACTTGGGGTTATGGTATCCTAAGGACACAGGGTTCAATCTGGTTGGTTATTCTGATGCTGATTATGCTGGATGCAGAGTGGATAGGAAAAGCACATCAGGTAGCTGCCAGTTTCTTGGACAAAGGTTAGTCTCTTGGTACAGCAAGAAACAACAATCTGTGTCAACTTCCACAGCTGAAGCTGAATACATAGCTGCTGGAAGTTGTTGTGCTCAAGTGCTTTGGATTAGAAACCAACTTAGAGATTATGGACTTGTGTTGGAAAGAATTCCTATCATGTGTGACAACACAAGTGCAATCTCTATAGTTGCCAATCCTGTCAATCATTCTAGGACAAAGCACATTGACATCAGATATCATTTCATTAGAGAACATGCAACTAATGGAACCATTGAGTTGCATTACGTCTCTACAGAAAAACAACTAGCTGACATATTCACTAAGCCATTAGATGAAGCCACCTTCACTAGGCTGGTCAGTGAGATTGGAATGCTGAATTCTTCGAATTCTGGCTAAGTGAATATATCAACTAGATTGTTGCAGCAGTAAATACTTACTTTATCAAATGCCTAATATTTCTGAAGTAAGTATTGGCTGGAGTATGATGTATAAATATTCCAATGCTGCACATGTTGAAAATCATACATATGTAGCTTGAAATTTCTGTAAAAAATTTTGAGTAAACCACTATTTAATTTGGTAGAATATTCGTCAATGAATATTTCTAGTAAATTTTAAAGGATAGTGGAAATTGAATTTTATGAGTGAAAAGTACAGTTCGATAAGTCAGACTTCTCGAATGGTTCATTGTTATGTCTTGGCTCGAGTTCTCGAATAGGCCTATCTAGAACCCTCTTGAGTTCTCGAATAGTGTCTTTTAGAGAAATCGAATAGCACACTTTGAGTTCTCGAATAGAGTATTTTAGTTCTCTAATGATAGAGTTCTCTAATGCTGCATTTGAGTTATCGAATCATTTGAAAAGGCTGATTTTTCGCTGACACTTAATCGCTTTTTGGATTTATATTCAAACCTTCATTTCACTCATAAAAATATATTTTACTTAACTTTGAATTATTTTCTGAGTTAAATCACTGCCAGCTGTGAGTTAAAAACTGCCTGAGATATCGAATAAGCCTTTCTTGACTTCTCGAATAGTTGTTTCATACTTCTCGAATGACTTGTCGCTACAGAACACTTATCTATCGACAACTCAAGACATTTATATATACAACTTCACAACTATTCAATTCATTTCGTTCGATTTCTCAAGCATCTCAACTCCTGAAACCTCTGAAAAACCCTAACTGCGAATTTCTTCTTCAATCCTAATTCTCTTTTCTTCTCTACCCAAATGGCAAACACTCAACTCACCATACCATCCCAAACTAATTTCATCGCAATCTCCAGTGATGTGGAAGCACCGAATGCCAATTTCAAGTGCTTTGTTCGGTGGTTGTCTGAATCATACATCAAGAGTGCGCTCTCAGCCAACCCAACTCTGTACATAGATCTATTGGAACAATTCTGGAGGACTGCTACTGTGGAGGTCATCGCTCTTGAGAATGCTATCACCTCTTATATTGTTCACTGCAAGATTCAAGGAGAGGATATCACTATCACCACTGCAGACATGAATCAAGCCTTGGATATGCAGCAAGAGACGTATGATGCTCTGGCCTCCAATGATGAGTTGGAAGAATTCTTTGACTTCATCAACTACTCTGATACTATCAAGCTGGGAAAGTTGAATAGGAAGTTCTTGAGGAAAGAATGGAGCTTTGTATTTGCTACACTCCTTCAAGTATTCACTGCACGGAAATCAAGCTTTGATCAGATTAGTACACCCGTGCAGCAGCTTGCCTATGCCTTGGCTCATGGGAGAAAGATAGATGTTGGACTTCTCATCCTACAGGAACTCTATGGGAGACTTGGTCAGACCACAGCCAAGAGAGGTAATGAAATTTTCTTTCCTCGCTTTATTCAATCAGTGCTTAACTTTAAAAATGCTTCATTGATTGAATTGCCTGGAGTAGATAAGAGTAAAATAGGCTATCCTAAGTCCATGACCAAACTCATTTTTGGTAATTTGGAGACTAGGAATGATGTGGATGTAAGACTTTGCATAACTCCCCACATGGAGGGTTTGTTTAGGTCTTACCCCCACAACATGCCAATATTTGATTCAAAATCACAGTTAGCACAGCCTAAGCAAGGAGAACAAAGTGCTAACCCAAGGCCTGCTAACCAACCCCCTCAGCCAAACACTCTATCCAGCAAAGAGCCAACTGCATCATCCTCTCAAAAGGGTGATGTTAGTAAAAAGAAGAGAAAACAGGCTGCTTCTGAACCTTTAGAAATCTTAACTGAAGCAGCCTTGGCTGTAGAACTAGGGTTAGAAAGTGAGACACCTGAGTCACCTATCATAAGCCTAAAGAAGAAGAAGAAGTCTAAAACCACCTCTTCAGTCACTCAAATGGCTGAAGTTGTAAAATCAGGGGCACACAGCTCACTAGATGTATCCTCTCAACAGGATGCATCTATAGAATCAAGCATCCTCCCCAATGCACCTATCTGTAAAGAGTCAGCACAAGGGAGTGATAAGGCTGGCACAACACTGAGTGGAGAGCACATCATAACTGAAACTCCCTCTATTTCTCAGGGGGAGTTGCCAAAATCTTGTCTACAACACACTTCTCTTTCAGAATCTACCACTCATATTTCTTTGAAGCCTGCAACTCAAGCAATTGAGGAGCAAGGCATTGATCATCAAGAATTGTTTTCCTTTGATGAGCCAATGAATTCAAGTGACTTGGTGCATGACACCTTGCTCACCACCCAGGTACCACATTTGGATGGTCAGGGAATGCATGCTGGGGCATATCCTAATGACACCATCACAAACACAGAGGATTCACTAGTTCTTACTAGAGACTCTGTGCCTGTGTCAACTACTGTTGTAACTCATCCCACTTCTGTGGAGACAGCAGTAGTAGAGTCTGTTCATCCGGTTGCAGAAGTTGCATCTGTAACTGAGGAGCCTAGCAAGCCTAGCTCTAGCTCTAACTTTATGTCTCAATGGCTGAAGCCTGTGCAACATGACAGTGCTTCAGGATCAGGGTCTGTTCCACCACAATTGACGGTTGAAGCACTTCAAAGCTTAGTTGTGGATCAGATCCCTGAGTTCACAAAAATTGCTCAGCACCTTCTCACTGCAAACATGCCCAATCCAGACTATGAAGCTATTCTCCTATGTCACAAAGAGGATGTAGAGCTACAGAAGGAGAAGATCATAGATGAAACTGAGAGAGATGGGAATATCGATGCTTGGCTGCAAGGAACCAATTCAATCCCTCTCTCAGAAGGTCTCCAGTACCTCAGAGAAGAGTACATCACTTCACTAGGGTCCAATGCCAAATCTCTCAACCCTACTGATGTGTTTGAAGCAGTGAATGATAGCTATAAAGGCATTCTCAAGGCTGCACACTATCTTGGTAAAGGCTTAAAGACAGAAATTAATGAAGTGTGTTCAGCTACAACCAAGGAGGTGCATGAGATCAAGAGGACTTTTGATGCTAAATTCCCTCAATTGGAGACTGTTCTCAAGGACATTCGAACCTGCAATGCTACTTGCACCAGGATGGACAATGGTTTGGCTATTCTCAAGGATGCTGTCACAGGTCTGGGGCACAAATTTCAATCCTTATCAGATCAGACAACTGATGCCAATGCCATGCTCAGGACCCTCTTTGCAAATCAATATGGAGACAAGCTGGTCACTGAGGTTCCTGTGCATGAGATGTCAAGGTTCGAAGTGCAGAGACTGAAGGATCAATCCCTATCTGGTTTTAAGGCCAATGAACTCTTCATTAAAGTGGATACTCTTGAAAAGGAGGTAGTCTCTCTCCACAAGTCCAATGCTCATCTTACAGACACTGTGACAACTCTGACTGAGCAGTTGAACACTCAAGCCACCACCACAGCTGATGTTCTTCTGCATCAACAATCAATGTTGTCTGCAATGATGAAGCACATGGGTCTCCCTCTACCTGATGAATCTTCAACTCCAAAGGTGCCTCCTACAGCCCCTGTGTCTGTCAACAAGCCTAAGGGGGAGAAGAGGATATCAAAGAACTCAAATCCAAAGGGGGAGAGACCACTAGAAAAGGGCATCAAGATCACTGAGGGTGGCCATCAGAGAACTTTGAAATCTACTACTCATGTGCCTGGAAAAGGAAAGGACAAAGTTGATGAGCCTCCCAAGCCTCCCACTTCTCTGCCAGTTGTCACTCTACCAACTGTGCACATCACTACTCCTGATGGTCAAAGGCAGTCTATCACAACCACAGTGGTTGCAGGGAGTATGCCATCTGACAAGCCTCAAATCTCAATATCTAAGAGTGCCAAGCCAGTAGAAGTGAAGGTGGTCACTGAGGCCAAGCTACAAGAAATTGCAAACTCAAATGTCTATCATGATGATGCATTCTTGGAGTTTCTGAAAGTCTCTAGAGAACAGGCTGGTGATGCTCTGCTATATCATGAGAGTTTGAAGAGTCAGATTGACTGTCTCACTGTAGTACCAAGGAGGCTTAATGATCTATGGCTCAAGGAGATATTGATGGTAGGAAAGAACAAGATATGGCACTTAACCATCAATACTCTACAGAGTCTAAAGCACTCAGAAGTGAATGTGCTCCTTGGACTAATTGAGAAGGGAAATGAGAACAACAAGAGTCTTCATGATGACTTGAGGAATGGTCAACCTTCAAGGCTACCTGAAGTTTTCACAGATCCTAGAACTATTATCTACCAGGCTGGAACAAGAATTGAAGATATCAAGCAGCTGGTCATTCCTAAGCATCTAACTCCTCAAAATAAAAATCTCATCATAGCCATCATTGAGAAACTGATCAAGAAGAAGGGATCAAGAACAGCAGAAGAATTAGAAGCTATATCTTATCTCAGGTCATATATTGTAACTGGCATTGTATCTGAGACTGCTAAGTTCAACCCAAGCAAAGATCAAGACAAGGATGAAGATAAAAGTGACGGAAGGAGAAGTCATCACAGGAGTAATAAGGGTGATGAAGACAAGAAGAAGAAGAAGGATGATGAGAAGAGGAAGAATGATGATGATCAAGGTAAAGGCTCTGAGAGGAAAAGTGGAAGACAGCAAGCCTCAGGCATTGCTGACAGTAACCTCACCACAACGCAAGACTCTAAGTCTAGGGTGAATGCTGCCAGTAGTGACCTTTCAAAATTTGCATCTATGGCTTCTGCAACTGTCTTGCCACCTCAAGAAGAGAAGAAGATTCAAGTCAAGAAACCATCTGTATGTTTCAAAAAGCAAACTGCTAATGGAATACTACAATGGTCTACAAACAAAGGTCACATACTGCTGCCAAGTAATCATGTAAAAAGAATCAAGTTCAAGCAAGCTGCAAGGAAATCAAAGCCAACCATATCAAAAACCCTGACAATCTATCCAGGCCTAAAACTCCAACCACTAGATGAAGATTATGATGTAGACCAACTGCAATTTTTGCAAGCTCAAAGAATCTATCATGTTGCCATTGTTGATAATTGCCTTGAGATTAAATATTCTGATGGAAGGGAGGAGAAATTCAAACAAGGAGGATGTCAACACTGGGGCAAGCTATATGACATAGAGAGAATCATTGCACTGTTGAGCTCAGAAGATAAAGTGGAGAGAGTATGGAAGCTGGAGCTAATTGATTTTGTGAAAATGAAGAGAGATCATGAGGAAAAAGTCAGAAAAGGGTGTTTTGAGAAATGGCTGGCAAGAGAGAGAGAAATTGAGAGACTGGAAAGTGAAGCAGAAAAGCTGAGGAAAAAGGGTTTGTGTAGAGTTCAGTTCAACCCCTACATGGTAAAGTATAGGAGGAGAAATGGAAATCAAGTCAACATCAGAATGAATCTACTCAACCACTATCCTGCAAATATTCTGGAACCAGTACTTGAAGATTTCAAAGACTCAATTTTGCTTGAAGAATTGGATGCTATGGCAGAAATAATAAAAGCTATGGATGAGAATACAAGGAAGGAGAAAGAAAGAAGAGAGAAAGAATATGATGAATTTCAAGCCAAAGCTATGGAAAGGGAATCAAAAGACAATGGCTAGTTCTTCATCATAGGCTGTAAGATTACTCACTCTGTAGTTCTATCCAAATTGCTAATGGAAATTCATACCTGTACTGTCAAGTTTTATCTTTATGTATGTTAGGCTTGTTATCAGACATGAAATTGTGACTAAGGGTCTTACTCACAATTTGGGGGAGATTGTTAGTCACAGAGGCATGCCTGAATACATCTAATAACAAGCCCAAGTGGTTCGTAATGCTATGCATTACCTACATGACCTCTTAACTGAGGGAACCTCTAGTTGTAGAGTTTCTACTTGTTTGTACTATGTAATAGGCATCAAATTCTATCTGTGTAACTGTACCTACTAAGTCAAGAATAAAGCTTGAAAGAAGTTCTAAGGTTCATGCCTCAAGCAAGGAAATGAAGACTGTCAAATAATCACAGTTGGGATTTGAAGAATTGAAGAAATGAAGAAATTGCCTAAGTACTAATTCGAGAAGTACATTTGTTTATTCGAGAAGTCTAGCATTCGAGAAGTCTGGAGTTCGATATCTCAGAAGACACTATTCGATATCTCTCGATATCTCATTCGATATCTCAGGGATTCGATATGTCTATTACACGGTTCGAGAACTCAAGGAGTCAACAGTTCGAGTTCTCAAAGGGTCAACAAGTCAATGCTACATTCGATATCTCAAAGACTCAATATGCTATTCGATATCTCAGGGATTCGATATGTCAAAATGCTCTATTCGATATCTCAAGGAGTCCCAGAGAAAAGAGCTATTCGAGAAGTGATTCGATATGTCAAGATAACACTATTCGAGAACTCAGAGTTATCGATCAAGTCAACTCCAGTTCTCGAATCACTCACTTAGTCACTTCTCGAATACATTCTTGAGGACAAAATACTGAAGAATTGTACAAGTCAGAAACCTGCAACAAGCCAGGATACTTTATTTGACTCTGTCCTATAAAGCATGCTGGAAAGCCTACAAAGAAGCTTGGAGAGATAAGACAAGAGACAAGGAGCTGAAGAAGTGGATCT
Organism: Saposhnikovia divaricata; assembly: GCA_036435485.1. NCBI lineage: Eukaryota > Viridiplantae > Streptophyta > Magnoliopsida > Apiales > Apiaceae > Saposhnikovia > Saposhnikovia divaricata. Next base: position 62,340,318 of record CM071595.1, on the reverse strand, counting down.
AAACAGGCTTTTCAAAGTCAAATCTATAGCCGTTTGGACTCTTACTAAAATGAGATAGACAGACTGGAAAGTGTTTTTGTTTTACCTACCTCATTTGTAGTAAGGGGGTGTATCCATGTCTATAAGGATACAGCCTCACTTCCTTAGCTGTTAAGGTGTTGAAGTTTCTCAAATACCCAGAAAATATCTCTCTGAGAAAAACGAAGCTGAGAATACTATCATTTGTATTCACAGATTGTAGCAAAATCTTTATCTAATAAGATATTAGATTAAAGTGATATTGTGTTGTGTTTGTCTTTAATTATCCGCATCTTCATATCTCACACACTCATCACTTATCTTGCTGCAAAGATTCAAGAACAAAGAAAAGTTCAAGAATCCATTCACCCCCCCCCCTGTATTCTTTTACTGTATTCAATACTCAACATGTGGCACACACCTCTTCATGATACCATCGACACATTCTTTGTAGAGAAGTGGTTCATCCCAAAAGTAGTGTTTTATATCAAACAAGAATTTCTTATTTTGTTGATAAGTCAATTCAATTGGTACAATGCCACCCACAAGATAATTTATGAAGTCTGCATACCATGGTGTAGACAAAGATACAACAAGAAGTGTTTCTTTCGGAAATGCATCATTGATAGGCATATCAACTCCTACCACTCCATCTCCCTGGTCCAACCTGGATAAATGATCAGCTACCAAATTTCCAAAACCTTTCTTGTCTCGGATTTCTAGATCAAACTCCTGGAGTAAGAGAATCCAACGGATTAGACGAGGCCTGGCATCTTTCTTTGACATTAAGTATCGAATCGTAACATGATCTGTATAAACAATCACCCTAGACCCCACAAGATAGGATCTAAAATTGTCAAAGGAAAAAACCACAGCAAGTAGCTCTTTTTCAGTGGTGGCAAAATTGATTTGTGCTTCATCAAGTGTCTTGCTTGCATAATATATCACGTGCATTCGTTTTTCCTTCTTTTGGCCCAAAACAGCACATACGGCATAGTCACTGGCATCGCACATGAGCTCGAAAGGAATGCTCCAATCAGGGGCTGACATGATAGGCACAGAAGTAAGTTCCTTCTTCAACCTATTAAAAGCAACAAGACAACTCTCATCAAAATTAAACACACTATCCTTTTCAAGTAAATACAAAGAGGACGAGAAATTTTTGAAAAATCATTGATAAAATGACGGTAAAAATCGGCGTGTCCAAGAAAACTTCTAATCCCCTTCACAGACGAAGGTGGTGGTAATTTCTCAATCACTTCAATTTTGCCCTGTCCACCTCGATGCCTTTACTGGAAATCTTATGCCCAAGCACAATACCATAAAGTACCATAAGGACAAGTAAAGGTTGTCTTTTCTTGATCCTCGGGAGCAATGGTAATCTGAAAATATCCCGAGAATCCATCTAGAAAATTATAATACTCATTACTTGCAAGTCTTTCGAGCATTTGATCAATAAATGGGAGAGAAAAGTGATCTTTGCGAGTAGCATTATTTAATTTCCTATAATCAATACAAACTCTCCAGCCTGCTACAGTCCTAGTATAACGCCTTAGAAATTTCGTAATTATAAATATTACTCCCTCTGTCCAGGAATATATGACACGGTCAATAATGCACGCAGTTTAAGAAAAAAAAATTTGACTTTGTTTGCTGGCATCGTGTGATTGGTTCATATGACCACTTGTCGAGCAGGAGTAATTCTTTTGGTTCAATGGTTGTATATTATATTGTATAAAAATTTAATAGTGGGTGTAATAGTAAAAAGTAGTGGGTGTTATAATGTTTATTTAATAAAAAAGGAGTATAAAATGGAGAAGTAGTGGGTGTAATAGTGAAAAGTAGTGTTCAAAAATAGTAAGTATAATAGGTTCATTCTTTTTGGGACGTCCCAAAAAGGAATAAGGTTCATATAAAATGGGACGGAGGGAGTATTATTTAATATTAAAAGTGGATTATATGAGATAATTTTTTTTAGGACTGAATTTATGTGACATCATGTTTATTTGCTTATATGATGATGTATATGTAAAATATGGGTCCGTGTAATTTTATTTGAAATTTTTGTGACTAAAAATCTATTAAATATCCATTATCGATCTTCTGAAAATTTTATAAAATCATCGGAGTGATTAAAAATCACAAAATCTTTTGTGTTATCATCTTTATGAAATTATTTAGTTTTTAAAATTATTGGGAGAATTATTTTGGGTGTTTAAGTATTTTAAAATGATTTTACAGGTTATATTGCATTTAAAGGGTCAAGACTTGTAAAATTCATATTTAATTCATTTTTGACCCTAAAAAATATTTTAAAAATATGGGGATGTGTGTAATTTCATAAACTATATTTTAAAATAAAAAAATTATTATTTTCTGAATTATTTCGATTTTAGAAATTTATTTAAAATGATTTTTACTTGGATAAAATTACTTAACTACCCTCCCCATTCTAAATCCCTAATTTAACAGCTAATTATCCCCAAATTCATTCAGTCGGCAATTTTTTTTTCAAAACTCTCTCGAATTCTCTTCATCTCTTTCGAATAATCTCTCTCTCTCTCTCTATTCTCTCTCTATTCTCTCTCAATCTCTCTCGCTATTTCTCTCTAATCCCTCTTTCCCTCACTCCCCTCTCTTCATCTATATATATGTATAACGTGCCTGTGTGTGTAAGTTCGTTGCTGGGTTTGTAGTTCTGCTGGGTTTATGGTTCGAAATTGTAAGGTGTTGTGGGGTGAGTCCGTGTGTGTGTTATTAGAGTGTGGGTGTGTGCAAAACAAAGTGTGTGATGTACATATATGGGTGTGTGTGTGTATGTGTATAGCCATGTGTGTATGTGTGTGTTATTGTGTGTGTAAATGATGTTATATGATTCTGTTGAGCATATCTGCGGGTCTTCCATTTCCGCCTGGTCTGAGTTAATTTCTGAGTTTGATTGTCTGGTTCGACTATGTGTTGTTGGTTTCGTGTGTACCTTGCACGAATGTGTGTTACTAATTGCCCAGTAAATTCCAAAAAGGTGTTTTCCCGAATCTTGTATTATCCGAGTCAATTAATTCATTTTTGTGATGAAATTATGTGGGTATTTCTATAGCTCGAAAATCGGTGGAATTTGGGAAGGAAGCCCAAAAATAGGAACCCCAAATTTTGCCGCCATCGGTGATCATTATGCCATAGATGGCTTGCAGCAACCTTTTCAAAATGTTGCAACAAGCCAAAAAAAGGTTGTTGTAGCGCAAAAAAAAGAAGCGACAACACTTTTTCAGCGTTGCATTTTTCACAGCTGCCGTAGGGGTCTACGGCAACGCTTTTGTTCACTACAACAATACAAATACTTTTGTGGCATCATTAAACATAGTATAATGCAACACTATCTAAACTAGTGTTGTAGTAGTTGTTAACATTTAGCAAAATTGGGACCCACATGTGGGGCCCACATATGGGCCCTCCTGTGACCCTCTTTTAAATGCACCATGGATAAGCATATTTAGCAATTAGTGACAACATTATATTAAACCTATCACAACATGTTCCAAATGAAAATTTAGTAGAAACTATTTTATATATTTGCATTTCCCAAAAATTAAAATATGTATCATTACATCAATACAAAAATTTACCAATACAAGTACATAATTAGAACAGCTAAACACCTTAAATACAAGTACTATAAGTAATGAAATACTACATTTAAAAATAGAACATCTAACTAAGATGTAGCATCTCCTCCATCTTTATGCTTTGTTGCATCTTTTTGCTCCTCTGTTCCATCTCAGATGAACCCAGCAGCTCCAACAACATTTGCCTTGGATGTGAAACTTCAGTTACCCCGGTGTACTAGAATGACTTCACCATACAAGAAAGAGACCATGACATTGAACTACAATTACTTGTTAAAATATACCAGAAATAACTACAACTGAATATATATAATTTTAGTGCAAATTCAAATTAACTAAAACAGGGCAACTTTTAAACTTATATATGATAATATCAACTAAATCATATGTTAGTAATTTGACAGCGGTTACTTCCCTTTAACACTCGTGTAAAATAGAACTAATAGGATCTTATACAAGAATCATCAATTAAAATGATTCTTGCTTGTTCAAGCTAATAATATACCTGCTCTTCCTATGAGATCCTACCAAATTCAACGTAACATGCAGCATAACCAAACTCTACATGATGAATAAACTTCACAAAAAAAATCCTATCATATTTAAGAAACCTGGATAACTATACTACACCATATCTATGTAGATTTATAATTAAACTGTATTAGCAGAAATTTGATTCAGTAGAACTTTCTTCCAGACTGTAATTTGTTTCTGGAGGCTTTCTTTGAAGACCTAGGGTGCGGCCTAACAGGCGTCTTTGATGGGCTTATCCTACATGATCAAATGTCCAAAACCGACACAGATTTAAAAAGTGAAAACTAACAGGGGAGAGGAGAATCCCAAACAACGAAGAGATAAGTGAATTAGACCTTATTGGCAACAATCCTATGACAACACCACTACAATTATGGGCTGCAATTGCACTCTTAACCTGCAAAAATTAAAATCCAGAATCTTCTTTCGTTGGTAATAACAGTGACACACTAAAGAACACAGTAGAAGATGTTTATCTTGCAAATTTCATTTCATAAGAAAATTGCATATAAAAGCAAGAATCATAATTCATACATATAACTATAAAATGTACATCTGGAATGAAATCAATACAAATAGTTATAATTAGCCACCAGAAAAGTTTATGTTTCAAAAGTTACAATGATTTGGCTGCATGATTAGACCATCACGCCTTATGCCAGTCATCGAATATGAAGAGTTTGTATGCATTAAGCTGCTGTGGTGTTGAAATGGATCACGGATGGATGAGTAAGAGCATCTCCAACCCTACACACCTATTAGCTAAACGTGATGATATGGCATAATTTTTAGATAATATGTATAGTTTTTCTTCTCCAACCATGCTTCCTGTTAGTTAAATTTTTAGATAATCATCTTGACATCCTCTATATTTGGAGGACATCTATAATATATAGATAACATCTATAATTCATTATCTCCACTTATATCGTGACACATCATCGATCTTATTTACTTATATATATATATTATTATTAAAATAATAATAAAATACTATTTTTAAAATATAGCTATTCATTATAGCTAATACCATTGGAGTAAAACATCTTACAGTTTAGCAAATTTTTAAATAATCATTATATAGCTAATGATTTTAGCTATTACCGTTGGAGATGCTCTAAAAGGGGTAAAGTGAGGGGGTAGAAAAGCCCAAAGAGAAACATAAAGTTAATAATTAATAGACCTTAATACAATTATGGAAATTATAAATATGATATTCAAGATATCAAACAGCTCATTTTACTTATAGTTGTGAACTCCACGAATGCAATATTAGTTTAATGTTGATGGTCTCCAAGCAGCCTCATGCAAATAACCTATGGCAGATAAAAATTTCATTACACATATTTGTAATTGAAGTATAGGAACACCTATAGATTATAGTCCTGCTAGTTACAAGGTTAATTAACTAAAATATGGTGTTAGCAAGACATAATTTTGTTTACAAAATATTATGGTATCGTTGAATTTGGACAAAACCCGCCAACACAACTGAAAGAATTCTTGAACACTGATCCTAATCGTTAATTTATAAGGAAAAAAGAACAAGCAAGAACTGAGCTACAAACACCTGCATATTAAAGGGAAGGAGGGGGAGACAAAGAGAGATAGAGACGGGGAGAAAGAGATAGAGATAGAGGGAGGGAAGGAAGGGGGAGAGAGAGAGAGAGAGAGAGAGAGAGAGAGAGAGAGAGAGAGAGAGAGAGAGAGAGAGAGAGAGAGAAACATGAATATATAAAAAAAATCAGACAACAATTAAAACAAATACATACAACATTTAAATCCATGCAGAGGAACTTAACTATAAAAACAAATACACGTAACAAACAAACTTTAATCAAACAAGTATGAGCATCAATTAAAATCCAAGCAGAGAAACTTAAGATTTGATGCATGCCAATTAGATTAACAATCAAAATTAAAAATACGAGCTCAAATTGAGAATAATACTCGATGATGTAAAAAGCCCTAATTCACTTCGATCTTTGAAAAGCCTAAATTTGAAACCCAACATGAAGCAGCTTTAAGAAACCCCAAATTGAAACCCTAATTAGCTTGAAGAAGACGAAGTGAGTAGAAATCCCAAATCCAACGTTGTGTTTGTGTGGTAATGAGAGAGTGTTTTTCAGTGTGTGTGTGTGGGTGGGTGGGTGAGTATGTTAGAGGGTGGGAGTGTCCAAATTCAAGGCGGTAAAATTGCCGCTTTAAAATTTCTAAATATTGGACATTGACGCCTTGTTACACAGACCCACAACACCTTCTTCACACTATAATTTCTGAATTTTTCTTTTTTATTAATTTTTTATTTAAAATTTCATCAATTTAAAATTTATTATAAGAAATGTAATTTTTAAATAAATGTCATATTTCACTCCAATAATAAATTTTGAATCTTCTAACATCATAGTTAATATTTTTATCAAACTTTATTCATTTTGTCTAAAATTAAAATTTTAACTTTTTAAAAGTAAATTTATTATATTTTTAATTGTTTGTTCTATTTTGAAATTGTTAAAATGTTATATCATGTAAAAATGGAATTTTTTACTCTAATAATAATTTGTTAGTCTTACCATTTTTAATTTTATTTTTTCCTACATTAATAAATTTTATTGTAAAAAAATATTTATTTCAGTTTTTATTAAAAACATAAAATTATATTTACTGCATGGCAACACTTCACCATGGGTTGCAAAATTGCTACATTTCATATAGCTATGGCATCACCATGTTTATATAAACAGTAACATCAAAAAATCAATGTTGCGTCAAGTATAAATTTTAGACCTACTGTAACGTTTTTCCACGCAACACCAAAATGTTTGGTTGCAGCAAGTCATCTATGGAGTAGTGGATGAACTCCGGTGAGCCGGTGATGGGGTCGATGATGAAATTTAGACCTCAAAATTATGATCTTATTATTTAAATTTAAATTATGGACTGCATATGCGTTTATGTATTTCAATGAATTTTTGAATTTATAATTTTGGTGGAATTCGGATTAATTTGATAATAAAACTAATATGACTTGTTAGATGTTGACAATTACGTGGGTATGATTTGTGGTGATTATAAATTTGTAGTTGATTGTATGTACAGGAAATTTTATGATTATAATTGTTGATTGTTGCCTATGTTCCGACGGGAAGTGTACCAGTATAAAGGGGATGCTGCCCAAATTTTTTAAAAATATTTTATATAATTCTCGGGTCTATTTGTATATGTATATATATATATATATATATATATATATATATATATATACCCTATTAGTTGAAACAGTATTTGCATTTTATTTTATTTATGTAATTTTATAATAAACGTTACTTGCTACAGTCGTATGTCCGCATAGGTGATTGTGTTTGTCATTAATAATATAATGATATGATTATAGATTGTTAGCTAATTTAGGAAGTAAATTGATGTTTAAATGTTAAAAGCTAAGTGTTGGTTTCTTTGATAACCAGTGTTGTATTTCGAGTTTGCTGTAGTTGTGACGCCCTCAAATCCGGGGTCAGGATTTGGTGCCATAAACCAATATAATTAATTATGACTTAATTATATAAATGACCCCTCACCGAGGATCGATCTCAGGTTATGGTATGAAACAAGAATCTAAATTGCAACATTAATTACAACTACCATACCTTCTTATCGTAGCGCAATCCAATACCGTATATGTCCGTCCTAATACTGAAATCTCTTTTTTTTATACCTCATCGCTCTCATTCAGCTTGCAATACATAGGTAGCCAACCCTTAACTCTAACTAAAAGAGAGGGTAAAACAAAGCAAGAGTGAGCCAAAAATGCTCAGTAAGTTAATAATATAGTGAAACAATAATATCTTGACACTTTATTGATGAACAATATCAATGAATAATTATCTCAAAGGAGCATTCAATTTCCATCATAGAGTAAGAATTTTTCATTTTCTTTAACCATACTGCCTCAGATAAAACTTTGAGAAAAAAAAATATCAAGAAATTCCCCATTCATTCTTACTCCCCTTTCACGTACAATGTTACTCGAGAAGGGAATAACTGGGAAACTTCTATCCATCCGTAATCCCTTTGTTTTACTGAGTTCCCAATTTTAATCAAATAGAAAACCACTAACTCTGATATCCACAATTTCGAAACTAATGACCATTTACCTTGAAACATATACATATCTTATCAAAACATTCTTCTATAAAAACCCCTTTCATCTTTGAAACATACTTTTCATAAAACCTTTTTAAAAACATTTAAGTTGATTGGAGTTTTTCCCTTCACATCAGCCAATACGGGTGATCAGCCACGTAAAGTCCCCATACTGGACACGAAGTCCCTCTGGACCTTGAAAATTGGGTTCCCAATTAGGCAACACATTGGCCTTTAATGCTGGACTAGGGGAACCACCCCTAGCCTCTTACGCTAAAAAAAAGTGCTGGACTAGGGGAACCACCCCTAGCCTCTTACGCTTTTCCAATCTATTAACAATTAAAACATTTCACTTTTCAGTCTTGTATACTCACTGATAACAGATCAGCCCAGTATAAGGAATTTTTTAAAAAAAACATCTTTAATTAATTAAGCCATTTTAATGAGCATCATTAAAAGATTAATAATCAGGGAAGCAATTGATATAAGGAATCATAAACAACAAAGCAGTATGATTAACTAAGCAGGGTATAGTTTAGCAAGATAGAATTATGAATTAATAAAGCAGCAAGGCATTATTAATCAATTAAAGAACAAGCAGTTGTTAAAGCTCTAAATAAAGGAAGCAAACATTTATAGAATATTCATGGAATAGAGGGTTATGAAGTTCAATGGAAGAATTAAGTTACTGCGCTGGCTATAAACCACTCATTTCAAAAGTTATCAATTAATGAAATTACGTTGTAAAGTTTGAACAAGCATAATAGATATGAATAGTATAAATATGAAGATTTAAGAAATTCTCAATTACTCAAGGTCTCACTCTTGTCGGCTAATCACTCATAGGCTTTAGCTGCCAGAACCGGCCTGACAATAATGAGTTTGAATAAATAAGAAGATCTCAATTCATTCTCAGTTTTAACCGTCATCGAGCAACACATGCTTCAACGACAATATAAACCTCGAATTAGTTTACAACAATTTGAAAAAACATTCCTTGAAGAATATTACTAGAGATGAGGAATATTTATATGAAATAATTTTAAAAGAATCAACACCTAAACAATAGGTGAAGATAATCAACAATTGAAAAATAATTTGAGAATAATTATTTGAATGCTAGTTAAAGGAAAATGTCACTTGAAACAAAGGAATGGGGTATAGACCCGAGCAATACGAATTGGAAGAAAACCTTACAATAAATAAAAATAGGCTCACATCATTCAAAATAAATATGAAGGGAATAAACGCTTGCAAGAAAGGCTTCGAAAGAACATATATAAATAATACAAGATGATTCACATCACTTGAACGATAAGTGAGGGATAGTATACTTGCCTCAATACATGAAGTTTCCAATTCCAACATATCAACTCGTTATTCACTTTACATCTGGCTCTACTTCTTTATACATTGCCTCTGCTCGGCTAAACATTCATCTTTCCTCCATAATTCCCCAGTCTCTAATTGTTCACACTCGTCAACTCCGATAAATGTTTTCCTTCTCAAAATTCCATTTACTCTCGTACTGGCTCTAAACCAACCCCTTATCGATACCTGTATAAAAGTAAAGTACTACTTCAGTACACTTATAACCTTAATTGTCTAACTCTGTTTTACCCAAACGCGTCCTCTCGGGACTAACTATTGGGACCTAACAGTTTTATACTGAGGGACCCAATAACTAGTATCTAGATCGTAACTAAAATACTGAGGAGGATTATGATTCTTCAAGAGGAATAAGGAAATTATTGGGAAATTTGGTTAACAGGATGATTGATGGTAAAACCATGTTGCATATGTAAAGGGCACGTTTGATCAGGCTACTACTTCTTTTCTAACAGAGGCTAAATGAGAATTCCTTCAAAGCCAAAAAAAAAAAAATCTTTTCTTAATTGTAGTGGAGAACAATGAAGATCGGAGAAACTGCAATACTAAGGAGGAGAAGTGAGTTCTAATCAAATGATAGAAATTAAATGAGGTTGGAGGATTCCTCAACTGAGGGGGAGAAGTAAGTGGGGGAGAAATAAGTAGTACCATTGGTACAAGAAAAAGTAGAGGTACACCACACCATTGTTTCTATTGTTCTTTCAACTAAGGAAGAGAGAATAAGGGGAGAAGTGGTAGATTTCCTAGAAGATGAAGAATGGTATTGGTTCACCATTGTTCTATATAAGGGGAGCAACTTTATTCCATAGGAGGAGGAGTTGTATCATGAAGGAGGATAAGCAAGGGAGATATATGCATTTCAGAAAAGGAAATGCGGTTGTATAAGAGGCTGTTGATGATTACTTCAAACTTGAGAAGGATTATGATGATCACTTCAAGACTGAGAAGGGTTATCTGGCAGACATGTGAAGAACCAATGAAATCTAGAAATGCATAATTTGATCCAGAAAACCAGTAGCATTATTTACAAGTCTAGGGCAATCACTTTTTCTAGCATTTAGTTGTTAGTTGAGTTATCATCTCTATTATTTGTTTTTTAGGTTAACAATCAAATAGGGGGAGATTGTTGGTGAGAGTACGAGGCAGTATGAACAGGAAGATGTGATAACTCAACACTAGAACAGGACAGATAAATAATAGTATGACTACACAGAAAATCTAGAAGATATGAAGACAAGGCAAATACAAAGAATCAGAATACGGGAAGTAATTTTGAAGTCTGTTTAAAGGTCACTGAATGAAGTTCATTAATATATTAATGCCTCAGTGAAGAATAAGGTTTGAAGACTTACAGGGTTCAGAAGTATTGAAGATTCAGTATACAGTGCCACGAGAAGATTTCAGTGTATTAGCATTGACTACGACATAGACAATGTAAGAAGCATAGGAATCTTAAAGAATTGAATATAGGGTAAAGGACAAAGGTTAAATGAAGATCTGAAGATGTTGTCTGAGTACCAGAATGGATTCTAGTGAAAGTACAGTGTTTATAGAGAGTCGATGTTTGAAGCAACTAGAACAGGCTACAACTTGTCAATTGGAAAGCATAGAAGACATGAAGATTGAATTTAGTGTTAGTCATCTGTAAACCAGACTAGTGTACAAGATGGCACCACGTATGAAGAAGATCAACATGTTATTAGAAGCATCAAAGAATTGATTTAAGTATCAGCCAGAGCCCACTCACCTACAGGAGCGTGTCTCACACGCGCTAGAGACAAAAGTGAGAACTGCCATGCGTGTGTCACCTCTTTGCCTGTGCATGTACTTTATTTGGAAAAGGCAAAGGCGGCTCATCAATTTATTTGTAAAAATAATTTAAATAGTGGTTCGATGGATTTTATCAAAATATATTGAGAGAATTAATTAAATGGAAACAATAAAATTGTTTCGATAGTTTTTGGTTAAAACTATCGAAATGATTTTATATATGAATTCTATTTAATTACCACTTTTAATTCTACTTCTTTATTTATTTTCTTCGATAGTTTTTTTAAAGACAGAAGCTGTAGAGAAGACAGTCAAGGTTGAAGGCTATTGACTTGTTCGATAGTTTTACAAAGACTACAAAAGAGACAGAAGATAATATCTTCTTCAGTCGTTCACTTATCCTAAAATACAAACAAGAATGCTCCAGAAAGTTTGATGAACAGAGCGAGCTTCTGTGAAGATTTTCATAGATAGAATTTTCATTAGAGAACCAAACTCTTTGAAGTGAATTGATAAATTGTAGGGATAACTTGTATCAACTAATCTACGGATTAGATTTTGTAGCAACACCCTCGGGGTTTATATTTTTAATAAAAGATATTTACCCCAAACTTTTGATTTGTTATTGTTGTTTTGATTTAGATCTGATCATATGATTATCCTGAGTGAAATCCAAATACTATACAATCTCGAGAACACGAACCAACTAACTGAACAATAATTTATTTATTCGCAAAAGATTCGAAAGAATTTTTTAATTTAGTGAGTATCGTATTCAACCCCCGCTTCGACGATACTTCGGGACCTAACATTTGTCTATCTCATTCATATTGTAATTCATTACAAACTGAGCATAGTTACTGTTCAAAGATTGCAAAATTAGATCTATATGGGCTTCCGGACTAATGGCAGAACCCAGAGTAGCAAGGTACTTGATAACATGTATTTTACACGTTTTGTCTTTTATTCTCTTACATTTTTGTTAGTTCCGAAAGTTGTTTTATCGATATTAATTATGTTTTTCATCTTTCAGTGCATCATGCTTAATGGTTGAAAAGATGGATTATTTTGGGCTTGAAAGCAAAGATTATTCAAGAGGAAGTTAGAAGATGCAAGCTCGCGATGCCGGGAGGCGTTTAATGCATTATATTGAAGATTTTATCTTGTACGGGCTACTGTACGGCCGTTCAACAGGCCATTCAAAGGAGCAGATTTTCTGTACGGGCATCTGTACGGCCGTTCAACAGGCCGTACAGAACCTGCTGTGTATTAAAAGAAGGCTCATTACACATCTTAACCTACATCTAACTTCATCTAACCTAGCCTCTTCAAGAACAAAAACCTAGGGTTAGTAAGAGTTGAGAGAAACATTAATTACTCATAATCTAGCATTGATTATGAGTAACTAACTCCATTTATTTTGCTCAAGGAGGATCTCTTGTACTAAACCCATTTCAATTTAAGTAAGATTTATTTAACACTATCTTGAATGCTTGTGATGTATTGCGCATGATTTTTCTTGGAGATTTGTAAGTTGCTTCACCTTACTCTTCTTGTATCTTCAATTGCTAATTGTTTGTTCTAATACGTAATCGTTAGTTCATTCATTATAGTAGCACAAGATTTAGTGTACCTAAATCCACAAAATTCAAGTGCAAATACCTAGGTTGAGCTTCTCATCCTTGGGTTTGTCCTAGCCTCTCTTTGTTTAATTCCTTGACTTGGTTAAATTGATAGTGCTTCATTATTGGTTGCTAGTGTCAAGAGAGCTAATTTATGTGCTTCACTAAATTAGTGTTTATAATAGAAGAGAAATAAGTGATTGTGTGCTTCACCAATTATCTTGGTTAGGTAGAGTTGGATATAATATTTTGCTTGTTTGTTGGGTTGAAGTGCTTGAGTTTCCATTATCCTTGGGTCAAATGTCTCTTATCTTGCTAATTTGCTCATTGTGTTGTTATGTTGGCAAATTTGGATATTATCCATTAACTTAGTTGTGTTTTTGTAGCAATTTATTTATCGTATGCAAGGTGCTTGATAAAACACCTCAACCAAACTCAAAACCCCCCATTTACACACTTCTAGATTGTAAGAGATAATCTACTCGAAATCAATATTGATAGTCCTTCCCTATGAACGAACTACGAAAAACACTACCTTCAGTACTCTATATATCCAATCATTTTAGAACATACGGTGCAACCGGATCACGGTCACCCTGTTTACATGCATACAAGGCTTTGCTTATATCAAACCTCTCTTACCGAGCCTGTCCTTCAAACATACGTTTAAGGTACGCAATCATGACATAAGCATCTGATAGGTCCCGTATATGGGTTAGATAAGCTAGAAGGGGGGGTTGAATAGTTTATCACTTTTTTAAAATTTAGAGCTTGGCTTTTTCGAAGTTTTTTTCCTCTTTCAAAATTCGTCACTTGTAACCAAGTAAATCGAGTGTGGGAAAGTAAAGAAGGAAAGAAAAATAACACGGTCGATTTTATCCTGGTTCGCGATGCCCGCAATCCCTAATGGATTCGAACACCCCTACTCCAGTCCCCGAGCTCCTCCCCGGACTCGAGATTTCTTCCACTATAAAGAGACTCCTTTATAGTAGGCGGAGAAGCCTTTACAACGCCTAAACCACTATTTATTTATCTTGGAGCAATACACACGCGTATCCTCCTCACAATAAATAGCAAACACCCACTACAAGAATTATCTTGGAGCGTAACTCCCCGTTACCTCCTCAAATACTTTGTAGTAACCCTTTACAAGACTATGTACTTCTACAACTTTGCTGGTCTTGGATCTTAGGTCTTAGATCTTGGGTCTGAAGGGTTTCGAGCATCAAACGCAGCGGAAAATTAAAACAAAAACAATAATTATCGAAACCCTACCGCAGGATCCATGCAAAAACATGATATTAAATTCGGAGATTGATGGTTTACCTTAAAGAAGCTTTACGATTGTATGTCTAATGGATATCCAAGCTTTCACGATCGTTGAGTGCTCCTCTTCGAAGCCTCCTCTACGGTATCCACATGAACACTCCAAGAACGATTCTTGATTGGAAGGGAGGTACTAGCCTCCAATGAAAATATGAGATCTTCTTTTTATATTTTGGTTCAAGCGGCTGGGGATTATTTTTGTCGTAAAAAATTAAATTACCTTCTTTACCTATCATCATATATTTATATGATAGTGTAAGGTAAAAGCCCAACTAAAAACCTAGCCCAAGTTTGATTAATTAAATAATAGAATCAAATCCTATTATTTAAATAAATAATAATTAAGTCATACTTAATTATTAAAATCATATCTCATTTGTATTTTATTATATCTTAATTAAGTCCCACTTAATTAATATAATAAAATACAGCTAATCATTTAATTAATTTAAATTCATAATTTAAATTAATTCTTCCTTAAAATGTTCTATGTGTGTGACCCTGTAGGTTATCATTTAATTGGAAATAATTTTATTCTCTAATAAAATTATAAACAATGAGCGGCATCTAGTAATACATCATTGTTACCCAATTAAATAATAATTAAATCGTGATTCGATAAAACCTTTTGTGATTAATGTTCCCGTGTAATATAATCCCTTTAACCAAATATTATAGATTAAACTCGAGGCATGTTTCATGTCATCCTCTTCATAATTTAATCCGGGTTTACTTGATCCATGAGTAGGCTATTAATAACAAATCATTATTTGAGCACGGCCATGCATTTTATAGTCTCACTCAATCAAGAGGCCAATAATATCTCTCCAAATAATAGGAGGGTTAAATCCTTTATCTATCATTCATATTTCTCATACGATTCACAATATACCCGATGTCCACTTTTATCATTACCCGGTCAAAGGTAACTTTTAATGTAGTCAAAGTATATTATCCTCGTATATAAATATAATGATCTCAAGTCAAAGGATCATTACACCATTATCACTGTGAGTCTTTCTTATGACTTAATTAACATGAAGAATCTCACGGTGGGTCTGTCCAGTACCATGTACCCTACATGTACCTATGTATTGACTTTAGTATCTCCATACTTATAACCAATGAGATGTGGTTATCAGTCAAAAATATACTAGTCTATTTATGTATTATTATTATCCTGTATAATAATACTCGACTAGGGACCTTTAAGAATATGATATTATATAATCTCAAATTCAAGTTCTAAACTTAAACTATATAATGTGTATCATTATTCTAATGACATTTATTATGCTAACAAATATCGCAGTAATTCGAGTCATAATAAATACATTTATTTAATAATCAAATGACATAAGGTTTATTTAAGAAACAATGTATTGCCTCTAGGGCACCTACACTAACAATCTCCCACTTGCACTAGAGCCAATCACCCATGTATCTAATACCCATGGAACTAGTGTGACCGTCGTGCTTCTGCTGCGATAAAGCCTTGGTCAGTGGGTCCGCAACATTTTCATTGGTATGCATTTTACATATATGTATATCTCCTCTCTCGTTTATCTCTCGAAGAAGATGATATCTTCTAAGTATATGCTTTGCCTTGGAATGGGACCTTGGTTCCTTAGCCTGCGCAATGGCTCCATTGTTATCGCAATACAGATCAACTGGATCTGCGATCGACGGAACCACACCAAGTCCGGTAATAAATTTCCGAATCCAAACAGCCTCTTTGGCTGCTTCACTAGCGGCAATATACTCAGCTTCCATTGTAGAATCAGCTACTGTCTCTTGCTTCGAACTTTTCCAGCTTACAGCACCTCCATTTAGACAAAACACGAATCCAGACTGGGACACAGAATCGTCCCTATCTGTCTGGAAACTAGCATCAGTGTAACCTTTTACGACCAGCTTCTCATCTCCTCCGTATATCAAGAACGAATCTTTAGTCCGTTTAAGGTACTTAAGAATATTCTTGACAGCTGTCCAGTGACCCTCACCTGGATTAGACTGGTACCTGCTCGTCATGCTTAAAGCATACGAGACATCAGGACGAGTACATATCATTGCATACATTATAGAACCAATTGCCGAAGCATATGGTACTTTACTCATACGGTCCTTATCATCTGATGATTTAGGACAGTTTTCCTTTGAGATCACTATCCCATGAGACACCGGGACAAAGCCCCTCTTTGCCTCTTGCATTCCAAAACGATGCAATACTTTGTCAATGTATGTACTCTGACTTAGGCCGATTAATCTTTTAGATCTATCCCTATAGATCCTGATCCCTAAGATATAGGTAGCATCGCCTAAGTCTTTCATCGAGAAACTTTTTCCCAACCAAGTCTTCACAGCTTGTAGAGAAGGAATGTCATTCCCTATTAGTAATATGTCATCCACATATAATACTAGGAATGCCACATGGCTCCCACTAACCTTCTTGTAAACACACGGCTCATCCTCATTTTGTTTGAAGCCAAACTCTTTGACTGTTTCATCAAAACGGATGTTCCACCTCCTTGAGGCCTGCTTCAATCCATAAATAGATCGTAGCAACTTACAAACCATTCTAGCAAACTTTGGATCGACAAAACCCTCAGGTTGTGTCATGTACACATCCTCTTCTAAGCTTCCATTTAAGAAAGCAGTCTTGACATCCATTTGCCAGATTTCATAGTCATAATAAGCCGTTATCGCAAGCAAAATCCTGATGGACTTGACCATAGCTACCGGTGAGAAAGTTTCATCATAGTCAATACCATGAATTTGCTTGAAACCTTTCGCCACCAGTCTTGCTTTGTAGGTCTGTAAATTTCCATCCATGTCAGTTTTCTTCTTGAAAACCCACTTGCACTCTATGGGTTTAATCCCATCAGGTGGTGCAACCAAAGTCCATACTTTGTTTTCATACATGGAATCCATCTCAGATTTCATGGCTTCCAGCCATCTCTCAGAATCTGGACTATTCATAGCATCCTTGTAGGTGAGAGGCTCATCATTGTCTACAAGCATCACATCACCACCTTGAGTCAGGAGAAATCCATAATATCTCTCTGGCTCATGGCGAATCCTACTTGATCTACGAACAACCTGTGTTTCTTGAGCATTATCGTTATTCTGCTCTTGTTCCACCTCAGGTTCAATGCTATTTTGTGGTTCTCGATCTTCATCGAGATCTATAGTCCTCCCACTGTTTCTTTTGGAAACAAAATCTCTTTCCATGAAAACAGCATCTCGAGCAATGAACACTTTCTGCTCAGAAGGATTATAAAAATAATACGCCTTTGTTTCTTTAGGGTATCCCACAAAATTGCACTCTTCGGATTTAGGTCCAAGCTTGTCAGATACTTGACGTTTTACAAACGCCTTGCATCCCCAAACTTTCATAAAGTTCATGCTTGACCGTTTCTCCTCCCATATCTCATATGGAGTCTTTTGAACCTTCTTAGTTGGAACACGGTTAAGTGTGAAAGCTGCTGTTTCTAGAGCATAACCCCAGAAACTTATTGGAAGATCTGCATGACTCATCATCGATCGTACCATGTCTAACAGGGTACGATTTCTCCTCTCTGAAACTCCATTTTATTGAGGAGTACTTGGCGGAGTGAGTTGTGATACAATACCACACTCCTTTAAATACTCTTTAAATTCGGTGCTTAAGTATTCACCCCCACGATCGGATCGTAAGATTTTAATACTTGCACCTCCGCCTATTTGCTTCTCTACTTCAGCCTTGTATTCTTTGAATTTTTCAAAAGAATCGGATTTGTTCTTCATAAGATATACATATCCATATCTACTGAAGTCATCAGTAAATGTTATGAAGTAGTAGTAGCCTCCTCTAGCCATCACACGCATTGGGCCATATACATCACTATGTATTAGCTCCAAACGTTCAGTGGCCCTTTGACCCTTACCAGTAAAAGGAGCTTTAGTCATCTTACCAAGCAAACAAGATTCGCATTTTTCGTATGATTCAAAATCAAACTTATCCAAGTATCCATCTTTATGTAATTTGGAAATGCGTTTCTCATTTATATGGCCTAGACGACAATGCCAGAGGTATGTTTGATTTGAATCATTAACTTTAAGTCGTTTGTTTTCTATGTTACAGATAAGATTATCTAAATCAAGAACATATAAACCATTAAATAAACGCGCAACACCATAGGTTAAATCATTCAAAGCAAAAGAGCAACTGTTGTTCTTTATTGTAAACGAAAAACCTTTCTTGTCCAAACAAGAAACAGAAATAATGTTTCTGCGAATCGCAGGCACGCAATAACAGTCATTTAGTTCTAAAACAAGCCCAGAGGGCAAAGATAAATAATAAGTTCCTACGGCTAAAGCAGCAACTCTTGCTCCATTGCCAACTCGTAGGTCCACTTCTCCCTTAGCCAAAGTCCTACTTCTCTGCAGTTCCTGCACATTTATACAAATGTGAGAAGCACATCCAGTATCCAATACCCAAGATGTAGAAATAGACAGATTGACTTCTATAACATAAATACCTGATCCAGAAATCTGAACACCCTTCAATTTCTTCAGATCCTCCAAGTAAGCATGACAGTTTCTCTTCCAGTGACCAGGCTTGTGACAATAGTGACAATCACCTTTGTCAGCCTTTGCGACATCTCCCTTCGGCTTTTTAGCCTTTTTGAAAGAGGGCTTAGAAGGACCAAGATCTTTCGGTGTAACCTTTTTCTTGCCCTTCCATTTCCCCTTTCCCTTAGCACCTTTCTTGCCCACCATCATTATGGGAGCCTTCTCAGGTGCCTTGACCATATTTGCTTCAGTGGTCCTCAGCATGGCCAACAATTCCATAGGAGTCTTATCTTGCTCAACCATATTGAAAGTCATTATGAACTGAGCATAGTCGTTGTTCAAAGATTGCAAGATTATATCGACTTGAGCCTCTCGCTGAAGCGGAAAACCCAAACGAGCAAGGTAATCACAATACCCAATCATCTTTAGAACATGTGGTCCGACTGGTCCATTGCCCTGCTTACACGAGAAGAGTCCTTTGCTTGTGTTGAACTTTTCAACACGAGCCTGTGATTGAAACATCGTTGAAAGATGTTCAAACATAGTATAAGCATTCATATCAAAATGCTGCTTCTGGAGCTCAGCATCCATAGTAGCAAGTAGACCTGGCAAATCGGGTAAACGGATCGGTTTCGGATCGGATCTACTTCGGATCGGATTCACTTTCGGTTAAGGTACTATTTAGAGCCTGTTCGGTTCGGATCGGATCTGATTCGGTTCGGATCCACTTTCGGTTAAGGTACTATTTAGAGCCTGTTCGGTTCGGATCGGATCTGATTCGGTTCGGGTAAAATTCGGATTAAAATCGGATAAAATTTGGATTAAGATCGGATAAAATTGGGTTCGGTTCTCTTTCGGATTTTTACTGTTCGGATCGAATTTTGTTTGGATGTAGGAACATTCGGTTCGGATCGGATTGTCGAGATATATCTAATTTTTTGATGTACCAAATTTTCCAAAAACCAAAAAATTATTTTGGCTTGAGATCTTAGCAATGAACAACTAAATTGACTAGTACTAGTAACTAGTGCTTTGTTACGGCCTTTTGTTTCGTTTTAAAAACAAATATTTCTTGACGATCCAACTGTCGGATGTCAAAATATATCTAATTTAGTGATATTCGTAAATTTTCAAAAATAAATAAATTAATTGGGTTGGAAATCTTAGTAGTCAACTACCGAATTGACTAGTACTCGTAACTAGTGTTTTGTCACGGATTGTTATAATATTTTTTAAAAATTATTTCTCGACGATCCAACCGTACGGTTCTCAAGATATATCTAATCTAGTAATATTCCTAAATTTTCATAAAATAAAAAATTAATTTTGTTGGAGATCTTAGTAGTCAACTACCGAATTGACTAGTACTCGTAACTAGTGTTTTGTCACGGATTGTTATTCTATTTTTAAGAATTATTTCTCGACGATCCAACCGTACGGATCTCAAGATATATCAAATCTAGTGATATTCCCAATTTTCAAAAAATAAAAAATTAATTTGGTTGGAGATCTTAGTAGTCAACTACCGATTGACTAGTACTCGTAACTAGTGCTTTGTCACGGATTGTTGATTCTATGTTTTAAAAAATATATCTCGACGATCCAACCGTACGGATCTCAAGATATATCTAATTTAGTGATATACCATAATATTCAAAAAATAAAAAATTAATTTGGTTGGATATCTTAGTAGTCAACTACCGAATTGACTAGTACTCGTAACTAGTGCTTTGTCACGGATTGTTGATTCTATTTTTTCAAAATTATTTCTCGACGATCCAACCCTACGGATCTCAAGATATATCTAATCTAGTGATATTCACAAATAATTAAAAAATAAAAAATTAATTTGCTTGGAGATTTTAGTAGCAACTATTAAATTGACTAGTACTCATAACTAGTGCTTTGTCACGGATTGTTGTTTCTATTTTTTAAAAATAATTTCTCGACGATCCAACCGTACGGATCTCAAGATATATCTAATCTATTGATATTACCAAATTTTAAAAAAAATATAAAAATAATTTGGTTCGAGATCTTAGTAGTCAACTACCGAATTGACTAGTACTTGTAACTAGTGCTTTGTCACGAATTGTTGATTCTATTTTTTTAAAATTATTTATCGAAGATCCAACCGTACGGATCTCAAGATATATCTAATCTAGTGATATTACCAAATTTTCAAAAAATAAAAAATTAATTTGGTTGGAGACCTTAGCAGTCAACTACCGAATTGACTAGTACTCGTAACTAGTTATTTGTCACGGATTGTTGATTCTATTTTTAAAAAAATATATCTCGATGATCCAACCGTACGGATCTCAAGATATATCTAATTTAGTGATATTCCCAAATTTTCAAAAAATAAAAAATTAATTTGTTTTGAGATCTTAATAATCAACTACCGAATTGACTAGTACTCGTAACTAGTGCTTTGTCACGGATTGTTGATTCTATTTTTAAAAAATTATTTCTCGACAATCCAACCGTACGGATCTAAAGATATATCTAATCTAGTGATATTCCCAAATTTTTAAAAAATAAAAAATTAATTTGTTTGGAGATTTTAGTAGTCAACTATCGAATTGACTAGTACTCGTAACTAGTGCTTTGTCACGAATTGTTGATTCTATTTTTTAAAAATTATTTCTCGACGATCCAACCGTACGGATCTCAAGATATATCTAATCTAGCGATATTCCCAAATTTTCAAAAAATAAAATTAATTTGGTTGGAGATCTTAGTAGTCAACTACCGAATTGACTAGTACTCGTAACTAGTGTTTTGTCACGGATTGTTGATTCTATTTTTTAAATATTATTTCTCGACGATCCAACCGTACGAATCTCAATATATATCTAATCTAGTGACATTCCCAAATTTTCAAAAAATGAAAAATTAATTTGGTTGGAGATCATAGTAGTCAACTACCGAATTGACTAGTACTCGTAGCTAGTGCTTTGTCACGGATTGTTGATTTTATTTTTTAAAAATTATTTTTCGACGATCCAACCGTACGGATCTCAAGATATATCTAATATATTGATATTCCCAAATTTTCACAAAATAAAATATTAATTTGGTTGGAGATCTTAGTAGTCAACTACCGAATTGACTAATACTCGTAACTATTGTTTTGTCACGGATTGTTGATTTTATTTTTTTAAAAATTATTTCTCGACGATCCAACCGTACGGATGTCAAGATATATCTAATTTATTGATATTTCAAAATTTTCAAAAAATAAAAAATATTTTTAAAAAAATACATTTGTCAAAATTTATTAAACAAGACTGAATATGTCAAAATTAGATACATCACTTATATAACACTTCCATAAGCGTTATGGAAGTGAATGCACTCACTTAGACAGCGCTTCAATAAGCGCTATATAAGTGAATGCACTTTAATTTCTGCCCAGAATATGCAGAATTTATTTATTTATTTATTTTTCTAATTATATGCAGAATTTATTAATTTATATTTGCAATTTGAATTAAAATATTATTATCTACAAAATATCGTAAGCAATATTCAATGACAATAATAAATATATAGCAAATCAGAAAATATAAAAATTGACAATACTAAACAAATAAAGGTCAAGAAAATATTAATCTATATAAAATTATTTTATCGAATATTTTTTGATTCAGTTATTTTTAGTTTCGGATTTACATCGGATTCAAGTCATATTCGGTTCGGGTAAATTTTTATTCGGATTTGATCGGTTCTGATTATAATCGGATACATGGTCATCATTGGATACAGTATTTCGGATAATTTTTGGTTAAATTTCCGGTTCGGTTAATTTTCGGATCGGGTCAAGTCGGTTTTCGGATCATTATCGGATTTGATTAAATTGAACCGGTTTCGGTTCGGATTCGGATTGTTTCGGTTTCGGATACAATTTCGGATAATCTATTTTGGATCCAATTTCGGATTCGGTTCCACATATTTCGGTTCGGTTTTTCGGATCCAGACCCATTTTGCCAGGTCTAGTAGCAAGCATAAGACAAGCCACATAAGTTGCATCATCAATATGCTTCTGATAAGCATTTCGTTGAGCAGCAGTAGCATTGTTAGCAGGGGCTGCCGGTGGAGGAATATCAATCACATAAGATTTCTTTTCCTGCATGAGAACAATTCTCAAATTCCTAGACCAGTCAAGGAAGTTCGATCCTGTCAGCTTGTCCTTCTCAAGGACTGATCGCACAGAGAAAGTGTTGTTTGTATTTTGTGCCATTTGTTTTCTACAATGATAAAATGCATAAGATAAGTTAGATTGTTACATTAATTATGTTCAAGTGATTATGACATATTCATAATATATCTCCCACTATTTTTATCAAATTAATAGCCCTTACTATTAAATCGGAAAGAAAATCTCATAAATCTTTCTAGTGAGCCAAGATCCATATTTCGTCATATCCTAAGTCAACCACTGGTAGTCCTTAAAACATGATTATTTAGGTAGACAACAGTTGTCAATTATATCATATATAATTCTTGGATAGTTTGGTGAACAACAATTGTTCTTGTCTATCTAATAGATTTTTTAACCAAACTCTATGCTTCTAAGTTCATAATAATTGAATATAACCGTTTATTTTCACCTTATTATGACGACTCAGTTAAGTTAAACCCAATGATACAACGGTCGAATATAACCGCTTATATTCGTCACATCTCACCACGATAGACAGGAGTCCCCTGCCACTGGCAGTCATTCCCCTTATCGATCTAGGATTCAATGAGTGTTCATTCATTGGAAAGCATCCGATAAAAGAACTTAATATTTTGCTAAGGGGTTTTGTATTAAAACGACCATGATCCCATCATAAAGAGATTCCCAATTTTTCCTTGAATTAAATACTTAAAATCAATATTCATCAATAGTTTGATTTCCAGGTTGTTGGAGGAGTCACAAGTGGCCTCACTTAATACCCAACTTCCTTACAGGTAAAACCCGTTTTTGACAAAATCTCCCCATATCTAAATAATTGAAAATTCGTATTTAATTCCGTGTTTCATAAACACAGAAATCTCATGATCGTTTGTTTATTTTAAAATCTCGATCGTTACAGATTTTATCTTGTTTAGCATGGCAAGCATGGTATGGGTGACGTATCTAATACATGCATACATCATTAATCTAATTAAAACATGCATACATTTGCTACTCTACACATGCATCATATGTAAAGTAAGTGCATTATGTAAACGTGATTGGTTATGGCCTTTATCCTATATGATCCTTTCAAGCTAATGAAAGGATCAAGGACAATCTATGGGTGGTTTAAAATACTATACTATTACATGTCTTCTTCTTTGCTGCTACAATGCCTCCTTGGATCGCCTCCTTGCTTGCTTGTCTTCATGTATTCATGTACATTACATAAACAAAACAACTATACTAATGTACTTACAAGGAGAACTCGAGTTACATTCGAGATTTAATCATTACAAGGAATGACGACATGCAAGTCGTATTTAGAAACCAAACCATAAACAAAAACCTCTATCCTATGGGTCTCAAGGCCATAACCATCTACCATGCTCAAGTAACAATTAAATAACATGTCATATTATCTAATCATGTTATACCATATCATATTTCAGATGATCCAATCAAAGAAATCATATAACGCAAAAATCAGAAAATCAGAATCAAATTCTGAAAACAACAAATCGCGTTTTTCATGCACTAAACGGCGTCAAACGCCTTACAGACGAGTCGGTGATACCATTGGTATCAGTTTTGTTCAGACACTCGTTTCCAGTCAGAAAACACATATCGTTTGCAAAAATCTGACACTGGACACAGATTTCACCAGATCTGCGCAGCGTATACAGAAATCATATCGTATACAATCCCCATATCATAAACAAACAAAAATCATGTATATATCAATATACATACAGATTATATGATCATCATATGATCATCCCAATCATCATTAACATACAGTTTATACATATATATATATATATATATATATCAAAATCAACGCATCATACATGACAATCATCAAACATGCTTGTATATATATCAAAACTGTAACATATAACCGAATTAAAACGTTTTTGCAAGTAGCTCTGATGCCATTGAAGGGTTTCGAGCATCAAACGCAGCGGAAAATTAAAACAAAAACAATAATTATCGAAACCCTACCGCAGGATCCATGCAAAAACATGATATTTAATTCGGAGATTGATGGTTTACCTTAAAGAAGCTTTACGATTGTATGTCTAATGGATATCCAAGCTTTCACGATCGTTGAGTGCTCCTCTTCGAAGCCTCCTCTACGGTATCCACACGAACACTCCAAGAACGATTCTTGATTGGAAGGGAGGTACTAGCCTCCAATGAAAATATGAGATCTTCTTTTTATGTTTTGGTTCAAGCGGCTGGGGATTATTTTTGTCGTAAAAAATTAAATTACCTTCTTTACCTATCATCATATATTTATATGATAGTGTAAGGTAAAAGCCCAACTAAAAACCTAGCCCAAGTTTGATTAATTAAATAATAGAATCAAATCCTATTATTTAAATAAATAATAATTAAGTCATACTTAATTATTAAAATCATATCTCATTTGTATTTTATTATATCTTAATTAAGTCCCACTTAATTAATATAATAAAATACAACTAATCATTTAATTAATTTAAATTCATAATTTAAATTAATTCTTCCTTAAAATGTTCTATGTGTGTGACCCTGTAGGTTATCATTTAATTGGCAATAATTTTATTCTCTAATAAAATTATAAACAATGAGCGGCATCTAGTAATACATCATTGTTACCCAATTAAATAATAATTAAATCGTAATTCGATAAAACCTTTTGTGATTAATGTTCCCGTGTAATATAATCCCTTTAACCAAATATTATAGATTAAACTCGAGGCATGTTTCATGTCATCCTCTTCATAATTTAATCCGGGTTTACTTGATCCATGAGTAGACTATTAATAACAAATCATTATTTGAGCACGGCCATGCATTTTATAGTCTCACTCAATCAAGAGGCCAATAATATCTCTCCAAATAATAGGAGGGTTAAATCCTTTATCTATCATTCATATTTCTCATACGATTCACAATATACCCGATGTCCACTTTTATCATTACCCGGTCAAAGGTAACTTTTAATGTAGTCGAAGTATATTATCCTCGTATAGAAATATAATGATCTCAAGTCAAAGGATCATTACACCATTATCACTCTGAGTCTTTCTTATGACTTAATTAACATGAAGAATCTCACGGTGGGTCTGTCCAGTACCATGTACCCTACATGTACCTATGTATTGACTTTAGTATCTCCATACTTATAACCAATGAGATGTGGTTATCAGTCAAAAACATACTAGTCTATTTATGTATTATTATTGTCCTGTATAATAATACTCGACTAGGGACCTTTAAGAATATGATATTATATAATCTCAAATTCAAGTTGTAAACTTAAACTATATAATGTGTATCATTATTCTAAGGACATTTATTATGCTAACAAATATCGCAGTAATTCGAGTCATAATAAATACATTTATTTAATAATCAAATGACATAAGGTTTATTTAAGAAACAATGTATTGCCTCTAGGGCACCTACACTAACAGGGTCTTCCCTTTTCTTCACGGTGCGAAGGCTACTAACTCCCCGTTAGTACATCTAAGACTTGGGTCTTAGAACAAGAGTCACCTCACTTCAGTTCACCTCACTGCAAAGATTAGAATACAAGCCTAACAAACAAACAATATATGATAAGTGAGATATATATATATATATATATATATATATATATATATATATTAAATCTGTGCAAAACTAGTATGTTACGGTACTAGCCACGGGGACGCGATTACGCGTTAAAATAATTTATTCGTTATTAGTTAAAGTCGAGTTCTTCACGATGCCAATCGGAAAAACTACGTACTTTAGTGGTGTGTGCAAGTGGTGATTAATTTATATATATATATATATATATATATATATATATATATATATATATAAGTATATATTCAACTCACAAGTATGAGGACCAAGAAAGAAAGATTCAACTCGTAAGTGCGAGGACCAAGAAATAAAAATTCAATTCGCAAGTGCGAGGACCAAGAAATAAAAATTCAACTCGCAAGTGCAAGGACCGAAAGAAAAATATTCAACTCGCAAGTGCGAGGACCAAGAAAGAAAAATTCAACTCGCAAGTGCGAGGACCAAGAAATAAAAATTCAACTCGCAAGTGCGAGGACCGAAAGAAAAATATTCAACTCGCAAGTGCGAGGACCGAAAGAAAAATATTCAACTCGCAAGTGCGAGGACCGAAAGAAAAAAAGCACACTAATTATAAACACTACACACAAGCATATAAACACAACTCACACGTACAGAAAAGTAGCTCGTTATAAAATAACGAGGGCAGCTATTATGCGTTAAATTAGTGCGTAAAATATATAAACACGTAAGAGCAAACAAACAAGCAAGCAAGAAGATGTACAAATATATACAAGATATATTCGGCCGAATATTAGTTCGAAAGTGGCCGAATGGTTCGAATTTGTTGTAAAAACAAATTCAAGTGGTCTTGCTCTTTTAAGTCCTTTAAAATATTTTTGAGCTCAAGATGAAGAATAAGGACTTGGTTGAGCAAAGACAAGGGAGCTAATACTTTTGATTATTTAACGAATCAAGTTTATACCACTTAAGGTAAAACTAGATTATAATTTTTGACAAACCAAAAGATAGCTAAATGGCCTTTCACATCCAAAATGGGTTTTTCAAAGGACTTGGGGGAAGCTTAGGATAAACCTCGTTTCCATATCGATGATGGTTTCACCTTCGAGGAGTTAAAATTTTCATATTCTTGTATTAAAGTATCCATCCGGGATTCTTTAATATCTTTTTTACCCCCGTAAGTAATAACCAATTTGTTCCATATTTCTTGTGCCGACTTGCAATTGTTAACACGTTTATATTCTTTTCCTGCAAGTGCACTAGTAAGAACCATTTCCGCTTTCGCGGCAATATTCATTTGAATTTCTTCATCCGGAGTATATTCACTCACTTTCTTTTCAACAATAAAGTCGCCTACATTTTTAGTAGGTATAGTGACTCCATCTTCTATGGCCATCCAAACTTTGACTCCTCGGGATCTAGCATAAATTCTAAATCTTTTTTTCCAAGTAGCAAAATTACTGCCATCAAATAGTGGTGGTCGGGAACTAGAAAGTCCTTCTCCGCAACCAATAGTATTCAAGTAAGCCATCAAAAAGATGTCCTTTTTACAGTTTTATATAGCAACTTTCGCAACAATCGATAAACCTGATAAGGATCAACTTTTTGTTGTATTTTCCGATTATCACAATAATCGTAAAACACGGTTAAAAGTATTGCTCTGATACCAATTGATAGGTCCCGTATATGGGTTAGATAAGCTAGAAGGGGGGTTGAATAGCTTATCACCTTTTTTAAAATTTAGAGCTTGGCTTTTTCGAAGTTTCTTTCCCCTTTTAAAATTCGTTACTTGTAAGCAAGTAAATCGAGTGCGGAAAAGTAAAGAAGGAAAGAAAAATAACACGGTCGATTTTATCCCACTTCGCGATGCCCGCAACCCCTAATGGATTCGAACACCCCTACTCCAGTCCCCGAGCTCCTCCCCGGACTCCAGATTTCTTCCAATATAAAGAGACTCCTTTATAGTAGGCGGAGAAGCCTTTACAACGCCTAAACCACTATTTATTTATCTTGTAACAATACACACGCGTATCCTCCTCACAATAAATAGCAAATACCCACTACAAGAATTATCTTGGAGCGTAACTCCCCGTTACCTCCTCAAATACTTTGTAGTAACCCTTTACAAGACTATGTACTTCTACAACTTTGCCGGTCTTGGATCTTAGGTCTTAGATCTTGGGTCTTCCCTTTTCTTCACGGTGCGAAGGCTACTAACTCCCCGTTAGTACGCCTAAGACTTGGGTATTAGAACAAGAGTCACCTCACTGCAAAGATTAGAATACAAGTCTAACAAACAAACAATATATGATAAGTGAGATATATATATATATATATATATATATATATATATATATATATATATATATCATGCAAAACTAGTATGTTACGGTACTAGCCACGGGGACGCTATTACATGTTAAAATAATTTATTCGTTATTAGTTAAAGTCGAGTTCTTCACGATGCTAATCGGAAAAACTATGTACTTTAGTGGTGTGTGCAAGTGGTGATTAATTTATAAGTATCTATTCAACTCGTAAGTGTGAGGACCAAGAAAGAAAGATTCAACTCGCAAGTGCGAGGACCAAGAAATAAAAATTCAACTCGCAAGTGCGAGGACCAAGAAATAAAAATTCAACTCGCAAGTGCGAGGACCGAAAGAAAAATATTCAACTCGCAAGTGCGAGGACCAAGAAAGAAAAATTCAACTCGCAAGTGTGAGGACCAAGAAATAAAAATTCAACTCGCAAGTGCGAGGACCGAAAGAAAAATATTCAACTCGCAAGTTTGAGGACCGAAAGAAAAATATTCAGCTCGCAAGTGCGAGGACCGAAAGAAAAACAAGCACACTAATTATAAACACCACACACAAGCATATAAACACAACTCACACGTACGGAAAAGTAGCTCGTTAAAATAACGAGGGCCGCTATTATGCGTTAAATTATTGCGTAAAATATATAAACACGTAAGAGCACACAAGCAAGCAAGCAAGCAAGAAGATGTACAAATATATACAAGATATATTCAGTCTAATATTAGTTCGAAAGTGGCCGAATGGTTCGAATTTGTTGTAAAAACAAATTCAAGTGGTCTTGCTCTTTTAAGTCCTTTAAAATATTTTTGAGCTCAAGATGAAGAATAAGGACTTGGTTGAGCAAAGACAAGGGAGCTAATACTTTTGGTTATTTAACGAATCAAGTTTATACCACTTAAGGTAAAACTAGATTATGATTTTTTGACCAAACCAAAAGATAGCTAAATGGCCTTTCACACCCAAAATGGGTTTTTCAAAGGACTTGGGGGAAGCTTAGGATAATCTTTTAGTTGCTTCCAAGAACTTATAAGATGCTAAAATATACACTAAACGAATCAACTACAAGAACAAGTGTATATAAGAGCAAAATGCAAGATTAAGTGAATATAAGTTAATATATGCAAAAATCAACCAAGAAAGCACAATATATCAACTATATATTCAGTTATATATATAAATATATATAACAATATGAAACCAACTTATAACCCTTGAGATCTAAAGAGAAAACAAGAGAAAAGGCTAGTTTTGAAGCTTTATCACACAAAAACACTCGCCGGAAAAGTCGCCGGAATTTGGCCGAAATTTAAGGTTCAAGGGAGACTTTTCTTGGGCTCAAAAGGTCAATTACAAGCTGCCTAAACAAGGCTTGGAAGGTGGAAAAACGTGGGTAACCAAAGCTGTGTGTAGGTGAGCAAGATTTAAGAAGAAAAACAAGCCAAAATGATGAAATATCAAGGTGTAAAAATGGCTAAATCCAAAGCTACATTTTTGGCTCAAAGGAGGCAGTAGGGAGAGTGTTTGGGGAGTGTTTTTCTTCAGCATATAATTGGCTCTCAAAGCTTGGAAAAAAAGTGTGGGGGGGGGTAGAGCTTATTTATAGCCAAAAAATAAGCATTTTAGCTTTATTTTTAAATGGTTTATGGCACATGTTGAAAAGGCAAGTGGGAGGAATATTCCTTGAGGTCTCCCAGCTGTATAACAATTCAAATTTGCATGGAAAAGAGTGCCCACACGTTTTTATTATTTTACGAATCAATAAAAAGGTAAAATGCGTGTACCGACGAGCCGAAATGGGTTTAATCACGATAAATCGAAAAATCATTCAAATATGAAATTTTGGGAATCCCCTAGAAATG
Source organism: Saposhnikovia divaricata (assembly GCA_036435485.1). Taxonomy (NCBI): domain Eukaryota; kingdom Viridiplantae; phylum Streptophyta; class Magnoliopsida; order Apiales; family Apiaceae; genus Saposhnikovia; species Saposhnikovia divaricata. The sequence continues at coordinate 62,309,412 of CM071595.1, read as the reverse complement.
TGCCCAGAGGATTGTGGTCAAAATTTTACCTTGAAATGAGTTGACCTTCTATGACTTTTAAGCGACCATTAAATCAATTACGTATCGATTTAAGGGATCCCGGAAAAAAGTCATCCAAAATTTACGAAACTTATTCTACAATGTCTTATGGAGAAACTAAGGACATATCCAAGGTTTCAAGTCAAAAAGATATGTGGAAGTATTTTTACGAATTTTTTCGAATGTAAAATGGCCTTCTTGAGCGACCGAAAAATTCTTTTGTCTTTACCGACAACTTAGACAAAAGTTTTGACTTGAAAAATATTCAAACATAATATTCCTTATGAAATAATGACTATAAGGTAAAAGGAATATTTAAGTCTGAATTTAAAAGATTTTATCCGGATAAATAAGGAATTACGGGTGTTTTGGAATAAAATTTCTTTTTGGTCTTTTTGGCATGGTTTTTGGCAAGGCAATTTGATTGTAAATATTTGACAAATATATCAAGAATATTTGAGAGTAAAACATTTAAGAAAAACATGCTTTTGAATAATTTGGGTAATTTTGGTTCGTAAAAGTAGTGTTTGAAAATTCTCGATATTCGTGCCTTTTGCCGATGCCTAAGTCTTTTGACATAAACAACCTAGAATATGAAATACCATTACTTGATATTTCCATTCTAAGTCAATGTCTAAAATGTGTCGGAAAACATTTTTGGTTAGGTTTGACTTATTTTAACCATTTTGACTTGATACTGGAAAATGTCGTCTCCGGGGGAGGATTCTAAGTAGAATCCTAAATCTAATTTAATTTCACTTTTATTTTGACAAATTCCAAAACCTAAAGAACGATAGATATGACCCCGTCAGCATCCATATGCTCATGCTATTTCTGAAGCTCAGGACTCATAGTCGCAAGAATTAGACTGGTGACATCCGTGTCATCATCAATATGTTTATGATAAACATTACGTTGAGCAAGTGGTGCACCTACAGTGAGAGGTTCAGGGCTGTTAGGTCCGATAAGATTGTAGAAGGGGGGGTTGAATACAATCTTTACCTTTTTATCGAAATTTGTCCTTTAAATTAAATTTGATAAAGACAAATTTATCTGCGGAATTATTTAACACAATATTTCAAGTTGAATATAACTGTATATTAACTTGATGTGGTGTTACAAAATCAGTATAACAACTTATCAAGATGTTAATAACTAATTAGAAAATTCGACATGAACTTTTCTAATTTAGTTAATAATAATCAAGATAAGAACTAGGAAACTTAATTCGCTAGTAGTACAAGAATCACAAATAAGCAAGTTCTATCGGATAGAATATCACAAAGATGAAGAACTTGATTTTCTGGGAATTGTTTAAGCTTTGGTGTTCTTGGTGTTCTTGAGAGAGAGAATTCTGGTCTTGATGATATGTTTTCTGCTGTGTTTTCTCCGTTATGACTTAATCTGGTCTGTTCTGATCTTTTATATCAACAACAGGTCTTGCTGGCTTTCTGTAGGATATTTAATTGCTCCAGCATGACTTAAACAGCTTCCAAGACTTGATTTTCCTTCAATAAGACTTACACAAACCTCCATTATGACCTAAAATGTGTCGGTAAGACTTACCAGAATTTCGGTAAGACTTATAACAGCTGGCAGAGGTCGGTAGGACTTAAATCAGGTCGGTAAGACTTAATCCTGAAAAGGCTTCTGTCAGTAAGACTTAAATTAAGTCTTACCGAATTTTGCCTCCTTCAAGACTTAATCAACTTTCTTTTTTTAAGTCTTATTGATCCATTTAATTAGTTAATGTTTTAACAAATTCATATTTAATTGATACAATAATTAATTTAATTAATAAATTAATTCTAACAGAATTAATTCATTTAATTAAATCAACTAAATTAATTTATATCAATTATAAATGAATTTAATTAAATCAATAAATAATTAATTTAATTCTTACAAACCACTAAAGGTAGTAAAGAATTACCACTGATTTGTGTTGACGTTCGATGTACTGTCTGGTTCATGAACGACTAACTTCAATGACGCTTCTTCACTTTTGACTTTAGGTTGTGGTTTATTTCTTCTCTCAATTCTCTTGTACTGTAACTGATCTTCAAACTATCACTCGAAAAATCTCTGTCACTGTTCAAATGAATCCATTAACTTCAATGCTGTACTGGGGCTTGATCAGATAACTGAATCGTCTTCCAGTGTATGACATCAAAACTATAGATTGACTTTTCTTCTTTCTTCTGACAGATAATACTTCTTGAGATTCCTGTGACAGTTCATATGTATATTTATTTATTACAATTTGGTTTAAGTTGATTAGGATCCTCTAACTACAAATAGGCTGAGTCATATGCCTTTCAATCCCCCCCTATTTGTTTGTTAGACAATAACAAGCAAATTCCTAGAGGATACCTCAACTAATCCAACTTAACCAAATGAAAGATAAAACTTTAAATACTAAGTAAATATGAAAAAAATTCTGGTTTATATTTAACATTTGCCAGATTCAAACATGAAAGATAAATACAAGATAGATGATCCTCTAGACTGATCATATGATATAAATTCCTATCAAGATTTATCTAGGCTCTAAAGATATAACAGGTAGAGCAAATCTTTATCTTCAATTGTCTTCCCTTCTGAATTCTCCTTCTTCTGGCTCATCTGTGACTTGAAGTTTCATATGTAGATCAGAATCAACAAGACGTTCTCTTCTAGATGACAATCCTTGAGGTAAGACTAAAGGAATTCCAAGCTTCTTTCTCAGTTCACCTTGAAATTTCTTGTAATCTTTTATGTTCGTTTGTGCATAGGAACGAATGTGATCTGCAGCTATTACCTTTTCTTCAGTCAAGTATCCATGATTTCTGAGAGCATATTCAGCATATACCAAGTGCTTTGCATGATGTTCGTATAGCTCATCTGTCTGAAGATTGATTGTATGAAGTACCTCTCCCTTAAGAAATTTTACTTGTGGAGGTTCCTTAATCACTTCTGGTCCAGCTCTTTCAGCAAATTCTTTGAACTTTTCATGTAACAATACACCTAGCTCAGAAGATGTTCTTACCTTAGGCCTAAGTACCCATATCTCTGTCAGTGATCTGTCATAAAAGAACTGAATAGATATTCTGAATGTTCCAACTTTATGACAATCTACAAATATTACTAGCTCATCAGATTTGGGTTCAAATGCAGTAGTTATCCTGATGACTTCTACCTGTAAGGCCTTTATATACATTTCGTGAATTGGATTTGCCAGTTTGAATTCCTCGAGAATTTGTCCAAGACGACGATCTTCATAATCAGAACTCTGAGATGAATCAATTGCTCTTTGAGCATGTTCCCATTTGTCACCGCTCTTTAGTCTGATGTATGTTTTTCTCTTCTCAACATTTATAGCATGTAGTCTTTGTAATGCTTGCTGTTCAGCTTTCTGAAGTTCTTCATTTCGTGCAATTTGCTCTAGAGATTTTTGAAGTTTTTCTTCTCTCATTTGAAAATTTGCTTCTCTTTGAGCAAATAACTCTTCAGATTCTTTCTCAGCTTGTTGAGCTTCAAATTCAGATATCACTGGTCCTTCATCTTCCCAGTGACTAAGATCAGGTTCAGGAAGTTCTTCACCTTGATCAGGGAATTCAAGATCAGCAAAAACATCGAAGTTATCCGGTTCACCCGTGTAATAATAACCTGTGCTCTTGTCTTGAATATCTTCTTCAGTTTGTTCAACTACTTTCTTCCTCTTATCTTCACCTTGGTCAGATTTACCAGATTTTCCTTCTCCTCCCTCTCTTTCTTTAGTAGTTTTATCTTGTGACCCCTTTGATTTCTCCCCCTTAGTTGAGGAATCCTCTACAGACTTATCAGTTGCCCCAGCTTCAGGATCCTGTTCATCATCATCACCACCCTTACTTGTAAAGAATTCAATTTCTTCATTTGTAGGTTTGCGACTTTGACTTACAAGATTAAACAAATGTCTTAACCCTTTAGCCTGGTGTGCATTTTGCTTTTTGATCTGGTCCAGACGAGAATCAGTAGATTCTTGATTGTGCTGTACCTCTGACTGTAGATTATCAACTTTCAAGGAAATCTCAGAAATTAACATGTCTTGAGCAACAGTAATATCTCCAGAGTCATCAAGTGCCTTTTCATGAGAGAGTTCGAGAGATTCTATCTTCTTGGTGAATGATGTCTTTAAGTAGTTTATGTCCTTCTTCATTACAGCAAGCTGACTGTTGACAGAGGTGGATGTAGAAGATCGCTCACCCACTTGTGCTCTAAGAATTTCTGTTTCAGCTTTGCTGACTGCAAGTTCTTTCTCTAAAGCAGTTATCTTTTCTAATAATGAGAGAGTGTATGTGTCAGTGTGTGCGCTCACCTGACGTTCACTTTGAGATCCACTCACCTGAAGTGCATGTGTTTCACTCAATTTTAAGGTATTCGTCACATCACTCCTCTCAGATTCCTTAGCTGCTTCCAGATTTGTACCTGCATGTAAAATCACCCTAGCCTCCTCTGGGAAGGTCAGTGGTGGTGCAATGGGAGTTCGCAAATCCCTGTCCTTAATCAAATCTACTTGAACATTTGAAATTGTTGACTGAATTGCTTCAGTAGTAGATTGATCAAGTTGCCTTCCACCTTCTCCAGTCGAAACTGCGAGTGGAAAATCCCTTGTGGGAGCCAGGAGTGTTTGTCCTGGGAGGGGAGATGATGGTTCTATTAAAGTTGGCTGAGAACCAAGATTTCCCTCTAAAGCCTGTGAAGACTCTTCTACCGTAACTATGGTAGGCACTGTCACATTTTCTACGTGCTCTCCTTGCAGTGTGTCCTGAGACTCATTTAAAGGTATGTCTTCCCCCATTGTGAGTAATAGGGGAGGTGTGCTTGACTCACTACAAGGTGCCACGGCCCTATGGCGAATTTCAATAGAATCATCCTGTTGAGAAGATGATTCTAGTAACTGTGTAACGGCCATATCAATTTCCATATCCTGTTGGGAGGATACAGACGGGCTTACAGTTGCCTCAGGTTGAGTTCTACTTTTCTTTTCTAGAGGCAGAGCTGTGGGTTCACTCATACTGCCACTACTGATTCGACTTCTTTTTACTTGCAATTTCTTTCTGGAGTGAAAAGATATGAGTTTTGGTGGTTGAGTGTTTGGCTCTACGACCTTGGTTAGAGGTTGTGGTACTACAACCCCTTGGTCAGACCTACCAACCACTTGGGTTCCAGAAATAGATTGAAAAGTAGTAGTTTGAGGAACAGAAGGCAATACCTGGTCAGCTGATTCCGCAACAGTCTCTGATAAGATAGGTTGATCCAATTCAGGTTCAGGGACAGATGCAGTTTCTTGCACTGGATGTTCAACAGCAAGAGCTGCTGGCTGAGGAACAATTTGCTGAGCAGGTTCAACTTGTTGATTACCTTGATTTTCATTATCAACAAGCATGTTTTCCACTGGTGGTTCAGGGTTTTGTTCTGGTTCTTCAGGTTCTGGTACAGGTTCAATAACTGGTAGTTGTATATAGTTTGACATATATTGGGTGACAACTACAGGTATATTTGTGAATTTTGGCTTGTTGCTGTACTCAGTGAACAATCTGGTAGTAGGTTTACCTGACGCCAGTGACTCTCCATTCAAGAATTGGGCTTGGTTTTCTAGTTCCACAAGATGATTAAAAATCAATGATAAGAATCTTGGATAATAACATGAAACTTTATGTCCATTATCAAAATTCTTCTTTGCATTAATGATCCTTCTAACCATCGGAACACACAGTAGTCTGCCAATATTAATCCTTCGGTTGTGTGCAACTGCATATCCAATATGCTGCAAGAAAGATGGTAATACCCCGAAGTTCCCTTTTGTAGTGTTGGCAAAGACTCTACCTAGTGTGTCGAACAGATAATCCCATTCCTGAACGAAGTTCTTTTTATTCCAGACAGTTTGATCAGGACTGTCTTGATAGAATACACCATTTAAAAAATTTATCATTTCTTGATCTGATGGTAATTCTTCGAAATTATCAGTTGGAAAATTTAAGACCGTATTTATTGTATTTTCATTCACTGTGTACTGATTATCTCCCACAGAGAAGACAAAAGATCTGTTATCATTAGAAATGACAGCAGTAGTACACATGATTCGCAAAGGTTCTATTTTCAGAGGAGCATCCAATCTCAAAGCAATGCGAACCAGTGAATTTTCATTTAAAAAACGAATCCACGGTCGAAAACGTTCAACTGAACATTTTTCTGGATCAAAATAACCGATTAAATTATGTTTAAAAATTTCAAATCGATCAGCCATTTTAATCAAGATTTAATTTTCCTTGAAAATTTCAGATTTTACAAATTTTTAATTTAAAATTTAATTTTTTTTCGAATTAATAATTAATTAAAAATTCGAAATAATTAAAAGTTCTTCAAAAAATTCTGAAAAATTCACACAATGATCTCCTTACACACACAAACACACGTGTATTTTTAGTTTTTCAATAATCAAGCCCAGATTTCCAGAAAAACAGATCTAAGAACCGATTTTTCGAAAATAAAATCCTTCAAAACTCGAACAAAATCGCAATTTTAAACCATCAAAACACAGATAATCAAGCAAGGAGTCTAGATAAGTGGTTAATTCGTGATTTAGTTGAGAGAAATCGGTCGAAAATTGGGCATGAACGGTTTGTATATATGTGTGTATATGTAAGTATCTTTGTTGTTCTATAAGACTTAACTTGATAGAAATGTTAATAAGACTTAAAAACAACTAACTCTCATATATATACAAGTAGGCTGATTAAGACTTAAAAATATTACTAATAAGACTTAACTATATTAAGACAAATAAGACTTAAAAATACATACATACGAATAAGACTTAAAAATAAGTAATTAAGACTTAATTAACTTACAGGTGATTAAGACTTAATTTACACTGACTAATGAATATGACTTAAAAAAAAATATTAAGACATAACTGATATGTACATCGAATAAGACTTAATTAAAACTAAGATTAAATTAAGACTTAATATTAACAAGACTTAACTGACTGTTATGATTAAGACTTAAAAATAAATCGAATAAGACTAAACTAAAAACTCGCTAAGACTTATTTACAAACACATGAATATGACTTAACCTTACAAAACTCAGTAAGACTTAACCTAAGTCGAAATTCGAGATAGACTTAACCTAAGTCGAAATTCGAGATAGACTTAACCTAAGTCGAAATTCGAGATAGACCAAATCCTAAGTCGAAATTCGAGATAGACTTAATCTAAGTCGAAATTCGAGATAGACCAAATCCTAAGTCGAAATTCGAGATAGACTTAATCTAAGTCGAAATTCGAGATAGACTTAACCTAAGTCTAAGTCATACCGAATTTTTATAAGTCATATTGAGAGTTTTAACTAATTTTAAGTCATATTTATTTTAAATAAACATTAAAAACACTATAAAATATACAAATAATTTATAAAAATAATAAAAATATTATATAAAATTAAACAAATAATAAAAATAATTATACATACCATATGCTAACCTATTAACGAAAATAAAGCAATATTAACAGGACAAACATTACAAAACATATGATAATTTAATTACTAAAATAGAAATAAATATCTACAATTATTCTAAAAATACAGAGGTATGAAGTATTAAGTAATATGAATAAACAAAGTGAAAAATAATTAAACAAACAAGAAAATCAGATGGTAAAATAATTATACAAGTGATTTCAAACAACAAATATTCACAGAATAATCACTTGTAAAATTATTAAAGATCAAATTTCAGATATTAATTACTAGGACTGTTTAACATACCCAATTCACTAACAATTCTAGTGAATGAGGATTCATTAAGCGACTTAGTAAAAATATCTGCAGTTTGATCTCCAGATCCTACAAATAGTAGTTCCACTGTACCATTCATTACATGCTCTCTTATAAAATGATACCTTATGTCAATGTGCTTTGTCCTTGAGTGCTGCACAGGATTGCTTGCGATTGCTATGGCACTTGTATTATCACATAAAATAGGAATATTTTCCAATACAATGCCATAGTCCATTAATTGATTCCTTATCCATAAGATCTGAGCACAACAGCTTCCAGCAGCTATATATTCAGCTTCGGCTGTAGAGTTGGAAACTGTTTGCTGTTTCTTACTGAACCAGGATACCAACCTTCCACCTAGGTATTGACAACTCCCAGATGTACTTTTCCTGTCTACAACACTTCCTGCATAGTCAGAATCTATATATCCTATTAAAGTAAAACCAGATTCATTAGGGTACCAGATGCCTAAATTAGGCGTACCCTTTAGATATCTTAAGATTCTTTTGACAGCAGTGAGATGGATTTCTTTAGGGTTCGCTTGGAACCTTGCACACAAGCATGTGGCAAACATTATATCTGGTCTACTAGCAGTTAGGTAAAGCAATGAACCAATCATACCTCTATAGCCTGTGATATCTACCTTGGCAGAACTTTCACATAAACCAATTTTGACAGCTATAGTTGATGGTGTCTTTGCTGATGAGCACTCCTCCATGTGATATTTCTTGAGGAGCTCCTTGATGTACTTAGATTGACAAATAAATATTCCATCTTGTCTCTGACTTATTTGTAATCCAAGAAAGAATTTCAGTTCTCCCATCATGCTCATTTCAAACCTACCCTGCATTAACTTAGAAAACTTCTTGCACAGAAACTCATTAGTAGACCCAAATATAATATCATCCACATAGACTTGGACTAGTATTATATCATTCTTATGTCTTTTAGTGAAGAGCGTTTTGTCTATGACACCTCTTATAAAACCATTTTCTAATAGAAATTCAGAGAGAGTGTCATACCATTTTCTTGGGGCTTGCTTAAGACCATAGATAGCTTTGTAAAGAAAGTAGACATAGTCCAGATGATCTTGATCTTCAAAACCAGGAGGCTGTTCTACATACACTTCTTCATCTAGCTTACCATTCAGAAAGGCACTCTTGACATCCATTTGATAAACTTTGAATCTTGAATAGGATGCATATGCCAAGAATATTCTGATGGCCTCAAGTCTTGCCACTGGAGCATAGGTCTCGTCATAATCAATGCCTTCAGCTTGAGAATAACCTTTAGCTACCAGTCTTGCTTTGTTTCTTATCACAGTGCCATCTTCATCTAGTTTGTTTCTGAATACCCATCTTGTGTCCACCACTTTTCTATCTTTAGGTCTGGGTACCAGCTTCCATACTTCTAGTTGTTTAAATTGATTGAGTTCATCTTGCATAGCAATCACCCAATCAGGATCAGATAGAGCTTCTTCTACTTTCTTAGGTTCCATAACAGACAGAAACCCAGAATAATTACATTGATTCTGATAAGCTCTTCTTGTTTTCACACCAACATCTGGATCACCAAGAATCAGCTCAAAAGGATGAGCTCTATTCCAAACAGTTTGTCTGGGAAGAATTGATCTTGACGATTCGCCTTGTTCTTCAGTATGATGTTGAGTATGACTTGTTGACCCTTCATTATCTCCCCCTGAGTTGTTGCCAGTTTGACTTATTGATGGTTCAAGAGTATCAGTGGTGTCTTGAAAATTATCATTGTTTTCACCAGCATCACCTTGATCATTACCACCAACATTTGGATTATTATTATCAGCAACAACGTCAGGTTGATTGTCATCATCTGAATCTGAGTCTGACATATCATCAAACTTAAGCTTTTCAGATGGATCTTCATTTTGGATATTTGGGAGTTTTGTGTCATCAAATGTAACATTGACACTTTCCAAAGTTTTCTGTTGATCAATAAGATACACCTTGTAGGCTCTTCTAGTATAACCAATAAATATTGCTTCATGTGCTTTTTCTTCAAATTTACCACCTTGATCATCTCCTTCTTTCAGCACAAAGCATTTTGTCCCAAATACATGGAAGTACTTGAGAGTTGGTTTCTTGTCATGTAGAGCTTCATACGGTGTCTTCATTAAGTCTTTATTGATAAGTGTTCGATTCTGGGTATAGCATGCAGTGTTGACAGCTTCAGCCCAAAAGCTCAATGGAAGCCTTGATTCACTTAGCATTGTACGTGCAGCTTCAATCAAGGTTCTATTCTTTCTTTCAACTACCCCATTTTGTTGAGGAGTTCTGGGAGCCGAGTACTGTCTAGTTATACCCTTTTCAATGTAAAAGTCATTCAGAACTACATTCTTGAACTCAGTTCCGTTGTCTGACCTTATAGCTCTTACTGGACGATTAGAATCCAGCTCAATTAACTTAATGTGATCAACTACCAGTTGTGGAGTTTCATCTTTTGAGTTCAGAAATAGTACCCATGTGAATTTTGAGAAATCATCAACAATCACTAGAGCATATCTTTTCCTTGACATAGACATCACACTAACTGGACCAAACAAATCCATATGGAGAAGTTGTAATGGTTCAGTTATTGATGATATGTTAGTGCTCCTGTGAGTTGCCCTTTTTAACTTCCCTTTTTTACAAGCATCACATAGACCTTCCTGAGTAAATTCAATCGAAGGTAAACCTCTCACCAACTCTCTTTTTACTAGAGAATTCATTGTTTTGAAGTTTAGGTGAGAAAGTCTCTTGTGCCATAACCAACTTTCATCAGTGGATGCCTTTGAATAAAAACATCTAATTTCTTCTGTGCTTCCAGAGTTCATATTGGCTATGTACAAGTTTCCTTTTCTTACTCCAGTCAACTGCGGCCTTTCATTTCTCTTGTGTGATATTAGACAATTCTTCTTGTTGAAATGAACTTCATAACCTTTGTCACAGAATTGACTAATACTGAGCAAATTGTGCTCAAGGCCGTTCACATAAGAGACATCTTCAACGATAACATTTCCAGCTTCTAATCTGCCATATCCATCAGTTTTACCTTTGCTGTTATCTCCAAAGGTAACGACTGGGCCGGCCTTCTCCACCACATTTGTCAGCAGGGCTTTATCTCCGGTCATATGCCTTAAACATCCATTGTCCAGAATCCACATGACTCGATCAACCTGTTTCAAACCCTGCAATGACAAATTGGTTAGACTTTCTTCGGAACCCAAATTTGATTGGGTCCGGAGTACTTAAAGAATTGACCTTTATCAGGTAAAGCAACACTTTTTATCTTAACAACATTTTCTACAGGTACTGGACATTTAACCCTGTAAACAGCTTTAACTTGTTTTGGTTTTAGCTTGGGTAACCATGTCTTTACCAAATCCTGAGAAGGACTTTTTGGAGTCCTAATCTTAGAATTAGGTGATGTTACAGTCCTGGATCTAACATGTTTATTTCTGCTCATATGCTGTCTAGGAGCATTCTTATCAACACATGCATGATTACCGTTAAAGTAAGCAGACATTATATTAAAAGCACAAGACATGCAATTAACAGCATCACATTTCTTATGAGCAGTATCAATAACAGGAATAGCATGCATGGTAGATTTGTTATTGCATTTATTCATGTTGTTACTTCTGCTACTAGTTTTCAATGAACTAGTAGACTCACCAACTCTTTCTGCTTTTACAAACACAGTCTTTCTATCTTTGTCATTTTTAACAACTTGATTACTTTCTAAGACTACGCCATTAGCTACATCCTCAATGCGCATCTCTTCCTTAATGATTAAAGATGTTGTATCCATAGGTTCTGCTATGGATGTCTTAAAGAGTGGATTACTAACACTCTTAAGCACTAATGGTATACCCCTATCTACAGCACTGACACGATTAGGGGTAATAATGCTTTTTCGACCAACAGCCTCATTATAGTCAAACCCAATTCCTACGGTTTGATTAATAGTTTGTTGGTTAAACAACTCTTTAGCCACTTTACATGAATTAGAAGTAGCATTAGCCCTTATTTCTAGCTCGGCTATTGTATCACGTTGTTGAGCCACTATCACCGCTAAAGATCTCTCAATTTCTTTTAGAATTCTTATTTCTGATTTTTGTTTATCATGGCAATTTTGTACATCATGCAATTCTGATAGTTGATTACTAAGATCTGTAATTACCAAATTTAGTCTTTCAATCTCTCTATTAGCATTACCTAGTGTATCACTAAGTTGATAGATATATTGACTATCAGTAATTGATACCTCAGATGAAGTACCACTGGAGTTATCAGATTTTGCCATCAGGGCAAGATTGCCATATTCTTCATCTTCAGAGTCTGTATCATCCCAACTCTTTCCAGCAGCCACATAGGCTCTACCTGTCTTCTTCTTCTCACATCCAAAGTCTTTTCTTTGGTTTTGTTTTGGCTTCTGACATTCAGTAGCGAAATGTCCAAGTTCATTACAGTTGTAGCATCTAATTTTACTTCTTTCAACTGTTCCAGTTTTGTAACCTCCTCTGTTACTTGAGGATGAAGAACCTCCTCTCTGGAACCTGTTATTGTTAGATTTGTACCTGAACTTGGGATTCTTCCTGAATCTGAAGTTGCTGAATTTCCTTACCAACAAAGCCATGGACTCATCTTCCAACTGATCTAGCTCTTCTAACGAATAGAAGTCACCTTCATCTGGACTAGCATTCGTTTGACCAACTTCAACTTCAAGCTTACCACTGTCAACTTTACAAGGTTGGATAACCTTATCTTCAACTTCCTGTTTGTTCTCAACAACAAGAGCTGTAGAAGTATTAGCAACTCTTCCTTTTCCATAAATCTCCTTTTGTTGAGATTGTTCCAGTTCATAGGTTTTTAAAACACCAAAGAGTCTTTCTACAGTTATTTCACTTAGATTCCTTGACTCTCTGATAGCTGTAATTCTATGTTCTAGATGAACAGGCATTGACAGTAGAAATTTTCTGTTGATCTCTTTCTGAGTGTAGTACTTGCCATGCATCTGTAAATTGTTGACAAGTTTGTTATATCTTTCAAACACATCTTGAATATTTTCATTGTATGCTGATCGAAAGTGTTCATACTCTGAAGTCAGAATTTCTAGTCGATTCTCCCTAACTTCCTCTCTTCCTTCATTCACAGTTTCAATGGTTTCCCACATTTGCTTTGCAGTTTTGCAGTTAATCACATGACTGTACATTACAGAGTCTAGAGAGTCTATTAAGATCAGTCTCAAATTAATGTCAAGTGCAGCTTCCTCTCTTTCAGCAAGAGTGTAATCAGCAGAGTCTTTGTATACATACCTTGCAGCGGTAATAACTTTTCCATCAGTAACAACTTCAGGAATTACTCCAAAAGGTATTATTGGTCCTTCTGATAAGACTTTCATGTATTTAGGATTTGCAACCTCGAGGAACATTAACATTTTGTTCTTCCACATATCATAACTATTTTTGTCATATATGGGTATTTTCACAGTTCCAACTTTAGAAGACATGATGAATTTTTTAAGAGAGTTAAAAAATTCGGGGATGATTTTTAATCGAGTAAAATGGGATCGTTGATTTGTGTATCAATCAATCTGCTCTGATACCAATTGTTAGGTCCGATAAGATTGTAGAAGGGGGGGTTGAATACAATCTTTACCTTTTTATCGAAATTTGTCCTTTAAATTAAATTTGATAAAGACAAATTTATCTGCGGAATTATTTAACACAATATTTCAAGTTGAATATAACTGTATATTAACTTGATGTGGTGTTACAAAATCAGTATAACAACTTATCAAGATGTTAATAACTAATTAGAAAATTCGACATGAACTTTTCTAATTTAGTTAATAATAATCAAGATAAGAACTAGGAAACTTAATTCGCCAGTAGTACAAGAATCATAAATAAGCAAGTTCTATCGGATAGAATATCACAAAGATGAAGAACTTGATTTTCTGGGAATTGTTTAAGCTTTGGTGTTCTTGGTGTTCTTGAGAGAGAGAATTCTGGTCTTGATGATATGTTTTCTGCTGTGTTTTCTCCGTTATGACTTAATCTGGTCTGTTCTGATCTTTTATATCAACAACAGGTCTTGCTGGCTTTCTGTAGGATATTTAATTGCTCCAGCATGACTTAAACAGCTTCCAAGACTTGATTTTCCTTCAATAAGACTTACACAAACCTCCATTATGACCTAAAATGTGTCGGTAAGACTTACCAGAATTTCGGTAAGACTTATAACAGCTGGCAGAGGTCGGTAGGACTTAAATCAGGTCGGTAAGACTTAATCCTGAAAAGGCTTCTGTCAGTAAGACTTAAATTAAGTCTTACCGAATTTTACCTCCTTCAAGACTTAATCAACTTTCTTTCTTTAAGTCTTATTGATCCATTTAATTAGTTAATGTTTTAACAAATTCATATTTAATTGATACAATAATTAATTTAATTAATAAATTAATTCTAACAGAATTAATTCATTTAATTAAATCAACTAAATTAATTTATATCAATTATAAATGAATTTAATTAAATCAATAAATAATTAATTTAATTCTTACAAACCACTAAAGGTAGTAAAGAATTACCACTGATTTGTGTTGACGTTCGATGTACTGTCTGGTTCATGAACGACTAACTTCAATGACGCTTCTTCACTTTTGACTTTAGGTTGTGGTTTATTTCTTCTCTCAATTCTCTTGTACTGTAACTGATCTTCAAACTATCACTCGAAAAATCTCTGTCACTGTTCAAATGTATCCATTAACTTCAATGCTGTACTGGGGCTTGATCAGATAACTGAATCGTCTTCCAGTGTATGACATCAAAACTATAGATTGACTTTTCTTCTTTCTTCTGACAGATAATACTTCTTGAGATTCCTCTGACAATTCATATGTATATTTACTTATTACAATTTGGTTTAAGTTGATTAGGATCCTCTAACTACAAATAGGCTGAGTCATATGCCTTTCAAGGGCGAGAAATATCAATGACATAGAGCTTTTGCTCTTGCTTGAGGACTATCCTCTAACTCCTTTGCCAATCGAGGAAGTTTGTTCCTGTCAATTTGTCCTTTTCAAGGACTGATCGTATAGAGAAGTTATTTGAGTTGTTTGCCATTAGAATATCTACAATGTTAAAATGCATAAAAGAATTGGTCTACGGAATTATTAAATTATGTTCAAGTGATTATTCATATATATTCAGAATATATATCTCCCACTATTTTTATCAAATTAATAGCCCTACCTATCAATTCCGAAAAGTTTCTCTAAACCTTTCTAGTGAGCCAAGATCCATATTTCATCATAATTAAGGTTAGCTTTGGCTTTACTCCTTAAAATGATTATTTAGGTACACAACATTTGTCAATTATATCACATATAACTCTTGGATAGTTTGATAGAAGAACATTTGTACACATTTATCCAATAAATTTTACCAAACTCTATGCCTTTAAGTTCACAATCCTATTGTGGTAACTTAGTTAAGTCTAACCCAATGGTCTAACAGTTAAGTATCACTAATTTACTTCATCGCACCTTACCACGATAGATGAGGGTACTTCACTTTGGTGAACCCATCCTTTATCGATCTAGGTCTTGACGAGTGTTTCCCATTTGGAAGGCATCTTAAACTTAATATTTTTCTTTAGGAATTTTTAATAAAAACGACCATGATCCCATCAAAAAGAGATTCCCAATTTTTCCTTGAATTAAATACTTCAAATCAATATTAATCAATGATTTGATTTCTAGGTTGTTGGAGCAGACACATCGGTCTCGCTTAATACCCAACTTCTTTACAGGCATGGCCCGTTTTTGACAAAATCTCCCTATATTGAAAAGGTGAAAATTCATACTTAATTCCGCGTTTCATAAACACGGGAATCTCATGATCGTTTTGTTTATTTTAAAATCTAAAGTCGTTACAGATTTTATCTTGTTTAAGCAAGCATGGCATAGGTGATGTATCTAATACATACATTCATACATGATTAATCTAATTAAAGCATGCATCTTTAACTACTCTACACATACATTCATATATATATATACAGTGCGATAAAATAAACGTGGTTGGTTATGGACCCATCCTATGTGATCTTTATCAAGCTCATGATAAAGATCAAGGTCAATCTATGTTGGTAAAGTAAATAACCACAAACTATTACATACGTTCCTCCTTTGAATCGCCTTATTGTATTGCTTCTTTAGATCACCTCCATTGGATAGCCTTCTTGAGTTTTCAAATACATTGCATAATTTAAAAATAAAACTAATCTAATGAACTTACAAAAGAACTCGAGTTACATTCGAGATAATTATGATTACAAAGATTAACGACATGCAAATCGTATTTAAAAACCAAACCATCATAAAAAAAACCTCTATCATATAGGTCAATAGGCCATAACCATCCACCATGCTCATATAACAATTAAGAACATCTCAGATAGCATAAACATATCATACCATATCATATTTCTCATGATCCAATCATAGAAATCAAATAAAACATAAATCAGAAAATTCGAAATTTAATCAGAAAAACATAAATCGTTGTTTACAGAAAGTAAACAAAGTTAAACGGCTTACAGATGCAAAGCTGACTATGTCAGTCTTGCTCCGTTGCCCGATTCCAGTCAGAAAACACATATTATTTGTGAAAATTAGACATTGGACACAGATTTCACCAAATCTGCTCAATTTTTTAGAAATCATATCGCATATAATCTCCAAAATAAGAACAAGCATGTATATACATACAACAATATATACAATCATCCCATGATTATACAATCCACAAATATATCATATGTTCAAAACATATACATACACATACATAAACATCTCGTATCATCACAAAAACATGGCAAATCACATACATGCTTATATATCAAAACTGTTAAACACATAACCAAATTAAAAGCATTTTGCAAGTAGCTCTAATTCCATTGTTGGGTTTCGGGACAACAAATGCAACGAAAAAACGTATATAAAACAGTAAAAACCAAAACCCCACGCAGGGATCCTTGCAAAATCATACATTTAATTTGTAGTTATGAACGTTTACCTGAAAACAAAGCTTTAACAGTTCAGAAAAGGATGACTAATGGAGGTCCAAGCTTGCACAATCACCACACAGCCCTTTTACAAGATCTACGTCGCCAAAGAAGTCCACACGAACGCTTGATCGTCCAACGATCACCGGAGCCAGTACTAGCCAAAGAACTGCCCTCTCTCTTTCTCTATCTAGCCTCTCCGAGATGTAGAGCAGCTAGGGTTTTAGTAAAAATGAATTTACAACCAGCAACCCTAAAATTATACATCATAATGTATTTATAGGGAAGAGAGTTGGGCTTAAAATCCTAAATCGGTTTTGGGCTTCTTCAAACCCAATCTGATTTTGGTTTTAATATTAATTTTGAATTTTATTTAATTAATTAAGACCAGCTCAACTAGTTAAATAACTAATTTCAAATTTAATCATTTAATTTAAATTCGTAATTTAAATTAAAACTTCTTTTAAACGTTCTAAGTGTGTGACCCTTTAGGCTATTATTATGTTGGTAATAATTTTAATATCTTATAATAAAATTATAAATAATGAGCGGCATCTAGTAATACATCATTGTTACCCAAGTAATAATAATTGGTGATCCAATTAAACCTTTCGTGACTAATGTTTCCGTGTAACATAATCCTTTCAACCTAATATTATAGATCAAACTCGAGACATGTATTTTGTCATCCTCTTCAACATTTAATTCGAGTACTCTTGATCAATGAGTAGACTATTAAAAACAAATCAATATTTGAGCATGGCCATGCATTTCATAGTCTCACTCAATCAAGAGGCCAATAATATCTCTCCTAATAATAAGAGGGTTAAATCCTTTATCTATCATTCATATTTTTCATACGATTCATAATATACCCGATGTCCATTTTTATCATCCCCCAGTCAAAGGTAACTTTTAATGTAATCATAGTATATTAATCATCGTATAGATATATAATGATCTCAAGTCTAAGAATCATTACACCATTATCACTGTGAGTATTTCTTATGACATTATTAACATGTAAAATCTCACTGTGGGTCAATCCGGTGCCATGTAGAATCTTACATGCACTTATGTTCTTGACTTTAGTATCACTATACCCATGACCAATGAGATGCGGTCATCAATCAACAAACCTATTAATCTTTATGCATTATAATTGTCCCATAACTAACAATGCTCGATTAGGGATATTTAGAAATATAAACACTATTCATATAATCTCATTTTTAAGTCACATACTTAAAGATATAGAATATGTGTTATATATTCCAAGGACATTTATTACTCTAACATTTATATCGCAGTAAATAAAGACATAATAAATTAACATAAATAATTGATAGAACATAATCATTTAATTAACAAAATAGTCTTTCATAGAAGCACAACAATATTGTCTCTAGGGTACTAACACTAACATATTCAACAAGGAACCAGACACAAGGTTCTTACGAATATCTGGCACATAAAGTACATTCTTCAAAGTCAGATTTTTCCCAGAGGTCATCTTCAGATTCACCGTGCCTTCCCCTTCAATGGTTGAAGTTGCTGAATTCCCCATGTAGAGCTTATCACCAGCATTAGAAGCTTTGAGACTAGAGAAAATTGCCTTGTCTGAGCAAACATGCCTTGTAGCTCCCGTATCAATCCACCATTCCTTCGGATTAGAGCCAACCAGGTTCACCTCAGAGACCGTAGCACGGAGGTCTATGTCACCCATCTCCTTTGAGATATCATCGACCATGTTTGCTTCCTTCTTCTTATTGGGCTTCCTGCAATCAGAAGACCTATGATCCACTTTTTCGCAGTTGTAGCACTTTCCTTAAAACTTCGTCTTCAAATTTCCTCCCTTGGGTGCCAGCTTTGCTCCTTTACCAGAACTGTTCTTCTTGGGCTTATGTTCCACCATGTTTGCATTTTCAGTTAAAACATTCATCTTCTTCTCGAATCCCCTGTTGTCTTCTTCAATGCGAAGCCTAACAATCAGATCCTCCATAGCCATCTCATTTCGCTTATGCTTAAGGTAGTTCTTGAAATCTTTCCATCCAGATGGCAGCTTCTCAATCACAGCAGCAACTTGGAAAGACTCACTTATGATCATCTATTCAGCAAGAATATCATGGATGATCACCTGTAGTTCTTGCACCTGACTGACCACAGTCTTAGAATCTGCCACCTTATAGTCAAGAAAGCGGCCAACAATCCACCTCTTAGCCCCAGCATCCTCGGTTTTGTACTTATGGTCAAGTGACTCCCATAAGACCTTAGTTGTTGGCTACGTACTGTACACATTATACAACGAGTCAGCCAAACAATTTCGCACATAATTCCAACAGATATAGTCGGCGTGCTTACAAGCATCAACAGCATAAACTATTTGCGTGTTACTCTCAGCAGTGAGCAACAGTGGATCCTCTTTGAGGTAACAATCCATATGCAACGTGGTCAGGTAGAATAGCATCTTTTGTTGCCAACATTTGAAGTTCGTACCATTGAACTTCTCAGGTTTCTCAGCATGTGCAGCAGGCACAAGTGCAGCCGTAGGCACAGCAGGTACCATAGGCATAGTAGGTGCAGTATGCATCACAGGCATGAACTGCGTAACAGACGTCTGTACTACCGATGTATGTACATCAGTAGGCACCGCATGTACATTCGGAGGAACGAATCATGCCGAGTTCTCTCCAAGCAGAACACTGAACTGTCCAACAATAGTGTGTCCCACAGGTACATGGCCGACAGGCCCATGTCCAACCGGCATCGAACCCACATCAGATATTATCATCTATGCGTTAGGGTTTGACAACGGCTGGTGACCCCCATCAGATGTTACAATCTGTGCGTTGAGGTCAACAACAATGTTTGCGCTGTTCAAAGTGTTATCAGCCATTAATTTGTTATTCACAGAAACAGAGAGAGATGTATTAGTCACAAAAAATAATTAAATAGCTTTAAGATTGTGAAGCAATCTATGATAAATACAATAATGTGTGCGAATAACAAATAGGTGTATAACGGCGAATAAGCAAACAAATAGCACGAAGGATATAAGTAATTCTCGAGTCCAGCGGAAGAGTTGTCTCCTTAAAGTTATTTCGTCTCTCTCCGTGCGTATGAAACAATATCCTTCCAGGATGAAACGAAAATATGATGATGTTATAGAGAACCCTAGACCCGTATTTATAAGATTGACAAAACTTGTTCGCTACACGCATTTATAGGATTGACAAAACTTGTTCGCTACATAACTGCCTAAAAAAAATTAACGCATTAATTAAAATAAGGCGGTAACGAAAAAGATAAGGATAAAACTTGTGCACTACACAATATCTGTAATTAACAGATTTTGATTTAACCGAAACAATCAAAACATATTTTTAAGCCCAAGTTACAAAGCCTCAAATTTCCCCTCAAAAGCCCACAATTCGCACCCCCTACGCACCTGCGTAGAAGATGTAGCAACACTTAGCCAACACAAGTGAACACTACTCATGTGTTGTGCTATATAAAAGCAAAGGAAACTCCTTTTCCATTTCAATGTGGGACTTCAATTTCCAAACAAAATTTCCACTCTCAAGAGACCATCTTTGAGCTATCATATCTCATTCATCCCTTAACCATTTTGAGTAATTAAACATGTCTCAGAAAGCTCTCTTGGAAAAGAGCATAATCCAAGCAACACCCGTTGCGCGCACGCAACAAATAGCTACTCAAAACTAGGCTCAAAATGACTTCTCAATGTGGGGCAAAACCCACACTTTTCCAACATGATCTCCAACACGTAATCCTTATACTAACTGTTATCAGTAAGATTCAAACTTTAAAAGTATGTTATTTATCAGGGATCTTGGTTAACTCCACTTAAGCTCAGAAACTTCGTTGTTGTTGCTAAATGGTGGTGGTGTTAGGTTAGGGGACTTACACAATCCGAGATTCACAAATATCAATGCAAAGCACACACATAACCAATCGATTAGTTGACAAGACTCACCAAAGCGCGAAACAAAAAAACACAAAAATACTTGACGGGGAAACACCACGTCCCAAACTTTTATTATTAATTCAATCAATAATCAATAATACATCAAAAGAATAACACCTTAACGGTGTCCCAACCCCGATACTTGAGCCAACAATGCTCAAGCATCTCCCAAACAATACTTAAGACTACATCTCTTAAGCTTTCACATATCAAACAAATACAATATGACTATGTATATATAGCCATCACAAACTTAACCACCAAGTTACCATACAAGCATAATCATATTTGGTTTCTAATTACCTACCAAATTCTAATCATACTTGGTATCTAATTATCTACCCAAACCCATAACATCATATTGGGTTGAAAGTTGAAACCCAACAATCCTCCCCTTCAACCCAATACCCATATCGGATTGAACGGTACCCATCAAGCCATTGACGTCCATTCGCCAACGCCTCCCCTCGAACAAGAATCTACTCATCTTGCTCTTCCGATCATTGTGTGTCGCTAAAACCCGTTTAGTGACCCTCCAAACCCATCGTTCTTCACCATAACGATGTTTCCACTACAAAATCGCGTGCATCAACCACCATGAGTGCTCTTCCACATGTTGAGTCACCCGATCCTTGCTTTCACAATCCTTCGGTCTCCTGAAGAAAATCACTAGTATCATCAAAATAGTTCACCTGGTTGATTAAGCCATTGAAACAATTTCGATGACCTCTTCCATCTTCTTCCATCTCGAGTCCGAACACAGGATTGATCCACAGTGCAAGCAAACCGTCAAACCGTACGTAACTTTGTCTCTTCCTGCTTCAGCAGCAATCTCCTTGTCAACAAATCCTTTATTGTACTCTGCCAGATCAATTGAACCTCGAACTTTCCCTTAACCTCATCCATCACGAACCCGAACCTTGGCTCTTGATACCACTTGTTGGGTTAGGGGACTTACACATTCCGAGATTCACAAATTCCAATGCAAAGCACACCCATAACCAATCAATTAGTTGACAAGATTCACCAAAGCGCGAAACAAAAAAACACACAAATACTTGACGGGAAACACCCACGTCCCAAACTTGTATTATTAATCCAATCAATAATCAATAATACATCAAAACAATAACACCTTAACGGTGTCTCAACCCCGATACTTGAGCCAACAATGCT
Source organism: Saposhnikovia divaricata (assembly GCA_036435485.1). Classification (NCBI taxonomy): domain Eukaryota; kingdom Viridiplantae; phylum Streptophyta; class Magnoliopsida; order Apiales; family Apiaceae; genus Saposhnikovia; species Saposhnikovia divaricata. Next base: position 62,287,317 of record CM071595.1, on the reverse strand, counting down.
CAAGCATCTCCCAAACAATATTTAAAACTACATCTCTTAAGCTTTCACATATCAAACAAATACAATATGACTATGTATATATAGTCATCACAAACTTAGCCACCAAGTTACCATACAAGCATAATCATATTGGTTTCTAACTACCTACCAAATTCTAATCATACTTAGTATCTAATTATCTACCCAAACCCATAACATCATATTGGGTTGAAACCCAACAGGTGGAGAAGTAATCTGGAAAGGCAAGGATTATGGAATAAGAATCCAAGATTCTAACACAACTTTATGGTGAATAAGATTCGAAGATTTTAACTTAAGTTCGGATAAGAAGGATTGTTCCCTGTAATCGGAAGTTTTACCAACTTAATTAACCTCTCATAGTAGCATCAAAGACTACAGGCACAATGGGGGTTCATGGAAAGAGTGTTGCAAGCTTTTATTGTGGGTGTTTGGCATTATATGGGCTTAAAGCCCGCTTACAGTTATCAATAGTTGTTCGGCAATTAAGCCGAACTCAACTTATTTCTCTAAACTCGTTTTGCGAGATACAATCCTACGATCTTTGTTTCTCTAACAATGATTCTCATTACATCTGGAGAAAATTTGGTGAGCTGAAGTCCCACCAAAAGTAAGTATCTTTCTCTAAAAACTTCCAACAAAACAATTCTTGAATAAAAGGATCAGTTCAATCACTACCCACTGTGCATGGTGCGGTATGGATGAAGAATCAGTAGATCATCTTTTTTGGAAATGCACGTTGGCCAAATGGGCATGGAAGTTTGTAAGCAATTGGTGGAGCATCTGTAGAATGCTATCATATATATATATATATATATATATATATATATAGAGAGAGAGAGAGAGAGAGAGAGTTGCACTCCATGGCAAACACCTTATATAACAAACAATAAAGAACACCTCATATCTCATAGATCCATTGCCCCTGGCGGGGCCACCCAATACAAAAAGTTCTTATTTTTTTAGGCTCCATCCACCCAGCAAAAAAAAAAATTTGAAAATTTACTGTTCACTTGATGACGTCATGATGCCGTCATCACGTGAACAGTAATTTTATTTTTTTATTTTTTTGCAGACTTGATAGAGGGTAAAAAAATAATAACTTTTTGTATTAGGTGCCCCTGGCGGCGCCAAAGGATCTAATAGATCTAAGGTGTTCTTTGTTGTTTGTTATATAAGAGTGTTCTGTATGGAGCAAAGGCCTATATATATATATATATATATATATATATATATATATATATATATATATATATATATATATATATATATATATATATATATATATATATAAATATTTCTCTTTAAAACACCTATTTAATCTGCAAAAGAACGCCAACATAAAGCAAGTCTGGAAAGTATTTGTTGCTGCCACAGCTTGGACGATTTGGCTCTCGCGGAATGAAGCAGCTTCAGACCCTACAAAGATCATAAAACAGCTTGAAAAGGCGTCCAAATTAATGGATTACAGGGAAGACCCTGTTCGGGAAGTTAACCCAGAGGAAGTTATCGCATTGTACTCTCATGTGATGTGCATGGAATTTTGGAGGTATAAGAGTTCATGTTTAGATTTTGTGCGCGCAGTTGATGCAGCAGGGGGCTTAAATTCCAAGGGGAGAGTGAGGGGTGGAATTGGAGGATGTGTCAAGCACAAAAAGGGCTCGATCGTATATGTTTTCTTTAGTCCAATTCAAGCAAATAACAGTCTTGAAGCGGAAATAGAAGCAATTTATGCAGTTAATTTGATATATGATCAAAAGTTAAAAAATCACAGTTTTGTGATATTCTCAGATTCTATGGAGGCAATTAATTCAGGTAGAGCTGCCAAGAAACTCTTTATGCATGTTTTATTAAGAAGAAATAAACTAAAAGAGCTAGTAGACTGCCATTTGTACGAAGCTATCTCAATGACAATGTTGATTCTCTCGCTAAAGCAGACCTTGATCAAAAAAAAAAATGGCTAGTTATTGGGACTTACCAGCAAATATCCATAACATCATTCCTCTTTTCATTAATTCAGTCTGTTAACTGCCATTTGTACGAAGCTATCTCAATGACAATGTTGATTCTCTCGCTAAAGCAGACCTTGATCAAAAAAAAAAATGGCTAGTTATTGGGACTTACCAGCAAATATCCATAATATCATTCCTCTTTTCATTAATTCAGTCTGTTAACTAACACATATTGAACACACAGTTCAATTTCAAAAGTTTGGAGACTATAACCCTGTTCTTTTTATCTATTGATTTCCTGCAAAACCTTCATACAAAATTAGCATCAGTTTGCTCTGCGCCTTAAGAGAAAGAGTTCCGGCATACTACTAATTCAGAGTTGAAGAAAAGGCTACCGATTTCCAAGCATGCAACATCAGATAGGTAGGAGCACTCATATTCCTTTCCTTTTATCCAATTCTTCTAGAATGAATGAATCTTGATAGAGAGGAAAAAAGTGTGGAAGGAAAAGACCTTCACGCGTGAATAAAATAAATCATAAGAGTTATCTACGTTTTAAATTTTCAAATTTTACAATGACAAACGCACTCCAATATCTCAAAATTTCAAAGAGTTAACTACGTTTTAAATTTTCAAATTTTACAAAAGACAAACGCACTCCAATATCTTGAAATTTCAAATCTACACAAGCTTAAAATTTCAGATCCATGAGACTTTGCCTAGGGACTATGTAAGAAATAATCAGTCAGGGATGAATATCCCTAACTTTTGAAATGAACTGCATCTACTCTTCCTGGGCGTGCAGTCTTTGCCATTTCAACAAAAATCAATCTTCCATCCACTATCTGCAAATATAATCACATACACAAATCATCACAAGGCGGACCACAAAAAACTGCTCCTTAATAGAGTAAATAATCCATAGACACCCCCCATTTAGCTAATTATACATAGGTATAGAAGAACATTGAATATAACAATTTTAACACCTAAAGAGGTCATGAAAAGGTTACTAAAGCACACAACAGTGTAGCGCCTCAACCTACTGGATATACGTCTTATCCATACAAACTTTATTGCCCTCCTCCCCACCCGCTTGGCCGTGATCACTCCTGCATCAGCATCAGTGTTTGCCATTTTGATCAGTTCGGTATGTTATCAGTATTTATTATGGTGGTTCTTAAAGGGGCAGTGACAGACTAACAGGACTACAGGAGTACCCCGAGAGTTTTGTATATCAGTCAAATGTAATTACCTACACTAAAAGGTTCACAAAACAGTTGTATAGGGAATTAACGGGTGAAGGCAGGTCATTACTATGCAAGTCGGGAGCTTGCTCTTACATGTAACTATGCAGTAGCCAATACAAAGAAGTAATGCTTGGGTTGAGTTTCATACTTCCGATTCACATCTGAAGCTGATGAATCAAAAAGGCATCTCTAATGTCAGCTCTCTCTCTCTCTCCTCCCTCCCTCTTGAAAGTCTAACCTCAATCTCTAAACCTAGTCTCTGATCTCTTGTCAACTCTCCCGAAACTTCTATTTCTGTCACTCTCCAAGTCTTGTTTCTGTAATTTTCTCAAATTTCTACACTCAATTTTGTTGTAAACTCGGGATCTAAACCTTAGGTCCTGACATATAACCATTCAGTTTCTCCTAATGAATCAAATGGGAAACAGAGAGGCAAACACCATCTCAGTGCTACTTACATTGTACTCTCGACAAATTTTGTGCTCTTCTTTTAATAGAAAATCTTCAGACTCGGAGTCCTCAACCATTTAGTAAAGCCATACTATAAGTATATATAGATCTTATATATTATGATCTGAACATTTCTTATAACAGATACCAGAATAACATTACAAATGTCAGGAGGTTTTTTGTTGCGTCTGCAAAGAGGGTATGACTCGAGTTCCGTTAGCATCACATCACCTGCCACTCCAACATTTGATCGATTCACTACCTCTATTCCTTCTGACCCAGGAAAATCTAGGACATCTCACAAGCCACAACCTTGAACTGATAAATATAAAGCAGACAAACAACACTCCTTCAACCACCTAGGGAAGTAACACGAGGTAGTTCATGCTGCGTACAATACATGCACTTCCTTTAGGTTCAACTCACTGTTGTTTAAGGTGCATCTTCTAAAAAAGCGCAATAACCCAATTTTGAAGTGCGACTCGCGCAGCGCCATTAATCGCGTGCTTTTTTACCGAAAAACAATTATTCACAAATTTAACAAGAAAATAATACTTGACATAGTCGTAACATTCAACATAATCGGGAGCATATATAACATAACATAAATGTCAATAATGAAGCATTAAATGATAATGTTCAATAACTAAAAAGCTTTGGAGTCATTTAGCTCCCTTCCATTTCTCACTCTTTCTTCATCATCTTCATCTATTAGACTTAAAGAAGATGCTCCATGAGTTAAATTTGTGTGAAAAACAGAGGATAGGGTTTTCTCTTTTTAACTTTCTTTTTAAGGGTATTTTGGTCATTTACTAATCTGAGCACTTTTTGTGTTTTTTAGCGCTTGATCGCGCTTCGCCGGCACTTTTTCGACGATTTCAGAATCGAACTAAATCGCACTAATCGCAAACCTTGTGCGCGAAGCGCCATTAAGCGCGCCTTTAACAACACTGGTTCAACTAACTTTTAACGCATGACCACCATTACAGCAATACATTTGATGTTCCCTGAAAAAAGTGAACTGACACGGCTAGAAACAATGATATCACCTGAACAAAATTCTTGAGTCAACGTCTGTAATAACAGGTCATATACTGAAAGAGATCAAGATTTAGACAGCCTTACAATTCCTTACTGGCAAATAGTCACGGGTAGGGTGGAAGTTAAAACAAGATTGCAAATAGTGATAGGCTTATTATTCAATCATAAGTATACAAGTGTGAACTCATTTGAAATTTTTACTACAGCTGCACATGAATTATGCAGAGCAGATTCCAAATTGCATGAAAAAATCCATTAATTTGGTTCAAGTTTAAGTTTCTTATCTCCCCACATCAAAGCTACAATCTGCAGACTAAAATTCGTATTATTGCCTACGCTTGCAACTGTCCTCTCATATCTTATCTACAACTGAATTTTTTGTTTTCTAATAGGTGGCCACATGCCTCTAGCCTTGATCTCATAATTCTTAATAGTTTTAGACACGGTCCGACTTCAACTATGACATTGAAAGTCTATTCCTAGTCAACTCAATGATATAGTATTCGACTGTGCCTTTTTGTCCCTTTCAGGGACCGGGCAGGAAGCCTCAGGCACCTTTACAACTTGGATCTAGCTTTGATCGACTAATAGCCACAACCTAAGGCTACTAGTTATTGCGACCCAATAGATATTCAACTCAGATGTTTCAATTGATTGTCCTTTAAATCCTTCTGGGGAACAGCAGCAGGTAATAGTGAGTAGATCATACATTTATACTATGATCTGGCAGTTGATACTCAATTGATTGTCCTTTAAATCCTTCTGGGGAACAGCAGCAGGTAATAGTAAGCAGATCATACATTTATACTATGATCTGGCAGATTATACTCTGTACAATTACAATATATACTCTTATTAATCATTCTACTGACTATCTCTATTTAAAGTGGATTATTTTATAAAATTACATGTGAAGGATGCAGAGAGTGGACTGTTCATAGGCATGAAAATCAACTTCGAGGAACTAATAATCTCAGCTCCAGGTGCAGCTGCAGGTTTTGGTGATAGAGATCAACTCGGAGTTCATCTTTTTTATTCGTTGTTAGCCATTTTCTAGTCTTTTAGTTTGTGTCGGATCATACTAATCAAGTGTGTCTCTTTTGGGCCCGTACATTATTAGCAGGGTTTGTTGTTTACAACTACATATATTCATTATTTTAAAGGTTATGGTACACTTTAACTTCTGATCGTTCTTGCGAATTGGGATACATACCTTTTATCCTTTACGGTTGAGAAATCATAGGATAGTGAAGAGCGGTCACTATGTGGCCAGTCAAGCTAATTTTTGTCATTGTTTAGTCTTGTTTAATTGACTATCTATTTTGCAAATTTTTCCTACATCACAGTGGAACACAAATTCTATTGATTAAAAGAAATGCAAAACGAAATTCAGATTCCTTAACATAATCAAACTTTGGTATTCACAATATCTTCAAGAATCAAATGACAGATTCACCATTACCTCTACGTCTCTGTTGACAATAATATCATTTTTGCACCACTGAGTTGCTTTTATTATTACAGCCTTAGAGATTGCTCAAGATGCCATTTCTTTTCTTACAAAATAGGTTTTATAGAAAAAAATACAGCAATTTGAGATCAAACTGCACTTTTCAAAAACCAAACTGTAGCTTAGTCTTTGACACAGCACCATTTTCAACATCATCTCTACTGAAGTACTGATTTAATTCTACAATGTTATAACTATTGAGCAGAACTGTCCAACACCTAGTAAATACTAGTTTCCAAGTTATCCTAGCATTTCTTAAGTTGTAGTAAAAGATTGTTAATAAAATTAAGGGGAAAGATTTAAAAACACGGGTGTAATTATCAATGATGAGATTTGAAGAAAATAAGTAGAAGGAACAAGGCATTTATTCCTAAAACTGTGAAGTTGAACTACTGAGGTCTAGTATACATCCGCAGAGCTGAAAATATGAATATCTATCTTGAATCCACAGAATTACAATTTCAGTAGCTTCCAACCAAATGGGGCATGAATCCTCGCAATTCTAAGGTAATTTCTTTCACAAACAAAGAAAAATCCTAATTATTTTTTTTTCCCTTAAACATCCTAAAACACTAATCTTGTAAACAAGGTAATTTCACAATTGTGCTATTGGGTAGTTGTATAAAGTAAAAGCAACCAAGATTAGTGCAAGTAATTTTACCCTTCCATTCATAGCCTTCAATGCATTCTGAGCTTCAGTCTCGGATTCGAATGTAACAAAACCAAACCCCTTTGGCCTTTGGGTTTTTTCATCCATTACAAGTCTAGCTGCATCAACAATCATTAGTCACATAAACACCAAAACTAAGCTTACAAGTTACAAACAAGATAAAATATAGCTGAATTTACCTTCTGTTACTGAACCAAAGGGTGAGAACAATTTCTTTAATTCTTGATTGGTAGTGTAAAATGACAGCCCTAGTGAACAAACAAATATTAATTATCACCAATTTGAAATTTTCAAACTTAGGCATCTGTGTGTGCGTGTGGCCGTAAGAAAAAAAAAAGGGGAAAGAAATGAAAGTTTTACTGCTGACAAATAGCTGGGAACTTAATCGTTTCGCCATTGAAATACCTAAACCAGATAAGTAAGTTTCATTCCTCAGTCTATAGAGTTACTGTTTGCAACCAAACACACCGTAGGTTTTTTAGGCCTAAATACCAATTTTAACCCACTTGTATTATAGTCATGTTACTTTGTTTAATTTATTTTAAATTTTTAACTAATATTTAACTGCTTTTATCATTTATTTTAAATGAAAAACACAAAACGAAATTTCACATCAGAAGTTGAATGATTTTTTTTTTAGAAAAGACATATTGGATTTTTTTTATTTTTTTTAAATGAGAACCAATTTGTACATTCGATTCTGGGGGCAATGAAAAGAATATAAATAATTGCAGAGAAGTTCGAAAAATAAAATAAGGAATAGATACTAATAAAGTCTGAATTTCATTTATATCATCAAAATACAATTCATCTCCATCTCGCATCAGAACTACTAAACTACTAGTTAAACAACGCAGATCCAGCATTCCAAACCACAGCTAAACAACTTTACTTATCTAAACAAAATATATCATAAGCTAGGCATTTCATCGAACACATTCAGAGCACTCCACCAACACAAATTAAGAGCTAGTAAACTTGGTAACCGCCTTAGTACCCTCCGAAACGGCGTGCTTGGCCAATTCACCAGGGAGCACGAGCCTCACCGCAGTCTGAATCTCCCGAGAAGTGATGGTAGGCTTCTTGTTGTACCTGGCTAGCTTTGACGACTCCTGAGCCAGCTTCTCGAAGATATCGTTGATGAAGCTGTTCATTATTCCCATTGCCTTGCTGGAGATACCTATATCAGGGTGAACCTGTTTCAGCACCTTGAAGATATATATCTTGTATGTCTCCACGCTCTTCTTGCTTCTCTTCTTCTTCTTGTCAACAGCGCCTGCGCCGGCTTCTTTAGGGAGCTTCTTGCCGGCCTTGGGCTTCTTCTCTGCCGGAGCTTTCTCGGCGACGGGAGCTTTCTCGGCGGCTGGCTTCTTCTCGGCCGGCTTTTTTTCTGCTTTGGGAGCCATTACACAAGTCTAGGGTTTTAGAATTAGGGGAAATAGAGAGAGATGGTTAGGGAGAGATTGGTTTGTAATTGTAAGAGTTGGGAGAGATTTGAGATGTGTATATATAGGGAGATTTGATGGAGTTGTATTGGTTGAATTTGTTTCACGGGGATTGATGAGTTGGCGTGTGTTAGAAGCGTTGGATTAGGTTTTCTGAGTGGATCAAGTATTTGACGGTTTTGATGTGATTTGATTTGTGGCGGAGATGAGAAAGGAGGGAAGCTTCAAATTTTGGATTACCGCCTTTTTTTAACTTGAAATTTTTATTGTACAGTATTTGCAACTCGGTGTATAGTTTGTTTTCCTAAAAAATACTACCTCCGTCCCAATTTATATGAACTAGTTTGACTTTCACGGAGATTAAGAAAAAGTGGTAGAAATAGAGTAAAATTAGTTAAAAAGTGGGTAAAGTGGTGGGACCTATCAATATTTAATAATAGATTTGAGATAGTGGAGGAAAGTAGTGGGTGTAATAGTATTTATTTAATAAAAAAGTGGAGAAGTAGTGGGTGTAATAGTGAAAAGTAGTGTTCAAAAATAGTAAGTATGTTATGTTCATTCTTTTTGGGACGTACCAAAAAGGAAAGTGGTTCACATAAAATGGGACGGAGGGAGTAACAATTTAGTAACAATTTATATTAATTTAATTCGAAATGATAAAAGAAAATTATATACTTAGACTTATAGTATAAAACTTAATTTTTTATAAGTTATTTCTTATATTCAAAAATTCAAATTCAAATTACTTCAATCTACAAACACAAAATTTAATAATATTTATTCTACAATATATTACTACAATATTTTATGTAGCTAGTGATAATACAAATTTGTGTCTTGCACGAAACTTGTTATAATTTTATACTACCATTAAAAATGATTCAAAGTCGGTTTTAACTTGTAATGATGCAGATAACGAAATCAATGTGAACATTGTGACTAACATGTTTTCACAATTCAGAAAATTAGTAAATCACCGGTTCAACTTACTATTATTGGAATAAACGCATGCAGTTCCGTAAAAGAACCCATTTTTCAAAATATTATTCTAGATATCAAAAACAGTTAGGATGTAAAATGTGGTTAAGTTAGAAAAAAACTAATGGATTTCAAACAAAGGTAAATTTAGTAAAGTCCATTAAATGACCACCTAAGGGCTCTATATATACTCTTGTAACACCTACTTGTAAAAGGATTAGCTCATTAATATACCACACTTTAACAATGATGCTAGAAGGAGCTCTTACCTTCTCCTAAAAAACAAAAACATACACATCAAAATCAGTTAGACATATTAACAGATCGAGCTTAATATTTGTTCATCGACTCTAATTCTCCGTTTAAAAATGAAGAATGGCCGGTGAAGCTCAAGGAACAAGCAATCTAGTTCCGAATACTCGCGATATTACTAGTGTTACACGAGTTGAGAAATCAAAAGTGTTAATGGCTCCACGGGCGTTGTTTACCTCACCTCCGAGATCGAGCATATCAGATCCGTTGAACGGATCTCGTAAATTAAAAAGGGATTCTCGACAGCTAGTTCTTATTCCGCAAGGGAGACATGTGTTAACAAGTGATGCTCGTTTACATTTGGAGAAGATTAAGCGGCAAAAACAAGCTCAAGAGAAGCATATTGGAGCTTCAAGCAGTGTTATTGTTGATGATGAACTTGGTCGTTTAGATTTAGAAAGGCAAATATTAGTTGAAAAAGTAAAGCACAAAAAGGAGATAATCAGATTGTAGAAGGAACTCCATGAGGTGTCTGAGGTAATCAGATTGCAGAAGGAACTTCATGAGGTGTCTGAGGGTCATATTCCTCCAAAGTATCAAACTGAGACTTATGAGTCTTCATGGAGAACATCATTGGGGAGTAAATATTCCAAAACGGAAGCGTCTTCTGGTTCGTTCTTATCAAGAAAACGTAAAAATAGAAACGCAGAACAGGAGTACGCTGAGGATGCTGATGAGGATTATGAGGCAGAAGAATCAAGCACGGCTAGCTGTTAGGTCCGATAAGATTGTAGAAGGGGGGTTGAATACAATCTTTACCTTTTTATCGAAATTGTCCGTTAGATAATATTTTAGCAAAGACAAATTTGTGCGGAATTATTTAACACAATTTTTCAAGTTGAATATAACTGTATATTAACTTGATGTGGTGTTACAAAATCAGTATAACAACTTATCAAGATGTTAATAACTAATTAGAAAATTCGACATGAACTTTTCTAATTTAGTTAATAATAATCAAGATAAGAACTAGGAAACTTAATTCGCTAGTAGTACAAGAATCACAAATAGACAAGTTCTAGCGGATAGAATATTACAAAGATGAAGAACTTGAATTTCTGGGAATTGTTTAAGCTTTGGTGTTCTTGAGAGAGAATTCTTTTCTGCTGAATATATTATTTTCTGCTCTGTTTCTTGGTTATGACTTAATCTGCTGTGTTCTGTTCTTTTGTATCAGTCATAAGTCTTGCTAGCTTTCTGTAGGATATTTAACTGCTCCAGCATGACTTAAACTGCTTCCAAGACTTAGTTTTTCTTCATTAAGACTTACACAAACCTCCATTAAGACATAAACCTGGTCGGTATGACTTAATAAAAATTCGGTAAGACTTAAAACAGCTGGCAGGAAGTCGGTATGACTTAATCAGGTCGGTAAGACATAATCTTGAATGGCTCGGTAAGACATAATCCTGAATACTGTCGGTATGACTTAATTTAGGTCATACCGAATTTTTCTTCTCCAAGACATAATTCAACCTTCTTTCTTTAAGTCATATTGATCTATTTAATTAATTAATGATTAATTAATTCATATTTAATTGATACAATAATTAATTTAATAAATAAATTAATTCTTCTAGAATTAATTCATTTAATTAAATCAACTAAATGATTTATATCAATTATAAATGAATTTAATTAAATCAATAAATAATTAATCTAATTCTTACAAACCACTGAAGGTAATAAAGAATTACCACTGACTTGTGTTGACGTTCGATGTACTGTCTGGTTCATGAACGACTAACTTCAATGATGCTTCTTCACTTTTGACTTTAGGTTGTGGTTTGTTTCTTCTCTCAATTCTCTTGTACTGTAACTGACATTCAAACTATCACTCGAAAAATCTTTGTCACTGTTCCAATGAATCCATTCACTTCAATGCTATACCGGGGCTTGATCAGATAACTGAATCGTCTTCCAATGTACGACATCAAAACTATAGATTGACTTTTCTTCTTTCTTCTGACAGATAATACTTCTTGAGATTCCTGTGACAGTTCATATGTATATTTACTTATTACAATTTGATTTAAGTTGATTAGGATCCTCTAACTACAAATAGGCTGAGTCATATGCCTTTCAATCTCCCCCTATTTGTTTGTTAGACAATAACAAGCAAATTCCTAGAGGATACCTCAACTAATCCAACTTAACCAAATGAAAGATAAAACTTTAAATACTAAGTAAATATGAAAAAAGTTCTGGTTTATATTTAACATTTGCCAGATTCAAACATGAAAAATAAATACAAGATAGATGATCCTCTAGACTGATCATATGATACAAATTCCTATCAAGATTTATCTAAGCTCTAAAGATATAACATATAGAGCAATTCTTTTTCTTCAGTTGTCTTCCCTTCTGAATTCTCCTTCTTCTGGCTCATCTGTGACTTGAAGTTTCATGTGTAAATCAGAATCAACAAGACGCTCTCTTCTTGATGACAATCCTTGAGGTAAGACTAAAGGAATTCCAAGCTTCTTTCTCAGTTCACCTTGAAATTTCTTGTAATCTTTTATATTCGTTTGTGCATAGGATCGAATGTGATCTGCAGCTATTACCTTTTTCTTCAGTCAAGAATCCATGATTTCTGAGAGCATATTCAGCATATACCAAGTGTTTTGCATGATGTTCATATAACTCATCTGTCTGAAGATTGATTGAATGAAGTACATCTCCCTTAAGAAATTTTACTTGTGGAGGATCCTTAATCACTTCTGGTCCAGCTCTTTCAGCAAATTCTTTGAACTTCTCATGTAACAACACACCTAGCTCAGAAGATGTTCTCACCTTAGGCCTAAGTACCCAAATCTCTGTCAGCGATCTGTCATAAAAGAACTGAATAGATACTCTGAAAGTTCCAACCTTATGACAATCCACAAATATTACCAGCTCATCAAATTTGGGTTCAAATGCAGAAGTTATCCTGATGACTTCTACCTTTAAAGCCTTTATATACATATCATGAATTGGATTTGTCAGTTTGAATTCCTCGAGAATTTCTCCAAGACGACGATCTTCATAATCAGAACTCTGAGGTGAATCAATTGCTTTTTGAGCACGTTCCCATTTGTCACCGCTCTTTAGTCTGATATATGTCTTTCTCTTCTCAACATTTATAGCATGTAATGCTTGATGTTCAGCTTTCTGAAGTTCTTCATTTCGTGCAATTTGCTCTAATGACTTTTGAAGCTTTTCTTCTCTCATTAGCAAATTAGCTTCCCTCTGAGCAAATAATTCTTCAGATTCTTTCTCTGCTTGTTGAGCTTCATATTCAGATGTCACTGGTCCTTCATCTTCCCAGTGACTAAGATCAGGTTCAGGAAGTTCTTCACCTTGATCAGGGAATTCAAGATCAGCAAAAACATCGAAGTTATCCGGTTCACCCGTGTAATAATAACCTGTGTTCTTGTCTTGAATTTCTTCTTCAGTTTCTTCAACTACTTTCTTCCTCTTATCTCTCCTATCTTCACTTTGGTCAGATTTTCCAGATTTTCCCTCTCTTTCTTTAGTTTTATCTTGTGACCCCTTTGATTTCTCCCCCTTAGTTGAGGAATCCTCTACAGATTTATCAGTTGCCCTAGCTTCAGGATCTTGTTCATCATCATCACCACCCTTACTTGTAAAGAATTCAATTTCTTCATTTGTAGGTTTGCGAGTTTGACTTACAAGATTAAACAGATGTCTTAACCCTTTAGCGCTCACCTGACGTTCACTTTGAGATCCACTCACCTGAAGTGCATGTGTTTCACTCAATTTTATGGTATTCCTCACATCACTCCTCTCAGTTTCCTGAGCTGCTTCCAGATTTGTACCTGCAGTTAAAATCACCCTAGCCTCCTCTGGGAAGGTCAGTGGTGGTGCAATTGGAGTTCGCAAATCCCTGCCCTCAATCAATTCCACTTGTACATTTTGATTTGTAATCTGAATTGCTTCAGTAGTAGATTGATCACGTTGCCTTCCACTTTCTTCAGTCGAAACTGTGAGTGGAAACTCCCTTGAGGGATCTAGGAATGTTTCTCCTAGGAGGGGAGATGATGGTTCCATTAAAGTTGGCAGGGAACCAAGATTTCCCTCAGAAGTCTGTGAAGACTCTTCTACCGTAACTATGGTAGGCAATGTTTCAGACTCTATGTGCTCTCCTGTCAATGTGTCCCTATTTGCATCATAATCTATTTGTTCTCCCATTGTTAGTAATAACAAATGGGTTGTGCTTGACACATTACAGAATGCCATGGCCCTATGGCGAATTTCAATAGTATCATCCCGTTGAGAGGATGATCCTAGTAACTGTTGCATGGCCATATCAACGTCCATATCTTGTTGGGAAGATACGGATGGGCTTACAGTTGCCTCTGAATCAGTTCTACTTTTATTTTGTAGAGGCAGAGCTGTGGGTTCACTCATTATATTTCTTCTTTTCTTTGATCTTTGAAATGGAATTTTCTTTCTGGAGTGAAAGGTTTTAAGTGATGTTAATTCAGTGTTTAGCTCTGTGACCGGGGTTAGAGATTGCGGTCTTACAATCCCTTGGTCAGCCCTATCAACCACTTGGGTTCCAGAAATAGATTGAGAAGTAGAAATAGTTTGAGGAACAAAAGACAATACCTGGTCAGTTGATTTTGCGATAGTCTCTGATAAGATAGGTTGATTTAATTCAGGTTCAAGAACAGATGCAGTTTCTTCCACTGGATGTTCAACAGCAAGTGCAGGTGGTTGAGGAACAATTTGCTGAGCAGGTTCAACTTGTTGATTGCCTTGAACTTCATTATCAACAAGTATGTTTTCCACTGGTGGTTCAGGGTTTTGTTCAGGTTGTTCAGGTTGTGGTACAGGTTCAATAACAGGTAGTTGTATAAAGTTTGACTTGTATTGGGTGACAACTACAGGTATGTTTGTGAATTTAGGCTTGTTGCTGTACTCAGTGAACAATCTGGTAGTAGGTTTACCTGACGCCAGTGATTCTCCATTCAGAAATTGGGCTTGGTTTTCTAGTTCCACTAGATGATTAAAAATCAATGACAGGAATCTTGGATAATAGCATGATACTTTTTGTCCATTATCAAAATTCCTCTTTGCATTAATGATTCTTCTAACCATAGGAACACACAATAATCTACCAATATTAATTCTTCGGTTATGTGCAACTGCATATTTAATATGCTGCAAGAAGGATGGTAATACCCCGGAGTTCCCTTTAGTAGTATTGGCAAAGACTCTAGCTAATGTGTCAAACAGATAGTCCCATTCCTGAACGAAGTTCTTTTTATTCCAGACAGTTTGATCAGGACTGTCTTGATAGAATACACCATTAAAAAAATTTATCAATTCTTGATCTGATGGTAATTCTTCGAAATTGTCAGTTGGAAAATTTAAGACCGTATTTATTGTATTTTCATTCACTGTGTACTGATTGTCTCCTACAGAGAAGACAAATGATCTGTTATCATTAGAAATGACAGCAGTAGTACACATGATTCGCAAGGGTTCAATTTTCAATGGAGCATCTAAGCTCAAAGCAGTGCGAACCAGTGAATTTTCATTTAAAAATCGAATCCACGGTCGAAAAGGTTCAACTGAACATTTTTCTGGATCAAAATAACCGATTAAATTATGTTTAATAATTTCAAATCGATCAGCCATTTTAATCAAGATTTAATTTCTTTGAAAATTTCAGATTTTACAAAATTATAAATTAAAAATTAATTTTTCGAATTAATAAATAATTAAAAATTCGAGAAAATTAAAAGTTGTTGAAAAATTCACACAACAATCTCCTTACACACACGAACACACGTATATTTTTAGATTTTCAAGAATCGAACCCAATTTCTCTGAAAATTAGATCGAAAAATTCGAAATAACAAATTCAAAATCGTTCAAAAACTCAACCAAATCGCGATTTTAAACTATCAAACTGAAGGAAATCGAACAAGAACTAGACGTTTGTGCTTGATTCGTGATTTCAGTTCGGTTTTAAGTCAAAAATTGGACATGAACTCTGTGTATACGCGTGTGTATATGTATGTATCTATTTAGTTCTCTAAGACTTAACTTGAGAGAATGACATAAACTAAAATGACTTAACTCTACTAACTACTATATATATACTAGTTAGACGAATAAGACTTAAAAATAACTAACAAGACTTAAAACTGTTACCTGCTATATATACTAACTGTGATTAAGACTTAAATCTAGAAATAAGACTTAAAAATATACATATTGCGAATAAGACTAAAATTAATTACCAGTAAGACTTATTTAATTACAGACGAATAAGACTTAACTTAAAAACTCGCTATGACTTAACTTATAATAGGATTTAATCAATAGATACGATTATGACTTAACTAAATAAGACTTAACTTAAAAAACTTGAATAAGACCTAATGTTAACAAACTCGAGAATATGACTTAATCTAACAAAAACTCGGTAAGACTTAACCTGTTTAAGTCATACTGATTTTAAGTTAAGTCATATTGATAGTTTTTCCTAATTTTAAGTCATATTTACTTTAAACAAACATTAAAAACACAATAAAATATACAATTAACTTATAAAAATAATAAAAATATTATAGAAAATTAAACAAATAATAAAAATAATTATAAATACCATATGCTATCCTATTAACGAAAACAAAGCAATATTAACAGGACAAACATTACAAAACATATGATAAATTAATTATTAAAATAGAAATAAATATCTACAAATATTCTAAAAATACAGAAATATGAAGTATCAAATAATATGAATAAACAGAGTGAAAAATAACTAAACAAGCAAGAAAATCAGATGGTAAAATAATTATACAAGTGATTTCAAACAACAAATATTCACAGAATAATCACTTACAAAATTATTAAAGATCAAATTTCAGATATTAACAGTATTAATTACTAGGACTGTTTAACATACCCAATTCACTAACAATTTTAGTGAATGAGGATTCATTAAGCGACTTAGTAAAAATATCTGCAGTTTGATCTCCAGAGCCTACAAATAGTAGTTGCACTGTACCATTCATTACATGCTCTCTTATAAAATGATACCTTATGTCAATGTGCTTTGTCCTTGAGTGCTGCACAGGATTGCTGGCGATTGCTATGGCACTTGTATTATCACATAAAATAAGAATATTTTCCAATACAATGCCATAGTGCATTAATTGATTCCTAATCCATAAGATCTGATTACAACAGCTTCCAGCAGCTATATATTCAGCTTCGGCTGTAGAGTTGGAAACTGTTTGTTGTTTCTTACTGAACCAGGATACCAATCTTCCACCTAGGTATTGACAACTCCCAGATGTACTTTTCCTGTCTACAACACTTCCTGCATAGTCAGAATCTGTATATCCAATTAAAGTAACCAGATTCATTAGGGTACCAGATGCCTAAATTAGGCGTACCCTTTAGATATCTTAAGATTCTTTTGACAGCAGTGAGATGGATTTCTTTAGGGTTCACTTGGAACCTTGCACACAAGCATGTGGCAAACATTATATCTGGTCTACTAGCAGTTAAGTAAAGCAATGAGCCAATCATACCTCTATAGCCTGTGATATCTACCTTGGCAGAACTTTCACATAAACCAATTTTGACAGCTATAGTTGATGGTGTCTTTGTTGATGAGCACTCCTCCATGTGATATTTCTTGAGGAGCTCCTTGATGTACTTGGATTGACAAATAAATATTCCATCTTGTCTCTGACTTATTTGTAATCCAAGAAAGAATTTCAGTTCTCCCATCATGCTCATTTCAAACCTACCCTGCATTAACTTAGAAAACTTCTTGCATAGAAGCTCATTAGTAGACCCAAATATAATATCGTCCACATAGACTTGGACTAGTATTATATCATTCTTATGTCTTTTAGTGAAGAGCGTTTTGTCTATGACACCTCTTATAAAACCATTTTCTAATAGAAATTCAGAGAGAGTGTCATACCATTTTCTTGGGGCTTGCTTAAGACCATAGATAGCTTTGTAAAGAAAGTAGACATAGTCCAGATAATCTTGATCTTCAAAACCAGGGGGCTGTTCTACATACACTTCTTCATCTAGCTTACCATTCAGAAAGGCACTCTTGACATCCATTTGATAAACTTTGAATCTTGAGTAGGATGCAAATGCCAAGAATATTCTGATGGCCTCAAGTCTTGCCACTGGAGCATAGGTCTCGTCATAATCAATTCCTTCAGCTTGAGAATAACCTTTAGCTACCAGTCTTGCTTTGTTTCTTATCATAGTGCCATCTTCATCTAGTTTGTTTCTGAATACCCATCTTGTATCCACCACTTTTCTATCTTTAGGTCTGGGTACCAGCTTCCATACTTCTAGTTGCTTAAATTGATTGAATTCATCTTGTATAGCAATCACCCAATCAGGATCAGATAGAGCTTCTTCTATTTTCTTAGGTTCCATGACAGACAAGAACCCAGAATAGTTACATTGATTCTGATAAGCTCTTCTTGTTTTCACACCAACATCTGGATCACCAAGAATCAGCTCAAAAGGATGAGCTCTATTCCAAACAGTGTGTCTGGGAAGAATTGATCTTGATGATTCGCCTTGATCTTCAGTATGATGTTGAGTATGACTTGTTGACCCTTCATTATCTCCCCCTGAGTTGTTGCCAGTTTGACTTATTGATGGTTCAAGAGTATCAGTGGTGTCTTGAAAATTATCATTGTTTTCACCAGCATCACCTTGATCATTACCACCAACATTTGGATTATTATAATCAGCAACAACGTCAGGTTGATTGTCATCATCTGAATCTGAGTCTGACATATCATCAAACTTAAGCTTTTCAGATGGATCTTCATTTTGGATACTTGGGAATTTTGTGTCATCAAATGTAACATTGACACTTTCCATAGTTTTCTATTGATCAATAAGATACAACTTGTAGGCTCTTCTAGTATAACCAATAAATATTGCTTCATGTGCTTTTTCTTCAAATTTACCACCTTGATCATCTCCTTCTTTCAGCACAAAGCATTTTGTCCCAAATACATGGAAGTACTTGAGAGTTGGTTTCTTGTTATGTAGAGCTTCATATGGTGTCTTCATTAAGTCTTTATTGATAAGTGTTCGATTCTGGGTATAGCATGCAGTGTTGACAGCTTCAGCCCAAAAGCTCAAAGGAAGCCTTGATTCACTTAGCATAGTACGTGCAGCTTCAATCAAGGTTCTATTATTTCTTTCAACTACCCCATTTTGCTGAGGAGTTCTGGGAGCCGAGTACTGTCTAGTTATACCCTTTTCAGTGCAAAAGTCATTCAGAACTGCATTCTTGAATTCAGTTCTGTTGTCTGACCTTATAGCTCTTACTGGACGATTAGAGTCCAGCTCAATTAACTTAATGTGATCAACTACCAGTTGTGGAGTTTCATCTTTTCAGTTCAGAAATAGTACCCATGTGAATTTTGAGAAATCATCAACAATCACTAGAGCATATCTTTTTCTTGACATGGACATCACACTAACTGGACCAAACAAATCCATATGGAGAAGTTGTAATGGTTCAGTTATTGATGATGTGATAATGCTCCTGTGAGTTGCCCTTTTTAACTTTCCTTTTTGACAAGCATCACATAGACCTTCCTGAGTAAATTCAATCGAAGGTAAACCTCTCACCAATTCTCTTTTAACTAAAGAATTCATTGTTTTGAAGTTTAGGTGAGAAAGTTTCTTGTGCCATAACCAACTTTCATCAGTGGATGCCTTTGAATAAAAACATCTAATTTCTTCTGTGCTTCCAGAGTTCATATTGGCTATGTACAAGTTTCCTTTTCTTACTCCAGTCAACTGCGGCCTTTCATTTCTCTTGTGTGATATTAGACAATTCTTCTTGTTAAAATGAACTTCATAACCTTTGTCACAGAATTGACTAATACTGAGCAAATTGTGCTCAAGGCCGTTCACAAAAGAGACATCTTCAACGATAACATTTCCAGCTTCTAATCTGCCATATCCATCAGTTTTACCTTTGCTGTTATCTCCCAAGGTAACGACTGGGCCAGCCTTCTCCACCACATTTGTCAGCAGGGCTCTATCTCCGGTCATATGTCTTGAACATCCACTGTCCAGAATCCACATGACTCGATCAACCTGTTTTAAACCCTGCAATGACAAATTGGTTAGACTTTCTTCGGAACCCAAATTTGATTGGGTCAGGAATACTTAAAGAATTGGCCTTTATCAGGCAATGCAACACTTTTTATGAGAAGGACTTGAAGTCCTAATCTTAGAATTAGGTGGTGTTACAGTCCTGGATCTAACATGTTTATTTCTGCTCATATGGTGTCTAGGAACATTCTTATCAACACATGCATGATTATCGTTAAAGTAAGCAGACATTATATTAAAAGCACAAGACATGCAATTAACAGCATTGCATTTCTTATGAGCAGTTTCAATAACAGGAATAGCATGCATGGTAGATATGTTGTTGCATTTATTCATGTTGTTACTTCTACTACTAGTTTTCAAGGAACTAGTAGACTCACCAACTCTTTCTGTTTTCTTAAACACAGACTTTTTATCTTCATCATTTTTAAGAACTTGATTACTTTCTAAGACTACGCCATTAGCTAAATCCTCAATGCGCATCTCTTCCTTAATGATTAAATATGTTGTATCCAAAGGTTCTGCTATGGATGTCTTAAAGAGTGGGTTACTAACACCCTTAAGCACTATTGGTATACCCCTTTCTACAGCACTGACACGATTAGGGGTAATAATGATTTTTCGTCCAATAGCTTCATTATAATCAAACCCAATTCCTACGGTTTGATTAATAGCTTGTTGGTTAAACAACTCTTTAGCCACTTTACATGAATTAGAAGTAGCACTAACCTTTATTTCTGTTAGGAATATGTTGTACTTGATGATAACTTCACAATCAATCAAATTGTTTAAGGTTTTGTAACTGTCAACGGATGAGAATTTATAACTCTATCCGTTGACAGGTAGCTCATCAACGGATGAGGTTTTGTAGCACACTGCAGTATCTCTATGTTATCAGTTGATAATGTTTTTATCCACAGTCATGTTGACTATCAACGGATAGGCAGAATAGGGTAGCCAATTGTAAATAAGCTATGTTATGTAATTCTGTCTAAGTGAAAGTGTATCAACGGATGAAGACAAAACTCTATCAACGGATACAACTCAAATCCACTCTATCAACGGATACAGCTCAAGTTCCAATATCAACGGATACTGCTCAATACATCATCAACGGATGTCAGTGTACATCATCAACGGATAATCATTGACACTGTTTTCTATGATTAGCTGGAGATTAGCAGTTGATAAGGACATGTTTGACTGACAGATCACATGAGTTGATAGTAGATACAAAAAGCAGTATGGCAGCCATACTTTGGAAACACAGAAGAAAGAAGCATTCTATTTACACTATGAATACAAGAAAGGTGCAGGAGACATGTCTGAACACAAGGACAACCTTTCGGCTACATGTGTATTTGGAGTGTAGTAGCAAGTCAACTAGAATTAGATTAGTATTATCTTATTCCAGTAGTACTTGTAAAACTTGGGATATATAACCAAGTGTAGCAACTCTTCGTAGGTTAAGAAAATAGACATATTTGCTTAGGGTTTCTTGAATATCCTTAGAAGCAAAGAGTTGTAAAAACGGCAGCTGTGTACATTTTGTATCACAGAGTTTTCTTCAAATAAAAGCTTCAGGTGGTGCATATTAACCACCTGATTTTATATGTGTTTGTGTTTAAATCTTACATTGCAATTATCTCTTCATAAGTTTCTGAAGTTCTTATCAGAAAGTTATAAATATCAAGAATTGTATTCAACCCCCCCTTCTACAATTATACAAGTGTGTAATCTGGGAATAACAATTGGTATCAGAGCAAGCTTCTAACATATTTGAAGTTTAAAGATCAACACACTTCCAACATGTCTAAGAAGAATTATGGAGTGAAGATTCCAGTTCTTAATAGAGAAAATTACTTTCACTGGAAAGTAAAAATGCGTCTACATCTCTCGTCTATTGATAAGGGTTTTGTGGATTGCATTGACAAGGGTCCTCACGTTCCAATGAAGACAGCAACAAGAGTTGGCCTGGCTGATGATGTGCCTGACACTTTCATTCCCAAACCTGTTTCTGAGTGGAGTCTTGAAGATATTGCAGAAGTCCACAAAGACAAAAAGGCCATGAATATTCTGTTCAATGGTCTAGAAACAGACATGGTTGACAATGTTATTAACTGCACTACCGCCAAGGAAGTATGGGACATTGTTCAAACCCTGTGTGAAGGAACAGAACAGGTAAGGGAAAACAAGATGCAACTACTAATCCAACAGTATGAACATTTTCACTTTAAGAGTGGAGAAACATTGAATGATACATTTAGTAGATTTCAAAAGCTACTAAATGGTTTGAAACTGTATGGAAGAATCTATCAAGTTAAAGATTCTAATCTCAAATTTCTGAGATCACTGCCCAAGGAATGGAAGCCAATGACTGTTTCTCTAAGAAACACTCAAGAGTACAAGACATTTACTCTTGAAAGGCTCTATGGAACTTTAAAGACATATGAGCTGGAAATGGAGCAGGATGAAGAGATTGAGAAGTCTCAAAAGAAAAGTGGGTCAGTTGCACTTGTTGCCAACTTGGAGCAAAAGGAGGAAAAGACGGAAACTGCTAGTTCTACACCAAACAGGGAGGTTTGTAAAGGTAGAGCAGAATCAAGCAGGAGCAAGGAAAAGGTGTCTGAGGAATTGAATGCTCTTCAGCAGGATGAATTGGATTAGATAGATGAGCACTTAGCTTTTCTATCTAGGAGATTCTCTAAGCTGAAATTCAAGAGAAACTCTGGGATGGCCAAGCCATTTAACAAGGATTTTTCCACAAACAACTATGTGGATAAATCCAAAATTAAATGCTACAATTATGGAATTGCTGGTCATATGATAAGTGAATGCAGGAAACCTAGATCTGAGAACAAGGGAAAGCCAACTGAGGTTGTTGACTATAAGAAGAAATATTTTGATCTTCTCAGGCAGAAAGGAAAGGCATTCTTGACCCAAGAGTATGACTGGGCTGATGACAATCATTCTAATGATGATGTTGAGTTAGTCAACCTTGCTTTAATGGCTGATTCTGGAGAGCAGGAAGCAAGTTCAGCTAGCAATCAGGTATTTTCTACTAATCTCTCTGAGCTCACTAAAGAGGAATGCAATAGTGTTATAGATGAAATGTCTGCTGAACTATATCACTTAAGTGTTACTCTTAAGTCACTTACTAAAGAGAACAATAGAATTAAAGAGTCTAATCTGTTTTTAAGTGATATAAATGCTGCTCTAGAATCTCAATTTCTAGAATTTGAGAAAATGAGAGTTGATTGCAATAATGCTAAAAGTGAACTTGAAGCTGTGTTAAAAAGAGAACTGATTTTAAAAGACCAGCTTGAAAAAGAACAAGGGATAATTGCTAAATTTCAAAGTTGTAGGAATATTTCTCAAAACATAATAGAAGTTCAGGGAATAGAATCATTTGTGAAGGATACCTGGACTCAAAGGAAAAAGGAGCTAGAACCTGGCCTTGAGGATCTAGAGACTATTTGTGAATCAACGGATAGTGATCATCCGTTGACAGATGAACCGTCAACGGATGAGAGGTATCCGTCGACTAACAAAAAGTCTGTTAGTAAGAAGGAACTTAGGAAACTGGATATCAAGTATGGTCCAGTAAACAAGAATTTTGTTAGTGGTGAGTGCAGCAAAACCAAATCCAGTGGGAAGGCTAAGACAGGTGATTTACACAACAAAAAGGCTGTTGGTAAATCAGACAATGAAAAGGTAGAAATTGAGGGCAAAAAGAAAAAGAACAGAAATGGTAAGATAGGCATCAACAAGAAAAACAATTACTCTCCTGACAAGTTTGCTCCTAGGAAAACTTGTAGTAATTGTAATAGTGTCAATCATCTATCTTCTAATTGCAAGATTGTCAACAAGGCTCCTGTTCATGTACCTCAACCAATGCCATGTATGCCTGCAATGCCTGTTATGTCTGGTTTGTATCAAAATGCTAGTTTTTCAAATCCATATGTGAACATGCCATATGTGTCTAATCCATACCTTCAATCTATGAATGTGCCACAAATGTCATGGAACCTACCTAACATGAATAATATGTATGCCAATTTTCCACACATGCATGCATCCAATATTCATGCAAATGAGCATTTGTCAAACCCCATTACTCAAGCATCTACACCTAAGTTGAAGAATGCTAAGAGTGCAAAGTCAAAGGCTAACTAGAAAGGACCCAAGGAAGCTTGGGTACCAAAATCAACTTGATTTGTTTTTGAAATGTGTGCAGGGAAACAGAAGGAATCTATGGTACCTAGACAGTGGATGCTCTAGGCACATGACAGGAGATTCAACCCTGCTCACAGAATTCAAGGAAGGAGCTGGCCCTAGAATTACCTTTGGAGATGACAGCAAAGGATATACTAAGGGATATGGCCTGATTTCAAAAGACAATGTCATCATTGAAGAAGTGGCTTTAGTTGAAGGTTTGAAGCACAATTTGCTGAGTATCAGTCAGATTTGTGATAAAGACTATGAAGTAAAGTTCACAAAAGAAGCCTGTGTTGTTTCTGCCAAGGAAGACAACAATGTGGTATTGACAGGCTTTAGAAAAGGAAATGTTTACATAGCTGACTTCAATTCAGCATGCTCAGAATCCATTACTTGTCTCTTCAGCAAAGCAAGTAAGGATGAGAGTTGGCTATGGCATAAGAAGCTGTCACATTTGAATTTTAAAGTTATGAATGATTTGGTAAGAAAGGATCTTGCTAGAGGAATCCCTCAATTGGAGTTTGTCAGAGATGGGCTGTGTGATGCCTGCCAATTAGGGAAACAAAAGAAATCATCCTTCAAAAGCAAGACAGAGTCATCCATTGTTAAGCCTCTTCAATTGCTGCATATGGATTTATTTGGTCCAGTAAATGTCATGTCTATTTCAAAGAAGAAATACTGTCTGGTGATTGTAGATGATTTTTCTAAGTTCTCATGGACTTTCTTCCTGCATTCCAAGGATTGTGCAAGTGAAATCATCATCAATCACCTCAGAATGCTAAACAATGGTTCTGAAGACAGAGTACAAAGAATCAGGAGTGACAATGGTACTGAATTCAAGAATTCCACAATGAAGATTTTCTGTGAAGAGAATGGAATTGTCCACGAGTTTTCTGCTGCCAGAACACCTCAACAAAATGGGGTTGTTGAAAGGAAAAACAGAACTCTCATTGAAGCAGCTAGAACAATGTTAAGTGAATCAAGGTTACCAACATATTTCTGGGCTGAAGCTGTCAACACTGCATGCTTTACTCAGAATATTTCCTTGGTCAATCAAGCTAAAGGAATGACTCCTTATCAGTTATTAACCAACAAGAAACCAACTTTAGCTTTTCTACATGTCTTTGGATGTAAGTGTTTTGTGCTAAGGAATCATGGAGATAACTTAGGCAAATTTGAAGCAAAGGCAGATGAAGCTATTTTCGTTGGATATGCAGCAGGGAAAGCCTACAAGGTCTACAATCTAAGAACCAACATTGTTATGGAATCTGTACATGTTGTGTTTGATGATCAAAAGATTCTAGGCCTAAATGATGAAGGTTACCATGAAAAGTTGGAATTTGAGAATGAAGGTGAAGGAAGAATGTACTATGATGATGATGAGGAGAATGAAGATCATGACCACAGAGATCCACCTAGAGCTGTTATACCAACTAGAAGTGATGCTTACACTGAAAATGAAGCATCTGTTGATAGTCATTCTGGAACATCCGTTGACAGTCATTCTGCAACATCCGTTGACACTATTAGAGATGCATCCGTTGACAGATATTCTCAAGCATCCGTCGACAGGCAAAATGATGCATCCATTGACAGTCAACTTCATAACTCAGCAAGGACAACAAACTCAGGGGGAGTTTCTCAAGGTCAAAATTCAATGCTAAATCAACATGATCATGGAAATGAAGCAACCTCATCAAGATCAAACCTTCCACCTGCAAGAAAATGGACTAGAAATCATCCATTTGAGTTAATCATTGGTGAATCAAATTCAAGAGTCCAAACTAGAAGGGCCACTCAAGCAGAATGTCTATACAGTAGCTTCCTGTCTCAAGAGGAACCTAAGAAAGTGGAAGATGCCCTTCTAGATCCAGATTGGGTGTTAGCAATGCAAGAAGAGCTAAACCAATTTGAAAGAAATAAAGTATGGAAACTTGTGCCCAAACATGATGATAGAAGTGTCATAGGTACTAAATGGGTTCTCAAGAATAAGACAGATGAAAATGGCATAATTGTGAGGAATAAAGCTAGATTAGTGGCAAAGGGCTATTCTCAAGAAGAAGGAATAGATTTTGATGAAACTTTTGCTCCAGTAGCAAGACTTGAGGCAATAAGAATCTTTCTAGCCTATGCAGCACATGCCAATTTCAAAGTCTATCAGATGGATGTCAAAAGTGCCTTTCTAAATGGGGAACTGGAAGAAGAGGTCTATGTCCATCAACCTCCTGGTTTTGAGGATCCAGAATTTCCAGAATATGTATATCTTCTCATGAAAGCACTTTATGGTTTGAAGCAAGCACCAAGAGCCTGGTATGACACTTTATCTCAATTTCTTTTGGAGAACCACTTCACTAGAGGTACAGTAGATAAAACCTTATTTCATAGGGATATTAATGGCTCTTCAATACTTGTTCAAATCTATGTAGATGATATTATTTTTGGGTCTACAGATGAGAAGCTTTGCAAAAAGTTTGCCAAACTTATGCAAAGTAGGTATGAAATGAGCATGATGGGTGAATTAACTTACTTTCTTGGCCTACAAGTAAAGCAAGTTAATGAGGGCATTTTCATAATTCAAACAAAATATATTTATGATCTCTTAAAGAAATTTGACTTAATGGATTGTACATCTGCTAAAACACCTATGGCCACTGCAACTAAGCTTGAGTTGAATACTAAGGAAAAGTCTGTGGACATCTCAAGCTATAGAGGCATGGTAGGTTCACTTTTATACCTAACAGCTAGTAGACCTGATATAATGTTTTCTACTTGTCTTTATGCTAGATTTCAAGCTGATCCTAGAGAGTCTCACTTAATAGCTATTAAAAGAATTTTCAGGTATCTCAAGGGAACACCAAACCTTGGCATTTGGTACCCAAGAGAATCTGGTTTTGATCTAACTGGCTATTCAGATGCAGATTATGCAGGTTGCAGAGTTGATAGGAAAAGTACTACAGGTTCCTGTCAATTTCTAGGAAACATGCTTGTGTCATGGTTCAGTAAGAAACAAAACTCAGTCTCCACTTCTACAGCTGAAGCTGAGTACATTGCGGCTGGAAGCTGTTGTGCACAGATTCTATGGATGAGAAACCAACTCATTGACTATGGTCTAAAAGTTGAGAAGATTCCAATTTTCTGTGACAACACAAGTGCTATTGCCATCACAGGGAATCCAGTGCAACATTCGAGAACCAAGCACATTGACATCAAATACCACTTCATAAGAGAACATGTGATGAATGGTACAGTAGAAATGCACTTTGTGCCAAGTGAAATGCAGCTTGCATATATCTTCACCAAGCCTCTTGATGAATCCACATTCACAAGATTGGTAGGTGAGCTAGGTATGTTTAACTTGTCATAATTTCTAGTGATATTTGATTTCGATGAATTGAAGCTGGAAATGTGTTTTGATTCACTTGAAAGTTAAAACTTTCAGAAAAATTTTCTGCTGAAATTTTGCCGAAGGCAAAATTAGCTTATCAACGGATATCCTTTATCCGTTGATAGTATAAACACATTACTAGATTTTTGCATGTCAACGGGTAACAGGCTATCCACGTCATCAACGGATAAACTGTATCTCAACCGTTCATTCTATATCCGTTGATATACAATTTTTTTTTAACCGTTGGTAACCGTGTATATCTAATCATGGCTGTACTTATTCTCTTTTTTATTTATTATCTGACAGTTACTTTTGACCAATGGAGTAATTACTTTTAATTATTTCATTTTTAATTCTTGAAAAATATAAAAGGCGGACTTGTACTCTCACATCTCACTTTTATTCATTTTCAAGCATATCAAAAGTTAACTGCATCTTCTTCCCTAAAACTCTCTGTAACCAAAGTTCAATCACTTCAATGGCGCCTATTGTTAAGATGATGTCCTCCACTGGGTTTACCTATGAGAAGAACAATTTCGCGGCCTTTGTTGACACAGTGAATGCTCCAGAAGCTTACCACACTTTGATGAGTTTCGTGAAGAAATGCAAACTGTCATATGCTATGACGGCCACCACTCCCTTAATCCACGAGGTAATTGAAGAAATGTGGACATCTGCTGAGTACAATGGCACAGACGGTACAATTGCTTTTTCTTTAAAGGGTAAAAACTATGTGGTTAATTCTGATGTAATAACTGCTTGTTTAAAATTGCCTGAGAATAACTGTCTGAAAGTACCTACTGATGCTGAAATTGTTGCCATGCTTAATTCTATTAATTATGCCCTTAGTACTGAAAACTTAGGGAAAATTGCTAGAAAAGGAATGGTTAAAGAATGGAGCTATTTCTGTGATGCCTTCATTAAAACTTTTTCAGGAAAAATTAGTAATTTTGATGCTGTTACCCAGTCCATGCTAACAATGATGTGTATGCTTTTAAATGATAAATTCTATAATTTTGGGACATTAGTTATGAATAAGATAGCTGCAAAGTTGGGTAAAAAGGAAACTAGGAGCAAGAATATCTACTTTGCTAGATTTTTAATGCTCTTAGCACTGCATGTGTCTGAGAATAAGCTATCCATTGCTAACCCGGATAGCAAGTTCCAATGTTTTGTTCAGGAGAAGAGAGTCTTAAGTGACCTGATTCGAATGAACCTCAATGCAGGAGTACAGTTGGTATATCTACCAATTGTTCAGGTAACTATCTCTAACTCTGAAACCCCTATCTCCAACCCCCAAATTTCTTTGCCTTCTAGTGTCACAATGGAGTCTGTAGTTGTGACCAAACAGGCTCCTACCAAAGTGACCAAATCCAGAGTTCCAAAACCACATTCTAAAAAGCAAACCTCAAGTGTCTCTCAAAAGACACCTGTTGTAAAATCTACCAAACCTCTTGAGGGGAGTGTGAAGGTGGTAGTGAGTGGTGAGGGACAGGGTGAACATCAAAGAAGCCCTAAGGATAAGGAAGGAGAGATGAGTGCAACCACCATTTCAGTCTCTCAAAAGACTGCTAATGTAACTATAGGCCAAATTCTAGTTACACTCTCTCAACAGAGTGTGACTACTGAATCAAGTTCCCCACAAGGAACACTGCACAAGAGGGTTAGGGACACATATAGCCCAATCTCAAAAACCTATGGAAGAAGAGTGAAATCTAAAACCACAGGGGGATCACAGGGTGCACACACTGTACAGGAAACTGTACCTTCTCAAACTCAGTTTGATGTGGCTTCAATAAATGTGGAGTCACAGCCCCTTGATCTTAATCTTCAAATCGACACACATTACAATCCACCATCACCAACTCCATCTCTGGATGTGGATATGATATCTACATCAATTCCTGATTCTCCATCTTTAAGATTCTTGGAGAAGCCCCACTCTGTAATTGGTGGTCATCATCTTTTAGATGATTTGTTGTACCATCAATCTTCCCTTCCAGAATTCTCAACACAGACTATGGCCTCGAACTTAAAATCAATCTCCACAGATTCAGTGTTGGTTTTCTCTTCAACGGATATATTTATTCCTTCCTCAACGGATATCCTTCATCCATTGACAAGTGTTTCTCCATCAACGGATGTGCCTCTATCTAGCCATCCGTTGACAGCTATAACTACTCCATCAACGGATATTCCTTATCCGTTGATAACTCACTCTACCACTGCTATATCTGACATTCCAGTGTCAAGTGTAGAGGAGGTCTCAGTAGTTGAAACACTTTTAGGATTGAGGGAAGGGAGTGAGAGGCTGCCTTGTGAGCAGGCAAAAGGAGAGATAAATAATGAGAGGCTGGCCATTTTTTCCGGTCAGGCAAAAGGAGATTTTGAGAGTTCCACCTTAGTAGGTGAAGGTGAGGGTGTGAGAGGTGTGAGCCAAGGGGAGCCCTTGATGCAAGAAAAGAGAGATGAGGGGAGAGAAGGGACTACAGGAGAGATAAGGATGGAAGAAGCAGCCATTGCTAGTGAGTCAATGGGGGTTGAGGATGCATCCAAGGAGATGGAATATCAAAGAGAATATCAGTCCATGATTGACTCCATTTCTTTGGATGCTGAAACCTTTACTCACCCTGTTCCTGCCTATCAAATTCTGGCACAACAGGGCAATGTGGAAGCAGAGGAGGCAATGCACCTAGTGCACACCTCACAGTCTCTACTTAGAGCTAAGGAATCTATAGCAGCTCTGCCAACCACTGCTGAGAGTGATGAATTTGACAATTCTGAAGATGAAGACAACCAGAGCTCTGAAGATGAAGGTGGTAGCAGTATTCATGATTTTGCATTTGCTCAAAACTACACCTATCATCAACTTGATATGGAAATCATAAGGCAATATAAATCTGCCCTGGCTGAGCACCCAGAAGCAGATCCACAGAGAAAGGTTGTTCTTCAACAGGCAATTGACTCCCTAAAATTACAAAAGATGCAAATGGTGATTCAGAGATCCAACTTAGAGGAGGTCAAACAAGAAATCAAGGATGTGAAGATCTCTGTGGATTCCAAGCTAGAGCAACTAGCTCCTACAGCCACTCAGAGGGTGTTGCAACAAAGGTTCCTCAAAGAAGACAACCTGGCTAAGTCTGTGCAACTTCTCAATTCAAGAGTGGAAAAGATGGAATCCCAGATGGAGCAGTTTCTTCAACATCAGAAACTACAAACCCAACTGCTAGAGAAGTTAGTTGCAACCCCAACTTCTAGTCAAACCCTTGATGCTAACAAAAAGGGGGAGAAAGTGGAAGAGGCTGTGGCAACTACAAGTCAAATCTTAATTTCTGAAAGCAGGGAAGCAGCAAGTCAGGGGGAGCAGCAGCCTACCATAGTGGTCAATCCACAGGAATTCATTCTCACAGCTTCCCCCAGCAAATCCAAACCTGAACAAGTAGCTCTATCTGAAGAGTTTGATCTCTCAAACTTGACAGAAGAGGAAAAGCTAGCCAAAATTGAAGCTCTACAAAAGATAAAAGTGGAAAACTATGAAAGGATAATGAGGACAGAAAGATTGATCAATCAATCTATTGCATCAACTCTGTTCTCTAGCCAAACCTCAGCTCCAACAATATCTACAACAATTCTGAAGGTGCTCACTCCAGCAATTGTGGCTCCTACATTCTATGATGCTGAGCCTTCTCATGTTAAGGAATTTGAACCCTACATCAAATCAAGACCCTTCTCACCACCAAAAGCAAATGGGAAGAACAAGTTACAACTGGACTTTCCATTTCCCAAGGATGATGAAGAGAAGCTGATGGGTAAGGCAATCAAGGAATTCAAGGAGAAGACTAACAGTTGTGTGAGAGAATGGATGGCTGTAATCATAAGGAATGGAAAAGTTCTAAACATATCCAACAACCATCCTAGATTTGTTGAAGCCAAGAGAGAAGAGACTTCAAGGCTGCTAAGAGAATCTCAACCAAGCACTGAATATCAATATGAAAACTCAGATGAGAAGCAAGCAAGGCTGGCTCAAGAGTTATTGGATGAGGTAGAGGATGAATTGAGGGAACCTGAGGAAGTTCCCAAATTCAAAAAGAAAGGGAAATCAGTCCCCAAATCCAAGAGATTAAAATCAAAGGCAAGGAGGCCTGTCTCTCCAGAAATTGAAAACAAAGAGACAGTTGGTTCATCACAACCTATTGATGTAAAAGTATTCAACCCATATGTGAATTTCCATGGTGAACCTATAGTACCTAAAGAGGAACCAATGAATCTTGACTCCATTGAGGTTCCTTCATTCTTGCTGAAGCCTCAACAGAAGCCTACACAGAAGAAAAGGAAACCAAGGAAGCAACCTTCAAAGGAACCAATTCAAGTTGCTAGGGTACCTGCTATTGTCAGGCAGCCAATCTTGGAAAACAAGGATGATTTTATCTATCAGGCAGATATTGAAGAATACTCTGACATGAATCTTTATCTGGATGAATTGTCAGAAGTAAGAGGAATTGACAAATATAGACATTTGCCTGAAAGATTGGTCTTTGTATACAAGGGAGGAATGGAAAGGACATGGCCACTACAAAGGGTTCTTGGAGAAAATTATCATACCTTAACCAAAGTGTTCTCTGCAATCAAGAGATACACAGGGTTCTCCAAGATAGCAAAAGGGGAGATACTGGACAGAATAGAACAAATAAGGAGGGATTGGAACTCACCATCAAGTCTACCAAGGAAAATGAAGATCCCATACAATGGACAAAAAATCCACCTCCAACCTTTCTGGATGATGGAGTTCAGGGATGAAGATGGTAACAGGAGATTCTTCAGGTTAGAAGACCAACTACCAAAGGCTAGTTCTCAATACCTGAGATGGCTACAATAAAAGCTAAATCCAAAGGTAGATGAAGAAGATGCCTTCTATAGGCAACTCCAAATACAGATTGAGTCCAACTCTGCCAAGGAAGGAAAATCAAGGGTGATGCCAACAAGAGGAAAGAAACAGTCCTAATCTGCTCAGTCTAGAGGAGCACTTCTCTGTAAATTTCTCAAACTTTCAGTTTTTAATTGTTGTAGCTTAATACAATTTATGCATTGTTCTTTATATATCTTTAGGAATGTTTTGTTATCATCAAGGTCCTGAATTTATGCTTTATTGCCATCAAGTATAAATTGGGGGAGATTGTTAGGAATATGTTGTACTTGATGATAACTTCACAATCAATCAAATTGTTTAAGGTTTTGTAACTGTCAACGGATGAGAATTTATAACTCTATCCGTTGACAGATAGCTCATCAACTGATGAGGCTTTGTAGCACACTGCAGTATCTCTATGTTATCAGTTGATAATGTTTTTATCCACAGTCATGTTGACTATCAACGGATAGGCAGAATAGGGTAGCCAATTGTAAATAAGCTATGCTATGTAATTCTGTCTAAGTGAAAGTGTATCAACGGATGAAGACAAAACTCTATCAACGGATACAACTCAAATCCACTCTATCAACGGATACAGCTCAAGTCCCAATATCAACGGATACTGCTCAATACATCATCAACGGATGTCAGTGTACATCATCAACGGATAATCATTGACACTGTTTTCTATGATTAGCTGGAGATTAGCAGTTGATAAGGACATGTTTGACTGACAGATCACATGAGTTGATAGTAGATACAAAATGCAGTATGGCAGCCATACTTTGGAAACACAGAAGAAAGAAGCATTCTATTTACACTATGAATACAAGAAAGGTGCAGGAGACATGTCTGAACACAAGGACAACCTTTCGGCTACATGTGTATTTGGAGTGTAGTAGCAAGTCAACTAGAATTAGATTAGTATTATCTTATTCCAGTAGTACTTGTAAAACTTGGGATATATAACCAAGTGTAGCAACTCTTCGTAGGTTAAGAAAACAGACATATTTGCTTAGAGTTTCTTGAATATCCTTAGAAGCAAAGAGTTGTAAAAACAGCAGCTGTGTACATTTTGTATCACAGAGTTTTCTTCAAATAAAAGCTTCAGGTGGTGCATATTAACCACCTGATTTTATATGTGTTTGTGTTTAAATCTTACATTGAAATTATCTCTTCATAAGTTTCTGAAGTTCTTATCAGAAAGTTATAAATATCAAGAATTGTATTCAACCCCCCCATTCTACAATTATACAAGTGTGTAATCTGGGAATAACAATTTCTAGCTCAGCTATTGTCTCACGTTGTTGAACCACTATCAACGCTAGAGACCTCTCAAGTTCTTTTAGAATTCTTATTTCTAATTTTTGTTTATCATGGCAATTTTGTACATCGTGTAATTCTGATAATTGATTACTAAGATCTGTATTTAACAAATTGATCCTTTCAATCTCTCTATTAGCATAACCTAGTGAATCACTAAGTTGATAAATATATTGACTTTCAGTACATGATACCTCAGATGAAGTACCACTGGAGTTATCAGATTTTGCCATCAGGGCAAGATTGCCATACTCTTCTTCTTCAGAGTCTGTATCATCCCAACTCTTTCCAGCAGCCACATAGGCTTTACCTGTCTTCTTCTTCTCAGATCCAAAGTCTTTTCTTTGGTTTTGTTTTGGCTTCTGACATTCAGTAGCGAAATGTCCAAGTTTATTACAGTTGTAGCATCTAATTTTACTTCTTTCAACTGTTCCAGTTTTGTAACCTCCTCTGTTACTTGAGGATGAAGAACCTCCTCTCTGGAACCTGTTATTGTTAGATTTGTACCTGAACTTAGGATTCTTCCTGAATCTGAAGTTGCTGAATTTCCTTACCAACAAAGTCATGGACTCATCTTCCAACTGTTCTAGCTCTTCTAACGAATAGAAGTCTCCTTCATCTGGACTAGCATTCGTTTGACCAACTTCAACTTTAAGCTTGCCACTGTCAACACTACAAGATTGAATAACCTTATCTTCCACTTCCTGTTTGTTCTCAACAATAAGAGCTGTAGAAGTATTAGCAACTCTTCCTTTTCCATAAATCTCCTTTTGTTGAGATTGTTCCAGTTCATAGGTTTTTAAAACACCAAAGAGTCTTTCTACAGTAATTTCACTTAGATTCCTCGACTCTCTGATAGCTGTAATCCTATGTTCTAGATGAACAGGCATTGACAGTAGAAATTTTCTGTTGATCTCTTTCTGAGTGTAGTACTTGCCATGCATTTGTAAATTGTTGACAATTTTGTTATATCTTTCAAACGCATCTTGAATACTTTCATTGGATGCTGATCGAAAGTGTTCATACTCAGATGTCAGAATTTCTAGTCGATTCTCCCTAACTTCCTCTGTTCCTTCATTCACAGTTTCAATGGTTTCCCACATTTGCTTTGCAGTCTTGCAGTTTATCACATGACTGTACATTACAGAGTCTAGAGAATCTATTAAGATCAGTCTTAAATTAATGTCAAGTCCAGCTTCCTCTCTTTCAACAAGAGTGTATTCAGAAGAATCTTTGTGTACAAACCTTGCAGGGGCAACAACTTTTCCATCAGTGACAACTTCAGGATTTAATCCAAAAGGTATTATTGGTCCTTCTGATAAGACTTTCATGTATTTAGGATTTGCAACCTCGAGGAACATTAACATTTTGTTCTTCCACATATCATAACTGTTTTTGTCATGATTATGGGAATTTTCACAGTTCCAACTTTAGAAGACATGATGAATTTTTTAAGAGAGTAAAAAAAATTTGGGGATGATTTTTAATCGAGTAAAATGGGATCTTTGATTTGTGTATCAATCAATCGGCTCTGATACCAATTTTTAGGTCCGATAAGATTGTAGAAGGGGGGGTTGAATACAATCTTTACCTTTTTATCGAAATTTGTCCGTTAGATAATATTTTAGCAAAGACAAATTTGTGCGGAATTATTTAAGACAATTTTTCAAGTTGAATATAACTGTATATTAACTTGATGTGGTGTTACAAAATCAGTATAACAACTTATCAAGATGTTAATAACTAATTAGAAAATTCGACATGAACTTTTCTAATTTAGTTAATAATAATCAAGATAAGAACTAGGAAACTTAATTCGCTAGTAGTACAAGAATCACAAATAGACAAGTTCTAGCGGATAGAATATTACAAAGATGAAGAACTTGAATTTCTGGGAATTGTTTAAGCTTTGGTGTTCTTGGTGTTCTTGAGAGAGAATTCTTTTCTGCTGAATATATTATTTTCTGCTCTGTTTCTTGGTTATGACTTAATCTGCTGTGTTATGTTCTTTTGTATCAGTCATAAGTCTTGCTAGCTTTCTGTAGGATATTTAACTGCTCCAGCATGACTTAAACTGCTTCCAAGACTTAGTTTTTCTTCATTAAGACTTACACAAACCTCCATTAAGACATAAACCTGGTCGGTATGACTTAATAAAAATTCGGTAAGACTTAAAACAGCTGGCAGGAAGTCGGTATGACTTAATCAGGTCGGTAAGACATAATCTTGAATGGCTCGGTAAGACATAATCCTGAATACTGTCGGTATGACTTAATTTAGGTCATACCGAATTTTTCTTCTCCAAGACATAATTCAACCTTCTTTCTTTAAGTCATATTGATCTATTTAATTAATTAATGATTAATTAATTCATATTTAATTGATACAATAATTAATTTAATAAATAAATTAATTCTTCTAGAATTAATTCATTTAATTAAATCAACTAAATGATTTATATCAATTATAAATGAATTTAATTAAATCAATAAATAATTAATCTAATTCTTACAAACCACTGAAGGTAATAAAGAATTACCACTGACTTGTGTTGACGTTCGATGTACTGTCTGGTTCATGAACGACTAACTTCAATGATGCTTCTTCACTTTTGACTTTAGGTTGTGGTTTGTTTCTTCTCTAAATTCTCTTGTACTGTAACTGACATTCAAACTATCACTCGAAAAATCTCTGTCACTGTTCCAATGAATCCATTCACTTCAATGCTATACTGGGGCTTGATCAGATAACTGAATCGTCTTCCAGTGTACGACATCAAAACTATAGATTGACTTTTCTTCTTTCTTCTGACAGATAATACTTCTTGAGATTCCTGTGACAGTTCATATGTATATTTACTTATTACAATTTGGTTTAAGTTGATTAGGATCCTTTAACTACAAATAGGCTGAGTCATATGCCTTTCACTAGCTTATCAGCGAAAGATATAATGCGGTTCAAGGAGTTCATCAAGTCACACTCGGGAGAGACTGAGGTCTCTTCGGAGAGTCCGTTAATCAAGAGTATTGAAAAGGCTAAGGTAAACAGGGATCTTAAGGTACCGCCAATGGACCAGTTCGACGGGTTCACGGACCCCTATGACTTCGTTAACCTCTTTGATGGAAGAATGTCTTTCTTTGGTCACACTGAGGTGGCGAAGTGTCAGTTCTTCCCGACGTGTTTAAAGGGCACAACCCTCATGTGGTTCAACAACTTACCAGCAAGGTCTATAAAATCGTGGATTCACTTGAAAGAAAAGTTCAAGTCAAGATTCTCTACTAACAAAAAAGGAAAAAAGTTAACGGCCTCTCTCGTGAATATTCGCCAAAGATCAAATGAAAGCGTTCGGGAGTACTTAAATCGTTTTTGAGCAAAGATGATTCAAATCCCAGATTTAGTGGAAAACTTAGCGATGACATACCCGGCGGTAGAAATTGATAGGTCTAGACACAATGCGGTGCTCGAAGAATACTTTAAAAAGGAACCTCAATCACTTCAAGCAGCTATACAGTTGTTTGAACATAGACTAACTCTTCAGGAGGCTGTGGGAAGCATACAGTATTCTAGATCTCCAAGGGGCAAGGGCTAGGATGAATAGGCTACTTGAACTAACCTCTCGATGAGATATCGTCGAGGTCATTGAGGAAACCGAGGTGTGCGAAGAACACAAGCAAGATCGCCAGTTCAACTAAAGAAGGAAGATGAAACCTCATATACATCAAGCAGCTCATTCGCATCACAGGTATCCCCATCCATCTTAAGAAATTCTACCCATAAAAGTCTCTAGTTTGCATCGCCTATCTCTTTAAGTTATTTAAGTTAAGGTACGAAGTAAATCTCTAAGCTATTGTGTAATCAAATTTCTTCCATGATTCGTTCCGCATGTGAATGAGTTGTGTTTAAAGTCGACATTTGTTTTAAGTTTATTATGAATGAAGGTTCAAGTTAAAGTCAAAATCTTAAACTTCCATTCACAATATGTTATGTTACATTTTACTTATAAAAAATTTCTATCCATATTTTAAACTTCTAGCGTACAAAATACGCACATAGCTCCTTTCTATGACCTATAAGGTCATTTAAAGTCGTTTATCCAATGAAAATTCGAGAAAAGAAAAATTCATCTCCAAAGCGACTCGGTCGATCTCCAAATGAAACTCCAAAGTAATCTCAACAGAGATCTCCATACATGATTGGAAAAATATATACAAGCAGCACCTATGTTGCAATTCACCAAGAGACAAAGAAAAGGCAAAAAGAGCTCAAACACTTCACCAAGTAGTAATTCGCCAAATCGCCAAGAAGAAAAGTAAAAACAGCACCAAAACGTAAATGTGAAAAGGTAAAAATAGCGCCAAATTGCCAAATCGCCAAGAAGAAGTTCAAGAGCTTCTTCGACATCTCCAACTTCAAAATGGTGAAAAGGTAAAGTTTACGCCAAAATACAAACAAAATAACCGTCGACATCTCCAACTTCAAAATGTTGAAAAGGTAAAGTTTACGCCAAAATACAAACAAAGTAACATCAAACAACGCCATGAAGCCCAAGAGCTTCCTCGACATCTCCAACTTCAAAACGGTGAAAAGGTAAATTTTACGCCAAAATGCAAACAAAATAACGCCAAACAACACCATGAAGCTCAAAAGCTTCGTCGACATCGTCAACTTCAAAAAGGTGAAAAGGTAAAGTTTATGCCAAAATACAAACAAAATAACGCTAAATAATGCCATGAAGCGCAAAAGCTTCATCGACATCTCCAACTTCAAAACAGTGAAAAAGTAAAGTGCGCCAAGCCCACATTCTAATCGCCAACTACAAAGCAAGAGTTAAAAATTCGCCAAGTACAAAATGAAATCACTCCAAAGTTACGCAAAAGGACAAAGAAATGATCACCTTAATCACCTCAAGACTCTCAGTATCCTCTCGGACATCTACGACTTCGCCAAACCCAAAGGAAAAAATTGCCAAATATTAATTCACCAAATTAAAGTGTGCCAAACCTACAATTTACCAAATATCAATTCGCCAAATTAAAGTATGAGAAATATCAATTCGCCAAGTCACCAAGTGTACAAGGAAATCAATCCAAGGTTATGCGACAAATACGCCAAGGGCTTCAAAAAAGTAAAGTACGTCAAAACTAGGCTCTGGCTACGCCATGAAATAGCAAACCAAAAGAATAGTAAGTAAAATCACGCCAAAGGACAAAGCATTGATCACCTCAAACATCTCAAGAAACTTAGGGCCCTCTCGGACATCTCCATATTCCCCAAATTCAAAGGAAAAGGATAAAGTATGCCAATCCTACATTCTAATCACATCAAGGAAGCCTTCGCCAATGGAAAAGAGCTCCAAAGAAAGAAAAAAGGGGAGTTACAATAGCCCAAGACATGCGAAAGCACGCCAAATCGCCAAATATAACTACGCAACAAAGTTCGTGAACATCAGGGGCCACACAGACATCTGCAACTAAATGCTACAAAGCATATTAAGTACAGGAACCCATCTAAACAAGTTGCAAGGCAAAGGAATTCAAAATAGATCAAGAAAAAAATAATGTTAACAGAGTACATCAAACCAAAAGCCAATGATCGACAAAATTCCAACACTTCAGTAAGGTTCAAAAAACTCAAATACGAGGAGTTAAAATTACATAATGCCTTTAGGGGCATACCCTAGGTACAACATGAAAGTTTTCAAGCTTCACGAGCAGCTTCTATCCAAAACTTCTATCCGCAAATCCTTCACTTACTTGCTCAAGGTATCACACTTGGTAATCAACTCTGATCTTTTATTCAAGGCAGCATAAATCTTGTTAGAAGCAACATTATTGTCGTCGGCTAAGTTCTTAAATATCTCCTCCAACCCCTCGTTGAAACTTCTTCAAATCGCCCACTTCCTCATGGAGCTTCTTCACCTCAGAGATTTCTACGACGTCCTCAAGCTTCAACAACCTCTCCAAGTCCATGGACAACTACAAAGTTGAACTTCCAGAAAGAGTATGAGGGCAAACACATCATATCCTGAACAAACAAAAACGAAGAAAAACAAATAAAGATAAAGCACCCTATCGATAAAACTCTTACAAACACGGAGACCGTTCCCAACAGTCACTCCATAGACTTTCACGATTAGTTCTCATTTGAGAAAAAGATCCCATGTCATCTTTAGGAAGCAAACCCACTCCACCAGAGCTCGGACAGCTCACTGGCTCCTTCAACTTCTTAGAATGATGACCTTTAGAGGAATGCCCATCACGATGTCTCCTCTTCTCTCGATCTTTCATAACATTGGTTTCAGAGGCACCAATACCAACCAAACCAAAATGAGGCGCAAGGCTCCTCGAGACAATCTCGGGTCCACTTTCTACTCCAACACTAGGCATCACAGTCGAAGTCCCTACAGCTTTACTCTCAACAAGACGGGCTAAAAATTCATCGGTTGGCATGTTTGCAAACAACTTCACTAGTTTAACAGTGGGCCCAAGGAAAACTTGCAACTACACAGAGGTCCTAGAGCCTAAACGGTTCACCGACTTCACGTGACCTAAGAAAGAATCTGTCACAGTCCAAATGCCTCCAACTCATTGGAAAGTGGAAGGACAAGTCAACCGACCACAAAAGCCAAAATGATGAAAATGAGAATTTTTTTCTTTCGATTTCCCCCGTTTGTTTTGTATTGTAAACTTTTAAATATATGTTTTGGGCCTTGTAAAATAGGTGATTAAAAGATCTAAAGATCTTTTCTTTGTACTTAGGGGGGACTAAATGTTGGGTCACAGGCCCACCTAAGGGCTCTATATATACTCTTGTAACACCTACTTGTAAAAGGATTAGCTCATTAATATATCACACTTTAACAGGTATTTATGTGTGTATATGTGTATATATCACTATGTCATGAATTGGCTTGACTAATACTTGATTTGTGATTGATAGTGTTTCGAGGTTGCCATACTCAATAAAGAAGCTCTTCACAATCCGACTAAGAAGTTCTGAGTACCAGGGAGTACCAACTGTATTCTAAACGTTGCATATTTGTTATGTGTCCCTACAATCTCATCAACATGTTGTGAACTCTGCTTTGGGTGGCTTCATAAGTCTCGGCCAGAGGATCATGCTGGCAGGAAGAATTTGCATAATCTGCTTGGGTTATTTTGTGTGACATAACTTAGTGCAAGGAATTGTTTTATTGGCTAGAATAAAAATCAAGAATTGTGACCTAGCAAAAAAAAATCAAGAATTGTGTATGTAGTCAATTTAGATATTTTGCTACAATTAACCCAATCTACATAGAGGTTGAAACAATTTTATTAGGTTGGGAATTGCTATGCTCACTGTTGTACACTAAACAATGTATTTATTAAAGAGATGTAATAGTGTTATAAATTATGATATTACTTCCGTACAAGATTTACATTTTGCTTTTTGACAAAAAAATTTGGAATTTCTTTTAATGTTTTCCTATCAATAGTAATGTGATAAGTGTCATATTAACAAATTAACTTTTACAATCACATTGTGCCATATATATCATTTTAGTTGTAACATGTGGACATCGATAGGTGCCACATGGCCAACTAATAGTATGCCACGAGTAAAAAACACGTCGCCTACCGACTCATCATTAATATGGGACCCATTTAAGATTTTACCTACCAATATAAATATGTGTAGGTAGTGAGTCTTTCTCCACCAACTTTTATCTACCAAAAGCTACCAATTTTTTATTGGTAAGTAAAACTCTTCTACTACCAATAAATATGTTTTCCCTACATTTAGAATTAGTAAGTAAAAATCAAATTTCTTATAGTAATCATCTGCAAACGCAATGTCACTGACCCTAAAATCTTCATTTCTTTAGATTATTGCTTCAGATAAAGTGCCTGTTTGGTTGAACTTTTTTCAAGGACTTACGGACTTATTTTCGGGTAAAAATTTTATATTTTGATAATTTTTTTGTATATAAGTATTTAATGTATGTTTGAGATTAAATAAGTTGCAAAAATAAGTTGGAAAATAAGTTGGAAAGTTAGGAATCTCTAACTTTGTCTTAAAATAAGTTGACTTATTCTGAGAAAAAGTTCCCCCAAACACCCCCAAAGTAAAATCTATGTTATATCTATCTATTATCTATTCTATTACTATATATAATGAGAGAACACAAGGGTAAAAATTGCCAATAAAATGGCTATGAAATGTCCATTTTACCCTTTCAAGTTAAAAAATTACAAAAGTGCCACCATTTTATAATTTATACTAAAAACATATTCCTTTGTGTATTCAATGAGAATCGAACCTTTAACCTCCGCTCAAGAATCTCATGTCATAACCAAGTGTGTTACATTAATTCTTGAGTTTACTTCAAAAATCTTACTAGATTAATCGCATCCTCTTCTTTTCTTCTATTTAACTTTTTTGTTATAACTTTTGAATAAATAAAATATTTGTTTACATTATTTATATAATTCCGTTTTTTTTCAATTTCGGTAATTTTATATATAACTATATAAAATATTGGTTTTTATTTTTATATAACTCCCTTTTTTTAGTTTGTGTATATAATATAACTATACATTCAGTCAATATTATAAATTTTTAATATTTTGTAGTTTTTTACAATTCAATGGATATCAATTATGTTACAATTGTTATTTTTTATATTTTCAAATGAAACTATATCTCTATTAAACTTAATACAAAAACGCAAACAAGAATCACATTCTCGATGAAAATCGAACACAAATCTATAATAATTAGGTTAATTGAATATATCGAACCCGTAGAACTTAAAGATACAAAAAATCTATTATCTATTAATTCTAGAGAAAATGACCAAAATACCTCAAAATGAGGTACCCATGGCCCAAAATACTGATTTTCGGAAGGACCAGCCCTAACTACCCACGGGACACGCTACTGCGTGTAGCGTGTCTGAAGTACTATAGCAATCACTGCGCCTCTCTCATCTCTCCTAGCTCTCTCGAATCTATCCAATCTCTCCACGGCTACCTCCACCGTATCTGAGCACACCAAACCAATCACCACTGCTTTCTCTTTGTTTTACCCAGTTTATTTTATCGAATATGGCCCCGTAGGGGCACATACGAGGTCATCGGAAAAAATGAGGGAGAAGAGATGGTTCGATTTGGGGGTTTAAATTCTGGAAAACCAAATGATTTAAGATGGGTATAGGATTGTAGATCGTCGAAAGACGATTCGAATGATGTATAACACGTTATGGGAAAGTACCTGTAGGCAGTGAACATAGCATTTCTGTGATTTTCGCCATCGAAATCGCTAGCTCGTGTTTCTCTGATTTTGGAGAAGACGATGGATACGCAACCGGCAAATGCGTATCTTAAGATGCGCATTTAATAGTTGCGTATCTCAAGCTACTGTTCACCTTCGCCCACCAGCGTGACCAAACAATACGCGTTCTCCACCAGCGTGTCTAAGCGACACTACACTCCCAGTAGCGTGTCTGAAGATGTTCCACCACCAGTAGCGTGTCCCGTGGGTATTCAGGGCCGCGCTAACTGGCGATGGATATTTTGGTTATGTGTATTTAATTTGTGGGTATTCTGGGCCATCACCTTCTTAATTCTATCTATCTATCACTATGATTATGTTTCAATAAATATTTATATTCTATTTATAAAAATCAAACATAATTATAAGTTGATCATATAATTTTAGGTTTACAAAAAAATAAAAATGTGAGTTTAATTAGAGATTTTGGTCGACCAACCATTTAGGCTTTGAACGATTTAATATATAATTGATATAAGAAAGATAAAAATTTAAAAATGTAGAAAAACTTTTGAATTTATGTTTAAAAAGAAGAACTTTAAAAATAAATTTATGTTGTTTATAAAAAATAACGTGATAAATTTGTAATGTTAGATGAAAATAAGATATGATTTTTTAGATCATAAATATTGTAAAATTATTAGTTATTATTAGTAATAACTCGTCGTATTATTACTTGACTATAAATTATGATACTACATATTTTATATTATACATTAAAATGATGCATTATGTCATATAATTTAGATTGATAAATGAAACTTTAAATATATAGACACTACTTAACATTTTAAAAATTATCATTTGTAGTCTTGTATATTACCTTTATATAATTTTTTAATTATGAAAAACAATATATTTGTCCATATATGTTATAGTCAATTTATAAATTATTAATCGGTATTGTGAAATTATTAAATTATATTAAGTCAAAAAAGCATATAAAATAATTGAATTTTAGTCAAAAATGAGTTTTAATAATTTAACATTTCAATAATATGTAATGATTGAGTTATAATATATATTTAGATAAATGTAAGATGAAATCAAAAGGTATGATCCTCTCCCGATTCATTACAATTTTTAAAGATACAATTAAGGGTTGGCGACTTCCTCAATCGTGTTAAGCACTCAACAACAGATTAACAAGGCAGAGAAATCACAATATAACTACACAAGCATAGTAACCATTGAATACTACCTAATTCCCGGATTAGGGAATTAGTTACTCATAATAAATGAAACAATTACGTAATATCTAATCTACTTTTGGACATAAGATAAACATAACTAACATAATATACTTCTTCCAAGTTGATCTGATGTAAAATGATATGAACTATAATTTTATTATTTATTTATTTGTCATTTTTTTTAAATTTTTCTTTGCAACCTCATTCTATTTTCTATAGGAATTTTGGTTTTATAGGTTCAAGACTGGTGACATTGACATATTTTAAGGGAAGCAAAATCTTATAGTTAAATCACGTCATTTTCACTTAACATATTTTAATGAGTATGTTATCGCTTGCGACTAATTGTGGACGATTATGTTGATATGAAAGCAGTGTCTATCACTATGGAAAGATAAAAATTATCATCTTAATCTCTCAAATTTATAATTACACGGTCCCTGTTCATAAATCAGACTTGTACATGTCATATCCAACAATATTATTATTGGCGTCTATATATAGTCCATATTGGCATTCACTATTAACACATATCACTAATATTATAATTTCATAATTACGAGTTTCCAGATCAGAAATTATTAAACCACCCACTACCTTATTCTTTAGAACAAAATTAGAGATATTTATATAGAGGCCCCGTGCCTTGTACGGGCTATTACGCTAGTATGAACTTAAACAGGGACTGAGTTGCTACAACACAAAGTGGATGCAGCTTTGCTAAAGTGAAGCCAAACTTCACCTCCATGACCAGTTCATTCAGCGGACTAAACTAAT
Source organism: Saposhnikovia divaricata (assembly GCA_036435485.1). Taxonomy (NCBI): domain Eukaryota; kingdom Viridiplantae; phylum Streptophyta; class Magnoliopsida; order Apiales; family Apiaceae; genus Saposhnikovia; species Saposhnikovia divaricata. Next base: position 62,242,425 of record CM071595.1, on the reverse strand, counting down.
TTTAAAACTTTTTATTAAAATTAGTTAATAAAATCAAGACACATAATTACAATTATTAATGTCCCAGACTAATTTTAGGAACATTTTTCTCGTAAATATTTGATGCCCAATCAGTCAATTTATACATTTTCCATATAATTTTCATTCAATGCCTCCCCGACAAAAAAATAAATAATCATGCAAAGACTCCAGCCACTGCTGTATTTACCTGGATTATTAATTAAAGTAGTTTCTAATCCAGTGTGCACGTTAACACCTTCCTACTTTACACCTTCACAACTCCACCACTCATACTCCGCCACGTGTCAAACAATTGCTATTAACATCTCACTTCTTGACCATCTCACCTCTCTTTCTTCTCTCCCTTACTCCCTTCTTCTCTGCCTGCTAATGTGCGCCGGCGAGACTGCGCAATATAGCATCCAGCCTCCGATCTCTTTACTCACTCATCCATCTCTCTGTCAACATCAACATCGGATAATAAAAGTACGTATATAAGGTTGTACGTATAGTTTTGTGTAGAGAGGGTGAGATTTGAAACGGTTAAAGCTCTTTTTTTGGTATTGAAAATGGCGGCTCCACCGGCTAGGGCTCGTGCGGATTACGATTACCTGATTAAGCTTCTCCTTATCGGCGATAGCGGTGCGTTTACTTTTTTTCAGATTTGTTATTCTCTGTATTTGTGATTTTGTATATATGGATCGGATGTGTATGTTTCAAATCTCTCTCTCTCTCTCTCTCTCTCTCTCTCTCTCTCTCTCTCTCTCTCTCTCTCTCTCTCGCCCCCCCCTCTCTCGCCCCCCCTCTCTCCCTCTCTCTCGTGTGTGTGTTGTATATGTAAGTTTATTCTATTGTGGATCTGAATTGACTGCTAGTATTTAATCTCAAAAAATTATGAAATTTATATGTTTATTTTTATGTATGCATCTTAGTTTCTGAACTGTTGTAGATGCTTAATTAATTATCTGCTTTGACCAATTGGATTGTCAAAAATTAATTTGTGTTGGTCTGTAATTGGTTACTACTACTTTGGCACGGAGGAGGGAGTATTTTGTGCTTGTATGATCACAAGTAAGAATTAACTTCAACAACGAATTGCGAAAATTATATTAGCTGAGTGAAGCAAGTTGAGATTTTCTGTATGAAGTTTTTACTTTACCGATATAACAGTGTCTTCACAAAATTAAAATTTGGAAAGTATTAATTAATATATACGGTCAAATAGAAAAGGTATTGGCGAATTTAGATGACATTTATTGATGACAGAGTTAACTGGATTGCTGACGTGAACATGTGTGACTAATGCATATTAGGAGACAAGCCGAGGTATAATAAGGGAACATCCGAACAGAACAAATTAGGATAATTATTGTTTTTTTTTTGGCCTTTAAGTTGTGTAGCTTTTTTCTGATTGTACAACTAAGAAACAAGTAAAAGGCAGATTAATCGTGTCTATGCAAACTTGAAATATTGAAAGAAGTAATAGCCTGAACTTGAAGTATTTTACTTTAAACAGACCTGGTAACTGGGAACATGATGCATATAATCACCCGTAGTCTTTAATTTGTTTATACTTCTTTTCTCAAAACCACAGTATACAGATATTTTCTATGTCAACACACACTTACACATCTTTAGTAATCATATTTTTGCAATTATAAGTTAGTAGTGTACATCAAACATTCAGATATAGGTCAAAGCTTGAAACCAAGGAAATAGAGAATCAAGTAGATGTCAAGTAGTGTACATCATTGTATGCCACTATATTTGATGAAGGCAGTTGTTCAAGGTCGTGGCTGGTAAATTGATGGTGGTGATCATGAAGGTAGTCGGTGTTGGGAGGAGAATTTTGATTAGGTTTCATCATAGATTTTTTATAGAGACCTCACATCTGCGGTATCTTATTTCTATGTTTAGACTTTAAATAAGTGTGTACTGAATGGTTATGTGTTTTAGTCTCCCCAGAAGATATAAGAGTTATGTTTTTTGATGCAATCTGATTTTGAAAGGAAAAAACAAGAAATACCATCAAAGAGATCTTATGTGGGTTTTCTTTTTGTATTCTTAAAGAGTTACGGCTAGTAATTTGTAAATGCTTCTGTTAATATTGGTCTTCTGAGAGATTTTAAAAAATTGAGCCTTTGTTAAAGTCGTACTGTCAAGATTTATATTCTTAAAAACCATAGTCTTGAGTTAGACTGCCAATTATCATGTTTCTCGTTTGTAAATTTTTAACTGCCAGCTTGTCACTACCGCCAGGCTCCAGTAGAGGGCCTAGAGGCACCCAAAATTAATATAACCCGTCCAGTTATGACTCTTTTCTAAGAAGTTAGCAAAGATTCATTTTTTAAACAGTAAGAGTGAACTCTATATGTACAAGAGTATAAGTACAAGCAGGATTTCCTGTCCTTAACCAATGCCATATGAAAATAGATGCTTATAAAGACAACTGGCCACATAATCACTAATTATTTGGTACCAACAAGTAATGAGAGATGCCATCCAATTATAAACCTCATTGCTACCTTTGAACTTGTTACAAATATATGACTCAGCTAGCCGATGTGCATCTGTGAGTCTGAGAAAGCAAGCACTGTAGTATACAGATGATAATTAACATATGTTATTTTGAAATAGTTGTAGCCTAGGAAGCACAGACTCTTCGTTTTGGCTGCCGTATGCGAGTCCGACTCGGCTGAGTGCGTGTCGGACTCGCCAGGTGGAGAGTCGGGACAAAAACGTGGTTGGACTCGGCCCCGACTCGGCTTGGACTCGGAGGGACTCAGCCCCGACTCGGCATGGATTCTGCCGTACTTAAAAAAGCCCAGCCCAAGTAAAATAACCCAACCCAAGTACAATAACCCAGCCCATTATCTTTATAACCTACTTTTAAAGACAGCGGCTGACTACATATACTTACATGTTTTATATATCTATAAGATCTGAAACATGTTTTATACATGTTTTAACTTATGTATTTATGAATGAAAATGTTAAGTATTTTACATATACAAATCTTATCATGAATGTATATATGAATGTATATATATATATATATATATATATATATATAGAGAAAAATGTTTCTACAGTTAACTTTAGGAGAATTTCCTAAAGTTAACCTTTAAAAACATTTGAGTGTTACCTTTTATTTATATGGGCCCCGCAGGGGCATTAAAGGTGTGTATTTTTATTTAGGAAACTATATGATGTGTCATTATTTCAGTGGTTAACTGTAGAAAATTCTCCTATAGTTAACTATAGGATCATTAAGCCCATATATATATATATATATATATATATATATATATAGACACACACGGAGAGAAAAGTTCTATGGAGCACTCATTTAATTGGAGTACTTGGAGTACATATACGTTCTGCATTCAAAATATTTTAAAATTTATTATTTTGCAAACCTTGTTATATGAATATCATAATTTCATTGATAATCTTGAAAATCATGTATGTTTTGCAATATGTTCATCTTGAAAATCCTTTATGTTTTGCAGTCAGAACATATATGTTTTGCAACCCAAATGTGTTTCGCAGAACAATTCGTTTTGCAATATTTTGTTAGCAAAGCATACAAAATTTTCAAGATTTTCGATGAAATAGTGATATTTATGTAATAAGCTTTGCAAAATAATAAAGTTTGCAAAATTTTGAATGCAACATGTATATGTACTCCAAGTACTCCAATTAAATGTGTACTCCACAGAACTTTTCTCTATATATACATATATATATATATATATATATATATATATATATTATTTTATTACCGAGTCCCGTATCCAAGACTCGTACCTGTGTCCCATGTCGCCGTATCCGAGTCCGTGCTTCTTAGGTTGTAGCTGAGCTTCGTTTTTTCCTTTTTGACCAACGTAAGTTTCTTTTGGTTGACAACAAAGGCAGGCTGTTTTGTCTGCTCAGTTTTAGGATCTTTGTTACTCGAACTCTGCGGCTTTGGCAGCCATTCATGTATTAGATTCTTTAACACTCGGGCGCATGAGATGCGGCACATATTTCTTGTGAGATGTTGACACTTTGACCAAAGGAAAGACCACATTTGGGATAAATTTGGGATGCGAAAGAAAAGGTGGTTGTGAGTAAAAATAAAAGTAAATTAATAAACCACTTTATTGCTAATATAAAGATGTGAATGATAATAGTCATAGATATCCCAAACAATAGGATAAAGAAAAAAAACATTTGTGATTTGCAAAGTCCTCTATAAAAATCGTGTTTAATTTCTGCTACAATAACTTAAATTATACACTTATTTATTGAAAAACTAATGTGTCCCCGTAACCATGTCTAAAATAAGGAGAGATTTTTTTTTTAAATATCGGATCTAGCATTCAGATCCACTTCTTGTCTGACACTTGTACCTATGGATGGTGGCATCTAGTGCCTAGGGGTAGTTGCCCATGGAGTACCCTGGGATCTTTGGTATATAATTAGCATGTACAAAAGAATGAGAGATAGGTAGTTGGTTAAGGTTGCAAGTTAAAGACACCCGTTCCTTATATTATGCATACTATGATATCCGAGTACCCTCTGTTATCTTGAATATGTATATCTTATAATTCCTCTGTTGCCACAATCTTGGATTTAGTTGAGACTTTAAATTGTATTGTTGTTGTTTCTTATATGTCCTTGTAGGTGTGGGCAAGAGTTGCCTTCTTTTGCGATTCTCTGATGGTTCATTTACTACTAGTTTTATCACGACCATTGGGTAAGTTCGTTTTAACTGTTGCTGGACATGGAGTTTTCTCGCTTATTTTGAGTGCCTCCTAACATTGTCAGGTTTTTTCCTTATACAGAATTGATTTCAAGATAAGAACCATTGAGCTTGATGGCAAGCGTATCAAACTCCAAATTTGGGACACTGCTGGTCAGGAACGATTCAGGACGATCACAACTGGTAAGCTTCTAGACATTTAGGTCTAGAAGGAAATTTTCTTATAAGTAACAAGTTGCTTATAAGTTAAAATCTATGGTGACAATATATTATAGAATTACTTTATATGCTATACATGAATTTCAGGCCCCAGCCCCTTCCCGTGTTTTAGCTTTTAGCTAAAAGAATCTACTAATCTAGAAGGAAACCAAAACAATAACAAAATCAGTCATATGATGCTCACTTCTCTGTGCAATCAAACATTCCTAATAAACTTTCCATACAACTAACTTTTCTTTCCTACCTGTTCAGCTTACTACCGCGGAGCCATGGGTATATTGCTTGTTTATGACGTTACAGATGAATCATCTTTTAACAGTAAGTTTTTTTTTTTTTTTTTGACTAAATTGAAATTTATATTAAAAGGTTATGTTTTCTCAGCTTTTGATCATCAAGGAGTCGGGGGTAGATTGACATTAAAGATTAAAATGACATATATTAAACCTATCATAAAAACTCAATTATTATTCTTTCAAAAAAAAAAACACTCATCATTATGACATTATCTACAACATAAAACCTGCTGTCTTGTACTTACATGCTTCAACCCATCATAAGTTCTTATACAGGACATCTTGTTAAGTACTAAAACATGTATTGGTCAACGATTATGATGGCTTGGAATAATGTACAGAGTTCAGTTCTTGTTCTGAAGGTCTAGGCAACTGTGAGTTTAACTATTTTGCGTTCATGCTTTTTTTAGACATCAGAAATTGGATTAGGAACATTGAACAGCATGCTTCGGACAATGTGAACAAGGTGCTGGTAGGGAACAAGGCTGACATGGATGAAAGCAAGAGGGTATGCTCTACTGCACAACATAACTTTAGCTTCATAAGAATTGTAGTCAGATTTCTTATTTGGCATACACATTAATTTTCTCATTTCTACTTAGGCTGTACCTACTGCCAAGGGCCAAGCACTTGCGGATGAGTATGGCATTCAATTCTTTGAAACTGTAAGTGAACGCATATGTCATCTTCAAGTTGCAGATAACTTGTCTTAGGATTAAAATTTTACATCCACTGCAGAGTGCAAAAACAAATCTCAATGTGGAGCAAGTTTTCTATTCAATCGCAAGGGACATAAAGCAGAGGTTAGCAGACACTGACTCGAAGGCCGAGGTAAATCAACCTTTTAATCGAGTACACTTGCAAAGGTTGCATACAACTCTACAAGTGTTGAATCTACTTTCTTTTTTCTCTTTTATGGATGCAGCCTAGTACAATAAAGATTAATCAGCCAGATGCAGCAGGTGGAAGTGGTCAATCTGCTCAAAAATCATCATGCTGTGCCTGAGTGGATTACACAATTAATACAGAATCAGTCATTGGAAAGCCTTGCTGCCTAAAGAAAAACAAACTACTAAAATGTTGACTATCTAATTAATGTGTGTAATTTCCGTTATTTGTCATTCTTTCCCCAGCTGCTTGTTAGTTTGTGAAAGATAGGTTTTTATCATTTCAGGACTTTATACTTGTTCAAACTTTATCATGTGTCCTTTTGGCATGGTTAAAACTTCTTTTTTTTTTTCTTTTGTTGGATGGCATAGCTAATATCTTCCGATTTTTTTCATTTGGAGACTCATAGTTAGACCTGGCAAATCGGGTAAACGGATCGGTTTCGGATCGGATCTGCTTCGGATCGGATCCACCTTCGGTTAAGGTACTATTTAGAGCCTGTTCGGTTCGGATCGGATCTGATTCGGTTCGGATCCACTTTCGGTTAAGGTACTATTTAGAGCATGTTCGGTTCGGATCGGATCTGATTCGGTTCGGGTAAAATTCGGATTAAAATCGGATAAATTTTGGATTAAGATCGGATCAAATTGGGTTCGGTTCTCTTTCGGATTTTTACTGTTCGGATCGGATTTTGTTTGGATGTAGGAACATTCGGTTCGGATCGGATTGTCGAGATATATCTAATTTTTTGATGTACCCAAATTTTTCAAAAACCAAAAAATTATTTTTGCTTGAGATCTTAGCAATGAACAACTAAATTGACTAGTACTAGTAACTAGTGCTTTGTTACGGCTTTTTGTTTCGTTTTAAAAAAAATATTTCTCGACGATCCAACTGTCGGATGTCAAAATATATCTAATTTAGTGATATTCGCAAATTTTCAAAAATAAATAAATTAATTTGGTTGGAAATCTTAGTAGTCAACTACCGAATTGACTAGTACTCGTAACTAGTGTTTTGTCACGGATTGTTATTCTATTTATTAAAAATTATTTCTCGATGATCCAACCGTACGGATCTCAAGATATATATAATCTAGTAATATTCCCAAATTTTCATAAAATAAAAAATTAATTTGGTTGGAGATCTTAGTAGTCAACCACCGAATTGACTAGTACTCGTAACTAGTGTTTTGTCACGGATTGTTATTCTATTTTTAAGAATTATTTCTCGCCGATCCAACCATACGGATCTCAAGATATATCAAATCAAGTGATATTCCCAATTTTCAAAAAATAAAAAATTAAGTTGGTTGGATATCTTAGTAGTCAACTACCGAATTGACTAGTACTCGTAACTAGTGCTTTGTCACGGATTGTTGATTCTATTTTTTAAAAATTATTTCTCGACGATCCAACCGTACGGATCTCAAGATATATCTAATCTAGTGATATTCCCAAATTTTTAAAAAATAAAAAATTAATTTGCTTGGAGATTTTAGTAGTCAACTATTGAATTGACTAGTACTCGTAACTAGTGTTTTGTGACGGATTGTTGTTTCTATTTTTTAAAAATAATTTCTCGACGATCCAACCGTACGGATCTCAAGATATATCTAATCTAGTGATATTACCAAATTTTAAAAAAATAAAAAAATAATTTGGTTGGAGATTTAGTAGTCAACTACCGAATTGACTAGTACTCGTAACTAGTGCTTTGTCACGAATTGTTGATTCTATTTTTTAAAAATTATTTATCGAAGATTCAACCGTACGGCTCTCAAGATATGTCTAATCTAGTGATATTCCAAACTTTTCAAAAAATAAAAAATTAATTTGGTTGGAGACCTTAGTAGTCAACTACCGAATTGACTAGTACTCGTAACTAGTTCTTTGTCACGGATTGTTGATTCTATTTTTAAAAAAAATATATCTAGACGATCCAACCGTACGGATCTCAAGATATATCTAATTTAGTGATATTCCCAAATTTTCAAAAAATAAAAAATTAATTTGTTTGGAGATCTTAATAATCAACTACCGAATTGACTAGTACTCGTGACTAGTGCTTTATCACGGATTGTTGATTCTATTTTTTAAAAAAAAATCTCGATGATCCAACCATACGGATCTCAAGATATAACTAATCTAGTGATATTCCCAAATTTTTAAAAAATAAAAAATTAATTTGGTTGGAGATTTTAGTAGTCAACTATCGAATTGACTAGTACTCGTACTATTGCTTTGACACGGATTGTTGATTCTATTTTTTTAAAATTATTTCTCGACGATCCAACTATACGGATCTCAAGATATATCTAATCTAGTGATATTCCCAAATTTTCAAAAAATAAAAAATTAATTTGGTTGGAGATCTTAGTAGTCAACTGCCAACAACATGTTGGTGCAGTGGTTGAGCCACTGGCCTCCTTTGAAGGAGGTCAGGGGTTCGACTCCTGCGTGTGCGTGAGTTTCTTAGTTTGTATTAGGTTTCCTTTCTGTATTTGTATTTCTGTATTTGTAACGGCCGAGGGTCCTTCGGAAACAGCCTCCCTATTGTATAGGGGCATGGTCTGCGTACAGCTACCCTCCTCAGACACCACTTTGAGTGGTATTATAACTGAGTAAGCTAAGTTTTTATCTTAGTAGTCAACTACCGAATTGACTAATACTCGTAACTATTGTTTTGTCACGGATTGTTGATTTTATTTTTTTAAAATTATTTCTGCCCAGAATATGCACTTTAATCGGATTAGTGAATGCACTTTAATTTCTGCCCCGAATATGCAGAATTCATTTATTTATTTTTTTGCTAATTATGTGCAGACTTTATTAATTTATATTTGCAAATTGAATTAAAATATTATTATATACTAAAAATCGTAAAAAATATTCAATGACAATATAAATATATAGCAAATCAGAAAATATAAAAATTGACAAAACTAAACAAATAAAGGTCAAGAAAATATTAATCTATATAAAATTATTTTATCGGATATTTTTTGATTCAGTTATTTTTAGTTTCGGATTTACATCGGATTCTAGTCATATTCGGTTCGGGTAAATTTTTATTCGGATTTGATCGGTTCTGATTATAATCGGATACATGGTCATCATTGGATACAGTATTTCGGATAATTTTTGATTAAATTTCCGGTTCGGTTAATTTTCGGATCGGGTCAAATCGGTTTTCGGATCATTATCGGATTCGATTAAATTGAACCCGTTTCGGTTCGGATTCGGATTGTTTCGGTTTCGGATACAATTTCGGATCCAATTTCGGATTCGGTTCCACATATTTCGATTCGATTTTTTGGATCCAGACCCATTTACCAGGTCTACTCATAGTTGCTTGGAGATTATGCATTCAAGTTGGTTGCTTTTTCTCGAAACTGTTCAAAGATATATCACATCACATAATGATAATGCTTTGGTTATTTTTAGAAACATTTTTAGTTGACCTGATGCTACCTACAATCACCAACAGTTCGGCATATAAATTTTAAGTTTTGGCAATGTTTTAAATGATTCTACATCTTTTACATGTCAATTATTACGCATAATAAAAAAATATATTGGTTAGATAGTTTTCTATAGATATCTCTACTGTTAACTTGAAAGTTGAGAATCCAACTCAATTTTTAAGAACCAAACCTTGACAACAATAATTGGGGTGTGTATTCTCCCTCCTTTTTGTAACTTGTATAGTTCCTGTAACTTATTTGGATCAAGAAAATTATACGAGCAATTATGTTTGTACGTAAAAATGGACACACATGTAAGCAACTAGATTAGTTATTTCAACCAAAATTTTTACCAAATAAAATGGGAGTCGATCTCCTCTCTTTCCCATCTATCTTCTCACCCGTCGTTCTCTCTCCTCTCCCCCTCTACTCCTTACTTAAATACGTTCAATTTAAATAAACATAATTATTGTAGGAGATCTATCTTCTCCTTTCTCTTGTTTTCTTTTTTGTTTTTTCCCTCTATAGTTTTCAATAATCTTCATTTTTTGGTGAGATTTTTGATTTTTACATCCATTTTTTTTTTGGTATTTTATGTCTCTTCTTTTGAAGTGGTTTGTGTCTCTCATTTTAAAGTGCTTTTGTTACATTTTGGTTTGTTGTCATGTTGTTTTAAAAATGATTTCTATGGTGTATTGGGAGATCTGGGAAGTCCCTTTCGAATCTGGAATGATAGTGATTATCGCGAGAGTTCACCTTGTACAACGAAAGATTGTTCAATATATAGAGGCATCAATACCCCCAACCTCAGTTGGTGTAACTAATGGGTATGAACACTGAACTATCACCGGTTTTTTATGTGCGCATGTCAATTGTGATGCTACTATTTTCAGGGAGATGGTGTCGGCTGGATTGCTCGGGAAACCTTTGTAATCATTTTTATTGTCAAGAATATCTATACTGTATATGTTAAGTGATCTGAAAACAAACGGCTATTTGTTTAGCTTATTTTTTGTTTCACAATCAGGTTGTAGTTGACAGTTCGGGATTTATCCGATTGGGTTTAGTATTAATAAAATTTTCTTGTTCGTCAAAAGAAAAAAAATTGTTATTTCAAATCCTTAACTAAAAGTTAGGATATTTTGTACAAATTAATGCTCCAGCAAACTCTTTGACTTCTTCAAAACTAACTCGTACTCTATTCATAAAAAACAAAAAATCAATTTTTATCTCAGTTTTATTAGTTAAAAATTCATTTATTTCCTTTTCTCCATTACTAAAAATATAATATAAGATCCGATTAGAAAAATATAATATAAGATCCGGTTAGAGCCTTTCTCTAATACTTTAAAGCCCCAACCGAATTTTATATTATATTCTAATATCCACTTTAAATACATAGTAGTAAGTTAGTAAGATAGAGTTCGATGATAACTATCCAGTGATACTAGGAAGCAAAATCAAAGTTAGAATTGACAATAATGCAATTGTTGTGGAATAAAAACTAGGTTATGATTTGTAATTAATGCCAGGGTGGTTGAGCTTCGAGCTTTAATGGCTGTTCTTGCGTTCGAGACTGATCGGTCCTCACAAGATGGCTACGTATCTCTTTATTACTAGGGAATCAAGCCAACGTAGTTCTAGGTGATGGTGCCCTCGAGGCTAAGGCGGCGAGAGCTCACCTAGGACGCAGTGGCTTGTATGTCCTTATTCGAAGATTAAGCCAAGACGTAAGTGACGTATTGAGCTCTGCCCAAAAACGTGGTTCTGAGATGAGGGGTTAGACCCTTTATATAGGCTGAGAAGCCCTAGAATTATGGTAGGAGTCAGAGACTTGGTGGATAAGTCTTCCTTGAGGAAGGTTCTAGATCTCTTCCTTATAGGAATCAGTTTCCATGTTGAAATATGTATCTTGGAGGCTAAGTCAGGCAAGAGTAGTATCCTTGTTTGACTCTTATTTGCTGAGCTATTTATTACCCTTAATATTAATTACGAAATTAATATTATAAATAGGGTTTGGGCCCATTTGGTGGGCCCCACGTTTGGACCATTCCGGGTCTAATTAATGCCACATTAAATGTGTCTTTAGGGCTTACTTTTAGCCCATATCATTTGCCCCCCAACTTCTAGGAAAACTGATCAGGTTTTCCTTGAAGTTTTAACGGCCTTTTTCGAGACTTGGGTCAGGGTTCATCTTTGTACACTAGTGTTTCACGAGTATTGTCTTTATGTAAAGCGTGGAGCGACCGACGCGTTCACGACAATGTTAATTCGATGCTAATCGGCACTAATCAGCCTTAACGATGCTTAAACAATGTTTAAACGACGTTAAACGGCATAAAACGGCACTAAACGGCGCTAAACGGCACTAAACAGCCTTAAACAATGTTTAAACAGTGTTAAACAATGTTAAAAGGATAAAATGGCACTCACGGTGCTAAACGACAATACTCGGTGCTAATCGGCACTAAACGGTGCTTAAACGACACTAATCGGTGCTAATCGGCAATAAATGGTGCTTAAACGACACTAATCGGTGCTAATCCGCACTAAACGGTGCTAACGACATTATCGGTGCTATCGGCACTAACGGTGCTATCGGCACCAATGGTGCTATCGGCACTAACGGTGCTATCGCCACCAACGGTGTTATCGGCACTAATGGCGCTAAATGGTGATCGGCTGACGTTTTCTGAAAACGTTGAATCATCATTGTCATGTTTGAATCATCACTAACGTGTTTCAATGTTCTGAACCACTTTAATGAGGTATGAAGCGAGTCAGGGGTGTTCTGAATATAAAAGTGATTTTTCAAGGTTGACGAACAATCAACATCCACTTCCAGTTGGTTAAGGCCCTCAAAAAATGAGGTGGTCGGCAAAGGATGGTCCAAGACTATAGAAAATTCAATTAGCTTTGCGTGGACTGTAAGATCATCCAAATCTGACATCCGGAGCTCAAGATATGGCCCAAACAGCGTCAACAGTCCGTGTAGGACTGAAAATCAGTCTTGGTCGGCTGGCGCCCTCCTTGGAGCTTGGTCGGTCAATTGGTAGTCGGCTAGTGCTCTCCAAGACTATAGAAAACTTAGAGATCTTCGCGTGGACTGTAAGATCGTCCAAATCTGATACCCGGAGCTCAAGATATGGCCCAAACAGCGTCAACAGTCCGTGTAGGACTGAAAATCAGTCTTGGTCGGCTGACACCCTCCTTGGAGCTTGGTCGGCCAATTGGTGGTCGGCTAGTGCTCTCCAAGACTATAGAAAACTCAGAGATCTTCGCGTGGACTGTAAGATCGTCCAAATCTGATACCCGGAGCTCAAGATATGGCCCAAACAGCGTCAACAGTCCGTGTAGGACTGAAAATCAGTCTTGGTCGGCTGACGCCCTCCTTGGAGCTTGGTCGGCCAATTGGTGGTCGGCTAGTGGTCTCCAAGACTATAGAAAACTCAGAGATATTCGCGTGGACTGTAAGATCGTCCAAATCTTATACCCGGAGCTCAAGATATGGCCCAAACAGCGTCAACAGTCCGTGTAGGACTGAAAATCAGTCTTGGTCGGCTGACGCCCTCCTTGGAGCTTGGTCGGCCAATTGGTGATCGGCTAGTGGTCTCCAAGACTATAGAAAACTCAGAGATCTTCGCGTGGACTGTAAGATCGTCCAAATCTGATACCCGGAGCTCAAGATATGGCCCAAACAGCGTCAACAGTCCGTGTAGGACTGAAAATCAGTCTTGGTCGGTGACGCCCTCCTCGAAGCTTGGTCGGCCAATGGTGGTCGGCTAGTAAACCCGGACCTGAAAATCATCCGTGGTCTTGAGGATCGAGAAACTTGATCTTGATCTCAAGTCATCCGTAATCTTAAGGATCAAGAAACTTGATCTTGATCTCAAGGATCAAGAAACTTGATCTTGATCTCAAATCACTATTTTGGTCATTCATGACTTTGTTATCTTAAGGATCAAGAATCTTGGTCTTGATCTGAAATCATCCGTGATCTCAAGGAGAATCATCCAAGATTCGTTGAAAAAGTCGAGATTCAGGATCAGAAACTATCCGAGGTTTGTTGAAAAAATCGAGATTCAGGACCACGAACTACCCCACGATCGGCCGGACCACGGAGTAGCTCGTGATCGGCCACAAGGTGATCGGCCAGAGGGTTCCAAGCCACCATGGTCGGCCACACCATGGTCGGCTGGAAGGTGGTCGGCCGAACGGCCCGATTTCTTCGTGGTCGGCCGGGAGGTGGTCGGCCAAACGGCCTGAATTCTTCGTGGTCGGCCGGGAGGTGGTCGGCCAAGGATCCAGAAGCTGGATCTCGATCCTAGGGATCCAGAAGCTCGATCTTGATCTCTAATTTAGTATTTTGGTCACCCGTGACTTTCAAGGATCCAGAAGCTGGATCTCGATCCTAGGGATCCAGAAGCTCGATCTTGATCTCTAATTTAGTATTTTGGTCACCCGTGACTTTCAAGGATCCTGATTTTGGCCTGATTCCTCCGTGGTCGGCCGAGAGGTGGTCGGCCAAACGGCCCGAATCCTTCGTGGTCGGCCGGGAGGTGGTCGGCCAAGGATCCAGAAGCTGGATCTCGATCCTAGGGATCCAGAAGCTCGATCTTGATCTTTAATTTAGTATTTTGGTCACCCGTGACTTTCAAGGATCCAGAAGCTGGATCTCGATCCTAGGGATCCAGAAGCTCGATCTTGATCTCTAATTTAGTATTTTGGTCACCCGTGACTTTCAAGGATCCAGAAGCTGGATCTCGATCCTAGGGATCCAGAAGCTCGATCTTGATCTCTAATTTAGTATTTTGGTCACCCGTGACTTTCAAGGATCCAGAAGCTGGATCTCGATCCTAGGGATCCAGAAGCTGGATCTCGATCTCTAATTTATTATTTTGGTCACCCGTGACTTTCAAGGATCCAGAAGCTGGATCTCGATCCTAGGGATCCAAAAGCTGGATCTCAATCTCTAATTTAGTATTTTGGTCACCCGTGACTTCTATCGGTATTACACCTTAATTCATGATTAGCACTGCTAATCTTGTGCTTAAGTCTAAACTCGTTACTTAACTTCTTAAGCGCAATCATCCTTTCGAAGGTCGTCTGTTTCGTGACTTTAGCAAATATATCAGTTGTTTCTTCTCCGGCTTGTATGAATTATAACGATTCTTTCTGTATAACGCGGATAATTTCTGACCTTTTTTCATCTATAAACGATGTATGGCCTCGTTCCAATCCAAGGTCTCCAACTTGTAGGATCTTCGTCCTAGTGTCTTCTTGACTCGATACGGCCCTTCCCAATTAGGGACTAGCTTTCCCTTCTGACCAACTCTAGAAGCTTCTATCTTCCTTAGAACCAATTCGCCTTGCCGAAAGAACCTCTTCTTAACCCTTAGGTTGTAGTGGAAGGATGCTCTCTTCTGATGCTCTCCATTCCGGGCATTTGCTTCATCCCTAACCTCATCAATTAGGTCTAGGGCAAGCCTCCTGCCTTCTTCATTAGTCTCTTGCTCATATGCCTCAACTCGAGGTGATGCATGCATGATTTCTAGGGGCACAACTGCCTCGGCTCTATAAGCCAACAAAAAACGGGGTCGCTCCAGTTGTCACTTTGCAAGTGGTGTGATATGCCCAAAGTATAAGTAGTAACTCATCCACCCAAGTGTTTCTTGAGCGTTCGACCCTTTTCTCCAGTCCATCAAGGATTATCCGATTGGGTATCTCTGCCTGTCCATTAGCTTGCGGGTGTGCTACTGAAGTAAAACAAAGATCAATAGCATTTTCCTCACAGTACTTCTTGAATTCTTCATTGTTGAATTGCGTCCCATTATCCGTCACAAGGATTCGCGGGATTCCATATCTACAGATCACGTTCTCCCAAAAGAACTGGGCAACTTGCTTGGTGGTTATCTTGGCTAGGGGTTTAGCCCCAATTCACCTAGTGAAGTAGTCGATGGCTACTATAAAAAACTTTCTTTGTGCAGATGCTACGGGAAAGGGAACAAGTATATCCATTCCCCACATTGCAAACGGAATAGGGGAGCTGATCGAGGTCAACATCTCAGGCGGCTGCCTTACAATCGGAGCGTGCTTTTGGCACCTCTCACACCTCTTAACATAATTTTTTGCATCAGCCAACATCTCTGGCCAATAGAATCCTAGACGAGTGATCTTGTGAGCCTGGGCTCTGCCCCCCAAGTGTTGTCCACAGATCCCTCCATGAACTTCTTCCAGCGCTTCTCTTGCCTCATGGGGCCTTAAACACTTCAGGTATGGGATGACAAATGATCTCTTGTAGAGAATGCCTTCGATCTGGGCGTATCTCAATGCTCTTACTGACAACTTTCGTGCCTCCAAGGCATCGTCAGGAAGCCATCCAGTTTCAAGGTGAGCTTTGATGGGATCCATCCAACAGCTTCCTAGATTAATTGGTGCTATCAACTTAGAGTTGATGGACGGGGCCTTCAAGACCTGGAAGTAAACACTCCCTGCATAATTCTCTATTTCAGAGGAAGCGAATTTGGACAAGGCATCAGCCTTAACGTTTTCCTCTCTTGGGATGTGCTCCACATAGCATTCCTCAAATTGGGTCATAACACCCTTCACGATCCTTAAATATTTTGCCATGGTTTCATCCTTGGCCTCAAACTCACCATTCACTTGTGATACTACAAGCCTTGAGTCTCCACAGACCTTGAGATTTTTGACCCTCATGATTCTTGCCAAGCCTAAGCCAGCTATCAATGCCTCATATTCAGCTTCATTGTTGGTAGTAGGAAAGTCCAACTTCAAAGCGTATTCAACTATGAACCCATCGGGGCTACTAAACCTGCGCCACTAGATTTTGTTTTTGATGCTCCATCAAAATAGAGCACCCAATATTCCTTCTGATTCAGGTACAAGTTCTTTATCTTTATCTCCACTTTCAGGGGTGGTTACCGTCTCCTGCCCCCCGACTTCTTGGTTGTAATAGTACATTCAACCACGAAGTCAGCCAATGCCTGAGCCTTGATGGCCGTTCGAGGCTTATACGTGATGTCAAACTCTCCAAGTTCTATTGCCCACTTAATCAATCTTCCACTTGCTTTCGGGCTGTGCAATATGTTCCTCAATTGCTGGTCCGTCAGGACTTCGATTTTATGTGACTGAAAGTACGGTCGTAGTTTCCTTGAAGCTGTAATCAATACCAAAGCAAATTTCTCGATGGATGAGTAATTTAACCCGGCTCCGTGGAGCACCTTGCTTACATAGTAGATGGGCCTCTGAACCTTGTTCTCTTCTTTAATGAGTATGATACTCAATGCTTGTTCAGACACTGCTAGATACAGATAAAGAGTCTCTCCGGGACTTGGCTTGGCCAACAACGGGGCTTCGGCCATGTACTTCTTCAACTTTTCAAAGGCCTCTTGGCTTTTATTAGTCCATTCAAAATTTTTCACCTTCTTCAATGCTTGAAAGAAAGGCAAGCACTTATCACCAGACTTAGAGATGAATCTCCCTAGAGCGGCCACTCTGCCGGTTAACTTCTGTACGTCCCTCACAGAACGGGGTGGTTCCATGTCTAAGATTGCTTTGATCTTGTCGGGATTGGCCTCTATGCCTATTTTCGAAACCATCAAACCCAAGAACTTTCCAGACCCAATGCCAAAAGCACACTTGGCTGGATTCAACATCATCTTGTGGTGCCTCAGCACTTCGAATGCCTCTCTGAGGTGCTTAATGTGATCTGCCTTGAGTAGGCTCTTGACTAACATGTCATCAACATAGACCTCCATGGTTTTTCCAATCAGATGGGCGAATATCTTATTCACCAATCGTTTGTAAGTAGCTCCTGCATTCTTTAGACCAAAAGCCATAACAATATAGCAGAAAACACCAAAGTCAGTTATGAAAGATACCTTAGGGATGTCATCCTCGTGCATCTTAATCTGATTGTAGCCGTTGAACCCATCCATGAAGCTCAACATCTCATGTCCAGCTGTGGCGTCTATCAACATGCCTATCATTGGCAGGGGAAAACAATCCTTTGGACATGCATCATTCAAATCAGTGAAGTCTATACACATCCTCCACTTTCCATTTGCTTTCTTGACCATCACCGGGTTAGCTAACCATTCGGGAAACTGAAGCTCTTCAACAAACCCAGCCTCTAAGAGTTTGTCAACTTCTTGTTTAATGGCCTCCTGCCTTTCAGGAGCAAAATTTCTCTTTTCTGTTTTATTATCTTCCGCCCCGGATCAACATTCAACTTGTGAGTTATGAGTTGGGGATCAATCCCTGGCATATCAGCTACAGTCCAAGCAAACACATCGATATTTTCTTGCAAGAATGCTATCAACTTGCCCTTCAGGGGTTCTTTCAAAGATGATCCCATATAAGTAACTTCTCAGCTCGCTTGGCCGTCATGGCTTCAATGTTTGTCTTGGTCTTGGGTGTTGAACTTCGATGTTCAAAGGTTGAACGCCAAAGTTTGAGATCAAGGGTTTTCAATCTCAATGGTGTTTTAAATCACCGAAATATCTATCAGAGCTGCTGGTCCAAGGCCAGGGGGTTTCTGGTTAGCCCCACGAGGTCTTGAACCTTCTCTAGGAGGTTTTCAAAATTACATATTGGTTTTCCAGTCAACATGAAGTTTCAACCTTTGGATCTTAATTGGAGGTTCATGACTCCCCCCTCAAGTTTGGCCTTCATAACTAACCTTGGCCTTCATGGCTAACAGCTTCTGTTCTTCAACCTAGGATTTGGGGTTGATTCCTCGATATAGATTTCGATAAATGCAATCCCGTTGGCTTCTTGCCTTTTAAACTTCTGAGACGAGAGCTTGCTGGAACTTCTTAATCCTTGCTTAAGGTTATCTATTGGCCTTCATCCTTGGATCCTTAATCCAGGTCCTTAATAAGTATTGAAGAGTAGCTAGTCCTTAACATCCTCGGCCTTTCATGGCTTTGACCCTTTGGGATCTTCACCTATGCATTTGTTTGTTTTCCATTCGTTATTCTTTTATTTTCGGTACTCGTTCATCCTTGACTTGCACTCATCGGGTGATAGAGTACTATTATCCTACTCGGAGCAACATGCTCTGCAATGGTTTCAATGAACCTTATTTCTGCTTCTACTAGATGAAGCTAAGTCCTACTAGGATAACTTGAGCCCATCGGGGCATTGCAAGACTAGGCCTGCATCACTTGATTTTGTTTTTGATGCTCCATCAAAATAGAGCGTCCACCATTCCTTCTGGTATCATCATTCTTATTCTGAAGTTCACTTCCTGCTTGGGGTACTACCTCCTGCCCCCCGACTTCTTGGTTGCCAATGGTACATTCAACCACGAAGTCAGTTAACGCCTTAGCCTCAATGGCTGTCCAAGGCTTCTGTGTGATGTCCTCTGCTGGCTTTTTTGGTGTTCCTTTCTTCTGCGGACATCCATGTCTTCAATTGGAAGGACTTGCCCCCCGACTCTATTAGGCCTTAACGAGGCTACATAACAGCTTTGTGCTATCTTTTGATCACCTTTACGTTCTCTAACGCCATTCCTGGTTGGGAACTTGATCTTCATATGATACGTTGAGGCAACAGCCTTGAATGCATGAAGTTCAGTCCTTCCGAGAATAGCGTTGTACGTTGAAACCGCCTTGATTACCAAGAAGTTCAACATCTGAATGGCCTCCTTGGGCTCCTGTCCAATAGTTATAGGCAACTGAATAGTCCCTTCAACTTTGGATTCTACTCCATTAAATCCATATATAGGCATGTTATTGGGGGTCAATTGAAAATCATTGTACCCCATCTTCCCAAATGTATCATGAAACAGAATGTCAACGGAAGCTCCATTGTCCATCAAGACTCGCTTCACTTCCGAGTTCCCAATCCCAGGGGTTATGACCAACGGGTCGTCATGGGGAAACTTCACCCCTTCGAGGTCTGAGTCATCGAAACCAATTGCTATCTCAGTCCTGGCACGCTTCGGGGCTTCACCCACGATGTGCATCACTTCTCTGGCATACGCCTTTCGAGAGTTTCGGGTGGTACCGGCCGCTGCCGGGCCTCCCCAAATCATGTTAATAACTGGCCCTCGGGGCTGTGGGTTACGATCCCGACCTCGATCATCATCCCTTCTATCATTGTCTCTTCTATCATAATCCCTCCTTTGAGTTCCATGATCATCACCCTTAGTGAATTTGTTCAGCTTTCCTTTTCGGATCAAGAATTCAATCTCATCCTTCAACTCCCTACAATCATCTGTATCATGCCCCACATCGCGGTGGAATCTACAGTACTGATCCTTGTTTCTCTTTGCGGGATCACCCCTAAGTGGCTTCGGCCATCAAAAATCTTTGTCTTTCTCAATATCTAACAAGATCTGACTCCTAGGAGCATTCAGTCTTGCATAGTCGTTGAATCTTGGTCCCAAACTCTTCTTTGGTGATGATTCAGAATCCTTGCTAGTCCGGGGATACTTGTCCCTAGCATCATACTCTTGTTCTTTCTTCCGTTTCTTAAAGTCATTGGAGCCCTTACAATTGCCTCCAGCAGCTTCTTTTTTCATGCTATCCTCTGCCTTGATATACTTGTCGGCCCTTTGTTGGAGCTCGGCCATGTTCTCAGGAGGATGCTTTGCCAAAGATCTCTTGAAGAAAGGATCAGTGGTTCCGTGTTCCAAGGCTACCATGGCCACTTTATTCTCCAGATCTGTAATATTCAATGTCTCCTTGGTGAATCGCTTGAGATAACCCCTTAGATTCTCGTTCTTCCCCTGCACCACATACATGAGGGATGCAGAACTTTTTTCATGAACTCTTCCACTAATGAATTGGCTAACAATGGCATTCTTCAACTCCTTGAAAGAGCCAATCGAATTTGCAGGTAGCCTGCTATACCACCTTTGAGCCATACCCGACAGGGTTTGAGGGAACGCCCTACACTTTAAGGCGTCACTAGCAGGTTGCAGCAGTAGTGCTGCTGTGAACGTGCTGACGTGAGTTTCAGGATCGCCTATTCCATCATAGGCTTTGATCGTCGGCATCTTCAATTTCTTTGAGATGCGGGCATTCATCACCTCCTCAGTGAACGGAGGTGTTGGATCATCAAGATCTAGCGGCATCAGATCCTTGGGCTTGTTTCTGGGGGTTTCCGCCCTCGTTGCTCCTTCAGTTGAGGTATCGGCCCTTCTTCGTCTCCTAGACGTCCTCTCCAGATCTATGACGGGAACCCTTCCTGAGATTGGAGGAGATCGATGCAGACTTTGATTCTGCCTTGCTTGCTCTCTGGCGGCGTCATCTTTCAGCCTCTGGATCTCAGCCTCATGAGCCTTGATCCTTTCCTCAGTCATTTGTGGAGGTCCATCATGGATTCTTCGGGCCCTCCTTCGGGGCTCTCTACAAGCACGTCGCCTCATTGGGGCTTCGTCACAGTCATCATCGTCATCCTCAGATGTCGAATCATTAGTATAGGGGCCGGATTAGTCTAGGTACTCGCGATCTCGGATCTGCAAAGCATGACCACTCGGTTCAGGTTCTCGAATAGGGGGGTAGTTGGGCAGCCCATACATTGGGTTCGTATTCATGAGGAGATCCGTAGTAGGGATCTGTACCCCAGATGGAGGGTGATTAGGATCAACCAGGGGAGAGATCACCATCTGAAGATAGTTGGTTCCCTGATCTGGATGGACAACCATAGACAGCGTACTCCCAGTAGGGGGATTCGTCCCTGGAGGCTGAGAAACTTGAGTTTGGGGGATCGTCCCTTGTTCAAACGTGGTTGTCCCAGAGGTAATGGCGGAGCGAAGCTGATTGGTAAAGCTTCGGTAGAGCTTGGTGCAGTTCTTCGTGTGCTAATCATGGTTGATGTTGTCGTCCCACAGACGGCGCCAAATGTTGTGGAATAAAAACTAGGTTATGATTTGTAATTAATGCAAGGGTGGTTGAGCTTCGAGCTTTAATGGCTGTTCTTGCGTTCGAGACTGATCGGTCCTCACAAGATGCCTACGTATCTCTTTATTACTAGAGAATCAAGCCAACGTAGTTCTAGGTGATGGTGCCCTCGAGGCTAAGGCGGCGAGAGCTCACCTAGGACGCAGTGGCTTGTATGTCCTTATTCGAAGATTAAGCCAAGACGTAAGTGACGTATTGAGCTCTGCCCAAAAACGTGGTTCTGAGATGAGGGGTTAGACCCTTTATATAGGCTGAGAAGCCCTAGAATTATGGTAGGAGTCAGAGACTTGGTGGATAAGTCTTCCTTGAGGAAGGTTCTAGATCTCTTCCTTATAGGAATCAGTTTCCATGTTGAAATATGTATCTTGGAGGCTAAGTCAGGCAAGAGTAATATCCTTGTTTGACTCTTATTTGCTGAGCTGTTTATTACCCTTAATATTAATTACGAAATTAATATTATAAATAGGGTTTGGGCCCATTTGGTGGGCCCCATGTTTGGACCATTCCGGGTCTAATTAATGCCACATTAAATGTGTCTTTAGGGCTTACTTTTAGCCCATATCAGCAATGTATTCAAACTCTATTGAAATTGTTTTAAGGACAAAATCTATATCTATATTATATTATAATAAGCGAAAGGGGTATAATTTATAGTTAGGTTACCCCTTTTTAGTTATTCCATATTTTTGGTAATCACTCATTTACAATCGTTAGATTTTCAACTCAAATTAGGGAATTTTGCCCGCGCTATGCGCGTTCTAAAATATTTATTTTTTAAATTATTTTAAATTAAAAATATAATGAAAATGTTATATTAATTTTATTAGTAACAAACATTGATTTTAATTTATAACATGTAAGAATTGTGTGTATAAACTTATGCGCTTTTGACAATAAATTTTACTAGCTTATAACCCGTGCAATGCACGGATTTCTTGTATTATATTATAATTTTTATTTAATATTATAATTATGTTTTTGCATAATCATTATTTTTAATAATTTTTTAAATTTTTATTTAATATAATTTAATATACTCATGTTTACAGATTATATTCATGTTTCATTATTATAAACAATGTATACGATTTTTAATATATTTTATTAATAATTGAGAAATATGATGTGATATTTTCATGTATATATTAATGATTGTAAGATTTGTTGTAAATTAAAAAGGTAACGTAATAATATTAATGATTGAAATATATGATAAAATTGATGTTTTTAGGTGTTTATAAAAGGTAATATGTTCAACTAAAAGTAAATGTGAAAAAGGCAATCACTAATTACCATTAATTTTATTATATTAATTTGAAAAAGGCAATCGACTAATTAACATTAATTTTATTATCTTAATAGACTAATTATCATTAATTATAACGTGTTTTAATTGGAAAGAAATTATTAATGATGGAAAGATATAATACGATTGATGTTTTTAGGTGTTTATAAAAGGTATTATCTCGACTAATTACCATTAATTATATTATGTTATTATTTATTTTAGGTGTATTTATGTTTGTTTATAATGAAGGGTGTAAAAGTAAATTCACTAAGTACCAAAAAACAGGTACCAAAACTTTCAATGTTTCGGAATTTATATAATAGTATAGATTAGTAACAAACATTGATTTTAATTTATAACATATAAGAATTGTGTGTATAAACTTGACGATAAATTTTAGCAGTAACACATCATAAAAACATAAATTAGTATGAGTTGACATTCTATTAGTTTGAAGTATGAGTTGACATTCTATTAGTTTGAAGTATGAGTTGTGTATATAAGTTTTTGTGATTTTTGACGATAAAGATGATGATATTTAAATTAAATAATTTTGTGAGAATTGTCAACACAGTTATATTTATATTATAGGAAAATGAATTAAACAAAGATAATTTATTATTTTAACTGTGAATCTCATTTTATAACTGTACGAAGCGAAAATTTGATTTGCTCATTAATATTAATTAAAATTTCAATATAGTAACATAACTTCATAAATATTATTTTTATTAAATTTCTTCAAAAGACAAACTACAATAACTTTATTTACAATCACATTCTAAATATAATTAATTTTCACAATTTTTAAACTTAAAAATTAGTAAATTTGGAGACGGGTGTATCTATCTCAAATAAATCCCATTTTAATCTGTTTTGGTGTAAAATTCTCTTTGTAATTTCTAATACTATGAAGCCAAAAAATAATTTGCTCAATAATATTAACTAAAATTTCCATATAATAACATGACTTCATAATATATATTTTTATTAATATTCTTGAAAATATAAACTACAATAACTTTATTTATCACATATATAGAGATTATTGCCCGTGCTACGCGTGCTCTAAAATTAAATATAACAAATTTATCAAATATTTTGATATCATATTTTAAAAAAATATATTATTTTCATGAATTGTAATATTGATCTCATCCAATTTATAGATAAAATGTATAAACAAATTGAGTTAAAGGTTTCTCGGCATCGCCTTGAGTTAAAGGTTTCTCATTAGGCGATGCCTCGCAATTAAAACACAATAAAATTATAAAAATTAACCTAAAAAAGAATTAAGTACTAAAAACAAAGTTTCAAGTTTATTATCTTATAATTATAGATTCAATACAAATTAATTATCCGTAAAGAAAATACAAAATTTTATTTAAGATTACAAAGCATTTCTTACGTAAATTGACACCCATTTTATCATGCATATGCTAACTTCAAAATAAATCATTCATATGCTGTGAAGATCATCACATACTCTTCACATAAATGTAGTAAGACTCGTGCACCATTCATCACCCGTCTACAAAAAAATAAGCTTAAAATCGTTCTGGTGAATCTTCACTTCCATGAAAATGAGTTTACGGGATCAAAGTAAATTTTCAAGTTAAATCACTTACGGGTACTCCACTTAAAGTAAAATTTGAATAACACTTTATTATAAGAAAATAAAAGACAATTTTAGAAAAACATATTGTAATTTTTACTTGTATGAAATAAATTACAAAATTTCAAACTATTCATTCTTAGCTTCTGCTTCATAATCTTTGTATTTAAACTTTAAATATTTTGTTGACTCTTTGTAAATTTAATTTATACTCTTCATAAATTAAATTTTATTTTATAATGAACTTTTATTTCATTTTCAAACAATGAATTAAGTTTTATTATATAAACAATCTTTATGCCAAATTGTTTATATTAAAAGAGATAAGAAAATGATGTATAAAACTTTAAATTGTGCAACAATTTCACATCCTTTTTGTTGAAAATCTTCATAAAATTTGTAAAATATATTTACATCTGGTCATAATTGTTCACTCAATATGATTATATGTAATTATCTGATTGAATGTACTCCACGTTGTCGATCCCATGTCAAATTTTTTTTTTATATAAAAATTTATTATCAATAATGTAGAAAAATTTTAATCATGAATAAATTACATTATTGAGAAAAAATTAAACAAAACATTAATTTAGTTGTTGATTCATGTTATATAAGAAATTAAATATTTAAATTTTAATTGCGTTTTCAATATTTTATATAACTAAATTTTGTATAAGCACAACCTTCTTCACATATACACTGTTTGTTTATACAACATTTGAATATAGAATTGGACCATAATAATTACAAATATTTGCATTCAAAGTAGGATATAAAAATAAAAAAGTGGACAATCCAAGAATTATTGCAATTATAATATAAAAATTTTATAAAGTACTTTTTAAAAATAAGAATATTAACTTTTTAAATGGGAAATATTAATTATAAATCAATATATTATAAAATCAAACATTATTAAGTCTATTATTTTTTATGTATGAATATAGTATACTATGACTTTCATCAATTTTTTTAGAATCTATTCTTGGTTGGAATTTTTTTGATAATATTTATAGATGTGTGATAAAAGTAATGAAATTTTATTATAAATTTAATAAAATAGCAAAAAATAAATTTAAAGCATCCGCTTTAAACAGAGATGTTTGTTTATAAGAAAATTAACCTTTATTACCTATTTATATGTTTAATACATAAATTGAAAAAAAAAATCCAACCTTCGTATATATAAGTAAATTGCATATCCTTAACCATAAAAATTTTATTAGATATTTCCCAGCTAGAAGTTTTTTTTTTAAATAAATATATTAAAATCATAGTTTCATGTAACATAATTTTAATATATTTAAATCATGATTAATATATTTTAACTTTCAATATAGAATCAATTTATCTCATTTGTTGGGACACTTTGGAGTACCACCCCGTATGAATTTTATATTAATGTTTAAACTTTAAATATATAGAGATTCTAGTAATTTTTTATTTTTTTAACACATGTAAGGTAAACCAACCTTAGTGAAAGTTTGTATGAGAAATTTTAATCTAAGATTTAAGTTTACATTTAATCTTTGAAGATGATAGCTTGTACTGAGATATTCACATGCATTACCACTGCCGCGGCTCGATCAGTAGTCATACAAAGTTCTTGCTTGAGCTTTTCATGCTCTTGATTGACAAATAAAAGAGCATAGGCAACTAAAGCATGCTGATTCTCAATATCTCCAAACTCAATCTTCTACTCATCATCCTTCTTTGGCTTGCATCAATACCGATACTTACAATGAAAAAAAGAATAAAAACATACATGCATCTACAATGATAAGACAAATCGATAAAAAAAATATGTAGATAATACATGAAGGATCAAGGAGAAATAAGGAAAAAGAGAGACACCTATTAACACTTTGATTAAGTTGTTTCTTTGAAATCATATATACAGACGATTGTTTACACTAATAATCTTTCCCACAAACCTGCATCAAATTGATCAGCCTCAAGTCTTAACCATGTTGAAATTTGCAATTTCCCATGATTAATGTTCTTGTTTACATATTAGAGAAATATAAAAGTGATTCATAAAGGGTAAAATTTGGGCAAAGCTTTAAATGTAGACTTATATATGGAACTAGTTCTAAACTTCACGCTTGCTGGCAATAGAACGTTGGCAATAGAATGTGTCATTGTTTGTACTTGTTTATTCTTGCTTGGAGCCAAGCCATCCTCTCTAAGCTGATCAGTGTTCCTCTTCTTTTTGTAAAAATCTCTAGTAGCAATCCTAAATTATTATAAGAGTTAAGAAACCATATTTTCTTGAAAAAAAATAGATATTGACCTATATAAAAGGTTACAAAGTACAATGTAAAAAGTTTATGTAAACATAAAAGCTATAGAAGAAGAAATAAACTATCCTTTTGAGTGTAATTACATGCATGCAGACTTCAGTGATCAATACTTCTCAGATACTTGACCTTTATAACCACAAAAAATCATTGGAACCCTTCCACAAATTATTCCGGGGATGTAAAAATACTGGCGAAAAATGAACACTTACTATATGAAAAACCTAAGCAAAAATACAGTTTTTTGATAAACTTCAATAATCACATCTTTTTTAAATTTTACTCTTCCCATCTCCAATGAGGGTGTGTTAAGGGGATAAAATGTGTATAACCCAAGAATTAAAAAAAAAAGTGAAACATAAGGACTTCATTTTCTTAATTAACCATCACTTACTGATCTAATATGCATGCAAGCAATTACAAATAAAAGATAATAACTACCGCCATATTAGTGCACTGATTCCATGACAATAAAGTAAAAAAAAAATACATATAACCAAAAGCATATTTAGTGAGAGAACTTCATCACTGATAGTGAGAGAGCTGTAAACAGGTTATCCATTAAGATCACATAGGGTAGTATAAGTATTTTCATCTCACACCACGAATCATATTGATAAACAATTATGAACCTATGCTAGCATGGCAAGTTCTAAATCTCAAGATCCACTTTCACTTCACAAGAGATTAACAATTCAATTTAGATATTAGCTACGCATCTAAAAGCATTAAGATTAACCATACGAGAATATCAATTTCACATCACACACAGATCTTTACAGCATCAAGATACTAAGTTCCATAAATAAATCCGTTAGAATCCCATGACAACGATTATCCAATAATTGAACTGTTCATCGTCATGGGACTTAATGAAAACATGATAATTAACAAGATATGGAAGAAGAAACAATAATATTAATAAAAACAAGAGTTGAGAGAACAAATCTATAATCCAAAGTATACAAAAGATGAAGTAGATCTAGATCTTTGCTTGTTACCGAGCTTGAATCCTTCTCCACTTTTCTCTCTTTCCGTTCTATGTTACAATAATAAAAAGCTGATACAAATTACATGGTAGGATGTGTTTAAATAGACTCTAGAAGTCTTGCCCAATAAGCAATTACCTTCTATTACAATTAGAATTCGATTAAAGTACTAAAAGCTGCCCAAAATACAATTTGAATTAGAAAAAGGGCGAAACTGGAATTTTTCTGCATGGCTTATCATAGACCACGTGCACGATTTTATTCAGCATGTCCCCTGCACCTGATATCTATCCCAAGTTATAGAAAATCTCTCAAGCTTCGCGTGAGCTGTAAGATCGCTGAAAACGGACTTCTAGAACTCCAGATATGGCCAAAACAGTGTAGACTGCGCAACCTCCCCAGAAAATCCGAATTTTAATCAATTAATCCTCCAAACATGATAGAAGCATCACCCATAATCGACATTCTAGTAAGTCTGCACAACTAAGCAAAACACATCAAAACTACAATAAACTTGAGGCCAAGTCAATCAATTTAAGCCGAATTTAAGCGATCCAAGTGGATATAAAATCCACTTATCACACCCCCAAACTTAAACCGATGCTTGTCCTCAAGCATAAACAATTACAAGTAACTAACTAACTAGTACCACTTCCGTAGGTGATCACGGTTGCATTTGGCATATGCAACAATCCCTTTAAACCCCTAGGCAGCCCCAGTGGACGAGTAAGGTCTCGTGAGGGCCTATAGCGAATGTACCCACAAAATCCATTTAACCTAATGCAATGCAATGCATGAATGCAACTAGAATGAAAATGCAACGATCGCCTTCAAACTAACCAAAACCAACTAACAAGAAAATATCTCAAAGAATGCAACTAAATCCAAATAGAGCTCGACCAAGTTCCCGTATATTAACATTACATGAACAGAAACGTGCGTGTGTGCAATGCTCATCAGAAATACTCCCAAAACTAGGTCAAAATCATACATGCTCTTCGTCAAGACAATCACAGGTTTCTAAATAGAATAGACTGTAGACACTTCATAACCTAGGAACACCTCCATCTACATCCAAGGTAGACAGAAATTCATGCTTTATTACTAACTACTACGACACATATATACAAACATGCTTATTTAACCGTGCAATGGATGAGACCCCAAAAGGCTTATACAATAATACCCATGTAGCGAGCGTTGGGTTAGTGGATCCCAGACTATAAAAGCCTTAGGTCACTAGGCACAAAGTCCCCGCGAACTTAATTGCTCGAGTATTAAAGAGCTCACCCTAGTTAATTTTGCATATAAACAATTGACACTTTTGATATTTTTTTTTTTTTGCAATCTGGAATGAGAATTCTCAATTCCAACCCTAGACTACTCATATAAATATGAGCCGACTACTAGCCATTTGACGCCTAGCCATTATTGACAATTATTTACAATTTAAGCATGACATCCCTGTTTTCCCCCAAACTTAGACTTAAGTGTTCCTACGCTATCAAGGGAATAACGAAAATTCTAAATATAAACAAGTGATTAAATCTCAAAACATCCAAACAAGCATGACCTCAACCTAGCCCAAAAGCACCCAATGAGACTGTGTAATTAGTTTTGTTTCCGAAACACATAAGTCAATTTCATAGAAACTATAAGTCAACCCTCTATTCATCATTACCATACTAAATTAGACACCTACCTACCAATCAGAATTAGCTCGTTCTAAGGGATCATGAAATATGCATGCCATGAAATGCAACTAATATGAACTCACATGGTATACAAAACAAAAACAGAATGCCCTACATGAAACAAACATAATTATACGAACATATATGCATGAATTACTACTACTAATATGCAAAACATGAAATCCTACATGAACACATAATACAACAACAGCTACTAATCCCTCAAACCACCCCCAAACTTAAAATATTCAATGTCCGCATTGAATGGAAGTCAATACAAGGGATAGCAGAAATATACCTACTCGTCCTCGCTGTCGTCACCCTCGTCATCCTCATCAGATGAATCAGGCGGAGGGTACGGAGTCCGAGCTCCAAATATAGGCCACTGAACAGGAGTACTAGGTGACTGAAATTTTGCCTCCAAGGCTATGCCCATGTCCTCCGAATACTGGCGACTGCTAACATGCATAACATCCATCCGCCTAGTCATTCGACGAAAATAAGATTAAAAAACGGACATATCCATCGTACTCTGCGAAAGAACCTGCCGTAGCCACTTCCGGTGGCCTTGGAATATGTGGCAGAGCGCCCGCTCCCTGACCACTAGCATCATCCACCCGAGGATGAGGAGTGCCTCCTGGCCACTCCTTCAACCTCAACCGGTCAATAGTAGCATCCTTAATAGAAGCCATAGGTTTATGCACCGGCTCACCTTCATACCATTTGACTTTCGATGCATCACACAAGTACGAGATGATAGAAGCATAAGGAATACTAGCCGACGAATTGCTTCCCAAAAACCGAAGAATATTTTGATTAATAAGGTACCCAAGGTCAACATACTCACCCTTGAGAATACCCCATAGCAAAATAGCTCTATCAACAGTAACATCGGAAACATGGTTGGACGGAATGATATTAGAACTTATGAAAAAGAACCATGCCTTTACAAAACCAGACAATGATGAATCCGGGAAAGTACACTTTATCTCTGAACCTAACCTACATTTCCACTCCGTTCCCGAAACACATAGCTCACCAATGAGTGCATCAAGATCAACATCATCCCTAGACTTTTGTCCCCAATCCGTAGCATCTCTAGGATTAGGCGATTGCCTAATCAAATTACGAATAGCACGAGGTGAATAATCCACCTTCCGACCTCTAACAACCGTGGAATTATTCCTTGCTATCGAAGCATTAGCATAGAACTCCCTAACCACATCCAACGCGCCATCATTAGCAAATTCACAAAATAACGTCCAACCCCGCTCACTAATCATCGCCACCATCTCCTCATACTTACGGGGCACAAGCCTTCTTTCCTGAATACCATCTCCTCATACTTACGGGGCACAAGCCTTCTTTCCTGAATAACCCCCTTCGAAACTAACCTACCATACTCCGCCTTGGCATTCTCATTCACAAATTTTTCCACTCCATCTCCCATAACATCATTCTCATCCGAAGATGGACGAGCACTACTACTACCACCCACTAATCGTGGTCTCTTAGGTGCCATAATCAACAAATATCAAGCAAATAACAACAATCTCCAAACAATTCACCAAACAAAGAACCCCCAAATTACACACCAAGAACCCTAGCTCGCAAAATTCACAAATTCAAATAAAAGATGAGATAGAATATTACCCAATTGAATCAAAGAGGTGAATTTGCTAGAGTAATCCCCGAAACTTCGAATTTGATTCCCCTTTTGCACCTTGAATGGATGAAAGTTGAGAAATTTTGGGTTATATAGAAGGGGTTGTGTATGTATAGGTGTATGTATGTATATAGGAGATGTGAATATTGGAACTAATTAGGAATTGGAGGTTGTTTAGGATTGAAAATCAAACTATAATAGGAGTGGGTTTTGTTTCTGAAGAAGATGTAGTAGGATATGAAAAGATATGATAATAGATATGACAATAGGGGTGTTAACTCAAAAAATTTCGAGCAATGCAGTTTGGTCTGGCGCCTGAAGCGCTGTGCTGGCGCATGATGCGCGCTTGGTTGCTGCGTGTCACGGCGCTCCTGCGCGGCTTGGGCGCCTCTGGCGCTACTGCGACCTGCGTTACACGGCGCTCCTGCGCGCAGATGGCGCATCTGGCGCTGGCGCATTCTGCACCTTTTGTATATATATATATATATATATATATATATATATATATATATATATATATATATATATATATATTTGGAAGAGAAAGGTATACAACAACATACACAATACTTGGGTTGCCTCCCAAGAAGCGCTCCTTTTACGTCATTAGCTTGACGTTCTTCTCCCGAATCAAGTAGATGCCAAAACGGCGGAAACCTTATCGCGTTGAAACGACCCGCCATAGTAATGCTTCAACCGCTGTCCATTCAATATAAAAGCATGATCCGGTGTTGTTTCATAAATTTCAATAGCTCCATGTGGATACACCGTCTTAACAATAAATGGACCCTACCACCTTGATTGAGTTTTCCCGGAAAAAGCTTGAGGCGAGAATTAAAAAGCAACACCTGTTGACCTGGAAAAAATGCTTTTGGTACCAACCTTTTATCATGCCACCTCTTAACCTTCTCCTTATACATCTTGTTATTTTCGTAAGCTTGCTCACGAAATTCCTCAAGTTCATTCAACTGAAGCAACCGTTTTGCACCCGCAACCGTGATATCTAAATTCAATTTCTTCAACGCCCAATATGCCTTATGTTCCAACTCTACAGGCAAATGACATGCTTTCCCATAAACTAACTGAAACGGAGACATACCCAAAGGAGTTTTGTAGGCAGTTCTGTACGCCCACACAGCTTCATCCAACTTCAATGACCAATCCTTACGAGACGGATTCACCACTTTCTCTAGAATTCTCTTGATCTCCCTGTTAGAAACTTCAGCTTGGCCATTCGTTTGAGGGTGATAAGCAGTGGCAACATGATGCGTCACATTATATTTCGCCATCAACGTAGTAAACTGGCGATTGCAAAAGTGAGTTCCCTCATCACTTATTATAGCCCGTGGAGTTCCGAAACGCGTAAAAATTTGCTTATGCAAGAAATTCAATACCACCTTCGCATCATTGGTCGGTAACGCCTTAACCTCGACCCATTTAGACACGTAATCCACAGCTAGCAAGATGTACTGATTATTGCACGAAGAAACAAAAGGTCCCATGAAGTCAATTCCCCAAACATAAAAAATCTCCACCTCAAGAAGCATGTTAAGAGGCATCTCGTTCCTTCTAGAAATATTGCCAACCTTTTGACAACGATCACATCTCAACACGAATTGATGAGCATCTTTAAACAAGGAAGGCCAATAAAACCCTGCTTGAAGCACACGAGCCGCTGTCTTTTCTCCACCATAATGACCACCATAAACAGTTGAGTGGCAATCTCGCAACACGCTTTCCGTCTCACTATACGGAATACATCGTCTGATCATCTGATCTGCTCCTTGTCTAAACAGAAACGGTTCATCCCAATGGTACCACTTCACATCATGTAGAAACTTCTTCCTTTGAGCACTCGAAAGATCTGGAGGAATAACATTGCTAACCAAATAGTTCACGTAATCTGCAAACCATGGCTCTTCATCTTGCACTCCAAAAAGCTGCTCATCTGGAAAAGATTCATTAATAACAGATTTGTTATGCGAATCCTTACCGTGGTCCTCTAAGCGTGAAAGATGATCCGCTACTTGATTTTCCGTGCCTTTCCTATCTTTGATTTCCACATCAAATTCTTGCAAAAGAAGCACCCAACGAATCAATCTAGGCTTTGAATCCTTCTTCGACATGAGATATCGAATAGCAGCATGATCCGTATACACAATCACCTTCGTACCAAGCAAATAAGACCTGAACTTCTCGAAACCATAGACAACTGCTAGCAACTCCTTCTCCGTAGTAGTGTAGTTTAACTGTGCATCATTGAGGGTTTTACTAGCATAGTAAACCACATGAAAAATTCTATCCTTCCTTTGACCAAGCACAGCTCCAACAGCATAGTCACTAGCATCACACATAAGTTCGAATGGTTCCTCCCAATTAGGTGCGGTAATGACTGGTGTAGTAGTCAACTTCTTCTTCAAGAGCTCAAAAGCTGCAAGACACTCATCATCAAACTTGAAAGGAACATCCTTCTCCAAGAGATTGCACAAGGGTTTAGAAATTTTTGAGAAATCTTTGATGAATCGCCGATAGAAACCCGCATGACCAAGAAAACTGCGAATTCCTTTAACAGAGATAGGTGGAGGAAGATTTTCGATTGTTTCCACCTTAGCCCTATCCACCTCAAGTCCTCTACCAGATACCATGTGCCCAAGAATAATTCCCTCTCGCACCATGAAGTGACACTTCTCCCAATTAAGCACCAAGTTAGTCTCCACACAACGTTTCAAAACCAAGCCAAGATTATGCAAGCACTCGTCATATGAAGTACCAAAAACTGAGAAGTCATCCATAAAAACCTCCACATTCGAGCCAATCATGTCTGAGAAAATAGTCATCATGCACCTTTGAAAGGTGGCTGGAGCACCACAAAGTCCGAAAGAAACCCATCGGAAAGCAAAGGTACCAAAAGGACATGTGAATGTGGTCTTCTCTTGATCTTCCGGAGCAATACAAATCTGATTGTAGCCTGAATAACCATCAAGGAGGCAATAATACTCATGTCCCGCCAACCTGTCTAGCATCTGATCAATGAATGGCAGAGGAATGTGATCTTTTCTCGTGGCTTTGTTGAGCTTCCTATAGTCCATGCAAACTCTCCACCCCGTGACTGTTCGAGTAGGGATGAGCTCATTCTTTTCATTAGCAACAACTGTCATGCCTCCTTTCTTTGGCACACATTGAACCGGGCTCACCCAAGAACTGTCTGAGATAGGATATATAATACCCGCATCAAGCCACTTTAAGATTTCCTTCTTCACCACCTCTTTCATAATCGGATTAAGTCTCCGCTGATGCTCAACAGTAGGCTTAGCTCCCTCCTCTAACAGAATTTTGTGCATGCAATAAGAAGGGCTGATTCCCTTGATATCTGCTATAGTCCAACCAATGGCTGATTTGAACTCTCTCAGAATTCGCAAAAGCTTTTCTTCCGCACTAGCTGACAAGTTAGAGGCATTAATAATAGGTAATGTAGATTCATCACCAAGAAAAACATACCTCAAGTGTTCCGGAAGTGGTTTGAGTTCAAGTGTAGGAGCTTCCTCAATAGATGGTTTCAGGCGCCCCCCCGAATTTTTAAGTTCTGCTAACCCAAGAGATTCAAAAGGCAAATCAAATCTCTTTTTCCAAGGGGCTGAATTTAGCTGCTGAAGTTGCTCGACTATTTCCTCATCTTCAAAATCAGAGTCACCAACTAAAACTTTTTCCAAAGAATCTGACTTAAGCAACTTCTCCATTTCCATAGTAACTGCAGAATCAACCCAATCCACCTTCAAACATTCTTCTTCATCTGAGGGTAATTTCATTGCATTAAAGACATTAAAAGTGACATTCTGGTCTTGCACCCTCATGGTGAGCTCCCCTTTTTGCACATCAATCAAAGTCTTTCCCGTAGCCAAGAATGGTCTTCCCAAGATTATGGGAATCTTCTTATCTTCCTCGAAATCCAAGATAACAAAATCAGCAGGAAATATGAGTTTGTCAACTTTCACCAGCACATCCTCCACTATGCCTCTAGGATATGTAACTGAACGATCAGCCAACTGCAAAGAGATGTTGGTAGGCTTTGGTTCCGGTAGACCAAGTTGTATATAGACTGACAAGGGCATGAGATTGATGCTAGCTCCCAAGTCACACAAGCACTTCGTAAAAGACAAATTACCAATAGTGCATGGAATAGTAAAGCTACAAGGATCCTTTAGTTTTGGAGGCAATTTCTGTTGCAGCACAGCACTGCATTCTTCCGTTAGAGCAACGGTCTCTAATTCCTCGAGCTTCAACTTACGAGAAAGAATCCCTTTCATGAACTTGGCATAGCCAACTGCTTCGGCAAAGGGAATGTTAATCTGTAACTTCTTGAACACCTCTAAGAACTTAGCAAATTTCTTATCCAACTGCTGCTTCTGGAGTCTTCTAGGATAAGGAGGAGGAGGATAGATCTGAGTGTTCTTCGTAGACTGTTCCACAGAATTTTTAACAGGTTCCTTGCTCTTCTCTACTTCACCACCTTGCTGATCAGCCACCAAATCAGATTGAACAATTTCGGGCACTGCAGATTTTTTAACCTGCTGATTCTGAACATCTTCACCTTCTTCAGCTGCTGTAACTTTTCCCGATCTCAAAGTCACAGCCTTCACCTGTTCTTTGCCATCCCTCCTACCTGGATTTGCTTCCGTATCACTAGGAAGAGTTCCTTGTTGCCTAACAAGTAAGGCACTTGCAATCTGTCCCACCTGGGTTTCCAAAGTTCTTCACCATCATCCACAAATCATCCCTTTCTGGTTTTTCATTAGATGATTGCCCCACATGAGCCTGGGGCTGTTTCTGAAATCCCGGAGGCTGATATGATTGCCTTGGAGCATACTGCTGCTGATAACCTTGATTGAATGGCCTTGCTTGCTGACCCTGAAACTGCTGATAGGGCTGCTGAGGTTGTTGAGCACCTTGGTTGTTGCTCCAGCTGAAGTTAGGATGATTCCTGTTGTTTGGATGATAGGTGGCTGGAACTGGTGCAGCAGGTCTCTGAAACTTACTTACAAACTGTGCTGATTCAGCAGAGATAGCACACTGATTCGTCTCATGTGCGCCCGCACATAGCTCACAAATACTAGCAACCTGCTGAACTCCATAATTAGTAAGAGAATCCACCTTCATCGTAAGAGCCTTCAACTGAGCTGCAATAGCTGAAGCTGTGTCAACTTCAAGAACACCTGCTACCTTGCCTTGAGAAAGCCTCTGTGTTGGATTCTGATATTCATTAGTAGCCATCATCTCAATAAGATCATAAGCTTCCTCATAGCTCTTTGCCCACAGGGCTCCACCTGATGCTGCATCTAGCAAAGGCCTAGACTGTGCTCCCAACCCATTGTAGAAACCATTAATAACCATCCAATCAGGCATGCCATGATGAGGACACTTTCGTAGCATCTCCTTATAACGTTCCCAAGACTCACACAGAGATTCGCCAGATTGCTGTTGAAATTGAGTTAACTGGTTCCTTATTGCTGCAGTTTTCGCCATAGGGAAGAATTTAGTAAGAAACTTCTGAGCAAGATCATCCCATGTAGTAATGGAACCAGCTGGTAGAGAGTGTAACCAGCCCTTAGCCTTATCCCTTAAAGAGAATGGGAAAAGCCTCAACTTGATAGCATCATCCGACACACCATTAAATTTGAAAGTGTCGCAGATCTCGATAAAGTCCCGGATGTGCATGTTAGGATCCTCTGTCGAAGCACCCCCAAACTGAACCGAATTCTGCACCATCTGAATTGTGCTCGGCTTGATCTCAAAGTTATTCACTGCAATAGCTGGCCTGACAATACTAGATTGTATGTCAGTAATCTTCGGCTGCAAATAGTCCTTCAAAGCCTTGACTGCTGCTAGTAAATCTGCCATCTCGTTTACTGCTGCAAGTTCTTCTTCTGCCAGTTTTTCCTTACGAGCCTGCAAACGTGTTCGCATACAAGTTCAAGTACCTGAAAACACCACGAAACAAACAACTAAGTAAGAAATCCGAGTCAGTGAACGCTAAAGACCACTGATGACAAGCACATAAACTAAACAAAACACCGATGATCCCCGGCAGCGGCGCCAAAAACTTGTTAGCACAAAATTACGCAAGCGCACGTAGTCACAAGTAATATAATTAAAGTTCGTTCCACAGAGATCTGGTTAAGTTTACTCAGTAAATATGCCTATGCAACAATGTTTGGTTTTAATCCACTGCTAAGACAAATAACAATTTTTGTATTGATTAACAAAATTAAACTAGGATGCAAATATTAAACTAAGAATTAAATTAACTAATAAGATTGAATTCGAATTACTAATATGAGAATAAACATGGGATCCCAACTTCATTAAATACATCCCTTAGATCTGACGCCTTTAATCTCTATATGCAATGGTTTTGATATCTGATCGGATAACACGAAACAAGTATACGCTACCTGTCAGCATACGCATACCAAACTAAACATACATCCACAAAAGAGATAGAAGATGAATAGTCACCAATTATGCTTAGACCCTATATGTCTATAGAATTTGAAAACATAACGGTTGAAGAACAGGTTATCCATTAAGATCACATAGGGTAGTATAAGTATTTTCATCTCACACCACGAATCATATTGATAAACAATTATGAACCTATGCTAGCATGGCAAGTTCTAAATCTCAAGATCCACTTTCACTTCACAAGAGATTAACAATTCAATTTAGATGTTAGCTACGCATCTAAAAGCATTAAGATTAACCATACGAGGATATCAATTTCACATCACACACAGATCTTTACAGCATCAAGATACTAAGTTCCATAAATAAATCCGTTAGAATCCCATGACAACGATTAGCCCATAATTGAACTGTTCATCGTCATGGGACTTAATGAAAACATGATAATTAACAAGATATGGAAGAAGAAACAATAATATTAATAAAAACAAGAGTTGAGAGAACAAATCTATAATCCAAAGTATACAAAAGATGAAGTAGATCTAGATCTTTGCTTGTCACCGAGGTTGAATCCTTCTCCACTTTTCTCTCTTGCCGTTCTATGTTACAATAATAAAAAGCTGATACAAATTACATGGTAGGATGTGTTTAAATAGACTCTAGAAGTCTTGACCAATAAGCAATTACCTTCTATTATAATTAGAATTCGATTAAAGTACCAAAAGCTGCCCAAAATACAATTAGAATTAGAAAAAGGGCGAAACTGGAATTTTTCTACATGGCTTATCATAGACCACGTGCGCGATTTTATTCAGCACGTCCCCTGCACCTGCTATCTATCCCAATTCCCAAGTTATAGAAAATCTCTCAAGCTTCGCGTGAACTGTAAGATCGCTGAAAACGAACTTCTAGAACTCCAGATATGGCCAAAACAGTGTAGACTGCGCAACCTCCCTGGAAAATCCGATTTTTAATAAATTAATCCTCCAAACATGATAGAAGCATCATCCATAATCGACATTCTAGTAAGTCTGCACAACTAAGCAAAACACATCAAAACTACAATAAACTTGAGGCCAAGTCAATCAATTTAAGCCGAATTTAAGCGATCCAAGTGGATATAAAATCCACTTATCAGCAACAGCTATGGGAACTGAGAGGTCTGAATTCAATTGCATCTCCTTCTCTGAATCCTGCTGATCAGTATAAAAGGAAGAAGAGAATGGAGGAGAGGCATCAAATACTTCTATAAACCAAAGTTATGCTTAATTTCTCCATAAAGAAATGCAAAAGATAAAAAAGTCTACTGCTTAAATGTAAACAACTGCTCAATTCCGTGATCTAAACATCTGCTCAAGTACTTGAATATTAAAATATACTAAAAA
This sequence comes from Saposhnikovia divaricata, assembly GCA_036435485.1. Lineage (NCBI taxonomy): Eukaryota > Viridiplantae > Streptophyta > Magnoliopsida > Apiales > Apiaceae > Saposhnikovia > Saposhnikovia divaricata. Next base: position 62,203,480 of record CM071595.1, on the reverse strand, counting down.
GGCAATCAGTCACATATTTGCAATCCAAGCAAAAAAATGTAATGATAAAATACATTATAATGTATATTACAACATGGATATGTATCAGTTATATTGGGTCTGCAATGATAAAATACATTATAATGCGACTTGGATCATGTATTCCATTGCTAATACTTATAGAAAATCCCCAACACAGTGATCTTGATGCAAATGTTCCATAATCTTGATGACGATTATGAAGTACTTCAGAATCTGTTAGAGAATTGACATGTGCACGTGATCAAGTTAGTAATAGGTATTTCATCACAAATTCAAGTATCTAAAACTACAAAACTCCTACACATCATAGCTTCATTTCCTGGAATTTCGCGTGCAAGGGTAGGCACCAATCCTCGAAAGAGACCCCTAGCACCTACAATCTTTAAAACATGCTTTACCACATCAGTTGGCCCACCATACTTCACAGCAACAGAACCGTAGCTAGCTTCTGACATCGTACTCTGAGCTTGCAGTCTGTGCTTTCAGAAACAAATTTGATAAGCTAGTATGCATAAAGAGAAATAAATAACGCATACATTACGCAGCAGCCTGCAAACAAATAAATAAGGGAAAAGGATGAAGCTCATGGGAGATGATTCCTGGAACAGAGAAATGTAAGAGGAAGCTCATGCACTTGGTTTCTTCAAATTTTTCGAATTCTAAAACCTAGAAAAATAATATACAAAATAGTTAAGAGGCATAACTACAAAATTGCACAAAATTGTTAATGTCAAAAATTCTCCGGAAAAACCAACCCACCGGAAGGATTCCAAACAACCTAACAAAGAGAAATATTATAAATATGCAGTAAGAATCATTCGTTATCCCTAGTCTCAATCATTCATTATCTCGTATAACTATACTTACCAACAATTAACCTAAACTGAATATAAGGGATGCTCGTCTGAATTCTTGACTTCATATCTTTAAAAACAGAATGTAAGAAACATAAGAAAACTATAATTGGAACCATGTTATTAATAACCTGATTGAGGGATGAAGTTCAATGCGTACTCAGTACGAAGCAAAGTTAGTGAAACTCAGAGGGTACAGATTCCATGAACGAAGAATAATCCTCCATTTTTAATGATTTCAGTTCATGCCTGAGTTTCTTCTTCGCATTAACCGACATTGCTTTCCCAAGAGCTGATTTACTGCCAACCATGCCAAACAAAGGGTCTCATATTAATTTATTTACAAAGATACTTTGAATAACCAAGAAGTTCAACAAACATCTAAGGAATGTATACCAAATCAGATTTCCTTTTCGCGCATTTACAGAGTCCAACGAAGAACAATTAAATCGTTGACTTTCAATATCATAGTTCTTTTACGCAACTCTGGTTTACAACCAAACTATCACCTTAGATTCCTGCATTGGTTAAGAGTTGTAGGGGAAATAATTTAAAGTTAAAACATAAAAAAGGTTCAGCATTATGAAGAACAAAAAAGTAAATCACTACTGGAGCAAACATAGAGGTTTCAGGGACCTTCCATCTTATGGTCTAAAAAAAGTTGTATAAACAACAAAACAAATTTAAGAAACAAATTTTTCCTACTAAAACAAAATCTCATATGAGGAAAAGTTGTGTCTTTATATCAATCAAAAACAATGAAAGAGTATAGAATATAAAAAATGAACAACATACCTCAACTTCATAAAAGAGTCATTCAAATACACAGTAGAAGCAGTACTTGAAGTTTTTTCATGATGATACACATTTGATTACATTAGCAGACCAAGAGCAGCCTGGAACACTCCAGTGAAGAAAGTTGCAGTAAAAGCTAGTTGAAGATAAAGAATTGGTTTATCGGTATAAGAGACCTCCTCACCAAGCATGGTTCTCATCACTAAGGATGCTATCAAAACTGGACCAACGACTAAATGTCTGGAACTCCCAAGAACATAGAATATCAATGGTGGCACAAAACTTGAATCTGTAAAAAAATAATAACGGTTTTGAAATAATCAATTCAGAATGAGTATTAATTGGTCATACATATATAGTGCTCAGTTCCCTACTAATATTAAACAACAGTAAAACTTATCATTTATCGATGAAAGAAAAAACAAATAATTTCATTAAGACAACATGTTGATTTCAATAATTAAGGCATGCAGTTGATGTAATATATGTTTGTAATAATTAGAACTATCTAAACATCCTACCAGGTGTGTGGTTTTCAATCAAAAACCAGACTTGTATCTAGAGCTATCCATGCCCAACAATGCAAAATTTTCGCTCGAGAAATCCATTTTTCATGAAACATTATTACGTGTAGTAAATGGTTTTGTAATCATATCAAACATGGCTTGAACATCAATCTCATCAAAATAATACAGAACACAAAAATCGACGGAGATTTAAACATGAAAAGATTACTCAAAAACTCTCTTGGAACTTTTATCAAACACTTTGACTGTAAAATTTAAAATAGTCAGATAGATACAAATTGAAGAAGAAATACCCATTCACATAACAGAAAATACCATACCATTCACGTACAATCTCTTGGGTAGGTCTTTGATTGGGTGTATTGCATCCCACATTAGAATATATTTTATCCATGTATCTTTTACGAAGATCGATCCTGAACTAAGCTCGATGTCAGAAATAATACATGAAATCAGTGCAAATTTATTGGGTTACACCCAAAAAACATATATACATATACATCAATAAATCACTATAAGAATCGTATGAGAATTACAAAAATCAGTGCTTAAGAAATCATACCTAAATTGATAGAACCCATATCCATAACATCTGATTATTTATTTGAAGGTAAGGCATCGTTCAAATCCATGATACTGCAAACTCAACGCAGATGAAAAAAGAAAACTCGATCAACCTAGAAGAAGTCTGAAATTGGGTTCATCTGAGAAGAGGAGAGAATAAATAATAGGTTCATCCGAAAGGAGGAGAGAATACATCCGGATATTAGGGTTCATCTGAGAGGAGGAGATAACACATAAAATTGAATTTGAAATATGGATCGGTGATTGATTTGATTATTAGTTGCACAATATATGATTTTATTTGATTGGGTATTGAGAAAATTAAGGAAGTTTTTGATGAGATTTAATCTCCATAACTGATTTATTTGAAATTCAAATTAATTACTATTTTAACTGTAAAGATCGTGGAAAGATAATATAAAATGGGTGGCTAAATGGATTATCCGTGGATACTTACCAAATTAGCTTGATTATAATACAAAAAGTGGGAGTTGGGTAAAAATTTTTACCCATTGGGTAAATTCCTCATTACACTTTAAGAGTATATAGATACATAATTACAACAATACTAAAAGTTGTTATATACATAAGATTCAATTCCCGCCAACAACATATTAGTTTATATTTAATACTAAAAATTAATATATACAAAGATGTATCGTACAAAATTTTTCAATAACATATTAAAATTAATATTTATAATGATATATTACACTATAAACAAATTATAAAAAATTAAAAGTAACCCATGATTTGCACGGGTATCTATACTATACTATTATAAGCAAAATAGGGTATAATTGGTTGGTTGGTCGGTCGGTCGGTTAACACCTTCAAAAAAAGTTTGTTAACATCTTCCAAAAAATAAAATAAAATGTATATAAAATTTTATTTTACAAAAAATAAACCACATATTTTACTTAATAACAAACTCTTTTAGTTATACTCCAATCAATATTGACTTACATACTCTTTCAGTTATACTTGAATTAAAATATTAATAAAAACATTCGTGCATCCTTCCAAAAATAGAAAATAAAATAATATATATAAAATTATATTTTACAAAAAATAAACCACATATTTTACTTAATAACAAACTCTTTTAGTTATACTCCAATCAATATTGAGTTACATACTCTTTCAGTTATACTTGAATTAAAATATTAATAAAAACATATGTGCATCCTTCCAAAACATAAAATATAAATTAAAATGCATAAAAAATTTTATTTACAAAAAATAAAACCACATATTTTACTTAATAACAAACTCTTTTAGTTATACTCCAATCAATATTCAATTAAATACTTTTTCAGTTATACTTGAATTAAAATATTAATAAAAACATCTGTGCATCACACAAGTTATAAGCTATATAGTTAAAGAGGATGTTTGGCATTGCTTAAAATAAGTTACTTTTGAGTTAATGGAGGTGTTTTTAACTTAAAGGAGAAAGTAAAGTTGTTTACTTTAAGTTGAATGAATGTGTTTGGGTAATTTTACTTAAAGTTAAATGGGGGTTTAATAATTTTGACTTAAAGTGAAATTTGACTTAAAAAATTTAAAATTCATAATATTTGAACTTTACAAGAATCGTGAAAAAAATAACTCCATAAGTCATAAGTCAAAAGTACCTAAATAGAACTTATGACTTAAAACAGTTTTTTAACTTAAAACGGGCTTAAAGCCCATGTTAACACACCAAAACCTCCTTAAAGTTGAAAACTCCTTTAAGGAGTTGTAGCCAAACACCCTCAAAATTATATAAAATATGGAAAACACTTACAGTTTAGGAAAATTTGTATAAAAATCGAAAAAAAGGTCTACATGATTAGATAAATTTCACTCTTTATACTCCCTACGTCACGGCCAAATGTTTACATTTGGTTTGGGCACAGAGACCAATGATAGTGAGTGTAATATTGTTAAAATAAATGAATTAGTAGGTGTAATAGTTATTTTATTGTTAAAATAAGTGAAGTAGTGGGTGTAATGGTGTAAAGTGTTGAAAAAGTGGAGTGAAGTAGTGGATATAATAATGTATTTTATTGTTAAAAGTTACTATTTTTAGTAATGTAAGACGTCCCAAAAAAGAAAATGTAAAGAAATGAGAGGGACAGAGGGAGTAATAAATAAAAGTTTTAAAAAGCTACTTTTACGTAATATTTTTATATATAGGTTTGCATTTTAAAGTAACAATTAAAATAAATAATTATGATAATATTTATATTCATGAGATTTATAAAAAAATATTTTAATAATAAAAGCATTTATACAATTTAGAATTTTAAATAAAATATACTTAAAAAGTTTATAAGTAACCGTGCTTCGCGCGGGTTATAGACTAGTAAGCTTACTAAGCTAGTATATATTAAAGAGAGATATTTTTTTTTTTTGAAACTTTAAATTTTGACACACATCTTTACATGCTTTGATTACATAGTAAAATTATTGTTTTTGATTAAATTTTTGTGAATTAAAATTTTGATTGTATATTTTTAATTATAAAAAAGAAATTTAAAAATAGCAGGAACAAGAACTCCTAGCCTCATTAGTAATATTAATTATCCAATCAAAATACCTAAAGATATGTATCAAAAATCAAAACGTCAAATATAAAAAAGAAAAAAACGAAGGGAATCTATCTATCTATACTATTATATTAAAGCCGAAACATTGAAAGTTTTGGTTTTCGGTTTGGTTATCCCATTTATTTTGGTTTTCAGTTTGGTTAATTTAATTTTTAATTAATTTTAAATATAAAATAAATAAATTTTAATCCGTTATTGGCTATAGTCCTAAAGACACAATAGTATTTTATATTTACACAATTACTAATACAGCTAAACTTAAAACCTCCGTTGCCTTCACGGACACTGCGCACGGATAATTAAATTATAAAAATAACTTAAAAAGCTAATTACTAAGGTTAACGTAATTATATTCAGATTAAAATTCCTTTATCCATATTGAGCTTCTACTTGGACACTTTTTTCATCTCCAATAACTCAATTACCCATTTTTTCTAAAGATTTTACTTCAAATTGAAACACTTTACCATTTAATTTAAAAATAATATTACAATAATTAATATATATCCAAAATATCACACCATATCTTTCCGTAATTATTTTAGTAGTAATTTTTGTAATTAAAACAAGTTACTTTTTAATTTAAAATTAATCTTGCGATAACTAATATACACCCAAAAATATCTCACCATATATTCAAATCATTATTGTTAGTAATAAATAAGAATCGTTAGATCTAATAATAAGATATATTATATGATTAAATTAATTTATTAAAATTTCAAAATTAGAACCCGTCAACGACATTTTTAATTTAGAATTTTACAAAATAAATTTCAAACCATGCATATCATTATATAAATTTATATTAAATTAAAATTAAAAAATTATTAAAAATAAGGATTATATAAAAACATAATTATAATGTTAAATAAATTTTATAACCTATCAAAAGAAACCCGTGCTTAGCATGGGTTATAAGCTAGTACTATATTATAAAAGACCAAACATTAAAAGTTTTGGTACGGTACGGTACAGTACTTACCATATTTAATTGTTCTACTTTATTATCCTTAATTATTTTACTTAATAATAAAAACAAAATATAATCTTTTCTCAAAATATTACACGCAACACTATTTCTCCTAAATAATAACTAACTAATCACCTTTCCAGCTATTACCTTTTCTAATCTTTCTAACTAAAATCTCTTCTTTCCAAATATGGTCCTTCTAATTAATGAAATAAACTTATAATATTAAAATTACTAATAACCATTTGATTACCTTTTTCAGCTAATACATTTTCTTTATTTTCTAACTAAAATCATTTACCTTTTTCAACTATTACCTTTTCTAACTTTTCTAAATAAAATCTCTTTTTTCCAAAAATATGATCGTTCTAATTAATGAAATAAATTAACAATACTATAATTACTAATAACTAAAAAAACAAAACACAATCTTTTCTCAAAATATTATAGGCAACTCTTCCAAACACTTCTCTTAAATAATAACTAGTCAATTTCAGCTATTACCTTTTCTAACTTTTCTAACAAAAATATTTTTCCCCAAAAACAGGGTCGTTATAATTAATAAAATAAACTAATAATATTTTAATTACTAATAACTAACTGATTACCTTTTCAACTAAAAGGTAATATTTTTTCTGTATTTTCTAACTAAAATATCTCATTTTTAAACTTAATTTTTTTTACTTACTTATTCTTACTTAAATATTTATTGTTGGTAAAAACATGTAGATTCTATTTTATAAAATAAAATAATGTATTATATTTTCTAATAACTAACCAATTACTTTTTTCAGCAAAACACATTATCTATTCTAACTTCTCTGACTAAACATCTCCTTTCCAAAAATATCATGGGTAATTCTATTTAATAAAATAAACTTATAAAATTATCATTACTAATAATTAATTGATTATCTTTTTCAGCTAAAACTTAATATTTTTTCTATATTTTCTAACTAAAATATGTCATTTTCAAACTTTCTTTTCTTACTTAATTACCCTTAAAATATTTATTTTTGGTAAAAACATGTTATCTTTTTTCTATTTTATTAATAACTAATTAATTTCATTTTTATGTAAAACATGCTATCTTTTATATTTTAAAAAGACTATGGCAATTACATTTAATAAAATAAAATAATATTACTATGATTGCTAATAACTAACAAATTGCATTTTCAGCTAAAATACGTTACCATTTATATTTTTTTTTACTAAAACCTCTTCTTTTCTATTAGTATCACTGATAATTCTATTCAATAAAATAATACCATGATAATTAATAACTGACTAATTATCATTTTCAGCTAAAACGTATCATCTTATCTATATCCTATAACTAAATTTTTCCTTTTTTAAAAATAATTGGCCTATATATATATAAATGTGTATGTGTGTGTGTAATTATATCAAATCATATAATTTGTAAATTTAACTTACAAAATTCATATTATAAAAAAATAATTTAAATTATTGAAAAAATAAAATAATATTAAAATAAATCGTGCATTGCACGGGTTTTAAGCTAGTACTATTATATAAAAGTCGAAACATTAAAACTTTTGGTACCTGTTTTTTGGTACTTCGTAAATTTACTTATTTACCCTTCGTTATAAAGAAAAATATATACGATATCTATACTATTAAAATACCTAAAATAAATAATAACATAATATAATTAATGGTAATTAGTCGATTGCTTTTTTCACATTTACTTTCAGTTAAAGATATTACCATTTATAAACACTTAAAAACATCAATAGTATCATATCTTTCAATCATTAATATTTTTTGAATTAAAATACGTTACCTTTTTGATTTAAAACTAATCTTACAATCATTAATATATACCCGAAAATATCACACAATACTTTTCAATTATTAATAAAATATATTAAAAATCCGTATACGTTATTTATAATAAGGAAACAATAGTATAATCTATGAACATGAGTATATTAAATTATATAAAATTAAAATTAAAAAAATTATTAAAAATGATGATTATATAAAAACATAATTGTAATATTAAATAAAATTTATAACATAATAAAATAAACCGTGCATCGCACGGGCATTGAAGTTTGTCGGTTCAGTTTTCGGCATAGTCATCCTAATAATTAAAATGAATAATAAAATAATATGATTAATGATAATTAGCCGATTGCCGTTTTAATTAAATTTTTTTTTACTTTTATTTGATGATATTACTTTTATAAACACCTAAAATATCATATCTTCCAATCAATAATATTTTTTTCTAATTAAAACATGTTAACTTTTAATTTAAAACATAATCTTGCAATAATTAATATATACAAAAAAAAATCACACCATATCTTCTAATCACTAACAAAATCTAATAGAAATCCGTGTACTACAAATAATGACAATTAGATTTTTAGTAAAAAAACAGAACCGTTAGATCTAATGATTAGATATATTATATGATTAAATTAATTTACTAAAATTTCAAGGTTCGAATTTCATCAACGACCTACTTATTTAAAAAATTTATACTATAAGTTTTAAACCAAGCATATCATTAATTACATTTATATTAGTTTAAGATTTAAATAAAATGTTGTAAATAATGGTTATCTAAAAATATAATTGTAACAAAAAATAAAATTTAATACATATCAAAAGAAATTCTAGCATTGGGTTATAAGCTAGTAGTATAAAAGAGCAGAGACGGATGATAGAAGATTAAAAAAGAGTTTCGGAAATTTCAGGCAAAAATATTGAGTAAAATCCATGGTGGTGGCTAAACTTTACCCCAATTTTTAAAATTTTGGTCGTGTTATCAAATTTTCAAAATGTTGGCCGATGTTTCCATTCGCATTTCAAAAAGGTGTCTCCCGTTAAGTTTCGTTAGGTATGCGCCGTTAATTTTAAATAATCATGAGTAAATTTCATGGTGGTGGCTAAACTTTATCCCAATTTTCAAAATGTTGGCCGTGTTATAGATTTTCAAAATGGTGGCTGATGTTTCCCATCATTCAATTTTCAAAATTGTCAAAATTTTATTATGTTTACCATCATTCAATTAATGCTGTGTCACCTGTCTATTTCTCGACTATTCAGGTTAATTGTTTCTACCATCACTTCTCTTTTGACTCTTTCTAATGCCTCTGCTTCCCTTTCTCTCCAAAATTTGGTATGACCCTTCTTTTCTTTTCTTGTGTATATATGTTTGTATGTTCTCTTGGTTTGTGAATGTGAAAATTGTTAGATGGGGAGCTGGGATTTTCAAGATTTTTGATGTAGAATTGAATTTGAAGTGATTGAGAGAAACCCTTTTTGTTTTTAAGATAAAGATTTAATCTTGAAGTTGTAGGCACTTTAAGATCAAGTTTGGTAATTTGATTTGTGATTTGTTGGTAGTTTCTGAATTGGGTTTGTTTTATCTCTGTACAGCATGCATCCCTTCTTTTTGAAATGCGGAGGGAAACATCAGTCAATATTTTGAAAATCTATAATACGGCCAACATATTGAAAATTGGGGTAAAGTTTAGCCACCCACCATGAAATTTACTCATGATTATATAAAGATAATGACGCATACTTAACAGGACTTAACGGGAGACATCTTTTTGAAATGCGAAGGGAAACATCAGCCAACACTTTGAAAATCTAATAACACGGCCAACATTTTGAAAATTGGATTAAAGTTTAGCCACCTCCCTAAATTTTACTCAAAAATATTTAACTAGTCAACTTTCAGTCTTCAGACTCAATTTTTAAAGGCGTGCATGGCACAATAGTCCGAGCAGAGTCACAAAGTATGAAAGTAAGCACTTTCAAGTTTCAACTAACGTAAATGTTGACTTAAAACGACATCAACCATTTAGTTTGTCAAAACAACTTCTAGTCGCTCCATTTTGAGCGTGTTGTTCCTCTTTCTAGATATCTCATACCGCAAATTATTTGATTTATTTTTCTTAGAATAACATTATTAAACTTAGAGTCGTAAATAGTAGTATTGCTGAACAAGTCAAGTTTAAATTTAATACTGTATAATATTAAGTGACAAAATATGAAACCCACAACACGTACCGTCTACCGAGTACCAGACACTGCAAAAGCTGATCCCCCATCGTGTAGATCTTTATCTTTCATTCAGTTTAAAAACAAGCAAAGGAGGGAAGCTATGTAAAACTTCAATTGTCAACTCCACATTTCCCCCCAAAACTGACTGTACTAACACAACTTTAAATGAAAGAATAACTTAGGAATCTAACCTAGGTGTGGTCCCGAGAATAAGGGGTCCTAGGTGAATCAAAATTATGGGATCCAAATTTTTTTCATAAACAAAATATACACTTCAAATTTACTAATAAAATAGATGACGACATAGTATGTAAAATAATCTCAATTGTTTATTTAAATATAACACGTCTTGCATTTTTGGATTCAGACGTATCAATCAAATTTACATAGTCCAGTTTCTGAATTATGGACAACATAATTAAACCACTCAACCTTTCTTGAGACATGGTTGAACGACCTTTCTTGAGACATGGTTGAACGAAGATAAGGAATCATATATGCAATCCAAGCATAAACAACTATAACGAGTATCGTTAGAGGAATCATATATGCAATCCAAGCATTTAGATAGCTACCTTTCATTTCTTTTATGTAGCTCTACGCATCTATTGTCTTCCTATTATCTTTTGGTAAATTTGGACTAAACATACACAAGTCTTCATACAAATATATCTACAATACCTCTAAAATTTGGGATCCTTGGATTTTGGGAGCCCTAGGCACAAGACTAGTTCGCCTATGGCCAAGGCCACCCCTGAATTCTAACCGAGTCAACTCGGATGTTTTTAATAGCTATTCCGGGTAAAAGGGAAACTAGACCAAAGCAAGTAACTTAGCTGGCTGTGTCAATATTGGTAGAAGTTAGTAGTATAAACAACCATATCTTTTCTTTAAAATTTAAAGAGTAAAATGCACTTTGTGTACCTGAAGTTTAGCGAAGACACCACTTGAAATACCACCTTTCTAAAAGTACCACGGGCAATACCAACTAATGGATTCAATTACAATGCGTGTGCCGCCGTCTGTCTGATGGTAACGGCGTTAATTAATCAGGGGCATAACAGTCTTTTCCATACAAGAAACTTGCGCGGCTTATTTCTGGCGGGGTTTTCAGGCGTATATATACACCACAAACCCAGCATAGCTACATTCATCAACCCTAATTAAACTTCTCCCCAAACACAGGGGTATAAACCCAGCACAGCCACAAGCATTCATCAACACAGGGGTTGCTACTGTGGCGAGCAAAATGGCGAGCAGAGCACTGGAGGATGATGAAATCGATGCTATCTTGGACCTTGCTTGCTACTGTGACCAGATGAGTGTAATGAAGACTCAATGGTTTGGGCCAAACGCGGGTAGAAGATTCAGGGCATGTCCGAACAACACGTGCGGCTACCAGGAATGGATTGATGAGGAACTTGGGCCTCGTACTCTAGAGATAATCCAGGAGTTGCAGGCGAAGCACCTGGAGAGGGAGGAGAAGCATAGGCGCAGGCTGGTTCGTGTGAGAGAGAGGCATCAAGCTGAGCTACATCAATTGAAGGCTAAGCAAAAGTTTGTTGCTATCATTGGATTGTATGTGCTTGTTAACTTGATGATGAACACAAACAGGGATGACACTGGATTTGAGGACGATGACTCTGATTCTCTTGATGAGTGAAGCCTTGTTTAGTTTGATGTACGACTGTTATGGTTGTTTAAGTTGTAAGCAAAATGCTTGTATTGTTGTTGCCATGTATTGACTGTTTGGTCATGTTTTGTACCATCTCTTTTGCTATGAATTAATGTCAGTTTGGTTAACACAGTTGGCAATCATCTCTACAATGCCTCTTTGGTTATGTAATTGACCATGAATTAAGGTTAAATGAACAAAAGCTACGTAAAAGAAAAAAGCATTGGTAAATAAAAACCATTCCATTACAGCAAAGTAGTTAAATTCAAGGTTCATCCAACTTGCATTTTCTAGACCAATGCATATTCCAAAAGCAAAGTGCATTATACAGACCAAAAGCAAAATGCATATTCTAGGCATACATACCAAAGTGCATTTTACAGACCAAAAGCAATTAACATTCATCAACATAATTTATCACTTCCAAACAGGCTTTTGCTTAAGCCTACTTTCCTTCTTTCTCCTAGCCAGTTCCAGCTTCCTTGCAGTAGTAACTGTGGCTTTTCCTTTAGTTGCAGTGCCAATTGGTTCTATGCCATGAGGAGTGTTTGTTGGTTGCAGAGGATTTGAGTTGGTGAACACCCCTCCCTGACTACCTTCTCCAAGTGTTGTTGTCTTTGAATGGCCACTTTGGCTGCCTTCTCCACCATTTGTTGTTGTCTTTGAATGGCCACTCTGACCACCTTCTCCACCAGTTGGGGTCTCTGATGCACTTCCCTTTTTGGCACTTTGAACCTCTCCCTTTTTTGGCTTCTTAGCTTTGACAGTCAGTTCCTTCTCACACCCATTGGCTCTGTCATGTGCCTATAAAGAGGACAAAAGAAGACTTATGAAGAGAGTTTGTCATGCACAAAACATTATATTGTTATGAACAAGGGAAAGAACAAAAATACCCTAGCTGGGCAAGTCCTAATGTTGTGAGAAGCTTCAGTACAGTAGCTGCATTTCACTTTGGTATTAACTCTCCTCAACCTTGTTGCATCAGGGGCAGGTGTATCATTAGTCTTCTTCCTTGCTTTTTTGGGCCTTCCTGTTTGCACCTTCAAGAATGGTGGTAGTGGCTTAGGGTACTCTGTTGCATCCCAGTCTTCTTCACCACAAATAGGCTCAAGAATGTGGTTGTAGGTGGCAAGGAAGGTATCCTTTGAGTAGCAAGCATGGATGTAGTCCTCATATTTTTTTTTGGACCATGCAATGCAAGCACATGCATGGTAACATGGTATACCTGATAGCTCCCACTTCCTGCATGCACACTTTTTTGCCTCTAAGTCCACGACCATTTGATAACCCCCATCAGTCATTGTAACCAAATACTTGGCACCTCCAGACCATATTACATGACAACCCTTCGTTTGATCAACAGCCCTACCATATTACACCAACAGAATCAGTCATGCATATTAAAAAAATGAAAATTGCAAAAAAACAGAATTGACTTACTTATTTAGTCTTCTCATGGCATTAGGGCAAACAGGGTTCAAGGCATAACTGTTAAGCATCCTGTCCCTTCTTTTCTGTATTCTTTTCATGACATCAATGTGGATACTTTGAAGCATTGTCAAAATAGGGAGGTCCCTATACTTTCCAATTGTGCTGTTGAAGACCTCACACTGGTTGTTAACAAACTGGTCTGACTTAGGAATCATTCTAAATGCACTTCTGGTCCATTGAGTCCTTGGTTTCTCATTTAACCAATCATGGCATTTCTTTGAAAGCTGGAAAAGAAAATGTTTATTACTATAAAGCAATGAAGCACTGATAAAGGTAGCACTAATAAAGATAAGGGAAGTTGTAATAAAAAAGAAGATACCTTTTGCAGCTCCTCCATGTGCTTCTTAAATGTATACTCAGTGGTTGCCCTAGCTGCCTTCCACAAGAGCATCCTAACACCAATACCTTTGTGTTCTTTGTACATGTTTCTATACAAGTGCATAACACAGAACCTATGTTCTGCATTAGGCACAATGTTTTCCAAGGCATTAATCAACCCTTTCTGCCTGTCAGATATAAAGGTCCAGCTCCCATCATTCTGGATATTCAAGTCTTCAACTACTAGCTTTAAAAACCAATTCCAACTGTCACTGTTTTCTGCTTCTACAACTGCCCAGGCCAAGGGATACATCCCATCATTAGCATCTGTTCCAATAGCAGATAATAGTTGGCCACCATAAGGGCCCTTCAAGTGGCACCCATCTAGCCCTATTAATGGCCTGCAACCATCTTTGAACCCTTCTTTTATTGCTCCAAAGCAGGTGTAGAATCTTTTAAATCTCTTCTTCCCTACATTTTCAGCATCATCTGCATCTTCAGTCATGACAAGGACAGTGCTTCCAGGCAGTTCTTTTAGTAGAGCATTAGCATAGTCCCAAACTTTGGAGTACTGGACCACATGGTTCCCATTTATTTTCTGCAATGCCATTTTCTTTGCCCTAGCAATTGCATATATGCTGACATGGCAGCCCCAATCATTCACAACCTTCTTTAAGAAAGAAGCCAAAGGCCATGTGGGGTTCATCCTTATGTCATTCTCATAGTAATTTGCAATCCATCTTGAGTTGATTTGCTTCTGATCAAATGTTTGAATGCAGGTATGCTTTGGATTGTACACTCTCACTTGGAAACTGTCAGAATTATGCATTTTTGTTGCATAAATATTCCACTCACATCCTCCATGGCAAACAAACTTAACTCTTGAACCATAATTTCTCTTTTGAATGATTCCTCTTCTGTCCTTTATAGCTTGCTTCTTCACAGCATCTCTAAACACCTTAGATGTAGGGAACAACATTCCTAATTCAAACTTTGGGTTGCCCATCTCAGATTTTTCATCAAACACTGGCCAATTAATCTCATCCTCATCAGTGGAGTTGGCAGCCATCCTCTCCTCTTCACTGTCTATGTAGTGTGAAGAGTCACTAGAATAATGCACATTTCCCTCTACACTCCCATCTGCATTTCCCTCTGCCCCCATTTGATGTTGTTGTTTCTCTGTATTTTTGTCAACCTCTTTCTGTTTCCCTTTGCTTTTCTCCTTGGCTTTCTGTTTCCCTTTTCCATCATCCTTAGCATTTTTTGCACTCTCCTTGGCTTTGGCACTCTCCTTGGCTTTGGCACTTTCCTTAGCTGCCTTTTTTTTGGCTCTCTCAGACTTATAGTTTGCCACATCTTCATCTGTACTGTCCTCATTTGAAGAGTCAGAATGGAATGAATCATCACTCCAATCATCACTCCATTCATCTTGTTCTACCACATAGTCCTCATCCTCATCATCCTCACTGTCCCCATTATCCTCATTGTGACCATGGTCCCCATTCTCACTCTCATGCAATTCTCCATTCTCACCATAGAGGTCTTCCATTTCCCTAAACACTCTATCATTCTCAGTCTCAACATACTCCAGGTTTGGATCTTGTGATGGGTTGTAGTCTTGAGTCACATTTTCTTCAGGGGTCAACGTCAGTATTGGGTCCATTGCAACAGCAAAAACTAAGACTAATCTAGATGGTGGCACCAGTTCACACATCTCCATAACATCACTGTCACTATCCAAGTTCCAAACTCCTCTAATCCAATCAGTTTTAGGATATTTATAGAAGAATATTTGAGTTCCTAAAACCCCAACTTCCTTCAGCATACCAGATATCTCTAACATACTCATCATGTCCACACTACACAGGTCCACATAATCGACATTACCACCAACATACTGTCGTGGATTTTCAGACATTACCCCACCATGATGCAATTTTATAGTGAACAACTCAGGCACTGACATAACAGAAGAAAAAAGCAACAATCATAAAAAAATAGTACAAATTCAAGTTGAGAATAAACAATAAAATTGGGACCACAAGGAATATAAAACCCTAATTGCACATATATCACTGCATTTAAAAACAGAAAAACCCTAATTGATACTAACAAAGCCCTCATTTTTAATAAGAAAACCCTAACTACTTGGTCCCAATTGCCAGAATCGAAGCTTACCTGTGTATTGTGGGCATTCGTTTGGAGAGTATATGTCTTTGTCTTCCCTTGGTCGAACAACCCAACTCATGATCGATACTTCTTTGATGGAATTAAAGAATAGTAAAGTGCTTTCTGTGTCTTGATTGAATTAAAGAAGAGTAAAATGCTTTCTGTGTAAAATAGGGTATTGAGAAGGCACGGCTCAAAAGCCCGCGAAACTGGGCTATGGAAAAGACTGTTATGCCCCTGAAGATATAACGCCGTTACCATCAGACGGCGGCACACGAATTGTAATTGAATCCATTAGTTGGTATTGCCCGTGATACTTTTAGAAAGGTGGTATTTCAAGTGGTGTCTTCGCTAAACTTCAGGTACACAAAGTGCATTTTACTCAAATTTAAATTTACAACAGAAGTCGTACTGTCCAACTCGTAGTACTCTGTGTGCTCTGACCCCTTAAATCTTTTTCCAAAATCCCATCAAACTCCGGCCAGAATAGGTACCAGAAGTCAGAGTTATCCAATCATATACGTTTTAGATTTCAAACGCACTTTCAGGAAATCAAAAATACTATTTTAGTTGGATATGAAAAGAGTTGTAATCTGAATCGACTTGAGCCAAATCCATGATAAATGTAAATTTTGTGAATATTTTTGATATACGGAGCTGCTAAAAAAAATCAAGTAAATTCAAATATTTGATTAAGGTACGCGAGATAAAATGTTGTATTCTAAGACGTAAGACGGAGTGAGTAAAAGGTTGCCGATTAATCCATAATATAAGAATTTGTTCAAGGTCTTTCAGTCATAACATAGACACCATCATGTATATTTTCAGTCATAACATAGAGTCATAGACACCATCATTTAGGCTTTTCATGGTGTTTTTGACTTTCAACTTCTGTTAAACAAAATTAGAGCTGGTAACAACTGCCTTGGGACTGGATTTTAGTGAGTACCGATGGATTTTAGTTAAAAACACCATGAAAAGTTGAAAGTCAAAAACACCATGAAAAGCCCTCTTTAACGGGGGTAAAATAGCATAACAGAGCTGTGGAATGTCTATTGTTGTTTCTTTCTTTCTTTCTTTTTTTTTTTTGCCACAAAGCTGTGGAATGTCTTTAAATCTTTATTAGTGGAGCAAAAGCAACTTGAACTGAACCCAAAAGCGCATGCAATATTAGTATATTATCCCATTTGCACTCTATTATGCTTCAAGACAAAGAAATAACATAAGTAGTAAGCATGCACATTATTCCAATTTACGTAATGTTAAAAAAGCTGCAAATTTTATATTTATAAATCATAATTCTAGTGAACATCCAAATAAATTTTGAACAAGTATTTTAGGTATTGCAAGTTGGACTGCTGAAAATTAAGGTATTGCTAAATGCAGTTCAATTTTACTAAATGCAGTTTGTGGATATTACACCCTTAGCAGTATTAAATGTGCCAGGCCTATTAATATTGCTGATTAGGTTTTACTACTTTTAATGTTGGAATAAAGAAATCGCCTCATAAATTAAGATGAGAAAAAAGAGCATTTTCTATGGGGGACAAAAGAAGTGACTTTTGTGCTTGAAGATTAAACCAAATCAAACCAAACAAACCCAGTATATCCCGCTCAGAGCAGGGTCTGGGGAGGGTAGGTTGTACGCAGACCATACCCCCACTTTTAGAGCAGGGAGGCTGTTTCCGTGAAGACCCTCGGCTAAGTGCATGACATACAAATAGTGTGATAAATACAAAGGAAACCAAATGATACGGAAATGATGAAATCCATACCTGAGCCCATGGCGTTCTTCACATGGGGCATACATACCTGTGAGGCTTTATGATACTCATAGCTTGATGCGTTCCAACCACACGAAAATCCCGCACCAAGATAACACCGAGCCAAGCTCCCTGCAACTGCAAAACCAGAAAACAGACGACACTAAAAACGAAAAGTGATAACGTTAAAGCAGAACTTCTAAAAAATCGCTAACCGGGACAACCCAACTCTGAGGCTCTCGACAACAGAGCCGCACCCTAAAAGGGAATCCACTACTCTGATACGCCGCCTCCAAGAGCACCTATCCGCGAACATGGTCTCATTTAAGTCTAAGGTCTTCAAATCCAGCCTGAGCTGCTCTTCCCACGATCTTCTCGGCCTGCCTCTCCTCCTCGCCCCAACAACCGCAAAACCATGCATCATCTGAAACTGTGAAAGTTTAAGCGCTACTTTAGAACCTAGTCCCAGGTTAACTACTACTCACCCTTGATGCCCGTGTGTTAGGCCGAATACACAAATAATAATCAACTTTGTATGAGAGATTAACAAGTAAAAGCGTTTATGCACTTAAAAAACTTCTTGTATTTCAAACCCTCTTCGTGATGTAAATATCACAAAGAGCTGCTAGGTTACAATAATGATAATTCGTTATCGATGCCCTTCTAGGGTTAACCTATCTGTATTTATATAACATACAGCTACGATACAATCTCTAATTGATATTCCTAATAATCACCTAATACAATGATATCAATTACAGATTGTCACACGTCTCCTATGTCAACTCGATCTCTTTGATAGCTATCCAATCTTCAAAGATATCGCTTCCATAATTAATCTTTAATCACTGTTGAACAGTAGACGCGCTTCCTCCAGACAGAGTTTAACAAACTCTGTCGAGCTTCCAACTGTCAGAGTTTACACAAACTCTGACTGCTTCCAGCTAAACTCTGATAACTCCCTGTAACACTTAAACACTGATCAAAACACATCAATTATATTTAACAATCTCCCCCAACTTGTTCATTATCAAAAATGTACAAGTTAATGACAATAATTGATGATGTCAAAACAAATGATAAATACAGTGTTTATACAGATTCAGAGTTTAAGCTTAAAAACTATAGAGAATAAGAAAATTCTTACAGAACTTTAATCTCTAA
This sequence comes from Saposhnikovia divaricata, assembly GCA_036435485.1. NCBI lineage: Eukaryota > Viridiplantae > Streptophyta > Magnoliopsida > Apiales > Apiaceae > Saposhnikovia > Saposhnikovia divaricata. Next base: position 62,184,519 of record CM071595.1, on the reverse strand, counting down.
TCATTTCAAGATCTGGCATAGTTCTGAGATAATCAATCAGCAATCTTCTTTCTGCATTTTCAAGTTCAATCTTCATTGCTTCTTTGATTTCTCTGAGTTGAGGATCACTTTCATCTGTTTGGTAAATAGCAGCCCTAAGATCATAAATCTTGTTTCTTCTCATTTCATTACCCAGTCTGATAAATCTGTCTTTCTCTGCCTGAGTATTGAAGTCAAGTACTGTGATTCCCAAATCAGTTTTTAACTTTGCAGTACCTTTCTTCATTTCAATGATATTGCCTTGGTAATCCCTGTACTTAGGAATGTATCTGCTGTTGTATTTCTGTCCTCTAATAGCCAGATTCTGAGTCATCTTCTGTCTTAGTACATTAGCAACAGATTGAGTCCTTCGACTATTCACCTTGAGAAGATATAGAACATACTCTAGTTCTTCCCAATATTTCAAGCCGATATCATCCTCACCAACTTTGAATACTGTCCCATCAGCCATGAAGTAAAGAAGAAAATCTTTGTCTAAACTCTTCTGATGAACCAACTGCACTGATTCCAGTCTATCCAGACTCTCTTGAGGTACACCACGACCTGGAACAGCCAGTGAAGAAGGATCTCTAGGACAAGTATATTGCCTTCTGTCTCTATGTGAGCCTAATCCAGCCTTATTATTTCCAATCTTACCAGATAAAGCTTTTCCATCAGAAATATTCATTGAGACTCCAGATAACACATCTGGATCATGAAGTGTTCCTTTACCAAAAACTGATTTCAACTGAGAAGATAGAGGTCTAAACACAACTTGTGTAGCAACAGAGGTTGTATCTTTCTTCTTTGAATCTTCTCCTTCCATAGCAATGCCTTTCAGCTTGAGTTTAGCTTCAGCTTCTGTTGATTTCTTAGATAAATGTGATCTTTGATCAGCATCAACATTTTCCTTGATCACAATGCCTTTAAGAACAGACCTAGGAGCTTTTTCTTTTTGTACCTTATCAGACTTTAAAGCTTTAAGATGTTCTTCTTGTAAACTCTTTTCCTCAGCTTCAATGTCTTCAATCGTTACTCCTTCCTCATTCTCTTCAATGAACAACTTAGCAGCCAACTCTTCATCAGTTTGTGGATTTGAAGATAACAGTAAACTCTTGGTCCTTGAAGTTCCTTGAGTATCAGTATTTCTCCCAACAGACTGTGATTTGAATGACTTACTAGTTCTCAGAGTTTGAACCTCCTCAGCCTTTTTCTTTCCTTTATCTTTGTTACTTGCCCCTCCATCTCCAGCACTATCCCTTCTGACAACTCTCTCCCCCTTTTTGACATCATCAGGCATAAGGATAGAAGTAATTAACTCCAGAGAGGTAGCAATAGAATCAATTTTAGCAGATAAATCAGACTGATTCTCTTCAACTTTACTCAGTCTGGCAAGGATATTGTCTTGAGCTTTAGAGAATTTTGTAGTCACTAGTTTTGAATGTGTTTCCATTTTCATCTCTCTAGCTACAACCTCATTTCGCAAAGAAGTGATTGCCAAATTAGTATCATCAAATCGTCTATCCAGAGTTTTAACTTGAACTATAGTTGCTTTCAAGCAAGAAAGAATCTCTGGATTAGAGATAGTATCATCACTTTGCTTAACAAACTTAGCTGCTCTTCTTGATGGAAAAATACAATCTTCTTTGTACCATTCAGCAGCATTCTTGGCAAATTGTGCTCTCTCAACTTCATGAGAAGTACAAGGTTGAGAAAAAGGTGTATGTTTATCATCAGTTTGTACTGGTGCACTCAGAGAAGTATCAGAGTTTGCACTACTGTCACCTTCAGCTTCAACACTTGTAGCTTTAACTGGTTCATCTTCAGCCATAGATTTAGCAATATCTTCTGTAGGCTTTTCAGGATTTTCTTCATGTTGCTCAGGCTCAGCAACAGGCATTGACTGAGAAGTGACTTTGGTTGCCTGATCAATTTCTTCACCTTCTTCAACATTGTGGTGAGCATCAGATATTATCTCAGTATGAGATGCCACAGCTTCAGAAGGAACAAATGTAAGTTGATCAACTACACCAATATTAGAGATAGGATCAGATAATGGCATAAATGAATCAGGAACAGCATTTATTGGAGAAACACCATCTCTTGCATCCTCTTCTGCAGGCATTACATTCTCTGCAGGTATTACATCCTCTGCAGGTATTGCATCATTCTCAACCTCAACAGGAGGTGTTTGCTGTGAAACAACCTCTGGAGCTTCAATATCTTCATCCACAGAATCAGAGAATATCACTTTTCTTCGTTTTGCTAGAGGTACATTATCTGAATCCTCTTCACAAGGTAGTGACTTAGGCATGTTTGCTCGAGTTTTCAGTCTTTTCCCTTTTCTAGTGTAAACAGCTTCAGGAGATTTTCGTTTTGATTTCCTCTTTGTCTCTTCCGCCTGTCTTAGACTGGCATGTCGTTCAGCAAGTGCTTTCTTAACGCCTTGAGATTTAGACTTTGATTTTAATGGAGAATCAGAGTTTGAGTTTGAAGTGGGTGAAGATTGCTTTGCAGGTGATTCAGTGTTTGGTTCTGGTTGAGGTTCAGGGTGTGGTTCAGGTTGTTGTGGTTCTTGTTCAGGTTCACCTTGTTGTGGTTCTTGTGGTTGATTTAGAAAATTTCGTAGAGCAAGAGGCATGATAAACTCAGGAAGGTTTTCTTTACCAACATCCTTGTTAGTCATATCAGAGAATATGCGCTTATTGACTCTAAAAGGATCAACTTTATCAGTTTCATCAATTACAAGACCAGGTACACATGCATTGAACAACATTTGACAGAAACGAGCATAGTAGACAGTGGTAGACTCTGACAATTTATCACCTAAGCTCATCAAAACATATCGACCAAAATCAAAATTAATACCATAGAGCAAAGAATACCCGATATGGAGACTATCCATTGGAATGGCATCCCAGTTTGTGACTTTCTTCTGGAATGTTCTTGTTATGCAATCAAAGAAGAAATTCCATTCCTTTCTGAGATTTGGTCGCTTTATACTGCCAAGCTTGTCAAGAGATTCCATGTAACCTATCTCCTGTAGCATGTCTCTCAGATAACTTTCATTAACCAGAGTATAAGAAGTATGTGTGTCAAAACCCATCGTATCTCGTACAGTCTGTGGAGTAATCACATGGTCTTGGTCTTCATAGGTGAAGATAATGGTAGGAGTTCCACTTTCTCCTCCATTCACATAAACTGAGTTCTGCCAGAATGAAGCAATTTGAGACGCAGAAAGAGTAGCAGGTCCAGTCAGAGCTTGTCCAATCTCTGAATCCCTCAAAAAATTCTGCATGAGATGAAACGATTCTGGAACGCGTTCATGATAGAGTGGAGCTTCATAGTTATTAGGAACAAACCGTAAGCCAAGAGCAGTGAATGCTTTAGATGCCATTGAGTTAAGAATTTCCAAGAATTTCCAAAAGATATGAATGTAGAAAAGGTGTTTGCGTGAGTGCCCAAGAGAAAAATAAGAAAACTGTGAGAGTAAGAATAAAGCAAACTCGTTTGGACACAAAAGTGATTAAATTAATAAAAACTCAATCTCTTATGTAACAAACACTCAATCAGTTCCTTGATTAATGTGTAGTGGGACACGATAATAGGTAAGTGGGACACATTAAGGGCGAGTGGGTCATGTGCGCCTATTTTTAAAAAGAGTATATTAAAATTAAAACATTAAAATATTTGATTTTAACAAAAATCAAATAATACTCTTTTAAAAATATCTGGACCCAAGTAAAATCAGAATTTGAAACGTTTACCTGTTGCCTTTAATAACCAGAATACGAAGCGATTAAGGACTTCGTTCTTACCCATCTCTATTTAAGGCCTAGGGACTTGATCAGATTATTTCATTAAACCTTTAACCTTTCAGTCTCCCCTGTAAAATCACAAACCTTTCAAACCAAATACTCTTGAAAAACAATGGCTAACCTTACCATCAAAGAGAAAAACCTTCATCTTGTCGAAAATAGAGACATCTTCAGCTATACTCGTGAAGAGTTTGAAGCGTTTGAGTGGGAAAGGCAGCTTGAGACGCTGTGGCTGCAAATGGATGCTGGTCTGGAAGAGCTCGAGAGAGAGAAACCTGCAAGGGTGATCGACATCGATGCTGCCCTCCAAGCAACATTGGCATGGCTCTCCTCGAAGGCATCCTCATCCACCACCACCAACCATTGTTAATGAATATGTCAGCAAAAATAACCTTATCCCTTCAACTTCCACCCAAATAAAGTGGCAAAGATGGAATCTGGGAATTTTTGCTAACAATGGAGTGGTGTGGACGGACCTTTTACTTTCCTGTTGAATAGATTAGCAGATAGAGAGAACAAAAATATGTAATATTTGCTTGTAATCTCTTTCTTATTATCAATGAAAATTTTGTTTTTCTAATCATATTCATTGTGTTCTGCAACTGTTATTTGTGTTATATGAACTGTTCTTCAAGAAAAAGCATCAAGAAGAGAATATGAAAACTAATTAAAGTAATCATATAAAGAACACATTCATGAACTATCCACTGATTAACAGTTGTCAAAAACCCTACTTACTCCAAGACTTTCAAATTGTCCAAGTGAAAATTTACCTTAGAGTGCAAATCACGAATCAACAGCGTTTGTCAATTCTCCAACTTTATCATCGAAACCCTTTCATAAATTGCACAGTTGTGAATATTTGTGTGTGTGAAGCAGAGTTTACTAAGTCAATTTTTAGAGCATCTAATTTTTCATAAAATCCATAAAGTAAATCAATAAACACTGGATGCACAAACTGTCATAGTAAACACTGACTGTATGATGAAAGCTAAACTCTGAAGTAATCGAACTTTATACAGTAATTTTTATTTTATACCCTCTTTATATACACATTTTTTTTTTCATTCCCCTTTTTTTTTTTTTTTTATTTTTTTTTATTTTTCATTCCAGTAATCAGAGGTTGGAACCAGTCACCAAAAATTCAAAAATTTTAGCCCTTATCATTTTGATAAGTTCCTGGGTCATCCTAGTATTTAACTAGTCACCAAAAATCAGAGAATTTTAGCACATATTATATACCAATAGGTTCCTGGGTCATCCTAGTATCCAACATAATCTCAAAGGAGTATAACAACCTATATACACTTTCTTTGGGGTATTGCAGTAAACATTTTATTTTATCAGAGTATAACTAACAGAGGTTAGAGTTCATCAACATCAGTAGTGCTTCATGAAAGGTAATGCACACAGTATTTATAGACTCAGAGTTTAGGACAAAATAAACTAAGAGATGCTATAAATATGAGCCAGTATCATGCTGTGTTAACTTTCTGCACAATCTAAGATTAGATCTCAATAACTCAGAAAGATTCATGATTAATTGCTGAGAATCATGCTTCATACATATTTCTTCATTGGTGTTTTCATTCAGACAAAAATCAACTCAAAGTTCACAGAGTTTATCAAACTTATTAACAGTGTATGACATACAGACATGCTGACAGAGTTTAACAGAGTATGCATAACAGAGTTTAATCAACAGAGTTCACTTAGTATTTAACCAATCAGGAAATATGATTAATACATCACATAAGTAAAGTTTGAATCTAACCAACATTTCTAGTCAGAACCAGAGATCATTCCTAGTTCATTAACCAGCCTTGTAAATGTAACTTCACTCAATGGTTTAGTGAAGATATCTGCAAGCTGTTGTTCTGTAGAGACAAAATGTAGTTCAATATTTCCTTCTTCCACATGTTCTCTGATGAAGTGGTACCTTATGCTGATGTGCTTGGTCATTGAATGCTGTACTGGATTACCTGTCATAGCAATAGCACTTTGGTTATCACAGTAAATAGGTATATTACTGTACCTCAATCCATAATCCAGCAATTGATTCTTCATCCATAAGATCTGTGCACAACAGCTACCAGCTGCAATATACTCTGCTTCAGCTGTAGATGTGGAGATTGATTTCTGTTTCTTGCTGTACCAGGAAACAAGTCTGTCACCAAGAAATTGACAGCTTCCACTAGTGCTCTTTCTGTCTACCTTACAGCATGCAAAGTCTGCATCAGAATATCCAAGTAGCTTAAAATCTGATTCTCTGGGGTACCACAGACCTAATGATATGGTGCCCTTGAGATACTTGAAGATTCTTTTCACAGCTGTCAGATGTGGCTCTCTAGGATCTGCCTGAAACCTTGCACAAAGACAGGTTGCATACATGATGTCAGGCCTACTAGCTGTCAAGTATAGAAGAGATCCTATCATGCCCCTGAAGTTTGTCATATCCACTGAAACTCCTGTGTCTTTGTCCAGTTTAGTTGCTGTTGCCATGGGAGTTGATGCAGATGAACAGTCAAGCATACCAAATTTCTTGAGAAGATTTCTGGTGTATTTTTCTTGATTAATGAAAATTCCATCTTCTGTTTGTTTCACCTGTAGGCCTAGAAAGTAACTAAGCTCTCCCATCATGCTAATTTGATATCTGGACTGCATGAGCTTGGCAAACTTCTTACAGAGTTTATCATTAGTAGACCCAAAGATGATGTCATCAACATAAATTTGAACTAAAAGGAGGTCACTTCCTTGGTTGAAATAAAACAGAGTTTTGTCAATTGTACCTCTGTTGAATCCACTTTCTAGAAGAAACTGAGCAAGTGTCTCATACCATGCTCTTGGTGCCTGCTTAAGTCCATATAGTGCCTTATCTAGCCTGTAGACATAATCTGGATATTTGGGGTCCACAAATCCTGGTGGTTGTTCAACAAACACTTCTTCTTCAAGCTTTCCATTCAGAAAAGCACTTTTCACATCCATCTGGAACACTTTGAATTTCTTGTGAGAGGCATATGCTAGAAAAATTCTGATTGCCTCCAATCTTGCTACTGGAGCAAATGTTTCATCATAATCTATTCCTTCCTGCTGTGAATAACCTTTTGCTACCAGTCTAGCCTTGTTCCTCGTGATAACACCTTCACTGTCAGTCTTGTTTCTGAAAACCCATTTAGTACCAACAATAGATCTGTTCTTTTGCCTTGGTACAAGGGTCCAAACTTCATTTCTTTCAAATTCATTTAACTCTTCCTGCATTGCTGTTATCCAGTCTGCATCTTGAAGAGCTTCTTCCACTTTCTTTGGTTCATTTTTAGACAAGAATGCATGAAATAGACATTCACTTGCAGTAGCACTTCTTGTCTTTACTTTTGCATCTGGATCACCAATTATCAAATCAGGTGTATGTGATTTAGTCCATTTCCTAGCAGAAGGCAAATGACTTCTATCAGCATGTGATCCTCCCCCTTGATCCATGCTCTCCTGATTCTGTTGTGATCTATTTTCGTTTTCTGAGACTCCCCCTGAACTTGACTGTCCAGAGTCAGAATTTGAATTTTCAGAGTTTGAAGCATCAGAGTTTGATCCAGATTTTTCAGTCGACTCAGTATCAGTGTTTGAGTCTTCATCTTGATCATGCTCCCCCTCAACTGGTTCTCCTCTTTGTTGTGACTGAGAAGTTTCTCCAGAATTTACCAGTAGAGGTTCAGAGTTTGTTTCAACAGAGTCTGTCAGAATTGTTTCATCAGAGTTTCCTTCATCAGAGTTTAAAATTTCATTTTCAAAGTTCAGTTGATCATATTCGTCTTTGTCTTCAAGTCCAGTTATCTTCTTATCATCAAAAGAAACATGTATAGATTCCATGATCACTTTAGTTCTCAGATTGTAAACTCTGAATGCCTTTGTTGACAGTGGATAACCAACAAAAATTCCTTCATCTGCCTTTAACTCAAACTTGGTCAACTGTTCTGGATGAGTCTTCAAAACGAAACATTTGCACCCGAAAATATGAAAGTATTTCAGGTTAGGCTTCTTTTTCTTCACCATCTCATATGGTGTCTTTCCATGCTTATTGATCAGTGTTGCATTTTGAGTAAAACAAGCAGTTTGAACAGCTTCTGCCCAGAAATAAGTTGGCAATTTTGCTTCATCAAGCATAGTTCTGGCAGCTTCAATTAATGTTCTATTTTTCCTCTCAACTACACCATTTTGTTGTGGTGTACCAGGTGCTGAAAATTCTTGTTTCACTCCATTGTCCTTGCAGAATTCTTCCATTGTTGCATTTCTGAACTCAGTTCCATTATCACTTCTAATGATTCTAACTTTGTTGCTTGATCCTTTGTCCAGAAGCTTCACATGCTCCATCAGAGTCAATGCAGTTTCATCCTTCTTTGCTAGAAAATACACCCAGGTGAATCTAGTGTATTCATCAACAATGACTAAAGCATATTTCTTCCTTGCAATAGACATAACATTTACTGGACCAAATAGATCAACATGCAGAAGATGATGGGGGTCAGTGATAGAAGATTCTGTTTTGCTCTTGAAAGATGACTTCCTTTGTTTAGCTTTCTGACATGAGTCACATAGGCCATCAACATTTAACAGGGTCTTTGGGAGTCCTCTTACAAGATCCTTTCTGATCAGTTCATTGATGTTGTTCAAGTTCAAATGTGAGAGTTTCTTGTGCCACTTCCAACTCTCTTCACTAGACATTCTTGTAGACAGGCAAACAGCTTTTCCAACAGAGTCTATCAAAAGCTTGATTTCATAAATGTTGTTTTGCCTGTGACCAACTAGAACAACCTTTCCTGTAGATTTGCTGATAACTTCACAATATTCAGGTTGGAAATCTACATGATATCCCTTGTCACAGATTTGACTCACAGAGAGCAAGTCATGCTTGAGTCCTGGGACATGAGCTACATTGTTGATGATGACATTTCCAAGATTGATATTGCCATATCCCAATGTTCTTCCTATATTGCCATCACCATAGGAAACTTTTGGGCCAGCCTTCTCCTCATATTCTGATAGCAGGGCTTTATTTCCAGTCATGTGTCCTGAACATCCACTGTCCACGACTAGGGTTGCCTCCCTGTTACCCTGCAATCACAAACAATTACTGAGGATTAGTTTTAAGGATCCAGACTTGCTTGGATCCTTTGGCATTCTTAACTTTGTTAGCTTTTGCAGCGGAATTAACATTATCAGAGTTTGAGCTAACAGTATCAGTGTTTGCACTTGCAGTATCAACTTTAACCCATTTTAGATTGGGTTTCAGTTCATAGTAATTATGATAGATAGCATGATATTTTCTGCAAGTATAGATGGAATGCCAAGTGCTTCCACAGTGTGTGCATAGAGTCTGTGGCTTAGTTCTAGCAAAATCCTTCTTTACCTCAGACTTTGTAGGTAAAGAATTTATATTTTTATTTTTCTTGCAGAAATTTGCAAGATGCTTAGTACTACCACAGTTATGACATGTCTTTCTTGGAGCATAACTAGCAAGCATTGGTTTATTTCCTGAAGTGATGCCTACTTTTCCATTTCTGTTCTTGTTTGACACTTTCTTTTTCTCAACAGATTTTAACTCCTTCAGTTTATGTTTGAGTTGTTTATCTGTCATTGAACCAATATTAACCTGATTAACACTAGTTTTTACTGGTTTTCTTTTGATAGCTTCTTTTTCATTCTCAGACAAAAATTTACTGGTTCCATGAACAAATTTAGTTCTGACTTTAACTTGATTTTGAAATCTAAGTTCATCTTCCTCATTATAACCTAGACCAACAGTGTCTGTTTGAAAAATCTGTTGAGTGTCCTTTCCAGAATTAGTCCAAGTCCTAATTTTCTTATTTGCTTCCTCCAACTCAGATTCTAGTTGTTTATATTTCTGAAGCAAAATCTGTTCTTTGCAAACAGCATCATCTCTCTCTTTCTGAACTTGTTGCATGTTTTCAAGTTTCTCTTCAACAAGTTTATTTCTCTCTTTAAGTTCAGAATTTTCAGCTTTTATCCTCTCATTTTCTAAAGTCTGATCCCTATAACTTATATGCAATGACTTAAGAAAAATTCTTAATTGAGCAATGTCATCAATATTATAAGCATAGGTAGTTGGAGGTACCTGATTTTCAGAGGATTCTGATTCAGTAGTAGCCATGAGAGCATAGTTCACTTCTTCATCAGAATCTGAAGTATCTGCCCAATCTCTGCCTTTAGTGTAGAGTACCTTTCCAGTTTTACCCTTCTTGCACTCAGGAGCATAGTGACCCATCTCCTTACACTTGTAGCATTGAATTTCAGACTTATCCTTCTTCCCTTTAGAATCTCTCTTATCAGACTTCCTGTAGCTTTTCCTGTCTTCATTTGAATCCCTAGAAAACCTTTTTCCTTTCTTGAAATTCTTGAAGCCCATTTTCTTGAAAGTTTTCACCATCAGCACAGCCATTTTTCTCATTTCTTCTTCATCATCCTCAGAGTCAGATGATTCAGAAGAGTTTGAATCATAATCAGAGTTTGGTGAATCACTTTCTGAGTGTATGACCAAAGCTTTTCCCTTCATTTTCCTTCTTGTTGCCTCTTTCTTCTGAGGCTTCTCTTCAACATTAAGAGCAACAGACTTTCCTTTTCTACTTGATCTCCTTTTTCTCTGCTCCATTTCCAATTCATAAGTTTTGAGCAGTCCATAAATTTCATCAATCTCTGTTTCAGCAAGATCATAGTTGTCTCTAATAGTGGTTGTTTTCACATCCCACTTTTCAGGTAGAGAAAGAAGAAACTTGAGATTCGAGTCTTCTAGATCATATTCTTTGTTGACCAATGACAGATCATTAATCAGTTTACAGAATCTATCAAATGTTTCTGTCATGGTCTCTTCAGGTTTAGCCTCAAAATGCTCATACTCTTGTGTGAGTATGTTTCTCCTATTCTTCTTAATAGCTGCAGTTCCTTGACACCTGACTTCAAGTGCATCCCATATCTCTTTTGCAGTGGTGCAGTTAATGACTTTGTTAGACATGACATTGTCTAAGGCACTATGAAGTAAATGCCTAACTTTTGCATCCTTAGCAATTGATGATAGATCTTCAGGAGTCATGTCCTTCTTTTCCTTTGGAACCATTTTTGCTGCTTCACCAGCAACTGCAACAGATAGCTTTGTAGGATTGTGAGGGCCTTCATAAATCCTGTCAAGATATTCTGGATCTGTAGCCTCCAGAAACATAGTCATCTTGACCTTCCACATAGCATACTCTAATGGCCTCAGAATAGGAACCCTGATTGGTTCATAACGACTCACAGTAGTAGGAACCTTTTCAGAAACAGTAGGTGTTGGTGGAGGAATTTCTGACATGATTATTGTTGTGTTTGGATCTTAACCTGTAATAAAGTAACAGATTGGCTCTGATACCAATTGTTAGGCCGAATACACAAATAATAATCAACTTTGTATGAGAGATTAACAAGTAAAAGCGTTTATGCACTTAAAAAACTTCTTGTATTTCAAACCCTCTTCGTGATGTAAATATCACAAAGAGCTGCTAGGTTACAATAATGATAATTCGTTATCGATGCCCTTCTAGGGTTAACCTATCTGTATTTATATAACATACAACTACGATACAATCTCTAATTGATATTCCTAATAATCAGCTAATACAATGATATCAATTACAGATTGTCACACGTCTCCTATATCAACTCGATCTCTTTGATAGCTATCCAATCTTCAAAGATATCGCTTCCATAATTAATCTTTAATCACTGTTGAACAGTAGACGCGCTTCCTCCAGACAGAGTTTAACAAACTCTGTCGAGCTTCCAACTGTCAGAGTTTACACAAACTCTGACTGCTTCCAGCTAAACTCTGATAACTCCCTGTAACACTTAAACACTGATCAAAACACATCAATTATATTTAACACCGTGCTTGCCTTAAAAATGATACTCCTTCCGTCCCTTTTTACTTGACACATTTTCAAAAAATACACATATTAAGAAAGTTTTAATTATGTAGTTTGTTTCCATATTTGCCCTTAATATTAATATTAAATGATGAGTTATGGGTGTGTATATTAAATGTAAAGTCAAACATTGGTATTAGAAATAAAGAGGTATATATGGAAAAATTGGTAAAAAATGTATTGGAACAAGGAATATGATAACTATTTAGGGATAAATTTTTTTTGCAAATGCGCCAACTAAAAAGGGACGAGGGAGTATATGCCGTCTCTTGCTCTATAGTCTTTTTTAATTCCCAGGCGTATGAGCCATTGTCTACAATTACCGATGTTTGAGATATTTTAAGATATGTACTCCATCTGTTTTTAAATAATTGACGTTTGATTTATTGACACACACTTTTAGGAGGATTGATCACATAGTTAGAAAAATTATTTTTAAATTTTTTTTGTAAATAAAAGTTTTAATTCTATATTTTTGTTCACAAAAAGAAAATTTTAAAAATAATAATTCTAACTATGTGGTCAATGCTCCTAAAAGTGTGTGCCAATAAGTCAAACGTCAATTATTTAAAAATAGAGGAAGTAGTTTTATAATTTAAATAAATAAATATCATATAAGTGGTAATTAGAAAAATTCTTATAAGTTGTACAAGTGCTTAGATAAATTGACTTATAAATTGATAAAATATTTATTAAATTTAATTTGAAAGTATTAATTAATTTAATATAATAATCTCAATACATGCATATGACATTTATAAATACAAATGTAAAAATATAAAAAAATTAAGTAATAAGAAAAAAGTTGGAAGAAAGTAAGTGTGTGTTTGGTTCTTAAGTTGGTGGCTTACGGCTTATAAGCCCATAAGAGCTTATTGGGGTGTTTGCTTATTTAAGTTTTAGGTCAACTTATAACTTATATGTTGATAAGTTGAATGTTAAGAAATCCTAACATTCAACTTTCAACTTATTCTTATTTCTCGATACATGCAATATATAATATCCTTCAAATCTTCAAAATCATATATCTTTTGATCCGTTCTTTAAAAAATTGATATTCATATATCAAATTTCTCTACTATTCGATATCTATCCATTGACATCCATTGATATATATTAAAAAACAAATATTTTGAAAATAATAAAAAAAGTTAACTTATAAGTTCTGATTTACCAAACACTCTACTGATTTATAAGTTTTGATTTACCAAACACTGTATTGACTTATAATTTCTGATCTACTTATCACTTATATGACACTTATGCTTATAAGTCATAAGCTACTCATTTTATGGTAAACCAAATGACCCCTAAATAGTTACCAACTTTCAACTTATCATATAGCTATAAATTGAATCAATAAATTGGATAAACAAACAAACTTCATAAGTTCAAATGAAATAGGTTTATAAGCCATAAGTTGACTTATAATTGTGCTGTCCAGACCCTACATTTACATAGCTTCTTTTGAAATGTTACCATAACTTTTTAAATTTTCAGAAGCATTGTAGAAGTTGTAATATCTGCATCACTTAAATAATACTCCCTCCATCCCATCCAAATGGTTACATTTGGATTGGGCACGGATACCAAGGAAAAATATAAAGAAAGAAGGAAGAAGGAGGAAAAATAAGTAAAGTGGTGAGATCCATCACTATATAATGTATAAAATGAGTTAGTGGAGGAAAGTAATTGATGTGGTTGATTTTTATATTATAAAACTTTACTATTTTGATAAAGTTTAGAAATGTAAAGAAATGGGTGGGACAGCCCAAAAAAGAAAGTGTAAAAAAATGGATGAGATAGAGGGAGTATTTGTTTTATTTTAAGATTTTGTTGATGCTATTTTTATAATATTTTAAAATTTTAGATAAATTAATTATGAACATAATATTTACAGTTTAATTTACAAAGTGGTTTCAGTACGAGTATTACCGCTTCCATTTATTTAATTTAAAATTTTATTGAATCATAACTGTTGATTATATTTGTTAGTTATCGTGATTTGATCAACCCGTACAAAGCGTATTATGTTACTTAACTTGAAAATCCGAATTGTTCTATTTAACTCCAACTTTGTTTAACTCTCAATTCACGTAATTCATTTCATTCAAATTTATACTACTAGTTACTACTACTATTCAGTACCTGAACTATGTATAGAGACACGAGGTGTTAACACAAGATCCCAAGTAGTCATGAGTATATATACTTAGGATCGATTTTCGTGGTATTGGATTTTCGATGAGAAAGGGGAGTTTACAGTTAGGAGCTGCTATAATCAGATAAGAGGGGAAAGTAATAGGGAAAATGCAAGTTTCTGGAGGAAGTTATGGGCACTGAAGTTACCAAGTAAGATTACTCATTTTGTTTGGCGTGCTTGTAGAATGTGTTTACCAACTGCGGTTGACCTGAGAAATAAACGTGTGAATATTGATAGTTTGTGTTCGTGGTGTCATGTGCAAGAGGAGAATGGTATTCATATTTTATTTGAATGTACATTTGCAAGAGCAGTCTGGGATGCGGTAGGTTTATCAGGTCTGATTAATTACGTGGAAGGAGATACTGTACTCGATGTGCTTGTACGAACGTTTGCTACCTGTACACGAGATCAGGCGGCTGTAATAGCTCTCTTTTGTTGGAATCTCTGGAACCGGCGGAATAGATGGATTTGGGACCATATTAGTATGTCTGTGTATGGTACTAAAGCAACAGCACTACGTGTTTTAGAGGAGTGGAGGAACGCTCAGAAGGAGGAGGTGAAGCAGAAAAGAGCCCAGAATATTGGTAGTAAGGTGTGGAAAAAACCTAGTACAGGATGGGTCAAGATAAATGTTGATGCTGCGGTAACTCCGGGGGTGCAGCATATAGGAACTGGTGCTGTGATCAGAGACGAAGATGGACGTTTTCTGCACGCGAGATGTATGGAAGTTGCAGGTGAATGGACTGTTAAGGAAGCAGAGGCTCGAAGCCTCAAGGATGCCATCGACTGGACTCAGGCATTGGGCTTTAAAAAGTGTATATTTGAATCGGACTCAAAACAGGTGGTGGATGCTTGCAATGGGGGTTCTGGACGATCAAATTTTCATTCCATTGTGGCAGAATGTGTTGATGTTTTTCAGTACCTTGATGAAGTACAGGTACAATTTGCTTATAAATCTGCTAATATAGTAGCTCATACGTTAGCCCGAGCTTCTATTTCTATGCCAGGTTTCCATGAATGGCAGGGGAATGCCCCTGAATTCATTCTTGATGTATTGAACTTTGATTTGAATTAATGAAATGCAAGTACTTTTGTTTCAAAAAAAAAAAGGATCGATTTTGTTAGGCAATGTTAATGACTAGGGGTGAGAAAAAACCGAAACAAATCGAAACCTAAACCGAAACCGATGAAAACCGAATCGAAAAAAACCGAAATCGCTAAAAAAAAACCGAAGTCGAAATCTAAAAACCGATCCGATTTTAACGGTTGCGGTTCCGGTTTTAGGTTCAAACCGAACCGATTATTTATATAATTAAATATTTATATTTTTTATAAATATTTTTAAAATTAATCATACATATATATATATATATATATTATATTACGAAAGTAGATAGGGTGATAGATAGTCACTGCTACTATTATTTTGTTACTGGCTTACTGCAGTCTGCTGAAAGTGGTCGGTTCGTATGGTAACCTGGGCATTGATGATTAGAGTAGAGGTATTATGTTAGACTAGTTGTCCCCAGTTTGCTACTGTTGTGTTTCTATATTCTGTTGTAATGTTGTCTAACCTGAGGTTCTTTCACGGTATTTTTGTGTTAAGAATCACACTAGTACAAAATTGACTTTTTACGTCGCACATTATACGTTGGTCATTTAAAAAGGCGACGTATATGATGATATTATACGTCGGTTGAGGAAAAGGGGACGTATATTTACATTTTTAAAACATTTTTTACGTCGATTCGAGAAAAGGCCGACGTATATGATGATATTATATGTCGATTGAGAAAAAACCGACGTATATGATGATATTATACGTCGGTTGAGTAAAATGCTATTATATAATGCTATTATATACGTCGGTTGAGTAAAAAGCGACGTATATGATGCTATTATATACGTCGGTTGAGTAAAATGCGACGTATAAAATTCCTTTTTACATCGGGTTTGGAAAACCGACGTATAAAGTTTCATTTTTTACATTGCTCTTAATATAACCGACGTATAAAACCTTTAATTTAATTAAAAACGTAGTCTTCAATTGTTGCCCTAAACACTCTTCTTCCCCGATTTAACTCTTCCCCAATTCAAACACTACCCGCTGTACACACACTCTTCAGCCGTACTCACTAATCAATCCCAATATCTCTCTCTTCAGCCCTAAACACTCTTCTTTACCAATTCACCCGTTGTTATACTCCTGATATTCTCTCTATCTATCTATCTATCTATCTATCTCTCTCTTTCTCTTTCTCTCTCTCTCTCACAAACACTCGGAACGAGAGAAGGGGAATTATTAATATTACATATGTTTCTTTTCGTTTGGTTTTATGGGGTGTTAGCTTCTCTTGGGTTATGGCAAAAAGAGGCCAAGATCTTATTTTTAGGCCTCGATAATGCCGGCAAAACCACCTTTAACTCTTCACATGCTTAAGGACGAGGTAATCTATACAACCCTTTTTTTGTAATTATCAGTTTATGTGTTTCTTTACTTTTGTATCTTTTATTTAATTGTGTGTATTTGTTATGGATTGTAGAGATTACTTCAACATCAGCCGACCCAACATCCCACATCAGAAGAATTGAGTATTGGTAAAATCAAGTTTAAAGCTTTTGATTTGGGTGGTCATCAGATTGCTCGTAGAGTTTGGAAAGATTACTATGCCAAGGTCTCCTCTCCTCACTTTGTGTGTGTGTGTGTGTGTGTGTGTGTCTCTCTCTCTTTGTCTCTTTCTATATGCATATGTAATTTGTTGTTCTGAGCATTAGTTATTAAATTCCTTGATCTGGTCAATTTCACTTGTGACATGATAATTGATAATATTTGAACTAATACCCAAGTCTAATTTATATTATTGAATGGTATTAAAAAATATTCGTAATAGATTAAATAGAGAATTGGAATTTGCAAAACTTGTGATTTTGTGATGGACCAATAGATATAAGCTTGCTGGAGAAAGAACAGTACTTGAAGTTTGCGGCTTCGAGTTTTTTGTGAAAAGTACATATTTTTGACACAAGACGCTTAAAAATGTATACTCTCATGAATACTTGTAAGGTAGCTTACTCTTACTTCCCCTCTTAAGGTCTTTTTTGCAAGAAATATGCCTTCTTCCAGATTACTTTTAAATTGCTAACAAACAATTGCTTGAACCAGTTAATTTGTCTTGAATAACTAGATTGTAATATTTTTAAGATGTTCAAGAATTCCAAATACATATAGTAAGTTTCCTAATATCTCAGCTTCTGCTAGGACAACACGAAATAGTTATGATTGGGATCGAATCTGTAAGCCAGACCCTAATTGGGTTCGCTCCTAATTGGGTTTGCATATGTTAATTCACCTGGTAATGGAGATTTATATGGACGTTACGTGCATCTATCTTCGGCCAAATTTCCTATGGGCAGGTTGGTAACAATTTTAATCTCGTTATTGTTAAGTTTACATCTTCAATTTGTCTTGTTTTATATTTCGTTGTATATTTGCCTGTTTTAATTAAACCAGTAGTTGATGAACTTGTTAGTTTGTTGTTAATTTTTAAGTCTCGAAAACTCGTAACATATTACAAGATGTGTTCATGAATAAAACCCAAACACATATTTATCATGTTAGAAGCGGAGAATGGGCAATGAAAAGCTCAACACTCCTCTGGCTTTATAAAATTTTTAGCAGTTTCGTTATTATTATTGTTCAGTCTCTTATATATTCAATTCGTTTTCTAAGATTTTGTATCTTGGTAGACAATCATCCTTGGCTGGAAGACCTTGTTTCCTGTCCTGGGCACATATGGCAGCTGATTTTGTTATAAAGAATGCTACAAGCTCCAGTTGATAACATATTAAACCGTTAAACTTACAAAAAGTAGTGTTATGTACAACATGATTTGTACTGAGATACAGAGCTGTGAAATGAATAAAGAAAAACCTTATCATCACCCTGAGCAGCTTTAAGAAACCGCTTCAAAAACACATACGGTGTAGGAACTGATAGGTTAAACTGAAGCTTGTTAACCATTAGTGTCTCCTGCAAAAGCATTTCAAAGTTTAAACATTAACACAACTTCAATCATAAAAGATAAAGTAAACACAATACTAAAAAGTTGCATGGTTCACAACTTACCATATCAAGAACCTCATATCTAGTGTAAGCCTTATCGGATATCATTATTAGATCATCCACAACAGGAACAGACACTTCTTCATATTTGCAAGCGAGTAGCATGTCGGTTATCCCAACAAGCTGTAGCTTTTTTCGTACTATAGGGTGGACAGCTATGAATCTGTCTATTAAATTCACAGTAAGATACAAAGTCTCCTCCATCAGTTCGAACTTGTAATACACCTACATTATTAAAATTTATTAGAATATAGAGAATATTGTGCTTTTATATGTAACTTTCAGCCAACGTTTATTATAAAGCTAATACTTGGGACCGGCCTCAATCGGCCAATCAATCAGAATACCCCTCATCCTTTCATTTATATCAGCTTGATGAATCATAAAATTAGGAAGAACACAGCTAGAGCTCTGCATTAGAAGGTGAAAAGAATCAACTGCCATCAGCTGAAGGTGAAAAGAATCAACTGCCATTTAGCTATATTTCCATGCCGGTATTAATAATGTTAAAGACCAAGTGCAGAAATTCTAGTAGGTTGTCAGTTTGTTTCCTCCTTTAGAACAAGATAAGATTCATAACATCATTGTCATAATTGCTTTATGCTAATGATTTTAGGGTGCAAATGGTCGAGGTAGAGGTTCCAGCCAACCAAACTATGGTGGAGATGCATTTTACATGCCTGTAAGTTCATCCGAAGAGAAAATCTCTCATGTTATTTGTTTTTATACAGTTATGCATTCTTCAAACATGATTTAGTGGTCTCGTATGGAGTGCCAGATAGAAGGGTTATCTACCTTTCAAATGGCTAGGACTATGTAGATATTAAAAATCTGGTTTTTTAAGTATAAGTTGTTATGCTAGAGGCTGTACATATAATTTGTTTACCTTGGAACTTGAGATGTGAATTTTTATAAAATGGTGAGTCTCACGATTTTAGGAATTTTAAGCACCCATCGGCCACCATGGGCAATATGCATATAACTATGCCACGTTTTAGTTTCCTGTGAGAATGAAGAGTATTCTGTTTAGCACCAATTGAGTTAATTTATTTATTAAAAAGTATAGTTATTATATATTATCTTGTATCTAGCCTTTCTGAACAAACTACTATGCCAATAATTTCACTTTGTAAGATACGGAAGCTGTTTGAGCACTATGATAGCCATATAGTATAGGGTGTAGTAAGTGAGGCGGAGGTCAACTTTTTATTCACATACATAAATATCCCTATATTCTACATTCACAAGCTTTATTGAAGTACACAATACATGGAAAGTACAGCTCCATTACGTTACTGATTATATACTTGTTTGTATTTCTTTAATCTTTAGTTCTTTACATAATCTATGCATCTCCTTTCTTGCTGCTTCTGTTAGTTTTTTTTCACAATTGTATTACATTTTATGTCTTTTAAGATAATCCTTATGTTCATTTTGTGTTGTCTGCTATTATATGTTATGTATCATGTTATTCTTACTTATTAAAATAATCGAAAAGCTTTTATTTATAACTTTTTGTACCCTGTGAACATATTTTTATTATAATATTTGAAATGATTAGTTCTCCTCATGTTGCTGCTAATTAATACGTTAATGTTTTGTATAGGTGATCAAATCTTATTTCCAGTATCAAAGATGCCGGCAAGAGTGTAAAAGAGGCGAAAAGGGTGGAGGTTTATTGGAAAACAAGCATTAGGTTTCGTCAAACTTTTGCGGAGAAGTAGAGCTTTTAATTTTTACATTGCACTATATCATTACTTGTGATTGAGAATTTCTAAACATTGTGAATGTATTTTTTACTGTGTAAGTACTGACATTTATGTAATTAAATCATGATTGTGTTCATGTTGAATTTGAAAGTTGAGAAATTTGGTTTGTTATTGGTTCTTGGTTGTACAAAAGTTTGGTTAGAGCAGGTTTTGATTGTTCAAACAACTTTTCAAAGAAACAATAAAATTATTTTTCATTTTTTTGACAATATACGTCGGTTGTTTAAATGAACTGACATAAACGGATAAACAATATACGTCGGTTAACATACTTTTTACGTCGGTTGTTTTGCTTTTATATGTCGCCATCTATGACTTTTATACGTCGGCTTTTAGGTTTTTTACGTCGCCTTTAGTCCGACGTATATTCACACCTTTTACGTCGCCTTTTTAGCCGACGTATATTCTTAACTTTTACGTCGCCTTTTTAGCCGACGTAAAAGACTCGTGACTTTCTACATCGCCCCTCTATACGTCGCCATTTAACCAACGTATAAGACCTATTTAACCGACGTAAAAAGCCAATTTTGTACTAGTGTCATGCCATCTGGTGGATTCTGGAAGACATTGTGTTGTAGCCTGAGAGAGAAAGAAAGAGAAATATATATCAAATGACTTGAAGAATAATCTGATGTGCCTCAAGGGATAATCTTTTTTTATTGTTTCAAGTTTTAAAAATTGTTGTATTAATATATTTGGACGATTTATGTTTTTATGGTTGATTGGTCCATATTTCGTCATATTTTTAATACCTATTCTATGTCCGTTTTCGTATTTTATTAATTAATAAATTGTTTTATTTTGTTTTGTAGGAAAATAAATAAAAACAGATTTCTAGCAGGAAAAGGTGCAAAAAGGGAATGAAGGTGGAAAATAGTTGAAGTCAAAGAAATTGGAGGAAAAATTGAATACTTATCATTTAGCAAAAAAAAAAAAAAAAAAATTGAATACTTATCTGAGAAGAAAAGGAAATTGAAGAAATTATATTCAAGATCGGATTATAATCAAAGGGGCCAAACCTATTATTTTTCCCTATATATATGGCCTTCTCTCTTGTAATTTGGGACACCACTTTAGACACCTAGAATTTTATAGATTTTTGTTTATTTACTTTATACCCTCGTTGCTGCTTCCAGATTTTTATACAAATTTATTTACGTAATTGTTGCTGCCATTTGTCTTTGTTGGTTTTCTTATTATTATAGTTAATTGTTTTCGTTTCTTTTACTTCCTGTTGCTAGCAACTGCCATTCTAATTAATTAAGTCACCTTGTTTTAGTTGTCCAGGTAATAGTCGTAGGTAGGTAATCATTAGTTTATTAATAATATTAGTTTATAGAGTCATAATTATTACAAGTTCTAAATCTATTTGTCTTGTTTATTTTACAATCATGTTTAGCTAATTTTCTTGTCCTAGGATGAAGATGAAGTTAATTTAATTATTCTTGATTTCTTCTCGTTTCTATTAATTGATTCTCATAATTTTTCTTGGTGCTTAATTGTTCAATTGACAAAGTGATTTTGATATATTATTGTTACCGGATTTATTTTTCATAGACTATGGCTTGCTCTTTGAAGTTTTGATAGGTTATTGTTAGATAACAAGTTTCATAGTATATGCTTGTCTCGTTAATTGATATATCTTATTTGTAAAGGAAAGAGAGTTGATTTTAGGGCGAGTTGATATTAATTGTGATTGATTAATGGATTCGGATTCCTAGGTTTTCCATATTATTTGATAATCTTTGCTAATTAGGTTAATTAAAAATCATCTCAAACCTATTTGTCTAGTTCGCCTGATTTAATTATTAGGGTTTTGAAAATTCGTAGTCTCTGTGGATCGACCTATAATTGCTACAACTAAACACTGTGCGCTTGCAGTTATTTTACACATCAAGTTTTTGGCGCCGCTGCCGGGGACTATTGGTATTTTTCACTCCTTGATATTAATTCTTCGGATTAGTTTCTTGTTTTTTGTTTTTTTAGGGAATAGTGAAGCGGAGAAAAGCTTGGACAAGAAGATCGTTGGAAGGCCTCGTTGTCTCTTTTGAAATTTTTAGAAGCGCTTTTCGGTATTCCGTATCACCTCTTTCTATTTTTCTTTTCTTCATTATTATTGAAAAAATACAAAAAAATTAAATATTCAAAAAATCCAAAAATATTAGTTAGTCAATTTTTTGTTTAAAAACCAATTTGCTGCATCATTCATTCTCTCACATAGGATCACATCATCTAGATTACACGTAGTGTAGTGCATCCATAAGTGTTTACTTTCTTGTTCTTTGTGTGTTGCATCATTCAATAAATCTTAAGGGTGCCACCCAATTACAAGATAAGGTGAGGGATTTCATCACCCTTTCCTTGGCCCACAAATCACTAATTCGTTCATCTTGCATTCCCTTTTCCTTAATAAAATTAAGTAGACGTTGGCCCCTAGGATCTTGCGCTCAACTAGGACGAGAATCCAGGAACAACAAACTAAGTATTCTTTCGTTTGGTGTCTAGGCAAGCGTGACGCTTACCTGGCTAATTTGGATTGGTGTCTAGAAAGGTGTTAAGCCTCTTGGCAATGCTTGCACCTGCCTGGCCAGTCAGGACGAATGCTTTTTGAGTTGTGACTTTTAGTAGTATCTTATTTTTAGGAGCAAGGTCCAGATTTTTTTTAGGTTAATATAGATTTTTCTTTTTAATTTTCCATTTTTTTAAGTGTTTACTTATAGAGCTTGTCTGCTACGTGCTTAATTGTTTACTTCTCTTGTATGTAAAGTGCTTGGGTTCGAGACACTACATCTAGATTAGTAAGACAAACCAATCTGTCATCTCCTAAAGTAGTAAGGCAACTTGAGTTCTCTTCACCCACTAGAATTGAGTCAAAAGAATTAGAAGTTCAACCCGTAGTCATGGCTGTTTCACTCAAAGACCGTTGTTACCCCGCTCGTACCGCTCAACCCTCATGCATAGTCTTACCCGCAGTGACCACGAATAACTTTGAAATCAAACATCACAACATTAGCATGTTACCTAGGTTTGCTGGGGTAGAGGGAGAGGATCCATATCTTTTCATTCGAGAGTTTGAGGAAGTGTGTGCATTACAGAAACTTCAACAATTGAGTGAGGATTCCATTAGGCTCAGGCTTATTAATTTTGCTTTGAAAGAAGATGCTAAACAGTGGTTGTATAGTCTACCCGTTAATTCTATTTCCACATGGGAAAGATTTGTTTCTATCTTTCTTAAAAAATATTTTCCAAACCAAAAGGCAAACAGACTTAGGAATGAAATCAACCAATTTCAACAAAATCGGAATGAGTCTTTTTGGAAATATTTTGATAGATTTAAAAAGTTGTTGTCTAAATGTCCTCAACATGGTATAGAAAAATGGAGACTTTGCAAAATTCTTTATGAAGCCTTAGATAGCCAAACCACTGCTTTGTTAGAGTCTATGTGTAATGGTAAGTTTATGGACAAAGATGAGGATGAAGCTTGGCAATTTTTTGAGGAGTTAGCTGAAAGAACAATGTTGTGGGAGTCAACTAGGGAACCTAATCAAGAAGTTGAAAAATCTAACTCATCTAAGGGCTTACATGCAGTTGGTAATTCTATTGCAACCGAAGCTAAGTTAGCTACACTCACTAGACGTCTAGAAGCCTTAGAAACCAACAATATGTCATCTCAAATGTCTCTCTGTGCAAATTGTAGTTCTCTTAATCATGTGGTAGAGAATTGCCATGAAATTGAACAAGTCAATGCCATGTTTCAACCTAGAGTTAGGAATGATCCTTATGCACCTACATACAATCCTGGTAGGAAGAGTCATCCCAATTTCTCATGGAATCAAGGTCAGTACAATCAAAATCCTCAACCTACTTTTCAAAAGCCCAATCCTGGTCCATACCCAACTCAAAATCATAATTCATATCCTCCTCAAAATCTTGGTCATTATCCAAATTCAATTCCCATGAATCCTCCTGGTTTTAGCGAATCTGATAAGAAATTGAGTTCTATTGAAAAGAGTATGGAGGCATTACTCAAATCTCAACAATCTTTCATGCAAGTTATGACCCAAGATAGGCAGTTACTAAATTCTAACACTCAAGCCATATCTAAGCTAGAGGTCCAAGTTAGTCAATTGTCAAACACAATCAGTGAGAGAGAGAAAAATCGATTTCCTAGTCAACCTGAGACTAATCCTAAGTTTCATCCAAATCAAAAGTCTCATGAAAACGTGAATTCTGTTATCTCTCTAAGGTCTGGTAATCAATTCAGTAATCATGCTGGTGTCAATTCTCAAGAAGAAGATAAGCTAACATCTGAACCAAATCCTTTGCTCTTGAATCCTAGTCTTAAACAATCTTCAAATCCCGAGAGTTCTGAAGTAGATAAAGCTGATGAGTCATCACCATCCGATGAACCACCTTCGAAACCCCACTATGATGTTTCTAATGAAAAAGACTTTAAACCGAAAGCCCCGTTTCCTCAAAGACTTACTTCAAACAAACAATCTGCTCAGTTAGATAAGATTTTGGAAGTCTTTAAGCAAGTCAAGATTAACATTCCTCTTTTAGATGCGATTCAACAAGTTCCCACTTATGCTAAGTGTCTAAAAGATTTATCTACTCATAAAAGAACCACTCATGTTCCTAAGAAAGCTTTCCTAACATCTCATGTTAGTTCTATCTTGTCAAATCAAATCCCTGTGAAGTATAAGGATCTTGGTTGTCCTATTATCTCTTGTGTCATAGGTGATACTTTCATTGATAAATCTTTACTCGATCTAGGAGCTAGTGTGAACCTTCTTCCATTATCTGTCTATCAAGCCTTGGGTTTAGGTGAACTTAAGAAGACTAGTGTCACTCTTCAGTTAGCTGATCGTTTTGTTAAAACTCCTAAAGGTATAGTGGAAGATGTGTTGATTAAGGTTGGTGATTTTGTCTTCCCCCGTTGATTTTGTTGTTCTAGAAACCGAACCAGTCAAAAATCTCAAAAATCAAATTCCCATCATTTTAGGAAGGCCTTTTCTTGCTACCTCTAATGCTTTGATTAACTGTAGGAATGGTTCGATGAAACTCACTTTTGGAAACATGACGATAGATCTTAATGTCTTTAATGTAGGAAATCAACCTAATGAGCTTTTGAACAACCAGTAGGAGTTAATTTGATAGATGAGGTTGTTTCATGGTCGAATCATGAGGATAGTTCAATTGAGTCTTTTCTTGAGAAAGATGTTTTGTTAGAGTGTGAGAGTAATAAAGAACTTCATGAGCTTTATCAGAATTTTACTTCTGTTGAGATGTTAGATGAATTAAATGCCATTTGTTCAAAGCATGAAACTCAACTTGAGGATGTTTCTTTTGATCCTAAGTTCGTTGTTAAGAATTCTGTTGGTGAGCCACCCACTTTCGTTCATAATCCGTCTTTTTCCACTCTTGATCAGTTTTTGATAGTTAATAATGAAACTCATCATGTTCTTTCTAGTGACTTAGTTCATAACCAAGAATTTCAAGTGATTAATCTGCTTATACAACGTAAAGAAGCGTCTAATTGGTCTATGAATGATGTTAGGTGTACGAGTTTCATTTTAGTGTGTGGTCTTAATTCTCTAGTGGATAATGATGTTTTTGTGGGTGTGTTTTACATTTTTGATAATTGTGTTACATGTGTTGTTTTCCATCGATCTGGTATTGGTTAATATATCTGTTTCGTAATGTATCTCCCATATAGTCAAGTGTAGGTATGGGGGAACAACTGTGTGTGTGATTTTTTGTGGTGTTTTTGTGTGTGTGTTTCTTTTGGATGTGTGTGTTATAGGTAATTGTGTTTCTCCGCCATTCCTTTATCAGGTATTCTCGGCCTTTTACTTTGTCATTTTTTCTCTCATTTGCATACATTGAGGACAATGCATGATTTAGGTATGGGGGAGGGATTTAGTAGTATTATTTTAAAAAAAACCCAAAAAAATTGAAAAATGAAAAAAATACAAAAATAATTCTAGCCTTGTGAAATGATTACTTGTTATAAGTTGGCTTGATGCACCCTTACATGCTATAGTACTCTTGTGTTTCTGATGCTTTTGATTGAGAAGTGATATGCAAAGTTCTTGTGCATACACATACACTAGCGAGTTGAAACTAGTAGACTTATTGAATGTTGTAAGTAATTAAAAGGACATGAATATGTGCAAGATGATTTGGTTTGCATGCTTTGAGTACAAGTAGGTGCATTAAAGAGACTTTTGCTTGGGATTGATTATGTTTTACCACCAAGTGAGATTTTGAGCCTATATGCATATCTTTTGCATTTTATATTCGTTTGCTTGAGTGTCCACATGTTGTTTGCATTGCTAGCACTTGTTTGAGACCTTTCTTGAAATGCATGACATTATTTGATGATAAGATGATAAAGGCATTTAGGAATAACCTATTATTATCCAAATTACCACACCCTTTACATGTGATCAATTAGTTACCCCATTGAGTTTTATCCTATTTTTTCGGTGACACACCACATTACTTGCCTAGACCTTTTTCTTGTGTAGCCTTACTGTTAGGTCCAAATGTGTTGTAGAGGGGGGGTGAATACAACTTTTCGAATATGAGAAGCAATAAAAACGATGCAATAAATGAACACACAGATTCAAGGAATATATTTCTTTATATATAACTTGAAAGGGTTGCTACAACATTCATTACAAAGTATAACAGAAGTTTAGAGAGAAGTGAAGGATTCTAAGCTCTGTGAATGCACTCTCTCTTTCTCTTGTGTTTTTCTCAAATATTGCTCTCACTGTTCTAAAATAAAACATTACACAAGTACTTCTATTTATACTACATGTAGTCTATGTCCTGTAGTCTTCAACAGCTAAGATGTACGTGGCCCAGTGGTGTCCACATAAATCTTGCCTTAACTTGAAAGCTTGGAAATCTGCCAATCAGAAGATGTCATGTGTCATGTTGAAGCTGCACCTAAGTAGAACTTCTACTTGAGAATTTCTACTTGGCTATCTCGAAATTCCTAAGTGGAACTTCTACTTGGCTATCTCGAAATTCCTAAGTAGAACTTCTACTTGAGAATTTCTACTTAGCCATCCAGAACATTTAGTACTTAGAAAATATTCTGGTCTTCAACTTGAAACTTCAATGCACATCTTGAACTTGTGATATCTTCATGTCTTCTTTATTCTTCAACAAGCTCTTGAACATGGTTCTTTATTACTGACATAAACTTGCTATCAATGTCCTGACACTTGATGCATTGGTCTGGTTCATAAGTGACTAGTCTTGATAGTGTTTCTGCTTCTTGAATAAATTACCATATTCACTGAATAACTTGGCTTTCCAATATTTGCTTTCCTTCTTCTTCACTTGAAATCAGTTGGTCTTGTTGATACTGATAGTTATGATCTTGATTCTTGATTTATCAAATCACTGAGGCATGAACAACTTTGACTTGAACTTCTCTCAATGATTTCTTCTTGGCTTGATCATAGTTAGCATGTTTAATTGTATCAATTACCTTGTCTTCATTTAGTGTTGATTTCTTGTGACTTCCTGTTCTTGATTGTCTTCTGGTTAAGTATCTTTTCCTTTAGTTTGAGTTACATTAGATATAGTGTTACAAGTTTATACACTCTGCCTTTCAATCTCCCCCAATTTGATTGTCTAACAATGACATTCAAATTAATGAAGGATAACTCAACTAAACAATGAGACGAGAAAAGATAATTAACATTACAGTCTTGAATAATTTACAATTGAAATTTACATGAAAACAATACAAAGAACTTAAACTAGAAACAGAATTCGAACTTCGAATTAAAGATCATTTGAGTGATTCCTATCACCTGGATTATTTCATACCTTTTGGTCAAACTTGTATCACCTTATTGGATTCACTCTAAGGTGAATTTTCCTCAAGTGAGTTAAAGCAACCGAAAGACATGAAGTTTTTCCAACTTCAAGTTCACACCACTCTGACCTTTAACCCTAATTCCGTTTCCTCTTTCTAGCTTCAGCAGCTTGGTCTCTCTCTTCTTTCTGCCTTTTGAGCTTCTCCTTCTGCTGCTTTTCTTCAGACAGGTAACTCATGAGTCTCTGCTTTTCTTCAACAAACTTGTCTTCCACTTCGCCCCATTTGAACACATATAACACTTTCTCTAGAAATGCAGCATCTTGAGTCTGTAGCAGCCATTGTCTACTCATATGCAAGAGTGTTTGTTTCTGGTCTGCATCTATGTATGCTAAGGCATCAGCTGTATCATCAGCATAAGAGTGTATCCAGTATACACTATCTTTCCCTGGAATGCCAACTGCCTCCCTTATTTCTCCTTGTTCCAGTTCTCCAGAAGGAAGAGTCAAAGCTTCATCTACATTCTTCATTGCTTGAAGAATATTCCATTTCTTTTCTATCAGCTCCGGCTCAATCTTCACGTTGTCGAGAGGGTTTGGAGCAATGACATCACACTTCCACACCTCATTGCTCTTCAAGAATATGACTCTTTCAATGATCCTCACGGATTTATCTTTAAGCTCAGAGGCGAATCCCTTACCCATCATTTGTCTACATACAGCTTTAAGAGATTCCACTGAAAGTTCCATTAAGTCCTTTTCCTCCATGCTCACCCTCTTCATCTTTCCTTGAACCACCATACGGACAAAATTTGGATAAGCTGAGAATTCTGGACCCTTGTCCTCTGCTAGCTGCATTAACTGATCCCTGTACAGAATGCTTAGCTCCTCAGATTGAGAGTACTGAATTTTAGTCGCTAGCAAGAACAACTCTGACGCAGATCTTCTCATTATGAATTGGTCATCCACATATAGGAAAGATGTTGGGACTCCTTCTACCAAAGACAAGATAACCTGCCACTCCTTAAGATTTGCATTGTATCCAACCCTGACTTTAGAAATTAATCTCTTCAAAGCATTTATATAGTCCCCAGTCATTGGATTCTGCAAATTCAAGTTGTAGAACAGATCATCTGCATCCTTGTTATGAACTCCTTTTGCACATGGTCCCATCATTATCTTTCTTGCTTCATCCCATTTCTGCCCTATCCTTCTTTTGTCCAGATCAACTTGAGGATTAGCTAGCCTTGCAAGCTCATACTCATACTGCTTCCCTTGTAGCTCCACCTTCTGTTCTAGGAACGCAGCATGTTCTTGCATCATCTTCATTTTGTGGAACTGAGCTTGTTCCAAGGCTAACTGTTGAGCTTTAAGGGTTTCCTCATCAACAGGAAGTTCTTCAGGCATTCCGGAAGACATCCCAGCACCTCCACCTTGTTCCTTCAAAGATCTTTTTATTGCATGTGCCAGCGGTACGTCTTCCATGTCAGAATCTGAGTCAAGTACCTCCTGTACTGTTTCCTGATGACTCAGATCAACAAATGGTTCATCAACCATTACTGCCTTACCCTTTCTCATCCTCAGAGCCTCTTCATCAACAGACGGCTCAACTTCTGGTTCCTTGACAAGATCAGCGGGTTCTTCAATTTCTTCGATGTGAACTGCCTGCTGTCTCGTCTCCTTTCCACTCTCCCCCTTAGGTGAGTTATCCTGAGCTCCACCATGGTCTTCAGATCCACCAGCTGCATAGGAACCTCCAAAACCAGAACCAGAGGCTCCCGCTCCACTAGCACCACCTGCACCAGCATCGGGGGGAGGTTGTTGCGACTCGAAGCACTCCGGGGGCACAAAACTCCTGACTGCGAACATCATTCTACTGACTTCCACAGCCATTGTATGCATTGTAGACTCCAATGCCCCCATCCTCTCATTGAGAGTGCTTCCCAAGACACCACCAGCATGGCCCAAGTCATTGACCTTATTTGTCAAATCATCAAAAGCTGTAGCTTGACTTGCCATTCTTGCTGCGTAGTCGTCTAGAGCCCTTTGGTTGTTTCCAATATTGATCCCGAACTGCCCCATTGTCTGCCCGAACTGCCTCATCTGATTTTCCATTGAAGTCATACGAGTATCAAAATTTTCAATATTAAGGGACGGTGTTTGGTTTAGGTGACCTCGCTCTAATATTCGTTCTGTTGGTATTTGACGCTCGGTTTCGGGCCTTGAAAATGAAGGTCCCTCTCTCCCTAACCTCTCACACACACTCCCTGTCTCACGCTCGTGTATGTCTTCAATGATTGATCCAAAAAGTGAAGCAGTACCTGCAGAAACTTGATAAGAAATGTTGTTGACATTTATGGGATCAAATACTGTTTGTTCCTGAGTTGGAATCTCAGGCTGAGAGGCTGCAAAGTGTCCTTGTACGACATTAGAACCGATCCTCTTTGCAGCATCAGTACGTACCGGTGAAGGTACGGCTGAAGTTCTTAAGACTCCATGTCCTCTTGAAGCAACAGTATCTTCAAGAGGTACATCATCCTCACCAAAATCAAAATCCCTATGTGCAGAATGTTCAAGGGGTGAACCACTCGCGTGAGGTGGAGTGGTTGCGTGTGACACGCTAGGGTTTGACTGTGGTTGTGAAGTAGCAGCGTGGAAAAGTTTGGCTTTCTTGCGAATAAGTTGCTGCTCTTCGGGTTCATTCTCCTCATCATCTTGTATAACTATACGTGCTGGTTTTCTGACTTCCGTTAACAGGGGTGATAAAGAATAGGAATGTGTATCAGACTCAGAGTCAGAAATATGGCTCTTACCCTGGGATAGATCCTGCGGGTTAGCAGTCTCTTGGGTCGCGGAATCAGAAACGTAGGAGGAGGAATGAATAGTATGCAGAGAGAGATTACCTGATTGATTACCTTGTGCATCATCGCTTTCCTCATCAGGAATCTCATCAAATGCCTCAGCATGAACAGATGGATTTTGAGCATGAGATGAGACTTGTGATGATGCCTCCAAATTGGTAACTCCTGCATCATATCTAAGCCACATTTGAATATTTTTAGGAGTAGACATTGGTTTACCTTGATGTTTATCCTGATTAGCAATGGTTGCAAGTGACTTAGTGCCCATCCCTAGCGATTCAGATGTGGGGCTTCTGGCAAATCCCTGTCTAATAGCAAGAGCATCCTTCGGTATTAAGTCATTGATTAGCATTTGAAGAAACCGAGGAAACCAGCAGACGACATCAGTGGTAGAGAGGTCTCTGCTTGCAAGGGATCCCATTGAGGCCACTATCTCAGAGAGAACTATGCGTCCATAGTTTATATCCAGTTCTCTTGCTAAGGCAACTGCAAAGGTTTGCATTGGAATTGGAATTTGATGAAAGTCTTTTTCGCGCGCCCGAAAACATCTTGTGATGGCCTCGAAAAAGTAATTCCATTCCGCATGGAAGAATTGCTTTTGGATATTTCCCGTGATTGGGCCTTTTGGAGGATAACATCCAATTTCTTCAAAGAATCTGAGGCGTTCTGCAGCAGTAGGTTCTGGATCAAAGGCATCTTTAATTGGGAATCCCAGAACTCTGTTGACAATTTGTTCGGTCACCTCATATTCCTGACCCGCTAAGGTAAACCTGAAACCGTAGGGGGTTGATTTACTCCCAAAAGTAACCGCACTAGTCCATAATTGCTGTAAAGCATCATGTACTAGTGTAGGTTTAGCAGTAAAAGCATGGCTAGCTTTGGAATACAAATTGAGAAATCGTATCCAAAACTTAAACCGCGGGAGTTGATCTCCAATTTCCGTAGAAATATTATAAAAATTGTTTTTAGCAAGGGAAAATTGGTGAGCCATTTTGATTAAATGTTTTTCTTTAAAAAGATGTGAATTTTTATTTTAATTTTGAAAAACAATTAATTTTCCGAATTACAAAAGAGAATTGTATCCCTTTTAATTTTTCAAGAACACCAAACGGAATCTGAGAAATCAAACTACGGGATTCAATTCAACAACCAATCACTATTTCGTGTGTATACCAGTGGAATCGTGTGTGTTTATAGATGGAGAAAATGAAATCACGTTTATGAACAGTACACAACCAATATATGTTCGTGTGTATGTATATGCGCGTGTATGGATGTTCACAAAACACACTAACACAAAGATTAAGGTTAACACAGACAATAGTAGTCAACAAATCGGCAGTAATTCGTGATTAGTACGAGTTTAATCACAAAAACACGGATCAAAGGTATGTAATTAGTGAAATCGCACTGTTCTTGTGAAACGGCTGCTGAAAATTAGAATTAGGTAAAGTGAATTAGGCATCGAGTTAGAGATGTATATATAGGTGAATGAGAAATGACAAAAATGTCCCTGTTAAAAAATGTGAAAAGTACTAAGTCCATACAGGGGACATCTAAGTCGAACTCTATCTCGAACTTTTCTATCTCGAACATCTCTATCTCGAACATCAAGTCGAACTTCGAGATAAAGTTCGAGATAGAGGTTAACTCGAACAATTATGCACAAAGAAGCACTTTAACCAAAATTACAGCAGAAACTATAGGGAAATACTATCTTGAACATTATTGATTTGTAGTAAACTTGGAAAAAAGAAAATTCAAGATACTTTTCGAGTTAGAGTCTATCTCGAACATCAAGTCGAAATTCGAGTTGAGTTTCGAGATAGACTAAGAACTCTATCTCGAACATCAAGTCGAACTTCGAGATAAAGTTCGAGATAGACTAACTCGAAGTTAATCTCAAATTCTTTCCAAAATACTTCCTTGAATCAAAAAGTCCAGGGTAATTCAAGATATGTTTCGAGTTAGGAGTGTAACTCGAAAAATTCCCTTTAGCTTAACTGAGAACTCTATCTCGAACACCAAGTCGAAATTCGAGTTGAGTTTCGAGATAGACTAAGAACTCTATCTCGAACATCAAGTCGAACTTCGAGATAAATTTCGAGATAGACTAATTCGAAATTAATTCTCAGTTCTTTTCAAAATATTCCCTTAATGGAAACCTCATCTCAGCCTTTGAGATAAGATTCGAGATAGAATTTATCTCGAATATTCTGAAGATAGAACTAGGCACACTGGTAACTCGAACTCGAACTCTAAGTCGAATTTCGAGATGAATTTCGAGATAGGTACTAACTCGAAATTCTTCCCAGACTTAGAATTTTCAAAACTTCACCCTGGAAGCTCAAGTCGAAATTCAAGTCGAATTTCTACATGAGTTTCGAGATAGAGACTAACTCGAAATTTTGAAGATACTTAGATTTTTCAACAATTAAATTGCCAAATAAATATAAATATCAATTCAAGGATTTTTAATATATGACATAATTAAAACATTCCTTGATAATTCTAAGGCCTCTAATTACATGAAAAACACAGGTAAATTCATCTAAAAATCATGCAATATTTAGAATATTATGAATTTAACTCCCCCTATGATCATGCAATCTAACAAGCATAAATTCACAGATTTGTGCTATAAAAGACACTTAAAACACAATGAATTCCTGCAAAATCACACTATATGCAACCTATAACAATCATTAATTAGGCATATTAAAGTCTAAGCACATAACGATTGAGTAACTTGCACATACAAACATAAACATGGATTTTACAGATAGAAGGCTTTACTAACTTGTGTTAAGCATTCCCAATTCACCAACCAACCTATTGAATGTTACTTCATCAAGAGGTTTGGTGAATATATCTGCAATTTGTTGCATTGTGGGCACAAAATGTAGCTCCACAGTCCCCTCCTCGACATGTTCTCTTATGAAATGATACCTGATGTCAATATGCTTGGTTCTTGAGTGATCTACAGGATTGTTGGTTATGGCAATGGCACTTGTGTTGTCACACATGATTGGAATTTTCTTATGCCCCATGCCATAATCCTTCAATTGATTCCTCATCCACAGTATTTGAGCTACACAGCTTCCAGCAGCAATGTACTCAGCTTCAGCAGTAGAAGTAGATACTGTATGTTGCTTTTTACTTTGCCAGGACACCAATCTTCTGCCAAGAAATTGGCAAGCACCAGATGTGCAAGGTTCCGCTTGGAACCTTGCACATAAACAAGTTGCGAACATTATATCTGGTCTACTTGCAGTTAAATAGAGGAGTGAGCCAATCATACCTCGATAGCTTGTGATGTCAACTGATTTACCTGATTTGTCTTCATCAAGCTTCGTGGCTGTTGCCATGGGAGTCTTAGCTGCTGATGCATCTTCTAGATTATACTTCTTGAGTAAATCTCTGACGTACTTGGATTGACAGATAAAGATACCATCTTTTCTCTGACTGATCTGTAATCCAAGGAAGAATGACAGCTCTCCCATCATGCTCATCTCATATTTTTCCTGCATTAGCTTGGCAAATTTCTCACACAAGCGCTCATTTGATGACCCAAAAATAATATCGTCCACATATACTTGAACAAGTATTAAGTCATTTCTCACAACTTTATAGAACAATGTTTTATCAATTACTCCCCTCACAAAACCATTTTCAATTAAGAATAGAGATAGGGTTTCATACCATCGCCTTGGGGATTGCCTGAGGCCATAGACAGATTTGAAGAGTAGATACACAAAATCTGCATGTTCTGGATCAACGAAGCCAGGCGGCTGTTCCAGATACACTTCTTCTTCTAACTCTCCGTTCAGGAAGGCACTTTTCACGTCCATCTGGAAAACTTTGAAGTTCTTATGTGCTGCAAATGCCAAGAACATCCTGACTGCCTCAAGTCTTGCAACTGGTGCATAGGTTTCATCATAATCAATTCCTTCTCGCTGAGAATAACCTTTTGCAACCAAACGAGCCTTGTTTCGTGTTACAAGTCCGTTTTCATCCAGTTTATTTCTGAATACCCACCTAGCTCCAATTACGGATTTGTTCTTTGGTCGGGGTACCAGTTTCCAAACTTTCTGCCTTTCAAACTGATTGAGTTCCTCTTGCATTGCAATCACCCAATCAGCATCGCCAAGAGCTTCTTCTATTTCTTTAGGTTCAAGCTTGGATAAGAACCCAGAATATAAGGAGATATTAGCCATGTCAGCTCTTGCAGTTCTTCTAGTAGTCACACCAGCATCTGGATCACCAATAATTAACTCAAACGGATGGTCTCTATTCCATACTCGTTCACCTGGAAATTGTCTTGATGATTCAGCTTGACTTTCTGAGTTGGGGTGCTGACTACTTAGATTATTTTCACTAACTCAGCTGAGTTAGTGCCAGCTCCTACAGAACTAGAGTCAACTCGACTCGAGCCTTGAACAATAGTCCTTGAGCTGCTATTTACTCCCCCTGAGTTGTTGCCGGTTGGTACTGAAGAACTCTCTCCTGATCTTGTAGAATTAGCTTGTTCACTAGACTCAGGTTCTTCATGTACGCTTGGAACATTTAATGGAACAACCAACTCAGGTTCATCTTCAAGATCTTCTAAGTCCAGATTCTGAAATTTTAGGGACTCAGGTTCACTAGAATCTCTTGAAATTGATGAGAGTTTGGTATCGTCGAATCTGACGTTGTAGCTTTCAGTCACTTTTCGATCATTCACCAAGAACACTCTATAAGCTGCCACCACGTCTGTAGAGTAACCAACAAAGATTCCTTCACGAGCTTTTGCTGCAAACTTGCCTAGATTTTCATCATCTATAAGCACAAAGCATTTTGCTCCGAAGACATGAAAGTATTTGATTGTTGGTCTTCTGTTGTTCATTAGCTCACATGGTGTCTTTTCTTTATCTTTTATGATCAAGGTTCTATTTTGAGTGTAACAAGCGGTACTCACTGCTTCGGCCCAGAAATACAAAGGAAGTTTTGAATCATACAACAAAGTTCTTGCTGCTTCAACCAGAGTTCTATTCTTCCTTTCAACTACTCCATTTTGCTGTGGAGTTCTCGGGGCTGAATACTGACGACGTATTCCCTTAGATACACAGAAGTCATTTAGCACTGCGTTTTTGAATTCAGTGCCATTGTCTGATCTAATCGTCTTCACAGTAAGTGTTGAAACATTCTCAATTTGAGTGATGTGATCAATGATTAAGAAAGGTACTTCGTCTTTCGTCATTGCGAACAATACCCATGTATACTTGGAGAAGTCATCCACGATTACCAAAGCATATCTTTTCCTAGACAAAGATAGGACATTCACTGGGCCAAACAAATCCATATGAAGAAGTTGTAGAGGCTCAGTAATACTAGAAATTTCTTTGCTTTTATGCGATGCTCGCTTCGACTTTCCCATTTCACAAGCTTCACAGAGTCCTTTCGGAGCGAACTCCATTTGAGGTAGATCTCTCACCAATTCTCGCCTTGCGAGAGCATTCATCGTTTTGAAGTTTAAGTGAGATAACTTTTTGTGCCATAACCAGCTTTCATCATCCGAGGCTTTGCTGTAGAAACAGGTGACCTCATCCTGATTTGCTGAATCCATATCTGCAACAAAAAGATCTGCCTTTCGAACTCCTCTCAAAGCTAGTGAGCCTTCCTTGATGTGAGTGATTGAGACACCTTTCTTGTTGAAGACAATTTCGTAACCTTTGTCACAGAATTGACTTATACTCAACAGATTGTGCTTTAGTCCCTCAACATAGGAGATATCTTCAATGATGACATTGCCAGTTTTCAGTTTGCCATATCCCTTAGTCACACCTATGCTGTCATCTCCAAAGGTAACATAAGGGCCAGCCTTCATAACCAACTCTGTAAGCAGGGACTTGTTTCCAGTCATATGCCTCGATGCTCCACTGTCTAGCACCCATATAACTTTATTTCTATTCTACTTAATGCCCTGCAATGACAGATTGATTAGACATTCTTCGGAACCCAACTTCGATTGGGCCCGGCTTTTCGATAAGATCGAGAATCAACAGATTTAACAACAGGAGATGCACTTTTCTTCACATTACTAAAGCTTTCGACTATCTCCTTTCCTTTCTCAGACTTGACAGATTTGTCAGTCTTAGGAGAAGGTTTGTCACTCCTAACTTTAGGAGGACTGACAGTCTTGGCTCTACCATACTTTTTCTTGATATTTGAACTAGCAACAGTATTTGAGCATGACTGGCTAGATGCATTCATTAAATGCACAAAAGTTTGCATGATATTAAAAGTGCATGGCATACAATTAGGTTGACCACACTGTGCATGATTCTGATGCAGATTATTCATTGTATGTGTGGTAGGCATGGCATGTGCAGCAGGAACATTCATGTTAGCTTTGCATGCATAAGAAAGATGTTCAGTAGATTTACAATGATAACATGCTTTCTTTATTCGTTCAGCCTTAACCTCTTTTATGCCTTTTTCTTTCTTTCCTTGTTGTTTAACAGCCTTAGCTCCTAATCCCAGTCTAGATTCATCTCTAGGGAAATTGATTTTCACCTGTTTAATAGGAGTTATAGGTTGTTCTTTCTGGCGATCTTCCATCTCAATCTCATATCTAGCTATCAATTCAGTCTCTTCTTCTTCTATTCTAGGAACAAGATGTTTGTAGATAGGTTTGACAGCCGATTTAAGAATTCTAGGTGTTTCCTGTTTAAGGTCACTGGAACTAGGGTCAATAGGTCTCT
Source organism: Saposhnikovia divaricata (assembly GCA_036435485.1). Classification (NCBI taxonomy): domain Eukaryota; kingdom Viridiplantae; phylum Streptophyta; class Magnoliopsida; order Apiales; family Apiaceae; genus Saposhnikovia; species Saposhnikovia divaricata. The sequence goes on along the minus strand of CM071595.1, from coordinate 62,147,178 downwards.
TTCCTTCTTTCTTAGGAAGGTCAGAATAATCAAGTCCTATACCTACTCCAGTTATTTTCTTAAATGTGTCATTATCTACATACACTTTACTAGCCGCTAGTTTGTAAGCTTCGCATTTTGTTTCTAACTCAGCTAGATTGTTCCTAAGACATGCTTCTACTTCTTCCTTAAGGACGAGCTTGTGTTCCAGAGATTTAATAAAGTCTCTTAGAGAAGTATCTACAGTGCAAGCAGCCTCTAGCTCTTCCACTTTTGCCTCAAGCATTCTGCATTTGGCAACAAGTGTTTTCTGTTCCTTTTGAGAAGAGTCTAGGCTTTTGCACAACATATAGATCTCTTCACTAAGAGCCCCGTTCTGTTCTTTATAATCATCAATAGACATTTCTACTTTAAGAGTCAGAACTGGTACCTCTGGTTCCTCTGATGTCTCAGCCATGAGGGCAAAGTTTGCTACATGAGTAACATCTTCCTCATCTGAATCATCCCAAGCTCTTCCTTCTGTCACCAATAAAGCTCGTTTTCCATGTCTTTCCTTCAACAGTGCTTCATAGTTGCTTTTGAGAGCTTCAAATGTTTCTTTTGGATAAGTCTGTTTAGGCTTTTTGCAGTCCGAGGCAAAGTGTCCAGCTTCACCACAATTATAGCATTTGAACTTCATTTTGAAATCCAAAGGAGATTTGTAGCTGGTATTCTTGCCTTTTCCTTTGTAGCCTGACGAACTACCACCACCCTTAGCAGCCCGATAATAAGATGAAGATTTTCTCTGTGGTCGGTTGCTCTTTCTAAATCTCATGTTGCTGAACTTCCTTGCCATGTATGCCACGACACTATCGTCCATGTTGTCCAGCTCTTCTTGGGTGTAGTAGTCATCATCACTGTCAGATGCGCACTCGTCATCATTATCAACTTGATATGGTGCAAGTGATGATTTAGGCTTTGCTGCAACCATTGCCTTCTTAGACTCTTCCTCATCAGCAACTAATCCTGATGCACTTTCTTTTCCCTTTGAATCATTGTCCCATGCTTGATCTTGAAGAGTTTCCAGCTCATAGGTCTTTAATATTCCATAATATTCTTCCAGAGAAGTTGTATGCAAATCTCTGGTTTCTCTTATTGCGTAGACCCTATGTTCAATGCTTTTTGGCTGGTTCCTCAGATATCTCGTATTAGTCTCAACCATGGGGAGAGTTACACCTCTCAGATTCAAATCCAATACCAACTGACTGAATCGTAGGTAGACATCTGTTATGCCTTCTCCTTTCCTTATTCTAAAGGTGTCATACTCCATCTTGAGTATGAGTGTTTTGTTGCTTCTGACCTCTGCAGATCCTTCCATGACAACTTCTATCTTGTCCCAAATCTTCTTCGCTGTAGTCAGACCTTTGACTATGTTGAACATTTCATGATCAAGAGATTCCATCAAGGTTTGTCGAACGGCAGTATCACAAGCTATTTGTTCCTTGTCAGCATCCGAAAACTCCGAGACCTTTTTAGGCTCAGACCGAGGTGGTATAACCACTCCTCCTTCCGTATGTGAAGGAATAACTACCATTGGGACAAATTTACCCTTGTCAAGGACTTCCAGATATTCAGGGTTAACAGTCTCTAGATATAGTCTCATTCTGAAAACCCATTCTTCATAGTGATCTTTGTTGAACATTGGGATCTTGAATGCATTTTTAGGAGCTATCTCAATTCTGGTCACTAAAAGTTTCTAAGTACCCAAGACTAGGCTATGTAGAATATTTATGTAGAACTTTTGCCTAAGTCGAAATTTCTCTAAGTAGAAATTTTGCTCAAGTCGAAATCACCAAGTAGAAATTGTCCAAGTCGAAATTCTATGTAGAAATTCTCAAGTAGAAATTCTATGTAGAAATTTTTGCCTTAGAATAATTTTTCTGCAGATTACTTTAATATTGAATAAACAATATTATCTCTTTAACACCTTTTGACTTTGAATGCTTTACTCACCAAACCCACCTAACCCACTTGCTAGGTACTGAGTATGTCTTTTACTTTCGGCCGAATAAAGTAAATCAAAAAGTCCAAAAACCACCTTTTTATTCTTTTACTATTGAAAAGGAGATCAAAAAGTTGTTGGGTTGTATTCTTTGATAAGAACAGATGATGAACACTCAAGAACACCAAATATGAACTAACCCAGATAAATTCACAAAAATTAATTAAAATACACCCAAGCTAAATAATCACACCTGGAGTATTTAAATAATTTTTCAGATGAGTTTTTCAATACAAACGAATTAAAACACACTTTTCGAGAAAATGAAAAGTAGATCTGAAAAATGAAAAACTCACGATTCTTCAACTCAACACAAGGATCTATGTTTTGTATATTAAACATATATGCTTTGATACCAATTGTTAGGTCCAAATGTGTTGTAGAGGGGGGGTGAATACAACTTTTCGAATATGAGAAGCAATAAAAACGATGCAATAAATGAACACACAGATTCAAGGAATATATTTCTTTATATATAACTTGAAAGGGTTGCTACAACATTCATTACAAAGTATAACAGAAGTTTAGAGAGAAGTGAAGGATTCTAAGCTCTGTGAATGCACTCTCTCTTTCTCTTGTGTTTTTCTCAAATATTGCTCTCACTGTTCTAAAATAAAACATTACACAAGTACTTCTATTTATACTACATGTAGTCTATGTCCTGTAGTCTTCAACAGCTAAGATGTACGTGGCCCAGTGGTGTCCACATAAATCTTGCCTTAACTTGAAAGCTTGGAAATCTGCCAATCAGAAGATGCCATGTGTCATGTTGAAGCTGCACCTAAGTAGAACTTCTACTTGAGAATTTCTACTTGGCTATCTCGAAATTCCTAAGTGGAACTTCTACTTGGCTATCTCGAAATTCCTAAGTAGAACTTCTACTTGAGAATTTCTACTTAGCCATCCAGAACATTTAGTACTTAGAAAATATTCTGGTCTTCAACTTGAAACTTCAATGCACATCTTGAACTTGTGATATCTTCATGTCTTCTTTATTCTTCAACAAGCTCTTGAACATGGTTCTTTATTACTGACATAAACTTGCTATCAATGTCCTGACACTTGATGCATTGGTCTGGTTCATAAGTGACTAGTCTTGATAGTGTTTCTGCTTCTTGAATAAATTACCATATTCACTGAATAACTTGGCTTTCCAATATTTGCTTTCCTTCTTCTTCACTTGAAATCAGTTGGTCTTGTTGATACTGATAGTTATGATCTTGATTCTTGATTTATCAAATCACTGAGGCATGAACAACTTTGACTTGAACTTCTCTCAATGATTTCTTCTTGGCTTGATCATAGTTAGCATGTTTAATTGTATCAATTACCTTGTCTTCATTTAGTGTTGATTTCTTGTGACTTCCTGTTCTTGATTGTCTTCTGGTTAAGTATCTTTTCCTTTAGTTTGAGTTACATTAGATATAGTGTTACAAGTTTATACACTCTGCCTTTCACTTACGTATACTTGATCCCAATTTGTCAAAGGCTAGTAGGAAGTTGAGGGAGTAATAAGGTGTGAGATGGGGTTTACTTTTGTTCATAAATTTTGGGGAAATATTGGGTTTTGTTGCTTACTTGTTAGTCGTTGTTCAAGAAATTTTGAAGAAGGATTGTGGTTGTGTATATATTTATATTATCTATGTTAGCTCTACAAAAAAAAAACAAAACAAAAACAAAAACAAAATTGAAAAAAAAAAATCATATGAGAGCATACTTATGTTTATGTGTTTTTGTTATCCTTCTTCATTCAACTATTCAAGAATTTTGTTGGAAAAAAATTAGAAATCCATGTATGGGGAGGAAGTATGGTGTTGTGTATGATTTATCCTACTAGCTTTTGACACTTCACCTTATTTGGCCTTACTTGACATACCTTGTCCTTAGCCCCGTTACAACCCAAATGAAGACCTTTTGATTATCATCATTAATGTATGTTGTGTTAAAGTTAGATTGATACCAAATGTCAAGCATGCTTATGATTTTGTTGGAATTGAGTGATACACTTACCCTTGTTCTTGAGTGAATATTCTTTTGTGAGTGAAAGGTGAGTCGTTGCTTGTTTTTTGCATATGAGATCCCAAGTTTTGACTCTAAGGTGTACTCTTGTGGGCTTAGCATGGTTACCAACTTATTTTTACACTTGACGTGGACTTTTGATGACCTATGCATATTTCTTTGAGTAGACTATGTGAATACCTGCACCTTACACACCAAGACATTGCAAATTCACTTTGATTTCTAAAGTTGATATAGCATGAGATGACTTGTATGTGTGGTGTTACATTGAGCAATCTTTTACATGAGCTAGATGGATTTTGTGGGTACATTCACTATAGGCCCTCACGAGACCTCACTCGTCCACTAGGGCTGCCTAGGGGTTTAAAGGGCTTGTTGCATATGCCAAATGCAACCGTGATCACCTACGGAAGTGGTATTATCTATTATATAGTAGTTTATATTATATTAGTTTGTACGAGGACGAGCAAAAGATAGGTATGGGGGCATTTGATTGATCCATATTTCATCATATTTTTAATACCTATTCTATGTCCGTTTTCGTAATTTTATTAATTAATAAATTGTTTTATTTTTTTTTGTAGGAAAATAAATAAAAACATATTTCTAGCAGGAAAAGGTGCAAAAAGGGAATGGAGGTGGAAAATATTTGAAGTCAAAGAAATTGGAGGAAAAATCGAATACTTATCCGAGAAGAAAAGGAAATTGAAGAAATTATATTCAAGATCGGATTTTAATCAAAGGGGCCAAACCTATTACTTTTCCCTATATATATGGTCTTCTCTCTTGTAATTTGGGACACCACTTTAGACACCTAGAATTTTATAGATTTTTGTTTATTTACTTTATACCCTCGTTGCTGCTTCCAGATTTTTATACAAATTTATTTACGTAATTGTTGCTGCCATTTGTCTTTGTTGGTTTTCTTATTATTATAGTTAATTGTTTTCGTTTCTTTTACTTCCTGTTGCTAGCCACTGCAATTCTAATTAATTAAGTCACCTTGTTTTAGTTGTCCAGGTAATAGTCGTAGGTAGGTAATCATTAGTTTATTAATAATATTAGTTTATAGAGTCATAATTATTACAAGTTCTAAATCTATTTGTCTTGTTTATTTTACAATCATGTTTAGCTAATTTTCTTGTCCTAGGATGAAGATGAAGTTAATTTAATTTAATTATTCTTGATTTCTTCTCGTTTCTATTAATTGATTCTCATAATTTTTCTTGGTGCTTAATTGTTCAATTGACAAAGTGATTTTGATATATTATTGTTACCGGATTTATTTTTCATAGCCTATCCTTGCTCTTTGAAGTTTTGATAGGTTATTGTTAGATAACAAGTTTAATAGTATATGCTTGTCTCGTTAATTGATATATCTTATTTGTGAAGGAAAGAGAGTTGATTTTAGGGCGAGTTGATATTAATTGTGATTGATTAATGGATTCGAATTCCTAGGTTTTCCATATTATTTGATAATCTTTGCTAATTAGGTTAATTAAAACTCATCTCAAACCTATTTGTCTTGTTCGCCTGATATAATTATTAGGGTTTTGAAAATTCGTAGTCTCTGTGGATCGACCTATAATTGCTACAACTAAACACTATGTGCTTGCAGTTATTTTACACATCAATGGTAGAACAACTTTTTTAATTAATTGTTAGTATTTCTTATTTTTGTTTTAATCGGTTTTAAAACCGAAACCGAACCGATAAAAACCGAAACCGGGATTTTAAAACCGAAACCGATGGTTCGGTTGCGGTTCCGGTTTTACCCAAAAACCGAACCGAACCGAGCTTTGCTCCCGCTATTAATGACTACTCATTTTATAATGCAGATTTGAATTTTGTTTTCATAAAGTACTTCTCCCTTCTTTTTGGCAAAATAAATAGTGAGAATTAATAATTTCATCGTGTTTTAATTAAATCACTCATCGTCAAAAATTCTTGAGGTTTTTTGATAAATAAATAAGAAAAAGTAAATTTTTGCACATTTACTTTTGTAAAGAATAGCTATTTGCAATTTTACTAACTAAGTTTCAAAATTGCAAAAATACTAACCCTAACCCTAGCCCCCCTCCCCCCTCTTTCTTTGGCAGGCGGCGGTTGTACTTTTTTTTTAAGGTGGGGTGCTATTTTGGTTCATTTGGGTTGCAAGGCCCCGCAGGGGCATATTCAACTAAATGCAACCAGATGCAACTAATTGCAACTAAATGCAGCCACATGCAACTAAATTTCTGATTTTAAGTTCCATTTGTCATTTGTCTTTTTCGACCTCATTTTTGAACTATATATATATATATATATATATATATATATATATATATATATATATATATATATATATAAGGTGGGTGATATTTTGGTGGATTTAGGTTGCATGGCCTCGCAGGGGCATATTCAACTAAATTTGCAACTGAATGCAACCATATGCAACTAAATTTCTGATTTCATGTTCCATTTTTCAGTTGTCATATATATAGAGTCCAAAAATGAGGTCGAAAATGACAACTGAAAAATGGAACATGAAATCAGCAACTGAATGCAACCATATGCAACTAAATTTCTGATTTCAGTTGCATTCAGTTGAATATTACCCCTGACGGGGACTTGCAACCAAAATCCACCAAAATCACCCCACCTTAAAAAAAAAAAAAGTTGAATGTGGTTGCATTTGGTTGTATATTGCCTCTGGCGGGGCCTTGCAACCCAAATCCACCAAAATCACCCCACCTTAAAAAAAAAAAAAAGTTGAATGTGGTTGCATTTGGTTGTATATTGCCTCTGGCGGGGCCTTGCAACCCAAATCCACCAAAATCACCCCCACCTTAAAAAAAAAGAAAGTTGAATGTGGTTGCATTTGGTTGAATGTGGTTGCATTCAGTTGAATATGCCCCTGCGGGGCCTTGCAACCCAAATCCACCAAAATAGCACCCCACCTTAAAAAAAAAAAAAAAAAAAAGTATAACCGCCGCCAGAAGGGATAAAGGGGAAAAGGGAAAGGGGGGAGGGGGAGGGGGAGGGTTGGTATTTTTGTAATTTTGAAACTTAGGTTGGTAAAATTGCAATTAATTCAAGGAGATGGTATTTTTGCAAATAGAAACTTTCAATCTAGTATTCTTGATAAATTTCCAAAATTCTTCTCCCACCCAATTTTAAAACTTACACCACTTTAATGTTCCTCCAAAAATTACACCAATTTTTTATAATTTCTTTTTATTCCAACATAATCCTTGTACTCATTTTCTCAAACAAATTGTCTCGTATATATACAACCAATTTTATTACGCTTGTACATTATTTTTATACTTTAGTGCTAAATAATTTCTGTCTCCATCATTTCTTTACAATTTTTTTTGGAAGTCCCACTAATTCTTTACATTACTAAAAATAGTAACTTTTAACAAAAAATACATTATTACATCCACTACTTCATTCCACTTTTTCAACACTTTACACTATTACACCCACTACTTCACTTATTTTAATAATAAAATCGCTATTCCACCTACTACTTTATTTATTTTAACAATATTACAATCATTATTCTTGGTTTCTGCGCCCAAATCAAATGTAAACATTTGACCGGGGATGGAGGAAGTATATAGTAAAAATTAGTGTGAAATTCATTATAAATGAGCTGGAATTGAATTTAAAACTATTGTAATTTTTGCACTATTTTGATGTAAAAATTACACCAAAATAATGTGATGGATTAAAAAAGCTCTAAAAAAGAAAGATCATTACATGTAATTTTCATATCTGCATTACATATATTTCAAACTCATTTTGAAAACGATCTTGAAGACTATAACATTTCTAAAATTTTAAAAGACTAAGCTAGAAACAAAATCTATGCTTCAAATTTACCCCCTCGTATCAGCATTGTACGAGGAAGATCTCTTCAAAGCAGGAACTTCAACCTTGTTTGTTTCATCAACTAAACTCCCACTAAAATACTCCCTATCCTCAGTTACCTTCACCTTCCCCCTCCCCAAATTCCCAAACACGCCCTTACTCTTCTTCCCCACACTATTCTCTTCTATGCCCTTACCCACCAGATTCCCATCTCCTCCACGTGGCAACCTGTTCTTGTACTGTGACGTCACCAGCGACAAACCCGGATGTTCTTCATAGTTTTTAAACGAAATCGAACCGCACGTTAAAAACTGCATCAGGACCGTTGATGCTTTCATTCTTCCACTAGGTTGATTATTAGCCGTTAGATCATCTCTCCCTCCACAACTTTTAATCATTTTACCCTCGCCTTTCATTAAATTCTCAAGCGTCTCCGTACTAGACTCGGACCCAGGCGGCGAGAACTCGTCCCGAGTCAACTCAGTAATCTCCCGACTCGACTCAGTAGGAGTCTCCCGAGTCAACTCAGTATTTTCATTTCTTGTTTTCCGCCGACGTCGTTTCTCCTCGGTCTGAGTCGACGCGTTGGCGGCTTGACTCGATAACTCGCCGCTCGACTCGGCCTTGTAGATTACTTTATATTCTTGAAGATCAATTGAGCTCCAAGATTGATTTCTACGGCGAGTAATAACCGGTGAATCGTCGGATGAGTGAGTAATTTGTAGTTGTTTAGAGGTGGAATTGACGGATTCATCGGGTTTAGAAGGTTCCAGAAGCTCAGAGCCTTTGAGAATGTATTCATTTCCGTGCGTTGGATAGATAAAATCATTTTCTGCTAAATCGTTCCACACGTATCCATTTTTGTAGCTCCTGAATGAAATCAAACAAATATTATCAACAACTGGTGCAATACATAAACACCACGAATATAAATGCGTGTTTGCATAAATGAAATTACCGTTTGGAGGACCAGGAATACATGGTAGCCATAGACTTTCCGCGGAGATGATTCAACCGACTAATAACATCTGCTAAATGTATACATAGTAAAAAAGAGAATGAAACAAACAAGAAGCTAGGATGAAAATTGAATGAAGTGCAACAAATGTACCTCGGAGATAAAGGCCATTGTTAGAAGAAGACAGGGGGACTTCAATGAAATGAGGGTGCTCAAGCTGACCATTGCGAGACAAGTAATAGACAACAGGGACTTTGTTAGAATGGTGTTTGGAGGGTGGTTGAGTCCAGACCTTGGTGCGTTCAGGGCTTGTTGTTACTGATGATTTAGTGCTAGAATCTCGATACAGAACTTCGATTACGGAGTTGCTTGTGCTTCTTCCTAATCTTGAATTTGAATTCGAAGTTGTTAGCTCCATTGTAGAGAATGAGAATGGTATGGAAGAGAATGTAGGAATATTATTGTGTCTGTACACCAGACTACTAGACACACTTTGGCCGGTCCTGCCCAATAAGTGCCGCTATTTTATAATTTTTTATAGGGATATTCCATTTGGTACCATTGTACAATTGGCTTTTTCATTTGGTACCACTCGAAGTTTTTGACTTCCAAATGGTACCATTGTACAATTTGTTTTTCCATGAAATACCACTCCGTCAGTCAAAATGTTAGTATCTCTATTTTCAAATGGTACCATCGTAAGTTAATTAGTGAATGGTACCACATGGAAAATGGTACCAAATGGAAAAGTCATTTGTATAATGGTACCATTTGGAATTTCCCTTTTTTATATTCAAATATTATATAATTTATTAAATTGCATGATAATACTCAAGTCACATAGATTTTCATAAGTATCCTTTCAGATTTATGCAAATTATTCTTTCGATTAACACGGGTGACATCGAACGGATGCAACATTAGAGTATCAATTAATATGAAATTATCAAGTGGAAATTGATATGTGATGTTTTATATGAGTGGACGAATGGTTAATAATTTGTATTTTGTTTGAGGGAGAGAGTATTCTAAAAATCGTCCGATTTTTCAAAAGTCGTCGATAAATTATTGATTTATCTTTAAAAAATATTTGAGCGATGTGAGTTTTAAAATTCGATTTATTGTTATGAATTATTTTTAAATGTAATCTATATTACAAATTAGGTAATATATTAAATATAAAAAAAATATTAAAACTTATCCAATTTTTGATTGAATTTATTATTTTAATAAATTCCTAATTTATCAATAAATCGCTATTTGATACTGATATTGATTTGTTCTAAATTCTGAAATCTGCAACCATGCTGAGAGATAATAATTTGTAGTAGCTTTGTGTAAATGTTTTCTAGATAAAGCGGGGATGGCGGTGACAGATTCAAAGTCAAAGGGAGAGCGACAGACAACTACCCCCTTGAAATTTCCTACTCGGCAAATTCATGCGTGTGAAATTTTTGTTGGAAAACATACTCCATGTTTCTTATGTCCCTCCGTACCAAAATTTTTTGTCCAGTTTGATTTTTAACGATCAAATTGATCAAACGTTGACCACATATTACATATATAAAACATATGAAAATTATGATAAAAATTATATCATTAAAAAGTACATGTAATCTATTTTAATATGTATTTTTCAGATTTTGTAAATTATAAAAGAATTATACGTAAATATTGGTCAAAGTTTGATCAATTTAATCACAAAAAGTCAAACAGGACAAAAGATTTGGGACAAAGAGAGTATTACTCCCTCCGTCCCAATTTATGTGAACCAGTTTGACTTTCACGGAGATTAAGAAATGGTAGTAGAATAAGTGTAAAGTTATTTGAAAAGTTGATAAAGTGGTGGGACCTATCAATATTTAATAGGTTTGAGATAGAAATGGTAGTAGAATAAGTGTAAAGTTATTTGAAAAGTTGATAAAGTGGTGGGACTTATCAATATTTAATAATAGATTTGAGATAGTGGAGGAAAGTAGTGGGTGTAATAATGTTTATATAATATAAAAATGGTATAAAATGGAGAAGTAGTTGGTGTAATAGTGAAAAGTAGTGTTCAGAAATAGTAAATATAATTGATTCATTCTTTTTGAGACGTTCCAAAAAAGAATAAGGGTCACGTAAAATGGGACAGAGGGAGTAAGTATTTTGCACAGACACATGTGTCTTTAGAAATATAAGATGGAAAAAGAAGGTACTGTTTGGGTAATGAATAAAAAACTTAGCTTACTCAGTTATAATACCACTCAAAGTGGTGTCTGAGGAGGGTAGCTGTACGCAGACCATGCCCCTATACAATAGGGAGGCTGTTTCCGAAGGACCCCCGGTCATTACAAATACAGAAATACAAATGCAGAAAGGAAACCTAATACAAACTAAGAAACTCACGCACACGCAGGAGTCGAATCCCTGACCTCCTTCAAAGGAGGTAAATGGCTTAACCACTGCACCAACATGTTGTTTGGCGTTTGGGTAATGAATAAGGTTCATTATACTCGAACTTGATTAGGAATTTTGTTTGTTTGCAGTAATTAGAGTGAGTGACAAATTTATTGTAAGGGTGTTAAAATAATAATGAGAAAGTGACTAGTAGTACTATAATGAGTTGCACGACTTGTGCATTGTTGTACTGAATTATTCGATAATCGCTTTTGAGATTTCCAAATATTTTATAACTTTATTTTAAAAGCTAGAAATTTGAATTTACATCACATATTTTTCATGTGAACCTCATGTTTCATTTTTCCACTGTTCTCCTTAACACTTGTGTACTGAAAGGGGGTTATCAAGGTTTCTAGCTCATTGAAAAAAAAGTTTCATCTTATAACTAACACGCAGCGTTACGTTACAAGAGAGAGTTGTGTTATGAAATTATCCTAATTTCGTCGTGTTACATAACATAACATAATGAGCGACGTAAAAAATACATTATCGTTTTACATACTCCTTATGTAGCGTATTCCTTTTTTTGTTTTAATTTTTTACACTTTTTATTATAAACGATTGACTACTAATTTACACATAATTTATAAAACAAAATATAATCATCAATGATTTTATTTGATTCGTATATGTGAGTACTTTAATACATATGCATTGGCAAACGTGTCCAACACAAACATGAAAAGTACTAATAAGAGATGGAGGGAGTATAATTTAGCTCCGAATCATTTCAGGTAGGAGTGAACATTTTTCGGGTTAGAACCGGGAACCGAACCGAACCGAAATTTCGGGTTCGGTTCGGGTTTTTTATAATTCGGGTCCGGTTCGGTTCTTGAAATTGAGAAAAGTTCGGTTCTCGGTTCGGTTCAGTTCTTGACATTGAAAACCCGAAAGAATCGAACCGAAATTATATAATACATTTAAATAATATATTAAATATATATTAATAATATATATTAATAATATATATTTATATTTATATTAATTATATATTATTAATTAATATATGTTATGCCCAAAATTCGGTTCGGGTATTCTAAAATGGATCCGGGTCAGATACGGGTTTAATTTGGGGATTTTCATGATAAATTAGGGTTTTGGCATAGATTGAAGAAACCAGGCCGCGCCCTCACTTTCCTTATAGGGAGGGCGCGCCCTAATTGATACTTCCATATCAGAGATTTCTACTCAAGCTGGAATTCTACTCAAGATGGAATTCTACTCAAGTTTTTATAGTTTTTAATGAAGGATTCCACTCAAGCTTGGATTCCACTCAAGCTTGGATTCCACTCAGGCTTAAATTCCAATAGATATTGAAGAATTCCCTCCTGTCGTATCTCAGGAGGGGGATGTCCGTCGCAGAAGGCCTCCAGGGGTTTGCCTGGATATAAGGACCCTTCTTAGACGCTAAGGGAGGCATCCGTGCGCCCTAAGGTGGAAAGATGGGGACTTTCTGGTGTGTGCTTTGGGAGCTCTGTTCCTGTAGCCAATGGGCGCGCTCTCATTGGGGAACTTTGGAGTAATCCTGCACTTTGCACCCAAAAGCTCCGGATCACCTGTCCTGCTATCTGGTGGGTGCTTCTCATTCGGGGGACAGGGATGCGTTCTGCACTTGGGGTAAACCATGGCTATACCTGCATCCTTGAAATCAAGAAATAGCGGTAGCGGATAGGACTAGTCCTCGACGGGGGAAGTTTCCTTATCCGTGAAGTCTTGAGATCTTGGATGAGCCTTGGGCCTTTGTGGTTAGGCCTCATAGTAGAACATTCCGGAAGCTAGACCGACAATCCAAGCCCAATTGGGTTTCTTGCTCTCTAAGAACTACGTGGGCTTGATCCTCTATAAATATAGAGGTACGTAGGCAAATTGAGGGGGATGGAAGCGAAGAGCTACGAGCCACCACCAATAACCCTCTCAATCTCAGCCCCCAATTCATCACAACCACCACACTCCGGCAAATTATCCGGCGAAGAACCATCATCATAGATCTTGATTCCGGCGACAGACCTCAAACTTTGTTGTTACCAAATTCCTCCGTCAACAATATATATTATTAATAATATATTAAAAAAATTATATATTATTAATTATATATTAATAATTAATATATATATACATTTCGGTTCTTTCGGGTTGGAACCGAACCGAACCGAACCGTAATTCACTGTTCGGGTCCGGTTCGGTTCCATCTCAATTTCGGGTCCGGTTCGGTTCTGAAAAATTGTTATTTTCGGTTCTCGATTCTTTCGGATCCGGTTCGGTTCGGGTCGGGTTGGACCCGTTGATCACTCCTAATTTCAGGTACATCTTAAATTGATTTTATTTCGAATCTGGGTTCCTCATTTATTCACTATAAAAGTTAAATTGGTTTTACTGTACATCTATGTCTCGTTTGCAGATTGCAGACACCAACATAACATATTATACATGCATGAATTGCACAATAATTGGCGGTCATATTAGATTCAAATTGAATGCAAGGTGTGGAATGGAAGTAATTGCAGCAGGTCAGGTGACCCATTATATATATGGATGGATAAAGAACTGCTACAACTGCAGTTTTCTCTCAATTATTTTCTTCATTTCAAACTCAGTTGACCATGTAATGATGCTCCTATATAAATACATTCTCCAGCGTTTCAACTCGCAAACATAAAATAGTTAGTGTTAGGGTGTGTTCACTTGGAAAGAATGAAATGAGGTAGGAATGGAATGAAAATTGTAAACAAAATTTATGAACAAAATGGGATGATGGGGGAAATAATGAACAAATATGAGGGAGAAGAAGTTTTTTATGATGAAGATTGCAAGGAAAATGATGAAGATTGGGAATGGAGCATTCCTTCCAAAACACGTGGGTTAGAATTTTAGTTCAAATTATTTGGAGAGGAATGAAGTAAGGAATGAAATTTATAAACGCTTTCCCCAATCTCCCCCAAATCATAGTATATATTTCATTCAATTCTTCCCTCATTCTATTCAATTCAACTGAACATAACCTTATGCTGCTGTTCTGTCGGCGGGGATTACGTTTACACGTATAAATACTTAGTGTCCGTTATTCAACTTTATAAGTATGAACCCGATTTGAGTTGAGTCAAGTTATACTAGTAGTTGTCAATAAATATTGTTTGTTGAACTTTGACTTTTCAACTAATCTCAGCTTTGGTATTATTTTACGGTGCTTGTGAACTTAACATGTCGTTGATCTGAGTTTGAGTCCGTATCTCTATGTTAAGAAGTTTGTGTTAAGAATTTTGAGCTATTAGCCTAAAAAGGTAACCAACTTACTATTCTTTTGCAAATTAACCTATCAACTCTTTTTTTCCCACAAAACCCCAAGCAACTTTGAAAAACTATGAGAAATTAGACCAAAATCTATAAATAACTAACTCTATATAGTTAGTTGACATGACACTATATTTAATGTATGTCTATGTTTTTCATTTCCAAACTTACTTAATAAATTATGTTTTTATTTTTGTAATGAAATGAAAATGTCATAAATAATTTATAGTCGAGTAGCTAATTAGTTATGAGGGAACTTGTTTTCCAGAATAAGGACTTATTTTAAGACAAAGTTAGAGATTCCTAATTTTTTTCTGAAAAAGTTAACTTTTTTTTTGCAACTTATAAAATCTCAAACATACATTAAATACTTGAAAAAAAAATTATCAAAATATGAAAATTTTATTCGAAAATAAGTTCATAAGGACTTATTTTAGGTCCTTACCAAACAGACACTATAGTCTATAGTGGCCTTTTTGGCGTTATATGCAAATATGCAATTCACGGGAACACTCAAAAGCAAAATTACTGGTGATAAAATGTTAATATTTTACGTGGAAAACACGAATATAATTTAGTTAATTAAAAAGTAGTAACATAGTTGCATTTTTAATTTAAACAATTTAGTGTGAAATGTAAATAAATAATCACGAATCATCTTATGTGATATTATCAAGGTTACACGATAAAACTGTAGTACGAAAATATACTTGATTTCATGACAGTAAGTATAAATACGGCAGAGACTTGATTCGTCTCTGGTTGTATCTCTCTCTCAAAGATGATGATAGAGGAGTAGATGTTATGAATAGCCTTGGAGACCAAGATCCTATTAAGTTCTTTATATAATCCTTCTATGAATGAACAAATTGTTTAAAATTTGGTCCTTCTATGAATAAACAAATTGTTTAAAATTTGATACCTAGAGAATCCTCCTCTAATATGTTCACAACTTGGAATAAATGGATCGCATGTGAAAAAATCCAAGAGCATTTTCAAACGGAAGAGATATTTTGTAAAAAAATCATGCGTGATAATTATTATACATAATTTATATAAATTATAAAATTCATATAATTTATATCAATTATAAAATTTTAATCATGCAAAATTCGTAGGTAAAACTATATACAATCTCATCAAATTTGTCAAAACTTAAACTGTAACAAAACTGAAAATACAAATTTATTTAATTCAGTTAATCCCTTTTAAATACAACACCTTACACTTTCAATAAAAATTTAACTAATCATTTTTTGTATTATTTTAGGTAACTATTTTAGCCAGAAATGTTCTAATACATTAAACTTGCATAATTGCTAAATGCACGATATTTTTACTAGACACAATAAGCTACAATTATTATAAAATCAATAATTTATTTTTAGTATATGATTGTGTAAATTTGTACAAGATTGACTCTAAAAAAATACATTAAATACATAAATTTATTAAAAGATTTATTCAAAATCTTAATTTTCTAATACATCCAATAAGTGATTGGCTATTTTTATATAATAGCCGAAATATTAAAAGTATTGGTACTTATTTTTTGGTATTTAGTGATTTACTTATTTACCCTTCATTATTAAAAAAATTATATATGATTTTGTACTATTAAAACACATAAAATAAATAATAACATAATATAATTAGTTGATTGTCCTTTTCAAATTTACTTTTATTTGAAGATATTACCTTTTAAAAATACCTAAAAACATCAATTGTATCTGTTGTGGAATAAAAACGAGGGTTTGTAAATTGTGGCTAGGGTTTGTATGTATTAAATACAAGGGTTGGTGAGCTTCGAGCTTTAATAGCTGTTTCTGCGTTCGAGACTAAACGGTCCTCACAAGATGCCTACGTATCTCTGTATGCTAGAGAATTAAGCCAACATAGTTCTTGGTGTTTGCCCTTGGGAAGGACATGTAGTGGCTTGTATGTCCTTATTCGAGGAATAAGCCAACGTAGTTTTTGGTGTTCGCCCTCGAGGCTATGGCGGCGAGGGCACACCAAGGACGTGTAATGGCTTGTATATCCTTATTCGAGGATTAAGCCAACGTAGTTCTGAGAATGAGGGGTCAGGTCCTTATATAGGCTGGGAACACTAGTACAAAATTGGCTTTTTACGTCGGTTAAATAGGTCTTATACGTCGGTTAAATGGCGACGTATAGAGGGGCGACGTATAAAGTCACGAGTCTTTTACGTTGGTTAAAAAGGCGACGTATAAAGTTTAATATACGTCGGTTAGAAAGGCGACGTATAAAGTTAAAAAAGGGCGACGTATAATATCAAAGAAGGGCGACGTATAATGTCCAAAAAGGCGACGTATATAGATTATGCTTTATATGTCGTCCATGTGGGAACCGACGTATATTGTCCACAAAAATTTTAAAAAAAATATTTTTTTTTGTTTATCTGTGCCCATACCTAAAAACCTGTTAAACAATCAAAATAACCTGCTTTAACAAAATTTTGTACAATGAAAAACCTACAATAATTAAAATTTCCCAATTCAATTTGAACAAAAACATAGATTAAATAACATAATTACTGTTATACACTTGAAAAAATACATCCAAAATGTTCACAAATTCTCAAACTGGTACAAAGGATCTACATGCACCAAATTTAATCTTACTACAGTTCTCACAACCACAATGCCTATCAATGGCAAGGCAATGTAACGAGCAACTATAATGCCAATAACCATGGATTTTTGGACTCCTGATGCTCGTAAACCTGAATGGGTATATATAATCAGAAGCATCAGAGGCTTGGTTTATTCATAGATATTTCGGCCTTATGTAGGTCCAGTCCCTTGTTACCTTTTAGGAGGTTTGCTCCTATAATCAGAATGAGAACAGGAACAACTGCATCCCTGCAGGTGAAGGAGGGTAGATGCGCTTAGCAAAAATAGTAAATTTTATTAATTTTGTAATTAGTTTCCATATAAGCGAAGCAACCACCTACACCATATATGTTTTGATTATATCCCAAATTGAAATAGACATAAAATTTTATATACCTCAAAAGCATATGATCTTCCAATTTTGCATGGCTAGATAGTTCCACTATTATAAATATCATGTCAGGACTTCACTTTCTAGTACTTATATGATATGTTAATTGGAAAATGAGTTTCATTTGCCAAAAATTTCCAGGTCAAAGTTGTACCTGTTTATCACATCATTTCTAACAATTTCAAAGTTACAACCTAAGAATGCAAGGAGCATGAATCTTCCGAGCACACTACCTCTGGTTTTAATTTATAACCCCTCTGGTTTTAATTTTCGTAAGCCCCTTTAGACGCAGCAACTTAAGCATGCAGAGAAGCCTTTGCATTGTACCTAATATCTAACCATCTAACATCTTTTGTCGAAATTGATATAACTTATAAATGCCTCTAAGAATTCAACCGTATGTCGTCAACAGAGCACTTCTGATCAGGTTTACTTTAATATGCAAGGATAACATCCCCTACTTCAACTTTAATTACTGTCCACAGACAAATATCTTCCACCAATATTAACAAAATTATTTGGCCCATGAGCAGGTACTTACCAAGTAATATATGAAATTCAGAAATGGTCACCAGCTTTATCGAATGCATTGAAGCACATCTGCAGACTGCACATAAGGTGTAATATTACATGAAAAAGATCACATAAATAAGTGTCTGCATGTGTGTTTCATCACTAACTGGAAGAGCAAGGATCATGGTGTGTTGGTGAAGTAGTAAAAATATTAATAATTAAGTGAATATGCACACACCATTATACATCTTTTGTTGTATGTCGTAAAAGGATTTACAGGATAATACTTCACCAACAATAACCAGCATAGACATAAGGCATTTAACATCCATTGATAACCATGCGAGATAGGACCTTATTGCTCCATTGTGTTCTTCAATATCCCACAACAACTAACTCAGAATCATCTGAGCACCCGATGTTGCCTTGAAGTTTCATAAAGCTTGACTGGAGCTGAAAGTGGCATTATATAAGGATAAACACAGATTTGCAAAAGAGAATAATATCTATAAAACTGCATGCCAAGCTCCCTGGTGGGCACAATAATCAGTGCTTGCACAGTTGACCTAAAACTGAGAATATCAATAACAGATATGCCAGGGTCTTTACTGAACCTGTCTAGTGAACCAAATAAGACAAAAAAAAAGAGTTTTATTGCACTTTTAAATGTAAAACTACTCAAGCTTCATCAGCACTTTTATCTTGTAATAATGTGTCTTAAGCTGCATCCTAATGGAGATCTAAAATCATTAGTATTTAATATGGAGATCTAAAATCATCCACACAGAAACATATAAATAAGTACAATACCATTAACAATCAAAACTAAATTATATAAATTAAAACTCTAAGGCCATATAATGTACATATTTAAATATTGGTTACATGTTTTCTGATCTTTTGAGATATGCGTACCATAAACAAGTCTTCTAGTAGATTCTTGAACCATCCCCCATGTTAGTCCAGTACCTAAACCAGCAAACCTTCAACATAAAATTGGAAGAAAAATCTTTAAGTCTCTATCAGAATTTACCAAAAAAGAAGAAGCATAATTAAAGTTAGAAAAAGGCGCACACACGTATAACTCATACACGAGATGGATAAGCTTAGGTGTAGTTCAATTAAAAATAGAAAAAGGCTTTATGACATTCACACAATCAAATTAATATTTGTCAATCAAGTTACGATTGTAATTCACAAAAATCACAATTGAGCTTATTCAATTAATAAAGCAGGAAACGATCGCAATTCACATAACTTGAATTATAGGCAATATACATTATCAAAACCAACTTAATATAAATTCAGCAGTTAGCTAATATGGTATAAATTTTTATATAAACTTAAAATATAGGTGCTATAGAATACCAATTAGATAGAGTACAATCTTTAGAACCAACAACGATAGTTTGTCCCTTAGGTAATACAGCATGATCATCCCTTATTTCAAGTGCTATCAACAACACAATAACACAATTATAGATAGCTATTTAGCTATAATAGATTACTGGAAACAAGGTTACCGATGGTCAATCATACACAACACTGAACAGTCTTACGATATCCCAACCTTACGATCAATCACAAACTTATAACCGTCGATTGATGATTGTAGTGTTGAATTACTTCAACAACTCTGCTCTTGACCATAAAAAGCGTGGATGTAGCACAAAATTAAATCTTCTGCTGGACAATTACACAAAATACTAGACAATTAAGCAAAACAATATACACATAATATAACGTTGGAACAACAATTAAGCAAAGGCACTACACGCATAAAAGTTGAAGAATGTACCTCCGAAAACAAAAAGAGGCTGAGATTTATGAAAATGCACGCCCCTAACAGGTCCATCGTGCTCATCAAACCTATCAATCAACGTTCCCATTCGATAATCCCATAGCTGAATAACACCACTGTAAAGACTCGCGAGAATCCACGGTCTCTTACTGTGGAAACTAAGTTCTTTCACTCTATTACTCTTCGTCTCGAATTTCGTCAACATTTTCCCCCAATTCACACTTTACGAAACACAACGAAACAAAACCTAATTTCACATCCAATAGAACATTACAACACATTCAGATCAGATCTATCAAATTATCAATTCGAAAACCAAATCAAAACATTATATTCGGATCGGATCTATCAAAATATAAATTACAACACAAATCAACAAAAAAAATAAGCTTAAGTTACATAAATTATTAAAAAAATAGTATTAAATCAACAAAGTGAGAGAGTGAAAGAGGGAGAGAGAGAGGGAGAGCAGATAATAGTATATAAGATTATGATAAGTTGTAATTATTAGTACAGGTCGTGTAAGGTGGTGTTTTTGGGGCGGCGGTGGTGAAGAGAAGAAGAGGAGAAAGTGAGGTGAAAGAGAACGGTGAGATGTGTAAAGAATGAGCCACAACACCCATTTCTAATTTCTTTAAAGGTTTTATACGTCGGTTATATTAAGAGCGACGTATTATAGCATTATATACGTCGCCTTCTCCCCAACCGACGTATATAATAACATTATATACGTCGCCTTTTTCTTAAGCGACGTATATAGTAACATTATATACGTCGCCTTTTCCTCAACCGACGTATAATATTATCATATACGTCGGTTTTTTCTCGAACCGACGTAAAAAGGGTTTAAAAATGTAAATATACGTCGCCTTTACGCGGAACCGACGTATATAAGTGTTTTATACGTCGCCTTAGGGCGGAATCGACGTATAATAGGTGACGTAAAAGATCATTTTTGTACTAGTGGAAGCCTTAGAATCGTAGTAGGGTTAGGTGACTTGATGGACAAGTCACCGCCTAGAGGAAGGTTCTAGACTCCTACCTTGTAGGAGTCTGTTTCCATGTTGAGGTAGTTCCTTGGAGGTTACTCATAAAGATATTGTATCCTTATCTGACTCTCATTTGCAAGCTGTCAATCACCCTTAATATTAATTATGAAATTAATAATTATTTAGGGTTTCGAGCCTCATTAATGAGCTTCATATTTGGACCAGGCTAGGTCTAATTAATACATCATTAATTGTGTCTTTAAGGCTTATTTTTAGCCCATATCATTTGTCCCCAACTTCTAGGAAAACTGTTCAGGTTTTCGTTGAAGTTATAACTGCCTTTTTCGAGACTTGGGGTTTATTTCGTTCACTTACCTGGGATTTATTATGTACACTAGTGTTTCACGAGTATCATTTTAATGTATAGTGTGGAGCGACCTACACATTTACGACGATTTGCCTTATTCGAGGCTTTAACTTGTGCTTGCTTTTAGTAATTTTGGAACTTTTATACAACTTTTATGCATTATTAGCATAAATTATCACTCAATCTGTCAAGAAAAAAATTCTATAATTTTCCTCATACTTTTCTATACCTTTCATAATATTTGAGGAATTTTTGTGTACTCACAGGTATTTTTCATAATTATTCCTAATAATTTAGGAATTTTTATGTACCCACTAATATTTTTCGTAATTTTTGTTAATAATTTAGGAATTAATATGTACCCACTAGTATTTTCCTTAATTTTTCCTAATAATTTAGAAATTATTATGTACCCACATGTATTTTTCATAATTTTTTCTAATAATGTATGAATTTTTATGTACCCACATGTATTTTTCGTAATTTTAAAGGGACTATTATATCGATTAGAAAAGTCCATGAGGCTTTTTGTTAAATTATAAAGTTCAGGAAGAACGTTGTCAACTTTCAAACTTCAGATATGACTTTGTCATTTTATAAACTTGAGGGATCAATACTTCAACTTTGCAAAGCTTGGGTGCTAAACAACACTTTTAGCCAATCATTCCTTCATTTGTCATACACGCTCGGCAGGGGTATGACCACCGAGCAGCTCCTTTGTCTATCAACGCCCAGGAGAGTTGGCCTTGGTGACGTGCGTGATTTTGAATTTTTTTTTTGAATTCAGGTTTTATACAATTTATTTTCGATAATTTTACCAAAAATAAATGTTGGGCCTCATGCCTCAGAAATAATTTTATAAATTACTTCCTTATTTTTCCTTGATTTCATAGGTATTTTTACTTATTTTATCATCATTATTAACCTATTTTCAGAATTTTTAAGGATTTTTCCTTTTTTAATTTCCGAAAAATGGCTTGTCATTTGGAGAGGAGCAATGAGCGTGGGTACCCCCGCTTAGGAGGCTTTTTCTTGAAGCACACCCAGAAGAATTGGCTTCCTGAGCGGGGGTATTTTATACTTTCAATTTTGTGGAGGTAGTCTGGGCGTTGATATCCATGCCTAGGAATCCTTTTTGCCAACCACGCCTAGAAGATTTGACCTCGTGGGCGTTGGTATCTTTTCACCCTCAATTCATATAACCACTCTAGGCGTGGGTATCCCCTCCTAGGAGATGTTTTTTCCAACCATGCCTAGGAGATTTGACCTCCTGGGCGCGGGTATTTTCTTCCTTATGATTTGTTAGTGCAATCTTGGCGTGGGTACCCCGGCCAAGGAGGCACTTTGTGATACCTTGTCTTAGGATTTTAACCCTTCTCGCCCAGGAGAATTGGCTTCCTGAGCGGGGGTATTTTATACTTTCAATTTTGTGGAGGTAGTCTGGGCGTTGATATCCATGCCTAGGAATCCTTTTTACCAACCACACCTAGAAGATTTGACCTCCTGGACGTTGGTATCTTTTCACCCTCAATTCATATAACCACTCTAGACGTGGGTATCCCCGCCTAGGAGATGTTTTTTCCAACCACGCCTAGGAGATTTGACCTCCTGGGCGCGGGTATTTTCTTCCTTATGATTTGTTAGTGCAACCTTGGCGTGGGTACCCCAGCCAAGGAGGCACTTTGTGATACCTTGTCTTAGGATTTTAAACCTTCTTGGCGTCGGTACTTTAATACCCTTCACTTGTAACTCCAGCCTTGGCGTGGGTATCCCCGCCAAAGAGGCCTTATTTGATCCAACGCCTAGGAGATTTAGCTTCCTGGGCGTTGGTGTTCTAGGCTCCTTTCTTTTGGGCCAATTTTCATTTGTCGGGCTCACAGCCTTATTATTTTTGAATTTTTGAGAATCATGTGGAACCTTTAAATGACCTGTTTCTTAGCTTTTGTGACCTTCAGGGCCTTGATTCGTTTGCTGAATCCTTGATTCGAAACCTAAAATTCTTTCGTGGTTCTAAGATGTAAAATTTGTGATGAAGTTCTTTATTTCTTGCCCCCTTGTTTTACACGGAGGAGGTCTTACATCTTAGTTGATTGTTCAGGGAGTTTTCTTACTCTTTAACACTTGACTTCAAGTCTAGGATACCTTGGTTGGTTTTCAATCCTTGATCGGAAGCATACAGCCTTGTCGGCCACCAATGCTTAAATTTTGTGTCGGGATTTGAAATTCAAGACTTCAAGTGTGGAATTACAAAGGACCTCGTATAGAGGAGACCTTCGATCAATACATATCTCAATGCTCTCACTAACAATTTCCGTGCCTTCAAGGCATTATCAGGGAGCCAACCAGTCTCAAGATGAGCTTTGGTAGGGTCTATCAAACAGCTTTCTACATAAACTAGTTCCACCAACTTCGAATCGATGGCGAGGGTCTTCAGGACCAGGAAGTGAAAACTCCCTGCATTATTTTCTAATTCGGAATAGGCGAACTTAGATAGGGCATCGACCTTAATGTTCTCATTTCTTGGAATGTGCTCCACATAACACTCTTCGAATTGAGCCATCATAGCTTTCACAATCTCAAGTACTTTTCCATAGCTTCTTCTTTGGATTCAAATTTACCATTCATTTGGGAGACTACCAATCTTGAATCTCCATAGCCTTGAGGTTGTTCTTGACCCTCAAGGCTGGCCAAGCCTAAACCAGCTATCAAGGCTTCAATCCTTAGCCTTGGAATATATTCTTCAGGCCCTTTTTTTCTATCATAAAGTATTACCCCTTTTGTTAATCTTCTTGATTTTGATTTTGACATTCCGTAAAAATAGAGCATCCAATATTCCTTCTGATCGGGCATAGTTTTCACCTTCACTTCTCTGGTTCCTTGCCCTCTTGGGCTACTACCTCTTGCCCCCCGACTTCTTGGTTATTAATGGTACATTCAACCATGAAGTCAGCTAATGCTTGGGCTTTGATGGCCGTCCTTGGCTTGTACTTGTTATCAAATTCCCCTAACTCGATTATCCACTTGATGAGCCTACCACTGGTTTTCGGGATATGGAATATGTTTCTTAATGGTTGGTCCGTCAGGACTTCAATTTTATGTGCTTGGAAGTATGGTCGTAGCTTCTTTGAGGCCATTACCAATGTCAAAGCAATCTTCTTGCTGGCTGAGTAATTCAACTCAGCTCCATGCAACACCTTGCTTACACAGTAGATAGGTTTCGAAACCTCGTTCTCTCCATCATGAGGACGGAACTCAATGCTTGCTCAGAGATAACCAAATATAAATACAAGGTTTCACAGTTAGTTGTCGGACCTTCTTGGTTTTCTTGGACTCCTTGGTCTTGATCAAGGATGCCCTTGGGTTCCCTGATCCTTGGTTACGATTTAAGATTTGTTAGTCTTGCATGGCTTAAGTGGCCACATATGGCTGCCTTGTATCCAGGGTCCTTTATGGACTTGAACTTTAATTCGATTGTATTGTAATCTGACTGTTGATCCTTGATGATCTTTTTCTATGCATGTGCTTGTTTTCATTAATAGATTCTTTGATTTTTAGTACTTGGTCATCCTGACTTACACACATCAGGTGCTTGGCACATAAAATCACATAATCAGTGAATGAAAAACAAAATTGAATTAATAATCTGAAATGGGTTCAACCCTTACATAGAGTACTACTGTCCTACTTGGGGCAATAAGCCCTGGAATGGTTTCATCGAACCATTTTTTTACTCCTCCTAATAAATATGAAGCTACGTCCTTCTAGGATAGATTAAAACATAATAAACTTTGGGGCATCCATGTCTTCGTCACCAAAGACCTTCATGTCTTCAATCGGGAGGACCTGCCCCCCGACTCCTTCAGGCCTGAACGAGGCTACATAACAGCTTCGTGCCATCCTCTAATCACCTTTATGTTCTCCAACACCATTCCTGGTTGGGAACTTGATCTTCGTATGATAAGTTGAGACAACAACCTTGAATGCATGAAGTCCAATCCTTCCGAGGATAGCGTTGTACGTTGAAGCCACCTTGATTACTAAGAAGTTCAACATCTGAGTGGCCTCCTTGGGCTCCAGTCCAACAGTTACAGGCAACTGAATAGTCCCTTCAACTTTGGATTCTACTCCATTAAATCCATATATAGGCATGTTATTGGGGGTCAACTGAGAATCATTGTACCCCATCTTCACAAATGCATCATGAAACAGAATGTCGACGGAAGCTCCATTGCCTATCAAGACTCGCTTTACCTCTGAATTTCCAATCACGGGAGTTATGACCAACGGGTTGTCAGGGTTGTCATGGGGGAACTTCACCCTTTCCAAGTCGGAATCATCGAAACCAATTGCTTACTTAATTTTTGCAAGTTTTGGTGTTTCCCCCAACAACGTGTGTTACCTCTCTAGCATAAGCCTCTCATGAATTCTTTGTTGTCCCGGCCGCGGTTGGGCCTCCTGAGATCATGTTGATTACTAGCCCTCGGGGCTGTGGGTTGCGATCTCGATCATCGTCGCTCCTATCATACTCTCTTCTCTGATTACCACGATCTTCACCCTTAGTGAAGTGGTTTAGCTTCCCTCTTCGGATCAAGAATTCAATCTCGTCCTTGAGTTGCCTGTAATCATCGGTGCCATGTCCCACATCCTTGTGGAATCTACAATACTGATTCTTGTTTCTCTTTGCGGGATCACCCCTGAGTGGCTTCGGCCATCGGAAATCTTTATCATTCTCAATGTCCAACAGGATTCGACTCTTGGGAATGTTCAACCTTGCATAATCAATGAACCTCGGTCCTAGAGCAGAGTCGGAGTCCTTTCTAGTTCGGGGATATTTGTCCCTAGCATCATACTCCTGCTCTATCTTTCGCTTCTTAGAGTTCTCGTTTCCACAACTTTCGGTAGAGACCTCTATTTTCCTCATGCTTTCCTCAGCCTTTATGTATTTGATCGCCCTTTTTTGGAGCTCGGTCATGCTCTCAGGAGGATGTTTTGCCAATGACATCTGAAAGAAGGTGTTGGTTGTCCCATTCTCCAAGGCTATCATAACTACTTTATTTTTCAGATCTAGGACGTTCAGTGTCTCCTTGGTGAAGCGCTTGAGGTAATCCCTCAGGTTCTCATTCTTTCCTTGCACCACTTGCATAAGGGATGCAGAGCTCTTCTCATGGACTCTTCCACTAACAAACTGATTGATGAAAGCAGTGCTCAATTCCTTGAATCGAGTTTACAGGCAAACGATTGTACCATCTTTGAGCCATACCCGCCAGAGTTTGAGGGAACGCCCTACACTTGAGAGCATCACTAGCAGACAGCAACAGCAGTGCGTTTGAGAACGTTCTCACATGGTTTGCGGGATCGCCCGTTCCATCATAACCCTTTATAGTAGGCATCTTAAACTTTCTGAAGACGTGAGAATTCATCACCTCCTCAGTGAATGGGGGTGTGGAATCATCAGGATCTCCAAGTTGCATCAAATCTTGAGGATCACCCTTGGGGACTTCTGCCCTTGTAGTTCCACCTCTTGGGGCCTCAACCCTTCTATGCCTCCTAGAAGGCCTTTCCAAATCAACAAAGGGAATCTCTCCTCATGACCTTGGAGGGGATCAGTTTTGATTCTGTCTTTGCTGCTCCCTTTCTATATCGTCCTTCAGCTTCTGGATCTCGGCTTCATAAGCCTTGGTTCTCAGTGGCTGTCATAGGGGGTCCACCATGGATTCTTCAAGTACGTCTTATAGGCTCCTTGCTTGGATGTCGCCTCCTCTAGGCTTGATCATGATCGTCATCCTCAAATGAAGAATCATCAGTATAAGGACCGGACTAGTCATAATATCCTTGATCAGGGCCCAAACCTCTAATGTAAGAAGGGTGATACGACTCATGTATCTGCAGGGCATGACCACTTGGCCCAACACCTCGAGTATTCGGGGGGTAGTTAGGCAAACCATATGCCGGATTCGTACTCTTAGAGAGATTTGTAGTAGAGATCTCCACCCCCGGAGGTAGTGGATGATTGACAAGGGGAGAGCCATCTGAAGAGGGTTGGTCTCCTGGTTTGGATGGACAACCATGGGTAGAGTTCTCTCAACATGGGGAGTTATCCCTATAGGTTGAGAAACTTGAGGTTGAGTGGTTGTCCCCGTTGAATGGGGTACATACCCTTGTTCAGTAACGACGGGCGGAGCAGAGGTGACGGTGGTCGCCTCGATTGTGACTGGTGTCCTTCGTGTTTGAACCATGGTTGATATTGTTTTCCGATAGACGGCGCCAAATGTTGTGGAATAAAAATGAGGGTTTATAAATTGCGGCTAGGGTCTGTATGTATTAAATACAAGGGTTGGTGAGCTTCGAGCTTTAATGGCTGTTTATGCGTTCGAGACTAAACGGTCCTCACAAGATGCCTACGTATCTCTGTATTGCTAGAGAATCAAGCCAACGTAGTTCTTGGTTTTCGCCCTCGGGGCTATGGCGGCGAGGGCATACCAAGGACGTGTAGTGGCTTGTATGTCTTTATTCGAGGATTAAGCCAACGTAGTTCTTGGTGTTCGCCCTCGGGGTTATGGCGGCGAGGGCACACCAAGGACGTGTAGTGGCTTGTATGTCCTTATTCGAGGATTAAGCCAACGTAGTTCTGAGAATGAGGGGTTAGACCTTTATATAAGCTGAGAAGCCTTAGAATCGTGGTAGGGTTAGGTGACTTGATGGACAAGTCACTGCCTAGAGGAAGGTTCTAGACTCCTACCTTGTACGAGTCTGTTTCCATATTGAAATGGGTGCCTTTGAGGTTACTCATAAAGATATTGTATCCTTATCTCACTCTCATTTGCAAGTTGTCAATCACCCTCAATATTAATTGTGAAATTAATATTTAATTAGGGTTTCGAGCCTCATTAACGGGCTTCATATTTGGACCAGGCTAGGTCTAATTAATGCATCATTAATTGTGTCTTTATGGCTTATTTTTAGCTCATATCAGTATCGTATCTTTCAATCATTAATATTTCATTTCGAATTAAAGACGTTACCTTTTGTTAACGGAGGAATTTGGTGATAACAAATTTCGGAGGTTGCTAGAATAATGTATTATGAAAATAGGGGGATTTGATATTTTGGATGTTTGGGGCTGGACTTGAGAGGTGTCTCGACTTGTTAGATGTGTCGGATCCCTTTTTCAAGATGCCTGCGTACTCTATATTTATAGAGATCAAGCCAACGCAGTTCTGTTAAGGATTGGTTTTTAATCCCTATGATTGTTAAGGGATGTATTTTGAGAATTAGTAGATTTTTTCTCTTTAAATTATATTCGCGTAGGGATACCTTCCTGATTTGAAGGATATCGTTTGGAGATATTTTCTATCATAAATTGGAGATAATTCCTCGTTTCAGAGAGAGGAAATAATTAATTTGGGGATTAAATTAATTATTATTAGATTCGTATTTGGAAATTTGGGAGATAATTGAGGCAACCGAAAATATGGCGTAACAACTACCCCCCCAGTTCATCAGTGCAGCTTGATGGACTGGAGAACTAAGCATGCTTCGATCTTCCAAATTTCCTGAGTCACTAAAACAACTAGGAGATGAAGATTGGCAAAAAATATGGAGCACCTAGGTGCCCGTAATACGCATGTAGATGTAAACGAGACAGTATGCGATATGTAAAAAAGAATAAGTTTTATAGGTGTGATAGAACGTATCCTGGAGAGCCATCCAAGCATTATTCGGGGAGTCGTGCAAAGCTTTCCGAGCAATACCCTGAAAAGCAAATATTCAAAGAAATATCCTCCAGTCGAAGAAAGTCATATCCACCATAATTAGTTTTATGTCTTCTCGAGATTATCCCCCTCCAAGGGTGTCATTTTCCTCAGAAATTTATAACTTTGGATACCCTCCTCTCGGGAGGTCGTTTTCCATATCAGATATATCCTCCTCTGTTAGGTCCGTTAAGATTGTAGAAGGGGGGTTGAATACAATCTATACCTTTTTATCGAAATTTGTCCGGTAGAATAAAATTTAATTAAGACAAATTATTGCGGAATTAATTGAAACAAAATTGAAGTTAAATATAACGATATATTAAACTTGACGGTTGTTACAAAATCAGTACAGAGTATTATCAAGTTAATAAAAACTAATTAGAAAATTCGACATGAACTTTTCTAATTTAGTTAATAAAAATCAAGATAAGAACTAGGAAACTTAATTCGCTAGTTGTACAAGAGTGATCAATAAACAAGTTCGTGGATAGAATATTACAAGGGGCTTGAACTGAATTTATTGTGAAAATTAAAAGCTTCGTCAGTGATATAAAGATGAGAGAGATTGAGAGCTTCTGTGTGTATTAGTTTCGTCTGTCTCTTGTGTGTTTTAGTCTGGCCGCCAATCACTTTCTTTTATATTCAAGACAACGAAAGCTACTGACTCTTCTTAGCACCTGTTGTCTTGATATGACTAGTAAGTCATATTGAACTCTCGGTATGACTAGTCAGCCTTCTGTATGACTAGCATTCCTTCTGTATGACTAGCCATCCTCTTATATGACTAATTGTCCTCTTGTATGACTAGTAAGTCATATCAGCTTCAAAGCTTCAGTATGACTAATAAGTCATATCAGCTTCAATGTGATTAATACATTATTTCTACTTTAATTCATATGATAATAAATTTAATAAATAAATTAATTCTGATAGAATTAATTTATTAATTAAATCAATTAAATCATATTATAAATTAAAGGAGAATTAATCTAAAACCATTTAACAGCCAATATCAAATCTGAAAACCACTATAATTAATGAAGAGCTTTCACCAAATTTTCTGTTGACGCTCGATGTACTGTCTAGTTCATGAGCGACTAACTTTAATGATTGTTCTTCATTTTTGACTGTAAGCTGTGGTCTATATCTTTTCTCAACTCTCATTAAATCTTCTGTACTCTGTCTGATCTTCATTTGTCACTTGAAAAATCCTTGTCATTCTAAATGAATCCACTTGCTTCAATGCTATACTGAGGCTTGATCAGCTAACTGAATCTTCTTCCAGTGTAAAACATCAAAACTATAGATTGACTTCCTTCTTCTGATTGATAATACTTTCTGAGATTCCTGTGACAGTCAATATATTATTTACTTATTACAATTTGGTTTAAGTGGATTAGGATCCTCGTACTACAAATAGGCTGTGTCATATGCCTTTCATCCTCTCAGGAGGTCAATTTTCCGAAAATCGTACCTTGATTAGGTGCCGGAAGTACGGACATCCCCCCCGGAAGTACGGTTTTTTCAAGGATTTTATAATTCGGGATACCCTCCTTACAGGAGGTCGCTCCCCATATCAGAAATATCCTCCCTTCAGGAGGTCAATTTTTCGAAAATCGTACCTTGATGAGGCACCGGAAGTACGGACATCCCCCCCGGAAGTACGATTTTTGCAAGGATTTTATAATTCGGGATACCCTCCTCACAGGAGGTCGCTCCCCATATCAGAAATATCCTCCTCTCAGGAGGTCAATTTTACGAATATCTCTTCATTTTTACTAAGACTCTCCTTAGAGGAGATCATCTTTTAAATAAATCACGAAGACCCTCCTTAGAGGAGGCCGTTTATCACAAAAAATAAGGGAGACCCTCCTTAGAGGTGGTCATCTTCCCAAAGTCATAACAATATCCCAAGATTCTTCCAAAAATAAATATCAGCAACACTTGAAGGGTCTTTCAAAAAAAATATCAGCAGCCCCCGGATGGTCTTTCAAAAATATCAGCAACACCCAATGGGTCTTCCAAAAAAATATTAGCAACACCCAAAGGATCTTCTAAAAAAATATCAGCAGCACCCGGATGGTCTTCCGAAAAAATATCAGCAACACCCAAAGGATCTTCTAAAAAAATATCAGCAGCACCCGGATGGTCTTCCGAAAAAATATCAGCAACACCCAAAGGGTCTTCTAAAAAATATCAGCAAGACCCGAAGGGTCTTCCGAAAAATATCATCAACACCCAAAGGGTCTTCCGAAAAAATATCAGCAACACCCAAAAGATCTTCTAAAAAACATCAACAACACCCAAAGGGTCTTCTAAAAAATATCAGCAACACCCAAAGGGTCTTCTTGTGTAATATTGAACAAAAACTCGATTTTTGCTTCTGTTAAATTCAGAATTTCCCAAGCTTCCATTTGTTCTTCATGTACCACGAAATTGCATCTCAAATCTGGAACATCTTCACAATTCAGATTCTGCCCAGATATGTTTTTAGCGTTTTTGACCATCTAAGCGATTTTTTCTTCGAACAATATATGGCACATAAAAAACGGACTTATAACGAATCAGGAATCAAATAAAACATTTGCTGATTTACTTCTAGATGCTGAAAAATGAGATATGATTGTATTTTGTGATTTCGAGAATAGATCGAGATATAAACTGAGAAACTCAAAAAACGAAAGTTATAGGAAATTTAAAAAACTTTCTGAATCATTAAAAATCATCAAAATCCGGCATGTATTGAATTTACTACGAATTTTATAAGATAACTAATTTATATGAACAAAATCATAAGAAAGCTTATCTTAATTCAGAATAGAGTCACCGCTTCCACCGTTTAGCTCCTCCATTAAAGCAGCTCCAGATCCATAATAACCCCCCATGCATATGAATTGATTGTCCTCCACTAGAGGTGGCCAAACGGCCGTGCCGTGCGGGCCGTGCCGGTTTGGCCACGTGCCGAGCTGAAGGAAATGGGGCACGGGCACGCACGCGCGGATTAGACGTGCCGTGCCGTGCCGTGCCGTTCATTCGAAAATTTAACCCGTGAACGGCACGCGAGTTTCGCGTGCTTAACGGTTTTTTTTTTTATAAGGAAAATTCGAATGTTTACTGAATAATTTTGTACATAAAATTTGATTTTTTTTTGTTAATTTAATATTTGCTTTTAATATTCTTAAAATATGAAATTTTTCGAATTAAAATGTTTCGAATTAAAATGTTTCGGTTTCGAATTAAAAAAGGAGTAAAAGAGGACGGTACCTCTACTGAATTTTATTAATTAAAAAAATATTTTACAGATTCTGTAAAAGAGGCCGCGTGCCGTGCCGTGCTTTTTCAATTTTTTTTTTTTTTTGCTAAAATTTATTTTCTTCTTTGTTTCTTTCTTCCCCTGTTTTCTTTTGTTTTTTTTATTTATTATTATTTATTTATATATATCACTGATTTTTTTTTATTTTAGATACTAAACATGTTGGTATAAATTGTATTTTTGTAAACTAATAGTTCACGGTTGAGAATTCAAAAAAAAAAAAAAAATAGTTCACGGTTGACGAACGTGCCGGACGTGCCGAACGGGTCGGCCTTTTAATTTCTTCCCGTGCTTCCACGTGCCGGGCTGAACGGGCCGCGGTTCACGTATTTACGGCTCGCGCACGGCTCGTTTAATTACACGTGCCGAACGAGCTGATCCGTTAACCGTACTGTAGCGGGCCGAACGGTTTTTTGGACGAATAATTCGCGTGCGTGCCGGCTCAAACCGCCCGTTTGGCCGGCTCTATCCTCCACAATCAAAAAATATATGCCCTCCTTCTAGCGCCAATTGTTAACGGAGGAATTTGGTGATAACAAATTTTGGAGGTTTGTAACGCCCCCTATTCCCTTACCAGGAATTCGGGTCATCATAACCTTAACCATTCGCATTCATACCTTTGTGGAATATTCAATCGCCTGCTCACAATATAATCTACAACAAAATTCATAATAAACCCCATCCTTTACTCCATGGGTTATAGTCTAATAAAACTGTATACCCATGAGATATTTATTTATGAAAACAAAACAGTACATGTCTGAACATATGCAAATATACACACAAATATATATATATATATATATATATATATATATATATACACACATATACATATATATATATATATATATATATATATATATTTACGCTTACATATCTCTACATACTCATTTAAAAAAAAAATTAAACCCAATAAATAAATTATGGATACACATTTTTCTTGTCCCAATTGATTCTACTACTGGTATTGGCCATCATGCCTCCCCCATAACTACCCCTTGAGGTTCTACTATATAACTCCCATATCGGTTTCCGTGTTTCTAATTCTCCTTCTCTTGTCTTGAGGGTATCACATAAACAGTCCATATCATTATCGACTCATATCATCTCTAAAGAATTCCATAACTATCTTCCTCAATCACTAATGGTCTTACTTAACTCATCTTTGGTACTACCCCCAGTAGTCCAACCACAAATTCTACCTAAGCTCTTTCGTCACTTCCTTATCTCGTCATAACTTCTCCTACTCTCGTTCTAAGGTTTATAACCTACTGCTCTGATACCATCTCTGTGACGACCTGGATTCCTGTAGGGAATTTGGGGGCGTTACAAGGTTGCTGGAATAACGAATTATGAAAATAGGGGGATTAGAGATTTTGGATGTTTGGGGCTGGACTTGAGAGGTGCCTCGACCTGTTAGATGTGTCGGATCCCTTTTTCAAGATGCATGCGTACTCTATATTTATAGAGATCAAGCCAACACAGTTCTGTTAAGGATTGGTATTTAATCCATATGATTGTTAAGGGATGTATTTTGGGAATTAGTAAATTTATAACAATATTTTGGAGGTTGCTGGATTTACGGAGCAAAATACGGATATTCTGCTAAGAACACGAAGAACATGGAGGAGATTTGTAACTATTTGTGGCTGATCTTGTTTGTTGATTTTTAGGGATGAACTGTTTCTCAATCTTAACAAGGTGCCTACGTACCCTATTTATAGGGATCAAGCCATACGTAGTTCTCTTGGAGAAGTTACCCAGACGGGCTAGGGTTTCTATGGGCTCGACTTGGCCCAAATCCACTAGACATCTTCTTGAGCTGATACAATTTGTCCCTTAAACCTGTTCATGACCTATGGACCAATTAAGGTTACCTGTGGCTAGCACGATGCTTGGATCATATGGCATAACAACTACCCCCCGAGTCCATATTGTCATTAGGGTTGTTTATGACTTATGCCAAATTAGGGCTGTTTATGACTTATGCCAAATTAGGGCATAACAACTACCCCCCGAGTCCATATTGTCATTGGAAATGCGATGTGGACTCAAAAGGCTCTTTTGAGAGAAATTTTGATGCGAGGCCAAAGCCCATTGTCAATCACTTTTGGGCTCTCTTTGCAGGCCCAATGAATTTGAATAGTTTCTAACAGCTGTCACGTCTCGAGATCCGTTCTTGGTTGCTAGGATGATGACACGTGTAACATATCTTTGTCTCTCCTGTCTACTATATAAACCCAAATTCTCTAATCATTTATCACTTTCCATATAAACAACATAACGAATTGCTGCCAATTTGCTGCCAGATCAAACAGAGAACCACCTCGCTTTCATAAAGGAACGACCTCAAATTTTTCTAAGATCTTCATATCTTCTTAAACAAACAGTAAGTTTTCTTCTCTTTTTCTTCATTTAAATTCATTTAAATGCATATGTAGCTTATAATTCCTCCTTTTAATACTTGTAAATGTACGCGATGCGAGCCTGAATGTATGCGACCCCTCATCTATAATTTCACACTGCGAGCCTAGCCTCACTAGGACAGAAAATGCGAACCTTCACTTAGATATAATATCGTCTTCCTATCTTTTAGAACAGTAGCACAACTCCTTCTTTCTTCTTCGAGTGCGAAGTGAGGACTTCTTTCTTCTTCTATACCATTTTTTTCTTTTCTTGACCTCCCCTTGATATTCTGTAAGCGCACACACAAACATTTCAAAATTTTCAGATGTCTAATGACGATAGCTCGAGGACTCCTTCACCAATTCTTAACGTTCTTATTAGCGAAAAGGCGGCCTCGAACATTGCCAGGGCGACAAGCACCAGTGAAAGCTCATTTAAGCTGTATATGGACCCTATGTGGACGAACGAAGACTATACCAGGGAGACCCCTCTAAGTACATGGAGAACAAGACGTCCTTCTAGCTCATGGTGCCAATCTATTGATATTCCTTCTGGTTCCCGAATTCAACCATCCATAAATGACTCCCCCTCTTCTGTTCAAAAGGAAATAGATGATTTATTGAAAAAAGGGGGAAAAAATCTTTTCCAGCATCCCCAAACTCCTTTCTCCTCTCAACAAAAACCTCCTCAATGCGAGCCCCATAGTAGTTACCAGTAATTCCTCAACAAACTCGCTTGGTGACGCGTATTATGACCTCGAGAGCGACGGTGATAATGAAGCTAACTCTGATGACACAGACTATGAAGAACCTTCTTCTGATGACGCCGGCCTTGATGAGGTTACAAGGATCGTCAATTTTACGGATTATACTTACATACCCGAGGCTTCACCTAAACCCTATATGCCAACTCCTCAGCCTGAATTGGAGGGAGTAATATATGTTGGAGGACCTCGTCCTGAGGAAATCGAAAATGGTTCCAAAGTGAAACCTGGTCAGCCT
This sequence comes from Saposhnikovia divaricata, assembly GCA_036435485.1. NCBI lineage: Eukaryota > Viridiplantae > Streptophyta > Magnoliopsida > Apiales > Apiaceae > Saposhnikovia > Saposhnikovia divaricata. Next base: position 62,111,422 of record CM071595.1, on the reverse strand, counting down.
CGCATTTTAGCCTGCAGGGATCTGTCAAAAACTCTGGACACAGATTCCTTGTCAAAAGCTGTCGAGAAATTTAGACCGAAAGGCGAGATCGTCCTCTCCAAAGTTGCGATGCGATGTTATCGCTTTAATCATTCGGAAAAAGGTGGTAGAGTACCTAGAATGGTCTTGACATCTGCCATGATGAAAGTAGGTGTTTCTTCTCCCCTCCACGCTTTCATTAGAGATGTTTGCGAAACGTACCATCTAGCCCCAATCCAAATTAACCCCAATGGCTACAGAGCAATGATGGCTCTCTACATCCTTTACTATAAGCTTGGGTACCCCAAATTGGATGCGAGGACGATGGGGTACTTTTTGCAGTTAAAGTGATGCGGGGCCTCTGACTTCGGCTACGTCTACTTCTCAGTGTGGTATGAGTTCAATAAGAAAGACCTCTATCATAGCGGCCCAAGTAATGCAGGCCAATGGAAAGGGCCTTACTTCTACGTTCACGAGGTCCCGAGAGTGAAGACCTCGTTCAACTATCTTCCTGGTAAAATGCTCCACTTATACTTTAATTCTTCTTTATCACTTTATTTAACCTAGACATTGAATCAACTATTATGAGATCGTAGTTGGTCAAGTCTGCACAGTCTTGAAAGGCGAAGAGAAAACGCGGGCCGACGATGTGTTGAAGACTCCTCGCGAGGCTCGAAACATCCAAACCCTCCTCTCCCTTGAGAACTTGATTGAATGTGGCTTCCTTAAGGAAGGAGTCGGATTGTCTCCGGAAGCGGGACCTTCAAATGTGAAGAAGGCCTCGCATAAGAGGAAGACACGATAGGAAGCCTCATCCTCTCAAATCGTTGCTACAGAGAGTGAGGGTACTTTTAGTTGCAAAGCAACAACTGCTTCAACCTTGCTAATATTTTAGTTCCTTTTTATGCTTTAATTTCCATCTTTACTGTCTTCGCATTTTCATCCCCTGTTCCCTTCTATATCACAATTTCTAACTGCATTTTACCTCCATTTTGCAGGTATGTCGAACAGGAGTGGTCACAGACCCCCATTTCTCCAGAAAATCGCGGCCGTCCCCGTAGTGAAGCCTGCTGCTGTCCCTCATAAACCAAAAACTAATGAACTCTTGCCTCCTCCTCCATTGATAATAAGCAATGAAACTCCTCACCAGCAAATCCAGGGCAACCCTGAGGATCATATTTCCAAGAAATCCAAAAAAGATGGACCCGTGCTTCCTGTCCCTAAGCCTCCAGCCACTGCTACTCCTGTCCACCACTTATATGCAAAGCATGGATATAATCATGCAACCGAAGAGGAATGCACAAATTGGGTGGGCGCGGAGCTGGCGGAGAACGCTGAGTCTGTTTCTAAATGTTTGGCCGAGGCGTTTATCCGCCAGGCTTCGCATCTTAAGAAGTTGAAGAGTGTGCTATCCGCCAACACGAGGCTGGAAAGAGATGTTAAAGTTCTTAAATTCAAGCTGAAAGAAGACAAGAAATCTATGATGGAGGCGCATATGCGGGCTTTGGACACTGAGACAGCTAGCCTTCGTTCTGAGCTTAAAAATGCTAATAATGAGAAAGCCGCCCTTAACAAATCTCTGAAGGAAGTGGAGCACCACGAGGAAGAGCTCAAGAAAAAACATGAAGAGGAGTTGAATAAGCTGAAGAAGGAGCTCGCTGCCACCATAGTTGACCATGATGCTGTGGTGGAGGCTGCTCATGCAGAGTTCATGAAGACGTTTATACGAAAGATCTCTGACTTTGACTGGAACAGGCTTGGCCCCGACAATGCTGAATTTGCTGAAGATCTTCGTAAGGAGATCGAGGAGGAGGATGCACTGGAGGCAGCCAGGCTTGCCAGCGAAGCTGCCAGGACAAATCCACCTGAAACTGTTGTGTAATGAACCTTATTTTCTTTAACATTGATCATTGAACTAGGGATGCGGGCCCCCTTCGAAGGACTCGCAATTTGTAATATTTTTGATAACTATCTTGATAACTTTTTGCAAGTAACTTGGGCTCCTATGGCGACCTAGTAACCGTTGGATCTTGATAATTGCTATGAGATCTTGCAAATTACTTGTCTTCATTTCTTCATAAAATATCTTGTGTCTGTCAGTAGTCATTATTGCTACCATCTTTTATGTGTTTGAAATATTGCTAAGTAGATTAGCCTCGCAGCTGCGAAGCTTCCTTAGTAATTGAATTTGTAGCTTTCCTTTTTCTTGTAACTTTTAGATTTTCTTATAAACTTCAAGGTGTGCCTCATCCCCTTTGGAATCATGACATGCGATGCCTTCCTTGCGAGGTCGCAAAAATGATCCCGAGATTGAGGTCGCCCCTTGACATTTTTACTTTGAACTTCTTTTGAGTAGATATGCTTTTCATCAACTAAACTTTGAAGACATTCCTTCAGGTCATAGTGAGTGCACGCTCGCATCATCATTGACCTGAGGGGGGTTCGGCCTCGCATTTGTTGTGCTGGCCTAGTCCTGAAAATTTTAAAATGCTAACAAGACAGTAACAATTACACAATACTTTGGAGAACAAACTTCATATATAAATACTAGGGACGAGGCCCAAAAAATTGTTTTACTTTTCATTACATCATAAAGAGGAGGTGTCTATATGATCACTATCCCCCAGTACTTTGTATGAATTTATTCATGCTAAGTAGTAATAGATAGAGACTACCAAGAGTGAGGCCTCTACTGATAGTACTTCCTCAAGTGTTCGGCATTCCAGGCTCGCGGAATAACCTTGTCCTTCATATCTGTGAGATAGTAGGTTCCTTCATTGATGACAGCATATATTTTGTAGGGCCCTTCCCAATTTGCTCCAAAGACCCTATGTGCAGGGACCTTAGTGTTAGGCATCACCCTTCTAAACACCAAGTCCCCCACACGCAGATGTGGTACACAGACCTTCTCACTGTAGTACCTCGCAACTCTTCTTTGACAGGCCGCGAGCCTTAACTGAGCCTCGCTTTTAGTCTCTTCAATCATATCTAGATAAATTCTATGGTTGACCTCATTTTCCTTGGGGTTAAAATGCTCCCTTCTAAATGAACCCGAGCCCACCTCAACTGGAACCATGGCCTCGCATCCATAGGTTAGTGAAAACGGGATCTCTCCTGTGGTAGATCTTGGGGTCGTGTTGTATGAACACAAGACTTTAGGCAACTCCTCGGGCCAACTTCCCTTAACTTCTTCCAACCTAGACTTCAATGTATGCTTAATTATATTGTTTATGGCCTCAGTTTGGCCATTTGTTTGAGGATGGCTCACAGCAGAGAAACTCTTCTTAATTCCCAAACTCTTCTTAATTCCCAAATTCTCACAAAATTCTTTCATCTCCTTGCTATCGAACTGCTTCCCATTATCTGAGATGAGTTGATATGGGATCCCATAGCGACACACAATTACCCCGTACACAAAGTCCTTCAATTTTTTGGCCGTGATAGTGGCTAAAGCCTCGGCCTCCGCCCACTTAGTGAAATAGTCCACGGCCACAACTGCATACTTAACCCCTCCCTTGGCTTTGGGGAGCTCACCAATAAGATCAATCCCCCATATTGCGAAGGGCCACGGGCTCATGAGTGAAGTGAGATGTGTAACTGGAGCATTACTGAAATTGGAATTTCTTTGACATTTGTCACACCTCCTAGCGAACTCGAAGGCATCTTTTTCAGTGTAGGCCAAAAATACCCTTGCCGCAAAATTTTTTGTGCTAGGGAACTACCCCCCGAGTGATTGCCACATATGCCCTCATGGACCTCCATTAGGATATAGTTACACTCTTTAGCATCCACATATCTCAAAAGTGGTGTGTTGAACCCTCTTCGACACAGGACCTCGTCATAAACAACATAGCGAGCAACCTGGTATTTGATCTTCCTCGCTTCCTTCTTATCCTATGGTAGAACTCCATTTTTCACATACTCCCATATTTGGGTCATCCAAGTTGACCCTGGGCTTGCCACTTCCATAATAAATTCCTTCGGTACACTAGGCTTTGTCTGGATCTCTAAGGGAATAACCCCAAGTAAGGTGGACTCGCGATGCGATCCCAGCTTCGCGAGGGCATCTGCTCCCTGATTCTTCTCTCTTCTAATATGAATCACCTTGACCTCGTTAAATTTCTTAATCAACCTTTGTGCACATCGCAGATATAACTCAATCGGCTCACCTCTAGCTTTCCAGCCACAATAAAGTTGATATGTCACCAGCTTAGAATCGCTATAGGCTGTGAGATTCTCCATCTTCATTTCCAATGCAAGTTTGAGGCCAATGATGAGGGCCTCGTATTCAGCTACATTATTGGAGGCCTCAAATGCGAAGTGAACAGCACTGCTTATCTTGCGACCCTCGGGGGTAACGAGTTCGATCCCGGCCCCGACTCCTTTTTTATTAGATGCCCCATTAACGTATAGCTCCCACCATGAGGCTCAATTTTCTTTTTTTATCTCGCGGTCAACTACCTCTGGGATCGCGACTAGAGCCGAGGCATTTCCCTCAGATTGGGGAGGGAATTCCAATATAAAATCTGCTAAGGCTTGTCCCTTTATAGCTCCTTGAGGCTTGTATTCAATATCAACTTGACTTAGTTCTATGGTCCATTTTAAGAGTCTTCCTAAGGCCTCGGGCTTGTGCATCACCTGCCTCAAAGGATAGGGAGTGCGAACCTGAATGTTGTGAGCTTGAAAATAGGGCCTCAATTTCCGTGAAGCCAATATCAAAGCATAGGCTAGCTTCTCCATGTTGGTGTAACGGGTCTCCGCATCTAACAACCTCTTACTGACATAATAAACAGGGTACTGAACCCTCTCCTCCTCGCGAACAAGGATAGCAGCACTAACAGCATGCTCTGAAACAGCCAGGTAAACAATAAGGACCTCTCCTTCCTTGGGTTTAGAAAGCAGAAGTGGCGAGCCCAAATGCTCCTTTATCCTTTGGAAAGCCTTCTCGCATTCGGGGGTCCATTCAAAATTTTTTCACACCTTCTGGATTGCTTTGAAGAACTCATGACACTTGTCTGATGACTTAGAAATAAACCGATTGAGGGCTGCTATCATTCCCGTTAAACTTTGAACTTCCTTGACACTTTTAGGCGACCTCATCTCCATTCGGGCCTTTATCTTAGCTGGATTGGCCTCAATTCCTCTGTGGTTAACAATAAAGCCCAAAAATTTCCCAGATTCGACCCCAAAAATGTACTTCTGGGGGTTAAGCTTCATTCTGTACTTCCTTAATATATCAAACATTTCTGCGAGGTGGGCTATATGATCCCCAGCTTCCTTGGACTTTACAAGCATATCATCCACGTAGACCTCCATTGTCTTCCCAATTTGCTTTTCAAACATCAAGTTAACGAGCCTTTGATAAGTAGCCCCAGCATTAAGAAGACCAAAGGGCGTTCAAATATAACAATAGAGGCCTCTGTCTGTAATGAATGAGGTGTGTTCCTGATCGGGGCCATACATGGGTACTCGATTGTACCCAGAATAAGCATCCATGAAGCTGAGGAGCGCATGCCCCGCTGTTGCATCCACCAATTGATCAATTATTGGGAGAGGGAAACTATCCTTGGGGCAGTGCTTGTTAAGATCAGTAAAATCCACACATGTCCTCCACTTGCCATTTGGTTTCTTCACTAGGACAGGGTTCGCGAGCCAGTCAGGGTAGAATGATTCCCTAACGAGCCCAACCTTGAGAAGCCTATCCACCCCTTCTTTCAGAGCCTTAGCTCGCTCTCCACTTATAGGTCTTCTTTTTTGCCTAATTCCTTTTTTATTTGGGTCAAGGTTAAGCCTGTGGCACATCATATTAGGATCAATCCCGAACATGTCTTCATGAGACCATGCAAATACATCCAAATTGGCTTTAAGGAATTTCAAGAGCCTCCCCCTAAGATCAGGGTTCAGCTGCGACCCGACCTTCAACACCTTTGCAGGATCCTTATCATCAACGAGGACTGAGATTGTGTTTTCTGCGGCTCCGGATCGCTCTACATGCTCGGGGATGCGAGGATCTAGATCAATTTCAACATCACAAGCCTTGCTGGACTCCGCTTCATCCTGCCTCGAGGCCACAACCATAGAGGTCGGACAACTGTTTTCTCTCGAGTGATTCCATTTGGTAAATCTACCAATGTTGATGTCTCCTTGCGAACCCACTTCCCCTTGCGGGCCCGCACAACGGCCTGTTCTGGGCTTTCCTCGTCATCGCTAGCCTCTTCAACTATTCCTTTTTGAAGAATCAATACTGGTTGCGAGGCCTTCATCATAATGGCCCCTGGTACTGGCTCTACTTGTATACCCAAGTTGTCAAAGTAGTCATCTGGTAATTCTTCAATAGATATTATATTGCAACCAGTTAACGGTAGCGAGGCCTTTTTGCGAGCCCCTTCTTCTTCCTCGCACTCCATCTTATCCGACATAGATCTACTTCTCCTTTCTGCTGACTTAATGGCCTTGTTGTAGCACTCCCGATATTCATGTTGAATTCCCCTAACACAACCCACACCCTGCGGGGTGGGGAACTTCATTGAGAGATGATAGATGGAGGTTACCACCCTCATTTCCTTTAGAATTGGCCTCCCCACTATAGCATTATAGGCCGACGGTTGATCTACAACCATGAAGTCTGCTACTTGGGTGGTGATGCAGGGCTCGTCCCCTAAAGTGATGGGGAGCTTGATGAGTCCTTTCACAATTACCAAAGCCCCAGTGAACCCGTAGAGTTGTCCCACTGTAGGAATAAGGTCCTTGTCCACATATCCCATCTTCTTATAAACATCATACATTAACACATTCACAGCACTTCCGTTGTCCACTAAAACTTTGTACATATTCTGAGATCCAATGCGAACTCGAACCACCAAAGCATCGGAGTGAGGATGGTGGACCCACTTCGCATCTTCTTCTGTGAACATAATGTTTGTATCTGTTAACACAAAATCACGTAAGCGTACGTGGTCACAAGTAATATAGATAGAAGTCAAGTTCGTTCCCACAGAGATCTGGTTAGGTTTCAATTCAGTTCATGCACCTATGCAACAATGTATGATTATTATTCACTACTAAGACAAATAACAATTTGAGGTTTTTAATTATCTAAATTAAACTAAGCTGCAAATTATTAAACTAAGAATTACTTAACTAATGAGAATTAAAATCTAATTACTTATGCAAGATAAACCATGGAATCCTAACTTCATTAAATAATTTGCTTAGATCTGACGCCTTTAATCACTATATGCAATGGTTATGATATCTGATCGGACAACACGAAACAAGTATACGCTACTTCTCAGTATACGAATACCAAACTAAACATACATCCACAAAAGAGATAGAAGATGAATAGACACCAATTATGCTTAGACCATATATGTCTATAGAATTTGAAAACATAACGGTTGAAGAACAAGTTATCCATAAAGATCACACATGGCAATATAAGTATTTTCATCTCATACTACGAATCATGTTGATAAACAATCATGAACCTATGCTAGCATGGCAAGTTCTAAATCTCAAGATCCACTTTCACTTCACATGAGATTAACAAATTAGATGTTAGCTACGCATCTAACAATTAAGCATAACCATACAAGGATATCAAATATACATCACACAGATCTTTAAAGCAATTAAGATACTAAAGCTCCATAAATAAATCCGTTAGAATCCCATGACAACGATTAGTTTATAATCCAACCTCTCGTCATCACGGGATCTGATGAAACCATGATAAAAATAAAGTATGAAAAGATACAAATAAAACTCAGTAATTGATATGTAATGGTGTGTATTTATAGCCCCAATTTGTATCTCCATCAAGCAATTGCCGTTTTAGAGTTGGAATAGGAGTATGGCAATTTCCTTTCTTGAATGAGAATAGAATTGCAAATTCCATGTGTAGATCTGATTCTGGAATGTTCTAGCCACCCAGAGCAATTACTATACTTATTAGAAGTAGGAATATAATAGCAATTTCCTTGTCAAAGTTGAATTTCTGCAGTTCGGCACATAAACGTTTCCTAAACTGATTCGGTTTTGAAGGAAAATTCGTAACTGACTTTTCTTCAGTATTTCTGGGCTGTTCCAGTTGTATTTGGACATCTGAACCACTTTAGCATGATAGAGAATCTCGTTATCTTCGCGTGGACAGTAAGATCGTCCAAAACGGACTTGTAGAACTCAAGATATGGCCAAAACTATAATTTTTCAGCAACGCGCGCGTGCAACTTGCCCCTCAGGCGCGCAGCCTGCGCTTCTCCTACTGCATTCCGCGCAGCCTGCATCTGTAATCTGTCCAATGTTGTAGAAAATCTCCCAGGCTTCGCGTGAGCTGTAAGATCTCTGAATTCTGACTTCTAGAACTCCAGATATGGCCAAAACAGTGAAGATTGCGCAACCTACCCAGAAAATCCGAATTTTACACAAATTGCTCCTTTCTCCTCCGTTTCTTTTGCATTAGCTAACATCTTCAATACCATGACACATGTAACCCCTTGGTAGCATAACACAAGTGTCCAATCTTCATTCCAATGCTTAATTCCACTCTAATATCGATTAGAAACACCAACACTTACCGATAGCTACAACCCTGCAAAACTACACAAAAACATCAAAAATACAACAAACTTGAGACCAAGTCAATCAATTTAAGCCGATATGGAACGCTTTAAGTGGATATAAAATCCACTTATCACACCCCCAAATTTAAACCGATGCTTGTCCTCAAGCATAAACAACTAACACTAACTAATTAATACCACTTCCGTAGGTGATCACGGTTGTATTTGGCATATGTAACAAGCCCTTTAAACCCCTAGGCAGCCCTAGTGGACGAGTAAGGTCTCGTGAGGGCCTATAGTGAATGTACCCACAAAATCCATCTAACTAAACAATGCAATAACAATGCAATGCATGAATGCAACTAATATGAAAATGCAATTAATCTAGTACTAATATCCTACCATACCTTCAAATCCTCTCATGCCATATCAACTTAAGAATCAAAGTAAATACGCAATGTCTTGATGTCGAAAGTGCAAGTATTCACATAGTCTACTCAATGAACATGCATAAGTTCTCACAAGTCCATGTCAAGTGTAAGAATAAGTTAATAAACATGCTAAGCCTACAAGAGTACATCTTTGAGACAAAACTCGGGATCTCATACGTAAAAACAAGCAGACACTCACAATCCACTCACAAAAGAATATTCACTCAAGAACAAGGGTAAGTGTATCACTCAATTCCAACAAAATCATAAGCATGCTTGACATTTGGTATCAATCTAACTCTTAACACAACATACATCAATGACGATAATCAAAAGGTCTTTATTTGGGTTGTAACGGGGCTAGGGACAAGGTATGTCAGATAAGTCAAAACAGGTGAAGTGTCAAAAGCTAGTAGAAACTTATAATAAATCATACACAACCACCTATTTTCCCCCCACATACTTTTACTATTTATCTTCCAACAAAAACACTCGACTAGTCGACTAAAGTAGGATCACAATAACACAAATATGCTTTCATAATATAACTTTTTTTTTTCTCTTTTTTATCTTTTTTTTTTCTTTTTCTTTTTTCTTTTTTTGTTTTTTTTGAGAGCTAAAGCAACAATAATATAGACAATAACAATGATCCCACAATTTTATTACACATGCCGACTATCAAGTAACAACCAAACCCAAATTTCAATATTTCCCCCAAAATTATGACCAACAATAAACCCCTCATTGCACACCTTATTACTCCCTTAAGCACTCTACTAGCCTTTGACAATGTGGGTTCAAATTAATGTAAGGCTAATACAAGAAAAAGGTCTAGGCAAGTAATGTGGTATGTCACCGAAAAAATAGGATTAAGCTCAACGGGTTAACTAATTGATCATGTAAACATGGTGTGGTAATATGGGAAATATGCGGTTATTCCTAAATGCCTTTATCATTTTAATCGTCAAATAATGTCATGCGTTTCAAGAAAGACCTCAAATAACTGCTAGCAATGCAAACAATCCGTGGACACTCAAGCAAACGAATAAAATTGCAACAAATGCTTAGACCCTATATGTCTATAGAATTTGAAAACATAACGGTTGAAGAACAAGTTATCCATAAAGATCACACAGGGCAATATAAGTATTTTCGTCTCATACTACGAATCATGTTGATAAACAATCATGAACCTATGCTAGCATGGCAAGTTCTAAATCTCAAGATCCACTTTCACTTCACAAGAGATTAACAAATTAGATGTTAGCTATGCATCTAACAATTAAGCATAACCATACAAGGATATCAAATATACATCACACACAGATCTTTAAAGTAATCAAGATACTAAAGCTCCATAAATAAATCCGTTAGAATCCCATGACAACGATTAGTTCATAATCGAACCTCTCGTCATCATGGGATCTGATGAAACCATGATAAAAACAAAGTATGAAAAGATACAAATAAAACTCAGTAATTGATATTTAATGGTGTGTATTTATAGCCCCAATTTGCCTCTCCATCAAGCAATTGCCATTTTAGAGTTGGAATAGGAGTATGGCAATTTCCTTTCTTGAATGAGAATAGAATTGCAAATTTCATGTGTAGATCTGATTCTAGAATGTTCTAGCCACCCAGAGCAATCACCATACTTATTAGAAGTAGGAATTATAGCAATTTCCTTGTCAAAGTTGAATTTCTGCAGTTCGGCACATAAACGTTTCCTAAACTGATTCGGTTTTGAAGGAAAATTCGTAACTGACTTTTCTTCAGTATTTCTGGGCTGTTCCAGTTGTATTTGGACATCTAAACCATTTTAGAATGATAGAGAATCTCGTTATCTTCGCGTGGACAGTAAGATCGTCCAAAACGGACTTGTAGAACTCAAGATATGGCCAAAACTGTAATTTTTCAGCAACGAGCGCGTGCAACTTGCCCCTCAGGCGAGCAGCCTGCGCCTCTCCTACTGCATTCGGCGCAGCCTGCACCTATAATCTGTTCAATGTTTTAGAACATCTCCCAGGCTTCGCGTGAGCTATAAGATCGCTGAATTCTGACTTCTAGAACTCCAGATATGACCAAAACAGTGAAGACTACGCAACCTACCCAGAAAATCCGAATTTTACACAAATTGCTCCTTTCTCCTCCGTTTCTTTTGCATTAGCTAACATCTTCAATACCATGACACATGTAACCCCTTGGTAGCATAACACAAGTGTCCAATCTTCATTCCAATGCTTAATTCCACTCTAATATCGATTAGAAACACCAACACTTACCGATAGCTACAACCCTGCACAACTACACAAAACACATCAAAAATACAAGAAACTTGAGACCAAGTCAATCAATTTAAGCCGATATGGAACGCTCCAAGTGGATATAAAATCCACTTATCAGTATCCTCCCCCTTAAAGAGCTTCGGGGGCCTCTCCTGCAGATGATGTATATTAGCAAGGGGTCGCTCTCTGGCCTCGCGAGCGTACCTCTCTATAGCTTTATTGCTATCTCCTCCGATATGGGGGCCTATGATGATTACATGAATACTGTTGGCTCGTTCCTCCCTCTCCTTACGAGGTTGCGCATTTTGTCCGACAAGAGGAACATCGTTATATCCGAATCTTGATTTGCCAGAGTTTCCTTGATGTTTCTTTACTTCCCGAACCACCCACTCAGTTAACTTCCTTCTCGGATTAAATGATCAATCTGCTCTTTAAGGTGCCAACAGTCTGCAGTATCATGTCCCGTTTGTTCATAAAAATCATAATATTTCTTAGTATTCCAGGTTCCTTGTGCACCCATGGCAGGATGTTTTGTGAACATCCCCTTGTTAGCATTGACAGCATAGATATGATCAACAGAGGCCACCAGGGGGAGAATTTGTCTTCATCTCTAGCTGGGCGAACCCGAGGTGGGGATCGTCTTGGGGGATCGCGGTCCCTTCTTTTCGGGCTCGGGCTACGATTCTGTCTTCGCATGGGGCTTCGAGAGTCCTTCCTCTTCACTCCCCTACTTTTGCTTGTACTACCACCATCCTTATTACTCTTCCTCAACTCTTCCATTGACTTTTCAACTCGTTGGAAGGGCTCGGCCTCTTTATAAAGTTCCGCAAGGGTATTAGGTGTAGAGGCTTGCAACTTCTTCCAGAGCTTCGTTCCTTCTCTCAGTCCAGCGATGAAAATTTTTTTAACGGCTTCGTCATTTGCTCCTCGCACTCTTGGGACCTCAGCATTAAACCTCTTGAAATAACCTTGCAGGCTCTGTCCTTCCTTTTGCTTTATGTTTGCCAGAGTGGACACAGGGGGTGCATAAAACATTGAAGATTGGAATTGCTTAATGAAGATGTCCACAAACTGCTCCCAAGAATCTATAGTGACAAGTGCCCCGAGCTTTGAGAACCATTGTTGTGCACTTCCCCTCAACGAGGCCGCGAACAACCTGCATCTAACCAACTGCGAGACCTGGTACACATCCATCTCATTATTGAACCGAATGACAAACTCTGCTGGGTCAGTGTCTCCGTTATAGGTCATATCTGAGTGGTGGCCTCGATACACAGCGGGGAGAGGAGCGGTCCGAATTTCATGAGTGAAGGGCGAGGATGAGCCCATAGTGCTGAAGATGCCTTTCTCAGTATTCATTGCATCCAAGGCCTTTTTCAATTCCTCCAGCTTATAGTCCCCTACTTTAACTTCCTTCTCATCCTTTTTCGGTCCTCCACCAGTACTACCATGATGAGATTGAGTCTTCTTCGGAGCACTAGACTCTTCCTGCTCATTCTTATGATCCCTATTCTTGCGATCTTTTGATTCCGGCTTGCGTTGATGATGGGACCTCTCGTGATCTCGATGAGACGGGGATCTGTCATCGCGACGATGGGACCGCTCATGATCTCGGTGTTGAGATAGGGGTCTGTCGTCGCGACGATGGGACTGCTCACGAGCTCGAGTAGACAGGGGTCGATGAGAGCCATAGGATCGTTCCTCTTTCTTTCTTTTACCCTTATCAGCGGTAATGTTCTCCAACTTGAGACGGAGATCATGCTCAGTTAGCTTCTTTCCAAGGCGGTCAAAGACACTAATTGTTCTTCCTTCAGACGAGGTGGCCTTGTTTTACGACCCCTCTTTCTTCCCCATGGTATCCTCCTCCTCGCTCCAATCAGGGTTCGTCTGATCAGTGACTACATCGTCAAAATCACCAATGAGCTTCTTGGTGGGGCCTTTTCTCTCTTTCTCCTTATAAGCTCAAGGGCCTATTCTTGCATTCCTCTTCTCACCTCTAGAGCTATATCGCTTCTCCACCTTAGCCATCCTTTCCTGTACGGATGCCACCGTATTATCGATCCCCTTCAGAAAAGAAATAACTTCACTACCTAGTACCACCTGATTGTTGACAGGCGTCTCTATATTTTCAAACTCAACCTCAGGCTCGCGCCTATGTGGGTCGTCCTTTGGGGGATCGTCCCTTGGGGGGTCGTCCTTCAGTACCTTATGCGATCCTAGGGTCTTCCCGTTATTTCCACCGTTATTCTTCTTGTTCAATTTAGTCACCTTTCTCCTAAGTTAAGGACTACCCCCTCCTTCTAGCGCCAAATGTTATAGGGAGAATATTGTATAACAATATTTTGGAGGTTGCTGGATTTACGGAGCAAAATACGAATATTCTGCTAAGAACACGAAGAACACGGAGGAGATTTGTAACTGTTTGTGGCTGATCTTGTTTGTTGATATTCAGGGGTGAACTGTTTCTCAATCTTAACAAGGTGCCTACGTACCCTATTTATAGGGATCAAGCCATACGTAGTTCTCTTGGAGAAGAAGTTACCCAGACGGGCTAGGGTTTCTATGGGCTCGACTTGGCCCCAAATCCACTAGACGTCTTCTTGGGCTGATACAATTTGTCCCTTAATCCTGTTCATGACCCACGGCCCAATTAAGGTTACTTGTGGCTAGCACGATGCTTGGATCATATGGCCTCACTGGCGAGGCTAATGGAGAAACTATGCGGCCTCGCATGCGACCTCGCTGGGTTTAGACATGCGAGGTGGTCCAACGCTATATGGAGATAATCCTGCTCACGTGACCTCGCTGGGTCTGATTGTAAGCCTTCACAATAGGTATACTCTAGGCCTCGCTGGGCCTTGTAGAATGCGACCCCTCACTCCGAGCTCGCTGGCGAACTCAAACTGTAGCTTAATAATACATTGAATTGACTCTTGATGGTGGACTTCAGTGACCCATTCTTCATTTCCAGGCCCATTATGAGTGGTATACCACTATTTTAGCCCATTAGGCCTATTTGTGACTTATGCCAAATTAGGGCATAACAAAATTATATTCGCGTTGGGATACCTTCCTGATTTGAAGGATATCGTTTGGAGATATTTTCTCTCATAAATTGGAGATAATTCCTCGTTTCAGAGAGAGAAAATAATTAACTTGGGGATTAAATAAATTATTATTAGATTCGTATTTGGAAATTTGGGAGATAATTGAGGCAACCGAAAATATGGCGTAACACCTTTTTAATTTAAAACTAATCTTACAATCATTAATATATGCCCCAAATATCACACCATATTTTTCAGTTACTAATAAAATATATTAAAACCCGTATACGTTATTTATAATAAGGAAACATTATTATAATCCGTAAACATGAGTATATTAAATTATATTAAATTAAAATAAAATTTATAGAAATAACGTTTATATAAAAACTTAATTGTAATATTAAATTATACCCCTTTTACTTATCATAGTTTAGTATAGATCTATACTACATTATGATAGACGAAATATTAAAAGTTTTGGTACTTGTTTTTTTATACTTCATATTTTTACTTAATTACCCTTACTTATATATTAGTATATTTTTAAATAACCTTACTTATATCTATATATACTATTATATTAACACCAAAAATTGAAACATGTTTATACTATACTATAAAAATTGAAACATTAAAAATTTGGTCTGTTATTAGTCAGTCAATGGGTACGATACTTTATATTTTTACTTAATTATCCTTACTTATTTAATTTTTACTTAATTTTTTTATTTTGTAGTTACGGTCAATTTTAGTTTATAAAATAAATTAAGGATATTATGATTCCTAATAACTAACCATTTATCTTTTTCAGCTAAAACAAACTACTTTTTTTTAACTTTTTTTTAATTAAAACCCCTTTTCCCAAAAATATGACGGATCTTTCTATTTAATGAAATAAACCAATAATATTGTAATTACTAACTAACAAATTAATTTTTCCATTAAAACATAATATATTTTCAATAACGATATTATAATTCCTAATAACTAACAAATTACCTATTTCAGCTAAAACAAATTACCCTTTTTAACTTTTTTAACAAAAAACTCTATTTTTCCAAAAATATGACGGATCTTTCTATTTAAAGAAATAAATTAATAATATTGTAATTATTAACTAATCGATTACTTTTTTCAATTAAAACATAATATATTTTTCTAAATTTTCTAAATAAAATATTTTTTTTAAATATCATGGGCAACATATTTCTAAGGGCTTAATGATCCTATAGTTAACTATAGGAGAATTTCCTACAGTTAACCACTGAAATAAAGACACATCACATACTTTCCTAAATAAAAAGACACATCATTAATGCCCCTGCGGGGCCCTTATAAATAAAAGGTAATAATCAAATGATTTTAAAGGTTAACTTTAGGAAATTCTCCTAAAGTTAACTGTAGGAACATTTTTCTCTATTTCTAAATATTATAATTAAATTATATGAGTTAAAATTTTAAAGCTACAGAATTCAGAGCTTAAAATTTCAATCACAAATTTAATAAAAATTATATCAAAGTAAAAAAATTCGTGCATACTATATAATTATATCCGAAACAATGAAAGTTTGGTCGTTTGGTCTGTACGGTACTTTGCAATTTTACTCAATTACCCTTACTTAGTTATTTTTTTACTTAATTTCTTTTATTTGTGTACATATATTTTGTTTTTGTACATATTTATTTTTTAACACAGACAATTCTATTTTACAAATACATTACCATTATCGGCTAAAACACATTTCCTTTTATATTTTTTTAACTTAATTCTCTCATTTTCCAAAAATATCACAGACCATTCTATTTAATAAATTAAAATTATAATATTGTAATTAATAACATTTATCTTTTCTATATTTTGTAACTAAAATCTCTCAATTTTTAAAATCTTTATTACTGTATCTATTACGATGTTGTTAAAGCCGAAGTATTGAAAATTTGGTTAGTTGGTCAATATGATATCTGTTTTTTGGTACTTTATTTTTTTTATATTCTTCACTTAATTTCTTTCATTTTGGTACATATTTATTTTATCTTACAGGTAATTTTATTTTATAAACACATTGCATTTTCAACTAAAATTTCTATTTTCTTTATAACTAAAACATCTCTTTTCAGAAATATCAAGGGTCATTTCATTTAATAAAATAAAATATTAATATTATATTTACTAAAACTAAGTGATTGCCTTTTTCAGTTAAAATAAAATATTTTTCCTATATTTTCTAATTAAAATTTTTAATTTTCTAAAAATATCACGGAAAACATATTATGTAATTATTATAAATATTTCATAACATTTAAAAACTTTAAGCCTACAAAATTCATATCTTAAATTTTTCTTGACGGATTGCATAAAAATTTTATAATATTAAAAGAAAATCGTGCATTGCACGGGTTCTAAACTTGGATGTTATTAAATAAGATAGATATGTATGTCAATTAACTAATTGAATTGTTTTCAATAAATTATCTAATATTTAATGTGTGCAATAATATAATAAAATAATTGCTCATTACTCTGTTTAGTAAAAATTTCCTGATTTTTAGCATCACCCAGAATTTCATGAAGAGTAATGCTACATACCTCGAAAGCGTTCCCAAATTAAGTTCTCGAATGATGTGGCATGATTGATGTGATATTTTGAGAGATTTTAATTGATGAAATTTATGTGAATGTAGGATGATCCATCATTATTATTTGAATTAGTACCAATAACGTTCTGACACGTAATATTTGGGAATAAATTCGGAAACGAATTTGAGTACTCTAGCATTTTCCTTTCATGAAACTGTGATTCAGTTTACTCCTAATTAAAATATTTTATCTTATTTTTATCAATTAATTCATATTTTTCATTTTAGTCGTCATCCGCCATTTGTCAATTTGATTAAGATGGTTCTGTATGGGCCTGTCCTAGAGAATTAGAAATGGAGCGCTCCGAAAGCCATATTGCGTTCAATTGGGCCACTTACAAATTCAATATTTTTGAACATGGTGACAGATCTTTTAGTCCAGCCATGAGAGCTAGTATAAGTTTTGCTACGGTCGTTTTTCCCCCAACATTTTTTAAAGACAATAAAAGTTGAAAACACGTTTAAATTAATTTATTTTATTAAGAGAAAATTGAAAAACATGATTTATGTACCATATTAATTATAATTGCGGGGAAAAGGAGAATAATTTCTCTTAAATTTTTATAATATTTCAAACTTGATTATAAGGATTTGGATGAGAGCAATGCTAGGGATCCCGAAATGGTTCCTGTTGAAACATACATGTCTAAAGATGATGATAACAAATACCACAAGGCAAAAAATAAATCAAGAAATCGAAGCTGACAAATAAATCAGGAAGCTAACTGAAATGCAGATCAACTAAAGCTACATCTTGAGAATGGAACTCTGCAAACAGTTAGAGAGTTTTTCTGTAACAAGCCATGAGATGCTACAATCAAGTATCTGTAATCAGAAGAGAGTTTGCTATAATCATGCAAGTAAATTCGAGAAGTTAGGAAAATAAGAGTTCGAGAAGTCAGACCACTGCTATAACTCTATTCGAGTTATCTTAGACTTGGGGGATTCGAGAACTTTACAAAAAGGGTTATTCGAGAAGTCCCCGTTCGAGAAGTCATGCTGTTATCTCTATTCGAGAAGTCTGCAACATAGGCTATTCGATAAGTCTGCAAAATAGGCTGTTCGAGAAATCATTCGAGAACTCAATAAAAGGGACTATTCAAGAAGTCAACATTCGAGAAGTCATGATCTATCAGTTCGAGAACTCAGCCTGGATTCTTAGTAATGTCAGAGTTCTTTAATGGAACATATCGAATGGAGAACAAACCCAGAATTACTTTGCAATCCGTGACTTATAGACAATGATCATGTGGGGTTTAAACCCAATACGAATAGTATGGGTTTTGGTGATCCAAAACATATATGGATTGGGTAATAATTATATGTTTAGATAATTATTATAGATGGTATATTTAGATACCAAGTATGATAAGGATTGTAATTGGAAACCAAGTATGAAAAGGATATCTTGGTGGCTAAGTTTGTGATGGCTATATATACATAGTCATATCGTATTTGTCTGTGGAGAGGTGAAAGCTTAAGAGATGTAGTCTTAAGTATTGTTTGGGGATGCTTGAGCATTGTTGGCTCAAGTATCGGGTTGGGACACCTTTAAGGTGTTATTGTTTTGATGTATTATTGATAATTGTTTGGATTAATAATACAAGTTTGGGACGTGGGTGTTTCCACGTCAAGTATTTGTGTGTTCTTATTTTGTGCTTTGGTAGATCTTGTCAACTTATCGATTGGTTATGTGTGTGCTCTGTTTTGGTGATTGTGAATCCCGGATTGTGTAAGTCCCTTAACCTAACAAGTGGTATCAAGAGCCAAGGTTCGGGTTCGTGATGGTTGAGGTTGAGGGAAAGTTCGAGGTTCAATTGGTATGGCAGAGCATGATGAATGATTTGCTGATAAGAAGATTGCTACTAAAGCGGGTAGAGACAAAGTTACGTGCGGTATGGATTATTCGGTTGGCCTTGCACCGTGGATCAATCCTGTGCGGACTCAAGATGGAAGATGGAAGAGGTCATCGCAACTATTTCAATGGCTTGATCAACCAGGTGAACTATTTGGATGATACTAGTGATTTTCTTCAGGAGACCGAAGGATTGTGAAAGCAAGGATCGGGTGACTCAACATGTGGAAGAGCACTCGTGGTGGTTGATGCACGTGATTTTGTTGATGGATACATCATTATGGTCAAGAACGATGGTTTGGAGGGTCACTATACGGGTTTTAGTGACACTCAAGATTGGAGGAGCAAGATGAGGAGATTCTTGTTCGAGGGGAGGCGTTGGCAGATGGACGTCAATGGCTTTGATGGTTACCGTTCAATCCGATGTGGGTATTGGGTTGAAGGGGAGGATTGTTGGGTTTAAACCCAATACGAATAGTATGGGTTTTGGTGATCCAAAACATATATGGATTGGGTAATAATTATATGTTTAGATAATTATTATAGATGGTATATTTAGATACCAAGTATGATAAGGATTGTAATTGGAAACCAAGTATGAAAAGGATATCTTGGTGGCTAAGTTTGTGATGGCTATATATACATAGTCATATCGTATTTGTCTGTGGAGAGGTGAAAGCTTAAGAGATGTAGTCTTAAGTATTGTTTGGGGATGCTTGAGCATTGTTGGCTCAAGTATCGGGTTGGGACACCTTTAAGGTGTTATTGTTTTGATGTATTATTGATAATTGTTTGGATTAATAATACAAGTTTGGGACGTGGGTGTTTCCACGTCAAGTATTTGTGTGTTCTTATTTTGTGCTTTGGTAGATCTTGTCAACTTATCGATTGGTTATGTGTGTGCTCTGTTTTGGTGATTGTGAATCCCGGATTGTGTAAGTCCCTTAACCTAACAGATCAATTACACAAAGGATGTTACGAGTAGGGAGTCAAATTGTAAATATTTGAAGGCTCAATCTCTTCCAAGTGAAAGGTAAAATCAATCAATGTTTATCCGACTTCAAGGGCAAGAATAAGAGTGGAAGCAACCTCCAACATCATTACATTACTACTTAAGAATTCAAAGGATATCTTGATGAATGCATAAGGATCAACTATTTTATCTGGGAAGTTCAAGCACAGCTCAATAAGCAGAAAAGCTTATTGACTTTCGAAAAGATTATCTTTTTGATAAAGCTATTTTCAGAGATGAAGATTCAAATAAAAAAGATCTTTTGCTTAAAGCATCACATGGGCTTGGAAGCTAAGTCAATTCAAGAACTTACTAACTTATGAAAAAAGAAACATACACGGACTTGAAGCATGTTGGAATTGTCCAAATCAAGAAAAGAAGACCTTCAAGATATTTCCAGAAATGGCTATCACTTCAAGTATTTGTGTGTGACAAGTTATACCCAAAATGTATCTTTACATTCTACATATTTTACTTGTCTTCATATAGTTTAAATAAAGCTGTATGAGCAGCATAGTTTTAATAGAGAAGAAAACATAGAGCATAACGCATATTGCATTAGGTTTCCTTGTGAACACTATGACATTGTAATCCTCAGCTGTGTATTTCTACACAGAGTATTTCTTCAAATACGAACTCTCAGGTGGATCTCTCAAACTCCACCTGAAATTTTTATATCATGTGTTTATCTATCTTCTTTATTATCTGTTCTTTACGAACTGTCTAAGACCTCACTAATTCAAAAAGAATTAAGTTGAGATTGTATTAACCCCCTCTTCTACAATCTCGTGGTGTATAACTGGGAAATAACAGTTCTCGAAATTGTTCCCGAATGCCAAGTGGTATATTTTAATTATTGGAACTCATATGAATATATGGTGGGTTTTTTTATTTTTAAAATACATATCCAAATAAAATTTGATAACTAAGTTTTTTAGAACCGTTTTGGAAATTTTTTTGGGGACTCAAGCATTTCACTTTAGATGAAAATATAGATGCATCTAGATTGATAGTTAACAGCTATGTTGAGGCTCGAGTTAAGTATGGAATCGAGTTCTTGCCGTATTTGTAGACCGTGCCCATTTTAGGGATTTAGATGTACGTGCTAGACTAACTTTTCAAATGATGTTCATTTTTCTCGAATTATTGTAAATAACATAATAATATAAAAGAAATGGTTATCAAAACTTTTTTTTTTTATCTTAATTAAGATAAATTTGCATACGAATGTTTGGGGAGAAACTTATCCATTTGTAGAATTACACTACTGGAAAAAAGTCAATAGACATCAGTTCCGGGCCGATGTAAAATACTTTAAAAACCGATGTCTAGGTGGGTGATGTTAAAAGTTCATGTGTTTTACATCGGTTCTGGGCCGATGTTAAAAAGAAATTATTACATCAGTTCTATACTGATGTAAATAGTTATCAACAACATTAGTTTTTAAAACAGAACCGATGTCTCAACCCCTGTACTACATCGGTTTTAGATAGAACCGATGTCTTAACCCCTATACTACATCGGTTTTGAATAGAAAACTGATGTTGTAAATAATATACCACATCGGTTTTTAACCAATGTAAAATAGATCCATGAAATTGCCAAATTAGACAACAGTTTTTAGGTGATGTGTTAAATTGCCAAATTTATGTCTGTTTTTTGCAGGAATATAAGTTTTGCTTTAAAAAGTAATGTCTGTTCTTTGTTTTAACGTCATTTTTTCAATAACAATGTGATGTGTTATATTTGCATAATTAAGTGCCAAAAATTTACCAAAAAATTACCAAAATCAACATTGCATTCAAATCGACTTATATACCACCAAAGTTAGCAATACAAAACATTCACCCAAAAGCATAATTCATTAACAACCTACTACTACACCAATAACCAAAATCATCCACATTTACCAAAGTTATACATACCAAACTCCATATCCACAACTACATAAACTGCCCCAACTACTAATATATTCTCAAGTTTACAATAACAAACTTCATCCACATTCACCATACAAACATCCTAGAACTAGTCAAGATAGAAGAGAACAATATGCTTAGTTAAAGCAATCGTTCACAGTACTAGATAATTTAACAAAATAGAAGCAGCAGACTTGAAGCTTTGTTATCTTATCTGCATTAGATGGAGTTTGAAGCTTTGCGAGACCTTGTTCAAGAAGTGTCACTGCCACATTCGACTCTGACTCCCATAAAGATCCTAAGAAAGTCCCAGATCTATCAACAGTTTCCACTTCAATCTGAGGACAATCCAAGAATATGGTTTGATAACAAATATTTTAGTAAAAGAAGATATTGAAGTAAAGAAATGGGCATCTCATCTAGGACATCTAACCCTTGAAAGAGAAAAAGCAATGTAGCATGCCTTTTGTGGTATATACAGTTTATAACGGTGATCACTAGACACATATTCCACAATTGCATTTATCACCTGCATCTTAAAGGAACAGAGTATGACCTACGACAAACCTATATGAAAAATCACATGGATTGGAGAGTTTGGATACTTCCGCTTCAGCATCTTTAACAAAATCCACCTTATTTCCTTGCTCGTAAAGGTTCACTCTATCCTTAAGTATTTGAGCAATCCTGTCTTCTCTTACCTTTTGGACAACCTATAGTAGAGAAGAGTTCGATAAAGAAACTACATAAACTTGCAGGAAAAACTATAGTAGATGGGTATAATCTCATGCCGCTAAAGTTTTCTACCCAAACCATAAGTCATGATGTTCACTTGAATGAGACTTTTTCACATAGATAATTAAATTATACACTCCAGGGCTACCAAAATGTATACCATGTCAGTTATGTATCATGTACGATAATATTAAGCATGACTTAGAACAAGTTGAGAACAACCATCTCAGTTTTCTATATAGTTCAAATCCAGATCACTTAATATTGCAATTATACACATTCCAAGGAGAAGCACATCATAATGTAACTCCTTTTCTGCATGAACTGACTTCAAAGAGCACTCATGATGAAGCAGGCACATTCATGCACCAAGACTGCAAATTATCACAATTATATGTATAAACTAATTCTACCCCATGACTTGAGGTAAATATTTCACTTCTAGATAAATCTATTTCACGACTTGATTGACATAAAAGATCTACAGTCAGTAATCAAGGTGTGTACAAAATATTCATGAGCAGGCCCGCTAGCATTGCACAAATACAGACATGACACTATGACACTTTAAAAATGACTTGTCAAACAGCTCCTTACCAATTTCTCATCATTCAAAGCCTTAACAGCTTTAAGCTCTTGAACTTGATTTGAAATTCCACGACGAAGAATAGCAGCTCGACTTTTGATACTAGATCTATTCTCGTGAAATATTGGCAGTCTGTGAATAAGAGCTTAAACAAATAAACATAACCTCAAAAAACCTTCTTCTAGAGAGAAGAATAAATGCTAAAATGCAGTTACAAATTTGGTTTATAACATAATACTTACCAACAATAACTACAAAGAGTACTACTTTAGCAGCTGACGATACTATATTCAGAAAATAGTGTGCAGGCTACTCATTTACCAGGGTTGACATATGGTCATGACTCAGTACATTTTGACTTGACAACTTACCACTAAACTACAAGTACTATCTGGCGTATTAAGTAGCTCCATGCGGTGACCAGTTTCATCTTTGCCAGTGAACAACAGACCTGCCTTTTCAAGTTCTGGAACCATATCAAGATTTACCTCCATATAATAAAGCACAATTTTCAACCCCCGATAGAGCTAGTAATGTAACATTTACACAAGATGAGCATTTTACCTCCCATATGGGTCTTTGAACCCTGCAAAAAGACAACGATAAAAAGTGAAAAAAATCATTTTTCAAGAAAAATGAATATCAAAGCTTTAGAAAGGGAATGAAAATGAACCTCTGGCATAAATATAAAACAAGGATTCAGAATTTTTTGGTCAAACTCAGCACTGTTGGCATCTTCCAAGCCTAGAATAGACTGGGCTAATTCTACAACAACAATTTGCATTCCTAGACATATGCCAAGATAAGGGATTTTGTTCTATCGGGCATAGTTTGCAGCAAGTATTTTCCCTTCCACGCCTCTGTCACCAAACCCTCCAGGAACGAGTATAGCATCGGCGCCCTGAAGTTGAATGTCCGTTAGAAGCTAACAAAACCATTTGCAACACCTGATTTGAAGCAAGTGGTTATGATTTGCTAATGACAAGTAATACACTGTAGCTGCACAAACCTTCAACAAATTCCAGGCAGCATTGTAATCTTTAGGACTCTGCAAGGATAAACAGATAGTCAGACAGTTATGCAAGACAATTAGAAATTTCATAAGAAAGGGAACTCGACAATAATCTCTTTATCGGTTTCATCTTCAAGGTCACTAGATGGAACCCAATCCACAGTCAGTTTCCTGTGGCAAGCAACAAAAGAAAATTGATTAGCAAAGTTTCCTGTGGCAACCAATAGAAGCAAATTGAGAACCATTCAGTTGAAGAAAAGTTCAATTAAGCGAATCAAATCCTAATCATAAGCAACAAATAGTAGAATCATTAGCAGTTCCCAAAATTGATTAAACAGTCATTCTTCAAGGAAAATAAAATAGTCATAAACTTATGTAATTCCACTTCAAGTTAACTACAATCCACCATTTCAGCACAAACACTTCACAGAAGCAATTCAGCAACAGCTCATTAAAGTTGAAAAAAACTGCTAAAAGATCACATCTTTAAGTAAAAACAAACAAAACCAAAACTTAAGAATCAATGAACACCACAAACACAGATTTCACAAACACTACGACTAAACCACTAAAGATCCCAACAATCACACCATATTAGCTACATTCATACAATTCTTACAACAAGCAATATACAAAAAAGGAAGCATGAAAAATGTAATAACCCTAACTTTAGAAATGCTACAGTGCTTAAATGAATAGTAAATTTTGAGGATTTAGGGAAATGGCATGTAGGTACCCTACCATTGAAATAGAAAATGAATAATCAGAAACCATATTAGTGATGTACTATGAAAATAAGTGACTCGAAACGATGACGGATTTCAGAAATTCCTGAATGTGGAGTTTAAGGATTTTTAATTTCAATTGAGACTCTATGGAATGTGATATGAAGGAGTATAGAAATATTAAAGGGTGTATACTTTGAGGAACATGTGAAATTAGGTTAAACCAGGGGATTATTAATTCAAGGGAATGCCAGAGGAACTTGGATTGTTAAACAATTTAGAACCACTTGGATAATGAGGTACATTCGAAACGAATCATAATTAGACGAATATGGACACTAAGCAACCAAGATTTATATTATAACAAGGATATACACTATATTACCAATAACCAAAATCATTAAAACACTAATTAGAAAATCAAAAACAAGAATCACAAGATCATCCAACAATGACATCACTCCTTACATCACTTTCCACTAACTTTAACCAAGGGTTAATTAGTAATTTCACCATGTAATTATCTATAACATGCTAAAAAACTCTAGAACTCTCAAGATTATCCAAGATAAGAGCTAGTCAACCACAAACATCTCTCTTCTCCATCCTTATACCCCATTCGTCCCAAACAAGAAAAAAGAAGAAAATAAAAATCAAAACCCTTGCTACAATCAACTACAAATCAAGGAAAAATTCATGGAGGTTAGAAAAGATCATCCACCAAGTTTCATAGCCATTCAACATCATTTGCATAGGTAATAAAATCATCAAAGTTGTTAGATGAATAGTAACTCCAAGAACTAACTTTGTTTTTATGGTTTCTTTAGACTATCCAAGCTATTTTAAGGTTGTTTAAGGACTAACCAAGGCTTATTTAGTGTTGTTCAAGCTTCAAGGAAGGTATGGAGTTCATGAACCCTTAGTATTATCTTGAGTTTATGATGGGTTATGGTTAGTTTAGTGGTTAAGTGAGTATTAAACATGAAATCATGATTATATGTATGTTTATAAGTGATTGATTGAACATGTAGGTGTTGTGGGTGCTAGTAAACATGTTTGGTATGATGTCCACATGGTGTAGGGTTTGGTATATGTGTTGGATGTTGGATTTGGAGGAGTTATATTATAGAAAGTATGAAAATATAGCCGTTATAATGCCCGATTTTTGTTAAAACAGTAATTACTTGTTAAAAACAGAGCATCCCGAATCTGTCAAGGTCAGTAGGGCATAACCACTGGTCATGATAGGATATATCTTAGTTCATAGATCGTTTTGATATAAAGTACGTAAAAATCTGATGAACGGTTTAGGAAATATGGCCAAAATACTAAAAGTGGTTCAAAAACGTAAGTACGAGTTCGTAACTTCAATTGAACACTCTTAACCTAAGTGATTTCGTTACGAATCTTGATAATTAAATAATAAAGGTCATAAGGAAGGTATAGGGGAAGGTCTCATGTCGAACGAATAATTTTTCAATTTTATAAAAATATTTAGATCAAGGGTACGTTAATGGAATACCCCTTAAACGGATAAAGGATAATTTTCTCGAGTTAATGGTTGACTTAAAAATCTTTAAAACTTAAATATCTACTAAGTGTATAAGATAATGACATACCTTGATAATGTACTAAGTGTCATTACGTGGCGGTATTAATAAGAGTTATGTTATGGTGTATTTGATAAGCTAAAAAGATTAGGGGATCGAGTGAGTTAAATGGTTAGGATAAGTGTTGTTAGTAATAATAATTATAATGGGGCATATGCTAATGATGATCCTTTTCGTTCTTATAGAAACTCAAGACGAACACCGGGTCATACCTCTGGGATTTAGAGATCGAGGCAAGATTTCTTTTACCCTTATTTTGATAAATTGTTTATGTTTAAAGAAAAGTGGTTTGCTAGATAATATATGAATCTTATATCAATATATGATATGGATTGTATGAATATGAAGGGAGCCAATATACTTTATGGCTTAAAAAGATATGAAAAAGAATGGTATCAGTTGTTATCTAGGGTTATATGGTTTATAATATTCTGTTATTTATAATCTTTAAACATTTGTGATTTAATAAATATTATTTAATACTTTAAAAATAGATGGAATAGTTATGTATTTAATAGCATAAGTGACTTTATTAAATACGGAGGAGATGTCTGAGTTATAATCAAAGTATTATGATTTATGTATTTTAAAGATGATGATGGATGGAAATGGAAATGGAAATGATATATGTGAATGGAAAATGGAAACAGAAAATGGAAAATATGGAATGATGTTTTATAAATGGAAAAATGATTTGATAAAAAGGGGGATTGCAACAGCAAGCGTAAGAGGCTGTGTTCGGCACAGTCCAACACTCAATATTTTATTACGGCCCAAGAGATGCCGAAGGGGGATATAGCAGAGAGCCTTCCTCCAGGGATGATGACCAGGTTGGATCATTCCTTCTACCAGTAGTAAACAGAGAGCAGGTACGATTAGGCGACTGATCATCGTCCTAACGTATCAGGCGATAGCAGATATCCCCAAAGTAATTAAAGAAAGAATTGGTAATGGTTACAGATTGACATATTGAAAAAGGAAAAAAAAAATGGTATGAAATTATGGAATTATTTTTATAATAGAAGAGAAACTGATATTATATTATATTAGAAGAGAAACTGATATTATATGGTTTTATGTTTATTTTCTTATAAAGATAAAAAGATGGTGTATTTAATA
This sequence comes from Saposhnikovia divaricata, assembly GCA_036435485.1. Lineage (NCBI taxonomy): Eukaryota > Viridiplantae > Streptophyta > Magnoliopsida > Apiales > Apiaceae > Saposhnikovia > Saposhnikovia divaricata. Next base: position 62,083,864 of record CM071595.1, on the reverse strand, counting down.
AATAGGAATTAATTCTTTTCTTAAAGATTATGATGGGTCTTCCGTTTATTAATATATATATATATGTGTGTGTGTGTGTGTGTTTTCTTTAATACTGGTTTTCAAAATTTATCTTGCTGAGCTATTATAGCTCACTCTTGCTACTTATGTATATAACAGCTAGGTCAAATGCCGATACTCCGCACTACACCCCGCAAGAGGGTAAGGGAAAGACGACATTTTGAGAGAGTGCTGGCGTCTATCCCTGAGGTAGCTGATAGACAGATGGGTATTGGTAGACTTATATGAATTAAGTGTGTAAGTTTGAGAAATAAACTTTTGGTTGTTGAAATACTTCCTCTCGAAGTAATATTCAGCAACACTACTTAAGTAAGATTCTGGGTTTGTAATAACTCTTTTAACTTTAAACTTATGATATTGTGGATGTTGTTCTCTGAGCATATGACTGGTGTGTAATATTATTATTAGGGGTGGGGTCTACTCTGTGGGTTTTATTACGCTTTTATATTTCAACTGTCAAGAATATAATGTTATTAAATGGAAATTGGACTGTGATGACCTGGATCCTGACCCCAGATCTAGGGGCGTCACAAAAAAGCAATAGAATTTGTACATAAAAAGGAAAGAAAAGAAAAGGGTGTTCATCTTTCTCCCAACAAAAGCAAAAACTGAAGTAAAAATTTCATATTACTCAAGATTCCTTTTTTCTTTTATTGCCATTTAACAACAAAACAAAGTAAACTAAATAAAAATCAAAACTTTTTTTTGCTAAATATTAAAAATTAAAACTTTACGAGTACCTGATTACACAATGCAGATGAAGGAACAATCTTTAATGACTGCTGGGAAAACCCAAATCAAAAATACAAAAATTACTCACAGCCCCAAGAAACCAACTTGAAGAAAGTGAAAAAGCTTCAAACTTTACATACAAATATTGATTATATGTATTGGGATGTCACATTCAGATCTGATCAGTACCAAGAAAAGTATAGTTGTATTGAGATTGGAGAAGAGAGAGCAAGAAAAAAATATAGTAAGCAATAATTTACTTTTGTTGATTGATTATTATTCCTGTACAACTCGTCGTTTAATGGAGGGAATGATATGTTTGTGTGTATAGTAGTAGGGTTCGACCTAATTGAGATTCGAATTTGGGGGTTTTGAAATCAAGGGTTTGAATTTGGGGGCTTGTAAGCTAGGGTTTGAATTTTGGGATTGTAAACTAGGGTTCTTCAAATTTGGGGGTTTATGAGTGAATTAGTTTAAGTGATAGTGAGTTTGAGTGTGGCTTGAGTGAGGAGCGGGAGATGGGAAATGTCTGAAGGAGGGAAATGAAAAAAATGAAAGGGGGAAATGTTTCTAAGTACTAAGGAGAAAAGTGGGTTGGAAAATGTCCGCGTGTTTTTTTTTTATTTTTTTTAAAAGGTGGCTGAGACATCGGTTTTAAGTACAACTGATGTCTAAAACCTACTTTAACATCAGTTATAGTAAAATTGATGTAAAACAAACCTTTAACATCGGTCAAAAATGCAAACGGTGTTAAAAGGGTGATGTCTATTAACTGTTTTCTTGTAGTATTAATGAAGATGTTTGTCGAAATTAGCCATTATAGCAAACCAAATCAACATTAATAGAAGATGCGAAAGTCTTAGAAAATTTATCATAATATGTACAAAAAATTCTCTAACATATGCGAGAGCAAAAGCAAATGAAAACATAAATAAGATTAAAAAATTAAATCATAAATGATAAGAATGAAGATAATCAAATAAATTTACTATATTATTTATGAGAAAAAGGATCCTGAGATACATGTCAGGGAAGTCTTTTACAATGAGTATCTGTTCATTGACAAATCTCGTGATAAGCGAGTATCGAACCCAGAACCTCCAGATCGACTAGAGGTAAGCTCAACCAGCTGAGCTACCTTAACTTGCTTACTTGAGTTAACCTTTTAAGTATGAAGGCAGAGATAGGTTTTGCGCATCTTCAATCTAAAAAATAAAAAGAAAAAAATTATTTCGGGGTGTATAATAATGAGAAATATTGTGACAGAAGTTCAATACACGGTATACATTTAGTTTTTTTAGTGATCTTACTTGAGTTTATAAAATTAAGCATATCTTCGATTTTTATAATATCCTCATTCACAATACTACATTAACTAAATAATCTTGTACGAACAATATCGAATCTGCTATAACTTTTTAAATAGTTTTCATGTTTCATATATACAATCATTTTTAAATTTCTCATCAACATCAAATAAATGCTTTATAAGATAAAAAAAATTGAATTTTTTCTATGTTATCTTTTGGTGCCATGTGGGGTTCATATATAATATGTATAAAAACTTTTGGAGCCACTTGGATGACATTCTACCTTAGACGTTCGTTTTAATCGCCGTATCAAAGGATTGTCGGATTCCTTTCTTTGAGCGTATAAATTTTTATAACAAAATCCATTTTGTAACAGTATCCTAAGTAATCTTCGTTGAAATAATGGAATCTGTCTTTCGATCTCGGATAGATGAGCAAACCCGTAAGATGTAGCTGCGGCTTCAACTGCCGAAGCAGGTGAAAATTTTGGTGTTTTTGGGCTGAATTGACAAGGTCACCGGACAGAAATGGCTATGAACTTCGGCCAAAATCATCCTGTAAATGTATCACGAAGGGTACACATGCCTTACGTAGAAGTGAATATCCGAACGTCCTTGCCAACTGCCTACGTATCCTATTTATAGGAATCAAGCTCTATTGAGATCAACTTCTCCTTTTTGGCCACCAACCACGTCAAGATAATCCAAAACCCATTATTTACAATTGATCCAGCTGCTAAATGATGAGGTTCTAGTGTCCTAGTCTAAGAAACTCATAAATCCACAAATTTATTTATAAAAATAAATATATATCACATGTATATTGATACTATCACGTTTCCAATGATGGAATCCTGTTAAAATTGCACTTCCCTGGGACATTTTCGAGTCCCTAAAAGATAGTGGCAAGAGTAAAAAACTCAACTCAACGTACTCAGTATATCCCGCATGAGCAGGGTCTGAGGGGGGATCCCGCATGAGCAGGGTCTGAGGGGGGTAGGTTGTACGCAGCCATGCCTCTACCCAAGGGTAGAGAGGCTGTTTCCGGTTTTTTTTGACCCCCGGCAGGAGTCGAACCCATGACCTCTCGGTTCATGGATTGGGCACTTAACCACTGTGCCAACTCAACCCCTTATAGTGGCAAGAGTCCTCACCCCAATTCACTTCTATCTGGTACATGTAGAGTTACGGTTATATCAGTACTTGATAGATATCCCAACATCCATACCTTCAGAATTGTACCAATATTCGTATCTGTGCTGGACATGGCCACCTCGACCTATACATAAACCATAAATCATGTAGATTGACTCTCTAATGTCAATGGATCTGAAATTAGATCCATTACAAATTTTGGTACAACAGAATCAAATTCAGGACCGACTAAATATATGAAAGGAGGGATTTATTTAATGGCTTACAGGGACACGTGTTTTTAGAAATATAAAAATTAATAATTTTTTTTATTAAAATTTATGGTATAAATATTTATATTTTATAAAGTGCTCCCATACAAAAAGTTTAAATGTCTCTATATTGATATTGATAGTAATTTTATCATAATTTGAATTGTTATTCATTTTACAAATAAATAAATGATCATAAATTGGAGATTAAATGGTTGGAACATTAATTCTTACATATTAAAAATATATAAAATATCTACTAAAAATGAACAAAAAAATTATAAAAAGTAAAATGTATTTACAATTAAGTGTAGATTATTCTCCTAAAATTAACTATTAAAACAAGAAAAATTAATAGAATATTTTCATGAGAAAAAGGACCCTGAGATTGATCTCAGGGAACTTTTCCTGAGATATCTAAAAAAATATACTTTAAATTTGAATGGACCCGCAGAGTTAATTAAAAATTTTTAATTTTACAAAAATGCCCATCCCATTTTTAGATATAAATTCCATGTATCTCAGGTAATTTACCTAAGATACATTTTAGGTTCCCTAATCTCTATTTTCATATATGGGATTAAAAAGAAAGGTTAACAAATATGTTAATGAACAATATTTTGGTTTTAACATCCGTGTGAAAGGATACCTCAATATAATAAATAAATTACTCAAATTTCACAACTCGCGTTATTTCCAAAATAATCTATCTAAATTGTGATAACCTACCTATGGAAACAAGGAAAAATAAACGACCGATAACAAAATACTAATATAAAACAAAATATAACTGAACAAACATTAAAACGTTGAGATTAAGAATGTTAGATATAATATAAAGATTCAGTTGGACCTTCCTCTAACATCTTAAGGTTTTAGATGAGTTGGTTGTATGGCTGGCAGAGGACTCAGGTTCGACTCCCTGCCACCCCTAATATTCTCACAATTTATTTCGGACACGAAGGCAAATTCATGTCCCGGGCGCCCATAATCCACTCTCGACAAAAATGGGAGAGTGTTAGATATAATATAAAGATCCAGTTGAACCTTTTTAGATGAGTTGGTTACTTAACAAAGAATAAATGGAATATCTGAAAAAAAATATTTAAACATGTCGAATGAGATGGTAGAAAATGCTACGTAACTCATAATATAAATATTAATGCTTTTAAATAAAAAAAATAATCCCACTCTTACAAATAATAATCATAATTAATATTCAAAATCACAATCGATAAAATATAATCATACTCTTACAAATAATAGCAAAAATAATTTACTTACCTAGTGGGACATAACACAAAGCAAATGTCAAACATCCCCAAATTATAATAAAATTATAACTAATTTACACAAAACTTACTCAAGAAATGAAAGACCTTACAATATTTCCGCACTCATACATTTATTAAAATATAATTGAAAATTTATATTCAAAGATTACTCATCCAACTATTTTATAAAATAAATTATTGTAGATAAAATTTAGAATTGATCAATCCAATAAAATATAAATTTATTACTTAAAGATGAAATCAACTAAAAAAGTATAAAACACCAAAATCGTAAATTGATCGTGTCAGAATGGTAATACTGGGTGCTGCTAATTTTGTTTTCTAAACATTTATTCGTCTTATATATAATTAAACCTCGATAAATAAATACGTTCAGGACTCGAAAATTTTATTTATTAATCAAGATTATTCATTTATCGAGGTCAAAATAACACTGTTTGCTATATTCTCTACGCAAGTATACGCAGTCCAAAAGCAATATAGGGAAATAAGGATCGTTCCCACGAAGACTTGGTGTATTTCAGTAAATATGTTTATTCAACAACGTTTGGTTAATTATAGAAGCCTGAACGAACGAAAATGGTTGGTTTGTTTCAAATCACAATTAATTAATAAAATAACGACTAAAAACAATAAGATTTTATATATGAGATAAACATGGGATTCTAATTTCATTATTTATTTCATTTAGAATTGATGCCTTAATTCAAAGTGATTTTGATAATTACGAAAGCTAGCCGGGAACACGAAACTAATATAAGCGCCTTTCAGCCTTAACTTATATCAAACCATACAAACATCCACTTAAAAAGATAGAAGTTGCGTGGACACCGTTTATGCTTAGACCCTATATGTCTATAAGATTTGAAAACATAATTGGTTTACGAATAAATTCCTTTATTATGGCTACACAGGGCGATGTGATCTAAAACACTACCACTAATCGTAATTATATATGAAAATTACGAACCTGTGCTAACATGGCAAATTCTAAATTCTCAAATCCACTTTCGCATTCATTAAGAATTAATAATTTAGATGATAGCTACGCATCTAATAAATAAAGCACAACCACGTTAGGCAATCGGAAATTTTTATCATAACACAATTTATTAAGGCATCGAATTACTAAATTACGTAAATAAATCCATTAGAATCCCATGATGGCGATTAGTTCATAATTAAACGAATCGTCATCATGGGATTAATTGAAACCATAATATTAATAATGATAATAATAATAATAATAATAATAATAATAATAACAACAACAACAATAATAATAATAATAATAATAATAATAATAATAATAATAATAATAATAATAATAATAATAATAACAATAATAAAAACAAAACTAAATTAACAATTACGATAAATTAAATATGAAAATTACGAAAGTTAGAAGGTAGAACCGAAATCGCTTCCAATGAAAGAGAATAGCGCTCCAAATAATCCTCGTAATTTCTTCAACCGAAATAATATTAAAACTAAAATTTGCAAAAATTAAAGTGTTTAAAAATAAAACTTAAAATTACAAAGAGAAGAGAGAATACAAGAGAGAATTGTTGTTCTCTAAAATGTTGTGTGTTTTACAAGCTTGAGAACTAGGCTATTTATAGCAAAAAATTAGCACACCACACTAATAAAATAAAACTAAAAAGAATTTAAAAAAACAAAAAAAAACAAAAAACAAAAAAAACAAAAACAAAACAAATAGCACACCAGCCGAAAGCAAACTAAAGTACTAAACAAATACATGGCAAAATGGCGGGCGGCTTTTGTCACTGCTGCTTTATATTCAGAAATTATAAAAATAAATATCTAATATTATTAGATATTTATAAATATAATTTTCTAATTAAATAAAATATTTATTAATATAAATAATTCCTTAAGTCCTAAGCTGCGGTCAATTGAGGGTCTGGAACCGGACTTCTTTTGCTTAACAAAAAATATATCAATTCCAACCGGGGTTTTCTCTTTAAGAATATATCACTTCCCATCCTTTTGTGATAATTCTATTTTCTTATTACTCGTCCAGGTGCAAATTACGGTCTATTGAGGATCTAAAACCGGACTCCTTTTGCTTAACAAAAAATATATCAATTCCAACCGGGATTTTCTCTTTAAGAATATATCACTAAAAATTTCTTTATGATAATTCTTTTTCCTCATAGCCCGATCACTTGATAAAATTGAGCCAGAAATCCACCGTTTTTAGCCTTATATTGCCTTGATACCTGAATTTGCGAGTTCTGCACAACAAATAATTAAACAACAAAAACGAATTAAAAGACACAACATACTTAAGGATAAACAATCAATATAGGTCCATTTAGCGCATAATAAGTGGATATAAAATCCACTTATCACACCCCCAAACTTAAACTGAAGCTTGTCCTCAAGCGAAAACAGACTCGTCTACCTCTAAATGCATGAATGCAAACGATGCAAGGATCCCATAGGCAAAGCAAAAACCAATTTAGCAGAGTGTCTCAGAGAATGTGATAACTCCAAATAGAGATCGACTAAATACCCGCATATTAACATGTACAAGTACAGAAACGTGCGTGTGTGCAATACTCATCAGAATTTCTCTTAGCACTAGATCAAAACCATACATATTCTTCGTCATAACAATCACAAGTTTATAAATAGAATGTACGCTAGACACTTCATAACCTAGAAACACCTCTATCATCATTTGAGTTAGACAGGAATTCATGCTTTATTAACAATTATGACGCATAATACTATACACAACACACATGCTTATTTGACCGTGCAATGGATGAGACCCCAAAAGGCTTATACAATAATACCCATGTAGCGAGCGTTAGGTCAGTGGATCCCAGACTATAAAAGCCTTAGGTCACTAGGCACAAAGTCCCCTCGTACTTAATTGCTCGAGTATTAAAGAGCTCACCCTGGCCAACTCTGCATACTCACAATCTCATAAACAGTATTTTTTTTTTCTTTTCTTTTTCTTTTTTTTTTGTTTTTATTTTTTTATATGAAATCTGGAATGAGAATTCTCATTTCCAACCCTAGACTACTCATATAAATATGAGCTGGCTACTAGCCAATTGACACCTATCAATTATTAACAAATACACACAAACTAGCATGAACCCTGGCTTCCCCCAAACTTATATTTTAGTGATTCTACGCTATCAAGGGAATAAAGAAAATTCCAAATATAATCAGGTGATTAAATTTCAACAACCAAACAAGCATGACCTTAACCTAGCCCAAAAGTAACTGATGAGTTGTGTAAGATTGTGTTTCTGTAACATGCACGTCAATTCTTAAGTATTTAAATCAGCCCTCTATCCATCATTATCACACTCAAATTCATCATTGACTACTAAACGGAATCGCCAAGCGCTACGGGATCAAGGAAAATATGATATGCAATTAATCATGATTATGCCATTTTTTTTTGTTTTTTTTGTTTTTTTATATGAATTATATGAAATTATACTAGCATGGTATATTATGAACTACATGAAACTGTATGCATACTATGACTCGATAAATCAATTATCCTAAATCACCCCCAAACTTAAAATGTTCAATGTCCTCATTGAAGGTAAAGATAAAGGATAAAAGAGAACTCCCCTAACTGTCGGCATCGTCACCCTCTTCGGGTGGTGAATCAAGTGGTGGAAATGAGCTCCAACCTGAGGCTAATCCTGCAACTCGCCAATGGCCTGCAAACTAAAAAAAAAAAAATCACACAAAATCAAACCACACATAAAAACCAAACCTATGGGTTGCCTCCCATGAAGCGCTTGTTTATTGTCGCTAGCTTGACGATTATACTGAGAATCATGTGGTGGCCAACTTGGTGGTATCAGCCTCACGGTTCACCGTGTCACCAAATGGGCTTCAATATCTGCCCATTCACTTTGAACGATTGATCGGGTGATTTCTCAAAGATTTCCACCGCTCCGTGTGGAAACACAGTTTTGACAACAAATGGCCCTAACCATCTCGATTTGAGCTTCCCTGGAAACAATCAAAGACGAGAGTTATATAATAAGACCGACTGACCAGGAACGAATACCTTTTGAATAAGACGACGATCATGCCATCGTTTCACTTTCTCCTTATAGAGCTTATTGTTCTCATATGCCTGCAATCGAAACTCGTCCATCTCGTTGAGTTGCACCATCCTTTTCTCACCTGCAGCCTTAAGATCGAAATTTAGCTTCTTCAAAGCCCAATAAGCTTTGTGCTCCAATTCTGCCGGTAAATGGCAAGCTTTCCCATAGACAAGCTGATATGGTGACATACCCAAAGGTGTTTTATATGTTGTACGATAAGCCCATGCGGCTTCATCGAGTTTTAAAGACCAATCCTTTCTCGAAGGACTCACCACTTTTTCCAGAATGCGCTTAATCTCGCGATTAGATACCTCGGCTTGGCCATTTGTTCGCGGGTGGTATGCCGTAGCTACCCGGTGGTTGATGTTGTACCTTGCCATGAGATTAGTAAACTTGCGATTGCAAAAGTGAGTACCTTCATCGCTTATGATTACTCGAGGAGTGCCGAATCTTGTGAAGATGTTCTTGTGAAGGAAGTTGAGCACGACATTGGCATTATTGGTCGGAAGTGCCTTGACTTCAACCCATTTGGAAACATAATCAACGGCTAGCAAGATGTATTGGTTGTTACATGAGGAAATGAATGGTCCCATGAAATCGATGCCCCAAACATCGAAGATTTCCACTTCTAGCATTATATTGAGGGGCATCTCATCCCTCCTAGATATGTTACCAACACGCTGACAACGATCATACTTCAGCACAAACTGATGGGCATCCTTAAAAAGGGATGGCCAATAAAATCCCGCTTGAAGAATTCGAGTTGCGGTCTTTTCACTTCCATAATGGCCACCATATGTCGTGGCGTGATAATCCCTTAGAATAGCCTCTGTTTCACTGTATGGCACACATCTCCTAATCACCTGATCGGCTCCTTGTTTAAACAGATATGGTTCGTCCCAACGATAACATTTGACTTCATGCAAGAATTTCTTTCTTTGTGCAAAAGAGAGCTCGGGAGGAATCACTCGACTCACCAGAAAGTTCACAATGTCTGCAAACCAAGGCTCTTCTTCTTGTACCCCAAACAACTGTTCATCAGGAAAGGATTCATTAATGACGGTTTTGTCTTGGGATGTCTTCCCAAGGTCTTCCAATCGTGAGAGATGGTCGGCTACTTGGTTTTCTGTCCCTTTTCTATCCTTGATTTCCACATCGAATTCTTGCAGCAGAAGAATCCATCGAATCAACCTAGGTTTGGAGTCCTTTTTAGAGAGCAGATATCTGATATCCGCGTGATCAGTGTACACAGTCACCTTCGTGCCAAGCAAGTATGAACGGAATTTTTCAAAGCCATAAACTATGGCTAACAGCTCCTTCTCAGTGGTAGTGTAGTTTAATTGAGCATCGCTGAGGGTTTTGCTTGCATAATAGATGACATGGAAAATTTTATTTTTCTTTTGGCCAAGAACGGCCCCAACTGCGTAATCGCTAGCATCACACATCATAGCGAAAGGCTCACTCCAATCTGGAGCAATGATCACGGGGGCTGAAATTAATTTCTTCTTCAGAGTCTCGAAAGCTGTGAGACATTCTTCGTTAAATTTGAAATGAATATCTTTTTCCAGCAGTTGACACAAAGGTTTGGAAATTTTTGCGAAGTCCTTGATGAAACGCCTGTAGAAACCTGCGTGCCCAAGGAAACTGCGAATCCCTCGCACTGAATTAGGTGGCGGCAGCTTTTCAATAGCTTCTATCTTTGCTCTGTCTACTTCTAGACCCTTCCTTGATACCTTGTGCCCGAGAATAGTTCCTTCTTGTACCATGAAGTGGCACTTCTCCCAATTGAGCACTAGGTTAGTTTCCACGCATCTTTTCAGCACCGAACCAAGATTTTGCAAGCATTCATCAAAAGATAGACCGAATACAGAGAAGTCATCCATGAAGACTTCTACGGTCTTGCCAATCATGTCTGAGAAGATGGCCATCATGCACCTTTGAAAAGTACCAGGTGCTCCACACAAGCCAAAAGAAACCCGCCGAAAGGCGAAAGTGCCGAACGGGCATGTAAATGTTGTTTTCTCCTGATCCTCAGGAGCAATGCAAATTTGGTTATATCCAGAATACCCATCCAGGAGGCAGTAATAATCATGGCCGGCTAGTCTATCTAGCATCTGATCATTGAAAGGAAGGGGAAAATGATCCTTCCATGTGGCTTTATTCAACTTCCGGTAGTCCATGCAGATTCGCCAACCGGTGACTGTTCGAGTAGAGATGAGTTCATTCTTTTCATTGGTAATCACAGTCATGCCTCCTTTCTTCGGTACACATTGCACTGGACTCACCCATGCACTGTCAGAAATGGGATAAATAATCCCTGCATCCAGCCACTTGATGATTTCTTTCTTCACTACCTCTTTCATAAGAGGATTTAGCCGCCTTTGGTGCTTCACTGTTGGTTTACTACCTTCTTCCAATGGAATTTTATGTTGACAATAAGCTGGGCTGATGCCTTTGATATCCGCTAGGGTCCAACCAATGGCTGTTTTGAATTCCCTCAGGACTCTTAAAAGCTTGTCTTCCTCAGAGTCTGAAAGGTTAGCAGATATAATCACAGGTAAGGTAGATGATTCACCAAGAGAAGCATACTTTAAGTGACTAGGAAGTGGTTTGAGCTCTAGAGTTGGAGCTTCCTCGATAGATGGTTTCATTTGCTGATGCGGCCCCCTTAGTTCTGGCAGATCCAATGATTCAACTGGTCTTTCAAATTTTCTTTGCCACGGCAAAGCATCCAGATATTGCAATTGTTCCTTTATATCATCTTCATCTAATGAATACTTTCCACTGAGGGCCCTTTCCAAAGTGTCATTCACAAACATGTTATCCAACTTTTCTTGTACCGTAGACTCAATCAAGTCTACCTTCAGACACTGTTCTTCTTCTATTGGAAACTTCATGGCTTTAAAAACGTTGAAAGTGACATTTTGATCATGCACCCTCATTGTAAGTTCCCCCTTTTGGACGTCAATCAACGTTTGTCCTGTCGCCAAGAATGGTCTACCAAGAATGATCGGAATCTTCTTGTCCTCTTCGAAATCAAGTATGACAAAATCAGCTGGGAAGATAAGTTTGTCTACTTTCACTAGGACATCTTCAACAACTCCCCGAGGATAAGTGATAGAGCGATCAGCTAACTGAAGTGACATGTTCGTCGGGGTTGGCTCAGGAAGGCCAAGTTGTAAGAAAACTGAGTATGGCATGAGGTTGATGCTTGCTCCTAAATCACATAAACATTTGTCAAAAGACAAATTCCCAATGGTGCATGGTATGGTGAAACTTCCAGGATCTTTTAGCTTAGGCGGTAACTTTTGCTGCAATACCGCACTACACTCCTCTGTCAAAGCAACAGTTTCTAAGTCCTCAAGTTTTACTTTTCTCGATAGAATGCCCTTCATGAACTTGGCGTAACTCGGCATTTGTTCCAGGGCTTCAGTAAATGGAATGTTGATATGTAATTTCTTAAAGACTTCAAGAAATTTGCCGAACTGCTTGTCTAGTTTCTGTTTTTGCAGACGTCGAGGAAATGGCGGAGGTGGATAGACATGCTCTTCTGCTTCTTTCTGTGCAGGGACTGATTGTTTAGGAGGTGGTACACTTTCTTCTACCTCCGTGCTTGAAATTGGAGCCTTACCCTTGTCCTCGGTATCTCCCAAGTTCACTGTTTCTTCATCGGGCAGAATTCTTTTTGCTCTTTCCAAATCAGTGCCTTCTGTGACTTTTCCCGATCTTAAAGTGATGGCTTTAATGTGCTCTTGGTTGTTCTTTCTCCCTGGATTAGCTTCAGTATCACTTGGGAGTGTTCCTTGTGGTCGGCTCATCATGAAACTAGCGAGTTGTCCCAATTGAGTTTCTAGATTTTTAATAGAAGCCGCTTGGCTTTTGGACGCCAACCTCAACTCCTCCAATTCTGCCTTTTCACTAGAAGATGATTGCCCAGAATTCCCATAGGATTGATGTTGAAATCCTGGGGGTTGAAATTGTCGTGGGGCATATTGTTGCTGATATTGGTGCCCCTGCTGATGCTGGAATCCAGATGGATTATATGGCCTAGCTCCAAACTGCTGATTTTGGTAGGGCTGATTTGATTGTTGTGCTCCTCCTTGATTGTTGCTCCAACTGAAATTTGGATGATTTCGGTTGTTCGGATGGTAGGAATTTGGAGCTGGTTGTTGCTGTCTTTGGAAATTGCTTACGAATTGAACCGACTCATTTGAGATGGCACATTGGTTTGATTCATGTGCTCCTGCACACAACTCACAAACACTGGCAACTTGATGAAATCCTCGTGCTGTCAAAGAGTCTACTTTTAAGTTCAAAGCCTCCAGCTGAGCTGCTAATGAAGTGGCTGTGTCGACATTAAGAATTCCTGCTACCTTCTGTTGTGGCATCCTCTGAGTTGGATTTTGATATTCATTAGCTGCCATCATCTCGATAAGATCGTAGGCCTCCTCATAACTTTTAGCCCATAATGCTCCCCCTGAAGCTGCATCTACCATTGGCCTTGATTGTATTCCTAGTCCATTATAGAAGCAATTTATGACCATCCAATTTGGCATGCCATGATGAGGGCATTGTCGAAGCATTTCCTTGTATCTTTCCCACGCTTCACATAAAGATTCACCAGACTGTTGAGAAAATTGCGTGATAGCATTCCTTATAGCTGCAGTCTTTGCCATGGGGAAGAATTTGCTAAGAAACTTTTGAGCTAGATCAGCCCAAGTGGTGATAGATCCCGGTGGCAGAGAGTGTAACCAACTTTTGGCCTTGTCTCTTAAGGAAAACGGGAAGAGTCTCAACTTCACAGCATCATCTGACACATTGTTGAATCTAAATGTGTCGCATATTTCTATGAAGTTCCTGATGTGTAAGTTAGGATCTTCCATTGCAGTTCCTCCGTACTGTACTTGATTCTGCACCATCTGAATAGTGCTGGGTTTAATTTCAAATGTAGGAGCCGCAATTGCTGGACAAATGATACTTGACTGAATGTCATCAATCTTCGGTTGCGAGTAGTCCATTAAAGCCCTTGCTGCTGCAGGTGCAACTACTTCAGCTTCTCCGTCCATCTTGTGAGTATTTGCTAGTTTAAGTACTTGCTTGGCTTTTAATGCTTTAGCACGTGTTAGCATAAAAATCCAAGTATCTGAACACAAATAATCACTTCAAAATATAAGATCAAATGTTCAAGTCAAACAAATTAACTTCTATTGTAGTAAAACACATAAACAAAATAACACCGAGTCCCCGGCAGCGGCGCCAAAAACTTGATGTGGCGGAAATGATACAATTAAAATCGCAAGCGCACGATCATCGTTTTAATATTTGAGATTCGATCCACAGGGAATAATATTTTCGCAAAACCTTAATTTCTGATTTAGGCGAATTAGAACGATTTTGGATTTTTGGAAAATTTAATTTTACACTATTTTAATTACTGAAAAGAAATTTAATCTATTTCTAAAAATGAACTTAATTAAATCTAATTTTATTTAACTAATTCAGAGTTAAGGGAAAAGAAAAATTACATTTTACTCTCTATTTTTATCCCTAAAGAAAATTTTATACTATTTAGAATTAAAAACAAAATTTATTAATTTACATGAAATTTTTCGTTATGATTCGTTAGTAAATTAAGCTCACCCCAAATGAACAACAAGAACAGTTACTACTAACTTCAACCATTACTACTAACTGCAAACGAAAACGTATCCACAGGACCATAGTGACAAAGCAAATCGACACTAACTCGGTAAACCCAACAAAACATTAAAAAAAACGAAAACAATAGTCGAACATACAAAGACCACGACTCAGAAATCAAGACTCAACCCAGAACGCAGAAAACAGCGACCAAGATTATGAATGCATTCGGCAAACACTACAGCGGGAAACAAACAGAACTCCAACGAACTCATAAGAATTTGAATACAATACCACACAACCATACGACTCCAAGAACAACTCGCAGTAACACAAAACTACAACTGCAGACAGACAAGACCAAGGACACTAATTAAACGTAGAACAGCTCTTTGATGCCAACAGCTTAAAGAACGACCATTCGAACAGCAATTAAAGAACGACCATTCGAACATAACAACACAGCTTAAAACCAGTGACCAGAACTTGAACATCAGAAACGAGTTGGACTCATACTTAGAACACTAAAACGACTTTAAAACGTGATCAAAAAAACCTGAAGCAACTAACAATCTAAATCAGCACTTTACACAACAAACTCGGAACTCAGATTTTTAACAAATTAACCCAGGATACAAAACGGGACAGCAGTAATTCAGACGCTTAAAATCTATGAACTATAGCACCAAGTAAACAGCATAAACCAAGGTAAACAAAAACAGTCATAGAAAAGGAAACAGCAAGAACAGTGAACAGACAAACAAATTCGCAAGAAGGCAAGTGGACTCGCTAAACAATCAGTAAAAATCAAATCTCAAATCGAATTCAAGAATCGTAACTCAACAAGCCAACAAAACCAAGACCCCGAAGCAATAGCAACAAAACATACAAACGAAGTCTACAAACAAAGACAAGGGAAATGGGACTTTTGAATTCACAGCTAATCGAAGGAGGAGAGGAATAGAGGGAGCTTCGACAGAGGGAGTAAGGGGAAGAGAGATGGGTTTGGGTTTGATTTGTGTGAAAATAGAAAAGAGGAAAGGGGGAGATGGCTTGGGGCTGTTGTGGTTGTACGAATAGAAGAAAACAGGGAAGGTGTTTGGTTTGCTTGAAAAGTAGTGAACTGGAAAACAAAAGAGAACCAAACCAAAAATAGAACTAAGCTGAGTTTTTGCTTCGATTTAAACAAATAAATGCAGAAAATTTACTAAAAATTCAAACGTTTACAAGAATTATAAAAATAAATTACAACTACTGATTTTGGGAGGAAACTAATCCTATTCCTAATCCTAAAACCTAATGACCTATTAAGATGAGAACTACTTCCTATTTATAGGAAAAGTTAGCACACCAATTAAATAAAAAAAATGAAATTATTATAAACTTTACAACTAATTCAAAACCAACTCCACCCACTCTCACTTTTCCAGATTCTTGGCCGGCCATGTTTTTATTGTACATAGATGGGTTCCGTAGAATTGTTTTTTATCCCGCACGACGTATAACTTTTAAATAATAAATAATTAATTTAATCCGAAAATTATAAAAATAAATATCTAATATTATTAGATATTTATAAATATAATCTTTCTAATCAAATAAATTATATATTAAATAAAAATAAATTCTTAAGTCCAAATCTGCGGTCTTTTGAACTTTATTTCTTTATTTTGCCATTTCTTCATTTTTCTCGAATTTTCCTGAAATGCAACAAAATAATTTATTAAAATACGAATTCAAGCAATAAATAGGCAATAAAAATATGCAAAATTATGCACTTATCAAACACTGTCTCTATTATGTCGATGTCGGGACCAGAAAAAATTTATTCATTTAAAAAAATTATTCATTTATCGAAATTGTACTGTATCATAAATCTGTATGATTAGTTTAATGAATACGATCCAAGCATCAAGTAAGGATTAGTTTAATAAATACGATCCAAGTATCAAGTAAGGATTAAAATTTTAATGTAGCAGGACCCTACCAGCCCTAATTTCTTTATAAATATGATGAAGGGTTACAACTTAGAACAAGAACAGTTGGCCGGCATAATTTCAAAATTTTGTATAATCATAGTTATCTCATTATCTTGTTGTTCCGAAAGGTGTCCATTCTTACTAATTTAACAGTTTCTATATTGCATATTTGCATGTCACTACCACCATGAACCAAAAGTCTTTGATAAGTCCGTGACGTATAATTAATTGATCCAGCGTAGGATAGATTCAATTTCTTGATGCTCCATGCATCCAATTTAATTTCTTCCATGATTGATATTTATTTCGAATTGACTCTAATCAAAATTTTATTTTATAGAATAGAATTTGTTATTTTTAGTTTTCAATTTTTTCCATGATTGAAATTTGTTATTTTTATTTGAAAAATAAGATTCAAATCCAATTTTTTCTACATATACTTCAATCTGAAATCTAAATTCAAATCGAATCAATTTGTTTACCAGAACATCAGTGGAGACCATGTTTTTTGTGGAGTCCTGGAGTCCACCTTTGTTCTACATACATTCATCCACATTTAACAATGTTTTATCAATGCAAAAACGATTTTAACCTGAACATGATCGTAAACTGCTCCGAAAAACGCCTAAACATCTCTTGAATTGATGTAAAATATTTAAATCGCTTTGTTCTTGAATACTTGGTTCTGCAAAATAAAATTTGTTATGCAAATTCAATATTTTGTCGTTGCGGGCAATATAATGTATATTTGTGATGAATTTCGACGATATTGTTGAAAAACCCTAACTAATCTTCGTGATGACCGTAGAAAATTGTTAAATGCAATGTAAAATGCTGATGAATGTATGCAGAACAAAGATGGACTTCAGGACTCCACAAAAAACATGGTCTCAACCCAACTCTTGTTTACCATACTAAAATCTTAGTTCAACTTGATTTTAAAATAAATTTGAAAGTAGGGTGAATCTGTATCTATATCTATATTATATAAAAACTTATAACCCATGTAACGCATTCAGTGTTTTATGAATGCATTAAATTTTGTTTGTCACAAAAAGAAATTATATTAAATTTTTTATATTTATTTGTTATTAATCTACAAATTAATTTGTTGTTAACAAATTAATTTATATATAAGATTTTACATGTTCAATTTAATATGTATTTTGCCTTGAATTCTTAAAACTTGATTTGGACGATTTTAAAGCCCACGTAAAATTAATAAAATAATATTTAATTTAGTGATAATTTAACAATTATTTTTCCAATTAAAACTACCAAGAAACATAAGAGAGAAGAAATTGACAATTTTTTACGTTGAAAATTCTATTCGATTTAGTAAATATACTTAAATTTCGTTTCGATTATCAAAATAACCTTCTTATTATTTAAGATAGTTTTACTAACAACCAAGTATAGTTTTAAAATAATTTTAAGAGGGATTTTATCCAAAATTTTGGTAGTCGGTAATCTGATCCTCAGTACGACAAAATAAATAAGAACAATCAGATCTTAAAATAAATAGATGAAAAATGTTAGATCAAGCATAAAAACCGTTGTATTTTATAACATGTAAATTAAAAAGTGTATTTATACTGAAATATGAAAAAAATCTATGATTTAAATCATTTATAATTAGATTTTTTACATTGAATAAGATTATCAATGTAGGTCTTCTATACTAATGTAAAAATTCGTAATTATATTTTTCTTAAGATTCTGAGCGTTTCCATTTGGACAATAATTGTTAAATCATCATTAAACTAAAGATAATTTTATAAATTCCGCGTGGGATGTAAAATCATTCAAATCCGATTTTTATATCTTGAAGATAGATGCCAAATAGTAAATGTGAATTTTTTTAAATATTAATAAGAAAATAAATAGAATTCAATTCAACTATTTTAATGATATCTTTTTCAGATTTTTTTAAAAAATTCAATTATAATATAACCTTTTTTATTTATATCCATTTTAGATTGTAATTTTTTTTTAATATGACATAATTTTAATCGTCTATTTTTAAAAATATTAAATTCGATAGTTGAGATTATTTTGACGGTACATGAACCAAAATTAAGAGACCAAAATTTATGGATAAGATCCATGGTATGCTTATTATATACAAAGATATAATTAGTGGATAGTATCCATATTTAGGTTTAGACAAAATTTTGCATTATTTTGATCTATTGGCCAATCCATCTTTGACTTGATTTATTAAAGAGCCAGATCCATTATTTGATATACGGTTAATTAATTAAAGAAGAGTAATATTAGGTATCCCAAATTGATACTAAAAAATTGCTCCTAAATGATGTGGCAAAGATTATATAGCATAATGGAATTTTTTTATTGAATGGTTGGTGTGGATGCAGGGTTCCACATTATTGTAACCAATTAAATTGATACACTTGGCATTTGGGAAATTTTTTGGGTACCAATTTGGTACCTAACATTTTCCATTTAAGAAAGTTTGTATACATATTTAAATATTATTAATATATTTTGAAAATGCACACCTAAAGGGGGTTTGAATAGGTGTAAACGGCTAACTATATCCTATTTTAACAATTTACCAGAAACAGCTTACTGATTTCAATTTTAACAGATGCAAATGGTACGCTGAATGTAAATGGTAAGCTGAATGCACAAGCAGTAAGTAAAGAGCAGGAAAAATAAAGAGCACCACAAACTTTTAGCCAGGTTCGACCCCTAATCCCCTATGGTCTACGTCCTGGTCCCTTACCAACCTGGTAAGAGAATATATTATTGATCAAATATAATCCGATTACAAGATACAACAATATATCTCCCTCAAACCCATTTGTTGATACAAATGGCTTGCTGAATAGACCTGATACAGATTATGCTCTCTAAGCTATACTACCCTAGTACACTTCTCCAGCAACAACCTCGAATCCCTACTATTCCAAGCCAAGTATCCAACAACTAACAATTACAATTGAACAATAAAATTAATAAATGATACAACTCAACCTATAGATTCTCTAAATAAGCAATACGAAAGATATATATATATATATATATATATATATATCTGTGTGTGTGTGTGTGTGTGAGCTCGAGAGAATCAAGAAGGAGAAAAGATTTTTCAAAGTAAATCAGAGTTATATATGTTCTTGAGGTTCTATATTTTCAGCAACCAAAAAAACGAAACCAAGAACATGTATTTAAATACTTAACACAAACGGTCACAAACCAATCCAACAATTATCCAACGTTTGGACCCAATCCAACGTTTAATTTGTTAATTTAGTTTACAACGTTAATGTTAACGTTTGAATGAAGAAGAAAGAGAGATAGAACGTGTAAGACCAATTCTTCAGAGATACATACGTATATAAAACACGTATAAAAGATTTTGAAAAGAGGATAAGAGTTTTAGTCAAAAACAAACTCCTATAATTTAGGAAATCTATTTTGAATGGAAAGATATAATTTAAAATGAGCTCTTATATATATAAATACGTATTCCATATTTAAATTATCCTTACAGCTGTTTAAGAGTCCATTCCTATATAATCTCCTTGATTTCCGCACTTCTCATCTTTCTGGACTGTTGACACTTGGCGTGCTAATTGTGATTTGTCTCTGCGTAAATGGCTTGCCAAACTATCATTGTATTCCAACTTTGGCTTGCTGTTTTTGACATACTGATTATACAATCAGTAAACTATATTACCCTGCAAAACGAAGTTAGTACACACAAAAATATCATGCTGTTTTATATCTACTGATAAGCCAAATGGCTTACTGTTTTTGATCATCAAAACTTAAGGAGTATCATATTTTTTTTAATATTTATGGTAAGATCATTAATGAAAAATAGCTCCATAGCCCGTGCGAGGCACGAGCTTATTCTAAATTTGCGAGTGTCAGAAGCAGTTTTGTCGCATATGTAGCTTAAAATTGTAGCACAAACATAATTTTGACAAGATGAAATGATTATTTTCCAGAACAACATTCATAGCTAATCTACGACATTCGTGCCTTTTCATCAAATTGCATGTTGAGTATGTCTCTACTGGGAATTTGTAATCTATCAACTTCAATGATTATTCATTCTGCATTAATCAAAAATAAAAGATAAAAAGATTTAAATACAATCACAATATTATCCATACATACATGCTTGAATATATATTACACAAATAGTCAGCCATACAACCTAGTTATTAGGCTATAACCATTAGCTAAGATAAACAATTTAGCTTTCGATTGAAGTACCTTACCAGCATATATAAATAGATAATTGATAATAGCAAGATCATTGGTAAATCTTGCATGATCTGATTGACGTAATCATTGCTACAAGGCGGAATTCTTCAATTCTGCTCTTCGAAGTTGAAATGTAGTCACTAATTCCTAGATCAACCGTTTGATCCAAACACTATGAAACCAAGTGACTTAAATTAGTGCTTGAGTTTTTTTTTTTGAGCTGTTATTACCAGAATGGGTGAACCTAAATTTAAGAAATGGAGAGACCAAGAAGAAGAACTTCCCAAATCCATACTGTCATAAGAAAGTGATAATAGATTGATGCATATTCTGTTCTACTATAATTAAATATGTTAATATATGGGTGGTTAATGTGCATGCAATTTACCTTACATATATTAATAATGAGCTTTATAATATAATCAAAATTGATGTCTAGCATAGTGGCAAGAAATCTCACTCCTAAGTTAGAGGTCAAGTGTTCAATTTCCATAGGAAACAATTTTTTTATCAATAATATAATATAGAAAGGGTAATTTAAAATTTAATTCCAAATAAATTGTCTCATAAGACCCCTTGTTGTGCTATTAATAATATAACTAGCTTTATAGCTCGTGCAAAGCATATGCATACTCTAGAATTGATAAGTAATTGGTGTGTTTTTGCTGCATAGTTTGTTATCGGGATCGCCTTGACGATATACGAGGCAGAAAAAATAGTTTGTGGTTAATCAAAATATCATTTTACACCTCAAGTATCACATAAGCAGCTCTGTGAGCATTAAGAAATATATCAATAGTGTCTTTCATCACAAACTCAGCTAAAATACCTATGAGATCATTCAATCACCTTCAAATCTCTAACCAATGCAGCCGAAATCAATGGGAAGTCCAAAATCTTTACTATGTATGCGTGGTTGTCGCCACGTTTTAACAACCTGAATTGTCCAGTAGTGTTGTACTATATCATCAGCATTAGCCCCTTAATTAGCACATAAAGAAAAATTTGGCCGACATTCCCAAGATCGTAATCTGAATAAACATACATAGTTGACATATTGAATTTGATGAAATAAGATTAATGTATGTTTTCCATGCATAGATATTTGTAGCTATGTTTGCAAAAAAATAAGTCTAAGAACCTTTTCACTCATATCAATATATGATATCATGAGGGAAAATTGTTGGAGTGAAATCTGAATGACAGTGTAAAAGTGAATTAACTAAACAATAAGTTCCTTTTCCAAATTCATACATACTTGCCTTGAAGAGTGTATTGCATCTCAATAACTTTTCAGGTCAAATTTGAATGTGTAGAATATAAAAAGAGATTCATATTGTTGTCTCGATAAGCTAATCATTTAAAGGCTCAGATGTATAATAATTAGGTTATATAGAAAAAAAGCGATAGGCAATAATTTTGGCATCATTTCTAATAATAGCTTTAATTGTAAATAACCTTATCTTATGGCCAATACGGATGCATGTTGTATCCAACTATTGGACGACTTCCTTCAAGATAAGCTTCTGAACCTTTTCCGGCATCAAATGGATGACATCAGTTTATTTTCATGTAATGCAGGAGCACTGTATAGAAAGACATGTGCACCTTCATAAATACTTTGCAGTTTGCATTTATCAACTCTAATTGACTTAATTATTGGCAAAACTAACTTAAGTATTGTTGGTTAATCTACATTAGACTTGGTAACTGAGATTAATAAATGAGGCCTATTTTAGCATGGAATCAACTTCTTGCACTCAAATTTTTAAAATCCAAAGTAGTTGAAAACAGAGCATCATCATATTCATACTCTAGTAAACACTTGAAAAGGATTAGAAACATAATGTATGACATTTTTGAGGCATTTGTGTTGGGCTCATCATATTTTGTAGTAAACACTTGAAAAGGATTAGAAGCATAATTTGTGGCATGATCACCAAAAGATTCCAAGTATTCTAAGCTGTGTGAAGATTTAATAGTCTTGCATCAACTCAGACTCTAGTTAGTTTTGTGAACTGTTAGTGTTGCATGCAAACATAAATAAACTGGTGTGCTTCTTGTTACAGGCTCACAAGACTTTTTAAAGACTGTAAGTGTTCTAAGCTATTTAAGGATTTAACAATCTTGTATCAACACATACTCTTGTTAGTTTCGTGAACTTTCAGTGATGTATGCAAAGATAAGGAAACTGCAGCATTTCCTGGTACAGGCTCACACCACTTCTTTTTATAGAATTTTAATCTTGCCTAAATTTCCATGTTATACACTTGCTTGTAAATCGAATTTTATGGTAAAATAAATGGAAAATATTGGCTTACTGATTATATAATCTAGAATAAGAGCAAGTCCAGTGATGGTGTTAAAAGTAGTGCTATTGCTATAATATAGCACCGAAGAAAAAACCACTCCAATGGGCTGCTAAACAAGGATGCGAAATAGCAAAAACCAAGTATAGATGTTGCTATAGTTACCACATAAGCATGCAAGTGGTAAATGAATTATTAAAGTAATATTGACAAACATAATTGTGCATTCAAAGATTAGGAAATTGAAATATTGCTTTATTTGGGAATTTTTGGTGCCATTTTGAAACAATACAATGGAGCACAAGTTCTATTTCAACATCAAAATTCACTTTCGATTTCAAAATATAGCAATAGTTATATGTATTTTAGCACCACCACTAAACTTGCTCTAATAGAAGTAAAATTTAGAAATTGTATTAGTTAAGTATATTAGCCGGTGTTGTCGGACAGGTACAAGGAGTAAATAATTCAATCTATAATTGTTTAAAATTATCTTAACTATATGGGAAAATAAAAGGATATATAAACTGCAACCATTCCCCATTATCAGCTCACAACACTATAAAATGCCTTAGTCTTGCCTAAAATTTCTTGGTTAACTTAATCACTTAGTATGTAACATTATAGGTTGCAGCCTAATATACCATAATTCAAATATTATTTTTGCATAAAATACACTACCGATAATAGAAAAGCTTTAGAAAAATTTGGAGACAAAGGTACAAAAAATAGCCAAAAAGTATCATGTCACAAAGAGACCGAAAATAGCCATGATACTTACTAAAAATGCTGTCAATAGCATTCCCCCAGGACTGATAATATGTGCCTTTGTTGTTCACCCTCTCTGTATCAGTAAAAGCCATAGAATACTTAAGAGAAAAAAGTTCCATGCAAGATAGGGTCGTCTACCAATAGGAATGACATTCGATTTAAAGAATAGTTCTAATAGCTAATATACAATTTAGGACTGAAGTTCCACCATTATAACTCAAAATAAAAGCAATTTAAAAAGACTGGACTTCATATGGATGTGCTAATCCAATTAGGATTACAGCCTTTGAATCACCAAGATTGGCATAAAAATCTGAAGTGAAGAAGCGAATTTTTGAAGGGGTCTGCAACTACGAAGCATAAAGGGGTCTGCAAATACGAAGCATACATACAACATTGAAAAACTAAAGTTCGCATTGTTCTAAGCTCGCATGAAAGTGGCTCTGCCACTGTCGATCTGAATAAATAAGATGTGTAGGAGTATCATATATATTTGGACAAATTAATGTAATAAAATTGATAAACAAATCATCTTATTCAACAAATCATTACTTTCATCTGCAACTGCACAGTAATAACAATATAATCGTACTATCAAGAGATAAATGTGTGCTAATCAGATCAAGTGCAATAATTCACTATGTGATGCCGTTTCAAGAAACAGAGAAAATCAATTTCAAGATACCAAAAGCAGATTTAGTTTAGATTTTGTCCCCATCAAGTAATCCATAGTCGCAAGTTAATAACAAAAATGTAGATCAAACGCATGTGCAGGAATTTTAGAACACCATAATAAATAGGAAAAGTTGATAGAAATATTTCAATGTGCAATTTATATTTCAAATCATAAAAAGTAAACTATGAGAAATATGCATCGTGGAAGTACCCCAATTACCATGGCAAAAGTGGCTTGTATGGGTGTCATAACCTCGTAAGGTATACATCCAGCCACCAACTCCCATAAAATAAGCCCAAAACCATAAACATTAACCTTCCTGCTATATGACTTGCATTTGATCATCTATGGTATTGGTTCCATCCAGTGATAAGTTCAAAAGTCGTCAGCCAGATGATCACAAGCTGTGTCACGACAAGTAATTCCAAAATTTACAATTTTCAGCTGAAAATCCTTATTTAAAAGAAACCTGCCCTGTTGAGCTTCATAGTTCTACCCTTCAAGAAGAAACCTGTGTGATCTCTAAGGAGAATTCCAATGGTGAAGCAAGTCGACCCTTCAACAATGCTTGCATCAAAATTAACTTTGAACTTTCCTCGTTTTGGTCTAACCCATTTAACATTCTCTCTGTTGTTAGCTGGAGTATGCACTTGTTGGAGATTTTGAACCTGGGACACAACCTTTTTCCAGTCATGAAGCTGCTTCAATCCCCAGTCTACTACAAAATCAGGAGTGACACTCTTCTCTTCCCATACCTTTTTATTGCGAAAGAACCAGATGGCCCAGAGAATCATGGCTGCTTTAGTAGTTTGGTTGTGAGTTTCAGTCACCAATTTGTTCAATAACCAAGTTGACGCATCCTCAACCTCCCATAAATTAAAAGACAAACCTGCATATTGCCAGCACTGTGAGGCAAACTCACAATCAAAAAACACATTGGGCATATGAGAGGGATCGTAATACGTCTTCTTTGCAGAATAGCTCGAACTGGAATATTATTTCTACAAAACCGCCAAAGAAAAAATTTCACTTGGATGGAATCTGCATCTTCCAAATTTTTCTCCAACCACTAGAATTCTTATTAGGCAGTTGCTGAACATTACTTTTTTGCCACAACCTGTAACCTGATTTGATAGCATACTGACCATATTTGTTATGAACCCAAGCTACTCTGCCAACTGTACTAACCTGAGGAATTTGCATATGCAATATGGCTTCTGCATCTCTTTCACTAAACAAATTTATGACTTTCTCCCTATCTCAACCTTCAGAGTTTTGATAAAATAAATTAGCCACCTCCATATTACTATCAATATTCGAATCAACATCAACCATAAAACCATCTTTCCCTGTAACCCAAGGATCTGTAGCAACCGTAATATCCCTGCCATTTCCCACCACCCATTTGAAACCTATATTTAATTCCTTCTTGGTTGTAAATATACCAGACCAAATGAAACTGGATCCTCCATCTCGAGTTGCACTTAGGATATGAGACTTGGGATAGTACCTGTCCTTAAACACACGAGCAACTAACGATTGAGGTTTGTGAATAAAGTTCCACACATATTTCCCCAGCATTGCTAGATTATAACCATGTAAGCTCCAAAAATCTAACCCTCCTTTTGCTTTTGTATTACTCAATCCAGCCCATGCAATCCGTGGAACTCCTTTAGTGATTGTAGACGAAGAACTCCACCAAAAACCATTAAGAATATTCTCAATTTCCTAACATAATTTCTTTGGGAGCAAAAAACGTGACATGCAATACGACGGGATAGCAGTGGCCACATTTTAACAGTACAGCTTTGCCAGCTTTTGATAAAAGCTTCACATTCTACCCCTGAACTCTTTTCCACATTCTGTCCTTCAAGAAACTGAACACAGCTATTTTCGACTTGCCTATTAATGAAGGTAATCCCAGATAATTTCTAGTAGAGAGATTATTAGTTACCCCTAACATATTCATAATTTCCAGTTGTTTATCTCTGCGGATGTTAGAGCTAAAGAAAACCCTTGATTTATGATAATTTACAGCTTGCCCAGATGAAATTTCATAGGAATCAAGAATCTCTCTAATTTTATTTGCTTCCCCATATTCAGCTCTAAAGAATAAAAAGCTATCATCAGAAAATAAAAGATGTGTAACAGGCGGAGCTGAACGACTTAAATTGCAACCATGAATGTAGTTATTTTCCTCTGCTTGATTTATAGCTCGTGACAACCCCTCCACACAAAATAAGAACAAATACGGAGAGAGATGATCCCCTTGACGCAACCCCCGTTTCGGCTTTATAGGACCTATAATCGATCCATTGAAGCAAAAAGAATAATTCACTACTTTTACACACATCATTATCCACTGAATCCACTTCGAATAGAAGCCCATTTGGTGCATTCTTGCGTTCAAAAAATCCAAATCGACCCTATCATATGCTTTACTGATATCAAGCTTTAGTGCTACTTCACCTACACCACCAGAGTGTTTTCTCTTCATGTGATGAATAATTTCAAATGCCACAAGCACGTTATCAGTGATATTTCTTCAGGGCACAAACGCAGATTGGTTCTCACATATAATTCCAGGAAGGATTACTTTAAGTCTATTAGCCAAGACCTTTGCAAGTATCTTGTAGAGCACATTATAAAGGGCAATAGGACAGATATCTGTCATCCGTTCAGCATTTTCCTTTTTGGGAATAAGGACAACATTTGTCTCATTCAGCTCAGCAGGGAATTTGCACTGGTTTAGCCACCCTCTACAAGTTTCAAAAACATCTCTACCCAAACTCGGCCAGAATTATTGAAAGAAAGCGGGGTTTAATCCGTCAGGTCCTGAAGCTTTGTCAGGATGCATCTGTTTCACGGCCTTAGTAAACTCATCAAAAGAAACCTCAGCTGTTAGAGAGGCATTCTATTCATCTGTCACAAGTCGATCCATGTTTTCCTCAGTCATCGATAGTCTGGTACCTCGTTCTCCAAACACACCCTTGAAATAATCCAGAACTACCTTGTGCATATCAGCTTCCTTCGTTACAGTACCCTCATCAGTCTGAAGCTTCAAAATAAAATTAGCTTTTCTCTTGGTGGACACAAATTGTGAAAGAACTTAGTTTACGTCTCCTTTAGCAAGCCAGAAGGTTTTTGTACGCTGCTTCCAGTAGCTTTCCTCGAGCCACAACAATTCGTGAAGCTTATCCTTCTCTAAAAAATAATTTTTGATATTATCTTCATCCATTTTTTCTGCCAGAGTATTCACAATTACTTTTTACTTTTGCAATTTGTCCCCGAATTTGTTAAAAAAATTACGTCCTGTTAGGATTTATGGGTGATAGCTTAGAGGCAACTTAACTAGTACTTAGTGTTATTTGTATAGACTAAGTAGAACATACTGTCACAGCCATAGTGTATCTTTGTAATCGAATAAACTATTGTCATGTAATAATTGTATCTCTTGGAAGAAGTTCATGCATTTGTTCAAGCCTCAAGACATACATAAGGAAGACAGAAAGAATAAATGTTACTATTACAACATTGACAGTAACGTTACAAGAAGACAACATGTTACAAGGTAACGATAGCATGTTTCATCTGACAGCAACATTGGCGGAAGAATGAAGACAACAACATTCTCACACTTTGACAGCAAGTTTGAAAGTCCCGACAGCATCATTGGCAGGGACTCATACTGTCATCCAAGGAATATTCTCATTACAGCAAGCTTGGCGTCAAAGGTTACTATTTCAATGGAATATTTGAATTGGGATTTATCTCAGTCAAACCCGTGACAATTTAGATGTTCAAGAAACAGATCTGCTGCATTTTATTAAAGATTGTAGCAGACCTGCAAGACTACGACCGAAGCTTGAGAGATCACAAGACGAAGCTCGACAATTCAAGAGTATGACAAGTCTACATCTACTAGAATTGTTTTAGCTAGTTTTAGAAAGAACCCAGATTGCTTTATGCTTAATGATAGTCTGTTTGTATAGCATTTTGGGAAAGTCACATGGGTGTGCAATTTGTAAGGAGCTGCCACTTGAAAATGACAACGGCTTCACAACCCATGTGATAGAGATGTTAGAGAAGATTAGTCTTTATAGATAAACATCTCTCATTCTTTCTGTAATTGATTCAAGAAGTCGAAGCTTGAAAAAATACTTTTTCTCGAGGTTGAAGCAACACTTCGCAAAATAAATAAAACATTTATTTTGTGAGAACTTCTTGAGTTACCACTTGTGTTTGCATTTCTTGTATAGATAGTTTATAATTTTTATCATTGTTGTTGAGGTAAAGATTTTGGAATTATCTATATTGCATTCAACCCCCCTTCTACAATATACTCCGGGACCAACAACTGGTATCAAAGCAATAGATTGACATAGAAATCTGAGATCATGACGAGTATACAGAAGTCAAGTGGTATCAAGATTCCAGTATTTGATAAAGAGAACTACAATTTTTGGAAAAGAAAAATCTTGTTATTTATCAAAGCTACACATCCTCTATATATGGGAATTCTCGAGAATGGCCCCTTCGCTCCGAAGAAAGAAGTAGTTGCTGCCACTGTGAATGGTGAAGTAATCCCCGCTCACTGGGTTGCTAAGAGACCCTCAGAATACACAGAATCTTAGAAAGAAAAGGTAGCCTTGGATGACTACTTACAACTCATCTTGCTTGATTCTCTCACACTGGACAAGGCCATGTGTGGAAATGTTATGGGATGCTCATCTGCTAAAGAGATGTGGAGCAAGATAGAGTTGCTGTGTGAAGGAAGTGAAGAGGTCAGAGAAAACCAAAGACAAATTCTTGTATCACAATATGAAGCTTTTATGGCCAAGCCTGGTGAAGAGCTCACCCACATGTTTGAAAGATTTAGTAAGCTAATAGCTGAGTTAAAAATTCACGGAAAGTTCTAGGACAAAAAGGAGATTAATGTCAAGTTTCTGCTCATTCTTCCTGAGCATCTTGAGCACAAAATCACTGCCATAAGAGAAGGGAGAAACTTAAATGATGTTTCTCTTGAGACCCTCTACGGTATACTTAAGTCATATGAACTTAAACTCTTTCAGAAGAGAGGTATTCAAACTGGAGCCAAAGGAAAGATGGCAAACATGTCTGGTGCCCTTGTAGCTCAAGAGCCACTTGTTTCTCTGCCAAGTGAACCCTAACAAAGTACACCACCAACACCAGTACCATATCTGAAGATTGAGGAGGTGTTGGATGATGAGGAGAAAGTGGTTTTACAGCTCAAAGATGTTGATGTTGAAGATGAAGACTTCTATCATTAGAAGAGATTGAAAGCATGGATAATCCAACCATGGCATATATGGCTAAAAGGTTTAAAAATATAAAGTTCAGAAGAGATAAGCCATATAAGTCACAGGGTCAGACATCTAAGTTCAATAAGGGAAACTCTTCAAAAGCTGCTGGTGGTGCCACAAGAGGAGGATACAAGACAGAAATGGTGGATAGGTCAAAGTTCAGATGCTACAACTGTAATGAGCTAGGTCATTTTGCCACAGAGTGCAGAAGGCCAAAACAGAATCAAAGAATGGAGAAAGGGTCTGGAAGTCAGTTTAAAAGAAATCAAGTAAGAGCCTATGTGGTTGAAGGAAAATGTTGGGATGACTCTGATGATGAGGAAGAGGAAGAATATGTAAATCTAGCTCTCATGGCTAGATCTGATGATGAAGCATCAAGCTCCTCAAATCAGGTACCTTCTTTCGTTTTACTTGATATGTCTAAAACGGAGTATAAGAAAACTATTGAAGAATTAAGTGCTGAGATGTTTAACATTCATGTTAGTTTATCTGCTGTCAATGAAGAAATTGTTAAGTTAACTGAACAGAATGAAACACTCAAATCTGAGAATGAAATGCTTTTGCTTAAAACCAGTCCATTAGATTCACTATCTCAAGAAAATGATCGACTAAAAAATGATATTGTCTGTGCTAAGGAGATAGAAGAATTCCTAAGGAATCAAATTTCTGAAAATGAATTTAAGCTTAAGGCATTTAGAAATTATTTTAAGTTAGTTCAGGAATATCATGAGAATCACACTGAGAACCAAAAAGTTGGAATAGGTTTCGACTATGGTAGGAGGCCTGGTAAGGCAACTGTGATTGATGATTGTTCAGATGGTGATGTTGTCGAACCTCATATTCTCAAGAGAGTTTGTAAACCCATTTTCAAAACTGTTCAAGCTGATTTTGATGAGAATTCCTTGCTCATCAAACAAGAGCTTCATGATGAAGATGAGTGTATTGACAGCACATCTACTGAAAGGAAAGGAACTGTCAAAACCCCCATAACAGAAACTTTACCAAACAATCAGACGGAATGTTCTAAAGAAGATGTCAACAAGGATAATACAGAAACTTTCAAAGATACTGTCAAGATAGTACCTAGGACAACAACTTCCAAACCTACTGTCAAGACAGCAGGTATGAAAGGTACTGTCAAGGGTAACTCGACAGCAACTTCAGGACATTCTGCCAACACAGATGCCTACAATCCTAGGAATACGAATGGCAAGTTAGGAATAGATAAGAAAAATGGCTATGCGTATGTCAAGAATGCCCCTAGGATGCTTTGCAATAATTGTGGATCCTCTCAAAACTTAACACATGTTTGTAAGGAACCAAATGATAACAAGGTAAACGCAACCAAGGTCAAATGTAACTTACATAGAACCCCCATCATGCGAAGAACTGTGAATGTTTGTAGTAACATTGACTGCATGCCATGCAAAATCACTGCCATGAGTACATGTTTTAATCTGCCTATTCTATCTACTGAACCATGCTCCTATATGCAAACTGTTGAGACTTCTGAGCCTGCCAATGATGGTAAAAAGCAGCTTCCATTAAGAAAAAGACCAAGTCTTATTCTAAAATTGAGTGGGTAGCAGAAGAAGTCAAACAGGATGATTCAAGTGTTGATTCGAATGTGAGAAACGATGATATAAAATGTGATGCTGTAACTGCAGGACCCAATAAGGATTGGGTACTAGATGCAAGTTAAATATCATCTGTTTTGCAGGATAAGAAAAGGAAACAAGTGATCATCGATAGTGGATGTTCTAGACACATGACAGGAGATAAAGCCCTGCTATCACACTATGTTGAAAAAGCTGGCCCAATCATAACTTTTGGAGACAATAACAAAGGTTACACTGTGGGATATGGCTGTTTGAAAATTGGAAATGTTGTCATTGAAGATATTACTCTTGTGGATGGATTAAAGCACAACCTGCTCAGTGTCAGCCAATTCAGTGATAGAGGATTCAAGGTTGATTTTGACATGAAGATCTGCAATATCTATCACAAGAAGGATGGAAGCCTTTCTCTGAAAGGAGTAAGAAAAGGAAGCTTGTTCGTGGCAGACTTAAACTCTGCAAAGAAAGACAAGGTTTACTGCTTTTATAGTAAAGCAACAGTTGGTGATAATATGTTTTGGCACAAGAAGCTCTCCCACCTGAACTTCAAGACCATAAATATTCTAATGAAGAAGGAGCTGGTGAGAGGACTACCTCAACAAGAATTCTGTCAAGAAGGATTGTGTGAGGACTGTCAAATGGGAAAATTGAGAGAATCTGTACATAAGTCAAAGCAGCCAAACACCAACACTGAATCACTCAAATTGATTCATATGGATTTATTTGGACCAGTTAATGTGCAATCATTAACAAGAAAGAGATATGGCTTAGTCATGGTAGATGACTATTCTAGGTACACCTGGGAAAAATTCCTAGAATCAAAGGATGAAGCTGCTCAAGAGATCATTGATCACATATGGGTTCTTGATAGAACTCCTAATGCAAAAGTTCAAATTCTAAGGAGTGACAATGGAACTGAGTTCAGAAATGCTACTCTTGGAAACTTCTGCAAAGATGAAGGAATTGTTCAACAATTCTCTACTGCTAGGACACCACAGCAAAATGGTGTAGTAGAAAGGAAGAACAGAACTCTCAATGAAGCTGCAAGAACTATGTTGAATGATTCAAAATTACCAACATACTTCTGGGCAGAAGCTATCAACACAGCTTGTTACACACAAAACAGAACCTTAATCAACAAGACTTATGGGAACACTCCTTACTATCTATTAACTGGAAAGAAACCCACTGTCAAATACTTTCATGTATTTGGAAGCAAGTGTTTCATAATGATAGACAACCATGAAAGAAAAGGAAAGTTTGATGCTAAAGTACATGAAGGTATTTTTCATGGGATATGGATTAGAAAGGACTGCCTATAGAGTCTATGTCATAGAACACAAAGTCATTGAAGAAAGTGTGAATGTCACATTTGATGAAACCAAGTTCCCTGGACTGCAAGAAGATAGTCAGATGCAGCATCTGAGATTTGAGAATCAAGGATACTTGGAAGAAGAAGAGATTGTTACTGAAGAACCATCTTGTACTTAAACTCTTGAGTTTGGAGGAGATGTTATCAACACAAATAATGTTAATCAAGCTCCAGATTAGTCACAAACAATTACATCTAATCATGAAGCTGATGGTGACTCTGGAGATCTTGAAGAGCATGGAGAAGACAACAATGTGGAAGAATCAATTCCTCAAGAAGGAACTGATCAAGCAGAACAGAATAGAAGCTTGCCCAGATCCAATAAATGGAACAAGGATCACACCTCTGATTTAATCATTGGCAATCCTTCCACTGGAGTAAGGACTAGAAGAAATGTCTCTCCTGACAGCATGCTCTCCTGTTTTCTATCACAAATTGAGCCAAAGACAATTGATGAAGCATTGTTGGATTCTGATTGGGTGATAGTTATGCAAGAGGATCTCAACTAATTTGAAAGAAATAATGTGTGGAAACTAGTACCAAGACCTAAAGGGAAATCAGTTGTTGACACAAAATGGGTCTTCAAAAACAAGTCGGATGAAAGTGGAAATGTGACAAGAAATAAAGCAAGGCTAGTGGCCAAAGGATACTGTCAACAAGAGAGAATAGATTATGATGAAACATTTTCACCTGTTGCCAGATTTGAAGCTATCAGAATATTTCTAGCCTATGCTGCACACTGCAACTTCAAGGTCTTTCAAATGGATATCAAAAGTGCCTTTCTTAATGGAGAGCTAGATGAGGAAGTGTATGTTGAACAGCCACATGGATTTGAAGATTCTGAGTTGTATGACTTTGTCTACAAGCTGTTCAAGGCACTTTATGGTTTGAAGCAAGCCCCTAGAGCTTGGTATGATACACTCTCTACCTTTCTGTTAGAGAATCAATTTATAAGAAGTGTTGTAGATAAAACGCTATTCTACAAACATCATGGCAAGGACATCATTCTGGTACAAATCTATGTTGATGACATAATCTTTGGTTCTACAAATGAAAAGTTGTGTAAGAAGTTTTCATCTCTTATGAGGAACAAATATGAGATTAGTATGATGGGAGAACTATCATTCTTTCTTGGTCTGCAGATTTACCAAAAGTGTGATGGCATTTTCATTTGTCAAGCAAAATATGTCAAGTAACTGCTCAAGAAGTTCAACTTGGAAGATGCACCACCTGCCAAGACACCTATCTCCACTGTAACCAAACTGGATCTAGATCCTAAAGGAAAGAAAGTGGACTCTAGTACGTATAGAGGCATGGTTTGATCACTGCTATATCTAACTGCTAGTAGACTAGACATAATGTTTGCTACATGTCTTTGTGCAAGGTTTCAAGCTGATCCAAAAGAGTCACACTTGATTGCTATTAAGAGAATCTTTAGATACTTGAAAGGCACTCCAAATTTAGGCCTTTGGTATCCTAAAGACACTGGATATGATCTAGTTGGATATTCCGATTCAGACTTTTCTGGATGCAAGATTGATAGAAAGAGCACAACAGGAAGCTGTAAATTTCTTGGTGGGAGATTAGTGTCATGGTTTAGCAAGAAGCACCACTCTGTATCTACCTCAACTGCAGAAGCTGAATACATTGCAGCTGGAAGTTGCTGTGCTCAAATTCTTTGGACGAGGAATCAACTTTTGGATTATGGTTTAGAGTTATCAAATCCAATCTACTGTGATAACACTAGTGCCATAGCCATCTCAGACAATCCAGTTCAACATTCTAGGACAAAGCGCATTGATATAAAGCATCATTTCATAAGGGAACATGTTGAAAAAGGAACTGTGAGGCTGTTCTACATTTCTACGGAAAAGCAACTTACAGACATTTTCACCAAGCCATTGGATGAAGCAACCTTCAATAGGTTGGTAAGTGAATTGGGAATGCTAAATCTGGTATATTAACTTACTAGTTTTTACATTTTCAAGGTGTTAAATTGCAGCTCGTGATAGTAGCCTTCAATGTTGCTGTCATGAGAAGTTACTGTCTTATGTGCTACTTGTTATTGACAGCATGTCTGCTATGACTATGCTAAATTGTAATTACATGCGTATTTTAACTTATGTAATGAGTAGTTATGTGACATTAACTTAAATCACATACGTGCATGTGGTAATTAGTCATGTCATTTGAAATGACCCGGGGTAATTGTCAGTCTTTTTCTTTAAAGTTAAATACTTTATTAAAAGGAAGCGTGTGGGAAACTGTAGCGTCTCCTAGTGTGCTATAAATAAGACCGAGGCCAAACCCCTATTTTCCTTCATATTATTCATAACACACTAAGGAGAGAGAATAAGAGAGCTAATGGACTGCAAACCCAAGATTTCATGCGAACCCGGTCACAAAGAGGAAATTGAAAACCTGTTCGATCTGATGGATACAGTACTGGAGGAAATGGAAGCGGAGAAAGAGAAGAAGGTTGAAGATGATTTGGCAGCCTGGAAGGAGTTACTTGACTTTGTCGAGGCTCTCGTTAAGGCAGAAGGGTTAGGAGAAGAAATTGTTGAAGTGGAGCTGTATGAACTTGTTTCAGATGATGAAGCATAAAGTTGCTTTGTATTGTCTTTATATTTTTTTTAATGAAAAGTTCATCGTCTTTTTCCAGTGTTCTTGCTTGTCTTTTTACTTTATTCTCTTACCTTGGCTATCTGTTGGGTAAATGCATGTATGCATGTGTGTATATGTGAATGTGTGTATGTGTGCCTGAAACGGATATGCGCTCTAATTGATTAAAATTCTAATTTGTAATTTTAATTAAGTAATAGACAAAATTCGTTTAAAACCCATGACGTTTGAAATTTCCGCATAACTTGCTGTCAACAAGGAAAGGTGCTGTCATGAGATTTTGTTTTAAAAGAAAATTATCTATAAATTACTTAACGGTGATAGCATGTTCTCGCTCCAATGTTACTATCAAGCGAAACATACCATAAGTAAGAAGGTACATATCTGTTAGGCCGAATACATAATTAATAATCAACTTTGTATGAGAGTTTAACAAGTAAAAGCGTTTATGCACTTAAAAACTTCTTGTATTACAAACCCTCTTCGTGATGTAAATTATCACAAAGAGCTGCTAGGTTACAATAAAGATAATTCGTTGTACGATACCCTTCTAGGGTTAACCTAACTGTATTTATATAACATACAGCTACGATACAATCTCTAATTGATACTCCTAATAATCAGCTATACAATGATATCAATTACAGATTGTCACACGTCTCCTAAGTCAACTTGATCTCTTTGATAGCTATCCAATCTTCAAAGATATCACTTCCATAATAAATCTTCAATCACTGTTGACCAGTAGACGCTTCCTCCAGACAGAGTTTTACAAACTCTGTCGAGCTTCCATCTGTCAGAGTTTACACTAAACTCTGACTGCTTCCAGCTAAACTCTGATAATTCACTGTAACACTTAAACACTGATTAAAACACATCAATTATATTTAACAATCTCCCCCAACTTGTTCATTATCAAAAATGCACAAGTTAATGACAATAATTGATGATGTCAAAACAAATAGACAAATACAGTGTTTATACAAATTCAGAGTTTAAGCTTCTACTTAACAAAAACTACAGAGAATAAGAAAATCCTTACAGACCTTAATCTCTTATCACTTCAAGATCTGGCATAGCTCTGAGATAATCTATGAGCAATCTTCTTTCTGCATTTTCAAGCTCAATCTTCATAGCTTCTTTAATTTCTCTGAGCTGAGGATCACTCTCATCTGTCTGATAGATAGCAGCCCTAAGATCATAGATTTTGTTCCTTCTCATCTCATTTCCCAGTCTGATAAATCTGACTTTTTCTGACTGTGAATTGAAGTCAAGTACTGTGATTCCCAAATCAGTCTTTAACTTTGCAGTACCTTTCTTCATTTCAATGAGATTTCCTTTGTAATCCCTGTACTTAGGAACATATCTGCTATTATATTTCTCTCCTCTGATTGCCAGATTCTGAAGCATTCTCTGTCTGAGCACATTAGCAACTGATTGAGTCCTTTGACTATTCACCTTGAGAAGATATAGAACATACTCTAGTTCTTCCCAACATTTCAAGCCAATATCATTTTCACCAACTTTAAATACTGTCCCATCAGCCATGAAGTACAAGAGAAAATCCTTTTTTAAACTCTTCTGATGAACTAACTGTACTGATTCCAGTCTGTCCAAACTCTCTTGAGGAACACCACGACCTGGAACAGCCAGTGAAGAAGGATCTCTAGGACCAGTATATTGCCTTTTGTCTCTGTGTGAACCTAGTCCACCCTTATTATTTCCAACTTTGCCAGACAAAGCTCTTCCATCAGAAACATTCATAGAAACTCCAGATAATACATTTGGATCATGAATTGTTCCTTTCCCAAAAACCGATTTCAACTGAGAAGAGTGTAAAGGTGTGATCATTACTTGTGATGCAACAGAAGTTGTAACTTTCTTCTGTGAATTTTCTCCTTCAATGCCTTTCAGCTTGAGTTTAGCTTCTGCTGCCATTGTTTCCTTTGAAAACCGAGATCTTTGACTAACATCAGCCCTTTCTTTGATCACAACACCTTTAACAACAGGTCTAGGAGCTTTTCCTCTTTGT
This sequence comes from Saposhnikovia divaricata, assembly GCA_036435485.1. Lineage (NCBI taxonomy): Eukaryota > Viridiplantae > Streptophyta > Magnoliopsida > Apiales > Apiaceae > Saposhnikovia > Saposhnikovia divaricata. The sequence goes on along the minus strand of CM071595.1, from coordinate 62,046,364 downwards.
AACTTACCAGACTTTAAAGCCTTGAGATGTTCTTCTTGTAAACTCTTTTCTTCAGCTTCAATGTCCTCAATCGTAACTCCTTCCTCATTCTCTTCAATAAACAGCTTAGCAGCCAACTCTTCATCAGTTTGTGGATTAGAAGGTAACAGCAAACTCTTGGTCTTTGAAGTACCTTGAGTATCAGTATTTCTCCCAACAGACTGTGATTTAGATGACTTGCTAGTTCTCAAAGTTTGAACCTCTTCAGCCTTGTTCTTTCCTTTACTACTTGCCCCTCCATCTCCAGCACTATCCCTTCTGACAACTCTCTCCCCCTTTTTGACATCATCAGGCATAAGAATAGATGTAATTAACTCCAAGGAGGTAGCAATAGAATCAATTTTAGCAGATAAGTCAGACTGATTCTCTTCAACTTTACTCAGCCTGGCAAAGAGATTGTCTTGAGCTGTAGAGAATTTTGTAGTCACTAGTTTTGAATCTCTTTCCATTTTCATTTCTCTAGCTACAACCTCATTCCTCAAAGCAGTGATTGCCTGTGTAGTGTCATCAAATCTTCTATCCAGAGTTTTGACTTGAACTACAGTTGCTTTTAAGCAAGAAAGAATCTCTGGATTGGAGATAGTATCAGCATTTTGCTTAACAAAATCAGCTGCTCTTCCTCGTGGAAAAATACAATCCTCTTTGTACCATTCAGCAGCATTCTTTGCAAATTGTGCTCTCTCAACTTCATGAGACGTACAAGGTTGAGTGAAAGGTGTATGTTTATTGTCTCTTTGTACCGGTGCACTCAGAGAAGAATCAGAGTTTGCACTACTTTCACCTTCAGGTTCAACACTTGTAGCTTTAGCATGTTCATCTTCAGCCATAGTTTTAGCAATTTCTTCTGTAGGCTTGTCAAGATTTTCTACATGTTGCTCAGGCTCAGCAACTAGCAAAGACTGAGAAGTAGCCTTGATTGCTTGATCAATTTCATCTCCTCCTTCAACAGTTTGGTGAGCATCAGATAATAACTCAGTATGGGATGCCACAGCTTCAGAAAGAACAACCGTAGGTTGATCAGCTACACCAGTATCAGAGATAGGATCAGAGAATGGCATAAATGAATCAAGAATATCATTTATTGGAGAAAGGCCATCTCTAGCATCCTCTTCTGCAGGCATTTTTTCCTCTGCAGGCACTTCATCCTCTGTAGGTATTTCAACCTCTGCAGGTATTGCATCTTTCTCAACTTCAACAGGAGGTAGTTGCTGTGAAACTACCTCTGGAGCATCAATATCTTCATCCACAGAATCAGAGAATACCAGTTTTCTTCGCTTTGCTAGAGGTACATTATCTGAATCCTCTTCACTAGATGGTGGAGTTTGTTCTACCACTGAGAGTGATTTAGGTATGTTTGCCGTTTGTCTTATTCTTTTCACTCTTCTAGTATAAACAGCTCCAGGAGATGTCTGTTTTGATTTTCTTTGTGTCTCTTTCGCCTGCTTAACCCTTGCATGTCGTTCAGTAATTGCCTTCTTAACTCTTTGTGCTTTAGACTGTGATTCTGGTGGAGATTGTGATGATTCAGAGTTTGTTTGTGGAGTGGGTGAAGGTTATTGTAGGTGCTGAGTGAGCAGGTGATTCAGTGTTTGGTTTTAGAGTACGATCAATGTTTAACGGTTCAGGTTGAGGTTCAGGGTGTGGTTCAGGTTGTTGTTGTGGTTGTGATTGTGGTTCAGGTTGGTGTTGTGGTTGTGGTTCTTGAGGCTGATTGAGGAAATTTTGCAGAGCAAGTGGCATGACAAAAGCAGGGAGATTTGCTTTACCAACATCCTTATTAGTCATATCAGAGAATATTCTCTTATTGACTCTAAAAGGATAAATTTCATCAGTATCATCAATTTCTAGACCATGTACACAAGCATTGAACAGCATTTGACAAAAACGAGCATAATAAACAGTAGTAGATTCTGACAGTTTATCACCTAAGTTCATCAGAACATATCGACCAAAATCAAAATTACTACCATAGAGTAGAGAATACCCGATTTGGAGACTGTCTATTGGAATGGCATCCCAGTTGGTAACTTTCTTCTGGAACGTCCTTGTAATGCAATCAAAGAAAAAGTTCCATTCCTTCCTGAGATTTGGTCTCTTTATACCGCCAAGCTTGTCAAGAGATTCCATGTAACCTATCTCTTGTAGCATCTCTCTCAAATAAGTTTCATTAACCAGAGTATAAGAAGTATGTGTGTCAAACCCCATTGTATCTCGTACAGTTTGCGGAGTTATCACATAATCTTGTTCTTCATAAGTGAAGATGATGTTAGGAGTCCCATTCTCTCCTCCATCCACATAAACTGAATTCTGCCAAAATGTAGCAATTTGAGATGCAGAGAGAGTATCAGGTCCAACCAGAGCTCGTCCAATCTCTGAATCTCTCAAGAAATTCTGTATTAGATGAAACGGTTCTGAAACAGGTTCATGATAGAGTGGAGCTTCATAGTTGTTAGGAACAAACCGTAAACCAAGAGCAGTGAATGCTTTAGAAGCCATTGAGTTAAGAAATTTGCAAGAATTTCCAAGAGAAATGTGTGTAGAAAAGGTGTTTGCGAGAATGCCCAAGTGAAAAAATGAGAGAACTGTGAGATGTAAGAATAAAACACAACCGTTTGGACACAAAAGTAATTAGAGTAATTAAAAACCCAATCTCTTATGTAACAAACACTCAATCAGTTCCTAGATTAATGTGTAGTGGGACACAATAATGGGTGAGTGGGACACATTAATGGGCAAGTGGGTCACGTGCGCGTATTTTTAAGAAGAGTATTTAGCAAATTAAAATAATAAAATATTTGATTTAAAAAAAAATCAAATAATACTCTCTTAAAATATCTGGACCCAATTAAAAACAGAATATGAAGCGTTTACCTGTTGCCTTTAATAACCAGAATACGAAGCGTTTAAGGACTTCGTTGCTTACCCATCTCTATTTAAGACCTAGAGACTTGCTCAAATTAGTTCATTAATCCTTTAACCTTTCAGTCTCCCCTGTAAAATCACAAACCCTTCAAACAAAACACTCTGAAAAAACAATGGCCAACCTTACCATTAAAGAAAAGAACCTTCATCTTGTCGAGAATAGGGATATCTTCAGCTATACGCGTGAATAATTTGAAGCGTTTGAGTGGGAAAGGCAGCTTGAGACGCTGTGGCTGCAAATGGATGCCGATCTGGAAGTGATCGAGAGAGAGAAACCTGCAAGGGTGATCGACATCGATGCTGCTCTCCAAGCAACATTTGCATGGCTCTCCTCGAAGGCATCCTCATCCAACACCACCAACCATTGTTAATGAATATGTCATCAAAAATAACCTTATCCCTTCAACTTCCATCCAAATAAAGTGGCAAAGATGGGATCTGGGATTTTTTGCTAACAATGGAGTGGTTTGGACTGACCTTTTATTTTCCTGTTGAATAGATTAGCAGATAGAGAGAACAAAAAGATGTAATATTTGCTTGTAATCTCTTTCTTATTATCAATGAAAAATTATGTTTCTCTAATCTTATTCATTGTGTTCTGCAATTTTTATTTATGTTTTATGAACTGTTCTTCAAGGAAATAAATCAAAGAAGAGAATATGAAAACTAATTAAAGTAATCATATAAAGAACACATTCATCAACAATCCACTGATTAACAGTTGTCAAAATCCCTATTTACTCCAAAATTTTCAAATTATCCAAGTGAAAATTTACCTTAGAGTACAAATCACGAATCAACAGCGTTTGTCAATTCTCCAATTTTATCACCGAAACCCTTTCATAAATTGCACAGTTGTGAATATATGTGTGTGTGAAGCAGAGTTTACTAAATCAATTTTTAGAGCATCTAATTTTTCATAAAATCCATAAAGTAAATCAATAAACACTAGATGCACAAACTGTCATAGTAAACACTGACTGTATGATGAAAGCTAAACTCTGAAGTACTCAAACTATATACAGTAACTTTTATTTTATACCCCCTCTATATACAATTTTTTTTTTTATTCATTCCAGTAATCAGAGGTTGGAACCAGTCACCAAAAATTCAAAAATTTTAGCCCTTATCATTTTGATAAGTTCCTGGGTCATCCTAGTATTTAACTAGTCACCAAAAATCAGAGAATTTTAGTACATATTATATACCAATAAGTTCCTGGGTCATCCTAGTATCCAACATAATCTCAAAGGAGTATAACTACCTATATACATTTTCTTTGGGGTATTGCAGTAAGCATTTTATTCTATCAGAGTATAACTAACAGAGTTTAGAGTTCATCAACATCAGTAGTTTTTCATGTAAGGTAATGCACACAGTATTTATAGACTCAGAGTTTAGGACAAAATAAACTAAGAGATGCTATAAATATAAGCCAGTATCTTGCTGTGTTAACTTTCTGCACAATCTAAGATTAGATCACAATAACTCAGAAAGATTCATGATTAATTGCTGAGAATCATGCTTCATACATATTTCTTCATTGGTGTTTTCATTCAGACAAAAATCAACTCAGAGTTCGCAGAGTTTATCAAACTGATTAATAGTGAATGACATATAGGCATGCTGACAGAGTTTAACAGAGTATGCATAACAGAGTTTAATCAACAGAGTTCACTTAGCATTTAACCAAACAGGAAATATGAGTAAACCACATAAGTAAAATTTGAATCTAACCAACATTCCTAGTCAGAACCAGAGACCATTCCTAGTTCATTGACCAGTCTTGTAAATGTAGCTTCACTCAATGGTTTAGTGAAGATATCTGCAAGCTGTTGTTCTGTAGACACAAAATGTAGTTCAATATTCCCTTCTTCCACATGTTCTCTAATGAAGTGGTACCTTATGCTGATGTGCTTGGTCATTGAGTGCTGTACTGGATTACCTGTCATTGCAATAGCACTTTGATTATCACAGTAAATAGGGATTTTACTGTACCTCAATCCATAATCCAGCAATTGATTCTTCATCCATAAGATCTGTGCACAACAGCTACCAGCTGCAATATACTCTGCTTCTGCTGTAGATGTGGAGATTGATTTCTGTTTCTTGCTGTACCAGGAAACAAGTCTGTCACCAAGAAATTGACAACTTCCACTAGTGCTCTTTCTGTCTATCTTGCAGCCTGCAAAGTCTGCATCAGAATACCCAAGTAGCTTGAAATCTGATTCTCTAGGGTACCACAAACCTAATGATATGGTGCCCTTGAGATACTTGAAGATTCTTTTCACAGCTGTCAGATGTGGCTCTCTAGGATCTGCCTGAAACCTTGCACAAAGACAGGTTGCATACATGATGTCAGGCCTACTAGCTGTCAAGTATAGAAGAGATCCTATCATGCCCCTGTAGTTTGTCATATCCACTGAAACTCCTGCGTCTTTGTCCAATTTTGTTGCTGTTGCCATGGGAGTTGATGCAGATGAACAGTCAAGCATACCAAATTTCTTGAGAAGATTTCTGGTATATTTTTCTTGATTAATGAAAATACCATCATCTGTTTGTCTCACCTGTAGGCCTATAAAGTAACTAAGCTCTCCCATCATGCTCATTTGATATCTGGACTGCATGAGCTTGGCAAATTTCTTACAGAGTTTATCATTAGTAGACCCAAAGATAATGTCATCAACATAAATTTGAACTAAAAGGAGGTCACTTCCTTGATTGAAATAAAACAGAGTTTTGTCAATTGTTCCTCTGTTGAATCCACTTTCTAGAAGAAACTGAGCAAGTGTCTCATACCTTGCTCTTGGTGCCTGCTTAAGTCCATATAGTGCCTTATGTAGCCTGTAGACATAATCTGGATATTTGGCATCCACAAATCCTGGTGGTTGTTCAACAAACACTTCTTCTTCAAGCTTTCCATTCAGAAAAGCACTTTTCACATCCATCTGGAACACTTTGAATTTCTTGTGAGAGGCATTTGCTAGAAAAATTCTAATTGCCTCCAATCTTACAACTGGAGCAAATGTTTCATCATAGTCTATTCCTTCCGGCTGTGAATAGCCTTTTGCTACCAGTCTAGCCTTGTTCCTTGTGATAACACCTTCACTGTCAGTCTTGTTTCTGAAAACCCATTTAGTACCAACAATAGATCTGTTCTTTGGCCTTGGTACAAGGGTCCAAACTTCATTTCTTTTAAATTCATTCAACTCTTCCTGCATTGCTGTTATCCAGTCAGCATCTTGAAGAGCTTCTTCCACTTTCTTTGGTTCATTTTTAGACAAGAATGCATGAAACAGACATTCACTTGCAGTAGCACTTCTTGTCTTCACTTTTGCATCTGGATCACCAATTATCAAATCAGGTGTATGTGATTTAGTCCATTTCCTAGCAGAAGGCAAATGACTTCTATCAGCATGTGATCCTCCCCCTTGATCCATGCTCTCCTGATTTTGTTGTGATCTATCTTCGTTTTCTGAGACTCCCCCTGAACTTAACTGCCCAGAGTCAGAATTTGAATTTTCAGAGTTTGAAGCATCAGAGTTTGATCCAGATTTTTCAGTTGACTCAGTATCAGTGTTTGAGTCTTCATCTTGATCATGCTCCCCCTCAACTGGTTCTCCCCTTTGTTGTGGCTGAGAAGTTTCTTCAGTGTTTACCAGTAGAGGTTCAGAGTTTGTTTCAACAGAGTCTGTCAGAATTGTTTCATCAGAGTTTCCTTCATCAGAGTTTAAATCTTCATTTTCAAAGTTCAGTTGATCATATTCATCTTTGTCTTCAAGTCCAGTTATCTTCTTATCATCAAAAGAAACATGTATAGATTCCATGATCACTTTAGTTCTCAGATTGTAAACTCTGAATGCCTTTGTTGACAGTGGATAGCCAACAAAAATTCCTTCATCTGCCTTTAGCTCAAACTTGGTCAACTGTTCTGGATGAGTCTTCAAAACAAAACATTTGCACCCGAAAATATGAAAGTATTTCAGGTTAGGCTTCTTTTTCTTCACCATCTCATATGGTGTCTTTCCATGCTTATTGATCAGTGTTGCATTTTGAGTAAAACAAGCAGTTTGAACAGCTTCTGCCCAGAAATAAGTTGGCAATTTTGCTTCATCAAGCATAGTTCTGGCATCTTCAATCAAGGTTCTATTTTTCCTTTCAACTACACCATTTTGTTGTGGTGTACCAGGTGCTGAAAATTCTTGCTTCACTCCATTGTCCTTACAGAATTCTTCCATTGTTGCATTTCTGAACTCAGTTCCATTATCACTTCTGATAATTCTGACTTTGTTACTTGATCCTTTGTCCAGTAGCTTCACATGCTCCATCAGAGTTAATGCAGTTTCATCCTTCTTTGCTAGAAAATACACCCAAGAGAATCTAGTGTATTCATCAACAATGACTAAAGCATATTTCTTCCTTGCAATAGACATAACATTTACTGGACCAAAGAGATCAACATGCAGAAGATGATAGGGATCAGTGATAGAAAATTCTGTCTTGCTCTTGAAAGATGACTTCCTTTGTTTAGCCTTCTGACATGAATCACATAGGCCATCAACATTTAATAGAGCCTTTGGGAGTCCTCTTACAAGATCCTTTTTGATCAATTCATTGATGTTGTTCAAGTTCAAATGTGAGAGTTTCTTGTGCCACTTCCAACTCTCTTCACTAGACATTCTTGTAGACAGGCAAACAGCTTTTCCAACAGTGTCTATCAAAAGCTTGATTTCATAAATGTTGTTTTGCCTGTGACCAACTAGAACAACTTTTCCTGTAGATTTGCTGATGACTTCACAATATTCAGGTTGAAAGTCTACATGATATCCCTTGTCACAGATTTGACTCACAGATAGCAAGTCATGCTTGAGTCCTGGGACATGAGCTACATTGTTGATGATGACATTTCCAAGATTAATATTGCCATATCCCAGTGTTCTTCCTACATTGCCATCACCATAGGAAACTTTTGGGTCAGCCTTCTCCTCATAGTCTGATAGCAGGGCTTTATTTCCAGTCATGTGTCCTGAACATCCATTGTCCACGACTAGGGTTGCCTCCCTGTTGCCCTGAAATCACAAGCAATTACTGAGGATTAGTTTTAAGGATCCAGACTTGCTTGGATCCTTTGGCATTCTTCACTTTGTTAGCTTTTGCAGCGAAATTAACATTATCAGAGTTTGAGCTAACAGTATCAGTGTTTACACTTGCAGTATCAACTTTAACCCATTTCAGATTTGGTTTCAGTTCATAGTAATTATGATAGATAGCATGATATTCTCTGCAAGTATAAATGGAATGCCAAGTGCTTCCACAGTGTGTGCATAAAGTCTGTGGCTTAGTTCTAGCAAAATCCTTCTTTACCTCAGACTTTGTAGGTAAAGAATTTATATTTTTATTTTTCTTGCAGAAATTCGCAAGATGCTTAGTACTACCACAGTTATGACATGTCTTTCTTGGAGCATAACTAGCAAGCATTGGTTTATTTCCTGAAGTGATGCCTACTTTTCCATTTCTATTCTTGTTTGACACTTTCTATTTCTTAACAGATTTTAACTCCTTCAGTTTATGTTTGAGTTGTTTATCTGTCATTGAACCAATATTAACCTGTTTAACACTAGTTTTTACTGGTTCACTTTTAACAGCTTCTTTTTCATTTTTAGACAAAAATTTACTGGATCCATGTACAAAATGAGTTCTGATTTTAACTTGATTTTGAAATCTAAGTTCATCTCCCTCATTATAACCTAGACCAACAGTGTCTGTTTGAAAAATCTGTTGAGTGTCCTTTCCAGAATTAGTCCAAGTCCTAATTTTATTATTTGCTTCCTCCAACTCTGATTCTAGTTGTTTATATTTCTGAAGCAAATTCTGTTCTTTACAAACAGCATCATCTCTTTCTTTCTGAACTTGTTGCATGTTTTCAAGTTTTTCTTCAACAAGTTTATTTCTTACCTTAAGTTCAGAATTTTCAGCTTTTATCCTCTCATTTTCTAAAGTCTGATCCCTATAACTTATATGCAATGACTTAAGATAAATTCTTAATTGAGCAATGTCATCAATATTATAAGCATAGGTAGTTAGAGGTACCTGATTTTCAGAAGATTCTGATTCAGTAGTAGCCATGAGAGCATAGTTCACTTCATCAGAATCTGAAGTATCTGCCCAATCTCTGCCTTTAGTGTAGAGTACCTTTCCAGTTTTACCTTTCTTGCACTCAGGAGCATAGTGACCCATCTCCTTACACTTGTAGCATTGAATTTCAGACTTATCCTTCTTCCCTTTAGAATCTCTCTTATCAGACTTCCTGAAGCTTTTCCTGTCTTCATTTGAATCTCTAGAAAACCTTTTTCCTTTCTTGAAATTCTTGAAGCCCATTTTCTTGAAAGTCTTCACCATCAACACAGCCATTTTCCTCATTTCTTCTTCATCGTCCTCAGAGTCAGATGATTCAGAAGAGTTTGAATCACAATCAGAGTTTGGTGATTCAATTTCTGAATGTATGACCAAAGCTTTTCCCTTCATTTTCCTTCTTGATGCCTCTTTCTTCTGAGGCTTCTCTTCAACATTAAGAGCAACGGACTTTCCTTTCCTGCTTGATCTCCTGTTTCTCTGCTCCATTTCTAATTCATGAGTTTTGAGCAGTCCATAGATTTCATCAATCTCTGTTTCAGCAAGATCATAGTTACCTCTAATAGTGGTTGTTTTCACATCCCACTTTTCAGGTAGAGAAAGAAGAAACTTGAGATTTGAGTCTTCTAGATCATACTCTTTGTTGACCAATGACAGATCATTGATTAGTTTACAGAATCTATCAAATGTTTCTGTCATGGTCTCTTCAGGTTTAGCCTCAAAATGCTCATACTCTTGTGTGAGTATGTTTCTCATATTCTTCTTAATAGCCGCAGTTCCTTGACACCTGACTTCAAGAGCATCCCATATCTCTTTTGCAGTGGTGCAGTTAATGACTTTGTTAGACATAACATTGTCTAAAGCACTATGCAGTAAATGCCTAACTTTTGCATCCTTAGCAATTGATGATAGATCTTCAGGAGTCATATCCTTCTTTTCCTTTGGAACCATTTTTGCTTCTTCACCAGCAACTACAACAGATAGCTTTGTAGGATTGTGAAGGCCTTCATAAATCCTGTCAAGATATTCTGGATCTGTAGCTTCCAGAAACATGGTCATCTTGACCTTCCACATAGCATACTCTAATGGCCTGAGAATAGGAACCATGATTGGTTCATAACGACTCATAGTAGTGGGAGCCTTTTCAGAAACAGTAGGTGTTGGTGGAGGAATTGCTGCCATGATTATTGTTGTGTTTGGATCTTAACCTGTAATAAAGTAACAGATTGGCTCTGATACCACTTGTTAGGCCGAATACACAATTAATAATCAACTTTGTATGAGAGTTTAACAAGTAAAAGCGTTTATGCACTTAAAAACTTCTTGTATTACAAACCCTCTTCGTGATGTAAATTATCACAAAGAGCTGCTAGGTTACAATAAAGATAATTCGTTGTACGATACCCTTCTAGGGTTAACCTAACTGTATTTATATAACATACAGCTACGATACAATCTCTAATTGATACTCCTAATAATCAGCTATACAATGATATCAATTACAGATTGTCACACGTCTCCTAAGTCAACTCGATCTCTTTGATAGCTATCCAATCTTCAAAGATATCGCTTCCATAATAAATCTTCAATCACTGTTGACCAGTAGACGCTTCCTCCAGACAGAGTTTGACAAACTCTGTCGAGCTTCCATCTGTCAGAGTTTACACTAAACTCTGACTGCTTCCAGCTAAACTCTGATAATTCACTGTAACACTTAAACACTGATTAAAACACATCAATTATATTTAACAATGTCTATCCTCGCTTTCTTATGATGTGTATAATTCATTATGTGGACTTGATGAAAATGCCTCCCTCACAGTGGAGTGCAATGTTTTGAAAAGGAATACACACACTACACTCAATTCACAGAATTTAAACACACATATTCCACTCTTCTTCACAAAGCACATGGCTGATCAAGAGCCTAATCTTGATTTTAAACTACCCTCTGGGTATGTTACTTTTTCTCTTGAGAATGAAGCTGAATTAGACCTAAATTCAGTTAACCCACATTCTACTCAATTCATTCAAATCAGACCTTCCAGACAACCAAAAGCCACAAAAATAGCCCTGCAAGAATCCAAGAAAAGACCCTTGGAAACTGGTGTTGGTGATAGTTCTGAGAATGTTGAGGGAGAAACTGCACTTGATGCAGCAAATAAGGATGTTAGTCAAAGTGAACCCACAGTGGTTCCTCTTGAGCCTAAGAAGAAGAGAGCTAAGAGGGGCAAAGCCACTGTCAGCCACCCCATAGTCTCACAAAAGGCTGTGGAGGATAAAAGAGAATCAAACACATCCCTAGGTGTTTCTTCTCAATAAGGAGTATCTATTGAAACTGTCATGTCTCCCAAGGCATCTTTTAAAGAGTCTGCATAACCTTATGTACTCACTCATGAGGAACCCCCACTTGCAGATATACACATGGAGTTAGGGCACAGTGAGGGTCATGAAACTTCCACTTTTGATGTTCCACAAGTTGCCCCTGTGGAACAGCCAAAAATCTCTTCTAATCCACCAATTGTTTCTTCTCAACAACCTAGAGAAGGGGACAGTACCAACCCTTCAAGTTTTGATCATCCATCTATTATCATGGATGAGCCCCCATCAAGTGGTCCACAAGAACCCACTGCTCAAAATATAATGGACACCACTCTCTCAAACACTGAGTTAGATCATGATGGAATTCTGCCAGATATTGAAACAGTCAGCATCATGATTGATCTCCAGAAAGCAACTTACCCTCAGGAAGTTGCTGTCACAGCCTCAGCTGCTGTCAAAGACAAAACCAAAACTGCCGTCACCCCATCTGCTGATATTAAACTTTTGGATAAAGATGTTGTCACCTCTAAACAGCTTGATCAAGATGCAGTCATTGTTGAAGATGCTTCTTATGACGATCATGTGCCAATATCCTCTTTCAAAAAGGTAAAATCTAAACCTTCTCTTTCAATGCATGTTAGTACTGCTCATACCCATGCATCTAGGTTGAGTGAAGGTATGAAAAATAAAAGAGAGACAAAAAAAAAGAGAAGTGAGCATAAAAATGAGAGGCAGCCAAATGAGCTGGCAAAAGGAGAGAGACTTGAGCATGTCCAGAGTGATAAAGAGAGAAACCCCAGAAAACAGGCTCTAGGCCTTGAGTGTTCAAATATGAGGAGTGATGAGATCACTCAAAAAAACAATGAGAGTGTGAGAATCCCAACAGCCTCCTTGCCCCCATCTTTTCCTTTGCCTCCAAAAAGGTTCAGATCTGGTGGTCCTTCTAAACAAGCTGATTCAAGGTTGAAATCCCTTGAGGACAGATGTGTATCTATGGAAACTAAAATTGACAATTTGTCCACTATAGTAGCTACTGGCTTTGCTGAGCTTCAACAGACTCTGCTATCATTCTCTGCTGCTCTTAGTGTTGTCAACTTAACTAAGGGGGAGAAAGTGGTAGATCAGAATAGGGTGGTAGATTCAAATACCTCAGACAAATTGGTAGAGAAGGAGAAATAAGGGGAAGCAGCAAACAAGGGAGAGTCAAGAAGTAAGGGGGAGCAGGTACAAGTTGAAGATGAAGAAGAGAGTGAGGGGGAGCCAGAGGAGAAGGAAGAAAGAAACTTTGGTGAAGAACTGAAAGCTTCTGGAGATGGTGATCTTATTGAACATGAAATGGATGGTGAGCAAGTATTGGTAATTAAAGAAGTAATGGAGCAATTACAGGAAACTCAAAAATCTGAAAGACCAATACTACCTCCTCTTAAAATTAAGGAGCCAACTTCAGAAATCATGGAAACTCCACTGGAAAAACAATGGAGAAAACAGGAGGAACAAAACAGACTAGGTAAAGGCAAAGATAAAATGCCTGAGTACATAAATCTGACAACTGAAATCACCTGGTCTGATGGAAGTGAGTAGGGCTGGCAATTTTCGACCCGCGACCCGAACCCGACCCGAACCCAACCCGCATGGGTCGGTTTCGGGTTTATATTTTTCGGGTTCGGGTCGGTTTCGGGTTGACCCTAACTTGACCCGAAAAAATCGGGTTGGGTTCGGGTCGGGTTCGGGTTACCCGAAACTGACCCGAATATATATATATATAATTATTTTTAATATATATATATATATATATATATATATTATTTTTAATATATATATTATTAATATATATATTTTTTAATTAATATATATTATTTTTAATATATATATTATTTTTAATAAATATTATTTTTTATATATATATATTATTTTTAAAATTTTCAAAATTAAATTTCGGGTCGGGTTACCCGAAACTGACCCGAAACCCATTCGTGTCGGGTTCGGGTTGAGTACCTGTAGCCATTAAATTTTCGGGTCGGGTTCGGGTTGGGTCAAAAATACGACCCGAGTCTGCTGACCCGACCCGAACCCGACCCGAAACCCGAAATTGCCAGCCCTGGAAGTGAGTACAGCCTAGATGAAGCAGGAATAATGATGGATAGCTACATGGAGAGTACTTTGAACAACAAGGATGAAGAATTCAGTATGTTGGTGGATACTCAAACACAGAAGCACGAGGAGTCTACAGCAAACTTTCAACAATACTGAAGGATAAAATAATAAGTATCTCTGTGAAAGTTAACTTGGAGAAAAGATGGGCAATTGATGTATATCTGAAATCTGGCATTTCAATATTCATCACAATGCAACTACTGCAAAGCTTGCAATCAATAATCTTGAATTCCTTAGCAACAAAAGTGAAGGCCAATTTAACAACCTTTAATGAAAGTCTGTTGGCACAGATCAAGAGACTTGTTGAAGGCAAACTTCCAGAAGTGATTGACAATCCATATGGTGTTTGCTACAGGATGACTACAAGTGCAGGAGTAAAGAAAATTGGTTTTCTGCATCTGGATGGAGAAACAAAGTTGAAAACTGAATCAATTATGACAGTACTAAGACACATTCTCAAATCCAGAATTATCAAAGAAAAGGTCAAGGCTGTCAAGGACATTCACAAACTTTTGGTGAAGAGAGATGAGAATCTTAGTTCACAAGTAAAGAAGTTAATTTCTGAAGCAAATGCCAAAAGAAGTGAACGATGTGGAAGCTGCACATTTGATGACACCTTTAATGATTGGGAAGATGAACCTGATGGTAATGGAGGATGTGGAGCACCTGGAAATGGTACCAAGGCAACTGCTGAGATTGCTGGAAGTCAAACTCAGGAGAAAATAAAAGAAGAAACTCCCAAAACTGACAAGAAAGATACTAATGGTAAAGATGAAGGGGAGATAGACATTCTTGAAGCCTTGGAAGCAAATATCTTAAGGTTTTCAATTGACTGCCTTAATGCTAAAAATGATGCTGTCAACAATGACACTGTCAAGAGCTTAAATGAAGATACTGTCATGAAGGACACAGTTGAAAAAGACACTGTCAAGAACTTGAATGAAGATGCTGTCAAGGACAAGGATGCCAAGGCATTCAAACATATAAGGACAAAAAGAAAAGCAAGAGCCTGGTACTCAACTCCTATAAAGGGGAAGACAATGGTTGCAGCTAAGACAAAGAAGCATGGAAGAATGGTTGATAAAACTGTTATTTAGAAAAGAGAAATGATGAACAGTTTCGAATATCATAAAGAAAATGTTGAAAGAGACATGAAATCCGTCTCTTTGGACTTGGATAAAAGTAACCAACATGCAACAAAATACACCATCTGGCATAAAGATGGAAGTAGGATGATGTATGTTGACAAGGATTTCAATATGATCATAGGATCAAGAGTGGTAGACAGGTATAGCCTCAAAATGACATCTGAAGTAGTAACACGCAGAATTGACTTCTTTGTGTTGGCAAGGATGGTGGAGCTTATGGTGAGTCATGGCAATGTTCCTAAACTAGCCATGGAACACATCCAGAAATACTATGCTGAAAGATATGCTGAATTCTATGAGAAACATGGCAACTGGATGGAAATTGATGATGCAAACTTGTCCATAAGTTCAGATGAATTAGAGGTTGAGTGTAAGTATGACTAGGCAGAGAGAACGTCATCTTATACACCTGCAGAGGTGTATGAAGTAACAGAAGTATTCAGGACTACTGAAGAAGAATTCAAAGATGTTGATAAACCACCCAAGTCTGCCAAACAAATTGCTGAAAATCTAGAAGCTCAACTAAAAGAAAGTTGCAAGAAGGTCAACAAAATTAACAGTGAGAAAGTAGATTATATGCCCTGTGTATTGGAAGATCCTCTCAAAATTATAGATGGAAAAGAAGAAATCTTTGCAGATAATTTTCACAAACTGAGGACCAGTATCTTGAAGAATCTCTACTGGAGAGTTGTTGGATTATCTCATAAGCTTGAAATGCTATGTGCTTGGGAACTTGAAGTTATCTTTGACCAAAGGAGAGATGAAGATCCAAAACTAGACAGAAAAATGAGAGTATCCCTCAATGCTTTTCCTGGAAGGAGATTCAAGGTCATCGAAGGAATCTTAAAGTTCAGAACATATACCTATGACTTCGAAACTTGGTTTGACCTGAAAGATGCTAAAGTGTTTCCTTCTCGAGTGATTCAAGGGTATATTGAAGACATTGAAGATGATGCTAAAACTCCTGAAGTAAAGGCTTTAGTAGAAGACCTCAAGAAGGCAAGATAAGAAGCTCTCAAAATAGAGGGAAGAATCTAGACAGCTGAGAACTGCTCAAATCAAGCTAAGTAAAATTTCTTATTTTCTCAACATAAAGGAGTAATTGATTTGCAGTTAGAACATCAATGTTGTATTCTGGATTCTTTAACATTCATCAGACATAGTGTTTTAACTATTCTGATCTATGTTAGTTAAGTAGTTAGCATACTTTAATTGTAAATTTGTTATAATTGTCCATAAAAACAAATTGGGGGAGATTGTTAGGATTTATGGGTGATAGCTTAGAGACAACTTAACTAGTAGTTAGTGTTATTTGTATAGACTAAGTAGAACATACTGTCACAGCCATAGTGTGTCTTTGTAATCGAATAAACTACTGTCATGTAATAATTGTATCTCTTGAAAGAAGTTCATGCATTTGTTCAAGCCTCAAGACATACATAAGGAAGAAAGAAAGAATAAATGTTACTGTCACAACATTGATAGTAACGTTACAAGAAGACAACATGTTGCAAGGTCACGATAGCAAGTTTCATCTGACAGCAACATTGGCGGAAGCATGAAGACAGCAACATTCTCACACTTTGACAGCAAGTTTGAAAGTCCCGACAGCATCATTGGCGGGGAATCATATTGTCATCCAAGGAATATTCTCATGACAGCAAGCTGGCGTCAAAGGTTACTGTTTCAATGGAATATTTGAATTGGGATTTATCTCAGTCAAACCCGTGACAGTTTAGATGTTCAAGAAACAGATCTGCTGCATTTTGTCAAAGATTGTAGCAGACCTGCAAGACTACGACCGAAGCTTGAGAGATCACAAGACGAAGCTCGACAATTCAAGAGTATGACAAGTCTACATCTACTAGAATTGTTTTAGCTAGTTTTAGAAAGAACCCAGATTGCTTTATGCTTAATGATAGTCTGTTTATATAGCATTTTGGGAAAGTCATATGGGTGTGCAATTTGTAAGGAGATGCCACTTGAAAATGACAGCGGCTCCACAACCCATGTGATAGAAATGTTAGAGAAGATTAGTCTTTATAGATAAACATCTTTCATTCTTTCTGTAATCGATTCAAGAAGTCGAAGCTTGAGAAAATACTTTTTCTCGAGGTTGTAGCAACACTTCGTAAAATAAATAAAACATTTATTTTGTGAGAACTTCTTGAGTTACCACTTGTGTTTGCATTTCTTGTATAGATAGTTTACAATATTTATCATTGTTATTGAGGTAAAGATTTTGAAATTATCTATATTGCATTCAACCCCCCTTCTGCAATATACTCCGGGACCAACACGTCCCCATTTGGCCATGAAGGTCGACATAGAGATCAACTTGGGCAACAATTGTATATGAGGAAGACTATCCCAATACTCCTTAACATTACTATGGAAATTCGGTTCTCGAAGCCACGTGTTTTTAAATTTAAAATGGAATTCCTTTTTCGTCAGGCCAACATTATACAGCTCTAATTGGATAGTGCACAGTCAATTTACAGAGCGAATACAAGTGCCACCGATTGTCTGTAGCAAAAGCTCTATCTAAGCGCTCTCGCACCTAGTTAGTTGTTCCTTTTCCTCTTTCCCATGTAAAACGGCCTCCCTTAAGATCAATCTCCATCAGACCACTTTCAATAATGGCCTCCCTGAACCCATTCATCAAATACTGGGGATGGTCATGCACACCTTCCGTATCACTTTGAAAAAGTAAATCATTAAAATCGCCAAAGATGCACCAGGGCATTGATGAAGTAGAAGAAAGCTGCATAATTAATTCCCATGAATCTCTTCTACGATTCCTTTCCGGGATACCATAGAAACAAGTAAGGCGCCAATGCGTAATTTGATCCTTTAAAATCACCACAATAATATGATTCACTGAAGAGCTGTCAATAGTGCAAGCACTGTACTTCTCCACATCACTGCAAGACCTCCGCTCATGCCAATGCAATCAACTGCAAAACTATATACAAAACCAAGACTTGAACAAAGTTTTTTTTTATTTTTTCACTACGAACAAGAGTTTCTGAAAGAAAAAGAAGATCAGGTTTACGAGACTTAACGACGTCCCTAAGAACACGAACTACCCGAGAATTTCCCAATCCTCAGCAGTTCCAGCTTAAGAAATTCATTGTAAATGGCTAGATTGCTTAGAAAGCGTAGCCAAATCAAGTTGTTGAGAAGCGGCGCAATCCATTTCAGAAAGAGGTGCCTCTGTGTTATATAACTCCAAGTTATTATAGACTTTTACATGTGAGGTGTTTTCTTGATAATTCATCTCACGGGCTGGATTATTTTCTCTATGCCTTTTCCTCACCAGAATAGTCAGTCCATTTAATTCTTCCTTACCCGGCCCATTATGTTGTAATTCTGTCGCGCCTAATTCCAAGTTATTTGAAATTTTAAAAGGAACAGTTGTTGTGATTACCTTATCATTCCCCCTGAAATTTCTCCCCTGATTGTTATTCTCATTACTGGCCTCTATAACCACCTTCCCTAATTTCACGCTTCCGTAATTCCTACCATTTTTGAATTCCGAGTCATCATCTCCGTCGTCTCGCAACCATTTACTTTTCGTCTGACTGGCCAATCTTCTCGGAGGTGCACGAAGCCAAGCTCCCCATTCTTTGACAATGTTTTCCTTTGGACTCTCTAAGAACTGTTTATAGAATCTATCCATATGGGTAAGTGCTCATACTTGCAATGCACTATAAACTCTTTACCTTTCCTATCAGTTATCTTTTTCTTTCTCTTCAATGGCTTCCTGACATCCAGCTTTATCTTTATGCGCAAAAAATCCCTCCATAAGCTACTTTCATTTTTGAAATCATACAACAAGAATTCCCCTACGAAGTTTCCAAGAAGCTTACCAACTGTTTCTGTCATAAAACTTGATGGCAAGTCGTGGATTTGAATCCATATATTATAATATACCAGAGCAACCTTTGTAGGATTTTCACCTGGTGGTATAGCAGCCAACAATGTTATTGAAAGACCACGGGCCTCCATTCATCACCCAATTTAGTCTTCTATATGATAAAACTGGAAAAGATATATCCCAGGCTCTATCTCCTTAATAGTTACTCCCATGGCTGGCTTCCTGATATGTCCATAATTCATCATATTTTTAATACCAATTTTATGTATGTTTTCTTAATTTTATTATTTAAATAAATTGTTTTATTTTGTTTTGTAGAAAAATAAATAAAAACAGAATTCGAGTAGAAAAAGGTGAAAAAAGGCAAGGAGGTGGAAAATACTTGAAGTCAAAGAAATTGGAGGAAAAATCGATTACTTATCGAAGAAGAAAAAGAATTGAAGAAATTATATTCAAGATCGGATTGTAATCATAGGACCCAAACCCAATATTTTTCCTTATATATAGGGCTTCTCTCTTGTATTTGAGACACGAATTTAGACAATAATTTAGACACCAATAATTAGGAGTAAAGTTAGATACAATTTTATTTTCTTTAATTTATTTCTCGTTCTTTATTCTGTGTTGGCGTACTTTTTCGGCTTTAATTTTGGGTCAGTTTGATAACAAGAAGAATTCGTTACTTTAGTTAACTAATTTTGCATCATCTGATTGTAATCAGGTGCAGGTTTTCTTTACATTGTTTATTATAATCCTATTACTTGTTTTTATTTGTTTAATTATACTATTTTATTTAGGTATCATGTTTATTAGTTTAAGTTTATGTGTTAATTGTTTTCATATCATGTATAGCTAATTTTCTTACTCTAGGATGAAGATGAATTTAATTTAATTGCTCTTGATTTCTTCTCGTTCCTATTAATTGATTCTCACAATTTTTCTTGGTGCTTAATTGTTCAATTGACAAAGTGATTTTGATATATTATTGTTATCGAATTTATTTTTCGTAGCCTATGCTTGCTCCTTGAAGTTTTGATAGGTTATTGTTAGATAACAAATTTCATATGCTTGTCGCGTTAATTGATATATCTTATTTGTGAAGAAGAGAGAATTGATTTTAGGACGAGTTGATATTAATTGTGATTGATTAATGGATTCGGATTCCTAGGTTTTCCAAATTATTTGATAATTTTTTCTAATTAGGTTAATTAAATATCATCTCAAATCTTATTGTCTAGTTCGCCTGAGTTAATTGTTAGGGTTTTGAAAATTCATAGTCTCTGAGGATCGATATGTATTTGCTACAATTAAACACTGTGCGCTTGCAGTTATTTTACACATCACTTCCATAAGTCTGCTAATTTATCTTCATTGCTCTGTCATTGATTGACTTCTCAGAGAGAAACCTTCCCACAAGGCAAAGCTCATACAAAAGGGTAAATTTTGTTATTACAAAAATGTCATTCACTATTTATATAAGAAATCAATATAAGCTCAGGTAAATGCCCTAAGGTCAACCTAGGGCCATTTTTCTCATTAGAAAAAATGCAGGGTATCAAAAAATTACAATTTTGACTTTTTTTTTTGACGAACAAGAAAATTTTATTAATAACAAAACATTGGAACCCAGCCGGGACAAACCCCCAAACTGTCAACTACAACCTGATTGTGAAACAAAAAACGAGCTAAGCAAATAGCCGCTTTGTTTTCATATTTCTTAACATATAGAATATAAATATTCTTGATAATAAAAATGATTACAAAAGTTTCTCGAGCAATCCAGTCGACACCAACATCGTTGAAAATAGTAGAATCACAATTGACCTGCGCACATAAAAAAACCGGTGATAGACCAGTGTTCATGCCCATCAGTTACACCAACTGAGGTTGGGGGTATACATGCCCCATATATTGAACAATCCTTTGTTATGCAAGGTGAGCTCTCGCGATAATCACCACCATTCCAGATTCGAAGCGGGTTTCCCAAATCTCCCAATACACCATAAAAATCATTCTTAACGCAATATGACAACAAATCAAAAACGCAACAAAACATAAACCCCAAAAAATTGAGGACAATCAACAACCCAAAAAGATGGGTACGATAACAAGATCTCATCCAAAAAGAATTAGAACTCGATTTTATTGAAAAACTAATAAATAGAAATTAAAGATTCAGAAATGGAGGAAACGAGATGAGATGATGGATGGGGCGGATGTGGATTTGATGGAAGGATGGGGCGATGAAGAATGTGTGAAAGTTATGGAAGGTAACCTACTCTCATTCGAGAGAGAAGATGTTTGTGGCGGCTGTGTGTGTTTAGTTCGTAATATACAATTTTGACTTTAAAATTGTGGAAATAGGAAGATTGTAGAACATCATCAAATATTTCTGTTTCCTACGGGGGACCGTCCTGAATTATCGAAGTCCCAATGCAAAAATAAAATTTAGGCCCTCCTACGAAAAAAATATAAAATTTCTATAAGCATAACAAATAATTTTTTAAAATTATTATGTAACCTACTCAAATGTAATTTTATAAGACTTTTATAACCGATATGTTTAATATAAGAAACATATAAAATTAATACTACCAAAAACTACAAAGAATAGACAAAATGTATGTCATTCATGTCTTTTTCTTACCCCAGAAAAAATATTAAAATATCCATTTTTAAATTAAAAAAGACAAAAATAACAAATTTCAAAATGTATGGTTATTCTTACCCGATGGGATATCCAATTGATAATTGAGTATCTCATTTTGTATAAGATACCCAACTCGTAAATAGGTATCCCTATAAGATACGTAAATGGGTATCCTAAAAATTTAAAATAAAAAAAATTATGATACTCAATACCAAAATGAATATCTATATAAAATGAGATACCCAACTCACAAATGGGTATTTCATCTGCTATAAATAACCAATCACTTTCAAAATGGATATTTTCATGACGAAGTTTTAAAAAATGATTATTTCCAACCATTCCACCTCTCAACTTTTTATTTGAAATGATCTCTACAAGCATTTTTTTTAAGCAAAATCTTTAATTATGTGATGGAACATAGATCGAAAAAAGAAAGAAATTTGGACCCTTAAATCTTCTCTAAGTAAATAAATATTTGATGGAATGAACCTTTTTTTGGATTTTGAGAGATTATACTAGAAAAAAAAAAAAGCACATTATGAAAAGATCGTGGAAACGTATACTTAAATATATAATGGAATATAAAAATTTTAAGTCCCCTAATCTAGATGGGCCTAGTGCGATTTCATGGACCACCTACATTTTAACAGGAACTCGTGAAGTGCAGCACCCCTATCACAATTCACAGGTTTGAGTGAAGTGCAGGCACCCCCTATCAGAATTCACAAGTTTATTCTTTCACTCCATTGCTTTCCCTGAATATTATGGTAACAAAAATTCTGGGTATCTCGGCCCACCGCCACTTGGGTGTAATTGGTCCATCAGCAATTCCTCCTCTTGTTTGGCAATTTCCTCTCCTCCCACTAAGCGATAAACAAAACAAAGTTAAGCGTCAATATACTCTACCACCACTATATATGTTATCTTATCATCTTATGTCATTAGTACATATTAGACCCCTTATCATATAATATTTAATTCCCTGTTCTCATCCCCCAGTGATGTCGATGTACTGCCAATTAGAGGTGGCCAAACGGCCGTGCCGTGCGGGCCGTGCCGGTTTGGCCACGTGCCGAGCTGAAGGAAATGGGGCACGGACACGCACGCGCGGATTAGACGTGCCGTGCCGTGCCGTTCATTCGAAAATTTAACCCGTGAACGGCACGCGAGTTTCGCGTGCTTAACGGTTTTTTTTTTTTTTTTAAGGAAAATTCGAATGTTTACTGAATAATTTTGTACATAAAATTTGATTTTTTTTTGTTAATTTAATATTTGCTTTTAATATTCTTAAAATATGAAATTTTTCGAATTAAAATGTTTCGAATTAAAATGTTTCGGTTTCGAATTAAAAAAGGAGTAAAAGAGGACGGTACCTCTACTGAATTTTATTAATTAAAAAAATATTTTACAAATTCTGTAAAAGAGGCCGCGTGCCGTGCCGTGCTTTTTCAATTTTTTTTTTTTTTTTTGCTAAAATTTATTTTCTTCTTTGTTTCTTTCTTCCCCTGTTTTCTTTTTTTTTTATTTATTATTATTTATTTATATATATCACTGATTTTTTTTTATTTTAGATACTAAACATGTTGATATAAATTGTATTTTTGTAAACTAATAGTTCACGGTTGAGAATTCAAAAAAAAAAAAAAAAATAGTTCACGGTTGACGAACGTGCCGGACGTGCCGAACGGGTCGGCCTTTTAATTTCTTCCCGTGCTTCCACGTGCCGGGCTGAACTGGCCGCGGTTCACGTATTTACGGCTCGCGCACGGCTCGTTTAATTACACGTGCCGAACGAGCTGATCCGTTAACCGTACTGTAGCGGGCCGAATAGTTTTTTGGACGAATAATTCGCGTGCGTGCCGGCTCAAACCGCCCGTTTGGCCGGCTCTACTGCCAATATACTATATTCTGCCATGTTGTCTTTTAAGTTTGCAAAAATTCCATATTCTGCCGTGTGGAATACCATAACCATGAGCGATATGAACCGTTCCTTCTTTCTTCTCGGTAATTACATGCCATGCTTGTTGATGCGATTGTCAAAGCATTTATTTGTTATCAATCAGGTCAAAAATGGGTTTTCGGAAAGTGTTAAAATATACTATACCATTCTGGTGAGGCCTACCACTAACACTATAACCATTTGAGCGATATCAATCGTTCTTTCTTTCTTCTTAATTGTACGCCTTGCTTGATGTGATTGTCAAAGTGTTTACTTGTTATCAATCGGGTCACTTGCGGAAATAAAAGAAATTGTCTATTATGCAATTCTTGACAAGTATTTATTGTTATTCGCTAGATTTAAGTTCAAATATCCGAAAGCAGTCTCTTAGTTTGTCATAAATAATAGTAATAATGAAACCACACTGACCAAACATTCTATAGATCTCAAAGTTGTGTGTAGCTTTGATTTAAACTAATTACTCTATCAGTTCTTATATCAAAATTTAAAATTTTCTGCCCTGCTATCAGCTATGCCTCAAATAGGCTGGTAAGAGCAACTCCAACCTTCAACTCCTCTTCGCTATAAAACACATGTGACAGCCAAACAGTGAGAAATTTAGCTAACAGCCTCATTTCTGCCCCCCTCCAACCGTGGCTCCTGTTAGGCAAATATTTAGAAAAACTTGTTTATAGTCGCCTTGGAAGAGCAAAACACACCTGTTAGCAAAAAAAAAAGAAAAAAAAGTCTTCCAAATCATCTAAGGTGGAATTACAATAATAAATTTTAAATATTTTAAAAATAAAATTAAAATATTAAAACTTTAAAATTTTAAATTTTTTGACAAATATAAATTATATATGTAATAATAAAATGTTATTAAAATATCATGTGCAATAACAATAATTAATATTATTAAAATTAAAATTATATTTAAAAAATAATAAAATACTATTTTTAAAATATAGCTAACCATTATAGCTAATCACGTTGGAGTACAACTTTTACAGGCATAAACATTATTTTATATTATTTTAACTAACCATTTTAGCTACTATTGTTGAAGATGCTCTAACTTTGGTTAGTTTTTTTTTCCCGGGACATTGTTATATAGAGGACAGAAACAGGACAAGTACTTTGGAGCTTAATGGAGCTACTGATGAAGCTTAGGAAAGGAATATGTATTATACTATAAGCAGAAAAGTAAGTAAAGTGGATGGAGATGGAGATGGATGTTGGCACCACAAGTTTATGTGATGAGTATCGGATATGATTCTAATCTCATGATTATGCATTACAGCATTAGAATAACCTTGGTTATAATGAAATGCATCATCTAGAATCTATTAACAAAATTTCATGAATATTGACACTCAAAGCTCTTACGTGCACAATCGCAAAGTATGTTATTATATCTGCAGTGTTAAAGCGCATGTCAAAGGAATAACAGAGAAGAATAACAAGGTACAAGTGATGAATAAAGGCTCGGGTAGAGATGCATCTGTAACTTTCCCTAGCTAAGAATTAACCTGGTTCGACCACAAAATCAGAACTGATATTACATAACAATATCGGATTATGCAGTTGTTTGTTTTCGAAATCCTGCAGTTAAAAAGTTATTCTTTCTCACTGCAGCAATGTGAGCTCATTAGTTGCTTGATTATTACAGATAACATCACTCTGTAGATTAATCTCATCTTCAAATAAAAGGATTATATAAAGAAATAAGCACGGTACAGGGATAGGAGTGACACCACACGCAATGCAATAGCTATGTTTAAAACACATTGTCGTATATAGATTATGGATATGCGATAGATCATGATAACAGGGGACGAGATAGGAGTGAAGTTAAAAGACCATGAAGGTGGCAACACCTCACCTTAGCTCATTTTGGTAGGGTTAATTTCTTTCATCTTCATCCCCACCCATTATTTTATTAGACGACTTCGGAGCCACATTTCATATTCCAAGTGGCCTTCATTTTACCAGTGAAGGCTTATTAGTTCTTGTTTTGTAATCTTTCTAGAAAATGTTGGATACAGTACTAACATCACCACCACAAATGTAATCTTTTCTTTGTTCATTAATAGTTTACTATGTTGTAGCTATGGGTCATCATATGTCATTTCCCACTTGTAAATATCTCTTAATCAAATTGTTCCTTAGTGCTTCTTATCCTGAGTTTTACTCCACTATTGTTTATCTAAGTACAAAACTAGCACAGCAAAACTGCTTTCATTCAAACTCATATAATGTGAATTCAAGTACTAGTTAGGGTAGCTGGACATCAGTTTCTATCAAATTGTGTGTAATGCCATTTTATCAAACTCATTCTCATGTAATCCTATAGCCCTAATTCAATTGGCAAAACACAATAAATCTACTCTATGACACAAGTATGAGCCTAATACACTGTGATTTCCCGTTCCTAAGTTGTGTTCTAAAAATTGGCAAAGGTGCTAGAAGCTTAGAAGTCATCATCCGATTAATTCTTAATAATTAGAACAATCGCCAGAGGACACTTCAACCAGCAATACAATTTTCAGAGCAGTAACAAGTTATGTTTAAGATAAGCCGTAAGAGCACTTACATATACAAATCTAATCAATGTTAAATGATTGACCTTGAAGAATCAAATTTGAACTCTAGTCGTGTAAATTACAGCAATTAGTCCTATCCAAATCTTAATTCCCTCTTGGAACTAACAGGATTAATTAACTACAAACTACAAGCCTAGTTGGCTATTTTATACCAGCTCCAACCTTTTGGCAACCTGCCCTTTACTGTTCTTTCTTGATTTAGCTATTCTATACCCTTTTGTTATGGCCTTTCTTTGATTCAAAGAACACCACTACCACATCTACATGTCTGCATAGCTACATGTTTATTTTAATTGGACAACGGATAGAAAATCTAGCAAATCCCATCGACTAACATCACTAATCTAGCAAATTATTCCGAGTTCGTCTCATTCTAGTATTTGCTAATGATATTCTACCATCACTAATCTAGCAGCATGTATGTAATTATCCTTTGAGTTTAGTGGCTTAAAATTAACATGGGTACTGATATAAATTAATAATAAGAAAAATGTACTAGAACATCGTCTGAAAGTCTGACCATCATATCAACCACTTATCAATACTATTTGTTGTTATCATGGCTTACATCATATGCACAAAGTTTCCATCACATAGTGGCCATGCATGATCAACATGTACGGCTAGGATTCAAAACCATGAGCTTAAAAAAAATAGACAGTTTGCTTGCAGCTCAAAATGTCTAGTATAAGTATTGGCATGACAGTCCCATATGCTTTCATGCTTTTATGTGGTGAGTGGTGAGTAGTGAGTGGTAAGTGGAATAATTCAGACAGAAAGTGGAGGGCCAAAGCGAAAATTCAGCTCACAAGAAATTCGAAAAAATGGCACAAGATGAATTCAGAAAGGGTCCATGGACAGAGCATGAAGATATTCAGCTGGCTTTTTATGTAAACTTGTTTGGTGATCGCCGTTGGGATTTCATAGCGAAAGTTTCAGGTTTGAAGGTGGCGGGAGACACGTACTAGGTAATGCTTATTTGGGCATGATACCATTTTTCAAAGTGCAACACGATTAACATAGTTTTGTTGTAGGTTTGAAAAGAACAGGTAAAAGTTGCAGGTTAAGGTGGGTTAATTATCTTCATCCTGGCCTCAAACGAGGAAAGATGACAGCCCAAGAAGAACGTCTAGTGGTTGAACTTCAATCCAAATGGGGAAACAGGTCCGAAGATATGTAAACAAATTGTGTCTTTTATTTCTAATTTTCTTGTGATTCATGTAGAAATTATAGTGCTATGTGTCTAATTTTGAATGCAGATGGTCAAGAATAGCTCGTAAATTACCTGGAAGAACTGACAACGAAATAAAGAATTACTGGAGAACTTACATGAGGAAAGAAGCTCAAGAGAAGAAAAAGTCCATGCCTGCATCTCCATCACACTCTAATTGTTCTTCGTCGATATCATCTGCAAGTCTGGATCCAGCAGCGGACTCAAAGCCAATCATGAACACCATGGAGAGAAACTTTTTCGACACTGGAGGACTTGACGAAGCTTACTCCATGGATGAAATATGGAATGATATTGATTTGTCTCCTGAAGAGAATATAAAACCAGTTTGTGGAGGATGTAACGATGATATCTTAGCATCTCCAATATGGGATTACTGTCCCGACTCTTTGTGGACGATGGATCAAGAAGATAGTAAGTCGATTCCTCCTACAAGTGAACCATTTCATTCCTTGTTTGGACAAGGTAGCACATTTTTTACTGGGTAAGTGGTTTATTGCATTAGTTTAGTTCTATTGTGTAGCTGTAATAAAAGTGCCTTGACTACTCACCATCTCCTATCCATTGTACATAGCCATGGGGTTTATGTGTCCTGATCTTTGTTAGTTATTACTGTAATCACGTAGCGCATGCTTAGTTTTACTAGTCCATCTCCTTGTTAGCTTTTGCTGATAGTCCCATGAGTAGGAAGTATCTTCAGAGATGTATCATATGTATGTATTTTACATGTGCTTGAAGTCATATTTTGTGTTTTATAAGATGTAACAAATCGAGCACATTATATAATTGTAACTGTAAAAGAGGGGAAAGACAGGAGTTTACTTTATAGAAAAGAAAAAATAGCAAGGACTTCATTGTTGGTTCTAAGTGATAAAATAAACTTGAAAGCATCAAGTGATAATCTGACTAAAATTAACTAAGTGAAAACCATGTATAGAGCAAATAGTTACTAGCCAAGGGAAAATACTGTGAATGTCATATTTGCGCATGAACGGCCAATAATTTGGTTCAGCAGGCAGAAGGCAGCAGACAAGTCTAGCTATGCATGTCTCATACTTCCTCCCTCCCACCGGAATATTTACATCCTGGGTGGGACGGAGACCAATATATATATAGGCTAGTGGTCAAATAGAAACCACTTTTAAAATAGAAATTAGAAACCATTATCTGCGCACCCTACTTTACTATCTCCACACCATATTTTACTATCTTCAATTACTATCTCCACACCATATTTACCACCCCCACCCCCACCCCCACCCCCACCCCACCCCACCCCACCCCACCCCACCCCACCCCACCCCACCCCACCACACCACACCACCGACGCACCACCACCTCCACCTCCATCGATGCACCACTACCGCCATCTTCTTTTCCGACCACTGGCCCCGCAGGGGCTCCGATTCCACCACCAATTTCCGATTCCGATTGCAGATTTACTTCTTCCCGATCATTAATTGTGCAACTACAAATATAATTTAGTGATTTTTAACTTCAGATTGTAATCTTATCTTCATCTATCGATTCTGAACATTCCGATGATGACTTCCAGATCTGAATTTGTGTATTTATGTGTATGTAACGATGTATGTGTGTATGTATCTGAACAATCATGGTGGTGGTGGTCGATGGTAGCGAGGCAGGTGGTGGTGGTGGCGTTGACAGGTGGTGTGGTGGTCGATTGTAGCAATGGCAGGTGGTGGTGGTGGTGGCAAATGAAGGTGGGGTGGGGTGGGGTGGGGTGGGGTGGGGTGGGGTGGGTCGGGTGGGGGTGATTACAGCTGTATAGATTAGTGATTTCTACCATACTAGTTAGTGATTTTTGAAATACAAATTAGTGATTTCTGTAATATGATTTAGTGATTTCTTAATATAATTTAATATATTAAATGAACAGATCTTTGATTATATATTAAATGAACAGATCTTTGATGAACAGATTAGTGATGAACAATAATCATCAACGATGACAAGCTTCAGTGATGAACAATGAACGACGAGCTTCGATCTGTGGTGGTGATGGTAGTGTGTGGGTGGCAGCGGTGGTGGGGGTGTGGTGGCAGCCGTGATGGTGATGTGGTGGGTGGTGGTAATTGTGGTGTAGTGGTCTGTGCGTGTATTTTTAGTTGGGCTAGAATAATGTATTTTTGTGGACTGGGCTTAGTTTCTAGGTTTCTATTCTAATTTGTTTCTAGTAGAACAGGACTCTATATATATATAGGGTCTTGTTCTAATAGAAATTAACTTAGAATAGAAACTAGAAACTAAACCTAAATTAAATATTTCAAGCTAATCTAATGACCAAATTAGGGTTACTCCAATAAAAAAACGTTTAAAATTATTGCCTCTATTCAACAAAAATATAAAAAAAAATTAAAAAAAATTAAAAAAAAAAAGTTACTGTTCACGTGATGACGTGGCACGTGAACAGTAACTTTTTTTTAAAAAAAATTTTATTTTTTTTTATATTTTTGTTGAATAGAGCCAAGAATTTTAAACGTTTTTTGTGAAGGTGCCCCTAGCGGGGCCATTAAAATAAATGAAATATAATTTATTTAGTATAGGTTTCTAGTTTCTATTCTAAGGTTGGTTTCTATTTGAACGCTAGCCTATATATATATATATATATATATATATATATATATATATATATATATATATATATATATATATATATATATATATATATATATATATATATCTCCATATAGAACACTCTTATATAACAAACAACAAAGAACACCTTAGATCTATTAGATCCTTTGGCCCCGCCAGGGGCACCCAATACAAAAAGTTATTATTTTTTTACCCTCTAGACGTCATCACGTGAACAGTAAATTTTCAAAAATTTTTTTTTTTTTTTTGCTGGATGGATGGAGCCTAAAAAAATAAGAACTTTTTGTATTGGGTGGCCCCACTAGGGGCAATGGATCTATGAGATATGAGGTGTTCTTTATTGTTTGTTATATAAGGTGTTTGTCATGGAGTGCAACTCTATATATATATATATATATATATATATATATATATATATATATATATATATATATATATATATATTTAAGTAGGTAAAGTAATGAAAAGTAATGAAAAGTGGGTAAAGTGGTGGGACCTATCAATATTTAATAATAAATTTGAGAAAGTGGAGGAAGTTAGTGGGTGTAATAGTGTTTTATATTATTAAAAATTTACTATTTTTGGAATGTAAATACATGGATGGGACGGTCCAAAATAGTAACTGTAAAGAAATGGGTGGGAAACTTGTAATGCACATACACAATGTGTCCATAATATAAAATCATGTAGAGAACTAAATTAATTAGAAAAGACATTTATCTAATTTGATGCTTAGTCTGAAGTGCACAATACTTGGATCCTTTCGCTATGATGCTAAGCAGATCACAGCTTCCTCCTGGCGTTCTGAGCTTACTGTTGTCACTAGTGGCATGCCGTCTATCTTAAATCTGTAGCAACTTGAGTCTGAATGCATATATAATTCATCACAACAACATTTTGACCTGCATATCGCATAAAGACAATGGAATTTGCAAAGACCGACAGCGGGCTTAACAAGGCGTGAAACAAAATTATCCATCATCATAGTTAACTAAAAAGATTCTTCTTATCAGAAACTACAGGGTCTTCCGACACAAGCCCATCTAAATGATTAAGCTGTCAAGATACACTAACCAGTTAGAAACAAAACAAGGAGCGTAACAGTTTTAAGTTGCAATGTTACTCCTACTGATGGAAACACCGATGAAGCTGCGGTTTCGTTAAAAATCCAATTTTTTATAGTGAAAGTCTGATGTAAAACAGGCACTTTTTATGCGCTGCAATGTTTGATCCAAAGCCAGATTAAGGCAACCCACTCCTTGCCCAGGCTTTGGTGGCACCTCACGAGAAATCAAAAGAAAAAAAAATAAAATCTCCTGTTATGTCTTTTTAAGTTTTACCTGTTTGATCACAGTTCACCTGATCACCTCTGATTTGATATATCAGCCTTCATATTGTTGACTAACTTAGTGAGTTATTTATATCAATAAAACTTACGTCTAAGGTTCTCTATACTAAGTGCCGCCAAAATTTTCAAATCCGCCCGCAAGGATTGTCTCAGTTGGTTAAAGAGAGGTCATCTCACCTCTTGGTCACAGGCATGGGCGGCTCTGAGGTAGTGCCACCAGTGCGACCGCACTCGGCCCACTAACCTCAGGGCCCAAAATAAAATTTGTGCCTTTAATATATACATACTTGTATAAATGTTTCCGATGCTTATTTTTTATAATTTGGTTCAAAACTTGTACATATCGTATATGTGTTTGATTAAAAATTATGATTACATTAACGTGTTTGTAATAAGATTTTTTGTGTATTAGCTATCAATTCATATGCTCTCTATTTCGTTATGTGTTTGTCCGATGTCTAAGTCAATCTACGTTCCTGACATATATAATAAAATATATGTTCTTCATTTGTTTGAATTTGTGATTTGAAATTAGAGATTAAAAAGTTATATGCTCCTTTCACTTGAGATTGTACAAAAGGGATTTGTTGTACTTATTTATCTAAAAAGGCTTGGTATTCTAAGAAAAAAAGTTGGTTTTTTAATTCAATCCCAATGAAAAAAATTGTTATATAACCGGTTTTTTAAATACACTAGCTTTGTTTTTGTTCTGGAAGTTCATATATCTTGTTTCTTAATTTTCAGTTGAGAGTTATTGCACTTTTAAGAATTTATCAACTTTTCACTTTTGATTTTACAAATTATTTGCACAAGGGCCCCTAATCTTTTTCCGCACTAGGCCCAGAAATTTTCAGGACCGGCCCTTGTCACAGGTTCGACTCTCATGGGAGGCGGATTTGTGATTATGCCATCCTGGGGTAGAGCCTGTCGCACTTGTGCGGTTTGCCTTGGATCACGTGGTTTGCAGACTATTGCGTGAACCCATGGGTTTACCCAGAGCGCACCGAAGGGTAGCGGTTGCGGGTTCCCATGTTAAAAAAAAAAAAAAAAAAATCCAAATCCCTTATTCATATAAGACTTATCGCTTATTCATATAAGAATATCTTGTTGGCTAAAATGATCGTTAAAAATAATCTATATAGGAGATCGGAAAGTTATCAGAAACGTTTAAGATATTTTTCTTGAATTTTCGTTTTTTATTTTTTTTATTAAATTATTTTCTTATATTAAATGGTTCTTAATGACATATTAATTAGTCATTAATTACACCTATTAAATATGTATTTAAGCTATTTTATTTATTTAAAAAAAATATAAAACTTTATTTGAGCATTAAAATAATTATTTCAGTATTAAATATTAATTACATATGTAATTAAGTTTATTTTTAGGTAAAATGATGACTAAAAATTATTTACATTGCGTCCTTTTTTTATTCCATATCGAATGTCATTCCATTTTTTTTTCGGACAATTGTAGTAGAGACGACCTTAAGTTCTCAAGCAATCTTTATTTTTAGTGATCATGAAAATCGTAATAAATTAAAAGTATATAAATCTTCGCTTAACACCTGTAATAAAAATAATACAAATAATTTTTTATTTTTACGCATGAATAAATTAAACATTGGTTATGACCAAACCGATTAAATTGAAAAAATCCAATTTTATCAATAGATTAAATCGATAAAAAAGTTATACACCCGTTGTTCATTATATTTTGTTGAAATAAATTAATATTCTAATTAAATAAATTCTTATACTACTATTGAATATGTATATTATGAGAGGGACGTCGGCTTTAAAAAGTGTTATTATATATAGTATTTACAACTTTTGATAGTAAAGATTACATTTGCATTATAATCGCTACTTTTTATGTTTATGATATTTTTGAGATTATGAAAATTTTAGATATATAACGTGAGTATCTCCAAACTTATGATTCATGTAAATTATTTTGAATCAATTTTTTTAAAATTATTAAAAGACCAATCAATTTTTTAAAATAATAAAAAATAATTCATCTATTTTCAATATTTAAAATGAAAATTTATGAACATATCTATATCTATATATACAGGTGAGGTGGCGGTTTAGAAACATTTTAAAATAATTTTTTTATTTTTTTATTACCTGAATCCCTAGAAAGGTGGCGCATTGTCAATCCAATTTGTGCTGCACATCGATCCTGGCACCAATCTCATTTTCTATATTATTTTTTCACCAATCTATGTGTATAGTATCCAAGTGACCACATGTACTTGCACATGAATAAGACATAACTTCACTCTCATTTTTGTTTAAGTAGCAAAAAAGATAACCCTTACTCTCATTTAGTTCATAAGATTAGACATGGTATTTTATCAAATTTGCACCTTCTTGACCTTTAATGTAATACTGACTTGAATTTTTATAGTGTTTTTACCATCGAAAATAACATACTTATATACGTATTTAACTACTTTTACTATTTTTGTCTAGCTTTGAAATTAACATTAATTTTAAGTACTAACATTGATAATATAATTA
This sequence comes from Saposhnikovia divaricata, assembly GCA_036435485.1. Classification (NCBI taxonomy): domain Eukaryota; kingdom Viridiplantae; phylum Streptophyta; class Magnoliopsida; order Apiales; family Apiaceae; genus Saposhnikovia; species Saposhnikovia divaricata. Next base: position 62,012,843 of record CM071595.1, on the reverse strand, counting down.
AAATTTATAACAAGATACTACTCTGTGTAAAACAATTAATTTTTCAATTTTTATGTAATTAATAAAATAAATGAAAAGTATTATATTTTAACAATTAAAAATAAATTTATTTAGAAGAAAAAGTACAAATTGAACAATAAACTTTCAGATATTATTATTTTATATACAAGCACATAATCCTTTATTTGGAAAATGATAATAAAATGTAATAATTCATGAAAATATCTTTCGGTCAACTATCTCTAAAGAAAAAAAAAATTAACTAAGTTATTTTTGTAGTTAAAATATATAAAAGGGACATCGACAAAATAAAGCATATTTTAGATAAATTTAATATTTTTTCTCTTTTCCTTTCTTAATTTTATACATATTAATATTATATATATAGAGAAAAAGGAACTGAGACGACGAAGTTTCCTGAGATATTTTAAAAAATAAGCTTTAAAATTTACTGGGCCCGCACGGCTAATTAATAATATTTTAAATAAATCTTGATTTTACAAAAATGCCACCCATATTTGCATATAAAATTATATATTTTAGGGAACTTACCTAAGACATATTTTAGTCTCCCTAATCTCATATATATATATATATATATATATATATATATATATATATATATTGTAATATCATAAGACTGAAAAGGCACCAAAAGCTTAAAATATTTTCTTCAATTTTTACTTTTTTAATTGTTTTTTATAAAATTAAGTAGCATCTTAATAATACCTAATTAATCATTAATTATGTTTATTAAATACATACTAAATTTACTTCATATTATTTATATAAAACATTAACAAACTTTATATGAACATTATAATTTTTATTTCAATAAAAACATTATTTTATGTACAAAAGTAATATTATTTTAAGGTAAATTTACGACTTAAAATTGTTCACATTGTGTCATTCTTTATTTCATATTCAGGATCGTTGCAATTTCTTTTCGGACAATTGAGGACAGGCAACCTAATTTCTAAAGCAATTTTTTTATCAATGATTATGTGAATCATTATACGTTATGGAAATAAATAAAAATTTTTAGTTAAAATCTAGATTTTGTATACAAATAATACTGACAGATTTTAAATTTTCCACATAATAAACCCAACCATTTTATAGACCGATTAAATCGATTAAAATATTATACACATGTTGTTTTATTATATTATTTCAAAGTATATTAATATTCTAATTAAATAAATTCTTATACCGAGCATGTATGTTATGAGGAGGTGTCGGCTTTAAAAAATGTTATTTAGTTATATTTAATATTTATAATTATTTATTATAAAGATTATGTTCGTATTGTAATTGGTATTTTTTATTTTTATGATATTTTTAAAATTATCAAAATTCAAAATATATAATGAGAGTATTATTCCAACTAATAATTTTTCTAAATTGTTTAAAATTATTTTTTAGGAAATTCTTAAAAATACCTATTAATTTTTTTAAAATAATAGAAATTAATTTATTTATATCAGCTATTCCCATTTAAGATTGTTGCAATTTTTTGACAACGTTAACTTTTGAAAAAAATTCTTTATCACTTATGTAAATCATGATAAATTATGGATGTAAAAAGATTTTTTGGTTAACATCCAAAATTGATACACAATGAACCTAAAGATGTTTTAAATTTTGCACATGAATAAATTACACATGAGATGTAACCAGCTCAATTAATTAAATCAACTCGATCCCTTTATCGACCAGTTAAATCGATGAAGAAATTGTACATCCGTTATTCTAATATATAGTGACGATTGAATTAATATTCTAATTAAGTAAATTATTACACTATCTGAGCATGTATGTTATGAGAGGGATGTCGGCTTTTAAGAACGTTATTCAATTATATTTAATATTTATAATTTTTTATCTTAAAAATAATAATCATATTATAATCGATAATTTCATATTTATAATTTTTTTTTAAAATTAATTAAATTTTAGATATATAATGAGAGTATTTTTCCAACTAATAATTCATGTGAAGTGTTTGAATCAATTTTTAAAAGAAAATTCTAAAAATCGCTATCAATTTTTTTTAGAATAAAAATTAATGTCTTGATTTTCCTATTCTTCTTCCTATATATTATTAAGATATTATATTACCATTCAAAAAATAATGCTTGAAAAGTTTTAAGATTTTTTTTTATTTCAAATTTTAATTTAGAATTTGGTTTAATACCACATAAGTTTTATTTTCTTATATGTTTGAAATTTTTTTGACTAACATTATGCATAAATTATACGTACGATTTCATGTTTTTCAATTAATATTTATGAATTATTAAAGATAGTTTTCTGAAGCCGCGCGATAGCGCGGCATAATTGACTAGTTTAAAATAATGATTGGCTAATATTTATCGAACATTGATCATAATATTTAAAATTACACGTACATCTTTGTTACAGTTTTTAGACAAATATAGCCCATATGAGTAGCCTAACTATATTTTTACAAATATAACCGATATGAGCTTAACTATATTTTTACCTGAAAGTTTTGCTTGGTTGGAGCTACAAAATTTATACAAATTATGTATAGAGAAAAAGGACCCTGAGATATATCTCAGGAAACTTTTCCTAAAATACATACAAAATAACCTTTAAAATTTACTGGGCCCGCAGGGCTAATTAAAAATCTCTAAATTTACTAAAATGCCCACCTATATATAAAAATTAGGTATGTCAGGGAACTTACCTGAGATATATCTCAGGCTCCCTACTCTTTTATGTATAATACTTGCCAGCTAAAATAACTAACTAGAAATATTTAGAAAATTTGGTAACCCGATGGTAACGAGTAATCAGAGGTAATTTGGTACTTTTCTCATTTTATAGGTTATTTTTCTGGGAAACTGCTAGAGATTCCAAAAAATTTCTCAAAATTTTTCTCAAATGCTGACCTGTCTGTCACACATGTATTTGGTAACTTCCTAAAAATAAAATAAAATTCCGCGTGCATTTATATGCGCCTACAAATCAGAATTTTACATATGTCATGACAAGTCATTTGGTAAATATTTTGGGTACCCCGACACTACTTTTTTTCTGTTCAGAATATGTTAGTCCAATATTTTGATTCTATCCTTTTCTGTAACATAACCAAATTTTTGTAAGGAAACGTCTGATAATATATTGAAATTTTTATTATGAAATAATTTCATTTTTATCTCAGTATAGATATGGATTTATTTTTCATATTACCATAAATAAAAATGTGTGATGCATGATGTGTCAATACCGTATTACCCACACATTCACATGTAAAACAGATAAATAGGGTGATCTTATTACTTGTATGGTAAGGGACATGGAACTGAAAGAATGGAAGGCGGTTATATATTAAATATAATATTTAATATTCACAACAGAATAAGAGAAGGGGTTACAATTTATTTATGTTAAGATTTTATAAGCTGTAATAGATTCCTTAATTAATTTTGTTTCATGTGAATTTCCTGTACTGGATCCTTGTGTGAAAGCTATTTATTCCCTGTCTTTATGTTATGTGTATATAAATCTTGTCACCATCAACCTCCCTCCTAATTCATTCATCTCCTCCTTGCACCCTTTGCTTTTAAATAACTCAAAATGGAGGAAATGGCTTCTTTATGGGCATATCCAGAGGTGGGTCACTAGTTTTTCTTCGTGTTTTTTAAGTTTGGATGTGTCATTTACATGAATTTTACTACCTCTTTTTATAATTAAACACACTCGCAAAGGTTCGAACCTCGATATTTCTTTACGGAATTTAAGAGGTTGATCATTGGTTGATTTTCCCCCTAGGTTTGTTATTAAATCTTGTTCTTGTTAGGTTCTTGATTCTATGAATTCATTGAATTGTCATCTCTTATAGGCTTCTTCTAGATGTTACATTAAATTTTTTTTTTTTTTCACAAGCATACCAGTGAACTTGTGGAGTTTTACAAATCTCACTTGTTTGTATATGTGTGTGCATGTAAATTTTACTTCCTGCTATGAACACTCTCTTAATTTTTACTTGTAATGGTGTTCCTTGTGCAAAAGTAAAAAGAACCAATTATGCCTAAATTTAACAACTTTGGCGGTAATCCAGTAAAGCTATTCATTGTTTTGAGCGAAAAGAAGAATGATATTTATGTGAATAAAATGTCATGATTTGACTAAATTGTTTTTGGTCCGGACGGGTCCATTCTTGTTTTTTTTTTTTTTACGTAGATTACATATTTCTCAATGCAATAAATTTTAAGTTTATACGAGAGGGAAAGTGTGGATTTGAACTCATGGTCCATTCTTGTTAATTTGTCTTTATGATCTTGGGTCCATTCTTAGATGTTTTTCTTCTTAATTTGTCTTCATGACCTAAATAGTGCCCCTCTAGCTTCAAGCTTTTGTTTTGCTTATACTTTTTACATCCAGAAATACATAGAACTGATGGTTATTTGACTATTTTATTACTATGCATATCGAACGTATTACTTATCTCGAATACTTTTTACTGTAAATGAATTTGCAGAGTTATGATCAATTGAAGCAAAAGCTTCTCTACACAACTTTCGAATTAAATGAAGAAAAGAGAAAGAGCAAGGACCATGCGAAGCATTTAACGCAACTTTTGAACAGGGCTATACAACAAAGAGATGTAGCTAGAGATCAACTTAATAAGCTACGCAACAAGCTTATGATTCCTTCAGCAATACCAAGAACTGAAATCTTGTCAACCATACCTCAACTCTCACCTGAAATTCCCCTAGTGGATCCCACAAAAGCTAACTCGAGCATATTTGAATCCCGTAATTTCTCTGATCAACCCTGCAGTTTCCAGTCTCAAAGTTTTTCTCCAACTGAATCGTTTTTCGACACTGTGACCTCTCCTGATTTGTCAAAGATCAACAGTCACCACATTGGTGATTCAACTAATAACATGACATTCATGAATCAGCAGCCATTTGTTCAAGACTTTAATGTTCCGAAAGTTGATAAGGCTTCTTTGATAATTGACAATCTTGTAAAAGACAAAATTCTGCCTCAGAAAGGAAATCTCTTGCAGTCTGTCATAGAAGCAGGGCAACTTCTCCAGACACTTCATGCGGCTGGACCACTTCCAAGGTGGCGAAATCCACCACCTCTTCAGTCTTATCCTATTCCTCCGCCGTCCATCAAAGGTTGTGGTACTAAAAATGTTGGCCTGGAGGCATGTGAAAACTCTAGTCATGACCCTTTACTAATGAACTTAAAATCATATGCTGGGATATCTGGCTTCTCAAATGATTTCGACGCCTGTGATGAGTTTCCGAACTGGGGTTTCAAGTGCATGTGCTAGAAATGGAAGCTTAAGAGACAGAGGTTCCACTAAGATGAAGTAGATTGTTGCGAATAAATTGTGTATAAAATAGTTTGATTTTGATGGTGAAGATACTGTTTTGGGCTTTGAATGACTTTTAGCTACTATTTAGTTCCTCTGGCTTAGACATCTCTTTTGTGGAATTCACACTACAACATGTGTGCTCTAAATGAAAAAGAATGGATATACATATTTCATTTTTTTTCTTATTCGTAACAAAAGTATTTAGTTCGGAGTAAAATAGGATTGGTAACTGAGGGATATGCATTTTGGTGACCGGACTACTGAAACGCCTTTTCCTATGACCGCTGACATTAACTTTTTCAAAGTCCAATCACCGAAATACATAGTATTACCCCGCCAATCAACTAAAGCATCACCTGAAGTCTGGCCACCGAAATACATGTTACTCCTTGATTCATGCATAAGCACATGTAGATTGTTGTTGATTCCTGTCTTTCTATACTAACAAAAAAATAAGCTTAGGAGCTCTTTGGTTTACACAGCAGAGGAAATAGCAGAAGCAAATAATAGAGATATTTTCTTAATATTTACAACTTTACTCCCTTCAACTATGTAGATTTATACTATATATAAAGAATCAGTGTGCGTGCGTGTGTAAAAGATGGAAGAAAGATTTTTTAAGGACTGCTAACAAGGTACACTATCTCAGTTTTCTTGGATCTACTGACCGTCCCGTTTGCCGTTTGTGGCATTTTGCAGTTATAAATAGGGGAGCATCTTTTATCATCACAAGTGCCAGAACGATCAGCTGAAGTCTACCTTCATATTTCTGTTTTGCACTTTTGAAGTCTAGTGTTCTTTGATATCCTACTTTTCTATTTTATTACTTATAATGAAGTTGTTTAACATAAGTCTCGAAAACTCAGAGGATCCATTTTCTGCATTTTTAATTAAAAGATGAAAGAGCACATTCCATTTTGCACGAATTTAATCTTTAAAACCAACACCAATTACATATGTTGTTTTCAAGTGTATCTTGATTTCGTCGACACCAAATCTCGATGCTCTTGAACAAAACTACAGACTCGGAACTTCAAAATCTGTCTCAGCAAGATCTAGGACTCAGAGCTTCAAGACCTGTCCCAGCAAGAGCTATTTGAGTTGAAAAATTTGTCGGCTGGGTAGGACGTGTTTAATTTGCAGAAAAGTTCATAGCATGCCTCAAAGTCCAACAACATCTCCAAGCTCCGAACCTCCTTCTCGTTGGAATTTATTAGCGATAGCTTTGGTATGTGCTTTCTGCAGCATATTTCTCATATTAAGTTTCCACCGATTAGTGCATCATCACTGCTGCTGTGCATTTCGATCAACAACCTTGTCCAGTAACCAAGTTCGAAGAAGGAGAAGATTGCATGAAGACAACCTTGACGATCCATCTCTCCAGTTCCATAGCCAAGGGCTTGATTCCTATATTGCACGCTCCCTTCCCATTGTCCAGTACAGAAAAAAGAACGAAAAGGATGAATTACCTGGAATTGGTACAGATTGTGCAGTTTGTTTGGGTGAGTTCGAAGAAGGGGATTGGATAAAACATCTTACAAACTGTTCTCATTTCTTTCATGTGTCCTGCATCGACATCTGGTTCCAAACTCACTCAAGCTGCCCCCTCTGCAGAGCCCACATTTTTTATATTGAGTGCGCATACACTTTGCAAGCAATTTTGACGAGGGAAGACTTTAGTGAAGAACAACCATTGCCTGTTCAGCAAAATCATTCACTTAATCTGGAGAGAGACCATTAAAGTCATGCATTTCATCAGCTGTTACTGTAATTGCAATAGATCATCAAACTATATAGGGAAACTGTAATTACTAATTACCAGTGATTATATAACATTTTGATACAAGTGGAGAAAGATAAATCTTCTTTGCGAGAAGCTGGTAGATGTTGAAAGCTACGAAGACATTATCACTAAGAAGGAAAATGTACATCACAAACAAGCAAAAAACTTGTATCACAGAACAAGGCACTATCAGAAGTAAATTAGATGGATGAATCCAACCCAAATTTGTTAATGAATTTGAAATTATACCAACCTCATCAAAAAGTAAAGGCACCGCAAAATTTAAGTAATTAATTGCATTTATTACTTTGAAGCCTATCCTACATTTTAATCAGACCAATAAAAAATTTACAGTTTGAATGTACAAATCAGTACCCAAAGAAACCTATTATTAATACAAAAGAAGCCAAAAAAACATAAAATACAATATACTCCAATAGTCATCTTTAACCCCTCTAAAGAGACTGAGAACTCAGAAACATGTCTTGAACTGATCGACGGAAAATCATCTACAGATAGCACAAATAAATCATGATTTGCCTGGCTATGAAAGTTCCTAGGCTCATCTAGCCTACTCCATGCTCGCCAACTATATGTTTAAGAATAAAGCGATTTCTCTTGTTTGTATTTGGAATCTGCACATGAGAACCATACAGTTAAATTTTAATCGTCTTATTGCATGTTATTAGTCCCGAAAATTCCATCAAGGAGATTTGTCAATAATTAAGAACATGTCACTGGGCTGATATCAATTTAACACCAACTCCGGCCTATGAACCAAGCCAATGCTGCCGGTGGCCCTTTAGAAATTGAGGTTGCATCAACTTGGAGTATAGACCTTTTGCTTGTACTAGAGAATCATGACTACCTTGCTCCACAATTTGTCCTCCATTAATAACCACAACACTATCAACGTGTCTCATCATAGATGCTCTATGAGCAATGAGGATGGTTGTTTTGTTTCCCATTACCAGCGTGTCAAGAGCCTCCTGCACAGCACGACTTGACTCACATTCAATGGTGGAGGTTGCCTCGTCCAATAACAATATGGGTGCATTCTTTAGCACAACCCTAGCAATTGCAACTCGCTGCTTTTGTCCTGGTGTTAATTCTACTCCTCCAATACCCAAATGGGTGTCATAACCATGAGGCAAGCTGCTTATGAAGTGATGAGCATTTGATATTCTAGCTGCCTCTTTCAACTCAGCTTCAGTTGCATTATGTCTGGCATACATGATATTCTCTCTTACGGTTGTGGAGAATATTACAGGTTCTTGATGAAGTAGACCTACGTGGTTTCTCAGCCATCTCAAATTGAAAAGTTTAAGATCTCTCCCATCCAATGAAATTTGGCCGGCAGTTGGATCATAAAACCTCTCTAACAATGAAATAATAGTACTCTTTCCCGAACCAGAAACTCCAACGACAGCTACAGTTTGCCCTCCACTGATTTTAAGACTGAAATTGTTCAAGATCATTACCTTCGGAGCACTTGGATAACAAAAATCAACATTTTTGAACTCAATATTTCCATAGACATTACATGGCTTTAATGCAGCACTGTCATCGGGGTCAATTTCTGGGACACGATCTATTATCTCGAATACCGAACTGAGGGATTTTCGATGTTTGAATATGTAAGGGGCTAAACCAAATGGCTCTACAAGGGCAAAAGTTACAAAAGAGAATACCACATACTCTTTAAGAGCTGCTTGTAGATCAATGTAGCCATTTTTTACCGTAATAGCAGTATACCACAGTAGGAAAGCATTACAGGCAAAAAGAAGGAACTGTGAGAAACCGAAGGCAAAACCAATGGTCATTCCATGTAGGATGTTTTGCCTAAAAATTTTCCTTAGCTGCAGTCCATAAAGTTCCAAAACTTTGTTTCCAGCACAAAATGCCACGACAGCATACATATTAGTAACAGCATCCTCAAGAACCAAAGATGCCTTTTTGTGCAGCTCTTGTATACCCCTTGAAAATCCTGATAGCCACATTTTCTACAAAAAGGAAGAGTAGAGAAAAGGAAATTCAAGGCATACACTACTCAAGAAACAACTTCTGTAACAAGGTAATCAAGACAGAACCCAAGCTAGACCTAGCAAAATACAAGTGTTTGTTTTCGCTGCAAACATGGGTTTGAGTTAAAAAAATATATACATAAGCAAATTAAACTCAATATCTAATTAGTTGAGACATAATTTCGGTTTAAATGGTTATGGACTGAAACTACCTTAAGTCCTTAACCATATGCAAATTACTTTCATCTACCTTCTACCATGCTGGCGCTCATGTGAAACAAAGAAGAAATTGAAGTGTTGACCACTTGATTTTGACTTCTAAATATACTTGGAGTCATATCCACTTTAAACTTCAATGTGTTTTTATGCATTTTTTTTTCTAATGGATAGTTTTAAATAAGCAACCATAGTGATTAACTTTCACATTTGCCAGCTCCATTTATTGATTAACTAACTAATCCTATTGGCTTCTGTAGTAAAACGCAATATTTTGTTTATCTCATTCAATATATGTGAAGGTCAGTATCAGGTAAGTTTTTTATTATGGATTTTTTTATTATTATCTGCTTCTATTACTATGAGAAATACTAATATTTGTCTGATTGATATCTAGACCGTGAAAAGTGATGCATAACTTATTAAACTGTTACTGCAAAAACAAATATTTGCATTCAATGCTAACAATATCACGGGAAATTAAGTAATTTATATCCACTTGAAAACGATAAATGACAAATGAAAACGATGAAGGTAGAAGAATTAGATGCAGTGCACTGCTAGGCGATATAGATTGGGCATAAGCAGCACAGCGCAGTTACATGCAGCTAAAATAATTACTGTAACTGATACCAAATCCAACAAATATAGCCCACTTGGTCTTTACCAACTCGAAGCCCTAACCTACTCAAGAACAGGTTTGAGATTAAGAAAACTGCCAAAAGAAACGAGGTTTTTAAATTCAGTAATCAGAAGAAATATGTTATTTTCAGGATATATATATATAAACTAACTCTTCCTACAGATGCACAAAAATCGACCTGTATCACTAAGGCAGACATTAGGAACTTTATAATATAGTTGTGCAGACTACAGACACAGCAAGTTTACAACAGATAGTAAAGACATACACAGTGCACGATGCTCATTCTGGGGAAGGCCTTGACATACACAGCATTGCCCTTATTATTTGTAAAGATGTTGTTAATATGGTTCATATACATCACCTAATAGATTGAAAGTAGACACCATCTTGCCAAACATTTAAAAGATAGTCTGTTAATTTCCTTCCTATATGATTCATTAAAGTAGGTGCAGTTTACCCCTCTCCTCTTGGTAATAAGAGGTTGAGGGTTCGAACCCCATTCGGGGCAGGGTGTGTGGCCTTTAAAAATTTCTGCAATTAATGTTTACAAAAAGGGGGGGGGGGGAGGTGCAAACCTGTGCAATTGCAGAAACAATCAAAACAGGTAGGGTTGCTAAAGCTACAAAGGCCAATTTCCATCCCAGTAGCAACCCAATAGAAATGGCTACAACAACAGCCGTGCCATCCTGAACAATAACCGAAAGGCGATTGCTGAAAGCAGCACGCACAAACGTGGCATCATTTGCCAAGCGCATGGATAAGATGTCAACACTATTCTCTTCCTGGTCGAACCATCCAACTTCATTGCGCAGCATGGCTGAACAAAAATGAAAAGATATAAGCTCCAATTGGTAGATCCAATTTTAAAAGAGGTACAGGAAGTATATTAAGCGGCTACATAAGAGAGAAAGCTCTCACCTGAGAACATCATCCGCCTTACTCTCTCAGTTATTTTTTCTCCCATTATGCCAAAGTAAAAATGCTGTAAAAAATTCGCAACCACGGTTACCACTCCAATGCCTGTGATAATTAAGCACCACTTATTCACTTCATAACGCAGGTGATGACCTTCATCCCTGTAATAGGCTGTCACTATTAGTGAAATCACAAAAGCGAGGAGAGGATTACAAGCTCCGAATATAGCAGCCCCGATGCTCCCTAAAACTGCATAAAGCCACTCTGCCAAACTGAGCTTTACAAGTCTCCAGTAAGATGGGAGTCTCGGAGATGCTTTATTAGGAATGGAAGTCTTTGAATCACAAGTTTCAATTTGAGGATCACAGGTCAATAAAAGTGAAACAGCAGATTTGGGATCTTTAGCGTCTAAGGTTTGTTTTCCTTCAGAAGTGCCATCAAGAATGGATAGCTTAGGTAATCTTATTTCAAAACCTTCCTGTGATTTTATAAACAATATATTATCCACTGCATCTGGTTGCAAGCACTCATCTGGCATTTTTTCTGAATCTTTGCTCTGAGAAATCAATGCTCTCTGAGATCCATAGGTCACATCATCAGGTTGAATAACAAGAACGCTATTACCTTCCCCAAGCGATGAAGACCTGAGCAGATTTGGCAATGAAGATTCTTGACAACTGTTGCTTGATGATAAATCATTTTTCACTTGGACAGATATCTCTTTCTGGTTCCTATCTGACGACCTAGAGGATAAGAAGATATTAGGTACAAGAAAAAATATATTACAAATTGCAAAAAAGATTTCCGAAGTGTAATTTGAAATGAGATATGTAAATTAAATCCAGGAAGGAATACACATCTCTGATCCAGTGTGTTGTGCAGTGGGATAATTCCAAATCAAGACACTCCTACTGTCCAACATAACTAGCCAGAGACCTTGAGGCAATTTCATCCATCTTTTAAAAAATTCCAGGGCTTAGCTAAAGTTACTCTACTTGTTTTATGAATTAATTGAGGTTGATATAATGAATTCATTTCAAGATGATAATGTTTTGCTGGATGTTGTTAACCTGAGTGCTCAGTTGAGCGTCGTAGTTATATCAATTCAGTAAGTGCATTTGATGCAAGAGATAGTCAGATGAAGCCTTCCAGGTGTCTGGATGGAACCTAACTGAGATGTACGACTACCTAGCTAACAGAAGGTGGCAACCTAAATGCCTAGCCAACTCGTCAACCCTCATTATAAGATAACTTTTTCTCGCGTCCTATTTTAAGTTTTATCGAATGCTTACTCTGTAACATTTTTCATTATATCTCCAAAACTTATATAACATGCCAAAGCCTAGTCATTAGTACGAAATGCAAATAAAACTAAACAAAGGCATGAACCTTTCAGGAAGTTTCAGCGCCTCTTCATATCTAAGTAGTTCTGAGTACAGGCCATTTAAGCTGGACAACTCATCATGAGTACCCACTTCAACAAGTTGCCCTTCCTCCATCACAGCAATATAATCAGAGTTCTTAATCAGGCTTAAGCGTTGTGTAATAATTAAGGTTGACCGTCCTAACATAATGGCATCTATGGCATCCTGAACACTTCTCTCAATATCAAATTTGAGGCTGCCAGCAACATCGTCAAGCAAAAGAACAGAAGGGTTTAAAAGCACTGCCCTAGCAACAGAAAGTTTGACTTTCTGTTCTTGACTCAATATCAAACCAGCCCTCCCCACCTGAGACATAGTTGAATATAAAAAAAATTAGCAGGTCTTCAAAGCCATTAAGTTATATTGTCCTTCATAAACCAAGTCAAATACCTCGGTCTCATAGCCTTTATCAAGGGAACTTATAAAGGCATGTAGACGTGCTACTTTGGCAGCCTCTTCAATTTGATGTGAACTAGCATTGACCCGCCCATAAGAAATATTATCTCTTATACTTGAACTCAGCAAAGCAGGCTCCTGGGTCACAAGTCCTATTTGACTTCTTAACCATTCTAAGTTCAGGTTTTTGATATTTTCTCCATCTAAAAGTACTTCTCCTGCACCAACGAATAACGAAGCTAGGCAAAAGCAACAGAAAATGTGCAACAAGAATACAAGACTAAGTTTATATGCATGCAATACCTAAAGTAGGATCATAAAAACGCTCCATTATTGGAATTAAACTACTTTTTCCCGATCCAGTCCTGCCGACAATTGCAACAGTTTTCTTAGCAGGTATGGTAAGATAGAACCCACTTAGTATGGGTACTTCCGGACGAGATGGGTAACTAAAATATACATTTCGGAACTCAACAGATCCTTGCACAGAAGCTAAAGTAAGTCCATCTTGATTAACAGAAGAGCTTGAACGGCTTATCATCTCATACAATCTATATGCAGCAATTCTCCCTTGCTCAAATGAATAGAGATTTGTTGCTGCCTGATTCATCCCACTAGAAAATAACATCATGCGATAAGAAAGAGGATAACAGAAAACTCTGAATAGATGCCTATATACCAAAACTTACAGGCCACTTAAGAGTACAGAGAAAAGGGCTGCAATGATTTCACCACCACTGGCTTTTCCACTCGTTACTAGGAACTTTCCAACCCAAAGTTCTAAAGCACATAAGCAAATTGCAAGTCCATAAGTGAATCCAAGACCAAGTCCTTGCACAAGGCTGACTAATATACCATATCTCAGTGTTGCTTGAAGAGAATTTGCATAAGAGTACTTGGACAATGGTTCATTTGTAAATGCATATAGTGTTCTAGTGGAAGACAAAGCCTGATCATTTAACAAAAATTTAAGAGTGAGAGAAAGACAGAGACAGGAGTCACATGACAAAAATTTGAATAGAAAGAATCGAGCAGAATTCTTTCATCACTGCAAAAACTACAACTACAAGTTTAATCTTTTAACAAATAAAATAATTTTAAGAGGTCACAGTTTAGCAACAAAGAGCACAATAAATGCTGATGAAGTATCAACTCTTACAAATGTAAATCTTAACTGTTTATGTTATTATGTAAAATGGTTTAAGAAATAAGATATGCTTAAAGGTTCATCAAAAATAAAGTATAGGGACTTCAATGTTAAATTAGCATGTAAACTAGAATAGCCGTAACCTGCTCAGCTATACTTGCAGCCTCCGCGTAAGCATCTTGTATGTTTTCTGCAAGTTTCTGGAGAAAAATGTTTGATATTCCCCCTACAGCAACAATAAAAGGACCTACAGCTAATGTTATAAGAGAGATCTGCCAACAGTTGATGAATCCGATGACAAGTCCACCGAAAAATGTTGCCATGTTGTGGATATAGTTTCCAACCTGAGACAATTGATCACTGCATTCAGATAAAAGGGCACTGCAAAAAATGGAGCATATCCGAAAGTGATTTATCCAGATAACGGGTGTAGTGCAGTTGGCATATTTTGCACACATTTTCTGCAATCCAGACATACCTTTTCACTAATGGCAGACTGAATGATTAGCACGTCACCCAGAACTTGGCTAACAATGTCCCCATTGTTCCCATATGTGTCGAAAAAACTCATATCCTGATTAAGTAGTACATGAACATATTTTGACCTCACAATAGCAGTCTGCCTTTCACCAGTAAGCATCCAGCATGAAACCTCTATCACATAAAGTGATCACATTAGAGAAATTAAGATACAGACATCAACCACCGCTGACATTTTAAACTGAAGTATCAAGCAATTTTTCTTGCTTACCAATCCAACCTGCAGCAAAAACACCAGAAGCTATATACATGATATGCAGAGCTTGCTGCATAGAGAAGAAATCAAATATTTGTGTCATACATAGAAAAGATGAAATATTAGAATATTTCAACACACAAATGCAATTTAATTGTCATGAACAGAATTGCTTAAGACGACATGGTTTGTTGCAATCAAGGCTTCTCAACTGGTGATATAAATAACAAGCAGCCCTATACATATTCCAATATAAATTGATATAAATTACGACATGTATTCTTCTGCCTACACAAAATTTACTCAATTTGAAAATATGCCATAACAGATTACAAAGTTTCTTGTAATCATTACCATAAGAAATCACCAATAAATACAAAAGTCATTCTCAAATCAATCTTATACATTTTTTGCAAGTCTATACGGAAACCAGCATTCGTATACAGGTGGTAGGATATGCAAATAAAAACTTACATACAAGCAACTAATAGTCCTGACTCTCAAGTTCTTAACAGAGCATCACAACTAACCATATGAGGGCCCAAATATTTTACCTAAACCCAAAGAAAGTTAAGGATTATACTTCTTTTTATAACTAATGTACCCTTTTCTCTTTCATAAATCCATCCTTTTAGAAGACGGGAGTACTGGTTGCATAACATGTTGTGCCAGAATAGACTAACTACTTATTATATACATTCAACAAATAGGTTCTACAAAAATTAGTAGTTGAGGAATGTTTTAATCAAATGGAAGACGTGACCCTTAATTAGCAAAAAATAAATAAAAAATGGAAGACGTGACCCTTAATGTTGGTTGAATTGAATTGTCGCCCCCCCCCCCCCCCCCCCTTCTCCTCTGGAAAACAAGTACAAGGTTGCTATATCTATGTTGGTAAATCCACAATTCAATACATTATTGCAAAACAAAGGTTCTATGGATTATGTATCTCACCAAACTTAATAACTACTTTTTTTTTTGAAGGCATCTTAAAAACTACTCAATGTACTTGTTTAACACATACAAGTATAAATGACTCAAAACCTAAGAAGATTACTGTCAAAGTAAGAGTTCTAACAATGTCAAGTAATTTACTACTCTACCTCAATGACCAAACAAATTCATCGCACACGAGAACACTGAAAAAAACAGGTTTATCTAATATCATATATTGATATCCAATAAATCATTTAATGATCTAGCAAATTTAAGTGCAAAATTGATCAACAAAGCAATAATACCGTGGTAAACTTATCAAACAACTCTTCCTTCGAAATCGAATTATCAAGAACCAACAGCTCCAAAACCTTCCCAAACAAATGAACATACATAACAATAGCCACACCATGCGCCGCAGCAGCCAATCCACCAAACAACATCAAAATCCAATCAATCCAATCCGCACAAGCAAACAATCCCCAAATCGGCACCGCCTCAGGCGCTAACTCCGGCTCCCTATCCTCCTCTTCCTCCTCATCTTCCTCCTCCACTCCTCTCACATCCTCGAAATTCTCGCACATAAACGGTAACGGCGATTCCGGTGGCTCCGACACCTCCGATACCGGCGTTAAGGGAATCAAATCCGGTTGTCCCCATCCAAACACACCTCTAGATGACATTACTATACAACCAGTCAACCAAACGTAACCGGTATATCCCGCTTACAGCACTATCTCCAATAACATTACTACACAAATTTGAACAAATCTAACGCAACTTCAACAACTAATCTCATCAAAATGAAGGATGATTAAAGTAAAGATTAATGAAATTGTGTCTTGTGGTGAGCTGTTCAGGGGCTGAAAAGGAGTAGTCAATTATGAGTGGGAAGCATATAATATTTTTATATATAAACATGTGTGTAAGTATAAAGATAGAGATGTACAGTACATGAAGAGGCATATATGTAGTAGTTTGTAAGTATAGGACAGTAAAAAATGTAGAATGATCAGACAGAACACTGGTTCGTCGTTGTGGAATAATGTCTGAAATTGTACTTTTTTTTGTATGTATAGGCATTTTGACTGTTGGCTTGCCTGTTTCTTCCCGCCTACCCTTGTGGGTCCTACTTTTCTTTCCGCCGTCGTTAGTATATGCAAGCAAACAGCTCGTTCCGCTTTGCAAGTTGTTACTTTAACAAGTCCTTGTCGCAATATCGAATTTAACAGTTCCAAATAGAAATGCACTTTCGAATTTGTTTTATCAAAAGAGATAATATTAGCTATGCATTAAAAAAAATTACATTTTAATATATATTAATTTCTTTGAAATAGTGAAATTAAATGGGTAAAGGCATAAAATGTCTCATTTCCATAAATCATGGTCCTTTCTATCCCATTTCAAAATTTCGATCCTAAATATCTCGTTAATACGTTGTTTCGTGTTCCGTAACAGGTGTTACGTATTTGCGTCTAGCACATCAGGCGCCTAACACGTTGTTTCATCTACCGCAACACACTTGATACGGCAGACCAAGATCAGAAACAAGCGCTAATGTGTTATACGCAAATGTACATTAAGTTTTTTTTTTAAGAAACATGATACGCTACACGGGCCTGCATATTAAAGTGATAGATGAGGGCCAAATTTTTGTGGATGGAACATTGGTCATTATTTCAAATTAATTGTTCATAGTAATCTTTTTTTTGTGTTTTTGTCAAGAATAAGTTCAATTAGCTGTGAGAATAAACGCAATGTTCGTTTAAACACGCTTCCTACGATTATAGAATACTAAATAGTAAATTGCAAATTTGTGATCCTAATTTACACTGAATTATAAAAAAAAATGGTTGAATTTTCACAAATTTATTTTAGTAATCATACTTTGTTTTTATTTTTAAAATAGTGACCAAAGTTATTTTGATTTTTAAAATAAGTGGCCAAAATTCTTTTTGATTTCTAAAATACTGACCAAAATTATTTTTAATTTTCAAAAAAGTAGATGAAAAAAGATCGATATCCATTAAAATGAATATCTAAAATTGCGATCAATTTTTTGTAATTCAGAACTACGGCCACCATTTTGCAATTTACTCAATACTAAATTACAAAACAAAATATATTAATTTTAAATTTTAGTATAATGAAAGCATTCGTACCACGTATTTTCAGTTTGATGACTTACAAACACTGATAAAATGGATAACAACAATAAATATATTTAATGTATATCAACATTGTTGATTATTTTTATTTAATGTGAATTTATTGTAAAGAAAAAGATTGATTAAAAATATGAAATTTTTTATATTTAAAACAAAAAATTAAAATATAAATATAAATATATACAAATAATAAAACATGAGTTAAAAGTTGACTCAAATATATAAAATTTAATATGAAAAAAAAAATTTAGAAAAAAAGTACCCGTAAGGTACTTAAATTTTATGAACCGAAATTAATCTGAAAAATTTAATATCATAACCACATTAACTTCCAATTTAAAGTGGATTGGGATAGCTAACATGTTTTCTTCTATCTATAGAGCAACAATGTTGAATTAATTTGAACCCGAATTTCAAACAATTTTGTAATTGTTCTACGGTCATTATCTTAAAAATCAAAACATAAATTATAAGTGATGTTGAGTATGAAATATACACGCAAGAAAATACAGAGGGGGGTGAATGTATTTTCAAACTTTTCTTTGAATATAAATCTTAAGAACGTTTGTTTGATGTTTGTGTAGCTAAGTATGTGTTTGTGTTTAACAAGATAAGTATGCGGAAATAAGAAACACAAGAACACAATACTTACTTTAATCTAATATGGTATTAGATAAAGATTTGCTACAACCCGTGAATACAAATGTTAGTATTCTCAGCTGCATTTTTCTCAGATAGATGTTCTAAGTTGTTATGAGAAAACTCAATAATGCTTCTTAAAACTCTCTTACTACTAGAGAAGTGAGGTTGTACACTTATAGAACATTTGTACACTCCACTTACTATAAATGATAAAACAGACAAATCTACTTTCTATCTTGTCTATCCCTGTTTCGGAATACGTCCAGGCAGCATGTAATTTTGACTTTCTTTAACCTGTCCAGATCCACTTCTTTAGCAGCTTGCCTCCTGTAACAACTCTCTGAGCTTCTTTGTAGACTTTCCAAAAACACTTTACAGTACTGTGGTCCTGAAAGTGTTTTGGCTTGTTGCAGACTTTTGACTTGTACAGCTTCAATATTTTGTCTTCAAGAATCCATTCGAGAAATGGTTAAGTGATTGATTCGAGAACTAGGATTGGCTTACTAGATAACTCTTAGTTCTCGAATAATGTATAATTAAGATGTCGAACCACTTCTCGAAATAGCTGTTTCTTTAGGAATCCTTGAGTTGTCGAATAGAGCATTTGACTTGTCGAATTCCCTGAGATGTCGAATAGCTTCTTAAGTCCTTGAGATATCGAATGAGACTTTGTAGACTCTTTGAGAACTCGAATGATACTTTGACTTGTTGACTTCTTGAGTTCTCGAACAGTGTCTTTTGAGATACAAATCCCTGACCTCGACTTCTCGAATAAATCAAAATACTTCTCGAATTATTACTTAGGCAAATCTTCAATCTTCAAAATCCAATTGTGTTTATTGTTCACACAAAATCACGCAAGTGTACGCGGTCACAAGTAATATAAGATAAAGTTAAGTTCATTCCCACATAGACTGGTGTAATGCAGAATATGCACCTATGCAACAATGTACGATTTCTATTCACTGCTAAGACAAGTATCAATTTTGATTTTTGATTATCTAAATTAACTATTAAGCAATTTAACAATATTAAGATCTAATTAACTAACGTGGTGTAAAACTGATTTACTAATGAGAGAATAAACATGGGATCCTAACTTCATTAAATACTTCGTCTAGATCTGATGTCTTTAATCAATGTATGTGATGGTTATGATAACTGATCAGACAACACGAAACAAGTACACGATACCTGTCAGTATACGTATACCAAACTACTCAAACATCCACAAAAGAGATAGAAGTTAAGCAGACGCCAATTATGTTTAGACCCTATATGTCTATAAGATTTGAAAAAATAACGATTTAAGAACAAGTTATCCATTGAGATCACATAGGGCAGCGTAAGATGGTTAAAATTACACTACGAATCATGTTGTCAAAACATTCATAAACCTATGCTAGCATGGCAAGTTCTAATCTTTAGATCCACTGTCGCTTCAATAAAGATTAACAATTTAGATGTCAGCTACGCATCTAAAAGCATTAAGTACAACCATACGAGGATATCACAATTCATCACACACAAATCTTTAAAGCAATCAAACTATTAAACTACATAGATAAATCCATTAGAATCCCATGACAACGATTAGTTCATAATTGAACGGCTCGTCATCATGGGATCTAATAATAACATGATAATAAACAAGGTCTGAATAAAAACAATAGTGCTAGAGTAATAAGGTTTAGAAAACAAATCCAAAAACGAAGATCCAAAGTACGCCTAATAAAAGAATACAAAAGATGGAGTAGATCTAGATCTCCGTTGCTTGTCACGAGCGTTGGGAATCCTTCTCCAAGTCTCTCTTGTCTCTCCTCTGTAAAAAAAAACGTGGCTCTTAAGATGTTTAAAGGTGTATTTATAGCCTTCCCTGACTTGTCCTCCAAGAAAATACCCAAAAATCCTTTTTTTTAGTTGAAACAGGAAAATCTGGCAGGCGCAGCAGCGCACCCGCGCAACCCTAGCGCGCACCCACGCGTTCCAGCATTCCCACAGCGCGCCCGCGCGGTCCTGAGGCGCGCCCGCGCGACAAGTTTCTGGAAATTTTCTGTTTTCTTGTATTTTGCTTCCTCTTCTCTTCAAATTCTTCACTTCTTACACTTGAATCCACCATGAAACATGCTAATGTATCTCCCCACCTCAAAATAGTACCCCTTCACAATCTCACTAAAAGTGAATCAAAAACACAACATACTTGAGGCCAAGTTACCAATTTAAGTCGATTCGAAGCGTTCCAAGTGGATGTAAAATCCACTTATCACACCCCCAAACTTAAACTGGTGCTTGTTCTCAAGCATAAACAGACTCAATAAGAACTAATGCAATGCATGAATGCAACTAATATGAAGATGCAACGATCCCCTCAGATTAACCAAAACCAATCAGCAATCAAATATCTCAAAGAATGCAATAAGTCCAAACAGAGCTCGACTAAGCCCCCGTATATCAACATTACATGAACAGAAACGTGGTGTGTGCGCGATGCTCATCAGATATACTCCTAGCACTAGATCAAAATCATACCTATTCTTCGCCAAAACAATCACAGGTTTATAAATAGAATGAACAGTAAACAATTCATAACTTAGAAACACCTCCATCATCATTTGAGTTAGACAGGAATTCATGCTTTATTACTAAACAAACCACAAAACACAACACGCATGCTTATTTGACCGTGCAATGGATGAGACCCCTAAAGGCTTATACAATAATACCCATGTAGCGAGCGTTAGGTTAGTGGATCCCAGACCAGAAAAGTCTTAGGTCACTAGGCACAAAGTCCCTGGAACTTAATTGCTCGAGTATTAAAGAGCCCACCCTGGCCAATTCTGCATTTAAACATTCACATAACTCTTTTTTTTTCTTTTTTTTCATTTCCTTTTTTTCTGATTTTTTTTCTTTTTCTCTTTTTTTTTCACACACAACTAACTTGGAATTAGTGTGTTTCGCTCCATCTCATCCAACCCTAGACTACTCATAAATATGAGCGGCTACTAGCCTTTTGACACTAACTTTTATTAACAATTAGCATGAGATCCCTGGTTTCCCCCAAACTTATATTTTAGTGTTCCTGCGCTATCAAGGGAATAAAGAACATTCTAAATATAAACAAGTGATTAAATCTCAAACAACCAAACAAGTATGACCTGATCTAGCCCAAAAGCAAACGATGAGCTGTGTGAAGATTTTGTTTCTGAAACATGCAAGTCAATTCCTAGGCACTTAAATCAACCCTCTATTCATCAGTACCACGCCCAAATCAACATCGACCTACCAAACGGAAATAGTCAAGTCCTGCGGGATCATGAAATATGCTATGCAAATGCAACTAAATGGACTCACATGGAATACATAAACAAATATGTAAACAAATATGCTCTACATTAAACAGTCATGCAATAATATGAATGAACTACTACTACACATGCAATATGATTCCTACATGAACAATGACTCTACTATTACTAATCCTCAAATCACCCCCAAACTTAAAATATTCAATGTCCCCATTGAAGGCAATAAAAAAGATATTAGAGAACTTACCTAACTGTAAGCAGGGCCACCCTCCTTGGGTGGCGAATCAGGTGGTGGCTCCTCAGGTGGTAGTGGCTTGAGTTCAAGTGCAAAAGCTTCCTCACTTGACAACTTACGTAGCACCTGAAAATTATTAGAATCAGCTAGCCCACGACAGTTGTGCAGAATGTCAACTCTTCTTTCCCATGGAGTTGCATCCAACAACTGAAATATCCCCTTTATTTCTTCGTTCTCAAAGCCAGAAATCCCTCTTTAAGCTTTTTCCATGGAATCTGATTTTTTTTAGCTGTTCCATCTCCTTCTTCACAATCTTATCAACAACGTCCACCTTGAAACACTCCGCTGAATCTGACGGATATTTTGTTGCCTTGAACACATTGAAAGTGACTTTATGATCATGCACTCTCATGGTAAGCTCTCCTTTTTGCACATCGATCATAGTTCGACCCGTAGCTAGAAATGGCCTTCCCAAGATGATGGGAATCTTCTTATCCTCCTCAAAGTCCAGTATAACAAAATCAACAGGGAAGATGAGCTTATCCATGTTAACCAAGACATCCTCCACTATACCTCTCGGATATGTGATCGACCGATCTGCCAACTGCAAGGTCATCTTAACCGGTTTCGGATCAGGCAACCCAAGTTGCTTGAAGACAGACAATGGCATCAGATTAATGCTAGCTCCCAAATCACATAAGCATTTGCTGAAAAATTGATTGCCAATAGTGCAAGGTATTGTAAAACTTCCCGGATCTTTGAGTTTCGGAGGCAATTTCTGTTGCAGAACAGTGCTGCATTCTTCGGTCATAGCAACCGTCTCTAAGTCTTCCAATTTCAACTTCCTTGAGAGAATACCCTTCATGAACCGTGCATAACTAGGCATATTTTCAAGTGCCTCTGCAAAATGTATATTAATCTGTAATTTTCTGAATACCTCAAGAAATTTGCCTAATTACTTGTCAAACTTCTGCTTCTGGAGTCTTTTTGGATATGGAGGAGGAGGGTAGATATATTCATCGTCCTTCTTCTGCTCTAAAACTGATTTTTTAGAAGACTTCTTGCTTTCTACTGCTCCACTACTCAAATCTGATTTTTCCAACTCAGCATCTAATTTCTCTTTCTCCGCATCATCACAAGGGTGCGAATCTGATTTTTGTAGCTCATCCTCTACAAGGGTGCGCGGGGCCACGGTCAATGGCATCTGCTCCTTGCTCTACTGTTTCTTTACTTCATTTACCATGATTTCTGTGACTTTTCCAGACCTCAAAGTGGTAGCTTTCGCTTGTTCATGGACAACTCCCTTTCCTGGATTAGGCTCCGTGTCACTAGGAAGCACTCCCTGTGGCCTATTTAGCAAAGCAGTAGCAATTTGCCCAATCTGATTTTCCAAGGTCTTGAGCATGACAACTTGACTTTTGCACATCAATCTCAATTCCTCTAATTCTGATTTTTCAGAAGTGGAATGCCCAAAACCTGCATGTGAATGTTGTTGCTGAAAACCCGGAGGTTGAGTTGAGATTGCCTAGGGGCATACTGTTGCTGAACATTCTGCCCTTGCTGCTATTGAAAAATCTGGTTCTGCTGCTGAAAATTCCGAGGATTGTAAGGCTTTGCTCCATATTGTTGACCTTGAAACTGCTGATTTTGTTGTTGGGATTGTAGCATGTCACCCTGATAATTGCTCCAACTGTAATTCAGAGGATTTCTATTGCTTGGATGATAAGTATTAGGGGCTGGCTGTTGCCTATTCTGAAAGTTGCTCACAAACTGCACTGATTCATTAGAAATGACACATTGATTCGTCTCATGTGCGCCTGCACATAGCTCACAAACACTAGCTACCTGATGAATCCCATGATTTGCCAAAGAATCTATTTTAATATTCAATGCCTCTAGCTGAGCTGCTAGAGCTGTGGCTGCATTAACATCAAGAAGTCCTGCCACATTTTGCTGTGGCATTCTCTAAGTTGAATTCTGATATTCATTTGATGCCATCATCTCAATAAGGTCATAGGCCACCTCATAGCTCTTAGCCCATAGTGCTCCTCCTGAAGCTGCATCCACCATCGGTCTCAACTGCCATCCCAATCCATTATAAAAACAGTTGATTACCATCCAGTTCGGCATGCCATGATGAGGGCATGATCTAAGCATCTCTTTGTATCTCTCCCATGCTTCACATAAAGATTCACCCGACTGCTGTGAGAATTGAGTAAGAGCGTTCCTGATTGCTGCAGTTTTTGCCATAGGGAAGAATTAAGTGAGAAATTTATGAGCAAGATTCTCCCATGTCACAATAGAACCTGCTAGTAGAGAGTGTAACCAGCCCTTAGCTTTATCCCTCAGAGAAAATGGGAAAAATCTCAATTTCACAACATCTTCCAACACACCATTGAACTTGAAAGTGTCACAGATCTCGATGAAGTTCCGGATGCGCATATTAGGATCTTCCGTTGGAGCACCCCCAAACTGAATTGAATTCTGTACCATTTGAATCGTACCAGGCTTGATTTCAAAGGTATTAGCTGCAATGGCTGGTCTGACAATGCTAGACTGAATGTCATTGATTTTTGACTGAGAATAGTCCTTCAAAGCCTTAGTTGCTGCTGCTGGTTCACCCATCTCTACTATTGCTTCAAGTCCTTCAAGTCCATCTCTACTATTACGAGACTGAGAACGTGTTCGCATACACACTCAAGTACCTGAAGCACACAGAACAAAGCAAACTAAGTAAGAAAAATAATCTGAAACGAGGATCCAAAGTATGCCTAATAGAAGAATACAAAAGATGAAGTAGATCTAGATCTCCGTTGCTTGTCACGAGCGTTGGGAATCCTTCTCCAAGTCTTTCTCGTCTCTTCTCTGTAAAAAAAACGTGGCTCTTAAGATGTTTAAAGGTGTATTTATAGCCTTCCCTAACTTGTCCTCCAAGAAAATACCCAAAAATCCGTTTTTTAGTTGAAACAGGAAAATCTGGCAGGCGCAGCAGCGTACCCACGCGACCCTAGCACAGTCAATACCGCGCGACCCTATTCATCATTACCACAGTCAATAAAACATCTACCTACCAATCAGAATTAGCTTGTTCTAAGGGATCATGAAAAATGCATGCCATGAAATGCAACTAATATGAACTCACATGGTATACGAAAAAAAAAACAGAATGTCCTATATGATACAAACATAATTAATACGAACATATATGCATGAATTACCACTACGTGCAATGCATGATATCTATATGAACACAATGACACATAAACACAAATAACTACATATACACTACTTATCCCTCAAACCACCCCCAAACTTAGAATATTCAATGTCCCCATTGAATGAAAGTAAATACAAGGGATAGTAGGAAACATACCTAAAACTACTGAAACACGTGGGTTGCCTCCCACGAAGCGCCTTTGTTTAAAGTCTTGAGCTAGACCCGGCAATGGCTTTTTCTCTTGAAAATTCCTACACTGTATCTCTATATGGCCATTTAATTATCTTTTCCGGGGCTACATCCTTGATGACAAGTTTCAGCCTTCTTTGCTCTTCAAAGGTGTCAGCAACAATGTTCTCTTCACTACCTAACAAGTTAGCAACAATAATAATAGGCAAAGTAGATGATTGACCCAAATATACATACCTTAGCTGATCTGGTGGTTTAAGCTCGAGTTTGGAAACTTCTTCAACATGATGAGTTTCATTATTAACTACCAAAGACTGATCAAGAGTGGTAATGGACGGATTAAGAACGGGAGTGGGTGGTCCACCAACAGAAGTCTTATCAACAAACTTAGGATCAAAAGAACTCTCCTCAAGTTGAATGTCATGCTTAGAGCAAATAGCATTCAATTCCTCTAACATCTCATCAAAAGTAAAATTCTTGTACAACTCTTGAAGTTCTTTATTGCTCTCACACTCTAACAAAACATCTTCCTCAAGAAAAGACTCAATTGCACTATCCTCAAGATTTGACCATGAAACAACCTCATCAATCAGCACCTTAGAATCCCAGAGATCAGCCAAGCCTAGTAACTCACACTCTTCCTCCTCATCACTATCCACCACAAGTTATGACAAAACAGAATTTTCTTCTTTTTCTATAGGATCCTGATAATGAATTCCTTCTTCATCCTCAATTGCTGAATTCTGATCGTTTGTGATTATTCCAGATTTGAGTGTTATGGCATTAAGTTGCTCCATGCCATCTTGTTTTCCTAGATTTACCTCTGTGGCACTAGGAAGAACTCCCTGCGGTCCGTTGAGAAAGGCACTTGCAAATTGCCCAATCTGATTCTCCAATGTCTTGAGAGATACCGCCTGACTTTTCACCATCAACCTCAACTCATCCACTTCATATTTTTCATTTGAAGATTGACCAGCATTCTCATGAGACTGTTGTTGAAATCCCGAAGGTTGGAATTGTTGCCTTGGAGCATACTGTTGCTGATAGCCTTGATCTTTGCTCCAGCTAAAATTAGGATGATAGATGTTGGGAGCTAGCTGCTGCGATCTCTGAAAATTGCTCACAAACTGCACCGATTCAATAGATATGGCACATTGAGTCGTCTCATGTGCGCCCGCACATAGCTCACAAACACTAGCAACTTGAGGCACCCCATGCTTTGACATAGAATCCAATTTCTTATTAAGTGCCTCTAGCTGAGCTACTAGAGCTGTGACTGTATTAACTTCCAAAATTCCTGCTATTTTGTCATGTGATAATCTCTGAGTTGGATTCTGCTATTCATTCGCAGCCATCATCTCAATCAACTCATAAGCTTTCTCATAGCTCTTAGTCCATAGAGCTCCACCTGATGCTGCATCTAGCATGGGTCTTGACTGGGCACCCAAGCCATTATAAAAGCAGTTAATCACCATCCAATCAGGCATCCCATGATGTGGACACTTCCTTAGCATCTCCTTATATCGCTCCCAAGCCTCGCACAACGATTCTTCAGACTGCTGTGAAAATTGAGTAATAGCGTTCCTGATTGCTGCAGTCTTTGCCATGGGAAAAAATTTAGTTAGAAATTTCTGAGCAAGTTCCTCCCATGTCAAAATAGAACCTGCTGGTAGAGAGTGCAACTAGCCCTTAGCTTTATCCCTCAAAGAAAATGGGAAAAGTCTCAATTTGATAGCATCTTCCGACACCCCGTTGATCTTGAAAGTGTCGCAGATCTGAATGAAATTCCGAATGTGCATGTTAGGATCTTCAATCGGAGCACCCCCAAACT
The DNA here is from genome assembly GCA_036435485.1 of Saposhnikovia divaricata. Lineage (NCBI taxonomy): Eukaryota > Viridiplantae > Streptophyta > Magnoliopsida > Apiales > Apiaceae > Saposhnikovia > Saposhnikovia divaricata. The sequence continues at coordinate 61,985,668 of CM071595.1, read as the reverse complement.
GAACCAAATTCTGCACCATCTGAATTATGCTAGGCTTGATTTCGAAAGTATTAGCTACAATAGCTGGCCTGACAATGCTAAATTGGACGTCATTGATCTTTGGTTGAGAATAATACATCAATGCTTTCGCTGCTGCTGCTGGTTCTCCCATTGCTACCTGAAACACATAGAACTAAAGAACTATGTAAGAAACAATTCGAGTCAATGAACTCTAACGACCACTGATGACAAGCACATAAACTAAAAATAAAACACCGATGATCCCCGGCAGCGGCGTCAAAAACTTGTTAACACAAAATCACGCAAGCGTACGTGGTCACAAGTAATATATGAATAAGTCGAGTTCGTTCCCACAGGGATCTGGTTTAGGTTTTAATTCAGTCAATGTACCTATGCAACAATGTATGGTTATTACTCACTGCTAAGACAATTAACAAGATTGAGATTGATTAACTAAAATTAACTAAAAAGGAAATTAACAAACTAAGAATTACTTAACTAATGAGAATTGGAATCGAATTACTTCTACAAGAGTAACATGAGATCCTAACTTCATTAAATACTTCGCTTAGATCTGACGCCTTTAATCACTATAAGCAATGGTTATGATATCTGATCGGATAACACGAAACAAGTACACGCTACCTTTCAGCATACGTATAGCAAACTAAACATACATCCACAAAAGAAATAGAAGATAAATAGACACCAATTATGCTTAGACCCTATATGTCTATAGAATTTGAAAACATAACGGTTGAAGAACAAGTTATCCATGAAGATCACATAGGGCAATATAAGTATCTTCATCTCATACTACTAATCATGTTGATAAACAATCATGAACCTATACTAGCATGGCAAGTTCTAAATCTCAAGATCCACTTTCACTTCACAAGAGATTAACAAATTAGATGTTCGCGACGCATCTATCAATTAAGCATAACCATACAAGGATATCAGATATACATCACACACAGATCTTTAAAGCAATCAAGATACTAAAGCTCCATAAATAAATCCGTTAGAATCCCATGACAACGATTAGTTCATAATCGAACCGTTCGTCACCATGAGATTTGATGAAACCATGATAAATCACAAAGTATGAAAGAATACAAATAAACTAGAGTATTGAGTTAAGAAAACAAATCCCAAAAACATCCAAGAGTTCCGCCTAATTAGAAGAAAACAAAAGTAGATCTAGATCTCCGTTGCTTGTCACGAGCGTTGGAATCCTTCTCCAAGTCTGAATCTCCGTCTCTCGGCTCTCTCTCTGTATTATGATGAGAATTGGTGGGTATTGGTCATTTTATGATGGTAGTATCTGTTTATATAGGCCCTAGGAGTCTTTTTCAGCAAGAAAAGTCCCAAAAATACAATAAAATTTGAAATAGGATAGAATTCAGCAAATTTCCAGAATGTTCGGGCGCAGTCTGCGCGGTTTCTGCGCAGTCTGCATGGTTGGCTCCTGTTCAGATTTATAGAAAATTTCCCAAGCTTCGCGTGGACTGCTTACGGGCCTCAAACGGACTTGTAGAACTCCAGATATGGCCAAAACAGTGGAGACTGCGCAACCTACCCGAAAAATCCGAATTTTAATCAATTTAACCTCCAACTCTTAGTTCTGCAAAACTCAATGAAAACACATTAAATACACCACATACTTGAGGCAAAGTAATCAATTTAAGCCGATATGAAGCATTCCAAGTGAATATAAAATCCACTTATCAATTACTTTCTCAGTACTTTGCAATTGAAATGAGTAGCAGCTAGCAGCGTAAAATCTGTCAACAGCAGCCCATCTAGTACTGAAATCCAATCCATTCAGATTTCAATCCAACACTTAACTACTGGGTAGTAAAATCCATACCGTCCAATCGTTAACCATGGTCTACGCAAGTAATCTATTAATTAATAAGTGTTAGGAACACAATCTCAGTCATGATATTTAGCCGGAATAAGAATTAAAACTAGATTACATGTAGTACTTGGTGCAGTTTTAATTTTTGTGGTTTGAATCTAGTGGTTTGGCTCAGTCCTGATACCTAAGATGAGTCTTATATTTTTTATCAGACGCGATCCGAAATTCGAAAAACCCGATTAAAAATTTGATTTTTTGAAAAGTCTGGACTTTATTCGGGTTTTTTTTAAAAAGCTTGAACAAAAGCGCGGTTCGATCTAGATAAAAGCCCAGGCTTTTTAAGAAAAACGGATAAAAATCCATTTTTTAATAGATAAAATCTAAAAATATATACCATTTTTAATAAATTTCAAAAATATTAAATTTAGCAATAGAGGGGCTATGAACGATCATGAATCTAGGAATAATCAATTATATGCAGGACAAATCCTTCTTTCAAGAAGACTTATTGAGTGTAGATGGTGTACTTCTCGAAATGACCTTATACGTGAAGATTCATAGGACTCACGGTCAGCTTAAATCATAACGTAAATTATGAGTAAAATATTTTTGAGTTGCAGTTAGGGTGCATGGCACAGGCATGCCATGACAACATGCCTATAGGCATGCTTTTTCATAATTTGACATGCTTTTTTACTATTTCTTTATTAATCTTTTATAATTAATTATATATATATATATATATATGTGTGTGTGTGTGTGTGTGTGTGTCAAATCTATTTTTTTAGTGAAAATATTTGATAAATGATTTTTTAAAGTTTTTTCTACTATATAATTTGTATGTTCACAATAATTTTAGTATTTTATTGTTTTTGTAATGTTAATATCAATCAATTTTTTATTATCTTTTTAAATTTATATTAAATAGAAAATGGCATGCCATTTGGGCATGCCTTTTAGCACCTATAGGCATGTCTTTCGAAAACCCCGTGCCCGGTACCCTAGTTGCAGTGATGTTTTACGATAAAACAAGTATTATGCTAGTAGTTTTTTAATATTAGGTTTCGTGATGTCTCTTTTTATGTATTCTGGATTCTAGAAATTCAAGTCTGTAGCTTTTTAAAGAATATTTCTTTTGTAAAGATTTTATTTGTTTGTATATTAATATATTAGCTTTACAATAAAAGATAAAAATTACGTATATATAAATTAAAAGAAAATTGAATAAAAGTCCGGCCCAGTCCGAGTCCAGCCCAATCTAGCCCAGTTCGAGCACCTAAAATGAACCTCATAGAGATTCCCACCCAATTTTTGAAAGATTCCGATTTGACATGATTCTTAAAAAAATTGGAAAAGCTTAAATAAATCCGATCTGAAAGACTATTTACCGACCTGAAGGGCTGTCTGTACATCTATGATTTGAACCATATTATGAACCAAATCCGAACCATATTATTTATGGTAATGAAAGAAGAAGTTTTCATCTGCATAGTACAATTTTTATTCATTTCGATCACAAGTCGATTTTTATACACAATCCCAAATTTCACATGTTAATGTGGCTTTGAAGTTGGGAGTATCAATTTTCGTAGTCATGCTTCTCAATTTGTCTGGCATAGGCGTATAGCTTCTGTTTTGAGTTTGACCATTCCAAAAATTCACCATGGTATGCTAAAACTAGATAAGTGCCACCATGTGGAATTTCCATTAACGAAATTGTGCCAACCTGTGGCACATTTTACTTTGGCAACAATTTTCAAGATCCACTCACATGCCATCAACAATTTTTAATTAGGTTAAATTTTGTTACTTTAGCTTATTACTTAATTGCTGTCATGATTCGAATTTCTTAAACCTGGTTGGAGTAGTTAGTGAAGAAGAAAGGATAGAAATTAAAATATGTTTCAGCATTTCCTCATTTGGCATCTTTACTTCTTTTTTAAGGGAACCCATATTTTGATGTTTATTTTTGGTCTTTTAATAAACGTTTGATACTAAATTGAAACAAATATTTCAATAATCTTTTACTCTTTTATAAAATGTGTAAAAATTTAATTTTTTTTATCAAACATGAAAGAAAGCGGTGAATGTGTTCAATTTTATGTGTATTGGAGATTTTTACGGAAACAATCTTTACATTTTTAAAATAGAGATCAAATAATTCTAGAGACAAAATTTGTGTACATTTTAATTTCAACCTTTCCGGATGTTGGCTTAATTTTTTCTAAATTAACAATCAATTATCTGTTTTTATCTATTAATGGATTGATATTCTAACTTATATTGAATGTTGCAGTTTTATATTTCCGTTAAATAAAATTTCCTTTGAATTTTCTGAATTGTGGTTATTTAAAAGGAAAATCCCAAACATTACTTTCTTTTCGGATGGTAAGGAACATTTAAAATTAATTATTACATGTTATACATCTGATCCGTATGAATAATTCTTGAATAAATATCGAGCTACACCCTTATACACTAATTAAACACTACCTAAATTATAGGATTAGTATATTACTCTATAATTATATTTTTTATTTTTTATTTTCTTGAAATGGGCCCGTCAGGGACACTTTTTTAATTCTAGTAGTGTTTTAGTAGTGCATAAAGCCCAAGATTTACTCTATCAATTAAAAAAATCAGGTACATAGAACTTTAACACATAATTTTAATAAATAATTATCTAACTAAAGTAAAATACACTTATTAGCAAAAAAAAAAGAGAAAAGAATAAACATACGGGCTTAAGAGCATCTCCAAAGGTGTTAGCTAAAAATGATTGGCTAAACTACATAAAATATTGATTATGTAAAATTTGTCGAACCTGTAAGACATTGTGTTCCGATGTTATTGGCTATAATGATTGGCTATATTTTAAAAATGGTATGTTATTAATATTTCAAGTTGTTATTAATGGAATATATAATTTTAATATAGAAATAAGTGATGTGGCAATTCACTACAGGTCTCTAGAGGTTCGACAAATATAGCCAACATCAAGAGATTATCTATAATTATAGACAAGGGTTTTGTCCCATTGGAGTGCAAATTTTTTTACACATTCTTTATAATTCTTATTTATGGTAATTAATTTTAAATTTTACCTAAGAGGTCTCTCCCATTGGAGATGCTCTAACAAGTTACCAACGGCAATGATTATTTTTTTAAAAATTAACGGATAATTTGAACACAGATATATTTATATTTGAATCCGAATTTGAAAATCTAAACTGTATTCGAATTCGTAAATATTTTTCAAAAAGTATTTGAATTCGAATCCGGCAGATATTATCCGAATTTGGATATATCCAGATCCGTTTTTCAAACAAAATTTTCTATTTTTTTATAAAAATTTCATTCGAAAAAATTCAAACAATAAATATCTTTGAAACTAAATTAGAAGTTTAATATAGTTAGGTATGAAATTTAAAAATATTTTTTTATTGTATATTTATAAATATAATTTATTTATATAAATATATATGAAAATAAATGTATGTATATTATAAACAAATTTGAAAGTTGGCAATTTTCTTGAAATTTGATATAAAATACGATCACCGTTATGTAATTTACTCTAAATATAATATATATATATATATATATATATATATATATATATATATATATATATGAGTTGCACTCCATGAAAAACACCTTATATGAAAAATAATAAAGAACACCATTATAACACTCATATTTAATCTAATCTAAGAGTTCCGTCATGACACCCAATACGAAAAGTTCTTTTTTTTTACCCTCTATCCATTCAGCAAAAAAAAAATCACTGTTCATGAGGACGTCACTGCTGACGTCGTCAGTGAACAATGATTTTTTTTGAATGGAAAGAGGATAAAAAAATAAGAATTTTTTGTATTGGATGCCCCTAGCGGGGCCATTGGATCTATTGGAATAAATGATTCCAGATTTATTCCATAGTGTCCTTTATTGTCCTTTATATAAGAGTGTTCTTTATGGAGCAATGACATATGTTAGGCCGAATACACACTAATAATCAATATTAGATGAGAGAATAACAATTAAGATGATTATGCACTTTAAAACTTCTGGTATTAAAAACCCTCTTCGTGATGTAAACTATCACAAAGAGCTGCTAGGTTACAATAAGAATGAATAATTCTATTGTTCAATACCCTTCTAGGGTTAACCTATCTGTATATATAAGAATACAGCTTCGATACAATCTCTAATTGATATTCCTAATAATCAGCTATACAATGATATCAATTACAGATTGTCACACGTCTCCTAAGTCAACTCGATCTCTTTGATAGCTATCCAATCTCCAAAGATCTCGCTTCCATATCAATCTTCAATTGATCTCTAATATCTTCTGTTGACTTCGTACGCGCTGCTTCTAGACAGACTTTACTAAACTCTGTGCAGCTTCTGTCAGTCAGACTTTACTAAACTCTGACTTCCTTCCAGTTAAACTCTGATATTTCACTGTTACATTTAAACACTGAAACATTACATCAATTATATCTAACAATCTCCCCCAACTTGTTTATTAGCAAAAATGCACAAGTTAATAGATAATTGATGATGTCAAAAATAAATAATCATATACAGTGTTTAACAACTAAACAGAGTTTAAACTGTTACTTAACAAAATTACAGAAAATATGAAAAACTTACAGAGCATAAATTACTTAACCCTTTCAACATCCCATGCTGTCTTCAAGTACTCTGTTAGCAATCTCTCTTCTGCAACTTCAAGTGCTCTTTCCATTTCTAGCTTGATCTCTCGAAGCTTAGAATCTGTACCATCTGTCTGATAAATGGCTGATCTCAGATCATAGATGCTGTTCTTCTTCATTTCATTTCCAAGTCTGATAAAGTATGACTTTGCTAATTCTGAATTAAATTCAAGCACAGTGACACCCAAATCAGTTCTCAGCTTAGCACTGTTTCTCTTCATTTCAACCATTCTTCCATTGTAGTCTAAGTACTTTGGTACATATTCAGACTTGTCTTTAATTCCAAAAATCATCTTTGATCTTTCCATCTGATATCTGAGCACTTCTACAGCTTGGTAAGTATGACTGTTATTCACCTTGAAAATATGTAAGACATACTGCAGTTCTTCATACATCTTCAAATGAATATCATGCTCTCCAATTTTATAGACAGTCCCATCCTCCATGAAATACAACAGAAAGTCTTTATTTAGACTTCTTTGATGGATCAACTGTACTGATTCCAGCTTGTTCAAATTAACTTGAGGGACACCCTTGCCTGGAGCAGCCAGTGATGAATGATCTCTAGGAGTAATATTCAAAGTCCTTTCTCTGTTTGACCCTAAACCAGCCAAATCACGAGGTTGCTTAGCAATCATTGCTCTGCTTTGAAAAATATCACCTCCTTGAACTTGCTCAGTATTATCAGGAATAGTAGGTCTCACAAAACCATGAATTGGAAGAGTAGTTTGTACAACATGTGTAGAAACAGAGGTTGTAACTTGCTTTGACTTCTTTAAACTCTTATCATCTTCAACAACTTTTCCTTTAAGCTTTAATCTAGCCTCATCTGCTGTTGGTTTTCTTGAATGAGACAATCTCTGATCAGCATTGACATTTTCATTGATCTTAATGCCTTTAAGAACAGGCCTTGATGCCTTTTCAACTTTCTTCTTGAATTTCCCAGACTTAAGCTTTTTCTCATGTTCAGCTTTAAGTCTTAGCTCTTCAGCCTTTACATCTTCTAGAGTGACATCATTTCCATGTTCTTCAAGAAACATGTTTGCAGCTAACTCTGTATCATTCTGTGGGATCTTCAGCAGTGTTTGCTTTAGCAGAGTTTACTCTAGACCTTGTGATTGCTCTTTTGGTTCTATCAGATCCACCTCTATCTGCAGCATCATCCTTCCTCTCCAAGGATTGAAGTTGTTTGCAAGAAGTGTTTGCAACTTTCTCCCCCTTTTTGACATCATCAGGAATCAGGATGGAGGTTAGCAACTCCAAAGAGTTTGCAATGGAATCTATTTTGGTAGCCACCAGAGTTTGATTTTCTTCCACCTTGGCCAATCTAGCTGAAAAAGTTTGATGTCTAAGAGTAGCTTCCTTCTCCCTCTTGAAATCAATTTCAGTAATATCTCTTCGAAGGCCATTAATATCTTCTGCAGCGGCATCAAATCGTTTATTAAGGGCTTTGACCTGAACAACCGTTGCCTTCAAACAGGAAACAATGTCAGGATTTTTAATTTCATCTGCAGCCTTTTTCACAAAGTCTGCTGCCCTGCCAATTGGAAAAATGCAATATGATTTATGCCATCTGGCAGCTGATCTTTCAAAGTGTTCTCTTTCAAGATCATGACATGTAGGAACCTCAGGACCAGACACAGGATAGGCTTGCACTTTGGCATTAATTTGTACTGGTCCCTGAGTGGAAACAGATTTGGCACTGTCATCTTCTTCATTTGTAACACTTGTCTCAGCATAGACAGTGTTTAAGGAATTATGTTCAGGAAGAGTCTCTGCAACTGCAGGATCGATAGTGTTTAGCATAGGTTGTGTCTCAACATTACCAGCTTCATTTATAACACAGGCTTTCTCAACATCAGCAGCTTCATTTGCATGCTCAATTTCAACAAAATTCTCACCTGTGTGTTCTGCAAGATCAGCATCAACTACAGGTTTCTCAAGAACAATTGATTCTTGAACAACTTGAGCATCAGAGATTGCAGCCTTTGATGGTTAGTCAATTTCAATTCCAACATCTATTGTTTGATTGGCATCAGACATTAAGTCTGTATGTGTAGCCAATGATTCTTCAATGACAGCAGTTGCTTGCTCAGCTAGCAATGTAGCTTCAGAGAGAGCAGCAGTTGGAGTAGCAATGTGCTCAGAAAATTGAAACAATGGCTCTAAGATTTCAATGGCAGCCATGCCATCCTTGTGTCCCTGCTGAACCTCTACTGTGTCAACAGTAGGCATCTCCTTAGAAATCACTTTAGGAACTTCAAAAGGAATGTCATCATTTGATTCATCAATCATTGTTCTCCTTTTCGTTTTCTTGGGCATCTCAGGCTCAGATTCAACATTGTCAGTGGAAGGCACTTTGGAGAGAAACACTCCTGCCCTTTGTCTCTTGCCAAGTGTTTTCTTTGATCCTCCTCCCTTCTTTCTCTCAACACGAGAGAACTTAGAAATTGGCTCATTAATGTCTATGGAGGGTGCAGGTTGGGTTTGGGGGTTGACAGTGTTTGATGGTTGAGTTTGAGTTACAGGTGATTTAGGATGAGAAGTTTGTGGGTGAGGTTGAGGTTGATGTTGTGATGATGTGGCAGTGTTTGGGAGTGGTTGGTGTATAGGCTCAGTGTTTGGGTTTGTAGCTGTTGATGGTTGTTGTGGTTCTTGTTGTTGTGATTCTTGTTGTTGTGGTTCTTGTTGTTGTGGTTCTTGGGGTTGTACAAGAAAGTTTGCTAAGGCTATAGGATATACCATTGCAGGTAAATCAGCCTTAGCTGCATCCTTGTTAATCAAATCAGCAAATATTCGTTTTGACAACTTGAAAGGTTTGATTTCATCTGCTTCAACAACTTGTTGACCAGGCAGACAAGAATTGTATAGTAATTGACAAAAACGAGCATATTAAACAATAGTAGGAAAATTTGCTAATCTCTCTCCTAAATTCTTTAAGACATGAGTACCAAAATCGAAATTAGTACTGTAGAGAAGAGAGTACCCCATCTGAAGACTGTCAATTGAATAGCATCCCAATTGGTTATTTTGTTGTCAAACGCCCGTGTGATAGAGTCAAAGAAAAAATTCCACTCCTTGCGCAATTTTGGGCGTGTAATGGACCCAAGCTTGTCCATTGAATCAGCATTCCCAATCTTTGTGAGCATCGTCCTCAAGTTCATATTAGTCACAATATCATGAGAAGTGTATGTCTCGAAACCAAGAACCTCATTCACTGTCCTTGGAGTAATAGCAAAATTGTTCTCTGGAGGAGTGAAAGTGATAGACGGAGTGCCATTTTCTCCATCATCATAACTGGAATGATGCCAAAAATAGGCAATCTGAGTGCCATACAGATGTTGTGGAGCAGTGAGAGCCGTGCCAATCTCGAAATCTCTCAGAAAGTTTTGAATCACATGGAAATCAGCAGGAGAAACATCTGTACTCAAGGGTGCAGCAAAGTTATTAGTAGGATATGCCAATCCATTATCATGAAACAGTTTAGTTGCCATTTTGAGTAAGAAAAGAATAAGCAGGTAAGGTGTTTGATGAAATGTGGGAGTTAGAATGCGAGAGAACAGAGTGTAGATGTGTGCAAAGTGAAAATCGATTAAGTGAATAAGTGAACCGTTGTGTGTCAAAAGATTAGAGAAGTAATAAAAAGTAAAAACTCAAGAGTTTTAATCCTTAAGGCACACAACAGTTCTCTTGTGAAATGTGTAAGTGGGACACGTGGCACACATGCATTGGTGCACTTAAACCGCATGCGCCGTAAAAATAGTTAATGATTACCATTCACTCTCATATCTTTAACTCCTCACAACTCTCTCTCTCCTGTTTCCAATGCCAAGATTAACTCCCCATTACCAAATAACAGTTGGCAATAATATGAAACGATTTCCGAAATACTCCAAATAAATCAATTATCATGAACAAAAATTTGTACCTCCGAATAATTCACAAAATCCAACAGTGTTTATCAATTATCCAACCTTATTATCATGACTTCCTCAAAAACTGTGCAGGTGTGCAAAAATATGTGTGTGTAGCAGAGTTTACCGAAACAGTATTTAAAGCATCTAATATTTTATAAAATCCATAAAATAAACGAGTAAACCCTGTCTGCACAAACTCTTATAGTCAACTGCTAGTATTTAATGACAGTGTATAAAATCACAAAAGTCCATGTCAAATGCAGAAATAAGTTGATAAACATGCTAAATGTACAAGTATGCATTTTCGAGAAATTTCTTGGGATTTATGAAATTAATAAAGACTCACCTTTCACTCAATGAAAATATCACTCAAGAACAGGTAAGTATATCACTCAGAATCAACAACATCAGACGCATGCTTGACATTTGATATTAATCTAACTTTGAACACAATATACATTACAAATGATAATCAAAAGGTCTTTATTGGGTTGTAATGCAGGCTTGGGACAAGGTATGTCAAAGAAGGCTAAAACAGGTTAATGTCAAAAGCTAGCAAGTGACATCCTTATACCATCCAATTTATTGACCTCAACTAGTTGACTCTAAAACAAGGATCAGACAATAATATGCTCTCTATATTTTTATTTTTATTTTTTATTTTTTTATTATGTATAGAGAGCTAAATAATATATAGTAACGCAAGATATATTGATCCTTTGTAATTTATTGCACTAGTCAACTATTAGGTACACAATCTCAAATCATAAATGAATGCCCTTTCTTAAAGATTAATAACCCTTCACCTTATTACTCCTTTTGTACAGTACTAGCCTTTGACAATTTGGGTTCAAATTTACTGATTGGCCAATACAAAAAAAAAATTATAGGCAGTAATATGGTGTGTCACCGAAAAATATTATTAGGCTCAATGGGTTAACTAATGGATCATGTAAACAGTGTTTGGTAAATATGGGAATTATGTGGTGTAACCTACTGCCTTTATCATTTTATCAGAATATAATGTCATGCATTTCAGGAAAGATTTCAAGCAACTGCTAGCAATGCAACTAAGCTGTGAACACTCAAGCAAATGAATAAATTGCAAAAGATATGCAATATGGCTCAAAAGCTCACTAGGTTTGTAATTAGATTAATCCCAATTAAAAAATCTCTATAACACAACTGCTTGTATCTAAAGCATATAAATCAAATCACTATACATATATTCATGTCCATCTAATTATTTACACAGTGTCATTTAAAACAGAGTTTGTTTTATGAGAGGCAATGCAGACAGTATTTACAGATTCAGAGTTTAGGATAAATAAACTAAGAGATGCTAAAAATAGCAGGACAGTATTATGCAGTGTAAACTGGTCTGCACAGTCTAAGATTTAATCACAAATAATTCAGAAGAATGCATGAATAATTACTGAGAATATGCTGCATACAATTTCTTCATAGGTGTAATGTTCAGACAATGACAGTATCGGAGTTTAACCAACAGTATATGGAAACAGTGTTTGACAGACAGAGTATGACAGAGAGTGTTTAACAAACAGAGTATGCGGAACAGAGTTTGAGGAAAAATGAAGTTTTGAGTCTAACCACTTTGTCTAGTCGAAACCAGAGATCATTCCTAACTCATTTACCAGCTTTGTGAACGTTGCCTCACTCAATGGCTTGGTGAAGATGTCTGCTAGCTGTTGGTCTGTAGACACAAAATGCAGTTCAATGTCTCCTTCTTCCACATGCTCTCTGATAAAATGGTACCTTATGCTGATGTGCTTGGTCATAGAGTGCTGTACTGGATTACCTGTCATAGCAATAGCACTTTGGTTATCACAGTAAATAGGAAATTTACTGTACCTCAATCCATAATCCAACAATTTATTCTTCATCCATAAAATCTGTGCACAACAGCTACCAGCTGCAATATACTCTGCCTCAGCTGTTGAAGTAGAAATTGATTTCTGCTTCTTGCTGTACCATGAGACCAGTCTGTCACCCAGAAATTGACAGCTCCCACTTGTGCTTTTTCTGTCTACCTTGCAACCTGCAAAGTCTGCATCTGAGTAACCAACTAGCTTGAAGTCTGTTTCCCTTGGATACCATATGCCCAGAGTAATGGTGCCCTTTAGATACTTGAAAATTCTCTTCACAGCTGTTAGATGTGGTTCTCTAGGATCTGCCTGAAACCTTGCACAAAGACAGGTGACATACATGATGTCAGGTCTGCTTGCAGTCAGATAAAGAGAGACCCTATCATGCCTCTGTAATTTGTCATATCCACTTGTGCTCCTGTGTCTTTGTCCAATTTTGTTGATGTTGCCATGGGAGTAGTTGCAGATGAGCATTCAAGCATACCAAATTTCTTGAGGAGATTTCTGGTATATTTTGCTTGATTAATAAAAATTCCATCATCTATTTGATTCACCTGTAAGCCTAAAAAATAGCTAAGCTCTCCCATCATGCTCATTTGATACCTTGACTGCATGAGCTTGGCAAACTTTTCACAGAGTTTATTATTTGTAGACCCAAAAATTATGTCATCAACATAAATCTGAACTAGAAGGAGGTCACTCCCTTGATTAAAATAAAACAGAGTTTTGTCAATTGTACCTCTGTTGAATCCACTTTCTAGAAGAAATTGAGCAAGTGTCTCATACCATGCTCTTGGTGCCTTCTTAAGTCCATATAATGCCTTATCTAGCCTATAGACATAATCTGGATATTTGGGGTCCACAAAACCTGGAGGTTGCTCCACAAACACCTCTTCTTCTAGCTTTCCATTGAGAAAAGCACTTTTCACATCCATCTGACATACTTTGAATTTCTTGTGAGAGGCATATGCTAGAAAAATTCTTATCGCTTCCAATCTTGCAACTGGAGCAAAAGTCTCATCATAGTCTATTCCTTCCTGCTGAGAATAGCCTTTTGCCACTAATCTAGCCTTATTTCTTGTGATTACACCCTCGCTGTCAGTTTTGTTTCTGAAAACCCATCTTGTACCAACAACAGATCTGTTCTTTGGTCTAGTTACAAGTGTCCAGACTTCATTTCTTTTAAATTCATTTAACTCCTCCTGCATTGCTGTTATCCAGTCAGCATCTTGAAGAGCTTCCTCAACTTTCTTTGGTTCTGTTTGAGAAAGAAATGCATGAAACAGACATTCATTAGTTGTTGCACTCCTTGTCTTTACTGTGGCATCTGGATCTCCAATAATTAAATCTGGTGTATGAGATTTTGTCCATTTCCTAGCTGAAGGTAAATGACTTCTTTCAGTTGTTGATCCTCCCCCTCGATCAATGTTCTCCTGATTGTTTTGTTGTCTCTGTTCATTTTCTGAAGCTCCCCCTAAATTCGACTGCTCAGAGTTTGAACTGTCAGTGTTTGAGCTTTCAGAGTTTGCGTCAACAGTGTCTGATCCAGATTCACCATGTGACTCGTTTTCAGTGTTTGAGTCATCATTTTGATCATGCTCCCCCTCAACTGGTTCTCTCCTTTGCTAGGGCTGAGTACTTTCTTCAGTATTCACCAGTAGAGGCTCAGAGTATACTTCGACAGTGTTTGTTGATTCAGCTTCATCAGAGTTTATCTCATCAGAGAATAAATCTTCATTTTCAAAACGAAGTTGATCATGTTCATCCACATCTTCAAGTCCAGTTATTTTCTTGTCATCAAATGACACATGAATGGACTCCATAACCACTCTTGTTCTTAGATTATAAACTCTGTATGCCTTTGTTGACAGTGGATAGCCAACAAAAATCCCTTCATCTGCTTTTAACTCGAATTTAGTCAGCTGTTCAGGATGAGTCTTCAAAACAAAGCATTTGCACCCGAAAATATTGAAGTATTTCAGGTTAGGCTTCTTTTTCTTCACCATCTTATATGGTGTCTTTCCATGCTTATTGATCAGTGTAGCATTTTGAGTAAAACAAGCAGTTTGAACAGCTTCTGCCCAGAAATAAGTTGGCAATTTTGCTTCATCAAGCATAATTCTGGCAGCTTCTATCAAGGTTCTATTTTTCCTTTTAACTACACCATTTTGTTGTGGTGCACCAGGTGCTGAAAATTCTTGCTCCACTCCATTGTTCTTGCAGAATTCTTCCATTGTTGCATTCCTGAACTCAGTTCCATTATCACTTCTGATGATTCTGACTTTGTTACTTGATCCTTTGTCCAGAAGCTTCACATGCTCCATCAGAGTTAATGCAGTTTCATCCTTCTTTGCTAGAAAATACACCCAAGTGAATCTAGTGCATTCATCAACAATGACTAAAGCATATTTCTTCCTTGCTATAGACATAACATTTACTGGACCAAAGAGATCAACATGCAGAAGATGATAAGGATCAGTGATTGAAAATTCTGTCTTGCTCTTGAAAGATGACTTCCTTTGCTTGGCCTTTTGACATGAATCACATAGGCCATCAACATTTAACAGAGCTTTTGGGAGTCCTCTTACAAGATCCTTTCTGATCAATTCATTGATGTTGTTCAAGTTCAAATGTGAGAGTTTCTTGTGCCACTTCCAACTCTCTTCACTAGACATTCTTGTGGACAGGCAAACAACTTTTCCAACAGAGTCTGTTAAGAGCTTGATTTCATAAATGTTGTTTTGCCTATGACCAACTAGAACAACCTTTCCTGTAGATTTGCTGATAACTTCACAATATTCAGGTTGAAAATCTACATGATATCCCTTGTCACAGATTTGACTCACAGATAGCAAGTCATGCTTGAGTCCTGGGACATGAGCTACATTGGTGATGATGACATTTCCAAGATTAATATTGCCATATCCCAATGTTCTTCCTACATTGCCATCACCATAGGAAACTTTTGGGCCAGCCTTCTCCTCATAGTCTGATAGCAGGGCTTTATTTCCAATCATGTGTCCAGAGCATCCACTGTCCATGACTAGGGTTGCCTCCCTGTTGCCCTGCAATCAAAAGCAATTACTGAGGGTTAGATTTAAGGATCCAGACTTGCTTGGATCCTTTGACAATCTTAACTTTGTTAGCTTTAGCAGCGGAATTAACATTATCAGAGTTTGAGCTAACAGTATCAGAGTTTACACTTGCAGTATTAACTTTAACCCATTTCAGATTGGGTTTCAGTTCATAGTAATTACGATAGATAGCATGATACTCTCTGCAAGTATAAATGGAATGCCAAGTGCTTCCACAGTGTGTGCATAAAGTCTGTGGCTTAGTTCTAGCAAAATCCTTCTTTACCTCAGACTTGGAAGGTAAAGAATTTATATTTTTGTTTTTCTTGCAGAAATTTGCAAGATGCTTAGTACTACCACAGTTATGACATGTCTTTCTTGGAGCATAACTAGCAAGCATTGGTTTATTTCCTGAAGTAATGCCTACTTTTCCATTTCTGTTCTTATTTGACACTCCCTGTTTTTTAACAGATTTTAACTCCTTCAGTTTATGTTTGAGTTGTTTATCTGTCATCAAACCAATATTAATCTGTTTAGCACAAGTTTTTACTGATTTGACCTTAACAGTTTCTTTTTCATTATCAGACAAAAATTTACTGGCTCCATGTACAAAATGAGGTCTGATTTTAACTTGACTTTGAAATCTAAGTTCATCTCCCTCATTATAACCTAGACCAACAGTGTCTGTTTGAAAAACCTGTTGAGTGTCCTTTCCAGAATTAGTCCAAGTCCTAATTTTCTTATTTGCTTCCTCCAACTGAGATTCTAGTTGTTTCTATTTCTGAAGCAAATCCTGTTCTATAGAAACAGCATCATCTCTCTCTTTCTGAACTTGTTGCATATTTTTTAGCTTTTCTTCAACAATTTTATATCTCTCTTTGAGTTCAGAATTCTCAGATTTAATCCTCTCATTCTCTAAAGTCTGATCCCTATAACTTATATGCAATGACTTAAGATAAATTCTTAATTGGGAAATGTCATCAATATTATAATCATAGGTAGTTAGAGGTACCTGATTTTCAGAAGTTTCTGATTCAGTAGTAGCCATGAGAGCATAGTTCATTTCTTCATCAGAATCTGAAGTGTCTGCCCAATTTCTTCCTTTAGTGTAGAGTGTTTTTTCAGTTTTACCTTTCTTGCACTCAGGAGCAAAGTGGCCCATCTCCTTACACTTGTAGCATTGGATTTTAGACTTGTTTTTCTTCCCCCTTGAATCTCTCTTATCAGACTTCTTGAAGCTTTTCTTGTCAGAATTGGAAACATTCCTGGAGAAATTCTTTCCCTTCTTGAAATTCTTGAAGCCCATTTTCTTGAACGTCTTCACCATCAAGGCAACCATCTGCATTATCTCTTCTTCATCATCCTCAAAATCAGATGATTCGTCTGCGTTTGAGTCATTGTCAGACATTGGTGACTCACTATCAGACTGTATAGCTAGTACCTTTCCTTTAGCTTTTCTCCTGGATGATTCTTTCTTCATAGGCTTCTCTTCAACCTTAAGAGCAACAGACTTAGCCTTTTTGTTGAATCTCCTGTTTCTCTGTTCCATTTCCAATTCATGAGTTTTGAGCAACCCATAAATTTCATCAATTTGGGTCTCATCAAGTTCATAATTGTCTCTAATAGTGGTAGTTTTCACATCCCACTTTTTAGGTAGAGACAGAAGAAACTTTAAATTTGAATCTTCCAAATTATATTCTTTGTCAACCAATGACAAATCATTCAACAGTTTACAGAATCTGTCAAATGTTTGTGTCATGGTCTCTTCAGGTTTAGCCTCAAAATGTTCATACTCCTAAGTGAGTATGTTTCTCCTATTCTTCTTGATAGCAGGAGTTCCCTGACATCTAACCTCAAGAGCATCCCAAATTTCTTTTGTAGTAGTCAAGCCAATTAGACATAACATTATCCAAAGCACTGTGAAGTAAATTCCTCACCTTTGCATCATTAGCAATGGATGAAAGATCTTCAGGAGTCATATCCTTCTTCTCCTTAGGAATCATTTTGGCCTCTTGACCAGTAACAGCAGGAGCCAACTTTGTAGGCAGGTGTGGCCCTTCATTAATCCTGTCAAGATATTCTACATCTGTAGCTTCCAGAAACATGGTCATCTTTACCCTCCAGATGGGATATTCTGATGGCCTGACAATAGGAACCCTAATAGTCTCATATCGACTAATAGTGGGTTTAGAATTTTCATACTCTGATGGAGGTGGAACTTCAGACATGATGATTTCTGTGTGTGTGTGTGTGGATCTTAAACTGTAATGTTTAATAGATATGGCTCTGATACCAATTGTTAGGCCGAATACACACTAATAATCAATATTAGATGAGAGAATAACAATTAAGATGATTATGCACTTTAAAACTTCTGGTATTAAAAACCTTCTTCGTGTCTCACTATCAGACTATACAGCTAGTGCCTTTCCTTTAGCTTTTCTCCTGGATGATTCTTTCTTCATAGGATTCTCTTCAACCTTAAGAGCAACAGACTTAGCCTTTTTGTTGAATCTCCTGTTTCTTTGTTCCATTTCCAATTCATGAGTTTTGAGCAACCCATAAATTTCATCAATTTGGGTCTCATCAAGTTCATAATTGTCTCTAATAGTGGTAGTTTTCACATCCCACTTTTCAGGTAGAGACAGAAGAAACTTTAGATTTGAATCTTCCAAATTATATTCTTTGTCAACCAATGACAAATCATTCAACAGTTTACAGAATCTGTCAAATGTTTGTGTCATGGTCTCTTCAGGTTTAGCCTCAAAATGTTCATACTCCTGAGTGAGTATGTTTCTCCTATTCTTCTTGATAGCAGGAGTTTCCTGACATCTAACCTCAAGAGCATCCCAAATTTCTTTTGCAGTAGTCAAGCCAATAACCTTGTTAGACATAACATTATCCAAAGCACTGTAAAGTAAATGCCTCATCTTCGCATCCTTAGCAATGGATGAAAGATCTTCAGGAGTCATATCCTTCTTCTCCTTAGGAATCATTTTGGCCTCTTGACTAGTAACAGCAGGAGCCAACTTTGTAGGCAGGTGTGGCCCTTCATTAATCCTGTCAAGATATTCTACATCTGTAGCTTCCAGAAACATGGTCATCTTTACCCTCCAGATGGGATATTCTGATGGCCTGAGAATAGGAACCCTAATAGTCTCATATCGACTAACAGTGGGTTTAGCATTTTCATACTCTGATGGAGGTGGAACTTCAGACACGATGATTTCTGTGTGTATGTGTGGATCTTAAACTGTAATGTTTAATAGATATGGCTCTGATACCAATTGTTAGGCCGAATACACACTAATAATCAATATTAGATGAGAGAATAACAATTAAGATGATTATGCACTTTAAAACTTCTGGTATTAAAAACCCTCTTCGTGATGTAAACTATCACAAAGAGCTGCTAGGTTACAATAAGAATGAATAATTCTATTGTTCAATACCCTTCTAGGGTTAACCTATCTGTATATATAAGAATACAGCTTCGATACAATCTCTAATTGATATTCCTAATAATCAGCTATACAATGATATCAATTACAGATTGTCACACGTCTCCTAAGTCAACTATCTCTTTGATAGCTATCCAATCTCCAAAGATCTCGCTTCCATATCAATCTTCAATTGATCTCTAATATCTTCTGTTGACTTCGTACGCGCTGCTTCTAGACAGACTTTACTAAACTCTGTCCAGCTTCTGTCAGTCAGACTTTACTAAACTCTAACTTCCTTCCAGTTAAACTATGATATTTCACTGTTACACTTAAACACTGAAACATTACATCAATTATATCTAACAACATATATATAGGGGCCCCTTCCACGGCCACAGTTGGATATTTTTTAATATTGATCCAACCCATCTATAACCATCCACTAAAGAAATAGACGGCCAGGATTTAATCGTGTTACGCTATATAATATAGCATATTATGCTATATAATATAGCGTAAACTTTTTCCTATTTTATCCCTAAATCTGCCACGTGGCCGGTCTAGTTACGCTATATTATATAGCGTAAACGGTTTTTTTGATGAAAACCGGGTTTATTTTACAAAATAACATAATAGAGTGTATTGTGGTTGCATATACATCGTTTTACAAAATATTAGCTGAGTGAATCATCCACAAACCACCGGAAATCGCAAATCCACCAGAATCGGAAGTAAATCATCATCAATTTCGTCATTTCTTCATATAAAGTGAGTAATTTTTCGTGTCTATTTCTTATATCTATATGTCATCTTGTGTGTAGATTTGTGTACATGTATGTATGTATGTATGTATGTATGTATGTATGTATGTATCATCAACATCATCTAATTGTAGGTTTGTGTACAAATATGCATGTATGTATATAATTTTTGAATAGGATAGAATTAATGTTCGAATTTATGGATTAATTTCGAATTAGGGTTCGAATTTGTGGATAATTTTTGAATAAGGGTTCGAATTTGTGGATAATTTTTGAATTAGGGTTCGAATTAGTGGATAATTTTCGAAGTAGGGTTTGAATTTGTCAATAATTTTCGAATTAGGGTTCGAATTTATGGATAATTTTCAAATTATTAGGATTAAAATTTATTGTATTAAAGTTTATTGGATTAAAGTTTGAATTTGTGGATAAAGTTTGGATTTGTCAATAAAGTTTGGATTTTTTTGTATGTATTGTGTAGTTTGGATATTTTTTTGGATTAAAGTTTTTTGTCTGTATTGAGTTTTAGATGGAAGATGTTTGCGGTCCGGTTGATTGTTCTCTCCTTACCGATCAAGATAACCATATTAGTAGTAGAATATGGATTGGGGATCATCGAGATAGACTTACAATCCGTCAAAGTATCTCATTTCTTAGTCAATGGCAATTAGAGCCATATCAAGTTCGTCTTTTAGAACATTGGGGCTTCGGAATGTTTGCTAATCCGAGAGCCATTATGCAAAATGATGTATCTTTAATTACGTCATTAGTGGAGCGTTGGAGGTCGGAAACCAACACATTCCACTTTAATTTCGGGGAGATGACGGTGACACTTGAAGATGTGTACATGTTGATGGGGCTTCCGGTTACTGGAGAGGCGGTAACTTTGAGTGAAGAAATTGACGTAAAAAATCTTTGGTTACATCTTTGGCCGGATCTGACACTCTCATTTGAGCAAATGGATGAAGCTTTCATTAGAGGTGGCGTGAAATTAAATTTTTTGAGGGAAAGATATTGCAAGTGCCCGAACAAGAATGATCCGGCGCTTCTAGAAATATATACACGGGGCTATGTGTTTTATTTATGTGGGGCAATATTGTTCCCCACAAAATCAAACAATGTTTCTCATCCAAGACTAATTCCTTTGTTGATTGATACTTCTAGAATTTATGGGTATGCTTGGGGTGCAGCAGCACTTGCTTATCTATATAGGAATTTATGGGAGGCAAGTCGTAAGGATTGCAAGTCCATTTCGGGATGCATTACAATATGCTTTGGGCATGTGAGAGGTTGCGCCCGGGACAACCTATGCTAGCATCTCAAACCCGGTATATATGGCCTAGGGCTTTGGCATGGGCGTTTGATCCCGTTGGCCCGGGAAAATCTAAGTACTTTAATGTCCATCACAATGTTGATGCATATCGCGGGATGTTTGATAACTTTGATACGAGATGGGTTAATTGGAGGCAATATCTTCGCTTCTATCGACATTATAATCCCCAATTTCATCAGGCCTTTTTCGCCGGTGTAGCTCATGTGCCGGTTGTGTTTTTTGAAGATGTTGAACATCAACTTCCGGAAAGGGTGGGAAGACAATTTGGTTTTCCATTAAGCATTCCGCCACCGCCGCCGGATGATATGGCAAGGTTGAGGGTGAGATCTGAACATTCTTTTGTGAATGAACATTATCTCAATTTTGCTCGATATGTAGTTGTTTGGAATGACTTTATGCAAAATGGTGTTGGTATTTTGGGGCCACCTTTGGATGCCATATCTGTAGAGGAGTATATGGATTGGTACTATAATGTTACCAAATTAAAGATTTTACCGCCCTCAAAACCAACCAAGGATCCAAAATTATTCTAACAACCGAAAGACAAGTTCGACAATCCCAAGGCAATGGACTTGGTACGTATTTTTTATAGTTTGAGATAGTTTCGTTGAATATTTTCTTGTATTTATATTTATACTTTGTCCTTGCTTTATATGTATTGCATATCATATGTACTGCACGAGACATGAGTAGGCTTTGTTCTTATGATATGCCTGAGATTTTTCACGAGGAAATATTGCCAAGCTTCGCGAATAAATTTGATGAATTAATGCTCGAGACATATGGCCCAACATATGAAAGGCCCGATTTCAAGAGTTGTTTGCCTAAAATAAAGGCAAAAAGGCAAAAAAGACCCAAGAAATTAGTCCCGAGAAGGAAAATTATTTTGAGGGGTATGAACGCTATGACCATCCTTATGATACTCAAGAAACTTTTATGGTTGGCCCTAGTCAACCACTTCATAATCCTACTCAATTCGACGATGATCCTAGTGTACACTTCGAATTTGAAGAGGCTCCGTTTGAGGTATAATTTCTTATTTCTAATTTCACAATATCACTTTGTCAATTAGTAAGTCATTAATAACTCATTTGTTCACTATGTTCATTTTAGGAAACTTTGATGGTTGGTCCTAGTGCTCCAATACTTAATCATACTCAATTTGATAAAGGATCCCTTATAAAGCCTCTTAAGGCAAATAAAGTGGATTGGTTGGATGAAAATTGGTGGGAATGTGGTAAGCCTAAAAATCTTCCAATCAATTGTAGTGCAAAAGCGGTTGTTTCTTTGAAACCGGGCAATGAAGTGGAGGATACTATAATCGATTGCTATACGGTATTGCTTGAAAAAAGAGAATACACCCTCTTTGGTCATCAAGAAGGTGTCGTCAAATATTTCTTCATGTCTCCATGGTTCTTCCAAGTGATGGGGGCTCATCATTGAACCAATGAAGAAGAATCCCGCAAAAAGGAAAGCTAGTGAATGGACGGCCATTGATGCGAACTTTAGAGCATATGGCACAAAGGAAGGGGGCGAAATGGTGACCAATTGCGACTATATTATCATGCCGCTTGCAACGGGTGGACATTGGATCATATTCTTGTGGTCAATGATCGATTTTAGAATATCTTTGTTTGATCCTCTAAGGGACGATGCTCCTCGCATGAAATTAAAAGAGCTATACAAGACGGAGTTCTACATTGTGGTATATTTTATCTTCCTTTTTTTTTAATTTCTAGTAGTCCATATTTATGTTAGTATTGTTTGATACATTACTAAGACAATTCATGTTTGTTTGATAGGAAAAATTGGTCCCTCTCATGTTGCATCGGTTGGATCCTAAAAAATTTGAACATGTCATATTCCCTGATGTTGAAAACGTCTCTGAGCGACCTAGGCAAACCACTCCTTGGGATTGTGGAGTTTTTGTTATGAAATATATAGATTGTATATTGACTTGCAATACCCAAGCTTGGTGTGGTGTTCAATGGAATGATGATGTGATCACAAATTTCCGACAGCGTATTGGTTGGGAGCTCCATAAAAACGAAGCTCGGCATTTGACTTTGTCGTCCCAAGATTGTAGACTAGCGGGATTGTAATTTAATAGTTTGAGATTGTATGTTAATAGTTTGAATTTTTAAAGATTGTCGATTACTTGTTTGGAATTAGAATTTTTTGAGATTTGTATGTTAATATTTTGTTTTTTTAGATTGATAGTTGTTAACAGTTTGTTTTTGAGATTGATAGTTGTTTGTTTTTGGAATTATGAAAAAACAGGGTTTTAGTTGTTTGTTTTTGGAATTATGAAAAAACAGGGTTTTAGTTGTTTTAGTTCAGGGGCTGGGGAAAGCAGTTGAAAAAACAGAGCAAAAGTGCTCTGATATTACGCTCTACAGAGCACTTTTGCTCTGTTTTTTCAACTGCTTTACAGAATAAACAGGGTTTTAGTTGTTTGGGGCTGGGAAAACAGGGTAAACATGGAAAAAGTGCTCTGATATTATGCTTTATAATAGAGAGTATAATACGCTCTATAATATAGCGTAATATCCGAGATTTTTTTTTCTCTATTTTTTTTCTTTATTCCCTGTACCAAATTCACTCAAATTGCACCAAATCAATACCAAATTCACTCAAAAAATAAAATGAACTTCAAGCATCAAGCCACCACCAAATCAATACCAAATTCACTAAAATTGCACCAAGTCAATACCAAATTCACTCAAAAAATAAAATGAACTTCAAGCATCAAGCCACCACCAAATTCACTCAAAAAAAAAAAAATCAACTAACCAAATTGAAAATTGCTAACCAAATCCAACAAAATCAAATCATTTCTCTTGCGCCTTTTTTTTTGATTCTTTTGATTTTTTTATGAATCATCAAATTTTTTTGGACAATTTCGTGAATCATGTTTAACATCAAGTTCTTTGCAAAGATTACATTTTCTTGATTTTTTTGGGGTGGACTTTTCTATGCCACTTTTCATTCTTTCCCTCTTGCTAGGGCAGAGCATGGGCCGGTTCGGTCCGGTTTTAGGCTAAAACCGCAACCGCAACCATATATCCCCAATTTCTAAAATCGATAATCGCAACCACCGGTTCGGTGTCGGTTTTAAAACCCCGGTTCGGTCTGAAACGGCTCGGTTTCGATTCTAAAACCGGATGAAAATAAAAAAGAGGACAAGATATTACAAATTTACAAATAGAATAAAAAGTTTAAAAATTACAACATGATTTGAAGTCAAGCACACTGAAGCAGCACATCTGACTAGCCTTAAGGAACATAATACAATACATATCAGGAGTGCAGAACAGAGCTCCAGCATAGTCTAATTACAAAAACACTGCCTGTAAATTTTCATTCGGTCACTGATTGATAATAAAATATAAAAAAACTAACAACCTATAAAATAACAACCAACACTCAGCAGAGATACATGCTAACAACCACTAAGATAACAGCAACAGTTTAACAATCAACAACAATACAACATAGCACTATAGCAGAGCCAGAAGCACTACCATCAAACTTCACTTCAGTCATCAATGTCCAACCTTTCAAATAAGCTTCCAACTTTGAGCTCATCTATAAAATTATTAAACACCGACGTTATAATAAGAATAAGACAACCAATATTGACAAGTATTAACAGAACATGATAAGATAATCAATTAGAATCAGTAATTCTTTTGACGGAAGTTTAAAATTCTTTTACGAAGCTTCCAATCTTTATTTATCCAGTGAGCTGTTAGACACATGTAATTCATATTCTGAACTGATGTCCAAGTGTCCGTTGTAAATGATACTCTTTCAGAAACTAAACATTTTTTTAATTTCGATAACTCCTTACCGTAAATCTTTAGGCAGTCCCTCGCTACTGTCCATCTGCTGGGAATTTTAAATTTTGGCTCTGCTTCATTCATTAATTCTCGGAACTCTTCGTGCTCCACAATACTAAAAGGATGGTTGTCTTTAATACACATCAATGCAATCTTCTTCCTTAATTTCTCTTGATCAAAGGTATGAGCCCGAAGTGTTTGAAACTTGTCATCCTTGGACAACTTCTCAAACTTCAACGTCTTCTGCAATTTGTCGAGATTGGTTCGCAATGGTGATTTAGCACACACCATTTTTAAATGGTTCATCATAGCGGATGTACCATTTCGATTTGTATTGCATCCAATAATCACACCACAGAACTTGCATTTGGCTCTTTCAAAACCTACTGCACAACCTTTCAATTCATCAAAAAATTCCCATGCCTTTGAACTCCTTTTACCCTTTTTATCACGAGTCACTTCTTCATCTTCTACCTAGAAAATTAATAACAGATATAACGCAGATAGTTCAGAATATTTTATAAAACTAAGTCATAAACAATACATTCAGTAGAAAAGCATATTTAACAATGAACATCAACAAACTAAGCATATTGAATCAATTTATAAAATCAACAAATCGATAAAAATAAGCAGATATTTATACAGGAATAAGTGTATAACTGATTCATAGTTTCATTTCATACCACTTCTACTTCAACGACTTCTTGTTCAGCTTGTTTTTGTTGAGATGTTTCTTGTTCAGCTGCTCCTGCTTCATTCCCACACATCGATACGTCTAATTGTGTGTTCGATTATGTCTCAGATCTGTTTGTGTTTGATTATGTGATGTATAATGGTTAATTGTGTATGTAATAATATACCTTATGCCCTAATGGTTAATAGAGTTACTGAGTTAGAGACAGTCGGAGCTGGAGGAGTCTGGCCCAATTAGCTTTGGCCCAATTTGTATCTACAGAACTGAGAGCAGACTACAATTTAGTTTAGTTTTGTAAATTGTAATATATCAATATATTTTTTAATTTTAACAATTTAATATATATATATATATATATTTAAATTATTTATTTATTATATTACTAACCGGTTCGGTTCGGTTGGTATCGGTTCGGTAGGAATCTAAAACCGGAACCCAACCATTTAAATCGGTTCGGTTTATAATTTTTCGGTTTCGGTTTCGGATCGGTTTTATTCGGTTCGGTTTTTCTCGATTTTTCTCGGTTTCGGATCGGTTCCGGTTTTAATTCGGGTTTTTTGCTCTGCCCTACCTCTTGCGACCTTTAGTGGTGAAAATTATAGGGTCTTTCAAATCCATCAAAATCTTCACCTCCACGTTCATTCTCACATGATGGTGTTTTTTTCGTAGAAGGCATCTCCATAGGAAAATTTTCCACATATTCCGACTCTTCTTCAATCAATCCCATGATGTATTTAAATCTTTAAATCGAACAACTTCCACGATCCGCTAAATCTTGAAAGGCTTTGCACAAAGTTGTAAATCGGGCGGGTTGTGATTGAAGAATATCGCCAATGATAGGAGGTTTATACGATATAGACCCGGCAATTTTATTTGCTCCAATTGTCCATCTCAAATTATTAAATTTGAAGGGATCTCCGTCCATTGCATCATATTCAAGTATCAAATGATATGACGACAAATCATTCCCGAACTTTCAAATTTGCGACAAATACAATTTATCATATCATTGGCCACGGTTATTTGATAAACTTATCTATTTTCCTCCGCCACTGTGGTCTTATGTGCTTCGTACACCTTAAATAGCATAGTACTCATGGAATCTCTCTCATTCACAACATAGGCTCCACTTTGTTTAAGTTCGTGTTGAAAACGTCTAAACATTTCTTTTGTATAAAAAGATGCCGCATGATTCTCCAATGAGGATGATGTAATTTGTTAGTAGTATTTTTGTGTGTTCGTTCTCAGGGAAGGACTGATATCAATTCTAATTCTGAGTCTTTTATCTCAAGCAGTTCAGAAGTGTGGAAGAATAGATTGGTGATTATGATTATTAACTAAATTAAACTAATAAACAAATAAAAACTATATAATAACGATGAGAGAAAATAATCCAAGATTTGGGGTTCTTCAATTGACTACCAAGAATGTCTAATTTGTGTCTCTTGTTCGTTAAAAACAATCCTTCTAAAGTTTATAAATTCCTCTCCCAAGGTAATTCATAATGCCTACAATCATCCCCTAATCGCCACTCCCATGGTCAATCAAAGTATAATCATAAACTATTAAAACCAAGGATTAACAGTTTCACAATTCTTTTATTAATCTCCCGATTCAATAATTAAATTGTGTCTATCATGTCATGTACTAGAATTACAACTCTTCTCCCGATTCGTTATAATCCCTACAGATACAATCAAAAGTTAGCTACTCTTCTAATTGAATTAAGCCCTCAATGAAAGATTAACAATAACAAGAGAAATCAAACAAACTCGACAAATCAACGAATACTACCCAACTCTTGGATAAAGGGAATTAACTACTCATAATTGAACAAAACAAGTATATATATAAAAACCACAAATCATGAGTTTAGAATTTAAGAACAAAGAATACAAATCTTGAAGTGTCTTGAACTCCGGACAAATCCCTTCGCTCCTTCCTTCAATCTTCTTCTCCAATTGATTCTCTCCCTTTTCTCTCCAATCTCAAAATAGTTCTAGATCTAAAGTATGAATAGTACTGAAAATAGGTTATGAATTACATCCTAAAATAATACCCTAGATGTGTTTATATAGGGCTCTAGACATCTTGCCCAGCAAGAAAATACCAAAACAGAATTATAATAGAATTTCTGCAAAATACGTTTCCTAAACTGATTCTGTTTTTTAAGGAAAATTCGTAGCTGACTTTTCTTCAGTATTTCTGGAACGTTCCAATCATAATTGGACCTTTGGACCACCTTAGAATGATAGAGAATCTTGTTATCTTCGCGTGGACTGCTTACGGGCCTCAAACGGACTTCTAGAACTCAAGATATGGCCAAAACAAAATCCGAAATTCTGGCTGAATTTTCACCCGCGCGCCGCAGCGCCTGAGGCGCCGTTTTGGCGCCTGATGCACCAGCTCAATCTGCATAAACAGATCTGGGGCGCCAATTAGGCTCCCGGCTTGGTCCCGTTCTGCGAAAATTAATTTTTCTTCGATTTTTAAGCTTTTTCTTCCGTTCCTTTTGCATGAGCTTCCGTCTTTCATCCTTAATGACTTGTATACTTCTTGGGAGTTGACATTAGCCACCATTCTTCATTCCATATCATCAATCAACTCCACAAAATGCTCCAAAAACGACGAAAACTACACCTTTAATCGATATTTCTTCAACCCTGCACAATTACACAAAACACATCAAAACTACACAAACTTGAGTCCAAAACAATCAATTTAAGCCGAACTGAGGCATTCCAAGTGGATATAAAATCCACTTATCAAACCCCCAAACTTAAACTGATGCTTGTCCTCAAGCATAAACAATTACAACTAACTAACTAGTACCACTTCCGTAGGTGATCACGGTTGCATTTGGCATATGCAACAAGCCCTTTAAACCCCTAGGCAGCCCCAGTGGACGAGTAAGGTCTCGTGAGGGCCTATAGCGAATGTACCCACAAAATCCATTTAACCTAATGCAATGCAATGCATGAATGCAACTAATATGAAATATGCAACGATCCCCTTCAAACTAACCAAAACCAATTAACAAGCAAATATCTCAAAGAATGCAACTAAATCCAAATAGAGCTCGACTAGGTCCCCGTATACTAACAATACATGAACAGAAACGTGCGTGTGTGCAATGCTCATCAGAAATACTCCCAAAACTAGGTCAAAAATCATACATATCCTTTGCCAAGACAATCACAGGTTTATAAATAGAATAGACTGTAGACACTTCATAACCTAGAAACACCTCCATCCTTATCCAAGGTAGACAGAAATTCATGCTTTATTACTAACTACTACGACACTATATACAATATGCATGCTTATTTAACCGTGCAATGAATGAGACCCCAAAAGGCTTATACAATAATACCCATGTAGCGAGTGTTAGGTCAGTGGATCCCAGACTATAAAAGCCTTAGGTCACTAGGACTAAGTCCCCTCAGACTTAATTACTCGAGTATTAAAGAGCTCACTCTGGTTAATTTTGCATATAAACAATTTATTGACTTTTTTTTCTCATTTTTTTTTCTTTTTTTTTCTTTTTTTTTTTTCTTTCTTTTGCGATCTGGAATGAGCCTTTCTCATTTCCAACCCTAGACTACTCATAAAATATGAGCCGGCTACTAGCCATTTGACACCTAGCCATTAACACTAAACAACTAGCATGAAATCCCTGGTTTCCCCCAAACTTAGACTTTAGTGCTCCTACGCCATCAAGGGAATAACGAAAATTCTAAATATAATCAGGTGATTAAATCTCAAAGCATCCAAACAAGCATGACCTCAACCTAGCCCAAAAGCACCCAATGAGACTGTGTAAAAATTTTGTTCCCGAAACACATAAGTCAATTTCATAAAAACTATAAATCAACCCTCTATTCATCATTACCACACTCAATTAGACATCTACCTATCAATCAGAATCAGCTCGTTCTAAGGGATCATGAAAACTGCATGCCATGAAAATGCAACTAAAATGAACTCACATGGTATACAGAAATAAAAACAGAATGTCCTATATGAAACAAACGTAGATAACACGAACATATATGCATGAATTACTACTACTAATATGCAAAACATGAAATCCTACATGAACACAATGACTAACAATCACATATATATACACTACTTATCCCTCAAACCACCCCCAAACTTAAAATATTCAATGTCCTCATTGAATGGAAGTAAATACGAATGAAAGTAGAAAACATACCTGTATACAACAATGCTTGGGTTGCCTCCCAAGAAGCGCTCCTTTAACGTCAATAGCTTGACGCCGATTATACCTGGAAACTTCAATGAGGAGAAAAAGCAAACAGATGCACATATCTACGAATTTCTAATATAAGCATATTGTGCAAATAAATCTTAGATTCATTGAAAGGTACGAAAACTTTCAAGAACCTATCATGCTCAAGAGACTTGGAAACATCAAAATAGCTAGAAAAGTTGTCAGAATAATCATTATAAGTACGACTCATATACTCCTCCCAAATCGGATCCTTATACTCTACAACAAGATTTTCAACTTCCTCAATCTTAACTTCCTTCTCTTTTATAATTGGACACTCATCAATTTTAATCTCGTTTACCAATGTATTAAGCTCAAAATTTTCTAGAATTGGTAGAATTTCAATTGCATCCAAATTATCATTAATGCGCATGGGACAATTATCAACTACACAAGTAGACTCATCAGACACAACATTATCATCAATTGCTAAACAAGAATCATGGCATAGAGGAAAATTGACACAAGGAGGAGTTCGATAACAACCGTCATACCACACTGCTCGAACTTCCCAAATAAAATTATTAAGTTTAGCATTCTCCTCGTACCAAGCTATTGAATCACATGGAATATCATTGTCATTAGCAATCTCTAAAGTTTGTTCATCAAAAACTCCCAAAGAAAGTAAGGGAAGATTAGACTGAGTTCCTTGAATCATTTTATTGAGCGCAATCTCCCAATCAGCAAGTAAAGAAGGATTAGACTGAGTTAAACTCGTATCAACATCATTACACATATATGGATAAACATCATCATGATATTGATTTTCAAACGAATATGAATAATCATTGCTAGGGGCATATGGAGCATAAAATGAGTTCTCAGAATAGAACGAATTCACCTGATATGCATTACAATCCTCATAGGAATTGAATTGTGGGTAAGGATTGAAGTCTTGATATTGTTCCTGACTGTTGTAGAAATTCTGAGCATTGTTCCAACCAAAGTTGTACTCCATCTAGTCTCTCTCCTCAAAACCTGTTTAAGTTGTCTACCTCAAAGAACCTGTAGACACGCCAAAGAAAGAAATACAAAAAGAAAGAAAAGAAAAATATATACAAAGATAAAATCCAAACTACAAGAAACAATTAACTCAAAATCAATATTGCTACCTTCCCCGGCAGCGGCGCCAATTTGTTAGTAGTATTTTTGTGTGTTCGTTCTCAGGGAAGGACTGATATCAATTCTAATTCTGAGTCTTTTATCTCAAGCAGTTCAGAAGTGTGGAAGAATAGATTGGTGATTATGATTATTAACTAAATTAAACTAATAAACAAATAAAAACTATATAATAACGATGAGAGAAAATAATCCAAGATTTGGGGTTCTTCAATTGACTACCAAGAATGTCTAATTTGTGTCTCTTGTTCGTTAAAAACAATCCTTCTAAAGTTTATAAATTCCTCTCCCAAGGTAATTCATAATGCCTACAATCATCCCCTAATCGCCACTCCCATGGTCAATCAAAGTATAATCATAAACTATTAAAACCAAGGATTAACAGTTTCACAATTCTTTATTAATCTCCCGATTCAATAATTAAATTGTGTCTATCATGTCATGTACTAGAATTACAACTCTTCTCCCGATTCGTTATAATCCCTACAGATACAATCAAAAGTTAGCTACTCTTCTAATTGAATTAAGCCCTCAATGAAAGATTAACAATAACAAGAGAAATCAAACAAACTCGACAAATCAACGAATACTACCCAACTCTTGGATAAAGGGAATTAACTACTCATAATTGAACAAAACAAGTATATATATAAAAACCACAAATCATGAGTTTAGAATTTAAGAACAAAGAATACAAATCTTGAAGTGTCTTGAACTCCGGACAAATCCCTTCGCTCCTTCCTTCAATCTTCTTCTCCAATTGATTCTCTCCCTTTTCTCTCCAATCTCAAAATAGTTCTAGATCAAAAGTATGAATAGTACTGAAAATAGGTTATGAATTACATCCTAAAATAATACCCTAGATGTGTTTATATAGGGCTCTAGACATCTTGCCCAGCAAGAAAATACCAAAACAGAATTATAATAGAATTTCTGCAAAATACGTTTCCTAAACTGATTCTGTTTTTTAAGGAAAATTCGTAGCTGACTTTTCTTCAGTATTTCTGGAACGTTCCAATCATAATTGGACCTCTGGACCACCTTAGAATGATAGAGAATCTTGTTATCTTCGCGTGGACTGCTTACGGGCCTCAAACGGACTTCTAGAACTCAAGATATGGCCAAAACAAAATCCGAAATTCTGGCTGAATTTTCACCCGCGCGCCGCAGCGCCTGAGGCGCCGTTTTGGCGCCTGATGCACCAGCTCAATCTGCATAAACAGCTCTGGGGCGCCAATTAGGCTCCCGGCTTGGTCCCGTTCTGCAAAAATTAATTTTTCTTCGATTTTTAAGCTTTTTCTTCCGTTCCTTTTGCATGAGCTTCCGTCTTTCATCCTTAATGACTTGTATACTTCTTGGGAGTTGACATTAGCCACCATTCTTCATTCCATATCATCAATCAACTCCACAAAACGCTCCAAAAACGACGAAAACTACACCTTTAATCGATATTTCTTCAACCCTGCACAATTACACAAAACACATCAAAACTACACAAACTTGAGTCCAAAATAATCAATTTAAGCCGAACTGAGGCATTCCAAGTGGATATAAAATCCACTTATCAATGATGTTATTCTTGACCTTTCCTTATACCTTGTTTCATAGTCCGCTTCTTTCTCACGAAGATATTGTTTCTCCAATACTTTTTGTGAATTCTCTATAAACTCTTTCAAACCGGTGCTAGCTTTTACATACTCGTCAAAAAATGCATTCATTGACTCACTTCTCGAGGTAGTTGTTATCCCGGTAGTGAAATGAATTTTAGTGTACACACGAACCCACTTATGTCGAACGGAATACATACCAACCATGATCAACCAAGTTATATTTTTCAACCAAATCTTCCCACCTATTTTCAAATTGTTCAACCGTCATTGACTTGTACAAACATAAGTTGAAATCTTCTTTAAAATGTGGTTCATGTGTGTACAAACCGGATAACTTCTCCCCGAATTTAGTACTTATATGCCAAGTACAATAAAGATGGTTCGTGTTTGGTAAAACTTCGGCAATTGTATTTCCAAGTGCAATGTCTTGATCGGTGATGATTGAGATTGGAGGCTTGTTTCCTATAGCTTCCAACCAATTCTTCAAAACCCATATATAAGAACTTTCTTTTTTATCCCATATTAGTGCAAAACCAAACAATATGGATTGGTAGTGGTGGTTCACCCCCGTATAGGTACAAATGGCATACTATACCTATTGGTGCGGTATGTGGAGTCAAATACTACCACGTCTCCAAAAATTTTATATGCATTTAATGATCTTGGATCAACGCACAACATGGAACACACCCGATTATCCTCATCAACATCTACTCGATAGAAAAATTCCCCAAAACTATTACATTTCAGTTCTTGGAGTAATGTCAAACCTTCTTTGGCATCACTCGAATCAAATACATGATGTCTAATATCACGCAAAACATTCCAAATGTCTTGACTAGTAAATCCAATATTCTCTAAGCTTCCCGTAAGCTCACCCATTACATTCAAAGATTATTGAGGCCCAATACCCGACTTACTCAAAATTATAATCAATTCTCGCATGATGGGTGTTATGTTTCTTGGCCTTTGCATGAAATGTACTTTACTAGGTGAAACCATCTCATGATTGTGTACCAAATTAACCAATGTTACCTCCCACTTCTTTGATGTCTCTCTATGAACAACATACATTCGCGCCTTACACTTTGTTCTACCAAGAGAATCTCTATTTTTTTTTTCGGAACTTCACCTTCATCCTCCAAAGATTTTGAGGCTAATCTCCCACCCTTTCGACATATATACAAACGCAAACAAATCTTTTTATTTTTTGAACGTTTATGTGTAGTTCTAATTATTACTTCAAAACAATACGCCTACCATAATCTCTATAAAATCTCTCCGTTTCATCTAAACTATCGAATAATTGACCAACACATGGGTAAACATCATTCAAATCATCCAGAGAAACACCATTACCTTCACCATCATCATTGTCATCACCATCATCAACATCATGGACAACATCACCACCATCATCAACATAATCATCATTCTTAACATCTTCATCATCATCATCATCATCATCAAGATCTATTATTTTAGGGGTGTGTGGATTTTCGTTAACATCTTCATTTTCTATCTCAATCTCAATCTTACTAGGTGTCTTATTAGGAGATTTTAACTTTGAAATAAATGAAAGAAGCCATGGATTAAATAGAGAGCTAACCTTAAATTCCAAGCTCAATCTTCAAAATCTTACTTTAGGATTGTTACTCCAAGCTCAATCTTCAAAATCTTCAAATTTGAAAAAAAAATTGGGTAAATAAATTAAGATGGGTAGATTAGAAATAGGTATAGATTATATTTTAGATGGTGTAAAAGATTTATAGAAAAAAAAATATCTCTCCAAATGATTTAAGATGAAGGTATAAACTCAAGAACACTCACAAAATGATATTTCAAAACATGAAGGTCTGTTTTGAGCTGAAATTGGGGTAGTTCTCGGCTAAGACATATAATAGCGCGGAACAGCAAAAGGTAAAATGGGAATTTTGAAAAATTAAACTTACGCTATATAATATAGCGTGTTACGCTATATAATATAGCGTAATACGCTATATAATATAACGTAAGTTAACCAATTCCTGGCCGTTGATTATTCATTTTAACGGTATAAGATGGGTTGGTTGGATATTAAAAAATATCCAACTGTGGTTGGTGACCAGTTTCCATATATATATATATATATATATATATATATATATATATATATATATATATATATATATATCATATATGTTTAATTTCGTATTGAGATATTTTCGAATATGTATGTATCAATACCCGTATTTGACCTGTATTCGTATCCTAAATTATTGAATTCAGATTCAAATAATATCAAATTTATATAGAATACCGGTAATATTCACTCTATTTCAAATACGAATACAAATATTTTGAACGAATATTGGATTTTTTGAATATTTTTGGTGGTGTTTGGGGGAACTTTTTTCCAGAATAAGTCAACTTATTTTAAGACAAAATTAGAGATTTCTAACTTTTTCCTGGAAAAAGTTAATTTTTTTTTGCAACTTATAGAATCTCAAACATACATTAAATACTTGTATAAAAAAAAATTATCAAAATATGAATTTTTTACCCGAAAATAAGTCCAAAAGGAGGCATTTGTTAAACCCAAAATTAATAGTATTTTTTGCCAAATATATCTGACATTGATTGGGCCAAGAGCCCAAGACGCAACTGAAGCCCATACAACTGGCTGAAATATAAAGGGGTTGTTTGGCCCTTCATTTATCCAGCTTATGTGGGCTTAAGTCCATTTGGCCTTAAAATAAAGTGTTTGGCTAAATTGAGAAATGACCTTATTTTTGATAGATAAGCCCGTTTGAAAAAAGTACAGAAACGGGTACTTACAGACATGACTTATTTCATAAAACAAGAAAACAAAATGAGACCCGTGAATGAAGGCCGACATAAATTTATACTTTTAACTTTATTTATTCTTTATCTATTCTTTATAAATTAATTTGTAATTGTAATATACTAAAATTATATAATTATATTTTTATGAGATAATAAACGAATTAAAATTATATAGATAATATGTAAGTGTATCATATATGTATATAATTTTATAATGTATTTTAATAACAAAGAATGTATTTTATATAATTTTATAATGTATCATATATGTTCAAATTGTTTCGGATAATATTTTATGTATTCAATTAAAATATTATAATTTATTTAGAAAAAATTAATAATTTATAAGTCATAATTGTCAAACACCTTTAATTTATAAGTTAAACATCCAAACACGAAAATATAAATTGTAAGTAACTTACTACTTACTTCATAAAGTGTTAAGTAACTTATTTTAAGATTTCCCAAACGGCCTCAAAGTTGCTCAACTGAAAAGCACTTGTCCGATGCTGACATGGTGGGGGAATATATATTTGTTAATTAAATATAATAAAACCTAAAACTATTTACAGAAAATAAGAGGAAATTAAAAAAGGAGAAGAAAATATGTAAAAATCAATTTGTTATATTAAACAAAATCAGATAGTATTTAATTTTAATAATTCATTATGTTAATCAATTTTTGTAATATTAATTTTAGTGGTATTTTATCTAATCAACTATTAAATTCTTCAAAAAATTGAGAATAATAGTTGATAGTTGAGACCAGGCCACATTTAAGGGTCACTTTGTATCGTGGATGGGAAAGGGTTGGGTTGGATGGCTTCAAATTTAAAATTTTGTTTTTGAAAATTTTTTAAAAATAATATGTTGAATTTTGAATTTAATATGTAATATAATTTTAATTCTTTCCAACACTTTACTTTTAAAACTTTCTCAAAAACGAATTTTTCTTGACCCAACCCGACCCTTCTTAGTCCCCAATCCAAACCGATCCTAAATCTCTCTTAGTTTTTGTCAAAAGACAAGACAGTGTTTGTTTGTTTACTTAAAACATACTAGTTCTTCAAATCTCCCTTCTCTGTTTCCCTCTTTTTAAACTCTTTTCATGTCCGCACTCTCCACACTTTAATTCATCTGATCATTTGGCGGCGGTGGAGTTTCTATTAAATGGCGGACCCAACGTCAACTACCGCCGGAAAAGATAGGATTTTCTTAAAAGGAGCTTTCGCCGTCACCGGAATCATGTCTACTCTTGTTATTTATGGCCTTTTACAGGTCATTTTTTTCACCTTTTTCTTTTAAATTATTGTTATTGTTGATTATGCATTTATTTCAGCTAAATTACTGTATTGGAATGATTTGTGGAATGAAAGTTGTGTCTTTTTGCTGGAAATGTTTACATTGGTTAGGCCGGTGCACTTTACTATTTGTCGAAAATCTGTGATTGTTCAGCTGTTTTGAAATTGTTTACTTAATTGTAGATAAAATCTGAGACATTACGAATTTGCATTTCGTATGATCTGGTTCTTGTTAAGGGGAAACAAAAAGGGGTTACCTATATGCGGTTTTAGTACTTTTATTAGAAAATACGGAGCTAGACTGATTCGTTGAATAGATTTATTCGTTGAATGATGAAATAGGATTGGATCTAGTAGTTAATTAGTTATAGTGTTTTACAAAAGTGATTGTTAGGTGTCGTAGTTTTTGTTGTGGTGGATTGTTTATGTTGACGATGTAAATGTGTTTGTTTCGATTTGTTCAATAAATATGATACACAGCAGTAGTGTATTATCTATAACTTCTCTTAAGTATCTCCCTTACAATCTGCTCCTTGATTGTGGTATTGTCTAGCATAGATGTATTTTTTAGGTGGTGTATCTTAAAGTATTCTGTTCAGCACATCCTTAACTATCTCTAATACTTGGTTATTTTATAACATCTTCCGATATGCTCTTAAAGATTTAATGGGAGTTGGAGTTGTAGAATTGATAAATTATGTTTTTTCTTGGATTGTTAAAAGTAAATATTGCTTTTTTCTATTGCAGGAGAAGATCATGAGAGTTCCGTATGGACCCAACAAAGAATATTTCATATACTCATTATTTCTTGTATTCTGCAATCGAATTATGACATCCGCGGTATCTGCAGGCACTTTATTAGTAAGTAGTTAGAAGTTACTAAAGCATGCATTTTCAGAAGACACAATATATGGTTGCTTGTAATCCGTATGCATATTAAACATGGTGCTTCAGTACGTTCCCATGCTATCTACCATTTCAGAAAGTAGGATGATCCTTTCCTTTTTATACAATACTAATCAAATATTCATGGAATGTTTCAACATCTTATTAACTGAATTTGTTGACTGTTATTTTTAGGCAAGTAAAAAGACCCTGGACCCCGTTGCACCAGTTTATAAGTATTGTGTTGTATCAGTATCCAACATATTAACAACAACATGTCAGTATGAGGTAAGTAATCATCAGTTTTAGACCTTTTACTAATTGTCACCATTGTAATATATATGTACCGTTCAAATGTAGTTCCTTGGAAGCATAATGTGATACTTTTATGTGTTATTTCAGTAAAATATTGTAGATGATAATAGGAAAGCTACAAATATCTGTTTGCATTGACATTCTTTACTACTGCTTGTTCAGGCTCTCAAATATGTCAGCTTTCCTGTCCAGACATTGGCGAAGTGTGCTAAAATGATACCCGTAATGGTAGGTTACAATGGTTGTTTTGGTTATTTTACTGTTAGGCCTGTCTAAATATCTCATTGTAGGATAGGTTGGTTTATTTTGCATGTTGCTATTCTCTCAATATATTTCTTCGTTATTATTAGTTTTCTTGACATGGTATCATATCTACCATCTGTTCCAGTAATATGTTACAACCTGTGCCTCTGACATCTATGCTGACCCTAAAAGTAAAGCTTTAAAGAATGTTAACTTCATTAAATGTGGTAATGCCTATTTTGGTCTACAAATCCATAGTATTCCGAGAAGACTGGCCAAGGAACCTCACTTTTTTGTAATATTGTGCTTACTTGACAACCTATTACAATCATGTTTACTGACCAAAGTTGGAATGTATCCAAATGGAGCTACAGATTAGATATGCTGATGGCATTGCACAGGTGAAATATTCTTGTGGCTCCTATGTTGGGCGACATACATCTCTCAGCTCATTTAGGGACAAGACAAAACCCTCGATTGCATTTGTGTGCCTTGATAGAAATTGAATATCAAACTATTCATTGGCCCACCAATAGCAAATATGTAACTTTTTCACCCTATTGTTCTACATATGGGAATTTTTTATAAAGAGATCAATATTACATATGACTTTTTCGCTGTAATTGTATATTAGACTCATCTTTCACCCCTACTGTCTTCACATCACTCGGTGCTATTTTCTTGTTTATTAAGGTTAGTTTATTTGCACGTTAGATCTAACTGAAATTAGTTGTTTGAAGGTAAATCATAGGTTTTCAAGGAGCTTGACAGTCGTAGACAAAAGAACCACCATTGTGTTGAAGCACTCCTAGATCCTAACTTTGCTTATTTGTCATCTCCCGATGAAGTGATATTTCCATTTTACAACTTTTACATCAACCTATATATCTTAAATGTAGTAATAATGGTTTCTTTGTACTGAAAAAGAAAATGTATATATAAAGAGGAGAACTTGAGTAAACATGAACACATACAGAATACGTAGTAAAGAAGCACAATATGAAATAACCATCCAGTTCAGGACTCTGCTAAACAGTGTAATAGAGGATTGGTTGTGTCAACTATTTGATTATTGTTTCCATGCTTGCCTCTATTTAAATATTGGAGAAATCTCTTTGTATTGTGCTACGTTTGATGCATAGATGCCCTATTGTTTTTGTTTCACACACACTCTCTCTCTCACACACACACACTCACACACACACACATACATATGTATATATATTTCGAGGAAATTCTTGTTCTCGCTTAAAACTATATATGTATTGTAAAGCAACCGAACATCTTGAACATTTTTAACTGGCACATAGACTCACAATCCTGTATTTGTTTAGCATATAAAGTTACTTAATCGTCAAAAAGACGAGGACTGGCCATGGCATCTTTCTGTAGTGAAGCAATACTTTCGCGTTATCCATCATTATGTATACAAGAGCTATTAATGATACTAAGATTATGGTATGATGTGTTGATTTGGAGGTCAACATTGGCTTTGCTCGTATAGTCGTATTTGCATGGTCATTGCATATGTTTCTTATCATTTCTAAAAGATTGACATGAATAGCCCATATGTACTATGCTATTACAGCTGCTCATTAGATCTTTCATAGTTGGTCTGTAGTACAGTTTTCGGATGACATAATATTATATATATGTACATATACAATAATAATTTCCTTTTAATTACAGTTCTATTAGAATTACAATCCATTCTTTACATTAGTATTCTATTAGAGTGACAACATGTTATATTTGTCTGTAAGTTTTACATCAAAGTCCTGTCCAATTTTTAGATAATATATAAATGCAACAAACATAAACTATATAGCAATAAATTTTTATTATAAAGAAGTTAAGTATTTTGATTATCCATTCCCGTGCCTTGCTCAGAACTACATCTGTTCTGCTTGCCAATTCTAATGTAGTGCAACCTGTGCCGTCCTTTATTGGCTGTCATGCAACTTAAATGTTGACCTATATTCTTTTCCATGTTATATCTAGGGTATCTTTGAACCTTTGCTGAAATAATCTATATTCTACATTTACCTTCTTTTTTAAGTTATCTTTCTAATCATCCAGTGAACTCCTAACTCATTATTTTCTTCCCAATTATGCAGGTTTGGAGCATGGTCATTATGCAAAAGAAATACAAGGGACAAGAATATTTGTTTGCATTACTAGTTACCCTTGGGTGTGCATTATTCATTCTATATCCGGTATAATTTTATTTGCCATTATATTATGTATTAAGATTGTTTTTACTCTTTTGCAGTCTATTTGTCTATGCATGGTTACAAGTTACAACACATATTTGCACTATTGAGGGCTATTACTGAACATTAACCTGATATCTTTTTAATATATTTTTAGCATTAGACTTGACCTAAACTTGTTAAAACCTCTGTTCCCTTGTTGGAAAATAGCCTAATTATAATTTATAAGATGATTTGGTTATTTTCTGTGAAAACAGATGACACACGATTTAGCAGGGACTCAACTTTCCTTTGCAGTTTTATTTGATGAGTCGTACTTAACCCCAACCAAACTGGAAGCATCAGAAAAATGGTGTCAGTTGAGCAAAAGTGTCAATTACTTATTATCCACCCGGTTAAAAAATGGAACTATTATAGAATACTTAATAAATAAGTTTCTCTTGATTGTGAATCACTGGATTTGGATTTTCATTTTTCACTTCTCAACCTTGAGCATTTACTCAGTTTTATCTATCTCTTATTTTCTATCTTATATCTGGAGCAGTTATATTTTAGTTTGATGATACATGCTTCAATTTTGTTTACGGTCTTCACTAGCTTGTACATGATACTGATTTGAAGTGATTTGCTTGTAGTCAGCTGGTGATATTAGCCCATACAGCAGAGGAAGAGAAAGCACAGTCTGGGGCGTTTCCTTGATGGTCGGTTATCTTGGGTACATACCAAACGCTCTTCTCCCTTGTTATATATGCCTCTATATTGAATAATTCTACTTTCACAAAATATATGGTTAGTCTGATTAATCCCCACCAGAGTACTTGTGTGGGTCTTCTCCAACTTGAACTTTTGATAAGCATAGGCTGTTTGGAAGATATATATATATATATATATATATATATATATATATATATATATATATATATATATATATATATATATATATATATATATATAGGCTAGCGTTCAAATAGAAACCAACCTTAGAATAGAAACTAGAAATCTACACTAAATAAATTATATTTCATTTATTTTAATGGCCCCGCTAGGGGCACCTTCACAAAAAACGTTTAAAATTCTTGGCTCTATTCAACAAAAATATAAAAAAATAATAATTTTTTTAAAAAAAGTTACTGTTCACGTGCCACGTCATCATGTGAACAGTAACTTTTTTTTTAAAATTTTTTTATTTTTTTATATTTTTGTTGAATAGAGACAATAATTTTAAACGTTTTTTGTATTGGAGTACCCCTAATTTGGTCATTAGATTAGCTTGAAATATTTAATTTAGGTTTAGTTTCTAGTTTCTATTCTGAGTTAGTTTCTATTAGAACAAGACCCTATATATATATATATATATATATCCACCTAGAATGATTTAACTCTGAAAGCTCCTCAACCACTTACATTCATTACTCTTTGTCAGCCTTAAGTTTGTGAGGCCTCCAGGAACAAGATTAATATAAATTTTTACTTGTTATGGTAATTGGTAAACCAACATGTGGACCTTGTTGTGTTTTAAAATAGTCATACAACTCAGCGTTAAGTCTTTTGTAGAACTTCTGCATCGCTTTGCAAGGGCCCTATATTTGGTGGCATTTTGTATATTATATATGCTATGTATAAATATATCCTCTTGACTGGTTTGGTCTTCCTATCCCTCTTATTGCCCACATCTAAGTATAACTATTCACTTTATCTTGTAGTTGCTATTGTAAATCCATCCATTCTCCCTCCTCCCAGATGGGTCAGACTTCCTAGTTTCTTCTCCATTTTTTTTTGTGACTAAAATTGCTTTGACATTTGGTGAATTGGTGAAGCAATAAATTCGTTACAAGGTTTTTTCTTTTTCAACACATAATATTTTGCATAAACAAGTCTCACCTTAATTTTGAGTAATCTGGCAGTTAAGTTTAAAAAGAAAAACTGCTTAATTTTTATATCTATAACACCAAATGTTTAGTCTTCTGAGTGATGTCCAAATATTGAAGCAGGTAAGCCTCTAAGAGATTGTTATTTCACATTCATAATATTTTTTCCCCTTCTCTGTTTCAATCCCTACTTTCCCTTGTGTCACTTTTGTTAAAGTGCAAATTTTCTTTATGCTTCTAATTTCTATAATTGTACTTGCTTAATATTATAAGAACTATATGTAATTGTTTCGTGAGACATTGTAGTAGCAAATACGAGTGTTCCACAGGAGTCTGAATCTTCTGAAATTTCAAATGTGAATATTTAGAAGTTTTGGTGCTGCAGAATCCTACCAAATTAATATTGTGTTCTTTACTAATTAATAATGGCGTTCTTTACTTATTAATCACAAGCTTGATGGCTTTCGTATCACATTCCAATGCCGTCTATAGCCTTAACTGTTTCCTTATCTTCAATTGTTCAGGCTTGATGGGTTTACTAGCACGTTTCAAGATAAACTATTTAAGGGCTATGATATGGAAATACATAATCAGATATTCTATACAACACTTTGTTCCTGCATACTCAGCTTCATAGGTTTGTCCCCTTGTATGTTAATGTTATCAAGTTCCAAATGTATTTTTATAATATGCTAATGACTTTCTTTCATTTATAGAGGTAGATGCCAATTGAGATACGTTACTGGACTGTATGCTTGATTTGGTTATAATATTTAAGTTATTTCACAAAGTTACTCCTTTTTTATGTTTCCAGTGTAGAATGTCATCCCGCTCCATGTCCTCTTTTTGCTTCTAGACTTACGTGTTGCACTTCCTACGGACATGAAATGATTATTTTTTTTTTTCTCATGCTTGTTGGTAGGTCTTATCTTACAAAACCATCTTATAATGGCGGTTGATTTTGTTTATCGTCACAATGATTGTTTCTTGGACATAGCATTTTTATCAACTGTAAGTCATCTTTGAAGCTAATCTTTAGGAAGTTTTATTAGTAAACTGTTGCAAAAACCTTCTATATCATCTTTCTGTTCCTTTTTTTTTTCCCATGTTATATTAAATAAATGCATTTATACCACTTGGAAGGGAACGACTAATGTAAAGCTTCTTGCAGGTAGCAACAGCTAGTCAATTCTTCATATCTTATACAATCCGCACATTCGGTGCACTTACATTTGCTACCATAATGACCACAAGACAGGTAATGTGATTAGTTGAATGACCAAGAGTCTGGTTTCTTAGCTCTGTAAATAAGGATTCTAATCTATTTTTCTCTCTCATTTTTTTATTTCGTTTAGTTGGTCAGCATATTGCTTTCATGTTTGTGGTTTGGTCACCCATTAAGCTGGGAGCAGTTTATTGGTGCTGTAAGTGAATCAATCTCAATTCCTTACAGTTATGTGTACTAGTATATATAGTATTTTGCATAGCTTCTTGCATTTGTCAGTATCGAATAATGCAACTCTTAGCCACTTCTATTAATTTATTATTAGGTTATTGTCTTTGCTACCCTTTATGCAAGAGCGTTTTTGAAAGATAAGCCTAGAACACCTTTACCCTCAAAAGACGAGGAAAGTGCGGAGTCTGTTCCTTTAAAGGTGAGTTCATAACCCAACATACCCTTGTTTGGTGAGTTGTGCTTCTCTTTCATATATGTGGTTGCTTGGGTGAGTTTTGCCTGTGAGCAATGACATTCTTGCACGGCTGTGCGAGGTGTGTTTTTATTCTTACTCCGCGAACAGCAACATTTGCTTCATACTCCCTTTATAAC
Organism: Saposhnikovia divaricata; assembly: GCA_036435485.1. NCBI lineage: Eukaryota > Viridiplantae > Streptophyta > Magnoliopsida > Apiales > Apiaceae > Saposhnikovia > Saposhnikovia divaricata. The sequence goes on along the minus strand of CM071595.1, from coordinate 61,941,625 downwards.
TTAGCTAACCAGTCTTTCACCCTTTTTTTCCTGAGTAAAGATGAAAGTATAACCAGAAAACACAAAGTTGTTTTGTTTTTTGTCTTGTTCTTTCTTTTGATAAATTGGTCATCTAATAGGAAAATGTAGACTAGTGTATTCCTAGTTATAGAACTTTACCAAGATTTGTAATAACCGCTAATATAATTTGTCATTACCAACTTTAGCAAAATTTTGTAATGGCCGAAGGCTAATCTCTTATAATAAGTAATTTTATTACATGATGACAACAAACATGTTGATGTTTAAAGTTCATTTGTCCCAAATATCGCTCACAACATTCTTCTTCCCACTCAAAGAGTCAAAGGTGGTTTGATATTTTTGCCGGTCCGACATGAATAGCATATAGCAGTAGTGGTAGTAATAGCAGACTGTATACCTGACAAAGCGAAGCCTGTTATGTAGGCATTGATTTGAACCACCATGTAAATGCATGCTTTAAAGAATAGTGCGAGCCAAGTTCTGCTTTTCCATTGCAGATTATTACTCCCTCCGTCCCAAATCTTTTGTCCTGTTTGACTTTTAATGGTCAAATTGACCAAACTTTGACCATATATTACATATGTAAAATATATGAAAATTATGATAAAAATTATATCATTAGAAAGTACATCTAATCTACTTTAATATGTATTTTTTAAATTTTGTAAACTATAAAAGAATAATACGTAAATATTGGTCAAAGTCTGGTCAATTTAACCACGAAAAGTCAAACAAGACAAAAGATTTGGGACAGAGGGAGTATTTGTTTTAAGAGGTATGTAAATTTGTGTGACTCAGTGATTGTTCTAGTGATTGTTCTAGTTGTCTGACTCATCTTTCTTAATAACCCCGGAACTTGGAGCGCTTAACCGTTCTAGTTATTAGGTAGAGATTTAACCTTAAAATTAGCAAGCCAAACCACCGAAAAACACTAAAATGGGAGCATCAAAATTTTAGTAAGCAGACTAAACCGTTACAGAATATAAAAGGAATTAAATGTACAAAATTATCGATAATTTGCTTCTTTGTTAAACAGAATGGCTATATATGTACTTTTCATAGCCTGCTCTGTAATATATATATAAATATACTCCTGTTAAAAAAAGAAAAAAACTCTCCAGAACGTAGACTGTTGATTTCCGAGTTTAGTTCTATTAAAAAAAAGAGTAAAGTGCACTATATGTACTCGCAGTTAGTGTGTCAGATCAGTTGGGATACTAACATTCAGAAACTATCACTTGCTATATTGGGAATCCAATTTACTTACAGACTGGGCATTTCCGTTAACTGAGTGTGACTCCGTCAGTTTATTAAGGGTAGTTTAGTCTTTTCCTGACCAATCTTCCCCTAAGCAGTATATGTATCGACAATATACATATACATAAAATTATTCACTTCTTTTAAATCGATTTTTAGATGGTTTTGTTCATCAATCATAACTTGCATATACTCGAACTGATCTAATCCTCGAGCTCTATCTATATACATGTATATCCATCAGTTTCAAGGACTTTAATTTTTGGGTAAATTTTAATTTCAATTCGGTTTTGAGGTTAGTGTTTCTTTTTGAAAAATCTGGGTTGGTAGGGTGATATATCGGGAGGAAATAGGTCGATTGATGGTTGTTCTCGTTGTTGTGCTAGCGGTTGTTCTTGGCAAATGTTCAGTATTGCAGATCGAGGGGATGGGGAGATGGAAATAGGGCTCGAAAGATCAGAATGCTCAAGAAATGTTCTTATTTCCTAATTCAACATGTGAAGAAGATGATGATGTTTCCATATTGGTGAATCTGAATATTTACGGAGAAGTGATCATCGAAACATTCATTTGTACGGCACTGAGGCTAGAGAGGATTTGAAGAATGGTGGTAAATGAAAATGGAGGTGGGTTTGTTTATGAAGAACAGAGGAGGGACGAAAGTGGGCGGCGGACGGAGGTTAGTTGGAGGAGATGAGAGGGAAGGCTGTGTTGAAGAAAGTGGAGGGGAAGCGGCGAACAGCGGTGGCGTTGAGAGTGCTGGTGGACGATTGCAGGAGGTGTGAGGTCGGAGGAATGGGTGGCGGGGTGGGTTTGTGGGTGGCGAAGGATGGAAGAAAAGGGAAATGGGGTGGATGTGGAGGTGAAGTGGTGGTGAGTTGTTGGTGAAGACGGAGGTTGGAGTGGAGATGAGCAGTGAAGGCAGGATGGGCGGTGTTGGAGAAGGTACGGCTACAGGCGGAAGTGGGATGCGAGTTTGAATTAAAGGGGATAAAGGAGGAGCAGAGTGATTGGAGATGAGAGCCTGAGATGGGTTGACTGAGAAACGATAAATTTTTAATGGTGGAAAGGGTGTTGATGAAGAAGATGATGATAAATTGACGATTTTACCCCTGCATTTTCTAACGTAGCTAAACAAATTTGACGGCGATACACATTATGTAACGAAAAGTAAAGTCCAGTATAACTCGTGGTACTTTCTAAAGTCCAGTATCTAAAGTGGTCTGACAACCTAACTGCACGTACACAAAGTGCACTTTACTCTAAAAAAAATGATGAAGTGGAAACTAGATTCCTAGAAATTAAAGTGTTCAAATTTATTTTCTCCAACTTTTTAGAAACAACAAAACGGCACCTATGACTAGTATGAACAGAATTCTTAAGTTATTCTCGATGAAAAGTCCTTCTGCACAATTATTTATCAATGTGAAAGTGTTGGGTTTTGCATTAGTAATATATAAATCGAAAATCAATATTAAAAAAAAAAGACACATCCACCAAAGATATAGATGTGAAAACACCGTTTATGCATTACTAATCCATAAAAATGTCTCATAAAGCTATGCGCAATATTAGGGTTTAAGTATAATAGCCATAAAAATTGGCGTGTAAAGTTGCCAAAACGATATAAAAAGTGACTATTATAACACGAATTTCACAATCATTTTCGGTTCTTTTTTGCTTTAGTGACAACCGACGAGGATAGCTTAGCTTATTATAATATTATAAGATTAAGGGTCCAGTTGGTTACGACTAGGGGTGTCAATCGGATAAAACGGATACGGATACAGCTATATCCGAATCCGAATCCGGGAATTCGAAACCGTATCCGAATCCGTATTCGAATTCGGAAATATCCGAGAAAAATAATCCGTATCCGAATCCGCCGGATATTATCCGGATACGGATAATATCCGGATCCGAATTCATTTCCCAAAACCGAACAACTCCGGCGACAACCAAAAATTCCGGCAACTAAAAACATCCCAGAAAACTCAAATAAAAATATATGTTAATCCATATACAACGATCTATACAACCATACAAATCAAATTATAAACCGAATACAAATGGAAATTTTCCGGCCAAAACCAAGAACTCCGGTGAATCAAAAATATGCCCAGAAATTATGAAATTAACAAATATCGCATGGTTTGCAACGATTGGATGGTATCAATGGATAGAGGAGGAGAAAAGATAATTTTTGACTACTCATATCATGGATTTGGAGTCCAAAATCATGCAAAACGAGTGGTTTAATCTTGAAGAACAAGAGATTGAGTGTAAAAAGAGATGAGAGATAGAGAGATACGTAGAGTATAGAAAAAAATTTTGAAAAAATTGAATCCGTCAATAGTAAGTATGGCGATGGTTTGACAGCCCTAACTGTGGGAGCAAGGAAGTGTTTTTATTTTTTTGCTAAAGATGTGAGGAAGTGTTGTGTGTGTACTCCTCCACTAACTAAACAAAATATTCAAGCTTTTTTTTCTTTTTTGCTAAAGTGTACAGTAGTAATCAAGCTTATTGGATCGAGGTCTCAAAAAAAAGTAACGACAGGTCGACAACTGACAAGTACGGAGTAATATAAAAAAAGAATAGAATTTCAATACATATATGATGCTTTGTTGAATTTTTATTTTTTATGTTAAAAGCTAAAAAAAAATCAAAATTTTTATTTTTTATTTTTTTATTTTTATCCAAATTAATTTTTTATTTTTGAAAATTTTGGAAATATCACTAAACTAGATATATCTTGACATCCGTACGGTTGGATTGTCGAGAAATATTTTTTAATAAATAGAAACAACAATGCGTGACAAAACACTAATTATTAGTACTAGTTAGAATATTAGTGATCTACTAAGATCTCTAACCAAATTAATTTTTTATTTTTTGAAAATTTGGGAATATCACTAAATTAGATATATCTTGACATCCGTACGGTTAGATCGTCGAGAAATATTTTTTAAAAAATAGAAACAACAATGCGTGACAAATCACTTGTTACTAGTACTAGTTAGAATATTATTGATCTACTAAGATCTCCAACCAAATTAATTTTTTATTTTTCGAAAATTTGGGAATATCATTGAATTAGATATATCTTGACATCCGTACTGTTGGATCGTCGAGAAATATTTTTTAAAAAATAGAAACAACAATGCGTTAATTAATAAATATAAATTAAAATATTGTTTGATAATATAACTTATGTAATTGTAAATATTAAAAAAGAATCCTGTATTGCAAGGGGTTATATGCTTGTATATTTAAAACTAAATAAAATGTATAATTATATATTTATATATCATATATACTTAATTTCGGATTCGGATATTTTCAGATACGAATACGGATAATATCCGTCGGTTATTGAAAGATTCGAATCCGGATACGGATAATATCCGCTTTAAATCGGATACGGATAATATCCGCTTTTTTCCGGATACGAATACAGATATTTCGAACGGATATCGGATTTTTCGAATTTTTTTGACAGCCCTAGTTACGACTTAAAATATGTTTTTATGAATTTATTTTTGGGTAAAAAATTCATATTTTAATAATATTTTTTTATATAAGTATTTAATGTATGTTTGAGATTCGCAAAAAAAAGTTAGGAATCTTTAACTTTGTCTTAAAATAAATTGACTTATTCTGAAAAATAAGTTCCCCGAAACACCCCTTAGTTGAAACGGGGACCTAAAATTGGCCAGTTTCATATCCATCTTTATCGCTTGCTGTTGTTTAGACGTATACAAAAATGTTCTTAAAAAGAGAATAAAAACTTCTACCTGCCTCTAAATATAGTTGAGCTCCAATGTCATATCGAATTAAAAATTAAAATTCAATATACAACCGATGTCGTAAATAACAATATACAAAATATGTATAAAGCTATGCCACGTGTGTACATATTGAAAACAATTTTGTAAGAAAAATGATAATAAGTTTTCTTTGCAACACTCTTAACAATATATATAATATATGCTAATACAGATTCTTGATGAAAGTCTTTCATGGTTGATAGTGGGGTAAAATTGAAAAGTTATACTTACCTATGGATGATGATCTAGTATTTGCTGGTGGTAGAGCATCTCCAATGACATTAGCTAAAAATGATTGGTTAAATTATATAAAATATTGATTATGTAAAATTTGCCGAATTTGTAAAACATTGTGTTCCGATGGTATTGCTTATAATGATTGGTTATATTTTAAAAATGTTATGTTATTAATGTTTCAAGTTGTTATTAATGGAATATATAATTTTAATATAGAAATAAGTGATGTGGCAGTTCAGTACAAGTCTCTAGAGATTCGACAAATATAGCCAACATCAAAAGATTATCTATAATTATAGACAACTGTTTTGTCCCATTAGAATGCAAATTTTTTTACACATTCGTTATAATTCTTATTTATAATAATTAATTTTAAATTTTATCTAAGAGGTCTTTCCATTGGAGATGCTCTTAGTATTATTAAATACTACTTTTAGTGGTAATTTCAAAGATCTCTTTTATAAAGTTAGCCATCAAAATCTTCCTGCGAAAACTTAACTTAAAAAAGATTACTTAATGGACGTACTTTGTCAGTTGAAAGTGAAATAGTCAATAAATTAATATTTTTAAGAAACACACGTTACTTGCTACTGTGATATGGTATAAACTCTCAATCATATGCCTTAAAAGAATAGATAAACAAATACTTAGGTCTTGTTTGTTTTACAGATTTTGTAATTACACGTAACTTAAAATTCCATAAAATTAGGTTACACTAGGGACGTAAATGAGTCAAACTGTTCGTGAGCTACTCGAGCTCGGCTCGTAAAATATTCGAATTCGGTTCGATAATAATCGAGCCGAGCTCGAGCTCGAGCTATTCGAATAGTTGACCGAGCCGAGCTCGAGCTTTATATATATTTTATTATATATATATATATTTTATTATTTATATATTATTTTTATGTTATTTATATATTGTTATATAAATATATAATATTTTTATATATTAATCGAGTCGAGCTCGAGCCGAACTTAAGGTATTCGAGCTTTTGTTAATAATTAATGAAATTGATTCGAGCTTTCGAGCCGAGCTCGAACATATCACATATGTGTCGAGTCGAGTTTCGAGCTTGAATTTTATGGCTCGGTCGAGCTCGAGCCCGAGCTCGAGCCCGAACTATTTAATCGAGCTCGAGCCGAGCCTGGTCAGTGTTCGGCTCGGCTCGGCCCTAGGTTACAAGATGATACTTACTGGAAAATAAAAAATTATGTATTTGGTACATGAGTATATAAATAAATAATTATTTTCTTTAATAATAAAAGTAATAAAAATAAATAAAAATATGGAAAAACATATTAAAATAAAAGAAGATAAATTTCAGTTTAAACTTCAAAACAAAAAGAACAAATACTGAGATAAAAAATAAAATAAAAACTATTAAGATAGCTAATATATTAATTTAATATTATTAAATTTGACCTGAAAAAATCATACAAATAAAATTTGATAATGCATTTTAATAAGATTGAATATTTATTTAAAATATAAGTAATCTTAATTAATAGCTAAAATGTATGACTTAACAATTTAGTAGAAAAACAATTTCTGCATTTAAATTTTCAAATAGCTTGATAATTAATTTTTATAATATATACATATAATAAATGCATTATATATATATTTATTGACACATAAAAGATAAAAATGTGTTACAACATTTAATTTAAATTTTACAGGATGATTGTTTACCGAAAGTACAAATATCATAGAACTGTGAGTTATTAAATCTCATGTTAAATTCATATAACCAAAAAATGTAATATAAATTTTGGGAAGTATGAGTTACTACAGATATATTCGATAAACGAATAATCTCGTCAAATGAATAATTTTTTTCGGTCCCGACATAATAGAGACAATGTATTTTTGATATTGATAAATGATAATCTCGATTAATGAATAAAAATTTTCGATTCCGAACATATTCATTTATCAAATTTTAATTGTATGTTGGGTTACAATGAACCAAACAGGTCTTAGTGGTAACTAATCTATGCTCAAAAGGGGCCATTTAGGTTGAAATATTCCTTCAATTTTTAATCCATATACATAACAATATGATAATATTAGCAGAGCTTAAAGCATGAAATAATATAATCTCGAAAATCTCATAACACGTTTAAATTTTAATTACCGAACAAAATAATACTGACAAATAACATGTTTGGCGTATTATATGTAGAGATGTTTGACGTTGCTGGGTCATGAATTGCTAGGTCTAGTTCTGTTTAGGAAATTATTAATCTAATTAACCTTTCTTAATCTGGATTGCTAGGTCTAGTTCTGTTTTGGAAATTATTAAACTAATTAACCTTTCTTAATCTGAATTGCTAGGTCTAGTTCTGTTTAGGTAATTATTAATCTAATTAACCTTTCTTAATATTAATCTATCACGACTCGATATATGATACAGATGTTTGACGTTGCTCGCTCATAGTCAGAGAGGGCATGTGTTTCATTCCATTATGGGTACAGTATTAGTAATCAAATTAGCAACATCAGCGTGCTTAACCTTACCCTATGCTATTACATACAAGGGCACCAACTTAATCATAATTATCAAACCATACATTTAGATCATGAAATTTAAATTTGTTAGTGAATGAAATTTTAATACGAAAATATAATAAAATCTCATCCTTATTAATCGGATCGGATTGTAGTTTCGTAATTCAAGCTGCATCTTAAATCTTGGATCCTGGATGAAATAGAGAAGGAGTGAGTCACAATATCGTACAAAATTGGAAGACTCGAGAGAAGTCGATAGCAACTGATCAAAACCATTTACAGATACTACTTGGTACATATCAAAACAGACCCACCGATACGTTAGTTGCTCTCACAACATTTACTCGCTTCACATTCGAGACTTGCCTCTTTTCCAATTTTGCCGCGTCAAGGTCAATTTTTCAGTGAGGTCACACTTAATAGCGTACTGTATAATTTGAAATAATTGCAACGCTTTCGGTTGATGGACACACCAAACTTGTAACTCCTTAAAACACTACATTTAATTCACTCATTTGTCAGCTAAACTCACATTCTTTGCTCCCTCCATTCCATTTTACATGCTCCTTTTAGTATTGTTTACGCGTATTTTATTGCACTCGGAAGAATTACTTCTTAATTACATTTAATTTTTGTGTAATTTTAATGAAAAGTGATAGGAACTGGAACTAAAATTCTAGCTAGAAGTTCACACTAGTTGAAGGTGTTCAATTTCAAAAGCAACAACACACACAAATCTCCTGCTATTCTATTCCTTCACTACTTTCCCAACCTTTTCCTTGTATCCGCGTTCAACTGTATTCAAACAAATATGTGAAAAACACAACTACTAAGTCAACACAAGGGAAAAAAAAATAAATACTATAACCCCCTAGCTACCAGTCAAAAAGAAAATATAAACCCCTTCCCTTACCCTCTCTATCCTCCAATTCACCCTTCCTCTACGTTCATCTTCTTCACAACTCACAATAAAACAACAAATGATCATGAGGAATTGGTTTTCTGCCCCCAAATCTCCGTCACAACCAACTCGTACAACCTTTTGCTCATCGATAATCGACGAAAACATTGAATTGGCAGCATTGATCATCGCGAAATGGGACACTGATTCATTATCACAAGCCAAAGCATCACCTCTGTTTTACGATGATCGCACCGAATCCAAAGCAGTTCTCAAGTCCGTCGAGGACTTGCAATTTGCTATGAACTACTTTATATCGGAGAATCACAGCTCCGACAAACTAATCCATGCTCAAAATCTCATGCAAATTGCAATGAAAAGACTTGAAAAGGAGTTCTACATCATCCTATCAGCTCACAGAGATTTCTTATATTCCGTGTCATCAAGTTTAGAGAAAGATGTTTCGGAATCTGACAATCAAGCAAGGGTTGATTTGAAAACAATTTCAGATTGTATGATCTCGTATGGTTATGGAAAAGAATGTGCCAAGATTTACAAAGTTGTCCGAAGATCTGTGGTTGATGAGACACTATATTACCTAGGAGTTGAGAGTTTGAGTTTGTCCCAAATCCAAAAATTTGATTCGCAACTGATTAAGTTGAAAATCAAACAATGGCTTAACGCAATAAAAGTCGCCACAAAAATTCTGTTTCGTGGAGAAAGAAGCCTCTGTGATCACATCTTCGCCTTGTCTGATACAATCAGGGAATCATGTTTTGCAGAAATATCGACATTTGGGGCATTTATGCTGTTATCATTTCCAGAAAATGTAGCAAAATGTAAAAAATCACCAGAGAAAATCTTCGGACTACTTGATCTCTACGATGCTGTTTCAAATCACATGGAAGATATTGTATCCATCTTCTCTTCCAATTCGACTTCAACCGTCCTGTCTCAAGCAGCCTCATCGCTAACCATACTCCGTGATGCTATCCGTGTTACACTATACGAATTCGAATTGGCAATTCAAAAGCACACTACGCAAAAGAAGCTCCAAGGTGGTGGTGTACATCCTTTAACACGTTACGTCATGAATTATTTTGTTTTCCTCGCAGATTATAGTAATATATTACCAGAAATAATCGTCGAGGAAGACTTAACTACAGAGTCTTCGATGCCAGAGTCTTACTTCTCTGCCAACGAAAATTCATCACCGATTTCTTTACGATTTGCATGGATTCTACTCGTTTTATTATGTAAGCTCGATAGCATGTCACAACTTTACAAAGATGTTTCTCTATCATATCTATTTTTAGCGAACAACTTGAACTACATTGTTTCGAAAGTTCAAAATTCAAATCTTAAGGCTTTGTTTGGCGATGAATGGCTGGTGAAACATCAAAGCAAAGTACAACAGTATGCATCAAGTTTTGAGAGGATGGGTTGGAGTAAATTGATCAAAATGTTGCCTGAAAATCCAACGGATGATATTTCACCTGATGTGGCAAAGAAATGTTTTGATTTGTTTAATTCAGGTTTCGAAGAATTGTATCAGAAGCAATCTAAGTGGATGGTGCCCGATTCAAAACTTGGAGACGAGATTAAAACATCGGTCAAAAATCGAATTGTTCCGGTTTACAAGGAATTTTATGAGAAGAATCGGCAGTTCTTTAGAAGAGAAGTTGGCATTGCGTCAATTGTTAGATTTGCCCCCAAAGACTTGGAAAATTATCTGTCTGATTTGTTTATTTGGACTGAAGCAGGGGAAAGTACGTCCTCAAGCTCAAACAGTTCTTTGGCGGCATCACCAGCAAGGGAAGTACGACGTCGTTGAAGAAAATCATGTACGTGTGGGAATCTTTGGCCGGCTTTTGACTACTAGATTGACAATGAAATGTGGTTAGGACTTAGGACTTAGGTACGCAGATTAAAATATATAAATTCTTGGTTTGGTGTAATATCAGCTGACTTAGTAATATGCAATAGTTGTGTATGATTAATACTACTAAAGGCCTGTTTGATTTAACAACTTCTTTGTCACAAATGAACAGGTTTTTCCAGCTTTGTCACAATGAATCACTGTGTTTTCCGAGGTTTGTCGTAACATAAGTGTTAGCCAATCTGCCTAAAATCAAACAGACAAGAACAGATTGTGTGTGATAAACAAGTATACCAAACGACAAGAGATTATATATTATGATAAATGAGTAAACAAGGAGAAGGATCTTCCCCATATGATACTATACATATGTTGAATGACCCAACAAGGAGAAGAATTTTTCAAGGCCGCTATGAACCAAAGAAAAGATATGTGCGTGTTTCTATTACCATATAACGACAAAGAATCTTGTGCACACAAATTAGAAGAACATATCTAGAGTATTCTAAACACAAGTAAACATAAGCATAACATTCATACGTGGTTTATTACATTAACTCATGAAAAGATCGTTACCTCTTCAACGAGAGACAATTGTATATGTTTACTTTTAACGGTAAACTTTGGTCATTACATCACATATTCACATTAATCCCTTTACTTTATCGTTTAATACGATAAAACATGCTAGGAAAAGAATTACGTTAAGTAATTAGTCGATTTAAAAGTTTAAGATGTAAAAAAAAAAAGTTTTTTTATATTATATTATAATACATTATCAGATCTATTCAATATGCTACATCAAGATCTATTACCACATTCTTCCAACAGTCAGCTGGCTCAGGAACAAGAGAGAAAATTCTCTAAATAACTAACTTTTATTACTCAAATTCAAGATGATTTTACAATGCTCTAATCATGCCTAACAAGAGAGAAAATTCTCTAAATAACTCACTTTTATTACTTAAATTCAAGGTGATTTTATAATGCTCTAATCATGCCAATTTATACTAATGCTAGAGGTCCTTACATGCAAATAATGGGGTCCTTAAATGCAAATAGATGATGGTAGGTGGAGTAGGTAGTTAGGTGAAGTAGGTAGGTGAAGTAGGTAGAATTTGACTTCTAAATAACACATGGGCTGCTGGAAATGCTTCTGGAATCATACTCCCCGGGTTGGAGAGAACTCGACCTCGAGTTTTAGTATTCTTCATTGTCCAAATAAGGTGAAAGGTCAGCAACATTAAAAATTGCAGAAACACCATATGTTCCAGGCAGTTCTACTTTGTAAGCATTGTCATTGATTTTTTGCACAACTTTGAATGGTCCATCAGTCTGAGGATGGCTCGCACTACTGAACTGCAGCTTAGTTCCCATCTTCTTCCATAAAGTTCTCCAAAAATGGCTTAAAAACTTCACATCTCGATCAGAAGTGATCGTTTTTGGGATTCCATGAAGACGAACTATTTCTTTGAAATACAAATCAGCAACTTGAACAGCATCATTGGTCTTTTGACAAGGAATGAAGTGGGGCATCTTTGAAAATCTATCCACCACGACCATAATTGAATCTTTCTGACGTTGACTTCGTGGAAGTCCAAAAATGAAATCCATAGTATCATCTTCCCATGGTGATTCCGGTACGGGAAGTGGCATATATAAACCAGTGTTTTGACGTTTGGATTTAGCCAAATGACAGATTCTGCATCTTTGAATATGCCGATTTATATCTCTTTCCATTCTTGGCCAATAAAAATTTTCCTTTACCAGGGCCATAGTTTTATCTCGGCCAAAGTGACCTGCTAATCCTCCATCATGGGCTTCCCAGATAATGGCTTCTCGTAGTGAACATCGAGGAAAACACAAAGTCTTCTCTTTGAATAAAAATCCTTCATGCCTGTAGTAATCTTTGGAGGATTGCACTTCAGTAGTATTCCAAATTTTCTGGAAGTCAGGATCATCTGGGTACAACTCCTTTATCATTTCAAAACCAACTACTTTTGTTTGGAGTGTAGACAGTAGAGTATGGCGCCTACTGAGAGCATCTGCAACAACATTTTGAATTCTGTTGAGAGTTCAAATATTTTAAAGCTTCATGATCAGAATAAAGAATGAATTCTTTATTTAACAGGTAATGACTCCAATGGTGCAAGGCTCGAACAATTGCATAAAACTCCTTGTCGTATGTTGAATACCGAAGTTTAGCATTGTTAAGCTTTTCACTGAAGAAGGCTATAGGATGACCTTCTTGACTTAGAATAGCACCAATTCCAGTGTGGGAAGCATCACAGCTAACTTCAAATACTTGATCAAAATTGGGAAGGGCTAATACTGGTGCTTCAGTTAAACATTTCTTTAGCTTGTCAAAACTTTTCTGTGCAGACTCGGTCCATTGAAACTTGTCTCCTTTGATACAATCTGTGAGGGGAGCGGCAACTGTGCTGAAGTTTTTGATGAATCTTCTGTAGAAGGAGGCTAATCCATGAAAACTTCTGACCTCATGGATTGATTGCGGAACTGGCCAGCTATTGATTGCTTCTATCTTTTCCGGATCAACTCGTATGCCTTCGGATGTGATGATGTATCCTAGAAAAGTAACTTCATTTGTCAGGAAAGCACATTTCTTCAAATTGGCATAGAGTTTTTGTTCACGAAGAGTCTGTAACACTTGTCGGACATGTTCCAAGTGTTCCTCCTTGTCCTTACTAAAGATCAGAATGTCATCAAAATAGACGACGACAAATTTACCAATAAAGGGTCGAAGGACTTGATTCATAAGTCGCATGAATGTACTTGGCGCATTGGACAACCCAAAGGGCATAACTATCCATTCATAAAGACCATCTCTTGTTTTAAAGGCAGTCTTCCATTCATCTCCTGGTCGAATTCTGATCTGATGGTATCCGCTTCGAAGATCAATCTTTGAAAAGATAGTGGAACCATGTATCTGATCTAGCAAATCATCAAGTCTAGGAAATGGAAATCTATACTTGATGGTAATTTTGTTGACAGCTCGACTATCAGCACACATTCTCCAGCTTCCATCTTTCTTAGGGACTATAATAGCAGGAACCGCACAAGGACTAACACTTTCCTGTATTAATCCTTTTTTTAATAACCCTTCAACTTGATTTTGAATTTCAGCATGCTCCTGAGGACTCATTCTGTATGTGGGTCGGTTTAGAATCGTTGCTCCTGGACTGAAATCAATAGCGTGTTGGATGTCTCGCATGGGGGGTAGTCCAGATGGAATGTCTTCTGGAACTACATCGGGAAACTCTTCAAGTAGTGGTTTAATTTCGACTGGAACATGAGTCTCCTTATTTGATTCGATTAATAGAAATAAACTCATGGTTTGAACTTCCTCTATAGCTTTCTCCAGTTGTTTCTTCGTGACTAGGGACACTAATGGTTTGATTTCCTTCTTGTTTTTATCAAACTCACTCGGCGGCAGAGTAGCTAGCTTGATTTTTACTCCATCCTTGACAAAAGAGTAGGTGTTTGTATAAACGTCATAAAGTACTTGACGATCATACTGCCATGGCCTACCTAGGAGAAGATGACAGGCATCCATAGACACAACATCACACCATACTTGATCCTGGTACTTCTGACCAATAGAGAATGTTACAAGGCAACACTTGTCAACTTTGACTGTACTTCCTTTATTGAGCCAATGCAAACTGTAGGGTGTGGATGAATCTGGGTTGGTAGATCCAATTTTTCTACCATGTAACTTGACACGACATTTTCGCAACTCCCATTGTCTATGATAACATCACAGATTTTTCCTGCAGAAGTGCAACGAGTGTGGAAAATATTGCGTCTCAACCAAGGTTCTTCCTTATTAGCCATTGTGTTTAGGCTTCGTCGAATTACTAAGGACTCTCCCCGATCAGCAGCAGTAATTTCTTCATCGTATATTGGATCTGCGTAATATTCTCCTTCAGTGTCTTCTCGATTATTTTCTTCTTCGGAAACTTCATAGGCTTCTCCTTTTATAATTGTGATGGTTCTCCGGTTTGGACAGTTTGAAGCAATGTGACCAAAACTTTGGCATTTAAAGCATTTAATGGCCTTGTTTTTGTTTTCTGTAGAAATGGTTTTAGAAGAGGGTTGGGTGGAAGAGCTGGCTTGGTTGGTAGGTGGCTTTTGATTGTAAGGTGGTTGGTTTTCTGGAGAGAAATTTCTATTGGTAGATCTTTTGGGTAGCTGCTTCTCTACTCGCGTAGCAAGACGAATAACATCTTCTAACGACCAATATTGTTGAAGTTCAACACGATCAGCAATATCAGTATTTAATCCTCCGAGGTATCTGACAATGGCCTACTCCTCTTTCTCTTGTATATCACACTGCATCATCAACTTCTCAAATTCTCTTGTGTATTCTTCGACTAATAAATTCTTCTAACGAAGATTTTGCAGTTGGATAAACTTGTCTTGGTAGTAGTGAGGAGGAAGAAACATTTGGGTTAATTCCTTTCGCATTTTTTCCCATGTTTTGATCTTGCTTTTTCCTTCTCGGTCTCGCCTTTTTTTAAGATTTTCCCACCAAATGGAAGCATGTTTCCTTAATTTCACAGCAATAATCTTCACCTTTCTTTCTTCGGTAATATCCTTATATTCAAACAACCTTTCGACTGTTTGAAGCCAATCAATGAAATCATCTGGTTGGAGTCTTCCTTCAAAGTTAGGAATGTCAACTTTAATGTCATCATGTCTGACTTGTGGCTTTTGAGGGCGACGATTTCTAGGTGTTGAAGAATCACTGGAATATTCTTCATCTTCTGGTTGACGTTCGTTTAACAAGACTTGTTAGGCTTGCAAAGCATCTTGAAGTTCCTGAATTTGTCTCCGCATGTCCGCCATTTCAACGTCTCGCAGAGGTTGTCTTCGTGGAGGCATGTTAAAAAATAAATTTTCTGATGTGGAGGTTCAATCACAGTGAGGTAGCAGTGGTGGCTCTCTTGACACTGGGCGTGAAGAGAGTAGTTGAAAGTGTGCACGTTTTCAACTTAATTTTTTTTGGTGAACAGAACCATATTTGTGAACAGTGAATAGTACCGTATGAACAGTGTCGTATGAACAGTACTAGTGAATAGTGCCTTCGTCTCCGACATGAACAGTGCTTCGTCTCCGGCGATGAACAGTGAATAGTGAACAGTACTCCGCCCGAAATAGTGACCGGAATTTCTATTTTTTTTCACTCAACTCCGGGATCTAAAAACTTGCTTTGATACCAAAATATGGCTCAGGAACAAGAGAGAAAATTCTCTAAATAACTCACTTTTATTACTCAAATTCAAGGTGATTTTACAATGCTCTAATCATGCCTATTTATACTAATGCTAGAGGTCCTTACATGCAAATAATGAGGTCCTTAAATGCAAATAAATGATGGTAGGTGGAGTAGGTAGTTAGGTGAAGTAGGTAGAATTTGACTTCTAAATAACACATGGGCTGCTGGAAATGCTTCTGGAATCATCAGCTCACCTATTTTTATGTTGGTGAGTGGAGTAATTTCTATATTTTGGTAGATATTTGCAACTGATTTATGTATTTTTCTCGTTGTAAACAGTTGTCATTTTTTTCTACAACTTTTTAGAGTGTTGTTTATTAGAGTAGGGATCCTCTGTCCTCTTCTCCATGTTTCTCTTTTTAGTATTAAAAGAGTGCCTCTGGCGGGGCCTATTTTAATGAAAATAATATTTTTATTTTTATTTTCCTTAAAATGGCCCCGCCAGAGGCACTCTTTTAATACTAAAAGAGCAGGAGACACAGAAGGGGGCATGGAGAAGGGGACCGAGGATCCGGATTCTGTTTATTACTCCTATATTGTGCAGATTTTAAGGTCATTTAATTTGTGTCGATTTTATGTGAAATGGTAGTATTTCACAATGTTTCCGTAGAGAGAGTTATGGTTTGTGTACGGTGTGAAATTTATGTGGAAGGGCACTTTCTAAAATTCATGCAATTTTTTAAATAAAATATTGGACTCTTAACCAATTTAGCAATAATAGAGTATTTTATCCGGCAGACCAGCCCAAATTACAATAACTTTTAATTTATATCAGTGGGGGACGAAGAACTCAGTTACAAGGCCACATCCACATCCAAACCTAGGACAATGGTAACCAACCAAGCCCATAGTAAGTGGGTAGTCTGTGCTAGCCTAGTGACCACTTAAAACTGAGATCAAATTGAAACAAAAACATGGTCGAAGTCCATGATTCCCTAACTTAATCAGCCTTGGAATCCTATTGACACAACTCAGACAAGTCCTGAAAATGTGGTGCGGAAGAGTTAGCCGTACCTGTGCATAACAGTGGAAGAGATTACTTTTATTCTTTTGTAACTTTTCATTTTATTTTAGAGATGAGCGCTGTGTAAACCAATCTATTTAAAAGAATTGCTATAACAGAAATATGTGAAAATAATCTATATATACAAAGGACCACAACCTGTTTCATGGTGTGGAAAATCCAAACTCTACTAATCCAACAAATCTAATATAGTAAAGCACACTTTTCGCTCTTATGTTATTAGAGCAACTCCCATGACCATGAATATGGTTTAACAATTATAAAATAATGATAGTCCGTGCAAAGCATGGACATCATTTAAATTCATTTAATTTAATTGTTTTGATTATTATGATAAATGATTCGTAATTTTTGAAATATAATACATAAAAGTGTAATATATTTAACAAAATATTTTATAAAATAGTACAAAAATGCATAATTTTTCAAATATTAAAAATATGTTACATTTTTTAAATATTATATATGAAGATTGATTTCGTATAGATCGTAACAATTTACTTAAAAATTTCATATGATCGCAAAAATTTAATTAGGAATTTATATGACTTTTTATAAATAATTTTGAAAATGTAACTTAAAAAGAAAGAACAATAACTGATTTGAAAAATTTATCCTTGAATTAGTAGATTCACGTGTAGATATTTATAGATAAGTGCTCAAATGATAATTTATATTATAATGAGAAATGAGAACTAATCTCATGCTCAAATGTATAGTGTATGCTTATGTACAACATCCTCACTTAGTCATTCGTTCATGTCACCAAATCGATCATCACTCTAGCAATAATTTACGAACACTTTTATTACCGAGTTTCAACCACATTCCTGACAACACAATTCAATTGCTTATTCATCTAATTTTCTTCCTTTCACAATAGAAATGAGTTTACAAATGCTCATTGTTACCATTTTCACCCACTATATCACCATTAATGTCATCACCAACACCTTCGAATACTATTAAAATTTTAGATCTTAATATTTTTGGTTATTTGTTCAAAATTTTTAGAATAATCTGCGTTCAAGCATTGATAATTCAAGTTGAATTTTCATTGATCCTGCTTAGATTTTGCTGGTGTAAGTGGTGGTGCACATTCTAATGTAATCTATATCTCCTACTTTACCCTTCTTCCTCTGAAATTTTCGACAAATTTTTTACACCATCTTCGACAATACACTAATGTTATCACCACCTCTTCCCCACTTGTACATTGTGTGTATACATCTATAAATCATTGTCACTCAACAATTCTTTCGTATCACCAAATCGACCAACACTCTAGAAATAACTTGCAAACACGTTTGTCACGAATTTCAACCACCCTACACATCCGCTCGCTCATTCATCTCACTTTTCGTCCTCTCACATAAGATCCGAGTTTATAAAGCCCATTGATATCGTTTTCACCCACTCTACTACCATCAGCACCACCACCTATGAACACTATCAGAATTTTAGATTTTGAAAATTTTGGTAATTTGCATTCAAAATTTTATTGATTTGCAGTTCAAATTTTAATGATTTAAGTTGAATGTTTGGTCATTCTACTATCATTTTGATTTTTAGTGGTGTAGAGGCTAATGTTGGTTTGATTGTAGTTAATATTTTATTGATTTCACTCGTGATTCTAGCGATTACGTGTGGTGATGGCGATGTGGTTGTAGTATGGCTATGATGGTGATAGTGGTGTTAGCGATGTGTTGTTAATGTTGATATTAATAATGAAGTATTCATGGAAAACACATCGCTTAAATATTTTTTTTCTCACAAATTGAATGATAATATGATATATATGATCTATGATTTTTGTTATGTTTTATTTATAATTTTATAGTTAATTCTTTCTTTAAACTCCATAAGTAACCAATAATAATTATATAAATATGTATATGTGTATTCTTATCTTAAAAATTCACATTTTTAACCTAAAATTTTAAATTTCTTTTAAATACTATGTAATTGGTTATTTTTTGAATTTAATTTTTAAATTCAACTAATCGATTATTATACTGTGTATTACATCTACAATTTAGTATTTTCTTTTAATATCTATCTTTCATTAACATAATTCTACATTTTAATCTTATAATTAATTGTATTGCATCTATAATCTAATTTATGGTGTCGTATCCAAACCCAACTACATTTTTTTATTTAATTAAAAATCAATATAGTGTTTGTATCTCATATGTAAATTATTTAATTGATCACAAAATCATGTTTTAAATTAGTATAACGGGTATATTGAGTTTTTTTATAACTCGTCAAAAATTATTTTGGCCAATACTAAGCATAATACATAAACAAAATAATTAATTTGATGCTTATACTAAACATAATAGATAGATAACATAATTTATTTGATTAAACTTTTTAATTCTCAGCAAGGTAGTAATATTAAATAAAATAAAACATGTGAGTTATTTGTACATGTAGTAAATGATTTTTAAACAGTTAACATAAATTTCTTCTTTGGTGTAGTGGTTAGAGACGGTAACATAATTTATTTCTAACCAAAAGAACATGAGTTCAGTCCTTATTACTAACATTTTTTTAATACTAGCTTATAACCCGTGCAATGCACGACTCCTTTTTTGATATCTATAATTATATTACTTTTTTTAAATTTTATATGTTATTAATTTACATATCAAATTAATGTTAAAAAATGTTATATATAAGATTTTACACGTTCGATTTAATATTTGTAATCTTTCTTGAATTTCTAAATTTTGATTTGGACGATTACAACCCATGTAAAATTAACAAAATAATCTCTCATTTAGTGATGGTCTAAAAAAATTCTAATTAAATCTACGCATAAACAAAAAAAGAGAAGAAATTGACGATTTTTTACGTTGAAATTCTATTTGATTTATGAATTCTAGTTATAATTCGTTTTGATTATGAAAATACCCTTGCAATTATTTCAAGATAGTTCTACTAACAACCAAATACAATTTTAATAATAAGTGTAAGAGGGATTGTGTCCAAAATTTTGATAATCGATAGTCTAGTCCTCCGTACGACAAAGATCTTAAAATAAATAGATGAAAACCATTGGATCTAGCATAAAAAAAATATTTTTACATTTTAACATGTTATAAACTAAAAAATGCATTTATATTGAAATACGAAAATGTACATGTCAATGATTTAAATCATATATAATTAGATTTTCTACATTGAATAACATTATCAATGTAAGACTTCTACATTGAACAGGAATGATGTAAAATTCGTAAATATGTTTTCTCTTCAGATTCTGAGTATTTTCATTGAATAATAATTATTAAATCATCACTAAATTAAAGATAATTTTATGAGATTCGCGTGGATTATAAAATCATCCAAATTTGAATTCTAGATCTCAAGATAAAGCCCAAATAGTAAATATGAATTTTTTTAATACTAACAAAAAAAATTTAATTCTAATACAACCTTTTTTAATTATATCATTTTCATTATAATTTTATTTTTTAAAATTCAATTGTAATACAACCATTAGTAATAAGTGTAAGAGGGATTTTGTCCAAAACTTTGGTAATCGGTAGTCTGGTCCTCCGTACGACAATGATCTTAAAATATATAGATGAAAACCGTTTGATCTAGCATAAAAAATATTTTATATTTTAATATGTCATAAACTAAAAAGTGTATTTATATTTATATGCGAAAATATATATGTCAATGATTTAAATCATATATAATTAAGATTTTTTACATTGAATAGCAATATCAATGTAGGACTTCTACATTGAAAGGATTAATGTAAAAATTCGTAATTATATTTTCTCTTGAGATTCTGAGTATTTTCATTTGAATAATAATTATTAAATCATCACTAATTTAAATATAATTTTATCAGATTCGCGTGATTTCTAGATCTCAAGATAAAGCCAAAATAGTAAATATGAATTTTTTTTTAATACTAATAAAAAAATACATCAAATTCAATTCTAATACAACCTTTTTTAATTATATCCTTTTCAGATTATAATTTTTTTTAAAATTCAATTCTAATACAGCATTTTTTAATTATATCCTTTTTAGATTATAATTTTCTTTTTAAAATTCACTCATAATGCAATCTTTTATAATTATATCCTTTTTAAATTATAATTTTCTTTTTTAATGTGATCTAATCTTGATCGTCTATTTTTAATCCAACGGATCATATGATTTTGATAGTACAACGACCAGACCAAAAATTTGGATAAGATCCCTCTTATGCTTATTATATATAAGGATATAATATGAACATAGTCGAGGGGTAAATACGTAATTTACTAAATAGCTTTGAAAGACCAATATTTTTTTTAATATATTAACATAGTCGAGGGGTAAATACGTAATTTAATAAATAGCCTTGAAATACCTTGTTGACCTATAATCTATACTATCTTATAACTAAATTTTTTCTTTTTAAAAAATAATATGGCCAATATATATATAATTATTATCAAAATATATCATTTAAAAATTTAATTTACAAAATTCATATCATCAAAAATTATTCAAATTATTGAAAAAGTCATATAATATTAAAAAAAATCTGTGTATCGCACGGGTTTTAAGCAAGTTGTTGTTGGGAGAATTTCGTAACAACACGAAATCGGAGGTTTGCTGGAATCGCGGAGCAAAATACAGATATTTTGCTATGAACACGAAGAATATGGGAGGAGATTTGTGATGTTTGTGGCTGATCTTGTTGGTTGATTTTCAGGGTTAACTGTTTCTCATCCCTAACAAGAGGCCTACGTACCCTATTTATAGGAATTCAAGCCACACGTAGTTCTTGGAGAAGAAGTTACCTAGACGGGCAAGGGTTCTAGAAGCTCATCTTGGCCCAAGTCCACTCACTTTTGGCCTGATTTAAATAATCCTTTAATTCTGCTCACGAGGCCCCTTCTGCGAGGCTAATGGACAGCTTGCTTGGGCCTAGCATACGACCCCACTGGGCTTAGTCATGCGATGCGGTCCCAAGTATGGAGATACTCATGCAACCTCACTGGGCTTAGCTATGAGCCTTCATATGGAGATAAACATAATAAGATTATAAAATGGTAGAGCCTAGCTGATGCGACCACTAGGCCGGGTAGATGCGACCTCGAGGCCGGGCTAGCATGCGACCCTGAGGCCGGGCTAGCATGCGACCTCGAGGCCGGGCTTGCATGAGAGTCAACACTGGACCTCTACTATGAAGAGATAAATTAAGAGCGATCCATACTAGGGACCATATGCGAGTGCAATCCGGGGGTAGTATGATCCCTTATGGCCTAGTATGAGACCCTTGGAGGCCTAGTGTGAGACCCTTGGAGGCCTAGCATAAGACCCTTCGAGGCCTAGCATGAGACCCCAAGCGTGAGATTCCTTTTCCTTTGTCATTGGCATGAGAGCACGTCTTGAGTATTAGCTGAAGGTCTTAGTGAGGTGACACCTAGGGTGAGATAGTGTTTTCAAGGGATTTATCTTCAAACCATATTATGAGTTAGAGGTGAGGCGATCCCTAATCATTCCTCATGCTGTGTTGATCCATCTTCAATTTTTAAGCCCATTAAGAGATATTTGAGCCCATTAAGAGAGGTGGACTCCTAATGTAGTCCGTTGGTCCTGTTTAGGACCTATGCCGAGATTCGGGCATAACAACTACCCCCCGATTCCATATTGCCATTATGAATGCGATGTGGAATCAAGTAAAGGTGTGTCCTCCAATTGATGCGAAGTCAAGTATATGTAAGTGTTGGTGACCTCGAAGGGTCCTTCCAAGCGCAATGTGGTCTTGTAGGGACCTTGAGAGGTGATCTCATAAGACTTGTAGCCATAAATTCATAAATATGTCTTCTAGTTTAGCTGATATGAGCTCAGGTTCTCATCTATCTCTTCAGGTCTTCTTAAAGTATGATGAGAGGGCTCTCATAGTGGACCGCAATTCTCAACCTATGACCCTATGGGGTAACGAGCTCGATCCCGGCCCCGGCTCCGTCCTTGTTTGATGAACCATCTACATAAACTCCCGCCACGGGGTGGAGTTCTCTTTTTTTTTTTTATCATTGTCCTCGCACATCAAAGTTAATGAGGATTTTTGAGCTCAAGTTACCGCTTCGTTGAATTCTTTTTCCTCACCTCGCATATGAACACAAAGTACTCCTCCTTCGCCTCACATAACCCATGTTGCTGGCTCTAGCCCCGCCTCGCATACGCTAGCTGGTGGGCCTTGCATCTTTGAAAACTGGTAATTTTAAATTTTTCCAAGTGCTTTGGGGTAGCTGATTGAGTCTTCATATGCTCTCATTTGCTTATAAATTGACTTTAACACATGCATAGAGATAGATCCATATTGTACAGACTTACGGATTGACCCATCATCGCCAATAGGGTCAAGTGGCCTCGCATCGCAAGATATCGGGATTTCGGCCTCACTATGTTAGGTGCGACCTCGCAACGCTAGGTGCGGCCTCGCAACGCTAGGTGCTGGCCTTGTCTTGCAATTTTTAAAATGTCCCACTAGAAGAGGTGTTTATGTATTTACACTACCCCCGAGTCCTTGTTATCAATGTAGATGTGATGAGGAATCAAAGTGTTTCATCAATCTTCTTGTATTATTTGGAGTTTCCACCATTTATAATGAATAGAATTTGATGTGATCCCGCTATAAGCATACTTGACTTCTTCAATGCTATCCCAGAGCACTTGTACTCTTCAATGTTGTCCCAAGGCACTTGACCTCATCAACACTATCCGGGGGCACTTGGCCTCATCATCGCTATCCCGGGGCACTTGGCCTCATCACGTTTACCCGGGGCACTTGGCCTCATCATCGCTATCCCGGGGCACTTGGCCTCGTCATGCTATCTCGGGGCCCTTGGCCTCATCATCGCTATCCCGAGGCCCTTAGTTTCTTCAATATCATAACAAGCTTCCCTATGTTGCATATGTAATAAGATTGCTGGGAAGAAGGTAAACGAGAATGTAGATATTTTGATCTTGAGCTCATTTTGATTTTTAAGTACTTTGGCTTCTCTCCTTTCATCTCTAGTGCGAGCTTGAGGCCAATGATGAGAGCCTCGTATTCAGCCTCATTTTTTGTGGCCTTGAAGGTGAAATGAATAGCACTTCTTAACTTATGACCTTCAGGAGTAACTAACACCATCCCGGCCCCAGTACCGTCCTTGTTTGAGGACCCATTTGCATAAAGCTCCCACCAAGGGGCCGAGTTCTATTTTTTATCCTCATAGTCTACTACCTCTGGGGTCGTTATAACAGCCCAGGCATCTCCCTCATATTGGGGAGGGAACTCACGAAGAGGCATCCCGTTAGGGGCATTTCACGAATAGGCATCTCATACAGAGGTATCTCGAGATTTCGATGTCCATACTAAGTAGGGGCTTGTTTGATAGATGGTCAGGCCTTACCGTGGTCTTTGTTTTAGACGAGGTTGGACCATGATGAGAAGTAGTCACTTGCTCTTCCCAGTGTCTTGAGGTAGTCGAGGACCTTCTTATTGCCAACAAGGGTCAGGGGGTGTCCCTCCTCTCTTCGACATAGAGGTATTTCACCAAGAAGAAGCATCTCATGTAGAGGCATCCCACGGAGGGGAATCTCACGCAGAGGCATCTCATTAAGAGTAGAGGCATCTCACTAGGAGGCATCTCACGTAGAGGCATCTTATTAAGAGGCATCTCACTAGGAGGCATCTCACTAGGAGGCATCTCACTAGCAGGCATCTCACGTAGAGGCATCTCATTAGGAGGCATCTCATTAAGAGGCATCTCACGTAGAGGCATCTCATTAAGAGGCATCTCACTAGGAGGCATCTCACTAGGAGGCATCTCATTAAGAGGCATCTCACTAAGAGGCATCTCACGTAGAGGCATCTCATTAAAAGGCATCTCACTAAGAGGAGGCATCTCATTAAGAGGCATCTCACTAAGAGGCATCTCCTTAGGAGGCATCTCACTAGGAGCTGCCTCAATATCTCAACGAGGAGAAAGGGGTCTGTCGTCACGACGATGGGATCACTCACGATCTCGACGAGGAGATAGGGGTCTGTCTTCGTGATGATGGGATCGCTCACGATCTCGATGAGGATATGGGGGTCTGTCCGAACCTTGACCCCAGGCCTGGGATCGATTATCCTCCTCGAAACTGACCTCGCTCCTAGGGGGGGTCGTTCCTAGGCCTCACTCCAAGGGGGATAGTGGTTAGGGGTCGCATTTGGGTGTCTGGTGCGACCCCCGGGTCTCTTCGTTGTTGTTCCCTCCTTTCGTCTTCTTGTTCGACTTAGCCATCGCTCTCCCAATACAATGACTAAGCCCTCCTTCTAGCGCCAAATGTTATTGGGAGAATTTCGTAACAACACGAAATCGGAGGTTTTCTGGAATCGAGGAGCAAAATACAGATATTTTGCTATGAATACGAAGAATATGGGAGGAGATTTGTGATGTTTGTGGCTGATCTTGTTGGTTGATTTTCAGGGTTAACTATTTCTCATTCTTAATAGGAGGCCTACGTACCCTATTTATAGGGATTCAAGCCACACATAGTTCTTGGAGAAGAAGTTACCTAGACGGGCTAGGGTTTCTAGAAGCTCATCTTGGCCCAAGTCCACTCACTTTTGGGCTGATGTAAATAATCCATTAATTCTGCTCATTACCCATGGCCCAATAAAGGTTACCTATGGCTAACATGATGCTAGAATCACGAGGGCCCTTTTGCGAGGCTAATGGATAGCTTGCTTGGGCATAGCATGCGACCCCACAGGTCTTAGTCATGCGATGCGATCCCAAGTATGGAGATACTCATGCGACCTCACTGGGCGTAGCTATGAGCCTTCATATGGAGATAAACACAATAAGATTATAAAATGGCGGAGCCTAGCTGATGCGACCTCTAGGCCGGGTAGATGCGACCTCGAGGCCGGGCTAGCATGCGATCCCACTGGGCTTAGCATGCAACCCCGAGGCCGGGCTAGCATGCGACCTCGAGGCCGGGCTTGCATTAGAGTCAACACTGGACCCCTACTATGAAGAGATAAATTAAGAGCGATCCACACTAGGGACCATATGCGAGTGCAATCCGGGGGTAGTATGATCCCTTATGGCCTAGTATGAGACCCTTGGTGGCCTAGCATGAGAGCACGTCTTGAGTATTAGCTGAAGGTCTTACTGAGGTGACCCATAGGGTGAGATAGTGTCTTCAAGGGATTTATCTTCAAACCAAATTATGAGATAGAGGTGAGGCGATCCCTAATCAGGCCTCATGCCTTGTTGATCCATCTTCAATATTTAAGCCCATTAGGAGATATTTGAGCCCATTAAGAGAGGTGGACCCCTAATGTAGTCCATTGGGCATGTTTAGGACCTATGCCGAGATTCGGGCATAACACATGTATATATAATGGATGGATTAATGAATTAATTGGCTTTTCCTTCAATCATGCTAGCCAAATTAACTAGCTAGTTCATTATTCTATTGTTAATTATTATAGAAGAAAAGATAAAAAAGAAAAAAAAACAAACCCAGCATAGTTCGGACTTCGGAGAAAGCGGAGAGATGTGCAAATTTATCAAAGTACTGTATAATACTATTAATATGCTAGTTGAATATCCTGGCTATATCATATGGCCAAAGAATTGCAGCTGGCTAAACATATGTTGAGCAATGTCAGCTCATTGGAGCAGCACTCTCGCTAGTGGACTGCCCACTTTAACTAAAAATTGATGTTTATGTTGCTCTTACGAGTGGCAAGACGAGGTGAGCTCTGAGCTGTACCTATTGCAAGGACCGCACATGGATAGGGTTGGATCGGATTTTCGTAAAACTCCGACCCAATCCAATTAGTTCGATTTTAAAAAAATCAACTCATTAATTGAAATAAAAATTGTAACCAAACCCCGATCCAATCCTTTAATTCGGTTTGGTTCGGGTTAAATTGATAATCAGAATAACTTTGCAGAAATTCCCGCACATTGCTGAAAATTCTGCACTTTGCAGAAAGTGTTTCGCAAAAAATGTTGCAGAAGCCAGAAAGTGTTGCAGAATGTTGTAGAAAGTGTTGCAGAAGCCAGAAAGTGTTGTAAAATGTTCCAGAAAGTGTTTCAGAAAATATATATATTGTAGTGCAGAAAATTTATAGAGTGCAGAAATTTGTAGAAAATATGCAGAAAATATACAAAATATGCAAAAAATTCTGCATTTTAAGTAAACGGGTTGGGTTGGGTTGGGTAAGGGTTAAAATTTGTTAAACCCTTACCCAACCCAATTAGTTCGGGTTTTTTAAAAATTAACCCCTTTAACCCACAGTTTTGGACGGTTCGTGTAAGAACCTAGATTTTTGAAATAATTAAAACTTTTGTTATGAACTAATCTATAAATGAATAGTGGTTATGACTACAGTGTATCAATTATTTTAATGAAGGTATATATATTTGAATGGATATGGATTCCAGTGTTTGTGCACTATATGGACGATGATAATTGATTGACATTTTAGATAAGAACAATCTATCGTCAAGGAAGTAGGCTATGGTATCCAGGGGAAGGAAATATTCTTATGTCATCCAAATCGATATCTGGTATACGTTAAACAATTTCGTAAAAGAGATAACGAACGCTCAAGAAAGCGCGAGAACACTTTCCAAGTGCAAGGAATAAAATGAGAATAATTGGTAAATATTGTTTTTGGTGGATTTTGGAATATTACCAGATGAACCTAAATAGAAGTATTTAAAGTGGATTTCTGAGTTAGTATTGATGATCCATGGACAAAATAATTGTATGTAAATGATATCAGAATTTGAAAAATAACACTTTTATTTTTTCCAAAATTTCTTGGATACTGAAGGATCAAGGATAATAACATGGAGATAAGGAATTGTGTCACAGTAAAGCGATGGAATATAACTTATAAGTTGTAACGTATTGATTTTAGTAACGAGATACAAAGGAAATCAATCGGTGGAAAAAGGAGAAACCAAATAACTTATATGTAAGTCAACTATAATTAAGGTGGCTATTTAGCAATTAACCAAAATGGAGTTGTTTATTGTGGTGCTAACACTTGGACTAATAACAAGTAAACAACACATTAAAAGAGATGCATCCAAGTTATATATCAATAATACAAGGAATTAAGAGATAATTATACAAAACCAAATGAAAAGAAAACAAACACCACCCCTTTTATGGTGCTCTCGACCAAGAGAATAAAGGAAGAGGAAGAAGGAGTTTTCACCAACCACTTTCCACTACCTATAGCTTAAATCAAAGGGGGAGAAGAGTAGAAGGTATGGCTAAAATATCTTGATCATACAACAAGTATTTCATGTTCAAAAAGCTTGAAGAAAGTGATGATGAATAGTAACTCTGAAAAAGCTAACTTTGTTTTCTTGGTTTCTTTGAATGATCTAAGATATACTAAGGTGATACAAGGATCATAAAAGGTTTAGTAAGGCTTGTACAACATCAAGGAAGGTATACCACTTGAAACCCTAGCTTAAATCTTGATTTTATGATTGGTTTTTAAGTTAAGATTGTGTAAAGTATGAAATTATGGTTATGTAAGTGTTTAAAAGTGTTTGGATTGATTATGGAAGTGCTTTGTGTTGGAACCCATGGCTGGTATGATAACCACATGGTGTATGGATTTATATATGTGTTGATTGATGAGGTTGGAGGAGTGAAAATTTTGAAAAGTATGAAAGTATAGCCGTTATAATGCCGAATTTTCGTTAAAACAGAAATTACTTGTAAAGGACAGAAACTCTCGAATCTGTCAAGGTCAGTAGGACATACCCAATGGTCATGATAAGATAGATCTTGGTTCTTAGATCGTTTTGATATAAAGTACGTAAAAATCTGATGAACGGTTTAGGAGAAACGGCCAAAATTGTAAAAGTAGTTCGGAAACGTAAGTGCGAGTTCGTAAATGCAATTGAACCGTCATAACTTGATAATTTTATTTGCGAATCTTGGTAATTAAATATTAGAGATCATAAGGAAGGTGTGAGAGAAGACCTCATGCAAAAAGAATCGTTTTCCAATTTTATAATAATGTTCGAATAAAGGTAAAGTGCGAGGGAAACCCCTAAAAGAACACTTGGTTATAACTTCGGAAAACCACTTAGAAAACGAATAATAATTTTGAGGTATAATCTTCTCGGGTAAACGACCAACCCTAGGACTTATATAGCCTAAGCATCTATCAAGTATAAGTATAATGACGAACCTTGATAATGAATAAGTGTCGGATCATAACGGCAATAATAGAAGCTAACTTGAAAGCATATTTTAGCTTAAGTAAAGTAGTTCCTTGGCTTTTCAAAATTGTTAAGTGATTAACCTTGAATAATTTTGGATTGTTTATAGATTACCGGACTGATCAGAGACACGTTACCCCTACGACCCTTCCAGGCAAGAGTTCCTTTATCTTTACTTTAATAAATTATAAAATTCCTGGTAAATGGTTTTGTTGAAAAATGTACATATGTATATATGATTTCATATTATCGCTTTGCAAGGGACATGTTTCCTGATTTCTGAAAATTATTTATGAACATGAATAATGCAAGGTACTTTATGGATAAAAAGGGGTAATTTGGAAAAAGGGAATTATGAAAAGGAAATTTTTAGAATAAATGGAATAACAACTTGATAATGGGGATTCTATCTTTGGGCTGAGTTCAATGCAATCGAGCTTGCAATATTTTATTCTGGCCTATGTGTTGCCGATGGGGGATTGTGGAGAACTTTCCTCCAGGGATGATGACCGGAGAGTATTATTCCTTCTACTAGTAGTAAACAGGAACAGGTACGTATAGGGCGACTGATCATCGTCCCGTCGTATCTGGCTATGGTGAAGATCCCCTAAATTCTTAAAAGAAATTGCTGAAAATTTAATTTGCTTAATATTTTGAAAAGAAGGAAATGGTATGGAACAATGAATGGTATTAAGGGATTTGAAGAGAAACTGATATTATATTTTTATAAAAAGGGAAGTGATTTCATAGTGAATAACAAGCAAGTTTATGTTGATGTATTGTTGCGCAAACAAGATATAAATACTTATGGAAAATGTTTTCTTCACTTTACTTTGTAAATTCATCATTTATACTTCATTAAGCAATGTTCGTTAAATGCATAACAAATACTTTCAAAGTTTTATAAATTGTTTTATTTCAAACCGGGTTTTTAAATTGTTATCTTGTTGAGCTATTTTAGCTCACTCTTGCCTATGTTTATATAACTGCTATAGCAGATGCCGCAGATACGTCGCGCCACACCCCGGAAGCGGGTAAGGGCAGGGATATATGATAGGGATCTGTCGCCTATTCCTCCTGAGGTAGCTTATATATATATATATATATATATATTCAGGGTATGAGTAGACGTGTGTAAATTAATTAAGAAGGTTGTTGTATTATACTTTTGGTTGTTGATATGCTTCTTGTAGAAGTATTATTCAGCAACACTACTTATATATTCTGGGTTTGTAATAATAACTTTACTTTTACTGTTATTAATGATGGATATTGTTCTCTGAGCATATGACTGGTGTGTATTGTTATAAGTGTGGGGTCAATAGCGTGTGTATAAAATGTCACTAAATTATCCAAAGTGCCAAGGGTATAATATGATTACATGGAAATTTGACCGTGATGACCTAAATTCCTGACCCCGGATCTAGGGGTGTCACAGAAATGGTATCAGAGCTCAGAGTCATATTGCTCAGGAACAAAAGTCTTAATAATGCAAAGATATATATATATATATATATATATATATATATATATATATAATAAAAGAAAAAAAAAACATATTTGTATGTTCTTTCTTTTTTATTAAGCTTGGAATGTAATTCCAAGCACATATTGATCTTATTGGCATTCGATCTAGTTGAAGTATCTATTTCTCTTTGAATAAAAATAAATTAAATAAATAAAGTGTCATTGAAAATGGAAATGGAAGTCATAAAAACAATATACACTAAAACGATACACAACAATTCAAATTAGGAATACAATAGCTCGCCGGGGAGCTATCGTAAGATACATAGTACATGATGGCATTCGAAGACAAATTCCTATAATTCCCTCCACGATTTTCCTCGTCATAATCATGCAATTCAACCCAGGTTCGATGGAAGAAATTAACTGAATAATCAAACTCAGATACTTGCATCGCAGAGGATGACTTCAAAACAACCTTCCAGCGCAGCAACAACTGAAACCTACCGGCCTGATCAATGCGTGGACACGCATCCATGGGAGACGCACCCTTTATGGTGTCAAACACATCACCATAATTGGGGATAGTATCCCCGTGGGGATTCCTATCGAGGACAACAGATAAATTAACAACGCCCTGATCGGGCCCACTGGGTCTTTCTTGTCTTACTGGGCCCTTCAATTATTAGAGACATGGGCCGGTCTACATTTCTGTTTAGCCTGAATTTAGTTCCCCACGGCGCCGCAGGCGTGATGGATTCTGGAATAAAAAACTCCCCCAACAATTGTTCCATGTCGTCTGTGATTCGGAAGGTTGTGGAATCATAATTAGAAATAAAATTAGGAGGGGGGGGGTGAAAAAATCCGCTCTAAATTACCTGCTAAATTATGAAAATGGACCACAAAATCTTTGGGGACCTTCTCTTTTATTATTGAGAGAACCTGCGCCGGATTTCCGCAGTTAAGTGCCTCTGCGTATGCATCGTTCGCAGTCTGGTGGCCTCCTCTCGCAGATCGTCCATCGATCTTAATCAGGTGTGGGCGAGTCTATATTTTATGTTATGCAGTTGTTGATTAGATTAATCCAACGGTGATATGAATTGGAGTACATATGATCTAACGGTTGATATTGATCACTGTATGTGTAATTATTTCACTTTACTTTATTATCCCCCTAGTGAAAATGTCTAAAATACCCCTGGTTTTTAAACTGTTTGGAATTAATTACATTTCAAAACTACTATTGGGCGTAATCAAATACGATGAATACAGACTACGAAGGACGATACCACAAATCAAAGAGGAACCAATACAGTCTAACAAATTCAACCCAGGAAATACAGATGCAGTTCCCTTCACTGAAAGACTACGCCATCAGCAAATTCAAAGGCAACTGCATGAAGATCGATCACTGTCAAATCGAGTACAGACCACTAACACCACACAACGCACAAGGGATAGTAGACATCGAGATACAGGATACGAGACTAGACATCGACCAAGCAAGACAAGCATGGTACATGATGCCAATATACGGCCACTTCGAACTAAATTTCTTCTCCAATTCTTACTTCTCGCTAAACGATCCAATACCATGGAAGGTAAAAATGAAAACAAGCCACACAAACATAAAGACGGGGATTACTTTTAGTAGTATCAAAGCTCGATTAAAACTATCAACAGAGAAACACTCTGTACAAATCACCTGGAAATCTCCATCGGTTAAAATACTAACTGCGCATGTGACACAAGACCAAATCGATTTCGGACACGTAGACAGAGCACCTCCGCTGTTACTTGAACCGGAGAGAAAAGCCATATCAATGGAGGAAAACGACAGGAACAAGGGTACATTCCTCCCACTGACAATTGGACAGGGAGAGACATACCAACAGACATTAAGATCAGCATCCTCGAGACACAGCACGTGTGAAGACACGAGAAACAGGAGAGACGAGGATATAACTAACACACCCTCACATAGACGTGCTGAATCAGCAGCGGATAGATTCGTGCACCTCACACCGAGCGTCCTCGCAGACATCGTGAAGAATACAACAGCAGTGTCGAGCAGCAACAAGCCAATATAATTATAAATTCTTTAACATTTCCGCTGCGCAGCCCGTATCAATAAGAAATGAGTTGTTTATTTTTCATTGCATTGTGTCTTTTAATAAAAGAAACAAAATATATTTTCATGTTCTTTCTTTTTTATTAAGCTTGGAATGTAATTCCAAGCACACATAGATCTTATTGGCATTCGATCAAGTTGAAGTATCTATTTCTCTTTGAATAAAAATAAATTAAATAAATAAAGTGTCATTGAAAATGGAAATGGAAGTCATAAAAACAATATACACTAAAATGATACACAACAATTCAAATTAGGAATACAATAGCTCGCCGGGGAGCTATCGTAAGATACATAGTACAGGATGGCATTCGAAGACAAATTCCTATAATTCCCTCCACGATTTTCCTCGTCATAATCATGCAATTCAACCCAGGTTCGATGGAAGAAATTAATGGCATAATCAAACGCAGATACTTGCATCGCAGAGGATGACTTCAAAACAACCTCCGGCGTAGCAACAACTGAAACCTACCTACCTGATCATTGCGTGGACACGCATCCACGGGAGACGTACCCTTAGTGGTGTCAAACACATCACCATAATCGGGGATAGCATCCCCGTGGGGTTTCCTATCGAGGACAACGGATAAAATAACAACGCCTTGCAAACATAGAGAGGCACTCTCCATCACCACATCCAACATTGAGGGAGCGGCCTCGTCCTTTACAGGCAACGAGGTAGCATACGCACGGTACGTGCCGAAGAAACGGATTCCCTTCAGGAGGACATATTTTCCACGACGATCCAATACACCAGGTCCAAATTTCGGCATGGACACATAGCCCTTGGTCACATGTCCATTGGGCAACGGAGATCCATCAACCAAAGCTTCATTCAACTTACGGACCCTGAAAAAAGATCGAGCCCAACGAAACATATTTTTCTTTCTCTGGATTATTGGACTAGAGGCCCACTTCCTTCTATAAACCGGTATTGGGCCGTAAGTACGAGGCTCAACACGACGAATAGGATGAGGAGTGTATCTGGGCCAGTAGTATCTGGGTCTTCTTAGCATATTGAATTTAATTGTCCACCCAATTTAATTCAATGATCAAAATGTATTATAAATAGATATTTATATTACATCAAACTTGGGGACCAAGTTTATTACAGGGAATCCAAATGTTCAATTATTATATAAATAATTCATAACAGTATCAACAGTGGATAATTACCACAAATAAAAGTGAGAAAATCAAATTTATTCTTTTTAATTCCAATTATTTTTTACTACGTCTACCCATTTTCAAAATTTTACAAATCATATATTTTTCTTTAAGTAAGCCATAGACTAAGAAGGGTGGTAATTTTTCCTGGTTCCTCTTTAATTTGTGGTATCGTCCTTCGTAGTCTGTATTCATCGTATTTGATTACGCCCAATAGTAGTTTTGAAATGTAATTAATTAAATGAATATTAGTAATGGAAGTTATCAGGTGTGGGCGAGTCTATATTTTATGTTATGCAGTTGTTGATTAGATTAATCCAACGATGATATGAATTGGAGTACATATGATCTAACGGTTGATATTGATCACTGTATGTGTAATTATTTCACTTTACTTTATCGTCCCCTAGTGAAATGTTTAAAATACCCCTGGTTTTTAAACTATTTGGAATTAATTCAGGGGTAGGGGGTGTCTTTTAATGTTTTTGTGGGCCAAGATACTCCGCTTGAGAGCTCCCTTGAAACTTGCTGAAACAATTGGAGTATTGGAGTACAATATATACTAGAAGGCTCTAAGCTTTGGAGACACGTGTCGACACGTGAGAGGCGGCCCCTTATAATATTACAGGGGCCGCCGATTTTTTTGCTCCCCTTGACCGTGGTTTGCGCCGTTGACTTCGAAAATTTTACGAATTTAAATTCGGAAAAATTACCACCCTTCTTAGTCGATGGCTTACTTAAAAAAAATATATGATTTGTAAAATTTTGAAAATGGGTAGACGCAGTAAAAAATAATTGGAATTAAAAAGAATAAATTTGATTTTCTCACTTTTATTTGTGGTAATTATCCACTGTTGGTACTGTTATGAATTAGTTATATAATAATTTAACATTTGGATTCACTGTAATAAACTTGGTCCCCAAGTTTGATGTAATATAAATATCTATTTATAATACATTTTGATCATTGAATTAAATTGGGTGGACAATTAAATTCAGTATGCTAAGAAGACCCAGATACTACTGGCCCAGATACACTCCTCGTCCTGTTCGTCGTGTTGAGCCTCGTACTTACGGCCTAATACCAGTTTATAGAAGGAAGTGGGCCTCTAGTCCAATAATCCAGAGAAAGAAAAATGTGTTTCGTTGGGCTCGATCTTTGTTCAGGGTCCGTAAGTTGAATGAAGCTTTGGTTGATGGATCTCCGTTGCCCAATGGACATGTGACCAAGGGCTATGTGTCCATGCCGAAATTTGGACCTGGTGTATTGGATCGTCGTGGAAAATATGTCCTCTTGAAGGGAATCCGTTTCTTCGGCACGTACTGTGCGTATGCTGCCTCGTTGCCTGTAAAGGACGAGGCCGCTCCCTCGATGTCGGATGTGGTGATGGAGAGTGCCTCTCTATGTTTGTAGGGCATTGTTAATTTATCCGTTGTCCTCGATAGGAAACCCCACGGGGATGCTATCCCCGATTATGGTGATCTGTTTGACACCACTAAGGGTGCGTCTCCCGTGGATGCGTGTCCACGCAATGATCAGGCCGGTAGGTTTCAGTTGTTGCTGCGCCGGAAGGTTGTTTTGAAGTCATCCTCTGCGATGCAAGTATCTGCGTTTGATTATGCCGTTAATTTATTCCATCGAATATGGGTTGAATTGCATGATTATGACGAGGAAAATCGTGGAGAGAATTATAGGAATTTGTCTTCGAATGCCATCCTGTACTATGTATCTTACGATAGCTCCCCGACGAGCTATGGTATTCATAATTTGAATTGTTGTGTATCGTTTTAGTGTAT
The DNA here is from genome assembly GCA_036435485.1 of Saposhnikovia divaricata. Classification (NCBI taxonomy): domain Eukaryota; kingdom Viridiplantae; phylum Streptophyta; class Magnoliopsida; order Apiales; family Apiaceae; genus Saposhnikovia; species Saposhnikovia divaricata. The sequence continues at coordinate 61,905,837 of CM071595.1, read as the reverse complement.
ATTGTTTTTATGACTTCCATTTCCATTTTCAATGGCACTTTATTTATTTAATTTATTTTTATTTAAAGAGAAATAGATACTTCAACTTGATCGAATGCCAATAAGATCTATATGTGCTTGGAATTACATTCCAAGCTTAATAAAAAAGAAAGAACATGCAAATATGTTTTGTTTCTTTTATTAAAAGATAGAATGCAATGAAAAAGAAAATGTTCTCTTGTTAAAGTCAAGATGCCCACTGACATAATTATGTCTCCCCAAAGATCGGGCCCACTGGGTCTTTCCTGTCCTACTGGGCCCCTCAATTATTAGAGACATGGGCCGGTCTACATTTCTGTTTATCCTATTCAAAGAGAAATAGATACTTCAACTTGATCGAATGCCAATAAGATCTATATGTGCATGGAATTACATTCCAATCTTAATAAAAACGAAAGAACATGAAAATATGTTTTGTTTCTTTTATTAAAACACAGAATGCAATGAAAAATAAACAAAATAAATAAAGTGTCATTGAAAATGGAAATGGAAGTCATAAAAACAATATACACTAAAACGATACACAACAATTCAAATTAGGAATACAATAGCTCGCCGGGGAGCTATCGTAAGATACATAGTACAGGATGGCATTCGAAGACAAATTCCTATAATTCCCTCCACGATATTCCTCGTCATAATCATGCAATTCAACCCAGGTTCGATGGAAGAAATTAATGGCATAATCAAATGCAGATACTTGCATCGCAGAGTATGACTTCAAAACAACCTTCCGGCGCAGCAACAATTGAAACCTACCGGCCTGATCATTGCGTGGACACGCATCCACGGGAGACGCACCCTTAGTGGTGTCAAACACATCACCATAATCGGGGATAGCATCCCCGTGGGGTTTCCTATCGAGGATAACGGATAAATTAACAACTCCCTGCAAACATAGAGAGGCACTCTCCATCACCACATCCGACATCGAGGGAGCGACCTCGTCCTTTACAGGCAACGAGGCAGCATACACACGGTACGTGCCGAAGAAACGGATTCCTTTCAGGAGGACATATTTTCCACTACGATCCAATACACCCGGTCCAAATTTCGGCATGGACACATAGCCCTTGGTCACATGTCCATTGGGCAACGGAGATCCATCAACCAAAGCTTCATTCAACTTACGGACCCTGAACAAAGATCGAGCCCAACGAAACACATTTTTCTTTCTCTGGATTATTGGACTAGAGGCCCACTTCCTTCTATACACCGGTATTGGGCCGTAAGTACGAGGCCCAACACGACGAACATGACAAGGAGTGTATCTAGGCCAGTAGTATCTGGGTCTTCTTAGCATATTGAATTTAATTGTCCACCTAATTTAATTCAATGATCAAAATGTATTATAAATAGATATTTATATTACATCAAACTTGGGGACCATGTTTATTACAGTAAATCCAAATGTTCAATTATTATATAAATAATTCATAACAGTACCAGCAGTGGATAATTACCACAAATAAAAGAGAGAAAATCAAATTTATTCTTTTTAATTCCAATTATTTTTTACTGCGTCTACCCATTTTCAAAATTTTACAAATCAGGAGCTTTTTTTTAAGTAAGCCATCGACTAAGAAGGGTGGAAATTTTTCCGAATTTAAATTCGCAAAAATTTTCGAAGTCAACGGTGCAAACCACGGTCAAGGGGAGCAAAAAAATCGGCGGCCCCTGTATTGACGCTAGGTATGGATTAAGATTTTATAGATTATTATTAATAAAAGTTATGTTTTATTATAGGAGGAGGAGCGGACTGGTGAGGCGAGTCACGATCGAGGGTGGCGAGGGATTACAGAGGAGGAGGCTGTACAGTTAAAGGAGCGCGGTATTGAGATCCCCTCATATGTTGTGTCAGGACTGAGGAGGAGAGCTAGAGTCAGGGATAGGCAGCAGTATAGGGATTCTATGACATCAGTACCCAGTGTAGAGAGACAGAGATCATCAGCCGGGTCGGATGAGGCAGGTCTTACTATGGCATTAGTACCATATGTAGAGAGACAGAGACCATTAGTAAGATCATATGAGGCAGGTCCTTCTAGGGTGAGGGCAGAGGTACCAGAGGAGGACGTTCCAGCACCTAAACGTCCTAGAGTAGAGACTGCAGCTGAGGAGCAGCCTGTGTTTAGAGATATTCCTATGATTCCTGTTCCACCTGTTCCAGTACCATCACCAGTTCCATCACCGATACCGAGCCCAGATTCTTTAGATGATCCTGAGGAGGAGGTGGACCCATTAGAGGACTCAGACCCTTCGGAGGATTCAGATACAGATCCAGCCCTTTTAGGTACTCCACCCCCATCTGTCGCTGCACCCCCACCAGTGGCCCATCCACCAGCGGGAGATGCTCTTCATGTTACTTTATTATCAGATTATCAGCTTCTAGAGGGTTAGTTGGCAGAGTCCCGCAGGATGGTAGATATGCTTTTGAAGAGGATAGGTGGACCTTCGGGCAGGACAACCCAGATTCTGGAGGGATATCAGTGGGGTTGATCACTATAGAGCTGCGATCACTGGCACGCCTCAGGGAGCTGACAGAGGGGAGGGGTGATCCAGAGTGGAGAGGAGAGGTAGACAGGGTTATCACATCTGCTATGACCCAGTTGAGAGACATCATCAGAGCAGGATTACCGTGATCTGTAGTTAGTATTTCTTAGTCACTAATCAGACTATAGTCACCTTAGTGGTGTTATTTTGGAGGATCGCGGTATTGAGATCCCCTCATATGTTGTGTCAGGACTGAGGAGGAGAGCCAGAGTCAGGGCTAGGCAGCAGTATAGGGATTCTATGACATCAGTACCCAGTGTAGAGAGACAGAGATCATCAGCCGGGTCGGATGAGGCAGGTCTTACTGTGGCATTAGTACCATATGTAGAGAGACAGAGACCATTAGTAAGATCATATGAGGCAGGTCCTTCTAGGGTGAGGGCAGAGGTACTAGAGGAGGACGTTCCAGCACCTAAACGTCCTAGAGTAGAGACTGCAACTGAGGAGCAGCCTGTGTTTAGAGATATTCCTATGATTCCTGTTCCACCTGTTTCAGTACCATCACCCGTTCCATCACCGATACCGAGCCCAGATCCTTTAGATGATCCTGAGGAGGAGGTGGACCCATTAGAGGACTCAGACCCTTCGGAGGATTCAGATACAGATCCAGCCCCTTTAGGTACTCCACCCTCATCTGTCGCTGCACCCCCACCAGTGGCCCATCCACCAGCGGGAGATGCTCTTCATGTTACTTTATTATCAGATTATCAGCTTCTAGAGGGTTAGTTGGCAGAGTCCCGCAGGATGGTAGATATGCTTTTGAAGAGGATAGCTGGACCTTCGGGCAGGACAACCCAGATTCCGGAGGGATATCAGTGGGGTTGATCACTATAGAGCTGCGATCACTGGCACGCCTCAGGGAGCCGACAGAGGGGAGGGGTGATCCAGAGTGGAGAGGAGAGGTAGACAGGGTTATCACATCTGCTATGACCCAGTTGAGAGACATCATCAGAGCAGGATTACCGTGATCTGTAGTTAGTAGTTCTTAGTCACTAATCAGACTATAGTCACCTTAGTGGTGTTATTTTGGAGGATTAGTCTAGTGTTTACTGTATTAATCCTAGTTTGATTAGAGGACTGTTGGTAGTACTTTTGTTGTATCAGATTAGCATGTATCAGTATCTTTTGAGGTTTAAAATATGTACATTATGAAGCATATATATTAATGAAAAATGTTATTCACAGGTTGTGACGTATTTATTTTAACCAGTGTAGTTTACTTATATTCTGTTGAGCTGTCTTATATCTGGATAATGATTAAAATGGTGTTATATAAATGTGTTAACTGATGATATATTTACTGAATATGGGAATAATGGATACTGTGCCCCAAATTTGGGTAATTAATGGAGAATATTGTTATTTACAGAATCTTGCCGCCTACAAGAAATACAAGAGCAAGTCCAAATGCTACGGACCAAGGCAGCCATACCGTAGAGAATATTAGACAGAATGAAAGGGCTATTGATGAATCAGATTATGAAGAAGAAGAATATGAATTTGCTGACCAAGAAGGGGACCAGAGAGGAGATCCCTTAAATCAATTTATGGACTTATTGAGGCAGAATTTAGCTATGCATCAGAACTCTCAACGACCACCAGTTCCACCTAATCCAGTAGCCAATTCATTCCGTGCTTTTAAGTCATTGAAACCCCCTAAATTTGAAGGAACCGTTGACCCAGTTATAGCCAGGGCATGGCTAAAAGAAATGGAAAAAGCTTTTGAAATATTGAATATGGATGAGGGTCAGAAAACAATCTTTGCTGCTTATCTCCTAAAGAGAGAAGCTAATTATTGGTGGGAATCTAAAAGGAACCTAGAAGGAGCAAGAGTAATAACTTGGGAGAGATTTACCAGGATGTTTCTAGACAAGTATTCTACCAAATACCTGGAAAACCAAATGGAGACAAAATTCCTGGAGCTAAAGCAGAATAACCTATCACTGGCTGAGTTTGAATCTATGTTTACTGAATTGTCTAGGTTTGTACCGGAGTTTGTAAATTCCAAAGAGAAGCGAGCAAGAAGATTCTAGTTAGGGTTGAAACCATGGATACAGACTCGAGTGGCAGCCTTTGAATTGACTGATTATGCCGCGATAGTTCAGAAGGCATCGATAATAGAGGCAGGGAGTGAACAAGTGCAAAGAGACCTAGAGAATAAGAAAAGAAAAGTTGAAAGTCAGAAAGGAAGTTCAACTGGAAGGAACTTTCCTAGCAAATTCAGTAAAGGACAGGGGTCTCAAACTGCGAGGAATCCAGGATTTAGTAGAAGTCAAAGTGAGAGAGTTAATCAGGGAAGTAAACCATCAGGAGCATCCCAGTCTAATCAATCAAGGCCACCTCTACCTGATTGTAATACTTGTGGTAGGAAGCACACGGGCGTCTGTAGACTGCCAGGAATAACTTGTTACATGTGTGGACAGAAAGGGCACTATTCCGACAAATGTCAAGCAACTAACACTATGGCCAAGGGAGACCTCAGGTGTTTTCAATGTGGAAAACTGGGACACAAGGCTAGAGATTTCTGTTCTGGTGGTTCATCTGCGACAAGGCAAAGTGGTACTGCTTCGAATAAACCTCCTACTGCTAGAACATTTAACATGACATTGAGGGATGCAGTGAGGCATCCAGATGTGATTGCAGGTACGCTCTAACTTAACTCCTTAAGCGCAAATGTTTTATTCGATTCGGGAGCGACCAAATCTTTTATATCCCAAGACTTTGCTAGTAAATTGAAACTTAAAGCAGAATCGTTACAAGAACCCTTACGGGTAGAGATAGCTAATCAGGAAGTAATTCCTATTAAAAAAATATATCCAAACTGTGACCTAGAATTCGAAGGATGTCAACTTCAAGTAGATTTAATTCCTCTGAAATTAGGAGAGTTTGATGTTATCGTAGGAATGGATTGGTTATCAAAGAATGAAGCTAATATTGACTGTAAGGGAAAGAAAGTAAGGATAAGGTTACCCGAAGGTAAAGAATTGGTGTTTAAAGGGCAAAGGCAAATAAAACAGTTTTTGACTAGCATATAAGCTAAAAGATTGATACGCCAAGGATGTGAGTTGTACTTAGCGTATGTGATAGATGCCACTAAGAAAGCACCTGACCTAAGTGGGATTCCTATAGTTAATGAGTTTATGGATGTATTCCCAGAAGATCTTCCTGGATTGCTACCCGATAAGGAGATAGAGTTCGCAATAGACTTGGTGTCAGGAGCAGCACCAGTTTCAAAAGCCCCGTATAGGCTAGCCCCGATTGAGCTAAAGGAATTAGCCTTCCAATTGCAAGAACTTCTGGATAAGGGCTTTATTCGACCTAGTGTATCTCCGTGGGGAGCACCTGTCTTATTTGTCAAGAAGAATGACGGAAGTATGAGGTTGTGCATAGATTAGAGAGAGTTGAACAAGTTGACGATCAAGAATAAATATCCATTACCGAGGATAGATGATTTGTTCGACCAATTGAAGGGTGCCGAGTACTTTTCAAAAATAGACTTAAGATCCGGATATCACCAACTAAAGATTAAACCTGAGGATATTCCCAAGAAGGCTTTCCACACACGTTATGGGCATTATGAGTTTGGTGATGTCTTTCGGTTTAACTAATGCGCCGGCAGCTTTCATGGACTTAATGAATAGGATCTTTAAGAAATATCTGGATAAGTTTGTTATAGTCTTCATTGATGATATATTGGTTTATTCAAAGACTCAGAAAGAACATGAAGAGCATTTGAGAATAGTTTTAGAAACTTTGAGGCAAGAGCGGCTGTACGCTAAATTTTCAAAGTGCGAATTCTGGTTGCGGGAAGTCCAGTTTCTAGGACATGTGATAATTAAGGAAGGAGTGTTAGTTGATCCCGCAAAGGTAGAAGCAATTTCAAATTGGGAAAGACCAAAGACTCCAACGGAAGTAAGAAGTTTTGTAGGATTGGCTTGTTATTATAGGAGGTTTGTGCAGGATTTTGCCAAGATAACGGCACCATTAACCCGACTCACTCGTAAAACTGAGAAGTTTGTGTGGACGGATAAGTGTGAGGAGAGTTTCCAGGAGCTAAAGAAAAGATTAATGACAGCTCCAGTACTAACCTTACCAGATGAAAAAGGGAACTTTGTAATTTTCAGTGATGCATCCCATAAGGGCTTAGGTTGTGTGCTTATGCAACACGACAAGGTGGTTGCATATGCGTCAAGACAATTAAAGGAGTATGAGTTAAAGTACCCTACCCATGACCTAGAGTTAGTTGCCATAGTATTCGTGTTGAAACTCTGGAGACATTATTTTTATGGAGAGAAGTGTGAGATTTACACTGACCATAAGAGCCTTAAGTATATCTTTACCCAGAAGGAGCTTAACATGCGCCAAAGAAGGTGGTTGGAGCTAATTAAGGATTATGATTGTGTGATTCGTTATCATCCGGGAAAAGCTAATGTGGTGGCTGACGCCCTTAGTAGGAAGGAGAAACTCAAAATGATAACTTTAGAAGAAGAGTTAATAAGGGACTTCGAAAAGTTGGAAAGCGAGGTAAGGATACCAGGAGATGGTCAAGAAAGGTTGATGGAAATTCGAATCCAACCCCCATTGTTGGAAAATATTAGACTATGCCATGAACGAATAATGGAGGAAGAAAAGAACTCGAAGGAAGAGATAATGACCGGGGAAAAATTAAGTGTGAAAGAGATAAAGAAGGGATAATGAGGTACGCATCAAGGATATGGATCCCAAATGTGCAGGAGCCAAAGGACGAAATTCTGTATGAAGGACATAACTCGAGGTACTCGGTGCATCCCGGTAGCACTAAGATGTACAGAGATTTGAAAGAGTATTACTGGTGGCCCAACATGAAAAAGATGTAGCTGAGTGGGTAAGCAAATGCTTGACATGTCAACGATTAAAAGCGGAACATCAGAGACCCAGTGGACTTTTACACCATTTATAAATCCCCGAATGGAAATGGGAACACATAGCCATGGATTTCGTAGTAGGTTTACCCAGAACCAAAGCCAATCATGACGCCATATGGGTAATTATAGACTGACTAACGAAGTCAGGTCACTTTCTTCCGATCAATGAAAGATACACGGTCGACAGACTAGTAGATATCTACTTAAAGGAGATAATAGCGCGACATGGAGTTCCAGTCACCATAGTATCTGATCGAGATCCCAGATTTAACTCCAGATTTTGGAGGAACTTTCAAGAATGTGTAGGAACCAGACTGAACATGAGTACCGCCTATCATCCTTAGATAGACGGGCAAAGCGAAGGACCATTCAAACATTGGAAGATATGTTGAGAGTCTATGCTATAGACTTTAAAGAAAATTGGGATGACCATTTGCCATTGATTGAATTCTCCTACAACAATAGCTTTCATTCAAGCATAGGGATGCCACCGTATGAGGCCCTTTATGGAAGGAAATGCAGATCTCCCTTATACTGGGATGAAGTTGGGGTGCGTAAAATGCTCGGGCCTGAAGTGGTCCAGCGGACTAAGGATGCAGTAGACCTGATTAGAGGACGGCTAGTAGCAGCCCAAGATCGACAAAAGAAGTGTGCAGATTTGGCTCGAAAGGACAAGGAGTATGAAGTGGGAGACCTAGTATTCTTAAAGGTATCTCCTTGGAAAGGGTTGATGAGGTTTGGAAAGAACGGAAAACTGAGTCCTAGATACATTGGACCATTTGAGATCTTAAGACGCATCGGAGACCTAGCTTACGAACTGGCATTACCTCCAAACTTGCAACAAGTGCACAACGTGTTTCATGTTTCGTTGTTAAGAAAATATAATCCGGACGCTAAGCATATCGTGGAATATGAACACGTAGACATACAACCAGACCTAACCTATGTGGAGCAACATGTGGAAATCATAGATCGAATAGAACAAGTGCTCCGAAACAAGGTTGTCAAGCTAGTCAGAGTATTGTGGCAGTACCATAATGTGGAAGAATCGACTTGGGAAATAGAGAGCGAAATGCTGGAAAAGTACCCTCATTTGTTTTCAAACTGATTCCGGGACGGAATCCTTTTAAGGGGGAAGACTGTAAGAACCTAGATTTTTGAAAGAATTAAAACTTTTGTTATGAACTGATGTATAAATGAATAGTGGTTATGACTACAGTGTATCAGTGATTTTAATGAAGGTATATATATTTTAATGGATATGGATTCCAGTGTTTGTGTAATATATGGACGATGATAATTGATTGACATTTTAGATAAGAATAATCTATCGTCAAGGAAGTAGGCTATAGTATCCAGGGGAAGGAATATTCTTATGTCATCCAAATCGATATATGGTATAAATTAAACAATTTCGTAAAAGAGATAACGAACGCTCAAGAAAGCGCGAGAACACTTTCCAAGTGCAAGGAATAAAAAGAGAATAATTGGTGAATAGTGTTTTTGGTGGATTTTGGAATATTACCAGACGAACCTATATAGAAGTATTTAAAGTGGATTTCTGAGTTCGTATTGATGATCCATGGACAAAATTATGTAAATGATATCAGAATTTGAAAAATAGCACTTTTATTTTTCCCAAAATTTCCTGGATACTGAAGGATCAAGGGATATAACATGGAGTTAAGGAATTGTGTCACAATAAAGCGATGGAATATAACTTATAAGTTGTAACGTATTGATTTTAGTAACGAGATACAAAGGAAATCAATCGGTGGAAAAAGGAGAAACCAAATAACTTATATGCAAGTCAACTATAATTAAGGTGGCTATTTAGCAATTAACCAAAATGGAGTTGCTTATTGTGGTGCTAACACTTGGACCAATAACAAGTAAACAACACATTAAAAGAGATGCATCCAAGTTATATATCAATAATACAAGGAATTAAGAGAAAATTATACAAAACCAAAAGAAAAGAAAACTAACACCACCCCTTTTATGGTGCTCTCGGCCAAGAGAAGAAAGGAAGAGGAAGAAGGAGTTTTCACTAACCACTTTCCACAACCTATAGCTTAAATCAAAGGGGGAGAAGAGTAGAAGGTATGGCTAAAATATCTTGATCATACAACAAGTATTTCATGTTCAAAAACCTTGAAGAAAGTGATGATGAATAGTAACTCTCAAAATCTAACTTTGGTTTCTTGGTTTCTTTTAATGATCTAAGATATACTAAGGTGATACAAGGATCATACAAGGTTTAGTAAGGCTTGTACAACATCAAGGAAGGTATACCACTTGAAACCCTAGCTTAAATCTTGAGTTTATGATTGGTTTTTAAGTTAAGATTGTGTAAAGTATGAAATTATGGTTATGTAAGTGTTTAAAAGTGTTTGGATTGATTATGGAAGTGCTTTGTGTTGGAACCCATGGCTGGTATGATGACCACATGGTGTATGGATTGATAAATGTGTTGATTGATGAGGTTGGAGGAGTGAAAATTTTGGAAAGTATGAAAGTATAGCCGTTATAATGCCCGATTTTCGTTAAAACAGAAATTACTTGTAAAGGACAGAAACTCTCTAATCTGTCAAGGTCAGTAGGACATACCCAATGGTCATGATAAGATAGATCTTGGTTCATAGATCATTTTGATATAAAGTACGTAAAAATCTGATGAACGGTTTAGGAGAAACGGCCAAAATCATAAAAGTAGTTCGGAAACGTAAGTGCGAGTTCGTAAATGCAATTGAACCCTCATAACTTGATAATTTTAGTTGCGAATCTTGGTAGTTAAATATTAGAGATCATAAGGAAGGTGTGAGAGAAGACCTCATGCAAAAAGAATCGTTTTCCAATTTTATAAAAATGTTCGAATAAAGGTAAAGTGCGAGGGAAACCCCTAAAAGAACACTTGGTTATAACTTCGGAAAACCACTTAGAAAACGAATAATAATTTTGAGGTATAATCTTCTCGGGTAAACGACCAACCCTAGGACTTATATAGCCTAAGCATCTATCAAGTATAAGTATAATGACGAACCTTGATGTAAGAACCCCAAATTTTGGATATAATTAAAACTTTTTATTAAGTAATGATAAAATGAAGAACAATGATTCCGACAACAAGGTCACCAGCTCTAATGAATGGTGGTTTCAAAGAACAATGATTGTAATGAATGGATATTGCTTAGGACAATGATCCTGATGCATTGGTATATTGTCAGAATAGAGTAATTCGATGGTTGAGGACCTAGATAAGAATAATCTACCATCCAGGAAGGAGCTAATGGATCCTTGAAGGGAAATGAGTACGTGCATAGTGTTTCCCATACGTGCATAGTATTTCCCGTACGTGCATAGTGTTTCCCGTACGTGCATAGTGTTTCCTGTACGTGCATAGTAATTTGGTGGATGAATAGTGATTTTGTAAGTTGGAAAACTTTTCACGCCACCCTATGTACGGGACGTGATATGGATGTTTCGAAGTCATATTAGTAATACGCGGAGGAAATAAGTGAATGCAGAGACGATCGGAATTCAGAAATTCCAAATTCTTTTTCGGTATAATATTTGACCGGACAGTGGATTAAATATTATTATAATCCAAGAATTGAGATATTAACTTTGAGGATTTGATATTTTGGGATGTTATTATATTTGATTTAAGAATGAAGGTAGGAAACCACTGAGGAGTGGTTATGGCTACAATGTAATAATTGATATTTGGAAAGAATGAATGGAATTCGACTTTATTATTTCTATGTCTTGAAGAATGCTAAAGGGTAACAACATAGGTAAGAATAATCTATCTTCTAAGGGAATAAGATATGGCACTTTCAAGCAGGAGAATATTCTCATGTCATCCAGATCGGTAACGATTAATCCAGTAGTTCCGTAAAAAGGATAAGGAACGATCGAAAGAGAATACGGACAATTGTACCACCCTAAGAGAACAAGTAAAGAATACAGAATGAATAGTGTTTTGGTGGGAGTATATAATAATATGAAACGACACTATATAGAAGCATTCGGGACGGATTTCCGAGTTCGTATTAGTGATCCAGGGGGAAAATAAGTGTATGTAAAAGCTGTCGGATTCTGAAAAACCGCACTTTTATTTTCTCCGAGAGTTCCCTGGACACTGATAGCCTTAAGTATTTAATGAATGGATTTAAGGAATATAAATTGGAAAGTTAGAATGAAAGATGGAGAATGAAAGTATTAATATTAAAAAGGATTCCCGGTAAACCCTAATTAGAAATCCGTGAAATATTCCTACGAACGATCAATCGAAACGGGCAATAACCGGACACAGAAACAAGCAGAGGAAGCAAGAGTCTTGTGTAAGCTACTAGAATAAATATCTAGCAACCAAGTGGCTTAAAGTAACTAGCATACTTGGAGATGGAAGTAGTACTTAGATATCAAACCAATACTTAGCATGAAAACCATTCAAAATGCAACACATGTCTCTTGATTGCATCATGGATGACCTAGGCACTTTAATAAAGCTACTTTAGCAAGATATTATCCAAGGCAACACAATAATACAAGGAAAAGATCAAGAACAAGCAAGCAACTCTCTCCCCCTCCAAAACATTCCATTCGACTTCCTCCCTAAATTCCGAATCCAAAGTCCAAGCTTCCACCATTGTTTGATCTCAAAATTTTTATGGTAAGTCCTATAATTCATAAAAGTGATACCCTAGAAATCTTGGCTTCAAACTCCATGTTTTCCATTTTTAAATAAATCATCCAAGCCTAGGGTGAATAGTGATTTTAAGAAACTAACTTTGATTTCTTGTTTTGTTTGGATGATCCAAGCTTTGTTAAGGTAATCTAAGGACTAGACAAGGCTTACCAAGTGTTATTCACTCTCCAAGGAAGGTAACAAGCTCCAAAAACCCTTGGTACCATTTTGAGATTTTATGAGTTTTATGGATGATTTAGTGTTAGTATGCTATGTTATGCTTAGATCTATGTTATTAGTTGATTATGGTTGTTGTTTGGATTGTGATCCATGAGATGGTTGAGATGAGTTGTTGATAGACTAGTCATGATGATTATCATGCGTTTGTGTGGTTGGATTGATCTTTGTTAGATCGAGATAAAGTGTAAAAACTTTGGAAAACGCGTAAACATAGCCGTTATAATGCCCGATTTTACAATATCATGTTTTGTATGCCATTTTTCACATCAAGACCCTACTGACCAGAGACGTTTCTACCATTTTAGGATAGCTTATGTTATAAGCTTCGTTTTGATATAAAGATCACGTGAAACGGACTTACGGTTTAGGAGTTACGGCCGGTTTACTAAAAGTATTTCGAAACCGTAACCGAGAATTCGTAACTGAATTTGAACCCTCGTAAAATATGTAAAGTCATGGCGAATCTTGGTAAATAAATACTAGAGGTAAAAAGGAAGGTGTAAAAGAAAACCGTATGTGAAAAGGATCATTTTTCGATTTATTAAAAATGTTCGAGTCGAGGTTAAACGCGAACGAACCCCTAAAAGACGACTCTTTTATAACTTCGGTAAAACACTTAGAAAACGGGCGATAAAACTCCGAGTATAGTATTGGTTCGTAACGATCGACTTTAGAACTCATATGACTTAAGTATGTCCCAAGTATAAGTACAATGACATGTCGTATTAACGAACGAATGTCGGGTCGGATCAGTGATAAAAGTAATCCACTAAAAGGGGTATAACGAGATAACTCGAGAACGTGTTTCGAATTAAGTATAACTTAACTTTTAATATGTTAAGTGATTAATCCCGAATGCCTTGGCTATTTATAGATCACCAAGCTGAACCGGGACCCGCTACCACTACCCCTTACCGTACTCGACTACCAGGCAAGTTTCAATTCCCTTCTTTTAGGCTGTTGTTGTGATTGAATAAATGTATATATATGATTGCTGATATACATATGCCATTGCATGCATGCCTACTTTCAAGTTGAATTGATATACTTGTTCCCTGAATGTTATTGTTGGCTTATAAGCTAGATAGTTATATATCAGTTATAAGCCGGTTATTGTAAGACCCTCATAGAAGGGCGTATACTTCTTATTAATCAAAAATAGACCGGGAGTCAATATTCCTTGATATATCGAGATTACCTCGGAGGAAAATATATAAGTAAATATTTTCTATTATTTGGGCGACGAATATTATTTGAATATTCGTTCGAGACTAATTATTTTAACGATCCTTACTTCAAATAATTATTTGAACGTAACTATTCAACGAATAATATTTCTCAATATTCATTCAGAGTCGAATTGATTATCGACTATTATTTCGAATATTCTTCTAAAGATGAGACTATTAAATGAATATTATTTGGATATTCTTTTAGAATATTATTTTATTAAATAAATATTACTTTTGAATATTCATTTAAGATATTAAATACTTGATGGATATTATTTTAATATTCATCTGAAGCTTGATTTAATTATCGAATATTATCTCGAATATTCCTTAAGGCTTGGATTACTAAATGAATATTACTTGATATTCATTTAGGATATTATTCATTAAATGAATATTACTTTTGAATATTCATTTAAATTCCTAATTAATTATGAATATTACCTTAACTATTCTTTTCAGGTCTTATTAATTAATGAATATTGTTTTGAATATTCATTTAAATATTTATTTATTCAATAAATATTCTCCTGATATTTCTTCAGGGATTATTTTGAGAAATACTCTGATTAAAGATATTCTTTCATATTCCCAAATATTCTTTAAATATTTTAACTCATTAAATATTCTCTGAATATTTATTCCATACTTAGAATAATCTCGATAAGGTTTATCTTCTTCGATTATTACAGAAAATATCTCGGAGTCATATTATTATTAATCTTATATCAAGAAAGGTTCTCAGACATCATTCTTCTTTGAGTCTATCTCCTTAATAATAAGGGAACCTTACTTGGAAAATGTTATTTATCTTGTCGACTTCCCGGTCATAAAGTATTCCCTTCACCCGCAACTCGGGTGCTGCTGACTTATTAAGTCGTTGCTTACCTTCTCATCTTTCGAGGGGTAAGATTACTGGAACAAGTTGAATCCGTTACCAAGTAATAGCTTGGGAGTTATTGGTAAATTTTCCTTTCCAACAAGATACGACTACTTTGTGGAGTCTTATCAACAAGTATTATACTTGGGGAAAGGGGGACGAACGTTACATTCAGAATCATGAATTCTATTTGAACTAGGAGTCGTGTAAGAGGCCGAGTAGCGCCGGTCCATCCCCTTTGGCCCAACCGTTGGCCGGGGAGAGCTAGTAAGGCGGTATACAAGTAAAGCCGTCAGTTCTTCCTTCTACCGGTAGTAAATCTAAATTGAGCTGTACGATCTCGACTGATCATCAAGATTGGAACAGCGGGCGCGGTGAATACTCCATCATTGTTTCATCATCCAAATTTATTTATTTCCTGCAACATGATTACTGTTGGCAGAGTTGGAAAAGGGTCATAACTGGAATTGCAACCTTTTCTTGCAAGTTCCTCTTCTTAATAACAATAAGAATATCTCGCTTACTTTGATGTAGCAGATATTTCTACAAACAAATACTTCAAGTTACCTTGTAACTTCATCGTTCATATTATACTGGCATCATTTTCGTAAATGCATGGCATATGGTTTGAAAGATACTTTTGAACTGTTATACATTATCATTCAGTTATATATTATTGTTGGTGGGCTATTGCTCACCCTTGCTTTATTATTATATCACAACAACAGCTAGACCAGATGACTCGCACAAGGCGCACTCGACGCGGGCGAGGACGATGAGACTACCAGAGCTGAAGAAGAAGCTATTGGTAGGGTATATTTATTCTTTCAGTACCAAGAATATGGTCTAGTATGACTTATGTAAATGGATGGCAAGAGTATGTATTTATATTGAAATTCTTTTGGATTGTAAGAACTCATAATGTGATTAATAAAAATTTGATTGTTACTCTGATTTCATCTCTGGGACTATAACGGGTGTGTTTTATATTGTTGTGTTGGGTTATAGAGACGTAATTTATTTTATGTTAAGGAAAGTTCAATTGTTGTGGACAGAATTAGAAACCGTAACCACCGGATCCCGGACCCCGGATCTGGGGGTGTTACAGAAGTGGTATCAGAGCGTACGTTATAAACCCCAGAGATGAGGTGACGTTAAAACAATAAATTCAAAAAGATAATAAGAACTCTTGCCAAGTTCATAGTCGGACTACTTAATGTAGTGATGACATATAAAACCATTATGGGAACTCGTAAGTATAATGATAGTAACTTAGCTCGATATCGTATCGACGAGTAAGGCGACTGACCTTGAGGCATACGAGCAACAGCGCGATGATGCTTTATATGCTGAGGATCAGCGGGTAATTCGTTGGAGTACCCTACTGGAGACCCGGAAGAGGTTCCAGCAGATAAGGAAAATCATGTTAGGATAAGGAGCTTACCCATGGGTAATGAGGGTCGCAGCCAGAATGACTGTGATGATTAAGATATGGTGCTAAAAAAAGTGAGTATAAAGAACCGAAATATTATTAAGAGATCTGAAGATGCATGTTGAATTCATAGCCGGACTACCAGATGTAGTACCAGCAAGAAAGAAGGATTGGAAGAATTACTTGAGATCTTATACGGAAATAGATGAGAATCCTTAGAGATTTTCATCTTAACAAAGAAAGAGCTAGAGGGATGTATGATTATCAAAGACATCGATTTAGGGCGAGGAGCAGAGTCCCTAGGAATAGTTGAGAAGGAGGCAGTAAGTGCCATATCATTTGATAAATGAATTAGTATGAATATGGTCATTAATTATTCGCCATGAGAAGGCATGTGTCGTAGGTTGTAAATTATGGAACCAAATTGAGGTTAATAAGGTGGTTTTATTAAGGAAAATGTTCATTTTATGAATGAATCATTTAGAAAGTAAAGACATTGGGAAGTGATAGCATGATTGGGTAAAGTTATATAAGGAAGTAGTAAGCAAGACAATGATCTCAGAACCTACCGGAAGATAAGACCAGTGAGTCAAGATGAACTCGTAATGAGACTACTGCCAGAGACTGAGTATAGAGTTAATTCAACTCAGTTAAATGATGAACCAGAAACGTTAGATGCATGTGATTCAGAGGAATATTAAATTCCTTCTTCTCTTTGAATGGATTATAGTAGTTACCTTAAGTTTACTCCGACACGGAATTATAATAGATCAAGTAATACGATCAGCAGTTAAAGAGAAAAATGTGAGAAAATCTTCCTGGAGCTAAAAGGTGAAATTGGTAATGACCAAGAGCAGGCATTGCTTAATGGAAAAAGGAGACTTTGTGCTTCCAATGATGCTTCGCATAAAGGGTTAGGTAGACCGACATTTGGTAGCATTGAATATCAGGACGTTGTGACAGGTTTCAGTTTGAAACTGTTGATTCCCTTCTAAGGGATGGATATAATTGATTCCTCTCCAGTGGGTAAACTTCCAATCTGATGATGATTATTTCGTTAACTATGACTGCTTATGATTCCACCTGCTTGGAGGTTCATAGAACTATTCTTCAGGTTTCGAAACTGGTCTCCTTAATGTTACCAGTAGGTGGGTAGATTGATCAAAATTTCCCTGAGTCTGGAAAGGAATTCGGTGAATTTTGGCAAACCTTGTCTTTCTGATTATCAGAGAATGTCATGGAAGAGAGTAGAAACTGGAGCAAACCCTGTGATTTGGGTAAGGATGCTGTAATATGGGTTAGTAAACGGACCCTGAGCATTACAATCGATGGTAGTGATAAAATGATGAAGTGAGATTGGACGAAAACAGGAAATGTAAGTAAGAAATTAGCCGGACGGAGAAACTCCGGGATTGACTTAAGTGAAAAGGCTGTTATGCCAGGAATGGTAAGCTTGCGTGGCACGCGGGATTGATAAGAATAGTTGAAAAGATAAAAAAAAAAAAAAAAAAAAAAGAGGAAAGGCGACCGGAGACGGCGCTGAGTAGCCGATTAAGACTTATATGAAGTAAAGTTTTGGAAAGGTAGAAAGGTATCAAAGAAGAAGGCACTATGCCGGAAATTGCTAGAAAAGTAATGCTAATTAGCCAACCCTTAAAATCATATATTTTTATTTTAGTGTGGCCAGTTGAGGCCAAGTCACAACGGACTATAAAGTGACTAGACCAGCAATGAAAAGACAAAGCAGGGTTGCTTATAAGTTAGCACCGACTGCAAGGGCTTCTGATATAAAGGAAATAGTAATGAGATCGTAGGAATCTTCTACTAAACCCTTTGCAACCCATGTTTTGATGGGGAATTTACTAGACCTTTTTGGGATGGGGTAACCCGTACTAAAGTGACTCATGTGTATATGGTTGTCCAAGATTACGAGAAAAATGGAAGTATATGTATGATGTTAGGGTATCATGAATACCATGAACATATTACGACTAAGGGAAGTAAACAACGAAGGTTTATGAAGAGAGTATGGAAATGGTCAGAGATGGATCAGTATGCTGTAGAAATTTTGTCTAAAGCAAGTACATTTGAGAAGAACGATAAGTACTAAGAGATTCACGTTGAACTCGACCAATGTCTTCCAAAACATCCTTGCTACCATTACCAAGTTCTGTAAGAGAGCAGATAGGCATACGTTGCCTTTTGGAAGGCCAAATAGGCTGACAACTATCTGAAAGAAGAGGGTGGCATTAAGCCACCGATCGATTATCAAATGAGAATGATTGAAAAGAGACCTTTATTAAGGGTACATGATCTGATTGCCAATTATAAGATGCAAGAATTCCTTGGCAGTTGAATTAAGGATAGGATATCCATAAATTAATACAAACCCTGGGGAATGCACAAGGGGTGGCATTAACCCTAATAACGACATTATGACTTCAGATGATATGAGTTGGACTTGCTAAGGCAACAATGACCGGTAAGGATTATTAAAAAGAGTTCTGGAAAGAACATAGATAGAATTATTAGAGTATTGATCAATGACATTTTGATATACCCTGTACCCAGAAAATACAGGAGGAAGGATGAGGATGACCTATGAAACCTTACAAGGAAAAGGGTAATATTCCGAACTTCAAAATGGAAGTTTGGTAAGGAATGTATGACATAGTAACAATAATGCCAGATGAGGCATGTATAAAACCCTGAGGAAGTATGGATTGAACCTATAAAGGTTGAGATTATCCTAAGATAAGGAAAGAACTAAGAAAAGAAGTATCCTAAGTAGGATTGGGAATAAACATGATAAAGTTCCCACGGGTAGGTGGAAGCAATGACTTATGGAGAAAGACTGATAAATATACTTTTCTCCATCAGCAGAGCTTAAGGGAGAATGCTTTCACCCAACAATGATGGGAATGAGGTAGAAATGTTTGAATTGGAATATATCCAGAGAACAAGGATTACCAGAAATTATTATTATCAGGAAAGGCCAATGAGGTGGCCGACAGTCTAATTATAAAGGAATAATTATAAATGTTCATACCGAAGAAACAAAATGATATTTGGAAAGACCTTGAAGGTCATATTGGAGTGGAGGAAGTTACATTCCTTTTGATGATTGTGCAAGAATCGAAGGTAATAATAGTTTAAGTAAAGATTCGATTCCCGATATTGTCTTAAGCAAACTACACACCTTAGAAGGTCCCGTTTTGAGGCAAACCAGGACCATGATACAATATTGACGAAGTAAACCATTAAGTTTCCAGTATTTTATGGGAGATGCATGAGTGATGGTTTCATCAACCGGACCTAGCTGCGATGCTTGAAACTCTTCTGCAAGTTTATCTACTTCATGTAATATCTACATCAAGTTCAAGAAGTGTTCCTTATGGATAAGGAATAGTGATTACTTTGTCTCCCTAAAGGATTGAAACCCGTAGGGTTAGCTATTAATGCACTACGTAAACAACAAGCGATGGTGATTCTTCTAAGAAAATAGATGACAATGTAAAGATAAAGAAAGTGCTGCCATTGATTAACTAAATGGCATGTTGATGAATGACAAACAAGTTTATGTTAGTGTACTTCTGCGCAAACAAGATAGAGAATATGAGGTTGATGATTCATGATGTTAAAGATATTCCCATGGAAAGAATTAATGAGACTTGGAAGGAAGGGCGGTTGAGCCCGAGACTTATTGGGCCACCTGAGAGTTTAAAGTGTTCGGACGGCGGTATTCGAGCCAGCCTTACCCCCAAAACTTATAGCACGGTCATAACGGGTTTTCATGTGGCCAGGCTACGCCAGTAAAATGCAGATGTTCGACAGATGATAAGAGTGCGAGCAGGTAGGTGTGCGACCTGGTCTGACTTACGAAAGATAATCTGTGGAAAACCACGGATAGAAAAGAACAAGTGATGAGAAACAAGGTTAGCAGAAGTAGATTATATGAATCTAAGTTAAAGGAATCGGGCCAGATTCATTTCGGAAAGTTTAAATTGAAATAACGTGATGATTATAGAGTAAATGTGACGGGATACCAATAAAGAGGTGCCAAGTGCAAAAGATGTCTCAATAAAGAGATGAAGGTGGAAGTAAATAACAGAAGTAAATAAGAATCAGATAATAAGAAGGATGTGATTGATAAAGAAAGGACGGGGAAAGCAACTACGAAATAGGAAGCAAGGAATGTTAGGAATGGATTAATAAATGGGTTTTTCGATGAATTCTCGGGATGACAACCTGATAGTGTTAATATTATAGATATGAAAAAGCTAGTAGCGTGACATGGAATGTCAGTAACAATGGTGTCAAACGAGAAACTAAGATTTAACCTGAAAGGTTCAAAGATTTTCCAAAAGTAAGTTGCTAAGGTGGAACCAGGGTACAGGTCCAGAGAATAATGGACAAAGCAGCAAGATATGTTGACACGTGAGATTGCGATCAAATAGTATTGGATATAATTATCATTAATTTCTTCTTTGATAAACCTCTGTAGTTCAGAGGTAAATTCTGAGTATGATATTCTACAACCATGAAAGCTTTCTATAATCCTTTAGAACTCTTTTCTCTTCTTTTCTCTTATTCATCTTCTTTATGAATTGAGAAGAACAACCCTTTTAGGAGGGGAGGTACTGCTACGTGACTATCTGTCTATGTGATAGAAGTCTAAGTGGAATGCCATGACTTGTTTAATTGCTTGTCAAGTACTAAAGGCTGGCCCCCTTCTGTACTAACTATGCAATATAACAAATGTTCAATTGATCATAGTGATCTCTCAGTAAATCTTTCCACTTCTCTATATTGATCGAGATTGCGAAGATTAAAGCGATCAGGAAATGCACAGTACGAGCGAGGTTACCTCCGAATCGTGGGGTGATAGTGATACCAATGTTACTGTAGGTATCAATAAGGATAAGACTGAGTAAGAGTATAACCCGGATAGTGAGTTGTACGAAAAGTAGCAACGTTGATGGAAAAAGGATAAAGTATGGATTGTAGCACTAGAAGATGTGCTGAGGAAGGGTAGAACGACTAAGAATTGACCGGGAAGCTAAAAAGGGAACGACAGGCAAACGACTCTTTGCTTCCTACCTGATTCCGGGACGGAATCCTTTTAAGGAGGGGAGACTGTAAGAACCCCAAATTTTGGATATAATTAAAACTTTTTATTAAGTAATGATAAAATGAAGAACAATGATTCCGACAACAAGGTCACCAGCTCTAATGAATGGTGGTTTCAAAGAACAATGATTGTAATGAATGGATATTGCTTAGGACAATGATCCTGATGCATTGGTATATTGTCAGAATAGAGTAATTCGATGGTTGAGGACCTAGATAAGAATAATCTACCATCCAGGAAGGAGCTAATGGATCCTTGAAGGGAAATGAGTACGTGCATAGTGTTTCCCATACGTGCATAGTATTTCCCGTACGTGCATAGTGTTTCCTGTACGTGCATAGTAATTTGGTGGATGAATAGTGATTTTGTAAGTTGGAAAACTTTTCACGCCACCCTATGTACGGGACGTGATATGGATGTTTCGAAGTCATATTAGTAATACGCGGAGGAAATAAGTGAATGCAGAGACGATCGGAATTCAGAAATTCCAAATTCTTTTTCGGTATAATATTTGACCGGACAGTGGATTAAATATTATTATAATCCAAGAATTGAGATATTAACTTTGAGGATTTGATATTTTGGGATGTTATTATATTTGATTTAAGAATGAAGGTAGGAAACCACTGAGGAGTGGTTATGGCTACAATGTAATAATTGATATTTGGAAAGAATGAATGGAATTCGACTTTATTATTTCTATGTCTTGAAGAATGCTAAAGGGTAACAACATAGGTAAGAATAATCTATCTTCTAAGGGAATAAGATATGGCACTTTCAAGCAGGAGAATATTCTCATGTCATCCAGATCGGTAACGATTAATCCAGTAGTTCCGTAAAAAGGATAAGGAACGATCGAAAGAGAATACGGACAATTGTACCACCCTAAGAGAACAAGTAAAGAATACAGAATGAATAGTGTTTTGGTGGGAGTATATAATAATATGAAACGACACTATATAGAAGCATTCGGGACGGATTTCCGAGTTCGTATTAGTGATCCAGGGGGAAAATAAGTGTATGTAAAAGCTGTCGGATTCTGAAAAACCGCACTTTTATTTTCTCCGAGAGTTCCCTGGACACTGATAGCCTTAAGTATTTAATGAATGGATTTAAGGAATATAAATTGGAAAGTTAGAATGAAAGATGGAGAATGAAAGTATTAATATTAAAAAGGATTCCCGGTAAACCCTAATTAGAAATCCGTGAAATATTCCTACGAACGATCAATCGAAACGGGCAATAACCGGACACAGAAACAAGCAGAGGAAGCAAGAGTCTTGTGTAAGCTACTAGAATAAATATCTAGCAACCAAGTGGCTTAAAGTAACTAGCATACTTGGAGATGGAAGTAGTACTTAGATATCAAACCAATACTTAGCATGAAAACCATTCAAAATGCAACACATGTCTCTTGATTGCATCATGGATGACCTAGGCACTTTAATAAAGCTACTTTAGCAAGATATTATCCAAGGCAACACAATAATACAAGGAAAAGATCAAGAACAAGCAAGCAACTCTCTCCCCCTCCAAAACATTCCATTCGACTTCCTCCCTAAATTCCAAATCCAAAGTCCAAGCTTCCACCATTGTTTGATCTCCAAATTTTTATGGTAAGTCCTATAATTCATAAAAGTGATACCCTAGAAATCTTGGCTTCAAACTCCATGTTTTCCATTTTTAAATAAATCATCCAAGCCTAGGGTGAATAGTGATTTTAAGAAACTAACTTTGATTTCTTGTTTTGTTTGGATGATCCAAGCTTTGTTAAGGTAATCTAAGGACTAGACAAGGCTTACCAAGTGTTATTCACTCTCCAAGGAAGGTAACAAGCTCCAAAAGCCCTTGGTACCATTTTGAGATTTTATGAGTTTTATGGATGATTTAGTGTTAGTATGCTATGTTATGCTTAGATCTATGTTATTAGTTGATTATGGTTGTTGTTTGGATTGTGATCCATGAGATGGTTGAGATGAGTTGTTGATAGACTAGTCATGATGATTATCATGCGTTTGTGTGGTTGGATTGATCTTTGTTAGATCGAGATAAAGTGTAAAAACTTTGGAAAACGCGTAAACATAGCCGTTATAATGCCCGATTTTACAATATCATGTTTTGTATGCCATTTTTCACATCAAGACCCTACTGACCAGAGACGTTTCTACCATTTTAGGATAGCTTATGTTATAAGCTTCGTTTTGATATAAAGATCACGTGAAACGGACTTACGGTTTAGGAGTTACGGCCGGTTTACTAAAAGTATTTCGAAACCGTAACCGAGAATTCGTAACTGAATTTGAACCCTCGTAAAATATGTAAAGTCATGGCGAATCTTGGTAAATAAATACTAGAGGTAAAAAGGAAGGTGTAAAAGAAAACCGTATGTGAAAAGGATCATTTTTCGATTTATTAAAAATGTTCGAGTCGAGGTTAAACGCGAACGAACCCCTAAAAGACGACTCTTTTATAACTTCGGTAAAACACTTAGAAAACGGGCGATAAAACTCCGAGTATAGTATTGGTTCGTAACGATCGACTTTAGAACTCATATGACTTAAGTATGTCCCAAGTATAAGTACAATGACATGTCGTATTAACGAACGAATGTCGGGTCGGATCAGTGATAAAAGTAATCCACTAAAAGGGGTATAACGAGATAACTCGAGAACGTGTTTCGAATTAAGTATAACTTAACTTTTAATATGTTAAGTGATTAATCCCGAATGCCTTGGCTATTTATAGATCACCAAGCTGAACCGGGACCCGCTACCACTACCCCTTACCGTACTCGACTACCAGGCAAGTTTCAATTCCCTTCTTTTAGGCTGTTGTTGTGATTGAATAAATGTATATATATGATTGCTGATATACATATGCCATTGCATGCATGCCTACTTTCAAGTTGAATTGATATACTTGTTCCCTGAATGTTATTGTTGGCTTATAAGCTAGATAGTTATATATCAGTTATAAGCCGGTTATTGTAAGACCCTCATAGAAGGGCGTATACATCTTATTAATCAAAAATAGACCGGGAGTCAATATTCCTTGATATATCGAGATTACCTCGGAGGAAAATATATAAGTAAATATTTTCTATTATTTGGGCGACGAATATTATTTGAATATTCGTTCGAGACTAATTATTTTAACGATCCTTACTTCAAATAATTATTTGAACGTAACTATTCAACGAATAATATTTCTCAATATTCATTCAGAGTCGAATTGATTATCGACTATTATTTCGAATATTCTTCTAAAGATGAGACTATTAAATGAATATTATTTGGATATTCTTTTAGAATATTATTTTATTAAATAAATATTACTTTTGAATATTCATTTAAGATATTAAATACTTGATGGATATTATTTTAATATTCATCTGAAGCTTGATTTAATTATCGAATATTATCTCGAATATTCCTTAAGGCTTGGATTACTAAATGAATATTACTTGATATTCATTTAGGATATTATTCATTAAATGAATATTACTTTTGAATATTCATTTAAATTCCTAATTAATTATGAATATTACCTTAACTATTCTTTTCAGGTCTTATTAATTAATGAATATTGTTTTGAATATTCATTTAAATATTTATTTATTCAATAAATATTCTCCTGATATTTCTTCAGGGATTATTTTGAGAAATACTCTGATTAAAGATATTCTTTCATATTCCCAAATATTCTTTAAATATTTTAACTCATTAAATATTCTCTGAATATTTATTCCATACTTAGAATAATCTCGATAAGGTTTATCTTCTTCGATTATTACAGAAAATATCTCGGAGTCATATTATTATTAATCTTATATCAAGAAAGGTTCTCAGACATCATTCTTCTTTGAGTCTATCTCCTTAATAATAAGGGAACCTTACTTGGAAAATGTTATTTATCTTGTCGACTTCCCGGTCATAAAGTATTCCCTTCACCCGCAACTCGGGTGCTGCTGACTTATTAAGTCGTTGCTTACCTTCTCATCTTTCGAGGGGTAAGATTACTGGAACAAGTTGAATCCGTTACCAAGTAATAGCTTGGGAGTTATTGGTAAATTTTCCTTTCCAACAAGATACGACTACTTTGTGGAGTCTTATCAACAAGTATTATACTTGGGGAAAGGGGGACGAACGTTACATTCAGAATCATGAATTCTATTTGAACTAGGAGTCGTGTAAGAGGCCGAGTAGCGCCGGTCCATCCCCTTTGGCCCAACCGTTGGCCGGGGAGAGCTAGTAAGGCGGTATACAAGTAAAGCCGTCAGTTCTTCCTTCTACCGGTAGTAAATCTAAATTGAGCTGTAGGATCTCGACTGATCATCAAGATTGGAACAGCGGGCGCGGTGAATACTCCATCATTGGTTCATCATCCAAATTTATTTATTTCCTGCAACATGATTACTGTTGGCAGAGTTGGAAAAGGGTCATAACTGGAATTGCAACCTTTTCTTGCAAGTTCCTCTTCTTAATAACAATAAGAATATCTCGCTTACTTTGATGTAGCAGATATTTCTACAAACAAATACTTCAAGTTACCTTGTAACTTCATCGTTCATATTATACTGGCATCATTTTCGTAAATGCATGGCATATGGTTTGAAAGATACTTTTGAACTGTTATACATTATCATTCAGTTATATATTATTGTTGGTGGGCTATTGCTCACCCTTGCTTTATTATTATATCACAACAACAGCTAGACCAGATGACTCGCACAAGGCGCACTCGACGCGGGCGAGGACGATGAGACTACCAGAGCTGAAGAAGAAGCTATTGGTAGGGTATATTTATTCTTTCAGTACCAAGAATATGGTCTAGTATGACTTATGTAAATGGATGGCAAGAGTATGTATTTATATTGAAATTCTTTTGGATTGTAAGAACTCATAATGTGATTAATAAAAATTTGATTGTTACTCTGATTTCATCTCTGGGACTATAACGGGTGTGTTTTATATTGTTGTGTTGGGTTATAGAGACGTAATTTATTTTATGTTAAGGAAAGTTCAATTGTTGTGGACAGAATTAGAAACCGTAACCACCGGATCCCGGACCCCGGATCTGGGGGTGTTACACTTGATAACGAATAAGTGTCGGATCATAATGTCAATAATAGAGGCTAACTTGAAAGCGTATTTTAGCTTAAGTAAAGTAGTTACTTGGATTTTGAAAAATGTTAAGTGATTAACCTTGAATAATTTTGGATTGTTTATAGATCACCGAACTGATCAGAGACACGTTACCCCTACGACCCTTCCAAGCAAGAGTTCCTTTATCTTTACTTTAATGAATTATAAAATTCCTGGAAAATGGTTTTGTTGAAAAATGTATATATGTATACATGATTTCATATTATCGCTTTGCAAGGGACATGTTTCCTGATTTCTGAAAATTATTTATGAACATGAATAATGCAAGGTACTTTATGGATAAAAAGGGGTAATTTGGTAAAGGGAATTATGAAAAGGAAATTTTCAGAATAAATGGAATAACAACTTGATAATGGGGATTCTATCTTTGGGCTGAGTTCAATGCAGTCGAGCTTGCAATATTTTATTCTGGCCTATGTGTTGCCGAGGGGGGATTGTGGAGAACTTTCCTCCAGTGATGATGACCGGAGAGGATCATTCCTTCTACTAGTAGTAACAGGAATAGGTACGTATAGGGCGACTGATCATCGTCCTGTCGTATGTGGTTATGGTGAAGATCCCCTAAATTCTTAAAAGAAATTGCTGAAAATTTGATTTCCTTAATATTTTTAAAAGAAGGAAATGGTATGGAACAGTGAATGGTATTAAGGGATTTGAAGAGAAACTGATATTATATTTTCATAAAAAGGGAAGTGATTTCATAGTGAATAACTAGCAAGTTTATGTTGATGTATTGCTGCACAAACAAGATATAAATACTTATGGAAAATGTTTTCTTCACTTTACTTTTTAAATTCATCATTTATACTTCATTAAACAATGTTCGTTAAATGCATAGAAAATACTTT
The DNA here is from genome assembly GCA_036435485.1 of Saposhnikovia divaricata. NCBI lineage: Eukaryota > Viridiplantae > Streptophyta > Magnoliopsida > Apiales > Apiaceae > Saposhnikovia > Saposhnikovia divaricata. The sequence goes on along the minus strand of CM071595.1, from coordinate 61,878,723 downwards.
CAAAGTTTTATAAATTGTTTTATTTCAAACCGGGTTCTTAAATTGTTATCTTGCTGAGCTATTTTAGCTCACTATTGCCTATGTTTATATAACAGCTATAGTAGATGCCGCCGATACATCGCACCACACCCCGGAAGCGGGTAAGGGCAGGGATATATGATAGGGATCTGTCGCCTATTCCTGAGGTAGCTTATATATATATTCAGGGTATGAGTAGACGTGTGTAAATTAATTAAGAAGGTTGTTGTATTATACTTTTGGTTGTTGATATGCTTCTTGTAGAAGTATTATTCAGCAACACTACTTATATATTTTGGGTTTGTAATAATAACTTTATTTTAACTGTTATTAATGATGGATATTGTTCTCTGGGCATATGACTGGTGTGTATTGTTATATGTGTGGGGTCAACAGCGTGTGTATAAAATGTCATTAAATTATCCAAAGTGCCAAGGGTATAATATGATTACATGGAAATTGGACAGTGATGACCTAGATTCCTGACCCCGGATCTAGGGATGTCACAGTTCGATTTATCGATTAAAAAGACGGTCGGTCTGATCGGTTTTCAGAATCCATATGCAGCCCTAATCGAATCCTAATCTTATTTCAACTACACTTAAAACAACTCCAATCTATATATAATTTTTTACTAAAATTAAAGAAATCTATATATAAATAATTAATTGTTAAATGTTTTAGCAACTGAATATTTATTTCACATTTATTCTCTACGTCACATACATAAATAGAGTTTATATATAATAATATAATAATACTAGGAGGTATAAACAAGAATATTGTTGAAATTTACATAAAACAAAATGTCATAAATCATCGGAATTCATTATTTTAATAATATTTTTAAGAAACATGTTAAAAGTCTATTGAAATTGTACTTATATTTTAAATTTTTTAATTTTATATTTGTAAAGTTTATATTATTAGGAATTAATTTTTTCTTTCCATGATTTTTCTCAAGAAATTACATAAACATTTATTGTGTATGATGAATTAAAATTTAATTTTGCTATATTCGTACTTTAAAATAAAACGGGTGATGGCCCAAAATAATCATTTTTGGGATCAAGTGGTCCAAAATACTGATTCTGGAAAAAATGGCCCGAAATACCGACGGGATACGGAGTTTCGGCCTCTGTATTAGCTGAATACGTTACACGGTCTACCGTATTAGCTGGATACGGAACACGATCTTCCGTGTTATGCATGATACGGAAGAGTGTGTACCGTGTTTGTGCTGCGCACCCGCCTAACACGAGACACAGTACACCATGTTACACAGAACACGTTACACCGTGTACCGTATCATGCACTTTTACGAAAGACGAAATACCGTATTATCCCTCATATCACGGTACACGATTTGACGTATCCCGTTAATAAATAGGGCCAGACATGCTTAAATATGAGTATTTTGGTAATTTTTTTAAAGGATCCATTTCTAAAAATTATGATACTATTCCGCTTGTTATGTAAATTGACAAGGCCAACACATTGTATAGGGAGAAATCAAAATCATAATATAGGGGTGAATATCATGTACTACATCGGGAATTTCTTCGTTAAAATTCTTGACAAAAGGATCCACCTACTAATTCTTGACAAAATATTGTGCTTTGGTTAATTAGATCCAATTTATTAGATAAAAATATATTATATTTTTAAAAATATTTAATAAAAATTTCTGTAATCTGTAATTATTTTTAATATAGAAATTGAAAATATATTTCTTACTTAATTGTTTTCTTCAACTTGCTCCATTAACTAAAAAACTTTTATGAAACTAACATGAAAAAAATAAAAATATATTATTTTAATACTTTTTTTAGGTCTAACATGCAAAGTTAACAAACAAGAACTTTGACAGAAAAAAAGAGAGAGCCTACATTTGCAAAAGAATAAAAAATTTAATCTCTTCATAAAGATGATATCAAAACATTATATTATTAGTTGATTTAGTAATTATTAAACTATATTATTAAATTATTAAATTATATTGAATGAAATATATGAATTTTCGAAAGAACACTTGAAATAATGGAATATTGGTTAAAGTGAGTTTGGAAAATTTAAACTTTCAGTAATATATAAGGTTTGAATTATAACATATATTTAGATTAATGTGAAATAAAACAATTTAAATATTATATAGATTATAAGTATATGATTAAAATTTTTGGATAAAATTTAGAAGTTTAGTTAAAAAATTCTAAGTCTAATGTAAAGAATGCTTAAATTTATTTAATTATTACAATATTATTTTAAATATTGTGTAATAAATAATAGATTAAAAAAGATAATTATATATATATATATATAAGCAAACTAGAGTATATTTGGTTGGTTGGTAGTTTGGTCACTCTATTTGGTACGCTCAATAACAACCGTTAGATTTTAAGATAAATAAATGAGAACCGTTGGCTCTAATGCTAATTTTTTTTTTAATATTTAAAATACTTTTATAGTTTTCAAGTTCGAATCCCATCAAAAACATATCTCTATTCAACATATATATATGATTTTATAAACTATTCTAACGAGTTTAAGAATCACTCACGTCAACAATATATTATTAATTAAAACACTATCGTTAAAAATAGTCTCAATCTATTAAACATGTATTATAATATTATAATATCTTCTATAATTTATATTCCTTCTATTTAAAAAATATATCTGAATATGAGATTTAAAAAGTTAAAAAACTATTTTAATAATAAAAATATATATACAACTTAAAACTTTAACAATAAAATATAATTTAAAAAATTTACAAGCAACCGTGCATCGCACGGATTATAGGCTAGTCTATCTATACTATACTATTATAAGCTATTATATTTAGTTGTAGGTTTGGTACTCTTTTTTTGTCACTTTTTTTTAATCATACATTTTAAACACGTTAAATCTTATACCATTAAACAAAAAAAAAACTCTTACAAATTTTAAATGAAATACAATAAGGCTCAAACAGAAAGAAGCAAATACATACGACCTGGTATCATACAAAACTACGAACACTCGCGCTCTTCGTCATCAACAATACTACTACTACCCCATCTGTAACGCCCCATAATCCCTTACCAGGAATCTGGGTCGTCACAACCTTAACCATACCTTTGCGGAATATTCAATCACCTACTCAAAATAAAATCTACAACAGTAATCATAATAAATTCCATTACCTACTCCACAGGTTATAGTCTTAGAACAAGTACTTACTAATCCAAAAGTGTTTACACATCAGAGTATCCTTTAGAATCTTATTACAACTTCAAAGTAGTAGATAATAAAGCTAACAACTTCTTCCCAGCTTGCACCCTCCTCAGGTAATATAAGGCTAACACATTGAATCAGTTACCTTTCCCCTTCCATTTATCACGGTTCTCCGCATTAGTGCCAGCTCTGATAGCCGTTGTTTGATAATATTTAAAATAGCAAGAATGAGCAAAAAAATTCCCAGCAAGTTTTATACACCAGAATCATATATATATATATATATATATATACACACACACCCCAACAAAACTTCTTCAAGAAATGAACGCCCATATTTTCTTAACAAACTAAAATTGACTCACAAGAACTGAGTAAAGACATACCATTCATACTGCAATTAATACCCACCTGTAGTATTAATTACACTGCTGATGGACTATATTCAGGAGATTCTTATCTGCGGGGCTATAATGGATGATCAGCCCTTACGTCTAATACTTTTACTATCGGTAGAGGGGGAGCCGACTTGCTCGGCCTTGATCACCCCAGGATGAGCTGACTTGCTCGGCCATCACCCTAAGCCGCATCCGGGCTTTCATGCATATTTGTTATCTCTTGTCCTGAACATAAGGTGCCAGAGTACCCCTGATCACCTTCAACACTTATCGTCTTAGATGTCACGTATAATTCCATGTGCACCTCAATTACTCCTTATCTTAGATGACACGTATAATTCCACGTGCACCTCAATTCATAATAATTATTATCGTTCGGAAACAACAAATGATTACTACTTCCAATAAATCACTCTCCTCTCGAAATATAAGAGGAAAAATATGAACGACTGCTTTGATCATGGATTCGAATAAAATGATCCAGATCAAATCTCTCATCACTTCCAATAATTAACAAGATAGTTTTAAAAAACATTTATCTCCCTTCGAGTACCAACAATGTACCTCGATACTTGTCCCAATCATATGGGCCAATAACTCTTATACATACTACTATACTTTTATACTATCCGGGTAACATTCACAACAACAATATATATATATATATATATATATATATATATATATATATATATATATACATGCATTCAATTGCATCAATATCCGGTAATTGAGTAACAATATGAAATACTTGCAACTTGTAATGAAACATTTTGAACTAACATATACCATACGTTGAAACATATATACTCTGAACAATAGAGTAGGGTTTAGTATACTTGCCTGGTACTTCGAATGTAGTAGGGGCTTAAGATGGAATCCGATAATCTAAACAAGTCAAGAAAACACGCAATTAATTCCCTATACGATCCATTTATGACTCAACGTTTAGACACTTAAGTCAATCACAAACAAGGCACTAAGGGGTCCCTCTAGACTCGTACTAAGTCCACGTTAATTGACAAACACTTAAGTCATAAGTTTGGTTCAAAACCAATCCTCGAATTCAAGTTATACTTAAACACTTATAAGTTTGGTTTCTAAGTCGTGCTCTTAGGAGTTTTCTAGTGCGCAATCTCTGCTTACGTATTTTTATAAAATCGAAAAATAATATTTTTAACTCGAAACCTTCGCACATACTTTTCTAACTGACCTTAGCATTTATCCTAAAAATTCCATATTTTAAATCGACTTTAAGGGTCTCAATCATAGCCTCAAAGTAGGTACATTTCTTCAGTTCCATTCCCCGAACAACTTTCACTAAAACTAGCATAACTCTTAAATCGTAAACTCTTTTAATGCGATTCTTGCGGTAAAATAAACTAGACATCCATACCTACACAACCATATGCAGTGGAGATTTTAGAAATAATTTTATGGTCTCGGGGCTCACTGTTTTTATGGGTTAACAAAATTTCGCCATTACGACGGCTATAAACCGAACATTTCGATTTTACGATCACTCCAAACAACCAACCAAAGCAACCCATTCATTCTCAACAACAACCAACATCCATTTTAAATCTATTAGTCCAGTGGTGAGACTAAAATACATCACCTATCATTTTTCATATTTTACAATGCCAAATAATCGCTAAATCACTTAACATAATCTTATATTTACACTAACATCAAAACTCGCAAAAACTCAAAGCATGGTTTAGGGTTTTACCTTCCTTGAAGCTCTAATAACGCTAACAAAGCTTGACGCACCTTATAATATCCTTGGGTAGCCTTAACAAAGCCTAAAAAGCCATGAACAAATCATAAAAACAACTTCAAACACTATTCCTTAATATTCATCATCACTTTGTAAACTCTGTATAAAATTGAAAATTTAGAGATTGGTTCTCAAATTTTTACCACACCTTCTACTCTTCAAGGGCTTTCTTTTGAGTTCTAGCTCATCACCAGGGGATGCTTGAAGCTCGACTTATTGATTTTCTAAGATGAGAGGTCGAAACTGCCAGGGACAGGACAGTTTTGGTTCTCCAAATTGGAGGAGGGATTTGACTAGGCTACACTCCTTTGTTGGCCATGAAATTTTAAACGTGTGTTCTCCATACAATGAGGAATCTATTGTTCAAATTTGGTGATTTATTAATGGATATAATGGAGATATGAATTTTTCTTTCATGGTTGCTCATGCTGGACAGTTTGGAGAGAAATGGAATAAGTGTAACGCCCCGGCTACCCAAAAATAAACATATACTTTTATAATAAATTATTGGATTTAATTAAATAAAATAGAATTTGATACAGGGGAATTTTTAAAAATTTCGGCATGTAGTATTCGTAATACGGACTATCCACCTGTAAATTTGAATCCAAACCAATTCTTTCCAACATCACAACAAATTCAACTACTAAAGAAATAATACCACACATGTTCAACCTGTCCTAACTGATCAGGTGAACCATACCAAAATACCCTCCCGATCAGAGCAAAGATCGGGGCATCATAAAACCAACTAAAACATAAACCATAATAACAACATAATAATAATAAATACAACCCCACTACTAACCCGGATCTCTACCAGGTAGTGGTATGAAACAAGCAACTACTAACTAAGTTATTACATTACAATACTAAATCCTTAATTAAAAGATACATACACTCCACAAATATAAATACAACCAACTATAGCTATTACACAATTCTCTACTGATACCCAAAAGTCCAACCTTGTACTAGAGCCAAACTAGTCCGTCTACAGTCCACAACAAGTTCTTCTCCTGATACAGCTCCTACGTCGTATCTTTTTCTTCCTTAACTGAAAAAGGGTTATAAACAACAATAAGTGAGCCAAATGCTCAGCAAGTAACAATATAGATGCCAAAATAAAAATCAACAACAAGAGTACGGATACAACGATATAAGAATCATTCTCTGAGTTTTTCCAAAGTTTGGCAATTTGTAATTCATTCCCAAAAATATAGGGAGAGAGAAATGAATTTCTCTTTTTATATCAAATTTCCCACCTTTAAAACATTTTAATTAATTTAAGCATTTTAATAAAATCGGACAATACGGGTGATCAGCCACGTAATGTCCCCATACCGGACACTAGGTCCCTCTGGACTTTGAAAATTGGGTTCCCAATTAGGCAACACATTGGCCTCTATTGCTGGACTAGGACCACCCTAGCCTCTTACGCCAAATTAAAGAGCTGGACTAGGACCACCCTAGCCTCTTACGCTAATTTAAAATAATTAATTAAATGTCCATAAAGTAAAGCAAGTTTCGATGAATGGAATTCTTAGGCAATAATTCAGAGTAGGGGATTTATTCTGTTTAACTTCAAGAATAAGTGACTGAAAGTCAAGTAAGAAATCTAATTTAGTTGCATAAGGTTCGCAAGGTAGGGTTCAAGTGTGATTCCCAGGTATTTAAAAATAAAGGTTTATCAAGTTATGACCATTTTAGAGGTGTAATACAAGGCGGTATCGAACAAGGTATGGCTCGGGGAAAAATAGGAATTTAAGCAATAAGGGAAATTAATTAATTAGGGACTTAATAAGAATTAGGGATTTGGAGTTTAGTTTCAGGTTTATAAGGTGTATTTAGGTTAGTGTAGATTAAAGAATTAAGCATGAATTAAGGTTTGAGCTAATACAAAAGGTATAACATACAACGGGGTTTATAATTCAACAAGAATTAATATAAGGAGGGAGTACAGTAGTTGAAAAACAACAATCTATAAGGGTAACAAGAAAGTATAGAGGATTATGCAATAGTTAATAGGGTTTAAACAGTGTACTGCAAAGGATTCAACAATTTCTGGAGAGAAACAACATTAAGTTATGAGAATTTAAACAATGAATAACTAATATGGTTTAAACAATATAGTGCAAGGGATTCTACAATTAACTTGAAGGAAACGACAAGAAATTATGAGAATTTAAACAACAATTCATGTATAATTGAAAGAACCTGAACTGAAATAAAAGGTTCGAGTTACTTGCCTTAACCAAATATTTCCACGCTAGTCACTTGGCTCAAAAACTCTCAGCCTTTGCCTTTCCTTTATCCCTTAAGTCTACGCTCTTCGAATCTACACATATAAAAACACTACTTCAGAATTCTATAAAATACTCGACGTTCGTCTTTGAACATCTACCCTTAATCTACCCTTGCGTTAACCCATGACCACTAACATAAATAACTAAATAACTAAATATATATATAACTTACATCATACATACCTACCAAACAACTTACCATTAGTAGATAAGCAACTAAACACATAGCATCTATGACATGAAATCATATAAACCACTTAAGTATTTAATACATAATACCAGCTTAACTTTTAAAAAAAACAACTTATAATCTTATATTACAAATTTTATGACCTATAATTCTAACAAAAATCGGGCAGAGTTTCCTTTATAAAATGGACTATCCCGTCGGAGTTTAACCGACTCAAATCAAAATCAAATACATCCGATGGATTACAAATCCACCTACAAGCCCAAAGGATTTCTAATTATAATCTCTAAGTACCAATAACACTTTCACTACATACGAATAAATTATGCCTATCGACAAATAACAATTTAATTCATTTTCGAATAAAATTACCAAATCATACTTAACCAATTTCTTAATATATCCTCTTCATCTTTGTCCATAAAAATTCAAAAGAATCAACAAAATTTGCATTAGAGGCAGAAGATGGTTTTGTTTCTGTTTTATTTGGTTCCTACATAAAGGTGAATTCAACTCCAAGTATATACTCACTAACTTTACATTGACACATGCTCTATTGTCAAACTCAAAGCTCACAAAAAAAAACAGATACATATCTGCTCACACATACTAACACAGTGCAAATATAAGCGTTCCATCATCGCAATTTTTACAGCACTAATTAAATTCTGCAACCGCCAATAAAGGAGATTCCAATTAAACCAATAAAAACCAGAACAAACAAAATATGACTGGGAATCATGCCACAAAAATGCAAATTAAAACCAAACAAGGTTAATCAAATCTTAAATAGGTACTTTGGTGATCTCTAATAACAGCATATCGACTATTAGGAACCTCGGTAACAGATTTCGACACAAAAATCCAGTTTCAGTTGTATAAAATCTGAACAATAATCAAATAGTCATATAACAAAGCAACTCTGTACACAAATTCATCAAATTACTTAATTAAAAAAAAAAATACAGAGAGAAATTAGAGTTACATACTTACCCACACATATACGCACACCTTCACCACGCACACACACATACATACGAGCTCACATATACACGCACACATAGTTGTATACACCATATACATACACACTGATACACAGTAAACGCACACACACAGGAATACGCAGTACACACACACACCTCTACACGCAGCAACACAGTACTCACCCACGGGAATCAACCCAACACAACAGAAATCAGTCAAGCCCGCCGCTATCAACACCCAGCAGCAACACACACACGCGACAACGAACCAGCACAGGAAAAATCAACACACAAAACTGAGCTCGCCCCCAAACGGGAGAGAAAAATAGAGAAGAGGGAGAGGGGTTTGGGCGAGAGATAGAGACAAGAGAGAAAGGAGGATTAGAGAGAGATATTTCCGAGAGAATAATCGAGATGACAGAGCAGGAACAATCTGGAGTTGTCAATTTAGGGATTTAGAAAGCTAAAAAAAAAAAAATAAAAGATGTTTTAGGGATTTTATAAGAATTTTCTAATTAAACAAGTAAAAATTCATATCGTAAAATAGCAAATAAATAGGTAACAATGGCGAAAAATCAAAGTTTCATTTTTAAAGAGTAAAGAATGAAATTATCTATCTCCCCATATTTTTAAAATATTTTTAGGATAAAAAATGAATTAAATATGAATTTTACAAGATTAAATCCATAAAACACAAATCAATTCATAAAATCATTTTAAAATCCTTATAAATCAAAATAAATCCATCTAATATTTTTAAAACTCAAATTGACAAATATAATTAATAATGCAAAAGATTTCGTGATTTATACTAATTTTGATGATTTTATAAAATTTCCAAAAGGTAAATAACATATGATTTAATTAGAATTTAATCCCCAAAATAAAAATAAGAATACGTAGACTTATCTGACACATATAAATCATCAAATAAACCCACAAAACAAAATCACACATATTTCACTTCCTCAAAAATAATCACGTCACATAATTCACATTTAATAATAAATAAATAATTATAAATATCACAGAAATTTCTAAGGCGTTATATCCTCCCCCCCTTAAAAGGATTCTGTCCCCAGAATCTCACCTAAGTAAATAAATGAGGATAATTTTCTAGCATCTCGCTCTCAAGCTCCCAAGTTGATTCTTCAACTCTTGGGTTCCTCCACAAAACCTTTACCAACTTAACTGTCTTATTCCTTAGTTTCCTATCCATTCTGTCCTGAATTGCTACAGGCTGTTCTATATACGACAGATCCGGCTGTAACTCAATAGGCTCGTACTCGATCACATGACTCAAGTCTGGATGATATTTCTTGAGCATTGACACATGAAAGACATTGTGGATATGACTCATATGTGGCGGTAGGGCTAACTCATACGCGACTTTTCCAACCCGTCTTAAGATCTCGAAAGGTCCTACGTATCTCGTACTGAGCTTTCCTTTCTTGCCAAACCTCGTAACTCCTTTCCAAGGTGACACTTTCAACAACACTTTCTCTCCTTCTTCAAAATTCATATCCTTCCTGGCTTGATCTGCATACTTCTTTTGTCTGTTCTGGGCAGCAATTAGCCGTTTCTGAATGATTTCGATCTTTTCCTTCGTCCGTTGTACTAGTTCCGATCCTAACACCTTACGCTCACCAACCTCATCCCAATATACAGGAGATCTACATTTCCTTCCATATAAAGCTTCGTATGGCGGCATCCCAATACTAGCATGATAGCTGTTGTTGTAAGAGAATTCCACCAAAGGTAGGTGCTCGTCCCAACTTCCTTTAAAATCCAATGCACAAGTTCGTAGCATATCTTCAATAGTTTGAATGGTTCGTTCACTCTGTCCGTCTGTCTGCGGATGATAGGCTGTACTCATCTTAAGCTCAGTTCCCAAGCATTCTTGAAATTGTTTCCAAAATCTGGAGTTGAAACGTGGATCTCGATCAGATACAATAGTTACTGGCACACCGTGACGCATAACCACTTCCTTCAAATACAGCTGTACCAACTTATCTAGTGAGAATCTTTCGTTGATTGGAAGAAAATGGGCAGATTTAGTCAAACGGTCTATGATTACCCAAATCGCATCATGATTGGCTTTCGTTCTCGGTAGTCCCACAACGAAGTCCATAGCTAAATGCTCCCATTTCCACTCAGGAATATCTAATGGCTGTAATAGTCCACTAGGCTTTTGATGTTCAGCTTTGACTCTTTGACATGTGTAACACTTACTAACCCACTCTGCAATCTCTCTTTTCATATCAGGCCACCAGAAATGTTCCTTCAGGTCTTGGTACATCTTCGTACTCCCCGGATGAATTGAATATCTTGAACTGTGAGCATCCCGCAAAATCTCATTCTTTAATTCTGGCACGTTGGGAATCCAAATCCTCGAAGAAAATCTTAAGATACCCTTATCATCCTTCTGAGTGCAAATCTCTTCACCTGTCAATGTGTTCATATCTTGATTCATGATTTCCTCCTGACATCTTCGTATCTTTTCAAGTAACTCGGGTTGAAAGGTCATGGTATAACACTTACCACTGGTAGGCTCCGAGATCTGGACTTCTAATCTCAACTTTTCAAACTCCTTGAACAATTCCTTTGAGATGGTAAACATGTTCAGTCTTTCCTTTCTACTTAATGCGTCAGCCACTACATTCGCTCTCCCTGGGTGATAATTAATTGTGCAGTCATAATCCTTAATCAACTCTAACCATCGCCTTTGTCTCATGTTAAGCTCTCGTTGAGTGAAGATATACTTCAAACTTTTGTGGTCGGTGTAAATCTCACATTTTTCACCATATAGGTAGTGTCTCCAAATCTTCAGTGCAAAGACGATTGCTGCTAACTCCAAATCGTGAGTTGGGTACTTTTGTTCGTGAGGCTTTAATTGTCGAGAAGCATACGCGATCACTTTTCCATGCTGCATCAATACACACCCTAATCCCTTGTATGAAGCATCACTATAGATCACAAAGTTCCCTTGACTGTCGGGTAAGACCAACACTGGTGCTGTTACTAATCTTTTCTTTAATTCTTGGAAACTTTCCTCGCACTTTTCATTCCATATGAACTTCTCATTTTTCCTAGTCAGCTTGGTCAATGGTGAGGCGATCTTAGAAAAATCTTGTACAAATCTTCTGTAATAACCAGCCAATCCTAAGAAACTTCTCACTTCGGTAGGCGTCCTTGGTCTGTTCCAATTCACCACAGCTTCTATCTTTGCAGGGTCTACTCTAATTCCTTCACTACTGATTATATGGCCCAGAAACTGCACCTCTTCTAACCAGAACTCACATTTTGAAATCTTGGCATACAACTTTTCCGCTCTCAAAATTTCCAACGCAATCCTTAAATGTTCCGCATGTTCTTCCCGAGTCTTAGAATATATCAAAATATCATCGATGAAGACGATCACAAATTTATCCAACTGCTTCCGGAATACTCTATTCATGAGATCCATAAACGCTGCTGGGGCATTTGTTAACCCAAATGGCATCACTAAGAATTCATAATGTCCATACCTCGTACGAAATGCCGTCTTTGGAATGTCTGCTGGTTTGATTTTCAACTGATGGTAGCCCGATCTTAAGTCGATCTTCGAAAAGTAGGCTGCTCCCTTAAGTTGATCGAACAAATCATCGATTCGAGGTAAGGGATATCTATTCTTGATGGTCAACTTATTAAGCTCGCGATAGTCAATACACAACCTCATACTACCATCCTTTTTCTTGACAAACAGCACAGGCGCTCCCCATGGTGATACGCTAGGCCTTATGACCCCTTTATCCAAAAGTTCTTGCAATTGTGTTGCTAACTCTTTCATCTCCACAGGTGCCATCCTGTATGGTGCTTTAGACACGGGTTCTGCTCCAGGCACTAGGTCTATAGCGAACTCCACTTCTCGATCTGGAGGTAAACCGGGTAATTCTTCAGGAAAAACATCAGGAAACTCATTAACTATGGGTATGTCTTCTATCTTCGGTGCTGGTTTCTCTACATCCACCACATGTGCTAAATACGCTTCGCAACCTTGTCTAAGTAACTTCTTAGCTTGTATAATGCTCAGGAATTTCTTTACTTGTCTTTGTCCTTGAAATACCACTTCCTTATCATCCTCCGCCTTTAATCTCACCTGTTTCTTTCTACACTCAATCTGTGCATCATAATCAGCCAACCAGTCCATTCCTAAAATTACATCGAATTCTCCCATCTCGAAGGGTATCAAATTGGCATAGAAAAGGTAACCACCTATCTCTATATTACACTGAGGACACACTTGATTGACAGGGACTTTATCTTGGTTTGCCACCTCTATCACTAAAGCTTGCTCTAAAGGTCGAATTTCACATTGCAATTTACTAACAAACTTGTTGGAAATGAAAGACTTAGTAGCTCCAGAGTCAATTAAAACTTTAGCCTCTATTGAATTCACAGGAAGCGTACCTGCAACAACATCCATTTCTTGAACAGCATCCTGCATAGTCATGTTAAAGGTTCTGGCTCTAGGTTGAGACGTCTGGGTCTGAGATGGAGGTCCAGTTATCCTCATGGCATTTGCCGCTGGGGGTCCGGCTATCCTTAAAACATTTCCTGACTGAACTGCCTCCTTGCAATCCTTAGCAATATGACCAACTTTCCCGCAGTTGTAGCATGTTATCCCTGATTTTGAAGTCGGGCACTCTCCCGCGTAATGTCCCTTCTTGTTGCATTTAAAACAAGTAATACTTAGTCTGTGGCAAACTCCCGAGTGCTTCTTCCCACAAGTTGTACATTCAGGTAAGGCTGGTCTGATTGCAAGCTGCTGATTGGTATTCTGAAGACGTTTACCTTGACCACCGTTTCCATTCTTCGGTTTCTGAAAACCTCGGTTCCTGTTAAACCGACCCTCATTCCTTGGCTTGAACTTGTTATTATTATTATTGCCTTTTGGGTTCTGACTTCCCTCAGTACTTTCTATCTTCCTTTTCTTTCCTGCTTTCTCTTTCTGATACAATTCACTTTCACCTTCAACAATCATAGCCTTCTCCACTACCATTGCATAGTTCTCTAACTGAAACACCGCCACCTTACTACGTATCCATGGCTTTAGACCCTGTTGAAATCTTTTAGCTTTCTTTGCCTCAGTATTGACATACTCAGGAACAAACCTTGCTAACTCTGTGAATTTTGCCTCGTATTCTGCCACGCTCATGCTTTCTTGTTTTAATTCTAAAAACTGAATCTCCAGCTGATCTTGCATATACCTTGGAAGATACTTCTCGAGAAATAACTCGGTGAATCTCTGCCATGTGATCACTCCATCACCTTGCAACAGTTTTGTTGACTCCCACCAATAATTTGCTTCAGCTTTCAAGAAGTAACTAGCATATTCCGTCTTTTGATCTTCTCCTACCCTTACCAAAGCAAAAGCTTTTTCCATTTCATTAAGCCAAGCCCTAGCTTCTATAGGGTTGACAGTACCTTTGAACTCTGGAGGGTGTACGGCTTGAAAAGCTTTGAAGGTCACAATTGGTTGGGCAGGTCGTTGCTGAGCTAGTGCGGCTGTCTGTTGTTGAAGAAGTTGGAGAATTTGAGTCATAGTCGGGTCCACTGGATTTTGATTGCCAGTGTTCTGGTTTTCAGGATTTGTAGCAGGTGTTTTCTTCTTTGGAGGCATGATTCTGATAAGAAAACAAGAAACTTATTAAGCAACAGGCTAATATATACAAAATAAGGTTTTTCGAATCCTGGATTTGAGTTACCTATGTTCACAAGAATTTTAATGGGGTAAAGAATCAAGGAAGCATAGGTATTATCTTGAACAAGTAATGCTAGCAGGAGATATTTAGGCAACTCAGAAATGTAATAAAAGATGTGCAGATAACGAGAAAATAAAGGTCATGGTACCAACAAAGTTAGTATAATACAACAGTTTCAGAGTTCAAGGTACACTGTTAACCATCCTACTACAAAAATAAATACCGAGGATAATCTCAATCATCCACCATCTGCGATAACTATATAGCGAGTAAAGAAATTATTAAAGCGATAAAAGAATATCCTAAACCTACTACCGACTATCCTAATGACAACCTACACCTATCGCTCCTATCCTATACCTATACCTAATCCTGGCTTGTTTCAGTGACCAAAACCTGATAGCTCTGATACCAACCTGTAACGCCCCGGCTACCCAAAAATAAACATATACTTTTATAATAAATTATTGGATTTAATTAAATAAAATAGAATTTGATACAGGGGAATTTTTAAAAATTTCGGCATGTAGTATTCGTAATACGGACTATCCACCTGTAAATTTGAATCCAAACCAATTCTTTCCAACATCACAACAAATTCAACTACTAAAGAAATAATACCACACATGTTCAACCTGTCCTAACTGATCAGGTGAACCATACCAAAATACCCTCCCGATCAGAGCAAAGATCGGGGCATCATAAAACCAACTAAAACATAAACCATAATAACAACATAATAATAATAAATACAACCCCACTACTAACCCGGATCTCTACCAGGTAGTGGTATGAAACAAGCAACTACTAACTAAGTTATTACATTACAATACTAAATCCTTAATTAAAAGATACATACACTCCACAAATATAAATACAACCAACTATAGCTATTACACAATTCTCTACTGATACCCAAAAGTCCAACCTTGTACTAGAGCCAAACTAGTCCGTCTACAGTCCACAACAAGTTCTTCTCCTGATACAGCTCCTACGTCGTATCTTTTTCTTCCTTAACTGAAAAAGGGTTATAAACAACAATAAGTGAGCCAAATGCTCAGCAAGTAACAATATAGATGCCAAAATAAAAATCAACAACAAGAGTACGGATACAACGATATAAGAATCATTCTCTGAGTTTTTCCAAAGTTTGGCAATTTGTAATTCATTCCCAAAAATATAGGGAGAGAGAAATGAATTTCTCTTTTTATATCAAATTTCCCACCTTTAAAACATTTTAATTAATTTAAGCATTTTAATAAAATCGGACAATACGGGTGATCAGCCACGTAATGTCCCCATACCGGACACTAGGTCCCTCTGGACTTTGAAAATTGGGTTCCCAATTAGGCAACACATTGGCCTCTATTGCTGGACTAGGACCACCCTAGCCTCTTACGCCAAATTAAAGAGCTGGACTAGGACCACCCTAGCCTCTTACGCTAATTTAAAATAATTAATTAAATGTCCATAAAGTAAAGCAAGTTTCGATGAATGGAATTCTTAGGCAATAATTCAGAGTAGGGGATTTATTCTGTTTAACTTCAAGAATAAGTGACTGAAAGTCAAGTAAGAAATCTAATTTAGTTGCATAAGGTTCGCAAGGTAGGGTTCAAGTGTGATTCCCAGGTATTTAAAAATAAAGGTTTATCAAGTTATGACCATTTTAGAGGTGTAATACAAGGCGGTATCGAACAAGGTATGGCTCGGGGAAAAATAGGAATTTAAGCAATAAGGGAAATTAATTAATTAGGGACTTAATAAGAATTAGGGATTTGGAGTTTAGTTTCAGGTTTATAAGGTGTATTTAGGTTAGTGTAGATTAAAGAATTAAGCATGAATTAAGGTTTGAGCTAATACAAAAGGTATAACATACAACGGGGTTTATAATTCAACAAGAATTAATATAAGGAGGGAGTACAGTAGTTGAAAAACAACAATCTATAAGGGTAACAAGAAAGTATAGAGGATTATGCAATAGTTAATAGGGTTTAAACAGTGTACTGCAAAGGATTCAACAATTTCTGGAGAGAAACAACATTAAGTTATGAGAATTTAAACAATGAATAACTAATATGGTTTAAACAATATAGTGCAAGGGATTCTACAATTAACTTGAAGGAAACGACAAGAAATTATGAGAATTTAAACAACAATTCATGTATAATTGAAAGAACCTGAACTGAAATAAAAGGTTCGAGTTACTTGCCTTAACCAAATATTTCCACGCTAGTCACTTGGCTCAAAAACTCTCAGCCTTTGCCTTTCCTTTATCCCTTAAGTCTACGCTCTTCGAATCTACACATATAAAAACACTACTTCAGAATTCTATAAAATACTCGACGTTCGTCTTTGAACATCTACCCTTAATCTACCCTTGCGTTAACCCATGACCACTAACATAAATAACTAAATATATAAATATATATATAACTTACATCATACATACCTACCAAACAACTTACCATTAGTAGATAAGCAACTAAACACATAGCATCTATGACATGAAATCATATAAACCACTTAAGTATTTAATACATAATACCAGCTTAACTTTTAAAAAAAACAACTTATAATCTTATATTACAAATTTTATGACCTATAATTCTAACAAAAATCGGGCAGAGTTTCCTTTATAAAATGGACTATCCCGTCGGAGTTTAACCGACTCAAATCAAAATCAAATACATCCGATGGATTACAAATCCACCTACAAGCCCAAAGGATTTCTAATTATAATCTCTAAGTACCAATAACACTTTCACTACATACGAATAAATTATGCCTATCGACAAATAACAATTTAATTCATTTTCGAATAAAATTACCAAATCATACTTAACCAATTTCTTAATATATCCTCTTCATCTTTGTCCATAAAAATTCAAAAGAATCAACAAAATTTGCATTAGAGGCAGAAGATGGTTTTGTTTCTGTTTTATTTGGTTCCTACATAAAGGTGAATTCAACTCCAAGTATATACTCACTAACTTTACATTGACACATGCTCTATTGTCAAACTCAAAGCTCACAAAAAAAAACAGATACATATCTGCTCACACATACTAACACAGTGCAAATATAAGCGTTCCATCATCGCAATTTTTACAGCACTAATTAAATTCTGCAACCGCCAATAAAGGAGATTCCAATTAAACCAATAAAAACCAGAACAAACAAAATATGACTGGGAATCATGCCACAAAAATGCAAATTAAAACCAAACAAGGTTAATCAAATCTTAAATAGGTACTTTGGTGATCTCTAATAACAGCATATCGACTATTAGGAACCTCGGTAACAGATTTCGACACAAAAATCCAGTTTCAGTTGTATAAAATCTGAACAATAATCAAATAGTCATATAACAAAGCAACTCTGTACACAAATTCATCAAATTACTTAATTAAAAAAAAAAAATACAGAGAGAAATTAGAGTTACATACTTACCCACACATATACGCACACCTTCACCACGCACACACACATACATACGAGCTCACATATACACGCACACATAGTTGTATACACCATATACATACACACTGATACACAGTAAACGCACACACACAGGAATACGCAGTACACACACACACCTCTACACGCAGCAACACAGTACTCACCCACGGGAATCAACCCAACACAACAGAAATCAGTCAAGCCCGCCGCTATCAACACCCAGCAGCAACACACACACGAGACAACGAACCAGCACAGGAAAAATCAACACACAAAACTGAGCTCGCCCCCAAACGGGAGAGAAAAATAGAGAAGAGGGAGAGGGGTTTGGGCGAGAGATAGAGACAAGAGAGAAAGGAGGATTAGAGAGAGATATTTCCGAGAGAATAATCGAGATGACAGAGCAGGAACAATCTGGAGTTGTCAATTTAGGGATTTAGAAAGCTAAAAAAAAAAAAATAAAAGATGTTTTAGGGATTTTATAAGAATTTTCTAATTAAACAAGTAAAAATTCATATCGTAAAATAGCAAATAAATAGGTAACAATGGCGAAAAATCAAAGTTTCATTTTTAAAGAGTAAAGAATGAAATTATCTATCTCCCCATATTTTTAAAATATTTTTAGGATAAAAAATGAATTAAATATGAATTTTACAAGATTAAATCCATAAAACACAAATCAATTCATAAAATCATTTTAAAATCCTTATAAATCAAAATAAATCCATCTAATATTTTTAAAACTCAAATTGACAAATATAATTAATAATGCAAAAGATTTCGTGATTTATACTAATTTTGATGATTTTATAAAATTTCCAAAAGGTAAATAACATATGATTTAATTAGAATTTAATCCCCAAAATAAAAATAAGAATACGTAGACTTATCTGACACATATAAATCATCAAATAAACCCACAAAACAAAATCACACATATTTCACTTCCTCAAAAATAATCACGTCACATAATTCACATTTAATAATAAATAAATAATTATAAATATCACAGAAATTTCTAAGGCGTTATAATAAGCTTGCTTTTTCTCTCTTTTTCTCTTGATTTGACTAGTTGGTGTGTGATATTTGCTATGTATCCCAGCTGCTAGAAAGCCTATGTCACTCCCAAAACACTTGGCAAGATTGTGTGGTGTGCAAAAAGGTGATGACAAGAAGCCTTGTTGGCATGTTCTTGATCAAACACCTCTTAAATCCTTTTTGTTTTGTTTTTCTTGATTTTCTTTTCCACCAAATTCACTTGATATAAGGCCCTAGATGATCATGCATGGTTTCTAATCTCGTTACGTTATTTAATCCCTAATTTGTTTCGCGTTCGCTTAATCTCGTTGTAAAATTCTAATGATTCATAAAACGTTATACTAACTCGGGGGTTTTCGTTCTAAATCCTTAAATCACCTTAAATAAAATAATAAAATATAAATCCTTGAATCCTTGATTCAAATAACTCACTTGTCTTGATCGCATTGATATGCTCTTCACAGCTCGGTCAAATATTCTATAAAAATATAGTTTGGAATTTCTGAATTCTGATCACGTATACATACACTTATTTACCTCGTAGATCACTAATATAACTTCGAAATATCCATTTCCTATCCCGTACATAGGGTGACATGAAAAATTTTCCTAGTCCCTAAAATCACTATTCATCCCAATAATTAAATTTTTCTCAAGTACAGAAATTTGGGTTATTACAGTCTTCCCTCCTCTATCAACGTAGGCAATAACTAAGGTTGCTTATCTCGTACTCTACTTTCCAATATCTTCTCATCACATTTATCAATTTTATGCTCTCGTACCTCGATTATAAATTCTCATGCTATACCGTCTTTTCCATCTCTGATACTCCTCTCCCGTTCTTTAACATACCTCTATTTTCATATCGGCTCATCATTTATATACGTATTTACAAAATTACGAAAATGTGTACCATCTATCTCGTCCATCGCTCTCATGCCATCGGCCATCGTCATATTAAAAATCCTAGCGATCAGTTGGTTGCCATAACTCCACCGCTTTGTCGTAATGCCGTTGGTCCCGTTGCCGGCGCTTTACGGTATCCAGAAATATGACCCTCCTTTCCACATTTGTAGCAACATACTCCTTTCTTGGGATAATTAATCTGTTGATGCCCCTCTTGACCACGGTTGTAACATCTACCTTCTGATTTTGCACATACTCTCGGATGCTTCTTTCCACATGTCTATTTTAATCTCTCTTTCCTACTTAGGGTATTAGCCACCACATTGGCCTTCCCCGACTAGTAATTATTGCACCTCGAAATCCTTCACTAATTATACCCACTTCCTTCGTTTATCCTTATCCTGACTCTATCCTCAAAATACACCTTACCCTCAATAGTAAATCCCAATTATGCCTTAGAATTCCTCATATTCTTTTCTCTTACTAATCATCAAATATACCTCTTTCTTCTCATCTTTATCCTCCTGAATCAATTCCCTCTCAGCCTTTACTCTAGCTGCTTCTAATACCCATATCACATAGCTCCTTATTTAGAACACTACATCATTATATTCAATCTATTGTTTCAATCTCTGTTGAAATATTCTAGCTCCTTCCTCCTCCAAATCCATACATAATACCATCATACTCTTCTTATCTTGTTTCCATCTATAAAATCCACTCTATTTATCTCTTCTACACTTCTCCCAAAATCACAGCCTCACTCGATTCAACTATCCCAATATGGTTTAGTCTAATAAAACTGCATACCCATGAAATATTTATTTATGAAAACAAAACAGTACATATCTGTACATAGACATATATATATATATATATATATATATATATATATATATATATATATATATATATATATATATATATATATGTATACATAACTCTATGTACTCATTTAATAAAAAAATTAACCCAAAAAATAAATCATGGATACGCATTTTTCTCTTCCCAATTGATTCTACTACTGGTATCGACCATCATGCCTCCACCCTAACTACCCCTTGAGGTTATACTATATAACTTCCAGATCGGTTTCCGTGTTTCTAACTCTCCTTCTCTTGTCTTGAGGGTATCACAAAAACAGTCCCTATCCTTATCGACTCATATCATCTCTAAAGAATTCCATAACTACGTTCCTCAAACACTAAGGGTCTAACTTGACTCAACTTTGGTACTACCCCTAGTAGTCCAACCACAAATTCTACCTAAGATATTTCTTCCCTTCCTTATCTCGTCATAACTTCTTCTACTCTCGTTCTAAGGTTTATAACCTACTGCTCTTATACCATCTCTGTAACGCCCCCTAATCCCTTACCAGGAATCCAGGTCGTCACAACCTTAACAATACCTTTGCGGAATATTCAATCACCTGCTCACAATATAATATACAACAGTAATCATAATAAATTCCATAACCTGCTCCACAGGTTATAGTCTTGGAACAAGTACTTACTAATCCAAAAGTGTTTAGACATCAGAGTATCCTCCAGAATCTTATTACAACTTCAAAGTACTGGATAATAAAGCATTAACAACTTCTTCCCAGCTTGCACCCTCCTGTAGTATTAAAAAACACTGCTAATGGAATATATTCAGGAGATTCTTGTCTGTGGGGTTGTAATGGATGATCAGTCCTTACGTCTAATATTTTTACTACAGGTGGAGGGGGGAGCCGACTTGCTCGGCCTTGATCACCCCAGGATGAGCCGACTTGCTCGGCCTTCACCCTAAGCCGCATCCGGGCTTTCATACATATTTGTTATCTCCAGTCCAGAACATAAAGTGCCAGAGAACCCCTGATCACCTTCAACAATTCTCGTCTTAGATGTCACGTATAATTCCACGTGCACCTCAATATACTCCTTATCTTAGATGACACGTACAATTCCACGTGCACCTCAATTCATAATAGTTATTATTGTTCGGAAACAATGAACGATTACTACTTCCAATAAATCACTCTCCTCTCGAAATATAAGAGGAAAAATATGAACGACTACTTTGATAATGGATTCGAATAAAATGATCCAGATCAAATCTCTCATCATCTCCAATAATTAACAAGATAGTTTTTCAAAACATTTATCTCCCTTCGAGTACGAACAATGTACCTCGATACTTGTCCCAATCATATGAATCAATAACTATTATACATACTACTATACTTATATACTATCCGGATGACATTCACAACAATAATATATATACATGCATTCAATTGCATCAATATCCGGTAGTTGAGTAACGAGATGAAATACTTGCAACTTGCAAAGAAACATTTTGAACTAACATATACCATACATTGAAACATATATACTCTGAACAATAGAGTAGGGTTTAGTATACTTGCCTGGTGCTTCGAATGTAGTAGGGGCTTGTGGCGGAATCCGACAATCTAAACAAGTCAAGAAAACATGCGATTAATCCCCTGTACGATCCATTTATAACTCAACGTTTAGACACTTAAGCAAATCACAAATAAGGCACTAAGGGGTCCCTCTAGGCTCGTACTAAGTCCACGTTAATCGACAAATACTTAAATAATAAGTTTGGTTTGAAACCAATCCTCAAATTCAATTTATACTTAAACACTTATAAGTTTGGTTTCTAAGTCGAGCTCTTAGGGGTTTTCAAGTGCGCAATCTCGGCTTACACATTTTTATAAAATCGGAAAATAATATTTTTAACTCAAAACCTTCGTACATACTTTGCTAACTGACCTTAGCATTTATCCTCAAAATTCCATATTATAAATCGAATTTTAAGGGTCTCAATCATAGCCTCAAAGTAGGTACATTTCTGCAGTTCCATTCCCCAAACTTTCACTAGAACTAGCATAACTCTTAAACCGTAAACTCTTTTAATGCGATTCTTGGGGCAAAATAAACTAAACATCCATACCTACACAAACATATGCAGTGGTGATTTTATAAATAATATTATGGTCTCGGGGCTCACTGTTTTTATGGGTTACCAAAATTTCGCCATTACGACGGCTATAAACCGAACATTTCCATTTTACGATCACTCCAAACAACCAACCAAAGCAACCAATTCATTCTCAACATCAACCAACATCCATTTTATATCTATAATTCCAGTGGTGAGACTAAAATCCATCACCCATCATTTTTCATATTTTACAAAGCCAAATAATCACTGAATCACTTAACATAATCTTATCTTTACACTAACATCAAAACTCCATTAAAACTCATAAAAACTCAAAGCATGGTTTAGAGTTTAACCTTCCTTGAAGCTCTAACAACACTAACAAAGCTTGATACACCTTATAATAGCCTTGGGTAGCCTTAACAAAGCCTAAAAAGCCATGAACAAATCATAAAAACAACATAAAACACTATTCCTTACTATTCATCATCACTTTGTAAAATCTGTATAAAATCCAAAATTTAGAGATTAGTTCTCAAATTCTACTCTTCAAGGGCTTTGTTTTGAGTTCTAGCTCATCACCATGGTATGCTTGAAGCTCGACTTATTGATTTTCTAAGATGAGAGATCGAAACTGCCATGGACAGGACAGTTCTGGATCTCCACCTTGGAGGAGGGATTTGACTAGGCTACACTCCTTTGCTGGTCATGAAATTTTAAATTTGTGTTCTCCATACAATGAGGAAGCTATGGTTCAAATTAGGTGATGTAACACCTCCAGATCCGGGGTCAGGGATCGGGTCGTTACGGTCTCATAACTCATACATAATACTTGACTTGAGTCCAAAATCAATAAGTAGCATGCTATGACCCCACAATAATATCCATACACACACACACACACACACAGAGTTATAGTCCCAGAGATGAAATTGTAATAAGTCTTACATAAAAGGGTTTACGAATAAAAGTTATTACAATCCAAAAGGATAACATCATAAGTTTAAAAGTTTTGCCGTTGATTACATTAATTATACATATAGTTAAACAGGAAACAAAAGCTGTCTAACTATGCCACCTCAGCAATGGCGGCTAGCATCTCAGCGGGGAGTCCGGTGGGTTGGGTAACCCGCTTACGCCGAGTCCGCCTGATGCGAGCCATCTGTCCTAGCTGTTGTTGTGACATGATAAATAAGCAAGGGTGAGCAATAGCCCACCAATAAATATATAAACAGGATAGTGATAGTATATAACAGTTCGAAATATCATTATTTCCATATGCCATGCATTAACGAAGTTAGTGCCGGTATAATATAAAGAATGAAGTTACAGGGTAACTTAAAGTGTTTATTTTGTGGAAATATCTGCTAAGTCAAAATAAGCAAGATATTATCATTTATCATATAAGAAGGAAATTGCAAGGAAAATATTGCAATTCCAGTTATTAACATTTTTCGAAGTCCTACAACCTGAAAGAAGTCTCTTCGATACGTGTTGCGGAAGACACCGTCAACCTGAAGAAGTATCTTCGATACATGTTGCAGGGAATTCCTAATTTGGGAGATGAACCAATACTGGAGTTATCACGCGCCAGCTGTCCCACTCCCTGATGATCAGTCAGGGATGGTACAGCCCAATATAGTTTACTACCGGTAGAAGGAAGAACTGATGGCTCCACTTGTCGATTGCCTTTAATAGTAACTCCCTGGCCAATGGTTAGGCCTTGTGATGGACCGCGCGACTCGGCCTCTTACACACGACTCCTAGTTCGAATAAATCCACAGCCTTGAAACGTAGAGTTTGTCCTCCCTTCCCCAAGTGAAATACTTGTTGATAAGACTCCACAAAGTAGTCGTATCTAGTTGGAAAGGAAAATTCACCAACATTTCCCAAGATTTTGCTTGTTAAATTGATTGCTTTGGCCTCAAGTTTGTTGTAGTTTTGATGTGTTTTGTTTAATTGTGCAGGGTTGAAGAAATGACGATTAAGGGTGTAGTTTCCGTCATTTTGGAGTTGATTTATGATATGGAATGAAGAATGGAGGCCAATGTCAGCTACCAAGAAGTATACAATTCAAGAAGGATTAAAGACGGAAGCTCATGCAAAAGGAATGGGAAGAAAAAGCTGAAAAACGAAGAAAAAATAATTCCGGCAGTTTGCAACCTCGTAGAATGCGCCAATTTTGAGCAGTCTGCGCGAGATTTCATGATTTTATGCAGTTTGGAGCCGCGTAGTCTGCGCCAGTTTCGCGCAGGGTGCGCCAAGATGCGCTGAAAATTCCAGTTTTGCCCTTATTCGATCTGAAATTGTATTTTACGTAGTTTTTGACACCTAAACCGAATTGTAGTTGTATTTTAAGGTATTTTCTTGCTGGGCAAGATGTCTAGGGCCTATAAAAACACATCCATCGCTTGTAATCATATCATTACATACGATTATCATATCATAACTTAGAATTGCAAGGGAGAAAAGTGAAGAAGGATTCAACGCTCGTGACAAGCACGGATCTAGATCTACTTCATCTTTTGTAGACCTTGGATTATAGATTTGTTTTCTCAACTCTTCGCTTATTTAATATTATTGTTCTTTTCTTTCATATCTTGTTTATTATCATGTTTTCATCAAATCCCATGACGATGAACGGTTCAATTATGAACTAATCGTTGTCATGGGATTCTAACGGATTTATTTATGGAACTTAGTATCTTGATGCTTTAAAGATCTGTGTGTGGTGTGTAATTGATATCCTCGTATGGTTAATCTTAATGCTTTTAGATGCGTAGCTAACATCTGAATTGAATTGTTAATCTCTTGTGAAGTGAAAGTGGATCTTGAGATTTAGAACTTGCCATGCTAGAATAGGTTCATAATTGTTTATCAATATGATTCGTGGTGTGAGATGAAAATACTTATACTACCCTATGTGATCTTAATGGATAACCTGTTCTTCAACCGTTATGTTTTCAAATTCTATAGACATATAGGGTCTAAGCATAATTGGTGTCTAATCATCTTCTATCTCTTTTGTGGATGTATGTTTAGTTTGGTATGCGTATGCTATTAGCTAACGTATACTTGTTTCGTCTTATCTGATCAGATATCAAAACCATTGCATATAGAGATTAAAGGCATCAGATCTAAGAGAAGTATTTAATGAAGTTAGGATCTCATGTTTATTCTCATATTAGTAATTCGATTTCAATCTCAACAGTTACTTTAATTCTTAGTTTAATATTTGCATCCTAGTTTAATTTAGATAATCAACCCCAAATTTGTTATTTTTCTTAGCAGTGAATTAAAACTATACATTGTTGCATAAGTACATCTACTAAATTAAAACCTATACCAGATCTCTGCGGAACGAACTTGATTTTATCTATATTACTTGTGACCACGTATACTTGCGTGATATTGTGTTAACACTTACCCCTCGAATGATGAGAAGGTACTGTTGAGTATTGAATACAGTAAAAGAATACAGAGGGGGGGGGGGTGAATGGATTCTTGAACTTTTCTTCGTTCTTGAATCTTTGTAGCAAGATAAGTGATGAGTGTGTGAGATATGAAGATGCGGATAATTAAAGACAAACACAACACAATATCACTTTAATCTAATATCTTATTAGATAAAGATTTTGCTACAATCTGTGAATACAAATGATAGTATTCTCAGCTTCGTTTTTCTCAAAGAGATATTTTCTGAGTATTTGAGAAACTTCAACACCTTAACAGCTAAGGAAGTGAGGCTGTATCCTTATAGACATGGATACACCCACTTACTACAAATGAGGTAGGTAAAACAAAAACACTTTCCAGTCTGTCTATCTCATTTTAGTAAGAGTCCAAACGGCTACAGATTTGACTTTGAAAAGCCTGTTTAGATCCACTTCTTCAGCTCCTTGTCCCTTGTCTTATCTCTCCAAGCTTCTTTGTAGGCTTTCCAGCATGCTTTATAGGACAGAGTCAAATAAAGTATCCTGGCTTGTTGCAGGTTTCTGACTTGTACAATTCTTCAGTATTTTGTCCTCAAGAATGTATTCGAGAAGTGACTAAGTGAGTGATTCGAGAACTGGAGTTGACTTGATCGATAACTCTGAGTTCTCGAATAGTGTTATCTTGACATATCGAATCACTTCTCGAATAGCTCTTTTCTCTGGGACTCCTTGAGATATCGAATAGCATATTGAGTCTTTGAGATATCGAATGTAGCATTGACTTGTTGACCCTTTGAGAACTCGAACTGTTGACTCCTTGAGTTCTCGAACCGTGTAATAGACATATCGAATCCCTGAGATATCGAATGAGATATCGAGAGATATCGAATAGTGTCTTCTGAGATATCGAACTCCAGACTTCTCGAATGCTAGACTTCTCGAATAAACAAATGTACTTCTCGAATTAGTACTTAGGCAATTTCTTCATTTCTTCAATTCTTCAAATCCCAACTGTGATTATTTGACAGTCTTCATTTCCTTGCTTGAGGCATGAACCTTAGAACTTCTTTCAAGCTTTATTCTTGACTTAGTAGGTACAGTTACACAGATAGAATTTGATGCCTATTACATAGTACAAACAAGTAGAAACTCTACAACTAGAGGTTCCCTCAGTTAAGAGGTCATGTAGGTAATGCATAGCATTACGAACCACTTGGGCTTGTTATTAGATGTATTCAGGCATGCCTCTGTGACTAACAATCTCCCCCAAATTGTGAGTAAGACCCTTAGTCACAATTTCATGTCTGATAACAAGCCTAACATACATAAAGATAAAACTTGACAGTACAGGTATGAATTTCCATTAGCAATTTGGATAGAACTACAGAGTGAGTAATCTTACAGCCTATGATGAAGAACTAGCCATTGTCTTTTGATTCCCTTTCCATAGCCTTGGCTTGAAATTCATCATATTCTTTCTCTCTTCTTTCTTTCTCCTTCCTTGTATTCTCATCCATAGCTTTTATTATTTCTGCCATAGCATCCAATTCTTCAAGCAAAATTGAGTCTTTGAAATCTTCAAGTACTGGTTCCAGAATATTTGCAGGATAGTGGTTGAGTAGATTCATTCTGATGTTGACTTGATTTCCATTTCTCCTCCTATACTTTACCATGTAGGGGTTGAACTGAACTCTACACAAACCCTTTTTCCTCAGCTTTTCTGCTTCACTTTCCAGTCTCTCAATTTCTCTCTCTCTTGCCAGCCATTTCTCAAAACACCCTTTTCTGACTTTTTCCTCATGATCTCTCTTCATTTTCACAAAATCAATTAGCTCCAGCTTCCATACTCTCTCCACTTTATCTTCTGAGCTCAACAGTGCAATGATTCTCTCTATGTCATATAGCTTGCCCCAGTGTTGACATCCTCCTTGTTTGAATTTCTCCTCCCTTCCATCAGAATATTTAATCTCAAGGCAATTATCAACAATGGCAACATGATAGATTCTTTGAGCTTGCAAAAATTGCAGTTGGTCTACATCATAATCTTCATCTAGTGGTTGGAGTTTTAGGCCTGGATAGATTG
Organism: Saposhnikovia divaricata; assembly: GCA_036435485.1. NCBI lineage: Eukaryota > Viridiplantae > Streptophyta > Magnoliopsida > Apiales > Apiaceae > Saposhnikovia > Saposhnikovia divaricata. The sequence goes on along the minus strand of CM071595.1, from coordinate 61,850,213 downwards.
TCAGGGTTTTTGATATGGTTGGCTTTGATTTCCTTGCAGCTTGCTTGAACTTGATTCTTTTTACATGATTACTTGGCAGCAGTATGTGACCTTTGTTTGTAGACCATTGTAGTATTCCATTAGCAGTTTGCTTTTTGAAACATACAGATGGTTTCTTGACTTGAATCTTCTTCTCTTCTTGAGGTGGCAAGACAGTTGCAGAAGCCATAGATGCAAATTTTGAAAGGTCACTACTGGCAGCATTCACCCTAGACTTAGAGTCTTGCGTTGTGGTGAGGTTACTGTCAGCAATGCCTGAGGCTTGCTGTCTTCCACTTTTCCTCTCAGAGCCTTTACCTTGATCATCATCATTCTTCCTCTTCTCATCATCCTTCTTCTTCTTCTTCTTGTCTTCATCACCCTTATTACTCCTGTGATGTCTCCCCCTTCCGTCACTTTTATCTTCATCCTTGTCTTGATCTTTGCTTGGGTTGAACTTAGCAGTCTCAGATACAATGCCAGTTGCAATATATGACCTGAGATAAGATATAGCTTCTAATTCTTCTGCTGTTCTTGATCCCTTCTTCTTGATCAGTTTCTTAATGATGGCTATGATGAGATTTTTATTTTGAGGAGTTAGATGCTTAGGAATGACCAGCTGCTTGATATCTTCAATTCTTGTTCCAGCCTGGTAGATAATAGTTCTAGGATCTGTGAAAACTTCAGGTAGCCTTGAAGGTTGACCATTCCTCAAGTCATCATGAAGACTCTTGTTGTTCTCATTTCCCTTCTCAATTAGTCCAAGGAGCACATTCACTTCTGAGTGCTTTAGACTCTGTAGAGTATTGATGGTTAAGTGCCATATCTTGTTCTTTCCTACCATCAATATCTCCTTGAGCCATAGATCATTAAGCCTCCTTGGTACTACAGTGAGACAGTCAATCTGACTCTTCAAACTCTCATGATATAGCAGAGCATCACCAGCCTGTTCTCTAGAGACTTTCAGAAACTCCAAGAATGCATCATCATGATAGACATTTGAGTTTGCAATTTCTTGTAGCTTGGCCTCAGTGACCACCTTCACTTCTACTGGCTTGGCACTCTTAGATATTGAGATTTGAGGCTTGTCAGATGGCATACTCCCTGCAACCACTGTGGTTGTGATAGACTGCCTTTGACCATCAGGAGTAGTGATGTGCACAGTTGGTAGAGTGACAACTGGCAGAGAAGTGGGAGGCTTGGGAGGCTCATCAACTTTGTCCTTTCCTTTTCCAGGCACATGAGTAGTAGATTTCAAAGTTCTCTGATGGCCACCCTCAGTGATCTTGATGCCCTTTTCTAGTGGTCTCTCCCCCTTTGGATTTGAGTTCTTTGATATCCTCTTCTCCCCCTTAGGCTTGTTGACAGACACAGGGGCTGTAGGAGGCACCTTTGGAGTTGAAGATTCATCAGGTAGAGGGAGACCCATGTGCTTCATCATTGCAGACAACATGGATTGTTGATGCAGAAGAACATCAGCTGTGGTGGTGGCTTGAGTGTTCAACTGCTCAGTCAGAGTTGTCACAGTGTCTGTAAGATGAGCATTGGACTTGTGGAGAGAGACTACCTCCTTTTCAAGAGTATCCACTTTAATGAAGAGTTCATTGGCCTTAAAACCAGATAGGGATTGATCCTTCAGTCTCTGCACTTCGAACCTTGACATCTCATGCGCAGGAACCTCAGTGACCAGCTTGTCTCCATATTGATTTGCAATGAGGGTCCTGAGCATGGCATTGGCATCAGTTGTCTGATCTGATAAGGATTGAAATTTGTGCCCCAGACCTGTGACAGCATCCTTGAGAATAGCCAAACCATTGTCCATCCTGGTGCAAGTAGCATTGCAGGTTCGAATGTCCTTGAGAACAGTCTCCAATTGAGGGAATTTAGCATCAAAAGTCCTCTTGATCTCATGCACCTCCTTGGTTGTAGCTGAACACACTTCATTAATTTCTGTCTTTAAGCCTTTACCAAGATAGTGTGCAGCCTTGAGAATGCCTTTATAGCTATCATTCACTGCTTCAAACACATCAGTAGGGTTGAGAGATTTGGCATTGGACCCTAGTGAAGTGATGTACTCTTCTCTGAGGTACTGGAGACCTTCTGAGAGAGGGATTGAATTGGTTCCTTGCAGCCAAGCATCGATATTCCCATCTCTCTCAGTTTCATCTATGATCTTCTCCTTCTGTAGCTCTACATCCTCTTTGTGACATAGGAGAATAGCTTCATAGTCTGGATTGGGCATGTTTGCAGTGAGAAGGTGCTGAGCAATTTTTCTGAACTCAGGGATCTGATCCACAACTAAGCTTTGAAGTGCTTCAACCGTCAATTGTGGTGGAACAGGCCCTGATCCTGAAGCACTGTCATGTTGCACAGGCTTCAGCCATTGAGACATAAAGTTAGAGCTAGAGCTAGGCTCCTCAGTTACAGATGCAACTTCTGCAACCGGATGAACAGACTCTACTACTGCTGTCTCCACAGAAGTGGGATGAGTTACAACAGTAGTTGACACAGGCACAGAGTCTCTAGTAAGAACTAGTGAATCCTCTGTGTTTGTGATGGTGTCATTAGGATATGCCCCAGCATGCATTCCCTGACCATCCAAATGTGGTACCTGGGTGGTGAGCAAGGTGTCATGCACCAAGTCACTTGAATTCATTGGCTCATCAAAGGAAAAGAATTCTTGATGATCAATGCCTTGCTCCTCAATTGCTTGAGTTGCAGGCTTCAAAGAAATATGAGTGGTAGATTCTGAAAGAGAAGTGTGTTGTAGACAAGATTTTGGCAACTCCCCCTGAGAAATAGAGGGAGTTTCAGTTATGATGTGCTCTCCACTCAGTGTTGTGCCAGCCTTATCACTCCCTTGTGCTGACTCTTTACAGATAGGTGCATTGGGGAGGATGCTTGATTCTATAGATGCATCCTGTTGAGAGGATACATCTAGTGAGCTGTGTGCCCCTGATTTTACAACTTCAGCCATTTGAGTGACTGAAGAGGTGGTTTTAGACTTCTTCTTCTTCTTTAGGCTTATGATAGGTGACTCAGGTGTCTCACTTTCTAACCCTAGTTCTACAGCCAAGGCTGCTTCAGTTAAGATTTCTAAAGGTTCAGAAGCAGCCTGTTTTCTCTTCTTTTTACTAACATCACCCTTTTGAGAGGATGATGCAGTTGGCTCTTTGCTGGATAGAGTGTTTGGCTGAGGGGGTTGGTTAGCAGGCCTTGGGTTAGCACTTTGTTCTCCTTGCTTAGGCTGTGCTAACTGTGATTTTGAATCAAATATTGGCATGTTGTGGGGGTAAGACCTAAACAAACCCTCCATGTGGGGAGTTATGCTAAGTCTTACATCCACATCATTCCTAGTCTCCAAATTACCAAAAATGAGTTTGGTCATGGACTTAGGATAGCCTATTTTACTCTTATCTACTCCAGGCAATTCAATCAAAGAAGCATTTTTAAAGTTAAGCACTGATTGAATAAAGCGAGGAAAGAAAATTTCATTACCTCTCTTGGCTGTGGTCTGACCAAGTCTCCCATAGAGTTCCTGTAGGATGAGAAGTCCAACATCTATCTTTCTCCCATGAGCCAAGGCATAGGCAAGCTGCTGCACGGGTGTACTAATCTGATCAAAGCTTGATTTCCGTGCAGTGAATACTTGAAGGAGTGTAGCAAATACAAAGCTCCATTCTTTCCTCAAGAACTTCCTATTCAACTTTCCCAGCTTGATAGTATCAGAGTAGTTGATGAAGTCAAAGAATTCTTCCAATTCATCATTGGAGGCCAGAGCATCATACGTCTCTTGCTGCATATCCAAGGCTTGATTCATGTCTGCAGTGGTGATAGTGATATCCTCTCCTTGAATCTTGCAGTGAACAATATAAGAGGTGATAGCATTCTCAAGAGCGATGACCTCCACAGTAGCAGTCTTCCAGAATTGTTCCAATAGATCTATGTACAGAGTTGGGTTGGCTGAGAGCGCACTCTTGATGTATGATTCAGACAACCACCGAACAAAGCACTTGAAATTGGCATTCGGTGCTTCCACATCACTGGAGATTGCGATGAAATTAGTTTGGGATGGTATGGTGAGTTGAGTGTTTGCCATTTGGGTAGAGAAGAAAAGAGAATTAGGATTGAAGAAGAAATTCGCAGTTAGGGTTTTTCAGAGGTTTCAGGAGTTGAGATGCTTGAGAAATCGAACGAAATGAATTGAATAGTTGTGAAGTTGTATATATATATATGAATGTCTTGAGTTGTCGATAGATAAGTGTTCTGTAGCGACAAGTCATTCGAGAAGTATGAAACAACTATTTGAGAAGTCAAGAAAGGCTTATTCGATATCTCAGGCAGTTTTTAACTCACAGCTGGCAGTGATTTAACTCAGAAAATAATTCAAAGTTAAGTAAAATATATTTTTATGAGTGAAATGAAGGTTTGAATATAAATCCAAAAAGCGATTAAGTGTCAGCGAAAAATCAGCCTTTTCAAATGATTCGATAACTCAAATGCAGCATTCGAGAACTCTATCATTAGAGAACTAAAATACTCTATTCGAGAACTCAAAGTGTGCTATTCGATTTCTCTAAAAGACACTATTCGAGAACTCAAGAGGGTTCTAGATAGGCCTATTCGAGAACTCGAGCCAAGACATAACAATGAACCATTCGAGAAGTCTGACTTATCGAACTGTACTTTTCACTCATAAAATTCAATTTCCACTATCCTTTAAAATTTACTAGAAATATTCATTGACGAATATTCTACCAAATTAAATAGTGGTTTACTCAAAATTTTTACAGAAATTTCAAGCTACATATGTATGATTTTCAACATGTGCAGCATTGGAATATTTATACATCATACTCCAGCCAATACTTACTTCAGAAATATTAGGCATTTGATAAAGTAAGTATTTACTGCTGCAACAATCTAGTTGATATATTCACTTAGCCAGAATTCGAAGAATTCAGCATTCCAATCTCACTGACCAGCCTAGTGAAGGTGGCTTCATCTAATGGCTTAGTGAATATGTCAGCTAGTTGTTTATCTGTAGAGACATAATGCAACTCAATGGTTCCATTAGTTGCATGTTCTCTAATGAAATGATATCTGATGTCAATGTGCTTTGTCCTAGAATGATTGACAGGATTGGCAACTATAGAGATTGCACTTGTGTTGTCACACATGATAGGAATTCTTTCCAACACAAGTCCATAATCTCTAAGTTGGTTTCTAATCCAAAGCACTTGAGCACAGCAACTTCCAGCAGCTATGTATTCAGCTTCAGCTGTGGAAGTTGACACAGATTGTTGTTTCTTGCTGTACCAAGAGACTAACCTTTGTCCAAGAAACTGGCAGCTACCTGATGTGCTTTTCCTATCCACTCTGCATCCAGCATAATCAGCATCAGAATAACCAACCAGATTGAACCCTGTGTCCTTAGGATACCATAACCCCAAGTTTGGTGTGCCTTTCAGATATTTGAAGATCCTTTTTATTGCTATCATGTGTGATTCCTTTGGGTTTGATTGAAACCTTGCACATAAGCATGTAGCAAACATGATATCTGGCCTACTAGCAGTGAGGTAGAGTAGAGAACCAACCATGCCTCTGTAGATTGAGATATTTACCTTTTTGCCCTTAGCGTCATCATCTAACTTGGTGGCAGTGGCCATGGGTGTCTTCGCAGGTGAACATTCTTCCAAATCAAATTTCTTCAGTAAATCTTTAATGTATTTGGTTTGACTTATAAAAATGCCATCCTTCCTTTGACTAACTTGCAGTCCAAGAAAGAATGTTAATTCTCCCATCATACTCATCTCATATCTGCTTTGCATGAGCTTAGAGAATTTTTCACACAGCTTCTCATTTGTAGAGCCAAATATGATATCATCCACATAGATTTGAACTAGGATAATATCATCACCATGTTTCTTGTAGAACAGTGTCTTGTCCAGTGTGCCTCTAGTGAATTGATTCTCCAGTAGAAATTGTGATAGTGTGTCATACCATGCCCTAGGAGCTTGCTTGAGTCCATACAATGCTTTAAGTAATCTGTAGACAAAGTGGGGAAACTGTGGATCCTCAAAGCCAGGTGGTTGTTGCACATATACTTCTTCTTCCAACTCCCCATTCAGGAATGCACTCTTGACATCCATTTGATAGACCTTGAAATTAGAATGTGCAGCAAATGCCAAGAAAATTCTGATGGCTTCTAGTCTAGCAACAGGGGCAAAGGTCTCATCATAGTCAATACCTTCCTGTTGAGAGTATCCTTTTGCAACCAACCTTGCTTTGTTTCTTATGACTACACCATTTTCATCCATCTTATTCCTTAGAACCCATTTAGTTCCAACAACGGTTCTATCCTTTGGTGCAGGCACTAGTTCCCATACTTTGCTCCTTTCAAATTGATTTAGCTCCTCTTGCATAGCAATTATCTAGTCAGGATCCAACAATGCATCATCAAGTTTCTTAGGCTCAACTTGGGATAGAAAGCAGCCATAGAGACATTCATTTATAGTTGCTCTCCTTGTCCTTACTCCTGCATTTGGATTTCCAATTATCTGATCTGCAGTGTGTGATCTATCCCATTTCCTTGTATGTTCAGATTGATTTCTCATCCTTGATGTTGCTTCATCATTTAGATCATGATCATCTACATTTCCTCCCCCTGTGAAGTTGTCACTCCTCACAGGTGTATCTTGGATGCTTGTTTCTTCATTGTTGGTTGACACAGGTTCTTCATTCACTTGAGTTTGTTGGATTATGAGTTCAGATTCACTTTCAATCTCCTCATCAGAGTCATCTAGATTGTCAAACTTCAAGGGATCTTTATCTTCATCATTGGCTTCTTCTAATCCAGGTAGTTTGCTGTCATCAAATGTTACATCTGTGCTCTCCATTACTTTCTTTTGACAAATGACATAAACTTTGTATGCAATTCTTTCCATAGAATAGCCAAGAAAGATTCCTTCAAATGCCTTTGCATCAAACTTTCCAACATATTCTGAATTATCTTTTAGCACAAAGCACTTGCTTCCAAAAGTATGAACATACTTTAGAGTAGGCTTCTTTCCAGTCATCAAGTTGTAAGGTGTCTTTCCAGTGTTTTTGTTGATGAGGGTTCTGTTTTGGATGTAGCATGCAGTGCTCACAGCCTCAGCCCAAAAACATGTAGGCATCTTTGCATCAAGTAGCATTGTTCTAGCAGCCTCTATCAGAGTCCTATTCTTTCTCTCAACAACTCCATTTTGTTGTGGGGTCCTTGGAGCTGAGAATTGTTGAGAAATACCATTTTCTTTGCAGAATGCTCCAAGCATGGCATTTCTGAATTCTGTCCCATTATCACTTCTTAATGCAATCACACTTGCATTTATGGCCTTTGCTTCTTTGTCAACTTTCTTTATGTGCTCAATGATTACTTGTGGAGCCTCATCCTTTGATGCCAGAAATTCTACCCATGTATACCTTGTAAAATCATCAACCATCACTAGAGCATACTTCTTCCTTCCTAGTGACATAATATTGACAGGCCCAAACAAATCCATATGAATCAGTTGCAGGGGCTTGGTTATAGATGTCACTGTTTTTGACTTGTGGCTTGATCTTTTCATTTTTCCCTTTTGACACGCCTCACACACTCCTTCTTGACAGAATTCAAGTGTGGGCATGCCTCTCACTAACTCCCTTTTGACTAGGGAATTAATGGCTTTGAAGTTCAGGTGTGATAGCTTCTTGTGCCACAGCCAACTGTCTTCATTTGATGCTTTTGAGTAGAAGCAACAAATTGTGTCCTTGCTTGCAGAGTCCATATTGGCTACAAACAGGCTTCCCTTCCTTACTCCAGACAGAGCAAAATCACCAGTCTTCTTGTGGGTGATCAAACATTCATCTTTGTCAAAGTTCACTTTGAAGCCTCTGTCAGTGAATTGACCAACACTCAGTAGATTATGCTTGAGCCCCTTGACCAGTGCTACATTCTCAATGATGACATTTCCAATTTCCAACTTGCCATATCCCAGTGTGTTGCCAATGCTGTCATCTCCAAAAGCAACCATTGGGCCAGCCTTTTCCTCATACTGTGATAGCAGGGCCATATCACCAGTCATATGATTTGAGCATCCACTGTCCAAAATCCACATGACCTTCTTTTTACTTTCTTTGCCCTGCAAACACAAAAGTATTACTTCTCCTTTGGTACCCAAACGAGTTTGGGTCCATGTGACTTAGTGACAGTTTTATCAAAATCAGCATGCTTATCAGTTTTCTTGATGTTGGTCTTCTTGTCACTGTTGGGAGTCTTAGAATCAGGGTTCTTAGACTTAGGTGACAGAGGTACCTTCCTAACTTTAGGAGGACTTGAAGACTTTGTCCTTGTGTAGTGTGTGTGAACATTATGATTGATACAGCCCTTCATGAATTGTCTTCTCAAATTAAAACAACTAGTCATCACATTCATGTTACATGGCATACAATCAAGTTTATCACAGAAAGGAGAGTCTCTATGTCTTAAAGGCACAGAGCAATCATAGAATGGTTTAGCAACACTACCAGATGGTTTCTTGCAAGCATGAGTCAAATGATTAGAGCTAAAACAGTTTTGACAAACTTTCCTAGGGGCATTTGGCACATAAGCATAGTTGTTATCTTTGTTAATCCCTAATTTGCCATTCCTGTTTGGTCTCTTATTAGTCACTTTCTTCTTAGTCTCATAATTTCCAGCTGAAACAAAATTTACAGATTTCTCAAGTCTAGGTCTACCTCCTACTGGCTCCTTGGCTTTGGTTTTGACATTCTTACTCTCAGAGGATGCTTGTTGTTCATTTGATTGTGCCTCATCTTCATCCTCCAACATTTGCTTGATGAGTAAGGCATCCTCATCAATCTCAAGTGTTGGTGTTTTAAATATTGGATTCTCAGTCTTTTTCAAAACCTGAGGCACCTCCTCTTGAACAACAATGTCATCTTCAATGACTGCATAGCCTTTCCTCTGTTTAAGAGTTTCATAATCAAGTCCAATGGCAGCCTTAGGTCTAGCTAGATTTTTCTCATGATAAGACTGCAATAGACTAGAGGAATTCTTAAATGTCTTCAACTTAAATTCATTTTCAGCTAATTCATCCCTAAGAGCTTTCTCAACTTGACTAGCACATAGAACTTTATTCTTTAGATACTCAATCTCTTGTTTAAGATTTTCTATTTGCACAGTAGTTAGCTCTAGTTCCTCATTTCTCTTATTTAACAGTTCATTCCTAGTAGACAGTTTAGCAATCTCTTCATTAGCAGCAGTCATACTAGTATGAATGTTAAACATCTCAACGGATAGTTGTTCAACCAAAGATTTATATTCAGAAACAGACATGTCTATGGTAGTGAGAGATGGTACCTGTGAGTCTGATGCAGATGGCTCTTCCTTGGAATTGGCCATCAAGGCATAGTTGCAGAATTCTTGTTCTTCCCCATCACTGTCAGAATCATCCCAACACTTCCCTTCAGCTATGTAAGCCTTACCTGGTGTCTGCTTCTTTAGAAGGGCCTCATACTTAGCTTCAAGCTCAAGAAACTCCTTATCCTTCTTTTTAGGCTTCTTGCATTCACTGGCAAAATGCCCTAGGTCATTGCATCTGTAACATCTTACAGATGACCTATCCACATAGCTGGTTTTGAATCTGTTCTTGTTTGTTTTCATAGGTGCCTTGCTCTTGTTGAATGAATGATTTTGAGGTCTAGGCTTGAAGGGCTGATTCCTCTTGAATCTGATGTTTGGGAATTTTCTAGCCATAAAAGCATATGATGTATTTTCCATGCCATCCAGCTCTTCAAGAGTGTAGAACTCATCTTCTTCCTTGTCATCAGCAGGTTCAGTCACTACTTCCTCAGTTTCTTCATCATCTACTATCTCTTCTATTCTCAGCTGACTTGCAGATGCTTCCAGGTCTTGAATAGATTTGTTGACAATCAAGGCACAGGATGTGTTTATCATTCTGCCTTGGTTAGCTTGGATAGCCCTCTTTTGAAGCAACTCAAGCTCGTGTGTCTTTAAAACCCCATAGAGCACATCATACGTGACTTTGTTCAAATCTCTTTCTCTTAGGGATATGACCCTTTGCTCTAGATGGTTTGGTGACGATAGTAGAAACTTCATATTTAATTCCTTAGTGCTGTAAACCTTCCCATTCATTTGGAGCTCAGTCACCAGCTTGTGAAATCTTTCAAACATATCAGTGATACTTTCCTTGGACTGTGCCATGAACGCCTCATACTGTGTGACCAGTATCTGTTTCTTATTTTCTCTTACCTCCTCTGTCCCTTCACATAACACCTCGATGTGATTCCACATGTCCTTGGCTGATTTGCATGATGCTATGTTGACAAACATCGACATATCCATGGAGTCTATGATTAGCAACATGAGGTGGCTGTCTAGGGCAATCTTTTCCTTCTCTGAGTCCGTCCATTTGGATGGCTCTTTTGGAACGTATGATCTAGGAATGACTACTGCGCCCACTGTGGATTCAGCAACTTCTTGTTGTGGTATGAATGGACCATTCTTGAGAATGTCAGGGTAGAGAGGATTGGCAGCTTTGATGAACAACAGCATTTTTATTTTCCAGAGGTTGTAATTCTCTTTGTCGAACTTAGGGACCTTTACCGTACCGGTAGTCTTTGGTGTATTCGAACTCATGATCGTTTTCTGTTTAGATTAAACAACCTGCTTTGATACCACTTGTTGAGTATTGAATACAGTAAAAGAATACAGAGGGGGGGGGGTGAATGGATTCTTGAACTTTTCTTCGTTCTTGAATCTTTGCAGCAAGATAAGTGATGAGTGTGTGAGATATGAAGATGCGGATAATTAAAGACAAACACAACACAATATCACTTTAATCTAATATCTTATTAGATAAAGATTTTGCTACAATCTGTGAATACAAATGATAGTATTCTCAGCTTCGTTTTTCTCAGAGAGATATTTTCTGAGTATTTGAGAAACTTCAACACCTTAACAGCTAAGGAAGTGAGGCTGTATCCTTATAGACATGGATACACCCACTTACTACAAATGAGGTAGGTAAAACAAAAACACTTTCCAGTCTGTCTATCTCATTTTAGTAAGAGTCCAAACGGCTACAGATTTGACTTTGAAAAGCCTGTTTAGATCCACTTCTTCAGCTCCTTGTCCCTTGTCTTATCTCTCCAAGCTTCTTTGTAGGCTTTCCAGCATGCTTTATAGGACAGAGTCAAATAAAGTATCCTGGCTTGTTGCAGGTTTCTGACTTGTACAATTCTTCAGTATTTTGTCCTCAAGAATGTATTCGAGAAGTGACTAAGTGAGTGATTCGAGAACTGGAGTTGACTTGATCGATAACTCTGAGTTCTCGAATAGTGTTATCTTGACATATCGGATCACTTCTCGAATAGCTCTTTTCTCTGGGACTCCTTGAGATATCGAATAGCATATTGAGTCTTTGAGATATCGAATGTAGCATTGACTTGTTGACCCTTTGAGAACTCGAACTGTTGACTCCTTGAGTTCTCGAACCGTGTAATAGACATATCGAATCCCTGAGATATCGAATGAGATATCGAGAGATATCGAATAGTGTCTTCTGAGATATCGAACTCCAGACTTCTCGAATGCTAGACTTCTCGAATAAACAAATGTACTTCTCGAATTAGTACTTAGGCAATTTCTTCATTTCTTCAATTCTTCAAATCCCAACTGTGATTATTTGACAGTCTTCATTTCCTTGCTTGAGGCATGAACCTTAGAACTTCTTTCAAGCTTTATTCTTGACTTAGTAGGTACAGTTACACAGATAGAATTTGATGCCTATTACATAGTACAAACAAGTAGAAACTCTACAACTAGAGGTTCCCTCAGTTAAGAGGTCATGTAGGTAATGCATAGCATTACGAACCACTTGGGCTTGTTATTAGATGTATTCAGGCATGCCTCTGTGACTAACAGGTACACACAGACTTAATGAGTTCATAGCAACCAAGTTGCGAGTGAAAAGGATAAATTATGACCGGGAAGTCAACAAGATAAATAACCTTTCTCAAGTAAGGTTCCCTTATAATTTAAGAGATATATTCGAGTGAAGAATGGAATCTTGAGGACCTTTCTTAATATAATATTAATCGTATGACTCCGAAGAATTTTCAGAATGATCGAAGGTCGAAGATAATATTTGAAGAAGAATAAACAACATTGAAGTTGTTTCCAAGTATTGAATAAATATTTATAGAATATTTATTGAGTCGGAAATATTTAATGAATGAAAGAATATTTTCAATCAGAGTATTTCTCAAAATAATCCTTGAAGGAATATGAAGAAAATATTTATTGAATAAATAATTACTTAAATGAATATTAAAAATAATATTCATTTAATAAATAATTTTGAAAGGAATGTTTGGAATAATATTCGTTAAGTAAATAAGACTTCAAAGTAATATTCAAAAATAATATTCATTTAATAATTAATAATTTAAATGAATATCCAAGTGATATTCATTTAATAAATCAAACTTCAAATGAATATTCGAGAATAATATTCACTTAATACATGATGTTCTAAATGAATATCCGAATGATATTTATTTAATAATCGAAGATTTTAGAGAAATATTTGAAATAATATTCGATAAATGGTCGTCTTTAGATGAACAGTGAAGGATAAGGTTTATCGGATGAATAACGTTCAAATAAATATTAAAAGTAACATTCGATAATTAATTAATCTCAGACGAATATTCAACTAATTATTCGTCGACCAAAGAATGGAAAATATTTACCTAAATATTTTCCTCCGAAAGTAATCTCGATATATCAAGAAATACTGACTCCCGGTCTATATTCAACAAATAGGATTCATATGCCCTTCTCTAAGGGTGTTAACAACATCCGGCTTATAATCGATATATTATCTATCTACTTATAAGCCAAAGAACAATCAGGGAACAAGTATATCAATATGACTTGAAAGTAGGCATGCATGCTATGGCATATGTATAACAGAAAGCATATATATTCACAACAACAGCCTAAAAAGGGGAAGTTGAAACTTGCCTGGTAATCGAGTATGAGTAGGAGTAGTGGTAGGGTATCCCGGGTCAGCTCGGCGATCTATAAATAGTCAAGAGATTCGAGGTTAATCTCTTAACACTTTTAAAAAGGTTAAGTATTAACTTAAGTCGAAACATGTTTTCGAATTATCTCGTTAAACCCCTTTTTAGTGTAACTCTTTTTATTACTGATACGATTCGACATTTGTTCATCCTTAAGACATGTCATCGTACTCACACTTAGTGTATACTTAAGTCGCATAAGTTCTAAATTCGATTGATTATGAACCAAGATTATATTTCGAGTTTTATCGCTCGTTTTCTAAGTTATAATCAAAGTTATACTTTTAAGGGGTTCGTTCACGTGTAACCTAGATTCAAACATTTTTATAAAATCGAAAAACGATCCGATTCACATGAGGTTTTCTCTCACACCTTCCTTTTTACCTCTAGTATTTAATTACAAAGATTTACCACTGACTTACGTATTTTACAAGGGTACAATTTCAGTTACGAATTCTCATTTACGGTTTCGAACTACTTTTAGTAAACCGGCCGTAACTCATAAACCGTAAGTCCGTTTCACACGTTCTTTATATCAAAACGAAGCTTGCAAAATTATCTATCCTATCATGGCAGATTACAAAGCTAGGCAGTGAGTTACATCTACTGTCCAAGTCTTTTTTCTTAAGGTTAACGAAATTTCGGCACTACGACGGCTATAAATCGAATATCTATCAATTTCAAACCTTCCCATAAACATGGTATCCACTCCAAACAACATATACATGATTTATACCTATGAACTGAGGCCAAGCAATGCCTTTCCGTTCATCTAACTATTTTTAACATTTATCCAAAACTCAATCATAATCATGCTTATAATCATGCTTAAACCTTAACATAACCATAACTAAGCTATATCTATCATAAACATGCTTAAATATCAAACAAGGGTTAGGGTTTCAAGGGCTTTATACCTTCTTGAGAATGTGTACTAGCCTCACAAAGCCTTGTATGGTCCTTAGGAGTGCTTAAGCTTGCTAGAACAATCAAAAGATACATGAAAACAAAGATTAGTTCTTGAAAAACACTATTCACCCTCCTACTAATTGATTTTTTTGAAAATGGAAACAAAGTAGTTTGGGTTTGAAAATTTTAGGAGATCATTTATATGAAATGTAAGTCTTACCATAAAAGTTTCAAGATCAAACAAGGAGTGGAAGAGGGATTTTGGATTTTGAATTCCAAAGGGGCCGAATTGTTCTTTCAAGAGAGTGGTGGTGTTTGGCTTGCTTTGATGCTTGGGTTATTGTGTTGTATTGTATTATTGATGCATCTAGGATAATATATAAGTCTTAAAGCTACTTTAATAAATGTAATATGTCATGCATGAGGTAATTTTCAAGGGACATGTGTTAGATTATGCATGGTTGCTTGCTAAGTACCTTGTTGGTTTGTAACTTGCTAGTTAGTTTGCAACTAATTTGGCTACTAGATATTTCTATTAGCACATGTATGTATCTTGATTTCTCTGCTTGATTCTGTGTCCGGTTATTGCTTGTTTCGATTGATCGTTCGTAGGAATATTTCACGGATTTCTAATTAGGGTTTACCGGGAATCTTCTTAATATTAATACTATCATTCTCAATCTTTCTTTCTATCTTTCCAATTTATATTCCTTAAATCCATTCGTTAAATCCTTAAGGTTACCAGTGTCCAGGGAACTCTCGGAGAAAATAAAAGTGCGGTTATTCAGAATCCGATAGCTTTTACATACACTTATTTTCCCCTGGATCACTAATACGAACTCGGAAATCCGTTCCGAATACTTCTATATAGTGTCGTCTCATATTATTCTTACTTCCACCAAAAACACTATTCATTCTTTATTCTTTACTTATTCTCTTAGGGTTGTACAATTGTCCGTATTCTCTTTCGATCGTTCCTTAACCTTTTTATGGAACCACTGGATTAATCGTTATCGATCTGGATGACATGAGAATATTCTCCTGCTTGGAATTGCCATATCTTATTCCCCTAGGAAATAGATTATTCTTACCTATGTTGTCAACCATTAGCATTCTTCAAGACATATAAACAATAAAGTCGAATTCCATTCATTTCAACTATTACATCGTAGCCGTAACCACTATTCATTCTTACATCATTAAATAAATAAAAGTTTTAATTCTACCCAAAATCTGGGTTCTTACAGTCTTCCCTCCTTAAAAGGATTCCGTCCCGGAATCAGTTTGAAAATAGATGGGGGTACTTCTCTTGCATTGCGCTTTCAAGCTCCCAGGTTGATTCTTCTACATTGTGGTTCTGCCACAAAACTCTGACTAGCTGAATGACCTTGTTTCGGAGCACTTGTTCTTTCCGGTCTATGATTTCCACAGGTTGCTCTACATAGGTCAAGTCTGGTTGCATGTCCACTTGCTCATACTCTACAATATGCTTGGCATCCAGATTATACTTTCTCAGCATCGAAACATGGAACACATTGTGCACCAGCTGTAGATTTGGGGGCAATGCCAGTTCATTAACAAGTTCCCCAATCCGTCTTAAGATCTCAAATGGTCCTATGTATCTGGGACTCAGCTTTCCTTTCTTTCCAAATCTCATTAAACCTTTCAAAGGTGACACTTTTAAGAATACTCGGTCTCCTACTTCGTATTCTTTGCCTTTCCGAGCTAAGTCTGCATATTTCTTTTGTCGATCCTGGGCTGCTACCAACCATCCTCTAATTAGATCTACTGCATCTTTAGTTCGTTGGACCACTTCGGGCCCGAGCATCTTTCGCTCTCCAACTTCATCCCAATACAAGGGAGATCGACATTTCCTTCCATAAAGGGCCTCATAAGGTGGCATTCCTATACTTGAATGGAAACTGTTATTGTAGGAAAACTCAATCAATGGCAAGTGATCATCCCAATTTCCTTTGAAGTCTATCGTGCAGACTCTCAACATATCCTCTAGCGTTTGGATGGTCCTTTCACTTTTCCCATCTGTCTGGGGGTGGTAGGCTGTGCTCATGTTCAGCCGGGTCCCTACACATTCTTGAAAACTTCTCCAAAACCTGGAGTTAAATCTAGGATCTCGATCGGATACTATTACGACTGGGACTCCATGTCGCGCCACTATCTCTTTTAAGTAGATATCCATTAGTCTGTCGACCGTGTACCTTTCGTTGATCGGGAGAAAGTGAGCTGACTTCGTTAGTCGATCTACAATTACCCATATGGCATCATGATTAGCCTTGGTCCTTGGTAAACCTACTACGAAATCCATGGCTATGTGTTCCCATTTCCATTCTGGAATCTCTAAGGGGTGTAGAAGTCCGCTGGGCTTCTGGTGCTCCGCTTTCACTCGCTGGCAGGTCAAGCATCTGCTTACCCACTCTGCTACTTCGTTTTTCATATTGGGCCACCAGTAATACTCCTTCAAATCCCTATACATTTTGGTGCTACCGGGGCGCACCGAGTATCTTGAGTTGTGTGCCTCGTTCAAAATCTCATCTTTGAGTTCCTGAACGTTTGGGATCCATATCCTGTACGTGTACCTCATGATCCCTTCCTTGTCTCTTTCACACTTAATTTCTTCCCCGGTCATTATCTCTTCCGTGGAGTTCTCTTCTTCCTCCATTATCCGTTCTTGGCACAGTCTAATCTTTTCTAACAATGGAGGGTGGATTCTAATTTCCATCAACTTTTCTTGGCCCTCTTCGGGTAACTTAATCTCAATTTCCAACTTCTCAAAATCTTTCACTAACTCTTCCTCTAAAGTTATCATCTTGAGCTTCTCTTTCCAACTAAGGGCATCAGCCACCACATTGGCTTTGCCCGGGTGATAACGAATTTCACAATCGTAATCCTTGATTAACTCTAACCATCTCCTCTGACGCATGTTAAGCTCTTTCTGAGTGAAAATGTACTTGAGGCTCTTATGGTCAGTGTAAATCTCGCACTTTTCCCCATACAAGTAGTGTCTCCAAATCTTTAAAGCGAAGACTATGGATGCTAGTTCTAGATCATGCGTGGGATATCTGACCTCATAATCCTTCAATTGCCTAGACGCATATGCTATTACCTTGCCGTGCTGCATAAGCACGCATCCCAGTCCTTTATGCGAAGCATCATTGTAAATCACAAAATCTCCTTTTCCATCAGGTAATTCCAGCACTGGGGCTGTCACCAACCTCTTCTTTAACTCTTGGAAACTCTTCTCGCATTTTTCAGTCCATTCAAATTTGTCAGTTTTACGGGTAAGTCGAGTTAATGGAGCTACGATTTTCGTAAAATCTTGGACAAATCTTCTGTAATATCCGGCCAGTCCGATGAAACTCCTCACCTCGGTTGGAGTAGTTGGCCGTTCCCAGTTTGAAACTGCCTCTATCTTGGAGGGGTCAACCAACACTCCTTCTCTATTGACCACGTGCCCTAAGAATTGCACTTCATTTTTCCAAAACTCACACTTGGAGAAATTGACATATAACTGCTTCTTCCTGAGTATTTCTAAAGTTATCCTCAAATGTTCAGCGTGTTCTGCCTCTGTCTTTGAGTAGATGAGAATATCATCAATGAAGACTATCACGAATTTGTCCAAATATTCTTTGAACACCTTATTCATTAAGTCCATGAAAGTTGCTGGGGCGTTAGTCAATCAAAATGACATTACCAAGAACTCATAATGTCCATATCTGGTACGGAATGCAGTCTTCGGGATATCTTCAGGTTTGATCTTCAGTTGGTGATATCCCGTTCTCAGGTCAATCTTAGAGAAGTATTCAGCGCCTCTTAGCTGGTCAAACAAATCGTCTATCCTGGGTAGTGGATACTTATTCTTTATGGTTAGCTTGTTCAACTCTCTGTAGTCGATGCATAACCTCATACTCCCATCCTTTTTCTTAACGAACAACACTGGTGCGCCCCAAGGTGACACACTGGGCCTTATCATTCCCTTATCCAACAATTACTGTAACTGTTTAGCTAGCTCTTTCATTTCTACTGGGGCTAATCAGTACGGGGCCTTCGAAACCGACGCCGTCCCCGGGGCTAACTCGATGGCAAAGTCAATTACCCTATCAGGTGGTAGTCCGGGAAGATCTTGTGGGAACATGTCCTCGAACTCATTAACTACCGGAGTGTCTTGCAATCTTGGCGGTTCCTTCTGAGTGTCTATAATGTAAGCTAAATAAGCCTCGTTCCCTTTTCGTAACAATCTCTTGGTTTGTGCCATGGTCCGAATTTTCTGGGTCTGTCGCATCCCCTTAAACACTATTTCTTTCTTCCTTGGGGTTTTCAACTTAACCTTTTTCCCTTTAAAATCTATCTGCACATTATTATGAGACAACCAATCCATACCCAAAATAACATAAAATTCCCCTAGTTTAAAAGGAATTAAATCGACATAGAAGGATCGTCCTCCTATTTCTAGTTTACAGTCGGGGTGAATTTGATTAACCGGTACGATTTCCTGATTAGCTATCTCTACTTGTAAGGAATCTCTTAGTTGCTGGGTTTTAAGTTTCAATTTATGCGCAAAATCTCTAGATATAAAAGACTTAGTTGCTCCTGAATCAAATAAGACATTTCCACTGACTGAATTGAGAGAAAATGTACCTTCTATCACATCCGTGTCCCTCACGGCATCTTGTACTGACATATTAAAAGTCCTAGTAGTTGGTGGCCTATTTGAGGCAGCCTTGCTTGCCCCTGATGCTGCAGGTTTGTTCTTTGGGCAGTCCTTCCTCATGTGCCCTAGCTGTCCGCACTAGAAACAAGTGGTACTTTTGTTGGTACTAGGGACAACCGCAGTGCAGGTGTTAGAGTAGTGGCCCACTCGTTCACACTTATAACAGGTTGGCTGCTTCTGGTTGCACACTCCGGGATGTCTTTTCCCACACGTTGCACATGCTGGCAAGGAAGGTCTAGACTGATGGGAACGGAACACTCCTGTATGCTGGCCGCCCTGGCTCACACTCATGCTCACAGGTGGTTTGAATCCCATACCCCTGCTAGGTAGAGAGACTGCTCCTCGATTAATATTGTTCGGGGGCTTTCCTCCTGCGGACCCTCCGCCCATACTAACATGTTTTCTCTTTAATCCCCCCTTATCTTTCTCTTTCTGCATCTGATCGCTTCCAGCTTCTACAATGGTGGCCTTCTACACCAAGGTGGCATAATCCGTAATTTCTAAAACCACCACTCTATTCTGGATCCACTGTTTCATCCCTTGTTGAAACCTGTTAGCTTTCTTTTCTTCGGTATCCAAAAATTCTGGCACAAATCTCGACAGCTCAGTAAATTTGGCCTCATAGTCAGCCACTGACATATTGTTCTATTTCAGCTCCACAAACTTAAGTTCCATCTGAGTTTTCATGAACTTCGGGAAGTACTTCTCCAGGAATAATTGTTTAAACCTTTCCCAGGTTACGACAGCATCAGTCTCCATGTTCTTCTTGGCCTCCCACCAATAATTGGCCTCTCCCTTTAGTAGGTAAGTAGCAAAAACAATCTTCTGAGCCTCATTGATACTCAGAATCTCGAAAGATTTTTCCATTTCCTTGATCTAGGCCCTCGCCTCAACGGGGTTAGCCGATCTGTGGAACTTTGGGGGCTTAAGGGACTTAAAGGCCCTGAAGGAATTTGCCACTGAAGTGTTGTTTCCTGGTGGTGGTTGAGGGTATTGGTTCAAATTCTGCCTAAATAGATCCATAAACTGGCCCATGGGGTCTCCGCCCTGGTTCTCCCCTTCCTGCTCCACTTCTGTTTGTCCACCCTCTATTTCCCCCTCAAAGTCTTCAGAGTACATGGGTTCATCCTTTGCTCCATACTGGGAATCTTCTTGCTCATTATAGTCCTGATCTTGTTCTTCACTATATTCCTGGTTTTTCTCATGTTGGTTGTGACTCTCTTGGTCAGTAGATTCACGGGGGTTAGCCCTAGTGCCCATTCGTCTTGGAGGCATTTTACTGAAAATTTGGACAATTATACATTGGGTTCACTTACCTGTTTTAAAGGATTTTTCCTTGCATAATTCGTTACATGATTGGATTTAAGATCCCACAGTTTTATATCTCATGGCAACTTAATTGAAAGCAGTACATATGCTAATAAACTCGTGATCGCATCCCAACAAAATTGAAATAACTGAAAGGGAAACAAATATATACCAGGTACCGAAAAGGTACAACATCTGAGTTACAACGATAGTTTAAAGCACAACCATCCTAACAACAACAACAAGTCAAAAGTGAAATATGCTGTCTATCTGTCTAGTTTGCAAAAAGGGAAAATAAGTACAATGAAACCATCCCTACAAAAGCCGTCACTACTACGTCCGTACATGACTAGACAACTAGACTACTGCATCACTACATCTGAAATCAGTCGCCACGATGAAACATCATCCGAACCCTCCCCATGGCGATGCGAAAAATCTCCTCGGCATCTGCTCTGGCTACCATACCATGCCCATCAGTAGGCAACTGTTGCACCCTCACCCGAGCCCTCAGCTCGATTCGGGTCACAGCCCTATACCCAACCCTATCACTGATAGTCCTCCGGCCCTGCAACCTCATCCGGGCGCCTCTCTCCGCTGCTAGCTCTCTCCTAGACTCTGCCAATCTGGCATCCGCCACTGACAACTCTCTTTAAAGCCCGTTCACAATCAAGTTGTGAACACATACTGGGACTCCCCCTATCGGGAAATGAGGTGGGGTGGATGGCTCAGCTGGAGCTGCAGTCTCTGTCTGCTGGGGCTCTGGGGTAAGCTGTTAGGTCCAATATGTTTGTAGAAGGGGGGGTTGAATACAAACGGTACTGTTTAATTGAAATTTGTCCGGATAAATTTAATTTATATTTTGACAAATTTGAGCGGAATTAAATGAAACAAAATTCAAGTTGAATATAAAATTATATTAACTTGAGGGGTTTGTAACAAATGCAGTACATAAATTATATCTAGTTAATAAAAACAAATTAGAAAATTCGACATGAATTTTTCTAGATTTGTTAATAAAAATCGAGATGTAGATTAGGAGTAAAAACTCGCTAATAGTACAAGAGACTGAAGTAAACAAGTTCTATCGGATCAGATATTAAAAATAAGATGAACTTGATTTTCTATGAATTTTTCCAGCTCATACAGTTTATGTTCTTGATGAGAGAGAATGGCTGTTCTTGTTTAAAGATGATATATTCTGTGTGTTGTTTTTGTTCTGGCCGCCTGTCTTGATTTAATATAGTCTTCTGCATCTTTTCTTTTTCATTTGTACTGCCAAGACAATCGGCAAGACAATCTGTTCTTACAAGACAATCAGATTTGTACTATCAAGACAATCGGCAAGACAATCCAAAACCACCAAGATAATCAACTTGTACTGCCAAGACAATAGGCAATACAATGTGCAAGACAATCATGGATTATCAAGACAATCGGCAAGACAATTGAACTTGTCCTTTTTAACAATAAAATAACCCACTTGGCTGTAATGATTTTTTGATATTCTGTGTAACCAAAATATATATGACTGTCAGTTTGAAACAAAGTCGCGGGAATGGAATATGAGAAACACGCGCGGGTTGTTGCTGTTTGAATCAGGCGCGTGGAAGACACGCGCTATGCAGGCGCGTAACACTTTCAACCGACAGGAACATGACACATGACAGGTCTGTTGTGTTTGTTTCTTTTTGTTTTTCTTTCAATCTCTTTTGTCGACCACAACATCCTGCAACTTCCTTTTTTTTTAATTTCTTTTACTTCTTTTGATTTTCGGTTTCTTTTTTCAATTGATTTAATTTAATTAACCAATTAATCATTTAAACGAATAATGATTAATTAATTAATTAAATCAATTAGACTAATATATTAATTCAAAATTAATTAACATGATAATCAATTTAATAAATAAATTAATTCGGAATGAATTAATTTATTAAATTAAATCAATTACATAATTATATTAATTAAAAGAGAATTAATATAAATCTTTTGACAGCTCAAATCTTTTTCTTGAACCACTGAAAGTAATAAAGAATTACCACCAAATTTTCATTGATGCTCGATGCACGGTCTGGTTCATGAGCGACTAACTCCAACGACTTTTCTTTATTTTTCACTCTATGATTTGGTTCCTTTCTTTTCTTAACATACCAGTCTTGACAGCTTGAACCACTAAAGTTAATGATAAACAACCACTATTTAATGTTGACACTCGATGTACTGTCTGGTTCATGAGTGACTAACCGCAATGAATGTTCTTCATATATTGACTTTAAAATCTGGTTCCTTTTCTTTTCTCCTCTCTCTATTAATTCTTCTGTACTGTCTCTGTCACTATCGAAATCTCTGTCACTTTAAATGAATCCACTTCTTTAACGAATACTTCACTGAGGCTTGATCAGATGTCTGAACTTCTTTCAATGTAGTAATTCCTCAAGTCTATAGATTGACCTTGATCTTTTTCTTCTGACAGATAATACAATATGAGATTCCTTGTGGCAGTCTATATACTATTTACTAATACAATCTTGTTTAAGTTGAGTTGTATCCTCGAAATACAAATAGGCTACATCATATGCCTTTCAATCTCCCCCTATTTGTTTGTTAGACAATAACAAGCAAATACCCAGAGGATAACTCAACTACCTCACTTAAACAAGAAAAAGATAAAACTTTTAAGAATTAAGTAAATAATACAAAAAAAATTTCTCTGGTTTAGATTTAACAATTCCAGAATCTTCAGTTGATGAAATGATAGATGATTGTTCCTCTAGCACTGAACTGATCATCAATAGATAACTCATCTTCATTTTTGATTCTTCATATCTCTGCCTGATAATCCTTCACATCTTACATTGGTGATTATCAGCAGTTCTTGATTTACAATCACTTCCCATTTCTGACACAGCTTTTCTCACTAAAGAAAAGCAGCTGTTCCTACTATGTAGACAATGGTGAATCAATACCATTTCATTAACTTCTGGTGAATTTACTACTCTTCCACTTAGCCTTTATACATAGTACTTTGAAAGACTAATAGAATAGTATTGTGATGTAATTCTCCTTATATCTCTCTTCTACTTAGCCTTTATACATAGTACATTGAAAGACTAATAGAATAGTATTGTGATGTAATTCTCCTTATATCTCCACTTTCATTTCAACTGAAAGTCCTTTACTTCTCCATCTAAATCTCCCCCTTAGTAATCTTGACTTGCTTCTCATCCTAAGCACAGTCTTTACTGCTCCCCCTTTCTAACTCACTCTTCTTTTACTTGTACCCCATACTTCTCCCCCTTAGTTGAGTAATCCTCCATTCAACTAATTGAAAAAGTAGTTGATACAAATTGTTACCAATTTATACCAATCGTTAGAGTACATTGAAATCAATTGATAAAGCTTTGTTAGAAAGGAAGTTTCATTTTCTTTCTCACTGTGAGTGTGTGATAGTGTTTAGTGTACCTCACAAGTGTTTCACTCTCCTCTCCACTTATTTGTGTTGAGTGTCTCACTTCTCTTTGTGTTTACACTCTTGCTCACTAGTATTTCACTCATATCACTCATAGCTCCAACATCCGTTAGTGTACCTGCAAAGAAAAATCACCCTAGCCCCTTCAAGAGAGGTCAGTGGTGGTGCAATGGGAGTTCGCAAATCCCAAATCCTCGTTGGACTCGTCAGACGAATCTGAGTCATAATCTATAAGTTGCTAATTTCCCTTTTTGGGGTTTTCAGATTTGAATTCTGAGAAGGTAAACAATGATATATAAATTTAGCATTGAGATCAAGGTTCCCTTCTAATGTCAGTGAAGATATCACCTTGTTAAACTCATCACGTAAAATCTGAATCATAGTTCACAAGTTGCCGATCCGCACCTATATCGGATCCGTTACCCGCAGGATCCAGAGATGTTCCCTTTGGGGAGTTAGATAATGATCTTGATGAATTTTGCATTTAAGATCAATACCTTCTCTCGAGGTCTGTGAAGACTCTTGATTCATTAAAGAACCTTTAACTTATAATCCTAACCGTAAAATGGTTGGATTACAGGTTTCTGTCAATTCATCCTTAGTGTGTGCAATCTCACTTGTGCATATGAAATATTTTGGTTAGTGTATAAGGTAGTGACTCTCCAACTGAATATCCCACAGATCCTTGTTTGCTGCATTAAGTGCAGTTACTCCCTGGTGACCTCTAGTCTGATATGTTACTTCCATTTAGGGGGTAAAATAGAATGTGTTTGAGTTTGACTATAGTCTGGGATAAAAGTTGTTGGGTTTACAACCTTATGACTAAATATGTGAGAATACAAAATTCCTTGTAGATGAACCTGCATCACAGAATATGAGCAACATAGAGATAGAATGCATTTTTAACATTGAAAAGTTTTCTGAGAAAATATTGCATTTATCTTAAGAGAAATGATGTACAGTTGTGATTTCAAAAGGTTTAACATATCAACAATCACAACTATTTTGAGTTAGGAAGATAAAGATCCTGAGCCGGTTTTACTAAACAAGAACATAGGCAAAAATCCAATTAATAAATATTAATCGAATCAATGTATGTTAATGTTTAAACCAATACAAACAAAACTATTTTATCATGCTTTAGGTCCTGTAAGATAGATACCAACTATTAGAAATTGTTAGCACTTGATAGGTCTTGTCTTCCAATTGTTAGATCCTGAAAATCAAACATTAGTTCCTAACCAATTGTATAGTCACATACCAATTTGATACCAACATTGGTTAATTGTTAAGTCCTTAACACGAAGATCTGTTAACAGCAATCACAAAACAAAGATTTATACTTAAACTGCAGGTTTTGTGTGTGTTAAGAAGAAGAACAACAAAAGAACCAAATACAGTGACCTATTTGTTAGTTTTGCAAGTATAGTGACTAAACTGTAAAAACTTTACAAACTATTTATATACACATGAAAAAGAATATACAAAAATAAGAAATAATATATATAATAATTATACAAAATAAAAACTATAAGAAAAGAAAAATTCGAATCAAATAAAATAAAAAATAAATAAAACTATACATAAGTAATAATTTACATAAATTTGACATAATAATATACAAACAAATTTTTATTTATATATATATTTTTTTAAATTCAAAAATAACTGTATTAATAATATTTACAGAATATTAAAGATAAAAGATAATAATTGACAAAATATCTACAACAATATAACTACTTAAAATAACTAAATAGAAAATTTAAAATACTAAAAATACCATAGGTTGTCCTTTTGACGGAATTAACACATTAATAACAGAAGAACAAACACTACAAAATATTGAATAAAATATTAACTATTTACATAAACATTTGTAGCAAATTAATAAATCTATATATATTTTCGAATAAAATAACTTTCTTTTCAGAAAATTATTTTGAAAGAAAATATGATTTATTAAAAGATCACAAATATTCATAAGGAATTTTCAACAAAAATAGATTTCTCACTAATTTCCACTTGTAAAATTTGAGAAAAATATTTTTAGAGAAAATAAAATTATTCTAAAATTAAAAGAAGTAAGTAGGAAAATATTAAGAAGATAATGACAATGATTTAAGAATTAACAAGCAAGATTATAAGTTGATAAAATAATTATACAAGTGATTCAAATCAGCAAATATTCACAAAATAATCACTTGTAAATTATTAAAGATCAAACCTCAGATATTAACTAGTTTAATTACTAGGACTGTTTAACATACCCAATTCATTAACAATTCTTGTGAATGTGGATTCGTCAAGAGACTTAGTAAAAATATCTGCTGTTTGGTCTTCCGTGGGTACAGAAAGTAACTCCACGATACCATTCATGACATGCTCTCTAATAAAATGATACCTGATGTCGATGTGCTTGGTTCTCATATGCTGCACAGGATTGTTGGAGATTGCTATGGCACTTGTATGATCACATAATATAGGAATATTATCCAGTACAAAGCCATAGTCTCTCAGCTGATTCCTAATCCACAAGATTTGAGCACAACAGCTTCCAGTAGCTATATATTCAGCTTCGGCTGTTGAGCTAGAAACTGTTTGTTGTTTCTTGCTGTACCAGGAAACCAATCTGTCACCTAGGAATTGACAACTCCCGGAGGTGCTTTTTCTGTCTACAACACTTCCTGTATAATCTGAATCTGTATATCCAACAAGATTAAAACCAGATACTTTAGGGTACCAAATACCTAAGTTAGGTGTACCCTTAAGATATCTCAAGATTCGTTTAACAGCAATGAGATGCACATCTCTAGGATCCGCTTGGAACCTTGCACACAAGCATGTAGCATACATAATATCTGGTCTACTTGCAGTAAGGTGAAGTAATGAGACTATCATACCTTTGTAGCTTGTGACATCTATTTTGCAGAATTTCATATGCTCCAAACTTGACAGCTGTAGATGATGGTGTCTTTGCTGAAGATGAGTCCTCCATTTGATATTTCTTGAGGAGAGGAGCTCTCTGACATACTTGGATTGACAAATAAATATTCCATATGTCCTTTGACTTACTTGTAATCCAACAAAGAACTTCAGTTCACCCATCATGCTCATCTCAAATTTACACTGCATTAGCTTAGCAAATTTCTTGCACAAAAGATCATTAGTAGACCCGAATATTATATCGTCCACATAGACTTGGACTAATATTGTATCATTATTATGTTTCTTTGAAAAGAGAGTTTTGTCTATGACACCTCTAACGAAACCATTTTCAAGTAAAAATTCAGAGAGAGTGTCATACCATTTTCTTGGCGCTTGCTTAAGACCATAGATAGCCTTGAAGAGAACGTAGACATAATCCAATAGATCTGGATTTTCAAAGCCAGGGGGCTGTTCTACATACACCTCTTCATTCAGCTTACCATTCAGAAAAGCACTCTTGACATCCATTTGATAAACTTTGAAGTTTGAGAATGCTGCGAATGCCAAGAATATTCTGATGGCCTCAAGTCGTGCCACTGGTACATAGGTTTCATCATAATCAATTCCTTCAGCTTGATAATAACCTTTAGCAACCAGTCTTGCCTTATTCTTCATCACTTTGCCATCTTCATCAAGTTTGTTTCTGAATACCCATCTAGTGCCTACTACTGTTCTGTTTGTAGGTCTGGGTACCAGCTTCCATACTTCTTGTTGTTTGAATTGATTGAGTTCATCTTGCATCGCAATCACCCAATCAGGATCAGAAAGAGCTTCTTCAGTTTTCTTAGGTTCCATTTCAGATAGAAACCCTGAATAATTAAATTGATTTTGGACAGCTCTTCTAGTTTTTACACCAACATCTGGATCACCAATGATTATCTCAAAAGGATGAGCTCTATTCCAAACAGTCTGTCTGGGAAGATTAGATCTTGATGATTCACCTCCTTCTTCATTATGATGTTGAGTTTGACTAGTTGATCCTTCATTAACTCCCCATGAGTTGTTGCCAGGTTGACTAGATGAATGTTCAGAAGTGTTAGTGGTATGTTTAATATTATCATTGTTTCCACCACCATTACCCTGATCATCCTCATTATTATCATTGTTGTCATTAGCATCAGCAAAAACATCAGGTGGATTGTCATCATCTGAATCTGGATCTGTCATATACTCAATAGATAGCTTTTCAGATGAATCTTCAGTTTGGATACTAGGGAGTTTAGTGTCATCAAATGTTACATTGACACTTTGAATCACAATCTTTTGATCAATCACGTACACCCTGTAAGCTCTTCTTGTATAACCAATAAAAATTGCTTCATGTGCTTTGGACTCAAATTTTCCACCTTGTTCATCTTCTTCTTTAAGCACAAAACATTTCGCCCCAAATACATGAAAGTATTTGAGTGTTGGTTTCTTTTTAGTAATAGCTTCATAAGGTGTCTTCATCAAGTCTTATTGATAAGAGTTCGATTCTGGGTATAGCAAGCAGTGTTGACAGCTTCAGCCCAAAAGTACAATGGAAGCCTTGATTCACTTAACATAGTACGTGCAGCTTCAATCAAGGTTCTATTCTTTCTTTCTACTACCCCATTTTGTTGAGGAGTTCTTGGAGCTGAGTACTGTTTGGTTATACCCTTCTAAGTGTAGAAATCATTCAGAACTGCATTCTTGAATTTAGTTCCATTATCTGACCTTATAGCTCTCAATGGATACTTAGAATCTAGCTCAACCAACTTGATGTGATCAATCACCAGTTGTGGAGTCTCATCTTTAGAATTCAGGAACAGGACCCATATGTATTTTGAAAAATCATCAACAATCACAAGAGCATATCTTTTCTTTGACATTGACATCACATTAACTGGACCAAACAAATCCATGTGAAGTAGTTGTAAAGGTTCAGTTATTGAAGATATGTCAGTGTTCCTGTGAGTTGCCATTTTTAACTTGCCTTTTTGACATGCATCACATAGTCCTTCCTGTGTAAATTCCATAGAAGGTAAACCTCTCACCAACTCTCTATTGACCAGAGAGTTCATCGTCTTGAAATTTAAGTGAGAAAGTTTCTTGTGCCATAGCCAACTTTCATTTGTGGATGCTTTAGAATAGAAGCAGTTGATTTCTTCAGTGCTTCCAGTGTTCATATTGGCTACGTACAAGTTTCCTTTTTTGACTCCTGTAAGAGATGGTTGTTCACTTCTCTTGTGTGAAATCAGACAATTCTTCTTGTTAAAGTAGACTTCAAATCCCTTATCACAGAACTGACTGATACTAAGCAAATTATGCTCAAGTCCTTTTACAAAGTACACTTTCTCAATGATAACATTTCCAGCTTCAAGTCTGCCATATCCATCAGTTCTACCTTTGCTGTTATCTCCAAAGGTAACTACTGGGCCGGCCTTCCCCACCACATTTGTCAGCAGGGTTCTGTCTCCAGTCATATGCCTTGAACATCCACTGTCCAAGATCCAGGTTACTCGTTCAACCTGTTCAATACCCTGCAATGATAAACGGATTAAACCTTCTTTGGAACCCAAATTTGATTGGGTCCAGAGTATTTAAAGTATTGGCCTTTGTCAGGCAAAACAACATTTTTAACCTTGACACCAATTTTACCATTAGTCAATAAACATTTTACCCTATAAACAGATTTGACAATCTTTTGTTTCAGTTTAGGTATCCATGTTTGTTTAGTAACAATATCATTGACTGGACATTTGACTTTGTAAACAGCCTTAGTAAAACTTTGTTTAGGCTTTGGTACAAATGTCTCTCTCCTAACATAAGGAGGACTAGCAGTCTTTGATCTAACATTATTCCTGTTCATATGTTGTCGAGGAGCAGTCTCATTATCACATGCATGATTACCATTAAAGTAAGCAGACATCACATTAAAAGCACAAGACATACAGTTAACAACACCACATGCTTTATGATTAGAATCAATGATAGGCATGGTACTCATGTTAGACATGTTATTTTTCTGCTTCAACTTATTACCATCTAATCCAGTCTTGGAAAAACTAGTTGTTTCAACAACCTTGACTGGAACTTTAGGTACATCTTTCTTGGATGAAACATTTTTTGGATTAGTGTCCTCAACAGATTTAGCCTTAACAAAGACTGTGACATCTTTCTTGGATGAAACATTATTTGGATTAGCGTCCTTAACAGATTTATCCTTAACAAAGACTGTGCCATTTGCACTGTCCTCATTTCTCATTTCTTCCTGGATAACCATAGAAAGAATATCTGGTGGTCCAGCATCAAATTGTTTAAATAGAGGTTTTTTAACATTCTTGAGCACATGTGGTATTCCCCTTTCTTTAGCACTAACAAGGTTAGGGGAATTTATGCCCAATGATCCAACAGCTTCATTGTAGCCATACCCTATACCTGTTGTTCGTTCTACAACTTGATTGTTAAAAAACTCTTTGGGAACTTTAACAGAATTATAACAAGCCCTGACCTGTGTTTCAAGTTCAGTAATTCTAGCCATTTGTTTGCCTACAACTTCTAGAATAGCTTTCTCCTTTTTATGAAGCATTGTTATTTCATCTCTTTGTTGACCTTGATTAATATGCACCTTTTTCAATTCTGACACTTCATTGCCAAGTTTAGTGCTTAGCAGATTTAGTCTTCTATATCCAGTTTGTGCATTATCTAAGGAATTATAAAAACTACGAATCAACTCAGGGTCAGCAGGAATTACCGGTTTGTTATGATGATCAGATGCTCCATCATTTGCCACCAGCGCAAGATTTCCAACTTCTTCATCTTCACTGTCTGTGTCATCCCAGCTTTTGCCTTGTACCACATAGGCCGTGTCTGTGTTCTTCTTACCAGATGCATACTCTCTCATTGCATCTTGTTGAGGTTGATGACACTTAGTTGCAAAGTGTCCAAGTTCATTACATTTAAAGCACCTAATCCTGCTTCTGTCTACCATTCCAGTTTGGTAGCCACCCCTTGTGCTACTTGAGGAAGAACCTCCTCGCTGGAATCTATTGTAGTTAGATTTGAACTTGAACTTGGGATTCCTCTTAAATCTGAAGTTAACAATGACTTTTGAAGACATGATGATTTTTTAAGTGAGTTAAAAATTCGAAATGGATTTTTGACTTGATAAAAATAGGATCTTGATTTATGTATCAATCAATAGGCTCTGATACCAATTGTTAGGTCCAATATGTTTGTAGAAGGGGGGGTTGAATACAAACGGTATTGTTTAATCGAAATTTGTCCGGATAAATTTAATTTATATTTTGACAAATTTGAGCGGAATTAAATGAAACAAAATTCAAGTTGAATATAAAATTATATTAACTTGAGGGGTTTGTAACAAATACAGTACATAAATTATATCTAGTTAATAAAAACAAATTAGAAAATTCGACATGAATTTTTCTAGATTTGTTAATAAAAATCGAGATATAGATTAGGAGTAAAAACTCGCTAATAGTACAAGAGACCGAAGTAAACAAGTTCTATCGGATCAGATATTAAAAATAAGATGAACTTGATTTTCTATGAATTTTTCCAGCTCCTGCAGTTTATGTTCTTGATGAGAGAGAATGGCTGTTCTTGTTTAAAGATGATATATTCTGTGTGTTGTTTTTGTTCTGGCCGCCTGTCTTGATTTAATATAGTCTTTTGCATCTTTTCTTTTTCATTTGTACTGCCAAGACAATCGGCAAGACAATCTGTTCTTACAAGACAATCAGATTTGTACTGTCAAGACAATCGGCAAGACAATCCAAAACCACCAAGATAATCAACTTGTACTGCCAAGACAATAGGCAATACAATGGGCAAGACAATCATGGCTTACCAAGACAATCGGCAAGACAATTGAACTTGTCCTTTTTAACAATAAAAATAACCCACTTGGCTGTAATGATTTGTTGATATTCTCTGTAACCAAAATATATATGACTGTCAGATTGAAACAAAGTCGCGGGAATAGAATGTGAGAAACACGCGCGGGCTGTTGCTGTTTGAATCAGGCGCGTGGAAGACACGCGCAATGCAGGCGCGTAACACTTTCAACCGACAGGAACATGACACATGACAGGTCTGTTGTGTTTGTTTCTTTTTGTTTTTCTTTCAATCTCTTATGTCGACCACAACATCCTGCAACTTCCTTTTTTTTTTATTTCTTTTGATTTTCGGTTTCTTTTTTCAATTGATTTAATTTAATTAACCAATTAATCATTTAAACGAATAATGATTAATTAATTAATTAAATCAATTAGACTAATATATTAATTCAAAATTAATTAACATGATACTCAATTTAATAAATAAATTAATTCGGAATGAATTAATTTATTAAATTAAATCAATTACATAATTATATTAATTAAAAGAGAATTAATATAAATCTTTTGACAGCTCAAATCTTTTTCTTGAACCACTGAAAGTAATAAAAATTACCACCAAATTTTCGTTGACGCTCGATGCACGGTCTGGTTCATGAGCGACTAACTCCAACGGCTTTTCTTTATTTTTCACTCTATGATTTGCTTCCTTTCTTTTCTTAACATACCAGTCTTGACAGCTTGAACCACTGAAGTTAATGATAAACAACCACTGTTTAATGTTGACACTCGATGTACTGTCTGGTTCATGAGTGACTAACCGCAATGACTGTTCTTCATATATTGACTTTAAAATCTGCTTCCTTTTCTTTTCTCCACTCTCTATTAATTCTTCTTTACTGTCTCTGTCACTGTCGAAATCTCTGTCACTTTAAATGAATCCACTTCTTTAACGAATACTTCACTGAGGCTTGATCAGATGTCTGAACTTCTTTCAATGTAGTAATTCCTCAAGTCTATAGATTGACCTTGATCTTTTTCTTCTGACAGATAATACAATCTGAGATTCCTTGTGACAGTCTATATACTATTTACTAATACAATCTTGTTTAAGTTGAGTTGTATCCTCGAAATACAAATAGGCTACATCATATGCCTTTCATAAGCTCCTCAAACTCATCGGGAAATGGGCTCACAGGTAGTGGTGGTGGGGTAGGGGCTCTCTCAACAGAGAGGGGTGGCACTCGTAGTCCGGAACTCCCTACTGCATCATCCACTGGCTCATCCTCATCTACAGCCTGTCCAACAACAGCAGCCATGACCTGCTTAGTGGTCATATCAGTGTCCTCCTCCATGGTCCTAATCTCATATACAACCCAATAATCCTCATCCTCAGCAACTAAGTCAGCGTCCTGCCCTGTCTGGATCCCCTCCGGGTCCTCCTCCCCCCCAGTCTCCACAACATCAGTATCAGCATCAACCTGGACCTCCTCAGGGTCCTTCTCCTCAGACTCAATCACATCAGTATCAGCATCAACCTGGACCTCCTCAGGGTCCTCCTCCTCAGGCTCAGTATCCTCATCCGGCAAGTGCTCATAATACGGATCCCTAGTCCTGAACATGTCCTCATCATGCTGTCTCGCAGCTGCCTCCTGGGCCGACATGTTGCTCGCCTACACAAAACGAACTATGTTACTATCATGATACTTAAAAAGTTCCCGTAAGGGTTTTAGGTGAACCTGGCAAGGGTTCTTATTATATTAGTGAATTTAATATAATATAACGTCGCATCATCTCTTGGGATATATAAGTCTCACTATGATACCATCTATGTAACACCCCCAGATCCAGGGTCAGGGATCGGGTCGTTACGGTCTCATAAATCATACATAATACTTGACTTGAGTCCAAAATCAATAAGTAGCATGCTATGACCCCACAATAATATCCACTCACACACACAGTTATAGTCCCAGAGATGAAATTGAAATAAGTCTTACATAAAAGGGTTTACGAATAAAATTTATTTCAATCCAAAAGGATAACATCATAAGTTTAAAAGTTTTGCCGTTGATTACATTAATTATACATATAGTTAAACAGGAAAAAAAAAGCTGTCTAACTATGCTACCTCAGCAATGGCGGCTAGCATCTCAGCGGGGAGTCCGGTGGGTCGGGTAACCCGCTTGCGCCGAGTGCGCCTGATGCGAGCCATTTGTCCTAGCTGTTGTTGTGACGTGATAAATAAGCAAAGGTGAGCAATAGCCCACCAATAAATATATAACAGGACAGTGATAGTATATAATAGTTCGAAATATCATTATTTCCATATGCCATGCATTAACGAAGTTAGTGCCAGTATAATATAAAGGATGAAGTTACAGGGTAACTTAAAGTGTTTATTTTGTGGAAATATCTGCTAAGTCAAAATAAGCAAGATATTATCATTTATCATATAAGGAGGAACTTGCAAGGAAAATATTGCAATTCCAGTTATTAACATTTTTCGAAGTCCTACAACCTGAAAGAAGTCTCTTCGATACGTGTTGCGGAAGACACCGTCAACCTGAAAGAAGTCTCTTCGATACATGTTGCAGGGAATTCCCAATTTGGGAGATGAACCAATACTGGAGTTTGCACACGCCAGCTGTCCCACTCCTTGATGATCAGTCGGGGATGGTACAGCCCAATATAGTTTACTGGAGTGAAATACTTGTTGATAAGACTCCACAAAGTAGTCG
Organism: Saposhnikovia divaricata; assembly: GCA_036435485.1. Lineage (NCBI taxonomy): Eukaryota > Viridiplantae > Streptophyta > Magnoliopsida > Apiales > Apiaceae > Saposhnikovia > Saposhnikovia divaricata. The sequence goes on along the minus strand of CM071595.1, from coordinate 61,816,097 downwards.
TATCTAGTTGGAAAGGAAAATTCACCAACATTTCCCAAGCTTTTGCTTGTTAATGGATATCAACTTGTTCCAACAATCTTACCCCTCGAATGATGAGAAGGTACACACAGACTTAATGAGTCCATAGCAACCAAGTTGCGAGTGAAAAGGATAAATTATGACCGGGAAGTCAACAAGATAAATAACCTTTCTCAAGTAAGGCTCCTTTATAATTTAAGAGATAGATTCGAGTGAAGAATGGAATCTTGAGGACCTTTCTTAATATAATATTAATCGTATGACTCCGAAGAATTTTCAGAATGATCGAATGTCGAAGATAATATTTGAAGAAGAATAAACAACATTGAAGTTGTTTCCAAGTATTGAATAAATATTTATAGAATATTTATTGAGTCGGAAATATTTAATGAATGAAACAATATTTTTAATAAGAGTATTTCTCTAAATAATCCTTGAAGGAATATGAAGAAAATATTTATTGAATAAATAATTACTTAAATGAATATTAAAAATAATATTCATTTAATAAATAATTTTGAAAGAAATGTTTGGAATAATATTCCTTAAGTAAATAAGACTTCAACTTAATATTCAAAAATAATATTCATTTAATAATTAATAATTTAAATGAATATCCAAGTGATATTCATTTAATAAATCAAACTTTAAATGAATATTCGAGAATAATATTCACTTAATACATGATGTTCTAAATGAATATCCGAATGATATTTATTTAATAATCGAAGATTTTACAGAAATATTTGAAATAATATTCGATAAATGGTTCGTCTTTAGATGAACAGTGAAGGATAAGGTTTATCGGATGAATAACGTTCATATAATTATTAGAAGTAACATTCGATAATTAATTAATCTCAGACGAATATTCAACTAATTATTCGTTGACCAAAGAATGGAAAATATTTACTTAAATATTTTCCTCCGAAAGTAATCTCGATATATCAAGAAATACTGACTCCCGGTCTATATTCAACAAATAGGATTCATATGCCCTTCTCTAAGGGTCTTAACAACATCCTACTTATAATCGATATATTATCTATCTACTTATTAGCCAAAGAACAATCAGGGAACAAGTATATCAATATGACTTGAAAGTAGGCATGCATGCTATGGCAAGCATATATATTCACAACAACAGCCTAAAAAGGGGAAGTTGAAACTTGCCTGGTAATCGAGTACGAGTAGTGGTAGTGGTAGGGTATCCCGGGTCAGCTCGGCGATCTATATATAGTAAAGAGATTCGAGGTTAATCTTTTAACACTTTTAAAAAGGTTAAGTATTAACTTAAGTCGAAACATGTTTTCGAATTATCTCGTTATACCCCTTTTTAGTGTAACTATTTTTATTACTGATACGATTCGACATTTGTTCGTCCTTAAGACATTTCATAGTACTCACACTTAGTGTATACTTAAGTCGTATAAGTTCTAAATTCGATCGATTACGAACCAAGATTATATCTCGAGTTTTATCAATCGTTTTCTAAGTTATAATTAAAGTTATACTTTTAAGGGGTTCGTTCGCGTTTAACCTAGATTCAAACATTTTTATAAAATCGAAAAACGATCCGATTCACATGAGGTTTTCTCTCACACCTTCCTTTTTACCTCTAGTATTTAATTACCAAGATTTGCCACTGACTTACGTATTTTACGAGGGTTCAATTTCAGTTACAAATTCTCGTTTACGGTTTCGAACTACTTTTAATAAACCGGCCGTAACTCCTAAACCGTAAGTCCGTTTCACACGTTCTTTATATCAAAACGAAGCTTGGAACCTTATATATGCTATCATGTCAGATTACAAAGCCAGGAAGTGAGTTACATCTACTGTCCAAATCGTTTTTCTTAAGGTTAACGAAATTTCGGCATTTACGACGGCTATAAATCGAATATCTATCAATTTCAAACCTTCCCATAAACATGGTATCCACTCCAAACAACATATACATGATTTATACCTATGAACTGAGGCCAAGCAATGCCTTTCCGTTCATCTAACTATTTTTAACATTTATCCAAAACTCAATCATAATCATGCTTAAACCTTAACATAACCATAACTAAGCTATATCTATCATAAACATGCTTAAATCTCAAACAAGGGTTAGGGTTTCAAGGACTTTATACCTTCTTGAGAATGTGTACTAGCCTCACAAAGCCTTGTATGGTCCTTAGGAGTGCTTAAGCTTGCTAGAACAATCAAAAGATACATGAAAACAAAGATTAGTTCTTGAAAAACACTATTCACCCTCCTACTAATTGATTTTTTTGAAAATGGAAACAAAGGAGTTTGGGTTTGAAATTTTTAGGAGATCATTTCTATGAAATTTAAGTCTTACCATAAAAGTTTCAAGATCAAACAAGGAGTGGAAGATGGATTTTGGATTTTGAATTCCAAAGGGGCCGAATGGTTCTTTCAAGAGAGTGGTGGTGTTTGGCTTGCTTTGTTGCTTGGGTTATTGTATTGTATTGTATTATTGATGCATCTAGGATAATATCTAAGTCTTAAAGCTACTTTAATAAAGGTAAGGTGTCATGCATGAGGTAATTTTCAAGGGACATGTGTTAGATTATGCATGGTTGCTTGCTAAGTACCTTGTTGGTTTGTAACTTGCTAGTTAATTTGCAACTAAGTTGGTTACTAGATATTTCTATTAGCACATGTATGTATCTTGCTTTCTCTGCTTGATTCTGTGTCCGGTTATTGCTCGTTTCGATTGATCGGTCGTAGGAATATTTCACGGATTTCTATTTAGGGTTTACCGGGAATCTTCCTAATATTAATAATATCATTCTCCATCTTTCTTTCTATCTTTCCAATTTATATTCCTTAAATCCATTCGTTAAATCCTTAAGGCTATCAGTGTCCAGGAAACTCTCGGAGTAAATAAAAGTGCGGTTTTTCAGAATCCGACAGCTTTTACATACACTTATTTTCCCCCTGGATCACAAATACGAACTCGGAAATCCGTTCCGAATACTTCTATATAGTTTCGTCTCTTATTATTCTTACTTCCACCAAAAACACTATTCATTCTTTATTCTTTATTTATTCTCTTAGGGTTGTACATTTGTCCGTATTCTCTTTCGATCGTTCCTTTATCTTTTTACGGAACCACTGGATTAATCGTTATCGATCTGGATGACATGAGATATTCTCCTGCTTGGAATTGCCATATCTTATTCCCCTAGGAGATAGATTATTCTTACCAATGTTTTCAACCATTAGCATTCTTCAAGACATATAAACAATAAAGTCGAATTCCATTCATATCAACTATTACATCGTAGCCGTAACCACTATTCATTCTTACATCATTAAATAAATAAAAGTTTTAATTCTACCCAAAATCTGGGTTCTTACAGTGATTTATGAATGGATAAAAGTGGAGATATGAATTTTTCTTTCATGGTTGCTCATGCTGGAGAGTTTGGAGAGAAATGGAATAGGCTTGCTTTTTCTCTCTTTTTCTCTTGCTTTGACTAGTTGGTGTGTGATATTTGCTGTGTATCCCTGCTGCTAGAAGCCTATGTCACTCCCAAAACACTTGGCATGATTGTGTGGTGTGTAAAACTGTGATGACAAGAAGCCTTATTGGCATGTTCTTGATCAAACACCTCTTAAATCCTGTTTGTTTTGTTTTTCTTGATTTTCTTTTCCACCAAATTCACTTGATATAAGGCCCTAGATGATCATGCATGGTTTCTAATCTCGATACGTTATTTAATCCCTAATTTGTTTCGCATTCGCTTAATCTTGTTGTAAAATTCTAACGATTCCTAAAACGTTATGCTAACTCGGGGGTTTTCGTTCTAAATCCTTAAATCACCTTAAACAAAATAATAAAATATAAATCCTTGAATCCTTGATTTAAATAAATAACTTGTCTTGATCGCATTGATATGCTCTTCACAGCTCGGTCAAATATTCCATAAAAATAAAGTTTGGAATTTCTGAATTTCGATCACGTTTACATACACTTATTTACCTCGTAGATCACTAATATAACTTCGAAATATCCATTTCCTATCTCATAGGGTGACATGAAAAATTTTCCTAGTCCCCAAAATCACTATTCATCCATGCAAAGCACTATTCATCCCAATAATGAAATTTTTTTCAAGTACAGAAATTTGAGTTATTACACCATCTCCACTTCTTCTGAACAACTCTCTTTCTTTACCCTTATTCAAAAATTCAGTCTATACTATAATCATTCTCCCCAACGTTGGCAAGCACTTCATACTGAGATCACATGTAAATCACTTTCTCGATCTTTATATCTTTATATGTTTATATTATTCTCCTTTATGTTTGCTACGTCTCTGTCCACTATTTTGTAATGAGGACCCTTATCCGTTTTATTGTTCTTAAATTTATTTTTTGGGTTTTTTTGTTGGTTTTTAAACAAAGGTTTGAGTAATATTGTAAAGTGTTTGATTGAAGTCCCCTGGGAAATTTTTATGAACTAGGTTCTAATTGTAAGAATAATTTGGCCATGTCATATGACTATTAAATATTCATTTAGTTTTTCAACCATAACTAGTTGAAAAAACCGACTGGAAAAATCAAATATAAAAATCCACAAAACATTGTCACTAATTTGTAGGAAAATAAGTGCAAGATGACAAATGACAAGGAAGTGAAAAAGACTAACTCTTTTAGATGCAAACCAGATAGGGAGGTGCGTTCATTTGATACATTACGCATGTTATATCTGAATTGATTATTAAATAATACATATAAACCCTCATGATAATAAAAAACACAAATATATTGTATCCATGTCACTCAATCTATCGAACCTAATAATGTTATGTTATTTTTGTAAAGGGACTTGGCATGATTGGCTGGTACATGCTACGTATGTCACAAGGAGAAGGACATTGGAATTCAAGGGGACAATGTGACTGCAAAATTGAACAATCAAGACTGAGACATTTTTCACTGCATACCTGCCCAAGATGAGATTGCAGAGAAAGTATAAAGAAAGAATGAAACGCTACAAGATTGACCGATTTTCAGAACTCTAGAGGTCCGTGGAGTGACTTATTAGGATTACCATTTTTTTTCTTAAATAGGATTAGCAATATACATCCAAACATTCAAAGAACTTGAATTTAACTCTTTATTCTAAGCATTTTTCATTATTCTTGAATTTAGCTAGCTTTCTTTTATTTTTAGGTCGAGATAGCTTAACGAGGCCATCAACATTGTTAACAGAAGTAAGTACGTTCTTAAGTTACAGTTTAATGTTAAAATCTTGATTTTAATGTAGTATATTATTGAACTCATAGATTGCTGCTCTTGGCAGATATGGTACATGAGCTTTCTGCAAGGAAACTGACTGAAGTAGAAGCTGGGTAGGTACAAACGAATTTGAATTTGCCAACTTAATTTGCAGGTTCTTGCCAAAGAAGAAAAAGAACTTTCCATTTTTCCAGACTAGGGTAAAATAGTAAATCTTTTTGTAAAGTTGCAGTATCATGCGATAGCAACTTTGTCGCCCTTAGATTAGTATATACATCAGTTGTAATATTTTTAAATTTATTATACTTTTATTTGGTTGCCTAACATTATACATTTTAATCATATTAATATTTTCAATTATTATTTACTAAATAGAAATATAATAATGTTGATAGGGGGAGGACATTGGAATTCAAGTGGACAATGTGACTACAAAATTGAAACAATCAAGAATGAGGCATTTTTTTGTTGCATAATCACCCAATATGAGATTTTATGGAAATTATTAGAATTTACAAGATTGACTGATTATCAGAACTCTGGAGGTTAGATGTTAGTGGAGTGACTTATTAGGATTATCAGTTTATGTCCAAACATTCAAAAGAACTTGAATTTAGCTATATATTGTAAGCATTTTTATTATTCTTGAATTTGGATGTCTTTCTTTTGTGCTTAGGCTGAGATAGTATGTTCTTAAGTTAGAATTTAATGTTAAAATATTGATTTTAATGTAGTATTTCATTCACTCATAGATTGCTCTCTTGACAGATATGGCACAGAACTTCCATTTTGCAACATCTGGCGTTGCTGCAAGGAAACTGACTAAAATAGAAGCTGGGTAGGTATAAACGAATTTGGATTTGCCAACTTAATTTGCAGGTTCTTGCCAAGAAAGAAAAAGGTTTTTTCAGACTAGAGTAAAACAGTAATTTTTTTTTACAAAGTTGCAATATCATATTATAGCAAACTTAATATAGCTACTACTGCTCCCATCTCTAGCATGTTCTCAGCAACTCAAGTTGGGACTTTTGAAAAATGATTTGAGTTAGGACTTCTGAAAATCATTTGAACTTATTTCCCTACAAATCAATATGTGAGTTTCGCAGCTATTGAGGTCAGGACTTTTGAAAATGATTTGAGTTAGGACTTCTTGTAATCAATTGAAGTTATCTTTCTATAAATCAATATGTGAGTATTCACAGCTTTTAAAACTGGTCTGTATAATTTGTTAATTTTAGTTTTTTCAGCTTCGGTGTTATTTAATTTACAACTACATGAGTTTGTATCTATGTATAATTTAAAATTATAATTATCACTACAAGAAATATTATCTTTACCTACCAATATTTTAGCTACTAATAAATAATGGTAAGTAAAAATTACTTTTATCTACGATTTGATAATCATAAAAAAATAAATGTAGGTAAACATAGAAAGTGAAGGGAGCTGTACAAAAGTTTTTTCCTGGACCCACTCATATTCTTGAAAAGCTTCATTTATTTAGGCGATTTGTTTCCCGCTTCATGTTTGTATGTTTGGTTGGCTGACATGTCAAAATATTCTTTAAAATATTAATATTATAAATTACGTCATCCTGCTGATGGAAATGCTTGGAAACATTTTGACAATGTGTACCCTGATTTTGCATTAGATTCCAGGAGTGTGCGAATGGGGTTAGCTTCAGATGGGTTTAACCCTTTTTCTAACATGACATCAACCTATAGTTTATGGCCCGTGATATTAATACCTTATAACATGCCGCCTTGGGTTTCTCCAAACGGGACAAACTACCTCATGTCTTTACTAATTGTTTTTTACAAATTGTGTGAGAGGACCCCTCTCTAAAAAATGGAACAAACCGTATTAAACATATTCAAAAAATTATAAAGCAAACAAATCCTAAAATACAAATTTTATACACTATTTAATTTATGATTCTTCTTGACCCGATTCCGATGAAGTATCCATTGTCATCCATGGATCGTCTTCTCCATCTGAGTCATCTTCTTTTTTTCCTTGTTGTCTTTTTGCAGCTTGATCCCAATCCTTTTTGCAAACACAAATTTTTATGACGTCTGGTGCAAGACTTGATCTCTTCTCGTCTAACACTCTTTTACCTGCACTAAAAGCGAACTCGGACGCAAGGGTAGAAGCGGGCACTACTAAAATGTCCTTGGCAATTTTTGCTAAAACCGGAAATTGTAACTCATGATTCTTCCACCATGTTAGTATTTCAAAATCCTCATTTAATTCATAACTATAAGAAGAAAATTTCCTAATCATACCAAAAGAAGAAGGAGGGACACTACTAGAATCTACTTCGAGAATTCTACATTTTTGTTTTTTGCTTAATATAGATGAAATGGTACTATTAAACCTACTACTACTATTTTTAGGTGGGTTAGAAATTTGAATTCTAGGAGTATACATATCTACAAGATTATGCAAATAGCCTAAACAATTAATTACATATAATTTATAATTATATGAAATTCCTAACATACTATAATAATGATCTAATATGTTTTCTAAACCTTCTTGTCTAACACTCGGATCAAGAAGACATGCAACACCATAAATATAAGGAAATTCTTTCAAATATTCGATCCACTTAACTTTCATATCATGAATAATACTACTAAATTGGGGGTTTTCTTCATATTTACGTGAAGTATTAACAATAAGAACACATTCAATAATAACTTGATGTACATTTGGTTCATAAACATAAGAAAAAACGTTAGTAGCATGTGAAAAACAATCAAGAATATCACGTACCGTAGATGCCATCTCCCACTCCATTTCGGTAATAACTGCTTCTTCGCGTTGGTGATTTGGATCCGCATTATATAATTCAGTGATAATATCCTTATATTTAATTGCATCATTTAATAATTTATGAGTCGAATACCATCAAGTAGGACAATCGATTGTTTTCGGCCTTAATCCATTATCTCTACACAATTTCTTGTACATAGACCTATATGTACCTGGTAAACGTAGATATTTAATTACTTTCCTAATAGGTTCTAATAATGTATTTAAATGTTTAATTCCCACTTGTGTCGTCAAGCTAATAATGTGAGCACAACATCTAATGTGTAAAAATGCTCCATCTAAAACTAAAGGAATATCGGTCCTAATGTCATCCATATATCCAGCATTATCTAGAGATATTGTAAATACCTTTTTATACAAATTAAATTCTTTTATTGTGTATAAAATTCTTTGTTTTATATTATAACCGGAGTGTGACTCGTCCATAATATCAAAAGCAATAATTATTTTTTGTACCAAATAATCAACATCAATCCAATGAACTGTAACACAAATATAAGGCTCGCCTTGACTTGAACTCCAACAATCACAAGTTAACGAAACCATACCATCAAAGTTTTTGTTAGGTCCGATAAGATTGTAGAAGGGGGGTTGAATACAATCTTTACCAATTTATCGAAATTTGTTCTTTAAATAATATTTTATTTTAAACAAATTTGAGCGGAATAAATTGAAACAAATTTCAAGTTGAATATAACAATATATTAACTTGATGGGTGTTACAATTTCAGTACAGAAATTAATCAAGTTGATAAAAACTAATTTAGAAAATTCGACATGAACTTTTCTAATTTAGTTAATAAAAATCAAGATTAGAACTAGGAAACTTAATTCGCTAGTAGTACAAGAATCACAAATAATCAAGTTCCACCGGATAAAATATTACAAAGGAGATGAACTTGATTTTCTAGGAATTAATTTGTTCTTGCTTGAGAGAGAGAGAAATGGAGGCTGTTGACATTTCTGGATGAAATGTTATGTTCGTGTGTCTTTTGTCTATTTTTGCCTCCTGATGCTTTTGTAGTCCAAAGTTAATCGATAGTCATATTGCTGTTAAATATGACTATCCAGCACAGCCAATATAACAATCAACTTTGGCCTAATATGACAATCGGTATAACAATCAAGGCTGATATGACAATCCTTTAACCAATATAACAATCGGTATAACTTACTGATTGTTATATTAAAAGCCTAATATGACAATCGGCCCTTTTAAAAACACACTGATTTAATACTGCAGCAAACGAATACAAGTCGCGGTGGCAGGATGTGATCAACACGCGAAGCTGTTTTGTTCTTTGTCTCTGGCGCGTGGCTGTCACGCGCTTCCAGGCGCGTTAATTACCTTGCCGACAGGATGCATGTGCTTGACAGACTTTTGTTTCTCTTTCTTGTATGCATGTGATGTGACATAGACAGATCAGTGCTTTGTTTCTTCACAATTCAATTTGTTTAGAAAACAAATTAACACACTTCTGCCCACACAGTAATGATAAGTCCATAACTAATAAAACCATCGAACTGGGCTTCAAACGAACTGGGCTTCTTTTTTTTTTTTATTTTTCACTTGGCCCAACAGAATAATCAAGCAGTCCAATTCCTTTTTATATTTAATTTAATTATTTTACTTAATCAATTAATCATTTAGAAAAGTAATGATTAATTAATTAAATTTATAATTAAATCAAATAAGATTAATACATTAATTCAAAGTTAATTAATATGATAATTAATTTAATAAATAAATTAATTCAGAATGAATTAATTTATTAATTAAATAAATTACATAATTATATTAATTAAATGAGAATTAATATAAATCACTTGATAACCAATTCTTTTCCGAGAACCACTGAACGTAATAAAGAATTACCACTGAATTGTTTGTTGACGCTCGATGCACGGTCTGGTTCATGAGCGACTAACTCCAACGGCTTTTCTTTATTTTTGACTCTGAGCTTTGGTTTAATTCTTCTCTCATCATATCTGTCTTGACAGCTTGAACCACTGAAGTTAATGATAAACAACCACTGTTTAACGTTGACACTCGATGTACTGTCTGGTTCATGAGTGACTAACCGCAATGACTGTTCTTCATATATTTACTTTAAAATCTGGTTCCTTTTCTTTTCTTCTCTCTCTTGATATTTCTCTGTACTGTCTCTATCACTGTCGAAATCTCTGTCACTTTAAATGACTCCACTTCTTTAACGAATACTTCACTGAGGCTTGATCAGATGTCTGAACTTCTTTCAATGTAGTAATTCCTCAAATCTGTAGATTGACCTTGATCTTTTTCTTCTGACAGATAATACTATCTGAGATTCCTTGTGACAGTCTATATACTATTTACTATTACAATCTTGTTTAAGTTGAGTTGTATCCTCGAAATACAAATAGGCTGAGTCATATGCCTTTCAATCTCCCCCTATTTGTTTGTTATACAATAACAAGCAAATACCTAGAGGATAACTCAACTAACTCACTTAAACAAGAAAAAGATAAAACTTTTAAGAATTAAGTAAATAATACAAAAAAAAAATTTCTCTGGTTTAGATTTAACAATTCCAGAATCTTCAGTTGATGAAATGTTAGATGATTGTTCCTCTAGCACTGAACTGATCTTCAATAGATAACTCATCTTCATTTCTGATTCTTCATATCTCTGCCTGATAATCCTTCACATCTTACATTGGTGATTATCAGCAGTTCTTGATTTACAATCACTTCCCATTTCTGACACAGCTTTTCTCACTAAAGAAAAACAGCTGTTCCTACTATGTAGACAATGGTGAATCAATACCATTTCTACTTCTGGTGAATTTACTACTCTTCCACTTAGCCTTTATACATAGTACATTGAAAGACTAATAGAATAGTATTGTGATGTAATTCTCCTTATGTCTCCACTTTCATAACAAACGAAAGTTCTTTTGCTTCTCCATCTAAGGCTCCCCCTTAGTAAATAGACTTGCTTCTCATTCTAAGCACAGTCTTTAATTAGTAACTAGACTTGCTTCTCATTCTAAGCACAGTCTTTACTGCTCCCCCTTTCTAATTCACTCTTCTTTTACTTGTACCCCAATACTTCTCCCCCTTAGTTGAGTATCTCCTACTAAGGTAAGCTTTATGCTTGAATATATCTTTTTCAATATATTTCTCCCCCTTAGTTGAGGAATCCTCCATTCAACTAATTGACAAAGAAGTTGATACTAAATTGTTACCAATTTATACCAATCGTTTGAGTACATTGAAATCAATTGATAAAGCTTTGTTAGAAAGGAAGTTTCATTTTCTTCCTCACTGTGAGTGTGTGATAGTGTTTAGTGTACCTCACAAGTGTTTCACTCTTCTCTCCACTCATTTGTGTTGGGTGTCTCACTTCTCTCTGTGTTTACACTCTTGCTCACTAGTGTTTCACTCATTGCTCCAACATCCTTTAGTGTACCTGCAAAGAAAAATCACCCTAGCCCCTTCAAGAGAGGTCAGTGGTGGTGCAATGGGAGTTCGCAAATCCCAAATCCTCGTTGGACTCGTCAGACGAATCTGAGTCATAATCTACAAGTTGCTAATTTCCCTTTTTAGGGTTTTCAGATTTGAATTCTGAGAAGGTAAACAATGATCCATAAATTTAGCCTTTGAGATCAATACCTTCTCTCGAGGTCTGTGAAGACTCTTGATTCATTAAAGAACCTTTAACTTATAATCCTAACCGTAAAATGGTTGGATTACAGGTTTCCGTCAATTCATCCTTGGTGTGTGCAATCTCACTTTGTGCATATGAAATATTTTGGATAGTGTATAAGGTAGTGACTCTCCAATTGAATATCCCACACATCCTTGTTTGCTGCATCAAGTGCAGTTACTCCCTGGTGACCTCTAATCTGATAGGTAACTTCCATTTAGGGTGTAAGATAGAATGTGTTTGAGTTTGACTGTAGTCTGGGATAAAAGTTGTTGGGTTTACAACCTTATGACTAAACATGTGAGAATACAAAATTTCATGTAGATGAACCTGCATCACAGAATATGAGCAATATAGAGATAGAATGCATTTTTAACATTGAAAAGTTTTCTGAGAAAATATTGCATTTATCTTAAGAGAAATGATGTACAGTTGTGATTTTAAAAGATTTACAATGTAAGCAATCACAGCTGTAGAAAGAGATTTTGAATTTAGGAAGTTAAAGATCCTGAGCCGGTTTTACAAAACAAGAACATAGGCACAAATCCAATTAATAATAAATATTAATCGAATTAATGTATGTTAATGTTTAAACCAATACAAACAAAACTATTTTATCATATTTCAGGTCCTGCATGATAGATATCAACTATTAGAAATTGTTAGCACTTGATAGGTCTTGTCTTCCAATTGTTGGATCCTGAAAATCAAACATTAGTTCCTAACCAATTGTATAGACACATACCAATTTGATACCAACATTGGTCAATTGTTAAGTCCTTAACACGAAGATCTGTTAACAGCAATCACAAAACAAAGATTTATTCTTAAACTGTATATTTTGTGTGTGTTAAGAAGAAGAACAACAAAAGAACCAAGTACAGTGACCTATTTGTAAGTTTTGCAAGTATAGTGACTAAACTGAAAAAACTATAAACACACATAAGACTAAAATAAAAAAACAAACACTACAAAACATGTTAAATAAGATTAACATTTAAAAATTACAATACATGTACAAAAACATTAAGTATATACAAGAGTATTTATAATAGGTTAGCAAATCCATATATTTTCTGACAAAACAACTTTCTACTAGAAAATTATTTAGAGAGAAAATATGATTTAATAAACTATCATAAATATTGCAGCTATTTTAAAATAATAAAATTTTCAACAAAAATAGCTTCCTCAAAAATTCTAACTAGAGAATTAGAGAAAAATATTTTTAGAGAAAATTATTATTCTAAAATAAAGAAACATGGATTAAAACATTAGAATGATTATGACAATTCTTTTTAGAAAGATGACAAGATAGAATTCGAAAAGAATGTCATACCAGTTACTTGGCGTTCAAAACTTAGCATCAACTTCCACATTTCTTGTTGTTCCAGATTCACAATTGCTTTCTCAGATTCCTTAGATTCTATACCTTGATTCTGAGAGGCCCTTTTTGTTGTTACTCCAACATCTGGATCACCAATGATCAGCTCTATTCCAAACAGACTGTTTGAGAAGGTTGGATCTTGATGAATCGCCTTGTTCTTCATTGTGATGTTGTGTTTGACTAGTGAATCCTTTGTTTACTTCCCTCGAGTTGTTGCCAGCTTGATTTGATGATTCTTTTCCAATGACATGGGTATCTCCAATATTAAAATTGTTTCCACCACTATCACTTGGATAATTACCATCATTAACATTTTAAACTTATGACTTTAAGGCAACTCCTCGATAATAACAATTGTTAACTCCTAACAACTGTTTGTTGGTAGACAACCTTGGTTCTAAAAATAAAACTTGGTTACCAAGACTGTCTTGTCTGCAATCTTAGAAATAATATTCTAAGTCCAATACACCTTGATCCATAGTATAAAACATTTATTATCAAAGTGATTTGAAGCTTGCAAATAAGCATAAAAATTATTCAAAGTAATTGAACTATGGTAACTTTAGATAATTCCACATCCATAGTTCTACTTAGAGAATTTTCATACCATGTATAATAATATGAGTGAATTGTAAAAGATATAACAAGGATTACTTAGAGGAGTTCTAAGTAATTTCACACATATCAATACATCTCACAATTAGTTAGTAAATAGAATTTTAACTAAATATCATTAACTGATATAAGTCAAAATTTCAATACAACCAATTTTTTAGAACCATGATATTAATTATAGTGAATTTCTGAAAATGGAGCATTGATAAAATTCACTAGAATTAACATCTCACAACTAATTGAAGACCAATACGGATTAGGTCCAAATTAGTTATGTTGTTTATTTATTTTAATAAATATAAGGTACAGAGCAAATACTAAATTGAATTGCTTCGAGTCCGTAACCCATATAAATCAAAATAAATAATTAAATAATTAAATAATTAAATACTAAATCTCTATGAGTTAGATTTTAGCATTTAAGTATTTAAATTATCCTTAAATAATCACCACTAAAATATATTGCAATTATACACATGGCAATCATTCAACAGATAATTTTCAGTGTGAGGTTTGGATGTAAATAAGTTCACATGTCCTTTCAATATAGACAACTGAATACTTGTGAGCTTATTTAAGAATTATTTAACAGATGGGATTTACAATCATATAGCATTAATAAAATCCCAAGTTCACAGACCAATCTTGAAAAATTAATTTCATTAAGTGATTCAGCAAACGTGTCTGCAAGTTGTTCTTAATTAAAGACATACTCTCAAAATAATTGATACCTTATGCAAGTTGCTTAGTCCTTGAGTGTTCCACAGAGTTGTTTGAGATGAAATTGATTCCTTGTGTTCTCCTGTTTTCGTACAACTCATTTGATCTGTCTCTATGTAGCAAAACATGTCAGAACTGATGTCTCTAGGGTACCATCTCCGTAGATTTGGGTCCAACTTAAGACATCTGAAAATCATGTGTAATAACTACAAGAATAGATTCTCAAGAATCCACTTGGGACCATGCACATTTGCATAATTGAGAATAAAATATGTGTGTAAGTAATCTATTAGCAATTGAATAAGATAATGAGCTGATGATTCCTCTATAGTCTGATTAGGTCCTAATTAGTAGATCCTGAACTTGTTGGGTCAAATATCTCTAGAGTACCATTTCCTAAGATCTGGATCCATCTAAAGATTTTTGATTGCCAACTTGTTAGGTCCAAGCTAATAGGTCAAAAGCCAGCTATAGTGATTTGTTGGTATGTAGTCTTGACAGGTCTAGAATCTTCTGAATAAAATCAAAAGATCCTTGACTTATTTTTATTGTCATCATTCTTTTGGCTTACTGAAGTAAATCAAAAGAACTGCAACTTTACCAACATCAAAACAGCAAATATCTTAATATCAATTTATAGCTAGTAGACTAACATATAATATAATCAGGATATCATTGCACATATATGTTAATAATGTTTGTGCCTAAATATGTAGAGAGTTCTATGAATATGACACCAATTATTAAAAGATACCAACTGTTAAAGATTGATACCGAATATTAAATTATAGTTAGGGTGTCATACCATGTCTTCCATGTTTGCTTGAGTGATGATACCAGTTTATACTAACCTGTAGAGATCTTCAGTTATCTCACCAACCAGGAGTGCACTTGTTCATATTCCTCTAGCATCCAGATTCATTAGGTCTAGATGTCCATTATAATCTTGAATGTGCAGCAGGTGCCTGATATCCTCAAGTCTTGTCACTGGTGCTTCTTGTCAAATATACTGTTTGATCAAATTGTAACCTAGCATCCAGTTTGGCTTTGTCCCTCATAACAATGCCTTGACATCATCCAGGTAGACTTCTGGTTATCCTTGTACCAATTACAGCCTTGTTGTTTGGTCTAGATACCAGCTTCCCTTCAATCTGCCTTTTATACTGATTGAGATCATCTTGCATTGCAATCACTCAACCTGGATCTTTCAGAGCTTTTGTAGATTTCTTAGTTTCTTTTTAAAAGAAAACTAAAGAAATAATCATTAGTACTTGAAGCTCTGTTAGTCTTTTACTTCCACCATTAGAAACACTAAGAACTAGAACAAAGAATTAATTGACCCAAAATTCTTTGTCTTGGCAGACATGTTCTCATAGTGTCCTTTGACTTTCAGTGTGGTGTTGAGTTGACTAGTTGATCCTTCTTTTGCTCCCCCTAAGCTGTTGCTGGGTTTACATGAAGATTCTCAATGTTGACATTGCTTGGATCTGAATCATCATTACCACTGACAGCTGGGAGCTAGAAGTCGTTGAACATCACTAAGACTTTCATTGATGTAGAACTTTTGTGTGATGCTTCTTGACTTCCCTTTATGACATGCCTCGTAATTTCATTTTACTTTAATTTCAGATGAGGCAGTCTCCTTTGCTGATTCGATTTTCAGGAAAGAATCTCTTGATTTGACATTCAGGAAAAAGAGCTCCTTATGTCATAGCTGAACTCTTGTCTGATGAAGATTTAGATTTGACCTTGTTGACTTCACCTTTGACTGAGATTCCATGTCAGCTACAGATAAGTTCTCTTCCCTTAATCCTCGAACAGTAGTCTCTTCATCTTGTAAAAGATGCTTTATTACTGACAACATTCCTTGGCTATTGAATAACCTTGACCCTAGGTCATACCCTTGCTGTTGTCTCCAAGGGATAAACCACTTGGCCAGATACCGTCACCACTCTTGATAGCAGGGCTCTATCTTCGGTCATATGCCTTGAACATCCACTGTCCAGAATCCACATAACACGATGTACCTGTTACACACCCTGCAATGCCAAAACAGTTAAACCCTTTTTGGGACCCAAATTTGATTGGGTCCGGAATACTTGAAGTATTGGCCTTTGTCAGGCAAAACAACATTCTTAATCTTGACACCATTGGTCAGCAAACATTTTACCCTATAAACAGATTTGACAATCTTTGATTTCATCTTGGGTATCCATGTCTTTTTAGCAGCAATAACATTTGTTTCACTGACTGGACATTTGACCTTGTAAACAGCCTTAGTAAAACTTTGTTTAGGCTTTGGTACAAATGTCTCTCTCCTAACATGAGGAGGACTAGCAGTCTTTGATCTAACATTTTTATTTCTATTCATATGTTGTCTAGGAGTAGTCTTATCAGCACATGCATGATTACCGTTGAAGTAACCAGTCATAACATTAAAAGCACAAGACATACAATTGACAACACCACATGCTTTATGATTAGCATCAATGATAGGCATGGAATTCATGTTAGAGATGTTATTGTTCTGCTTCGACTTATTACCACCTAATCCAGTCTTAGAAGAACTAGTTGTTTCAACAACCTTGATTGGCACTTTAGGTACATCTATCTTGGATGAAACATTTTCTGGATTAGTGTCCTCAACAGATTTAGCCTTAACAAAGATTGTGACATCTTTCTTGGATGAAACATTCTTTGGATTAGCTTTCTTAAGAGATTTATTCTTAACACATTTATCCTTAACAAAGACTGTGCCATTTGCACTGTCCTCATTTCTCATTTCTTCTTGTATAACCATAGAAAGAATATCTGGTGGTCCATCATCAGATTTTGTAAACATTGGTTTTTCAACATTCTTGAGAATATGTGGTATACCTCTTTCTTTAGCTGGAATAGAATTAGGAGAATGATTACTCAAAGAACCAACAGCTTGACTGTAATCAAACCCTATTCCTACAGTTTGTTCTACTGCTTGTTTATTGAAGAACTCTTTAGAAACTTTGACAGTATTATAACAAGCTCTAACCTGTGTTTCAAGTTCTCTAATCTTGGTTTCTTGTTCAGCAATCTTATCAACTTGTTTTGACATATATTCTCCTAGACCTTTTTCTCTGCAGTTAAGTCGAGCTATTTCTTCTATATTCTTATCTTGATTAACCTGTACTTTTTTTAAATCTAGCATTTGATTTTCAAGATTAGTGTTAACAAGACTTATTCTCTCGTACCCTCTTTCTGCACAACTCAAGGAAATACGTAAACTATTAATTAACTCAGCATCAGTAAGAATTACCGGTGTGGTGTAATAAGTTGATGATTCAGCATTTGCCACCAGTGCAAAGTTTCCAACTTCTTCATCTTCACTGTCTGTGTCATCCCAGCTTTTGCCTTGTACCACATAGGCCGTGTCTGTGTTCTTCTTACTAGATGCATACTCTCTCCTTGCATCTTGTTCAGGTCGATGACACTCAGTTGCAAAATGTCCCATTTCATTACAGTTGAAGCACCTGATCTTGCTTCTGTCTACCATTCCAGTCTTGTAGCCAACCCTTGTGCCACTTGAGGATGAACCTCCTTGCTGGAATCTATTCTCAGTAGACCTGAGTCTGAAATTAGGATTTCTTCTAAATCTGAAATGATTAAACTGTCTTACAACCAGTGCCATTGATTGATCCTCCAACTGCTCCAGCTCCTCTGACGAATAAAATTCTCTACAACCCTGACTTGTAGCTGTCTTCCCATACTCTGCTACAATCACTTCTTTTTCAGAGTTGTAAGGTTGAACAATCTTAGCTTCCAATCTATTTTCCCTGACTTTCTTAGTTCCCTCGTTTATTGTTATAATGGTGTCCCAGATATGCTTGGCATCTTTATAGTTAATAACATGGTTGCACATGATCGCATCTAGGGATTCCATCAAAATTAATTGTACATTAAGATCAAGGGCAATATCCACTTTGTCATCATTTGTATAAACACTAATGTCCTTTGGATATATCCTTGCAGGAAATACAACAACTCCTTCCACGATTATTTCCTCTTTAGTAGTCAAAGGAACTATTGGCCCGTTTTACAATATTCCTAAATAATTAGGATTGGCCACTTGTAGAAAAAGGATCATTTTCTTTTTCCATAGTTCATAATTCTCCTTGTCAAATATGGGTATCTTAACAGTTCCAATTTTTGAAGACATGATGAATTTTTAAGAGAGTTAAAAATTCGAAATGGATTTTTGACTGAATAAAAATAGGATCTTGATTTGTGTATCAATCAATAGGCTCTGATACCAATTGTTAGGTCCGATAAGATTGTAGAAGGGGGGGTTGAATACAATCTTTACCAATTTATCGAAATTTGTTCTTTAAATAATATTTTATTTTAAACAAATTTGAGCGGAATAAATTGAAACAAATTTCAAGTTGAATATAACAATATATTAACTTGATGTGTGTTACAATTTCAGTACAGAAATTAATCAAGTTGATAAAAACTAATTTAGAAAATTCGACATGAACTTTTCTAATTTAGTTAATAAAAATCAAGATTAGAACTAGGAAACTTAATTCGCTAGTAGTACAAGAATCACAAATAATCAAGTTCCACCGGATAAAATATTACAAAGGAGATGAACTTGATTTTCTAGGAATTAATTTGTTCTTGCTTGAGAGAGAGAGAAATGGAGGCTGCTGACATTTCTGGATGAAATGTTATGTTCGTGTGTCTTTTGTCTATTTTTGCCTCCTGATGCTTTTGTAGTCCAAAGTTAATCGATAGTCATATTGCTGTTAAATATGACTATCCAGCACAGCCAATATAACAATCAACTTTGGCCTAATATGACAATCGGTATAACAATCAAGGCTGATAAGACAATCCTTTAACCAATATAACAATCGGTATAACTTACTGATTGTTATATTAAAAGCCTAATATGACAATCGGCCCTTTTAAAAACACACTGATTTAATACTGCAGCAAACGAATACAAGTCGCGGTGGCAGGATGTGATCAACACGCGAAGCTGTTTTGTTCTTTGTCTCTGGCGCGTGGCTGTCACGCGCTTCCAGGCGCGTTAATTACCTTGCCGACAGGATGCATGTTTTTGTTTCTCTTTCTTGTATGCATGTGATGTGACATAGACAGATCAGTGCTTTGTTTCTTCACAATTCAATTTGTTTAGAAAACAAATTAACACACTTCTGCCCACACAGTAATGATAAGTCCATAACTAATAAAACCATCGAACTGGGCTTCAAACGAACTGGGCTTCTTCTTTTTTTTTATTTTTCACTTGGCCCAACAGAATAATCAAGCAGTCCAATTCCTTTTTATATTTAATTTAATTATTTTACTTAATCAATTAATCATTTAGAAAAGTAATGATTAATTAATTAAATTTATAATTAAATCAAATAAGATTAATACATTAATTCAAAGTTAATTAATATGATAATTAATTTAATAAATAAATTAATTCAGAATGAATTAATTTATTAATTAAATAAATTACATAATTATATTAATTAAATGAGAATTAATATAAATCACTTGATAACCAATTCTTTTTCGAGAACCACTGAACGTAATAAAGAATTACCACTGAATTGTTTGTTGACGCTCGATGCACGGTCTGGTTCATGAGCGACTAACTCCAACGGCTTTTCTTTATTTTTGACTCTGAGCTTTGGTTTAATTCTTCTCTCATCATATCTGTCTTGACAGCTTGAACCACTGAAGTTAATGATAAACAACCACTGTTTAACGTTGACACTCGATGTACTGTCTGGTTCATGAGTGACTAACCGCAATGACTGTTCTTCATATATTTACTTTAAAATCTGGTTCCTTTTCTTTTCTTCTCTCTCTTGATATTTCTCTGTACTGTCTCTGTCACTGTCGAAATCTCTGTCACTTTAAATGACTCCACTTCTTTAACGAATACTTCACTGAGGCTTGATCAGATGTCTGAACTTCTTTCAATGTAGTAATTCCTTAAATATGTAGATTGACCTTGATCTTTTTCTTCTGACAGATAATACTATCTGAGATTCCTTGTGACAGTCTATATACTATTTACTATTACAATCTTGTTTAAGTTGAGTTGTATCCTCGAAATACAAATAGGCTGAGTCATATGCCTTTCAGTTTTCAAAATATTCAATTAATTGTGCTCGTTGACTATAATATTGTTTTTGTGTGTGACGTTTAAGTATGTTTCTAGGAATTTTAATAAATGCCGGGTTTAGTGAATTCTTAATCATGTGTTCTAAATTTGGACTATTGTCGTGGGAGAAAGGTAAATCGTCTAATGTAACATAACTAGAAAAATCTTCGATCATTCTATTTCTATTATAGACGAAAGGCATACCTCCACCGGGAGACGAAGTCATGAAACCCTGTATTTGTTGTGAACCTCCTTGTGCCGCTCCACTTTCGTGATTTTGCTTCGTTATTCCATGATGTTTAACCAAGTGCTGATCAAGTGTACCCGTACCACTCCCCTTACAGTGAACAAAAGGGGTTTGTTGTCGACCATTTTGAATACAAAGCAAACAAAATGCCTTAAATTTGTTCGGCTCATCCGTTGGTTGTCTCGAAAAATAAGTCCAAACGTGTGAATTATGTCGAGAAGAAGCACCAATAAAAAAAATATAAATCGATTAAATTTAAAAAGAGTAAATTTAAATTGAGTTAATTTAGAACGAGTTAATTTAAAAATCGAATACTTTTAAAACTAGGAAACTACAATTTTTTTAAAAAAAACGAAGTTTAATTCAATCAAATACTATAAAAAAATGAAATTAAAACGTAAATTACCGGCTTCGGTTGGTGGTGGCATCGAGGAGGAGGGTGCTTGGCTTGAACCTTGAGATGATATAGTGCCCCTTCCTTCCATTATATTTTTTCGATCTGCAATTAAAAAAACCAAAAAATTAATCAGCAAATTCGATAAAATTACATATGATTTAATAAACAACATAAAATAATTTAGTCTTAAATTAAATACACACAAAACTATTTGAGATTTGAGAACGCAGCCTGCTAGAAACAGAAACAGAGTCGAGACTTGCTTTAACACTTGAATTTTAATTACAAAACTAGGAGAGAGAGAGAGAGAGAAAGAGAGAGTAGAGAGAGAGGAGAGTGGTGTGAGAAAGGAGAGGAGAGAGGGGTGATATTTATAGGAGGGGGGAACGTTAGAAATTTAGCAATTTTTCCGAACGTTATATGTTGCAGAGATGATGCAGAGAGATACCTGGTAGAAAGCTGTAGACTAGCCGTTGGCGTGTGCAGTTACGCGCATGCAGGCGTGCCGGTTGGCGGGCCGGTTCCGCGATTATTTTATTTGCTAAGTTTTTTTTTTCATTTCTTCTTTGCAATTGTTTTGTTCGTATTTTATTATTTCTACACAGTACAACCTATTTAAAAGATTTAAATGTCGATTTTGTTACAACTAAAATGTAATTGTTTTTATTTTTTATAGTATTTTTAATTTTTTTGTCGAAAACAGGAATGATTTTTTATAATTTTACTAAATACAGTAAAAGCTTTATTTTATTGTAAATTACTACAGAAAATTTATTTGTAAATGATTATAGAAAATTTATTTTATTTATATTTATATCGAAAAATAAAGTGAGTTTATATAACTAATAAATCAATTTATTGAATTATTTAACACGCAACAAAAAAAAAGGCGTGCCGGACGGTTCAGTGCCGTGCCTGGCCGAGTCCTGGTTTTTTTTATTTTTTTTATACTATACGCGTGACTACAATGCGTATCAGAGACGTGTCGGGCGGTTCAAGACGTGCCGTGCCAGGCCGAGCCCTTGTTTTTTTTTTGTTTTTTTATACTATACGCATGACAACAATGCGTATCACAGACGTGCCGGGCGGTTCAAGACGTGCCGTGCCGGGCCGGATCCTTTCTTTATATATATATATATATATATATATATATATATATATATATATATATATATATATATATATATATATATATATATTGTATGCAATTCTTTTGTGTTTACAACTATTTAATTCTACAACTATTATCACATGTTTTCATTTAACCATTATCAAAAATATTTTTTTTAAATATACTGTTTTTTGGGATGAGTTTAATCCAAAAATCGAATATCATTTAAAATATTTATAAAAATAAATGAACAGATTTTGTTTCATTTTTTTTAAAAAAAATCATTTCTGTAAATGGAAAAAATTGCATAAAAAATATTTTAAAATTTACAAAACAAACAATTCTAAAAATACAAAAAAAATAAAAAAAAATTATACACACTATTTAATTTAAAAAATTGCTTGTTTATTGTTCAATTATTTTTTTTTTTGACGAAATTTATTGTTCAATTATAAACTGATGTCAGTCGGTGTTGTGGAATAAAAACTAGAATACTGGTATTGCGGCTAGGGTTTATGTATTTAATGTAAGGGTGTGTGAGCTTCGTGCTTTAATGGCTGCTCTTGTGCTCTTGGCTAATTCTGCCTTCACAAGATGCCTACGTACTTTGATGAATATCAAAGATCAAGCCAAAAAACGTAGTTCTGAGATGAGGGGTCAGGCCCTTTATATAGGCTGAAGAGCCTTTAGAATTATGGTAGGAGTTAGAGACTTGGTAGAAAAGTCTTTGAGGAAAGTTCTAGAACTGATTCCTTATAGGAATCAGTTTCCATATGGAATTGGATGCCTTATAGGATAAGTCTGAAGGGGATATTATCCTTATCCAACTCTTATTTGCTGAGCTATTTATTTCCCCCAATATTAATTACGAAATTAATTATTATAATAGGGGTTTTGGGCCCATCTGGTGGGCCCCACGTTTGGACCATTCAGGGTCTAATTAATGCCATACTAAATGTGTCTTTAGGGCTCATTTTCAGCCCATATCATTTGCCCCCCAACTTCTAGGAAAACTGATCAGGTTTTCCTTGAAGTTTTATCTGTCTTTCGTGAGACTTGGGTCCGGGCTTTGTACACTAGTGTTTCACGAATGTCGTCTTGATGTAAAGTGTGGAGCGACTGACACGTTTACGACGATATGCCTTATTCGAGGCTAAGCAATTTCCATAACTTTAGTTACAGAGTCTTTTTTTCTTCAAGGAATTATCTATGAAATTCCTCGTATTTCCATTTTTATCCTATTATGGTACCTACAGGTATTAAAATTCCATGTCCGTGAAGATTAGCTGTCAGAAAATCAATTTTTATAGCAAATTTCGACCAGGACTGAGTATTTTCGATCAGAAATTCGACCAGGAATTCGACCAGGAATTCGACCAGGATTCTGGTCGAATTAAGGCCTTCTTTTTCTTCCTGATCGAAGAGATTTTCGACCAGGATTCCTGGTCGTTTCGACCAGGATTCTGGTCGAAATAAGGGTCCAATTTTGCTCTGGTCGAAGGGTTTTTCGACCAGGATTCTTGGTCGTTTCGACCAGGATTCTGGTCGAATTAAGGGCGTTTCCAACGCTTTGGTCGAAGGGTTTTTCGACCAGGATTCTTGGTCGTTTCGACCAGGATTCTGGTCGAATTAAGGGCGTTTCCAACGCTTTGGTCGAAGGGTTTTTCGACCAGGATTCTTGGTCGTTTCGACCAGGATTCTGGTCGAATTAAGGGCGTTTCCAACGCTTTGGTCGAAGGGTTTTTCGACCAGGATTCCTGGTCGTTTCGACCAGGATTCTGGTCGAATTAAGGGCGTTTCCAACGCTTTGGTCGAAGGGTTTTTCGACCAGGATTCTTGGTCGTTTCGACCAGGATTCTGGTCGAATTAAGGGCGTTTCCAACGCTTTGGTCGAAGGGTTTTTCGACCAGGATTCTTGGTCGTTTCGACCAGGATTCTGGTCGAATTAAGGGCGTTTCCAACGCTTTGGTCGAAGGGTTTTTCGACCAGGATTCTTGGTCGTTTCGACCAGGATTCTGGTCGAAATAAGGGCGACTTTGGCTTTGGGCCTATTCTTATGGGGCCTGGTACTTTTCTTTTCAAAAATAGGCTTATCCTCATAGTTGTTATTGGGCCCATCCGGGCTATTTGGATTAAAATCCAGGATTTATTGTCTATGATATATTTTTTTTAAAAAAATACCCATAATTTTCTTCAAAATATCTAAGATATTTTTCAAAGATATTTTCCTAAGAATGTCCTAGAATCGGGCCTTAATTTGGGCCGGTTTTATGGGCTTTTCTGACCTGTTACTGTAGGTTTTCTGACCGTTTGGAGGAATTTCAACCGGCTGAAAAGTCATATATAAGAGTGAGAGTGGAGAGTTCACTTTCTCATTCTCACTTTTACTTAAACACTTCACTAGAAATTCTCTCTATAGTTCTCTTTATTTCAAGGCGATTTCCGGCGAGAGTTTATCGAAGCTCCTCCCCTTCACGGTGGTTTCTGGGTTTCTCCTTGAAGATTTCTTCATATCTTCATAGCTTCTGGGTTTTCTTTGAAGATTTCTTCAAATCTTCATATTTTCTGGGTTTTTCAAGAGCTTCGAACCTTTCTTCAAGAGCATCAATGGAAGACAAAGCTAAGTCTCGCCTTGCAAAGATGAATTCTGCCTCCTCCAAAGGTACAATCACCATTCGCTCTTCTTACACATCTCTAGTAGATATGTTAAATCAACGTGGAGATGATTACCCCTCTTTGTCAGAATTAGATGCATATGACTGTTGTAGCTCTTATCATGATGTTGGTGAAATCACTAGATATAACAAGCTTTTCAAAATTAAATCACCTTATAAACTTGTCCCAGCCGAGCCAGGTGACAGACCTTGTCACTGGAAACCCAATTCTTTGTGTGTTTATAGGGAGAGTCTAGTGGCTGGCCTTCGTTTTCCATTTCATGAATTCATTCCTAGACTCTTAGCTGATGTGCAAATTAGTCCATGTCAACTCCCGCCAAACGCGTGGAGAATTATATTATGTTTTATGGTTTTGTGTCTTCGACAACAACTCCCTTTATCAGTTGCTCTTTTTCGCAAACTTTTTCAATTTTACAATAGTCCTGCCACGAACCCTGGCTGGGTATATGTTAAGCTCCGTCCTAGAGTCCCCCCAATCTTTAATGGCAAGTCGATTCCTGATAATAATGCGGGCTGGAAAAATGAGTTCGCATACTTAGAATGGGATGGAGGTGATTGGGGCACTCTCTTTAGGCAGACATTCTCGAGAGTCTCAGATGGAAGTGCTAAGGGAATCGTCCTTAGTACCGAGGAACAGGCCGCTTATAATACTTTGACCGAGGCAGACGGTAGTTCTATTACCTGCCTAAGTCTTTTAAATGAGGAGTCTCTAAGGGGAGTAGGCCTTTCCAGAGTTTCTGAGCGGGGTAACTTTCTTACTGGTCTTTGCCATTTACTTTTTAATACTGAATTTATTCCAACTCTCTTTTTGGTCGTTCTTGCAGTTGCGAAATTGATTGTGGAGGCTGCACCCTCTCCTGATGAAGAGACAGCCAGGATGGTTCGAGCTAAGAGGGCTGCTGACCCTCGAGGGAAAAACACGGAGCCTCCTTTCTTGCGCCCCCACAAGGTCCATAAAGGGGAGTTGAGGTATGGTGATATAGCTGGACTGGAGGGGAGCTCCCAGGTTAATGTCCAGTCGACGGTTTTCAGGCCTCCTTGGGGCTTTAGGAAGCAGGATTCTGTGGTGGGCTCTACGAAGCACTCCATGGATTGGTCTTTAAACTCGATCACCACCCCTGATTATAAGGACATGGTCCTTGGTGGAGGTATTGGGGAGTCAGAGGCACTTGGTGCTCAGGCTCTCGCTGTGGTAAGTCTCAAACTTTTATCTTTCAATACCTTAACGGCTTTTAAGTTCAATACTTGATTTCAACGCTAACCTTTTATGCAGGCTAACGTCCATTTCCAAAGCTTGGTTCATAAAGCCAAAGCTTGGAAAGAGAAGTCTAAAGCTTTTGAGTCTGAGTCCCAGAAGAAGACTCTCCATATTAACCGTTTGGAAGAGCAAATAAAGAAGAAAGATGAAGAGATGGTAGGGATGCATGCGGAGTTGGTCGCCCTGAGAGATGACAAGGAGAAGCATATTGATGAATATCTGGATTCGGAGGAGTACAAGACCCTCATGGATCAGCATGATGAGATGCTCTTTCCTAGTCAGTTTTCTGACGGGTGGACCAAGGCCCTTGAAGCAGTTCTGAGGCAGCATCCAGGGTTATTCTTGCCTTCTGCTTTTCCTAGCCCTCACCTTCCCCATGCCTTGACACAGGGGCCTGGTTCCAGTGAAGAGCTGTTTGGGGAGGATGACACTTTGGTTAAGGAGCATGCTGCTGCCACTTCTTCAGCTTTGGATCCCGAGCCTACTCTAGCTCAGCCTGGTGCTGCTGTCTCTGCCGACGAGGGGTCTACTACTGAGACTAGCTCTGAGGATGCTTCTCCTGCTAAGGAGGCCCCTAAGGCCCCTTAGACTTTATTTATTTATTTATCATTTGCCTTTCTGAACTTTGGGTTTCAACCATTTGACTTAATAGCCTTCGGGCCTTTGTAATTTCTAACTTAACTATTTATGCAGTTTATTTCCGCTCATTTTTCTTGCCTTTGCTCATAGTTTGTTAATACTTTAGAATTTTTGAGTACTTGGCCTCCTGGCTGGTACTTAAACTTATAAGTCGGTCCAACATTCGTCTTTCGTTTATTTTAGCAAGGAAAGATAACCAATAGAGAAAACAGATTAAATCCCATTATGCTGTCAAAGGACATTAATAAAATGGGTTCAACCCTTACATAGATACTTTATCAACTACTGGGAGCAACATGCTCTATAATGGTTTCATTCGAACCTTATTCCTAATAAATAGATAAAAGTTAGGTCTTTATTAAAAGACCTCAAACATAATAAACTTTGAGGTTCACAGCATGCCAAGTCCGGGGCACCTCAACCCCATCCAAGGTTTCTAACTTGTAAGATCCTCGTCCTAACACCTTCCTGACCAGATACGGTCCTTCCCAGTTTGGTGCTAACTTTCCTTTTTGGCCAACTCCTGAGGCTTCAATCTTCCTTAGGACCATGTCGCCTTGTCGAAAAAATCTTTCTTTAACTCTTTGGTTGTAATGAAAAGAGGCTCTCTTCTGATACTCAGCATTCCTAGCATTAGCTTCATCTCTAACCTCGTCAATTAAATCCAGGGCAAGTCTCATCCCTTCTTCGTTAGTTTCTGGCTCATATGCCTCGATTCGAGGTGATGCCTGCATGATCTCCAAGGGCACAACAGCCTCGGCTCCATAAGCCAGCAAAAACGGGGTTGCTCCAGTTGTTACCTTACAAGTGGTACGATACGCCCAGAGTATGGGCAGCAGTTCATCTACCCAAGTGTTCCTAGAGCGCTCGACCCTCTTCTTCAGTCCATCAAGGATAATTCGATTAGCTACCTCAGCTTGCCCATTGGCTTGTGGATGTGCCACTGAGGTAAAGCGGAGCTCAATCGCATTCTCTTCACAATACTTCTTAAACTCCTCATTATTGAACTGTGTCCCATTGTCTGTCACAAGGATTCGTGGGATTCCGTATCTGCAAATGATGTTCTCCCAGAAAAACTGGGAAACTTGCTTGGTGGTTATCTTGGCCAGGGGTTTAGCCTCAATCCACTTAGTGAAGTAATCAATGGCCACTATCAGGAATTTCCTCTGTGCTGAAGCCATGGGAAAGGGTCCAAGTATGTCCATCCCCCACATTGCAAACGGAATGGGAGAGTTGATGGAGGTCAACATCTCAGGCGGTTGCCTCACAATTGGGGCATGCTTCTGGCATCTCTCACATCTCTTGACATAGTTTTGTGCATCAGCCAACATCTCCGGCCAATAAAACCCTAAACGAATTATCTTGTGAGCTAGGGCTCTGCCCCCCAAATGTTGCCCACAGATCCCTTCATGAACTTCCTCTAATGCTTCCCTTGCCTCTAAAGGCCTTAGACATTTCAAGTACGGGATGACAAACGACCTTTTATACAGAATACCCTCAATCAAAGTATATCTCAACGCTCTTACTGAGAGTTTTCGTGCCTCCATGGCATTGTCTGGGAGCCAACCGGTCTCCAGGTGTGCCTTGATAGGATCTATCCAAGAGCCTCCTATATCAATTGGTGCCATTAGCTTTGCATTAATGGTCGGAGCCTTCAGGACCTGAAAGTAGACACTCCCAGCATAATTTTCTATTTCAGAAGAAGCAAACTTAGACAGGGCATCGGCCTTAACGTTTTCTTCTCTCGGGATGTGCTCAACATGACATTCCTCAAACTGAGACATAACAGCCTTCACCACTCTCAGGTATTTCGCCATAGTCTCATCCTTAGCTTCGAACTCACCGTTTACTTGGGATATCACAAGTCGTGAATCTCCACAAACTTTAAGGTTTTTGACCCGCATGATTCTAGCTAAACCCAAACCAGCTATTAATGCCTCATACTCTGCCTCATTGTTGGTAGTAGGAAAATCCAGCTTTAATGCATACTCAACTATGAACCCATCAGGACTTTGCAAAACCAAACCTGCACCACTAGAATTTGTTTTTGATGCTCCATCAAAATAGAGCACCCAATATTCCTTTAGATCGGGTGTAAGTTCCTCTTCTTTTTTCTCTTGCCCCGGGGTAGTCATTATCTCTTGCCCCCCGACTTCTTGGTTGTTAATAGTACATTCAACCACGAAGTCAGCCAATGCCTGAGCCTTGATGGCTGTCCGAGGCTTGTATGTGATATCGAATTCTCCTAACTCAATCGCCCATTTAATTAGCCTTCCACTGGCCTTTGGGTTATGCAATATGTTCCTCAACTGTTGGTTCGTCAGAACTTGAATCTTGTGTGCCTGAAAGTAAGGTCGCAATTTCCTTGAGGCAGTTACTAAAGCCAAAGCAAACTTTTCTATGGGTGAGTAATTCAACTCAGCCCC
Organism: Saposhnikovia divaricata; assembly: GCA_036435485.1. Lineage (NCBI taxonomy): Eukaryota > Viridiplantae > Streptophyta > Magnoliopsida > Apiales > Apiaceae > Saposhnikovia > Saposhnikovia divaricata. The sequence goes on along the minus strand of CM071595.1, from coordinate 61,786,653 downwards.
ATGCAACACTTTGCTTACATAGTAGATAGGTTTCTGGACTTTCTCCTCTTCCCGAATAAGTACAGCACTCAGGGCTTGCTCAGATACCGCCAGGTATAGATAAAGAGTCTCTCCAGGACTTGGTTTGGTTAATAATGGGGCTTCAACCATGTATTTCTTCAATTGCTCGAAGGCCTCTTGGCTCTCAGGAGTCCACTCAAAATTTTTCACTTTCTTCAGTGCTTGAAAGAAAGGCAAGCACTTGTCACCAGACTTGGAGATGAATCTTCCTAAAGCCGCTACCCGGCCCGTCAACTTCTGCACGTCTCTTATAGAGCGCGGTGGTTCCATGTCTAAGATTGCCTTGATCTTGTCGGGGTTGGCTTCTATGCCTCTTTTAGAAACCATCAGACCCAAAAATTTGCCTGATCCAACGCCAAAGGCACACTTGGCTGGATTCAACATCATCTTGTGGTGCCTTAGCACTTCAAATGCCTCTCTGAGGTGCTTGATATGATCTGTCTTGGCCAAGCTTTTAACCAGCATATCATCGACATAAACCTCCATGGTTTTTCCAATCAGATGGGCAAATATCTTATTCACCAATCGTTGGTAAGTAGCTCCTGCATTCTTTAAGCCAAACGCCATAACAAGATAGCAGAAAACACCAAAGTCGGTTATGAAAGATACCTTAGGGATGTCATCCTTGTGCATCTTAATCTGATTATAGCCGCTGAACCCATCCATGAAGCTAAGCATCTCATGTCCAGCTGTGGCATCTATCAACATATCTATCCTTGGCAGAGGGAAACAATCCTTTGGGCATGCATCATTCAGGTCAGTGAAGTCTATACACATCCTCCACTTCCCATTCGCTTTCTTGACCATCACCGGGTTTGCTAACCATTCGGGAAACTGAATTTCCTCAATAAAACCAGCCTCCAAGAGCTTATCCACTTCTTGCTTAATGGCTTCTTGCCTTTCCGGAGCAAAATTTCTCTTCTTCTGCTGTACTATCTTCCGATTAGGATCAACATTCAATCTATGAGTTATAAGTTGAGGATCAATCCCTGACATGTCAGCTGCTGTCCAAGCAAAAACGTCACTATTCCTTTGTAAGAACTCTATTAGTTTCCCCTTCAGGGGTTCTTTCAAAGAGGCTCCAATATAAGTAACTTTCTCAGGGTCGCCTAGCTCCAGAGGGATAGGTATTAAGTTCTCTGCTGGCTTCCCCCGGTGTTCATCATCACGGACATCCATGTCTTCAATCGGGAGTACCTGCCCCCCGGTTCCGTCAGCTCTCAAAGCAGCCACATAGCAACTCCTGGCCATTTTTTGATCTCCTTTTTGTTCCCCAACACCATTCCTGGTTGGAAATTTGACCTTCATGTGATAAGTAGAGGCAACAGCCTTGAATGCATGAAGTCCGGTCCTCCCTAAAATTGCATTGTACGTCGAGGCAGCCTTAATTACTAAGAAGTTTAGCATCTGGGTGGCCTCCTTAGGTTCTTGCCCTATTGTCATAGGCAGATGAATGGTCCCTTCAACCTTGGACTCAACTCCATTAAATCCGTAGATTGGCATGTTAGTCGGGGTTAGTTGAGAGTCAGTATACCCCATCCTCGTAAAAGCATCATGAAACAAGATATCGACGGAAGCTCCATTGTCTATCAGGACTCGCTTCACTTCCGAGTTTCCAATTACTGGAGTTATGACCAACGGGTCATCATGGGGGAATTTCACCCCTTCAAGATCTGAATCATCAAAACCAATCACTGCCTCAGTCTTAGCACGCTTCGGGGCTTCTCCTGTGATGTGCATCACTTCCCTGGCATAAGCCTTTCGAGAGTTTCGGGTAGTGCCGGCCGCTGTTGGTCCTCCCCAAATCATATTAATTACTGGCCCTCGAGGCTGCGGGTTACGATTGCGATCGTTATCCCTCCTATCATTGTCTCTTCTTTCATAATCCCTCTTCTGGGTTCCACGGTCTTCACCTTTAGTGAACTAGTTTAACTTTCCCTTCCGGATTAAAAACTCAATTTCATCCTTCAACTGTCTGCAGTCATCTGTGTCATGCCCCACATCCTTATGGAACCTACAGTACAGATCTTTGTTTCTCTTTTCGGGATCACCCCTGAGCGGTTTAGGCCAGCGGAAGTCCTTATCCTTCTCAATGTCCAACAAAATTTGGCTCCTAGGAGCGTTCAACCTTGCGTAATCAGAAAACCTTGACCCAAAACCCTTCTTAGGTGATGAATCAGAGTCCTTGCCAGTCCGGGGATACTTGTCCCTAGCGTCGTACTCTTGTTCTGATTTTCTTTTCTTCGAATCATTAGAGCCCTTGCCATTACCTACTGTGGTTTCCTTCTTAATGCTGTCCTCGGCCTTGATATATTTATCGGCTCTTCTTTGGAGTTCGGCCATGTTCTCAGGAGGATGTTTTGCCAAAGACCTTTTGAAGAAGAGGTCAGTGGTTCCGTGTTCCAGGGCTACCATAGCCACCTTATTTTCCAAATCGGTGATATTTAGCGTTTCCTTGGTGAATCGCTTGAGATAATCCCTTAAGTTCTCATTCTTCCCTTGCACCACATACATAAGGGACGCAGAACTTTTCTCATGAATTCTCCCACTGATGAACTGGCTGACGAAAGCAGCGCTTAACTCCTTAAAAGAGCCAATCGAATTTGCAGGTAGACGGCTATACCATCTTTGAGCCATTCCTGACAGAGTTTGAGGGAACGCCCTACACTTTAAGGCATCACTAGCAGGCTGTAGCAGCAGTGCGTTCGAGAAAGTCCTGACATGATTTGCGGGATCGCCCGTTCCATCATAGGCCTTAATGGTTGGCATCTTAAACTTCCTTGAGATGTGGGCATTCATCACCTCCTCAGTAAACGGAGGTGTGGGATCGTCAGGGTCCCCAAGTGGCATCAGGTCTTTGGGGTTACCCCTGGGGGTTTCCACCCTCATAGCTTCTCTTGTTGGGACATCAGCCCTCTTTTGTCTTCTTGAAGACCTCTCCAAATCTATAACAGGAACCCTTTCTGAGATTGGAGGGGGTCGAATCAGACTCTGTCTTGCCTGTTCCCTTGCTATATCATCCTTCAACCTTTGGATCTCAGCCTCATGAGCCTTAATCCTCTCCTCAATCGTTTGTGGAGGCCCATCATGGATTCTCCGTATTCTTCTTAGGGGTTCCTTGCTAGCTCGTCGCCGTCTTGGAGCTTCATCTCGATCATCATCCTCAGATGATGATGAATCATCAGTATAGGGACCCGAGTAGTCATCATATTCTCGATCCCGGATCTGTAAGGCGTGTCCGCTCGGTCCAGGTTCCCTTCGTCGAGGGGGATAGTTAGGTAGCCCATACATAGGGTTGGTGTTCAAAGGGAGATCCGTAGTGTGGATCTGTACCCCCGTGCGATCAACGTTACCAAGAGGAGAAACCACCATCTGGAGAGGGTTGGTTTCTTGGCCTTGATGGACGATCACTGAGTGAGTCCCCTCTACATGGGGAGTCGTCCCTGGGGGTTGAGTGGGCAGAGGTTGAACGACCGTCCCTGTCGATGGGAGTATTTGTCCTTCCTCAGTGACGATCAGCGAATCTGAAGTGGCTGGTTGAGCAGAGTTAAGGGGCACGGCCTCGGTTGACGTTGTCCTTCGTGTTTGAACCATGGTTGATGTTGTTTTCCCACAGACGGCGCCAAATGTTGTGGAATAAAAACTAGAATACTGGTATTGCGGCTAGGGTTTATGTATTTAATGTAAGGGTGTGTGAGCTTCGTGCTTTAATGGCTGCTCTTGTGCTCTTGGCTAATTCTGCCTTCACAAGATGCCTACGTACTTTGATGAATATCAAAGATCAAGCCAAAAAACGTAGTTCTGAGATGAGGGGTCAGGCCCTTTATATAGGCTGAAGAGCCTTTAGAATTATGGTAGGAGTTAGAGACTTGGTAGAAAAGTCTTTGAGGAAAGTTCTAGAACTGATTCCTTATAGGAATCAGTTTCCATATGGAATTGGATGCCTTATAGGATAAGTCTGAAGGGGATATTATCCTTATCCAACTCTTATTTGCTGAGCTATTTATTTCCCCCAATATTAATTACGAAATTAATTATTATAATAGGGGTTTTGGGCCCATCTGGTGGGCCCCACGTTTGGACCATTCAGGGTCTAATTAATGCCATACTAAATGTGTCTTTAGGGCTCATTTTCAGCCCATATCAGTCGGATAAATCCATGACCCCTGATATTTAACCCAAAGAGTTGGAGTTTTAATTAAACGTAAAAATGATTTTCATTTTCTTCTTCAATCATTTGTTTGGCGCTTTGTGAAAAATTTAAGTGCATGAAAATTTAATGATATAAGTTAATGATAACTCGTGTGCTGGTTTTCTTTTTCTTTTTGCTTTTTGCTTTTCTTTTTCCCGGTTTTGAATGATAGTTTTTTTAATGCTCTTTGAACATTAATTAGTAGCATAGGCAGTTTTTTTTAAAATTTTAATATTTGATTAAAATGAAAACTGAGAGGGAATTTTTTTGGTTTGGCGCTTGGATTTCCCCCAACTTTTTTATTTTTTTAAAAAAGGTGTGAATACTTATCTGTTAAAACCTCCACCCCTCTTCATCAAATACATATTTCACTGGTACTAATTACCAACATACCTTCATCAAGTTACCAAAAACTTATTGGTAATTGTCCCATTTTGTATGTGTGTTTGATTATTATGATAATCATATCCGTAAACAAGATTAAATAGGGAAAGTTCTTAATTCAATATATGTTAAAAAAAATTTTTGCAGGATTGTGCATCATGGCACCTGGACGGCGGATAAAAGAACGCATCACTAGTTCTGGTCCTAAAGTTCCCCAAGTTGTTCAATGCACCACTGCTATTCAGGGCCAACAAGTTGGATCCACCACACAATTTGTTATACAAGGTGAAAAGAGTAGACCCAACACACCTTTTGGTGAACAAATTGAACAAATTCAGCCTTCTGTTGTGCAGAGTGAACAACACAATGATAATCATTCTTCTAAAACACGATCTGGTAATTTGTAGTATAATTTTACATCTCTATTTATAATATTTTGTTGCTTACTACTGAATATCTTTGTAGATCGAAATGTTACCTACAGACCACGTAAAGCCACTCGTGGCATAGCTACTTCTAAGATCGCCAGGGCAGCTTCAACAGGAAAATTGTCTGTAACTTTTGACGTGGATTGTCATCAACCGATATGTATTAATGCTGAGAGATTTAATAATGAGATCGGATTTATCGTTCGTAGTCATGGTACATTTTGTTATAAGAATTGGAGACTTGTTCCTGAGGAGGTCAGAGCACCACTACGAATTTATCTTTTGGTAAAATTTCATATTTGATTAATTTTAAGTATTTTTTGAGTTGCCTGTATACATTCTTTACGATTCGTCCTTACTAGGTAGTGGTGTATTTTATGCTTAAGTGTTTCTTGTTTTAATATTCTTAGGAAAATTTTGACATCGACTTGCAGGATAAAACAACTATATTGTGTATTGATGATCAAATGAAAAAAACATGGAAAACGCACAAGTACAAGTTACACTCGTACTTTAAACGCATTGGAGGTATAAAAGATGTTGAGATGGCGAAGAAAAAACGATATCCAGACTTGAATGAGGACCAACAAAAAGATTGGGAGTTCTTATGTGATCAGTGGTGTTCAAACCAGTTTAAGGTAACCTAGTTTGTATAATCACTTTTGTTATTTTCTTGATATTTATGATCTACCTTATCTGTTTAGGAAAGAGCTGGTAAAAATATCATTAATCGGTCCAAAAGACCTTGGGAGTCTAAAAATGGATCAGTGTCAACAATAAGACATCATATTCGACGTGGAATGGAATTAACTTCTTCAACGGGACAAATTGAAACATGGCGTTTAAAGCATTTTGATGAAAATGGATGGACTGGGCCAGACCTTCAAAATTTATATGTGAGTAATAAATATCTCTATATTTTTCACTCACAATATATTATAGTTACTTTCATTCGAGATACTTTTTTTTTGCTAAGCCTCATTCGAGATACTTATTGTCAATATTGTGTAACTAGGATAAAATGATGAATATAAGAGAAATTTATTGTCCAGAGGAAATGTCAGGTAAAGAAATATTGGAAGCGGTACTAGGTCGTCATTCAGTATACTTGCGAGGATGGGGACGATCTATTGGCACAACCAACAATAATAAAGCTCATGGTACTACTATCGAGTCTGATCAACCGAGTTATCAAGAGTTAGTTCATCGACTTAATGAAGCCAATAATCGTCTTGATGAAGTTGTTAACGTCCTGTGCCAAAACAATCTTATGCCACAACCAAAGATTTCTCCAACAAATAAAGATTTAGATGCAAATTTAGAAAATTTAGATAATTTAGAATGATTTATTTTAAGCTTTTTTTTTTTTGTAATTGTTGGAACTTTAAATTCTATGTAATTCATTTGACACTTTAGTTTCTACGTTATTTTTTATTGAATAGAAAGTATGTAATTTACAAATCTTTTCTTTTTTTCTTTTTTTTTTTTGAAGAGGACGAATTGTATCTTAAGTAAAATAAATTTATTTACGGGAAATTATATATGTTCTAAATTTCAACTATTGAAAAATTACCACATGTCAATTATACAGGCCTCCATGTGCCACCCTTTGGAGGTGCCACATGTCACATTTTTTATGCACCACATGACACGATTTGTAATGCGCCACATGGCACAACATTAATGTTCCAAGTGGCATGTCCATGAGGCGCCACGTGGCATGTCAATGAGGCGCCACGTATCCATCCATGTAATCAGATGACACATCAACATGCCACGTAAGCCAATGACAAGTCATCTGATGACTTTTATTATTATGGGGTCCACAAATTTTATTACCTACCAATATATAGATGTGTGGGTAATGAGTCTTTCTTCACCAACTTTTACCTACCAATCTTGACCAATACTGTATTGGTAGGAAATTCTCTTTACCTACCAATAGCAAAGTTTTACCTACATTTACAATTGGTAGGTAAAAACCAAATTTCTTGTAGTGTATTGGTTTATTGTTTAATTTGGTTAAAGAGTTTGTACATGAGTTTGGGATTTCTCGATTAATTTGTTTGAATGGTTAATTCAATTTATTATTACAATTGGAAGAGTTTGTGATAAGTGCATATTTTTGCATATTTTATTTACCTATTTATTGCTTGAACTCGTGTTTTAATAATTTATTTTGTTGCATTTCAGGTAAATCGTAAATAAATAAAGAAATGACAAAATAAATAAATAAAGTGCAAGGAAGGGAAAAAGGAGGAAGAAAAAGGACCAAAAATGAAAGAAGGAAAAGAATTAGGAGCTTGGAGCAAAAGGAATATTTCAAAACAAGTGGAAGGTGGAGATCATCCCAACACATTAGAGAAGTGTATGGCCAAGATCAACTCTTCAAAGCTTAAGGGGGAAGGAAACAAATAGATGGCTAGGATTTCACCACCACACAACCCAAATGTATGGTGGGGATTTACCCAACACCCCCCTTAACCCTAATTCCTATCCTATAAATACCCCCTCACCCCCCTTGTATTTAGTAACTTAGATTGTAGGGTAGTTTTAATTTCTTGTATTTTCTTTAGTTTCAAATCTTGTAAACACTCTTATTATAATTAATGCAATTTTTATTTTCTTTACTTCTTGTCTTGCTCTTTCATTATTGTTGCCTTGTTTCGTTAATTTCGTAAATCCCGTTGCTAACCACTTGGGGTTGAAAATAACCAAACTTTAATTTCTTGCTCCTTGTTATAATTTTTAATTTTGAGCCCCTTTAAAATCTCAATTTTATTGTGGGTTCAAAATTTTAAATTACCGTTTTAATTTTTAATTCGTAGTTTGCCCCTTTAAATCTCAATTTTATTGTGGGCCATTTAAAATCAAATCCTTATCTTAGTTTAATTTTATTTTAGTAGTTAAAATTTTCTTTATTTACGTTTTAAAAAAAAAATTCTTTTATGAAATTATTTCGTAGCCATTTTGAGTCTTTTTCCTGTGTTAATTCGAAGCAGTCTTATTAGTCATTTCCCCTGTTTTAACTCTCCCCCTTAGTTGTTTCTTCATTTCCATTTTATAAACCCAGAACAACGACTTCTTTTTTTTTTTTCTTTTTTCAAATCCATCAAACTCCCCAAACTAAGTTTGTTTTGTGCTTTTCTTCTTCTTAATCCCTTCTTCCCCCTTCATCTTCTTTTCCCCTCTTCTCCTCCCTTTCCTTTTCTTCGTTTGAATTGTTACTGCGCTGTTTGTTTCTCCGAATCGTTATGCTGAGTTTTGGTTTATATTGAGTTTTGAGTTATAATGTTTGTTTTGTTTTGAGTCGCCGTGTTCTATAGCTGCTGGATTGTTTTTCCATTTTGTTTTTATGTCGAATCGCTGTTCTACCTTGTTGCTGTCTGTCGAGTTATGTGTATTGGCAAGTCGCGTTTTTGCTGTGTCGAATTCGTTGAAATTCTATGTGTTTTACTGTGATACTGAAGCGAGTCGACTGCATTGTTGCTGACTGAGTTTTTGCATTGTTTTTTTTATATGGCTGAGTTCGGTTGTGTTATGTCAAGTTTACTGAGTCACGAGTCATTGCGAGTTTACTAAATCTTGTAATTACTGAGTCACCGTTCGAGTTTAATTGCTGTCCGAATTGATTTCTGTGCAATTTTAAGTTGGGTCGAATTGTCAGTCGAACTCGAGTCGCTATTTGCTGTTATGGTCCTTTTGATTTCTTTCCTGCGTTAAGTTTGATTTCGATTGAGTCACCAGTTTCGTGTGCTTCGTTTTTGTTTGTATATATGATTTCGGTTGTTTGTGGGTTATCAAGTTTGCATAATCGTTGTTTATATAATTAGAGTTTCGTTGTTTTGAAAACATTCTGAAGAAAAATGTTGCTGGTCTTGTTTTTGCAAAGTTCGTGAATTGTTTTGTTCGTATGAATTTTGTTTTTTTTTGTTTAGTTAGTGAATGGTTATTTTGTTTTGGTCTTGCTGTCGAACACCTTGTGTCAAAAAGTCTGGACTAGTAATTTCATGTTTTGTGTTCTGGTTTTCAATATAGTAATTAAGTTTTGTGGCTGAAATTTTCAACCTGTCTAAAAAAAAAAATTTTAAAAAAAAAGAGATTTAGAATAAATCTAGTTTTAATTTTGAGATCAATTTTAGAATAATTTAGAATTTAGATTTAAATTCGAATTTAGGATTTTTAAAATTATAGAATAATTTTAGAATAATCTAGTTTTAGAATAAATTAGAATAAATTAGATTTTCATTTTAGTAAATTAATTAGTTTAAAATCCCAAAATTTCCCAAACCCAATTTGTTCTAATTCGATTAAATTAAATCTTAAGGTTTGCGAAAAAAAATAGTCCCTGTGGAACGAATCAATTAAATTTTACAACGAAACGAATTGTGCGCTTGCGATTCAAATGTTTATATTTTTAGCACAACAAGTTTTTGGCGCCGCTGCCGGGGACTAATTATTTTTCGCGCCTTAATTTTTAATTTGACGAGTTAGTTTTATTTCTTGTCTTATTTTTTATTTCGTTCTTTTTAGGAACTCTTGAGATTTCGGAACTCCTCTCAACGAAGCGTGAAAAAATTGGAATTTATGGAAAGCAAGCTTCGGTAACCGTATCTCACTCTTTTCGCCCTTTTTATTTTTAGAAAAGTACAAAAAATCAAAAAAAATCAAAAAAAATCACAAAAAAATTGAAAAATCAAAAATCCAAAAAAATTAGTTGTAAATACATAATTGTTGCATCATGCATTCATCACGTAGGTGCACATCATGCTAGATTTTATTTTTTGTTTTTAATTTTTCGTACCTATAATTGTGGTGATCGCTGGAGGACCCCAAGGTACGTTAAATTCTTTCTTTTCTTTAGTTAGATCACGTAGTTTAAAGCATCCATAAATGTTTATAGTTTTTTATATCTCGTTGTTTGTTGCATTCATTTGTAAATAAATCTTAAGGGCAATTCCTCTTGCAACATGGGGGAAGGGATTTAATCACTCTTTCCTTGGCCCACAACAATTAATTTTCAACATTTTGCATCCACTAGCCTTTTAATAAAATTAATTAGACATTTGCCCCTAGGATTTCACGCTCAATTAGGAAGGTGCCTAAAAATAAACGTAATTAAGACTTATTCACGACCTTCAGTGTCTAAGGTTCACCTGGCTGTTAAGATTCGGTGTCTAAGTGACGAGTTTGGCCTCTTGGCAATGCCTGCTCTAATCTGGCCAAATCGGTTTGAATAATTCTTAATTTACGGAATTTTTAGTGTGTCTTATCGTTATGAGCAATGTCTAATTATTTTATTTAGGGAACCTAGGTTAGATTTTTCTTTTGATTTTTCACCATTTATTTTGTGTGTTTCATTTTCGCATTTACGTGCTGCGTGGTTTTATCCTTGATCAATCTTTACCATGTCCGTAGCATTTAGGGAGCGTTATTACCAAGGTTGGGATTTTGACGAGGAGTTAGTGGATAATACGATGTGGTGTGAGTCAACTACGGAACCTAGTGTATATAACGAGTCATCTAGTACTTTTAGTGATTTGCATTATAGTGAAAACGATATTGCAATCGACTCTGAATTAGATGCTCTTGCTAGACGACTCAAAGCCTTAGAAACCCTTAGTGGCCCTACACACACCTCTTGGGACCCAAATTTCAACTCTCCGAGTCTCGATTTTCAACATGGCCCCGACTCTCAACAAGTCAACGCCATGTTTCAACCAACCTCTCGAAATGACCACTTTACATCGTCTTCTAATTCCGGTTGGAGAGATTATCCCGATCTCTCATGGAACCAAGGTCATAGCTATCAAACTCCGCCTCCACATTTTCAAGAACCGAACTCTTATCCAATTCCGAGTCAAGTTCCTTATTCGAGTTCAATTCAAACACCCGCCCACCCACCCGGATTTCATGATTCGAGCAGGAAACTTGACACCTTAGAAAAGAGTATCGAGACTTTATTGATTTCTCAAGCAAACTTCATGCGAACCATAACTTCTGATAGGCAAATTTTGAACTCTAATGTTCAAGCCTTATCTAAGTTAGAATTTCAAGTGAATCAATTATCCACCATGTGTGAGCGTGAGACGATAACCACCCCGAATCCACCCGAGGTCAACCCTAAATTTCTTATCACTCAAAGACCTATCGATACTTTCGATGATATCATTTTTCCTAGGTCTAATGTTCAAGTTGACACTCCTTTCGGTGGTGATTCACATGAAGAAGATTCTAATGCTGACATCATTCTTTCTCTAGGTCAAACGAAGAATCCCGATGATTCCGAGTTTGTGGCTTCACCTAGACAACCACCATCTTCTTCTAGTGAACTTTTCCTTTCATCTTCCAAACCTCTTCCTGAAAAACCCAAAGAACTTCATACTCAACCAATAGGAGCTAATTTAGTTAAGGAGGTTGTTTCAAGGTCAAATTTGGACGATCATGAAATTGAGTCTCTTCTTAAACAAGATTTTCAATTGCATTACGAGACCAATCGAGAGCTTCACGAATCTTTTAAGGATTTGACCTCGGAAGAGATGTTTGGAGAGATGAAGAATATTTGTTCCAAATGGGAAACCCAACATAAGGATTGTTCTTGTGATCCTAATTCTGTTGGTAAAACATTTTTTGAAGAGCCACCCCCACCCGTTTCTATTTCTTCATTTTCCACTCGTGCTCCATCTTTCATCGAAACTCATGATATTCATGACCAACATCTTATCGTAATTAATTTGCTTAAACAACAAAAAGAAGCATCCTCGTGGTCTATGGATGAAGTTAGGAAGATGAGTTTTATTCTTGTGCCCAATCGGATCGTTCGAGTGGTCTATGCTATTTTCGTGGGTGAGTTTCTGAAATATGTTGGTTGTATAACAAAAATAGTTTTTCCGAGAGCAGGTATTGGTTAGTAAATATTTGTTTTGTACCTCCCATAGTAGAATGTAGGTATGGGGGAGGAGTTGTGTGTGTGAGTTGTTTTCTTTCATAATTTCTAGTAGTTTTCAGTCTCCGTCATCCCTTATCAGGTATTTCCTCAACTTCATCCTTTTTCATTTCTTTTGCATTTTTTTATCCTTTCTCATTTCTCTTTTCTTTTGCATTTGCATACATTGAGGACAATGCATGATCTAGGTATGGGGGAGGGTTTTTAGTGTAAATATAAAAAATTCAGAAAATCCAAAAAAATTAAAAAATGAAAAAATCACAAAAAGAGTTCTTTTCGTATTCTAGTCTTGTTAATTGATTGCTAGTTGCTTGATGCACCCTTGCATGCTATGATAATCTTATGATCCATTAGCTTTTGTTTGAGAAGTGATTTGCTAAAGTTCTTGTTCCCACACTTACACTAGCAAGGTGAAGCTAGTAGACTTATTTGAATTGTGCATGAAATTAGAAGGGCATGATTAGGTGTAAGATGATTTGGTCTTCATGCTTTGAGTACAAGTAGGTGCATTGAGGATTCCATTTCTTGAGATTGATTATGTTTTACTACACCAAGTGAGATTTTGAGCCTATATGCACATCTTTTGCATTTATATTCTTTTGCTTGAGTGTCCACTTGTCATTTGCATTGCTAGCACTTGTTTGAGTTCCTTCTTGAAATACATGACATTAATTGATGATAAAATGATAAAGGCACTTAGGAATAACCTATATTTCCAAATTATCCACACCATTCTTATATGATCAATTAGTTAACCCTTTGAGCCTAATCATTTTCTTTCGGTGACACACCACATTACTCGCCTAAGACCTTTTTCTTGTTTAGCCTTACGTATTCTTGATCCCATTTTGTCAAAGGCTAGTAGGAACTTGAGGGAGCAATAAGGTGTGTGAAATAGGGTTTACTATTGTTCATAACTTTCGAGGAAATATTTGTTACCTTGATAGTCGATGTTCAAGTTAAATCTAAGTGAGGATTATTGTTACATTTATCTTAGCTCTCATAATAAAAAAAAAGAATAAAAGAATAAAAAAAATGAAAAAAAAAATGAAAATATATATATATATATATATATATATACATACATACATGAGAGCATACTTATGTTTTTTGTAATCCTCCTTCATTGCGACTATTCAAGCCTTTTTGTTGAAAATAAAAATAAATTGTGTGGGGAGGAAGTTTGGTGTTGTGCATGATATTCATGGTGACTACTAGCTTTTGACCCTTCACCTTATTTTGGCCTTTCTTGACGTACCTTGTCCCTAGCCCCATTACAACCCTAATAAAGACCTTTTGATTGTCATTATTAATGTATGTTGTGATTTAAGTTGGAATGATACCAAGTGTCAAGCATGCATTTGATTTTGTTGGAATTGAGTGATACACCTACCCTTGTTCTTGAGTGAATATTCTTTTGTGAGTGAAAGGTGAGGTATTGCTTATTTGTTTTTTGCATAAGAGATCTCAAGTTTTGACTCTGAGGTGTGCCCTTGTAGACTTAGCATGGTTACCAATAATTTTTGCACTTGACATGAACTTATAATCACTCTTGCATGGTTCTTTAAGTAGACTATGTGAATCCTTGCACTTTCCACACCAAGACTTTGCAACTTCATTTTGATTCCTAAGTTGATGTATCATGAGAGGACATGTATGTATGGTGTGCATTGCCATGTGATCTTTTATACAAACTAGATGGATTTTGTGGGTACATTCACTATAGGCCCTCACGAGACCTCACTCGTCCACTAGGGCTGCCTAGGGGTTTAAAGGGCTTGTTGCATATGCCAAATGCAACCGTCACACCTACGAAAAGGAGTATAGGACTTTTTATCTAGAATTTTCTTTTTCTTTTTGTTTCAATCGAGGACGAGCAAAAGATAGGTATGGGGGCATTTGATAAGTGCATATTTTTGCATATTTTATTTACATATTTATTGCTTGAACTCGTGTTTTAATAATTTATTTGTTGCATTTCAGGTAAATCGTAAATAAATAAAGAAATGACAAAATAAATAAATAAAGTGCAAGGAAGGGAAAAAGGAGGAAGAAAAAGGACCAAAAATGAAAGAAGGAAAAGAATTAGGAGCTTGGAGCAAAAGGAATATTTCAAGACAAGTGGAAGGTGGAGATCATCCCAACACATTAGAGAAGTGTATGGCCAAGATCAACTCTTCAAAGCTTAAGGGGGAAGGAAACAAATAGATGGCTAGGATTTCACCACCACACAACCCAAATGTATGGTGGGGATTTACCCAACACCCCCCTTAACCCTAATTCCTATCCTATAAATACCCCCTCACCCCCCTTGTATTTAGTAACTTAGATTTTAGGGTAGTTTTAATTTCTTGTATTTTCTTTAGTTTCAAATCTTGTAAACACTCTTATTATAATTAATGCAATTTTTATTTTCTTTACTTCTTGTCTTGCTCTTTCATTATTGTTGCCTTGTTTCGTTAATTTCGTAAATCCCGTTGCTAACCACTTGGGGTTGAAAGTAACGAAACTTTAATTTCTTGCTCCTTGTTATAATTTTTAATTTTGAGCCCCTTTAAATCTCAATTTTATTGTGGGTTCAAAATTTTAAATTACCGTTTTAATTTTTAATTCGTAGTTTGCCCCTTTAAATCTCAATTTTATTGTGGGCCATTTAAAATTAAATCCTTATCTTAGTTTAATTTTATTTTAGTAGTTAAAATTTTCTTTATTTACGTTTAAAAAAAAAATTTCTTTTATTAAATTATTTCGTAGCCATTTTGAGTCTTTTTCCTGTGTTAATTCGAAGCAGTCTTATTAGTCATTTCCCCTGTTTTAACTCTCCCCCTTAGTTGTTTCTTCATTTCCATTTTATAAACCCAGAACAACGACTTCTTTTTTTTTTTCTTTTTTCAAATCCATCAAACTCCCCAAACTAAGTTTGTTTTGTGCTTTTCTTCTTCTTAATCCCTTCTTCCCCTTCATCTTCTTTTCCCCTCTTCTCCTCCCTTTCCTTTTCTTCGTTTGAATTGTTACTGCGCTGTTTGTTTCTCTGAATCGTTATGCTGAGTTTTGGTTTATATTGAGTTTTGAGTTATAATGTTTGTTTTGTTCTGAGTCGCCGTGTTCTATAGCTGCTGGATTGTTTTTCCATTTTGTTTTTATGTCGAATCGCTGTTCTACCTTGTTGCTGTCTGTCGAGTTATGTGTATTGGCAAGTCGCGTTTTTGCTGTGTCGAATTCGTTGAAATTCTATGCGTTTTACTGTGATACTGAAGCGAGTCGACTGCATTGTTGCTGACTGAGTTTCTGCATTGTTTTTTTTATATGGATGAGTTCGGTTGTGTTATGTTGAGTTTACTGAGTCACGAGTCATTGCGAGTTTACTGAATCTTGTAATTACTGAGTCACCGTTCGAGTTTAATTGCTGTCCGAATTGATTTCTGTGCAATTTTGAGTTGGGTCGAATTGTCAGTCGAACTCGAGTCGCTATTTGCTGTTATGGTCCTTTTGATTTCTTTGCTGCGTTAAGTTTGATTTCGATTGAGTCACCAGTTTCGTGTGTTTCGTTGTTGTTTGTATATATGATTTCGGTTGTTTGTGGGTTATCAATTTTGTATAATCGTTGTTTATATAATTAGAGTTTCGTTGTTTTGAAAACATTCTGAAGAAAAATGTTGCTGGTCTTGTTTTTGCCAAGTTCGTGAATTGTTTTGTTCGTATGAATTTTGTTTTTTTTTGTTTAGTTAGTGAATGGTTATTTTGTTTTGGTCTTGCTGTCGAACACCTTGTGTCAAAAAGTCCGGACTAGTAATTTCATGTTTTGTGTTCTGGTTTTCAATATAGTAATTAAGTTTTGTGGCTGAAATTTTCAACCTGTCTAAATTTTTTTTTTTTAAAAAAAAGAGATTTAGAATAAATCTAGTTTTAATTTTGAGATCAATTTTAGAATAATTTAGAATTTAGATTTAAATTTGAATTTAGGATTTTTAAAGTTATAGAATAATTTTAGAATAATCTAGTTTTAGAATAAATTAGAATAAATTAGATTTTCATTTTAGTAAATTAATTAGTTTAAAATCCCAAAATTTTCCAAACCCAATTTGTTCTAATTCGATTAAATTAAATCTTAAGGTTTGCGAAAAAAAATAGTCCCTGTGGAACGAATCAATTAAATTTTACAACGAAACGAATTGTGCGTTTGCGATTCAAATGTTTATATTTTTAGCACAACAGTTTGTATCGATTTATTTTGGGCTCTTTCTGTTTTAGTACACCCTGCAGTAGCCTCAAATTAAGTAGCAATACATGCACTTCCCCGGCTCCACACTCAAACCTGTGTTTAAGTGCATATCACAAGCCTTTCATGGAATATCTCTCTCCAAGTTAACCATATAAATGAATGTTGGCGACTGTAGAAGTAAAAAAAATTAGAACCAGACTTGTGTTCATAAAAAAAGCTAATTTGGAGTTGTACTATCATTTTCCTTAGTGATCAAGTCTTTAGTTAACTTGATGTTAGTTTTACAACACATGTAGGTGATGTGTTGGCTGAAAGATTACGCACAAAGTAGCTATATAGATATCAGTCTTTATCTTGATGCATTGCAACTCCCATCCTCTCTATGCATAGAGGATGCTTACAAATTATAGAGGAATTGTAAATGAAATCAATAAACCAAGTTATATAACTATATAAGTAAAGAGTGATAATACAAATTAGCTACTTAATTGTTGCACACTTTAGTGAGTGTCATTGTAACATAGACATAGTGTATACAACATCACTGAATTAGTAATGACAAAATATTATAATGTTCTCGCATAATTTGTGGTTTGCAGATTGTTTTTTCAAAAATTTAATCTCTCCATATTTTTTCTGCAGTTTTTTCTAGCTTATGCAGATTTTTTCCCTACATAATTTCATCTTCTTTATCTCTGCAGAATTGGTATGTTTTACCACAACTTTCTACCTTTCTGCATATATATATATATATATATATATATATATATATATATATATATATATATATATATATATATTGTTATTTTTGGCTTTTTTCATGCAGATTTTTTTTTTTGCAGTTTTTTCGGCTTCTACAGATTTTTTGCATAAATCTTTCTTCTTTCATCTCTACAGAATTGGTATGTTTTACTACAGTTATTTGCTTTTTCTCCATTTCTTTTTCAACACTGTTTTGCTTTTTTAATGCAGATTTTTATTACATGTTTTTTGTATTATAGTTTACAAATTCTATAAGTGAAATACAAATACTACATCAAGTTAAGATAGACAATTTGTTATATCTTGAGCGCTTCCAACAATCCAAAAACCCAGGTTACCATCCAACTTTAAAATCGATTCTTCTCATTAGACATAAGACTGTTGTCTTTATTGCTTTCAGGTCTTCTCCTGAACATAGGCACTTATGTAGCTTCCTTCTTAATTGGACTATCTTATCAAAATGCATATATCCTTTTATTCTGAATACTTTTCTGATATCATCTACAATTTCATAACTCAATCACCATATTTAAAGTAACAAAAAAAACTAAATCATATCCCTTGGTGTAAATCTTGAGAAGCACTGCTCATTATATTGGACTATAATTTTTCAAATGTGAATGTGGTGAACTACTTTACAATCGTACAAGTGACTATCCCAACTTGACAAAGGATTTTGCCTCCATCGTCTTCGTTCTTGAATTCGACTCTTATCTATTATAAAATTTATTAGAAAAATAAATATGATTTGTTAATAATGATTTATAGGATTTTAATGATAATCTATAGCAATCATCAAATAATATAAAATTATTTGTGTGTACATGTTAATTTGGCATTATTCCTTCCATCTCTCCCTCTTTCTCTATTTATCCCCCCTTCCTTGTAACCTAGTGACAGTCTATAAACGTAGAATAGGTGAGATAAGGATAGGCTACATGGATAGGTAGATTGATATTCATAAAACCAGGAATGATTAGAACGTACATGGATGATGGATGTCGAGGTGCTTGTACGGGAATTTTTCGAAACTAACGGGCAATGGTTCCAGCTACGGAAGGCTTTAAGCCAACGGGGAGTGGTTCGGGTTATGAAAGGCTTTAATTTGGAAGGAATGGCTACGACGATACCACAGGGATGAAGGAGGTGCCACCATTTAACTTACCAAAAAAAAAAAAAAAAAATTAACTTTAAAGTAAATGGGTCACTTTAATTTAGTATGTGGATATTATTACCATTATTGCTTGACTTTTGATTGAATTCAATAGAGATCAATTCCAATTCCTAATGAATTTTTGCTTATCACAGCCAGTAACACGCTTAAGTTTCTTAGATAAAGGCATACCATATATTTCATTCCATATGTGATATGAACAACATTGTGGTAAAATTTGTAGCACGATGATAGAACATATACATAAAAAAATCATAACTTTACTTACCATGATTGAGAGTGAATATCCCAGAAACTTACTGAACTTGGATTCGATTATCACTCTACCTCATCATGCCTCTAACCAGCTCATTTATTCAAATAGAAAGTGGTCTAGTAACAATCAGCGGTTAATTCATACATTTATTCATGAATTAGAAGTAAACAAAGTTCATCTGAACTACATAACAATAACTTTGGAGAACAAGAAGTATATTATATTTAAAGGAAATCTAAATTATTTAGCTTCGTCAGGAACAGAACATGAAACCCCTCCCCCCTCACATTATTAGTCCCATTAGATAGCAGGTTCTACTTCCTTTACCAATTTCCATATTATATAACCACCTACTTTAGAAAGTAATTAAAACAATTAATTCCATTTGTGATTAGTATGCCAGGCCTTTTGGAACAATTATTTATTCTGTTCGAAAAAAGGCATAGAAGCAGTACTGTAGATTTCTAAGGTTCTACATCTATACACCAGCTAATCTTAGTTTACTAGGATGCAGTTTGTCTAAATTTAAAAGTTGTTTAGTAGTATTATGGTATTTTTGTGTAAAAAGTAAAAATCACTTAAAAATTGAATTCTGAGTCCATCCTTACTGTGTATGACCTTCTTCCCCATACATAACTGCGCTATCCATCGTGCTTCGTCTAATCTCTGTTGCCCTACCTCGCTAAACATGCCATCAGATTTCTCCTTGAGAAACAAATTTTAAAATTCACAAACCTTAAGCCAGATTGGAGTTACAGTTGATCATAATCACCATAATGAAGCAGTTAAAACTATTGAGATACTGATTGTATTAGTATCACGCCACAAAATATAATAAATTTAGAGATATTGAAAATGTGTACAAAATTTATGGGGATTTAAGAACCATTGGATAGCAGTTAAACTATTCAGGTACTGATTTTATTATATTAGTATCACGATACAAAATATGAGAAATTTAAAGATATTCAAAATGTCTATAAAGTTTATGGGGAATTAAGAACCATAGTCAGTAGTTAAAATTACTTATATTACAAGTTTTATTTTCTTCCCCTGCTTTTTATATATTTTACCTTGAAATCTACACTTACGGTTATAGAACAGTAGGAAGTCACCTATACTTACCCTTTGTAACATATCATCTGCCGCAAACACTTTTTCTTAAGGTTGAAGGTTCCAAAACCATGGCACACGAAATATAAAGGTAAGGAGAAAATGTTGACAAATACAGGGTACAGTTATGGACCTTTTCTCCGAAAACTATTGGGATCATGGATAAGAATTGCAAGGGGAACTAGGAAAATTTCAATGGATAAAAATTGCAAGATTGACCTTTTATCCCACCGTCAATAGAGTAAGCTAGGAAAATTTCAAAAGTGGTGTTAATATTAGAGAATTGCAAGGGAAACTATATGATATTAAAGAGGTTCTCCAGCGATAAATGTGTGAAAATGGAGAACGAATTGTAGTTTCTGAAACTTTCTGTGTTATCAAGTAGTCGATGTATAAGTATATATGAGTAGATTTATGTTATTAGTAGTTTACTGTTAGATTTTTACACGCTTTTGGAGCTCATTTGTATGAAAGACCTCATGTAATGTTTGTGATGAAATTTGCCTAAAATTTACTTTTTTAAGTATTGACATTATAATTGTCCTGTAAACTTTGCGGCCATAGATCGGTGTTGTAAATGATACACAAGTGGAAACCTTTCTTTTCACAAAAGATAAATGATAATTTTTAAATTTAATATATTTGAATGATTAAATTTTAAATTGATTCAATTTAAGTAAAATAAGGTAATCATCTAAATTATGTTCTCAAATATGTACATTAATTTTAACATATTTTAATATTTAATCAAATTTAATTGCAATTTTTTAGATATTCAACTATAATTTTTGAACTTTAGATATTTTTTTAAAATCTTTCATCAAAATCAGAATAATAATCTGAGTACATAATACAGTAGCAACAAGGTTATTATTGATAAGTGCATATTTTTGCATATTTTTATTGCCTATTTATTGTTTGAAATCGTATTTAAATAAATTATTTTGTTGCATTTCAGGAAAATTCGAGAAAAATGAAGAAATGACAAAATAAAGAAATAAATGGCAAAAGAGAAAGAAGAAGGACCAAAACAAGAAGAAAAGGAAAGGCAAGGGGGGGGGGTGGTGCATATTTTCACCAAACAAAATGGATGGCCAAGATTTAGCCAACACTAAACCAAATCAATGGCCAAGATTCACCCACACCTACCTAAAACCCTAAAATTTTCCTATAAATAGGCTTCATCTCTTCACTTGTAACACCCATTACCTTACATACTAAAAATTAGATTGTATTAGTTCATCTCCAAAAATTATAGTTGTAATTTTCTATATTTCTTGTAAACACTCTTTATTTTTATGCAAATTTCAAGTGTTATTTTAAATTCTTGCATCACTTTCCTTATTCTTTATTTCGTTATTTTCGTAAATTCTTGTGTGGATAAAGTAGCGATGCTAACCACATGGGATTGAAAGTATCGATCTAAGAATTTGTTTCGTAGTTTTAATTTCCGTTTTAATATTAGTTACGCCTCTTTAAAACTCCATTTTATTGTGGGCATTTAATTCTTAATCAACATTCTAGTAGAATACAATTTTAATTTTGTAGGTAATTGCTTTATTTTTGGTATATTAAATAATAACAATAATAATAAAAAAAAGAAGATTTAGTTGTATTAATTTTAGTTAATTCGAAACAGCTTTTCATATTCACCTGTTTATTTCATGGTATTGTCATTTTATTCCTCTACATAATATACCCAGCTATCTGTTTTCATATATACACCCAAATCCATCTGTTTGTTTCTGTCGATTAAATACAAGAAACCCCTGTTTTCTCCTTTCTTTCATTCGGCTAAACCGCAACTCTCTCACCATTCCTTAATCTCTCCCTTCCGTTTCAACCCCCCGTTCACCTCTGTCGAACCCAAACCACTACCCACCGTCCCCTACTTCCCCCTTCTCTTATTGTCTCTTTCTATTAGTCGAACACCCTCATCCCCAAACCCTTTTTCTTCTTCTCATTCGACACGCAATCCATCTCCTATCTCTACCTAAGCCGCCTCTCTTCTTCTACCCACAACCTATCCTCCCCTTCCTTTCTTCGTTTTATTCAAACCCATAACAAACCCCCTGTTTTATTATCTTTCCTCAATACAGATTCTGTTTTCGTTTTTAGTTTATGCTTCGTGGTAGTGTTGAGTAGATTGTTAGTTTTTGCTGTTGTTGGATCGTTTGTTTTCATCTTGTTTTGTTGGGCTCGAATTGTGTTTGTAGTTTGTGAGTTTTCAGAGATTGCTAAGCCAATTGGTTTTGAATCGCATCGCCATTTCTTTTCCGAATTCGTTGAGCTCTTCTATTGCGTAATGTTAGTCATGCTGATTGATGCTAACTGATGGGTTTGTCTATATTTGCTAGTGACCATATCTTGTTCTCGAATTTGCAGCCGAGTTAATTGATTTGTTTGTTGTTCTCGTCGATTGTCTGCTACGTTTATATGTTTTTAGGCGAGGTTGCTACTTAATTTTCTGTTTCGAGCGGATGTTTTCTTGTTTGTTTTTGCTGTTGGGCCGAGTTATGGACTTTCGAATTACATTTTCTATAGAGTTTGCTGTGTGTAGTTCGATTGGAGTGTCCGGTTTTTGAGTTTCAATCGTTGTTTAATGCCTCTGAATTCGTGACCAATTACTGAGTTTCTTCGTGTGTTTTGCCGAGTGGATTTAATGTATTTGAGCTTCGTTTTCTGAGTTGCGTTTGCTGTTTATTCGCAATGAAGTGTGGTGCTGTTGGTTTCGTGTTTTTGGTGCCGGTTTCTCACTGAATTTGTCGTCTAGTTCTGAGTTATTTATTGTAAGGTGTATGATTTTATGGCTGAGTTTGCAGTTGGTGTGTCTTAGCAGAGTTAATCCATTTTCACGAGATGGTTGTGAAAGTTCGGTTTCGTTATTAAGTTTCAAATTGTAATTAAGCGTTGTTGAGTTTGTTTGGGTGTTAATTTTCTTTCCTGCGGTTAGTTGATTTGTCACACATTTCATGTCTGAGTTTTTTTTAAAAATTTCTTGTAAATAAAATTTAATTCAAAAAGAAAAGAAGTTTTAAAATAAAATCCGGTTTTGATTCGAATTTTGAATTTTTAAATAATTTAGTTTTGGTTCTTTAAATTTTTAATTAATTAGTTTAGCAGTAGAATAATAATTTAATTTTCTTTTAGGAATTAATAGTAAAAACCCAAATTGCCTTAGTTCGATTAAATTAGGAATCAAGAGTGGCTAATTTTTATGTTCTTTCAAGATTTAATTGGTTCAATTAAAAATAAGATTAAAATAAAAATATTTTTTTTAATAGCTTAAATTTTCCTTTAGAATTAAATAGCATAAAACCAAATTTTCAAAAAATCACTTGTTCTAATTCGACTAAATTAAAAGTTAAGGATCGCGAAATAAAATTATTCCCTGTGGATCGAATATTAAATATTAAAATGATGATCGTGCGCTTGCGATATTAATTGTCATGTTTTTCGCACATCAAGTTTTTGGCGCCGCTGCCGGGGAACTATTATTTTTCACACCTTAATATTTAATTTTTCGGATTAGTTTTATTTCTTGCCTTAATTTTTTATTTCGTTTTTTTCAGGAAAGTGTGAAATTTCGGGACTCTTCTCTCGGAGCGTGGAAAAATTGGAATTTCTGGAAGCATGCTTCGGTAACCCGTATCTCCCGCTTTTCAATTTTTTTTAGAAAAAAAAATTTGTAAAAGTGCTAGTATAATTTTGTAATAAATTCTTAGTAGGGAAATCGGCTAGGTTGGGCTCATTGATAACCCGAGTAAGTAAGTCCGAGGGGACTTTGTGCCTAGCAACCTAAGGTCCCTTGTGATCTGGGATTGTTGACCTAAAACTCGCTAAATGGGTATTGATGCAAAAGTCTTTTGGGACCTCAACCATTGCACGGTCGGTCTAACTACTAAGAACGTAAAGTTTGGCTAGAACCTTGTTTTGATAGAGATTGGGTCAGTTCAATATTGGTTGAAAAAGAGAAAATGTTCGTATACAGTTAATCCATCAAAGGCCTTAAATTCACTACACACCTTGGGATTTTGTGCAAATTTTTAGTCTAATCATGTGGATTGTGGGAACCTATAACTTGGCTATTATTAGAATGATCTTTAAGGCATATATTTTCCTACAAAATTGTTTTGTTGACACCAATGAAAGCTAGAGTAAAAGAGGAAAGTTGGATGGTTGCTGACTTATCTCAAAGATTTTATGGGTATATTTTCTGTAAACCCTTAGGAGACAACACTCCTCCTGTAGAGATCGTCTATAGGTTTAACGGGTTGGTAAACCTAAAATTACCCGTGATTCCTACGACAGTGAGTATAGGTATTTCATTCTGCATTTTTCTTTGTGTTTTACTCGAGGACGAGCAAAAGATAGGTATGGGGGCATTTGATAAGTGCATATTTTTGCATATTTTTATTGCCTATTTATTGTTTGAAATCGTATTTTAATAAATTATTTTGTTGCATTTCAGGGAAATTCGAGAAAAATGAAGAAATGACAAAATAAAGAAATAAATGGCAAAAGAGAAAGAAGAATGACCAAAACAAGAAGAAAAGGAAAGGCAAGGGGGGGGGGGGTGGTGCATATTTTCACCAAACAAAATGGATGGCCAAGATTTAGCCAACACTAAACCAAATCAATGGCCAAGATTCACCCACACCTACCTAAAACCTTAAAATTTTCCTATAAATAGGCTTCATCTCTTCACTTGTAACACCCATTACCTTACATACTAAAAATTAGATTGTATTAGTTCATCTCCAAAAATTATAGTTGTAATTTTCTATATTTCTTGTAAACACTCTTTATTTTTATGCCAATTTCAAGTGTTATTTTAAATTCTTGCATCACTTTCCTTATTCTTTATTTCGTTATTTTCGTAAATTCTTGTGTGGATAAAGTAGCGATGCTAACCACATGGGATTGAAAGTATCGATCTAAGAATTTGTTTCGTAGTTTTAATTTCCGTTTTAATATTAGTTACGCCTCTTTAAAACTCCATTTTATTGTGGGCATTTAATTCTTAATCAACATTCTAGTAGAATACAATTTTAATTTTTTAGGTAATTGCTTTATTTTTGGTATATTAAATAATAACAATAATAATAAAAAAAAGAAGATTTAGTTGTATTAATTTTAGTTAATTCGAAACAGCTTTTCATATTCACCTGTTTATTTCATGGTATTGTCATTTTATTCCTCTACATAATATACCCAGCTATCTGTTTTCATATATACACCCAAATCCATCTGTTTGTTTCTGTCGATTAAATACAAGAAACCCCTGTTTTCTCCTTTCTTTCATTCGGCTAAACCGCAACTCTCTCACCATTCCTTAATCTCTCCCTTCCGTTTCAACTCCCCGTTCACCTCTGTCGAACCCAAACCACTACCCACCGTCCCCTACTTCCCCCTTCTCTTATTGTCTCTTTCTATTAGTCGAACACCCTCATCCCCAACCCCTTTTTCTTCTTCTCATTCGACACGCAATCCATCTCCTATCTCTACCTAAGCCGCCTCTCTTCTTCTACCCACAACCTATCCTCCCCTTCCTTTCTTCGTTTTATTCAAACCCATAACAAACCCCCTGTTTTATTTTCTTCCCTCAATACAGATTATGTTTTCGTTTTTAGTTTATGCTTCGTGGTAGTGTTGAGTAGATTGTTAGTTTTTGCTGTTGTTGGATCGTTTGTTTTCATCTTGTTTTGTTGGACTCGAATTGTGTTTGTAGTTTGTGAGTTTTCAGAGATTGCTAAGCCGATTGGTTTTGAATCGCATCGCCATTTCTTTTCCGAATTCGTTGAGCTCTTCTATTGCGTAGTGTTAGTCATGCTGATTGATGCTAACTGATGGGTTTGTCTATATTTGCTAGTGACCATATCTTGTTCTCGAATTTGCAGCCGAGTTAATTGATTTGTTTGTTGTTCTCGTCGATTGTCTGCTGCGTTTATATGTTTTTAGGCGAGGTTGCTACTTAATTTTCTGTTTCGAGCGGATGTTTTCTTGTTTGTTTTTGCTGTTGGGCCGAGTTGTGGACTTTCGAATTACATTTTCTATAGAGTTTGCTGTGTGTAGTTCGATTGGAGTGTCCGGTTTTTGAGTTTCAATCGTTGTTTAATGCCTCTGAATTCGTGTCCAATTACTGAGTTTCTTCGTTTGTTTTGCCGAGTGGATTTAATGTATTTGAGCTTCGTTTTCTGAGTTGCGTTTGCTGTTTATTCGCAATGAAGTGTGGTGCTGTTGGTTTCGTGTTTTTGGTGCCGGTTTCTCACTGAATTTGTCGTCTAGTTCTGAGTTATTTATTGTAAGGTGTATGATTTTATGGCTGAGTTTGCAGTTGGTGTGTCTTAGCAGAGTTAATCCATTTTCACGAGATGGTTGTGAAAGTTCGGTTTCGTTATTAAGTTTCAAATTGTAATTAAGCGTTGTTGAGTTTGTTTGGGTGTTAATTTTCTTTCCTGCGGTTAGTTGATTTGTCACACATTTCATGTCTGAGTTTTTTTTAAAAATTTCTTGTAAATAAAATTTAATTCAAAAAGAAAAGAAGTTTTAAAATAAAATCCGGTTTTGATTCGAATTTTGAATTTTTAAATAATTTAGTTTTGGTTCTTTAAATTTTTAATTAATTAGTTTAGAAGTAGAATAATAATTTAATTTTCTTTTAGGAATTAATAGTAAAAACCCAAATTGCCTTAGTTCGATTAAATTAGGAATCAAGAGTGGCTAATTTTTATGTTCTTTCAAGATTTAATTGGTTCAATTAAAAATAAGATTAAAATAAAAATATTTTTTTTAATAGCTTAAATTTTCCTTTAGAATTAAATAGCATAAAACCAAATTTTCAAAAAATCACTTGTTCTAATTCGACTAAATTAAAAGTTAAGGATCGCGAAATAAAATTATTCCCTGTGGATCGAATATTAAATATTAAAATGATGATCGTGCGCTTGCGATATTAATTGTCATGTTTTTCGCACATCAAGTTTTTGGCGCCGCTGCCGGGGAACTAATTATTTTTCACACCTTAATATTTAATTTTTCGGATTAGTTTTATTTCTTACCTTAATTTTTTATTTCGTTTTTTCAGGAAAGTGTGAAATTTCGGGACTCTTCTCTCGGAGCGTGGAAAAATTGGAATTTCTGGAAGCATGCTTCGGTAACCCGTATCTCCCGCTTTTCAATTTTTTTTAGAAAAAAAAATTTGTAAAAGTGCTAGTTTAATTTTGTAATAAATTCTTAGTAGGGAAATCGGCTAGGTTGGGCTCATTGATAACCCGAGTAAGTAAGTCCGAGGGGACTTTGTGCCTAGCAACCTAAGGTCCCTTGTGATCTGGGATTGTTGACCTAAAACTCGCTAAATGGGTATTGATGCAAAAGTCTTTTGGGACCTCAACCATTGCACGGTCGGTCTAACTACTAAGAACGTAAAGTTTGGCTAGAACCTTGTTTTGATAGAGATTGGGTCAGTTCAATATTGGTTGAAAAAGAGAAAATGTTCGTATACAGTTAATCCATGAAAGGCCTTAAATTCACTACACACCTTGGGATTTTGTGCAAATTTTTAGTCTAATCATGTGGATTGTGGGAACCTATAACTTGGCTATTATTAGAATGATCTTTAAGGCATATATTTTCCTACAAAATTGTTTTGTTGACACCATTGAAAGCTAGAGTAAAAGAGGAAAGTTGGATGGTTGCTGACTTATCTCAAAGATTTTATGGGTATATTTTCTGTAAACCCTTAGGAGACAACACTCCTCCTGTAGAGATCGTCTATAGGTTTAACGGGTTGGTAAACCTAAAATTACCCGTGATTCCTACGACAGTGAGTATAGGTATTTCATTCTGCATTTTTCTTTGTGTTTTACTCGAGGACGAGCAAAAGATAGGTATGGGGGCATTTGATAAGTGCATATTTTTGCATATTTTTATTGCCTATTTATTGTTTGAAATCGTATTTTAATAAATTATTTTGTTGCATTTCAGGAAAATTCGAGAAAAATGAAGAAATGACAAAATAAAGAAATAAATGGCGAAAGAGAAAGAAGAATGACCAAAACAGGAAGAAAAGGAAAGGCAAGGGGGGGTGGTGCATATTTTCACCAAACAAAATGGATGGCCAAGATTTAGCCAACACTAAACCAAATCAATGGCCAAGATTCACCCACACCTACCTAAAACCCTAAAATTTTCCTATAAATAGGCTTCATCTCTTCACTTGTAACACCCATTACCTTACATACTAAAAATTAGATTGTATTAGTTCATCTCCAAAAATTATAGTTGTAATTTTCTATATTTCTTGTAAACACTCTTTATTTTTATGCAAATTTCAAGTGTTATTTTAAATTCTTGCATCACTTTCCTTATTCTTTATTTCGTTATTTTCGTAAATTCTTGTGTGGATAAAGTAGCGATGCTAACCACATGGGATTGAAAGTATCGATCTAAGAATTTGTTTCGTAGTTTTAATTTCCGTTTTAATATTAGTTACGCCTCTTTAAAACTCCATTTTATTGTGGGCATTTAATTCTTAATCAACATTCTAGTAGAATACAATTTTAATTTTGTAGGTAATTGCTTTATTTTTGGTATATTAAATAATAACAATAATAATAAAAAAAAGAAGATTTAGTTGTATTAATTTTAGTTAATTCGAAACAGCTTTTCATATTCACCTGCACTAGTACAGAATAGGCCTTTAGCGTCGCACTTTAGGCGTCGGTTATCTAGAGAGCCGTGGCTTATACTTACTTTAGGCATCGGTTTCTAGCTTAACCGACGCTTAAAGTCATTTTTGCTGGGTCTTTTGCGTCGGTTATTAAACAACCGACGCCTAAAACTCACCCTTTAGCGTCGGTCTTTACTTAACCGACGCCTAAAACCAATCTGTAGCGTCGCATAAACAACCGACGCCTAAAATCCAACCCTTTATCGTCGGTCGTTAGTCAACTGACGCTTAAAACCAACCCTTTAGCGTCGGCGTTTACTCAACCGACGCCTAAAATCGATAAATAAGCGTCGGTTATTACTCAACCGACGCCAAAGATAATTTATGTTGGGCCTGTAGCGTCGGGCCTAGTAATGCCGACGCCTAAAGTTTTAAATAAAAATTATAGAAAAAGTAAAAAAGTAAAAATATATTAATTAGTAAAAAAGTAAAAACATATATTAAAATAAAAATATATTAATTAGTAAAAAAGTAAAAACATATATTAAAAATAGGAAAAATTTCAAATTTTGAAAATAAATTTAATATAAAATAACTTTCACTAATTTTCTTTTTTCCCCATTTTTAACTATTTTATAAAATAAATAGAAAAATTAAAATAAAATATTACTTAAAATATGACTTGAATAAAATATAATTAATTTAAATTAAAAAAAAATCATATAAGAAAAAATATGATTTGAAAATTTTTTTATATGATTTTTTATTCAGAAAAAATAAGAAAATTTTTTATATGATTTTTTATATGATTTTTACGAAATTTAAAATTTAGAAATTAATTTATGAAATTTTTATGAATTTTTACTTATATGAATTTAAGTAAAAAAATTTAAGAAAAATTCAAAAAAGTTTTAGTTTTAGTTGGAGCGACCTGTTTGAAAATTTTTTATTGTATGGTGATGTAACTGAAATATTATAATATTTTATATTATATAATTATATAAATAAATTTTCTTTCAAAAAATGTTAAGACAAATAATATTGTATAAATATATTTTTAATTTTATTTTTAACAAATAATGTTTAAAATTCATAAATTAATAAAATACAAATAATGCTTTAATTATATATGCGGTATGTAATCATTTTATATTAAGAAAAATACATTTAAAAATATTATTATTGTATCTAAATCACTTTATATGTGTTAAATTATGAAATTACTAACTGCTTCCTTCTGACACTAGTTCGCCCAATTCATTTCTTGGTCTCTATTATCTCTCTCAATTTCTCTCGAACTCTCATCTCTCTCTCACAATCGACCCTCTCCCTCTCTTATAACAATCTCTATGTCTCTCGTCTCTCTCTCTGACTCTCTCGTACATCTCTATCTCTCTCTCTCTCTCATCACTCTCTCTTTACATCTCTATCATCTCTCTCTCGCTCAATTGCTTCCTACTTTCTAGGTTTCAAATTAGGGCTCAATTGGTTGTTACGGTTAATGTTAATAACGAGTTACAAGGGAGTTCTTGGAATGAGATTGTAGCGCCTCATTCACCACCAAGGCTGAAGAAGCCTAAGACGAGCCTGGTGAATTCGATTCCTCAGAGGAAGGTTGAAAGGATTCCACCTGAACCATTGCCGAAGCCAAATCAGTCTAGCAGTTCTAACCCCTCGAATTAAAATCCCAGGTTAGCTCCGTCACCGAGGGTTCCTCAACCGATGCATAATCCACAACCAGTGCATAATCCTCAACCAGTGCAGAAGCCAAATCTGTCTAGTGGTTCAAACCCCACAAATTCGAATCCGAGGTCACCTCAATCACCTTTGCCAACTCCATCTCCGGTGAAAGCTCAGCCACCTAAGCCAGCTAAGCAGCCGGGAGCTGTAAAAGGAGCTTCTACTACGAAGTTACCGAAGCCCAGGGCCAAGGATTCGAATAAGAGAGAGATGAGTATGGAAGAGAAGTAGAGGTTAGGAGTTGGGTTGCAGAATTTACCTCAAGAAAAGATGCCACAGTTGGTGCAGATTATAAGAAAGAGAAACAATCAATTAGCTCAAGAAGGCGACGAAATTGAGCTTGATATCGAGGCACTTGACACCGAAACACTTTGGGAGCTAGATAGATTTGGGACTAATTGGAAGAAACTAGTTAGCAAGACAAAAAGGCAAGCTTTAATGGAGAACTATTCAGCTGTCCAGACAGTCACTACGGATACAGATGAGGTAATGTTGGTCACTTGTTCTTCAAATTGGTCACATTGTTGATGCCTACTATCAGCTATGCTGATTGCTATCTTATAATTATTTTGCAGGCTCCCGTTAGTAATAGAAATGATGGCAGTGCGAAAAAAATAAAGAAAGGAGATGGGGATGAGGATATTGACATTGGTGATGAAATGCCGGAAAATAGTTTTCCACCTGTTGAAATTGAGAAGGATGAGGGTGGGCATGGTCAGGATAATGGGATTAAGAATGGTACTGGAAATGGTAATGCTAGTGATAGTTCAAGCAGCTCCGGCAGTTCCAGTAGCGACTCATCTTCTTCAAGTGGTATAAGCAAATATCTTGTTGTTGATGTGTATTAATTAAGAATGAAACTGTGCTGAAATTTGGTTTTGCCTGTTACAGTTGTTCCTTGTCTTTCAGTATACACCATCGCATTTTGGTTTATATATCCAGAACAGTATGTTATTTAAAGATGAACAGAATAACTTCAAGGAGTAACTTTAGAGTACAGAATATATGTGTTAGGTGTTGTTGGCTTGTGAATATTTTTAAATATATTAATTGTATTTTTCTGATTGTGTTTGTTATGCTACAGACTGGAGTTCATCATGCCATGAACCCAGACCCGTATAGAGGAGTTTTTGGTTCTGACGGTGAAAAGTATGCTAAAGACGTTCATGATCTTATACAATATGGTACTTCAGGCAACGTTGCTGGTTTTATTTGTGAAGCAATTCAGGTAACCTTATGGAAATATCAAATATTTTAGCCCAACAGTTAGTTCCAGCAAGTTTAAAGGCAATATTTCTGTAACTCCTCTTTGGTGGCAGGGAGTGGGTGGTTTTGTTGAATTGGCTCCAGGTTACCTGTCTGCAGTACATAGGACTATCAAGAAAGCGGGAGGCCTTTTTATATCTGATGAAGTTTAGTCGGTATTTGCTAGGACATGAAGCCAGTTTTGGGGATTCGAGTCCCATGACGTTGTGCCTGACATTGTTACAATGGCAAAGGTAGGTTATAGTTTACATTGGATATTTTCTCGGATAGTCGAATCAATATGGTGGCAGGTATTACTGTGATGTGTCTTATTTGATGATGCCTAGCTATGTTCTATAGTGAATATTGATGTTTAAATATAATCAAAAGCTATGTTCTTATGTACCTTGTGATATTTATATATGAACTTTCTGCAGAGTGACGCTGTTGGGAAATCTTATTGTTTATGCATTTTTACAGGGTCACGAGAAGGAAGTTGTAAGTGTGTCTTGGAATACATCTGGCCATATTGCCACTAGCAGCAGCAATTCTGTTTGGATCTGGGAACTTGGGGAATCTAAAGAATATGAACGACTTCAGGAGTTTCATCACACAAAAGATGTCGAAATGGTCCAATGGCACCCAGTCAAGGATATTTTGGTTTCATGTGGCTGTGATAAAACTATTAAGGTATAAATGATAGTATGAAATATTTTTCTTGTTGAACAGAATGGAATAGTACTTAGCATTTGAAAATTTTGCATGCTACTATCTGCAGGTTTGGGAAAGATATGAGGCCTTGCCACCAGGCTATCCCTGATTCCTCAAAACTGATATAATATTACCTGACTAACTTTATATTCTAGTCAGAATACAATAGATAAATCCATATATAAGTTACAATACTTGAATTGAGATGATTTTCCTGTGTATTACACTTATAATCTGCTACACCATCCCTTTCTGTAGTGGACACTTGTCTAAAGTCTGCTCTATATCTTTTGATGCCACCGGAGACAAAATGGTTTCTTCTAGGTACAAATCTTCTTGCTTGCTTTCACTATGCTTTTTATGTGTATGCTAGTACTGTGTGCTTTCCTGCTCTGTTTATGGTAATTTTACATATGAGTTACTACTATAATGATATTCTAGTTGGCTTGGGTTAATTGGATATATCTTGTTATTCAATGCCAGGTAGACATGGATATGGATGACGAGGATTCTGCTGGTGGGTTAATTGGATCAGAAGATGGAAAATTCCAGGACCCTTCTCTACCACCACATATTGGAGAAATAAACTTCTCTATTATCATTGCAAAGGTTACTGTATAGGAACTACCTGAATGGAATGCTTGCAGTC
Organism: Saposhnikovia divaricata; assembly: GCA_036435485.1. Lineage (NCBI taxonomy): Eukaryota > Viridiplantae > Streptophyta > Magnoliopsida > Apiales > Apiaceae > Saposhnikovia > Saposhnikovia divaricata. The sequence goes on along the minus strand of CM071595.1, from coordinate 61,754,100 downwards.
AGTTGATTCAAAGTCCGTGGGAAAGATTATAATGCTTTATGGTATTAGTTTTTGAAGTCATTTGAATGTGGCCACTTCCTTTTTGAAGTTTATGTAATATTCTTGGTGTGACTAAATTGATGTAGAGAATGATTATGTAATATTATTTTATTATTGTATAAATTGATTTTATATATAATTTGGTGTTATGGTATGGGCAAAATTGTTTCTGAAATTGTATTGTTTCATAACAGAATTGCAATTTTTATTATTTTTTTTTAAAAAAATGACTTTAAGCGTCGGTTGTTTAAATGACCGATGCCTATAAGCAGACTTTAAGCGTCGGTTGTTTAAATGACCGATGCCTATAAGCAGTCTTTAAGCGTCGGTTGTTTAAATGACTAACGCCTATAACTAGATTTTAAGCGTCGGTTGTTTAGACGACCGACGCCTATAACGGACTTTAAGTGTTGGTTGTTTAAATGACCGACGCGAAGAACAGACTTTAAGCGTCGATTGTTTAAATAACCGACGCCATTATTACATTATATGCGTCGCCCAATTAACCGACGCTATAGACCTATACCTATAGCGTCGCCTTCATATACTACGCCAAATAACCGACGCCTAAAGCCTATTTTGACCGACGCTAAAAGCCTATTCTGTAGTAGTGCTGTTTATTTCATGGTATTGTCATTTTATTCCTCTACATAATATACCCAGCTATTTGTTTTCATATATACACTCAAATCCATCTGTTTGTTTATGTCGATTAAATACAAGAAACCCCTGTTTTCTCCTTTCTTTCATTCGGCTAAACCGCAACTCTCTCACCATTCCTTAATCTCTCCCTTCCGTTTCAACCCCCCGTTCACCTCTGTCGAACCCAAACCACTACCCACCGTCCCCTACTTCCCCCTTCTCTTATTGTCTCTTTCTATTAGTCGAACACCCTCATCCCCAACCCCTTTTTCTTCTTCTCTTTCGACACGCAATCCATCTCCTATCTCTACCTAAGCCGCCTCTCTTCTTCTACCCACAACCTATCCTCCCCTTCCTTTCTTAGTTTTATTCAAACCCATAACAAACCCCCTGATTTTTTTTCTTTCCTCAATACAGATTCTGTTTTCATTTTTAGTTTATGCTTCGTGGTAGTGTTGAGTAGATTGTTAGTTTTTGCTGTTGTTGGATCGTTTGTTTTCATCTTGTTTTGTTGGACTCGAATTGTGTTTGTAGTTTGTGAGTTTTCAAAGATTGCTAAGCCGATTGGTTTTGAATCGCATCGCCATTTCTTTTCCGAATTCGTTGAGCTCTTCTATTGCGTAGTGTTAGTCATGCTGATTGATGCTAACTGATTGGTTTGTCTATATTTGCTAGTGACCATATCTTGTTCTCGAATTTGCAGCCGAGTTAATTGATTTGTTTGTTGTTCTCGTCGATTGTCTGCTGCGTTTATATGTTTTTAGGCGAGGTTGCTACTTAATTTTCTGTTTCGAGCGGATGTTTTCTTGTTTGTTTTTGCTGTTGGGATGAGTTGTGGACTTTCGAATTACATTTTCTATAGAGTTTGCTGTGTGTAGTTCGATTGGAGTGTCCGGTTTTTGAGTTTCAATCGTTGTTTAATGCCTCTGAATTCGTGACCAATTACTGAGTTTCTTCGTTTGTTTTGCCGAGTGGATTTAATGTATTTGAGCTTCGTTTTCTGAGTTGCGTTTGCTGTTTATTCGCAATGAAGTGTGGTGCTGTTGGTTTCGTGTTTTTGGTGCCGGTTTCTCACTGAATTTGTCATCTAGTTCTGAGTTATTTATTGTAAGGTGTATGATTTTATGGCTGAGTTTGCAGTTGGTGTGTCTTAGTAGAGTTAATCCATTTTCACGAGATGGTTGTGAAAGTTCGGTTTCGTTATTAAGTTTCAAATTGTAATTAAGCATTGTTGAGTTTGTTTGGGTGTTAATTTTCTTTCCTGCGGTTAGTTGATTTGTCACACATTTCATGTCTGAGTTTTTTTTTAAAATTTCTTGTAAATAAAATTTAATTCAAAAAGAAAAGAAGTTTTAAAATAAAATCCGGTTTTGATTCGAATTTTGAATTTTTAAATAATTTAGTTTTGGTTCTTTAAATTTTTAATTAATTAGTTTAGCAGTAGAATAATAATTTAATTTTCTTTTAGGAATTAATAGTAAAAACCCAAATTGCCTTAGTTCGATTAAATTAGGAATTAAGAGTGGCTAATTTTTATGTTTTTTCAAGATTTAATTGGTTAAATTAAAAATAAGATTAAAATAAAAATAGTTTTTTTTAATAGCTTAAATTTTCCTTTAGAATTAAATAGCATAAAACCAAATTTTCAAAAAATCACTTGTTCCAATTCGACTAAATTAAAACTTAAGGATCGCGAAATAAAATTATTCCCTATGGATCGAATCTTAAATATTAAAACGATGATCGTGCGTTTGCGATATTAATTGTCATGTTTTTCGCACATCAATTATCTCTATAAGATGAATGTAAATTGTCATTAAATATAACATTTTAAAGTTTTAGTGACATTCCTAAATTTTGCACTGAATTGTATAAGTTATTTTTCTTCAATTGTACTTTATAAAATTTTGTTTAGACTTTGTATTGAAATCATTAGGAGTGTTTGGGGGAACTTTTTTCCAGAAGAAGTCAATTTATTTTAAGACAAAGTTAGAGATTCCTAACTTTTTTCTGAAAATGTTAACTTTTTTTTGCAACTTATAGAATCTCAATCATACATTAAATACTTATATAAAAAAATATCAAAATATGAAATTTTTACCCAAAAATAAGTATATAAGGACTTAAAAAAAGCTCATCCAAACAGGCTCATAACTTTATATTACTAATCAATCTTAATATTTTCATCCAAGCCGGATTTTTCTTTGCATTACTAATAAAAACTTTACAAAGCAATATATATACACTTTTAAATTGTATTTCATGTATTAGTATGTTTTAAACTAATATGGATTGACAAAAATATATTTCATTATTTATATATGAACGAGTTGAGAAGTCGTAAAAAAACTAATCACAATATATAACTTAACCTTTATGCTTACTTCTAATTTATATAACGTACAATAACTTATTTTACTTCATTTTTAATTTTTAACTCTAAATTTAAAAAAATAAATAAAATATTATTACGAAATTCACTTTTTGAAATTTATGAAAATTAAAACAAGATAAAATAATTTCTAATTAAAACTAAACCAAAAATACCATATTGTTCATGTAAATATTATTTTAACGACATATTTTGACATAAATTTCTTTATAAAAAAAAAGAAAAAACTATCTAGCCCGTAGGCTAGTATATTATGAAAATTGTACACACTAATAAAAATTTAAACACAAAAATTATATTTGGCTTTGATTCCGGTGAGATTTTCTTAGGATTCAATTAGAATTGTGAGATACTGTTAAAAAAAACGGTTAGAATTTCCTTTTTATATCCTAACTATAATGTAATTTACAGGTAAGACTTACCTTTAATAACATCAATTATTTCCTTGATTGCATATTTATGTACACCAATTATTCCCTTGATTGCATATTTTAATTTGAAAATTGAGATAATTTAGGAAATTATATAAATAGCTTTCGAGATTTTAAAAAATCTACAAAAATATTATATCCTTATATATAATAAACATAAGAGTGATCTTATCCAAATTTTTCGTTACTTACATTGTATTATAAAACTAAATATTAAACATTGGATTGTAAATGTGTGATTATAAATTAGATTATAAATCAAATATATTATTGAGATATATTATTGAGTACAGGTTGGTTATAATGTCCCATCGGTAGCCGATTACAAAAGACCTAATACAATTATAGATAGAATATATTTAAATTAAATCCTAATACAATCATATATAGAATACAATTATATTATTCTATCATTATTATAACAAAAAAAATATATATATAAGGATATAATGTATTTTGTTTTTAGAATTATCATCAAATAATAATAAAGATTTTGATAATCAAAATGAAATATAAGTAGATTTACTATATCGAATAGCATTTTCAATGTAAAAATTCATCAATTTGAAAAATAATTTTTAAACCATCACTAAATTAAAGATTATTTTGTTAATTTCACATGGGCTATAAAATTGTCCAAATCAAATTTTAAGAATTCAAGATGGATCACAAATAATAAATTTAAAGTGTAAAATCTTTTATATACATATATATATATATATATATATATATATATATATATATATATATATATATATATATATATATATATATATATATATATATATATATATATATATATATATATATATATATATAGGTCATTGCTCCTAAAGAACACCTTATATCAATCTAAATCATTGATTCTATTATGATCTAATGCTCACCCACACAATTAAAATGCACCCTCACACACCAGATTTCCCCAAAAAAAAATAAATTCTGATGAATAGTACGTGCCACGTCAGCATCTGCCACGTGGTACTGCCACGTCAGCAAATTGGGGGTCCATCTGCTGACGTGGTAGTGCCAGGTGGCAGTGCTGACGTGGAAGGTACTGTTCATCAGAATTTATTTTTATTTTTAAAAAAAGGGGTATATAAGGTGTTCTTCATGGAGTGTAACTCATATATATATATTAATTGTTTAACAACAATTTGATATGTAATAAACTAATAACATACAAATAATAAAAAATCTAATAAAATTATAAATATTAAAAAACGAGCCGTGCGTTGCACGAGTTATAATCAGTATGTATAATATCAATATAGATTTGTGAACACAATATTGTAAAAATTAAATATACATGATGATAAGATAAATTATTCATATATTTTTCAATACCGATTTTGTCTAACTATTTTTTAGGCCGACATCGGTTGTATATGTTTGTATGCTAGTGACATTTTTTTATGATTAAATTAGAATTGGGAGATTTTGTTGTAAAAAAAAAAGGTTATAACTTGTTTTTTTATATCCTAATTATAATATAGTTTAGAGGTGAGATTTGCCTTTAATAACAACAATTATTTCCTTGATTGCATATTTTATATTTGAAAATTGGGATAATTTAAAAAAATTAGATAACTAGCTTTCGAGTGATTAATAAAACTCCACCAAACGTCCGGGGAATTTTCTTTATATAATATAAAGATTTTATCATAAGTGTAAACTATATTTTTTAAAATATTATTATTAGTGCAACTTGATCACAAATATATTAAATATCAATGAAAAATTAAAAATCAAATTTTATGTAGAAAAATGGATATGATAACATTTTTCGGAAAGATATAAAAAATATTTGAAATATATTAATATATCATCATGTCTCTACATACAATTAACATAAGGAAATAATTTAGACAAATATAATATTTTGTATTTTATCTTTTTTCATGCCATATCAACATCTTATTTAATAGAAAACAAAAATAAAATCATATACGTATAATATATATTAATTGAGCACATAAATATTCGATATTAAAAATTACATGATTGTTAAAAATGCGGGACTCAAAAAATGATAATTTATTGTATAATGTTTTCAATTATTTATTATAAAGTTTAATTTTATTACAAATGTAATCACAATTTTGTAAGAGTTATTATTAACGCAATCCAATCTCAAATATGCAAAAACTTAATACCAAAATTTTTTTCATAAAAAAAATAAAATTGTAAGTTATACTAATTAAAACATAGTATCCCATCACAATTCAATTTATGGTTAACATAATAAATAATTTATAATATTATAATATTTTTGTATCTTTCCTTTTTCCATAAAATCAAATAATTTTATTCTTTAATTATAATCAAACCATAAAATAAATCAAACCATAAAATAAATCAAAGATTTACTTCCCATTATATAATTTTATTTCTTCTCTTACAACCAACTTCCTTTTCTTACAACCAATTCTTGTTATATATACATTGTCAAAACCCACACCAATAATCCTCTCCCTACATTGTCAAAACCCACACCAATAATCCTCTCCCCTCATCTTTCACCCCTTTCACTCTGCTGCACAGGTGAGTTTGAATTTTGCATGTATACATATCTTACAACCAATTCTTGTTATATATACGTTGTCAAAACCCACACCAATAATCCTCTCCCCTCATCTTTCACCCCTTTCACTCAAACATCTGCACAGGTGAGTTTAAATTTTGCATGTATACATGTCACGTATACTATGCATGTATTCTATACATAGAAGATCCAGAGGAGATATTAAGCTATTAGTGCAAGAGTGAATAAATTTATGTTATATAGGTAAAAAAGAGGAGAGGATATGTTACTGTATTGATGTGTTCGAATGAATTATAAAAAACGAGATTATTGCATGCATAGAGATATATAGAGATTATTGCATGCATATATACATTATGGTATATATTATGGTATATGGTATACAAAATTTGTTTGATTGTGAGGATGTTCGAAGTAGAACTTTTGATATATACTTGTGAGAGTGTTAGAAAAATTTGATTTATTGGTTTTGAAAAATTGTTGAGCTAATGCAATTGGTTTTTTTTTTTTTTTTTTTTGGTTACAGATTTCTTTATATTCATACTCTTCAGGTCATATTCATCTCAACAGGTGAGGGTTTTTTTATCGTTATGATCTACTTTGAGTGCATCTTAGTAGTTTGATCACATCACTCAATACAAATTCATGTCATGTCTGCTACTGCTAGCTGATCCATCTCTTCATCATCTGCTAGCAGTAAAAATTATTTCAATGCAGCATGGAAGTTATCAAGTGATTATAATCTGTACACCTTGTATAAATAGCTGGATAGTGAGAAAGAATGGAACAATTAATACTTTTAAAAGGAAGCCATTGAACTCGTACTAATTTTCTTTTCAAGAGTTTATTGCCTGTCTTCTCTAGTTAGCAAATTTGATAGCCATTTAACCGAGAATCAGTTCGTATGCAGTTTATTATTTATTGATATTAAAAGCATTCATTGTCTAGACAAGCCTTAAGACTTTGTGTGGTTCAGGATCCTGTATTCATTCCACATGTATCATCTTAACTTATATAGCTTTAGGTCATCTTGTCCTAGAACTGTTATATATGATCTTCATAATACATACGTATTTGTTATCGTAAATTGTATCTGTTTCTATTGTTAATATAAAGTGTAATGGGGATGAAATTTTTGATTGACCGTGTAAAGTGTTGTGATCTAATATCTAGTATGTGTGCAGATGGGTAGAGCTAAGCTAACTATGGAATTGATTAAGCAAGAAAAGTCTCGGAATTTTACTTTCAAGAACAAGAAAAATTTTCTGAAGAAAAAAGTTAATGAGCTATCAACTCTTTGTGCTGTCAAAGCTGTAATGATCATATATGGGCCTAAGCAAGCTCCGGTGCAGGATAATCAACCCGACATCTGGCCTGAAAATCATGCTGAGGTTATTGAACTGATCAATAAATACAAATCCCAGCCCACTGATGAACGTAAAAAGAAGACGTATCTTTTATCTAATTTCTTTGAGGATAGGAACAAAAAGGCACAAGATGCTCTTACAAAGCTGCGTAAATCTAACGTGGAAGCCAAGTACCCACCATGGAATGAAAAGTTTGATAACTTTTCGGAGGAGAAGCTTAATGAAATTGCTAGTACTTTGGAGACTAAACTTGGATCTGCAAAGAAATTTAAAATTATGAAAGAAAACAGTAGTAACTACTACGCTTATCACTTGCAGCAGCAGCAGCAGCAAAAGATATTGACTAAGAAAAGGAGCATGGAGTTTGAAGAATCTGATCAACCTAATAAGTTTCGCATTATAAGTAATTTGCGCCAGCCAATTTATAACTCTTACAATTCTCAGTTTCCAACGGTGCCACTGCAGATGCAAGTACCCATGCCCATGCCACTGCAGCAGTTTAGGGCTACTTTAGACCAGTGCACTTTTCAGAGGACAGATAACTTCAATAATCCTTGTGTTGCTGATTCATCTAAGGGTATTTATGCTGCTCCTTTTCCGAAGGTACAGCAAAATATGGCTTCCAATGATCCAATGACAGGAATGACGCAGAACATAAGCATCTTGAACAATTTAATGACAGCCCCCTGTATGCCTTACTTTGGTGATTCTTTCCAGTCAATGGCACAGAGCTATACAGATGGATCCATGCAACCAATGCCACAGAACTATGTAGAGTATCCTGTTAGGAGCACAGCAGTGCCGTCTCAAATGCTTGCATTTTCTCCATGTCAAAAAGATGATCACAGAGGGTACTTTTAATATTGAGATTAAGAGATGAAACAAGGTATATGACTAGTATATATAAGAAGCAAAACAAGAAGCTAGATGGCCATACGAACATGTTTCGTCTCCATATATGTCTTAATTAATATAGTTTTAACTTTCTAACCCTAGGCTCCATTAAAAACCCAAGACTCCATTAAAAAGTTTTGAGAGCGCTTCCATCGATTTTCACAGGTGGAAAGCCCCAATTTCTTTTTGTTTTTCCTGTTTTCATATCTTGTTTTTCATTCATAAAGCTCCCAATTTATTTGGGTTTTAATAAGTTCCCAATTTATTTGGGTTGTGTTAGTCTCTCCGGTTTTTATTTTGATTAAGTTGTGGTATGTTCCATGACCGAGTGTATAGATCGGCAAAATTTTCATGTTTCTCTCATTTGGAGAGGTTTGTTTTTCGCTTCTTATTGTGAGCGGGAGTATTGATTTAGTGATGAAATTTTGTATGGGATTACAGTTCTGGTCGATAGCTCCATCGGGGCACGAAGTGGGTACTTGTATTTATATATACATTATCTTCAAAATATCGTTTAATTGTCTCTCATGAGAATAGGCTATTGCAATTTATTGTTTGTTCGACTCGATCATTGGTGTAGATGCCGTATGGTTTTTTATTATTAAATTAATTCATTTATTTTTCAAAAAAATAAATAAATGTATTTTTATTATATTAAAATTATTTAAATTTACACACGTTTATATTATACACGGATAATAATGTTAGACTAATTATTATAACAAAAATAATTATCATAACATATTCAATTGTTCAATTTTATAAACTTCATCTTACACCACTAAATTGTAAATTAATATTTTATTAAATATAAATAATCATGTTATTATTATCATATAAATATATATCCAAATTTTATAAAATTTAATTAAATTATAAAAAATTTGATTCTTGACAATACTATTATAAAATTAATACACAAATATAAGATAAAATTAAAATCGAAATATTATTCTTTATTATATTTATAATTAAAATTTAATTATTCTGATATATACATAAATTCGTGAATATTTATCAGTGTTTCGATAGGCGGCCTGGAGCGGTCAGGGTACAGCCTAACGCCTAATCGGGTCGGCGGGGGTTAATCGGACGGATTAATCGGTTGTATTTAAATATTATTTTTAATATTTTTATTTATTAAATATTTTTGTCAAATATTTTTGCCGATTTTGAATTTTTCAACGTATTTTGCTGATTTTTTCCGATTTTTGACCGCTTAGGCCGATTTTTTGACCGCCTAGACCGATTTTTGACCGCCTAAACCGACTTTTTGCCGATTTTTTACCGATTTACACAAAAAAAACGTTTTTTTAACCGCCTAGACCCGAGTGGAGCGTTTTGATGGCGTCTAGGCGCCGCCTAAGCCGATTTTTACAACACTGATATTTATACAGGTTTACGGTAGTTCTCTTCTATACTTCAGAACATTAATCTACACTCCTCCCCAGAAAAATGTCCCCTATTAGAAGGCCTTATAACAACTCCAACTGACTCCTAATGAAGTAGGAGAGAGAAGAAAAGAATGTTAAAAAAAGGAGGGAAATGAATATTTTATTGGTGATATTAATATAAGGGAGAACTAGGATTTCCTTATAAATAAGTAAGAAGAGACATGTCTTAAGTTTTACGGAGTCAATTAAGATATTGTTTGAATGCATTTTTGTGTCAAATTCCTTGTATTTTGATTTAGGAGAGCTAATAGGTAGTCTCTTGGAGTTGCTTTGAAGCTCACATGTGCCTTAGCTTAAACTTGGCTCTCGTCTCATAACAAACTGTACTAAGAAAAAAAAAGTATTTATTAAGAGGATGTTTAGGAGAAATTATTTTTCAGAATAAGTTAATTTATTATTTTAAGAGAGACTTCTAACTTTTTTCTGAAAAAGTTAATTTTTTTTTTTCAACTTATAGAATCTCAAACATACATTAAATACTTGTATAAAAAAATTATTAAAATATGAAATTTTTACCCGAAAATAAATCCATAAAGACTTAAAATAAGTTGCAGCCAAACGGACCCTAAATCTAAAATCGTCATTTTCATTATAAAATATAATTGAGTTATAAAAGTCAAATATGATCTTTTGTCTTTTTGACACTAATATAAGATGCCAACACACAAATTTGGATAAACTTTTAGATACCTGAACGTTCCACTGTCTTTGATTGTGAGACCTAAAAATTTGAGAAGAATAGCACAATATGATTGTTGATATCAACCAAATTAGAGTCGATTACATTTCGTAACCATTTAATTCCGGTTAAATGTAATTTTATCCATATTTTTTATAAATTTATTATGTACTAGCATAAAAGCCAATGCGAGGCACGGTCATTGAAATAATTTATTATTCGAAACTGTTTTTTAATTAGAAATACGATAAATGATAAGATTTGGATTTTATCTCATATTTTTATAATAATTTTTGTAATATTGTATACCAATTTTATGAACCAAATATTTTTTAATTTGATTAGATTTCATAAATTTTGGATAAATATCTATACGATAATAGTCACATGATTACTATTTATTGCTAAAGTATTAATTTAATTTTCAATGGTGTGGAATGAACTTTATCAAATTGAACATTTGAGTATAATATAAATAGTAACTTTAGTAAAATTATCCGTTTATAACATAGACGTATGTAGAGTCATGTGATTTTAAATTAGTAGAGACATATTACAAAATCTTTTTAATATTATGTGAAAGTCATCATTGTAGTTGTTTCACTCAATTTTTTTCTTCATATATATGCATATTTATACACTTGGAAAATCAAATGTTTAGCTTTAGCCCAATATTTATTACACATTATCGAAGTTTTATTTTAAAAATTAGGTAAATTGAAACATTTTTTATATTATAATTTCAAATTATTTTTTAACTCAACTTGAAATTTTTCCAAATATTTCAATCAACGTAAAATATGATTAGACGGCCACAATGACTTGTGCATCTATATGATATCTATGATCAAATTTTTGTGATTTTATCGTATAATGTATATTGATATAAGTATATGTTATATATAACTCGAACATTATATATTAATTTGATCAATTTACTATGTTATTTAAAAATTCAAAAGTCTAAATAGTTCATAGACCAAAAATCTTTAATATGACTCACATATTTGTAATTTTATATACCTAAAAATTGTGTTATGAAATTATTAATTAAGTATGATTAGATAAATAAAATTTACATATTTCTTAAAATCAAATCTTATTTTTTATTTCAATAATATAATATCTACACGGAAACGAATGTAAATAAATTCAAATTTTTTTCTCGGGCTCGGTTACATTTATGTATAATTTAAAATTTTATTTTTTATATCAATCATTTAAAATAGCAAAACAGAATTGTAGAGTATTAATCTAAATTTTTTTTATATCAATCATTTAAAATGGTGAAAGAGAATTGTAGAGTATGCTCAATCGATTAAAATATTTTTTCTAATTAAATACTATGCAATATTCTAGAAATAATATAAACCAACATTTTATTTATTCAAAAAAAATATGGGATAAGTGGAGAATATATGTTTTATCTAATAAGATTTTTAAAGATAACTCAAAAATAAGTATTGTACAATGGTTATGACATGAGATGATAGGAGAAGATTAGTGGTTCGATTATCAAACATTGAATTGTTTTTGTGAAACGATCCTATTTAGCGAGGGAGTCATGTGGGAGTCATGTTTTTCTCATGTAGTATTCGATAGGAGGTCTGTTCTTATTGAAGTAGAATCCAAATTGTTGGCTGATTTATTTGAGTAATGTATTGAAGTTTTCGTCAAAAAAAAACATGATTTCATATAATGAGATAAATTTTTAGTTAGAAATACGATAAATGGTGAGATTTTGATTTTATCTTATATTTTTATAGTAATTTTGTAATTTTTTATACCAATTTTATGAACTAGATATTTTTTTCTAATTTGATTAGATTTCATAAAATTTGGATAAATATTTATGCGATAATTATTCATAAATATTTTTTAATTTCTAAAGTATTAATTTAATTTTCAATGGAGTTGAATGAATTTTTTCAAATTCAACATTTGACTATAATATAAACAATTACTTTAGTAAAATTGCCAGTCTATAACATAGGCGTATGTAAAATCATGCGATTTTAAATTAGTTAGAGACATATTACAAAATCTCTTAATATTATTTAAAAGTCATCATTTTGATTGTCTCACTCATTTTTTTTTCATATATATGCATATTTATACACTTTTAAACTCAAATAATTAGTTTTAGTCATTTTTTTCATATATATGCATATTTATACATTTTTACTCAAATAATTAGTTTTAGTCTAATGTTTATTACAAAATATCAGAGTTCTGTTTTAAAAATTAGGTAAACTGAAACATTTTTTATATTATAATTTCAAATTATTTTTTAACTCAACTTTAAATTTTTCCTAATATTTCAATCGACGTAAAATATGATTGAACGACCTTAATGACTTTTGCATGTATTTGATATTTATGATCAATTTTTTTTGGTTTGTTCGTATTACATATATTGAGATAAGTATATGTTATAATTCAACCATTATAGATTATATTGATCAATTTACTACGTTATATAATCATTTTTAATAATGATTAAAGTTTCGTAATATTTATGATTTAAAAAATTATATCTTTTCTCACTTAATATTGAATATTAATTACGTTATTTTTTATACATAACATAGATCCTATTTTTGAGTTCTCATATTTTTAATATAAGTTCAATTATCTTTCTTATATTTTTAAATATTTATGTTTTTAGGTTCGTCATACATATAAATCGCTGAAAATCTAATAAGATTTTTTTATTTTTATATTATAATTAAGAATTATTTTTTAACTCAAATTTAAATTTTATTCCAAAAAATTTAATAGTAGGATTAGACGATATTAATGACTTGTGCATTTATACAATATCTAAAATCATATTTTTTGAATTCATCTTACATTTATCTAAATATATGTTATAACTCAATCATTACATATTATTAAAAGGTTAAATTATGAAAGCTCATTTTTGACTAAAATTCAATTATTTTATATGCTCTTTTGAATATTAATGTATTTTACTTGATGTAATTTGATAATTTTAAAATACAGACTAATAATTTATAAATTGACTATAATATAAATATACTTTTTTTCATAGTTAAAAAATTATATAAAGGTAATGTATATGATTACAAATGATAACTTTTAAAATGTTAAGAGGTGTCCTTATATTTAAAGTTTCATTTATCAATCTAAATTATATGACATAATGCATCATTTTAATGTATTATATAAAATATGTATTATCATAATTTATAGTCAAGTAATAATACGAGAGGTTATTACTAATAATAAATGTAATTTTATAATATTTATGATCTAAAAAATCACATATTAATCACTTTATTTTTTATAAACAACATATATCTTATTTTTAAAATTCTTCTTTTTAAACATAAATTTAAAAGTTTTTCTACATTTTTAAATCATTATCTTTCTTATATTAATTACATATTAAATCGTTCAAAGTCTAAATGGTTGGGCGACCAAAAATCTCTAATTTAACTCACATTTTTAAATTTTTGTAAATCTAAAATTATATGATTTACTTATAATTATGTTTGATTTTATAAGTAGAATATAAATATTTATAGAAACACAATCGATTGATAGATAGATAGAAATAATAGATACTCCCTCTATCTCATATTGTGTTTCTCATTTCTGTTCATAACATCTCTCATATTGTGTTTCTCATTTTCATAACATGAGACAATGAACATCTCTCATATTGTGTTTCTCATTTTCATAACATGAGACAAATTACCAATTTATGTATAATTTATAAGACCAAATATAGTCATGATCTTCTTGGATTCGTATGTACTTTAATATAGTGAAGTTTTTATATTTAATACTAATACGAAATTGAAGATATTAACTATTAAAAGTGTAAGTGTATTTAATACTAATACGAAATTGAAGATATTAACTATTAAAAGTGTAAGTGTGCATTGGCAAACGTGTCTAGAGGAAACAGGAAGACGGAGGGAGTAATAAATTTGTTGCATCTTTAATTTCTGCGAGTTCGATATATTCAATTGTCCTAATTATATTATAGATTTGTGTTTGATTTTAATCGAGAATGGGATTCTTGTTTGTGTTTTTGTAATAAGTTTAATAAGAGATATAGTTTTATCTAAAAAATATAAAATATAACAATTGTAACATAATTGATATCCATTTAATTGAAAAAACTACAAAATAATAAAAAAAATATTAAATGATTGAATGTATAGTTAAATTATATACACAAACTAAAAAAAGGGAGTTATATAAAAATATAAACCAACATTTTATATAGTTATTTATAAAATTACGGAAATTGAAAAAAAACAGAATTGCATAAATAATGTAAACAAATATTTTATTTACTCAGAAGTTATAACAAAAAAATAAAAAAATAAAATAGGACAAGAGTAGAAGATGTGATTAATTTAATGAGATTTTTAAAGTAATCTCAAGAATGGATGTAATACACTTGGTTATAACATATGAAATAGTAGTAATAATTTATGAAATTCACAATGCTGTATAACACATGTTACACATAAATTTTTAAACAAAAATTTATGCATTTTAGTCATTGAATTATAAAAATTGCATAAATTCTTTTATTAAAAAAAATTCCTATATTATTTTAGAATATTTATAATATGTTCAATTGAAAAAAAACACAAATTCTTTTATAAAAATTTGAGTATAATATTCCAAATTTTTTGAATAAAATTTTTTGATTAAAAAAATTTAAAATAAAGTCTAATAACTTTAAAAAATATTAGCAATCTTCTAAAATTCGTAGTAAATTTAATTTATATCAGATTTCGATAATTTTTAATGATTTAGAAAACCCTTTCAGTTGTCTACAATTTTCGTTTATGGTGTTTCCTCATTTAATATTCGAACTATTCTCGAAATAATAAAAATTATTCAAAACTTTTTTTTCAGTTTGCAAATTTATTTGCATAGGTTTTATCAAAACCCGATTCATTATAAATTTGTTTCTCATGAGCCTTCGGAAAAATCTTTTTATTTTCTATAATTTTTGTTCTTTATATTTTTAAAAAATTTATCATTTACAAGGGTAAAATGGCTTAAATAAAGGTCGGATCAAAATTTGAAATACGATTTTATATTTGATTATTAAAAACTGAATATATGTTGTAAGATCTCATTATTTTAATCAAATTCTAATCCCTTTATTTTATCAATTTTTTTTTATCTATTGCTAATCTATTATTAATATAATTTCTAAATATACGAAAGGGGTATAAACTGCCGGAATAAAAAAATGCATATTATAATTATGTAAAGTATGGATAAAATATGTATTTGATGAAAATAAAATAAAAAGGTAAAATGCAATTAACGCAACAAACTATAATTTTTTTACTAACAGAATACTCCGTATGATCTTCCATAAAAAGGACTGATCAAATAACTATTCAGCACATGTGACTATTACTTTTAAAATTCAAAAGTACTAAAACAATTTGCAGTATACAAATTTTCGTTTTAAATTTTCAACTGCATTTTCTCTAAACATTATTTTATAAGGTATATGCACATCCTAAAGTGATGGTTGAACACCCTAATTTTCATTTAGACTAAAAAGTTTCTAATGAATAAAATTTATTTGATTATTTCTCATTATATAAAATGTTTTTATCCCATTCAAACTTTTAACTTTTGTATGTGTTTCTACAATTTTATAAATATATTTTTTGTTTGCATATTTTGATAATATTGAATGTAAAAATTGATAATTATTAACTTAATTAATATGGTTATATAATTATAAACAAAATCAATAATGTGTTACTTCATGATAATGGTATGTACAAAATATAAATACATTTATTTAATATTTTTAGTTAAATTAATTGGTTCCACATTTCATAAATATTTAATTAAAAAGATACTATAATGATGTAATTTTAATTTGTATAATCATAAATAAATATTTTGTTCTAGAAATTGTTAAGTTAAGTGCGGAAGCACAATTTAGCACTTATTATTCAACTACATAAGCAATTTTTTTAAGCATTAATTATATTATAATAAATTAGGAGGTGGAAGTCATAATTTTGAATAAAATTAGTGGGCCAACACTTATTTGAGTAAATGGTGTTAATATGAAACTTATTACATACAAATACAAATAACAATATAATATAATTGTAACGAAACAAAAAGTAAAACCTCTATAAATTAATAGTATTGGGACCGACAAATTTTATTAATTTAACGAGATTATTAATTAATCGAGGTTAAATTTACACTATCGCTATTATGTTGGGACCAAAAAATTATTTTGAAAATATTAATTTATAGTGAGTTATTAATTTATCGAGTATTAATTTGTCGAGGTTTTACTGTATTCATATTATTAATTTTATCACAATATGCTAAGATGTAAAATGCATTTATTAATTAAATAATATTAAAATACGAGAAAACACTTTCTTGATTTTGAATAAAAACAAAACATGAAAAACTAAGCTTTGAGGATATTATTATCGAATAATGTAATTAGGTTGTGTAATCATCAATTAGAGTGTGCATATATTATCACTCATTTTTTATTAAAGGGGAATTTAGTTTCTCTCACCGAATAATGTGGGTGGGGAATCAGTGTTTTCTCATTATTTGATGCAGATTTCTTCGATGATATGTGCGGTACCGATGAGTCGATGAGTTGTAAAAGTTAGGAAGGAGGTGCATATATGGTTGATAGAAATGGTAATTAATAATTATATTAATGTGAATATAAAGTTTCGTAATTCATCCGTCAAACATTTTATCTTGCAAATTTGATCAATCGGAGGCTGAGTTTAGCATCTTTTATATGATCATTGATATATAGGCAATTCTTCTAAAGAGGACTCCCTTAGATGAAGAATTGGAGAGAATTGTTCTCCACCACACATTTCATGTGCAAGTTGCACTATATTATTATTTCTTGCATGACTTGTTTTATAACTTATAAAATTCATAAGAAATTAGATTTAAGTCTAATTTAAATTCCGCTAAGCCTGGAAAAACTTGGTATCAGAGCCTAGTTTATAATCTTATAAAAAGAATCTTTTAAAAGAAAAAAAATCAGATTCTTGAGGAGGAAACATCTGATAATTTAGAAATCGAGTTTTCAGAATCAGAAAAAGGTTTTCAAGCCAGTTTTCTAATAAAACACGATTTAATTTCTAAAATCAGGAGCACTAAGCTTGATTTAAAGAAAAAAACTATTTTTAATGTTCCTTGGTTGGATCGATTAAAAAGAAAAAACAATATCTTTTATTACGTATCTACGAAAGAAATGCATGTAGATATAAAAGATACCACAGGAAAAGTGTATTTGCCTTTAATCAGTAAAGAAGAGATTAATAGACAATTACAGAAAATTGATTTAAAGACGAGATCAACAATCTCTATGGTCTATTTAGGGCTTGTTAAGATTTTGATAAAATCTGAATTCCCTGAAGGTATAGATTCTCCAATAAAAATGGCTTTGCTGGATAATCGAATTATACCAAGAAATGACAGTATTTTAGGTGCTGCTAGAGGTAATTTAGCATACCAAAAATTCATGTTTACAGTATACCCCAAATACGCAGTTAGTTTGGATACTGAAAGATTTGATCAAATTTTATCTTTTATTCATGATTTTGAAAGAAAATATTTAATGCAAAAAGGTGATAAAGTATTTAGCATTACTTATCTAGTTGCTTATGCTTTAACTAATAGTCATCACAGTATTGATTATAAGAAAAAGGAATACATCGAATTAGACGACGTATTCTCTGAATTAGGTTAAGTAGAAGATAAACAATTTGCAAAATTGACTCCTATAGACCATACTTGGCCAATTGATATTGCTAGAAACAAACCTTCTTTACAGGATAAACCTAGAAGAAGTTTCAGAGCTAAAGGAAATTTAGCTATTAGAGAACCCTTAGCGGAAGGAAAAGATATGCTCCTTAAAAACATGTCCCAAAGAATAGATGATCTATCAGATAAACTTGCTAGTATCATTTAAAAATGAGTCTTAAAGAGTTAATTGAGGATTTCAATAACAATATTAAGCCCCAGCTAACAGAAATTATAGCTTTGCTTAAGAAAAATGCAGAAAATGATGTTAAAGGCAACATTGAAGCTGTTTCTGCAAAGATAATCACAGAGTTGAAAACAACAATTCAAGATTATCAAAGCAAAAAGGAAACTTCTGAAATAATTGGTAAACAACCAAAGATCTCAGATGAAAAACAGATTGTTCTCGCATCAAAACAAGGAAAAAAAGATAAAGGTAAAAGCCATTATTGATAGAGTTATCCTAACCATGATGTAGGAAATGAGGAACTCGGAACAGGTAAGAATCCGAACAGTATGACTTGGCCATTCGGTTCTGTTTCTAATAAGAAAATATGAACTATATGCAAGACATAGAAAAATTCTTTTGGGAAATACTTGAATCATAAATTCAAGATGACCAACAAGAAAAACAATTTGCTAAGGCAATGGAATTACTTGAATAAGAAGTCAACGATCTAGCTAATCAACAAGTAACAAATAATTTAGAATTACAGTCTTTATTTGGATTTAACTCTACTAATTATTTGAATGTCATCGAAGAATTTAGTTCACCAGAATCAGATTCTCAACAAACAAAAGATACACCAGACGAAGAATTTGTTCAACAACAAAAACAAACGTTCAAAATGTATAAACAAGAACATGAAGCCCATGCCAACGAAAACCCGTTTGCATAAACTTCAGGAACAAAGAAAACGCCAGTAAGAGCAAAGGTGACTTCTATCCACCTACTACTGTGTTTAAAATGAGTCAAAGTCCTTTTGGTTCAAATGTCTTACATATTGATTGTGCATCAGGTAGAAAAGCATTAATTGATATATGGAAAAAGAAAATTAGTTTGATAATACAGACTAATCCTAAAGCTTATGAGGATACAGACACAGTATTATTATTAGTAGATCATAAAACAACTGGAGTTGTTAACAAGTTTATTAAAGATGTCATTTGGAATTTCGTCGGTGATGAACCCAAAGAAGCCTTTAATAAAAATGTAGATGCTATCTATACCATGTTTTTAGGAATAGATTATGTTTATTCTGAAGAACAAGAAAACGATAAAATCAAACAAAATGCTAAGTTAGCTATGAGCATAATGCAATTATGCGATATATGCTTTATTGACACATTCTTTTGTGAATATGAAAAGCATTTGGTCAATACAGGAGATCAAGCAGGATATCACGTTTATGTAGAAGAATACATACGTAAGATACCCTTGATAGGTGAAAAATCAATGCTTAAGTTTTTGCAGGAAAGATCAGACCTGACAAAACATAGTTTTGCTGTTGCACAAAAAATTGTGAAAGGCGAACTCACTAGATATTGTGATGATGCAAAGACACAAAAACAACTAAAACCTTTTGGTAAAAAATTTTGTGAAAAGCTTAACAAAGAGAATTATAATTTTGGATGCAATCCAAATTATAAAAAGAAGAAGTATTCAAAAAAGAAGACATCTTCCAAATATCGGTTTAAAAAGAAAAAGAAAACTTTTAAACCAGGAAAGTATGTTAGAAAGAAAAACGTTTCTACTAGCAAACGGAAACTTTGTTCGAAAGGAAAGAAAAATTGAAAGTGTTGGGTCTGCAACGAAGAAGGACATTATGCAAATGAATGCCCTAACAGAAAGAAATACCCTGACAAGATCAAGGTATTAGAAGAAATCTACTACATTGGTTATGAACCAGTAGAAGACATATATGATGAGAAAGAAAATATCTTCATCATAGAAGAGATTGACCCTGGACCATCGTCCGAAGAGTCAAAAGATGAATCAACAGACGAAAGCGACTGAAGATTCATATGAAGAATTAGTAATGCCAAACATTACAAATCCATCTTCGATCTATATTAAAGGTACACTTAATTTTTCTGGATATAAAAAGATCGAATTGCATTGTTATCTTGATACAGGTGCAAGCCTATGCATAGCAAGTAAGCACGTCATTCCACCTAAACACTGGGTGAATGCTGAAAGGCCTATTGAGGTAAAAATCGCTAATGGTAAAACCATTGTGATTGATATGGTATGTAAAGACCTTGATATTATGATAGCAGAAGAAATATTTCATATTCCCACTGTTTATCAACAAGAATCAGGTATAGACTTTCTTTTAGGAAATAACTTTTGTCTAGCCTACAAACCTTTTATACAGGTTGATGATAAAAGTGTTATTTTCACACTCAAAGGTGAACCAGTATGGGTTAAGAAAGTTTTTCAAGCTAATCGAGTAGGTTTTCCTACGTTTTTGGAATCAAAGAAAAAGAATTCAAAAACAAAACCCGTCACACCTGTTAACATTTCCCAGCACAAAATCCAACTTTTAGAGAGGGGGAGAGATAAGTTAAATAAATATCGAGAAATGAATTTTGTGCTAACAAATTTATCTCAAGATATTGACAGGAAATCTAAGATTGAGAAACTCTTAGACAAGGTATGCTCAGACAATCCGTTGGATCCTAAGAAGACCAAGCATTGGATGAAAGCATCAATAAAGCTCAACAATCCTAAGGATATTTGCAGGGTAAAACCCATGAAGTATAGTCCTCAAGATGTTGAAGAATTTGCACTGCAAATTAAAGAATTACTCGAGATGAAAGTAATCATCCCCTGTAAGTCAGCCCACATGTCACCAGCATTCCTAGTAGAAAATGAAGTTGAGCAACGACGAGGTAAGAAAAGAATGGTTGTCAACTATAAAAGAATGAACGATCTTACTATAGGTGATGCTCATAATTTACCCAATAAGGATAGTTTGCTAACCCTTATAAGAGGTAAGAAAATGTTTAGTTCATTAGACTGTAAATCAGGATTATGGCAGGTACTGTTAGATGATGAATCATAGTTATTGACAGCATTTACATGTCCTCAAGGACATTATCAGTGGAGAGTGTTACCGTTTGGTTTCAAACAAGCTCCATCAATATTTCAAAGACATATGAAGAATGCATTTAGATCCTTTGAAAAATTCTGTTGTATTTATGTAGCTGATATTCTTATATTTTCCAAAAATGAAAAGGAACATCTTATACATTTGGCAGCAGTATTGAAGAAATATGAGAGTCTTGGTATAATCCTATCCAAGAAAAAGGCGTAGCTCTTCAAAACAAAGATTAATTTCTTAGGTTTAGAAATTGATCAAGGAACTCACTGTCCTCAAAGTCATATTTTGGAACATATTCATAAGTTTCCAGATCAGATAGAAGACAGAAAACAGTTGCAAAGGTTTTTAGGTATATTAACTTATGCATCTGATTATATTCCTAAACTTGCAGCTATAAGATCTCCTTTGCAGGCTAAGCTTAAAAAGGGAATTCCATGGAAATGGATAGAGTATGACACTTCTTATATTAAGAAAGTTAAAAAGCAGTTGGTAAGTTTCCCTAAGCTCTATCATCCAGAGCCAGGAGACAAGTTAATTGTAGAAACAGACGCATCCGATAAACATTGGGGTGGAGTTCTCAAAGCCATTAATTCTGATGAACAAGAATTAATATGCAGATATGCATCAGGAAGCTTTAAAGACGCAGAAACAAGATATCATTCTAATGAGAAAGAATACTTGGTGGTCAAAAGAGCTATTACAAAATTCTCTATTTATCTAACCCCTGTTAAATTTATTGTCAGGACTAATAATAAGAATTTTAATTATTTCCTTAAAATAAAGATTGAAGGAGATAATAAGCAAGGAAGACTTGTGCGACGACAGCAATGGTTTTCCAGATACAGCTTCGAGGTTGAACACCTTGATGGAGTTAAGAATTGTCTTGCTGACTTCTTAACAAGGGAATATCAGCAAAAGTAAAAGGTATGGCAAATAAAACTCTACAGGGTTATGTCACATCCTATTGCAGGTATCCAAGGCGTTTCAAGCCTATAAATAGAGAAGGAAATCAACATTTGGAAATCACACCAAACATCCTCTCTATACCAAAGATCTCTTGCTTAGATCAAAGATCTTTGCTCTATAAAAATCTCTTTCTTTGAGATAAAGATATGGAATTTTCTATAACGCCCTAGAAAATTTCGAATTTAAAATTATTTATTTTATATAAATTATGAATTATATTATGTGAATATTGTTGTAAAGGTGAAATGTATGTGAGATGATGTTTATGTGATTATGTGATGATTTGGGTAAGTTGTGAAGGTTTGTGTAATTTTATTTGTATTTTGAGGATTTAAATATATTTAAATCAGGTATCTTTAATCCTCTATCAATTTTATAAAAGTATTAGAATAATTAAAACTCATGAAATCTTTTGTGGTGTTATCTTTAAAATATTATTTAGTATTTAAAATCATTGGGAGAATTAAATTGGGTGTTTTAGTATTTTAAAGCGATTTTAAGAGTTTTATTGTATTTAAAGGATCAAAACTTGTAAAATTCATATTTAATTCATTTTTGATCCTAAAAATATTTTAAAAATATGTGTGTGCTCGTAATTTTATATTCTTTATTTTAAAAATGAAAAGTGTAATTTTCCGAATGTTCTATTTAAATTGTGATTTACATAAGTCGTTTATTAATGTATAATTAGGTCGAAAAGAGAATAAAGTGTTGGTAGTGAATAAAAGGTTATTGGGCCAAGCCCAATATATCACAAAAACACACACGCAGAAGAAATGTCGGGGAGAGAGAAAGGGAGTGTAAGAACCATAATTTTTGTAATATTCTTTTTTTTTTTTATAATATCATGTGACATTGTGAGTTTGGAACCTTTTGAATCACCCATGTGGTTTAATGGAATTGATTATCTGAGAAATTATGTTGTTACATTCACTATGTAAGAAAAAGGGAAGATTGCTGAAGGCAAGAGTCTTATTGTTAGTAAGATTTATAAAACTTGAGATTTGAGAGTTATTAGAGTATTAAAAGATTCTTAGGGGATGATGACAAGGAGTTATGGATATTCGAGGAATTTACACAATTAAGTACTTAAGGAATTACAAGGGAAATCTCTACACAATAAAATATTATTACGAGGAATTAATTATGATACGATATGAATTAAGGATTAAGTGACAACCATCGGTGGAGAAATAATAATACAAGGAAAGAAATTACATGCAAGTGTCATGTAACTAGCTAGTTAGGAAAAGAAACTAGAAAAGCATAAAGTAGAAGTGAATAGTGACATGTGTGATGGGTGTTGCAACCTAGGGGACAATATGGCATCGGGAGACAACCTAGACCCCTAGCTTGGCAACATGTGAACCTTATCTAACCCCCACAATAATTCATATCACTCATCTCATTTTATTTCTTTTCAAACAAAACACAAAACAAACTCTTCCCCCCCCCCCCTTGTAGAAGCTCTCGGCCGAGCCATAGAAGAGAGGAGAAGAGAGTTCTTCTCTTCATCTTTCCATCATCTTCAAGCTCTAGCAAAAATCACATAGCCTCCTTGCATCATTATAGAGGTATGGTATTAATTTCAACCCCATCCATCCATTGGATTTTGAGTTATAAATTGTTAAAGGTTGGATGAATATTAACCAAACTTGTTTATCCTTTAGATCTTGAAGGATTAAGGTCTTTAAAGGCTCATCCAAGTGTTCTTAGTGGTTGTAAAGCTCACCCAAGGTCTTTAGCTACTCAAGAAGGTATAAAACTCCAAACCCCTCTTAGTCATGAAGTGTTTATGGTTTTTAATGTTAGATCTAGGAGTATTAATGCATATCTTGGTTATATGAGTTATGGATGATGAAAATCTTGAGGTTATATGTGGTTGATGTGATTTTAAAGCTTGTGCTTAGAGTATCTGACCCCATGTATGTGATAGAGATGAGACTTGGTGGTTTTAATGGTATATATGATGTATAAGTTGAGTTCTTGAAGGATTAAGTAAATATGTGTGCTGAGTAAAAATTCTGGGAATATGTACTGCCTTGCAGTGGACTTTTGAACCCCTTAAACTTGTCTCCCGAGGGTCTAATACATATGGTTAGAAAGGTATTTGAATATAGTTTCCAAAAATATAAGGTTCATAACTAGGTGATGTGTAGATTTTGAGTTATGGCCTGAGAAGTCAAGAGTGGTTCTGGAATCCGAACTGCACTAAATGGTCCACTTGTGAGCCCTCTTTAAACCCCTAAAAATTTATGTAGGATCATGGAAAAATTAGGAGAGCTAGTAATTGCAGTGCTGAAGGCTACCCAAAAAGAATTGGATTAAAATATGTATTTTTCAATTTTATAAAAATGTTAGAGTAAAATTCGCGCAAGTGAAAAAGTAGTAAGAGGAGTTAGTGGAGTATGATTTTAAGGGGGAATTAATACGCTTCGAATATGGTAACCAAATTAAGTCGAATAAGTGACGAGCATAATCGAGTGATGACATGAACCTATAGTGGGGCTAGAGAGTCATAAGACGAAGTCATTAAGTTAATTTTGTATCCCCTAAAACCTTGTAATTAAAAGGGTATTGTTAAGGTACTAACGAACGACTATTGGTTATGTATAGATCATCATTCCACTCCGCAAGCTCGACCACCCCAACCTCACCAAGGCAAGTTTACTTTTCAAAACTTACATATATAAGGACTTTCACTATTGTGTTTGTAGTTTTCAATCGTATTATATGCTTATGCTTATTGAGGTTATGATGAAATTTGAGATATATGCACATATATGTTGTACCCCCTTGAACTTAGAATGAAATGTTTTCTTCGGACAACGACTCTAGCAATAGAGGTCGTAGCGGTCCAAATATACCATTGACCGGGGAGCGGTATATTATTATATCGTGATTAAATTGCGAAAACCCGAAGGGTCATTCGGGAAGTATCGTATACTTAAATATTTATTTTTTATATTATCATAAATACTCAAAAATACCTATCTTGGATTAAAAGCTTAATTAATTAAATAATTATTTTATTAATTATTAATATTAAATCTTAAAATATCATTTATTAATTATTGTTCATTATTTAAAGACAAAACTAATCCAAGATACCTTTAGCGTTTTCAAACTCAAACTCGAACTCTTTCGAACCCAAAACATTTTCGAAAACCCCCGGTCAGGTTTTGCTTCTTGTACGATTTCAAGAATTATCGGTCGACTGATGTCGGACCTCAACTACTCAGTTTTCATTCAAAATAAAATTTTTAAAAGAAAAAGAAAAATGGACTCTGGCAGGTGTGGGAATCGTTGACGAACGATTCCCGGGATGTGTAAGCGGCCGTGAGCCAGGCGGTCCATCAATTATTATTCCGGCCCAGGTGTTTCCGAAGGATGATTACGGATGTAGTTTTCATCGAGGGTGATTACGGATGTAGTTTTCACCCTGGGGATAGTTACGGATGTAGTTTCTATCCTTCTACCGGTAGAGAAGACCCGCGGATCATCGGACTTGGATGTGGCGACTGATCATCGTCAATCCCTGTCATGTTTTACGTTTTCTTTAAGTCCCATTCCTCCACTTTGGAAAAATGCTCTGACACTGCTTCTTAGGCCTAACTGCCAAGTTGCCGATACTGTCCTATTTTGATGAGAAAGATGTTGACTTCATGCAGTATCTAGAACTGCAAGTTTACTTTGAAAACAAGGGCACGTACTGGTGCACCTTTGAAATTTATCAACGATGACAAATGATTTTATAACCGATTGATATAAACGAGTTTAATAACAGCTAAACACATGTAATGTTATATTGCTTACCTTATACATATATTTCTTGTTGAGCTATAGTTGCTCACTCTTGCTTGTTTTCAAATTTACAAACACAACAGTTAAGAGAAATGGCAAGACCCAGACAGACTGTCCGAAAGCAGGTGACTAGGCCCGAGCCAGCAGTTGAGATTCCACCGGTAGGTCCCATTAGCCGGGTTGGTTTGCAGCTTTTGTTAGTACGCTTTATTTACCAGTATGACCTGTGCAAGGCAGTGTATCGCAACAAACATTCAAGCCACTAAAACCGCTTCCCGTAGAAGTGTGGTTGGTAGCATAAACTCTATTAATTCGGTCTGTAATAACTCTAAAACTTTTATTCAATCAAGTGTATGACATTTCTGAGACTCTAACCTGTGTGTGTGTGAGTGTGTGCGGTGTGAGTTTTATTGTGGGGTCGATGGCTGTTTTATACATTATGTGTAAGAACAGGTATGTTATCAATGGAAAATGGACAGTGAGCGCCTAGATCTCTGACCCCGGATCTGGGGGCGTCACAGAAATGGTATCAGAGCAGAGGTTACAGTTCTCAGAAACGATAGTAACTTAGGAAAACGACACTAATAATAACAATAATAATAACACTAATAACAACCCCAATAATACCTAGAACTCTCATCGAGTTCGCAGTGGGGTTATCGGATATAGCCCTGACTCCTAAGGCCCGAGAGGGAACTACTCCTTAAACCTTTTTCTATGGTTAGTGACCCACCTTATTTTCCTTGTGTAGATGTCGGAGATCCCTGAGATACCAGACCCTGAGGCCTATGAGAGAGAGCACGATGAGGCACTGTTGAGAGAGACCGATGATCCGGAGGAGGACATGAGTGATGACCCTGAGCTTGGCCCCTGGATTACGCTGTTAGGGGATACTGATGATGAGGATCCCGATGAGGAGCCGCTTGAGCCCGAGCCTGTTACCCCCTCCCCTGTAGCCACTGATGAGGGGAGCGTGTGATCTGGTGAGGCCCGTGTCGTATCACCCCCACCCTCTTCGCAGTCATCGAGTTCCACTTCATCTGATCACGACTCCGAGGAGGATACTTCTGAGGAGGAGGAGCTTGACCCTACCTCTGCTCCTGCTCCTGCCCCTGTTGTGCCACCCTCACCACTGGACCTACCCCCAGTGTCGGGCGCTGAGCACGCCTATGTTGTGCAGTTCATGACCCGAGACTTACTTTCTGCCGAGGCCAGACTTAATGAGGCGAGGCGAGCACTAGTCGAGGAGCGCGAGGCGTGACTGAGGATTCAGGCTGAGATGAGGACTGCTGTTGCTAGGAGGACTAGAGCTCGACTTCATAGGATCGAGAGGAGGAGTCGCGCAAGGATTGTTGGTTTGGGAGTCCGCGGGGGCGGAGTGGTCCGGACCAGGGATGCTAGGCGAGTTGTGCGTCGTGCATTTTCCCGGGTATGGGCCTTGCTCCGTCGCGGGGCGGCACCATGACGTGTTATAGATAGCTCAGTCCTCTAGGTTCAGATGACATTAGCGTGTCGATTTTGCGGGATAGTTGACTTGTGCAGTGGTATCCTTTCTGACCAGTGGATGAGTAGACTGACCTACAGATATGTAGATGTGACTTCGGATAGTATGTACAGATGTAGCCCTATTTTTGTGTAGCCTTGACTATTCAGATGATGTACTTGTTATTGTTCCACTTTTGCTAGACTTTGACATTGGAACTATGTATTAGGCTTTAACATCCAAACTATGTGATGACTCTGTATCGTATTTATCTAGGGGTTTTATATCAAAGTGGCCACTCCATTCGTCAAAAACTATCACTTAACCCACCGTTCTCATCGGGGTCTCATTTAAACCACTAAACTAAGAAAACATATCATTTGCCCCCCCTGTATATCACTTAGACCACCATAAATTGTATTATTTTTTTGAATGCAGGGGGACAAATGATATATTTTCTTAGTTTAGTGGTTTAAATGAGACCCCGATGAGAACGGTGGGTTAAGTGATAGTTTTTGACGAACGGAGTGACCACTTTGATATAAAACCCATTTATCTAGTTCAGTTTCCTTGATATTGTCTCAACTACCTTACTTTCTGATGCCATGCATGCTTTACTGTTTTGATATACAACTGTGAATATACAATTTCTAAAAGCCACAAATACAACCATGCTCTTTCAAATTTACGACATGCGATTTCAAATTGTTCTTTACAAATTTCCAAAATGTTCCTACAAATTTTAAAATAAATTTTCAAAAAAAAACAATAATAATAATATTTTCTATTAGTCGAAGTTTTGAAATCTCGAAAACTCCTGCAAATGTTTTCGCACCCCATAGCGATTTTTCCCCAAAAATGTTTTGACGTTTTATCACCAGCGTCAGGTTATTAAAGCTTTTGCGTATTCCACCCTTATGAGGAGGAACGATACGTTCCTGACTCGTGTAAACACTGTCAGGTAATTGAAAAACCCTAACCCATTTCTTGTTTCATTATCAGAATCATGCCACCCAGAAGAATAACACTCGAGTTCACCCGGTCAGTTCTGAAGGCCAGGGTAGCCACCATGGGACCGGAGGCCACCAGAACAATTAAGGGGAGAACGTGAACCTGAGTGAGGATGAGGGCAACGATTATAACTTGTTTGATAACTCTGAGTATGACGAAGAAGAAGCTGGTGATGACACCCGAGAGGTAGAACATCCAAGGGGAGGCCCTATGGAACAATTCATGGAACTACTTAGGCAGAACTTGGACCGTCCCCCGGTTCAGCAACCACTCGGCAATGCGAATGCAAATGCCTTCCGGAATTTCAAATCCCTAAAACCCCCGGAATTCAAGGGAACCGCAGACCCGGTTGAGGCAAGAGCCTGGTTGAAGGAAATGGAAAAATCTTTTGAGATACTAGGAGTCGCTGAAGGGTAGAAAACTGTTTTCGCCACCTATCTCTTGAAGGGTGAGGCGAACTGCTGGTGGGAAGCTAAGAGGAACTTGAAAGGAAGGGGTGTGGTGACCTGTGAGAGGTTTAGCGAGCTGTTCTTGGAAAAGTATTTCCCTAGGTTCATAGAGACCCAGATGGAGCTGAAGTTCTTGGAACTGAAGCAAGGTAACATGACGGTGGCCGAGTATGAGGCCAAGTTTACTGAGTTGTCATGGTTTGTGCCGGAGTATGTGAACACTGAGGAAAGAGAGCCTGAAGATCTCAGTTAGGGCTAAAACAATGGATTCAGAATCGTGTGGCGGTTCTTGAGTTGACAGATTATGCCACCTTGGTACAGAAGGCATCGATTGTAGAGGCTGGAAGCGAGCAGATGCAGAAAGAGGGAGAAGGAAAGAAGAGGAAGTTTGATAACTGAAAGGGGAATTCTGCGGGTAGGAGTTTTCCGAGCAAGTTTAAGCGAGGGGCGATATCCCAGCCCAGCGGGAACTTTGGACCCAAGAGAGCTGAAAGTTGGAGTGTGGGCCAAGGCGACCGACCACATGGATCATCTTACTCTGCCCCATCTCGAGCCCCACCCCCGGATTGTAACAAGTGCGGAAAGAAACATGCGGGAGTGTGTAACCTGCAGGATGTGAAGTGCTTTAAATGC
Organism: Saposhnikovia divaricata; assembly: GCA_036435485.1. Taxonomy (NCBI): domain Eukaryota; kingdom Viridiplantae; phylum Streptophyta; class Magnoliopsida; order Apiales; family Apiaceae; genus Saposhnikovia; species Saposhnikovia divaricata. The sequence continues at coordinate 61,724,380 of CM071595.1, read as the reverse complement.
GGGTTGATAGGACATTATGCTAACACCTGTCGAGGACCCAGTAGCAACACCAATGCTGGGGGCACTTGCTTTAAGTGCGGAAAACCAGGACATCGCATGAGGGAATGTTTATCATCTGGGCCAGCTGTGTCAAGAGTTAGTGGAACTGCTTCTAACAAGCCCCCTACTGCTAGGACTTTTAACATGACCATGCAAGATGCTGTGAGGAACACGGATGTGATCGCAGGTACCCTACTACTCAACTCAGTTAATGCAAATGTTTTATTTGATTCGGGAGCTACCAAGTCTTTTATATCCCTAGACTTTTCACGTCGGTTAGACCTTAAGGCTGAACCGTTGAAAGGCAGATTGCAATTAGAAATAGCTAATCATGAAATCATCCCTGTTAGCCAAGTGTATCCAGGTGGTGACCTAGAAATAGAAGGGCGACACTTTCGGGTAGATTTAATACCTTTTAAGCTAGGAGAATTTGATGTAATAATAGGTATGGATTGGTTGATCACTCATGGAGCCCAGATTGATTGTGTGAAGAAGAAAGTGAGTTTGAGATTGCCAGGGGACGAGGAAGTAGTGTTTAGCGGAAAATGACAAAACCAAAAGTTCCTAACCGTAATTCAAACTAAGAAGCTGTTGCGTAAAGGATGCGAAGCTTATTTAGCCTATGTGAAGGACACCAAAAGAGAGGCACCCAGCCTACAGGAAATCCCCGTTGTTAATGAGTTCGCCGACGTATTCCCGGACGATCTACCAGGGCTACCACCCGATAGGGACATTGAGTTCGTTATAGACTTAGTTCCTGGTACGGCCCCAATTTCGAAAGCCCCATATAGGCTAGCCCCAGTAGAGATGAAGGAGTTGGCCACTCAGTTGCAAGAGCTGTTGGATAAAGGCATGATAAGACCTAGTGTGTCACCATGGGGAGCCCCGGTGTTATTCGTGAAAAAGAAGGATGGTAGTATGAGATTATGCATAGACTACAGGGAGTTGTGTGACACCCCCAGATCCGGGGTCGGAGATCTAGGCGCTCACGGTCCATTTTCCATTAATAACATACCTGTTCTTGCACACAATATATATAACACAGCCATCGACCCCACAATAAACTCACACCACACTCACACACACAGGTTAGAGCCTCAGAAACGTCACACATTGATTAAACAGTAATAAAGTTATCAGAGTTATTACAGACCGAATTAAATAGTATTTATGCTACCAGCAACACTCCGATATGAAGCGAAGCTGGCGGCTTGAAAGTTTGCTACGATACACTGCCTTGCACAGGTCATGCTGATAAATAAAACGTACTAACAAAAGCTGCCAACCAATCCGGCTAATGGGGCCTACCGGTGGAATCTCAAGTGGAGGCTCGGGCCTAGTCACCTGCTTTCGAGCAGTCTGCCTGGGTCTTGCCATTTCGCTTAGCTGTTGTGTTTGTAAAGTTTGAAAACAAGCAAGAGTGAGCAACTATAGCTCAGCAAGAAATATGTAAATAAGATAAGCAATATACATCTCATATGATTGGCAGTTGATATATTTGTTTGTATCAATCAGTTATAAAATCACTTGTCATAGTTGATAAATCTCGAAGGTGCAACAATATGTGCCCTTGTTTTCAAAATAAACTTGCAGTTCAAGATACTGCATTGAATCAACATCTTTCTCATCAAAATAGAACACTATTAGCAACTTGGCACAAAAGCCTAAGAAGCAGTGTCAAAGCATTTTTCCAAAATGGAGGAATGGGACTTAAAGAAAACACAAAACCTGACAAGGATTGACGATGATCAGTCGCCACATCCAAGTCCAATGATCCGCGGGTCTTCTCTACCGGTAGAAGGATAGAAACTACATCCGTAACTATCCCTCGGGTGAAAACTACATCCGTAATCACCCTCGATGAAAACTACATCCGTAATCATCCTTCGGCAACACCTGGGCCGGAATAATAAGTGATGGACCGCCTGGCTCACGGCCGCTTACACATCCCGGGAATCGTTCGTCAACGGTTCCCACACCTGCCAGAGTCCCTTTTTCTTTCTCTTTTAAAACTTGATTTTGATTGAAAACAGAGTAATTAAGGTCCGACATCAGTCGACCGATGATTCTTGAAATCGTACAAGAAGCAGAATCTGACCGGGGGTTTTCGAAAGTGTTTTGAGTTCAAATGAGTTCGAGTTTGAAGTTTTAAGAAGTATCTTGGATTAACTTTGTCTTTAAATAATGAACAGTAATTAATAAATAATATTTTAAGATTTAATATTAATAATTAATAAAATAATTATTCGATAAAATAAACTTTTAATCCAAGATAGGGTTTCGAGTATTTACGAAGATATAACGATAGTTATTTGAATATACGATACCACCCGAATGACCCTTCGGGTTTTCGCAATATAGAGACGATATAATAATATACCGCTCCCCGGTCAATAGTATATACGGACCGCTACGACCTCTATTGCTAGAGTCGTTGTCCGAAGAAAACATTTCAATCTAAGTTCAAGGGGTAAAAGCATACATGTACTTGTCCAATCTCAATTGCATCAATACTTCGATAAACATAGCATTTGACATAATTTGAAAACTACAAACACAACAGTGAAAATCCTTGTATAGGGATAAGTTTTGAAAAGTAAACTTGCCTTGGTTTGGTTGGGGTGGTCGAGCGTGCGGATTCGAACGATCTATACATAAACAATAATCGTTCGTTAGTACCTTAACAATTTCTTTCTAATTACGGGGTTTTAAGGGGGTACAAAATTAACTTAACGACTTCGTCTTATGACTCCCTAGCCCCACTATAGGTCCATGACATCACTCGTTTATGCTCGTCACTTACTCGACTTAATTTAGTTACCACGTTCGAACCATAACCACTAACCCTAGAATAATGTTCCACTAATCGACCTTTTTCCATTGCGCGAATTTTACTCTAGCATTTTTATAAAATCCAAAAATTCATATTTTAATCCAATTCCTTTTGGGTGGTCTTCACCACTGCATTACTTACATTCTCAAATTTTTCCATGATCCCAAACATATTTTAAGGGGTTTAAACAAGGTTCACAAGGGGGTCACTTAATGCAGTCCATAGTCCAGAAACAAAATTCACTCCTCCGGCCATAACTAAAAATCCACACATCACCTAGCTATGAATCTTACATATCCAGAAACTACATTCAATTATATTTCCAACAATATAAGGTAGGACATCAGGGGACATCATTTGGGTGTTCAAAATCGTGCTACAACACAGATCAAAGTTCCTGGACAAACTCAGCAAGCTCAACTCACTTAGATCAACCACTTTTCATACTTCCATAACATAAACACCACTTAAAACACTTAGATCATGACTCATAACACTCATGGAGATACATATATTAACCATAGCCATAAAAATCACAATCTCAACATCAAAACCCAAGATCCATGCTATCCAATACATATACATTCAAGATAAGCCCTAAAATACATGGATCTACTACCATACTATATGAACAACACATAATCAAGGGTGGTTTGAGATTTTATACCTTCTTGAGCTCCTAGAGACCTTGAACAATCTTTACACAACTTAAAAACACCTTAGATGGCCTCCTACAACACTCACAATGCAAGATCTAAAAGATAATAAACTTATGTTAACATTTCTCTAAACTTCCAACAATTATAACTCAAGAACCAATGGATGGAAGGCTTTGAAATTGATACCATACCTCTACTATGATGCAAGGAAGCCCTAGGAAGGTTGTAGATGAAGAAAACTTGGAGAGAAAATCTCTCCCTCTCTCCCAAGGTGGTTCGGCCGAGAGCTATTATCAAGGGGGGGGAGTGTTTTTGTTTTTGTTTTGTTGGAATGGTAAAAAAAGAAATGCTAGTATGACTTGTATTATTATGGTTAGTAAAGAGTAGTCACATGTTGCCAAGCTAGCCTAGGTTGCATCCATGCCCTATTGTCCCTTAAGTACATCATCCACCATGCTAGTCACTATTCACTTTTGCTTTTATGTTTTCTAGTTCCTTTTTTTCTAACTAGCTAGTTACATGGCTCTTGCATGTAATTGCTTTCCTTGTAATATTATTCTCCCACCAATGCTTGTTATTTAATCCTTACTTCGTATCGTAACTTAATTATTCTCTCGTAATAATATTTCGTCGCGTAGAGATTTCCCCTATAATTCCTTAAGTACTTATTGTGTAAATTCCTCGAATGTCCAAAATTCCTCGTCATAATTCTTAATAAATCCTTTAATATTCTAACCATTCTCAAATCTCAAGCTTTATAAATATTACTAACAGTAAGACTCTTGCCTTCACAATCTCTCTGTATATCTTACATCATAAATGCAACAACGCAGTTTCTTACACAATCAATTCTATAAATCAACAGGGATGACTAGAAAGGTTCCATAATGATAATGTCCCAAGATATTAAATAAAAGAAAATATTACCAAAAATTAGGGTTCTTACAGCCTCCCCTCCTTAAAAGGATTCCGTTCCGGAATCAGTTTGAAAACAGTTGGGGGTGCTTTTCACGCATTGCGCTCTCTAGTTCCCATGTTGATTCTTCGACATTCTGATTCCTCCACAAGACTCTCACTAGTTTGACAACCTTGTTCCTCAGTACCTGTTCTTTTCTATCCATGATTTCTACGGGTTGCTCTACATATGTCAAGTCTGGTTGTAGATCCACTTGATCATGTTCTATCACATGTCGGAAGTCGGTATGGTACGGTCGTAGCATGGACACATGGAACACGTTATGTACTTGCTGTAAGCTCGGGGGTAAAGCCAATTCATAGGCTAACTTCCCAACACGTTTCAAGATCTCAAAAGGTCCAATAAATCTCGGGCTTAGTTTTCCCTTCTTACCAAATCTCATCAATCCCTTCCACGGCGATACCTTCAACATCACAAACTCTCCTATCTCATACTCTTTGTCCTTGCGGGTCTGGTCCGCATACTTCTTCTGTCTGTCTTGGGCCGCTACCAGCCGTCCTCTTATGAGCTCGATAGTTTCTCTTGTCTGTTGGACCAGTTCAGGCCCTAAAATCTTCCGCTCTCCAACTTCTTCCCAACACAAGGGAGACCGACATCTTCGTCCGTATAAAGCTTCATATGGGGGCATGCCTATAATCGCATGGTAACTGTTGTTGTAGGAAAATTCGATCAACGGCAAGTGGTCATCCCAACTTCCCTTAAAATCAATGGCACATACCCTCAACATGTCCTCAATGGTCTGGATGGTTCTCTCACTCTGTCCGTCTGTTTGGGGATGGTATGCAGTACTCATGTTTAACTTAGTCCCCACACAATCCTGAAAACTTCTCCAGAACCTGGAGTTGAATCTCGGGTCTCTATCCGATACAATGCTCACAGGAACCCCATGTCTAACCACAATCTCCTTTAAGTAAATATCTGCCAGCTTGTCGACAGTATATCTCTCGTTGATTGGAAGAAAATGTGCTGACTTGGTCAACCTATCGATAATTACCCAAATGGCATCATGATTCGTCTTGGTCCTTGGTAATCCGACCACAAAGTCCATCGCAATCTGCTCCCACTTCCACTCGGGTATCTCTAAGGGTTGCAACAATCCACTGGGCCTCTGGTGTTCGGCCTTTACTCTTTGACATGTCAAGCATTTACTTACCCACTCTGCCACGTCCTTTTTCATATTAGGCCACCAATAGTATTCTCTCAGATCTCTATACATCTTAGTGCCTCCAGGGTGAATTGAGTACCTCGAACTATGAGCCTCTTGCAAAATCTCATCTTTTAACTCTTGAACGTTCGGAATCCATATCCTAGATGCGTACCTCATAATTCCATTCCCGTCCTTCTCACACTTAATTTCTTCGCCAGTCAAGATTTTCTCCATCGAATTCTTTTCTTCTTCCATCTTCTTTTCCTGGCACAACTTAATCTTTTCCAATAACGGTGGTTGGACTTTTATTTCCATTAGACTCTCTTGTCCAATTCCTGGTAGCCTCACTTCAATCTCCAGTTTCTCAAGGTCCTTGATCAATTCGTCCACTGACGTTATCATCTTAAGCTTCTCCTTTAGGCTAAGTGCATCGGCCACCACGTTGGCCTTCCCTGGGTGATAATGAATCTCACAATCATAACCTTTAATTAGCTCTAACCATCTCCTCTGCCTCATGTTTAACTCTTTCTGAGTGAATATATACTTTAAGCTCTTGTGATCCGTGTAGATTTCACACTTTTCTCCGTACAGATAATGTCTCCAGATCTTTAAAGCAAAAACTATCGCTGCTAATTCCAAATCATGGGTGGGGTATCTTATCTCATACTCCTTAAGTTGTCTGGACGCATACGCAATCACCTTACCGTGCTGCATAAGCACACACCCTAAACCTTTATGGGATGCGTCGCTATAAATCACAAAATCTCCCTTATCATCAGGTAGGGCTAGTACTGGTGCTGTCACCAACCTCTTTTTCAACTCTTGAAAGCTCTCTTCGCATTTTTCAGTCCACACAAACTTCTCGGTCTTGCGGGTTAGTCGGGTCAAAGGGGCTGCTATCTTTGCAAAGTCTTGGACAAATCTCCTATAGTAGCCAGCCAACCCTATAAAACTTCTCACCTCTGTCGGAGTGGTTGGTCTCTCCCAATTTGATACAGCCTCTATTTTGGCTGGGTCCACTAGAATACCTTGTTCGCTGATCACATGCCCTAAAAACTGAACTTCCTTCAACCAAAATTCGCACTTCGAGAACTTAGCGTACAACTTTTCTTCTCTCAATGCTCCCAATACAATCCTTAAGTGCTCTGCATGTTCTTCCCTTGTCTTGGAATAAATCAAGATATCATCGATGAAGACTATAACACACTTGTCCAAGTATTTCTTGAAGACTCGATTCATTAAGTCCATGAAAGCTGCAGGGGCATTCGTTAACCCAAATGACATCACTAGGAACTCATAGTGTCCATACCGGGTGCGAAAGGCCGTCTTTGGTATATCTTCTGGTTTAATCTTTAACTGGTGGTACCCGGTCCGCAAATCAATCTTGGAGAAATAAACTGCATCTTTCAATTGGTCAAACAGGTCATCTATCCTGGGCAAGGGATACTTATTCTTTATAGTCACCTTGTTCAACTCCCGGTAATCTATACATAATCTCATGCTGCCGTCCTTCTTTTTCACGAATAACACCGGGGCTCCCCATGGTGACACACTAGGTCTTATCATCCCTTTATCCAACAACTCTTGTAACTGAGTGGCCAGTTCTTTCATTTCCACTGGGGCTAGCCGATATGGGGCTTTCGAAATTGGGGCCGTACCCGGAACTAAGTCTATAGCAAACTCGATGTCCCTATCGGGTGGTAGTCCGGGAAGATCGTCCGTAAATACATCCGAGAACTCATTGACGACAGGGATTTCCTGTAGGTTTGGCGCCTCTTTCTTGGTATCCTTCACATATGCTAAATAGGCTTCGCATCCTTTACGTAACAGCTTCTTAGCTTGAATCATAGTCAGGAACTTTTGGCTTTGCCGTTTCCCACTAAATACTACTTCCTCGCCCCCTGGCAGTCTCAAACTTACTTTCTTCTTGACACAATCAATCTGGGCTCCGTGGGTTGTTAACCAATCCATACCTACTATTACGTCAAACTCCCCTAGTTTAAAAGGTATTAAGTCTACCCGAAAGTGTCGCCCTCCTATTTCTAGGTCGCAACCTGGACATACTCGGCTAACGGGAATGATTTCATGATTAGCTATCTCTATTTGCAATCTGTCTTTCAATGGTTCAGTCTTAAGGCCTAACCGACATACAAAATCTAGAGATATGAAAGACTTGGTAGCTCCTGAATCAAATAAAACATTTGCTTTAACTGAGTTGAGTGATAGGGTACCTGCAATCGCATCCGTGTTCCTCACGGCATCCTGCACCGTCATGTTAAAAGTTCTTGCAGTAGGGGCCTTGTTAGAAGCAGTTCCACTCACTCTTGATGCAGCTGGCCCAGAGGACATACATTCCCTCATTCGGTGCCCTGGTTTCCCACACTTGAAGCAATTACCTCCGACACTCAGGTTGTTACTGGTTCCGCGACAGGCGTTAGCATAATGCCCTGTCAGCCCACACTTGAAGCACTTCACATCTTGCAGGTTGCACACGCCCGCATGTTTCCTTCCACATTTGTTGCATTCTGGGGGTTGGGCTCGGGATGGGGTAGAGTAAGACGATCCCTGTGGTCGGCCGCCCTGGCCCACACTCCAACTTTCAGCTCTCTTGGTTCCAAAGTTCCCGCTTGGTTGGGACATTGTTCCCCGCTTAAATTTGCTCGGAAAGCTCCCACCAGCAGAGTTTCCCTTTCGGCTATCCAACTTCCTCTTCTTTCCTTCTCTCTCCTTCTGCATCTGTTCACTCCCAGCTTCAACAATTGATGCTTTCTGTACCAGGGTGGCATAGTCTGTCAGCTCAAGAACCGCCACACGATTCTGAATCCATTGTTTTAGCCCTAATTGAAATCTTCGGGCCCTTTTTGCCTCAGAGTTCACATACTCCGGCACAAACCTTGACAACTCAGTAAATTTTTCCTCATACTCGGCCACTGTCATGTTTCCTTGTTTCAGCTCCAAAAACTTTAGCTCCATTTGCGTCTCCATGAACCTAGGAAAGTACTTCTCCAAAAACAGCTCGCTAAACCTCTCCCAGGTTACCACACCTCTTCCTTCCAAATTCTTCTTAGCTTCCCACCAATAGTTCGCCTCACCCTTCAGAAGGTAAGTGGTGAAAACAGTCTTCTGCTCTTCAGCGACACCTAGTATCTTGAAAGATTTTTCCATTTCCTTCAGCCAGGCCCTTGCCTCGACAGGGTCGGCAGTTCCTTTAAATTCTGGGGGTTTCAGGGATTTGAAGTTCCTGAAAGCATTAGCATTAGCATTCTGGGGTGGTTGCTGAACTGGGGGACGGTCCAAGTTCTGCCTAAGTAACTCCATGAACTGTTCCATAGGGCCTCCCCTAGGATGTTCTACCTCTCGGGTATCATCACCAGCTTCTTCTTCTTCATACTCAGAGTCATCAAACAGGTTATGATCGTTGCCCTCATTATCACTCAGGTTGACATTCTCCCCTTCACGGTTCTGGTGGCCTCCGGCTCCATGGTGGCTACCCTGGCCCTCAGAACTGATCGGGTGGGCTCGGGTGTTCATTCTTCTGGATGGCATGATTCTGATAATAAAACAAGAAAGGGGTTAGGGTTTTCCAATTACCTGACAGCGTTTGCACGGGTCAGGAGCGTATCGTTCCTCCTCATAAGGGTGGAAGTGCAAAAGTTTTAATAATCCGTTGTTGGAGATAAAATGTCAAACATTTTTGGGGGAAAAGATCCCTTTGGGATGCGAAAACATTTACAAGAGTTTTCAAAATTTCGAAACCTCAAAAATATATATATATTTTTTTTTGTTTTTTTTTTGAAAAAAAATTTATTTTTAAAGATTGTAGGAACATTTTTTTTTTTGGAAATTGCAGAAAATAATTTGAAATCGCATATCGTAAATTTGAAACAGTATGGTTGTATTTGTGGCTTGTAACAATTATATAATCACAGTTGTATATCAAAACAGTAAAGCATGGCATCGGAAAGTAAAGCAGTTGAGGCAATATTAAAGAAACTGAAGCTAAATAAGTACGGTACAAGGGTTATCACAAGTTTGGATGTTAGAGCCAAATACATAGTTCCGATGTCAAAGTCTAGCAAAAGTGGAACAAATACAAATACATCATCCGAATAGTCAGGCTACACAAAAGTAGGGCTACATCCATACATACTACCCGAAGTCACATCTACATATCTGTAGGTCAGTCTACTCATCCACTGGTCAGAAAGGATACCACTGCACAAGTCAACTATCCCGCAAAATCGACACACTAATGTCATCTGAACCTAGGGGACTGAGCTATAAGTAACACATCACGGGGCCGCGCCGCGACGGAGCAAGGTCCTCACTCGGGTAAATGCACGACGCACAACACGTCTAGCATCCCTAGCCTGGATCACTCCGCCCCCGCGGATCCCTAAACCAAGAATCCTATCGCGACTCCTCATCTCGATCCTGTGGAGTCGAGCCCTAGTCCTCCTAGCAACAGTGGTCCTCATCTCAGCCTGGATCCTCAAGCGCGCCTCGCGCTCCTCCACTAGTGCCCGCCTCGCCTCGTTAAGTCGGGCCTCTGCAGATAGTAAGTCTCGGGTCAGGAACTGTACCACGTAAGCATGCTCGGTACCCGACACTGGGGGTAGGTCCGCCGGTGGAGGTGGTATGACAGGCACAGGCGTAGGTGCAGCAACAGGAGCAGGAGCAGGGGTAGGGTCAAGCTCCTCCCCGCCAGAAGTGTCATCCTCAGAGTCACCGTCCGATGAAACAGGGCTAGATGTCTGTGGAGAAGGTGGGGGTGACACAACACGACCCTCGCCGGATCTCACACTCTCCTCATCAGTAGCTACAGGAGATGGGGTAACAGGCTCTGGCTCGGGCTCGAGCTCAAAGGGCTCCTCAACGGGATCCTCATCATCAGTACTATCTATCACTGTAATCCAGGGGCCAAGCTCGGAGTCAGCACCCATATCCTCCTCATGGTCCTCGGCCTCTCGCATCAGGGCCTCATCATGCTCCCTCTCGAAAGCCTCAGGGTCTGGTATCTCATCCATCTACACAAGGGAAATAAAGTGGGTCACTAACCATAAAAGAAGGGTTTAGGAGTAGTTCCCTCACGGGCCTTAAAGTCAGGGCTATATCCGATAACCCGACCACAAACTCGATGAGAGTTCTAAGTATTATTGAAGTTGTTATTAAGGTTATCGTTATTGTTATTATTATTAGGGTTGCTTTCTTAGATTACTATCGTTTCTGAGAACTGTAACCTCGCTCTGATACCATTACTGTGACACCCCCAGATCCGGGGTCGGAGATCTAGGCGCTCACGGTCCATTTTCCATTAATAACATACCTGTTCTTGCACACAATATATATAACACAGCCATCGACCCCACAATAAACTCACACCACACTCACACACACAGGTTAGAGCCTCAGAAACGTCACACATTGATTAAACAGTAATAAAGTTATCAGAGTTATTATAGACCGAATTAAATAGTATTTATGCTACTAGCAACACTCCGATATGAAGCGAAGCTGGCGGCTTGAAAGTTTGCTACGATACACTGCCTTGCACAGGTCATGCTGATAAATAAAACGTACTAACAAAAGCTGTAAACCAATCCGGCTAATGGGGCCTACCGGTGGAATCTCAAGTGGAGGCTCGGGCCTAGTCACCTGCTTTCGAGCAGTCTGCCTGGGTCTTGCCATTTCGCTTAGCTGTTGTGTTTGTAAAGTTTGAAAACAAGCAAGAGTGAGCAACTATAGCTCAACAAGAAATATGTAAATAAGATAAGCAATATACATCTCATATGATTGGCAGTTGATATATTTGTTTGTATCAGTCAGTTATAAAATCACTTGTCATAGTTGATAAATCTCGAAGGTGCAACAATATGTGCCCTTGTTTTCAAAATAAACTTGCAGTTCAAGATACTGCATTGAATCAACATCTTTCTCATCAAAATAGAACACTATCAGCAACTTGGCACAAAAGCCTAAGAAGCAGTGTCAAAGCATTTTTCCAAAATGGAGGAATGGGACTTAAAGAAAACACAAAACCTGACAAGGATTGACGATGATCAGTCGCCACATCCAAGTCCAATGATCCGCGGGTCTTCTCTACCGGTAAAAGGATAGAAACTACATCCGTAACTATCCCTCGGGTGAAAACTACATCCATAATCACCCTCGATGAAAACTACATCCGTAATCATCCTTCGGCAACACCTGGGCCGGAATAATAAGTGATGGACCGCCTGGCTCACGGCAGCTTACACATCCCGGGAATCGTTCGTCAACGGTTCCCACACCTGCCAGAGTCCCTTTTTCTTTCTCTTTTAAAACTTGATTTTGATTGAAAACAGAGTAATTGAGGTCCGACATCAGTCGACCGATGATTCTTGAAATCGTACAAGAAGCAGAATCTGACCGGGGGTTTTCGAAAGTGTTTTGAGTTCAAATGAGTTCGAGTTTGAAGTTTTAAGAAGTATCTTGGATTAACTTTGTCTTTAAATAATGAACAGTAATTAATAAATAATATTTTAAGATTTAATATTAATAATTAATAAAATAATTATTCGATAAAATAAACTTTTAATCCAAGATAGGGTTTCGAGTATTTACGAAGATATAACGATAGTTATTTGAATATACGATACCACCCGAATGACCCTTCGGGTTTTCGCAATATAGAGACGATATAATAATATACCGCTCCCCGGTCAATAGTATATACGGACCGCTACGACCTCTATTGCTAGAGTCGTTGTCCGAAGAAAACATTTCAATCTAAGTTCAAGGGGTAAAAGCATACATGTACTTGTCCAATCTCAATTGCATCAATACTTCGATAAACATAGCATTTGACATAATTTGAAAACTACAAACACAACAGTGAAAATCCTTGTATAGGGATAAGTTTTGAAAAGTAAACTTGCCTTGGTTTGGTTGGGGTGGTCGAGCGTGCGGATTCGAACGATCTATACATAAACAATAATCGTTCGTTAGTACCTTAACAATTTCTTTCTAATTACGGGGTTTTAAGGGGGTACGAAATTAACTTAACGACTTCGTCTTATGACTCCCTAGCCCCACTATAGGTCCATGACATCACTCGTTTACGCTCGTCACTTACTCGACTTAATTTAGTTACCACGTTCGAACCATAACCACTAACCCTAGAATAATGTTCCACTAATCGACCTTTTTCCATTGCGCATTTTTATAAAATCCAAAAATTCATATTTTAATCCAATTCCTTTTGGGTGGTCTTTACCACTGCATTACTTACATTCTCAATTTTTTCCATGATCCCAAACATATTTTAAGGGGTTTAACCAAGGTTCACAAGGGGGTCACTTAATGCAGTCCATAGTCCAGAAACAAAATTCACTCCTCCGGCCATAACTAAAACTCCACAAATCACCTAGCTATGAATCTTACATATCCAGAAACTACATTCAATTATCTTTCCAACAATATAAGGTAGGACATCAGGGGACATCATTTGGGTGTTCAAAATCGTGCTACAACACAGATCAAAGTTCCTGGACAAACTCAGCAAGCTCAACTCACTTAGATCAACCACTTTTCATACTTCCATAACATAAACACCACTTAAAACACTTAGATCATGACTCATAACACTCATGGAGATACATATATTAACCATAGCCATAAAAATCACAATCTCAACATCAAAACCCAAGATCCATGCTATCCAATACATATACATTCAAGATAAGCCCTAAAATACATGGATCTACTACCATACTATATGAACAACACATAATCAAGGGTGGTTTGAGATTTTATATCTTCTTGAGCTCCTAGAGACCTTGAACAATCTTTACACAACTTAAAAACACCTTAGATGGCCTCCTACAACACTCACAATGCAAGATCTAAAAGATAATAAACTTATGTTAACATTTCTCTAAACTTCCAACAATTATAACTCAAGAACCAATGGATGGAAGGCTTTGAAATTGATACCATACCTCTACTATGATGCAAGGAAGCCCTAGGAAGGTTGTAGATGAAGAAAACTTGGAGAGAAAATCTCTCCCTCTCTCCCAAGGTGGTTCGGCCGAGAGCTATTATCAAGGGGGGGGGGGAGTGTTTTTGTTTTTGTTTTGTTGGAATGGTAAAAAAAGAAATGCTAGTATGACTTGTATTATTATGGTTAGTAAAGAGTAGTCACATGTTGCCAAGCTAGCCTAGGTTGCATCCATGCCCTATTGTCCCTTAAGTACATCATCCACCATGCTAGTCACTATTCACTTTTGCTTTTATGTTTTCTAGTTCCTTTTTTTCTAACTAGCTAGTTACATGGCTCTTGCATGTAATTCCTTTCCTTGTAATATTATTCTCCCACCAATGCTTGTTATTTAATCCTTACTTCGTATCATAACTTAATTATTCTCTCGTAATAATATTTCGTCGCGTAGAGATTTCCCCTATAATTCCTTAAGTACTTATTGTGTAAATTCCTCGAATGTCCAAAATTCCTCGTCATAATTCTTAATAAATCCTTTAATATTCTAACCATTCTCAAATCTCAAGCTTTATATATATTACTAACAGTAAGACTCTTGCCTTCACAATCTCTCTGTATATCTTACATCATAAATGCAACAACGCAGTTTCTCACACAATCAATTCTATAAATCAACAGGGATGACTAGAAAGGTTCCATAATGATAATGTCACAAGATATTAAATAAAAGAAAATATTACCAAAAATTAGGGTTCTTACAAGTTGAATAAGGTGACTATAAAGAATAGGTATCCTTTACCTAGGATAGGTGACCTGTTTGACCAACTAAAGGATGCGGTCTACTTTTCCAAAATCGACCTGAGGACTGGGTACCACCAGTTAAGGATTAAACCAGAGGATATACCAAAGACGGCCTTTCGCACCCGGTATGGCCACTATGAGTTTTTAGTAATGTCGTTTGGATTGGCGAATTCACCCGCAGCTTTAATGGACTTAATGAACCGAGTCTTTAAGAAGTATTTGGACAAGTGTGTTATAGTCTTCATCGACGACATTTTAATTTATTCCAAGATAGAAGAAGAACATGCGGAACACTTAAGGATTGTACTGGGAGCATTGAGAAAAGAAAAGCTGTACGCTAAATTCTCGAAGTGTGAATTTTGGTTGAGGGAAGTCCAGTTCTTAGGGCATGTGATTAGTGATCAAGGCATCCTAGTGGACCCGGCCAAGATAGAGGCTGTGTCAAATTGGGAGAGACCAACCACTCCGACAGAAGTGAGCAGTTTCATAGGATTGGCTGGTTACTATAGGAGATTTGTTCAAGACTTTGCTAAGATAGCAGCCCCTTTGACCCGACTAACTCGCAAGACCGAGAAGTTTGGTTGGACTGAAAAATGCGAAGAGAGCTTTCAAGAGTTGAAAAAGAGGTTGGTGACAGCACCAGTACTAGCCCTACCCGATGATAAGGGAGATTTTGTGATTTATAGCGACGCATCCCATAAAGGTTTAGGGTGTGTGCTTTTGCAGCACGGTAAAGTGATTGCATATGCGTCCAGACAACTTAAGGAGTACGAGATAAGATACCCCACCCATGACTTGGAATTAGCGGCGATAGTTTTCGCTTTGAAGATCTGGAGGCATTATGTTTACGGAGAAAAGTGTGAAATCTACACGGATCACTAGAGCTTAAAGTACATATTCACTCAGAAAGAGTTAAACATGAGGCAGAGGAGATGGCTTGAGCTAATCAAGGATTATGATTGTGAGATTCATTATCACCCAGGGAAGGCCAACGTGGTGGCCGATGCACTTAGCCGAAAGGAGATGCTCAAGATGATAACGTCAGCGGACGAGTTGATCAAGGACTTTGAGAAACTGGAGATTGAAGTGAGGTTACCAGGAACTGGACAAGAGAGTCTAAGGTAAATAAGAGTCCAACCACCGCTATTGGAAAAGATTAAGTTATGCCAGGAAAAGAAGATAGAAGAAGAAAAGAATTCGATGGAGAAAATTTTGACTGGCGAGGAAATTAAGTGTGAAAAGGACGGGAATGGAGTTATGAGGTACGCATCTAGGATATGGATCCCGAACGTTCATGAATTAAAAGACGAGATTTTGCAAGAGGCTCATAGTTCAAGGTACTCAATTCACCCTGGAGGCACTAAGATGTATAGAGATCTGAGAGAATACTATTGGTGGCCAAATATGAAGAAGGACGTGGCAGAGTGGGTAAGTAAATGCTTGACATGTCAAAGAGTAAAGGCCAAACACCAGAGGCCCAGTGGATTGTTGCAACCCTTAGAGATGCCCGAGTGGAAGTGGGAGCATATTGTGATGGACTTTGTGGTCGGACTACCAAGGACTAAGACTAATCATGATGCCATTTGGGTAATTATCGATAGATTGACCAAGTCAGCACATTTTCTTCCAATCAACGAGAGATACACTGTTGACAGGCTGGTGGATATTTACTTAAAGGAGATCGTGGTTAGGCATGGGGTTCCTGTGAGCATTGTATCTGATAGAGACCCAAGGTTCAACTCCAGGTTCTGGAGGAGTTTTCAGGATTGTGTGGGGACAAAGTTAAACATGAGTACTGCATACCACCCCAATCAGACGGACAGAGCGAGATAACCATCCAGACCATAGAGGACATGTTGAGGGTATGTGCCATAGATTTTAAGGGAAGTTGGGATGACCACTTGCCGCTGATCGAATTTTCCTACAACAACAGTTACCATGCGAGTATAGGAATGCCCCCATATGAAGCCTTATACGGACGAAGATGTCGATCTCCCTTGTGTTGGGAAGAGGTTGGAGAGCGGAAGATTTTAGGGCCCGAACTGGTCCAACAGACGAGAGAAACGATCGAACTTATACGAGGACGGCTGGTAGCAGCCCAGGATAGATAGAAGAAATATGCAGACCAAAACCGCAAGGACAAAGAATATGAGGTAGGAGAGTTCGTGATGCTAAAAGTATCGCTATGGAAGGGATCGATGAGATTTGGAAAGAAATGGAAGCTAAGTCCGAGGTTTATAGGACCTTTTGAGATTTTAAGGCGTGTTGGAAAGCTAGCCTATGAACTAGCCTTGCCCCCGAGCCTGTAGCAAGTACATAATGTGTTTCATGTGTCCATGCTACGACCCTACCACACGGACTTTCGGCACGTGATAGAACACGACCAGATAGACCTACAGCCAGATTTGACTTATGTGGAGAAACCCGTGGAAATCATGGATAGAAAAGAACAAGTGCTGAGGAACAAGGTTTCCAAACTAGTGAAAGTTTTGTGGAGGAACCAGAATGTTGAAGAATCAACATGGGAACTAGAGAGCACGATGCGCGAAAAGTACCCCCAGCTGTTTTCAACCTGATTCCGGGACGGAATCCTTTTAAGGAGGGGAGGCTGTAAGAACCCTAATTTTTGTAATATTATTTTTTTTATAATATCATGTGACATTGTGAGTTTGGAACCTTTTGAGTCACCCATGTGGTTTAATGGAATTGATTATCTGAGAAATTATATTGTTACATTCACTATGTAAGAAAAAGGGAAGATTGCTGAAGGCAAGAGTATTATTGTTAGTAAGATTTATAAAACTTGAGATTTGAGAGTTATTAGAGTATTAAAAGATTCTTAGGGGATGATGACAAGGAGTTATGGATATTTGAGGAATTTACACAATTAAGTACTTAAGGAATTACAAGGGAAATCTCTACGCAATAAAATATTATTACGAGGAATTAATTATGATACGATATGAATTAAGGATTAAGTGACAACCATCGGTGGAGAAATAATAATACAAGGAAAGAAATTACATGCAAGTGTCATGTAACTAGCTAGTTAGGAAAAGAAACTAGAAAAGCATAAAGTACAATTGAATATTGACATGTGTGATGGGTGTTGCAACCTAGGGGACAATAGGGCATGGGGAGACAACCTAGACCCCTAGCTTGGCAACATGTGAACCTTATCTAACCCCCACAATAATTCATATCACTCATCTCATTTTATTTCTTTTCAAACAAAACACAAAACAAACTCTCCCCCCCCCCTTGTAGAAGCTCTCGGCCGAGCCATAAAAGAGAGGAGAAGAGAGTTCTTCTCTTCATCTTTCCATTATCTTCAAGCTCTAGAAAAAATCACATAGCCTCCTTGCATCATTATAGAGGTATGGTATTAATTTCAACCCCATCCATCCATTAGATTTTGAGTTATAAATTGTTGAAGGTTGGGTGAATATTAACCAAACTTGTTTATCCTTTAGATCTTGAAGGATTAAGGTCTTTAAAGGCTCATCCAAGTGTTCTTAGAGGTTGTAAAGCTCACCCAAGGTCTTTAGCTACTCAAGAAGGTATAAAACTCCAAACCCCTCTTAGTCATGAAGTGTTTATGGTTTTTAATGTTAGATCTAGGAGTATTAATGCATATCTTGGTTATATGAGTTATGGATGATGAAAATCTTGAGATTATATGTGGTTGATGTGATTTTAAAGCTTGTGCTTAGAGTATGTGACCCCATGTATGTTACAGAGATGAGACTTGGTGGTTTTAATGGTAGATATGATGTATAAGTTCAGTTCTTGAAGGATTAAGTAAAGATGTGTGCTGAGTAAAAAGTCTGGGAGTATGTACTGCCTTGCAGTGGACTTTTTAACCCCTTAAACTTGTCTCCTGAGGGTCTAATACATATGGTTAGAAAGGTATTTGAATGTAGTTTCCAGAAATATAAGGTTCATAACTAGGTTATGTGTAGATTTTGAGTTATGGCCTGAGAAGTGAAGAGTGGTTCTGGAATCCGAACTGCACTAAATGGTCCACTTGCGAGCCCTCTTTAAACCCCTAAAAATTTATGTAGGATCATGGAAAAATTAGGAGAGCTAGTAATTGCAGTGTTGAAGGCTACCCAAAAAGAATTGGATTAAAATATGTATTTTTCAATTTTGTAAAAATGTTAGAGTAAAATTCGCGCAAGTGAAAAAGTAGTAAGAGGAGTTAGTGGAGTATGATTTTAAGGGGGAATTAATACGCTTCGAATATGGTAACCAAATTAAGTCGAATAAGTGACGAGCATAATCGAGTGATGACATGAACCTATAGTGAGGCTAGAGAGTCATAAGACGAAGTCATTAAGTTAATTTTGTGTCCCCTAAAACCTTGTAATTAAAAGGGTATTGTTAAGGTACTAACGAACGACTATTGGTTATGTATAGATCATCATTCCACTCCGCAAGCTCGACCACCCCAACCTCGCCAAGGCAAGTTTACTTTTCAAAACTTACATATATAAGGACTTTCACTGTTGTGTTTGTAGTTTTCAATCGTATTATATGCTTATGCTTATTGAGGTTATGATGAAATTTGAGATATATGCACATATATGTTGTACCCCCTTGAACTTAGAATGAAATGTTTTCTTCGGACAACGACTCTAGCAATAGAGGTCGTAGCGGTCCAAATATACCATTGACCGGGGAGCGGTATATTATTATATCGTGATTAAATTGCGAAAACCCGAAGGGTCATTCGAGAAGTATCGTATACTTAAGTATTTATTTTTTATATTATCATAAATACTCAAAAATACCTATCTTGGATTAAAAGCTTATTTAAATAAAATATTAGTGTCGGGCGCTGAGCACGCCTATGTTGTGCAGTTCATGACCCGAAACTTACTTTCTGCCGAGGCCAGACTTAATGAGGCGAGGCGAGCACTAGTGGAGGAGCGCGAGGTGCGACTTAGGATTCAGGGTGAGATGAGGACTGCTGTTGCTAGGAGGACTAGAGCTCGAATCCATAGGATCGAGAGGAGGAGTCGCGCGAGGATTGTTGGTTTGGGAGTCCACGGGGGCGGAGTGGTCCGGACAAGGGATGCTAGGCGAGTTGTGCGTCGTGCATTTTCCTGGGTGAGGGCCTTGCTCCGTCGCGGGGCGGCACCATGACGTGTTATAGATAGCTCAGTCCTCTAGGTTCAGATGACATTAGCGTGTCGATTTTGCGGGATAGTTGACTTGTGCAGTGGTATCCTTTCTGACCAGTGGATGAGTAGACTGACCTACAGATATGTAGATGTGACTTCGGATAGTATGTACGGATGTAGCCCTATTTTTGTGTAGCCTTGACTATTAAGATGATGTACTTGTTATTGTTCCACTTTTGCTAGACTTTGACATTGGAACTATGTATTAGGCTTTAACATCCAAACTATGTGATGACTCCGTATCGTATTTATCTAGTTCAGTTTCCTTGATATTGTCTCAACTGCCTTACTTTCTGATGCCATGCTTTACTGTTTTGATATACAACTGTAAATATACAATTTCTACAAGCCACAAATACAACCATGCTGTTTCAAATTTACGACATGCGATTTCAAATTGTTCTCTACAAATTTCCAAAATGTTCCTACAAATTTTAAAATAAATTTTCAAAAAAAAAAAAAAAAAAAAAAAAAATAATAATAATAATAATAATAATAATAATATTTTCTATTAGTCGAAGTTTTGAAATCTCGAAAACTCCTGCAAATGTTTTCGCACCCCATAGCGATTTTCCCCCAAAAATGTTTTGACGTTTTATCACCAGCATCAGGTTATAAAAGCTTTTGCAAATTCCACCCTTATGAGGAGGAACGATACGTTCCTGACTCGTGTAAACGCTATCAGGTAATTGGAAAACCCTAACCCATTTCTTGTATCATTATCAGAATCATGCCACCCAGAAGAATGAACACTCTAGCTCACCCGGTCAGTTCTGAAGGCCAGGGTAGCCACCATGGGACCGGAGGCCACCAGAACCATTAAGGGGAGAACGTGAACCTGAGTGAGGATGAGGGCAACGATTATAACTTGTTTGATAACTCTGAGTATGACGAAGAAGAAGCTGGTGATGACACCCGAGAGGTAGAACATCCAAGGGGAGGCCCTATGGAACAATTCATGGAACTACTTAGGTAGAACTTGGACCGTCCCCCGGTTCAGCAACCACCCGGCAATGCGAATGCAAATGCCTTCCGGAATTTCAAATCACTAAAACCCCCGGAATTCAAGGGAACCGCAGACCCGGTTGAGGCAAGAGCCCGGTTGAAGGAAATGGAAATATCTTTTGAGATACTAGGAGTCGCTGAAGGGCAGAAAACTGTTTTCGCCACCTATCTCCTGAAGGGTGAGGCGAACTACTGGTGGGAAGCTAAGAGGAACTTGGAAGGAAGGGGTGTGGTGACCTGGGAGAGGTTTAGCGAGCTGTTCTTGGAAAAGTATTTCCCTAGGTTCATGGAGACCCAGATGGAGCTGAAGTTCTTGGAACTGAAGCAAGGTAACATGACGGTGGCCGAGTATTAAGCCAAGTTTACTTAGTTGTCACGGTTTGTGCCGGAGTATGTGAACACTGAGGCAAAGAGAGCCCGAAGATTTCAGTTAGGGCTAAAACAATGGGTTCAGAATCGTGTGGCGGTTCTTGAGTTGACAGACTATGCCACTTTTGAAAGGCAGAGTGTGTAAACTTGTAACACTATAACTAATGTAACTCAAACTAAAGGAAAAGATACTTAACCAGAAGACAATCAAGAACAAGAAGTCAAAAGAAATCAACACTAAATGAAGACAAGGTAATTGATACAATTCAACATGTTAACTATGATCAATCCAAGAAGAAATCATTGAGAGAAGTTCAAGTCAAAGTTGTTCATGCCTCAGTGATTTGGAAAGCCAAGAATCAAGATCATAACTATCAGTATCAATAAGACCAATTGATTTCAAGTGAACAAGAAGGAAAGCAAATATTGGAAAGCCACATTACTAATTGGATATGGTAATTTATTCAAGAAGCAAAAACCCTATCAAGACTAGTCACTTATGAACCAGACCGTTGCATCAAGTGTCAGGACATTGATAGCAAGTTTATGTCAGTAATAAAGATCCATATTCAAGAGCTTAGTGAAGAACAAAGAAGACATGAAGATATCACAAGTTCAAGATGTGCATTGAAGTTTCAAGTTGAAGACCAGAATATTTTCTAAGTACTAAATATTCTAGATGACCAAGTAGAAGTTTCTAAGTAGAAGTTCTACTTAGAAATTCGAGATGGCTAAGTAGAAATTCTCAAGTAGAAGTTCTACTTAGAGTGCAGCTTCAACATGACACATGGCATCTTCTGATTGGCAGATTTCCAAGCTTTCAAGATAAGGCAAGATTTATGTGGACATCATTGGGCCACGTATATCTTAGTCTTTGAAGTCTACAGGACATAGATTACATGTAGTATAAATAGAAGTACTTGTGTAATGTTTTAAGTTAGAGAGCAATAGTTGAGAGAAACACAAGAAAAAGAGAGAGAGAGCATTCACAGAGCTTAGTATCATTCACTTCTCTCTGAACTTCTGTCATACTTTGTAATGAATGTTGTAGCAACCATTTCAAGTTATATAAGACATATATTCCTTGAATCAGTGTGTTCATTTATTGCATCGTATTTATTGCTTCTCATATTCGAAAAGTTGTATTCACCCCCCCTCTACAACATATTTGGACCTAACAATTGGTATCAAAGCTATATGTTTAACATACAAAACATAGATCCTTGTGTTGAGTAGAAGAATCGTGAGTTTTCATTTTCTAGATCTACTTTTCATTTTCTCGAAAAGTGTGCTTTAATTCGTTGGTAGTGAAAACTCATCTGAAAAATTATTTAAATACTCCAGGTGTGATTATTTAGCTTGGATGTATTTTAATTAATTTTTTTGAATTAATCTGGGTACTTTCATATTTGGTGTTCTTGAGTGTTCATCATCTGTTCTTATCAAAGAAGACAACCCAACAACTTTTTCATCTCCTTTTCAATAGTAAAAGAATAAAAAAGGTGTTTTAGGGCTTTTTTTATTTGCATTATTCACGGCCGAAAGTGTAACAGACATACTCAGTGCCTAGCAAGTGGTTTAGGTGGGTTAGGTGAGTAAAGCATTCAAAGTCAAAAGGTGTTGAAGAGATAATATTGTTTATTCAATATTAAAGTAATCTGCAAAAAATTTATTCTAAGGACAAAAGTTCTACATAGAATTTCTACTTGAGAATTTCTACATAGAATTTCGACTTGGACAATTTCTACTTGGTGAATTTCGACTTGAGCAAAATTTCTACTTAGAGAAATTTCGACTTAGGCAAAAGTTCTACATAAATATTCTACATAGCCTAGTCTTGGGTACTTAGAAACTTTTAGTGACCAGAATTGAGATGGCTCCTAAAAATGCATTCAAGATCCCAATGTTCAACCGAGATCACTATGAAGAATGGGTTTTCAGAATGAGACTATATTTAGAGACTGTTAACCCTGAATATCTGGAAGTCCTTGACAAGGGTAAATTTGTTCCTATGGTGGTTATTCCTTCACATACGGAAGGAGGAGTGGTTATACCACCTCGGTCTGAGCCTAAAAAGGCCTCGGAGTTTTCGGAAGCTGACAAGGAACAAATAGCTTGTGATACTGCCGTACGACAAACCTTGATGGAATCTCTTGATCATGAAATGTTTAATATAGTTAAAGGTCTGACTACAGCGAAGAAGATTTGGGACAAGATAGAAGTTGTCATGGAAGGATCTGCAGAGGTCAGAAGCAACAAGACACTCATACTCAAGATGGAGTATGACACCTTTAGAATAAGGAAAGGAGAAGGCATAACCGATGTCTACCTACGATTCAGTCAGTTGGTATTGGATTTGAATCTGAGAGGTGTAACTCTCCCCATGGTTGAGACTAATACGAGATATCTGAGGAACCAGCCAAAAAGCATTGAACATAGGGTCTACGCAATAAGAGAAACCAGAGATTTGCATACAACTTCTCTGGAAGAATATTATGGAATATTAAAGACCTATGAGCTGGAAACACTTCAAGATCAAGCATGGGACAATGATTCAAAGGGAAAAGAAAGTGCATCAGGATTAGTTGCTGATGAGGAAGAGTCTAAGAAGGCAATGGTTGCAGCAAAGCCTAAATCATCACTTACACCACATCAAGTTGATAATGATGACAAGTGCGCATCTGACAGTGATGATGACTACTACACCCAAGAAGAGCTGGACAACATGGACGATAGTGTCGTGGCATACATGGCAAGGAAGTTCAGCAACATGAGATTTAGAAAGAGCAACCGACCACAAAGAAATTCTTCATCTTTCTATCGGGCTGCTAAGGGTGGTGGTAGTTCGTCAGGCTACCAAGGTAAAGGCAAGAATACCAGTTACAAATCTCCATTGGATTTCAAAATGAAGTTCAAATGCTATAATTGTGGTGAAGCTGGACACTTTGCCTCGGACTGCAAAAAGCCTAAACAGACTTATCCAAAAGAGACATATGAAGCCCTCAAAAGCAAGTATGAAGCACTGGTGAAGGAAAGACATGGAAAACGAGCTTTATTGGTGACAGAAGGAAGAGCTTGGGATGATTCAGATGAGGAAGATGTTACTCATGTAGCAAACTTTGCCCTCATGGCTGAGACATCAGAGGAACCAGAGGTACCAGTTCTGACTCTTAAAATAGAAATGTCTATTGATGATTATAAGGAACAGAACGGGGCTCTTAGTGAAGAGATCTATATGTTGTGCAAAAGCCTAGACTCTTCTCAAAAGGAACAGAAAACACTTGTTGCCAAATGCAGAATGCTTGAGGCAAAAGTGGAAGAGCTAGAGGCTGCTTGCACTGTAGATACTT
Source organism: Saposhnikovia divaricata (assembly GCA_036435485.1). Taxonomy (NCBI): domain Eukaryota; kingdom Viridiplantae; phylum Streptophyta; class Magnoliopsida; order Apiales; family Apiaceae; genus Saposhnikovia; species Saposhnikovia divaricata. The sequence goes on along the minus strand of CM071595.1, from coordinate 61,700,037 downwards.
CCCTAAGAGACTTTATTAAATCTCTGGAACACAAGCTCGTCCTTAAGGAAGAAGTAGAAGCATGTCTTAGGAACAATCTAGCTGAGTTAGAAACAAAATGCGAAGCTTACAAACTAGCTGCTAGTAAAGTGTATGTAGATAATGACACATTTAAGAGGATAACTGGAGTAGGTGTAGGACTTGATTATTCTGATCTTCCTAAGAAAGAAGGAAAGAGACCTATTGACCCTAGTTCCAGTGACCTTAAAAAGGAAACACCTAGCATTCTTAAATCAGCTGTCAAACCTATGTACAAACACCTTGTTCCTAGAATAGAAGAAGAAGAGACTGAATTGATAGCTAGATATGAGATTGAGATGGAAGATCGCCAGAAAGCACAACCTATAACTCCTATCAAACATGTTAAAATCAATTTTCCTAGAGATGAATCTAGACTAGGATTAGGAGCTAAGGCTGTTAAACAACAAGGAAAGAAAGAAAAAGGCATAAAAGAGGTTAAGGCTGAACGAATAAAGAAAGCATGTTATCACTGTAAATCTACTGAACATCTTTCTTATGCATGTAAAGCTAACATAACTGTTCCTGCTGCACATGCCATGCCTACCACACATACAATGAATAATCTGCATCAGAATCATGCACAGTGTGGTCAACCTAATTGTATGCCATGCACTTTTAACATCATGCAAACTTTTGTGCATTTAATGAATGCATCTAGCCAGTCATGCTCAAATACTGTTGCTAGTTCAAACATCAAGAAAAAATATGGGAGAGCCAAGACTGTCAGTCCTCCTAGAGTTAGGAGTGACAAACCTTCTCCTAAGACTGACAAAACTATCAAGTCTGAGAAAGGAAAGAAGATAGTCGAAAGCTCTAGTAATGTGAAGAAAAGTGCATCTCCTGTTGTTAAATCTGTTGATTCTCGATCTTATCGAAAAGCCGGGCCCAATCAAAGTTGGGTTCCGAAGAATGTCTAACCTGTAAGAACCCTAATTTTTGGTAATATTTCTTTTATTTAATATCTTGTGACATTATCATTATGGAACTTTTCTAGTCATCCCTGTTGATTTATAGAATTGATTGTCTGAGAAACTACGTTGTTGCATTTATGATGTAAGATATACAGAGAGATTGTGAAGGCAAGAGTCCTGTTGTTAGTAATATTTATAAAACTTGGAATTTGAGAATGGTTAGAATATTAAAGGATTTATTAAGAATTATGACGAGGAATTTTGGACATTCGAGGAATTTACACAATGAGTACTTAAGGAATTATAGGGGAAATCTCTACGCGACGAAATATTATTACGAGAGAATAATTAAGTTACGATACGAAGTAAGGATTAAATAACAAGCATTGGTGGGAGAATAATATTACAAGGAAAGAAATTACATGCAAGTGCCATGTAACTAGATAGTTAGAAAAAGGAACTAGAAAACATAAAAGCAAATGTGAATAGTGACTAGCATGGTGGGTGATGTACTTAGGGGACACTAGGGCATGGATGCATCCTAGGCTAGCTTGGCAACATGTGATTACTTTCTACTACCCACAATAATACAAGTCATATTAGCATTCCTTTTTGTCATTCCAAACAAAACAAAAACCAAAAACACTCCCCCCCCCCTTGGAACATTGCTCTCGGCCGAACCATACAAGGAGAGAGGGAGAGGTTTTCTCTCCACCATTTCTTCATCTACAACCTTCCTAGGGCTTCCTTGCATCTTAGTAGAGGTATGGTATCAATTTCTAAGCCTTCCATCCATTGGTTTTTGAGTTATAATTGTTGGAAGTTTAAAGAAATATTAACATAAGTTTATTATCTTTTAGATCTTGCATTGTGAGTGTTGTAGGAGGCCATCTAAGGTGTTTTTAAGTTGTATAAAGATTGTTCAAGGTCTCTAGGAGCTCAAGAAGGTATAAAATCTCAAACCACCCTTGATTTTGTGTTGTTCATGTAGTATGGTAGTAGATCCATGCATTTTAGGGGTTATCTTGAATGTATATGTATTGGATAGCATGGATCTTGGGTTTTGATGTTGAGATTGTGAATTTTATGACTATGGTTAATATATATATCTCCATGAGTGTTATGAGTCATGATCTAAGTGTTTTAAGTGGTGTTTATGTTATGGAAGCATGAAAAATGGTTAATCTAAGTGAATTGAGCTTGCTGAGTTTATCCAGGAACTTTGATCTGTGTTGTAGCACGATTTTGAACACCCAAATGATGTCCCCTGATGTCCTACCTTATATTGTTGGAAAGATAATTGAATGTAGTTTCTGGATATGTAAGATTCATAGCTAGGTGATGTGTGGATTTTTAGTTATGGCCGGAGAAGTGAATTTTGTTTCTGGAATATGAACTGCATTAAGTGACCCCCTTGTGAACCTTGTTTAAACCCCTTAAAATATGTTTGGGGTCATGGAAAAATTTGAGAATGTAAGTAATGCAGTGGTGAAGACCACCCAAAAGGAATTGGATTAAAATATGAATTTTTGGATTTTATAAAAATGCTAGAGTAAAATTCGCGCAATGAAAAAAAAAGGTCGATTAGTGGAACATTATTCTAGGGTTAGTGGTTATGGTTCGAACGTGGTAACTAAATTAAGTCGAGTAAGTGACGAGCGTAAACGAGTGATGTCATGGACCTATAGTGGGGCTAGGGAGTCATAAGACGAAGTCGTTAAGTTAATTTCGTACCCCTTTAAAACCCCGTAATTAGAAAGAAATTGTTAAGGTACTAACGAACGATTATTGTTTATGTATAGATCGTTCGAATTCGCACGCTCGACCACCCCAACCAAACCAAGGCAAGTTTACTTTTCAAAACTTATCCCTATACAAGGATTTTCACTGTTGTGTTTGTAGTTTTCAAATTATATCAAATGCTATGTTTATCGAAGTATTGATGCAATTGAGATTGAACAAGTACATGTATGCTTTTACCCCTTGGACTTAGATTGAAATGTTTTCTTCGGACAACGACTCTAGCAATAGAGGTCGTAGCGGTCCGTATATACTATTGACCGGGGAGCGGTATATTATTATATCGTATCTTTATTGCGAAAACCCGAAGGGTCATTCGGGTGGTATCGTATACTCAAATAACTATTATGATATCTTCGTAAATACTCGAAACCCTATCTTGGATTAAAGGTTTATTTTATTGAATAATTATTTTATTAATTATTAATATTAAATCTTAAAATATTATTTATTAATTACTGTTCATTATTTAAAGACAAAGTTAATCCAAGATACTTTTTAATACTTTCAAATTCGAACACTTTCGAACTCAAAACATTTTCGAAAACCCCCGGTCAGATTCTGCTTCTTGTATGATTTCAAGAATCATCGGTCGACTGATGTCGAACCTCAATTACTCTGTTTTCAATCAAAATCAAGTTTTAAAAGAAAAGAAAAAGGGACTCTGGCAAGTGTGGGAACCGTTGACGAACGATTCCCGGGATGTGTAAGCGGCCGTGAGCCAGGCGGTCTATCACTTATTATTCCGGCCCAGGTGTTGCCGAAGGATGATTACGGATGTAGTTTTCATCGAGGGTGATTACGGATGTATTTTTCACCCGAGGGATAGTTACGGATGTAGTTTCTATCCTTCTACCGGTAGAGAAGACCCGCGGATTATTGGACTTGGATGTGGCGACTGATCATCGTCAATCCTTGTCAGGTTTTGTGTTTTCTTTAAGTCCCATTCCTCCATTTTGGAAAAATGCTTTGACAATGCTTCTTAGGCTTTTGTGCCAAGTTGCTGATAGTGTTCTATTTTGATGATAATGATGTTGATTCAATGCAGTATCTAGAACTGCAAGTTTATTTTGAAAACAAGGGCACATATTGTTGCACCTTCGAGATTTATCAATTATGACAAGTGATTTTATAACTGATTGATACAAACAAATATATCAACTGCCAATCATATGAGATGTATATTTCTTATCTTATATATATATTTCTTGCTGAGCTATAGTTGCTCACTCTTGCTTGTTTTCAAACTTTACAAACACAACAGCTAAGGGAAATGGCAAGACCCAGGCAGACTGCTCGAAAGCAGGTGACTAGGCCCGAGCCTCCACTTGAGATTCCACCGGTAGGCCCCATTAGCCGGATTGGTTGGCAGCTTTTGTTAGTACGTTTTATTTATCAGCATGACCTGTGCAAGGCAGTGTATCGTAACAAACTTTCAAGCCGCCAGCTTCGCTTCATATCGGAGTGTTGCTGGTAGCATAAATACTATTTAATTCGGTCTGTAATAACTCTGATAACTTTATTACTGTTTAATCAATGTGTGACGTTTCTGAGGCTCTAACCTGTGTGTGTGAGTGTGGTGTGAGTTTATTGTGGGGTCGATGGCTGTGTTATATATATTGTGTGTGCAAGAACAGGTATGTTATTAATGGAAAATGGACCGTGAGCGCCTAGATCTCCGACCCCGGATCTGGGGGCGTCACAGAAATGGTATCAGAGCGAGGTTACAGTTCTCAGAAACGGTAGTAATTTAAGAAAGCAACCCTAATAATAATAACAATAACGATAACCTTAATAACAACTTTAGTAATACTTAGAACTCTCATCGAGTTTGTAGTCGGGTTATCGGATATAGCCCTGACTTTAAGGCCCGTGAGGGAACTACTCCTAAACCCTTCTTTTATGGTTAGTGACCCACTTTATTTCCCTTGTGTAGATGGATGAGATACCGGACCCTGAGGCTTTTGAGAGGGAGCATGATGAGGCCCTGATGCTAGAGACCGAGGACCCTGAGGAGGTTATGGGTGCTGACTCCGAGCTTGGCCCCTGGATTACAGTGATAGATAGTACTGATGATGAGGATCCCGTTGAGGAGCCCTTTGAGCTTGAGCCCGAGCCAGAGCCTGTTACCCCATCTCCTGTAGCTGCTGATGAGGAGAGTGTGAGATCCGGCGAGGGTCGTGTTGTGTCACCCCCACCTTCTCCACAGACATCTAGCCCTGTTTCATCGGACGGTGACTCTGAGGATGACACTTCTGGCGAGGAGGAGCTTGACCCTACCCCTGCTCCTGCTCCTGCTACTGCTGCTGCACCTACTTCTGTTCCGGTCATACCACCTCCACCGGCGGACCTACCCCCAGTGTCTGGTACTGAGCATGCTTACGTGGTACAGTTCTTGACCCGAGACTTACTATCTGCAGAGGCCCGGCTTAACGAGGCGAGGCGGGCACTAGTGGAGGAGCGCGAGGCACGCTTGAGGATCCAGGCTGAGATGAGGACCACTGTTGCTAGGAGGACTAGGGCTCGACTCCACAGGATCGAGATGAGGAGTCGCGATAGGATTCTTGGTTTAGGGATCCGCGGAGGCGGAGTGATCCAGGCTAGGGATGCTAGGCGTGTTGTGCGTCGTGCATTCACCCGAGTGAGGACCTTGCTCCGTCGCGGCGCGGCCCCGTGATGTGTTACTTATAGCTCAGTCCCCTAGGTTCAGATGACATTAGTGTGTCGATTTTGCGGGATAGTTGACTTGTGCAGTGGTATCCTTTCTGACCAGTGGATGAGTAGACTGACCTACAGATATGTAGATGTGACTTCGGGTAGTATGTATGGATGTAGCCCTACTTTTGTGTAGCCTGACTATTCGGATGATGTATTTGTATTTGTTCCACTTTTGCTAGACTTTGACATCGGAACTATGTATTTGGCTCTAACATCCAAACTTGTGATAACCCTTGTACCGTACTTATTTAGTTTCAGTTTCCTTAATATTGCCTCAACTGCTTTACTTTCCGATGCCATGCTTTACTGTTTTGATATACAACTGTGATTATACAATTGCTACAAGCCACAAATACAACCATACTATTTCAAATTTACGATATGCGATTTCAAATTGTTTTCTACAATTTCCAATAATGTTCCTACAATCTTTAAAAATAAATTTTTCAAAAAAAAAAAAAGAATGTTTTGAACTTTTAAAAAATATTTCTGAGGTTTCGAAATTTTGAAAACTCTTGTAAATGTTTTCGCATCCCAAAGGGATCTTTTCCCCCAAAAATGTTTGACATTTTATCTCCAACAACGGATTATTAAAACTTTTGCACTTCCACCCTTATGGGGAAGAACGATACGCTCTTGACCCGTGTAAACGCTGTCAGGTAATTGGAAACCCTAACCCCTTTCTTGTTTTATTATCAGAATCATGCCACCCAGAAGAATGAACACTCGAGCCCACCCGATTAGTTCTGAGGGCCAGGGTAGCCACCATGGAGCCGGAGGCCACCAGAACCGTGAAGGGGAGAATGTCAACCTGAGTGATAATGAGGGCAACGATCATAACCTGTTTGATGACTCTGAGTATGAAGAAGAAGAAGCTGGTGATGATACCCGAGAGGTAGAACATCCTAGGGGAGGCCCTATGGAACAGTTCATGGAGTTACTAAGGCAGAACTTGGACCGACCCCCAGTTCAGCAACCACCCCAGAATGCTAATGCTAATGCTTTCAGGAACTTCAAATCCCTGAAACCTCCAGAATTTAAAGGAACTGCCGACCCTGTCGAGGCAAGGGCCTGGCTGAAGGAAATGGAAAAATCTTTCGAGATACTAGGTGTCGCTGAAGAGAAGAAGACTGTTTTCGCCACTTACCTTCTGAAGGGTGAGGCGAACTATTGGTGGGAAGCTAAGAAGAATTTGGAAGGAAGAGGTGTGGTAACCTGGGAGAGATTTAGCGAGCTGTTTTTGGAGAAGTACTTTCCTAGGTTCATGGAAACGCAAATGGAGCTAAAGTTTTTGGAGCTGAAGCAAGGAAACATGACAGTGGCCGAGTATGAGGCCAAATTTACTGAGTTGTCAAGGTTTGTGCCGGAGTATGTGAACTCTGAGGCAAAGAGGGCCCGAAGATTTCAATTAGGGCTAAAACAATGGATTCAGAATCGTGTGGCGGTTCTTGAGCTGACAGACTATGCCACCCTGGTACAAAAAGCGTCAATTGTCGAAGCTGGAAGTGAACAGATGCAGAAGGAGAGAGAAGGAAAGAAGAGGAAGTTGGATAGCCGAAAGGGAAACTCTGCTGGTGGGAGCTTTCCGAGCAAATTTAAGCGGGGAACAATGTCCCAACCAAGCGGGAACTTTGGAACCAAGCGAGCTGAAAGTTGGAGTGTGGGCCAGAGCGGCCGACCACAGGGATCATCTTACTCTACCCCATCCCGAGCCCAACCCCCAAAATGCAACAAATGTGGAAGGAAACATGCGGGCGTGTGCAACCTGCAAGATGTGAAGTGCTTCATGTGTGGGCTGACAGGGCATTATGCTAACGCCTGTCGCGGAACCAGTAACAACCTGAGTGTCGGAGGTAATTGCTTCAAGTGTGGGAAACCAGGGCACCGAATGAGGGAATGTATGTCCTCTGGGCCAGCTGCATCGAGAGTAAGTGGAACTGCTTCTAACAAGGCCCCTACTGCAAGAACTTTTAACATGACGGTGCAGGATGCCGTGAGGAACACGGATGTGATTGCAGGTACCCTATTACTCAACTCAGTTAAAGCAAATGTTTTATTTGATTCGGGAGCTACCAAGTCTTTCATATCTCTAGATTTTATATGTCGGTTAGGCCTTAAGACTGAACCATTGAAAGACAGATTGCAAATAGAGATAGCTAATCATGAAATCATTCCCGTTAGCCGAGTATGTCCAGGTTGCGACCTAGAAATAGGAGGGCGACACTTTCGGGTAGACTTAATACCTTTTAAACTAGGGGAATTTAACGTAATAGTAGGTATGGATTGGTTAACAACCCACGGAGCCCAGATTGATTGTGTCAAGAAGAAAGTAAGTTTGAGACTGCCAGGGGACGAGGAAGTAGTATTTAGTGGGAAACGGCAAAGCCAAAAGTTCCTAACTATGATTCAAGCTAAGAAGCTGTTACGTAAAGGATGCGAAGCATATTTAGCCTATGTAAAAGATACCAAGAAGGAGGCACCAAACCTGCAGGAAATCCCTGTCGTCAATGAGTTCGCGGATGTATTTCCGGACGATCTTCCCGGACTACCACCCGATAGGGACATCGAGTTTGCTATAGACTTAGTTCCGGGTACGGCCCCAATTTCGAAAGCCCCATATCGGCTAGCCCCAGTGGAAATGAAAGAACTGGCCACTCAGTTACAAGAGTTGTTGGATAAAGGGATGATAAGACCTAGTGTGTCACCGTGGGGAGCCCCGGTGTTATTCGTGAAAAAGAAGGACGGCAGCATGAGATTATGTATAGACTACAGAGAGTTGAACAAGGTGACTATCAAGAATAAGTATCCCTTGCCCAGGATAGATGACCTGTTTGACCAATTGAAAGATGCAGTTTATTTCTCCAAGATTGATTTGCGAACTGGGTACCACCAGTTAAAGATTAAACCAGAAGATATACCAAAGACGGCCTTTCGCACCCGGTATGGACACTATGAGTTCCTAGTGATGTCATTTGGGTTAACGAATGCCCCTGCAGCTTTCATGGACTTAATGAATCGAGTCTTCAAGAAATACTTGGACAAGTGTGTTATAGTCTTCATCGATGATATCTTGATTTATTCCAAGACGAAGGAGGAACATGCAGAGCACTTGAGGATTGTACTGGGAGCATTGAGAGAAGAAAAGTTGTACGCTAAATTCTCGAAGTGCGAATTTTGGTTGAAGGAAGTTCAGTTTTTAGGACATGTGATCAGCGAACAAGGTATTCTAGTGGACCCAGCCAAAATAGAGGCTGTATCAAATTGGGAGAGACCAACCACTCCGACAGAGGTGAGAAGTTTCATAGGACTGGCAGGCTACTATAGGAGATTTGTCCAAGACTTTGCAAAGATAGCAGCGCCTTTGACCCGACTAACTCGTAAGACCGAGAAGTTTGTGTGGACTGAAAAATGCGAAGAGAGCTTCCAAGAGTTGAAGAAGAGGTTGGTGACAGCACCAGTACTAGCCCTACCTGAAGATAAGGGAGATTTTGTGATTTATAGCGACGCATCCCATAAAGGTTTAGGGTGTGTGCTTATGCAGCACGGTAAGGTGATTGCTTATGCGTCCAGACAACTTAAGGAATATGAGATAAGATACCCCACCCATGATTTGGAATTAGCAGTGATAGTTTTTGCTTTGAAGATCTGGAGACACTATCTTTACGGAGAAAAGTGTGAAATCTACACGGATCACAAGAGCTTAAAGTACATATTCACTCAGAAAGAGTTAAACATGAGGCAGAGGAGATGGTTAGAGCTAATCAAAGATTATGATTATGAGATTCATTATCACCCAGGGAAGGCCAATGTGGTGGCCGATGCACTTAGCCGAAAGGAGAAGCTTAAGATGATTACGTCAGTGGACGAATTGATCAAGGACCTTGAGAAACTGGAGATTGAAGTGAGGTTACCAGGAATTGGATAAGAGAGTCTAATGGAAATAAAAGTCCAACCACCGCTATTGGAAAAGATTAAGTTGTGCCAGGAAAAGAAGATGGAAGAAGAAAAGAATTCGATGGAGAAAATCTTGACTGGCGAAGAAATTAAGTGTGAGAAGGACGGGAATGGAATCATGAGGTACGCATCTAGGATATGGATTCCGAACGTTCAAGAGTTAAAAGATGAGATTTTGCAAGAGGCTCATAGTTCGAGGTACTCAATTCACCCTGGAGGCACTAAGATGTATAGAGATCTGAGAGAATACTATTGGTGGCCTAATATGAAAAAGGACGTGGCAGAGTGGGTAAGTAAATGCTTGACATGTCAAAGAGTAAAGGCCGAACACCAGAGGCCCAGTGGATTGTTGCAACCCTTAGAGATACCCGAGTGGAAGTGGGAGCAGATTGCGATGGACTTTGTGGTCGGATTACCAAGGACCAAGACGAATCATGATGCCATTTGGGTAATTATCGATAGGTTGACCAAGTCAGCACATTTTCTTCCAATCAACGAGAGATATACTGTCGACAAGCTGGCAGATATTTACTTAAAGGAGATTGTGGTTAGACATGGGGTTCCTGTGAGCATTGTATCGGATAGAGACCCGAGATTCAACTCCAGGTTCTGGAGAAGTTTTCAGGATTGTGTGGGGACTAAGTTAAACATGAGTACTGCATACCATCCCCAAACAGACGGACAGAGTGAGAGAACCATCCAAACCATCGAGGACATGTTGAGGGTATGTGCCATTGATTTTAAGGGAAGTTGGGATGACCACTTGCCGTTGATCGAATTTTCCTACAACAACAGTTACCATGCGAGTATAGGCATGCCCCCATATGAAGCTTTATACGGACGAAGGTGTCGGTCTCCTTTGTGTTGGGAAGAAGTTGGAGAGCGGAAGATTTTAGGGCCTGAACTGGTCCAACAGACAAGAGAAACTATCGAGCTCATAAGAGGACGGCTGGTAGCGGCCCAAGACAGACAGAAGAAGTATGCGGACCAGACCCGCAAGGACAAAGAATATGAGGTAGGAGAGTTTGTGATGTTGAAGGTATCGCCGTGGAAGGGATTGATGAGATTTGGTAAGAAGGGAAAACTAAGCCCGAGATTTATTGGACCTTTTGAGATCTTGAAACGAGTTGGGAAGTTAGCCTATGAATTGGCTTTACCCCCGAGCTTACAGCAAGTACATAACGTGTTCCATGTGTCCATGCTACGACCGTACCATACCAATTTCCGACATGTGATAGAACATGATCAAGTGGATCTGCAACCAGACTTGACATATGTAGAGCAACCCGTAGAAATCATGGATCGAAAAGAACAGGTGCTGAGGAACAAGGTTGTCAAACTAGTGAGAGTCTTGTGGAGGAATCAGAATGTCGAAGAATCAACATGGGAACTAGAAAGCGTAATGCGTGAAAAGCACCCCCAACTGTTTTCAACCTGATTCCGGGACGGAATCCTTTTAAGGAGGGGAGGCTGTAAGAACCCTAATTTTTGGTAATATTTCTTTTATTTAATATCTTGTGACATTATCATTATGGAACTTTTCTAGTCATCCCTGTTGATTTATAGAATTGATTGTCTGAGAAACTGCGTTGTTGCATTTATGATGTAAGATATACAGAGAGATTGTGAAGGCAAGAGTCCTGTTGTTAGTAATATTTATAAAACTTGGAATTTGAGAATGGTTAGAATATTAAAGGATTTATTAAGAATTATGACGAGGAATTTTGGACATTCGAGGAATTTACACAATAAGTACTTAAGGAATTATAGGGGAAATCTCTACGCGACGAAATATTATTACGAGAGAATAATTAAGTTACGATACGAAGTAAGGATTAAATAACAAGCATTGGTGGGAGAATAATATTACAAGGAAAGAAATTACATGCAAGTGCCATGTAACTAGATAGTTAGAAAAAGGAACTAGAAAACATAAAAGCAAATGTGAATAGTGACTAGCATGGTGGGTGATGTACTTAGGGGACACTAGGGCATGGATGCATCCTAGGCTAGCTTGGCAACATGTGATTACTTTCTACTACCCACAATAATACAAGTCATATTAGCATTCCTTTTTGTCATTCCAAACAAAACAAAAACCAAAAACACTCCCCCCCCCCCTTGGAACATTGCTCTCGGCCGAACCATACAAGGAGAGAGGGAGAGGTTTTCTCTCCACCATTTCTTCATCTACAACCTTCCTAGGGCTTCCTTGCATCTTAGTAGAGGTATGGTATCAATTTCTAAGCCTTCCATCCATTGGTTTTTGAGTTATAATTGTTGGAAGTTTAAAGAAATATTAACATAAGTTTATTATCTTTTAGATCTTGCATTGTGAGTGTTGTAGGAGGCCAGCTAAGGTGTTTTTAAGTTGTATAAAGATTGTTCAAGGTCTCTAGGAGCTCAAGAAGGTATAAAATCTCAAACCACCCTTGATTTTGTGTTGTTCATGTAGTATGGTAGTAGATCCATGCATTTTAGGGGTTATCTTGAATGTATATGTATTGGATAGCATGGATCTTGGGTTTTGATGTTGAGATTGTGAATTTTATGACTATGGTTAATATATATATCTCCATGAGTGTTATGAGTCATGATCTAAGTGTTTTAAGTGGTGTTTATGTTATGGAAGCATGAAAAATGGTTGATCTAAGTGAATTGAGCTTGCTGAGTTTATCCAGGAACTTTGATCTGTGTTGTAGCACGATTTTGAACACCCAAATGATGTCCCCTGATGTCCTACCTTATATTGTTGGAAAGATAATTGAATGTAGTTTCTGGATATGTAAGATTCATAGCTAGGTGATGTGTGGATTTTTAGTTATGGCCGGAGAAGTGAATTTTGGTTCTGGACTATGAACTGCATTAAGTGACCCCCTTGTGAACCTTGTTTAAATCCCTTAAAATATGTTTGGGGTCATGGAAAAATTTGAGAATGTAAGTAATGCAGTGGTGAAGACCACCCAAAAGGAATTGGATTAAAATATGAATTTTTGGATTTTATAAAAATGCTAGAGTAAAATTCGCGCAATGAAAAAAAAAGGTCGATTAGTGGAACATTATTCTAGGGTTAGTGGTTATGGTTCGAACGTGGTAACTAAATTAAGTCGAGTAAGTGATGAGCGTAAACGAGTGATGTCATGGACCTATAGTGGGGCTAGGGAGTCATAAGACGAAGTCGTTAAGTTAATTTCGTACCCCTTTAAAACCCCGTAATTAGAAAGAAATTGTTAAGGTACTAACGAACGATTATTGTTTATGTATAGATCGTTCGAATTCGCACGCTCGACCACCCCAACCAAACCAAGGCAAGTTTACTTTTCAAAACTTATCCCTATACAAGGATTTTCACTGTTGTGTTTGTAGTTTTCAAATTATATCAAATGCTATGTTTATCGAAGTATTGATGCAATTGAGATTGAACAAGTACATGTATGCTTTTACCCCTTGGACTTAGATTGAAATGTTTTCTTCGGACAACGACTCTAGCAATAGAGGTCGTAGCGGTCCGTATATACTATTGACCGGGGAGCGGTATATTATTATATCGTATCTTTATTGCGAAAACCCGAAGGGTCATTCGGGTGGTATCGTATACTCAAATAACTATTATGATATCTTCGTAAATACTCGAAACCCTATCTTGGATTAAAGGTTTATTTTATTGAATAATTATTTTATTAATTATTAATATTAAATCTTAAAATATTATTTATTAATTACTGTTCATTATTTAAAGACAAAGTTAATCCAAGATACTTTTTAATACTTTCAAATTCGAACACTTTCGAACTCAAAACATTTTCGAAAACCCCCGGTCAGATTCTGCTTCTTGTATGATTTCAAGAATCATCGGTCGACTGATGTCGAACCTCAATTACTCTGTTTTCAATCAAAATCAAGTTTTAAAAGAAAAGAAAAAGGGACTCTGGCAGGTGTGGGAACCGTTGACGAACGATTCCCGGGATGTGTAAGCGGCCGTGAGCCAGGCGGTCCATCACTTATTATTCCGGCCCAGGTGTTGCCGAAGGATGATTACGGATGTAGTTTTCACCCGAGGGATAGTTACGGATGTAGTTTCTATCCTTCTACCGGTAGAGAAGACCCGCGGATTATTGGACTTGGATGTGGCGACTGATCATCGTCAATCCTTGTCAGGTTTTGTGTTTTCTTTAAGTCCCATTCCTCCATTTTGGAAAAATGCTTTGACAATGCTTCTTAGGCTTTTGTGCCAAGTTGCTGATAGTGTTCTATTTTGATGAGAATGATGTTGATTCAATGCAGTATCTAGAACTACAAGTTTATTTTGAAAACAAGGGCACATATTGTTGCACCTTCGAGATTTATCAATTATGACAAGTGATTTTATAACTGATTGATACAAACAAATATATCAACTGCCAATCATATGAGATGTATATTGCTTATCTTATATATATATTTCTTGCTGAGCTATAGTTGCTCACTCTTGCTTGTTTTCAAACTTTACAAACACAACAGCTAAGCGAAATGGCAAGACCCAGGCAGACTGCTCGAAAGCATGTGACTAGGCCCGAGCCTCCACTTGAGATTCCACCGGTAGGCCCCATTAGCCGGATTGGTTGGCAGCTTTTGTTAGTACGTTTTATTTATCAGCATGACCTGTGCAAGGCAGTGTATCGTAACAAACTTTCAAGCCGCCAGCTTCGCTTCATATCGGAGTGTTGCTGGTAGCATAAATACTATTTAATTCGGTCTGTAATAACTCTGATAACTTTATTACTGTTTAATCAATGTGTGACGTTTCTGAGGCTCTAACCTGTGTGTGTGAGTGTGGTGTGAGTTTATTGTGGGGTCGATGGCTGTGTTATATATATTGTGTGTGCAAGAACAGGTATGTTATTAATGGAAAATGGACCGTGAGCGCCTAGATCTCCGACCCCGGATCTGGGGGCGTCACATAACCAATCTGTCATTGCAGGGCGTTAAGCAGAATCGAAATAAAGTTATATGGGTGCTAGACAGTGGAGCATCGAGGCATATGACTGGAAACAAGTCCCTGCTTACAGAGTTGGTTATGAAGGCTGGCCCTTATGTTACCTTTGGAGATGACAGCATAGGTGTGACTAAGGGATATGGCAAACTGAAAACTGGCAATGTCATCATAGAAGATATTTCCTATGTTGAGGGACTGAAGCACAATCTGTTGAGTATCAGTCAATTCTGTGACAAAGGTTACGAAATTGTCTTCAACAAGAAAGGTGTATCAATCACTCACATCAAGGAAGGCTCACTAGCTTTGAGAGGAGTTCGAAAGGCAGATCTTTTTGTTGCAGATATGGATTCAGCAAATCAGAATGAGGTCACCTATTTCTACAGCAAAGCCTCGGATGATGAAAGCTGGTTATGGCACAAAAAGTTATCTCACTTAAACTTCAAAATGATGAATGCTCTCGCGAGGCGAGAATTGGTGAGAGATCTACCTCAAATGGAGTTCGCTCCGAAAGGACTCTGTGAAGCTTGTGAAATGGGAAAGTCGAAGCGAGCATCGCATAAAAGCAAAGAAATTTCTAGTATTACTGAGCCTCTGCAACTTCTTCATATGGATTTGTTTGGCCCAGTGACTGTCCTATCTTTGTCTAGGAAAAGATATGCTTTGGTAATCGTGGATGACTTCTCCAAGTATACATGGGTATTGTTCGCAATGACGAAAGATGAAGTACCTTTCTTAATCATTGATCACATCACTCAAATTGAGAATGTTTCAACACTTACTGTGAAGACGATTAGATCAGACAATGGCACTGAATTCAAAAACGCAGTGCTAAATGACTTCTGTGTATCTAAGGGAATACGTCGTCAGTATTCAGCCCCGAGAACTCCACAGCAAAATGGAGTAGTTGAAAGGAAGAATAGAACTTTGGTTGAAGCAGCAAGAACTTTGTTGTATGATTCAAAACTTCCTTTGTATTTCTGGGCCGAAGCAGTGAGTACCGCTTGTTACACTCAAAATAGAACCTTGATCATAAAAGATAAAGAAAAGACACCATGTGAGCTAATGAACAACAGAAGACCAACAATCAAATACTTTCATGTCTTCGGAGTAAAATGCTATGTGCTTATAGATGATGAAAATCTAGGCAAGTTTGCAGCAAAAGCTCGTGAAGGAATCTTTGTTGGTTACTCTACAGATGTGGTGGCAGCTTATAGAGTGTTCTTGGTGAATGATCGAAAAGTGACTGAAAGTTACAACGTCAGATTCGACGATACCAAACTCTCATCAATTTCAAGAGATTCTAGTGAACCTGAGTCCCTAAAATTTCAGAATCTGGACTTAGAAGATCTTGAAGATGAACCTGAGTTGGTTGTTCCATTAAATGTTCCAGGCGTACATGAAGAACCTGAGTCTAGTGAACAAGCTAATTCTACAAGATCAGGAGAGACTTCTTCAGTACCAACCGGCAACAACTCAGGGGGAGTAAATAGCAGCTCAAGGACTACTGTTCAAGGCTCGAGTCGAGTTAACTCTAGTTCTGTAGGAGCTGGCACTAACTCAGGGGGAGTTAGTGAAAATAATCAAAGTGGTCAGCACCCCAACTCAGAAAGTCAAGCTGAATCATGAAGACAATTTCCAGGTGAACGGGTATGGAATAGAGACCATCCGTTTGAGTTAATTATTGGTGATCCAGATGCTGGTGTGACTACTAGAAGAACTGCAAGAGCTGACATGGCTAATATCTCCTTATATTCTGGGTTCTTATCCAAGCTTGAACCTAAAGAAATAGAAGAAGCTCTTGGCGATGCTGATTGGGTGATTGCAATGCAAGAGGAACTCAATCAGTTTGAAAGGCAGAAAGTTTGGAAACTGGTACCCCGACCAAAGAACATATCCGTAATTGGAGCTAGGTGGGTATTCAGAAATAAACTGGATGAAAACGGACTTGTAACACGAAACAAGGCTCGTTTGGTTGCAAAAGGTTATTCTCAGCGAGAAGGAATTGATTATGATGAAACCTATGCACCAGTTGCAAGACTAGAGGCAGTCAGGATGTTCTTGGCATTTGCAGCACATAAGAACTTCAAGGTTTTCCAGATGGATGTGAAAAGTGCCTTCCTGAACGGAGAGTTAGAAGAAGAAGTGTATCTGGAACAGCCGCCTGGCTTCGTTGATCCAGAACATGCAGATTTTGTGTATCTACTCTTCAAATCTGTCTATGGCCTCAAGCAATCCCCAAGGCGATGGTATGAAACCCTATCCCTATTCTTAATTGAAAATGGTTTTGTTAGGGGAGTAATTGATAAAACATTGTTCTATAAAGTTGTGAGAAATGACTTAATACTTGTTCAAGTATATGTGGACGATATTATTTTTGGGTCATCAAATGAGCGCTTGTGCGAGAAATTTGCCAAGCTAATGCAGGAAAAATATGAGATGAGCATGATGGGAGAGCTGTCCTTCTTCCTTGGATTACAGATCAGTCAGAGAAAAGATGGTATCTTTATCTGTCAATCCAAGTACGTCAGAGATTTACTCAAGAAGTATAATCTAGAAGATGCATCAGCAGCTAAGACTCCCATGGCAACAGCCACGAAGCTTGATGAAGACAAATCAGGTAAATCAGTTGACATCACAAGCTATCGAGGTATGATTGGCTCACTCCTCTATTTAACTGCAAGTAGACCCGATATAATGTTCGCAACTTGTTTATGTGCAAGGTTCCAAGCGGATCCTAGAGAATCACATCTCGTAGCCGTCAAAAGAATTTTTAGGTATCTCAAGGGCACACCAAATCTAGGGATTTGGTACCCATGAGATACAGGTTTTAATCTTATTGGCTATTCGGATTCAGACTATGCAGGTTGCAGGATTGATAGGAAAAGCACATCTGGTGCTTGCCAATTTCTTGGCAGAAGATTGGTGTCCTGGCAAAGTAAAAAGCAACATACAGTATCTACTTCTACTGCTGAAGCTGAGTACATTGCTGCTGGAAGCTGTGTAGCTCAAATACTGTGGATGAGGAACCAATTGAAGGATTATGGCATGGAGCACAAGAAAATTCCAATCATGTGTGACAACACAAGTGCCATTGCCATAACCAACAATCCTGTAGATCACTCAAGAACCAAGCACATCGACATCAGGTATCACTTCATAAGAGAACATGTCGATGAGGGGACTGTGGAGCTACATTTTGTGCCCACAATGCAACAAATTGCAGATATATTCACCAAACCTCTTGATGAAGTAACATTCAATAGATTGGTTGGTGAATTGGGAATGCTTAACACAAGTTAGTAAAGCCTTCTCTCTGTAAAATCCATGTTTATGTTTGTATGTGCAAGCTACTCAATCATTATGTGCTTAGACTTTAAAATGCCTAATTAATGATTGTTATAGGTTGCATATAGTGTGTTTTTGCATAAATTCCTTGTGTTTTAAGTGTCTGTTATAGCACAAATCTGTGAATTTATGCTTGTTAGATTGCATGATCATAGGGGGAGTTAAATTCATAATATTCTAAATATTGCATGATTTTTAGATGAATTTACCTATGAGTTTCATGTAATTAGAGGCCTTAGAATTAAAAAACTTCAAAATTTCGAGTTAGGTTCTATCTCGAAACTCATCTAGAAATTCGACTTGAATTTCGACTTAAGCTGTCAGAGTGAAGTTTTTGAAAAATTCTAAGTCTGGGAAGAATTTCGAGTTGTCTATCTCGAAATTCATCTCGAAATTCGACTTAGAGTTCGAGTTCGAGTTACCAGTGTGCCTAGTTCTATCTTCAAAATATTCGAGATAAAGTCTATATCGAATTTTATCTCAAAAGTTGAGATGAGGTTTCCATTAAGGGAATATTTTGAAAAGAACTGAGAATTAACTTCGAGTTAGTCTATCTCGAAACTCAACTCGAATTTCGACTTGATGTTCGAGATAGAGTGCTCAGTTAAGCTAAAGGGAATTTTTCGAGTTACACTCCTAACTCGAAACATATCTTGAATTACCCTGTACTTTTTGCTTCAAGGGGGTATTTTGGAAAGAATTTGAGATTAATTTCGAGTTAGTCTATCTCGAAACTCAACTCGAATTTCGACTTGATGTTCGAGATAGAGTTCTTAGTCTATCTCGAAACTCAACTCGAATTTCGAATTGATGTTCGAGATAGACTTCTAACTCGAAAAGTATCTTGAATTTCCCTGTTTTTCTTAGAGGGGAATTTTCCAAGTTTACTACAATTCAATAATGTTCGAGATAGGTTTTCCCTATAGTTTTTGCTGTAAAATTGGTTAAAGTGCTTATTTGTGCTTAATTGTTCGAGTTAACCTCTATCTCGAACTTCATCTCGAAGTTCGACTTGATGTTCGAGATAGAGATGTTCGAGATAGAGTTCGACTTAGGTGTTCCCTATATGGACTTGGTAATTTTCACTCTTTTTAACAGGGATACTTTTGTCATTTCACATTCATCTATATATACATCTCTAACTCGATGCCTAATTCACTTTACCTAATTTCATTTTCAAAGCAGCCGTTTCACAAAAACAGAGCGATTTCACAGACTTCTTACCTTTAATCCGTGTTTTTGTGATTAAACTCATACTAATCATGAATTACTACCAATTTGTTGACTGATATTCACTGTGTTATCATTAATCGTTGTGATACTGTGTTTTGTAACCGCATATACACACGCATATACATACACACAAACATCAAGTGTTTGTGTAACTGTTCAAAACACGCTTTCATATTCTCCATATTCACACACGATTTCACTGGCATACACACGAATATTCATCTTCTTTGAATATTCAGATTTAGTAATTGGCAACTGTTCATATCCCGTAGTTTAACTTTTCAGATTGTCTTTTGATATTCTCGAAAAATTAAAAGGGATAAAACTGTTAATTCGTAAATTATTTGTTTTTCAAAATTAATTAAAAAAAAAATTTCACATCTTTTAAAAGAAAAACATTTAATTAAAATGGCTCACCAATTTTCACTTGCTAAAAACAATTTTTATAATATTTCTACGGAAATTGGTGATCAACTCCCGCGGTTTAAGTTTTGGATACGATTTCTTAATTTGTACTCCAAAGCTAGCCATGCCTTTACTGCTAAACCTACACTAGTACATGATGCTTTACAGCAATTATGGACTAGTGCGGTTACTTTTGGGAGCAAATCAACCCCCTTCGGTTTCAGGTTTACCTTAGCGGGTCAGGAATATGAGGTGACTGAAGAAATTGTCAACAGGGTTCTCGGATTCCCAATCAAAGATGCTTATGATCCAGAACCTACTGCTGCAGAACGCCTCAGATTCTTTGAAGAAATTGGATGTTATCCTCCGAAAGGCCCAATCAAAGGAAATATCCAAAAACAATTCTTCCATGTGGAATGGTATTACTTTTTCGAGGCCATCACAAGATGTTTTCGGGCACGCGAAAAAGATTTTCATCAAATTCCAATTCCAATGCAAACCTTTGCAGTTGCCCTAGCAAGAGAACTGGATATAAATTATGGACGCATAGTTCTCTCTGAGATAGTGGCCTCAATGGGATCTCTTGCAAGCAGAGACCTCACTACAACGGATGTTGTCTGCTGGTTTCCTCGGTTCCTACAAATGCTGATTAATGACTTAATACCGAAGGATGCTCTTGCTGTTAGACAGAGATTTGCCGGAAGCCCAACATCTGCATCGCTAGGGATGGGCACTAAGTCACTTTCAACCATTGCTAATCAGGATAAACATCAAGGTAAACCGATGTCTATTCCTGAAAATATACAAATGTGGCTTACATATGATGCAGGAGTTACAAATTTGGAGGCATCATCACAAGTTTCATCACATGCTCAAAATCCATCTGTTCATGCTGAGGCATTTGATGAGATTCCTGATGAGGAAAGCGATGATGCACAAGGTAATCAATCAGGTAATCTCTCCCTGCTTACTATTTATTCCTCCTCCTATGTATCTGATTCCGCGACCCAAGAGACTGCTAACCCGCAGGATCTATCCCAGGGCGAGAGCTACATTTCTGAGCCCGATACACATTCTTATTCTCTTTCACCCCTGTTAACGGAAGTCAGAAAGCCAGCACGTGTATATGTAGAAGATGATGAGGAGAGTGAACCCGAAGAGCAGCAACTTATTCGAAAGAAAGTCAAACTTTTCCACGCTGCTACTTCACAACCACAGTCAAACCCTAGTGTGTCACACGCAACCACTCCACCTCACGAGAGTGGTTCTCTCCTTAAACAATCTATACATAGGGATTTTGATGACAGTTATGTACCTTTTGAAGATCCTGTTGCTTCACAAGGACATGAAGTTTTAACAACTTCAACCGTACCTTCACCGGTACGTACTGATGTTGCAAAGACGATCGGTTCTAATGTCGTACAAGAACACTTTGCAGCCGCTCAGCCTGAGATTCCAACTCAGGACAGAACAGACATAGATCCCATAACTGCCAATTATTTTGCTTATCAAATTTCTGCAGGTACTGCTTCATATTTCGGATCAATAATTGAAGACATACACGAGCGTGAGACAGGGAGTGTGTGTGAGAGGTTAGGGAGATAGGGACCTTCATCTTTAAGGCCCGAAACCGAGCGCCAAATACCAACAGAACGAGTATTAGAACGAGGTCACCTAAACCAAACACCGTCCCTTAACATTGAAAATCTTGATACGCGTATGACTTCTATGGAAAATCAGATGAGGCAGTTCGGACAGACGATGGGGCAGTTCGGGATGAACATTGGAAACAACCAAAGGGCTCTAGACGACTACGCAGCAAGAATGGCAAGTCAAGCTACAGCTTTTGATAATTTGACAAATAAGGTCAATGACTTGGGCCATGCTGGTGGTGTCTTGGGAAGCACTCTCAATGAGAGGATGGGGGCATTGGAGTCTACAATGCATACAATGGCTGTGGAAATCAGTAGAATGATGTTCGCAATCAGGAGTTTTGTGCCCCCGGAGTGTTTCGAGTCGCAACAACCTCCCCCCGATGCTGGTGCAGGTGGTGCAGGTGATGCTAGTGGAGCGGGAGCCTCTGGTTCTGGTTTTGGAGGTTCTTATGCAGCTGGTGGATCTGAATACCAAGGTGGAGCTCAGGATAACTCACCTAAGGGGGAGAGTGGAAAGGAGACGAGACAGCAGGCAGTTCACATCGAAGAAATTGAAGAACCCGCTGATCTTGTCAAGGAACCAGAAGTTGAGCCGTCTGTTGATGAAGAGGCTCTGAGGATGAGAAAGGGTAAGGCAATAATGGTTGATGAACCATTCGTTGACCTGAGTCATCAGGAAACAGTACAGGAGGTACTTGACTCAGATTCTGACATGGAAGACGTACCGTTGGCACATGCTATAAAAAGATCTTTGAAGGAACAAGGTGGAGGTGCTGGGATGTCTTCCGGAATGCTTGAAGAAATTCCTGTTGATGAGGAAACCCTTAAAGCTCAACAGTTAGCCTTTGAACAAGCTCAGTTCCATAAAATGAAGATGATGCAAGAACATGCTGCGTTCCTAGAAAAGAAGCTGGAGCTACAAGGGAAGCAGTATGATCATGAGCTTGCAAGGCTAGCTGATCCTCAAGTTGATCTGGACAAACGAAGGATAGGGCAGAAGTGGGATGAAGCAAGGAAGATAATGATGGGACCCTGT
Source organism: Saposhnikovia divaricata (assembly GCA_036435485.1). NCBI lineage: Eukaryota > Viridiplantae > Streptophyta > Magnoliopsida > Apiales > Apiaceae > Saposhnikovia > Saposhnikovia divaricata. The sequence goes on along the minus strand of CM071595.1, from coordinate 61,677,945 downwards.
GCGAAAGGAGTTCATAACAAGGATGCAGATGATCTGTTCTACAACTTGAATTTGCAGAATCCAATGACTGGGGACTATATAAATGCTTTAAAGAGATTAATTTCTAAAGTCAGGGTTGGATACAATGCAAATCTTAAGGAGTGGCAGGTTATTTTGTCTTTGGTAGAAGAAGTCCCAACATCTTTCCTATATGTGGATGACCAATTCATAACGAGAAGATCTGCGTCAGAGTTGTTCTTGCTAGCGACAAAAATTCAATACTCTCATTCTGAGGAGCTAAGCATTCTGTATAGGGATCAGTTAATGCAGCTAGCAGAGGATAAGGGTCCAGAATTCTCAGCATATCCAAATTTTGTCCGGATGGTAGTTGACGGAAAGATGAAGAGGGTTAGCATGGAGGAAAATGATCTAATGGAGCTTTCAGTGGAATCTCTCAAAGCTGTCTGTAGACAAATGATGAGTAAGGGATTCGCTTCTGAGCTTAAAGATAAATCCGTGAAGATCATTGAAAGAGTCATATTCAAGAAGAGCAATGAGGTGTGGAAGTGTGATGTCATTGCTCCAAACCCTCTTGATAACGTGAAGATTGAGCCGGAGCTGATGGAAAATGTTAGGCCGAATACACAATTAATAATCAACTTTGTATGAGAGATTAACAAGTAAAAGCGTTTATGCACTTAAAAACTTCTTGTATTTCGAACCCTCTTCGTGATGTAAAATATCACAAAGAGCTGCTAGGTTACAATAAAGATAATTCGTTATCGATACCCTTCTAGGGTTAACCTTTCTGTATTTATATAACATACAGCTACGATACAATCTCTAATTGATATTCCTAATAATCAGCTATACAATGATATCAATTACAGATTGTCACACGTCTCCTATGTCAACTCGATCTCTTTGATAGCTATCCAATCTTCAAAGATATCGCTTCCATAATTAATCTTCAGTCACTGTTGAACAGTAGACGCGCTTCCTCCAGACAGAATTTAACAAACTCTGTCGAGCTTCCAACTGTCAGAGTTTAACTAAACTCTGACTACTTCCAGCTAAACTCTGATAACTCCCTGAAACACTTAAACACTGATTAAAACTCATCAATTATATTTAACAATCTCCCCCAACTTGTTCATTAGCAAAAATGTACAAGTTAATGACAGTAATTGATGATGTCAAAACAAATAGACAAATACAGTGTTTATACAAAATCAGAGTTTAAGCTTCTACTTAATAAAAACTATAGAGAATAAGAAAATTCTTACAGAACTTAATCTCTAATCATTTCAAGATCTGGCATGGTTCTGAGATAATCAATCAGCAATCTTCTTTCTGCATTTTCAAGTTCAATCTTCATTGCTTCTTTGATTTCTCTGAGTTGAGGATCACTTTCATCTGTTTGGTAGATAGCAGCCCTAAGATCACAAATCTTTTCCTTCTCATTTCATTACCCAGTCTGATAAATCTGACTTTTTCTGCCTGTGTATTGAAGTCAAGTACTGTGATTCCCAAATCAGTTTTTAACTTTGCAGTACCTTTCTTCATTTCAATGAGATTTCCTTTGTAATCCCTGTACTTAGGAATATATCTGTTAGGAATATGTTGTACTTGATGATAACTTCACAATCAATCAAATTGTTTAAGGTTTTGTAGCTGTCAACGGATGAGGATTTATAACTCTATCCGTTGACAGGTAGCTCATCAACGGATGAGGTTTTGTAGCACACTGCAGTATCACTATGTTATCAGTTGATAGTGTTTTTATCCACAGTCATGTTGACTATCAACGGATAGGCAGAATAGGGTAGCCAATTGTAAATAAGCCATGCTATGTAATTCTGTCTAAGTGAAAGTGTATCAACGGATGAAGACTAAACAATATCAACGGATACAACTCAAATCCACTCTATCAACGGATACAGCTCAAGTCCCAATATCAACGGATACTGCTCTATACATCATCAACGGATGTCAGTATACATCATCAACGGATAATCATTGACACTGTCTTCTATGATTAGCTGGAGATTAGCAGTTGATAAGGACATGTTTGACTGACAGATCACATGAGTTTATAGTAGATACAAAAAGCAGTATGGCAGCCATACTTTGGAAACACAGAAGAAAGAAGCATTCAATTTACACTATGAATACAAGAAAGGTGCAGGAGACATGTCTGAACACAAGGACAACCTTTCGGCTACATGTGTATTTGGAGTGTAGTAGCAAGTCAACTAGAATTAGATTAGTATTATCTTATTCCAGTAGTACTTGTAAAACTTGGGATATATAACCAAGGGTAGCAACTCTTTGTAGGTTAAGAAAACAGACATATTTGCTTAGGGTTTCTTGAATATCCTTAGAAGCAAAGAGTTGTAAAACGGCAGCTGTGTACATTTTGTATCACAGAGTTTTCTTCAAATAAAAGCTTCAGGTGGTGCATATTAACCACCTGATTTTATATGTGTTTGTGTCTAAATCTTACATTGCAATTATCTCTTCATAAGTTTCTGAAGTTCTTATCAGAAATTTATAAATATCAAGAATTGTATTCAACCCCCCCTTCTACAATTATACAAGTGTGTAATCTGGGAATAACAATTGGTATCAAAGCAAGCTTCTAACATATTTGAAGTTTAAAGATCAACACACTTCCAACATGTCTAAGAAGGATTATGGAGTGAAGATTCCAGTTCTTGATAGAGAAAATTACTTTCACTGGAAAGTAAAAATGCGTCTACATCTCTCGTCTATTGATGAGGGTTTTGTGGATTGCATTGACAAGGGTCCTCACGTTCCAATGAAGACAGCAACAAGAGTTGGCCTGGCTGATGATGTGCCTGACACTTTCATTCCCAAACCTGTTTCTGAGTGGAGTCTTGAAGATATTGCAGAAGTCCACAAAGACAAAAAGGCCATGAATATTCTGTTCAATGGTCTAGAAACAGACATGGTTGACAATGTTATTAACTGCACTACCGCCAAGGAAGTATGGGACATTGTTCAAACCCTGTGTGAAGGAACAGAACAGGTAAGGGAAAACAAGATGCAACTACTAATCCAACAGTATGAACATTTTCACTTTAAGAGTGGAGAAACATTGAATGATACATTTAGTAGATTTCAAAAGCTACTAAATGGTTTGAAACTGTATGGAAGAGTCTATCAAGTTAAAGACTCTAATCTCAAATTTCTGAGATCACTGCCCAAGGAATGGAAGCCAATGACTGTTTCTCTAAGAAACACTCAAGAGTACAAGACATTTACTCTTGAAAGGCTCTATGGAACTTTAAAGACCTATGAGCTGGAAATGGAGCAGGATGAAGAGATTGAGAAGTCTCAAAAGAAAAGTGGGTCAGTTGCACTCGTTGCCAATTTGGAGCAAAAGGAGGAAAGGACAGAAACTGCTAGTTCTACACCAAACAGGGAGGTTTGTAAAAGTAGAGCAGAATCAAGCAGGAGCAAGGAAAAGGTGTCTGAGGAATTGAATGCCCTTCAGCAAGATGAATTGGATGAGATAGATGAGCACTTAGCTTTTCTATCTAGGAGATTCTCTAAGCTGAAATTCAAGAGAAACTCTGGGATGGCCAAGCCATTTAACAAGGATTTTTCCACAAACAACTATGTGGATAAATCCAAAATTAAATGCTACAATTGTGGGATTGCTGGTCATATGATAAGTGAATGCAGGAAACCTAGATCTGAGAACAAGGGAAAGCCAACTGAGGTTGTTGACTATAAGAAGAAATATTTTGATCTTCTCAGGCAGAAAGGAAAGGCATTCTTGACCCAAGAGTATGACTGGGCTGTTGATGACAATCATTCTGATGATGATGCTGAGTTAGTCAACCTTGCTTTAATGGCTGATTCTGGAGAGCAGGAAGCAAGTTCAGCTAGCAATCAGGTATTTTCTACTAATCTCTCTGAGCTCACTAAAGAGGAATGCAATAGTGTTATAGATGAAATGTCTACTGAACTATATCACTTAAGTGTTACTCTTAAATCACTTACTAAAGAGAACAATAGAATTAAAGAGTCTAATCTGTTTTTAAGTGATAGAAATGCTGCTCTAGAACCTCAATTTCTAGAATTTGAGAAAATGAGAGTTGATTGCAATAATGCTAAAAGTGAACTTGAAGCTGTGTTAAAAAGAGAACTGATTTTAAAAGACCAGCTTGAAAAAGAACAAGGGATAATTGCTAAATTTCAAAGTTGTAGGAATATTTCTCAAAACATAATAGAAGTTCAGGGAATAGAATCATTTGTGAAGGATACCTGGACTCAAAGGAAAAAGGAGCTAGAACCTGGCCTTGAGGATCTAGAGACTATTTGTGAATCAACGGATAGTGATCATCCGTTGACAGATGAACCGTCAACGGATGAGAGGTATCCGTCGACTAACAAAAAGTCTGTTAGTAAGAAGGAACTTAGGAAACTGGATATCAAGTATGGTCCAGTAAACAAGAATTTTGTTAGTGGTGAGTGCAGCAAAACCAAATCCAGTGGGAAGGCTAAGACAGGTGATTTACACAACAAAAAGGCTGTTGGTAAATCAGACAATGAAAAGGTAGAAATTGAGGGCAAAAAGAAAAAGAACAGAAATGGTAAGATAGGCATCAACAAGAAAAACAATTACTCTCCTGACAAGTTTGCTCCTAGGAAAACTTGTAGTAATTGTAATAGTGTCAATCATTTATCTTCTAATTGCAAGATTGTCAACAAGGCTCCTGTTCATGTACCTCAACCAATGCCATGTATGCCTGCAATGCCTGGTTTGTATCAAAATGCTAGTTTTTCAAATCCATATGTGAACATGCAATATGTGTCTAATCCATACTTTCAATCTATGAATGTGCCACAAATGTCATGGAACCTACCTAACATGAATAATATGTATGCCAATTTTCCACACATGCATGCATCCAATATTCATGCAAATGAGCATTTGTCAAACCCCATTACTCAAGCATCTACACCCAAGATGAAGAATGCTAAGAGTGCAAAGTCAAAGGCTAACAAGAAAGGACCCAAGGAAGCTTGGGTACCAAAATCAACTTGATTTGTTTTTGAAATGTGTGCAGGGAAACAGAAGGAATCTATGGTACCTAGACAGTGGATGTTCTAGGCACATGACAGGAGATTCAACCCTGCTCACAGAGTTCAAGGAAGGAGCTGGCCCTAGAATTACCTTTGGAGATGACAGCAAAGGATATACTAAGGGATATGGCCTGATTTCAAAAGACGATGTCATCATTGAAGAAGTGGCTTTAGTTGAAGGTTTAAAGCACAATTTGCTGAGTATCAGTCAGATTTGTGACAAAGACTATGAAGTAAAGTTCACAAAAGAAGCCTGTGTTGTTTCTGCCAAGGAAGACAACAATGTGGTATTGACAGGCTTTAGAAAAGGAAATGTTTACATAGCTGACTTCAATTCAGCATGCTCAGAATCCATTACTTGTCTCTTCAGCAAAGCAAGTAAGGATGAGAGTTGGCTATGGCATAAGAAGCTGTCACATTTGAATTTTAAAGTTATGAATGATTTGGTAAGAAAGGATCTTGCTAGAGGAATCCCTCATTTGGAGTTTGTCAAAGATGGGCTATGTGATGCCTGCCAATTAGGGAAACAAAAGAAATCATCTTTCAAAAGCAAGACAGAGTCATCCATTGTTAAGCCTCTTCAATTGCTGCATATGGATTTATTTGGTCCAGTAAATGTCATGTCTATTTCAAAGAAGAAATACTGTCTGGTGATTGTAACACCCCTAGATCCGGGGTCAGGGATCTGGTCGTTACCATCTCAATTCCCATCCACAGTTCAACATAAATATTAAATTACAACCTTGTGACCCAAAACAATAACATAAAACACACCCGTTATAGTCCCAGAGATGAAATCAGAGTAACAACCAAATTTTATTAAACACATTATGAGTTCTTACAACCCAAAAGAATTTTAATATAAATACATACTCTTTGCCATCCATTTACATGAGTCATACTAGACCATATACTTGGTACTGAAAGAATAAATCTATCCTACCAATAGCTTTCTCTTCGGCTCTGGTAGTCTCATCGTCCTCGCCAGCATCGAGTGCGCCTTGTGCGAGTCATCTGGTCTAGCTGTTGTTGTGATATAATAATAAAGCAAGGGTGAGTAATAGCCCACCAACAATAATATTTAACTGAACGATAATATATAAAAGTTCAAAAGTATCTTTCAAACCATATGCCATGCATTTACGGAAATGATGCCAGTATAATATGAACGATGAAGTTACAAGGTAACTCAAAATGTAAATATATGAGGGAATATCTGCTATGTCGAAAATAAGCAAGATATTATAAAGAGGAACTTGCAAGGAAAATATTGCAATTCCAGTTACGAACATTTTTCCAGCTCTGCCAACAGTAATCATGTTGCAGGAAATAAATAAGTTTGGATGATGAACCAATGATGGAGTATTCACCGCGCCCGCTGTTCCAATCTTGATGATCAGTCAAGATCGTACAGCTCAAATTAGATTTACTACCGGTAGAAGGAAGAACTGACGGCTTTACTTGTCTACCGCCTTACTAGCTCTCCCAGGCCAACGGTTGGGCCAAAGGGGATGGACCGGCACTACTCGGCCTCTTACACGACTCCTAGTTCCAATAGAATTCATGATTCTGAATGTAACGTTCGTCCCCCTTTCCCCAAGTATAATACTTGTTGATAAGACTCTACAAAGTAGTCGTATCTAGTTGGAAAGGAAAATTTACCAATAACTTCCAAGCTATTGCTTGGTAACGAACATCAACTTGTTCCAACAATCTTACCCCTCGAAAGATGAGAAGGTAAACACAGACTTAATGAGTCCATAGCAACCAAGTTGCGAGTGAAGAGGATAAATTATGACCGGGAAGTCAACAAGATAAATAACATTGCTCAAGTAGGTTCCCCTATAATATGGAAGTTTGAGCGAGCATTTAAATCCTTTTAAGATAGATTTAAATGAAAAAGAAAGAGTTGGGAACCTTTCCTTGATAAAATAGTCGTAAAAAGACTCCGAAATATTTTACATAATATCTGGAGGTGGAAGGTAATCTCCGAATAATATAAATTATTTTAAAAAGAATTTTAAAAGGATTAAATAAATATTCCAAGAATATTTATTTACTCAGTAATAATTATGGAATATTATTAACTCATAATATTGCTCGTAATTAATCCTCGAATCAATATATGGAATTATTTAATAAATAAATCCCTCCTTAAATGAATATTCGAAATAATATTCATTAAATAATTAAATTCCAATAAATATTTAAAATAGTATTCAATAAATAAGTCGAACCTTAAATGAATATTTGAAAATAATGTTCATTTAATATTTACTCTTTTAAATGAAAATCCAAATAGCATTCATTTAATAAATAATCTTCTAAATGAATATCCAAATAATATTCATTTAGTAATCAAAACTTTAAAGGAATAATCGAAATAATATTCCTTAAGTAAATAGAACTTCCAATGAATATTTTAAAATAATATTCATTAAGTACATAAAACCTTAAATGAATATTCGAAAGTAATATTCATTTAATAAATAACATTCTAAAGAATATCAAAATAATATTCATTAAATATCAACTCTAAATGAATATTCAAAATTAACATTCATTTAGTATCTCTCGACTAAGATAATACTCGAATAACATTCCTCGAAATATTTCCAAGTAATTGATACTTTATGGAATATAATAACGTTTAACAATAACCTTCCTTCGATAAATAATAATCTGTCGTTGGAATCCCTCCGGGTTTCCACGACTATCTATAACTCAAAATACCGACTCCCGGTCTATATTTAGAATGAATATCATATGCCCTTCGCTAAGGGTCTTACCAAAACAATCCGGCTTATTACTGATAAATCGTATCTAGTCTATAAGCCAATATCAATTCAGGGAACAAGTATCACAAAAAAACCAGAGTCACAATATAATTGGAAACAGGCATGCATGCGATGGCATATGTAAAACAGAAATCATATACATATATTATCACAACAACAGGTTCAAAGGTTTGAACACTTGCCTGGTAGTCGGGTGTGGGTAGAGGTAGCGTGTCCCGGTTCAGCTCGGTGATCTATAAACAATCAGAATATTCGAGATTAATCACCTAACACTTCTTTAGAAGGTTACGTATAACTTTACTTAAGTCGAAACACGCTTTCAAGTTATCTCGTTATGCACCCTTTTGTATAACTCTTTTTATTACCGATACGATCCGACTTTTGTTCGTTATTAAGACATGTCATTGTACTTACACTTGACATATACTTAAGCCGGGTAAGTCCTAAGGTCGGTCGTTTACGAACCAAGATTATACCTCGAGTTTTATCGCCCATTTTCTAAGTGTTTTACCAAAGTTATAACCAAGTATCCATTTTAGGGGTTCGTTTATATTTAACCTCGACTTGAACATTTTTATAAAATCGAAAAACGATCCAAATGACATGTGGTTTTCTTTCAAATCTTCCTCATGACCTCTAATATTTAATTACCATGATTCGTCACAAACTTTCATATTTTACCGAGGTTCAATTTTAATAACGAACTTGTAGTTACGGTTTCGAACAACTTTTACTAAGTCGGACATAACTCCTAAACCGTAAGTCGGAATGCTTCGATTCTTTCGCCAAAGCGATCTATGACTCGAGATCTACAAGGTTAGGTCATGTAACCATTAAGGTCAAAAATTTAACCTAACTGTTATGCACGAATTACTAAGGTCTAATGAAAATCGGGCATTACGACGGCTATAAATCGAACGTTTCAAAATTGTTTTCAACACAACCAAGCCACACCGGGCATCCATACATCTTATACACATGTTATACATCTCAACAAGTCCATGAATATTACTCTTCACCATCATAATCATCATATGGTCAAACCAACTACAAGATCATGCTCATGATAACACTAATGTCATAACTATGCTAAAATCCACCAAAAACATACATAATCTTAAAATAAGATCTAGGGTTCTTAAGGATTATACCTTCCTTGGAGAGTGTCCTAGCCTTACTAAGCTTGTTATAGTCCTTGTATAGCCTCAACAAAGCTTAGATCATCCAAACAAAACAAGAAATCAAAGTTAGTTTCTAAGGGTTACTATTAATCATCACTTTTGTAAAAATCATAGAAAATCGAAAAATAAGAGTTTGGCTCTCAAATTTTTACCACATCTTGGCCTCTTCATAATCTTTGTTTTGAGTCCTATATCATCTAATTTGAAGCTTCGTAGCTATGGTTTTGAACCCGTTTTTCCCACTGGACAGAAACTGGTCAGATTTGTTGCCCCAACTTTGAGCATGGATTTGACTAGGCTATACTACTTTGTTGGCCATGAAATTTTGAACGAACCTTACACATGGTGTGGAGAGGCTATGGTCAAAATTTGGTGATTTTAGAAGCTCTAGATTTTGAGATATGAATTTTTCTTTCATGGCTATTCTTGCTGGGCAGTTTTGAAGAAATGGAGAGAATGGAGTTTGCTTGGCTTGTCTTTGATCTCATCTAGTCTAAATGAATTATTGTTGATAATATCTTGCATAAAGCCACTTTAATAAAGTGCTTTGGTCATGGATGAGCTAATCAAGTGGACAAGTGTTGCATTCTTGTGGCAAGGTGTGTGTTGTAAGCTAAGTGCTTGGTTGGTTTTCTAATGATGCTAGTTAACTTGTAACTAGCTTGGTTACTTGATGTTATCCACTAGCACATGCATGTATCTTGATTCCTTGCTTGTTTCCTTGTTCGTTTATTACTCAATTCATTGATCGTTCGGAGGAGTAACTCATTCGTTTCTAGTTAGGGTTTTACTGACAACCTTCTTAACATTTATAATACCATTCTCCATCTTTCTTGGTAACTCTCGAATTTAAATTCCTTAAATCCTCTCATTAAATCCTTAAGTCTATCAGTGTCCAGGGAATTCTCGGAGAAAATAAAAATGCTGTTTTTCAGAATCCGACAGCTTTTACATACACTTATTTTCCCCTCGAATCACTAATACGAATTCAAAAATCCATTCCGGGTACTTCTATATAGTGTCGTCTCATAATATTCTCATTCCCACCAAAAACACTATTCATCCATTTTTCTTTACTTACTCTCTCGGTTTATAAAAATGTCCCGGTTCTCTTTCGATCATTCCTTAACCCTTTTACGGAACCACCGGACTAATAACAGATATCGATTTGGATGACATAAGAATAATCTTCTTCATTGGAATTGCCACCTCTTAATTTCCTAGGAGATAGATAATTCTTATATAAGTTGTCAACCAATACCATTCTTCATGGCATATCATAATTGAATCCGAATCCATTCAATATCCATCTATTAACCCATTGATACATTCATACTCCAATACATAATAAAAAGTTTTAATTAGTACCAAAAATATGGGTTCTTACAAATTATATCCAAAATTTGGGGTTCTTAGAGTGATTGTAGATGATTTTTCTAAGTTCACATGGACTTTCTTCCTGCACTCCAAGGATTTTGCAAGTGAAAGCATTATCAATCACCTCAGAATGCTAAACAATGGTTCTGAAGACAGAGTACAAAGGATCAGGAGTGACAATGGTACTGAATTCAAAAATTCCACAATGAAGATTTTCTGTGAAGAGAATGGAATTGTCCATGAGTTTTCTGCTGCCAGAACACCTCAACAAAATGGGGTTGTTGAAAGGAAAAACAGAACTCTCATTGAAGCAGCTAGAACAATGTTAAGTGAATCAAGATTACCAACATATTTCTGGGCTGAAGCTGTCAACACTGCATGCTTTACTCAGAATATTTCCTTGGTCAATCAAGCTAGAGGAATGACTCCTTATCAGTTATTAACCAACAAGAAACCAACTTTAGCTTTTCTACATGTCTTTGGATGTAAGTGTTTTGTGCTAAGGAATCATGGAGATAATTTAGGCAAATTTGAAGCAAAGGCAGATGAAGCTATTTTCGTTGGATATGCCGCAGGGAAAGCCTACAAGGTCTACAATCTAAGAACCAACATTGTTATGGAATCTGTACATGTTGTGTTTGATGATCAAAAGATTCTAGGCCTAAATGATGAAGGTTACCATGAAAAGTTGGAATTTGAGAATGAAGGTGAAGGAAGAATGTACTATGATGATGATGAGGAGAATGAAGATCATGACCACAGAGATCCACCTAGAGCTGTTACACCAACTAGAAGTGATGCTTACACTGAAAATGAAGCATCCGTTGATAGTCATTCTGGAGCATCCGTTGACAGTCATTCTGCAACATCCGTTGACACTATTAGAGATGCATCCGTTGACAGAAATTCTCAAGCATCCGTCGACAGGCAAAATGATGCATCCATTGACAGTCAACTTCATAACTCAGCAAGGACAACAAACTCAGGGGGAGTTTCTCAAGGTCAAAATTCAATGCTAAATCAACATGATCATGGAAATGAAGCAACCTCATCAAGATCAAATCTTCCACCTGCAAGAAAATAGACTAGAAATCATCCATTTGAATTAATCATTGGTGAATCAAATTCAAGAGTCCAAACTAGAAGGGCCACTCAAGCAGAATGTCTATACAGTAGCTTCCTGTCTCAAGAGGAACCTAAGAAAGTGGAAGATGCCCTTCTAGATCCAGATTGGGTGTTAGCAATGCAAGAAGAGCTAAACCAATTTGAAAGAAATAAAGTATGGAAACTTGTGCCCAAACCTGATGATAGAAGTGTCATAGGTACTAAATGGGTTCTCAAGAATAAGACAGATGAAAATGACATAATTGTGAGGAATAAAGCTAGATTAGTGGCAAAGGGCTATTCTCAAGAAGAAGGAATAGATTTTGATGAAACTTTTGCTCCAGTAGCAAGACTTGAGGCAATAAGAATCTTTCTAGCCTATGCAGCACATGCCAATTTCAAAGTCTATCAGATGGATGTCAAAAGTGCCTTTCTAAATGGGGAACTGGAAGAAGAGGTCTATGTCCATCAACCTCCTGGTTTTGAGGATCCAGAACTTCCAGAATATGTATATCTTCTCATGAAAGCACTTTATGGTTTGAAGCAAGCACCAAGAGCCTGGTATGACACTTTATCTCAATTTCTTTTGGAGAACCACTTCACTAGAGGTACAGTAGATAAAACCTTATTTCATAGGGATATTAATGGCTCTTCAATACTTGTTCAAATCTATGTAGATGATATTATTTTTGGGTCTACAGATGAGAAGCTTTGCAAAAAGTTTGCCAAACTTATGCAAAGTAGGTATGAAATGAGTATGATGGGTGAATTAACTTACTTTCTTGGCCTACAAGTAAAGCAAGTTAATGAGGGCATTTTCATAAGTCAAACAAAATATATTTATGATCTCTTAAAGAAATTTGACTTAATGGATTGTACATCTGCTAAAACACCTATGGCCACTGCAACTAAGCTTGAGTTGAATACTAAGGAAAAGTCTGTGGACATCTCAAGTTATAGAGGCATGTTAGGTTCACTTTTATACCTAACAGCTAGTAGACCTGATATAATGTTTTCTACTTGTCTTTGTGCTAGATTTCAAGCTGATCCTAGAGAGTCTCACTTAATAGCTATTAAAAGAATTTTCAGGTATCTCAAGGGAACACCAAACCTTGGCATTTGGTACCCAAGAGAATCTGGTTTTGATCTAACTGGCTATTCAGATGCAGATTATGCAGGTTGCAGAGTTGATAGGAAAAGTACTACAGGTTCTTGTCAATTTCTAGGAAACAGGCTTGTGTCATGGTTCAGTAAGAAACAAAACTCAGTCTCCACTTCTACAGCTGAAGCTGAGTACATTACGGCTGGAAGCTGTTGTGCACAGATTCTATGGATGAGAAACCAACTCATTGACTATGGTCTAAAAGTTGAGAAGATTCCAATTTTCTGTGACAACACAAGTGCTATTGCCATCACAGGGAATCCAGTGCAACATTCGAGAACCAAGCACATTGACATCAAATACCACTTCATTAGAGAACATGTGATGAATGGTACAGTAGAAATGCACTTTGTGCCAAGTGAAATGCAGCTTGCAGATATCTTCACCAAGCCTCTTGATGAATCCACATTCACAAGATTGGTAGGTGAGCTAGGTATGCTTAACTTGTCATAATTTCTAGTGATATTTGATTTCAATGAATTGAAGCTGGAAATGTGTTTTGATTTACTTGAAAGTTAAAACTTTCAGAAAAATTTTCTGCAGAAATTTTGCCTAAGGCAAAATTAGCTTATCAACGGATATCCTTTTATCCATTCATAGTATAAACACATTACTAGATTTTTGCATGTCAACGGGTAACAGGCTATCCACGTCATCAACGGATAAACTGTATCTCAACCGTTCATTCTATATCCGTTGATATACATTTTTTAACCGTTGGTAACCGTGTATATCTAATCATGGCTGTACTTATTCTCTTTTTATTTATTATCTGACAGTTACTTTTGACCAATGGAGTAATTACTTTTAATTATTTCATTTTTAATTCTTGAAAAATATAAAAGGCGGACTTGTACTCTCACATCTCACTTTTATTCATTTTCAAGCATATCAAAAGTTAACTGCATCTTCTTCCCTAAAACTCTCTGTAACCAAAGTTCAATCACTTCAATGGCGCCTATTGTTAAGATGATGTCCTCCACTGGGTTTACCTATGAGAAGAACAATTTCGCGGCCTTTGTTGACACAGTGAATGCTCCAGAAGCTTACCACACTTTGATGAGTTTCGTGAAGAAATGCAAACTGTCATATGCTATGACGGCTACCACTCCCTTAATCCACGAGGTAATTGAAGAAATGTGGACATCTGCTGAGTACAATGGCACAGACGGTACAATTGCTTTTTCTTTAAAGGGTAAAAACTATGTGGTTAATTCTGATGTAATAACTGCTTGTTTAAAATTGCCTGAGAATAACTGTCTGAAAGTACCTACTGATGCTGAAATTGTTGCCATGCTTAATTCTATTAATTATGCCCTTAGTACTGAAAACTTAGGGAAAATTGCTAGAAAAGGAATGGTTAAAGAATGGAGCTACTTCTGTGATGCCTTCATTAAAACTTTTTCAGGAAAAATTAGTAATTTTGATGCTGTTACCCAGTCCATGCTAACAATGATGTGTATGCTTTTAAATGATAAATTCTATAATTTTGGCACATTAGTTATGTATGAGATAGCTGCAAAGTTGGGTAAAAAGGAAACTAGGAGCAAGAATATCTACTTTGCTAGATTTTTAATGCTCTTAGCACTGCATGTGTCTGAGAATAAGCTATCCATTGCTAACCCGGATAGCAAGTTCCAATGTTTTGTTCAGGAGAAGAGAGTCTTAAGTGACCTGATTCGAATGAACCTCAATGCAGGAGTACAGTTGGTATATCTACCAATTGTTCAGGTAACTATCTCTAACTCTGAAACCCCTATCTCCAACCCCCAAATTTCTTTGCCTTCTAGTGTCACAATGGAGTCTGTAGTTGTGACCAAACAGGCTCCTACCAAAGTGACCAAATCCAGAGTTCCAAAACCACATTCTAAAAGGCAAACCTCAAGTGTCTCTCAAAAGACACCTGTTGTAAAATCTACCAAACCTCTTGAGGGGAGTGTGAAGGTGGTAGTGAGTGGTGAAGGACAGGGTGAACATCAAAGAAGCCCTAAGGATAAGGAAGGAGAGATGAGTGCAACCACCATTTCAGTCTCTCAAAAGACTGCTAATGTAACTATAGGCCAAATTCTAGTTACACTCTCCCAAAAGAGTGTGACTACTGAATCAAGTTCCCCACAAGGAACACTGCACAAGAGGGTTAGGGACACATATAGCCCAATCTCAAAAACCTATGGAAGAAGAGTGAAATCTAAAACCACAGGGGAATCACAGGGTGCACACACTGTACAGGAAACTGTGCCTTCTCAAACTTAGTTTGATGTGGCTTCAATAAATGTGGAGTCACAGCCCCTTGATCTTAATCTTCAAATCGACTCACATTACAATCCACCATCACCAACTCCATCTCTGGATGTGGATATGATATCTACATCAATTCCTGATTCTCCATCTTTAAGATTCTTGGAGAAGCCCCACTCTGTAATTGGTGGTCATCATCTTTTAGATGATTTGTTGGACCATCAATCTTCCCTTCCAGAATTCTCAACACAGACTGTGGCCTCGAACTTAAAATCAATCTCCACAGATTCAGTGTTGGTTTTCTCTTCAACGGATAGAATTATTCCTTCCTCAACGGATATCCTTCATCCGTTGACAAGTGTTTCTCCATCAACGGATGCGCCTCTATCTAGCCATCCGTTGACAGCTATAACTACTCCATCAACGGCTATTCCTTATCCGTTGATAACTCACTCTACCACTGCTATATCTGACATTCCAGTGTCAAGTGTAGAGGAGTTCTCAGTAGTTGAAACACTTTTAGGTTTGAGGGAAGGGAGTGAGAGGCTGCCTTGTGAGCAGGCAAAAGGAGAGATAAATAATGAGAGGCTGGCCATTTCTTCCGGTCAGGCAAAAGGAGAGTTTGAGAGTTCCACCTTAGTAGGTGAAGGTGAGGGTGTGAGAGGTGTGAGCCAAGGGGAGCCCTTGATGCAAGAAAAGAGAGATGAGGGGAGAGAAGGGACTACAGGAGAGATAAGGATGGAAAAAGTAGCAATTGCTAGTGAGTCAATGAGGGTTGAGGATGCATCCAAGGAAATGGAATTTCAAAGAGAATATCAGTCTATGATTGACTCCATTTCTTTGGATGCTGAAACCTTTACTCACCCTGTTCCTGCCTATCAAATTCTGGCACAACAGGGCAATGTGGAAGCAGAGGAGGCAATGCACCTAGTGCACACCTCACAATCTCTACTTAGAGCTAAGGAATCTATAGCAGCTCTGCCAACCACTGCTGAGAGTGATGAATTTGACAATTCTGAAGATGAAGACAGCCAGAGCTCTGAAGATGAAGGTGGTAGCAGTATTCATGATTTTGTATTTGCTCAAAACTACACCTATCATCAACTTGATATGGAAATCATAAGGCAATATAAATCTGCCCTGGCTGAGCACCCAGAAGCAGATCCACAGAGAAAGGTTGTTCTTCAACAGGCAATTGACTCCCTAAAGTTACAAAAGATGCAAATGGTGATTCAGAGATCCAATTTAGAGGAGGTCAAACAAGAAATCAAGGATGTGAAGATCTCTGTGGATTCCAAGCTAGTGCAACTAGCTCCTACAGCCACTCAGAGGGTGATGCAACAAAGGTTTCTCAAAGAAGACAACCTGGCTAAATCTGTGCAACTTCTCAATTCAAGAGTGGAAAAGATGGAATCCCAGATGGAGCAATTTCTTCAACATCAGAAACTGTAAACCCAACTGCTAGAAAAGTTAGTTGCAGCCCCAACTTCTAGTCAAACCCTTGATGCTAACAAAAAGGGGGAGAAAGTGGAAGAGGCTGAGGCAACTACAAGTCAAATCTTAATTTCTGAAAGAAGGGAAGCAGCAAGTGAGGGGGAGCAGCAGCCTACCATAGTGGTCAATCCACAAGAATTCATTGTCACAGCTTCCCCCAGCAAATCCAAACCTCTATCTGAAGAGTTTGATCTTTCAAACTTGACAGAAGAAGAAAAGCTAGCCAAAATTGAAGCTCTCCAAAAGATGAAAGAAGAAAACTATGAAAGGATAATGAGGACAGAAAGATTGATCAATCAATCTATTGCATCAACTCTGTTCTCTAGCCAAACCTCAGCTCCAACAATATCTACAACAATTCTGAAGGTGCTCACTCCAGCAATTGTGGCTCCTACATTCTATGATGCTGAGCCTTCTCATGTTAAGGAATTTGAACCCTACATCAAATCAAGACCCTTCTCACCACCAAAAGCAAATGGGAAGAACAAGTTACAACTGGACTTTCCATTTCCCAAGGATGATGAAGAGAAGTTGATGGGTAAGGCAATCAAGGAATTCAAGGAGAAGACTAACAGTTGTGTAAGAGAATGGATGGCTGTAATCATAAGGAATGGAAAAGTTCTAAACATATCCAACAGCCATCCTAGATTTGTTGAAGCCAAGAGAGAAGAGACTTCAAGGCTGCTAAGAGAATCTCAACCAAGCACTGAATATCAATATGAAAACTCAGATGAGAAGCAAGCAAGGCTGGCTCAAGAGTTATTGGATGAGGTAGAGGATGAATTGAGGGAACCTGAGGAAGTCCCCAAATTCAAAAAGAAAGGGAAATCAGTCCCCAAATCCAAGAGATTAAAATCACATGCAAGGAGGCCTGTCTCTCCAGAAACTGAAAACAAAGAGACAGTTGGTTCATCATGACCTATTGATGTAAAAGTATTCAACCCAGATGTAAATTTCCATGGTGAGCCTATAGTACCTAAAGAGGAACCAATGAATCTTGACTCCATTGAGGTTCCTTCATTCTTGCTGAAGCCTCAACAGAAGCCTACACAGAAGAAAAGGAAACCAAGGAAGCAACCTTCAAAGGAACCAATTCAAGTTGCTAGTGTACCTGCAATTGTCAGGCAGCCAATCTTGGAAAACAAGGATGATTTTATCTATCAGGCAGATATTGAAGAATACTCTGACATGAATCTTTATCTGGATGAATTGTCAGAAGTAAGAGGAATTGACAAATATAGACATTTGCCTGAAAGATTGGTCTTTGTATACAAGGGAGGAACGGAAAGGACATGGCCACTACAAAGGGTTCTTGGAGAAAATTATCATACCTTAGCCAAACTGTTCTCTGCAATCAAGAGATACACAGGGTTCTCCAAGATAGCAAAAGGGGAGATACTGGACAAAATAGAACAAATAAGGAGGGATTGGAACTCACCATCAAGTCTACCAAGGAAAATGAAGATCCCATACAATGGACAGAAAATCCACCTCCAACCTTTCTGGATGATGGAGTTCATGGATGAAGATGGTAACAGGAGATTCTTCAGGTTAGAAGACCAACTACCAAAGGCTAGTTCTCAATACCTGAGATGGCTACAACAGAAGCTAAATCCAAAGGTAGATGAAGAAGATGCCTTCTATAGGCAACTCCAAATACAGATTGAGTCCAACTCTGCCAAGGAAGGAAAATCAAGGGTGATGCCAACAAGAGGAAAGAAACAGTCCTAATCTGCTCAGTCTAGAGGAGCACTTCTCTGTAAATTTCTCAAACTTTCAGTTTTTAATTATTGTAGCTTAATACAATTTATGTATTGTTCTTTATATATCTTTAGGAATGTTTTGTTATCATCAAGGTCCTGAATTTATGCTTTATTGCCATCAAGTATAAATTGGGGGAGATTGTTAGGAATATGTTGTACTTGATGATAACTTCACAATCAATCAAATTGTTTAAGGTTTTGTAGCTGTCAACGGATGAGGATTTATAACTCTATCCGTTGACAGGTAGCTCATCAACGGATGAGGTTTTGTAGCACACTGCAGTATCACTATGTTATCAGTTGATAGTGTTTTTATCCACAGTCATGTTGACTATCAACGGATAGGCAGAATAGGGTAGCCAATTGTAAATAAGCTATGCTAAGTAATTCTGTCTAAGTGAAAGTGTATCAACGGATGAAGACTAAACAATATCAACGGATACAACTCAAATCCACTCTATCAACGGATACAGCTCAAGTCCCAATATCAACGGATACTGCTCTATACATCATCAACGGATGTCAGTATACATCATCAACGGATAATCATTGACACTGTCTTCTATGATTAGCTGGAGATTAGCAGTTGATAAGGACATGTTTGACTGACAGATCACATGAGTTTATAGTAGATACAAAAAGCAGTATGGCAGCCATACTTTGGAAACACAGAAGAAAGAAGCATTCCATTTACACTATGAATACAAGAAAGGTGCAGGAGACATGTCTGAACACAAGGACAACCTTTCGGCTACATGTGTATTTGGAGTGTAGTAGCAAGTCAACTAGAATTAGATTAGTATTATCTTATTCCAGTAGTACTTGTAAAACTTGGGATATATAACCAAGGGTAGCAACTCTTTGTAGGTTAAGAAAACAGACATATTTGCTTAGGGTTTCTTGAATATCCTTAGAAGCAAAGAGTTGTAAAACGGCAGCTGTGTACATTTTGTATCACAGAGTTTTCTTCAAATAAAAGCTTCAGGTGGTGCATATTAACCACCTGATTTTATATGTGTTTGTGTCTAAATCTTACATTGCAATTATCTCTTCATAAGTTTCTGAAGTTCTTATCAGAAATTTATAAATATCAAGAATTGTATTCAACCCCCCCTTCTACAATTATACAAGTGTGTAATCTGGGAATAACAATATCTGCTATTGTATTTCTGTCCTCTGATTGCCAGATTCTGAGTCATTTTCTGTCTGAGTACATTAGCAACTGACTGAGTCCTTCGACTATTCACCTTGAGAAGATATAGAACATACTCTAGTTCTTCCCAACATTTCAAGCCAATATCATCCTCACCAACTTTGAATACTGTTCCATCAGCCATGAAGTATAAAAGAAAATCCTTGTCTAAGCTCTTCTGATGAACTAACTGCACTGATTCCAGTCTGTCCAAACTCTCTTGAGGAACACCACGACCTGGAACAGCCAGTGAAGAAGGATCTCTAGGACCAGTATATTGCCTTCTGTCTCTATGTGAACCTAGTCCACCCTTATTATTACCAACCTTGCCAGATAAGGCTTTTCCATCAGAAACATTCATTGAGACTCCAGATAACACATTTGGATCAGAAATTGTTCCTTTTCCAAAAACAGATTTCAACTGTGAAGAGTGTAAAGGTGTGATCATTGCTTGTGATGCAACAGAAGTTGTAACTTTCTTCTGTGAACTTTCACCTTCAATGCCTTTTAGCTTGAGTTTAGCCTCTGCTGCAATTTCTTCCTTTGAGAACCGAGAACTTTGACTAACATCAGTCCTTTCTCTGATCACAACACCTTTAACAACAGGTCTAGGAGCTTTTCCTCTTTGTACCTTATCAGACTTTAAAGCTTTAAGATGTTCTTCTTATAAACTCTTTTCCTCAGCTTCAATGTCCTCAATCGTAACTCCTTCCTCATTCTCTTCAATGAACAGCTTAGCAGCCAATTCTTCATCAGTTTGTGGATTAGAAGATAACAACAAACTCTTGGTCCTTGAAGTACCTTGAGTATCAGTATTTCTCCCAACAGACTGTGATTTTGATGACTTGCTAGTTCTCAGAGTTTGAATCTCTTCAGCCTTTTTCTTTCCTTTGTTACTTGCCCCTCCATCTCCAGCACTATCCCTTCTGACAACTCTCTCCCCCTTTTTGACATCATCAGGCATAAGGATAGAAGTAATTAACTCCAGGGAGGTAGCAATAGAATCAATTTTAGCAGATAAATCAGACTGATTCTCTTCAACTTTAACCAGCCTGGCAAAGAGATTATCTTGAGATTTAGAGAATTTTGTAGTCACTAGTTTCGAATCTCTTTCCATCTTCATCTCTCTAGCTACAACCTCATTTCGCAAAGCAGTGATTGCCAAATTAGTATCATCAAATCGTCTATCCATAGTTTTAACTTGAACTATAGTTGCTTTCAAGCAAGAAAGAATCTCTGGATTTGAGATAGTATCAGCACTTTGCTTAACAAACTTAGCTGCTCTTCCTGGTGGAAAAATACAATCTTCTTTGTACCATTCAGCAGCATTCTTGGCAAATTGTGCTCTCTCAACTTCATGAGAAGTACAAGGTTGAGGAAAAGGTGTATGTTTATCATCAGTTTGTACTGGTGCACTCAGAGAAGTATCAGAGTTTGCACTACTGTCACCTTCAGCTTCAACACTTGTAGCTTTAACTGGTTCATCTTCAGCCATAGGTTTAGCAATATCTTCTGTAGGCTTGTCAGGATTTTCTCCATGTTGCTCAGGCTCAGCAACAGGCATTGAATGAGAAGTGACTTTGGTTGCCTGATCAATTTCTTCACCTTCTTCAACAGTGTGGTGAGCATCAGATATTATCTCAGTATGAGATACCACAGCTTCAAGAGGAACAGCCGTAGGTTGATCAGCTACACCAATATCAGAGATAGGATCAGAGAATGGCATAAATGAATGAGGAACATCATTTATCGGAGAAACACCATCTCTTGCATCCTCTTCTGCAGGCATTTTTTCCTCTGCAGGAACTTCATCCTCTGCAGGCATTACATCCTCTGCAGGCATTACATCCTCTGCAGGTATGTCATCTTTCTCATCCTCAACAGGAGGTATTTGCTGTGAAACAATCCTTGGAGCTTCAATATCTTCATCCACAGAATCAGAGACTATCAGTTTTCTTCGTCTCGCTAGAGGTATAGTATCTGAATCCTCTTCACTAGATGGTGACTTAGGCATGTTTGCTCGAGCTTTCATTCTTTTCCCCCTTCTAGTGTAAACAGCTTCAAGAGACTTCCGTTTTGATTTTCTTTGAGTCTCTTCCGCCTGCTTTAGACTTGCATGTCGTTCAGGGTGAGGTTCAGGGTGAGGTGAGTCAGTGTTTGGTTCTGGTTGAGGTTCAGGGTGAGGTTCAGGTTGTTGTTGTTGTTGTTCAGGTTGTTGTTCAGGTTCAGCTTGTTGTGGTTCTTGTTGATCTTGTTGTGGTTCAGGTTGTTGTGGTTCTTGTGGTTGATTGAGAAAATTTCATAGAGCAAGAGGCATGACAAAAGCAGGGAGATTTTCTTTACCAACATCCTTGTTAGTCATATCAGAGAATATTCGCTTATTGACTCTAAAAGGATCAATTGCATCAGTGTCATCAATTTCGAGACCAGGTACACATGCATTGAACAGCATTTGACAGAAACGAGCATAATAAACAGTAGTAGAATCTGACAGTTTATCACCTAAGCTCATCAAAACATGTCGACCAAAATCAAAATTAGTACCATAGAGCAGAGAATACCCGATTTGGAGACTGTCCATTGGAATGGCATCCCAGTTTGTGACTTTCTTCTGGAACGTCCTAGTTATGCAATCAAAGAAGAAATTCCATTCCTTTCTGAGATTTGGTCGCTTTATACTGCCAAGCTTGTCAAGAGATTCCATGTAACCTATCTCTTGTAGCATCTCTCTCATATAAGTTTCATTAACCAGAGTATAAGAAGTATGTGTATCAAACCCCATTGTATCTCGTACAGTCTGTGGAGTAATCACATAATCTTGGTCTTCGTAAGTGAAGATAATGGTAGGAGTTCCACTCTCTCCTCCATCCTCATAAACTGAATTCTGCCAGAATGTAGCAATTTGAGACGCAGAAAGAGTAGCAGGTCCAATCAGAGACTGTCCAATCTCTGAATCCCTCAAAAAGTTCTGCATGAGATGAAACGATTCTGGAACGCGTTGATGATAGAGTGGAGCTTCATAGTTGTTAGGAACAAACCGTAAACCAAGAGCATTGAATGCTTTAGATGCAATTGAGTTAAGAAATTTGCAAGAATTTCCAAAAGATATGTATGTAGAAAAGGTGTTTGCGTGAGTGCCCAAGAGAAAAATAAGAAAACTGTGAGAGTAAGAATAAAGCAAAATCGTTTGGACACAAAAGTGATTAAATTAATGAAAAACTCAATCTCTTATGTAACAAACACTCAATCAGTTCCTTGATTAATGTGTAGTGGGACACGATAATAGGTAAGTGGGACACATTAAAGGGCGAGTGGGTCATGTGCGCCTATTTTTAAAAAGAGTATATTAAAAATTAAAACATTAAAATATTTGATTTGAACAAAAATCAAATAATACTCTTTTAAAAATATCTGGACCCAAGTAAAATCAGAATTTGAAGCGTTTACCTGTTGCCTTTAATAACCAGAATACGAAGCGATTAAGGACTTCGTTCTTACCCATCTCTATTTAAGGCCTAGAGACTTGCTCAGATTATTTCATTAAACCTTTAACCTTTCAGTCTCCCCTGTAAAATCACAAACCCTTCAAACCAAATACTCTTGAAAAACAATGGCTAACCTTACCATCAAAGAAAAGAACCTTCATCTTGTCGAGAATAGAGACATCTTCAGCTATACGCGTGAAGAGTTTGAAGCGTTTGAGTGGGAAAGGCAGCTTGAGACGCTGTGGCTGCAAATGGATGTTGGTCTGGAAGAGCTCGAGAGAGAGAAACCTGCAAGGGTGATCGACATCGATGCTGCCCTCCAAGCAACATTGGCATGGCTCTCCTCGAAGGCATCCTCATCCAACACCACCAACCATTGTTAATGAATATGTCAGCAAAAATAACCTTATCCCTTCAACTTCCACCCAAATAAAGTGGCAAAGATGGGATCTGGGAATTTTTGCTAACAATGGAGTGGTGTGGACGGACCTTTTACTTTCCTGTTGAATAGATTAGCAGATAGAGAGAACAAAAAGATGTAATATTTGCTTGTAATCTCTTTCTTATTATCAATGAAAATTTTGTTTCTCTAATCATATTCATTGTGTTCTGCAACTGTTATTTATGTTATATGAACTGTTCTTCAAGAAAATGAATCAAGAAGAGAATATGAATGTAAGAACCCAGATTTTGGGTGGAATTAAAACTTTTATGTATTTAATGATGTAAGAATGAATAGTGGATATAGCTACAGTGTAATAATTGATAATTGGGAAAGAATGAATGGAATTCGACTTTATTATGTTTATGTCTTGAAGAATGCTAAAGGGTGACAACATAGGTAAGAATAATCTATCTTCTAAAGGAATAAGATATGGCAACTTCAAGCAAGAGAATACTCTCATGTCATCCAGATCGATAACGATTAATCCAGTAGTTCCGTAAAAAGGTTAAGGAACGATCGAAAGAGAATACGGACAATTATACAACCCTAAGAGAACAAGTAAAGAATACAGAATGAATAGTGTTTTGGTGGGAGTATATAATAATATGAGACGACACTATATAGAAGTATTCGGAACGGATTTCCGAGTTCGTATTAGTGATCCAGGGGGAAAATAAGTGTATGTAAAAGCTGTCGGATTCTGAAAAACCGCACTTTTATTTTCTCCGAGAGTTCCCTGGACATTGATAGCCTTAAGTATTTAACGAATGGATTAAAGGAATATAAAATGGAAAGTTAGAATGAAAGATGGAGAATGAAAGTATTAATATTAAAGAGGATTCCCGGTAAACCCTAATTAGAAATCCGTGAAATATTCTCACGAATGATCAATCGAAACGGGTAATAACCGGACACAGAAACAAGCAGAGGAAGCAAGAGTCTTGTGCAAGCTACTAGTATAAATATCTAGTAACTAAACTAGAAGCAAGGAACTAGCACCTTAGAGGAAGAACTAAGTACTTAGCAAGTAACTACCTAGTTAAGCTTTAACCACCATAAAACCAACACATGTCTTGCCATTTGAGCATCCAACACCTCATCACTTTATTAAAGTGACTTTTACAAGATATTATGTTGTAAGTGGATGAGAGTGAAGGAGATTAAAACACAAAAATCAAAAGAACCAAGCAACTTTCTCCCCCCCCTTGCAAAGAACCATTCGGCCACTTCCATTAATTCCAAATCCAAACTCAACCTTCCCACCATTGTTTGTTCTTGAAATAATTAAGGTGAGTCTTACATTTCATAAAACTTATCTCCTCAAAATCTTAGCTTCAAACTCATCCATTTCCATTTTCAAATAAATCATTCAAGAGGAGCATGAATAGTGTTCTTCTTGAACAAACTTGGTTTTCTTGATTTTTCATGGTTGATATAGCAAGCATAATCACTCCTAAGGACCATACAAGGCTTAGTAAGGCTATATCACTATCTAAGGAAGGTATAAAGCTCTTGAAACCCTAACCCTTGTTTGAGATTTAAGCATGTTTTTGATAGTTATAACTTAGTTATGGTTATGTTAAAGTTATAAGCATGATTATGTATGGATTTTGGATTAATGATGTAAATAGCTAGATGAACGGAAAGGCATTGCTTGGCCTCAGTTCATGTGTATAAGTCATGTATATGTTGTTTGGGTTGGATTCTATGTTTATGGGAAGATTCGAAATTGATAGATATTCGATTTACAGCCGTTATAATGCCCGATTTTTCAATACCATGTTTTGTATGCCATTTTCCATGTCAAACCCCTACTTTCCAGAGACCTTATCTGCCATGATAGGATAAGTAATGTTCTAAGCTTCGTTTTGATATAAAGATCACATGAAACAGACTTACGGTTTAAGATTTATGACCAAATTACTAAAAGTAGTTCGAATCCGTAAACGAAAGTTCGTAACAGAAATTGAACCCTCGTAAGCTATGTAACGTTATGGCGAATCTTGGTAAATAAATACTAGGGGTAAGAAGGAAGGTGTGAAAGAAAACCGTATGTCAAAAAGAGCATTTTTCGATTTATTAAAAATGTTCGAGTCAAGGTTAAACGCGAACGAACCCCTAAAAGACGACTCTTTTATAACTTTGGTAAAACACTTAGAAAACGGGCGATAAAACTCGGAGTATAATATTGGTTCGTAACGATCAACCTTAGAACTCATATGACTTAAGTATGTCCCAAGTATAAGTGCAGTGACATGTCGTATTAACGAACGAATGTCGGGTCGGATCAGCGATAATAAGTAATCCACTAAAAGGGGTATAACGAGATAATTCGAGAACGTGTTTCGATTTAAGTATAACTTAACTTTTAATATGTTAAGTGATTAATCCCGAATGCCTTGGCTATTTATAGATCACCAGGCTGAACCGGGACCCGCTACCACTACCCCTTACCGTACTCGACCACCAGGCAAGTTTCAATTCCCTTCTTTTAGGCTGTTGTTGTGATTGAATAAATAGATATATATGATTGCTGATATACATATGCCATTGCATGCATGCCTACTTTCAAGTTGAATTGATATACTTGTTCCCTGAATGTTATTGTTGGCTTATAAGCTAGATAGTTAGATATCAGTTATAAGCCGAGGATTGTAAGACCCTCATAGAAGGGCATATACATCTTATTAATCAAATATAGACCGGGAGTCAATATTCCTTGATATATCGAGATTACCTCGGAAGAAAGTATTTAAGTAAATATTTTCTATTATTCAAGCGACGAATATTATTTGAATATTCGTTCGAGATTATTTATTTAATGATCCTTACTTCAAATAATTATTTGAACGTAACTATTCAACGAATAATATTTCTCAATATTCATTCAGAGTCGAATTGATTATCGACTATTATTTCGAATATTCTTCTAAAGATAAGACTATTAAATGAATATTAATTGGATATTCTTTTAGAATATTATTTTATTAAATAAATATTACTTTTGAATATTCATTTAAGATATTAAATACTTGATGAATATTATTTTAATATTCATCTGAAGCTTGAATTAATTATCGAATATTATCTCGAATATTCCGTAAGGCTTGGATTACTAAATGAATATTACTTGATATTCATTTAGGATATTATTCATTAAATGAATATCACTTTTGAATATTCATTTAAATTCTTAATTAATTATGAATATTACCTTAAATATTCTTTTCAGGTCTTAATAATTAATGAATATTGTTTTGAATATTCATTTAAATATTTATTTATTCAATAAATATTCTCCTGATATTTCTTCATGGATTATTTTGAAAAATACTCTGATTAAAGATATTCTTTCATATTCCCAAATATTCTTTAAATATTTTAACTCAATAAATATTCTCTGAATATTTATTCCATACTTAGAATAATCTCGATAAGGTTTATCTTCTTCGATTATTACAGAAAATATCTCGGAGTCATATTATTATTAATCTTATATCAAGAAAGGTTCTCAGACATCATTCTTCTTTGAGTCTATCTCCTTAATAATAAGGGAACCTTACTTGGAAAATGTTATTTATCTTGTCGACTTCCCGGTCATAAAGTATTCCCTTCACCCGCAACTCGGGTGCTGTTGACTTATTAAGTCGTTGCTTACCTTCTCATCTTTCGAGGGGTAAGATTACTGGAACAAGTTGATATCCGTTACGAAGTAATAGCTTGGGAGTTATTGGTAAATTTTCCTTTCCAACTAGATACGACTACTTTGTGGAGTCTTATCAACAAGTATTATACTTGGGGAAAGGGGGACGAACGTTACATTCAGAATCATGAATTCTATTTGAACTAGGAGTCGTGTAAGAGGCCGAGTAGCGTCGGTCCATCCCCTTTGGCCCAACCGTTGGCCGGGGAGAGCTAGTAAGGCGGTATACAAGTAAAGCCGTCAGTTCTTCCTTCTACCGGTAGTAAATCTAAATTGAGCTGTACGATCTCGACTGATCATCAAGATTGGAACAGCGGGCGCGGTGAATACTCCATCATTGGTTCATCATCCAAATTTATTTATTTCCTGCAACATGATTACTGTTGGCAGAGTTGGAAAAGTGTCATAACTGGAATTGCAACCTTTTCTTGCAAGTTCCTCTTCTTAATAACAATAAGAATATCTCGCTTACTTTGATGTAGCAGATATTTCTTCAAACAAATACTTTCAGTTACCTTATAACTTCATCGTTCATATTATACTGGCATCATTTCCGGAAATGCATGGCATATGGTTTGAAAGATAGCTTCGAACTGTTTTAAATTACCGTTCAGTTATATATTTGTTGGTGGGCTTTCGCTCACCCTTGCTTTGTTTATATTATGTCACAACAACAGCTAGGGCAGATGGCTCGCGTCAGGCGCACTCGGCGCAAGCAGGTTACCCGACCCACCGGACTACCCGCTGAGATGCTAGCCGCCATTGCTGAGGTAGCATAGTTAGACAGCTTTTGTTTCCTGTTTAACTATATGTATAATTAATGTAATTAACGGCAAAACTTTTAAACCTATGATGTTATCCTTTTGGGATTGTAATAACTTTTATTCGTAAACCCTTTAATGTAAGACTTATTTCAATTTCATCTCTGGGACTATAACTGTTGTGTGTGTGAGTGGTAATTATTGTGGGGTCACAGCATGTGATTTATTTATTGTGGACTCAAGTCAAGTATTATGAATGGATGTAAGACCGTAACCACCAGATCCCTGACCCCGGATCTGGGGGTGTTACAGAGATGGTATCAGAGCGAGAGTTATATATCCCAAGAGATGATACGACGTTATATAATAATAAATTCAAAATTATAATAAGAACCCTTGCCAGGTTCACCTAAAACCCTTACGGGAACTTTTTAAGTATCATGATAGTAACATAGTTCGTCTTGTGTAGGCGAGCGACTTGTCGGCCCAGGAGGCAGCTGCGAGACAGCATGATGAGGACATGTTCCGGACTAGGGACCCATACTATGAGCACTTGCCTGAGGAGGATACTGAGCCTGAGGAGGAGGACGCTGAGGAGGTCCAGGTTGAGGCTGATACTGATGTGATCGAGTCTGAGGAGGAGGACCCTGAGGAGGTCCAGGATGATGCTGACACAGATGTTGTTGAGACTGAGGGGGAGGAGGACCCGGAGGGGATCCAGACAGGACAGGATGCTGAGTTAGTGGTTGAGGATGATGATTATTGGGTTGTGACTGAGATCAGGACTATGGGAGATGACACTGACATGACCACGGATCAGGTGGTGCCGGTATATGAGGGTGTTGAGGGAGATATAGATGAGCCAGTAGTTGGTGCTGTAGGGAGTTCTGGACTTTTTGTGCCACTCCTCCCTGTTGAGAGAGCCCCTACCCCACCACCACTACCTGTGAGCCCGTACCCCGACGAGTTTGAGGAGCTTACCCCAGAGCCCCAGCAGGCAGAGACTGCCGCCCCAGCTGAGCCATCCACCCCACCTCATGCCCCGATAGGAGGAGTCCCAGTATGTGTTCACAACTTGATTGTGAACGGGCTTTATAGAGAGTTGTCTGTGGCAGATGCCAGGTTGGCAGAGTCTAGGAGTGAGTTAGCAGCAGAGAGAGCCGCCCGGATGAGGGTGCAGGGCAGGAGGACTATCAGTGACAGAGTTGGGTTTAGGGCTGTGACCCGCATCGAGCTGAGGGCTCGGGTGAGGGTGCGACAGTTGCCTACTGATGGGCATGGTAGGGTAGACAGAGCAGAGGCTGAGGAGGTTTTCCGCATCGCCATGGGGAGGGTTCGGAGGATGTTTCGTCGTGGCGGCTGATTTCAGATGTAGTGATGCAGTGGTCTAGTTGTCTAGTCATGTACGGACATAGTAGTGCCGGCTTTTGTAGGGATGGTTCTCTTGTACTTGTTTTCCCTTTTTGCAGACTAGACAGATAGACAGCGTATTTCACTTTTGACTTGTTGTTGTTGTTAGGATGGCTGTACTTTAAACTATCGTTGTAACTCGGATGTTGTACCTTTTCGGTACCTGGTATATATTTGTTTCCATTTCAGTCATTACAATTTTGTTGGGATGTGATCACGAGTTTATTAGTATATGTATTACTTTTCGATTAAGTTGCCATGAGATATAAAAACTGTGGGATTTTAAACCCAATCATGTAAAGAATTGTGCAAGGAAAAATCCTCTAAAACAGATAAGTTAACCTAATGTATAATTTTCCAAATTTTCAGTAAAATGCCTCCAAGACGAATGGGCACTAGGGCTAACCCCCGCGAATCTACTGACCAAGAGAGTCACAACCAACACGAGGAAAACCGTGAAAGTAGTGAGGAACAAGATCAGGACTATAATGAGCAAGAAGATTCCCAGTATGGAGCAGAAGATGAACCCCTGTACTCTGAAGAATTTGAAAGGGAAATAGAGGGTGGAGAAACTGAAGTAGAACAGGAAGGGGAGAACCAGGGCGGAAACCCCATGGGCCAGTTTATGGATCTACTTAGGCAGAATTTGAACCAATACCCCCAACCACCACCAAGCAACAACACTTCAGTGGCAAATTCCTTTAGGGCATTTAAGTCCGTTAAGCCCCCAGAGTTCCACGGATCGGCTGATCCCGTTGAGGCGAGGGCCTGGATCAAGGAAATGGAAAAGTCTTTTTAGATTCTGAGTATCAATGAGGCTCAGAAGACTGTTTTTGCTACTTACCTACTAAAGGGAGAGGCCAATTATTGGTGGGAAGCCAAGAAAAACATGGAGACTGATGCTGTCATAGCCTGGGAAAGGTTCAAACAATTATTCCTGGAGAAGTACTTCCCGAAGTTCATGAAAACCCAGATGGAACTTAAGTTCTTGGAACTGAAACAGAACAATATGTCAGTGGCTGACTATGAGGCTAAATTTACTGAGCTATCGAGATTTGTGCCAGAGTTTGTAGACACAGAAGAGAAGAAAGCTAACAGGTTTCAACAAGGGCTGAAACAGTGGATCCAGAATAGGGTGGCTGTTTTAGAGATTACAGATTATGCCACCTTGGTGCAGAAGGCAACCATTGTGGAGGCTGGTAGTGATCAGATGCAGAGAGAGAGAGAGAGAGAAAGGGGGGATAAAGAGAAAGCATGTTAGTATGGGCAGAAGATCCGCTGGAGGAAAACCCCCAACCATGTTT
This sequence comes from Saposhnikovia divaricata, assembly GCA_036435485.1. Taxonomy (NCBI): domain Eukaryota; kingdom Viridiplantae; phylum Streptophyta; class Magnoliopsida; order Apiales; family Apiaceae; genus Saposhnikovia; species Saposhnikovia divaricata. The sequence continues at coordinate 61,647,431 of CM071595.1, read as the reverse complement.
AATCGAGGAGCGGTTTCCCTACCAGGGAGGAATGTAGGGTTTAAACCATCTGCGAGCGTAAGTGTGAGCCAGGGCGGCCACCAATCAGGAATGTCCCGTTCCAACCCTTCTCGACCTCCATTGCCATTGTGTGCTACTTGTGGGAAGAGGCACTCCGGGGTGTGCAACTTGAAGCAGATAAACTGTTATAAGTGTGGGCGAGCTGGGCATTATGCTACCTCTTGCACCACGGTCATCCCTAGCAGCACAACCTGTTTCCAGTGTGGACAGCGAGGGCACATGAGGAAGGATTGCCCAAAGAGCAAACCAGCAGCATCAGGAGCAAGCAAGGTTGCCTCAAATAGGCCACCGACTGCTAGGACTTTCAATATGTCAGTACAAGATGCCGTGAGGGACACAGATGTGATAGTAGGTACTTTTTCTCTCAATTCAGTCAGTGCAAATGTCTTATTTGATTCAGGAGCAACTAAGTCTTTTATATCTAGAGATTTTGCGCATAAGTTGAAACTTAAAACCCAGCAACTAAGAGATTCCTTACAAGTAGAAATAGCTAATCAGGAAATCGTACCGGTTAATCAAATTCACCCCGATTGTAAGCTAGAAATAGGAGGACGATCCTTCTATGTCGATTTAATTCCTTTTAAGCTAGGGGAATTCGATGTCATTTTGGGTATGGATTGGTTGTCTCGCAATGATGCGCGGATAGACTGTAAAGGGAAAAAGGTTAAGTTGAAAGCCCCAGGGAAGAAAGAAATAGTGTTTAAGGGGATGCGACAGACCCAGAAAATTCTGACTATGGCGCAAACCAAGAGATTGTTACGAAAAGGGAACGAGGCTTATTTAGCCTACGTTATAGATACTCAGAAGGAAGTGCCAAGATTGCAAGACATTCTGGTAGTTAATGAGTTCGAGGACGTGTTCCCACAAGATCTTCCTGGACTACCACCTGATAGGGTAATTGAGTTTGCCATCGAATTAGCCCCGGGGACGGCGCCAGTTTCGAAGGCCCCGTACCGACTAGCCCCAGTAGAAATGAAGGAGCTAGCTAAACAATTACAGGAATTGTTGGATAAGGGCATGATAAGGCCCAGTGTGTCGCCTTGGGGCGCACCGGTGTTGTTTGTTAAAAAAAAGGATGGAAGTATGAGGTTATGCATCGACTACAGAGAATTGAACAAGCTAACCATAAAGAATAAGTATCCATTGCCCAGGATAGACGATTTGTTTGACCAACTAAGAGGAGCTGAATACTTCTCTAAGATTGATTTGAGAACGGGATATCACCAACTGAAGATCAAACCTGAAGATATCCCGAAGACTGCATTCCGCACCAGATATGGACATTATGAGTTCTTGGTTATGTCATTTGGATTGACCAACGCCCCAGCAGCCTTCATGGACCTAATGAATAGAGTGTTCAAGGAATGTTTGGACAAATTCGTGATAGTTTTCATTGATGATATTCTCATCTACTCAAAGACAGAGGCAGAACACGCTGAACATTTAAGGATAACCTTAGAAATGCTCAGGAAGGAGCAGTTATATGCCAAGTTCTCCAAGTGTGAGTTTTGGAAAAATGAGGTACAATTCTTAGGGCACGTGATCAATAGAGAAGGAGTGTTGGTTGACCCCTCCAAGATAGAAGCAGTTTCAAACTGGGAACGGCCAACTACTCCAACCGAGGTGAGAAGTTTCATTGGACTGGCCGGATATTACAGGAGATTTGTCCAAGACTTTGCGAAACTCGCAGCTCCATTAACTCGACTTACCCGTAAAACCGAGAAATTTGAATGGACTGAGAAATGCGAGAAGAGTTTCCAAGAGTTAAAGAAGAGGCCGGTGACAGCCCCAGTGCTGGCATTACCTGATGGAAAAGGAGATTTCGTGATTTACAGTGATGCTTCGCATAAAGGACTAGGATGCGTGCTTATGCAGCACGGCAAGGTAATAGCGTATGCGTCTAGGCAATTGAAGGATTATGAAGTCAGATATCCCACGCATGATCTAGAACTAGCAGCCATAGTCTTCGCTTTAAAGATTTGGAGACACTACCTGTATGGGGAAAAATGCGAGATTTACACAGACCATAAGAGCCTCAAATACATTTTCACTCAGAAAGAGCTTAATATGCGTCAGAGGAGATGGTTAGAGTTAATCAAGGATTACGACTGTGAAATTCGCTATCACCCGGGCAAAGCCAATGTGGTGGCTGACGCCCTTAGTCGGAAAGAGAAGCTCAAGATGATAACTTCAGAGAAAGAGCTAGTGAAGGATTTTGAGAAGTTGGAAATCGAGGTTAAGTTACCTGGAGAGGGCCAAGAAAAGTTAATGGAAATTAGAATCCAACCTCCATTGCTAGAAAAGATTAGACTGTGCCAGGAACGGATGATGGAGGAAGAAAAGAACTCCACAGAAGAGCTAATGATCGGGGAGGAAATTAAGTGCGAAAGAGACAAGGAAGGGATCATGAGGTACACATACAGGATATGGATCCCAAATGTTCAGGAGCTCAAGGATGAGATTTTAAATGAGGCACACAACTCAAGATACTCAGTGCACCCCGGTAGCACTAAAATGTATAGGGATTTGAAGGAGTATTACTGGTGGCCCAATATGAAAAAGGACGTAGCAGAGTGGGTAAGCAGATGCTTGACCTGCCAACGAGTGAAGGCAGAGCACCAGAAACCCAGCGGACTTCTACATCCCTTAGAGATTCCAGAATGGAAATGGGAACATATAGCCATGGATTTCGTAGTAGGTTTACCAAGGACCAAGGCTAATCATGACGCCATATGGGTAATTGTAGATCGACTGACGAAATCGGCTCACTTTCTCCCGATCAACGAAAGGTACACGGTCGACAGACTATTGGACATCTACTTAAAAGAGATAGTGGCGCGACATGGAGTCCCAGTCGCAATAGTATCCGATCGAGATCCTAGATTTAACTCCAGGTTTTGGAGAAGTTTCCAAGAATGTGTAGGGACCCGGCTGAACATGAGCACAGCCTACCACCCCCAGACAGATGGGCAAAGTGAAAGGACCATCCAAACGCTAGAGGATATGTTGAGAGTCTGTGTGATAGACTTCAAGGGGAGTTGGGATGATCACTTGCCATTGGTTGAGTTCTCCTATAATAACAGTTATCATTCAAGCATTGGGATGCCACCTTATGAGGCCCTTTATGGAAGAAAATGTCGATCTCCCTTGTATTGGGATGAAGTTGGAGAGCGAAAGATGCTCGGGCCCGAAGTGGTCCAACGAACTAAAGATGCAGTAGATCTAATCAGAGGATGGTTGGTAGCAGCCCAGGATCGACAAAAGAAATATGTCGATTTAGCTCGGAAAGGCAAGGAATACGAAGTAGGGGACCTAGTGCTCTTGAAAGTGTCACCTTGGAAAGGTTTAATGAGATTTGGGAAGAAAGGAAAGCTGAGTCCCAGGTACATTGGACCATTTGAGATCTTGAGACGGATTGGGGAACTAGCTTATGAGCTCGCATTGCCCCCGAATCTACAACAGGTGCACAATGTGTTCCATGTTTCGATGCTGAGGAAGTATAATACGGATGCTAAGCATATTGTAGAGTATGAGCAAGTGGACATGCAACCAGACCTGACCTATGTGGAGCAACCTGTGGAAATCATAGACCAGAAAGAACAAGTGCTCCGAAACAAGGTCATTCAGCTAGTCAGAGTTTTGTGGCAGAACCACAATGTAGAAGAATCCACCTGGGAACTTGAAAGCGAAATGCAAGAAAAGTACCCCCACTTGTTTTCAAACTGATTCCGGGACGGAATCCTTTTAAGGAGGGGAGACTGTAAGAACCCAGATTTTGGGTGGAATTAAAACTTTTATGTATTTAATGATGTAAGAATGAATAGTGGATATAGCTACAGTGTAATAATTGATAATTGGGAAAGAATGAATGGAATTCGACTTTATTATGTTTATGTCTTGAAGAATGCTAAAGGGTGACAACATAGGTAAGAATAATCTATCTTCTAAAGGAATAAGATATGGCAACTTCAAGCAAGAGAATACTCTCATGTCATCCAGATCGATAACGATTAATCCAGTAGTTCCGTAAAAAGGTTAAGGAACGATCGAAAGAGAATACGGACAATTATACAACCCTAAGAGAACAAGTAAAGAATACAGAATGAATAGTGTTTTGGTGGGAGTATATAATAATATGAGACGACACTATATAGAAGTATTCGGAACGGATTTCCGAGTTCGTATTAGTGATCCAGGGGGAAAATAAGTGTATGTAAAAGCTGTCGGATTCTGAAAAACCGCACTTTTATTTTCTCCGAGAGTTCCCTGGACACTGATAGCCTTAAGTATTTAACGAATGGATTAAAGGAATATAAAATGGAAAGTTAGAATGAAAGATGGAGAATGAAAGTATTAATATTAAAGAGGATTCCCGGTAAACCCTAATTAGAAATCCGTGAAATATTCTCACGAACGATCAATCGAAACGGGTAATAACCGGACACAGAAACAAGCAGAGGAAGCAAGAGTCTTGTGCAAGCTACTAGTATAAATATCTAGTAACTAAACTAGAAGCAAGGAACTAGCACCTTAGAGGAAGAACTAAGTACTTAGCAAGTAACTACCTAGTTAAGCTTTAACCACCATAAAACCAACACATGTCTTGCCATTTGAGCATCCAACACCTCATCACTTTATTAAAGTGACTTTTACAAGATATTATGTTGTAAGTGGATGAGAGTGAAGGAGATTAAAACACAAAAATCAAAAGAACCAAGCAACTTTCTCCCCCCCCCTTGCAAAGAACCATTCGGCCACTTCCATTAATTCCAAATCCAAACTCAACCTTCCCACCATTGTTTGTTCTTGAAATAATTAAGGTGAGTCTTACATTTCATAAAACTTATCTCCTCAAAATCTTAGCTTCAAACTCATCCATTTCCATTTTCAAATAAATCATTCAAGAGGAGCATGAATAGTGTTCTTCTTGAACTAACTTGGTTTTCTTGATTTTTCATGGTTGATATAGCAAGCATAATCACTCCTAAGGACCATACAAGGCTTAGTAAGGCTATATCACTATCTAAGGAAGGTATAAAACTCTTGAAACCCTAACCCTTGTTTGAGATTTAAGCATGTTTTTGATAGTTATAACTTAGTTATGGTTATGTTAAAGTTATAAGCATGATTATGTATGGATTTTGGATTAATGATGTAAATAGCTAGATGAACGGAAAGGCATTGCTTGGCCTCAGTTCATGTGTATAAGTCATGTATATGTTGTTTGGGTTGGATTCTATGTTTATGGGAAGATTCAAAATTGATAGATATTCGATTTACAGCCGTTATAATGCCCGATTTTTCAATACCATGTTTTGTATGCCATTTTCCATGTCAAACCCCTACTGTCCAGAGACCTTATCTGCCATGATAGGATAAGTAATGTTCTAAGCTTCGTTTTGATATAAAGATCACATGAAACGGACTTACGGTTTAGGATTTATGACCAAATTACTAAAAGTAGTTCGAATCCGTAAACGAAAGTTCGTAACAGAAATTGAACCCTCGTAAGCTATGTAACGTCATGGCGAATCTTGGTAAATAAATACTAGGGGTAAGAAGGAAGGTGTGAAAGAAAAACGTATGTCAAAAAGAGCATTTTTCGATTTATTAAAAATGTTCGAGTCAAGGTTAAACGCGAACGAACCCCTAAAAGACGACTCTTTTATAACTTTGGTAAAACACTTAGAAAACGGGCGATAAAACTCGGAGTATAATATTGGTTCGTAACGATCAACCTTAGAACTCATATGACTTAAGTATGTCCCAAGTATAAGTGCAGTGACATGTCGTATTAACGAACGAATGTCGGGTCGGATCAGCGATAATAAGTAATCCACTAAAAGGGGTATAACGAGATAATTCGAGAACGTGTTTCGATTTAAGTATAACTTAACTTTTAATATGTTAAGTGATTAATCCCGAATGCCTTGGCTATTTATAGATCACCAGGCTGAACCGGGACCCGCTACCACTACCCCTTACCGTACTCGACCACCAGGCAAGTTTCAATTCCCTTCTTTTAGGCTGTTGTTGTGATTGAATAAATAGATATATATGATTGCTGATATACATATGCCATTGCATGCATGCCTACTTTCAAGTTGAATTGATATACTTGTTCCCTGAATGTTATTGTTGGCTTATAAGCTAGATAGTTAGATATCAGTTATAAGCCGAGGATTGTAAGACCCTCATAGAAGGGCATATACATCTTATTAATCAAATATAGACCGGGAGTCAATATTCCTTGATATATCGAGATTACCTCGGAAGAAAGTATTTAAGTAAATATTTTCTATTATTCAAGCGACGAATATTATTTGAATATTCGTTCGAGATTATTTATTTAATTATCCTTACTTCAAATAATTATTTGAACGTAACTATTCGACGAATAATATTTCTCAATATTCATTCAGAGTCAAATTGATTATCGACTATTATTTCGAATATTCTTCTAAAGATGAGACTACTAAATGAATATTAATTGGATATTCTTTTAGAATATTATTTTATTAAATAAATATTACTTTTGAATATTCATTTAAGATATTAAATACTTGATGAATATTATTTTAATATTCATCTGAAGCTTGAATTAATTATCGAATATTATCTCGAATATTCCGTAAGGCTTGGATTACTAAATGAATATTACTTGATATTCATTTAGGATATTATTCATTAAATGAATATCACTTTTGAATATTCATTTAAATTCTTAATTAATTATGAATATTACCTTAAATATTCTTTTCAGGTCTTAATAATTAATGAATATTGTTTTGAATATTCATTTAAATATTTATTTATTCAATAAATATTCTCCTGATATTTCTTCAGGGATTATTTTGAAAAATACTCTGATTAAAGATATTCTTTCATATTCCCAAATATTCTTTAAATATTTTAATACTTAGAATAATCTCGATAAGGTTTATCTTCTTCGATTATTACAGAAAATATCTCGGAGTCATATTATTATTAATCTTATATCAAGAAAGGTTCTCAGACATCATTCTTCTTTGAGTCTATCTCCTTAATAATAAGGGAACCTTACTTGGAAAATGTTATTTATCTTGTCGACTTCCCGGTCATAAAGTATTCCCTTCACCCGCAACTCGGGTGCTGTTGACTTATTAAGTCGTTGCTTACCTTCTCATCTTTCGAGGGGTAAGATTACTGGAACAAGTTGATATCCGTTACCAAGTAATAGCTTGGGAGTTATTGGTAAATTTTCCTTTCCAACTAGATACGACTACTTTGTGGAGTCTTATCAACAAGTATTATACTTGGGGAAAGGGGGACGAACGTTACATTCAGAATCATGAATTCTATTTGAACTAGGAGTCGTGTAAGAGGCCGAGTAGCGCCGGTCCATCCCCTTTGGCCCAACCGTTGGTCGGGGAGAGCTAGTAAGGCGGTATAAAAGTAAAGCCGTCAGTTCTTCCTTCTACCGGTAGTAAATCTAAATTGAGCTGTACGATCTCGACTGATCATCAAGATTGGAATAGCGGGCGCGGTGAATACTCCATCATTGGTTCATCATCCAAATTTATTTATTTCCTGCAACATGATTACTGTTGGCAGAGTTGGAAAAGTGTCATAACTGGAATTGCAACCTTTTCTTGCAAGTTCCTCTTCTTAATAACAATAAGAATATCTCGCTTACTTTGATGTAGCAGATATTTCTTCAAACAAATACTTTCAGTTACCTTATAACTTCATCGTTCATATTATACTGGCATCATTTCCGGAAATGCATGGCATATGGTTTGAAAGATAGCTTCGAACTGTTTTAAATTACCGTTCAGTTATATATTTGTTGGTGGGCTTTCGCTCACCCTTGCTTTGTTTATATTATGTCACAACAACAGCTAGGGCAGATGGCTCGCGTCAGGCGCACTCGGCGCAAGCAGGTTACCCGACCCACCGGACTACCCGCTGAGATGCTAGCCGCCATTGCTGAGGTGGCATAGTTAGACAGCTTTTGTTTCCTGTTTAACTATATGTATAATTAATGTAATTAACGGCAAAACTTTTAAACCTATGATGTTATCCTTTTGGGATTGTAATAACTTTTATTCGTAAACCCTTTAATGTAAGACTTATTTCAATTTCATCTCTGGGACTATAACTGTTGTGTGTGTGAGTGGTAATTATTGTGGGGTCACAGCATGTGATTTATTTATTGTGGACTCAAGTCAAGTATTATGAATGGATGTAAGACCGTAACCACCAGATCCCTGACCCCGGATCTGGGGGTGTTACAAAACTGATTAAAGTAATCATATAAAGAACACATTCATCAACTATCCACTGATTAACAGTTGTCAAAAACCCTACTTACTCCAAGACTTTCAAATTGTCCAAGTGAAAATTTACCTTAGAGTACAAATCACGAATCAACAGCGTTTGTCAATTCTCCAACTTTATCACCGAAACCCTTTCATAAATTGCACAGTTGTGAATATTTGTGTGTGTGAAGCAGAGTTTACTAAATCAATTTTTAGAGCATCTAATTTTTCATAAAATCCATAAAGTAAATCAATAAACACTGGATGCACAAACTGTCATAGTAAACACTGACTGTATGATGAAAGCTAAACTCTGAAGTAATCGAACTTTATTCAGTAATTTTTTTTATTTTATACCCCCTTTATATACATTTTTTTTTTATTTGCATCATTTTTTTTTTATCATTTTTTTTTATTTTTCATTCCAGTAATCAGAGGTTGGAACCAGTCACCAAAAATTCAAAAATTTTAGCCCTTATCATTTTGATAAGTTCCTGGGTCATCCTAGTATTTAACTAGTCACCAAAAATCAGAGAATTTTAGCACATATTATATACCAATAGGTTCCTGGGTCATCCTAGTATCCAACATAATCTCAAAGGAATATAACAACCTCTATACATTTTCTTTGGGGTATTGCAGTAAACATTTTATTCTATCAGAGTATAACTAACAGAGTTTAGAGTTCATCAACATCAGTAGTTCTTCATGAAAGGTAATGCACACAGTTTTTATAGACTCAGAGTTTAGGACAAAATAAACTAAGAGATGCTATAAATATGAGCCAGTATCATGCTGTGTTAACTTTCTGCACAATCTAAGATTAGATCATAATAACTCAGAAAGATTCATGATTAATTGCTGAGAATCATGCTTCATACATATTTCTTCATTGGTGTTTTCATTCAGACAAAAATCGACTCAAAGTTCACAGAGTTTATCAAAATTATTAACAGTGTATGACATACAGACATGCTGACAGAGTTTAACAGAGTATGCATAACAGAGTTTAATCAACAGAGCTCACTTAACATTTAACCAATCAGGAAATATGATTAATACATCACATAAGTAAAGTTTGAATCTAACCAACATTTCTAGTCAAAACCAGAGACCATTCCTAGTTCATTAACCAGCCTTGTAAATGTAGCTTCACTCAATGGTTTAGTGAAGATATCTGCAAGCTGTTGTTCTGTAGATACAAAATGTAGTTCAATATTTCCTTCTTCCACATGTTCTCTGATGAAGTGGTACCTTATGCTGATGTGCTTGGTCATTGAATGCTGTACTGGATTACCTGTCATAGCAATAGCACTTTGGTTATCACAGTAAATAGGTATATTACTGTACCTCAATCCATAATCAAGCAATTGATTCTTCATCCATAAGATCTGTGCACAACAGCTACCAGCTGCAATATACTCTGCTTCAGCTGTAGATGTGGAGATTGATTTCTGTTTCTTGCTGTACCAGGAAACAAGTCTGTCACCAAGAAATTGACAACTTCCACTAGTACTCTTTCTGTCTACCTTGCAGCCTGCAAAGTCTGCATCAGAATACCCAAGTAGCTTGAAATCTTATTCTCTGGGGTACCACAGACCTAAAGATATGGTGCCCTTGAGATACTTGAAGATTCTTTTCACAGCTGTCAAATGTGGCTCTCTAGGATCTGCCTGAAACCTTGCACAAAGACAGGTTGCATACATGATGTCAGGCCTACTTGATGTCAAGTATAGAAGAGAACCTATCATGCCCCTGTAGTTTGTCATATCCACTGAAACTCCTGTGTCTTTGTCCAATTTAGTTGCTGTTGCCATGGGAGTTGATGCAGATGAACAGTCAAGCATACCAAATTTCTTGAGAAGATTTCTGGTGTATTTTTCTTGATTAATGAAAATTCCATCTTCTGTTTGTTTCACCTGTAGGCCTAGAAAGTAACTAAGCTCTCCCATCATGCTCATTTGATATCTGGACTGCATGAGCTTGGCAAACTTCTTACAGAGTTTATCATTAGTAGACCCAAAGATGATGTCATCAACATAAATTTGAACTAAAAGGAGGTCACTTCCTTGATTGAAATAAAACAGAGTTTTGTCAATTGTTCCTCTGTTGAATCCACTTTATAGAAGAAACTGAGCAAGTGTCTCATACCATGCTCTTGGTGCCTGCTTAAGTCCATATAGTGCCTTATCTAGCCTGTAGACATAATCTGGATATTTGGGGTCCACAAATCCTGGTGGTTGTTCAACAAACACTTCTTCTTCAAGTTTTCCATTCAGAAAAGCACTTTTCACATCCATCTGGAACACTTTGAATTTCTTGTGAGAGGCATATGCTAGAAAAATTCTGATTGCCTCCAATCTTGCAACTGGAGCAAATGTTTCATCATAGTCTATTCCTTCCTGCTGTGAATAGCCTTTTGCTACCAGTCTAGCCTTGTTCCTTGTGATAACACCTTCACTGTCAGTCTTGTTTCTGAAAACCCATTTAGTACCCACAATAGATCTGTTCTTTGGCCTTGGTACAAGGGTCCAAACTTCATTCCTTTCAAATTCATTTAACTTTTCCTGCATTGCTGTTATCCAGTCTGCATCTTGAAGAGCTTCTTCCACTTTCTTTGGTTCATTTTTAGACAAGAATGCATGAAACAGACATTCACTTGCAGTAGCACTTCTTGTCTTTACTTTTGCATCTGGATCACCAATTATCAAATCAGGTGTATGTGATTTAGTCCATTTCCTAGCAGAAGGCAAATGACTTCTATCAGCATGTGATCCTCCCCCTTGATCCATGCTCTCCTGATTTTGTTATGATCTATCTTCGTTTTCTGAGACTCCCCCTGAATTTGACTGCCCAGAGTCAGAATTTGAATTTTCAGAGTTTGAAGCATCAGAGTTTGATCCAGATTTTTCAGTTGACTCAGTATCTGTGTTTGAGTTTTCATCTTGATCATGCTCCCCCTCAACTGGTTCTCCCCTTTGTTGTGACTGAGAAGTTTCTCCAGAATTTACCAGTAGAGGTTCAGAGTTTGTTTCAACAGAGTCTGTCAGAATTGTTTCATCAGAGTTTCCTTCATCAGAGTTTAAAACTTCATTTTCAAAGTTCAGTTGATCATATTCATCTTTGTCTTCAAGTCCAGTTATCTTCTTATCATCAAAAGAAACATGTATAGATTCCATGATCACTTTAGTTCTCAGATTGTAAACTCTGAATGCCTTTGTTGACAGTGGATAGCCAACAAAAATTCCTTCATCTGCCTTTAACTCAAACTTGGTCAACTGTTCTGGATGAGTCTTCAAAACAAAACATTTGCACCCGAAAATATGAAAGTATTTCAGGTTAGGCTTCTTTTTCTTCACCATCTCATATGGTGTCTTCCCATGCTTATTGATCAGTGTTGCATTTTGAGTAAAACAAGCAGTTTGAACAGCTTCTGCCCAGAAATAAGTTGGCAATTTTGCTTCATCAAGCATAGTTCTGGCAGCTTCAATTAAGGTTCTATTTTTCCTTTCAACTACACCATTTTGTTGTGGTGTACCAGGTGCTGAAAATTCTTGTTTCACTCCATTGTCCTTGCAGAATTCTTCCATTGTTGCATTTCTGAACTCAGTTCCATTATCACTTCTGATGATTCTGACTTTGTTGCTTGATCCTTTGTCCAGAAGCTTCACATGCTCCATCAGAGTCGATGCAGTTTCATCCTTCTTTGCTAGAAAATATACCCAAGTGAATCTAGTGTATTCATCAACAATGACTAAAGCATATTTCTTCCTTGCAATAGACATAACATTTACTGGACCAAATAGATCAACATGCAGAAGATGATAGGGATCAGTGATAGAAAATTCTGTCTTGCTCTTGAAAGATGACTTCCTTTGTTTAGCCTTCTGACATGAGTCACATAGGCCATCAACATTTAACAGGGTCTTTGGGAGTCCTCTTACAAGATCCTTTCTGATCAATTCATTGATGTTGTTCAAGTTCAAATGTGAGAGTTTCTTGTGCCACTTCCAACTCTCTTCACTAGACATTCTTGTAGACAGGCAAACAGCTTTTCCAACAGAGTCTATCAAAAGCTTGATTTCATAAATGTTGTTTTGCCTGTGACCAACTAGAACAACCTTTCCTGTAGATTTGCTGATAACTTCACAATATTCAGGTTGAATATCTACATGACATCCCTTGTCACAGATTTGACTCACAGATAGCAAGTCATGCTTGAGTCCTGGGACATGAGCTACATTGTTGATGATGACATTTCCAAGATTGATATTGCCATATCCCAATGTTCTTCCTATATTGCCATCACCATAGGAAACTTTTGGGCCAGCCTTCTCCTCATATTCTGATAGCAGGGCTTTATTTCCAGTCATGTGTCCTGAACATCCACTGTCCACGACTAGGGTTGCCTCCCTGTTACCCTGCAATCACAAACAATTACTGAGGATTAGTTTTAAGGATCCAGACTTGCTTGGATCCTTTGGCATTCTTAACTTTGTTAGCTTTTACAGCGGAATTAACATTATCAGAGTTTGAGCTAACAGTTTCAGTGTTTACACTTTCAGTATCAACTTTAACCCATTTCAGATTGGGTTTCAGTTCATAGTAATTATGATAGATAGCATGATATTTTCTGCAAGTATAGATGGAATGCCAAGTGCTTCCACAGTGTGTGCATAGAGTCTGTGGCTTAGTTCTAGCAAAATCCTTCTTTACCTCAGACTTTGTATGTAAAGAATTTATATTTTTATTTTTCTTGCAGAAATTTGCAAGATGCTTAGTACTACCACAGTTATGACATGTCTTTCTTGGAGCATAACTAGCAAGCATTGGTTTATTTCCTGAAGTGATGCCTACTTTTCCATTTCTGTTCTTGTTTGACACTTTCTTTTTCTCAACAGATTTTAACTCCTTCAGTTTATGTTTGAGTTGTTTATCTGTCATTGAACCAATATTAACCTGTTTAACACTAGTTTTTACTGGTTTTCTTTTGACATCTTCCTTTTCATTTTCAGACAAAAATTTACTGGTTCCATGAACAAATTTAGTTCTGACTTTAACTTGATTTTGAAATCTAAGTTCATCTCCCTCATTATAACCTAGACCAACAGTGTCTGTTTGAAAAATCTGTTGAGTGTCCTTTCCAGAATTTGTCCAAGTCCTAATTTTATTATTTGCTTCCTTCAACTCTGACTCTAGTTGTTTATACTTCTGAAGCAAAATCTGTTCTTTGCAAACAGCATCATCTCTCTCTTTCTGAACTTGTTGCATGTTTTCAAGTTTCTCTTCAACAAGTTTATTTCTTTCTTTAAGTTCAGAATTTTCAGCTTTTATCCTCTCATTTTCTAAAGTCTGATCCCTATAACTTATATGCAATGACTTAAGAAAAATTCTTAATTGAGCAATGTCATCAATATTATAAGCATAGGTAGTTGGAGGTACCTGATTTTCAGAGGATTCTGATTCAGTAGTAGCCATGAGAGCATAGTTCACTTCTTCATCAGAATCTGAAGTATCTGCCCAATCTCTGCCTTTAGTGTAGAGTACCTTTCCAGTTTTACCCTTCTTGCACTCAGGAGCATAGTGACCCATCTCCTTACACTTGTAGCATTGAATTTCAGACTTATCCTTCTTCCCTTTAGAATCTCTCTTATCAGACTTCCTGTAGCTTTTCCTGTCTTCATTTGAATCCCTAAAAAACCTTTTTCCTTTCTTGAAATTCTTGAAGCCCATTTTCTTGAAAGTCTTCACCATCAACACAGCCATTTTTCTCATTTCTTCTTCATCATCCTCAGAGTCAGATGATTCAGAAGAGTTTGAATCATAATCAAAGTTTGGTGAATCACTTTCTGAATGTATGACCAAAGCTTTTCCCTTCATTTTCCTTCTTGTTGCCTCTTTCTTCTGAGGCTTCTCTTCAACATTAAGAGCAACAGACTTTCCTTTTCTGCTTGATCTCCTGTTTCTCTGCTCCATTTCCAATTCATGAGTTTTGAGCAGTCCATAGATTTCATCAATCTCTGTTTCAACAAGATCATAGTTGTCTCTAATAGTGGTTGTTTTCACATCCCACTTTTCAGGTAGAGAAAGAAGAAACTTAAGATTCGAGTCTTCTAGATCATACTCTTTGTTGACCAATGACAGATCATTAATCAGTTTACAGAATCTATCAAATGTTTCTGTCATGGTCTCTTCAGGTTTAGCCTCAAAATGCTCATACTCTTGTGTGAGTATGTTTCTCCTATTCTTCTTAATAGCTGCAGTTCCTTGACACCTGACTTCAAGAGCATCCCATATCTCTTTTGCAGTGGTGCAGTTAATGACTTTGTTAGACATAACATTGTCTAAAGCACTATGCAGTAAATGCCTAACTTTTGCATCCTTAGCAATTGATGATAGATCTTCAGGAGTCATATCCTTCTTTTCCTTTGGAACCATTTTTGCTGCTTCACCAACAACTGCAACAGATAGCTTTGTAGGATTGTGAGGGCCTTCATAAATCCTGTCAAGATATTCTGGATCTGTAGCCTCCAGAAACATAGTCATCTTGACCTTCCACATAGCATACTCTAATGGCCTCAGAATAGGAACCCTGATTGGTTCATAACTACTCACAGTAGTAGGAGCCTTTTCAGAAACAGTAGGTGTTGGTGGAGGAATTTCTGACATGATTATTGTTGTGTTTGGATCTTAACCTGTAATAAAGTAACAGATTGGCTCTGATACCACTTGTTAGGCCGAATACACAATTAATAATCAACTTTGTATGAGAGATTAACAAGTAAAAGTGTTTATGCACTTAAAAACTTTTTGTATTTCGAACCCTCTTCGTGATGTAAAATATCACAAAGAGCTGCTAGGTTACAATAAAGATAATTCGTTATCGATACCCTTCTAGGGTTAACCTATCTGTATTTATATAACATACAGCTACGATACAATCTCTAATTGATATTCCTAATAATCAGCTATACAATGATATCAATTACAGATTGTCACACGTCTCCTATGTCAACTCGATCTCTTTGATAGCTATCCAATCTTCAAAGATATCGCTTCCATAATTAATCTTCAATCACTGTTGAACAGTAGACGCGCTTCCTCCAGACAGAATTTAACAAACTCTGTCGAGCTTCCAACTGTCAGAGTTTAACTAAACTCTGACTACTTCCAGCTAAACTCTGATAACTCCCTGAAACACTTAAACACTGATTAAAACTCATCAATTATATTTAACAGAAAAGAAATGGAATATTCTTCAAGCAATGAAGAATGTAGATGAAGCTCTGACTCTTCCTTCTGGAGCACTAGAACAAGGAGAAATAAGGGAGGCTATTGGTGTTCCAGGAAGTGATAGTGTATACTGGATACACGCTTATGCTGAAGATACAGCTGATGCCTTAGTATTCATAGATGCAGACCAGAATCAAACATTCTTGCATATGAGTAGACAATGGCTGCTACAGACTCACGATGCTGCATTTCTGGAGAAAGTATTATATGTATTCAAATGGGGCGAAGTGGAAGATATGCATGTGGAAGAAAAGCAGGGACTCATGAGGTACCTATCTGGGATAGTAGTGGAAAAGAAGCGGATGGAGCGAGATGCGGCCAGTGTTCACAATACTGACCGTGTCAAGGGCTACCCCAAGATGATCTATTGTCAGTTTAAATCTGATAAATCTCACTGGAAACCTCAGCTCATCATGAAGAACTTTGAGGATATTCCAAAGATCAGGACTACTCAGGAGGTGGACAAACTCAGAAGGCTTTTCAAACATCCTTATCCAGAGCCCAAGAACCCTCTAGAAATGGAGGCTGTAAGTCTGTTGAATGCTAGGTGGAAGCAGCTTAAAGATCCAGTGTACAAGAAAGAACAGCAGCAGAAGGAGAAGCGCAAAAGGCAGAAAGAAGAGAGAGACCAAGCTGCTGAAGCTAGAAAGAGGAAACGGAATTAGGGTTAAAGGTCAGAGTGGTGTGAACTTGAAGTTGGAAAAACTTCATGTCTTTCGGTTGCTTTAACTCACTTGAGCAAAATTCACCTTAGAGTGAATCCAATAAGGTGATACAAGTTTGACTAAAAGGTATGAAATAATCCAGGTGATAGGAATCACTCAAATGATCTTTAATTCGAAGTTCGAATTCTGTTTCTAGTTTAAGTTCTTTGTATTGTTTTCATGTAAATTTCAATTGTAAATTATTCAAGACTGTAATGTTAATTATCTTTTCTCGTCTCATTGTTTAGTTGAGTTATCCTTCATTAATTTGAATGTCATTGTTAGACAATCAAATTGGGGGAGATTGAAAGGCAGAGTGTGTAAACTTGTAACACTATAACTAATGTAACTCAAACTAAAGGAAAAGATACTTAACCAGAAGACAATCAAGAACAAGAAGTCACAAGAAATCAACACTAAATGAAGACAAGGTAATTGATACAATTCAACATGTTAACTATGATCAATCCAAGAAGAAATCATTGAGAGAAGTTCAAGTCAAAGTTGTTCATGCCTCAGTGATTTGGAAAGCCAAGAATCAAGATCATAACTATCAGTATCAATAAGACCAATTGATTTCAAGTGAACAAGAAGGAAAGCAAATATTGGAAAGCCACATTACTAATTGGATATGGTAATTTATTCAAGAAGCAAAAACCCTATCAAGACTAGTCACTTACGAACCAGACCGTTGCATCAAGTGTCAGGACATTGATAGCAAGTTTATGTCAGTAATAAAGATCCATATTCAAGAGCTTAGTGAAGAACAAAGAAGACATGAAGATATCACAAGTTCAAGATGTGCATTGAAGTTTCAAGTTGAAGACCAGAATATTTTCTAAGCACTAAATATTCTAGATGACCAAGTAGAAGTTTCTAAGTAGAAGTTCTACTTAGAAATTCGAGATGGCTAAGTAGAAATTCTCAAGTAGAAGTTCTACTTAGAGTGCAGCTTCAACATGACACATGGCATCTTCGGATTGGCAGATTTCCAAGCTTTCAAGATAAGGCAAGATTTATGTGGATATCATTGGGCCACGTATATCTTAGTCTTTGAAGTCTACAGGACATAGATTACATGTAGTATAAATAGAAGTACTTGTGTAATGTTTTAAGTTAGAGAGCAATAGTTGAGAGAAACACAAGAAAAAGAGAGAGAGTGCATTCACAGAGCTTAGTATCATTCACTTCTCTCTGAACTTCTGTCATACTTTGTGATGAATGTTGTAGCAACCATTTCAAGTTATATATAAGACATATATTCCTTGAATCAGTGTGTTCATTTATTGTATCGTATTTATTGCTTCTCATATTCGAAAAGTTGTATTCACCCCCCCTCTACAACACATTTGGACCTAACAACTTTGGTACAGAATGCATCGATTGTAGAGGCTGGAAGTGAGCAGATGCAAAAAGAGAGAGAAGGAAAGAAGAGGAAGTTTGATAACCGAAAGGGGAATTCTGCGGGTGGGAGTTTTCCGAGCAAGTTTAAGCGAGGGGCGATATCCCAGCCCAGCGGGAACTTTGGACCCAAGAGAGTTGAAAATTGGAGTGTGGGCCAAGGCGGCCGACCACATGGATCATCTTACTCTGCCCCATCTCGAGCCCCACCCCCGGATTGTAACAAGTGCGGAAAGAAACATGCGGGAGTGTGTAACCTGCAGGATGTGAAGTGCTTTAAATGCGGGTTGATAGGACATTATTCTAACGCCTGTCGAGGACCCAGTAGCAACACCAATGCTGGGGGCACTTGCTTTAAGTGCGGAAAACCAGGACATCGCATGAGGGACTGTTTATCATCTGGGCCCGCTGTGGCAAGAGTTAGCGGAACTGCTTCTAACAAGCCCCCTACTGCTAGGACTTTTAACATGACCGTGCAAGATGCCGTGAGGAACACGGATGTGATCGCAGGTACCCTACTACTCAACTCAGTTAATGCAAATGTTTTATTTGATTCGGGAGCTACCAAGTCTTTTATATCCCTAGACTTTGTTGGTGTATACTGAAAATATTTATTTGAAGTATTTACATTTATTTCTGGCCGGTTTAATTGAGAATCATTTAAATGTTTACATGTTGTCTAAATATTATATATTGTGAATAATCTAGTATCAAATGGGATACAGAATATTAGATTATTAAATACGGTTTATATAATATAATAAGGTTCACAGCACAGGTGGAAGTAGACAATCCACTGGAATGGCTGTAGTATTATTTAGATTAGTTTATATTGACTAATAAATAATACTAGTATACTTTGTGTATATTGAACAGGATCAAATTTAGAATTGTTCCCTTATACTGATTAAGAAGGTGAACTAAGATTCTATGTTATTATTAATGCTTAGGTTCTTAATCCGGAAATAATAATTGACACGTATATATTATTTACATGCTTTGATTTATATATGAAATAATTCTTTTGATTTATTTCATTATATTTTGGGTGATGAAATAATATATATGGTGGGATATTATTTATTGACGGAATCCATGTCCTGATAATATTCGGGTTAATGATGTCCCCTTGAAAGCTCAAAAAGATTTAATTATGTGAAACCCTGCAGGTGGATTTATTCCGGCATAATTAAATAAAGGTTGAGTGGATGATCAAGGATAAAAGATATTAATTAAATGAATTATCAGTAATTTATTTAATTAATGGACATGCGATATTTTAAACATGGGGAATTTAATAAGCAAATAATATTGGAACCGAATTAATTAATTAAATTACGGTATTAGGAAAGGTAGTGCAAATATTAATTCTTTAGTGGATTGAATTAATATTTAATTACATTGGGCTAGGCTCAAGATGTAATTAGAAGGCCCAACCTAATTGTCCATGATCCCTATTGTAGCCTATATATATTCCTATTCTCTTCTTGCTGGGGGCTGGTCGAAAAAATTTTGTAGCCACCCAGGAGCAAGAAGAGAGGTTAACTTGAGAAGACGAAGGCCACACTTCGCTCAAGGGAATTTGGGAATACAATAGAAGAGCGTGGAATCAACCGTTAACAAGGTGATTTTTCTATTCGTACTCGTTAATTTATTGTATCAAAAATCGCAGTGCCAAGATCTGATTGTCCCAACAATTGGTATCAAGAGCCTGGTTCATTGGTTCTGCGAATTTTGATACGATGTCCATGTCGTAATTATATATTCATGTGTATAGTGGTGTGATTGGATAATAATCTTTTGCAGGTTGTTTAGTATCCACTATTATGGCCATGTAATTTTAATTATGTGTTTGGATCCCACGTGGTTTAATCGTGGTTATTTTGTTTGGTTTCCACGTGGTTTATCGTGGTTGTAAAACACGAGGGTTGATCGTGTTAGAATAGATTTGCAAAATTAGTTTTGTATTAGATCTATTTTTTTGTAATTGTTTGTTGGATTTTATTAAGATCCGGATATTTTGTAACAATTACGTACGATCGGAAATCGAAACGGAGAAAAGAATTTGTTCCGCTGTGTAACTGATGGGGGCTGCTTGCTGTTGCTGTCCAAGAAAAACACGACCAGAAGCAAGAAACAGATCTGGTGGAACAGAACAGGAGCTGCGCGCGTGAAAAAGAAAGAAAAAAACTGGCAAAAGGCAGTAACGCATGTCAGGCCTGCGTTACCAGTGAAAACTGGTGTTGCGCAGGCCGTACATGCGCAACAGGCCGTTACGGAGGTGTAACGCAGGACAGACCTGCGTTACAGGATCGAACAGATGTGTAACGCAGGCCGTGACTGCGCAACAGAGGGTTTTTACAGAAAAAAAGTTTTTTTTCAGCAGAACAGGGCTGGAAATTTATTTATTTATTTTTTTTTTCAAGGGGCCATAATAGTGGATTTAAATTATGTTTTTTAATTTTAATTCCGCTATTTAATTTTTTAATTATTGCTTTAAATAATTATTATGCGTGTTGTTAATTATGTGTGTGATTTTAATTGCATGTTTAACATAATTAGGACGACATGGACATTAATTTTATTTATTGCTTTAATTTTATGATGCATGCTGCTATGTTATGTGTTCTTTGTTTTGTTATTTTTATAACATGTAGACCTCGAAATAATAACATAGGGCGATGCATCTAGATAAAATTCCTCAATTTTAAATAAAAAAATTCTAAGTGGGTGAGGGAATTAATTAGGAATTAAATCCCATGGTCTCCATTATTGTTTGTATGTAATTTAACACCGAGACGAATATAAATTATATACATGCCACCCATCGTGGCGTATGATTTATGGTGTCAGGTAGTGTTATGGATATTACTAGAACAAACTTCCTAAATTAATTACGAATATTGAAAGGTATACATGCCACCCATCGTGGCGTACCAAGTTTCATAGAATTCAATTAATTAGAAGGGTACCACTGATTGAATATAGATTTTGATATTGAGAGAAAGGATGATTCTGTCTAGAAAGGGGTCTTAAGTGATGCCTCTTGACAATGCTCCCCCCGATCTGGGAATTATCCTATTATCGATTATTGATTTGAAATATTTAATGGTGGTATCCAGTCTTTTTATTAATTTAAGATTTAATAATGGTATACACTTAGCTATGAAAAATAATATATAGTCCACCCTAACGTGGCGTATTATTTAGTAATAGGACCGAAGTAATGTTTAAACGAATTTAAGTGGTATATATGTCATCCATCATGGCGTACCAGATACTTATGGTGTTTAAATATTAGTGCATTAATTTTAATTAATTGTTAGAGGAAACCAATAGGATTTAAGATTTATGCAACTATCTGATTATGTGTTACATGTATGATTCTCAGGATTAGATCAATATGGGCTTTAATCCACTATTCACCATACTAAAGGATAACAAACTTACTGGACCGAACTATATTGAATGGAAACGTAATTTGGACATAGTGTTGACTGCTGAGGAGTACAAATTTTGTACTTATGAACCCAAGCCAGACCAGCTTGCTGAAGATGCTCCTGAAAGTGAGAAGGAGTATTATAAGCGGTGGATTAAGGCTGATGAGATGTCGCGATGTTACATTCTGGCAGCAATGTCGGGTGTTTTGCAGCATCAGCATCAGGCTATGCCCACTGCTTCAGATATGCTCTTTAATCTCAAGGAACTTTTTGGAGAACAGAATAGGGCTGCTAGGCAAGTAGCAATGAAGGCTTTAATGAACACTCAGATGGTTGAAGGAACACCTGTAAGGGATCATGTTCTCAGAATGATGTCTCATCTGAATGAGATGGAGATCCTTGGTGCTGATATTGATGGGGAAACCCAGATCAATATCATCCTTATGAGCTTACCCAAAAGTTTTGAGCAGTTCCGCTTGAATTACACCATGAACAAAAGGATGTATAGTCTCGCGGAACTTCTGACAGAACTTCAGGCAGCTGAAGGAATCTTTAAGCAGAATGTTCAAGTGAATGTGGCCGAGAAAGCTTCTTCATCTAAGCCGAAAGGTAAGAAGAAGAAAAAGACTCAGACACAGAAAGCTGGAAAGATTGCTAATGCAGTGGGAGTTCAAGGTGGTGTGAAAAAGCCTAAGGGCAAGTGCTTCAGGTGCAAGCAGTCAGGTCACTGGAAACAGGATTGTCCTCTTCCTAAGAAGACAAACAATACTGGTATGTCTCTTTCTCTAGTTACAGAAACATATATAGCGGCTATATCTACGAGCACTTGGTGTGTAGATACAGGAGCCACTGACCATGTTTGTAACTCTATGCAGGGGTTCCAGCAATCCAGAATGCTTAGAGATGGCGAGATATATGTGTTCATGGGAGATGCTACGAAAGTAGCAGTAGTTGCAGTTGGAATAATTACATTTTCTTTTGGCGATGATAGGATTTTGGTTTTGAACAATTGTCTTTATGTACCTTCGTTTAGAAGGAATTTAATTTCGGTTTCTAAACTTGCCATGGATGGTTATAATGTTTGTTTGGATCGTAATGTTTCTATTATGATGAATAAACGAGTTATATGTTCTGGTACATTGCAAGACAATTTATATATTATTAATCCTATCCAACCAATGCTGCAACATAAGGAAACTAATAACATTCTTTCTAGCTCAAATAAAAGAAAGAAACCTTCTGAATTGAACCAAACATATCTTTGGCACTTAAGATTAGGTCATATTAACTTGAGGAGGATTCATAGACTGGTAGTAGATGGGCCATTAGGCTCGTTGGCAGTGGAGCCATTTCCAGTTTGCGAATCCTGCTTGGAAGGTAAGATGACTAATAGGCCTTTTAAAGCAAAGGGGAATAGAGCTAAAGAAGTGTTAGAATTGGTTCATACTGATTTATGTGGACCTATGAGTATCCAAGCAAGAGGAGGTTATGAGTATTTTGTCACTTTCGTTGATGATTATTCTAGATATGGGTACATTTATTTGTTGCGCCGTAAGTCTGAGTGCTTTGAAAAATTCAAAGAGTACAAAGCAAGTGCGGAGAAGCGACATCTTGGAAAATGTATCAAGTCACTACGATCAGATCGTGGTGGCGAATACTTGCTTGGAGAATTTAGGGAATATTTATCAGAAAATGGGATTGCATCCCAGTTGTCTGCACCTGGCACACCTCGGCAGAATGGTGTAGCAGAGAGAAGGAATCAGACTCTTTTAGAGAGTGTTAGATCGATGATAAGTTATTCAGATTTACCCAAGTCGTTCTGGGGATATGCTATAGAAACAGCGGCTTACCTTCTAAACTTGGTACCTTCTAAGTCGGTTCCCAAGACTCCAATAGAAATGTGGACTGGTAGCAAACCAAGTCTAAGACATATTCGGATTTGGGGTTGTCCAGCACATGTGCTGAACAAGAACGCGACCAAGTTAGAATCTCGTACAGAAGTAAGGCTGTTTGTAGGCTATCCCATGGGAACGAAAGGTTATTCATTTTATAGTCCTAGGGATCGAGATATCATTGTTAGCACCAATGCTAGATTCTTAGAAGAAGACTATATAATGAAACACAAACCCATGAGTAGTATCATTTTAGAGGAACTAGTGGGAGGGACAGATAATCCCCAAGTGCCAATAGTACAAGTAGATCAACCACAAGAAAATGCACAACCTGTCACTAATACCACACCGGTGCTTCGTCGTAGTGGGAGGGTTGTTCAACAGCCTGATAGATTCATGTTTTTGGGAGAGTCCTCGGAATTGGTCTCTGGTGAACATGATGAGGATCCCAGGACATACGAAGAAGCAATTCTAGATAAAGATGCAGATCTTTGGCAAAAGGAAATGGAATCTGAGATGGAATCTATGTATTCTAATCAAGTTTGGGAGCTCGTGGAACCACCCAAAGGTGTAAAACCCATTGGATGTATGTGGATCTACAAGAAGAAAAGAGGATCTGACAAAAAGGTGAAAGCCTGGAAAGCACGACTTGTTGCGAAAGGGTATACTCAGAAAGAAGGGATCGATTATGAGGAAACCTTTTCGCCGGTTGTTATGCTTAAGTCGATCCGGATTCTTTTATCTATAGCAGCTCATCTCGATTATGAGATTTGGCAAATGGATGTCAAGACAGCTTTCCTTAATGGAAGTCTTGAGGAAACCATCTATATGCAACAACCAAAAGGATTCATTAAGGAAGGCCAAGAGCATCTTGTTTGTAAGCTTAAGAGGTCTATTTATGGACTAAAACAAGCTTCTAGGGACTGGAATATTCGTTTTGATCAGGCAGTCCAGTCATATGGATTTGATCAAAGTCCAAGCGAATCATGTGTGTATAAGAGAAGTGAGGGTAATGCAGTGGTTTTTCTAGTACTGTATGTGGATGACATTTTACTCATTGGAAACAATGTTAAGATGTTGTCATCAATAAAGGCATGGTTGTTCAAACAATTTGAAATGAAGGACTTAGGTGAAGCGGCATACATCCTTGGGATCAAAGTAATAAGGGATCGCAAGAAAAGGATGTTGGCTTTATCTCAAGAGCCCTACATTGATGAAGTATTAGCTCGTTTTAACATGCAAAACTCTAAGAAAGGTTTTCTACCTTTTAAGCATGGAGTGGCTATATCCAAGGAGCAGTGTCCTTCGACACCTAAGGATATAGAGAGCATGAAAGCAGTTCCTTATGCTTCGGCATGTGGAAGCTTTATGTATGCTATGTTATGTACGAGGCCTGACATCTGCTTTGCTGTAGGCATGGTTAGTAGATATCAGTCGAACCCAGGTCAGGAACATTGGAGTGCAGTAAAAACTATACTCAAGTACCTGAGAAGGACTAAGGAGTATATGTTAATTTACAAGGCCTCAGATCTATTTCCTTTGGGATATACTGATTCAGATTTCCAATCAGATAGGGATAAGAGGAAATCGACCTCGGGATATGTTTTTACTTTGAGAGGTGGAGCCGTTATATGGAGGAGTGTAAAGCAGAAATGCATTGCAGACTCTACCATGGAAGCCGAGTACGTGGCGGCCTCTGAGGCTGCAAAGGAGGCTGTATGGTTCAGGAACTTCCTTTTGGACTTGGATGTGGTACCTAATTTGCCTAGGAGCTTGACAGTGTATTGTGATAACACTGGTGCTGTGGCAAATTCGAAGGAACCGCGAGATCACAAAGCAGCTAAACATATTGAACGTAAGTATCATCTCATACGAGGAATCGTAAAGCGAGGAGATATAGTTGTGGCTCACATATCATCAGAAGACAACCGGGCAGATCCTTTCACAAAGAGTTTGCCAGCCAAGGTTTTTGACAGGCATGTGGAAGCGATATGAGTCAGATGGATGGACACATAGTTTTCTGTGTAATAGTGGATTAAATAAACACTGATATACTCATAGAATATTTTGAGTATAAGTGGGAGATTGTTGGTGTATACTGAAAATATTTATTTGAAGTATTTACATTTATTTCTGGCCGGTTTAATTGAGAATCATTTAAATGTTTACATGTTGTCTAAATATTATATATTGTGAATAATCTAGTATCAAATGGGATACAGAATATTAGATTATTAAATACGGTTTATATAATATAATAAGGTTCACAGCACAGGTGGAGGTAGACAATCCACTGGAATGGCTGTAGTATTATTTAGATTAGTTTATATTGACTAATAAATAATACTAGTATACTTTGTGTATATTGAACAGGATCAAATTTAGAATTGTTCCCTTATACTGATTAAGAAGGTGAACTAAGATTCTATGTTATTATTAATGCTTAGGTTCTTAATCCGGAAATAATAATTGACACGTATATATTATTTACATGCTTTGATTTATATATGAAATAATTCTTTTGATTTATTTCATTATATTTTGGGTGATGAAATAATATATATGGTGGGATATTATTTATTGACGGAATCCATGTCCTGATAATATTCGGGTTAATGATGTCCCCTTGAAAGCTCAAAAAGATTTAATTATGTGAAACCCTGCAGGTGGATTTATTCCGGCATAATTAAATAAAGGTTGAGTGGATGATCAAGGATAAAAGATATTAATTAAATGAATTATCAGTAATTTATTTAATTAATGGACATGCGATATTTTAAACATGGGGAATTTAATAAGTAAATAATATTGGAATCGAATTAATTAATTAAATTACGGTATTAGGAAAGGTAGTGCAAATATTAATTCTTTAGTGGATTGAATTAATATTTAATTACATTGGGCTAGGCTCAAGATGTAATTAGAAGGCCCAACCTAATTGTCCATGATCCCTATTGTAGCCTATATATATTCCTATTCTCTTCTTGCTGGGGGCTGGTCGAAAAAATTTTGTAGCCACCCAGGAGCAAGAAGAGAGGTTAACTTGAGAAGACGAAGGCCACACTTCGCTCAAGGGAATTTGGGAATACAATAGAAGAGCGTGGAATCAACCGTTAACAAGGTGATTTTTCTATTCGTACTCGTTAATTTATTGTATCAAAAATCGCAGTGCCAAGATCTGATTGTCCAAACAATTGGTATCAAGAGCCTGGTTCATAGGTTCTGCGAATTTTGATACGATGTCCATGTCGTAATTATAGGAAGTAGTGTTCAGCGGAAAACGACAAAACCAAAAGTTCCTAACCGTAATTCAAACTAAGAAGCTGTTGCGTAAAGGATGCAAAGCTTATTTAGCCTATGTGAAGGACACTAAAAGAGAGGCACCCAGCCTACAGGAAATCCCCGTTGTTAATGAGTTCGCCGACGTGTTCCCGGACGATCTACCAGGGCTACCACCCGATAGGGACATTGAGTTCGCTATAGACTTAGTTCCTGGTACGGCCCCAATTTCGAAAGCCCCATATAGGCTAGCCCCAGTAGAGATGAAGGAGTTGGCCACTCATTTGCAAGAGCTGTTGGATAAAGGCATGATAAGACCTAGTGTGTCACCGTGGGGAGCCCCGGTGTTATTCGTGAAAAAGAAGGATGGTAGTATGAGATTATGCATAGACTACAGGGAGTTGAATAAGGTGACTATAAAGAATAGGTATCCTTTACCTAGGATAGATGACCTGTTTGACCAACTAAAGGATGCGGTCTACTTTTCCAAAATCGACCTGAGGACTGGGTACCACCAGTTAAGGATTAAACCAGAGGATATACCAAAGACGGCCTTTCGCACCCGGTATGGCCACTATGAGTTTTTAGTAATGTCGTTTGGATTGACGAATGCACCCGCAGCTTTCATGGACTTAATAAACCGAGTCTTTAAGAAGTATTTGGACAAGTGTGTTATAGTCTTCATCGACGACATTTTAATTTATTCCAAGACAGAGGAAGAACATGCGGAACACTTAAGGATTGTACTGGGAGCATTGAGAAAAGAAAAGTTGTACGCTAAATTCTCGAAGTGTGAATTTTGGTTGAGGGAAGTCCAGTTCTTAGGGCATGTGATTAGTGATCAAGGCATCCTAGTGGACCCGGCCAAGATAGAGGCTGTGTCAAATTGGGAGAGACCAACCACTCCGACAGAAGTGAGCAGTTTCATAGGATTGGCTGGTTACTATAGGAGATTTGTTCAAGACTTTGCTAAGATAGCAGCCCCTTTGACCAGACTAACTCGCAAGACCGAGAAGTTTGTGTGGACTGAAAAATGCAAAGAGAGCTTTCAAGAGTTGAAAAAGAGGTTGGTGACAGCACCAATACTAGCCCTACCCGATGATAAGGGAGATTTTGTGATTTATAGCGACGCATCGCATAAAGCTTTAGGGTGTGTGCTTATGCAGCACGGTAAAGTGATTGCATATACGTCCAGACAACTTAAGGAGTACGAGATAAGATACCCCACCCATGACTTGGAATTAGCGGCGATAGTTTTCGCTTTGAAGATCTGGAGGCATTATCTTTACGGAGAAAAGTGTGAAATCTACACGGATCACAAGAGCTTAAAGTACATATTCACTCAGAAAGAGTTAAACATGAGGCAGAGGAGATGGCTAGAGCTAATCAAGGATTATGATTGTAAGATTCATTATCACCCAGGGAAGGCCAACGTGGTGGCTGATGCACTTAGCCGAAAGGAGAAGCTCAAGATGATAACGTCAGCGGACGAGTTGGTCAAGGACTTTGAGAAAGTGGAGATTGAAGTGAGGTTACCAGGAACTGGACAAGAGAGTCTAAGGGAAATATGAGTCCAACCACCGCTATTGGAAAAGATTAAGTTATGCCAGGAAAAGAAGATAGAAGAAGAAAAGAATTCGATGGAGAAAATTTTGACTGGCGAGGAAATTAAGTGTGAAAAGGACGGGAATGGAGTTATGAGGTACGCATATAGGATATGGATCCCGAACGTTCAGGAATTAAAAGACGAGATTTTTCAAAAGGCTCATAGTTCAAGGTACTCAATTCACCCTGGAGGCACTAAGATGTATAGAGATCTGAGACAATACTATTGGTGGCCAAATATGAAGAAGGACGTGGCAGAGTGGGTAAGTAAATGCTTGACATGTCAAAGAGTAAAGGCCGAACACCAGAGGCCCAGTGGATTGTTGCAACCCTTAGAGATACCCGAGTGGAAGTGGGAGCATATTGCGATGGACTTTGTGGTCGGACTACCAAGGACCAAGACTAATCATGATGCCATTTGGGTAATTATCGATAGATTGACCAAGTCAGTACATTTTCTTCCAATCAACGAGAGATACACTGTCGACAGGCTGGTGGTTATTTACTTAAAGGAGATCGTGGTTAGGCATGGGGTTCCTGTGAGCATTGTATCTGATAGAGACCCAAGGTTCAACTCCAGGTTCTGGAGGAGTTTTCAGGATTATGTGGGGACCAAGTTAAACATGAGTACTGCATACCACCCCCAATCAGACGGACAGAGCGAGAGAACCATCCAGACCATAGAGGACATGTTGAGAGTATGTGCCATAGATTTTAAGGGAAGTTGGGATGACCACTTGCCGCTGATCGAATTTTCCTACAACAATAGTTACCATGCGAGTATAGGAATGCCCCCATATGAAGCCTTATACGGACGAAGATGTCGATCTCCCTTGTGTTGGGAAGAGGTTGGAGAGCGGAAGATTTTAGGGCCCGAACTGGTCCAACAGACGAGAGAAACGATCGAACTATACGAGGACGGCTGGTAGCAGCCCAGGATAGACAGAAGAAATATGCAGACCAGAACCGCAAGGACAAAGAATATGAGGTAGGAGAGTTCGTGATGCTAAAAGTATCGCCATGGAAGGGATTGATGAGATTTGGAAAGAAAGGGAAGCTAAGTCCGAGGTTTATAGGACCTTTTGAGATTTTAAGGCATGTTGGAAAGCTAGCCTATGAACTAGCCTTGCCCCTGAGCCTGCAGCAAGTACATAATGTGTTTCATGTGTCCGTGCTACGACCCTACCACACGGACTTTCGGCACGTGATAGAACACGACCAGATAGACCTACAGCCAGATTTGACTTATGTGGAGAAACCCGTGGAAATCATGGATAGAAAAGAACAAGTGCTGAGGAACAAGGTTGCCAAACTAGTGAGAGTTTTGTGGAGGAACCAGAATGTCGAAGAATCAACATGGGAACTAGAGAGCATGATGCACGAAAAGTTCCCCCAGCTGTTTTCAACCTGATTCCGGGACGGAATCCTTTTAAGGAGGGGAGGCTGTAAGAACCCTAATTTTTGTAATATTCTTTTTTTTATAATATCATGTGACACTGTGAGTTTGGAACCTTTTGAGTCACCCATGTGGTTGAATGGAATTGATTATCTGAGAAATTATGTTGTTACATTCACTATGTAAGAAAAAGGGAAGATTGCTGAAGGCAAGAGTCTTATTGTTAGTAAGATTTATAAAACTTGAGATTTGAGAGTTATTAGAGTATTAAAAGATTCTTAGGGGATGATGACAAGGAGTTATGGATATTCGAGTAATTTACACAATTAAGTATTTAAGGAATTACAAAGGAAATCTCTACGCAATAAAATATTATTACGAGGAATTAATTATGATACGATATGAATTAAGGATTAAGTGACAACCATCGGTGGAGAAATAATAATACAAGGAAAGAAATTACATGCAAGTGTCATGTAACTAGCTAGTTAGGAAAAGAAACTAGAAAAGCATAAAGTAGAAGTGAATAGTGACATGTGTGATGGGTGTTGCAACCTAGGGGACAGTAGGGCATGGGGAGACAACCTAAACCCCTAGCTTGGCAACATGTGAACCTTATCTAACCCCCACAATAATTCATATCACTCATCTCATTTTATTTCATTTCAAACAAAACACAAAACAAACTCTCCCCCCTCCTTGTAGAAGCTCTCGGCCGAGCCATAGAAGAGAGGAGAAGAGAGTTCTTCTCTTCATCTTTCCATCATCTTCAAGCTCTAGCAAAAATCACATAGCCTCCTTGCATCATTATGGAGGTATGGTATTAATTTCAAACCCGTCCATCCATTAGATTTTGAGTTATAAATTGTTGAAGGTTGGATGAATATTAACCAAACTTGTTTATCCTTTAGATCTTGAAGGATTAAGGTCTTTAAAGGCTCATCCAAGTGTTCTTAGTGGTTGTAAAGCTCACCCAAGGTCTTTAGCTACTCAAGAAGGTATAAAACTCCAAACCCCTCTTAGTCATGAAGTGTTTATGGTTTTTAATGTTAGATCTAGGAGTATTAATGCATATCTTGGTTATATGAGTTATAGATGTTGAAAATCTTGAGGTTATATGTGGTTGATGTGATTTTAAAGCTTGTGCTTAGAGTATGTGACCCCATGTATTTTATAGAGATGAGACTTGGTGGTTTTAATGGTAGGTATGATGTATAAGTTGAGTTCTTGAAGGATTAAGTAAAGTTGTGTGCCGAGTAAAAAGTCTGGGAGTATGTACTGCCTTGCAGTGGACTTTTGAGCCCCTTAAACTTGTCTCCCGAGGGTCTAATACATATGGTTAGAAAGGTATTTGAATGTAGTTTCCAGAAATATAAGGTTCATAACTAGGTGATGTGTAGACTTTGAGTTATGGCCTGAGAAGTGAAGAGTGGTTCTGGAATCCGAACTGCACTAAATGGTCCACTTGTGAGCCCTCTTTAAACCCCTAAAAATTTATGTAGGATCATGGAAAACTTAGGAGAGCTAGTAATTGCAGTGGTGAAGGATACCCCAAAAGAATTGGATTAAAATATGTATTTTTCAATTTTATAAAAATGTTAGAGTAAAATTCGCGCAAGTGAAAAAGTAGTAAGAGGAGTTAGTGGAGTATGATTTTAAGAGGGATTTAATACGCTTCGAATATGGTAACCAAATTAAGTCGAATAAGTGACGAGCATAATCGAGTGATGACATGAACCTATAGTGGGGCTAGAGAGTCATAAGACGAAGTCATTAAGTTAATTTGTGTCCCCTAAAACCTTGTAATTAAAAGGGTATTGTTAAGGTACTAACGAACGACTATTGGTTATGTATAGATCATCATTCCACTCCGCAAGCTCGACCACCCCAACCTCACCAAGGCAAGTTTACTTTTCAAAACTTACATATATAAGGACTTTCACTGTTGTGTTTGTAGTTTTCAATCGTATTATATGCTTATGCTTATTGAGGTTATCATGAAATTTGAGATATATGTACATATATGTTGTACCCCCTTGAACTTAGAATGAAATGTTTTCTTCGGACAACGACCCTAGCAATAGAGGTCGTAGCGGTCCAAATATACCATTGACCGGGGAGCGGTATATTATTATATCGTGATTAAATTGCGAAAACCCGAAGGGTCATTCAGGAAGTATCGTATACTTAAGTATTTATTTTTTTATACTATCATAAATACTAAAAAATACCTATCTTGGATTAAAAGCTTATTTAATTAAACAATTATTTTATTAATTATTAATATTAAATCTTAAAATATCATTTATTAATTATTGTTCATTATTTAAAGACAAAACTAATCCAAGATACCTTTAGCGTTTTCAAACTCGAACTCTTTCGAACCCAAAACATTTTCGAAAACCCCCGGTCAGGTTTTGCTTCTTGTACGATTTCAAGAATTATCGGTCGACTGATGTCGGACCTCAACTACTCAGTTTTCATTCAAAATAAAATTTTTAAAAGAAAAAGAAAAAGGGACTCTGGCAGGTGTGGGAATCGTTGACGAACGATTCCCGGGAATTGTAAGCGGCCGTGAGCCAGGCGGTCCATCAATTATTATTCCGGCCCAGGTGTTGCCGAAGGATGATTACGGATGTAGTTTTCATCGAGGGTGATTACGGATGTAGTTTTCACCCTGGGCATAGTTACGGATGTAGTTTCTATCCTTCTACCGGTAGAGAAGACCCGCGGATCATCGGACTTGGATGTGGCGACTGATCATCGTCAATCCCTGTCATGTTTTACGTTTTCTTTAAGTCCCATTCCTCCACTTTGGAAAAATGCTCTGACACTGCTTCTTAGGCCTAAGTGCCAAGTTGCCGATAGTGTCCTATTTTGATGAGAAAGATGTTGACTTCATGCAGTATCTAGAACTGCAAGTTTACTTTGAAAACAAGGGCACGTATTGGTGCACCTTTGAAATTTATCAACAATGACAAATGATTTTATAACCGATTATTATAAACGAGTTTATTAACTGCTAAACACATGTAATGTTATATTTCTTACCTTATACATATATTTCTTGCTGAGCTATAGTTGCTCACTCTTGCTTGTTTTCAAATTTACAAACACAACAGTTAAGAGAAATGGCAAGACCCAGACAGACTGTCCGAAAGCAAGTGACTAGGCCCGAGCCAGCAGTTGAGATTCCACCGATAGGTCCCATTAGCCGGGTTGGTTTGCAGCTTTTGTTAGTACGCTTTATTTACTAGTATGACCTGTGCAAGGCAGTGTATCGCAACAAACATTCAAGCCACTAACACCGCTTCCCGTAGAAGTGTGGTTGGTAGCATAAACTCTATTAATTAGGTCTGTAATAACTCTTAAACTTTTATTCAATCAAGTGTATGACGTTTCTGAGACTCTAACCTGTGTGTGTGTGAGTGTGTGCCGTGTGAGTTTTATTGCGGGGTCGATGGCTGTTTTATACATTATGTGTAAGAACAGGTATGTTATCAATGGAAAATGGATAGTGAGCGCCTAGATCTCCGACCCCGGATCTGGGGGCGTCATAGGGAGATTGGGGGAAAAATTAGGAATTAGGGTTAGAAGAGGAAATTGGGGGTTTTCAATTTATCACTCAATTAGCTAAAGATATATATATATATATATATAACGTGTATATAAGTGTGTGATCCATGTGTATATGGCGTGAGTATGTGCTGGTGGGTGTTGTAGAGGCGCGGGTCGCGCGTGGGAGAGAGTGAAGGGCCGAATTCCGGCAGGACTGGTGGTGGCTCGGTGGATAGCTCCGGTGTGGGGTGACACAGCAGCAAGAGGGGAGGATGAAGCCACGGTGGTGGCTGAGGAGGAAGGGGGGGGGGAGAGAGAGAGAGAGAGAGAGAGAGAGAGAGAGAGAGAGAGAGAGAGAGAGAGAGAGATGGCAGGAGAGAGAAGAGAGAGATGGTGAAGAAGTTTTCGTGGTGGTCACCGGAAAGGTATAATTATCGTATTTTAAATATTATAGTTGTAATTAAATTAGATTTAATTGTTAATATTATTGTTTTAATTTTTATAGTTTAATTCGGAAAGTTTATAATTGTTAATTAATTGTGAGATTACTTGTGAGTTTGATTATGTGTTTTGGTGATTATTTAGTTGCTAATTGTTATTATTGTGTACTAATTTCGGAAGTCGAAATTTGGGAATTATGTCGAATGTGGAGTTGAATATTTTGTTTAAGCTGCTCATATTAATGAGTAATTTATATTAATGGTTTGGGTATTTAGTTTGAATATATTAGATGAATTTTTAATTGTTAATTGCTAATTGCTAATTGCTAATTGTTATAGTCGCATAATGTGTGGTTATATGAGTTGGTCAGTCTGTAAATGTCTACGTGCAAAGTGCTATAAGTGGAGTTGTAGTATTTGTGGGATGTCATCATTGTCAACTACTTAGTGTTGGAATCACAGTGGTGATGTTGGTATTATTTGTGGAGTTTATACGAGTTGACTAAATGGTAAATGTTTATGTGCTAAATGATATAAAGCGAGTCGTAGTATTTAATGGCTTTACTAGTTATGAATGTGATGTGCTAAATGTTATAAGTTGAGCCATAGTAGTGGTTCCAAATTCTATTCTAAAGATTATTTATAGATTTAAATTTCTTAGCCGCAAGTCAGGGAGGGTAAATTTCCTTATATGTTTATGTGGTCAATGTTATATGTTACTTAGTTTAACTGCGAGGAGTCGTAAAGAGATCATAAGTTCTAAATTTCAGTATTTAAGGACTTGTGTAATTCTCTTCGACTAGATTCTCGGGCTTACGAATACCAATGACTGATTGTCACAAGTATAATTAATATGCTTTAGCGATATGATCTTTGATATAGCGTAAGTAATAGTTAGTGCTAGGAGTTGTTTCCTAGGGCTTACGAATATCAATAATTTATTGTCACGTGTATCATTAATATGCGTGAGTGATATGATCATTGATATAGCGTAAGTAGTAGTTAATGCTAACATAAATTATTATGTGTTTACTGCATGTCGAGGCAGAATTTCTTATGTGCTATGTGCCGCATGTCTGGGCGGATAATTTTGCTTACGTGTTTAGGTGCTGCATGTCTGGGCGGGTACTTTTCTTATTTGTTTACTTTCCTGTTGCTGCAAGTTGAGGCAGCTTTGTTTTGGAATAATTTCTGAGGTGAAAACTTGAATTGAAAAATAGGGGGATAGTCCTATTTACGAATACTTCATGCCGAAATTTTCTAAAAATTCCCTGCAAATCTATTTAAAACCTATTTAACTTATTTAAATTCAATTCTTGAAGGGGAGTTATGATTACTAAGGGTTTAAGTATATGTATCAGTGGTTTATTTCAAGAATATATCGTGATTTTAAATATTAAGTGGTTGTGTTGTTTTGAAATGGTTATGTGACATGTTTATGTGACTTAGTTGATTATAGTAAGACTATTATGTGAATAAGAATGAATATGTCTATATGTATTGTATATGTAAGCGTTATAGGACGCGCATGGGTAGAATAGAGCAAACGATAAGTTTTGCATGAATTAGTACTGAAACCGTATTTGACCTTGTAAAGGTTCGAGTAGGAGACTTGGCTAAGAGCAGTGCGGGTAAACGGAAAGCTAAACAGAGGAATAATTATCAAGTCAACGGGTGTACTGGCGTGGAGTTGGTGAAGTATGAAAGAAAGATAGAAGTAGAGTTGCATAAGAAGACCAGCACGAAAAGTGTGGAGACTATCAAGAAGTTGAGTTAGAGATCCATGATTAGGATCGAGAACTCCGTATGTTGAGGCAAGTGTTTGCTCTTCACTTATCTTTCAAGTGATGCAATTCATTCCTTTTTGTCGTATAAGATAGTTTGGTCAAATGTGATTAGAAAATGATATACTTCCCAGTTAGCATGAAAATGTTTGTTTTCCCCTACCCCTAATTCCAATACCAAGTTTTTAAAGGAACCCTAAATATAATCTTTTTCGTTTAAATACTTTACTCAAGCTATGAATTAAATTTCTCAACTGAATACCATTTCTTTTATTTTCTTCAAAAATGCTTAATAGACGTTCTAAACAGAGGAAATCCAAGATTTTAAAATCTTATAAAAATATTTTAGCACGATCCCTGGTTATGGCATACTTTCACCCGATTGACCCTCTCTAGGGGATGTTTTATTCAACTGACCTACAACTAATCCTCTTGGGATTGTTTTATAAATGATCGTTGTATACTACTTAATTCGCTTATATTGATTCCAAATTTTCAATTTGTGGAGAAATTTTATAAAACGTTTAGCAGTTGACTATATCCTTGTTTTTATCATATATCCTTAGTTGTTGTTAATCATGTTGCTAGTAAATCCTTTTGTCAATTCATTTTATGATGTTATGATCCCAATTATTTGTATCGAACTTGTCGATACTTTCTGTATTGTTTTTTTAATTATTATCTTTTATCGTATTGAACTTGTCGATACCCTTTGAGATTGTCGTTCGTTATGTATCACCCCCTTTATTGTGTCGAACTTGTCGACATCTAGTAATATTATCATTCTTTATTTACCCCTGTTGTTGGGTTGATCTTGTTGATATCAGTTGATGCTGATACATCATCAGTGATTCTTAATTATGAATTGATATTCTGGGACATGAGTTTTCGAGTCAGTTGATGTGGTAAGGTAGTCAATTGTTTCGACACCTAATGTGTTTGACTTAGAATTGGAAATGTTTGTAAAATAGAGTCCCTTCGGGGAGGACCAGATTCGTGGTCAGAAGTTAAGGCCAATGTGTGCCATGGATCCAATTAAGGACATTGCTGTGTGCGTTTGTCCGGGGTTAGTGCGTGACTGATCAGCAGCCTAACCTTGATGTTTTTTTTAAAATAAATAAAAATCCAATTCCAATCTATACAGTGAGATTGAGTCATTTTGATATTCGATTCCCTTGAATCTTATTTCAAGTATATTATATTATCAGAACTTTTGTCAATTCTCGTTGTTGATGAACCTTGTTCCGGTGTGCAATATTGGCTCCTCGTGATAATCAGATAATTGATTAGTTGATTATTTTCGAAGCATTTGATAATTCGTCTTGTTTATCAGAACTTATAACTGTTGTTGAAATTGTTATCACTATTTGCACTTGCTGAGCATTGTTGGCTCACTCTTGCTTTATTGTTTATTTTCTTTAGTTAATATAGATAATTAGTGGACCTCGTGGTTAGTTGGTATTACTCTTCCAGCTGCGAGAGGAGACGTTCGGATTTATGGATTTCGACCGATAGTGGTTTGGGAATGGGTCAAAGTTGGGAACCTATTTAGGTAGTGATTCATTTATTCATAAAGTTGTATAATATTTTTATTCTGAGAATGATTTGTAATAATGTAATTCGGTAGTCTGTTTCATACCTAAACCTATATGCGATCTTGGTTAAGGGGTTTTATTGTTATATTATGTTCACAATGTTAATATCCAAAATTGTTTTATGTTGTTTGAGGTGTATAATAGCCCCAAATCTGTACCCCGGATTATGGGATGCTACAAGTTGGTATCAGAGCTACAGGTTATGGTCACTGAAACAGATTAGGAGGGTTAGGGTACGTGTATAAGATAGTCGTCGGGTAGAACGATTTAGGATAAAGATCGCCTTAGGATACTTCTGCAAGTATTATAACGTTATACGGTATTTCGGCATGTCGCGCGAGTGGGAGTTCGAATCGTTTAAGGATT
The DNA here is from genome assembly GCA_036435485.1 of Saposhnikovia divaricata. NCBI lineage: Eukaryota > Viridiplantae > Streptophyta > Magnoliopsida > Apiales > Apiaceae > Saposhnikovia > Saposhnikovia divaricata. The sequence goes on along the minus strand of CM071595.1, from coordinate 61,610,318 downwards.
GAGCTATGAGCGAAAAAGCGAACCCGAAGCAGTATAAGTTAATAGGGCAGCTAGAGCCATCAGTCCGGGGGACGTTATTCCGAGATTTTTACGTAGAATCTAGAACATTCTACCATATTACTTTCGATGTGAACATTTTGGAGATGGTACGAGAAGGTTACGAATGCAAAGTGGGAATCGATTATTAGCAAGAATTAGAAGTTGAGCGTAGATGTGTACCCTTAATCATTGATTCATTCAAATTCATTGCTTAAAGAATTTCATATTCTTATTTTAAATTGTCGTAAATTAATTCCCGGTTGGTATCGTGGCTGAAGCATTTGTTGCGCAGTGACGGTCCAAAATCGAGAATGAATTGAGATCTTCTTATTTATTCAACTCATTATTGTCAGGCCGATTTTGGCAGCCAAGTGTATTAGTTCTTAGTCGACAAGAGTGAGATTATGAATAATTAAAAATTTCTTGAATTTTTGCTTGATCAATCATTGAAGTATCTATTGAAAAGTCTTTTATACATCAATCGATGATGAGTTTCGTATTCAGATTTAGTCAACTTCAATCTCGTTCTTTCGGAAATATTGGAATTTTCAGAGAGTACTTAATTCAATTTTACATGAAGATTTTTGAAACTCTTGGATCCCTTCCATTATAATGAATGCTTGAATTTCTCTATTCCAGCTGAGATGAACAAACTATGTAGATAGGGATTCAGTGACATCTTATCTTTGTGATAGAAGTCCAGTGGGACGCCACTGATTGTGTTTGTCATGAAGGTACAAAAGACTGACCATCTTTATGTACTGTGGTGGTTAACCAAGTGACAAATACAACCTGATAATAGTTCAAAAGATCATATTGATCTCTCGGTTAAACTCTTTTATAAAAGCTTTATCAAATAACTCAGTGTATATTTATCCTTGATGCCCATTCATTTTATTGACCTCCTTTGTCCGAAATTCGATGATTTCAAAATTTCTAATGATGAAGGGATGTGAAGATAGGCGTGACGACGTCTTAAATGATAGAAACTGTAACTGCACTGACGAAGAATTGGTTGTGCAAGTTTAAGAATTTGGTGATTAAGACAGATATGTCATGACAAGTTGGAATATTGATTGGACCGATAAACCATGGATAAGATTTGAGACTAATGAGAATTGAATAAAGGAAAAGGGTAGTAATTAAGAGCACATGGTTGCAGATATAGTTAAAAAGGCGAAAAGAGAATGGTGACGGATATGTTTGGTATCAGATATTCAATGTTGAAGAAAGATCGTTTTGGATACCTATTGAATGGCAGAGGTAGTAAATCGAATGTCATCAGATTTTGAATGTTTTATTATATAATATTTTAGAATCAAGAAGGATGACTTGAAGAAAGAAGAGTGGAGCAGGACGAAATGGTTTGTAAGAATTATCAAGAAGAACTAAGACTGAGTGAGGGGTAAGGTGATTGTGTAGAGTAACTAACTTGTACGAGCCAGATTAAAGAGTCATGATTAGTAAAGATGGAGGAAAGTTAACCAAGATGGAACAAAATGACGAGAAGAGAAAGATAGAAAAACCAGGAAGTTTTCAGAAGAATTTAAACAAAGGACACAAATTAATTAAGGGAAGAATGTGGAATCCCGAATATTGGAGTTAGAAAAGTAAAGGCACAGTAGTTGCCTATAGAATGAGAATTAATGGAGATTAATGAAACCCCTGATCAGAAAATAAGATTGTGAGAGAGAAAAAGCCTATGGAGAGTTGTTAAGATGCATGAGGAGAGTTGTGGCTGTAACCAGAAGGGTAGTGTGGCAATAAGTAACAGGGTTAGAAATTGGAAGCTAGGTGTTATAAGCTTGGAAAGATAAGAATTTTTGCCAGAGATGGTATCATACTACTTTTAGGAGAATCTATGATAAGAATGACAAGATCGTTTTTCTATAATTATTAAGAATCTAGAATTCACTACGAGTATGGAGGAAGTTGGTAAGAAAGGAATTGTATTAGCGGCCAAAAGAGTTAAATATGATCCAGAATTAGATTTACTTCTAATAACGAAGTATGATCAATTATGAGGACAAGAAAATGAGACTTTGATTTTTAAGAAAGATGAAGGTAGTATTTCGAGGTCAGAAGAAGACATAGAGGTCTTAACGACCAGATGTATCAAGAGGTTGTGGAATCAAGGGTATGAAGTTGTTTGTACAAAAAGGAGAGATCCGAAAGGAAACGGTTAAGTCGAAGCATATTTCGGTAAATAAGATTTCAAACAACATTGGGACGAGGAATTTAATTATGTTCATAGATGATATTTCAATATGTCCGAAGACTTGCGAAGCGTATGCGAATCAATCGAGAATGACCTTAAAAAGGTTCCAAGAAAAGAAAGAAAATGTGGCATAAGAATTTCAATGTGAATTTTTGGATGTCATGATTCTGTGATTAAGGTGAGTAATTTTAAATGCGAAATGGTAATGTATTGAGTCAAATTCGAGGACTCGTCAATTATGCAAAGTGCGATTCGAAGGTTGAGTTAAAAGAACGCGGGAGAGTGCAGTTGCAAACGAGTTGTTTCAAACATGATTATGGTGGAAAGTTATGTTGAAGCCAAGGTTATGAAGTTTGTTAGTTTTCAAAGTTGTGAAGGTCAAGTTTAGAATGTTTTCAAAAATATTTTGGTTTAAAAGCTTTTCATTTAAAACTTTGTTATTATTTAAAATGTTGTTGAAATAATAATTCTTAAAATGTTTTTAAAATGTTTTCAAATCTTTAAATGCTCTTCAATTTGTTTTGAATCAATAAAATATTTGAAGTTTTCTTTCAAATGTTTTAAACCAACCAATGTTTTAGAGGAGGTGAGAGTTTAGTTGTAAACCGAATTATGATTGGCGTATATCGCGTGGTTCGATTTCAGAAGGTGACCGAGAATAGATGATATAAGATTAAGTTTCCAGATTAGGTACACAGTAAAATAGTGGGATTAAGGATGGATCGAAGTTTTCTAGTCATTCCCTTCTCGATCGACATTGTAAGTTGAAAGTGAAGTGAGAATAATCGGGGAAATTCTTGATAATCTTTTATCATGGTTTTATCTGAGACCGTGTGATTATAAGTAAGAATGTGGGAATTATACCAAGTGTATAATGTTGCGAGTCAAGGCAGATTATACGTGGCGTTATTGAGGTCGATTGGCTTAGTATTATAAGTTTTACGCGGGGTATAGTTCGTTATACGGAAGCGTCATACCGATTGTCGGGGAAAAAATATTCGCCTTCGTGTGATAAACATTTAGAGTAAATAATATTCGGAAACCAAAGCTTAAGCTTATTTCGGAAATTGAGGGCTCATGGAATGAGCTTATAAATTATGAGTTGGTATGGGGACAATCCTAGAGTGGAAAGATGCAACCTGGGAAGTGGAAGTAAGACGTTTGAGGAAAATTGTTAAGTGTGTCCTTAGCGTTGATTCTGAGGACAGAATCCTATTAAGGGGGAAGACGCCCTAGAAAATTTCGAATTTAAAATTATTTATTTTATATAAATTATAAATAATATTATGTGAATATTGTTGTAAAGGTGAAATGTATGTGAGATGGTGTTTATGTGATTATGTGATGATTTGGGTAAGTTGTGAAGGTTTGTGTAACTCTATTTGTATTTTGAGGATTTAAATATATTTAAATCAGGTATCTTTAATCCTCTACCAATTTTATAAAAGTTTTGGAATCATTAAAACTCATGAAAACTTTTGTGGTGTTATCTTTAAAATATTATTTAGTTTTTAAAATCATTGGGTGAATTAAATTGGGTGTTTTAGTATTTTAAAGCGATTTTAAGAGTTTTATTGTATTTAAAGGATCACAACTTGTAAAATTCATATTTAATTCATTTTTTATCCTAAAAATATTTTAAAAATATGTGTGTGCTCGTAATTTTATATTCTTTATTTTAAAAATGAAAAGTGTAATTTTTCGAATGTTCTATTTAAATTGTGATTTACATAAGTCGTTTATTAATGTATAATTGGGTCAAAAAGAGAATAAAGTGTTAATAGTGAATAAAAGGTTATTGGGCCAAGCCCAATATATCACAAAAACACACACGCAGAAGAAATGTCGGGGTGACAGAAAGGGAGATTGGGGGAAAAAAATTAGGAATTAGGGTTAGAAGAGGAAATTGGGGGTTTTCAATTTATATATATATATATATATATATATATATATATATATATATATATATATATATATATATATATATGGCGTGTATATAAGTGTGTGATCCATGTGTATATGGCGTGAGCGTGTGCTGGTGGGTGTTGTAGAGGCGCGGGTCGCGCGTGGGAGGGAGAGAAGGGCCGAATTCCGGCAGGACTGGCTGGTGGTGGCGCGGTGGCTAGCTCCGGTGTGGAGCGACGCAGCAGGAAGGGGGGAGGATGAAGCCACGGTGGTGGCTGTGGAGGAAGAGAGAGAGAGAGAGAGAGAGAGAGAGAGAGAGAGAGAGAGAGAGAGAGAGAGAGAGAGAGAGAGAGAGAGATGGCAGGAGAGAGAAGAGAGAAAGATGGTGAAGAAGTTTTCGTGGTGGTCACCGGAAAGGTATAATTATCGTATTTTAATTATTATTATTGTTGTAATTAAATTAGATTTAAATTTTAATATTATTGTTTTAATTTTCATAGTTTAATTCGGAAAGTTTATAATTGTTAATTAATTGTGAGATTAATTGTGAGTTTGATTATGTGTTTTGGTGATTAATTAGTTGCTAATTGTTATTATTGTGTACTAATTTTGGAAGTCGAAATTTAGGGATTATGTCGAATGTGGAGTCGAATATTTTGTTTAAGCTGCTCATATTAATGAGTAATTTATATTAATGGTTCGGGTATTTAGTTTGAATATATTAGATGAATTGTTAATTGTTAATTGCTAATTGTTATAGTCGCATAATGTGTGGTTATGCAAAGTGTTATAAGTGGAGTTGTAGTATTTGTGGGATGTCATAATTGTCAACTACTTAGTGTTGGAATCACAATGGTGATGTTGGTATTATTTGTGGAGTTTATACGAGTTGACTAAATGGTAAATGCTTATGTGCTAAATGATATAAAGCGAGTCGTAGTATTTAATGGCTTTACTAGTTAGGAATGTGATGTGCTAAATGTTATAAGTTGAGCCATAGTAGTGGTTCAAAATTCTATTATAAAGATTATTTGTAGATTTAAATTTCTTATGTGCCGCAAGTCAGGGCGGGTAAATTTCCTTATGTGTTTATGTGGTCAATGTTATATGTTATTTAGTTTAACTGCAAGGAGTCGTAAAGAGATCATAAGTTCTAAATGTCAATATTTAAGGACTTGTGTAATTCTCTTCGACTAGATCCTCGGGCTTACGAATACCAATGATTGATTGTCACAAGTATAATTAATATGCTCTAGTTATATGATCATTGATATAGCGTAAGTAATAGTTAGTGCTAGGAGTTGTTTCCTAGGGCTTACGAATATCAATAATTGATTGTTACGTGTATCATTAATATGCGTGAGTGATATGATCATTGATGTAGCGTAAGTAGTAGTTAATGCTAACATAAATTATTATGTGTTTACTGCATGTCGAGGCAGAATTTCTTATGTGCCATGTGACGCATGTCTGGGCGGTTACTTTTCCTTACGTGTTTAGGTGCTGCATGTCTGGGCGGGTACTTTTCTTATTTGTTTACTTTCCTATTGCTGCAAGTTGAGGCAACTTTGTTTTGGAATAATTTCTGTGGTGAAAACTTGAATTGAAAAACAGGGGAATAGTCCTATTTACGAATACTTCATGTCGAAATTTTCTAAAAATCCTCTGCAAATCTATTTAAAACCTATTTAACTTATTTAAATTCAATGCTTGAAGGGGTGTTATGATTACTAAGGGTTTAAGTATATGTATCAGTGGATTATTTCAAGAATATATCGTGATTTTAAATATTAAGTGGTTGTGTTGTTTTGAAATGGTTATGTGACGTGTTTATTGGACTTAGTTGATTATAGTAAGACTATTATGTGAATATGAATGAATATGTCTATATGTATTGTATACGTAAGTGTTATAGGATGCGCATGGGTAGAATAGAGCAAACGATAAGTTTTGCTTGAATTAGTACTGAAACCGTATTTGACCTTGTAAAGGTTCGAGTAGGAGACTTGGCTAAGAGCAGTGCGGGTAAACGGAAAGCTAAACAGAGGAATAATTATCAAGTCAACGGGTGTACTGGCGTGGAGTTGGTTAAGTATGAAAGAAAGATAGAAGTAGAGCCGCGTAAAAAGACCTGCACGAAAAGTGTGGAGACTAGCGAGAAGTTGAGTTACAGATCCATGATTAGGATCGAGAACTCCGTATGTTGAGGCAAGTGTTTGCTCTTCAGTTATCTTTCAAGTGATGCAATTCATTCCTTTTTGTCGTATAAGATAGTTTGGTCAAATGTGATTAGAAAATGATATACTTCCCAGTTAGCATGAAAATGTTTGTTTTCCCCTACCCCTATTTCGAATACCAAGTTTTTAAAAGAACCCTAAATATAATCTTTTTCGTTTAAATACTTTACTCAAGCTATGAATTAGATTTCTCAACTGAATACCATTTCTTTTATTTTCTTCAAAAATGCTTAATAGACGTTCTAAACAGAGGAAATCCAAGATTTTAAAATCTTATAAAAATATTTTAGCACGATCCCTGGTTATGGCATACTTTCACCCGATTGACCCTCTCTAAGAGGATGTTTTATTCAACTGACCTACAACTACTCCTCTTAGGATTGTTTTATAAATGATCGTTGTAAACTACTTAATTCGCTTATATTGATTCCAAATTTTCAATGTGTGGAGAAATTTTATTAAACGTTTAGCAGTTGACTATATCCTTGTTTTTATCATATATCCTCAGTTGTTGTTAATCATGTTGCTAGTAAATCCTTTTGTCAATTCATTTTATGATGTTATGATCCCAATTATTTGTATCGAACTTGTCGATACTTTCTGTATTGTTTTTTTTTAATTATTATCTTTTATCGTATTGAACTTGTCGATACCCTTTAAGATTGTCGTTCGTTATGTATCACCCCCTTTATTGTGTCGAACTTGTCGACATCTAGTAATATTATCATTATTTATTTACCCCTGTTGTTGGGTTGATCTTGTTGATATCAGTTGATGCGGATACATCCTCAGTGATTCTTAATTATGAATTGATATTCTGGGACATGAGTTTTGGAGTCAGTTGATGTGGTTAGGTAGTCGATTGTTCCGACACCTAATGCGTTTGACTTAGAATTGGAAATGTTTTTAAAACAGATGTCCCTTCGGGGAGGACCAGATTCGTATTCAGAAGTTAAGGCCAATGTGTGCCATGGATCCAATTAAGGACATTGCTGTGTGCGTTTGTCCGGGGTTAGTGCGTGACTGATCAGCAGCCTAACCTTGATGTTTTTTTTAAAATAAATAAAAATCCAATTCCAATCTATACAGTGAGATTGAGTCATTTTGATATCCGATTCCCTTGAATCTTATTTCAAGTATATTCTATTATCAGAACTTTTGTCAATTCTCGTTGTTGATGAACCTTGTTCCGGTGTGCAATGTTGGCTCCTCGTGATAATCAGATGATTGATTAGTTGATTATTTTTGAAGCATTTGATAATTCGTCTTGTTTATCAGAACTTATAACTGTTGTTGAAATTGTAATCACTATTTGCACTTGCTGAGCATTGTTGGCACACTCTTGCTTTATTGTTTATTTTCTCCAGTTAATAGAGATAATTAGTGGACCTCATGGTTAGTTGGTATTACTCTTCCAGCTGCAAGAGGAGACGTTCGGATTTATGGATTTCGATCGATAGTGGTTTGGGAATGGGTCAAAGTTGGGAACCTATTTAGGTGGTGATTCATTTATTCATAAAGTTGTATAATATTTTTATTCTGAGAATGATTTGAAATAATGTAATTCGGTAGTCTGTTTCATACCTAAACCTGTATGCGATCTTGGTTAAGGGGTTTTATTGTTATATTATGTTCACAATGTTAATATCCAAAATTGTTTTATGTTGTTTGAGGTGTATAATAGCCCCAAATCTGTACCCCGGATTATGGGATGCTACATTTTCCATAGAAAAATTATTAGCAGAATAAATGATTTTGCTAAAAGAATACGAATCATTGGAAAATAGACTTTCAATCCTTCGAGAAAAAATAGCATTTGTAAGGAAGTACTCTCTTCCTGAGCAACAAAAGGTTATCTCTGAACCTTCTTCTTCAAAGAATGAATCTAAGACTAGCCCGGAGCAAACGACTACCGGTAAAGGCATTTCAACTCCGTTGACGCCTGTGGATTTGGCAAAAATCCAACACGAAGTTTCAACTTCGTCTCAAAAGGTAATTACTTCACCTTCCTCAGAAATGAGTCAAGAAGTGACTAATCCTGAGCAAACGACTCCAGGTAAAGATTCAACAAATCCGTTGAAGGCTGTGAATTTGCCAAAAATTCAGACTGAGGTTCAAACCTCTACAACATTAGTTAAACCCTCAGATTTAAATCTCAGGCCTAACGAGGGAATTCAAATCCCTAAAAAGACTGAAGGTCAAACTTCAGCAGTCCTCACAGGATATAAGGCACCTAAAGCCTACTATGTCGTGTTCAATGGTCCTAACTCGGGCATCTACACCACATGGAACATTGTAGAACTCGCATTAAAGGGAGTTTCAGGAATCAAGTACAAAAATACACATCTTTCGCAGAAGCTCAAGTAGCAGGACGAGTGTATACCAGTGCAGAATCCAATGCACCACTACAATTGATAAGTTCGGCTGAAGCCTTACGACCAACTTACAGCGATGCTCTAAAGAAGGAAGTTAGTTCTTCTAATTTAATCTGCTTGGGAACAATTCCAAACCATGAAAAACCCAAGTTAGAATATATAGAAGCAGAAGAAGATACTAGTGAAATCTCATTTTCTGGTTTCAACTATCTATTTTCTAAAGGAAGAAGCTCTACAGAAGCAGACTTTGCAGAAGAGCACTACTTTACCACGGATAAGAAGAACATTAGCTACTTCAACTTCTATCCTAACAGTCATCCAGAATTCGTATGGAAGGCTTATCTTTATGGATTATTAGCAATGATATATCCATCTAATAATTTATTAGAAATTTCCAAATTTTCGATTCAGTTCAGAAAAGCAGTCAAAAGCTACAAGAAGAACTACCTCAAAGATACAGATAAAGAAATTTATCTCAAATTCCAAGGAACGGTCATGTTCTGGGATAAAGATGATGAACCAGTTCTACCATACTCTTATGTGCAGATTGGGACAGTCAAAGAAAGGATCTATTCTCCATCTCAACCAAAAGAATCAAAGCTGGAGAAACAAGACCTTCATCAACTTGCAGAACAAAAGCTCATAGTCCTCATAGACAAGCTATTCAGCATAGAAAAAGATGACAAGATTAAAGTTAATCATGCATCCACTAACTGTTTGGCCACTTCCTATTCTCATAAAGGGATGGACGAAGAAGACTGGACAAAAGTTCAAATGTTTAAAAGACAGCTGGTCCAGAAAAAAGTATTTGGATATCATTATCCTTCCACTTGCGACAAAGTAAAAAGGGGAATGATTCAAAAAGGAATCTCTCTTGATTGCGATGTGTGTAAATCGACAAAAAAAGACCCCGCCACTACTTCAGAAGAAGACAAGCTGTCTAAAGCAGCTGGAAAAGCAAAGGTGGAGGATTAAAGAAAAAGAATCCACTTTCATCCACAATAGAAGACAAGATAAGAAGAATCTTATCTCTTCAAAAGGCAAAATAATGGAGTGCAAAAAACGTAATCACTTACGTTGATAATTTTGTACAGATCCTCAACCTTATGCTATAAAAGGCGAGTTAAGTTTTCAGTATTTGCATCTTGAAATCAGCAAAGCTTACACACTGTACAAAAAAGCTTTCAAATAACCAAGTATGAGTGAGTAAAACCCTTAGGGGTTGTGAGTGTAAACAGGCTCATAATGAGTTTGTATTTGTATAATTATATGAATCAATAAAAAGTATTTTTCTTCATAAATCTCTGTTATTTTCAAGTTATTCTGGAGTCCGCTTTGGAGCACAGGGAGTACCGCTAGGCATGAGGCCGTAGGGAAACGCCGCTCATAGAATTGAAAACAAGAAATGATAATCAGAAGGTTCAAAGAAGAAAATGAAGTTTTAAAGATCAATAATTCCCATGCAGACAGAAATCATTTTTAAAAGCCTGGTAAAACTCACAACCCTACTTAGAAAATTTTTATATTTAAACGATTTTATTGTTATAATCATGAATGATAAACCTTGGTTTGTTAACATTAAAGGTAATGCCATGATAGACATGACTAACCTTGAATATCTAGATCATCTCTTAGAGACCTCTAGAAATACTGTTTTCCCATGAAATCAAAAAGCAATCAGATACCTAATTTGGGATTTTGAAACTATAAAAGACGAACTACCCGCCTTTTACAATAGATTTTCTACCATAATAGAAAATGAAATTCGTAATCTGAAAAGAATTATGAAATTAGAGCCCTATCCTCATAATAGGACTGATACATCATAGGCTAGTTCCTCTAATACGCAGAACAACGTTAATTCATATTGATTACTATGGATCTAATCCCAGCCGCTATAAGACAAAGGAAAATGAGTGGACAAGATTTGTTCTCCCATATTCTCTATATAATTAATTCTCTCTGGAAGGCTACTCTTGATATATATACATGGACATACAATGTGTGCAAGGAGAAGTACACATGTATTTGATTTGTTGGAACTTGGAAGCAGCTAAGAGCATTTCCAATAGGGGTTGCCAAGAGGTTTCCAAGTCCTATGTGGCATGGCACGCTTGGTTGCCCACCTATTGGAGGATCAATGTTGCGATCAAGTTGCCAACCAAAGTTGCCAAAAGTTGGCAACTTCCCCATTTAGTTAAAACACATACAACTCTCCAAAAGTGTATTTAACTTTACCCTTTTTTATATCTCCCAAATTTTATTATCTCTTTAAATGTTTTTTTTTCTTTTTTTTTTTTTAAAATATCTCACATATCTAATATCATTAATGCACATGAGACGAAAAGGAAAAAAAAATCATTTTTTTGCACTATTTTCATTTAATCAAATAAAAATATCTTATATTGATGTAAAGATAATATTATTTTATATTTAAAAATTTAAATTATTTGATATTTGACATTAATGTATTGTCAAAAAAAAGGAAAAAAATCATTACGGGAGGGAATTAAGTATTTTAAATATCCAAATTTTCAATTTTATTTAGAATATATAATATGTTTTTATAAGATAATATAAAATTGATATATGGGATTACAATGGCAACTTTTAAAGTTGCCAACTATTGGAGTAGATTTGTAACAAAAGTTGTCAACAATGAGATGGAGGAAAGAAGAAATAAAAAAGTAATATATGTGATGATGTGATAGAAGTTGGCAACTATGTTGACAACTTCTATTGGAGATGCTCTAATGTGTATGATATATTACCAGTAAAATATTTTAGATGCTACTCCGCTTAAAATTAATTTAATTTTAGGGGGACACGTGCCCTATTAGATCCGCTATGTCGTCAGGGCAAGTGTAAGTTCGAGCCCGTTTGGCAAATCAGGTTAAAATTATTTTCATTTTAAGTTAAAAAATGTTTGTTTGTGTAATAAATTAGAAATTGATTTAAAGTTAAAAAAAATGAAGCCTAAAGTTGGTAGGAGTTATTTTTTTTGAATAACTTATTTTGTTTTGAGGATTTTATTTGATAAAAGTTAATATTAACATTCAAGTAGTTAATTTATAAAAATTTCTTTTTATATTTACATTTTTAATAATTTATAAGTCATTCATAATATAAAATTATCCAAATAAATATTGATTTAAAATTTTTACATTTCACTTATCACTTTAAACAACTTTAAATCATAAGTAATAATTTTAAAAATAGTCAAACGGGCTCTGAGAGAAGTAATAGTGTATTCCTGTTTCAGCGGAATATGCTTTGAAATATTGAACATTGTTCCAAATTATCGGTCATGACCAGTTTTATAAAAATCAGATAAATCAGATATCGAACAAAATCGATAAGAAGATTATGTAAAAATTAATCGTTAAATCGGGATTAATTGGAATAAAAATTGGATGTATTTTTAATATTATAATATTATTTAGTATATTATTATGATTTTATTAATTATTTATTAATTAACATGTATTTATCATGAATAGTTAAATTTTATGGAGATCAATATTTGAGTGAACACCGTGGAGACCATATACATTATGCACTCAAAACATTGCATTATATATATTTGCAAAAAATGTTTTATTTCATTCAAAATCTTAAAAATCATAAATGTTTTACAAGCAGAACATGTTTTGGAGAACAATACATTCTGCAATATTTTGTTTGCAGAACATACATGATTTTCAAGATTTTTAATGAAATTTTCATGTAAAACATATATGATTTTCAAAAATTTTAATGAATAAATGAAATAGTGATTTTCATAGAACATATTTTTCAATAAATAAGTTTTGCAATGTTTTGATTGATATATGGTCTCTGGTCTCCACTAAAATTTTAATCTCCATAGAATTTAACTCTTATCATAAATAAAATATATAATAATTCATATTTGATTAATAAACTATCTTAATTCTATTAATTTATTATAAGACAAAATGACAGTTTGTAACCCCTATGTATATGGGCTTTGTCAAATTGGTCCAGATTTACGTTTTTTAGCACTTTACAACCCCTATCTTCAAATCTCGCTTCATATTACAAAACTTAACAAAACTTAACAAAACCCATATTTATTACTATATTAATTAAAACTTAACGTCATTTGATTAATCAGTGTGTAGAACTTGAACAATTAATGGGAATCAATATATACAAATCTCACAAGAAAAGCAGTTGAAGATTGGAACAAATAATTAAATGAAGTTGGCACAGGAGAGATAATAAATTTGTATTAGGGACACAGTTAGTCGATAGGCAGTGCTGGTTGACAAATCTGAGGTCCCGTCAAAGCTGGCTTGCCCCTCAATAGCGATTTAATAATTTATTCATAATAAATATTTAAGCAATTCATTTAAAAAAATATTTGTTTCATATTTGTATGTCCGATTTCTCCGTGGTTTAAAGAGATTATTCAGAAAGTTTCAGTGCAAATAATAAAGAGAGCTTACAAAATTTGAAACATGAATCCATGTAATAAGAAAATATATTTGACATAGAGTAAAACCTTTATAAATTAATATCGGGATCGGTAAATTATATTAATTTAACAAAATTATTAATTAATTAAGATTAAATTTACACTATCATCATTATGTTGGGAAAAAAAAATATTTTAAAAATATTAATTTATGATGTATTATTAATCTATCAAGTATTAAATTGTCGAGGTTTAACTGTAGACAGTGACGTAGAGTCATGGATTTGCAGCTTGCAAAGCTACATTACCAAACTTGCCGGTCTTTGCCCACCAGGCCACCACCTCAGAGGCTCAGACTAATGCATGTTTCAAACACTATTTTGTTCATCACCAGACATTATCCACATCTCCAATGGATCACTAGAAACATAAATGTCAAAGATTAGTGATGACCAAAAGCCATTCTGTTACCAATATATATGGTTCGACTCAGAGCACAGTCAGAGCCCCTTCCCCTGTTCTAGTCTTTTTCAAGACTGACTTGGCCAAAACATTAATTTTGTTGATTATCTCTAACTCATCCCAGTTTGGCAAATCCCCTTCGCTGCTGAGCTTTATTATACTACAAAAATAGTAAATTAAACTACCTTAACAAATAGACCAAAAGCCGGATATTCTATACACATTTCTGCACCATTGCATGTCCACATCTGGGCCGTTATACCATTAAATGATCTTCAAGTCGACGTGCTATTGTTGATGGACGGCATCTATTTTTATATTATTTTAGTAATTGCATCTCCATTTCTTGTTCTCGCTAACTTCCAACCACTGCTGTATCTGAATATATGCTTTGCATCTTATTTTCACGGGAGCTGCTCCAAATTTTGATTTTGACACTTACATTAAAATTACACTTGCTCGAGCTTGTATAGATATCTATATATTTACTAAATGAGTTTTAGAATTTTGCAATCTTAATCAGAGACTCGCTCCCTTTAGGAAATATCGAGTTTCTTGTAGAAAGTGTTTATAACCATTTAAAAAATATAATACTTTGACCTTAGCAGAAGAAACTCTACGTAATTCATTGTGTTGGGTTTGTGGAGTCTAACAAGTTTCAGAATTGGATTCTGATTTGGGATAGAAATTCTAGAGTTGGGCTCTAATTAGAGTTAGGAATTTCAGAATTAGATTCTGATTTGTTTAGACCCAATTTATTCTCTTATAAATATTCTCATGTAATTGTAAAAAATCCAATATAACACAACACAACACAACACAATTGTGAGAGATCAATACAAAATTAGTGCGGCTTGTGGAGTAGGAATTTCCGAACCACGTAAATTTTTGTCTTGTGTGATTGTCGTTTATTTTCTTGTTCTTGTTTATTCGCTTTGGGTTTTGCTTTCATTGTTGTATACTCAACAACTAGTATCAAGAGCCTAGGTTTTCAGGCGAGTGGGAGCAATGGCAGAAGAAGGGAAAGTAAAGATCGACAAATTTGATGGCAGAGATTTTGGGTTTTGGAGGATGTAAACTGAAGATTATTTGTATCCGAAAAAACTACACGAACCGCTGGAAGAGAAGAAGCCAGAAAAGATGGATGAGAAAGAATGGAAGCTATTGGATAGACAGGCTCTAGGTGTTGTCAGATTGACTTTGGCGAAGAACGTTGCTTACAATATCGTCAAGGAAACGACAACTTATGGATTGATCAAGGCGTTATCAAATATGTATGAGAAGCCGTCTGCTTCAAATAAGGTCTATTTGTGTCGTTCGTTGTTTGCCACGAGATTGAATGAAGGTGATTGTGTTGCTGATCATGTTAACGAATTTAACTATCTCCTATCAAGATTGACTTCAGTGGATATTAAATTCGATGATGAAGTACAAGTCTTGTTGTTGGTATCCTCGTTACCTGACAGTTGGTCAGGATTTGTCACTGCTATTTGTAATTCATCTAGGAGGAGTAAGATGACTTTTGATGGAGTTTGAGATGCGATTCTTGGAGAAGATATTCGTAGGAGAAACTCAGGAGAGTCGTCAGGTTCCTTGTTGACTACTGAGAGTAGAGGCAGAAATTCCGATAGGGGGCAGAATCAGGGGCGTAGCAGATCGAAGTCATAAAAGAGAGGACAGTCCAAAGATTGCAAGGAGATTGTTTGTTGGAATTGTCAGAAGAAAGGTAACTTCAGAAATCGGTGTACGGCTCTCGCAGCTCCTAAAGGAAAGATCATGGGTTTTGGATTCTGGTGCATCATTCCATGCTACCCATTGCAAGGATTTGTTGTTAAATTTCAGAC
Organism: Saposhnikovia divaricata; assembly: GCA_036435485.1. NCBI lineage: Eukaryota > Viridiplantae > Streptophyta > Magnoliopsida > Apiales > Apiaceae > Saposhnikovia > Saposhnikovia divaricata. The sequence continues at coordinate 61,594,800 of CM071595.1, read as the reverse complement.
TTGGAAATTTTGGTAAAGTCCGTCTTGCTGATGATGAGACTTTGGATATTACGGGCATGGGAGATATTAATCTCAAGACCTCTTTGGGGACTAGCTGGACGCTGAAAGATGTAAGGTACATTCCTGGACTGAAGAAGATGCTGATATCTGTGGGTCAGTTAGATAAGGAAGGGTATCGAGTTACTTTCGGAGATGGACAGTGGAAGGTTATAATGGGGAATCTAGTTGTTGCTCGTGGAGAGAAAAAGGGGACGTTGTACATAGTTGAACAATCTAGCTATGAAGCAAATGCACTTGCTGATGAGATTGGGTCTTCAATTTTGTGGCACCGAAGACTTGGTCATATGAGTGAAAAGGGTATGAAGCTATTAACTTCGAAGTGGAAGATTCCAGAGCTGAAGAATGTGGAAGTTGGGTTCTGTGAGCCATGTGTTCTTGGAAAGCAGAAACGAGTTACTTTTGCAAAATTAGGGAGGACGCCCAAGGCTGAGAGGTTAGAGCTAGTTCATACAGATGTATATGGTCCAACAATAGTTGCGTCGTTCGGAGGATCTCGCTACTATGTCACTTTCATTGATGATTCCACTAGAAAGGTATGGGTTTATATTTTGAAGAATAAATCAGATGTGTTTGCTACTTTCAAGAAGTGGAAGACCGAAGTTGAAAATCAGACCGGTTTGAAGATTAAAAGTCTGATGTCAGATAATGGTGGTGAGTACAGTAGTGATGAGTTTAAAAGCCATTGCGCAGAATATGGGATTAGAATGATCAAAAGAATTCCAGAGACACCGCAGCAGAATGGTTTACATCTTAATGGTTTTCCAAAATTATACCTCGAGATTTATTGTGCTTTTTCTAAGTGGTTTTCCAAAATTATAACCAAATGTTCCTCAAAGGGTTTTATTCGTACTTAACCTCGATTCGAACATTTCTATAAAATCGGAAAACGATCCTTTTTACATGAGGTCTTATTTCACACATTCCTTATGACTTCTAATATTTAATTATTATGATTCGCAACTGAATTACTCATGTTAAGGGGGTTCAATTATAGTTACGAACTCGCACTTATGGTTTCGAACCACTTTTACTAAATCGACCATATTTCCTAAACCGTAAGTCCTTTTGTTTCGATTTTCACGCCAAAACGATTTATGACTCGAGATCTACAAGGTCAGGTCATATACTTGTCAAGATCAGTGACCTATAGCTACTGTTATGCACGGTTCTTTAAGGTCTAACGAAATTTTGACATTACGACGGCTATAAATCGAACATTTCCAAATTTATCACATATAACCAAGCCACACCGGGCATACCATACATATTAACAAGTCCAAGAACATCTCACTTCACCATCATATTCATCATATTACTTAGATCAACTAAACCAACTACATAATCATGCTTACATGCTTATAATAACACCATAATCATAACTCATCTAAAAACCACCAAGAACATTTAAAAACTTAAGGTATGATCTAGGGTTCATGAGAGATATACCTTCCTTGGAGTGTGTATAAGCCTAAATGAGCCTTGTATAGTCCTTGTCTAAGCTTGAGAATGGAATGGAATTTGAAGCTAAGATTCATAGGAGATCTTAGTTATGAAATATAGGACTCACCTAATTAATCTTGAGATTTAACAATGGTGGGAAGTTGCACTTTGATCTTGGAATTAGAGATAGGCCGAATGGAGCATAAGGAAGAGAATGGTGGAGTTGTTTGGCTTGCTTGCTTGGTTCTCTTGAATAATGTGAATTATTGAGATATTATCTCATAAAGTAGCTTTAATAAAGTGATTAGGTCATGCATGATGCAATTCAAGTGGACATGTGTTGAGTTTTAGTGGTAAGATGATGTGTTTAAGCTAACTAAATGGTTTGATTTCTAATGTTGCTAGTTAGCATTGTAACTAGCTTAGTTACTTGATTCTATCCACTTGTACATGCATGCATCTTGGATCTCTGCTCGTTTCTTTGTCCGGTTGTTGCTCAATTTCATTGATCGTTTGGAGGAATATCTCATGTATTTCTTGTTAGGATTTTACCGGAAACCTTCTTAATATTTATACTACCATTCTCAATCCTCCCTTATAATCCCTGAATTTAAATTCCTCAAATCTCTTTAATAAATCCTTAAATCCTTCAGTATCCAGGGAAATCTCGGAGAAAATAAAAGTGCTATTTTTTCGAATCTGATATCGTTTACAACTTTACATACAATTATTTTGCCTATAGATCATTAATACGAACTCAGAAATCCTTTCTGAATACTTCTATATAGTGTCGTCTAATAATATTCCAATTTCCAATAAAAACATTGTTCATTGATTTTTCTCTCTTTTATTCGTTGTACTTAAAAAGATGTTCTCGCGCTTCCTTTAGCGTTCCCTATCTCTTTTACAGAATCACTGAACTTATACTAGATATCGATTTGGATGACATGAGCTTCCAGATATCGATTTGGATGACATGAGAATATTTCTTTCCTCTTTGAAATACCCTATCTTACTTTCTAGGAGATAGATTATTCTAATCTAAGTTGTCAACCAATTGCATTGTTCATGGCATATAAAATTTGAATCCAAATCCGTTAAATATTCATTCATTAAACCACTGATACATTGTAGTCGTAACCACTATTCATTCATACTCCATTACATAATAAAAGTTTTAATTCTACCAAAAATATGGATTCTTACACCAGGAGTGCTATGGATCATTGTTGTTATTTTAAACAATTTGATTCATCTTATATCATATTGTTATTATATGTTGATGAAATGTTGATAGCAGGATCAAACATGAGGGAAATCAACAGGTTAAAGAGACAGATGTCTGAGGAGTTTGAAAAGGAGGATATGGGTGCAGCAAAACAGATACTTGATATGAGCATGATAATGGATAGATCTGAAGGTACTTTGAAATTATCTCAAGAGATGTATATTGAGAAATTGTTGCAGAAATTCAGTGTCCAGGATGCGAAGACCAGAAGTACACCGTTGGCGACTCACTTTAATCTCACGAAGAAGCAGTCACCTAAAACGGATGAAGGCAAGAAAGATATGGCTAAAGTTCCGTATGCATCTACAGTTGGCAGTTTGATGTATGCTATGGTGTGTACAAGGCCAGATATTGCTCATGCAGTGGGAGTTGTTAGCAGGTTCATGTCTAATCCAGGAAGAGAGCATTGGGAAGCAGTCAAGTGGTTGTTGCGCTACTTGAAAGGCACATCCAAGGTTGCGTTATTTTTCAGCAAGAAAGATGTTATCTTGGAAGGGTTTTCTGATGCAGATTTGGGCGGATGTTTGGATACAAGAAAAAGTACTACGGGATATATTTTCACGTTGGGTGGCATAGCAGTTAGTTGGATGTCTCGACTTCAAGTGAGTGTTGCTCTTTCAACCAAAAGAGCAGAATATATGGCTATCTTTGAAGCTAGCAAGGAGATGATTTGGTCGAAGAATTTTCTTTAGGAGTTGGGCAAGAAACAGGCGGACAGTCCTTTGTATAGCGACAGTCAGAGTGCTATTCATCTTGCGAAGAATCCCGTGTTTCATGCTAGGACAAAGCATATTCAGCTGAGATATCACTTTACAAGAGAGTTGATTAGCAATGTTACTTTGTCCTTGAAGAAAATTCTTGGTTCAAAGAATCCTGCAGATATGTTGACTAAGGTGGTTACTAATGAAAAGTTGAAGCTTTGCATAGCTTCAACTGGTCTTCAAAACTGATTGATGAGAAGGCGCTGCACTAGTTAGAGTTATTGATCGAAGTAGGTGTTACTGGATTTACAAGAGTGAAGTGAAGATGTGGCCAGACTCCAAGTGGGAGATTTTTGGGTATGTGGAATCTAACAGGTTTCAGAATTGGATTCTGATTTGGGTTAGAAATTCTAAAGTTGGACTCTAATTAGAGTTAGGAATTTCATAATTAGATTCTGACTTGTTTAGGCCCACTTTCTTTTTCTCTTATAAATATTCTCATGTAATTGTAAAACACCAATATAACACAACACAACACAATTGTCAGAGATCAATACAAAATTAGTGCGGCTTGTGGAGTAGAAATTTCCGTAAATTTTTGTCTTGTGTGATTGTCGTTTATTTTCTTGTTCTTGTTTATTCGCTTTGAGTTTTGCTTTCGTTATTTTATACTCAACACATTGATGTTGCTTTCCGATCCGTGTGTCAACTGCCAAGTGGCCCTTATTAAATTAATACCGTTCTTAATTGTAATCTATCTAACTAAAGTTTGATACACAGAAAGTCGGAATTTCTAGTTTAGATGGTCTGTAGCCACGCATATTGCTCATACATGTGTGCATTGATGACAATAGAAACAGTATGTAACTAACTTATTTTTGTACATGTAAAGGCTTCAAGAAACTCATGCAAAAGATGAGCTGGTGGAAGTTGAGAGCTAGCTAGTAGTATATAACTACTTTAAGTTTTAACAACTTGATGAACCCCTTTATATACACAATTGTCAAAGCTACATTATATCTAAATTACAAAATAATTCCTTTCTCTTTTCTCTCTTTTTTATTTGGTTTCACTCATGGACCATCTTCACATTTTGTACTTATTTCCTCTTCTCTCTTTGGTCTTGATTGCACTGAAGATTATTGATAAAAAGATAAGCCAATGCTGCTACATATTAGATTACCAATGTCACAAGCCAAGCGATGATCGAAAGCTTAGCACGGAGTTTTCCGGAGATATAATCAAGAGAAACAAGAACTTGGGGCTGAATGAGTACAAATTTCTATTGAAAGCCATTGTTGGATCAGGCATTGGTGAAGAAACTTATGGGCCAAGAATGGTGTTCGATGGCCGAGAAAATAATCCAACGTACGAAGATGGAATCTCCGAGATGGACGAGTTTTTTAACGATAGCATTGAAAAACTCTTGTCAAGAACCGGAGTTTCTCCTCAAGATATTGATGTTCTTGTTGTTAACGTAGCTACTATGACTACAAGCCCTTCTTTGGCTTCAAGAATTGTTAATCACTACAAGATGAGAGAAGATATTAAGACATACAATATCACTGGAATGGGATGTAGTGCAAGCCTAATTTCGATAAATATAGTCGAAAGCATCTTCAAGTGTCGAAAGAATGTGAATGCACTTGTTGTGACATCCGAATCTTTGAGTCCGAACTGGTATTCAGGTAATAACAAGTCAATGATTCTTACTAATTGTTTGTTTAGGTCAGGTGGCTGTGCTATACTTTTAACAAACAAGGCGAGTTTGAGAGACAGAGCAATGTTCAAGTTGAAGTGCTTGGTTCGCACACACCATGGTGCAAGAGATGAAGCGTATGCAAGCTGTACACAAATGGAGGATGAAGAAGGCCGAGTTGGAATCAACCTTGATAAGAATCTCCCCAAGGCCGCAACTCGAGCATTCATCGATAACCTCAAAGTAATATCACCGAAAATCTTGCCAATAAGAGAAATTATCAGGTACGCGTTCCTTGTGATTCTCCGGAAGATGAATACAAATTCCAAAAAAGGACCAAGGCCCATGATCAACTTCAAAACTGGAGTCGATCATTTTTGCCTACACACCGGAGGAAAGGCAGTGATCGATGCTGTCGGGAACAGCCTAGGGCTAAGTGAACATGATCTAGAGCCTGCCAGGATGACACTCCATAGATTTGGAAACACATCAGCTAGTAGCATATGGTATGTATTGGGATACATGGAAGCCAAAAAAAGGTTTAAAAAAGGTGATCGGGTTTTCATGATAAGTTTCGGTGCAGGGTTCAAGTGTAATAGTTGCTTATGGGAAGTGGTTAGGGATTTGGATGATGGGAACTGCTGGAAAGAGTGTGACATTGATAAGTACCCACCAAAAACTTTAGTTAATCCTTTTATGGAGCAGTATGGTTGGGTGAATGATGAAGATACAAGCACATTCGTTCTTCCTGATTGAAGGATAGATTCGAAATTGAAGTATGGGTGAAAACAGTTTCGATTCCTTAATAAGTTGTTTATGCTCATTTCAAAGCTAGCTTCAATTCCTCTCTTACAGTACGTACCTAGTACCATAGCAAAGTTGTTTACACTTGCAAATTTTACCTTGTTTGTGGTTGATACGTATACATGTTCTCGAATGAAAATCAAAATTGAAATAAACGAGAATGTCAAAACTAATCACACTGTCACATCCCTTCATCATTGACAGCCCAGATTATCTAATGGCTTAGATGATATATATGTATATTATGATTTGTAGTAATGTAACTCGTCCGGAGATTTGTACTATTGTAACCGGTGATTTTATCTGGTATCTACAGTTTTGACTTTTAAAGTTTCGAGTAGGACTCTCACTCTATTTATATATATGGCCTTGTGGCCTTGTATATTGAAGATGTTTGTACCTCTTGTGTCTTGTTAACTGATTTACTGTTCTTGTCTTGTCAAATGTCAAATGTCAAATGTGTTTCCTGATTCCTAAATACTCTGTATATAAATATTAACTTTAAGTAGGAATTTCAGATGGCTATTAAGTGAAAGGAGTACTAATAGATCCACTCACTACCAGACACTAACATGCCATATGCAGATCACCAGTAATTTTGAATGGATTTATGAATGCAGGTTGCGCGAAAAAAACAGATGAAGTTACCCCCCGACAATGCGGCACCAGCTAAGATTATTAATTTCCATTTTTTTGGTTTGGCCTTATATATTAATGGCAACATTTTCCTACAGAAGATAGTGATGGTTCTCACAATCTGTACAGTGTGATTTTCAGCATAACATATATCAAGGTCAGCACTCAGCAGTGATGATATAATAAAAATTTTAGTGACATTTCGAAGCAAGTCTGAGGAACAGAAAAATTACTTACATATTTTTCTATTATCCAGAACTTCAAAAAAAAAAAATAATAATCACATTTTTCAAGGCAGAATTACGCCTGGTCAAGGTGTAAGGGATAAAAAGATTGATATCCATCATCATCAATTGTTTCATCAAGCTTAAATGCTCCTAATGCAACATAAGCATGTGCTCTATAAAATCTTGCAAATGGGCTCAAACATACCCTATTTTTACTAAGCTTACTTCAGATTCATGCAAGTGCAAATGGGCTCAAACATACCCTGTTTCTAGCTGAGCTCACTTCAGATTCATGCAAGTGCAAATGGGCTCAAACATACCATGTTTCTAGCTGAGCTCACTTCAGATTCATGCAAGTGCAAATGGGCTTAAACATACCCTTTTTCTAGCTAAACTCACTTCAGATTCATGCAAGTTGTACCTCAAGTGCATTAATTAGTCAACAATTATTCTGTTTATAAGTTAGCATGTTTTGACGATACATAATCACGATGGGGACAGTGGGAAAGCCAGAAAAAAAAAAGAGTTGTAAAGTAGTCCAAAAAATAATATTACCGAGGGACTTATAGTGTCTTTTCTGATGAAATTAGACTGATTTAGGTATATATTGATGACAGCAAAAAAATTACTGGGGTGGGGATTGAACCCTTGGTTCTTGGATATATATACTGATGGTAGTAAAATGCAGGAAAATATTGCGGGTGCTCCAAACGAAAACAGAGAGGAATTTGGGTTGTCTTTCCTGAGAAAATCAAGCAGATTTTACGTATATTGTTGGCAGCAAAAAAATTACTAGGGCGGGGATTGAAAACATGGTTCTTGGAAATATATTGGTGGGCTACTAATGCTGCACTTTGGAACACTTGGGCCGGTGGACTAAGTTTCATTAATAAGGTATACATGTTATGGTGTTAAGACTGCAGTTCAGGGTTGTGTTTTAGCAAGCCATGGTCAAAAATTTAAAATGGGCTAAAAAATTAAATGGAGAAGCGAGGAATCGAACCTCGAACCACTGCTAAGCGTAAACATTGCTCTACCATTTGAGCTACTTCCCCAAGTATGCATTTAAAATGCTACAATATTATAAAAAATAATTTTTTTTAAATATGATTATAATTAAATTTCAAAAATAACTCTCTTGAAAGATGTATAATCTGTACTATTTTATTAAGCCGAAACATTGAAAGTTTCGTAGTTTGATTTTCGGCACGGTTATACTAATTAATAAAATTAAGTAATAATATTATGATTACTAATAACTAATTAATTTATTTTTTATGTAAAACATGTTACCTTTTTTTAATTTTAAATTAATCAATTTACTTTTTTTGGTAAAAGACATTATCTTTTTTATTTTATGTAACTAAAATTTCACTTTCTTAAAAACAATGCGAGTAATTCTATCTAATAAAATTAAATAATAACCTTATAATTATTAATACGTACACTATAGGTGATTCTATCTAATAAAATTAAATAATAATCTTATCAATATCAATATCAATATCAATATCAATATCAATATCAATATATTCTTAATGTCTGCTAGTATTACATTTCGAAAATTACTGCTTTTATCCTTCATTTTTTAATCTTCTTTATTTCTTTGATGCCCTTTTTTGTCATTACACAGGAAAATTACTGTTTTTATCCTTCATTTTTTTAATCTTCTTTATTTCTTTGATGTCCCTTTTTGTCATTACACAACATTTGGAGCGACCCAATTTAGATTGGATCGACCCAAATCTAAATCTATACTATTTTTTATCATTACATAGCATTTGGAGCGACCCAATTGGATCGATCCAAATCTAAAGCTCTACTATTATCCTTCATTTTTTTTATTAATAATATAATTAATGATAATCAGTCGAGTACCTTTTTCAATTAAAAGATGTTTACTTATAATTGATATGATATTACCTATTATAAATACCTAAAATATCATATCTTCCAATCAATAATTTTTTTTTCTCTCTAATCAGCATTTGGAGCGACCCAAATCTAAACCTCTACTATTATCCTTCATTTTTCTATTAATAATATAATCAATGATAATTAGCCGATTGCCTTTTTCAATTAAAAGATGTTTAGTTATAATTGATGATATTACCTTTTATAAATACATAAAATATCATATCTTCCAATCAATAATTTTTTTTTCTCTCTAATTAAAACACGTTGACTTTTAATTTAAAACATAATATTGCAATAATTAATACATACCCAAAAATATGACATCGTATCTTCTAACCACTAACAAAATATAATAAAATTCGTATACAACGAATAATATCCGTTAGATTTTTTAGTTAAAAATTAGAACTGTTAGATCTAATGATTAAATATAATACATGATTAAATTTATTTACTAAATACATACCAAAAAATATGACTTCATATCTTCTAATCACTAACAAAATATAATAAAAATTCGTATACAACGAATAATATCCGTTAGATTTTTAGTTAAAAATTAGAACTGTTAGATCTAATGATTAAATATATTACATGATTAAATTTATTTACTAAAATTTTAAGGTTCGGATTTTTATAAATACCTAAAATATCATATCTTCCGATACAAGAGGTAGCAAGGATGAAGGGCATACTAGAAATCGATCAAATAATTTATTTAAATGACGGAATCCCACATGTCATGTGACATAATTGTTTATGTATTTTAATTAAATGTAATGAACCACTTTATATTTAAATTTAAATAAAAAAATGTAGACAATCAGTTACAACCAATCATGATGTCACGTTACTTGCACCATGTTATTTGTAAATAATCCTGGGACTCAATTTGATACATCTAGCATTATAGACATTATTTTGTTTTCAAGCAAGTTTATGTTCTTTATGGATTTGTTCAACTTAAGGTTCATGGGGTAGACATGCTACGTACCAGAAGGTCTTATGGAATAGCATACTTTTTATCGGATGTATCCGAAGGGACTATGGAATAGCATACTTAAAAGCTCAGACCCACGGCACAAGCCTCGCCCTCTGGGTCAGGCAACATTGCTCTTATTTATGTTCTAAATATCTTCTTTACTCGCGTTCAAGTTCACTTCATATATGATCTCATATTTAGCACTTTCACTTGAGCTCCACATTAAAATATAAAAGCACTAACTTTTCCCTTTTTCAGTTTAGTTGGCTTTTTTAGAGAGAATAGGTAGTGGAAAATGTGATTGTTATAATTTGTAATCATACATTATTTGAAGATAAAAGTGAATAAGTGAGCTTCTTGCGGAGACATGTGTTTTTGGTAAACAGTATTATTCTTCATTTTCTAATCTTCTTTATTTCTTTAATTCCCCTTTTTGTCATTACACGGCATTTGGAGCGACCCAATTTAGATTGAAACAAAAAATTCTATTATGATATTTTACTTATTTTCAGTAATGCTGTAGTATTACGATTGCACCTCCATCCTTTCTCTTCTCCTCCAGCTACATAATTTTAAATATTGAAAACAAAATACAATACAAGAAGAAGTTTTCATTTATAAATATAGATTACAAGCAGAGAGAGATGTTTAGTTACAGATAGACTACATAGCCACAACATAAGTGATAAAAAAAAAGATGTTAATTACAGATAGACTACATAGCAGCAACATAATTGATAAAAAGAAAGATGGTCTACATGATGATCAAACTAATAAAGTATTGAAGTAATTAACAAGCCTGAACCACATAAGAAACATCCATTTTATGGTACTGTTTATCATAACGTGGGTAATGAGTTTATGTATTCCCATTAATTTTATTTTTGGTCACCCCTCTAAGTTGATCATAAAAAAATTAACAATCCATCAAAATAAGTAGTTTAAAAATATATTCAAATTCAAATTATCATATTCGTTTCAATAAGAACATACTTTTAATATAATAAAGTCAATAAAATAAAAATTCAACAATTTCAGAAAGCGAGAGTCATGGTGAAAGACCTTAAATTGAATATAAACTATAAATCTACTAGAATATTTATCTGATATTTTGACTTGCTTATTTAATTGTATAATTTACTTATTTTTAATAAAAGAATCTATATTAATAATATATATACACTGTATTTTCATACATGAATTTACTAATACAGTTTAATGGTCACGCTCTGGTGAGAATGAGAACAGTGAGAACACACATATTCTCTACATTTCAAGCTATTTTAAAGGGTCCCGCTAGGGGTATCTTCACAAAAAAAGTCTTATAATTCTACCCTCTATCCATTCATAAAAAAAATTAACAAAAAAAATTAAAATGAGAACAGTGAGAACACACATATTCACTACATTTCAAGCTATTTTAAAGGACCCCGCTAGGGGCATCTTCACAAAAAAGTCTTATAATTCTATCCTCTATCCATTCATAAAAAAAATTAAAAATTGCATGAAATATGGTTTCATTGTTCTCCAACATTTACATATTATATTAACTATGAGGTCTCATAGTTAATATAATATGTTCTTGATATTATATGAGATTTAATGTTTTGGAGTCATTGGGGGTGAATGGATTATCATTTTCGCATTTGAATAATGAAGACAATTTATTATTGTTTTCAATTAGAGAACAATATTTGTAAAAATATTTATTACTTTTATTGCAGATTTTGATGGATTAAATAAATTTTCAACATTGTTAAAATAAAATTGTATGCTACTTTTTTATATAAATTTTAGCATATCTTTATTTTATTAAATACTTATATAACTATATAGAATATCTTTCTAAGAATTGATTATTTATATAATTGCATACAATATCTTTTTAAGAAATCAATCAAATTTGTTAAATTTTTGGTATTGTTATTTTAAATTAAATAAGATGTCGTGTACGAAGTACGGGCAAAATGCTAGTAATTACTAATACCTAATCAATAACCTTTCGCACCTAAAACATGTTAACTTTACTATTTTATCTAACTAAAACTTCTTTTGTTCCAATAATATCACGTGCGGTTCTATTTTACTAACATAAAATAATAACATTATAATTACTAATAATTAACAAATTACCTTTTTTAACTAAAACATCATCTTTTCTATATTTTTAAATCAAATCTCGTTTTCTAAAATTATAACTCGTAATATGTATTTATAAATATTATCAAATCATATTATTTAAAAATTCAATCCAATAAAATTCAATTTTAAATATTGAATTCAAAGTAAGAAATGTATATAATATTAGAAAGCCTATGCATGACACAAATTTTAAGCTAGTACTTCCTTATTTACGTAAATAAAAATGAAAAATAAGCCTTTTAAAAATCTACATATATATTATGAAATTGAAAACATTAAGGAGAATAGAGTTCCTAGAGTCAGTCTAGGAAATTATTTTATTATTGCATCATAAATATATCTTATCCAGCATTTTAATTAGAAATCTAACCGGATCGATGTGATATCACATGAAAATAAGCAAATAGAATAAAATTTAAATAAGTTTTTGATTCGAATTAACCATTTCTTAACTAAAAAGATATAATTCTATTTATTTTTATCATTTTAAAATAAAATTATAATATTACAAAATTAATAAGGATATTTATCAAAAATACCACTTTTTTAAAGTTTTTTTGCGATTTTACCATCTTTTGAAAATATTAGCAAAAATACCGTCTGCAACCAATGCAACCACATGCAACTTGAAAATATTTGCAAAAATACGGTCTGCAACTAATGCAATCTGATGCAATTTTGAAAAAAAATAATTTGAAATCATCTGAGAAATCAAAATGTTTGTTCGTAAAAGAGGGTGAATAAAGTTAAAGATGAAAAAAACTTGTTGTTGTGGGAGGAATTTGTCACAACAAACTAGAAGACCGTTGCTGGAATAGAGTTAATGAATACGGAATCGCCCAACTGCCCAAAAAGGCTCACAATTAGAGATTTATAGCTAGCTGCCCGGAAAGGCTCACAGCTAGGAGTTACCGAAGAACACATGATGTGGTTCCTTGGATCGAACTGAATCTGCGAAAATAGAGCTCAAGGACCAAATTATGGCCTGCCTAGAACCCTAATTATGAAGTCTCATACAAGAGTGCACGTGCTCTAGCTACTCAAGGAGTTTAAGTGTCGAAAAGATCCCGCAAATTGCCTACATACTCTTCTTTATAGGAGATCATGCCCGTATGTAGTTCTTTTAGTGATATGATCGATCTTTTGTGATGAATTGTCCCCTCTCAGGTGGGATAATGACTATTATTTCTAAGAATAATCAAGTATGATGTATTTTATTTGGTTTCCCAGCTATTTTAGGAGTTTAGGATGTTTACCCCTTGTATTTATCTTGATTCTATATGATTTAATCAAGTAATTATGACATATATCCTCTAACAACTGAAGATTTATCTGTTTAGAAGTGAATTTCGACTGTAGAGATGTGATCCTAAAAAGTAGGAGGCCGGCCTTATCCAAATCTGCAGCCTTATCAGGTTTTCGAGGGTAGCTGGGGGTACCACCCGGTAGCCTAGCTCCGGTAGCCCAAGTATGGAAGCTATTCTGGAAGCCCTATTTGATGGTTGTCATTGGTTATAGGTTATCCATAAGGGACTACCCTTGGGACCCTAAGCCTTATATTCATTTAGTGTTCATTACATGGTAGCCCCTGGGGGCTGCCAGCCCTCGGAAGCCCACCTAATCACTTATTTTCGTCATGAATTGGACCCTAATCCTCTGGAGGGCCTGAATCTGACCCATGTACGATTTTAGTCATAACAACTACCCCCGGTTCTCTGAAGTACTTAGTGCAAGGGGAACCAATCGTCTGAAGGGTACCGTTTTCCGAATTCCCCAGTAAAGAAATCCATACTCTCTTTATCTTGCCAATTCAATACAAAATGAGGTATAAATATTGGAAATTCTTAATTGTAAATATCAGAATTAATATTGGTGTTTTTATTCGAAGGCTCTCGTAATTGCGTTGCGGAAGCTCGAATTAAAAATCCATGAAAATAGGGGCCTCATAATTCATTTGTTAAATGCTAGATTTATCAATTTTATTCTTTGGGAAAAAGGATAACCACCAAAAGGGAGATAATCAAATTTGGACTCTACCACTCTCTTTTAGATATAGTAGAAACGGTTCATTTCTTGTGTATGCACGCTTCCCTCTTGGCCTCGTTTTCTATGCCACATTTATTTTCTTAAAGGGGCACGTCTCAACAATCCCCTTTCTCTATATATTATCACATATTTAGTCTTTTCATTTTTCTTTATCTTCAAATAATATTTTCTCTCAATTAATTGAAGGGTTTCAAGAAGTTTCGGCAAGGTTCCTCGGTGAAAGTTAAGATGTTCACTTACCCGCCCATTCATCATTATCCAGGTACGTTTCCGATTCTCATAATTCGTTCACATGCTTAACTCTATGATTACGCGTATGATGCTTGTGCACATACTTGATTCCACTCTTGTATATTTTGCATACACATGTACTTGAATTAATAGTCAATTTGACATTTCGATCGACATTGCATGCCGCCCGTCTTGATGTATCTGAACTTTGTTTGCTCAACCCTTGATTCCTGTCGGGTTTCTTAATTTTGAAATCTCATTTAGGTTAGATCTACATGCTTGGACCTTAATACATGTATGAATCTCTGTCTCTTATATATAAATGTCGATGGGCTAGTTTGGTTCAGACCCCGGCTGCCCTTATAATTGCATATCACTACGTTCATAACTTGTTTGATAAACGTTCTCAATGAATAATATGGCTTTAGGCCTGTCTTGCTAGGCTAATACTTATAATTCATTGGTTCGAGTAAACTTACGGTAGCTTAGGTTTGTGTTCCTTCCCTTGCTTTATTTTGGTAGCCTCGACACCGTCACATTAGGTCACTATGCCTATATGTGACGCCCCCAGATCCGGGGTCGGAGATCTAGGCGCTCACGGTCCATTTTCCATTAGTAACATACCTGTTCTTGCACATAATATAAATAACACAGCCATCGACCCCACAATAAACTCACACCACACTCACACACACAGGTTAGAGCCTCAGAAACGTCACAACATTGATTAAACAGTAATAAAGTTATCAGAGTTATTACAGACCGAATTAAATAGTATTTATGCTACCAGCAATTCTTCGATATGAAGCGAAGCTGGCGGCTTGAAAGTTTGTTACGATACACTGCCTTGCACAGGTCATACTGATAAATAAAACGTACTAACAAAAGCTGCCAACCAATCCGGCTAATGGGGCCTACCGGTGGGATCTCAAGTGGTGGCTCGGGTCTAGTCACCTGCTTTCGAACAGTCTGCCTGGGTCTTGCCATTTCGCTTAGCTGTTGTGTTTGTAAAATTTGAAAACAAGCAAGAGTGAGCAACTATAGCTCAGCAAGAATATATGTATAAGGTAAGCAATATAACATTTCATATGATTGGCAGTTGATATACTTGTTTGTTTCAATCGGTTATAAAATCACTTGTCATAGTTGATAAATCTCGAAGGTGCAACAATATGTGCCCTTGTTTTCAAAATAAACTTGCAGTTCTAGATACTGCATTGATTCAACATCTTTCTTATCAAAATAGAACACTATCAGCAACTTGGCACAAAAGCCTAAGAAGCAGTGTCAAAGTATTTTTCCAAAATGGAGGAATGGGACTTAAAGAAAACACAAAACCTGACAAGGATTGACGATGATCAGTCGCCACATCCAAGTCCAATAATCCGCGGGTCTTCTCTACCGGTAGAAGGATAGGAACTACATCCGTAACTATCCCTCGGGTGAAAACTACATCCGTAATCACCCTCGATGAAAACTACATCCGTAATCATCCTTCGGCAACACCTGGGCCGGAATAATAAGTGATGGACCGCCTGGCTCACGACCGCTTACACATCCCGAGAATCGTTCGTCAACGGTTCCCACACCTGCCAGAGTCCCTTTTTCTTTTTCTTTTAAAACTTGATTTTGATTGAAAACAGAGTAATTGAGGTTCGACATCAGTCGACCGATGATTCTCGAAATCATACAAGAAGCAGAATCTGACCGGGGGTTTTCGAAAATGTTTTGAGTTCGAAAGAGTTCGAGTTTGAAAGAATTAAAAAGTATCTTGGATTAACTTTGTCTTTAAATAATGAACAATGATTAATAAATAATATTTTAAGATTTAATATTAATAATTAATAAAATAATTATTCGATAAAATAAACTTTTAATCCAAGATAGGGTTTCGAGTATTTACGAAGATATAACAATAGTTACTTGAGTATACGATACTACCCGAATGACCCTTCGGGTTTTTGCAAACTAGATACGATATAATAATATACCGCTCCCCGGTCAATAGTATATACGGACCGCTACGACCTCTATTGCTAGAGTCGTTGTCCGAAGAAAACATTTCAATCTAAGTTCAAGGGGTATAAGCATATATGTACTTATTCAATCTCAATTGCATCAATACATCGATAAACATAGCATTTGATATAATTGAAAACTACAAACACAACAGTGAAAGTCCTTGTATACGAATAAGTTTTGAAAAGTAAACTTGCTTTGGTTTGGTTGGGGTGGTCGAGCGTGCGGATTCGAACGATCTATACATAAACAATAATCGTTCGTTAGTACCTTAACAATGTCTCTTTAATTACGGGGTTTTAAGGGGTACAAAATTAACTTAACGACTTCGTCTTATGACTCTCTAGCCCCACTATAGGTCCATGTCATCACTCGATTACGCTCGTCACTTACTCGACTTAATTTAGTTACCACGTTCGAATCATAACCACTAACCCTAGAATCATGTTCCACTAATCGACCTTTTCCATTGCGCGAATTTTACTCTAGCATTTTTATAAAATCCAAAAATTCATATTTTAATCCAATTCCTTTTGGGTGGTCTTCACCACTGCATTACCTACATTCTCAAATTTTTCCATGATCCCACATATATTTTAAGGTGTTTAAACAAGGTTCACAAAGGGGTCACTTAATGCAGTCCATAGTCCAGAAACAAAATTCACTCCTCCGGCCATAACTAAAAATCCACACATCACCTAGCTATGAACCTTACATTTCCAGAAACTAAATTCAATTATCTTTCCAACAATATAAGGTAGGACATCAGGGGACATCATTTGGGGGTTCAAAATCGTGCTACAACACAGATCAAAGTTCCTGTACAAACTCAGCAAGCTCAAACTACTTAGATGAACCATTATTCATACTTCCATAACATAATCACCACTTAATACACTTAGATCATGGTTCATAACACTCATGGAGATATATATATTAACCATAGTCATAAAAATCACAATCTCAACATCAAAACTCAAGATCCATGCTATCCAATACATATACATCCAAGACTAGTCCTAAAACACATGGATATACTACCATACTATATAAACACTACATAACCAAGGGGGTTTGAGATTTGTATACCTTCTTGAGTAGCTAAAGACCTTGGATGAGCTTTACAACAACTAAGAACACTTGGATGAGCCCTCACAAACCTTAATCCTTCAAGATCTAAAAGATAACAACTTATGTTAACACCCTTCTAAACTTTCAACAATTTTTATCTCAAGAATCAATGGATGGAATGCTATGAAATTGATACCATACCTCTATTATAATGCAAGGAAGCCCTAGGATTTTTGCTTGAGGTTGTAGATGAGGAAATGTTGGAGAGAAAATCTCTCTCTCTCTCTCTCTCCTCTTGTAGTTCGGCCCAGAGCTCTAAAGGGGGGGGAGAGTGTTTTCTTGTGTTTTGTTTTTGAAAGGTAATGAAATGATAAGTAGGATATGTATTATTGTGGGTATTAGGTGTGGTTCACATGTTGCCAAGCTAGAGTCTAGGTTGTCTCCCCATGCCCTATTGTCCCCTAGGTACAACATCCATCACACATGTCACTATTCACTTCTACTTTATGCTTTCTAGTTTCTTTTCCTAACTAGCTAGTTACATGGCACTTGCATGTAATTTCTTTCCTTGTAATATTATTCTCCCACCAATGCTTGTTATTTAATCTTTACTTCGTATCGTATCTTAATTATTCTCTCGTAATAATATTTCGTCGCGTAGAGATTTCCCCTATAATTCCTTAAGTACTTATTGTGTAAATTCCTCGAATGTTCATAATTCCTCGTCATAATTCTTAATAAATCCTTTAATACTCTAACCATTCTCAAATCCCAAGTTTTATAAATATTACTAACAATAAGACTCTTGCCTTCACAATCTCTCTGTATATCTTACATAATAAATGCAACAACACAGTTTCTCAGACAATCAATTCTATTAATCAACAGGGATGACTAGAAAGGTTCCATAATGATAATGTCACAAGATATTAGATAAAAGGAAATATTACCAAAAATTAGGGTTCTTACAGCCTCCCCTCCTTAAAAGGATTCTGTCCCGGAATCAGGTTGAAAACAGTTGGGGGTGTTTTTCACGCATCGCGCTCTCTAGTTCCCATGTTGATTCTTCGACATTCTGATTCCTCCACAAAACTCTCACTAACTTGACAACCTTGTTCCTCAGCACCTGTTCTTTTCGATCCATGATTTCTACGGGTTGCTCGACATATGTTAAGTCTGGTTGCAGATCCACTTGATCATGTTCTATCACATGTCGGAAGTCGGTATGGTATGGTCGTAGCATGGACACATGGAACACATTATGTACTTGATGTAAGCTCGGGGGTAAAGCCAGTTCATAGGCTAACTTCCCAACTCGTTTCAAGATTTCAAAAGGTCCAATAAACCTCGGGCTTAGTTTTCCCTTCTTACCAAATCTCATCAATCCTTTCCACGGTGATACCTTCAACATCACAAACTCTCCTACCTCATATTCTTTGTCCTTGCGGGTCTGGTCCGCATACTTCTTCTGTCTGTCCTGGGCCGCTACCAGCCGTCCTCTTATGAGCTCGATAGTTTCTCTTGTCTGTTGGACCAGTTCAGGCCTTAAAATCTTCCGCTCTCCAACCTCTTCCCAACACAAGGGAGACCGACATCTTCGTCCGTATAAAGCTTCATATGGGGGCATGCCTATACTCGCATGGTAACTGTTGTTGTAGGAAAATTCGATCAACGGCAAGTGGTCATCCCAACTTCCCTTAAAATCAATGGCACATACCCTCAACATGTCCTCGATGGTCTGGATGGTTCTCTCACTCTGTCCGTCTGTTTGGGGATGGTATGCAGTACTCATGTTTAACTTGGTCCCCACACAATCCTGAAAACTTCTCCAGAACCTGGAGTTGAATCTTGGGTCTCCATCTGATACAATGCTCACAGGAACCCCATGTCTAACCACAATCTCCTTTAAGTAAATGTCTGCCAGCTTGTCGACAGTATATCTCTCGTTGATTGGAAGAAAATGTGCTGACTTGGTCAACCTATTGATAATTACCCAAATGGCATCATGATTAGTCTTGGTCCTTGGTAATCCGACCACAAAGTCCATCGCAATCTGCTCCCACTTCCACTCGGGTATCTCTAAGGGTTGCAACAATCCACTAGGCCTCTGGTGTTCGGCCTTCACTCTTTGACATGTCAAGCATTTACTTACCCACTCTGCCACGTCCTTCTTCATATTTGGCCACCAATAGTACTCTCTCAGATCTCTATACATCTTAGTGCCTCCAGGGTGAATTGAGTACCTTGAACTATGAGCCTCTTGCAAAATCTCGTCTTTTAATTCCTGAACGTTCGGGATCCATATCCTAGATGCGTACCTCATAATTCCATTCCCGTCCTTCTCACACTTAATTTCCTCGCCAGTCAAAACTTTCTCCATTGAATTCTTTTCTTCTTCTATCTTCTTTTCCTGGCATAACTTAATCTTTTCCAATAACGGTGGTTGGACTTTTATTTCCATTAGACTCTCTTGTCCAATCCCTGGTAACCTCACTTCAATCTCCAGTTTCTCAAGGTCCTTGATCAATTCGTCCACTGACGTTATCATCTTAAGCTTCTCCATTCGGCTAAGTGCATCGGCCACCACATTGGCCTTCCCTGGGTGATAATGAATCTCACAATCATAATCTTTAATTAGCTCTAACCATCTCCTCTACCTCATGTTTAACTCTTTCTGAGTGAATATGTACTTTAAGCTCTTGTGATCCGTGTAGATTTCATACTTTTCTCTGTAAAGATAATGTCTCCAGATCTTCAAAGCAAAAACTATCGCTGCTAATTCCAAATCATGGATGGGGTATCTTATCTCATACTCCTTAAGTTGTCTAGACGCATAAGCAATCACCTTACCGTGCTGCATAAGCACACACCCTAAACCTTTATGGGATGTGTCACTATAAATCACAAAATCTCCCTTATCATCAGGTAGGGCTAGTACTGGTGCCGTCACCAACCTCTTTTTCAACTCTTGGAAGCTCTCTTCGCATTTTTCAGTCCACACAAACTTCTCGGTCTTGCGAGTTAGTCGGGTCAAAGGGGCTGCTATCTTTGCAAAGTCTTGGACAAATCTCCTATAGTAGCCAGCCAGTCCTATGAAACTTCTCACCTCTGTCGGAGTGGTTGGTCTCTCCCAATTTGATACAGCCTCTATTTTGGTTGGGTCCACTAGAATACCTTGTTCGCTAATCACATGTCCTAAGAACTGAACTTCCTTCAACCAAAATTCACACTTCGAGAACTTAACGTACAACTTTTCTTCTCTCAATGCTCCCAATACAATCCTCAAGTGCTCTGCATGTTCCTCCTTCGTCTTGGAATAAATTAAAATATCATCGATGAAGACTATAACACACTTGTCCAAGTATTTCTTGAAGACTCGATTCATCAAGTCCATAAAAGCTGCAGGGGCATTCGTTAACCCAAATGACATCACTAGGAACTCATAGTGTCCGCACCGGGTGCGAAAGGCCGTCTTTGGTATATCTTCTGGCTTAATCCTTAACTGGTGGTACCCGGTCCGCAAATCAATCTTAGAGAAATAAACTGCATCTTTCAATTGGTCAAACAGGTCATCTATCCTGGGCAAGGGATACTTATTCTTGATAGTCACCTTGTTCAACTCCCTGTAGTCTATACATAATCTCATGCTGCCGTCCTTCTTTTTCACGAATAACACCGGGGCTCCCCACGGTGACACACTAGGTCTTATCATCCCTTTATCCAACAACTCTTGTAACTGAGTGGCCAGCTCTTTTATCTCCACTGGGGCTAGCCGATATGGGGCTTTCGAAATTGGGGCCATACCCGGAACTAAGTCTATAGCAAACTCGATGTCCCTATCGGGTGGTAGTCCGGGAAGATCGTCCGGAAATACATCCGCGAACTCGTTAACAACAGGGATTTCCTGCAGGTTTGGTGCCTCCTTCTTGGTATCCTTCACATAGGCTAAATAGGCTTCGTATCCTTTACGTAACAACTTCTTAGCTTGAATCATAGTCAGGAACTTTTGGTTTTGCCGTTTCCCACTAAACACTACTTCTTCGTCCCCTGGCAGTCTCAAACTTACTTTCTTCCTGACACAATCAATCTGGGCTCCGTGGGTTGTTAACCAATCCATACCTACTATTACGTCAAACTCCCCTAGTTTAAAAGGTATCAAGTCTACCCGAAAGTGTCGCCCTTCTATTTCTAGGTCACAACCTGGACATACTTGGCTAACGGGAATAATTTCATGATTAGCTATCTCTATTTGCAATCTGTCTTTCAATGGTTCAGTCTTAAGGCCTAACCGACATACAAAATCTAGAGATATGAAAGACTTGGTAGCTCCCGAATCAAATAAAACATTTGCTTTAACTGAGTTGAGTAGTAGGGTACCTGCAATCACATCCGTGTTCCTCACGGCATCCTGCACCGTCATGTTAAAAGTTCTTGCGGTAGGGGCCTTGTTAGAAGCAGTTCCACTCACTCTCGATGCAGCTGGCCCAGAGGACATACATTCCCTCATTCGGTGCCCTGGTTTCCCACACTTGAAGCAATTACCTCCGACACTCGGGTTGTTACTAGTTCCGCGACAGGCGTTAGCATAATGCCCTATCAGCCCACACTTGAAGCACTTCACATCTTGCAGGTTACACACGCCCGCATGTTTCCTTCCACATTTGTTGCATTCTGGGGGTCGGGCTCGGGATGGGGTAGAGTAAGACGATCCCTGTGGTCGGCCGCCCTGGCTCACACTCCAACTTTCAGCTCTCTTGGTTCCAAAGTTCCCGCTGGGTTGGGACATCGTTCCTCGCTTAAATTTGCTCGGAAAGCTCCCACCAGCAAAGTTCCCCTTTCGACTATCCAACTTCCTCTTCTTTCCTTCCCTCTCTTTCTGTATCTGTTCACTCCCAGCCTCAATAATTAATGCTTTCTGTACCAGGGTGGCATAGTCTGTCAGCTCAAGAACCGCCACACGATTCTGAATCCATTGTTTTAGCCCTAATTGAAATTTTCGGGCCCTCTTTGCCTCAGAGTTCACATACTCTGGCACAAACCTCGACAGCTCAGTAAATTTGGCCTCATACTCGGCCACCGTCATGTTTCCTTGCTTCAGCTCCAAAAACTTTAGCTCCATTTGTGTCTCCATGAACCTAGGAAAGTACTTATCCAAGAACAACTCGCTAAATCTCTCCCAGGTCACCACACCTCTTCCTTCCAAATTCTTCTTAGCTTCCCACCAATAGTTCGCCTCACCCTTCAGAAGGTAAGTGGCGAAAACAGTCTTCTGCTCCTCAGCGACACCTAGTATCTCGAAAGATTTTTCCATTTCCTTCAGCCAGGCCCTTGCCTCGACAGGGTCGGCAGTTCCTTTAAATTCTGGGGGTTTCAGGGATTTGAAGTTCCGGAAAGCATTAGCATTAGCATTTTGGGGTGGTTGCTGAACTGGGGGACGGTCCAAGTTCTGCCTAAGTAACTCCATGAACTGCTCCATAGGGCCTCCCCTAGGATGTTCTACCTCTCGGGTATCATCACCAGCTTCTTCTTCTTCATACTCAGAGTCATCAAACAGGTTATGATCGTTGCCCTCATTCTCACTCAGGTTGACATTCTCCCCTTCACGGTTCTGGTGGCCTCCGGCTCCATGGTGGCTACCCTGGCCCTCAGAACTGATCGGGTGAGCTCGAGTGTTCATTCTTCTGGGTGGCATGATTCTGATAATAAAACAAGAAAGGGGTTAGGGTTTTCCAATTACCTGACAGCGTTTGCACGGTCAGGAGCGTATCGTTCCTCCTCATGAGGGTGGAAGTTGCAAAAGTTTTAATAATCCGATGTTGGAGATAAAATGTCAAACATTTTTGGAAAAAAAAATCCCTTTGGGATGCGAAAACATTTACAAGAGTTTTCAAAATTTCGAAACCTCAAAAATATTTTTCAAAATTTCAAAACTATTTTTTTTTTTTGAAAAATTTATTTTTAAAGATTGTAGGAACGTTTTTGGAAATTGTATAAAACAATTTGAAATTGCATATCGTAAATTTGAAACAGTATGGTTGTATTTGTGGCTTGTAGCAATTGTATAATCACAGTTGTATATCAAAACAGTAAAGCATGGCATCGGAAAGTAAAGCAGTTGAGGCAATATTAAGGAAACTGGAACTAAATAAGTACGGTACAAGGGTTATCACAAAGTTTGGATGTTAGAGCCAAATACATAGTTCCGATGTCAAAGTCTAGCAAAAGTGGAACTAATACAAATACATCATCCGAATAGTCAGGCTACACAAAAGTAGGGCTACATCCATACATACTACCCGAAGTCACATCTACATATCTGTAGGTCAGTCTACTCATCCACTGGTCAGAAAGGATACCACTGCACAAGTCAACTATCCCGCAAAATCGACACACTAATGTCATCTGAACCTAGGGGACTGAGCTATAAGTAACACATCACGGGGCCGTGCCGCGACGGAGCAAGGTCCTCACTTGGGCAAATGCACGACGCACAACACGCCTAGCATCCCTAGCCTGGATCACTCCGCCCCCGCGGATCCCTAAACCAAGAATCCTATCGCGACTCCTCATCTCAATCCGGTGGAGTCGAGCCCTAGTCCTCCTAGCAACAGCAGTCCTCATCTCAGCCTGGATCCTAAAGCGCGCCTCGCGCTCCTCCACTAGTGCCCACCTCACCTCGTTAAGTCGGGCCTCTGCAGATAGTAAGTCTCGGGTCAGGAACTGTACCACGTAAGCATGCTCAGTACCCGACACTGGGGGTAGGTCCATCGGTGGAGGTGGTATGACAGGAACAGGAGTAGGTGCAGCAGCAGCAGCAGGAGCAGGAGCAGGAGCAGTAGCAGGGGTAGGGTCAAGCTCCTCCTCGCCAGAAGTGTCATCCTCAGAGTCACCGTCCGATGAAACAGTGGTAGATGTCTGTGGAGAAGGTGGTGGTGACACAACACGACCCTCGCCGGATCTCACACTCTCCTCATCAGTAGCTACAGGAGATGGGGTAACAGGCTCTGGCTCGGGCTCAGGCTCAAAGGGCTCCTCAACGGGATCCTCATCATCAGTACTCTCTATCACTGTAATCCAGGGGTCAAGCTCGGAGTCAGCACCCATATCCTCCTCAGGATCCTCGGTCTCTCGCATCAGGGCCTCATCATGCTCTCTCTCGAAAGCCTCAGGGTCTGGTATCTCCTCCATCTACACAAGGGAAACAAGGTGGGTCACTAACCATAAAAGAAGGGTTTAGGAGTAGTTCCCTCACGGGCCTTAAAGTCAGGGCTATATCCGATAACCCGACTACGAACTCGATGAGAGTTCTAAGTATTATTAAAGTTGTTATTAAGGTTATCGTTATTGTTATTATTATTAGGGTTGCTTTCTTAAATTACTATCGTTTCTGAGAACTGTAACCTCGCTCTGATACAATTTCTGTGACGCCCCCAGATCCGGGGTCGGAGATCTAGGCGCTCACGGTCCATTTTCCATTAGTAACATACCTGTTCTTGCACATAATATAAATAACACAGCCATCGACCCCACAATAAACTCACACCACACTCACACACACAGGTTAGAGCCTCAGAAACGTCACAACATTGATTAAACAGTAATAAAGTTATCAGAGTTATTACAGACCGAATTAAATAGTATTTATGCTACTAGCAATTCTTCGATATGAAGCGAAGCTGGCGGCTTGAAAGTTTGTTACGATACACTGCCTTGCACAGGTCATACTGATAAATAAAACGTACTAACAAAAGCTGCCAACCAATCCGGCTAATGGGGCCTACCGGTGGGATCTCAAGTGGTGGCTCGGGTCTAGTCACCTGCTTTCGAACAGTCTGCCTGGGTTTTGCCATTTCGCTTAGCTGTTGTGTTTGTAAAATTTGAAAACAAGCAAGAGTGAGCAACTATAGCTCAGCAAGAATATATGTATAAGGTAAGCAATATAACATTTCATATGATTGGCAGTTGATATACTTGTTTGTTTCAATCGGTTATAAAATCACTTGTCATAGTTGATAAATCTCGAAGGTGCAACAATATGTGCCCTTGTTTTCAAAATAAACTTGCAGTTCTAGATACTGCATTGATTCAACATCTTTCTCATCAAAATAGAACACTATCAGCAACTTGGCACAAAAGCCTAAGAAGCAGTGTCAAAGCATTTTTCCAAAATGGAGGAATGGGACTTAAAGAAAACACAAAACCTGACAAGGATTGACGATGATCAGTCGCCACATCCAAGTCCAATAATCCGCGGGTCTTCTCTACCGGTAGAAGGATAGGAACTACATCCGTAACTATCCCTCGGGTGAAAACTACATCCGTAATCACCCTCGATGAAAACTACATCCGTAATCATCCTTCGGCAACACCTGGGCCGGAATAATAAGTGATGGACCGCCTGGCTCACGGCCGCTTACACATCCCGGGAATCGTTCGTCAACGGTTCCCACACCTGCCAGAGTCCCTTTTTCTTTTTCTTTTAAAACTTGATTTTGATTGAAAACAGAGTAATTGAGGTTCGACATCAGTCGACCGATGATTCTCGAAATCATACAAGAAGCAGAATCTGACCGGGGTTTTCGAAAATGTTTTGAGTTCGAAAGAGTTCGAGTTTGAAAGAATTAAAAAGTATCTTGGATTAACTTTGTCTTTAAATAATGAACAATGATTAATAAATAATATTTTAAGATTTAATATTAATAATTAATAAAATAATTATTCGATAAAATAAACTTTTAATCCAAGATAGGGTTTCGAGTATTTACGAAGATATAACAATAGTTACTTGAGTATACGATACTACCCGAATGACCCTTCGGGTTTTCACAAACTAGATACGATATATTAATATACCGCTCCCCGGTCAATAGTATATACGGACCGCTACGACCTCTATCGCTAGAGTCGTTGTCCGAAGAAAACATTTCAATCTAAGTTCAAGGGGTATAAGCATATATGTACTTATTCAATCTCAATTGCATCAATACTTCGATAAACAAAGCATTTGATATAATTGAAAACTACAAACACAACAGTGAAAGTCCTTGTATACGGATAAGTTTTGAAAAGTAAACTTGCTTTGGTTTGGTTGGGGTGGTCGAGCGTGCGGATTCGAACGATCTATACATAAACAATAATCGTTCGTTAGTACCTTAACAATGTCTCTTTAATTACGGGGTTTTAAGGGGTACGAAATTAACTTAACGACTTCGTCTTATGACTCTCTAGCCCCACGATAGGTCCATGTCATCACTCGATTACGCTCGTCACTTACTCGACTTAATTTAGTTACCACGTTCGAATCATAACCACTAACCCTAGAATCATGTTCCACTAATCGACTTTTTCCATTGCGCGAATTTTACTCTAGCATTTTTATAAAATCCAAAAATTCATATTTTAATCCAATTCCTTTTGGGTGGTCTTCACCACTGCATTACCTACATTCTCAAACTTTTCCATGATCCCACATATACCTTCTTGAGTAGCTAAAGACCTTGGATGAGCTTTACAACAACTAAGAACACTTGGATGAGCCCTCACAAACCTTAATCCTTCAAGATCTAAAAGATAACAACTTATGTTAACACCCTTCTAAACTTTCAACAATTTTTATCTCAAGAATCAATGGATGGAATGCTATGAAATTGATACCATACCTCTATTATAATGCAAGGAAGCCCTAGGATTTTTGCTTGAGGTTGTAGATGAGGAAATGTTGGAGAGAAAATCTCTCTCTCTCTCTCTCTCTCTCTCTCTCTCCTCTTGTAGTTCGGCCGAGAGCTCTAAAGGGGGGGGGAGAGTGTTTTCTTGTGTTTTGTTTTTGAAAGGTAATGAAATGATAAGTAGGATATGTATTATTGTGGGTATTAGGTGTGGTTCACATGTTGCCAAGCTAGAGTCTAGGTTGTCTCCCCATGCCCTATTGTCCCCTAGGTACAACATCCATCACACATGTCACTATTCACTTCTACTTTATGCTTTCTAGTTTCTTTTCCTAACTAGCTAGTTACATGGCACTTGCATGTAATTTCTTTCCTTGTAATATTATTCTCCCACCAATGCTTGTTATTTAATCTTTACTTCGTATCGTATCTTAATTATTCTCTCGTAATAATATTTCGTCGCGTAGAGATTTCCCCTATAATTCCTTAAGTACTTATTGTGTAAATTCCTCGAATGTTCATAATTCCTCGTCATAATTCTTAATAAATCCTTTAATACTCTAACCATTCTCAAATCCTAAGTTTTATAAATATTACTAACAATAAGACTCTTGCCTTCACAATCTCTCTGTATATCTTACATAATAAATGCAACAACGCAGTTTCTCAGACAATCAATTCTATTAATCAACAGGGATGACTAGAAAGGTTCCATAATGATAATATCACAAGATATTAGATAAAAGGAAATATTACCAAAAATTAGGGTTCTTACACTATGGCCACCCCCCAAGCATTAAACCTTTTGATTCGTTAATCCTTATGCCTTCCAGATGTTTCTTAACTGGGCACTATAAGCCTTTTGCACTCACAAATTCTTGGCTGTCCAATTCCAATTATTTCTGTTAACCTGCTTCCTCCTTGTGGTTGAAGATGTTGACCTCATCCATTTATGGGGGTTCACCACAATGCCCTGGAAATGTATCACCCATTTCCAGGGAGTCTTTCGATTCCTAGTCAACCAATCTCAATGACATGCTACTCCACCAGCCCTTGTCACAATCCAAACTATTTTTCAGCTCTCGAACTCGCTCTCGAGTGGAGGTAATAAATTCTCTTGAAGTTGAGATTGTGAGTCGAACCCTGATCCTTCCTTGGAGGCCGGATCATCGAGCTTCATTATTGGGGATACCGAAAGGATTAATCTGAGTTCCAATACTGACGAGGAGGATATATTGGCTAGTATGTTTTGAAATGAGGCTAGGCAGCCCTCTTCTGACAATGAAGACTTGATAGATGAAGAAGAAAATGTTAAAGTTAGGTTGATAACAGAGGTTGAGCGGAAGCCCCATATTCCTGTGTTCCCTTTTTTGAAGATCTAGATTCCTCTATGAATACAGACAGACTTGAGAAGCTTCTGGAGTTGTGTAACCCGGGATGCCATCTTGTGGTGCCTAGTGCTGGTGAGAGGTGCCACAAGTTTGATAGCTTCGAGCTTGAACAATCCATACCGAATGCAGTGTTGTCTGCTTCATTCTTCAATTTGGGATTTTCCCTACCGGTACACCCAATCTTTGTTGATTTGTTAGCTTTCTATGATATTGCCCCTATGCAGCTAACACCTAATCCCTTTAGGGTTGTCACGTGCATGTATATCCTTTATGATCAAACCTTTTCGATCCCCTTTACCACCAGAGAATTAGGTCATTTTTACCAGCTAAAGGATGTTGGGAGGAAGGTTGGTGTTTTTCATCTCACTGCCTGGAACAATAGGCAGGGAAGATGTATAAAAGGAAAAAAAAAGGAATGCACGATTGGTTGAAGCAGTTCTTATACTGCTACGAGTGCGAAGGGGTTAGAACTGAGTTCAACTTGTCTCCCGATAAGCCTATCACCATCTAGATCCCTTTGTACTTCCTTCGGCTGTGCCATAGACTTTAACTTTCATCATTTGTATTATATTCCATAGGGATCCCAAAGCAAACTCCCCTTTCTGGAGTTGATGAAAAAAGAGCCAGGAAGATCATGAAGCTTGCGGCTGCCCTAGGCGATGGTGAAAGTCTGCTAACGTCGGCAACCCTCGAAAGGTTGGGGTTCTCTATGCCGAGGGACCCCCCCGTCTCCTGCTCAAGATGGGGTGTCGGTAGTGAGGCTTCTGGTCGGTACAACCTTACTCGCTATTATTTGTTGACATATTACCTTTCTTTTGATGTTTGCTTGTATTATATATTTATATTTGCTCTTGTATGCATATAACATATGATTTCATATCTGCGACTCTTTGTTGAGTCCGTAACATTATTGTTCTTCCACTTTTTCAAGTATGTCGGGATCAGTGCCATCGTTCATCAAGCCATCTGACATGTATGAGTATTTATTTCCTGATGATGAATTGACCCTGTTGGAGGCTCCCCTCAGTGCCACCATGATAAACGCAGACTCTCCCAGGCTTTTGGGAGCTTGAAATCTACTCCTGAGACCCGATCTTCTAAGAGGGCCAAGGTATCTCAGCAGGGATCCCCTATGAATGATGTGGAGCAATTTACCAGATGTTACGCGGACAGATACCCATAGAAACTATTGTTGGATGGGCTAAACAGAAGACCTCTGATGTTGTGAGATCTGTGTTATTTTCAGCGAGTGAGAGTTTTTCCTCCAACTTAAGCTCTCCAATCAACTCGCTTTGGCTACACGTGGCGACATGAGACTGTGGGATGAGATTAAACAACTGAAGTTAGATATGCAAGCTACAAAAGATGAGAAGAAGAGGTTGTCTAATGCTGGTAAGAAATTGAAGGGTGATTTGTCCGTGTTAACCAAGGAGAAAGACAAGTTGAGTAAGCTGGTCTCTGACCAAGATAAAGAAAAAGGGGAAAGGGTAGCAGCCCACACCTTGGAGATCAAGGAGTTGAAGTTACAAGTTGATTCGTTACAGGCTTTAGTAAGGAAACTCAAAGAGGCACTTCCAGAAAGGTACAGGTTGGGATTTGCCAAAGGTGCCACAAATTATATGAAGTCCACCTGGAAGGTAATGCCGGACTTGGATTGCTCATTGGTTGGCGAGGATGCCGTTATTCAGGTGGAATCCTTCAAGGTAAAGGCCCTTGTGGAAGCCCAGAATAATCAATCCTTATCTTCCAAGAAAGTACCTAAGACCACAATGACTCCGGAGGTGGCTGTTAAGAACGTTACTATTTCTAATACCGAGGTCATGGCTTCCGCAAATACGGTTGAGGATGCTCCAGGTAAGGAAGCCAAAGATGCGGAACCTGTTGAAGAAGACCCACACCCGGAGGCTGTCAAGGATCCTCAAGCTTCTTAGTTCCTTTCCGGTGATCTCTTCAAACCTTTCAATCAACGATCTTGAACTTTTGTCTTGTTTAATTATGAACTTATGGTTTTAATCAAGGGGGTGGGCTCCTATAACGGTCCACATATGTAATCTTTAATCTCGTGACTTAACTATTCTATGGCCTTGGGCCTTGGTTTCTTCTAAAATCATTTTGATATATTTAACGTATGATCGTTCAATCATTTCTATATCTTATCGTGAATGTGATTGCTACATCTTTTCCTTAGATGTAGTAGGTCTTATTGGTCCTGATTCAACTGTTTTCATGCGCAGGCTCAACATCTTGCGTCCAATTATCATCTGCAGGCTACCATAATCGTAACCTAGATAACTGTACCTAGACTGAGGCATCCAAGATGCCTCCCAACCTAGCTGCGCATGAATTTATTATTGATTCTACGATGGGAACCAATTCATACTTGGTAGTTAACACCATTAAAAATTTAAACTCATCTCTGCCTCAAGGCATAATACTCGCTAAGTTGGAAAAGTAACACCCTAACTTAGAGTGATTATAACTTAGTCAAGTCTATTTAGTCTTAGGGGGTCACGAGATGTGATTATCGAATTTTAACAAGTAATATAGTTCTCTTGACTAATTCTAAGGTAAGTTCACACAAGCACCTGGAAAATATATTCATATTTACGTTGGTTAAATGGATAATTAATAAATCATGAATCAAGAGTTGGATACTTGGACGGTAATGCGATATGAAAGTATATTTGAGTAGTTATGGCAACACGTACTTGGGTAAGTAGCCAACAAAAATGGTAAACTACTTGAACCTCAGTTCGCATGATTACCACCTTGGGTGTGGAGGTACCGTCTGGTAACCCTGTAGTGTTGGGAAGCCTTTATTTCAGGAACCTTACCCTGGAAGCATCCGGCTCTCATTAATCATTCCATAAGTCAGGTGCAATATCACCACATGAGCCAATCCTGTAGAGGCTACATTATCGAAGTATTTGGGGAACCGTACGAGCCATCTATTGGAACCTCGTAGGTTAGAAATCAAGCGATCCATGTGTGTTAATTGGGGTTCCACACGTGAATAAACATCCAAGGGAGCCATGTGTGCCAATCGGGGTTCCGCACATGCCCTAATAATCGAGGAAGCCATGTGTGCCGATCAGGGTTCCACATATGGCTAAATAATCAAGGAAGCCATGTGTGCCGATTAGGGTACCACACATGACTAATAATCAAAGGATCCATGTATGCCATTCAGGGTTCCACACATGCCCAAATATTCAAGGAAGCCATGTGTGCCAATCAGGGTTCCACACATGACTAAATAAGTTGAGGGATCCATGTGTGCCAATCAGGATTCCATACATGCCCAAATATTCGAGGGATCCATGTGAGCCAATCGGGGTTCCACACATGCCCAAATAATCAAGGAAGCCATGTGTGCCGATCAGGGTTCCACACATGGCTGAATAAACCGAGTGATTTATGTGTGCCAATCAGGGTTCCACACATGCCCTAATAATCAAGGAAGCCATGTGTGCCGATCAGGGTTCCACACATGCCCAAATAATCGAAGCCATGTGTGTCAATCAGGGTTCCACACATGACTAATAATCATGGGATCCATGTGCGCCAATCGGGGTTCCGTACGTGCCCTAATAATCAAGAAAGCCATTTGTGCCGATCAGGGTTCCATACATGCCCAAATATTCAAGGAAGCCATGTGTGCCAATCGAGTTCCTCACACGACTAAATAAGTCGAGGGATCCATGTGTGCCAATCAGGGTTCCACACATGCCCAAATATTCAAAGGAGCCATGTGTGCCAATCAGGGTTCCACACATACCCAAATAATCAAGGAAGCCATGTGTGACGATCAGGGTTCCACACTTGACTAATAATCAAGGGATCTATGTGTGCCAATCAAGATTCCACACATGCCCAAATAAATCACAAAAATTTTAAAATTCTAACAATTTTAACTTGTCAAGCTGAGAGGTGTATCCTCTACTACCCCCTTAGTTCTGGATGGTAGCCATGCTGCTATGTAGAACTATGCTTGTGAGGCTTCCATACCTTTCTTTTCTCGAATATTTATAATTGGTAAAATGTAAAAGGAAACAATCAACTTCTACTTTACTGAAATTTGAAAGAGTAAGATTACATCAAATTTCATCTGAAAAGGGTGTACATCCACCACCCTCCGGGCATCTAGTAAAAATCATGAAATCCAAATAACTGAAAGGGACAAGGCACAACCACAACTAATAGGATACCTTTATTCATCCTAAGCCTGAAAGAGGCCTACATCTGCAACTGTTTGAAAGAAATCTTACTGATAATACTTTTTAAGGTGCTCGACATTCCAAGCACGGGGAATAGTGTTCCCATCCATGTCTTCGAGGTGGTAGGTGCCTTCCCAGAAAATCGACTTTATTTTGTAAGGCCCCTCCCAATTTGCCCCAAAGGCTCTGTGTTCGGGAACCCGCATGTTAGGCATCATTCTTCTCAGCACCAGGTCGCCAACTTTAAGTGGTCGAGGGCGTACCTTGTTGTTATAGTATTTGCGGGTTCTCTAGGTAGTGGGAAGCTATCCTTAGGGCAAGCTTTGTTCAGATCTGTAAAGTCAACACATGTCCTCCATTTCCCATTGGGCTTCCGGACCAGTACTATAACGCCCTAGAAATATCGTACTTATAATTATTATTATTTAATGTTAAATGTGAATTATATGATGGAAATTTTTTTTAGGATAAATATATGTGACATCATGCTTACATGTTTATATGATGATCTATATGTGAAATGTGAGTCCGTGTATTTTTATTTGAATTTTTATGATTAAAATCTATTTAAATTATGCATTATTGATCTTCAAATTTTTTTATAAAATTAACGGAGTTATTAAAAATTACGAAATCTTTTGTAATATCATCCTTGTATATTTAATTAGTTTTTTAAATTATTAATTGAATTAATTAGGATGTTTTGGTATTTTAAAATGATTTTAAGAGTTTTATTGTACTTAAAGGATCAAAACTTGTAAAATTCATATTTAATTCATTTTTGATCCTAAAAATGTTTTAAAAATATAGGAGTGCTTGTAATCTCATAAACTTTATTGTATAATTTTTAAATTTAATTTTTCACTTATTTTCTAATTAATTTAGATTTTAGAAGTGATTTAAATTAGTTTATTATTGTTTTTCAACATTTATGTAAATTAATGAATTTGCCCCTTTTCCTTTTTAAAATCCCTAATTTCCAGATTGTTCTTCCCCAATATGTTTTCCTCAGCTTTGTTATTCGATTCTCTCAAACCTTCTCTTCAATCTCTCTCCCTGTCTATGCGATTCTCTCAAGAATCTCTCTCACAATCTCTCCTTCAATTTTCTTTTTCTCTCAAACTCTTTTCCCCTCTCTCTCGCGTCTGGGTTGACTGGTCTCCGTGTTCTGTTGCGTGGATGGGGATGTGTTTAGGGTGTGTGAGTCGTGTGTGTAATTGTCCTGCGTACGTGTATCATGGAAGGTGTGAGTAGGAGGCCAGTTGAGAGACAATCTTGAGGAAGAAGATAATTATTGGAATTGACGAGTGTGCTCGTGTAGAGACTGACAGATTGTAAAGGAAAGATGAATGTGTAGATAAATAGAGGCCAGCATATAGAGAAGTAGAAATGGATGTAAAGTGAGTAAAGAATCGAAATGTTGGAATTGGAAACTTCGTGTATTGAGGCAAGTATACTATCCCTCACTTATTTTTCATGTGATGTGAAATCTCCTGTGTTATTTATATATGTGTTCTTTCAAATCCCTTCTTATAAGCATAAGTACCCTTCATTTTCATTTTGAATAATGTGAACTTGTTCTACTAATTATACGATGTTACTTTTAAATCATTTTGCTAGTGTCTATACCCTTTATTTTTATTTCCAATGACATTCTTCTTCTATTTATTTACAAACATCCATTCTCAAATTATTCTGTCATTATTTATTTTCCCCACCCATCGCTCTGGTGTTAATTTCTTCTAAAATTGTTTTATATCAATATTCCTCATCTTTATTAATGTTCTTCAAAGAAAGTTTTTCTTCAAATTGTTATAAACTAATTCGAGGCTTATACTGTCATGGAAGCATGTGTAGCTCAGTGACGGTTAAAATCGAGAATGAGTTGAGATCTTCTTATTTATTCAAACTTATTATTGTCAGGCCGTTTCTGACAGCTAAAGTCTATGAGTGCTTAGCCGACAGGAGTGAGACCTTGAGTATTTGAGAATTTCTTAAATCTTCTTTTGAACTTCAAATTTTCTCTATTCCACGATTTCCTTAAAATTGCTGCTCAATTTATAGAATCTTAACAGTTGCTTCATTTCTTTAATTGATTAATGTTTCCTTATTGATATATGATTCTGTCTTGCTGAACTATACCATGCTTAGTTAAATCTTATTGCTTTTTTGTTATGATTCCTTATATCGAATGCTTCTCTGTCCCTTAATCTTTTAATGTTTCTCCAAAAATTGTTTAATTATTAAAGATGTTTTTAAAAATTCCTTATACTGGGCTGATCTGTTATCAGTGAGTATAAAGGACTTAAAAGTGAAATGTTTTAAAGCTTTTATTAAATGTTTTCCACGGATTCTTTCAGATTGGAGGCGTTAGAGGCCGGGTGACGCCGGTACAGCACTTTTTATTTAGCATAAGAGGCTAGTGGGACTAGTCTAGCATTTTAAAGGCCAATGTGTTGCCTAATTAGGAACCCAATTTCAAGGTCTAGAGGGACTTTGTTAGGTCCAATATGTTTGTAGAAGGGGGGGTTGAATACAACCAGTACTGTTTAATCGAAATTTGTCCGGATAATTTAATTTATATTTTGACAAATTTGAGCGGAATTAAATGAAACAAAATTCAAGTTGAATATAAAATTATATTAACTTGAGGGGTTTGTTACAAATACAGTACAGAATTTATATCTAGTTAATAAAAACAAATTAGAAAATTCGACATGAATTTTTCTAGATTTGTTAATAAAAATCAAGATATAGTTTAGGAGTAAAAACTCGGTAATATTACAAGAGTATCAAGTAAACAAGTTCTATCGGATCAGATATTAAAAATAAGATGAACTTGATTTTTTATGAATTTTTCTGCTCCTTGTGTTCTTGATGAAAGAGAAGAGAGTACTGCCTTTGTTGAATGTAATATTTCTGTCTGTGTTGTCTTGTGTCGTCTCTGTCTTCATTTATAACATTTACTGCCTCTTTATCTTCAAATATAACTGTCAAGACAATAGGCAATACAATCTATTCTTCCAAGACAACCAATTTTGTACTGCCAAGACAATAGGCAATACAATCGTCAAGACAATCAGGTTCTTCCAAGACAATCGGCAAGACAATCAAATTCTGAGATCTTTGTCTTGCTTTATCAAAAATTATCATTCTGTCTGAAGTTTTTTCTTTTTGATCATTATCAAGACAATCTGATTTGAACTGTCAAGACAATCGTCAAGACAATCAAATCAGATTTTTATTCTTCTTTTTTAAAGCTATTCAGAATTAATCATCACCAAGACAATCGGCAAGACAATCACAGATTGTCTTGCTATACTGATTTACTCCTTCAAGACAATCGGCAAGACAATCTCTGATTGTCTTGCTAGTTCATTTTTTCAGATTTACATTAAACTGATTAATAAATAATCATTTTAATTTAACCTTACTTAAATAATAATTATTCAGATTTAATTAATTTAATTAATGAATTAATTCCTGATGAATTAATTTATTAATTAAATTGACTACTTGATATAAATTAATTAAAGAAGAACAATTATGTATCCTTGGATTGTCTTAATTCTTTTCTGAATCACTGAAAGTAATAAAGGAATACCACTGAATATTTTGTTGACGTTCCATGCACGGTCTGGTTCATGAACGACTAACTTCAATGACTGTCCTTTAATTTTCACATTAAAAATGTGATTCATTTTTCTTCTCATTTCTTTCTCCTTCTTGTACTTCACTGTATTCTGTCTGAACCTGTCACTCTAGAAATCTCTGTCTTAGAAATAAATCCACTTCTTTGATGCTATACTGAGGCTTGATCAGCAATCTGAGCTTCTTCCAGTGTAAAACATCAAAACTATTGATTGACTTTAGGGTTTTTCTTCTGACAGATTGTACCTCCTGAGATTCCTGTGACAGTTAAAGTTATTTACTTATTACAATCTAAGATTAAGTTGAGTTGAGTCCTCGAATTACAAATAGGCTGTGTCATATGCCTTTCAATCTCCCCCTATTTGTTTGTTAGAAGATAACAAGCAAATACCTAGAGGATTACTCAACTAACTCAACTTAACTTAGTAAAAGATAAAACTTTAAATACAAAGTAAATAAAAGAAAGGTTCTGGTTTATATTTAACATTGTCCAGATTCAAACATAAAAGATAAATACAAGATAGATGATCCTCTAGACTGATCATATAATACAATTTTCTATCTTGACCTATCTAAGCCCTAAAGATATCACATGTAGAGCTGATCTTCACTTTGAAGTATCTTCATCCCTTATCTCTCCAGGTTCAACTTCATCTTCTTGTTCCAGAAATCTTCTGATATTCTCTGTGTCAAATCGTTCTTGATCATCCAAGGTTTTGATCAAATCATTGTCAAGTACACGTTCATAATCTGACACAAGGCCTTTAGATTTCTTAGGCAAAATTCCAAGGTTGCCCCATAGCCGATTCCGAAGCATGTAATATTTCTTTTCAAAGCCAGTTAAAGCATATGATCGAATAATGTCAGCAACAAAGATACTTTCTTTATCTTCGAATCCTGTAGTCCTCAGCATATGTTCTAACTAGACCAGATGAGATGCAGTATATAATTTCATCGACTTAGAATCAAGGAAGCAAGAATGTAGTGTATTACCCTTGAGAAACTTAACATGATGTGGAGTTTGAATA
This sequence comes from Saposhnikovia divaricata, assembly GCA_036435485.1. Lineage (NCBI taxonomy): Eukaryota > Viridiplantae > Streptophyta > Magnoliopsida > Apiales > Apiaceae > Saposhnikovia > Saposhnikovia divaricata. Next base: position 61,557,585 of record CM071595.1, on the reverse strand, counting down.
ACTTGTGGACTATTCCTTTGAGCAAACTCCAAAAGTCTTTCATGAAGTACAATATTCAGTTCAGAAAACCTTTTTACCTTTAGGGACATAATCCACAGTTCAATCAAGCTTCTCTGTTGAAAGATTTGAAGTAACACATAGTGAGAACCCATTGTACGAAAGTCAATCTGAATTATCAGTTGATCTGCACATCTGTCAAACCCATCTACTATCCTCGAGATTTCCAGCATCAATGCATCCATATATTGCAAGTAATTTGGATTGGTCTCTTGAAACTGTTGAAGTAGTTGGAGAAAACGTTCATCATCATTAGCAGTATTTTGAATAGAATCAAAAATTTCTCTTGCTCTCTCCCACTTTGGACCAATCTTCAACTGAATATCTCTTTTTCTTTCCTGTACACTGATTGCATGTAGCTTTTGTTTCTCTGCATCTTCAGCTTTCTTCAGCTTCAATCTTTTATCCACAACCTATCTGGTCTTCTCAAGCTTAGCTTGTCTCATCTGACGATCAGCTTTCTCCTCTTGAAGTTCCTTCTCAAATTCAGGATCATCTTGCCAGTTTGAAAGATCTTCTTCAATATCATTTAATTGCTGTACCTCAAAATTACTATTCTTGAGATCGAAATCAAAATCTGATACATCCTGATCATGAGCAGCTTTTTCTTTTCCCTTTGTAGACTTCTCAGACTTCTCCTTATGCCTCCCTTGACCTCCTGACTTACTTCCTTCTGCTCCTCCAGACTTAGCTCCTTCTCCAGACTTCTCCCCCTTAGTTGAGGAATCCTCTACAGACTTTCTTTGATTGTCAAGCCCTCTATCTTCATCATTATCCCCCTCATTATCATCATCATAGTCTTCAAAATATGCTCTTTGTTCTGGTGTGATATGATGAGTAGGTTTAACAATGTTGTATAGATGATCAAGTCCTTCAAACATGTAATCATACTTTTCTTCAAGCTTCGCAAAGGTTGTTGAATATGATTGAGCAGTTACATGCATTTCCACTTGAAGTTCATCCACCCTATTAGAGAGTCTGTCAATAGCATTTATAATATCTGTTCTTTCTGTAGATGCCTGAGAGTTGGATTGTATCAATGTATTGATTGCTGGAGTGAGTGTAGTCTTTATGTTCTGAACATCGTCACGAATAATCATGAGCTGATTGTTGACAGAGGTGGAAGAAGAAGACCGTTCATCCACTTGTGCTTTGAAACATTGTTTTTCAGCCTCAGTTTCCATCAATTTCTTTTGCAGATCTTTTATTTGAGCCATAAGAGACAAAGTGTTTGTGTCAGTGTGTGCGCTCACCTGATGTTCACTCAAGGATATGTCACTCTCCTTTCGTGCATGTGTTTCATTCATATTTAAGGTGGTCCTCACATCACTCAACACTAGCTCCTTTCCTTGAGCTATACCTGCAAAAGAAATCACCCTAGCCTCTTCTGGAGAGGTCAGTGGTGGTGCAATGGGAGTTCGCAATTCCCAATCCTCAGTCATCTCTATTAATTCATTTGGATGATAGGATGACCAAGTTGCCCTTCACTTTCTCCAGATAAATCTGCGAGTGAAGAATCCCTTGAGGGAGCCAGGAATGTTCCTCCTGGGAGGGGAGATGATGACTCTATTATACCTGGCAGAGATTCAAGATTTCCCTCTGAAGCCTGTAAAGGCTCTTCTACCGTAACAATGGTAGGCACTGTCTATGTAACAATCCTATCGTGCACTCCTTGCTCAGTGTCCTTAACAACATCAGATTCTATGGTAATGTTTTCCCCCATTGTGAGTAATAGAGGTGTGCTTGACTCTATACAAGGTGCCACGGCCCTTTGGCGAATTTCAATAATTTCATCCTGTTGAGAGGATGAAATTAGTAACAGTTCATCGGCCATTTCAATGTCCAAGTCCTTTTGGGAGGAAATGGATGGGCTAACAGATGCCTCAAGTAGTAGGTTTCTTCTCTTCTTTGGTGGAGGCAGAGCTGTGGGATCACTCACATTATCACTTCTTCTATCAGCTCTTTTTGTCAACAACTTGCTTCTGGCTTTAGGTTTAGAGATTTGATTAGACACAGTGTTTGGCTCTAAGACCTGGGATAGAGGCTGTGGTTCTACAACCTCTTGGTCTGACCTATCAGCCACTTGGGCTCCAGAAACAGTTTGAGAGATAGAAGGCAATACCTGCTCCGTTGATGCGGTAGCTGTACCTGAAGGAATGGATTGTTCCATTTGAGGTTGAAGTTCAGGGACAGGTACATTTTCAGGTTCAGGTTCAGGTGCATTTACAAGTCGAGGAATGACAGGTAGATTTATGAAGGTAGACAAATATGGTGTAACATACACTGGCACATTTATCAACTTTCTATGTGTATCAAGGCTAGTGAATATTTTCTTGGTTTGCCTGCCTGATACCATAGGGTTGTCATTCCTAAAAATTGCTTGTTGACCAACAGGAACAAGATGATTAAATATCAAAGTTAAGAATCTAGGATAATAACATAAAACTTTATTACCCTCATCAAAATCCCTTCTGGCCTTAACAATTCTACCAACAATAGTATTCCAAAATAGATTACCAATATTGATTCTACGGTTGTTAGCAACAGCATAACCAATAGTTTGTAACATAGAGGTGAGTAAATGAAAGTTACCTCTGGCTGTATTAGCAAATACCTTGGAGATCGTGTCGAAAAATGCATCCCATTGTTGAACCAGGTTCCTTTTGCTCAGGTTGTTCATATCAATTACTCCACGATAATTAATATCACTGAAGAATTGATAGAGTTGTTCACTGGTTGGAAATGGATCAAAATTATCCACCGGGAGGCCCAATACAGTAGTAAGGGTTGATTCCGTCACAACGTGGTGTGTACCATCAAAATCAAAAGAGAATGAGGTCAAATCTTCTGACACCACAGCTTCTGTGCAAATCAATCTCAGTGGTCCTATTTTAATTGGGGCTTCCATCGAAATAGCAGTTCGGATAATTGAATCGTCATTTAAAAACTGTATCCAAGGCTTAAATCGATCAAAAGGACAATCGTTCGGATTAAAATACCCAACCAAATTATGCTTCATTATCTTAAAATTATCAGCCATTTTTTAACACAAAAACACACTTCAATTTTAGGAAGATTAAAACAATTCGAAAATTTTCAGAATTATTAAATAATTAAAATTAATTAAAAATTCGAATTAATTCAAAGTTGTCAGAAAAATCCCAAAAATTAGTACGATGTTCTCCTGATCACTGGGAGTCTCAATCTATTTTTAGATTTCAAAGAAAAAATCTAAAACTCTCAAAATAGTGAAAACCCGATTGGAATTTTTTGAAAAATTGATTTTTCAAAACCTTAATGAAACTCGTTGATAATAGGTTCAATAGATAGGAAATTGAACGATCTATTTGAATCAGGTCTCAGATTTCAGTTTCGTTGAATAAAATCGAGCAGAGTTTCAGTGCAAGTTCGTGTGTAATGTATGTATAGTCGACTGAGTTCTCTTTGTAAATACACGAGAGAGAGAGAGAGAGAGAGAGAGAGAGAGAGAGAGAGAGAGAGAGAGAGAGAGATAATTGATTGTCATGATGCTGATTTTTTTTTTTTTAAGTATAGAATAACACTACAAGACAATCGGTTGATTGTCTTGCCGATTGTCTTGGTAGTTCAAAAACTATCAAGACAATCGATTACTATACTAATAAATAAAAGAAAACGAAAATAATATTTTTTTATTATTATTAATATATTTTTTTTTTTAAAAAAATACTGAATAGACACTCCAAGACAATCAAGTGATTGTCTTGCCGATTGTCTTGGTAGTTCAAAACTATCAAGACAATCGTTTGTCTTGAACTAAAATTAAGAAAACAAAACAGAACAAAAATAAAATTGAAAAACATTTTATTATTTTACAAAATAACCTGCCAAGACTGTAATATCCCCTAACCTTAGCAATGCTACAGTGATCAAATGAATAGTAAATTTTGAGGATTTATGGAAATGGTATGTAGGTACTCTATAAGAGAAACAGAAAATGAGTAAACAGAAACCATATTAGTGTTATACAATGAAAATAAGTGACTCGAAATGACGATAGATTTCAGAAATTCCTGAATATGGATTTTGAGGATGTTGATTTCGAATAAGCTTCTATTGGATATTAAGGAGCATGGAGATATTTAAGGAAATTATATATTGAGGAATTAGTGAAATTAGATTAAACCAAAGAGTGATCAAGTCAAGGAAATGCCAAGGGAATTTAGGTTATTAAACGAGTTTGGGAATGCTTGAGAACCCGAGAGATAACCGGGAGAGCAACTTCTGAGAAAAAGAGAATATACCAAGGATATTGGATCTAATACCTACTTGAGGATTAGAATCACCCTAACACACTAATATATGATGTGGGAAAGGATATTATATATCCAAGGAATTTACAAAGGAGAAACCACTGAGATAATGAGGTGTATTCGAAACGAACCACAATTAGACGAGTATGGAGACCTCATACCCAAGATTAATAATGTAACAAGGATACATACCATATTATAATTACCAAGAGTGCTAGCATGATAATTAGAAAAGAAAACCAAGAAGAAGGAATTATTATGACATAATAATGACATCATTTTCCACTAACTTGTTTTTAAGGGTAGATTAGTCATTTAACTTGTAAAAATATCAAACCAAGCTTCTTAGATACTTCTTGCACAAGAACCAAGGATCCTACACAGCCATACATCTGATATTATCTTGTAAATATCATTAGATCAAAGTTGGATAAGTCAATATTGGATCAAAAGTGAAGATAAAGCAAGATAAACACAATCTCTTCAAAACTGCCAAGCAAGAACAACAATGAAAGAAAAATTCATATCTCCATTTCTATCCATGATAAAATCACCAAATTTTAACCACAATCTCTCCACTCCATGGTCCTTATTCGTTCCAAATTTCATGGCCAACAAAGTAGTATAGCCTAGTCAAATCCATGCTCAAAGTTGGACAACCCAATCTGTCCAGTTTCTATCCAGCGGAAAGATGGAGCTCAAAACCATAGCTAGGAAGCTTTGCTGTTGGTGATCTATAGCTCGAATCAAAGCTTATACAGATGCCAAGATGTGGTAAAAATTTGAGAGCCAAACTCTTATTTTTCGATTTGTTATGATTTTTACAAAAGTGATGATGAATAGTAACCCTTAGAAACTAACTTTGTTTTTATGGTTTCTTTAGTTGATTCAAGCTAGTACAAGGTTGTTTAAGGATTACCCAAGGCTTGTTAAGTGTTGTTAGATCTTCAAAGAGGTATAACCACTCTTGCCTTTTTGTATTTATGGTGGAAATTGAGTTGATTCATAGTTAGGTAGTGTTAATGTTTAGTTTATGATGATTTTGTGTTATAAATGGTTAGTTTTGATATGGAAATTGTGTTGTGGACTTGGAAATCCATGGTTGGTATGATGACCACATGGTGTAGGGTAGATATATGTGCTTGGTGATGAATTGGGAGGTGGGAAAAATTTGGAAAGTACGAAATTATAGCCGTTATAATGCCCGATTTTCGTTAAACCAGAAAACTGCCCTGTTTTTAGCAACTGTGCACACACGGTAGGTTACTGTCCAGCACACTAAGTGACCATGAGATGATAGAGCTTAGTTCATAGATCGTTTCGATATAAGGTGCGTTAAAATCTGACGTACGGTTTAGGAGAAAAGTCAGTTTTAGTGAAAGACGTTCGAAAACCGAGAAAACGTAATTGTATCAACTTTGAGGCTAAAGTTACCATACTTAGACATTTTTATAAGTCACGAAATTTTGGGATAGTGTAGTAGGGTGATCAGAGGACCCTTGACAGTTGACCTTGCATTAAAATTCGAAATCTATATTTTCTGAGAATTTTTACAGTCGAGTGTGGTTATTAAGGGGAATGGTGGAATATGCTAAAACTTAGATCGAGTTTAAAAATGGTTAAGTGCATGTAAACTTTTGGTGCATAAAAACCATGTTAAACTTATAATATGAGTTAAGGGTGTTATGGTGTAGAGATTAAGTGATTAAGTGTGATATATACTAATGGTGATCCTTTCGTTCCTATAGAAACGGGAGACGAACTCAGGATTCCACCTACTCGCTTTAGAGATCCAGGCAAGATCTTTTCTATCCCTACTTGGAAAACTATTTATCTTCAAAGAAACTTGATTTCATGGAATATATATGTGATGCTATTATTACTATATTGTGAAGAAATTGTCTTCCTTGAGTATTGATATCGAAAAGAAAGGTATACGAAGATGTATATGAAGATGGATATGAGTATGAGATGAATATGTATAGAGATGATTATGCATGAAGTGAACATGCCTTATGATTAAGAGAATATGAGAGAATGGTATCAGTTGTTATCTAAAGTAAATAAAGGAATGGTATCAGTTGTTATCTAGGGTTATATGATTTATAATATTTTACTAAAGATATTCTTTTTAAATATTGTGATTTAATAAGTATTATTTGATTATTATCTACTATTTTTAAAAGTAGATGGAACAACATATATATATATGTGTATATAAGAGAGCAAGATTTCTTCTACTCTTACTTTAGAAAACTATTTTATTGTTTAAAGTAAAATGATTTCTTGGAATATATATGTTTTCTACGATGCTATATTGCTAAGGATTTATTTCCTGATTTTGAGAATTAAAGAAAGATAGATACGAATATGGATAGAGCGAATATACTTTATGTTCTAAAGGCATATTTGACTTTAATAATTATAGAAAAGATGTATGAGTCATAATTAAAGTATTATGACATATGATTTAAAGGTGATGAATAAATGTGAATGGAAATGGAAATGGAAATGGAAATGGAAATGGAAATGGAAATGGAAATGATAAATGTAAATGGAAAAATGATTTGACAAAAAGGGGGATTGCAACAGACTTGCGTAAGTGGCTGTGTCAGGGCTGTGTGCGACACAGTCCAGCATTTATTATTTTTATTACGGCACGAAGATGCCAAGGGAGGATGTTAGCAGGTGGCCTTCCTCCAGGGATGATCTTCATTCCTTCTACCGGTAGTAAAAAGAGAGCAGGTACGATTAGGCGACTGATCATCGTCCTAATGTATCAGGCGACAGCAGATATCCCCAATGTTTTTTTGAAAAGAAAGGGTTGACAATGGTTTTCAGAGTTATATGCTGAAACCAAGAAAATGAGATAAGGTGATGGAATTATTTATATGGAATGAAGAGAAACTGATTTTATATTATTTATATATGGTTGTCGTATACAAGAAACAGAAGGATATTATTGCGAGATCTTATTCAAATGGAATATTATTTTTGGAAAATTATACGGAAACGAAGTATGGATTATTATATTATTTAAGAAGAGAAACTAATATTATAATACTACATATTACTTTTCGTACGAAGAGGAATAGATGGTGCATTTGATAGATAAGAATTATTTCTTTTCTTAATGACTATGATGAATTTTCCCATTTTTATATATATATGTAAAAGTTTATTTTCCCTTTTATGGTAGTAGATAGAAGTTATCTTGTTGAGCTATTTTAGCTCATTCTTGCTATTTATTTTATACAACAGCTAGGCATGCCGATACTCCGCACTACACCACGCAAGAGGGTAAGGGAAAGGCGACCTTCTGAGAGAACGCTGGCACCCATCCCGGAGGTAGCGTGTAGGCAAGCGGGTTCTGGTAGATTATGTACATTAAGTGTGTAAGCTGGTGTATTAAACTTTTGATTGTTGAAATGCTTCATGTCGAAGTATTATTCAACAATGTATTTAAGTATGATCCTGGTTTGTAATAACTCCTTTAACTCTAAACTTTTAATATTGTGGATGTTGTTCTCTGAGCATATGACTGGTGTGTGATGATATTAGTGTGGGGTCATTTATGAAAGGTTTAATTTGTATTAATTATATATAAAAAAAAAAATCCAGGAAATGTTGTTAATGAATGGAAATTGGACCTTGACGGCCCGGATCCATGACCCCGGATCTGGGGCTGTCACAGTTGGTATCAGAGCTTAGAGTCATATTGCTCAGGAACAAAAGTGATAATAATATACACATATAGATATATATGTAATGATATAAAATATGAACTCACATCGAGTTCAAGGGTGGTTTATCGAACGAAGCGTTTATTCTAAGTAGTGATTATAATTTTTTAGATTATTACTAATAAACGTTTATGTTTTAGTATAGGGAGAGGAGATTGGTAAGCCAAAGTTAAGGGTATTTAAATCTTCTTGAGCTGAAGGGAGTTTGAAGTAATATTGTAAGTGGATTGGTGAATAGACACTGATTGTTTCAATTGATTGCGGAGATGAAATGGTGAAACTGAGATTGGTCGGTAAAGCCAAGATATACCTTAAGGACCAAGACAGACTGAGAGGTCTCGGGATTGACTTAAATGAAAAGGTTATTATGCTAAAAGTGTTAAACTTATGTAGCACACAGGATTGATTTGAAAAAGGGAATATTTGATGTATTGGGAAGTGTACGTTAGACAATCTCGTGAGTATAAGTGGTACGTTAGAATATTCAATTATAAAGAATAGTTTTAAAAGGGTCTTTGATACCGGAGCATTGTCAGGATAAGACGTTCAACATTACGTAAGTATATCGATTAGAAGGTTGTGTTCTATTATGAATAAAGGCAGAGAGTATCGAGCCAAGTCACGACTAGGTAAATGAAGATAATTGGGAATAGCAGACGATAGGTTAAGGCTACATGGTGAGTGCCAAATTTAAGAAATTTTGGAGAGTACGCAGCCTAAGATATAAATAGTATTTGAGGAAAACCTTCCATTATTGGGATTTTCAATTGGGCAGAGGCTATTAACAGTACCCATTTTCAAGCTCCTACAGCCCTGCTAAATTACATTATTGAGTTTCAAATTTTCCTCAACTGGTGGGTAATTATTCATTAAGTGCCGGCATCTTTTAAAAACTTTCTGGTACCCTTGGGGATGTGTTTCAAAATTTTATTTTATCTATCTTAGTCAAAATATTCCTCTAAGAATACTTTCGGAAGATGGTATTGATCATTTTGATTTAAATTTTTCTTTATATTTTTACTACAACTAAGAGGAACAACCCTATATGTATACACAAGGACGATCTGTCTGTGTGATTGAAAGTCGGAGGGGACGCCCTCCTTTGTGTGACATACGGGTTCTTCCATTATATTGATTTCTCAGATATTCTTTTGTTTCGAATAAAGGTTATTTAAAACTCTTAATTTTATAAATTATTGTGGGACCCTTGCTTGTTTCTGGGTTCGTTTCAATTCAAAGTCTCTTAAATTCTATTAATTGTTTTGAAAATAGAAGATTTCATTAATGGATGGAAGCAATGTTTATAGTATACGTGATTATACGAGGAAACTCGAGATTCCAAGGGAAACTTCGTTAAGAAATAATTAGAGCTAGAAGCGTTTCAATATAAGAGAGGAAGGAATTTCGTGAGGAGAAATGGGTATATTTGATTATTAGTAAGAGAAAAGAATATGAGGAATTTTAAGGTATAATTGAGATTTACTATTGAGAGTAAGGGTATTTTGAGGATAGAGTCAGAATAAGGATAAACAAAGGAAGTGGGGATAGTTAATGAAGGATTCGAGGTGCAATAACTATTAGTGGGGGAAGGTCAATATTGCGACTAATATCCTAAGTAGCAGAGAGAGATTAAAGATCTTAATTATTCAAAGGATTAATCGAAAAGGTGTGAATGAGTAAAAACTTGAGGTAAAGATTTTGATGAGAATAATAAAGGGAAATTACAAAGGGGGAGTAGATAGTATATCATGAAAGAACTAAGGTGGATCAGCAAGATGTAAAGAGTGTATAGTGAACAATAGACATATGGGATAAGGTATCCGGAGGAAATTGCAAGTATGCTCTAATTTAACCTTTTAGGTGTAAATGTTTGGTTAGGGATCGACTTAATCTATTAATGGTGTAAATAAGTTAATAAAATAGATAAGAATAATCTATCTGATCAGGAAGTAGGATATACCGATCTAAGGAAAAGAGAGTAAGAGTATTCTGTGGAAAAACACAACCTTGTAGGACACGAACAGGAAATATATATTATAGATAATATTTTCTTACAAATGTTTTAAGGAATATTAGTAGAACTTATTTTCTGGAAAATTTTACAGAAATGAGATATAGGAAGATTGGAGTATCAATATTTTATGTCATGATAGAGATCAAAATATAGTTAAACCATAAGTGAGATACACTACCATTCAGGAAATGCCAATGTGGTGGCCGATACCTTAATTAAAAGAGAAAGGAGGAATGAGATAATATAGAATGACTGGAAACAGGAGGAGATTAGTAAGGAAAAGATAGTGAAAGTACTGCTATTGATAAGCTAAATGGCATGTTGATGAATGACAAGCAAGTGTATGTTGGTGTATTTCTGTACAAACAAGATAGAGATGTTTAAGGAGAAACTAAAGGAAGGAGGAAGTAATACGAGAATTAGAAGGTGTAATGTGAGAAAGGTATTCGTCGATATCTTCAACGTGATTCCGGGACGGAATCCTTTTAAGGGGGGAAGACTGTAATATCCCCTAACTTTAGCAATGCTACAGTGATCAAATGAATAGTAAATTTTGAGGATTTATGGAAATGGTATGTAGGTACTCTATAAGAGAAACAGAAAATGAGTAAACAGAAACCATATTAGTGTTATACAATGAAAATAAGTGACTCGAAATGACGATAGATTTCAGAAATTCCTGAATATGGATTTTGAGGATGTTGATTTCGAATAAGCTTCTATTGGATATTAAGGAGCATGGAGATATTTAAGGAAATTATATATTGAGGAATTAGTGAAATTAGATTAAACCAAAGAGTGATCAAGTCAAGGAAATGCCAAGGGAATTTAGGTTATTAAACGAGTTTGGGAATGCTTGAGAACCCGAGAGATAACCGGGAGAGCAACTTCTGAGAAAAAGAGAATATACCAAGGATATTGGATCTAATACCTACTTGAGGATTAGAATCACCCTAACACACTAATATATGATGTGGGAAAGGATATTATATATCCAAGGAATTTACAAAGGAGAAACCACTGAGATAATGAGGTGTATTCGAAACGAACCACAATTAGACGAGTATGGAGACCTCATACCCAAGATTAATAATGTAACAAGGATACATACCATATTATAATTACCAAGAGTGCTAGCATGATAATTAGAAAAGAAAACCAAGAAGAAGGAATTATTATGACATAATAATGACATCATTTTCCACTAACTTGTTTTTAAGGGTAGATTAGTCATTTAACTTGTAAAAATATCAAACCAAGCTTCTTAGATACTTCTTGCACAAGAACCAAGGATCCTACACAGCCATACATCTGATATTATCTTGTAAATATCATTAGATCAAAGTTGGATAAGTCAATATTGGATCAAAAGTGAAGATAAAGCAAGATAAACACAATCTCTTCAAAACTGCCAAGCAAGAACAACAATGAAAGAAAAATTCATATCTCCATTTCTATCCATGATAAAATCACCAAATTTTAACCACAATCTCTCCACTCCATGGTCCTTATTCGTTCCAAATTTCATGGCCAACAAAGTAGTATAGCCTAGTCAAATCCATGCTCAAAGTTGGACAACCCAATCTGTCCAGTTTCTATCCAGCGGAAAGATGGAGCTCAAAACCATAGCTAGGAAGCTTTGCTGTTGGTGATCTATAGCTCGAATCAAAGCTTATACAGATGCCAAGATGTGGTAAAAATTTGAGAGCCAAACTCTTATTTTTCGATTTGTTATGATTTTTACAAAAGTGATGATGAATAGTAACCCTTAGAAACTAACTTTGTTTTTATGGTTTCTTTAGTTGATTCAAGCTAGTACAAGGTTGTTTAAGGATTACCCAAGGCTTGTTAAGTGTTGTTAGATCTTCAAAGAGGTATAACCACTCTTGCCTTTTTGTATTTATGGTGGAAATTGAGTTGATTCATAGTTAGGTAGTGTTAATGTTTAGTTTATGATGATTTTGTGTTATAAATGGTTAGTTTTGATATGGAAATTGTGTTGTGGACTTGGAAATCCATGGTTGGTATGATGACCACATGGTGTAGGGTAGATATATGTGCTTGGTGATGAATTGGGAGGTGGGAAAAATTTGGAAAGTACGAAATTATAGCCGTTATAATGCCCGATTTTCGTTAAACCAGAAAACTGCCCTGTTTTTAGCAACTGTGCACACACGGTAGGTTACTGTCCAGCACACTAAGTGACCATGAGATGATAGAGCTTAGTTCATAGATCGTTTCGATATAAGGTGCGTTAAAATCTGACGTACGGTTTAGGAGAAAAGTCAGTTTTAGTGAAAGACGTTCGAAAACCGAGAAAACGTAATTGTATCAACTTTGAGGCTAAAGTTACCATACTTAGACATTTTTATAAGTCACGAAATTTTGGGATAGTGTAGTAGGGTGATCAGAGGACCCTTGACAGTTGACCTTGCATTAAAATTCGAAATCTATATTTTCTGAGAATTTTTACAGTCGAGTGTGGTTATTAAGGGGAATGGTGGAATATGCTAAAACTTAGATCGAGTTTAAAAATGGTTAAGTGCATGTAAACTTTTGGTGCATAAAAACCATGTTAAACTTATAATATGAGTTAAGGGTGTTATGGTGTAGAGATTAAGTGATTAAGTGTGATATATACTAATGGTGATCCTTTCGTTCCTATAGAAACGGGAGACGAACTCAGGATTCCACCTACTCGCTTTAGAGATCCAGGCAAGATCTTTTCTATCCCTACTTGGAAAACTATTTATCTTCAAAGAAACTTGATTTCATGGAATATATATGTGATGCTATTATTACTATATTGTGAAGAAATTGTCTTCCTTGAGTATTGATATCGAAAAGAAAGGTATACGAAGATGTATATGAAGATGGATATGAGTATGAGATGAATATGTATAGAGATGATTATGCATGAAGTGAACATGCCTTATGATTAAGAGAATATGAGAGAATGGTATCAGTTGTTATCTAAAGTAAATAAAGGAATGGTATCAGTTGTTATCTAGGGTTATATGATTTATAATATTTTACTAAAGATATTCTTTTTAAATATTGTGATTTAATAAGTATTATTTGATTATTATCTACTATTTTTAAAAGTAGATGGAACAACATATATATATATGTGTATATAAGAGAGCAAGATTTCTTCTACTCTTACTTTAGAAAACTATTTTATTGTTTAAAGTAAAATGATTTCTTGGAATATATATGTTTTCTACGATGCTATATTGCTAAGGATTTATTTCCTGATTTTGAGAATTAAAGAAAGATAGATACGAATATGGATAGAGCGAATATACTTTATGTTCTAAAGGCATATTTGACTTTAATAATTATAGAAAAGATGTATGAGTCATAATTAAAGTATTATGACATATGATTTAAAGGTGATGAATAAATGTGAATGGAAATGGAAATGGAAATGGAAATGGAAATGGAAATGGAAATGGAAATGGAAATGGAAATGATAAATGTAAATGGAAAAATGATTTGACAAAAAGGGGGATTGCAACAGACTTGCGTAAGTGGCTGTGTCAGGGCTGTGTGCGACACAGTCCAGCATTTATTATTTTTATTACGGCACGAAGATGCCAAGGGAGGATGTTAGCAGGTGGCCTTCCTCCAGGGATGATCTTCATTCCTTCTACCGGTAGTAAAAAGAGAGCAGGTACGATTAGGCGACTGATCATCGTCCTAATGTATCAGGCGACAGCAGATATCCCCAATGTTTTTTTGAAAAGAAAGGGTTGACAATGGTTTTCAGAGTTATATGCTGAAACCAAGAAAATGAGATAAGGTGATGGAATTATTTATATGGAATGAAGAGAAACTGATTTTATATTATTTATATATGGTTGTCGTATACAAGAAACAGAAGGATATTATTGCGAGATCTTATTCAAATGGAATATTATTTTTGGAAAATTATACGGAAACGAAGTATGGATTATTATATTATTTAAGAAGAGAAACTAATATTATAATACTACATATTACTTTTCGTACGAAGAGGAATAGATGGTGCATTTGATAGATAAGAATTATTTCTTTTCTTAATGACTATGATGAATTTTCCCATTTTTATATATATATGTAAAAGTTTATTTTCCCTTTTATGGTAGTAGATAGAAGTTATCTTGTTGAGCTATTTTAGCTCATTCTTGCTATTTATTTTATACAACAGCTAGGCATGCCGATACTCCGCACTACACCACGCAAGAGGGTAAGGGAAAGGCGACCTTCTGAGAGAACGCTGGCACCCATCCCGGAGGTAGCGTGTAGGCAAGCGGGTTCTGGTAGATTATGTACATTAAGTGTGTAAGCTGGTGTATTAAACTTTTGATTGTTGAAATGCTTCATGTCGAAGTATTATTCAACAATGTATTTAAGTATGATCCTGGTTTGTAATAACTCCTTTAACTCTAAACTTTTAATATTGTGGATGTTGTTCTCTGAGCATATGACTGGTGTGTGATGATATTAGTGTGGGGTCATTTATGAAAGGTTTAATTTGTATTAATTATATATAAAAAAAAAAATCCAGGAAATGTTGTTAATGAATGGAAATTGGACCTTGACGGCCCGGATCCATGACCCCGGATCTGGGGCTGTCACAAAGACAATCTGGAGATTGTCTTGGCGATTGTCTTGATATTATAATGACAAACAAGACAATCGATTAATCTGCTAATTTTATACTAATAAAATACAAATTAATGTGCATAATTAATCCAATTAAAATACACTCTTATTTATTATTAAAATTACTATAAATAAATATTTAGAAAACACATGGATTAATCTTTTTACGACAACAAATATAAATAACAAAAGGACAAACACTACAAAATATTTAATAAAATATTAAATATATTTACAAGAACATTTATAACAAATTAATGAATCTAAATAACTTTCTAATAGAAAATTATTTAAAGAGAGAATATGATTCATTAAAATATCACAAATATTCCAAAACACAAGAAGTAATAAAGAAGTTATTATTAACATGTTGACAAAGATTTTTAGCAATTACAAGCAATAAAAAGTTGATAAAATAATTATGCAAGTGATTAAAATTTAAAAATAATAACAAAATCACTTGCAAATTATTAAAGAATAAACCTCAGATATTAACCAGCTTAATTACTAGGACTGTTTAACATACCCAATTCACCAACAATTTTGGTGAATGTGGATTCGTCAAGAGACTTAGTAAAAATATCTGCTGTTTGTTCTTCTGTGGGTACAAATAACAATTCCACAATACCATTCATGACATGCTCTCTTATAAAATGATACCTGATGTCTATGTGCTTGGTCCTCGAATGCTGCACAGGATTGTTGGAGATTGCTATGGCACTTGTATTATCACACAAAATTGGAATTTTTGTTAATACAGAACCATAATCTTTCAGTTGATTTCTAATCCACAAGATTTGTGCACAACAGCTTCCAGCAGCTATGTATTCAGCTTCAGCTGTTGAGTTGGAAACTGTTTGTTGTTTCTTGCTGTACCAGGAAACTAGCCTGCCACCTAGGAATTGACAACTCCCAGAGGTGCTTTTTCTATCTACAACACTTCCTGCATAATCTGAATCTGTGTGTCCAACAAGATTAAAACCAGATTCTTTAGGGTACCAGATACCTAGATTAGGTGTACCCTTAAGATATCTTAAGATTCGTTTTACAGCAATGAGATGAACATCTCTAGGATCCGCTTGGAACCTTGCACACAAGCATGTAGCATACATAATATCTGGTCTACTTGCAGTAAGGTAAAGTAATGAGCCTATCATACCTCTGTAACTTGTGACATCTACCTTGGCAGAATTTTCACAAGCTTCAAACTTGACAGCTGTAGATGATGGTGTCTTAGCTGAAGATGAGTCCTCTATTTGATATTTCTTGAGGATCTCTTTGATATACTTGGATTGACAGATAAATATTTCATCTGTCCTTTGACTTATTTGCAATCCAAGAAAGAATTTCAGTTCTCCCATCATGCTCATTTCAAATTTACCCTGCATTAACTTAGCAAATTTCTTGCACAAAAGATCATTAGTAGACCCAAATATTATATCGTCCACATAGACTTGGACTAGTATTGTATCATTTTCATGTTTCTTAGTGAAGAGAGTTTTGTCTATGACTGATAACGTGTATTTTATACATGATTTGTCTTTTATTATTCTGCATTTTTGTTAGTTTCGAATGTTATTTTATTAATATTTGTTATGTTTTTCATCTTTCAGTGCCTCATGCTTAATTGTTGAAAAGATGACTTAATTTGGGCATGAAAGCAAAGATTATTCAAGAGGGAAGTTAGAAGATGAAAGCTCGCGATGTCGGGAGGTGTTTAATGTATTATCTTGAAGATTTTATCTCGTACGGGCAGCTGTACGGCCGTTCAACAGGCCGTTCAAAGGAGCAGAATTTTCGTACGGGCAGCTGTACGGCCGTTCAACAGGCCGTACAGAGCTGCTGTGTATTAAAAGAACAAAACATAACTTAACCTAATATCACTTCTAACATCTAACTTCTTTATCTTCTTCTTTGCCTCTTCAAGAACACAATTAGGGTTAGTAGGAATTAGAGAGGAGACATTAATTACGTGTAATCTAGCATTGATTATGAGTAACTAACTCCATTTATTTGGCTCAAGGAGGATTTCTTGTACAAAACCCATTTCATTTAAGTAAGGTTTATTTTCACTCTATCTTGAATGCTTGTGATGTATTGCTTATGATTTTGCTTGGAGATTGTAAGTTGCTTCATCTTACTCTTCTCGTATCTTCAATTGCTAATTGATTATTCTAATACGTAATCGTTAGTTCATTCATTATAGTAGCACAAGATTTAGTGTACCTAAATCCGCAACATTCAAGTGCAAATACCTTGGTTGAGCTTCTCATCCTTGGGTTTGTCCTAGCCTCTCTTTGTTTAATTCCTTGATTTGGTTATACTAGTAGTGCTTCATTATTGGTAGCTATTATCAAGAGAGCTAATTTATGTGCTTCACTAAATTAGTGTTTTTAGAAGAGAAATAAGTGATTGTGTGCTTCACCAATTATCTTGGTTAGGTAGAGTTGGATATATCTTGCTTGTTGGGTTGAAGTGCTTGAATATCCATAATCCTTGGGTCAAATGCCTCTTATCTTGTTAATTTGCTCATTGTGTTGTTGTGTTGGCAAATTTGGATATTAGCCATTAACTTAGTTGTTTTTTTGTAGCAATTTATTTATCGTATGCAAGGTGTTTGATAAAACACCACAACCAATACAAAACCCCCCATTTTCCACACTACTAGATTGTAAGAGATAATCTACTTGAAATCGATATTGATAGTCCTTCCCTGTGAACGAACTTCGAAAAACACTACCTTCAAATTGGCGCCGCTGCCGGGGAAGGCAACAATATTAATTTTGAGTTTATTGTTTCTTATAGTTTAGATTTTATCTTTGTATATAATTTTTTTTTCTTTCTTTGTTTTTTTTTTGTTATTGGTGTGTCTTCATGTTTATTGGATATAGACATGAACTAACTCTTTCAGGAGACAATGGAGAATTATTTTGGTTGGAATAACGCTCAAGATTTCACCTATAATCAAGAACGATATCAAGATTTTAATTCTTTTCAGAATTTTAATGCATATTAGGTGAATTCTTTATATTCTACAAACTCATGCTATGCTCCTTACCCTCCTAGCATCGATTACTCATATGCTTGTGAAAATCAATGTTATGATCCGCAATATAATTTCCAAGACCATCAAGGGTCTTCTTCATCTTCCTTATCATCATTAGAGGAGATGATAAACCAAATGGTGGCAAACAACCTCCAACTTGCTTTTGAAAATCGATGCTATGATCCGCAATATAATTCCCAAGACCATCAAGGGTCTTCTTCATCTACATTGTCATCACTTGAAGAAATGATGAAGCAAATGGCGGTAAACAACCTCCAATTTCAAAACACCACTTTTCAAAGTATATCCAACTTGGAAAAGATCACTTCTCAAATGGAAAAGAACACTTCTCAAAGCTTATCCAACTTGGAAGAGCAAATGAGTCAACTAGCCGAAACCGTGAATCGATTAGAGGAGGTCAATTCTCCTACTAATCACGATTCTTGTTTTGTAATTAATAAAAATGTTGTGCATGATGAATTTGCTTGTTTAGTTGACGATTTCCTTAAGCTTGATAATGATAAATTGGATGTAGTTGAGGATCTACCAAATTTAGAAAATTCTTTTGTGCTTAATGAATTGGTAGATGAGATAAAAATTGATGAATGTCCAATTGAAATTGAGAAGAAATTTGAGCTTAAGATTGATGAGATTGAAATTTTTGCTTGGGTATATAAGGATCCAATTTGGGAACAATTTTTGAGTCATAGTTATAATGACTATTCTGACGATTTTTCCAGCTACTTTGATTTTTCAGAGTCCCTTGAAGATGTGAAGGTCCTAAAAATATTTTTATATTTTTATGGATCAAAGGTATATTTGCACACTTTATTCTTATTATTGATTTGTAGGTATGTGCATTTATTTGCTTTTTCACCTCATTAGTTATAATACTTGTATAAATAAGTCGAGCCAACGACAATAAACAAAGCGCTTTTTGGGAGGCAACCCAAGGTACGTATGTATTTATATATTTTTTATGCGTGTGTTAGATTTCTTTCATTTATGTAGGGTGTTATTCATATTGTGGATTTGAGGATTGATCTAAATATTAGTGAGTGGGGATTCCATTTTTCATCTATTTTTATTCTAAGAAAATAACCAAAAAAAAAATTATGTATTTTTGTGGTGTGATTAATGAATTTTATAATAGATTTTCAAAAAAAAAAAAATATATTGGTAATAATAATTCCCCGCTCAATAATATTTAGTATCGTTAATTCTAATTTTTATAATTTTTAGATTTGTTCCACACTTGCCTTGATGTGTTTGTTTCATGTTTGCAGGAATTAATATTTTATTCAAGCATTCAAGGATTTGTGGGAATTTTTTGTAAAAAAAAAAAAGAAAAAAATGCAATTTTGTAAATTTTCAGGACTGTACGGGCTATCGTACGGGCTACAGACCGTGCATCAAGCTGTGCAGCAGGCTGTACATGATTTTGCTGCCTTCTGTCCTTAACTTAGTTCAAAACCCCCCTACCCACTTGGTGTACACCCGTGCAGCTCTCAAATACAAAAAGGACAAAAACAAAAGCAATCCCATGTGCTGCGTAACCCCACCCCCCCTGTTTGCCAACACGCAGTCCCCTTCCCCCTGTTTCTTTTCGTTTTTATTTTTCGTTTTGTTCTTTTTTTTTGTTTTGTCTTTTGTTTTATTTATTTTTAGTCTCTTCTTTATTTGTGATTTTGATTTTCAATTTCAATTTTCTAAACTAAATAATTTATATAAATTTAAGTATCAATTTATATGTACTTAAAATTTGATTTTTGATTTTATTATTAATTAGTTAGTTGTTTTTGTTTTATTTTATTTTATTTTGTTTTATTTCCTTTTATTCACTACTTCTTTCGTTTTAATTTTGATTTTAATTTTTTAATTTTCTAAACTACTTTTTTTTAAATTCAGAAATGAATTTAAATTTAATTTATTTTGATTTTTGATTTTATTTTTAATTGGTTAGTGATTTATTTTTTTTTATTTTATTTTATCTTTTCTTTTTTCTTTTTTTTTTAAAAAAATAATAAAAAAATTAAAAAACCAAAATTTAATTCTTTTTAATTTTGTTTTTTTTAGTTTCTAATTTTCTAAACTAAACAATTGTATAAATTTGAGAATCAATTTTAAATTTGATTTTTGATTTTATTTATTATTGGTTAGTTATTTTTATTTTTATTTTTATTTTTAGCAAAAAAAACAATTTTTTTTATATTTTGATTTTTAGTTTTTAAATTCAAGAATCAATGTAGTTTCACTTCTAAATTTGATTTTTGCTTTTATTAATAATAGGTTAGTTATTTTATTTTATTTTATTTTGTTTTGTTTTTATCTTTTATTTAAAAAAAACAAAAACAAATATATTACTTATTTATAAATCCTTAATTAGTTTTTTTTAGTGGCTTTGTAGGGTGTGGATTTGGCTTGTTGGTTATTTCCGTTGGGATGATTGTGATTAGTGGCATTAATCCAATTCTCGGCTTGTAATTTTGGAGTTGGATTTTGACAAATATGAGTGGAGCTTCTTGCCATTGTTCCTGGTCCTTGTTATTTATTTCCAGGGGAGTTTTCTTTCACTTTGTTTCTCCCTCATTTTTATTTGTCATGCATGAGGACGTGCCATGTTTTAAGTGGGGGAAGGATTGCTTTTGTTCGGTTTTGTTGTGTAGTACGTAACTAATATTATTACTATCTTTTGTTTCGTTTGATGTCCGTCTTGTCTAATTTAGAAATAAGTTTAGTCGTGAGTGTGTTTACTTGTTTGTGAAATCTATGACATTGTGAGCTTGTAGCCTTGTTTTCTCCTATTACGTGTCTAGCATTATCAATTTGATGTGAATCTATAAGTTTGATGCACCTTATTTCACACACACACTTGAAATGGCATGAAGAGTCTAGATGTTTGTAATTAAATTGTGAGCATGACGATTATCTCTTAGAATGCATGGAATCAAATCGAGAAGATGTTATTACAACTTAAACCTTGTGAGGCTTTGAACGATGATTCTTTTGCTTGTGTGTTGCTCCATCTTTATGTGTGTTTGTTGCTCTAGGGCTTGCATTAAACCTTCATTCATGGATGCACCATAATAAGGAAATTCTATTTAGGATAACCTTTTTGACCTTTTTAGCTTATGAACCATGAAAATAATCTCTAGTTACCCCATTTGAAGCTTATATCCATATTTTTCTTCGTCACTTTCTCCTTTTATACATGAGTCAAAGCCAAATATACTTCACTCTCGACCTAGTTGAGCTAGTTGGGTCTTGGAAAGAATTGATTGATGAGCATGTGAAGTTGGAGAAGTTGTGAAGAGGAAGGATTCTAATTATTGTAAGTGGGAACTAGTTTGATGTGTATATCTAGACGTGGTTCAAAGTTCTTTGTAGTATTTATTTATGTTATGCATTCCCTTTGCTAAAAAAATAATAATGAAGGGGATGTAAAAAAAAAAAGAGAGAAAAAGAAAAATAGAAAAAAAAAGCAATAAATCTTTGTACTTTATTTTGTTTCAATTTTCTTGGTAAATGTGGTTGTGTTTTGTAATTGTAAATGAGTGAAGACATTCTTTAGTTTGAGAATTTGGTGGATGAAGCGAGCAAGCGTCATTTTGACTCAACTAGCGAGACTTTTACACCTTCCTTGAACTTAATTTTTCACACCTTCACCCAAGCCTCATTACAACCCATTTTATGAATTCCTTGTTTTTGGTGCAATCTGGAATTTAGGTGAACATGCAAGGTCAAGTAGAGCGCATGCATTTAGACTTGGAGTTGAGTGAAATCTCTAGCCCATACTTGTGTGATACATAATTGAGAGATGTGAGATTTTTCACCATACAATTTCATCTTCTTAATGCGAAGCCATGTATGCTTTGTGATAATCTTGTCTAGTGTTCACGATTGAAGTGCATTCATTCTAGCTTTAATGTCATGGTTACATTTTGCACAATGTGTGTTATCTTGATTCTTGAATTGGTTGTTAGCTCATTATAGTGGATGACAAGGTGAATAGCTCTATATGTTTGATTTTAGTTACAAGTAGACGACTCGGATATGTGAGTGTAATAGGGCTTAATGACCTTTTAGCCCTCGAAGTTTTATACGAAATACCTATCAACCCTCAATGTTTCAAAACGTTCCTTTTAGCCCCTGAAGTATTCGTAAAGGTCCAATTAACCCTTGTACCGGTACAAAAAATTGTAACGGTATGTATCGGATGGGCAAAATAGACATTACATGTGTCCGTTACAATATTTTTTTTAATTTGTACCGGTATAAGGGTTAATAGGACCTTTCCGGATACTTCAAGGGCTAAAAGGTACAACGTATTAAACTTGAGGGTTTGATGGGTACAAAAGGTCATTACTATATCTACTAGTTTAATTCAGTTACCACTATCTCCATACCACTCGAGTAAGACTTACATACACTAACGTTTAATTCAGTTACATGCTATTAATTTGAAATTTTAAAAAAATAAAATTTTATTATAGATATTTGAAAATTGTAATTCGATATTTGAAGTATTAAGTATTTAAATATTCTATTTTAATAATGTCTATTTTTTATAAAACTCTCGTAGCACTAATGTGTACTACGCTCATGCGATTTTAAAGAAGTGTGTATATCCATATGTATATATTTGTGTATATATATTATACAATTACAATGGATTACAAATAATTCTAATGATTAATTATGTAATTATTATTAAATAAAAATAGATAAACATTAATTAAACTAATATCTTATGTATATTAATGATCAATTAAAATTTATTCTTATATAATTATAAGTTAAATATTACTAATTATATCCTATTATTCTTATATAATAAGAGTAATATGGATAATAAACGTGTACTATCATACGTCAACAGGTTCGACTCTACAAATTACATAATAAAAAAATATTTAATTATATACAAATATATCCTATTATTATACATAAATATAAGAAGGCTAATAAAAAAAATGATACAATACATCTTTGTATATCAAGAATTCTCATCTAAAATATGTTATTACAAGATAAATTTTGGGTTTTTTAATAATATATCCAAATTTAAAACATGGTTTGTAAATATGTCCTATATCCATTGTACCCTTTTTAATCAAATTTATTTTAAAATATAATGTCTCACAAAAACATGATTTGTTTAATTTAAATTATAAATTTTAATATTTTATTTGGTTAAAGGTGCCCCTGGCGGGGCCTGTGTAAGAAAAAAACAAAATAAAAAATTTATTTTATGGTTAAAATTAAAAAAAGCACCCCTGACTGGTTTGTACTAAAAAATATAAAATAATATTTTTTTTAGTTATTAAAATTTTAAAATTTTAGTATACTTATAATAGTAATTAATTAATAAAAAAGGGTATATTGTTCTCTCTAAAACTTAAAAACTGATAATGGGACATATAATTAATAAATCAATAAGATGGGACATATTTGCAAAATGATCTATTAATTTGGGACATGTCATACAAATTTCCCATAAATTTTTTTACCTCCAAAGCACTATTACAGTGTAGAGTTTAATTCGAATAAAAAAAGATTAAATTTTCGATAAATTCACCGTGCAGCTTGCAAGTTTTTAGATGGAGTTTATGATTACCTTTTTTCATTTAATAAAAAAAAATTATTGATCTTTGAAATATACATTCGAACATGTGTTCTTCAAATTTTAATAATTTTGTTTTTCTAATACTACTAGCTTAAAACCTGTGCGATGCACGGATGTTCTTTAATATAATGGAAACTTTTTTTTAATTTGAATTAAAAAATTTACGACATGAATTTTGCACGATTAAAATTTTAAATGATATGATTTAATAATAATTATATACTAGCCGATAACCCGTGCAAAGCACGGACCATCATATATTATTATTATAATTTAATATATTAATTTTTGATTTAATATAAAATTTAATACCTTTTGTACCCATCAAACCCTCAAGTTTAATACGTTGTACCTTTTAGCCCCTGAAGTATCCGGAAAGGTCCTATTAACCCTTATACCGGTACAAATTAAAAAAAAATGTAACGGACACATGTAATGTCTATTTTACCCATCCGATACGTACCGTTACAATTTTTCGTACCGGTACAAGGGTTAATTGGACCTTTACAGATACTTCAGGGGCTAAAAGGAACGTTTTGAAACATTGAGGGCTGATAGGTATTTCGTATAAAACTTCGAGGGCTAAAAGGTCATTAAGCCGTGTAATAGTTAGTTTAATTAGTAGGTATTGTTAGTTTCTTGTTTATTAGTGGCTTTTGTGATTTTGTGGATACATCATCTATAAACCCTCACGAGACCTCACTCGTCCACTAGGGCTACCTAGGGGTTCCAAGGGCTTGTTGCATATGCCAAATGCAACCGTGATCACCTACGGAAGTGGTACTAGTTAGGAGTATATCGTGTTGTTAATATTAGTTTGCTCGGGACTACCAAAGTTCAAGTGGGGGAAGATTTGATAACGTGTATTTTATACACGATTTGTCTTTTATTCTTCTGCATTTTTGTTAGTTTCGAATGTTGTTTTATTAATATTTGTTATGTTTTTCATCTTTCAGTGCCTCATGCTTAATTGTTGAAAAGATGACTTAATTTGGGCATGAAAGCAAAGATTATTCAAGAGGGAAGTTAGAAGATGAAAGCTCGCGATGTCGGGAGGTGTTTAATGTATTATCTTGAAGATTTT
Source organism: Saposhnikovia divaricata (assembly GCA_036435485.1). Taxonomy (NCBI): domain Eukaryota; kingdom Viridiplantae; phylum Streptophyta; class Magnoliopsida; order Apiales; family Apiaceae; genus Saposhnikovia; species Saposhnikovia divaricata. The sequence continues at coordinate 61,533,073 of CM071595.1, read as the reverse complement.
ATCTCGTACGGGCAGCTGTACGGCCGTTCAACAGGCCGTTCAAAGGAGCAGAATTTTCGTACGGGCAGCTGTACGGCCGTTCAACAGGCCGTACAGACCTGCTGTGTATTAAAAGAACAAAACATAACTTAACCTAATATCACTTCTAACATCTAACTTCTTTATCTTCTTCTTTGCCTCTTCAAGAACACAATTAGGGTTAGTAGGAATTAGAGAGGAGACATTAATTACTTGTAATCTAGCATTGATTATGAGTAACTAACTCCATTTATTTGGCTCAAGGAGGATTTCTTGTACAAAACCCATTTCATTTAAGTAAGGTTTATTTTCACTCTATCTTGAATGCTTGTGATGTATTGCTTATGATTTTGCTTGGAGATTGTAAGTTGCTTCATCTTACTCTTCTCGTATCTTCAATTGCTAATTGATTGTTCTAATACGTAATCGTTAGTTCATTCATTATAGTAGCACAAGATTTAGTGTACCTAAATCCGCAACATTCAAGTGCAAATACCTTGGTTGAGCTTCTCATCCTTGGGTTTGTCCTAGCCTCTCTTTGTTTAATTCCTTGATTTGGTTATACTAGTAGTGCTTCATTATTGGTAGCTATTATCAAGAGAGCTAATTTATGTGCTTCACTAAATTAGTGTTTTTAGAAGAGAAATAAGTGATTGTGTGCTTCACCAATTATCTTGGTTAGGTAGAGTTGGATATATCTTGCTTGTTGGGTTGAAGTGCTTGAATATCCATAATCCTTGGGTCAAATGCCTCTTATCTTGTTAATTTGCTCATTGTGTTGTTGTGTTGGCAAATTTGGATATTAGCCATTAACTTAGTTGTGTTTTTGTAGCAATTTATTTATCGTATGCAAGGTGTTTGATAAAACACCACAACCAATACAAAACCCCCCATTTTCCACACTACTAGATTGTAAAAGATAATCTACTTGAAATCGATATTGATAGTCCTTCCCTGTGAACGAACTTCGAAAAACACTACCTTCAATGACACCTCTAACAAAGCCATTTTCAAGTAAAAATTCAGAAAGGGTATCATACCATTTTCTTGGTGCTTGCTTGAGGCCATAGATAGCCTTGAAAAGGAAGTAGACATAGTCCAACAGATCTGGATCTTCAAATCCAGGGGGCTATTCTACATAGACCTCTTCATCCAGCTTACCATTTAGAAAAGCACTCTTTACATCCATTTGATAAACATTAAAGTTTGAGAATGCTGCGAATGCCAAGAATATTCTAATGGTCTCAAGTCTTGCCACTGGAGCATAGGTTTCATCATAGTCAATGCCTTCAGCTTGTGAATAACTCTTTGCTACCAGTCTCGCTTTATTTCTTATGACTGTGCCATCTTCATCAAGTTTGTTTCTGAATACCCATCTAGTGCCAACCACTGTTCTATTTGAAGGTCTGGGTACCAGCTTCCATACTTCTTGTTGTTTGAATTGATTGAGTTCATCTTGCATAGCAATCACCCAATCAGGATCAGAAAGAGCTTCTTCAGTTTTCTTAGGTTCCATTTCGGATAGAAACCCTGAATAATTGCATTGATTCTGATAAGCTCTTCTAGTCTTTACTCCAACATCTGGATCACCAATAATTAACTCAAAAGGATGAGTTCTATTCCAAACAGTTTGTCTGGGTAGATTAATTCTTGATGATTCCCCTTGATTTGAATTGTGTTGTTGAATATGACTTGTTGATCCTTCACTAACTCCCCCTGAGTTGTTGCCAGGATGATTAGATGAGTGTTTAGAAGCATGAGTGGTGTTTTCAATATTATCATTATTATCACCACCATTATTCTGATTAAACTCATCATTGACATTATTGTCATTAGCATCAGCAAAAACATCAGGTGGACTATCATCATCTAAATCTAGATCTTTCATATCTTCAAAAGATAGCTTTTCAGATGAATCTTCAGTTTGGATACAAGGGAGTTTAGTGTCATCAAATGTTACATTGACACTTTCCATCATCTTCTGATGTTCAATCAAATACACCTTATAAGCTCTTCTTTCATAACCAACAAAAATTGCTTCATGTGCTTTGGCTTCAAATTTTCCACCTTGATCGTCTCCTTCTTTAAGTACAAAGCATTTTGCTCCAAATACATGAAAGTATTTGAGTGTTGGTTTCTTTTCATTCAAGGCTTCATAGGGTGTTTTCATCAAGTCTTTGTTGATAAGAGTTCGATTCTGAGTATAGCAAGCAGTGTTGATAGCTTCAACCCAAAAATATAATGGAAGCCTTGATTCACTTAACATAGTACGTGCAGCTTCAATCAAGGTTCTATTCTTTCTTTCAACTACCCCATTTTGCTGAGGAGTTCTTGGAGCTGAGTATTGTCTGGTTATTCCTTTTTCAGTACAAAAGTCATTCAGAACTGCATTCTTGAATTCAGTTCCATTGTCTGACCTTATAGCCTTCACTGGATACTTTGAATCCAACTCAATTAACTTGATGTGATCAATCACCAGTTGTGGAGTCTCATCTTTAGAATTCAGGAACAAAACCCATGTGTACTTTGAAAAATCATCAACAATCACAAGAGCATATCTTTTCTTTGACATAGACATCACATTCACTGGACCAAATAGATCCATGTGAAGTAACTGTAAAGGATCAGTTATTGAAGATATATCAGTGCTTTTGTGAGTTGCCCTTTTTAGCTTGCCTTTTTGACAAGCATCACATAGTCCTTCCTGTGTGAATTCCATAGGGGGTAAACCTCTCACCATTTCCCTCTTAACCAAATAATTCATTGTTTTGAAATTCAGGTGAGAAAGTTTCTTGTGCCATAGCCAGCTTTCATCTGTGGATGCTTTAGAATAGAAGCAATTGATTTCTTGAGTGCTTCTAGTGTTCATGTTGGCTACATACAAGTTTCCTTTTCTGACTCCCATCAGAGATGGTTGTTCACTTCTTTTGTGTGAAATCAGACAATTCTTTTTGTTAAAGTGGACTTCAAATCCCTTATCACAGAATTGACTGATGCTGAGCAAATTATGCTCAAGTCCTTTTACAAAGGACACTTCTTCAATGATAACATTTCCAGCTTCAAGTCTGCCATATCCATCAGTTCTACCTTTGCTGTTATCTCCAAAGGTAACTACTGGGCCGGCCTTCTCCACCACATTTGTCAGCAGGGTTCTGTCTCCAGTCATATGCCTTGAACATCCACTGTCCAAGATCCAGGTTACTCGTTCAACCTGTTCAATACCCTGCAATGACAAATGGATTAAACCTTCTTCGGGACCCAAATTTGATTGGGTACTGCGGATTTAAAGTACTGACCTTTATCAGGCAAAACAACATTTTTAATTTTAACATCTTTAGTCAATAAACATTTAACCTTATAAACAGATTTGAAAATCTTTTGTTTTATCTTGGGTATCCATGTTTCTCTAGCAGCAATAACACTTGTGTCATTGACTGGACATTTGACCTGGTAAACATTCTTGGTAACCCTTTGTTTAGTCTTAGGTACAAATGTCTCTCTCCTAACTTGAGGAGGAAAAGCAGTCTTTGATCGAACATTATTGTTCCTGTTCATGTGCTGTCGAGGAGCAGTCTGTTTAAAACATGCATAACTACCATTAAAATAAGCACGCATACTGTTTAAAGCACAAGACATACAATTGATAACACCACATGCTTTATGATTAGAATCAATGATAGGCATGGTATTTTTCTGCTTCAACTTATTATTACTAATCCAGTCTTAGAAGAACTAGCTGTTTCAACAACCTTGACTGGCACTTTAGGTACATCTTTCTTGGATGAAACAATTTTTGGATTAGTGTCCTCAACAGATTTAGCCTTAACAAAGACTGTGACATCTTTCTTGGATGAAACATTCTTTGGATTAGCGTTCTTAACAAATTTATCCTTAACACATTTATCCTTAACAAAGACTGTGCCATTTGCACTATCCTCATTTCTCATTTCTTCTTGGATAACCATAGAAAGAATATCTGGTTGTCCAGCATCAGATTTTTTAAACAGAGGTTCTTTAACATTTTTGAGCACATGTGGTATTCCCCTTTCTTTAGCACTAACAGGGTTAGGGGAATTTATGCCCAATGAACCAACAGCTTCATTGTAACCATACCCTATACCTGTTGTTCATTCTACAACTTGATTGTTAAAGAACTCTTTGGAAACTTTAACCGAATTATAACAAGCCCTGACCTGTGTTTCAAGTTCAGTAATTCTAGCCATTTGTTTGCCTACAACTTCTAGAATAGCTTTTTCCTTTTTATTAAGCATTGTTATTTCATCTCTTTGTTGATCTTGATTAATATGCACCTTTTTCAATTCTGACACTTCATTGCCAAGATTAGTGCTTAACAGATCTAGTCTTCTATATTCAGTTTGTGCATTACCTAATGAATTATAAAGACTACAAATCAACTCAGAGTCAGTAATAATTACCGGTTTGTTATGATGATCAGATGCTTCATCATTTGCCACCAACGCAAAATTTCCATATTCTTCATCTTCGCTATCCTTGTCATCCCAACTCTTACCAGCCGCAACATAGGCTTTTCCAGGTTTCTTCTTCTCAGCAGCAAAATCTCTTCTTTGAGTTTGCTTGGGTTTCTGACATTCAGTGGCAAAGTGCCCTAATTCATTACAGTTGAAGCAACGAATCTTGCTTCTGTCAACAGATCCAGTTTTGTATCCTCCCCTGTTACTAGAGGAAGAAGAGCCTCCTCTTTGGAATCTGTTATTTGACTTATACATGTACTTTGGATTTCTTCTGAATCTGAAGTTTCCAAATTGCCTTACCATCAATGCCAGGGATTCATCTTCCAGTTGATCTAACTCTTCCAATGAGTAGAAGTCTCCACCATCCTGAGTAGGTGGTGTTTGACCAAGTTCTACTTCAGTCTTTTCCTTGTCTGAGCTATAAGGTAGAACAACCTTAGCTTCCACTTCCTTAGGTGCCTCAACTACAAGAGCTGTAGATGAACTTGGCACTCTTCCTTTACCAGAGACCTCCCTCTGCTGTACTTGTTCCAGTTCATAGGTTTTTAGAACACCAAACAATCTTTCAAGAGCAATCTTATTCAAATCTCTTGATTCTCTGATGGCTGTTATCCTATGTTCAAGATGAGTGGGCATTGTCAACAAAAACTTCATATTAATCTCCTTCTGTGTATATTGCTTGCCATTAACTTGCAAGTTGTTGATAATTTTGTTATACCTTTCAAACACTTCCTGAATGCCTTCATTAGGGCCAGCTCTAAAGTGTTCATACTCAGAGGTTAAAATCTGAAGTCTGTTTTCCCTGACTTCATCAGTTCCTTCATTGATAGTCTCAATAGTTTCCCACATGTGTTTTGCAGTTTTACAATTTATCACATGACTGTACATCACAGCATCTAGGGAATCTATTAAAATAAGTCTCAAATTCTTATCTAGTCCTGCGTCCTATTTTTCAACAGGAGTAAAAGAATCAGCATGCTTTGGAATAGATGATGCAGGTGTTACAACAATTCATCCAAAAATAGATTCAGGTATATGTTCGAGTGGAATTATAGGTTCGTTCTGTAGAACACCCAAATATTTAGAATTTGCGACATCAAGAAACAACTCCATTTTATTTTTCCACATTGTATAATTGTCCTTGTTAAACATGGGAACCTTAACAATGCTTTTTGACGACATGATGAATTTTTAAGAGAGTAAGAAATTCGAGATAGATTTTTGGCGGAATAAAATTAGGATCTTGATTTGTATATCAATCAATAGGCTTTGATACCAATTGTTAGGTCCAATATGTTTGTAGAAGGGGGGGTTGAATACAACCAGTACTGTTTAATCGAAATTTGTCCGGATAATTTAATTTATATTTTGACAAATTTGAGCGGAATTAAATGAAACAAAATTCAAGTTGAATATAAAATTATATTAACTTGAGGGGTTTGTTACAAATACAGTACAGAATTTATATCTAGTTAATAAAAACAAATTAGAAAATTCGACATGAATTTTTCTAGATTTGTTAATAAAAATCAAGATATAGTTTAGGAGTAAAAACTCGGTAAGATTTGTTTATATATATTCTTATTCTCTTCTTGCGAGGACTGGTCGAAAAAATTTAGTAGCCACCCAGGAGCAAGAAGAGAGGTTAACTTGAGAAGACGATGGCCACACTTCGCTCAAGGGAATTTGGGAATACAATAGAAGAGCGTGGAATCATCCGTTATCAAGGTGACTTTTCTATTCGTACTCGTTAATTTAGTGTATCAAAATTCGCAGTGCCAAGATCTGATTGTCCAAACAATTGGTATCAAGAGCCTGGTTCATTGGTTCTGCGAATTTTGATACGATGTCCATGTCGTAATTATATATACATGTGTATAGTGGTGTGCTTGGATAATAATCTTTTGCAGGTTGTTTAGTATCCACTATTATGGCCATGTAATTTTAATTATGTGTTTGGATCCCACGTGGTTTAATCATGGTTAATTTTTTGTTTTTGGTTTCCACGTGCTTTATCGTGGTTGTAAAACACGAGGGTTGATCGTGTTAGAATAGATTTTGCAAAATTAGTTTTGTATTAGATCTACTTTTTTGTAATTGTTTGTTGGATTTTATTAAGATCCGGATATTTTGTAACAATTACGTGCGATCGGAAATCGAAACGGAGAAAAAAATTTGTCCGCTGCGAAGCTGGTTGAAGGCTGTGTCCAAGAAAAGCACGACCAGAAGCTGCTGTTGTTCGAAAACAAATCTGGAGAAACAGTGAAGCCGCGGCGCGTGAAAAAAATTCTGGACAAATGGTGTAACGCAGGCCTGTCCTGCGTTACATGAAGAAAAGGGTCTGTAACGCAGGACTGTCCTGCGTTACAGGAAGAAAAGGGTCTGTAACACAGGACAGGCATGCGTTACAGGGTGAAACAGGTCTGTAACGCAGGCCATGAATGCGCAACAGCAAGGTTTTTGGCAGAAAAGTGTTTTTCCAGCAAAATAAAGGGCTGGAAATTTTTTTTTTTTCAAGGGGCCATAATAGTGGATTTAAATTATATTTTTTAATTTTAATTCCGCTATTTAATCTTTTAATTATTTCTTTAAATAATTATTATGTGTGTTGTTAATTATGTGTGTAATTTTAATTGCATGTTTAACATAATTAGGACGACATGGACATTAATTTTATTTATTGCTTTAATTTTATAATGCATGCTGCCATGTTATGTGTTCTTTGTATTGTTATTTTTATAACATGTAGACCTCGAAAAAATAACATAGGGCGATGCATCTAGATAAAATTCCTCAATTTTAAATAAAAAATTCTAAGTGGGTGAGGGAATTAATTAGGAATTAAATCCCATGGTCTCCATTATTGTTTGTATGTAATTTAACACCGAGACGAATATAAATTATATACATGCCACCCATCGTGGCGTATGATTTATGGTGTCAGGTAGTGTTATGGATATTACTAGAACAAACTTCCTAAATTAATTACGAATATTGAAAGGTATACATGCCACCCATCGTGGCGTACCAAGTTTCATAGAATTCAATTAATTAGAAGGGTACCACTGATTGAATATAGATTTTGATATTGAGAGAAAGGATGATTCTGTCTAGAAAGGGGTCTTAAGTGATGCCTCTTGACAATGCTCCCCCCGATCTGGGAATTATCCTATTATCGATTATTGATTTGAAATATTTAATGGTGGTATCCAGTCTTTTTATTAATTTAAGATTTAATAATGGTATACACTTAGCTATGAAAAATAATATATAGTCCACCCTAACGTGGCGTATTATTTAGTAATAGGACCGAAGTAATATTTAAACGAATTTAAGTGGTATATATGTCATCCATCGTGGCGTACTAGATACTTATGGTGTTTAAATATTAGTGCATTAATTTTAATTAATTGTTAGAGGAAACCAATAGGATTTAAGATTTATGCAACTATCTGATTATGTGTTACTTGTATGATTCTCAGGATTAGATCACTATGGGCTTTAATCCACTATTCACCATACTTAAGGATAACAAACTTACTGGACCGAACTATATTGAATGGAAACGTAATTTGGACATAGTGTTGACTGTTGAGGAGTACAAATTTTGTACTTATGAACCCAAGCCAGACCAGCCTGCTGAAGATGCTCCTGAAAGTGAGAAGGAGTATTATAAGCGGTGGATTAAGGCTGATGAGATGTCGCGATGTTACATTCTGGCAGCAATGTCGGGTGTTTTACAGCATCAGCATCAGGCTATGCCCACTGCTTCAGATATGCTCTTTAATCTCAAGGAACTTTTTGGAGAACAGAATAGGGCTGCTAGGCAAGTAGCAATGAAGGCTTTAATGAACACTCAGATGGTTGAAGGAACACCTGTAAGGGATCATGTTCTCAGAATGATGTCTCATCTGAATGAGATGGAGATCCTTGGTGCTGATATTGATGGGGAAACCCAGATCGATATCATCCTTATGAGCTTGCCCAAAAGTTTTGAGCAGTTCCGCTTGAATTACACCATGAACAAAAGGATGTATAGTCTCGCGGAACTTCTGACAGAACTTCAGGCAGCTGAAGGACTCTTTAAGCAGAATGTTCAAGTGAATGTGGCCGAGAAAGCTTCTTCATCTAAGCCGAAAGGTAAGAAGAAGAAAAAGACTCAGACACAGAAAGCTGGAAAGATTGCTAATGCAGTGGGAGTTCAAGGTGGTGTGAAAAAGCCTAAGGGCAAGTGCTTCAGGTGCAAGCAGTCAGGTCACTGGAAACAGGATTGTCCTCTTCCTAAGAAGACAAACAATACTGGTATGTATCTTTCTCTAGTTACAGAAACATATATAGCGGCTATATCTACGAGCACTTGGTGTGTAGATACAGGAGCCACTGACCATGTTTGTAACTCTATGCAGGGGTTCCAGCAATCCAGAATGCTTAGAGATGGCGAGATATATGTGTTCATGGGAGATGCTACGAAAGTAGCAGTAGTTGCAGTTGGAATAATTACATTATCTTTTGGCAATGATAGGATTTTGGTTTTGAACAATTGTCTCTATGTACCTTCGTTTAGAAGGAATTTAATTTCGGTTTCTAAACTTGCCATGGATGGTTATAATGTTTGTTTGGATCGTAATGTTTCTATTATGATGAATAAACGAGTTATATGTTCTGGTACATTGCAAGACAATTTATATATTATTAATCCTATCCAACCAATGCTGCAACATAAGGAAACTAATAACATTCTTTCTAGCTCAAATAAAAGAAAGAAACCTTCTGAATTGAACCAAACATATCTTTGGCACTTAAGATTAGGTCATATTAACTTGAGGAGGATTCAAAGACTGGTAGTAGATGGGCCATTAGGCTCGTTGGCAGTGGAGCCATTTCCAGTTTGTGAATCCTGCTTGGAAGGTAAGATGACTAATAGGCCTTTTAAAGCAAAGGGGAATAGAGCTAAAGAAGTGTTAGAATTGGTTCATACTGATTTATGTGGACCTATGAGTATCCAAGCAAGAGGAGGTTATGAGTATTTTGTCACTTTCATTGACGATTATTCTAGATATGGGTACATTTATTTGTTGCGCCGTAAGTCTGAGTGCTTTGAAAAATTCAAAGATTACAAAGCAAGTGCGGAGAAGCGACATCTTGGAAAATGTATCAAGTCACTACGATCAGATCGTGGTGGCGAATACTTGCTTGGAGAATTTAGGGAATATTTATCAGAAAATGGGATTGCATCCCAATTGTCTGCACCTGGCACACCTCAGCAGAATGGTGTAGCACAGAGAAGGAATCAGACTCTTTTAGAGAGTGTTAGATCGATGATGAGTTAAACAGCGGCTTACCTTCTGAACTTGGTACCTTCTAAGTCGGTTCCCAAGACTCCAATAGAATTGTGGACTGGTAGCAAGCCAAGTCTAAGACATATTCGGATTTGGGGTTGTCCAGCACATGTGCTGAACAAGAACGCGACCAAGTTAGAATCTCGTACAGAAGTAAGGTTGTTTGTAGGCTGTCCCATGGGAACGAAAGGTTATTCATTTTATAGTCCTAGGAATCGAGATATCATTGTTAGCACCAATGCTAGATTCTTAGAAGAAGACTATATAATGAAACACAAACCCATGAGTAGTATCGTTTTAGAGGAACTAGTGGGAGGGACAGATAATCCCCAAGTGCCAATAGTACAAGTAGATCAACCACAAGAAAATGCACAACCTGTCACTAATACCACACCGGTGCTTCGTCGTAGTGGGAGGGTTGTTCAACAACCTGATAGATTCATGTTTTTGGGAGAGTCCTCGGACTTGGTCTCTGGTGAACATGATGAGGATCCCAGGACATACGAACAAGCAATTCTAGATAAAGATGCAGATCTTTGGCAAAAGGCAATGGAATCTGAGATGGAATCTATGTATTCTAATCAAGTTTGGGAGCTCGTGGAACCACCCAAAGGTGTAAAACCCATTGGATGTATGTGGATCTAAAAGAAGAAAAGAGGATCTGACAAAAAGGTGAAAGCCTGGAAAGCACGACTTGTTGCGAAAGGGTATACTCAGAAAGAAGGGATTGATTATGAGGAAACTTTTTTGCCGGTTGTTATGCTTAAGTCGATCCGGATTATTTTATCTATAGCAGCTCATCTCGATTATGAGATTTGGCAAATGGATGTCAAGACAGCTTTCCTTAATGGAAGTCTTGAGGAAACCATCTATATGAAACAACCAAAAGGATTCATTAAGGAAGGCCAAGAGCATCTTGTTTGTAAGCTTAAGAGGTCTATTTATGGACTAAAACAAGCTTCTAGGGACTGGAATATTCGTGTTGATCAGGCAGTCCAGTCATATGGATTTGATCAAAGTCCAAGCGAATCATGTGTGTATAAGAGAAGTGAGGGTAATGCAGTGGTTTTTCTAGTACTGTATGTTGATGACATTTTACTCATTGGAAACAATGTTAAGATGTTGTCATCAATAAAGGCATGGTTGTTCAAACAATTTGAAATGAAGGACTTAGGTGAAGCGGCATACATCCTTGGGATCAAAGTAATAAGGGATCGCAAGAAAAGGATGTTGGCTTTATCTCAAGAGCCCTACATTGATGAAGTATTAGCTCATTTTAACATGCAGAACTCTAAGAAAGGTTTTTTACCTTTTAAGCATGGAGTGGCTCTATCCAAGGAGCAGTGTCCTTCGACACCTAAGGATATAGAGAGCATGAAAGCAGTTCCTTATGCTTCGGCATGTGGAAGCTTAATGTATGCTATGTTATGTACGAGGCCTGACATCTGCTTTGCTGTAGGCATGGTTAGTAGATATCAGTCGAACCCAGGTCAGGAACATTGGAGTGCAGTAAAAACTATACTCAAGTACCTGAGAAGGACTAAGGAGTATATGTTAATTTACAAGGCCTCAGATCTATTTCCTTTGGGATATACTGATTCAGATTTCCAATCAGATAGGGATAAGAGGAAATCGACATCGGGATATGTTTTTACTTTGGGAGGTGGAGCTGTTATATGGAGGAGTGTAAAGCAGAAATGCATTGCAGACTCTACCATGGAAGCCGAGTACGTGGCGGCCTCTGAGGCTGCAAAGGAGGCTGTATGGTTCAGGAACTTCCTTTTGGACTTGGATGTGGTACCTAATTTGCCTAGGAGCTTGACAGTGTATTGTGATAACACTGGTGCTGTGGCAAATTCGAAGGAATCGCGAGATCACAAGGCAGCTAAACATATTGAACGTAAGTATCATCTCATACGAGGAATCGTAAAGCGAGGAGATATAGTTGTGGCTCACATATCATCAGAAGACAACCGGGCAGATCCTTTCACAAAGAGTTTGCCAGCCAAAGTTTTTGACAGGCATGTGGAAGCGATAGGAGTCAGATGGATGGACACATAGTTTTTTGTGTAATAGTGGATTAAATAAACACTGATATACTCATAGAATATTTTGAGTATAAGTGGGAGATTGTTGGTGTATACTGAAAATATTTATTTGAAGTATTTACATTTATTTCTGGCCAGTTTAATTGAGAATTATTTAAATGTTTACATGTTGTCTAAATATTATATATTGTGAATAATCTAGTATCAAATGGGATACAGAATATTAGATTATTAAATACGGTTTATATAATATAATAAGGTTCACAGCACAGGTGGAGTTGGACAATCCACTGGAATGGCTGTAGTATTATTTAGATTAGTTTATATTGACTAATAAATAATACTAGTATATTTTGTGTATATTGAACATGATCAAATTTAGAATTGTTCCCTTATACTGATTAAGAAGGAGAACTAAGATTCTATGTTATTATTAATGCTTAGGTTCTTAATCCGGAAATAATAATTGACACGTATATATTATTTACATGCTTTGATTTATATATGAAATAATTCTTTTGATTTATTTCATTATATTTTGGGTGATGAAATAATATATATGGTGGGATATTATTTATTGAAGGAATCCATGTCCTGATAATATTCGGGTTAATGATGTCCCCTTGAAAGCTCAAAAAGATTTAATTATGTGAAACCCTGCAGGTGGATTTATTCTGGCATAATTAAATAAAGGTTGAGTGGATGATCAAGGATAAAAGATATTAATTAAATGAATTATCAGTAATTTATTTAATTAATGGACATGCGATATTTTAAACATGGGGAATTTAATAAGCAAATAATATTGGAACCGAATTAATTAATTAAATTACGGTATTAGGAAAGGTAGTGCAAATATTAATTCTTTAGTGGATTGAATTAATATTTAATTACATTGGGCTAGGCTCAAGATGTAATTAGAAGGCCCAACCTAATTATCCATGATCCCTATTGTAGCCTATATATATTCCTATTCTCTTCTTGCTGGGGGCTGGTCGAAAAAATTTTATAGCCACCCAGGAGCAAGAAGAGAGGTTAACTTGAGAAGACGAAGGCCACACTTCGCTCAAGGGAATTTGGGAATACAATAGAAGAGCGTGGAATCAACCGTTATCAAGGTGACTTTTCTATTCGTACTCGTTAATTTAGTGTATCAAAATTCGCAGTGCTAAGATCTGATTGTCCAAACAAAGTATTCATTGATATTGTTCATCAATGAATTATCGTGATATCGTTGTTTCACTATATTATTAACTTGCTGAGCATTGTTGGCTCACTCTTGCTTTGTTTAGCCTTCCTTTTCAGTTAGGATTAAGGATTTGGCTACCTATGTGAATGAGAGCGATGAGGTAATTTATAAAGAAGAGATTTTAGTGTTAGCAAGGACATATTTGGTATTGGACTGAAGAAGGTATAGTGGTTATATTGATTATTTAATTTAGATTCTTGTTCCATACCATAACCTGAGATCGATCCTCGGTGAGGGGTCGTTTGTATAATTAAGTCATACTTAATTGTATTGGTTTGTGGCACCAAATCCTGACCCCGGATTTGAGGGGGGTCACCGGTACCGGGTTTGCCAGCCATGTTGGGTAGAAGGATTCCTTGATCAGACCGGCCTTCAGTAACTGGTCTACCTCTTCCTGGAGGGCAGTATCCCTTTCCCCACTAATGGGCCTCCTTTTCTACCTGATGCCCCTTCTCTCAGGGTCAATATTCAAGTGGTGACACATAATTTTTGGGTCATGGCCACGCCCGTCGTCGACGCGCTAAATTGAAAATAATTTATTATGCTCTACTATGTTCGCACTTAACTACAAAATATAGCAAATGTGGCAAGTAAATTATCAAGATAAAGAGATATTTGACCCAAGGATTATGGAAATTCAAGTACTTCACCCAAATACATCTCAAGAAATTCAGGAACATAAGAAGAGCATATGTACGATTTCTAAGTACGAGCTTTGCAATTGGAAGAACTATAATTTTCAGGATATGACGAAAGGATCGAGGTGATGGCTGTGACGACGAAGCAGTAATGAATCAGGAAAGGCTTAAGATGCTAGTAGAGATCGAAAACTTTGAAGGACCAGCCAGGAATTATCGAAGGTTGTCAAAGATTTTACCAAGATAGTTACAGCAGTGGACAAGCCTACAAATCAGGAAACGAAAGGATAAAGGTGGAGAAAGCTTTCAGAAGTCAAGGAAGAGATTGAAAATAGTCCCAGAGTCAGTGCAACCGGATGGACAAAGAAAGGATGAATATGGTTCTGAGTAGGAGCGTGGAAGTCGTATCAATTGTTTTAGTTGCGTGGATTTTATTTTAAAGACTTATTTATTTAGTTACATGTTTACTGCAAGTCGAGACAGGTTTCCTTTTAATATTATATATATATATATATATATATATATATATATATATATATGCGAATTATTGTGGATGATTGGGTTAGTACTTGAGGCATTGTGTATAGGGCATAGTCCATTTTACGAATAGGTCACGTTCAATCTTCAATAGAAAATAGGTTCGCGTACGAGTAGTAAGTGCCTAGAGTTAATAAGACTCGGAAACCAAATATTTAAGTTTATATTGAAATTTGAAGGCCTACAGGATGAGCCTATCGATATGTGAATTGAATTAAAGGAATTCTAGAATGAAAAAAAATGACTTGGAAATTGAAAGAGAAATGTTTGAGAATACTGTCATATGTTTTCTTACGGTTGATTCTGAGGACAGAATCCTATTAAAGGCGAAGGATATAACGTCCTAGAAGAATATCGTAATTATAAATATTATTATTTAATATTAGATGTGGATTATATGGTGTGAAATTTTTTTAGGAATGAATATATGTGACATCATGTTTACATGCTTATATGATGATTTATGTGTGATTTGTAAGTCCGTGTATTTTTATTTGTATTTTTAACGATTTAAATCTATTTAAATCATGCATTATTGATCTTCTGAGAATTTTATAAAATAATCGGAGTTATTAAAAATCATGAAATCTTTCATAGTATTATCTTTGTATAATTATTTAGTTTTTGAAATTTGCTGGAGAATTATTTTGGGTGTTTAAGTATTTTAAAATGAATTTAAGAGTTATATTGCATTTATAGGATCAAAACTTGTAAAATCCATATTTAAGTAATTTTTGATCTTGAAAATATTTTAAAAATATGTGGGTGTTCGTAATTTTGTACTACTTATTTTAAAAATGAAAAGTTTAATTTTCCACCTATTTTCTATTTGATTTAAATTTTAAAAGGCTGATTAATAGTTTTAATTAGTTTTTCAGCAAAGTAAAATTACTGTCTTGCCATTCCCCTTTTTAGCCCCAATTCCCTAAATTCATCTTTTCCCCCAAATTCATTTTGGGATGCTCTATTTTTCTTTCGGTTTGATCTCTCTAGAACTCTCGTGCTCTCTCTTACTCGAATCTTCTCTCTCGTGAGATTCTCTCTCTCTATACTCTCCATTCCCTCTCTATCACCTTGTAAGCTCCATTTATGGCATGTATTAACCATTTTCCCCTCTTCTCTTGTTTATTATTGTAGTTGGGGTTGCTGGTTATGGGTTCAATTACTGTGGTGTGCGTGGGTGACGGTTTGTGTGAGCCTATTGTGTTTACTGCTTCGATGTTGTGCTGTGTGCGTGATGTGTGTATACGCTATGCATATGTGTGTGTGGAGTCAAGACAGTATGTGTACGTGTGTGGGTTACTGTGTGTGTATATATTCGATGTGTGTGTGTGTGTACAGCCTGGGTTATGTGAAATCGTGGGGTGCTTCAAACGAGTGTTGTGATTTAGTATTGTTTCTGTAATGAATTTGACTTCTGTGTAATTCTTGTTGGTTCAATATAATTAAAAATTGAAAAGTGAGATGTGGATTTTGATGGGATGCGATTTTATGCTGTTTGATTTCAGTTTGTATGATGAAGATTCGGTTCGAAATTGATGTACGAGTTGATTGGTGGGGTTCGTTGATGGAAACCCGAATTTTCGGGCACCTCCGGACTTTGTCGCCGTCGACGATGAGCTTCGACGAATCGACGAGGATGATGATGGTACTCTGATTCTGAAAGTAATTATCTTATCAGCTTTGAGACAATTTTATTCGTGTATTTAATTTTTGAATATATATTCGGATTTGTGTAATTGTATGAGTATGAAAATTTTTTCGTTTTGGATTAGTTATAATTTGAACTGTTCATTGCTTGAATTGTTGTAATTAGGTCTCGAATATAATAATTGTTGCTTGTTGTTGTCGACCGTGTTCCGACTGGCAGTATACTCGTATAAGGGAGATGCTGCCCAATTTTCTAAAAATTATATATTTTTAAAAAATATTATTTATACATTTCTCGGATTATAATCCATATATGTACTATTAGTTTGAAACAGTATGTGAATTATATTTTTATCCATGTGATTTCATGTTAAATGTTACTTGTTATAGGGGAATGTTCGTATATGTGACCGTGTTCGACTTTAATAAGATGATGATGTAAATATTATATTGTATATTGTATTCAGAAGTATAGATGTTTTATTAGATGTAAATTGTTGATTTATAGTTAGATTATAAAAATAAATGTAGTATGTGTACTCGGATGTAATTATGAGGCTTTCTAATAACCAGTGGTATATTTGGGTTATAATTCTGTAGCAAATTGTGAATTATAAGAATAAGATGGAGCTTAGATTGATTGTATGATTTCTTAATTATTATTTGAGTCAGTAGCACAACAACAGGTTAGTGATATTTTAAGGGAGGTGCTGTCCAATTTTTATTAGAATTATTTCGTAACTCTTATGGTAGATTGATAAAAACTATTTGTAAATCGTTATGATATTTAGATAAAAGGGTATAAGTGTGAGTTGATGATATGTGTTAAGTGCTTTATATGGTTATACTGTACTATTTTGATAATGTGGTCAATATGTGTTATACATATTATATTGTAAAGCATAATAGGACATGATTGGGGTAGAATAGAGTTAGATGGTTAAGGTTATACACGTACTGAAGTAGTACTTTACCTGTATATACGTACGAATAGGAGGCCAGATAAGAGCCAGCGCACGTGTAGATGGAGTATAGAGGAAGGAGATAATTATCGGGATTGACGAGTGTGCTCGTGTAGAGACTGAAAAGTGATAAAGGAAAGATAGATGTGTGATCGAAGAAAGGTCAATGTATAAAGAAGGAGAGACTAATGTAAAGTGAGTAAAGGATCGTGATGTTGGAATTGTAAACTTCGTGTATTGTGGCAAGTGTTCTATCCCTCACTTATTGTTCAAGTGAGTTGTTTCTTTAATTGTGATACAAATATTGATAAGTATGTATATACCGTACATGCCTTATTGTTGAGAATTTGATTAAATTTCTTTTGAGATATCGATGATTTGTGATGATTTACTGATGAAAATTGTCTATTTTGACAATGATCTTGTGAATCAATGATGCTTCCTTATTGGTAGTAAAGCTAAGCCAATTGTTTAGCTAGTTGGGATCCCCAGTAGTAGAACATTGAGTCTATCTTGTCTGAATACTCATTTCGTACTTTCTTTTAATCCATTCTGTGATGAAATATTTTAGATTTAAAATACTTATCTTGTGCTTTGAGCTTTTGACAAAAGATATCTATTTTATTAGAAATGATTTATTAAAATCCTGTTTTACTATACGCTTGCTGAGCATTTCTTCCGCTCATACTTGTTTGTTTCGAAATTTTAACTTTTCAGTAAGGTAGTTTGGCGAGACTTATCCGCACAGTTCGGAAAGAGAAGAAACAAGACGTTACTTTGAAGATGACTTGACTCGGGAGGTCTGGATCTAGGGTAAGGTCTATTTTATACAATTAAACTCTGATAATTATTATTATGTATTGGATTAGTTGGCCTGGTATACTTCTTTTCGAAGTTATACCCGTGATTTAAAATTTGATCAAAGAGATTGTTGTAAAGAAGAAAGTTTTTATATAATGGAATTTGGATTCTTGTTTCTAGCACTATAACCTAAAAGATCCTTGATAGTTGGGGTCACAGATATTATATTTCCATTTCGGACAATTACAAGGATAATGTTTTATTAAACAGATGATTTTATTTTAAGGATTTTCGGGTAACGACCAAATCTCTTGACCCCGAAATTGGGGGCGTTACAACTAATATTTAGATCAATCCTCAAACCCACAATATGCATAACACCCTACATAAATACAAGTGAGGAACAAAATTTGACACATGCATAATATATAAATACATGTGTACCTTGAGTTGCCTCCCAAAAAGCGCCTTTGTTTAATGTCGTTGGATCGACTTCCCGGATGTACCTCGGAGCACCAACACACAAACTAACAACGAGAGAGCTCATCCATGAAGGGGATCCGCCAATGAGATGACATCAATGGTAGATTCTTGAAATCCCTCATGAAAAGGCTTGAGACGATGACTATTCACCTTGAATTCTTTGTTGGTTGATAAACTTCACAAATCCACTGCTCCATGAGGGTAGATTTTCACAACAACAAATGGACCCAACCAACGAGAACGAAGCTTCCCGGGCATTAACTTGAGACGAGAGTTATAGAGGAGAACCTTTTGCCCAACATAAAATTATTTAAGAACAAGCGAACGGTCATGGAAGTCTTTCACTCTAGCCTTATATGATTGAGCATTCTCGTAGGCATTGTTACGAATTTCCTCCAATTCAAGCAAGTTAAGTTTCCGATGAGCCCCGACAACATTAATATCCATATTGCAAGCTTTGAGTGCCCAATAAGATTTATGCTCTAACTTAACGGGAAGATGACAAGATTTACCAAAAACCAACTTGTAAGGAGACATGCCAATAGGAGTTTTAAATGCCGTCCTATAGGCCCATAAAGCATCTTCAAGACGAACACACTAATCCTTCCTTGATGGTTTCACCACCTTCTCAAGAATAGACTTAATCTCCCGATTAGAAACTTCGGCTTGACCATTAAATTGAGGATGATAAGCCGTTGCCATTCGATGATAGATCCCATAAGATTTAAGAAGATTCCCCACCAATTTGTTACAAAAGTGTGTACCTTGATCACTTATGATAGCTTTGGGAACACCAAATCGGTTGAAAACATGAGATTTGAGAAATACAACAACCGCCTTACCATCATCCGATTTTGTTGCCTTGGCTTCCACCCACTTAGAGACATAATCAACGGCTAAGAGACTATAGAGATTTCCATGAGAAGAAGATGGAAATGGTCCCATAAAGTCAATACCCCACACATCAAAGATTTCTACCACAATAATTGGAGTTTGAGGCATTTCGTTCCTTTTTGTAATGTTACCAGTTCTTTGGCAAGGCTCACATAGATTACAAAAATTGTGAGAGTCACGAAAAAGAGTTGGTCATGTAAACCCACATTCAAGCACCTTCCTCGCCGTTCGATCTTTCCCAAAATGACCTCCACAAGCATAAGAACGAAAAAATTGGAGAATTGAAGCAATTTTCGACTCGAGAACACACCTTCTCAAGACTTGATCCGCACAATGTTTCTAAAGATATGGGTCATCCCAAATGTAGTGTTTGGATTCACTCTTTAATTTCTCCCTTGATACTTAGGCATGCCATTAGGAAAAGTTTTGCACACGATATAGTTCACAAGATCCGCATACCAGGGCACCTCGGTTTGAATTCCAAATAAGTGCTCATCCGAAAATAAGTCTTGAAGAGGAGAAGCATCTTCCTCCCTCACAAGTCGACTCAAGTGGTTCGCCACTAGGTTCTCAACACCGATTTTATCTTTTATCTCTAAGTCAAACTCTTGGAGGAGAAGAATCCACCGAATCAACCTAGGCTTTGACTCTTTCTTTGCCAAGAGATGTCTTAAGGCGGCATGATCCATGCACACATTGAATTTGTAACCAAGGAGATATGAACGAAACTTCTCAAGAGCAAAGACGATAGCAAGTAATTAATTTACGGCAGTAGTGTAGTTTTACTTGGGCGAGTTGAGTGTACGAGAGGCATAATAAATCACATGAGATCGTTTGTCAACTTTTTGCCCTAACACCGCACCAATCGCATAATTGCTAGCATCACACATAATCTTAAAAGGCAGTGACCAGTCTGGAGCTTTAATCATAGGAGCCAAAGTTAAAGCTTCTTTGAGACGGTCAAAAGCCACCTTGCATTTTTCATCAATTCTAAACTCCACATCTTTTTGTAGAAGAGATGACAGGGGGAGAGCAACTTTGGAGAAATATTTGATAAACCTCCTATAGGATCCGGCATGACCAAGAAAAGAACACACATCCTTGACACTTGAGGGGTAGGGAAGACTTGCAATAACATCAACTTTTGCCTTGTCAACCTCAATGCCCTTCCTAGACACAATATGCCCCAATACAATACCTTCTTGGACCATGAAATGACATTTTTCATAGATGAGCACTAGATTAGTCTCCAAGCATCGATCCAAAGCATGTGTAAGAATTTGAAGACATTCATCAAAAGAATCACCCGAAATAGAGAAATCATCCATAAAGACTTCAATTTCATTCTTTATCATATCGGAGAAAATACTAAGCATACACCTTTGAAAAGTTGCGGGAGCACAACATAAGGCAAATGAGAGTTTACGAAATGCAACCATGCCAAAAGGACAAGTGAATGTGGTTTTGTCTTGATCTTTTCGAGTTATCACATTCAACTTACAATAATCTATGCATATTCGCCACCCATTTTGGACCCGGGTAGACACAAGCTCACCTTTAAGACTCTCCTCAAGTGTGGTACCCGCCTTCTTAGGAACACAATGCACCGGACTCACCCATTTGCTATTTGAGATTGAAAAAATGATACCCAGATCAAGTATCTTGAGAATCTCCTTTTTAATTCCATCATTGCCAAATTAAATCTTCTTTGAGGGTCTCTAGTAGGTTTACCTCCGTCTTCAAAGAGTATGCGATGCATGCATGTAGAGGGCTAATTCCCTTAATATCGGCAATGGTCCACCCAATAACACTGTTGTGATCTCTAAGAACCCGTAAAAGATGTTCTTCTTGCACATTACTCAAATTAGAAGCTATGATTATGGGGAGAGTCTCATTGTCCCCAAGTTAAGCATATTTGAGATGGGTAGGCAACAGTTTCAATTCCAAAATAAGGGGATTCTCAATAGAAGGGAGTAATTTAGAATAAGACAAGGGAAGATCAATTTTTGCAAGATCATACCTTTGGCGTAAAGGTTACAATGCATTGAGCTCCATAATTGCCTCATTGGCCTCTTCCGAATTAGGAAATCCATCATCTTTAATTACACATCCCTCAATAACCACTTGGAGAGCTTCTTTATTTCCCTTGTCAAAAGCTTGTTGAGCCAAACCATCAATGACATCAATGGAGCAAATTGACTGTGACTCACTAGGAAATTTCATGGCATCATAAATATTGAACTTGACAACTTCATCGCCAAATTCTATAGTGGGAGAACCATCATCCATATTAATCTTGGTCTTCGCCATTTTAAGAATGCACGCCCAAAGAGAATTGGTGCGGACTTGATGTTTGATGGACCGTCTTCCATCTTCAAGATGTAAAAATCGGTGGGAAAAACAATTTGATCAACATGAACAAGCACATCTTCAATTACCCCCTCGGGATAGGCATTTGATCTATCCGCAAGTTGAATAATCACATTTGTATTCTCAAGTGGCCCCAAATTTAAAGTTTGGAGTATGGAAAGGGGCATCACATTGATAGAGGCACCTAAATCAAGTATAGCTCTTTCAAAGAATTTACCTCCAATCTTGCAAGGAATGGTGAATGTGCCCAAATATGAACATTTTTTAGGTAGCCTCCTTTGAATCATGGTCGAGACATTTTCATCCACCACTATAGTTTCATCACCTCTCAATTTCCTCTTGTTGGTACACAAATCCTTGAGAAACTTTGCATACTTCGAAACTTGGTTTATGGCATCTAGGAGCGGGAGAGTGATTTCTACTTTTCGGAAGGTCTCAAGCATCTCCTTGTCAACAATTTTTTTGTTTGGCTTAGAAAATTTGAAAGGGAATGGAGGTCGAACAACCACATCATCAATGAACCTTGCTTTCTTTGCTTGTGGGACGTCTTCTTAATCACTTGCCTTTTTACCCACATCAAATTTCTCTTCCTCAATTTCCATCTCATCTTTAAGGTTTTCATCTATAGCCTCCAATATTTCATCATTTCCAACATTTTCACCCTCATCATCATTCACAATCGTACCCTTGGCCTTAGCATGAAGGTCCTTCAATTATTTCCCACTCCTTAATGTCACGACACTAGCATTTTCTTTGGGGTTCACCTCCGCTTGAGAAGGTAGTTGCCTAGAACCTTGGATTTGCAAATGATTCACGGTTGTGGCTAGTTAGCTCATTTGCTTTTCCAAGTTGGATATGCTTTGAGAAGTGTTGTTTTGAAATTGAAGGTTGTTTGCCGCTATTTGTGTCATCATCTCTTCAAATGATGACAATGAAGAAGAAGAAGATCCTTGATGGTCTTGGGAATTATATTGAGGTAGTGGTGGGAGTGCTTGAAAATTTTGATTGGGACATTTTTGTGGGTTTGGATGAAGGTTTTGTTGATTTTGGGTGTTGTAAGTGTTTGGATTTTGGGATTGATATTGGTTAGATTTTGGTGTGTTGGGATTTCTATATCGAAAATTGGGGTGGTCTCTCCAACCGGGATTGTAGGTGTTACTATAGGGGTCATACTTCCTTTGAGGTAGATGTCCCGAAAAACCTCCAATAGCATTAATTTGCTCTTCAGGTTGTTGGAATGATAGGCATTCCTTAGTAGCATGATCCGTCATATTGCAAACATCACAATACTTATGTTGTGGGCGATTCCCAATGGCTAATTGACAAACCAATAAAGTAAGATCCGAGATTTGCCCTTCTAACCTTTGAGTTGACATTTCATTCACAGAAGGGTTCTGGACATGCACTTGACGATCCCCAAATTGGCAAGAATTCGCGATGATCTTGGTTATCAACTTTTTAGCCTCATCCGGCATTTTATCCACAAGAACTCCACCACTTGAAGCATCAAGGTGCAATTTAGCACTATTTTCCAAGCCTCTATAGAAGTAGTGAATAAGCAACTCTTCCAATATCAAGTGCGGAGGACAACTTTGACAAAGCTTTTGAAACCTTTCCCAATACTCATATAATGTTTCTCCGGAGTATTTTCGAATGACACAAATGTCTTTAGAGATGCCCGTAGCCTTTGATGTAGGGAAGAATTTCTCCGGAAAGCACTTTGCATTTGCTCCCATGTAGTGATTGAGTTTGGAGGAAGGTAAAATAGCCATGCCTTGGCATTGTCTCTTAATGTGAAAGGAAATGCTTTCAACTTCACTTGTTCTTCCGTAGCATTGCTTGGTCTCATTAAAGAACACACCATTTCAAATTCTTGAAGATGCCTAAAAGGATCTTCCGTGCCTTCACCTCCAAACTTGGGAAGGAGGGCAATAAGACCACCCTTTAGCTCAAATGGTTGTCCTTCTGGAAAAACAATGCGTAGCGGTAGTTGAACGGAGATAGGAGAAGCAATCTCTTGAGTGTGAGTTGATGAGGATTTTTTATGACTTGATCAATGGTGTCATCCGGCGATGAGAGGAATAACAAGGGGAGGACCCTCGTTCAACTCCTCTTCCTCTTCTGAAGGTGTACTAGAAGTAAATGGACTTGATGAATCTATATTGGCACTTGGTTTCCTTAGATTCCTTCGCAAGAGTCTCTCGGGATTAGATGAATATGCAAGATCACCTAAACAAGAGGATCGAGTCATATATACCAAAAATTTCTAAAATCAAGGGAAATAGATGAGTATGCATAATGAAACTAAAATATTCACAATTTTATATGTGTGCTGATGTTGAACTCAACTAATTCCCCGGTAGTGGTGCCAAAACTTGGCCACGCCCGTCGTCGACGTGCCAAATTGAAAATAATTTGTTATGCTCTACTATGTTCGCACTTAACTACAAAATATATCAAATTTGGCAAGTAGGGATCGAACCCAAGAGAATAGCATTCAATACTAGTGTAAAGTAAATTTGGGGGGGGGGGGGTTTGAGTTGGTTGTGGTATTTTATCAAACACCTTGCATACAAGAAATAATTTGCTAGAGAAATATAAACAAGTATAAATTACAATCATCCAAATTCACCAACACAACAAGGCACAATAAGTATATTAGAAAGAAAAAGAGATATTTGACCCAAGGATTATGGAAATTCAAGTACTTCACCCAAACACATATAAGCAAGATATAATCAACTCTACCTAAAAACCAAGATAATTGGTGGAGCATACAATCACTTATTTCTCTTCTAAAAACACAAATTTAGTGAAGCACTTTCTTCATACTAGCAACCAGTAGTGAAGCACTACTAATTTAACCAAATCAAGGAATCAAACAAAGAGAGGTTAGGGCAAACCCAAGAATGAGGAGCTCAACATAGGTATTTGCACTTTAAACTTATGAGTTTAGGTAAACTAAACCTTGTGCTACTATAATGAATGCCCTAACAATTACGGATTAGCACAAACAATTAGGAACTGAAATTAAAAGAAGAGTAAGATAAAGCAACTCACAAATCTCCAAGCAAAATCATAAGCAATACAACACAAGCATTCAAGATAGAGTGAAACAGATCTTACTTAAAATGAAGTGGGTTTAGTACAAGAGCTTCTTCCTTGAGCCAAATAAATAGAGTTATTTACTCATAATCAATGCTAGATTACAAGTAACAAATGTCTCCTCTCTACTACTACTAACCCTAAATGAATGTTCTT
Source organism: Saposhnikovia divaricata (assembly GCA_036435485.1). Classification (NCBI taxonomy): domain Eukaryota; kingdom Viridiplantae; phylum Streptophyta; class Magnoliopsida; order Apiales; family Apiaceae; genus Saposhnikovia; species Saposhnikovia divaricata. The sequence continues at coordinate 61,508,330 of CM071595.1, read as the reverse complement.
GAAGTGATAAAAATGGGATGAAGATAAGATATGGTCTTTGGCCCATAACTACTCAATTAATACATCCATTAGACAAGAGGGCATGATAAACAATTGCTTTCAAAAATTTCCAGCAAGTGCTGAACGACCGTACAGCAGCCCGTACAATAGACTGCTCCTTTTAAACTCTTTGAACGGCTAGCGAACGGCTTGCGAAACGGCCGTGTGAGATAAATCTTCAAGATAATACATTAAACACCTCTCGGCCTAGCGAGCTTGCATCTTCCAACTTCCCTCTTCAATCATCTTTGCTTTCTACACCCACAATAAGGTATCTTTTCAATAATTAAGCATGAGGCACTGAAAGTTAAAAAACATAATTAATATCAATAAAGCTACATTTGGAACTAACAAAAATTCAAGAGAATGAAATACAAAACGTGTATAAAATACACGTTACCAGGTCAATCCCCACCATGTTTGAATGACACCATGCAAACACGTCTAGGTTGCTCTTAAAGAAAGAGGTTGACCTTTCTCTTGTCCTTTCATCTATCTACTTCCTAATTTTTAGGACTTTACCAGGATCTTCACCATCTACCAGTATGGGAATAGTATCTTTGGCAGCCCCTACCTTTTTCAAAATACCTGGCATCCTGGGGTCGATATCAATTTCAATCAGGAGCCCCTTCACAACTTCATGGCTTTCACTCTGGTTTATGGGCTTTCTTGTGAACTCTTTTGAGGTAATTCTCCATTTACCATCTGCTAGGTGGTAATTCTTCATCGTGATCACCGTCTGAGGCATCCTCTGCCATGCCTTCCACTAGAATGTTTTGATTTCTCTCCTCCTTTATGGCAGCTTCCAACAACAAATTTTATGGTGATACTACCCCCCAAAAAACTGGAACCTCTTCAGTAGGTTTCTCTGGAAACTCTACTATCATGATGGCATTACTTGATGCTTTCTCAAATTTTTTGGCTTCAGGCCGTGGCCTCTCATCAGGGCTTTCCCGTTAGCCTTTTCCTCAACATGGACAGATTTATCTGCCTTTTTGACAGCCTACACAACTTTATTATAACATTCCCTTGATTTATACTGACATCATTTCACACACCCAATGTCATTTGGGGTAGGGAATTCCATTAAGAAGTGGTATATCGAGGTTACCACTCTTATATCCTTCAGCACCGATCTCCCAAGGATTGCATTAGGAGAGATGTCTTAATCTACCACCATAAACTCAGCCATTTGGGTGGCCTAGCAAGGCTCCACACCCACTGTTAATGGCAGTTTAATCTTTCCCATGATTTAAACTGGGTTATCGATAAACCCGTATAGCTCATTATTGGTGGGCAGTATCTCCTTATCCAGAAGCCCTAGTTTCTGGAATGCAGTGTACGCCAAGATATTCACTGAACTTCCATTATCAATCAGCACCCTATGCACATTCATCCCATCAATACTTAGGGTTACCTCCAAGGCATCGTTATGAGGGTGGTGAACCCACTTGGCATCCCCTTCTATAAAGGAAATATCAGCAGTTTCCTCTCTAACAGCTTAGGGGGCCTCTTTGCAAGGTGGAAAACATTTATAAGGGGCTTCCCTAGCCTCTCAGGCATATCTTTCTCTGGCATTTCGGCTGGAACCCCCAAGTAAAGGCCACCAAAGATGGTGTGGATGCTACCAGCCTGGGTATTCCTCTCCTGGTTTCCCGGTGCCTTATCTTTACTGTCTTTTCCTTCCTTATATTTCTTAGCTTCTTGGACCAAAATTCTATCAGGTATCCATTTCTAATCAGCTCTTCAATTTGATCTTTCAAGTGTTTGTAGTCAGCAGTCGCATGGCCATTTGCCTCATGAAAAGCATAATACTTCCCTTGGTCTTTCCTGCTTGGGGTTCCTACCCGGTAGGGCTTTTGAAACAGTCCACTCTTCTCATTCACTTCAAGAATATGACCAATTGGGACAGTTAAAGGAGTATATTCAGTATACTGTTGAAAACTCATACTCGGGTTAAGCCTGTCCTTGACAGAAACTTTGTCCTTAGTTGCATTGATAGCAATTGGGGCAGTCTTGTCATCATAGTGATGGGCTCCCAAACCGGTGGTACCACTTCTGGAAGCCCTCTTGTTGGAATCTCGGTTTCTAGGGCTATAGGAGCAATTCCTCTTATTTCTATTCCAACTGCTGTAATTAGAGTCCTTGGACAGTTTTTCCATTGACTCTTCAACCACCTTGTGGTATTCTGCCTGTTGGTAAAACTCAGCCAGTGTTCCGGGCTCTTCAGTTTGCAACTCCTTCCAGAATTAGGTTCCTGGCTTAACCCCGACTATAAGGAAATTTTTCAGGGTTTCAACGGAAGTCTTCTTCAACTTATGCACTTCCTCATTAAATCTTTTGAAATACTCCCTTAGAGTTTCGTGGTCCTTTTTCTTGATATTAGCCAAAGTCTTAACCGGTGGGGCATACGCTACGGTAGCCCTAAACTGAGAGATAAACTGGTCTCCCATATTCCGCTAAGATTTAATTGATCCTTCTCCCAACCTTTTAAACCACTGGTGGGTATTCCCACCTAGAGTGGAGGTTAGTAATTTGCACCTAGCCAAGTCCTCCACTTGATATACATCCATCTCCGTATTGAAACGGCTCAAGTACTCAACTGGATCTGTGCTACCATCAAACTTCAAATCAGTATTCATCTTAAAAAATCTCGGTGAGGGTGCCTTTTTCACCTTCTTAGATAATGGAGAACCATCAATGGCTCAAAATTTGAACTTTTTCTCCTATTTGATTTTCTTCAAGGCTTTCTTCCATTCAGATATTTTTAAACTATTCATTCTCTCCATCTAAAAACATGTCACTTCCAGAATCATCACATTCAAAAGTTGTCTTACTCCTTCCTGGGAGCCGAACTCTAATGAGAACTAGAATCTTGGATGGTACCCCCATCGGAAGGGACCCTGGTAGAGCGTGATTTCCTGCTCCTATGTCCAGAGGTATGGCCACTTTGTTTGATGCTCCTCCTGCCATCTGATATAGACCTCCTGGAACGATTTCTTGGAGGTACCGAGTGGGATCACTCCCTGTACTCCTGAGAAACCTGAATGTGGGAACCCTCATTGTCATCCCTTTGATCTCTGCCTCTAGTATATTCCAGTTTATGGTGAATGTCCTTATTGGTTAGACTTTTGCCAATTATGTCAAAAACAATTAGGCTTTTGGTGGGTGAGCCCTCGGAACCCTGGGCTTCGGGTTATCAGATTGATCACCCTCATACTTTTCTACCTCAGGCGCTTCTGCCTCTTCTTCCTCAAATGGGACATAATCAGTTTTGTCCTCAACATCTTCCTCAAACTAAAAATCCAGCCTTGTCGGAGTCACATTCTTCTTTTTTGACTTCAACTTATACTTCTTATGCCATCTTTTCAATTTCTCAGAACTTTTTTCCAAGTGGTCAAGTCTCTCAACCATAGTGACCAAATGGTCCAGGATGTCTTTGTTGCTGACATCACCATTATCAACTTTGTTTCATCCATTACCATCCTAAGATGATGTTTTATCACTATCGAAATTGTCACTCGCCATATCTCCTCCAAATGATGATTTTTTAGGCCCCTCCTTTTGGTGCCAATTGTTGTGGGAGAAATTTGTCACAACAAACTAGGAGGCCGTTGCTGGAATAACGCCAATGATTACGGAACCGCCTAACTGTCTAGAGAGGCACACGGTTAGAGATTTACAACTAGCTGCTCGGAAAGGCTCACGGCTAAGGGTAACCGAAGAACACGGGATATGGTTCCTCAGAAGGATCGGACTAAATCTACGAGAATAGAGCTCAAGGACCAAATGATGGCCTACTAAGAACCCTAATTATGAAGTCTCACACAAGAGTGCACGTGTTCTAGCTACTCAAGGAGTGTAAGTGTCGAAGAGATCCTGTAAATTGCCTACAAACTCCTATTTATAGGAGATCAAGCACGTATGTAGTTCTTTTAGTGATATGATCGATCATTTATGATGAATTATCACCTCTTAGGTGGGATAATGACTGTTATTTCTGATAAAAATCGAGTATGATGTATTTTATTTGGTTTCCCAGCTGTTTTAGGAGTGTAGGATGTTTACGCCTTGTATTTATCTTGATTCTATATAATTTAATCAAGTAATTATGACATATATCCTCTAACAACTGAAGATTTATCTGTTTAGAAGTGTATTTCAACTGAAGAGACGTGTTCCTAAAAAGTAGAAGGTCGGCCTTATCCAAATTTACGGCCTTATCAGGCTTCCAGGGGAAACTAGGGGTACCACCTGGTAGCCTAGCTCTAGTAGCCCCTCCAGTAGCCCAATGGAAGCTATTCTGGAATCCCTATTTGATGGTTGTCACTGGTTATAGGTTATCCACAAGGGGGTGCCCTTGGGACCCTAAGACTTATATTCGTTTAATGTTCATTACATGGTAGCCCCTAGGGGCTTCCATAGGCCCTCGGAAGCCCACCTAATCATTTATTTTCATCATGAACTGGACCCTAATTCTCTAGTTAGCCTGAATCTGACCCATGCAAGATTCTGGTCACAACACTTGCCAAACCAGTTTCCACCCCCTCTTCTTTTATCTATACATACATATTTATATTGTTATTTCCCAGTTATACACCACGAGATTGTAGAAGGGGGTTGAATATAATCTCAACAATTTTTAACTAAATTCTTTTCGAATTAATGAGGTCTTTGACAGTTTGTAAAGAACCGAAAGTAAACAATGTAAATAAATACACGATATAAAAATTTTTGGTAGGTTTGTTCGGTCCACCTGATGATTGTATTTGAAGAAAATACTCTGTGTAGAAATACACAACTGCGGGTTACAATGTGTTTGCAAGAAAACCTCTTGATCTCTGTCTTAAGCTCTTTGTTTTTCTTGCTTACACTTTGCTGCTCATACAACTTATTTAAACTTTATGAAGATAAGTAAAAAAATGTAAAGTGTACTTTTTTGTATAACTTGTCACATACACACATGCTTGAAGTGATAGCCATTTCTGGAAATGTCTTGTAGGTCTTCTTTTCTTGATTTGGACAATTCCAGCATGCTTCAATTCCGTGTATGTTTCTTTCTTCATAAGTTACTAAGTTCTTGAATTGACTTAGCTTCCAATCCCACGGCCACGTGATACTTGATGTATGGTTATAATGTAGATATTTTGCTTCATATTAATCCTCATTAGCCTTGTTTTATGATGCTTTGGTCCTATATAAATAATGTTAATTGTTATTTAACTTATATGGATGCTAAGTGGGTGTTTTCTATGTTTGTAGGAGCTTCCAAAGGAGTAAAGTGTTGAGGACAAGAAGGCATGCTGAAAGGAGGCAAAACGTAGAGAAAATGGGTTCTGAGCTTAGGCTCAGGGGCCCTGAGGAGATTAGAATTCTCACTTTTTGGAGTCATGGGACCTGAGCCTCGAACTCAAGGGCCTTGAGGGAAGCTTCAGCAAGTTCAGGGGACCTGAGCATCACATTCAGGGGTCTTCAGCTGGATAAAAATAGATTTATTTATTTAATTGTAATTAGTTTTTAGTTACCATGTATGACTTTAAAAAGTCCATCTATATATATATAAACATATGTATTAGGTTTTAGAGGGGGGTACGATAGATAGCCTTACATACATATACACATAGATTACAGTAATAGAGAGGGGGAGAGAAACACTTTAAGAGTGAGATTGGAAGAAGGAGTGAAGGGATTCATCCGGACTTCAACGAAACTATTCAAGTTGTACTCTTTGAACTTCAATTCTTATACTCATGGTTTCCGTTTATAATTCATATTTGTTTTATCTTATTATGAGTAGCTAATCCCTTTATCCAAGAGTTGGGTAGTATTCGTTAGCTAATTGAGTTTATCTGATTGTATTGTGGTTTTCATGTTATTGTTAATCTGTCACTGATCGCTTTATACAATTAGAAGAGTCGCAAACTTTTAATTAAATCTCTAGGAATTATAACGAATCGGGAGAGGAGTTGTAATTCTAGTACATGATATGATAGACACAATTTAATTATTAGATCGGGAGATTGATATGCGAATTGTGAAACTGATAATCCTTGGTTCATAATAGTTTATAGTTGTACCTTGATTGACCATGGGAGTGGCGATTAAGGGATGATTGTAGGCACTATAATTTACCTTGGGAGAGGATTTTATAAAAATAAGAAGGATTGTTTTTAGCAAAACAAGAGACACAAATTAGACATTCATGATAGCCAACTGAAGAACCCGAATTTTTGGATTATTTTCTCTCATATATATTATATAGTTTTTATTTGTTTATTAGATTAATTAGTAGATAAACACAAACCACCATAATATTTTACCACACTTCTGAACTGTAAGAGATAAAAGACTTAGAATTGGTATTGATATCAGTCCTTCCCTGTGAACGAACTTTGTAAAAATACACATCAACAATACTTTATGTAAAGGACCTTTTCTGATTTGAATCTTTATCCTTGAAAAGTTGCTTCAGCAAAAGATAATCTTTTGGAAAGTCAATAACTTTTTCTGCTTATTGAGCTGTGCTTGAACTTCCCAGATAAACCAACTGATCCTTATACATTTATCAAGATATCCTTTGAATTCTTCAGAAGTAATATAATCATGTTGGAGGTTGCTTCCACTCTTATTGTTGCCCTTGAAGTCGGATAACAGTGACTGATTTCACCTTTCACTTGGAAGCATTAGAGAACTCTGGCGTTACTAGGAATTCATGCTGAGTTCTCGAACTGATAGATCTTGAATTCTCGAATGTTGACTTCTCTAATAGCCCCTTCTATTGAGTTCTCGAATGACTTCTTGAATAACCTATTTTGTAGACTTCTCGAATAGCCAAAGTTGCAGACTTCTCGAATAGAGACATCAGCCTGACTTCTCGAACAGGGACTTCTCGAATAACCCGTTTTGTAGAGTTCTCGAATTGGATCATTAAACTGACTTGACTTCTTGAACTCCTTCTTGTCTTGACTTATCGAATTTACTTGCATGGGTATAGCAAAATCTTTTCTGATTACAGATACTTGACTATAGCATCTCATGGCTTGTTGCAGAAATACTTCCTAACTGTTTGCAGAGTTCTATACACAAGATGTAGCTTTAGTTAATCTGCATTTCAGTTAGTTTCCTGATTAATTTGTCAGCTTCGATTTCTTGATTCATTTTCTACCTTGTGGTATTTGTTATCAACATCTATAGACATGTTGTATCAACATATATATACATATATAGATGCAAATCAATAATTGAGTTTCATAAGGAATTTCATCATAGTCAAATCAACAATTGGCGTTGAGTTTCTAATTAATCGGTCTAGCAAGGACAATTACTTCAACCAAAAATGATTCCAGTTATTAAATTTTTAAAAGTTGCATTTGTGGTTGATTTTGGTTGATGCAGTTACAGATATGGTTGCAATAGTTGTAGATCGTTTTTTTTAAATATTTTTAAAAAGTTGCTATTTTTGCAAATATGTTGGTATTTTTACAAAATATTTTTAAAAAAACATAGTATTTTTGCAAAAAAAATTATGGGATTGGGTATTTTTAAAAGAAGTCCAATTAATAAGTGATAACATACATTTACACAAAATCATTATGTATCAACATTTTGGCAATATTTTCTTATCCTTATATCTAAATTATTAAAAAAATTATTAAATAATGTTAAAAGTGTTGAGTATGGAATACACAGACAAGAAAATACAGAGGGGGGGTGAATGTATTTTCAAACTTTTTTTCAAATATGAATATTAAGAATGATTGTTTGAAGGTTTGAATCTGTTTGTGTAGCAAAGTGTGTGTTTGTGTTTAACAAAATATTTAAGTCCGGAATCTAAACAGAAGAACACGATCACTCACTTTAATCAAATATTGTATTAGATAAAGATTTGCTACAAATTTGAATACAAATGTTAGTATTCTCAGTTGCGTTTTTCTTAGAGAGATGTTCTAAGTTGTAATGAGAAAACTTCAATCTCCTTACTGCTAGAGAAGTGAGGCTGTACACTTATATAACATGTGTACAACCTACTTACTACAAATGTAAAGATAGACGAAATTACTTTCTAATTTGTCTATCCCTATTCGAGTAAACATCCAAGCAACTTGTAATTTGACTTTTCTTTAATCTGCTCAGATCCACTTCTTTAGCAGCTTGTCTCCTGTAACAACTCTCTAAGCTTCTTTGTAGACTTTCCAAAAGCACTTTACAGTGTTGTGGTCCTGAAAAGGTTTTGGCTTGCTGCAGGTTTCTGACTTGTACAATTTCCGTATTTTGTCTTCAAGACTGTATTTAAGAAGTAACTAAGTAATTGATTCGAGAACTAGAATTAGTTTATTCTATAACTCTGAGTTCTCGAATACTGTACAACTGACATATCGAATCACTTCTCGAATTAGTGTTTTCTTCAGGAATCCTTGACTTGTCGAATAGAGCTTTTAACTTATGGAATCCTTGAGATGTCGAATAGCTTCCTGAGTCCTTGAGATATCGAATGTAGTTTTGACTTGTTGACTCTTTGAGAACTCGAATAATGCTTTGACTTGTTGACTTCTTGAGTTCTCAAATAGAGCATTAGACATGTCGAATCTCTGAGTTATCGAATGAGACTTTGACTTACTGACTTCTTGAGATGTCGAATAGTGCCTTTTGAGATATCGAATCTCTGACTTCTCGAAGGCTAGACTTCTCGAATTAGTACTTAGGAAAATCTTCAATCTTCAAAATCCAACCGTGTTTATTTCTACAGCCTTGTTCTCCAAGCTTGAGGCATGATCTCTGGATCTTCTTTCAAGCATTATTTCATGACTTAATTTACAGTTACACAGATAGAATTATGATTCCTATTACAAGTACTAAATACAAGTAGAAACTCTACAACTAGAGGTTCCCCTAATTAAGGGGTCATGTAAGTAATTCAAGGCGTTACAAACAATTAGGCTTGTTATTAGATGTATACAGACATGCCTCTGTGACTAACAATCTCCCCCAAATTGTGAGTAAGATCCTTAGTCACAATTTCATGTCTGATAACAAGCCTAACATACCTAAAGATAAAACATTAACAGTTCATGTATGAGATTGATTAAATCTTGAATACAAAAGTAGGCATTCTTACAGTTGAAGACTATCCAGTGCCTTTAGCATTTTTCCCTTGTGTGTAACACCCCTAGATCCGGGGTCGGGGATCCGATCGTTACAGACTCAATTACCATCCACAAAATCAACATAAATTAAATTATAACCTTGTGACCCAAAACAACAACATAAAAACACACCAGTTATAGTCCCAGAGATGAAATTAGAGTAACTATCAAATGTTATTAATCATGAGTTTGAGTTATTACAACCCAAAAGAATTTAACTTACATACTCTTTGCCTTCCATTTACATAAGTTATATGGATAAATATATCCGATGCTTAAAAGCGGAAAACTAGCCTACCAATAGCTTCCTCCTCAGCAATGGTAGCTACATCAGCGGGTAACTCTCTGACGGCTCCCACGCTCTTGCGCCAAGTGTTCCTTCGACGGCTATCTTCTCTAGCTGTTGTTGTGATATAAAAAATAAATCAAGGGTGAGCAATAGCCCACCAACAATAACGTATACTGAACAATAATATGTACAATAGTTCAAAAGTATTTTGAAACCATATGCCATGCATTAACGAACATCGTGCCAATAAAATATAGACGATGAAGTTACAAGGTAACTCAAAACATATATTCTGTAGAAATATCTGCTTTGCAAGGTAAAAGCAAGACATCATCATATGTCATAAAAGAAGGGAATTGCAGGAAAATATTGTAATCCCAGTTTTGAACATTTTTCAAACTCCTGCCAACCTGAAAGAAGTCTCTTCGATATGTGTTGCGGGGGATGCCGTCAACCTGAAAGAAGTCTCTTCGGTACGTGTTGCAGGAAATTCCCAATTTGGGAGATGAACTAATACTGGAGTTATCACGTGTCAGCTGTCCCAACCTCCGATGATCAGTCGTAGGTGGTACAGCCCAATATAGTTTACTACCGGTAGAAGGAAGAATTGACGGATTTACTTGTCAACCGCCCTTTTTAGTAATTTCTTGGCCAACGGTTGGGCCTTGTGATGGACCGCACGACTCGGCCTCTTACACACGACTCCTAGTTCGAATAAATCAATTACTCTGAAACGTAAAGTTCGTCCTCCTTTCCCCAAGTGTAATACTCGTTGATAGGACTCCACAAAGTAGTCGTATCTAATTGGAAAAGAAGATTCACCAATATTTCCCAAGCTGGTGCTTGTTAATGGATATAAACTTGTCCCAACACTCTTACCCCTCGAATGATGAGGAAGTAATAAAAGATTCAATCGATGAATAGCAACCCAGTTGCGAGTACAAGGAATATTTTTAAAAGATTTATGACTGGGAAGCCAACAAGATAAATAACATTTCTCAAGTAAGGTTCCCTTATAAGTTGAAAGATAGATTAGAATGAAGAATAGAATTTTTGAGAACCTTTCTTGATAAAATAATATTAATAATAAGACTCAGTGATAATTTACATAATATTCGAAGGTCGAAGATAATATTTGAATGAAGTAAATCATTTTTAAAATCGTTGAAAGCATTAAATGGGTATTCAAAGAATATTTTAGATATGAAATACTGCTCCAAATAACATTCGAATAAATATTCAAAATACTATTCATTAAATAATGAATATGCAAAATAATAATATTTATTAAATAAATAAAACTTCAAATGAATATTCGAAATAATATTCATTAAATAAATAATGATCAACTGAATATTCGGAATAATATTTATTTAATATTCCTCGACTGAGGTAATACTCAAATAACATTTCTCGAATAATTTCCAAGTAATTAATACTTATGGAAATATAGACAATGTTCATAAATAACATTCCTCAAATAATCTGTCACTGGAATCCCTCCGGGTTTCCACGACTATCTTTATATTACAAAATACCGACTCCCGGTCTATATGAAAAGAATGGGATCATATGCCCTTCACTAAGGGTCTTAGCTATATCCGGCTTATAATTAGTATATCTCGTATCTAACTTATAAGCCAACATCAATCAGGGAACAAGTATCACATTATAATTTGAAAGCAGGCATGTATGCTATGGCATATGTATAACAATCAATCATATATATTATCACAACAACAGTTCCATAGTATTGGAAACTTGCCTGGTAATCTGGTAGGGATAGTGTGTCCTGGGTCAGTCCGGTGATCTATAAATAATCAAATATCCGAGGTTAGTCACTTAACGCTTTGAAAGGTTAAGTATATACTTTACTTAGGTTAAAAACACATTTTCGAGTTATCTCGTTATGTACACTCTAGTGTACTCTTTTTATCACCGTTATGATCCGACACTTGCTCATTATCAAGGCATGCCATTTTACTTACACTTGGTGGGTACTTAAGCCATATAAGTTCTAAGGTTGGTCGCTTACTATAAGAGATTATACCTCGAGGTTTATTGAACGCTTTCTAAGTGATTTTCCAAAGTTATAACCAATTGTCCTTTTAATTAAGGGTTCATTCGTACTTAACCTTGATTCGAATATTTATATAAAATCGAAAAATGATCCGTTTGACATAAGGTCTTCTCTCACACCTTCCTTATGATCTCTAATATTTTATTATTAACATTCGTAACCGAATTACTCATGATAAGGGGATTCAATTGTATTTACGAACTCGCACTTACGGTTTCGAACCACTTTTACTAATTTGACTATAACTCCTAAACCGTAAGTCCGTTTGTTTCGATTCTAGTGCCAAAACGATCTATGACTCAAGATCTACAAGGGTATGTCATATAATCATCAAGATCAGTGAATTATGGCTACAACTATGTACGAATTTCAAAAGTTAACGAAATTTCGACATTACGACGGCTATAAATCGAACGTTTCTAAATTTGTTACGTCAAAACCACGCCACACCGAGCATACCATTCATCATAATCAGTCCATAAACATCTTACTTTAACATCATAAGCATCATATTTGTAACACCCCCAGATCCGGGGTCAGGGATCTGGTGGTTACGGTCTTACATCCATTCATAATACTTGACTTGAGTCCACAATAAAATAAATCACATGCTGTGACCCCACAATAATTTCCACTCACACACACAACAGTTATAGTCCCAGAGATGAAATTGAAATAAGTCTTACATTAAAGGGTTACGAATAAAAGTTATTACAATCCCAAAAGGATAACATCATAAGTTTAAAAGTTTTGTCGTTAATTACATTAATTATACATATAGTTAAACAGGAAACAAAAGCTGTCTAACTATGCTACCTCAGCAATGGCTGCTAGCATCTCAGCGGGGAGTTCGGTGGGTCGGGTAACCTGTTTGCGCCGAGTGCGCCTGACGCGAGCCATCTGTCCTAGCTGTTGTTGTGACATAATGTGAACAAAGCAAGGGTGAGCGAAAGCCCACCAACAATAATATAACTGAACAGTGATACATATATACAGCAGTTCAAAATATCCGTTGAAATCATATGCCATGCATTAATGAAGTTATTGCCAGTATAATATAAAGGATGAAGTTACCAGGTAACTCAAAGTACTTGTTTGTAGAAATATCTGCTACGTCAAAAGTAAGCGAGATATTCTCATTGTTATTAAGAAGAGGAACTTGCATGAAAATGTTGCAATTCCAGTTATGAATACTTTTCCAGATCTGCCAACAGTTTTCATGTTGCAGGAAATAAATAAGTTTGGATGATGAACCAATGATGGAGTATTCACCGCGCCCGCTGTTCCAATCTTGATGATCAGTCGAGATCGTACAGCTCAAATTAGATTTACTACCGGTAGAAGGAAGAACTGACGGCTTTACTTGTCTACCGCCTTACTAGCTCTCCCCAGCCAACGGTTGGGCCAAAGGGGATGGACCAGCGCTACTCGGCCTCTTACACGACTCCTAGTTCAAATAGAATTCATGATTCTGAATGTAACGTTCGTCCCCCTTTCCCCAAGTATAATACTTGTTGATAAGACTCTACAAGGTAGTCGTATCTAGTTGGAAAGGAAAATTCACCAATAACTTCCAAGCTTTGGCTTGGTATCGAATATCAACTTGTTCCAACAATCTTACCCCTCGAAAGATGAGAAGGTAAACAACGACTTAATAAGTCAACAGCACCCGAGTTGCGAGTGAAGAGAATACTTTATGACCGGGAAGTCGACAAGATAAATAACATTTTCCAAGTAAGGTTCACTTATTATTAGAGAGGTAGACTCAAAGAAGAATGATGTCTTAGAACCTTTCTTGATATAAGATTAATAATAATATGACTCCGAAATATTTTTCGTAATAATCGAAGAAGATAAACCTTATTGAGGTTATTCTAAGTATGGAATAAATATTCAGAGAATATTTATTGAATTAAAAATATTTAAAGAATATTTAGGAATATGAAAGAATATCTTTAATCAGAGTATTTTTCAAAATAATCCCTGAAGAAATATCAGGAGAATATTTATTGAATAAATAAATATTTAAATGAATATTCAAAATAATATTCATTAATTTATAGGACCTGAAAGGAATATTTAAGACAATATTCATAATTAATTAGGAATTTAAATGAATATTCAAAAAGTAATATTCATTAAATGAATAATATTCTAAATGAATATCAAGTAATATTCATTTAGTAATCCAAGCCCTAAAGGAATATTCGAGATAATATTCGATAAATAAATCAGGCTTCAGATGAATATTTAAAATAATATTCATCAAGTAATTAATATATTAAATGAATTTTCAAAAGTAATATTTATTTAATAAAATAATATTCTAAATGAATATCCAAATAATATTCATTTAGTAGTCTCATATTTAGAAGAATATTCGAAATAATAATCGATAATCAATTCGACTCTGAATGAATATTGAGAAATATTATTCGTCGAATGGTTACGTTCAAATAATTATTTGAAGTAAGGATCGTTAAATAAATAATCTGGAACGAATGTTCAAATAATATTCATCGCCCAAATAATAGAAAATATTTACTTAAATATTTTCCTCCGAGGTAATCTCGATATGTCAAGAAATATTGACTCCCGGTCTATATTTGATGAATAAGATGTATACACCCTTCTCTGAGGGTCTTACAATAACCGGCTTATAATTGATACGATAGCTATCTAATTTATAAGCCAATAACAATCAGGGAACAAGCATAATGATATAACTTGAAAGTAGGCATGCATGCTATGGCATATGTATAACAGAAAACATATATATATATATATATATATATATATATATATATATATATATATATATATATATATATATATATATATATATATATATATATATATATATATATTCAATCACAACAACAGCCTAAAAGAAGGGAATTGAAACTTGCCTGGTAGTCGAGTACGGTAAGGGGTAGTGGTAGCGGGTCCCGGTTCAGCTTGGTGATCTATAAATAGCCAAGGCATTCGGGATTAATCACTTAACATCTTAAAAGTTAAGTTATACTTAAATCGAAACACGTTCTCGAGTTATCTCGTTATATCCCTTTTAGTGGATTCCTTTTTATCATTGATCTGACCCGACATTCGTTCGTTAATACGACATGTCACTGTACTTATACTTGGGACATACTTAAGTCATACGAGTTCTAAGGTCGATCGTTACGAACCAACATTATACTCCGAGTTTTATCGCCCGTTTTCTAAGTGTTTTACCGAAGTTATAAAAGAGTCGTCTTTTAGGGGTTCGTTCGCGTTTAACCTCGACTCGAACATTTTTAATAAATCGAAAAATGATCCTTTTGACATACGGTTTTCTTTCACACCTTCCTTTTTACCTCTAGTATTTATTTACCAAGATTCGCCATGACGTTACATAGTTTACGAGGGTTCAATTTCAGTTACGAACTTTCGTTTACGGATTCGAACTACTTTTAGTAAATTGGTCATAAATCCTAAACCGTAAGTCTGTTTCACGTGATCTTTATATCAAAACGAAGCTTAGAACATTACCTATCCTATCATGGCAGATAAAGTTTGTGGACAGTAGTTTATTGACATGGAAAATGGCATAAAAAACATGGTATTGTAAAATCGGACATTATAATGGCTGTAAATCGAATATCTACCAATTTCAAATCTTCCCCTAAACATGGTATCCATTCCAAACAACATATACATGATTTATATACATGAACTGAGGCCAAGCAATGCCTTTCCATTCATCTAACTATTTTTATCATTTATCCAAGATCCATACATAATCATGCTTATAATCTTAACATAACCATAACTAAGCTATATCTATCAAAAACATACTTAAATCTCAAACAAGGGTTAGGGTTTCAAGAGCTTTATACCTTCCTTAGATAGTGATATAGCCTTACTAAGCCTTGTATGGTCCTTAGGAGTGATTAAGCTTGCTAGATCAACCATGAAAAATCAAGAAAACAAAGTTAGTACATGATGAACACTATTCATGCTCCTCTTCCTTGATTTTTTTGAAAATGGAAAAGGATGAGTTTGAAGCTAAGATTTTGAGGAGATAAGTTTTATGAAATATAAGACTCACCTTAATTATTACAAGATCAAACAAGGAGTGGAAGATGGATTTTGGTGTTTGAATTTCTTTGTTTGGCCGAATGGAATATGCTAGGGGGGAGAGAGTTTGCTTGGTTTCTTTTTGGATAATCTTGCATAAAGTGATTTTGTGTGAGATAATATCTCATCTAAGATGTGTTAGTGGAAGATGAGGTCATGGATGATGGTTTTTGTAGGACGTGTTGCATTTTGCATGGTTGAAGGCTAACTAGCTAGTTGGTCTTGCTACGTACTTGTTTAAACCCTAACATGCTAGTTACTCTTGCCCACTTGGTTACTAGATATTTATTCTAGTAGCTTGCACAAGACTCTTGCTTCCTCTGCTTGTTACTGTGTCCGGTTATTGCCCGATTCGATTGATCGTTCGTAGGAATATTTCACGGATTTCTAATTAGGGTTTACCGGGAATCCTTTTTAATATTAATACTATCATTCTCCATCTTTCATTCTAACTTTCCAATTTATATTCCTTAAATCCATTCGTTAAATACTTAAGGCTATCAGTGTCCAGGGAACTCTCGGAGAAAATAAAAGTGCGGTTTTTTAGAATCCGACAGCTTTTACATACACTTATTTTCCCCCTGGATCACTAATACGAACTCGGAAATCCGTTCCGAATACTTCTATATAGTGTCGTCTCATATTATTCTATACTCCCACCAAAACACTATTCATTCTTTATTCTTTACTTATTCTCTTAGGGTTGTACAATTGTCCGTATTCTCTTTCGATCGTTCCTTAACCTTTTTACGGAACTACTGGATTAATCGTTATCGATCTGGATGACATGAGAATATTCTCCTGCTTGAAATTGCCATATCTTATTCCCTTAGAAGATAGATTATTCTTACCTATTTGTCACCCTTTAGCATTCTTCAAGACATAGAAATAATAAAGTCGGATTCCATTCATTCTTTCCAAATATCACTTATTACATTGTAGCCGTAACCACTATTCATTCCTACATCATTAATTACATAAAAGTTTTAATTCCACCCAAAATCTGGGTTCTTACAATATTGCTTAGATCAACTAAACCACTAACTAATCATGCTTACATGCTAATAATAACACCATAATCATATCTCATCTAAAATCACTAAGAACAATCACAAAACTCAAAGTATGATCTAGGGTTTATCAGAGTTATACCTTCCTTGGAGGATGTAGAGACCTTAATAAGCCTTGATTAGTCCTTAGAACACCTTAACCAAGCTTAGATCATCCAAAGAAACAAGTAAACTAATGTTAGTTTCTTGAAAATTACTATTCATCCTCCTCTTGTAAAATTCATAACAAATCGAAAAATAAGAGTTTGGTGCTCAAAGTTTTACCTCATATTCTGACATTCAAGGGATTTCTTTTGAACTATAGATCATCAAATTTGAAGCTTGGTAGCTATGGTTTTGAACCCATTTTTCCTACAGGACAGAAATTGGTCATATTTGTTTCCCCAACTTTGAGCATGGATTTGACTAGGCTATACTACTTGGATTGCAATGAAATTTTGAACGAACGTTACCCATGGAGTGGAGAAGCTATGGTTACAGTTTGGTGATTTTTGAAGCTCTAGATTGGGAGATATGATTTTTTCTTCCCTTTCTGGTCCTGCTAGACAGTTTGTAAGGTTTTTGGTTTTGCTTTTCTTTTTGCTTGCTTTCTCTTGTTCTTATCCAATCTAATGTGTATTATTGCTAAGTCACTTGGATGCATCCTTGCTTTTGTGTTGTTAACAATCCATTGGTCCACATGTTGGCTTCTTATTAGTCCACTTGTTGCCATTACATTAAGCATACCCCTTTTTGTACAAGTGCAACTTCATCACTTCACTTGTAGTTGACTTACATGTAAAATACTTTGGTTTTTCTTACTCCATCCACTTGAACATGTTTACCTCTTGGTTCTCTGCTTGTTTCTTTGTCCGGTTATTGCTCAATTTCATTTATCGTTCGGAGGAATATCTCAAGTATTTCTAATTATGGTTTTACCGGAAACCGTCTTAATATATATACTATCATTCTCAATTCTCTTTAATAATTCTTGAATCTATATTCCTTAAATCTTTTCAATAATTCCTTAAGTCTTTCAGGGTCCAGGGAAATCTTGGGGAAAATAAAAGTGCTATTTTTCAGAATCCGATAACTTTTAGATACACTCTTTTCCCCTTGGATCATTAATACGAACTCAAAAATCCGTTCCGGGTGTTGCTATATAGTGTGGTCTAATAATATTCCTATTTCCACCAAAAACACTATTCATCACTTATTCTCTCTTTAATTCTTATAATTACAAAAATTTCCTTGCGCTTTCCCGAGCGTTCTTTAACCCTTTTACGGAACCATTGGACTTATAACAGATACCGATTTGGATGACATGAGAATACTTCCTCTGTTTGTATGCCATATCCTACTTTCTTGACGATAGATTATTCTTACCTAAGTTGTCAACCCATTACATTCTTCATGACATATAAATATTGGAATCCATATTCATTCCATTCATTAGAACAACTGTTACACTTACAATCCATTACATAATAAAAGTTTTAATTTACAACCAAAAATCTGGGTTCTTACATTGTGTCTTAGCTAGATACTCATTCAGTTTCTAATGTTCCTTCTCTTCTGCCTTCCTTTTGTTTTCTTTTATTGCATTCAATATTTCCACCATAGCATTGAGTTCTTCAATCATAGGTGAATCCTTAAAATCTTCAAGTACTCGATTCAGTATGTTTTCAGGGTAATGATTGACCAGGTCCATTCTGATATTGACATTATCACCATTTCTCCTCCTACATTTCACAACATAGGGATTGAGCTGAACTCTGCACAATCCTTTCGCCCTTAACTCTTCTGCTTTGGCTTCAAGAGCATCAAGCTCCTCCATCCTTTTCTTCAACAGCTCCTTACTCTTCCTTTTCTCCTCTACCTGATAATCTCTCTTCATTTTTACAAAATCTGCCAATTCCAGCTTCCACACTCTCTCCACCTTATCTTCAGAATTCAACATTGCTATTATCCTCTCAATATCATATAGTTTATCCCAATGCTGACACATTCCTTGCTTGAATTTCTTCTTTCTCCCATCAGTGTATTTAAATTCAAGGCAATCATCAACAATGGCAACATGATAAATTCTTTGAGCCCTTAAGAATAGCAGTTGATCTTTATCATAGTCTTCATCTAGAGGTGGCAAGTCTAATCCTGGAATAATTGTGAGAGCCTGAAAGGTAGATGTCTTCACCTTCCTTGCCTTTCTGGCCATATGTTTGGATTTCAGCTTTTGCATCTTGTCACTAGAGAGTAGTTTGAAGCCTTTTTTTTTTTACCATTGTAGTACTCCATTAGCAGTTTGCTTTTGGAGACATACAGATGGTTTCTTGATTTAGTTTCCTTTGGTAGAGATGGCAAGACAGTTTCAGAAGCCTTAGAAATGGATTTTGATGAATCATTACCAGTGACATCCACCCTAGACATTGAGCCTTGTATTCTAGTAGGAGTGTCATTAGTAATGTTCATGGCTTGCTGTCTTCCACTTTTTCTTTCATAAACCTTCTCACAGCTCTTGTCATCATCTCCCTTCTTGTTCTTGTCATTCTTCTTCTTCTTCTTCTTCTTCTTCTTCTTCTTCTTCTCTTTATCATTCTTATCACTCATGTGCTGCCTTCCTCTCCTATCACTTTTATCTTCATTATCATCATCCTTATCTCTCCTTGCCTTAGCAGATTCAAGGACAATGCCAGTTGCTAGATATGATTTGAGATATGACAGGGCCTCCAATTTTTCAGCTGATCTGTACCCTGTCTTCTTGTTAAGTTGATCAATGATTTCATGAATCAGCCTTGTGTTCTGAGGGGTGAGATGCTTTGGGATGACTACTTGATCAACATCTTCAATTCTTATACTAGACTGATGTAGAATAGTTCTTGGTTGAGTACACACTTCAGGCAGTCTAGCATGTTGGCCATTCCATAGATCAGAATAGAGACTCTTGTTGTTTTCTCCCCCTTCTTCAATCAGCTCCAGGATAGCATCAATCTCAGTGAATTTTAAATCCTTTAAGGTGTCATAAGATAGGTGCCATATTTTTCAATTGGTCACCATCATAATCTCCTTGAGAAAGATTTGATTTAGCTTCATTGGGATCACTGTTAAGTACTTGATTTGTTCCTTGAGACTCCTCCTATATAGTGGTGTATCTCCTCCACCATTTACCCTTGAGGCTTGTAGAAACTTCAAGAAAGCAGCATCATGATATATCTCAGAATTTGCAACTTATATCAGTTTGGCCTCTGTGACTATACTCACTTCAACTGGCTGATCATCTTCATGTCTGGATGGATTAGCTTGATCAGTGGCATTGAACCTGCCACCACTGGAGATGTGATTGATTGCTACAAACCACTTGGAGTAGTGATATGCACAGTTGGTAGGGTGACAGTTGGTAGAGATGTGATAGGCTTGACAGGTTTAGAGGTTTGAGTCTCAGTGACTTTAGCTTTGCCTTTGCCTTGGATCTGAACTTGAGGAGTTGTAGATTTTGAAGGTTTTGGATGATCAGAGATGACAATACCCTTCTACACCTTAGATTTAGATTTCACTTTCTTCTCCCCCTTAGGCTTGTTCTCAGGCACAGGTGTCTTTGATGGGGCCCTTGGGTTTGAAGTAGAGACTGGTGGTTGTGGAGTAGTGGACAGGTTTGCAGGTTGAGGGACTCCCATGTGTTGCATCATGGGAGAAATCATCTGTTGTTGGTGAAGAAGAACCTCAGTAGTAGTAGTAGTTGCACGAGTGTCCAACTTTTCATTTAGAATAGCAACAGAATCTTTGAGTTTAGCATTGAGAACTTTTAAAGAAATCATTTCTGATTCCAAGTTGTCCACATTGTTCAACAAGTGTGGAGCATTGAAGCCAGAAAGTGATTGTTCTTTGAGCCTTAGGACCTCAAATTTGCTCATATAATGAATAGGAACATCTGTGACTGCGTTGTCTCCATATTTATTAGCAAATAGAACTTTGATTTGAGCATTGGCATCAGTTGTTTGTGTGGTAAGATTTTGCACTTGATTTGCAAGTTTATTGAGAGAGTCTGGAACCATAGGAAGTCGATTATCCAGAGATCTGCAGGTAGTTCTGCATTCCTTGACACTTCTAAAAACAACCTCCAGAGATGGGAATTTTGCAGAGAACTCAGAATTAACCTCACTCACTACCTTTGATGTGGCTTTGCATACTTCATTAATTTCTGTTTTAACTCCTTTTCCAAGGTAGTGAGCAGCCTTCAAGCTTCCCTTGTATGAATCATTTATAGCTTCATACACTTCACCAAGAGATAGATATTTGGCATTTGATCCCAGTGAAGTGATGTATTCCTCTCTCAGATACTGAAGAGCTTCATTCAAGATTACACTCCCTGCCCCTTGCATCCACGCATCCACATTACCATCTCTTTCACTTTCTTCAACAATCTTATCTTTTTGCAATTCCATATCTTCTTTGTGACATAGAAGAATGGCTTCATAGTCTGGATTTAGAAGATTGGATGTGACAAGGTTTTGAGCTATTTTTACAAACGCAGGAATCTGATCCACATGAAGACTTTGTAGTGCTTCAACCGTCAATTGTTATGGAACATACCCTGATCCTAAAGCACTGTCATATTGCATAGGCTTCAGCCATTGTGACAAGAAGTTAGAGCTAGAGCTAGGCAAGCTAGACCCCTCAGTTACAGATGCAACTTCTGTAACTGGATGGAATGACTCTACTACTGTTGTCTCCACAGAAGTGGGATGAGTTACAACATTAGATGACACAGGCACAGAGTCTCTAGTGAAAACTAGTGAAGCCTCTTTGTTTTTTATGGTGTCATTAAGAGATGCCCCAGCATGCATTCCCTCACCATCTAAATGTAGGTCCTGGGTGGTGAGCAATGTGTCTTGCACTAAGTAAGTTGAATCCATTGGCTCACCAAGAGAAGAAAATTCTTGGTGATCAATGCCTTGGTCCTCAATTACTTGAGTTGCAGGTTGCAAAGAAATTTGAGTTGTAGATTCTGGAAGAGAAGTGTCTTGTAGAATAGATTTTGGCAACTACCCCTGAGAAATAGAGGGAGTTTCAAGTGTGATGTGCTCTCCACTCAGTGTAGTGCCAGCCTTATCACTCCCATGTGCTGACTCTTTACAAGAAGGTACATTGGGGAGAATGCTTGATTCTATTGATGCACCCTGTTGAGAGGGCACATCTAGTGAGCTGTTTGCCCCTGATTTTATAACTTCAGCCATTTGTGTGACTGAAAAGGCGGTTTTTGTTTTCTTCTTCTTTAGCCTCTGTAAAGGTGACTCTTGTACCTCACTTTCTAAACCTATCTCAGCATGCAATGATGCTCCTGTTAAGATTTTTAAGGGTTCAAAAGCTGTCTCATTTCTCTTCTTTTTACTAGCATCACCCTTTTGAGAGGAGGATGCAGTTGGCTCAGTATTTGGTAATGTGTTTGGTTGAGGGCGTTGGTTAGCAGGCCCTGGGTTAGCATTTTGTTCTACTTGCTTAAGCTTTGCTAACTCAGACTTAGAAGCAAATGTTGGAATGTTGTGAGGGTAAGACTCAAATAAACTCTGCATTTGAGGGGTTATTTTAAATCTTACATCCACATCATTCCTAGTTTCCAAATTACCAGAAATGAGTTTGGTTATGGATTTAGGATAGCCTATTCTGTTTTTATCTATCCCGGGTAATTCAATCAATTTATTATCTACAAAGTTAAGTGCAGATTGAATAAAACGAGGGAAGAAAATTTCAGTACTTCGCTTGGCTGCGTTCTTACCAAGTCTCCCATATAACTCCTACAGAATGAGCTGTCCAACATCTATCTTTTTCCTATAGGCTAAGGCATAGCCTATTTGCTGTGCAGGAGCACTAATCTGATCAAAGCTTGACTTCCTTGTTGTGAAGACTTGAAGGAGAGTAGAAAAAACATAGCTCCATTCCTTCCTTAGAAACTTTCTGTTCAAATGCCCAAGCTTGATTTCATCTGAGTACCTAATGAAATCAAAGAATTCAACCAACTGGTCATTTGTAGCTAGTGGGCCGTACACTTCTTGTTGTAGACCTAAACCTAGTGCTTGATTCATATCCTCTGTAGTGATAGTTATATCATTCTCTTGAATCTTACAGTAAATGGTGTAGATAAGAGTAGCATCCTGAAGTGCGTTAGCCTCACACACAGCAGAGCTCCAAAACTGTTCTCGGAGGTCTAGGTATATAGTTAGATTGGTTGACAGAGCACCCTTTATGTATGACTCAGACATCCATTTCACAAAACATTTGAAGTTGGCATTGGGTGCTTCGACATCACTGGATATAGCGATGAAATTGGTGTTGAATTTCATGTTTTCCATTGATACAAAGAAGAGAGAAGAGATTAAAGGTTGAAGAAGAAATTTATCTTTTTGCAGTTAGGGTTTGAGAGAAAGGTTTTAGATTGAGAAATCGAATAGAATGAGAGTAATAGTTGTGGAATTGTATAAGTATGAAGTACTTGAATTGTCAATTAGATATATGTTTTGTATCGACAAGTCAAGCATTCGAGAAGTGTAAAACAACTATTCGATATGTCAAGAACGGCTTATTCGATAACTCAAGCAAGGTAGCAACCCACAGCTGGCAGTTTATCAAATTTAGAAATAATTCTAAATTAAATAAAATATGTTTTTATGAGTGAATTAAAATTTTAGACAAGAATCCAAAAACGGTTGAAATTCAGCAAGAATTCAGCATTTTCAAATGATTCAAGAACTCAAATACTATATTCGAGAACTCAGACATTAGAGATCTCAAATACCATATTCGAGAAGTAAAGCATGTCTTTGTTCGATATCTCTAAAAGACTCTATTCGTGAACTCGAGAGTACTATAAAGAGACTTGTTAGAGAAGTCGAGCATTGACAAAAAATGAATCATTACAGAAGTCTGACTTATCGAAATACTCTTTTTCAGTTATAAAATTCAATTTTCACTATCTTTTAAAATTCACCAGAAATATTCAATGAAGAATATTCTAACAAATTAAATAGTGATTTTCTTAAAATTTCATAGAAATTTCAAGCTAATAGAATATGATTTTTCAACATATGCAACAACTTTGAAATATTTATAAATCATATTTCAGCCAACACTTACTTTAGAAATATTGAGCATTTAGATAAAGTAAGTGTTTACTGCTGCAACAATTTTGTTGATATTTTCACTTAACCAGATTCTGAAGAATTTAACCTTCCAATCTCACTAACCAACCTTGTGAAGGTGGCTTCATCCAATGGCTTAGTGAATATATCAGCTAATTGTTTATCTGTGGGAACATAATGTAACTCAATGGTTCCATTAATTACATGTTCCCTGATAAAATGATATCTGATGTCAATGTGCTTTGTTCTAGAATGACTGACATGATTTGCAACTATAGAGATTGCACTTGTGTTGTCACACATGATTGGAATCTTTTCCAACACAAGTCCATAATCTCTAAGTTGATTTCTAATCCAAAGCACTTGAGCACAGCAACTTCCAACAGCTATGTATTCAGCCTCAGCTGTGGAAGTTGACAAAGATTGTTGTTTCTTGCTATACCAAGAGACTAACCTTTGTCCAAGGAACTAGCAGCTACCTGATGTTCTTTTCCTATCCATTCTGCATCCAACATAATCAGCATCAGAATAAGCAACCAGATTGAACCCTATGTCCTTAGGATACCATAAACCCAAGTTTGGAGTTCCCTTCAGATATCTATAGATCCTCTTGATAGCAATCATATGTGATTCCTTTGGATTTTATTGAAACCTTGCACACAGACATGTAGCAAACATGATATCTGGTCTACTTGCAGTGAGATAGAGTAGAGAACCAACCATGCCTCTATAGACTGAGATATCTACTTTCTTGCCCTTAGCATCTTCATCCAATTTAGTGGCAGTGGCCATGGGAGTCTTTGCAGGTGAGCTATCTTCCAAATTAAACTTCTTCAATAGGTCTTTGATGTACTTGGTTTGACTGATAAAGATACCATCCTTCCTTTGACTAACTTGCAATCCAAGAAAGAATGTCAACTCTCCAATCATGCTCATCTCATATCTGTTTTGCATGAGGTTAGAGAATTTCTCACACAGCTTCTCATTTGTAGAGCCAAATATGATATCATCCACATAGATTTGAACTAGGATAATATCATTACCATGTTTCTTGTAAAACAGTGTCTTGTCCAATGTGCCTCTAGTGAATTGATTTTCAAGAAGAAATTGTGACGAACTGTCATACCATGCTCTTGGAGCCTGCTTAACTCCATACAATGCCTTAAGCAATCTGTAGACAAAGTTTGGGAAGTGTAGATCCTCAAAGCCAGGTAGTTGTTGCACATATACTTATTCTTCCAACTCTCCATTCAGAAATGCACTCTTGACATCCATTTGATAACTTTGAAATTTGAATGTGCAGCAAATGCCAAGAAAATTATGATGGCTTCCAACGTAGCAACAGGGGCAAAAGTCTCATTATAATCAATGCCTTCCTGTTAAGAGTAACCTTTTGCAACCAACCTTGCTTTGTTCCTTACAATCACACCATCTCAATCCATCTTATTTTTCAGAACCCATTTTGTTCCAACAATGGTTCTATCCTTTGGTGCTGGCACAAGTTCCCATACTTTGTTCCTTTCAAATTGATTTAGCTCCTCTTGCATAGCAACAATCCAATCTGGATCCAATAGTGCATCATCAAGTTTCTTAGGTTCAACTTGGGACAGAAAACAACCAATGAGACACTCATTTTGAGTTGCTCTCCTTGTCCTCACTCCTCTACAATATGTGATCTATCTTACTTCCTTGTATGCTCAAATTGATTTCTCAAATTTGATGTTTCTTCATCATCCAATTTGTGATCAAATTCATTTCCCCCCTGTGAAGGTGTTCTCATTCACATGTGTGTCTTGGATGCTTGTATGTTCACTGTTGATTGGCACAGACTCTTCTTTTATTTCATCGTTCACTGGAGTTTGTTGAACTGTAGTCTCAACTTCAGTTTCAATATCTTCATCAGAATCATCCATATTCTCAAACCTTAATGGATCTCTATCTTCATCATTGGCTTCTTCTAGTCCAGGTAGTTTACTGTCATCAAATGTCACATCTGTGCTTTCCATAACTTTATTTTGACTGATGACATAAACCATGTAAGCTGTTCTCTCCAATGAATAGCCAAGAAATATTCCTTCAAATGCTTTTGCATCAAACTTCCCAACATAATCTGAATTATCCTTCAGCACAAAGCCTTTGCTCCCAAAAGCATGAATATGCTTAAGAGTAGGCTTCTTTCCAGGCATCAAATTGTAAGGTGTCTTTCCAGTTGTTTTGTTGATGAGGGTTCTGTTTTAAATATAGCATGCAGTGCTCATAGCCTCAGCCCAAAAACATGTAGGCATTTTTGCATCAAGCAACATTATTCTACCAGCCTCAATTAGAGTTCTATTCTTTCTCTCAACAACTCCATTTTGTTGTGGAGTCCTTGGAGCTGAGAATTGTTGTGAAATACCATTCTCTTTGCAGAATGCTTCAAGCATGGCATTTTTTAACTCTATTCCATTGTCACTTCTCAATGCAATCACACTTGCATTGTTGGCCTTTTCTTTTTTATCAACTTTCTTTATGCACACAATGATTATTGTTACGACCAAACTCAACACGCAAGTGCACGTGATCTCAAGTAATATAGATAGCAAATAAGATTCGTTCCTACAGGGACTCGTTATTTTGTCTAGTTAATTCACTCACCAATGTATGATTATTATTCGATGCTAAAACAAATTAACAATTGGATTTTTGTTTATCACTACAATTACTCTAAGAATTATAACTAATTATCAACTACTTGAACTAAGAATTATGTCGAATTACTTATGTGAATAAAACATGGGATTTTAACTTCATTAAACAATCCATCTATATAGTCTCCACTTCTCTAGCCTTTTCATGTGATTTGTTAATACCTGATCGAATACACAAAACTGATATAAGCCAACTTCCGTTGCACAAATACCATCCTAAATAATATCCACAATAAAGATAGAAATCACTTAGTCTCCCAATTATGCCTAATCTTCATATGTCTATAAAAATTGAAACATAATGGTTGAAGTACGAGCATTCAATTGATCACATAGTCGTCATAAAACGGTTAGAGTTACGACACTAATTATGAATGATATTCTCACGCATAAATCTATGCTAGCATGGCAAGTTCCAAACTCTTAAATTCACGTTCGCTTCAATAAGAATTAACATACAATTACAGGAGTTAGCTACTCTCCTATAACGAATTAAATCAACCATGATAGGATATCACATCAATCACACTATAGGCATCGAAAAGATTCAACAAATAAACTTCATGAATAAATCCGCTAAAACCCCATGACAACGAATTAGTTCATAATCAAACTAATCGTCACCATGGGTTCCAATGTAAACATGATAAAAGAAAACGAATAATGATTAATTTTAATATCAAGGGTTCTAAAGAATACACCAAAACCAAGCATCCACAAACTAGGAAGAATACAAGAATAATTTGAAAACTATCTTCTTCCTCGCTTCTTCGTGCTTCAAAACTCCGTAAATACAATACGTGGTCAGACCTCCTCTATTCTAGGGTTTTTCTTCCTTTATATAGGCTCCAGGTGCAAGAAATTCGAAAAGGAATTCTATTTTGACTCTATCTCGAAAAAATAGCAAAAACAGAAATTTCCCTTCAGTCGTGCCGGCGCTGCCGCGCCATCCAACATGTATAGAACGGCGCTGCCGCGCCCTTCTAGAATACACAGCGCTGACGCGCCTCAACTCAGTACAACCGCGGCGCTGCCGCGCCCTATCTTCTGCTCAGCACTGGATTTTTTTCCTTATTTCTTCATTACAACTCCGAATTGCTCTCCAATTGCTTCGCTGCATTCCTTGAACACCTGTGATTAACATTCCTACACAATACCCTTAAAAGAGCTCAAAAATACCACAACTCGAGTACAAACATTCGTTTTAAGCCAAATGGAAACGTTTTAAGTGAATAAAATACCCACTCATCACACCCCCAAACTTAAACCGATGCTTGTCCTCAAGCATAAACAGACAAATTATGTACAACTAACTAATACCACTTCCGTAGGTGATCACGGTTGCATTTGGCATATGCAACAAGCCCTTTAAACCCCTAGGCAGCCCTAGTGGACGAGTAAGGTCTCGTGAGGGCCTATAGTGAATGTACCCACAAAATCCAACTGACACAAACGACACAAACAATGCAATGCATGAATGCTACTAAATATGAATGCAAAGGATCCCCTCAAACTAACCAACACCACTTAGCAAACAAACATCTCAATGAATGCAATCAATCCAAACAAACCTCGACTAAATTCCGGTATACTAACAATACATGACCAGAACGTGCGTGTGTGCGATGCTCGACAGATATACTCCCAAAACCGGATCAAAATCATACATATTCTTTTCCAAGACAATCACAGGTTTATAAATAGAATGAACGTTAAACTCATGATCACTTCAGATACACCTCCATACTCCTCTAAGGTAGACAGAAATTCATGCTTTATTACGACACAGACACAATATATACACAACACACATGCTTATTTGACCGTGCAATGGATGAGACCCCTAAAGGCTTATACAATAATACCCATGTAGCGAGCGTTGGGTTAGTGGATCCCAGACTATAAAAGCCTTAGGTCACTAGGCACAAAGTCCCAAAGAACTTAATTGCTCGAGTATTAAAGAGCTCACCCTGATCAATTCTGCATACTCACACTCTCACAAACACTCATTTTTTTTCTTTTTGTTTTTCTTTTTTTTTTCTTAAATTTTTTTTCTATTTTTTTTCTCTTTTTTTATTATATTATTTTTTTTTCTGAATTTTTTTCACACATGGAATCTGGAATGAGAATTCTCAATTCCAATCCTAGACTACTCATAAACATGAGCCGGCTACTAGCCATTTGACACCTAGCCAACAAACATAAACACAAACACAAACACATTAGCATGAAATTCCTGCTTTCCCCCAAACTTATATTTTAGTGTTCCTTAATCATCAAGGGAATAAAGCAAATTCTATCGATAAACAAGTGATTAAATCCTAAATCCAAACAAGCATGACTCAACCTAGCCCAAGAGCAAACGACGAGACTGTGTAAAACTTTTGTTCATGAAACATGCACGTCAATTTCATCAAAATTTAAAATCAGCCCTCTGTTCATCCTTTTCACACCCACATCAACATCTACCTACCTCATGGCATCAGCTCATTCTAAGGGATCATGAAAAATGCATGTAATGCAACTAGCATGCACATAAATACCACAATAACAGAATGTCCTATATGACATACATAAGAAAAAAACAAAATGCTCTAACTAACATGCAAACATGCTAACATACAAATATGCTTCTAACATGCACACAAACAAATATACAAATGCACCTTGTATCCCCACCCCCAACTTAAAAATTTTCAATGCCTTCATTGAAAGTAAGAATAACAAGTGTGCAAAGCATACCTACTCATCGTCCAAACCACTCCCATCGGGAGTGTCCGGTGGCGGATAGACATCACCAGCTCCAAAGGACGGAAAAGTCACGTCCACTCCACTCGCACGAAAAGCCGTGCCCAACGCCTGTGCAAACTGAGTAAAATCCGCTGCAAAACCTGCCTGCATATCGTGCACCGCATCGATACGCCTCGACAACCGCCTATACTGTCTCTGAGTAATAAAAGAACCTCCTCCCTGAGGCTCCTCCTGCTGCTGCTGCTGCTGTTGCTGCTCTTCCACAAAACCAAGACCCCACCAGTCCGGCTCACCACCATTCCACTCAACCAACCTCCGAATACTCTAATGATCCAACGCCACCTGTGGCTGCTGCACAACCTCCTCTGCTGACCAACGAGCACCACAATCTCTCGCCAACCTAACAATGATCGAACCATACGGCATCACTGCAGTGGTACTACCTTGCATAAAACGCATCATCCCCTGATGGATCAAATTGCCCACATCCACATACTCTCTACTGCAGATAGCATATAATAGGATAGCCCTCTCAACTGTGACCTCATTCGAGTGCCTCGTAGGGATGAGATTGGCACAAATGAACAAGTGCCAAGTACGCCCATATCTGTTCAGAGCCGTCGACAGAAACGAAGTAGGCTCAGTCGTGCCTCTCCTCAAACGCCACTCTGTACCAGGCACACACAACCGCTGAATAACCATCTGAAGATCCACATTATCCCGAGTCCTCCCCGACCAATCATCTTGACCCCTCCTAGGAGCCGGAAGTCCAAGAACACGCCGAATAGCAGGCGGCTGATAATCCACACGAAACCCACGAACCTGGCTAATCCCATTCCTCTCCACACTAGCGTTCGCATAGAACTCGCGAACCACAGTCATCGGAACAGGCTCCGGAACCTCACAGATCTGCTCCCAATGTCTCTCCATAATATTCTCCAACATATTCCCATCCGCCACATTAGGCAAAACACCCCTCTCACGAGCAATAGGGCGCCCCAACAACCGATTATACTCATCACGAGCCCCATTATTAATAAACTACGGTCCACCATTACCTCCCTCAGAATCTGATGAAAATGAAGAACGAGGGTTCCTCCTACCAGTCCCATTACCACCGGCACCCGCACTACCACCACCAACAACCCTCTGTCGCTTGGAAGCCATTGAATTGATTAGAAGAGTGTTTAAAGTGTTTAGAAAATTTTTGAGATCTGTAGGTGTGTATGTATAGGTAGGGTTGTGTAATGGTGTGTATATATAGGAGAAAGTAGGGTTAGTGGGGTTAAATCGTGGGCTTGGGTCGTGGGACACTATAACAACAACTAACAACAACTTTTTTTTTTTTTCAAAATCTACTGAAAAAAAAATTTTCTGTTCAACATTTTTTTTTTCAACAACAACTCACGTGGGTTGCCTCCCACGAAGCGCTCTTTTCACGTCATTAGCTTGACGTAGCTCCATCTCCTTACGTTGCGCAAATTAGAACCGCAGTCTCAACTTCGCGATTCAACTTCTCTCCAAAATATGGCTTTAACCGCTGACCATTGACCTTGAATGATTGTTCCGGTAACTTGTCAAAAATCTCCACTGCACCATGCTGAAAAACTGTTTTGACTGTGAAAGGTCCAGACCAACGTGATTTCAACTTCCCAGGAAATAACCGAAGTCGAGAGTTGAACAACAACACCAATTGCCCGGGCACAAACGTCTTAAGAACCAACCTACGATCATGCCCCCTTTTTACTTTCTCTTTGTATAGCTTGTTGTTCTCATAAGCCTGCAATCGAAACTCGTCCATTTCGTTCAACTGAACCATCCGCTTTTCACCTGCTGCTGTAAGATCAAAATTCAACTTCTTCAATGCCCAATAAGCCTTGTGTTCTAACTCAGCTGGAAGATGGCATGCTTTCCCATACACTAGCTGAAATGGTGACATTCCCAAAGGTGTTTTATAGGATGTTCGATAAGCCCACACCGCTTCATCAAGCTTTAGCGCCCAATCCTTCCTAGAAGGACTAACTACCTTCTCTAGAATCCGTTTAATTTCCCGATTAGACACTTCGGCTTGCCCATTGGTTTGAGGATGATAAGCTGTAGCAACTCGATGATTGATGTTGTAGCGTGCCATAAGAGATGTAAACTTTTGATTTCAAAAATGCGTACCTTCATCACTGATGATCACCCGTGGAGTGCCAAACCGAGTAAAAATATTCTTGTGAAGAAAATTGAGTACCACCTTCGCATCATTCGTGGGAAGTGCTTTTACCTCCACCCACTTAGACACATAGTCCACAGCTACAAGAATATACTGATTACCACATGATGGAATGAACGGTCCCATGAAATCGATTCCCCACACGTCAAAGATCTCTACCTCCAACATGACATTAAGAGGCATCTCGTCCCTACGAGAAATATTACCAACCCGTTGACATCGATCACATCTCAACACAAACTGATGAGCATCCTTGAATAGAGTCGTCCAATAGAAACCCCCTTGAAGAATACGTGTGGCTGTCTTTTCACCCGCATAGTGTCCTCCATAAGCTGTAGCATGAAAATCACTAAGAATGGCCTCGGTCTCACTGTAAGGAACACAACGCCTAATAATCTGATCAGCTCCTTGCTTGAACAAAAACGGTTCATCCCAAATATACTCCTTGACATCGTGCAAGAATTTCTTCCTTTGAGCATAAGAGAGCTCAGGTGGAATGATGTTGCTTACTAGATAATTCACAATGTCGGCAAACCATGGTTCATCATCTTGCATTCTGAATAGTTGCTCATCAGGAAAAAACTCATTAATAACCGTGTTGTCCTTAGGTTACTTTCCATGGTCTTCCAATCTAGAGAGATGGTCAGCTACCTGATTCTCCGTCCCCTTTCTATCCTTGATTTCCACATCAAATTCTTGCAACAGAAGAACCCAACGAATCAACCTTGGCTTAGCATCTTTCTTTGCAAGGAGGTAGCGAATAGCAGCATGATCTGTGTAAACTGTCACCTTAGTACCAAGCAGATAAGAGCGAAAATTTTCAAACCCATAGACAATAGCAAGTAGTTCCTTCTCAGTGGTGGTGTAATTCAACTGAGCATCATTGAGAGTTTTGCTCGCATAGTAAATAACATGGAACATTTTTTCCTTCCTTTGGCCTAGAACGACCCCAACTGCATAATCACTAGCATCGCATATCAAAGCAAATGGTTGGCTCCAATCAGGAGCTGTAATAACTGGAGCAGAAATTAGTTTCTTCTTCAAGATCTCGAACGCATGTAAACAAGCCTCATCAAAATTAAATGGCACGTCCTTTTCCAAGAGATTGCAAAGCGGCTTAGAAATTTTTGAGAAATCCTTTATGAAGCGCCTGTAGAACCCTGCATGACCAAGAAAGCTACGAATACCTTTGACTGAGATAGGTGCAGGAAGATTCTCAATAGTTTCCACCTTTGCCTTGTCAACTTCCAAACCCTTACTCGAAACCTTGTGTCCCAGAATGACACCTTCTTGTACCATGAAGTGGCACTTTTCCCAATTAAGAACAAGATTGGTCTCCACACAGCGTTTTAAAACCAAACTCAAGTTTTCCAAACACTCAACAAAAGAATCCCCAAAGACTGAGAAATCGTCCATGAATACTTCCATATTAATTCCGATCATGTCAGAGAAAATGGCCATCACACACCTCTGAAAAGTAGCTGGTGCACCACACAACCCAAAAGAAACACGCCTGAATGCAAATGTACCAAACGGACAAGTGAATGTAGTCTTCTCCTGATCCTCGGGTGCTATGCAAATATGATTGTACCCAGAATACCCATCAAGCAAACAATAGTACTAACGTCCGGCCAATCTGTCAAGCATCTGATCAATGAACGGGAGTGGAAAATGATCTTTCCGAGTGGCTTTGTTCAACTTACGATAATCCATGCAAATTCTCCAACCAGCCACTATTCGCGTCGGAATGAGCTCGTTCTTCTCATTAGTAACCACTGTCATGCCCACTTTCTTAGGCACACATTGCACCGGGCTCACCCAAGAGCGATCAGAAATCGGATAGATAATGCCCGCGTCAAGCCATTTAAGAATTTCCTTCTTCACAACTTCTTTCATGACAGGATTCAGTCTCCTTTGATTATCGACTATAGGTTTATCTCCCTCTTCCAAAGGAATTTTGTGCATGCAATACGAGGGACTGATGCCCTTGATGTCTGCTATAGTCCACCCAATGGCTGATTTGAATTCCCTTAAGATTCTCAATAGCTTTTCCTCCTCTATGCCTGAAAGCTTAGATGATATAATAACAGGTAAGGTAGAAGAATCACCAAGATAGGCATACCTTAGATGTTCAGGCAATGGCTTAAGTTCCAAGGTAGGTGCTTCCTCAATGGATGGCTTAAGTCTAACATGAGACTTCTTCAATTCTGACAAACCTAATGATTCAAATGGAATACCGAACTTCTTCCATGGAGATGCATTAAGATATTGCAAGTGTTCTTTATCCTCTTCGTTCTCAACCTCCGAGTCGTTAGCAAGGACTCTTTCCAACACATCCTCTTTTATCAAGTGTTGAGTAGTAGCGTTAACCACCTTGTCGACCATATCAATTTTGAGACACTCTTCATAGTCAGTAGGAAGCTTCATTGCATTGAAAACATTAAAAGTAACATTTTGATCGTGCACCCTCATGGTGAGTTCTCCCTTTTGGACATCAATAAGAGTTCGGCCCGTAGCCAAGAATGGTCGTCCCAAGATAATAGGAATCTTCTTATCTTCCTCGAAGTCAAGAATAACAAAGTCGGCTGGAAAGATAAGCTTGTCGACCTTCACCAAAACATCCTCAACTATCCCTCGAGGATAAGTAACTGAACGGTCCGCAAGTTGTAGAGTCATGGCAGTTGGCTTTGGTTCTGGAAGACCAAGTTGCATGAAAACTGATAATGGCATGAGATTAATACTTGAACCCAAATCACACAAGCATTTTATGAATGAGAGCTCTCCAATAGAACATGGAATGGTAAAGCTCCCAGGGTCCTTCAACTTAGGCGGCAACTTTTGTTGCAAGATGGCACTACATTCCTCCGTCAATGCAACGGTCTCTAGCTCCTCAAGTTTCAATTATTTCGAGAGTATGCCCTTCATAAACTTCGCATAGCTCGGCATTTGCTCAAGAGCCTACGCAAATGGTATGTTAATCTGAAGCTTCTTGAAGACATCCAAGAACTTAGCAAATTGCTTGTCGAACTTTTGCCTTTGAATTCGTTTTGGATATGGAGGAGGTGGAAACACCTTATCTTCTACTTCTTTCTGAGCATTATCATTCTTACTAGTTATAGGAGTCGAGGGAGTAGCATTCGGCAGCAATTTAGGACCAGATTCGACCCCAGCATCAAAATCAACTTTTCCTTCCAGAAGTTGCGGCGATGCCGCGCTAGTATTGTACTGGGGAACGGCGCTGCCGCGCCGTGCTAACTGCTCAGAATTTTCATTTTCTTCCTCAGTTGATTTTTCTTTGTTCTGATCTTGTAGAATTCTTCCTGATCGCAATGTTATTGTAACAGCCCCAAATCCGGGGTCTGGGATTTAGAGTAGTCACGATCCATTTACTCCTTGTCTTACCTATATTACTCATACTATACATATTTCAATGGCTTATGACCCCACAATATATATCTCTCTCTCACACACACACACACAGAGGTTAGAGTCTCAAAAACGATACTATACAACAACTGCGGAATAAACAACTTTTATTACAATACCCAATTGTCTTACAAAATCTGTTATTGAAATAATATATAGGAAATGGTACAATTCCAACTCTGACTTCTGATGATTACAATCTTCTCCTACCATTAATATCTATACATAATTTAAATGCAGCCAGTTGCAGCCTGATCCGACTGGTTCGTACTACTCTTCGGGAACACTGGTGCCCATGACATCCTGCTTCACTGCTCTATAATATATATAAAACAATAGCAAGAGTGAGCAAATAGCTCAGCAAGGTAATGAAAACATGGCATAACTCTGCCTATGACTTAACCCAGACTAAGGCGGGTATAAGACAATAATTGTCAAAATATCTCTTTACCGAAAGTATTTCCTTATCGGAATATATTCCAAAAACAGTACTATTATAGTACTTCAAGTATCATTTTCATAATATCTCTGTAAACTTTGGATATTCATACTATGAACAAAGTTCTAGTATAATATATAAGATGAAGTTACAAGGTAATTCAATATAATCTTTCTGTAAAATAACTGCTATATAAAATATAAGCAGAATATCCACATATAACTTAAAAGATGAAGTTATAAGGTGATTCAATATCAACAACCTCCTTTTCACAACTCATGTTATGTAAGGCATCAACAGAGTCATAAAATATAAGATAAAGATGAAGTTACAAGGTAACTCAAAATATAATTGTTCTATGGAAATATCTGCTATGTCAAAGATAAGCAAGATATTATCAATTTTCATAATAGAGGAACTTGCAGGAAGAATATTGCAATTCCAGTTCAAACACTTCCCAACCCTTCCAACAATGATAATGTTGCAGATAATTTCCCAGTTTGGAAGATGAACTAATACTGGAGTATTCACCGCGCCCGCTATTCCATCTACGATGATCAGTCGTAGCATGTATAGCTCAAATTGAGTTTTACTACCGGTAGAAGGAAGAACTGACGGATTTACTTGTCTACCGCCCTGCTAGATCTCCCCGGCCAACGGTTGGGCCAATGGGATGGACCGGCGCTACTCGGCCTCTTACACGACTCCTAGTTCGAATAACATCCATGACTCTGGAACGTAAAGATCCTCCCCCTTTCCCCAAGTATAATACTTGTTGATAAGACTCCACAAAGTAGTCGTATCTAGTTGGAAAGGAAAATTCACCAATATTTCCCAAGCTGATGCTTGTTAATGGATATAAGCTTGTTCCATCAATCTTACCCCTCGAGTGTTGAGGAGGTAACCAAAAAGACTTATATTAATGTTTGAAAAGAATCAAGATGTGAGTCAAAAGGTAGTTTAACAAGTATATGACCGGGCAGTCAAATAAATAACAGCTCTCAGGTGAGGTCCCCTTATATGTTTTTGGAAGTTTGAGCGAGTATTTAAATCTTCTTATAAGATAGATTTAAATGAAAATAGAGTTTTGGGAACCTCCCCTTGATAAAATAGTCATAAAAGACTCCGAAATATTTTACATAATATCTGAAGGTGAAAGATAATCTTTAAATAATATAAGTCATTATAAAATGAATTTAGAAGAATTTAAATAAATATTCCAAGAATATTTATTAAATCAATAATAAGTCATGAATATTAATAAGTCATAATATTGCTCGTAAGTAATCCTTGAATGAATATATAGGAATATTTACTAAATAGATCTCTTCTTAAATGAATATTTAAAAATAATATTCATTTAATAAATAATATTCTAAATGAATATCCAAATAATATTCTTTTAGTAATCAAAATTGTAAAGGAATATTCGAAATAATATTCTCTAAGTAAGTAGAACTTCAAATGAATATTTAAAAATAATATTCATCAAGTACATAAAATCTTAAATGAATATTTGGAAGTAATATCCATTTAATAAATAAAAATTCCAATGAATATCAAAGTAATTATTCATTAAATGACCAAACTCTAAATGAATATTCGAAACTAATATTCATTTAAATAATTAAAGCTCAAATGAATATTAAAATAATATTCAGTAAATAAATAAACTCGAATGAATATTCAAAATAATATTCATATAGTATTTCTCGATTGAGATAATGCTCAAATAACATTCCTCGAATAATTTCCAAGTAATTAATACTTTATGGAAATATAAATAATGTTCATGAATAACAATCCTCAAAATGAATACTAATCTGCCGCTGGAATCCCTCCGGGTTTCCACGACTATCTCTATATCTCAAAATATCGACTCCCGGTCTATATTTAAAGAATGAATATCATATGCCCTTCACTAAGGGTCTTAACAAAATAATCCGGCTTATAACTGATAATTCATATCTAGTCTATAAGCCAACATCAATTCAGGGAACAAGTATTATAGTATAACTTGAAAGTAGGCATGCATGCTATGGCATATGTATAACAACAATCATATATATTATCACAACAACAGTTCCAAGGTATTGGAAACTTGCCTGATGCTCGAGAAGTGGTAGGGCTCGTGACAATGTCAAACAATCTAGACAAAGTCAAAAGAAAACGTACGATTAATCCCCTAGATGATTCACTTATAATTCAATGCTTAAACACGTAAGCAATACACAACGAAGGCGTTACTAGCTCGCTTTAGGCTCGTACTATGTCCATGTCAATCGACAAATACTTAAGTCGAAGATTTGTTTTAGAATTCGGATCTCATTCGCCCGTTTCACTAAGCGGTTTACAAAGTTATAATCGAGTGCTCCTTTAAGGGGTTCCTTCGCACTTAACCTTGATTCAAATATTTTTATAAAATCCAAAAATAATCTTTTTGACATGAGGTCTTCTCTCATATATTTATTATGACCTCTAGTATTTAATTACCAAGATTCGTAACCGAATTTATCACTTTAAAGGGGTTCAATTGAAGTTACGAATTCATACGTACGTTTACGAACTGCTTTTACAGATTTTACCATAACGCCTAAGAAGTAAGTCAAAATGCTACGATTCTTGCGCCAAAACGATCTATGACTCGAGATCTTCGAATACATGTCATATACTCAATAAGTTCAGAAGGTTAAATCTACTGTTATGAATGGTTTTTAAGGGTCAAAGAAATTTCGCCATTACGACGGCTATAACTCGGATATTTCCAAAATTAAAATCCTCCAAATAATCATCCAATCCACCACCAACACTCATGGACACTATTCATTGTCTCCCTCACTATCTAAACAGGTATTGGAGCTGTTCAACATATTTTAACATCTAACAAAACTCTTACGTAGCTCTAGTGCTCTAGACATGCATATAACTCAAAAAAACTCATCCAAAAATTCATTAAAACTCATGATTCAACAAAGGGGTTTCAAAGATTATACCTTGGTTTGAAGTTCAAGGATGATAATAAGGCCTCACAACTTTTGATCATTGCTTAGAACATTATTTGGAAGCCATAGAATCAAGAAAGCAAAACATGAAAATCAAAAGTTACTATTCATCATCAATCTTGTAAAAATCATATAAAATCAAAAACTAAGAGTTTGGTTCTAAAATTTTTACCACACCTTCTACTCTTCAAGTGCTTTCTTTTGAGCTATATAACACAAGAATCCAACCATGGGAGCTAGGGTTTTGAGCCCCATCTTGCTACTGTTCAGAACCTGGACAGTTTTGGTCCTCCAACTTTAAGCATGGATTTGACTAGGCTATACTACTTGGATTTAGATGAAATTTGGAACGAATCTTGCCCATGGAGTGGAGAAGCTATGGTTAAAATTTGGTAATTTTATCATGGATAGAAATGGAGATATGAATTTTTTTCTTAAGCTTGGTTCTGCTGGGCAGTTTTTGGAGAAATGAGTTTTTGCTTGCTTTTTTCCTTTCTTCACCCTTTTGATCATAATATCTAGATATTATTGGATGTGTGTGGATGGTGGCTCACCTTGGGGCTTGTGCAAAGAGTCTTGGAGAAGCTTGGTAGATATTTGTTTTGTTTCTTGTTTGATTTAAGTGATTTAAATCACTTAACTCCTAAATTGTTTTGATTTAATCCTTGATTAAATAATTTAATCCACTTGATATAATTCTCTTGATGATCATATAGGATATTTAATCTTGTCACAATCTTGATCCTTAATTCCTGATTCGTTCGCTTAATTGCTTAATCTCGTTATAACGTTTTAGTGGTTTCTAGAACGCTTGTTTCACTATCTCAGTGGTTTTCGTTCTAATTTCTAAAATCAAATATAATAAAATTCCAAAATATTAACTCTTCAATTTCTCAAATTGAATATCTCATTTCTTGAATATAATAATATATAATTCACTGCTCGGTCAAATATTACACCAAAAATTAAAATAGGAATTTTTGAATTCCGATCGTCTCTGCATTCACTTATTTCCTCCGCGTATTACTAATATGACTTCGAAACATCCATATCACGTCCCGTACATAGGTTGGCGTGAAAAGTTTTCCAACTTACAAAATCACTATTCATCCACCGAATTACTATGCACGTACAGGAAACACTATACACGTATGGGAAACACTATGCACGTACGGGAAACACTATGCACGTATGGGAAACACTATGCACGTATGGGAAACACTATGCACGTACTCATTTCCCTTCAAGGATCCATTAGCTCCTTCCTGGATGGTAGATTATTCTTATCTAGGTCCTCAACCATCGAATTACTCTATTCTGACAATATACCAATGCATCAGGATCATTGTCCAAAGCAATATCCATTCATTACAATCATTGTTCTTTGAAACCACCATTCATTAGTGCTCTTTAACCACAATAAGAAAAGTTTTTAATTCTACCCAAAATTCGGGTTATTACAGTCTCCCCTCCTTAAAAGGATTCCGTCCTCGGAATCAGTTTAGGAATAACTGGGGTTACTTCTATCCCATTGCACTTTCTATTTCTCAGGTGGATTCTTCCACTTCTTGATTTTCTTCAAATCTCTCACTAGCTTGACAACCTTATCTCTTAGCGCTTGCTCTTTTCTATTCATAATATCCATAGGTTGTCCTTCGTAGTTCAGATTCGATTATGTATATCTATCTGCTCGTACTCTATCATATGCCGGGCATCTATAGTATACTGATGAGGCACATATGCAAGAACCATGTTATGACCATTTTACCGGTTTGGGTGAGGCTGGCTCATAGGCCACATTCCTGACGCGTTTAAACTCTCAGATGGCCCAATGAATCTTGGGCTAAACTTCCTTTCATTCTAACCTTGTTAATTCCTTCCACGAGGATACCTTTTCTCATTACAAATCTCGAACCTCATATTCTCTATCTTGTTTGCACGGAAATACATCAACAAAAACTTGCTTGTCATAACCCTCTATTCTGTAACAGCCCCAAATCCGGGGTCTGGGATTTAGAGTAGTCACGATCCATTTACTCCTTGTCTTACCTGTATTACTCATACTGTACATATTTCAATGGCTTATGACCCCACAATATATATCTCTCTCACACACACACACACAGGTTAGAGTCTCAAAAACGATACTATACAACAACTGCGGAATAAACAACTTTAATTACAATACCCAATTGTCTTACAAAATCTGTTATTGAAATAATATATAGGAAATGGTACAATTCCAACTCTGACTTCTGATGATTACAATCTTCTCCTACCATTAATATCTATACATAATTTAAATGCAGCCAATTGCAGCCTGATCCGACTGGTTCGTACTACTCTTCGGGAACACTGGTGCCCATGACATCATGCTTCACTGCTCTATAATATATATAAAACAATAGCAAGAGTGAGCAAATAGCTCAGCAAGGTAATGAAAACATGGCATAACTCTGCCTATGACTTAACCCAGACTAAGGCGGGTATAAGACAATAATTGTCAAAATATCTCTTTACCGAAAGTATTTCCTTATCGGAATATATTCCAAAAAAAGTACTATTATAGTACTTCAAGTATCATTTTCATAATATCTCTGTAAACTTTGGATATTCATACTATGAACAAAGTTCTAGTATAATATATAAGATGAAGTTACAAGGTAATTCAATATAATCTTTCTGTAAAATAACTGCTATATAAAATATAAGCAGAATATCCACATATAACTTAAAAGATGAAGTTATAAGGTGATTCAATATCAACAACCTCCTTTTCACAACTCATGTTATGTAAGGCATCAACAGAGTCATAAAATATAAGATAAAGATGAAGTTACAAGGTAACTCAAAATATAATTGTTCTGTGGAAATATCTGC
The DNA here is from genome assembly GCA_036435485.1 of Saposhnikovia divaricata. Lineage (NCBI taxonomy): Eukaryota > Viridiplantae > Streptophyta > Magnoliopsida > Apiales > Apiaceae > Saposhnikovia > Saposhnikovia divaricata. The sequence goes on along the minus strand of CM071595.1, from coordinate 61,467,078 downwards.
TATGTCAAAGATAAGCAAGATATTATCAATTTTCATAATAGAGGAACTTGCAGGAAGAATATTGCAATTCCAGTTCAAACACTTTTCAACCCTTCCAACAATGATAATGTTGTAGATAATTTCCCAATTTCCATTGTATAAATGTCAACTCTATTGTCGACGGGGTACTCCGTATTGAAACTAGTTCGAGTATTCTAAAAATCGATTCGAGTAACTCTTGATGTCTAGTAACGAGCTCGTCGGCCATCACTGCTTTGGCCTCGCTATCTCATTGTTATCTACTATCACCCCCGGTGTTCCAACCTCTTCTTTAATCATCTCACAGAATGCCAATCTACCTCCTGTGTTCATTCAGTCATTCTCTATTATCTCATCTCTTCTCCTTTCTGAAAGAAAGGCGAATCTCTTGGGGAATTTGTTTGCGGGGAATGTTGTCTGGTTCGAGGACTCTTAATCCTTTTATCACAAATCATAATCTTCACATACACACAAGCACACATATTTCATATCTGATAGGTCTGAAAGTCGATCATGTTTGATCCTTTTTTATCTCGCACCTTTCCTTCATATATACGATGTTTCGATATATTTAGGGCGAAAACTATCTCAGATAACTCACAACCAATTCATTAAATTCCATAAAAGTTGTGGGTGCAATAGTCAACCCAAAATGACATCACTTACAATTTCATAGTGTCTATACCTAGTGCGATTCACAATCTTGGGTATATCCTCGATTTTTAACTTCCAACCAGTGATGTCCCATTTCCTAATAAGTTTGGAAAATACACATCGTCCCTGGGCTGCTCAAACAATCTTCTACAACAGTACCTATACTCAATGTTGACTCATTCAACTCTCGAGGTTTGATGCACAATCTTGTGCTAACATATTTCTTTCTTACAACACACCGGTTCTTCACGGTGGCACACTGAGTCTTATCGCACTCTTATTCAACAATCCTTGCATCTGAGTTGCTAATTCTTTTATTCCTACTGGGCTAACGGGAGATGCAACACTAGGCTCTGAATACTCGATATTCATTATTATGTCATCCAAATCGATATCTGGTAGCTTATTAAAACCTTGTACAACCTCCCAAAATCATTATAATTATACTTGGTGTCTCTTTCCTCGGGGTCAACCATATGAGCTAATCAAGCCTCATGTGTCTGGCGTCATAATCTCTTAGTCAGAACTAGACTCCAAAATCTCTGACTTCGTCTTTATCCTTAAATTATTTCCCTCATAATCAATTTGGCTCCATTGGGTATCAACTAATCCATCATTATCATAATATCAATTTCTCCCTAATTCGAAAGGAATCAATTCTCTCGATCGAGTGGTACTTTGGGTAGGTTCTCTAGAATACATTCCCAAACTCTTCAATCACTGGGATTTATCGTTGGCTAGGTGTTTTTCTCTTGGTATCAACCACAGAAGCTAGATAAGCCATACATCCATCCCATAGTAACTTGTTGGCTCGCATTATCGCAAGGACTTCGTAATTTGCTTCTGTCCTTAAAGGACCACTCCCCTTTCAGGGCAATCATAAATTTCACTCCAACATCACCACGCGATTCTGGATTCGTTGTTTTAGCTTTAGTCGAAACCTACGGGCTCATTTCTCTTTCATATCCCATAACTTGGCCTCATACTCTGCCATAGTCATGGTTTCTTATTTCAACACTAGAACTTTTATTTCCATCTGGATCTTTATATATTTCAGAAAACATTTCTCTAAAAGCAATAATCTGAATCTCTCCCAAGTCACAACACCTTTTACCTCTAGGTTTGTCTTACCATTCTCACCAGTGATTCGCCTCTCCCTTCAGGAGATAGGCGATGACCCTCGTTTTCAGCTTCTCTGTCATACTTAGTATCTCAATTGACTTCCTTATTTTTGTAAATCAAGCTCTGACCTTTACTGGGTTAGTGGTTCCATAGAATTCTGGAGATTTCTATCTGACTCCGTAATCATTGGAGTTTTATGACACATTGTTATTTCTTCCACATATATCGATTGACGAAATTTCCACTATCAAAATCTCCTTGAGAGAGAACATAAACTAATTCATCGTCATGTCACCCATATTCTATTTGTCTTAGGGATCCGCTCTTGCCATAGCCTATTTTTTTGCGAATCTAATTCCTATCAGCGAATTTTGACTTATTTGACCTGGTTGGCATCCCCTTTGAAATTTAATAAAGATAACAAGAATCACGGAGTTTTAAAAGGATAGCCCTCATATCAAAGAAACATCACACATTGGTGATCATAAGGTTAGGAGTTTTAAGGTAACGTTATTTGAAATGAAAGACTTTACCGAGAGATCAATATGATCATAAGAACTCAATGTTGCGTGTCTTAATTTAGACATTACTAAAGGTAATTAGCCTTCTTGTATTTCACAACTCACAAGTGATGGCGTCCCATCAGACTTCTATCACACAGACAGATGGTCCTTGTGGCCCCTATAATTATAGGGTTGTTCGTCTCAGTGGGAGTTGTGAAGTATAAAAGCAATTCAAAATCAAGTTAATGACTATCGTCTTTTGACAATTAATTCATGAAAGGGACACCTTGAATCAAAGTTGATCAACTCCAAGGTGAGATTTCCAAAGAAAATGATAACCAGAAAGATACTGGTATCCAACAAGAAAGTGGTGCTATATCACCATAGGATTATTCACTAGGGCTTTGAAAACCTGAAAGTAGGTATCATGACGACCTCTGGCATAATTGAACTAAACGTGGATTAAAGTAAGTGGTACAAAATAACTTTGAAGAGGCACTATTCCCATTATCAGAATTCTCTCTTGGTGAGGTGTCAAGATAGACCATAGATTAAGAATACTCAACATAATTTGCAATTGGGGAGGGTACTTACCAAGGTCTCTACGGATGCCTTATATGTCGGCCCTTCTAACGGATAATCGTTTAATTCTAAAGCTTTTCTTATCCATACACCCTAAGGTGCTCGATACTTACGTCATTGTCGACTCATAATAGTCGCTAAGGTTCAACCATTGATATTTGCAATCGTAGGAAATTCTATTCAGCTCAGCGCGGGCCTGTCAGGCAAGCGCTCTACTCCTATAGGATGACTTCGGTACCGGTGTCGCCTACAGTAACAACGAATCCCACGTGTCGAGTCAGCGATACTCCAGAACATCGTTAGAAGCCACATGCTTAAATCCAACTATTTGTACAGCTGCCCTTAGGCAGAATATTCTTCTTCTCGCATCGATCATGCGTGCTATATAAGCTTATCCTTCACAACATCACAACCTTTTCATTTAATTCAATCCCCGACTCTCTTAGTTCATCTTGTCTCTTAAAATATATCTCGTCTTAGCGCATTCAGGTTACAATAACACTTTGCGTAGTACGTACATATATAATCTCACTCGAGGTAATAAAATTCCTCAGCACCTTAATAAACATCGTCCCTGGTGGAATCGCTGATCGTGGAAAATTAAATTCCATAGACAAGGTAATGTCTCTATTAATTAAGGTAACTGAGTACCCTCGATCATACACGAAGTTTGAATGTCTTAGTTCTCACATATGCTGCCTCTTTAGGGCACTGCAACAGACTACGTGTAACAGGTCTCATTCTGGTCGAATCGCTCCACCAGTATTGGCTATACTGCCTCCACCTCCACTGCTTTGGAGATTCTACTTCCTTTTCTTCGTCATATCTCTTGATGAATCATAACGATTCAGTACTCTTATCTCATCACTTTAGTTGACCTCTTGAAGGTTCGTCTGGTCCTATCATACGACCTCAAGTAACCTTCCACATTTTATCAATCGACACCTTCCCTATAAGGTTCTTTCTTTGACCCTCCATGGGGTCCTCCTCTATATTCCCCTATGGATCTCCCCTTTTATTGGGTCTCCATCCATCTCAAGGAGCGCATCATCCAATGCCTACTCGAAGGCCTCGGGATCTGGTACCTCAGACTCCCATCCATCTATAAATCATACAAATCAGGGTTTCTAAACATAACGTCCTAAGTATGGTTTCTCAAAAGAAGTCCCCTCTCGGGCTTCATCTCCAACAGTCAGGGTCATGTCCCTATGAACTCTACTTGAGCTCTAGGTATTCTCATTATCCTTAAGGGTATTGTAAGACTCGATCTCCTATCGTTTCTGAGGACTGTAACCTAACGCTCTGATACCATTTCTGTAACAGCCCCAAATCCGGGGTCTGGGATTTAGAGTAGTCACGATCCATTTACTCCTTGTCATACCTGTATTACTCATACTGTACATATTTCAATGGCTTATGACCCCACAATATATATCTCTCTCACACACACACACACAGGTTAGAGTCTCAAAAACGATACTATACAACAACTACGGAATAAACAACTTTTATTACAATACCCAATTGTCTTACAAAATCTGTTATTGAAATAATATATAGGAAATGGTACAATTCCAACTCTGACTTCTGATGATTACAATCTTCTCCTACCATTAATATCTATACATAATTTAAATGCAGCTAGTTGCAGCCTGATCCGACTGGTTCGTACTACTCTTCGGGAACACTGGTGCCCATGACATCCTGCTTCACTGCTCTATAATATATATAAAATAATAGAAAGAGTGAGCAAATAGCTCAGCAAGGTAATGAAAACATGGCATAACTCTGCCTATGACTTAACCCAGACTAAGGCGGGTATAAGACAATAATTGTCAAAATATCTCTTTACCGAAAGTATTTCCTTATCGGAATATATTCCAAAAACAGTACTATTATAGTACTTCAAGTATCATTTTCATAATATCTCTGTAAACTTTGGATATTCATACTATGAACAAAGTTCTAGTATAATATATAAGATGAAGTTACAAGGTAATTCAATATAATCTTTCTGTAAAATAACTGCTATATAAAATATAAGCAGAATATCCACATATAACTTAAAAGATGAAGTTATAAGGTGATTCAATATCAACAACCTCCTTTTCACAACTCATGTTATGTAAGGCATCAACAGAGTCATAAAATATAAGATAAAGATGAAGTTACAAGGTAACTCAAAATATAATTGTTCTATGGAAATATCTGCTATGTCAAAGATAAGCAAGATATTATCAATTTTCATAATAGAGGAACTTGCAGGAAGAATATTGCAATTCCAGTTCAAACACTTCCCAACCCTTCCAACAATGATAATGTTGCAGATAATTTCCCAGTTTGGAAGATGAACTAATACTGGAGTATTCACCGCGCCCGCTATTCCATCTACGATGATCAGTCGTAGCATGTATAGCTCAAATTGAGTTTTACTACCGGTAGAAGGAAGAACTGACGGATTTACTTGCCTACCGCCCTGCTAGATCTCCCCGGCCAACGGTTGGGCCAATGGGATGGACCGGCGCTACTCGGCCTCTTACACGACTCCTAGTTCGAATAACATCCATGACTCTGGAACGTAAAGATCCTCCCTCTTTCCCCAAGTATAATACTTGTTGATAAGACTCCACAAAGTAGTCGTATCTAGTTGGAAAGGAAAATTCACCAATATTTCCCAAGCTGATGCTTGTTAATGGATATAAGCTTGTTCCATCAATCTTACCCCTCGAGTGTTGAGGAGGTAACCAAAAAGACTTATATTAATGTTTGAAAAGAATCAAGATGTGAGTCAAAAGGTAGTTTAACAAGTATATGACCGGGCAGTCAAATAAATAACAGCTCTCAGGTGAGGTCCCCTTATATGTTTTTGGAAGTTTGAGCGAGTATTTAAATCTTCTTATATGATAGATTTAAATGAAAATAGAGTTTTGGGAACCTCCCCTTGATAAAATAGTCATAAAAGACTCCGAAATATTTTACATAATATCTGAAGGTGAAAAATAATCTTTAAATAATATAAGTCATTATAAAATGAATTTAGAAGAATTTAAATAAATATTCCAAGAATATTTATTAAATCAATAATAAGTCATGAATATTAATAAGTCATAATATTGCTCATAAGTAATCCTCGAATGAATATATAGGAATATTTAATAAATAGATCTCTTCTTAAATGAATATTTAAAAATAATATTCATTTAATAAATAATATTCTAAATGAATATCCAAATAATATTCTTTTAGTAATCAAAACTGTAAAGGAATATTCGAAATAATATTCTCTAAGTAAGTAGAACTTCAAATGAATATTTAAAAATAATATTCATCAAGTACATAAAATCTTAAATGAATATTTGGAAGTAATATCCATTTAATAAATAAAAATTCCAATGAATATCAAAGTAATTATTCATTAAATGACCAAACTCTAAATGAATATTCGAAACTAATATTCATTTAAATAATTAAAGCTCAAATGAATATTAAAATAATATTCAGTAAATAAATAAACTCGAATGAATATTCAAAATAATATTCATATTGTATTTCTCGATTGAGATAATGCTCAAATAACATTCCTCGAATAATTTCCAAGTAATTAATACTTTATGGAAATATAAGTAATGTTCATGAATAACAATCCTCAAAATGAATACTAATCTGCCGCTGGAATCCCTCTGGGTTTTCACGACTATCTCTATATCTCAAAATATCGACTCCCGGTCTATATTTAAAGAATGAATATCATATGCCCTTCACTAAGGGTCTTAACAAAATAATCCGGCTTATAACTGATAATTCATATCTAGTCTATAAGCCAACATCAATTCAGGGAACAAGTATTATAGTATAACTTGAAAGTAGGCATGCATGCTATGGCATATGTATAACAACAATCATATATATTATCACAACAACAGTTCCAAGGTATTGGAAACTTGCCCGATGCTCGAGAAGTGGTAGGGCTCGTGACAATGTCAAACAATCTAGACAAAGTCAAAAGAAAACGTACGATTAATCCCCTAGATGATTCACTTATAATTCAATGCTTAAACACGTAAGCAATACACAACGAAGGCGTTACTAGCTCGCTTTAGGCTCGTACTATGTCCATGTCAATCGACAAATACTTAAGTCGAAGATTTGTTTTAGAATTCGGATCTCATTCGCCCGTTTCACTAAGCGGTTTACAAAGTTATAATCGAGTGCTCCTTTAAGGGGTTCCTTCGCACTTAACCTTGATTCAAATATTTTTATAAAATCCAAAAATAATCTTTTTGACACGAGGTCTTCTCTCATATATTTATTATGACCTCTAGTATTTAATTACCAAGATTCGTAACCGAATTTATCACTTTAAATGGGTTCAATTGAAGTTACGAATTCATACGTACGTTTACGAATTGTTTTTACAGATTTTACCATAACGCCTAAGCCGTAAGTCAAAATGCTACGATTCTTGCGCCAAAACGATCTATGACTCGAGATCTTCGAATACATGTCATATACTCAATAAGTTCAGAAGGTTAAATCTACTGTTCTGAATGGTTTTTAAGGGTCAAAGAAATTTCGCCATTACGACGGCTATAACTCGGATATTTCCAAAATTAAAATCCTCCAAATAATCATCCAATCCACCACCAACACTCATGGACACTATTCATTGTCTCCCTCACTGTCTAAACAGGTATTGGAGCTGTGCAACATATTTTAACATCTAACAAAACTCTTACGTAGCTCTAGTGCTCTAGACATGCATATAACTCAAAAAAACTCATCCAAAAATTCATTAGAACTCATGATTCAACAAAGGGGTTTCAAAGATTATACCTTGGTTTGAAGTTCAAGGATGATAATAAGGCCTCACAACTTTTGATCATTGCTTAGAACATTATTTGGAAGCCATAGAATCAAGAAAGCAAAACATGAAAATCAAAAGTTACTATTCATCATCAATCTTGTAAAAATCATATAAAATCAAAAACTAAGAGTTTGGTTCTAAAATTTTTACCACACCTTCTACTCTTCAAGGGCTTTCTTTTGAGCTATATAACACAAGAATCCAACAATGGGAGCTAGGGTTTTGAGCCCCATCTTGCTACTGTTCAGAACCTGGACAGTTTTGGTCCTCCAACTTTAGGCATGGATTTGACTAGGCTATACTACTTGGATTTAGATGAAATTTGGAACGAATCTTGCCCATGGAGTAGAGAAGCTATGGTTAAAATTTGGTGATTTTATCATGGATAGAAATGGAGATATGGGAAACATATCACGTATGGGAAACACTATGCACGTACTCATTTTCATCCACCGAATTACTATGCACGTACAGGAAACACTATGCACGTATGGGAAACACTATGCACGTACTCATTTTCCTTCAAGGATCCATTAGCTCCTTCCTGGATGGTAGATTATTCTTATCTAGGTCCTCAACCATCGAATTACTCTATTCTGACAATATACCCATGCATCAGGATCATTGTCCAAAGCAATATCCATTCATTACAATCATTGTTCTTTGAAACCACCATTCATTAGTGCTCTTTAACCACAATAAGAAAAGTTTTTAATTCTACCCAAAATTTGGGTTATTACAGTTACTGCCTGGACCTGTTCCTTGTGATCCTTCTTGCCTGGATTCATCTCTGTGTCACTCGGAAGTTTTCCTGGTTGACGGTTCAACAATGCATTGGCCAGTTGACCAATTTGATTCTCTAAAGTTTTCAATGACACTGCCTGACTCTTGTACATCATTCGAAGCTCTTCCAATTCAGACTTCTCAGACTGATTCAATGAATTCCCTTGAGATGGTTGAAATCCCGGTGGATTGAATGGTTGCCTTGGAGCATAAGGTGGTGGTTGATAGTTCTGATTGTATGGCCTTGCATTGAACTGCTGATTTTGGGGTTGCTGAACACCACCCTGATTGTTGCTCCAACTGAAATTAGGATGATTCCGATTGTTGGGATGATAAACATTAGGCACTGGTTGCTGAGCTCTTTGAAAATTACTGACAAATTGTGCGGATTCAGATGAGATAGCACACAGACTCGTGTCATGAGCCCCTGCACAAAATTCACACACCATAGCAACCTGGTTAGTCCCATGATTAGAAAGGGAATCTACCTTCATTGTCAACGCCTTGAGTTGAGCAGCAATAGCAGTAGCTGCATCCAAGTCCAGAACTCCGGCCACTTTAGCAGGTGGCAAGCTTTGAGTAGGATTCTGAAACTCATTGGCCGCCATCATCTCAATAAGATTATAAGCATCCTCATAGCTCTTTGCCCATAGCGCACCTCCAGAAGCTGCATCTAACATAGGCCTGGACTGAGTTCCCAACCCGTTATAGAAATTGCTGATTATCATCCAATCCGGCATCCCATGATGAGGACAACGTGCTAATATCTCCTTGTACCTTTCCCAAGCTTCCCCCAGAGATTCCTGAGGTTGCTGAGCAAACTGAGAAATAGAATTCCGATAAGCTGCTGTCTTCGCCATGGAGAAATACTTCGTCAAGAACTTTTGAGCACAGTCTGCCCATGTTTTAATAGAGCCTGATGGCATAGAATGTAACCAACTCTTGGCTTTATCCCTAAGAGAGAAGGGAAATAGTCTCAATTTGATTGCGTCATCTGTAACTCCGTTGAATTTGAAGGTGTCACAAATCTCAAGGAAGTCCCTAATATGAGCATTGGGATCTTCAGCAGGACTACCCCCAAACTGTACCGTATTCTGAATCATCTGAATGATGTTTGGCTTAAGCTCGAAATTATTAGCCCCAATAGCTGGGCGAACAATACTGGTATGAATATCCTCCACTTTTGGCTGAGAGAATTCACGCAAAGCCTTCGCTGGTTGTGCTTGATCTGCCATTTCTTCTATTGATTCAAGATCGTCTTCTAAACCGATGTTCTCAAAATCAAGTTTTCTTCTTGCTAGTTCTTCTCTACGTGCTTGAGCTCGTGTACGCATACACTCTCAAAAAGTACCTGAAATTCACCAACAAGAATTTTGGTGAGAACGTCTTAGTCACTGAAATTTAATGACCACTGATGGCAAATACTGAAACTAAACAATTAAAACCGCGTCCCCGGCAACGGCGCCAAAAACTTCTTACGACCAAACTCAACACGCAAGTGCACGTGATCTCAAGTAATATAGATAGCAAATAAGATTCGTTCCTACATGGACTCGTTATTTTGTCTAGTTAATTCACTCACCAATGTATGATTATTATTCGATGCTAAAACAAATTAACAATTGGATTTTTGTTTATCACTACAATTACTCTAAGAATTATAACTAATTATCAACTACTTGAACTAAGAATTATGTCGAATTACTTATGCGAATAAAACATGGGATTTTAACTTCATTAAACAATCCATCTATAGTCTCCACTTCTCTAGCCTTTTCATGTGATTTGTTAATACCTGATCGAATACACAAAATTGATATAATCCAACTTCCGTTGCACAAATACCATCCTAAATAATATCCACAATAAAGATAGAAATCACTTAGTCTCCCAATTATGCCTAATCTTCATATGTCTATAAAAATTGAAACATAATGGTTGAAGTACGAGCATTCAATTGATCACATAGTCGTCATAAAACGGTTAGAGTTACGACACTAATTATGAATGATATTCTCACGCATAAACCTATGCTAGCATGGCAAGTTCCAAACTCTTAAATTCACTTTCGCTTCAATAAGAATTAACACACAATTACAGGAGTTAGCTACTCTCCTATAACGAATTAAATCAACCATGATAGGATATCACATCAATCACACTATAGGCATCGAAAAGATTCAACAAATAAACTTCATGAATAAATCCGTTAAAACCCCATGACAACGAATTAGTTCATAATCAAACTAATCGTCACCATGGGTTCCAATGTAAACATGATAGAAGAAAACGAATAATGATTAATTTTAATATCAAGGGTTCTAAAGAATACACCAAAACCAAGCATCCACAAACTAGGAAGAATACAAGAATAATTTGAAAACTATCTTCTTCCTCGCTTCTTCGTGCTTCAAAACTCCGTAAATACAATACGTGGTCAGACCTCCTCTATTCTAGGGTTTTTCTTCCTTTATATAGGCTCCAGGTGCAAGAAATTCGAAAAGGAATTCTATTTTGACTTTATCTCGAAAAAACAGCAAAAACAGAAATTTCCCTTCAGTCGTGCCGGCGCTGCCGCGCCATCCAACATGTATAGAACGGCACTGCCGCGCCCTTCCAGAATACACAGCGCTGCCGCTCCTCAACTCAGTACAACCGCGGCGCTGCCGCGCACTATCTTCTGCTCAGCACTGGATTTTTTTCCTTATTTCTTCATTACAACTCCGAATTGCTCTCCAATTGCTTCGCTGCATTCCTTGAACACCTGTGATTAACATTCCTGCACAATACCCTTAAAAGAGCTCAAAAATACCACAACTCGAGTACAAACATTCATTTTAAGCCAAATGGAAAAGTTTTAAGTGAATAAAATACCCACTCATCAATTACTTGGGGAGCCTCATCCTTTGATGCTAGAAATTCCACCCATGTATACCTTGTAAAGTCATCAACCATCACCAAGGCGTACTTCTTTCTTGCAAGTGACATGATGTTGACAGGCCCAAACAAATCCATATGAATTAGTTGCAGGGGCTTGGTTATTGATGTCACTATCTTTGACTTATGGCTTGACATTTTCATCTTTCCTTTTTGACAAGCCTCACACACTCCTTCTTGATAGAACTCGAGTGTGGGATTGCCTCTCACTAACTCTCTTTTGACTAAAGAGTTAATGGCTTTAAAGTTCAGATGTGATAACTTTTTATGCCACAGCCAACAATCTTCATTTGATGCCTTTGAGTTAAATCAACAAATTTTATCCTTGCTTGCAGAATCCATATTGGCTACAAACAGGCTTCCTTTTCTCACTCCAGAAAGAGCAAGTTCACCAGTCTTCTTGTGAGTGATCAAACATTCATCCTTCTCAAAATCCACCTTGAAACCCCTATCAGTAAACTGACCAACACTCATTAGATTATGCTTGAGCCCTCTGACCAGTGCTACATCTTCAATGATGACATTACCAACTTTCAGTTTGCCATATCCCAATATGTTACCAATGTTGTCATCTCCAAAAGTAACCATAGGGCCAACCTTTTCTTCACATTGTGATAGCAAGGCCATATCACCAGTCATGTGGTTTGAGTATCCACTGTCCAACACCCAAATGACTTTCTTTTCTTTCTCTTTGCCCTGCAAACACAAATGTATTACTTCTTCTTTGGTACCCAAACAAGTTTGGGTCCACCTGGCTTAAAAAAAGTTTTATCATAAACAACATGTTTATCAACTTTCTTGGGGCTAGTCTTCTTATCATTGCTAGGAGTCTTAAAACTTGAGTTCTCAGACTTAGGTGACAGAGGTACCTTCCTAGCTTTAGGAGGACTTAAAGACTTTGACCTTGTGTATTGTGTGTGAGAATTGTGACTGATACAACCATCAATGAATTGCTTTCTTAAATTGAAACAGCTAGTTATAACATTCATATTGCATGGCATGCAGTCAAATTTTTCACATAATGGAGAATTTCTATGTCTTAAAGGCCCAGAGCAATCATAGAAATGTTTAGGCACACTACCTACAGGTTTCTTACAAGCATGAGTTAAATGATTAGTACTGAAACAGTTTTGACATGTTTTCCTAGGGGCATTAGGCACATAAGCATAGTTGGTATCCTTGTTAATCCCTAGTTTGCCATTTCTGTTTTGTTTCTTTTTAGCCACATTCTTCACAGATTCATTCTTTCTAGCTGGTTCAAACTTAACAAATTTCTCAGTTCTAGGTCCAACTCCAACAGGCTTCTTGGTTTTCAAATTGGCAAACTTACTATTAGAGGGTGCTGATTGTTCACTAGATTGTGTTTCATCCTCATCATTCAACATTTGCTTGATGAGCAAGGCCTCCTCATCAATCTCAATTATTGATTCTTTAAAGATAGGTGCCTTAGCATTTTTCAAAATATGAGGCACATTCTCATGAACAACCTTGTCATCTTCAATGACAGCACAACTTTTCCTCTTTTTGAGAGTGTTATAGTCAAAACCAATTGCAGTCTTTGCATTCTCTTGATGTTTCTCATGATAGGACTGCAATAGACTAAAAGAGTTCTTAAAGGTTTTCAATTTGAATTCATTTTCAGCTAATTCATCCCTAAGAGCCTTCTCAATCTGACTAGCACATAGAACCTTATTTTCTAGATATTCAACCTTTTTCTTAAGGTTTTTTACTTGCATAGCAGTTAGCTCAAGTTCCTCATTTCTTTTGTTTAACAGTTCATTTTTAGCAGACAATTTCACAATCTCTTCATTAGCGGCAGTCATACTAGTATGAATGTTAAACATCTCAACAGATAATTGTTCAATCATAATCTTGTATTCAGAAACAGACATGTCTATAGTAATGAGAGATGGTACCTGAGAGTCTGATGAAGATGTTACTTCCTTGGAATTGGCCATCAAGGCATAGTTGCAGAATTCTTGCTCTTCTTCATCACCGTCAGTATCATCCCAACACTTCCCTTCAGCTATGTAGGCCTTGCCTGGAGTTTGCTTACTCAGAAGGGCCTCATACTTAGCTTCAAGCTCAAGAAACTCCTTATCCTTCTTTTTAGGCTTCTTGCATTCACTAGTGATAAGTGTATATTTTTGCATATTTTTATTACCTATTTATTGCTTGAACTCGTACTTTAATAATTTATTTTGTTGCATTTCAGGAAATTCGTGAATGAATAAAGAAATGACAAATTAAAGAAATAAAGAGGAAGGAAAGGAAAAAGAGGAAGAAAAAGGACTTTAATTAAAAAGGAAAAAGAATTAGGAGCTTGGTGGAAAAGGAATCTTTGAAGACATGTGGAAGGTGGAGATCATCCCAACACACTAAATAAGTGTATGGCCAAGATCCACTCTAAAAAGCTTAAGGAGGAAGGAAACAATTGAAATGCTAGGATTTCTCCACCACATAAAGGTGTATGGTGGAGATTAACCCAACCCACCCCTAAACCCTAATTCTTATCCTATAAATACCCCCTTACCCCCCTTGTATTTATTAACTTAGATTTTAGGGTAGCTTTAATTTCTTGTTTTTTTTTTTAGTTTCAAATCTTGTAAACAATTTTTATTTTAATGCAAAATTTCCGTTTCCTTTAATTTCTCGTCTTGTTCTTTCGTTTTTGTTGCATAGCTTTCGTTATTTTCGTAAATCCGTTTGGTGGACAAAGTAGCAAAATGCTAACCACTATGGGTTGAAAATAATGATTTTTAATTTCTTGCTCGTAGTTTTAATTTTAGTTTTAAGTCGTAATTTTGCCCCTTTAAATTTTGATTTTATTGTGGGTCATTTTAATTCTAAATCATCGTTTTAGTTTAGTAATAATTTTAATTTCGTAGTTAACTTTTGTTCTTTGCGTGTTTAATTTTTAAATTAAAAAAAACCCAAAAACTATTTTTATTTTCTTTTCCAATACGTTTTTATTCATTTTTAATGGTTAAATTCGAAGCGCTATTCTCAATTATTTGTCTTTATTCGAAGCAAACACACAATTTCCCCTTTTAATTTCAACAAACCCAGATCATTCTTCTTTATTTTAACCATCATTCCCCCTCCCTTCTTCTTTTCTTTCTCTGCAAACCCATTCCCCTTTTTCGTTTGTTTTCTCCTTTTAGTTTTATTCCTAATCGTTAATTCGAGTTTTGTGATTGAGCTGAGTTTCTTTTTCGATTCTGTTTCCTGCGAGTTAACTCGATTTTTCCCTTTTTTTTCTTTTTAACGTTTTGATCTTGGTTACGTGTCGTCTGTTTTTGGTCTGTTGCTGAGTCGAATTCGCTGTGTTTCTGAGTTCAAGTCCAAGTTTTTAAGTTTTAATTTCTGTGATTCGCTGAATTTTTGCGTTTGAAAGTCGAATTGTTGGTTTGCTGGTTTATTGAGTGATTATTGTTGCGAGTCGATTCGGTGTGCGTGTACTAAGTTGAATTTCTGTGCTGAGTTTTAATGGTCTGCGTTTTGTTCATGTTTGAGTTTTGTTTTTGGTGTACTCAGTCTGTTTTTCGAGTTACCAATTGCTGTTTGGTTTTAGTTTACATGTCGAAGTGTCTACGTTAGTTGCTTTTTTTTCCAATGGTTTTGTGGCTTTGTGTTTTGTGACCGATTTTTTTTACTCCTATTGTTCACTGATATGAGTTACCGAGCTGCTGATTGTGATGTCGTGTGCTATTTGTTTCAGTTGTTTGAGTCGATATTTTTGCTGTTTTCATAATCGATCCTAGGTTAGGTGTTTTTGCTAATTTTCTGCTAGTTTTATAATTGTTTTGGTGAGATCCTGATGAGTTACTGTGTGTTTGAGTTCATACCGAGTTCTGTTTCAATTATGGGCTGAGTTACTAAGTCGAGTTGAGTTTATTTGTAGAGTTTTTGTTGATCTTTGCTGGTTCCCTGTTCATTTCGCTGCATTTTGTTGTGAGTTTTGTTATCTGCGAGTTCTTGAGTAGTGTCACTAAGTCATTGTTTTATGATAATTGAATATCCTTCTGATTTGGTTTATGTTGGTGATATGGGCTGAAAATAAGCCCTAAAGACACATTTAATATGGCATTAATTAGACCCAGCATGGTCCAAACGTGAGGCCCATTAATGAGGTCAGAATCCCTATTTTAATATTAATTTCGTAATTAATATTAAGGGTAATAAACAGCTCAGCAATAGTAATCAGATAAGGATGCTATTCCTACCAGACTTAGCCTCCAAGGTACCTAATTCAATATGGAAACAGACTCCTACAAGGAAGGAGTCTAGAACCTTCCTCAAGGCGGTGGCTTGCCCACCAAGTATCCGAATCCTACTACGATTCTAAGGCTCCTGCAGCCTATTTAAAGGGCCAGACCCCTCATCTCAGAACTACATTTTTGGCTTGATTCTCAATAACGAGATACGTAGGCACTCTGTGAGGACCGATTAGTCTCGAACACGGAAACAGCCATTAAAGCTCGAAGCTCACCATCCCTTAGCATTAAATACACACAAACCCTAATCGCAATTCGATAACCCGATTTTTATTCCACAACATTTGGCATCGTCTGCGGGAAGACAACATCAACCATGGTTCAAACACGAAGAACAACATCAACTGAGGCCATACCCCTTAGCTCTGCTCCACCTGCCACCTCTGATCCGCTTGTCACTACTGAAGAAGGACAATTACCCCCATCAACAGCGGTGATCATTCAACCTCTAGCCTCTCAACCCCCAGGGACGATTCCCCATGTTGAGGGAACTCTACCCGTGGTTGTCCATCAGAACCAAGAAGCTAACCCTCTCCAGATGGTGGTTTCTCCTCTTGATAACGTTGATCGTACGCTACCCCCGGGAATACAGATCCACACCATGGATCTCCCCTTGAATACCAACCCGATGTATGGGCTGCCTAATTATCCCCCTCGACAAAGGGAACCTGGACCAAGCGGTCACGCCCTACAGATCCGAGATCGAGAGTACGATGACTACTCCGGCCCCTATACTGATGATTCGACATCTGAGGATGTTGATGATGATCGTGAAGAAGCCCCAAGGAGGCGACGTGCTAATAGAGAACCTCGAAGGAGGTCCCAAAGAATCCATGATGGGCCTCCACAAACGGTTGAGGAAAGGATTAAGGCTCATGAGGCTGAGATCCAAAGGATAAAGGATGCAATTGCTAGGGAGCAAGCAAGGCAAAGTCTGATTCGACCTCCTCCAGTGACAGGGAGGATTCCCATTATAAATCTGGAGAGGCCTTCAAGGACACAGCGTAGGGCCGAAGCCCCAACTGAAAAATCGACAAGGGTGGAGACCCCCAGAAGTAACCCCAAGGATCTGATGCCACTTGGTGATCCTGATGATCCCACACCTCCGTTTACTGAAGAGGTGATGAATGCCCGCATCTCAAGGAAATTCAAGATACCGACGATTAAGGCTTATGATGGAACGGGCGACCCCGCAAACCATGTTAGGACATTCTCAAACGCACTGCTACTGCAGCCTGCGAGCGATGCCTTAAAGTGTAGGGCGTTCCCTCAAACCCTGTCGGGCATGGCTCAAAGGTGGTATAGCCGCCTACCTGCAAACTTGATTGGCTCTTCTAAGGAGCTGAGCGCTGCCTTTGTCAGCCAGTTCATTAGTGGGAGAGTTCATGAAAAAAGTTCTGCATCTCTCATGTATGTGGTGCAGGGGAAGAATGAGAATTTGAGGGATTACCTCAAGCGATTCACCAAGGAGACTCTGAATATCATTGATCTGGAAAATAAGGTGGCCATGGTAGCCTGGGAACACGGAACCACTGATCTCTTCTTTAAAAGGTCTTTGGCAAAACATCCTCCTGAAAACATGGCCGAGCTCCAACGAAGGGCCGACAAGTATATCAAGGCTGAGGACAACATGAAGAAGGAAACCACAGGAGGCAATGGCAAGGGTCCCAATGACTCAAAGAAATGAAAGCAAGAGCAAGAGAACGACGCTAGGGACAAGTATCCCCGGACTAGCAAGGATTTCGAGTCACCACCAAAGAAGGGTTTGGGATCGAGGTTTTCTGATTATGCAAGGCTGAACGCTCCTAGGAGTCAAATCTTGTTAGATATTGAGAAGGATAAAGACTTTCGATGGCCGAAGCCACTTAGGGGTGATCCCACGAAGAGAAACAAGGAGCAATACTATAGGTACCACCGTGACGTGAGGCATGATACAGATGATTGTAGGCAGTTGAAAGATGAGATCGAGTTCTTGATCCGAAAGGGAAAGCTGAGCAAGTTCACGAAGAGTGATGATCGTGGAACCCAAAGAAGGGACTATGACAGGAGAGATAATGACAGAATGGATAATGATCGTGATCGTGATCGTGATCGTAATCCACAGCCCCGAGGGCCAGTTATTAATATGATTTGGGGAGACCCGACAACGGCCGGTACGACTCGAAACTCTCGAAAGGCGTATGCCAGAGAAGTGATGCACATCGTGGGAGAAGCCCCAAAACGTGCTAGGACTGAAATAGCCATTGGGTTTGACGATTCAGACCTCGAAGGGGTAAAGTTCCCCCATGACGACTCGTTGGTCATAACTCCTGTGATTGGAAACTCGGAGGTGAAACGAGTCTTGATAGATAATGGAGCTTCTGTTGATATCTTGTTTCATGATGCGTTTGTGAAGATGGGGTACACCGATTCTCAATTGACCCCGACCAACATGTTGATCTACGGATTTAATGGAGTTGAGTCCAAGGTTGAAGGGACTATTCAGTTACCCATGACAATTGGACAAGAACCTAAAGAGGCTACTCAGATGCTGAATTTCCTTGTGATCAAGGCATCCTCGACTTATAACACGATCCTGGGAAGGACTGGACTTCATGCATTCAAGGCTGTTGCCTCCGCATATCACATGAAGATTAAGTTTCCAACTAGGAATTATGTTGGAGAACAAAAGGGTGATCAGAAGATGGCAAGAAGTTGTTATGTTTCCGCGTTAAGAACTGATGGAATTGGGGGGCAGGTACTTCCAGTCGAAGACATGGATGTCTGTGGTGATGATGAACACCGAGGGAAGCCAGCAAAGGACTTAATCCCCATTCCTCTGGATCTAGGCGACCCTGAGAAAGTAACTTATATAGGAGCCTCTTTGAAGGAACCCCTGAAGGGCAAGTTGATAGCATTCTTACAAGAAAATAGTGATGTGTTTGCTTGGACAGCAGCTGATATGCCAGGGATTGATCCCCAACTCATAACTCACAGATTGAATGTCGATCCTAATCGGAAGATAATACAGCAGAAGAAGAGGATCTTTGCACCTGAAAGGCAAGAGGCCATAAAGCAAGAAGTTGATAAGCTCTTAGAGGCTGGGTTTGTTGAAGAAATTCAGTTTCCCGAATGGTTGGCTAACCCTGTGATGGTCAAAAAAGTAAATAGGAAGTGGAGGATGTGTATAGACTTCACTGATTTGAATTATGCATGTCCGAAGAATTGTTTTCCCCTGCCAAGGATAGACATGCTGATAGACGCCACAGCTGGACATGAGATGTTGAGCTTCATGGATGGGTTCATCGGCTACAATCAGATTTGATGCACAAGGATGACATCCCAAAGGTATCTTTCATAACTGACTTTGGTGTTTTCTGCTACCTTGTGAATAAAATATTCGCCCATCTGATTGGAAAAACCATGGAGGTCTATGTTGACGACATGCTAGTCAAGAGCTTGTTCAAGGCAGATCACATTAAGCACCTCAGAGAGGCATTCGAAGTACTGAGGCACCACAAAATGATGTTGAATCCAGCCAAGTGTGCTTTTGGTGTTGGATCTGGAAAATTCTTAGGTTTGATGGTTTCAAAGAGAAGCATAGAGGCCAACCCTGACAAGATCAAGGCGATCTTAGATATGGAACCACCACGCTCTATAAGAGATGTGACGAAGTTGACAGGCCGCGTAGCAGCTTTAGGAAGATTCATCTCCAAGTCTGGTGATAAATGCTTGCCTTTCTTTCAAGCATTGAAGAAGATGAAAAATTTTGAGTAGACCCCTGAGAGCCAAGAGGCCTTTGAACAACTGAAGAAGTACATGGCTGAAGCCCCGTTGCTGGCCAAACCTAGTCCCGGGGAGACTCTTTATCTATACCTGGAGGTATCTGAGCAAGCGTTGAGCACCGTTCACATTCGAGAAGAGAAGAAGGTCCAGAAACCTATCTATTATGTGAGCAAGGTGTTGGACGGGGCTGAGTTAAATTACTCTCCCATTGAGAAGTTCGCCTTGGCATTGATAACAGCCTCGAGGAAGCTACGCCCGTACTTCCAGGCACATAAGATTGAAGTCCTGACGGACCAACAGTTGAGGAACATATTGCATAGCCCGAAGGCTAGTTGAAGGCTAATCAAGTGGGCGATTGAACTTGGAGAATTTGACATCATGTATAAACCTCAAACAGCCATTAAGGCTCAGGCATTGGCTGACTTCGTGGTTGAATGCACCATTAGCAACCAAGAAGTCGGGGGGCAGGAGATGATAACTACCCCTGGGAAAGAAGATAAAGATGATGAGCTTAGGCCTGATTTGAAGGAGTATTGGGTGCTCTATTTTGATGGAGCATCAAAAACAAAATCTAATGGTGCAGGTGTGGTTTTACAAAGCCCCGATGGGTTCATGGTGGAGTATGCTTTGAAGTTGGACTTTCCGACAACCAACAACGAAGCTGAGTATGAAGCCTTGATAGCCGGTTTATGCTTGGCCAGAATCATGAGGGTCAAAAATCTCAAAGTATGTGGGGATTCAAGGCTAGTGATATCAGAAGTAAATGGTGAATTCGAGGCCAAGGATGAAACAATGGGGAAGTATTTGAGAGTTGTGAAGGCAGTAATGACTCAGTTTGATGAGTGTTATGTGGAACATATTCCGAGAGAGGAGAACGTTAGGCCGATGCCCTTTCCAAGTTCGCTTCTTCTAAGATAAAAAATTACGCAGAAAGTGTTTACTTCCAGGTCTTGAAGGCCCCGACCATCAACTCAAAATTGGTGGCACCGATTGATGTAGGAAGCTGTTGGATAGATCCTATCAAAGCTCACCTCGAAATCGGATGGCTCCCTAACAATGCCTTAGAGGCACGAAAGTTGTCAGTGAGAGCATTGAGATATGCCTTGATTGAAGGCGTCCTTTAAAAAAGGTCTTTTGTCATCCCATACTTGAAGTGTCTGAGGCCCCAAGAGGCAAGGGAAGCTTTGGAAGAAGTTCATGAAGGTATCTGTGGGCAGCACTTGGGGGGCAGGGCCCTAGCTCACAAAATAACTCGTTTGGGATTCTACTGGCCAGAAATGTTGGCCGATGCACAGAGCTATGTCAAGCGGTGCGATAGATGCCAGAAACACGCTCCGATAGTAAGGCAGCCACCTGAGATGTTAACGTCGATTAGCTCCCCTATTCCATTCGCAATGCGGGGAATGGATATCCTTGGTCCTTTCCCCGTAGCTTCAGCACAAAGGAAGTTTCTGATAGTTGCCATCGACTACTTCACTAAGTGGATTGAGGCTAGGCCTTTGGCTAAAATAACCACCAAGCAAGTTTCCCAGTTCTTTTGGGAGAGCATCATTTGCAGATATGGGATCCCTCGAGTCCTTGTGACGGATAATGGGACACAGTTTAACAATGAAGAATTTAAGAAGTACTGCGAGGAAAATGCCATTGAGCTTCGTTTTACTTCAGTAGCACATCCGCAAGCAAATGTACAGGCAGAGGTCGCCAATCGAATCATCCTTGATGGGCTGAAGAAGAGGGTCGAACGTTCTAGGAACACTTGGGTGGATGAGCTATTGCCTATACTATGGGCGTATCGTACCACCTGTAAAGTATCAACTGGAGCAACCCCGTTCTTGTTGGCTTACGGGGCCGAGGCAGTTGTGCCCCTCGAGATTATGCATGCATCACCTCGAGTTGAAGCATATAAACCAGAAGTTAATGAAGAGGGCATCAGACTCGCCCTTGACCTAATCGATGAGGTTAGGGATGAAGCAAATGCCAGGAATGCAGAGCATCAGAAGAGAGCATCTTTCTACTACAATTTAAGGGTTAAGGAGAGGTTCTTTCGACAAGGCGACTTGGTTCTAAGGAAAATAGAAGCTTCAGGAGTTGGACAGAAAGGAAAGCTAGCCCCTAACTGGGAAGGGCCATATCGAGTCAAGAAGACACTAGGACGAGGATCCTACAAGTTGGAGACATTAGATGGGAACGAAGTGCCACGAACTTGGCATGCTTCGAACCTAAAGATTTACTATGTGTAAGTTATCCATGTACGGATTCAGCTTTCTATCTATTTATTAGGAGAAGTAGAAATAAGGTTCGATGAAACCATTCCAGGGCCTAGTGCCCCGAGTAGGACCCGTTTGTCTTCCATTCTATGATTTTGATTATGTAAGGGTTAAACCCACTTCGATTTATTAATGCAAGTTCGTCTTCCATTCTATGATTTTGATTATGTACCAAGCACCCGTTGAGTGTGAGTTTAGAAAAATCAAGTACCAGAAATAATTGATCATATGAATGAGGAAAGCAAATGCATAAATAAAGTGCCCCAAAGGGCTAAGTTTTAAATTACAAACCGTGAAGATAAGTTAAGTCCCGAAGGACCTTGATTTAAAACTAAAAAGACAAAACCACATATGGCTGTGAAGGCCATGCAAGGCCCTTGATGAAAGACATCTACTCCTCGGAGGACTCCTGTAAGAACCCAGATTTTGGGTGGAATTAAAACTTTTATGTATTTAATGATGTAAGAACGAATAGTGGTTATGGCTACAATGTAATAATTGATATTTGGAAAGAATGAATGGAATTCGACTTTATTATTTCTATGTCTTGAAGAATGCTAAAGGGTGACAACATAGGTAAGAATAATCTATCTTCTAAGGGAATAAGATATGGCAATTTCAAGCAGGAGAATATTCTCATGTCATCCAGATCGGTAACGATTAATCCAGTAGTTCCGTAAAAAGGTTAAGGAACGATCGAAAGAGAATACGGACAATTGTACCACCCTAAGAGAACAAGTAAAGAATACAGAATGAATAGTGTTTTGATGGGAGTATAGAATAATATGAGACGACACTATATAGAAGTATTCGGAACGGATTTCCGAGTTCGTATTAGTGATCCAGGGGGAAAATAAGTGTATGTAAAAGCTGTCGGATTCTGAAAAACCGCACTTTTATTTTCTCCGAGAGTTCCTTGGACACTGATAGCCTTAAGTATTTAACGAATGGATTTAAGGAATATAAATTGGAAAGTTAGAATGAAAGATGGAGAATGATAGTATTAATATTAAAAAGGATTCCCGGTAAACCCTAATTAGAAATCCGTGAAATATTCCTACGAACGATCAATCGAAACGGGCAATAACCGGACATAGAAACAAGCAGAGGAAGCAAGAGTCTTGTGCAAGCTACTAGAATAAATATCTAGTAACCAAGTGGGCAAGAGTAACTAGCATGTTAGGGTTTGAACAAGTACTTAGCAAGACCAACTAGCTAGTTAGCCTTCAACCATGCAAAATGCAACACTTGTCCTACAAAAACCATCATCATAGAAGGGCGTATACATCTTATTCATCAAATATAGACCGGGAGTCAATATTTCTTGATATATCGAGATTACCTCGGAGGAAAATATTTAAGTAAATATTTTCCATTATTCGGGCGGCGAATATTATTTGAATATTCGTTCGAGATTATTTATTTTAACGATGCTTACTTCAAATAATTATTTGAACGTAACTATTCGACGAATAATATTTTTAATATTCATTCAGAGTCGAATTATTTATCGATTATTATTTCGAATATTCTTCTAAAGGTTGGACTACTAAATGAATATTATTTGGATATTCATTTAGAATATTATTCATTAAATGAATATTACTTTTGAGTATTCATTTAATATAGTAATTACCTGTCGAATATTATTTTAATGTTCATCTGAAGCTTGATTTATTTATCGAGTCTTATCTCGAATATTCCTTTAAAGCTTGGATTACTAAATGAATATTACTTGATATTCATTTAGAATATTATTCATTAAATGAATATTACTTTATCAATATTCATTTAAAGTCCTAATTAATTATGAATATTATTTTGAATATTCATCCAGGGTTCTATTTAATCATCGAATATTATTTTAAATATTTTAAATATTTCTTTCAGGTCTTATTAATTATTGAATATTCATTTGAATATTTAATTATGCAATAAATATTCTCTCGATATTTCTTCAAGAATTATTTGAGAAATACTCTGATTAAAGATATTCTTTCATATTCCTAAATATTCTGTAAAATATTTTAATTCAATAAATATTCTCTGAATATTTATTCCATACTTAGAATAACCTCGATAAGGTTTATCTTCTTCGATTATTACAGAAAATATTTCGGAGTCATATTATTATTAATCTTATATCAAGAAAGGTTCTCAGACATCATTCTTCTTTGAGTCTACCTCTCTAATAATAAGGGAACCTTACTTGGAAAATGTTATTTATCTTGTCGACTTCCCGGTCATAAAGTATTCTCTCCACTCGCAACTCGGATGCTATTGACTTATTAAGTCATTGTTTACCTTCTCTTCTTTCGAGGGGTAAGATGTTGGAACAAGTTGATATCCGTTACCAAGTAATAGCTTGGGAGTTATTGGTAAATTTTCCTTTCCAACTAGATACGACTACTTTGTGGAGTCTTATCAACAAGTATTATACTTGGGGAAAGGGGGACGAACGTTACATTCAGAATCATGAATTCTATTTGAACTAGGAGTCGTGTAAGAGGCCGAGTAGCGCCGGTCCATCCCCTTTGGCCCAACCGTTGGCCGGGGAGAGCTAGTAAGGCGGTATACAAGTAAAGCCGTCAGTTCTTCCTTCTACCGGTAGTAAATCTAAATTGAGCTGTACGATCTCGACTGATCATCAAGATTGGAACAGCGGGCGCGGTGAATACTCCATCATTGGTTCATCATCCAAACTTATTTATTTCCTGCAACATGATTACTGTTGGCAGAGTTGGAAAAGTGTTCATAACTGGAATTGCAACCTTTTCATGCAAGTTCCTCTCTTTAATAACAATGAGAATATCTCGCTTACTTTTGATGTAGCAGATATTTCTACAAACAATTAATTTGAGTTACCTAGTAACTTCATCCTTTATATTATACTGGCAATAACTTCATTAATGCATGGCATATGATTTCAAAGGATGTTTTGAACTGCTGTATATATGTATCACTGTTCAGTCATATTATTGTTGGTGGGCTTTCGCTCACCCTTGCCTTGTTCATATTATGTCACAACAACAGCTAGGACAGATGGCTCGCGTCAGGCGCACTCGGCGCAAGCAGGTTACCCGACCCACCGGACTACCCGCTGAGATGCTAGCCGCCATTGCTGAGGTAGCATAGTTAGACACCTTTTGTTTCCTGTTTAACTATATGTATAATTAATGTAATTAACGGCAAAAATTTTAAACTTATGATGTTATCCTTTTGGGATTGTAATAACTTTTATTCGTAACCCTTTAATGTAAGACTTATTTCAATTTCATCTCTGGGACTATAACTGTTGTGTGTGTGAGTGGAAATTATTGTGGGGTCACAGCATGTGATTTAATTATTGTGGACTCAAGTCAAGTATTATGAATGGATGTAAGACCGTAACCACCAGATCCCTGACCCCGGATCTGGGGGTGTTACAGAGATGGTATCAGAGCGAGAGTTATATATCCCAAGAGATGATACGACGTTATATAATAATAAATTCAATAATATAATAAGAACCCTTGCCAGGTTCACCTAAAACCCTTACGGGAACTTTTTAAGTATCATGATAGTAACATAGTTCATCTTGTGTAGGCGAGCGACTTGTCGGCCCAGGAGGCAGCTGCGAGACAGCATGATGAGGACATGTTCCGGACTAGGGACCCATACTATGAGCACTTGCCTGAGGAGGATACTGAGCCTGAGGAGGAGGACGCTGAGGAGGTCCAGGTTGATGCTGATACTGATGTGATCGAGTCTGAGGAGGAGGACCCTGAGGAGGTCCAGGATGATGCTGACACGGATGTTGTTGAGACTGAGGGGGAGGAGGACCCGGAGGGGATCCAGACAGGACAGGATGCTGAGTTAGGTTTTGAGGATGATGATTATTGGGTTGTGTCTGAGATTAGGACCATGGAGGAGGATACTGATATGACCACTGACCAGGTCATGGCTGCTGTTGTTGGACAGGCTGTGGATGAGGTTGAGCCAGTGGAGGATGTAGTAGGGAGTTCCGGACTACGAGTGCCACCCCTCCCTGTTGAGAGACTCCCTACCCCACCACCACTAAACGTGAGCCCATACCCCGATGAGTTGAGGAGCTTACCCCAGAGCCCCAGCAGACAGAGACTGCTGCTCCAGCTGAGCCATCCACCCCACCTCATGCCCCGATAGGAGGAGTCCCAGTATGTGTTCACAACTTGATTATGAACGGGCTTTATAGAGAGTTATCTGTGGCAGATGCCAGGTTGGCAGAGTCTAGGAGGGAGTTAGCAGCAGAGAGAGCCGCCTGGATGAGGTTGCAGGGCAGGAGGACTATCAGTGACAGGGTTGGGTATAGGGCTGTGACCCGCATTGAGCTGAGGGCTCGGGTGAGGGTGCGACAGTTGCCTACTGATGGGCATGGTAGGGTAGACAGAGCAGAGGCTGAGGAGATTTTCCGCATCGCCATGGGGAGGGTTCGGAGGATGTTTCGTCGTGGCGGCTGATTTCAGATGTAGTGATGCAGTGGTCTAGTTGTCTAGTCATGTACGGACGTAGTAGTGCCGGCTTTTGTAGGGATGGTTTTCTTGTACTTGTTTTCCCTTTTTGCAGACTAGACAGATAGACAGCGTATTTCACTTTTGACTTGTTGTTGTTGTTAGGATGGCTGTACTTTAAACTATCGTTGTAACTAGGATGTTGTACCTTTTCGGTACCTGGTATATATTTGTTTCCCTTTCAGTTATTTCAATTTTGTTGGGATATGATCACGAGTTTATTAGCATATGTACTACTTTTCGATTAAGTTGCCATGAGATATAAAACTGTGGGATCTTAAACCCAATCATGTAAAGAATTATGCAAGGAAAAAAAAATCCTTTAAAACAGGTAAGTAAACCTAATGTATAATTTTCCAAATTTTCAGTAAAATGCCTCCAAGACGAATGGGCACTAGGGCTAACCCCCGAGAATCTACTGACCAAGAGAGTCACAACCAACACGAGGAAAACCATGAAAGTAGTGAAGAACAAGATCAGGATTATAATGAGCAAGAAGATTCCCAGTATGGAGCAGAAGATGAACCCCTGTACTCTGAAGAATTTGAGGGGGAAATCGAGGGTGGAGAAACTGAAGTAGAACAGGAAGGGGAGAACCAGGGCGGAAACCCCATTGGCCAGTTTATGGATCTACTTAGGCAGAATTTGAACCAATACCCCCAACCACCACCAGACAACAACACTTCAGTGGCAAATTCCTTTAGGGCCTTTAAGTCCCTTAAGCCCCCAGAGTTCCACGGATCGGCTGATCCCGTTGAGGCGAGGGCCTGGATCAAGGAAATGGAAAAATCTTTTGAGATTCTGAGTATCAATGAGGCTCAGAAGACTGTTTTTGCTACTTACCTACTAAAGGGAGAGGCCAATTATTGGTGGGAAGCCAAGAAGAACATGGAGACTGATGCTGTCATAGCCTGGGAAAGGTTCAAACAATTGTTCCTGGAGAAGTACTTCCCGAAGTTCATGAAAACCCAGATGGAACTTAAGTTTTTGGAACTGAAACAGAACAATATGACAGTGGCGGACTATGAGGCCAAATTTACTGAGCTATCGAGATTTGTGCCAGAGTTTGTAGACACAGAAGAGAAGAAAGCTAACAGGTTTCAACAAGGGCTGAAGCAGTGGATCCAGAATAGGGTGGCGGTTTTAGAGATTACAGATTATGCCACCTTGGTGCAGAAGGCAACCATTGTGGAGGCTGGTAGTGATCAGATGCAGAGAGAGAGAGAGAAAGGGGGGATAAAGAGAAAGCATGTTAGTATGGGCGGAAGATCCGCTGGAGGAAAACCCCCAACCAAGTTTAATCGAGGAGCGGTTTCCCTACCAGGGAGGAATGTAGGGTTTAAACCATCTGCGAGTGTAAGTGTGAGCCAGGGCGGCCATCAATCAGGAATGTCCCGTTCCAACCCTTCTCGACCTCCATTGCCATTGTGTGCTACTTGTGGGAAGAGGCACTCCGGGGTGTGCAACCTGAAGTAGATAAACTGTTATAAGTGTGGGCAAGCTGGGCATTATGCTACCTCTTGCACCACGGTCATCCCTAACAGCACAACTTGTTTCCAGTGTGGACAGCGAGGGCACATGAGGAAGGATTGCCCTAGGAGCAAACCAGCAGCATCAAGAGCAAGCAAGGTTGCCTCAAATAGGCCGCCAACTGCTAGGACTTTTAATATGTCGGTACAAGATGCCGTGAGGGACACGGATGTGATAGCAGGTACATTTTCTCTCAATTCAGTAAGTGCAAATGTCTTATTTGATTCAGGAGCAACTAAGTCTTTTATATCTAGAGATTTTGCGCATAAGTTGAAACTTAAAACCCAACAACTAAGAGATTCCTTACTAGTAGAAATAGCTAATCAGGAAATCGTACCGGTTAATCAAATTCACCCCGACTGTAAGCTAGAAATAGGAGGACGATCCTTCTATGTCGATTTAATTCCTTTTAAGCTAGGGGAATTCGATGTCAGTTTGGGTATGGACTGGTTGTCTCGCAATGATGCGCGGATAGATTGTAAAGGGAAAAAGGTTAAGTTGAAAACCCCAGGGAAGAAAGAAATAGTGTTTAAGGGGATGCGATAGACCAAGAAAATTCTGACCATGGCGCAAACCAAGTGATTGTTACGAAAAGGGAACGAGGCTTATTTAGCTTACGTTATAGACACTCAGAAGGAAGTGCCAAGATTGCAAGATATTCTGGTAGTTAATGAGTTCGAGGACGTGTTCCCACAAGATCTTCCCGGACTACCACCTGATAGGGTAATTGAGTTTGCCATGGAGTTAGCCCCGGGGACGGCGCCGGTTTCGAAGGCCCCGTACTGACTAGCCCCAGTAGAAATGAAGGAGCTAGCTAAACAATTACAGGAATTGTTGGATAAGGGCATGATAAGGCCCAGTGTGTCGCCTTGGGGCGCACCAGTGTTGTTTGTTAAGAAAAAGGATGGGAGTATGAGGTTATGCATCGACTACAGAAAATTGAACAAGCTAACCATAAAGAATAAGTATCCATTGCCCAGGATAGACGATTTGTTTGACCAGCTAAGAGGCGCTGAATACTTCTCTAAGATTGATTTGAGAACGGGATATCACCAACTGAAGATCAAACCTGAAGATATCCCGAAGACTGCATTCCGTACCAGATATGGACATTATGAGTTCTTAGTTATGTCATTTGGATTGACCAACGCCCCAGCAGCCTTCATGGACCTAATGAATAGAGTGTTCAAGGAATATTTGGACAAATTCGTGATAGTTTTCATTGATGATATTCTCATCTACTCAAAGACAGAGGCAGAACACGCTGAACATTTAAGGATAACCTTAGAAATACTCAGGAAGGAGCAGTTATATGCCAAGTTCTCCAAGTGTGAGTTTTGGAAAAATGAGGTACAATTCTTAGGGCACGTGATCAATAGAGAAGGAGTGTTGGTTGACCCTCCAAGATAGAAGCAGTTTCAAACTGGGAATGGCCAACTACTCCAACCGAGGTGAGGAGTTTCATCGGACTGGCCGGATATTACAGGAGATTTGTCCAAGACTTTGCGAAAATCGCAGCTCCATTAACTCGACTTACCCGTAAAACCGAGAAATTTGAATGGACTGAGAAATGCGAGAAGAGTTTCCAAGAGTTAAAGAAGAGGCTGGTGACCGCCCCAGTGCTGGCATTACCTGATGGAAAAGGAGATTTCGTGATTTACAGTGATGCTTCGCATAAAGGACTGGGATGCGTGCTTATGCAGCACGGCAAGGTAATAGCATATGCGTCTAGGCAATTGAAGGATTATGAGGTCAGATATCCCACGCATGATCTAGAACTAGCAGCCATAGTCTTCGCTTTAAAGATTTGGAGACACTACCTGTATGGGGAAAAGTGCGAGATTTACACTGACCATAAGAGCCTCAAGTACATTTTCACTCAGAAAGAGCTTAACATGCGCCAGAGGTGATGGTTAGAGTTAATCAAGGATTACGACTGTGAAATTCGCTATCACCCGGGCAAAGCCAATGTGGTGGCTGACGCCCTTAGTAGGAAAGAAAAGCTCAAAATGATAACTTCAGAGGAAGAACTAGTGAAAGATTTTGAGAAGCTGGAAATCGAGGTTAAGTTACCTGGAGAGGGCCAAGAAAAGTTGATGGAAATTAGAATCCAACCTCCATTGCTAGAAAAGATTAGACTGTGCCAGGAACGGATGATGGAGGAAGAAAAGAACTCCACAGAAGAGCTAATGACCGGGGAGGAAATTAAGTGCGAAAGAGACAAGGAAGGGATCATGAGGTACACATATAGGATATGGATCCCAAATGTTCAGGAACTCAAGAATTAGATTTTAAATGAGGCACACAACTCAAGATACTCAGTGCACCCCGGTAGCACCAAAATGTATAGGGATTTGAAGGAGTATTAATGGTGGCCCAACATGAAAAGGGACGTAGCAGAATGGGTAAGCAGATGCTTGACCTGCCAACGAGTGAAAGCAGAGCACCAGAAGCCCAGCGGACTTCTACATCCCTTAGAGATTCCAGAATGGAAATGGGAACACATAGCCATGGATTTCGTAGTAGGTTTACCAAGGACCAAGGCTAATCATGACGCCATATGGGTAATTGTAGATCGACTGACGAAGTCAGCTCACTTTCTCCCGATCAACGAAAGGTACACGGTCGACAGACTAGTGGACATCTACTTAAAAGAGATAGTGGCGCGACATGGAGTCCCAGTCGCAATAGTATCCGATCGAGATCCTAGATTTAACTCCAGGTTTTGGAGAAGTTTTCAAGAATGTGTAGGGACCCGGCTGAACATGAGCACAGCCTACCACCCCCAGACAGATGGGCAAAGTGAAAGTACCATTCAAACGCTAGGGGATATGTTAAGAGTCTGCGCGATAGACTTCAAAGGAAATTGGGATGATCACTTGCCATTGATTGAGTTCTCCTACAATAACAGTTATCATTTAAGCATTGGGATGCCACCTTATGAGGCCCTTTATGGAAGAAAATGTCGATCTCCCTTGTATTGGGATGAAGTTGGAGAGCGAAAGATGCTCGGGCCCGAAGTGGTCCAACGAACTAAAGATGCAGTAGATCTAATCAGAGGACGGTTGGTAGCAGCCCAGGATCGACAAAAGAAATATGCCGACTTAGCTCGGAAAGGCAAGGAATACGAAGTAGGGGACCTAGTGTTCTTGAAAGTGTCACCTTGGAAAGGTTTAATGAGATTTGGGAAGAAAGGAAAGCTGAGTCCCAGATACATTGGACCATTTGAGATCTTGAGACGGATTGGGGAACTAGCTTATGAGCTCGCATTGCCCCCGAATCTACAGAAGGTGCACAATGTGTTCTATGTTTCGATGCTGAGGAAGTATAATCCGGATGCTAAGCATATTGTAGAGTATGAGCAAGTGGACATGCAACCAGACTTGACCTATATGGAGCAACCTGTGGAAATCATAGACCAGAAAGAACAAGTGCTCCGAAACAAGGTCATTCAGCTAGTCAGAGTTTTGTGGCAGAACCACAATGTAGAAGAATCCACCTGGGAACTTGAAAGCGCAATGCAAGAGAAGTACCCCCACTTGTTTTCAAACTGATTCCGGGACGGAATCCTTTTAAGGAGGGGAGACTGTAAGAACCCAGATTTTGGGTAGAATTAAAACTTTTATGTATTTAATGATGTAAGAACGAATAGTGGTTATGGCTACAATGTAATAGTTGATATTTGGAAAGAATGAATGGAATTCAACTTTATTATTTCTATGTCTTGAAGAATGCTAAAGGGTGACAACATAGGTAAGAATAATCTATCTTCTAAGGGAATAAGATATGGCAATTTCAAGCAGGAGAATATTCTCATGTCATCCAGATCGGTAACGATTAATCCAGTAGTTCCGTAAAAAGGTTAAGGAACGATCGAAAGAGAATACGGACAATTGTACCACCCTAAGAGAACAAGTAAAGAATACAGAATGAATAGTGTTTTGATAGGATTATAGAATAATATGAGACAACACTATATAGAAGTATTCGGAACGGATTTCCGAGTTCGTATTAGTGATCCAGGGGGAAAATAAGTGTATGTAAAAGCTGTCGGATTCTGAAAAACCGCACTTTTATTTTCTCCGAGAGTTCCTTGGACACTGATAGCCTTAAGTATTTAACGAATGGATTTAAGGAATATAAATTGGAAAGTTAGAATGAAAGATGGAGAATGATAGTATTAATATTAAAAAGGATTCCCGGTAAACCCTAATTAGAAATCCGTGAAATATTCCTACGAACGATCAATCGAAACGGGCAATAACCGGACATAGAAACAAGCAGAGGAAGCAAGAGTCTTGTGCAAGCTACTAGAATAAATATCTAGTAACCAAGTGGGCAAGAGTAACTAGCATGTTAGGGTTTGAACAAGTACTTAGCAAGACCAACTAGCTAGTTAGCCTTCAACCATGCAAAATGCAACACTTGTCCTACAAAAACCATCATCCATGACCTCACCTTCCACTAACACATCTTATATGAGATATTATCTCACACAAAATCACTTTATGCAAGAGTATCCAAAAGAAACCAAGCAACTCTCTCCCCCCCCCCATGAACAAACCATTCGGCCATACCCCTTAATTCCAAATCCAAACTCAACTTTCCCACCATTGTTTGCTCTTGAAATTTTTAAGGTGAGACTTATATTTCATAAAACTTATTTCCTCAAAATCTTAGCAGCAAACTCCTTTGTTTCCATTTTCAAAAAAATTAAACAAGAGGAGGGTGAATAGTGTTCATCATGTACTAACTTTGTTTTCTTGATTTTTCATGGTTGATCTAGCAAGCTTAATCACTCCTAAGGACCATACAAGGCTTAGTAAGGCTATATCACTATCTAAGGAAGGTATAAAGCTCTTGAAACCCTAACCCTTGTTTGAGATTTAAGTATGTTTATGATAGATGTAGCTTAGCTATGGTTATGTTAAGATTATAAGCATGATTATGTATGGATCTTGGATAAATGATGAAAATAGTTAGATGAACGGAAAGGCATTGCTTGGCCTCAGTTCATGTATATAAATCATGTATATGTTGTTTGGGTTGGATACCATGTTTATGGGAAGATTCGAAATTGGTAGATATTCGATTTACAGCCGTTATAATGTCCGATTTTACAATACCATGTTTTGTATGCCATTTTCCATGTCAAAACCCTACTGTACAGAGACCTTATCTGCCATGATAGGATAGGTAATGTTCTAAGCTTCGTTTTGATATAAAGATCACATGAAACAGACTTGCGGTTTAGGATTTATGACCAAATTACTAAAAGTAGTTCGAATCCGTAAACGAAAGTTCGTAACTGTAATCGAACCCTCGTAAACTATGTAACGTCATGGAGAATCTCGGTAAATAAATACTATAGGTAAAAAGGAAGGTGTGAAAGAAAACCGTATGTCAAAAGGATCATTTTTCGATTTATTAAAAATGTTTGAGTCGAGGTTAAACGCGAACGAACCCCTAAAAGACGACTCTTTTATAACTTCGGTAAAACACTTAGAAAACGGGCGATAAAACTCGGAGTATAATATTGGTTCGTAACGATCGACCTTAGAACTCGTATGACTTAAGTATGTCCCAAGTATAAGTACAGTGACATGTCGTATTAACAAACGAATGTCGGGTCGGATCAGTGATAAAAAGGAATCCACTAAAAGGGATATAACGAGATAACTCGAGAACGTGTTTCGATTTAAGTATAACTTAACTTTTAATATGTTAAGTGATTAATCCCGAATGCCTTGGCTATTTATAGATCACCAAGCTGAACCGAGACCCGCTACCACTACCCCTTACCGTACTCGACTACCAGGCAAGTTTCAATTCCCTTCTTTTAGGTTGTTGTTGTGATTGAATAAATATATATATATATGTTTTCTGTTATACATATGCCATAGCATGCATGCCTACTTTCAAGTTATATCATTATGCTTGTTCGCTGATTGTTATTGGCTTATAAATTAGATAGCTATCGTATCAACTATAAGCCGGTTATTGTAAGACCCTCATAGAAGGGCGTATACATCTTATTCATCAAATATAGACCGGGAGTCAATATTTCTTGATATATCGAGATTACCTCGGAGGAAAATATTTAAGTAAATATTTTCCATTATTCGGGCGGCGAATATTATTTGAATATTCGTTCGAGATTATTTATTTTAACGATCCTTACTTCAAATAATTATTTGAACGTAACTATTCGACGAATAATATTTTTAATATTCATTCAGAGTCGAATTATTTATCGATTATTATTTCGAATATTCTTCTAAAGGTTGGACTACTAAATGAATATTATTTGGATATTCATTTAGAATATTATTCATTAAATGAATATTACTTTTGAGTATTCATTTAAGATAGTAATTACCTGTCGAATATTATTTTAATGTTCATCTGAAGCTTGATTTATTTATCGAGTCTTATCTCGAATATTCCTTTAAAGCTTGGATTACTAAATGAATATTACTTGATATTCATTTAGAATATTATTCATTAAATGAATATTACTTTATCAGTATTCATTTAAAGTCCTAATTAATTATGAATATTATTTTGAATATTCATCTAGGGTTCCATTTAATCATCGAATATTATTTTAAATATTTTAAATATTCCTTT
This sequence comes from Saposhnikovia divaricata, assembly GCA_036435485.1. Classification (NCBI taxonomy): domain Eukaryota; kingdom Viridiplantae; phylum Streptophyta; class Magnoliopsida; order Apiales; family Apiaceae; genus Saposhnikovia; species Saposhnikovia divaricata. Next base: position 61,432,617 of record CM071595.1, on the reverse strand, counting down.
CAGGTCTTATTAATTAATGAATATTATTTTGAATATTCATTTGAATATTTAATTATGCAATAAATATTCTCTCGATATTTCTTCAAGAATTATTTGAGAAATACTCTGATTAAAGATATTCTTTCATATTTCTAAATATTCTGTAAAATATTTTAATTCAATAAATATTCTCTGAATATTTATTCCATACTTAGAATAACCTCGATAAGGTTTATCTTCTTCGATTATTACAGAAAATATCTCGGAGTCATATTATTATTAATCTTATATCAAGAAAGGTTCTCAGACATCATTCTTCTTTGAGTCTACCTCTCTAATAATAAGGGAACCTTACTTGGAAAATGTTATTTATCTTGTCGACTTCCCGGTCATAAAGTATTCTCTCCACTCGCAACTCGGATGCTATTGACTTATTAAGTCATTGTTTACCTTCTCATCTTTCGAGGGGTAAGATGTTGGAACAAGTTGATATCCGTTACCAAGTAATAGCTTGGGAGTTATTGGTAAATTTTCCTTTCCAACTAGATACGACTACTTTGTGGAGTCTTATCAACAAGTATTATACTTGGGGAAAGGGGGACGAACGTTACATTCAGAATCATGAATTCTATTTGAACTAGGAGTCATGTAAGAGGCCGAGTAGCGCCGGTCCATCCCCTTTGGCCCAACCGTTGGCCGGGGAGAGCTAGTAAGGCGGTATACAAGTAAAGCCGTCAGTTCTTCCTTCTACCGGTAGTAAATCTAAATTGAGCTGTACGATCTCGACTGATCATCAAGATTGGAACAGCTGGCGCGGTGAATACTCCATCATTGGTTCATCATCCAAACTTATTTATTTCCTACAACATGATTACTGTTGGCAGAGTTGGAAAAGTGTTCATAACTGGAATTGCAACCTTTTCATGCAAGTTCCTCTCTTTAATAACAATGAGAATATCTCGCTTACTTTTGATGTAGCAGATATTTCTACAAACAATTAATTTGAGTTACCTAGTAACTTCATCCTTTATATTATACTGGCAATAACTTCATTAATGCATGGCATATGATTTCAAAGGATGTTTTGAACTGCTGTATATATGTATCACTGTTCAGTCATATTATTGTTGGTGGGCTTTCGCTCACCCTTGCCTTGTTCATATTATGTCACAACAACAGCTAGGACAGATGGCTCGCGTCAGGCGCACTCGGCGCAAGCAGGTTACCCGACCCACCGGACTACCCGCTGAGATGCTAGCCGCCATTGCTGAGGTAGCATAGTTAGACACCTTTTGTTTCCTGTTTAACTATATGTATAATTAATGTAATTAACGGCAAAACTTTTAAACTTATGATGTTATCCTTTTGGGATTGTAATAACTTTTATTCGTAACCCTTTAATGTAAGACTTATTTCAATTTCATCTCTGGGACTATAACTGTTGTGTGTGTGAGTGGAAATTATTGTGGGGTCACAGCATGTGATTTAATTATTGTGGACTCAATTCAAGTATTATGAATGGATGTAAGACCGTAACCACCAGATCCCTGACCCCGGATCTGGGGGTGTTACAACTCCTCCACCACTTCTTGTCCTTCTCCCTCCTCCTCTCTTCATCTCCCTCCTCTTCATCTCCCTCCTCTTCGGAGCCCTCATTGTCATCATCTTCGGCTTCTGTTTCCATAGGTTGCGCCACTCCCCTCTTCACCACGTCCCCTTCTTCGTCTGAAGTCTCAGTCGAGGAGTTGGGTCTAATCCGAAGTTTTTTGCCAAGAAAAGATCGTCTCACAGTCGCCTCCCTCTCTGACATGGCCTTTTTCCCAGCTAATCGGGAAGAGGTCGAACTGGAACTAACAACATTGGCCGCCTTCCTCAAACCAGAACCAGAAGGGCGGCGAATATCCCCGGAGCCCAAGGCATGATCCCCGTGACTTCCGACAGCATCAGCCAATTAGCGTAAGGGAAGTCTGCTGGATTCACCATCGAAGGATACTTGTGGCTAACAGCGCCAACAGCTTTGTTCCACCCAACTGACATGTTAAAGGGCCGCATCTCATCATCATGATCATTTATAAACTTTGTAAAAGCTTCTGACCTATGGTAGGCATCAATCACCTTGTCAGCATCGGAGGATTTCTTCTTGGCAAGTGAGCGAAGTTTCTTTTGATATGACAGGCTACTTGCCTCTGCTCGAGCAACCTTGGAGTTTAGGTCTTGAACTTGTTCTTTGAACCGTGCTTACTTATTCAGCAGCTCCACATTGCTATCCCTATGGGCTCGACCTTGACGGGTGGCGGATTGAAGATAAGCATTTTCCTGCAATAAGGAGATAGGTAAGGCACTTAACAAAAAGTTGGGCAAACAAGAACATCAAGTGCATAATTTGGTACCTGATAAAGAGCCTGAGCTCCAAGGCGCTCAGATTCGTCGATCTTATCTCCCGCAGTAACTGTCAGGAGATCAGGAGCAGTGATAGAGAGCCTGGACCAGGCCAAGGCTAAGGAAGAACTTCCCAAGATAGAATCCTGCTCACAAATACCCCAATCCGGAGTGAATGGGACTCGAGTACCTTCAGCGACATTTCGGGACCTCTTCCCCCCTTGGGAACACCCCTCCAAGAACGCAAGAACTTTTTGACCAGTAGGATTCAGTTGCTCTTCCACTTTCTTTACCATTCGTTTGGTAACATGTGGCTGATTCTCGGGGCGACTGTCCAACTCCTCAGCAGCTGAAACGAAAAAGAAAGAGATATCGGAATAAGAACAAACATAGTTCGTGATAAAGTAACAAAGGAAAATTACCCTCAAAAGAAAGAATGCTTAAGCCGGCTTCGATAAGTTTCTTCTCTGTCAGAATAGTTTTGTAATGGGTACGACCATCATCAGCAAGCAATCTGTCTCTGTTTAGCAATTCTTCATGGCTAAGATCACACACGAAGTGCGAACTATCCTCCACATATCCAAACCTCTTAACGAAAAACTAACCCCAGTCACTGCCTTGCCATTCCAAAATAACAAACTTTCTATCCCAGAGATGATGGGAGCCAGGAAAAGAGAAAGAGTTCACTATATGAGGAAGATTACTTCGAAGTTGGAAGTTAATCCGCCCTGCCTTAGAATCAGAAGAGTTTTTCACTGAGAAGATGCTCCTAAACATTGTTGTGCTCAGAGGGATCTCCAATTCCTGGCACCTCAACATGAAAATAATAAGGAACCTCCATGAATTCGGGTATAGCTGGCAAGGATGAACTTGGAGCTCCGCTAAGAACCTGATAATGAATGGATGGACGGGGAACCTCAACCCCGCTTCTAAAGCACCTTTATAAACGCAGATCCTTTCAGGATGCCAATTGCAAGTTCTATCCCCAGGGCTGGGAAGGCAAACTTTGATCACACTTGGAAAACCATACGTGCTTTCAATCTTCTCTACATCTTTTCTCTTTAACTTGCAAGGACTATGGAAGGCATCTAAATATGAACTATTGGGGAATGACTCTCCCATAGTATTTAACAAATCTAATGTAGACTCGAATCGACACTCAATATATTTAGGAGGCATGAGTTTTAGTTTACCTTTCATGGTTCTCGCCATGCTCCTCTTCCTGAAGGCTTCCTCCATGGAGATTTGGGGGGGAGAAGCATGCTTGTCGGCCATACTGAACTTGAAGCTTGAACTTGGAAGCTTGAAAACTAGAGAACTTGAAGACTTGAGAAAATTTTGAGAAGTGAAGAAGTGAGTAAAAATGAAGGATACTCCCCTCCTTTTATAAGAAAAGGATGACCTGCTACCTCAGGTTGAAATGCAGCACGGTTCGCGTTTACAGGTCAAGTATCGATAAAATGTGAAAAAGGAGCAAAAACTATCTGTTATAGATAGAAAGAGTCGTTACAACTCATGAAATTCCAGAATTTAAATGAATATCCGAGAAGACGTTTCACCAGAGCAGTCAGTTGAGCTTTGGAAGCTAAGCATTCTTAAGAGAGGATAATCAAGAAATTAGTCCTAAATACGGGATTAATAATGCTGATCGAGGTTTTAAGTAAAACCTTAAATAAAAGCCATGTGTGGCATAGTTGATTAGCTTTTGAAAGCCGAAGTGTGAATGTTAATATTGATGATCGAGGTCGATATTGAAAATCAAAACTCGCAGACCATGAACCGGCCGAACAAAGCACCCACGAGGGCACCAACCGATTGAAGCACGGCCGACTGAGGCAAAAAGGAACCCTTCGGCCGACCGACATCGACCTTCGAGTCGAGTTTTTTTGTCAGCCGATTGAAGCACGGCCGACTGAGGCAAAATTGAACCCTTTGGCCGACCGACATCGACCTTCAAGTCGAGTTTTTTTGTTAGCCGATTGACTTTCGGCCGACCGGCCTCCCGGGGACTCATCGGCCAACTGACATTGGTTGTCGGTATCAATATTATGCTTCAATCGACAAAAAAAAAAAAATTGGTCGACCGACGTCGACCGTTGGTATGCGTTTTTGTCCCGGCCGACCGGCCTCCCAGGGACGTCCCGGCCGACCGGCCTCCCAGGGACGTCCCGGCCGACCGACGTTGACCCTCGATATCAATATTCTGCATCGACACAAAAAAAAAAAAAAAAATCCGGCCGACCGACGTCGACCGTCGGTATGCTTTTTTGTCCCGACCGACTGACTCCCGGCCGACAGGCCGACCGGGGACGTCCCGGCCGACCGGGGACGTCCCGGCCGACCGATGTTGATCCTCGATATCAATATTCTACTTCGACCAAAAAAAAAAAAAAATTCGGCCGACCGACGTCGACCGTCGGTACGAGTTTTTGCTTTGGCCGACCGGCACACCGGTGACCTCCCGGCCGACCGACATTGGTTGTCGGTATGCATTTTTCGACCCGGCCAACTGACAGTGGTGATCGAGTCGGGATTTCACAATTTTTGTTTTTCCGTCTTGATGTTCAAGATCGCTATTAGCACCGATCAGCACCGTTTAGTGCCGATTAGCGCCGTTAGTGCCGTTTTATGCCGTCTAATATCGTTTAACACTGTTTAAACGTTGTTTGAGGTTGATTAGCGCTATTTAGTTCCGTTTAACACTGTTAGTGTCGTTCAATATCATTGTAAATGCGTCGATCGCTCCACGCCTTACATTAAGACGATATTGTTGAATACTCGCGTAAAAGCAATAAACCCTGACCCAAGTCTCGAAAAGGCCATTAAAACTTCAAGGAAAACCTGATCAGTTTTCCTAGAAGTTGGGGGGCAAATGATATGGACTGAAAATAAGCCCTAAAGACACATTTAATATGGCATTAATTAGACCCAGCATGGTCCAAACGTGGGGCCCATTAATGAGGTCAGAATCCCTATTTTAATATTAATTTCGTAATTAATATTAAAGGTAATAAACAGCTCAACAATAGTAATCAGATAAGGATGCTATTCCTACCAGACTTAGCCTCCAAGGTACCTAATTCAATATGGAAACAGACTCCTACAAGGAAGGAGTCTAGAACCTTCCTCAAGGCGGTGGCTTGCCCACCAAGTATCCGAATCCTACTACGATTCTAAGGCTCCTGCAACCTATTTAAAGGGCCAGACCCCTCATCTCAGAACTACGTTTTTGGCTTGATTCTCAATAACGAGATACGTAGGCACTCTGTGAGGACCGAATAGTCTCGAACACGGAAACAGCCATTAAAGCTCGAAGCTCACCTTCCCTTAGCATTAAATACACACAAACCCTAATCGCAATTCGATAACCCGATTTTTATTCCACAACAGTTGGCTAGATTAATTTACAAATAGGTCATGTTAAATTTTTGTTAAAATCGGTTTTATTCCAATTTCGTTAGTAGTTGAAATTTTCTTTAGGAATTAAAGTAAAAAGTAAAATCTAATTTTTCTGGTCTTTTAATTTTTAATTAGTTAGATTAAAATTAGAGTAAATTTAAATTTCTTTTACTAGATTAAATTTTTCATTTAGCAATTAATTAGTATAAAACCGAATTTTCCAAAACCTAATTGTTCTAGTTCGATTAAATTAAAAATTAAGATTGCCAAAATGTTAGTCTCCGTGGATCGATATCTAAAATATTTCAACGATTCAATCGTACGCTTGCGATTTTAAAAATGTATTTATTTTAGCACATCAAGTTTTTGGCGCCGCTGCCGGGGACTAATTATTTTTCGCGCCTTAATTTTTAATTTTTCGGATTAGTTTTTTTTCTTGCCTTATTTTTGTCTCGTTTTTTTAGCAAAGTTTGAATTTCCGGAATCTTCTCACGGAGCTTGGAACAAATCGGAAATTTTGGAAGCGTGCTTCAGTAACCCGTATTTCTCTCTTTTCGCCTTTTTATTTTTAGAAAATCACAAAAAAATTAAAAAAATCAAAAATCTCAAAAAAATTGAAAATTGAAAAATCCAAAAAAAATAGTTAGTAAATACATAATTGTTGCATCATGCATTTAATCACTTAGGGCACATCATCTAGATTTTTATTTTCTTGTTTTTAATTTTTCGTACCTTATAAATTGTGGTGATCGCTGGAGGACCCAAAGGTACGTTAAATTCTTCTTTTCTTTAGTTTAAAACACGTAGTGTAAGCATCCATAATTGTTTATCGCTTTAATAAATATCGTTGTTTGTTGCATCATTTGTAAATAAACCTTAAGGGCAAAACCTCTCAAAAGATAAGGGAAGGGATTTCATCACTCTTTCCTTAGCCCAAAAATGATAAATCCCTCATTTTGCATACCCTAGCCATTAATAAAATTGAATTAGACGTCTACCCCTAGGAATTTCGCGCTCAATTAGGAAGGTACCTAAGAAACGAAGTAATCATTAATTATTCCGACTTTTTGGTGTCTAGGCAAGCGAAAGCTTACCTGGCCAATTAAGATTTGGTGTCTAGGTTGGTGTTTAGCCTCTTGGCAATGCTTACACCTACCTGGCCAAATCAGTCCGAATAAATTCTGATTTACCGAGTTTTTGGTGGACCTTACAGTTAGGAGCAAGATCTAGTTATTTTATTAAGGAACCCTAGGGTTAGAATTTTTTTTTCTTTTAATTTTTCACCCTTTCTTTTTGTGTGTTTATTTTATCGCACTTATTTGCTACGTGTTCCCTTTCATGGTTTATGCGAACTATTTGGATTAGGGATAATTCTTCTAGACTAGTGAGATCGTTTGAGATTTCTTCTGATTCCGAGTCTTTAGATAATTCCGAACCAATAATAAACATGGCCATGTCTCTTAAGGACCGTTGTTATCCCACCGGTTCTGCCCAACCCTCGTGTATCACTCTTCCTCCCGTAAATGGTAATAATTTCGAAATCAAAACTCAACACATTAGCATGTTACCCAAAATTTACCGGGAGTGAAGGTGAGGACCCGTATCTTTTCATCCATGAATTCGAGGAGGTTTGTGCCTTACAAAAACTCCAACAATTAACCGAGGACTCGATTTGTCTTAGACTAATTAATTTTACGCTTAAAGAAAATGCTAAAAAATGGTTGCATAGCCTACCAGTTAATTCTATTTCCACGTGGGAGGGATTTGTGGTAATTTTTCTTAAGAAATATTTTCCAAACCATAAGACTACGAGAATTACAAACGAGATAAACCAATTTCATCAAAAGGAAAACGAGTCTTTTTGGAAATATTTTGATCGTTTTAAAAATCTCTTATCACAATGCCCCAACCACGGAATAGAAAAATGGAGACTTTGTAAGATTGTTTACGAGGCCTTAGATAGTCCAACAACCGCTTTGTTAGAGTCTATGTGCCAAGGTAATTTCATGGAGAAAGATGAGGACGAAGGGTGGGAATTTTTCGAAGAATTAGCCGAGAAGACCATGTTGTGGGAGTCTACTAGGGAACCTCTGTTAGCACAAAATCACGCAAGCGTACGTGGTCACAAGTAATATATGAATAAGTCGAGTTCGTTCCCAGAGAGATCTGGTTAAGGTTTTAATTCAGTTATTGTACCTATGAAACAATGTATGGTTATTACTCACTGCTAAGACAAATAACAAATTTGAGTTTTAATTAACTAAACTAACTAAGATGCAAATTATCAACTAAGAATTAACCAACTAACGATAATTAAAATCAAATTACTTACGCAATATGAACCATGGAATCCTAACTTCAATACAAACTTCCTTTAGAGATCATGCCCTTTTATCAATATATGTGGTGGTTACGATAACTAATCGGACAACACGAAATAAGTATACGTTACCTTTCAGTACACGCACACCAATCTACACAATATCCACATAAGATAGAAATCATACAGGCACCAATTATGCTTAGACCCTATATGTCTATAGAATTTGAAAACATAATGGTTGAAGATCAAGTGTCCATAAAATTACATAAGGTAGTATGAGACGGTTAGAAACACACCACAAACATGAATAACATTCATGGACTTATGCTAGCATGGCAAGTTCTAAATCTAAAGATCCACTGTCGCTTCACTAAAGATTAACAAGATAGATGTTAGCTACGCATCTATATGAATTAAATACAACCCTGTAAGGATATCGCAAATTCACCACACATATATCAAGTTAAGCAATCAACATCTAAATTCCATAAGTAAATCCGTTAGAATCCCATGACAACGATTAGTTCATAATCGAACCTCTCGTCATCATGGGATCTGATGAAACCATGATAAAAACAAAGTATGAAAAGATACAAATAAAACTAAGTAATTGATATGTAATGGTGTGTTAAATTACAATGGTAGGATGTGTTTATATAGGCTCTAGAAGTCTTGTCCACCAAGCAATTGCCTTTTTAGAGTTGGAATAGAAGATTGGCAATTTCCGTTCTTGAATGAGAATAGAATTGCAAATTCCATGTGTAGATCTGATTCTGGAATGTTCTAGCCGCCCAAAGCAATTACCATACTTAATAGAAGTAGGAATTGTGGCAATTTCCTTGTTGGAATAGAATTCTGCAACTTCTGGAAGTTTCTGTTTTGATTGTAAATTCTCTTCAATAATTCTGGACTCCGGACCACCTTATAATCATAGAAAATCTCGTTAGCTTCGCGTGAACTGTAAGATCGCCCAAAACGGACTTGTAGAACTCAAGATATGGCCAAAACAAAATCAGAGTTTCTAGCTGATTTTTCACCCGCACCGCGCGCGACCGCGCTAATGTTCACGCCCGCGCTACTGTTCATTCCCGCGCGCCCGCGCCCGAAATTAGTACAAATTAGGCGCGGCCGTGCCCGACTTATTGTTCATTTGCTGATTTTGCTGATTTTGCTCTATTTTCTTCGTTTTAACTCCGATTTTCATTCCGTTTCTTCCGGCTCTCTCGCAATTTGATGTACTATTATTCTTTAAGCTCAAAACCCACCATTTAAGCATGGAAAACATCATCCCACATCCGACTCTTATTCCTGCACAAATTCACTAAAAACACATCAAAAACACCACATACTTGAGTTCAAGTCATCAATTCAAGCCGATACGAAGCATTCCAAGTGGATATAACATCCACTTATCACACCCCCAAACTTAAACCGATGCTTGTCCTCAAGCATAACAATTATAACTATATACAACTAACTAGTACCACTTCCGTAGGTGATCACGGTTGCATTTGGCATATGCAACAAGCCCTTTAAACCCCTAGGCAGCCCCAGTGGACGAGTAAGGTCTCGTGAGGGCCTATAGCGAATGTACCCACAAAATCCAATGCAATACAATGCATGAATGCAACTAATATGAAAATGCAATTAATCTAGTACTAATATCCTACCATACCTTCAAATCCTCTCATGCCATATCAACTTAAGAATCAAAGTAAATATGCAATGTCTTGGTGTCGAAAGTGCAAGTATTCACATAGTCTACTCAATAAACATGCACAAGCTCTCAAAAGTCCATGTCAAGTGTAAGAATAAGTTAGTAAACATGCTAAGCCTACAAGAGTACATCTTTGAGACAAAACTCGGGATCTCATACGCAAAAACAACCAAACACTCACAATCCACTCTCAAAAGAATATTCACTCAAGAACAAGGGTAAATGTATCACTCAATTCCAACAAAATCATAAGCATGCTTGACAATTGGTATCAATCTAACTCTTAACACAACATACATAAATGACGATAATCAAAAGGTCTTTATTTGGGTTGTAACGGGGCTAGGGACAAGGTATGTCAGATAAGCCAAAACAGGTGAAGTGCCAAAAGCTAGTAAGTACCATGAAGAATCATACACAACACCCTATTTTTCCCCCCACATAATTTATTATTTTTCTTCCAACAAAAACGCTCGACTAGTCGACTAAAGTAGGATCACAACAAACACAAACATGCTCTCATAATATAACCTTTTTTTTCTTTTTTTTTCTTTTTTTTTTCAGTTTTTTTTTTTTGCTGTTTTTTTTTTTTCGAGAGGTAAAGCAACAATAATATAGACAATAACAATGATCCCACGATTTTGTTACACATGCCGACTATCAAGCAAAAAACTAAACCCAAATTTTCAATATTTCCCCCAAAAGTATGACCAACAATAAACCACTCATTGCACACCTTATTACTCCCTTAAGCACTCTACTAGCCTTTGACAATGTGGGTTCAAATTAATGTAAGGCCAATACAAGAAAAAGGTCTAGGCAAGTAATGTGGTATGTCACCGAAAAAATAGGATTAAGCTCAACGGGTTAACTAATTGATCATGTAAACATGGTGTGGTAATATGGGAAAATATGCGGTTAATCCTAAATGCCTTTATCATTTTAATCGTCAAATAATGTCATGCGTTTCAAGAAAGACCTCAAACAACTGCTAGCAATGTAAACAATCCGTGGACACTCAAGCAAACGAATAAAATTGCAACAAATGCAATATGGCTCAAAAGCTCACTTGGCGGGAAAAACATACTCAATCCCAAGCAAAAATCTCTCTAATGCACCTACTTGTATTCAAAGCATGCAAACTAAATCAACTTGCACATATTCATGTCCTTCTAATTACTTACAACATTCAATAAGTCTACTAGCTTCAACTTACTAGTGTATGTGTGTGCACAAGAACAAAGTATATCACTTCTCAATCAAAAAGCGTCAACAACACAAAATTCCTATCAAGCATGGGTGCAAATGCAAACTATTATGAACTCACATGATATACGAACATAAAAACAGAATGTCCTATATGAAACAAACGTAGATATCACGAACATAAATGCATAATTTACTACTACTAATATGCAAAGCATGACATCCTACATGAACACAATGACTAACAATCACATGTATATACACTACTTATCCCTCAAACCACCCCCAAACTTAAAATATTCAATGCCCTCATTGAATGGAAGTAAATACGAGGGAAAGTAGAAAACATACCAGTATACAACAATGCTTGGGTTGCCTCCCAAGAAGCGCTTCTTTAACGTCAATAGCTTGACGTTACTTCCAAGCCTCCATTAAGGATGATAATAGTTTGCCTGGTCATCTCTTCGTGAAACTTCATCGTCATCCCGACAACACACTTTCTGCTCCTTCTCCTCGCTTGGCCTATTCGTGTAACAACTATGTCCTATTCCAATGCCTTCATCGGTTGACCCAAAATCTGTCAATTTGTAGAACAACACACACTCGCGGGCTTCGCTTGAATATAATGGAGGAGGATAAATGTAAGTTGCTGAAGCCTTTGGTTCCTCAAAGAGAACTTCCTCCATTGGCTCTAATGCGCTACCTCCATCTTTAAACTCTGAGAAAAGTAGAAGATATGCATCTTTCTCATATTCATCAGCCTCTTGGAACGCACATACCAATTCTTGAAATTTGTGCAGCTCATCAGTGTCTGTCCCAAATAGTGCCCTTTCCAAATCATCCACCATCCTAACATGATCAAATTCCTCACATGGCTTGTGAACACTCACCTCCTCTTGGAATTTGTCTTCTTCAATTATGCATGCAGTACCTTGCTCCAAGTCATCGTTATTTTCTGGAATTGCCTCTCGTATGAATTGTTGTTTCTCTTGTTTCACAGCACTCATAGCTCGAGCAACTAGAATCTCCAAAGATTTGATAGACTTCTCACTACTCTTTACAAGCATCCTAAGCTCCTCCATAGTAGGAACCTCATCTGACTGAAAAGTAGGAGTAGGTTGCTGATGTTGAAACTCTTCACTTCCAAAGAAATATGACATATCTGGAACATCTTGCTGGTACTGTTGAGGATGGTATTGAAAATATAGTTGTTCCTCATAAGTGACATATGGATCAACTACTTCGTAGTAACAATATTGTGAGGGATCATGAACGCCAAAACACCGCTCACATTGATAAGGCATGGATGTCCTCGAATATGCCCACCATGGCAACTCCTCGCATGCCATCTTCAAAAACTCAAGTACCTGAAACACAACGAACTAAACAAGATAGATAAGAAATCCGAGTCAGTGAACTCTAACGACCACTATTGACAAGCACATAAACCAAAAACAAAACACCGATGATCCCCGGCAGCGGCGCCAAAAACTTGTTAGCACAAAATCACGCAAGCATACGTGGTCACAAGTAATATATGAATAAGTCGAGTTCGTTCCCACAGAGATCTGGTTAAGGTTTTAATTCAGTTATTGTACCTATGCAACAATGTATGGTTATTACTCACTGCTAAGACAAATAACAAATTTGAGTTTTAATTAACTAAACTAACTAAGATGCAAATTATCAACTAAGAATTAACCAACTAACGATAATTAAAATCAAATTACTTACGCAATATGAACCATGGAATCCTAACTTCAATACAAACTTCCTTTAGAGATCATGCCCTTTTATCAATATATGTGGTGGTTACGATAACTAATTGGACAACACGAAATAAGTATACGTTACCTTTCAGTACACGCACACCAATCTACACAATATCCACATAAGATAGAAATCATGCAGGCACCAATTATGCTTAGACCCTATATGTCTATAGAATTTGAAAACATAATGGTTGAAGATCAAGTGTCCATAAAATTACATAAGGTAGTATGAGACGGTTAGAAACACACCACAAACATGAATAACATTCATGGACTTATGCTAGCATGGCAAGTTCTAAATCTAAAGATCCACTGTCGCTTCACTAAAGATTAACAAGATAGATGTTAGCTACGCATCTATATGAATTAAATACAACCCTGCAAGGATATCGCAAATTCACCACACATATATCAAGTTAAGCAATCAACATCTAAATTCCATAAGTAAATCCGTTAGAATCCCATGACAACAATTAGTTCATATTCGAACCTCTCGTCATCATGGGATCTGATGAAACCATGATAAAAACAAAGTATGAAAAGATACAAATAAAACTAAGTAATTGATATGTAATGGTGTGTTAAATTACAATGGTAGGATGTGTTTATATAGGCTCTAGAAGTCTTGTCCACCAAGCAATTACCTTTTTAGAGATAGAATAGAAGATTGGCAATTTCCGTTCTTGAATGAGAATAGAATTGCAAATTCCATGTGTAGATCTGATTCTGAAATGTTCTAGCCGCCCAAAACAATTACCATACTTAATAGAAGTAGGAATTGTGGCAATTTCCTTGTTGGAATAGAATTCTGCAACTTCTGGAAGTTTCTGTTTTGATTGAAAATTCTCTTCAATAATTCTGGACTCCGGACCACCTTAGAATGATAGAAAATCTCGTTAGCTTCGCGTGGACTATAAGATCGCCCAAAACGGACTTGTAGAACTCAAGATATGGCCAAAACAAAATCAGAGTTTCTGGCTGATTTTTCACCCGCACCGCGCGCGACCGCGCTACTGTTCACGCCCGAGCTACTGTTCATTCCCGAGCGCCCGCGCCCGAAATTAGTACAAATTAGGCGCGTCCGCGCCCGACTTACTGTTCATTTGCTGATTTTGATGATTTTGCTCTATTTTCTTCGTTTTAACTCCGATTTTCATTCCGTTTCTTCCGGCTCTCTCGCAATTTGATGTACTGTTATTCTTTAAGCTCAAAACCCACCATTTAAGCATGGAAAACATCATCCCACATCCGACTCTTATTCCTGCATAAATTCACTAAAAACACATCAAAAACACCACATACTTGAGTTCAAGTCATCAATTCAAGCCGATACGAAGCATTACAAGTGGATATAACATCCACTTATCAACCTCATATGTCCAACGAGTCGTCTAGCTCATCTAGGGGTTTGCATTCGATTGGGAATTGGATTGCAACCGATGCCAAATTAGCTACTCTTACTAGACGACTTGAAGCTTTAGAAACTCATAGTGGTCCCCCACTTATGTCTATGTACCCAAATTATAATTCTTCGAACTTTGAGTCTCAACATTGTCCCGATTTTGAGCAAGTGAACGCAATGTTTCAACCTAGGCCTCGGAATGACCCGTTTGCACCAACTTACAATCCCGGGTAGAAGAACCACCCGAATTTCTCGTGGAACCAAGGCCAAAACTTCCAATCTCCACCACCTTCTTTTCAAAAGCCGAACTATACAAACCAAGGTCCTTATCCAAACACGACTCAAAATCACATTCCTTATCCAACTCAAGCACCCGCCCACCCACCCGGCTTTCATGAGTCGGATAAGAGAATTTATTCCTTGGAAAAGACTCTCGATGCGCTTCTAAAATCAACAACTAATTTGGCTCAATCTCAACAAACCTTCATGCAAACCATGACTCAAGATAGGTAAATTTTAAATGCTAGTACTCAAGCCATATCTAAGTTAGAGGTTCAAGTGAGCCAATTAGCCAACGCCATTTGTGAACGAGAGAAGAACAAACTTCCAAGTCAAATCGAGGTCAATCCTAAATTTCCTCTTAATCATAGACCTCCTCACAATGTGAATGCTGTCATTTCCTTAAGGTCCGGTAAGCAAGTAGAAAATCATGTCGGTGACAAGTCTCCCGAAGAAGACGCGATTCAACAAATTCCTTCGTATGCGAAATGTCTAAAAGATTTGTGCACACATAAGCTGTGATAACCCAGATTTTCAAGGAATGATTTTCTTATTATTTTAAATAATAATAATAATTTTCCTAAATGAGGAGGAATTTTTTTTTTATTATTCATTATTCCAGTTCAAGGAATTTCAAAAATGGATTATTTAATTATTTTCCGGTTCAGTGTAATCGGGTTTTCTTAAAACTTTTAACGATCGAGTAGATATCTCGAGTCAATGGTTTATTTTGAGCAAGGCTTAATTTTCGAAGTGTGGAATTATTCAGTAAAGATTTTGTTTTGAATTACTGAATAATTTGGAGGTTTTAAAATCCTTAGAAAATGATTATTTTAATTATTTGAGGATTTGTAGAAATTACTCGATTAATATATATATAATCGAGAATTCAAGGTTTTACTAAAACAATAATGTTTGTGGTATTTTATAAAGCCCTGTAAATTGTGATTTATGAATCATAATTATTATTTTTTATGAATTATTTTTATAAATTATTAACAATTTGTAAAATGTGTATTAATTTAGAAAATTTAGATTTAATTCTATTTCTTTATCCGAAAATCTTTAAAAGTATTCTAGTATTTAATTATGCTAGAATTTTTTTTTTTACAAATCAGAGTTATTAGTTTAAAATATCATTTAAGGTGTGTAGTATTTAATTGTATTGCTTTTAATTGTTATTGGGCTTGAGCCCATTAGGGTTAAAACACAACAGCATATATTATACACACAGCCGCATAAGATCAATCGGGAAGGGGGAAAAGAGGAAAAATTAGGGATTTAGAAAAGAAATTGGGGGAGGAATTGAATTGGGGTTTCAATTACATGTGATATATACGTATATATTCGTGTGTGTATGTGTGGGTATGAGGCGTGGTTGTGTTGTGTTGCAGGAGAGGGAGGTCACGCGGGGAGGAGAGGCGCGGTAGCACCGGCGAGCTCGTGGCGGCCGGTTGAACGATGGTGGTGGCAGCAGATGGGGAAGAGAAGGAGGGGCTGGTGCGGGTGTGTGCAGCAGTAGTGAGAGAGAGAGAGAGAGAGAGAGAGAGAGAGAGAGAGAGAGAGAGAGATAGAGAGAGAGAGGGAGGGGGGATGGCAGCGGTAGTGCAGGGGCAGCGTGGTCGTCGGGAAAGTAAGGTAAAAAGGGAGTTGCGCGTATTCGCGTGTATATGGATATTATATTTATTTATTTAATTGTTGCAATTTAAATAGTTTTAATTGCGAGTTAAATGTGTTAATTGTCGTATTAGATAAATGTTGTAACTAATTAATTGTTGCAATTTAATTAGATTTAAATTGTGAGTATAATTGTTAATTTTCGTGAATTAATTTGGAGATTATAATTGTCGTGATTAATCGTGAGTCCAATAATATGTTCGGGCTTAGTGGTCATTAATTGCAAATTGTTAGTCGCATAATGTGCGGGTTAGTAATTGTGAAATGTTAATTGTTAATTGCTAATTGTGACGGGCGAATAATATGTAAAGGTTATACGATCTTACTAGTTATAAATGTTTAAGTGCTAATTGCTAAGTGTAATGGTTGGAATTTGTTTGTGGTCGTTAGTGGGTAATTATTAGTTGCCATATAATTTGTGGAAGTTATATGAGTTGCTAGTTGCATATGGTGTTGGAAATGTTTACGTGCTAAATGCTATAAATCGAGTCATAGTAATTGTGGAACGTATAATTGTCAATTACTTTGTGGTGAAGTATATGTAATCTATAGCAAGGATAAATAGTTAGTTTACTATCTTGATTGTTTACTTTTCCTACGTGTTTAGATGCCGCAAGTCTGGGCGGGTACTTTTCCTTAATTGTTTATGTGCCGCAAGTCAGGGTGGATAAATTTCCTTATGTGCTAGGTGCCGCATGTCTGGGCGGGTACTTTTCTTACTTGTTTACTTTATGTTGCTGCAAATTGAGGCAGCTTGATTTTCCTTGGTGATTACACAGTTGGAATGTTGAATTGGAAAATAGGGGAATAGTCCTATTTACGAATACCTCATGCCGAAATTTTCTGAAAATCCCCTGCGATTAAATTTATTTAACTTATTTGATTTCAAGGGTCTAAAGGCATTCTTTAAGTGTAACTGTTTATGTGTATATGGGTTAAGTGAATTAATTCGAGGGTTGTTTCAAGGATTTATGGTGTTTTGAGGATTATCTATATATTAAGTTGGTTTAATTCTATTAAATGGTTGTGATGTGTTTAGTACCAGAAAATGTCCACTTTATAAAAGGGGACTCTTTTGTGTCGTTTGCTATTACTAAATGTGTTATGTATATTAAGTGGTGTTGGAGTAATCAACGATAGGGGGGACACCGATAGTTTGACTTTATGTGACTCAGTAAAAATTTTGAGTTGTGTCTACTCGAGATACGAGGTTGGACTGACACGTACTCGTAACCATTACAGTATCATTAGGGCATAATCAAGTTGGAGCGACGTGCATCAAAAAGGAAAGATCGAGGCATCGTATGAAGAAAGGTAAGTTACTTCCATGGAATTGCTTGGACGAGGTGCGAAGGATTTATTCACAGGTTTCTGTTTTCTGCTAAGGACCAGAGGCAAGTTTATTTATGCATAGTCTATCGTTCAGAGATATGTGTATTTCGAAATATATATGAAATGTGTTGAATAAGTTTTCAATCCATATTTGCAAGTTTTCCAATCTAGTGCTTCCTCATCAAAACCAATATATTTTTGGCCTTGCTCTTGATTATTAAATCCTGCTAGTGCAATAATCAAAACCCCATGACTTATAATAATATTGATGGACGGTGATATTTTTTATATAATTCTACGTCTTGAATTATATGGAATATATTTATAAGCTTATCATATTGGGGAAGTGAACCGCATATTATATGTATCGGAATAAGAAAGGCTCATAGGGTAGATCATGTATTGAGTTGTATAACTTAGCCCGCGTGACGGGGATATTTTATAATGTATATTTTCGAAAACCCGGACAAAGCTTTTAAAAAGATTTTCGTAATAATTAACCTAAAGGCAACATCACCAATAAACCTGTGTTTATTTAATTAGTAAATACTTATGAAGCATTTACGGATTAAATAAACCTTATTCGTCTAATTAAATTTATTTAATTGGATGAACATCATTTTCAAAATGTCTTCTTAAAATCGCTTTGTTCCGGAATAATAACAAAGATACTTCAAGGGTTATAAATTGAATATTTTCGGTTAAAGATGTCTGGAATGATATTGATAAATGTTATTTGAATGTTTATTAATTCAATGATTACTAATTATAATATTAATTTAAAAAGGATCTATGAATGGTTTATTACCTATTAACTGGGAATCAGTGTGAGTTATTTGATATAATGGTTAAAGTCCGGAGATGGCCGGAGGGGTAATAAATTGGTTTTTGTTAAAAATATTCCAAGGGTTATTTGGGTGTCTTGGAGGTTATTAAATACTTCAATATTATTAATAAATACTATTCGAATATCTATTTTAATAAATGACGATTAATTTTAATATTCTTTTAAAAGGGATCATTAAATAGTCATTGCTTAGTGAATATTATTTGTATAATCACTAAATTCTCGAGGATGATTCAAAAGCTATAAAATACTAAGTGAAGGTTACTTAGGGACTTTCATAACCAGTAAAATATTATATGGTGATTCTACCGAAGCAAGTTTTCGAACCTATTTCTTGCTGTTGTTGTGATATTATTGTTGATATGTATATGCTAAGTAGAAAAGCATGACTATTCTTAACAGGTATATATTGTGATTTTATTCTATATTTCTATGCTAGTGGAAAGCATACTGATTGAGGGTATATACTGTGATACTTTATTATGATTTGAGGAATGGCTTATAACTAGATATTAAATATTAGTTATGAGCCGGATTTTATAATTACCCTTAGCGAAGGGAATATGAATCGTATCTTTGTAAAAGACCGGGAGTCGGTATTTCGTATACTTTCGAAGATATATTTTCATAAATATATCGAATAACTATTATTGTGTTTAATGAATATTATTTTGAATATTCATTTAAAGCCTATTTATTAAATGAATATTACTTTGAATATTCATTTAGCGATTATTTATTAAGTGAATATTATTTTTGAATATTCATGTAAAGACTATTTATTTAATGAATATTATTTTCAAATATTCATTTAAAGATTATTTACTTAATGAATATTTATATATATATATATATATATATATATATATATATATATATATATATATTCATTCGAGGTTTAATTATGAAGTGAATACTGTTTCGAATATTCACTTAAGAACTTATTTATTTCGATTATTCTGTTTAAAGATATTCTCTAGATATTTATGTATTCAATAAATATTCTTCGAGTATTTATTAAATACTTTTAAATAATTTTAAAAGTGATTTATCTTATTTAAAATTTACCTTCGACCTTCAATAATTATAAAGAATATTTCTGAGCTTTACTAATACTATTTTGTCAAGGAGAGGTTCTCAAATTCTATTTTTTTCATTTAAATCTTTCTTCTAAGAAGATTTAAATGCTCGCTCAAACTATCAAAAACATAGGGAACCTTACTTGAAAACTGTTATTTGTAATTGACTCCCCTGTCATAAACTTTCGAAGGAATCCTTCTCATTCACAGTTCAATATTGACTGCGAGTCACAATTATTTCATGACTTCTTCAATCATTCGAGAAGTAATCCGAGCCTCAAGTTTGAAATCCATCAACAAGCACTGCTTGGGAAATATTGGTGAACTCCCCTTTCCAATTCGATACGACTAGTTTGTGGAGTCTTATCAACAAGTATTACACTTGGGGAAAGGGGGACGAGTTTTATGTTTCAGAGTCATGAATTTACTCGAACTAAGAGTATTTGTGTAAGAGGCTGTAGGACAGTCCATCGTTGAAAATTGTGTAAGAGGCTGTGGGACAGTCCATCAATGAAAATCGGTGTAAGAGGCTGTAGGACAGTCCATCCTTGAAATAGGGTCCGAGTGGCACCGGTCCCGTCTAAGCCCAAAGATGGCTAGGGAGATCTGGCGTATGGTGGTGTCCATATGTTCTTCCTTCTATCGGTAGTAAAACAAATCTTGAGATACACAACCTGCGACTGATCATCGTAAGGCGGTGTCATCTGGCGCGACATACTCCAGTATTGGTTCACTATCTAGAATCTATTTATTTTCTGCAACATAATTATCAGTGTTGGCAGGATTGAAAAAGTGTTCAAAACTTATGTTTTACAATGAATTCATGCAGTATCTAGAACTGCAAGGTTATTCTAATAATATTGGCACGTGTTTAGTGCACTCTTGAAAGTATTTAAAAGAGGAAAGATGGTTCATCGATTATTGATGTTAAGCCTCAAATGGTTCGTTTCAAAAACTTTGACTCTCTTACTATCAGTTATCTCTGAGTCCTAAACTTATCAAATGGTTAAAGAATTTATATCCCGTACAGAATATTGAACTGTAGGGTGTTGTGATAAAAATGATATACGTATATGTATATACTTTCAGACTTGTGAAATACTAAAAAGGGGATCTTTTTATGGTTTGTTTTCTGTTTGATGAAAACACTTGTAGTAGTAGTATATTGAACTGCATATTTTGAAGAGTTTTCTTAAAGGTTATTTAGACTATAGCTTATACCATTTTGCTAAGGTATGAAGCTTACTATGGTTATTATGATCTCAGATTGTTCATTTGATGTTATTTCAAATGCTATACTTCCCTTATTGAAGTTCCATAGTTATAAATGTTTCAGAAATGATATTAAATATTGTTAGATATTGAATACCCCTTGTGTGTATTGGTATATATATTGTTAAGCTCTATTACTAACTTGTTGGGCAATTCTTTCGCTCATACTTGTTTGTTTTCAAATATTAACCTTTCAGAGGAAGGTAGACGGTTGAGGCTTATCTGCATGGCTCAGAAGAAGCAGGCAGTATGCCGTTATGAAGATGATATGATCCAGAAAAGCTATAGCTGGAATAAGTTATATGTAAGTATACTGATGTGTAATATTTATATTACTTTGTGCAGGATAGCACTAGTTGCTGGTGTACTTCTCAACGAAGCTATACTGGTAGTATAGGATTTGTAATACATGGTGTGATGTAATTGAATGGATGTAATGAATTGAGTAATGTAAGGTTTTAGTTCTTGTTTCTAACCCTATAACCCAAAAGATGCTTGGTGGTTGGGGTCTCAATTGTTGTATTTCAGTTAGTAAATGACTAAAGATGGTTTAATGTTGTTAAACAGGTGATTTGTTATTTAGGATTTCCGCGTAACGACCAAATCCTACAATTTCATGTGTCATAGGCAATACCTTTGTGGACAAGGCATTACTTGACTTAGGCGCTAGTGTGAACTTGCTTCCATTTTCGGTCTATCAAGCCCTAGGTTTAGGATTGCTTCAAAGAACTAATGTTACACTTCAATTACCCGATCGTTCTGTCAGAGTTCCTAAGGGGATTATTGAAGACGTACTAATTAAAGTAAGTGACTTTTTCTTTCCCGTTGACTTTATAGTCCTAGAAACCGAACCGGTCAAGAGCCCTAAGAATCAGATTCCTATCATTCTAGGAAGGCCATTTCTAGCCACCTCCAATGCTTTGATTAATTGTAGAAATGGATTAATGAAACTAACATTTGGGAACATGACCATTGACCTCATTATTTTTCACATAGGGAAACAACCCGATGATTTCTATGATCAACATATGGATGTCAATTTAATTGATGATATAGTTGATCAAGAATTCATCAACCCTAATGATGCTCTTGATTTTTGTTTAAAACACTTTGGTCAAAATTGGGATGATTCTGAATATACAAATGAGGTCAATGCAATGTTAGATTCCACCATTCCTACAAATAACCAAGCATGTGAATCACCTCCTTTGCAACTTTTCGAAGCTAGTGAACCCGTTGAGTCAAAGCCGCCCGATTTAGAACTCAAACCTTTTCCCAACACTCTTAATTACACCTTTTTAGGTCCTAACGAGTCTCTTCCCGTTATAATTGCCTCTAATTTTACCAAGTCACAAGAGGATGAGCTTGTAAGTGTGCTTAGAGAACATAAGGAAGCCATAGGTTGGAGTATCTCGGATATTGAAGGAATTAGTCCGGCCATTGTCCAACATAGGATTCACTTAGTTGATGATGCCAAACCAGTTCGTGAGCCACAAAGGCGGTTGAACCCTACCATGATGGAAGTCGTTCGGAAGGAAATTCTTAAGTGTCTAGATAATGGAATCATTTATCCCATTTCTGATAGCTCTTGGGTTAGCTCGATTCAGGTAGTACCTAAAAAGTCGGGTATTACCGTGGTGACTAACGAGAACAACGAGCAAGTTCCTACTCGTGTCCAATCCGGTTGGAGGGTGTGCATAGCCTATAGGAAACTCAATGATGCCACTAGAAAAGACCACTTTCCTTTACCGTTCATAGATCAAATGTTAGAAAGGTTAGCGGGTCATGCCTACTACTATTTTCTAGATGGTTATTCCAGATATTTCCAAATACCCATAGCTCCCGAAGACCAAGAGAAGACCACCTTCACATGTCCCTTTGGAACTTTTGCCTATCGTCGATTAGCTTTTGGACTTACCACTGCCCCGGCTACCTTCCAAAGGTGCATGATGAGCATCTTTTCTGATATGGTAGGTGAATTCCTAGAAATTTTCATAGATGATTTCTCCATCTTTGGTTCGTCTTTTCATCAATGCCTAAACCATCTTGAGTTAGTCTTAAAACGGTGTAAAGAAACCAACCTCGTTCTTAATTAGGAAAAATGCCATTTCATGGTTAAAGAAGGAATCGTTCTTGGTCATAAAATTTCTGAAAAGGAGATTAAAGTAGATAAATCCAAAGTTGACCTCATTGCCAATCTACCCCCACCAACATCGGTCAAAAGGAATTCGTTCCTTTTTAGGACATGCTGGTTTTTATAGGCGTTTCATTAAAGATTTTAGCAAAAAGGCTAGACCCTTGACCACCCTTCTTGGCAAAGATGTTAAATTCGAGTTCACTAGTGATTGTTTACAATCTTTTGAACACCTTAAGAAAGAGTTGACCTCGGCCCCGATTATCAAGTCTCCCGATTGGAGTCAACCTTTCGAGTTAAAGTGTGATGCATCTAATTACGCATTAGGGGCGACATTAGGACAACGAATCAATAAGATACCTCATGTCATATATTACGCTAGTAAGACCTTAAATGATGCGCAACTTAATTACTCTACCACCGAAAAAGAGCTCCTAGCCGTGGTCTTTGCCCTCGAGAAGTTTAGGTCTTATCTTATTGGTTCGAAAATCATTGTTTACACCGATCATTCCGCCCTTCGATATCTCTTCTCTAAGAAAGACTCAAAGGACCGATTGATTAGGTGGATCTTGTTGCTCCAAGAATTTGACCTAGAAATTAGGGGTAAGAAGGGGTCTGAAAATGTCGTTGCCGATCATCTTTCTCGATTAGTAGTGGAGTCCACCATTGACTCGCCTTCGAATGAATCCTTCCTCGATGAACATCTTCTTTCCATTTCTACTCCTCCTTGGTTCACCGATATTGTCAACTACCTTGCAACCGGTGACATCCCCTCTCATTGGTCTACACAAGATAGATCAAAAATTTTCTCACAAGTCAAACACTTCTTTTGGGACGACCCGTATCTCTTTAAATATTGTCCCAAACAAATCATTCGGAGGTGCGTCCCAAACCATGAGTTTCGAAGTATCCTTTCCTTTTGTCATGATCAAGCTTGTGGAGGTCATTTTATTGCAAAGAAAACAGCAGCTAAAATCCTCCAAAACAGTTTTTATTGGCCTAGTTTGTTTAAGGATGCTGCTGAATTCTGTGCCGCTTGTAGTAGGTGTCAACACTTAGGAAAGATCACTAGGAGAAATATGATACCAATGAGTCCCATCTTAATCATTGAGATTTTTGATGTGTGGGGCATAGATTTTATGGGTCCCTTTCCTAATTCTTTTGGCAACCTCTACATTCTCTTAGCTGTTGATTATGTGTATAAGTGGGTAGAAGCCATACCGACTAAGTCCAATGATAACAAGGTTGTCCTTAAATTCTTAAAAGAGAATATCTTTTCTCGATTTGGCACACCTAGGGCTATCATTAGTGACCAAGGTACGCACTTTAAGAATCGTCAATTTGAGTCCCTTTTGTAAAAGTACTCAATTACTCATAGGTTGGCTACCCCTTATCATCCTCAAACTAGTGGTCAAGTTGAAGTCTCGAGTAGGCAAATTAAGCAAATTTTAGAAAAAACTGTCAACTCGAATAGGAAGGATTGGTCCATCAAACCGATAGATGCCTTATGGGCCTATCGGAACGCTTTTAATACTGTTTTGGGCATGTCCCCTTACAGAATTGTGTTTGGCAAAGCCTATCACTTGCCCGTTGAACTAGAGCATAAGGCCTTGTGGGCCATTAGAGATTTTAACTTTGACTTACCAACCGCCAGTAGTCATAGGAAGTTGCAATTGTCAGAACTAGAGGAATTAAGAAATGAGGCCTATGAAAATGCTAAAATCTATAAAGAAAGAACTAAACTTTTTCATGATAAATCCATCTTGAGAAAATCATTTTCTCCAGGGCAAAAAGTTCTTTTATACAATTCTAGGCTTCATTTATTTCCCGGGAAATTGAGATCTAGGTGGGAAGGTCCTTACATTGTTAGGACCGTTTTTCCTCACGATGCTGTTGAAATTGAAAATCCTAAAAATGGTGATATATTTAAAGTTAATGGACAAAGACTCAAACCATTTTTAGAGCTGCCACTTGATCCCGAGGAAGAGGTTATCCACCTCATCGATCCATGATTCAAGTAAGTTTCTTCAGTAGGTAGTTGTAAATTCTCTTCTATCCCTTATCAGGTATTACCTCGTTCTCCTTTACTCATTCTCTTGCATTTGCATACATTGAGGACAATGCATGATTTAGGTATGGGGGATGGTTTTTAGTTTAAATATAAAAATCAGAATATCCAAAAAAATTAAAAAATGAAGAAATCACAAAAAGAGTTGTAGAATTGTAAATAGTAGAGTTTTAATCTTATTCTAGTCTTGTTAATTGATTGCTAGTTGCTTGATGCACCCTTACATGCTATGATAATCTTGTGTTCCTTTAACTTTTGATTGAGAAGTGATTTGCTAAGTTCATGTCCACACACTTACACTAGCAAGGTGAAACTAGTAGACTTATTTGATTTGTGCAAGAAATTAGAAGATCATGATTAGGTGTAAGATGATTTGGTTTTCATGCTTTGAGTACAAGTAGGTGCATTGAGGATACCTTTACTTGAGATTGATTATGTTCTACCACACCAAGTGAGTTTTGAGCCCATATGCACATCTTTTGCATTTATATTCTTTTGCTTGAGTGTCCACTTGTCATTTGCATTGCTAGCACTTGTTTGAGTTCTTTATTGAAACACATGACATGGATTGGTGATAAGATGATAAAGGCATTTAGGAATAACCCATATTTCCAAAATATCAACACCGTTCTTATGTGATCAATTAGTTACCCCTTTGAGCTTAATCAAATTTTTCGGTGACACACCACATTACTCGCCTAAGACCTTTTTTCTTGTACAGCCTTACGTGTACTTGATCCCAATTTGTCAAAGGCTAGTAGGAACTTGAGGGAGTAATAAGGTGTGTGAAATGGGTTTACTTTTGTTCATAATTTTTGAGGAAATATATGTTTTGTTGGTTACCTTGTTAGTCGATTTTCAAGTTAAATCTAAAGGAGGATTATGGTTTCTTATAGCTCTCATAAAAAAAAAAGAATATATATATATATGTGTGTGTGTGTGTGTGTGTGTGTGTGTGTGTGTGAGCATATTTATGTTTTTGTAATTCTCCTTCAGTCGACTAGTCAAGTCTTTTTGTTGAAAGTAGAAAAATAATTGTGTGGGGAGGAAGTTTGGTGTTGTGCATGATTTCCATGGTGACTACTAGCTTTTGACACTTCACCTTGTTTTGGCCTTACTTGATATACCCTGTTCCTAGCCCCATTACAACCCAAATAAAGACCTTTTGATTGTCATCATTGATGTATGTTGTGTTTAAGTTAGAATGATACCAAATGTCAAGCATGCTTTTGATTTTGTTGGAATTGAGTGATACACTTATCCTTGTTCTTGAGTGAATATTCTTTTGTGAGTGAAATGTGAGGTATTGCTTGTTTCTTTTGCATATAAGATCTCAAGTACGTGGTCACAACTAATATAGATATAAGTCAAGTTCGTTCCCACAGAGATCTGGTTTAGGTTTTAATTCAGCTAATGTACCTATGCAACAATGTATGGTTTTTATTCACTGCTAAGACAAATAACAAATTTGGGTTCTGATTAACTAAGATTAACTAACAAGCAATTTAACAAACTAATAATTACTTAACTAATGAGAATTAAAATCGAATTACTTATATGAGAATAAACATGGGATCCTAACTTCATTAATACTTCGCTTAGAGTTGATGCCTGTTTTTACTAATTCACGCAAGCGTACGTGGTCACAAGTAATATAGAATTAAGTTGAGTTCGTTCCCACAGAGATCTGGTTTTGGTTTTAATTCAGTTATTGTACCTATGCAACAATGTATGGTTATTACTCACTGCTAAGACAATTAACAAATTTGAGGTATTGATTATCTAATTTAACTAAGATGCAAATTAACAAGAATGAGATCTAATTGACTAACGAGATTCAAAACTAATTTACTTATGAGAATAAAAACATGGGATACTAACTTCATTAAATACTTCGCTTAGATCTGACACCTTTAATCATTATACGCAATGGTTATGATATCTGATCGGATAACACGAAACAAGTACACGCTACCTCTCAGCATACGTATACCAAACTACCCATACATCCACAAAAGAGATAGAAGATGAATAGACACCAATTATGCTTAGACCCTATATGTCTATAGAATTTGAAAACATAACAGTTGAGGAACAAGTTATCCATAAAGATCACACAGGGCAACATAATATATTTCTATTTATGCTACGAATCATGTTGATAAACAATCATGAACCTATGCTAGCATGGCAAGTTCTAAATCTCAAAATCCACTTTCACTTCACAAGATTAACCATACGAGGATATCAGATATACATCACACACAGATCTTTAAAGCATCAAGATACTAAAGCTCCATAAATAAATCCATTAGAATCCCATGACAACGATTAGTTCAAAATCGAACCGTTCGTCACCATGGGATTTGATGAAAACATGATATAAAACAAAGTATGAATGAAAGTAGTATTAATATTAGAATAAAGAGTTGAGAAAACAAATCTAGAATCCAGAGTATCGCATAATTTAGAAGAATACAAAAGTAGATCGTAGAACTCCGATTGCTGTCACGTCCTTCGGAATCTGTCTCCAAGTCTGAATCTCTAGTTCTAGCTCTCTCTTTGTTTCTCTATGTTATTTTATGATGGTAGGATGTGTTTATATATGCCACAGGAGTCTTTTCCAGCAAGAAAAGTCATAAAATGGCAATTTAATTCGAAACGGGAAAGAAAATCAGATTTTTCAGCATGTTCGTGCGCACCCTGCGCGGTTGCGCAGTCTGCGCAGCCACTTTCTGCCAAAAATTTTATTTTGCTTTAGTCTTCAAAAAAATTCCCCAAGCTTCGCGTGGACAGTAAGATCGTTGAAAACGGACTTCTTGAACTCCAGATATGGCCAAAACAGTGTAGACTGCGCAACCTACCGGCAAATCAAAATTTTCCACAATTTGCTCATTTCTCTTCCGTTTTCTCTTCCGATTCTTTTGCCACTTCCCGTTCTTCAGTTCTTGAGTGTGAATCCACCATGAATCATGCAAATGTATCTCCCAATTTCAAGATACTAAAGCTCCATAAATAAATCCATTAGAATCCCATGACAACGATTAGTTCAAAATCGAACCGTTCGTCACCATGGGATTTGATGAAAACATGATATAAAACAAAGTATGAATGAAAGTAGTATTAATATTAGAATAAAGAGTTGAGAAAACAAATCTAGAATCCAGAGTATCGCATAATTTAGAAGAATACAAAAGTAGATCGTAGAACTCCGATTGCTGTCACGTCCTTCGGAATCTGTCTCCAAGTCTGAATCTCTAGTTCTAGCTCTCTCTTTGTTTCTCTATGTTATTTTATGATGGTAGGATGTGTTTATATATGCCACAGGAGTCTTTTCCAGCAAGAAAAGTCATAAAATGGCAATTTAGTTCGAAACGGGAAAGAAAATCAGATTTTTCAGCATGTTCGTGCGCACCCTGCGCGGTTGCGCAGTCTGCGCAGCCACTTTCTGCCAAAAATTTTATTTTGCTTTAGTCTTCAAAAAAATTCCCCAGGCTTCGCGTGGACAGTAAGATCGTTGAAAACGGACTTCTTGAACTCCAGATATGGCCAAAACAGTGTAGACTGCGCAACCTACCGGCAAATCAAAATTTTCCACAATTTGCTCATTTCTCTTCCGTTTTCTCTTCCGATTCTTTTGCCACTTCCCGTTCTTCAGTTCTTGAGTGTGAATCCACCATGAATCATGCAAATGTATCTCCCAATTTCAAGATAGTAACCCTGCACCATTCTTACTAAAAACGAATCAAAAACACGACATACTTGAGGCCAAGTTAATCAATTTAAGCCGAAACGAAGCGTTCCAAGTGGATATAAAATCCACTTATCACACCCCAAAACTTAAATCGATGCTTGTCCTCAAGCATAAAACAGACTCGATACTACCTAATGCAATGCAATGCATGAATGCAACTAACATGAAAATGCAACGATCCCCTTAGATTAACCAAAACCAATCAACAAGCAAATATCTCAAAGAAATGCAATACGTCCAAACAGAACTCGACTAAGTCCCCGTATACTAACAATACATGACAGAAACGTGGGTGTGTGCGATGCTTATCAGATATACTCCTAACACTAGATCAAAAATCAAAGCCATTCTTCGCCAAGACAATCACAAGTTTATAAATAGAATGAACGGTAAACACTTCATAACCTAGCAACACCTCCATCATCATTTGAGTTAGACAGGAATTCATGCTTTATTACTAACAACTACGACACATAATGATATACACAACAACGCATGCTTATTTAACTGGCAATGGATGAGACCCCAAAAGGCTTATACAATAATACCCATGTAGCGAGCGTTGGGTTAGTGGATCCTAGACTATAAAAGCCTAAGGTCACTAGGCACAAAGTCCCCTAGAACTTAATTGCTCGAGTATTAAAGAGCTCACCCTGGTTAATTTTGCATTTACAATTCACACAACTTTTTTTTTCTTTTTTTTTTCACACAACTAAATTGGAATGTGTACGTTTCGCTCCATCACATCCAACCCTAGACTACTCATGAATATGAGCGGCTACTAGCCTTTTTGACACAACTAACTTTTATTAACAATTAGCATGAGATCCCTGGTTTCCCCCAAACTTAGACTTTAGTGCTCCTATGCCATCAAGGGAATAACTAAAATTCTAAATATAAACAAGTGATTAAATCTCAAACAACCAAACAAGCATGATCTCAACCTAGCCCAAAAGCAAACGATGAGACTGTGTAAAAATTGTGTTTCTGAAGCATGCAAGTCAATTTCATAAGAACTATAAATCATCCCTCTATTCATCTTTACCACACTCAATTAGACATTGACCTACCAATCAGAATTAGCTCATCTTAAAGGATCATGAAATATGCATGCTATGCAAATGCAACTAAAATAGACTCACATGGTATAAAAACAAAATAGCAATGCCCTAAATGAAACAAACATGCAATAATACGAACAAAACATGAATGAATTACACTAACATGCAAAATATGATTTCCTACATGAACACAATGATACAAACAACTACCACATAATACTTATCCCCAAACCACCCCCAAACTTAAGATATTCAATGTTCCCATTGAAGGTAATAAAAGAGATAGAAGAAAACTGACCTTAACATATGGGTTGCCTTCCACGAAGTGCCTTTATTTAAAGTCTTTAGCTAGACATGGCAATGGCTTTTTCTCTTGACAATGTCTACAACGTATCTCTATATGGCCATTTAATTATCTTTTCTGGAGCTATATCCTTGATTACAAGTTTCAGCCTTCTTTGCTCCTCAAAAGTGTCAGTAACATTACTCTCTTCACTACCTAACAAGTTAGCAACAATAATCATAGGCAAAGTAGATGATTGACCCAAATATGCATACCTCAGGTGATCTGGTAGTTTAAACTTGAGTTTGGAAGCCTCTTCAACATGATGATTTTCATTATTAAGTACCAAAGACTGATCAAGAGTGGTAATAGACGGATTAGGAACGGAAGTAGGTGGTTCACCAACAGAAGTCTTAACAACAGACATAGGATCAAAAGAACTATCCTTAAGTTGAATTTCATGCTTAGAGCAAATAGCATTCAGTTCCTCTAACATCTCATCAGAAGTAAAATTCTTGTATAACTCTTGAAGATCTTCATTACCCTTATACTCGAACAAAACATCTTTCTCAAGAAAAGACTCAATTGTACTATCCTCAAAGATTTGACCATGGAATAACCTCATCAGTCAGCACCTTAAAATCCCAGAGATTAGCCAAGCCTAGTGACTCACACTCTTCCTCCTCATCACTATCCACCATAGGTTCTGACAAAACAGAATGTTCTTCTTTTTCTGTAGGGTCCTGATCATGAATTTCTTCTTCATCCTCAATTGCTGAATTCTGATCGTTCGTGACTTTTCCAGATCTGAGTGTTATGGAATTAACCTGCTCCATGCCATCTTGTTTTCCCGGATTTACCTCTGTGTCACTAGGAAGAACTCCCTGCGGCCTGTTGAGTAAGGCACTTGCAAGTTGCCCTATCTGATTTTCCAACGTCTTGAGAGATGCTGTCTGACTTTTACACATCAATCTAAACTCTTCCAATTCAGATTTTTCCTCAGACGACTGACCAGCACTCCCATGAAATTGTTGATGGAATCCTAGTGACTGAAACTGTTGCCTTGGGGCATACTACTGAAAACCTGAAGGATTGAACGGTTTAGCTCCAAATTGTTGCCCTTGAAACGGCTGATAAAGCTGTTGTGGCTGTTGGAAACCACCTTGATTGTTGCTCCAGCTGAAATTAGGATGATAGATGTTGGGAGCTGGCTGCTGCGATCTCTGAAAATTGCTCACAAACTGCGCTGATTCAATAGATATGGCACATTGAGTCGTCTCATGTGTTGCGACAATCAGATCGTGGCCCTACGATTTTTGATAAAATAAATTAACGAGTACGAATAGAAAAGTCACCTTGTTAACGGTTGATTCCACGCTCTTCTATTGTATTCCCAAATTCCCTTGAGCGAAGTGTGGCCTTCGTCTTCTCAAGTTAACCTCTCTTCTTGCTCCTGGGTGGCTACAAAATTTCTTGACCAACCCTAGCAAGAAGAGAATAAGAATATATATATATATAGGGCTACAATAGGGATCATGGATAATTAGGTTAGGCCTCCCAATAACATTCCGAGCCCAGCCCAATGTCATTTAATATTAATTCAATCCACTAAAGAATTAATATTTGCACTACCTTTCCTAATACCGTAATTTAATTAATTAATTCGGTTCCAATATTATTTGCTTATTAAATTCCCCATGTTTAAAATATCTCATGTCCATTAATTAAATAAATTACTGATAATTCATTTAATTAATATCTTTTATCCTTGATCATCCACTCAACCTTTATTTAATTATGCCGGAATAAATCCACCTGCAGGGTTTCACATAATTAAATCTTTTTGAGCTTTCAAGGGGACATCATTAACCCGAATATTATCAGGACATGGATTGCTTCAATAAATAATATCCACCATATATATTATTCCATCACCCAAAATATAATTATTTAATTCATAAGAATTATTTCATATATAAATCAAAGCATGTAAATAATATACACGTGTCAATTATTATATCTGGATTAAGAACCTAAGCATTAATAATAACATAGAATCTTAGTTCACCTTCTTAATCAGTATAAGGGAACAATTCTAAATTTGATCCTGTTCAATATACACAAAGTATACTAGTATTATTTAATAGTCAATATAAACTATTCTAAATAATACTACAGCCATACCAGTGGATTGTCCAAAACCACCTGTGCTGTGAATCTTATTATATTATATAAACCGTATTTAACAATCTAATATTCTGTATCCCATTTGATACTAGATTATCCACAATATATAATATTAGACATCATGTAAACATCTAAATGATTCTCAATTAAACTGGCTAGAAATAAATATATATACTTCAAATAAATATTTTCAGTATACACCAACATCATGTGCGCCCGCACATAGCTCACAAACACTAGCAACTTGAGGCACCCCATGCTTTGACATAGAATCCAATTTCTTATTAAGTGCCTCTAGCTGAGCTGCTGGAGCTGTGACTGTATTAACTTCCAGAATTCCTGCTATTTTGCCTTGTGATAATCTCTGAGTTGGATTCTGGTATTCATTTACAGCCATCATCTCAATCAACTCATAAGCTTCCTCATAGCTCTTAGCCCATAGAGCTCCACCTGATGTTGCATCTAGCATGGGTCTTGACTGTGCACCCAAGCCATTATAAAAGCAGTTAATCACCATCCAATCAGGCATCCCATGATGTGGACACTTCCTTAGCATCTCCTTATATCATTCCCAAGCCTCGCACAAAGATTCTCCAGACTGCTGTGAAAACTGAGTAATAGCATTCCTGATTGCTGCGGTCTTTGCCATGGGGAAAAATTTAGTGAGAAATTTCTATGCAAGATCCTCCCATGTCAAAATAGAACCTGCTGGTAGAGAGTGCAACCAGCCCTTAGCTTTATCCCGTAGAGAAAATGGGAAAAGTCTCAATTTCACAGCAACCTCAAACACACCGTTACTTCTGAAAGTATCACAGATCCCAATGAAATTCCGGATGTGCATGTTAGGATCTTCAGTTGGAGAACCCCCAAACTGAACTGAGTTCTGCACCATCTGAATTATGCTAGGCTTGATCTCGAAATTGTTAGCTGCAATAGCTGGCCTGACAATGCTAGACTGAATATCATTGATTTTCGGTTGAGAATAATCCATCAATGCTTTCGCTGCTGCTGCTGGTTCTCCCATTGCTACGGTTGTTTCAAGTTCCTCAAGTACCTGAAACACCAAGAACTAAACAAGATAGATGAGAAAAACAAATCCGAGTCAGTGAAATTTAACGACCATTGATGACAAGCACATAGTGGTAAATATTCCCGCCTATCACGCGGGTGACCCCGGTTCGTTCCCCGGCAGCAGTGCCAAAAACTTTTTTTTACTAATTCACGTAAGCGTACGTGGTCACAAGTAATATAGAATTTAGTTGAGTTCGTTCCCAAAGAGATCTGGTTTTGGTTTTAATTCAGTTATTGTACCTATGCAACAATGTATGGTTATTACTCACTACTAAGATAATTATCAAATTTGAGGTATTGATTATCTAATTTAACTATGATGCAAATTAACAAGAATGAGATCTAATTGACTAACGAGATTTAAAACTGATTTGCTTATGAGAATAAAAACATGGAATCCTAACTTCATCAAATACTTCGCTTAGATCTGATGTCTTTAATCACTATATGCAATGGTTATGATATCTGATCAGATAACATGAAACAAGTACATGCTACCTGTCAGCATACGTATACCAAACTACCCATACATCCATAAAAGAGATAGAAGATAAATAGACACCAATTATGCTTAGACCCTATATGTCTATAGAATTTGAAAACATAACGGTTGAGGAACAAGTTATCCATAAAGATCACACAGGGCAACATAATATATTTCTATTTATGCTACGAATCATGTTGATAAACAATCATGAACCTATGCTAGCATGGCAAGTTCTAAATCTTAAGATCCACTTTCACTTCACAAGAGATTAACAATTCAATTTAGATGTTAGCTACGCATCTAAAAGCATTAAGATCAACCATACGAGGATATCAGATATACATCACACACAGATCTTTAAAACATCAAGATACTAAAGCTCCATAAATAAATCCGTTAGAATCCTATGACAATGATTAGTTCATAATCGAACCGTTCGTCACCATGGGATTTGATGAAAACATGATATAAAACAAAGTATGAATGAAAGTAGTATTAATATTAGAATAAAGATTTGAGAAAACAAATCTAGAATCCAGAGTATCGCCTAATTTAGAATAATACAAAAGTAGATCGTAGAACTCCGATTGCTGTCACGTCCTTTGGAATCTGTCTCCAAGTCTGAATCTCTAGTTCTGGCTCTCTCTGTGTTTCTCTATGTTATTTTATGATGGTAGGATGTGTTTATATAGGCCACAGGAGTCTTTTCCAGCAAGAAAAGTCATAAAATGGCAATTTAATTCGAAACGGGAAAGAAAATCAGATTTTTCAGCATGTTCGTGCGCACCCTGCGCGATGGCGGAGTCTGCCTAGTTTCTGCACAGTCTGTGCAGCCACTTTCTGCCAAAAAATTTATTTTGCTTTAGTCTTCAAGAAAATTCCCTAGGCTTCACGTGGACAGTAAGATCGCTGAAAACGGACTTCTAGAACTCCAGATATGGCCAAAATAGTGTAGACTGCGCAACCTACCGGTAAATCCAAATTTTCCACAATTTGCTCATTTCTCTTCCGTTTTCTCTTCCGATTCTTTTGCCACTTCCCGTTATTCAGTTCTTGAGTGTGGATCCACCATGAATCATGCAAATGTATCTCCCAATTTCAAGATAGTAACTGTGCACCATTCTTACTAAAAATGAATCAAAAACACGACATACTTGAGGCCAAGTTAATCAATTTAAGCCGAAATGAAGCGTTCCAAGTGGATATAAAATTCACTTATCAATGCCTTTAATCAAAGTATGTGATGGTTATGATAACTGATCTGACAACACGAAACAAGTATAGGCTACCTCTCAGTATACGAATACCAAACTACTCATACATCCACAAAAGAGATAGAAGATGGGTAGACACCAATTATGTTTAGACCCTATATCTCTATAGGATTTGAAAACATAACGGTTGAAGAACAAGTTATCCATTAAGATCACATAGGGCAGTATAAGTATTCTCATCTTACACTACGAATCACATTGATAACAATCATATGCTAGCATGGCAAGTTCTAAATCTCAAGATCCACTCTCGCTTCACAAGAGATTAACAAAACAACTTAGATGTTAGCTACGCATCCAAGAAGAATAAGCACAACCATACAAGGATATCAAGAGTTCATCACACAGAAATCTTTAAAGCAAACAAACTACTAAACTACATAGATAAATCCGTTAGAATCCCAAGACAACGATTAGTTCTTAATTGAACCGCTCGTCATCATGGGATCTGATGAAACCATGATAATAAACACAGTATGAATAATAATAAAACTAGAATAATAAGGTTTAGAAAACAAATCCAAAATCCAAAATAATGCCTAATAGAAGGATGAAAGGATGTAGATCTAGATCTCCGTTGCTTGTCACGAGCGTTAGGAATCCTTCTCCAAGTCTCTCTCTTCTCCCTCTGTGTTTATTCTAAGTAATCATACAAATTACAATGATACAATGTGTTTTTATAGGCCCTAGAAGTCTTGCCCAACAAGAAAAACCCAAAATTACATTTTAAAATCGAAACTAGAAAGATAATAGAGTTTTTAGGAGGAAAAATCGAAAATTCCAGCAACTCTGCCAGGCCGCGGCGCGAACTCCAGGCCACGGCGCACTTCTGTTTCTGCCCAGCCAGGCTGCAGCGCGCCTGCTAGGCCGCGGCGCACCCCTGCTGCTGTCCGGAGTGATTTTCTTCGTCATTTCGTCGTTCTTTTCCTGATTTCTCTTGTTCTTTCTTCGAGCAATGCCATCCTCGATCCTAGAACTCAAAACTCTCCTAAGATTTGTATGAAACTTGGTCTCAAACTCTCCCAAGATTTGTATGGAAAACTTCATTCTTTATTCTACTCTTGAAATCCACCAAAAATCACGAAATTCGCCAAACCTAACCGACGATTCGTAACCCTGCACAACTAAACGAAACACATCAAAAACACAATAAAACCCGAGACCAAGACATCAATTTAAGCCAAAATGGAACGCTCCAAGTGGATATAAAATCCACTTATCAGGTGTGCTCTTGTAGACTTAGCATGGTTTCCAATAATTTTTGCACTTGACATGAACTTGTAATCATTCTTGCATGCTTATTTAAGTAGACTATGTGAATCCTTGTACTTTCCACACCAAGACTTTGCAAATTCATTTTGATTCTTAAGTTGATGTGTCATGAGAGGACATGTATGTGTGGTGTTGCATTTCTATGTAATCTTTTATAAGAACTAGATGGATTTTGTGGGTACATTCACTATAGGCCCTCACGAGACCTCACTCGTTGTGACACCCCTAGATCCGGGGTCAGGGATCCAGGTCATCACGGTCCAATTTCCATTTAAACATACTATACTCTTGATACTTAATTAATTTAATGACATTATATACACACACTATTGACCACATACGTATAACAACACACCAGTCATATGCCCAGAGAATAGCATCCATCATTAAAAACAGTTAAAGTAAAGTTATTATTACAAACCCAATATATTTAAGTAGCATTGTTGAAAACACTTCTGCAGGAAGCATATCAACAGCCAAATATATTACAACAGTCTTTTGATTAACTTACACACGTCTACTCATACCCTGGATATATATATGTAGGCTACCTCAGGAATAGGCTACAGATCCCTATCATATATCCCCGCCCTTACCCGCTTCCGGGGTGTGGTGTGACGTATCGGCGGCATCTGCTATAGCTATGATATAAACATAGGCAAGAGTGAGCTAAAATAGCTCAGCAAGATAAAGTTTTAAATCCTGTTTGAAGTAAAACAATTTATAAAAGCTTTGGAAGTGTTGGTTGTTCATTTAACAAAGTTGTTTCAATAAAGAATACACGATGAAGTTACAAAGTAAGGTAGGGAAAACATTTTCAAAATTATCTATATTATGTTTGCAGCAATACACCAACATAAACTTGCTTGCTATTCATTATAAAGATATAATATCAGTTTCTCTTCTAATTCCTTGGTTCCATTCATTGTATCATACCATTTCATCTTTTTCCAACATACTAATGCAATGAAATTTTCAGCAATTATTTAAGAGTTTAGGGGATCTTCACCATTTCCAGATACGACAGGACGATGATCAGTCGCCCTATACGTACCTGTTCCTGTTTACTACTAGTAGAAGGAATAACCCTCTCCGGTAATCATCCCTGGATGAAAGTTCTCCACAATCCCCCTTCGGCAACACATGGACCGGAATAAAATATTGCAAGCTGGACTTCATTGAACTCAGCCCAAAGACAGGATCCCCATTATCGAAGTTCTTATTCCATTTATTCCAAAAATTTCTTTTTCATAATTCCATTTACCAAATTACCCTTTTTATCCATAAAGTACCTTGCATTATTTGTATTCGTGAATAATTTCAGAAATCAAAAACATTTCCATTGCAATGCAATAATATGAAATCATGTATATATATATATATATATATATATACATTTTCAACAAAACCATTTTCCTGGAATTTTATAATTTAATAAAGTAAAGATAAAAGAACTCTTGCCTGGAAGGGTCGTAGGGGTAACGTGTCTCCGATCAGTCCGGTGATCTATAAACAATCCCAAAATTATTCAAGGTTAATCACTTAACATTTTTGAAAAGCTAAGTATATACTTTACTTA
The DNA here is from genome assembly GCA_036435485.1 of Saposhnikovia divaricata. Classification (NCBI taxonomy): domain Eukaryota; kingdom Viridiplantae; phylum Streptophyta; class Magnoliopsida; order Apiales; family Apiaceae; genus Saposhnikovia; species Saposhnikovia divaricata. The sequence continues at coordinate 61,394,784 of CM071595.1, read as the reverse complement.
GGTTAAACTCATTTTCAAGTTAACTCATTGGACATCCCCCTAACATAACTCTTTATTATCATCATTATAATCAACACTGGCTCAATATCAAGGCATTGCATGGTACTTATGCTTGGGGTACTTAAGTCATATAAGTTCTAGTGTCGATCGTTTACTATAAAAGATTACACCTCGCGAGTTATTGACCGTTTTCTAAGTGATTTCCAAATGTTATTACTAAGTACGCTCTTAAAGAATCCGTTCGCACTTAACTTAGATTCGAACATTTTTATAAAATTTAAAAACGATCCAATTGACATAAGGTTTTCTCTCACACCTTCCTTATGGTATCTAGTATTTAATTACCATGATTCTCAACCAAATTATTCATATTAAGGGGGTTCAATTCCGGTTAGGAACTCGTACTTATGGTTTTGAACCACTTTTAGTAATTCGGTCATAACTCCTAAACTGTAAGTCCGTTTGTTTCGATTCTTTCGCCAAAACGATCTATGACTCGAGAACTACAAGGATAGGTCAGGTTATTGTTAAGGTCAGAGGTTATTTATCTCGGGTATGCTCTGTTTTAAAGGTTAATGAAATTTTGGCATTACGACGGCTGTAAATCGGATATTTCCAAAATCAAATCTTTCTAATAACCATGGTTTCCACTCCAAATCACACATACATGTTATTTACCTTCGAACTAAGGCCAAGCACTGCCTTTCCATTCATATAAACTACTTTAACAATTATCAATACCCGATCATATTTTTCATGCTTTAAACATACATAATAGCACTAAAACTCAAACAATTCTCATAATCCATCAAGGGTTTCAAGTATTATACCTTTGTTTCAAGCTTTATAACGCTAATATACTCTTACAATCCTTGAACCTTGCTTATAATATCCTTTAGAAGTCATAAAACAACAATCAAAAGAAAAGAAAATTGGTAAGTTACTATTCATCATCACTTTCAACAAACTTCTGAACAAGCTAACCTTAAAGAATGATGCTAAGGTTTTGAATATACCTTCTCCTAATCTCAAGCTTTGTTTTAAGCTCTAGATTGTAGCAAGAAAATGGTGGCAAGTCCTTCCCCCCCTTTTTCTTCTTCCTTGGCCGATAGTGACAAAGAGAGAATGGTGTTTGTTTTTCTTTTCTTTAGTTTGTATTATTATTTCTTAATACATGTATTATTGATATTAATCTAAATATTGGATGCATCATCTTGCTTGTATGTTGTCTAATTGTAATTTGTCCAAGTGTCATCACCACATTATGCATCCCCCTTTTTGTACAATTACAACTAAACCATCCTTTTATTTGTCGACTTGCACTTAAGTCACTTAATTCCTCCTTTTTCCACCAATTTGATTCTCTTTGTAACTCGTTAATAAAATCAATACGTTACGACTTATAAGTAGCATTCCATTGCTTTAATGTGACACAATTCCTTAACTCCATATTATATCCCTTGATCCATTTGTATCTAGGAAATTTTTGGGTAAAATAAAAGTGCTATTCTTCAAATTTCAATATCATTTACATACACTTATTTTGTCCATGGATCGTCAATACGAACTCAGAAATCCGTTCCGGGTACTCCTATATATTATCGTCTAATAATATTCTAGTTTCCACCAAAAACATTATTCATCACTTATTTTCTTTTATTCCTTATATATTGTAAAAATGTCCTTGTCCCCTCTCGAGCGTTCCTTAACTCTTTCTCGGAACCACTAAACTAATAATAGGTATTGATTTGGATGACATGAGAAGATTCTTCCTCCTTGGAATTACCATATCTTACTTCCCTGGGAGATAGATTATTCTTATCTAAGTTGTCAGTCAGTTGCATGGTTCATGGCATATAAGCAATTAAATTCAAATCCATTCCATAATCATTCATTATAACCACCGTTACACTGATACTCCATTACATAATAAAAAATTTAATTCTTCTAAAAATCTAGGTTCTTACACTCGTCCACTAGGGCTGCCTAGGGGTTTACAGGGCTTGTTGCATATGCCAAATGCAACCGTCACACCTACGAAAATGAGTATAGGACTTTTTATCTAAATTTTCTTTTTGTTTTTGTTTTACTCGAGGACGAGCAAAAGATAGGTATGGGGGCATTTGATAAGTACATATTTTTGCATATTTTTATTACCTATTTATTGCTTGAACTCGTACTTTAATAATTTATTTTGTTGCATTTCAGGAAATTTGTGAATAAATAAAGAAATGACAAATTAAAGAAATAAAGAGCAAGGAAAGGAAAAAAAGGAAAAAAATGGCTTAAATGAAAAAAGGAAAAAGAATTAGGAGCTTGGTGGAAAAGGAATCTTTGAAGACATGTGGAAGGTGGAGATCATCCCAATACACTAAATAATTGTATGGCCAAGATCCACTCTACAAAGCTTAAGGAGGAAGGAAACATTTGGATGGCTAGGATTTCTCCACCACATTAAAAGGTGTATGGTGGAGATTAACCCAACACACCCCTAAATCCTAATTCTTATCCTATAAATATCCCTTTACTCCCCTTGTATTTATCAACTTAGATTTTAGGGTAGCTTTAATTTCTTGTTTTTTTTAGTTTCAAATCTTGTAAACACTTTTTATTTTAATGCAAAAATTCCGTTTCCTTTAATTTCTCGTCTTGTTCTTTCGTTTTTGTTTCATAGATTTCGTTATTTTCGTAAATCCGTTTAGTGGACAAAGTAGCAAAACGCTAACCACTATGGGTTGAAAATAACGATTTTTAATTTCTTCCTCGTAGTTTTAATTTTAAGTCGTAATTTTGCTCCTTTAAATTTCGATTTTATTATGGGCCATTTTAATTCTAAATCATCATTTTAGTTTAGTAATAATTTTAATTTCGTAGTTAACTTTTGTTCTTTGCGTGTTTAATTTTTAAATTAAAAAAACCCCAAAAAAGATTTTTATTTTCTTTTTCAGTACGTTTATATTCGTTTTTAATGGTTTAATTCGAAGCGTTATTCTCAATTATCTGTCTTTATTCGAAGCAAACACACAATTTCCCCTGTTATTTTCAACAAACCCAGATCATTCTTCTTCATTTTAACCATCCTTCCCCCTCCCCTCTTCTTTGCTTTCTCTGTAAACCCATTCCCCTTTTTCGTTTGTTTTCTCCTTTTAGTTTTGTTCCTAATCGTTAATTCGAGTTTTGTGATTGAGCTGAGTTTCTTTTTCGATTCTGTTTCCTTCGAGTTAACTCAATTTTTCCCTTTTTTTTCTTTTTGACGTTTTGATCTTGGTTATGTGCCGTCTGTTTTTGGTCTGTTGCTGAGTCGAATTCGCTGTGTTTCTGAGTTCAAGTCCAAGTTTTTAAGTTTTAATTTCTGTGATTCGCTGAATTTTTGCATTTGAAAGTCGAATTGTTGGTTTGCTGGTTTATTGACTGATTATTGCTACGAGTCGATTCGGTGTGCGTGTACTGAGTTGCATTTCTGTGCTGAGTTTCAATGGTCTGCATTTTGTTCATGTTTGAGTTTTGTTTTTGGTGTACTCAGTCTATTTATCGAGTTACCAATTGCTGTTTGGTTTTGTTTACATGTAGAAGTGTCTGAGTTAGTTGCTTTTTTTTCGAATGGTTTTTTGGCTTTGTGTTTTGAGACCGATTTTTTTTACTCCTGTTGTTCACTGCTATGAGTTGCCGAGCTGCTGGTTGTGATGTCGTGTGCTGTTTGTGCTGTTTGTTACAGTTATTTGAGTCGGTATTTTTACTGTTTTCATAATCGATCCTAGGTTCGGTGTTTTTGCTAATTTTCTGCTAGTTTTAGAATTGTTTTAGTGAGAACCTGCTGAGTTACTGTGTGTTTGAGTTCATACCGAGTTCTGTTTCAATTATGGGCTGAGTTACTAAGTCGAGTTGAGTTTATTTGTAGAGTTTTCGTTGATCTTTGCTGGTTCCCTGTTCATTTCGCTTCATTTTGTTGTGAGTTTTGTTATCTGCGAGTTCTTGAGTAGTGTCACTGAGTCATTGTTTTTATGATAATTGAATATTCTTGTGATTTGGTTTATGTTGGCTAGATTAATTTACAAATAGGTCATGTTAAATTTTTGTTAAAATCGGTTTTATTCCAATTTCGTTAGTAGTTGAAATTTTCTTTAGGAATTAAAATAGAAAGTAAAATCTAATTTTTCTGGTCTTTTAATTTTTAATTACTTAGATTAAAATTAGACTAAATTTAAATTTCTTTTACTAGATTAAATTTTTCATTTAGGAATTAATTAGTATAAAACCGAATTTTCCAAAACCCAATTGTTCTAGTTCGATTAAATTAAAAATTAAGATTGCAAAAATGTTAGTCTCCGTGGATCAATATCTAAAATATTTCAACGATTGAATCATGCGCTTGCGATTTAAAAATGTATTTATTTTAGCACATCAACTAGCAAAATGCCCTAGGTCATTGCATCTATAAAATCTCACAGATAACCTATCCACATAGCCAGTTTTGAATTTATTCTTGTTTGGCTTCACAGGTGCTTTGATCTTGTTGAATGAATGGTTTTGAGGTCTAGGTTTGAAGGTTGCTTTCTGTTGTTGATATTTGGGAATTTCCTGGCCATGAAAGCATATGAAGAGTTTTCCGTAGCATCTAACTCCTCAAGAGTGTAAAACTCATCTTCTTCCTTCTCCTCAACAGTCTCAGGCACCTCAACTTCAGGTTCATCATCCACTATTTCTTCTATCTTTAACTGACTTGTAGATGCTTCAAGGTCTTGAATATATTTGTTGACAATCAAGGCACATGATGTATTAACCATTCTGCCTTGGTTGGATTGGATAGCCCTCTTCTGAAGTAGCTCAAGCTCATGAGTCTTCAGTACACCATAAAGCACATCATATGTGACTCTGCTTAGATCTCTTTCTCTTAGAGAAATAACTCTTTGCTCTAGATGGTTTGGTGAAGAGAGTAAAAACTTCATATTCAGTTCCTTGGTGTTGTAAACCTTTCCATTCATCTCCAGCTCAGTCACCAGTTTGTGAAATCTTTCAAACATCTCAGTGATGCTTTCTTTAGGTTGAACCATGAAAGCTTCATACTGAGTTATCAGTATCTGTTTTCTATTTTCTCTAACCTCCTCTGTCCCTTCACATAAAATTCCAATGTGATCCCACATCTCTTTTGTTGTTGTACACAAAGCTATGTTGGCAAACATCGACAGCTCCATTGAATTTATGATAAGCATCATGAGATGGCTGTCAAGAGCAACCTTCTCTTTTTCTGTGTCTATCCATTTAGATGGTTCTTTGGGAACATAGGATCTTGGAATGGTTATTGTTCCAACAGTTGACTCAACAATCTCTTGTTGTGGAACAAATGGACCATTCTTAAGAATCTCAGGGTATAGAGGGTTAGCAGCTTTGATGAACAACATCATCTTGATCTTCCAGAGGTTGTAGTTGTCTTTGTAAAACTTCGGGACCTTCACCGTTCCTGTTGTCTTTGGTGTATTCATGATCTTTTTCTGTTTTGATCAACAACCTGGCTCTGATACCACTTGTTGAGTATGGAATACACAGACAAGAAAATACAGAGGGGGGTGAATGTATTTTCAAACTTTTCTTCAAATATGAATATTAAGAATGATTGTTTGAAGGTTTGAATATGTTTGTAACACCCCCAGACCCGGGGTTAGGGATCTAGGGTAGTCACAATCCATTATTCCATGCTGTACCTGTATTACTCACAATATACACGATCCGCCTGCTCATGACCCCACAATATACATCTCACACACACACAGAGGTTAGAGTCTCAGAAATGATACATTAAAACATCTGCGGAATAAAAGGTTATTATTACAATACCCAAATGTCTTGTTGAATCTGATATCGATGCAACCTCTAAGTGAAGGCACAATAACAACTTAACCCACTGGTTCTCATGATCCTCTTACACAATTCATACTTACACATAAAGTGAATAACAGAACTGTAGCCTGTTCCGACTAGTCCTTACTACTTCCGACGTCACTGCTAGAAACTGCTTAGGGAAAAGCTTTGCGATTACCACTCGCTTGCGGGGTGTGTGCCGTGTCTTTGGCATCCTGCTTAGCAACTATATAATATATAAAATAATAGCAAGAGTGAGCGAAAGCTCATCAAGGTAATAAAAGTATGGCATAAATCTGCCTTTAACTCAAACCCAGAATAAAACGGGTATAAGACAATAATTGCCAAAATATCTTGATACTGAAATATTTCCTCATCGGGATATATTCAAAACAGTACTATCATAGTACTTCAAATATCAATTACTATCTTTATATGAAAGATATATGAAAGATATATGCAACTCATACTTGCCGTAGCAATTATACTTACTGACATACTTGAAACATTTGCAACCATGACGCTTCCGTCAAAACATTTCATACCATCCAAGGTATAGGAAACATCATTTTCAAACCTTTCCTTTATTCCTTTCGAAAGCTTTTGTTCGAAACATTGAATAACTTTGAAAGTTCATACCACTGTCAATACTATCGATAATTGAGCACCTAGGCTTTCATTACAGTATTGCAGTACAATTCCAATTGGAAGAATGAGACTATTCTGGAGTATACCCCGATACAAGGTGATCAGCTATTGTATCGTACAAAACTTTGCTACTAGTAGACGTGTAGCGATCCTTCTTTCGAGGTCGTGGCCCTGACCGCATTCGGGTCTTTAAGCTGGACGCCGTCTCACAACGTCGCCTCTTCTGCCTTTTTAGATGGACTACGTCTCACAATGCAGCCTCTTACACTTTTTAGATGGACTACGTCTCACAACGCAGCTCTTACAATTTTTAGATGGACTACGTCTCACAACGCAGCCTCTTACACTTAAATGGACTGTGTCTCACAACGCCGCCGCTTTTCTCCAGTCCCGAGAAAGAATGCTTAAACTCTGAACCCTTACTTCCGGAAGTATTTGAAGAAGTAAGACAGATGTGTGGGTTGACCCTTTCGTTAACAGATTTTCTTTGACATTGAACTCATTTTGAAAACATATGAGGGAATTAGTCGGAGTTTTGAAGTCATTCGAGCGATGAGCGAAGGGAGAAATCAATATTTTTACTCCAAAAACCTTGGTCCCCACGTTTTGAAGGAAAATCGAAGCCTTTACTGACTAGGGTTTATTTAAAAATAATCATGGGAACCTTTATAGCACTTTCATAATACGAACAAAGTTTCAATATAACATCTTTTATAAGCCTCCAATTATTTTATAATAAATCCAAAGGTCATAAAATATTTAAAATAATTATTAAACCCTTGAATAAATTTTTAAAGAATAAATATGATTTTTAAATAATTTTGGAATTTTTAATAAGTAATAAAATAATATTTATTAAGAAATAAATCCTTAATAAATTATTCTTCAAATAAGATTCCTCAAAAGAAATAGTACTCTCCCGCTGGAATCCCTCCGGGTTTCCACGACTATCTCTATATCTCAAAATACCGACTCCCGGTCTAGAGTCAAAACAATAAATATGCTCTTATCTCTAGAGCTACAAGATACACCGGTTTACAAATACTTTACCTCAAAGATCGTATATAATCCAAAAGTCAAATTCTATTTCAACATGAAATAAGATTATCGCAAAACTGTATAGCACTATACATGGCAAATGCAGTATTATACAACAATACTTCAAAAGTATATGTTTAGAAAACTTGCCTGATGCTCGAGAAGTGGTAGGGGCTTGTGACAGTGTCGGATGATCTAGACAAAGTCAAATGAAAAACATACGATTAATCTCCTGGATAATCCACTTATAACTCAATGCTTAAACATGTAAGCGAAACACAACCAAGGCATTACTAGGTCGCTTTAGGCTCACACTAAGTCCGTGTTAGTCGACAAACACTTATGTCGAGAGTTCGTTTTAGAAATCGAGTCTCGTTCGCCCGTTTTACTAAGTGGTTTTCAAAGTTATAACCAAATACTTCTCCAAGGGGTTCCTTCGCATTTAACTTTGATTCAAACATTTTTATAAAATCGAAAAATAATCCTTTCGACATGAGGTCTTCTTTCACATCTTCATTATGACCTCTAGTATTTAATTACTAAGATTTGCAACCGAATATCTCATTTTAAGGGGGTTCAATTTAAGTTACGAACTCACGCTTGCGTTTACGAACCACTTTTACGATTTTGAATATATCTCCTAAACCGTAAATCAAAATGCTATGATTTTTTTGCCAAAATGATCTATGAATCAAGATCTACAAGTTCATGGCAGGTGCTCGACCTTACATAAAGTTAATGTCCCGGACATGCTCTGTTTTTAAGACCTAAATAAATTTTGACATTACGACGGCTTAAAAACGAATAATCCAATTTTCAAACAACCCAAATAAACATTCAACCACCACCCAACACTCATGGACACTATTCATCATCTCCCTCAACTGTTAAACTGACTACGAGGCTACAACCAAGGTTTTTCCATTTTTGTAAAACTCACACAAGATCCATGCGCCTAATAATGCACTCATGCTTAAAACTCAACCAAATCTCATAAACTAACAAAGTATGGAGGAGGGTTTTACCTTGATATGAATCTTAGAGATGCTAATAAAGTCTCACAACTCTTAAATATTTCCCAAAGGATCCTTAGGAAACCATAATAGAAAGATAGAAAACAAGAAAGATAGTTAATCATTATTCACCACTATTCATCATCACTTTGTAAAATTCATATAAAATCGAAGATAAGAGTTTGATTCTCAAATTTTTACCACACCTTCTACTCTTCAAGGGCTTTCTTTTAAGTCCTAGATCATCACCAGAGGATGCTTGAAGCTCTACTTATTGGCATTTAAAAGTTGGTGCAGAAACTGCCAAGAACAGGATAGTTCGGCTTCTTCAACTTGGGGGAGGGATTTGGCTAGGCTACACTCCTTTGTTGGCCATAAAATTTTAAAGTGTGTTTTCCATATAATTAGGAAGCTATGTTTAAAATTTGGTGATTTAAGCATGGATAGAAGTGGAGATATTAATTTTTCTTCGAGTGGTGTTTTTGCTGGGCAGTTTGTAACTCTTTGTGTTTTGCTTGCCTTATGTCTAATACAAGATATATATCTCTAATATTGGATGCATCTAGTTTTAATGCTTTGCCAACCATCTATTGGACCATGTGTTAGCCCTCCATTTGTTTAAGTGTTGGCATTAAAACATGCAACTCCATTTTTGGTTAAATGCAATTGCACCACTCATCTTATAGTTGACTTGCTCCTCCTCCACTTTGGTTTCTAAAACTTGCACCAATTGGATTCCCCTCTTTCTATTTAATAAAATTAATATGTTAGTACTTATACGTTGCATTTTATTACTCTAGTGTGGCACAATCCCTCGAACAAATATTAACTCCAATATTCCTCGTTTGTTCCCTTTATTTCTTGTTCTCAATCCCCTTAACTCTAGGATTTTATTCTCAATTCTATTCCCTTCTCATAATATATCCTCCCTTGGACTTCTAATATTCCCCATCCTCCATTAATAATCCAATTATTATATTCCTGACTCCTTTGTCAAAGTTGGAATAAAATAAAGTTTGGATTCTCTGAATTTTGTCCTCATTTACATACACTTATTCTTTCTGTACTTCCCTAGTTCATACTTGGTTTCCTCATTTCTCAACCCCTCTATAGTGTACTCTAACTCACTTCACAACTTCTCTGCAGGGTATTCCAACTCATTTCCTAGATGATGGATTATTCTTATCTAAGTCGTCAACCACTGAATTACACTATTCCAAAAATACACATATGCACTGGAATCATTATCCATAGAAATATACATTCATTAAAACCACTGTTCATTGAAATCACTATTCACTGATGCACTTAATCATAATGAGAAAAGTTTTAATTCCACCAAAAATTTGGGTTCTTACACTGTTTGTGTAGCAAAGTATGTGTTTGTGTTTAACAAAATATTTAAGTGCAGAATCTAAACACAAGAACACGATCACTCACTTTAATCTAATATTGTATCAGATAAAGATTTACTACAAACTGTGAATACAAATGTAAGTATTCTCAGCTGCATTTTTCTCAGAGAGATGTTCTAAGTTGTGTGAGAAAACTTCAATCTCCTTACTGCTAGAGAATTGAGGTTGTACACTTATAGAACATGTGTGCAACCTACTTACTACAAATGTAAAGACAGACGAAATTACTTTCTAATTTGTCTATCCTTATTCGAGTAAACATCCAAGCAACTAGTAATTTGACTTTTCTTTAATCTGCTCAGATCCACTTCTTTAGCAGCTTGTCTCCTATAACAACTCTCTAAGCTTCTTTGTAGACTTTCCAAAAGCACTTTACAGTACTGTGGTCCTGAAAATGATTTGGCTTGCTGCAGGTTTCTGACTTGTACAATTTCTAATGTTTTGTTTTCAAGACTGCATTCAAGAAGTAACTAAGTGATTGATTCGAGAACTAGAATTAGTTTATTCGATAACTCTGAGTTCTCAAATACTGTACAACTGACATATCGAATCACTTCTCGAATTAGTCTTTTCTTCAGGAATCCTTGACTTGTCGAATAGAGCTTTTAACTTATGGAATCCTTGAGATGTCGAATAGCTTCCTGAGTCCTTGAGATATCGAATGTAGCTTTGACTTGTTGACTTCCTGAGTTCTCGAATAGAGCATTAGACATGTCGAATCTCTGAGTTATCGAATGAGACTTTGACTTGTTGACTCCTTGAGATGTCGAACAATGTCTTTTGAGATATCGAATCTCTGACTTCTCGAAGGCTAGACTTCTCGAATAGAACAAAATACTTCTCGAATTAGTACTTAGGCAAATCTTCAATCTTCAAAATCCAACCGTGTTTATTTCTACAGCCTTGTTCTCCAAGCTTGAGGCATGATCTCTTGATCTTCTTTCAAGCATTATTTCATGACTTAATTTACTGTTACATAGATAGAATTTTGATGCTTATTACAAGTACTAAATACAAGTAGAAACTCTACAACTAGAGGTTCCCCCAGTTAAGGGATCATGTAAGTAATGCAAAGCATTACAAACAATTAGGCTTGTTATTAGATGTATAAAGGCATGCCTCTATGACTAACAAAAAGCTGCACTAAAAAAACAATTAATATTATGATCTTTTAAACTATCTTTTTCGAAATGTAAATATGTATATTAAATACCTTTTATTTTCTGAAACTATATACATTAAATACTTAATCAAGAATTTTTTAAAAAAATTGAAAAATATATGTAATACATATGTAAATCAATACTTTATTAAAGCCCTTGCTTCCAAATCCAATAGAAATTCACATATTCGTATATTGTTTTCAAAATAGTGGAATATATAGCATTGTTGTAGATAGTGACAATCGGGCTTAATCGATAAAAACATTATTCTTGAATTTTAATATAAAGGTAATTAATTAATTGGTAAAATCGATAAGTTTAAGAACAATGATTAGGGATGATCATTCTCCTCATCCCGTCCGATTTCGATCTGATCCCCGCCCTGTTCGAAAAGGGAAATTGAGATATTTTGGATACGGAGCGAGAATCGGGAACAAATATATAAAAAATTTCAGGATCGGGGATTAGGGTCTATCCTCCCCGATCCCCACTCCCAAAACCCTATTTTTAGTAAACATAATAATTTTTTATATGTATATTGAATAAATTATCAAAAATATGTATATGTAATGTTATAATTATGAACTTTTTATCCACTAAATCATTTAAAATTTACATATATGATATTATTTAATTATAATAATATTGGTTTTGTATATTATTAAAAGTATAAACAAAATTTAATTTAAATTAATGTTTCAAAAATTATTTTAAAAAAATATTAAATATTATAATTTATCATGTTCGTATATATTAGAAAATGTTATTCATAATTTACATTAAAAAAAATAGAATTCTCCGATCCCGCGGGGATCCTCATTTTGGACGAGGATCGGGGGAACATATCGGGGAGGGTTTCAAGATGGGTTTCGGGGTTTGGGGATATCATTTGCCGAAATGATCTGATGGTCATTTTTAAGAACATATGCAACAATGGTAAAAATTAATTGATTTGTTAGACGGATCAATGGATTGTAGAAATTTAGTAACGCAAAAGTGTTTTATTGGTACATCGATGAAATTGAACTTTGTTAATCCGTTAGCTATTCCATAAAAATTAACAAAATTATTGACGAATTAATGGTTGTCAATTTGATTGACGTATAAAAAATGCCCATTTTCTATCAATTCATTTGTAATTTAACAGAATCTAACTAATTCATACTGCAAAACGAAGTGATGAAGAAGATGAAATGTAACTCCATTAATGAACAAATTTTACACTACAAAGCTATATCTATATGTGTAAAAGACTTACTCAGTACATTCTAATTAACTGGCTATATATAGGAGAATAAAAGTTAGTTATGACAGCTGGCATGTAAGTTGAGCTGCCATGTAATGCTGTCAATGATGCAGATAAAAAGTAGTGTTGTCAACGGGGATTAATTATCTCAATACCCTCCCTCAAGTTCTTAGTGGCTCCGTCACAAAATCAGGAATATCTGAACATGCCAACTTCGAAAGTTTTATAGTATACGGATCTGTATCATAATTTTGAAAATATTAACTGCGTATCAAGTGAGTGTACTCTTGTTGGAGAAAATCACTACAAGAAAACAAGGGTAAAATCGACTGCTTATATTCGACCGGCATTAAATCCGACCGTTTCCAGTCGAATTTATCGTCAACCCCAATTAATTACTGGTCAAGCCTAAATTCGACCGGCAGCGGTCGAAATTAATGCGGTCGAATTTAAGCAGTCGATTTTAAAGGAACGGTCGAAATTAACCAGTCGAATTTAGGGTCAATGACAATTAATTATTGGTCAAATTTAAATTCGACTGTAAGCGGTCGAAATTAATGAGGTCGAATTTAAGCCGTCGATTTTAAAAGAACGGTCGATTTTAGACAGTCGAATTTATGTAAACGGTCGAATTTAAGTCAATCGAATTTATAAATTCGACTGCTATCAGTCATTATCAGAAGGAAACTTGATTTTTAAAATTATTTACAAAATACAAAATTAATCCTTAAATTATAAAAAAATTACCACAATATACTCATAACATGAACTACAAGTGAAAATTTTGTTTACCCACTTTTGCCAATTTTTGAATTATCGAATGTAAGTAAAGTGTTGATTCTATATTTGTTAAGAAGTTTGGAAATTTTTAATAAATGCTTACAAATTTTAAAAAAATGTGATTTTTTTTATGGTACGTTTTGATAACATATTGTATTCACTAAAAATGATGTGAGACCATAATAGTGTGTCTTACAAAAAAACCTTTAACAATAAGACAATTTTTCATTGAATGATTGAAATGTAGGGTTTAATGTATATGTTTAGGGGTTACTCATTTCATGTCAAGGGTTAGCAATTTAGATATTTTAAAATTAAAATTTGAACGATCCAACCGTACGGATGTTAAGATTATTATATTTTAAAGGTTTGTACAAAAAAAATGAATAAAAAATGGCACATATTAAATATTATAAGGGTCAAAAAAATCTGTTGACTTTTTTTTCGACTAACTGCAGTCGATTTTATAAATTCGACTGGAATCTGTCAACTTTGAATGGTAAATTCGAGGTCAAACCCTAGTTCGTCGAATTTATAAACGTGACTAAACCCAGTCGAATTTATAAATTCCACTGGGACCAGTCGAATTTATAAATTCGACGGAATCAGTCGAATTTATAAATTCGACTGTTCCCAGTGGAATTTATAAATTCGACTGGATTCGGTCAATTTTACCCTTGTCATATCTGTTTTTGCAAAACGTCTTCTGCCTCTTTCCTCACTTTCCCCTTTCTAACTTCACTTTCCTTTCTCTCCCACATCAATTTTGTTTCCTTGAAGAGTTCATCATCAAGTAAGTATCACTAATCCTTGTAATATTGATGTTTTTTTTCTCATAATATATGTTAATGTAAATGTTAATATTTGTGTAATTAAAGTAGTAAATTAGTAATAACTTGTTTTTTTCCCAATTAAAGTTGCACACTACTTATACCAATGTATATGAACTTTGTAGATGACATCCGATCGTAGTTGGGTTGGTCATAATCGTTATGATGAATCGAATTACTTAACGGAGGAGTACAAAAATGGGGTGAATAGTTTTCTTGAATTTGCTATTAATCATCGTGAAGAGGAAGATAAAGGACTCATAAGATGTCCATGTCAAAATTGTGGAAATCAATATTTCAAGGATCCTAGTGATGTGAGAATTCATTTGTATCTACATGGTATTATGCATTGGTATACCAAATGGGATTTGCATGGGGAGAAGGATGTGCCTCGATTTGAAACCGGAACGAGTTCCGGTAATATTGATGTTGATATGTATGATGCTCGTGATATGCTAAGAGATTTAGTGGATGCAAATAAACATTTTGAGAATTTTGAAGAAGAACCGAATCCAAAAGCAAAAGATTTTTACAATATGGTGGAAAAAGCTTCGGAACCAATTTATCCCGGCAATAAGGATTTTACCACATTATCATTTGTAAACAAGCTACTACATTGGAAGCACAGACATAATTGTAGTAACAATGGCTTTGATGATTTGATTCACCTCATTGGATTAGTACTGCCTGCTAATCACAGCTTGCCTAAGAATTATTACGATGTGCGAAAGATGATTAGAGGATTGAATATGGGATACGAAAAAATTGATGCTTGCGAGAATGATTGCATGTTGTTTTACAAGGAAAATAGCAACAAAACTCACTGTGATACATGCAATACAAGCCGATACAAGGAGCAAAAAGATCCAAACAAAATGAAGATCCCGCGAAAGATCTTGCGCTACTTCAATCTTACCGTAAGGTTGCAGCGTTTATTTATGAATGAGAAGACCGCAGAATGTATGAGGTGGCACCACGATAGAGTCATAGTTGAAGGTGAATTATCTCACCCAGCGGATGGAGACGAGTGGAAACGATTTGATCGTAGGTTTCCAAACTTTTCGAAAGAAATTCGGAATGTTAGGCTTGGCCTCTCTAGTGATGGATTTGACCCTTTTCATGATTCACATTCTAGGGAATATAATGTTTGGCCTGTGGTGTTTGTACTTTACAACCTTCCTCCATCCATGTGCACGAAGGCTCCTTACATGTTTATGCCGCTTCTTATTCCTGGGCCAAATGATCCAACAAAAGATCTACATGTTTACCTCCAGCCACTGATTGATGAATTGAAAGTATTATGGCGCACTGGTGAAGAAACATATGATAGGTTCTCAAGAACAAACTTTATGATGAAGGCAGCACTATTGTGGACGATCAGCGACTTTCCTGCACTTGGCATGCTTAGTGGGTGGTCCACCAAGGGTAAGTTAGCTTGTCAAGTTTGTATGGGACAAGTAAAAGCCAAACAACTCAAGCATGGTGGTAAACCTACTTGGTATGGAACTGCTCGATATTTCTTAGAACCATATGATCCACTGAGAAGAAGCACAAAGTTTGGAAGAACCGAGACACGATCAGTCACAACTCGACATTCAGGTGTGATGGCAAGGACCTTATGTGAGAAGATACAGTTCCCCCTTCCAGGAAAGACAACTTGAAGAAAATCGAGAGACTATGGTGTGACACATAATTGGACCCACCTTTGCCCATTTTTCGAGCTCCCGTACTGGGATACACTCGACCTTCGTCACAACATTGATGTCATGCATACCGAAAAAAATGTCTTTGATAACATATTCAACACAATGATTGGTGACAAGAACAAGTCTAAAGACACCAAGAAGGCAAGAGAGGATTGTAAAGAAATGCTTATACACCGTGAATTGTGGATTCAAGATGATGGCACAATGCAAAGTGCACCATACGTGCTTTCAAGGGAACAACTTCATAAGTTGTTTAATTGGATTAAACAACTTGAACTTCCGGATGGGTTTGTATCAAATATATCCAAGTGTGTGAATCGTGATAAAAATTCTATTCATGGTATGAAATCTCATGACTGTCATATTTTCATGCAAAAGTTATTGCCCGTCGTTTGCCGTGACTTACTACCAAAGCACGTAGCTGATGTTATTATTGAGTTCTCAAACTTCTTTCAAGATTTATGCTCATCGAATTTGAGATACACAGACTTGGAAAAAATGGAGAAGGATATAGTGAGAATAATGTCCAAGCTTGAAACCACTTACATTCCAGGTTGGTTCGATCCGATGGAGCATTTACCACTGCACTTAGCTACTGAATGTAAGTTGGGTGGCCCAGCTAATTTTCGATGGATGTATTTCATTGAAAGATACTTGCACAACTTGAAACTGAAAGTTAAAAACAAAGCTCGAGTGGAGGGTTCAATTGCAGAGCGATACATTGAAGAGGAATGTGTACATTTTTGTTCGTTGTATTTCGAGTCCAAAGTCCCAACAGTGCATAATCGGTTACGTCGAAATGAGGCACCTCGGAGGTCTCATGATTCTAATTTACTTGAAGTTTACACGTATCCGACATCACTTGGTCTACGAGGCAATGATAGAATTTTGAGTGATGAAGAACATAAACTCATAAGATATTATGTTTTAATCAATTCGCCGGAGGTCGGAAAATACCTACGGTGAGAATATTTTTATACCATATTAACACACACATTATGCAACTTTAACATTCATCTTATGAATTCATTTTAATGTGTAGTGGATTCCAAAAGTTGGTGCAAACACATCATCCGAACTACAATGATGCTCAAAGGGAAGAACTTCAAAAAGAGCAATTCCCAAATTGGTTTGAAAAAAGGGTATGCAATTAAATAAACACACACACGCACATACATGTTTATATAATTATGTTTATGCAATTATGTTTTTTTGTTATAATTTTGTAGGTTCAAGATGATGAAGAGCTCAAGAAGAAATTCATGGACTTGATAAAAGGTCCTTTGTTTAAAGTTGAAATTTACAAAATGTGCAAGTGCAATGGTTATAAATTTAGTTGTGCAAATTCTAATGAGCTCACTTCATCAAATTCCGGCATTGTTGTCATTGGTAAGAAAATTTATTGATGCGCAAAATCTTAGTTGCAATTATTCTCCATCATTCATATTTATATCTCACACATTTTAAATTGTAGGAACTTCTTACAAAGAAAGTTTTGGAAACAATTACGGTCAATTGCAAGAAGTTCTAAATCTTTACTATCACAATGGTCAACAAGTTGTTGTCTTCAAATGTCATTGGTTTGATCACACAAAACATGTCAAAGTTGATAGAAATCGAATAACTACGGTAGATGTCAAATCAACATTAAATGCGGAAGATGTGTTTGTGTTGTCTAGCCAAGCTCATCAAGTGTATTATGCACCGAATATTACAAATCCAAAGCCATCATGGTACACGGTCCTAACAACAAAGAAGCGACAAGTCAATGAAATTGCGACATCTAAAGAGAAGGTTAGATCTAACGATGACGCTTTTCAAAATGAAGTGTCAAATGCTTCATCATCACATGTTGAAAGAGTGAATATTCGTGATCCCGCAAATTTTTTTATTGACTTGACAATGTTTGAAAATGATCGTTCCATGGCCTATCACGAAGAAGAACGAAACGAGATCAACAATGAAAAACAAATTGAAGCTGTCAACATTGATGAAGAAAGTGATAATGATGATTTGATTTAGTTAATTTGTTTCCTACTTAAATTTGTATTAATTTGAAGTATGGTGATAAATATTTCACGGATAATTTGTAATAGTTTAAATTACTATAAATTTGTAATTCAAACTGAAATGCATTTATTTGAGTTAATTTGAGAATGCATTTTGAGGAGTTGTGTTTTGATAAATAAAGCAGGGACCTTAGTCTGTTAGCTACTGGCAAAAAATTGTGTGGTCTCTTATATTCGACTGGAACCAGTGGAAATAGGGGCACGGGTAAATGTCACTGATCCCGGTGGAATTTATAAATTCCACCAAAACCGGTCGAATTTGTTATTAATATAAATATCATTTTTTCCCTCATTTCTTTCACTCTCTCGCTCAGCCGCTAGGGTTACCGCCTATACACAGTAACAGAGCTCACATATTCAAAATGAAATCGCAGCTTTACAAAATTACGCTCAAATCTGGAAGTTTTAGCTTTCAACAAGTATTAATTTGGTTTTCTTTAATTGGGGTATGAGGTTTTTAATTTATGGTTTTAATCTGAGTTTGTTTAATTAGAGTAATTTGGGGTTTTAATCTGAGTTTCTTTGTTTAATTAGAGTAATTTGGGGTTTGAATCTGAGTTTGTTCTTTCTTGTTTCAGTTTTTGTTAGCCCTTTTGCTAACAATGTTGTTCAGTTTCGCGGAGGCACGAAATGGGAATGCTCGGAAGGTAGTTTCACAGATTCCTCTCTCTCTCTCCCCCTCTCTCTCTCGCTCTCTCTCTCTCTCTCTCTCTCCCTCTATGTTTTTTTTTCATATATTGATCTTGTGTGCCCACTACTGATGCTAGCACCAGGGGCTATACCCCCCTAAACATAAATCTTGAAATGTGTATCTAATTTATTCATATGTTATGATATCTCAGTTGGCCACTAAAGTTTGAATCTTGTTAAATACATTCATATCTTGCGTACTTTAGTGCTAATGAAATTTTTGTAGAATCTGTTTATATGCTATGTGATTGCTCAGTTGGCGATTAGAGTTTGAATCTTGCTACAGACATTCATATCTTGTGTACTACTGTACTATAGTGCTAATTAATTTGTATCTAATCTATTCCTATGTTATGTGATTGCTTGGTTGCAGAAGTTTGATTATTGTTACATATATTCATATGTGCAATTGAATATGTATAAGTTGTGCTTTCAATCATTTATATATATATATATCATTATGAAGAACTTGTATGACTGGGAATGACAATTCATGTGAAGCTCATATTGCTCTATTGCTATTGTCTTAGAGTAAATATCCAACTCCCTTTCTGTTCAACTAATCAGAAAATGATTGCAACACTAGGCATTTTCTTAATATTTAAAATCAGCAAGAAGTGAAAACAATTTTACAGTCTTTTTGAACGTTATTTTGTAGCCTTTGTAAATCACGGGATTTGCATACGTTGGTAGTAGCATATCTTACTTTAATGTGATTTGAAAGAATATCTGCCTACTAATCGAGTAGTAACTAATGTGCTTATCTTACTTTAATTCTTTGTTTGCGATTTTAATTTACAAATATATGCCTACTAATCGAGTAGTAACTAATGTAACCTTTTATTTTGTTAATGCTTGCAGGTTGGTTTGTCTAGGTTTTGGCTCATTGTGTTTTTTGTTCTTATGGCGATCGGGGCAAGTACAAGTGGTGGGAGGGGACAGGGCAGTCGAGGGGGTCGGGGCAATAGTGGCAGGGGAAGAGGCAAAGGGGGGAATGGCAGTGGAGGAAGGGGCCAGGGTAATGGAGGGGGAAGTGGTAGTGGAGGGGGCAATGACGACGAGGGTGATGATGAGAATGGTGATGAGGAGGCGGAGAATGATCAGGAAGGACACGGGGAAAGTCAAAACATGCCAGCAATCACATATGAAAGGGCAAGGCGCAGTTGCTCGACTGGTGATTACACAAAACCACCAGCTCTTGGGGAGCCGAAAGCTATTGTTCATTTTGTTGATGGAAAATGGTATTACTTGTCTATTTCATGTAATTTCAATATAATGCTTATATATGTTAATTAGAGTTCAAAAAATTTCACATTGTTTTGACTTCGATTGGTGAAACCCTGTTACCTATATCAAATTCTATGTTTAAACTTTAAACTCTGTTACCTATATCAAATTCTATGTTTAAACTTTAAACTAAGAAAAGACAATAGTGGTGAAATGATAATCGGTACAACTATAAGATATATTCAAGAAACTGCATTTCGGATGCTTAAAAAGGAGTTTAGTTCACAAATAAAGCTTAGGATTACACAATCGGATTCTGGTAGGCTTGATCTATGTTTTGATTTGCCAACTAATGATATATCTGAGATTAAGGTTCCAAAACTGAAGTTTCATTTTAATGGTGTGGATTTGGAGTTGCATTTTGGCATGTTATGATGTTATATGTACTTTTCTTATAGAAAAGCACTAAAAAAGAAACAAGTACCGGTAACAGGATTTTTACATTGTACAAGTTCTTAAGTTGTTACAAACAAGCATGATCGAGTTGCGATTGCAGTATCAATTCATACATATATATTACTGATTTATATAAGTACTGATTGTTTAAGCAGTGGGATATGAGGCTTGCATTGAAATGCCACAGAGGCCTTATATATGAGGCTTATATATGTTAATTGTTTACTAATTGTATGTTACTTGTTGTAGTATAAGGGAAGCTAGGAAAAAGAAGACTCTCGGGTACATTATTAAAGTGCTTTGGAATGAAAATACACATCAGCCGAAGGGATCGGAG
This sequence comes from Saposhnikovia divaricata, assembly GCA_036435485.1. Taxonomy (NCBI): domain Eukaryota; kingdom Viridiplantae; phylum Streptophyta; class Magnoliopsida; order Apiales; family Apiaceae; genus Saposhnikovia; species Saposhnikovia divaricata. Next base: position 61,374,310 of record CM071595.1, on the reverse strand, counting down.
CGTGAAAAATTTTATGACGACTGTCTTGAGAAGTTTAAGGTATGAGTGCATTATATTTTGTTAATTCTTTCGATCTAACAAGAGAAACTGTCATGTCATAATATTATTATCTATAACATTGTCACACACTTGTGAGTTATTTAAGTAATTGTAATTGTATCTGATATGTTTTCTTCAGATTCGGTTGCAAATTTAATTAGTTATTGGTAATACTACGATTTAATTGTATCTGATATGTCTATGTGATCCTGTTTTCTAGGAATACTACAATTATCCAAAAGGAATGGATGAAGCAGAAGGGGATAGAGCTGTGAAAGAACATATGAAGGTGAATTGGTCAAATCTTCCTTATTTGGAGAAGCGTCGAGCAGAATTAGAGGCAAGTGAACTGAGGAAGTCTGGAATTCAAGCTACTCGACATTCGTGCAAGCCTCACTACTTCAACCAGCGGACCTGGGATAGCCTCAACACCTACTGGGAAGGAGATGTGTTTAAGCATAAATCAAAAATTGGCAAGAATGCCCGTAGTCATCAACAACATGTCCACCACAGCGGTGCCATACCATTCAGCCAGAGACGAGAGGTATTTTACTTCTTTTACAATTTCAAAATAATTTTATAAACTACCTTAAAATGAGTTTTTGTTCTTAAAAGCATAAGTTTCGTGTTATAAGTTACAGTATATAAATATAGAATTAGATGCAGTTGATAGGGTAGAAAAGCAAGGCAAATTGGACACGGCAGCAAACTCATGCTTTGTGTGTCGTGTTTCTTGTCGTTAAATACATAATTAGTAAGCGGTAAACTAATTGGGGACACATATGGATTGTCTTAGTTGTCCTTTGTGTAACTAAATTACAGCTTACCTTTTTTGGAATATATACATATGAACCACTTAAAGGACAACCTTTATCGTTTTCCTTTTATGTCGACTTAATTTTCTAATGAAATGGTTAACATAACCGCTGTCTCAAAGAGATTGTGAGATTGATTAGTTTTACCTTTTAAGTAATTTTTAATTGTACATTAAATTTTGTTTTACCCTTAATTAAAATTATTAACATGTCATTTTATTTTTAATTAATTATAAACAGAAAATTAATAAAATGATAATTAACGACTTATAAGTAACTCAAAATTTAAATAACTTATCATGGATGAAATCAAACAGCTTGTTTCAAATGATTCAGCCAGAGACGAGAGGTGTGCTGGTTCATATTTCAGCTTGTTTTCCTTTCTGATGCATTATATAAAATGTAACCTAGATCTTGATGAATCTTATTATTGTACATATGTACTTATAAAGAAGAAATCCTACTAAACACCTTCTAAAAACATGTATGCATATTTGTATAACTTAGGAAATTCATATTAGTTTTTCTAATAAACAGGATATGGAGATTGAGAAGCAAGCACCTGTCTCCAATCTTGAGTTTATGAATACTGTCTATCACTTTGACAAACCAGAAGATCTGAAACTTAAGGTTTGTCTTATCCCTGGTTTATCTATTTTTTTTATAAAAATATTCTATTTTTATCTGTTTACATGTCATTAGTGTTCCATTTGGGATACCCAAATAAGTAATTAGATTAATTAGTGTTAAAAGAAAATGTATTAGTATGGTTGCTATCAAAGTAAAAGCAAATGAAATTGGAATCGATCATTGTTAAAAGAAAATGTATTAGTATGTGTGCTTTGACAATAATCTATTCCAATTTCATTTGCTTTTACTTTGATAGCAACCATACTAATATATAGCTAGCCTACCTATATAGCATACACGTTCTGCGTAGGAGGACCGAATGGAAGCAAAAACAGTAGCAACAACCAGGGGAAAAGGGTACCTCTAAATTCAGATAATTCTTATAGTCAAGAAACACTAAAACCTTGACAATATTGACTTTCAAAAAAAAAACCTTGAAAATTATTAAAAAAAAGTTTTAAAAAAATAATAATAACAAACAATTCATATAATAACAAAAAAGTAAAGAACCAAATAATCTAGGGGGAGCAATAAATGAAAAAAGTACCCAAGAAGATAAATCCTCAAGAAAGCAGCAGAACCAAGGCCAGCATGGTCAATAATCTGAGACTCACTCATCCTAAAAGCTTGAGGCATCCAGTTAAGAAAAGTAAGATAAGTCTTGAAATTAAGATTAACAAACTTTCCCACAAAATACCCACTGTTTCTTGGACTAGTCCTGCCTCCATTAATATACCATTTAGGGAAATAAACTCTGTCATTAATGGGTTGAATTCTCAGCAAAGCAAAAGCAAGCAAGAATGCAAAAGCACTCAGAATGTTAATCACTGCAGAAACACCAATATCCCCAAGATTTGCCATTAACAGCAAAATAAATGTACCCAAGTAAAGATATAGAAAATAAAAAAGTGGAAGGGGTGGTAAAGTGAAGGAAGAAAGAATGGTAAAGTATTTGGTAAAGTAAAGAATATGAGTTGGCCTTTTGGGTTTGTTTTTGGAGGTGGGGATGTGCTCAGACCTTTCTTTTTCTTGTACACCTATACTTACATGTATACATGTGGGTATGTAATAATGAAGAGTTGAAAGAAGTGAGTTGCAGTTTATCTGGGGTTTTCTTTTATCATTAACATGTTGTTTGGCAGTTTAATAAATTTTAGTTTGCCTATAACATGTTAAATTTATTGTTCTACATTTTTTCAACTACTGATCATTAATAAATCTGGTTATCATTAACATGTATTTTTGCTTATATGCTGCATATTGCAGGAAGCTATGGAAAAAGCGCAGGAAGATATGGGAAGAGCGATGGCTACACAATCTACACCGGAGAACTTGTCAACTACTGATCCACCTCTATCACCACGTAGCCAAAAGAAGTTGCAATTGAAGAAGAATTTTACTCTGGCACTGCAGGTGAGACCCCCAAAGAAGGGGAAGACCTTTCTGTTTCCTCGACATACAGTGCCAGAGGTTTTTGGATCGTACGAGGCATCACAGTGGACGGAATCTCAGTCCACACAAAACTCGCATGCCCCTCCCCGCCATTTATCTGATGATTCATTGCAATTTGTGTTAAGGGTTTCAGGTGATATGAATAGGTTGGTCCTTTCCTTGGAAATGCAGGAGGTGCCACGTTCCTTGTTGAATGAACGCATGCATATATTAGCAAATGAAGCCTTTCCAAACAGAGATTATGACCGCAATGAGCAGGATTCGTGGTTTGAGTATATGCGGCTAGCATCGTCCTTTGTTGCTGAAGCCATGGTGCTGTACAAAAAGGTCATCCTTGAGGTAACTGTTGATGCCCTCTATAATACTATGATCGTTTTAAGTCTTTCATGCGATTTTAGGAGAACTCGTAAATTAACGGTTTGCACACAAATATTTCGATAAGTAAAAAATTTTGGTTAATGTAACCTGTGTCGTGCGACAACAGTAGCAAGGCCTGCGATTCCAGCACCATCAGATGGTCCATTTGGTGGTCTATATCTACCCCTGAAAAAGTGCATTCATACAAATTAACACTATATAAAATCTGTAACAGATAGTAGCTATGTTAATAAACTAGACAAGGCCACTAACCTAGTTATTACTACAGAACCTGTACACCCAGATTTGCAAGATGCAATAAAAATCTTGAATCATATATATAAATATAAGATACCAGATTTGTATATAAACTTTAATACATAAGAAAACAGAGAGAGCAGTTTTGTGATTTCACCTCCTGAGTTTGTCGTTTGGTGAGTTTGTTCCGTATAGAAGACTCAGCATCATTTATGACAATACTGTAGTGCACACTTCTGTATTATGCCAACAAATTAGTATGATACAAATGTGATCAGTAGATTATATGGTATCTGCAGTCTTGCAAATGTGATATTTGTTGTATTTTTTCATCACTGTACTAATATATTCAATTGCAGGGTACAAGTATCGAAAAGGCACCGATTGATCCCACTAACTCAGGAACGGAGGAAATGGAGATGGAGACGATGATGAAGATCAAGATGCGAGGAATTATCCACTGTATGATTAGCTGTTTTGTGACTGGGCTTTGTAGAGCATTGCTCATTTTGTTAGCTACATTAGAATTATTATGCTAAGCTTTTGGGACCAATTTCTAACGTACAAGATAATGTAACTATTTATGTTAAACTTATGGAAGGTTGATGTTTATATATTTTAATTGTTTATATTTTTTGGTTCTCTGCCCCCTCCCCTAATTGTTTAGCAAATCAGGTTGTGATTAATTTATACATTACAGGCTGCAAAAAATACAGTATGTAAATGGACTGTTTATGGCATGTTAATTCGACTCCTTGCAGTCGAATTTAACAAACCAAGAAATTTTGGTGATAAATAAATTTGACTGAAAAAAACAGTCGAATTTATAAATTAGACTGAAAAACAGTCGAATTTATAAATTCGACGGCATAAAGTCGGCAGGTCGATTTTATAAATTCCACCGGAAACAGTCAAAAGTTAGGGCGCAAGGCGGGAAATTCAAATTTTCGCCAAAAAATTCAAAAAAATTTCTGGGGACAAATGCCACTGTTTCCAGTCGAATTTGTTGCAGTCGAATTTAGAGCAGTCGAATTTAGAGCAGTCGAATTTATAGCAATCGAATTTATCGCAGTCGAATTTATAGCAGTCGAATTTATCGCAGTCGAATTTATGCAATCGATTTTGAGCAGTCGAATTTATGTAGTCGAATTTAAGCAGTCGAATTTATAGCAGTCGAATTTATCCACTCGAATTTATAGCAGTCGAATTTATGCAGTTGAATTTATTAATTTCGACTGGTTTTTACTAAATTCCACTAAGCTAGATTCGACTGTCAGCTTGCAGTCGAATTTAGCTAATTTCAACCGTAGCCAGTCGAAATTATCTAAATTCGATTGCAAGCAGACAGTCAATTTTAGCCGAGATTCTTGTAGTGAATTTTGAAGTTCAAGAAGCCATGTGCTCGTGAAACTAGTCCATTTTGAAGTTAAAGCAGTTTTTTAACTTAAAGCGGGCTTAAAGCCCGATTTGCCAAACAGTCCATTTTCTACTTATTGCATTTTTTAAGCAATAAGTCAGTCGCCCAAACGGGTCGAAAGTAATTATCTTTTTCAGCAAGACAATTTTCGTAGGTGGGTTAAAAAATAGACAATTTTATGTTTTATATTATTTAGTTGAGGTACGAATTTAAAATGAACTTAAATAAATGTAGAAGTGAGCAATCGACGAACCATTGAGGTCAAAAATCTAAAATGGGCTTAAAAAATGAATGGAGAAGCGAAACATTAAAATGCATTTAAAATTTAAAATGAATTTATATTGCTCTACCATTTGATCTACTTCCCCGAGTATGCATTTAAAATGCTACAATATTATAAAATTTAATATTTTTAAATATGATTATAATTAAATTCAAAGATAACTCTCTTGAAAGATGTATAATGTGTACTATTATATTAACGCCAAAACATTGAAAATTTGTCAGTTTGTTTTTTTGGTACGATTATCCTAATTAATAAAATTAAATAAATAAATTAAAATAAATAAATAAAATATTTAAATACTAAAATTTTCGGTGAAAATATTACAAGTACTAAATATATATATATATATATATATATATATATATATATATATATATAACATATTTACAAATTACATTATAAATTTATGTATAATACTATGATTAAATATTAATTTATTTAATATAAATATAAATACATCTTATATATATAAATATTTATTTATTTCAGTGTAGTTTGTGTCGAGTCCCCAAAATGGAAACACATATTTTGTGTAATTTGGTATAGTGTTGTAAATTGCCTGATCTAGGTGTGTTTATGTGAGTGTGTGTGAGAGAGACATTGAGATGGAGAGATAGGATTAGGACTTCTGCTTATAATCACACACTTGATGTTGAATAGTCCCTCCGTCTCGTTTGATTTTTTTGGTTAAATTGGCCGAACTTTGATCAAGTATTACATATATTATATAAATAATAATAAAATAATATCATTAAAAAGTACATTTAATCTATTTTAATATGTATTTTTTAAATTTTGTAAACTATATAAAATATGATACGTAAATGTTATTCAAATTTTGGTTAATTTGAACACAAAAAATTAAACAGGATAAAAGATTTGAAATTGAGGGAGTAAGAGATATCATATAGCTATAGGACCCTAGTCGACAAGGGAATTGACGTGAAATAGATTATATCTTTTTAAGGGTAGCCCTTGCTTGAGGGAATTAGGGGAGAGGTGTATACCGGGTAGCTCATCTACATGACTACATGGTTGTAGGTCCAAGACCATTGCTGTCTCAAACTTCCTCAATAAAGTCTTTATTTTTTATGTTTATTTTCTTAAGGCCTGTCATCTTACTAAACCATCACTCACGTCACCAAAAATGAAGGTTCGTTAACTAAATTTTATGACATAAATTTTAGAAGATTAGTGACATAAGACTAAAAAGGCAAAAGCTAACATGTTGGGCTGTTACCACTAGGCCGGGATTTCCTAGTATTATGTGATTTTGATATTACATCATCTCAGATTGATTAATTTAGGTGCCATACTGTTATTGTGAATTTAAGTTGTACCTCAGCAGGGGACAAGTTTGAGTGTTTAGGAGAGATTATGAGTTTGGAGAGAAGTAATTTTACGAAATTATTGTGAAGCCAAATTGATTGTCCAAGAAAATTAAACATCTTTAGAATGCAGTGAATAGAAATGGGTTGGGTTTGATCCATTTAAAACAGATGGATGCGACATATATGCCCTCAAATAATTAACATAACATAACTTACAGAATGCAATAATTGTAGGTGCTACTTTTTATAATTAGCTAGGCCATTTTTCTGCGAGAACATAGATTTAAGTGCTAGAAAGTGAAAGTACTAGATTCTCTCACCATCCGATATCTACATACTAGCTATATGCAGATCACCTGTAATTTTGAATGAATTTATAAATGTAGGTTGCACCAAAAAAACAGATGAAGTTACTTCGACATGCATAGACAGGCTGTTCAAATAGTTAGCGGCACCAACCAAGATTAGTAGTAACTTTTATTTTGGTGGTTTGGCCACATTAATGGCAACATTTTCCTACAGAAGATAGTGATGGTTCTTACAATTTATACAATAGGATTTTCAGCATAACATATATATAAAGGTCGGCAGTGATGGACTAATAAAATTTTTAGTGACATTTCAGAGTCAATCGAGGACGGGAGGACGGGAACAAATTACATACATATATATTTTTCTAGTTATAATCCAGAACTTCAAAAAAAATATATAAAAAAGATTCATATTTTCAAGATGTGGTAGCTTCTCACTAGTTACGCCTGATCAAGGTGTATGGAATAAAAAGATTGATAGTGTTAGAATAATGTTTTGATTATTAAATTTGAATTTTTTTAATAATTGTTTGATATTGATTAAATATTTAGGATAATAATTTAGGATTAATTATGATTATTTTCTAAATATTTTTGAATTGAAGTGTTTTAAGAGATACAGTGAAACCTCCTTAAATTAATACTTGATTAATAATAATCTCTTTAAATTAATAACTTTTTCCGGTCCCAATTTGGGATCAGTTCAAAATTTGATCAATTTCGATAAGATAATAAGTTTTTCCAATAATCCTATAAATTTATGATCCCAATAATATTATAAATTAATAATTTATTCATAATCATAAAAATATATGTATAACACTTTTGTAAAATATGATTCTATCATTCTTTAAAATTTAAATTTATATGAAACTCATCCTAATTGTACCAATGTGATGTTTTCATACTACATAATAGATTTAAAAAATGTTGTATTATCTTTGTCTAGATATACATGAATTTTTACTTTCAATCTTGCTAACACACAATGAATTTGTAAACTACTGTATATTTAATTAATTGAATTACTTATAAAACGTAAATTGTATCGTTCATTTTATTTTAATATATATACATAAAAGTTAATTTTGTTAGATGTCGAAAATTCCCTATAAATTAATAATTATTAATTTATTCAAGTTAATATAATTCTCCGATTCCGATTTTATTAATTTATAAAAAGTTTATCATAAAATATTTTTGTTAATTGCCCAAATTCACCCAGCCAAATGATTATAATAATATATGATTTCATTTGTACCCAAATGATTATAATAATATATGATTTCATTTGTTTTTCTATCATGCTGACATATACACACAAAAACCAACAGATAGCTAGCCATCATCGTCAATTGTTTCATCAAAGCTTAAATGCTCCTCTTTCTAGCTAAGCTCTCTCCAAATTCATTGCAAGTTGTACCTCAAGTGCATTAATTAGTTAGTTTGTAAGTTAGCATGTAATCACGATAGGGACGGTGGGGGAAACCAGAAAAGTAATTGTAAGGTACTGCAAAATAAAGTTAGGGAGGAATTTATACTATCTTTTCTGATAAAATTAGACTGATTTAGGTTATATTGATTGCAGGAAAAAAATTACCGTGGTGGGGATTGAACCCTTGGTATTGATGGTAGTAAAATGAAGAAATATATTACGGGTACTGAAAAAAAAGAGGGAGAGGGATGTGAGTACGTGGTCTTTCCTGAGAAAATCAGGCTGATTTTAGGTATATTGTTGGCGGCAAAAAAATTACTAGCTAGGGTGGGGATCGAAGACATGTTTCTTGAATATATATATACAGTAGTAGGCTACTATGTTGCGCACTTTGGAACACTTCGGCCGGTGTACTATGTTTTATTAATAAGGTGCACATATGCAATGGAGTTAGACTGAAGTTGAGATATTCCGAGGAACACTCTTAGCTTTTAGTGGCTCCGTCACTAATCAGGTCTTGGTCACTGATGAGGAATGTCTAAACATGCCAACTTTGGTGCGAGTTTCATAGTGTTAGGATCCGTATCATAGTTTTGAAAATATTAACTGCTTATCACAAACAATACCAAGGATATGATCAAGTGAGAGTACACTAGCGTTGAAGAGAACTTGAAATTCAAGAAGCCGTGTGCTTGTGGAGCTGTTGAAAGGAACTAGCGTTTCACTATGCCGTTTTAGCACGTGGGTTAAAAAGCAAGTAGGTTGAAAGATAGACATGTTATCATATAATAGTAAACATGGGTGGCATTCTAAAAAAACCACCATATATAAAGTCAAGCGAGAACCACCAAAAAATACATATATTTATAATATAATTATAAATCTTAATTTAGAAATTAAAAATAAAATTACATAACTTTTTTTTGCAAAATCATTAAAAATTAACGAGTTATTTAAAGCAATTCTACCATAAAATCAAATTTATTCAAAATGATTTTAGTGTAGAATCAAATTCAAATCAAATTTTTTGTTCAATTTTATGTTTTGAATCTTTTATAAAGTTTATATCAAATTTTATGTTTTTAAAAATTTTATTTGTAATTTATTAATGAAATTCTAGGGTGAAATCAATGCTCTCTACGGGAGAAGGTTCTCTCTGACCTAGTAAACATTACTTAGCTAATTCCCTAATTTTCATAAAAAAAATGTTATAATATCATAAATATTAATATTTTTAGATATGATTATAATTAAAATTCAAAGTAATCCTTGAAAGATGGACAATAGTTTCTTATTTATGGATATAAAATATTAAAAATATCCCTCCTAAAATTTATTTTACATATGTCTTGTGAAAATAAAAATAATGAAGGGATACGGAATTTTTAGACTTCATTTCAGAAAAATTTTATATATATTAATGCATAATAATATACCTTATTTAGTATTTTGATTTAAAATCTAAGTACAATAATGTGATATCACATGAAAATAAGTTAACATGAAAATTTTCAAATAATTTTTTGATTTGGATTAAACATTTTTAAACTAAAAAAATAAAATTAATGTGTACCATTAACACTATAAAATATAAAAGTATAATGAATAATTATTAACATAAATTTACATAGAAATCATAATTATGTGTTAATATTTTTACATGATTTTCACATCCGTATGTGTGAATTAATGTTAGAAAATAATTATTAAATAATATTATAAGCCACGCTAATAAAACACTTATCTATAATGATTTTTTAAATTATTTTTTATGATATATATATATATATATATAAATATATATAAATGATTAAACTAAAAGAATCTTTGAAAAAATATGTGATACATATATATAAGCATTACTTTGTTAAAATTCAAGTTTCCAAATTCCAAATCCACTAAAATTTTACAAATTCGTATATTTTTTCAAAATAACTAAATGAATATAACTAAAATTTTAATCGAATATAGTTGGTAAGAGAAATCTTTCACTAAGATTTGATATATACACACAAGTTGGCATATCTGTTTTTAGAAGGTTTCTAGCCCACAGTGCCACACACATTGCTCATGCATGTGTGCATTGATTATAATAGAAACAATGTAAGTTGTAACTACCTTAATTTACATGAAAAGACTCGAAGAAACTCATGCAAAAAAATGAGCCGGTGGAAGTTAAGAGCTATAGTGAATTACCATCTATCAACAACTTGATGAGCCCCTATATATACACAAGCGTTTGAGCTACATTTTATCAAAATTACAAAAAATTCCTTTCTCTTTTCTCTCTTTTTTATTTGGTTCACTCATGGACTATCTTCTCATTTTGTACTTATTTTCTCTTCTCTCTTTGGTCTGGATTACACTCAAGATCGTAGATAAAAAGAGAAATCAGTGCTGCTACATATTAGATTACCATTGTTACAAGCCAACCGATGATCGAATGATTAGCACGGAGTTTTCGGGAAATTTAATCAAGAGAAACAAGAACTTGGGGCTGAATGAGTACAAATTTCTATTGAAAACCATTGTTAGTTCAGGCATTGGTGAAGAAACTTATGGGCCAAGAATGGTGTTCGATGGCCGAGAAAATAATCCAACGTACGAAGATGGAATCTCCGAGATGGACGAGTTTTTAAACGATAGCATTGAGAAACTCTTGTCAAGAACCGGAGTTTCTCCTCAAGATATTGATGTTCTTGTTGTTAACGTAGCTACTATGACTACAAGCCCTTCTTTCGCGTCAAGAATTATTAATCACTACAAGATGAGAGAAGATATTAAGACATACAATATCACTGGAATGGGATGTAGTGCAAGCATAATTTCGATAAATATAGTCGAAAGCATCTTCAAGTGTCGAAACAATGTGAATGCACTTGTTGTGACATCCGAATGTTTGAGTCCGAACTGGTATTCAGGTAATAACAAGTCAATGATTCTTACTAATTGTTTGTTTAGGTCTGGTGGCTGTGCTATACTTTTAACAAACAAGGCGAGTCTGAGAGACAGAGCAATGTTCAAGTTGAAGTGTTTGGTTCGGACACACCATGGTGCAAGAGATGAAGCCTATGCAAGTTGTATACAAATGGAGGATGAAGAAGGTCGAGTTGGAATCAACCTTGATAAGAATCTCCCCAAGGCCGCAACTCGAGCATTCATCGACAACCTCAAAGTAATAGCACCGAAAATCTTGCCAATAAAAGAAATTATCAGGTACGCGTTCCTTGTGATTCTCCAGAAGATGAAAACCAATTCCAAAAAAGGATCAAGGCCGATGATCAACTTTAAGACTGGAATTGATCATTTTTGCCTACACACTGGAGGGAAGACAGTGATCGATGCAGTCGGAAACAGTCTAGGGCTAAGTGAGCATGATCTAGAGCCTGCCAGAATGACACTCCATAGATTTGGCAACACATCAGCTAGTAGCGTATGGTATGTATTGGGATACATGGAAGCCAAAAAAAGGTTTAAAAAAGGTGACAGGGTTTTTATGATAAGTTTTGGTGCAGGGTTCAAGTGTAATAGTTGTTTATGGGAAGTGGTTAGAGATTTGGATGATGGGAACTGTTGGAAGGAGTGTGACATTGATAAGTACCCGCCAAAAACTTTGGTTAATCCTTTTATGGAGAAGTATGGTTGGCTGAATGATGAAGATACAAGCACATTCGTTCTTCCTGATTGAAGGATAGATTCTAAATTCAAGTTCGGAAGAAAAGAGTTTCGCTTCTTAATAAGTTGTTTATTCTCATTTCAATGATTTAATTCTTCTCCTATGGTATTTGGTACCGTACTACCATCCCAAAGTGTTAACATATTATTATAAGGTATTACGGGAAGTTACCGTAACTATTATTATTAGGAAAAAGGTATAGTTTTCTTTATTACGATTAAGTATTGACTAAATAAGTGATCATTATATTGTAAACGAATTAAGGGCCTTCACGAATGAATAAACGAGTACTTGCGAATATTTTATCATGGTATCTAGTTCATTAATAAAGATGACAATGTGTTTGTGGTAGAGACTGTCTCAATCCAACGACGATGCGATGATTTATAACAAGATCAGATGATCGTCGTTTTTCAATTGAAAATGACAATGATTTACAACAAGAATGACGACAATTTGATGATTGTTTCTCGATGGGAAACAACGATGACGATCAGATGATCGTTTCTCAATGTAAAAGACAACTAACGACGGCCGACGATGATACTGATGACCGTTTTCTTAATTGAAAACAACGACGACTACTTTCAATATATTTTTTATTATGTTGCAAACTCTAGATACTTTTTGTTTTGAGTATCTAGAGTTTGAGGAGGGATGTTAACATATTATTATAATTTAATACGAAATTTACCGTAACTATTATTATTAAGGAAAATGGATAATTTCCTTTATGATGATTAGGTATTGGCTATATATAAATAAGCGACCATTATATTGTAAACGAATTAAGCCTTTTGCCTTCATGAAAGAATAAATGAATACTTGCGAATATTTTATCACAAAGCTATTTCCTTAAACTTGTAAATTTTACTTTGTGGTTGATATGTATACATGTACTTAAATGGAAATAAAACTGAATAAATACGAGAATCTAAAAACTCATCACATCCCTTCATTGTTGATAGTCCTTATCATCCAATGGCTTAGATGATTTGGATATATTAGTATGATTTGTAGTAGTGTAACTTGTAAGATAAATTTGGAAGACGATTTGTAAGTTGTAAGACATTTTGTACGATTGTAACCGGTGATTTTATTCTTTAGTATCTACGATTGTACTTTTTAGGCTAATAAGTTTTCGAGTGTGACTAACTTATAATCTTACGATGCACGGAATTTTATTATTATTTTATTTTTTTGAATATTTGTCTCGATATTTAATTCAATTTAAAAAATTAAATATTTAGAAACAAAAATTAAATAAATAAATAAAATTACATGTATTTTTTGTAATATGTCCGAGCACTTAGAAGTTTAAAAAATGACAATACAGTGTTGCTGAATAGATTATACTTATTAATATTATTGCAATTGATGTGTTGTTAGTTTATTATCAACATGAAGTGATATACATATAAGATGATGTACTCCTATCGCAGTACAATTTTGAATTAATATAATCAAAATTTTAACAATCAACTAACTATTTCGGGATTACAAAATTATCATTATTTATTTCTTGATGCTCTTGCTGAATAGGTTTTTTTGTTGGCTTCGTCGTTCACGTCATATTTTTTTTTGCTAGGTCGTTTCTTTGATTAGGAGTTATTGCATTCTACATATCATGACCATGTTTATTACAAACGTTTACACTGCATATATATAAATTTTCACGTTTACATGCTTGCTTCAGAGTTATATGCCTCCTTTAAGTCGACAACATGTTTAGTCCGAATGTTGAGTTCAATACAAATGAGAACAATAAGAATACATAACTACATATAGATACATAGAGTTTTACTCCAATGAGAACCCCATTTAGTGTGAGATATGAGATCTAATCCTGGTCATCCATTCACATGTCTTATTTTTATATCTCACCATTCATTAATCTCAACCCCACTTTTCATCTTCAACCACCATCTTCTTTCAACTTCAACCATAATTTTGGATCACCGTCAACCACCACCTCCGACCACTACTTCTAACCGCCACTTCCGGCCACCACCAGTAATCACCAATTATAAAATAATCACTAGCATTAAACAAAAATCACCAAATTCAAATTAAAAAATTGACCACACCACCACCACAACTACCACCATACCACCACACCGCCACCACTAATCACCATTATTATCGCCACCTCCACCACCATCATCATCCTCCCAATCTACAGACCACTTCTATTTGTATAACCATTGAATACAACTCGAAATCACCATGAAATTAACATAAATCAGCAAAAAATCTTGAAAATCACTAGAATTTTAAGAAATTTACCACCTACAGGATTTTCAAATCTAAATACATTACCTTGATTTTTACAGATTTGATGCTCGTTCGTCAGAGTGTGATTTTGAAGTATCTTTGTCATTAACCCGAGAAGAAAGAGATAAGATGTTAAGATGTGTGTGGTGTATGAGAGAGAAAGAGAGGGAAAAAAAGTAATCAAAAATTATGGAGATGGCGGTCGGAGCTTGGTGGTGGTGATGACGTTCGGAGCTTGGTGATGGTGGTGGGGTCGATGATCGGAGCTTGGCGGTGGCCGAAATTTGACGGTGGCGGCTTGAGATTGGTAATGGTGGGTAGAGGAGGAGGAAGGAGGTAGTGAGATAAGATTATATTTAAATATATGGTTGAGATTAAAAGTAATTTTAAAAATGTGTGATTGAGATTAGATCTCATATCTCATCTTAAGGAGAGTTCTCATTTGAGCAGTTTCCTATATACATATATGTAATACTTAAAGTGTATGCATTAAAAAGTCCGAGGAAGAAGAAAATGTCATTTGACTTTGTTCTCCATTTGTTATATTAGCTCAATTCTTTATTGAGAATATTTAGATGCTTTTAGCTTAATTCTTTATTCAAAAAAGTTAGATGCCTTCGTAAAATTCATAACACTTTCTTTACATATAAATTACAGGAAAAATTAAGATCAGTAAACTTTGACTACATAAGATGATGCATATTTATATAGTAATGGTGATACACAATTAATTTTGTCATGTTTATGGAATTGGTTGATGAATTAGTTAGTTTATACCTTACTACATGGATTTCATATTGTCCAAAAAAAGGAAGTTCAAGATTGATAAAAAAAAAGAGTAACAGATATGAGAAAATTATGCAAGATATTGAAAAGATATTGAATGAGTTATACTTTTCTTATATGTCTAATTTACATTTGAAAAAGCATTACAAGTTGGATTGCAAGATAGTCCACGGATTTTTTAAAAATGAATGGAAACTTAGTATTATAAAAGATCCATGGGGTAATTTTTTAACCACCGGGTAAATCTCAAAATTTTCTACAGTACACTTTAAGAATATACTAGTTATAAACAATGCGATGCACGGGTTTTTTTGATATGTTATAAATTTTATTTTATGTTACAATTATATTTTTATATAATCACTTTTCAACAACTATTTTAATTTAATATAGCTTATGTTAGTCACGGAGTTATGACTGTAACTATCCAATAACAAGCCTAATTGTTTGTAATGCTTTGCATTACCTACATGACCCCTTAACTGGGGAACCCTTTTAGTTAGATTTTCTACTTGTAATATGTACTCTTAATGGGCATCAACTTTAGCTGTGTAATTGTATATATCTTTATTATAAAATAATGTGTGGAAGAAGATCCATAGATCATTCCCCAAGCTTGAAGAACAACGCTGAAGAAATAAACACATTTGGAGTTGATGGTTGAAAATTTGCCCAAGTACAAATTCGAGAAGTAATTTAGTCTATTCGAGAAGTCAAGGTTTCGAGAAGTCGAGGATTCGATATGTCAAAGACACTGTTCGATATCTCAAAAATTCAACAAGTCAAAGTTCAATTCGATAACTCAGAGATTCGACATGTACCTAAGTCTCTATTAAAGAACTCAGAAAGTTAACAAGTCAAAACATCATTCGAGTTCTCAAAGGGTCAACAAGTCAAAGTCACATTCGATATCTCAAGGACTTAGAAGATATTCGACATCTCAAGGATTTCATAAGTAAAGGCACTATTAGATAACTCGAGGTTTCCAGAAGAAAAGACTTTCGAGAAGTGATTCGATATGTCAGAAAAAGCTAGTTCGAGAACTTAGACTTATCAAGTTGTTCAAGGCAGTTCTCGAATCTAGTACTTAGCCATTTCACGAATGGATTCTTGAAGACAAATTACTAAAGATATTCAAGTCAGAAAATCTACACAAACCAAGACACTTGCAGTGACATATCATTGTATTGTGTGCATAGAAAGTCTACAAAGGAGCTTGGAGATATATTCAAAGGAACAAACAGCTGAAGAAGTGGATCCAGGCAGAGTAAAAATCAGATTATATCACATGATACCTAGTCTTGCACCAAAAAGGAATAGACAAATTAGAAAGTACTGAATTTGTATGTTACTAAATTTGTAGCAAGTGGACTGTGCACATGTTCTATAAGTGCACAACCTCACTTCTTTAGCACGTAACTTTTTCATTGTAATTTCATAGAAAATATCTCTCTGAGAAACGAAGCTGAGAATACTAACATTTGTATTCCCAGGTTATAGCAAATCTTCAGTCTAATAAAATATTAGATTAAAATGAAATTGTGTTCTTATTTTTGCACTCTATATTTGTTAAACACTCTTTCAAGCTACATACACAAATACCACAGATTCACAATAAGTTGTCAAGGTAAAGAGAATCAAGAAAGTATTGAAAATACATTCACCCCCCTTTTGTATTTTCTTGTGTGTATTTCATACTCAACGAGTGGTATTAGAGCAGACTGTTAAGCAAAACAGAGAAAGATCAACATGAACACACCAAAGACAATAAGAACTGTGAAGGTTCCAAAGTTTGATAAAGACAACTACAACCTCTGGAAAATCAAGATGATGTTGTTCATCAAAGCTGCTAACCCTATGTTTCTTGATATCCTGAAGAATGATATATTTGTTCCATAACAAGAGATTGCTGAAAGGACTGTTGGAACAACTACAATTCCAAGGTCCTATGTTGTTAAAGATCAATCTAGTGGACAGCCATCTAATGTTTATAATCATTGATTCTATGGAACTCTCAATGTTTGCCAACATAGCCTCATGTACCTCAGCAAAAGAAATGTGGGATCATATTGAGATACTATGTGAAGGAACAAAGGAAGTAAGGGAAAATAGGAGACAGATACTGGTCACAGTGTATGAGGCTTTCATGGATCAACCAAAAGAAAGCATCACTAAAATGTTTGAGAGATTTCACAGGTTTGTGACTAAGTTGCAAATGAATGGGAAGGTTTACAGCACCAAGGAGCTAAACATGAAGTTTCTGCTCTCTACACCTAACCACCTAGAGCAAAGGTCATTTCTCTCAGAGAAATAGATTTGAACAAAATTTCTTATGATGTGCTCTATGCTGTGTCGAAGACACATGAGCTCGAACTCTTGCAGAAAAGAGCTATTTAAGCCAACCAAGGCAAGATGGTCAGTACATCATATGCCTTGATTGTGAACAAGTCAATCTAGGATATTAAAGCATCTACCAGCCAACTGCAGATTGAAGAGATAGTAGATGAAGAACCTGAGGTTGAAGTAGCTAAAACCATTGAGAAGCATGTGGAGAATGAGTTTTATATTCTTGAGGAGCTGAATGCCAAGGAAAATACATTGTATGCTTTCATGGCTAGAAAATTTCCATATATCAGGTTCAAGAGAAAATAGCCCTTCAAAGCTAGACCTCAAAGCCACTCATTCAACAAAAACAAAACACCTGTGAAGATAGCAAGAATAAATTCAAAACCGGTTATGTGGATAGGTCATCGGTTAGATGCTACAGATGCAATGGCCTAGGGAATTTTGCTAGTGAATGCAAGAAACCTAAGAAGGACAAGGAATTTCTCGAGCTTGAAGCTAAGTATGAAGCTCTTCTTAGAAAGCAAACACCAGGCAAGGCCTACATAGCTGAAGGGAAGTGTCGGTTATTGACCTAAAGCGTCGCACTTTTACCTATTGCGTCGGTTGTTTGCATTAACCGATGCTTATTAACTTCTGCCATAATCTACGGCATCGGTTGTTTGCATTAACCGACGCTATAGGTGTAGCTTATAGCGTCGCACCTTAAAATGCAACGCTAAAAGGATTTTTGTAGCGTCGGTCAGCAAAGAACCGACGCTATAGGTATAGCTTATAGCGTCGATCACCTTTGAATCGACGCTATAGGTATAGCTTACGGCGTTGGTCATCTTTGAACCGATGCTATAGATATAGCTTATAGCGTCGCTCCTTAAAATGCCGATGCTATAGGTATAGCGTCGCCCCTTAAAATGTCGACGCTATAGGTATAGCTTATCCAGTTTTTCACTAATTTGCCCGATTTTATCATTTTTTGACGAATATTTGTAAATTTTTAAAATCGTGATTCATAAAAAACAAATTTTGACTCAATTAAAAAAATTATATGACGATATATATATGTGTTAGTGAGTGCTTGTGTATTTTAATTGCATTTTATGTGATTAAATCTATTTAAAACACGCATTATGCATCTTCTGGAAATTTTATAAAATCATTGGAGTTACTAAAAATCATGAAATCTTTTGTAATATTATCTTTATATAATTACTTAGTTTTTAAAATTATTGGGTGACTTATTTTATGTATTTAAGGATTTTAAAATGATTTTATGAGTTATATTGTATTTAAAATATTAAAACTTGTAAAATTCATATTTCATTCATTATTTATCCTAAAATCATTTTAAAAATATGGGAAGACAACTAATTTAAATATCTACATTTTAAAAATAATATCGTGAAAAAATCTTAAATTAAGAAAATGCAAATAGTGCTTTAATTATATATGCGTTATGTAATCACTTTATATTAATATAAATATGTTTAAAAATAATATTTTTGTGACTATAATGCATTATATAATCACTTTATAATAATATAAATATGTTTAAAAATACTATTATTGTGACTATTAAACTTATAGATCTAATTTATGAATTATTTGTCAAATGAAGAGAAAAAATTAAAAGAATTCATGATTTATCTCGTCCAAATTAATTTGGTGATATGGATGAAAAATAATCCCTAAAGACATAATTAATATAATATTTATTGGCTCATAAATAAGGCCTGAAACCCTAGTTGGGCATTAAATTCGTAATTAATGATTAAGCCCAAAAGAACAGCCCAAACCGGGGATGCCCGGTATAAGCTTGTCTCTAACATGGGCCTGATCCACAAACCAGGAACGTTCTAGAAACAAGGAACGTTCTAGAATATCCCTGGGATATTATGTAGCCTCCAAGGCACCTAATTTGACATGGAAACTAACTCCTACAAGGAAGGAGTCGAAACCTTCCTCAATGACGGTGACTTGTCCACCAAGTCTCCAAACCCTATTACGATTCTAAGGCTCCCACAGCCTATATAAATGGCCAGACCCCTCATCTCAGAACTATGTCTTGGCTTGATTCTCAACTCTGAGATACGTAGGCATCTTGTGAGGACCCGAATTAGATCACGAAAATGCAAGCGCAACCATTAAAGCACGAAGCTCACGAACCCTATCCGCAATTGGATAACCCTACTTTTTATTCCATAACATTTGGCGCCGTCTGTGGGAAGAGAACATCAACCATGGTTAACACACGAAGAACAACAACCGAGAATGCTTCTGTTACTTCCGATCCACCGGTCATCTCCACCGCTCCACCCGTCGTTACAGAGCAAGGGTATGTACTCCCATCAACAGAGACAACCACTCAACCTCAAGTTTCTCAACCTATAGGGATGAATCTCCATGTTGAGAGAACCTTACCAGTGGACGTCCACCCGGGACGGGAGACTAATCAGCTTCAGATGGTTGTCTCTCCATGTTGAGAGAACCTTACCAGTGGACGTCCACCCGGGACGGGAGACTAATCAGCTTCAGCTTCAGTGGACGTGAGTACTGATTCGTTATACGGGTTGCCTAACTACCCCCCAAATCGAAGGGATCCTGGACCAAGTGGTTACGCCCTGCAGATACCTGAGTCATATCAACCACCATATATTAGGGGTTTAGCCCCCCCTGAGCAAGGATATTATGATTACTCTGGACCTTACACTGATGATTCATCGTCTGAGGATGACGATCGCGATGAAGCCCCGAGGAGGTGACGTGCAAGAAAGGAGCTTATGAGAAGGACTCAAAGGATCCATGATGGACCCCCTCCAACAGCTGCTGAGAGGATCAAGGCTTATGAGGCTGAAATCCAAAAGCTAAAGGATGACATAGCCAGAGAGCAAGCAAGGCAGAACCAGAATAGGCCTCCTCCAACTTCGAGGGAGATTCCCTTCATTGATTTGAAAAGGTCTTCAAGGAGAAAGAGAAGGGTTGAAGCCCCAACTGGAGGAGTTACAAGGGTGGAAACCCCCAAGGGTGATCCCAAAGACCTGATGCCACTTGGAGACCCTGACGATCCCACACCCCCATTCATTGAGGAGGTGATGAACGCTCATGTTTCCCGAAAGTTTAAGATGCCCACGATAAAAGCATACGATGGAATGGGTGATCCTTCGAATCACGTCAGGACATTCTCAAACGCACTGCTGTTACAACCCGCTAGCGACGCTTTTAATTGTAGGGCGTTCCTTCAAACCCTGGCAGGCATGGCTCAAAGATGGTATAGCCGATTGCCCACAAACTCGATTGGCTCTTTCAAAGAGTTGAGCACTGCTTTCATCAACCAATTTGTTAGTGGAAAGGTCCATGAAAAAAGCTCTGCATCTCTCATGTAAGTGAAACAAGGAAAGATTGAGAACCTGAGGGATTATCTCAAGCGCTTCACCAAGGAGACGTTGAATGTCCCAGATCTGGAGAACAAGGTAGCTATGATAGCCTTGGAGAATGGAACAACAAACCCCTACTTTCAGATGTCGTTGGCAAAACATCCTCCTGAGAGCATGACTGAGCTCCAAAGAAGGGCGAGTAAATACATGAAGGCAGAAGAGAGCATGAGGAAGGCAGAAGCTCCAACCACGAATGAAGGAAACGGAAACTCCCGAAAGCAGAAGCAAGGGCAGGAGTATGATGCTAGGAACAAGTATCCCCGAACTAGCAAGGACTCCAACTCTGCCCCTAAGAAAAATTTGGGGCCAAGGTTCTCTGAATACGCAAGGTTGAATACCCCTAGGAGTCAAATCCTGATGGATATTGAGAAAGACAAGGATTTCTAATGGCCGAAGCCACTCAGGGGTGATCCCGCAAAGAGAAAAAAGGATCAATACTGTAGGTTTCACAAGGATATAGGGCATGGCACTGATGATTGCAGACAACTCAAGGACGAGACCGAATTCTTTATCCAAAAATGGAAGCTGAGCAGGTTCATAAAAGGTGAAGATCGTGGAAATCAAAGGAGAGATAATGACAGAAGGGATAATGATAGAAGGGACAATGACCGTGATCGTAACCCACAGCCACGAGGGCCAGTTATTAACATGATTTGGGGAGGCCCGACTGTGGCCGGCACAACAAGGAACTCTCGAAAGGCATACGCCATGGAGGTGATGCACATCGTGGGAGAGGCCCCGAAACGTGCAAAGACTGAAGTAGTGATCGATTTTGATGACTCAGACTTGGAGGGGGTGAAGTTCTTCCATGATGACCTGTTGGTCATAACTCCTGTAATTGGAAATTCAGAGGTGAAGCGAGTCTTGATAGACAATGGTGCTTCCGTCGATATTTTGTTTCATGATGCATTTGTGAAGATGGGATACAATGATTCACAGTTGACTCCAAACAACATGCCTATATATGGGTTCAATGGAGTCGAATCCAATGTTGAAGGGACTATCCAGCTGCCAGTTACTATTGGACAGGAGCCCAAGGAGGCCACTTAGATGTTGAACTTCCTGGTAATCAAGGCAGCCTCCATATATAATGCGATCCTTGGAAGAACTGGACTCCACGCATTTAAGGCTGTTGCCTCCAGCTACCATATGAAAGTCAAAAGGGTGATCAGAAGATGGCCAGAAGTTGTTATGTGGCCGCATTAAGAGCTGATGGAGCCGGGGGCAGGTCCTTCCGATTGAAGACATGGATGTCCGAGGTGATGATGAACACCGAGGAAAACCAGCAGAGGATTTGGTTCCAATACCTTTGGATTGTAGAGACCCTGAGAAAGTTACGTATGTTGGAGCTTCTTTAAAAGAACCCTTGAAGGGCAAACTAATAGAATATCTACAAGGAAACAGGGATGTATTCGCTTGGACAGCAGCTCATATGCCAGGGATTGACCCCCAACTCATAACTCACAGGTTGAACGTCGACCCCAAGCGGAAGGCAATAAAATAGAAGAAGATGAATTTTGCTCCTGAAAGGTAAGAGGCCATTAAGCAAGAGGTGGATAAGCTCTTAGAAGCTGGCTTTATTGAGGAGATTCAGTTCCCTGAATGGTTTGCTAACCCTGTGATGGTCAAGAAAGCCAACGGTAAGTGGAGGATGTGTATAGACTTCACTGATTTGAATGACGCGTGCCCTAAGGATTGCTTCCCTCTACCAAGGATTGACATGTTAAAAAATGCCATGGCTTTTCGACTAAAGAATGCAGGAGCTACTTATCAACGACTGGTAAATAAGATATTTACCCATCTGATTGGGAAAACCATGGAGGTATATGTTGATGACATATTGGTCAAGAGCTTGTTTACAGCAGACCATGTTGAACACCTCAAAGAGGCGTTTGAAGTGCTGAGGCACCATAAGATGATGTTGAATCCAGCCAAGTGTGTTTTTGGCGTTGGATCAAGGAAGTTTTTGGGTTTGATGGTCTCAAAACGAGGCATTGAAGCCAACCCAGATAAGATCAAGGCGATTCTAGACATGGAGCCACCCCGTTCTGTGAGGGACGTGCAAAAATTGACTGGTAGAATAGCTGCTTTGGGAAGATTCATCTCAAGGTCTGGCGATAAATGTTTGCATTTCTTTCAGGCTTTGAAGAAAGTGAAAAATTTTGAGTGGACATCAGAAAGCCAAGAGGCCTTTGAACAGCTGAAAAAGTACATGGCTGAGGCCCGGTTGTTGGCCAAACCTAGTCCCGGAGAGCCCCTGTATTTGTATCTAGCGATATCCGAACAAGCATTGAGCGTCGTTCTCATTCGAGAAGAAGGCAAGGTTCAGAAAGATTACCTAGTCCCGGAGAGCCCCTGTATTTGTATCTACGTGAGCAAGGTATTGCACGGAGCTGAGTTGAATTACTCACCCATCGAGAAGTTTGCTTTGGCACTGGTAACAGCTTCAAGGAAGCTACGACCTTATTTCCAGGCACAAAAGATTGAAGTCCTGACGGACCAGCAGTTAAGAAGTATATTACATAGCCCTAAGGCCAGTGGAAGGCTAATTAAGTGGGCGATCGAACTCGTGGAGTTTGATATCACGTATAAGCCTCGGACAGCCATCAAGGCTCAGGCACTAGCTGACTTTGTGGTTGAATGTACCATCGACAACCAAGAAGTCGAGGGGCAGGAGATAGTGCCAAAGCAGGAAGGTAAAGATAAATCCGAGGAGCTTGTACCTGATCAGAAGGAATATTGGGTGCTCTATTTTGATGGAGCATAAAAAACAAAGTCTAGTGGTGCAGGCTTAGTCTTGCAAAGCCCCGATGGGTTCTTAGTAGAGTATGCTTTGAAGTTGGACTTTCCAACAACCAACAACGAAGCTGAATATGAAGCCTTGATAACCGGATTAGGCTTGGCCAGAATATAGAGAGTCAAGAACCTTAAAGTCTGTGGAGATTCAAGACTCGTAGTATCACAGGTGAATGGTGAGTTCGAAGCCAAGGATGAAACTATGGAAAAATACCTAAGGGTTGTGAAAGCCGTTATGACTCAGTTTGATGAATGCTATATGGAGCATATTCCAAGGGAGGAGAATGTCAAGGCCGATGCCCTATCAAAGTTCGCCTCTTCTGAGATAGAGAATTATGCAGGGAGTGTTTACTTCCAGGTCCTGAAGGCCCCTACCATCAATTCAAAATTTGTGGCACCCATTGATGTAAGAAGCTGTTGGATAGATCCTATCAAGGCCCATTTGGAAACTGGATGGCTCCCTGAAGATGCCTCGGAGGCACGGAAACTGTCAGTGAGAGCATTGAGATAAGCCTTAATTGAAGGCGTCCTTTATAAGAGGTCTTTTGTTATCCCATACTTGAAGTGTTTGAGGCCCCAAGAGGCAGAAGAAGCGTTAAAGGAAGTTCACGAAGGGATCTATGGGCAGCACTTGGGGGGCAGAGCCCTAGCCCATAAGATCACCCGTCTGGGATTCTATTGGCCAGAGATGTTGGCTGATGCGCAAAGTTATGTCAAGAAGTGTGACAGGTGTCAGAAACACAACCCGATTGTTAGGAAGCCACCAGAGATGTTAACGTCGATTAACTCTCCTATTCCGTTTGCCATGTGGGGGATGGACATACTTGGTCCCTTCCCTGTGGCTTCAACACAAAGGAAGTTCTTGATAGTGGCCATCGATTATTTTACCAAGTGGATTGAAGCTAAACCACTAGCTAAGATAACCACCCAACAAGTTGCCCAGTTCTTTTGGGAGAACGTAATTTGCAGATATGGTATCCTACGAATCCTTCTGATGGATAATGGGCGCCAATTCAACAATGAGGAGTTTAAGAAGTATTGTGAGGAGAACGCCATCTAACTTCGCTTCACTTCAGTAGCTCACCCTCAGGCTAATGGACAAGCTGAGGTAGCGAATCGGATTATCCTTGATGGACTCAAGAAAAGGGTCGAACGTTCAAGAAACACGTGGGTGGACGAATTGTTGCCTATACTATGGGCATATCGTACCACCTGCAAAGTAACAACAGGAGCTACCCAATTTTTGCTAGCTTATGGAGCAAAGGCAGTTGAAATTTCCAAGGGTGGAAGCATATGAGCAAGAAACTAATGAGGAAGGCATAAGGCTTGCCCTCAATCTAATTGATGAGGTCAGGGATGAAACGAACGCCCGTAATGTTGAGCACCAGAAGAGGGCATCCTTTCATTATAACCATAGGGTCAAAGAAAGGTTCTTTAAACAAGGCGACTTGGTTTTAAGAAAGATAGAAGTATCCGGAGTTGGACAGACAGGAAAGTTGGCCCCTAATTGGGAGGGACCGTATAGAGTCAGCAAGACATTGGGAAGAGGTTCTTACAAGCTGGAAACCTTGGATGGAAATGAGGTGCCCCGCAATTGGCACGCCTCGAATCTCAAGATTTATTATATTTAAGCTCTCCTAGTAAGGTCTTAAATTTTTGCCTATCTAGTAGAAGTAGAAATAAGGTTCATATGAAACCATTGCAGAGCATGTTGCTCCTAGTAGGATGTAGTATTCTATGTAAGGGCTGATCCCGTTTCACGTTATTAATACAAGCTTGCTTTCCATTCTACGATTCTATGATTTTAAGTGATGTACCAAACACCTGATGTGTGTAAGTCTAGGATGACCAAGTATCGTAAATAAAAGAACGTATGAATTAGAGGAAACAAGCACATAGATAAAATACCCCTAAGGGGCAGGATGCAAGTCATAAGTTACAAACACACCGAATAAAAATACAAGTCCATGAAGGACCACAACCAAAGTCAGGATATAATAAGAACTGGATAAAAGCCACATGAGGCTAAAATAGGCCATGCAAGGCTCAAAGGATAATCACTTCTTAACAGAAGCAGTCTTCACCAACCGTTTCTTGGTTTTGGGAGGAGCAACCTGAACAGGGACTTCTTCTTCACTAGATGATTCCATCTCACCTTCTTCCTTGCTCCTGGAAGTTGAAGTTGATGAACTACTAACACTCATTGATCTGGGTTCACGAATTCGGCCAGCTAATGGCATTCTGAACTGCCACTTTGATCCTTCCCATGGGATTTTGAAGGGTGTCTCCCGGAACTAGATCCTGAATGTTGGGGAGTGGCCTTAGTCCCAGAGCCAGAAGCGCGCCTGTTTACATGAGAGGTAGTTCCAACACCCTCAACAAAGTCATCAGCATCAGTCACCTTCCAGGGACTTGGGTAAAAGGAAGGAAAAATGACCCCTTTATAGTCATGACTAATCTTATTCACAGCTTTTTCCCAACCTATAGTCATGCTATCCGGTTGGACCTCCATGTCATGCTCATCAATGAAGGCAAGGAATGTATCGGAGCCCAAGTAGTTCTGAATGATGGAGTCTTCGTTATTTTGGGTCCTGTTCTCCAAGGCCGAATATTTTCCCATAATGGATGAGAGTTGGTCTTCTGAGGTGAAGTACTTAGTCTCCCATTCTTCAAATTCCTTCTGATGCTTCTCCACAGCCTTGAGGACAGCTCTTTCCTTATCCTTGTACGATTTCCCAAGTTGGACAGCATTCTGGAAATGAGCGTTCAGCTACAAGAATAAAACACCATAAAGAAATGTGTTAAGCCGTGATGGTCAATATCTAGCAAGAGTAATGAAAAGGAAGGGGAGATAAGCTTACGTTATAGGTGTGAAATGCTCCCCAGCTCTCATTTTCCCCAAGGTCCGTTGCTGTTGCAAAATGAACCTTATCAGGCGGGGCTATGGCATTTCGAGACCATTCTTGAGCAAGAAGATGCTGTCTCTGATAGCGTCCTGCTCATATATTCCCCACTCGGGCATGAACGCTGTTTTCATACTCCCATCCGAACTCCTGATTCTTTTTCCAGCTTTTGAGCAATGCTGAAGGAATTCAGGAACTGGAACGTCATCAAGGTTGGCATCTTTCTCAGCCTTTTTAATCATCCTTATAGTAATTTGAGGAGCATGACTTGGCTGGATATCAATCTCCTCAGCAACTGCAAATAAAGGCAAAGAAAACAATGTTGGAATAAGAACAAGTATGATGAAATAAAGGAGTTAAAGTAAGGATTACCCTCGAGAAGGATACTACTAATCCCGGCCTCTATCAAGGCACGTTCAGTCATGACTTCACGATAGTGAGTATTTTGGAAGATTGAAATAAGCCAATCCTGCTGAGCTTTTTCTTCACTTGAGAGTTGAAGCTCACTAACACCCTCATCATTCACGTGATTGAATTTAGACCTAAAAAAGTCACCCTAGTCTCCCCCTTTCCATCTAAGGATTAAAAATTTGTGCCTCCAATTATGGTATTAATCAGGCACGGAGGCAGCGTTGATAATCATTCTAGACTTTGTACGATGTTGGATGCTTGCCCATCCTTTTCTAGTAATAGGGCTATTCTTGAAAGCGAATAAATGTCTAAACAATAGAATGCTAAGGCGGATGCCTCCTTTGATGCATTTAACCATAAAAATGAAGATAAATTTCCAGGAGTTGGGATATAGTTGGCAAGGGTTGATTTTAACCTCAGCTAGCAACCTAACAACCCAATGGTGAACTGGAAACCGAAGGCCAGCGGTAATGGCACCTTTGTATACAAATAAATTCTCAGGATGCCAATTACAAGTTCTATCCCCTGGTGTGGGGATTCTGAGTTTCAAACCAGAAGGAAATTCATATTTGAGTAAGTCGTTAATATCTCCTACATCTAAAGTGCTAGGGAATATGAAAGAATCGAATACCGCGTTGTTCGGAAACACGTCCCCGGGCTCGTCTAAGAGCTGGGGTAAAGTTAGCTGATAACGAGGAGGAAAGACCTTACCTTTCCTATTGTTGTCTTTGGTCCTCCTGTTGATTGCTTGGAGAAGGCCCTTAGAAGGAACCACGGTGCTCTGACCACCCTCACTTGTCATCAGATTTGTCTGAAATTGAAAGAAGCACTTGAAGCTTGAGAGCTCTTCAGAGAGAAATTTTCTTTGAGAGAAGAAGGAATTGTGAAGAATGGCTTCCACCCCCACTCTTTTATAAGGAAAAGGGCGACCCTCCACGGCAGGTCATCTTTCCAACGACCCACGTTTACAGGTTAAATAGCCGAAAACAGCAGGAAAAAGGTTTTATGAACTCAAAATTGAGTCGAATAAATGATCTAATTCGTAATAATAAGCAAAAGAAACGAATGAAAATGCAGGCTGGAGGAACAACATAGTTAGCAACCTAGGAGGTTGTACTAACTCATGCTTATTAAGCTTAAACAGAGGATTAAGCCGAAAACCCACGATTAAGGCACTAAACAGCAAGATTAGCTAAAAAGCTAATACTTTAAGGAAATTTGGAGGATATACTCTAAAAAATATAGTAGGGGTTTTTATAAGCCCAGATGGCCAACGAGGTTGTTTGCCTTGAATTAAGCTAATTGATTGAATTCAAGGCCTGAAAGTCAGGAACCATTGAATAAAATCAAGCTAAGGCACGGTCCTACAAACAAGGTAAGAGGTTTAAAGTCCTTAAGTATAAAATCAAGTATAAAAACCGACCATAGTATCCTAGACTTGAAGTCAGGTGTTGAAAACAAGGGAAATCCCTATACAAACAACTAAAGAAGCAAAGACCTCCATGACAAGGGGGCAAGGCCAAGGTTGTTCAAAAAAACCCTATTGTAAGTATGCAAGGATGTCTAGAAGCCAAGGGCCATAGTTTAACCCAATGTTATTTGAAACCAATAGTTCAAGGACAAGTTAAGACCCGGAAGGTCCTGAAAACAAAGAAGTAGGTTGTTTGAGATCAAGGATCACAAAACCAACCATGGTGTTGTAAACTCACTCTAGAAACAAGGAGGGGAGTTCAAAACAAGATTTGGCTTTAGTCAGAGTCAAAGGTCATAGTCAAATAGTCAAAATTTAGCAAAAATTCAAAAAAAATTGGGGCCCAGCCGACCAAGCACCCTTGGCCGAATGGCCGACCAGGAGCTTGGGGAGGAAAAATGGGTCCAGGTGTTGCAAATACCTGGACCCCTAGCTGATTCATTTGGCCCAGAACGCTCAAAAATGCTCCGTTTGAGCTCAAATTTGAGATTCAAGAACCTTATAAGGTCCTTTAAAAGCCTATGTAGGTTCCCTAGTGATTTCAAGAAGTTGAAAAAATGACCTTGTTTGGAACAAGGTCTGGTTTGAAAACCAGCTTAAAATGAGGTATTTCGCCTTCAAAATGTTCAAAAATGCATGTTTTCATGTGATTCTTCTTCATGCCAGGAGATTATAAGAATCCCTATCATATGAGATCAACTTCAAAATTTGGGTTTAGGAATGTCAGGGGTGTTTAAAACTAGGAGGGTGTTCAAAACCAGGAGGGTGTTCAAAATCAGGAAGGTGTTTGAAACACCTTGTCCAGAGGACCGTATTTCTTGCCTAGAAAACTCAAAAATGAGAATTTTCACATGATTCTTTCTACAACCATGAGGTTATAAGATTCTCCACTAGATTGGCTTGACTCAAAAATTTGGGGTTAGGGTTTTGCTAATCGCAATTAGGGGGTGATTAACCTCGATTATCGACGTTTAAGGACTTCCACTCTAAAATTAACCTATCTCAAGGTTAAGGGTGGATATCCTAGTAGTAATTACATTAAGTGCGAACTAGTTAGCCTTGATAAAGGCATTTATAGCCCCGTTTAGGGTTGTTTAGCCCCGATTAGGGCCGAATTAGTGTCTTTTGCTCAAAAATTAGCCCTTATTGAGGCTTATGGGCAATGATCGTCAGATATTAACCCTAACTTAGATAAGTTGAGGGAAATAAATCACTAATGAATTTATGTTAAAGGATCCTATGCATGAATTGCACTTGGATTAGTGTCTACTAGCTCGAAACGGCACTAATCCTATTCCCGAAAGGCCTAGAAACCTTAACAAAAAGGTTCGAGAGGCCAAGGAACGTTTAACTTTCTTAAGTAATAACTTGGGAGAGAATTGTAGTCAATGTGAATGTGTAGGTCACTCCACACTTCACTATAAGACGATGCCCTGGTAGGTCCGGTATGACCCTAAACTTCTACGAAATCAAGTTTTCCTAGAAGTTGGGGGGCAAATGATATGGGTGAAAAATAATCCCTAAAGACATAATTAATATAATATTTATTGGCTCATAAATAAGGATCGAAACCCTAGTTGGGCATTAAATTCGTAATTAATGATTAAGCCCAAAAGAATAGCCCAAACCGGGGACGCCCGGTATAAGCTAGTTTCTAACATGGGCCTGATCCACAAACCAGGAACGCTCTAGAAACAAGGAAAGTTCTAGAATATCCCTGGGATATTATGTAGCCTC
This sequence comes from Saposhnikovia divaricata, assembly GCA_036435485.1. Classification (NCBI taxonomy): domain Eukaryota; kingdom Viridiplantae; phylum Streptophyta; class Magnoliopsida; order Apiales; family Apiaceae; genus Saposhnikovia; species Saposhnikovia divaricata. Next base: position 61,344,151 of record CM071595.1, on the reverse strand, counting down.
CAAGGCACCTAATTTGACATGGAAACTAACTCCTACAAGGAAGGAGTCGGAACCTTCCTCAATGACGGTGACTTGTCCACTAAGTGTCCAAACCTTATTACAATTCTAAGGCTCCCACAACCTATATAAAGGGCCAGACCCCTCATCTCAGAACTACGTCTTGGCTTGCTTCTCAACTCTGAGATACGTAGGCATCTTGTGAGGACCCGAATTAGGTCACGAAAACGCAAGCGCAGCCATTAAAGCACGAAGCTCACGAACCCTAGCCGCAATTCGATAACCCTACTTTTTATTCCACAACATTTGGTATCATATATACAATTGGGATATTTTTAAACTTTTAAAGTCGCGATTTATAAAAAACAAATTTTGAACCAATTTCAGGAAAATCGAGTCGATTATCACCGTGTAGTAGTTAATTCCAATTAATTGTTTATTTTTAAAATATAAAATATAAAGAATATAACATTTTATATCATATAATGGCAATTTTTCTAGAGAGATCCATCTTATACAGAGAATTGGAGAGAACTACTAATTTTATGATTCTATAGTTGAATCAAAGTTTTAATTTTTGGTGCCGAATAGAATTTTTAAAACATAAATTATGTTACAACAGATCTCGCTTCAATCGCCGCCGCTTGCCGCCGGTTGTCAAAGCCTCAATTCCGATCATCGGCAATCTCCTCCGGTTCCTCAAAGGGTCGATTGTGTTATTACGCAAAGAGTATCCGAATATGCAAAAAGAAAAAAATAGAATGAAATGAGAAAAAGATAAAGAATCGTATGCGATTGGCATGTGGTTGTCCTACAACACAGAGATTACAAGTTTGCATTGTCGGTCGGCCGATCGATTACTCAAAGTAAAGTAAAACTAAATTTTGAGGGTAATGTTTTTATATTACAACTTTCTATTCGATTCATATTATAATTTGATGTTTTTAAGGTATTATCAGAATTTTAATGTATAATCGAAATTTTGATTCGGATTATAATTTGATGTTTTTGGTTACGTGGTGTTATAGATTGTTACAAAATCATGCTATGCTTGATTGGAAATTTTTTTGGTTTTAATCGTTTTAAATTTATGTTTGCAATTTTGTGTATACGTATATTATTTGCTGTAGCCGTGTAATATATGTTTTTGATTGAATTTTCTGGGCAAGTTTTTGATTTAGCCGGATTTCTCGTTTTGACCGGAGTTTTTGTTTGGGTTATGAGTTTGTTAATCCCGTTTGCACATGGTTGTAGGTCCATGAAGTTAGATTGTCATACTTTATTTTTAGAATTTTTGGTTAATGTTTTCAGTTCACCGAAAAATGATCTTTTCTCCGGATTTTCTTGAGTTTTGATCGGATTTTCTTGCCTGATAATTGTTAGTTGCAGTTGTTGATATGACGTTTAAGAATTGTCAATAAGTTGTAGATGATAGTTAGGGTATTAATGTGAAATGGTCTTAATAATTATGGCTTATTTTATGTTCAGATGATATCTTTATGGGTGTTAATTGTTAGTAATTTTTAAGTTCGGTTTCGTTTTATTTTTGGTAATTGCTTTGATTTGGGTATATATAAATCATGTTAGAGCCCTGATTAACTGTAATTGATTTTTTGATTTTTGACCTTATGATTAATTGATTCTCTGATTGTAATTTCTATTTATTAATAGTAAATGTAGTAGTTACTTTTCAGTTTTGTAAAATGGATTTTAGTTAATTTCATTCATTGCATTAAAAATGGTATTTATTTCTTGTATTTATTGGCTGTAATTGAAATTTAAATTAAATTGGATGGCTGTAATTGTATTTCTTGTATTTATTGGCTGTGGGTTGAATATGGGCATGTTGTATATTTTTAAATGTTAAATTAGCTTATGATTTAGTGTTTTATTTGAAAATTAGTTTGTGAATCTTGTATCATTTATTGATGTTTTGTACCATTTATGGGTGACCTTTTTGGATGGCGTATATTTTAGACCTTGGAGAAGCATTTATGTGCCATTTTGATGGTTTGTCTATTCGTATTCAAATTAAATCTATTTTATTTTTTAACTCTGGCTAGACTTAACATGTCCAACCAGAGGGGGTCCCTTTGGTTGGATTTTATAATTAATTTTTATTTTATTATAATATTTTATTTTAATTTATATTAGTTTTAATTATAATATTTTAATTTTATTAGATTATATATATATATATATTATCACTGTATATAGTATTTATTATTAAATAATACATTATTATATACTCTTTTGTTTTATATCAAAATTATGTATTTTTGAGCAAGAGCAGGATGGATGGGACGTGTTTCTTCGGTTTTCTTTGGGAGGGAAGCAGAATCTTGGATGTGTATAGTGGAAACAATAGAAGTCCCTGGCATTTTGTTTAATAGTCTTATATAAATCGATGTATGGTTGTATTGAGTGGGACACTCTTATTTTCCCCTTGAGTTTATTTCCCAAAGGATTTTGCTCTCGCGGTGTTTTTAACGAGACCTTCCTTTGTATAAAGTATTCTTCTCTGATATAGAGGTTTTATTGTCTAATCTCCAGGAAGAATCTCTTTTTCATGTCAGTCATAATTCAGGTTACGATCCATGGATTGGTTAAGCATACCTTTCGGATAGACGATAACTTTTGTGGATGATAGAATGACTCATTTCCTTTCCTTATTGGATTGTGTAAACTTTATCTTTTAAATGAAATTGTTTCATTTATGCAAAAAAAAAAAAGTTTTAATTTTTGGTTCTATAAAAAAAACCAATTTTTTTTGGTTCTATAATAAAAAAAGACCAATTTTTTGATTCTGTTGCAGAACCAAATGCTGACGTAGCATTGCTGCTGACATGTCGTGACGTGGCCCACGCGGCACTTCCACGTCAGTAGTGATGATGTGGCAGTGCCACATCAGTAATGATGTGGCAGTGCCACGTCAGTAGTGATGTGGCAATGCCACGTCAGCAGTGACGTGGCAATTTTTTTTTTTTTTTGGAAAAAAAATTGGTTCTGTTGTAAAATCAGAAAAAAATATATGGTTCTCTCCGATTCTCTATATAACAAATTCTCTCTAGAAGAGGATTATACTTTATTCCGAAAATTAGTGTAATTAATCGATTCAATTATGTAAAAATAATAAATAAAATAATTTTTAGTATGAAAATTATTGTGTATCCTTAGCCAATTTTGAGATATCCCGCCTCAATTTTCAGATATCCCGCCAGTGCTTTTTCTCATAAACAAAAACATCAGCACATAAACTAAACCCACCCCCCTCTTTTTCTCTCTCCCCGCTCAAGAACCCTAACCCATCTCCCTACTTCAATTAACTCCGATTAGCATCAATTAGCAGCTCCATCAAACTCGAAAGTGGTCAAAATCGAATCCTACAGCTCCATCTAAGTCGAACGAGGTCTCTCTTCCTCTGTCATTCCCATCTCTCTATCTCTCTTTCTTCATCTCTCATTTTTCAGTCACCACCAACACCACCACAAAATCTCCACTTTGTTTCCCCACAAAATCTCAACCCATTTCTCTCGGTGCCCTAAATTCAATCAAAATGGCCCAACCCCAGAACATTTGTCCAGAAGTCATCGAGCCAACCCCCAAAATCCAGAAGATCGAAGAATGGGTTTTTTGTTATGAATTGATATTTGTATTCTTTATTATGTCCTGATTGAAGTGGTTATGATTCTTGAATGAGTTTGTAATGTACCATTTTTCTCGGACTCGAGGATATGGAATATGAGATGTTGATGTAATTGGCGATTCGACGAAGAAGAGGAAGAAGACGAGGACACGAATTACAAGATGAGATTTGACGGAGAGATGGATCCGTTAGACTTTATTGAAAATGATGACGTGGATGCTGTTGAAAAGTATCATCAGTTTTAGCGTATTGAGGATGAGTACGAAGCTCTCGCTGCCAAAAAGCGAAAATCTCTCGCCACTCCTCTCTCTTCTAGGTATATATCTTCCCTATCCTTTATCAGTTAGCTTTTCGTATTTGTATTTGTTACGTTACCGGTTCTTCTAAAATCTTGAGAATGTTGTATAATTGGGGGTAAAAATATAATCTTGACTCAGTAGAATGTTGAATTATGTGTTAATAGTGCTCTAAGGTATGCACTAGTTGACAGGTCGCCTTTTAGATTAGTTTAATTGAGCTCTAGTTTATATTTAAGTGCCTCATAGATACACATCTGTAAGTTTAGTTTTTGTTATGTGTTCACTTGGATAGTATTGGTCACTATTGAATAAGGATGACTGGATGAAAATAGCTAGGACTGTTAACATGATTTATAAAAAAATGGGTTTATAATACATTAAATTGTTGTGGCAGCAATCCGGCAAAAAAGCTTAGAAACGATGAAGATCATGTAGAAACTTTTGAAGAAATAATTGAAGCAATGACTTATAGTTCAGGAAGAAAACAGAAAAGGAAGGTATGTTGCAGAACAGCCATGTTGATTTTAATTAATTCAATGAAGCTCACTTTTCTATGGTTATATTGAATTGATGCCTCCAAAGCCCAATACCTATGAAAGAGTGGCATGTATTGTGTTTCCTTTAACTCAATCTTCTGTTTATTTTGTAATGTTTACGATTTTATATACTCTGTACTCCTCAGTACAGCTGTTGTACCATTTCTTTGTTGTCTGAACAGCTTTTGTAGTTGTCTGAACATTTTCTTGTTTATCATAGCTTCCAATCGTGGAATTTTTCTTCCTGAACATTTCTTTAGCTGCTCATTATTCATTTGCCTTGTACCTTTGAGCATCAATATATACTTTTATAATCTTTTCGTTTATGCTCATATGATTTATCTTCTAATGTATGCAATATAGTAGTCTGCTTACAGTTTCAGGCAATGTCAATGAACAAAATCATTTCTTATTTTTCTAACTAATATCCTGCAGAGCAAGAAAAAAGGTAGGAGAAGGGGTCAAAGAAGAAAGTTAATCCAGGTGTAAACCATACCTATTTTGGAACGAGTTGAGAAATTTTACTGTTGGTTATGATTAATGATATGACATAAAGGGTCATTGGTTTCTAAACAGGAAATTTCTTTAATAATCTGTTCTTACATATTTTGTTCGCATTTATATTTTAGAACATGTTTTTATGGTTAGATTCTACATCACTTGTTTTGTAGGTACAGTAAAATGAGTAGTTTGTTCTTGGTGATTGGTTGATATAGAAACTAGTGTTGATCATACAGGGTTGTTAATTAATGGGTGGAGTTTGTTCAAGGAAGCTAGATCAGCAGGTTAACGATGAGAGCATAAATAGAGGACTTCTGTTAGATATTTTAAAAGTGGAAGTTCGAAATGGCTGGGTTCCTCAATTTCACGAGCAACTTCAGATATTAAGCAGCGAAATGGGAAATGCCCATCTCTTATGGAACTCTGTATTCATAAAATATGTGAAGTATGTGGAGTTTCTTTATCAAGGTAATTTATGGAAGTTGAAGGATTATGGTCATGTGGACTGACAGTGTTCTGTTCTGAACGTGTAACAGGATATTGAGCAACTTAATGATAAATAGAAGAAAATTGGTTGTTACATGCTTGCTGCCCATTCGTCACCAAAGGATGGTTCTCTTTGGAAACTCCTTGTTTTATTGTCTGTGTAAGTTCATCTAAAGCCTTTGACTTGTTATCGATTTTCAAATACTGTATTAGGTCTTAATCAATATTTTTTCTTAATTTTATCTTTTTGACTATCTTAGTTGTTAAAATACAATTGATTATAAAAACACGTAAACATGAGATCAATTATTCATTTCATAGAGAGAGCAGTAAAACTAAGAAGTTCAATGTGGAAAATTTGACCATACCCCTATGATTGAGATTTGTGATTGAGTTTAACACTTTTCAACTATTTATGATTGACTGGTATTAGTATGACGATCATAATGCTTTCGTAGAGTGTCTCCAAATTTTTTTGTTAGGATTTCGAAGTCGAACGAGGTCGAAGTCGAACGAGGTCGAAATCAAAGGCAAAGGTCATGCTACCAACTGATAATGGCCAAGGTATTCTCTTTCTTAGCATTACTATGTGCATATATTTGATTTATATTTCAAGTAGTCACAGTTCCAGACTTGGCTAATGTATAGCATTGCTTTTGCAATAGCGGAAATTGCATCTGTGTGACCTTTAGAAGGAGCACTGAGTGACTAAACCACGGATTTTTTTTAACCACGAAACTTCTGCTATTGCAAATGCAATTGCGTACGCTATCAATTAGTACTGCCAGACAATTTTATGACATTTCGGGCGTCGTCTAACTTAAGTGTTTTGATAAAGTACTATACTTTCTGCAGTGGCAAGGGAGGTTGAGATCAATGCTGGGCACCAACCAAGAAATTTGGGAATTGACTTGAACCAGGAAATGATATACAATAGTGACATCATAGTTTACTTTAACATACATGTCGAGATGTTCAGAGTTCCAACTTGTTGTTTATCATAATTAGCCAGGATTATATTTTTTCAGTTTGGAAGGCTATTTTGTATGAATAAGTTTCTTAGATTTTGTACGAGTGATGTTATACATTCCAAAAAATATGCCAAATATGTTTCCAATGAATGTATGCTCCAAGAGTTCATATAATATATGAGAAAATAATCAGATACCTCATATTTTAGAAGAGAATAATCAGATACCTCAGTTTTTAAAATTATTGAAATTGCAATTTTAAATCATTTTCTTGAAAAAAAAAATTGACTTTTAGCGTCGGTTGTTTAAATGGCCGACGTTTAAAACAGACCTTTAGTGTCGGTTGTTTAAATGACCGATGCCTAAAGTAGACTTTCAGCGTCAGTCATTTAAAAACCGACGCCTATAGCAGACTTTTAACGTCGATCATTTAAATTATCGACGCCTATAGCAGACTTTTAGCATCGGTCATTTAATTGACCAACGCCATAGCAGACATTCAGCGTCGGCATATTAACCGACGCTATAGGTCTATACTTATAGCGTCCCCTACATATACTACGCCAAAGAACCGACACCTTAGACCTATTTGACCGACGCTATAGGTCCTTTTTCTACTAGTGAGGTACCATCTCTCACTACCATAGACATGTCTGTTTTTGAATATAAGCAAGTTATTGAACAATTGTACTGTTATGCAAGTAAAAAACCTTAAGAAAGAAATTGAATATCTAGAAAATAAGGTTTTATGTGCTAGTCAAGTTAAAAAGGCCCTTAGGGATGAAATTGCAAAAAAAGAATTGAAACTAAGAGCCTTCAAGAAGTCTTCTAGCTTGTAACAGTCCTACCATGAAAAACATCAAGAGAATGCCAAAGTAGTTATTGGTTTTGATTATGACACACTCACGAAGAAAAAAGGTTGTGCTGTCATGGATGACAACAAGGTTGTTCATGAGAATGTACCTCACATTTTGAAAAATGCAAAGGCACCTATCTTTAAAGAAACATCATTTATTGTTGATGAAGAAGCCTTGATCATCAAACAAATGTTAAATGATGAAGATGAAAGACAATCAAGTGAACAGCCTGCACCCTCTAAGAGTGAGAGTGTCAAAGTGGAAACCAAGGAGCATGCTAAGAGTGGACCTAAACCTGCTAGTTTGTTCCTGTAAAACCTGTAAAGTTTGAACTAGCTAAGAATGATAAATTAGTGAAAACTGAATCTCTGAAGAATGTTGCTAAAAAGAAATAAAACAAAAATGGTAAAGTAGGGTAACAAGAATAGTAATTATGCTTATATGCCTATTGCCCCTAATCATTTAACTCATGCTTGCAAGAAGCCTGTAGGTAGTGCGCCTAAGCCCTTTTATGATTGCTCTGTGCCTTTAAGACATAGAGACTCTCCATATTATGATAAATTAGATTGCATGCCATGTAATATGAATGTGATGACTAGTTGTTTCAATTTGAGAAGACAATTCATTGATGGTTGCATAAGTCAAAGTTCACACACACACACACACATACACACACACACACATACTATAAAAGGCCCAAGTCTTCAAGTCCTCCTAAAGCTAGGAAGGTGCCTCTATTACCTAAGTCTGAGAATTCAAATTCTAAGACTTCTAGCTGTGATAAGAAGACTAGTCCTAAGAAAGTTGATAAGCATGTTGTTTATGATAAAAATGTTTCTAAGCCAAGTGGACCCAAACTTGTTCGGGTACCAAAGAAGAAGTAATACATTTGTGCTTGCAGGGCAAAGAAAAAGAAAAGAAAGTCATTTGGGTGTTAGACAGTGGATGCTCAAACCACATGACTGGTGATATGGCCCTGCTATTAAGTATGAGGAGAAGGCTGGTCCTATGGTTACTTTTGGAGATGATATGTAAGAACCCAAAATTTTGGATATAATTAAAAAACTTTTTATTATGTACTGAGGTAATGGGGAATAGTGATTACGACTACGATGTAACGATTGAGATAATGAATGGAAGGAATGGAATTCGATTTAAATATTTATATGTCTTGAAGAATACTATTGGTTGACACTTTAGATAAGAATTATCTATCTCCTAGGGAATTGAGATTTGATAATTCTAAAGGAGAAGATTATTCTTATGTCATCCAAATCGATATCTGATATTGATCCAGTGGGTCCGCAAAAAGGTTAAGGAACGATCGAAAGAGATCAGGGACAATTGTACAACCCTAAGAGGATGAGTAAAGAAAAATGGATGAATAGTGATTTTGGTGGATTTAGGAATATTATTAGATGACGCTATATAGAGGTACCCGGAACGAAATTCTGAGTTCGTATTAGTGATCCAGGAGGAAAAAGAGTGTATGTAAAAGCTGTCGAATTCTGAAAAACAGCACTTTTATTTTCCCCGAGATTTCCCTGGACACTGAAGGACTTAAAGAGTTATTGGAAAGATTTATGGAATTTGGATTCGAGAATTATTAAAGAAAATTAATAATGATAGTATAAATATCGAGACGGTTTCCGGGAAAACCCTAACTAGAAATCTTCAAGATATTCCTTCGAACGATCAGTGAATTGAGTAATAACCGAACAAAAGAACAAGCAGATGATCAAGTTGATGCATGTACAAGTGGATATGATCAAGTAACCAAGTAGTTACAAGAGTAACTAGAACAATTAGAGACTTAAACTAAGTACTTGGCTCCTTTCATCATCCAACCACAAGATTAAGACACATGCCCCCTCAAAATACATCATGCATGACATAATAGCTTTCATAAAGCTACTTTATCATAGATATTATCCAAAGAAATCACTTTATGCTAGATTAGTGCAAGAGAAGCAAGCCAAACTCCATCTCTCTCCATTTTCTCTAAACTGCCCAGCAGAAACACTCTCAAGAAGAAAATTCATATCTCCATTTCTATCCATGATAAAATCACCAAATTTTAACCATAGCTTCTCTACTCCATGGGAAAGGTTCGTTCAAAATTTCATGGCAATCCAAGTAGTATAGCCTAGTTAAATCCCTCCCCAAAGTTGAAGAAACCAAACTGATCTGTGCTTGACAGTTTCTGTCCAGAGGAGAAAGGGGGCTCAAAACCCTAGCTAGGAAGCTTCAAATATGATGATCTAGGACTCAAAACAAAGCTTATGAAGAGGCAAAGATGTGGTAAAAATTTGAGAGACAAACTCTTATTTTTCTATTTTCTATGATTTTTACAAAAGTGATGATGAATAGTAACCCTTAGAAACTAACTTTGCTTTCTTGGTTTTCTTTGTTGCTCTAAGCTATATTAAGGTGATCCAAGGACTAGATCAAGGCTTGTTAGACTCCTAGACACACCAAGGAAGTTATAACTCTCTTGAAACCCTAGGTTTTACTTTAAGTATATGCATGATCTTGATGAGTTTTAGTATAGTTATGATATTAGCATGGTTATAAGCTTGATTAGCATGATCTTGTAGTGGTTGAAACATATGATGATTATAAGGATGAAGTGATATGATCTTGGACAGATTTGGATGAGAATCATGTATATAAGATGTGTATTATGCCCGGTGTGGCTTGGTTTTGATGTTATAATTTTTAGAACGCTCGATTTATAGCCGTTATAATGCCGGAATTTTGTTACACCTTGAAACTCGTGCATAGCAGTAGCTATAATTCACTGATCTGGTTAATTATATAACATACCCTTGTAGATCTCGAGTCGTAGATCATTTTGGAAAAAGAATCGGATCAAACGGACTTACGGTTTAGGATTTACGGCCGATTTACTAAAAGTAGTTCGAAACCGTAAGTACGAATTCGTAACTACAATTGAACCCCCTTAACATGAGTAATTCGGTTTCTAATCTTGGTAAATAAATACTAGAGGTCATAAGGAAGGTATGAGAGAAAACCACATGTCAAACGGATCGTTTTCCGATTTTATAAAAATGTTGGAATCGAAGTTAAACGCGAACGAACCCCTAAAAACCCGCTTGATTATAACTTCGGTAAAACACTTAGAAAACGGGCGATAAAACTCGGAGTATAATATTGATTCGTAACGATCGACTTTAGAACTTGTATGACTTAAGTATGTCCCAAGTGTAAGTACAGTGACATGTCGTATTAACGAACGAATGTCGGGTCGGATCGATGATAAAAGGAATCCACTAAAAAGGGTATAACGAGATAACTCGAGAACGTGTTTCGATTTAAGTATAACTTAACTTTTAAGATGTTAAGTGATTAATCCCGAATGCCTTGGCTATTTATAGATCACCAAGCTGACCCGGGACCCGCTACCACTACCTCTTACCGTACTCGACTACCAGGCAAGTTTCAATTCCCTTCTTTTAGGCTGTTGTTGTGATTGAATATATATATATACGTTTTCTGTTATACATATGCCATAGCATGGATGCCTACTTTCCAGTTATATCGTTATGCTTGTTCCCTGATTGTTTATTGGCTTATAAATTAGATAGCTAACGTATCAATTATAAGCCGGTTATTGGAAGTCCCTCATAGAAGGGCGTATACATCTTATTCATCAAATATAGACCGGGAGTCAATATGTCTTGATATATCGAGATTACCTCGGAGGAAAATATTTAAGTAAATATTTTCCATTATTTGGGCGACGAATATTATTTGAATATTCGTTCGAGATTATTTATTTAACGATCCTTACTTCAAATAATTATTTGAACGTAACCATTCGACGAATAATATTTTTCAATATTCATTCAGAGTCGAATAGATTAGCGATTATTATTCCGAATATTCTTCTAAAGATTGGACTACTAAATGAATATTATTTGAATATCCATTTAGAATATTATTTTATTAAATGAATATTACTTTTGAATAATCATTTATGATATTAATTACTTGATGAATATTATTCTAATATTCATCTGAAGCTTGATTTATTTATCGAATATTATCTCAAATATTCCTTTAAAACTTGGATTACTAAATGAATATTACTTGATATTCATTTAGAATATTATTCATTAAATGAATATTACTTTTTGAATATTCATTTAAATTCTTAATTAATGATGAATATTATCTTAAATATTCCTTTCAGGTCTTATTAATTAATGAATATTATTTTGAATATTCATTTAAATATTTATTTATTCAATAAATATTCTCCTGATATTTCTTCAAGGATTATTTTGAGAAATACTCTGATTAAAGATATTCCTTCATATTCCTAAATATTCTTTAAATATTTTTAATTCAATAAATATTCTCTGAATATTTATTCCCTACTTAGAATAACCTCAATAAGGTTTATCTTCTTCGATTATTACGGAAAATATTTCGGAGTCATATTATTATTAATCTTATATCAAGAAAGGTTCTCAGACATCATTCTTCTTTGAGTCTATCTCCCTAATAATAAGGGAACCTTACTTGGAAAATGATATTTATCTTGTCGACTTCCCCGTCATAAAGTATTCTCTTCACTCGCAACTCGGGTGCTATTGACTTATTAAGTCGTTGTTTACCTTCTCATCTATCGAGGGGTAAGATGGTTGGAACAAGTTGATATTCGTTACCAAGCAATAGCTTGGAAGTTATTGGTGAATTTTCCTTTCCAACTAGATACGACTACTTTGTGGAGTCTTATCAACAAGTATTATACTTGGGGAAAGGGGGACGAACGTTACATTCAGAATCATGAATTCTATTTGAACTAGGAGTAGTGTAAGAGGCCGAGTAGCGCCGGTCCATCCCCTTTGGCCCAACCGTTGGCCGGGGAGAGCTAGTAAGGCGGTAGACAAGTAAAGCCGTCAGTTCTTCCTTCTACCGGTAGTAAATCTAATTTGAGCTTTACGATCTCGACTGATCATCAAGATTGGAACAGCGGGCGCGGTGAATACTCCATCATTGGTTCATCATCCAAACTTATTTATTTCCTGCAACATGATTACTGTTGGCAGAGCTGGAAAAGTGTTCATAACTGGAATTGCAATCTTTTCATGCAAGTTCCTCTTTTAATGGCAATGAGAATATCTCGCTTACTTTTGATGTAGCAGATATTTCTACAAACAAATACTTTGAGTTACCTGGTAACTTCATCCTTAATATTATACTGGCAATAACTTCATTAAGGCATGGCATATGATTTCAAAGGATATTTTGAACTACTATATATATGTATCACTGTTCAGTTATATTATTGTTGGTGGGCTTTCGCTCACCCTTGCTTTGTTCATATTATGTCACAACAACAGCTATGGTAGATGGCTCGCGTCAGGCGCACTCGGCGCAAGCGGGTTACCCGACCCACCGGACTCCCTGCTGAGATGCTAGTCGCCATTGCTGAGGTAGCATAGTTAGACAGCTTTTGTTTTCTGTTTAACTATATGTATAATTAATGTAATCAACGGCAAAACTTTTAAACTTATAATGTTATCCTTTTGGGATTGTAATAACTTTCATTCGTAAACCCCTTTTATGTAAGACTTATTTCAATTTCATCTCTGGGACTATAACTGTGTGTGTGTGTGAGTGGATATTATTGTGGGGTCATAGCATGCTACTTATTGATTTTGGACCCAAGTCAAGTATTGTGTATAAGTTATGAGAAAGTAACGACCCGATCCCGGACCCCGAATCTGGGGGTGTTACATGATAGCATTGGTAACACATTGGGATATGGCAAATTAGAAGTTGGTAATGTCATCATTGAGGATGTAACACTGGTCAGAGGACTCAAGCACAATTTGTTGAGTGTTGGTCAATTTACTAACAGGGGATTTAAAGTGGATTTTGATAAAGATGAATGTTTGATCACTCACAAGAAGACTGGTGAACTTGCTCTAACTGGTGTATGAAAAGGAAGCCTGTTTGTAGCTTATATTGACTCTGCAAGCAAGGATAAAGTTTGTTGCTTTTACACAAAATCATCAAATGAAGACTGTTGGCTGTGGCACAAGAAATTGCCACATTTGAATTTTAAAGCCATTAACTCTCTAGTCAAAAGAGAGTTAATGAGAGGAATGCCTACAGTTGAATTCTCTCAAGAAGGATTGTGTGAGGCTTATCAAAGAGGAAAGATGAAAAGGTCAAGCTACAAGTCAAAGACAGTGACATCTATCACAAAGCCCTTAAAACTAATTCACATGGATTTATTTGGGCATGTCAATATTATGCCACTTGCAAGAAAGAAGTATGCTTTGGTGACAGTTGATGATTTTACAAGGTATACATAGGTTGAATTTCTGGCATCAAAGGATGAGACTCCACAAGTGATCATTGAGCATATAAAGAATTTTGATCAACAAGCAAAGGCCAACAATGCAAGTGTGACTGCATTGAGAAGTGATAATGGAACAGAGTTCGAAAATGCTATGCTTGATGCATTTTTCAAATAGAATGGCATTTCACAATAATTCACAGCTCCAAGAACTCCACAACAAAATGGAGTTGTTGAGAGAAAGAAGAGAACTTTGGTTGAGGCTGCTAGAACCATGTTACTTGATACGAAAATGCCTACATGTTTTTGGGCTGTATGAGCACTGCATGCTATATCCAAAATAGAACCCTCATCAACAAAAACACTGTCAAGACATCTTATAATTTGATGACTGCAAAGAATCCCACACTTAAGCATGTTCATGCTTTTGGAAGCAAATGATTTGTATTAAAAGATAATTCAGAACATGTTGGGAAATTTGATGTAAAGGCATTTGAAGGATTTTTCTTGGATATTCGAAAGAACTCCAGTGATTGAAAATGAAAATGAAGACTTTGTGCCAAACAACAGTGAAGAAACAAGCATTCAAGAAACACCTGTGAATGAGAGCACCTTCACAGGGGGAGCAAAAGGAGATTATCAAAACTTGAATGATGAAGCCACATCAAATTTGAGAAATATTGGAACTGAGTGTATGAGAAAATTGGATAGATCACACACCGTAGAGCAAATTATTGGAGATCCAAATACATGAGTAAGAACAAGAAGAGCAACTCAAAATGAATGTCTTTATGGTTGCTTTCTGTCCCAAGTTGAACCAAAGAAAGTTGAAAAAATACTGTTGGATCCAGATTGGATTATTTCCGTTCAAGAAGTGTTGAATCAATTTGAGAGAAACAAAGTATGGGAATTAGTGCCTACACCAAAGAACAGAACCATAGTTGGAACAAAATGGGTTCAAAAGATAATTCTCACATGCGTAATAAATTCAATACCCGTGTGACAAATGCGTAATAGCTTGATACCCAAACATGAAATGCGTAATAGCCATATTACACTTACTACAAATGCGTAATACACTTATAATACCCATATACATAATATTTGGGGTTAAACAGTTTCCATTCGGGGTTCAATGGATTCCAATTTTTGGGATTTAGAAATATTAAATTTTTTAATTAAAATTTTTAAATTTATTTGTATTTCCTTATGGGTTCAACAATTAACTTTTAGGGTTGAAGTTTACCATTTTGGATTTTAGAATTATTCAGAATGACGAATAAACCATATACGGATTTAGGGTTTAGCGAAACCCTAATTTATCCTGATTTTTAAAAAATCGGGGGGGGGGAATCGGGGGGGGGGCTGGCCCCCGATTTTTTAAAAATCAGACCGCCGGACTCGTTAAAATATTCAATTTTTTAATTAATTGTTATTACCTTACATTTTTTTAATAGTGTTTGTAAATATATATTTAGCAAAAAAAAGGGAAAAAAAACTTAATTGCTATTACCCTGATGGAATATGCATAATAAGCTATTACCCATCCTACAAATGAGTAATAAATACTATTACACTTTTAGAAAATGCATAACATATATTAAAAAAAAAAAAAAAAAGTTAATTGCTATTACCCATTCCACAAATGGGTAATAGACCCTTTTCAAAAAATGCGTAACTTGTGTTACCCATTTTTGAAGTACGTAATAGATTGGTATTTTTGGCCTCCCTCACGCGCGTCGGTATTCTTTTCATATAAAAACTTAAAAAAACTGTTACGCTTGTCCATTATCCATTAAAATATATAATTTTAAGAAATAATTTAATGATTTATTTTAGAGAAATTATAAAAAATACTAGGTTTTCAAGTTTGGTTTGCAAAAATACTATCTCTTCAAATTCATTGCAAATATACTATCTTAATTGAAAAAATACTATCTTAATTGTTTTATAATATTATGTATTTATATTTTTTATTTAATAAATATACTATGCGAATTGTGCGCTAACTATACCTATGCTTACAGCGCCACGTGGCAGGTGGGTCCCACCATGTTGACGTGGCAGGTGGGCCCGACTATGCTGATGTGGCAGGTGGGTCCCAACATGCTGATGTGGCAGTTGGCGTGGCAGGTGGGTCCCACCCCATGCTAACGTGCAGCTCACGTGGCAGATGGGCCGTTGACGTGGCATCTGACGTGGAAGGTGGGTCCCACCCATGTTGACGTGGCAACTGACGTGGTAGGTGGGTCCCATCCCCTGCAAACATGGTAGGCTATGTGTCGCTGATGTGGCAGTGGGCCCTGTAGGGGCCGTTTTTTTAATTTTAATTTTTTTGAAAAAAATATATAAAGAAATTATTATTTTTGCACTAAAAAAGGTATTTTTGCAATTAAGATAATAAATTTACAAATAACTTCTCTTAACAAAAAAAAATTACAAAAATTAATTTTATCGCAAAACCTCTTTATTTTAATCACGAGAAACAAGCAAGTGTGATTTATCAAAACATATTCAAAACCTTAGTCGTAGTTACAATTTCATGTATCTTGCTAATAAACTAATACTAGCTTATAACCTGTGCGATGCACGGATTTCTTTTGATATGTAAAATTTTATTTTAAGTTACAATTATATTTTTAGGTAATTATTATTTACAATATTTGATTTTCATTTCAATTTACATAATTTAATATAAATTTAATTAATGATATGCATGGTTTGAAACTTATAGCATAGAATTTGAAAGTAAGTATGTCCTTGATGGAATTAAAACCTTGAAATTTTAGTATATTAATTTAATCATATAATATATCTAATCATTAGATCTAATGGTTCTAATTTTTTACTAAAAATCTAATGGTCATTATTCATTTATTCGTAATATACGGATTTCTATTATATCTTGTTAGTGATTAGAAGATATGGTGTGATATTTTTTATTTGTATATTAATTATTGCAAGATTTTGTTTTAAATTAAAAGTTAATGTGTTTTAATTAGGAAAAAAAATATTATTGAATGGAAGATATGATACTTTAGGTGTTTATAAAAAATAATATCATCAATTTAAAGTAAACATTTTTAATTAAAAAGGCAATCGACTAATTATCATTAATCATATAATTTTATTATTTATTTTAATCATTAGGATGACCATGCCGAAAACCGAACCGACAAACTTTAAATTCCCGTGTGATGCACGGGATTCTTTTATTACGTTATAAATTTTATTTAATATTACAATTATGTTTTTATATAATCATCTTTTTTAAGAATTTTTTTAATTTAATATAATATAATTTAATATACTCATGATTACGGATTATACTAATATTTCCTTATTATAAACAACGTATACGAATTTTTAATATATTTTATTAATAATTGAAAAGTATGGTGTGATATTTTTCGAGTATATATTAATGATTGTAAGATTAGTTCGTGTTTTAATTCGGAACAAATATTAATGATTGGAAGATATGATACGATTGATGTTTTTAGGTGTTTATAAAAGGTAATATCTTCAAATGAAAGTAAATGTGAAAAAGGCAATCGACTAATTACCATTAATTATATTATGTTATTATTTATTTTAGGTGTTTTAATAATATAGATATCGTATATATTTTTTTATAAAGAAGGGTAAATAAGTAAATTGATGAAGTACCAAGAAATAGGTACCAAAGCTTTTAAAGATATGATACAATTGATGTTTTTAGATGTTTATAAAATGTAATATCTTCAACTGAAAGTAGATGTGGAAAAGGCAATCGACTATTACGTTATAAATTTTATTTAATATTACAATTATGTTTTTATATAATCATCTTTTTTAATAATGTTTTTAATTTAATTTAATATAATTTAATATACTCATGTTTACGGATTATACTAATGTTTCCTTATTATAAACAACGTATACGAATTTTTAATACATTTTATTAATAATTGAAAAGTATGGTGTGATATTTTCGGGTATATATTGATGATTGTAAGATTAGTTTTAAATCAAAAAAGGTAATGTGTTTTAATTCGAAAGAAATATTAATGATTGGAAGATATGATACGATTGATGTTTTTAGGTGTTTATAAAAGGTAATATCTTCAACTGAAAGTAAATGTAAAAAAGGCAATCGACTAATTACCATTAATTATATTATGTTATTATTTATTTTAGGTGTTTTAATAATATAGCTATCGTATATTTTTATTTATAATGAAGGATAAATCAATAAATTGATGAACTACCAAGAAACAGGTACCAAAGCTTTAAAGATATGATACAATTGATGTTTTTAGATGTTTATAAAAGGTAATATCTTCAACTGAAAGTAAATGTGAAAAAGGCAATCGACTAATTATCATTAATTATATTATGTTATTTGTTAGGTCCCGAAGTATCGTAGAAGGGGGGTTGAATACGATACTACCAAAATATTTCGGTTTTCAAGATTTTTGCGGATAACAATTTTTCGGATCTTGTAATCAAAAATAACGAAACACAATTTCAGGAACATATCTTTATTGATAATAAACCCGAAGGGGTGTTACAACTTCTAATCCAATGGATTGGCTTCAAAACCAGAACACTCCTAAGGATAGTTTAGGCACGAGGACCTTCTACCCGACACTTCCTGAAAGCGGGCTAAGGCGGCTTTCCTACTAGATGGACTGTCTAGCAGCTTACACAGAGAAGATATAAGAGAGAGAAGAGAGAGTTGTGTGTTGAGGTGTGTTTTGAAATGAAAACAGGCCTATTTATAGATTTTAGAAAGTTACTATGCTGCACTATGCTGCACTATTCACGTGGGCCCTACCTGCATAGTAACCACTATTTCACCAACCAAAACCGTGTCTGCTAAAGAAAATTTCTTCCGTGGGCGCCACCTGTGGGCCCCACCTGCATAGTAACCACTATTTGCATAGTAACTACTATTTGCACAGTAACTACTATTTGCACAGTAACCTGCATGGTAACCGCGCATAGTAACCTTGCATAGTAATCGTGCATAGTAATTGTGCATAGTAACTTTGCATACTATTTTTGGCTGCTTCTTTTGGGCTTCTCTCTTCTGTTTCAAATATTGTGCTTGAGATATTTGTCATTGATCGTCAATAGGCTTTGGCAATTCTTTCTATAAATTAATGTGTTGATCCTTCTCGTATGTGCTGACACTTAGTGCACTGGTCTGGTTCACAAGTGACTAGCACTGATCTTGATCTTCACACCTTCGTTACATTCCAATTGATTAACCTGCAGCAGTATCTTCAATAAATACATGGAATCTTTTGGCCCTTCAACTGAATCATCTGTACATCTTTTTCTGTCACTGAGGCTTGATCATGTTAATGAACTTCTTTCAGTGACTTGATCCTTGTCGGTGCCTGTTCTTCAAATTTCATGATCCCTGTATCGAGTTAATATTATTTATCTTTTATCCTAGTTGAGTTATATATGTCCTCTATTACATATTACATTGCATTATGCTTTACATATTACATTGCATTATGTTGAGGAGTTCTTGGTGTAGAGAATTCTTGGATAATTCCTTCTTCTTCACAAAACTCTCTTATTACAGAATTCTTGAACTCAGTTCCGTTGTCACTTCTAATTCTCCTTACTTTGAGTAAAGGATTGTTGTTGACTATCTTGATGTGATTTATAATGACTTCACCCGCCTTATCCTTAGAGTGCAGAAAGAATGTCCAAGAGAATTTTGAGAAATCATCAATAATCACAAGACAGTATTTCTTCTTTGAGATTGACAACACATTGACTGTTCCAAAGAGATCCATGTGAAATAGTTGCAAGGGTTGATCAATTGATGACATTGACTTTGATTTGAAAGAGGCTTTCTTCTGCTTCCCTTTCTGGCATGCATCACACAATCCATCCTTGGAATAATCCAATTTTGGAATACCTCTAACCAAATCCTTCTTTACCAACTCATTCATTGCTTTAAAACTCAAGTGTGACAGTCTTTTATGCCAAATCCAACCTTCATCTTCACTTGCCTTGCTGAGAAGACATGTAGTCATGTTTGCATTTGTTGAATTGAAATCAACAATGTACACATTTCCTCTTCTATCTCCTGTCAACACTACCTTGTTGTCACTTTTCTTGAAAATGACACAAGCTTCAGATGTGAACCAAACATTCTGGCCTTTGTCACACAGTTGACTGACACTTAGCAAGTTATGCTTAAGTCCATCAACCAGTGCTACTTCTTCAATGACAACATTCCCTTGTGAAATCAAGCCATATCCTCTAGTATATCCTTTGCTGTTGTCTCCAAAGGTAATGCTAGGGCCAGCTCTCTCCTCAAGCTTAGTGAGCAGGGTAGAATCTCCAGTCATATGCCTAGAACAACCACTGTCCAGATACCAAAGATTCTTTCTGTTTCCCTGCACACATCAAAATCAAATCAAGTTGATTTTGGTACCCAAGTTTTCTTGGGTCCTGCCTTGTTAGCCTTTTTCTTATTTTTCAAGCCCTTACTACCCAGGGGTTCTGATTGAGTTAAATCAACCTTAACTCTTGGTGTAGGTTTCTGAAAAATAGGTTGTTTCACTTGCTCACGTGCATTAAAACTAGATGTATAATTTTGCATAGTCTGTGCAAACATGTTATTCATCATCCATGGCAACTGAGGCATATTAAAAGCATTATAATATGGATTATACATGAATGACATGTTAGCATAATGACTAGATACATGAGCAGGCTGGACAAACATGTTTGGCATAACATTCATAGCAGGCATAGGTACTGACTTAGGCATACTATGCACAGAAGCATTCTTAACAGATTTACAGTTGACAAATAAATGATTAACACTACCACAGTTCACACATTCCTTTTGAGGAGCATATCTATCAGGTGTGTAATTACTATGTTTGTTAATTCCTACCTTGCCATTTCTATTCTTCTTATTAGCCTTAGCCTTAGGTTCAGTCTTTTCTAACTTATCCTTCAATTTCTTGATTGACAAGTTGCCTATGTTTCATTGTTCAACTAACTTGGTTTTGCTACACTCTCCATTAACAAAGTTCTTATTGACAGACCCGTACTTTTTATTCAATTTAGTTAAAGTTGCTTTGCTAACAGGCTTAAGTCTCAAATAACATTCTTTTTCACTATCCGAAGCAACTTCCCTATCAACATCTAACTTAACTTCTGCTAATTTGTGAAAAGAATCAACTCATTGTTTACTATAAATTTCTTCAGTTTTAGCCTTTGATCCCTTCCACTTAGCAATTAAGTCTTGTTCCTCTTTTAACTATTTTATTAAACACTCTTCTCTTTTAAGAGCCTCAAGTAACTCATTCTTAGCATCCTGGAAATCTCTTTTCATTGTTTCAAAATCAATTAGTTGAGTTTCCAACAGAGTATTCTTATCACCTATCTTAGCATTAAGATCTTTAATCTTTTTGTTCTCCTTGTTAAGCGATTTTAATGTGACATGCATGTTATACAATTCATTAGACATTTCATTAACAACATTATCACATTCATCTTTGGAAAGTTTAGTTAGGTTTGTAGAGTATACCTGGTTGCTTGCTGAACTAGCCTCTTTATCAGTTTCGTTTGCCATGAGTGCAAGATTGACAAACTCCTCTTCTGCATCTGAGTCACCTCCAGCAGCCCAATCACTATCTTTTGACACGAATGCTCTCCCTTGTTGCTTGAGAAGATCAAAATATTTCTTCTTGTAATCAACAGCTTTAAACTGCTTCTTTTCTTTCTCAGCTTGGGATTTCCTGCATTCATTGGCAAAGTGACCAGCAATTCCACAGCTATAGCATTTGATCTTTGATCTCTCAACCACATCCTTGTTCGGTTGATAGCTTTTCTTGAATTGCCCGGTTCCTGCTGGATTCTTCCTGAATCTTAGCTTCGAAAATCTCTTTGACAGAAATGCCAAATACTCATCTAGATCTTCAGCTTCATCCTCACTTAATGCATCAGGTTCTTCAATCATCTTGCTTTTACCTTTGCTAGTTTCAGCTTCACCTTCACAAGTTTTTGAACTTAGTGTTGCTTCTACACTCTTCATTCTTCCACCACCTTGGATTGTTGGAATATTGGCCACCAAGGCAACAGATCCACCTTTCTTCTGGATTTTCTCCACTTCCTCATCTTGCTGCATTTCAAGCTCATAGGTCTTCAGGGTGCCATACAGTCTCTCAAGTGTAAAATCTTTGTAGTCCTGAGAGTTCCTCAATGAGACTATCACTGGCTTCCATTCCTTAGGAAGAGATCTCAGAAACTTTAGATTGGAGTCCTTGGTTTCATATTTTCTCCCATACAACTTTAGACCATCCAGTAACTTTTGAAATCTACTGAATATGTCTGTTAGATTTTCACCAGAGGAGTAGTGAAAATGCTCATATTGTTGTATCAGGAGCTGCATTTTATTTTCTCTGACTTGCGCAGTTCCTTCACAGATTGTTTGAATAGTGTCCCACACTTGCTTGGCAGTAGTACAGTTTATAACACAATCAAACATATCTTGGTCGATGCCATTGAATAGGATGTTCATAGCCTTCTTATCTTTGTGAATCTCCTCCAAGTCTTCATCTGTGTACTCAGCTTGATTCTTTGGAATAGGCCTTCCAGCAGCTACAGTGGCAGCATCTTGACCAATCCCAGAGTTGGCCTTCATTGGAACATGAGGTCCTTTCTCTATGCAATCTACATAGCCTTCATCAATGGCTGAGAGATGAAGGTGCATCTTCACTTTCCAGTGAAAGTAATTATCTTTGTCAAGCATTGGAATCTTCACACCTGTATCCTTTTTTCCCATGGTTTTGATCTTTAGACTTCTTGTATGTTAGAAGCTTGCTTTGATACCAATTGTTAGGTCCCGAAGTATCGTAGAAGGGGGGGTTGAATACGATACTACCAAAATATTTCGGTTTTCAAGATTTTTGCGGATAACAATTTTTCGGATCTTGAAATCAAAAATAACGAAACACAATTTCAGGAATATATCTTTATTGATAATAAACCCGAAGGGGTGTTACAACTTCTAATCCAATGGATTAGCTTCAAACCAGAACACTCCTAAGGATAGTTTAGATACGAGGACCTTCTACCCGACACTTTCTGAAAGCGGGCTAAGCCGGCTTTCCTACTAGATGGACTGTCTAGCAGCTTACACAGAGAAGATATAAGAGAGAGAAGAGAGAGTTGTGTGTTGAGGTGTGTTTTGAAATGAAAACAGGCCTATTTTTAGAT
The DNA here is from genome assembly GCA_036435485.1 of Saposhnikovia divaricata. Classification (NCBI taxonomy): domain Eukaryota; kingdom Viridiplantae; phylum Streptophyta; class Magnoliopsida; order Apiales; family Apiaceae; genus Saposhnikovia; species Saposhnikovia divaricata. Next base: position 61,321,278 of record CM071595.1, on the reverse strand, counting down.
TTTAGAAAGTTACTATGTTGCACTATGCTACACTATTCACGTGGGCCCCACCTGCATAGTAACCACTATTTCACCAACCAAAACCGTGTCTGCTAAAGAAAATTTCTTCCGTGGGCCCTACCTGCATAGTAACCACTATTTGGATAGTAACTACAATTTGCATAATAACTACTATTTGCACAGTAACCACTATTTGCACAGTAACCTGCATATTAACTACGCATAGTAACCTTGCATAGTAATCGTGTATAGTAACTTTGCATACTATTTTTGGCTGATTCTTTTGGGCTTCCCTCTTCTGTTTCAAATATTCTGCTTGAGATATTTGTCATTGATCGTCAATAGGCTTTGGCAATTCTTTCTTTAAATTAATGTGTTGATCCTTCTCGTATGTGCTGACACTTAGTGCACTGGTCTGGTTCACAAGTGACTAGCACTGATCTTGATCTTCACACCTTCGTTACATTCCAATTGATTAACCTGCAGCAGTATCTTCAATAAATACATGGAATCTTTTGGCCCTTCAACTGAATCATCTGTACATCTTATTCTGTCACTGAGGCTTGATCATGTTAATGAACTTCTTTCAGCGACTTGATCCTTGTCGGTGCCTGTTCTTCAAATTTCACGATCCCTGTATCGAGTTAATATTATTTATCTTTTATCCTAGTTGAGTTATATATGTCCTCTATTACATATTACATTACATTATGTTTTACATTATTATTTATTTTAGGTATTTTAATAGTATAGATATAGTATATATTTTTATTTATAATGAAGGGTAAATAAGTAAATTCACGAAGTACAAAAAATATGAATAAAGGCCCCAATATCACAATTTCAAGACAAATGGCCCCAAATATCACAAATGAAAAAGTTAGTCCTGTATATCACTCAAAAACGCTACATTATGTAGTGTTTTTTTTAAAAGGACGCTAAAGTGTCTGGCGTTATCATCTCGAGCCCAATAGCCAGGGGAAGTGTTCAAGGTTACACCATTTCCTTTTTTTCTTAGAACGCCACATTATGTGGCGTTTGGGTTGGATTTTTTTTGTTTTCTTTTAAATATATATTTGTAAATAATATTAAAAATTTATAAACAAATGATAAATTAAAATTGTATTTTTTAAATTAAAAAAATACAATTTTAATTAACATTAGGGGTTCAATAATTAACTTTTGGGATTCAACGTTTCCATTTTGGGTTTTAGAAATATTTCGAACGACGAATAAACCGTATGCGAACTCAACCCTAAATCTTAAACCCTAATTTATCCTGATTTTTAAACGCGTTAGCGTTTAAAAATCAGGCCGCCGGATACAATTTTTAAAGTAAATTTTTTTAATTTTATCCGTATTCCCTCGGGGTTTCAACGGTTAACCTTTGGGATTCTACAGTTCCATTTTGGGTTTTAGAAATATTCCGAACGAAGAATAAACCATATATTATGGTTTGGGGTTTAGGGTTGTTTACAACCCTAAACCGTAGACCCTAAACCCTAACTTATCCTGATTTTTAAACGCGTTAGTATTTAAAAATCAGGCCGCCGGATTCAATTTTTTAATTAAAATTTTAATTTTTATATGTTCCCTCGGGGTTTCAACAGTTAACCAATGGGAATCAATAGTTCCATTTTGGGTTTAGAAATATTCGGAACGACGAATAAACCGTATACGAATTTTAAAAAATAAAAAATTTATATTTTAATTGACCATTTATAAATAAGCTTTTTAATTTTTTTTTTGTAAATATATATTTTGAAGAAAACAAAAAAGAAAACAAAAACCAAAAAACCAAAGAAAAAAAATGAAAACACATAAACACCACACTATGTCTCCCCCCAAAATACCACATGAAGTGGCGTTTCCCCCCTCCCCCAATGCTAAATCGTCCAGCCTCCTCCCCCAACGCTACTTTAAGCAACGTTCTCCCTCCCCCTCTCCTCCAGAACGCTAAATGCTTCGGCGTTTTAAAAAAAAGAAAAAAAAATTCAAAACACTACACGCAACAGTGTTTTGAAGTGATATTGGAGACCAAATTTTTGAGCTGTGATATTTGGGACAATTTACATTTAAATTGTGATGAATAGGGGTACCCAATTTTTAATATTTGGGCTATTATATAATAGTATAAAGTATAAATATCCAGCAAATTTAGAATTCTGGACATGAAAAAACCAATGAAATTTTCATAATGTGACGGATAAAACCCAAAACATAGATGATGAAAATACAATAATTGAAAGTAAAATTATGAAGGGAAAAGAGTATCTAAAGCACACAATAGAGAAGTTCTCTATTAGTGCGGTTTAAATTATGATAAATTAGTTATTATTTGAACAATCCAACAGTACGGATGTTAAATTCATACAAAAATATGTGAATGTACAAATTTTCGTGTAATTTAATTATTTGGAACTATAAATTTATAGCAATAAGATTATGATAAATCCGTGTCGTTGAATATATATATAGAAAAGAGTATTATTATAAAAGTGATGCTCCACTATTTCAAATATAATAAAAATTTGTATACAATGTTATTTTGACATAAACTTTTCATCCGTACGGTTGAATTATCAAAAATAATAATGAAATATAAGATTTAAGGTGCACTAATAGATAACTTCTCTATAATGTGCTTTAGAAACTCCACGCCCAATTATGAATTCGTTAATCAAAAGAAATAAAAATGTATGAGATATATAGATACAGAAGCAAAAGCGCAAATAAGCAAGGAAATGCAACTACTGTAATCGAACCGGAAATGACAGATCGGCGCCGGAGCATCAATATCGCCGGTGAGGAAAGTGCTTCTTCGTTCAACCTTTTACTTTCTTGTCCTTCCGGTCTCTCTCTCTCACAGGTTTATTTGAAGCCCATTTCTCTACTTTAATAAAATGCTTTTAATTGTTTTTAATTTGTTTTTTCATATTTACTTATGAGATTTATCAATTGAAGGTCTCAGTGAATTTTGATCCGTCGTTTGATCGTATTCCTCATCCCGATGTCGAATTAGAGAATTCAATTTCTGAGGTAATCACTTTATATATATATAGGCATGTGTTTAAACACAAGCTAATTTAGCTCATGGCGAATCGATTATGTGAATGTTATTTGTGGTTTTAGTGGTCATATTTACGTGTCGAAAATTGAGTTTTAAGTTTTGATTCTATGCTAAACTGTTGTTATATGTGTATTTAGCTGATTTTGTTTAGTTGTATAGTAAGTTTTTCCAGTTAATGTTGCTGTGTTTGTAGTTTAGATGGTCCGTAGTAGAGCTTGAAGTAATATGTGTATGCACAGTGAGATGGAGGGACATGACTTCTGCTTATAAGCACACACTTGATGTTGAATAATAGATATAGCCATAGGACCCTAGTCGAGAGAATTGATTTGAAATAGATGATATCTTTTGAAGGTAGCCCTTGGTTGAGGGAATTAGGGGAGAGGTGTATACCGGGTAGCTCATCTACATGGTCGTAGGTTTAAGACCTGCATGAGCTACCATATGGTTGAGTCCTAGTTTGTCTTTGTAGCTCCCTGACTGAGTTGTTGTCTGCTTCAGAGCCAGAGCATGATTGTGACTGGCTCTTAAATTTTGGCTAGCCTGTAGTAGACCTTGTTGCTATTGAGATAGTGGTTTATATAGGATAAGTGGTATCTTTGCTCCTCAACTTCACTTCAAGTTTTTTTTAGCTAATGAACTTTACTTTAAGTTACAATAAGTAACATAGTTAACATTGAAAATCAGGGTGAGATGGCAAAGGGGAAGCTATTGGCTGAAATTGACTTCTAGTTTGGTTTATAAAATTGGAATTTGATATTAAAAATACCTAACTTCCTTAATGTGAGAGCATTATTATAATTATCTTGCCAATCACAACTAGTAGAAAGGTCTGTTTTTTTATCTGGAGATTGCAAGATTGTTGGGTGAGATGGGTACCACTTTACTGGTAATTGTACTTACGAGCGCACTAGCTTATAACCCATACGATGCACGGGTTACTTTTAATAGCAGTTATTGCGTGGGTTACTTCTAATAACTGTTATATTATTATTTATGTTTTAATATTTTGTTAAGTAGATTTGTTAAAAAAATAAGTATGCCTAGAGTCTAGAGATGTGTTTCATTTGAATAGGTATATGTAATAATTAGGCATGTTAAAATAGGTAAATCACTTTTTATAAAAATTACAACCATTAAAATGTATTTTAAAATAAGTAGGCCCGTAAACCGGCCCAATTAAATTGGTTGAAATAAATATGCCATAGACCGACCCAAATAAATAGGTCTTAGAGATGTTAAAATATGTTCTAAAATAAATAGGCTCGTAAATGGGTCCAAGTATATTGGTTTTAAAAATAAATATGCCCGTCGACCGATCCAAAGAAATATGTGTTAGAAATATGTTTTAATTAAAATAGTTAAATTTGTTTTAATTAGAATATGAATAACCTTTTAAAATTATTAGTCCACTAAAATAGTAGTTAAAAATATATAGGCCCATTACCCGGCCCAAGTACCTACCGTCCGACCGTCCAACCAAAATTTTTAATGTTTTGGCTTTAATAATACAAGCTTATAGCCCGTGCTTCTTTATAATTATATAATTTTCCTGTATATATTTTAATAAATTAGTATATAGTAATATATTTTGTTAGTGTTTTTAGAACTAACAAGATACATATTTAATCTAACAGGTTATTGACGGACTTTGAACTTTAAACCTTTGTTAGTATCTGGATACTTATGTATTGAATATTCTTTAATATTAGATCTAAAGGTTATCATATGTTTGATTTAAAGGATCTAACTGTTGTCTGTCTATTTATTTGTTAACCAAAGCTATGAACTACAAACTACAAATCTTAAACTTATTATAGAAATAGTATAGATAGTATAGATAGTATGGATAGATGTGATTGCAAGCATAAGAACTCCTGGTTTTTTATTTTTTGTCATCTGAAATTTCTAAATGATGAACTTGAAAAAGTGAGACACCAAATTTGGTAGAAGATCGAAAATAGACCGAAAAATGGTTTAAGTTAATATTGCATGATAATCTACTATGTTTGAATTGTGATTTCTGCACTTGGCTTTTTCCTTTATTAGTTTTATGGAACGACTTTTTTTGAACTTGCATTTCTGCTATTATATTATGTTTTTTTAAAACAATATTGTATTTTTTACCTGACTATCACTACTGTTACGCTGATATTTTAGATATGGAATCAAAAGAGCCAGCACTCATCATTATTGTTCAATGGAAGTAAATTCAGGGTATGTATATTACTATTCATCTTCATTATAAAAGCTATGTTTTGGTTAGTTCAGTGTACAATGTACATACAGGATGAAAGTCTAGTTCTTAATGATATTATATCAATGATACTTGATCACGAAGCTTACTCGTTCTTCATTATTATATCCAAGGGCCTTAATGTGGTATGGTACGGTCATGGTCACATGTCCCACAAAGTTAAAAGAAAAATATAAAATGTAAAAAAACAAAGAAATAATATTACTAAAAAGAATAATATACATACACTACTTTTATTTATTACAAATTGAATAGATTACATAAACAGAATGATTATTTTATATTTCCTTGCTAGTAAAAAATAAGTACTAAATAACTCTATGGTCATTCGATAACTATAATGACTATCCGAAATCATTTTCTCTACTACTCCACAATGATCATAATGTACCTAATATTTCGGGCTTCATGCAATTCATCATAAATGATACAAAAGTTTCCATCTCCACGTCAAGCAACAATTATACCTAATATCTAATGGTTAATATTCTTTTAAATGATTGAACCAAACAACTAAACTACCAACAATTATACCCTAGTTTGCTTATTATATATTAGTATAAATTACATAAACAAAATGATTTTTTTATATTTCCTTGCTAGTAAAAAATAAGTACTAAATAACTCTATGGTCATTCGATAACTATAATGACTATCCAAAATCATTTTCTCTACTTCTCCACAATGATCATGATGTGCCTAATATTTCGGGCTTCATGCAATTCATCATTGATGATACTGAAGTTTCCATCTCCACGTCAAGCAACAATCATACTAGACAAAAAGCATCCAAAAAGAAAAACAAATTGCCTAAAGTAACTTACAGGAATTGACCCAACATTATAGGTTGTACTAATTCATATTAGTCATATTAAGCAGTTTTTCAATGTTTTTTTTTTTTTATCAGTTTCTTAACTAGTATGATGGCCTTCCATGGAGATGGAAAGCATACTATTATTAATGATGGATTGTTGGAAGCATGAAATCTGGATGATGCATACTATGCTCTTTTTTTGAAGAAGCGAATAAATCAGTTTAAGTTATCATTGTAGTTAATCTAATAACCATGTAGCTCTTAGTACTCGTCAGTCTTTGACTAATAACACTAGTGGAGCCCGAAGAAATGCTTTCCAAACATAAAACATTTTATTTTCGTAATGTCCATGGATGATTCAAATGTCCTCGCACTATTTACTTGTTTAATTTTACAACAAACCTAATAATTTTTTGATGAATCAAGAAAAAATTCACTCTCTAGTTATGTCTCTACGTTATTTCATGAAGATTTTAGCAGAAGTAGATAGTTTTCTACTTTGGTTATTGATTTCCATGCCATGAACATTTTAGCTGAAGTAAAGAAAAATCTAATTTGTTTATTGATTTCTATGATCTAATAAATTTATTTCTCAGGTAATAAAGTTAAATTAACTAAATTCATTTCATGGAATCGATAAAAAACGGTTTGGTTTTTGAAATTTATGCTTTCTGGTATTCAGTTCTTTGCTTCTGAAAGAAGTGCTCACCCCTAGCTAGAATGACATAGTACCTGTAAGATATATTTCACTGATATTGGAATAGACTATTGAGAATGAAACAGATTTTTGACAGGGGAGCCCTATTCAGTAAGGAATATGCAAATTGCAGGTCCATGGTTTTCATCAGGCAAATCTTAACTTTTATCAGATACAAATGTGTGTGTATGATTTATAGTGGAAATTATGTTCGTTTGTTGAAAGTATTGAACTCATAATGTTGGAACTCAAAAGTGTTTGTCTAAAGTATACAAGATACATTTGTGGAACTAGAATATGTATATTATGCATACAATTTCTTATTATGCTGGAAAGTTAAACAAAATTATCATTCTTAGTTGAAAAATGAGCTGATGCATGAAAGTTTTGGCAGGAGTATTCGTTTATCTTTCTTTTAATAAATATCTTCATATGGTACAAACTATTTTTATGTGTCCAGTTTTAGCTTGGTTTCTATGTAGACTCTGCTTGCAAAGCCTGTTGCTAAGAAAAAGGTAGAACCATAAATACTATCCGACATAGTGGAGGGTGCTGCCCGTCCCTGGAGATATGAGTTTACAAGTGTTGGATTCTGAAACAATAGCATTCTATACATCTCTGTCTATCGCTTTCACTAGTATCTTAATCTGAATGTCTAGGAGCAGGAATTTCATTATGCTTTGAATAGGCTCAATGTCTTTTTTGACTATTAAAAAATATTAATCATAGAATGCATCATCAATACAATATATTTAGTTGATGGATATTTACATTGCACAACTCGGGGAACTTTTATGAGCAGTTTGAAAATCAGTATGCAGGGCACAGCTTCTCTACTGTAGTGGATTCTAGTCAAGTGGTCAGTGCATGTTTTCATCTTGGTCTGACAGATTATAGGTCTCTCTCTCTCTCTCTCTCTCTCTCTCTCTCTCTCTCTCTCTCTCTCTCTGTCTCTCTCTCTCTCTCTCTCTCTCTCTCTCTGTGTCACACACACACAAAAAAAACACACAGACACCCACTGTAAAACCCAAATAATATAACCTAAAACATAAACTTCATCTTGTTGTGCTAACAAAAGACGAAACACATGAATATGCTTCAATATCTCTCTGCTCCATGCATGAAAGTTCAAATGTGATTACACCATGCATAAAATTGTAGAATACAATCATATTTCTACCACAAAGGAGAAACTCTATGGATGAGGAAGGAGACGTATTTAATTTTTGATTTACTTAAGCCCTTCATTACCCAACCTCTCACTCAACTCATGCATCCAAACTAGGGAAGGGTTCAGTTCTTATATTTATTTCCGCACTCAACCCTTGCATCCAAAACTAGAGAAGGGTTCAAGTGTTCAACCCTTTCCGTCCCTTCTCTTCTCTCCTCAACCCGTCCTTCCCCAATCCAAGTACACCCTTCTCTCCCCAACCTGTCCTTCCCTAATCCAAACACACCCTTTGAGATTGCAGGGTAAAATCAGTCTGTTTTTAAGTAATTTGTTGATTTAAAAATTGTCCCCTTTCGGCTACTATCTTTTATTTTTTTATCAAACTTATTTTTATATGTGTGTTATGTATGTCAGAGACAGGATCTCTACTAGAGCAAACACTTATAGTTGGACTTACTATAATACAAGATAAGCAGAAACCATTCACGGTTGACAACATAAAAGCAGATAAATGATCTTTAGAATTAGTAAGTGGAGCTGTGGAAGCTAAATAAACAGAACTCTCAAAGAAAATGTAGTAATTTGATCTTCTGTTAAAAATTGGCTTCACAAACCCAAACAGAGATGCCATAAATTCAATGGGCAGAGCGGTGGAGGTGGTATTACATAGGTTTTTTAAAAATGTACCTTTAAAGGGTGGAACGTTACACAGCTCTGTAATGAAGTAGTATGAATTATATTAACACGATAAACTCCTAAAACTTCATACTCCATTCTAGGTAAACAATTTGTTGACATCAGTTCACCAAAACGACTTATCATGCATATGACTGACCTAACTTACAGGTTGTTCTTTATCTATTAAAAATATTCATGAGATGCTCCCTTTTATCAATGTTGTGATTCCCAGTTATTGATTTGTCAAATTGTTGTGTGCAGAACTTTTGTTGGTACAAACTTAAACCCATCGTGGGAAAAGTTTATAGTTAAATCACAAGGTAAATATGCACTTGCTACAGAAGCTTCAAGTTGAAGTTTTCTGTTCTTTTTTATTTGTTCTTTTGTGATTCTATATTAGATTTAAAATAAAAAAGAGCAGCTAGTCTCGACCCTTAGTATTTTGTTACACCTAAATGATGTTTCTCAATTTCAAGATAGCTGAAAATGTTAGTTATCGTTTTAAGAACATAAAAACCAAAATAAATCAATATTACTTGGAACTCCCAATGCTGCCAGAGATATACCACACTGCAGGCAATTGCAAACTTTATTAGTTAATCATCCTGAAGTGCATAGGTTAGGTTTCCTAAGCTTCCTGGTCCGTCAGTTTCATCCTGTAGTGATATCCTTCCTATGGTGAATTTGCTCCAAACTATAAGCAACCATGAATATGTTTCTTGTAATATTGTGTTTGTCTACAGATGAATGTGCAAGGTGTCAACACACCTCAAATCCACTGGGTAATGGTGCAGTTGTAGAGACTTCTGACAAGAGGATACTGGTATTGCAGAGAAGCAATAATGTCGGAGAATTTCCTGGACATTTTGTGTTTCCTGGAGGGCATCCAGAGGTGTCGAGTCTAATACTCTAATTTGCTCCATAGACTAATTACAGGCTATGACTCATCACAGTGTTCAAACATTTTCATTAGCTCCCATGTGGTCTTACTCTTTTACAGATCTTCACATGTGTTCTTTTTCTTTATAATTTCTCTATAATTTCTCGATACCCTAATGATTGAATACATCTTTCCTGATGTTTAACAGCCTGGAGAAGTCGGAATAACAACTCATCAGTGTAATAAAGATTCTGAGCTCATTAATCAAATGATATCCCAAGAAATGTTTGACAGCATTATTCGAGAAGTGGTGGAAGAAATTGGAGTTCCCAAAGAGTCTCTTGTAAGTGAATTCACCCTATACTGTAAATTTATGTCATTAGTCTCTGCTGCTTTTATAAGAAAATGACAGAACTTATGGGTCTTTCTTGTAGTTTCTTCGCACAATAATTACTGCTTGCAGAAACATTTTGGTTAGAACTTCATATATTGTCTGTTAACCTATTCTTTCTCTTCAGTTTGTTTCTTGCTATTTGCGTTTCTAAACTTTGTATGTCCAAAACTATAGTATCTCTTCTCTGGTTGTAACGATCTGTTGTAAACTTGTGGTATATATATATTTTAGCTAGATAATAAATTCATTGGTCCTCAAACTATCTAGATTTTTTGGTTCCTGTCCCTAAACAGAAAACCGGGCATTTTGGGTTATTTAACTTCTAAGTGTTTCTGACTTAGGTTAATGTCCGACTAACGAACGACAAGGCAGATGACGTGACAAATGACAAGGCTAACATGACATTCGACATTTAGTATAGTTTTCCCATATTTATAAATTTTCACCCAAAGTCAATTTAATCCTTTTTTCCTTTCAATATTATATTTATCAAATATTACTCACCCACATCTGGCCAGAGGCCACGGCAGCACTATCCGGAACCACCATCTTCTTTCCTTTCTTTGCGCACTTTCTCCACCATAATCAACCTCCATCATCCACATACGTATATATATTAAACACACACATGCTTCATATACATTTAGATATACCTTGTGGCTGCCAATCCGGCCGGCACCACTGCCGTCCTCCTCCTCTCCCTCTCATCATCTTCTTTCCTCCTGGGTCACTTTATCCAACTGCTGTACACAGTTACATACATATTTCATACCAAAAAAACCCACAAACGCGCACACACACCATAGATCCATCAGACGGTCATTGGTGGCTTTTCCTTCGGCCACAACAATAGTCCCTATCCCCTTCTCAAAACCACTCATACAATCATTCATCTCATCCCCCAAATCACAAACCCTAATTCTATTTACAATAATAAACTGTAAAGAGAACAATATATCAAAATTACTCGAAATGCTAGTAATTGAAACAATGAAGATAATAGAGAGATGAAATAATCTACTCCGTTAACCTGCCAATTAGACGATGAGTAGACATCCAAATCAGCTCTAACAAGGTATGCCATCTGCCAAGTAAACGAAAATTGGCTTCCGTTAGTCTGACTTTATGGAAGGATCTAATTCAAAAAAATTTAAAAGTTAAATGACCTAAAATACCGGGATTTTTGTTTAGGGACGGGAACCAAAAAAACCCCGAATAGTTTGAGGACCAATGAATTTATTGTCTCTATTTTAGCTTCAGAACTAATTCAGTTCTTTGTATAAAATGTTTTGTCAGGAACTTTTTTGCGTTACTACCCATGCAAATTTTGGAAGTTTTTAGTTCAACTAAATGATAAAGATATTGTTACCTTCCACTTAAGACTTCTCATGATTTGAAATTTAGAAGCAATCACTATCCTATTATCAGACAATTTGTCCAAGGGGTCTCTTTCTTTGTTTCTATTATCCTCTGGATATCCAGTAAAATTAAATGGACCGACCTTTGGGAACCTAATTGTTGATTGTTTAATTGCTTTGCAGTGCAGCCCCTTATTTATCGGTTTATCTCTTAGGGTGTTCAATGTTAGACCAGCTGCTTTTTTCTTCATAAAATGCAATCTTCAGTCAGAAGAAATCCAAAGATTATATTCCAGTGCAAAAGATGGCTATGAGTCCACCCAACTTTACACTGTACCGATGGTTAGTAATTCCAAATTTGTGTTGATTTTCTTTTACAGTCAGTTTTTTTTTTGGCTTGTATTCTTATTCCAGTACTTGACAGAAGACCTGGTTGAAAATAATTAAAAGCTCTGATCAAGAGTGAAAAATACTTCAATAGGTACTTATCTTCATTGTACTTAAAGAGGTTATATTCATCTTATGAAAGGAAGATTTAAGCTAAACCAAATGGGCACTTAAAGAGATGTTGATGCAGGACAATGGGTTAAAGAGCCCAAAGAAAGTACTCCCTCCGTCCCTAATTAGTTGTCCAGTTTGACTTTTCAGTGGTCAAATTGACCAAATTTTGACTGAAATTTACATATATTGTATATTTGAAAAAAATAAAAAAAGTTATATCATTGTAAAGTATATCTAATCTATTTTAATATGTACTTTTCCGGTTTTTAAAATAATAGAAGGATAACTTTTAATCTTTGGTCAAAAATTGGTCAATTTGACCACTTAAAAGTCAAACTGGATAACTAATTAGGGACGAAAGGAGTATTTGGGAACAGTACAGGAGGCTTTGGAAGCCCATTTGATTAGTTTTTAGAGAATTTATAAAAAATACTATGTTTTCTAGCTTGTTTTGCAAAAATACTATCTTTTCAAATTTATTGCAAAAATACTATCTTAATTACAAATATACCCATCTCTATTTTTCTCTTTTCTCCCTTCCTTCACCCCACCCCCTTCCCCCACCCCCCACCCCCCACCCCCCACCCCCACCCCCACCCCCACCCCCACCCCAATCGCCGCCCACCCCCGCCTCCTTCTCCGACGTCCCCAACCCCCACCTGTAACGTCAGGACCGCAGGCCTCTCTTGAACTAATTAAGATTTTGAAATTCAACAAAAAATCAAAATAAAAAACTAAAATCTCAATTCAATTCAACTTTCTCAATGGTTGATACGTATTGCTCCGATTGCAAGAAGTACACGGAGGTTGTGCTCGATACTCGGTCGGTGACTCAGTCTGTACCGAGTGCGGACTCGTTTTAGAGGCTCGTACAATTGACGAGGCAACCGAGTGGCGTACTTTTGCGAGCGAGTCAATTGGTGTTACTAGAGACTTTCTCACTCGGGGCCGTAGGCCTCTCTTGAATTGATTAAGATTTCAATGATCTCGAGTAGTTGATTTTTAGAAGAGGGAGAAAAGTTTATGATGGAGATGGGGTGAAGGAGGTGGAAAGGAAGGAGAGAAGATGGCAGGAGGAAATGGGTGGGGGAAGACTGTTTTCTGGTGTTGGGAGAAAAAAAATGGTTAAGATAGTATTTTTGCAATTTTTAAAAAGAAATTAGTATAATTATAATTAAGATGGTAAAATTGCAAATAGCTATTCTTAACAAAAGTAAAATTGCAAAAAATTACTTTTATCAATTTATTTATCAAAAAAGCTCTAGTTTTTATTAGTCATAATTTAATTTAGGACAATATTCTAGTATTATATTAGAGTTTTATTTGTATAAGGAAAGTACTTAGGTTATTTTATGTAGGACTATTGGCTTGTAATCCATTTAGAGTTATTATTATTGAGAAATATTTTGAGTTGCTATTGAAATTCTCATGCGAGAGATTTCTTCGAGAAACCCTAATAGGTACCCCAAAACATTTACCAAATTTTTTACCAAATGATGTGTTATGACATATGGCAAATTCTGATTTGTGGGCGCTGAATGCACGCGGGTCCTATCTTATTATTAGGAAGTTACCAAATACATGTTTGACACGTCAGCATATGGGGAAAGTTTTGGGAAATTTTTTGGGTGTTTAGCATTTTTTCCAACCGTAATACCCAATAATCTCCCCCCTTCCCCTATCAAGTGGTATCAGAGCCACCATTCTAACCACCTTCTTCCCCTATCAAGTGGTATCAAAGCCACCATTCTAACCACCTTCTGCCGCCGTATTCAACCCTAGCAGCCACCGTTAACATCTAAATATCCGTCTGCCTAGTTACACAGTCCATCTTCTTTCAAAACTTTTGTCAAACACCTTTCAAGCCTACACAAATCAGTATCCAGCCACCAGCCACCAGCAGCCCACCAACCGCCAGCAACAGGCACTGCCAGCAGCCTCCAATAGCCACCAGCAGCCGCCAACAAACTGTCAATAGCCACCATCAGCCACCTTCTTCCACCTAAAAACCCAAATATTGGTCATATGTATCTATATTAGATATATATAAATCTGATATTATGTCAAAAAAATTAAAGTTAGATACCTTCTACTTTCTAGAAAATTGATAAAACAGTCCCTGCCCTCCCAGTATATTGCATAACAGCCCCCGAACTTTCTGAAAATTGCAGAACAGCCCCTGAACTTCTTGAAAACTGCAGAACAGCCCCTGAACTTCCTGAAAACTGCAGAACAGCCCCATAATTCACACAATGGTTAATGCCAGTGAAGTAAACAATCGACTTGATGAACATAATGGGAAAAATAATGAGAGGTTACAAGATATTGAGGACAAAATAGAAGGTTTGACTTTAGAGATGCAAGATGTGAAGGCATCACTTAAGTTTATTACTAATACCCTCGACAGTTAATTGGTATTCAACCACAACCTCAACCTAATGTTCTAGAACAGAGAACAAATACAGTGAAACTTGAAGTTGCTGAGTTTCGTGGAGACCAAGAACCAGATGTATTCCTAGATTGGCTACATAGTGTTAACTTCTTTCAATGGTATAATATGGTCGAGGATAAAAAAGTGGTTTATATTGCTACGTAATTAAGAGGAATTGCTCGTATTTGGTGGGAACAATACCAAAGATCAGGATATAATCATGTGGCAAGATGGGAAGACATGTGAGCTGCTTTGGTTCGTCAATTTAAACCTGCGGACTATAAACAACGTGCTTCACTTAAGTTTACCGAGCTTGTGCAAGGCGTCCAGATTTCCTTGGGATGAAGATGTCCTTATTTCTATGTATCGACGAGGCTTACATCATGATATTCGGGTAAAGTGGCTGGTAGTACATGTTTTCTTTTGAAGGATGCTATTCAGATTGCACATTCAGTTAAAGATGATCTGAAAGGATGATATCCAGTTGAGGATGAGTTCATTCTCTAGCCCGTTGAGGAATGCTTATGTATTTCAGATCCTATTCAAGGCCAACAAACGGCTACCAGTAAATATAATCGTGTTCCAGTTTCATCACAAGGTAGCAACACTAGCAGATGTTTTAACTGTCAAGGAATTGGGCATAAGACATTCGAGTGTCCTTCTCCTAAACAAAATAACACTCTCAAAAAGGGTCAATGTGGTGGAAAAAGAAAACGATGATGATTTATATGCTGAGATGACTAAAGAAGATTTAGAGGCGGAGGAACACTTAGAGAGGGCGGCTAATCTTAGGATTATGCAGGCAACAAAGGATGGTGCAAATGATTCACCTGTACGACGCCAACAAATCTTTCACACTAGAGTTACACGTGCTCGTAAATTGTGTACTCTTGTCATTGATACCGGGAGTAGTACCAATGTGATATCCAAAGATACAGTTCGCAAGTTGAGATTAAAAGTGGAATTGCATCCTGAACCTTATGATATAACATGGATAGATGATACGAAGTTGCATGTTCAAGAAAGATGTTTGGTGACATTTTCAGTTGGGAGGTTTAATGATGTGGTGATGTGATGTTCTTCCATTGAAGCTTTGTGATGTCATTTTGGGGCGTCCATGGCTTGTTGATTGAGATGCTCAACATGTGCACGTGCCAACACATATAAGGTTGTCAAGAATGGTCGGCGACATACTTTTACTTGTGCTCGTTTTCACATGCCATTTGTTCAACGATCTTTGGTGCTCTCTCGTGCTTCTTCTGATTTTATTAGCTCGACGGAATCGAGTTGTTTTCAGCAGAGGAGAATTGATGCAGGACAATGGGTTAAAGAGCCCAAAGAAAGTATTTGGGAACAGTACAGGAGGCTTTGGAAGCATATTTGATTAGTTTTTATTAGTTATAATTTAATTTAGGAGTTAGGACAGTGTTCTTGTATTATATTAGAGTTTTATTTGTATAAGGAAAGTATTTAGGTTATTATATATAGGACTATTGGCTTGTAATCTATTCAAAATTATTATTATTGAGAAATATTTTGAATTGCTATTGAAATTCTCTTGCGAGAGATTTCTTCGAGAAACCCTAATACCCAATAATCGCCCCCTACCCCTATCAGATGTTCATGTTTCCAAGGAAGCAAATTAATCGTGGATGAATGAATCTTCTACGGAAGTGTATAATACTTGCTACATGTAGAAGAGAAGAGCTAAAGATAAAGCACGTTTGTGGTCCCAAGGAAGCGAAATTAACATGGATAAAATGACTCCTTTACAGAAGTGTATAGTACTTGCAACATATGTAGAAGAAAAGAGCTAAAGACAAATCAAAATTAGGGAAGAAGAAAGAAATTAATTGCATATTGTTAAGGAAGTGGAAAGTATGACATAGAAATAGTACTTTAAGGCACAATTTGGGGCTTTGCAAAATATTAGAGGTATTCTAGATGTAGAAACGAATCACATGAAAACATTAAATCCAAACATCTTTTCAAGAGCACATGTATCCCTTCCCCAACTCAAGTCTGAAGAAAAAGTATGTGGAAACATTTAAGAACTAAGTCAGATTGGAATAAAAAACAATAGAAACGTCGAATCCTAGAAATTAGCTAGCTATTAAGATTTCCTTGGCAATTATATTATTTTCTTAACAATTCTATGGTGGAGATAACAAGGGCACAGAGAAATGATTATCTTCCCACAGAGAAATGGGAGTTTTGATCTAAATAAAAAATTAAGTCAATTCCGTACAGACGAATATTGGAGCCTCGGAGCTGTGATGCTTAGTGATTCAACCCTCTTACTTTTCTGGCCCAGCTTCACACTTTTTTCATGAAAATTAAAAACACGTTATCTTACTCATTTCTTGCCCATATGAATTGATTCAAATGCCTATTTCGGTTGCCTTTTGATGTGGGATTCAAACATGCATTTTGTTACAAGGAACTGTTCTCGTTTGAGAAAATGACTGATTCATCAGCGGGAAAAATGGGTATTTGCCGGAAGATCCATCTAAATTTATTCCGACACACACACATGAAGAGCCTTATGTTCTTTCATGTTCAAATTTTCGGCAAATGTCTATTATTCAGAAAATACAACAATTATTTTTCTAGAATGTGATACTGTTAGAGTGAAGACGGAATGACACACATAAACAAGAGATAACTCCTCCTGTCCCAGACTTTATTGATAATTTTCTGAATGCCCTCAAGGCTAGTACAATTGATTCTTAAATAGAAAAACAAATAAACTACTAATAGAAATAAGGATCATCTTCCTCGACACATGGGATCTGATCAGACCATCATACTCCATGATATATGGGATTTGATCTTATCTCCATATCTTAATATCTTCTGCATTAACTATAGCATCTCCTCATTTATTTACTAATATTCTCTACTTAATGAAAGATCATATATCATTGATCTTGTTTATCCTTCAGCAATCTTCACATATCTTTTCTGGTACGTCTCCTATAAACCAGAAATGGTTTCGGAATTCGTGGAACTTCCTTATTTGTAGTCTGACCAGAATTTGTAACAATACCCTCCCCTTGAAACGATGCCTTGTCCCCAAGGCTGTAAGAAGGAAATTGGCGCACAAAGTCTGCGCGGTCCACCCAAGTAGCCTCATCTGGGCTGCGCCCCTGCCACTGCACTAGCAGTTGGGAAACCGATGTAGAACCATGTTCCACCGTACGAGTGGCAAGAATAGCAGCAGGTTCAAAATCATTTGTAGCTGGTATACTCAAAGCTGGAGGCAAAGTTGTTATTGGAGGATGTCTGCCCACGGATGGCTTCAATTGCGACACGTGAAATACAGGGTGAATGCGACTATCCGTGGGAAGTTTTAGGCGATAAGCTACAGTGCCAACACGCTGCAAAATCTCAAAAGGCCCGTAATAGCGAGAAGACAACTTAGAATGAACTCGATTCGAAAGTGTTTGTTGCCTGTGAGGCCGAATTTTGAGGAAAACCATATCACCTTCCTTGAAAACCACATCCCGCCTGTGTGCATTAGCTGCCTTTGTCATGCGTTGTTGAGCTCTTTGTAAATGATATTTTAGCTGTCGTATCACCTCATCCCTGTCTTGCAATTGGTCTGCCAAGGCCTGAACTCGACATTCTCCAGGTAGGAATTGTAGTAGTGAGGGTGGGGAACGACCATATACCACTTGAAATGGGGTTGTGTTGGCAGAAACATGATAAGAAGAATTATACCAATATTCTGCCCATGTAATGTATTTAGCCCAGATGCAAGGCTGTTCAGAACAAAAGCAGCGTAAATATGTTTCTACACATCGGTTGAGAACTTCAGTTTGACCATCTGACTCGGGATGATACGCTGAACTCATTCTTAATTTTGTTCCCATAAGCCGAAAAATTTCCTGCCAGAAAGAACTCATAAAAACAGAATCACGATCACTAACAATGGTTTGAGGGACACCATGAAGTCGTACAACCTCCCTAATAAATAAATCAGCCACCGAACGTGCAGTGTAAGGATGCTTTAAAAGAAGAAAATGACCATATTTGGACAGGCGGTCAACTACCACCAACAGACAATCAAAACCTTGCGACTTTGGTAGTCCAGTGATGAAATCCATTGATAGATCCTCCCAAATGCGATCTGGAATAGGCAATGGTTGAAGAAGACCTGCTGGTGAAAGAGCTTCATATTTAGTACGCTGGCACACCAAACAAGAGGCAACAAGTTCTTTCACAGACTTAAACATATGTTGCCAGTACAAGGAAGACGCAAGACGGCGATATGTTCGTAATGCACCAGAATGGCCACCTGATGGAGTTGAGTGAAATTCTTCTAGTAACGATGGAATCCAAGAAGATGAAGAGGGAACTACCAAACGTCCCTTATAGTATAATCTCCCGGCAATAAGGGTATAAGGTGGATGTGCTTTTGGATCATCTTTTAACGCCTCCACAATGGGTTTCAAGTTGACATCTGCATGTACTTCTTTTTGTAGTGATTCTGCGTCAAGCCATTGAGTAGAAAAGGCCATCAAGGTGGTTTCTTCATTTTGTCGAGATAAAGAATCTGCAGCAGCATTAGTAGATCCTGCTTTATACTCAACCACAAAATCGTAACCTAGAAGCTTGGCAACCCAAAGTTTTTGAGCCGGAGTTGCTATTTTCTGATGAAGCAGATGCCTCAAGCTCCTATGATCGGTCCGCACTACAAACCTTCGTCCAAGCAGATAAGGACACCAATGTTGGATTGCTAGTACCAAGGCCATAAGTTATTTTTCATATGTGGACAAGCTCCTAGTTTGAGTTGAAAGTCCTTTACTGAAATATGCAATTACTTGATTATTTTGCATTAAAACTGCTCCCAAACCAGATCCAGAGGCATCACATTCAATGACAAAAGTTTGTGAAAAGTCGGGCATCGTAAGAACAGGAGCAGTAACCAATGCTTGTTGGAGCTCTCGAAATGAAGTCTCCGCTTCAGGTGTCCAACGGAAAGCCGGTACAGAATCTTTCTTGAGAAGGGCAGTTAATGGCTGTGCAATCTTACCATAATTGCGAATAAAGCGACGGTAGTATCCTGTTAGACCAAGGAATCCCCTAACGGCTTTAATTGACTTGGGAGTAGGCCAACGAAGAACTGCTGCAACTTTTGAAGGGTCCATAGCAACACCATTCGCAGAAATAAGGTGGCCCAAATATTCAATCCTCCGTTTTCCAAATTGACATTTTTTCAGATTCACCGTGAAAGAATTAGCTCCAAGAACTGATAAAATAACATTGAGATGTTCTACATGGGACTGCCAAGTGGGGCTGTAGATGAGAATATCATCAAAAAAAACCAATACAAATTGACGCAAATAAGGTCGAAAAATCTCGTTCATAGTAGCTTGAAAAGTAGCTGGGGCATTCGTCAAGCCGAAAGGCATAACCAGAAATTCATAGTGACCATCATGAGTACGAAAGGCAGTTTTGTGAACATCTTCTGGACTGACACGAATTTGATGGTGTCCTGATCAAAGATCCAATTTTGTAAAATAAGTGGCACCCAATAATTCATCCAAAAGCTCCTGAATAAGAGGTATTGGAAATTTATCCGGGATTGTAGATCTATTTAGTTCGCGGTAGTCCACACAAAAACGCCAACTGCCATCTTTCTTGCGTACCAACAAAACTGGACTAGAGAAAGGACTCGAACTCGGGCGTATAATTCCAGCTGTGAGCATTTCAGCAACTAGCCTCTCAATTTCATCCTTTTGAATATGCCCATAACGATATGGTCGTACAGAAACTGGGCCAGTGTTAGGCTGTAAAGGAATGTGGTGATCTGAAGTTCGTGAAGGGGGCAAACTTGTAGTCTCAGCAAAAACGGAAGGGAACTTTTGTTGGAGAGCCTCTATGTCATGTGCCATTTCAGGTGTCAAGGAAGGATCTTCCTGCACCTTTTCTGCCATTTCCCCTTCAAACAATAATGCACAATAATCGATATTTGTGGTGCGAAATAAAGAACGTAGACTTACCGGTGTCCGGTGCAATGAAATGTCACCATGGAGGGTGTGCTTATGGCCATGAAGTGTGAATGACATCCTCAATATTGACCAGTTGATTTGAACTTCCCCTAGAGTTTGTAACCATGCCACTCCTAAGATTGCATAAACACCTCCCAAGGGAAAAACATAGAAATCAGAAAGTATTTTACACGTGCCAGCCATCATAGAGACCCCTCTGCATATGCCCAAAGTCGGTGACTTGCTGCCATCACCCAATCGCACTTGAAAATTATGGCTTTGTGAGACCTGTAGGCCCATTCGTTGCACTAACTTGCTTGACAAAAAATTGTGCGATGCCCCACTGTCAATAAGTATGACTATGTTTTCGTCTTCAAGCTTGCCTCGGAGTTTCATAGTTTGAGGTGATGTAATGCCTCCAATGGAATATAAGGGCAGTTCTAGTTGCGTTAATTGACCATCCATCTGTGTTTCTGAAGGTAAAGCATCAAAGTCTTCCTGAAGAGCATCAAAGTCCTCTATACCAATCTCCTCTTCATCGCCACCAATAATCGTGCGCAACTCTTTTTGTGGACATTCATGCAGCGGATGATATGGTTGTTTACAGCGAAAACACAAGCCTCTGCTCCTTAAATCCTGGAATTCTTGGTCTGATAGGCGACGAATAGGTCGAGTCCGAGTTGCTGGTTGTGTTGTCATTTTTGCTTGGTTGTTTTGCCTCAATGCTGGAGGTACATACTTTGTGGGGGCTGATTTAGAACGATCTGCAGCAGTCCTATCATCGGAGTGAGGTGTTTTTGAAGTCCAGCGATCCTGAGGGATATATGAAGGCCGCGAGAGGATTATTGATTTGTTTCCGAGCGGTGCTTGAGCTTTAAATTCAGAGCGAGCAGGCGCAACTAGTGAGATCTCTTCCTCAACACAACGTGCCATGTCCATAGCCTCTGTAAGTGTGGAGGGTGCAAGGGTACGAAGACGTGCCCGAATCCTAGGTTGAAGGCCTTGCATAAAATATCCCAGGTAATGGTCGTTGGTCAATCCAGGCACATGAGTCACCATTTCAATGAATTCATCAATGTAGTTATCAATAGAAGTTGTGTGGCTTACTGAGCATAGTCTCTCGAATTCATTACCTGCATGTCCATCATATCTTTTGATCAGTTCAGCAGCAAGACTCTCCCAATTCATATCTGGTGATTTTTGCCGTAACCATCTTATCCAGTGAAGAGCAGACCCTTCCATGCCAATCAAGGCCATCGGAACCTTCTGTGATTCCTTGATTTGCTGAAGCTCAAAGTATTGTTCTGCACGGGCCAGCCATCCTATTGGATCAGATCCATTAAAAACCGGTAATTCAAGGCGTCGTGGTAAGGTTGAGTGAGTGGCTATCTCATCTGTCGATGTATGCTGTTTTCCGTTGCTAGATTCTTCTTCGCTGCGATTAACTATAGTTTTATTGGTATGTAGTTCTTTGACCATGGCACATAGCTCCGATATGGATGTTTGGGTCAGCTTAATATCCTTCTGTATGGTGGGAATGAGTTCAACACGTTCTTGAAGTTTTGCCACCGTCTTCTCTAACTCCTCGAGGCGAGATTCTGTTGTTCCACGTGTCAGCGTCATCCGGCAGGTCGGACCAATTTGTTAGAGTGAAGACGGAATGACACACATAAACAAGAGATAACTCCTCCTGTCCCAGACTTTATTGATAATTTTCTGAATGCCCTCAAGGCTAGTACAACTGATTCTTAAATAGAAAAACAAATAAACTACTAATAGAAATAAGGATCATCTTCCTCGACACATGGGATCTGATCAGACCATCATACTCCATGATATATGGGATTTGATCTTATCTCCATATCTTAATATCTTCTGCATTAACTATAGCATCTCCTCATTTATTTACTAATATTCTCTACTTAATGAAAGATCATATATCATTGATCTTGTTTATCCTTCAGCAATCTTCACATATCTTTTCTGGTACGTCTCCTATAAACCAGAAATGGTTTCGGAATTCGTGGAACTTCCTTATTTGTAGTCTGACCAGAATTTGTAACAGATACGTACAAATATCATACTTGTGCATATTGTTCGTTTATTCATCAAATATATTATATATACAATGTGATGTATATAGTAGTTATTACTTACAATTAAATTATTCATTGTGAATGGTTTGTATATCAAAAAATTTAGAATGATGGCATAATATATCAGAATAAATAATCAATATTATTTATACTTTTGCAGAAAATTATGACTCATAGTTGGGAAGTTTTAAAGCATAAACTATTGTTCTTATGTCATATTCTGGATGGATTTAGTTTGGTTCCTGATTTGTTTGATGTGGTTCTGTTTGCAGTTTTTCGTTTTCTTTCAACTCTATATACTTTAGAATTTAATGGCAGTTCAGAAAAAATATTATTTGCTTTTATGGTAACTGATAATTGTTAAGATATAGTTAGAACTAAGATCTATATCTGTGTTACGAATTATATAGATGATTATTTGGTTCTTTTATATGTCAGAGAGATTTGGAGAGCATGGCATCTAATATGCCTGGCTGCCACCAAGGAGGATATGCACTTTACAAGCTGATGGTAGATGCCACGAAGGAAAAACGATGAAATTTCATGATCCCTGCTTTAACAAGGTTTTCCACTTTGTTGTATTATCAGATCTTATCTATACTCGTGAAAATAGAGAGGTGGTTGTCGCATGGATTCCAAACCTGAACATTAGAAAGACAATGATAAAACAAATACATCAGATCACATCTTATTCAGATCAAGAACAGGATGTGCAACATATACAGTACATAGAGCCAGAACTTTTGGTGGGGAAATCTGTAGTGTTTACTAGCACTATTTTTGGCAAAAATAGTCAGAAATGCTCTGTTTCAACATTGTATAACATTTGCGAATCCTTGCATGCTACGGAAACAACCCTTATAAGTTAAGCTCATATTCTGCGACACTTCAACTCTTATTGGTGAACAGAGTATCATTTCATTGCTGGTGGGTCAGTCTCTGTCAACAATGTGACGGACAATATATAAACAGAGGTCTTGTCGTTGAGGCCGTATCAACGTGCCCTTTATCACGTCCATCCAACAGGAGTAGCGGCTGAGTGTGTGTGGGACCTGGATGGCTCAGCTGTCCTATACTTGCAATTATTTGTTCTTTTGTGAAAAAAGTAAATTATTATTTGTTTTTTTAATACGTTAATAATGAATATTTAAAGCTCCACAGAGGTATGGTGACTGGTGAGATAAGAACTCCCAGCTATTTGTGAAATCAAGATCTTTTTTAAATAATTTTCTTGGTTTTCAGTATTACTCCCTCCGTCCCAAATTGTATGCACCTGTTTGACTTTCACGGAGATTAAGAAAATGTAGTAAAAAAGAGTAAAGTTAGTTGAAAAGTTGGTAAAATGGTGGGACCTATTAATATTTAATAATATATTTGTGATAGTGGAGGAAAGTAGTGGGTGTAATAGTGTTTATTTAATAAAAAAGTGGAGAAGTAGTAGGTGTAATAGTGAAAAATAGTGTTAAAAAATAATAAGTATATTATGTTCATTCTTTTTGGGACGTACCGAAAAGGAAAGAGGTTCACATAAAATGGGACAGAGGGAGTACATGGTAGACCTGCTGGGCATACAAGTAAGGTATTAAATTTCCCATAATACAAACAAATGAATAAGAGAAGTAGCAACATGGGAGGAGGGGAAATGAATCATAATTGTGATGTATCTAATTCTACACCACGTGCTTAATGAATGGATAGGAACAAACCTTTAGCATAATAAACAAAAGAAAATTGCTTAGAAAAGCTTTCGATTATTGTATACACATAGGAAGGTGACATGCATAATTTTATTTTTGTGGGTAATTCAATGACATGTATTGTTAAATTATTCTGCGATTGAATTATTCTAGAATAAAGCTAAGGTTATTCGACTTGGTATTTTTTATTAGTTATTACACAATCTTCACATAGATAAAATATGTTTCCTCAGGACCTAAAAATATGTCTTTTGTTACGGAGTTAAAAATATTTCACAATGCTTAGCAAAAAAAAATATTTCACAATGGGTACTATATTATTTTTTGGGAGGGCCTCTTCTAAATTTTAACTAGGAAGGAGAACGGCCTAATTTTCTCCAACTAAAATTTCTTTTTTTTCCAATTATATCATGGACGGTTCTATTTAATACAATAAATTAATAATATTATAATATTAATAATTAACCGATTGCCTTTTTATCTAAAATGTATCATCTTTTCTATATTTTCTAACTAAAATTCCTCTTTTAATAAAAATATCACGGAATAATTTCTTCTTTTTTAAAAAACATTACGAGCAATTATATTTAGTAAAATAACGTAATTAAATTATTATTACTGTAAATTAATCAATTACCTTTTTCACCTAGAACATGTTACATTTTTAATTTTCTCTAACTAAAATCTCTCTTTTCCTAATCATATCACGGGCATTCGATTTAATAAAATAAAATAATAATTCTATAAATACTAATAATTAGCCGATTACATTTTTCAAGTAAAACCTATCATCTTTTCTATATTTATTAACTAAAATCCCTCATTTTCTAAAAATATCAGGGAATACATTTATATAATTATTATCAAATCATCTCATATAAAAATTTAAGGCTCCCAAATTTATGTTTTAAAAAAACTAAGTTAAATTAATGAAAAAATTCATATTATATTAAAAAAAATCCGTGCATTGCACGGGTTTTAAGCTAGTCTATACTATTATATAAAAGCCGAAACATTAAAAGTTTGGTCGGTTGGTACCTGTTGATTTTACTTATTTTCCTTTACTCAATTACAGATCTACTAACTAATCAATTTCCTTCTTGAGATTAAACATATTATCTTTTCTATTTTTGAAGAACAAAATAATTTCATTTTTTAGGTAAAATACAATATTCTTTTATATTTTATCTAACTAAAATTTCTCCTTTAATAATCAATTTCCTTTTTCAGGTTAAACATATTACCTTTTCTATTTTTCAATAACTATATTATTTCCTTTTTCATGTAAAATATAATATCTTTTACATTTTATTTAACTAAAATTTCTCTTTTTTAAAAAATAGTACGAGCAATTTTGTTTAATAAAATAGCATAATTATATTATAATTACTATTAACTAATTAATTACCCTTTTCACCCAAAACACGTTACCTTTTCTCTTTTCTCTAACTAACATCTCTCTTTTTCCAATCTATATATCTATACTATATTATAAAAAAAGAAACATTAAAAGTTTTGGTACGGTACAATACAGTACTTACCTTAATTAATTGTTTTACTTTATTACCATTAATTATTTTACTTACTTATTACAAAACAAAACACAATATTTTCTCAAAATATCACACGATACTTCCCCTAAATAATAACTAACAAACCACCTTTTTTAGCTATTACATTTGTTAGTCACAGAGGCATGCCTGAATACATCTAATAACAAGCCTAAGTATGTGTAATGCTATGCATTACCTACATGACCTCTTAACTGAGGGAACCTCTAGTTGTAGAGTTTCTATTTGTTCTGTACTTGTAATAGGCATCAAATTCTAGTTGTGTTACTGTACTTATAAAGTCAAGATTAATGCTTGAAAGAAGTTCCAAGGTTCATGCCTCAAGCAAGGAGATAAAGACTGCCAAATAATCACAGTTGAGATTTGAAGAAATGAAGAATTTGCCTAAGTACCAATTCGAGAAGTACATTTGTCTATTCGAGAAGTCTAGCATTCGAGAAGTCAGAGATTCGATATCTCAGAAGACACTATTCGATATCTCTGAATACACTGTTCGATATCTCATTCGATATCTCAGAGATTCGATATGTCTATTACTCTATTCGAGGACTCATGGAGTCAACAAGTCAAAGCATCATTCGAGTTCTCTAAGAGTTAACAAGTCAATGTTCTATTCGATATCTCAAGGACTAAAGAAGCTATTCGACATCTCATGGATTCGATATGTCAAAATGCTCTATTCGATATCTCAAGGAGTCCCAGAGAAAAGAGCTATTCGAGAAGTGATTCGATATGTCAATATAACACTATTCGAGAACTCAGAGTTATCGATTAAGTCAATTCGAGTTCTCGAATCAATCACTTAGCCACTTCTCGAATACATTCTTGGAGACAAAATACTGAAGAATTGTACAAGTCAGAAACCTGCAACAAGCCAAGACGCTTTATTTGACTATGTACTATAAAGCACATTGGAAAGCCTACAAAGAAGCTTGGAGAGATAAGACAAAGGGACAAGGAGCTAAAGAAGTGGATCTGAACAGGCTTTGCAAAGTCAAATCTGTAGCCATTTGGACTCTTACTCAAATGAGTTAGACATACTGGAAAGTAGTTTGTTTTACCTACCTCATTTGTAGTAAGTAGGTGTATCCATATCTATAAGGATACAGCCTCACTTCCTTAGCAGACAAGTTTTTAGAGATAAGATCAGAAGAAATATCTCTCTGAGAAAAACGAAGCTGAGAATACTATCATTTGTATTCACAAATTGTAGCAAAATCTTTATCTAATAAAATATTAGATTAAAGTGATATTGTGTTGTGTTTGTCTTTGTTATCTGCACTTACATATCTCACATACTCAACACATATCTTGTTGCAAAGATTCAAGAACAAAGAAAAGTTCAAGAATCCATTCACCCCCTCTGTATTCTTTTACTGTATTCAATACTCAACAAGTGGTATCAGAGTAGGCTGTTTAATCTAAACTAAAAACGATCATGAGTTCGAATACACCAAAGACTACAGGTACGGTGAAGGTCCCTAAGTTCGACAAAGAGAATTACAACCTCTGGAAAATAAAAATGCTGTTGTTCATCAAAGCTGCCAATCCTCTCTACCCTGACATCCTCAAAAATGGTCCATTTGTACCACAACAAGAAATTGCTGAATCTACAGTGGGCACAATAGTCATTCCTAGATCATATGTGGCAAAAGAGCCATCCAAATAGACGGACTCAAAGAAGGAAAAGGTTGCCCTAGATAGTCATCTCATGTTGCTGATCATAGACTCCATGGATATGTCGATGTTTGCCAATATAGCATCATGCACATCAACCAAGGACATGTGGAACCACATCGAGGTGTTATGTGAAGGGACAGTGGAGGTAAGAGAGAATAGGAAACAGATACTGGTCACACAGTATGAGGCTTTCATGGCACAGTCCAAAGAAAGTATTACTGATATGTTTGAGAGATTTCACAAGCTGGTGACTGAGCTTCAAATGAATGGGAAGGTTTACAGCACTAAGGAATTAAACATGAAGTTTCTTCTATCTGCACCAAACCACCTAGAGCAAAGGGTCATATCTCTAAGAGAAAGAGATTTGAACAAAGTCACATATGATGTGCTCTATGGGGTTTTAAAGACTCATGAGCTTGAGTTGCTTCAGAAGAGGGCTATCCAAGCCAACCAAGGCAGAATGATAAACACATCCTGTGCTTTGATTGTCAACAAATCCGTTCAAGACCTGGAAGCATCTGCAAGTCAACTGAGAATAGAAGAGATAGTAGATGATGAAGAAACTAAAGAAGAAGTGACTGAACCTATTGATGAAAAGGAAGAAGATGAGTTCTATACTCTTGAAGAGTTGGATGCCATGGAAAACACTTCATATGCTTTTATGGCTAGAAAATTCCCAAACATCAGATTTAAGAGGAATCAGCCCTTCAAGTCTAGATCTCAAAATCATTCATTCAACAAGAGCAAGGCACCTGTGAAAGCAAACAAAAACAAATTCAAAACCAGCTATGTGGATAGGTCATCTGTGAGATGCTATAGATGCAATGACCTAGGGCATTTTGCTAGTGAATGCAAGAAACCTAAAAAGAAGGATAATGAGTTTCTTGAGCTTGAAGCTAAGTATGAGGCTCTGCTAAAGAAGCATACACCAGGTAAGGCCTACATAGCTGAAGGGAAGTGTTGGGATGATTCTGATAGTGATGGAGAAGAACAAGAATTCTGCAACTATGCCTTGATGGCCAACTCCAAGGAAGAACCATCTGAATCAGACTCTCAGGTACCATCCCTCACTACTATAGACATGTCTGTTTTTGAATACAAATCTATGGTTGAACAACTATCTGTTGAGATGTTTAATATTCATACTAGTATGACTGCTGCTAATGAAGAGATTGCTAAACTGTCTACTAAGAATGAACTGTTGAACAAGAGAAATGAGGAACTAGAACTAACTGCTATGCAAGTAGAAAACCTTAAACAAGAAATCGAATATCTAAAGAATAAGGTTCTATGTTCTAGTCAAGTTGAGAAAGCTCTTAGGGATGAACTAGCTGAAAATGAATTTAAATTGAAAACATTCAAGAATTCCTCTAGTCTATTGCAGTCCTACCATGAGAAAAATCTAGCTAGACCTAAGACTGCTATTGGACTTGATTATGACACTCTCAAACAGAGGAAAGGCTATGCAGTCATTGAAGATGACATTGTTGTTCAAGAGGAAGTGCCTCAGGTTTTGAAAAAGGCTGAGACCCCAATATTTAAAACACCAACACTTGAGATTGATGAGGATGCCTTACTCATTAAGCAAATGTTGGATGATGAAGATAAAGCACAATCAAATGAACAACAAGCATCCTATAAGAGTGAGAATGTCAAAACCAAAGCCAAGGAGCCAGTAGGAGGTAGACCTAGACTTGAGAAATTTGTGAAGTTTGTTTCCGCTGGGAATAATGAGTTTGAGAAGAAAGTGGCTAAAAAGAAACAAAACAGGAATGGCAAATTAGGGATTAACAAGGACAACAATTATGCTTATGTGCCAAATGCCCCTAGGAAAGTTTGTCAAAATTGTTTTAGCACTAATCATTTAACTCATGCATGCAAGAAACCATCTGGTAGTGTTGCTAAACCATTCTATGATTGCTCTGTGCCTTTAAGACATAGAGACTCTCCTTTCTGTGATAAATTTGATTGTATGCCATGTAACATGAATGTAATGACTAGTTGCTTTAATTTGAGAAGACAATTCATGGAAGGTTGCATCAGTCACAATGTTCACACACACTACACAAGAACAAAGTCTTCAAGTCCTCCTAAAGTTAGGAAGGTGCCTCTGTCACCTAAGTCTAAGAACCCTGATTCTAAGACTTCTAACAGAGACAAGAAGACTAACATCAAGAAAATTGATAAGCATGCTATTTATGATAAAACTGTTGCTAAGCCACATGGACCCAAACTTGTTAGAGTACCAAAGGAGAAGTAATATCTTTGTGTTTGCAGGGCAAAGAAAGTGAAAGGAAGGTCATGTGGATTTTGGACAGTGGATGCTCAAACCATATGACTGGTGATATGGCCCTGCTATCACAGTATGAGGAGAAGGCTGGCCCAATGGTTGCTTTTGGAGATGACAGCATTGGCAACACACTGGGATATGGCAAGTTGGAAATTGGAAATGTCATCATTGAAAATGTAGCACTGGTCAAGGGACTCAAGCACAATCTACTGAGTGTTGGTCAATTTACTGATAGAGGCTTCAAAGTGAATTTTGACAAAGATGAATGTTTGATCACCCACAAGAAGACTGGTGACTTTGCTCTATCTGGAGTAAGGAAAGGAAGCCTGTTTGTAGCCAATATGAACTCTGCAAACAAGGACAAAATTTGTTGCATTTACTCAAAAGCATCAAATGAAGATAGTTGGCTGTGGCATAAGAAGCTATCACACTTGAACTTCAAAGGCATTAATTCTCTAGTCAAAAGGGAGTTAGTGAGAGGCATGCCCACACTTGAATTCTGTCAAGAAGGAGTGTGTGAGGCTTGTCAAAAGGTAAAAATGAAAAGATCAAGCCACAAGTCAAAGACAATGACATCAATAACCAAGCCCCTACAACTAATTCATATGGACTTGTTTGGGCCTGTCAATATTATGTCACTAGGAAGGAAAAAGTATGCTCTGGTGATGGTTGATGATTTCACAAGGTATACATGGGTAGAATTTCTGGCATCAAAGGATGAGGCTCCATAAGTAATCATTGAGCATATAAAGAATATTGACAAGGAAGCAAAGGCCAACAATGCAAGTGTGATTGCATTAAGAAGTGATAATGGAACAGAGTTCAGAAATGCCATGCTTGAAGCATTCTGCAAAGAGAATGGTATTTCTCAACAATTCTCAGCTCCAAGGACTCCACAACAAAATGGAGTTGTTGAAAGAAAGAATAGAACTCTGATTGAGGCTGCTAGAACAACGTTACTTGATGCAAAAATGCCTACATGTTTTTGGGCTGAGGCTGTGAGCACTGCATGCTATATCCAAAACAGAACCCTCGTCAACAAAAACACTGGAAAGACACCTTACAACTTGATGACTGGAAAGAAGCCCACTCTAAAGTATGTTCATACTTTTGGAAGCAAATGCTTTGTGTTAAAAGACAATTCAGAATATGTTGGAAAGTTTGATGCAAAAGCATTTGAAAGAATTTTTCTTGGCTACTCTATGGAAAGAATTGCATACAAAGTTTATGTCATCACTCAAAAGAAAGTTATGGAAAGCACAGATGTGACATTTGATGACAGCAAACTACCTGGATTAGAAGAAGCCAATGATGAAGATAAAGATCCTTTGAAGTTTGACAATCTAGATGATTCTGATGAAGAGATTGAAACTGAATTTGAGCCCACAATCCAACAAACTCAAGTGAATGAAGAACCTGTGTCAACCAACAATGAAGAAACAAGCATCCAAGACACACATGTGATTAGTGGCAACTTCACAGGGGGAGGAAATGTAAATGATCATGATCTGGATGATGAAGCAACATCAAGGCTGAGAAATCAATCTGAACATACAAGGAAATGGGATAGATCACATACTGCAGATCAGATAATTGGAGATCCAAATACAGGAGTGAGGACAAGGAGAGCAACTCTAAATGAATGTCTCTATGGTTGCTTTCTATCCCAAGTTGAGCCTAAGAAACTTGATGATGCATTGTTGGATCCTGATTGGATAATTGCTATGCAAGAGGAGCTAAACCAATTTGAAAGAAGCAAAGTATGGGAACTTGTGTCTGCACCAAAGGATAGAATCATTGTTGGGACAAAATGGGTTCTAAGGAATAAGATGGATGAAAATGGTGTAGTCATAAGAAACAAAGCAAGGTTGGTTGCAAAAGGATATTCTCAACAGGAAGGCATTGACTATGATGAGACTTTTGCCCCTGTTGCTAGACTAGAGGCCATCAAAATTTTCTTGGCATTTGCTGCACATTCTAATTTCAAGGTTTATCAAATGGATGTCAAGAGTGCATTTCTGAATGGGGAGTTGGAAGAAGAAGTATATGTGCAATAGCCACCTGGCTTTGAGGATCCACAATTCCCTCACTTTGTCTACAGATTGCTTAAAGCATTATATGGACTTAAGCAAGCTCCTAGGGCATGGTATGACACATTATCACAATTTCTATTGGAGAATCAATTCACTAGAGGCACACTGGACAAGACACTGTTTTACAAGAAACATGGTGATGATATTATCTTAGTTCAAATCTATGTGGATGATATCATATTTGGCTCTACAAATGAGAAGCTGTGTGAGAAATTCTCTAAGCTCATGCAGAGCAGATATGAGACGAGTATGATGGGAGAATTAACATTCTTTCTTGGGATGCAAGTGAGTCAAAGGAAGGATGGCATTTTTATAAGTCAAACCAAATACATCAAGTATCTATTGAAGAAATTTGACTTAGAAGAATGCTCACCTGCAAAGACACCCATGGCCACTACCACCAAGTTAGATGAAGATGTTAAGGGCAAGAAGGTAGATATCTCAATCTACAGAGGCATGGTTGGTTCTCTACTCTACCTCACTGCTAGTAGGCCAGACATCATGTTTGCAACATGCTTGTGTGCAAGGTTTCAATCAAATCCAAAGGAATCACATATGATAGCAATAAAGAGGATTTTCAGATATCTGAAGGGCACACCAAACTTGGGGTTATGGTATCCTAAGGACACAGGGTTCAATCTGGTTGGTTATTCTGATGCTGATTATGCTGGATGCAGAGTGGATAGGAAAAGCACCTCAGGTAGCTGCCAGTTTCTTGGACAAAGGTTAGTCTCTTGGTACAGCAAGAAACAACAATCTTTGTCAACTTCCACAGCTGAAGCTGAGTACATAGCTGCTGGAAGTTGCTGTGCTCAAGTGCTTTGGATCAGAAACCAACTTAGAGATTATGGACTTATGTTGGAAAGAATTCCAATCATGTGTGACAACACAAGTGCAATCTCTATAGTTTCCAATCCTGTCAATCATTCTAGGACAAAGCACATTGACATCAAATATCACTTCATAAGGGAGCATGCAACTAATGGAACCATTGAGTTACGTTATGTTCCCACAGAGAAACAACTAGCTGACATATTCACTAAGCCATTAGATGAAGCCACCTTCACAAGGTTGGTTAGTGAGATTGGAATGCTGAATTCTTCAAATTCTGGCTAAGTGAATATATCAACTAGATTGTTGCAGCAGTAAATACTTACTTTATTAAATGCTCAATATTTTTGAAGTAAGTATTGGCTGGAGTATGATTAATAAATATTCCACAATGCTGCATATGTTGAAAATCATACATCTTTAGCTTGAAATTTCTGTGAAATTTTGAGAGAATCACTATTTAATTTGGTAGAATATTCTTCAGTGAATATTTCTGGTAAATTTTAAAAGATAGTGAAAATTGAATTTTATGAGTGAAGAGTATAGTTCGATAAGTCAGACTTCTCGAATGGCTCATTGTTTTGTCATGGCTCGAGTTCTCGAATAGGCCTATCTAGAACCCTCTTGAGTTCTCGAATAGTGTCTTTTGGAGAAATCGAATAGCACACTCTGAGTTCTCGAATAGAGTATTTTAGTTCTCTAATGATGGAGTTCTCGAATACTGTATTTGAGTTATCGAATCATTTGAAAAGGCTGATTTTTCGCTGACACTTAATCGCTTTTTGGATTTATATTCAAAATTTCATTTCGCTCATAAAAACATATTTTATTTAGCTTAGAATTATTTTCTGAGTTAAATAACTGCCAACTGTGAGTTTCAAACTGCTTGAGATATCGAATAAGCCTTTCTTGACTTATCGAATAGTTGTTTTATACTTGTCGAATGACTGACTTGTCGATACAAAACTTATATCTAATCGACAACTCAAGTCACTCACATATATACAATTCCACAACTGTTCAAATCATTTCATTCGATTTCTCAGGCAGCTAAAGTTCCAAAACCTCGGTAAACCCTAACGTCAAAAGCTAAATTTCTTCTTCAACCTTCATTCTCTTCTCATCTCTCTGTGTAACAATGGCAAATACCCAACTCACAATTCCTACCCACACCAATTTCATAGCAATAACCAACGATGTTGAAGCACCCAATGTAAACTTTAAGTGCTTCGTTCGATGGATGGCTGAATCATACATCAAGGATGCACTCTTAGCCAACCCAACTCTGTATCTAGACTTACTAGAACAGTTTTGGAGAACTGCTACTGTGGAGGTCGTGGCCCTAGAGAATGCAATAACTTCATACGTAATCTATTGCAAGATTCAGGACAAGGAAATCACCATCACTACTGAAGACATGAATCAAGCACTGGGGTTACAACAAGGAGTGTATGACAGTCAAGCAACTGATCAGGAATTGGAAGACTTCTTTGGTTTTATCAACTACTCAGATAGAATCAAGCTTGGAAATTTGAATAGGAAGTACTTGAGGAAAGAATGGAGCTATGTCTTTGCCACTCTTCTTCAAGTCTTCACAGCAAGGAAGTCCAGCTTTGATCAAATCAGCACACCTGTTCAACAAATAGGATATGCTCTAGCATATGGGAGAAAGATTGATGTTGGTTTGATCATAATGCAAGAATTGTATGGGAGACTTGGTAAGAACTCAGCCAAGAGAGGTAATGAAATTTTCTTCCCTCGCTTTATTCAATCTGTACTTAATTTCATAGAAGCTAAATTGATTGAATTGCCTGGGTTAGACAAAAATAGAATAGGCTATCCGAAATCCATGACCAAACTCATTTTTGGTAGCTTAGAGACTAGGAATGATGTGGATGTAAGGCTCAAAATAACTCCCCTTATGGAGAGTTTATTTAGGACTTACCCCCACAACATGCCAATATGTGCCTCAAAATCTGAGTTAGCTAGGCCCAAGCAAGTAGAGCAAAATGCTAACCCATGGCCTGCTAACCAACCCTCTCAGCCAAACACTTTACCAAACACAGAGCCAACTGCATCATCCTCTCAAAAGGGTGATGTTAGTAAAAAGAAGAGAAAACAGGTTGCTTCTGAACCTCTAAAAATCTTAACTGAAGCAGCCTTGGCTGTAGAATTAGGCATAGCAAGTGAGGAACCTGAGTCACCCTTACTAAGGCCAAAGAAGAAGAAGAAGAAGTCTAAAACCACCTCTTCAGTCACCCAAACGGCTGAAGTTGTAAAATCAGGGGTAAACAGCTCACTAGATGTATCCTCTCAACAGGGTGCATCTATAGAATCAAGCATCCTCCCCAATGCACCTATTTGTACAGAGTCAGTACATGGGAGTGATAAGGCTGACACAACACTGAGTGGAGAGCACATCACAATTGAAACTCCCTCTATCTCTCAGAGGGAGTTGCCAAAATCTAATCTACAACACACTTCTCTTCCAGAATCTACCACTCATATTTCTTTGGAGCCTGCAACTCAAGCAATTGAGGAGCAAGGCATTGATCATCAAGAATTCTTTTCTCTTGATGAGCCGATGGATTCAAGTGACTTGGTGCATGACACCTTGCTCACCACCCAGGTACCACATTTAGATGGTCAGGGAATGCATCCTGGGGCATCTCCTAATGACACCATCACAAACACAGAGGATTCACTAGTTTTAACTAGAGACTCCGTGCCTGTGTCAACTACTGTTGTAACTCATCCCACTCCTGTAGAGACAACAGTAGTAGAGTCTTTTCATCCGGTTATAGAAGTTGCATCTGTAACTGAGGAGTCTAGCTTGCCTAGCTCTAGCTCTAACTATATGTCTCAATGGCTGAAGCCTGTGCAACATGACAGTGCTTCAGGATCAGGGTCTGTTCCACCACAATTGACGGTTGAAGCACTCCAAAGCTTAATTGTGGATCAGATCCCTGAGTTCACAAAGATTGCTCAGCACCTTCTCACTGCAGACATGCCCAATCCAGACTATGAAGCTATCCTCTTATGCCACAGAGATGATGTAGAAATACAGAAGGCTAAGATCATAGATGAAACTGAGAGGGATGGAAACATAGATGCTTGGCTTCAAGGAAAGAATGACATCTCTCTCTCAGAAGGTCTCCAGTACCTCAGAGAAGAATACATCACTTTACTAGGGTCCAATGCCAAATCTCTCACCCCTACTGATGTGTATGAAGCAGTGAATGACAGCTACAAGGGCATTCTGAAGGCTGCACACTACCTTGGCAAAGGTCTAAAGACAGAAGTTAATGAAGTGTGTTCAGCCACAACCAAGGAGGTGCATGAGATAAAGAGGACTTTTGATTCCAAATTCCCTCAATTGGAGACTGTAGTCAAGGACATTCTAGCCTGTAAGTCTACCTGCACCAAGATGGACAATGGTTTGGATATTCTCAAGGATGCTGTCACAGGCCTGGGGCACAAATTCCAAAATCTCACTGATCAGACAACTGAGGCCAATGCCATGCTTAGGACACTCTTTGCAAATCAATATGGAGACAAGGTGGTCACTGAGGTCCCTGTGCATGAGATGTCTAGGTTTGAAGTACAGAGACTTAAAGAACAATTCCTGTCTGGCTTCAAATCTACTGCATTATTCAGTAAGGTAGATGCACTTGAAAAGGAGGTAGCTACTCTCACTCAGTCTAATGCTCATCTTAGAGACAAGGTACAAACTCTGACTGAGCAGTTGAACACTCAAGCCACCACCACAGCTGATGTTCTTCTGCATCAACAATCAATGTTGTCTGCAATGATGAAGCACATGGGTCTCCCTCTACCTGAAGAATCTTCAACCCCAAAGGTCAATCCTACAGCCTCTGTGCCTGACAACAAGCCTAAGGGGGAGAAGAGGACATCAAGGAACTCAAATACAAAGGGGGAGAAACCACCAGCAGTAAAGGGTATCAAAATCATTGAAGGTGGTCATCAAAGAACTTCAAAATCTTTAACTCATGTGCCTGGCAAAGGAAAAGACAAAGTTGATGAGCCTCCTACTTCTCTGCCAGTTGTCACTCTACCAACTGTGCACATCACTACTTCCAGTGGTCAAAAGCAATCTATTACAACCACAGTGGTTGCAGGGAGTATGCCATCTGACAAACCTTCACTCTCCATATCTAAAAGTGTCAAGCCTGTAGAAGTGAAGGTGGTCACTGAGGCCAAGCTACAAGAAATTGCAAACTCAAATGTCTATCATGATGATGCATTCTTGGAGTTTTTGAAAGTCTCAAAAGAACAGGCTGGTGACACTCAATTGTATCTAAGGAGCTTGAAGGATCAGATCGATTACTTCACTGTGGTACCTAGAAAAGTTGATAGCTCATGGCTCAAGGAAGTAATGATGGTAGCAAAATCCAGAATCTGGCATCTAACCTACAAAACTCTACAAGCCTTGAAACATTTAGAGATAGATGCGCTGATTGAGCTCATAGAGAAGAGGAATGTAAATGAAAACAATAAGAGTCTGTATGATGACTTGAGGAATGGTCAACCTTCAAGGCTGCCAGAAGTGATTAAGAAGCCATGGACAATCATCTATCAGTCTGGCACCAGAGTTGAAGAAATTAAACAACTGGTCATTCCCAATGATCTCACTTCTCGAAATCACAGACTCATTATTTCCATCATTGATCTACTGCAAAAGAAGAAGGGGACAAGTACTGCTGAAGAGATAGAGGCACTACACATTCTCAGATCATACATTGCAACTGGTGTAATTCCAGAAATGGCCAAGCCAAGGAGGAATAAGGATGATGAAGATGAAGACAAGAGTGATGGGAGGAGAAGTCATCACAGGAGTGATAAGGGGGATGAGGATAAGAAGAAGAAGAAAGACAGCAAGGATAAGAAGGATGATGACCAAGGCAAAGTCTATGAGAGGAAGAATGGAAAACAGCAAGCCTTAGGCATTGCTAGCAGTAATCTCACCACAACACAAGACTCTAAGTCTAGGGTGAATGCTGTTAGTAATGACCTACCAAAATCTAATCCCCTGGCTCCTGCAACTGTTTTACCACCTCAAGAAGAGAAGAAGATTCAAGTCAAGAAACCATCTGTATATTTCAAAAAGCAAACTACTAATGGAATACTACAATGGTCCATGAACAAAGGTCACATGCTACTGCCAGGCAACCATGTAAAAAGGATCAAATTCAAACAAGCTGCAAGGAAACCAAAGCTATCCAAATCAAGGACTCTGACAATCTATCCAGGCTTAAAACTCCAACCACTAGATGAAGATTTTGATGAAGACCAACTGCAATTCTTACAAGCTCAAAGAATCTACCATGTTGCCATTGTTGATAACTGCCTTGAGATCAAATATACTGATGGAAGGGAGGAGAAATTCAAACAAGGAGGATGTCAACACTGGGGCAAGCTACATGACATAGAAAGAATCATTGCATTGTTGAGCTCAGAAGATAAAGTGGAAAGAGTATGGAAGCTGGAGCTAATTGATTTTGTGAAGATGAAGAGAGATCATGAGGAGAGAATCAGAAAAGAGTGTCTTGAGAAATGGCTAGCAAGGGAGAAAGAAATTGAGAGACTGGAGATTGAAGCAGAAAAGCTAAGGGCAAAGGGATTGTGTACAGTTCAGTTTAACCCCTATGTGGTGAAGTATAGGAGGAGAAATGGGGATCAGGTCCACATCAGAATGAATCTACTCAACCACTATCCTGCAAACATTCTGAAACCAGTACTTGAAGATTTCAAAGACTCAATTTTGCTTGAAGAATTGGATGCTATGGCAGAAATAATAAAAGCTATGGATGAGAATACAAGAAAGGAGAAAGAAAAAAGACAGAAAAGCATATGATGATTTGCAAGCCAAAGCTATGGAAAGGGAAACAAATGACAATGGCTAGTACTTCATCATAGGCTGTAAGATTACTCACCCCGTAGTTCTATCCACATTGCTAATCAAAATTCATACATGTGCTGTCAAGTTTTATCTTTATGTATGTTAGGCTTGTTATCAGACATGAAATTGTGACTAAGGGTCTTACTCACAATTTGGGGGGAGATTGTTAGTCACAGAGGCATGCTGAATACATCTAATAACAAGCCTAAGTATGTGTAATGCTATGCATTACCTACATGACCTCTTAACTGAGGGAACCTCTAGTTGTAGAGTTTCTATTTGTTCTGTACTTGTAATAGGCATCAAATTCTAGTTGTGTTACTGTACTTATAAAGTCAAGAATAATGCTTGAAAGAAGTTCCAAGGTTCATGCCTCAAGCAAGGAGATAAAGACTGCCAAATAATCACAGTTGGGATTTGAAGAAATGAAGAATTTGCCTAAGTACCAATTCGAGAAGTACATTTGTCTATTCGAGAAGTCTAGCATTCGAGAAGTCAGAGATTCGATATCTCATAAGACACTATTCGATATCTCTGAATACACTGTTCGATATCTCATTCGATATCTCAGAGATTCGATATGTCTATTACTCTATTCGAGAACTCATGGAGTCAACAAGTCAAAGCATCATTCGAGTTCTCTAAGAGTCAACAAGTCAATGCTCTATTCGATATCTCAAGGACTAAAGAAGCTATTCGACATCTCAGGGATTCGATATGTCAAAATGCTCTATTCGATATCTCAAGGAGTCCCAGAGAAAAGTGCTATTCGAGAAGTGATTCGATATGTCAATATAACACTATTCGAGAACTCAGAGTTATCGATTAAGTTAATTCGAGTTCTCGAATCAATCACTTAGCCACTTCTCGAATACATTCTTGGAGACAAAATACTGAAGAATTGTACAAGTCAGAAACCTACAACAAGCCAAGACGCTTTATTTGACTATGTACTATAAAGCACATTGGAAAGCCTACAAAGAAGCTTGGAGAGATAAGATAAAGGGACAAGGAGCTAAAGAAGTGGATCTGAACAGGCTTTGCAAAGTCAAATCTGTAGCCATTTGGACTCTTACTCAAATGAGTTAGACATACTGGAAAGTAGTTTGTTTTACCTACCTCATTTGTAGTAAGTAGGTGTATCCATATCTATAAGGATACAGCCTCACTTCCTTAGCAGACAAGTTTTTAGAGATAAGATCAGAAGAAATATCTCTCTGAGAAAAACGAAGCTGAGAATACTATCATTTGTATTCACAGATTGTAGCAAAATCTTTATCTAATAAAATATTAGATTAAAGTGATATTGTGTTGTGTTTGTCTTTGTTATCTGCACTTACATATCTCACATACTCAACACATATCTTGTTTCAAAGATTCAAGAACAAAGAAAAGTTCAAGAATCCATTCACCCCCCTCTGTATTCTTTTACTGTATTCAATACTCAACAACATTTTTAACTAAAATTCATTCTTTTCAAAAACATGATCGTTGTAATTAATGAAATAACTAATATATTATAATTAATTATAATTAACTGATTATCTTTTCCAGCTAAAAGGTAATATCTTTCTATATTTTGTAACTAAAATATCTCATTTTCTTCTAAATAATAAATAACTAATTATCTTTTCACAATTCTTACCTTATTTAATTGTTTTACTTTATTACTATTAATTATTTTACTTACTTATTAAAAAACAAAACAAATTTTTTTCTCAAAATATCACACCCAACTCTCCCAACACTTCCCCTAAATAATAACTAACCAACTACCTTTTTTAACAATTACATTTTCTAACTTTTCTAACTAAAATCTATTTTTTTCCAAAAACATGATCGTTCTAATTAATGAAATAACTAATATATTATAATTACTAATAATTAGCTATTAACTTTTTCAGCTAAAAGATATTATCTTTTCTATATTTCTTAACTAAAATATCTCATTTTCTTCTAAATAATAACTAACCAATTATCTTTTCTAGCTAAAAGGTAATTTATTTTCTATCTTTTCTAACTAAAATATCTCATTTTCTCCTATATAATAACTAACCAATTACCTTTTTCAGCTATTAACTTTTCTAACTTTTCTAACTAAAACTTTTTCCTTCCAAAAATATAATCGTTCTAATTAATGAAATAAACTAATAATTATTTACTTTAACTAGCTAATTACCTTTTCCAACTAAAAGGTAATATCTTTTTTATATTTTCTAACAAATATCTCATTTTTAAACTTAATTTTTTTACTTAATTATCCTTACTTAAATCTATACTATATCTATACTATTATATAAAAACCGAAACATTAAAAGTTTGATTGGTACGGTACCTATTGATTTTACTTATTTACCCTTACTTAATTACATATAAAATCCCTCTTACTAACTAATCAATTTTCTTTTCAGGTTAAACATATTACCTTTCCTATTTTTCACTAACTAATTAATTTCCTTTTTCAGGTAAAACACAATATCTTTTATATTTTATCTAACTAAAATTTCTCCTTTCTTAAAAACACTACAAATAATTTTGTTTAATAAAATAACATAATTATATTATAATTATAATTACTATTAACTAATCAATTACCCTTTTCAACTAAAATACGTTACCTTTTCTATTTTCTGTAAATAAAATATCTCTTTTTCCAATTATATCACGAGTGGTTCTATTTAATAAAATAAAATAGTAATATTATAATACTAATAATTACATATTACTTTTTTCAGTTAAAACGTATCATCTTTTCCATATTTCATAATTAAAATTCCTTTCTTCTAGAAATATCACGGACAACATTAATTTTTCACTTTCTAAAGACACTACGATCAATTTAATTTAGTGAAATAACATAAATTAAATTATAATTACTATAAACTAATCAATTACCTTTTCACCTAAAACATGTCACCTTTTTAATTTTCACATTACCTTTTTTATTTTCTCTAACTAAAATATTTTATTTTCAATTAGATCACGGATGGTTCTATTTAATAAAATAAAATAACAATATCGTAATATTAATAATTATCCAGTTAACTTTTTCAGTTGAAACGTATCATCTTTTCTATATTTTCTAACTAAAATCTCTATTTTTCTAAATTATCACGGGCAACATTAATTTCTCATTTTCCAAAAATATTACGAGCAATTTATTTAGTAAAATAACATAATTAAATTGTACTTACTATAAACTAATCAATTACCTTTTTCACCTAAAATATGTTTCCTTTTTAATTTTTTCTAACTAAGATCTCTCTTTTTCCAATATAATCACGGGCATTCTATTTGTTAAAATTAAATAATAATTTTATAATTACTTATAATTAACCGATTACCTTTTTCAACTAAAATTTACCATTTTTTCAATATTTTTTAACTAAAATTCCTCATTTCCTAGAATTATCACGGATAACGTTTATATGATTATTATCAAATCATCTCATTTAAAAATTTAAGCCTCCAAAATTAATATTTTAAAAAAATTAATTCAAATTAATAAAAAAAAGAAATTCGTGCATCGTACGAGTGTTAAGCTAGTACTATATTATAAAAGACGAAACATTAAAAGTTTTGGTACGATACGGTACGGTACTTAAATTATTTAATTGTTTTACTTTATTACCCTTAATGATTTAACTTACTTATAAAAGAACAAAACACAATCTTTTTTTAAAATATTGCACGCATCTCTTCCCAACACTTCCCCTAAATAATAACTAACCAATTACCTTTTCTAACTTTTCTAACTAAAATCTCTTTTTCCCAAAATATGGTCGTTCTAATTAATGAAATAAACTAATAATGTTATAATTACTACTCCTTCCGTCCCTAATTAATTATCTAGTTTGACTTTTCAATGATCAAATTGACCAAATTTTAACTGAAATTTATATATATTGTATATTTAAAAAAAATATAAAAAGTTATATCACTGTAAAGTATATCTAATCTATTTTAATATGTATTTTTCCATTTTTTAAAATAATAGAAGGATAGCTTTAAATCTTTGGTCAAAAATTGATCAATTTGACCACTTAAATGTCAAACTGGACAACTAATTAGGAACGGAGGGAGTAATAACTAACTAATTACCTTTTACAAATAAAAAGTAATATCTTTAAAAAATATGATCATTCTATTTAATTAAATAAACTAATAATATTATAATTACTAATAACTAACTGATTACCTTTTCGAGCTAAAAGATAATATCTTTTCTATACACCTAAATAATAACTAAGCAATTATTTTTTTCAGCTATTACCTTTTCTACATTTTCTAGCTTTTCTAACTAAATCTCTTCTTTCCAAAAATATGACCGTTCTAATTAATGTAATAAACTAATAATATTATAATCACTAATAACTAGCTGATTATCTTTTCCGGCTAGGTAATATTTTTTTTTAACTTTTATAACTAAAATATCTCAATTTCTGCTAAATAAGAACTAACCAATTAACTTTTTCAGCTATTACATTTTCTAACTTCTTTAACTAAAATCTCTTCTTTTCAAAAATATGGTCATTCTAATTAATGAAATAAACTAATAATATTATAATTACTAATAACTAATTGATTACCTTTTCCAACTAAAAGGTAATTGGTTTTTTATATTTTCTAACAAAAATATCTCATTTTCAAAATTTAATTTTTTTACTTAATTATCCGTGATTAAATATTTATTATTGGTAGAAACATGTATTTCTATTTTATAAAATCAAATAATTATATTATAGTTTTTAATAAGTAACCAATTACCTTTTTCAGCTAAAACACATTATCTTTTCTAACTTTTTGACTAGAACCTCTCATTTCCAAAAATATCACGGGTCATTCTGTTAATGAAATAAACTGATAAAATTATAATTACTAATAACTAATTGATTACATTTCTCACCTAAAATGTAATATCTTTTCAATATTTTCTAACTAAAATATCTTATTTTCAAACTTTCTTCTATTACTTAATTATCCTTACTTGAATATTTATTATTGGTAAAACCATGTTACCTTTTTTTTTTTTAACTAAATAATTGATTTCATTTTATATTCTAAAAATATTACGGGCAACTATATTTAATAAAATAAAATTATTATGATTACTAAGAGTAATAACTAACAAATTAAATTTTCAGTTAAAAACACGTTATCTTTTATATTTTTTCTTACTAAAACATCTTCCATTCCTATAGTATCACGGATAATTGTATTCAATAAAATAATACCATTATAATTATTATTGACTAATTACCTTTTTCAGCTAAAACGTATCATCTTATCCATATCTATTAACTAAATTTTCCTTTTTTAAAAATAATTTGGCCAATATGTATATAATTTTGTTTATGTCTATATTTATAATTATTGTCAAATCATATCATTTAAAAATTTAATTTATAAAATTCATGTCATCAAAAAATTATTCAATTTTCTTAAAAAAATCATATAATATTAAAAAAAATTCGTGCACCGCATGGGTTTTAAGCTAGTCTATACTATTATATAAAAGCCGACACATTAAAAGTTTGGTCGGTCGGTCGGTCAGTACGGTACCTGTTGATTTTACTTATTTACCCTTAGTTAATTATATACAAAATCCATATTTGAAAAGGTAATAGCTTGAAAAAGATGTAAAAAAGCCAAGTTTTGGAAAGAATAGATTTTAGTTAGAAAAGATAATAGTCGAAAAAGAAGTAAAAAACTATAAGTTTGAAAATGAGATATTTTCGTTTAAAATTATAGAAAAGATATTACTACCTTTTAGCAGAAAAATGTAATTAGTTAGTTACTAATAATTATAATATTATTAGTTTATTTCATTAAATAGAACGACCCATGTTATTTTTGGAAAGGAAAGATTTTAGTTGGAAAATGTACAAAAGGTAATAACTGAAAAGGGTAACTGGTTACTTATTAAGAAATATAAAATAAGTAAATAATAATTAAGTAAGGTTAGCCGAAAAAGTATCACCTTTTAGCTGAAAAAAGTAATCAGTTAGTTATTAGTAATTATAGTATTATTAATTTATTTCATTAAATCAGACGACCCCTGATATTTTATCTAACTAAAATTTTTCTTTTTTTAAAAATACCG
This sequence comes from Saposhnikovia divaricata, assembly GCA_036435485.1. Lineage (NCBI taxonomy): Eukaryota > Viridiplantae > Streptophyta > Magnoliopsida > Apiales > Apiaceae > Saposhnikovia > Saposhnikovia divaricata. Next base: position 61,276,750 of record CM071595.1, on the reverse strand, counting down.
AGCAATTTTGTTTAATATAATTAATATTAATTAATCGGTCAATTACCTTTTTCAACCAAAATATGTTACCTTTTTTTTTTTCAAACTAAAATCTCTCTTTTCAGCTAAAACGTATCATCTTTTCTATATTTTCTAACTAAAATCCTTCTTTTTCTAGAAATATCACGGGTAACATTAATTTCTCCTTTTCTAAAAAAACTACAAACAATTTTATTTAGTAAAATAACGTAATTAAATTATAATTACTATAAACTAATTAGTTACCTTTTTCACCTAAAACTTGCACATGATATTTTATCTAACTAAAATTTCTCCTTTTTTAAAAACACTAAAAGCAATTTTGTTTAATATAATTACTATTAATTAATCGATCAATTACCATTTTCAACCAAAATATGTTACCTTTTTTCTTTTCTCTAACTAAAATTTCTCTTTTCAGCTAAAACGTATCATCTTTTCTATATTTTCTAACTAAATCCCTCTTTTTCTAGAAATATCAGGGGTAACATTAATTTCTCCTTTTCTAAAAAACTATGAGCAATTTTATATAGTAAAGTAACATAAGTAAACTATAATTACTATAAACTAATCAATTACCGTTTTCACCTAAAACATGTCACCTTTTTAATTTTAACTTTACCTTTTCTATTTTCTGTAACTAAAATCTCTCCTTTTCCAATTATATCACGGACGGTTCTATTTAATAAAATAAAATAATAAAATTATAATACTAATGATTAATCGATTACTTTTTTCAGATAAAACGTATAATCTTTTCTATCTTTTTTAATCCCTCTTTTTCTAGACATATCACGGGCAACATTAATTTTTCCTTTTCTAAAAATACTACGAGCAATTTTATTTAGTAAAATAACATAATTAAATTATAATTACTATAAATTAAATAATTACCTTTTTCACTTAAAACATGTCACCTTTTAAATTTTCACATAAATCATGTCATCTTTTTAATTTTCACGTTACCTTTCTATTTTCTTTAACTAAAATCTCTCTTTTTCCAATTATATCACGGGCGGTTATATTTAATACAATATACTAATAATGTTAGGAATATGTTGTACTTGATGATAACTTCACAATCAATCAAATTGTTTAAGGTTTTGTAGCTGTCAACGGATGAGGATTTATAACTCTATCCGTTGACAGGTAGCTCATCAACGGACGAGGTTTTGTAGCATACTGCAAGTATCTCTATGTTATCAGTTGATGGTGTTTTTATCCACAGTCATGTTGACTATCAACGGATAGGCAGAATAGGGTAGCCAATTGTAAATAAACTATGCTATGTAATTCTATCTAAGTGAAAGTGTATCAACAGATGAAGACAAAACTCTATCAACGGATACAACTCAAATCCACTCTATCAACGGATACAGCTCAAGTCTCAATATCAATGGATACCGCTCAATACATCATCAACGGATGTCAGTGTACAATATCAACGGATAATCATTGACACTGTCTTCTATGATTAGCTGGGGATTAGCAGTTGATAAGGACATGTTTGACTGACAGATCACATGGGTTGATAGTAGATACAAAAAGCAGTATGGCAGCCATACTTTGGAAACACAGAAGAAAGAAGCATTCTATTTACACTATGAATACAAGAAAGGTGCAGGAGACAACACAAGGACAACCTTTCGGCTACATGTGTATTTGGAGTGTTGTAGCAAGTCAACTAGAATTAGATTAGTATTATCTTATTCCAGTAGTACTTGTAAAACTTGGGATATATAACCAAGTGTAGCAACTCTTTGTAGGTTAAGAAAACAGACATATTTGCTTAGGGTTTCTTGAATATCCTTAGAAGCAAAGAGTTGTAAAACGGCAGTTGTGTACATTTTGTATCACAGAGTTTTCTTCAAATAAAAGCTTCAGGTGGTGCATATTAACCACCTGATTTTATATGTGTTTGTGTTTAAATATTACATTGCAATTATCTCTGCATAAATTTCTGGAATTCTTATCAGAAATTTATAAATATCAAGAATTGTATTCAACCCCCCCCTTCTACAAATATACAAGTGTGTAAACTGGGAATAACAATTGGTATCAGAGCAAGCTTCTAACGTATTTGAAGTTTAAAGATCAACACACTTCCAACATGTCTAAGAAGGATTATGGAGTAAAGATTCCAGTTCTTGATAGAGAAAATTACTTTCACTGGAAAGTAAAAATGCGTCTACATCTCTCGTCTATTGATGAGGGCTTTGTGGATTGCATTGACAAGGGTCCTCACGTTCCAATGAAGACAACAACAAGAGTTGGCCTGGCTGATGATGTGCCTGACACTCTCATTCCCAAACCTGTTTCTGAGTGGAGTCTTGAAGATATTGCAGAAGTCCACAAAGACAAAAAGGCCATGAATATTCTGTTCAATGGTCTAGAAACAGACATGGTTGACAATGTTATTAACTGTACTACCGCCAAGGAAGTATGGGACATTGTTCAAACCCTGTGTGAAGGAAAAGAACAGGTAAGGGAAAACAAGATGCAACTACTAATCCAACAGTATGAACATTTTTACTTTAAGAGTGGAGAAACATTGAATGATACATTTAGTAGATTTCAAAAGCTACTAAATGGTTTGAAACTGTATGGAAGAATCTATCAAGTTAAAGATTCTAATCTCAAATTTCTGAGATCACTGCCCAAGGAATGGAAGCCAATGACTGTTTCTCTAAGAAACACTCAAGAGTACAAGACATTTACTCTTGAAAGGCTCTATGGAACTTTAAAGACCTATGAGCTGGAAATGGAGCAGGATGAAGAGATTGAGAAGTCTCAAAAGAAAAGTGGGTCAGTTACACTTGTTGCCAACTTGGAGCAAAAGGAGGAAAGGACATAAACTGCTAGTTCTACACCAAACAGGGAGGTTTGTAAAGGTAGAGCAGAATCAAGCAGGAGCAAGGAAAAGGTGTCTGAGGAATTGAATGCTCTTCAGCAGGATGAATTGGATGAGATAGATGAGCACTTAGCTTTTCTATCTAGGAGATTCTCTAAGCTGAAATTCAAGAGAAACTCTGGGGTGGCCAAACCATTTAACAAGGATTTTTCCACAAGCAACTATGTGGATAAATCCAAAATTAAATGCTACAATTGTGGAATTGCTGGTCACATGATAAGTGAATGCAGGAAACCTAGATCTGAGAACACGGGAAAGCCAACTGAGGCTGTTGACTATAAGAAGAAATATTTTGATCTTCTCAGGCAGAAAGGAAAGGCATTCTTGACCCAAGAGTATGACTGGGCTGTTGATAACAATCATTCTGATGATGATGTTGAGTTAGTCAACCTTGCTTTAATGGCTGATTCTGGAGAGCAGGAAGCAAGTTCAGCTAGCAATCAGGTATTTTCTACTAATCTCTCTGAGCTCACCAAAGAGGAATGCAATAGTGTTATAGATGAAATGTCTACTGAACTATATCACATAAGTGTTACTCTTAAATCACTTACTAAAGAGAACAATAGGATTAAAGAGTCTAATCTGTTTTTAAGTGATAGAAATGCTGCTCTAGAAACTCAATTTCTAGAATTTGAGAAAATGAGAGTTGATTGCAATAATGCTAAAAGCGAACTTGAAGCTGTGTTAAAAAGAGAACTGATTTTAAAAGACCAGCTTGAAAAAGAACAAGGGATAATTGCTAAATTTCAAAGTTGTAGGAATATTTCTCAAAACATAATAGAAGTTCAGGGAATAGAATCATTTGTGAAGGATACCTGGACTCAAAAGAAAAAGGAGCTAGAACCTGGCCTTGAGGATCTAGAGACTATTTGTGAATCAACGGATAGTGATCATCCGTTGACAGATGAACCGTCAACGGATGAGAGGTATCCGTCGACTAACAAAAAGTCTGTTAGTAAGAAGGAACTTAGGAAACTGGATATCAAGTATGGTCCAGTAAACAAGAATTTTGTTAGTTGTGAGTGCAGCAAAACCAAATCCAGTGGGAAGGCTAAGACAGGTGATTTACACAACAAAAAGGCTGTTGGTAAATCAGACAATGAAAAGGTAGAAATTGAGGGCAAAAAGAAAAAGAACAGAAATGGTAAGATAGGCATCAACAAGAAAAACAATTACTCTCCTGACAAGTTTGCTCCTAGGAAAACTTGTAGTAATTGTAATAGTATCAATCATCTATCTTCTAATTGCAAGATTGTCAACAAGGCTCCTGTTCATATACCTCAACCAATGCCATGTATGCCTGGTTTGTATCAAAATGCTAGTTTTTCAAATCCATATGTGAACATGCCATATATGTCTAATCCTTACTTTCAATCTATGAATGTGCCACAAATGTCATGGAACATACCTAACATGAATAATATGTATGCCAATTTTCCACACATGCATGCATCCAATATTCATGCAAATGAGCATTTGTCAAACCCCATCACTCAAGCATCTACACCTAAGTTGAAGAATGCTAAGAGTGCAAAGTCAAAGGCTAACAAGAAAGGACCCAAGGAAGCTTGGGTACCAAAATCAACTTGATTTGTTTTTGAAATGTGTGCAGGGAAACAGAAGGAATCTATGGTACCTAGACAGTGGATGCTCTAGGCACATGACAGGAGATTCAACCCTGCTCACAGAGTTCAAGGAAGGAGCTGGCCCTAGAATTACCTTTGGAGATGACAGCAAAGGATATACTAAGGGATATGGCCTGATTTCAAAAGACAATGTCATCATTGAAGAAGTGGCTTTAGTTGAAGGTTTGAAGCACAATTTGCTGAGTATCAGTCAGATTTGTGACAAAGACTATGAAGTAAAGTTTACAAAAGAAGCATGTGTTGTTTCTACCAAGGAAGACAACAATGTGGTATTGACAGGCTTTAGAAAAGGAAATGTTTACATAGCTGACTTCAATTTAGCATGCTCAGAATCCATTACTTGTCTCTTCAGCAAAGCAAGTAAGGATGAGAGTTGGCTATGGCATAAGAAGCTGTCACATTTGAATTTTAAAGTTATGAATGATTTGGTAAGAAAGGATCTTGCTAGAGGAATCCCTCAATTAGAGTTTGTCAAAGATGGGCTGTGTGATGCCTGCCAATTAGGGAAACAAAAGAAATCATCCTTCAAAAGCAAGACAGAGTCATCCATTGTTAAGCCTCTTCAATTGCTGCATATGGATTTATTTGGTCCAGTAAATGTCATGTCTATTTCAAAGAAGAAATACTGTCTGGTGATTGTAGATGATTTTTCTAAGTTCACATGGACCTTCTTCCTGCACTCCAAGGATTGTGCAAGTGAAATCATCATCAATCATCTCAGAATGCTAAACAATGGTTCTGAAGATAGAGTACAAAGAATCAGGAGTGACAATGGTACTGAATTCAAGAATTCCACAATGAAGATTTTCTGTGAAGAGAATGGAATTGTCCATGAGTTTTTTGCTGCCAGAACACCTCAACAAAATGGAGTTGTTGACAGGAAAAACAGAACTCTCATTGAAGCAGCTAGAACAATGTTAAGTGAATCAAGGTTACCAACATATTTCTGGGCTGAAGCTGGCAACACTGCATGCTTTACTCAAAATATTTCCTTGGTCAATCAAGCTAGAGGAATGACTCCTTATCAGTTATTAACCAACAAGAAACCAACCTTAGCTTTCCTACATGTCTTTGGGTGTAAGTGTTTTGTGCTAAGGAATCATGGAGATAACTTGGGCAAATTTGAAGCAAAGGCAGATGAAGCTATATTCGTTGGATATGCAGCAGGGAAAGCCTACAAGGTCTACAATCTAAGAACCAACATTGTTATGGAATCTGTACATGTTGTGTTTGATGATCAAAAGATTCTAGGCCTAAATGATGAAGGTTACCATGAAAAGTTGGAATTTGAGAATGAAGGTGAAGGAAGAATGTACTATGATGATGATGAGGAAAATGAAGATCATGACCACAGAGATCCACCTAGAGCTGTTATACCAACTAGAAGTGATGCTTACACTGAAAATGAAGCATCCGTTGACAGTCATTCTGCAACATCCGTTGACAGTCATTCTGCAACATCCGTTGACACTATTAGAGATGCATCCGTTGACAGATATTCTCAAGCATCCGTCGACAGGAAAAATGATGCATCCATTGACAGTCAACTTCATAATTCAGCAAGGACAACAAACTCAGGGGGAGTTTCTCAAGGTCAAAATTCAATGCTAAATCAACATGATCATGGAAATGAAGCAACCTCATCAAGATCAAACCTTCCACCTGCAAGAAAATGGACTAGAAATCATCCATTTGAGTTAATCATTGGTGAATCAAATTCAAGAGTCCAAACTAGAAGGGCCACTCAAGCAGAATGTCTATACAGTAGCTTCCTGTCTCAAGAGGAACCTAAGAAAGTGGAAGATGCCCTTCTAGATCCAGATTGGGTGTTAGCAATGCAAGAAGAGCTAAACCAATTTGAAAGAAATAAAGTATGGAAACTTGTGCCCAAACCTGATGATAGAAGTGTCATAGGTACTAAATGGGTTCTCAAGAATAAGACAGATGAAAATGGCATAATTGTGAGGAATAAAGCTAGATTAGTGGCAAAGGGCTATTCTCAAGAAGAAGGAATAGATTTTGATGAAACTTTTGCTCCAGTGGCAAGACTTGAGGCAATAAGAATCTTTCTAGCCTATGCAGCACATGCCAATTTCAAAGTCTATCAGATGGATGTCAAAAGTGCCTTTCTAAATGGGGAACTGGAAGAAGAGGTCTATGTCCATCAACCTCCTGGTTTTGAGGATCCAGAATTTCCAGAATATGTATATCTTCTCATGAAAGCACTTTATGGTTTGAAGCAAGCACCAAGAGCCTGGTATGACACTTTATCTCAATTTCTTTTGGAGAACCACTTCACTAGAGGTACAGTAGATAAAACCTTATTTCATAGGAATATTAATGGCTCTTCAATACTTGTTCAAATCTATGTAGATGATATTATTTTTGGGTCTACAGATGAGAAGCTTTGCAAAAAGTTTGCCAAACTTATGCAAAGTAGGTATGAAATGAGCATGATGGGTGAATTAACTTACTTTCTTGGCCTACAAGTAAAGCAAGTTAATGAGGGCATTTTCATAAGTCAAACAAAATATATTTATGATCTCCTAAAGAAATTTGACTTAATGGATTGTACATCTGCTAAAACACCTATGGCCACTGCAACTAAACTTGAGTTGAATACTAAGGAAAAGTCTGTGGACATCTCAAGCTATAGAGGCATGGTAGGTTCACTTCTATACCTAACAGCTAGTAGACCTGATATAATGTTTTCTACTTGTCTTTGTGCTAGATTTCAAGCTGGCCCTAGAGAGTCTCACTTAATAGCTATTAAAAGAATTTTCAGGTATCTCAAGGGAACACCAAACCTTGGCATTTGGTACCCAAGAGAATCTGGTTTTGATCTAACTGGCTATTCAGATGCAGATTATGCAGGTTGCAGAGTTGATAGGAAAAGTACTACAGGTTCCTGTCAATTTCTAGGAAACAGGCTTGTTTCATGGTTCAGTAAGAAACAAAACTCAGTCTCCACTTCTACAGCTGAAGCTGAGTACATTGCTGCTGGAAGCTGTTGTGCACAGATTCTATGGATGAGAAACCAACTCATTGACTATGGTCTAAAAGTTGAGAAGATTCCAATTTTCTGTGACAACACAAGTGCTATTGCCATCACAGGGAATCCAGTGCAACATTCGAGAACCAAGCACATTGACATCAAATACCACTTCATTAGAGAACATGTGATGAATGGTACAGTAGAAATGCACTTTGTGCCAAGTGAAATGCAGCTTGCAGATATCTTCACCAAGCCTCTTGATGAATCCACATTCACAAGATTGGTAGGTGAGCTAGGTATGCTTAACTTGTCATAATGCCTAGTGATATTTGATTTCAATGAATTGAAGCTAGAAATGTCTTTTGATTTACTTGAAAGTTAAAACTTTCAGAAAAATTTTCTGCAGAAATTTTGTCTAAGGCAAAATTAGCTTATCAACGGATATCCTTTTATCCGTTGATAGTATAAACACATTACTAGATTTTTGCATGTCAACGGGTAACAGGCTATCCACGTCATCAACGGATAAACTGTATCTCAACCGTTCATTCTATATCCGTTGATATACATTTTTTTAACCGTTGGTAACCGTGTATATCTAATCATGGCTGTACTTATTCTCTTTTTATTTATTATCTAACAGGTACTTTTGACCAATGGAGTAATTACTTTTAATTATTTCATTTTTAATTCTTGAAAAATATAAAAGGCGGGCTTGTACTCTCACATCTCACTTTTATTCATTTTCAAGCATATCAAAAGTTAACTGCATCTTCTTCTCTAAAACTCTCTGTAACCAAAGTTCAAACACTTCAATGGCGCCCATTGTTAAGATGATGTCCTCCACTGGGTTTACCTATGAGAAGAACAATTTCGCGGCCTTTGTTGACACAGTGAATGCTCCAGAAGCTTACCACACTTTGATGAGTTTCGTGAAGAAATGCAAACTGTCATATGCTATGACTGTCACCACTCCCTTAATCCACGAGGTAATTGAAGAAATGTGGACATCTGCTGAGTACAATGGCACAGACGGTACAATTGCTTTTTCTTTAAAGGGTAAAAACTATGTGGTTAATTCTGATGTAATAACTGCTTGTTTAAAATTGCCTGAGAATAACTGTCTGAAAGTACCCACTGATGCTGAAATTGTTGCCATGCTTAATTCTATTAATTATGCCCTTAGTACTGAAAACTTAGGGAAAATTGTTAGGAAAGGAATGGTTAAAGAATGGAGCTATTTCTGTGATGCCTTCATTAAAACTTTTTCAGGAAAAATTAGTAATTTTGATGCTGTTACCCAGTCCATGCTAACTATGTTGTGTATGCTCTTAAATGATAAATTCTATAATTTTGGCACATTAGTTATGTATGAGATAGCTGCAAAGTTGGGTAAAAAGGAAACTAAGAGCAAGAATATCTACTTTGCTAGATTTTTAATGCTCTTAGCACTGCATGTATCTGAGAATAAGCTATTCATTGCTAACCCGGATAGCAAGTTCCAATGTTTTGTTCAGGAGAAGAGAGTCTTAAGTGACCTAATTCGAATGAACCTCAATGCAGGAGTACAATTGGTATATCTACCAATTGTTCAGGTAACTATCTCTAACTCTGAAACCCCTATCTCCAACCCCCAAATTTCTTTGCCTTCTAGTGTCACAATGGAGTCTGTAGTTGTGACCAAACAGGCTCCTACCAAAGTGACCAAATCCAGAGTTCGAAAATCACATTCTAAAAAGCAAACCTCAAGTGTCTCTCAAAAGACACCTGTTGTAAAACCTACCAAAACTCTTGAGGGGAGTGTGAAGGTGGTAGTGAGTGGTGAGGGACAGGGTGAACATCAAAGAAGCCCTAAGGATAAGGAAGGAGAGATGAGTGCAACCACCATTTCAGTCTCTCAAAAGACTGCTAATGTAACCTCAAGCCAAATTCCAGTTACACTCTCTCAACAGAGTGTGACTACTGAATCAAGTTCCCCACAAGGAACACTGCACAAGAGGGTTAGAGACACATATAGCCCAATCTCAAAAACCTATGGAAGAAGAGTGAAATCTAAAACCACAGGGGAATCACAGGGTGCACACACTGTAGAGGAAACTGTACCTTCTCAAACTCAGTTTGATGTGGCTTCAATAAATGTGGAGTCACAGCCCCTTGATCTTAATCTTCAAATCGACACACATTACAATCCACCATCACCAACTCCATCTCTGGATGTGGATATGATATCTACATCAATTCCTGATTCTCCATCTTTAAGATTCTTGGAGAAGCCCCACTCTGTAATTGGTGGTCATCATCTTTTAGATGATTTGTTGGACCATCAATCTTCCCTTCCAGAATTCTCAACACAGACTGTGGCCTCAAACTTAAAATCAATCTCCACAGATTCAGTGTTGGTTTTCTCTTCAACGGATAAAATTATTCCTTCCTCAACGGATATCCTTCATCCGTTGACAAGTGTTTCTCCATCAACGGATGCGCCTCTATCTAGCCATCCGTTGACAGCTATAACTACTCCATCAACGGATATTCCTTATCCGTTGATAACTCACTCTACCACTGCTATATCTAACATTCCTGTGTCAAGTGTGGAGGAGTTCTCAGTAGTTGAAACACTTTTAGGATTGAGGGAAGGGAGTGAGAGGCTGCCTTGTGAGCAGGCAAAAGGAGAGGTAAATAATGAGAGGCTGGCCATTTCTTCCGGTCAGGCAAAAAGAGAGTTTGAGGGTTCCACCTTAGTAGGTGAAGGTGAGGGTGTGAGAGGTGTGAGCCAAGGGGAGCCCTTGATGCAAGAAAAGAGAGATGAGGGGAGAGAAGGGACTACAGGAGAAATAAGGATGGAAGAAGCAGCCATTGCTAGTGAGTCAATGGAGGTTGAGGATGCAGCCAAGGAAATGGAATATCAAAGAGAATATCAGTCCATGATTGACTCCATTTCTTTGGATGCTGAAACCTTTACTCACCCTGTTCCTGCCTATCAAATTCTGGCACAACAGGGCAATGTGGAAGCAGAGGAGGCAATGCACCTAGTGCACACCTCACAGTCTCTACTTAGAGCTAAGGAATCTATAGCAGCTCTGCCAACCACTGCTGAGAGTGAAGAATTTGAAGATTCTGAAGATGAAGACAGCCAGAGCCCTGAAGATGGAGGTGGTAGCAGTATTCATGATTTTGCATTTGCTCACAACTACACCTATCATCAACTTGATATGGAAATCATAAGGCAATATAAATCTGCCCTGGCTGAGCACCCAGAAGCAGATCCACAGAGAAAGGTTGTTCTTCAACAGGCAATTGACTCCCTTAAGTTACAAAAGATGCAAATGGTGATACAGAGATCCAACTTAGAGGAGGTCAAACAAGAAATCAAGGATGTGAAGATCTCTGTGGATTCCAAGTTAGAGCATCAAAGAAGACAACCTGGCTAAGTCTGTGCAACTCCTCACCTCAAGAGTGGAAAAGATGGAATCCCAGATGGAGCAATTTCTTCAACATCAGAAACTGCAAACCCAACTGCTAGAAAAGTTAGTTGCAGCCCCAACTTCTAGTCAAAGCCTTGATGCTAACAAAAAGGGGGAGAAAGTGGAAGAGGCTGTCGCAACTACAAGTCAAATCTTAATTTCTGAAAGCAGGGAAGCAGCAAGTGAGGGGGAGCAGCAGCCTACCATAGTGGTCAATCCACAGGAATTCATTGTCACAGCTTCCCCCAGCAAATACAAACCTGTACAAGTAGCTCTATCTGAAGAGTTTGATTTCTCAAACTTGACAGAAGAGGAAAAGCTAGCCAAAATTGAAGCTCTACAAAAGATGAAAGAGGAAAACTATGAAAGGATAATGAGGACAGAAAGATTGATCAATCAATCTATTGCATCAACTCTGTTCTCTAGCCAAACCTCAGCTCCAACAATATCTACCACAATTCTGAAGGTGCTCACTCCAGCAATTGTGGCTCCTACATTTTATGATGCTGAGCCTTCTCATGTTAAAGAATTTGAACCCTGCATCAAAACAAGACCCTACTCACCACCAAAAGAAAATGGGAAGAACAAGTTACAACTGGACTTTCCATTTCCCAAGGATGATGAAGGGAAGCTGATGGGTAAGCAAATCAAGGAATTCAAGGAGAAGACTAACAGCTGTGTAAGAGAATGGATGGCTGTAATCATAAGGAATGGAAAAGTTCTAAACATATCCAACAGCCATCCTAGATTTGTTGAAGCCAAGAGAGAAGAGACTTTAAGGCTGCTAAGAGAATCTCAACCAAGCACTGAATATCAATATGAAAACTCAGATGAGAAGCAAGCAAGGCTGGCTCAAGAGTTATTGGATGAGGTAGAGGATGAATTGAGGGAACCTGAGGAAGTCCCCAAATTCAAAAAGAAAGGGAAATCAGTCCCCAAATCCAAATCTAAGAGAATAAAATCAAAGGCAAGGAGGCCTGTCTCTCCAGAAATTGAAAACAAGGAGACAGTTGGCTCATCACAACCTACTTCTGTAAAAGTATTCAACCCAGCTGTGAATTTCCATGGTGATCCCATAGTACCTAAAGAGGAACCAATGAATCTTGACTCCATTGAGGTTCCTTCATTCTTGCTGAAGCCTCAACAGAAGCCTATACAGAAGAAAAGGAAACCAAGGAAGCAACCTTCAAAGGAACCAATTCAAGTTGCTAGGGTACCTGCTATTGTCAGGCAGCCAATCTTGGAAAACAAGGATGATTTTATTTATCAGGCAGATATTGAAGAATACTCTGGCATGAATCTTTATCTGGATGAATTGTCAGAAGTAAGAGGAATTGACAAGTATAAACATTTGCCTGAAAGATTGGTCTTTGTATACAAGGGAGGAATGGAAAGAACATGGCCACTACAAAGGGTTCTTGGAGAAAATTATCATACCTTAACCAAAGTGTTCTCTGCAATCAAGAGATACACAGGGTTCTCCAAGATAGCAAAAGGGGAGATACTGGACAGAATAGAACAAATAAGGAGGGAATGGAACTCACCATCAAGTCTACCAAGGAAAATGAAGATCCCATACAATGGACAGAAAATCCACCTTCAACCCTTCTGGATGATGGAGTTCAGGGATGAAGATGGTAACAGGAGATTCTTCAGGTTAGAAGACCAACTACCAAAGGCTAGTTCTCAATACTTGAGATGGTTACAACAAAAGCTAAATCCAAAGGTAGATGAAGAAGATGCTTTCTATAGGCAACTCCAAATACAGATTGAGTCCAACTCTGCCAAAGAAGGAAAATCAATGGTGATGCCAACAAGAGAAAAGAAACAGTCTTAATCTGCTCAGTCTAGAGGAGCACTTCTCTGTAAATTTCTCAAACTTTCAGTTTTTATTTTTTTGTAGCTTAATACAATTTATGCATTGTTCTGTATATATCTTTAGGAATGTTTTGTTATCATCAAGGTCCTGAATTTATGCTTTATTGCCATCAAGTATAAATTGGGGGAGATTGTTAGGAATATGTTGTACTTGATGATAACTTCACAATCAATCAAATTGTTTAAGGTTTTGTAGCTGTCAACGGATGAGGATTTATAACTCTATCCGTTGACAGGTAGCTCATCAACGGATGAGGTTTTGTAGCATACTGCAAGTATCTCTATGTTATCAGTTGATGGTGTTTTTATCCACAGTCATGTTGACTATCAACGGATAGGCAGAATAGGGTAGCCAATTGTAAATAAACTATGCTATGTAATTCTGTCTAAGTGAAAGTGTATCAACAGATGAAGACAAAACTCTATCAACGGATACAACTCAAATCCACTCTATCAACGGATACAGCTCAAGTCTCAATATCAACGGATACCGCTCAATACATCATTAATGGATGTCAGTGTACAATATCAACGGATAATCATTGACACTGTCTTCTATGATTAGCTGGGGATTAGCAGTTGATAAGGACATGTTTGACTGACAGATCACATGGGTTGATAATAGATACAAAAAGCAGTATGGCAGCCATACTTTGGAAACACAGAAGAAAGAAGCATTCTATTTACACTATGAATACAAGAAAGGTGCAGGAGACATGTCTGAACACAAGGACAACCTTTCGGCTACATGTGTATTTGGAGTGTAGTAGCAAGTCAACTAGAATTAGATTAGTATTATCATATTCCAGTAGTACTTGTAAAACTTGGGATATATAACCAAGTGTAGCAACTCTTTGTAGGTTAAGAAAACAGACATATTTGCTTAGGGTTTCTTGAATATCCTTAGAAGCAAAGAGTTGTAAAACGGCAGCTGTGTACATTTTGTATCACAGAGTTTTCTTCAAATAAAAGCTTCAGGTGGTGTATATTAACCACCTGATTTTATATGTGTTTGTGTTTAAATCTTACATTGCAATTATCTCTGCATAAATTTCTGGAGTTCTTATCAGAAATTTATAAATATCAAGAATTGTATTCAACCCCCCCTTCTACAATTATACAAGTGTGTAAACTGGGAATAACAAATAATATTATAATATTAATAATTAACCGATTACCTTTTTCAGCTAAAACGTATCATATTTTCTATATTTTCAAACTAAAATCTCTCTTTTAAAAGAAATATCACGGTCAATATTAATTTCTCCTTTTCTAAAACATTACGAGCAATTGTATTTAGTAAAATAACGTAATTAAATTATAATTACAATAAACTAATCAATTACCTTTTTGACCTAGAACATGTTATATTTTTAATTTTTTCTAACTAAATCCTCTTTTTTTGAAATCATATCAGGAGCATTCTATTTAATAAAATAAAATAATAATTTTATAATTACTAATGTTTAACCGATTACCTTTTTCAACTAAAATTTATCATCTTTTCTATATTTTCTAACTAAAATCCCTTATTCTCTAGAAATATCACGGATACCATTTTTATAATTATTATCAAATCATCTCGTATAAAAATTTTAGCCTAAAAAATTCATGATGAAAAAAAATAATTTAAATTAATGAAAAAAATTCGTATAATATTTAAAAAAATCCGTGCATCGCACGGGGTTTAAGCTAGTAAAAACTGAAACATTAAAAGTTTGGTTGGTCGGTACGGTACCTGTTGATTTTACTAATTTACCCTTACTTAATTAAAAATAAAATTCATCCTACCAACTAATCAATTTTCTTTTTCAGGTTAAACATATTATCTATTCTATTTTTCAATAACTAATTAATTTCCGTTTCAGGTAAAATACAATAACTTTTATAATTTATCTAACTAAAATTTCTCCTTTATACTAATCAATTTTCTTTTATAAGTTAAATATATTATCTTTTCTATTTTTCAAAACTAAATAATTTCCTTCTTCAAGTGAAGTACAATATCTTTTATATTTTATTTAACTAAAATTTCTCCTTTTTTTATTTTGCTAAATAAAATTTCTCCTTTTTAAAAACATTACGAACAATTTTGTTTAAAAGATAACATAATTATATTATAATTACTATTAACTAATTAATTATCCTTTTCAGCTAAAACACATTACCTTTTCTCCATTCCCTAATTAAAATCTCTTTTTTTCCAAATATATCACGGGCAATTACTTTTTTCAGCCAAAATACGTTACCTTTTCTCTAACTAAAATTTTTTCTTTCCAATTATATCACGGGCGATTCTATTTAATAAAAATAAAATAATAATATTAATAATTAACTAATTATCTTTTCAGCTAAAAAGTATCATTTTTCCATCTTTTCTAATTAAATTTCTTTTTTTAATTTATTTTACAAACTGAGGACTTACCTTTTATATAACTAAATTTTTTTTCCAATTATGTCACGGGCAATTACCTTTTTTTAACCAAAACACGTTACCTTTTCTCTTACTAAAATCTCTCTCTTTCCAATTATATCACGGGCAGTTCTATTTAATAAAAATAAAATAATAATATTATAATATTAATAATTAACTGATTAGCATTTCAGCTAAAACGTAACATTTTTTCCATCTTTTCTAATTAATTCCCTGGGCAACATTAATTTCTCATTTTATAAAACACTACCAACAATTATATTTAGTCAAATAGGATAATTAAATTATAATTACTATAAACTAATCAATTACCTTTTTCACCTAAAACATGTCCCCTTTTTGATTTTCACGTTACCCTTTCTATTTTCTCTAACTAAAATTTCTCTCTCTCTTTTTTTTATCACGAAATCTATATTTTTCTAATTATATCACGGGTGGTTTTATTTAATGAAATAAAATAATATTATAATACTAATAATTAACCGATGACCTTTTTCAGCTAAAACATATTATTTTTTTATATTTTCTAACTAAAATCCCTCTTTTTCACGATATAGCACCAGCAACATTATTTCTCCTTTTCTAAAAGTATTACGAGCAATTTTATTTAATAAAATAACATAATTAAATTATAATTAATATAAATTAATTAATTACCCTTTTCATCTAAAACATGTTACCTTTTTAATTTTCTCTAATTAAGATCTTTCTTTTTTCAATTATATCACGGGCATTCTATTTAATAAAATAAAATAATAATTTTATAATTACTAATAATTAAGCGATTATCCTTTTCAACTAAAACCTATCATCTTTTTTTTTTTGATAGTTAACCTATCATATTTTCTGTATTATCTAATTAAAATCCCTCATTTTCTAGAAATATCACAGATAACATTTATGTAATTATTATCAAATCATCTCATTTAAAAATTTAAGTCTCCAAAATTCATGTTTCAAAAAAAATAATTCAAATTAATGAAAAAAATTCATATAATATTAAAAAAAATTCGTGCATCACACAAATTTTAAGCCAATATACTTCTAATGTCCCAAATATCACATTCTAAAAAAAACTTTCAAATATCATTTTATATTGCTAGACGATGCAGCATTCTAAGTTTCTTATTTTTCTTTACAGCGCTATGCAATTGCAATGTAGTGTTTAGACATGGGGAAGTGTTTCGGCCTTCGGGGGTGGGGGGTTGGCCGGGGATATAGAGAGAGGGAGAGAGATTTTTATATTATTAAAATATTAAAATTTTATACATTATTTTTTCAATTAACATTTTAAATTTTTATGGGTATTCTCTTTGGGTTAAACAATTTTCATTTGAAATTCAATGGGTTCCAATTGAAGTTTAAGAATGTTCAATTTTTTAATTAAAATTTTTAAATTTTATCTGTATTTCCTTAGGAGTTCAATAGTTAACATTTGGGGTTTAATGGTTCCATTTTTAATTATAGAAATATTCAGAATGACGAATAAATAGTATACGGATTTAGGGTTTAGGGTTGTTTAGGATCTTAGATCCTAACTCAACCCCCAGTTTTTTTTAAAAAAATGAGACCGCGGGACTCGGAACAAAACACAATTTGAATTGACGTTTTAATTTTAAGTTTTCTAATAATGTTTGCAAATACATAATTAGCAAAGAAAAAAAGTAACACTACTTAAAAGTAACGTTTTGAACCCAAAATACTACTTTAAGTAAGGTTTTGAATTTTTTTAAAAAATAAGTTATTTAAACACGCTACACGAAGTGTTAATAAACTTAGAATTGTGTTTTACACTATATTTAGAACCACCTTTTCATAATATGATATTTGAGGTATTATTTGTTAAAACAGAAAACTGGATCTGAGGACAATATCAAGGATGTCTCCTAAGGTTATAAGTGATTTGTACTTATAAAGTAAGGGCCTCGCAGAGCATTTTTGTAAATATAAACTTTTTTTTAGTGATTTTACATAAATATTCTTAAATTTCTATTAAAAATGTTTTAAACTAAGTAGAATCTTGAGCTCATCCTCATGCACATGAAACTCTTTGTTAAAATTATAAAATTATGATAGAGGATAACACCGGATATAAGTAACTATCATCGTGTGTTAATGCTAAAATTTCTATCAAATTCTTCTAAATTCTCTATTAGAAAATATTCTATTCTCAAAGTAATATAAATATTTTGTATGATTATTGAGAATTTTATGGCACCAAGTTTGATGTCAATTTTAAAACATTTTAGTGAGAACCTTCTATTATCTTTTCTTTTCTTTAAATTATTTATGAGTGAATATCTTATTGTTTTCTTTTTTCCTTTCGATAGTAAAAGAATTTTGAAACCTTATGTCAAGGACAAAAGTATAAGTACACAAGCATTTAGATTTTTATAATCAGAAGTACAGAAAAGATTTTACAATGTGCATTCTCAGTTACATTATTCCTTATCAAAATTTTATTTAGACATATTCTAATTTCTGATTCCTTTGCAGTTTGCACAATCCCTGGACCCGTAGATGCACCGCCCTGATTCAGGTAATATGGCTACACCCTATGCGCGCCCCATGCATTACCTTGTTTTTTCATTTTTTTGGAACATTTGTTTCTAAAGTCTATTTTTATACAACATTTAGATTCTCAAAGATTTTAAAAACCATCATCATCCTTAACTTTACAAAAGGCCAATCTTTATTTGTCAAGTTTGGTCTCTTTTATTGATTCAGATGAATATAATTTTATAAAAACATTAAAGCATTGTTGCATACATGTGCCTTTCATGTTCTTGTCCAACCTCTAGCTTCTGTTTCTTTTCTCCACTTTTGTCCATTCATATATAATTCATATATAGAAACTCTGTAAAACTTTTGGAATCTTTTTTTTTTTTCATGCCATTTTACAGGTTGTTTTGATCACAATAAAGCCTCCTCAAATTAACTCATATGGGTTTTTTGATGGAGGAGGACTAAAGGTGGCATTTCCTTCATCACAAGGTAAGTTATATTAAAATGTGTTATATGTGTGTATATATTGACCAACTTTTTTTAGGTGTTTTCCAGTATAGGAATGGAAAATAAAGAAATAAGTTAATGGCCCATATTGCTTTATTTATATGCTTATGAGGTAAGATTTGTGAACAGGCTAATAAATTTGGTTAGGGAAATGACCAGATATGGAGGGTTGGAAAATATTGTTCAAGACTTGTGCATTGGATAAATTATTGTGAATGATCTTCTTGTTGGTTATTTCAGGGGGGCTGGAATTATTTTTTCGGAGTAAAAATGCGATTGGTAATATGGGTTTTTGAGGAGGAGGAAGAGAATCTGTCTAATTATTAGTGTGGATGAGAGAATTCTTAGGTTGATGGATAACATGGAGGAACCACCAGTGAGCGTGCCTAGAAAAAAGATGACAAAACAATTAACTGGAAAACGTGACGATAATCAGCTTCATTCTGCTTGTAGAGCCGGAAATGTTAGATTGATGAGACAACTCTTTAGTGAATGTGATGAAGAAGAATTGGCAGAATTATTGTCCAAGCAAAATTCTTCTGGCGAAACACCCCTTTATGTTGCGGTGGAATATGGTTATGTTGAGCTAGTTAAAGAGTTAATCGAATATTATGATCTAACTACTGCTGGAATTAAAGCAAGAAATGGTTTTGATGCGCTCCATATTGCTGCCAAACAAGGGGACTTGGGTAATTTTCAAATCTTATGTCTTAATCTTTGAACTTTAAGTTATGCTTATTAAGGGGCAATTTGAATTTAATTTTATGTTATAACTGTTATAGATATGGTTAAGGTGCTTATGGAGGCTCATCCGGAGCTGTCAATGACTGTTGATATGGCAAACACGACAGCTTTGCATACAGCTGCAACTCAAGGGCATAGAGAGGTTGTAAATTATCTTTTGGAGTTGGAGAGCAGCCTGGCTACTATAGCTCGAAGCAATGGTAAAACTGCCTTGCATTCTGCAGCAAGAAATGGTCATGTGGAGATTGTCAAGGCCCTTTTGAGTAAGGAGCCTGGACTTGCAACACGTACTGACAAGAAGGGGCAGACTGCTTTACAAATGGCTTCCAAGGGTCAGAACATAGAGGTGGTGGAGGAGCTAATTAAGGCAGATCCTTCGTCAATAAACATCACTGATAATAAGGGCAACACAGCGCTGCATATAGCAACAAGAAAAGGCAGAGCTCAGGTGAATTTTCATCATATTATTCTTAGAATTATTTTGACACTGTGGGAGTATGTGATAATGCAATGGTCTAGCTCAGGTGTTTACATTTGCAATATAGATTCTCCTTGGTCACAACTCACAATTGCCTGCTAAAATGAATGCATCTATAGCTTGTTAATACCTCCTGCTTTATAGCTTTAAAATTAACAATTTTTCTATGTAGCTACTTTGTCCCGGAAGCAGTGTCCCTAGCTAATAATTTTTTCAAATACTCTTGTTCATTTGATCAGAAAATTTTCAGTACATTATGAAATATCAAGTGACTATGAAATAGGGAATAAATTTTCACCCCCAATGGTTTCTGAACCGCATCAGTTCCGGTCAGAGTGGATAAGTGCGAAACCAATTCCTAAAAACAATACGAATATGGAGCGAATATGAATTTGGATATCGTTTCCCACAATGTGCACCCGACCCGCACCCTATCTATGTGCATACATTATTCAAATATATATTTAGTAACTTAATAAAAAAAATTAAAGTTTAAACTATTTTATCAGTAAAAATTTGTCCCATATAAGAATTTAAAGTACTAAATGAAAATTTTTATTTAGTATACTAATATATGAGTTGCACTCTAGGAAAAACACCTTATATAATGAACAATAAAGAACATCATTATAACACTTCATTTTTTATAAAAACATGGATAGTTAAGACTTGAATCATAAAGTTTAATGACAATTAAGCTTAGATTATCGAATCTAACATCGAATTTCATCTAAATTTTAAAAATCAAATGTTACAAAATCTAACATAGAATCTAGTATAGAATATTATATACATTTTTGTAACATGAAATTTATATATATTATGTTATGTTTAATCCTAATTTGTTGTTAATCACATGTTAGATTATATTATTGAATGTTAGTAGTGTGTGGGTGCCCTTGGCGGGACCGTTAGATTAGATTAAATATAAGATTCTATAATGTTCTTTATATAAAAGTGTTCTTTATGGAGCAACGGCATATATATATATATATATATATATATATATATATATATATAGGCCTTTGCTCCATACAGAACACTCTTATATAACAAACAACAAAGAACACCTTAGATCTATTAGATACTTTGGCCCCGCCAGGGGCACCCAATACAAAAAGTTGTTATTTTTTTTACCCTATATCAAGTTTGCAAAAAAAAAAATTGAAAATTACTGTTCACTGATGACGTCATCACTGAACAGTAAATTTTCAAATTTTTTTTTTTGCTGGTTTGTTAGAGGGTAAAAAATTAACAACTTTTTGTATTGGGTGATATGACGGAACTCTTAAATTATATTAGATATGAGGTGTTCTTTATTGTTTGTTATATAAGGTGTTTGCTATGGAGTGCAACTCTATATATAGGGTCCTACTCTACTACAAACTAAAATTAATTACAAACTACAAACTAAACACTAATTCAATATTTCATGCTAATCTAATGATCAAACTAGGGGTACCCTAATACAAAAAGTGCTTAAAATAATTGGCTCCATTCAGCAAAAAAAAAAAAATCACCGTTCACGTGATGACGTGGCAGTGGATTTCACTGGTTAACGGTGCTTCGCACCTTCTTGTACGGCGCTTCGCGCCGTTATCATTCTAAAGTTGTAAGGAATGACATTCAATGGTAAAAGCAATAGACGATTGACGGGTGTGTCGGCCGCCTAACTCATCTGTTTACAGTCTTAAATGCTTCGCATTTCCACGACAAGTTTTTTTTTTTTTTCTTTGGGTGGATAGAGCCAATTATTTTAAGCATTTTTTGTGAAGGTACCCTTGGCGGGAACCTTAGAATAAATGAAATATAATTAATTTAGTGTTAGTTTGTAGTTTGTATTTAAGGATTGGTTTGTATTTGAGCAAAATCCTATATATATATATGTGTGTGTGTGTGTGTATATATATATATATATATATATATATATATATATATATATATATATATATATATATATATATATGCCTTTACTCCATACAGAACACTCTTATATAACAAACAACAAAGAACACCTTAGATCTATTAGATCCTTTGGCCCCGCCAGGGGCACTCAATACAAAAAGTTGTTATTTTTTTACCCTCTATCAAGTCTGCAAAAAAAAAAAAATTTGAAAATTACTGTTCACTGGTGACGTCACTGATGACGTCACTGATGACGTCATCAATGAACAGTAAATTTTCAAAAAAAATTTTTTTTGCTGGTTTGCTAGAGGGTAAAAAAATAACAACTTTTTGTATTGGGTGCTATGAGGTGTTCTTTATTGTTTGTTATATAAGGTGTTTGCTATGGAGTGCAACTCTCTCTCTCTATATATATATATATATATATATATATATATATATATATATAGAGAGAGAGAGAGAGAGAGAGTTGCACTCCATAGCAAACACCTTATATAACAAACAATAAAGAACACCTCATACCTAATCTAATATAAGAGTTCCGTCATGACACCTAATACAAAAAGTTGTTATTTTTTTATCCTCTATCCATCCAGTAAAATTTTTTTTAAAAAAATTTTACTGTTTATAATGACGTCACTGATGACGTCAGTATGAACAGTAAATTTTTTTTTAGAATTTTTTTTATTGTTTTTTGCTGGATGGATAGAGGGTAAAAAAATAACAATTTTTTGTATTGGGTGCTCCTGGCGAGGCCATTGGATCTATTAGATCTAAGATGTTCTTTATTGTTTGTTATACGGGTGTTCTGTATGGAGCAATGGCCTATATATATATGTATATTAAATAAATAAAATATTAATTAAGAATTACTCCATCCGTCTCAAAAAACATTTCTCGTTTTGACTTTTGAACACTATTCATTGTAAGTGGTTGACTACTAATTTACGCATAATTTATAAAATAAAATATAGTCATGAGTGATTTTGTTTGATTCGTATTTGTGAGTACTTTAATACAGTGAAGTTTTTATATTTAAAACTAATGCGAAATTAAAAATATTAACGATGAAAAATATGCATTGGCATACGTGTCCACTAGTAAACAGGAAAAGTATTTTGAGACAGAGGGAGTAATGATTAGTGATTAGTGGGTAATACCTCCATCCACTTGGGTTGAACATGGATACAATAGTATAGTGGATCTGGGATGGGTAATTTTTGTAAAATGTGGTAGGAATGGTACTATAAAACCCACCGAATCCAACCCCTTGTCATCCCTACAGAGAAAGATGGAGGAATTGATGAATCCTGTAATTTTGTTTGCAGATTGTTAGGGTGCTACTAGCGCAGAGTGAAACTAACACAAACGTTGTGAATAGGTCTAACGAAACAGCCCTTGATACAGCAGAGAAAACTAGCCAAGCTGAGATAGCCCCAATACTTCAAGAGCATGGTGTTCAAAGTGTGAAGTCGATGCCAAAAGCAAATCCAGCACGAGAGCTAAAACAAACAGTGAGTGACATAAAACATGAGGTGCACCACCAGCTAGAACATACTCGCCAAACTAGAAAACGCGTCCAAGGCATTGCCAAACGCCTCAATAAAATGCACTCAGAAGGCCTTAACAACGCCATTAACTCCACTACCGTTGTAGCTGTCCTCATTGCCACTGTTGCCTTTGCAGCAATATTTACTGTCCCGGGACAGTATGTTGATGATCCAAAAGAAGTTTCACCTGGAACTTCCTTGGGTCAAGCAAATATTGCTCCAAATGTCTCATTTTTGATATTCTTTATCTTTGATTCAATAGCCCTTTTTATTTCTCTTGCTGTCGTCGTGGTGCAAACATCGGTGGTAGTTATAGAAAGCAAGGCAAAGAAACAAATGATGGCAATAATAAACAAGCTTATGTGGTTGGCTTGTGTCCTAATTTCAGTTGCATTTTTGGCACTGTCATTTGTTGTGGTCGGGCAACATGAGAGGTGGCTAGCCATTGGCGTCACTATTATTGGGACAACAATCATGGCTACAACTTTGGGAACCATGTTATATTGGGTGATTATGCATCGTATTGAAGCTTCAAATTTGAGAAGCATTAGGAAGAGTTCAATGAACAGCAGATCACAAAGAAGCTTGCCAGCATCTGTGAATTCAGAAACAGAACTTGCCAATGAATTTAAGAAAATGTATGCTATATGAATGCTTATTTCCCCCAAAAGAGGAAAAAAACAAATCATATACTTTTTGCGTGATGAATTTCTGATACATGTCCTATGTGCAGACATCTGTTGTTCTGATAAGAGTCACAGAGCATGATCCTCTCTTATTCCCAAGTTTTGACAACTCTAGGATAACATGATACTTGACTAAATTATTAGCAAGATGAGTGAGGGGAAAACATGATATCCGATTCTTGTTATATTCTTCTCCATAGGAGAGGAAATAAGGTTCTGCAGCAGCGGGGCGGGGGTGGGGGGATGAGACTTGTTACAGACATATAGTTAAACATGAACACAATAAACAGCATCTTATGATCTTTTTGTTATTCCTTCTGGTCTTGTCCGTTTTTTTTTTTTTGGTTTAAGATGGAGTCAAGCATTTAGAAATCTAAGAGTAAAACATGAAGTAGTGGAATACACATATATAAGGTATAGTTGCAATGCAAGAAACTGGCAGAACTGTGCAAATTTTGTTCTTAAAATTATTAACTTCTCTCCATGTCAGAATATTAGGGATTGCTTTATATAAGTTATAACAGGGTTTTAAGAGAGTACAGATTACAGAATGTAACAAGACTAATTTGTTCGAGCACAATTTCTGGGTATGTAGTGTAATATTAAGCTGTTATATCTGGGTCATTTCATGGAGTGCAACTATCAGATTCCTAAATATGAGAACAAAAAAAACGCCAAATATGAACAGAATAGAAAGAATTCCAAAGTGCAACTATTGTGCAAAGTTGTTAAAATAGCATTCTACCCTCTAATTAACTAAACGTTTAATCAAACACTTGAACTTTAATCAGACACTCATACATAGTCTATAATATCAAATAACCTTAAGCAGATGATCGATTATCTCAATGAACTAATTAATCGTCGGGGAGTTCTGTAGCAACGAGATGTACGAGCCTGGGTTGTAGAGTGAACAGACTTCATTCCTTGAATGAAAGACAAAGTAGGCGTATATCTAAAGCAGCTAAATTTGCCATCATCATATGTAAAATTTGAACCATGAAGACGCCTGATTACACCAGTTCTTTTGTCATAGCGGGAAATAGGCCCGCTAGCTTTGTTGTAGTCATAGCAGGTAATGAATCCGTCTTCAGAAAATAGAATCTCATCACCATCCTTGAAACCCTGTAAAACTGATACAAAATGGTGTCGCATATGGAAATCAACTGGTCCCGCACTGGCCATTTTGATCCAAACACAACATCCCTCTTCCCCACACAAAGAATATATATCCACCATACAATCTGTAACGCTTTTGTCAAGCACAAGCAATGTAAGACTATCCTTCATATCCACGAATTTATAACCCAATCCTCTTTTCACTCGAGTTGCAAATAAATCACAGTAGAACTCAGGCAACAACTTGAACTCGTTACTTGCAGCATCAAACATTACTACAGCCAAAGATAAAATAAATGTTTTATCGGGCGATAAACTAGAACATGTCCAGTAAGGACAGTTGTTTACAATAGTAGTCGGAGTCGATTTCTCAAGTGCATTCTTAGAAAACACATTATCAGCAACAACTACGTCAATCCAAGAATCCGAAATAGAGTTGTAAACACTAGCAGACCTTCTATCGACGGAAAAAACTACCACCTTGTAATTATTATTTGCAGGATCATAACCGAGTCCAATGTTATATGCATGCTCACGTCCTGTCGGAGAAGTGGTACACACATGCTCACGACTTGGTGGAGGAGTGGCTTCCTTGGATTGATGAATAGCAGGGTTCCACAATGATAACTTTGTATCACTACGGATACAAACTAAGCCATTTATCGAACCAACTAATTGATAGTTACGGGCAGGGAGTAGATATGTTTCTTTGTAGTGAGTGAGAATGAAGATTTTGTTGTATTTCTTAATTATCACACAGTCATGATAATTAGGGTTTTGTGTGGAATTGTGAGTGAGGTGTAGTTTCACAAATTGGGGGTCGGAAAGTAGAGATAGCCAATATTTAGAAACACATTTAAAACGTACCGCATATTTAACTGGGAGACGCGTAACTATTTCTTCGCCGATTATTTCATCTGGCAACTCCGCCACCGTCTTCTTCTTTAATTTTATCGTTTCTTCATCCATTGAAATGATACGGCAAAAAAAAAACCCTAAAAAATATTTAATAAGAACTAATGCCCGTAACGGTACTAACGTACAAAATAGTGATGCATTTAATGACGTAGGACGTATGTACAGGTTTAATCTCTAAATGTACACGTGGACATAAGTTATATATGATTGTAAATGTAGAAAAGGGTCGATAATAATGTACAGTTCTAACCGAAAAATTAAAATTTTAAATACTGGTGACATAGTAATAAGGGTGTAATATTTTCTTTTTGCGGTATATTTTATATATAATTAGCGTAAGGGACTTCAGGTGGTTTGGTTTGGTCGTCACCTGATCTCACAGCTAAAATATAGGTTAAGAAAAAAATTGTTTAGTTGGTTGTTTACGGGTAGGTGTTTAAGGGAAAATATAGTAATATACACTACTAATAATATTCTTATATCCCTAAAATTTACAAATAATTGAATAAAATTTTATATAATTATTTAAGAAAAATTTAATACAATAACATACCAGCACATGATATTAAATGTAATTAGAAAATATTATAAAAAATACAAGTCATAATGATAAAAGAAAACATTCAAATATTGTAATAAAAATAAAATTAATAGAAAATATTCAAAAATAATGTTCTAAAATTTATAATATGCATGTAAATAAAAAAAAGTAATCATTTTAATAAATTAAATATTTAAAAATATATTAACACGGCATACTAAATGAAGAAAAATTCTTAAAATTAAATAAATAAAAATTTTAAATCAATATAAAATATGTACCTCGCGTAAGTGACCTTTTAGGTGGTTTGGTTTGGTCGAGTAGGTGTTTAAGGAAATAAATAGTAATATACATTACTAATAATATTCTAATATTTTTAAAATTCATATTATTTGAATAAAATTTAAATAAATATTTAAGAAAAATATAATATAGTAATATATCAAAACATAATATTAAATAGAGAAAATAAAATTATTAGAAATTATTTTTAAAAATATATGTCATAATGATAAAAGAAAACATTTGAATGTTGTAATAAAAATAAAACAAATAGAAAATATTCAAAAATAATATTCTAAATTTTTATAATCTACATGTAAACAAACAAACAAGTAATCATTTTAATGAAATTTATATGTAAGAAATATTAACACGGTATTGTAGATAAAAACAAATTGCAAAAATTAATAATTAAAAATTGAATTTTTTAAGCGTAAAGGACTTCGGGTGGTTTGCTTTAGTCTTCACATCCTAATAGTATGGAATAAAACAAAGAAAAAATAAGAAATGGGTGGATTTAACAACGAAATTCCCCCAAGAATTTTTCTGGATTTCTATGGATTGGCAACGCTAACTAAAATTAATTTTATCTTCCTTAAATGTTTTTAGGGATATTCTAATATCCCTAAAATTTATAAATAATTGAATAAAATTTTATATAATTATTTAAAAGAATTTAATATAGTAACATACCAGCATATGATATTAAATATAATTAGAAAATATTATAAAAAATACAAGTCATAATGATAAAAGAAAACATTCAAATGTTGTAATAAAAATAAAACTAATAGAAAATATTCAAAAATAATATTCTAAAATTTATAATATGCATGTAAATAAAAAAAAGTAATCACTTTAATAAAATTAATATTTAAAAATATATAGATATCAACACATAATATTAAATAGAGAAAATAAAAATAATTAGAAATTATTTTTAAAAATATATGTCATAATGATAAAAGAAAACATTCTAATGTTGTAATAAAAATAAAACCAATAGAAAATATTCAAAAATAATATTCTAAATTTTAATAATCTACATGTAAACAAGCAAACAAGTAATCATTTTAATGAAATTTGTATGTAAGAAAATATTAACACAGTATTGTAGATAAAAAAATTTGAAAATTGAAATTTTTAAATCAAAATAAAGTTTTAAATACTTAAAAAATATAAAATAGAAGTAGTCGGCCTTTGCACGGGTATTAAGCACATAATATTAAATATAATTAAAAAATATTATAAAAAACATAAGCCATAATGATAAAAGAAAACATTCAAATGTTGTAATAAAAATATAACTAATAGAAAATATTCTAAATAATATTCTAAATTTTTATAATATGCATGTAAATAAAAAGAGTGAGTAATCATTGTAACAAGCGGTACTCACTGCTTCGGCCCAGAAATACAAAGGAAGTTTTGAATCATACAACAAAGTTCTTGCTGCTTCAACCAGAGTTCGATTCTTCCTTTCAACTACTCCATTTTGCTGTGGAGTCCTCGGGGCTGAATACTGACGACGTATTCCCTTAGATACACAGAAGTCATTCAGCACTGCATTTTTGAATTCAGTGCCATTGTCTGATCTAATCGTCTTCACAGTAAGTGTTGAAACATTCTCAATTTGAGTGATATGATCAATGATTAAGAAAGGTACTTCGTCTTTCGTCATTGCGAACAATACCCATGTATACTTGGAGAAGTCATCCACGATTACCAAAGCATATCTTTTCCTAGACAAAGATAGGACATTCACTGGGCCAAACAAATCCATATGAAGAAGTTGCAGAGGCTCAGTAATACTAGAAATTTCTTTGCTTTTATGCGATGCTCGCTTCGACTTTCCCATTTCACAAGCTTCACAGAGTCCTTTCGGAGCGAACTCCATTTGAGGTAGATCTCTCACCAATTCTCGCCTCGCGAGAGCATTCATCGTTTTGAAGTTTAAGTGAGATAACTTTTTGTGCCATAACCAGCTTTCATCATCCGAGGCTTTGCTGTAGAAACAGGTGACCTCATTCTGATTTGCTGAATCCATATCTGCAACAAAAAGATCTGCCT
Source organism: Saposhnikovia divaricata (assembly GCA_036435485.1). Lineage (NCBI taxonomy): Eukaryota > Viridiplantae > Streptophyta > Magnoliopsida > Apiales > Apiaceae > Saposhnikovia > Saposhnikovia divaricata. The sequence goes on along the minus strand of CM071595.1, from coordinate 61,248,099 downwards.
TTCGAACTCCTCTCAAAGCTAGTGAGCCTTCCTTGATGTGAGTAATTGATACACCTTTCTTGTTGAAGACAATTTCGTAACCTTTGTCATAGAATTGACTGATACTCAACAGATTGTGCTTCAGTCCCTCAACATAGGAAATATCTTCTATGATGACATTGCCAGTTTTCAGTTTGCCATATCCCTTAGTCACACCTATGCTGTCATCTCCAAAGGTAACATAAGGGCCAGCCTTCATAACCAACTCTGTAAGCAGGGACTTGTTTCCAGTCATATGCCTCGATGCTCCACTGTCTAGCACCCATATAACTTTATTTCGATTCTGCTTAACGCCTTACAATGACAGATTGGTTAGACATTCTTCGGAACCCAACTTTGATTGGGCCCGGCTTTTCGATAAGATCGAGAATCAACAGATTTAACAACAGGAGATGCACTTTTCTTCACATTACTAGAGCTTTCGACTATCTCCTTTCCTTTCTCAGACTTGACAGATTTGTCAGCCTTAGGAGAAGGTTTGTCACTCCTAACTTTAGGAGGACTGACAGTCTTGGCTCTCCCATACTTTTTCTTGATATTTGAACTAGCAACAGTATTTGAGCATGACTGGCTAGATGCATTCATTAAATGCACAAAAGTTTGCATGATATTAAAAGTGCATGGCATACAGTTAGGTTGACCACACTGTGCATGATTCTGATGCAGATTATTCATTGTATGTGTGGTAGGCATGGCATGTGCAGCAGGAACATTCATGTTTGCTTTGCATGTATAAGAAAGATGTTCAGTAGATTTACAATGATAACATGCTTTCTTTATTCGTTCAGCCTTAACCTCTTTTATGCCTTTCTCTCTCTTTCCTTGTTGTTTAACAGCCTTAGCTCCTAATCCCAGTCTAGATTCATCTCTAGGGAAATTGATTTTAACTTGTTTGATAGGAGTTATAGGTTGTTCTTTCTGGTGATCTTCCATCTCAATCTCATATCTAGCTATGAATTCAGTCTCTTCTTCTTCTATTCTAGGAACAAGATGTTTGTAGATAGGTTTGACAGCCGATTTAGGAATTCTAGGTGTTTCCTTTTTAAGATCACTGGAACTAGGGTCAATAGGGTTCTTTCCTTCTTTCTTAGGAAGGTCAGAATAATCAAGTCCTACACCTACTCCAGTTATCCTCTTAAATGTGTCATTATCTACATACACTTTACTAGCAGCTAGTTTGTAAGCTTCGCATTTTGTTTCTAACTCAGCTAGATTGTTCCTAAGACATGCTTCTACTTCTTCCTTAAGGACGAGCTTGTGTTCTAGAGATTTAATAAAGTCTCTTAGGGAAGTATCTACAGTGCAAGCAGCCTCTAGCTCTTCCACTTTTGCCTCAAGCATTCTGCATTTGGCAACAAGTGTTTTCTGTTCCTTTTGAGAAGAGTCTAGGCTTTTGCACAACATATAGATCTCTTCACTAAGAGCCCCGTTCTGTTCCTTATAATCATCAATAGACATTTCTACTTTAAGAGTCAGAACTGGTACCTCTGGTTCCACTGATGTCTCAGCCATGAGGGCAAAGTTTGCTACATGAGTAACATCTTCCTCATCTGAATCATCCCAAGCTCTTCCTTCTGTCACCAATAAAGCTCGTTTTCCATGTCTTTCCTTCAACAGTGCTTCATAGTTGCTTTTGAGGGCTTCAAATGTCTCTTTTGGATAAGTCTGTTTAGGCTTTTTGCAGTCCGAGGCAAAGTGTCCAGCTTCACCACAATTATAGCATTTGAACTTCATTTTGAAATCCAAAGGAGATTTGTAGCTGGTATTCTTGCCTTTTCCTTTGTAGCCTGACGAACTACCACCACCCCTAGCAGCCCGATAATAAGATGAAGATTTTCTCTGTGGTCGGTTGCTCTTTCTAAATCTCATGTTGCTGAACTTCCTTGCCATGTATGCCACGACACTATCGTCCATGTTGTCCAGCTCTTCTTGGGGGTAGTAGTCATCATCACTGTCAGATGCGCACTCGTCATCATTATCAACTTGATGTGGTGCAAGTGATGATTTAGGCTTTGCTGCAACCATTGCCTTCTTAGACTCTTCCTCATCAGCAACTAATCCTGATGCACTTTCTTTTCCCTTTGAATCATTGTCCCATGCTTGATCTTGAAGTGTTTCCAGCTCATAGGTCTTTAATATTCCATAATATTCTTCCAGAGAAGTTGTATGTAAATCTCTGGTTTCTCTTATTGCGTAGACCCTGTGTTCAATGCTTTTTGGCTGGTTCCTCAGATATCTCGTATTAGTCTCAACCATGGGGAGAGTTACACCTCTCAGATTCAAATCCAATACCAACTGACTGAATCGTAGGTAGACATCTGTTATGCCTTCTCCTTTCCTTATTCTAAAGGTGTCATACTCCATCTTGAGTATGAGTGTCTTGTTGCTTCTGACCTCTGCAGATCCTTCCATGACAACTTCTATCTTGTCCCAAATCTTCTTCGCTGTAGTCAGACTTTTGACTATATTAAACATTTCATGATCAAGAGATTCCATCAAGGTTTGTCGAACGGCAGTATCACAAGCTATTTGTTCCTTATCAGCATCCGAAAACTCCGAGACCTTTTTAGGCTCAGACCGAGGTGGTATAACCACTCCTCCTTCCGTATGTGAAGGAATAACCACCATTGGGACAAATTTACCCTTGTCAAGGACTTCCAGATATTCAGGGTTAACAGTCTCTAGATATAGTCTCATTCTGAAAACCCATTCTTCATAGTGATCTTTGTTGAACATTGGGATCTTGAATGCATTTTTAGGAGCCATCTCAATTCTGGTCACTAAAAGTTTCTAAGTACCCAAGACTAGGCTATGTAGAATATTTATGTAGAACTTTTGCCTAAGTCGAAATTTCTCTAAGTAGAAATTTTGCTCAAGTCGAAATCACCAAGTAGAAATTGTCCAAGTCGAAATTCTATGTAGAAATTCTCAAGTAGAAATTCTATGTAGAACTTTTGTCCTTAGAATAATTTTTCTGCAGATTACTTTAATATTGAATAAACAATATTATCTCTTTAACACCTTTTGACTTTGAATGCTTTACTCACCTAACTCACCTAACCCACGTGCTAGGTAATGAATATGTCTTGTTTACTTTCGGCCGTGAATAATGCAAATCACAAAGTCCAAAAACACCTTTTTATTCTTTTACTATTTTTCTGTTTGAAAAGGAGATCAAAAAGTTGTTGGGTTGTCTTCTTTGATAAGAACAGATGATGAACACTCAAGAACACCAAATATGAAAGTACCCAGATTAATTCACAAAAATTAATTAAAATACATCCAAGCTAAATAATCACACCTGGAGCATTTAAATAATTTTTCAGATGAGTTTTCAATACAAACGATTTAAGGCACACTTTTCAAGAAAATGAAAAGTAGATCTAGAAAATGAAAACTCACGATTCTTCTACTCAACACAAGGATCTATGTTTTGTATGTTAAACATATAGCTCTGATACCAATTGTTAGGTCCAAATGTGTTGTAGAGGGGGGGGTGAATACAACTTTTCGAATATGAGAAGCAATAAATACGATGCAATAAATGAACACACAGATTCAAGGAATATATGTCTTATATATAACTTGAAAGGGTTGCTACAACATTCATTACAAAGTATAACAGAAGTTCAGAGAGAAGTGAATGATACTAAGCTCTGTGAATGCACTCTCTCTTTTTCTCTTGTGTTTTTCTTAAGAATTGCTCACTAACTAAAACATTACACCAGTACTTCTATTTATACTACATGTAATCTATGTCCTGTAGTCTTCAAAGACTAAGATGTACGTGGCCCAATGATGTCCACATAAATCTTGCCTTATCTTGAAAGCTTGGAAATCTGCCAATCAGAAGATGCCATGTGTCATGTTGAAGCTGCACTCTAAGTAGAACTTCTACTTGAGAATTTCTACTTAGCCATCTCGAATTTCTAAGTAGAACTTCTACTTAGAAACTTCTACTTGGTCATCTAGAATATTTAGTACTTAGAAAATATTCTGGTCTTCAACTTGAAACTTCAATGCACATCTTGAACTTGTGATATCTTCATGTCTTCTTTGTTCTTCACTAAGCTCTTGAATATGGATCTTTATTACTGACATAAACTTGCTATCAATGTCCTGACACTTGATGCAACGGTCTGGTTCATAAGTGACTAGTCTTGATAGGGTTTTTGCTTCTTGAATAAATTACCATATCCAATTAGTAATGTGGCTTTCCAATATTTGCTTTCCTTCTTGTTCACTTGAAATCAATTGGTCTTATTGATACTGATAGTTATGATCTTGATTCTTGGCTTTCCAAATCACTGAGGCATGAACAACTTTGACTTGAACTTCTCTCAATGATTTCTTCTTGGATTGATCATAGTTAACATGTTGAATTGTATCAATTACCTTATCTTCATTTAGTGTTGATTTCTTGTGACCTCTTGTTCTTGATTGTCTTCTGGTTAAGTATCTTTTCCTTTAGTTTGAGTTACGTTAGTTATAGTGTTACAAGTTTACACACTCTGCCTTTCATCTTCCTCCTGCACTCCTAAGTTGTATTGTAGGCGTAAGTTGTAGTGTAAATGTGTTTTGTATCTCCGTCCCCCCCACTCCCCTGCACAAGCCATCTATTTATGCTCCATATTTGCATAAAATAAAATCCTCCACCATTGCCTTCCATCATTAGCTCTCATAATTAGCCCACTTTGATACATATTTTTTTTTCTTTTCTTTCCCAAGCCAACCAACCCACTACAAATCTAATCACTCAACACACATGCTTTTCTTTTTTACTTTAATTAAATTACAATAAAATTCAATAAAATTCGGAATTAAATTTTCCCCTCAGATTTTGAGCTTCTCCAGTCGGATTTTTGCTCATTTAATTCCTCTAAATTGTAGATAATTTTTTAAGCTTCGCGTGGACTGTAAGATCGTCCAAATCCGACTTCTACAACCCCGGATATGAAATAAATACCGTAGAAAGCGGGTGTAGCTCAATAAATCCGAATTTCTTCCATTTTCAGCTCCAAAATAGCTCTTTAAGCCCAAATTCTTCCAAACTTAGGAATTCTTGTCTTCTACAATAAAACACTAAGATTTATTAAATAAATATCGAAATTAATGCAAAATGCAATTAAATATGGGAATAAAATTATCTAAAATATATATAAAAATATATCTTATCAGTCTTGTCAAATGGGAAGACTTGTTCATCGAATATCACGTGTCTTGAGATGTAAACTCGATTAGTTGTAGGATCCAGGCACCTATATCCCTTATGCATGGGACTATATCCAATGAATACACACGGATATGTTTTCTTTGAAAACTTATTCTTTGCATAGTTGCGTAAATGAGGAAAGCACCTGCAACCAAAACTTCGTAGCATATCATAATGTGGGTTAGTGGTAAACAGTTTGCTAAAAGGCGCGCCCATGAGGAGTTTATTCGTTGGAAGTCGATTAATAATAAAAACAGCTGTTAGAAAAGCATCAACCCAGTAGCGCATAAGTAATTTGGACTGAAAAAGAAGTGTTAAACCAGTTTCTACTATGTGACAATGTTTCCTTTCGGCTACACCATTTTGCTCCGGGGTGTGAGGACAAGAAAATTGATGATGAATGCCACATTGTTGTAAGTGAGCTTCAAAAATATTTGAAGTGAATTCACCACCTCCATCACTTTGAAATATCTTTATTTTTCTATCAAATCTATTTTCAATAAGTTGCTGTAATTTGATAAATTGTGTGCAAAAATCTGATTTGGATTTTAGTGGAATAATCCAAGTGTATCGAGTAAAATCATCAATAACAACTACATAATATTTAAAGTTTTGACATGAAGCAGTGGGGGCTGGTCCCCATAGATCACAATGCAGTTTTTCCAAGGGACTAACTGTTGAAATAGAAGAATTACTAAAGGGGAGTTTACAATTCTTTCCCATTTGACAGAAAGAACAAATGGTTCCTTGCTTACTCCACTTAGAAACATTAATAAGATCTTTGTTACTTAAAAATTGTAAAATACGAGAGCTTGCATGTCCTAATCGATGGTGCCAGATTGTTGAGGATGTCTTATTAGATATAGCCATGAAAGCTACATTTTGCTCTTCCTCTAAGGCATATAAATCTCCCTTCTTGAATCCCTTAGCTATGATTTTCCCCTGAACATTCTTAACAAAGAACTCATCAGAATTAAAGGTAATTTGGCAGGCATTATCCTTAGTTAATTGACTAACTGATAATAGGTTTTTCTTTATTTTCGGAACAATTAGTACTTCTTTTAATTTAAGATTACCATTTGGTGTTTTGATATTTCCTTCGCCTATGTGAGATATTTTGAGACTATTACCATTGCCAACATACAGGGAATCATTACCATGATAACAAAAGAGCTTATTAGTTTTACCAGGATTGTTCATGACATGCTTGGTAGCCCCTGAATCTGCATAGAGAGTAGGATCAATGTCTTCATGCATGTTCATTGCTGCAAGGGCTTCCGTGAGTTGTTCATCTGGTTGAATAGAGTGATCAAATCTGCTCCAACATTTGATGGCCGTGTGGTTTCTTCTTCCACAAATCTGGCAGGCTAAATTAAAGTTATCTTCTTTCTTCATTGATTTTTCGTCTCGACTTTCTCCATCCTTCCTTTGGAATTGGTTGTTTTTTGCAGCGTATCTAAATTTATTTTGCCTCGACGAGGAGCCAAAATTATTCGTATTTGCCGCTGGACCAAAACCACGACCACTGGAATTGAATCCAAAACCTCGACCATTGGAGTTAAATCTTCCTTCTCGACCACGGCTTTTACCACGTCTACTATAGAAGGCTTGATGTTGTTCAGGAGGATTGTCATTCATATCTTCCAGTAGAAGGATTTGTTCATGTGACTGCAGAGACAAAATAAATTGGTTAAATGATGGATATGGAGGTTTAGAGAGCATTACCATTCTGAAATCTTTATAGCGTGGCCCCAGTCCTCTTGCAAGATGAAAGACTTTAATGGTTTCATCCAGAGGCTTGCCAATCGCAGCAAGGTTGTCACTTAGACCCTTGAAAGCTCGCAAGTATTGCTCAAGACTCATGCTTCCTTTTGTTAAAGACATGAGTGAGTCTGTGAGAAGAATTTCCTTCTCTTTCGATTGTGGCAGCATGATGTTTTCAATGGACTGCCAGATGTTACGGGCTGAGGACGTGTCTTCCAAATCCAACAATACTTCTTCCGTGATCGTTCCAAGAAGCCATGTAGTGAGGAGACCATCGTCGTTCATCCATATGTCATAATCAGGATTAATCTGTTCCTTTTTATCAACCACCATCGTTTGCGATGGCATGCTCAGACTTTCAAGGTGATTGAAGACGCCAAGGCTTCTGATCAGCGGGACGATTTGTGATTTCCATAATAGCAGGTTCGTCTTACTTAACTTCAATGTTGCAAGACTTGAACACTGATGGAAGTTCTGAATGGTTAGAGATGTTTTGATGGAAGATTGGGCCATGAGATTGAAATGGTTTCTTTGAGTGCTATGGCTCTGATACCATAAAGAAGTTATACCAAAGATTATAATCTCATTCCTTGAGTAAATGATAGGATAACCTCTTCTATAAATACAAGCACTCAAAAAGAGTTTCTAACGGTAAGAAGAATTAAAGAAGTGGACTTAAGACCTTTAACGGTAGTGTTACAGATTCCTAGTTTAGTAAAACTAAATATGCTAAGTACTATGTTCCATTGGTTTGTGCCCAGGCTCATTCTTTAGTATATGTCCATGCTGTTGTAGATGCTTTACTTTGTGCCCATACTGTGCACGTTCACTGAACTGCATGTTGCTGCACTGCATGTTGCATAGCAAGGTTGTGTCCCTCAATACCATCCATTTCATTCCCCAAATGCCACGCCATGTGTAGCTCGGATTATTACATAATTCAGAGCTTAATAATTTTCATTGACATAATAACGTGCCTTCAAAATTCTAGCAATTAGGCTATCCGGATTTTGAATCAGTCTCCAAGCTTGTTTACCTAAGAGCGCTGCATTAAATAATTTGAAATCTCAAAACCTAAACCCCCAGCAACCTTAGGTTTACATAAGCTCTTCCACGCTATCAAATAAATTTTTATTTCACCTTTTTTTGTCCCCACCAGCAGAGGCGGATCCTAAGAGGGGCAAGGGGAACATCCGACCCCCCTTAAATTTCTAAAAAAAAATTTATAGTTATATATTTATACACATAAATTATATAAATTAAAAATGACCCCCCTTAATTTTTCATAAAAAAAAATTGACCCTACTTAATATGATTTGATGCTACAATTTCTTTTTATGAGGGGCAAAAGTTATAAGTGAAAATGAGTTATATTGTAAATTTGTAATATTGAAATATAAGTTAGGCTTAAAGAAAATATAATATCAAAACCATTATCTTCACAGACACAGAACACAAACACGGAAAAGGGGAAACAGAACACAAACACGAGAAAGGGGAAAAGGGCACAAAACTCAATTGACATCTTCCATTTCATAAACCACTATCTTCTACAAATCATCAAATGGCAAATCAGCAAAGTAAGTTTCTTGTATTTGTTTCTGTATTGTTTTCTCTAAATTGCAAGGTATGGAATTGAGCTATAAAAGAAGAACATATTTTGTTTTGTTCAAGTACAATATAATCAAATTAATTTTTCTTTTGTTGGTGATTCATTTTATATGTTGATAAAATTGGCACTTATTCTACCAGTTGCAACTGCAACAGTTGAGAGGGGATTTTCTGCTATGAAGCTAGTTAAAACTACGCTTCGGAATAGAATGGGAGATATTTGGTTGAATGATTGTTTGATAACATATATTGAGAGGGATGTTTTTCAGAAAATTGAAAATGAAGAAATCATGAAAAGATTTCAAAAAATGAAGGATAGGTTGATGATCTTATGAAGGTAAAAAAAAATTAGTATATGATTATTTGCTTCTATATGTGCTGCTCAATTTTTTTTTATATCCGATCCCCCTTAAGTTGGGAGCTGGATCCGCCACTGCCCACCAGAAGTTTGACACCAAAGAAAGCAATTCCTCGCGGGCATGAAATTTTAACACACTCATCGCATAGGTCGGAAGAGATTGGGCCACTGCCTTCATCAGAACCTCCCGCCAGCTTCATCAAAAGTTACACATTTATCTTTAATAACAACAAATAATATTGACTAGTAATCTAGTCTAGCATATATATGAAAGTACAAATCGACACTGCAATAACAGGGTATCAATTAGGTTATTACATAAAAACGAAATATTACAACCGTGAAACATAATAAAGAAAAAAAATGATCAAAATAATTTTTTTTATAAATAAGTAACAAGAATATCAATTTTCAATTTGTTGGCTGCCGTTTTTATCAATTAGAAAAAAAAATTGATATTTTCTTATTTCTTTGAAAAATATGTATTTTTATGGAAAAAAATTAAAAATTTTGAATGCAATACCCAATTCTCGAATGGGCTAGGTACCCCAAATTGGTACCTAAAAATTACTTCCAAACAATGTCGCAAAGCTTACATAGTAAAGTGAAAAAAATTTATTAGATGGTTGGTGTGAATGTAGGGGGCCATTATTATTATAACCAATTGAATTACTACACTTGGTATTTGGGAATCTTTTTGGGAACCAATTTGGAATACCTAGCATTTTCCATGAAGAAATATCCAATATTGAAAAGCATATATAAAGGAAAAGGTGTAATTCAAATAAATAATAAATTCAATACCCAATACTCGAATCCAGTCCTCAAAAGTGTATCTCGAAATATCCCAATTAAGAATACGTATTTCATCACTAATTATGGTGGTCATACTTCCAAATTCTAATATTTTGTTCACAAGATTCAAAAATTGTGATAATTTTGACCACCCCGTATTAAATTGGGTGTTGGTCCTATCTATCACAATTTGAAAGAAAATGGCCTCAAATAATACTCCAAAACATAGTATAATATAGCGTTTTTATTATTTTTATTTTTCTTGGAAACGCTAATGCATCTAACGTTAAGGGGGTTTGTTTTTTTTTGTTTTTGCTGTGTTAAAACGCTAGTTCATATAGTGTTTTTAGTTCAAACGCCACTTTATGCGGCGTTTTGGTGGTTTTTTTCTTTTCTTTTTTTTGATATAGCGAGTGAGGGTATATTTTAATTGTGTGCGTCCCTGGCGGGGCCCTAAGAAATAACCCCAAATGGAAACCCTTTAACCCCAAATAAAAACGCTATTTTATATAGCATTTTTTTTGTTTTTTTTTCCAAAATATATACAGTTTATTCGTCGTTCCGAATATTTCTAAAACCCAAAATGGAACTAATGAACCCCAAAGGTTATCCGTTGAAACCCCGAGGGAATACAGATAAAATTTAAAAATTTTAATAAAAAAATTGAATCCGACGGCCTGATTTTTAAACGCCAACAATCAGGATAAGTTAGGGTTTAGGGTCTAGGGTTTAGGGTACCCTAAACCCTAAACCATAAGTTCGCATACGGTTTATTCGTCGTTCCGAATAATTCTAAACCCAACATGGAACTGTTGAACCCCAAAGGTTAACCGTTGAAACCCCGAGGAAATATAGATAAAAATTAAAATTTTAAATAAAAAATTGAATCCGACGGCCAGATTTTTAAACACTAACGCGTTTAAAAATCAGGATAAGTTAGGGTTTAGGGGGTTGACCCTAAACCCTAATTTCGCATACGGTTTATTGATCGTTCGGAATATTTTTAAAACCCAAAATGGAAACGTTGAACCCCAAATATTAATTATTGAACCCCAAAGATAATACAAAAATCAGGCCGTCGGACTTAATACAAAAACAAAATTTTAATTTACCATTTAGTTATTAGTTTTTTAATACTATTTACAAATATATATTTAGGAGAAATTAAAAAAAAATACAAAAACACCCCAAAACACCACATGAAGTGGCGTTAAATAACCTAAACAATAAATGAAGTGATGTTAACACCTAAAACACTTTCTAAAGTAGCGCTGCTAGCGTTTTAAAAAACACAATAGCATCTTTGTCAAAAAAAAAAATTGACAAAAAAAAAATAACGCTACACGATGTAACATTTTGGAGTGATATACGGGATCAATTTTTCCATTTGTGATATTTAGAATCATTTCCTTTCAAATTGTGATATTGGAAACCTTTATTCTATTAAATTACAGTATATATCCCATAACCCACATTACACCATCATATACTTCCCGTGTTAAAACTAGAAGAAATTTTATACGTAAAGACTAAAGTGTTCTCCCGTGTTTAGTTGCACATAATATTTAACTATGGCAGCCTGAAAATGCGCTCTAGCACTAATTTTCAGCTTCTTATTCTTACTTCTTAATTGATAAATAAATAGTCTCAACCAAAATTTACCAAAGAAATCTAGTCTTGTATAAGAAAGAACTGAACTTGTCAATTTAACTAGTTTCTAATACTAACTGATGTTAAGCTCTATTTTTCCTTTTGCAACTTACTAGAAAAACAACAATTGGCAGTACAATTGCACTAAATCGGTAAACTGAATTGCTTCCTAACCAACTGCTGAAAAACTGAAAATTTACATAATAAACTGAGGCTAGTTCTCAATGCTGAGGTAAAGCAGGTTTTTTCTCCACCAAATCGTAGTGGACAACGAAATTATCCTGCAGCAGGATGAAAGTTTATGAAATTAGATATTTAGTTTAAAAAAAAAAAAGGGTTTAATCAAATTAGCACAATAGTATCAATATGCAATATAGGAGGAAATACCAAAGAGCACAAACCTTGGGGATTGTTTCCCATGTATTTGGGTCAAAACTTATATAAGAACCTCTTTCATATGTGTTTGTCTTCACAAGAGGCTCCATGTTGGCGGCACGCATAAACCACCGCCGCTGCTCTCTGTGATAGAACCATCCCCTGTTATATCTGCAAACATATGAATAGGATAGCACTTAGAAACAATGATAGCCCCTGTTTAAACTAGTTAGCAAGTAACTGGAGACCTTAGTGGTGCTGAAAAAAATATTTATAACAACATGAGTACAACAGAAAGAAAAAACTAATACAAAGATGCTGCGACAGTAATTGTTTTAAATGGCTAAGAAAGCATACAGTTCATTTGCAGCATATAACTGGGCTTCCTCTTTTGGCATGCTGCATACAAAATTGTAAAGACATGAATCAGTTGTGACCAGAAATTACAAAAAAAGATTAATAAGAGGTTTAATCAAGATACACACCTGTAAAATATATAAAACAATGTGTCCAACTGGAACTTCGTAAAATAGACATGCTGCAAATGCAATCACAGATATTTGAGAAAAAAATTCCATATGGAAAAGCTAACTGAGAACTCAGAAAACAAGATATATGAGTGGCTTACATAGAGAGAAGGTGGTTGCTTAGCATAATAACACTGGGGCACAGTGAACTCCGGATCACCCTTGGCAGGCTCATCAGACCATGGGGAACCAAACGCTTTGTGAAGATTTTCTGCTGAATTCAAGTTTAACCCAAGCGTTGTCAAATCAATTCCAAGTGCCAGAGATGTAAGGTCAGGATCACTCATCCTTATTACACTCAACAAGCCAAGCAAACCATATGGATCTGAAGGAGCTTGTGCAGCCTGCATGGACTTCATGCCCTGATCCCTATGCGACTGACTAACAGCCGACATTTGTTGGAGACGAAACTGGGATGGATTTTGGTTCTGTTGATATTGCTGCATAAGCTGGTCATATGATCCCATGTTCGAAACTGAATTTGGAGAATTGAGGGGCCGTGATCCTATTCCTGGGGGTCCAGTGGTCTGGGCCAATAAGAATCAAGAAACTGTCATGATTAAGATGAACAGATGCACCATAAAGAGAAATTCCAGATATTCTAACAGTGTATACATGTAATGAGAAAGAGTAGAAGTTGATCAATTCATTCCACTCATAAATAGTGAATTTTAAGATCATTATGATCGGCATATCAACAGACTAGAGTATCTAGAAGAAAAAGACTAGAATATAAGTAGCACACTTAGGCATTTATATAAAGTCGTACCAGGTCAATAAAGCTCCCGCATCAGGCATAATAACGTAAAAACGATGTAATATAGAAAATTTAAAAGGAAGATATATAAACAGAAACAATAACTGGACAGTTGAGCAATTGCCAACACACCTGCGAGTGAAAGCTTGTATGTGATGATGGGAACATGTCGGAACTATGCATATGCAGTAGGTCCTGATTGCTCACATTTGAAAAGGAGACACCGCTGCTACTTGCCGAGGGAGCATGTTGCTGCTGCTGTTGTGGGCGATGAGATGAAAATCCACCCAAGCTGAATCCAGCAGACCTCCCCATCTGAACACGATATTATAAATAATGGCCGCAGACGTAGTTAACAAGAAGCATTACAAAATTTAAAAGCATCAACACTAGCAAAAAACTTACAGAGAAGTGCTGAGGCTGCATCATGGACACGTTACTGTCATTGAGTTGTTCTTTCTGGTGCATATCCATTGAAAACTCAGCATTGCCACCTATGTTTAGAAGGCAGATGAAAGTAGAATAAACAATGTGTCAGAAAAGCATGTGACACCAAGTTAAAAAGCTCCAGAAATCAAATGGATTAGCTATCAAAGTAAATGGTTCTTAGACAAAACGAGATCTTCATTTTCCATTTTAAAATGAACCAAACTGAAATGCGCTATAGCTGAATTTCATATCACAAAAGTGCCTTTTTGCTTTTGCTTTGTAGATGAAAACTGAATGCATAGAAAAGTCTAGAGCAACCGAAAATAAGCATTTTAAATACCAGATCATGGGTATAAAGCACCTAGGCGACCTATTCTATTCATCCAAGATTTGTTCTGAAAAACTTTTTGTTGTAAATTTTGTATGAATCAAATATCAGACAAGTACATTCTGAATTTACACCAACATTCACTGGTACACAACTATAAGGGCATCACTACTTTCTTGAGCAATTACACTTTCTTCGAGCCCTACCACCAATGCACACGGTTAGAAGATTATAGAACACTTGATAATTTACTAACAATTTGTGTTGGGAGAGTCCACGTGTTTGTCTTCATATACTAGCATAATTATCTCTACATTTACTAAATCCAACTAGGGTTAGTTGTAGCACTTGAACTATCAAGCCTTCTCTATTTAATATTTAGACATAATACATATTCAAGCTTCTTGTTCTTGTTTAGAATTTAGCTTCACGACATATGCTTTTAAGGATCAGATTTTTTAGAGTAGTAGTAGTTCTTTCAGGAATTCAACATAATGATTTAAAGATTAAATACTAGTAAGACTTAATTGCCAAAATAAGATATAGATGCAAACACTCACAAAGGACAAAATCACACACCAGTGTTTGTATACATGCATTTAACTATATATTTCTACGTGTCTTTTCACCTTTGAATCCAGGCAACGCTGGAAAATCCTCATTTTGGATGCTAAACTCTTGACTTTGCTGAACAGGACCAAGACCCTGTTTACGCAATGAACCTGTGTAATTAAAAAAAAAATTGATAATTGCTTAATGATGACATAAGAGAAGTTCTCAAGCCAAATCACCTACTGAAAAGGAAAAAACACGTCAATTACCAAATTGTCCCTGAGGTCCTCCAGAAGAAGTGGGTCGACTGGTAAGCTGCGGAAAATCATTAATGTTAAAAGGAGCACCATCGTTGGTGTTCACATCATTCAACATCCCCATCGAGTTCATACTGTTAACTGATTGAACATGATTCTGAGATAGCTGGCCACCACTAGGATAGGAGTTCCCAAACATAGATATTACCTGTGGAGAAGCTGAATACAAAAGGTGTCGTGGAATGTGGCCATTAAATATATAGCAACTACTAATCAAATGCACTGACCAGTGAACACTGCTCACAAATATTATTGTACAGATATTAAAAGAATATACAGACCAAAATAGTTTGACAGTTTCGATTATTTAGTTAAAACAGCAGAAACATGCAGGACAAAAATCATATCTAATGTAGTAAATATGCAATTATTGTCAAGAACAAAGATGTCTTTCAAAAGCTAACCATCATAAAACATGTAATAACTTAAAGTCCTGGCCGCAAAGGCATCATAACTGAAATAACAACCAATTCATAAAAAAAAAATTTTAACAAGTGACAATGTCTAGTGTTGTCTAATTATCAATTCCTCCTTTTATCATAGATATCACCAATTTCTAGTATACATAGTACAGAGCATATTCTTCTTATGCAAAAATTTTTTACCAGTGAATATGAATGTTTTATCTGCAACAGTACCATATACCATAAGCAGGCAAAGACCACCAAAAGTCATTCCACAAAAGGCTGTTGAATACAAGTGCATAAAAATGTTGGCTGCAACATACTATTATAAGACACATCTCTATAATTAAAAGAATTATCACCGCACCCTTGTTTATTCCAACTCATCTCATAGTAATCAGGTTACTTTGTTATCTATCATATTTTGTTTGTATAAATGCTGAATTCAACTAATTACAAACTAATAGCACCAAAAATAAAAGTTGACGTTTCGTTGCAACTATGAACTTTACAGTACCCAAAAGAGATGCAGATATATATTCAAGAACTAATATCCTGAAACTAAGATTCTATGACTTCAAATTTCTTTCTGTATATCTATGTCTAGAAAAAATGTGAAGCATGCTCCTAATAGTATAACAGATACCGGAAGAAATTATATCAGAATTCAATACAAAGAATCCTAATGAACACAAATATCTGAAAATAATCCTTTAAACACAATGTAACCTGTTAGGTAAAAATACCTTGTTGAAGCACGCCACTCATTAATCTATTCTGCCCTTGCACGCTTAGATTTCCAGAGCTACTATTCCCCGTAAGATTTAATCGCGAAGCAAGCCCAGGAATAGATAATCCTCCACCAGAACTTATGTTTCTCGAAATGTTGCCACCACCAACTATGTTTCCCACTGAGTTTGTTAGCCGAGGACCTCCATTCCCCAACATAGGAGACACTCCAAGCCCCGCAACAGCACTACGGTTACCAATTGCTGCAGATGTTGGAACAATCCCGGGAATAGAACCACCAACACCATTCCCGCTACTACCATAACCAGAGTTTCCAACAACACCCATAGCTCCCCTATTTGTCATTCCAGTGTGACCATGTGATATCTGCAATATCAAAACCAGTAGCAAGTCCGGAGTCAGAAGTAATGTTACGTCCACACACCATCACTTACGTGATTCATTAAGAAAACAATTATGTCCATCATATGTATTAGGCCCATTCTTTAGCTGCTAATTTTGTTTGATTAGGTCACCCCAATATTGTCAAATGAACTGCAAACCAGACAATCTAAGAAAGAGTATGTGCAACATGATGAAACTACCTGAGAAAGAGCAATTGGCAAATTGTTTGATGCAAATCTTCCACCTGAAAGGTTTCCACTTGGTTGGGGAATATTACTTGACGGATTATTGTTTATTGTTGTGTTCCTTGACCCCAGTGTGCCCTGCATGTTGGGAACACTGAAATTTCCATGAATGTTGTGCAAGCCCTGAAGATTTCCTGTGACGAACAGAAGTAAAAAAAAGTTCACTACTAGAGAACTTTTGGAAAACCAAAAAGTTTACTAAACCTGCAATCCCACTTACCAGTGTGATGATAAACAGAAGAAGCTGCACCAGATTGTGAAGAGAAAGAATTTGCAAATGCTCGGCCTGTATTGTCGGGAAGATTTGAAGCTGAATTGTTCAAAGATGACTGCAGAACAAGTATTATAATTGTCATCAATAAATTTTATTAGGAAGGTAAGGAAAATATACATGAATGAGAATATACAATGAACTCTTGAATAATATCCATAAAAAATATCAGAAAATATTACTAACCAGGACTATATACATGCAAACCTAAGAATAAGTTCAAATAATTAAGAAGAAATCACAAATAATACTTATACATATCAGTTGTAACCCAAAGCATAACACCAATACAGTGAATGAACCAAAGCACAACTATTAACGGTCCACATTCTGTAATCCCTACTAAGACCCCTGGGAAACTTTTGCACATTTTAGTTGTGAAAGCATCGATTACTTCTTAGCAAGTATAAAACTAGAAATATAGAATGCATACATACTTTTAATCGTTATATTTTTGTCAGAAGAACCTTAAAAAATAATCTCTAATATGCTCCCCTTACTCATTTTACAACGAAAACAGCATCACCTTACTAAAACTCAACTCATGGTGAAGCATCCAACAAGTTGTAGCCCAAAAAATGCACTACTAGCAGAAATGCGCAAAACAGCATAAGTAAATGTAGTTTTCAAAGACTACTGCTTGCAAACTACGATGTATGTCAATAAAGGAAAGATTACCGAAGGGCAAAGAGGGAAATCTATAGGATTATGTCGTATCCTTTACGGGTATTTGCAATGTTCAAGAATAAAATGACCTTTGTATGACAAAAAACATGAATATTACGCCACACAAAGATTGTGTTATCAACATTGTGGCATACACTTAAGAAGGTCTTCTTCTTCATATCAGTCGGAGTCTAAACTCCAATGCATAGAGGAAAAAAAACTGTATGAGCAGAGAAAAAATGTCAACGTGTGACATGCCAAAATCGTATAACAAAACAAATTCATGATTACCAACTATAAGTACGATTATATATAATTTTTTGTATATGCTAGAAGGAAAAATACATTAAGTAACCCAGACATCGCATAAACGTCAAAAGGTCATGCAGGAAATTGTTCCGACTCAAGGAGAGGCTTTTCTTCTATATGTCGGTAGAATAGTGCTGATTTGGATTTTGTTATCAGTGCAAATAATTCGCCTACTATCTGAGAAAAGGAACATAATTAGAGCCAGAGGAAAAAAAACTAGATGAAAACCACATTAACGAACATGAGTTGCACAAACAAAAGATGACATGATAGAAAAATATACATACAAAACACAAGACCAAACCCTAGAATTTAGAAATGTAGACAACAAAGACAATTAAATGACACAAAAATGCACACTGCAAGATGAAAAACAATAGATATCAAAATCTGCCAAGCTAAATACCATCAGCAAGTACTCCAATAAATTGCCTTAACTGTCAATCAATTAGGGACCAAAATTTGAACACCACATAATTTGACCTGATGGTAGCAAGAGATTGTTCTGATGACAATAATGCAGAGCCAAGTGGCAGGAAAAACTTATAGTGCTTAAGTGGATGCTTCAGCAGATGTCTAAGCTGTATATTATATAACTTTATAAATGAATACATATGCAATTATTAGCATAACAAATCAATACTTGTCTTCTATTACAAAAACAATTGGTTATTACTCATTAGTACCATAATTCTCTCAATTTAAGCACAACGAAAATATTCCGTGGACATTAAATTTTAACCTTTATTTTTACTAGTAATGTAGAGTTATTTTGAGTCCAGGCCCATACTTCAGTCATGTCCAGCCCAAAAAATTAAAACCCCTAAAAATCTTGCCACTACCGCTATACTATAAAACCGACTTTAAGATACGGCCAGCAGAGTGTGTTTTTAATCCAATACTTCATAAAACAACCAACTATGATATTCTTCCGTTTCATTTAACAAATTTGAAATCCCCGAAGAGCAAAAGCTCCACAATCCTTTCAACTAGTTACCATAATATTAATGGTGGTACCCAACTCTCCAACTACGGTAACAGATGATGGTGGTGCCATCCTCATTCCTCGGGATTGATATATGTGGTTCACAATAAATCTACCACTCAAGCAACTATCCCAAAATGAAGTTGGCCATAACTGCTGACCAAATTAAAAGATTCAGCGGCAGCTTAAATTGTTACATATACACTTCAATCACTAGAAGATAGGTTTGACATTACATCGCATCATCAATGAAATAAGGGTGGCAAGTTGACCATGAAAACTTAACACAAATTCAACCACTAAAGACAAGTATTAGGTCAAAATTTTTATGGTTCATGTCAATATAAAACCGACCCAAAGAATTAGTCAGAACTGATAGTTAAGATATAAAGTAATTAATTATACATGCATATATACTAGGCATAATTCAGTCGTGAACTAGCCCCATCAGAACCTTATAAGTTATATGCATGAGTCTTAAATTACGAACAATGACAATCCATGTAGATTTCTACTAAATTATCTTTACACCTCTAGGAACAACACAAAGAGATAATAAATCCTTCTCGTTTCAATATATAAAATATTTAAGATCTTTATTAAAAATTGACAAAAAATCAGATTCTGCATCTCAGACTTAGAAAGAGGGATGTAAATTTTTAATTCCAAACTATTAAACCTAACAAGTGAGAGCGAAAGAATATAGGCAACATTAAAATTATATATTTACATTCACTCCAACTTCAATTGGTTGTAAAGGCAAATCATTAGAAACAGCCCACATACATGTATGTATACAAACATAAAACATGCATCTATTTTTGAAGTCAAAACAATTGTGATAATTTTTTACTCCTATTCATTGCAAAGAAGTTTCTATCAAAACTAAAACCAAGCCAATGTAGCAATTTATACAGCCTCAAATTTCTCAAACAAATGCCCAACCCATTCCAACATCCCACTAAAAGCAAGAACCTTAAGAATTTCATATTTTTTGCTTATGTTGTATACAATGCATAAACTAGCTGCATAATAATAACACTAAGCATCGTCTAAAAAAATCCTAACGAAGTTGGTTACAGACATACATTCCAATGTACACAGTTCTCCAACAAACACTAGGGAGCAAACATATAAGTTTATCTAAAGCCACTGTCAATAACTCAATATAACAAGAGATATACATTTCTGAAAAAGTTGCTACAATGCATCGCTTACAAAGTTCATTCTCAGCAAATTATACTAAATTCATGTCCCGACAAACCGACATAACACTTCAAATTATTCAAACAAAAATTCTCGAAAACACTAACACCGCCAGGAACTCGAAAGAAAACAAAATGTATGCAGCTACATTTCAAATAATCGAGAAACAAATTCAATCAGTAATTCATCTAAACCAAATTATTATCACAACAAGACACGGTTATCAACGAAGCCGAAGAGTCATACTCGAAAGCGAAATCGAATTATGCTTTCGATAGATATGTAACAAATTATAAGGGGAAATTAAAACCCTAGCATCAGAAAACACTTCAAAATTATAACAGAAAAGCTCGATAGATTGTGTAAATATATTATAAGAGACTGCGGTATTTATAAAATTAAAACCCTAGGTTAACAAGCACCTCGAAAATAGAAGAGAAACGAAGAATAAAGCGTGTGTGTATATGTGTATTGGATACAGAGAGATGTACGTATAATTTTATTAGAAATTTAAAGAGAGATGAGAGATGATTACCTGAGAATTTAAGAGAAGAGGCGGATCGGTTGACGACGATAGGAGCCTCTGCTAGTGGTGTGGTGTGTGTGTGTGCGCTCTGTGTGATGAGAAAATAAAATGATTTGGAAAGAAAAGATAAATTATTCCTGATGATAAAATGAAATTCATAGTAAAATGTATCTACTATAATTCTTTTTCAAGTAAATCATGTTTATTTGATTTAGATTTAATTAATATATTGATAATAATTTTTAAAAAAATAGAGATTGTTTTTTTTTTTTCTAAATAAAAATTAAAGATTGTTGTTAAGCTTAATCCTATGGAGTCTAGTAAATAGAGGACCTTTTTATAAAAACAAATTCATAAATTTTATATGAACTTCATAAATATTAAAAATTAATGATAAATTTATCAAAATTCATCATTATATTCAATTCAAGAAAATACATGAATTTGTTTCAAAAAAATCATGATATTAATAATATAATATTTTAATAGATTTTAAATTATAATCAGAATATATTCAAATTTTATTAGAATTATTTTAAATTCTATCTATTATGTATATAATACCATACCATCTTAATTCTCGTACAATTACCATTGCACATCAACTAAAACGTCGCATGTATTATATATATGCTTTATTATAATACTCGAGTCTACCAATATTCAATTAATTAATCAGAAAATTATGAATTATTTTATTACCAATGAGAGCTAATTCCTAAATTTTAGACCAAATTATGTTATACAGTATTAAAAATTTTCCTTATTTACATTCTCACTCTACCTTATTAATCATGGTTAGTTAATACTTCTAATTTAAATACAATAATGATTTTATTTAACATATTCATAAATACATATTTTTTTAATTCAAAAAATATTTACTAAAAATCCCAATTTTAATTTAAAATCAATCACAATATACGATTACATATTTTAAATTAAATTTCATAATTAATATAAAGTCAATCACAATCATGTTATCAAACATTATAAATTAATTTTCATAATATATATTGTACAAATAAAATTGATTTTAAATAATTATAATCTAACTTAACTAGAAATATGAAAATATCGGATTTGAAATCAGATTTTATATAACTTGGATAAAATCCTTATCTTCAAAAACTTGATTTTTTTAAAAGATCAAAAATATGTTTATTCATAATTTGTTAATAAAATTAATTAATTAATGCCTATAAGCCAAAACTACAAAATCGGATTTGAATCACATTTTAAATAATTTGGATAAAATCCATATCTTCAAATACTCGATTTTTTTAAAGGCTCGAAATGCATTTATTAATAATTTGTTCGGATGTGAAATCAGATTATAAATAACTTGGATAAAATTCATACCTTCAAAAATTTGATTTTTTTTTAAAACTCAAAAATATATTAATTCATATTTTATTAATAAAATTAATTAATTAATGCATAAAAGCCATTAATACAAAATCGGATTTGAAAAAGATTTTAAATGAATTGGATAAAATCCATATCTTCGAATACTCGGTTTTTCTAAAGGCTCAAAAATATATTTATTTATAATTTATTAATAAAATTAATTAATAAATGCATATAAGCCAACACTACTTATATTTTAATTACTTTAATTATTAAGTATATGCTAGAAGGGTATTATTATTGGTTGGTGATTAAATTTCCAATCAAAAAATTAAAAAAAAAATAGAGGCAATAAGATTTCACTTCTAAATTTTAAATCAATCAATCATATTCAAAAATTTTATTATTTACATTGCTTATTCTAATTTACTAATTGTGGTTAAATTAAATTAAAATATAATTATATCTTGATTTACAATTTCGTATATCACGTGGTTTTTAACTTTAAAAAATTACTACTAACCGTAAATAATATTTTCTATAAATCCACATAATTGTATATTATATATGTTTATATATCTTTTAGTCATGAATTGTTTTTTAACATCCTTTGTTACAATACCCGAATCTAC
Organism: Saposhnikovia divaricata; assembly: GCA_036435485.1. NCBI lineage: Eukaryota > Viridiplantae > Streptophyta > Magnoliopsida > Apiales > Apiaceae > Saposhnikovia > Saposhnikovia divaricata. The sequence goes on along the minus strand of CM071595.1, from coordinate 61,225,657 downwards.
CACGTATTAGTTAATCACTCAGAATATTGTGAATTATTTTAACATCAATCACAGTCTACTAAATTTTAGATCAATTAAACTTAATGTAATATGTTTCTCTATTGGATCTAGATTCTACGTTTCAGCAAAGGCTAAACTCAACTCAAGTTAAACTCAATAAAAATGATTTTTATTACTTTTATATCAATTAAATAAACATAATGACTAATAATTTTTATTATAACGATTAACTAATAAACAATTTATATAAAATAAAAGAGTTTTTTTTATAAATAAATAGGAAAAAGTAAATTTTTGCACATTTACTTTTGTTAAAAATAGCTATTTGCAATTTTACCAAACTATTTGCAATTTTACTATACTAAGTTTCAAAATTGCAAAAATACTAGGTCCCCTCCTCCCTCCTTTCCTCTCTCCTCCTCGACTTCCTTCGCCAGTGTACTTTTTTTTTTTTTTACCCCTAACCCTTCCCCTCCCCCTCCCCCTCCCCTCTCCCCTCTCCCCTCTCCCCTCTCCCCTCTCCCCTTTATGTATGGCGACTCATTCCTTCGCCGCCTGTACTTTTTTTTCTTTGTTTTTTTTTTAAGGTGAGGTGCTATTTTGGTTGATTTTGGTTGCAACTTAATGCAACCACATTCAACCAAATGCAACCACATTCAACTTTTTTTTAAGGTGGGGTGATTTTGGTGGATTTCGGTTGCAAGGCCCCGCCAGGGGCAATATTCAACCAAATGCAACCACATTCAACTTTTTTTTTAAGGTGGGGTGCTATTTTGGTTGAATTTGGTTTGCAACCATAATCAACCACATTCAACACTTTTTTTTTTTAAGGTGGGGTGCTATTTTGGTTGATTTTGGTTTGCAACCATAATCAACCACATTCAACACTTTTTTTTCTTTTTTTTTTAGGTGGGGTGCTATTTTGGTTGATTTTGGTTTGCAACCATAATCAACCACATTCAACACTTTTTTTTATTTTTTTTATTTTTTTTATTTTTAAGGTAGGGTGCTATTTTGGTTGATTTTGGTTTGCAACCATAATCAACCAAATTCAACACCTTTTTTTTTTTTTAAGGTGGGGTGCTATTTTGGTTGATTTTGGGTTACAACCACATTCAACACTTTTTTTTTAAGATGGGGTGCTATTTTAGTTGATTTGAGTTGCATGGCCCCGCACGGGCAACCACATTCAATTGCATGCACCCACATTCAACCGAATGCAAATACATGCAACTTTTTGTTTTTTAAGGTTTGGTGATTTTGGGTTGCATGGCCCCGCAGGGGCAATATTCAACTGAATGCAACCACATGCAACTGAATGTAACCTCATGCAACTAAATTTCTGATTTCAAGTTCCATTTTTCGGTTGTCATTTTCGACCTCATTTTTGGACTCTAATATATATATATATATATATATATATATATATATGTATATATATATATATAAATGGAACTTGAAATTAGCTACTTAATGCAACCACATGCAACTAACTTTGCAACTGAATGCAACCACATGCAACTAAATTTCTGATTTCAAGTTCCATTTTTCAAATGTCATTTTCGACCTCATTTTTGGACTTTAATATATATATATATATATAGAGTCCTACTCTACTACAAACTAAAATTAACTACAAACTACAAACTAAACATTAATTCAATATTTCATGCTAATCTAATGATCAAACTAGGGGTACCCCAATACAAAAAGTGTTTAAAATAATTGGCTCCATTCAGCAAAAAAAAAAAGAAAAAATAAAAAAAATCACTGTTCACGTGATGACGTGGCAGTGGATTTCACTGGTTAACGGTGCTTCGCACCTTCTTGTACGGCGCTTCGCGCCTTTATCATTATAAAGTTGTAAGGAATGGCAATCAATGGTAAAGGCAATAGACGATTGACGGGTGTGTCGAGGGCCTGCGGCCCTCATGACTACCTAACTCATCCGTATACTGTCTTAAATGCTTCGCATTTCCACGACAAGTTTTTTTTTTGGTGGATAGAGCCAATTATTTTAAGCATTTTTTGTGAAGGTACCCTTGGCGGGAACCTTAGAATAAATGAAATATAATTAATCTAGTGTTAGTTTGTAGTTTGTATTTAAGGATTGGTTTGTATTTGAGCAAAAGCTTATATATATATATATATATATATATATATATATATATATATATATATTAGAGTTAAAAAATGAGGTCGAAAATGACAATTGAAAAATGGAACTTGAAATCAGCAACTGAATGCAACAAGTTGAATGTGGTTGCATTTGGTTGAATATTGCCCCTGGCGGGGCCTTGCAACCCAAATCCACCAAAATCACCCACCTTAAAAAAAAGTTGAATGTGGTTGCATTTGGTTGAATATTGCCCCTGGCGGGGCCTTGCAACCGAAATCCACCAAAATCACCCCACCTTAAAAAAAAGTTGAATGTGGTTGCATTTGGTTGAATGTGGTTGCATTAAATTGCAACCAAAATAGCACCTCACCTTAAAAAAAAAAAAAAAGTACAGGCGTCGAAGGAATGAGTCGCCATACATAAAGGGGAGGGGGGAGGGGAAGGGTTAGGGGTAAAAAAAAAAAAAAAAAGAATACACTGGCGAAGGAATGAGTCGCCGGGGAGGGGAGAGAGGGGAGGGGAGGGGAGGGGTTAGGGTTGGTATTTTTGCAATTTTGAAACTTATGTTGGTAAAATTGCAATGAATTAAATGAGATGGTATTTTTGCAAATAGAAACTTTAAATCTAGTATTTTTGGTAAATTATCAAAATAAAATTACCTCAAATATGAAATTCTTACAACTAAAAAATATAATTATTATATCGATTCTCCTTATGCCTAAATCATATCAATTTCGGTCAACTACTACTTTGTATCTTTTTATTATATGACATATTATACTTGGATATATTCTTTTTTTATTTCGATTATATATATGTATCTTATGTTTCATGTTTTAATTGTCGAATAAAACCAACAAAAAAAATGATTCTGGCAATAAAATAATGTAAAACAATTTAGATTTTCATCATCCCCAATCCAAATTCTCCTAGAGTTACTTCCCATCAGAATATTTAGTGGCCAACTCTAATTACTCTGCGACTTACTAAATTGTAGGCATCAATCATTACCACATTACACCAATTTGTTTACATTATTAGGCGTGCCTATAGATAAATATTTTTTTACAGTTTTAGGTTGCCAATGTTAGCATTCATAACTTACTTGCATGATAACTATAATATTTATTGTATCATTGTCCTACGATATAGTTTTCCTCGTATGGCCTTTCTAGAAAGGGTCGAAACAAATTTTTTGTAGACCCTGGAAGTTGATTCTTGAGAAAAACACACAAGTCACAATCAATGAAAATGCATTTAATAATTTTTTTCTTCAATACATCAATCAAAAATCTCCTTCATTTATCAACTTAATTGCTGATGAATTTAACGTTTTATATATTACCATTTCACCAACTTAATATTCAAAGGTGCATCACGAATGATCATAACCATTCAGAAAGCATATTGAATTTACAACACAAATTAGTGACCAAAGGTACGAAAACAATCTTAAAACTATTAATTGTCATTTATTTTGAACCTTTTTTAATATAATTATCGTTTAAAATTAAGCCCATTCATTTTTCTATTATAAGTATCATTTTGATTATTTGAACTTAAATTTGTTTTGTGGTTCCTATTAATTAAAAATTCCAAGAATATAAATTCAAATAATTAGTAACTCAATATTAAAATTAATATTAAATTAGATTTACTAATAGATAAATACACGCTTTATAGTTATCTTTCAATTTCATTATTATCATTTTAAATTTTTGTCCTTAAATTTAATTTTTGGTTCACCATTAACTAAATTAAATCCAGGAATGTAAAGACAATTACTTAGTAAGTTCGCATTAGATTTAATATTAAATTGGATGCACGATTAGTTAAATGTATATAAATTTGATGTGATACATGTGTAGATAAGATACTGATTTCAGAGATATATTTAAATATTTATTATTTCAAAATTTATAAATATTAGATTTTTTTATGTTTCATATTTTTCTTCGCTTATTACCTTTTTCACCTCCATCTTTTAAAAGCTAATCAAATTGATGTATATGAAATATATGCGATAACTTGACAAATTAAAATAAGTTTAAACTATATCATTGTAAATTTTGCCTATGACCTGTTGTGATACTAACAGAAAAATCTACTACAAAAAAATCACTCTCTCAACTATTTTGAGATCATACCACATTCCGGAGAGCATATTTATTCCCTCATCAAACTAAGTATGAATATCGTAGTTGTATATCTACATTTGTATTTGGCAATATAAATTATTAGACTGGAAAAGTTATTGTCTGTGAATGATGCTATTTTTTTTTGTAAGAACTACTTCAATACGATGAAACTTACATTTTACTTGACTTTGTATGGAAATAATTATTTGTCATGGGTTCAAATACTTCTAAACTTATGAATTAATATTTATTATATTAATCACTCAATCAGTTCCTTATTTCTTATTATTTTCCTTAATATAATTTCTCCATTACGCGGGAAAAAAAATATTAACAAGTTTTCGAGGCTTTTGAGATTTTTCTTGAATTCAAACGAGACTTTTTTTTGAAATCAACAAAGGAAAAATTGAATAAACAACCAAGTTACTAGAGGTAATTTATGTGAACTACAGTTAGGGATACATTACATTCTGGTCTAGATCGCTAAATTAGAAATAATCGGGCCTATCAATCCAACGGTCCGGTCTTCGATCCTTAAAATAAAAAAAAATCCGATATTCGATCATGTTTGGTCCAAACCTTGAAAAAACCAGGATCAGACCGGATTTTATGTATATAGTTACTTTAAAATTAGTTTATTTCTTAAATTATATAATATTAACTTAAAACCCGTGCGATGCATAAACTTTTCTTAATATGATTTTTTTTAATTTGAATTGAATTTTTGAAGACATGAATTTTGTAGGCTTAAATTTTGAAAGGATATGATTTGATAATAATTATATAAATGTTGCCCTTGATGTTTTTTGAAAAAGATATATTTTAGTTAAAAATATAGAAAAGATAATATGTTTTAACTGAAAATGGTAATCGATTAATTATTAGTAATTATAATATTATTATTTTATTTTATTAAATAAAATAGCGTGTGATATAATTGGAAAAGGAGAGATTTTAGTTAGAGAAAATAGAAAAGGTAACGTGTTTTAGCTGAAAAAGATAATTGATTAGTTAATAGTAATTATAAAATAAGTAATTTATTTTATTGAATGGCATTGTCTATAGTATTTTTAGAAAAAAAAAGTTTGTTTAGATAAAATATAAAATATATTTTGTTTTTACCTGAAAAGAGAAATTGATTAGTTATTACAAATAAAAAAAGTTGTATATCTAACCTGAAAACGGAAATTAATTAGTTATTAAAATGGATTTTATTTGTAATAAGTATGTAAGAGTAATTAAGTAAACATACCATACCGACTAACCAAAATTTTAACATTTCGACTATAATAATATATTACAAATATAAAATAAATATTTAAATGCATCACAATTTGACAATGGAAGAAATTAGTAGATAATATTGATGAAATAGTATAAATCAACATAATAATCATAATAATTACTGTAAATGTCATAATTCACATGATAAATAATTGGCTTTCACATGTTTAGAAACTTGCGATTACTTCACAAAAAATAAGATATGGACTTCATTTTAAACATATATTAACCTATAAAATAATTTATTTATTTTATGTATCAAAACTTTAAAAATTAATATTATATTATAATAACTAATTTTTTATGTAGAAATTAACTAACCGGTGTATACCGGACCGGTCCCAAAACCGAATATAACGGATCTGGTCTTTGGTCGAAGAACTTGGGAAAATCCGGTCTTTGGTTAGTTCGGGTCGATCCGGTCCGGTCCAATTTTGGACATTTGTGCAACCTTATTTGCAGTATAACATGATCATTTGGCAGCATCCAAAGTTTCAATTAGAGGTCCAATTAGCAAGATAATATGTTTATTCAATAACCTCCAAGAAGTTGACACTTCCTTTTATGTTTGCATTTATTGAAGAAAAAATGTGTATATGCTTATATTTCTATTAATAATTATTTTTTATGCTCGGTTCTCAAGACAAGGCTATACTGAACTAAACGTTCCGTAAAATGAGCATAAAATATCGTAAAATTATCTGGGGAAAAAATACATTAAAATAATTTATTTTTTAATACTTATATATGTTTTTTATAATTATTTAATATTTTATAGAATTTTACCTTCGATACATAGCACGGGTAAAATGCTAGTTTACTTATTAACATCTACTTAATCATAATACTTCTCATAAAATTTATGTTGCACATCAGTTAAAACGTCCCTTTTGATATATTTATTAACATCCACTTAATCATAATATTTTAATTACGCCATAATTAATGTTATCTAATTAAGTATAATATATTAAAATTTACAATCAATATATTTATATATATATATATATATATATATATACATGCATATAAATTATTGATCAAATTTATTTGGAATCAGAATAAAATTTGAATCTTAAGATTAATTTATATACTTTTTTACAAAATATTTTATTTTTACATAATTATTTAATAAAATATGTTGTGCATGTGTCAAACGTTAATAGAAATTGATATTTTACTAAACAAAATTTTTTATAATTAAGTATTATAACAAGATCATGTCTACACGGATTTAGAAATCTTGAATGCTCATAATCTTAAGGCTTTATTTGGATAGTGGGTTGGGAGGGGATGAATGAGGCTGGTGTGACGCCCCCAAATCTGAGGTCAAAGGTTCAGGTCGTCACATCATCATCCAACCATATCATACCTGTATTAACTTTACAACTCAACAATACATACGTCCAGACCTCAATCTTACGCACAAACAAGTTAGAGCCTCAGAAATGATACTCAAAAGTAACACTAAATATTACAATTCATCTGTACAATCCAGAGTCTTATGCACTTCCACTTATACAACTATACTTGAAGACAAGTCTTACTATTACAGTTGAAAACCTATCAGACTTACTCTGTAGTATTTATCAGGAACTAAATCATCTCCGGGGTAATTCTTCTACTCCTCTTCTGCTGGTGCGGAGTTAATCGGCCAAATTCTTCTCTTTCTGAAAAGTTTTTATAAAGCAAGAATGAGCTACATAATGCTCAGCAAGTTCACCATTTTGTAAAGTAATAATGTGGTTTATTTCGAAAACATTCCCAACTATATGGGTATATATCTCAGATTTCAAAACATAATTGGACAATGTATATGTCCGAGTTTGAATAAAACATCTATACTCACTAAGGAGCTTTAAGAATAACATATGAACCCTTTATAAGGTTCCCATTTCAATATATCTCCAGTTTGAAAATATATACATATGAGTATATCATTTTCGGCAAAACACTCTACGGTTAACATACTGTACCGGGAATACATCTTTGCAAACCTCTTTCCTTCCATTAGCTTGGAAGGTTTCTCATTCAAAAACATTTCGTTCTTTGAAATAATTGCAAGAGTGCACTAACACGTGCCAATCTTTATAGAAAATCTTGCAGTTCTAGATACTGCACGATGTCAATATTTTTCTTATCAAAAGCCACACTATCGGCAACTTGGCACTTAGGCCCAAGAAGCAGTGTTTGAGTATTTTTCCAAAGTGGAGGATGGGACTGGAAGAAAACATAAAAACCTGACAGGGATTGACGATGATCAGTCGCCACATCCAAGTCCAATAATACGCGGGTCTTCTCTACTGGTAGAAGGATAGAAACTACATCCGTAACCATCCTCGGGTGAAAACTACATCCGTAATCACCCTCGATGAAAACTACATCCGTAATCATCCTTCGGCAACACCTGGGCCGGAATAATAATTGATGGACCGCCTGGCTCACGGCCGCTTACACATCCCGGGAATCGTTCGTCAACGATTCCCACACCTGCTAGAGTCCCTTTTCTTTTTCTTTTAAAAACTTGATTTTGATTGAAAACCGAGTAGTTGAGGTCCGACATCAGTCGACCGATGATTCTTGAAATCATACAAGAAGCAAACCTGACCGGGGGTTTTCGAAGATGTTTTGAGTTCAAAAGAGTTCGAGTTTGAAAGTGCTAAAGGTATCTTGGATTAGCTTTGTCTTTAAAATAATGAACAATAATTAATAAATGATATTTTAAGATTTAATATTAATAATTAATAAAATAATTATTTAATTAAATAAGCTTTTAATCCAAGATAGGTATTTTGAGTATTTACGAAGATATAAAAATAATTACTTGAGTATACAATACTCCCCGAATGACCCTTCGGGTTTTCGCAATTTAATTACGATATAATAATATACCGCTCCCCGGTCAATAGCATATACGGACCGCTACGACCTCTATTGCTAGAGTCGCTGTCCGAAGAAAACATTTCATTCTAAGTTCAAGGGGTGCAAACATATATGTACTTATACATCTCAATTTCATCGATACTTCGATAAACATAAACATTTGATATGATTGAAAACTACAAACACAACAGTGAAAGTCCTTGTATATGTAAGTTTTGAAAAGTAAACTTGCCTTGGTGAGGTTGGGGTGGTCGAGCGTGCGGAGTGGAATGATCTATACATAAGCAATAGCCGTTCGTTAGTACCTTAACAATATCTCTTTAATTGCGGGGTTTTAGGGGATACAAAATTAACTTAATGACTTCGTCTTATGACACTCTAGCCCCACTATAGGTTCATGTCACCACTCGATTACGCTCGTCACTTATTCGACTTAATTTGGTTACCATATCCGAATCACATCCATTACCCCTAAAACTACACTCCACTTACGACTTTTTCCCTTGCGCGAATTTTACTCTAACATTTTTATAAAATTGAAAAATACATATTTTAATCCAATTCTTTTTGGGTAGCCTTCACCACTGCATTTACTAGTTTCTCTAATTTTTCCATGATCCTACATAAATTTTTAGGGGTTCAAACAAGGTTCACAAGGGGATCATTTAGTGCAGTCCGGAATCCAGAAACACATTTCACTTCTCAGGCCATAACTCAAAATCTATACATCACCTAGTCATGAACCTTATATTTCTGGAAACTAAATTCAAATACCTTTCCAACAATATATATTAGGACCTCAGGGGACAAGATTTGGGGGTTCAAAACCCTCTTACAAGACAGTTCAAGTTCCTGGAAAAATCTCAGCATGCTTATATCACTTATCCATTCAAGAATCTTACATACACATCACATCCATCATCTAAACCACCAAGATCATACTTTAAAACATACATGGAGTTACATACACTAACCACAAGCTTAAAAATCACAACCACAACACTTAAACTCAAGATCTACATCATCCATAACTTATATGTCCAAGATTCACACTAACATCCATGGATCTAACATTAAACACCATAAATAATTCATGGCCAAGAGGGGTTAGAGTTTTGTACCTTCTTGATGTTCTTACAATCTCAAACAAGCTTGGTTAACCTTGGGGAAGCCTTACTCTATGCTCACCATCTTCAATCTCACCAAAGAAATCAAGAACATGGAAGTGGGTTTCCTGACTGGAAAAACACGCCCCAAAGATCAGCCAAAACGAAGCCCTTGAACTCGTTTCCTGGTCGAGGCTCCTGAATGAAAGTTGTAGAGCGTCTTAACAGCTTTCTAACCATATAAAGAACAAAAAATTTCATTGAGTAATGAAGGCTCTAGGCCCGTTTTACTGAGAGGTGTTCTGCTGGGCAGAATGGTTTTGTTCTTGGTTTTATGTTCTAATAATGTCATACACTTGATATATATCTATTTTTGGTTGGATGCATCTCATCCTTGCTAGGTGGCAACCTCTCATTGGCTCCTCTAGATTTCTTATCCACTTAAATTGCAACCAAGCCCTTTGCTAATTGCAACCAAGTCCTTGTCTCTTGTTTCTTGCACTTAAGTCCTTTTATTTTGTTTTCTTTTCCACCGCCTTGATTTCCTTGTCGTTTCTTGGATAAAATAAATACGTTACAACTTATACGTTGCATATTATTGCTCTAATATAGCACAATACCTCGAACGAATATTAATTCCAACATCCCTTGTTTATTTCTCTTTATCTCAGAAAACGTTCTCCCGATTTCTCAAGCATTCTCTTTTCTCAATTCTAGGAGTTTATTCTCAATCCCTTTTCCCTCTCATAATATATCTTTCCTTGGACTCTTAATATACCATATCCTTAATCCATGATTCGTTCGCTCAATCGCTTAATCTCATTGTAAAGTTTCAGCGGTTTCTAGAACGTTTGTTTCACTTCCTCAGTGGTTTTCGTTCCAAATTCTCAAATCACTTATAATAAAATTCCAAAATATTAACTCCTCAATTCCTCAAATTAAATATCTCATTTCTTGATATTACTGATATATAATTCACTGATCGGTCAAATATTACACGAAAATAGAATTTGGAATTTCTGAATTCTGATCGCATTTACATACACTTATTTACTCCGTAGATTACTAGTATAATTTCGGAATATCCACACTACGTCTCGTACATAGGTGGCATGAAAAATTTTCTTAATCCTTAAAATCACTATTCATCCACCAAATCACTATTCATTGATGCACTTCATCATAATAGGAAAAGTTTTAATTCTACCGAAATTTTGGGTTCTTACAGTCTCCCCTCCTTAAAAGGATTCCGTCCCGGAATCAGTTTAGGAATCACTGGGGTTACTCCTTCTTTGTTTCACTCTTTCAACTTCCAGGTGGATTCTTCCATATCTTGATTTTCTCACAATTCCTTATTAGTTTGAAAACCTTGTTCCTCAGCACTTGTTCTTCTCTATCCATGATTTCCACGGGTTGCTCCACATAGGTCAAGTCTGGTTGTAGGTCCACTTGGTCGTACTCTATCACATGCCGAAAGTCCGGGTGGTAGGGTCGTAGCATGGTCACATGAAATGCATTATGCGCTTGCTGTAAGCTCGGGGGCAAGGCTAGTTCATAGGCTAACTTTCCAACACGCCTCAAAATCTCAAAAGGTCCTATAAACCTCAGACTTAGCTTCCCTTTCTTTCCAAATCTCATCAATCCTTTTCGAGGGGATACCTTTAGCATCACGAAGTCTCCCACCTCATACTCCTTCGATATCTCATAAAATTTGACCATACGAAATAATGGGTGTCGTAAAAAAAAAACTAATGACTTTTACATACACTCGTCTTTACCGTAAGGACGTAATATGAATTCGAAATCTTCATTTAATAATTCGTACATCTCGTGATCGCAAAGATTTCTCATTCACCCATAAAATTACTATTCGACCAGGTTTCGAATATTCACGAAAATTAGGGTTAATGCAGTCTCCTTTCCTTAAAAGGATTCTATCTTAAGAACCTAAGGAAAATAGTTGTGGATACAATTCCAACTTTACCCTTTCCAACTCTCAGGTTGACACTTCAACCCTTTTGTTCTCTTACCTTGGTCTCACCAACGCTTTAATGTTGTTTCTCAACGCATGCTCTCCTCGACCTGTATTACTTATCGGTTGTGCTATGAATGAAAATTTCTATCCCACTACTTATACGTTCCTCTTCTACATTGTTCATAGTATCCGTGTTGAGTCCTTGTATCGTTGGCCCGTGAATACTTTGTGGTCGCGTTTTATAATCTGAGACAACGTCAATACGCATGGTATTCCTCACATACCTTGGCTTGATCAGCACGCATGTGTTGCCTCCCGTCAGCCGTTACCACTTGCTATGGATACTGTATAGTCTTCGGTATATGTCGAACCAGTTCAGCTACTATATCCCTCGTTTATTGACTTCTTCGTAGCGCAAGAAAAGCGAAACTTCTTCTTTCACAGTACGCTTTACAAGAGACGTCCTTATGTTCGCAGGGTGATGATCGTGATAACAACATTCATTTCATGGATAAGTTTTTATTCTCGATTTCCCCGTGAAATCTAAGGCACGACACTAAATACAAATTCGATCGTCTGGATAATTCTTCTTCCATGTCCGTCAGCCACAGGTCAAATTAGTACATACGCTCAATCCCTTTGTTAAATATACCTGAAAGCACCTTCAATATTCGAAGTTTAACCTTAAGTCTTTATCTGACGTAATCGCTGCAGAAGTTTTACATTGCACCACCATCTCTTCCGTATATAATTCGATAATCTTCTAAATGGAAAGTCTCTCGTAGGTAAATCACTTGGTCCAACAATTATAGCTCAACTAGGGCCATCTCTTGGCTCGGTCTTCGGCGACCTACTTATGAAATTCATTATAATTTTGTCCACGTTCAAGATTTTCTACAGGCGGAATTAATCCACTAGATCTCTATCATTCTGCTTTTGACATGTCACGTTTGTACTTAATAGTTTGCCAATACCATTCTTCATATCCGTTTGCCAAACATTCTCTTAATTCTCTATACATCTTTGTCCTTCCCCATAATTTATTTATTTTCCTCTAACATTATTCTTTATGGTATATACTCTATTTTCTTGGTCAATACTGACTGAATTCCAATTTCGAATAAGCCCTTCTATAGGTATCGGCCACCACACAGGCCTTTCCCGGGTAATAACAAATTTCTCCATTATACCCCCTGCTCCCTTTCGTCACCTTCTCTTTCTTATGTTTGGTTCTAATATGAAGATATATTTATGGCACTTTTGGAGAAATTTTCACACTTTTCTCATAAGGTTAACGTCTCAGTTTTATGCGTGAACGCCATCATGACTAATCCCAGACTCACGGTTAGTATATCCTATCCCGTAGCCTTTATGTTGTTTAGAAGTATAGGCTATCATCCCCTATCTACTGCATCAGCACACCTCTTAAACTCTTGAAAGACGCATCATCGTGACTCTCAAAGTCCTCTTTTTATCATCAAGTATGGCTAACAACGAGGTTGTTGCTAATATCTCATTTCATCCCAAAACTTTGTTCATTAATCCATAAAGGCTTCTGACTCATTAGTCCATTCAAACGATACTACCACAATTTTATAACGTTTATATTAGTGTGAAATGCCAACTTTGGCACAGTACAGAGGTCGATCTTGAGTTGGTGAAACCTTCTCTTCAACCTTATCTTTGAAAAACAACTACTCATTTTAACTAGTCAACAATTCCTCCATTTCCGGTAAGGGTATCAGTTCTCGATGGTATATATAAGATGTCATACGCTCGTCCTCCTTCACAACTGGCGCCAATCAGCCTGAGGCCTGCATGCGGCTGCGATTCCCAATAAACTTGATTAGGTGGTAATCTCGAAGGATCATTGGCATATCTCCATGCATCCATTTGCTATTAAGGGCCTGTTAAACTATATGTCTCTCTATGTGCATCAATCCCTTTAAGCTAAGTAAAGCTTCACATTCTTGCCACGATATTTCTTCCTTTCTCGTCCATCTCACTTCCATGTTAGTTTCCTCCAAGGATATGTTTTACATCGCAATCGATTTGCATTTCCTGGATCAGGAAAAGGCTTGGTAACTCCAGAATTCATTAATATAACATCCTGACAACGGTTGGTAGAAGCGTACTCCCAATCACCTCATCATTTCTTATAACTTTCCCCACACTAATATTAAAGGTCTTGTGGTATGTCTCGATATGTTATTCTACTTTAATAATTACTCGGCATAACGCTCTGGCTGCACAATTACAACATTTGATTTTTGATCTCATATTGGTGTAACGTTCATAATTGTACCTCCCGTTCACCTTAGAGTAATCACTTTGAAAGGAATGGTTTCAAAATAACAAGGTCCAATACATAATTTCAATAAGAATTCCACATTGGATGTTCCAAGAATGTTGATGGTTCCAAATACTAGGAGTCTCGATTTTTGGAGATGTAAGGATGGACAGAAAGAATACAACAGGGTTTATTCCTTCCCGTCCTAATAATTCTGTAATATGATACCATAGAGAATGTTGCACAAGGGCAATGATTGTTGGATACAAAAGTCATAAAGACGGTCTTTATACAATTCTTACATCGGGTGGATACTTTTCCTCCTGAATAATAAGAGGAAATCTAAAGTCGCATTGATGAAGGTCATCCAATGGAAAGCAATTCTATTCCATGACAATTAAAGAATGAAGTAGTTTATCATTCGAGTAATCAGTGGTTTCAAATGAATTCTCATTGTGTGAATGAAAGAATAAAATATTCAAGTGATATAAAGTCTGATACGAAGATGGGTAGAATTCGAGTTGAGTGGGCGACCTCATTAGGTCTCAATCAAGTTATTCGTCAAAACTTTCATCATCATACTTTACCACATGCAAAATGCATTGCAGAATGAATTAAATTGGGAGTTGGACCAGTGAAACAATAACTAGTCCTTTTCAAGAAACACTAGCAACTAGCTAGACAAAATTTGCTAGTTCACCTGTTTGAGACATCACCACTAGCTAAGACAATTAGTTAGGTGTTCTTCACAACATTATAATTTTGAGTAGTTAGAACAATCAACTAGTCATTCATCTTGACATAACGACTAGCCAGTTTCAATTGGATAGAACAGAATTTCAACATCGTAGCCACCGAAGAAACTTTAGGCTTCTCGGACAACGAATGAAAATAAGAAGTTATTAAGTTTGAAAAAGAAAACTATAAAATCTGAAGAGAATGTTCTAGGTATCGGAACAATCGATAACCTTTCATCAAATATTACTTATCAGTGAAACGGTCCACCCAAGGGTGCCTCCGTACACATGCTTTATCAGATCCAACAATAGAATTAAATTCGGAATACCAATATCAAAATGATATCCTTACTATGATTTCAATGTACGATGTACAATTTCATCTTGAATAGAAGAAAAGAATTCATGAGGGATGTCTGGACATTAGATCATCCATGTCCTCAGTAATTTGTTGAATATTTATGAGCTCAACTGAAGAGTGCAAGTATGAAAGAAGCAATCAAATATCGATATTCGTTAAGTAGTATTCGTCGATTAATTAAGGAAATATTTGTTGAACATTCCTTGGATAATTGAAAGAAAGCGTAAATAGTCTTGAGCAGAAATAATTATAAACTTCA
The DNA here is from genome assembly GCA_036435485.1 of Saposhnikovia divaricata. NCBI lineage: Eukaryota > Viridiplantae > Streptophyta > Magnoliopsida > Apiales > Apiaceae > Saposhnikovia > Saposhnikovia divaricata. The sequence continues at coordinate 61,210,505 of CM071595.1, read as the reverse complement.
AATAGAATGCTCGGGGATCAATTAAGATACTTTGGATGAGTCCCGGTTTAGAGAAAGTATATCACTGGTTGTTATTCCACAAGTTTGAAGTAGAAAGCTAGGAGGGTTACCTGATATAAACTAATCGAGGTAACATGGTTAGTGAACAGTTTAAAATGAAGTAGTGCACCAGCCGGTAGTTACCAAAATAAGTTAATAATCATTCGTGCATTCCATTACCACCATTATGAGGGTAACTCCATCTCTTCGTCTTCGTAATACAAGACACCAACTAGTGCGTCTCTCAATCATCATCTTAAAGTCATTTATCGAGTTGGGGTTTCACAAATATATATGTCATTTCCGTGCTTTATCTTGAAGACCAAGCTTCACATCATTCCGGGGACACCTGCTAAGTCCATAGGGTCCTACTTCATGCCTTCCGACATGAATCACAAGTGGCCAGTTCCCCCTGGGAACAGATCAAAGAGATCTCTCAGGGATCTCAGTGCAGTCCATAGGTTCGGTGGCGGGTGTGTGTATGTGAACATATACCAAAAATATTGAGGTCTACAATACATATATACGTAGTCCCTGATAACATCTCTATCAAAGGATCCCACTCTAGACCCGCTGGTCTTTCTTTTGGTAGACTCTGAGATCACTGTATCGCTCGTTGCAACCATATTCAACTTCTCTTGAGTCACTTTGTTAATTCTACTTGTTTGTTCTCTAAGTTGAACTACCATGCTCTAGCGTCCGAATCATGCGTGGAATTATCTAGCACGCTCGTCTTATGATAACATTCTCGTATAACACATGTAAAATTCGTCATCAAGGGTAATGAAATCCACAACGACATAGTGACCAACTTTCAGGTAAACCCGTTACTTATCGAAAATCGGATCTTATAGGCAAAGTAAAAGACTTTCATTATTCCAAGTACTAAGTACCCTTAATTATGTAGGGAAGCCTAAACTTCTTGATTCTTGAAATGCCGCCTCCTAAACTGTGGAGGACTATGGGCCACAAAATTTATGCCAGCCTAGTCATCCGATTATCTTGGCAATATCGCCTCTACCTCAGCTGCTCTTGAGATTTCGCTCTGCTTCCTATATCATTACCTATGATAGGTCATGTACGACTCTCAAACCTCTATTCATCATTCTGAAGGTCTCTAAGGATTCTATCGACCCTAGTATAATACCTCCAGTAAACACTCTAGTCCATTCGACTCACCGGTACCTCTTCCGGTAGTCCAATAATAAGTTTGCTACGATCTCGTATGTCATTCTCCTAATTAGACTTAACTCCCAACATTCTCGTTTCTGAGTACTCTAACTTATCGCTCTGATACCATTTCTGTGACGCCCCCAAATCTGAGGTCAAAGGTTCAGGTCGTCACATCATCATCCAACCATATCATACCTGTATTAACTTTACAACTCAACAATACATACGTCCAGACCTCAATCTTACGCACAAACAAGTTAGAGCCTCAGAAACGATACTCAAAAGTAACACTAAATATTACAATTCATCTGTACAATCCAGAGTCTTACGCACTTCCACTTATACAACTATACTTGAAGACAAGTCTTACTATTACAGTTGAAAACCTATCAGACTTACTCTGTAGTATTTATCAGGAACTAAATCATCTCCGGGGTAATTCTTCTACTCCTCTTCTGCTGGTGCGGAGTTAATCGGCCAAATCCTTCTCTTTCTGAAAAGTTTTTATAAAGCAAGAATGAGCTACATAATGCTCAGCAAGTTCACCATTTTGTAAAGTAATAATGTGGTTTATTTCGAAAACATTCCCAACTATATGGGTATATATCTCAGATTTCAAAACATAATTGGACAATGTATATGTCCGAGTTTGAATAAAACATCTATACTCACTAAGGAGCTTTAAGAATAACATATGAACCCTTTATAAGGTTCCCATTTCAATATATCTCAAGTTTGAAAATATATACATATGAGTATATCATTTTCAGCAAAACACTCTACGGTTAACATACTGTACCGGGAATACATCTTTGTAAACCTCTTTCCTTCCATTAGCTTGGAAGGTTTCTCATTCAAAAACATTTCGTTCTTTGAAATAATTGCAAGAGTGCACTAACACGTGCCAATCTTTATAGAAAATCTTGCAGTTCTAGATACTGCACGATGTCAATATTTTTCTTATCAAAAGCCACACTATCGGCAACTTGGCACTTAGGCCCAAGAAGCAGTGTTTGAGTATTTTTCCAAAGTGGAGGATGGGACTGGAAGAAAACATAAAAACCTGACAGGGATTGACGATGATCAGTCGCCACATCCAAGTCCAATAATCTACGGGTCTTCTCTACCGGTAGAAGGATAGAAACTATATCCGTAACCATCCTCGGGTGAAAACTACATCCGTAATCACCCTCGATGAAAACTACATCCGTAATCATCCTTCGGCAACACCTGGGCCGGAATAATAATTGATGGACCGCCTGGCTCACGACCGCTTACACATCCCGGGAATCGTTCGTCAACGATTCCCACACCTGCCAGAGTCCCTTTTCTTTTTCTTTTAAAAACTTGATTTTGATTGAAAACCGAGTAGTTGAGGTCCGACATCAGTCGACCGATGATTCTTGAAATCATACAAGAAGCAAACATGACCGGGGGTTTTCGAAGATGTTTTGAGTTCAAAAGAGTTCGAGTTTGAAAGTGCTAAAGGTATCTTGGATTAGCTTTGTCTTTAAAATAATGAACAATAATTAATAAATGATATTTTAAGATTTAATATTAATAATTAATAAAATAATTATTTAATTAAATAAGCTTTTAATCCAAGATAGGTATTTTGAGTATTTACGAAGATATAAAAATAATTATTTGAGTATACGATACTCCCCGAATGACCCTTCGGGTTTTCGCAATTTAATTACGATATAAAAATATAGCGCTCCCCGGTCAATAGCATATACGGACTGCTACGACCTCTATTGCTAGAGTCGCTGTCCGAAGAAAACATTTCATTCTAAGTTCAAGGGGTGCAAACATATATGTACTTATACATCTCAATTTCATCGATACTTCGATAAACATAAACATTTGATATGATTGAAAAATACAAACACAACAGTGAAAGTCCTTGTATATGTAAGTTTTGAAAAGTAAACTTGCCTTGGTGAGGTTGGGGTGGTCGAGCGTGCGGAGTGGAATGATCTATACATAAGCAATAGCCGTTCGTTAGTACCTTAACAATATCTCTTTAATTGCGGGGTTTTAGGGGATACAAAATTAACTTAATGACTTCGTCTTATGACACTCTAGCCCCACTATAGGTTCATGTCACCACTCGATTACGCTCGTCACTTATTCGACTTAATTTGGTTACCATATCCGAATCACATCCATTACCCCTAAAACTACACTCCACTTACGACTTTTTCCCTTGCGCGAATTTTACTCTAGCATTTTTATAAAATTGAAAAATACATATTTTAATCCAATTCTTTTTTGGTAGCCTTCACCACTGCATTTACTAGTTTCTCTAATTTTTCCATGATCCTACATAAATTTTTAGGGGTTCAAACAAGGTTCACAAGGGGACCATTTAGTGCAGTCCGGAATCCAGAAACACATTTCACTTCTCAGGCCATAACTCAATATCTATACATCACCTAGTCATGAACCTTATATTTCTAGAAACTACATTCAAATACCTTTCCAACAATATATATTAGGACCTCAGGGGACAAGATTTGGGGGTTCAAAACCCTCTTACAAGACAGTTCAAGTTCCTGGAAAAATCTCACATGCTTATATCACTTATCCATTCAAGAATCTTACATACACATCACATCCATCATCTAAACCACCAAGATCATACTTTAAAACATACATGGAGTTACATACACTAACCACAAGCTTAAAAATCACAACCACAACACTTAAACTCAAGATCTACATCATCCATAACTTATATGTCCAAGATTCACACTAACATCCATGGATCTAACATTAAACACCATAAATAATTCATGGCCAAGAGGGGTTAGAGTTTTATACCTTCTTGATGTTCTTACAATCTCAAACAAGCTTGGTTAACCTTGGGGAAGCCTTACTCTATGCTCACCATCTTCAATCTCACCAAAGAAATCAAGAACATGGAAGTGGGTTTCCTGACTGGAAAAACAAGCCCCAAAGATCAGCCAAAACGAAGCCCTTGCACTCATTTCCTGGTCGAGGCTCCTGAAAGAAAATTGTAGAGCGTCTTAACAGCTTTCTAACCATATAAAGAACAAAAAATTTAATTGAGTAATGAAGGCTCTAGGCCCGTTTTACTGAGAGGTGTTCTGCTGGGCAGAATGGTTTTGTTCTTGGTTTTATGTTCTAATAATGCCATACACTTGATATATATCTATTTTTGGTTGGATGCATCTCATCCTTGCTAGGTGGCAACCTCTCATTGGCTCCTCTAGATTTCTTATCCACTTAAATTGCAACCAAGCCCTTTGCTAATTGCAACCAAGTCCTTGTCTCTTGTTTCTTGCACTTAAGTCCTTTTATTTTGTTTTCTTTTCCACCGCCTTGATTTCCTTGTCGTTTCTTGGATAAAATAAATACGTTACAACTTATACGTTGCATATTATTGCTCTAATATAGCACAATACCTCGAACGAATATTAATTCCAACATCCCTTGTTTATTTCTCTTTATCTCAGAAAACGTTCTTCCGATTTCTCAAGCATTCTCTTTTCTCAATTCTAGGAATTTATTCTCAGTCCCTTTTCCCTCTCATAATATATCCTTCCTTGGACTCTTAATATACCATATCCTTAATCCATGATTCGTTCGCTCAATCGCTTAATCTCATTGTAATGTTTCAGCGGTTTCTAGAACGTTTGTTTCACTTCCTCAGTGGTTTTCGTTCCAAATTCTCAAATCACTTATAATAAAATTCCAAAATATTAACTCCTCAATTCCTCAAATTAAATATCTCATTTCTTGATATTACTGATATATAATTCACTGATCGGTCAAATATTACACGAAAATAGAATTTGGAATTTCTGAATTCCGATCGCATTTACATACACTTATTTACTCCGTAGATTACTAGTATAACTTCGGAATATCCACACTACGTCTCGTACATAGGTGGCATGAAAAATTTTCTTAATCCTCAAAATCACTATTCATCCACCAAATCACTATTCATTGATGCACTTCATCATAATAGGAAAAGTTTTAATTCTACCGAAATTTTGGGTTCTTACAGCTGGGCTGGGTTCAAAAAACTCATGTTTAGCAGAAAAATTAGAACATGGATTGGGTTCAAACAAGGTGTTGGCTGTTTCAATATCTGGCAGAGATCCACGTTGTTCTAACTTAGTGTTTTAAGGAGTGGTGTCCATTACACTTTGAGCAATGGGTTCTTGTGGGCCACTAGATGGGGGCTCATCCAAGATAGAAGATGGATGATCAAAACCTGAAGGGTTGGTACTGTCCCCCTCTCGAGGTTGTGGAGAAGAAACAATTGGTGTAGTAGAGAAGTAAGAAGATAAAGGTATAGAAGAGAGTTTTGGCTAGTCTCTATGGTTAACTGGTGGAACATCAACAAAAGAGGTTGGTGCCCTAACTCCATGTGTGTATCTGCAAGTGGAGGCTCCTCATGAGTAAATTCATGAGGTTGTGCAGACTCTTTACAGGGTGCCTTGGGAGACATGCCAGTTTCAATAGGTGCCCCTTGTTGAGAAGGGACATCTAGGGATGTGTTTGGTGCCCTTTCATCCTCTACAGCCTTTTGTGAGACTTCAGGGTGGCTGACAGTGGTTTTGGTTCTCTTAGCTTTCTTCTTCTTACGCTCAGGAGCAACCATTGTGGGTTCACTTTGACTAACATCCTTATTTACTGCATCAGGTCTAGTTTCTCCCTTATTACTCTCAGCATTACCACCAATACCAGTTTCCAAAGGTATTTGCTTGGATTCTTGTATGGCTATTTTCTCGGCTTTTGGTAGTCTAGAGAACCTAGGCTGAGTGTATGGTGTAGAATGTGGGTTAACTGAATTTGGGTCTAATTCAGTCTCATTCTGAAGAGAGAAAGTATCATACCCAGTGGGCAAGGGAAAATTAAGGTTAGGCACTTGATCAACCATATGTTGTGTGAAACAAAGTGAAATGTGTGCATTTAAATTTTATGAATTTAAAGCTGTGTATGTGTTCCTTTTTAAAACATTGCACTCCTCTATAAGAGGGGCATCTTCAACAGTTCCACACAAAGAATTGATGCATAACATAAGAAAGCAAGGATAGACATGTACCTTTTTACCTAGGGCAGATTTGAGTTGTGCCATAAGTAGCTTTCCTAGATCCACTTTATATCCATGGATAAGGGAAAGAGCGAGTTTCTTGATGTAGGTGGGAATACCATTCTAACCAATAGTCTTTGTTGAGAAGACCTTCACCATAGCATCAAAGATCATGCTCTATTCCTTCCTTAAGTACTTCCTGTCCATTTCTCCAGATGGGTACCAGTTTGTAGTACCTTCTTCAATATAAGGTCCAGAATACCCAATCTTCAAGAAGAACCTTTTCAGAGTTTCATCATTTGCTAGCTCCTGGTAAGATTCATTCTCCTGTATCCCAGTATCCAGGGCCTGATTGATACCCTTGATGGTGAGAATGTAGGTAGTGTTGTTTATTTTGAAGTTTATGGATTTACTACTAGCATTTCCTTGAATAGAGGCTGTGCGCCAGAATTGTTCAAGTCTTTCTAGGTTTAAAGAGGGATTTGAAGTTATAGCATAACCTGTTGATGTGTATTTTTAGAAGTTTCGTTCACAGGGAAGGACTGATATCAATACCAATTTCAAGTCTTTTATCTCTCACAATCTAGAAGTGTGGAAGAATTTGTGGTTGTGTGATTATCTACTAATTAATCTAATAAACAAATAAAAACTATATATTATGTATAAGAGAAAACAATCCAAGAATTAGGGTTCTTCAATTGGCTATCATGAATGTCTAATTTGTGTCTCTTGTTTCGTTAAAAACAATCCTTCTAATGTTTATAAAATCCTCTCCCAAGGTAAATTATAGTGCCTACATTCATCCCTTAATCGCCACTCCCATGGTCAATCAAAGTTTGACTATAGACTATTAAGAACCATGGATTAGTAGTTTCACAATTCGCATATCAATCTCTCGATCTAATACTTAAATTGTGTTTATCATATCATGTACTCAAATTAACTCCTCACCCGATTCGTTATAATTCCTAGAAATTCAATTAAAAGTTCGCGACTCTTCTAATTGTATAAAGCGCTCAATGACAGATTAACAATAACAAGAAAACCACAATACAATCAAACAAATATAACAAGCCAGGGAATACTACCCAACTATTGGATAAAGGGATTAGCTACTCATAATCGAGTAAATCAAATATAAATTAATACCAAAAACCATGAGTATAAGAGTTTAAGTACGAAGAATACAACTTTAAAAACTTCTCGAAATCAGGATGAATCTCTTCACTCCTTCTTCCAATCTCGCTCTCAAGGTGCTTCTCTCCCTTCTCTCTCCAAATTACGGCTATCTCTAAATCTATTCTATTCTATAATATGTTATGATATGTTGTCTCTACAATATATATCGAAACCTAATATAAAAGAGTTTTAATGCTTTTTCTAGAAAATAAAATCCATATCCTAAAATAAGTTGGATTTTGTTGTGAAATTCGTAATCTGACTTCCAGACTTGTTATTGGGCTGCTCCAGTTGGAATATTGATGTTGGACCAGTTCTGAGTTGTAGATAATTTCGTTAGCTTCGCATGGACTGTAAGATCGCCCAATTCTGATGTCTGAAACTTGAGTTAGGCCCCAACAGTGATCGTTGAGCATGTAGCCCAATAAATTCGAATTTTCTTGTAATTTAAGTCCAAATAAGTCCAATTCCTTCCAAGTTTGGGAATTCTTTATTTCCTGTCATAAAACATTAAACTCTAATTAATAAATTGTAATTACTTATAAAATACAATAAATATGAGGATGAAATCATATAAAATACATATAAATATATACTCTATCATAACCTAGATAGGACTTGTTCATAAAAGATACAAGCCCATTGAAGCCTTTACCAACATCTCCAGCAGAAAGGATGCCAGCAAAGTTAGTTTTAGAAGAAGATTGTTTGGGTGCCATTTTTGCTTTTTAGGTTTGGAGAGAATTCAATCTTTTTTAGTAGAAGAGTTTTGGAAGGAGTAAAGTATTTGTTTGATTGACAGTTGCTTATATGGGAATAACAAACGGTTTTACTGAGAAAGGGGAAAGTAACTCCGTGTCTTAACCCATTAAGACAGTCACGTGGTGTCGTGGGTAGTTACTTACCGTGGAGGTGGTTAAAAAAATGTCATATGTAACGGTCCACCACTTTTTGACAGTAACATGTGCGCTAGAACAAATCGTCAATAACTTTTTAGAGATGATAGTAAATTTTGCTTGATAGTATCATTGTTGCGAAAAACATACTGTCATCGTTAAGTATATTAATGACAGTATCTTTTGAATTCTTATGACAGAGAGTTTTTTCTTGCTGTCAAGAAACTAACTGTCAAGCCATACAAGGACAATTACTTTTCTTGACGACAGTAACTATGGTGGAGAAACTGTCTGTTGAGAATTTAATAGATCATTTCATTAATATACTTAATTAAAGAATTACCATGTAACGTATGTTCATTCTAATCATGGATTTGTTCAGATGCACAGTTATATGATCAATCAATCAATAAATCAACCATCAAGCAAGTGTAAAACACATAAGAACTGAAGATAAATTTTCATTAATAATATCAAAAAACAAAACAAAGAAATACAATCAATCTTTCTTCAGTTTAAACATTATTAAGTATTTCTTTTGTTTGTTTACGAACTTCTTCTTCTGAGAGACCTTCTTTCTTGAGAAGCGCCTGAAGATCTTCTTCTTGCTCCAGCCATTTGGCCTCTTCAATGGCCTTGGCTTCTTCTTCTTTCGCCTGTATCTCTTCGAGGCCCTCATCCATTTCGTTGAACATGTTGGGTTTTAACCCAATATGATGTTATGAGCTTGGTTGGTCCAAGATATATATGGGTAAGATAATAATTGTATGTGTAGACAATTATTATATATAGTATGTCTTGATCACTAAGTAGGGTAATTAGGTGCCAAGAATTGGAAGGCTTGTAGAACAAGCATGGTAAGGCTTGGTGTCTAAGTTTTGGATGGCTATATATACATAGTCATATTGTATTTGTTTGATATGGTGAATACTTAAGAGATGTAGTCTTAGGTATTGTTTGGGTGATACTTGAGCATTGTTGGCTCAAGTATCGGGATTGGGACACCATTAAGGTGTTATTGTTTTGATGTATTATTGATAATTGTTTAGATAAATAATACGGGTTGGGGCATGGGTGTTTCCACGTCAAATATTGTGTGTGTTCTTGTTTTACTTTTATTTATTGATTTGATAAAAGTAGAAGTAATACTTGAATAGTGTTTGGCCGTGCTTTGGTGGATCTTGTCAACTAATCAATTGGTTGTGTGTGCTTTGTATTGGTGGTTTTTGAATCTAACAAGTGGTATCAAGAGCCAAGGTTCGGGTGTGAGATAGATAAGGTTGAGGGAAAGTTCGAGGTTCAATTGGTATGGAAGATCATGATGAAGGATTTGCTGACAAGGAGACTGCTAAAGTGGGAAGAGACAAAGTTACGTGCGGTTTGGCGGTTGACTTGCACCGTGGATCAATCCTGTGTTCGTACTCAAGATGGAAGAAGATGGAAGAGGTCATTGCAATTGTTTAAATGTCTTGATCAACCAAGTGAACTATTTGGATGACATTAGTGATTTTCTTCAGGAGATTGAAGGATTGTGAAAGCAAGGATCGGGTGACTCAACATGTGGAAGAGCACTCGTGGTGGTTGATGCACGTGATTTTGTAGATGGATACATCGTTATGGTAAAGAACGATAGTTTAGAGTTCACTAAATGGGTTTTAGCGACACTCAATGTTTGGAAGAACAAGAGGTTCTTGTTCGAAGGGAGGCATTGGCGAGTGGATGTCAATGGCTTGATGATTACCGTTCAATCCAATATGGGTATTGGGTTAAAGGGGAGGATTGTTGGGTTTCAACCCAATATGATGTTATGGGCTTGGGTGATCCAAGATATATATGGGTAAGATAATAATTGTATGTGTAGACAATTATTATATATGGTATGTCTTGATCACTAAGTTGGGTAATTAGGTGCCAAGAATTGGAAGGCTTGTAGAACAAGTATGGTTTGGTGGCTAAGTTTTGGATGGCTATATATACATAATCGTATTGTATTTGTTTGATATGGTGAATACTTAAGAGATGTAGTCTTAGGTATTGCTTAGGTGATGCTTGAGCATTGTTGGCTCAAGTTTAACGCCCTAGAAATATCGTACTTATAAATATTATTATTTAATATTAAATGTGGATTATATGAGGTGATTTTTTTTAGAACTGAATATATATGACATCATGTTTACATGCTTATATGACGATGTATATGTGAAATGTGAGTCCGTGTATTTTTATTTGAATTTTCTTTATGAATAAAATCTATTTAAATTATGCATTATGGATCTTCGAAAATTTTTATAAAATCAACGGAGTTATTCAAAATCATGAAATCTTTTGTAATATCATCTTTGTATATTTAATTAGTTTTTAAAATTATTGGGTGTATTAATTTGGGTGTTTTGGTATTTTGAAATGATTTTAAGAGTTTTATTGTATTTAAAGGATCAAAACTTTTAAAATTCATATTTAATTCATTTTTTTATCCTAAAAATATTTTAAAAATATGTGGGCATTCGTAATTTTGTACTTTACATTTTAAAAAAGAAAAGTTTAATTTTTCTCAATTTTCCCATTTAATTTCAAACTATTGAAGACTATTTATTGATTTTTAAAATGGGTTTTTAGCATTGTTTCACCACTTAAATCCTTAAATCCCCAAATCTTATTCCCCAACTCTGTTCTAGGTTCTTCTAGAGTTTCCTCGAGTGTTGATGGTTGTGCCTCTTTTTCATTTTTCTCAAACTCCCATCTATCTCAATCAATCTCTCTACTCAATCTCTCCCTCACGGATCTCTCTCTCTCCCTTTTCTGTTTATTCCCGTGGCTGTTCTCCCTCCCCTCCTTTACCTCCCTCAACCGCGTATATATATATATATATATATATATATATATATATATATATATATATATATATATATATATATATATATATATATATATATAGATGGTGGTGTGTGCATGTATATAACTGGCGTGTATGTGTGCAGGGTGTATATGAGTGTATATCAGTATGTGTGCATACGTGTAGCTGCTGTGTGTGTGGGTCGAATTGGTGTGTAGAAATTAGGGGTTATAGGACTGCGATTATTGCTTGTTTTAATATGTTTAAATGTTAATTATGAAGTAGTTAAGCTGCTGTGAGTATGTGATTCTGCAGTGAATGTATGTGGTCGAGTGTTGCATTGCAGAAATATTCTACTGAACCTTTGATGAGTGGGTGCTGTCACTGGGTGGTGATGTTAAAGTCAAAAGGATGGGATGAGTGCAGGTTTTGGTGGTAGTTCAGGTGAAGCTGTCGAAGAAATTAGAAGAGGGGCGGCTGAAAAACCAAAGGGGAGATATGGTTGTGTTGTTGCAGTCAATTGGAGGGGTGGCACTGGGGGTTGCAGCGATACTGCAGGTTGTTTCCCGGCGGGTGGTGCGTGGTCGCAGTGATGGACTAAGAAGGGAGAAGGGGTGAAAGGAGGCTGTGTTGGTGTGTAGAATTATGTGTTAGTTTTAGAATTTTTTTTGCTATTGCGGTGATTACTAATTGTCACTTGAAATTTGTTAAGTTTGTCTATGTGTTTATTTGTACAAACGAATTACATGCTTCACAAAATGTTACTCTTGATGTTGTTTGAGAAATTTGAATTGAGAGGAAAAGAAAATAAATGGAGGGATAGATGAGTAGGTAGGTTGAATAGACCAAATAGATTATGAGATTGTTTTATAGAATGGAATAATGATAGTCATTTCGGTCTTTATTTCTATTTGACTATTTGCTTGCCCTGAGGTTGAAGATACTAATTAGGAGGGAAAGATTCTTATAAACTGATTCCTCAGGCACGAGATTGAGTACACACTTTGTTTTTGGATATTTGAAAATTATGAAAACGAAATTTTTTATCAAAGATAGTTTTGTACTTGTAGTGTTATTGAAGAAGTAGTAAATCATAGTGTATGCTTGTTTGTGGTTAGTAGATCTTTTTAATTTTGACTCTTTGTAGTTTTAAGTTCATTTTTGTTCATTTCAGTCATAACCAATAACTTAGAATTGAATTGTGAGTGGTGTAACAAATTATGTTAAATGTTAAGTATGTGGATTGTCAGAAGTGTGTAGTCTACATATTAGAAGGAATTATGATAATTGTAAGGTGTGTGAAGTAAAGGATTGCTTAAATTCATGTTGGGTCGGTTGTATTTCGACAAGTTAGGTTCTATTTTGATAGAGGTGCTATCCAAATTTTATTAAAATTATTTTGTAATTTGTATAATAAATTGATAACAAGTATTTGTATATAGAAATGACATAAGTGGTAACAAGCATAAGTGTAAATTATTATTACGTGCTAAGTGCTTGTATGATTTGGTGATTGTATATTACTATTTCGAGAATATGATATGTATAAACTATATGTGTTAATTGTAAAGCGAAATAGGACACGATTGGGTGGAATAGAATTAGATGGTTAAGGTTATACGCGTACTGAAGTAGTGCTTTACCTGTATATAGGTACGAATAGGAGGCCGGCTGAGAGCCAGTATACGTGTAGATGGAATTTTGAGGAATGGAATAATTATGGAAATTGACGAGTATGCTCGTGGAACGGCTGACAAGTTTTAGAAGAAAGACAGATGTATGATCGGTTAAAGACCAATGTATAAAGGAGAGACTGATGTGAAGTGAGTAAAGGATTGAAATGTTGGAATTGGAAACTGCGTGTATTGAGGCAAGTTTACTATACCTCACTTATTGTTCAAGTGATGTGAAACCTTCTGTGCTATTTAATTTTTCTATCGATATCCCTTCTTGCGAGCAATTATACTCTTCAATTTTTATTCTGAATAATGTAAACCTGTTCTGTTAATTATATGATGTTCCTTTCAAATCATTTTGCTAGTGCATATACCTTTCATTTTTATTCTAGTGACATTTTTCTTCTATTAATTTACAAACACTCATTCTCAAATTATTCTATCATTGTTTATTTTCCTCATCTATTGTTCAGGTGTTGAATTCTTTTAAAATTTATTTATTTCAATATTCCTCGTCTTTATTAATATCTTTCAAAGAGCATTTTTCTTTATACTATTGTAAACTAATTCGAGGTTTATACTGTTGTTGAGGCATGTGTTGCTCAGTGACGGTTAAAACCGAGAATGAATTGAGATCTTCTTAATTATTCAAACTCATTATTGTCATGCCGGTTCTGGCAGCTAAAGCCTATGAGTGCTTAGCCGACAGGAGTGAGACCTTGGATAATTGAGAATTTCTTAAATCTTCATTTTAATCTATTCAAATCTATTCTGTCTGTTCGAACTTTACAGCGTAATTCTTGAAATAAGTGGTTATAGCTTGTACAGTACTCAAAAACTATTGTTGAACTTCAGATCACTTCATTCCTTAATTTCCTTATAATTGCTGTCAAATTTCTAGAATCTTAATAATTGCTCAATTATTTAATTTATCATGTTCCTTGTTGATATATGTGATTCTGTTTTGCTGAACTATACCCTGCTTAGTTTAATCTTACTGCTTTGTTGTTTATTATTCCTTATATCGACTGCTTTACTGTCCCTAAACCTTTTATTGTTACTCATTAAATGTACTATTAATTAGAGATGTTTTTTTTTTAAAAAAATTCCTTATACTGGGCTGATCTGTTATCAGTGAGTTTAAGGACTGAAAAGTGAAATATTTTAAATTATTAATAATAAATTTTTGTATAAATTAGAAAAGCGTAAGAGGCTAGGGGTGGTTCCCCTAGTCCAGCACTTTTATTTAGCGTAAGAGGCTAGGGGTGGTTCCCCTAGTCGGCCAATGTGTTGCCTAATTGGGAACCCAATTTCAAAGGAAGGGGGACTTTACGTGGCTGATCACCCGTATTGTCCGTAATCAGGATAATAATACAATCAACTTAAATGCTTTTAAAATGTTTTATGAAAAGTATGTTTTGATGGAAAGAAACGTTTTTGAGGAAAGGTTATGATTTAAATAAAAATGGAAAGTTTTATGCTATGATAGAAATTGAGTTATTCCCTTGAGATAGTTTGATCATTGATATTGTTCATCAATGAAATATCGTAATATCGTTGTTTCACTATATTATTAACTTGCTGAGCGTTCTTTGGCTCACTCTTGCTTTGTTTTACCTAACCCTTTGCAGTTAAGTTTGAAGATAGATCTACTTATATTTTCAAATGCGAATGAGAGCGATGAGGCATTCTATTCAAAGCAGATTTCAGAGCCGGCGCGGGCAGGCACGGATTTGGTATGATCTTCAGATTAGATGGTACAATAGTTGAGATTAGATCAGAAATAGAAGTTGTAATAATTCGTGTAATGTAGATTCTTGTTTCATACCATAACCTGGAATCGGTCCTCGGTGAGGAATCGTTGGTGTATTAAGTTTTATTTGTATTTGTTAAATTGGAGTTTGTTTTTGGGTTGAAAAACAGGTGGATAGTCCTATTTATGAATACTTCATGCCGGAATTTTCTAAAATTCCCCTGTATCAAAGTCTATTTTATTATAAAAATTATATTTTCGGTATTGGGAAGTCGGGGCGTTACATCAAGTATCGGGATTGGGACACCATTAAGGTGTTATTATTTTGATGTATTATTGATAATTGTTTGGATTAATAATACGGGTTGGGGCGTGGGTGTTTCTACGTCAAATATTGTGTGTTCTTGTTTTGCTTTTACTTATTGATTTGATAGAAGTAGAAGTAATACTTGAATAGTGTTTGGCCGCAATTTGGTGGATCTTGTCAACTAATCAAGAGAAAAAGGACCCTGAGATCAATCTCAGGGAACTTTTCCTGAGATACTTAAAAAAATATACTTTAAATCTGATTGGGCCCGCAGGGCTAATTAAAAAATTCTGATTTTAAAAAAATGGCCACCCCATAAAAATTTCTGATTTGCATATAAATTCCATGTGTCTCAGGGATTTTACCTAAGATACATCTCAGGCTCCCTAATCTCACTAATCAATTGGTTGTGTGCGCGCTTTATATTGGTGGTTTGTGAATCTCGAATTGTGTAAGTCCCAGAACCCAACAAGGGGTATCAAGAGCCAAGGTTCAGGTTTGAGATAGATAAGGTTGAGGGAAAGTTCGAGGTTCAATTGGTATGGCAGAGCATAATGAAAGATTTGCTGACAAGGAGACTACTAAAGTGGGAAGAGACAAAGTCACGTGTGGTTTGGCGGTTGACTTGCACCATGCATCAATCCTGTGTTTGGACTCGAGATGGAAGAAGATGGAAGAGGTCATTGCAATTGTTTCAATGGCTTGATCAGGCCATTGCAATTGTTTCAATGGCTTGATCAACTAGGTGAACTATTTGGATGACATTAGTGATTTTATTCAAGAGACAGAAGGATTGTGAAAGCAAGGATCAGGTAACTCAACATATGGAAGAGCACTCGTGGTGGTTGATGCACGTGATTTTGTAGATGGATACATCGTTATGGTAAAGAACGATAGTTTAGAGTTCACTAAACAGGTTTTAGCGACACTCAATGTTTGGAAGAACAAGAGGTTCTTGTTCGAGGGGAGGCATTGGCGAATGGATGTCGATGGATTGATGTTACCGTTCAATCCGAAATGGGTATTGGGTTGAAGGGGAGGATTATTGGGTTTCAACCCAATATGATGTTATTGGCTTGGGTGGTCCATGATATATATGGGTAAGATAATAATTGTATGTGTAGACAATTATTATATATGGTATGTCTTGATCACTAAGTTGGGTAATTAGGTGCCAAGAATTGGAAGGCTTGTAGAACAAGTATGGTAACACTTGAAGAACAAGTATGGTATGGCTTGGTGGCTAAGTTTTGGATGGCTATATATACATAGTCGTATTGTATTTGTTTGATATGGTGAATACTTAAGAGATGTAGTCTTAGATTTTGTTTGGGTGATGCTTGAGCATTGTTGGCTCAAGTATCGGGATTGGGACACCCTTAAGGTGTTATTGTTTTGATGTATTATTGATAATTGTTTGGATTAATAATACGGGTTGGGCGTGGGTGTTTCTACGTCAAATATTGTGTGTGTTCTTGTTTTGCTTTTAATTATTGATTTAATAAACGTAGAAGTAATACTTGAATAGTGTTTGGCCACGCATTGGTGGATCTTGTCATCTGATCAATTGGTTGTGTGTGTGCTTTGTATTGGTGGTTTGTGAATCTCGAATTTTGTAAGTCCCATAACCTAACAAGTGGTATCAAGAGCCAAGGTTCGGGTTTGAGATAGATAAGGTTGAGGGAAAGTTCGAGGTTCAATTGGTATGGAAGAGCATGATGAAGGATTTGCTGACAAGGAGACTACTAAAGTGGGGAGAGACAAAGTTACGTGCGGTTTGGTGGTTGACTTGCACCGTGGATCAATCCTGTGTTCGGACTAGAGATGGAAGAAGATGGAAGAGGTCATTGCAATTGTTTCAGTGGCTTGATCAACCAGGTGAACTATTTGGATGACATTAGTGATTTTCTTCAGGAGACCGAAGGATTGTGAAAGCAAGGATCGGGTGACTCAACATGTGGAAGAGCACTCGTGGTGGTTGATACACGTGATTTTGTAGATGGATACATCATTATGGTAAAGAACAATAGTTTGGAGTTCACTAAACGGGTTTTAGCGACACTCAATGTTTTGAAGAACAAGAGGTTCTTGTTCGAGGGGAGGCATTGGTGTCGATGGCTTGACGGTTACCGTTCAATCCGATATGGGTATTGGGTTGAAAGGGAGGATTGTTGGGTTTAACCCAATATGATGTTATGGGCTTGGGTGGTCCAGACTCCGTTTGGGGCGTGCAATATATCGTTGGATTCGTTTTTCCGCAACAGATCTGATGCTGTGCTCAAATATTTTTATAAAAATAGTTTTGAACTATTTATTGCTTCAAAAGTGTTTTAAAGCATGTTTTTAAATGTTTAATTGTTTTATAATGCAAATTATGATACATAGAGATGTATATAATTGTGTTATATGTTATAACATACCTACCTTTATGTTCCTTTATGTTTATATATGTGATATATGCTTATGTTTACCATGCGATGATAGATTTAGGTGAATTTTGTTAGGCCGAATACACAAGTAATAATCAAATTCGTATGAGAGTTTAACAAGTAAGACGTTTATGCACTTAAAAACTTCTGGTATTAAGAACCCTCTTCGTGATGTAAACTATCACAAAGAGCTGCTAGGTTACAATAAAGATAATTCGTTGCACGATACCCTTCTAGGGTTAACCTAACTGTATTTATATAATATACAGCTTCGATACAATCTCTAATTGATATTCCTAATAATCAGCTATACAATGATATCAATTACAGATTGTCACACGTCTCCTAAGTCAACTCGATCTCTTTGATAGCTATCCAATCTTCAAAGATATCGCTTCCATAATAAATCTTCAATTGATCTCTAATATCTTCTGTTGACTCTGTACGCGCTGCTTCCAGACAGACTTTACTAAACTCTGTCCAGCTTCCGTCTGTCAGAGTTTACACTAAACTCTGACCGCTTCCAGCTAAACTCTGATAATTCACTGTAACACTTAAACACTGATTAAAACACATCAATTATATTTAACAATCTCCCCCAACTTGTTCATTAGCAAAAATGCACAAGTTAATAACAGTAATTGATGATGTCAAAACAAATAGACAAATACAGTGTTTATACAAATTCAGAGTTTAAGCTTCTATTTAACAAAATCTACAGAGAATAAGAAAATCCTTACAGACTTTAATCTTTAATCTCTTCAAGATCTGGTGTAGCTCTGAGATAATCTATGAGCAATCTTCTTTCTGCATTTTCAAGCTCAATCTCCATAGCTTCTTTAATCTCTCTGAGCTGAGGATCACTCTCATCTGTCTAGATAGCAGCCCTAAGATCATAGATTTTGTTTCTTCTCATCTCATTTCTCAGTCTGATAAATTTGACTTCTTCTGACTGTGAATTGAAGTCAAGTACTGTGATTCCCAAATCAGTCTTTAATTTTACAGTACCTTTCTTCATTTCAATAAGATTTCCATTGTAATCCTTGTACTTAGGAATATATCTGCTATTATACTTCGTTCCTCTGATTGCCAAATTCTGAAGCATCCTCTTTCTGAGCACATTAGCAACTGATTGAGTCGTTTGACTATTCACCTTGAAAAGATATAGAACATATTCTAGTTCTTCCCAATATTTCAAGCCAATATCATTCTCACCAATTCTAAATACTGTCCCATCAGCCATGAAGTATAAGAGAAAGTCCTTCTTTAAACTCTTCTGATGAACTAACTGTACTGATTCCAGTCTGTCCAAACTCTCTTGAGTGACACCACGACCTGGAACAGCCAGTGAAGAAGGATCTCTAGGACCAGTATATTGCCTTTTGTCCTTGTGTGAACCTAGTCCACCCTTATTGTTTCCAACCTTGCCAGTCAAGGCTCTTGCATCAGAAAAATTCATAGAAACTCCAGATAATAGATTTGGATCATGAAGTGTTCCTTTCCCAAAAACTGATTGCAACCGAGAAGATAAAGGTCTAGACACAACTTGTGTAGCAACAGAGGTTGTGTTTTCTTTCTTCTGTACAACTTGTGTAGAAACAGAGGTTGTAACTTTCTTCTGTGAACTTTCTCCTTCAATGCCTTTCAGCTTGAGTTGAGCTTCTGCTGCCATTGTTTCCTTTGATAACTGAGATTTTTGACTAACATCAGCACTTTCCTTGATCACAATGCCTTTACGAACAGGCCTAGAAGCTTTTCCTTTCTTTAACTTACCAGACTTTAAATCCTTGAGATGTTCTTCTTGTAAACTCTTTTCTTCAGCTTCAATGTCCTCAATTGTAACTCCTTCCTCATTCTCTTCAATAAACAACTTAGCAGCCAATTCTTCATCAGTCTGTGGATTAGAAAATAATAGCAAATTCTTGGTCTTTGAAGTACCTTGAGTATCAGTGTTTATCCCAACAAACTATGATTTAGAAGACTTGCTAGTTTTCAGAGTTTGAAATTCTTCAGTTTTGCTCTTTCCTTTACTACTTGCTCCTCCATCTCCAGCTTTATCCTTTCTGATCAGAGTTTGAGATTGCTTGCATTTGTCTTTAGCAACTCTCTCCCCCTTTTTGACATCATCAGGCATAAGAATAGATGTGATTAACTCCAAGGAGGTAGCAATAGAATCAATCTTTAAGGACATATCATTCTGATTTTGTTCAACTTTGCTCAGCCTGTGAGACAAAGTTTCTTGATTCTGAGTAAGATATTGAAATTTATTCTTGTTGTCAAGTTTAATCATTTCAGCTCCTCTAACAACATCACCTCGAACATCAGAGATTGCCTTTTGACACAGATCAAACCTCGAGTTGAGAGTCTTCACTTGTACAACCGTAGCCTTAAGACAAGATAGAATCTCTGGATTTTTAATTGTTCTGGAGGTTCTCTTGACAAATTCAGCTGCTCTTGCAGGAGGAAAGATACAAGTGTCCTTGTACCAGTCATTTAAAAATTGTTCAAGGTGTTCTTCTTCAGCATCTGCTTGATTTGAAGGACCAGCAAAATCCTTAACCTTAGCATCAGTCTGGACTGGTAAACTCTGAGAAGGGCTTGACTCAGTAGTCCCTTCTGTTTCATCTCCAACCTCAGCTTCAACATGATGAGTGGATGAAGGAATAGGAATAGATGCATCAACAGTGCCAATAACATCCTCTGCAATAGGTTTAGTAGTAGAATCAATAGGCTGTACAACATCCTCTGCAGATTGCACAATAGTCTCAGAGTTTATCTCCTTAGGTTGTTGATCAATCTCATCTCCTCCTTCAACAGTTTGGTGAGCATCTGAGAGTAATTCTGTATGTGATGCTACAGTTTCAGAAAGGACAACTGTAGGTTGATCAGCTGTACCAGTTGCTTCAGATTGAGCAAAAATTGATGAGATAGGATCAGAGAATGGCATGAATGAATCAAGAATGTCATTCATTGGAGAAAAGCCATCTCTATCCTCTTCTGCAGGCATTTTGTCCTCTGCAGGTATTGCAACCTCTGCAGGCATTGTATCTTTTTCAGCCTCAACAGTAGGTGTTTGCTGTGAAACTACCTCTGGAGCTTCAACATTTTCATCAACAGAATCAGAGATTACCAGTTTTCTTCTCTTAGCTAGAGGCACTTCATCTGAATCCTCTTTACTAGATTCTGCTACCACTGAGGGTGACTTAGGTCTGTTTGCCGTTTGTTTCATTCTTCTAGTATAAACAGCTCCAGGAAATGTCTGTTTTGCTTTCATTTGTGTCTCTATTGTCTTCTTAACTCTTGCATGTCTTTCAGTGATTGCTGCTGACTTTACTCTGCCTTTTTTTGCTTTAGGCTGTGGTTGTGGTTGAGATTGTGATGGTTCAGAGTTTGTTTGTGGAGTGTGTGAAGGTTGTTTTGTAGGTGCAGTGTGGGTAGGTGATGTAGGTGGTTCAGTGTTTAGTGTTTGAGTACGATCAATGTTTAGTGGTTCAGGTTGTGGTTCTGGTTGTGGTTCTGGTTGTGGTTGGTCCTGAGGTTGGTTGAGAAAATTCTGCAAAGCAAGTGGCAGAACAAAGGCAGGTAGGTTTTCTTTACCAACATCCTTATTAGATATCAGAGAATATTCTCTTGTTGACTCTAAAAGGCTGAATTTCATCAGTTTCAGCAATCTCTAAACCAGGTACACAAGCATTGAACAGCATTTGACAAAATCGAGCAAAATAAACTGTAGTAGACTCTGACAGTTTATCACCTAAATTCATCAGAACATATCTACCAAAATCAAAATTACTACCATAAAGTAGAGAATACCCGATTTGTAGACTGTCCATTGGAATAGCATCCCAGTTAGTGACCTTCTTCTGGAATGTCCTTGTAATGCAATCGAAGAAAAAATTCCATTCCTTCCTGAGATTAGGCCTCTTTACACTGCCAAGCTTGTCAAGAGATTCCATGTAACCTATCTCCTGTAGCATCTGTCTCAATTGAGGTTCAGCAACATAAGTATAAGATGTATGTGTATCAAATCCCATCGTATCTCTGACAGTTTGTGGAGTAATCAAAAACTCTTGTTCTTCATAAGTGAAGATGATGTTAGGAGTCCCATTCTCTCCTCCATCCACATAGACTGAGTTTTGCCAAAAAGTGGCAATTTGAGATGCAGAGAGAGTACCAGGTTCAACCAGAGCTTGTCCAATCTCTGAGTCTCTCAAGAAATTCTGCATTAGATGAAACGCTTCTGGAACACGTTCATGATAGAGTGGAGCTTCATAGTAGTTAGGGACAAAACGTAGACCAAGAACAGTGAATGGTTTAGAAGCCATTGAATCAAGAAATTTGCAAGAAATCCCAAAGAATAGTGTATGTAGGAAAGGTGTTTGCGAAAATGCCCAAGTGAAAAGTGAGAGAACTGTGAGATGTAAAAAGTAAAACACAATCGTTTGGACACAAAAGTAATTAGAGTAATTAAAAACTCAATCTTTTATGTATTCAAACACTCAACAGTTCCTAGATTAATGTGTGAGTGGGACACGATAATGGGTGAGTGGGACACAGTAATGGGTGAGTGGGTCACGTGCTCGTATTTTTAAGAAGTGTATTTTGCAAATATAACAATAAAGTATTTGATTTTAAAAAAAAATCAAACAACACTCTATTAAAATACCTGGACCCATTTAAAACCGGAATATGAAGCGTTTACCTGTAACAATTAAGAATCAGAATACGAAGCGTTTTAGTACTTCGTTACTTACCCATATCTATTTAAGGCCTAAAGACTTGTTCAGATTTGTTCACTATCCCTTTAACCTTTCATTCTCGCCTGAAAATCAAAAACCCTTCACACAACAATGTCAAAACTTACCATCAAGGAAAATAATCTCCATCTCGTAGAGAACAGAGATATCTTCAGTTATACTCGTGAAGAGTTTGATGCCTTTGACTGGGAAAGGCAGCTTGAAACTCTGTGGCTGCAAATGGATGCCGGTCTTGAAGAAATCGAGAGAGAAAAACCTGCAAGAGTGATTGACATCGATGCTGCTCTCCAAGCAACATTAGCATGGCTTTCCTCGAAGGCATCCTCATCCAACACCACCAACCATTGTTAATGAATATGTCAGCAAAAATAACCTTATCCCTTCAACTTCCACCCAAATAAAGTGGCAAAGATGGGATCTGGGATGTTTGCTAACAATGGAGTGGCTTGGACTTCACCTTTTATTTTCCTGTTGAATAGATTAGCAGATAGAGAGAACAAAAAGATGTAATACTTGCTTGTAATCTCTTTCTTATTATCAATGAAAAATCCTGTTTCTCTAATCTTATTCATTGTGTTCTGCAAATTTTATGTTTATGAATTGTTCTTCAAAGAATTAAATCAAAGAAAATGAAAACTAATTAAAGTAATCATTTAAGAAACAAATTCATAAACAACAGTTGTCAAAAGCCCTATTTACGCCAAAATTTTCAAATTATCCAAATGAAAATTTACCTTAGAGTACTAACCACGAATCAACAGCGTTTGTCAATTCTCCAACTTTATGACCGAAACCCTTTCATAAATTGCACAATTGTGAAAATATGTGTGTGTGAAGCAGAGTTTACTGAATCAATTTTTAGAGCATCTATTTTTTCATAAAATCCATAAAGTAAATCAATAAACACTGGATGCACAAACTGTCATAGTAAACACTGACTGTATGATGAAAGCTAAACTCTATAGTAATCAATCTATATACAGTAATATTTAATTTATTTTATACCCCCTATATATATATATATATATTTTTAATTCTATTCATTCCAGTAATTAGAGGTTGGAACCAGTCACCAAAAATTCAAAAATTTTAGCCCTTATCATTTTGATAAGTTCCTGGGTCATCCTAGTATTTGACTAGTCACCAAAAATCAGAGAATTTTAGCACATATTATATACCAATAAGTTCCTGGGTCATCCTAGTATCCAACATAATCTCAAAGGAGTATAACAACCTATATACATTTTCTTTGGGGTATTGCAGTAAGCATTTTAATCTACCAGAGTATAACTAACAGAGTTTAGAGTTCATCAACATCAGTAGTTATTCATGAAAGGCAATGCACACAGTATTTATAGACTCAGAGTTTAGGACAAAATAAACTAAGAGATGCTATAAATATGAACCAGTATCATGCTGTGTTAATTTTCTGTACAATCTAAGATTAGATCACAATAACTCAGAAAGATTCATGATTAATTGCTGAGAATCATGCTGCATACATATTTCTTCATTGGTGTTTTCATTCAGACAAAAATCAACTCAGAGTTCACAGAGTTTATCAAACTTATTATCAGTGTATGACATACAGGCATGCTAACAGAGTTTAACAGAGTTTGACAGAAAAACATGTTAACAGAGTATGCATAACAGAGTTTAATCAACAGAGTTCACTTAGCACTTAACAAATCAAGGAAATATGAGTAATACATTACGTAAGTAAAATTTGAATCTAACCAACATTCCTAGTTAGAACCAGAGACCATTCCTAGTTCATTGACCAGTCTTTTAAATGTAGCTTCACTCAATAGTTTAGTGAAGATATCTGCAAGCTGTTGTTCTGTAGACACAAAATGTAGTTCAATATTCCCTTCTTCCACATGTTCTCTGATGAAGTGGTACCTTATGCTGATGTGCTTGGTCATTGAATGCTGTACTGGATTACCTGTCATAGCAATAGCACTTTGATTATCACAGTAAATAGGAATTTTACTGTACCTCAATCCATAATCCAGCAATTGATTCTTCATCCACAAGATCTGTACACAACAGCTACCAGCTGCAATATACTCTGCTTCAGCTGTAGATGTGGAAATTGATTTCTGTTTCTTGCTGTACCAAGAGACAAGTCTGTCACCAAGAAATCGACAACTTCCACTAGTGCTCTTTCTGTCTATCTTGCAGCCTGCAAAGTCTGCATCAGAATACCCAAGTAGCTTGAAATCTGATTCTCTGGGGTACCACAGACCTAATGATATGGTGCCCTTGAGATACTTGAAGATTCTTTTCACAGCTGTCAGATGTGACTCTCTAGGATCTGCCTGAAACCTTGCACAAAGACAGGTTGCATACATGATGTCAGGCCTACTAGCTGTCAAGTAAAGAAGAGATCCTATCATGCCCCTGTAGTTTGTCATATCCACTGAAACTCCTATGTCTTTGTCCAATTTAGTTGCTGTGTTGCCATGGGAGTTGATGCAGATGAACAGTCAAGCATACCAAATTTCTTGAGAAGATTTCTGGTATATTTTGCTTGATTAATGAAGATACCATCATCTATTTGTTTCACCTGTAGGCCTAGAAAATAACTAAGCTCTCCCATCATGCTCATTTGATATCTGGACTGCATGAGCTTGGCAAATTTCTTACAGAGTTTATCATTAGTAGACCCAAAGATAATGTCATCAACATATATCTGAACTAAAAGGAGGTCACTTCCTTGATTGAAATAAAACAGAGTTTTGTCAATTGTACCTCTGTTGAATCCACTTTCTAGAAGAAATTGAGCAAGTGTCTCATACCATGCTCTTGGTGCCTGCTTAAGTCCATATAGTGCCTTATCTAGCCTGTAGACATAATCTGGATATTTTGGGGTCCACAAATCCTGGTGGTTGTTCAACAAACACTTCTTCTTCAAGCTTTCCATTCAGAAAAGCACTTTTCACATCCATCTGGAACACTTTGAATTTCTTGTGAGAGGCATATGCTAGAAAAATTCTGATTGCCTCCAATCTTGCAACTGGAGCAAATGTTTCATCATAGTCTATTCCTTCCTGCTGTGAATAGCCTTTTGCTACCAGTCTAGCCTTGTTCCTTGTGATAACACCTTCACTGTCAGTCTTGTTTCTGAAAACCCATTTAGTACCAACAATAGATCTGTTCTTTGGCCTTGGTACAAGGGTCCAAACTTCATTCCTTTCAAATTCATTCAACTCTTCCTGCATTGCTGTTATCCAGTCAGCATCTTGAAGAGCTTCTTCCACTTTCTTTGGTTCATTTTTAGACAAGAATGCATGAAACAGACATTCACTTGCAGTAGCACTTCTTGTTTTCACTTTTGCATCTGGATCACCAATTATCAAATCAGGTGTATGTGATTTAGTCCATTTCCTAGCAGAAGGCAAATGACTTCTGTCAGCATGTGATCCTCCCCCTTGATCCATGCTCTCCTGATTTTGTTATGATCTTTCTTCATTTTCTTAGACTCGCCCTGAACTTGACTGCCCAGAGTCAGAATTTGAATTTTTAGAGTTTGAATCATCAGAGTTTGATCCAGATTTTTCAGTTGACTCAGTATCAGTGTTTGAGTCTTCATCTTGATCATGCTCCCCCTCAACTGGTTCTTCCCTTTGTTGTGGCTGAGAAGTTTCTCCAGTGTTTACCAGTAGAGGTTCAGAGTTTGTTTCAACAGAGTCTGTCAGAATTGTTTGATCAGAGTTTACTTCATCAGAGTTTAAATCTTCATTTTCAAAGTTCAGTTGATCATATTCATCTTTGTCTTCAAGTCCAGTTATCTTCTTGTCATCAAAAGACACATGTATAGATTCCATGATCACTTTGGTTCTCAGATTGTAAACTCTGAATGCCTTTGTTGATAGTGGATAGCCAACAAAAATTCCTTCATCTGCCTTTAGCTCAAACTTGGTCAACTGTTCAGGATGAGTCTTCAAAACAAAGCATTTGCACCCGAAAATATGAAAGTATTTCAGGTTAGGCTTCTTTTTCTTCACCATCTCATATGGTGTCTTTCCATGCTTATTGATCAGTGTAGCATTTTGAGTAAAACAAGCAGTTTGAACAGCTTCTGCCCAGAAATAAGTTGGCAATTTTGCTTCATCAAGCATAGTTCTGGCAGCTTCAATCAAGGTTCTATTTTTCCTTTCAACTATACCATTTTGTTGTGGTGTACCAGGTGCTGAAAATTCTTGCTTCACTCCATTTTCCTTGCAGAATTCTTCCATTGTTGCATTTCTGAACTCAGTTCCATTATCACTTCTGATGATTCTGACTTTGTTACTTGATCCTTTGTCCAGAAGCTTCACATGCTCCATCAGAGTTAATGTAGTTTCATCCTTCTTTGCTAGAAAATACACCCAAGTGAATCTAGTGTATTCATCAACAATGACTAAAGCATATTTCTTCCTTGCTATAGACATAACATTTACTGGACCAAAGAGATCAACATGCAGAAGATGATAAGGATCAGTGATTGAAAATTCTGTCTTGCTCTTGAAAGATGACTTCCTTTATTTGGCCTTTTGACATGAATCACATAGGCCATCAACATTTAACAGAGCCTTTGGGAGTCCTCTTACAAGATCCTTTCTGATCAATTCATTTATGTTGTTCAAGTTCAAATGTGAGAGTTTCTTGTGCCACTTCCAACTCTCTTCACTAGACATTCTTGTAGACAGGCAAACAGCTTTTCCAACAGAGTCTATTAAGAGCTTGATTTCATAAATGTTGTTTTGCCTATGACCAACTAGAACAACCTTTCCTGTAGATTTGCTGATAACTTCACAATATTCAGGTTGAAAATCTACATGATATCCCTTGTCACAGATTTGACTCACAGATAACAAGTCATGCTTGAGTCCTGGGACATGAGCTACATTGTTGATGATGACATTTCCAAGATTAATATTGCCATATCCCAATGTTCTTCCTACATTGCCATCACCATAGGAAACTTTTGGGCCAGCCTTCTCCTCATAGTCTGATAGCAGGGCTTTATTTCCAGTCATGTGTCCTGAACATCCACTGTCCACGACTAGGGTTGCCTCCCTGTTGCCCTGCAATCACAAGAAATTACTGAGGATTAGATTTAAGGATCCAGACTTGCTTGGATCCTTTGACATTCTTAACTTTGTTAGCTTTTGTAGCGGAATTAACATTATCAGAGTTTGAGCTAACAGTATCAGAGTTTACACTTGCAGTATTAACTTTATCCCATTTCAGATTGGGTTTCAGTTCATAGTAATTATGATAGATAGCATGATACTCTCTGCAAGTATAAATGGAATGCCAAGTGCTTCCACAGTGTGTGCATAAAGTCTGTGGCTTAGTTCTAGCAAAATCCTTCTTTACCTCAGACTTGGAAGGTAAAGAATTTATATTTTTGTTTTTCTTGCAGAAATTTGCAAGATGCTTAGTACTACCACAGTTATGACATGTCTTTCTTGGAGCATAACTAGCAAGCATTGGTTTATTTCCTTAAGTGATGCCTACTTTTCCATTTCTGTTCTTATTTGACACTCTCTGTTTCTTAACAGATTTTAACTCCTTCAGTTTATGTTTGAGTTGTTTATCTGTCATTGAACCAATATTAACCTGTTTAACACTAGTTTTTACTGGTTTACTTTTAACAGCTTCTTTTTCATTTTCAGACAAAAATTTACTGGCTCCATGTACAAAATGTGGTCTGATTTTAACTTGATTTTGAAATCTAAGTTCATCTCCCTCATTATAACCTAGACCAACAGTGTCTGTTTGAAAAATCTGTTGTGTGTCCTTTCCAGAATTAGTCCAAGTCCTAATTTTCTTATTTGCTTCCTCCAACTCAGATTCTAGTTGTTTATATTTCTGAAGCAAATCCTGTTCTATAGAAACAGCATCATCTCTCTCTTTCTGAACTTGTTGCATGTTTTCAAGTTTTTCTTCAACAAGTTTATTTTTAACCTTAAGTTCAAAATTTTCAGATTTTATCCTCTCATTCTCTAAAGTCTGATCCCTATAACTTATATGCAATGACTTAAGATAAATTCTTAATTGAGCAATGTCATCAATATTATAAGCATAAGTAGTTAGAGGTACCTGATTTTCAGAAGTTTCTGATTTAGTAGTAGCCATGAGAGCATAGTTCACTTCTTCATCAGAATCTGAAGTGTCTGCCCAATCTCTGCCTTTAGTGTAGAGTACCTTTCTAGTTTTACCCTTCTTGCACTCAGGAGCATAGTGACCCATATCCTTACACTTGTAGCATTGAATTTCAGACTTATCCTTCTTCCCCCTAGAATCTCTCTTATCAAACTTCCTGAAGCTTTTCTTGTCTTCATTTGAATCTCTAGAAAACCTTTTCCCTTTCTTGAAATTCTTGAAGCCCATTTTCTTTAAGGTCTTCACCATCAACACAGCCATTTTCCTCATTTCTTCTTCATCATCCTCAGAGTCAGATGATTCAGAAGAGTTTGAATCACAATAAAAGTTTGATGATTCACTTTCTGAGTGTATGACCAAAGCTTTTTCCTTCATTTTCCTTCTTGATGCCTCTATCTTCTGAGGCTTCTCTTCAACCTTAAGAGCAACAGACTTTGCCTTCCTGCTTGATCTCCTGTTTCTCTGCTCCATTTCTAATTCATGAGTTTTGAGCAGCCCATAGATTTCATCAATCTCTGTTTCAGCAAGATCATAGTTGTCTCTAATAGTGGTTGTTTTCACATCCCACTTTTCAGGTAGAGAAAGAAGAAACTTGAGATTTGAGTTTTCTAGATCATACTCGTTGTTGACCAATGACAGATCATTAAGCAATTTACAGAATCTATCAAATGTTTCTGTCATGGTCTCTTCAGGTTTTGCCTCAAAATGCTCATACTCTTGTGTGAGTATGTTTCTCCTATTCTTCTTAATAGCAGCAGTTCTTTGACATCTGACTTCAAGAGCATCCCATATCTCTTTTGCAGTGGTGCAGTTAATCACTTTGTAGACATAACATTGTCTAAAGCACTATGCAGTAAATGCCTAACCATTGCATCCTTAGCAATTGATGATAGATCTTCAGGAGTCATGTCCTTCTTTTCCTTTGGAACTATTTTAGCTTCTTCACCAGCAGTTGCAACAGATAGCTTTGTAGGATTGTGAGGGCCTTCATAAATCCTGTCAAGATATTCTGGATCTGTAGCCTCCAGAAACATAGTCATCTTGACCTTCCACATGGCATACTCTAATGGCCTCAGAATAGGAACCCTGATTGGTTCATAACGACTCACAGTAGTAGGAGCCTTTTCAGAAACAGTAGGTGTTGGTGGAGGAATTGCTGACATGATTATTGTTGTGTTTGGATCTTAACCTGTAATAAAGTAACAGATTGGCTCTGATACCACTTGTTAGGCCGAATACACAATTAATAATCAAATTCGTATGAGAGTTTAACAAGTAAGACGTTTATGCACTTAAAAACTTCTGGTATTAAGAACCCTCTTCGTGATGTAAACTATCACAAAGAGCTGCTAGGTTACAATAAAGATAATTCGTTGCACGATACCCTTCTAGGGTTAACCTAACTGTATTTATATAATATACAGCTTCGATACAATCTCTAATTGATATTCCTAATAATCAGCTATACAATGATATCAATTACAGATTATCACACGTCTCCTAGGTCAACTCGATCTCTTTGATAGCTATCCAATCTTCAAAGATATCGCTTCCATAATAAATCTTCAATTGATCTCTAATATCTTCTGTTGACTCTGTACGCGCTGCTTCCAGACAGACTTTACTAAACTCTGTCCAGCTTCCGTCTATCAGAGTTTACACTAAACTCTGACCGCTTCCAGCTAAACTCTGATAATTCACTGTAACACTTAAACACTGATTAAAACACATCAATTATATTTAATAAACTTAAATCAACATAAGGCGTAGTTTAGCAGATTTAGGATTTGTGAAATTGTTTCACAAGTTTAATATTAATATTATGTATACAATCATGAGATTCTTGTGTTTGTGAAACACGTAATTAAATATGAATTTTCAATATTGCGAGAAAGGATGATTCTGTTAAAAACGGATTACGATCTGTAAGAAAGGGGTATTAATTGATGCCTCTTGACAATGCTCCCCCCGATCTGGGAATCATCCAATTATCGATTATTGATTTGAAATATTTAATTTAAAAGGAAGAATCTCTTTATAATATGATTATGATTGTAACATAATATAATCCCTCTAATATTAAATAAGTCAAGTTGTAATTGGCCAAAGACAAAAAAGGGTTTGTATCGGTTATGGTCTTCCAACATGATAGAAAGTGTTTCTTGTTTTCGGTGCATTGTCGTTTCGTGCTACAGCCTAGGGCTTTGTTACCGATCAACATGAAAGTACTTGTCTATTACATTGGATGTGTACAAAAATTAGATTTCGGTGGTCGTTACGTGCTACAGCTGTGGGCTATTGGAATCTGATTTAATTGTACGAGATGTTGGTTCTGACCTGACTTGATAATATTGAGTTTTGTAGTGTTTTTATTATATATTTAGATTATCTATTAAACTTAAAACACGTTAGACTTATAGGTTCATACGAAAATGTTTCGTAACCTTAGTTAAATAAAAACCCTCTTTTATTAAATATCAAGGGATAAAATGGCCAAAGGCACAACGGGCTTGTGTCGGTCATAGCCTTCCAACATGGTAGAAAGTGGTTCTTATTTTAGGGCATTATCATTTCGTGCCACAGCCGAGGGCTTTGTTTCTAAAATAGGGGGTACTGGTCTATTACATTAGATTCGTGAATTAATTAGAGTTCAATGGCCGTTACGTGCCACAGCCATGGGCTATTGAAATCTGATTTAATTTGAATGAGATGTTGGGTTTGACTTGACTTAGAATATTGAGTTTGTCGTGCCACAGCCATGACTCAATGATTCAAGAGGTTAAAGTTTTATTAGGGAATAACATGAGATGTAATTGACAAGAGTTGTCTGCCTATGGAACATCACATGGCGTTTCGTGCCACAGCCGGGGTTGTTTGATGGAAAGTAGGATCCCTATTCTCACTAGCATTGTGAATGCTCAGTTATACATATAGAGGGTTATATAACTTAGATAAAATAGTGGGAGCCGCCAATGAATAAAGACCCGATTCATTTGGTGTTAAGATTATAAAATCGAATATTCTACTTATGTTGATAATTTTATTTAAAGATTTTAAAATATAAATGTGATGTCTTCTGCACTGTAGAAATAGCATAATGGATGCTAGGTCAATGACTTGTTGACAAGGAAAGTGAGAATAGTTTTCACAAGTAGAATAGATTGTTTTTCGTCTTGAACTCACCAATCTTCGCAAGTTGTGAGAGATGTATCTAACGATGAGTGAGATGTCTCATTTTGTTCATCTACAAGAGTTGTTAGATGAATAAGTTAGGGACATCAATATAAGATATCGATGTTGTTTATCGATAACAACAGTTTAGTAATATTTCTGTCAATGACCTTGTTTTATATGATCAATTAGATTGTTTGTTAATATAACTGGTCTTTAGATAGATATATAATTAATTCAAGATGTGATCTTGAAATCTCATTGTAAGAATGAAGTCAAGATGTGACCTTGAGGTCTTATTATAAGAATAGGAAGGTGAGTTGAAAAGACACAATCTTTAAGATAAGTGTTAGCCAAGAAAGCAAAGGTATTAGACTTCCACTGAAGAAGGATAGGATATTGGAATTGGATTATGCAAGATAAGTCTTACAGAATCAAGGAAGTAAAAGGTTAGTGTAACCTCAACTTCAATATAAGTTTGTTAATAGTTGAAATGAATAAGTCTATAAGTCAATCATCTACTTGGGTATTAGACACCACTTAGGTTCAAGGATTACAAATCTTAACCAAAGGACAAGTAGATAGCTAGACGTGATGAAATCCTACATAATTGAAATTGAACAACCGTTGTTGTTTCAATTATGAGAACTTGTTGATTTGTCGTGCTGTTGGACTTATGGATTATATGTTTCATATTGAACAAACTAGATATAATGAGATAGATCAGGTTTGATACCTTGTCACATTCAATGACGATCATTGTAAATAAGGATATGTGTATTAGTTGAAATACAAAATCCAAGTTTTATTGATAGGTTCAATGAATGCTGAGGTATGACAACGAACTATTTAAGAGTATTGGAAACATTCAATGAGATTGAGGTTTGTCAATATTTAAATAGTCAGTTCCAGAATTATCTCACATATCATGATATTAGTTCACTGAAGACTCTTGTTAGACATGGTTCAGTTCATAGTGAATGATATCAATAATTCCGGTATCTATTAAGAAAATGACATAGTAGAATATTCAAACTACTCGATAAGGTATCCTCAACACACGTTAACTAAAGTCTCCATGAGGTGTGGATTAAGGAAACACAAGTCTCAATTGTCTTGAGATTTGGGGTTGTCTAACCTATGTCAAGAGTTGAATAAGTTAGAGACTGAATCTGAATAAAGAATGTTTGTGGTTAGTCTTAAACGGAGTTTAGGCCAACTATATGCAATCTTGCTGAGCAAGGAGTATTTATTTTATAGACACTGGGAGTGTTTTGTTTTGTAGATACTCCACCTTTTGGAAAATTAGTTTACCCTTCAAGGGCTCAGTGGGAGCTATAGTGAACTTAATGAAGTTCAAGAACCACAAATCATCGCGGATTAAGTATGGAACCTGTTTGAGTAGTTGAACTTTCTGTACAACAACATGGTTGTTATCTAGGAGGATATCAAGGTTTCATCATTTAGAATGACGATATGATATCCACTATATATGATAATGACAATGTTTTGAGTATTAATGACTCTGAGGAGTGACATAGTGACATGGAATCTATAATGGTTTTGTAGAGAGTTTTGAACAGATGGCAAGGTAGAGACCTATATAGCCAAGCTAGTTGTAAAGGTTTAATTGAAGGTAATGTGATCACCTTAAAGAAACCTTTATCGAATAGCCATGATCAAAACCATGAAGATTTCGCATGCATGCTTCTCGGCAATGGAACATTAATTTTGATGAGATAGTCAAAGAGTTTGACTTTATCAAAAAAGTGAATGATCCATTTAATGGTACAGGAGTTTAGTGGGAGTGATGTAATAAAGTAATATATGTGGATATATTAGTGAAAATATACCTTTGGTAGTTTTGGTTTTCATTAGAATTAATCTATCAAAGAATTTCTTCTTGGACTAGAGTTAGGCCTCGAATAAACTAAGGGTGATGATCTATATTGGTAGATCATGATTAGGATAAGAGGTCTGACGGAAATAATGTACATTGATTGGATGCTAAAGTGTTTAGCATGGACACTCCAAGTGATGTTTCATAATGATGAACATGGGAGAATATCTCTCTGAGAGAGAGGACACGTGAATGGAATGTCTCTGAGAATCATTTTAATCCATTCTGTGTTACATGATGTGTACAAATAATTATATTTCTTGTTGTGACAAGCAAATATCAATCTACTCCTAGGAGAAAAGGATCAGATGGAAATAAAATGTCGTAGTATACTTGAGATGGCATGGCGATATATTTATTTTCTCTGATGGATCTAAATTAAACTAAAGGTCCTTGTAGACTCAAGTTTTAATCAAGATCAGTTTGATAGTAGATTCATTTTGGGGCACTTGATAGTCCTGAGTGGAAAGACAGTGAGTTAAAATAGTTTCAAGCAGTAGACACTCATTAATATTAGATCAGAAAGCATAGTGTGTTTTGTTTCAAGTGTGTTGCAACAGTGGATTGGAAAACTAGTTTCTGTGTTGGATTAGTTCCTGGCAGATATTGAGCCATTGAGTTGTATTGTGACAACTCAAGGGCATCAGATTAGCACATGCTAAGGAACCGTGATCCCATCTAAGGTCTAAACACATATTATGGCTCTCTCATCCAATTAGGGAGATCGTTGAAAGAGAGGTTGTCAACATTATGAAAGTTGACATACACAAACAACGTAGTAGACCCATTGTTAAAGCCATTTCTCAGACTCACTTTGATCTTCACATAGTGAAGGAAGTGATTGGTTTTAGTACAAGTGGGAGATTGAAAGAGAAGTGTCCTAAATCCAATCATGGATGATGAGTTAGGATAAACTTTCTTGTAATCTTAGTAGGTTTTATGATTATTAGTGAAAAAGACATATTTGTCTTTATACGGGCTTTATCTATTTAAAGTGTATTAAAATAGATGTTCCATAGTTTAGAGTAAAGCTTCTAGAATTAAAATGAGATTATAATAGTGAGATCTAGAAGATGATAACACTAGACTTAAAACTGTTCCTGATCATAGGATAACTGATTGGAAGTTAGTTAATCCGTAAAGATTAGTACATACTATGCTAGCTTCCTAGGAAGGATGTCTGTTCTCATAGGCATTTGTGTGGTGACATTATAGCTAGTATGTAGGTGCTTATTAGGGAATAAGTTCACTGAACATGACTCGATTAGTGGAGCAACTAATGGAGTTTACTCACGTGTCGATAGTTGTTCACTAAGTGATAGTTGTACAAGTGTCATTAGACTTGAGATCGTTAGAGTAATCTTGTATATAATGAACTATGCTTTGGTTTAGTCCTTAGTCTCAAGGACACCCATTAGGTCTATTCTGAGCATAGGGATTTGTGTATGGAGATAGTTAACGGTCAATAAAGGATCTACCCCTTCCAGTAAAGGAAGAGAATATCCTATGCTATTCTTATGATGCTAGTTCAGGAATCTCTGGCCAGAGTGAATGAAATTAGAAAGGAGTTTCTAATTTGCATTAATATGAACTACGCATTATGAATAAGGAATCATATGATTAAATTTGATAGGCTTGACACGAGTTCCATGCCTTGTATTTAATCGGGATATTGTAGGGTGGAAGGAATTAAATTGTACGGTAACTATTCACTGACTAGGTTCTAGGTATTCTAAGCAGTGAATTCATATTATCCGGATAGTCGCGATATGCTGAAAAGTATCCCTCACGATGTAGAATAAATATGATTAATTATTTAATTAATTATATTTAATTAATTAGAAGAATTCATATAAATAATAATAATAAAATAGTTTTATTATTATTTATTTCTACTACCGACTTAATATTGAACCTACAGGGTCACACAATAAAAGAGACTGATTTATTGATGGAGGAATTAATTAATAATGGCTAGTAATTATTTATTTGTGAAATAAATAATTTATTAGCAATTTTATAACTGATTAAATAAGATTTAATTGATTATAAATTAATTACGAAGAATTCTTAATATTATTAATTAAGGATTTAATTTAAGAAATTAAATCAAGTGAGAGAATTATTTTCTAAAGAGTGTAGAAAAAGAATTAATGAATAAAATTGTTTTATTTATTAATTAATTGATTAATGAGATTAATTAATTAAAATGGTTAATAATTATAAGGGAAAAATCAGTTGAGATTTTTTGCCTATAAATATAAGATTATTAACCCTATCAGCCTCACGACATTTTACGTAAAGTTTTAGAGAGGCAACCCTAATTCTCTCAACCCCTCTCTTCCTCTCTCATTCAATCACTCTCTTGGTGGATACCGGTAGAGTGCTTCACACGCTGAGGAGCAGCTGCTAAGAGACCATGTTCGTCATCCTTGGATCGCTTTTAAAGGTTAGTAACGATCCCACATATTTATCAATTAATTTTATGCATTGTATATGCGATATATATGTATGAAATTGTGATTAACGCTTCCGTATATGCATATAATTCCTTCAATATATGGGTAAGATAATAATTGTATGTGTAGACAATTATTATATATGGTATGTCTTGATCACTAAGTTGGGTAATTAGGTGCCAAGAATTGGAAGGCTTGTAGAACAAGTATGGTAAGGCTTGTAGAACAAGTATGGTAAGACTTGTAGAACAAGTATGGTAAGGCTTGGTGGCTAAGATTTGGATGGCTATATATACATAGTCGTATTGTATTTGTTTGATACGGTGAATACTTAAGAGATGTATATTGTTTGGGTGATGCTTGAGCATTGTTGGCTCAAGTATCGGGATTGGGACACCATTAAGGTATTATTGTTTTGATGTATTATCGATAATTGTTTGGATTAATAATACGGGTTGGGGCGTGTGTGTTTTCACATCAAATATTGTGTGTGTTCTTATTTTGCTTTTACTTATTGATTTGATAAAAGTAGAAGTAATACTTGAATAGTGTTTGGCCGCGCTTTAGTGGATCTTGTCAACTAATCAATTGGTTGTGTGTGTGCTTTGTATTGGTGGTTAGTGAATCTAAAATTGTGTAAGTCCCATAACCTAACAGAACAACAATTCAACTTTTTCATCTTATGATGGTTCATACCAAACCTTGGGCTTGTACTCGATTCCAACTTTGTTATCCATTTTAGTTACCCTTTTTGTGAATGAGAAACTGTTGTAGCCTAAGGTTCATTTTATAGGCAAACTTAGGGAAGGGTAAGACTAATGGTCAACAGTTTGGAAAACCCATACAACTACCAACAGATTAAGAAAATATGACCAATGAACACGATTCCTTGACTAATCACTTTTCAAAACTAGAACTTGTAATTAAATTAATATCACATAAAGTTTGACTAAAAGAATTAAGACATGCATGTTCTTCAAATAAACATAACATGGTAATGTTAAATATGAGCCCAATGACATCATCCATGACATCATGATTGCTTATTTGTAGTCTATAAATAGAGGCTTAGTTTCATTGTAATACTTGCACTAGACATTCTAATATAAACACATTTGAGTTTATGTGCCCTCTCCTCTCTACTGATCCTATACATTCCGCATAGCTCTTATTTCTAACATGGTATCAGAGCAGGATGTAAGAACCCTAATTTTTTTAATATTTTCTTTTATATAATATCATATGGCATTGTGAATTTGGAACCTTTTGAGTCATCCATGTTGTTTAGTGGAATTGATTATCTGAGAAATTATGTTGTTACATTCACCATGTAAGATAAAGGGAAGGTTGTTGAAGGCAAGAGTCTTATTGTTAGTAAGATTTATAAAACTTGGGACTTGAGAGTTATTGGAGTATTAAAAGATTTATTAGGAATTATGACGAGGAGTTATGGATATTCGAGGAATTTACACAATTAAGTACTTAAGGAATTACAAGGGAAATCTCTACGCGACAAAATATTATTACGAGAAATTAATTAAGATACGATACGAATTAAAGATTAAGTGACAAGCATTGGTGGAAGAATAATGATACAAGGAAAGATATTGCATGCAAGTCCCATTCAACTAGGTAGTTAGAAAAGCAAACTAGTAATGCAAAGATAACTAGAGGAATAGTAACTAGTTTGGTGCATTGTCCAAGGAGACAAGGAGGTATGGCCTAGGCACTAGACTTGCAACATGTCATGCATTATACATACACCTAATACATATCACCCAACACACCTTACTTTATTCAACCAACAACAAAAAAAAAAACAAAACAAAAACTCTCTCTCCCCCTAGCTCTTGAAGCTCTCGGCCAAGCACAAAGAAAGGGGAAGAAAGATTCTTTTCTTCCACTTCTCATCACTCTTAATTCAAGATAAAAATCCTAGGTACTCTACACCATATAAGAAAGGTATGCTATGAATTCCAACCCCTTTCATCCATTAGTTTTTAAGTTATAAATTGTTGAAGTTTTGATGAATAGTAACAATGTTTAGTTTTCATTTAGATCTTGGGTTGTAAGGATTGTAGGAGCTCATCCAAGGTGTTCCTGAGACTTTTAAGGCATACCCAAGGCTCCTAGATACTCAAGAAGGTATAAAAACCCTAACCCCTCTTGGCCATGAATTATTTGTGGTGTTTAATGTTAGATCCATGGATATTAGTGTGAATCTTGGACATATAAGTTATGGATGATGTAGATCTTGAGTTTAAATGTTGTGGTTGCGATTTTTAAGCTTGTGGTTAGTGTATGTAACTCCATGTATGCTATAGAGTATGATCTTGGTGGTTTAGATGATGGTTGTGATGTTTATATAAGATTCTTGAATGGTTAAGTGGTAAAAGCATGCTGAGTAATTTTCCAGGAACTTGTACTGTCTTGTAGGAGGATTTTGAACCCATAAATCTTGTCCCCTGAAGTCCTAATATATATTTTTGGAAAGGTATTTGAATGTAGTTTCCATAAATATAAGGTTCATGACTAGGTGATGTATAGATTTTGAGTTATGGCCTGAGAAGTGAAATGTGTTTCTGGAATCCGAACTGCACTAAATGGTCCCCTTGTGAACCTTGTTTAAACCCCTAAAATTTTATGTAGGATCATGGAAAAATTAGAGGAGCTAGTAAATGCAGTGGTGAAGGCTATCCAAAAAGAATTGGATTAAAATATGTAATTTTCAATTTTATAAAAATGTTAGAGTAAAATTCGCGCAAGTGAAAAAGTCGTAAGTGGAGTGTGATTTAAGGGGGAATGAATATGATTCGGATATGGTAACCAAATTAAGTCGGATAAGTGACGAGCGTAATCGAGTGATGACATGAACCTATAGTGGGGCTAGAGAGTCATAAGACGAAGTCATTAAGTTAATTTTGTACCCCCTAAAACCTCGCAATTAAAAGAGATATTGTTAAGGTACTAACGAACGGCTATTGATTATGTATAGATCATTCCACTCCGCAAGCTCGACCACCCCAACCTCACCAAGGCAAGTTTACTTTTCAAAACTTACATATATAAGGACTTTCACTGTTGTGTTTGTAGTTTTCAATCGTATCAAATGTTTATGCTTATTGAAGTAATGATGAATTTGAGATATATGCATATATATGCTTGTACCCTTGAACTTAGAATGAGATGTTTTCTCCGGACAACGACTCTAGCAATAGAGGTCGTAGCGGTCCATATATACTATTGACCGGGGAGCGGTATATTATTATATCGTAATTAAATTGCGAAAACCCGAAGGGACATTCGGGAAATATCGTATACTTAAGTAATTATTTTTATATCATCATGAATACTCAAAAATACCTATCTTGGATTAAAAGCTACTTAATTAAATAATTATTTTATTAATTATTAATATTAAATCTTAAAATACCATTTATTAATTATTGTTCATTATTTTAAAGTCAAAGTTAATCCAAGATACCTTTAATACTTTCAAACTCGAACTCTTTCGAACTCAAAACATTTTCGAAAACCCCCGGTCAGGTTTGCTTCTTGTATGATTTCAAGAATCACCGGTCGACTGATGTCGGACCTCAACTACTCAGTTTTCAATCAAAATAAAGTTTTTAAAAGAAAAAGAAAAGGGACTATGGCAGGTGTGGGAATCGTTGACGAACGATTCCCGGGATGTGTAAGCGGCCGTAAGCCAGGCGGTCCATCAATTATTATTCCGGCCCAGGTGTTGCCGAAGGATGATTACGGATGTAGTTTTCGTCGAGGGTGATTACGGATGTAGTTTTCACCCGGGGATAGTTACGGATGTAGTTTCTATCCTTCTACCGGTAGAGAAGACCCGCGAATTATTGGACTTGGATGTGGCGACTGATCATCGTCAATCCCTGTCAGGTTTTATGTTTTCTTTAAGTCCCATTCCTCCATTTTGGAAAAATGCTCTGACACTGCTTCTTAGGCTTATGTGCCAAGTTGCTGATAGTGTTCTATTTTGATGAGAAAGATGTTGACTCTATGCAGTATCTAGAACTGCAAGTTTATTTTGAAAACAAGGGCACGTATTGGTGCACCTTTGGAATTTATCAACGATGACAAGTGATTTTATAACTGATTGATATAAACGAGTTTAATAACTGCTAAATGCATGTAATGTTATATTGCTTACCTTATACATATATTTCTTGTTGAGCTATAGTTGCTCACTCTTGCTTGTTTTTAAATTTACAAACACAACAGCTAAGAGAAATGGCAAGACCCAGACAGACTGCCCGAAAGTAGGTGACTAGGCCCGAGGCAGCAGTTGAGATTCCACCGGTAGGCCCCATTAGCCGGATTGGTTGGCAACTTTTGTTAGTACGTTTTATTTATAAGTATGACCTGTGCAAAGCAGTGTACCGTAACAAACATTCAAGCCGCCAACACCGCTTCATATCGAAGTGTTGCTGGTAGCATAAATGCTATTTAATTTGGTCTGTAATAACTCTGAAACTTTTACTTTTGCTCAATCAAGTGTATGACGTTTCTGAGACTCTAACATGTGTGTGTGTGTACGGTGTGAGTTTTATTGTGGGGTCGATGGCTGTTTTATATATTATGCTCAAGAACAGGTATGTTATTAATGGAAAATGGACCGTGAGCGCCTAGGTCTCCGACCCCGGATCTAGGGGCGTCACACGGGAGTAGAGGGGAGAGTATTTTCCACTGAAGCTTTGTTGTTTTTCAAGAAAAACACAAGCTACCAAAGTAAACAAGAAGCTGCTAGTAGCTACTGCCCAAGCTGCCCAGTTCTGCTATTTTTCTGTCCATCGAAACAGTACCAAACCAACATACCAGTGAAGATAAGCTCCAGACGAGAAAAGGCCAGAAGTCCGGTAGCCAACCGCAGCCAGACGCGCCGTCACGCGCCGCCAGAAGATTCAAAAAATCGGCAAACGCGCCCACGCGCCGGTGCGTTGGACCTGTTCCGGTCAGATTCCGACAGAGTTGCAGAAGACAAAGCTGTTCCCCTCTGATTTCCGATTCCAACAGTGGTATTATTTTTCAGATCGGAGAAGTTTGATTTTCTGCTATATATATATACGTTATACAGTTGGTGGGTTTGTGTGTTTGACTAGTTACCTTATTCCTTGTCCATTAGCAGCAAAAGTAATAGATAATATATACATATATATCTATACAGTTCACTCATTGGAAGGAAAATGCGGAGAACGAATAAGGGCTGTAAGGGAAGAAGCTTGCAAGCCTGGTATTTGTTATTTTAAATTTATTGGGCCTGCTTAGTATAGAAGTTGGTCCTGCAAAAAAAAAGGAAAAGGAAGACAGGGAGCAGATGAAGAGAAAGAAAAAGAAAGACAAAAGAATTGGTGGCAGACAAAGAAAAAACATCCACTAAAAAAAAGGAAGATGCTAAAGAAAAAAATGCTGTCGACAGGCTGGTAGCAATTAAAAAAAAACAAAGAAACATAAAAAGAAAAGAAAAAGGATAAAAAAAGGAGGTGATTTTATGATTATAGATCCAATAAAAAATTATTATTTTACATTTATTTTCTTAAGGGAAAGTAGTGTTAATATTAAAAAAAATCGGGATCTTTTGAAGATATATCACTTTGATTTTAGGAGTCTGCCCCTTGTTATAGATTTAATTGTGTAGTATTCAAGTGGTTGTTGATATTACGGTATCTCTCCAATTTATTACGATGCTGCAAATTAAATAGTTCAGGGGGCGTTATTCCGATGGAGCAGCAACACAGTTCACTGCCATAACGACAAAGCATCAGAAGTAGTAGTATATATACAGATATATACACACAGTTCACTGCCATGACGACAAAGCAGCAGAAGTATTAGTATGTATACAAATACATATACACAGTTCACTGCTAAAAATTCTCAGATAATTATCCCAAGATAGGTCAACTCCAAGATGGGTCAATCTCAAGATGGACGATAAACTCCAAGATGAGTCAATCCCATGATGGATCAATCCTAAGACGGGTCTTCATTCCTAAGATGGGTTTGGTTGGACGCTAAGGTTAAGCTTAAGGGCTCCTAGTGTTCCACTCTTCAATCCCAAGATAGGATTTCGAGTGAGGGGGCGTGTTAAAAATGAGCCCAATGACATCATCCATGACATCATGATTGCTTATTTGTAGTCTATAAATAGAGGCTTAGTTTCATTGTAATACTTGCACTAGACATTCTAATATAAACACATTTCAGTTTATGTGCCCTCTCCTCTCTACTGATCCTATTCATTCCGCATAGCTCTTATTTCTAATAGGTAAACATGCTGCCATAGCAATTAGTAAACATATAGATAGTAACTTCTCATGACAACAACTTAGAGAGATACTGTCACGAGCTGCAAAGAAAATTGGTATTGTAAACTAGTAAGTTAACATACCAGATTCAACATTCCAAACTCACTTACCAACCTACTGAAGGTTGTTTCATCCAGAGGCTTTGTGAAGATATCTGCAAGTTGCTTTTCTGTGGGGATGTAGAGCAGGTTCACAGTTCCCTTTTCAACATGCTCCCTTATGAAATGATATCCGATATCAATGTGCTTTGTTCTGGAGTGTTGAACAGGGTTGTCTAAAATGGCTATGGCACTACTGTTATCATAGTAGATAGAAATGTTGGATAACTCTAGACCATAATCTAATAGTTGGTTCTTCATCCATAGAATTTGAGCACAGTAACTTCCAGCTGTAGTGTATTCAGCTTCTATAGTTGAAATGGATACAGAATGCTATTTCTTACTAAACCATTACACCAATCTTCCACCAAGAAATTGACAGCTACTTGTTGTGTTTTTTCTATCAATTTTGCATCCAGCATAGTCTGAATCAGAGTATCCAACTAACTCAAATCCAGTGTCTTTAGGATACCAAAGACATAAATTTGGAGTGCCTTTGAGATATCTAAAGATCCTTTTGATAGCAATCAAGTGAGACTCTTTTGGTTTGGATCAGCTTGAAACCTTGCATAGAGACATGTAGCAAACATTATGTCTGGTCTGCTAGCAGTAAGATAGAGTAATGATCCAACCATGCCTTTGTAAACACTAGAGTCCACTTTCCTTCCTTTGGGATCTAAATCCAGTTTGGTTGTTGTGGAGATAGGAGTCTTAGCAGGTGATGCATCTTCAAACTTGAATTTCTTGAGCAATTTTTTGAGATATTTAGCTTGACATATAAAGATTCCATCATACTTTTGATGAATTTGTAGACCAAGGAAGAATGATAGTTCTCCCATCATACTCATCTCATATTTATTCCTCATTAGAGATGAAAACTTTTCACAAAGTTTTTCATTTGTAGAACCAAAGATTATGTCATCAACATAGATTTGAACCAGAATGATGTCCTTGCCATGACGCTGGTAGAATAGTGTCTTGTCTACAACCCATGAATTGATTCTCTATCAGAAAGGTAGAAAGTGTATTATACTTTGAACAGCTTGTAGACAAAGTCATATAGTTCAGCATCTTCAAATCCAGGTGGCTGTTCAACATACACTTCTTCTTCCAACTCTCCAGTTAGAAATGCACTTTTGACATCCATTTGGAATACTTTGAAATTGCAGTGTGTAGCATAGGCCAGAAAAATCCTTATAGCTTCAAGTCTAGCAACAGGAGCAAATGTTTCATCATAGTCAATCCCCTCCTATTGATATTAACCTTTACCTACCAGCCTTGCCTTGTGTCTAGTCACATTTCCACCTTCATCCAATTTGTTTCTGAATACCCATTTTGTATCAACAACTGGTTTCCCTTCTGGTCTAGGAACCAATTCCCACACATTATTCCTTTCAAACTGGTTGAGCACTTCTTGCATGGCTGTCACCCAGTCTGAATCAAACAATGCTTCATCAATGGTTTTTGGTTCAATTTGAGATAGAAAACATGACAGCATGCTGTCAGGAGATACATCCCTCCTAGTTTTTACCCTAAAGGTAGGATTACCAATAATTAGATTACTGGTATGATCCTTGTTCCATTTTGTAAACCTGTGTAAGTTTCTATCTTGACCTGTTTGACCATCTTCGTTTTGAGGAATTGATTCTCCACCATTGTTGTTGTCTTCTCCATGTTCCTCAACATCTCCAGAGTCATAATATGACTGGGCTGGAGTTTGATAACATTATCAGTGTTGACAGCAACTCTCTCAAAGGCAACAGTTTGAGTATAACTAGGCTCTTCAGTAATAGTTTCTTCCTCCTCCAAGTATCCTTGATTTTCAAACCTTAGAGGTTCCATTTGGCCATCTTCATG
The DNA here is from genome assembly GCA_036435485.1 of Saposhnikovia divaricata. Lineage (NCBI taxonomy): Eukaryota > Viridiplantae > Streptophyta > Magnoliopsida > Apiales > Apiaceae > Saposhnikovia > Saposhnikovia divaricata. The sequence continues at coordinate 61,166,416 of CM071595.1, read as the reverse complement.
TAGACCTGGAAACTTGGTTTCATCAAATGTGACATTCACACTTTATTAAATAATTTTGTGATCAATGACATAGACTTTGTAGGTTGTCCTTTCTAATCCATATCCCATGAAAATGCCGTTATAAGCTTCAACATCAAACTTTCCTTTCCTTTCATGGTTGTAAATCATCATGAAACACTTACTCCCACAGTATAGCCTTTGCTTTGTCTCCAAAGGTTATGATTGGGCCAGCTTTCTCAATATAATATGATAGTAGGGCCTTATCACATGTCATGTGCCTGGAGCATCCACTGTCAATGATCCACATGACTTGTTTCTTATTCTTGTCCTGCAAAATAGATGATATTTAATTTACATCTGGTACCCAATCTTCTTTGGGTCATGTAGATTCAGTCTCACAATTAACTTTACCATCATTCACATTTGAATCAACAATAGAAACTTCCTGTTTGACTCCTTTTGCTACCCACTCAGTTTTAGAATAAGATTTGGTCTTTTTCTTAGTGGGCCCTGCCTTTTTACTAACATCTGCAGGCTCAAAAGTCTCAACAGTTTTCATATAGGAGCATTTTTTAGTAGACAGAATAGGCAATTAAAACACATACTGCCACAATTAAAACACGTACTCATGGCAGTAATTTTACAGGGAATGCAATCAATGTTACTACACACACTCATAGTTCTTTGCATAATGGGGGTTCTATGTAAGTTACCATTAACCTTAGTCACATTATTCTTGTTCTCAGTTGGTTTCTTACAAACATGTGTTAAATGTTGAGAGGAGCCACAATTATTGCAAAGTTTCCTAGGAGCATTCTTAACATAAGTATAGTCATTCTTCTTGTTAATCCCTAACTTGCCATTCTCATTCTTAGACTTGTAGGCGCTTGTGTTGACAGAATGTCCTGAAGCTACTGTCGATTTACCCTTGACAGTACCTTTTGCACATGTTGTCATGACAGTAGGTTTAAAAGTTGATGTCTTGGGTACTGTTTTGACAGTATCATTGGAGGTTTCTATCTTATCCTTTTTGACAACATCTTTAGAATATTCTGTCTGATTGCTTGGCAAAGTTTCTGTCACGGAAGTCTTGATAGTATCTTTCCTTTCATTACGTGTGCTATCAGTACACTCATCTTCATCAAGAATCTCTTGTTTGATGAGTAAGGATTCTTCATCAAAATCAAGTTGAACATTTTTAAAAATTGGTTTGCAAACCTTTTTGAGAATATGGGGTTTGACAGCAATACCATCTGAACAATCATCAACAATAGATGCCTTTCTAGGTCTCCTACCATAGTCAAAACCTACTCCAACCTTCTGGTTCTCAGTGTGATTCTCATGATATTCCTGAACTATCTTAGATGAGTTTCTAAAAGCCTTAAGCTTAAATTCATTTTCAGCAATTTCATTTCTTAAAAACTCTTCTATCTCCTTGGCATAATTCTCTTGGGCTAGAGAATCTAATGGACTGGTCTTAAGCAGAAGCATTTCAGATTTAAGGGTTTCATTCTGTTTAGTTAACCTAGCAATTTCTTCATTAGCAGTAGATAAACTAGTATGAATATTAAACATCTCAACACTATCGTCAACAGTTTGCTTAAATTCAGCTTTAGACATGTCAAGTGAAGTGAGAGATGGTACCTGACTTGAAGAGCTTGATGCTTCATCATCTGATCTAGTCATGAGGGTTAAGTTCACATATTCCTCCTCTTCTTCATCATTGGATTCATCACAGCATTTGCCTTCAGCCACATAGGCTCTTCCTTGACTTTTCTTATACTGATTTCCTGACCCTTTGTCCATTTTCTGATTTTGCTTACCTTCTGCATTCTGTAGCAAAATGTCCAAGCTCATTGCAGTTATAGCATCTAAACTTCAACCTATCCACCAATCCTATTTTGTACCATCCTCTTGTACCACCAGTAGCAGCCTTTGATGCGCTTCTCTTGTTGAACTTGGATGTTTGACCCTGTGACTTGTATGGCTTTTCTTTTCTGAACCTTATATTCCTAAATCTCTTAGCAATATAAGCCATGGTTGGATTATCCATGCCTTCTATCTCCTCCAATGTATAGAAGTCTTCATCTTCAACATCCTTGAGTTACAGAACCACCTTCTTTTCATCATCCAACACCTCTTCTATCTTCAAAGATGGCACTTGTGTTTGTTGAGAACCTTGTGATAGTTTATTTGGTTGAGAGATGTGGGGTTCTTGTGCAACAAGGGCACCAGACATGTTTGCCATCATTCCTTTGGTTCCACCTTGGATAGCTCTCTTTTGAAAAAGTCCAAGTTCATAAGACTTAAGCACAACATAGAGTGTTTCAAGAGAAATAGTGTTCAGATTTCTTCCTTCACGGATGGTTATGACTTTGTGCTCAAGATGCTCAGGAAGAGTGAGCAAGAACTTGACATTAATCTCTTTCTTCTTATAGAACTTTCCATGGATTTGTAGCTCAGATAGCAACTTGATAAATCTCTCAAATATGTGATTTAGCTCTTCACCAGGTTTAGCCATGAAGGCTTCATATTGGGACACAAGAATCTGCCTTTGATTTTCTCTTACCTCTTCACTTCCTTCACAAAGCAGTTCGATCTTGTTCCACAACTCCTCGGCTGATAAGTATCCAATGATATTTCCACACATAGCTTTGTCCAGAGCGAGAGAGTCAAGCAAGATGAGTTGCAAATAGTCATCTAGAGCTACTTTTTCTTTCTCAGAATCAGTATACTCCGAGACTCTCTTAGCAACTCAGTATGCTGGGATAACAGTGTCTCCTACTGTAGCGACTGGTACTTCTTTTTGAGGAACACAAGGGCCATTCTTGAGGATTCTAATGTACAGTGGATTTGCAGCGTTGATAAACAACAAAATCTTCCTTTTCCATATATTTTAGTTCTCTTTATCAAAAGCTGGATTCTTGATACCACTTGATTTCTGTATACTCGATGCCATGATCTCAGATTAGTATGTCAATCTTTATGCTCTAATACCAGTTGTTGGTCCCTGAGTATTGCAGAAGGGGGGGTTGAATGCAATACTGATAAATTCAAATCTCTACTTCAACAACAATAACTAAAGATTCTAATTTATCAGTATAAGAAATACAATCACAAGTAGTAACTCAAGATATTTCTCACAAAATAAATGTTTTATTTATTTTGCAAAGTGTTTTGCTACAACCTAGAGAAAAATAGTTTTCTCCAGCGTGTTCTTGAGTGATACAGATAGAATGAGAGATAGATCTCTATAAATCTGAATTTAATCTACTATCTCTATCTGCATGGGTTGTGAAGCTACTGTCATTTTCAAGTGGCAGCTCCTTACAATTTGCACACACATGTGACTTTCCTAAATTGCTATACAATCAGAGTTATCAATATACATAAAGAAATCTGGATACATTCTAAATTGAGCTATCCCAATTCTAGTAAATGTTGATTTACCGTACTCTCGAATTGGTAAGCTTTGTCTTGTTATCTCTCAAGCTTTTGCCATAGTCTTTGCAGGTCTGCTACAATATTTGGATACCGCAACACGTTTGTTTCTTGAACATATCTTCTGTCACCTTGTTTGACTTGAACATAGTCTTTGTCGCCAAGTCCGCTGTCATGAGAATGTACTTTGGATGACAGTATGAATCCCCACCAATGTTGCTGTCAGGAATTCCAGACTTGCTATCAAAGTGTGAGAATGTTGTTGTCTTAATGCTTTCGCTAATGTTGCTGCCAGAGTGGATATTCTGTCATGACTTGTAAGTTGTAACATGTTGTCTTCTTGTAACCTTATTGTCAATGTTATGACAGTAACATTTTTATTCTTGCTGTCGACATGATGTACTTCTTGAGGCTTGAACAATTGAATGAACTTCTTCCAAGATATACATTTATTACATGACAGTAACTTATTTGGTTACAAGAACATACTCTGGCTGTGACAGTATGTTCTACTTAGTAAAAACTAAGAATGATAAAATCTAATTAAGTTGTCTCTAAGCTATCACCCATAAATCCCAACACACAATATTACTATGATCAAGTAGGCTTGTTATATAGATAAGTATAGACACACATTTGTAACTAATACTGATAATTCTTCTGGGTCTCAATGCCCCCTACTTCCAAAAGCGCAACAGCTGAGTTGTATTATAAGCACTATACTTTGTCACCGCATTATTTTCAGTGACTGATCCTTTGACAAATGATATAGAACCCAAAGAGATGTTTGAAAATGTACGGGGGGAACTCGGGTATTAGCCAATCGCAAAGATCCTGAAGATACATTTAAAGAGTAATTAGTTAAATGTAAACTAAATATAATAAACCGACATCTATACCAACAATGCTAAATATAAAACAAATTTCATTTATCTGTCCCCTCCTGCAATATCAGTAAATGGTTGAAGATGTTATACATGTATCATGAAAGTTTATTTATTACCTTCATTTAAATTTGAAGTTATTTCTATTACAAAACTAATGTTTAAAATATGATGTGGTACAACGTCAAATGTTAGTTCCTTGTCTTGTGGTTATTACTAAGTTTTTGTGCATAATTTGCATTTCAGAAAGTATGAACGATCATGCCATAAGTTAAAGATCTTATAACATATTCTATGACATAGTTTTTGCATATGTATTTTAAAAATAATACTTTAATTTGGTGGTGATGAATACCTCCATTCAACTTATACAATCAGGTCATATACGAATTCCATAGTTTTTTACTTTTAAATATACCGTGAAATGAATGTCCAATATTTAAAGTTTAGATAATATTTTGTATAACCTTTGTACATATTACTTATAAATATTTTATAAGTGATTTGTTCTCATAAGTTTATACCACTCATAATCTAATTAAAAACAACCATTATTTTATAAAATAAAGTTGAATAAAAATTTTACTTCATACAAGTAAGAACAAGTATATTTTTTAAAATTCATAATTACTGCATCACCTAAAAAATTTATAATTGAGAAATAAATAGTGTCCAAGTTTTCATTTTGCACCATAAAAAGCTCTTAAAATAACAAATACATAATTCCATTAAAAACTGCATAAAAATATTGTAATCATAACTCGAACATTTAATAAGTAGATTAAACTGCAACTCAGTAATATACAAATTTCAATAGAATAACAATTCATCGGTCTCAAATTCCCATGATCGATGATTAGTCGAGGAATATAATTGTTCTCAAGTTTTTTCAGCTAGTCTCAAATTTAGAATATATTATAATTTGAAATCACAACCGATGAACAACAAACTCAATCATAAAACACAATCAATCATAAAATGCGATAATTATATTATGACATAATTGATACAAATATATAAATACAAATATGCATTTAATTTGATTAATACTACAATAATATTGTATATGTGATATTATAAAAACTAAAACAATTATTTTTCATAAAAATAAGAACGAATCAGAAAAAATATTCAAAAAATACAACAACGAAAAATAAAAACTTTATTATAAATTTCTAACGAAATTCACCATAGAATAATCTCATCTATTCCTTTTACGAATTCATGTCATAGAATAAGGAGAAATACGCAATCGAGAAAAAAGTATGAATTGAAATAAATTCCACCACGGGATAATTCATGATGTTCATATTGATGTACTATGAAAACCTCTTTTTTCTGTTTTTTTGGTTCGTAGTGGTACTTGTAAGATCATAGAGGTGCTAATGATATCAACGATGATGGTGAAGTAGACGCATGTAAAAATAAGAACTATGAAATCAAGTTAACGTTGTTGAACATTGATGGAACGATTTTTGTCAAGAAGAAAAAAGGAGGTAGGGATAATTTTTTTTATTTTAAAAGACGAATTAAGATCAATCTATTTAAACTGAATCTTTCTGCACATTTTATAAAAATATTTCTAATATTTTTTGTTAATATGTATAATATACTTATATAATAGATCATTTAATTATAAACACATATAATGTGTCAATATTTTTCTGGTCATATTTATATTATGAATGAATTATACATTAACTAGTATGAAGTGTCAAATTTTCCTACACAAATTTTTTATTTCTTTAATTTTTTTGCATATAATTTGTGCAATATACAATATAAACTAAAAGGAGTCAAGTATGATAATTTAATAAATGTAATATCTTGTGGTAAAAATGAATTAAATAAATGAAATATCTAATTAAATTACTAAATAATATAGGTATTTAATAACCACTCACTTTCTTCATGGAGAGTAGTGCTGCTATTTCTTAATTTTTCGGTGGGTTTGAGGATATCGCGGCTTGTTTCTATTAATGTTCTTGATTTTGGTAGATCTCGCTTCTTAATGGAGCCTGATCCTACCCCGCTGGAAGGCTACGGCCCAGACGGCCACGACTACAACTTCAGTTACCTCGAAGGATGAAATGTGGTTCGAAACTAGAGTCATGATATTCCTTTTCTCTCTGTTAAAAATCAAGAAGACAATATCCAGTGTTGGAATTTTAGTTTTTCGGAATTCATATCAGTTTATCATTACCTTGAAAAAAAGAATTTTCAGCATCTGTCTAAGAATGAATTAAGGGATTGGATTCCCTAAATTCAATCAGTCTTTGATACTTCTCATGTTCCTCCGGCTCACTGTGTGAATACAAATCTTTGGCTGGCTTTTAATAGATACAACGTATTTGGAGCATTTTTGACAACTTTGTTCAGGTACGTAAGGACTTATGGGATACATCTTGAAAGAAATTATATGATTGGACAAGAATGTAATGTTTTATATGGAAATAATATCAATTTCTTTCTAATGAAAATTTTTCAAAATGAAAGAAGTTCTAGTAGGATGTTTATGAAAAATTTCATGAATTTGGAATGAAGTTATAAATATTGTATGAGGAAGTCATCCCATTATTGGTGTTCTACTTTCGAACTATGATGGGTTTCTTACCTATAACGGGACAATGCCTTTGAGTGTGCATCTAAATCCACTAACAGGAAGGCCCTATCCATCTGATCATATTTCATACATATTAGGTATTGGAAACATCGGTAATGTGATATGTTATTCAGTGAAAAACTTCTGGCTGGGAGAGGGTTGGGGAGGATATGGCATGGTGCCGGTAATATTATTCACTCAAGTTGCTTATCCAGTAGAAGTCCAAACACGTCTTTCACGTGATCTTGTACCCGATGACATTAATGGATATAAACATGAGATGCGTCAAACAACTTTTCCATCATTGATTAATCATTGAATTTGCCTTTCAAATACTTGATTTAAAGAAAACATACTCAATAGATAAATTAAAATGATCAAAACTTATAGAAATTTGCCTCGCCTTTGTCTCGCAGCATCATGCCAAATTAATTGTTCACTGTACTATCTTTATTCTAATGGATTCATGTCATTTTCTTTTATTCTAATGGATTCATGTCTGGACCTGTTTTGTAGTTTCCACTCGCTAGCTTGTTTAATTTTAATTATGCCTATAAACCTCTAGGTGTAATCTCCAAGGAGAGTGCAGAGACTCCATTTGCGTGCTTATAAATTGCAATTGTTTAACTTTGAATAAAAATAAAAAATATTATATGTATGGATTTAGTAGAAAAATTTGTTGGATAAACGAGTTAGCGGATCGGATTGGATCTGGTTAGGTCGAATAACCCATTTAATGAACAGGTCAAATTAGTATCAAAATTCTACGCTCAATTATTTATCGGATTAGATCCGTGTAAAAATTTTAAACATTTAGGATATGAACTTACGCAAAATGATTTGTAACCAGAAATTGACAATAATATAGTCAAAGAGAATATTGACTCTGCATGCTTGACTCGTAAACTATTTCTCCAATCATAAAATCCAAATTTTAAAAATTTAATTTTTAAAAAATAATACTTAAATTATTTTAAAAGAAATATTTTAAAGGTAAGGATATGTTAGTTCCAGAATTTTTGTACTTTGTCAATGACTAGGCATTATATTGACGACTAAGAATGGTGTTGACGACTACGATCCGAACGGGTACATGTTGAAGATGACTTGATACTTGTAACTGAGAATTCAACTGTACAACGTCTACAAGGTTGGAGAAGAGTAAGTAAGTTAGTAACCCGGTCAAATAGGAAGAGAAATACACTTGACGATTTGTATTGACAGGAATGGGACATCTGTGTGACCAAGTCTACTGGTCTACCACCTACCCTGAAAAGTAGGAGGAAGAATAGTAACCATCCCTATAACTTATCAACATGGGTAGATCCATTGCCTGAAGAAAAATGGGAGAATGATGGATTGTAGCTATATGTACACTCAAAACGAAGATAAACACAAGTGTTGGTCATTTATTACAAGAATACAAATACATAATTATATACTATACATATAGCTGGCGTGTATAGTCTGCAGAGTCAACATATACAATATGTTGTTCTTATATTTCATACTTTTGTACTTGTAACCAATGATTATACATTATAGTTGTTGGTCTCAGAGTATATTGCAGAAGGGGGGGTTGAATGCAATATAGATAATTTCAAATCTTTAGCATAACAACAATGATAAAGATTGTAAACTATCTACACAAGAATTGCAAACACAAGTAGTAATTCAAGATGTTCTCACAAAATAAATATTTTATTTATTTTGTAATGTGTTGCTACAACCTCGAGAAAAATGATTTTCTCAAGCTTTGACTTCTTGAAGGAAATCAATACAGAAAGAATGAGAGATGTGTCTCTATATAGACTAATCTTTCTCTAGCATCTCAGTCACATGGGTAGCGGAGCTGTTGTCATTTTCAAGTGACAGCTCCTTACAATTTGCCCACCCATGTGACTTTTCCTAAAATGCTATACAAACAGAGTTATCTTTAAGCATAAGGCATTCTGGGTTCTTTCCAAAATTAGCTATAACAATTCTAGTAGATGCAGACTTATCATATTCTTGAATTGTCGAGCCTCGTCATGTGATCTCTTAAGCTTCTGTCGTAGTCTTGCAGGTCTGCTACAATATTTGACGAATTGCAACAAATCTGTTTCTCGAACATCTAAACTGTCACGGGGGTTTGACTGAGATAAAATCCCCAAATCAAATAATTTAGTGAGACAGTAACCCTTGCTGCCAATTTTGCTGTCATAGGAATATTCAGTAGTTGACAGTATGAGCTCCCGCCAATGTTGCTGTCGGAACTCCAAACTTACTGTCAAGTGTGAGAATGTTGTTGTCCTTTGCTTCAGCCAATGTTGCTGTCAAATGAAACTTGCTATCGTGACCTTGCAACATGCAGTCTTCTTGTAACGTTACCATCAATGTGTTGAAAGTAACTTTATTATTGCTGTCGAACTGATGTATTCTTTTGAGGCTTGAACATATCAATGAACTTCTTCCAAGATACATACTTATTACATTTCAGCAATTATTTGATTACAAGAACACACTCTGGCTGTGACAGTATGTTCTACTTAGCCTATACAAATAAACTAAGTACTAGTTAAGTTGTCTCTACGCTATCACCCATAAATCCTAACAATCTCCCCCAATTTGTTTTTATGGACAATAACAAGAAATTCTCAATACAAGCATGCTGACAACTTAACTAACATAGATCAGAATAGGATTCTAGAACATTTCCAAGCATTTAGCATTACATAGGACAATGATTTAAAGAAAAACAAGTACTCCTCGAGGTTGAGTAGATATGAGATTTACTTATCTTGTTATTAAGTTTTCCTGTTCTGTCTGTTATCTCTCTTTCTGTGGAGAGCTTCTTCCAAGTACTTTCTGAGATCTGGCACTAGCTTCTTTTCATCAGTAGATACAACATCATCTTCAATCTCATCAATGTACTGTTGGATTTGTTTAGAAGAGACATTCTGAACATCTTTCAGATCAAACCATGATTCAAAATCATAAATGTAAGTTCTGAATTTCAAGATGTTGTTCTCAATCTTGAATCTTCAGCCAGGAAACGAATTCAAGGTCACTCTTCTGTTTCTGTCAAGTTTTGGATCTTCATCTCTCCTACTATCAAAAATAACTTCCAATTCCCATGCACACAGCATTTCCAGTTTGTGAGATGATCCAACAACTTTCCAGTATAGACCTTTCAGTACACTGGTCCTCAGCTTGTGAAAACTATCTGCATAGATTTCTTCTTTACCATCTATGATCCTGAAAGGATTTTCCAGTGCACATGGCTGATAGTTTGGAGCTTCACTGTTCATCTTGTTGACTTTCTTGCATTTTTCTTTCAGCTCAGCTTCCACTACCTCAGCAGTCTGTTTACCAATATTAGCTTTTCTCCTAGCAGCTTCAGCAGCTAATTCGGCTTCATAGGCAGCCATTGCTTCAGGTGTATAGGAGGGCATCCTTTCTGTCCAATCATACTTAGACAAAAGTTCTTCCTCATCTATACTCACATCCTCATTCGCATCATCGATGTTTCTTCAGTCACCATATCTCTCATAAAGTTCAGCATATCTTTCAGCATGGTACTTTTGGATGTGCTCCATGTCTTTCTTAGGAACATTTTCATACGTCCCCATAAGCTCCACCATTCTTTCCAGAACGAAGTAATTAACTCTACGCCTTACTTTTTGTGATGTTTGTTTGAGAGTGTATCTGTCTATTATTGTTGAGATATTCACCATAGTGAAGTCCTTCTCAACAAACATGACTTTTGCTTTATCTTTCCAAAGAATGTATCTGGATGCATATTCCTTAGAATTATCCAGCTCCAATTTGACTGAAGTGATATCTCGTGTCACAGCTTCCTTCTGGATTTCGAAGCTGTTTGTTTCTCTTCTTCGAATAGGCTTCTTAAGAAACACCATTCCATGCTTCTTTTTCCTTGCTGCAGCCTTTGTCTTGCCCTTTCTTGGAACTGTACGCCAGGCTTTTGCTCTTTGTTTTGTCTTCCTAGACTTGGATGTCTTGACAGTTTTGCCTATGACAGCTTCTTCATTCAAGCTCTTGACAGTGTCTTTCATGACAGTGTCTTCTTTGACAGTAGCTTCTTCGACAGTAACTTCACCATTCTTGACAGCTTCCTTGTTGACAGTATCTTTTTCAGCATGAAAATAGTCAATAACAAATCTTAAGATACTTCCTTCCAGTGTGTCAAAAATATCTGTTTCTCCCTCATCTTTAGCTTCAGCATCTTTCTTATCATCCTTGGGAGCTTCCTCCTGAGTCTGACTTCCAGTAATCTCAGCAGTTTCTTGACCATTTCCACTTGTACCAGATCCTCCAGTTCCATCAAGATCATCATCATCAAGGGTGTCATCATATGTGCAGCTTCCACCACTTTCACTTCTTCTGGCATTAGCTTCAGAAATCAATTTCTTCACTTGAGAGCTAAGACTTTCATCTCTCTTTGCCAGCAGTTTGTGAATAGCTTTGATAGCCTTGACTTTGTCTTTGTTTATCTTAGATTTGAGGATATGTTTCAGCACTCCCATAATTATGTTAGAATGCTATCTGGGTTCTTCACTTAGGATCAGAAATCGAATCCTTTTATCTCCTATGCTCGTGGTTATTCTGTAGCAAATACCATAGGGTTCTTCAATCACTTCTGGTAGCTTTTCTTCAATAAGACCTTTAATTTGTGCTAGCAGATCGTTATTGAAGATTGTAGAATTTGCTTTCACTTTCGTTCCTATGGCATTCAGCACTCTAGCTTGCAAACTTTGCAGTAGCTGCATTGTAATGAATATAGAGATGCCAGTTTTTAGATAAACATCAACTGCCCATCTTTTCTCCAGATTCACCTTCATAGAGATACTTGTTATTTTGTCCTTCAGTATTGGTGACAGTTTTGTATATACTCCTCCTGCCTCTTTTATGGCACTTTTCACTAATGCACTGAATTCTTCATCTTTGTTCTGCAAAGTACTCTCCATGTAGCTAACCATCATCATTTCTGCCTCTTCTGGACTATATTCACTTCCATCAGACCAAATGTATCCTGTTGTAGGATTTACCTTTTCAGGCATTTTGACTTTGCCTTTGCCGAGTCTGTTGGATTCTTCCATTTCTCTCCAATGTTTCTGCAGTGGAGTTTCCATGACTTCAGGAGCTGGTTCATTGATTTTCAGAGGAGGCAATGTTGATGTTTGAGCCCTTTCTAATTGCTCCAACACTTCTTTAGTCACAAACATTGGCTCACCATCTACTTCAACAGATTCACCAATTCCACTAGCTCTCAACTCTTCACCAAAGATTCTATCTTCATTTACATTTTGCTCCCCCTTACTTCCATCTCCATCTTCTTCCATATGCTCCCCCTCTCTTCTAGACTCCCCCTTGCTTGTTGCTCCACCTTGTGTCTCCTTCTCTACTGGACTTACAGTATTCTGATTTTGCATTTTATTCTGATCTACCACTTTCTCCCCCTTAGTTAAGTTGACAGCACTAAGGACAACAGAAAATGATAACAGATTTTGTTGAATCTCTGCAAAGCCAGTAGCTACCATGGTGGACAGAGCATCAAGTTTAGCTTCCATGGATGCACATCTACCCTCAAGGGATTTCAACCTTGATTTAGCTTGTTTAGAAGGACCATCAGACCTTAACCTTTTTGATGAGAAAGGAAAAGACTGAGGCAAGGAGGCTATGGGGTGTCTCACACTCTCATTGTTTTTCTGAGTGATCTCATCACTCCTAATAGAATGACTCTCAAGGCCTAATACCTTTTTGTGTGGGGTTCCCTCAAATTCACTCTGGACATGCTCAAGTCCCTCTCCTTTTGCCAGCTCATTTGGCTGCCTCTCATTTTTATGCTCACCTCTCTTTTCTTTTATCTCTCTTTTCTTTTGCACTCCCTCACTCATCCTAGATGCATGGGTATGAGTAGTACTTACATGCATTGAAAGAGAAGGTTTAGATTTTACTTTTCTGAAAGTAGAGATTAGCACATGATCATTATAAGAAGCATCTTCAACAATTACTGAATCTTGATCAAGCTGTGAAGAGGTGACAACATCTTTGCCCAAAATGTTACTATCCACAGGTGGGTTGACAGCAACTTTTGTGGTGTCTTTGACAGCAGCTGAGGCTGTGACAGCAACTTCCTGAAGGTCAGTTGCTTTTTGGAGGTTGACCAAGATGTTGGCTATTTCATTTTCTGGCAGATTTCCATCTTGATCTAGCTCAGTGTTTGAGGGAGTGGTATCCATTTCACTTTGAGAAATGGGTTCTTGTGGACCACTTGATGGGGGCATATCCATGACTTGAGATGGATGATCAAAACCTGAAGGGTTGGGACTGTCCCATTCTCTAGGTTGTTGAGAAGAAACAATTGATGGATTAGAGAATAAAGAAGGTGATGGTGTAGAAGAGATTTCTGGCTGTTCCACAGAGATAACTTGTGGAACATCAAGAGTAGAAGTTTCATCACCCTCACTGTGCCCTAACTCCATGTGCATTTCTGTAAATGTAGGCTCCTCATGAGTGAGTACATGAGGTTGTGCAGACTCTTTACAGGATGCCTTGGGAGACAGGCCAGTTTCAATAGATACTTCTTGTTGAGAAGAAACACCTAGGGATGTGTTTGATTCCCTTTTATCCTCCACAGCCGTTTATGAGCTGAGGGGTGGCTGACAGTGGTTTTGTCCCTCTTAGCTCTCTTCTTCTTAGACTCAAGAGGAACCACTGTGGGTTCACTTTTACTAACATCCTTATTTGCTGCACCAGGTGCAGTTTTTCCCTCAACATTCTCAGAACTACCACAAACTCCAGTTTCCAAGGGTCTTTTCCTGGATTCTTGCAAGGCTATTTTTGTGGCTTTTGTTTGTCTGGAAGGTCTGATTTGAATGAATGGTGTAGAATGTGGGTTTACTGAATTTGGGTCTAATTCAGCTTCATTCTCAAGGGAGAAGTTAACATACCCAGAAGGTAGTTCAAAATCAAGATTAGGCTCTTGATCAACCATGTGTTTGGTGAAACAGAGTGGAATATGTGTATTCAAATTTTATGAATTGAGTGATGTGTGTGTATTTCTTTTCAAAACATTGCACTCCATAACTAGAGATGCATTATCATCAGTACCACATAATGAATTTAAGCACATTGTAAGAAAGCAAGGATAGACATGTACCTTCCTGCTCAGAGCTGACTTGAGTTGACTCATAAGCAACTTTCCAACATCCACTTTGTAACCATGGACTAGAGAGTGAGTGAGCTTCTTGATGTAGGAGGGAATTCCTTTCCAGCCAGTGGTTTTGGTTGAGAAAACCTTCACCATGACATCAAAAATCATGCTCCATTCTTTTCTCAAAAACTTTCTGTCCATTTCACCAGTTGAGTACCAATTTGTTGTACCCTCTTCAAGGACAGGACCAGAATACATAATTTTCAAGAAAAACTTCTTCAGGGTTTCATCACTTGCAAGTTCCTTGTATTATTCTTTAGCTTGCAGTCCAGTTCCCAAAGCTTTGTTAATACCTTTTACTGTGAGGATGCAGGTAACCCCTTTGATTTTGCAGTTTATGGTGTCTTTTCCTGTACCTCCTGGAACAAAGGCAGATTTCCAGAATTCTTCAAGTCTTTCTAGGTCTAAAGATAGAGTAGAGGTTATAGCATGACCTAGATAGGACTTGTTTAAGAAGGATACGAGTCCTTTGAAACCTTCACCAACATCTCCAGCAGAGAGAATACCAGCAAAGTTTGTTTGAGAAGAGGATTGTTTTGGTGCCATTTTTGCTTTGAGTTTTGGGAGAGAGAGATTTTTGCTTTTGAGAGAGAGAGGTTATGTTGAGTGTTGTGTGTTTGACATTTGCTTACATGAAAATAGCAAATGTTTTACTGAAGAAGGGAAAGTAGCAATGTCTTAGCCCATTAATCAGTCACGTGGTGTTGTGGGTAGTTACTTTTTAGTGGCTGTAAATCGTGGAGGTAAAATCCCAATTAAATCGGTCCACTAATCTTGACAGTAACCTGTGCGCTGTAACAAATTCATTAGTAATTTAGGAGGATGACAACAAGTTTTGCTTGACAGTAACATCGGCGCAAGAACATGCTGTCACTATTAAGCAATTTATACAATTTCCTTTAAATTTTATGACAGAAACTTTTTCCGTTGCTAATAAGGAACTTGCTGCCAAGGCACATCGTGACAGCATCTTCATTTATTGATAGCAACTTGTGCGGAAATAATTTGTGTCATGAATTTTAATCGACTTCGCCCATTGCTTAAGAGTAAAATTACTAATTAGCATTTTAATCGATTTAAGCACATATTTGTTAAGCAAGCACACATCCACATACATCCACACACACAAACATACATGCATACAACAATAGATAATCGAGATGAGAGATGAGGCATGCAAGAGCACTGGGGAGACGAAACGATGAAATTTTCTTTAAAAAAATATTAAAACAATACAAATAGTTCTTAAGAACTGAACATTATTTCTTATTAAGCTCAACAAGAGCTTCCACCACCAGCTTCTCGATAACCATCCTTATTTCTTCTTCCTCAGTGATCCCTTTTGCATCCAGATAAGCTTGAAGCTTATCAAAGAAAGGACTGAGAGGATTCTCATCGGCAGCAGCAGTCTCCTCCATTTACTTAGGCACCTCCTTGCCTTTGGCTGAGCTTTCTGAAGTGGACATCTCAGAAACTTTCCTCTTGCTCATTCTCTAGAGTCTCTTAGTGTGTAATGAAGAATAAGGGTTTGGCCTCAGTCTTATTTATAACACATTAAGTGACGCTACAGCTTCCCATACGCTTCTTTTTAATAAAGTATTAAACTTTAAAAAAAACTGACTAATGCCTGAGCTCATTTGAAATGACACGACTAGTTGTCACTGGCACGCATATGGTTTAAGTTAATGTCACATGACTACTCATTACATAAGTTACAACAGGCATGTAATTTGAATTTAGCATAGTCATAGCAAACATGATGTCAATTAAACAAGTAACACATACGACAGTAACTTCTCATGACAGTAACATTGAAAGCTACGGTCACAAGCTGCAATTTAACCACTTTGAAAATGTAAAAACTAGTAAGTTAACATACCAGATTTAGCATTCCCAATTCACTTACCAACCTGTTGAAGGTTGCTTCATCTAGTGGCTTCGTGAAGATGTCTACAAGTTGCTTTTCTGTTGGAACACAAACCAGCTTCACAGTTCCCTTTTCAACATGCTCTCTGATGAAATGATGTCTAATATCAATGTGCTTCGTCCTGGAGTGTTGAACTGGATTATCTGAGATGGCTATGGCACTGGTGTTATCACAATAAATGGGAATATTGGATAACTCTAAACCATAATCCATTAGTTGATTTTTCATCCAAAGAATTTGAGCACAGCAACTTCCAGCTGCAATGTATTTAGCTTCTGCAGTTGAGGTAGACACAGAATGATGCTTCTTGCTAAACCATGACACTAATCTTCCACCAAGAAATTGACATCTTCCTGTTGTACTTTTTCTGTCAATCTTGCATCCAGCATAATCTGAATCCGAATATCCTATCAGATCAAATCCAGAATCTTTAGGATACCAAAAGCCTAAATTTGGAGTACCTTTGAGATATCTAAAGATTCTCTTGATTGCTACCAAGTGTGACTCTTTTGGATCAGCTTGAAACCTTGTACAGAGACATGTAGCAAACATAATATCTGGTCTGCTAGCAGTTAGATACAGCTGTGATCCCACCATGCCCCTGTAGGTACTAGAGTCCACTTTCTTTCCTTTAGGATCCAAATCCAGTTTAGTTGCAGTAGAGATAGGTGTCTTGGCAGGTGATGCATCTTCCAAGTTGAACTTTTTGAGAAGTTCCTTGACATATTTCTCTTGGAAAATGAAGATGCCATCAACCTTTTGATGAATTTGTAAACCTAGGAAAAATGATAGTTCTCCCATCATACTCATCTCATATTTGTTCCTCATAAGAGATGAAAACTTTTCACACAGCTTCTCATTTGTAGAACCAAAGATTATGTCATTAACATAGATCTGCACCAGAATTATGTCTTTGCCATGATGCTTGTAAAACAGTGTCTTATCTACAACACCTCTTACAAATTGATTCTCCAGCAGAAAGGTAGAGAGAGTATCATACCAAGCTCTAGGGGCTTGCTTCAATCCATAAAGTGCCTTGAACAGTTTGTGGACAAAGTCATACAATTCAGCATCTTCAAATCCAGGTGGCTGTTCAATGTACACTTCCTCCTCTAGCTCTCCATTGAGAAAAGCACTTTTGACATCCATTTGGAACACTTTAAAGTTACAGTGTGCAGCATAGGCTAGGAAAATTCTTATGACTTCAAGTCTGGCAACAGGTGCAAATATTTCATCATAGTCTATTCCTTCCTGTTGACAGTATCCTTTGGCCACTAGTCTTGCTTTGTTCCTTATCACGTTTACACCTTCATCCAGTTTGTTTCTGAAGACCCACTTTGTGTCAACAACTGATTTCCCTTTAGGTCTAGAGACTAGCTTCCATACATTGTTTCTTTCAAATTGGTTGAGCTCTTCTTGCATGGCTATCACCCAATCTGAATCCAACAATGCTTCATCAATTGACGTTGGCTCAGTTTGAGATAGAAAGCAAGAGAACATGCTATCAGCAGAAGCATTTTTCCTTGTCCTTATACCAGTAGTGGGATCACCAATAATTAGATTGCTGGTGTGATCTCTATTCCGCTTAGTGGTTCTAGGCAAGCTTCTTTCTTGATGTGCTTGATCAGTTCCTCTTTGAGGAGTTGATTCTCCACCATTGATGGTTTCTCCTTCATGTTCTTCAACATCTCCAGACTCATTCTCATTCTGATGATTTGGAGTTATTGTTTGAGACTGAGCTGGAGTTTGAGTAACATCATTGGTGTTGACAGCATCTCTTCCAAACTCAATGGACTGAGTGCAAGTAGGTTCATCAGCAACAACTTCTTCTTCCTCCAAGTAACCTTGATTTTCAAATCTAAGAGGCTCCAATTGACCATCCTCTTGTAATCCAGGGAACTTGGTTTCATCAAATGTGACATTTACACTTTCTTCAATGAATTTGTGATCAATGACATAGACTCTGTACACAGTCATTTCCAATCCATATCCCATGAAAATGCCTTCATAAGCTTTAGCATCAAACTTTCCTTTCCTTTCATGGTTGTCAATCATCATGAAACACTTACTCCCAAATACATGAAAATATTTGATAGTTGGTTTCTTTCCTGTTAACAGATAGTAAGGAGTGTTTCCATGAGTCTTGTTGATCAAGGTTTTGTTCTGTGTGTAGCAAGCTGTATTAATAGCTTCTGCCCAGAAATATGTTTGTAATTTAGAATCATTCAACATAGTTCTCGCAGCTTCAATGAGAGTTCTATTCTTCCTTTCTACAACTCCATTTTGTTGTGGTGTCCTGGCAGTGGAGAATTGTTGGACAATGCCTTCTTCCTTGTAGAAGTTTCCCAATGTGGCATTTCTGAACTCAGTACCATTGTCACTTCTCAGATATTGAATTTTTGCATTCGAAATTCTATTAAGAACTCTTATGTGATCAATGATTTCTTGAGCAGCTTCGTCCTTTGTCTCTAAGAACTTTACCCAAGTGTACTTCGAGTAATCATCCACCATTACCAGGGCATATCACTTTCTTGCAAGAGATTGAACATTTACTGGACCAAACAAATCCATATGAATTAATTTGAGTGGCTCAGTGTTGGTATTCACTTGCTTTGACTTGTGCACTGATCTTTTCAATTTACCCATTTGACAATCCTCGCACAATCCTTCTTGGCAGAATTCCTGTTGAGGTAGTCCTCTCACCAAATCCTTCTTCATCAGAATATTCATATTCTTGAAATTGAGATGGGAACACTTCTTGTGCCAAAGCATGCTTTCACCAACTGATGCTTTATTGTAAAAACAGTAAGCCTTGTCTTTCTTCACAGAATTTAAGTCTGCAACAAATAAGCTTCCTTTCCTGACTCCTTTCAAGAAGAGGCTTCCATCCTTCTTATATTAGATATTGCAAACCATCATATCAAAGTCAACCTTTAAACTGGCTGACACTGAGTAGGTTATGCTTCAATCCATCTACAAGAGCAATGTCTTCAATGATAACATTTCCAATTTCCAAACAGCCATATCCCACAATGTAACCTTTGCTGTTGTCTCCAAAAGTTATGATTGGGCCGGCTTTCTCCACAAAATGTGATAGCAGGGCTATATCACCTGTCATGTGTCTAGAACATCCACTATCGATGATCCACATGACTTGCTTCTGCTTTTTGCCCTGCAAAATAGATGATTTTAATTTGCATCTGGTACCCAAACTCTGTTGGGTCCTGCAGTTACAACATTATTATTCATATCATTCTGTTTCATATTTGAATCAACACTAGATACCTCCTGTTTGACTTCTTTCACAGTCCACCTAGGCTTAGAGTTAGACTTGGTCTTTCTCTTGGTGGATGTTGCTTTTTTACCAACATAGGCAGGCTTAGAAGTCTCAGCAGTTTGCATATAGGAACATCTTTCAGTAGACAGAATAGGCAAATTGAAACAAGTACTCATAACAACAATCTTGCATGGCATACAGTCAATATTATTACAGACGTCCACTTCTCTTTTCATGATGGGGGTTCTATGTAAGTTACCACTAACATTGGTCGAATTAACCTTGTTCTTGTTGGGTTTCTTACAAACAAATGTTAAATGTTGAGATGAGCCACAATTATTGCAAAGCTTCCTAGGAGCGTCTTTAACATGAGCATAGCTATTCTTTTTATCAATTCCTAACTTGACATTCCTATTCTTAGGCTTGTAGGCATTTGCCTTGACAGTATGTTCTGAAGTTGCTGTTGAGCTACCTTTGACAGTACCTTTCTTTCCCTCTATCTTGACAGCAGGTTTGAAAGTTGTTGTCTTGGGTTCTCTCTTGACAGTATCTTTTGAATTTTCTGTCATATCCTTGTTGACAGCTACTTTAGAACATTCTATTTGATTGCTTGACAAAGTTTCTTTCACGGGAGACTTGATAGTATCTTTCCCTTCATCTAGTGTGCTGTCAACGCACTCATCCTCATCAAGAAGCTCTTGTTTGATGAACAGGGAGGTTTCATCGAAATCAGCTTGAAGATTTTTGAAAATCGGTTTGTAAACTTTTTTGAGAATATGAGGTTTGACAGCATCACTATCATCAAGAGCAATTGCCTTTCCATGCCTCCTACCATACTCGAAGCCTATACCTATCTTTTGATTCTCAATGTGATTATTATGATATTCCTGGACTAACTTAGAAGAGTTTATAAATGCTTTTAGTTTAAACTCATTTTCCGCAATTTGATTCCTGAGAAATTCTTCTATTTCCTTAGCACAGACAATATCATTTTTCAATCTAGTATTCTCTTGAGCTAATGAATCTAGAGGACTGGTTCTAAGCAATAACATTTCATTCTCAGATTTGAGAGTTTCATTTTGTTTAGTTAACTTAGCAATTTCTTCGTGAGCAGTAGATAAACTAACATGAATGTTAAACATCTCAGCACTTAAATCTTCAATGGTATACTTGTATTCAGTTTTAGACATATCAAGTAATACTAGAGATGGTACCTGAGTTGAGGAACTAGAAGCTTCATCATCAGATTTAGCCATGAGGGCCAAGTTTACAAACTCTTCTTCTTCCTCATCTTCAGAATCATCCCAGCATTTTCCTTCAGCCACATAGGCTTTACCTTAATTCCTCTTAAACTGATTTCGAGATCCTTTTCCTTGATTCTGTTTTGGTCTTCTGTATTCAGTAGCAAAATGACCTAGCTCATTGCATTTGTAGCACCTGAACTTCGACCTATCCACCATCCCGGTCTTGTATCCACCTCTCGTAGCACCACCAACAGCTTTTGAAAAACTCCCCTTGTTGAACTTAGATGTTTGACCTGTGGCTTGTATGACTTGTCCCTTCTGAACTTGATGTTCTTGAATCTCTTAGCCATATAAGCCATGGTTGGATTATCCATGCTTTCAATCTCTTCTATTGTGTAGAAGTCTTCATCTTCAACGTCTTTGAGCTGCAGAACCCTCTTCTCCTCGTCATCCAACACTTCTTCAATCTTCAATGGTGGTACTTGTGTTGGTTGTGAACTTTGTGAGGATTTACTTGGACAAGCTACTTGTGGTTCATGAGCTACAAGGGCTCCTGACATGTTTGCCAACTTTCCTTTGGTTCCAGTTTGAATAGATCTCTTTTGAAAGAGTTCGAGTTTGTATGATTTGAGCACACCATAAGAGTTTCTAGAGAGACATCACTCAAGTTTCTTCCTTCTCTTATGGCTGTGACTTTGTGCTCAAGATGCTCAGGGAGAGTGAGCACAAATTTGATGTTGATCTCCTTTCTATCATAGAACTTCCCATGAATTTGTAACTCAGCTATTAGCTTACTGAACCTTTCAAACATGTGTGTGAGTTCTTCGTTTGGCTTGGACATGAAGGCTTCATATTGTGATACAAGGATTTGCCTTTGATTTTCTTGGACCTCTTCACTTCCTTCACACAGCAGCTCTATCTTACCCCACATCTCTTTTGCAGATGAACATCCCATGACATTACCACACATGGCTTTATCTAAAGTGAGAGAGTCGAGCAAGATAAGTTGTAAGTAGTCATCCAAGGCTACTTTCTCCTTTTCGGTCTCTGTGTATTCTGAAGGCCTCTTGGCAACCCAATGGGCTGGAATGATTTTGTCATTTATAGTAGCACAAACTACTTCCTTTTGAGGAATTAAGGGGCCGTTCTCAAGGATTCCCATGTATAGTGGATGGGCAGCTTTGATAAATAACAAGATCTTTCTTTTCCAGATTGTAATTCTCTTTATCAAAGACTGGAATCTTGATACCACTTGACTTCTGAACACTCGTCATGATCTTCATATTTGTATATCAATCTGTTGCTTTGATACTAGTTGTTGGTCCCGAAGTATATTGCAGAAGGGGGGGTTGAATGCAATATAGATAATTTCAAATCTTTAGCACAACAACAATGATAAAGATTATAAACTATCTACACAAGAATTGCAAACACAAGTAGTAATTCAAGATGTTTCACAAAATAAATATTTTATTTATTTTGTAATGTGTTGCTACAACCTCGAGAAAAATGGTTTTCTCAAGCTTCGACTTCTTGAAGGAAATCACTACAGAAAGAATGAGAGATGTGTCTCTATATAGACTAATCTTTCTCTAGCATCTCAGTCACATGGGTCGCGGAGCTGTTGTCATTTTTAAGTGACAGCTCCTCACAATTTGCCCACCCATGTGACCTTTCCTAAAATGCTATACAAATAGAGTTATCTTTAAGCATAAGGCATTCTGGGTTCTTTCCAAAATTAGCTATAACAATTCTAGTAGATGCAGACTTGTCATACTCTTGAATTGTCGAGCCTCATCTTGTGATCTCTTAAGCTTCTATCGTAGTCTTGCAGGTCTGCTACAATCTTTGACGAATTGCAACAAATCTGTTTCTCGAACATCTAAACTGTCACGGGGGTTTGACTGAGATAAAATCCCCAAATCAAATAATTTAGTGAGACGGTAACCCTTACCGCCAAGTTTGCCGTCATAAGAATATTCAGTAGTTGACAGTATGAGCTCCTGCCAATGTTGCTGTCGAAACTCCAAACTTGCTGTCAAGTGTGAGAATGTTGCTGTCCCCTGCTTCAGCCAATGTTGCTGTCAAATGAAACTTGCTGTCGTGACCTTGCAACATGCAGTCTTCTTGTAACGTTACCATCAATGTGTTGACAATAACTTTATTATTGATGTCGAACTGATGTATTCTCTTGAGGCTTGAACATATCAATGAACTTCTTCCAAGATACATACTTATTACATTTCAGCAATTATTTGATTACAAGAACACACTTTGGCTGTGACAGTATGTTCTACTTAGCCTATACAAATAAACTAAGTACTAGTTAAGTTGTCTCTACGCTATCACCCATAAATCCTAACAATAGTGGATTATTTTGGCTGGGACAATCCCACCTTCGGGTTTTAACCTTTTACAAGGGGTTTTTCATGTCACCAAAATCGTTTCTGTCCTTGTTCTTTCATTTATATTTCTTACATGTTAGTTAACTTTGATAATCGTCCATCAACACTAAATTATTTAGACTTAGCTATTGACCTTACAAAATTTTACCAAAATAGGGTTATAGAAAAACTTGAATAATATATTGCTTGAGTTATCTTTTACAATGGAACTGTATGGCTTTATATAACCAAGTACAAGAGAAAATATTGGACATCATAATCCAATAATTATAGTACATCCCAGATTTGTAGCACCCAGCTAATGTTAGCATATTATCTACTAATAATCAAGATAATTCCACAATGTTTACCTTAACATTCTTTTTACTCCCCCTCAAACTCGTCCATGGAGATGAACAGAGGCCAAGTTTGTTGCACAACTCCTGAAGTTGGGGATGTGGCAAGGACTTGGTAAATAAGTCAGCGAGTTGATGTTTTGATGGAAGAAAATGAGTGATCAAATGTCTACGTGTAACCTTTTCACGAATGTAATGATAATCAATCTCAATGTGTTTTGTCCTTGCATAAAACATAGGATTATTGTCATATAAAGGGCACTTAAGTTGTCATAAAGTAATGTTGGAGTGGAAGGAAGACGGAAGCCAATATCGTGAAGGAGGAAGGAAAACAAAGTAATTTTTACTGTAGTGGAAGCCATGGAGTGATATTCCACTTTGGCGCTTAATCGAGCCACTATCGGCTGCTTCTTTGCTTTCCAGGATATGCATGTATCTCCCAAGAATGTACAGAATCCACTAGTAGATTGCCAAGAATTCGGATAACATGCCCAGTCCGCATCGGAATAGGCGAGAAGATTTCCATTAGTCGAATATGGGTAAACCATAGGTAAGTGTAACGTAAGATGCGTTCGATAAGTTGATAATGTTCCACGGTCGGTTTTGCCATAAACTGACACACATAATTAACCTGAATGATATTTCTGGGCGGGTGATGGTTAAGTATTGTAACGCACCCACACAATTTTGGTAGTGAGTAACATCTTTATATGGAGGAGAATTCTCAGAAGTAAACTTTGTTGATTCCATTGGGGTGGAAACAGGTTTGCACGCGTTCATGCTAGCACATTCCAGAAGATTAGAAGAATATTTAGATTGAAAGAGGTGCATACCATTTTAAAATCGAGTCACTTCAATACCAAGAAAATAATGGACAAATCTCAGATCTTTCATTGCAAATTCTTGGTGAAGCTGTTGAATAAACCTCTCAAGAAACACTTTATTGTTGCTGGTTACAATCATGTCGTCAACATATAGTTGAGAATAAGGAGTGCCACATATCTCGATTTTCGGGCCGAGCGGGAGGTGAGGCCATAAGAGAAGATTGCCTTCCCGGAGTCATAAGGGACTAAAAGTAGTGCGTCTTCGATCTGATCGCCCATTCGCGTTTAGGTGTGATTCAAAGAGGCCGCGGTAACGTGAATAATATAAATTAATCAGTTGTGCTACAAAAGAAACCCATTTGCAAAAGATAACCACCAAAACGGTCAAACCCAAGACCGTGATGTAGTACGAATAAGGTTGTAAATGACCTGAGCTGGTCGTTGAGTTCGGCTAAACTCAACTCAATGAAAAATCGAGCTCGAGTTTAAACAAAAAATTATGTTCGATAAGTTTATCGAGTCGATCTGAGTTTTATGAGTGTTCGACTCAAACTCGACTCGAGATTGACTCGAACTCGACTCGGCTCGGTAAACTCGACTCGATAAGCTATATACATAAAAAAGTATTATTTTATTTATATAAGTCATATATTACAATACATGAATACAAATATACAATAATATGTAGATAATAGATTAACTACTAATCATCTAATCTCTCATCATCCATAAAATTAAAAATAAAATGCACTAAATATTAAAAAAAAAGTATCAAATGAAAAAACAATTAAATTTTATTGATAAACTCGAACTCAACTCGACTAGACTCGGGTTCGACTAGGCTCAAAATGTTCGTGAACAACTCGAACTCGACTCCTTTCTTAATGAACTCGAGTTCGAATAACAAAAATTGAACGATATGGTAATCGAGTTTGGCACGACTCGTTAAGAAAAAGCTTGAACTCGAACTCGCTAAACAAAAACTCGATTCGACTCTGTTTTTTATAGCTCTAATTACGAAGGCCATAAATTGATTTCTTAAGATGACAAACATGGTTGGGTCGGAATGGATCAATGAAACCTGGCGGTGTCATGTAGACTGGTGTATATAAGTAACCATGCACATCTAGTTGACGAATATCCCAATTATGCGTAGTAGCAATAGTGAGGACAAGATGGATACTAGCTGGTCGAACTACTGGTGCAAAGGTCACATAAAAATCTATACCTTCTATTTGGTTGTAACCTTTTACAACCAGGCGAGCTTTTATCTTTTCAAGTGTGCCATCAGCATTGAGTGTTGTCTTATAAAATGTAAGAACCCAGGTTTTTGTAATATTTCTAAAATGATCATAAACGGTGATTGGTGGAGGTTATGTAAAGTTTTTAAGATCATATTATATGAATGAAGAAGTATTTATACTTTTATGGATAAAGTATTGTTGTACCAAGAAGAAAGGGAATGTAGAAACTGTCAGATTACGTAGATTTTCACTTTTATTAAATATTGGTATAAATATGGGATATTGAGGTTAAGAAAATCTTTAAGCTAAGTTAAATACCAAGGCAAGGAATTATGTAATTTATTAGAAATTTCTACGCGACGAAACGCTTTTACAAGAAAATCTCTAAACTTGCATATGGAATTAAATGGTAAGCATTGGTTGATTAATAGGTGAGTAATATACCTGCAATTTACCATGTAATAGCCATGCAAGCCAAGGAGCATTGGATGCTAATCAAATACGGCAAGTCATGATTATTTAAACCAAGCATTGTATACCACTTTTGGGACAAATTGCCAATTACCTTTCTTTTGCAAAATTACTTTGGAGATTACCTTGGGTAATTGATAAGTGCTGAAGTATGATGGATATATATCAATTATACATATCATTTTATCAATTACATAAGAAAATATAGCAAAAGCTCTCCCCCTCCATTTTCTATATTTTCTGCCAAAAACAGAGCAGCCACTTCAACCTGCCAGAACTTCCTCATTTCTCAATGAAATTTTGTGTTCTATAGCTTTTGGGAAAGGTATTGAGATGCTCTACAACTCCTCTTTAGAAGCCTCGTCCAGAAAATCAAGGTAAGACCCTCGTTTGTCCAGTTCTTTCAAGAGTGGTAATGCTGACTACGAAAATTTTAAACTTGGTTGTTTAGGTCTTGAAGATTAAAGGTTGTTAAAGCTATCTAAGGTGTTTTTAAGGAAAGTCAAGCTTGGTTAAGGTTGTTAAGACTCCAAGGAAGGTAAAACACTCACACCCACCTTAACCTTTACGAGCTATAAGTTGATTTGAATGGTTGATGCAAGTATGTACATGTTTAAGGGGATTGTGATGTTTTAAGCTTTATAAGTATGGGTAAAGTTTTGGATAGTGATAAATGGATGTTACCACTGGGCTTATAGATCCTTGATGATGTTTATATGATCTTGATGGTGTATGGTTGAATAAAGTGGTTAGATGGAGTTCATGGAATTTGGAAATGTTCGGTTTATAGTCGTTATACTGTCGAAATTTCATTAGATCATTTCAGCAGTTAATACCGAATTCAACAAATGTTTTCTTGGTAAGTTTTTGGCCATAAACCAGTAGGACTTGTTTTGTAGTTTGTTTTGACACAAAGATCATGTGATTACGATTTACGGTTTATGAGATATGCTCGTTTTAGTGAAACCGGTTAAAACGGATGAATCGTCACTGACTTTACCAAGTCAAACGAGCCCTTTAAAAATGGTCTGTGATAATGAAATTTTTACAGGGGGTAACTTAGTCAGTTGTTAAGTCCCTGTAAAAATTTGATGACAAAAGGCTTAATTTTCGATTTTATAGAAATGTTTAAGTCAAGAATGCGCATGAGAAACCACTGCAGAAAGAAGCTATATTTAGAGCAACAATTGAACTAGAAAAACGATGTTCTTAATTATGAAATTTGGATGAAAAATCCTCTGGACAGTTAATAAGAAGTGAGAAAAAGAATTTCATGAAAAAGTTTATTTTTCAATTTTATAGAATTTTTCGAATCATAGTTGCGCAAGTGAAAAACCCTTTTAGGGGACGAATTAAGACGAACTTTTGTTTCGTTGAAAATGACCTTTAACGAAAGTCGTTACGAGACCATTTATTATCCAAAAGTGGTTAAAGGATATCATGGAATTATAATAATCGAAACGTGTAATAAGGATGTATCGTTACGAAGTTGTGTCTTTACGTGAATAGTCGATTATTATAGATCATCACACTAGAGACAGGGCCCAGACTATTCCGTATTGATTATTATACGAACTAACCGAACCGTATTGTTTAACGAACTAACCGAACCGTATTGATTATTATAGATCATCACACTAGAGACAGGGCCCAGACTATTCCGACACTATCAGGCAAGTTTTCGAAACTTGTACTTCAAGTATTTTCAAACTGTTGTTGTTGTGGTATAACTGTTATGAACTATTTTAAAATTATTTTTGCGAATCAGCATGAAATATATGGTTTATTTATGTTGATTTATAAACCTGTTTAGTAAGTACGTATGCATGAATACATATATACATGTATGCGATGATGTGTTAAAAGTTCCAAGTAGGGTACGATAATACCCTTTCTTAGTAGGGGAGTCGGAGATATTTCATCCAGATAAGGACATAAAAACCCGGAAGTCACCGGAGATGTTAAATGACGTATATTTTGTTTTAAAAATGTTCCAATAGTTATAAATTGGATATTTCCGTGTTAAAAATCCTTTCAATGATGTTAATAAATATTATTTGAATATTTAATAATAAGTTGAATATTATTCTCGTTTGAGAATAATTATGAATGATTTTATTTAATAAATATTATTTAAATATTTATTGAATATTCCAAGCTGATTATTGATTTAATAAATATTATTTGAATATTGATTAAATATTCCAGGATGATTTAAAAATCGTATTATTTATTTTAAAAGTTATTTAGAACTCAAAAAAAATTATTTTAAATATTTTCTGATCGTTGGAAAATTATTTAAAAATAGTACAGGTTCCCATTTCTTCACTAGTATAGCTTCATTCATAAAACGTATCGCTATCTCGCTCATACTCATTAAAATTCCGGAACCCAAGGTTTTGGGAGCTAGTATTAATTATTTTCTCCCTTCGCTACCAATAAGAAATGCACCCTACCTAGTAAGGAGGGGCTCAGGTTTGACTAAACACTCCGACCAACTCCCAAATTATGTTTGATGATGCGATTCTTAGTAATCAAAATCCGTTGACTAAAGTCAACCCACACATCAGAGTTACTTCCTCAATTACTCATGGAAGTAAAGTTAGTAATGATTATTAAACCAGTTGTCAAGCTTTGTGCTTGGGGGAAACTGAATTAAATTCTGTTCCTATGATGCATAGAATTCTCTCAGGGATTGGAGCAAGAGGGGACATCGCCTTCGGGCGTAGTCCAAATATTAAGGTCCATATGCGGTCAGGGTGCGACCCGATAAGGGAACGTCGTCCTTCTACTAGTAGAGAAGCAGAGGCACGATATATTGGCTGATCACCAGATATCGTGGAAGAGGCTCCAGCATAATCCCATTCTTCCAATTGGAATTGTACTGTAACACTGTAATGAAAGCCTAGATGCTCAATTAGCGATAGTGTTAACAGAATGATGAACTATTCAAAGTACCTCAGAAATTCTTCGTTATATTTCTGGATAAAGAATGAAAAATGTTTAATGATGGTACAATATCAGTATACAATATGGCATATGGTTTATGTTAACAAAAGTACTTTGAAAACTATTATTATATGGCTGAGCTGTATTGCTCACTCTTGCTTTTCTTTCATATATAACACCACACAACAACAGATACTCATGGCAATAACAAGGCAGACCCTCCGCAAAAGCGTGCTAACCGGTCAGCAGTTTAGGAGACTGTTTACGAGGCAGGTGCCAGGGCAGCACCCAGTAGCATTACCACAGGTGAGCAGACTAAGTTGGATAGGTTTAGAGCTTAGGTTGGTTAGATTTATTTACAAGCATGACTTGTGTAAGTTTCTAAAAACCAAACCTCTTTTTGTACGCAAGTGCCACCTTAGATGGTAATTCCTTTTTAAGTTGAACTTTTGAGATTATGACAATTTGGGTTTGTAATAACTATTTCAAGATGGTTGTAATAACTTAGTAACATTTTAATTTCGTCTATGAGCCTATAATCTGTAAATGTTGTGTGTGATTGAGGGGTCACGGCATACTAAAATGAAGATTAAGACTAAAGAATATTAAAATGGGAATTAAGGATAGAGTGACAGCCTGGATCTCCGACCCCGGATCTAGGGGTGTTACAGAAATGGTATCAGAGCATTAGGTTATAATCTCAGAGACGATAGGAAGGTTTAAGGACCCAAACCCTTACCGAAACATATTCGGGCTAATAGACATAGCCCTAACAACCTTAAGCCCAATAAGGGAACTACTTATCAGAACCTCAAGAATAGTAACATTTTTACCTTTTTGTGTAGATACCCGAGGATGTAGAGCTACCTGAGAGTTCCGAGCAGCGACATGATGATGCTCTTCTGAGAGTTGTAGATGAGCCTGATGTTGAGACAAATAGAGAGATAGTCTAGGAGGAGGATCCCAGAGTTGATGACCCTATTCCTGTAGAGGACCTAGTGGATTCAGATGAGCCAGATAGTGACCCAGAGGAGGACCCCATGGACGATGTTCCAGATGACCCCACACCCGGAGAGGAGCCTGAGGATGAGGAGGTGGTTTGGACTGATATCCCTATGCACTCCCCTCTCCTCAGAGAGGATTCATCCCCTAGTGGATTTCATTGGGATACAGATATGGATGGTGACTCAGAGGAGCCTATTTAAGAGGATGGAGAGACTGAGGTTGCCCCGGAGAGCGAACCGGTTAGTCCTCCCATACAGGTTGTTAGAGCCACTGAGTACGACTGGATGGTGACCCGTATGACCACCGACCTGGTGGCAGCGGAGGCCCGAGTAGCTGAGCTGAGGTTCCAGCTAGCTGAGGAGAGACGAGCGAGACTATAATCCTAGGGGGGAGCCTCTAGAGCTAGACAGATGAGGCGGGCAGTCCTGGGGATTGAGAGGAGGGCTCTCATCCGACTTAGAGCACTTCCACGTTCCCACCGCAGGAGGAGGATCCGCAGAAGTGATGCAGAGAGAGTCCTTTCGAGGACTATGCGTCGAGTTGGGGAGGCGATACGCTTTCACGCAGATTGATGGTTGGTTGACCAGTTCAGTCTTCTAGTACAGAGGGATGTTGTAGTAGTTTTACTTTTGATAGCGATGTCAGTCCCGTAGTATATTTCCTCTGGATAGAAAGACATGTTAACTTGCTTTTGATGTACTTTTATATATTTCAGTCTTATGTTGTACTTGAAACCTTGACTCTGAGAAGTCACTAGCATTAATATGACGTAATTTTCGTTTGATTTTAGCAATTGTTTCCATTTAAGTTGTCATATACATATGATGCCATATATGCCTGTAAAAGATTTCACCTTCGAGGTGCAAATCACAGAAAACCAGACTAAGAAAATGAGGAAACCCTAACAGAATTTTTATATATTTATACTTTCAGAAAAATGCCACCAAGGAGAAACACAAGAACTCACCCTACCGAGTCCGCCACTCATGGTAGTAACCAACACAGGGAAGAAGAACGCCGTCACCCAGAACCGGAGGATGAGGAAGATGAGTACAATGAGTTTGAAGATGAGGATTATGAGGAAGAAGAAGAGGACCCTATGGAACAGTTTATACGCCTGATGAGGCAAAATATGGAACGCCAGCGACCACAGCCACCACCTCGCGGTCCCAACAATGCAATAGCCAATGCCTTTAAGGCATTTAAATCAATTAAACCCCCAGAATTCCAGGGGACAGCAGACCCCGTTGAGGCCAGGGCTTGGTTGAAGGAGATGGAAAAGACCTTTGAGATTATGGGCATTGAGGAAGCCCAGAAAACTATCTTTGCTACATACCTGCTTAAGGGAGAGGCCAACTATTGGTGGGAGGCCAAGAAAAATGTGGAACCAGCTGGAGTGGTTATATGGGACAGATTCACAGAGTTATTCTTGGAAAAGCACTTTCCAAGGTTTATGGAGACCCAAATGGAACTCAAGTTCCTAGAGCTTAAACAAGACAATATGACTGTAGCTGAATATGAGGCTAGGTTCACTGAGCTATCAAGGTTCGTTCCAGATTATGTGAACACTGAAATTAAGAGGACAAGGAGGTTTCAATAAGGATTGAAACAGTGGATCCAGAATCGTGTCGCGGTGTTAGAAATTACAGATTAGGCCACTCTAGTACGGAAGGCGTCAATTGTGGAGGCAGGAAGTGAGCAGTCCCAGAAGGACAAGATCATGAAGAAAAGGAAGTTTGAAAGTCGAAGTAGTAGTGCTGCAAGTGGGAGTTTCTCCAGCAAGTTTGTTAGAGGAACGGTGACCCAGCCAGCCAAAAGCACAGGGTTTAACAGAGCAGAAAGCAAGAGTGTTGGCCAAGGAGGTGGGTCAACCAGGGCACCCATATCAGGACAGTCGCGCCCTCCCCTACCAAATTGTAAGACTTATGGGAAGAAACATTCAGGAGTATGTCTCCAGGGTACGACGACGTGTTTCAAGTGTGGACAGACCGGACACTATTCCAACAATTACACCCAGAGGAACTCAATCATGAAATGTTTCCAGTGTGGAGGTACGGACCACTGGAAGAAAGACTGCCCTAAACTGAAACCGATAGGATCAAGGATGAGCGGTACTGCATCCAATCGACCACCCACCGCTAGAACTTTCAACGTGACAGTGCAAGATGCAGTGAGGGATGAGGATGTCATTGCAGGTACCCTTTCCCTTAACACCTTGAGTGCAAATACCTTGTTTGATTCTGGAGCTACTAAGTCTTTTATATCACAAGATTTTGCATGCAAACTAAACTTGAAACCAGAAATGTTAAGGAACGACTAATGGTAGAAATAGCTAACCATGAAGTGGTTCTTGTGAGCCAGATATACCCTAACTGCGATATAGTTATAGGAGGACACAACTTTCGGGCAGACCTAATACCGTTTAAGTTAGGCGGATTCGATGTCATCTTAGGAATGGATTGGTTGGCAAGTAATGGTGCCCAGATTGATTGCAAGAGCAAGAAAGTCAAGATAAAGGTGTCAGGAAAGAAAGAGGTCCTATTCAAAGGACAGCGACAGACTCAGAAATTTTTGACTGTTACCCAAGCCAAGGAATTAGTACGAAAGAGCAGCGAGGCCTACTTGGCTTATGTAATAGATACGAAGCAAGGAACCCCTGGACTGAAGGACATTCCAGTTGTTAGGGAGTTTGAAGATGTGTTTCCAGAAGATCTCCCTGGGTTACCACCCGATAGGGAGGTCAATTTTGCGATAGAATTAGCACCAGGAACTACACTAGTTTCTAAAGACCCTTATCGATTAGCCCCCGTCGAGATTAAAGAACTGGCCACTCAGTTGCAAGAACTGTTAGACAAGGGCATGATAAGACCAAGTTTGTCCCCGTGGGGTGCCCCAGTGTTGTTTGTAAAGAAAAAGGATGGTAGTATGAGGCTATGTATAGACTACAGAGAGTTGAATAAGTTAACCATTAAGAACAAGTACCCCTTGCCTAGGATTGACGACCTTTTTGACCAACTCAAGGGAGCAGTTCACTTTTCGAAGATAGACCTGAGAACGGGGTACCATCAGTTAAAGATCAAACCGGAAGATATACCTAAGACTGCTTTTCGCACTAGGTACGACCATTATGAGTTTCTAGTGATGTCCTTTGGACTGACTAACGCCCCCGCGACATTCATGGACTTGATGAACCGAGTATTCAAACAATACCTAGACAAGTGTGTCATAGTTTTCATTAACGATATTTTGATTTATTCAAAGACTGAGGAAGAACATGCGGAACACTTGAGGATAGTCCTAGGAATCCTGAGGGAAGAAAAGTTGTATGCCAAATTCTCTAAATGCGAATTTTGGTTGAGGGAGGTACAATTCTTAGGTCATGTGGTTAGTAGTGAAGGAGTACTAGTTGACCCTGCCAAAATAGAGGCAATATCAAAATGGGAAAGACCGACCACCCCGACCGAAGTAAGAAGTTTCGTGGGACTAGCCGGGTATTATAGGAGGTTTGTGCAAGACTTTGCCAAACTGGCAGCCCCATTGACCCGACTCACCAGAAAGACTGAAAAGTTTGTATGGAATGAGAAATGTGACGAGAGCTTTCAAGAGCTAAAGAAAAGATTAATGACCGCCCCAGTGCTAGCACTGCCAGATGATAAGGGGGACTTTGTGATTTATAGTGATGCATCGCATAAAGGACTAGGTTGCGTGCTCATGCAGCACGGTAAGGTGATTGCATATGCTTCCCGACAGTTAAAGGAGTATGAAGTAAGATACCCTACCATGATTTAGAGCTAGCCGCGATAGTCTTCGCATTAAAGATATGGAGGCATTACCTATATGGAGAAAAGTGTGAAATTTACACAGATCATAAAAGCCTCAAGTACATCTTTACCCAGAAAGAATTGAATATGAGACAGAGAAGATGGCTAGAGTTAATCAAGGATTACGATTGTGAGATTCGTTATCATCCATGAAAGGCCAATGTGGTGGCCGATGCCCTTAGCAGGAAGGAAAGGCTCAAGATGATGAATTCAACAAAAGAATTGATAAAGGAAATGGAGAAGCTAGAAATTGAAGTTAAGACATTGAGAAGTAGCCAAGAAGTGTTAATGGGAATTCAGATCCAGCCTCCATTATTGGAAAAGATTCGAATGTGCCAAGAGCAAAAGATGGAAGAGGAAAAGAACTCGGAGGAAGAGATATTGACCGGGGAGGAAATTAAGTGCGAAAGAGATGCAGGAGGAATCATGAGATATGCAATGAGAATTTGGGTCCCAAATGTTCAGGAACTAAAGGATGAAATCCTATATGAAGGACATAACTCAAGGTACTCTGTGCACCCAGGTACCACGAAGATGTATAGAGATTTGAAAGAATACTATTGGTGGCCCAACATGAAGA
Source organism: Saposhnikovia divaricata (assembly GCA_036435485.1). Lineage (NCBI taxonomy): Eukaryota > Viridiplantae > Streptophyta > Magnoliopsida > Apiales > Apiaceae > Saposhnikovia > Saposhnikovia divaricata. The sequence continues at coordinate 61,132,191 of CM071595.1, read as the reverse complement.
AGGATGTGACAGAATGGGTAAATAGATGTTTGACCTGCCAACGGGTAAAGGCAGAACACCAACAACCTAGTGGACTACTGCAACCCCAAGAGATTCCAGAATGGAAGTGGGAGCACCTAGCCATGGATTTTGTAGTAGGACTCCCAAGGACCAAGACTAACCACGATGCGATATGGGTAATCGTCGATAGGTTGACCAAGTCCGCCCACTTTCTCCCAATTAACGAGAGGTACACGGTCGATAGATTAGTAGACATCTATATAAGGGAAATTGTGGTACGACATGGAGTTCCCGTGACCATTGTATCCGATAGAGACCCGAGGTTTAACTCCAGGTTCTGGAGGAGCTTTCAAGACTGTGTGGGAACCAAGCTAAACATGAGTACTGCATACCACCCCCAGACTAACAGACAAAGTGAAAGAACATTTCAGACCTTAGAGGACATGCTGAGAGTGTGTGGTATGGATTTCAAGGGAAGTTGGGAAGAACACTTACCATTGATTGAGTTTGCTTATAACAACAGTTATCACTCGAGTATCGGAATGCCCCCATATGAAGCCCTCTATGGCCGAAAATGTCATTCTCCCTTATGTTGGGAAGAAGTTGGTGAGAGGAAGATATTAGGACCTGAACTGGTACAACAGACAAGAGATGTGATAGTTCTAATCAGGGGAAGACTGGCAGTAGCCTAAGACAGACAACGTAAGTATGCCGACTTAGCTCGGAAGGATAGAGAATATGAAGTAGGAGATATGGTGCTGCTAAAGGTATCTCCCTGGAAAGGACTGATAAGGTTTGGGAAGAAAGGGAAGTTGAGTCCGAGATACATTGGACCTTTCGAGATATTAAGGCGAATTGGACAAGTGGCTTACGAGTTAGCCTTACCTCCGAGTCTGCAGCAAGTACATAACGTTTTCCATGTGTCTATAATGAGGAAGTACAATCGCAATGCCAAACATATAGTGGAACATGAGCATGTATTTACAGCCAGATTTGTCCTACGTCGAGCGACCGGTGGAAATCATAGACCGGAAAGAGCAAGTACTCAGAAACAAGACCATCAGCCTGGTAAGAGTTTTGTGGACTAATCACAATGTCGAGGAATCAACCTGGGAATTGGAAAGCGCCATGCAAGAGAAGTACCCCCATCTGTTCTAGAAATGATTCCGGGACGGAATCCTTTTAAGGATGGAAGGTTGTAAGAACCCAGGTTTTTGTAAAATTTCTAAAATGATCATAAACGGTGATTGGTGGAGGTTATGTAAAGTTTTTAAGATCATATTATATGAATGAAGAAGTATTTATACTTTTATGGATAAAGTATCGTTGTACCAAGAAGAAAGGGAATGTAGAAACTGTCAGATTACGTAGATTTTCACTTTTATTAAATATTGATATAAATATGGGATATTGAGGTTAAGAAAATCTTTAAGCTAAGTTAAATACCAAGGCAAGGAATTATGTAATTTATTAGAAGAATTTCAAAGGCAAATGTTCAAGAAGGATGAAAGAAATTTCTACGCGACAAAACGCTTTTACAAGAAAATCTCTAAACTTGCATATGGAATTAAATGGTAAGCATTGGTTGATTAATTGGTGAGTAATATACCTGCAATTTACCATGTAATAGCCATACAAGCCATGCAAGGCAAGGAGCATTGGATGCTAATCAAATAAGGCAAGTCATGATTATTTAAACCAAGCATTGTATACCACTTTTGGGACAAATTGCCAATTACCTTTCTTTTGCAAAATTACTTTGGAGATTACCTTGGGTAATTAATAAGTGCTGAAGTATGATGGATATATATCAATTATACATATCATTTTATCAATTACATAAGAAAAGATAGCAAAAGCTCTCCCCCTCCATTTTCTCTATTTTCGGTTAAAAACAGAGCAGCCACTTCAACCTGCCATAACTTCCTCATTTCTCAATGAAATTTTGTGTTCTATAGCTTTTTGGAAAGGTATTGAGATGCTCTACAACTCCTCTTTAGAAGCCTCGTCCAGAAAATCAAGGTAAGACCCTCGTTTGTCCAGTTCTTTCAAGAGTGGTAATTCCGACTACGAAAATTTTAAACTTGGTTGTTTAGGTCTTGAAGATTAAAGGTTGTTAAAGCTATCTAAGGTGTTTTTAAGGAAAGTCAAGCTTGGTTAAGGTTGTTAAGACTCCAAGGAAGGTAAAACACTCACACCCACCTTAACCTTTACGAGCTATAAGTTGATTTGAATGGTTGATGCAAGTATGTACATGTTTAAGGGGATTGTGATGTTTTAAGCTTTATAAGTATGGGTAAAGTGTTGAATATTGATAAATGGATGTTACCACTGGTCTTATAGATCCTTGATGATGTTTATATGATCTTGATGGTGTATGGTTGAATTAAGTGGTTAGATGGAGTTCATGGAATTTGGAAATGTTCGGTTTATAGTCGTTATACTGTCGAAATTTCATTAGATCATTTCAGCAGTTAATACCGAATTCAACAAATGTTTTCTTGGTAAGTTTTTGGCCATAAACCAGTAGGACTTGTTTTGTAGTTTGTTTTGACACCAGATTACGATTTACGGTTTATGAGATATGCTCGTTTTAGTGAAACCGGTTAAAACGGACGAATCGTTAAGATGGACTGAATTTACCAAGTCAAACGAGCCCTTTAAAAATGGTCTGTGATTATGAAATTTTTACAGGGGGTAAATTAGTCAGTTGTTAAGTCCCTGTAAAAATTTGAAGACAAAAGGCTTAATTTTCGATTTTATAGAAATGTTTAAGTCAAGAATGCGCATGAGAAACCACTGCAGAAAGAAGCTATATTTAGAGCAACAATTGAGCTAGCAAAAAGATGTTCTTAATTATGAAATTTGGATGAAAAATCCTCTGGACAGTTAAGAAGAAGTGAGAAAAAGAATTTCATGAAAAAGTTTATTTTTCAATTTTATAGAATTTTTCGAATCATAGTTGCGCAAGTGAAAAACCCTTTTAGGGGACGAATTAAGACGAACTTTAGTTTCGTTGAAAATGACCTTTAACGAAAGTCGTTACGAGACCATTAATTATCCAAAAGTGGTTAAAGGATATCATGGAATTATAATAAGCCAAACGTGTAATAAGGATGTATCGTTACGAAGTTGTGTGTTTACGTGAATAGTCGATTTGACGGGATCGTTTTACGAACTAACCGAACCGTATTGATTATTATAGATCATCACACTAGAGACAGGGCCCAGACTATTCCGACACTATCAGGCAAGTTTTCGAAACTTGTACTTTAAGTATTTTCAAACCGTTGTTGTTGTGGTATAACTGTTATGAACTGTTTTAAAATTATTTTTGCGAATCAGCATGAAATATATGGTTTATTTATGTTGATTTATAAACCTGTTTAGTAAGTACGTATGCATGAATACATATATACATGTATGCGATGATGTGTTAAAAGTTCCAAGTAGGGTACGATAATACCCTTTCTTAGTAGGGGAGTCGGAGATATTTCGTCCGGATAAGGACATAAAAACCCGGAAGTCACCGGAGATGTTAAATGACGTATATTTTGTTTTAAAAATGTTCAAATAGTTATAAATTGGATATTTCCGTGTTAAAAATCCTTTTAATGATGTTAATAAATATTATTTGAATATTTAATAATAAGTTGAATATTATTCCCGTTTGAGAATAATTATGAATGATTTTATTTAATAAATATTATTTAAATATTTATTGAATATTCCAAGCTGATTATTGATTTAATAAATATTATTTGAATATTGATTAAATATTCCAGGATGATTTAAAAATCATATTATTTATTTTAAAAGTTATTTAGAACTCAAAAAAAATTATTTTAAATATTTTCTGATCGTTGGAAAATTATTTAAAAATAGTACGGGTTCCCATTTCTTCACTAGTATAGCTTCATTCATAAAACGTATCGCTATCTCGCTCATACTCATTAAAATTCGGGAACCCAAGGTTTTGGGAGCTAGTATTAATTATTTTCTCCCTTCGTTACCAATAAGAAATGCACCCTACCTAGTAAGGAGGGGCTCAGGTTTGACTAAACACTCAAAAACTCCGACTAACTCCCAAATTATGTTTGATGATGCGATTCTTAGTAATCAAAATCCGTTGACTAAAGTCAACCCACACATCAGAGTTACTTCCTCAATTACTCATGGAAGTAAGGTTAGTAATGATTATCAAACCAGTTGTCAAGCTTTGTGCTTGGGGGAAACTGAATTAAATTCTGTTCCTACGATGCATAGAATTCTCTCAGGGATTGGAGGAAGAGGGGACATCGCCTTCGGGCGTAGTCCAAATATTAAGGCCCATATGCGGTCAGGGTGCGACCCGATAAGGGAACGTCGTCCTTCTACTAGTAGAGAAGCAGAGGCACGATATATTGGCTGATCACCAGATATCGTGGAAGAGGCTCCAGCATAATCCCATTCTTCCAATTGGAATTGTACTGTAACACTGTAATGAAAGCATAGATGCTCAATTACCGATAGTGTTAACAGAATGATGAACTATTCAAAGTACCTCAGAAATTCTTCGTTATATTTCTGGATGGTACAATATCAGTATACAATATGGCATATGGTTTATGTTAACAAAAGTACTTTGAAAACTATTATTATATGGCTGAGCTGTATTGCTCACTCTTGCTTTTCTTTCATATATAACACCACACAACAACAGATACTCATGGCAAGAACAAGGCAGACCCTCCGCAAAAGCGTGGTAACCGGTCAGCAGTTTAGGAGACTGTTTACGAGGCAGGTGCCAGGGCAGCACCCAGTAGCATTACCACAGGTGAGCAGACTAAGTTGGATAGGTTTACAGCTTAGGTTGGTTAGATTTATTTACAAGCATGACTTGTGTAAGTTTCTGAAAACCAAACCTCTTTTTGGACGCAAGTGCCACCTTAGATGGTAATTCCTTTTTAAGTTGAACTTTTGAGATTATGACAATTTGGGTTTGTAATAACTATTTCAAGATGGTTGTAATAACTTAGTAACATTTTAATTTCGTCTCTGAGCCTATAGTCTGTAAATGTTGTGTGTGATTGAGGGGTCACAGCATACTAAAATGAAGATTAAGAATACTGAATATTAAAATGGGAATTAAGGATAGAGTGACAGCCTGGATCTCCCACCCCGGATCTAGGGGTGTTACATAAACCCACCTGCTATCTATAACATTTATAGCATGTGTATGAGGTACACAATCCCACATTTCATTTTGATGAGGAGCCTGCATTTCTTCGTTCATAGCGGCAAACCAATCAAAATGTGCAAGAGCAATTTTGATTGTTTCTGGCTTTCGAGGTATTGAAGTATATGCAATATTTGCATAGCGAGGATTTGGCATTGTAATGCCAGCCTTGGACCTTGTTGTCATTGCATGAGAAACAGATGCATTAGTGTTAGTAGATGCAGAACCTGATGTTGAGGATTCAACTTCTTGAAGAACTATATTTGGTGCACATGAAGATGAAACAATTTGAGATTGACGTATGCTTTCGTGATTGCGTAAAGTGTTACTAGAAGGACATGATGATGATTGACATTGGGGTGGATCAGTTGGTATATCGAGAGTGGTGTCTATAAGATCATCTTGAGTGTGCAAACTTGTGGAAGAATTAGAAGCAAATGTATCAGATGTATCGGTTGGAGAAGAATTGATACATACATTGTTATCACTGCTCAATGACTGCACATCTATGGGACCTTGAAATAAAACAAATCTATTTTGGACACCATATTAGGTGTATAAAGCCACTCACGAAATTTTGAAAATTGAATATTCGTGGTGGAAGTTGCAATATGGTTGAATCCTTGAATGGATAGACATCCTCGTCAAAAACAACACTTCTTGAAATGTAGATACGGCCATATGATGGATGCATGCAACAATAACCTTTATGTCGTGTACTATACCCTATAAAAACATAAGGTAGAGACTTGGGCTGAAATTTGTTTGAAGCATGATCTCTAAGATAGGGATAATACTTGGATCTAAAAACGCGAAAAGATGTGTAATCTGGTTTCTTTTCCATTAAAATATGAAATGGTGATTTCATATTTAGAACTGAAGATGGTAATTTATTTGTGAGAAAGATTGCAGTAGAGAAAGTATATAAAAATTTGCAAAGTTGATAATATTGGTTTCTAGATAATGCAAAAATTTATTATCTTGATATTCTCTGTCACCATCTAATTTAAATATATTAGTCGATAAATAGCCAGCGAGATTAGTAGATCTTCTTCAACTTGTCATTGTATATAAATTTTTATTATGTTTAATATATTTTAATCCAAATTTATATATATTTTAACAAAAACAAAATCAAACTTTAAATATAAAATTAACATTTTAGTCTTACTAAAATCAAATTATACACTAAATTTCACCATTACCCAATTTTTTTATATTCTAACCCCACTTACTCGAATTTCTATTTACGTTAAACATTTTATTATTAATATTAATATAAAAATATAAAACTTGCACTGATGTATAAATAAACCAAACGTCACTAATAGCATATTCTACATATTCCCATCTTTTATTTTCTATAAAAGCAACTAAGCAAGCCGCTCGAAGTTTCGTTAATCATTTTTAATTACCACTCCTTCCCTGTGAAGTCTTCTATTCTATTAATCGTAAATTAATAAAACACAGCCACATCAGCTTATACTAATTTATTAAGCGAAATCACGAAATGTGGGTACTAATTTCCACGTGGCAAACTTCTATTGGTTGATCTTATGTGTTATTCAGTTAGTATAGTGTACTCATCATCTCTCTAGAAATTTTAGCGGCCCAGTTAGTTATTGCTTTCAATATATACACACATATATTTTCTCACTCTATAAATCTAGAGAGAGAAAGTTAATCTCCAGTCCCAATCTCTCTCCTCTTCAACAATTCGGGTCAGTTTAAACCCTAATTTTAGATTTGTATATATCATTTTTGATTGTATAATTGAATAATTATGCATTTAATTTATGATTTTTAGTTGTTAATTTAGTTGTGTATGTATGGATCTTTAATAGTTGTGTTTACTGTTTAGGTTTTTGAATCTTGTGTAGTTTGAATTTGAGATTGATTTAGTGATTTTTGTTAATTTTAGGTGGAAAGTATCGAAAAGTAGCGAAAATTGTATGTATTGAAGAGGTTGATCTTAGGTTGTGTTGTATATCGAGTTTTCGATTTTATGGGGAAAGGAGGGCAGGATAAAGGGGCTAATGGTGAGGATGATAAAGTAGTGTTTGCTGCGTGGTCGAAAGATGTGCGAGAATGCGAGGAGGAGTTGAAGGTGAATAAAGAGAGGGGATTATCGTCGGAGGAAGTTGAAAAGAGGAGACAGATCTATGGTTGGAATGAGTTGGAGAAGCATGAAGGACCGTCGATATTTAGATTGATATTGGATCAGTTTAATGATACGTTAGTCAGGATTTTACTTGTTGCGGCTGTGGTTTCGTTTGTTTTGGCTTGGTATGATGGGGATGAAGGTGGGGAAATGGAGATTACGGCTTTTGTGGAGCCTCTTGTGATTTTTCTGATCTTGATTGTGAATGCGTTTGTTGGGGTTTGGCAGGAGAGTAATGCTGAGAAAGCTTTAGAGGCTCTTAAAGAAATTCAGTCGGAACATGCGTGTGTGATTCGAGATGCGAAGAAGATTTCGAGTTTGCCTGCGAAAGAACTTGTTCCCGGTGATATTGTTGAGCTAAGGGTTGGGGATAAAGTGCCTGCTGATATGAGGGTTTTGAGTTTGATTAGCTCGACTCTTCGGGTTGAACAAGGGTCGTTGACAGGAGAGAGTGAAGCGGTTAGCAAGACTGTGAAGCCAGTGGTGGAAGATACTGATATTCAGGGAAAGAAATGTATGGTGTTTGCAGGAACAACTATTGTGAATGGAAATTGTATTTCTATGGTTACTCAGATTGGTATGAGTACGGAAATAGGAAAGGTGCACTCTCAGATTCATGAAGCTGCACAAAGTGAGGAAGATACACCATTAAAGAAGAAGCTGAATGAATTTGGAGAGGTCCTGACATTGTTAATTGGTTTGATTTGTGCATTGGTTTGGTTAATTAATGTCAAATATTTTCTTTCTTGGGAGTATGTGAATGGTTGGCCTGCAAATTTCAAGTTCTCGTTTGAAAAGTGCACTTATTACTTTGAAATTGCAGTGGCGTTAGCAGTTGCTGCGATTCCAGAAGGTTTACCTGCTGTTATTACAACATGCTTAGCCCTAGGCACCCGTAAGATGGCTCAAAAGAATGCCCTTGTTCGGAAGCTGCCTAGTGTAGAAACTCTTGGCTGTACGACTGTTATTTGCTCAGATAAAACGGGTACATTGACGACTAATCAGATGGCTGTGGCCAAGTTTGTTGCAATGGGTCCTAATGTCAGCCGTGTTAGATCATTCGATGTTCAAGGGACCACATATGATCCTTTTGATGGAAAAATACAAGACTGGACTCAAGGTCAAATGGATATAAACATCCAAACTATTGCGAAAATTGCTGCTGTGTGCAACGATTCCAGTATTGAACAAACAGGGAATCACTACGTGGCTAGTGGACTGCCTACTGAAGCAGCATTAAAGGTAAGAAAATATAAGCATATCCATCCCTGTTTTGAGCTTAATATCTCTTGAATTTAGAATGCACATAAACATTATGTTAGTTTCCTTGTTGACAAGTGCAAACACAAGGTACCAGTTGTGGACCTTGACATTATTTCATTTAACAGAATGATTTGTGCTTTTTCCTACGTATATTTGAACATCTGCATTGTGATTCTTCTGAAGTAGTTAACATTGTGATCTTATTACTATTTGATTAGAAGGAAAATGAACAAGTTATGACGTCAATTGTTTTAACTTTTAACATCATATATATATGGAGGGTTAGCTTTGTTTAGTTCTTAATTAGTTACATTTGCTTCCAAGTTCCAAAGACATTTCTACAAACAAGTCTTTAGCCACAGTGATTATACAAATATTGCATAGTAATTACAGGTTTTGCAGTATTGTACATATATGTTAACCCAAAGCAAGTCCATGAACGTTATTACCCTAATTTGAAGTTATGTTACATGTATTGTAATGACACAGGTGTATGCCTAATGTAAACAAATTAGTAAATTTTAATTTTTTAGATCTTAGTGATACATATAACGTTCAATATCACTAGTTTAAGCATTAAATATGGCTGCATCTCATTTTAAGGATGTAGATAAAGCAACACAGATTTATGGTAGTAGGAGATAAAATGCAAGAAGAGATGTCTAAGCAGAAACATGTATATCAAATACCTTCCCTAGACACTTGTTGTGTCAATATTATTTGGATGTATTATGAAATTAGTAGTTTATTTTTCAAAAAGAATTTTATTTTAATTTATTTACCTAAAAATATATGAGTATGTAATATACCACATTAGTCACAAGTCCTGACTGAGTGGAAATACTATTATATAGAGATTAGAGATGTTATTGGTACTAATTTGTTTAGGTTAAACTTAATGGTATAACCATAGTGAGGTCATATAATTGTGGTTTTCAATCATACCTCAGTACAATCTAGTTCTGGAAAATAAGTGAGATTATTTCAATTGAATATTCCCGAGATTAACGGTCAGATGATTCTTATAATGTTGTCCATTAAAGATAACGTCTAGATTATAATTTTAATTTTTTGCAAACACATGGAACCTCGTGTTAATAAACATATATGCACAACACTAGGTAACGTGAAAGATTTGACCGAGGAACCTATCAACAACCAAAAGTAATTAGTTTATGAGATACATGTATATGTATTTTAATTTGTTTTTTTTATAGGTTCTTGTTGAAAAAATGGGACTTCCTGATGGGATGGATTCGAATTCATCCTCTGGTCTTGGCGACGCACAACGTATGTCTAAACTCATAAAGTGCCCACTACTTTTACTGTTTCCTGTCATTTCAATATTCTCATACTAATTGTCACCATCTTTGGTTTTATGAAATTTCAGGTTGCTGTCGAACATGGGCTGGAAGTGTGGATCGCATAGCAACACTTGAATTTGACCGTGATAGGAAATCAATGGGAGTGATAGTGAATTCTAAGTCTGGAAGGAAATCATTGCTTGTGAAGGTGATATTTCTTTTGCATCTCCTGTCAGATCAGTCTGTTTGAAACAATTTTTTTGTACATCTAGAATATATTGATGCAATGTATTTGATAATTATGCTTCCTTCGTTCCTTTTCCGTATTACCTTATGAATGGGATGCAGCTATGAAGTTTATTCTTATGAAGTAAGACTGAGAGCGTTTAAATGCTGTATCTGATAGTTTCTTCTCTTTTTCATGCTTTATGTAATACTATAAAAGTGTAAACTAAAAGTAGGTTGTCTTATCTATTCTTCTGATTTCCCTGTTGTTGGAAGAGATGTCATATCCTAACAATGGAAGTCATTTTTCCATATAATATACTGCTGCGTGGGTATTTTGTGCATGTATAATTTTGAGCGGTCATAAATTCTGTACATAGTATGTATGTCCCGAAAGGTGTACAATTTCATTATGTATATTGCCATATTGGGGAATGTTATAGTCAATAGTGCTGACTGCTGATAGTGACGTATGTATATATATTTTTTCTTTTCAAAATGTATGTGGCTTTTCGTTTTTATATTCGTCTTGACTGTCAGCTACTCTTGGCAGGGTGCAGTAGAAAATTTGTTGGAAAGAAGCTCCTCTATCCAATTACTTGATGGTTCCGTTGTAGAACTCGACCAGAATGCCAAGAATGTTATCTTACAAAGCCTTCAAGAAATGTCATCAAAAGCATTACGTGTTTTGGGTTTTGCATACAAGGAAGACCCTCCAGAGTTTGCAACATATAATGGTGATGAAGACCATCCAGCTCATGAGCTTTTACTCAATCCCACTAACTATTCTTTTATTGAGAGTAAACTAGTCTTTGCTGGTTTGGCTGGTCTAAGAGTGAGTTACCATAAATTCAGTATTATTACCTCTACAATAATCTAGATAAGACTTGGAAGAATGATTAACAGATGGCTTCCATTATTTTTCATGTCAAAAGGATCCTCCTCGTAAAGAGGTCCGCCAGGCAATTGAGGATTGCAGAGCAGCTGGCATTCAGGTTATGGTTATAACTGGAGATAACAAGGGCACTGCAGAAGCTATTTGCCGTGAAATAGGTGTTTTTGGACCAGATGAGGACATCAGTTCTAAAAGCTTAACAGGGAGAGAGTTCATGGATATTCGAGATCAAAAAGCTCATTTAAGGCAAAGCGGAGGCCTTCTGTTCTCCAGGGCAGAACCAAGGCATAAACAAGAGATAGTGAGGCTGCTGAAAGAAGATGGTGAAGTGGTTGCAATGACGGGTGACGGGGTTAACGATGCACCTGCATTAAAATTGGCTGACATCGGCATTGCTATGGGCATTTCAGGAACTGAGGTTTTTCTCATCTTTATTTTTTAGTTTGTTTTCTTGCTAATGTATAGATTTTGCAATTTAAGCAATACACTTGACAGTTTCGCTTATGGGTTTCTAGTCCCTTTCCGAGCCTTATGAAATTGGGGCCTGTTATCTGGATGCCAAGTGTAGCTGTGCTTTTTAAACGCACATTGCAAACCTTTATAACTTCCCCCCTTACAATTTTGATCAGCTGCAAGAGCATGCCTTATCTTAAATACAACATCGTACAGTCCTAGTGCACTCGCATCTGTATTTTTCTACTTGTCTAGGGTTATATACATATATGTGTTTCCCAAATCGTTGTTCACAGAGAAAATTACTCTCCCTGTGTTGTCAGTTGTGTCCTTGATGAAAAGAGCAAAAAGTGATCAATAACCTTTGAAGCCGCACGTGTATTTTTTTGAAGTTTCTCTGTTACTGTCTTTTCCACCTATTTAATACACATTGCTTTGTTGGGTTTCAGGTTGCTAAAGAAGCGTCTGACATGGTTTTGGCTGATGATAATTTTAGCACAATCGTTGCTGCTGTTGGCGAAGGAAGATCTATCTACAACAATATGACCTTCATCAGGTTTATTTTCTTTTTTCCTTTTGTAGCTAAACTTTCAGTAGAGGATGCACTGATACTATTCAGATGTAGGAATTCTTGTTGGTGTATAATAATTGTATCTTTGACATCTACCTCAATAAATGGTGAAAGAAGACATGTAATTCAGAACTTTCAGAGAGTAAAATTTAAACATGTTCCCCAAGTTCTACAAGTAAAAGACAAAAAAGATTTGCTGACTTAATAAGAAACAGTAAAACAGTAATTACAAAGAAATTTGGTCAACTGATAGTAGTTCTACAACTCAGGTGAAAAGAAGCAAGTATTACTTACCCAACAGAAGTAGTGTATATACCAACTACAAAGAGCATTTTCCTTACTGCTTACCCTTTATTATTTTTAAACAGTAATATGCAAATTCCTATGAGTGAATACTTGTAATAATCTCTAGTAATGCAGTGTAATAATGCGAAGTCAGATTGCTGCCTTAAAACAAAACGTCAAAGAAGTCGTGACATGAAATTTGAGATCCTCCTAAGAACAGAACACAGTAAAAAAGCAATGACTTTCTGAATCATATTGCTTTCTGCATGCACAAAAATGTATTTCACTGACTGGACTTGTTTAAACATTGATGAAAGACATCTCAGGAATATTTGACTTCAAAGAATTTATCTGAATTTATGTCCAAACCCTCTCTAACTTGGAACTTCCTCCTTATACAGTATCTTCGAAGTACAGTCTATTTACAAAGACAAAGTACCCTAGTTTTTCACGCAGCAAATCTAAACAGCATCAGTTTACTGAGTTTTATCTTATATAATTATGAGTGGAAGGATCAGAACCTGTTGCATTCCTAAATCTGTGCAAAATTTAAGATATTAAAAGAATAGGAAAGTGTGCTGGGAGTTTCGGAACAAGAAAAATGGAAATGTGTGCTGGGGAGTAGTAATTCTACAAGGCATAAGTGAGCATTTCTTATCCAGCAATGCTAATGTTATTTTTTAATAATAAAACTAGTGTATTTTTTTTCAGGAGCCATAATTTTGTCCATTAATTTACAAGGCATTTTTTTCTTGATATATTTTGCAGATCTTATAGTATATGTTTGAGTTTTGAATGCTGACACCTTTATTTTATGCATTTTCTCTTTTAACTTCTTGCAAGTAGTTATGCAAAATATGACATAAATTTTTAAATTGATGGAAATGAAATAACCACTTTAGTGCTTACTCAAAATAAAAAATGACATTGTATTCCTCAAATACAGTGAGAACATTTGATGAATTATTAGCCGTTGTTCATCTTGATCATTTTGATCATCGTTGGTTGGTATATTAAGCACACTCAAAACCTCTCTATTTAATATTCTCCATAGAAAGCTTATCTATCAATATCACTGAGACATTCTTCTGTTAGAAGCATCAAGACCCCACTGTAACCTGGACTACGTACTGAAGACATTCTTGTCTTTTCCTGAAAGGAAGTTTCCTGGAATTTTACAACTTCTGTACGAAATCTTATATTGAAACCTATGATGTATCTTCATTTGCACTAAAGGATAAAGCACACTGGCCCTTCTGCCATATTTTCTGCAGAAGTTCTTCAAATAATAATAAAAATGATAATAACATTTAGTTTTATGTAATTTGTGACAGGTATATGATTTCCTCAAACATTGGTGAGGTTGCCTCTATATTCCTCACTGCTGCTTTAGGTATACCTGAAGGCCTTATTCCTGTTCAGCTTCTGTGGGTTAATCTAGTCACTGATGGACCTCCTGCAACTGCCTTGGGATTCAATCCACCTGACAAGTACATTATGAAGAAACCGCCTCGTAGAAGCGATGATTCTTTGATTAGTGCATGGATATTGTTCCGCTATCTGGTACTTCAAAATAAAATTGCTAGCCATTTTCTGATGTCTCAACTACTTGCTACCCTGCTATATGTTTGACTGATTTAAATATTGCCTAAGTTTTGCAATCTTGTTGGTGCAGGTCATTGGGCTCTATGTTGGTATAGCGACTGTTGGAATATTTATCATTTGGTACACACAAGACTCTTTCTTGGGAATTGACCTAAGTAAAGACGGCCACAGCCTTGTCACTTATTCACAACTTGCCAACTGGGGTCAGTGCAGCTCCTGGGTAAACTTCTCAGCTTCACCTTTCACAGCCGGATCTCAAGTTTTTAACTTTGATGCAAATCCGTGTGATTACTTTCATACTGGGAAAGTAAAAGCCATGACCCTCTCTCTATCTGTATTGGTTGCTATCGAGATGTTCAATTCTCTTAATGCCCTCTCTGAGGATGAGAGTCTCTTGACGATGCCTCCTTGGGTCAACCCATGGCTTCTATTGGCAATGTCAGTCTCATTTGGCCTGCACTTCCTGATCCTTTATGTCCCGTTCCTTGCTCAAATATTTGGCATAGTTCCACTAAGCCTGAACGAGTGGCTGTTAGTAGTGGCTGTTGCTTTCCCAGTTATTTTAATTGACGAGGTTCTGAAGTTAGTCGGTAGGTTTAGAAGCGGAATTGGATCTTTGGACGATAGAAAATCATTAAAGCCCAAAGCCGATTAAGGTCAAATTTCAAGCAAACAGTTGGAGGATGTTATTCATAAAATCTTCAACAGGTCAGTTTGACCTTGTAACACTTTGGTCCTTGGCCCTAGCTTGTATGTTTAAAGGCAGCAAGGTTGGTTGGACCCTTGAAGATTTAAGTAATCTGTTTAGACAATTTGTAATACTTACTGATTCACGATAGAATTTAGTAGAACTTGCAAAGATTTCTTTTATCCATGGGATCCAATTTTGAGCAGTTATTTACATGGAAAATTTCAGAATCTTCTGAATTTTTGTTTTGCTTTCAAATTTCAAGCAATGATTTCAAGCATATACGGTATGTAGGGAAACATAGCTTCATAAACAGTATAAACCACAAAACACAGCCAAATATTAGAAACTAAGATTTTTGTATTTAATCAGTTTCAGTCTAACCTAGAAACATAGCAGTGAAAAAAAAAAACTTGAATCAAGCACACACATGAATGAGAGTAAGAGTAATAGTTCACCTTGACAACCCTGATGAGCAACCTCAGGTATTTCAAAAGAAAAATGCTTGTCGAAGTGCAGTGCACTAACCGGTGAACCTCGATGATGGCATCTTTAAACATATGACGAATGAGTAGCTGTTGAACATCGTTGGTCTGTGTATCGAAGGTGCTTGAGCACCATTAAAACTTCTCTATGTAATCGTTTCTATACAAAGCTCATCTATCTGAGACATTCTTTCTGTTAGGAATTGGGAGTATATCAAGACCCCACTGTGACATAAATTATGTACTCAAGACATTCTTGTCCTTTACCTGGAAGGAAGTTTCCTGGAATTTTACAAATTTTGTACAAGATGGGTATAAGTATATTACAGCCTGTGATGTATGATGTATCTTCATTGGCACTGTGATTCTGATTTCTGTGGGTTAAACTAGTCACTCATGGACCCCCCCCCCCCCCCCCCCCCCTGCAATCGGCCTTGGGAATCAATAGGCCTTATTATAAGTATATTATGAAGATATCACCTCGTAGAAGCGATGATTCTTTGATCAGTGCATAGATATTATTCCGCTGTCTGGTACTGCAAAATTTAAATTTCTTGTCATTTTTAGATTTCTCAATTAAAGATTTAAAATGTTGTTCAACCTATTTTTGTGATTGATTTGAGAATTGTGATCGAGGGTGATTAGCCAATTAAATATTCTAATTATTTATACAATTACGGTGATGGAAAACAACCTTCACATTCGGTTCATTTCTTGGTTTTTTTTTTTGCTAAGCCATTTCTTAGTATTTAAACACTCACCATATTGTTCTGCACTAAGCCTCTACTAATTGAGTCTGCATTTTTATCTTTTAGTGCTTTTGCTTCTCCATTTCTTCGAGTTGTTATTTTTTTGAGTCTTTGGGAGCTATTGTTTCATAAATTAGCTTCCCCATTGATCTTTCCACCTGCAGTAGTCGCAATAGATACCATACTTTACACCCAAAAGACATTAAAGTTCTAAAATATAATCCTGCAGAATAATGTGGCATTGTATAATTAATCAAGATTTCGGATATCGTACAGAATACTTGGTAACAACAAGAGGTAATCAAGATTTCGGATATCGTACAGAATACTTGGTAACAACAAGAGGTAATCAAGATTTCGGATATCCTACAGAATACCTGGTAACAACAAGAGGTGAACGATGGGAGCATTGTTAGAGACATTTGTGAATATTAAAATTTAGGACATGTAATTCATAGTTATCAGAAAAAATAACACGGAATACAAGGATGAAGCTAATTATACGATGTTGCCCAAAATGATCACATTTTAGGCCTCATCCAGCATTTTTGCACACACTAAAACTGGTTATAAACTAATACTAAGAGTATATGATTTATTCTTAAGGTGACAGTCATGACCAACTACTTGCCTATCTCACTCTGGTTAGTCCAATGTGGGAGGCTCAACAGATTGTCGATTTTATTTCATCACATATAATTGAATCAATATGTACCAACTTCACATAAACTATAGATAAGTATATATGAATGTTGGAGTTCAATTTTCTCTTGAAGTTGATGATATAAAAAGTTTGTTCATTCATTTTAAGAATTACCGAGTCCAATTTTTTTAGCTGAGTAATTTTGATTGCTGGTAGTCTTTGTCGTTTCTTTCAGTTATCTGTCCAGTGAGTTGATATTCAATATTTTCAGCTGCTTATGGACTGGGCTGGAGAAAAAAATATTCTCATTTTCTCAAATGCTGCCTCTTTTATAACTGAAGTTAGAGGGTCATGTGATGTTGCAAATCAGATGACTTTACTTGGAATTACTATGGAATGTGCGAAAACAGTTATCTGTGAAAACTGTAGGTATGTAAGCATGCATAATATGATGATGTGTTGTTTGCAGCTTTTTTGTCATGTTTATTTATGTACCACCATTTTTTTAGTGGTATGCAAATTTTGCAGCTCACTCTGTAAAAAAGAAGAAAATTTACAGAGAGGCCTTAAGAGTAGAATTATTATCAACTGAACAAAATAAATCTAATGATCCTGAGTTTGATGAGTGGCTTAAATACGATCCCATCTCCAGTGGGGAAGGGCATCTGTTATTAGATCAGAGATCATCTTATCACTGCACTTTATTAGATTAAGGTTCTAAATCTTTTATCGACTATATTTTTCCTCTTAGATATATACAAAGATGGCGATGATAAAGTAATTGCAGACTTCTGGATTGCAAGAATCCAGATCTATACATGTTAAAAATTACGATGGAATGTGCGAAAACAGTTATCTGTGAAAACTGTAGGTATGTAAGCATGCATAAAAAATTCTCATTTTCTCAAATGTTTATACATATTGTTAGGCACCGGCCTAATTTTTTCTTATTTTCAAACTCACCAACCTCACCACCTACCCCCCACCTACTACTCCCATCCTATAAATACCCCTCTCCCCTTCATTCTAAAACATACCAAAATCTCTTCTTCCTCTCATACTTCTTAGTATATATAGCTGCTAGATAGTCCGTCTAGTAGGAAACTTACCTTGTGGTAGTTTCAAGCAGGTCAGGATAGGGGGCCCTCGTGCTACTCTATTCTTTCGTTTCGAGGGAGTTTGTGTGAGTGTCAGGCTGCAGCCATCGGAATCTGTCCCGCTGCATCATTAGGAGTTCGCCCAGCTGTTGTAGTTGCTACAAAGGGAGTTCGTCCAGGTTATCCGGTCAAGTACCGAAGGAGTAGAGAATCGTTGTATTTCTATTCAGTTGTGTCTCAATTGTTACTTCGTAAACTTGAGAGAGAATATTGTAACCATTGTTATCATTATTGTGGAAACATTCGGAGCTGGTCCCGTGGTTTTTACCTCTTTACTTTAAGGGGGTTTTCCACGTATAAATCTTGGTGTTCATCTGTCTTTACTATTGACTGTTATAATCTCCGTATTTAATTTACGCAAAAACAGGAAACGGGAATTCCTAACAAGTGGTATCAGAGATGGGGCCCACGTTGTTGGTGTCTAGGAAAGTGCTTTGTGCGCAGTGGTTACTTGATAACGTGCCGTACTAATACGGAAGGCTCCCCAAACACATCCACTTTCCTGGCCAACTTGTGTGGTTCTAATTGAGATTCCCATAGTCTTTGGTAAATTAAAATGGATGATTCTTCCAGTGTAATGGTAAGCCTAACAGCTTCAAATTATCCGATGTGGAAAAGCAGAATAAAGGAATTGGTTTATATTAAGGACTTGTTTGACCCGGTGGAGCTAAAAGGAGTTAAACCTGCAGCAAAGTCTGATGCTGACTGGAAGAAGATGAACATGAAAACTATCAGTCTCATTCGTTGATGGATTGATAATTCGGAGTATCATCATGTCTCTGAAGAAGAAGACGCTTATACGCTTTGGACGACATTAGAGTCTACGTTCCAAGAGAAAAGTTCACAAAATGTAACTTTTCTAGTTCGTCAGCTGGTGAACATGAGGTACCAGGATGGGAACAACATGTTAGAGCATATGAGCGAATTCCAAGGGTTGTTAAATCAACTATCAAATATGAAGATCGAGTTTGAGCAGAAATTCCAAGCAATATTTCTTCTCAACACTTTACCATCCAGCTGGGATACGCTAGTGGTTACAGTAACTAATGCTGTACCAACTGAGCAACTAATGTTGCGATCAATTAAGCAGAGTATCCTTAGTGAATCCATGAGAAGAAAGGTACAAGGAATCAACCACGATTCCCAGGCTCTTGTTACTGAGAACAGGGGTAGAAGCAACTACAGGGAGACACACCGAGGACGTAGTAAAAGTAGGAATTTTGGTAATTCCGGTGGCAAATCAAATGCCAATGTTGAATGCTACTATTGTAAGAAGAAGGGTCATTACAAAAAGGATTGTAGGGCCTGGCTCAAGCAACAGAACAATGGTCAGCATCGGAAACATGCCAAGAAAAGTACAACAGCTGCTATGATAGAAGATGTTGTGATCCTTTCTTTTGGGGAAGAAGAATGCTTACATGTTGATGATCAGAAGGTCGAATGGGTGATAGATACTGGAGCAACGTATCATGCAACACCCACTCAGGAATTCTTTACGACGTACAAGTCAGGGGACTTTGGTACTGTAAGAATGGGTAACTCAGATTAATCAAAGATCGCAGGCATTGGTGACATCTGTATTGAGACAAACACGGGTTGTTCAATGACTTTGAAAGATGTCAGGCATGTTCCGGACTTACGGCTAAACTTGATTTCCGGCATGGCGCTAGACAAGCAGGGGTACGTAAATACCTTCGGTGGTGGAAGGTGGAAGCTTACTACGGGTTCATTGGTGTGCAAGAGGATCCACTTGTGGCTCTTTGTACAAGACACAAATGAAGATGTGTTCAAATGCTTTGAATACAGTTGAAGATGAAGACTTGGCAAAATTGTGGCACAAGAGGCTCCGCCACATGAGCGAGAAAGGGCTGCAGATTCTAGCAAAGAAATCCCTCATTCCATTTGCTAAAGGAACTGCATTGCAGCCGTGCGAATATTGTTTATTCGGGAAACAACATAGAGTATCTTTTAGCAGTCCACTGAAGAAAAAGTCGGGGCTGTTAGAAAGAGTTTATTCTGATGTATGTGGTCCGTTTGAGGTGGAGTCCTTAGGCGGAAATAGGTACTTTGTTACCTTCATTGATGAAGCATCTTGAAAGGTGTGGGTTGAGATACTCAAATCCAAAGATCAAGTGTTTGAGTACTTCCAGAAGTTTCATGCCATGGTTGAAAGATCAACAGGGAAACAACTGAAGTGCCTTCGTAGTGACAACGGGGGGGAGTACACTTCAAAAGAGTTTCAAAAGTACCTTACAAAACATGGTATCCGGCATGAAAGAACAGTTCCTGGCACCCCACCACAGAATGGCGTTGCGGAAAGAATGAACCACACCATTGCTGAACGAGTCAGATGCATGTTGAAAATGGCTAAATTGTCGAAGTCATTTTGGGGAGAAGCTGTAAGAACAGCTTGCTACTTGATCAATCGATCTCCATCGGCACCTCTGAATTTTGAGATTCCAGAGAAGATCTGGTTAGGAAAGGATGTTTCCTATTCCTACTTGCGGGTGTTTGGATGCAAGGCTTTTGCACACATCCCAAAGGATCATAGAACAAAGCTTGAAGACAAAACAACTCCGTGTATTCTCGTTGGCTACGGGGATCCAGAGTTCGGGTATCGGTTGTGGAATCCTGAATCAAAGAAGATATTCAGGAGTAGAGATGTGGTTTTCCATGAGTCTCAAAATTATGAGAATTTTGGGAGCACTCAACAACCAAGAAAAGCTAGAAATCCAGATACAGTAGAAGATGAGGGAGATGATATGGCAGATGATGAGGCTGCTGAGCAGGGAGAGCTACCGCCTCAGCCTGAAGCTGAAGAAACTCAGCCACGGCGTTCTACGAGAGAACGGAGACCATCAGGAAGATATCTTTCATCCGAGTATATCTTAATTGCTGATGAGGGGGAGCCCGAGACCTTTGAGGAAGTCAAGACTCATAAAGAAAGCAGTTGCTGGCTGAAAGCAATGCAAGAGGAGATGGATTCTTTAAACAAGAATGAAACTTATGAGTTGACTACACTTCCGAAAGGACGAAAGGCTTTGAGGAACAAATGGGTCTTCAAAGTAAAAAGGGATGATGAAAAGCTTGTAAAGTATAAAGCACGCTTGGTGGTTAAAGACTTTGCACAGAAGGAAGGCATTGATTTCGATGACATCTTTTCTCCGGTTGTAAAGATGACATCAATCCGAACAGTTCTCGGATTAGCGGCTAGCATGGATCTTGATCTTGAGCAGTTAGATGTGAAAACTGCATTCCTTCATGGAGATTTGAAGGAAGAGATCTACATGCACCAGCCAGAAGGATTTGAAGTGAAAGGGAAGGAACACATGGTTTGTAAACTCAAGAAGAGTTTATACGGGCTTAAGCAAGCACCAAGACATTGGTACAAAAAGTTTGATTCATTCATGAGGAATCATAAGTTCAAAAGAACTACATCCGATCACTGTGCTTATGTGCAAAGGTTTCCTAACGGTAACTTCATTATCCTGTTGCTTTATGTTGATGATATGTTAGTGGTCGGCCAAGATGCTAACATGATCCGCAAGCTGAAAGAAGATTTGTCCAAGTTCTTTGATATGAAAGACTTGGGTCCAGCAAAACAAATCCTAGGGATGAAGATTGTTCGTGATAGAACAACTCGGAGGTTGTGGCTTTCACAACAGGGATATATTGAACGGGTATTGAAAAGGTTCAATATGGATGATGCTAAATCTGTTAGCATACCATTGGCGGGACATTTTAAACTAGACAAGAAAATGTGTCCGTCAACAGACAAAGAGAAGGAGGATATGGAGGAAGTTCCCTACTCATCCGCAGTGGGGAGTCTTATGTATGCATTGGTTTGTACAAGGCCAGATATTGCTCATGCTGTTGGAGTTGTGAGCAGATATCTGTCAAATCCAGGAAGAAAGCACTGGGAAGTAGTTAAGTGGATTCTCAGATATCTTAAGGACACTTCCGGGTTATGCTTGAAGTATGGACACGGTGAACCAGTCTTGGAAGGTTTTACAGATGCTGACATGGCAGGACATCCAGATGGGATGAAGTCCACGTCAGGGATGCTTTTTACTTTTGCGGGGAGAGCTGTAGCATGGCAGTCCAAGTTGCAAAAGTGTGTTGCGTTGTCAACAACCGAATCAGAGTATATTACTGCTTGTGAAGCAGGCAAGGAGCTGGTTTGGTTAAAGCGGTTTCTCCAAGAATTGGGTCAGAAGCAAGACAACTTTGAGTTGTATTGTGATAGCCAGAGTGCTATTGACTTGAGCAAGAATGCTACTTGTCATAGTCGTACTAAGCATATTAATGTACGTTACCATTGGCTACGGGAACAGGTTTAAGATGGGGTGATACAGATAGAGAAGATACACACGGATTAGAATCCGGCTGATATGATGACGAAGGTTGTTCCACGGGAAAAGTTGGAGCTATGCAAGCGGGGTGCATGTTAGGTCCGATAAGATTGTAGAATGGGGGGTTGAATACAATCTATATCATTTTCTCGAAATTTGTTCTTTAAATAAAATTTATTTTAAACAAATTTGTGCGGAATAATATAACACAAATTTCAAGTTGAATATAACAATATATTAACTTGATGGGTGTTACAAAATCAGTCCAAATGATTATCAAGTAATTAATAACTAATTAGAAAATTCAACATGAACTTTGCTAATTTAGTTAATAAAAATCAAGATATCAATTTGTGAACTAGGAAACTTGATTCGCTAGTAGTACAAGAATCACAAGTAAACAAGTTCCAATGGATAGAATATTACAACTGGGATGAACTTGAATTTACAGAATTTAATTTGTAAGTGTTCTTGAGCTTGAGAGAGAGATATAGGAGCTGCTGTGTGTATTTCTTATGTTATGTTCGACTGATTCTTTTCCTTCTGCATTCTGCTGCCTTATATAACACAGCCATAGTCATATTGCTTTGTTTTAACTGATATAACAATCAGTTAACACTAATATGACATTCGGTATGACTATCAAATGAATGTAATATGACTGTCTCTTTAAATATAACTTTCGGTATGACTATCCAGTCCAATATAACATTCGGTATAACTATCCAGTCCAATATAACATTCGGTATGACTGTCCCTTGAATGAAATATGACTATCCAGTTTGAACTGAATATGACTGTCACACTTTGAACTGTATATGACTATCACACCTTGAACTGAATATGACTATCGGTATAACTATCATTTGATAGTTATATTATCATATTTTTCAGCTTATAATTAATTAAATGATTTATAAAAATCATTTAAATAACTATTTCTTTTTCATATTAATTCTGATTTAATTAATCTAATAATCACTTTAACAAATATATTAATTCTGATAGAATTAATTTATTTAATTAAATTAATTATTTGATTTAATCAATTAAAGTAGAATTAATATAAATCCTTTAATAGTCAATACTTCACTACGAACCACGTAATTATGATAAGGAACATACACTGGATCGATGTTGACGCTCGATGTACTGTCTGGTTCATGAACGACTAACTCCAATCTCTGTTCTTCATCTTGACTTTAAAACTGTGGTCTTTTTATATTCTTCACTCTCATCAATCATTCGGTACTGAAATTGTTTCTTATCACTTATAGAAATCTCTGTCCTTTAAATGAATCCATGTGTTTCAATGCTACCTTGAGGCTTGATCAGATATCTGAATCTTCTTCCAGTGTAAAACATCAAAACTATAGATTGACTTGATGATTTTTCTTCTGACGGCTATCATCTTTTGAGATTCCTGTGACAGTTGATATTATTTACTTATTACAATCTAGTTTAATTGGATTAGGATCCTCGAACTCCAAATAGGCCGAGTCATTTGCCTTTCAATCTCCCCCTATTTGTTTGTTATACAATAACAAGCAAATACCTAGAGGATTCTTCAACTAATCCCAATTAAACAAGTGAAAGAAAAAACTTTAAATGCTAAGTAAATAATGGAAAAGTTCTGGTTCATATATAACATTATCCAGATTCAAACATAAAAGGTAAATACAAGATAGATGATCATCTAGACTGATCATATAAGACAATTATCCTATCTTGTTCTATCAAAGCTCTAATGATATAACTTGTAGAGCTAATATTCATTTACCACCTTCTTCCTCGTTGATTTCTCCTTCTTCTTGTTCATCCATATCAGGTAGATTCTTGATCAATTCTGAGTCAACAAGTAACTCTCTTCTGGATGATACATCTGTAGGATAAACTAGTGGTATTCCAAGTTTCTTTCTCAACTCACCTTGATACTGCTTATACTTCTTCATGTTGGTCTGAGCATAGGATCGGATATGATCTGCAGCTTCAATTTTTTCTTGAGATGCAAAACCATGATTTCGAAGAGCATATTCAACATACACCAAATGTCTGGCAAGATGTGTATATAATTCCTCTGTCTGAAGATTAACAGTGTGAATAACTTCTCCCTTAAGAATTTTAACTTGTGGAGGGTTATCTATAACTTCAGGACCAGCTCTTTCAGCAAATTCTTGAAATTTTTCATGAAGTAGTATACCTAGCTCAGAAGATGTTCTGACTTTTGGTCTCAGCACCCAAAGCTCTGACAGAGATCTATCATAGAAGAACTGAAGAGATACTTTGTGAGATCCAAGCTTATGACATTCAATAAAGATTAGTAGCTCACCATTCTTCGGATCAGATGCAGTAGTTATTCTCACAATTTCTATCTTCAAAGCTTTTAAGTACATGTCATGTACAGGGTTCTTCTTTTTAAAGCTTTCAAAAATAGCAATCACCCGACGATCATCATAGTCAGAAGTTTGTGGTGAGTCTATTACCTTTTGAGCACGTTCCCATTTATCACCACTTTTGTACTTGATGTACATTTTCCTTGCTTCCAGCTTTTGAGCATGTTGCTTTTGAAGTGCTTCCTGTTCAGCCTTTTGAAGTCTTTCATTATGAGCTAACTGTTCGAGTGTCTTCTTGAGTCTTTCTTCTCTCATAGACAGATTAGCATCATTCTGTTCAAGTTCTTTATTCGCTTCAAAATTCATTCTTTGTGTTTCAACAGAATCAGGAATTACTGGCTCTTCATCATCCCAAAAACTAAGATCCGGTTCATCAAATTCTTCACCAACATCAGGAAACTGTAAGTCAGCAAACAGATCAAGGTTATCAGGTTCACCTGTATAGTAATAACCTTCTACAGCATTATCATCATCCTGTTCTGCTGCTTGAGTTGTCTTCTTCTTCCCTTCACTCCTATCTTCATCTTTTTCTTTACTCACACTTCCTCCCCCTCTAGATTTCTCCCCCTTAATTGAGGAATCCTCTACAGCTTTATGGCTTGTACCAGCTTCAGGGCCACTTTCATCACTACTTCCAAAGAATTTCTTCTCTTCTGCTGTAAGTGAGTGAGTTCTGCTAATGATATTATATAAGTGTCTCAACCCCTTTGCTTGATGATCATTTTGCCTTTCAATTTGACTGAGACGATGTTCAGTGGATAAGTGATTCTCATTTATGTTATTCTGAAGATCTTCAATCTGATTCGACATAGAAGTTATAATGAGATCTTGAGCCACTGTCACATCTCCAGAGTCTTCAATTGCTTGTTGTTGAGAGAGTTTGAGTGCATTGATCTTGTTGTTGAAGATAGTTCTCATGTTATCCATGTCAAACCTTAAGTTTTTATTGTCTTCTTCAGCTTGAGCAAGACTTTCTTTCATTTGATCAAGTTGTGCCATGAGAGATAAAGTGTTTGTGTCATTGTGTGCTCTCACCTCAATCGCTCTATGAGTATCACTCACCTCACGTGCTAGTGTTTCACTCAGATTTGAGGTAATTCTCACATCACTCCTCTCATATTCCTGAGCTGCATCCATTGTACCTGCACCAGAAATCACCCTAGCCTCCTCTTGGAAGGTCAGTGGTGGTGCAATGGGAGTTCGCAAATCCCGATCAACCTGTGAGGGTTCTTCTGCCGTAACAATGGCAGGCACTGTAACTTGCTCTCCTTGCATAACAATGTTTTCAGCTTCATTTAATAAAATATCTTCCCCCATTGTGAGTAACAGGGGTGTGCTTGAAGAAATGAAGGGGTTTATGGTTGCCTCAGATATAGTTTTACTCTTCTTTTGCAAAGGCAAATCTGTTGTTTCACTCAAGGTTTCACTACTAGGGTTAGATCTTTTGACTGACAATTTCTTTCTGCGATAGTGTTTGGAGAATTTAGGATCGGTGTTTGGTGCATTGACCTGAGTTGAGGGTTGTGGTTCTACAGCCCCTTGGTCACTTCTCACAATTAATTGACTATCAGAAAGATATTGAGATTGCAAAGTAGTTGAGTCAAATACCTGATCATTAACAGGTGCATCATCTTCATTCTGAGTGGGTTGATCCACTTGAAGTTGAGGTTCAGAAGCAGTTAATGGTTCAGGATCAGGTTGAGGTTCTGGTTCTGGTTGATGTTCAGGAGCTTGTTCTGCTTCATGTTCTGGAGCTTGTTCAAGTGCAAGTATCCCAGCAACTGGTTGAGGCATAACATTTTGCAAATTTATGAATGTGGACATATATGGTGTTATGACCACTGGAACATGCAAAAAAGCTTTAGAAGTATCCAACCTAGTGTAGAACTTCTTGTTTGGTTTACCAGACCATTGAACTCGATCATTTGGAAAAGGAGCAGGTTGATCCTCAGGCATAAAATGATTAAAAATTAATGTAAAAAATCGAGGATAATGATACTTAACCATTTTACCTTTCCCAAAGTTCTTTCTAGCCTTCTTCACACGATTTAACAAAATAGGCCATATCAAGCTGCCAAAGTTGATCCTTCTGTTATGAGCAATCGAGAAACCAATTATTTGTAACATACCTTTGATGACGGTATTGTTACTCTTGGTGGAATTGGCAAAAACCTTTGCTATGATCTCGAAGAAAATGTTCCATTCTTGAACAAGGTTGCTTTTGAGTGGACGTTTAAGATCCAGTTGACCTTGATAGTTCAGATTTGTAAAGAATTGAGTCAACTCATCAGTTGATGGCGCTTCAGCAAATTGTTCAGTAGGAAGTTTCAGAGCAGCATTGAAGACAGATTCATCTACTGTATATGTCTTATCATTAAAGTTGAAAGAAAACGATCTTCCTTCTGAGACAGCTGTAGTACACATTAGTTTAAGTGGACCAAATTTCATGGGAATATTTGCAGTTATAGCATGGCTACAGATATTTTGTTCGTTCAGGAATTTTATCCAGGGCTTGAACCGATCCACCGAGCAATCCTCGGGATTAAAATATCCAATATAATTGTGATTAACAATCTCAAAATTATTATAAGCACCAGCCATTCCAAATCAAATATTAAAATTAAGGAATCTGCAAAATTCAACAATTAAACTAATTAATTCACAAA
The DNA here is from genome assembly GCA_036435485.1 of Saposhnikovia divaricata. Classification (NCBI taxonomy): domain Eukaryota; kingdom Viridiplantae; phylum Streptophyta; class Magnoliopsida; order Apiales; family Apiaceae; genus Saposhnikovia; species Saposhnikovia divaricata. The sequence continues at coordinate 61,105,078 of CM071595.1, read as the reverse complement.
ATTCGAATTAATAAATAATTAAAAATTCGAAAAATTGAATTCTTCACCAAAAATTCTGAAAAATTTAGGCAAAGATCTTGATACCAGTACAAACACACATATATTTTTAGTTTTTGAAAAATCACCACCAATCTTTTTGAATTTTAGATCGAAAATTCGAAATTTTTCAAACTTAAAATCATAGAACTCGACCAAATCTTACGTTTCAACCGTGGTTTTGATGATAATTGACTGGGTAATCAATTAAAGTTCTTAGAAACGTGATTCAAGTGTGATTTGAGACAGAAATTGAGCAGCAATTCGACTTATAGATGTGTGTATATGTGTATGTATCGCACGAGAGAAATTAGGTGACTTAACACGCTAATATGACAAACACACTGATATAACTTATGAATATGACAATCGATTTAAGTATTAATCAGCTGTGATATGACTATCGGGTGATAGTCATACCGATAGTTATATTACGTGTAAATGTAATATGACTATCCTAGTTAGACAGTTATATGACAGTTAAATAACAATATGACTATCGAAAAAACAAAGAATATGACAATTAGTAAAATTGTTATATCGACAGTTATATTTAGAGCAAAAACACTAATATAACTATATACTAATTACAGTTATATATACAAAGGACAGAAATATAACTATATAATTAATAAGTTATATCAAGATTTATATTACAATAAACTAAACTAATATAACTTATCAACAAATTCGAATATAACAATCAGATCGATTGTTATACCGGTTGTAATATTAACAACACAACTAATATAACTATCCTAAAATGCAAATATTAACAGAATATTTACAAATAGCAAATTCTAACAATAAAGTAATTTAATTACTATTAAAAACAAGCTACAAAATAGCAAAATAATTTACACTAAAATTAGCAAACCTAATAAAAGTTATAAAAACGATCATAGGTAGTCCTTTTTACGAAATCAAACATTAATAACAAAAGGACAAACACTACAAATAAAATAAAATAAAATAAAATAACATATTAAATATTTACATAATTATTTCTGGTGAATTAATAAATCTATAAATTTTCTAATAAAATAATTTCCATATAGAAAATTATTCAAAAAGAAATTATAATTTATTAAACATCAAAAATAATTAAACTGATTTTAAAATAATAACATTTTCAAGAAAAATAGATTTCTCATAAATTACAGCTTGTAAAATTCGAGAAAAATATTTTTAAGGAAAATGAATTACTCTAAAATTACAAGAAGTAATTAGAAATATATAGAGAAGATAATAACAATGATTTAAGAAGAAACAAGCAAAAGTATAAGTTGATAAAATAATTATAGAAGTGATTTTAATAACCAATATTAACACATCAATCACTTGTAAGTTATTAAAGATCAAACCTCAGATATTAACTAGTTTAATTACTAGGACTATTTAACATACCCAATTCACCAACAATTCTGGTAAATGTGGATTCGTCAAGAGACTTAGTAAAAATATCTGCTGTTTGTTCTTCCGTAGGTACAAAAAGTAACTCCACGGTACCATTCATGACATGCTCTCGAATAAAATGATACCTGATGTCAATATGCTTTGTCCTTGTGTGCTGCACAGGATTGTTAGAGATTGCTATGGCACTTGTATTGTCACATAAAATAGGAATTTTATCAAGTACAAAGCCATAGTCTCTCAGCTGATTCCTGATCCACAAAATCTGTGCGCAACAGCTTCCAGCAGCTATATATTCAGTTTCAGCTGTTGAGTTGGAAACTGTTTGTTGTTTCTTGCTGTACCAGGAAACCAGTCTACCACCTAGGAATTGACAACTCCCAGATGTGCTTTTTCTATCCACAACACTTCCTGCATAATCTGAATCTGTATATCCAACAAGATTAAAACCAGAATCTTTAGGGTACCAGATGCCTAAGTTAGGCGTACCCTTAAGATATCTCAGGATTCGTTTAACAGCAATGAGATGAACATCTCTAGGATCCGATTGGAACCTTGCACATAAGCACGTAGCATGCATAATATCAGGTCTACTTGCAGTAAGGTAAAGTAATGAGCCTATCATACCTCTGTAGCTTGTGATATCTACCTTGGCAGAATTTTCACATGCTCCAAATTTGACCGCTGTGGATGATGGTGTTCTTGCTGAAGATGAGTCCTCCATTTGATATTTCTTGAGAAGCTCTTTGACATACTTGGATTGACAGATAAATATTCCATCTGTCCTTTGACTTACTTGCAATCCAAGAAAGAACTTCAGCTCACCCATCATGCTCATTTCAAACTTACCCTGCATTAACTTAGCAAATTTCTTGCAAAGAAGATCATTAGTAGACCCGAATATTATATCGTCCACATAGATTTGAACTAATATTGTATCATTCTTATGTTTCTTTGTAAAGAGAGTTTTGTCTATGACACCTCTAGTAAATTCATTTTCAAGTAAAAATTCAGAGAGAGTGTCATACCATTTCCTTGGTGCTTGCTTAAGACCATAAATAGCCTTGAAGAGAAAGTAGACATAACCCAATAGATCTGGATCTTCAAAACCAGGTGGTTGTTCTACATATACCTCTTCATCCAGCTTACCATTCAGAAAGGCACTCTTGACATCCATTTGATAAACATGAAAATTAGAAAAAGCTGCGAATGCCAAGAATATCCTAATGGCCTCAAGTCTAGCCACTGGAGCATAAGTCTCATCATAGTCAATGCCTTCAGATTGTGAATGACCTTTTGCTACCAGTCTTGCTTTATTTCTTATTTCTATGCCATCTTCATCAAGTTTGTTTCTGAATACCCATCTAGTACCAACCACTGTTCTATTTGTAGGTCTAGGTACCAGCTTCCATACTTCTTGTTGTTTAAATTGATTGAGTTCATCTTGCATGGCAATTACCCAATCAGGATCTGAAAGAGCTTCTTCAGTTTTCTTAGGTTCCATTTCATATAGAAACCCTGAATAATTACATTGATTCTGCAAAGCTCTTCTAGTCTTTACACCAATATGTCGATCACCAATGATTAGCTCAAAAGGATGAGCTCTATTCCAAACAGTCTGTCTGGGAAGATTTAGTCTTGATGATTCACCTTGTTCTTCATTGTGATGTTTGAGTATGACTAGTAGATCCTTCATTAGCTCCCCCTGAGTTGTTGCCAGGATGATTAAATGAGTGTTCAGAAGTATGAGTGATGTTTTCAATATTATCATTATTTTCACCACCATTATTCTGATTAGACTCATCATTGACATTGTTGTCATTTGCATCAGCAAAAACATCAGGTGGACTATCATCATCTGAATCTAGATCTGTCATATCTTGAAAAGATAACTTTTCAGATGAATCTTTAGTTTGGATACTAGGGAGTTTAGTGTCATCAAATGTTACATTGACACTTTCCATCATCTTCTGATGTTCAATCAAATACACCTTATAAGCTCTTCTTTCATAACCAACAAAAATAGCTTCATGTGCTTTGGCTTCAAATTTTCCACCTTGATCGTCTCCTTCTTTAAGTACAAAGAATTTTGCTCCAAATACATGAAAGTATTTGAGTGTTGGTTTCTTTTTATTCATGGCTTCATAGGGTGTTTTAATCAAGTCTTTGTTGATAAGAGTTCGATTCTGAGTATAGCAAGCAGTGTTGACAGCTTCAGCCCAAAAATACAATGGAAGCCTTGATTCACTTAACATAGTACGTGCAGCTTCAATCAAGGTTCTATTCTTTCTTTGAACTACCCCATTTTGCTGAGGAGTTCTTGGAGCTGAGTATTGTCTGGTTATACCTTTTTCAGTACAAAAGTCATTCAGAACTGCATTCTTGAATTCAGTTCCATTGTCTGACCTTATATGTAAGAACCCTGATTTTTGTAATATTTTAAATGTGTAAAAGCTTATGACATTGTGAATTAGGGACCTTTTGAGTCACCTATGTTATGTGATGGAATTGATTATCTGAAAATTTTATGTTGTTATATTCACTATGTGAGAAAAAGGGAAGATTGTTGAAGGCAAGAGGCCTACTACTATTAAGATTTATAAGAACTTGAGATTGGAGAATTATTAGGGTATTAGAAGATTTCAAGAGACTATGACAAGGAGTTGTGGATATTTAAGGAATTTACAAAATTAAGTACTTAAGGAATTACAAGGGAAATCTCTACGCGACAAAATATTATTACGAGGAGTTTAATTAAGATACGTTATGAAACGAGGATTAAGTGACAAGCATTGGTGGAGGAATAATAATACAAGGAAGGATATTACATGCAAGTATCATGTAACTAGATTGTTAGAAAAGCAAAAGCAACCAATGTATAGTAACTAGTTGGTGCATTATTCTAGGAGACAAAGAGGTATGGTGTGTTGTGACAGCCCCAGATCCGGGGTCAGGAATCCGGGCCATCATACTCCAATTTCCATCTATTAACAATATCTCTTGGTCTTTTTTTATACTATTTAATACTCATACAAATGACCCCACGCTAATATCATCACACACATCAGTCATATGCTCAGAGAACAACATCCATTAATGATAGCAGTTAAAGATAAACTATTATTACAATCCCAGAATACCATCTATTACACCCATATAAAAGTATATACTACCTTGAGAACAGGTGTCGATACTTTCTCATAAGGTAGACTTCCCCTTTACCCTCTTCCGGGTTGCACTGCGACGTTTCGATACCTGATCTAGCTGTTATATAAATAAATAGCAAGAGTGAGCTATAATAGCTCAGCAAGATAAATTTTATAAACTAGCTTCAAAAGAAACATAAATGTATCTGTATAATAAACAGAAGACAAATCATAATTTTTATAAAAAGAATTTATTTTTATTTGATAACTACTCCTTCCAAATATTTTTATACTAAAAGAAATATATAGCATTCTAATATCAGCTTCTCTTCTAATATAATATCAGTTTTTCTTCTAAACTAATTAAAAACCATTACATCACCTCAGCATAATATTTCAAGATAATATATCATCTGCACATCATCTCTCAATACAATCTTTCCATTTCCCTTTTTATACAACAATTATATAAAAATAATATAAAATCAGTTTCTCTTCTTACTGTAAAAACAATTCCATTATTTCATCATTATTCTGTTTTCAGTATAAAAATCTGAAAACCATTTTCAACTCTTTCTTTCAAGTTTTGGGGATTTTCACTGTTGCCGAATACGTAAGGACGATGATCAGTCGCCCTCCGTACCCGTCCTTTTTACTACCGATAGAAGGAGGAAGGTACACCACTACATCCCCCTGGAGGAAAGTACACCACTACATCCTCCTTCGGCAACTCTTGGGCCGAGATAAAATATTGATTGCTGGACTGTGCCGCACACAACCTCCTACGCTTTTTGTTGCTATCCCCCTTTTTGTCAAATCATTATTCCATTTATAAAATATCATTCCACATTTCCATTTTCTCGCTTTCATTTCCACATATCATTCACTCATATCATTTCCATTCTCGCACATTACTTCTATAAAATATATATATATATATATATATATATATATATATATATATATATATATATATAACATAATGCTTTGATTATGATCCAGACGTCTCTCTCCTATTCAAGAAATCAAATATCCTTTTATATTCATAAAATATTCCGTCTATTTTAAGAGTAGTAAATAATAATCAAATAATATTTATTAAACCACTGATACTCAAAAAGAATATTTTTAATATAGTATTATAAACCATATAACCCTAGATAACAAGTGATACCATTCCCTTTCATATCTCTTTTACCATAGAGCATATTCGCTCCATTCGTAATCATCTCTCTTTAATTTCCCAAAATCAAGGAAAATATATTCTTTTGCAACATAGCAACAATAGCATCACATATATATATATATATGTATATATTCCATGATATCATTTTTATTCCGAAGATAAATAATTTTCAAAGTAGGGATAGAAAGATCTTGCCTCAATCTCGATGTCCTGAAGGTATGGCTCGTGGCTCTCCCCGAGTTTCTATAAACACGAAAAGGACCGTCGTTAGAATACCACATCTCTTACTCACCTCACTCTTGCATAACAATACCCTTGACACTTAAATATATGTTTCACATGTTATTCATAACCCAAGTGTTCCAAAAACCTAACCATTTTAGGTTAAATCAAGGTTTCGGTGCTTATTCACCATTTCCCTTAACAACCATACCCGACTGTAAAAATTCTCAGAAAATCTCAATTTCAAATTTTAATGTAAGGTCAACTGGAAATGACTCTTTGACCACTCCACTACAATATCCCAAAATTTTATAATTTTTAAAAATGTTTAAGTATGGTATTCATAGCCTCCAATTTGATACAATTACATTTTCTCGGTTCTCGAACGTCTTTCACTAAAACTGACTTTTCTCCTAAACCGTTCATCAGATTTTAACGTACTTTATATCAAAACAACCTATTAACCAAGCTCTATCATTATATGGTCGAATGGTACCCAAGGACGTGTGTTACCAAACGGCATTGGTGTCCAAAAACAGGGCAGTTTTTAGTCTAACGAAAATCGGGCATTATAACGGCTATAATTCGGACATTCCAAAAAAAAACCATTCCATCACAACCAAGCCATATAATCATCCACCACTCCATACACATCAATATTACATCCTCATAATCCATATAATCAGTGGTGAGGCCTCAATACCATCACCCAACAATCAATCAAAATTTATGCTAGCTAACATCACAATAATCACTTTTAACCACACATCATCCATTAACATCACTAAAACTCACATAATAAAAAGGGGTTAGGGTTTATACCTTCCTTGATGCTCTTATAACCACAATCAAGCTTGGTTAACCTTGGTATGGCCTTGGATGGTCCTTGGGAGGCTTTAGATGGATGATCTAAACATGGGAATTCAAGAACACTTCCTGACTAGTAGTACACGCAACATTGATTGGCCAACACGAAGCCCTTCTCCTCGTTTTCTGCTCGAGGCTCCTGAACGAAAGTTGTAGAGCATCTCACAAGATTTCCAGAAAGCTAAAGATCGCCCAATTTCATTGAGAATGAGTGAGATATGGCTGTTTTACTAAAACTGATCTGTTTTGGCCGAATTTGCAAGAAATGGAGGGGGAAAGATTTTGCTCTTGATTTTTGATCTTATCTTCCTTAATCTTGTAAAGTCTAGAGTCTTGTGGAATGGTGTAGATATTTACCTTGATTAATGACTAATCTACCCCTTAATTAAGTGTTAGTGGAAGGTGATATCACTGCTTATGTCATAGAAGAGTATCTTGTAAGCTTGGTTCTTTAACCTTAAGTAAATACTAATAACCTTTGTAAATACTAATGTGGTAAATCTCCTTATTATTTACTAACCTTGGTTACTTGGTTTCCATACTTGTTTAATCACGATTCGTCTCGAATACGCCTCGTTATCTAAGTGGTTCTAAATTGTTTATCAATCCAAATTCCTTTGGCATTTCCTTAACTTAATCACTCCTCGGTTTAACCTGATTTTAATATTTCCTCAAGATATAAACCCTTTAACATTTTCATACTCCTTAATATCATATCCATAGAGCCTCAATTGAAATCGAAAATCCTTAAAATCCATACTCAGGAATTTCTGAAATCCGACATCGTTTCAAGTCACTTATTTTCATAGTACATCACTAATATGGTTTCTGTTTACTCATTTTCTGTTTCACTTATAGAGTACCCACATACCATTCCCATAAATCTTCAAAATCACTATTCATTTAGGTACTGTAGCATTGCAAAAGTTAGGGTTATTACATGTGTGGCTAGCCTACCACCTAGAGTGGCAACATGTGACACAATACATATACACTTTAATACATATCACAATAATACACTACATTATTCCAACCAACCAAGCAAGCAATTCTCTCTCTCTCCCCATTACTACAACTCTCGGCCAAGCTCTTCAAGTAGGAAGAAGAAGAAAATTTCTCCAACCTCCACTCACTCATAATTCAAGATAAAATTCCTAGACCATCCTTACACTATAGAGAAGGTATGATATTAATTTCAACCCCTTTCATCCACTAGATTTTGAGATATTAATTGATGAAGTTTGGGATGAATAGTAATCATGCTTAGTTTTCTTTTAGATCTTGAATTATAAGGATTGTAGGGGCTCATCCAAGGTGTTCTTGAGGCTTGTAAAGCTCACCCAAGGTCCCTAGCTACTCAAGAAGGTATAAAAACTCTAACCCTTCTTAGTCATGAAGTGTTTATGGTTTATAATGTTAGATGTAAGAGTATTGATGCATATCTTGGTTATGTGAAGGGATGGGCATCGGGGCACTTCGTGGCCGGGGAGTGCTATCCCCGCCCCCATCCCCGAATTCAAACCCGATCCCCGTCCCCGGCCCGATCCCCGTCGGGGATTATTTTTTATTCCCCGTCCCCGGCCCAAACGGGTAACGGGGATCCCCGCGGGGAATCGGGGAATTTCATTTTAAATAAAAAATAATATTTTATACAATTTTAAACACTAACTAGTGAGTTTGAAACAATTTTTTAAGCACTAAATTAAGATAAAAAAATATTACTTACATAAACAATTATAAATAACATGGAAATGAAGTTATTTAACTACTAGAAAGACAAACATATAAAATTAAAATATCATTTTGTTTCTAATATAAAGTATTGGAAATTCGTATATATATTAATATATGATTATATATATATATATATATATATATATATATATATATATATATATAATATTATAATGTGGTGGAATCAAGTCGGGGATTGAGAATCGGGGCGGGGGTCGGGGATCGGGCCGGGGAGATATAAAATCCCGGCCCCGGCCCGCTCCTCGGTTTTTTTGAAAATTGTCCCCGCTCCCCGGCCCGTACCCGAATAAATCCCCGATTTCCCACACCATTCGGTGCGGGGATCAGATCGGGATCGGGCGGGCCGGGATGAATGCCCATTCCTAGTTATGTGAGTTGTGGATGATGAAAATCTTGAGGTTATATGTGGTTGATGTGATTTTAAAGCTTGTGCTTAGAGTATGTGACCCCATGTATGTTATAGAGATGAGACTTGGTGGTTTTAATGGTAGATATGATCTATAAGTTGAGTTCTTGAAGGATTAAGTAAAGATGTGTACTGAGTAAAAAGTCTGGGAGTATGTACTGCCTTGCAGTGGACTTTTGAACCCCTTAAACTTGTCTCCCGAGGGTCTAATACCCATGGTTAGAAAGGTATTTGAATGTAGTTTCCAGAAATATAAAGTTCATGACTAGGTGATGTGTAGATTTTCAGTTATGACCAGAAGAGTGAGGGCTGGTTCTGAAATCCGGACTGCACTGTATGGTCTGTTTGTGAACTGTCTTTGGACCCTCAAACTTTCTGCAAACATTGTGAAAAATTGAGAATAGCTAGGTCTTACAGTAAGGAAGGCTACCCAAAAAGAATTTGATTAAAATTTGAATTTTTCAATTTTTTAAAAATGTTAGAGCGAGGTGTGCGCAAGTGAAAAACCACTTAGGAGATTAGTTTAAAGTAGTTTTAAGAGTATTCACTTGAGTTTCGAGTTTGAGGAATAGAATTGAGTTGAATGGGTAAAGAATGTGATAATGTGATGACATGGTCATATAGGAGGGTTAGTGGGTCAAATGATGGAGTCGCTAAGATGGTCTTGTATTCTTTAAAACATTATGATTAAGTGGTGTTGCTAAGATACTAACGAGCGAATATTGGATATTTATAGATTGTCGTCCACTCCACGAGCCCAACCACCCCAACCTTCCCAAGGCAAGTTTTCCAACCCTAAGCATTTATTTTCAAAATATTATGTTCCTGATTCTACCTATGCAAGTTTACTTTTCAAAACTTATATATAAGGATTTTCACTGTATTGTTTGTGGCTTTCAAACGTATTATATGCTTATGCTTTATGAGGTTATGTTGAAGATTGAGATATATGCACATATGTGTTTGTACACCCTTGAACTTAGAATGAAAATGTTTTCTTCGGACAACGACTCTAGCAATAGAGGTCGTAGCGGTCCAAATATGCTATTGACCGGGGAGCGGTATATTATTGTATCGTGATTAAATTGCGAAAAACCGAAGGGTCATTCGGGAAGTATCGTATACTTAAGTATTTATTATTTTTACATTATTATAAATACTTAAAATATCTATCTTGGATTAAAAGCTTATTTTATTAAATAATTATTTTATTAATTGTTTATATTAAATCTCAAATATCATTTATTAATTATTGTTCATTATTTTAAAGACAAAACTAATCCAAGATACCTTCATCGTTTTCAAACTCGAACTCTTTCGAACCCAAAACATTTTTGAAAACCCCCGGTCAGGTTTTGCTTCTTGTACACTTTTCAAGAACTATCGATCGACTGAGGTCGAACTTCAACTACTCGAATTTTCTATCAAAATGATTTTTGACAAGAAAAAAAAGGGGACTCTGGCAGGTGTGGGAATCGTTGACGAACGATTCCCGGGATGTGTAAGCGGCCGTGAGCCAGGCGGTCCATCAATTATTATTCCGGCCCAGGTGTTGCCGAAGGATGATTACGGATGTAGTTTTCATCGAGGGTGATTACGGATGTAGTTTTCACCCGAGGATAGTTACGGATGTAGTTTCTATCCTTCTACCGGTAGAGAAGACCCGCGGATTATTGGACTTGGATGTGGCGACTGATCATCGTCACTCCCTGTCAGATTTTTATGTTTTCTTCCAGTCCCATCCTCCACTTTGGAAAATACTCAAACACTGCTTCTTGGGCCTAAGTGCCAAGTTGCCGATAGTGTGGCTTTTGATAAGAAAAATATTGACATCGTGCAGTATCTAGAACTGCAAGATTTTCTATAAAGATTGGCACGTGTTAGTGCACTCTTGCAATTATTTCAAAGAATGAAATGTTTTTGAATGAGTAACCTTCTAAGCTAATGGAAGGAAAGAGGTTTGCAATGATGTATTCCCTGTACAGTATGTTAACCGTAGAGTGTTTTGCCGAAAATGATATACTCATATGTATATATTTTCAAGTTTGAGATATATTGAAATGGGAACCTTATAAAGGGTCCATATGTTATTCTTAAAGCTCCTTAGTGAGTATAGATGTTTTATTCAAACTCGGACATATATATTGTCCAATTATGTTTTGAAATCTGAGATATATACCCATATAGTTGGGAATGTTTTCGAAATAAACCACATTATTATTTTTCAAAATGGTGAACTTGCTGAGCATTATGTAGCTCATTCTTGCTTTATAAAAACTTTTCAGAAAGAGAAGAATTTGGTCGGTTAACTCCGCACCAGCAAAAGAGGAGTAGAAGATTTACCCCGGAGATGATTTAGTTCCTGACAAATACTACAGAGTAAGTCTGATAGGTTTTCAATTGTAATAGTAAGACTTGTCTTCAATTGTAGTTGTATAAGTGGAAGTGCATAAGACTCTGGATTGTACAGATGAATTGTAATATTTAGTGTTACTTTTGATTATCGCTTCTGAGGCTCTAACTTGTTTGTGCGTAAGATTGAGGTCTGGATGGATGTATTGTTGAGTTGTAAAGTTAATACAGGTATGATATGGTTGGATGGTGATGTGACAACCTGAATCTTTGACCTCGGATTTGGGGGCGTCACAGAAATGGTATCAAAGCGATAAGTTACAGTACTCAGAAACGATAGTGTTAAGAGTTAGTCTAAGTAGGAGAATGACATAAGAGATCATAGTAAACTTATTATTGGACTACCGGAAGAAGTACCGGTGAGTAGAATGGACTGGAGTGTTTACTGGAGGTATTATACTAGGGTCGATAGAATCCTTAGAGACCTTCAGAATGATGAATAGAGGATTGAGAGGCGTACATGACCTATCATAAGTAATGATATAGAAAGCAGAGCGAAATCTCAAGAGCAGCTGAGGTAGAGGCGATATTGCCAATATGATCGGATGACTAGGCTGGCATAAATTTTATGGCCCATAGTCCTCCACAGTTTAGGAGGCGGCATTTTAAGAATCAAGAAGTTTAGACTTCCCAACATAATTAAGGGTACTTAGTACTTGGAATAATGAAAGTCTTTTACTTTGGTTATAAGATCCGATTTTCGATAAATAACGGGTTACGAAAGTTGGTCACTATGTCGTTGTGGATTTCATTACCCTTGATGGCGAATTTTACATGTGTTATACGAGAATGTTATCATAAGACGAGCGTGCTAGATAATTCCACGCATGATTCGGACGCTAGAGCATGGTAGTTTAACTTAGAGAACAAACAAGTAGAATTAACAATGGGACTCAAGAGAAGTTGATTATGGTTGCAACGAGCGATACAGTGATCTCGGAGTCTACCAAAAGAAAAGACCAGTGGTTCTAGAGTGGGATCCTTTGATAGAGATGTTATCAGGGACTACGTATATATGTATTGTAGACCTCAATATTTTTGTATATGTTCACATACACACACCCGCCACTGAACCTATGGACCGCACTGAACCTATGGACCGCACTGAGATCCCTGAGAGATCTCTTTGATCTGTTCCCAGGGGGAACTGGCCACTTGTGATTCATGTCGGAAGGCATGAAGTAGGACCCTATGGACTTAGCAGGTGTCCCCGGAAGGATGTGAAGCTTGGTCTTCAAGATAAAGCACGGAAATGACAGATATATTTGTGAAACCCTAACTCAATAAATGACTTTAAGATGATGATTGAGAGACGCACTAGTTGGTGTCTTGTATTACGAAGACGAAGAGATGGAGTTACCCTCATAATGGTGATAATGAAATGCACGAATGATTATTAACTTATTTTGGTAACTACCGGCCGGTGCACTACTTCATTTTAAACTGTTCACTAACCATGTTACCTCGATTAGTTTATATCAGGTAACCTTCCTAGCTTTCTACTTCAAACTTGTGGAATAACAACCAGTGATATACTTTCTCTAAACTGGGACTCATCCAAAGTATCTTATTTGATCCCCAAGCATTCTATTTGAAGTTTATAATTATTTTGTTCTGCTTATGACTATTTACACTTTCTTTCAATTATCCAAGGAATGTTCAACAAATATTTCCTTAATTAATCGACGAATACTACTTAACGAATATCGATATTTGATTGCTTCTTTCATACATGCACTCTTCAGTTGAGCTCATAAATATTCAACAAATTACTGAGGACATGGATGATCTAATGTCCAGACATCCCTCATGAATTCTTTTCTTCTATTCAAGATGAGATTGTACCTCATACATTGAAATCATAGTAAGGATATCATTTTTATATTGGTATTCTGAATTTAATTCTATTGTAGGATCTGATAAAGCATGTGTACGGAGGCACCCTTGGGTGGACCGTTTCACTGGTAAGTAATATTTGATGAGAGGTTATCGATTGTTCCGATACCTAGAACAATCTCTTCAGATTTTATAGTTTTCTTTTTCAAACTTAATAACTTCTTATTTCCATTTGTTGTCCGAGTAGCCTAAAGTTTCTTCAGTGGCTACGATGTTGAAATTCCGTTCTAGCCAATTGAAACTGGCTAGTTGATATGTCAATATGAATGACTAGTTGATTGTTCTAACTAGTCAAAATTGTAATATTGTGAAGAACACCTAGCTAATTGTCCTAGCTAGTGGTGATGTCTCAAACAGGTGAACTAGCAAATTTTGTCTAGCTAGTTGCTAGTGTTTCTTGAAAAGGACTAGTTATTGTTTCACTGGTCCAACTCCCAATTGAATTCATTCAGCAATTCCGCAATGCGTTTAGCATGTGGTAAAGTATGATGATGGAAGTTTTGACGAATAACTTGATTAAGATCTAGTGAGGTCGCCCACTCGACTTGAACTCTTACCCATCTTCGTATCAGACTTTATATCACTTGGATATTTTATTCTTTCATTCATACAATGAGAATTCGTTTGAAACCATTGATTACTTGAATGACAAACTACTTCATTCTTTAATTGTCATGGAGTAGAGTTGCTTTCTATTGGCTGACCTTCATCAATGCGACTTTAGATTTCCTCTTATTATTCAGGAGGAAAAGTATCCACCCGATGTAAGAATTGTATAAATACCGTCTGTATGACTTTTATATCTAACAATCATAGCCTCGTGCAACATTCTCTATGATATCATATTACAGAATTATCAGGACCTGAAGGAATAAACCTTGTTGTACTCTTTCTGTCCATCCTTACATCTCCGAAAATCGAGACTCCTAGTATTTGGAACCATCAACATTCTTGGAGCATCCAATGTGGAATTCTTATTGAAATTATCTATTGGACCTTGTTATTTTGAAACCATTCCTTTCAAACTGATTACTCTAAGGTGAACGGGAGGTACAATTATGAACCGTTACACCAATATGAGATAAAAAAAAAACCAGATGTTGTAATTGTGCAGCCAGAGCGTTATGCCGAGTAATTATTTAAAGTAGGAATAACATGTCGGGGCATACCACAAGGACCTTTAATATTAGTGGGAGGAAGGTTATAAGAAATGATGAGGTGGTTGGGAGTACACTCCTACCAACCGTTGTCAGGATGTTATATTAATGAATTCTGGAGTTACCAAGCCTTTTCCTGATCCAAGAAATGCAAATCGATTGCGATGTAAGACATATCCTTAGAGGAAACTAACATGGAAGTGAGATGGACAAGAAAGGAAGAAATATCATGGCAAGAATGTGAAGCTTTACTTAGCTTAAAGGGATTGATGCACATAGAGAGACATAAAGTTTAAAAGGCCCCTAATAGCAAATGGATGCATGGATATATCCCAATGATCCTTCGAGATTACCACCTAATCAAGTTTATTGGGAATCGTAGCCGCATGCAGGCCTCAGGCTGATTGGCGCCAGTTGTGAAGGAGGACGAGCGTATGATATCTTACATATACCATCGAGAACTGATACCCTTATCGAAAATGGAGGAATTGTTGACTAGTTAAAATGCGTAGTTGTTTTTCAAAGATAAGGTTGAAGAGAAGGTTTCACCAACTCAAGATCGACCTCTGTACTGTGCCAAAGTTGGAATTTCACACTAATATAAACGTTATAAAATTATGGTAGTATCATTTGAGTGGACTAACGAGTCAGAAGCCTTTATGGATTAATGAACAAAGTTTTGGAATGAAATGAGATATTAGCAACAACCTCGTTGTTAGCTATACTTGATGATAAAAAGAGGACTTTGAGGGTCACGATGATGCGTCTTTCGAGAGTTTAAGAGGTGTGCTGATGTAGTAGAAAAAGGATGATAGCCTATACTTCTAAACAACATAAAGGTTACGAGATAGGATATACTAACCGTGAGTCGGGGATTAGTCATGATAGCGTTCACGCATAAAACTGAGACGTTAACCTTATAGGAAAAGTGTGAAATTTTTCCACAAGTGCCATAAGTATATCTTCATATTAGAACTAAACATAAGAAGGAGAAGGTGATGAAAGGGAGCCGGGAGTATAATGGAGAAATTTGTTATTACCCAGGAAAGGCCAGTGTGGTGGCCGATACTTATAGAAGGGATTATTCAAAATTGAAATTCAGTCAGTATTGACCAAGAAAATAGAGTATATACAATAGAGAATAATGTTAGAGGAAAATGACTAAATTATGGGGAAGGACAAAGATGTACAGAGAATCAAGAGAATGTTTGGCAAACGGATATGAAGAATGGTATTGGCAAACTATTAAGTACAAACGCGACATGTCAAAAGTAGAATGATAGAGATCTAGTGGATTAATTCCGCCTGTAGAAACTCTTGAACGTGGACGGAATTATAATGAATTTCATAAGCAGGTCGCCGAAGACCGAGCCAAGAGATGACCCTAGTTGATTCATAATTGTCGAACCAAGTGATTAACCTGCGAGAGACTTTCCATTTAGAAGATTATCGATTTATATACGGAAGAGATGGTGGGGCAATATAAAACTTCTGCAACGATTACGTCGGATAAAGACTTAAAGTTAAACTTCGAATATTGAAGGTGCTTTCAAGTATATTTAACAAAGAGATTGAGCGTATGTACTAATTTGATCTGTGGCTGACGGACAGGGAAGAAGAATTGTCCAGACGATCGAATTTATATTTAGTGTCGTGCCTTAGGTTTCACGGGGCAGTCGAGAATAAAAACTTATCCATGAAATGAATGTTGTTATCACGATCATCACCATGCGAACGTAAGGACGTCTCCTATAGAGCGTACTGCGAAAGAAGAAGTTTCGCTTTTCTTGCGTTACGAAGAAGTCAATGAACGAGGGACATAGTAGCTGAACTAGTTCGACGTATACCGAAGACTATACAGTATCCATAGCAAGTGGTAACGGCTGACGGGAGGCAACACATGCCTGCTAATCAAGCGAAGGAATATGAGGAATACCGTGCGTATTGACGTTGTCTCAGATTATAAAACACGACCACAAAGTATCCATGGGCCAACGATACAAGGACTCAACACGGATACTATGAACAAGGTAGAAGAGGAACGTATAAGTAGTGGGATAGAAATTTTCATTCATAGAACAACCGATAAGGAATACAGGCCGAGGAGAGCATGCGTTGAGAAACAACATTAAAGCATTGGTGAGACCAAGGTGAGAGAACAAAAGGGTTGAAGTGTCGACCTGAGAGTTGGAAAGGGTAAAGTTGGAATTGTATCCACAACTATTTTCCTTAGGTCCTTAAGATAGAATCCTTTTAAGGAGAGGAGACTGCAATAACCCTAATTTTCGTGAATATTCGAAACCTGGATGAATAGTAATTTTATGGGTGGATAAGAAAACTTTGCAATCACGATATGTGCGAACTATTAAATGAAGATTTCGAATTGATATTACGTCTACGGTACAGACGAGTGTATGTAAAAATCATTAGTTTTTTTTACGAAACCCATTATTTCGAATGGTCAAATTTTATGAGATATCAAAGGAGTATGAGGTGGGAAACATCGTGATGCTAAAGGTATCCCCTGGAAAGGATTGATGCGGTTTGTTAAGAAAGAGAAGCTAAGTCTGAGGTTTATTGGACCTTTTGAGATTTGAGGCGTATTGGAAAGCTAGCCTACGAGTAAACCTTGCCCCCAAGCTTGCAGCAAATTCATAATGTGTTTCATGTGTCTATGTTACGACCCTACCATACTGACTATCGTCATGCGATAGAGTACGACCAAGTGGACCTACAACCAGACTTGACCTATGTGGAGCAACCCGTGGAAATCATGGATAGAAAAGAACAAGTGTTGAGGAACAAGGTTGTCAAGCTAGTGAGAGTTTTGTGGAGGAACCCGAACATCGAGGAATCAACATGGGAACTAGAAAGCGCGATGCGTGAAAAGTACCTTCAACTGTTTTCAACCTGATTCCGGGACGGAATCCTTTTAAGGAGGGGAGGCTGTAAGAACCCTGATTTTTGTAATATTTTAAATGTGTAAAAGCTTATGACATTGTGAATTAGGGACCTTTTGAGTCACCTATGTTATGTGATGGAATTGATTATCTGAAAATTTTATGTTGTTATATTCACTGTGTGAGAAAAAGGGAAGATTGTTGAAGGCAAGAGGCCTACTACTATTAAGATTTATAAGAACTTGAGATTGGAGAATTATTAGGGTATTAGAAGATTTCAAGAGACTATGACAAGGAGTTGTGGATATTTAAGGAATTTATACAATTAAGTACTTAAGGAATTACAAGGGAAATCTCTACGCGACAAAATATTATTACGAGGAGTTTAATTAAGATACGTTATGAAATGAGGATTAAGTGACAAGCATTGGTGGAGGAATAATAATACAAGGAAGGATATTACATGCAAGTATCATGTAACTAGATTGTTAGAAAAGCAAAAGCAACCAATGTATAGTAACTAGTTGGTGCATTATCCTAGGAGACAAAGAGGTATGGTGTGTGGCTAGCCTACCACCTAGAGTGGCAACATGTGACACAATACATATACACTTTAATACATATCACAATAATACACTACATTATTCCAACCAACCAAGCAAGCAATTCTCTCTCTCTCTCTCCCCATTACTACAACTCTCGGCCAAGCTCTTCAAGAAGGAAGAAGAAGAAAATTTCTCCAACCTCCACTCACTCATAATTCAAGATAAAATTCCTAGACCATCCTTACACTATAGAGAAGGTATGATATTAATTTCAACCCCTTTCATCCACTAGATTTTGAGATATTAATTGATGAAGTTTGGGATGAATAGTAATCATGCTTAGTTTTCTTTTAGATCTTGAATTATAAGGATTGTAGGGGCTCATCCAAGGTGTTCTTGAGGCTTGTAAAGCTCACCCAAGGTCCCTAGCTACTCAAGAAGGTATAAAAACTCTAACCCCTCTTAGTCATGAAGTGTTTATGGTTTATAATGTTAGATCTAAGAGTATTGATGCATATCTTGGTTATGTGAGTTGTGGATGATGAAAATCTTGAGGTTATATGTGGTTGATGTGATTTTAAAGCTTGTGCTTAGAGTATGTGACCCCATGTATGTTATAGAGATGAGACTTGGTGGTTTTAATGGTAGATATGATCTATAAGTTGAGTTCTTGAAGGATTAAGTAAAGATGTGTGCTGAGTAAAAAGTCTGGGAGTATGTACTGCCTTGCAGTGGACTTTTGAACCCCTTAAACTTGTCTCCCGAGGGTCTAATACCCATGGTTAGAAAGGTATTTGAATGTAGTTTCCAGAAATATAAAGTTCATGACTAGGTGATGTGTAGATTTTGAGTTATGACCAGAAGAGTGAGGAGTGGTTCTGAAATCCGGACTGCACTGTATGGTCTGTTTGTGAACTGTCTTTGGACCCTCAAACTTTCTGCAAACATTGTGAAAAATTGAGAATAGCTAGGTCTTACAGTAAGGAAGGCTACCCAAAAAGAATCTGATTAAAATTTGAATTTTTCAATTTTTTAAAAATGTTAGAGCGAGGTGTGCGCAAGTGAAAAACCACTTAGGAGATTAGTTTAAAGTAGTTTTAAGAGTATTCACTTGAGTTTCGAGTTTGAGGAATAGAATTGAGTCGAATGGGTAAAGAATGTGATAATGTGATGACATGGTCATATAGGAGGGTTAGTGGGTCAAATGATGGAGTCGCTAAGATGGTCTTGTATTCTTTAAAACATTATGATTAAGTGGTGTTGCTAAGATACTAACGAGCGAATATTGGATATTTATAGATTGTCGTCCACTCCACGAGCCCAACCACCCCAACCTTCCCAAGGCAAGTTTTCCAACCCTAAGCATTTATTTTCAAAATATTATGTTCCTGATTCTACCTATGCAAGTTTACTTTTCAAAACTTATATATAAGGATTTTCACTGTATTGTTTGTGGCTTTCAAACGTATTATATGCTTATGCTTTATGAGGTTATGTTGAAGATTGAGATATATGCACATATGTGTTTGTACACCCTTGAACTTAGAATGAAAATGTTTTCTTCGGACAACGACTCTAGCAATAGAGGTCGTAGCGGTCCAAATATGCTATTGACCGGGGAGCGGTATATTATTGTATCGTGATTAAATTGCGAAAACCCGAAGGGTCATTCGGGAAGTATCGTATACTTAAGTATTTATTATTTTTACATTATTATAAATACTTAAAATATCTATCTTGGATTAAAAGCTTATTTTATTAAATAATTATTTTATTAATTGTTTATATTAAATCTCAAATATCATTTATTAATTATTGTTCATTATTTTAAAGACAAAACTAATCCAAGATACCTTCATCATTTTCAAACTCGAACTCTTTCGAACCCAAAACATTTTCGAAAACCCCCGGTCAGGTTTTGCTTCTTGTACACTTTTCAAGAACTATCGGTCGACTGAGGTCGAACTTCAACTACTCGAATTTTCTATCAAAATGATTTTTGACAAGAAAAAAAAGGGGACTCTGGCAGGTGTGGGAATCGTTGACGAACGATTCCCGGGATGTGTAAGCGGCCGTGAGCCAGGCGGTCCATCAATTATTATTCCGGCCCAGGTGTTGCCGAAGGATGATTACGGATGTAGTTTTCATCGAGGGTGATTACGGATGTAGTTTTCACCCGAGGATAGTTACGGATGTAGTTTCTATCCTTCTACCGGTAGAGAAGACCCGCGGATTATTGGACTTGGATGTGGCGACTGATCATCGTCACTCCCTGTCAGATTTTTATGTTTTCTTCCAGTCCCATCCTCCACTTTGGAAAAATACTCAAACACTGCTTCTTTGGCCTAAGTGCCAAGTTGCCGATAGTGTGGCTTTTGATAAGAAAAATATTGACATCGTGCAGTATCTAGAACTGCAAGATTTTCTATAAAGATTTGCACGTGTTAGTGCACTCTTGCAATTATTTCAAAGAATGAAATGTTTTTGAATGAGTAACCTTCTAAGCTAATGGAAGGAAAGAGGTTTGCAATGATGTATTCCCTGTACAGTATGTTAACCGTAGAGTGTTTTGCCGAAAATGATATACTCATATGTATATATTTTCAAGTTTGAGATATATTGAAATGGGAACCTTATAAAGGGTCCATATGTTATTCTTAAAGCTCCTTAGTGAGTATAGATGTTTTATTCAAACTCGGACATATATATTGTCCAATTATGTTTTGAAATCTGAGATATATACCCATATAGTTGGGAATGTTTTCGAAATAAACCACATTATTATTTTTCAAAATGGTGAACTTGCTGAGCATTATGTAGCTCATTCTTTCTTTATAAAAACTTTTCAGAAAGAGAAGAATTTGGTCGGTTAACTCCGCACCAGCAGAAGAGGAGTAGAAGATTTACCCCGGAGATGATTTAGTTCCTGACAAATACTACAGAGTAAGTCTGATAGGTTTTCAATTGTAATAGTAAGACTTGTCTTCAAGTGTAGTTGTATAAGTGGAAGTGCGTAAGACTCTGGATTGTACAGATGAATTGTAATATTTAGTGTTACTTTTGATTATCGCTTCTGAGGCTCTAACTTGTTTGTGCGTAAGATTGAGGTCTAGATGGATGTATTGTTGAGTTGTAAAGTTAATACAGGTATGATGTGGTTGGATGGTGATGTGACAACCTGAATCTTTGACCTCGGATTTGAGGGCGTCACATTATAGCCCTCACTGGATACTTGGAATCCAACTCAATTAACTTGATGTGATCAATCACCAGTTGTGGAGTCTCATCTTTAGAATTCAGGAACAAAACCCATGTGTACTTTGAAAAATTATCAACAATGACAAGAGCATATCTTTTTTTTGACATAGACATCACATTCACTGGACCAAATAGATCCATGTGAAGTAACTGTAAAGGTTCAGTTATTGAAGACATATCAGTGCTTCTGTGAGTTGCCCTTTTTAGTTTGCCTTTTTGACAGGCATCACATAGTCCTTCATGTGTGAATTCCATAGAAGGTAAACCTCTCACCAACTCTCTCTTGACCAGAGAGTTCATCGTCTTGAAATTTAAGTGAGAAAGTTTCTTGTGCCATAGCCAACTTTCATTTGTGGATGCTTTAGAATAGAAGAAATTGATTTCTTCAGTGCTTCTAGTGTTCATGTTGGCTACATACAAGTTTCCTTTTCTAACTCCCGTCAGAGATGGTTGTTCACTTCTTTTGTGTGTAATCAGACAATTTTTTTTGTTAAAGTAGACTTCAAATCCCTTGTCACAGAATTGACTGATACTGAGCAAATTATGCTCAAGTCCTTTTACAAAGGACACTTCTTCAATGATAACATTTCCAGCTTCAAGTCTGCCATATCCATCAATTCTACCTTCGCTGTTATCTCCAAAGGTAACTACTGGGCCGGCCTTCTCCACCACATTTGTCAGCAGGGTTCTATCTCCAGTCATATGCCTTGAACATTCACTGTCCAAGATCCAGGTTACTCGTTCAACCTGTTCAATACCCTGCAATGACAAATGGATTAAACCTTCTTCGGGACCCAAATTTGATTGGGTCCTGCGGATTTAAAGTATTGACCTTTATCAGGCAAAACAACATTTTTAATTTTAACATCTTTAGTCAATAAACATTTAACCTTATAAACAAATTTGAAAATCTTTTGTTTTATCTTGGGTATCCATGTTTCTCTAGCAGCAATAACACTTGTGTCATTGACTGGACATTTGACCTGGTAAACATTCTTGGTAACCCTTTGTTTAGTCTTAGGTACAAATGTCTCTCTCCTAACTTGAGGAGGAAAAGCAGTCTTTGATCGAACATTATTGTTCCTGTTCATATGCTGTCGAGGAGCAGTTTGTTTAACACATGCATAACTACCATTAAAATAAGCACGCATACTGTTAAAAGCACAAGACATAAAATTGATAACACCACATGCTTTATGATTAGAATCAATGATAGGCATGGTATTTTTCTGCTTCAACTTATTACCACCTAATCCAGTCTTAGAAGAACTAGCTGTATCAACAACTTTGACTGGCACTTTAGGTACATATTTCTTGGATGAAACATTCGTTGTATTAGTGTCCTCAACAGATTTAGCCTTAACAAAGACTGTGACATCTTTCTTGGATGAAACATTCTTTGGATTAGTGTTCTTTACGGATTTATCCTTAACAAAGACTGTGCCATTTGCACTATCCTCATTTCTCATTTCTTCTTGGATAACCATAGAAAGAATATCTGGTGGTCCAGCATCAGATTTTTTAAATAGAGGTTCTTTAACATTTTTTAGCACATGTGGTATTCCCCTTTCTTTAGCACTAACAGGGTTAGGGGAATTTATGCCCAATGATCCAACAGCTTCATTGTAACCATACCCTATACCTGTTGTTCGTTCTACAACTTGATTGTTAAAAAACTCTTTGGAAACTTTAACAGAATTATAACAAGCCCTGACCTGTGTTTCAAGCTCAGTAATTCTAGCCATTTGTTTGCCTACAACTTCTAGAATATCTTTCTCCTTTTTATTAAGCATTGTTATTTCATCTCTTTGTTGATCTTGATTAATATGCACCTTTTTCAATTCTGACACTTCATTGCCAAGTTTAGTGCTTAGCAGATCTAGTCTTCTATATTCAGTTTGTGCATTACCTAAGGAATTATAAAGACTACGAATCAACTCAGGGTCAGTAACAATTACCGGTTTGTTATGATGATCAGATGCTTCATCATTTACCATCAACGCAAGATTTCCATATTCTTCATCTTCGCTGTCCGTGTCATCCCAACTCTTACCAGCCGCAACATAGGCTTTTCCAGGTTTCTTCTTTTCAGCAGCAAAATCTCTTCTTTGAGTTTGCTTAGGTTTCTGACATGCAGTGGCAAAGTGTCCCAATTCATTACAGTTGAAGCAATGAATCTTGCTTCCGTCAACAGATCAAGTTTTGTATCCTCCCCTGTTACTAGAGGAAGAAGAGCCTCCTCTCTGGAATCTGTTATTTGACTTGAACTTGTACTTTGGATTTCTTCTGAATCTGAAATTGCAAAATTGCCTTACCATCAATGCCAGGGATTCATCTTCCAGTTGATCTAGCTCTTCCAATAAGTAAAAGTCTCCACCATCCTGAGTAGGTGGTGTCTGACCAAGCTCTACTTCAGTCTTTTCCTTGTCTGAGCTGTAAGGTAGAACAACCTTAGCTTCCACTTCCTTAGGTGCCTCAACTACAAGAGCTGTAGATGAACTTGGCACTCTTCCTTTACCAGAGACCTCCCTCTGCTGTACTTGTTCCAGTTCCTAGGTTTTCAGAACACCAAACAATCTTTCAAGAGAAACCTTATTCAAATCTCTTGATTCTCTGATGGCCGTAATCCTATGTTCAAGATGAGTGGGCATAGTCAACAAAAACTTCATATTAATCTCCTTCTGTGTATATTGCTTGCCATGAACTTGCAAGTTGTTGATAATTTTGTTATACCTTTCAAACACTTCCTGAATGCCTTCATTAGAGCCAGCTCTAAAGTGTTCATACTCAGAGATTAAAATCTGAAGTCTGTTTTCCCTGACTTCATCAGTTCCTTCATTGATAGTCTCAATAGTTTCCCACATGTGTTTTGCAGTTTTACAATTCATCGCATGACTGTACATCACAGCATCGAGGGAATCTATTAGAATAAGTCTCAAATTCTTATCTAGTCCTGCGTCCTCTTTTTCAGCAGGAGTAAAAGAATCAGCAGGCTGTGGAAAAAATGATGCAGGTGTTACAGCAATTCCTCCAACAATAGATTCAGATACATATTCGAGTGGAATTATAGGTCCGTTCTGTAGAACACCCAAATATTTAGAATTTGCGACATCAAGAAACAACTCCATTTTATTTTTCCACATTGCATAATTGTCCTTGTTAAACATGGGAATCTTAACAATGCTTTTTGACGACATGATGAATTTTTAAGTGAGTTAAAAATTCGAGATAGATTTTTGACGGAATAAAATTAGGATCTTGATTTGTGTATCAATCAATAGGCTCTGATACCAATTGTTAGGTCCGATAAGATTGTAGAAGGGGGAGTTGAATACAATCTATATCATTTTCTCGAAATTTGTTCTTTAAATAAAATATATTTTAAACAAATTTGTGCAGAATAATATAACACAAATTTCAAGTTGAATATAACAATATATTAACTTGATGGGTGTTACAAAATCAGTCCAAATGATTATCAAGTAATTAATAACTAATTAGAAAATTCAACATGAACTTTGCTAATTTAATTAATAAAAATCAAGATATCAATTTGTGAACTAGGAAACTTAATTCGCTAGTAGTACAAGAATCACAAGTAAACAAGTTCCAATGGATAGAATATTACAACTGAGATGAACTTGAATTTACAGAATTTAATTTGTAAGTGTTCTTGAGCTTGAGAGAGAGATATAGGAGCTGCTGTGTGTATTTCTTATGTTATGTTCGACTGATTCTTTTCCTTCTGCATTCTGCTGCCTTATATAACACAGCTAGGGGAGAGCAAACCCCGGTTCGGTTTTTGGGTAAAACCGGAACCGAAACCGGAAGTCCTCGATTTTAAAAATCGAAAACCGAAACCGCAACCGAACCATCGGTTTCGGTTTCGGTTTTAAAACCCCGGTTCGGTTTTTATCGGTTCGGTTTCGGTTTTAAAACCGAATAAATTAAAAATAACAAAGTATTACAAATTAATTAAAAAAGTAGTTCTACCATAAAAACATAAATCATCCAAAAGTATTCATACAACAATTTTCAAAACTTGAAACAATAAAAAGATGCCACAATTCAATTATCTAGTTAAAAATTAGCCTAGCAACACAATTTGTACAGGCAAATTTGTTATGATTTTTAACATTACACAACTGACAACGTGTGGTTATGTTGTATTTAGCCAATTATCATGTAGAGGGCTATCATTCTGCAAACAGAATGAAAAACAGGTAATACTATTAAAGTTCTCTCTAGTTTCTAAAAACATATCATACTCCAAGTTTATGTCCATAAATATATTTTCACTTTTAATAACAATAAATCATGGTAAATAATAAGTAGACCTTGTATAATGTTAAAAATCATAACAAATTTGCGATTTTACTCGGAATTGTAGTAGTGTGAAACGCAAATAAGAATCAATTTGTCATCGTAATAATTAAAATCAAGAATATGCATAGATGTTATGGCACACAGGAAAATCAATTTGTCATCGTAATAATTAAAATCAAGAATATGCATGGGATATTATATATAATTATTTATTTTAACAATCGGTTCGGTTCGGTTTTAACCTAAAACCGGAACCGGAACCGAAAATCTCGGTTTTCAAAAATCAAAAACCGCAACCGCCGGTTTGGTTTCGGTTTCGGTTTTTTCGGTTCGGTTTTGATCGGTTTCGGTTCGGTTTCGGTTTTAATTCGGTTTTTTGCTCACCCCTAAACACAGCCATAGTCATATTGCTTTGCTTTGTTTTAACTGATATAACAATCAGTTAACACTAATATGACATTCGGTATGACTATCAAATGAATGTAATATGACTGTCTCTTTAAATATAACTTTCGGTATGACTATCCAGTCCAATATAACATTCGGTATAACTATCCAGTCCAATATAACATTCGGTATGACTGTCCCTTGAATGAAATATGACTATCCAGTTTGAACTGAATATGACTGTCACACTTTGAACTGTATATGACTATCACACCTTGAACCGAATATGACTATCACACCTTGAACTGAATATGACTATCGGTATAACTATCATTTGATAGTTATATTATCATATTTTTCAGCTTATAATTAATTAAATGATTTATAAAAATCATTTAAATAACTATTTCTTTTTCATATTAATTCTGATTTAATTAATCTAATAATCACTTTAACAAATATAATAATTCTGATAGAATTAATTTATTTATTTAATTAAATTAATTATTTGATTTAATCAATTAAAGTAGAATTAATATAAATCCTTTAATAGTCAATACTTCACTGCGAACCACGTAATTATGATAAGGAACATACACTGGATCGATGTTGACGCTCGATGTACTGTCTGGTTCATAAACGACTAACTCCAATCTCTGTTCTTCATCTTGACTTTAAAATTGTGGTCTTTTTATATTCTTCACTCTCATCAATCATTCGGTACTGAAATTGTTTTTATCACTTATAGAAATCTCTGTCCTTTAAATGAATCCATGTGTTTCAATGCTACCTTGAGGCTTGATCAGATATCTGAATCTTCTTCCAGTGTAAAACATCAAAACTATAGATTGACTTGATGATTTTTCTTCTGACGGCTATCATCTTTTGAGATTCCTGTGACAGTTGATATTATTTACTTATTACAATCTATTTTAATTGGATTAGGATACTCGAACTACAAATAGGCTGAGTCATTTGTCTTTCAATCTCCCCCTATTTGTTTGTTATACAATAACAAGCAAATACCTAGAGGATTCTTCAACTAATCCCAATTAAACAAGTAAAAGAAAAAACTCACCAACCTCACCACCTACCCCCCCCCCCCCCCCCACCTACTACCCCCATCCTATAAATACCCCTCTCTCCTACATTCTAAAACACACCAAAATCTCTTCTTCCTCTCATACTTCTTAGTATATATAGCTGCTAGATAGTCCGTCTAGTAGGAAACTTACCTTGTGGTAGTTTCAAGCAGATCAGGATAGGGGGCCCTCGTGCTACTCTATTCTTTCGTTTCGAGGGAGTTTGTGTGAGTGTCAGGCTGCAGTCATCGGAATCTGTCCCGCTGCATCATTAGGAGTTCGTCCAGCTGTTGTAGTTGTTACAAAGGGAGTTCGTCCAGGTTATCCGGTCAAGTACCGAAGGAGTAGAGAATCTTTGTATTTCTATTCAGTTGTGTCTCAAGTGTTACTTCGTAAACTTGAGAGAGAATATTGTAACCATTGTTATCATTATGGTGGAAACATTCGGAGCCGGTTCCGTGGTTTTTACCTCTTTACTTTAAGGGGTTTTCCACGTATAAATCTTGGTGTTCATCTGTCTTTATTATTGACTGTTATAATCTTCGTATTTAATTTACGCAAAGACAGGAAACGGGAATTCCTAACAAAAATGTCATGATATGCAAGCAGGAAGGAATAATATATCTCCAGGTGAAGCAGCAACATTTATGACTCTCAGGGAAGAAGAAATTTCCTAAATCTGTAATGGTCTTGTTGTAACCAAACTTCTGCCATGTCGGTGGACTAAAAGTCTCTTTGCTCTTTTAAACTGAATCGTGCAAGCAATCAAGTAGCTTAGTTTTAGTTTCATGCACACAAAATGTTGTGATTGATGAAATTTTATATGAGAATATAAATTTAATGCTGGTGACACTGTCAAACTTCGATAAATATGGAGATAATATAATTCCGCTTGCACGCACGCATCAGTGCAGGTGGTTGAAAATTATGGATGAAGTGTGCTGGGAGCAATCTCACTTGATATCGAGATGAAGTATACATCAGATTGAATATCAGTGGAAAATAGAGCAACCAAACCTGTTCAGGATAGCTCTCAATTAGAGGTACTTGCCTTGATTCATTTTTGTTTCATGGTTTAAATCAAGTTACATTTTCAATACATACATCTGTCATTCTAGTGTCTCGCATAAGGTCAATTAGTAGTATTGTCTTTTAAGTGCATCCATTCGCAACTTATTTTTAATCAGTACCGCAATATGACTGCGATTACAATATTCAACATCAGAACTTATTTTATTGACAATCTCAATCATCGTGTTTTGGCAGAAGTATTTCTGCTTTGGTCCTCATTAGATTTTGATAACCAAGTTTCTCAAGCAAAAGTTGCACCACTGATTACACCATACTTTTCCAGATTTAATATTTATCAGCTTCATTCTAGATGTTCTAGGCTCGAACCTTTATTTCCTCTGGTTCCTTGGGGTGTGCTTTAAACTGAGAATAAATATTTATCTATGCACAAGTTGAGACAACCACCAAACCTCCCTTTTTCCCTTATGATGACTTTTTTTGATTTTCTGAATAACAAACTTTGCTATAGAATTAAATCATAATGCTCTGCATGTGCTGCAACATCTTTCTGGCATTCTTATTTCAATTATAAAGCGGCATGATTAAAATTTAGAACTATAGTCTATGATAATTGTATAAGTAGACATGGTGCTACAATTTAATATTGAACTTTACTTAAAATCATTGCTATAGCTTCTTTTCCAGATTACTAGGGGTTCCGACATTCATAGGGCAGGATCTTTCTTATTAGTGTTATGCTGTGTATTGCTTTTTTAATTTATAGCTTTCTTGGAGTTTAGAAAGGTGAGTGGAGTTTGATGTGCAAGTTAGTACTTTCAGGTCAAGTTTCTAGGGATGCATTTGTTGAATTGTACTCTGGAATCATTCGAAAAATCAGTAGTATTCTTCTTTTTCATGATAGTTAAACACGCTCACACACCTTTCAAACCGTCAATCTCTTGGAAGTGGAGTGAGAAAGATACCATTATAAACTGGAGCAATCTTTATAAGTTCTCACTTGAACTTTTGTCTTTCCAACAACATATGTTATAGAGATGTTCTTGATGCTCTGAAATTAGAATCTTTGTTCTACTATATTTACTTATGCGAGCCTCGATTTTAGTAAAGAATTCACAGTTTCGATCCACCTGCAGCAGACAAAATTGCGGCCGACAAAAGAAGACATACAGCCGTTCTCTCCCACTTCGTGGGGGGGCCAGGATTCACCGTCAGTTAAATTTATATACTGTATTTCTAATATTGCGAGGTTTAGAGCATGATTAGGTAACATGAGAGACCAAATGATTAGTGGAAAGAGTGAGAGAGGAAGTGGACTAATCTCTTTTACTAAAAAACATTAGGCATGGTTTGTAAAGCCAGATACCCACTACAACATATTCAATCATTTAAAAGATCATTACCAGAAAGTACATACTACATAACTTGCATTTCTGGCTCGAATCTTGCCCCATGTACATGTTGAAATATGGAATCGATTATAATTTGAATTCATTGATTCGGTAAAATCAATTCCGTTTTTATTATGAATTTTTTGCCACCGCCTTAACATAATTAATTAACACGATTAATTAATTAAGGAAATTGCCACCGATTTAATTGATTAGCACGGCTAATTAATTTAGGCAATTGTGTTAAGGAAATTGCCACCGATTTAATTGATTAGCGCGGTTAATTAATTAAGGCAATTGTGTAGCACACAAGTCTTCTCATCCTATAAATACTCATCTAGAGCATTAGGATTAAATACTCGAAAACACAAATCCTCTTCTCAAATACAGTCTCTTCTCTTCCTCTGGTGATAGTTCTTGCTCGTCTCAAGCTCGCTGAGAGTGACGCTCTTATGTAGCCTCACTGCAATCCGTTTTATCCTGGGAGGCGGTTCGCTCACACATACGGTGGGGGCTAATACGCTTTAAGGAGACAGTCACGCACTGGACTCGGGTTTTTTCGTTCCTTATCTCCTCCTTTGTCTGTTTTAATTATACACATAACTGTTACTCACACATGCACAAATATTATACTGCTTGTATTTATCGCAGATTGCCCAACAATCTTAAAGCGTATTATTATTATATTTGTGATCTGTACTTACGTATTTACTTGTTTGTTTGAGTGACAAATTTTATTGAGAATCAAACTGTGGACAATAATTTAAAGCAGTTTTTATTCGATAATTTGGTATAACCTGTAATTAGCCAGAATAGATACATAATCTGAATTATGTGTTTTACCTGATATGGTTTAATTGGTTAATTTTTATTACACCTGCAGGCGATTTATTGAAAAATAACATGTTTGACATGTTTGTTTATTGCAAAACAATACAGAGTACCAAATATATTATTGTATTATTGTCATGTATGACGATTGGCGAAGAAGGTGTTTGATGTGCCGATAATTAATAATCGCAAGCGCACGATCATCGTTTTAGTATTTAAGATTCGGTCCACAGGGAATAATTTTATTCGCGATCCTTAATTTCTAATTTAGGCGAATTAGAACAAGAACAATTACAATCACAGGGTAATGACGCAGAGAAATGGAATCAACACAACACAGAACTCGGTTCTTGGAAACCCATTTGACAACCAATATCAACGCGACTTATTCTACCGCACTAATCCGAGAACAGAATTTGCAGAAAACACAACTCAATGGCGATTCAGTAGAAATCGGCAAACACAAACAAATTCGAATCTTATCATACAAAATCGAATTCAACCTTAGTAAATTCAAAACTAAACTAAGGGAAGGGGTGCGGTGGTTTTTGTGTAAGAATTGGAAAACAAAAAGAGGGGGAAGGTGTTATGGGTTTATGGGTTCTTGAGAAAATAGGGGAGGGGGTGCATCTGATTGAGAAAGAGTCGAAGAAGGGAATAAGAGAATGGGGAGATGGGGTCGGTGGTAATAAGATGAAATGAGGGAATAAGGGAAGATAAAATGGAAGGAATTGTATTGGGTGGGTTTGAATTGGTGATAAAATGAAACAGCACAGGGGAGAGTGGTTTGCGGAGGAATACTGTAAAACAGGGGAAATGGTTTTGTAAATAAACGGAGAAAAACAAGGCCTAAAGGAGCTTCGAATTAAAATAAACTAGAGCATAAAATACGTACTAAAGAGAATTAAAATTTTTACAAGAGCTGCAAATTACAACTAAAAATTTTGAAGTGAACTAAAAACTGATCCTAATTCTAATCTACTCCTCATTCTAAGTTGGTCTTTTACAAGAGAAATTAAGGCTATTTATAGGAAATAAAGGATATTTGTGGTTGGTGTGGATTAATCCTCACCATTCATTTGTTTGGTGGGATTAAATCCTAGCCCTTCATGTTTATTTATTCTTTTTTTTTTTTTTTTAGTTTTTAAATAAAAATTCAGCTTTTGCACCAAACTCCCTCTTCTTTCCTTTTCTTCTATTTTGGTCCTTCTTCTTCTTCTTTTTCTCTTCTTTGACCTTTATTTCTTTATTTTGCAATTTCTTCATCTTTTCTTGAATTTCCTGAAATACAACAAAATAATTTATTAAAATACGAATTCAAACAATAAATAGGTAATAAAAATATGCAAAAATATGCACTTATCAAATGCCCCCATACCTATCTTTTGCTCGTCCTCGAGTAAAACACAAAGAAAAATGCAGAATGAAAAACCTATACTCACTATCGTAGGAATCACGGGTAATTTTAGGTTTACCAACCCGTTAAACCTATAGACGATCTCTACAGGAGGAGTGTTGTCTCCTAAGGGTTTACAGAAGATATACCCATAAAATCTTTGAGATAAATCAGCAAGTATCCAACTTTCCTCTTTCACTCTAGCTTTCATCGGTGTCAACAAAACAATTTTATAGGAAAATACATGCCTTAAATATTATTCTAATAATAGCCAAGTTATAGGTTCCCACAGTCCACATGATTAGACTAAAAATTTACAAAAAATCCCAAGGTGTGTAGCGAATTTAAGGCCTTTGATGGATTAACTGCATACGAACATTTTCTCTTTTTCAACCAATATTGAACTGACCCAATCTCTATCAAAACAAGGTTCTAGCCAAACTTCACGTTCTTAGTAGTTAGACCGACCGTGCAATGGTTGAGGTCCCAAAAGACTTTTGCATCAATACCCATTTAGCGAGTTTTAGGTCAACAATCCCAGATCACAAGGGACCTTAGGTTGCTAGGCACAAAGTCCCCTCGGACTTACTTACTCGGGTTATTAATGAGCCCAACCTAGCCGATTTCCCTACTAAGAATTTATTATTACAAAATCACACTAGCATTTTACAATTACAAATATTTATTGACTCTTTTTCTTCTTTTTTTTTTTTTTTTTTTTTTTTTTTCTTCAATTTTTTTTTTCTTTTTTCTCTTTTTTTTTTTTTTTTTTTTTTCAATATAGAAGCAAAATCTCGCAAAGGTTTGATTCGACATTGTTTTAACATGTGGGTTCTCTCTCAGGTATCGAATAACATTCCTATACAATTTTTCCATCAAAAGTCTTGTGCAAATGTGCCGTCTTGGTCTTTTAAGCAAAAATGTGTTCGACACAAGTTTCATGAGGAAAGCCTTACCTGACTACGTTCAAATTATCTAAAGGCATTATACATATAATTTTTGAAAAATAGTCAACACCAACTAGTTCTGGAATTTAAAGAGTGGGAAGGACAACTAGTGCTAAAATATCTCTATTTTTTGGATTTTTAAAATTTTTCAATTTTTTTGGATTTTTCAATTTTATGTATTTACACTAAAACCCACCCCCATACCTAAATCATGCATTGTCCTCAATGTATGCAAAATGAATGAGAATACAATAGAGAGGAGGAAATACCTGATAGGGGATGACGGAGAATGACAAACTGCTGAAAAACTACGAGAGAAAACAACTCACACACGCACACAATGTAACTCCCCCATACCTACATTCTACTATGGGAGGTACAAAACAAATATTTACTAACCAATACCTGCTCTCGGAAAAACTATTTTTGTTACACAACCAACATATTTCAGAAACTTACCCACAAAAATAGCATAGACCACTCGAACGATCCGATTAGGCGCAAGAATAAAACTCATATTACTAACATCATTCATAGACCAATTAGACGCTTCTTCATGTTGTTTAAGCAAATTAATTACGATAAGATGTTGGTCATGAATATCATGAGTTTCGATGAAAGATGGAGCATGAGTGGAAAATGTAGAAATAGAAACGGGCGGGGGTGCCTCTTCGAAAAATGTTTTACCAACAGAATTAGGATCACAAGAACTATCCTTATGTTGGGTTTCCCATTTGGAACAAATATTCATCATCTCTCTAAACATCTCTTCCGAGGTCAAATCCTTAAAAGATTCGTGAAGCTCTCGATTGGTCTCGTAATGCAATTGAAAATCTTGTTTAAGAAGAGACTCAATCTCATGATCGTCCAAATTTGACCTTGAAACAACCTCCTTAACTAGATCAGCTCCTATTGGTTGAGTATGAAGTTCTTCGGGTTTTTCGGGAAGAGGTTTGGAAGATGAAATGAAAAGTTCACTAGAAGAAGATGATGGTTGTCTAGGTGAAGCTACAAACTCAGAATCATCGGGACTCTTCGTTTGACCTAGAGAAAGAATGATGTCAGCATCAGAATCTTCTTCGTATAAATCACCACTAAAAGGAGTGTCAACTTGAACAATAGACCTAGGAGAAATGATATCATCGAAAGTATCGATAGGTCCTTGAGTGATAAGAATTTCAGGGTTGACCTTGGGTGGTTTCGGGGTGGTTATCGTCTCACACTCACACATGGTGGCTAATTGATTCATTTGAAATTCTAACTTAGATAAGGCTTGAGCATTAGAGTTCAAAATTTGCCTATCTGAAGTTCTGGTTTGCATGAAGTCTGCTTGAGAAATCAATAAAGCCTCGATACTCTTTTCTAAGGTGTCAAGTTTCCCACTCGAATCATGAAATCCGGGTGGGTGGGCGGTTGTTTGAATTGAACTTGAATAAGGAACTTGACTCGGAATTGGATAAGAGTTCGGTTCTTGAAAATGTGGAGGCGGAGTTTGATAGCTATGACCTTGGTTCCATGAGAGATCGGGATAATCTCTCCAACCGAAATTAGAAGATGATGTAAAATGGTCATTTTGAGAGGTTGGTTGAAACATGGCGTTGACTTGATAAGAGTCGGGGCCGTGTTGAAAATCGAGACTCGGAGAGTTGAAATTTGGGTGCCAAGACGTGTGTGAAGGGTCATTAAGGGTTTCTAAGGCTTCGAGTCGTCTATTAAGAGCATCTAATTCAGAGTCGATTTCAATATCGTTTTCACTATAATGCAGATCACTAAAAGTAGACGACGCGTTATATACACTAGGTTCCCTAGTTGACTCATACCACATCGTATTATCCGCTAACTCCTCGTCAAAATCCCAACCTTGGTAAAAACGATCCCTAAATGCTACGTACATGGTAAAGATTGATCAATGATAAAACCACGTAGCAAGAAAGTGCGAAAATGCAACACACAAAATAAATGGTGAAAAATCAAAAGAAAAATCTAACCTATGACACACTAAAAATTTCGTAAATTAAGAATTATTCAGACCGATTCGGCCAGATTAGAGCAGGCATTGCCAAGAGGCCAAACTCGTCACTTAGACACCAAATCTTAACAGCCAGGCGAACCTTAGACACTGAAGGTCGTGAATAAGTCTTAATTACGTTTTTTTGATGCAACAAACAAGATATATACAAAAACGATAAACAATTATGGATGCTTACACTACGTGTCCTAAAAAAAATAATAAAATAAAAAATTTAACGTACCTTTGGGTCCTCCAGCGATCACCACAATTATAAGATACGAAAAATTAAAAACAAGAAAATAAAAAATCTAGATGATGTGCTCCTAAATGATTAAATGCATGATGCAACACGTATGTATTTACAAATAATTTTTTTGATTTTTCAATTTTCAATTTTTTGTGATTTTTGTTTTTTTTTTATTTTTTTTTTGTGATTTTCTAAAAATAAAAAGGCGAAAAGAGTGAGATACGGGTTACCGAAACGCGCTTCCAAGAATTCCAATTTGTTCCGAGCTCCGTGAGAAGATTCCCGACATTCCAAACTTTCCTAAAAAAAATGAAATAAAATAAGGCAAGCGAAAGAAAACTAATCCGAAAAATTAAAAATTAAGGTGCGAAAAATAATTATTCCCCGGCAGCGGCGCCAAAAACTTGATGTGCCGATAATTAATAATCGCAAGCGCACGATCATCGTTTTAGTATTTAAGATTCGGTCCACAGGGAATAATTTTATTCGCGATCCTTAATTTCTAATTTAGGCGAATTAGAACAAGAACAATTACAATCACAGGGTAATGACGCAGAGAAATGGAATCAACACAACACAGAACTCGGTTCTTGGAAACCCATTTGACAACCAATATCAACGCGACTTATTCTACCGCACTAATCCGAGAACAGAATTTGCAGAAAACACAACTCAATGGCGATTCAGTAGAAATCGGCAAACACAAACAAATTCGAATCTTATCATACAAAATCGAATTCAACCTTAGTAAATTCAAAACTAAACTAAGGGAAGGGGTGCGGTGGTTTTTGTGTAAGAATTGGAAAACAAAAAGAGGGGGAAGGTGTTATGGGTTTATGGGTTCTTGAGAAAATAGGGGAGGGGGTGCATCTGATTGAGAAAGAGTCGAAGAAGGGAATAAGAGAATGGGGAGATGGGGTCGGTGGTAATAAGATGAAATGAGGGAATAAGGGAAGATAAAATGGAAGGAATTGTATTGGGTGGGTTTGAATTGGTGATAAAATGAAACAGCACAGGGGAGAGTGGTTTGCGGAGGAATACTGTAAAACAGGGGAAATGGTTTTGTAAATAAACGGAGAAAAACAAGGCCTAAAGGAGCTTCGAATTAAAATAAACTAGAGCATAAAATACGTACTAAAGAGAATTAAAATTTTTACAAGAGCTGCAAATTACAACTAAAAATTTTGAAGTGAACTAAAAACTGATCCTAATTCTAATCTACTCCTCATTCTAAGTTGGTCTTTTACAAGAGAAATTAAGGCTATTTATAGGAAATAAAGGATATTTGTGGTTGGTGTGGATTAATCCTCACCATTCATTTGTTTGGTGGGATTAAATCCTAGCCCTTCATGTTTATTTATTTTTTTATTTATTCTTTTTTTTTTTTAGTTTTTAAATAAAAATTCAGCTTTTGCACCAAACTCCCTCTTCTTTCCTTTTCTTCTATTTTGGTCCTTCTTCTTCTTCTTCTTCTTCTTTTTCTCTTCTTTGACCTTTATTTCTTTATTTTGCAATTTCTTCATCTTTTCTTGAATTTCCTGAAATACAACAAAATAATTTATTAAAATACGAATTCAAACAATAAATAGGTAATAAAAATATGCAAAAATATGCACTTATCAGTGTTAGTTAGTTAAATTAATTAACTAATTGAATGATCTTTGTGCCTTGGTGAATATTTTATTATGATGTCCAATTACAATACCATGATTAGATTCAATATGGATGCATACCATTATCAATTATGTTGAATAATTTAATTATTGTAGATTCATGGTTACGCTTGTTTGATAATTATAATATTCTAAATATTAATTATCAAATTGTTCGGCTATGTCATAGACTATGCTTTTAAAAAAAAAGGTGATTTTTGTTGTGTTTATACACATTGCGCTATTACAGTATCATTAACTTAGTAATTGGAAGTTAATTATTTGTACCAAAAATTGATGGCAATCACTATTGACTAATTTATGTTGCCTGTTATATGTTGATTCTAAGTTTGTGTATTGGAGCAGGACTGCAGGGCCGTCACGAGTCCGATTATGTTACCAAGTTTTGGTATTTATGTTTAATGGCCAAGTTGGTCTACTTTGCAAGATCATGGATGATTCTTACATGACTTGCATCTGGCTTTCTTGGTTTAACCATGCTATACTATGATACATGATATTTTACGTGTGTAATTTGCTATTAAATTGAATAATTTAATTACTATTCAACTGTCAAATGGAATTGATTTAATTCTTGTAAAATGTGTCTATGCAGACGCTTTGCATAAGTGTGGTAATTGATTGTAATTAAAATTATGTGTTCGTTATTTGATTCCGGATATGGTTAAACTTTTGTGAATACTTAATTCTTTGGGGAAAAAATGAATTATATAAACTTTGCTGATTATTAATTAACTATTTGTTAATTGTTTGCCAGGAAAGTTCATCGGAATCGGAAATAAATTACGTTAAAAACCTAACGGATCTTGTACGTGGTACAGATTATAGGTCGGCATGAGATTTATAATGCATTGGTTGGATTTGTTCCTCCAATTAAATTATATATTCTCTTGTTGGTGTCGGTCTGCTGCGGCAGTGACACACGAGCCTATTATGGTGATCCATGTGATACCTAATACAGCATTGCGATCAGTTCTTAATGCTGAAATTTGGAGAAATCCAGAATGATGGTGACCCTAACGCATCAGTTGATCAAGGATCACTGAATATGGGTTTATTGGAAGTTTATGTTCTTCCTCGGACATCTTTTGGTTATACTGGTTATACCAGTTGGTGAGCTAGAAAATTAGGTTCTTTTATGAATCAAATTGAAATTTAAGAGAAATTCAGTGGTTGAATTTTTCAGTGAGAAGAACAAGAAAGTTCTTTGAACATGATATTAATACCTGAGAGGTTTTAATAAAAACAAGATAAAATCTGTAATGACTCGAGATTTTATAATTAAACAAAACGATTATGAGATTTCTGTGTTTATGAAACACGGAATTAAATACGAATTTTCAATGATTTCGATATGGGGAGATTTTGTCAACAACAGGCCATGCCTGTAAGGAAGTCGGGTATTAAGTGAGACCATTGTGTCTTCTCCGACAACCTAGAAATCAAACCATTGATGAATGTTGTTTTGAAGTATTTAATTCAAGGAAAATTGAGAATCTCTTTGTGATGGGATCATGGTCGTTTGAAACCTGCTCTAGTGAGAGGTGGTAACAAGTTGTGTAATTACTTTATAGTAATACATTGATTATGTGTACTCATTAAAGAGTAAATATGAAGCTTTATAGGGAAGAATATACTCTATAAGATCGAGACTGAAAACCAACTTACTACGGAAAATTAAGATGGTTAAGAATGATTTTGGTGGTGAATAATCACTGGGTGAATTTTGTTTCATAACGTGAATATTCATGAGGCCACAACACCTTACTCGCATAAGGTAGATGGAGTAGTTGCAGGCTCAAGTTACGCTCTAATTGGAGATGCATAATGATTGTGACCAGTTCGGTCTATCACCGAATCTGAGGATGTTAGTTATGAAGGGACTAATCATTCCTTAAATAAGATACCATGAAAGGAAATATTAAAAATTTCCTACTAAATCTGGAATGTATTTTGACATTCTTAGAAATATTAAAAATGTGGGGGTATCTTGAAGAGAAAATAATAGAATTTTCAATAAACGAACTCTAGAATGCAACGAAGCATTCCTAGAAATAATTGAATTGTGGGGGTATCTTGGAGATACCTTGATACTGATACCCATAAAGGTTAAAAGTGATCCAAAATAATCTAGGTATTTTGGATGGATATAGACAACGATTGTGTCTAATGATATCCTATACATGAATCTAAATAATGAGCTTCTAATTTGTATGCAACTACGAAATCTGGGAATGCTTATATATTAAGCTAAGTAGTTCCACATAGATCCGTAAGTGATCCAAATGAACTCCCAAGTTATTGGATTAATGTGAGAATGAACCTAAACAGAGCAAAAGACATATGATAAGAAATTCGATAGTCCCGAATATCTTAACGAATTGCTTAGTGGTGAACCTCAAAGCTTGAAAAAGATACGCGTTCCTCTAATAATTCTTTGATGAAAGAAAATATTAAGAGGGAAATTGGTCAAAGTTAAGAAGTCAATGAGTCAAGTTTTTCTAACATGTGTGCTAGAAAATGGACTATAGCGTTATATGAACTCTCTATATCCCTTGTGGGGGAAAAGGATGTTAAGGAATAGAGAGAGTGGTTCTATTAAGTAGAATCACTCTCTCTACCATTAGGACCCAAACGGATTTTTTCAAATTGAAAAATATATACATGGGTAAAGGAAAAGTATAAGGTCAGGCTGATAATTAGAAATTACAGTCAAAGTGAAGACCTGATATATTTTGAGATAGTATTTCTTGATTTACGAGAATAATGTTCATTAAGATGATACTTATCGTATTGCGAAATTGAGAAGTATATCAATGAACATTGAGATAGTCTTTCTAAATGAAGATTTAAAAGAAATCTACGTGAGATAACCTGAGGGTTTGTTGCTAAGGCAAGTGTGGAAAGACTATGACCAGGTGAAATATTTTGTGAATCAAAATAGACATCAAAACAGTGGCATATTAGATTTGATATTGCTATGATAAGCAATGGCTTCAAAATTAATGACTCGGTTTTTTCATTTTGAGGATGCTCAAATGTGAAAAACTGTATAATGCGTATTGCCAGTTTAGGGACGCTTAAACTTGGTAATAAGGTGAATTGAAATTGCTAATTTTTGGGACGCTAAAAATTGGTAATGTCTATTACGAATTGAAGCCTTAGCTAATGACTGGTAAAGTAATTACCAAAATGTGACATATGTCAATGTTGAGATGTCAAATTGATAGAAAATCAGTGAATTGACAAGTGTGTATATGTTATTTACACATGAGGTGATAAAATGATTGTAATTGCACGTGAGTGATCTGATTATTACGAGAAGTAATGACAAGAAGATCATCTCTAGCAATTTGGATGAGACTTAAAGTTTTGATTTTGGAGATTAAAATCTTAAAAACTTTAAAAAAAAAGTCCAAAAGGATACGTGTCACACGTTGGTGATGTGAATCTTGAAGAGATCAACGTAACTAAATCTAGTATAGCTAGATTAAATATGTATGATGTATCTATCCAAGTATAGATTAACAAGGATCTCTCAAGAATGATTGGAAGTCTGTTGTACATTTTTAAATTGTACAAAAATCAGACATAGGCTACACAGTTGGTTATAAACTGAGTAGATGCACGAGTCAAATGGAAGTCTCTTGAATGTGTTTGCAATGAGACTAAGGTGTTTGAGATATACTCGTGAGTTTGGGCTGCATTGTAAAAGACATCTAATTGTACTATGTGGATATAATATGGATGTTAGATGTTTGACTTTAAGAACTTAAAGGTCACTTGTGAATATAGTTCACATTAACGAAAGCAACCATGTCATGGAATCCTAGATAGACAATTAAACATAGCTCGATTCATGATGGAATACGAGTCTATTGCATAATATATATGCGTGTAAGAGGGTGAATTGGTAGTCACTATGTAAAGGATATTCCTAAATGATAAGAAAATGTGTCTTCAATATGCATATTTTATGTAAATAATTTGCAAATTGGGAGATTACATTGTTGTGTGTGTAATGGTATATGACGAAGACATAATATCATTAAACAACTACTCTCAACGAGAATTATCAGGATTGATGATGTAAAGTCAAATGATAATGTTGTGGATCCACTAACCAGATGGTTAAACTGAGATAATCCGGTTAAATCAAGAGAATCTGGTTATACCGAGAGATAGTTGTAAAATCATCGAGAGGGATGGGCCTTAGCCTATTGCTTAACAGCATCATGGTGGACACCCAACCATTGCTGACTGGAGGTCCCAAGAACTTGGTTCAATGGGCCAACTAAATCATGATGACCAAATCACTGTGGGGGTAACCCCCGGCCTATTCCTATGATGAAGAAACAGTGAGACCCGTATGGTACAAGGTTAAGCTTTATGCTTTTAATGATCTTTGACGAATACATGGAATTCAAGTTTGATTGCATGAAATTTGGTTGAGTAAACGCGGGTTACTCTATAAGATAAAGATCACCTATGTGGGAGAGAAGTTGGGCCGCTTCAAAGGAGAATTGCGAGGCACAATTCTTTAGAAACTCCTGCAGAACCAGGACGATGTTCCATGGCCAAAATGGACATAATCATGAGAGCTGAACGAGTCAGAAAGGATATAGTGATAAGTATATCATCGCTTACACAAACGGTCGAACAGTTCAAAGAGCAAACCTCCACTGTCTACCAGTAAGGTCGGTATGCTTACTCAAGCGAAGGTTCAAGGAGCAAACCTCTACCTATCGTATGCTATATCTGATTGAAGAATCTATCACCAAATCAAATTCTGTGTCTGTCTGGTGTGTGCTACTACGATATCAATCTCATCCATGTGGGGGATTGTTGAAATATGGATTCGATTATAATTTGAATTCATTGATTCGGTAAAATCAATTCCGTTTTTACTATGGATTTTTTGCCACCGCCTTAACATAATTAATTAACACGGTTAATTAATTAAGGAAATTGCCACCGATTTAATTGATTAGCACGGCTAATTAATTTAGGCAGTTGTGTTAAGGAAATTGCCACCGATTTAATTGATTAGCGCGGTTAATTAATTAAGGCAATTGTGTAGCACACAAGTCTTCTCATCCTATAAATACTCATCTAGAGCATTAGGATTAAATACTCGAAAACACACATCCTCTTCTCATATACAGTCTCTTCTCTTCCTCTGGTGATAGTTCTTGCTCGTCTCAAGCTCGCTGAGAGTGACGCTCTTATGTAGCCTCACTGCAATCCGTTTTATCCTGGGAGGCGGTTCGCTCACACATACGGTGGGGGCTAATACGCTTTAAGGAGACAGTCACGCACTGGACTCGGGTTTTTTCGTTCCTTATCTCCTCCTTTGTCTGTTTTAATTATACACATAACTGTTACTCACACATGCACAAATATTATACTGCTTGTATTTATCGCAGATTGTCCAACAGTACTCTGCATATGGGTAATGTGAGTCACTTTGTGTATCATATACAGAACATACTATAGGACTTGCATTTCTGGCTCTCATCCTGCCCTGTGTACTCTATGCATGGGTGTTGTGAGTCAGTGTATGTATTAAATGCAGATATATTACTGTGATGGTCAGTGACGGAACCAGAATTTTAAAGGTTTTGGACTAAAACACTTTTAACATTCGGAGGTCAGTGGGGGCTTCAGCCTCGGTACCGCCACCAATATTAAATGCGAGAAGGTTGTGTAATTATGTCTTGTACGTTTAGAACCATTTATAGAGAATTATGTTTGAAAAAATTCATAAAGAATTAGAAGCAGAAACGGATCAACTAGTATTAGGACGCACATTTACACAAAATTAAACACAAAGAAATGGTTCAATTAATTAAGATATAATCTGAGGCCCATTATTCCATACAGTTTTACAGAATAATTAAGTTGGCTTGAAAATTTACCAAATATACCTAAAAAGATTGAAAATAATGGCACTCATGCATGAGATTAGTCCCGATCTCATAATTGCTGTTTAAAGATGCATCTCTTCTTTCATAAACTCTGCTTTAGTTAAAGTTGAACAGAATCAACAACAAGTGCTATAATGAAACCAAACTCCCTCCCACACAAACAGTAGAAACTAATAATTTTCTCGGAGATTTGATGTGTATATCAGTCGAGTGGTGGAACCAGAAAATTTTAGGTGTGAAGAATAAAATTAAAGAAAATTTTATAGTTGAAGCAATTAACTATCAAGTACATTTTCTAGTTCTATACATTATGCTACCATAAATCTTTTTCTTTTTTTTTTTAAACTACCATAAATCATTATATCCACAAGAATATAGATAGATAATGAGACAGATCAGAGTTACTAATCAGCTTAGTATTTACAAATCCAAATATTAAGCTTAATATAGCTTATTACAACATATGCAAAGAT
Source organism: Saposhnikovia divaricata (assembly GCA_036435485.1). Lineage (NCBI taxonomy): Eukaryota > Viridiplantae > Streptophyta > Magnoliopsida > Apiales > Apiaceae > Saposhnikovia > Saposhnikovia divaricata. The sequence continues at coordinate 61,062,159 of CM071595.1, read as the reverse complement.
TTCATCAGACACGAACACAACAAAGGAGATATAAGATTTTTAGCTACGACTTGGTAATTATTAGCTAAATTTGTATTTGTTTTATTGATGGAATTCAGGAAGTAAATTTGGTGAGAATGTGTCGACAAAAGTGATCCAATTTTGATTATCATCTTCCAGATCTCCATGATTATGAGCAACAACATGATTCCATTCATCTGTTAGCTGGCTTCCCTTTACATTTTCATCATCAATGTTCTTTGCAAATCTCCCTCTGATTCTTGGTCGACTATCAGCTAATGTCTTTCTGCATACATACTGTCTCCCAAAATATCAAAAAATACAACATGCTATTCAGCAGTCATTTTTATTTATTAATTTGATAAAAAGATTTAAACTTAAATTTATGCAATATATATATATATATATGCACAGTCCTGGACCACAAGCCAAAGCAATATCACACATACTGCAGAAGGAGATAAGTTCGTTGCATGTGATTTTTGATGAGATGCAGACAAATAAGTAACTTCGATCTGTACTTGAATAATCTTGCATCAAATTTCACATGATAAGTTCTTAAAATATCACTCTTGTTTTTACTACAGTATTATTACATGATATAGTGGGTGTTTGGCTACTCATATAAGGTGACTTATATGAGCAAACCACCCTTCCAACTTATATCCAACCGTTTGGCAAAATAAGTGGAAGGTCCATTTATACTACTTATATGGGATAAGTTGAATGTTAGAAATCCTAACATTCAATTTTCAACTTATTCTTATTTCTCGATATACGCAATATATAATATCCTTCAAATTTTCAAAATCATATATCTTTTGATCCATTCATTAAAAAATTGATATGTATATGTCAAATTTCTCTACTCGTCGAGATCTATCCATTGATATCCATTTATATATATATTAAAAACAAATATTTTGAAAATATTTAAAAAAGTTAACTTATAAGTTATGATTTACCAAACACTCTACTGACTTATAATTTCTGATTTACCAAACACTATATTAACTTATAAGTTCTGATTTACTTATCACTTATATGATACTTATCACTTTAAGTTATAAGTTACTTATTTTAAGGTAAGCCAAACAAGCCCATAAGTTCTTAAAATATCACTCTTGTTTTTACTACAGTACTGCTGCTGCATCAGTATTATTAAAGCTCACAAGCTTTAGTCTTTGATGTAAAGTAGTAGGGACTAAAAGTTACTTATCAATTAATTAGTTGATTATAAATTCTCAGTTATATAACTTAGTTACCACTAATTGAAAAAGAAAGAAAGAGAGAAGTAATTAATTTATTCCGTAAAATTAAACAGTGGCGGACCTAGATCGGACCAAGCACATCAGTCCACCCTGTAAATCGAGTTTAAGTAAACAGTGTCATAAGTTTCTTGTTGGTTCCAAGTAGGGTGATTTTGAGTTGAATTATTCTTTCTTCTAATCTTCTTTCACTCAATTAGTCCAAGCACGGACCGTCTGCCTTTATGTTTCGGCTATAATAATATAGATAGATAAATGAATGAATGTGTTAAATGATAAAACTGAAAGTAACAAAGTTACCTTGATTTTCTTGTTGAAATTCCTGTGGTTGCGCTTGGTTCTGTATTTCTCAATTTTCTCCTTTTTCTCTTGTGGACTGTACTTGCATGCTTTAGCATTCACACACTCAATAATGCTGCTCTCATTTGATAATGGACTTTCTGATCGATGCTGCTGTTGTACCATGTTCCTTCTCTGTCGCATCAGGTCCAAAATAAGTGTCTTTCATCAACAAAAACTTGCAACTTCATTAATTAACATAAAACAAAGTTATTATATATAGAAACTGTTTAAAGATGCTGGCAGGCTAGAGAGAGTAGCTACCTAAGACCTTTTTTTTTTTTCCTCATAAAAAAGTAGCCAAGACTTAACCCGAGATCTCTCCTAAATTTATAATGTACTCCATTGATACATTATTTTAACTGAATTGTAAGGGGAAGATGAAATTCGAACTCGGGCCATGAGCATGTCATGGCAAAGAGGGCGAGGATGAGAAATAAGGGTTAATTACACTTTACATTCTCTAATTTTACTCCAAATTCAATCATGTATACATAGTTTCATAAGTTGCACTTTACATCCTCTAACTTTAAATTTTAGGTTTCACAATACCTTATACATTTTTTTTTATCAAAAATAATATCGTTTTTAACGAATTTATTGATAAATGCGATTTAAAACAGTTGCAGTGATTATATAAATTTTAAAATTTAAACATGTAATTAATTTTACACTTTTAAAAATTTTAAATTATAATTTAATATTATTTTTTAAGTATTAATCAATAATAATATTGAATGAAGTTATGAATACTATGTTGTACGATACATCATAAAGTCATTAAAAATATATTTGTATCATTTTAAAATATATAATATATTGTCACCGTACAATTTTACATCACATTTGTCAATATATTCGTTAAAAGCGATATTATTTTTGATAGAAAACGTATAAGAGATTGTGGTTCAACCTATAATTTGAAGTTGTGTGATGTAAAATGCAATTTATGAAATTATATATACATAGTTGAATTTGGAATAAAGTTGGGGATGTAAATGCAATTAACTCGAGAAACAATTATATTAACCCAGTAAAATCTATACTTCTATATTAAAGCCGAAACATTAAAAATTTTGAAAGTTTTGGTTTTCGGTTTGGTTATCCTAATTATTAAAATAAATAATTAAATTACAAAATCAACTCAAAAAGCTAATTACTAATGTTAACGTAATTATATTCCGATTAAAATTTCTTCATCCACATTGAGCTTCTATTTGGACTCTTTTTTCTGCTTCAACAACTCAGTTACCCATTTTTTCTAAAGATTTTACTTCTAATTAAAACACTTTACCATTTAATTTAAATCTAATATTACAATAATTAATATATATCCAAAATATCACACCACATCTTTCCGTAATTATTTTTAGTAGTAATTTTTGTAATTAAAACATGTTAATTTTTAATTTTAAAATTAATCTTGCGATCAATAATATACACCCAAAAATATCTCACCATATATTCAAATCATTATTTTTAGTAATAAAAAAGAATCGTTAGATCTAATAATAAGATATATTATATAATTAAATTAATTAACTTAAAATTCAGAGTTCGAACCCGTCAACGACATTTTTAATTTAGAATTTTACAAAATAAATTTTAAACCATGCATATCATTATATAAATTTATATTAAATTAAAATTAAAAAATTATTAAAAATAATGATTATATAAAAACATAATTATAATGTTAAATAAATTTTATAACCTATGTACTTCGCACGGGTTATAAGCTAGTATGTATAAAAGCTAAACTGTGGTTGCATGCGATGACAGATCGTGATCATAACTTAAGAGGGGTCGAATATTGTTAAAAAGAATTTGTTAGTTTAAATCAATACATATATAAACAGGGTCAATTTTCTTTTTTGAAAAAAAATTAAGGGAATATTTTTTGTCCGTTCATAATATTAGCACAATATATAACTAATTTTTTTTAAAATAATTAAAGGGGGGTCAGGTCATTGCCCCTGTTAGGATCGGTCTCTTCTTGTAGGTGCTTCTTAGTATAAGTTTATAATTAATTATTTGATTATAAAGAGTTATAAACTAATTAATCATTTGACATGCAAATCTGATCTAGGAATGATCATTACTTATATGTTTTATGGTGTCAAATCTTGTTGTCATTATCTTCAACAGCACCAAGGACCACATAGTTGCAGTTGCATGCACTCACTAGATAGTAGATAGCATGATTACACTTACACACATACATACTGTAAGAATGCAAGAGTCAAGACTCAAGAGCTTCAATAAACTTCTCAGAAAAGCACTTGTAATTATATAGCTTAGTTAAAAAAAAAAAAAAATTCAAGAACTCAATGTATATAACTTTTTCGGAGAGAAGATTACTAAAATCGACTCATGGACATACATATGCTAGCATATGCCCAAAAACACGTACCGCGGAAGTACAAGTTTTGTTGTGAACACAAGGGACCATCATATATACATACCGTAAAAAGTTTTGCTATACGTGTTTCTCCATCATATATGTTAGTATACGATTGTTGTCAGGGATCACAAGAGCCTTTAAAACTTGTACAGTAGTTCATATTATACATAAAGTTTGACATATATTATGTGCAAATGTCGTAGCAGGAGCAGGGTCGGTCAAATCTTCTACAGGTACATAACTGCTTGAATAGAAGTTATGGACCCCTCTTTGGTGAAGTAATTCTTTCGTGTAACGTACGCATTTCGGTACCAAGGGTAGGTTATAACCTACAACGGAAGGCATTCTACCCAATAAGGCGGATACTTCATATCCATATGATACTTGCGTTTAATTTAAGGATTTAAGAAGGACCATTAATGTGCATGTTATTCACTGGGTTTATTGGTTATTTGTTAGGCTAATTAAGTGTTTGAACGCCCAAAAAAAAAAAAAAAAAAAAATCCTAACGTTAAAAAGGTAAGGTTGTGTACATGGATACTACTTAATTTTAAATTTCACTTACCTGCAAGTCGGCAGTGCTGAAAACCTTTCTCACTGGAGAGGAATAATTATCAAAACCTGAGAAGTGCGTGAGCTGATTTATATTGTTGTGAAGTGAGTGAGTAGTTGTGCTCTTTTGCATCATGTGTGTAGAAGGTTGAGCTTCATAACTAGTGAGTGAAGTAGGAGAACCATAACTACTGCAACCACTACTGGTTGTATTATTACAAAGTTCTTGCTTCATCATCAATGTTGCTGACACCGACTCAAACTCATTGTTAGGAATCATCAAGCAATCAACTTGAACAAGAGCAGGCACTGGAACTGTGAGGTTGTCTAGAACCAAAGACTGCTCCAGAAAGTCCCCCGAATAATGGTCGGAGAAGTCATTATTGCTGGTGTTATGTCCGTACATGGCTTGTGGACGGTGGTGTTTTGAGTAGATTATTGTTTAACTCTGTGTGTGTGTGTGAAAGATATAAAAGTGAAGGTGATATATGAGGAGTTGGCAAGAGTCTTCTACTCTGTAGCCGGCACTATAAGAATAATGTTTGATCTTGCAAAGGAATTGGCTACAAAAAATTTTCATTCGTTGAATTTTACTAACGTGGATTTTTATTATTTGATATTAATGTAAGGGCATTTCCAATAAAAAGTTGTTTTAATGGTTGCCAACCTATGTCAAATCAACATTTATATTATATTTTATTTTCTCTTACATCTATGTCATTGTTAGCAACTTTTATTAAAATTTTATTCCAATAGTTGGCAACTCCAAAAGTTGCTAATGTGGTCCCTATATACACTTTATTTGAAAAATTAAAAATATCAAAAACATAAAAATGGATAGAGGTAAATATGCTTTTGGATTGTTTAATGAGTTTTATCCAAATTAGGAAGTTGCCAATTTTTGGCAACCTTGCTAGGCAACCTCCCCATTCCAATAGGTTGGCAATCAAGATTGCCTTGCCATGTAGGCTTGACAACCTTCTTAGCAACCCTTATTGGAGTTGCTCTAAATGCAATGATTCATTATAAATAATTAAATATAACCAATTGAATTAAAATACATGTTACAGTATTTTGTAAATTTTTTGTACCAAATTTTCTAACTCTAACATTTCTCGTACTATAAAGACTCCGGAAGGGATGGACGGTGACGTGGAAGATGACATCATCGGTTAAGATGGTCAGAAATAGAGTTGACTTCACTTTGTTTTGTGGATCCCTCCCAGCTAATTTGGCTACAAAAATCATGAGAAAGTGTCGTCGTTTAAAATACTCTTGTACCACTGATACAAATTAATTACTCCTCCGTCCTCCTCCTGAGTAGTTTTTATTGAGGTGACGTGAAACGCATTTTAATGTTTCTAAAATGTATAGTTTTATAATTTATTTTTATTTTTTTTAATAAAAATTTATAAAAATTATATTTTATAGGAATCTTAAAATACGCGTCAACAATGCAAAAAGTTATATAAAAATAAGTGGGATGGAAGAAATATACTTTAATTACGAACATTTACGGAGTTGCGGTTTAATATTAGAAAGTGAAATTTTGAACCGGTCGATTGGTAAAAGAAGAAGAATAATATTTTACGAGAACGAGTGTACTCCAAATATTTGTCCTTGATTAAGATTGCATTTACAGTCCGATTACAGATGTAATCGGTTTAGCTAACAATCTTATGTTTCATGATCGGTAAAAGATTAAAAGAGAATGAGTTAATTCCATTTTGCATCTTTTTGGTTTCGGTCAAATGCATTTTTTACCCATACTTTTCATAATTGCACTATGCATTCCTTTACTAGTTTTGGCGCGACAGTTTGCACCCCTTCTGTTTATTTTGACCGTTTCCATTAAAAAGGACAGGGGTACTTTCGGAAATATAAATGCAGAATTACATATTGGTCCTTGAAGTATGACATATTTTACACATAAACCCCCATAAACAAAAAAATATACATTTTTGCCCCTCAACTACAAATATTGTATAATTTAAACCTTTTCAATGTATCTTCAAATAAAAAACAACAAAATAGATAATTTTATAATTTTTTTTGCAATATATCCATATTTTTTTTAGAAATAATATTAATAGTAGATTGAAAATAGATGAAAAAAAATAAAATTTGATGAAGAATTACAAATTTGATTAAGATAATTAGATCTTACAAAAATAATATGAGGAAATTCCATAAACTTTCGAGTTGAATTTATAAGATTAATAACTTTTAAAAATTTATTCAAAATTTTTTTTGTAAAATTTCTTGAACGAAAAATTTTATTTGATAAGTTCGGGATGTTATGCTGAAATTTTTATAAAATAATCTATGCTTTTCGTTTTTTATTTGATCATATTCTAAATATTCGAAAATTCAAAAATAATATAGGAATAAATTTTGGTAAAAGGATTAAATTATTCAATTTTTATAGTCCAGGAGCAAAAATGCTTGATTTTTTAGATTAAGGGTTCATATGTAAAATGTGTAATACTTCAAGGGTCAAAATACAATTCAGCATTATTAATTCCAAAATTACCCCTACCATTTTTAACGTTAATGGCCAAAATAGACCGAAGGGATGCAAATTGTCCCGTCAAAATTAGTAAAGGGATGCATAGTGTAATTATGCAAAGTATGGATAAAAAATGCAGTTGGCCGAAACCAAAGGGATGCGAAATAGAATTAACTCAAAGAGAATACAATGATACCGATAATTTTCATGATTGATTATCGACTCCGATCATTATTTTTATAATACCTTTATCTAATTTCGACATGAAAAAATTGGTTCTCAAATTAATTCTTAAATACTAAGTATAATATTTCAATTGGTTACAATAAAATGGATCCTCTTACATTCACACCAATTTCTCCAATCAAAATTTTTCAATTTGTCAAGTCATTTATGTCACATCATTCGGGAATAATTTTTGGATATCAATTTAGAATGCCCAACATTAGAGCATCTCCAACCACAAGAAATCCTTAGCTAAAATTAGATAAAAGATACCATAAATAAAAATTATAGAGATTATCTAAAAAAACTTGAACTCCAACAGGTCAAAGCTGTTAGCTATAATTTTAGATAATTTCTACAGGTTGGCTATATTTGTCGAACCTCTATATAGCTGTAAGAAATCTGTAAGAAGATTCCACATCATTCATTACCATATTGAAGTGATATATTCTATTTATAACAACCTAAATTATTAATAACATACTATTTTTAAAATATAGCCAACCAATATAGCTAATACCATTGAAGTAAAATGTCTTACAGATTCAACAAATTTTACATAATGTCCTACAGGTCCAATTTAGCCAACCAATTTTAGCTATTCCCGTTGGAGATGCTCTTACTCCTACTAAATACTAAATACTAAAATACTACTTCGGGAGTACTAATTGAATTAAGAACGTAATACCAAACAGTTAATCAATAACTTTATTACCTAATTTCTTTTCTCCGATCTTAACCTTCCACTTGATAAACTTTCAAATTATGTTTAATTTTGGACACGTTTTGGAATCTATGCACAATTCCTTCTGCAGTACATTAGAAACCAGCCTCAACATAACATTCGTGCCCAACTTGCATTTCACAACAGGTACCGCATACCCCACCACTAGTAATTACTCCCTCTGTTCCATTCTATGTGAACCACTTTTCTTTCTGGTACGTCCCAAAAAGAATGAACATAATATACTTACTATTTTTGAATACTACTTTTCACTATTACACCCACTACTTCTCCACTTTTTTATTAAATAAACACTATTACACCAATTACTTTCCTCCATTATCTCAAATTTATAATTAAATATTGATAAGTCCCACCACTTTACCCACTTTTCAACTAACTTTACTCTATTTCTATTACTTTTTCTTAATATCCGTGAAAATCAAACTAGTTCATATATTATGAGACGGAGGGAGTAGTTACTAGTATTAAGAATACTTTTTATATCCAAGTCCATGTGCGTAGCATAAAATAGCGAGGTACTCAGACAATTAATTTAGGATGAATCATCACTAATTACACCTCATTCTTATAATTGCTTCGGAGTTGCCTATGCGCACTGTAATCCTAAAAGGACGCAACTTTATGTTCACACTTTCTTTTAGCCAAATATCGTGCTAACTGCTAATTAATAGCCTTGCATATAGTAAAAAGAGAAATGCTAGAGTCCCAAAAAAATTCCCAAAATGATTCCAAAAAGCTTAGTTGGCAAATTCTGATTGGATAAGTATTTTATAAACAAAAAAACCCTCCATGTATTCATATGAGCGGACTAATTAAAAGTTGTCATTTGACATTTGGGAATAATTTTGGGAACCAATTTAGGATCCCTAGCATTTCATGCAAAAAGGTTTAAGGCTTGCGAAATATAATTACAAAATGAGAAAATTGGACTTGAGGTTGTACTCAGGTTAAAAGATTTTGTTACTATAAAACAAGTGATCCTATAGGGGCAATTTTGTAAATATAATTTTTTTTCACAGTAATTTATATATATACCCTTAAATTTATACTAAAAATCATTTAAACTCAGAGCAGAACCGGAACATAATGTTAAAAATAGTAACAAAAAATATCTAATAATACATGTACACTTACAAAAGATTATTAGATAGATCTTCATCTCTAGCATGCGGTCTCTCAAATTAGGTAGGTATTCAAATACAATTTTAATTTAAAAGATAAAATCTGCTAATCTTCAAATCATTCCTTAATAATCATATCATAAAGATTAAAAACCGAATTTTAAACAGAACTAAACAAATCTGAGTCAACTTCACTTTCAAATCTAGTCTCAAACATCCAGTAGTACTGGTAGCTAGCTTCACGTACATACCTGTAACCATCAATTTGCTTTGTTGTATTCAACCTAAACTAGCTAGCTAGCTAAGCCAAATGTCCAAAATCTTAACCAAGGCATCAAATCTTTACCTCTATTGGAATCGATCATCTCAATCACGATGACTTAAATGAAAGATTGGGCGGTGGGATGTTGAAATGAAAATGCGAATGACAGATGTAAAAGGCCCCCATTACAAAGATAAGGGTGAACCCAATCCAAGAAGCACTACTGTCATTTTCACTTGAGTTTTTCTTTGTAAAGGAAGCAATCTCTTGAAGCAAACATATATGACTTTTGCGAAGAAGGTCCGGAAGAGTCAACTCTCTGGTTTGCCATTTTTTGAAGTTGGGTTAGGTCTTTAATCATAAAAATATATCATCTATGTTATTTTGCGATTCAATATCGTTCATGGACTCCAATGAATTATATCAGTAGTTCCATTTTATTTACCGGGTAGCCAATTATGCATGCATTGCCGCATGGGCAGATCTGCCGTTTGGCTCCTGCTTTTAAGTTGGCTTAAAGCTATTTTTGACTTTAAGTTAAAAAAATATTTGTTTGTGTAATAAGTCAATTTAAAGTTAAAAAAACAGATTAAAATCAAAATTTAGTATGAGGTACTTTTTCAAATATCTTGTTGTATTTTTAAAATTTTATTTGATTAAAGTTAATATCATCATTAAAATAAATAATTTATCAAATTAATATTTAACTTTACATTTTTAATAATTAATAAGTTACCTATCAATATAAAATTACTCAAACAGATATTAACTTAAAATTTTCACTTCTCACTTATCAATTTAAGTAACTTTAAGTCATAAGTAATAATTTTAAGTTTAGGCAAACAGCCTCTAAATACTTTTTGATCAATTTTCTAGGTTCAAAAACTAATCTATATATTATAAATTACTGGATAACCCGTTCCTTAGGTTCGGTATCCATATTTTAGTTCGTATTAGATTTTAACTTAATTTTGATCCATGGACTATCTACTTTATAGGTATGGTATTCATTTTAACTTTGTATAGGATTTATGTTATAATTTGACCCATGTTCAGTTATGAAATTTTTTATATAAATTTTATATATCATTAATGTCCATTATATTTTTGGTAGGTTCATTGACAAATTTTTTAATTAACCTTACAATTTTAGTAATCAAATTAATGCATATCACACTTGCTATATATAACAAAAATTTGACTAAATTAATTTTTAAATTTACTTATTATATTATAGGATTAATACTCTTAAATACGTACTTACCTAAGTTAGGTGAAATAAAAATGTTTTTTTATTGCAAATACATGGAAGGTACTTGATATGGGCTGAAAATAAGCCCTAAAGACACATTTAATGTGGCATTAACTAGGCCGAGAATAGTCCAAACGTGGGGCCCACCAGCTGGGCCCAAAGCCCTGATTATAGTATTAATTTCGTAATTAATATTAAGGGTAATAAACAGCTCAGCAAATAAGAGTTGGATAAGGATAATATCCCCTTCAGACTTATCCAATAAGGCATCCAATTCAATATGGAAACTGATTCCTACAAGGAATAGATCTAGAACATTCCTCAAAGACTTGCCCACCAAGTCTGCAAATCCTACCATAATTCTAATGCTTCTCAGCCTATATAAAGGGCCTGACCCCTCATCTCAGAACTACGTTTTATTGGCTTGATTCTCTAATTACAGAGATACGTAGGCATTCTGTGAGGACCGTTTAAGTCTCGAGCGCAGAAGCAGCCATTAAAGCACGAAGCTCACGAACCCTAGCATTAAATACACAAACCCTAGCCGCAATAATTTCAACCTAGTTTTTATTCCATAACATTTGGCGCCGTCTGTGGGAAGACAATATCAACCATGGTTCAAACACGAAGAACAACACCGGTCTCAACCGAGGCTACCTCTGGAACCATCGTTCCACCAATCACTGCTCCTCTTGTTGGGACAGAGCCAGGGTCTGTACCCCTATTGACGGAAACAAACCCTCGTATTCAGACCTCTCAACCACAAGGGATGGATCCCCCCGCTGAAGGATCTCAACCTGTAATCGTCCCTCTAGGACCGGAGACTAACCCGCTCCAGATGGTGGTCTCTCCTCTCCCTCTGAGTAGCCGCCCGCCGCTTCACAGTCTCTCCACTTCTTCGCTCCCTGTCAACACCAACCCACTGTATGGGCTGCCCAATTACCCCCAAGATCCAAGGGATCCAGGACCAAGCGGTCATGCTCGGTTAATCCATGGGCAACAACAATCCCCTTATCTTAGAGGCCCGGCCCCTCCTAAACCAGGATACTATGATTACTCTGGTCCTTATACTGAAGACTCGTCATCTGAAGACGATGATCGAGACGAAGCCCCAAGGAGGCGACGTGCTAGTAAGGAACCTCTGAGGAGGAATCCATCAAACCGTGATGGTCCTTTAACAATTGCAGAGAAAATTAATGCTTACGAAGCCGAGATTCAGAAGCTGAAGGACGACCAAGCAAGGGAGCTAGAGAGACAGAACCCTAATCAGACTCGACCTCCTCCGACTTCAGGAGGGATTCCCTTCATAGATCTGGAGAGGTCTTCAAGGAGACACCGAAGGGCTGAAGCCCCAACCAGAGGAACTACCAGGGTGGAACTCCCCAAGAATAATCCTAAAGATTTGATGTTACAAGGAGATCTTGATGATCCGACCCCTCCATTCACTGAGGAGGTGATGAACGCACATATCTCCCGAAAGTTTAAGATGCCCACAATCAAAGCTTACGATGGAACGGGGGATCCCGCAACTCATGTGAGAACATTTACAAGCGCATTGTTACTGCAGCCTGCTAACGATGCCCTTAAGTGTAGAGCGTTCCCCCAAACCCTGTCGGGCATGGCGCAACGTTGGTATAGTCGTTTACCTCCAAACTCGATTAGCTCTTTCAAGGAGTTGAGTACCGCTTTTGTCAGTCAATTCATTAGCGGAAGAATTCATGAGAAAAGCTCTGCATCCCTTATGTATGTAACACAGGGAAAGAATGAGAACTTAAGAGATTATATCAAGCGATTCACTAAGGAGACCCTGAACATCACTGATCTAGAAAATAAGGTGGCCATGGTAGCCTTGCAGCACGGAACCACGGATCTCTTTTTTAAGAGGTCGTTGGCAAAACACCCCCCTGAAAGCATGGATGAACTTCAACGAAGGGCGGACAAGTATATAAAAGCTGAGGACAGCATCAAGAAAGAAGCCGCATTGGGCAATGGAGGGAACAACAAGCGGAAACAAGAACAAGAGTACGATGCTAGGGACAAGTATCCCCGAGCTAGCAGGGACTCTGAATCTGCTCCAAAAAAGAACTCGGGTCCAAGGTTTTCCGAGTATGCCAGACTTAATGCTCCAAGAAGCCAGATCCTGTTGGACATCGAAAAGGAAAAGGACTTCCGATGGCCGAAGCCACTTAGAGGAGACCCAGCTAAGCGAAATAAGGAGCAATACTGCAGGTTCCACAAAGATGTGGGGCATGACACCGACGATTGTAGGCAACTCAAGGATGAGATTGAGTTCTTGATACGAAGAGGAAAACTAAGTCAGTTCACCAAGGATGATGACTGTGGGAACCAGAGAAGGGACAATGAAAGAAGAGATAATAACAGGAGGGATGATAACCACGATCGCAATCCACAGCCCCGAAGGGCAGTTATCAACATGATCTGGGGAGGTCCGACAGCAGCTGGCACGACTAAGAATTCTCGAAAGGCTTATGCTAGAGAAGTAATGCACATTGTGGGAGAAGCCCCAAAGCGTGCTAAAACCGAGATGGTAATTGGTTTCGGTGATTCGGACTTGGAAGGGGTGAAATTCCCCCATGACGACCCTCTGGTCATAACTCCCGTGATTGGAAACTCAGAAGTAAAACGAGTCTTGATAGACAATGGGGCTTCTGTGGATATTTTATTTCATGATGCATTTGTAAAGATGGGTTACAACGACTCTCAACTGACCCCTACCAACATGCCTATATACGGGTTTAACGGAGTGGAGTCCAACGTTGAAGGGACTATTCAGCTACCCGTGACTATTGGGCAGGAGCCTAAAGAGGCGACTCAGATGCTGAACTTCTTGGTGATCAAGGCAGCATCAACATACAACGCAATCCTTGGAAGGACTGGACTTCATTCGTTTAAGGCTGTGGCCTCTTCCTATCATATGAAAATTAAGTTTCCGACACGGAATGGTGTCGGAGAACAAAAGGGTGATCAGAAGATGGCAAGAAGTTGCTATGTAGCCGCACTGAGGGCCGATGGAGTCGGGGGGCAGGTCCTCCCGATTGAAGACATGGATGTCCGCGATGATGAAGAGCATAGAGGGAAGCCAGCAGAGGATTTGATTCCCGTACCTCTCGAGCCTAATGATCCTGAAAAAGTTACTTATGTTGGAGCATCTCTGAAAGAACCCCTGAAGGGCAAGTTAATAGAATTCTTACAGAAAAATAGCGACGTGTTCGCTTGGACAGCAGCTGATATGCCAGGGATTGACCCCCAACTCATAACTCACAAGTTAAATGTTGATCCCAAAAGGAAGGCAATAAAGCAGAAGAAGAGAAACTTTGCTCCGGAAAGGCAAGAGGCCATTAGGCAAGAAGTGGATAAGCTCTTGGAAGCAGGTTTTATTGAAGAGATTCAGTTTCCCGAATGGTTAGCGAACCCAGTCATGGTCAAGAAAGCAAATGGAAAGTGGAGAATGTGTATAGACTTCACTGACCTGAATGACGCATGCCCAAAAGATTGTTTTGCCCTCCCAAGGATTGATATGTTGATAGATGCCACAGCTGGACATGAGATGTTAAGCTTCATGGATGGATTCAGCGGCTATAATCAGATTAAAATGCACAAGGATGACATACCTAAGGTATCTTTCATAACTGACTTTGGTGTCTTCTGTTATCTTGTCATGGCTTTTGGTCTAAAGAATGCAGGAGCTACTTACCAACGATTGGTGAACAAGATATTCGCCCATCTGATTGGAAAAACCATGGAGGTATATGTTGATGACATGTTAGTTAAGAGCCTACTCAAGGTTGATCATATCAAACACCTCAGAGAGGCATTTGAAGTGCTGAGGCACCATAAGATGATGTTGAATCCCGCCAAGTGTGCTTTTGGAGTTGGATCTGGAAAGTTTTTAGGACTGATGGTTTCAAAGAGAGGCATTGAGGCCAATCCTGACAAGATCAAGGCAATTTTAGACATGGAGCCACCACGCTCTATAAGAGATGTGCAGAGGTTGACAGGTCGAGTTGCAGCTTTGGGAAGATTCATCTCCAAGTCTGGAGACAAATGCTAGCCTTTCTTCCAAGCGTTAAAAAAGGTGAAAAATTTTGAGTGGACAACTGAGAGCCAAGAGGCCTTTGAGCAACTGAAAAAGTACATGGTTGAAGCCCCGTTGTTGACCAAACCTAGTCCTGGGGAGATTCTTTGTTTATACCTGGCGGTATCCGAACAAGCCCTGAGTGCTGTCCTTATTCGGGAAGAGGAGAAAGTCCAGAAACCTATCTACTATGTGAGCAAAGTGTTGCATGGTGCTGAGTTGAACTACTCACCCATAGAAAAGTTTGCTTTGGCATTAGTAACTGCCTCAAGAAAACTGCGGCCTTACTTTCAGGCACATAAGATTCAAGTTCTGACAAACCAGCAATTGAGGAACATATTGCATAGCCCTAAGGCCAGTGGAAGGCTAATCAAATGGGCGATTGAGTTAGGAGAGTTTGACATCACATACAAGCCTCGGACAGCTATCAAAGCTCAGGCATTAGCTGACTTCGTGGTTGAATGTACTATTAACAACCAAGAAGTCGGGGGGCAAGAGATAATGACTACCCCTGGGCAAGAGGAAAAAGAAGAAGAACTTACACCTGATCTGAAGGAATATTGGGTGCTCTATTTTGATGGAGCATCAAAAACAAAATCTAGTGGTGCGGGTTTGGTTTTGCAAAGCCCCGATGGGTTCACAGTTGAGTACGCTTTAAAGTTGGATTTCCCTACTACCAACAATGAGGCGGAGTATGAGGCATTAATAGCTGGTTTGGGCTTAGCCAGAATCATGAGGGTCAAAAATCTCAAAGTTTGTGGAGATTCAAGGCTTGTGGTATCACAAGTAAATGGTGAATTCGAGGCTAAGGATGAGACTATGGCAAAATACTTGAAAGTAGTAAAGGCTGTTATGTCCCAGTTTCAGGAGTGCTATGTTGAGCACATTCCAAGAGAGGAAAACATTAAGGCCGATGCCCTATCTAAATTTGCTTCTTCCGAGATAGAAAATTATGCTGGGAGTGTCTATTTTCAGGTCTTGAAGGCCCCGACCGTTAACTCAAAGTTATTGGCACCAATCGATGTAGGAGGCTCTTGGATAGACCCTATTAAGGCACACCTTGAGACCGGATGGCTCCCAGACAATGCCTTGGAGGCACGAAAACTTTCAGTAATAGCATTGAGATACACTTTGATTGAAGGCATTTTGTATAAGAGGTCGTTTGTCATCCCATACTCGAAATGTTTAAGGCCTCAAGAGGCAAGAGAAGCATTGGAAGAAGTTCATGAAGGGATCTGTGGCCAACACTTGGGGGGCAGGGCCCTAGCTCACAAGATAATTCGTTTAGGGTTCTATTGGCCGGAGATGTTGGCTGATGCACAAAACTATGTCAAGAGATGCGAGAGATGCCAGAAGCATGCCCCAATTGTGAGGCAACCGCCTGAGATCTTAACTTCAATTAACTCCCCCATTCCATTTGCAATGTGGGGGATGGATATACTTGGGCCTTTTCCCATGGCTTCTGCGCAAAGGAAATTCCTAATAGTGGCCATCGATTACTTCACTAAGTGGATTGAGGCTAAACCTCTGGCTAAGATAACCACCAAGCAAGTTTCCCAGTTCTTTTGGGAGAACATAATTTGCAGATACGGAATCCCACGAATCCTTGTAACAGAAAATGGGACACAGTTCAATAATGAAGAGTTCAAGAAGTATTGTGAAGAGAATGCGATTGAGCTCCGTTTTACCTCGGTGGCACACCCTCAAGCCAATGGGCAAGCTGAAGTAGCTAATCGAATTATCCTTGATGGACTGAAAAAGAGGGTCGAACGCTCTAGGAACACTTGGGTAGATGAATTGTTGCCCATACTTTGGGCATATCGTACCACTTGTAAGGTAACGACTGGAGCAACCCCATTTTTGCTGGCTTATGGAGCCGAGGCAGTTGTGCCTTTAGAGATCATGCAAGCATCACCTCGAGTTGAGGCATATGAGCCAGAAACTAATAACGAAGGAATGAGACTTGCCCTTGACTTAATTGATGAAGTTAGAGATGGAGCTAATGCAAAGAATGCTGAATATCAGAAGAGAGCCTCTTTTCACTACAACCAGAGAGTTAAATAAAGATTCTTTCGACAAGGTGACATGGTTTTAAGGAAGATTGAAGCCTCAGGAGTTGGCCAGAAAGGAAAGTTAGCACCCAATTGGGAAGGACCATATCTAGTCAGAAAGGTGTTAGGGCAAGGATCCTACAAGTTAGAAACCTTGGACGGGGTTGAGGTGCCCCGAACTTGGCATGCTGTGAACCTTAAAGTTTATTATGTCTAAGTTCTTTTGACAAAGGCTTGGACTTTTATCTATTTATTAGGAATAAGGTTCGAATGAAACCATTTTAGAGCATGTTGCTCCCAGTAGAAGATAGAATATTTATGTAAGGGTTGAACCCATTCTATTGATATCCATTGACAGCATAATGGAATTTATACTATTTTCTCTATGAGTTATTTCTCTTTGTTAAAATAAACACGAAAGGCAAACGTTGAACTAGCTTGTGAGTTTAATACCAGCCAGGAGGCCAAGTACTTGAGAAATTCTAAAGTTTAACGAACTATAAGCAAAAAATGAGAACATGGAAACAAAAGAAACTACTACATACATAAGTTAAGTCATAAGCACCGAAGGGCAAAAGTTCAGAATAAATAAAGACAAACAGAAATAAGCCACGCAGGGCCATCTATGCATCTAATTCCTCAATAACAACATCTCCCTGGGTAGAAGAAGGATCTGCTGTCTCTACCCCAGGAGAAGAAGGTGGATCCTGAGTGGGCTGAGAGTCCCCATCCACTGCTGTCTCTGTAGCAACCTCCAAAGTATCTGTCAATCCAGGGATAGCAGGTACCGGGAACCTCTCCAGGGATACCCCCTCAATCTTCCCACTCAGCTCCTCGATGATCCCCTCCCAACACTCCTTGAAGGTGCCAGGAAAGTTTGCATCATACTCGGCATTCAAGACATCTTGAAAGTCCTTAGAAGCCTTGTAATCAGCAATGATGTGTTCCCTGTTCTGCTGCACCTCCAGCTGTAGCTTCCTGTTCTTCTCCTTCTCAGCAGCCAGCTCCTTCTCCACCTCCCTAAAACGAGCAAAGTTTGCCTCGGAGGAATCAAAGTATCTGTCTCTATCCCTCTCAGCAATGGTCTTATCAGCACGCACCTCCTTCAGGTTATGAACAGCGGCCTGAAGGTAGGCGTTCATCTGCAAAGAAAACAAGTGAATAAGGGAAAAGTAAATACAATTAAATTAAAGAAGTTGAATAAGAAATTACCGAAGCAACAGCTTGAGCCCCGAGAAGCTCAATCTGCAAGTCATCAGAGGACTCCACAATGTGAATCCTATCTCGTGGAGTAACCACGCTCCTGGACCACTCAGCTGCAGCCCTAGAATCACCTACAGCTGTGTCCCTATTGCATAAACCCCATCCCACTGTAAAGGGAGTGAGGTCTTCCTCAATAGGAACTGGCTTTTCTTGAAGAAAAGTAGGAACACGCTCCACCGCGGGAGAAGCCTCATCTGTCCTGGCCCTTTTGGCCCTAGGGTTCTCTGTTACCACCCTAGCAGTGGCAGCAGTCTCCCTCTGCTTAAAAATTGCTCCCAGAGCAGCTTTGGCTGCAAAATGATTACAAGAAAGTTAGAAAATTATATCTAGCATAAAATGTTAACAAAGCAAGAGGTGAGAATTACCCTCAGGGCCCAAATCGCTTAGCCCATGGGCCTGTAACGAATCTTCAGAAATCAAATTTGCACATTGATGCAAATTATCGGATGTTAACAAAGTTATGGCAGCCTCTTCTTCCACGCCCAATTTTAAACTCCTGACAGGCCCATCAACGGCTCTACAGAAGTTGGGCCGGAAATAGTTGTCCCAGTCATCCCCATCCAAAAAGATATAAAACCATTCCCTCTTCCAATTAGGAAGGGAATCAGGAGCGGAATCCGAAACAAAACAAGAACGGGCTAAAGAACGGTGTTGGATTTTGACCCAGCCCGAATTGTCAGAAGAATTGACAAATTTGAATAAATATCGAAAAACAGAAATACTGGGCTCAAGCCCATGTTTCTTACATTGGACCAAGAAACAATAGATAAAACGCCACGCATTTGGCATAAGTTGGGTTGGACAAACCCTGGCTTCGGCCAAAAGACGATAAACAAAAGGAGGAGGAGGAGGAAGGCGAAAACCAGCATAAAAAGTCTCTTTATAAATCCTAATGGCCCCAGGCTTTGGGTGACAAGCCCTTTCGTTTGAGGCCGGAACAACGGCCCTATAAGGCCCATTAATATGAAAAAGTTTGGCTAGAATGTCTACCCTATGTTGTTTGTATTTCGATTTATATTCATAAGCATCTAAATGAAGCATATTTGGAAAAGCTTGACCAAACTCATTTAAAAGATCTCTAAAGGAAAAAACACTGGCATGGACAAGAGATGTTTTAGGGTTCTTACCCCTTGTAAGCCGTGGAGCGGTGGTAGAAGTGTTAGCAAGTTGAGACTGGCCTGAAGAGCTAGAGTCCTCCATTGATATGCTTCCCTTGAAGGCTTGAAACCCAGAAATGTTGAAAAAAGAGGTTGAAGAAGATGAAGATTCAACGATCTTCAAACAGAAACTGGAAAACAGGGCGGAGGAAAGACGCCGGAAATCGCCTCGTGACAGAACCCTAGCAGAGCTTTTTTGAAAAGTATTTGTGATAAAGGAGAGATAATTTTTGCTGAATAGTGAGATGAGAAATGAGGGATGCACACTACTCTTTTATAGAGTTCATGGTTGGTCACTCAACCGGTTATATCCAGTAAATGGGCTGTCAACAGGTGACTGGGCCTTTGAATAGGCGGGAAGCCCATGAAATTCAAATTTTGAAATAATTCTAGAATGTTCTACGACATTTTTAGAAAATGGGATAAAAGCCCCTCAGAATTTAAAGGCAGGAGGCCCAACTAAAAGGGCATACCCACGCCCAGGAGACCAAAACCTCCTAGGCGTGCCTAAGGAAGGTGTCTCCTTGGCGGGGGTACCCACGCCCAACTTGATTTTCTTTAAAGAAGGCTATACCCACGCCCAGGAGACCAAACCTCCTAGGCGTGCCTAAGGAAGGTGTCTCCTTGGCGGGGGTACCCACGCCTAACTTGACTTTTCTTTAAAGAAGGCTATACCCACGCCCAGAAGACCAAACTTCCTAGGCGTGCCTAAGGAAAGTGTCTCCTTGGCGGGGGTACCCACGCCCAGAAAGCATTTCAAGGAACGAAGGTACACCCACGCCCAGGAGACCAAACCCCCTAGGCGTG
The DNA here is from genome assembly GCA_036435485.1 of Saposhnikovia divaricata. NCBI lineage: Eukaryota > Viridiplantae > Streptophyta > Magnoliopsida > Apiales > Apiaceae > Saposhnikovia > Saposhnikovia divaricata. Next base: position 61,042,105 of record CM071595.1, on the reverse strand, counting down.
CCTAAAAAGGGTGTCTCCTTGGCGGGGGTACCCACGCCCAGGAAGCATTTCAAAGGGCAAAGATACACCCACGCCCAGGAGACCAAACCCCCTAGGCGTGCCTAAAAAGGGTGTCTCCTTGGCGGGGGTACCCACGCCCAGAAAGCATTTTTTGCCAGGATGACTTTTTTAAAGTTAATCCTTTAAAAATTCTGAAAATAATGTTGGGAAATTGAAAAATAATTTCCAAAAAATAATAAAAATACCTGTTGGTACATATAAATTCCTAAATTATTAGGAAAAATTATAAAAAATAAATGTTGGTACATAAAAATTCCTAAAATATTAGGAAAAATACAGAAAAATACGAGGAAAATTATAGAAATATTTTCTTGACAAATTGAGCAATAATTTATGCTAATAACGCATGAAAACTCTATGAAAGTGCCGAAATTGCTAAAAGCAAGCAAAAATTAAAGCCTCGAATAAGGCAAATCGTCGTAAATGTGTAGGTCGCTCCACACTTTACAACCAAGACGATACTTATGAAACACTAGTGTAAACCAAAATTCCCATATAAGGGTAATTAAGAAGTCCCAGGTAAGGGATAAAAACGACCCCGAGTCTCGATTAAGGCAAATATAACTTCTATGAAAACCTGATCAGTTTTCCTTAGAAGTTGGGGGGCAAATGATATGGGCTAAAAATAAGCCCTAAAGACACATTTAATGTGGCATTAACTAGGCCGAGAATAGTCCAAACGTGGGGCCCACCAGCTGGGCCCAAAGCCCTGATTATAGTATTAATTTCGTAATTAATATTAAGGGTAATAAACAGCTCAGCAAATAAGAGTTGGATAAGGATAATATCCCCTTCAGACTTATCCAATAAGGCATCCAATTCAATATGGAAACTGATTCCTACAAGGAATAGATCTAGAACATTCCTCAAAGACTTGCCCACCAAGTCTCCAAATCCTACCATAATTCTAAGGCTTCTCAGCCTATATAAAGGGCCTGACCCCTCATCTCAGAACTACGTTTTATTGGCTTGATTCTCTAATTACAGAGATACGTAGGCATTCTGTGAGGACCGTTTAAGTCTCGAGCGCAGAAGCAGCCATTAAAGCACGAAGCTCACGAACCCTAGCATTAAATACACAAACCCTAGCCGCAATAATTTCAACCTAGTTTTTATTCCATAACAGTACTTTTGTAATTGCAAGACTTTACTATATAATTGAAAATCTGCCATCTATGTACTCATATAAGCCCTGAAAGTACGTATTCAGGGACATTTTTCTATAATATTGTATAAAATAGTATTTAATGGTATTAATATTAGTTGTTTCAAAATTTATTATTTAATCTTTATTAAATTATTTTATTTATTAATTTATCATTATTATGCTATAATAATATTTTTTATAAAATAATTTTTAAAGTACCGTGAGCGTAGCACGGGCTATAATCTAGTATTCCCTCTGTTTCATAATACTTTTCATGTTTTGACTTTGAACACTGTTCATTATAAGCGATTGACTACTAATTTATGCATAATTTATAAGATAAAATATATTTATTAGTGATTTTGTTTGATTCGTATTTGTGAGTACTTTAATACAGTTGTAAGTACCCTGATTTTTTTGTACTATTGTAAACGACATGAATAAATAGTAATTTCACTACTTAAGAGATATGATCCCAACCACCACTTATGAATGATGAATAATTAAGGTTTGAGTTCATATTATGATTTCTTAAGCGAAATAAGTGTATGTAAAAGTCGTCGGAATTCGAAGAATCCTACTTCACCTACGACCTAAGTTTTATGAGATATCGATAAATACGAGAATTATGATAAGCCCAAGGGTTATATAATTCGAAAATGACCATGCAATCAAGGAACTAGAATAAGGAAATTAAAATGTTGGAATGTTACTTGAAGGAGTTTTTACACCAAGAACATTTTAAGGATTATTGACGATTAGCAATGAAATTAAGGAATAAATATAGGAAAATGATAAAGGTGGCAAGAAGTCATGTAAATCCCATGCAATTAGCTAGCCATGCAAACCAACTCACTTACGAGCCAACTAAACCAACAAAACTAGAAACTATTCACTTAGGAAACAAGTTCCACAAAAAATGGCATAAAGTAGCTTTATGGGTTGAATTTGGAGGCAAGGTATGGCTCTTCTTTGACAAAAGAATGCACCAAATATAAGGAGATATACATGTTATATCATTATACCATTCAACTACAAAAGTAGCCAAGGCAAACCCCCCCTTTTTCATCTTTCCATTCGGCAACTACAAGGAGCAAGGAAAAAGAAAAATCAAAACCCTACCTCCACACCCTCATAATTCATGAAAATTTGACCAGATCCCCTCCACCATATTACTAAGGTAAGTTCAAAATCCCATGAATTAATTTGGCGTTTAGCATGGTGAAAGAATTAGGCAAAGTTCATGATGAATAGTAAATTTAAGATGAACTCTTGTTTAGATCTTGAAGGTTAAAGATTGTTAAGGCTATATAAGGTGTTCTTGAGGATTATTAAGCTTGGACAAGGTTGTTAAGACTCCAAGGAAGGTATAACTTGTCACACCCATCTTAAGTTTCTAAGTTTTTAAGTTAATATGGAAGTTCGATGCAAGATTGGACATGTTTAAGTAATTTTTAAAGTTATAAACTCTTTAATGATGTGTAAATCTTGGGTGGTGATAAATGGATGTTACCACTGGTCTTAGAGACCTTTGATGATGGTTATATGATTTTGATGTTGTATGGTTGCATTAAGTGGTTAGATGGAGTTCATGGAATTTGGAAATGTTCGGTTTATAGCCGTTGTAATGTCGAAATTTCATTAGATCATTTGTGCAGTTAATGCCGAATTGAACAAATGTTTTCTTGGAAAGTTTTTGGCCATAAACCAGTAGTAATTGTTTTGTAGTTTTTTTTGACACCAAGATCATGTGATTACGATTTACGGTTTAAGAGATATGCTCGTTTTAGTGAAATCGATTAAAACGGAAGAATCATTAAAATGGACTGACTTTACAAAGCTAAACGTGCCCTTTAAAAATGGTTTTTGATTATGAAAATTTTATGAGGAGTAACCTGGTCAGTGGTTAAGTTCCCATAAAAATTTGGAATAGAAATACGAAAGTTTCGATTTTATAGAAATGTTTAAGTCAAGAATGCGCATGAGAAACCACTGCAGAAAGAAGCTATGTCTAGAGCAACAATTGAGCTATCAAAAAGATGTTCTTAATTATGAAATTTGGATGAAAAGTCCTCTGGACAGTTAAAGAGAAGTGAGAAAAAGAATTTCATGAAAAAGTTTATTTTCGATTTTATAGAATTTTTCGAATCAAAGTTGCGCAAGTGAAAAACCCTTTTAGAGGACGATACGAGATGAACTTTAGCTTCGTTGAAAATGACCCCTAGTGAAAGTCGTTACGAAACCAATAATTGTCGAAAGTGGTTAAAAGATATCATGGACTTATAATAAACCAAATGTGTAGTAAGGATGTATCATTACGAAGTTGTGTCTTTATGTGAATAGTCGATTCGACGGGATCGTTTAACGAACTAACCAAACCTTATTGGTTGTTAAAGATCATCACACTAGAACCAGAGCCCAGACTATTCGGACACGATCAGGCAAGTTTTCGAAACTTGAACTTCAAGTACTTTATAAACTGTTGTTGTTGTGAGATAACTGTTATGAACTGCTTAAAAGTATTTTTCGAATCAGCTTGAGATGTATGGTTTATTTACGAAGATATATAAACCTGTTAAGTAAGTACGTATGCATAATACTTATACATGCATACGATGATGTGTTAAGATCCTCAAGTAGGGTACAATAATACCCTTTTCTTAAGTCACCGGAGATGATATATGATGTACAATCGATTTAAAAATATTCCAATAAATATAAATTGGATATTTTTGGATTAAAAATCCCTTTGATGATATTATTGAATATTATTTAAATAATTATTAATTATCCCAAGGTATTGCACACAGTATGAAAGATCTTTTAGATGCACATATTCCTCCGGGGAGATGATTGGGACGTGGGCATAAGGGTCTTTATGACAAAATCAGTAATTCCCTTCATATAAATATTATTTGAATATTTATTAAATACTCCAAGATGATTTAAAAATCATATTAATTATTTAAAAGTTATTTAAGACTTCAAAAATTATTTTAAATATTCCTGATCGTTGGAAAATTATTTAAAAATAGTACGGGTCCCCATTTATTATTTACTAATAGTCTCACTCATCGAAATGTGTCGCTATCACTCACGAACTTATCAAAACTCGGGAACCCAAGGTTTTGGGAGCCAGTATTAATGTTTTCTCCCTTCGCAATCTATAAGACAAATAAGAAATACACCCTACCTAGTAAGGACGGGCTCAGGTTTGACTATGTACTTAAAAACTTCGACCAACTCCCAAGTTATGTTTTGAAATGAGCTTCCTAAGTAAATGAAATCTGTTGACTAAGTTCAACCCACATGTCAAAGTTACTTCCTCAATTACTCATGGGAGTAAAGCTAATTAAATGCTATCAGGCCTATCAACAAGCTCTGTGCTTGATATAGAACTGTTACCAAACCTGTCAACAAGCTTTGTGCTTGGGGAACTGGATTAAATTCTGTTCCAATGATGGATAGGATTCTTTAGGGGATTGGAGGAAGAGGGGGCTACACTCTCGGGCGTCTAAATATTAAGGCCCATATGCGGTCAGGACGCAACCCGATAAGGGAACGTCGTCCTTCTACTATTAGAAAAATAGAGGCACGATACATTGACTGATCACCAGATATCGTGGAAGAGGCTCCAGCATAATCCCATTCTTCCAATTGGAATTGTACTACAACACTGTAATGAAAGTCTAGGTGCTCAATTACCGATAGTGTTGACAGAGTGATGAACTATTCGAAGTACCACAGATATTCCTCATTATATTTCTGGATAAGGAATGAAAGATGTTTAATGGTGGTAAAATACCATTATAAGATATGTCATATGGTTTAAGATAACAAAAGTACTTTGAAAACTATTATTATATGGCTGAGTTGTATTACTCACTCTTGATTTTCTTTTATATATATACCACACAACAACAGATAAGCATGGCAAAAACAAGACAGACCCTCCGTAAAAGCGTGCTAACCGGTCAGCAGTTTAGGAGACTATTTACGAGGCAGGTGACGAGGCCGCACTCGGTAGCATTACCACAGGTGAGCAGACTAAGTTGGATAGGTTTACAGCTTAGGATGGTTAGGTTTATTTACAAGCATGACTTGTGTAAGTTTCTGAAAACCAACCCGCTTTTTGGCCGTAGATGCCGCCTTAGATGGTAATCCCTTTTAAGTTTGAACTTTTAAGACTATAACAATTTGGGTTATAATAACTATTTCAAGATGGTTGTAATAACTTAGTAATGATTTAATTTCATCTCTGAGCCTATAATCTGTGAATGTTATGTTTGATTGAGGGGTCATAGCATGATAAGTTGAAGGTTAAGAATAATGTTTATTAAAAATGGGAATTAAGGACAGAGTGATAGCCTGAATCCCCGACCTCGGATCTAGGGATGTTACAGAAATGGTATTAAAGCCTTAGGTTATAATCTTAGAGACGATAGGAAGGTTTAGGGACTCAAACCCTTACTGAAACATGGTTAGGCTATTAGACATAGCCCTAACAACCTTAAGCCCAATAAGGGAACTACTTATTAAAACCTCAAGGATAGTAACATTTTTTCCTTTTTTTGTAGATACCCGGGGATGTAGATCTGCTTGAGGATTACGAGCAGCGTCACGATGATGCCCTTCTGAGAGCTGTATTCGAGCCGGACATTGAGACAGAGACTGACCCTCAACAGGAGGGAGAGAGAGAGAGAGAGAGAGAGAGAGAGAGAGAGAGAGACAGGTCCGGAGGAGGATCCCATAGATGATGATCCCGAGGAGGATCCCAGAGATGATGATCCCGAGGAAGATCCCAGAGATGATGACCCCGAGGAGGATCCCATGGAGGATTACCCCGTTGATCCTACCCCTGATGCAGACCCTAAGGATGAGAAGGTGGTTTGGACTGATATCCCTATGCATCCCCTTTCCATCAGAGCGGATTCACCCCTAGTGGATTTCATTGGGACGCAGATTTAAATGATGACTCTGAGGAGCTTATTCCAGAGGATGCAGATACTGAGGTGCCCCGGAGAGCGAACCTGCTAGTCCACCACTACAGGTTGTTAGAGCCACCGAGTATGACTGGATGGTGTCCCGTATGACCACCGACCTGGTGGCAGCGGAGGCCCGAGTGGCTGAGTTGAGGTTCCAGCTAGCTGAGGAGAGACGAGCGAGGCTATACTCCCAGGGGAGAGACTCTAGAGCTAGACAGATGAGGAGGACAGTACTGGGGATTGAGAGGAGGGCTCTTACCCGACACAGAGCGCTTCCACGTTCCCACCACAGCAGGAGGATCCGCAGGAGTGATGCTGAGAGAGTCCTTTCCAAGGCTATGAGCCGAGTTAGGGAGGCGATACGCTTCCACGTAGATTGATGGATGGATGACCAGTTCAGTCTTCTAGTACAGAGGGAGGTTGAAGTAGCTTTACTTTTGATAGTGATGTCGGTTCCGTAGTATATTCCCTCTGGATAGGAAGACATGTTAGCTGGCTTTTGATGTACTTTTTATATATTTCAGTCTTATGTTGTACTTGAAACCTTGACTATGAGTCACTAGTATTAATATGACGTAATTTTCGTTTGACTTTAGCAACTGTTTCCGTTTAAGTTGTTATATATATATATATATATATATGATGCCATGATCGTTGATAGCTATTTATAGGATGTATAAATGCCTGTAAAAGATTTCACCTTCGAGGTGCCAATCACAGAAAACCAGATTAAGAAAAATGAGGAAACCCTAACAGAATTTTATGTATATGTATATGTATACTTTCAGAAAAATGCCACCAAGAAAAAATACAAGAGCTCACCCTACCGAGTCCGCCACTCATGGTAGTAACCAACACAGGGAAGAGGAACGCCGTGACCCAGAATCGGACGATGAGGAACATGAGTACAATGAGTTTGATGATGAGGACTATGAGGAAGAAGAAGAGGAACCTATGGAACAATTTATGTGCCTGATGAGGCAAAATTTGGATCGCCAGCCACAACCACCAGCCCGCGGCCCTAACAACGCAGTAGCCAATGCCTTTATGGTATTTAAATCACTTAAACCCCCAGAATTCCAGGGGATAGCAGACCCCGTTGAGGCCAGGGCTTGGTTGAAGGAGATGGAGAATACCTTTGAGATTATGGGTACTGAGGAAGCCCAGAAAACCATCTTTGCTATATACCTGCTTAAGGAAGAGGCCAACTACTGGTGGGAGGCCAAGAAAAATATGGAACCAGCTGGAGTGGTTACATGGGACAGATTCACAGAATTATTTTTGGAAAAGTACTTCCCGAGATTTATGGAGACCCAGATGTAACTCAAGTTCCTCGAGCTTAAATAGGAAAACCTGACTGTAGCTGAATACGAGGCTAGGTTCACTGAGCTGTCAAGGTTCGTTCCCGAATATGTGAACACCGAAATTAAGAAGACAAGGAGGTTTCAACAGGGATTGAAACAGTGGATTCAAAACCGCGTCGCGATGTTGGAAATTACGTATTACGCCACTCAAGTATAGAAGGCGTCGATTGTAGAGGCAGGGAGTGAGCAGTCCCAGAAGGACAAGATCATGAAGAAAAGGAAGTTTGAAAACCGAAGTGGAGGTGCAGTAAGTGGGAGTTTCCCCAGCAAGTTGGTTAGAGGGACGGTGTCCCAGCCAGCCAAAAGTACAGCGTTTAACAGGATAGAAAGCAAGAGTGTTGGCCAAGGAGGTGGACCAACCAGGGCACCCACATCTGGACAGTCGCGCCCTCCCCTACCTAGTTGCAAGACTCGTGGTAAGAAACATTCAGGGGTATGTCTCCAGGGTACGACGACATGTTTTAAGTGTGGACAGACCGGGCACTATTCCAACAATTGCCCCCAGAGGAACTCACTCATGAAATGCTACCAGTGTGGAGGCACGGACCACTGGAAGAAAGATTGCCCCAAACTGAAATCGACGGGATCAAGGATGAGCGGTACTACGTCCAATCGACCACCCACCGCTAGGACTTTCAACATGACAGTGCAGGATGCAGTGAGGGATGAGGATGTCATCGCTGGTACCCTTTCCCTTAACACCTTGAGTTCAAATACTTTTCTTGATTCTGGAGCCCAAGTCTTTTATATCGCGAGATTTTGCATGTAAATTGAACTTGAAACCGGAAATATTGAAGGAACGACTAATAGTAGAGATAGTTAACCACGAAGTGGTTCTTGTAAGCCAGATATATCCTAACTGCGATATAGTAATAGGAGGTCACCACTTCGGGCAGACCTAATTACGTTTAAGTTAGGCGGATTCGATGTCATCTTAGGAATGGATTGGTTGGCAAGTAATGGTGCCCAGATTGATTGCAAGAGCAAGAAAGTTAGGATAAAGGTGTCAGGAAATAAAGATATCATATTCAAAGGACAGCGACAGACTCAAAAATTCTTGACTGTTGCTCAAGCCAAAAAGTTAGTACAAAAGGGCAACGAGGGCTACTTAGCTTATGTAGTAGACACGAAGCGAGGAACCCCTGAACTGAAGGACATTCTAGTTGTTAGGGAGTTTGAAGATGTGTTTCCAGAAGATCTCCCTGGTTTACCACCCGATAGGGAAATCGATTTTGCGATAGAATTAGCACCAGGAATCGCACCAGTTTCTAAAGCCCCTTACCGATTGGCCCCCGTTGAGATGAAAGAACTGGCCATTCAGTTGCAAGAATTGTTGGACAAAGGCATGATAAGACCATGTGTGTCCCCATGGGGTGCCCCAGTGTTGTTTGTAAAGAAAAAGGATGGTAGTATGAGGTTATGTACAGACTACCGAGAGCTGAATAAGTTAACCATTAAGAACAAGTACCCCTTGCTTAGGATTGACGACATGTTTGATCAACTCAAGGGAACGGTTCACTTTTCAAAGATAGACCTGAGGACGGGGTATCACTAGTTAAAGATTAAATCGGAAGATATACCCAAGACTGCTTTTCGAACTAGGTACGGCCATTATGAGTTCCTAGTAATGTCCTTCGGGCTGACTAACGCCCCCGCGACATTCATGGGCTTGATGAACCGAGTGTTCAAACAATACCTAGTGATGTGTCAAAATAACTGCAAGCGCACAGTGGTTAATTATAGCAAATACAGGTCGATCCACAGAGACTATGAATTTTCAAAACCCTAATAATTACTAGACAAATAGGTTTGAGATGAGTTTTAATTAACCTAATTAAACCCTAATTAAACTAATTAACAAAGATTATCAAATAATATGGAAAACCTAGGAATCCGAATCCGTTAATCAATCACAATTAATATCAACTCGCCCTAAAATCAATCCTCTTTTCTTCACAAATAAGATATATCAATCAACGAGACAAGCATATACTATGAAACTTGTTATCTAACAATAACCTATCAAAACTTCAAGGAGCAAGCATAGGCTATGAAAAACAAATCCGGTAACAATAATATATCAAAATCACTTTGTCAATTGAATAATTAAGCACCAAGAAAAATTATGAGAATCAATTAATAGAAACGAGAAGAAATCAAGAATAATTAAATCAACTTCATCTTCATCCTAGGACAAGAAAGTTAGGTAGACATGTTATTTATATAAACAAAACAATTATAATAGAACATAAAATATTAAAATATATATATATAAGCTACGTGAACAAGATTTGTGTTAAAATCTATATTATGCTAACCAATTTGTGGACATGCGGGTGAGTTAGTGGACAATAATAAACTAATAATGAGAAGATTACTCCCTGGTCTAGAACAAATTGCCCAAATAAAACAAACGAAGCTGTTTGACAAAAATTAAACGCACGCTGGAAATTAAGAACCGAACTAAAATTGTGAATTAAATATTTGGAAAAAGTGTTTGAACAAAATAAAATTTGTTTGAATTGAAAGACAATAAAATTTATTCCTACTCCTAAATTATGAATCTAGATTGGTGTCTAAATTGGTGTCTCAAATACAAGAGAGATGGCCATATATATAGGGAAAAATAAGGGGTTTGGACCCTTTGAATACAATCCAATCTTGAATATAATTTCTTCAATTTCCTTTTCTTCTCGGATAAGTATTCGATTTTTCCTCCAATTTCCTTGACTTCAAGTATTTTCCACCTCCTTTCCCTTTTTGCACCTTTTCTTGCTTGAAATTTGTTTTTATTTATTTTCCTACAAAACAAAATAAAACAATTTATTAATTAATAAAATTACGAAAACGGACATAGAATAGGTATTAAAAATATGATTAATTATGGACCTATCAAATGCCCCCATACCTATCTTTTGCTCGTCCTCGAGAAAAATAAATATAAAATACTACCTAAATAAATAACACCACTTCCGTAGGTGATCACGGTTGCATTTGGCATATGCAACAAGCCCTTTAAACCACTACACAGCCCTAGTGAACTATTGAGGTCTCGTGAGGACCTATAGAGAATGTACCCACAAAATCCATCTAGCTCATGTAAAAGATTGCTCAATGCAACACTACACATACAAGTCATCTCATGCTACATCAACTTAAGAAATCAAAGTGAATTTGCAATGTCTTGGTGTGTAAGGTGCAAGTATTCACATAGTCTACTCAAAGAAATATGCAGAGGTCATTAAAAGTCCACGTCAAGTGTAAAAATAAGTTGGTAACCATGCTAAGCCCACAAGAGTACACCTTAGAGTCAAAACTTGGGATTTCATATGCAGAAACAAGTAATAACTCACATTTCACTCACAGAAGAATATTCACTCAAGAACAAGGGTAAGTGTATCACTCAATTCCAACAAAATCATAAGCATGTTTGACATTTGGTATCAATCTAACTTTAACACAACATACATTAATGACGATAATCAAAAGGTCTTTTATTTGGGTTGTAACGGGGCTAGGGACAAGGTATGTCAAGTAAAGCCAAATAAGGTGAAGTGTCAAAATCTAGTAGGAACCATAATAAATCATACACAACACCATACATCCTCCCCATAAATGGATTTCTAAAAATTTTCAACAAAATTCTTGAATAGTCGAATGAAGAAGGATCACAAAACAAAAAACACAGAAACATAAGTATGCTCTCATATGATTTTTTTTTCTTTTTTTTTTCCTCTTTTTTTTTTCTTTCTTTTTCTTTCTTTTTCTTTTTTTTTTGAAGAGCTAAGATAGATAATATAAATATATAAGCAACCATAATCCTTCTTCAAAAATTTCTTGAACAACGACTGACAAGTAAGCAACAAAATCCAATATTTCCCCAAAAATAATGAACAAAAGTAAACCCCATCTCACACACCTTATTACTCCTTCAACTTACTAGCCTTTGACAATTGGGATCAAATATACGTAAGGCTGCACAACAAAAAGGTCTGGGCAAGTAATGTGGTGTGTCACCGAAAAAATAGGATTAAGCTCAAAGGGGTAACTAATTGATCATATATAAAGGGTGTGGTAATTTGGATAATAATAGGTTATTCCTAAATGCCTTTATCATCTTATCATCAAATAATGTCATGCATTTCAAGAAAGGTCTCAAACAAATGCTAGCAATGCAAACAACATGTGGACACTCAAGTAAACGAATATAAAATGCAAAAGATATGCATATAGGCTCAAAATCTCACTTGGTGGCAAAAACATAATTAATCCCAAGCAAAAATCTCTTTAATGCACCTACTTGTACTCAAAGCATGGAAACCAAATCATCTTGCACATATTCATGTCCTTTTAATTACTTACAACATTCAATAAGTCTACTAGTTTCAACTCGCTAGTGTATGTGTGTGCACAAGAACTTAGCAAATCACTTTTCAATCAAAAGCTTCAGAAACACAAGAGTACTATAGCATGTAAGGGTGCATCAAGCCAACTTTTAACAAGTAATCATTTCACAAGGCTAGAATTGTTTTTGTATTTTTTTCATTTTTCAATTTTTTTGGGTTTTTTTTTAAAATAAAAATACTACTAAATCTCTCCCCCATACCTAAATCATGCATTGTCCTCAATGTATGCAAATGAGAGAAAAATGACAAAGGAAAAGGACGAGAATACCTGATAAGGGCAAGACGGAGAAACATTATTACCTATAACACACACACACAAAAAAACTCACACACATAAAATAAACACACACACACACACACATACACATAGTTGCTCCCCCATACCTAAACTTGGCTATATGGGAGACAAACGAAAAACACTTACTAACCACTACCAGATCGAGGGAAAACTACCTTTGTAACACAATCATCAAATATGTGAAACACACCCACAAAAATAACATTATCCACTAGAGAAATATGATCATATACTAAAATGAAACTCATACACCTAACATCATTCATAGACCAATTAGACGCTTCTTTATGTTGTATAAGCAGATTAATCACTTGAAATTCTTGGTTATGAACTAAGTCACTAGAGAAAACAACATGAGTTTCATTATCAACTACAAAAGACTAATCAAGAGTGGAAAAAGACGGATTATGAACGAAAGTGGGTGGCTCACCTACAGAAGTCTTAACAACAACCTTAGGATCAAAAGAACTATCCTCAAGTTGAGTGGCATGCTTAGAACAAATAGCATTCAATTCATCTAACATCTCATTAGGAGAAAAATTTCTATAAAGCTCATGAAGTTCTTTATTACTCTCATACTCTAACATAACATCTTCCTCAAGAAAAGACTCAATTGCACTATTTTCAAGATTCGACCACGAAATAACCTCATCTATCAAATTAACTCCTACAGGTTGTTCAAAAAGCTCATTAGGTTGATTTCCTACATTAAAGACATTAAGATCTATCGTCATGTTACCAAAAGTGAGTTTCATCGAACCATTCCTACAGTTAATCAAAGCATTAGAGGTAGCAAGAAAAGGCCTTCCTAGAATGATGGGAATTTGATTTTTGAGATTTTTGACTGGTTCGGTTTCTAGAACAACAAAATCAACGGGGAAGACAAAATCACCAACCTTAATCAACACATCTTCCACTATACCTGTTGAAGTTTTAACAGAACGATCAGCTAACTGAAGAGTGACACTAGTCTTCTTAAGTTCACCTAAACCCAAGGCTTGATAGACAGATAATGGAAGAAGGTTCACACTAGCTCCTAGATCGAGTAAAGCTTTATCAATGAAAGTATCACCAATGACACAAGAGATGGTAGGACAACCGGGATCCTTATACTTCACAGGGATTTGATTTGACAAAATAGAACTAACATGAGATGTAAGGAAAGCTTTCTTAGGAACACGAGTGGTTCTTTTATGAGTACGTAAATCTTTTAGACACTTAGCATAAGAGGGAACTTGTTGAATCGCAATTAAAAGAGGAATGTTAATCTTGACTTGCTTAAAGACTTCAAAAATCTTATCTAACTGAGCAGATTGTTTGTTTGAAGTGAGTCTTTGAGGAAGCGGGGCTTTTGGTTTAAAGACTTTTTCATTAGACACATCAGAGTGGGGTTTTGAAGGTGGTTCATCGGATGGTGATGACTCATCAACTTTATCTACTTCAGAACTCTCGGGATTTGAAGATTGTTTAAGACTAGGATTCAAGAGCAAAGGATTTTGTTCAGATGTTATCTTATCTTCTTCTTGAGTATTGACACTAGCATGATTATTGAATTGATTACCAGACCTTAGAGAGATGACAGAATTCACGTTTTCATGAGACTTTTGATTTGGATGAAATTTAGGATTAGTCTCAGGTTGACTAGGAAATCGATTTTTCTCTCTCTCTCACTGATTGTGTTTGCCAATTGACTGACTTGGACCTCTAGCTTAGATATGGCTTGAGTGTTAGAATTCAGTAATTGCCTATCTTGGGTCATGGTTTGCATAAAAGATTGTTGAGATTGAGTTAGATTAGCTTGAGATTTCAATAACGCCTCAATACTCTTTTCTAAAGAATTGAATCTCTTATCAGATTCAGCAAAACCAGGAGGATTCATGGCGACTGAATTTGGATAATGACCAAGATTTTGAGGTGGATATGAATTAGGATTTTGAGTTGGGTATGGACCAGGATTGGGCTTTTGAAAAGCAGGTTGAGGGTTTTGATTGTATTGATTGTATTGACCTTGGTTCGATGAGAAATTTGGGTGGCTCTTCCAACCAGGATTATATGTGGGTGCATAAGGATCATTCCTAACTCTAGGTTGAAACATGGCATTGACTTGTTAAATTTCAGGGCAATTCTCTACCACATGATTAGGAGAACTACAGTTTGCACAGAGAGACATTTGAGATGACGCATTGTTGGTTTCTAAGGCTTCTAGACGTCTAATGAGTGTAGCTAACTTAGCTTCGGTTGTAATAGAATTACCAACTGCGTGTAAGCCCTTAGATGAGTTAGATTTTTCAGTTTCTTGATTAGGTTCCCTAGTTGACTCCCACAACATTGTTCTTTCAGCTAACTCCTCAAAAAATTGCCAAGCTTCATCTTCATCTTTATCCATAAACTTACCATTGCACATAGACTCTAACAAAGCAGTGGTTTGGCTATCTAAGGCTTCATAAAGAAATTTGCAAAGTCTCCATTTTTCTATACCATGTTGAGGACATTTAGACAACAACTTTTTAAATCTATCAAAATATTTCCAAAAAGACTCATTCCGATTTTGTTGAAATTGGTTGATTTCATTCCTAAGTCTGTTTGCCTTATGGTTTGGAAAATATTTTTTAAGAAAGATAGCAACAAATCCCTCCCATGTGGAAATAGAATTAACGGGTAGACTATACAACCACTGTTTAGCATCTTCTTTCAAAGCAAAATTAATAAGCCTGAGCCTAATGGAATCCTCACTCAATTGTTGAAGTTTCTGCAATGCACACACTTCCTCAAACTCTCGAATGAAAAGATATGGATCCTCTCCCTCTACCCCAGCAAAATTAGGTAACATGCTAATGTTGTGATGTTTGATTTCAAAGTTATTCGCGGTTACTTCGGGTAAGACTATGCATGAGGGTTAAGCGGTACGAGCGGGGTAACAACGGTCTTTGAGTGAAACAACCATGACTACGGGTTGAACTTCTAATTCTTTTGACTCAATTCTAGTGGGTGAAGAAAACTCAAGTTGCCTTACGACTTTAGGAGATGACAGATTGGTTTGTCTTACTAATCTAGATGAAGTGTCTCGAACCCAAGCACTTTGCATACAAGGGAAGTAAACAATTAAGCACGTAGCAGACAAGAGCTATAAGTAAACACCCAAAAAAAAAATGGAAAATTAAAAAGAAAAATCTATATTATCCTAAAAAAAAATCTAGACCTTGCTCCTAAAAATAAGATACTACTAAAAGTCACAACTCAAAAAGCATTCGTCCTGACTGGCCAGGCAGGTGCAAGCATTGCCAAGAGGCTAAACACCTTTCTAGACACCAATCCAAATTAGCCAGGTAAGCGTCACGCTTGCCTAGACACTAAACGAAAGAATACTTAGTGATTTGTTCCTCCTAGATTCTCTTCCTAGTTGAGCGCGAAATCCTAGGGGTCAACGTCTACTTAATTTTATTAAGGAAAGGGGAATGCAAGATGAAGGAATTAATGATTTGTGGGCCAAGGAAAGGGTGATGAAATCCCTCACCTTATCTTGTAATTGGGTGGCACCCTTAAGATTGATTGAATGATGCAACACACAAAGAACAAGAAAATAAACACTTATGGATGCACTACACTACGTGTTCTATGGAAGGCAATAAATACAATAAAGAAATCTAGAGGATGTGATCCTATGTGAGAGAATGAATGATGCAGCAAATTGGTTATTAACAAACAATTAACTAACTAATATTTTTGGATTTTTTTGAATATTTAATTTTTTGTATTTTTTCAATAATAATAAAAAAAATAGAGAGAGGTGATACGGAATACCGAAAAGCGCTTTCAAAAATTTCAAAAGAGACAGCGAGGCCTTCCAGCGATCTTCTTGTCCAAGCTTTTATCCGCTTCAATATTCCCTAAAAAAAACAAACAAAAGAAAACAAGAAACTAATCTGAATAATTATTATCAAGGAAAGAAAATTACCAATAGTCCCCGGCAGCGGCGCCAAAAACTTGATGTGTCAAAATAACTGCAAGCGCACAGTGGTTAATTGTAGCAAATACAGGTCGATCCACAGAGACTATGAATTTTCAAAACCCTAATAATTAAATCAGGCGAACTAGACAAATAGGTTTGAGATGAGTTTTAATTAACCTAATTAAACCCTAATTAAACTAATTAACAAAGATTATCAAATAATATGAAAAACCTAGGAATCCGAATCCGTTAATCAATCACAATTAATATCAACTCGCCCTAAAATCAATCCTCTTTTCTTCACAAATAAGATATATCAATCAACGAGACAAGCATATACTATGAAACTTGTTATCTAACAATAACCTATCAAAACTTCAAGGAGCAAGCATAGGCTATGAAAAACAAATCCGGTAACAATAATATATCAAAATCACTTTGTCAATTGAATAATTAAGCACCAAGAAAAATTATGAGAATCAATTAATAGAAACGAGAAGAAATCAAGAATAATTAAATCAACTTCATCTTCATCCTAGGACAAGAAAGTTAGGTAGACATGTTATTTATATAAACAAAACAATTATAATAGAACATAAAATATTAAAATATATATATATATATATAAGCTACGTGAACAAGATTTGTGTTAAAATCTATATTATGCTAACCAATTTGTGGACATGCGGGTGAGTTAGTGGACAATAATAAACTAATAATGAGAAGATTACTCCCTGGTCTAGAACAAATTGCCCAAATAAAACAAACGAAGCTGTTTGACAAAAATTAAACGCACGCTGGAAATTAAGAACCGAACTAAAATTGTGAATTAAATATTTGGAAAAAGTGTTTGAACAAAATAAAATTTGTTTGAATTGAAAGACAATAAAATTTATTCCTACTCCTAAATTATGAATCTAGATTGGTGTCTAAATTGGTGTCTCAAATACAAAAGAGATGGCCATATATATAGGGAAAAATAAGGGGTTTGGACCCTTTGAATACAATCCAATCTTGAATATAATTTCTTCAATTTCCTTTTCTTCTCGGATAAGTATTCGATATTTCCTCCAATTTCCTTGACTTCAATTATTTTCCACCTCCTTTCCCTTTTTGCACCTTTTCCTGCTTGAAATTTGTTTTTATTTATTTTCCTACAAAATAAAATAAAACAATTTATTAATTAATAAAATTACGAAAACGGACACAGAATAGGTATTAAAAATATGATTAATTATGGACCTATCACCTAGGCAAGTGCGTCATAG
The DNA here is from genome assembly GCA_036435485.1 of Saposhnikovia divaricata. Classification (NCBI taxonomy): domain Eukaryota; kingdom Viridiplantae; phylum Streptophyta; class Magnoliopsida; order Apiales; family Apiaceae; genus Saposhnikovia; species Saposhnikovia divaricata. The sequence continues at coordinate 61,024,628 of CM071595.1, read as the reverse complement.
TTTTTATTGACGATATTTTGATCTATTCAAAGACAGAGGAAGAACATGCAGAACACTTGAGGATAGTCCTAGGAATCCTGAGGGAAGAAAAGTTGTATGCCAAATTCTCTAAATGCGAATTTTGGCTGAAGGAGGTACAATTCTTAGGTCATGTGGTTAGTAGCGAAGGAGTACTAGTTGACCCTGCCAAGATAGAGGCAATATCAAACTGGGAGAGACCGACCACCCCGACCGAAGTAAGAAGTTTCGTGGGACTAGCCGGGTATTATAGAAGGTTTGTACAAGACTTTGCCAAGCTGGCAGCCCCATTGACCCGACTCACCAGAAAGACTGAAAAGTTTATATGGAATGAGAAATGTGAAGAGAGCTTTCAAGAGATAAAGAAAAGGTTAATGACCGCCCCGGTGCTGGCACTGCCAGATGATAAGGGGGACTTTGTGATCTATAGTGATGCATCACATAAAGGACTAGGTTGCGTGCTCATGCAGCACGGTAAGGTGATTGCATATGCTTCCTGACAGTTGAAGGAGTATGAAATAAGATACCATACCCATGACTTAGAGCTAGCCACGATAGTCTTCGGCTCTTCGCATTAAAGATATGGAGGCACTACCTATATGGAGAAAAGTGTGAAATTTACACAGATCATAAAAGCCTCAAGTACATCTTTATCCAGAAAGAATTGAATATGAGACAGAGAAGATGGCTAGAGCTAATCAAGGATTACGACTGTGAAATTCGTTATCATCCAGGAAAGGCCAATGTGGTGGCCGATGCCCTTAGTAGGAAGGAGAGGCTCAAGATGATGACCTCAGCAGAAGAATTGGTAAAAGAAATGGAAAAGCTGGAAATCGAAGTTAAGAAATCGGGAAGTATTCAAGAAGTGTTAATGGAAATTCAAATCTAGCCTCCGTTATTGGAAAAGATTCGAATGTGTCAAGAGCAAAAGATGAAAGAGGAGAAGAACTCGGAGGAAAAGGTATTGACCGGGGAGGAAATTAAGTGCGAAAGAGATGTAGGAGGAATCATGAGATATGCAAAGAGAATTTGGGTCCCAAATGTTCAAGAATTAAAGGATGAGATTCTATATGAATGACATAACTCAAGGTACTCTGTGCACCCAGGCACCACGAAGATGTATAGAGATTTGAAAGAATACTATTGGTGGCCCAACATGAAGAAAGATGTGACAGAATGGGTGAATAGATGTTTGACCTGTCAACGAGTAAAGGCAGAACACCAGCGACCTAGTGGACTACTGCAACCCCTAGAGATTCCAGAATGGAAGTGGGAGCACCTAGCCATGGATTTTGTAGTCGGACTCCCAAAGACCAAGACTAACCATGATGCGATATGGGTGATTGTCGATAGATTGACCAAGTCCGCCCACTTTTTCCCAATCAACGAGAGGTACACTGTCGACAGGTTAGTAGACATTTATGTAAAGGAAATTGTGGTACGTCATGGAGTTCCCATGACCATTTTGTCCGATAGAGACCCGAGATTTAACTCCAGGTTCTAGAGGAGCTTTTAGGAATGTGTGGGAACCAAGCTAAACATGAGTACTGCATACCACCCCCAGACTGACGGACAAAGCGAAAGAAAACTTCAGACCTTAGAGGACATGCTGAGAGTGTGTGTTATGGATTTCAAGGGAAGTTGGGAAGAGCACTTACCTTTGATTGAGTTTGCGTATAACAACAGTTATCACTCAAGTATAGGAATGCCCCCGTATGAAGCCCTTTATGGCCGAAAATGTCATTCTCCCTTATGTTGGGAAGAAGTTGGTGAAAGGAAGATATTAGGACCTGAACTGGTACAATAGACAAGAGATGTGATAGTTTTAATCAGGGGAAGACTGACAGCAGCCCAAGACAGACAACGTAAGTATGCCAACCTAGCTCGGAAGGACAGATAATATGAAGTAGGAGACATGATGTTGCTAAAGGTATCTCCCTGGAAAGGACTGATGAGGTTTGGAAAGAAAGGAAAGTTGAGCCCGAGGTATATCGGACCTTTTAAGATTTTAAGGCGGATTGGAAAGGTGGCTACGAGTTAGCCTTACCTCCAAGTCTGCAGCAAGTACATAACGTGTTCCATGTGTCGATGATGAGGAAGTACAACCCCGATGCCAAGCATGTGGTGGAATATGAGCATGTAGAACTACAGCCAGACTTGTCTTATATAGAGCAACCAGTGGAAATTATGGACCACAAGGAGAAAGTACTTAGGAATAAGGTGGTCAGACTAGTCAGAGTTTTGTGGCAGAATCATAATGTAGAGGAATCCACCTGGATGCTGGAAAGTGCAATGCAAGAGAACTACCCCAATTTATTTTAAACCTGATTCCGGGACGGAATCCTTTTAAGGGGGGAAGGTTGTAAGAACCCTGATTTTTTTGGACTATTGTAAACGACATAAATGAATAGTGATTTCATTACTTAAGAGATATGATCCCAACCGCCACTTATGAGTGATGAATAATTAAGGTTTGAGTTCATATTATGATTTCTTAAGCGAAATAAGTGTATGTAAAAGTCGTCGGAATTCGGAGAATCCTACTTCACCTACGACCTACGTTTTATGAGATATCGATAAATACGAGTATTATGACAAGCCCAAGGGTTATATAATTCGAAAATGACCATGCAACCAAGGAACTAGAATAAGGAAATTAAAATGTTGGAAGGTTACTTGAAAGAGTTTTTACACCAAGCGCATTTTAAGGATTATTGAAGATTAGCATGGAAATTAAGGAATAAATATTGGAAAATGATAAAGGTGGCAAGAAGTCATGTAAATTCCATGCAAGTAGCTAGCCATGCAAGCTCCATGTAATTCCATGCAAACCAACTCACTTACAAGCCAACTGAACCAACCAAACTAGAAACTATTCACTTAGGAAACAAGTTCCACCAAAAATGGCATAAAGTAGCTTTATGGGTTGAATTTGGAGGTAAGGTATGGCTCTTCTTTGACAAAAGAATGCAGCAAATATAAGAAGATATACATGTTATATCATTATACCATTCAACTACAAAAGTAGCCAAGGCAAACCCCCCCTTTTTTTCTTTCCATTCAGCAACTACAAGGAGCAAGGAAAAAGAAAAATCAAAACCCTACCTCCACTCCCTCATAATTCATGAAAATTTGACCACATCCCCTCCACCATATAACTAAAATATGTTCAAAATCCCATGATTTAATTTGGTGTTTAGCATGGTGAAAGAATAATGCAAAGTTCATGATGAATAGTAAACTTAAGATGAACTCTTGTTTAGATCTTGAAGGTTAAAGATTGTTAAGGCTATATAAGGTGTTCTTGAGGATTATTAAGCTTGGACAAGGTTGTTAAGACTCCAAGGAAGATATAACTTCTCACACCCATCTTAAGTTTCTAATATTTTAAGTTAATATGGAAGTTCGATGCAAGATTGGACATGTTTAAGTGGTTTTTAAAGTTATAAACTCTTTAATGATGTGTAAATCTTGGGTGGTGATAAATGGATGTTACCACTGGTCTTAGAGACCTTTGATGATGGTTATATGATTTTGATGTTGTATGGTTGCATCAAGTGGCTAGATGGAGTTCATAGAATTCGGAAATGTTCGGTTTATAGCCGTTATAATGTCGAAATTTCATTAGATCATTTGTGCAGTTAATGCCGAATTGAACAAATGTTTTCTTGGCAAGTTTTTGGCCATAAACGAGTAGGAATTGTTTTGTAGTTTGTTTTGACACCAGGATCATGTTATTACGATTTATGGTTTAAGAGATAAAATATAGTCATGAATGATTTTATTTTATTTATATTTTTGAGTACTTTAATACAGTAAAGTTTTTATATTTAATATTAATACAAAATTAAAGATAGCAACCATTAAAAATGTATGTTAATAAACTTGTGCAGCTCAAATAGAAAAAGTATAAGAGACGGAAAGATTACTAAAAGTGAGCGATGACGACTTCCATTATAAAATTTCCTTTTATGAAACTTAACAAACAAAAACAAAATAGTTACGAAACCTTGCAATTCAACATGTAGGTAAAAGCCGGCAATAATGCTATCTTACTATCCATGCGAGTATCATTTACTTAAAAAGAGTAAGAAACCTAAGATACTTAGATAATTTTTGAAATATATGTTTTTTTATATGTAAATATGGGATAGATAATTTTATAAAATAAAGATTTATTTAAAATTTTACTAATTAACCCTATGAGTCCAATAAATATTAAAGAATTTTATTCATATCTCAGGAAATTTATCTGAGATATATCTCAGGTTGCTTTTTCTTACTTCTAAAACAAAATAAATTGAATAAGTTAGTATACATTTCGATAAATCTTTCTAATGAATAATAGTAATTGGGGCATTATTGCATACGACTTGTTAATAGGGTGCTTATTCAGATTAAAATGAGTTAAGAAACTCATGTTTTGCGTATTTTGTACTCTGGCGCCTTATTGTACTTTAAGGTCCCCTCATTTCCAGCTCTTTGCGAAAGAAAACTCCCAATTTAGGTGCCGGTCTCCACTAAAATGAATTGATCGTCTAGTGACTCTACTGGATTGTATACAGGCCCAAGTAACTACAGAACCTGATGTGGGCCTAATATTTCCCAACCCATAACATTAGTATTAGAATTCATACTGCTGGACTCATGAAGCTGTTGCCAAAAATTTCATCAGTAATAAAATTATCATATACAAGAAAATAATTTACATTCAAAAAAATTGTCGGTACCCAATAAAATTTAAAAACAAGTATATTTTATGACTAATGAGCTATGCAAAAGCTTAATACTTTAAAATTACTTGAGATGAACACCTCATTTTGAATTGCTATTCACGCTTCTACAGATCATTTTAACAGCCTTTAGTAGAGGCAGGCCTTTATTTGGTATTTAAAGCGATGCGCATTCATGATAAGAAGATTGGAGTTACCGAAAGTTGTTAAAATTCCATGTTCCACAGGTGGGGAAGAATCAAAACCACTTGCTGTAAGTTGTGTGTCAGGAGGATCGTGAAGTGAAGAGCAAGCAGAGATATATATATTATACTTACATTCCTCAAACACGTAGAGTACGACTAAAGTAAACTATTTCATCCTCACTCACCTAAGCCGGCCTCTGCAACAACATAGATGTTAACGCAGTTTCTGTTAAAGTATGAGAGCAACTTCATTAGTAATTATTACTAGTCATTTTCACACAATGATGACTGTAATTATAGTGCACTATTAGAGGTATAATACTAAATTTCTTTTCAAATTTTTAAAGTATAATAACACTTAAATTTTTTAAAAAGTAATCTTATATGCCTATAATGAGTTTGTGAGAATCGAACTAGAATCTAAGAAGATAAGTGATAAATTTTTATTACTTGAAATATCTCATCGTGTTCATTTAGAAAATAGTATATAGATTTAGCAACCTATGCATCATATGCAACTGAATGCAACTGAAAATTGGAAGTTGAATTTCTATTTTTTGTTACTGCGCAGCCCTTATATACAATCGAAAGTTGGCAAAAAAAAAATGAAAATTCAACTTGCAGTTTTTGGTTGCATTCAGTTGCATATGAGATTGCATATGCAACCACATATGCAACTGAATGCAACCTGCAGCCATTACAAATAAGATAGTATTTTTGCAAATAAGATGATATTTTTGCAAATTATTTTTTAAAAAAAGTATTTTTGCAAAAAAAATTCTAGGCAATGGTATTTACGAAAAAAGCCCATATTTTTATTAGTGATGTAGCATCTATACTATTATACCAAAATCGAAATATTGAAAGTTCGTCTACTTGATTTTCGGTACAGCTATCCTAATTATTAAAATAAATAATAAAAATGTAATTAATTAAAATATTTTACTTTTAATTAAAAATATTATCTTTTATAAACAACTAAAAACATCAATTGTATCATAACTTCCAATCATTAGTAATTTTTTCTAATTAAAACACGTTTATCTTTTAATTTAAAACATAATCTTCCAATCATTAAATATACCAAAAAATATCACACCATTTCTTCAATAATAAAATATATTAAAAATTCGTATACATTTATAATTAAAAAACATGAGTATAATTGTTTCTACTCTAGTTCAACGGTTCAACCATACAACGAATAATGATCATTAGATTTTTAGTAATAAATAAAAACCGTTAGATCTGATGTTAGGTATATTATATGATTAAATTACTTTACTAAATATCCAAGTTTTGAATCCAGCCAACAATTCTTTAAATTAAAGTTTTATAATATAAGTTTTAAGTCATACATATGATTAATTAAATTGTGTTAAATTCAAATTAAAATAATTATTTAAAATATTGATGAAATTATTATTATTATTAATTAACTTTTCTATATGTAACATGCGCACAAGATCTTTTCAGTCAAAACAATAATTTCTTTCTTATAAATGAAGTTATTTATCTAAGCTGGTGGATTTTTTTTATAATTTAAATGCTTATAAATTTATAAATTAGTAGGGGTATATGTTTAACAATTGTTGAGGATCAGCGAGTGTCGAAACACTCGGATTAATTATAAGGGAATTGTCCTAATTATAATGCTTCATATGCATTATGCACTCGACAACTCCACATGTTTGTTCAAATATCGTCAAGGTACATAAATCATTCTTCTTGTTTTCTTTACCGGAACTATGAAGATGTTTGTGTAGTTCCTCAAATCAATTACTTTAAATGTGTAACAAACAAGAACCTTATGAAAAAAATGTGTACATTAACATCAGTAGTTTCACCAATGATTTGTTATTTCGATCGCATAATCTTGTTTTTATGTCTTTTAAGGTTAGAATATTCTTATTTCTTCTGAATGATGTTTAAGTTAATTTGGTAAAGTTTGTACCATGGTGCAATACCAATTTCTTTTTAATATAAAAAAATTTAAAACTCTTGAGTACGTTGTACGTATCTATACTATTATATAAAAGTCGAAACATTAAAAATTTTGGTACCTATATTTTGGTATATCGTGAATTTACTTATTTACCCTTCATTATCAAAAAAAAAAATATACGATATCTATGCTATTAAAACAACTAAAATAAATAATAACATAATATAATTACTGGTAATTAGTCGATTGCCTTTTTCACATTTACTTATAGTTGAAGATGTTGCCTTTTTTAAAGACCTAAAAACATCAATAGTATCATATCTTCCAATCATTAATTATATTTCCTTTTGAATTAAAACACGTTACCTTTTTGATTTAAAACTAATTTTACAATCTTTAATATATACACGAAAATATCACACCATATTTTTCAATTATTAATAAAACATATTAAAAATCCGCATATGTTGTTTTTAATAAGGAAACATTAGTATAATCCGTAAACAAGAGTATATTAAATTATATTAAATTAAAATTAAAAAAATTATTAAAAATAATGATTATATAAAAACATAATTGTAATATTAAATAAAATTTATAACATACTAAAAGAAACCCGTGCATCGCACGGGTATCGAAAGTTTGTCGTTTCGGTTCGGTCATCCTAATTATTAAAATAAATAATATAATTAATGATAATTAGCCAATTATCTTTTTTAATTAAAAAATATTTACTTTTAATTGATGATTTTTAGTAATATCATAGACCGTTATATTTTTGGTACCTGTATTTTGGTACTTCATGAATTTATTAATTTACCTTTATTTATAAAGAAAAATATATATTATATCTATACTAATAAAACACCTAAAATAAATAATAACATAATGTAATTAATGATAATTAATCGATTGACTAAAACCCTAAGATTTTGATGATCACATGTTTCTAGAAAGCTGGTTATATTATGTTGGACTAACATGTTTTGCAGGATTGTAATTATTTTTGTTTCTAAGCAAAACAGGGTTAAGCAGTAAGCTGGCAGAGTTTGTATTGCGTGCAGACAGCAAGCTGGCAAGCATTCTAGGTTCAGAGTCCAGTATTTCCAGGAGACTTGATTTAGCGGATATCTGTTAGATATTAGAGTGTGTAAGGACTCTATCTGTTATAAAACGTATATATATGTATATGGGCTCAACGTTTTTCAAAATCGTTTTAATCATATATATTTACGTATTATTTGTATTATCCCTATTAATCAGGAGTTTGTTTCTCAAACGTTTTCTCTCATTAACAAACTCTATCTTTCTGGTTACTTATCTTCAGATGACTATACTTATAACGTTTTTATTTTTCAAACATCATATGTTTTTCAAATCTGTTTCTATACGTTTGATGAGTGGGTATTTTATTCACTTAAAACGTTTCCATTTGGCTTAAAACGAATATTTGTACTCGAGTTGTGGTATTTTTTATCTCTTTTAAGGGTATTGTGCAGGAATGATAATCCCAGGTGTTCAAGGAATGCAGCGAAGCAATCGGAGAGCAATTTGGAGTTGTAATGAAGAAATAAGGAAAAATCCAGTTGCTGAGCAGAAGCTAGGGCGCGGCAGCGCCGCGTTTGTACTGGAGTGTGGCGCGGCAGCGCCGTGCTATAACTGTTGGATGGCGCGGCAGCGCCGGGTCGTCTGAGGGAAAATTCTGTTTTGCTGTTTTTTCGAGATAAAGTCAAAATTTAATTCCTTTTCGAATTTCTTGCACCTGGAGGCCTATATAAAGAAGGAAAAAAACCCTAGAATAGAGAGGTCTGACCACGTATTGTATTTACGGAGTTTTGAAGCACGAAGAAGCGAGGAAGAAGATAGTTTTCAAATTATTCTTGTATTCTTCCTAGTTTGTGGATGCTTGGTTTTGGTGTATTCTTTAGAACCCTTGTTATTTATTTAATTCATTATTTGTTTTCTTCTATCATGTTTACATTGGAACCCATGGTGACGATTAGTTTGATTATGAACTAATTCGTTGTCATGGGGTTTTAGCGGATTTATTCATGAAGTTTATTTGTTGAATCTTTTCGATGCCTATATTGTGATTGATGTGATATCCTATCATGGTTGATTTAATTCGTTATAGGAGAGTAGCTAACTCCTGTAATTGTGTGTTAATTCTTATTGAAGCGAAAGTGAATCTAAGAGTTTAGAACTTGCCATGCTAGCATAGGTTTATGCATTAGAATATCATTCATAATTAGTGTCGTAACTCTAACCGTTTTATGACGACTATGTGATCAATTGAATGCTTGTACTTCAACCATTATGTTTCAATTTTTATAGACATATAGAAATTAAGCATAATTGGGAGACTAAGTGATTTCTATCTTTATTGTGGATATTATTTAGGATGGTATTTGTGCAACGAAGGTTGGCTTATATCAGTTTTGTGTATTCGATCAGGTATTAACAAATCACATGAAAAGGCTAGAGAAGTGAAGACTATAGATGGATTGTTTAATGAAGTTGAAATCCCATGTTTTATTCGTATAAGTAATTCGACAAAATTCTTAGTCAAGTAGTTGTTAATTAGTTATAAATCGTAGAGTAATTGTAGTGATAAATAAAAATCCAATTATTAATTTGTCGTAGCATCGAATAATAACCATACATTGGTGAGTGAATTAACTAGACAATACAACGAGTCCCTGTAGGAACGAATCTTATTTGCTATCTATATTACTTGAGATCACGTGCACTTGCGTGTTGAGTTTGGTCGTAACAAGTTTTTGGCGCCGCTGCCGGGGACGCGGTTTTGTTTGTTTAGTTTCAGTATTTGCCTTCAGTGGTCATTAAAGTTCGGTGACTAGGACGTTCTCACCAAATTTCTTGTTGGTGAATTTCAGGTACTTTTTGAGAGTGTATGCGTACACGAGCTCAAGCACGTAGAGAAGAAATAGCAAGAAGGAAACTTGAGTTTGAGAACATCGAGTTAGAAGACGATCTTGAATCAATAGAAGAAATGGCAGATCAAGTACAACCAGCGAAGGCTTTGAGTGAATTCTCTCAGCCAAAAGTGGAGGATATTCATACCAGTATTGTTCGCCCAGCTATTGGGGCTAATAATTTCGAGCTTAAGCCAAACATCATTCAGATGATTCAGAATACAGTACAGTTTGGGGGTAGTCCTGCTGAAGATCCCAATGCTCATATCAGGGACTTCCTTGAGATCTGTGACACCTTCAAATTCAACGGAGTTACAGATGACGCAATCAGATTGAGACTATTTCCCTTCTCTTTTAGGGATAAAGCCAAGAGTTGGTTACATTCTATGCCATCAGGCTCTATTAAAACATGGGCAGACTGTGCTCAAAAGTTCTTGACGAAGTATTTCTCCATGGCGAAGACAACAGCTTATCGGAATTCTATTTCTCAGTTCGCTCAGCAACCCCAGGAATCTTTGGGGGAAGCTTGGGAAAGGTACAAGGAGATATTGGCACGTTGTCCTCATCATGGGATGCCGGATTGGATGATAATCAGCAATTTCTATAACGGGTTGGGAACTCAGTCCAGGCCTATGTTAGATGCAGCTTCTGGAGGTGCGCTATGGGCAAAAAGCTATGAGGATGCCTATAATCTTATTGAAATGATGGCGGCCAATGAGTTTCAGAATCCTACTCAACGCTTGCCACCTGCTAAAGTGGCCGGAGTTCTGGACTTGGATGCTGCTACTGCTATTGCTGCTCAACTCAAGGCGTTGACAATGAAGGTAGATTCTCTTTCTAATCATGGGACTAACCAGGTTGCTATGGTGTGTGAATTGTGTGCAGGGGCTCATGACACGAATCAGTGTGCTATCTCATCTGAATCCGCACAATTTGTTAGTAATTTTCAAAGAGCTCAGCAACCAGTGCCTAATGCTTATCATCCCAACAATCGGAATCATCCTAATTTCAGTTGGAGCAACAATCAGGGTGGTGTTCAGCAACCCCAAAATCAGCAGTGTTAAATATAATTGATGTGTTTTAATCAGTGTTTTAGTGTTACAGTGAATTATCAGAGTTTAGCTGGAAGCGGTCAGAGTTTAGTGTAAACTCTGACAGATGGAAGCTCGACAGAGTTTGTCAAACTCTGTCTGGAGGCAGCATCTACTGGTCAACAGTGATTGAAGATTTATTATGGAAGCGATATCTTTGAAGATTGGATAGCTATCAAAGAGATCGAGTTGACTTAAGAGACGTGTGACAATCTGTAATTGATATCATTGTATAGCTGATTATTAGGAATATCAATTAGAGATTGTATCGAAGCTGTATGTTTTATAAATACAGTTAGGTTAACCCTAGAAGGGTATCGTGCAACGAATTATCTTTATTGTAACCTAGCAGCTCTTTGTGATAGTTTACACCACGAAGAGGGTTCTTAATACCAGAATTTTTTAAGTGCATAAACGTCTTACTTGTTAAACTCTCATACGAATTTGATTATTAATTGTGTATTCGGCCTAACAAGTGGTATCAGAGCCAATCTGTTACTTTATTACAGGTTAAGATCCAAACACAACAATAATCATGTCAGCAATTCCTCCACCAACACCTACTGTTTCTGAAAAGGCTCCTACTACTGTGAGTCGTTATGAACCAATCAGGGTTCCTATTCTCAAGCCATTAGAGTATGCTATGTGGAAGGTCAAGATGACTATGTTTCTGGAGGCTACAGATCCAGAATATCTTGACAGGATTTATGAAGGCCCTCACAATCCTACAAAGTTATCTGTTGCAGCTGCTGGTGAAGAAGCTAAAATAGTTCCAAAGGAAAAGAAGGACATGACTCCTGAAGATCTATCATCAATTGCTAAGGATGCAAAGGTTAGGCATTTACTGCATAGTGCTTTAGACAATGTTATGTCTAACAAAGTGATTAACTGCACCACTGCAAAAGAGATATGGGATGCTCTTGAAGTCAGATGTCAAGGAACTGCGGCTATTAAGAAGAATAGGAGAAACATACTCACACAAGAGTATGAGCATTTTGAGGCTAAACCTGAAGAGACCATGACAGAAACATTTGATAGATTCTGTAAATTGCTTAATGATCTGTCATTAGTCAACAAAGAGTATGATCTCGAAGACTCTAATCTCAAGTTTCTTCTTTCTCTACCTGAAAAGTGGGATGTGAAAACAACCACTATTAGAGACAACTATGATCTTGCTGAAACAGAGATTGATGAAATCTATGGGCTGCTCAAAACTCATGAATTGGAAATGGAGCAGAGAAACAGGAGATCAAGCAGGAAGGCAAAGTCTGTTGCTCTTAATGTTGAAGAGAAGCCTCAGAAGAAAGAGGCATCAAGAAGGAAAATGAAGGGAAAAGCTTTGGTCATACACTCAGAAAGTGAATCATCAAACTCTGATTGTGATTCAAACTCTTCTGAATCATCTGACTCTGAGGATGATGAAGAAGAAATGAGAAAAATGGTTGTGTTGATGGTGAAGACCTTCAAGAAAATGGGCTTCAAGAATTTCAAGAAAGGGAAAAGGTTTTCTAGAGATTCAAATGAAGACAGGAAAAGCTTCAGGAAATTTGATAAGAGAGACTCTAGGGGGAAGAAGGATAAGTCTGAAATTCAATGCTACAAGTGTAAGGAGATGGGTCACTATGCTCCTGAGTGCAAGAAGGGTAAAACTGGAAAGGTACTCTACACTAAAGGCAGAGATTGGGCAGACACTTCAGATTCTGATGAAGAAGTGAACTATGCTCTCATGGCTACTACTAAATCAGAAACTTCAGAAAATCAGGTACCTCTAACTACCTATGCTTATAATATTGATGACATTGCTCAATTAAGAATTTATCTTAAGTCATTGCATATAAGTTATAGGGATCAGACTTTAGAGAATGAGAGGATAAAATCTGAAAATTCTGAACTTAAGGTTAGAAATAAACTTGTTGAAGAAAAACTTGAAAACATGCAACAAGTTCAGAAAGAGAGAGATGATGCTGTTTCTATAGAACAGGATTTGCTTCAGAAATATAAACAACTAGAATCTGAGTTGGAGGAAGCAAATAAGAAAATTAGGACTTGGACTAATTCTGGAAAGGACACTCAACAGATTTTTCAAACAGACACTGTTGGTCTAGGTTATAATGAGGAAGATGAACTTAGATTTCAAAATCAAGTTAAAATCAGACCTCATTTTGTACATGGAACCAGTAAATTTTTGTTTGAAAATGAAAAAGAAGCTGTTAAAAGTAAACCAGTAAAAACTAGTGTTAAACAAGTTAATATTGGTTCAATGACAGATAAACAACTCAAATATAAACTGAAGGAGTTAAAATCTGTTAAGAAACAGAGAGTGTCAAATAAGAACAGAAATGGAAAAGTAGGCATAACTTCAGGAAATAAACCAATGCTTGCTAGTTATGCTCCAAGAAAGACATGTCATAACTGTGGTAGTACTAAGCATCTTGCAAATTTTTGCAAGAAAAACAAAAATATAAATTCTTTACCTTCCAAGTCTGAGGTAAAGAAGGATTTTGCTAGAACTAAGCCACAGACTTTATGCACACACTGTGGAAGCACTTGGCATTCCATTTATACTTGTAGAGAATATCATGCTATCTATCATAATTACTATGAACTGAAACCCAATCTGAAATGGGTTAAAGTTGATACTGCAAGTGTAAACACTGATACTGTTAGCTCAAACTCTGATAATGTTAATTCCGCTGCAAAAGCTAACAAAGTTAAGAATGTCAAAGGATCCAAGCAAGTCTGGATCCTTAAATCTAATTCTCAGTAATTGCTTGTGATTGCAGGGCAACAGGGAGGCAACCCTAGTCATGGACAGTGGATGTTCAGGACACATGACTGGAAATAAAGCCCTGCTATCAGACTATGAGGAGAAGGCTGACCCAAAAGTTTCCTATGGTGATGGCAATGTAGGAAGAACATTGGGATATGACAATATTAATCTTGGAAATGTCATCATAAAAAATGTAGCTCATGTCCCAGGACTCAAGCATGATTTGTTATCTGTGAGTCAAATCTGTGACAAGGGATATCATGTAGATTTTCAACCTGAATATTGTGAAGTTATCAGCAAATCTACAGGAAAGGTTGTTCTAGTTGGTCATAGGCAAAACAACATTTATGAAATCAAGCTCATAATAGACTCTGTTGGAAAAGCTGTTTGCCTGTCTACAAGAATGTCTAGTGAAGAGAGTTGGAAGTGGCACAAGAAACTCTCACATTTGAACTTGAACAACATAAATGAATTGATCAGAAAGGATCTTGTAAGAGGACTCCCAAAGGCTCTGTTAAATGTTGATGGCCTATGTGATTCATGTCAAAAGGCCAAACAAAGGAAGTCATCTTTCAAGAGCAAGACAGAATTTTCAATCAATGATCCTTATCATCTTCTGCATGTTGATCTCTTTGGTCCAGTAAATGTTATGTCTATAGCAAGGAAGAAATATGCTTTAGTCATTGTTGATGAATACACTAGATTCACTTGGGTGTATTTTCTAGCAAAGAAGGATGAAACTGCATTAACTCTGATGGAGCATGTGAAGCTTCTGGACAAAGGATCAAGTAACAAAGTCAGAATCATCAGAAGTGATAATGGAACTGAGTTCAGAAATGCAACAATGGAAGAATTCTGCAAGGAAAATGGAGTGAAGCAAGAATTTTCAGCACCTGGTACACCACAACAAAATGGTGTAGTTGAAAGGAAAAATAGAACCTTGATTGAAGCTGCCAGAACTATGCTTGATGAAGCAAAATTACCAACTTATTTCTGGGCAGAAGCTGTTCAAACTGCTTGTTTTACTCAAAATGCTACACTGATCAATAAGCATGGAAAGACACCATATGAGATGGTAAAGAAAAAGAAACCTAACCTGAAATACTTTCATATTTTCGGGTGAAAATGCTTTGTTTTGAAGACTCATCCTGAACAGTTGACCAAGTTTGAGCTAAAGGCAGATGAAGGAATTTTTTTTGGCTATCCACTGTCAACAAAAGCATTCAGAGTTTACAATCTGAGAACCAAAGTGATCATGGAATCTATACATGTGTCTTTTGATGACAAGAAGATAACTGGACTTGAAGACAAAGATGAATATGATCAACTGAACTTTGAAAATGAAGATTTAAACTCTGTTGAAGTAAACTCTGACCAAACAATTCTGACAGACTCTGTTGAAACAAACTCTAAACCTCTACTGGTAAACACTGGAGAAACTTCTCAGCCACAACAAAGGGAAGAACCAGTTGAGGGGGAGCATGATCAAGATGAAGACTCAAACACTGATACTGAGTCAACTGAAAAATCTGGATCAAACTCTGATGATTCAAACTCTGAAAATTCAAATTCTGACTCTGGGCAGTCAAGTTAGGGGGAGTCTCAGAAAATGAAGAAAGATCACAACAAAATCAGGAGAGCATGGATCAAGGGGGAGGATCACATGCTGACAGAAGTCATTTGCCTTCTGCTAGGAAATGGACTAAATCACATACACCTGATTTGATAATTGGTGATCCAGATGCAAAAGTGAAAACAAGAAGTGCTACTGCAAGTGAATGTCTGTTTCATGCATTCTTATCTAAAAATGAACCAAAGAAAGTGGAAGAAGCTCTTCAAGATGCTGACTGGATAACAGCAATGCAGGAAGAGTTGAATGAATTTGAAAGGAATGAAGTTTGGACCCTTGTACCAAGGCCAAAGAACAGATCTATTGTTGGTACTAAATGGGTTTTTAGAAACAAGACTGACAGTGAAGGTGTTATCACAAGGAACAAGGCTAGACTGGTAGCAAAAGGCTATTCACAGCAGGAAGGAATAGACTATGATGAAACATTTGCTCCAGTTGCAAGATTGGAGGCAATCAGAATTTTTCTAGCATATGCCTCTTACAAGAAATTCAAAGTGTTCCAGATGGATGTGAAAAGTGCTTTTCTGAATGGAAAGCTTGAAGAGGAAGTGTTTGTTGAACAACCACCAGGATTTGTGGACCCCAAATATCCAGATTATGTCTACAGGCTAGATAAGGCACTATATGGACTTAAGCAGGCACCAAGAGCATGGTATGAGACACTTGCTCAATTTCTTCTAGAAAGTGGATTCAACAGAGGTACAATTGACAAAACTCTGTTTTATTTCAATCAAGGAAGTGACCTCCTTTTAGTTCAGATATATGTTGATGACATTATCTTTGGGTCTACTAATGATAAACTCTGTAAGAAATTTGCCAAGCTCATGCAGTCCAGATATCAAATGAGCATGATGGGAGAGCTTAGTTATTTTCTAGGCCTACAGGTGAAACAAACAGATGATGGTATCTTCATTAATCAAGCAAAATATATCAGAAATCTTCTCAAGAAATTTGGTATGCTTGACTGTTCATCTGCATCAACAACTCCCATGGCAACATCAACTAAATTGGACAAAGACACAGGAGTTTCAGTGGATATGACAAACTACAGGGGCATGATAGGATCTCTTCTTTACTTGACAGCTAGTAGGCCTGACATCATGTATGCAACCTGTCTTTGTGCAAGGTTTCAGGCAGATCCTAGAGAGCCACATCTGACAGCTGTGAAAAGAATCTTCAAGTATCTCAAGGGCACCATATCATTAGGTCTGTGGTACCCCAGAGAATCAGATTTCAAGCTACTTGGGTATTCTGATGCAGACTTTGCAGGCTGCAAGATAGACAGAAAAAGCACTAGTGGAAGTTGTCAATTTCTTGGTGACAGACTTGTCTCTTGGTACAGCAAGAAACAGAAATCAATTTCCACATCAACAGCTGAAGCAGAGTATATTGCAGCTGGTAGCTGTTGTGCACAAATCTTGTGGATGAAGAATCAATTGCTGGATTATGGATTGAGGTACAGTAAAATTCCTATTTACTGTGATAATCAAAGTGCTATTGCTATGACAGGTAATCCAGTACAGCATTCAATGACCAAGCACATCAGCATAAGGTACCACTTCATCAGAGAACATGTGGAAGAAGGGAATATTGAACTACATTTTGTGTCTACAGAACAACAGCTTGCAGATATCTTCACTAAACCATTGAGTGAAGCTACATTTACAAGACTGGTCAATGAACTAGGAATGGTCTCTGGTTCTGACTAGGAATGTTGGTTAGATTCAAATTTCACTTATGTACTGTTGGTTAAATGCTAAGTGAACTCTGTTGATTAAACTCTGTTATGCGTACTCTGTTAACATGTTTTTCTGTCAAACTCTGTTAAACTCTGTCAGCATGCCTGTATGTCATACACTGGTAATAAGTTGATAAACTCTGTGAACTCTGAGTTGATTTTTGTCTGAATGAAAACACCAATGAAGAAATATGTATGAAGCATGATTCTCAGCAATTAATCATGAATCTTTCTGAGTTATTGTGATCTAATCTTAGATTCTACAGAAAATTAACACAGCATGATACTGGTTTATATTTATAGCATCTCTTAGTTTATTTTGTCCTAAACTCTGAGTCTATAAATACTGTGTGCATTGCCTTTCATGAATAACTACTGATGTTGATGAACTCTAAACTCTGTTAGTTATACTCTGGTAGATTAAAATGCTTACTGCAATACCCCAAAGAAAATGTATATAGGTTGTTATACTCCTTTGAGATTATGTTGGACACTAGGATGACCCAGGAACTTATTGGTATATAATATGTGCTAAAATTCTTTGATTTTTGGTGACTAGTCAAATACTAGGATGACCCAGGAACTTATCAAAATGATAAGGGCTAAAATTTTTGAATTTTTGGTGACTGGTTCCAACCTCTAATTACTGGAATGAATAGAATTAAAAAAAATTATATATGTATATATAGAGGGGGTATAAAATAAATTAAATGTTCCTGTATATAGATTGATTACTACAGAGTTTAGCTTTCATCATACAGTCAGTGTTTAGTATGACAGTTTGTGCATCCAGTGTTTATTGATTTACTTTATGGATTTTATGAAAAATTAGATGCTCTAAAAATTGATTCAGTAAACTCTGCTTCACACACATATATTTTCACAACTGTGCAATTTATGAAAGGGTTTCGGTGATAAAGTTGGAGAATTGACAAACGCTGTTGATTCGTGGTTCGTACTCTAAGGTAAATTTTTTCATTTGGATAATTTGAAAATTTTGGAGTAAATAGGGCTTTTGACAACTGTTAATAAGTGTATTGTTCATTTGTGGTTCGTACTCTGAGTTCTAGACTTCTCGAATAGAACAAAACACTTCTCGAATTGGTACTTTGTTCTGTTCCTGATTTAATTGTGGTTATTGTTGATGAATTTGTTTCTTATATGATTACTTTAATTAGTTTTCATTTTCTTTGATTTAATTCTTTGAAGAACAATTCATAAACATACAATTTGCAGAACACAATGAATAAGATTAGAGAAACAGGATTTTTCATTGATAATAAGAAAGAGATTACAAGCAAGTATTACATCTTTTTGTTCTCTCTATCTGCTAATCTATTCAACAGGAAAATAAAAGGTCAAGTCCAAACCACTCCATTGTTAGCAAACATCCCAGATCCCATCTTTGCCACTTTATTTGGGTGGAAGTTGAAGGGATAAGGTTATTTTTGCTGACATATTCATTAACAATGGTTGGTGGTGTTGGATGAGGATGCCTTCGAGGAAAGCCATGCTAATGTTGCTTGGAGAGCAGCATCGATGTCAATCACTCTTGTAGGTTTTTCTCTCTCGATTTCTTCGAGACCGACATCCATCTGTAGCCACAGAGTTTCAAGCTGCCTTTCCCAGTCAAACGCATCAAACTCTTCACGCGTATAACTGAAGATATCTCTATTCTCTACGAGATGGAGATTCTTTTCTTTGATGGTAAGGTTTGACATTGTTTAATGGTGTGTTGTTTGAAGGGTTTTTGATTTTTCAGGAGAGAATGAAAGGTTAAAGGGATAGTGAACAAGTCTGAACAAGTCTCTAGGCCTTAAATAGATATGGGTAAGCAACGAAGTACTAAAACGCTTCGTATTCTGGTTATTAATGGTTACAGGTAAAGTGTTATTTGATTTTTTTTAAATCAAATATTTTATTGTTATATTTGCAAAATACACTTCTTAAAAATACGAGCACGTGACCCACTCACCCATTACTGTGTCCCACTCACCCATTATCGTGTCCCACTCACACATTAATCTAGGAACTGTTGAGTGTTTGATTACATAAAAGATTGAGTTTTTAATTACTCTAATTACTTTTGTGTCCAAACGGTTGTGTTTTATTTTTTTTACATCTCACAGTTCTCTCACTTTTCACTTGGGCATTTTCGCAAACACCTTTCCTACATACACTTCTCTTTGGGATTTTATTTTCTTGATTCAATGGCTTCTAAACCATTCACTGTTCTTGGTTTACGTTTTGTCCCTAACAACTATGAAGCTCCACTCTATCATGAACGTGTTCCAGAAGCGTTTCATCTAATGCAGAATTTCTTGAGAGACTCAGAGATTGGACAAGCTCTGGTTGAACCTGGTACTCTCTCTGCATCTCAAATTGCCACTTTTTGGCAAAACTCAGTCTATGTGGATGGAGGAGAGAATGGGATTCCTAACATCATCTTCACTTATGAAGAACAAGAGTTTGTGATTACTCCACAAACTGTCAGAGATACAATGGGGTTTGATACACATACATCTTATACTTATGTTGCTGAACCTCAATTGAGACAGATGCTACAGGAGATAGGTTACATGGAATCTCTTGACAAGCTTGGCAGTGTAAAGAGGCCTAATCTCAGGAAGGAATGGAACTTTTTCTTCGATTGCATTACAAGGACATTCCAGAGAAGGTCACTAATTGGGATGCTATTCCAATAGACAGTCTACAAATCGGGTATTCTCTACTTTATGGTAGTAATTTTGATTTTGGTAGATATGTTCTAATGAATTTAGGTGATAAACTGTCAGAGTCTACTACAGTTTATTTTGCTCGATTTTGTCAAATGTTGTTCAATGCTTGTGTACCTGGTCTAGAGATTGCTGATACTGATGAAATTCAGCCTTTTAGAGTCAACAAGAGAATATTCTCTGATATGACTAATAAGGATGTTGGTAAAGAAAACCTACCTGCCTTTGTTCTGCCACTTGCTTTGCAGAATTTTCTCAACCAACCTCAGGAAGAACCACAACCAGAACCACAACCTGAACCACTAAACATTGATCGTACTCAAACACTAAACACTGAACCACCTACATCACCTACCCACTCAGCACCTACAAAACAACCTTTACACACTCCACAAACAAACTCTGAACCATCACAATCTCAACCACAACCACATCCTAAAGCAAAAAGGGGCAGAGTAAAGTCAGCAGCAATCACTGAACGACATGCAAGAGTTAAGAAGACAATAGAGACACAAATGAAAGCAAAACAGACATCTCCTGGAGCTGTTTATACTAGAAGAATGAAAAGAATGAAACAAACGGCAAACAGACCTAAGTCACCCTCAGTGGTAGCAGAATCTAGTAAAGAGGATTCAGATGAAGTGCCTCTAGCTAAGAGAAGAAAACTGGTAATCTCTGATTCTGTTGATGAAAATGTTGAAGCTCCAGAGGTAGTTTCACAGCAAACACCTACTGTTGAGGCTGAAAAAGATACAATGCCTGCAGAGGTTGAAATGCCTACAGAGGTTGAAATGCCTGCAGAAGAGGATACTAGAGATGGCTTTTCTCCAATGAATGATATTCTTGATTCATTCATGCCATTCTCTGATCATATCTCTGATACTGGCGCAGCTGATCAACCTACAGTTGTTCTTTCTGAAACTGTAGCATCACATACTGAATTACTCTTAGATGCTCACCAAACTGTTGAAGGAGGAGAAGAGATTGATCAACAACCTAAGGAGATAAACTCTAAGACTATTGTGCAATCTGCAGAGGATGTTGTACAGCCTATTGTTGACTCTACTACTAAACCTGTTGCAGAGGATGTTATTGGCACTGTTGATGCATCTATTCCTATTTCTCCATCCGTTCATCATGTTGAAGCTGAGGTTGGAGATGAAACTGAAGGGAATACTGAGTCAAGCCCTTCTCAGAGTTTACCAGTCCAGACTGATGCTAAGGTTAAGGATTTTGTTGGTCCTTCAAATCAAGCAGATGCTGAAGAAGAATACCTTGAACAATTTTCAAATGACTGGTACAAGGACACTTGTATCTTTCCTCCTGCAAGAGCAGCTGAATTTGTCAAGAGAACCTCCAGAACAATTACAAATCCAGAGATTCTATCTTGTCTTAAGGCTACAGTTGTACAAGTGAAGACTCTCAACTCGAGGTTTGATCTGTGTCAAAAGGCAATCTCTGATGTTCGAGGTGATGTTGTTAGAGGAGCTGAAATGATTAAACTTGACAACAAGAATAAATTTCAATATCTTACTCAGAATCAAGACACTTTGTCTCACAGGCTGAGCAAAGTTGAACAAAATCAGAATGATATGTCCTTAAAGATTGATTCTATTGCTACTTCCTTGGAGTTAATTACATCTATTCTTATGCCTGATGATGTCAAAAAGGGGGAGAGAGTTGCTAAAGACAAATGCAAGCAATCTCAAACTCTGATCAGAAAGGATAAAGCTGGAGATGGAGGAGCAAGTAGTAAAGGAAAGAGCAAAACTGAAGAATTTCAAACTCTGAAAAATAGCAAGTCTTCTAAATCACAGTTTGTTGGGATAAACACTGATACTCAAGGTACTTCAAAGACCAAGAGTTTGCTATTACCTTCTAATCCACAGACTAATGAAGAATTGGCTGCTAAGTTTTTTATTGAAGAGAATGAGGAAGGAGTTACAATTGAGGACATTAAAGTTGAAGAAAAGAGTTTACAAGAAGAACATCTCAAGGCTTTAAAGTCTGGTAAGTTAAAAAGAGGAAAAGCTCCTAGGCCTGTTGTTAAAGGTGTTGTGATCAAGGAAAGGGCTGATGTTAGTCAAAGATCTCAGTTTTCAAAGGAAACAATGGCAGCAGAAGCTCAACTCAAGCTAAAAGGCATTGAAGGAGAAAGTTTACAGAAGAAAGTTACAACTTCTGTTGCATCACAAGTTGTGACCACACCTTTACAATCTTCTCAGTTGAAATCAGTTTTTGGGAAAGGGACAATTCATGATCCAAATATATTATCTGGAGTTTCTATGAATATTTCTGATGGAAGAGCCTTGTCTGGTAAAGTTGGAAACAATAAGGGTGGACTAGGTTCACACAAGGACAAAAGGCAATATACTGGTCCTAGAGATCCTTCTTCACTGGCTGTTCCAGGTCGTGGTGTCACTCAAGAGAGTTTGGACAGACTGGAATCGGTACAGTTAGTTTATCAGAAGAGTTTAAAGAAGGACTTTCTCTTGTACTTCATGGCTGATGGGACAGTATTTAGAATTGGTGAGAATGATATTGGCTTGAAATATTGGGAAGAATTAGAACATGTTCTATATCTTTTCAAGGTGAATAGTCAAAGGACTCAATCAGTTGCAAATGTGCTTAGAAAGAGAATGTTTCAGAATTTGGCAATCAGAGGAGAGAAGTATAATAGCAGATATGTTCCTAAGTACAGGGATTACAATGGAAATCTTATTGAAATGAAGAAAGGTACTGCAAAATTAAAGACTGATTTGGGAATCACAGTACTTGACTTCAATTCACAGTCAGAAGAAGTCAAATTTATCAGACTGGGAAATGAGATGAGAAGAAACAAAATCTATGATCTTAGGGCTGCTATCTATCAGACAGATGAGAGTGATCCTCAGCTCAGAGAGATTAAAGAAGCTATGGAGATTGAGCTTGAAAATGCAGAAAGAAGATTGCTCATAGATTATCTCAGAGCTACACCAGATCTTGAAGAGATTAGAGATTAAAGTCTGTAAGGATTTTCTTATTCTCTGTAGATTTTGTTAAGTAAAAGCTTAAACTCTGAATTTGTATAAACACTGTATTTGTCTATTTGTTTTGACATCATCAATTACTGTTATTAACTTGTACATTTTTGCTAATGAACAAGTTGGGGGAGATTGTTAAATATAATTGATGTGTTTTAATCAGTGTTTTAGTGTTACAGTGAATTATCAGAGTTTAGCTGGAAGCGGTCAGAGTTTAGTGTAAACTCTGACAGATGGAAGCTCGACAGAGTTTGTCAAACTCTGTCTGGATGTGACATCCCTAGATCCGGGGTCAAGGATCCAGGTCATCACGGTCCAATTTCCGATCAATATCAATATCTCTTGAGTCTTTTTTTTATACTATTCAATACTCATACAAATGACCCCACACTAATACGCACACATACCAGTCATATGCTCATAGAATAACATCCACAATATTAAAAGTTTAAAGTTAACAGTTATTACAAACCCAGAATTCTACTAAGTACATTGTTGAATAATACTTCTACAGGAAGCATTTCAACAACCAAAAGTTTATTACAAACTTACACACTTAATTTACATAAGTCTACTAAACCCCTTTCGCTTGTCACTACCTCGGGGATGGTCGCCAGCACTCGCTCAAAAGGTCGCCTTTCCCTTACCCTCTTGCGGGGTGTAGTACGGAGTATTGGCATGGGACCTAGCTGTAGTATAAATAAATAGCAAGAATGAGCTAAAATAGCTCAACAAGATAATCTTCTATCTACTACCATAAAAGGGAAAATAAACCTTTACATATATATATATATATATATATATATATATATATATATATATATATATATATATAAATGGGAAAATTCATCATAGTCATTAAGAAAAGAAATAATTCTTCTCTATCAAATGCACCATCTATTCCTCTTTGTACGAAAAGTAATATATAGTATTATAATATCAGTTTCTCTTCTTAAATAATATAATAATCCATACTTCGTTTCCGTATAATTTTCCAAAATAATATTCCATTTGAATAAGATCTCGCAATAATATCCTTCTGTTTCTTGTATACGACAACCATATACAAATAATATAAAATCAGTTTCTCTTCATTCCATATAAATAATTCCATCACCTTATCTCATTTTCTTGGTTTCAGCATATAACTCTGAAAACCATTGTCAACCCTTTCTTTTCAAAAACATTGGGGATATCTGCTATCGCCTGATACATTAGGACGATGATCAGTCGCCTAATCGTACCTGCTCTCTTTTTACTACCGGTAGAAGGAATGAAGATCATCCCTGGAGGAAGGCCACCTGCTAACATCCTCCCTTGGCATTTTCGTGCCGTAATAAAAATAATAAATGCTGGACTGTGTCGCACACAGCCCTGACACAGCCACTTACGCAAGTCTGTTGCAATCCCCTTTTTTGTCAAATCATTTTTCCATTTACATTTATCATTTCCATTTCCATTTCCATTTCCATTAACATTTCCATTCACATTCCCATTCACATTTCCATTCACATTTATTCATCACCTTTAAATCATATGTCATAATACTATAATTATGACTCATACATCTTTTCTATAATTATTAAAGTCAAATATGCCTTTAGAACATAAAGTATATTCGCTCTATCCGTATTGTTATCTATCTTTCTTTAATTCTCAAAATCAGGAAATAAATACTTAGCAATATAGCAACGTAGAAAAACATATATATTCCATGAAATCATTTTACTTTGAAAAAAAATAAAATAGTTTTCCAAAGTAAGAGTAGAAGAAATCTTGCTCTCTTATATACACACACACACACACACACATATATATATATATATATATATATATATATATATATATATATATGTTGTTCCATCTACTTTTAAAAATAGTAGATAATAATCAAATAATAGTTATTAAATCACAATATTTAAAAAGAATATCTTTAGCAAAATATTATAAATCATATAACCCTAAATAACACCTGATACCATTCTTTTATTTACTTTAGATAACAACTGATACCATTCTCTCATATTCTCTTAATCATAAGGCATGTTCACTTCATGCATAATCATCTCTATACATATCCATCTCATACTCATATCCATATTCATATCCATATACATCTTCATATACCTTCCTTTTTAATATCCATACTCAAGGAAGACAATTTCTTCACAATATAGTAATAATAGCAACACATGTATATATATATTCCAAGAAATCAAGTTTCTTTGAAGATAATAATTTTTCCAAGTAGGGATAGAAAAGATCTTGCCTAGATCTCTAAAGCGAGTAGGTGGAATCCTGAGTTCGTCTCCCGCTTCTATAGGAACGAAAAGGATCACCGTTAGTATATACCCCACTTAATCACTTAATATCTACACCATAACACCCTTAACTCATATTATACATTTACCATGGTTTTTATGCACCAAAAGTTTACATGCACTTCACCATTTTTAAACTCGATCTAAGTTTTAGTGTATTCCACAATTTCCCTTAATAACCACACTCGACTGTAAAAATTCTCAGAAAATATAGATTTCGAATTTTACTACAAGGTCAACTGTAAATGGTCCTCTGACCACCCTACTACACTATCCCAAAATTTCATAATTTCTAAAAATGTCTAAGTATGGTAATTATAACCTCAAAGTTGGCACAATTACAATTTTCCCGGTTTCCGAACGACTTTCACTAAAATCCACTTTTCTCCTAAACCGTTCATCAGATTTTGACGTACTTTATATCAAAACGATCTATGAACTAAGCTCTATCATTTAATGGTCCATTGGTACACTGGACAGTAAGGTACCGTACTGATACAGGGGTCCAAAACAGAGCAGTTCCTACTAACAAAAATCGGGCATTATAACTGCTGTACTTTCATACTTTCCATATTTTAATTGCTCCAAAACCATCATTCCACACTCAATCCAAGCCCTACACCATGTGGTCTACATCCCAACCATGGTTACAAGTTCACATCACAATTTCCATATCGAACTTAAAACACATATCAACAACCATATCATCAAGATTTCATGCTTTATACAACTTAACTTCTAAACTAAGCATAATCAACCATAAACTCATAATTCAAGTTAGGGTCTCAAGTAATATACCTTCCTTGTAGCTTGTATAACACTTAATAATCCTTGGGATATCCTTAAGCAACCATATAACACCTTAAACTAACAAGAAACACCAAGAACATACTTAGAATTTTCGGAGCTATTTTACTGCAGCTGAAAGAACATGAAAAACGACCCCCTTACCTTGCTTTTCTGAGAAAATCTTGTGAAATACGACTTGTAGCTTATCTCATGGGCTTTCTAAAAAGCTAAAGAACGAAAAATTTGGCTGAGAAACGAAGAAGTTATGGCCGTTCTAAGCCGGATGTTACTGTTTGGCCGAATTGAAGAATGGAAGGGGAGAGATTTTCTCTTGATTTTTGATCTTATCTCACTCTAATCTTGTTGATATTTGTTAATCCTAGCTTGTCTTAGAAGCCTTGGAAGATATTTGTGATTAAAGGCTTGCTAATGTACTAATTTACCCTTAAAAGTATTAGTGGAATGTGATGTCATGTTCATGATCTCATAATTCTCTTTTTATTGTTTTTCCTAAGTATTGTACTAACACTTTTGGTAATTAACAATGTGGTATATATCCTTGTTATATTGCTAATCTTGGTTGCTTGGTTCCCCTAATCGTCTAATTGTGATTCGTCTCGAATATACCTCATTATCTCAGTGGTTCTGAAATCATTTAACAATCCAAATTCTTTTGATATTTCCTTAACTTAATAATCCCTTAATTTCTACTAATTCCCTAACTCCTCAATATATAATTCTGTTAATATCTCTATGCTCCTTGACATCCAATAGAAACTCATTCGAAACCAAAATCCTCAAAAATCCATATTCAGGAATTTCTGAAATCTATCGTCATTTCGAGTCACTTATTTTTATAGTATATCCCTAATATGGTTTCTGTTTACTCATTTTCTGTTTCAAGTATTGAGTACTTACATACCATTTCTTTAAATCCTCAAAATTTACTATTTATGGGGTCACTGTAGCTTTGCTAAAATTAGGGTTATTACACTGGAGGCAGCATCTACTGGTCAACAGTGATTGAAGATTTATTATGGAAGCGATATCTTTGAAGATTGGATAGCTATCAAAGAGATCGAGTTGACTTAGGAGACGTGTGACAATCTGTAATTGATATCATTGTATAGCTGATTATTAGGAATATCAATTAGAGATTGTATCGAAGCTGTATGTTTTATAAATACAGTTAGGTTAACCCTAGAAGGGTATCGTGCAACGAATTATCTTTATTGTAACCTAGCAGCTCTTTGTGATAGTTTACATCACGAAGAGGGTTCTTAATACCAGAAGTTTTTAAGTGCATAAATGTCTTACTTGTTAAACTCTCATACGAATTTGATTATTAATTGTGTATTCGGCCTAACAAGCAGTTCAATGCAAGACCGTATAATCAGAACTATCAACCACCACCTTATGCTCCAAGGCAACCATTCAATCCACCGGGATTTCAACCATCTCAAGGGAATTCATTGAATCAGTCTGAGAAGTCTGAATTGGAAGAGCTTCGAATGATGTACAAGAGTCAGGCAGTGTCATTGAAAACTTTAGAGAATCAAATTGGTCAACTGGCCAATGCATTGTTGAACCGTCAACTAGGAACGCTTCCGAGTGACACAGAGATGAATCTAGGCAAGAAAGATCACAAGGAACAGGTCCAGGCAGTAACATTACGATCAGGAAGAATTCTACAAGGTCAGATCAATGAAAAATCAACCGAGGAAGAAAATGAAAATTTTGAGCAGATAGTACGGCGCGGCAGCGCAGTGTCCTAGTACAAAACTGGCGCGGCAGCGCCACCACTTCTGGAAGGAAAAGTTGATTTTGATGCTGGGGTCGAATCTGGTCCTAAATTGCTACCGAATGCTACTCCCTCGACTCCTATAACTTGCAAGAATGATAATGCTCAGAAAGAAGTAGAAGATAAGGTGTTTCCACCTCCTCCATACCCAAAACGAATTCAAAGGCAAAAGTTCGACAAGCAATTTGCTAAGTTCTTGGATGTCTTCAAGAAGCTTCAGATTAACATACCATTTGCGGAGGCTCTTGAGCAAATGCCGAGCTATGCGAAGTTTATGAAGGGCATACTCTCGAAGAAATTGAAACTTGAGGAGCTAGAGACCGTTGCCTTGACGGAGGAATGTAGTGCCATCTTGCAACAAAAGTTGCCGCCTAAGTTGAAGGACCCTGGAAGCTTTACCATTCCATGTACTATTGGAGATCTCTCATTCAACAAATGCTTGTGTGATTTGGGTGCAAGTATTAATCTCATGCCCTTATCAGTTTTCATGCAACTTGGTCTTCCAGAACCAAAGCCAACTGCCATGACTCTACAACTTGCGGACCGTTCAGTTACTTATCATCGAGGGATAGTTGAGGATGTTTTGGTGAAGGTCGACAAGCTTATCTTTCCAGCCGACTTTGTTATTCTTGACTTCGAGGAAGACAAGAAGATTCCTATTATCTTGGGACGACCATTCTTGGCTACGGGCCGAACTCTTATTGATGTCCAAAAGGGAGAACTCACTATGAGGGTGCACGATCAAAACGTTACTTTTAATGTTTTCAACGCAATGAAGCTTCCTACTGACTATGAAGAGTGTCTCAAAATTGATATGGTCGACAAGGTGGTTAACTCTGCTACTCAACACTTGATAAAAGAGGATGTGTTGGAAAGAGTCCTTGCTAACGACTCGGAGGTTGAGAACGAAGAGGATAAAGAACACTTGCAATATCTTAATGCATCTCCATGGAAGAAGTTTGGGATTCCATTTGAATCATTGGGGTTGTCAGAATTGAAGAAGTCTCATGTTAGACTTAAACCATCCATTGAGGAAGCACCTACCTTGGAACTTAAGCCATTGCCTGAACATCTAAGGTATGCCTATCTTGGTGATTCTTCTACCTTACCTGTTATTATATCATCTAAGCTTTCAGGCGTAGAATAGGAAAAAATATTGAGAATCTTAAGGGAATTCAAATCAGCCATTGGGTGGACCATAGCAGACATCAAGGGTATCAGTCCTTCGTATTGCATGCACAAAATTCCTTTGGAAGAGGGAGCTAAACCTACGGTCGATAATCAAAGGAGACTGAATCCTATCATGAAAGAAGTTGTGAAGAAGGAAATTCTTAAATGGCTTGACGCGGGCATTATCTATCCGATTTCTGATAGTTCTTGGGTGAGTCCGGTGCAATGTGTGCCTAAGAAAGGGGGCATGACAGTGGTTACTAATGAGAAGAACGAGCTCATTCCAACGCGAACAGTGGCTGGTTGGAGAATTTGCATGGATTATCGTAAGTTGAACAAAGCCACTCGGAAAGATCATTTTCCACTCCCGTTCATTGATCAGATGCTTGACAGATTGGCTGGACGTCAGTACTATTGTTTGCTTGATGGGTATTCTGGGTACAATCAGATTTGCATAGCACCCGAGGATCAGGAGAAGACTACATTCACTTGTCCGTTTGGTACATTTGCATTCAGGCGTGTTTCTTTTGGGTTGTGTGGTGCACCAGCTACTTTTTAGAGGTGTATGATGGCCATTTTCTCTGACATGATCGGAATTAATATGGAAGTATTCATGGACGATTTCTCAGTCTTTGGGGATTCTTTTGTTGAGTGCTTGGAAAACTTGAGTTTGGTTTTAAAACGTTGTGTGGAGACAAATCTTGTTCTTAATTGGGAAAAGTGCCACTTCATGGTACAAGAAGGTGTCATTCTGGGACACAAGGTTTCGATTAAGGGGTTGGAAGTTAACAAGGCAAAGGTGGAAACTATTGAGAATCTTCCTGCACCTATCTCAGTCAAAGGTATTCGTAGCTTTCTTGGTCATGCAGGGTTCTACAGGCGCTTCATAAAGGATTTCTCAAAAATTTCTAAGCCACTTTGCAATCTCTTGGAAAAGGACGTGCCATTTAATTTTGATGAGGCTTGTTTACATGCGTTCGAGATCTTGAAGAAGAAACTAATTTCTGCTCCAGTTATTACAGCTCCTGATTGGAGCCAACCATTTGCTTTGATGTGCGATGCTAGTGATTATGCAGTTGGGGCCGTTCTAGGCCAAAGGAAGGAAAAAATGTTCCATGTTATTTACTATGCAAGCAAAACTCTCAATGATGCTCAGTTGAATTACACCACCACTGAGAAGGAACTACTTGCTATTGTCTATGGGTTTGAAAAGTTTCGCTCTTATCTGTTTGGTACTAAGGTGACAGTTTACACGGATCATGCTGCTATTCGCTACCTCCTTGCAAAGAAAGATGCTAAGCCGAGGTTGATTCGTTGGGTTCTTCTGTTGCAAGAATTTGATGTGGAAATCTAGGATAGAAAGGGGACGGAGAATCAGGTAGCTGACCATCTCTCTAGATTGGAAGATCATGGAAAGTCACCTAAGGACAACACGGTTATTAATGAGTTTTTTACTGATGAGCAATTATTCAGAGTGTGAGATGATGAACCATGGTTTGCCGACATTGTGAATTATCTGGTAAGTAACATCATTCCACCTGAGCTCTCTTATGCTCAAAGGAAGAAATTCTTGCACGATGTCAAGCAGTATATTTGGGATGAACCGTTTTTGTTCAAGCAAGGAGCTGATCAGATTATTAGGAGTTGTGTTCCTTACAGTGAGACCGAGGCTATTCTTAGTGATTTTCATGCTACAGCTTATGGAGGCCACTATGCGGGTGAAAAGACAGCCACACGTATTCTTCAAGAGGGGTTTCTATTGGCCGACTCTATTCAAGGATGCTCATCAGTTTGTGTTGAGAAGTGACTGATGTCAA
Organism: Saposhnikovia divaricata; assembly: GCA_036435485.1. NCBI lineage: Eukaryota > Viridiplantae > Streptophyta > Magnoliopsida > Apiales > Apiaceae > Saposhnikovia > Saposhnikovia divaricata. Next base: position 60,993,926 of record CM071595.1, on the reverse strand, counting down.
CGAGTTGGTAATATTTCTCGTAGGGACGAGATGCCTCTTAATGTCATGTTGGAGGTAGAGATCTTTGACGTGTGGGGAATCGACTTCATGGGACCGTTCATTCCATCATGTGGTAATCAGTATATTCTTGTAGCTGTGGACTATGTGTCTAAGTGGGTGGAGGTAAAAGCACTTCCCACGAATGATGCTAAGGTGGTACTCAATTTTCTTCACAAGAATATTTTTACTCGGTTTGGCACTCCACGGGTGATCATCAGTGATGAAGGTACTCATTTTTGCAATCGAAAGTTTACATCTCTTATGGAACGCTACAACATCAATCATCGAGTTGCTACAGCTTATCATCCTCAAACCAATGGGCAAGCCGAATTGTCTAATCGGGAAATTAAACGGATTCTTGAGAAGGTAGTTAGTCCTTCTAGGAAGGATTGGGCGTTGAAGCTTGATGAAGCGGTGTGGGCTTATCGGACAGCCTATAAAACACCTTTGGGAATGTCACCATTTCAGCTAGTGTATGGGAAAGCATGCCATCTTCCAGCTGAGTTAGAACACAAGGCTTATTGGGCATTGAAGAAGCTGAATTTTGATCTTACAGCAGCAGGTGAAAAGCGGATGGTTCAGTTGAACGAAATGGACGCGTTTCGATTGCAGGCTTATGAGAACAACAAGCTATACAAAGAGAAAGTAAAAAGGTGGCATGATCGTAGGTTGGTTCTTAAGACGTTTGTGCCCGGGCAATTGGTGTTGTTGTTCAACTCTCGACTTCGGTTATTTCCTGGGAAGTTGAAGTCACGTTGGTCTGGACCATTCACAGTCAAAACAGTTTTTCAGCATGGGGCAGTGGAGATTTTTTACAAGTTACCGGAGCAGTCATTCAAGGTCAATGGTCAGCGGTTAAAGCCATATTTTGGAGAGAAGTTGAATCGCGAAGTTGAGACTGCGGTTCTAATTTGCGCAACGTAAGGAGATGGAGCTACATCAAGCTAATGACGTGAAAAGAGCGCTTCGTGGGAGGCAACCCACGTGAGTCGTTGTTGAAAAAAAAAAATAAAAAAAAATAAAAAAAATTAAAAAAAAATGTGTGTTGAAACAGAAGTTCTGGCGCTGTCTATCCGCCACCGGACACTCCCGATGGGAGTGGTTCGGACGACGAGTAGGTATGCCTTGCACACTTGTTATTCTTACTTTCAATGGGGGCATTGAAAATTTTTAAGTGGAGGTGGGGATACAAGGTGCATTTGTATATTTGTATGTGTGCATTTTAGAAGCATATTTGTATGTTAGCATGTTTGCATGTTAGTTAGAGCATTTTGTTTTTTTTCTTATGTATGTCATATAGGACATTTTGTTATTGTGGTATTTATGTGCATATTAGTTGCATTACATGCATTTTTCATGATCCCTTAGAATGAGCTGATGCCATGAGGTAGGTAGATGTTGATGTGGGTGTGAAAAGGATGAACAGAGGGCTGATTTTAAATTTTGATGAAATTGACGTGCATGTTTCATGAACAAAAAATTTTTACACAGTCTCGTCGTTTGCTCTTAGGCTAGGTTGAGTCATGCTTGTTTGGATTTAGGATTTAATCACTTGTTTATCGATAGAATTTGCTTTATTCCCTTGATGATTAAGGAACACCAAAATATAAGTATGGGGGAAAGCAGGAATTTCATGCTAGTTGTAAATATTTGTAATAATGGCTAGGTGTCAAATGGCTAGTAGCCGGCTCATGTTTATGAGTAGTCTAGGGTTGGAATTGAGAATTCTCATTCCAGATTCCATGTGTGAAAGAAATTCAGAAAAAAAAATCAAAAAAAAAAGGAAAAAAAATGAAAAAATTCAAGAAAAAGAAAGAAAAAAAAATGAGTGTTTGTGAGAGTGTGAGTATGCAGAGTTGATCAGGGTGAGCTCTTTAATACTCGAGCAATTAAGTTCTTGGGGACTTTGTTCCTAGTGACCTAAGGCTTTTTATAGTCTGGGATCCACTAACCCAACGCTCGCTACATGGGTATTATTGTATAAGCCTTTAGGGGTCTCATCCATTGCACGATCAAATAAGCATGTGTGTTGTGTATATATTGTGTCTGTGTCGTAATAAAGCATGAATTTCTGTCTACTTTAGAGGAGTATGGAGGTGTATCTGAAGTGATCTTGAGTTTAACGTTCATTCTATTTATAAACCTATGATTGTCTTGGAAAAGAATATGTATGATTTTGATCCGGTTTTGGGAGTATATCTGTCGAGCATCGCACACACGCACGTTCTGATCATGTATTGTTAGTATACCGGAATTTAGTCGAGCTCTGTTTGGATTGATTGCATTCATTGAGGGGATCCTTTGCATTCATATTTAGTTGCATTCATGCATTGCATTGTTTGTGTCGTTTGTGTCAGTTGGATTTTGTGGGTACATTCACTATAGTCCCTCACGAGACCTTACTCGTCCACTAGGGCTGCCTAGGGGTTTAAAGGGCTTGTTGCATATGCCAAATGCAACCGTGATCACCTACGGAAGTGGTATTAGTTAGTTGTACATAATTTGTCTGTTTATGCTTGAGGACAAGCATCGGTTTAAGTTTGGGGGTGTGATGAGTGGGTATTTTATTCACTTAAAACGTTTCCATTTGGCTTAAAACGAATGTTTGTACTCAAGTTGTGGTATTTTTGATCTCTTTTAAGGGTATTGTGCAGGAATGATAATCCCAGGTGTTCAAGGAATGCAGCGAAGCAATCGGAGAGCAATTTGGAGTTGTAATGAAGAAATAAGGAAAAATCCAGTTGCTGAGCAGAAGCTAGGGCGCGGCAGTGCCGCGTTTGTACTGGAGTGTGGCGCGGCAGCGCTGAGACATCTGGAGTGGCGCGACAGCGCCGTGCTATAACTGTTGGATGGCGCGGCAGCGCCGGGTCGTCTGAGGGAAAATTCTGTTTTGCTGTTTTTTCGAGATAAAGTGAAAATTTAATTCCTTTTCGAATTTCTTGCACCTGGAGGCCTATATAAAGAAGGAAAAAAACCCTAGAATAGAGAGGTCTGACCACGTATTGTATTTACGGAGTTTTGAAGCACGAAGAAGCGAGGAAGAAGATAGTTTTCAAATTATTCTTGTATTCTTCCTAGTTTGTGGATGCTTGGTTTTGGTGTATTCTTTAGAACCCTTGTTATTTATTTAATTCATTATTTGTTTTCTTCTATCATGTTTACATTGGAACCCATGGTGACGATTAGTTTGATTATGAACTAATTCGTTGTCATGGGGTTTTAGCGGATTTATTCATCAAGTTTATTTGTTGAATCTTTTCGATGCCTATATTGTGATTGATGTGATATCCTATCATGGTTGATTTAATTCGTTATAGGAGAGTAGCTAACTCCTGTAATTGTGTGTTAATTCTTATTGAAGCGAAAGTGAATCTAAGAGTTTAGAACTTGCCATGCTAGCATAGGTTTATGCGTGAGAATATCATTCATAATTAGTGTCGTAACTCTAACCGTTTTATGACGACTATGTGATCAATTGAATGCTTGCACTTCAACCATTATGTTTCAATTTTTATAGACATATAGAAATTAAGCATAATTGGGAGACTAAGTGATTTCTATCTTTATTGTGGATATTATTTAGGATGGTATTTGTGCAACGAAGGTTGGCTTATATCAGTTTTGTGTATTCGATCATGTATTAACAAATCACATGAAAAGGCTAGAGAAGTGAAGACTATAGATGGATTGTTTAATGAAGTTGAAATCCCATGTTTTATTCGCATAAGTAATTCGACAAAATTCTTAGTCAAGTAGTTGATAATTAGTTATAAATCTTAGAGTAATTGTAGTGATAAATAAAAATCCAATTATTAATTTGTCGTAGCATCGAATAATAATCATACATTGGTGAGTGAATTAACTAGACAATACAACGAGTCCCTGTAGGAACGAATCTTATTTGTTATCTATATTACTTGAGAACACGTGCACTTGCGTGTTGAGTTTGGTCGTAACAACGTTAGTTTCTTTGTTAGATATTTTAAATGTTAGATTTGAATTATACTTGCAACTAATTCGTGAGACTTTGTGTCAAGACCGTTGTTGAAGGTTTAATTCAGATATATAGTTTAGTATAAATAGAGGTTTTCCTTTCAAGGTTGTTGAATGACGATAAAAAAGAAACACAAGTGCTAATTTTCGAACTGATTAGAAATATCTTATATTCTTGAGCTCTATATATATACATATCGATTTATATCTTTGTTAGAGTTCATAGTTTCAACTGTAATTCATTAAATCTTGTATTGTTAACGTGTAAGTTGGTAGTTGCTGGATTGGCAAGCTTGGACACAAGGGTTCCGGGAATTAGAGGCTAGAGAAGTCGATACTTTGGAAGTATAAGACTTAGAGGGCATTAAGTTCGAGGAACAGGGGTTGTCAGCAAGATGCAGTAAGTAACTGGGAGAATCAGGGAGATATATTTTTGTATCATGTAATTGTAATTATTTATGATCAATAATATATTCCTTTACCGAGTTGGTAGAGGAACAGGACGTAGACCATTAGGAGATAGGGGTCGAACTTGGCTAAAATTGCTCTGTGTTCTTTACATTCTGTACTTTATCTTTACTGCTCTGCATTACTTAGCTAGCTGCCATAATATTGATTTTTACATATTCTATTAACTCAGTAAGCTGCCAGACAGCATTTCAGACTGATTTGCCTTCAAACAGTTAAGCAACTTGGTAATTATTAAAATTGGTCATTGTTAGTCATAACACCTATTCACCCCTCCCCTCTAGGTGTGCATTTTCATTTGGTATCAAAGCTTTGGTAACTAACACTTCTATAACAGGAAAGTATCGATCAAAATGGCTGAACATTATCTTGAAGCAAAATCTGATTATAGGGCTCCTCTCCTCACTGGCTCGGAGAACTACAACTGGTGGAAAGGCAGAATGAAAACATACCTGTCCAAAAAGCCACTGGTCTTGAGAGTTGTGCAGAAAGGAAATTTTGAATTTCTGGATAAAGATGGCAAACCAAAAGATGTTGATGATCTTACCCCCGAGGAGGTTATCAAATTTGGTTATAATGGTGAAGCAAGAAATTCTCTAATGAATGCTTTGGATCAAGCTGAGTATGACAAAGTTTCCTCATTAAAGTCAGCAAAGGAAATGTGGGATGCTTTGGAAACTTATCATGAAGGTTCAAAATCTTTGAGAAAGGTGAAACTCAGCAAGCTGATGAATGATTTCGGAAATTTCAAGCTCAAGGATGGTGAAACTATCAAGGAAAGTCAAGCAAGGTTTCAGGTCACTATAAACACACTGAAGAGACTTGGAAAGACTATTCCTCAAGATGAAATCAATATGAAAGTTCTAAGTGCAGTTCCATTCACTTTCGAAGCTAAAGTCACTGCATTGGAATCATCTCCTACCATTGATACTATGGATCATTTGGCTGTGTTTGCTGAGTTAGAGCAATTTTAAAGGAAGATAAATGACAGCAAGGTGGAATCGGTCAAGGCTCCTGTTGAAAAGATGAAGAATCTGGCTTTACACTCTAGTAGCAGCAAGCTGGACTCTGAGGCAGAATCTGATTCTGATGAAGAATTGGCACTTTTGTCTAGAAAAATCAAGAAGATGCTGGATAAGAGAAACAAGCTAAAGAAAGAGAAAAGCAGGGCTTCTGGAACAAAGAAAGATGTCAAAGAGGAAGCATGTTTTGAATGTGGCAAGAAAGGACATTACAAAAGGGACTGTTACAAGCTGAAGAATAAGTAGAAGCAGCAAGCTACCTCAAAGGACAGAAAGAAAGCTAAGGCACTTTTGACATGGAGTGATGATGAGGATTCAGTTTCTGATGATGAATCATGTGATGAGATGGTGAATCTAGCTCTTGTTGGTCTTGATGATGAGAATGATACTCAAGGAATTAACCAAGATGGCCTTGTGGAAAGTATTATCTCGGATTCAGATGACAATAATAGTGAGGTAAATTCTTTTAGTTCTAATATACCTTCTCATACTTCTGTACTAGATGAACTAACCATGCATGATCATAGTAATATATCTATTGTGGAGTTCATGGAGTTAAAGAATGAGAACAATGAACTTGAGAAGAAGAATGCTTAACTTAGAAAAATCATTGCTGATCTAATGGCTGAGAAGACACCTGCTAGTAATCATGCTCAAATTCTTGCTGATCTTAAGGCAGAAGTATCTCAGTTTGAAGGAATCAACAAAGTGCTTCTCGAGAGAAATGATGCTTTAATGAAAGAACTCAGCGAGTTGAAAACAGAGATTGATGCTCAAAATGCTTGCTTGGAGGCTTTCAATCCAAAGGATTCATGTTCATTGGAAGTGTCTCAACAGGCTGAAAGGATCAAAGAGTTGGAAGCTGAGATCAAGAATCTTCATAAAGGAATGGGAAAGTTTGTTCAAGGAGAAGATACACTTAAATCAATGATGAAGTATACAAAGGTTCCATTAGAAAGAGAAGGAGTTGGAATGGCTTCAACATCTGGTTTAAAGTATGATGGAAAACATGGTATTCCTTATGACTATGCCATGCCATGGAGAATTTGTTACAAATGTGGGAAGAAAGGTCATTTGGCAAACAACTGCTCAATACAGAATGCTAAGCAAGCAAGCTGGAACAGACAGACAACTCAGAGGCAGCAAGCTGACAGAACTACAGGAAACAGAAATCAAGCTCCTAGAAGGGTCCAAATGTGGATCAAGAAGTCTGATTTGAATGTTCTATATGTTCTATCAACTAACCATGCTCGACCCAAACAAATATGGGTACCAAAACGTTGAGTTGTTTTTCATTTGTTTTTGTAGGTGTGTCTTGTTGTCAAGGTGAAATCAAACCAATTGATTTTGGATAGTGGATGCACAAGACATATATGTGGCGATAAATCTCAGTTCCTTAATCTCAAGAAGAAAAAGGGTGGAAGTGTCACAATTGGTGATAGCAAAGCTCTTCAAATTCTTGGCAATGGAACAATTGGTAATAATAACATTTCTATTAATAAAGTACAATATGTTCAAGGTCTTAAATATAATTTGCTTAGTATTAGTCAATTATATGATGATGGACATACTGTTAATTTTGATAAAGAGAAGTGTACTATTAATGTTGGAACTAACAAAGTCCCCCTAGTTGCTAGAAGGGAAGGAAATATCTATATTTTGGACTTTGAGATGCAGGATTCATCTTGTTGTTTAGCTGCAGTTGATACAAATCCAGATATTTGGCATAGAAGGCTTGGACATGCTCACATGGACTTACTCAGTAAGCTGTCTACAAAGTAGCTAGTTAGAGGATTGCCCAAATTGAAGTATGTCAAGAAGGAAACCTGTTCGGCTTGTCAATTAGGCAAACAAATCAGGACTCCACATAAGTCAAAGAATGTGGTATCAACTTCTAAACCTTTAGAGCTTCTTCATTTAGATTTATTTGGTCCGGAAGCATATAAGAGCATTAGAGGTAAACAATATGCATTTGTTATCGTAGATGATTATTCTAAATATACATGGATATTGTTTCTTCGCACTAAAGATTGTGCTTTCATTGAATTTGAGAAGCTAATTAAGTTGCTTGAGAACAAGATTAAGACAAGACTTGTAGGTATAAGGAGTGATCGAGGTGGTGAATTCCAAAAGGACTTTATCTCATATTGTGAAGATAGAGGCATTACACATGAATTCTCTGTTCCAAGAACCCCACAGCAAAATGGAGTTGTGGAAAGAAAGAACAGGTCTTTACAGGAAACAGCTAGGACATTGTTGCAAGAGAGCAAGCTGCCAAGGAATTTCTGGGCAGAAGCATTAAACACAGCTAGCTATGTTCTTAACAGAGTACTGATCAGGCCTATTCTCAACAAGAATCCATATGAATTGCTGAGGAACAAGAACCCAAATATAGGCTACTTCAAGGTCTTTGGATCCAGGTGCTTTGTACTCAAAACTATTGATAGAGATGGTAAATTTGATGCTAAATCTTATGAAGCAATATTTTTGGGTTATTCTTTAACAAGTCGTACATATAGAGTTTATAATATCTCTAAATGTATTGTTGAAGAGTCAATTGATGTTTCATTTCAAGAATCTAATGTTGATCTGTCAAGAGATGAGGAAGAAATTGCAGGTTCAGAGAATGCCAGCGAGCTGCTAAAGACAAATTTAGCAACTCAGCAAGCTGCCAAAGAACCTGAATCCACTTCAGCTAATGATAAACCAGCTGAAACCTCTTCTCCAGTAGATGAAACAATCGATAAGATGTCAAAGCTCACCTTGGAAGGTCCTCGAGGTCAGAGATCACAAGAAAAGATGCCAATCTATAATGGAGATGAAGCCTCCCCACCATCTAAGAGAATTAGAATAAATGAGGAAGTCATAGCTCAACATTCTCTGCCAAAGTCAACAAGGACATTGAAGAACCATCCTCCAGAATTGATTATTGGTGATAAATCAGAAGGCATCAAGACAAGGAAAGGTCAAGCTAACTTTTGTGCATTTGCTGCCTTTCTAGCTCAAGAGGAACCAAAGAATGTCAATGAAGCACTACAAGATGAGAATTGGATCATGGCAATGCAAGAGGAACTTAATCAATTTGAAAGATGTGATGTTTGGGAACTTGTAGAGCCACCTCAAGATGCTGCAATCATTGGTACTAAATGGGTTTTCAAGAACAAAGTTGATGAATTTGGTACGGTTACTAGAAACAAAGCAAGACTTGTTGCACAAGGATATAATCAACAAGAATGAATCGATTTTGATGAAACTTATGCCCCGATTGCAAGGCTAGAATCAATAAGGATGTTACTTTCATTTGCATGCTTCAAGAAGATCAAGCTACATCAAATGGACGTGAAAAGTGTATTTTTTAATGGCTAGTTGAAGGAAGAAGTTTATGTCAAGCAACCTCCTGGTTTCGAGAGTGAGCAATTTCCTAATCATGTTTTCAAGTTGAAGAAGGCATTATATGGACTTCAGCAAGCTCCTAGATCATGGTATGAAAGGCTAAGTAAGTTTTTGATCAAGAATGGCTTCATTTGAGGTAAAATTGATCCGACATTATTTACTAAGTTCAATGGTAATGATATTTTAGTTGTGCAAATATATATGGATGATATAATTTTTGAATCTACTAATGATGATCTGTGCAAGTGGTTTTCTAAGTGTATGCATAGTGAGTTTGACATGAGTATGATGGCTGAGCTCAACTATTTCTTGGGGCTCCAAATAAAGCAAACTCCAGATGGGATTTATGTGCATCAATCCAAATATATAAAGAATCTGCTTAAGAAGTTTGGTTTTGAGAATATCAAGGCAAAATGTACACCTATGAGTTCTGCCAGCAAGCTGACAGCAGATGAACAAGGTAAAGATGTAGATGTTCGAAAGTACAGAGGTATAATTGGAAGTTTATTATATCTTACAACCTCTAGATCAGACATTATGTATAGTGTTTGTGTTTGTGCTAGGTTTCAAGCTAATCCTAAAGAGTCTCACTTGAATGCTATTAAAAGAATATTTAAATATTTAAGTGGAATGGTTACTCTTGGTTTATTTTATCCAACCACAAATGCATTTGATCTTGTTGGGTATAGTGATGCAGATTATGCAGGTTGTCAAACTGATCGCAAAAGTACAAGGGGTGTTTGTGCATTTTTAGGACAGAGTTTGGTAGCTTGGCAAAGCAAGAAGCAAACTTCTGTTGCACTATCCACGGCTGAGGGGGAGTGTGACACCCCCAAATTTGGGGTCAGGAATCTGGGTTGCCACGTTCAACTTTACAATCCTTTTCAAAACATTTCCTTTATATTTCTTATCAATATACAATTACTTACATCTTGACCCCTCAACCAAATCACACACACACAGAGGTTATAGTCTCAGAGAACGCACCCACACAATACTGAATCGTAATAATTTGATAAATCAGAAGTTATTACATTCTCCAAAATATCCCTTCTAGATATACTACTGATTATCACTTCTAATTGAAGTACAATAGCAGTCAAACATAAACTTAATCCAAGTGTTATAACAACTTACATAATTAACTTAAACAAAATGTGCTACAATAACTAGCCGCCTACCAGCTTAATCTTCTACCTCAAGCCGATCATATGGACTATTAGGTATCGGTGACTTCCTCGCTATTCGTCGATGGTATGGCCACATTGCTATCTGTGGGGTTGGAAGATGAAACAACAAGAATGAGCAAATAATGCCCAACAAGTTCTACCAATAACCATCAACTTATAAAGATAGAATATAAATCAATCAGAGTAATATGGAAAAGAACCAAACCTTTACACCTTTTATATCATTTCTCAACCTCAACATCTATTATAAACCTCAACCCTTTGTTATATAAAAATATACGCAAAGTTTCAATATAACTTATATGGTGAAGTTCAAGATACCTCAATATAACATTCATAAATAACCTCAAAACCTTTTCATAATTTCCATCATCTTATAACCCTTAACAGTTCAAGATACTGTTAGATATACTTTATCTTATAGGTATAAAATAAATCATTTATCAGCAATTAAGCTGAAGTTTAATTTAATCTTAACAATTTCCCATCCCTCTTTCAACAATCAACACCATCTTTCATGCTGTTTCATTATCATTCAATCATAACAGTTAAACTGTTATAAATAACACAATTCATTTATGAACATTTTAACAATATATCTTTTCCGAGGGACTGGGACTTTCAAGCAACTGGACTATGATTAAACGATGATCAATCATATCCTTTCGAGGGACCATTTTACTACTAGTAGATGGACAAGAACACTTTTCGCACTTGACCAGGACAAGAACACTTTTCATACTTGTCCTGATGATGGACAAGATCACTTTTTAAACTTGTCATCATCTTTTGGCAACACTTGGGCCAGAAATAAAAAAATAGTGGACAGACTGGATACGGTCACTTAGTCAGAAATACTACATTTCCAGTATTCTCAATCCGAGGTACCGACGTTCACGTCGACCCTGAGTCCCATGAATCATTCCACATCTTTACTTTCATTTTTAATTTATTCATAACATTCCATGTTTCATGATTCATAATTATCTCTTCATATCTTTTCTATATCAATTACATCCGTCATATCTCTATATTCTCATTAATAGATTCTCATTACTCTAGTATTTATCTCAATAGTCATCTCATTATTGATTATCTGTAGGAAATATTATTAACCCAAGAATACATAATATTATACCATAAAGCCTTAACAACTGCTTTAATATAATATTTATAAGGTTCAAAAGATTCTTCACTCATGGAAGATCAAAGATAATAATATAAATAATTCTTAATCTGATTTAAAAGTATTTAATAATTATTCATTAATATTTATCTAACAATAAGTATTTAAAGAATATCTTTTAAGCCAATATTTGCAATTTAATCCTTAAATGAATATTCAAAATAATATTCATTTAATAATATAAATATTTGTAAGTAAAAATCTTTAAATGAATATTCTTTACAATATTCACTTAATAATCAATATAGTTTCCATAATTAAAACCTCAAATGAGTATTCAAAATAGTATTCAATTACGAAATAATACATTTGAATAATGTTTACTCAAATACCTTTAATCAGAAAATAAACTTTAATGCTTATAAAGAAAATTCTTAAGTGAATATTCAACTTAATATTCACTTAGGATACAAAATAATTGAATAATATTTATTCCATATTCTTCAATCAGAAAATAAACTTCTTAAATGAATATTAAAAAATAATATTCATCTAACATTTTTTAAAATGATCGAATATATTTACTTGATGATATTTCATCAGAAAATACTTTGAAAATTAGCGGAAGAATACCGCCTTCTGGATTATATATAAAGATATAATTTACCTGCCCTATGCTAAGGGCATTTATAAAACCTGGCTTATAACTATTATATAATAACTAGCTTATAAGCCAACATTATTACAGCTATATTGCAAGATATCAGTTCAAAACATATCTTCATTTATCCTGCAATATATAACATTCATTTGAATCCACTTCACTTAATTACTCTTCCCTAATCTAGGGATTCACAAGTCCTTATACATATTTGACTTAGGGTAGCCTTGCATACCTCAAAATAATTCTCAACTCATAATCATTCTATGCGTATATATATATATATATATATATATATATATATATATATATATATATATATATATATATATATATATATATATATACTCTATACAAAAATATCAATGGTTAAGAAGCCAACAGTTAAAGGATAGAAGTCTTGCCTTAGCGATGCGAATGCAAATGCGAATTCAATTGTGACTGCGAGAGTCCTGGGTTATGCCGAGGTGCTATAACATTGGAAACAAAGTAGAGTTAGCAACTAGTGCTAACTTATACCACTTAAACTATCACATATAATTCAATGCGTAATCGCTATACACAATGTCCATTTCCACTGGTCGATGCCACACTTATCTTACATGACATATAAGCATGTTATTTATACTCACATGGCATCCTAAGACTTAGCAAAATTCAAGTTTAGGAGTTCGCCGTTTCTTAACGGTTCTTGCCGTTTTACTTAAAATTCTCGCTTGAACTCCTATACTCTATCATTTTTAGTAAATTGAAAAATCGAGATTTTAATCCGAAACCAACTCGAGGGTCTTGTACTACATTCATACTACGGCTCCTCAAATTTTTATAATTTAATTCAAGGTATAGATAGGGTAATCATAGCTTCAAAGTTGGGAGTTTAGCGTTTTAAATCGTTTCGAGAACCGTTTACTAAAACGGCTCTAATTCGCTAACCGTAAATCGTATCGATGCGATTCTTGCGTCCATGCAAACTAGAAACAAAAATCTAGAATCTTAGGGGATCAAAATTCCAAAAAATATGCAGTTAAAAATCGGGTCTGGGCAGGGGATTTGTTTTTGGAAAAATCAGCATGGTTTTGTTTGTATTTACAAGATTTCCAAGGCTTTAAACACCTTATCAATACCAACCAAAACCCAAGCAACACTCATTCATCATCTACACACCCTAAACAAGCTTACACCAGTGGATACAAGGTAGGAGAAACCTTGAACAAGCATCAAATCTATTACCCATAAGCTTAAACATGTTACCCATTACTTTAACAACCAAAACAAACCATAATTTCAAGTAATCAAGCACTAAACTCACATTCAAGCTATAACCCATCAAGAACATCAAACTCCAGTTGATAAACATGCTTATAACTCAAAAATAAGTTGGAGAATAGAGGGTTTAGTTACCTAGGAGTGATGTGCTATGCGAGAGCTTCGATTAGAGTATAAGAACGCAAGAAACGGACAAGGCTAGCTCAAGTTACAACTCCTTCTTCTTCCTCCATCTTCAAGCTACGTTTTTTTTCATCTAAAATGGGGGAGGGAGGCTGCTCCTTTGCTTGATAAAAGCTAGGGTTTACTTTATGTTTTAATTTATACTAATGGTTTTGGTCAAAGTGCAAGTTGGTCACTCGAGTTTGCTAACTTTATAAAGCTTCTTCCACACGCTTTGCTTTATTGTTTCTCCTTCAATCTACTCTTCCTTTCAAATTACAATTTATAATCCTTGGATGTAATTTCTAATTGTGCACTTAGTCACCATTTATCATCCCGAATAATCCTCTGAAATTTCAAGTCGTTTGGAATCCGAAAATTTTTACTATTCATCTTGGATCGTTATTAATCACTTAAATCAATATTTCTCCACATTTATTCTTTCCTCAAATCTAATGAATCCCACTTACCTTTATACGTTTCCTAGAGTAAGAATATACCTTCGAAATATTTTTCTGGAATAAATAATTCCTCTATCTCAATTTCTGGAATAAATATTTTTCCTTCGATCCGTTTAGGGGAAAATAAAATTTCCGAATTTCTGAAATCTGACGACGTTTGCATACACTGATTTAATGTGTACATAACTAATATTGATTTAGAATTCCTCCATTCCTTCCATAACATAGGTGGCACGATATATATTTTCTTATTTAGCAAGAGATACTATTCATTGGAAATTTTCAAATTAGTACCAAATTTGGGGTTATTACAGGGAGTATTTAGCAGCTGGTAGCTGTTCCTCTCAAATACTTCGAGACTTTGGGATTAAATGTGGCAAGGTTCCTATTTATTGTGACAACACAAGCACTATCAACATATCAAAGAATCCAGTGAATCATTCGAGAACAAAGCATATCGACGTTCGACATCATTTCATGCGAGACAATGTTGCAAAGGGCAAAATTGAGCTGATTTTTGTCAGTACAGAGTACCAGCTGTTAGGAATATGTTGTACTTGATGATAACTTCACATTCAATCAAATTGTATAAGGTTTTGTAGCTGTTAACGGATGAGGATTTATAACTCTATCTGTTGACAGGTAGCTCATCAACGGATGAGGTTTTGTAGCATACTGCAGTATCTCTATGTTATCAGTTGATAGTGTTTTTATCCACAGTCATGTTGACCATCAACGGATAGGCAGAATAGGGTAGCCAATTGTAAATAAGCTATGCTACGTAATTCTGTCTAAGTGAAAGTGTATCAACAGATGAAGACAAAACTCTATCAACGGATACAACTCAAATCCACTCTATCAACGGATACAGCTCAAGTCTCGATATCAACGGATACAGCTCAATACATCATCAACGGATGTCAGTGTACAATATCAACGGATAATCATTGACACTGTCTTCTATGATAAGCTGGGGATTAGCAGTTGATAAGGACATGTTTGACTGACAGATCACATGGGTTGATAGTAGATACAAAAAGCAGTATGGCAGCCATACTTTGGAAACACAGAAGAAAGAAGCATTCCGTTTACACTATGAATACAAGAAAGGTGCAAGAGACATGTCTGATCACAAGGACAACCTTTCGGCTACATGTGTATTTGGAGTGTAGTAGCAAGTCAACTAGAATTAGATTAATATTATCTTATTCCAATAGTACTTGTAAAACTTGGGATTTATAACCAAGTGTAGCCACTCTTTGTAGACTAAGAAAACAGATACATTTTGCTTAGGGTTTCTATTGAATATTCTTAGAAAGCAAAGAGTTGTAAAACAGAAGCTGTGTACTTTTGTATCACAGAGTTTTCTTCGAATAAAAGCTTCAGGTGGTGCATTTAACCACCTGATTTTTATGTGTTTGTGCATTAATCTTTTTACAGCAATTATCTAAGTATAGATTTCTGGAGTTCTTATCAGAAATTTATAAATATCAAGAATTGTATTCAACCCCCCCTTCTACAATTATACAAGTGTGTAATCTGGGAATAACAATTGGTATCAGAGCAAGCTTCTAACATATTTGAAGTTTAAAGATCAACACACTTCCAACATGTCTAAGAAGGATTATTGAGTAAAGATTCCAGTTCTTGATAGAGAAAATTACTTTCACTGGAAAGTAAAAATGCGTCTACATCTCTCGTCTATTGATGAGGGTTTTGTGGATTACATTGACAAGGGTCCTCACGTTCCAATGAAGACTGCAATAAGAGTTGGCATGGCTGAAGGTGTGCCTAACACTCTCATTCCCAAACCTGTTTCTGAGTGGAGTCTTGAAGATATTACAGAAGTCCACAAAGACAAAAAGACCATGAATATTCTATTCAATGGTCTAGAAACAGACATGGTTGAAAATGTTATTAACTGTACTACCGCCAAGGAAGTATGGGACACTGTTCAAACCCTTTGTGAAGGAACAGAACAGGTAAGGGAAAACAAGATGCAACTACTAATCCAACAGTATGAACATTTTCACTTTAAGAGTGGAGAAACATTGAATGATACATTTAGTAGATTTCAAAAGCTACTAAATGGTTTGAAACTGTATGGAAGAATCTATCAAGTTAAAGATTCTAATCTCAAATTTCTGAGATCACTGCCCAAGGAATGGAAGCCAATGACTGTTTCTCTAAGAAACACTCAAGAGTACAAGACATTTACTCTTGAAAGGCTCTATGGAACTTTAAAGACCTATGAGCTGGAAATGGAGCAGGATGAAGAGATTGAGAAGTCTAAAAAGAAAAGTGGGTCAGTTGCACTTGTTGCCAACTTGGAGCAAAAGGAGGAAAGGACAGAAACTGCTAGTTCTACACCAAACAGGGAGGTTTGTAAAGGTAGAGCAGAATCAAGCAGGAGCAAGGAAAAGGTGTCTGAGGAATTGAATGTTCTTCAGCAGGATGAATTGGATGAGATAGATGAGCACTTAGCTTTTCTATCTAGGAGATTCTCTAAGCTGAAATTCAAGAGAAACTCTGGGGTGGCCAAGCCATTTAACAAGGATTTCTCCACAAGCAACTATGTGGATAAATCCAAAATTAAATGCTACAATTGTGGAATTGCTGGTCACATGATAAGTGAATGCAGGAAACCTAGATCTGAGAACAAGGGAAAGTCAACTGAGGCTGTTGACTATAAGAAGAAATATTTTGATCTTCTCAGGCAGAAAGGAAAGGCATTCTTGACCCAAGAGTATGACTGGGCTGTTGATGACAATCATTCTGATGATGATGTTGAGTTAGTCAACCTTGATTTAATGGCTGATTCTGGAGAGCAGGAAGCAAGTTCAGCTAGCAATCAGGTATTTTCTACTAATCTCTCTGAGCTCACCAAAGAGGAATGCAATAGTGTTATAGATGAAATGTCTACTGAACTATATCACTTAAGTGTTACTCTTAAATCACTTACTAAAGAGAACAATAGGATTAAAGAGTCTAATCTGTTTTTAAGTGATAGAAATGCTGCTCTAGAAACTCAATTTCAAGAATTTGAGAAAATGAGAGTTGATTGCAATAATGCTAAAAGTGAACTTGAAGCTGTGTTAAAAAGAGAACTGATTTTAAAAGACCAGCTTGAAAAAGAACAAGGGATAATTGCTAAATTTCAAAGTTGTAGGAATACTTCTCAAAACATAATAGAAGTTCAGGGAATAGAATCGTTTGTGAAGGATACCTGGACTCAAAAGAAAAAGGAGCTAGAACCTGGCCTTGAGGATCTAGAGACTATTTGTGAATCAACGGATAGTGATCATCCGTTGACAGATGAACTGTCAACGGATGAGAGGTATCCGTCGACTAACAAAAAGTTTGTTAGTAAGAAGGAACTCAGGAAACTGGATATCAAGTATGGTCCAGTCAACAAGAATTTTGTTAGTGGTGAGTGCAGCAAAACCAAATCCAGTGGGAAGGCTAAGGCAGGTGATTTACACAACAAAAAGGCTGTTGGTAAATCAGATAATGAAAAGGTAGAAATTGAGGATAAAAAGAAAAAGAACAGAAATGGTAAGATAGGCATCAACAAGAAAAACAATTACTCTCCTGACAAGTTTGCTCCTAGGAAAACTTGTAGTAATTGTAATAGTGTCAATCATCTATCTTCTAATTGCAAGATTGTCAACAAGGCTCCTGTTCATGTACCTCAACCAATGCCATGTATGCCTGCAATGCCTGGTCTGTATCAAAATGCTAGTTTTTCAAATCCATATGTGAACATGCCATATGTGTCTAATCCTTACTTTCAATCTATGAATGTGCCACAAATGTCATGGAACATACCTAACATGAATAACATGTATGCCAATTTTCCACACATGCATGCATCAAATATTCATGCAAATGAGCATTTGTCAAACCCCATCACTCAAGCATCTACACCTAAGTTGAAGAATGCTAAGAGTGCAAAGTCAAAGGCTAACAAGAAAGGACCCAAGGAAGCTTGGGTACCAAAATCAACTTGATTTGTTTTTGAAATGTGTGCAGGGAAACAGAAGGAATCTATGGTACCTAGACAGTGGATGCTCTAGGCACATGACAGGAGATTCAACCCTGCTCACAGAGTTCAAGGAAGGAGCTGGCCCTAGAATTACCTTTGGAGATGACAGCAAAGGATATACTAAGGGATATGGCCTGATTTCAAAAGACAATGTCATCATTGAAGAAGTGGCTTTAGTTGAAGGTTTGAAGCACAATTTGCTGAGTGTCAGTCAGATTTGTGACAAAGACTATGAAGTAAAGTTCACAAAAGAAGCCTGTGTTGTTTCTGCCAAGGAAGACAACAATGTGGTATTGACAGGCTTTAGAAAAGGAAATGTTTACATAGCTGACTTCAATTCAGCATGCTCAGAATCCATTACTTGTCTCTTCAGCAAAGCAAGTAAGGATGAGAGTTGGCTATGGCATAAGAAGCTGTCACATTTGAATTTTAAAGTTATGAATGATTTGGTAAGAAAATATCTTGCTAGAGGAATCCCTCAATTGGAGTTTGTCAGAGATGGACTGTGTGATGCCTACCAATTAGGGAAACAAAAGAAATCATCCTTCAAAAGCAAGACAGAGTCATCCATTGTTAAGCCTCTTCAATTGCTGCATATGGACTTATTTGGTCCAGTAAATGTCATGTCTATTTCAAAGAAGAAATACTGTCTGGTGATTGTAGATGATTTTTCTAAGTTCACATGGACCTTCTTTCTGCACTCCAAGGATTGTGCAAGTGAAATCATCATCAATCACCTCAGAATACTAAACAATGGTTCTGAAGACAGAGTACAAAGAATCAGGAGTGACAATGGTACTGAATTCAAGAATTCCACAATGAAGATTTTCTGTGAAGAGAATGGAATTGTCCATGAGTTTTCTGCTGCCAGAACACCTCAACAAAATGGGGTTGTTGAAAGGAAAAACAGAACTCTCATTGAAGCAGCTAGAACAATGTTAAGTGAATCAAGGTTACCAACATATTTCTGGGCTGAAGCTGTCAACACTGCATGCTTTACTCAGAATATTTCCTTGGTCAATCAAGCTAGAGGGATGACTCCTTATCAGTTATTAACCAACAAGAAACCAACTTTAGCTTTCCTACATGTCTTTGGATGTAAGTGTTTTGTGCTAAGGAATCATGGAGATAACTTGGGCAAATTTGAAGCAAAGGCAGATGAAGCTATTTTCATTGGATATGCAGCAGGGAAAGCCTACAAGGTCTACAATCTAAGAACCAACATTGTTATGGAATCTGTACATGTTGTGTTTGATGATCAAAAGATTCTAGGCCTAAATGATGAAGGTTCCCATGAAAAGTTGGAATTTGAGAATGAAGGTGAAGGAAGAATGTACTATGATGATGATGAGGACAATGAAGATCATGACCACAGAGATCCACCTAGAGCTGTTATACCAACTAGAAGTGATGCTTACACTGAAAATGAAGCATCCGTTGACAGTCATTCTGCAACATCCGTTGACACTATTAGAGATGCATCCGTTGACAGAGATTCTCAAGCATCCGTCGATAGGCAAAATGATGCATCCATTGACAGTCAACTTCATAATTCAGCAAGGACAACAAACTCAGGGGGAGTTTCTCAAGGTCAAAATTCAATGCTAAATCAACATGATCATGCTCATGGAAATGAAGCAACCTAATCAAGATCAAACCTTCCACCTGCAAGAAAATGGACTAGAGATCATCCATTTGAGTTAATCATTGGTGAATCAAATTCAAGAGTCCAAACTAGAAGGGCCACTCAAGCAGAATGTCTATATAGTAGCTTCCTGTCTCAAGAGGAACCTAAGAAAGTGGAAGATGTCATAGGTACTAGGTACTAAACCAGATTGGGTGTTAGCAATGCAAGAAGAGCTAAACCAATTTAAAAGAAATAAAGTATGGAAACTTGTGCCCAAACCTGATGATAGAAGTGTCATAGGTACTAAATGGGTTCTCAAGAATAAGATAGATGAAAATGGCATAATTGTGAGGAATAAAGCTAGATTAGTGGTAAAAGGCTACTCTCAAGAAGAAGGAATAGATTTTGATGAAACTTTTGCTCCAGTGGCAAGACTTGAGGCAATAAGAATCTTTCTAGCCTATGCAACACATGCCAATTTCAAAGTTTATCAGATGGATGTCAAAAGTGCCTTTCTAAATGGGGAACTGGAAGAAGAGGTCTATGTCCATCAACCTCCTGGCTTTGAGGATCCAGAATTTCCAGGATATGTATATCTTCTCATGAAAGCACTTTATGGTTTGAAGCAAGCACCAAGAGCCTGGTATGACACTTTATCTCAATTTCTTTTGGAGAACCACTTCACTAGAGGTACAGTAGATAAAACCTTATTTCATAGGAATATTAATGGCTCTTCAATACTTGTTCAAATCTATGTAGATGATATTATTTTTGGGTCTACAGATGAGAAGCTTTGCAAAAAGTTTGCCAAACTTATGCAAAGTAGGTATGAAATGAGCATGATGGGTGAATTAACTTACTTTCTTGGCCTACAAGTAAAGCAAGTTAATGAGGGCATTTTCATAAGTCAAACAAAATATATTTATGATCTCTTAAAGAAATTTGACTTAATGGATTGTACATCTGCAAAAACACCTATGGCCACTGCAACTAAGCTTGAGTTGAATACTAAGGAAAAGTCTGTGGACATCTCAAGCTATAGAGGCATGGTAGGTTCACTTCTATACCTAACAGCTAGTAGACCTGATATAATGTTTTCTACTTGTCTTTGTGCTAGATTTCAAGCTGACCCTAGAGAGTCCCACTTAATAGCTATTAAAAGAATCTTCAGGTATCTCAAGGGAACACCAAACCTTGGCATTTGGTACCCAAGAGAATCTGGTTTTGATCTAACTGGCAATTCAGATGCAGATTATACAGGTTGCAGAGTTGATAGGAAAAGTACTACAGGTTCCTGTCAATTTCTAGGAAACAGGCTTGTTTCATGGTTCAGTAAGAAACAAAACTCAGTCTCCACTTCTACAGCTGAAGCTGAGTACATTGCTGCTGGAAGCTGTTGTGCACAGATTCTATGGATGAAAAACCAACTCATTGACTATGGTCTAAAAGTTGAGAAGATTCCAATTTTCTGTGACAACACAAGTGCTATTGCCATCACAGGGAATCCAGTGCAACATTCGAGAACCAAGCACATTGACATCAAATACCACTTCATTAGAGAACATGTGATGAATGGTACAGTAGAAATGCACTTTGTGCTAAGTGAAATGCAGCTTGCAGATATCTTCACCAAGCCTCTTGATGAATCCACATTCACAAGATTGGTAGGTGAGCTAGGTATGCTTAACTTGTCATAATTTCTAGTGATATTTGATTTCACTGCATTGCAGCTAGGAATGTGTTTTGATTTTCTTGAGAATTAAAAACTCTCAGAAAATTTCTTTGTCTTTAGAAATTTTGTCCAAGGCAAAATTATCTTATCAACGGATATCCTTTATCCGTTGATAGCATAAACACATTCCTAGATTTTTGTATATCAACGGATAACAGCTTATCCACGTCATCAACGGATAAACTGTTTCTCAACCGTTCAATCCATATCCGTTGATATACATATTTTCTTTTAAATATAACCGTTGGTAAACGTGTATCTATATATGACTGGTTATATTTATTTTCTTTTATTATTTGACAGTTACTTTTGACCAACGAGTAATTACTTTTAATTATTTCATTTTCAATTCTTGAAAAGTATAAAAGGCTGTCTTGTGCTCTCACATCTCACTTTTATCGACTTTCAAGATTCTCTTAAGTAAACTGCATCTTCTTCTTCACAAAAACTCTCTGCAACAAAAGTTCAAACTCTTCAATGGCGCCTATTGTTAAGATGATGTCTTCCACTGGGTTCACCTATGAGAAGAACAATTTCGCTGCCTATGTCGATACAGTGAATGCCCCAGAAGCTTATCACACCATGATGAATTTTGTGAAGAATTGTAAACTTTCGTATGCTATGACTGCCACCACTCCTCTAATCCACGAAGTAATCGAAGAGGTGTGGGCATCTGCTGAGTACAATGGCACAGATGGTACAATTGCTTTTTCTCTAAAGGGTAAAAACTATGTAGTTAACTCTGATGTGATAACTGCCTGTTAAAAATTGCCTGAGAATAACTGTATGAAAGTACCCACTGATGCTGAAATAGTTGCCATGCTTAATTCCATAAATTATGCCCTTAGTACTGATAATTTAGGAAAAATTGCTAGGAAAGGGATGGTTAAAGAATGGAGTTATTTTTGTGATGCCTTCATTAAAACTTTTTCAGGCAAAATTAGTAACTTTGATGATGTTACCCATTCCATGCTAGTTATGCTGTGTATGCTTCTGACTGATAAATTCTATAACTTTGGCACACTAGTCATGTATGAGATAGCAGTAAAATTAGGTAAAAAGGAAACTAGGGGCAAGAATATCTATTTTGCTAGATTTTTGATGCTCTTAGCACTGCATGTATCTGAGAATAAGCTATCTATTGCTAACCCAGATAGCAAGTTCACATGTTTTGTTCAGGAGAAGAGAGTCTTAAGTGATTTAATTCGAATGAACTCCAATGCAGAGGTACAATTGGTATACCTACCAATTGTTTAGGTAACTCTTTCTAACCTTGAAACTCCTATCTCTAACCCCCAAATTTCTTTGCCTTCCTCAGTCACAATGGAGTCTGTAGTAGTGACCAAACAGGCTCCTACCCAAGTAACTAAAACAAAAGTTTCCAAACCAAAATCTAAGAGACAAACCTCAGGTGTTTCTCAAAAAGCACCTGTTGCAAAAACTACCACAACTCTTGAGGGGAGTGTGAAGGAGGTAGTGAGTGGTGAGGGACAGGGTGCAAGCCCTAAGAATAAGGTGGGTGAGGAAATTGCACCAAATAGCCAAGCCCAAGTTACATCCTCTCAACAGGGTGTGACTACTAGTTCTACAACAACTCTGCACAAAAGGGTAAGGGACACTAGCCCTCTCTCAAAAACCTATGAAAGAAGAGTAAAATCTAAAACCATAGGGGAAGCACAGGGTGCACACACAGTACAGCAAACTGTACCTTCTCAAATTCAGTTTGATGTGACTTCAATAAATGTGGAGTCACAGCCCCTTGATCTTAACCTTCAAATCGATACACATTACAATCCACCATCACCAACTCCATCTCTGGATGTGGATATGATATCTACATCAATTCCTGATTCTCCATCTTTAAGATTCTTGGATAAGCCCCACTCTGCAATTGGTGGTCATCATCTTTTAGATGATTTGTTGGGCCATCAACCTTCCATTCCTGAATTCACAACAACATCTGTGGCCTCATCTTTAAAATCAATCTCCACAGATTCAGTGTTGGTTTTCACTTCAACGGATATTATCATTCCTTCATCAACGGATATCCTTCATCCGTTGACAAGTGTTTCTCCATCAATGGATGCGCCTCTGTCTAGCCATCCGTTGACAGCTATAACTACTCCATCAACGGATATTCCTTATCCATTGATAACTCACTCTATCACTACTATATCTGACATTCCTGTGTCAAGTGTGGAGGAGTTCTCAGTAGTTGAAACACTTTTAGGATTGAGGGAAGGGAGTGAGAGGCTGCCTTGTGAGCAGGCAAAAGGAGAGGCAAATAATGAGAGGCTGACCATTTCTTCAGGTCAGGCAAAAGGAGAGCAAGAGAGTTCCACCTTAGTAGGTGAAGGTGAGGGTGTGAGAGGTGTGAGCCAGGGGGA
The DNA here is from genome assembly GCA_036435485.1 of Saposhnikovia divaricata. NCBI lineage: Eukaryota > Viridiplantae > Streptophyta > Magnoliopsida > Apiales > Apiaceae > Saposhnikovia > Saposhnikovia divaricata. The sequence goes on along the minus strand of CM071595.1, from coordinate 60,970,354 downwards.
GCCCCTGATGCAAGAACAGAGAGATGAGAGGAGAGAAGGGACTACAGGAGAAATAAGGCAGGAAGATTCAGCCATTGCAAGTGAGTTAATGGAGGTTAATGAAGCTTCTAAAGAGATGGAATTTCGACAAGAATATCAGTCAATCATTGACTCCATCTCTTTGGATCCTGAAACCTTTACTCATCCTGTTTCTGCTTATCAAATCATGGCACAACAGGGCAATGTGGAGGCAGAGGAGGCAATGCACCTATAGCACACCTCACAATCTCTACAAAGAGCAAAGGATGCTTTGACAACTCTGTCTTCAAATGCTAACAGTGAAGAGTTTGGCAATAATGACAGTGACAGCACAGCAAATGATGAAGAAGTCAATGTGGGTGATACTCCAGACTGGCTATTTTCTACTGCCACTGTGGCTGGTGACTTCAATGTGGAGATTGTGAAGCAATATCAATCTGCTAGGGCTGAGCACCAAAATGCAGATCCACAGAGAAAGGCTGTCCTTCAGCAAATAATGGACTCCCTGAAACTTCAGAAAATGCACATGGTCATTCAAAGAACTCAATAGGATGAGGTCCAAACTGCAATTAGAGAAATGAAAGTGGAACTAGATGCCAGGATTGAGGCACTAGCCCCTACTACCACTCAGAAGGTGCTGACTAGCAAACTATTGAAGGAAGATAGCCTGGCCAAATCTGTTCAGCATCTCTCCTCCAGAGTGGATGGTATGGAATCTCAGATGCAAACACTCATTGCCAATCAAGCCAAACAGACTGAGCTACTGGAAAGGCTGCTTGCAGCCTCATCTTCAGCCCTTGATGCTAACAAAAAGGGGGAGAAAAAGGTAGAAGAGGTTGCAGCTACTTCTAGTCACATTCTAGCTTCCAGTAGCAAGATAGCACAAAGTGAGGGGGAGCAACAGCCAATGATAGTGGTCAATCCAAAAGAATTTTCTATAGAGGCTTCCCCTGTGAAGAAACAAAATGCTTTGCCTGTGATTCCTGACCTATCAGAAATCTCAGATGGTGAAAGGCAAGCCAGAATAGAGGCCTTAGAGATGATCAACAAGGAGGCAAATGAAAGAATGATGAGAACAGAAAGAATGATCAATGAATCAATTGTATCAAATCTGTTCTATACTCAGTCCTCAGCTCCAACAATATCAACTACAATTCTGAAGGTGCTCACTCCAGAGATTGTAGCTCCTACTTTCTATGATGCTGAACCATCTTATGTCAAAGAATTTGAACCATACATCAAAACCAGAGCCTACTCTCCACCAAAGGCAAATGGGAAGAACAAGTTACAATTGGACTTTCCATTTCCCAAGGATGATGAAGGAAAGCTAATGGGAAAGCAAATTAAGGAGTTCAAGGAAAATGCCAATAGAAGTGTAAGAGAATGGATGGCTGTAATAATAAGGAATGGAAAAGTCTTAAACATATCCAATAGCCATCCTAGATTTGTTGAAGCAAAAAGAGAGGAGACCTCCAGACTTCTCAGGGAAGCTCATCCAAGTGAAGAAAATCAATATGAAAACTCAAATGAGAAGCAAGCCAGGCTGGCTCAGGAGTTAATGGATGAGGTAGATGATGAAATGAGGGAACCTGAGGAAGTCCCCAAATCCAAAAGGAAAGTGAAATCAGTCCCCAAATCCAAATCTAAGAGAATGAAATCAAAGGCAAGGAGGCCTGTCTCTCCAGAAATTGAAAGCAAGGAGACAGTTGGCTCATCACAACCTATTTCTGTAAAAGTATTCAACCCAGCTGTGAATTTCCATGGTGATCCTATAATACCTAAAGAGGAACCAATGAATCTTGACTCCATTGAGGTTCCTTCATTCTTGCTGAAGCCTCAACAGAAGCCTATACAGAAGAAAAGGATACCAAGGAAGCAACCTTCAAAGGAACCAATTCAAGTTGCTAGGGTACCTGCTATTGTCAAGCAGCCAATCTTGGAAAACAAGGATGATTTTATCTATCAGGCAGATATTGAAGAATACTCTGGCATGAATCTTTATCTGGATGAATTGTCAGAAGTAAGAGGAATTGACAAATATAAACATTTGCCTGAGAGATTGGTCTTTGTATACAAGGGAGGAAAGGAAAGGACATGGCCACTACAGAGGGTTCTTGGAGAAAATTATCTGACCTTAACCAAAGTGTTCTCTGCAATCAAGAGATACACAGGGTTCTCCAAGATAGCAAAAGGGGAGATACTGGACAGAATAGAACAGATAAGGAGGGAATGGAACTCACCATCAAGTCTACCAAGGAAGATGAAGATCCCATACAATGGACAGAAAATCCACCTTCAACCCTTCTGGATGATGGAGTTCAGGGATGAAGATGGTAACAGGAGATTCTTCAGGTTAGAAGACCAACTATCAAAGTCTAGTTCTCAATACCTGAGATGGTTACAACAAAAGCTAAATCCAAAGGTTGATGAAGAAGATGCCTTCTATAGGCAACTCCAAATGCAGATTGAGTCCAACTCTGCCAAAGAAGGAAAATCAAGGGTGATGCCAACAAGAGAAAAGAAACAGTCTTAATCTGCTCAGTCTAGAGGAGCACTTCTCTGTAAATTTCTCAAACTTTCAGTTTTTAATTTTTGTAGCTTAATACAATTTTTGCATTGTTATATATATATATATATATATATATATATATATATATATATATATATATATCTTTGCATTGTTATATATATATATATATATATATATATATATATATATATATCTTTAGGAATGTTTTGTTATCATCAAGGTCCTGAATTTATGCTTTATTGCCATCAAGTATAAATTGGGGGAGATTGTTAGGAATATGTTGTACTTGATGATAACTTCACATTCAATCAAATTGTATAAGGTTTTGTAGCTGTCAACGGATGAGGATTTATAACTCTATCCATTGACAGGTAGCTCATCAACGGATGAGGTTTTGTAGCATACTGCAGTATCTCTATGTTATCAGTTGATAGTGTTTTTATCCACAGTAATGTTGACCATCAACGGATAGGCAGAATAGGGTAGCCAATTGTAAATAAGCTATGCTATGTAATTCTGTCTAAGTGAAAGTGTATCAACAGATGAAGACAAAACTCTATCAACGGATACAACTCAAATCCACTCTATCAACGGATACAGCTCAAGTCTCGATATCAACGGATACAGCTCAATACATCATCAACGGATGTCAGTGTACAATATCAACGGATAATCATTGACACTGTCTTCTATGATAAGCTGGGGATTAGCAGTTGATAAGGACATGTTTGACTGACAGATCACATGGGTTGATAGTAGATAAGAAAAGCAGTATGGCAGCCATACTTTGGAAACACAGAAGAAAGAAGCATTCCGTTTACACTATGAATACAAGAAAGATGCAAGAGACATGCTTTCGGCTACATGTGTATTTGGAGTGTAGTAGCAAGTCAACTAGAATTAGATTAATATTATCTTATTCCAGTAGTACTTGTAAAACTTGGGATATATAACCAAGTGTAGCCACTCTTTGTAGACTAAGAAAACATATACATTTTGCTTAGGGTTTCTATTGAATATTCTTAGAAAGCAAAGAGTTGTAAAACAGAAGCTGTGTACTTTTGTATCACAGAGTTTTCTTCGAATAAAAGCTTCAGGTGGTGCATTTAACCACCTGATTTTTATGTGTTTGTGCATTAATCTTTTTACAGCAATTATCTAAGTATAGATTTCTGGAGTTCTTATCAGAAATTTATAAATATCAAGAATTGTATTCAACCCCCCCTTCTACAATTATACAAGTGTGTAATCTGGGTAGCTGATATCTTCACAAAACCGTTAGCTGAGGAACATTTTGTTGTGTTGCGTCGTGGGTCAGGCATGTGCAATGTCTAGCCAGCTCGCTTCTACTGAATTTCGGGTATTTTTTAAATTCAAAGTTTTATTGTTTTATACATAATTTATTTCGAATATATGCAACTTTGAATTGTGGTCGTAGTGAAGGTCTTGATTGGTGTATTCTTGATAAGTGCGTTAATCATTTTATATTTTATAGATTCCTAATAATTATCACTCTGAATTTATTTGACCTGCTATATGCGTATTTATTTGCACTATTATTTGTTTAATATATTTCTTGTATTTATCTGTTTCGCATAGATATGTTTCATTTTATTCGGGTTTGGGTAGTTAGCAAATTTAATCCTAAATCTACTACTCCCCTTAGTTATCTTAAAAAAGGAATAAAAGATATACTTTCTATCCGACCCCTCTCCCTCCGTCCCCAAAGTAAATCTAGGGTTTTACTCTGGTTTTTTTTTAATCGATACACATTCTCGTTCGTTTCGTTTCTCTTCATTGTTCGTACTATGAAGAATACTCGTGCAAAGAAGACGGTTACTCCTACTGAGTCGAAGAATAAGAAAGGGAAAAACAAGAGGCTGCATGATGAGGAAGATGAATCGTTGGTTCAGTTGAAAGCGGTGATGAGATTTCTGGGGTTCAAAAATCTGAGAATCGAGATGGTCCATCTGCAAAGCGATACACGTATGCGATTGTGTTCGTTCCTTCGTCTCTTGAAGCTCGGTTCAATAAACTTGGTTTGGGAAATCGTAAAGTCATCTTTGGTCACCCAATCGCAGGTAATATCTATTCTAAGTGTGGTGTCATTGGTCTTTTTGCTAAGTTAGGGTTCGAATCGTTTGTTAAGGATTTACCTCGTGATTGTTACCCTAATTGCATTTACGAGTTTTATGCTAATTTGGATGTTGTTAAGGCTGGAAGTTAGGTGTCGTATGTTCATGGTACTAAGATTATGCTTACTGTGAATGTGCTAAACTCTATTCTGGGTATTGACAATCCTTCGTCGTTATCTATTTGTACTAAGAAGGGTCCGTTTGAAATTGAGGGTTTTTCTGCACTTGATCAATTGAAAGTTCTTCGTGGTGTGTCTGATCTTTCTGAGTTTGTTGCCCCCACTACAAACATTGTGTTACCCATAGCTCATTTGTTGTTTAAGATATGTCTTGCAAATATTAATCCACGTCTCGGTAGTCGGTCTAATTTTGCTGGACAAGATGTTACTGCTTGTGCTATGATTCTGGATGGTAGGCAATTTGATTTGTTTGCTTTGATTTTAAAGAATATGTTTGATGTTTTTGATGAGCACAAAGAGCCTGGTCTTCCATATGAGCTTTTGATTACTCGTGTGTTTGAATGGTATGGTGTTGACCTTCGTGAGACTGATAAGGAAAGTGCAAAAGATTTTTTGGTGAGTTTGAAATAGTCTCATTTGAAAGTGGAAACTGATGGTACTTTAGTTCAGATGGAACTTCCTCCACCCTTAACTCCTGCTAATCCATCTACTTAGGGTCTAAAAAGTTGCTATGAGATTTCGATGTCTGAGTTTATGAAGGATGTTCGTGCTGGGTTAAACAAGATTGATAGGCGCATTGATGATAATGCTGATGAGATGTGATTTCTTCGTGAGTTGGTGTTTGGTTCCAACACTCCTGTGTTCAAGACTCGTGCTACTGTGTCTCCTGTGCGTGATTTTCACATGTTTGCTAAAACTGTGGTTCGTGAAGCAGCTGTTAAGGATGCTTCTACAGTGGACAATGCTGGTGTGGATGTTGCAGAAGATGAGGAGAAGCTTGGTGAGGAGAATGACGATAATATCGTTCCTTAAATTTCTTTCTTTTAATGATTAAGGGGGAGAAGATTTTAGGATGGTTTACGGGTTGATGTTTAAGTATTTTGTTTTGTTTTCTGAACTTAACTTGCTTCTGAACTTGGTTTAGTTTAAATTATGATGTAAGGTTGCTAAATGGTGAACTAGTTGTTTGTTTAATTTGAACTGGTTGGTTGTTTAATGTTATGTGAAGTTTGATGTTATTTGTGTTATAGTATTATCTATGTTAATCTCTACATGTTTACATGATTTAGGGGGAGATTTTTTTTTCTCATAAAATTGTTGTGTAATCATCAAAAATGGGGAGATTGAAACCCTAAGATTTTGATGATCACATGTTTCTAGCAAGCTGGTTATATTATGTTGGACTAACATGTTTTGCAGGATCGTAATTATTTTTTTTCTAAGCAAAACAGGGTTAAGCAGTAAGCTGGCAGAGTTAGACAGCAGCAAGCTTTCTAGGTTCAGAGTCCAGTATTTCCAGGAGACTTGATTTAGCGGATATCTGTTAGATATTATAGTGTGTAAGGACTCTATCGGTTATAAAACGTATATATATATATATATGTATATGGGCTCAACGTTTTTCAAAATCATTTTAATCATATATATTTACATATTCTTTGTATTATCCCTATTAATCAGGAGTTTGTTTCTCAAACGTTTTCTCTCATTAACAAACTCTATCTTTCTGGTTACTTATCTTCAGCTGACTATACTTACAACGTTCTTATTCTTCAAACATCATCTGTTTTTCAAATCTGTTTCTATACGTTAGTTTCTTTAACGTTAGATATTTTAAACCTTAGATTTGAATTATACTTGCAACTAATTCGTGAGACTTTGTGTCAAGACCGTTGTTGAATGTTTAGTTCAGATATATCGTTTAGTATAAATAGACTTGTGTGGTTTTCCTTTCAAGGTTGTTGAACGACGACAAAAAAGAAACAAAAATGCTAATTTTTGAACTGATTAGAAATATCTTATATTCTTATGCTCTATATATATACATATCGATTTATATCTTTGTTAGAGTTCATAGTTTCAATTGTAATTCATTAAATCTTGTATTATTCAACGTGTAAGTTGGTAGTTGCTGGATTGGGAAGCTTGGACACAAGGGTTCAGGGAACTAGAGGCTAGAGAAGTCGATACTTTGGAAGTATAAGACTTAGAGGGCATTAAGTTCGAGGAACAGGGGTTGTCAGCAAGCTGCAGTCAGTAACTGGGAGAATCAGGGAGATATATTATTGTATCGTGTAATTGTAATTATTTGTGATCAATAATATATTCCTTTACCGAGTTGGTAGAGGACCAGGACGTAGACCATTAGGAGATAGGGGTCGAACCTGGCTAAAATTGCTGTGTGTTCTTTACATTCTGCACTTTATCTTTACTGCTCTGCATTACTTAGCTAGCTGCCATAATATTGATTTTGCATATTGTATTAACTCAGTAAGCTGCCAGACAGCATTTCAGACTGATTTGCCTTCAAACAGTCAAGTAACTTGGTAATTATTAAAATTGGTCATTGTTAGTCATAACACCTATTCACCCCTCCCCTCTAGGTGTGCATTTTCATTGAATTTTTCACATTTACTTTTAGTTGAAACTATTAGCTTTTATAAACACCTAAAAATATCAATCGTATCATATCTTCTAATCATTACTATTTCTTTTCGAATTAAAACACGTTACCTTTTTGATTTAAAACTAATCTTACAATCATTAATATATACCCGAAAATATCACACCATATTTTTCAATTATTAATAAAATATATTAAAAATTCGTATATGTTATTTCTAATAAGGAAACATTAGTATAATCCGTAAACATAAGTATATTAAATTATATTAAATTAAAATTAAAGAAATTATTAAAAATAATGATTATATAAAAATATAATTGTAATATAATAAAATTTATAACATAGTAAAAGAAACCGTATATCGTGGGCATCGAAAATTTTTCGGTTCGATTTTGTCCTAATTAACAAAATAAATAAAATAATTAATGATAATTAGCCAATTGCCTTTTTTTAATTAATAATGTTTACTTTTAATTGATGATTTTTAGTAAAATCTTAGAAAGTTAGATTTTTTGTACCTGTTTTTTGATACTTCGTGAATTTATTAATTTACTCTTTATTATAAAGAAAATATATACTATATCTATATACAATAAAACACCTAAAATAAATACTAACATAATATAATTAATGGTAATTAATCGATTGTCTTTTTCACATTTACTTTAAGTTGAATATATTATATTTTATAAACACCTAAAAACATCAATCGTATCATATCTTCCAATCATTAATATTTCCTTTCAAATTAAACACGTTACCTTTTTGATTTAAAAATAATTTTACAATCATTAATATATACCCGAAAATATCACACCTTATTTTTCAATTATTAATAAAATATATTAAAAATCCGTGTATGTTGTTTCTAATAAGGTAACATTAGTATAATTCGTAAACATGAGTATATTACATTATATTAAATTAAAATTAAAAAAATTATTAAATATAATGATTATATAAAAACATAATTGTAATATTAAATAAAATTTATAGCATTGTAAAAGAAACCCGTGCATCGCGGGCATCGAAAGTTTGTCGATTCAGTTTTTGGCACAATCATCCTAATTATTAAAATAAATAATATAATTAATGATAATTAATAATTGTCTTTTTTAATTAAAAAATGTTTAATTTTAATTGATGATTTTTAGTAATATCATAGACCGTTAGATTTTTAATAAAAAATCATAATCGTTAGATTTAATGATTAGATATATTATATGAATTAATTAATTTACTAAAATTTCAAGGTTCGAATTCCATCAACGACATGTTTATTTGAAAATTTTATATAAGTTTCAAAGCATGCATATCATTAATTTAATTTATATTAAAAATTAAATTTAAATAAAATATTCTAAATAATAATTATATAAAAATATAGTTGTAACATAAAATAAAATGGGATATTTACAGAAATACATAAGATTTTAACAATTCTTTCCAATTTTACTACCATCCAACTATTATTTCACTTCTATAAAATCATTTTTTCAAAAATACTACCTCATTATAATTTTATGTTTTCAATATTCCAAAAATACTACCTGCCTCAGTTGCAACTTTTGCAACCTCATTTGCAACTTCGATGCTACAAATTTCTGATTGCAAGTTCCGGATTTCAGATGTCATTTTCGATCACTTTTTCGGAATATATATATATATATATATATAGGGTCTTGTTCTAATAGAAACTAACTTAGAATAGAAACTAGAAACTAAACCTAAATTAAATATTTCAAGCTAATCTAATGACCAAATTAGGGGTACTCCAATACAAAAAACGTTTAAAATTATTGTCTCTATTCAACAAAAATATAAAAAATATTAAAAAATATTAAAAAAAAAGTTACTGTTCACGTGATGACGTGGCACGTGAACAGTAACTTTTTTTAAAATTTTTTTTATTTTTTTTTATATTTTTGTTGAATAGAGCCAAGAATTTTAAACGTTTTTTGTGAAGGTGCCCCTAGCGGGGCCATTAAAATAAATGAAATATAATTTATTTAGTGTAGGTTTCTAGTTTCTATTCTAAGGTTGGTTTCTATTTGAACGCTAGCCTATATATATATATATATATATATATATATATATATATATATATATATATATATATATATATATATATATATATATATATATATATATATATATATATATATATCGAAAATGACATCTGAAAACTGGAATTTGCAACCAGAAATTCGTAACATCGAAGTTGCAAATGAGGTTGCAAGACCCCGCCAGGGTCACCCATAATTGGTGGATTTGGGTTGCAAGGCCCCGCCAGGGGCACTCATAATTGATGAATTTCTGATTTGCAACTTATAGTTTTCAGTTGCAACTTTTGCAATCTCAGTTGCAACTGAGGTTAAACCTCAGTTGCAACTTAGTTGCAACTTTTGCAACCTTAGTTGCAACTTTTACAACCTTGCAACCTCAGTTGCAACTGAGGTTGAACTTTTGCAACCTTGCAACCTCAGTTGCAACCGTGCAACCTCAGTTGCAACTTTTGCAATCTCAGTTGCAACTTTTACAACTGAAAACTGAAAGTTGCAAATCAGAAATCCACCAATTATGAGTGTCCCCCTTGCAACCCAAATCCACCAATTATGAGTTCCCCTGGAGGGGCCTACAACCTCATTTGCAACTTCGATACTACAAATTTCTGATTGCAAGTTCCGGGTTTCAGATGTCATTTTCGACCACTTTTTTGGAATATATATATATATTCCAAAAAACTTGTCGAAAATGACATCTAAAAACTGGAACTTGCAATCAGAAATTCGTAGCATCTCAGAAATTCGTAGCATTTCGACTAGTTTTTTGGAATCTATATATATATATATATTCCAAAAAAGTGGTCGAAAATGACATCTGAAACCCGGAACTTGCAATCAGAAATTTGTAGTATCGAAGTTGCAAATGAGGTTGCAAAAGTTGCAAATGAGGAATGTAGTATTTTTGGAATATTGAAAACAAGGTCGGTATTTTTAGAATTTTAGAAAGGTTGGTAGTATATATTTAAAAATCCAATAGTTAACATGGGTAGTTTTGAAACTATCCCAAATAAAATTTGTTACATATCAAAAGAAAAATCCATACATTATAAGCTAGTTGCTTTAAATTATGCACAGTATAATATCTTTTTTCAAATTGTAAAAATATACCAAAGATATTATGTAATTACAGAATTTGGTCATTTAATTACAATACATCATTAGAGTATACTAAATTAAGCTGCCTAATATATTTAGTGACTTTTTCTCTAAAATATGTAGCATGTTATTCAGTTACTTAAAAATTATAGTATTCTCTCCATTCCTCACTATTGATTTTTAATTTTTAAAAGTAAAACATTTAAGTTTGCCATACATTATGCATTATTTATTAACATTTTGATCAATTTAAAAACTACATCGGATAATGCATCAAATATTCTTTCTAATAATATTTTTAAATAAATTTTATATTTCTTAATAATTATCAATTCATCTTAAAAAATAGTCAAAGTTGGATTATTTTGACAATAATATTTTAAAAATCGTTACTTTCTGTGGAACAAAAGAAGTAACATATGTACTCTTTTAATTTGTGATAATTAAGCACAGTTTAATATCTTTTTACAAAAAGTAAATATACAAAAGATATTATGTAATTATAGAATTTGATCATTTAATTACAATACATTATTAGGGTATACTAAATTAAGCTGCCTAATTATATATTTAGTGACATTCTCTCTAAAATATGTAGCATGTTATAACTAAAAATTATAGTATTCTCTCCATTCCTCAAATAATGGTGATTTTTAATTTTCACAAATAAAACACATTTAAGTTTGATCATAAATTATATATTATTTATTTACATTTTGGTCAATTTAAAAACTATATCGGATAGTGCATCTAATATACTTTATAATGATATTTTTTAATAATTTTTATATTTCATAATAATTATCAATTAATAGTCAAAGTTGGGTTATGTTGATTATAATATTTTAAAATTCGTCACTTTGTGTGAAACAAAGGAAGTAATATGTGTAACGCTTTAATTTATGATTGGTTCTGCAAAATTGCATAAAATTCATTTTTTAGAATAAAATTCAAATTTGAGATAAATTATCCCAATTTTTCCTCCATCCAAATGGTGATCCAATTTGGATTTGATTTAATATTAAAACAATTGATTTGTTATTTGTATATATTTAGTTAGTTAAATTTACAATTGATTTATGGTTTTTTATTTAATGTATTAATAATAATGTGTAATTAATAGTTAATAAATTTTTTTACCTTTTTTTTTGCTAATTGATTACACACACACACCACAGGAATCGAATCTTGACCCTTGTGTTAGAGAGGTAAGAGTCTTACCACTGGACCAACCCTTTGTTGGTAATAAATTTAATTTTTAGAGTAAAACTTATAACAATGACAAAAATATATTTCATAAATTTAAATAAAAGTACATTAAATGCATAAAATGAAAACTAAATTTATTGCAATAAATTAAAAATACAATATAATTTGCATCCCTCATTTTTACCCTAAATACAATCTTGCATATATTGTTTAATAAATTGCACTTTGCATGGCTTAACTTTATATAACAAGTCAAATTACAACATTTCATAATATTTTTGGTAAAATGAAATATTAATTTTATTAGATAAATGAAAAAATATGGTATAAAACCATTACAGAGATTATATATAAATTCTTATTTATACATGTTACTAATTTAATATCATAAAATTTATAGATTGTTAGTTAATATTATTTATTGATCATTAACTAATAAATGTATACTTTTACAAAATTAAAAATTGAAATTTGATCTTGTAAATTTGGTGAGGGGTATAATATATGATAAGTATAAAATCTATGAAGTAATTTATAATTTTTCATCCTTAAACCTAAGGGTGAAGGTCCTAAATCAAAAATAAATAGTGTTGGTTCAAAATAATGATTATCACAAAATTGGTCCTTTTTATCAATGTGATACGGAGTTTTGTGTTCCGTATTAGCTGGATATGCTGCACGCAGATCTGTATTAGCTGGATACTCAATTTCGTCTTTCGTTTTGTAAAGGATACGGACGATCATGTACCGTGATATGATTCTGGCACGCGGTATTGTGCTGCACACCCAGCAAAAACGAAACACAATACACCGTATTTGTAACAGAAACGTTAGGCGAAATAGCGTATTATCCCATATATCATGTTACACGAATTAACGTGTTCTTTCAGTAAATCGGGCCAACTGCTCTGAAAAAGTATATATTTCGGTAATTTTCTCTAAACCTAATTATTTTAATTTTGTATTTTGACAATAAATATGTAAGGGATTGTATTTAGATTTATTTTTCAAAATTAAGAATGCAAAATGCAATTTATGAAGCTAAGTATACACAGTATTTGATTAGAAATTGGAGGATGCAAACTACAAATTACTCAAAATGTTTTCATGATCTTGATTAAAAAAAAAACCCAATAGTTTGAGAACAAAACAAAAGAACTCCATTCCTATCAATCTTACTTTCAAAATCAATCTTACTTTCAAAATGTATAAAAGAATAGTAGAAACGGTCTTAAACAATACGAAATTTGCAAACGGTCATCCATATTTTTGTTTGTATTTTCATTTCGAATTATCGAATATGGCCTAAGATTCAAAAAAACCAAAGCATCCGTAACGGCCATAAAGTTTGAGTTTCACATCCCACATTATACATACAAATCTACTTGCAAGTTACACAACATCCAAAACAATACAAAACCCTCTCTCTCTCTCTCTCTCTCTCTCTCTCTCTCTCCAGTCTCTACATACCACATACAACACATTCTGTTTTGCATCTCACCTGCCGGCCACATTACACACACTAGTAAGTACATTACTACTATACACTCATCTTTCTGTATCTATACATTTACATAACTTTACATGTTTGGATTATCATTAACCTAGATTCTGTTTATTTAATTCCACTGTCTATACACACAATGCGCCTTTCCCTTTTCTGTATTGGATTTATATTCATCTATCTATTCATGTTTATTGTTAGACTAGTTTCACTTGATTACTGTATGTGTTTTTTCTCTCAGATTTGATTTGATTGAATTGAGTTGAGTTCAGTTGACCTAACTGTTTAAATTGATTGTAATTGGATTGAAGAAATGGAGTCTAATGGAAGTAGAAGAGGTGGAGGTAGTTTCGTGTCGATTTCGCCATCGCAGACTCCGAAATCGAGTGAGAAAGCTATCAGAGATCTGCGATCCGAAGGCGGAAATGCTAGTTTTAAGCACGAGAATAGAGGAGATAAAGGTGTTAATGTGCAAGTCATTGTCAGATGCAGGTGAGAATGAGATTTTATATTTATTTGATTATTTAATCACTCATTAATTATCGTTATCGCTTACAAGTAGGATATTTTGTTAGTTTTCGATTGATTTTTGTTTATGATCACGCATTTTTATATGTTGTGTCATGCAAATCTGTTACTATAATGTGTTAAAATATATTTTGAGGAAAGAAATAATATCATCTTGACGATATTTCATCAACATAATTTTCACAACAGATACGTATTGTCACTCTAAAGTGGTAATTGTTTGAGCCTTAGCCTATATATTTTTAATATGTTGTGATGGTGATGTATTATAGGCCTTTGAGTGATGATGAAATTAAGGTGCATACACCGGTTGTTATTACGTGTACCGAGAATAGAAGAGAAGTTTGTGCAGTTCAGAGCATTGCTAATAAGCAGATTGATAGAAGCTTCATGTTTGACAAGGTCTGCTATTTATATTTATACCTATTTACTATAATTTGATGTGCGGTCGATACTGTTTTAGCTATTTATTGTAGTGAAGTATGATTGGTCTTGTTGAACTATCATAGATTTAAAGATTTGGGATGAATTTTTCTAGGTCTTTGGTCCGGCATCCCAACAGAAGGATCTGTATGACCAGGCTGTATCGCCTATTGTTTACGAAGTTCTTGAGGGATATAATTGTACTATCTTTGCCTATGGGCAGACTGGGACAGGGAAAACATATACAATGGAAGGAGGTGGGAGGAAAAAGGTGAGATATTCAGAGAACAAAACTAAGATCTGCTTTGCATTGCTATAGTTGGTTTTTCTAACTAAAGCCTTATATTGTTCCTTGTTCAGAATGGGGAGTTTCCTAGTGATGCAGGTGTTATTCCGAGAGCTGTTAAGCAAATTTTTAATATATTAGAAGCTCAAAATGCCGAGTATAGCATGAAAGTTACATTTCTTGAGCTGTACAATGAGGAGATAACCGATCTTTTGGCTCCAGAAGAACTTTCAAAATTCGTTGATGATAAATCTAAGAAACCCATAGCGCTAATGGAGGATGGGAAGGGTGGTGTTTTTGTTCGAGGACTGGAAGAGGAAATAGTATGTACTGCAAATGAAATATACAAAATTTTGGAGAAAGGTTCTGCTAAAAGGCGTACGGCGGAGACCCTTCTTAACAAACAAAGTAGCCGGTCTCACTCAATATTTTCTATTACAATTCACATTAAGGAGTGTACTCCAGAAGGGGAGGAAATGATCAAGTGTGGGAAGCTTAATCTTGTTGACCTAGCTGGTTCTGAGAATATCTCGCGTTCTGGTGCGAGAGAGGTAAAGTCCAAGTCTAAAACTTTATAAGAATGATGACGACAAACATGGTTGTCTAGGACGCTTACCATCTCGTGCTCAATGGTTAATCAAAATTTATTGGTCTTTTTTGAAGGGACGAGCAAGGGAAGCCGGAGAGATTAACAAAAGCTTGCTTACACTAGGTCGAGTAATAAATGCACTAGTGGAGCACTCCGGCCATGTACCATACAGGTGTTTCTCAATTATCAACCATAGTCAGCGATATGTTTCATGTGGAATTGGACAAACTACTTATCAACATAATTATTTTAAAATGGCAGGGATAGCAAATTGACTAGATTACTGAGAGATTCCCTGGGAGGGAAGACAAAGACATGCATAATTGCCACAATATCACCCTCGGTCTATAGTTTGGAAGAGACACTTAGCACTTTAGATTATGCACACCGTGCTAAAAACATCAAAAACAAACCAGAGGTCAGTCACTACTTAGGTGCTACCAGTGTCTTTATTCTTATCACGTTCTTTTCTCCCTCTTTTTCCGTTTTCTGATTCTAATTGTTTCGTTGATTATAATTTCAGATCAATCAGAAAATGATGAAATCGGCAATGATCAAGGACTTGTACTCTGAGATTGACAGGCTTAAACAAGGTATAATTATGGCTTGGAATCTGATGCTTATCACCTCTCTATCTCAGATCCCACAGAATAATTTCCTTCTTTTACAGTTTGTGTAATGTCTTATTTATTGTCCTAATTTATTATGATTGTTATTTTTATAAAAGAGGTATTTTCTGCAAGAGAGAAAAATGGAATATATATACCAAAAGATCGCTATCTTCAGGATGAAGCAGATAAGAAGGTTAGTTCTGGTAGTTTATTCAAGGGGGTTAAACTCACCTATTTAGAGAGTATAGTGTATAGGTAGTGAAGAAGTATTGAGTTTCGCTTGATGATTTTTTTTTTTTGCAGGCAATGGCTGAAAAGATTGAGCGCATGGAACTTGATTTTGAATCAAGAGACAAGGTAATTGCTGTTTTTGACATTCTAAATGCTTTTTACCGATAAACTTTCAGTGATAGATTTTGCTTAACAGTTTTTCTTTTATTATTCACAGCAATTTTTGGAGCTCCAGGGACTTCACAATTCTCAGCTGCAACTTACAGCAGAATTAAGTGATAAGCTAGAGAAAACTGAGGTATTAACTTGTACAATAATTTATTTCCTCTTGTTTTTTTCCTAAAAATAATCATATTGTTGCATTTTTGTTTTACTTCAGAAAAAGCTCCATGAAACAGAACATGCATTGGTTGATCTTGAAGAAAGACATAGACAAGCAAATGCAACCATTAAAGAGAAAGAATATTTGATTTCCAATCTTATCAAGTCAGGTAAGTTGAATATTCCCTGTTGTACTTGGAAAATTTTAGCCAGAGGTACCCAACATAATTTTATTCTGCAGAAGAATGCTTTAAATTGTATTTTATTTTAGTTCTTATTTGTTAGTGCTTCCCATCTTCAACTGAATTTAACCATATATTACTTTTAAGTGTGAATGGTATTCCACATAGTTTGTCATTTATGAAATTGTGACTGATATTTGACAATAGAACTCCACATAGTTCATCATTTATGAAATTCTGACAATGAAATTTGGTTGTTTGTTAATTGTCAGAGCGATCACTTATTGAGCGGGCATTCGAGCTACGAGCAGAGCTCGAGAGTGCTGCATTAGATGTGTCTAGCCTGTTCACCAAGATTGGTCTGTATGCAACATTAAGATATCAAAACTACTTTAGTGATTTATTACTCATGCTAATTTACTAACATCTTCTGCTGACTACTCAGAGCGCAAGGACAAGATAGAAAATGGAAATCGAATCCTTATTCAGAAATTCCAGGCTCAGTTATCCCAGCAACTTGAAATCTTGCACAAGACTGTGGCAGCTTCTGTCACACAACAAGAGCAGCAATTAAGAGGCATGGAGGAAGATATGCAATCATTTGTGTCCACAAAGGCAGAGGTACGACTTTGTCAGAATTGGAATGCAAAAAATGTTTATTGGTTTTTTTTTAGTTTGTGATCTGAGTTTTTTTTTTCTATTTTTGTGTATTCAGGCTACTGAAGAACTTAGAGAAAAACTAATAAAGTTAAAAACCATGTATGGTTCTGGTATCGAAGCTTTGGATGACATAGCAGGGGAGCTTGATGAAAATTCTAAGTCAACAGTTGCACAATTAAACAATGAAGTCTCTAAGCATTCATCTGCTCTTGAGGATGTATGTGTCTCTAAAAGATTGTTTCTGTAATTGTAAATATATTTTTTACCGTCTGTGTTGACTTTCACTTGTAAAATGCCAGCATTTCAAAGCAATAGCCTCAGAGGCTGATACACTACTTAATGATCTTCAAAGAAGTCTCTTCAGTCAGGAGGATAAAATGACTTCTTATGCACAACAGCAGCGAGAAGTTAGTAGTTCTTCTTACTTCTACAGTTATAAAGTGGGCATAACATCTCGAATACTATTTATTCTAATGTTGACAATATTTATGCAGGCACACTCCAGGGCTATGGAAACCACACGATCAATTTCTCAGATTACTGTAAACTTTTTCAATACATTAGACACACATGCATCCAATTTGAGCGAGATCGTAGAGGAAGCACAAACAGACAATGACCAGAAATTGTCTGAACTTGAAAAGAAGTTTGAGGTACTAAAGCTATTTTATTTGAGTCAGAGCAACATGCATACAGCGTTTCCATTTAATGTCTAAATGTCTCTGTTATTCCCAGGAATGTGCCGCCAATGAGGAAAGACAAATTTTAGAAAAGGTTGCAGAACTACTTGCCAGCTCAAATTCTAGGAAGAAGAAACTGGTATATAGCCCCAAATTTCCATTTTTATAAATCATTAGAATATTAAGTGTGACTTCTGTTACAACTTTACTTTATTTTGGGTTGCAGCATAATTCTTTATGGTGCATTAGATGCATAATAAACGAATAGTGAAGAAGTATATGTTATATTTCTGTGTGGACAAGAGTCGTCTTGTTTAGCTGTAGAGATAACTATGAGGCAAGTTCTAAAAAATGAGTCTACCTGAGAATTATAAATCTCGTTGATGCTTTAATTGAATACCTGTTCACTTTTACTATAAAACGCTTCAAGTAGCCTACTGGGGAAGTCTTATGAATGAAATTCAACTGTAAGCATACTAAATCGCAGAAATTTTGTCTTCTATCTGCAATTAGGTGAACAGTCAGTTTCTTTGTCATATATATGAATGGCATTTCTTCGATCTGCAATTAATGTACATTTTTCTTTCTGGTATAAATTTAGTGAAGATATAGTTTGAAATTTTGTGCATCGACTCCCTTGCGTGCTTTAATTATGAGTTGATATTCTTGACTTGGTTTGATATCACTGATGTATTGGATCACCGTTGCGCATTTACATTGAAGTTGTGTTCTTGATCATATGATTCTCTTCACATTATTCAGGTTCACACTGCAGTCACTGGCCTTCGAGACAGTGCAGCCAGCAGGACCAGTAAATTACAACAAGAGATGTCAACTATGCAAAATTCAACAGCTTCCGTTAAGGTCGAATGGTCTAGCTACATTGGCAAAGCTGAAACACATTATAGTGAGGATACTGCTGCTGTGGAGAGTGGAAAGAAAGATATCGAGGAAGTTCTCCAGAAATGGTATCAGCCGCTTGTGATTATCAGATTATAACTGTAGTCATGTTCTGGTGTTGAACTTATATTTTCCTGTTAAAAACATTCAACTTAATATTCAATCATATGATATGGCAGTTTACAGAAGGCGAAAATGGGACAGCAGCAATGGAGCAGTGCTCAAGAATCCTTGCTTAGTCTAGAGAAAAGCAATGTTGCTTCTGTTAATGACATAATAAGGTTTGTGAAAATCTTACAAACAGGTTCCTATGTTCCTAAATATATCTAAATTTTGTATGATGTATTAACGTTTCTTGTTTTTCACAATAGGGAAGGAGTGGATGCTAATCAAATGTTACGTTCTCGCTTTTCTACTGCTGTGTCATCTGTCCTTGAAGATGCAAATGCAGCTAGCAAGAATTTCATTGCTTCCATAGACCGTGAGTATCTAGTTCTTTTATACTTGGTACTAAATAATGAACATCATTACAGCTATTATTGAATTCTATGTGCAACAAGTCTTGGCGCTTGGTTTTTTAACAGGAGATACTTGTAATAGAAAATAAATTATATAACATGAAAAACCTATAATTGAATGAGGCCACGTTAGGATAGTTATCTCAATGTTTAGAATTTCATCTGCTTGATAGACCATCATATGTATCTAGTTTGTCTTGTGATGTGTCTAGTTGGCATCGGAGACTAGCCCGACTAATACAACAAACCCTTGCAGACTCATTGCAACTAGACCATGATGCATGTAGTAATCTTGATTCTATGATTACTCCCTGCTGTGGAGAACTAAGGGAGCTGAAGAGCGGACACTACCACAAGACTGTAGAGATCACAGAAGATGCAGGAAAATGCCTCCTAACTGAATACGTGGTAAGCATAGATTAACATATGCATTTGCTGTTCTGCTACTTAATATAATGACTCTGACCCTACCACCATTCTATTGAAGTGTATATTCCAGTTTCCTAATAATGTCAAGGTTTGTTCTTTAAGTATCTATCCTTTTATATTACAAACAGGTGGATCAACCATCATGCTCTACGCCGAAAAAGAGATCATTTAATCTTCCGAGTATCACGTCTATTGAAGAACTTAGAACACCCGCATTTGAGGAACTGTTGAAGTCATTCTGGGAATCAAAAGCTTCAAAATATGCAAATGGAGATATTAAGCAAAACATTCTTGGGGACTCCCGAGTTCCCCTCACTACAATCAACTGAAACAGGCGGGAGAGCAGCCAGAATAGGACTTTGTACAGTACACAAGTATATGTTAGTCAAAATATGGATGGATTGGAAGGCATACCTAATATCCATTTCCCTTGCTGTTTTTTTTCAAAATTCTACCATATGTATACTGCTAGAGAAAATGGGAGTAGTAATTCTACCATATGTTCATTGGAACATTCTAGATACGCTGTTTTGTGCTTCTATTTTACCACTAAATTATACGATTCATTTTGCTACACTGAGCCAGCTGAGATGTAGCAATTGAGATTCTATGGATGCTATTGTTTTTCAGCGTGGTGATAAAAGAAATGAAAGTAGTTAATATCTGCTCATTTCAGTTGCAAAAGTTTAAACCAATGCCCTGCAACTCCTTTCTCCAGTAGAAAAACAGA
This sequence comes from Saposhnikovia divaricata, assembly GCA_036435485.1. Taxonomy (NCBI): domain Eukaryota; kingdom Viridiplantae; phylum Streptophyta; class Magnoliopsida; order Apiales; family Apiaceae; genus Saposhnikovia; species Saposhnikovia divaricata. The sequence continues at coordinate 60,950,123 of CM071595.1, read as the reverse complement.
GAACTTAAAAAGTATCAACAATACAACTCAGACGCATGTAGGAATAAAAACAGAGACCTATTCATGTAAAAACAGAGACCTATTCATGTAAAAACAACCTTCTGGGTTATCTCGGCTACCATATTTCGATATCGGAAAACTTGTCTGAACTTTAACAATATGTCGAACTAGATGTTGACCTACAATTACAAACTGAAAGTAATATGCTGCACCTTCATTGAACTGAGCACATTGAAGTCCATATTGCGCAATTCCCTACAGTAAATGTCCCTCCACAGTATAGTTGCTCTAACAAACCCTCCCTGCTCTTGCAATTAGTTCAACTCAGGTACTTCACATGCATCAAAAACCCTCACAAAGTCGCTGAAAAGCTTCCCATTTCAAAGGCTTCGTCAACACATCAATAACTTGATCATGCACACCATAGCATATATTATCTTCACAGTACCTTTCTTGACAAAAACTCCAGGAAAATAAAATATCACATACATATGCTTGCTCTTATGACAAAGATAATAATTCTTCCTCCGTGTGCATCCACCATTTCTCAAAGAATTTGCATCCATATAGCTGCTGCCATAAAGTCGGTTTCAGCAGAGTATGAACTTACAGTTGGTTTTTTTTTTTATATAACCTAGCAAGCAACAGTTGCACGGTTCATAACAAGTACATACCAAGAAGTGCTTATTTCTATCTTCCATATCTACTACATAGTCACTCACCTTTTTACCACAACTCTTTTACACAAACTTCCTAAATTGTGGTTCCTTTCATAAACATGAGAAATCTTTACGCAGCTTGTTGATACATCTGTTGGACTTGACTTCGAACGAGCAATTAAATTCACTACAAACATCACTTGCTGTGATGTACATTGGATTGCTATCTGTATGCAGCTAATATATTTACATTTCTAGCAGTACTTGGTCAAAACGTGTATTTCAGGACATTTCTAGCAGTACTTAAATACCACTATCCCAGGAAGTCGACTATTATTTTGGTTTTATCATATTTTCTTCTGTTAAGAGTTGCCAAAGAGTGCTTTGTTTCAAGTGTTTAAGAGTTAACACGGGTCCATTGTTTCAAACGTTTAAGAAATTTTTTAAAAAAAAAACGTATTGGGCAGTGTATGCATCCATAAATTTAAGAGAGACAAAACTATTTTCAAGAAAAAAATCAATTTATTTCGAACTTGAAGATATTAAACAATGAACAAATAAGACTGACGACTTTGTTCTTTTCCTTATTCTAGGATAAGATACATAGATTATTGGACAAGATGCATAGATTACACAACATGAAATAAAAACAAAAGGATCAAGTGCCTCCAGCTTTTTGAAATTGTTAGGGGAAGGCCAGCTTTTGAGGCAGATATGAATAGTGGAAACAGATAAAATTGAATCTCTTCAGAAAGAAGCAGAAGATGAACTTGAAGGAAACACACATGACTCTGCAAATAAAACAAGTGAAAAGAGAAGTAGTTTAGAAAACATTTGTCTGTAAATCTTGTAGCCCAGGGTCGACTTCTGTATCTTCAGTTTCATCTTCTGTCCCAAAAAGAGGAGCATCGAGCTTCGGAGGATTCTGAAAAATCATGCAAAATCTAGTCATTACTTAATCAATATTATATTGTCAATTAAATATTAGAGTGTAACTGCAGCCTGCAGATACTAAGATCAAGCTGTGTAAATTAAGTGCTTAAGATCTTGTTTGGTTACACTTTTATCTGATAGTCAAGTATGTTGCCAGAAAGTTTAGCCAAACTCACATTCTTTAACATAGTCACTGTACATTGCTCAATTACTAAAAGTTTAGCTCTATTATCATATCAGATTTTGTCCTACTCTGGCTATTGTTTTACCTCACAACGGACTAGAGCCCAGTTGATTCCCCGGAAGAATGGATGCTGTTTGATCTCATTGGCACCTTCGCGAGATCCCAATCGATTCTTTGGATCTCTATGTAACAATTGATAAATTAGCTGCTTCGCTGAGAGACTCACCTGCAGCAAAAGAATCAATCCTAAAATTGTAAAATCTTCTAGTATTGTAATCTTCTAGTATTTAAATTAAGTGGATTATTAACAACACAAGTAGAAGTCTAACTACTATCCACATATTCATCTATTCATGATTCAGTACTTATGTTTAACTGTTTAGGAAAGAAAAGATTAGGTTTACTTTCACTGCATTAAGAAACGATCATTTCTAGTTTATGTATCCGAAACTCACCGCTTTACTTCCTGGGAATTTAAGATTCTTGTGCAGAATGTTGGCAAATGTCCTTTGCCTTGTCTTTCCCCTAAATGGTGTATATCCGTACAACATTTCATACAAAAGGATTCCTGAAGTAAAATGAGAAAGATCAGTAGAGTCATGTTATGCAGAGTTAAATTACTTCTACAAGAAAACAAATTTCTGATGTAATCTCCTAAGAGTCAAAATTTAGTTACCAAGAGCCCACCAGTCCACAGCACTAGTATGGCCTGCACCTGATATGATTTCCTGCATATAAGAAAACAGTGTCAAATAAAAATATATTTACAATCTAACTGCAAAAGCCAATTTTAGTTTCATTACGAAAATTGTTTGATGCAGAACTAAAGTTATGGAGATTCAATACATTTTATTTAAAAAATCAACAAAAAATTTAAAGGTTCCACTAGAGAAGAGGGCTCTGGAATAAACTAACAGGAGCTATGTACTCTTCTGTTCCAACGAAAGAGTTTGATGCTCTCATTGGCTCCGCCATGAAGATTGGACCTTTTTTATGCTTACTCTTATTATTTATATCTGGAATCAGAAGCTGCATAGAAGAAGTGGTCCACAAATCCTCTTAGTAATAATATTCAGTGCCACGAACTTTGGCCCCTTGAATACTATAGTTAACTATTATTTTATTTTTTGAAAATAGAAATGCAGACACACCTGTGGCTTGCAGGATGTTAAGCAGGACAAATCAAAATCTGTTAAAGCCACATGACCACTGCTTTGGATTAAAATATTTTCAGGCTTCAAATCCCTGTAAATAATACCTGTGTCCAGGCAAATGTAGCAACTAGGTATCAGAATCATCAGTTAAGAGTCCACTATTCAGAGGAAAATATTGCAGATATGGATGTTATACTTGTATTAGGTTCTAAACTAATTTCGCTGAAATGAAAATCTTACAATGAATATCACAAGAAGAAAATGAGTATTCTTCTGAGATATCCTTTTAAATTTGGAAATGCTTGTAGTACAAGAACAATGTTTAATTTTTATATATCACTTAAACTTAAAGGTAGAAAACAATATGAGCATAAGGTTTACCTTGACAGTGAAGGTACTCCAAAGCTACAACAACTTCAGCAGCGAAGAATCTACAATTAAGTAGAGGTTTACGTCAACTTAGCATAGTTGGATGGACAAATTATGGACAGAACTAGTGAAAGAAGATTAACGAACATAGGATCTTGATATTGTATTGAAAACACAAAGGCACCATAAATAAGGTTTTTTAAACTATTTTATACTTGATAAATACTAGTAGCTCTTTATATTCTACCTTACAGCATCTTCACTCATGACCTTAGTTGGTTGTCTGTCCAAAAGTACGAATAGCTCACCTCCGGAACAATAATCAGTTATCAGACAAATATGTGTAGTAGTCTGCAAAATGTTTAGGAGATGAAATAATTATAGGTAAATGAAGGCAGAGAGTAGTGTGCTAGTTATAAGTTATTAGCATCTAGAACACCAACCTGACTTCATTTTCCTTTCCGAAAAGTACATAGATTAAAAAATCATATTTTTATAACTGATATGAAGTTTGAGAGTGAAAGGGAACTATAAGTTGCATACATATTTAAAACTCCTACTTGTAGTTATAGTTATAGGCACTCTAGTGCTGAATTTATATTGTCCGAAGTTTTTTCTCACCTGAAATGAAGCATATAATGCAGGAAGGAAAGGGTGATCTAGCATATCCAATATGTCTCTTTCCGCACAAGCTCTATGGACCTGCAGGAAAAGATGGAAACAACTTAGTCTGCAGCTACATTATACTTGAAGTCAACTAAAAGTACTTTTTTTAGTTTACAAAGTTAGGCACTGAATCTGATGTTCAATACCTTGTTGCGATTGAGCATAATTCCTTTGTCCATTGCTTTCATTGCAAAGTATTCACCACTATCACACAATTCCACCAAATGCACACTGCAATTTATGTGAACAAAGTTACAGCAATGTTTGCATAGAAAAAAAATTTATCAGACATTCAAGAAATATGATAACACAGAAAGTAACTCAAGTCAAACCTAATTAGCAAAAAAAAAAAAAAAACTCAAGTCAAACCTGCCGGTATCTCCAGACCCTAAAGGCTTTACTGGCTTGAAATGCTTCAAGCCTAGCTGCTCGCCACTATTGAGGATCTGAAAAATATTGTCCAAAAGGAGGGGAAGAAATATTAACAGCAAATTCAGCATCATGATTTATCTAAAAGTCAATCAAACCTGTGATACTAGAAATAAATAGGAAATTTATGATATCTTTTCATTATGAAGATTATACCAGTTATGCACAATGATGCTCTGCTGTTTCAATATGCAATAGTTTGATCAACAGAAGTTTTAGCACTAAATTGAGTTGCAAAACATGCATTTACCTTTTGAATAGCTTGCCATGACGAACTGTCCTTTCTGTGAGGTTTTGGCTGAACCACCTTGGAATGATTCTTCCATAAATCTTCTGGCGTCTGAAGGTTGATTAAGTAGAGCAGTGTCACAAAAATAAACCGGGAAAAGTAATTTCAAAAATTTTAATGCAGGACAGTGCTTACAGAATTAGCATCTGGGAGCTCTCTTACTGCTTCGTCAACATTTTCTGCAGTTTCTTTTACCTGAATATAGATTAGAATGAACTTTGTGAGAATGAACAAGAAAAACCACTAGTAGTACAAAAAAAAAGTTGGGAAGGTTGCTCTAGTTAGAGTTAGTTACCAGCTTAGAACTCTCTTTCACAGTAGCCTCAGGAATACTGTTCTGGAGTGGCTCAACATGTTTACTTCCATCTAGTTGTACCCCAATGAAATACTGAACCTCTCCCTGTGCACAAGAAATAAATTGTCAAGTTAATGTGCATATGTGACAATCCTTTTAGCCTGACATAGGTGGCGCTGTACCTTTTGGTCACGCATAGGCTGCAGATGAAACAAATTCCAGAATTTCTTGCCTGAGTGAGAGCAAAATGAAAAGTTGTGACTAAGAAAGCCAAGAAATGTACAATCAAAAGTACAAAGTAAATATACAATTAAGCCAAATGTACCAGTTTTAGTATAGTTAATAAGTTGAACAGTAACATCCTTATTGTTATCGATTGCATCCCTAATTTTCCTCACGGTGGCTGGATCAGTTTCTGGTCCCTGAAGAAACCTATAACAGCAATTCAAGCCAATTTCATTTATCTAGTATTAATACAGAAAATAGTACTCAGTAATGCTTAAAATTATGCGCATAACTCAGTGGACTAAAATTAAGATAAAGCCAAATTATAGAACACTCATATCACAAGTCACACACGGTTAATCAGTGACTGTGTTTCAGTCCTCACCTGCAGTTTCTCCCCAAGATTTCTTCACGACTATACTCTGTCAACTCCAAGAAGCTATCAGATGCGAAAATCTGTTTTTTTTGACAAATTAGTATCATCTTATGTATATTTGTAAATAAAATTGAAAGGAACACTGAAAATTAATTAATGTTAAGCAGCTGAAAATTGAAAAAAGGACTTACAATGGGATTGTCGGGAAGCCTAGGATCAGTAATGACAAAGTTTTTCTCAATACGTTCAAGAGTAGTAGCAAGATCAATACCCTTTCTCATTTCTTTCTTTCTTGATTTGTTATCCAAACTCTCTGGCCGATAATCGTCATCATCACTCTCCTCGTCAAATCCACCAGTACCAAACTCATCATTCTCAGAACTAGCTCTATTCTTCTTTATCAGCCTGCAGTATTTATATATATAAAACACCGAGACATTCTTTAGTATCGCTACACTATTTTGAATGCATTCAGAGGCGGATCCAATATTTCTTTGTAATTAGTAGGGCAAAAAATAATTTGGCACCCCTGCACGCATGCATAATTCGACAATACAATTAATATTGAAAGTATTAATGCTAAATGTACCCCATGAAAGAACGACGTGTGGTTTTCTTGATTTTCTTGTCTGGGACTTCATTAATTTGCTGCATTGTGGTTCTGACGCCAGTATGAGAGTTTCTCCTTGAGGGCGGAAGTGGAGCCATGTTTTCTGTGGTTCGCTTCCCAAGGGCATCCAGTCGCTCCTGATCACTGCCTGGCGCAGATTTCCTTGTAATGACGGGACGAATATTAGTGGATTCGCTTAGTGCTCTCGGCCTCTTCACTGCTTGCAATAGCTCAGTCACTGAACTAGTTGCCATCTCTTTCTGCCGAGCTGCATACATGAATCCACTTAGTTTATATTTTTTTTATAATATGCAAGGGAATATATAGTATTTACCATCATATCGAATTAAAGATTCTGGAAGTCCATTGGGACGAAGGCTGTTCTCCTTGGCACCCTCTGTATGCTTGCTCACCTCCACTTGCATTCTGCACCCAATTTTAACATCAAAATAAATGTTTGGAAATCAGACCTCCATTAAAATCGCTGAAATAATGCATTTTGAATTTCTTTTAAGCAAAACAAATATAATTTGTATAGTATTTCATACACTTTATATTTCTAGTAAATATTGAATTATGTGGTTTAGTATCAGCGATCACAACCATTTGGAATGCTACAAATTGACGGTGGAAGATTTAAACATTGGAGTTGGTCATATGATCCAAAACACAACTAGACGAACTCCGGATATAGCACTTTATTATTAATTTTGAAAACTACTCAAATCGAGTTGTTCATAGAAGAATTTTACTTCAACTTGTGTGTATTTGTTCTTTCAAATTTTGTTAAGTTTTAGAACAAAACGAAATACAAACAAGTACTAACACTAATACGACCCCAATGTAAATTAAAAGATCGTAATTCGTACATGGAGTGTTAATATTAAAACTGGGAAGAACTATTGTATAATCATGTGTGTGTATGATATATATTAACATACCCAATGAATTTGAGGGTATTGCCATCTTCATCCTTGATGGGGGAAATAGTGAGAAGGTTCCAGAAAGGAGTTCCGTCTTTCTTGTAATTCAGTAACCTTCCACAGTAACTCTTCCCCTCCTGTAATGCTTCCCTTATTTTCCCCACATCTTCTGCATTTGTATCTGCACCCTGCATGAACCGACTGCACATATATATGGCAGAGATTAGGCTACACTGCTCATCAGGATACCAAATGAGCGAAATTGATAAAAAAAAAATTAAAAAAATTAAAAATTGCAGTAATATATGGGAGAAAGGAGCTAAAAAAATTACATACCAATTTCTACCAATAACTTCTTTGGCAGTGTAACCGGTCATTTTAAAGAAACCAGCGCTGGCATAAAGAATTGGAAAATCAGGTTTTGTTGCATCGGACACCACAAACGTCTGTTGAAATGTGGATAATGCATTCTTCAAGTCCTCTGACACTCTTGGCATGTTCTCTCTACTACCTGCAATATTCATTAAGTTAAATATTTTTCATATCATGGCAAAACTAAGACTCGAATCATTAACCTCTTGTTCTCACATCAACTCATATGATTAAGTTGAATTAATAATTTTGTGTATATGTACCTCCATCATCTGATAGATCGCCAGAATCGCGCATGGAGTTACCCGAGTTCCTCCGAGAAGTACCAGCAGCCCCTACTGAGCCAGTGCCTGCACCTGAGTTTCTGACTTTGACTCCCTGTAGCTTACCAGTCTCTTCGTCAGTCTTCAACACCAGTCCCCACTCTGCAGCCCTTTGTGCTGCAGCACCCACCTCTCCGCCAGCATTCGCTACAGCAGGAGACTTCTTCCCATCATTTATAATGGTAGCAAGGGACTGTTTCTTTGGCGGCGTGGGGAGAGCCATCCATGAGGTGCTGATAGACTGATCATCAGTAGTGTTGGTATTTGATTGCGGTGGTGGAAGCTCAGCACTGGGGGGTACAGATTGTGGGAGGGGAATGGGGAGGGGTGATGGCCTGGTCATTCTAGTGGGCTGATTGTTGTAAGTTGATGGGTTGAATACTTCTAGTGAGCCCCTTGAGTCTCGAGAAGTTGGTGCTGGATTCGGTTTCTTCTGTTCCATCTCTTTACTGCACTACAAGCTGCTTTTATTACTAACTACTAATATTTAGTATGCATCCAGCCCAGGCAAGTGTATTTTTGTTTATATGCATTGACAACCAAAAGTTATTAAAGTAATTTGTACTAGTATCATCAAACTGAACTTGTTTGTAAAATAATATGTTTTGTAATGTGTTTCGAGCCAAACGAGTCTGAGACTCCAAATACTTCAATGTTAATTATATTGATACCCGCAGAACTGAACCATATTATATAATGTCTGTTGTATATAAAAATGATGTAAAACTAATTTTATTTAATGAATTAATATTGTAAATAAAGTGCATGTGATGTTTATGGAGGATATACACAATTTGGATATGGGTGATAAGAAGCGGAGATCACGGGGGACTTGGCAAATGAACAAAGAACACACAGATATGATATGATGATGTATGTGTGGGCAGTTCATTTATGAAAAGCAAATATATAGAGACATGTAGGCCCTATCTTTGCTGTTTTAACTGTATCTGTACATGCACGCATGTCACAATTATTGGTGTATTAAGATTTTCTAAGCATAAATTGGTGATTTGAAGCTAGCTGATGCAACTTACAATTTACAAAACATAATACTCATTCAAGGACAATAATATACTAATGTCCTTATATGTCCCAATATTTAGCTAAGTTTTCAAGAAATCCATCCCCAATGAAGGGGAGGTGGGAGGGAGAGAGGGGGGAGAGAGAGAGAGAGGGAGGGAGAGAGGGGGAGAGAGAGAGAGAGAGAGAGGGGGAGAGAGAGAGAGAGAGAGAGAGGGAGAGAGAGAGAGAGAGAGAGAGAGAGAGAGAGAGAGAGAGAGAGAGAGAGAGAGAGAGAGAGAGAGACCTTGCAACTAAAGCTGAACTTAAGTTGGTGAACTACTACTGCCTTTTAGCCTGCAGCTGAAAAAAATGTATATATAGGAAGAGTGGCTGCAGTGAGAGTGACAGTAGAAGGTTATATATATGTGAGGGGATATGATAATGAATGGGAGGAGATTGTATATATAGTGGGAGAATAATTGCCGAAAAGGTTTGGCCTCCCATCCCTCTACACCAACAATTCACATGGCAGCCTAGCTAGCTCCTAGCTGCATCTACACCATTTCCCAGGTTCTGCAAATCCAATCATACCAATATACTGTCCGAGAGTTATAATTATTAATGTAACAAATTAATAAACATATATATTTAGCTAAATTATTTACTTCCAAATCCACCGAGCGAATACTAGGAAAATAATCTGGCAAGAATATTGGGTAGAGGCAGGTAAAAACACAAAAGAATGTACATATATATATATATATATACGAGGTAGCGTACAATATATTAACAAAGAGTTATCTAGAGCAGTAAACGAACCGAACTCGGACGAACTTTTAACGAACACGAACAAATTCTTAACGAACCGAACAATGTTCGATAATATAACTCAGTTATCTGTATCAATGAAATTAACCCACAAAATCCATGCATGTTACTCCAGTCTCTCCTTGCCCATCCTTTTCTTAATTAGCATACAATGCTCCTCTTGTCTGCGTGTCTCCACAAAATGTCCAACTAGCTACATAATATCTACAAGTATACTTTGCAGTGGTGGATAAGTTTAAATTTCCAGGGTACAATCATGTTTGCATTGCAGCTACCTTCGTAAAGCTGTACAAGTAGCTGGACTGCTCAAGTAAAAAGCTAGACATGTTACTTTCCACAATTAATTCAGGTCAAATTAATTTTTGGTGGTCCACTTAGCTGTTTAAGATCAAGTGGTTTTTTCATTTTCTGACACTGATGTTTCTGGGTAATTTGAGGAACCTTCATAGCTAGTATCTATATATTAATTTAATTACGCCATGTTCCGATTTATATGTTTTATTCAGATTTTTTTCCTGCTTTGTTCATTAAAGAGCATGTACAAGCATTTACTGATTCAGTAAATTTGATGAATTCTTGTTATGATTGTAATCGAGTTGAGTTCGAACTTCTCAAAAATACTATGTTTGTGATTAACGCCAACATGTGACTACATTTTCGCGATTATTTACTCTATAGTTTAACAGAACTGATCAGTATCACTCTAGCTAGCTAGCTCTTGTCATGCAGTAATGACACTGGCTAGACTACAGAAATTGTGTAGGGACGGTGACATGTGAATTAAACGAGCAGTGGGAAGGAAGAGGAAGCAGACGAAATAAATTATCTGTTCAGCTATAACCGTTACGTCAGATCACATAGATCGATCAGTAGTGTATTATTGGACAAAAAAATATATTTATTTAACGAATTTATAAATTAATATATTTGGACCAAAAAAATATATGTATTTAATGAATTTATTTATTTATCAATAAATAAATATTTTATTCAATTATCGGTAAACGAATATTTATTCATTTAAATAATTATTTTATTTTATTTTCTTATAATAATGATATTTTAAATTTTAATATTCGAATATATTTAGAAGATAATAGTTAAAAATTTAAAGTTCTTATGATATATTTTCTTCAAACCCAGTAATATACATACTTGGATTGTATGCACAAATTAAGTATAGTGTACTTGAATTATTTTAACATATTTGGGACTATTTATAAGATCGTATGGAAAATACTTAGAGTTTATTGAAATATATATATATATATATATATATATATATATATATATATATATATATATATATATATATATATGGGTCCTCTTCTACAGCCACAATTGGATATTTTTGAATATTGATCCAACCCATCTATAACCATCCACTAAAGATATGGACGGCTGGGATTTAAAAGTATACGCTATATTATATAGCATAGTACGCTATATTATAAAGCGTAAGCCTTTTTACCTTTTTATCCCTAAATCTGGCACGTGCTGTCACGTGCCAGTTTAAACTTACGTTATATAATTAGCGTAATACGTTATACTATATAGCGTAAACGGTTTTTTTTTGAGAAAACCGGGTTTATTTTACACAAAACATAATATAGCGTATTGTGGTTACATATACATTATTTTACAAAATATTAAGTTAGTAAATCATCCACAAACCACCGGAAATCGCAAATTCACCGGAATCGGAAGTAAATCATCATCAATTTCATCATTTCTTCATATAAAGTGAATAATTTCATGTCTATTTCTTGTATCTATATGTCATCTAATTGTTAAGATGTGTGTAGATTTGTGTACATGTATGTATGTATGTATCACCAAAATCATCTAATTGTAGATTTGTGTACATGTATGCATGTATGTATATAATTTTCGAATAGGGTCGAATTAAGGTTCGAATTTGTGGATAATTTTCGAATTAGGGTTCGAATTTGTTGATAATTTTTCGAATTAGGGTTCGAATTTGTGTATAATTTTCGAATTAGGGTTCGAATTTGTGGATAATTTTCGAATTAGGGTTCGAATTTGTGTATAATTTTCGAATCAGGGTTCGATATTGTGGATAATTTTCGATTAGGGTTCGAATTTGTGGATAATTTTTGAATTATTAGGATTAAAATTTATTGGATTAAAGTTTGAATTGTGGATTAAGTTTGGATTTGTGTAGTTTGGATTTTTTTTGTATGCATTAAAGTTTTTTATATGTATTGGATTTTAGATGGAAGATTTTTGCAGTCCGGTTGATCCTTCTCTCCTTACCGACCAAGATAACCATATAAGTAGTAGAATATGGGTTAGTGATCATCGAGATAAACTTACAATCCATCAAAGTACCTCGTTGCTTATCAATGGGAATTAGAGCCTTATCAAATTCATCTTTTACAACATTGGGGTTTCGGAATGTTTACCAACCCAAGAGCCGTTATGCAAAATGGTGTGTCTTTAATTACGTCATTAGTGGAGCGTTGGAGGTCGAAAATCAACGCATTCCACTTTACTTTCGGGGAGATGACGGTGACACTTGAAGATGTGTACATGTTGACGGGACTTCCGGTTGTTAGAGAGGCGGTAACTTTGAGTGACACAATTAACGTAAAAAATCTTTGGTTACGTGATTGGCCGGATCCGACACTCTCATTTGAGGAAAGGGAGAATGCTTTGGAGAGAGGTGGTGTGAAATTAAATTTGTTGAGGGAAAGATATCGCAAATGCCTGAACAAGGAGGATCGGGAGCTTCTAGAAATATATACACGGGGGTATGTGTTTTATTTGTGTGGGGCGATATTGTTCCCCACAAAATCAAACAATGTTTCTCATCTAAGATTAATTCCCTTGTTGATTGATACTTCTAAAATTTTTGGGTATGTTTGGGGTGCAGCAGCACTTGCCTATCTATATAGGAATTTATTTGAGGTAAGTCATAATACTTGCAAGTCCATTTCGGATGCTTGACAATATTGATGCTTTGGGCACGTGAGAGGTTGCGCCCAGGACAACCTATGCTAGCATCTCAAACCGAGTATATATGGCCTAGGGCTTTGGCATGGGCGGTTGCTCCCGTTGGCCCAGGAAAATCTAAGTACTTCAATGTCCATCACAATATTGATGCATATCGCGGGATGTTCGATAACTTTGATGCACAATGGGTTAAGTGGAGGCCATATGCTCGCTTCTATCAGCCTTTTGATCTTCAATTTCAGTGGGCCCCTATAGCTGGTTTAGCTCATGTGCCCCTTGTGTTTTTTGAAGATGTTGAACATCAACTTCCGGAAAGGGTGGGAAGACAGTTTGGTTTTCCATTAAGGATCTGAAAATATTCCAACCACCGAAAGACAAGTTCGACAATCCCAAGGCAATGGACTTGGTACGTATTTTTTTATAACATGGAGTATGTTATTTGAGATAGTTTCGTTGAATATTCTTGTATTTATATTTATACTTTGTCCTTGCTTCATATGTATTGTAGATTATATGTACCGCGCGAGATATGAGTAGGCTTTGCTCTTATGATATGCCTGGGATTTTTCACGAGGAAATATTGCCAAACTTCGTGAATAAATTTGATGAATTAATGCTCGAGACATATGGCCCGACTTATGAAAGGCCCGATTTCAAGAGTTGTTTGCCTAAAAGAAAGGCAAGAAAGGCAAAAAAGACCCAAGAAATTAGTCCCGAGATGGAAAATTATTTCGAGGGGTATGAACGCTATGACCATCCTTATGATACTCAGGAAACTTTTATTGTTGGTCATAGTACTCCAATTCTTAATCCTACTCAATTCGACGATGATCCTAGTGCACACTTCGAAGTGGAAGAGGCTCCAGTTGAGGTATAATTTCTTATTTGTAATTTCACAATGCCACTTTGTCAATTATTATGTCATTAATAACTCATTTGTTCACTATGTTCATTTTAGGGTTTATTAACAAATCCAAGGGACATGGTTGGTCCTAGTGCTCAATTTGATAAAGGATCCCTTATAAAGCCGATCAAGATAAATAAAGTGGATTGGTTGAATGAAAATTGGTGGGAATGTGATAAGCCTATTAATCTTCCACGTAATTGTAGTGCAAAAGCGATTATTTCTCTGAAACCGGGCAATGAAGTGGAGGATACTATAGTCGATTGCTATACTGTATTGCATGAAAAAAGAGAAAGAACCCTCTTTGGTCATCAAATTGGTGCCGTCAAATATTACTTCATGTCTCTGTGGTTCTTCCAAGTAATGGGGGCTCATCATTGCAAACCTATGAAGAAGAATCCGAAAAAAGGAAAGCTAGTAAATGGACGGCCATTGATACGGACTTTAGAGCATATGGCATAAAGGAAGGGGGGAAATGGTAACCAATTTCGACTATATTATCATGCCGGTTGCAACGAGCAGTCATTGGATCCTATTCTTGTGGTCAATGACCACTTTTAGAGTATCTTTGTTTGATCCTCTAAGGGACGATGTAAGCACATGAAATTAAAAGAGCTATACAAGACGGAGTTCACTTTTAGAGTATCTTTGTTTGATCCTCTAATGGACGATGCTAAGCACATGAAATTAAAAGAGCTACACAAGACGGAGTTCTACATTGTGGTATATTTTATCTTTTTTTTTAATTTCTAGTAGTCCATGTTTGTTTGATACATTACTAAGACAATTCATGTTTGTTTGATAAGAAAAATTGGTCCCTCTCATGTTGCATCGGTTGGATCCTACAAATTTTGAACATGTCGTATTCCCTGATGTTGAAAACGTCTATGAACGACCTAAGCAAACCAATGGGGTTGATTGTGGAGTTTTTGTTATGAAATATATAGATTGTATATTGACTTGCAATACCCAAGCTTGGTATGGTGTCCAATGGTATGAAGATGTGATTGAAACATTCCGACGACGTATTGGTTGGGAGCTCCATAAAAACGAAGCTTGGCATTTGTCTTTGTATTCCCACGATTGTAGACTAGCGGGACTGTAGGTTACTAGTTTGTTTTTGGAAATTTTAGAGATTGTAAGTTACTAGTTTGATTTTGAAATTGTAAGTTACTAGTTTGTTTGATTTTGAATTGTAAGTTAGAGATTTTTATAGATTGTTGAATAGATTTTGAATTGTTGAAATTTTTGTAGATTGTTTTTAGAGATTTTGTTTGATTTTGAATTGTAAGTTAGAGATTTTTATAGATTGTTGAATAGATTTTGAATTGTTGAAATTTTTATAGATTGTTTTTAGAGATTGTGTTTCAAATGTTGAAATTTTTAGGGATTGTTTTTAGAGATTGTGTTTGAAATGTTTTTAGAGATTGTTTGGAATACTATACAGGGGGTGTTGCAAAAACAGGGGAAACAGGGCAAAAGAGCCCTGTACTTACGCTCTATAATATAGCGTAAGGGTTAAAAAAACAGGGAAACGCGCTGAAGAGCCCTGTACTTACGCTTTATAATATAGCGTAAGTGTTAAAAAAACAGGGGAAGCGCTATGTTTTTCAACACTTACGCTCTATTATAGAGCGTAATTACAGAATATTTTTTTTTGCTCTGTTTTTTTCTTTTTCCCTATACCAAATTCAAGCACCAAATTTCTACTAAAATCAAAAGCACCAAATTCCAAATTGAAAATTGCTAACCAAATCAACAAAATCAATACCAAATTCACACAAAAGTAAAATCAAAAGCAACAAATCGAAAATTTCTAACCAAATCAACAAAATCAAAAGTAAAATCATGAATTGCATTTCCTTGGTTTTTTTGAGTTGGACTTTTCGGGAATCGACTCTCCTAATTTTTTTGGACAATTTCGTGAATCATGTTTAGCATCAAGTTCTTTGCAACAATTACATTTCCTTGGTTTTTTTGAGTTGGACATTTCAATGCCACTCTTCACTCTTTCCCTCTTGCGACCTTTAGTGGTGGAAATTATAGGGTCTTCCAAATTTTCAAAATCTTCAAATCCATCAAAATCTTCACCTCCACGTTCATCCTCACATGATGGAGTTTTTTTCGTAGAAGGCTTCTCTATAGGAAAATTTTCCACAAGTTCCACCTTTTTTTCAATCAATCCCATGACATATTTAAATCTTGGAATCGAAAAACTTCCACGAGCCGCTAAATCTTGAAAGGCTTTGCACAAAGTTGTATATCGGGCGGGTTGTGATTGAAGAATATTGCCAATGATAGGACGTTTATACGATATAGACCCGGCAATTTTATTTGCTCCAATTGTCCATCTCAAGTTAATTAAATAGTTAGGGATCTCCGTCCATTGCATCATATTCAAGTATCGAATAACATGACGACAAATCATTCCCGAACTTTCAAATTTCCGACAAATACAATTTATCATATCATTGGTCACGGTTATTTGATACACTTTTCTATTTTCCTCCGCCACCGTGGTCTTATATGCTTCGTACACCTTAAATAGCATAGTACTCATGGAATCTCTCTCATTCACAACATAGGATCCACTTTTCTAAACATTTCCTTTGTATAAATAGATGCCGCATGATTCTCCAATGAGGAGGATGTTATTCTTGACATTTCCTTTTCCTTTGTTTCATAGTCCGCTTCTTTCTCACGAAGATATTGTTTCTCCAATGTTTTTTGTGAATTCTCTATAAACTCTTTCAAACCGGTTCTAGCATTTACATACTCGTCAAAAAATGTATTCATTGACTCACTTCTCGAGGTAGTGGTTATCCCGGTAGTGAAATGAAGTTTAGTGTACACACGTACCCATTTTTGTCGAACGGAATACATTTCTTGCAACCAACCATGATCAACCAAGTTATATTTTTCAACCAAATCTTTCCACCTATCTTCAAATTGTTCAACCGTCATTGACTTGTACAAACATAAGTTGAAATCTTCTTTGAAATGTGGTTCATATGCGTACAAACAGGATAACTTCTCCCCGAATTTGGTACTTATATGCCAAGTACAATAAAGATGGTTCGTGTTTGGTAACACTTCGGCAATTACATTTCCAAGTGCAATGTCTTGATCGGTGATGATGGAGATTGGAGGGTTGTTTCCTATAGCTTCCAACCAATTCTTCAAAACCCATATATAAGAACTTTCTTTCTCATCCCTTATTAGTGCAAAACCAAACAATATGGATTGGTAGTGGTGGTTCACCCCCGTAATAGGTACAAATGGCATACTATACCTATTTGTGCGGTATGTGGAGTCAAATACTACCACGTCTCCAAAAATTTTATATGCATTTAATGGTCTTGGATCAACCCACAACATGGAACGCACCCGATTATCCTCATCAACATCTACTCGATAGAAAAATTCCCCAAAACTATTACATTTCAATTCTTGGAGTAAGGTCAAACCTTCTTTGGCATCACTCGAATCAAATACATGATGTCTAATATCACGCAAAACGTTCCGAATGTCTTGACTCGTAAATCCAATATTCTCTAAGCTTCCCGTAAGCTCACCCATTACATTCAAAGATTGTTGAGGCCCAATACCCGACTTACTCAAAATTATAATCAATTCTCGCATGCTGGGTGTAATGTTTCTTGACCTTTGCATGAAATGTACCTTACTAGGTGAAACCATCTCATGATTGTGTACCAAATGAACCAATGTTACCTCCCACTTATTTGATTTCTCTCTATGAACAACATACATTCGCGCCTTACATTTTGTTCTACCAAGAGAATCTCTATTTCTTTTTTTTTCGGAACTTCATCTTCATCATCCAAAGATTTTGAGGCTAATCTCCCACCCTTTCGACATATATACAAACGCGAACAAATCTTGTTATTTTTTGAACGTTTATGTGTAGTTCTAATTATTACTTCAAAACCAATACGCCTACCATAATCTCTATAGAACCTCTCCGCTTCATCTAAACTATCGAATAATTGACCAACACATGGGCAAACATCATTCAAATCATCCAAAAAAACACCATTCTCACCATCTTCAACATCATCACCATCATCAACAACATCATAAACAACATCACCATCACCATCATCATTCTTAACATCTTCATTATTATCATCATCAAGATCTATTATTTTAGGTGTGTGTGGACTTTCGTTAACATCTTCATTTTCTACCTCAATCTTAATCTTACTAGGTGTCTTATTAGAAGATTTTAACTTTGAAAAAATGAAAGAAGCCATGGGTTAAATAGAGAGCTAACCTTAAATTCCAAGCTCAATCTTCAAAAATCTTAATTTGGGATTGGTACTCCAAGCTCAATCTTCAAAATCTTCAAATTTGGGTAAGATTTGACAAATAAACTAAGATTGGTAAAGTAGAAATAGGTATAGATTGGTGTAAAATATATCTCCAAATGATTTAAGAATGGGTATAAACTCAAGAACACTCTTGAAATGATATTTCAAAACATGAAGGGCTGTTTGAGCTGAAATTGGTGTAGTTCTCGGGTAAGACATATAATAGAGCGGAACAGATTAAGGGTAAAATGGGAATATTTGGTACGCTATATTATATAGCGTATTACGCTCTATTATAGAGCGCTCTTGTTCATCCTGACCGTTGACTGGACGTTTAAATGGTATAAGATTGGTTGGTTGGATATATTAAAATATCCAACTGTGGCTGGTGACCAGTTTCTTATATATATATATATATATATATATATATATATATATATTATGAATTTATGAATTTTTTTACTAGAAAACATATATTGTAAATATATATATAATGCTTCAACTTTAGTAAATATTTATTTATGCTTGTATAGGGTTTTAAAATATTTTAATAAAATTTATTTATTAATGCATTTAGCTATATTATTCATTTACCCAATCATCCTAAATTGATATCGAAAATTATTCATTTGACGAGATTAGTCATTTAGGAAACATCCATCCATTAAGATTATGTGTGAGTATCGGATGAAACGGTCGGGTTTGGACAACAAAACCACCCAAACCATATATTTCGGTTTTTCAATCCGGCCAACCATAACAATAACCATAACCGTTAGTACATAACCGTAACCACCCAAATTATAACGGTTCGGTTTGGGCGGTTTCAGTTTTAAACCATTAAAATAAAATTTATATTCACTTGCAAATAATTACCAAAATCAATTAGGCTTACCGTACCAATGTTAACAAAAGATAGAAAAACACACAAGAAAATGATTGTTTCTGACTTGCTGTTAGTCTGTTACAAACCCAACTATGCCAAATACCATACTAGCTTTAGTGCTTGAGAACTGACTACAAAACATAAATAAAAAACCAAATTACAACTAAATATAAAAGTACAGAGTCTTTAGCATGACTCCAAGAGTCCATCACACAAGTACACAACCATGAATCTGCATTCTTTAACAGACTGTTCCATCTCCATCTACTTGTTAACTACCATCTTATAATATACTCGGGCGGTCTGGGTATAACGGGCGGTTTGGTTATCGGTTTGCGGTTCGGTTATATCGGTCGGTATAGAATATAAAACCAAACCATTATTTTTCGGTTTTTAAAAAAATGAAACCATAACCAATCCAAACCGTTATAAAACCGTAAATTTCGGTTTGGACGGTTTGAAACGGGTGGTTTGGGCGGTTTCGGAAATTTTTGCTCACCCCTAATTAAGATTGTATCGTATAGAGGTGAAATTATGGGACTTCTGGTGTAGCAAAAATTAACAACCGAAATTTCTGAACAAAGTGAAGAGTAATTATTATGTAGTAAAAATCGAAATTCCAAAAATTTGTGCATACATGCTGAAGACGAATTGGAAAATGAGACTCCTGGACAGGCTAATTATTGACCACTCTAGGAGTATGACTCTTACCGTATGACTGTGAGTACCGAAAAATGTCACACATTCACAAATTATACTCATACATGTGGATACAAATTATGTATACTAGCTTATAACCCGTGCAAAGCACGAGTTAATTTTAATTTTTTATAATTTGTTTATAATATAATATAATATTATAAATATTAATTTTTATATATAAACAAGTTGAGGTAGTTCAATTGGTTGAGCTTACATCTAGTCGATCTAGAGGTTCTGGGTTCGATACTCGCTTACCACGGGATTTGTTTGATCTAGAGGTTCTAGGTTCGATACTCGCTTGCCACGGGATTTGTTTGTTTATAGTAAATTATACCCCATTTCGCTTATTATAGTATAGTATAGATGCCATTTCTCCATGAAGAACACTCCTATATAAAAAACAATAATAAAGAACACCATATAATCTTACATAAAATCAATTTTAGATTCTTATTTTCACATCAAAAATGGTTATTTATGAATAAAAATAGAATCTAATAAAAAATTAGGATGATTACACATAATTACAAAAATGTATATAAGATTCTATAGTGGATTCTAGGTAACATTTGATTCTTAAATTTAGATAAGATTCTACGTTAGATTCGATATGTTTAGCTTAATTGTTTTTAAAATTTATGATTCTTATCATAACAAATCATTTTTATGAAAAATAAAGTATTGTGATGGTGTTCTTTATTGTTCTTTATATAATGTGTTTCTTTTTAGAGTGCAACTCATATATATATATAGGCTAGCGTTCAAATAGAAACCAAGATTAGAATAGAAACTAGAAACCTACACTAAATAAATTATATTTCATTTATTTTAATGGCCCCGCTAGGGGCACCTTCACAAAAAACGTTTAAAATTCTTGGCTCTATTCAACAAAAATATAAAAAAAATTTAAAAAAAATTTAAAAAAAAGTTACTGTTCACGTGCCACGTCATCACGTGAACAGTAACTTTTTTTAAAATTTATTTTATTTTTTTATATTTTTGTTGAATAGAGAAAATAATTTTAAACGTTTTTTGTATTGGAGTACCACTAATTTGGTCATTAGATTAGCTTGAAATATTTAATTTAGGTTTAGTTTCTAGTTTCTATTCTAAGTTAGTTTCTATTAGATATATATATATATAGGCTAGCGTTCAAATAGAAACCAACCTTAGAATAGAAACTAGAAACCTACACTAAATAAATTATATTTCATTTATTTTAATGGCCTCGATAGGGGCACCTTCACAAAAAACGTTTAAAATTCTTGGCTCTATTCAACAAAAATATAAAAAAATAAAAATAATTTTAAAAAAAAGTTACTGTTCACGTGCCACGTCATCATGTGAACAGTAACTTTTTTTTTTTAGTTTTTTTAATTTTCTTATATTTTTGTTGAATAGAGACAATAATTTTAAACGTTTTTTGTATTGGAGTACCCCTAATTTGATCATTAGATTAGCTTGAAATATTTAATTTAGGTTTAGTTTCTAGTTTCTATTCTAAGTTAGTTTCTATTAGAACAAGACCCTATATATATATATATATATATATATATATAATCATTCGGTACTCGAGGGTAATATAAATCAGGCATTGGTTTTACAATGAAGAACAGCACAAACTGCCTAAAATTATACAGCACGGTCTGTTTCAATGTGATCCAACAGCAGTTCTGAAGTGGCCAGACCCGGAAATCATTGTCGTGAAAAAACTCTCCCCAGACAGCAATAAAGAACTTAATGCTAAAAGTAATGGACTATCCTAGATTAGGATTTCAAGGGCATTAGTGATTTCAAGGGTAATAACTGGAAGGGTACACCATCTGCATTGGGGATTTCAAGGGTGGAATCAGACACAGCAATGTAAAGATGAATGAGATTAAGTGCGCTTTGATGGGGGATGATCATGATTGATGATACAGTATTGTGGAAATTGCGATAAGAGTACTTTTAAGGTATGAATGTACGATCACAATCTCGGAGCCCAGGAGTTGCAGAGGATGCAGAACAGGTGCATTCAAATTTATCCAGGATTGCATGGTAGTGAACTAGTAATGACAGCTTATACGTCGTGTGCCAAAGAAAATTGATATCATCTGTTTGCCTGGTACCTTACACACTTCAGCAGGAGATTACACTTGATTCCTAAGAAATTCAGTTTCATAAGTATGATAATCGCCAATCGGAGCTCACAGTTTAATATACTATAGCCTTTTAGGAGCTAGCCCTTCGACTCCACTGACATAACTTCATCGACCAAGTATTACTGTATTCACAAAAATGTGGTAAGCATTCCAAAGTTTATTTGGAAGTCGTTAACTCGACTCTGCCAGCATCAGAAAAGCCTATAAGAACAATTATTTTTTTAATTGGTACAGAAAAGATCATCGTGATTCATGAATATTACCAGCCACCAGTTCCCTTCAGTAACTCCAAACAATAACATAGATCAAAAAGGATCTTCGCCCTTCACGAAACTTATAATTTGACAAGCAAAAGACAATGACACCGTTTCGTTTATTATATAGCGAGCTTCATTACATAAACAAGGTGGTGCCAATGCATTTAAAACTGAATTACCACTGGTGTGTGCATGTATGTAATGTTTATCCTTAAAAAAAATAAAAAAAATGAAAACCGGGGTCCATTTCTCCAGCTTGCTGAACTAACAATTTTCCTAACATGATTTCAAAAAAAAAAAAAACAATTCCCAGCATACAGTCATCTGCTCAAAATTTACAAGGAGAAAAGCAAGAGCAAAAGAGGCGGATTAAATCTTTGACAAGTGATCTCTATCAAGGTTACTATGTTCCATACCAGGGCACCTGTCATCATGATGTGTTCCAAAATTGATAATTAGAAAGTACCTGTATGTACTCAATTACTAGTCCTAATTAATCGTCCATCATGGTTTCTCCACCTCAACTGAGATTATGTTCATTGTAATTCACATTAGGTCTTCGGGAGTTCTGAACAGGGTGAACTTGAGGATCATATGTTTGTGAAGCAAGGTAAGCCAAAGCCGTTACCACATCAGCTACAACGGGCCGCTTTGAAGGTTCCTCCTGTACACACATTGCAGCAATTGCAAGAGCTTGATATAACCCTCTAAATGGATAATGACCTTGCAGCGCAGGGTCTACCATCTGGTAAAATTTCTTTCGATCCTTGAACAGAGGTCGTGCCTACAAAATTTTCAAGAATTAGTGTTTTCTTGGTATATTCCATGCACTGAAAATGATTCCCAGTTAATAACTTCACTATCAACTTTGTGGACTAAAACCTATATACTTAGCAGCAAGCTTAGGTACGCTAGGCATGAATTATCAATGTACAGGATACACGACACAGGGTTTTTGCTTATATTATAAACATATACAAGTCTGTGTGCAATGTAGTCAAGTGCTGTTAGTACCGATAGATAAAAAACACGGTGCTGTGCTGAAAAATATACTTTTAGATTATTTTTTTTATTAAAACATAAAGTAGGAGTTAAATTCAAATTTGCGTAGTTAAGGATGATGATCAATGCTGGCATGACTTTATACAGGCTGTAACAACCATTATAAGAAATAGGTCTTCAATGTAATTTGTAAAAAGCATAATTCATTGTTCACGTCCATATATTGATATACTACTATGCTATACATAAATGGTATATGGCTGATGTTAACACCAACCAACAATTTGCCTAAAAGCTCTAGATTCTATTACATGTGGCCCCTGTTTCTAATCAATCACGATAGTTCAGCTATAACTACTACTTTAAATTCCCAACTGAAAAGAGAGCAACCTAGGTGGACAATTAATATTACATAACTATTCTAACAGTCACAGTATATCTAATACAGCATATGAATATCAATCATTTGACACCTTTATTTACTGTCTGCGAACGTGATGGCACTTAGATAGATAAGCAGATACAACTACAGCTGATGCAATTAGTAGAACTACGACAAACATGCTTAGTTTTACCTGAAGCTCACATAAATAAATAAGAGTACCATAATTCAGCCGATAAAGACTACAAATTTTGTAGTTAAAAATAGAACTTACCCATGCAACTAAATTTTGATCTCTAGTACTTTTTGTAAAATCGATTGCTTTCCGTCCCGTAATGATCTCTAAAAGAAGAACCCCAAAGCTATAAATATCTGATTTGAAGGTCAGCTGGCCAGTCATTGCATAATCTGGTGCACAGTAGCCATAAGTCCCCATCACCCTGGTAGAAACATGGGTATCGTCTCCTGTAGGTCCCACTTTTGCCAAGCCAAAATCAGATAGCTTAGGGTGATACTCCTCCCCAAGCAGAATATTAGAGCTTTTTAAATCACGATAAATTACTGGAGGATTCATCTTATTATGTAAATATTCTAATCCTCGTGCTGCGCCAGCAGCTATCTTCATTCTTGTATTCCAATCAAGAGGTGTCCGCCCGGGACCTAGTGAATGAAAAAAATGATGAGAAACAAGTCAACAATAGTAAGCACAATAATTTTTGTCCCACGGTTCGGGATTTGGGTAACAATTTACTAACAGATAATTCGAGATAACAGTAGAATAGAAGATGTAAAAAGAAGAATTGGATTTATATTAATACCATGCAAATGATCATCCAAAGAACCTAAGGGCATGAACTCATAAACCAACAACCTTTGATCACCCTCAGCACAAAAACCAATTAGCTTCACAAGATTGGGGTGATCAACTGAACCTAGAGTCATCACTTCAACAACGAATTCCCTGATGCCTTGCCCTCCATTACGGTCTAGTTGCTTGATGGCGACCGACTGCCAAAGAAGAAATTTAACAAAACGCAGGCTTTTATCACCACAGTCAAACAGATATTTTTATACAATATAAAAAACAGAAAGAGGAACCCACAATAGTTTATAAGGCAGGAGAAACAAGGGAACAAGGACACATACATTAATCAAACAGAAAACTAAATCCTTATTACCCTTAATCCAGGTTAAAAGTGAAAAAAAATAAACTCAGCCAGGTTCAACTGACCTGGCCAGCATCCTTTAATATTCCTTTGAAGACTTTGCCGAATCCACCCTCGCCAAGAAAGTGATCAGGTTTAAAATTCTCGGTGGCGATAACCATATCTTCAAAGGTGAATGATGCTGCCTTAACCGCCTCCATTTCAACATCTCCATCAACCTTTTTGTTTGTGTCCAACTGCTGAACGGCAACAGTTTGATCAACAGCTTTCTTGGACTCTTCATTCTTCACATTGTCATTTAAAGTAGTTTTCAACGTATCTAGAAACATGCAAGATGATAAAACAAACATGAGAACTGAAACTAAATATGTTAAACAGTGACAGATATTGCACATGGGGTGTATGCATCAACAAATTACTACACTCTAAAAAGCAAGAAGATAAACTAAAGTATATAGGCACCACAAAATTATATAATTAACTTTCAAAACGACATATTCACTATAATTCACAATGGCTGATCAAACTCAATCATCAAATTTAAAAACGCCAAGTAAGCAATAAAGTGATGTCGTTTATTCATTTGACTAAGGGTCCTACAAGCTCAATCAAACAATCAAATGGCATGATTAATTTACACATTAAAGGTACTAACAATTTCCATCACCAAATTTAATCATCTCCAATTCTCCATATTCATAATTCATATAGCTTACAGTTGACATCACCATGTGATCTTGGACACAATTCAAGACCCCAAGATTTATATGAATACACATATATCATCTGTAGCAAAACCCTTCCATTAACATTAAGAACCAAGAACTAAAATTTTTCAATACCCAATTCAAAAAAAAAAAAAAAAAAGAACCCATCAACCATTAATTCTAAAATTCACTAAATTTCCCAAGAAACACAAATTCAAGAAATCAAGAATGCCCCAACTACTTATTTTCTTGCAAAAACTGATACATTAACTAAAATTCATAATTTTCCTGAAAAAAAATCCAAACTTTAAGGAAAAAGATACAAAACCTGAAGCAGAATCTGGTTGATCATCTTGTTGATTGTTGCTATTAATCTTTTTGTTTGATTGTTTATTTAAACCTCCTAAACAAGGAAAACAACCCATCTCTCTCCCCTCACCTTGCTATCTCTTTCTCTCTGTATCTATATATGTATGTATATGTGTCTGTAAATTTCTTCTTCTCAGACACACTACACAAACATGAAAGAATTGAAGACAACACACACAGACAGCCAATATGTATGACTGTGTGTTTATTTTTACTTTTTATTCTATTTTTAATTCCCAAAATTAATTACTATATTTTCGGGTGTTTACTTTTTTAAACTACATTCCTTTGTCCTGAAATTCTTTCGGTGTAATGCAGGTGCATGATAATCTTGTGCACTTCTTACTGAAAAGCTGACACGTCATATCAATTATAAAGGCTTATCAAAATGTATGATCTCGATGGTGCCACGTGGCATATGTTTAAAAAAAGAGATAGATGGCTTGCAGCAGATTATTACCCCTCTCAAGAGGTTTCCGTGAGTTACCAGCTGATGTTATTGCAGCATTTAGGGGACGCGTTTATTTTTGGAATTTCTTAACATACTGTGTTACAGAAGATTTTTAATTTAAGTATATTAGATGTCCTATTAAATATGAGTATACCAAACTTAATTATATGATACTTTAATACAAATATAAACTTTCTTTTCATTATCTCTGTAAAATTCATCAAAAAAGATGAAAATTCATATGAATTTCAACTTCGATTTTTAATAAGAGTAGATTATAATCCACGCAAACGATATTTTATATATTTTATTTTAATAAAAATAATAAAATAATAATAATAATAATAATAGTAATAATATTTTAATTATTTTAAATTTTTAAACAAGTAATATATTTGTGAAAAAGCCGATATAACTTTTATAAATTCTATGAATTTTATACCAATATCATCTATAAAATATATCTCTGAAAAAGCCGATACAACTATTATCAACTATATATAAAATATAGTTCAATAACTTTTTTTGGATCTTTTTTTTGTATAAAAAATTAACCATTAACCATTTTTTTCGAAAGAAAAAACTATAAATAAATTATGAAAGTATACCTTTTGAGGAGTTTTAAAATACATGTCACACTCCTTTTCCCAAATGTACCCAATACGGGACAGTGGAAGTAATTTTATAAATATCGACTAGTTTATTGATAAACAAATAAAAACTTATTTACATAATTTTATTAATACAATCATGTCTACAAATTAAACAATTTTTATAAAGATTAATATGGACGAATAGATTGTCAAACGAACAATGAATTATATACAAAATTATAATTTAATAAAAATAAAAGTTATAAAATGTTTTTCGAGAGAAAAAAATAAATAAATAAGTAAAAAATAAAAAATTTTATGGAACACCGCGTAGCGTGGGCAAAATTCTCTAGTCTTATATTAATAGTCCAACACTTACAAATTATCTCTTCAAAAAACCTGTATATTTCAGTGTACCACGATTGAAAATTGGTACGATTGAAAATCTGATTTAGGTTGGATGAAGGAAAGATTGAGGAAGGAAATTCTGATTTAATCTATTTTAGAGTAGTGTTTGATCAATTCTGCATATTTGTAGATGTTGTGTGATTTCCCATTAATGAATTTGTAACTTATCAAAAAAAATTATCTGTGATTTAATATATTAACAAATTTGACAAAAAAAATAACACTTGACAAATTATATTTATGATAAATCAATATATATATATATATATATATATATATATATATATATATATACATATATATAAAGGAGGATAGCGGGAGTTTAGGTGGCGCTCTAAGATCGTCTCAATCTATTTTTCTAATTTTCTAGAATTTTAGAATTTTAAACACTAATAAATATAAAAATATCAATTAACATATTAGAAGTAGAATATGTGTTCGAATTTATAAAGAAGAAGATTTCGAATTTATAGGGAAGACATATGATTAGAAGTTCTATTGGAAGTATAATAAGTATTTATATGGCATACGATTAAAAGTTCTATTGGAAGTAGAATAGGAGTTCGAATTTATAGAGAATAAAAGTTCGAATTTATAGAAAAAATATATAAATAAACATTCTACTAGAAGTAGAATAGGTGTTTGAATATATAGAGCAGACATATAATTAAATATTTTATAGAAAGTACGATCTTCTTAAATTATATATCTTTTATATAAGTTAATTATACTTATACTAGGAAAATTTATTCATAAAACCAATACTATTGTCATAAAAAAAGTCACCGTATTTAAAAAAAAAAAAGAATTGATGTGTTAACATAATTAAAGAACAATCTCATGCAAGAATCCTAAATAAATACAGGAGTATCTATAATATAAAGAGAAAATAAGATGTGTTTTCATTTTCTAAAACTCCAAAAAATTTGGAAAGTTTAGAGAAAGTATAAATTGGAATTCACTCTATTTTTTAGGTTTTTGATTTTAAGAAAAAAAAATTGTTATTTAAGATAAGTATCATCAATAATATGTAATGAAGTTGGAATTTCGATCCCAAACTAGAGCGGCTCGAAACATGTTTAACGGGAAGACGGCTCACTATAAAAGATTGTACTAGCTATAAAAATACCATATTGATGTTATAAATTTTATTTTATTTTTAGGATTTGATTTTTATGGATAAACATTATTATACAAATAATATATGTAAAAGTTAGGTTTTTGGTCTTAGCGGATCAATAGTAATAACCGTGTTTAACAAGAAAGCGGTTCATTAAATATGACCGTATAAAAATTGTTTAAATATATAATACATAAAATAAAATGTTTAATTGGAAGTATAATACGAGGACGGTGGAGACGTCATATACGTTTTTTTTAAACTATACATCTTTTTTCCTAAAAATCCTTTATTTTAACTTCTTTATACAAAATTATCTATAATATACAGAAAATATAAGATGTATTTTCATCTTTTAAAACTCCATAAATATTAGAAAGTTTAAATAATATAAAAATTGGAATTTACTCTCTTTATATAGTGAAGTTAGAATTTCGGTTTCAAATAAGAGCGGCTTGAAACGTATTTAACGGGAAGACGGCTCGCTAGAAAAGATTGTATTAGCTATTAGAATTTGATACTGTAATCATAAATTTATTTTATTTTTACAGTTCGATTTTATGGATAAAAAATATTATATAAGTCTTTATAATATATGTTAAAAAGTTGGGATTTCGGTTTTAACGAGAGAGCGGCTCAATCGAAAGAATCGTATTTAAGAAGAAATTGATTCATTAGAGAAGATTATTTAATTATTAAAATTTAATATTAATATTATAATATAACGTAAATGTATTGAATTTTTTTAAAAATAAAAATTGTAACGCCGCCGCGAAGCGCGGCTTTATCAACTAGTTATATTAATGAACTTACCATAATATAAAGATCAAGTTAAATAATTTTTAATAAATTTACCATAAATATCATAAATAACATTAATGATAATTAAAATAGAAAGTTAAATCTTTTATAATTAAATATGGATCATATATGGATTATGGATCGTATAAGAACCTATATACGGTTACATTATTATAATGTTCTTTTAGTTAAAATACAATTTTAAATAAATAAATTCATTAAAATTATAATTTATAATTAACATTTAAATGCCCATTCAAATTATCAAAATTTTAATATTTTGATATTTAAACATCATTACTATATTATAATAGTCTAAATATTAAAAGTTTTGGTACTTGTTTTTGTTTGTACTTTGTATTTTTTCTTAATTACCCTTACTTATATATTAGTATATTTTTACCTAAATATCATTACTTATATCTATTTATAAATCTAAATCTATACTATATTCTAATAGCCGAAACATTAAAATTTTGATACCTGTTTTTTGGTACTCCGTGTTCTTACTTAATTCCATAATCTATATATTAATATATTTTTACCTAAATATCCTTACTTATATCTATCTATAATATTATATTAAACCAAAATATTCAAATATCTAAAAAAATATTTATAAAGAATTAATCAATTTATTTTTCATGTAGAGCATGTTACCTTTTATATTTTTTCAATAACTAATCAATTTTCCTTTTCAGGTAAAATTTATCTGTTCTATTTAATAAAATATTGTAATTTCTAATAACTTATCAATTTCCTTTTTCAGATAAAATGTATTATCTTTTTCATATTTTTTAAGTTAAATCCCACTTTTTCTGAAATATCACGGTCAACATATATATATAATTATTATAAATAAATTATTATATTATAATAATCGAAAAATTAAAAATTTTGGTATTTATTTTTTGGTACATCGTGTTTTTACTTAATTATCCTTACTTTTATATTAGTATGTTTTTATCTAAATACCCTTACTTATATCTATTTATATTACTATATTAAAGCAAAAATATTGAAAGATAAGAAAAAAAATACAATTATAAAAGCTAATTAATTTCTTTTTTATGTAGAGCATATTACCATTTATATTTGTTCAATAACTAATCAATTTCCCTTTTCAGGTAAAACTTCTATTTAATAAAATATTATAATTAGTAATAATTTATCGATTACCTTTTCAGATAAAATGTATTATCTTTTCTATGTTTTCTAATTAAAATCCCACTTTTTCTAAAAATATTGCAGGCACCATATATATAATTATTATAATTAAATTATATCATTTAAAAATATGAACCTATAAAATTCGTATCTTAAAATTATCAATACAAACTAGATCTTGTTTATCTGTTGAGATATTTTGGACATTTTAATTAAAAAAATTAAATTGGACCTTAACCCTATAAAAATTCACTATATAATATGAATGTCATACAAATTAGTTCTTTAATATTCAATTGTATCTCCACAATATATGTAATAATCTTCAAATTGCAGTATGTTCTTCATATTAAAAATGTTATTAAAATTATAATAATATTGCTATATTGTCTATCAATTTGTGTATCACAATTCACAACATTATTAAAATTTTAAATAATTTAAAATTTTAATTATATTATTAATTAATAATAACTACATCATACAAAATAATTTTAATTATTACACTTTGTGAATAAACACAGAACAAGTTATATGATCTCAAATAACGTCTTTTAAATTTAATTAAAAATAATGAATTATAAGAATCAAATTTTTAAAAAGACAAATTAAAAAGAAGATGAAAGGAGCAAAGCAAAAATATGTAGAAGTAGAGGTGTGTAGCATGAAACATGCATATGGAATATACTTTTTTCGCGTTCTAGAAGAAGATGATGCTTGAACAGATAAACCTGTGTGTATTAAATCCCATTTATTTCATCTATCTCCAACCCAACTTTAAATTTATACTTTTATACCATTTTTATGTAAAATTCCTCTTCAACCCAATTATAAAACTTACATCAGTCTTGTGTCACATCAAAATTTACATATAGGTTTTTGTTTATTCCAATTTTGTCCTTATATTCTTTCCCTAAAACAAATTTGTTTCATATGTATCCAATCAACTTTATTATTTTTATATCTTAACAATAAAATAACTTATATAATACAAGAATGATATAAAATTTAATATAAATGTGTTGGAGTTAAATTTGAAAATAGTGTAAGTTTTACATCATTTCGATGTAAAAACCACATTAAAATAGTGTGATGAGTTGGAGATACTCTTAGGTTAAGTTGGTTTGCATGTGCTGTATTTTATAAACCATTGTTAAGCGGGTTTTATATGCCGTGTTTGTTTAAATTTTAAAGTTGTTTCGGAGTCTTTAAAATTTTATAATTATTTTAAGTTTTAATAATAAATTGTAAAATACGTTTAATATGCAGGAAAATTTGTTAAATCTATACATGTAGTTTGAATTAAATATATTGACAAAAAAAGTTTAAACTCAATATTTTGTTTTTGAATAAATAGGTTTATATACCTTACATACTTACATATGAGTATCTGTTCTTGTTAGGTCCAAAATAGTTTGTAGAGGCGGGGTTGAATACAAACTATACCATTTTATCGAAATTGTTATTTGAGTGTATATTAATTTTTAAACAATTCGATGCGGAATAAAGCGAAGCCAATATTCAAGTTAAATATAAAATTTATATTAACTTGGAGGGGTGTCTTAATGCACGGTACAAATTACAAGGTTTGATAACTAAACTAATTTTACAAGTTCTATAAAAAATTCGATATGAATTTTTCTATATTTATAATAAAAAGATCGAATGCTAAAAGCATTTCGAGAGATAAGTTCTAGGGATATTTGATCCGCTAGATAGTTCCAAAACTACAAGTAAACTATTTCTAGAGTCTAAGAATTATCTATACAAGCTAGAAATAATTTAACTGTAAAAAGATTAAGAACAGGAACAGTGCTCGCTTGATTTTTTTTCTCTTCTCTGTCTGTGTTGAAGAAGAAATGAAGTGGTGAAGATATGAATTATTGAGCCGCATTGATCTTTCATCTTCAAAGAAATCAAGTCTTTGTCCATTTGTTGAATTTAAACTCACGAATGACTATCTTCAGACTATCGGTATGACTATCACAGCCTTCAGACTTTCGGCATGACTATCAAAGGCTTCCATACTATTCAGCACGACTATCCAGCTTTCTGACAATCGGTATGACTCCTTGATAGTCATACTAGTGTTAAATTTCTTGACAGACTATCTTAGGCCCATTCAGACTATCTAGTAATACTATCTTCAGACTTTTGGTAGTACTTTAGAGATTTGCAGACTATCCAGCTTTTCAGACTAGCTTACAAACTATCCAGCATTTTAGACTATTAAATAGATAGACTTTCCTAGGCCCATCAGACTATCCAGTAAATAGACTATCGGTAGGACAATTTACAAGCTTAGCAGACTATCCATTTTATAGACAATCAGACTATAAAATAAATAGACTATCAAATTAAATTAAGAAACCTGGCCATTCTTTTACTTTATTTCTTTGGACACGTGGTACCACCTGATTGGTTTCTTTCGAAACAAAAACCACCTACCCCTTCCATTGTTTGATTGTCGTAGGTTCTTTTAGATTAGCCCCATAGAAATGCTTTTTGTCCCGCACAGCTTATAATCTTTAATTAACAAATAATTTATTTAATATAGAAATTATAAAAATAAATATCTAATATTATTATTAGATATTTAAAAATATAATTTTCTAAATAATTAAAATATTTATTAATATAATTAAATCCTTAGTGTTTAAGCTGCGATCTCTTGAGGTTCTGGAAACGAACTCCTTTTGCTTAGCAAAAAATTCCAACCGGGGTTCCAACGTTAAGAATTATCACATATATCACTTTTCATTTCTTTGTGATAATTCCTTTTCGTCATAGCTAGTCCACTTGATAGTAAAATCATTGTGGTTAATGAATTTAGCACTTCTGTTGCTTGCACAATGATTTTCCCTTATACCAGTCTTGATAGCTTGAACCACTGAAGTTAATGACGAACAACCACTATTTAAAGTTGACACTCAATGCACGGTCTAATTCATGAGTGACTAACCGCAATGACTGTTCTTCATATATTGACATTAAAGTTGTGGTTCCTGTCATCCTTTTCTTCACTCTTTTTTTTCCCAAAAACTTTTCTTCACTCTTTAATTAAACCTTTCTAACCTGTATTCTGCCACTGTAGAAATCTCTTGTCACTACAAATAGAATTCACTGTCTTATTTCTCTTGACAGTTAAGCATTTGAGATCCCTATGACAGTACATATACTATTTACTATTACATTCTTGTTTGAGTTGAGTTGAATCCTCGATGTTTACAAATAGGGTAAACATATGACTTTCAATCTCCCCCTATTTGTTTGTTAAATATTAACATACAAATCCTAGAGGATAACTCAACTAAAACCAAGAAAAAGCATTAAAGAACAAGTAAATAGTACAAAAAAAAATTCTGAATTAGATATAGCATTTCCAGAATCTCAGTCATTGAATTGATAGATGATTGTTCCTCTGACACTGAACTGATCTTCGATAAGTAACCCATTTTCATTTCTTGACATATCTGCCTGATAACCCTTTACATCTAACATTGAACATCATCATCAGATACTAGAATTCCTTCAGTGGTACTGAATCTGTCTTGTCTACCACTTACTGAGGAATTTTCTTTGTCGTTTCATACTTCTCTCCTTCCTTACATCTCCCTACCTAAGGTGATTTGTCTCATACTTATAAAGGTGAATACTTTCTCCCTCCCCCTGACAAGGCGAATACTTCTATCTCCCCCTGACAAGGTGAATACTCCCCCTTTCTAAGGTATATTCTTTTTCTTCCATATCTCTCCCCCTTAGATAGAAAATCTCTCCCTCACTAAGGTAGTTCTTATCTTGAATATCTTTCCCCCTTAGTTGAAGTAAAGGTAAACTTTTTCTTGACTACTCTCTCCCCCTTAGTTGAGGAATCCTCCAAACATGTAATTGACTCCCCCTTAGGTGATAAATTAGAAGACACCAATTGTTTCAATTATAACTCACCTCTCACCTTTAGTATAACAGTTTCTTCATACATTAAACATTGTCTGCTGCAATAAAGAAAAGAAGCTTTTCTTGTATTGAAGGAATTTACCTGAAGACTTCAAGAATAGAAGTATGTAGTCTGATCAACTTTGCCCTTTGAATATTACAATATCGCCTTTACTGTTAATCCTGACAACCAAATCTCCCGACAACTTCCTTATATCTCCCAACTCTTTAAAGGTTCTAAGAATACATCATTGAGAACCATGTTTAGGGAATAGGGATTGGGATTTGGTGTTTATCTTTCTTCCTCACCATGAGTGTGTGATTTTGTTTCATGTAGCTCACAAGTGTTTAACTCATCTCTCCACTCATATCACTTAAAATAAGTGATCTCATCTCTCATCTCTCTAGTGTTTACACTCATGTCCACTAGTCTATCATTCTAATCTCTCATTGCTCCAACATTTATGTGTACCTGCAAGGAAAATTCCCCATAGCCCCTTATAGAGAGGTCACTGGTGGTGCAATGGGGTTTCGCAAATCCCCAATCCTCGTTGGACTCGTCAGACGAATCTGAGTCATAATCTACAAGTTGATAAAATTTTCCCTTTTTGTGGGTGTCAAAATTGAATTATGAGAAAGTATATAGTGAAATCAAAACTTAGAATTAAGATCATGTTTCCTTCTAATGTCTGTGACGACATCTCCTTGTTTAAGTCATCAGGTGAATTTGAATCATAGTCAACAAGTTGCCGATCCGAACCTATGTCGGACCCGATACCTGCAGGATCCAGAGATGTTCCCTCTGGGGAGTTAGACAATGTTCCTGAAAGATTTTGCGTTGGGGATCAAAGCCTTCTATCGAGGTCTGTGAAGACTCTTGGTTCTTTAAGGAACCTTCAACTTATAATCCTAACCGTAATATGGTCGGAGTATTAGTTGTTTACGTCAATTCATTCTTAGTGTGTGCAAT
Organism: Saposhnikovia divaricata; assembly: GCA_036435485.1. NCBI lineage: Eukaryota > Viridiplantae > Streptophyta > Magnoliopsida > Apiales > Apiaceae > Saposhnikovia > Saposhnikovia divaricata. The sequence continues at coordinate 60,915,214 of CM071595.1, read as the reverse complement.
CTCACTTTATGCATAAGAAGTATTTTAGTCTTGTGTATGAAGTAGTGACTAACCAATAGATGCCCTGGCTGACAGGCGAATTTCAATAAACTCATCCTTTTGAGAGAATGAATCCAGAGACTGTTTTAGTGTCATTTTCAGCTCTGCATCCTTTTGGGAGAATGCAGGCGAGCTTATAGATACCTCAAGTTGTATAAATCTTTTCTCTTTGAGAGGTAGAGCTGTGGGTTTACTATCCCTCACATCATTATTTGCTGTAACAAGTACAGTTACTCCCTTTTTTACCTTTAGTCTAATAGGTTACTTCCATTCAGGGGTAAGTTAGGATGTGTTTAGATTTGGATTTATAGTCCGGGATAGAAGTTGTTGGGTTCACAACCTCATGACTTTAGATGTGAGAAATCTACCACTAGGAACTGAATCTGCATCACATAGCAGTAGAGCAACATAGAGATAGAATGCATTTACAACATACCAGAACATTGAGTGAGAACATATGTGTTATATCATGTGAGAGAAATGATGTACAGTTGTGACTTTAAAACATTTAAACATATAAGCAATCACAGTTGTTGAAAGATTTGAGTTTTCTTTTTAAAACTATTAATGTACAAGAGTCTGTATTTATGCATAAAACATTATATTATCATGTCTTTTAATGAAAACTAGGTCGTTTTATTTTTTAAAAGACACAAACTCTTGACTTCGCAATAATTAAGAAAGAACGAAGGATTTGTAATTATTTTACTTAAATTAAATTATGAGCAAATAAACCATTGAAATGCTTCAAATCATAATTTAACTAAGATAAAAATAATCACTGCTAAATACTAAATATTCAATGATGCCAATGTTTGATAATGTTAAATTTAATACCAATTGTCAGAATGAATATTAGTGTCTAACTACTTATGACTATCATTCACTGATATTCATAAGTACAAGGAATTAATTGAAAAGAAATGCATAAGTTCTTAAGATGTATCATTTTAAACTTATGACTTCAAGGCAACTCCTCGTTAATAACAATTGTTAACTCCTAACAACTACTTGTATTAGACAACTTTGGTTCTATAAATAAGAATTAATTAAAAAAGCTGTCTTATCTGCAATCTTAGAAATGATATTCAAAGTCCAATACACCTTGATTCATTGTATATACCATTTATTATCAAAGTGATTAGAACTTGCAAATAAGCAAAAAAATTATTACAAGTAAATTTTCACTTAGAAAATTTTCACACCTTGCAGACTAACCAGCTTTCAAACTAGCTTGCAGACTAACCAGCATTTTAGACTAATAAATAAATATATTATCCTAGGCCCATCAGACTATCCCGTAAATAGACTACCGGTAGGACAATTTACAAGCTGAGCAGACTATCCATTTTATAGACAATCAGACTATAAAATAAATAGACTTTCGAACAGACTATCAAATTTAATTAAGAAACCTGGCCATTCTTTTACTTTATTTCTTTAGACACGTGGCACCACCTGATTGGTTTCTTTCAAAACAAAAACCACCTGCCCCCTCCATTGTTTGATTGCCGTAGGTTTGATTGTCGTAGGTTCTTTTAGATTAGCCCCATAGAAATGATTTTTGTCCCGCACAGCTTATAATCGTTAATTAATAAATAATTTATTTAATTCAGAAATTATAAAAATAAATATTAAATATTATTAAATATTTAAAAATATAATTTTCTAAATAATTTAAATATTTATTAATATAATAAATCCTTAATGTTTAAGTTGTATTCTCCTGAGGGTCTGCAACCGGACTCCTTTTGCTTAGTAAAAAATATATCAATTCCAACCGGGATTCCAACGTAAAGAATATATCACTTTGCATTTCTTTGTGAAATTCTTTTTCCTCATAGCTAGTCCACTTGATAGTAAAATCATTGTGGTTGATGAATTTAGCACTCCTGTTGCTTGCATAATGATTTTCCCTTATACCAGTCTTGATAGCTTGAACCACTGAAGTTAATGACGAACAACCACTATTTAATGTTGACACTCGATGCACGGTCTGTTTCATGAGTGACTAACCGCAATAACTTTTCTTCATATATTGACTTTAAAGCTGTGGTTCTTGTCATCCTTTTCTTCATTCTTTAATCAACCTTTCTAACCTGTATTCTGTCACTGTAGGAATATCTTGTCACTACAAATAGAATTCAATGTCTTATTTCTCTTGATAGTTAAGCATTTGAGATCCCTATGACGGTACATATACTATTTACTATTACATTCATGTTTGAGTTGAGTTGAATCCTCGATGTTTACAAATAGGGTAAACATATGACTTTCAGTTCTCTAAGAAATTTCGGGATGAGCGAGAATTTAACTCAGAATTCAGGACGATAAAAGATAGACTCTTATCACTTAAATTATCTAATCGCGTTCAATATTTTAAATACAAAATTTTGTCAATGTTACTGTTGGTCACAGAGGCACACCTGAGTACATCTATAACAAGCCTAATTGTTTTTAATGCTATGCATTACCTACATGACCTTTTAACTGAGAGAACCTCTAGTTGTAGAGTTTCTATTTGTTTAGTACTTGTAATAGACATCAAATTGTAACTGTGAGACTGTACTTAAAAGTCAAGGAATAATGCTTGGAAGAAGATCCAAGGATCATGCCTCAAGCTTAGAGATAGAGACTTTCAAATAATCACAGTTGGGATTTGAAGAAATGAAGAATTTGCCTAAGTACCAATTCGAGAAGTATGTTTGTTATATTCGAGAAGTCTAGCCTTCGAGAAGTCAGGGATTCGATATCTCAAAAGACACTATTCAATATCTCTGAATGCACTGTTCGATATCTCATTCGATATCTCAGAGATTCGATATGTCTACTGCTCTATTCGAGAACTCAGAAAGTAAACAAGTCAAAGCATCATTCGAGTTCTCTAGGAGTCAACAAGTCAAGGTTCATTCGATATCTCAAAGACTCAGAAAGCTATTCGATATCTCAGGGATTCGATAAGTTAAATGCTCTATTCGACGACTCAAGGATTCCTGAAGAAAAGAGCTATTCGAGAAGTGATTCGATATGTCAACTTTGCAATATTCGAGAACTCAGAGTTATATAATCCTAGTTCTCAAACCAATCACTAAGCCACTTCTCGAGTACATTCTTGGAGACAAACTACTGAAGAAATTGTACAAGTCAGAAACCTGCAACAATCTAAAGCACTTTATGGACCACAAACTGTAAAGTACTTTGGAAACCCTACAAAGAAGCTTAGAGAGATGTACAAGAGACAAAGAGCTAAAGAAGTGGATCTGAGCAAAACCTTAAAAAGTCAAACCTGTAGCCATTTGGATGCTTACTCAAAAAGGATAGACACACTAGAAAGTAAATTTCTTTAGCTACCTTATTTGTAGTAAGTAGGCTGTATTCATGTTCTATAAGAATACAGTCTCACTGCTCTAGTAGTTAAGTTTTTCACATACATATTCAAGATATACATCTCTCTGAGAAAAACGAAGCTGAGAATACTACCATTTGTATTCACAGGTTGTAGCAAATCTTTATCTAATAAAATATTAGATTAAAGTGATATTGTGCCTTGTGTTGTTCATTTTCCGCACCTATATTTCTGCACACACATAACACATATCTTGCTACATACATCAAACAGATTCAAGAACAAGAAAAGTTCAAGAATCCATTCACCCCCTCTGTATTCTTTTGTATGTTCAATACTCAACAAGTGGTATCAAAGCAGGCTGTTTATTTAAAAACAGAAAAAGATCATGAATACACCAAAGACTACAGGAACAGTGAAGGTCCCTAAGTTCGATAAAGAGAATTACAACCTCTGAAAGATTAAAATGTTGTTGTTCATCAAAGCTGCTAACCCTCTATATCCTGAGATACTCAAGAATGGTCCCTTTGTTCCACAACAGGAGATTCCTGAAAAGACTATTGGAACTGTAACCATTCCAAGATCCTATGTGGCTAAAGAACCATCCAAATGGATAGAGACAGAAAAGGAGATGGTTGCTCTTGACAGTCATCTCATGTTATTAATCATAGATTCTATGGAACTGTCAATGTTTGCTAACATAGCCTCTTGCAAAATAGCAAAGGAGATGTGGGATCATATTGAGGTGTTATGTGAAGGAACAGAGGAGGTTAGAGAAAAAAGAAACAGATACTGGTCACACAGTATGAAGCTTTCATGGCTCAGACCAAGGAAAGCATTACTGACATGTTTGAAAGGTTTCACAAGCTGGTGACTGAGCTACAGATGAATGGGAAGGTTTACAGCACCAAGGAGTTGAACATGAAGTTTCTATTGTCTTCACCAAACCATCTAGAGCAAAGGGTCATTTCCCTAAGAGAAAGAGATTTGAACAAAGTCACATATGATGTGCTCTATGGGGTTTTAAAGACTCATGAGCTTGAGTTGCTTCAGAAGAGGGCTAGCCAAGCCAACCATGGCAGAATGATAAACACATTATGTGCCTTGATTGTTAGCAAATCTATTCAAGACCTAGAAGCATCTAAAAGTCAGCTGAGGATAGAGGAGATAGTAGATGATGAAGAAAATGAAGGTGAAGTGACTGAACCTGTTGAGGAGAAGGAAGAAGAAGAGTTCTATACTCTTGAAGAGCTATATGTCATGGAAAACACTTCATATGCTTTCATGGCCAGAAAATTTCCAAACATCAGATTCAAGAGAAACCAACCCTTCAAACCTAGACCCCAAAACCATTCATTCAAAAAGAGCAAGACACCTGTGAAATCAAACAAGAATAAATTCAAAACCAACCATGTGGATAGGTCATCTGTAAGGTGTTATAGATGCAATGACCTATGGCATTTTGCCAGTGAATGCAAGAAGCCTAAAAAGAAGGATAAGGAGTTTCTAGAGCTTGAAGCTAAGTATGAGGCCCTTCTGAAAAAGCAAACACAAGGCAAGGCCTACATAGTTGAAGGGAAGTGTTGGGATGACTCTGATAGTGATGGAGAAGAGCAAGAATTCTGGAACTATGCCTTGATGGCTGATTCTAAGGATGAACAATCTCCATCTGACTCTCAGGTACCATCTCTCACTACCATAGATATGTCTATTTCTGAATATAAATGTATGGTTGAACAACTGTCTATTGAAATGTTTAATATTCATACTAATATGACTGCTGCTAATGAAGAGATTGCTAAACTGTCTACTAGAAATGAACTATTAAACAAGAAAAATGAGGAACTTGAGCTAACTGCTATGCAAATAGATAACCTTAAAAAAGAAGTTGAATATCTGCAGAATAAGGTTCTATGTGCTAGTCAGGTTGAGAAGGCTCTTAGGGATGAGCTAGATGAAAATGAATTCAAACTAAAAAATTTTAAGAACTCATCTAGTCTATTGAAGTCCTACCATGTGAGAAACCAAGCTAAACCCAAGGCTACCATTGGACTTGACTATGACACTTTTAAAGAGAGGAAAGGCTATGCTGTCATTGAAGATGACATAGTTGTTCAGAAGGAAGTACCTCACATTTTGAAAAAGACTGAGTCTCCAATCTTTAAAAAACCAACATTTGAGATTGATGAGGATGCCTTACTCATTAAACAAATGTTGAATGATGAGGATGATGCACAGTCTACTAAACAACCAGCATCCTCTAAGGGTGAGAGTGTCAAGCCAAAAGCCAAGGAGCCAGTAGGAGGTAGACCTAGACCTGAGAAGTTTGTGAAGTTTTTTCAGCTGGGAAAAATGAATCTAAGAAGAAAGTGGCTAATAAGAAACATAACAGGAATGGCAAACTAGGGATAAACAAGAATAACAATTATGCTTATGTGCCAAGTGCCGCTAGGAAAGTTTGTCAAAACTGTTTTAGCACTAATCACTTAACTCATGCATGCAAGAAACCAACTGTTAGTGTAGCTAAGCCATTCTATGATTGCTCCGTGCCTTTAAGACATAGAGATTCACCTTTTTGTGATAAACTTGATTGTATGCCATGTAATATGAATGTTATGACTAGCTGTTTTAATTTGAGAAAACAATTCATGGATGGTTGCATCAGTCATAACATTCACACACACACTACACAAGGTCAGTGTCTTCAAGTCCTCCTAGAGCTAGGAAGGTACCTCTGTCACCTAAGTTTGAGACCTCAGTGTCTAAGACTTCTAACAGTGACAAGAATACTAGTCCTAAGAAAACTAATAAGCATGCTGTTTTTGATAAATCTGTTTCTAAGCCAAGTGGACCCAAACTTGTTTGGGTACCAAAAGAGAAGTAATACCTTTGTGTATGCAGGGCAAAGAATAAGAAAAGAAAGTCATGTGGATTTTGGACAGTGGATGCTCAAATCATATGACTGGTGATATGACCCTGCTATCACAGTATGAGGAGAAGGCTGGCCCAATGGTTGCTTTTGGAGATGACAGCATGGGTAACACATTGGGATATGACAAGTTAAAAGTTGGTAATGTCATCATTGAAGATGTAGCACTAGTCAAGGGACTCAAGCATAATCTGCTAAGTGTTGGTTAGTTTACTGACAGAGGATTCATAGTAAACTTTGACAAGGATGAATGTTTGATCACCCACAAGAAGACTGGTGACTTTGCTCTATCTGGAGTGAGGAAAGGAAGCCTGTTTGTAGCCAATATGGACTCTGCACACAAGGACAAAGTTTGTCGCTTCTACTCAAAAGCATCAAATGAAGATTGTTGGATGTGGCACAAGAAGCTATCACACTTGAACTTCAAGGCCATTAATTCTCTGGTCAAAAGAGAGTTAGTAAGAGGCATGCCCACACTTGAATTCTGTCAAGGAGTGTGTGAGGCTTGTCAAAAGGAAATAATGAAAAGGTCAAGCCACAAGTCAAAGACAGTGACATCAATCACCAAGCCCCTGCAATTAATTCATATGGATTTGTTTGGGCCTATCAATATTATGTCACTCTCAAGAAAGAAGTATGCCCTGGTGATGGGTGATGACTACACAAGGTATACATGGGTGGAATTTCTAGCATCAAAGGATGAGGCTCCACAAGTGATCATTGAGCACATAAAGAAAGTTGATAAGGAAGCAAAGGCCAACAATGAAAGTGTGATTGCATTGAGAAGTGATAATGGAACAGAGTTCAGAAATACCTTACTTGAAGCATTTTGCAAAGAGAATGGCATTTTTCAACAATTCTCAGCTTCAAGGACTCCACAACAAAATGGAGTTGTTGAGAGAAAGAATAGAACTCTGATTGAGGCTTCTAGAACAACGTTGCTTGATGCAAAGATGCCTACATGTTTTTGGGCTGAGGCTGTGAGCACTGCATGCTATATCCAGAACAGAACTCTCATCAACAAAAATGCTGGAAAGACACCTTACAATTTGATGACTGGAAAGAAGCCTACTCTTAAGTATGTTCATGCTTTTGGAAGCAAATGCTTTGTGTTGAAGGATAATTCAGAATATGTTGGAAAGTTTGATGCAAAGGCATTTGAAGGAATTTTTCTTGGCTATTCTATGGAGAGAATTGCATACAAAGTTTATGTCATCAGTCAAAAGAAAGTTATAGAAAGCACAGATGTGACATTTGATGACAGCAAACTACCTAGATTTGAAGAAGCCAATAATGGAGATAGAGATCCATTAAAGTTTAAAAATCTAGATGATTCTGATGAAGAGATTGAAACTGAAGTTGAAACTATAGTTCAACAAACTGAAGTGAATGATGTAGCAAGAGAAGAATTTGTGCCAATCAACAGTGAAGAGACAAGCATCCAAGACACACCTGTGAATAGTGGCAACTTCACAAGAGGAGGAAATGAAAATGATCATGACTTGGATGATGAAGCAACATCAAGGTTGAGAAATCAAACTGAGCATTCAAGGAAATGGGATAGATCACACACTGCAGAGCAAATTATTGGAGATCCAAATGCAGGAGTGAGAACTAGAAGAGCAACTCAAAATAAGTGTCTCTATGGTTGCTTTCTATCTCATATTGAGCCTAGGAAACTTGATGATGCATTGTTGGATCTAGATTGGATTATTGCTATGCAAGAGGAGCTGAATCAATTTGAAAGAAACAAATTATGGGAATTTGTCCCTGCACCAAAGAATAGAACCATTGTTGGAACAAAATTGGTTCTGAAGAATAAGATGGATGAAGATGGTGTAATAGTAAGAAACAAAGCAAGGTTGGTTGCAAAAGGATACTCTCAACAGGAAGGCATTGACTATGATGAGACATTTGCTCCTGTTGCTAGATTGGAAGCCATCAGAATCTTCTTGGCATTTGCTGCTCATTCAAACTTTAAAGTCTATCAAATGGATGTCAAGAGTGCATTTCTGAATGGGGAGTTGGAAGAAGAAGTTTATGTGCAACAACCACTTGGCTTTGAGGATCCACATTTCCTAGAATTTGTCTACAGATTGCTTAAGGCATTGTATGGACTTAAGCAGGCTCCAAGGGCATGGTATGACACTTTATCACAATTTCTTCTTGAAAATCAATTCACTAGAGGCACATTGGACAAGACACTGTTTTACAAGAAGCATGGTAATGATATTATCCTAGTTCAGATCTATGTGGATGATATCATATTTGGCTCTACAAATGAGAAGCTGTGTGAGAAATTCTCTAAGCTCATGCAAAGCAGATATGAGATGAGTATGATGGGAGAGTTAACATTCTTTCTTGGATTGCAAGTTAGTCAGAGGAAGGATGGTATCTTCATCAGTCAAACCAAGTACATCAAGGATTTATTAAAGAAGTTTGACTTAGAAGACTGCTCACCTGCAAAAACACCCATGGCCACTGCCACCAAATTGGATGAAGATGTCAAAGGCAAGAGAGTAGATATCTCAGTCTACAGAGGCATGGTTGGTTCTCTACTCTATCTCACTGCAAGTAGGCCAGGCATCATGTTTGCTACATGTCTGTGTGCAAGGTTTCAATCAAATCCAAAAGAGTCACATTTGATTGCTATAAAAAGGATCTTTAGATATCTGAAGGGCACTCCAAACTTGGGTTTATGGTATCCTAAGGACACAGGGTTCAATCTGGTTAGTTATTTTGATGCTGATTATGCTGGATGCAGAGTGGATAGGAAAAGCACCTCAGGTAGATGCCAGTTTCTTGGACAAAGGTTAGTCTCTTGGTACAGCAAGAAACAACAATCTGTGTCAACTTCCACAACTGAGGCTGAATACATAGCTGCTGGAAGTTGTTGTGCTCAAGTGCTTTGGATTAGAAATCAGCTTAGAGATTATGGGCTTGTGTTGGAAAGAATTCCAATCATGTGTGACAACACAAGTGCAATCTCTATAGTTGACAATCCTGTCAATCATTCTAGGACAAAGCACATTGACATCAGATATCATTTTATTAGGGAGCATGCAACTAATGAAACTATTGAGTTGCATTATATCTCCACAGATAAACAATTAGCTGACATATTCACTAAGCCATTCGATGAAGCCACCTTCACAAGGTTGGTTAGTGAGATTGGAATGTTGAATTCTTCATAATCTGGCTAAGTGAAAATATCAACTAGATTGTTGCAGCAGTAAAAACTTACTTTATCTAAATTCTCAATATTTTTGAAGTAAGTGTTGGCTGAAATATGATTTATATATATTTCAGATTTGCTGCATATGTTGAAAATCATATTCGAATTAGCTTGAAATTTCTATGAAATTTTAAGATTTTCACTATTTAATTTGTTAGAATATTCTTCATTGAATAATTCTGCTGAATTTTAAAAAGATAGTGAAAATTAACTTTTATGAGTGGAAAGTATAGCTCGATAAGTCAGACTTCTCTAATGACTTTCATGTCTATGGTCGACTTCTCTAACAAGTCTATTTGGAACACTCTTGAGTTCTCGAATAGTGCATTGAAGAAATCGCACAGAGACTTGCTTGACTTCTCGAATAGGACATTTGAGTTCTCTAATGACTGAGTTCTCGAATAGAACATTTGAGTTGTCGAATCATTTGAAAAGCTGAATTTTCGTTGAATCTTAACCGTTTTTGGATTTTTATTCAGAATTTTAAATCACTCATAAAAACATATTTTATTTAATTTGGAATTATTTTTAAATTAGATTATTGCCAACTGTGAGTTACAAACTGCTTGAGATATCGATTAAGCCTTTCTTGACTTATCGAATAGTTGATTTCTATTTCTCGAATGCCTGACTTGTCGATACAAAACATATATCTAATCGACAATTCAAGTACTTCATACTTATACAATTTTATATCTATTCGTTTCATTTCATTAGATTTCTAAAGCATCTAAAGTTCTAAAACCTCTGAAAACCCTAACTTCAAAAGCTAAATTTCTTCTTCAACCTTCATTCTCTTCTCTCGTCTCTCTGTGTAACAATGGCAAATACCCAACTCACAATTCCTATCCACACCAACTTCATTGCTATTACTAGTGATGTGGAAGCACCCAATGCTAATTTCAAGTGCTTCGTTCACTGGATGTCTGAGTCATACATCAAGGATGCACTCTCAGCCAACCCAACTCTGTACCTAGATCTCCTAGAACAGTTTTGGAGGACAGCCACTGTGGAAGTTGTTGCTCTCGAAAATGCAGTAACCTCTTATATCATCTACTGCAAAATACAAGAGGAAGAGGTTACTATCACTATAGAGGATATGAATCAAGCACTAGGACTTCATCAGGACTTGTATCACCATCTGGTATCTGATGATGATTTGATTACATTCTTTGACTTTATCAGATATGCTGATACAATCAAGATTGGAAAAATGAACCCGAAGTGTCTCAGAAAGGAATGGAGTTTTGTGTTCGCCACACTGCTACAGGTGTTCACTGCTAGAAAGTCGAGTTTTGATCAAATCAGTGCACCTGCACAGCAAATTGCATACTCCATGGCATATGATAGGAAAATCAATGTGGGTAATCTAATTATGCAGGAGCTATATGGGAGACTTGGTAAGAACTCAACCAAGAGAGGTACTGAAATTTTCTTCCGTCTTTTATTCAATCTGCTCTTAATTTTGTAGATAATAAACTGACTGAATTGCCTAGGATAGATAGAAATAGAATAGGCTATCCGAAATCCATGACCAAACTCATTTTTGGTAACTTGGAGACTAGGAATGATGTGGATGTGAGACTTGAAATAACTCCTCATATGCAGAGTTTATTTGAGTCTTACCCCCACAACATGCCAACATTTGCCTCTAAGTCTGAGTTAGCACAGCCCAAGCAAGTAGAACAAAATGCTAACCCAAGGCCTGCTAACCAACCCCCTCAACCAAACACTGTACCAAACACAGAGCCACCTACATCATCCTCTCAACAGGGTGGTGTTAGTAAAAAGGAGAAAAAGAAGAGAAAACAGATTGAATCTGAACCCTTGAATATCTTGACAGAAGCAGCATTGGCTGTAGAATTAGGTCTAGAAAGTGAGGTACCTGAGTCACCCTTATAGAGACCAAAGAAGAAGAAATCTAAAGCCACCTTTTCAGTCACACAAATGGTTGAAGTTGTAAAATCAGGGGCAAACAGCACACTAGATGTATCCTCTCAACAGGGTGCATTTATAGAATCAAGCATCCTCCCCAATGCCCCATCTTGTAAAGAGTCAGTACCAAGGAGTGATAAGGATGGCACAACACTGAGTGGAGAGAACATCACACTTGAAACTCCCTCTATTTCTCGGGGGAGTTGCCAAAATCAAATCTACAAGACACTTCTCTTCCAGAATCTATCACTGAAATTTCTTTAGAGCCTGCAACTCAAGCAATTGAGGAGCAAGGCATTGATTACCAAGAATTCTCTTATCTTGGTGAGCCAATGGATTCAAGTGACTTAGTGCATGACACTTTGCTCACCACCCAGGAACCACATTTAGATGGTGAGGGAATGCAAGCTGGGGCATATCCTAATGACACCATCACAAACAAAGAGGATTCACTAGTTTTCACTAGAGACTCTGTGCCTGTTTCAACTACTGTTGTAACTCATCCCACTCCTGTGGAGACAACAGTAGTAGAGTCAATCCATCCGGTTATAGAAATTGCATCTGTAACTAAGGAGTCTAGCTTGCCTAGCTCTAGCTCTGACTTTTTGTCACAATGGCTGAAGCCTGTGCAACATGACAGTGCTTCAGGATTAGGGTCTGCTCCATCACAATTGACGGTTGAAGCACTTCAAAGCTTAGTTGTGGATCAGATTCCTGAGTTTATTAAAATAGCCCAAAACCTTGTCACATCCAACATATCAAATCCAGACTATAAAGCGATTCTGCTGTGTCACAGAGATGATGTGGAGATACAAAAGGAGAAAATAGCAGATGAAGCTGAGAGAGATGGCAATGTAGATGCCTGGCTTCAAGGAAAATATGACATTACTCTCAATGAAGCTCTTCAATACCTAAGAGAGGAATACATCACTTCGCTGGGCTCTAATGCCAAATCTCTGACTCCTGGTGAAGTGTATGAGGCTATAAATGATTCTTACAAGGGATTCCTCAAGGCTGCTCACTATCTTGGGAAGGGAGTTAAAACAGAAGTCAATAAAGTATGTGATGCAACAGCCAAGGAAGTAAGTGCAATCAAGAGAGAATTTGCTGCCAAATTTCCCACTCTAGATCCTGTTCTCAAGACTATACAAGAATGCAAATCTACCTGTACCAAGATGGACAATGGCTTGGCTTTGCTTCATGGAACTGTCAGTAATCTAGCAACTCAATTTCAAAATCTATCTGGTCAGACAACTGATGCCAATGCCATGCTGAGGACTCTTTTTGCAAATCAATATGGAGATAAGCTGGTGACTGAAGTCCCTGTTCATGAAATGACCAAATTTGACGTATTGAGGCTCAAGGAACAATCACTGTCTGGTTTTAAATCTACTGAGTTATTCAACAAGGTGGATGCTCTGGAGAAAGAAGTGACCTCTCTGAAACAGTCAAATGCTCATCTTACAGACACAGTTGCAACTCTTACTGAAAAGTTGGACACTCAAGCCACCACCACAGCTGAGGTTCTTCTTCACCAACAACTGATGTTGTCTGTTTACACTAATATACGCAAGCGTACGTGGTCACAAGTAATACAGATAGAAGTCAAGTTCGTTCCCACAGAGATCTTAGGGTTCAATTCAGTTTTGTACCTATGCAACAATGTATGGTTATTATGCACTGCTAAGACAATTAACAATATTAAGTTTTTACTAACTATAATTAACTAGGATACAAATTAACAAACTAAAAATTACTAACTAATGAGAATTAAAATTGAATTACTTATATGCGAGAAAACATGGAATCCTAACTTCATTAAATACTTCGCTTAGATCTGACGCCTTCAATCACTATATGCAATGGTTATGATATCTGATCGGATAACACGAAACAAGTACACGCTACCTGTCAGCATACGTATACCAAACTAAACATACATCCACAAAAGAGATAGAAGATGAATAGACACCAATTATGCTTAGACCCTATATGTCTATAGAATTTGAAAACATAACGGTTGAAGAACAATTTATCCATAAAGATCACACAGGGCAATATAAGTATTTTCATCTCATACTACGAATCATATTGATAAACAATTATGAACCTATGCTAGCATGGCAAGTTCTAAATCTCAAGATCCACTTTCACTTCAGAAGAGATTAACAATTTAGATGTTCATGACGCATCTATCAATTAAGCATAACCATACGAGGATATCAAATATACATCACACACAGATCTTTAAGCAATCAAGATACTAAGTTCCATAAATAAATCCGTTAGAATCCCATGACAACGATTAGTTCAAAATTGAACCTCTCGTCATCATGGGATCAAGTGAAACCATGATAGCAAACAAGATATGGAAGAAAGAAACAATAATATTATTTAAACTAAGAGTTAAGAAAACAAATCTAGAATCCAGAATAACACAAAGGATGAAGTAGATCTAGATCTGTTGCTTGTCACGAGCGTTGAATCCTTCTCTTCTTTTCTCCCTTGCAGATCTAAGCTATATTATGTACAAGATATGATGATACAATTTACAAGGGTTAGATGTGTTTATATAGGCACTCCAAGTCTTTCCCAATAAGCAATTACCTTCTATTACAATTAGAATTCGATTAAGGTACTAAAAACTGCCCAAAATACAATTAGAACTTGAAAAGGGCAAAACAGTAAATTCTCTGCTCCCACCAGTCTGCTTATCGCGCAATCTGCTCCCACCACACGCAACTTGCGCGCACGAATCCTATCCTAAGTTGTAGAAAATCTTCCAGGCTTCGTGTGGACAGCTTACGGGCCTCAAACGGACTTATAGAACTCCAGATATGGCCAAAACAGTGTAGACTGCGCAACCTTCCCGGAAAATCCGAATTTTAATCAATTAATTCTCCAAACACGATAGAAGCATCACCCATAATCGACATTCTTGTAAATCTGCACAACTAAGCAAAACACATCAAAACTACAATAAACTTGAGTCCAAGACAATCAATTTAAGCTGAATTGAAGCGATCCAAGTGGATATAAATCCACTTATCATTGTCTGCTATGATGAAGCACATGGGACTCCCTCTGCCTGATGAATCTATCAATCCCTCCTCTTCCAACCCAAAGGCCCCTACCAAAGCCTCTATGCCTGACAACAAGCCTAAAGGGGAGAAGAGGACCTTAAGGAACTCAAAACCTAAGGGGGAGAAACCTAAGGAGAAAGGTATTATCATCACTGAGGGTGGTCAAGGTTCAAAAACTACAACTCATGTTCAAGGCAAAGGGAAAGCTAAAACTGATGAACCTCCATCTTTTCTGCCAGTTGTTACTCTACCACCTGTGCACATCACTACTCCAAGTGGCTAAAAGCAAAGTGTCACTACTACAGTGGTGGCAGGTTCCATGCCAATTGATCAAACACAAGCCTCCAGATATGAAGATGATCCAGTTGAAGTTAATGTGGTTACAGAGGCCAAACCGATAGAGGTAGCAAATTCAGAGATTTATCATAATGTTGCATTCTTGAAGTTTCTGCAAACCTCAAAGGCAAAGGTTAGAGGAGATTCACTACTGTACAGAAGAAGCCTCAAAGATCAAATCAAATATCTAACAATGATTCCAAGAAAGCTAAATCAAATCTTTCTCAAGGAAATTATGATGGTGACCAATGGCAGGATATGGCATCTATCTTATGACACCTTGAAAGTCATAAAATTCACTGAGATTGATGCTATCTTGGAACTAATTGAGCAGAAAGGGGAGAACAACAAGAGTCTGTACTCTGAACTTAGGAATGGTCAACAAGCTAGATTGCCTGAAGTGTGCATTAATCGAAGAACCATTCTCTATCAGTTTGGTACAAAGATAGAAGATGTCAATCAGCTTGTCATTCTCAAGGATCTCACTACCAAAAATCACAGACTTATAATTGACATCATTGAACAACTACAAAAGAAGAATGGGATAAGAACTGCTGAAGAGTTGGAAGCATTGAATATTCTCAGATCTTTCATAGCAACTGGCTCTATCCCAGAGATGGCTAAAGCAAGGAGGAATAAGGATGATAAAGATGAAGACAAGAGTGATGGGAGGAGAAGACATCACAGGAGTGCTAAGGGTGATGAAGACAAGAAGAAGAAGAAGGATAGCAAAGACAAGAAAGGTGATGATGACCAAGGCAAATTCTATGAGAGGAAAAGTGGAAAACAGCAAGCCTTAGGCATTGCTAACTGTAATCTCACCATAACAAAAGACTCTAAGTCTAGGGTGAATACAATTAGTAGTGACCTACCAAAATCTACACCCATGGCCTCTGCAACTACTTTGCCACCTCAAGAAGAGAAGAAGATACAAATTAAGAAACCATCTGTATGTTTCCAAAATCAAACTCCTAATGGTATACTACAATGGTCTACAAGCAAAGGTCATAAGTTTCTGCCAAGCATTGGAGTGAAAAAGGTTAAATTCAAGCATGTCGCAACAAGAGTGAGGTTACCCAAGTCAAAGGCCCTAACTATCTATCCAGGACTGAAACTCCAACCACTAGATGAAGATTTTGATGAAAACCAACTACAATTTCTAAGAGCTCAAAGAATCTACTATGCTGCAATTGTGAATGACTGCCTTGAAATCAAATACACTGATGGAAAATAGATGAAATTCAAACAAGGGGGTTGTAAAAATTGGGGCAAGCTATACGAGACAGAAAGAATTATTGCATTATTGGATTCTAAAGACAAAGTGGAGAGAGTATGGAAGCTGGAGTTGATTGATTTTGTGAAGATGAAGAGAGACTATGCTGAGAAGATAAGAAATGGGTGCTTTGAGAAATGGATAGAAATGGAGAAGGAGATTGATAGGCTGGAAGTTGAAGCAGAAAATCTAAGGGCAAAAGGATTGTGTAGAGTTCACTTCAACCCCTATATGGTGAAGTATAGGAGAAGAAATGGAGATCAGATCAATATAAGAATGAACTTACTCAATCACTATCCTGCCAACATTCTGAGGCCAGTACTTGAAGATTTCAAGAACTCTATTCTGCTTGAAGAATTAGATGCTATGGCAGAGATCATAAGAGCTATGGATGAGAATGCAAGAAAAGAGAAGAAAGGAAACAGAAGGCATATGATGATCTACAAGCCAAGGCAATGGAGATGGAATCAAATGACAAAGGCTAGTATTTCATCATAATCTGTAAGATCACTCATTGTAGTTCTATCCATGTTGTTAATCAATTTCATACACGTACTATCAAGTTTTATCTTTATGTATGTTAGGCATGTTATCAGACATGAAATTGTGACTAAGGGTCTCACTCACAATTTGGGGGAGATTGTTAGTCACAGAGGCATACCTGAGTACATCTATAACAAGCTTAATTGTTTGTAATGCTATGCATTACCTACATGACCTTTTAACTGAGAGAACCTCTAGTTGTAGAGTTTCTATTTGTTTAGTACTTGTAATAGGCATCAAATTGTAACTGTGAGACTGTACTTAAAAGTCAAGGAATAATGCTTGGAAGAAGATCCAAGGATCATGCCTCAAGCTTAGAGATAGAGACTTTCAAATAATCACAGTTGGGATTTGAAGAAATGAAGAATTTACCTAAGTACCAATTCGAGAAGTATGTTTGTTATATTCGAGAAGTCAGGGATTCGATATCTCAAAAGACACTATTCGATATCTCTGAATGCACTGTTCGATATCTCATTCGATATCTCAGAGATTCGATATGTCTACTGCTCTATTCGAGAACTCAGAAAGTCAACAAGTCAAAGCATCATTCGAGTTCTCTAGGAGTCAACAAGTCAAGGTTCATTCGATATCTCAAAGACTCAGAAAGCTATTCGATATCTCAAGGATTCGATAAGTTAAATGCTCTATTCGACAACTCAAGGATTCCTGAAGAAAAGAGCTATTCGAGAAGTGATTCGATATGTCAACTTTGCAATATTCGAGAACTCAGAGTTATCTAATCCTAGTTCTCGAACCAATCACTTAGACACTTCTCGAATACATTCTCGGAGACAAACTACTGAAGAAATTGTACAAGTCAGAAACCTGCAACAGGCTAAAGCACTTTATGGATCACAAACTGTAAAGTACTTTGGAAAGCCTACAAAGAAGCTTAGAGAGATGTACAAGAGACAAAGAGCTAAAGAAGTGGATCTGAGCAGAACCTCAAGAAGTCAAACCTGTAGCCGTTTGGATGCTTACTCAAAAAGGATAGACACACTAGAAAGTAAATTTGTTTAGCTGCCTTATTTGTAGTAAGTAGGCTGTATTCATGTTCTATAAGAATACAGTCTCACTTCTCTAGAAGTTAAGTTTTTCACATACATATTCAAGATATACATCTCTCTGAGAAAAACGAAGCTGAGAATACTACCATTTGTATTCACAGGTTGTAGCAAATCTTTATCTAATAAAATATTAGATTAAAGTGATATTGTGTCTTGTGTTGTTCATTTTCCGCACCTATATTTCTGCACACACATAACACATATCTTGCTACATACATCAAATAGATTCAAGAACAAAAAAAGTTCACGAATCCATTCACCCCCCCTCAGTATTCTTTTGTGTGTTCAATACTCAACAGTTACTAGGGCTGTAAATGAGCCGAACCGAGCCGAACTCTTGACTATTCGTGTATCAACTCATTATAAATACTTTGAACTCGAACTCGAGATCGAAATTTTATCGAGCCAATATTTTTGTTTGTGTATCGACCCGTTAAGAAAAATGTTATTCATGAACATGTTCGCGAACAGTTCACGAACATGTCTCACGAACTATTGTTCACGAACGTCTCATGAATACTAGCTCATGAACATCTCATGAATATTGCATATGATCTCGTGTTCACAAATACCTCATTTAATTCTAAAAAAATTTAATGCATTAGAAATGAAAAAGATGAAACCTCAAAAATTAAAGACATCCTTCTAATCTACACTTATCAATGAGTCCAATATAAATCAGATTTAGTTAATACATAACCAACTAATGTTATAATTACAATGTAGTATATGTCATAATTTATTATTTATAATAAAAATAATATATAGATTTAACAAAAGAAGATAATGAATAAACAAAATAAACTACTATATTATATCGTAGACACAAAACTTTTTACTAGTTATTGTGAATTTAAGAAATCCTGTAAAATTTTAATTAAATATGTTCACGAGAATATATGTCGAGTTTGTACAAGAACTCATTCATGAACCATATTCACGAGTTTGTTCACGAACTTGTTCACGAACTACACAATCGAACTTGTTCGGGAACTTTTGAGCCGAACTATGTTATGCTCAAGTTCAGTTCAATTATGAGACGAACCTCAAAATCGTGATCATGTTCAACTCATTTATAAATCGAATCGAACTCGAATTGAACTTTTTTCGAGCCGGACACCAAACTGTTCGTTCAGCTCATTTATGACACGAACCTCAAAATCGTGATCATGTTCGACTCATTTATAAATCAAACTTGAATTGAACTTTTTACGAGCCGGAAACCACACTATTCGTGAGCGTATCTGTTAGGAATATGTTGTACTTGATGATAACTTCACAATCAATCAAATTGTTTAAGGTTTTGTAGCTGTCAATGGATGAGGATTTATAACTCTATCCGTTGACAGGTAGCTCATCAACGGATGAGGTTTTGTAGCATACTGCAAGTATCTCTATGTTATCAGTTGATAGTGTTTTTATCCACAGTCATGTTAACCATCAACGGATAGGCAGAATAGGGTAGCCAATTGTAAATAAGCTATGCTATGTAATTCTGTCTAAGTGAAAGTGTATCAACAAATGAAGACAAAACTCTATCAACGGATACAACTCAAATCCACTCTATCAACGGATACAGCTCAAGTCCCAATATCAACGGATACCGCTCAATACATCATCAACGGATGTCAGTGTACAATATCAACGGATAATCATTGACATTGTCTTCTATGATTAGCTGGGGATTAGCAGTTGATAAGGACATGTTTGACTGACAGATCACATGGGTTGATAGTAGATACAAAAAGCAGTATGACAGCCATACTTTGGAAACACAGAAGAAAGAAGCATTCTATCTACACTATGAATACAAGAAAGGTGCAGGAGACATGTCTGAACACAAGGACAACCTTTCGGCTACATGTGTATTTGGAGTGTAGTAGCAAGTCAACTAGAATTAGATTAATATTATCTTATTCCAGTAGTACTTGTAAAACTTGGGATATATAACCAAGTGTAGCAACTCTTTGTAGGTTAAGAAAACAGATACATCTTTCTTAGGGTTTCTATTGAATATTCTTAGAAAGCAAAGAGTTGTAAAACAGAAGCTGTGTACTTTTGTATCACAGAGTTTTCTTCGAATAAAAGCTTCAGGTGGTGCATTTAACCACCTGATTTTTATGTGTTTGTGCATTATCTTTTACAAGCAATTATCTAAGTATAGATTTCTGGAGTTCTTATCAGAAATTTATAAATATCAAGAATTGTATTCAACCCCCCTTCTACAATTATACAAGTGTGTAATCTGGGAATAACAATTGGTATCAGAGCAAGCTTCTAACATATTTGAAGTTTAAAGATCAACACACTTCCAACATGTCTAAGAAGGATTATGGAGTAAAGATTCCAGTTCTTGATAGAGAAAATTACTTTCACTGGAAAGTAAAAATGCGTCTACATCTCTCGTCTATTGATGAGGGTTTTGTGGATTGCATTGACAAGGGTCCTCACGTTCCAATGAAGACAGCAACAAGAGTTGGCCTGGCTGATGATGTGCCTGACACTCTCATTCCCAAACCTGTTTCTGAGTGGAGTCTTGAAGATATTGCAGAAGTCCACAAAGACAAAAAGGCCATGAATATTCTGTTTAATGGTCTAGAAATAGACATGGTTGACAATGTTATTAACTGTACTACCGCCAAGGAAGTATGGGACATTGTTCAAACCCTGTGTGAAGGAACAGAACAGGTAAGGGAAAACAAGATGCAACTACTAATCCAACAGTATGAACATTTTCACTTTAAGAGTGGAGAAACATTGAATGATACATTTAGTAGATTTCAAAAGCTACTAAATGGTTTAAAACTGTATGGAAGAATTTATCAAGTTAAAGATTCTAATCTCAAATTTCTGAGATCACTGCCCAAGGAATGGAAGCCAATGACTGTTTCTCTAAGAAACACTCAAGAGTATAAGACATTTACTCTTGAAAGGCTCTATGGAACTTTAAAGACCTATGAGCTGGAAATGGAGCAGGATGAAGAGATTGAGAAGTCTCAAAAGAAAAGTGGGTCAGTTGCACTTGTTGCCAATTTGGAGCAAAAGGAGGAACGGACAGAAACTGCTAGTTCTACACCAAACAGAGAGGTTTGTAAAGGTAGAGCAGAATCAAGCAGGAGCAAGGAAAAGGTGTCTGAGGAATTGAATGCTCTTCAGCAGGATGAATTGGATGAGAAAGATGAGCACTTAGCTTTTCTATCTAGGAGATTCTCTAAGCTGAAATTCAAGAGAAACTCTGGGGTGGCCAAGCCATTTAACAAGGATTTTTCCACAAGCAACTATGTGGATAAATCCAAAATTAAATGCTACAATTGTGGAATTGCTGGTCATATGATAAGTGAATGCAGGAAACCTAGATCTGAGAACAAGGGAAAGCCAACTGAGGCTGTTGACTATAAGAAGAAATATTTTGATCTTCTCAGGCAGAAAGGAAAGGCATTCTTGACCCAAGAGTATGACTGGGCTGTTGATGATAATCATTCTGATGATGATGTTGAGTTAGTCAACCTTGCTTTAATGGCTGATTCTGGAGAGCAGGAAGCAAGTTCAGCTAGCAATCAGGTATTTTCTACTAATCTCTCTGAGCTCACCAAAGAGGAATGCAATAGTGTTATAGATGAAATGTCTACTGAACTATATCACTTAAGTGTTACTCTTAAATCACTTACTAAAGAGAACAATAGAATTAAAGAGTCTAATCTGTTTTTAAGTGATAGAAATGCTGCTCTAGAAACTCAATTTCTAGAATTTGAGAAAATGAGAGTTGATTGCAATAATGCTAAAAGTGAACTTGAAGCTGTGTTAAAAAGAGAACTGATTTTAAAAGACCAGCTTGAAAAAGAACAAGGGATAATTGCTAAATTTCAAAGTTGTAGGAATATTTCTCAAAACATAATAGAAGTTCAGGGAATAGAATCATTTATGAAGGATACCTGGACTCAAAAGAAAAAGGAGCTAGAACCTGGCCTTGAGGATCTAGAGACTATTTGTGAATCAACGGATAGTGATCATCCGTTGACAGATGAACCGTCAACGGATGAGAGGTATCCGTCGACTAACAAAAAGTCTGTTAGTAAGAAGGAACTTAGGAAACTGGATATCAAGTATGGTCCAGTAAACAAGAATTTTGTTAGTGGTGAGTGCAGCAAAACCAAATCTAGTGGGAAGGCTAAGACAGGTGATTTACACAACAAAAAGGCTGTTGGTAAATCAGACAATGAAAAGGTAGAAATTGAGGGCAAAAAGAAAAAGAACAGAAATGGTAAGATAGGCATCAACAAGAAAAACAATTACTCTCCTGACAAGTTTGCTCCTAGGAAAACTTGTAGTAATTGTAATAGTGTCAATCATCTATCTTCTAATTTCAAGATTGTCAACAAGGCTCCTGTTCATGTACCTCAACCAATGCCATGTATGCCTGCAATACCTGTTATGCCTGGTTTGTATCAAAATGCTAGTTTTTCAAATCCATATGTGAACATGCCATATATGTCTAATCCTTACTTTCAATCTATGAATGTGCCACAAATGTCATGGAACATACCTAACATGAATAATATGTATGCCAATTTTCCACACATGCATGCATCCAATATTCATGCAAATGACCATTTGTCAAACCCCATCACTCAAGCATCTACACCTAAGTTGAAGAATGCTAAGAGTGCAAAGTCAAAGGCTAACAAGAAAGGACCCAAGGAAGCTTGGGTACCAAAATCAACTTGATTTGTTTTTGAAATGTGTGCAGGGAAATAGAAGGAATCTATGGTACCTAGACAGTGGATGCTCTAGGCACATGACAGGAGATTCAACCCTGCTCACAGAGTTCAAGGAAGGAGCTGGCCCTAGAATTACCTTTGGAGATGACAGCAAAGGATATACTAAGGGATATGGCCTGATTTCAAAAGACAATGTCATCATTGAAGAAGTGGCTTTAGTTGAAGGTTTGAAGCACAATTTGCTGAGTATCAGTCAGATTTGTGACAAAGACTATGAAGTAAAGTTCACAAAAGAAGCCTGTGTTGTTTCTGCCAAGGAAGACAACAATGTGGTATTGACAGGCTTTAGAAAAGGAAATGTTTACATAGCTGACTTCAATTCAGCATGCTCAGAATCCATTACTTGTCTCTTCAGCAAAGCAAGTAAGGATGAGAGTTGGCTATGGCATAAGAAGCTATCACATTTGAATTTTAAAGTAATGAATGATTTGGTAAGAAAGGATCTTGCTAGAGGAATCCCTCAATTGGAGTTTGTCAGAGATGGGCTGTGTGATGCCTGCCAATTAGGGAAACAAAAGAAATCATCCTTCAAAAGCAAGACAGAGTCATCCATTGTTAAGCCTCTTCAATTGCTGCATATGGATTTATTTGGTCCAGTAAATGTCATGTCTATTTCAAAGAAGAAATACTGTCTGGTGATTGTAGATGATTTTTCTAAGTTCACATGGACCTTCTTCCTGCACTCCAAGGATTGTGCAAGTGAAATCATCATCAATCATCTCAGAATGCTAAACAATGGTTCTGAAGACAGAGTACAAAGAATCAGGAGTGACAATGGTACTGAATTCAAGAATTCCACAATGAAGATTTTCTGTGAAGAGAATGGAATTGTCCATGAGTTTTCTGCTGCCAGAACACCTCAACAAAATGGGGTTATTGAAAGGAAAAACAGAACTCTCATTGAAGCAGCTAGAACAATGTTAAGTGAATCAAGGTTACCAAAATATTTCTGGGCTGAAGCTGTCAACACTGCATGCTTTACTCAGAATATTTCCTTGGTCAATCAAGCTAGAGGAATGACTCCTTATCAGTTATTAACCAACAAGAAACCAACTTTAGCTTTCCTACATGTCTTTGGATGTAAGTGTTTTGTGCTAAGGAATCATGGAGATAACTTGGGCAAATTTGAAGCAAAGGCAGATGAAGCTATTTTCGTTGGATATGCAGCAGGGAAAGCCTACAAGGTCTACAATCTAAGAACCAACATTGTTATGGAATCTGTACATGTTGTGTTTGATGATCAAAAGATTCTAGGCCTAAATGATGAAGGTTACCATGAAAAGTTGGAATTTGAAAATGAAGGTGAAGGAAGAATGTACTATGATGATGATGAGGAAAATGAAGATCATGACCACAGAGATCCACCTAGAGCTGTTATACCAACTAGAAGTGATGCTTACACTGAAAATGAAGCATCCGTTGACAGTCATTCTGCAACATCCGTTGACAGTCATTCTGCAACATCCGTTGACACTATTAGAGATGCATCCGTTGACAGATATTCTCAAGCATCCGTCGACAGGCAAAATGATGCATCCATTGACAGTCAACTTCATAATTCAGCAAGGACAACCAACTCAGGGGGAGTTTCTCAAGGTCAAAATTCAATGCTAAATCAACATGATCATGGAAATGAAGCAACCTCATCAAGATCAAACCTTCCACCTGCAAGAAAATGGACTAGAAATCATCCATTTGAGTTAATCATTGGTGAATCAAATTCAAGAGTCCAAACTAGAAAGGCCACTCAAGCAGAATGTCTATACAGTAGCTTCCTGTCTCAAGAGGAACCTAAGAAAGTGGAAGATGCCCTTCTAGATCCAGATTGGGTGTTAGCAATGCAAGAAGAGCTAAACCAATTTGAAAGAAATAAAGTATGGAAACTTGTGCCCAAACCTGATGATAGAAGTGTCATAGGTACTAAATGGGTTCTCAAGAATAAGACAGATGAAAATGGCATAATTGTGAGGAATAAAGCTAGATTAGTGGCAAAGGGCTACTCTCAAGAAGAAGGAATAGATTTTGATGAAACTTTTGCTCCAGTGGCAAGACTTGAGGCAATAAGAATCTTTCTAGCCTATGCAGCACATGCCAATTTCAAAGTCTATCAGATGGATGTCAAAAGTGCCTTTCTAAATGGGGAACTGGAAGAAGAGGTCTATGTCCATCAACCTCCTGGTTTTGAGGATCCAGAATTTCCAGAATATGTATATCTTCTCATGAAAGCACTTTATGGTTTGAAGCAAGCACCAAGAGCCTGGTATGACACTTTATCTCAATTTCTTTTGGAGAACCACTTCACTAGAGGTACAGTAGATAAAACCTTATTTCATAGGGATATTAATGGCTCTTCAATAATTGTTCAAATCTATGTAGATGATATTATTTTTGGGTCTACAGATGAGAAGCTTTGCAAAAAGTTTGCCAAACTTATGCAAAGTAGGTATGAAATGAGCATGATGGGTGAATTAACTTACTTTCTTGGCCTACAAGTAAAGCAAGTTAATGAGGGCATTTTCATAAGTCAAACAAAATATATTTATGATCTCTTAAAGAAATTTGACTTAATGTATTGTACATCTGCTAAAACACCTATGGCCACTGCAACTAAGCTTGAGTTGAATACTAAGGAAAAGTTTGTGGACATCTCAAGCTATAGAGGCATGGTAGGTTCACTTCTATACCTAACAGCTAGTAGACCTGATATAATGTTTTCTACTTGTCTTTGTGCTAGATTTCAAGCTGACCCTAGAGAGTCTCACTTAATAGCTATTAAAAGAATTTTCAGGTATCTCAAGGGAACACCAAACCTTGGCATTTGGTACCCAAGAGAATCTGGTTTTGATCTAACTGGCTATTCAGATGCAGATTATGCAGGTTGCAGAGTTGATAGGAAAAGTACTACAGGTTCCTATCAATTTCTAGGAAACAGGCTTGTTTCATGGTTCAGTAAGAAACAAAACTCAGTCTCCACTTCTACAGCTGAAGCTGAGTACATTGCTGCTGGAAGCTGTTGTGCACAGATTCTATGGATGAGAAACCAACTCATTGACTATGGTCTAAAAGTTGAGAAGATTCCAATTTTCTGTGACAACACAAGTGCTATTGCCATCAAAGGGAATCCAGTGCAACATTCGAGAACCAAGCACATTGACATCAAATACCACTTCATTAGAGAACATGTAATGAAAGGTACAGTAGAAATGCACTTTGTGCCAAGTGAAATGCAGCTTGCAGATATCTTCACCAAGCCTCTTGATGAATCCACATTCACAAGATTGGTAGGTGAGCTAGGTATGCTTAACTTGTCATAATTCCTAGTGATATTTGATTTCACTGCATTGAAGCTAGAAATGTGTTTTGATTTACTTGAAAGTTAAAACTTTCAGAAAAATTTTCTGCAGAAATTTTGTCTAAGGCAAAATTAGCTTATCAACGGATATCCTTTTATCCGTTGATAGTATAAACACATTACTAGATTTTCGCATGTCAACGGGTAACAGGCTATCCACGTCATCAACGGATAAACTGTATCTCAACCGTTCATTCTATATCCGTTGATATACATTTTTTTTATATAACCGTTGGTAACCGTGTATATCTAATCATGGTTGTACTTATTTTCTTTTCATTTATTATCTGACAGTTACTTTTGACCAATGGAGTAATGACTTTTAATTATTTCATTTTTAATTCTTGAAAAATATAAAAGGCTGACTTGTACTCTCGCATCTCACTTTTATTCATTTTCAAGCATATCAAAAGTTAACTGCATCTTCTTCTCTAAAACTATCTGTAACCAAAGTTCAAACACTTCAATGGCGCCCATTGTTAAGATGATGTCCTCCACTGGGTTTACCTATGAGAAGAACAATTTCGCGGCCTTTGTTGACACAGTGAATGCTCCAGAAGCTTACCACACTTTGATGAGTTTCGTGAAGAAATGCAAACTGTCATATGCTATGACTGCCACCACTCCCTTAATCCACGAGGTAATTGAAGAAATGTGGACATCTGCTGAGTACAATGGCACAGACGGTACAATTGCTTTTTCTTTAAAGGGTAAAAACTATGTGGTTAATTCTGATGTAATAACTGCTTGTTTAAAATTGCCTGAGAATAACTGTCTGAAAGTACCCACTGATGCTGAAATTGTTGCCATGCTTAATTCTATTAATTATGCCCTTAGTACTGAAAACTTAGGGAAAATTGTTAGGAAAGGAATGGTTAAAGAATGGAGCTATTTCTGTGATGCCTTCATTAAAACTTTTTCAGGCAAAATTAGTAATTTTGATGCTGTTACCCAGTCCATGCTATCTATGATGTGTATGCTCTTAAATGATAAATTCTATAATTTTGGCACATTAGTTATGTATGAGATAGCTGCAAAGTTGGGTAAAAAGGAAACTAGGAGCAAGAATATCTACTTTGCTAGATTTTTAATGCTCTTAGCACTGCATGTATCTGAGAATAAGCTATCCATTGCTAACCCGAATAGCAAGTTCCAATGATTTGTTCAGGAGAAGAGAGTCTTAAGTGACCTAATTCGAATGAACCTCAATGCAGGAGTACAATTGGTATATCTACCAATTGTTCAGGTAACTATCTCTAATTCTGAAACCCCTATCTCCAACCCCCAAATTTCTTTGCCTTCTAGTGTCACAATGGAGTCTGTAGTTGTGACCAAACAGGCTCCTACCAAAGTGACTAAATCCAGAGTTCCAAAACCACATTCTAAAAAGCAAACCTCAAGTGTCTCTCAAAAGACACCTGTTGTAAAATCTACCAAAACTCTTGAGGGGAGTGTGAAGGTGGTAGTGAGTGGTGAGGGACAGGGTGAACATCAAAGAAGCCCTAAGGATAAGGAAGGAGATATGAGTGCAACCACCATTTCAGTCTCTCAAAAGACTGCTAATGTAACTACATGCCAAATTCTAGTTACACTCTCTCAACAGAGTGTGACTACTGAATCAAGTTCCCCACAAGGAACACTGCACAAGAGGGTTAGAGACACATATAGCCCAATCTCAAAAACCTATGGAAGAAGAGTGAAATCTAAAACCACAGGGGAATCACAGGGTGCACACACAGTACAGGTAACTGTACATTCTCAAACTCAGTTTGATGTGGCTTCAATAAATGTGGAGTCACAGCCCCTTGATCTCAATCTTCAAATCGATACACATTACAATCCACCATCACCAACTCCATCTCTGGATGTGGATATGATATCTACATCAATTCCTGATTCTCCATCTTTAAGATTCTTGGAGAAGCCCCACTCTGAAATTGGTGGTCATCATCTTTTAGATGATTTGTTGGACCATCAATCTTCCCTTCCAGAATTCTCAACACAGACTGTGGCCTCGAACTTAAAATCAATCTCCACAGATTCAGTGTTGGTTTTCTCTTCAACGGATAAAATTATTCCTTCCTCAACGGATATCCTTCATCCGTTGACAAGTGTTTCTCCATCAACGGATGCGCCTCTATCTAGCCATCCGTTGACAGCTATAACTACTCCATCAACGGATATTCCTTATCCGTTGATAACTCACTCTACCACTGCTATATCTGACATTTCTGTGTCAAGTGTGGAGGAGTTCTCAGTAGTTGAAACACTTTTAGGATTGAGGGAAGGGAGTGAGAGGCTGCCTTGTGAGCAGGCAAAAGGAGAGGTAAATAATGAGAGGCTGGCCATTTCTTCCGGTCAGGCAAAAGGAGAGTTTGAGAGTTCCACCTTAGTAGGTGAAGGTGAGGGTGTGAGAGGTGTGAGCCAAGGGGAGCCCTTGATGCAAGAAAAGAGAGATGAGGGGAGAGTAGGGACTACAGGAGAAATAAGGATGGAAGAAGCAGCCATTGCTAGTGAGTCAATGGAGGTTGAGGATGCAGCCAAGGAAATGGAATATCAAAGAGAATATCAGTCCATGATTGACTCCATTTCTTTGGATGCTGAAACCTTTACTCACCCTGTTCCTGCCTATCAAATTCTAGCACAACAGGGCAATGTGGAAGCAGAGGAGGCAATGCACCTAGTGCACACCTCACAGTCTCTACTTAGAGCTAAGGAATCTATAGCAGCTCTGCCAACCACTGCTGAGAGTGAAGAATTTGAATATTCTGAAGATGAAGACAGCCAGAGCCCTGAAGATGAAGGTGGTAGCAGTATTCATGATTTTACATTTGCTCATAACTACACCTATCATCAACTTGATATGGAAATCATAAGGCAATATAAATCTGCCCTGGCTGAGCACCCAGAAGCAGATCCACAGAGAAAGGTTGTTCTTCAACAGGCAATTGACTCCCTTAAGTTACAAAAGATGCAAATGGTGATTCAGAGATCCAACTTAGAGGAGGTCAAATAAGAAATCAAGGATGTGAAGATCTCTGTGGATTCCAAGTTAGAGCAACTAGCTCCTACAGCCACTCAGAGGGTGTTGCAACAAAGGTTCATCAAAGAAGACAACCTGGCTAAGTCTGTGCAACTACTCAACTCAAGAGTGGAAAAGATGGAATCCCAGATGGAGCAATTTCTTCAACATCAAAAACTGCAAACCCAACTGCTAGAAAAGTTAGTTGCAGCCCCAACTTCTAGTCAAACCCTTGATGCTAACAAAAAGGGGGAGAAAGTGGAAGAGGCTGTGGCAACTACAAGTCAAATCTTAATTTTTGAAAGAAGGGAAGCAGCAAGTGAGGGGGAGCAGCAGCCTACCATAGTGGTCAATCCACAGGACTTCATTGTCACAGCTTCCCCCAGCAAATCCAAACCTGTACAAGTAGCTCTATCTGAAGAGTTTGATTTTTCAAACTTGACAGAAGAGGAAAAGCTAGCCAAAATTGAAGCTCTACAAAAGATGAAAGAGGAAAACTATGAAAGGATAATGAGGACAGAAAGATTGATCAATCAATCTATTGCATCAACTCTGTTCTCTAGCCAAACCTCAGCTCCAACAATATCTACCACAATTCTGAAGGTGCTCACTCCAGCAATTGTGGCTCCTACATTTTATGATGCTGAGCCTTCTCATGTTAAAGAATTTGAACCCTACATCAAAACAAGACCCTACTCACCACCAAAAGCAAATGGGAAGAACAAGTTACAACTGGACTTTCCATTTCCCAAGGATGATGAAGAGAAGCTGATGGGTAAGCAAATTAAGGAATTCAAGGAGAAGACTAACAGTTGTGTAAGAGAATGGATGGCTGTAATCATAAGGAATAGAAAAGTTCTAAACATATCCAACAGCCATCCTAGATTTGTTGAAGCCAAGAGAGAAGAGACTTCAAGGCTGCTAAGAGAATCTCAACCAAGCACTGAATATCAATATGAAAACTCAGATGAGAAGCAAGCAAGGCTGGCTCAAGAGTTAATGGAAGAGGTAGAGGATGAGATGAGGGAACCTGAGGAAGTTCCCAAATCCAAAAAGAAAGGGAAATCAGTCCCTAAATCCAAATCTAAGAGAATGAAATCAAAGGCAAAGAGGCCTGTCTCTCCAGAAATTGAATGCAAGGAGACAGTTGGCTCATCACAACCTACTTCTGTAAAAGTACTCAACCCAGCTGTGAATTTCCATGGTGATCCCATAGTACCTAAAGAGGAACCAATGAATCTTGACTCCATTGAGGTTCCTTCATTCTTGCTGAAGCCTCAACAGAAGCCTATACAGAAGAAAAGGAAACCAAGGAAGCAACCTTCAAAGGAACCAATTCAAGTTGCTAGGGTACCTGCTATTGTCAGGCAGCCAATCTTGGAAAACAAGGATGATTTTATCTATCAGGTAGATATTGAAGAATACTCTGGCATGAATCTTTATCTGGATGAATTGTCAGAAGTAAGAGGAATTGACAAATATAAACATTTGCCTGAAAGATTGGTCTTTGTATACAAGGGAGGAATGGAAAGGACATGGCCACTACAAAGGGTTCTTGGAGAAAATTATCAGACCTTAACCAAAGTGTTCTCTGCAATCAAGAGATACACAGGGTTCTCCAAGATAGCAAAAGGGGAGATACTGGACAGAATAGAACAAATAAGGAGGGAATGGAACTCACCATCAAGTCTACCAAGGAAAATGAAGATCCCATACAATGGACAGAAAATCCACCTTCAACCCTTCTGGATGATGGAGTTCAGGGATGAAGATGGTAACAGGAGATTCTTCAGGTTAGAAGACCAACTACCAAAGGATAGTTCTCAATACCTGAGATGGTTACAACAAAAGCTAAATCCAAAGGTAGATGAAGAAGATGCCTTCTATAGGCAACTCCAAATACAGATTGAGTCCAACTCTGCCAAAGAAGGAAAATCAAGGGTGATGCCAACAAGAGAAAAGAAACAGTCTTAATCTGCTCAGTCTAGAGGAGCACTTCTCTGTAAATTTCTCAAACTTTCAGTTTTTAAATTTTTGTAGCTTAATACAATTTATGCATTGTTCTTTATATATCTTTAGGAATGTTTTGTTATCATCAAGGTCCTGAATTTATGCTTTATTGCCATCAAGTATAAATTGGGGGAGATTGTTAGGAATATGTTGTACTTGATGATAACTTCACAATCAATCAAATTGTTTAAGGTTTTGTAGCTGTCAACGGATGAGGATTTATAACTCTATCCGTTGACAGGTAGCTCATCAACGGATGAGGTTTTGTAGCATACTGCAAGTATCTCTATGTTATCAGTTGATAATGTTTTTATCCACAGTCATGTTGACCATCAACGGATAGGCAGAATAGGGTAGCCAATTGTAAATAAGCTATGCTATGTAATTCTGTCTAAGTGAAAGTGTATCAACAAATGAAGACAAAACTCTATCAACGGATACAACTCAAATCCACTCTATCAACGGATACAGCTCAAGTCCCAATATCAACGGATACCGCTCAATACATCATCAACGGATGTCAGTGTACAATATCAACGGATAATCATTGACACTGTCTTCTATGATTAGCTGGGGATTAGCAGTTGATAAGGACATGTTTGACTGACAGATCACATGGGTTGATAGTAGATACAAAAAGCAGTATGACAACCATACTTTGGAAACACAGAAGAAAGAAGCATTCTATCTACACTATGAATACAAGAAAGGTGCAGGAGACATGTCTGAACACAAGGACAACCTTTCGGCTACATGTGTATTTGGAGTGTAGTAGCAAGTCAACTAGAATTAGATTAATATTATCTTATTCCAGTAGTACTTGTAAAACTTGGGATATATAACCAAGTGTAGCAACTCTTTGTAGGTTAAGAAAACAGATACATCTTTCTTAGGGTTTCTATTGAATATTCTTAGAAAGCAAAGAGTTGTAAAACAGAAGCTGTGTACTTTTGTATCACAGAGTTTTCTTCGAATAAAAGCTTCAGGTGGTGCATTTAACCACCTGATTTTTATGTGTTTGTGCATTATCTTTTACAAGCAATTATCTAAGTATAGATTTCTGGAGTTCTTATCAGAAATTTATAAATATCAAGAATTGTATTCAACCCCCCCCTTCTACAATTATACAAGTGTGTAATCTGGGAATAACAGTATCGACTCATTTACAACCCTAAATGTTACTCTCAAAATTTGATTAATGGAAGAATAGAACTATAGAAGTAGCCAAGACGGTCCAATATTTTTTTAGCTATTTAGCGCATAAAATGACCTTCAGATTTTGGCTGACTCATCTGCAAATGACATATATTTCTTGGAGTAATCATATATATTAAAATCGATCAAATTTTAGCACTTACAAATAATGATTAATTGAATATTTGAAGATCCAATTCAATATTTCGATGACATGTTTTAGAAGTGATGTCATGTATTTTCATTAGTTACCTTTCTGAAAAAATGATAATATTAAGTAATCAATGGTGTTAAGGACAGATAATGAAGACATGAAATAGACGAACAACAAATAATAAATTAAATAAATGGAGGTGGAGGACTAAAACCTGAGAACACTCCTAAACCAAGATCAATCCATCTAAAATCTTAAGGGTCAGAGGAAGGCCCCAACAGGATCTTAGGCTACAACATATATTATTTAACAAATAAAAGTATCATTTTCAAATTAATTATAACATAAAAATGTACACTTAAATTAGATAAAACTGATTAACTTTATCGATTTAATTACTAATTTGATAAGCAAATAATATATTAATTTTTCCACTCACATATTTTTCTTTTTCTTATTCAATCTCTTCCTGCTAACATTTTCATTCATTATATTTTACGTATTAATAAACACATTCCGAATACATTTATTTTTCCACTCATTCATTTTTCTTCTTCTTTTCTAGTTCCTTGTTACAAGCAATTATTATTCATTTTCTACTATATATATATTGTTAAGCTATTAATTTTACAAAAAAATTAAAATTGTATTTGAATATCTCCAAATTTTGATAAATTATACATAATCCAAACTAAAACACCTTATTCTTTAAAATTCAAAATTATATATCAAACTTAATTGAATATACCATCCTTATCCTCATATTGGTGAATTTTTTTAATCAACTATCGATTCTTAAAAAAAATCACAAATATGACATAAATCTCAATGCATGAATATGAGATAAGAATAAAATATTCAATTAAGATTGTGACATATTTTTAAATTTTAAAAATTTAAATATTTTTAATTTAAATTTTACATAATTTATCAAAATTTGAAGATATTAACTATTATTTTAACTTTATTTATAAAATTTTAATCAACTACAATTTTTATCCTATTCATGCATGGAGGTTTCATGGTGGCTAAATTTCATATTACAATAAAATTTCTCTACATTAACATCGTCGGGGCTGTTGCAAAAAATATTATTATAGAAAAATTATTCTTAAATAAAAGTTTATTTATAAATAATATATATATATATATATATATATATATATATATATATATATATATATATATATATAGGCCTTTGCTCCATACAGAACACTCTTATATAACAAACAACAAAGAACACCTTAGATCTATTAGATCCTTTGGCCCCGCCAGGGGCACCCAATACAAAAAGTTATTATTTTTTTACCCTCTATCAAGTCTGCAAAAAAAAAAAAAAATTAAAAATTACTGTTCACGTGATGACGTCATCGGGGCTGTTTGGCACATCTTATTTTAGAGACTTATGGACTTATTTTCGGGTAAAATTTTTATATTTTGAAATTGTTTTTTATACAAATATTTAATGTATGTTTGAGATTCAATAAGTTTCAAAAATAAGTTGGAAAATAAGTTGAAAAGTTAGGAATCTCTAACTTTATCTTAAAATAGTTGACTTATTCTGAAAAAAAGTTCCCCCAAACACCCCCATCATGACGTCATCACGTGAACAATAAATTTTCATTTTTTTTTTACTGGATGGATGGAGCCTAAAAAAATAAGAACTTTTTGTATTGGGTGGCCCCGCCAGGGGCAATGGATCTATGAGATATGAGGTGTTCTTTATTGTTTGTTATATAAGGTGTTTGCATGGAGTGCAACTCTATATATATATATATATATATACATATATATATATATATATATATATATATAGAGAGAGAGAGAGAGAGGGTTATTCTAATGAGACCCCAGTAGAATGAGAACTGAGATTTCGGTGGCAATTTTGTAATTAAACAGAATTATAGGGATAGTTACAGAATAAATGATACTTGAAAAAATACACAATACAATTGTTATGCATCTCTGTATAGCCTTGCTCATCGCCACCGGCCACCAACCTCTCCTACATCACGATAATTTGCCACCACCTGTCCTTCCATCGCCATTCCACCTTATGACCACAATCATCATCATAATCACAACTGCACCATCACCAAAACACCAATCACCACCATCACCAAACACTAATCACCACCATCACCAATCGCAACATCACCACCATAACATCGTGTATCGCAATCATCACCACATGGATCATTAAATTTGAATCCAAATCATTAATATAAAACACATCGACATAATCACCCTACACTCTAAGCTACTTAATCACCAAATTTATGTTGAAATCACCAATATTTAAATCACAATCACTATTAACAATTACAATATCACCAAATTAAAATTCAACCCAAAATTTTTAGACAAATCACCAATTTTATACCCAAATCACTAAAATTATGGGCACAAAATCAGAAAAAAAAGATGTAAGTTCGTAATAGTATCAAAATCACCAGATCTGAGTCGTCATCGTCATTTTACTAACCCTCACAAGCATTATCATGCTCGCTGATTGTTAGCCTCCGTCGTGGTGAACTGAAATTTCAATTTATCCATGACATCATCTTCTTCTTTTATACCTTCAAAAGATTCATCGAAGATTCCATCGTAACTCGTAATGGTCTATAATCGATGTCAGGGAGATGAGAGTCTAGGATGAAATATGATTTCGAAACAAGGTTCAAAGGTGTTTCAATTTCAAGTTTTTAAAATGTTAGAGTTTGATGGGGAGAGAGAGAGAGAGATGAGACAGGGAAGAAGAATAGAGAAAAATGTAAAAATTACAGGATGATAAGTGACGGGATGGAGGCAGAGAAAGAACAAAGTGTGTGGTTTAGAGTAAAGGAGCCTTATTAAAATAAAGGACTGAGATGAATTCTCAGTTCTCATTTTAATTAGGGGTTTCATTTGAGCATTTGCTTATATATATATATATATATATATATATATATATATATATATATATATATATATATATATATATATATATATAATCATTTGTATCTTATATATTATGGACATGAATTTAAACATTTAGTAAGATATCTGAATTTTAATGTACATATATATTATATATTTCGTTCGTGTATTTAAATATTTGAGACAAATGCATGTATGTCTATTAATATATTTATTGTATTTTTGAGAGGGTTATTATGCAGATAAATTTAAGCATACTAAAAAACTAAATCATTGTCAAAACTAATTTTGGATAAAAAATTTATAATTTTAAATTTAATAAAATTGGTGCATATTATATGCATATTATTAAGTTTTAATGATATTTTTTTATTATATGAAGATGAATTTTTTATGAATATTTATAAAAAAATAATAATATTGTAACGTTGGAGTGATTCCTATTTATAATTGGTCCGTGTTGAAAATTCTTGTATAGAGTATTATTTATGAAGAGGTTTTAGTGTATCCTAATTACCCATCATCCTTTGGAATATTAATATTTATTAAAGGTCTTTCTAACATTTATTTTTTATCAATTGGCTAATTTTAATTGGTTGAGATTTTTGTGTAGGCAGAAGCTCATTATATTCTATTTATAATTTATAATTGGTGTAAGGAAGTTATTATACTTTTGTCATCAGGGACAAAATCATCATTTTAGAAGTACTATTATTATAATATTTTTAATTGATATTAAATAGAAATTAAAAATAAATAAATTATATTCTATATATAATTGATACAAAGGAGTTATTGTGATTTGATCATTACGAACAAATCTCATTTCAGAAATATTATTAGTAACTATATTCTAAAATTATATTAAATAGAAATTAAAAAATTGTAAAAATTATGATATAAAATTGATAGGGTGAAAGTCCATATTACAGTTTTTGAAATAAGTTTGTCCAGAATACCACTTTACGGGTAGGTTGTCCAAAATAGCGCTTTGTATACGCATTTATTGAATGTGCGGATTCGTATTCACATGCAACAGATGCGTGTA
This sequence comes from Saposhnikovia divaricata, assembly GCA_036435485.1. Taxonomy (NCBI): domain Eukaryota; kingdom Viridiplantae; phylum Streptophyta; class Magnoliopsida; order Apiales; family Apiaceae; genus Saposhnikovia; species Saposhnikovia divaricata. The sequence continues at coordinate 60,878,948 of CM071595.1, read as the reverse complement.
TCTTGTTTGTGCTTTTTCTTTTTAATATTTCATTGCACACCATGTCACCATTTGGGTAATTCGAATTAGAGCTGGCAATTTGGTATACGACACGAATAAACGACACGAAAACGACACGAAAAATATGGATATGGGTTCACCTTTTCGATACACAAACACGAAAGTACACGAATACGAAAGAACATGAGGCCTAAATGGGTATGGATATGGGTTTACCCTTAGGTACACGACACGACACGAAAGTACACGAAATAAATAAAAAAATATTTTAAAATTATATAAATAAACCAAACCAAACCAAACCAAACATACCCAGTATATCCCGCTCAGAGCAGGGTCTGGGGAGGGTAGGATGTACGCAGACCATACCCCCACTTTTAGAGCGGGGAGGCTGTTTCCGTGAAGACCCTCAGCTGAGTGCACAACATACATAGAGTGTAGTAAAATACAACGGACATGCCACGGAAATGTACAATGACATACCTGAAGCCCATGGCGTTCTCCACATGGGACTTACCCACCTGCGATGGAATATGGGACTCCTAGCTTGATGACGACACCTAGCCAAGCTCCCTGCACCTGCAAAACCAAAAACCAAAAGAAAAGAAAAACACGGAAAAGCAGAGGACACTCAGGACGAAACGAGAGCACGCTGAAGCCGAGCTTCTAAAAAATCGCTAATCGAGCCAAGGCAACTCGGAGGCTCTCGACAACAGAGCCACAACCTAGAAGGGAATCCACCACTCTGATATGCCGCCTCCAAGAGCACCTATCCGCGAGCATGGTCTCATTTAAGTCTAAAGCCTTCAAATCCATCCGGAGCTGCTCTTCCCACGTCCTCCTTGGCCTGCCTCTCCTCCTCGTCCCAACAACTGTCAGACTCTCGACCCTCCTAACTGGGGCTTCAGCCAGCCTCCTTCGCACGTGGCCGAACCATCTCAACCTTCCTTCCCTAATTTTCGCAGATAAAGGCGCCACTTCAAGCTCGCTCCTAAGCACCGAGTTCGGGATTCTGTCCAACATCGTGCGCCCACAAGACCACCGCAACATCCTCATTTCAGCCCCTTCCAATTTGCTTACGAGAGCCTTCTTCTCCGCCCAACACTCAGAACCATACAACATCGCCGGACGGATTGCCGCTCTATAGAATTTCCCTTTCAACTTTAAAGGGACTTTCTTATCGCACATAACCCCTGACGCTGCCCTCCACCTTTGCCACCCTGCTTTGATGCGATGCGTGACATCGGCTTCAATCTCACCTTCCTTCTGGATGATCGAACCCAAATACTTGAATTTATCCGTCTGCGGGACGATCTGGTCTTCAATCCTAACCTCCACCCCTTCCTCGTTGGCCTCGCCGCTGAAGTTACACCAGAGATACTCGGTTTTAGAGCGACTCATACGTAACCCTTGGGACTCTAAAGTAGATCTCCAAATCTCCAGTTTGTCGTTCACCTCCCTCCTCGATTCCGCCACTAGCACGATATCATCCGCGAAGAGCATGCACCAAGGGACAGCGTCTTGGATCCCCCGCGACATGACATCAATGATAAGGGCGAAAAGAAACGGGCTCAGGGCTGATCCCTGATGAAGCCCCATCTCAACCGGGAAGAAACGGGAGTCCCCCACTGGGGTCCGAACGCAAGAACTAGCTTGGGAGTACATGTCTTGAATCACCCTAACGAGCGCCGACGAAACTCCCCTCTCCTCAAGGCTCTTCCAGATAGCTACACGAGGTATGCTATCATAGGCCTTCTCAAGATCAATGAACACCATATGGAGGTCTCTGCGACGTTCCCTGAACTTCTCCATAAGGCGCCTAACGAGATGAATGGCCTCGATCGTTGATCTCCCAGGCATAAATCCAAATTGATTCTCCGAGATTTCGACTTCTCTTCTAAGCCGACTATCAACCACTCTCTCCCAAAGTTTCATAGTATGACTGAGTAATTTAATACCCCGGTAGTTACTACAGCTTTGAGCATCGCCTTTATTCTTGAAAAAAGGGACCACAACACTACGCCTCCATTCCGCTGGCATCTTATCACCCAAGAGCAGAGCATTGAACAGATCCGCTAGCCATTGAATGCCCACCTCTCCGAGACAAAGCCAAACCTCGATTGGGATAAGATCCGGACCAACCGCCTTCCCTCTAGCCATCTTATGCATTGCACCCTTGACTTCGTCCTTGCTGATGCGCTCATTGGGATCGAAGGAAATTACAGGCGAAAGGGAGACCCCTTGATCCACCCGAGCACCACTCCCCCTAGCCTCGTTGAAAAGATTATGGAAATACGAACTCCACCTGTCCTTAATAGCATCTTCCTTCAACAACACTTGGCCTGACTCATCTTTAACAAACTTAACAGACCCCAGGTCGCGCCTCCCTCTCTCCCGAGCTTTAGCTAGCTTAAAGATGGCATTCGCTCCTTCCTTGGTATCTAGGCGCTTGTACAGCCCTTCATACGCCTCCTCTTTAGCTTTCGCCACTACCTTTTTTGCCTCTCGTCTCGCCACCTTGTAAGCTTCCAACTTCCGAATCCTCTCCGGCCCTGCACAGGATGATAAAAGCTCTTTAAAGAGCGTAAGTTTAGCCTTCACCTTCTTTTGGACCTCCTCGTTCCACCACCACGACTCCTTACGCCCACTGAACCTACCTGAGGAAACCCCCACCACCTTCTCGCCCACACTCCTAATGGTCTTAGCCATGCTGGCCCACCTGAAGTTAGCATCTCCACCACTCGCAAAACAACCTTCGTATATTGTAAACTCTTGGAGCATGTTACCAACACACTTTGAACACTCATTTTGCCCAAGTTCTGACATGTTCCAAGATGACTATAATATAATATAAATGATCGATATATACAATCAAAGAGATGTAATTAATCAGTCCTAGAAGCCAAAAATGGTGTTATATGCAGCCGGACAGTGAATTTCTAGCAACTTTATGGTCCTAAAATAGTAGGTGGTGAGAAAGTAACTTGAATTCTAGCACTTCTGCAGCAAGAATCGTTAGTTTTTCCTGACACCCCTTATTTTAAAAAGTGTACAAAAGGAAACATATAGAATAAGCCGTGACAATATAGTATACTTGTTTATGCTTATTAGAGCCGGTAATTTCGTACTCGACACGAATAAACGACACGAAATTACACGAACACGAAGGTACACGAACACGAAGGTACACGAACCTTAAATGGATATGAAAATGGGTTTACCCTTTCGATACACGAACACGAATGTATACGACGCGAAAGTACACGGAACGACCCGAATTGTCAGGTCTAAGCGTAGATTTTGGTTGTCTTCTAAGTACATGGCACAAAATCGTTTTATTTTTAAATGCTTTTTTGTCATTTCAGTTGATAAATTTAGAGTTAGGTCACACCATTTGACTATGATCTTTACCTATTTATTGTGCGTATATAACACTCACGTAGCCACACTTATATATATAAGTAGGTATATTCAACAATCAAATCCATGTAATTTAGCAAAATAAAGAATATTCAAATCCATATATATACATAGACAAAGTAGGGAAATACTACATAAAATGGTCATATCGGTATATGTGAGTGAGTGTTATTTGCTCGTATCGTGTTTTGTATGAATGGGTTGGAAGCCAAGGATAAGGGTTTGAATTAGGTGTACAGTACGATTTTAGGAGAATCAGAGTATCAGACTATGTAAAGAAAGAAAACATCTGATTTCACATATAAGGAATGCGTGGAAAAAGAGAGATTTTGGGCAACCTTACCGACAAATGTCATTTTGAGCATTACATTATTAAAAAAGAATTATTTAGGGTATTTTCTCTAATTGATAATAATATAAAGGAATTAATGTGGTTTGGTTATATGGGGAAAATTTGTCATTTCAATTTTTTTTTTTTTTATAATTAAGATTTTGAAACAGCAGGTTGGAAATACTTCTAGGATGACCTAGAATCCCACCCGACCCAAAAGGAGCTAAAAGCTCTACAACCTGAAACGGAAGCAACAGAAGGAAAATGTGCTAAATGCACTGAAACTACACCTAAGAAACACTAGTGTAAAACCAAGACACTAGGATCTGGCAAGAACAAAAGGCCAGTGAAAGTTGTGAAGCAGTTGGCGACCTACTGAGAACCACCACCATTGACAGAAGCAAGGTCTTGTGCTGTTTCTTGTGTACGAGCCAAGGGTTCACCTGCTGGGGGAAAGCCAACGACATACCCATTCTCATCAGTAGGGATGGGCGAAGTTATGAGCTGTGGGATTGGGGGGCCAAAGCCCATGTCCAAGTCTAGCTTCTCTTGGAGACGACCAAATGGAACTGAAGTATAGTACATGGTATCCCAGTTGTTTAACCCCACCACTGCTAGGTAATGTGCAGTGCGATTTGCGGTGTCTGCCACATAATGAACTACGTTGTCCCATTCCGGATTGTATCCTAAGAACTTCTTGATTTGTTCCACGATCCAAAGGCAAGTCCTGTCACCTCTCCCGTCCTTTCTGGTGACCTCAAAATACGAATTGAAGTTATCAGTTTCCAACAGGACAAGCTCGCAGCCCTCCAACCTTGCATGGTTGAGTCCCATGTGTAGAGCCCAGAGTTGTGTTGCAAGAGGGGAGAGTCCCTTCATGGTTCCAGTAAGTGCCTTCACCATACGACCCCTATGATCTCTAATAACGATCCCCACTCCATTAGTGTTGCCATTAAACTGGCGAGATGTTTGCACAACATGAACGTTTACTTTGAACTGATTCATGAGAGGTGCTTTCCAAGTATAGTAAGCCATGATGGGGAGAAGAAGATGTTTGGAGAGGAGTGTGGATGAAATGTTTGATGTGTATGAATGCTCACAACTGCAAATGGGCAAATAAATAGGCTCCAACTGCGTGTTATGCCCCTTGAGAAGTGACAGGAACCATTGCAAAAATACTATTAAATAATTTTTTTTAAATTGTACAACTTATTGCAAAAATTATGAAAGTAATTTAAAAATATTATTTTGCAATTTTTTCTAAACATAATCACAAATTAATTATAGTATAATATAAAAAAAATATAAAATTACTGATTTAAAATAGGGAAATAATTAAAAAAATTAACTAATTATTATACAAATATAATTAAATGTAAAATTATCTATCGGAAGTAGACCTGGCAATTCGTTCGTTCCGTATACTTTCGTGTCGTGTACTTTCGTGTTTCGTGTACGTAATATCAAATCCAAAACCAACCCGCTAAGGATTCGTTTCGTTTCGTGTTCGTATACCTTCACTTCGTGTACATTTCGTGTCGTGTTTCGTGTAATTTTTGAATAAAAATAAAAATATTTAAATATTAAATTTTTACTAGTCGAATCTTAAGTCAATATGTCATAAAGAATTAAGTGTCTTCCAATCTTGTGAAACTAAAATTTAAAACACTTTTGTATTTATCTTATGTAAAAATTATATATAAAATATTATTTTAAAATATGTATTCACATAATTTTAATAAAATTATTTAAATATTTATTTATTTCGAGTATTTTCGTTTCGTGTTGTGTATCCAAGGGTAAACCCAAAACCGATACTAAATTCAACCGTGTAATTTCGTGTTCGTATAATTTCATGTTCGTGTACTTTCGTGTTCGTATTCGTGTATCACAAAAATCAACCCAAATTCATAATTTTCGTGATAATTTTCATGTTTCGTATCATATTTTCGTGTACAAATTGCCGGCTCGGAAGTATGATGCCTTACCACCAAAGACCGTTGGCTTTCCTCCAAGTTGTAACCCAGCTAAGATCCTCGGACAAGCTTGTAGCCTAGGAAATTCAGAAGATCAGATACTCCCCTGCCTCCCTCCTCTGTCCTAAACCCCCCAATATAACAATAAATCAATGGCTTCTTCCTGCCTTTTTAAATCCCTAACCCTAAAACCTCTCCTTAAACCCTACACTCCTTCAATCTTAATGAACCATTTTCCTAATCTCAAATTCACCGTCCGATCATTCTCCGCTGCTGCCATGTCACCGCCTTCTACTGCCGTTATGTATGATCAGGAAGGCCCTCCCGATTCTGTCACCAAGTAATCTCTCCATTCCCCTTTCTCGGAAATGATGTACATTGTTTTTTTAAGTTTGTAATTTATTTGTGCTGAAATGTGTGGGGGATTTGAGTGCAGATTAGTGGAGGTACCTTCGGTTGAAGTGAAAGAGAATGATGTTTGTGTTAAGATGCTCGCTGCTCCTATTAATCCGTCCGATATTAATAGAATTCAAGGTTGTTTTGCTATGTCAATTCAGTTTATTCTCTTGTTTCTTTTCCATATGTATGTTTATTTTTTTATTTGAATGATTAATTAGCCATGGAGACCTTGTTTGTGGTTGAGATAATCGAGAGGTAGATATAAACCCCTAAATGAAGCAAAATGATCCCCAGGTCATTTAACAATGTAATTTGCTTGTCATTTTATTAATTTAAGATAATTGTTGCTGTAGGATAGCACGGGTAGTAGTACTACCAATTTTTTTAGGCCTACAAGGTGACTTTTTATCTTAATTTTTTTTATGTTTTTTGAAGGAGAACCCAACTGTTAAGTTAGTGTGTCAAACCTTTAAGTATGAGAGTAACCCAATTTGCGGCGAGATTCAGTGGAATTCGAGTGCCTCTAAGGTACTATCATTATGATGAAATATTGACTCAATATGCATTTGTGCTATACACACTCTCCCATTGTTGCCATCTTTCGTCAGCAAATGGTTTGAAGGTATGATTAATATCTTTCTCGTAGTTCAAGGCTCGATGTTTTATCGTCTGAACATTAATGTCCATCCTCAAAAAATGATAAACATTGATGTCAAAACTATGTGTGAGCCAGTCCCCATATATTTTTAGAGTAGATGCTAAACTGCTACCTCGATTTTTTTTTTTTTTGGTGAAAATTGAATTGTTTTTTTTGCAAATGGTAGTGTGGGCTTGGACTTCCTGAACCTTGGTTAATCATGTTTTCACCTCCCTGATTTTTCGAGGGATTAGAGAATTAGGTTATGCAGAATCTCTTGTTTGTGTGTTTGTCGATTTGAACTGCAAAGTGTTGATTTGATCTGCATAGACTTACGCAAAATACAATGTATTTTCCTTTATTATTTCTTATCAAGTGAATTATAGGTGTATACCCTGTGAGGCCACAGGTTCCGGCAGTTGGTGGTTATGAGGGCGTTGGAGTGGTACACTCGTTGGGATCTGCTGTGAAGGGTTTTTCTCCTGGCGATTTAGTCATTCCATGTCCACCTAGTTTTGGTACTCTCTTTTGCTTATGTCATCAACTTACTTCATGTATCTTAGTTACCTTATCCTTATAGTTGCCAGTTCTCTTGTTTATTTAATTGTCACATCTAATAAGTTTGAAACAGTTACCGCATTATTACAAGTTCTTTTTAAAGGTCTGATGGAACACATTCTGCATAGAAAATGCATGATGAAGAAATGTAGCATGCTTATTGTTCAAACCATTGAATTTTTAAGTCCCTGAGTAAACCATGTCTTCGGGCTATGAAGAGAATGGATTTGGCTCGTAGTGGGATTGTAAACAATTGAAGAAGAATCAAGTTGTTAGTGATTATACTGCCCGTAGTGTAAATACCATTTAATGTTTAAACTGTAAACTATTAAAGTGATCTATTTTAGATAGTTACTATGTAGCCGAACCACCAAGATAATCTATTTTAATTTTCATTTTCTCAAAATATCTGTAGAAGTAACATGATGGTTTTGGATTTAGGTACATGGCAGACATACATAGTGAAAGAGCAGAGTGTTTGGCATAAAGTTGCCAAGGGGACACCAGTAGAATATGCTGCCACTGTGTTTGTTAACCCTTTGACGGCCTTAAGAATGCTCGAGGACTTTGTGGATCTAAATCCAGGTGATTTCAGCTTATCAATTATCGTTAGGTTTAGCTTGTTATACATCCCCCTAATTAGTTGTGATTCCTGAACAGGAGATGCCATAGTGCAAAATGGGGCTACAAGCATCGTTGGACAGTGCATCATTCAGCTTGCTCGAATTCGTGGTATCAGGAGCATTAATATTATAAGGGACAGGTGCTTATTAGATTTTAATTGAGATTCTATAGTAGCTCAAAATTAAATATGCTAATGCACAGTTATTAGGCTTTAGTGTGCTTAGATTTGTCAGACGGGCTCTTTAATTAGGTATTTTGCGGTGAGTCAGTGACATCTAGACTCCAAATTATGCTATGTATTTCTTGTTGTTAGCGAGCTCTATGTTTGGCCTTACGACAGTCCTCTGTCTTTCTAGTGTTGACTGATACAAGCAGTATAATCACTGATAGAAAACTTTATAGTATCTGCCAAAGTAAATCTTATGAAATAGCGGTTCTTTCGCTAGGGGAATTGGTGGAGACAATATACTAATTTTGTAGTAGGATAATGGAAAATGCCACACAACATAGTTTATGGAGCTTTCGAAATCTATATACTACTCTGTTTGGCTTAATGTACCTGTGTATTATATAATATGGTTGTATGTCCTGACATAACCCTTTTAATTCAGTCTTATTCATCTTAAGTATCAGGCTATTTTGTTTGAGGTTGGGTTTGTCAGCGAAGGATAGATCCACATCTTTGCGAGTTCTTATACGATTCCTTTATATAAATTGTCCAAAATGCTTTATATAAGATACACAAGAAGCAGGTACAAAAGGGTGATGGGCATGGGCTGATGGTCCATGGTAAATGTATGTTATAGCATTGCTGTACCGCGGTAAATAACCACGGTACGTGAAGCTGGATCCCCTTGCATTCACACTAGAAACTCTAGTTATATCGTATGCTGTAACAAGCGTCTGCCAGGGACGAGAACCCAGTACAAATTGAGTACAAATGGCATAGTGGAATAAGATGTCAAATATACGAAGATGCAGTAAACCTACTGTGCATACAAGATTTATATTGTGGTGATCAGTGTCTGTTAGCGTAGGTTTGTCTTTTAACACGTAATGACTCCCTTATTTAAAGCAGCTCCGTCTTTTGGTTGTTTGTAATATAGATATCTATGTAAATGAAGCCTTTTCAAACTTGAGCCTCTTATCATCTCATGTTCCTGTACCACTCCCCAAATTTCTGGTTTTTTTAAATTCTGTAATTCAATTGGCAGTAAGTTTTTGAATTAGTAAGTCATGACACTTTTGAACTCGCTGGTACAGTGGTTTCTTTCCACAAAATTTTACATTTTTTATTGCATCATTACATGTCATATCTATTTGCCCAGTGAAATTCTATCTACTTCCCTTCCCTAGATCTTAGACTCACACTTACGACCTAAAGAATGCTTAGCAGCAACAATTATGCTGTGTGACGGATCTTCTATTACAAGGGAAGTTTATGGTCCAACTCAAAACAAGCGGTCCCTGGGATCACCACAGTAGTGTACATTATTATGTATTGGTGCTATCACTTAGCAATTCCAAAAGCGATAATTTTTGTTAGCCCTTCCTTTGAGCGTATTGCCTAATCACTGAGTAGTGAGTAGTTACTGGAGTTCAGTTGTTGGGGCACCAGCAACTGTTTAATATATGTGGTAGCAGGTGTGTAACTTATGAAATTGTGATTCGGAAAAATGGCTCTGGTTTTTATGGGATTTTTGTTGCAGAGCCGGATCAGATGAAGCAAAAGAAAAACTAAAAAAGTTGGGTGCAGATGAAGTATATACGGAGAGCCAACTGGAAGTGAAAAATGTGAAAGGTCTCCTGGTATGAGATACTTCTCTATCCTAATTAGGTGTACCATTATTTTGTACTATACAACTTGGGATTATATTCTTACTAGATGAAGACATTATACAGTACTATGCAACAACTTGGGGTTATATTCTTACTAGATGAAGACATTATACAGTACTATCATACATTCATACTTTATTCATGACTGGCATTGGCTGCTGAACTAGCTTGGTGTGTTTCTGTTTCATATGCATTTGCTTTCTCTTATGTATATATTTTAATCATTTCATAACCATTGTGCTAGGCTAATATTCCTGAACCAGCTTTGGGATTTAACTGTGTTGGCGGAAATGCTGCAACTCTGGTTATGAAATTCTTGAGGTGAGATGGTATATACCAGAATTCGTTAACTTGAACTTTATGCTTTCTCCTAGAGGTTTCGTCTTTAAGGTGACCATTCATGGTTTCAGGCAGCGAGGAACCATGGTAACATATGGTGGAATGTCTAAGAAACCTGTCACTGTATCAACATCGGCGTTCATATTTAAGGTACTAATATTATAAAGAAATATTTTATGTATGAAAACAAGATGAAGACGAAGAGTCGAAGACTTTGTGTTCATTATGACTGTATGAATAAAATGGTCAAGTGCATCAACAAAAGTTCTTTCTTTGTGACGATCAATCCTAAAAAACATAAAGATAAGAATAATAAGAACCTTGGATGATTAGATTAGCAGAAAAATAACGTAGTTGCACAGCTCTCAGAATTCTTTATTGTCTTGCATGATAGTTGCCTTGCGTACTCCTGAGTTGTCTAATTCTGAACCTGTGAATTTCTTCTGTACAAATTAAGGTTATTTAGTTCAGCAGTGAGGTACAAGGAGTACAATAGTGCAATTTTCTTTTTGGCTTTACAATGCTCGATATTTCAGTTTAGGCATGAGTAGATTAAGTTAAAGGCAGAAAACTATAATATTAAACACACAGGATTGTATCCATTGCAAGATTTCCTTTCAACCAAGTATCTACAAAAGAATTAAATAGTTTTTTGGCACGTTTTAATCTCATTTCGTTCTGATTGTAACATACATCTAATCTGTTTTTAGGAACTTTCCTTGAGGGGATTTTGGTTGCAAAATTTGATGAGTTCTGCTAAAGGAGAAGAGTGCAAGAGTATGGTAGATTACCTCTTGGGCCTTGCACGTGAAGGGAAATTGACATATGAGTATGTTTGCTTACCCTTCTTGTTCTTGTCATTTTCGACGAATTTATAATTGATTAATTCATGCAACTTCACCTGCTTTTACTCCCGAAAAACTATACAGCGCCACTCTAATAAACCTAGCTACACCAAGAATACTCATTCGCAAACATATTTTAAACAGCCTTTCTAGCTCTATAAGCTAGATTAATACACATAAGGCTGAACTGATCTCTTGTAGTGAACTTCTCTATTTAATCTTTCAGTTCATAATCTCTGGTTTATACTCAGTACACATCATTGATGATCTTACAAGATCTCACTATTGCCAAGTTTTATTCTGCTAGTATTGTTAATTCATCAGATGATGATTTTATGTTAATGGGAAATTTGTTTTACAGGATGGAATTGACCCCTTTTAAGGATTTCCACACAGCGCTGGATAAATCGCTGGGGAAGCTAGGAAGCCAGCCTAAACAAATCATTAAATTTTAACTGGGATCACAGAATGGAAGATGTTTAGGTTGTAGGGAGAGGAAATAGAGGGAAGACACTAGAGGAAGGAAAAGGGGAGTATTCAGGTTGTAAGATTGCTATGTATGTATACATCATGGGTGACTGATCCCTTAACATAAATATCCGATCTTCATCTTGTCTAGAACTATCAATCAAGAGAGATAGAGGGTAGTTGAAATGCTAATCTAATGGCAATGTTGATATAATGGCGGTTCCGGAAGTTTCAATCTTATTATGATAATTTCAATAAAGAGTAATCTTATTTTGATTTGAGATCGTTTGAGTTATGCTAAACAAGCCTTACTGTTGTATCCCTTGTTTATCACTTTATTCGACTTCTAAGATATAAATTTCTTGAAACATAGTATAGTGAAGTATATCTACTAGGCAATTCAACTAATGCAGGTGGCAAATGCCTCTATTAAACTATTTCAAGTAATGCAGGTGGCAAATGCCTCTACTAAACTATTTCTAGAACTGTTTGTTTAGTGGCTCAGTTTTTATTTTTTTTCCTGTGTTTGTTTAGTATCGAAGTTATAGTAGAATTCTCATATTCTAACCACAATCCGTTGTCGTCCAGCGGTTAGGATATCTGGCTTTCACCCAGGAGACCCGGGTTCGATTCCCGGCAACGGAACTTTTTTATTAATTATACTGTGTCTTCATATTCTCAGAAAAACCAAAGCGCTGTTGCTTGTCACCAGCAGCTTCCCACTGAGAACTGTTTTTTTTTTGAAAGTAACATTTCATTACTATGAAATATCATACATAATAGCCTCCATCACATTTAACGGACATTTAACGGAGGAGACTTAAAAAGAACCTCGCAATAAGCTACACAAGAATACCTAGCTAACTTATGAGCTACCCTGTTAATGTTTCTCCGAATAAAACTAAGTGACACATGCTCGAGTTGATGGAGCTTACGGCAGCAACTTTCAATGAGCACTCCCACCTCCAAATAATTAGCATCTTCATTCTGAGAACTGTTGCTATTCTGTGGTGTAGCATTTTAGAAACTTCCTAATAAAGCATGTGTGGCGGATATTATTGGTCCGATAAACTCAGGTATTTTTAAACATAAAGTTTATACTTTATTTTGATCCGTCCCCTCTATTTTTAATTACCTCTAGCTCATATAATTTAGTATTCTTTACTAAGTATGTCGATTATACTTAGGAACATCCCTATAATTATACATTTTTTGTATTTTATTATAAACATCCCTTTATATCGATTATGCATTGACAAATCAAGTCTGATTTCATTGTTTGAATTATTTATACATGACTCTAGGAATTTATCTTAGGAAATGTCCGTCTAATGTAGGATCATACGAGGCATTATGCTAATTTTCGAAATAGATTTTTTTTATGCACTTTGTGTCCTTAAAATTTTGTATCTAGCAAAATGCATGCTAAATTTGTAAAGCCGTGCAAAATGCATACTACCGTTAAATGTTACTAACACTGTGAGGGCACTTTGTGTAATTTTGGTTATGCATGTGTGTAATGAGCGGGTGTATAAATCTTTTCATTATTAAATAATATGATTAATTATACAAAATAAATTATTAATTTATTATACACAAAATAAATTATTTTTTATAAATATTTCTGATTTAATTGTATATGCTATTTTCTTAATTTAATAATATATCTTGAATGCATGCATAATTTTCTTAATAATGTATTCTTTTATTTTTATATTTAAATTAGTTGATTCAACTTAATTTATGTTTGTATAATTTTTATATGACATGGTAGTACATTCCAAAAGAAAATGTTACGGGTACCAAATTATTTATCCAAAAATACTTTTTTCATTTTAATTTGATATAAAAATTAGAAATGAAATGTACCATATGTTCACATCAACAAAACTAATTAAAACATATCATTCTTACACGTTATTTGTAAATATTTTCTATACTCAATTTGGTATATCTAACACTACACGTAAATAAAAAAATATTGTTATTTAGAATTGGAAAAAAATACAATTTAATAATTGTAGTCGAATGTACCTTTTTGAAAAATCAACAATTCTTGAATTATAATTTATAATATACTAACTTATAATTCGTAAAATACAAGATATATATTCTACAAACCTTTATACACATATGGATATATATATTACAAGTACTATATTGCCCCTGCTACTTATCTACAAGATACCCTACATTCTACCTGTGGTAGGATAAAGTAACTGGAAGCGTGTTTTTTTCAAGAAAATAGAAACTCCAGCATGTTTTTTGCTAGATATGAAACTCTAGGTCACAAAGTGCAAGAAATTGAAACTTCAGGTATACGTGCTTTTAACTCTAACCTTTTATGATCATAATCAGACACCCAACTCTTGTACATTCATGTGTATGTAATTTTAATATTTGTAGGGATGACAACGGGTTGGATCGGGTTGGATAGCTGTGATATCCAAATCCAAACCCGAATATGAAATCCAAATCCAAACCCGATCCAAATCCAATTGGATCTGGAAATTCAAAATCCAAACCCGATCCATCGGGTTTGGATCGGGTTCGGGTTTATCCAAACCCGAATTACATAAAAATTTCATAAAAAATAAAATTAAAATTACAAATAAATATTCAGATTCCAAAAATATAAAAATAAATATGTCCAAATTACACCACTCTAAATATCACTATCTAGGGACAAAAATGAAAATACAAGTGTGAATAATTCTACATGTAAAAAACATCAGAAATAAGCTGGGTTTAGTGAATATATATATATATATATATATATATATATATATATATATATATATATATATATATATATATATATATATATATATATATATATATATATATCGGGTTTTTTTCGGGTTTCGGGTTTGGATCGGGTTTTCGGGTTTCGGGTTTGGATCGGGTTGGATATAGTTAATATCCAAATCCAAATCCAAACTCTTTCGGGTTTAAAAATCAAATCCAAATCCAAATCCAAATCCAAAAAATCGGGTTCGGTAAGATCCAATCGGGTCGAATTGGATCGGGTATCCATCGGATCGGTTTTTTTTGCCATCCCTAAATATTTGTTTCCTCAAGTGTGTGTAATTTTCTTAGGTTTACTTGTGGAAAAAGCACCAACTTTGTTTAATTGATCCGTACACCAACCGCATCCCCCCAGGTGTACAACCAAGTCGAAACTTTCAACAATTGGACGAGGGTTTTGTTTGTGACACTACCTATATTTGGAAAAGCTTCTTGGATCCCAAAAAATTTCTTAATGTTATGTATTTATTGTATGACTCTTAGAATTTCATAGATAACTCTTAACCTTTCATATATCCCTCTTTAATATAGCCAACCTTTGGCTTTACATTACCCTTGTAACATGCATTTATATGACCTATATAAAGGCTTGCTTGTACTTTGATGTGATACAACAAATAATGAAATGATCTCCCCCTTCTCTATTATCTAGTTCTCTCAAATCTTATCACTATATTATATTATATATAACACGTTATCAGCACGATTGCGGAAAAATAATCTGGGAAGTACTGCAAGAAATCGTGGAGCTATCCAGAAGGTACGCATAATCTTATTTATTAACATTAATCTATAATATGAGTATTACAAAAGATTTTGATGTTATTTACACGGTAGATTGAATGCAATCTACCGTGTCTTTATAATCAGTCTCCATTTACATGGTAAATTGAATTCAACCTTATATACTGGTTGTTTGTTATTATGTCTCTTAGTTTATATAGCAAATAAACTGCATGCAACATGTTTATATTTGCTTACCTTGAAACTCCTTGAGATCTCTATCTAATTAAAAATAGACAAATCTTAGCTTATAGCAAAATGGATTAATTTCATATGCGTACAAAATTTAATATGCCTAATTGTTTAATTATGCATGATTTTCTTGATGGAATACTGTTATCAAATTATAAGTGTTCATGTCAATATAATGTTTTTGGTAACACATGTTGTATTTATGCTTATTTTATAAATTGACATTGTTTGGAATTATATTTTAGTGATAATGTCGAATCTTACAAAACTCGAATGCACTTGATATCACCGGCAAAAATTATTTGACATGGATTCTTGATGCCGAAATCCATCTTAATGCCATGGGTCTTGGTGACACCATAAAAGAGGGAAATAAAACCTCCGAGTAAGATAAAAGCAAAGGCTATGATATTTCTCCGTCATCACCTTGATGAAGGATTGAAAACGGAGTATTTAACTATTAAAGATCCATCAATTCTTTGGAAGGATCTCAAAAAAAGATATGACCACCAAAAAAACGGTGATACTTCCAAAAGCTCGCTATGATTGGCTACACTTGCGATTGCAAGATTATAAAATTGTGAGCGAGTATAACTCAACCATGTTTAAAATTACATCTCAATTGAAATTATGTGGCGAGAATATCACTGATAAAGATATGTTGGAAAAAACATATTCCACTTTCCATGCCAATAATATGCTCTTGCAACAGCAATATCGTGAACGTGGATTCACAAAATATTCTGAGCTAATTTCTGTATTTCTTCTTGCTAAGCAAAATAATGAACTTTTGATGAAAAATCATCAAGCCCGTCCAATTGGCTCAACACCATTTCCTGAAGTGAATGCTGTGACTAATGATGAATATGGAGATAATAAGCCATTTGGACGTGGGCGTGGTCGTGGATATGGACGTGGACGTGCCCGTGGTCATAATTTTGGGCATGGTCGAGGTCATAATCATCAAAATTTCACCAACTTTAAAAGGAAGCCTCACCACCAGAAGTGGATAAAAAATGAGGAGAAACCCGAGGGAAGTACGATGATTAAAAGGGGTGAAAGTATTTGTAGTCGTTGTGGAATGAAAGGTCATTGGAGGCATACATGTCGTACCTCCAAGCACTTTGCTGACCTTTATCAAACCTCTTTGAAAAATATTGAAACTAATTTTGCTGAACAAAATGATCCCTTGGGAATTGCTCATCTTGAAGCACACATTGGTGGTGCAGATTGATCCTTCGGGTCTCACTCACATGGAAGTTGGTGATTTCTTTGAAGACGTGAATGAAGAGATGGCCAAATTTGTTGATGGCAATAATTAAGCCATATATTAAAACTTTGCTTTATTTAATGAATATTTAAATATTTATGTTTGAATTTTGAATTGGGTGACTTTACTTAAGCTTATGCTATGTAATCCCTTTTATTATGAATGAAATATTTTCTATTTTCCTTGTGAAGAAATATGGCCAGAAGCCTCTCACTAAATGCAAAAGATGAAGAATTATTTTGTTTGGCGGATAGTGCAACAACACATACAATTTTGAAAAATAAAGAATATTTTTTGCATCTCATATTAGCTAAAGCTAATGTAAATACGACATCAGATATTATTGAAGGCTCCGAAAGAGCAAATATAGTGTTACCTAATGGTACACATTTATTTTTTGAAAATGCCATGTTCTCCACCCGATCAAAAAGAAATCTTTTGAGTTTCAAAGATATACGCCATAATGGCTATCATATTGAGACAACAAATGAGAATGACGATGAATATCTCTGTATCACGTCTATAGTCTCTGGGAGGAAACAAATAATAGAAAAACTCTCATCATATAAATCTGGATTATATTATACCTTCATTAATCCAGTAGAGACACACATGATAATGAGTCAAAAATTAGCAAACCCGAAAAATTTTCTTATGTGGCATGATCGCTTAGGTCATCCGGGTACAACAATGATGCGAAGAATTATTGAAAATTCAAATGGACATCCTTTAAAGAATAAGATTGTTCCATTGTCCAAAGATTTTTCTTGTGTTGCTTGCTTTCAAGGAAAACTATTAACAAGACCATCGCATGTTAAAGTTGCGATTGAGTGTCCATCCTTTTTGGAACGAATTCAAGGAGATATATGTGGACCTATTACACCATCAAGTGGACCATTTCAGTACTTTATGGTACTAATAGATGCATCGACACGTTGGTCGCATGTTAGTTTATTGTCCACTCGTAATGTTGCATTCGCAAGACTCCTTGCCCAAATAATTCGATTAAGGACACAATTCCCAGATCATGCAATCAAGAAAATCCGATTGGATAATGCAGGAGAATTTACTTCTCAGTCTTTTAATGATTATTGCATGTTAATTGGGATTGATGTGGAACATTCGGTTCCGCACACACATACCCAAAATGGTTTAGCAGAATCTTTTATTAAGAGGCTACAATTGATTGCTAGACCCTTGGTTATGAAAACAAAATTACCAAATACTGCTTGGGGACATGCAATATTACATGCTGCATCACTTGTTCGTTTAAGACCGACTGCTTAACATAAATATTCCCCAATGCAGCTTGTAAATGGTCAAGAACCAAATATATCTCACTTAAGAGGTTTTGGGTGTGCAGTTTATGTTCCAATATCTCCTTCCCAACGAACAAAAATGGGACCCCAAAGAAGATTAGGGGTATACGCTGGGTTTGACTCTCCCTCAATTATAAAATATTTGGAGCCCATGACTGGTGATTTATTTAAGGCAAGATTTGCCGACTGTCAGTTTGATGAGATAGTTTTTCCTGCATTAGGGGGAGATAAGTCAAAATTTGAAAAAGAAAGACAAGAAATTTTATGGAATGCAGCATCTCTGTCTCATTATGATCCTCGCACAAATCAATGTGAACTTGAAGTTCAAAAGATTATCCACCTACAAGAGGTTGCAAATAAATTGCCTGATTCATTTACTGATGTCAAGACAGTGATGAAGTCACATATACCGGATGTCAACGTTCCTTGTAAAATAAAACTTCCTGATGATGAAAATAAAAGCATGCTAGCAAATGAGTCTAAAGCACGCCAGAAGCGTGGTAGACCTATTGGATCCAAAGATAAAAATCATAGAAAATCAAGGAAACTTGATAAACAAGCTGGTACATCAAATGACATCATTCCAAATGAAATAGAATTGATCACTGAAGAGACGTCTTCAAAGGATGATCAAACACCTGAAATTGAGGACAATGAAAAGATCTCGATAAATTATATCATTTCAGGAAAAAGGTGGAATAGAAAAGAAATTGTCATGGATGAAATATTTGCATATGCAGCTGCTGTTGACATTTCTGAAGAAATCGAGGATCATGAACCTAGATCGATCTATGAATGTAAAAGAAGAAATGATTGGCCAAAATGGAAAGATGCTATTGAGGCAGAATTGAAATCACTTGAAAAATGTCATGTTTTTGGATCGATTGTCCAAACACCTGCAGGTGTGAAACCCGTTGGATATAGATGGGTATTTCTGCGCAAAAGAAATGAGAAAAATGAAGTTGTGAGATATAAGGCACGCCTTGTTGCACAAGGCTTCTCACAAAAATCGGGAATTGATTATGAAGAGACTTATTCCCCGGTAATGGATGCAACAACATTCAGATTCTTATTAAGTTTATCAATTTTAGGAGGGCTCCGAATGAATTTGATGGATGTTGTGACTACCTACTTATATGCGTCACTTGATAATGACATTTACATGAAAATCCCCGATGGATTAAAAATGCCTGAAGCATGTAGTTCAAGACCCCGAGAAATTTATTCAATTAAATTATAAAGATCATTGTACGGGTTGAAACAATCAGGTCGAATGTGGTATAATCGCCTTAGCGAGTACCTTTTGAAAAATGGATATGTTAATAATGTAATTTGTCCATGTGTTTTTATTAAAAGGACAAAAATGGGGTTTACTATAATTGCGGTTTATGTTGATGATCTAAACATCATAGGGACCCCATATGAGCTTAATGAAACGATTGAATATTTGAAAAGAGAATTTGAAATGAAAGACTTGGGCAAAACAAAACTATGCCTTGGTTTTCAAGTTGAACATCTATCCAAAGGAATTTTTGTCCACCAATCTTCATATATTGAAAAGATCCTTAAGCGATTTATTATGGATAAAACATATCCTGTGAGTACACCTATGGTTGTTCGCTCACTTGAAAAGAAAAAGGATCCATTCCGTTCAAAAGAAGAGGGAGAAGAACTTCTTGGTCCCGAAGTACCATATCTTAGTGCCATTGGTGCACTAATGTACCTTGCCAATTGTACACGACCTGATATTGCTTTTTCTGTTAATTTATTGGCAAGGCATAGTTCTGCTCCAACTCGAAGACATTGGACTGGTGTAAAACAAATTTTTAGATATCTTCGAGGTACAATGGATATGGGTTTGTTTTATTCTAAAGACTCAAAAGTAGAATTAGTTGGTTATGCAGATGCAGGTTATTGATCTGATCCCCACAAAGGTAGATCACAAACAAGTTATGTATTCACATATGGTGATGCCGCAATATCTTGACTCGAAAAGGTTACATTAAAGGTGATAGGACGAAGCATATTGATCCAAAGTTTTTTTTTCACTCATGAGCTTCAGCAAAGAGGAGAAATTGATGTCTGTCAGATTCGCTCATGTGAAAATCCAGCAGATTTGTTCACAAAGTCACTTCCTACATCATATTTCGAGAAATTAGTACACAAGATTGGAATGCGTAGATTTCGAGATATATGTTGATATTAATAGTCATGTTGCAATGAGGGGGAGACATTTACGATGCACTCTTTTTCATTAGTACAACACATGTACTCTTTTTCCTTCACTAGGGTTTTTCCCACAGGGTTTTTCATAGTAAGGTTTTAACGAGGCATGATGTTTGTACGAGTCATCCAAGGGGGAGTGTTATGTATTTATTGTCGGACTCTTAGAATTTCATAGATAACTCTTAACCTTTCATATATCCCTCTTTAATATAGCCAACCTTTGGCTTTACATTACCCTTGTAACATGCATTTACATGGCCTATATAAAGGCTTGCTTGTACTTTGATGTGATACAACAAATAATGAAATGATCTCCCCCTTCTCTATTATCTAGTTCTCTCAAATCTTATCACTATATTATATTATATATAACACTTAACAATTTTTAAAGTAATATATACTTTTAATTAAGTTTAGTATTTCCTCCATCCCATTTTATACTATTCTTATTTTTTTTGGACGTCCCAAAAAGAATCAATCTACTATAATTATTATTTTTAAACACCACTTTTCATTATTACACCCACTAATTCTTCATTTTATACTTTTCTTTTATATTAAATAAACATTATTACACCCATTACTTTCCTCCACTATCTCAAATTTATTACTCCCTCCGTCTCATATTGTGTTTTCCTATTTTGACTTTTTACACTATTCATTATAAGCAGTTGACTACTAATTTACGCATAATTTATAAGATAAAATATAGTCATGAGTGATTTTGTTTGATTCGTATTTGTGAATACTTTGGTATAGTAAAGTTTTTATATTTAATACTAATACAAAATTAAAGATATTAACGATAAAAAATGTGCGTTGGCAACCGTGTCTTTAAACTAAATTTACTCTTTGTTAATTACCTTCCTTGACTTCCGAGAAAATGAAACAAGTTCATGTAAAATGGAACGGAGGTAGTAATTCCCATCATTTTATACCATTTTTTCCTTTGTCTTATGCTCTTCTTGAATTCTGTCGACTCTAATTGAATGGGATTGAGTGAGTATAATTTATATCCCCATTTCTCTCAATCGTTGTATAAACATATATTTTCGTCTTAGAGCATATCAGTAGTGATCCAAAAATTCAAATTTGGGATAGATTATCCCAAATTCTCTTCTAAGAATAATCCAAAATTGGATAGTGCTTATCCAAATTTAAATCACTACTATTCACTGATCCAAATCAGTAGTTTTAATATTAAAAAAATGATTTTGTAATTTATATATTTTTAGTTTATTTGATTCGAAATTGATTTATAATTTTTAAATTATTTAATTAATAATAGTACATATATAATAAAATGAAGGTGTTTTCCGTTAACTGAGAACCCAATTTTAATGTTATTTAAGTATATTAAAAAATTTATATCTTTCATATAATTAATTTATTACATATAATATAAAAAGTTAATAATGATTAAAAATTAAATTTAAGATTAAATAGTTTGATATAATATTAAGGTAATATAATATGTAAATAGTAATTTGGATCAAAATTTGGATCACGTTGTTGAAATTGGTTAAAAATTTGTATCAAAATCCCCGGATCAGTTGATGATCAAAATTTGAATTTTTGTATCAAAACAGCCAGAAATGACCTTATAATTTCTTATATTCATTTCAAAACTAACAAATACTATCAAGTCTCTCTCTCTCTACCTCTCCATCTAATTTTTCCTTTCCTGTAGGTTTCCTCACTTCTCTCATATTTTTGATCGAGAAAGAGTGCGCATATTACAAAAACATAGACAAACACACGCCATGGCTGTTTTTTAAACCATCTTCTCTGTTTTTATTTAGTTTTCTTCTTTTTTTGTCACTTGAAACCTGCAGTCTAGTGTCTAAACCTCTCCTAATCCTCAGTTTTTTTGTTTGGTTTAAGAGTTGTTGTTTCAAAATGGCAGCAGAATGCTTGGTTCCCAATCCTCTCATAACTAAAAGAAACAGAGCTTATAGAGGGCAGATAAAAGCTCAGATATTTGAGAGCTTGGCTGTGGCCCTCGTTTCTGTGGCCTCTAAAGCAGGGGAAGTTATTTTTACTTATAAAGTCAAAGTCGAATGTGGCGGCGCTGAAGGCAACGGTGGAGCTGGTGGTGGAGGTAGTGGTAGCGGTGGCGGAGGCGGAGGCAACAATGAGAAGGATGGTGATGGCAGCGACTAAGACAGCACCACCTCTTCGGCTACAAGGGCCAAGGCTGTGGAGGTGGTGCTGAAGTGTGCAAGTGTTACCCTACAATTTTATGTAGCTTTTGTAATATAGCGTGTGTTGAACCAAGCTCAGCCCTTTTTCATTGATTAATATAATAAAATAAATTAAAGGGCAAAAATTGTGGGGTTTGTGTGTTTTAATATCAGCTTGTAAGTAGGGTTGCCTTGTTTGATTATTATCAGTTACTTTATAAAAATGGATTGAGTTATGTAAACTATTTGTCTTGTTGACATGAAGATTTTGTTTTGGTACATTTTGTCTCAACAAAATTTGACAGATTTAGTGCTTTATTTTCTTTCACTACAAATTTATGATGTATTAATTCAACCAAAACTTGAAATTTGCTCAGTACATCAGTTGTCTCTTCTGTTAGATTCCACCAATTGAGCTATGATGGTGTTTAGAAAAGTAGAAAATCTTGATTATCCCAAACTAAACAAGAAAAAACCAACTTTATAGTTTAGTTTCCTTATCGTTAATGTCACATAATCTAAATTAACGACACTACAGTTGCTTTGTAACTCCCTCTGTCGCAAAATGTTCTTCCCCTTTACAATGTCGGTACTGTTCATAGCATGTGACAAATTACTAATTTACGCATAATCTATAAATTCAAATATAGTCATGAGTGATCTTGTTGAATTCGTATTTATTAGTACTTTAATACAGTGAAGTTTTTATATTTAATCCTAATATGAAATTGAACATATTAACGATCAAAAGTGTGCGTTGGCAAACGTGTTTTTTTGAAATGGGAAGAGTTTTTTGAGACGAAGGGAGTATTAAATTAATTAAAGTGTAGTAAAAAAAAAACAAAACAAAGTGATCGCTTGCCTGCATCACAAAATTGCCGCGTCCGATGTTACATCGCGGACCCCACGCGTTTCATGTCTTGCATTAATAAAATACCCTATTTGAGTGACTTCCGCTTGGTCAACCTGCTGCATTTTAGTGCCATAAACATTTCTCGATTTAAATTTACTCTATAAAATTTTTAAATTGTTATGATTTAGAATATGAAAAATTATATAAAAGTTAAAAATAAATGTAAGATGTACATTGGATTGTGATTTGCTTACATAAAAAATTTCAATTAAAAATATTCAAGGTTCGTATTTTTTTGATTAGTTATGACTTATGAGTTATGAACGATAATTAAGTGTTACTCCCTCTGTCCCAACCAATTGTTTACACTTTCCTTTTTGGGACGTCCCAACCAATTCTTTACGTTTCCTAAAATAGTAAGTTTTAACACTATTACACCCACTACTTCAATTATTTTAACAATACTTTACACTATTACACCCACTACTTCACTTATTTTAACAATAAAATCACTATTACACCCACTACTTCACTTATTTTAATAATAAAATCACTATTACACCCACTACTTCACTTATTTTAATCTTAATTCTTGGTCTCCGTATTAAAAGCAAACGATAACAAATCGTTGGGACGGAGGGAGTATTTGTTTTAAGTATTTTCTAATTTTTTTAGGATTTGTGTTGGCGGCTCTCAAGAAGCTCAAATATCTACTTTTTATTTAGTTTGGCTTTACAAATAGAATTATGTGATGCAGAATGATAGATATATGATTGGTGTGAAATTAAGAGTGCAAGTTTGGTTAAACGATTCGAATATAGGCCGGCCATTGCAATATAATAATATGTTCTACATATGAGTTCATTTTCTATGCAAATTGAAATATTATATTAAAGAACTTATTTTATATTGATTTCTGAATACGAAAAATTTATTTAATCTTGTTACGAGTCATCCCGGGACGTGACTCGTGTATTGTGAAGTGTGATCACAAGCATATGTGAAAAAAGTATTATGCAAGAAGATATATACCATGTGTTTTATAGTGTATTGAAAATTTTAGATATTTCATCAAGACGAGGTCATCCCATTATTTCATCAAGAAGAGATATATCATCCCGTCTTGATATGCTAATGATTTTTACTTTCTCGATATAAAATGAACTACAATAGCGAATAACTTCGATAATGTTAAGTAACCGGTATATTTTAAACTTTAAGTTGTCAAAAAAAAAAAAAATCCTAAAAATTCTAACAGAATTGACAGATAGAATCAAATAGATGGATCTTAAAATACATAGATATGATCCGTTAAATTAAATATTAAAATATTTATTTTAATTGATAGTAGAATTACTCAAAACCAAAAAATTATTGTAATAATCTAAACGAAATATAATTAGGTTTTAAAATTGAATAGTGTTAACGGAGGAATTTGGTGATAACAGATTTCGGAGTTTGCTGGAATAACGAATTATGAAAATAGGGGAAATTCGGGATTTTGCATGTTTGGGGCTGGACTTGAGAGGTGTCTCGACTTGTTAGATGTGTCGGATCCCTTTTCAAGATGCCTGCGTACTCTATATTTATAGAGATCAAGCCAACGCAGTTCTGTTAAAAGGATTGGTTTTTAATCCCTATGATTGTTAAGGGATGTATTTTTGGGAATTATTAGATTTTATCTCTTTGAGTTATATTCGCGTTGGGATACCTTCCTGATTTGAAGGATATCGTTTAGAGATATTTTCTATCATAAATTGGAGATAATTCCTCGTTTTAGAGAGATGAAATAATTAACTTGTGGATTAAGTTAATTATTATTAGATTCATATTTGGAAATTTGGGAGATATTAGAGGCAACCAAAAATATGGCGTAACAACTACCCCCCAGTGTAGCTTGCTGCAGTGGAGAACTAAGCATGCTTCGATCTTCCAAATTTCCCGAGTCACTAAAACAGCTAGGAGAGGAAGATTAGTAAAAAATATGGAGCACCAAGGTGCCCGTAATATGCATGTGGATGTTAACGAGACAATATACGAGATGTAAAAAAGAATAAGTTTTGTAGGTGTGAGAGAATGTATCTTGTAGGGTCATCCAAGCATTATTCCATAAAATCATCTAAAGCATTCCGAGCAATATCCTAAAAAGCATACATTCAAAGAAATATCTTCCAGTCGAAGAAGGTCATATCTACCATGTCTTCTCGAGAGTATCCCCTCAAAGGGGGTCATTTTCCTCAGAAATTTATAATTCGGGATACCCTCCTCAAAGGAGGTCGTTCCCCATATCAGAAACACCCTCCTCACAGGAGGCAGATTTTCCAAAGATCGTACCTTGATGAGGCGCCGGAAGTACGGACATCCCCCCCGGAAGTACGGTTTTTGCAAGGATTTTAAAATTCGGGATACCCTCCTCAAAGGAGGTCGTTCCCCATATCAGAAATACCCTCATCCTAGGAGGTCGATTTTCCGAAGATAGTACCTTGATGAGGCGCCGGAAGTACGGACATCCCCCCCGGAAGTACGGTTTTTGCAAGGATTTTAAAATTCGGGATACCCTCCTCAAAGGAGGTCGTTCCCCATATCAGAAATACCCTCCTCATAGGAGGTGGATTTTCCGAAGATATCTTCACTTTTAGTAAGACTCTCCTCATAGGAGATCGTATTTTAAGTAAATCACGAAGACCCTCCTTAGAGGAGGTCGTCTATCACAAAAAATAAGGGAGACCCTCCTTAGAGGAGGTCATCTTCCCAAAACCATATCAATATCCCAAGATTCTTCCAAAAAATATCAGCAACAATTGAAGGCTCTTCTAAAAAATCAACTCTTCGAATAAAAGTCTTCCAAAATATTACCCATACAAAGGAGGGCCTTCCAAAATAATTAACTCTTTGAACAAGAGCCTTCCAAAATATTACCCCTGCAAAGGAGGGCCTTCTAAAATAATAAATTCTTCGAATAAGATCCCTTCAAATTTATCCCTAGAAAAGAGGGTCTTCCAAAATATTACCCCCACAAAGGAGGGCCTTCCAAAATAATAAACTCTTCGAATAAGAGCCTTCCAAAATCATGTACCACGAAGATTACACAAAAAATCTTCAAAATCTTCACAATTCAAATTCCGCCCAGATCTGTTTTTGACGTTTTTGACCACCTAAACGATTTTTTCTTGAAAAACACAAAACACGAAAGTTGTAGATAACGAAAATATCTTTCCGGAAATATATGGCTCATCAAAAACGGACTTATAACGAATCGGGAATCAAAGAAAACGTCTGCTGTTTGATTTCTTGATGCTGAAAAACGAGATCTGATTGTTTTTTGTGATTTCGAGAATAGATCGATATATAATCTGAGAAAACTCAAAGAACGAAAGTTATAGGCAATTTAACAAGTTTTCCGAATCATTAAAAATCATCAAAATCCAACATGCAATGAATTTACTACGAATTTTATAAGATAACAGATTTGTATGGACAAAATCATAAGAAAACTTATCTTATTTCAGAATAGATCCACCGCCTCCACCGCTTAGCTCCTCCATTACAACAGCTCCAGATCCATAATAACCCCCCATGCGTATGAATTGATTGTCCTCCACAATCAAAAAATATATCCCCTCCTTCTAGCGCCAATTGTTAACGGAGGAATTTGGTGATAACAGATTTCGGAGGTTGCTGGAATAACGAATTATGAAAATAGGGGGAATTCGGGATTTTGGATGTTTGGGGTTGGACTTGAGAGGTGTCTCGACTTGTTAGATGTGTCGGATCCCTTTTCAAGATGCCTGCGTACTCTATATTTATAGAGATCAAGCCAACGCAGTTCTGTTAAAAGGATTGGTTTTTAATCCCTATGATTGTTAAGGGATGTATTTTTGGGAATTAGTAGATTTTATCTCTTTGAATTATATTCGCGTAGGGATACCTTCCTGATTTGAAGGATATCGTTTAGAGATATTTTCTATCATAAATTGGAGATAATTCCTCGTTTTAGAGAGAGGAAATAATTAACTTGGGGATTAAGTTAATTATTATTAGATTCATATTTGGAAGTTTGGGAGATATTAGAGGCAACCGAAAATATGGCGTAACAAATAGTATTAGATGTAATATGGGTGATGGCCATAAATGTCTCATATTGAATCAGCATTGTCCAAAATACCCCAGATCGTAAACATGGCCCTATATGCCTCACAGATACGAAATTTCATGTGTAGTATTAGGTGGGATGCGTTATTTCGTGTCCAGTATTCTCCTGATATGCAGCTACATCTTTCGTATTGGAGGAATACGTTATAGTGACTATCGTATTAGGACTGTTGTTGGAGGAATTTCGGAACAACACGAAATCGGAGGTTTGCTGGAATAATAGAGCGAATATGACTGTTTTAGGGGTTTAGGGTTAATGAAAAAGAGGGGGTTGGACTTGGCAGGTGTCTCGATTTGTCTCGTGTATCGGATTCTATCATACCAAGATGCCTACGTACCTATATGTTTATATAGGATCAAGCCCACGTAGTTCTGTGAAATTGATTTGTGTCTATCCCTTAGAGACTTTAGAGATAAACTTCGTTAATCTGGGTAATTACTGATTTTATCTGATTTAATCTTATCGTTGTGATATCTTCCTGATTTGAAGATTATCGTTTGGAGATATTTTCCGTTATTGATTGATTGAGATTGATTCTTTCCTCATTTCAGAGAGAGGATAAAACTTAGCGGTTAAGTAATAATTACTAATCTGAATTAATAATTAATGATTATTAGAAATTTGGGAGATTATTTGACATGCCAAAATTATGGCATAACAACTAGCCCCCAGTTCTTCAGTGTAGCTTGCTGCAATGGAGAACTAAGACTTCTTCAAGCTTCCAAATTTCGCGAGTCAACTGAAACAACTGAAAATAGATGATTAGAAAAACACTTAGAGCACCACTGTGCTCGTTAGGCGTATGCGGATGCAAGAGTGATAGCATGCGATGACCATTATAGGATAAATATATTTTTGCCAAGGTTTTCAAATGTGCGAGCATAAATAATTTGTTTGAAATCCTTTGCGATCCTCATTGTCAAGTTAGGACCTTGGAGTTTGTATATATATCCCGAATTGGCATACACGCTTTTCAAGTGTCTGATGCAACCACATAAGGATGTGTCTTCGTTTGTGACGAGACTTTCAGTAAGAGATGTAGATGTAGATGTAGATGTAGTTCTGGCGAACTAGTTTGCATAGGGATGCCTCCACCCATTCGATATAGAGAGATCTCATGGGCCTTCAATAAATATAGTTTGCATAGGGATGCCTCCACCCATTCGATATAGAGATATCTCATAGGCCTTCAATAATCCAGAGGGTGCTGCACTTTACTAAGCATGTAGCATTGCGAGATTTATAACTTGTTCAGGCTACCCTACTTGACAATTTAGTTGCAAGTTTGAAAATATTTTTTACATATATGTACTATCGCGACAATATATGAAAAATATTTTACAAATCCAAATGCAATAATAAATATGCTCTTTTAAGAGTGTCGCGATATTTATTTTCTTCAAATATAATGCTCCTTTTTTCTTGTAGAAAATCTTTTTCAAAATTATGTGTCTCGCATATATATTTTTTCAAAGCATGCAGCTCGTACGAGATTGTAAAATAAATCCGGCAATTCATCAACATAAATATCTCATACGATATTTTCCAAATCGCAATAATTTTACAAGTATAAAAATATCTATTGCTCGCACGAATTTTAAATAATAAATATTTTTCTGAAAAATATTTAAAAACATGACTAATGCATGCATGGCATAATATAATAATTAATATGTAATTGCAAATATTAAATTGAATAGAGTAAATAAAACGTATCTTTATTTTTCGGTTCACGCCCATTCGGAATTTCCAACTTGTTGCTGCGAGTACGTGTGCCCGCTTGTTTCTGTTTGCGTTCCTGCTATGTGCTTTCATTTGATCTGGTTGACCTCTACCTCTGCCACGCTTTTTTTATTATTTTTTCTTTCATGATGTCGTTGTTTGCTTCGTTATGTTTTGTATTGCTTCATTTTCTCCTCTCTCTTTTTACTGTCCACGTAGCCTCCTGTGGCATCTCCAATTTTCATGTCTCTTCTTGTCTTCCATTTTATTTTGTATATGCGGGTCCCGGTGGAATCAATTAACCATCTTGTATGCTAAATTAATTCAGCATATACTAGCTCTCATGTTTTTTTTTGTGGATCGTGCTTCACCATCTTTTGTTTTTTTTCTTTCTTCCTCTTGTTGATGCCCTATTTGCTCATGCGTGTTGTTCTCTCTGTTGCTGGCGCGTATGAGCCTGTTCCAATCTTGTCTTTCTCTTTTCGTTGGTAACCAGTTTTTTGCCGCCGTTGTCCAGTTGTGTACCCAAAAAATCGAAAACCCCATACCAATTTTTCTTTGAAAATTATTTATCCTCCTTAAATAATTAATTCCCCTCCTTCTAGCGCCAAATGTTGTTACGAAATTCCTCCAACAGCAAGGACCATGTGCAACTCCTAGATAGGTGACCTAGTACTTGCCTTTACAAGCATGATTTTGATTTAATATTAGACAAAGCAAACTTTGACCTTACATAAAAAAAAGCATGTGCCTTGTATTCATTCGCTGTGGTATAAAAGTAGATGAAACTTGAAATGACTACTTCTACATCAAGTAGTCAGAAGCATGAGTGACTCCCATATTTATCTTAAATAAAAAGAATGATTCCCTCCTATATTGATTTTTGTGGGCAGTTAAAAATACTAGTTTATTATAATAATGTTACTGTAGCTCAATGCAACATACAAATTACTTGAACTTTGAGCTATGCAAATACGAATTTGTGATTAAGAACTACATGTGACACGCCATTTTGGGGACCGTATCCAGCCAGTAAAAACGGCATTTCGGGTGCCGCATTGAGAGGGCAGTATGGGCCATCATTCTGATAATGAGTATATAGGGACATGTACACTCTAAATGAGGCATTTAGGTCATTTTCTCATGTAATATTAGAAAATAAGTTTATTTAATTACTTGTAGAATTATATTCAAATATGAAGAAAAAAAATAATAATAATCTAAACCAAATATAAGTAATTTTTCTAAATTGAATAGAATTATCAGTGCAAAAATTTATAACTTTCTTTTGTTTTTAATTTTTGAGTAATTTCAGTTAAAAAATAACTGTTAACCAATCTTTAAAATAAATGATTTCTTAAAAAATAATTGTTAACCCGTCATTAAATTAAAGATGATTTCTTGAATTTTACATAACCTGTAAAATCGTCTAAATTTTATTTTTAGAACACAAGATGTAGCAATTTCCCCGGCAGCGACGCCAATTTGTTGATGTGTATTTTTAGAGTTTCGTTCACAGGGAAGGACTGATATCAATACCAATTTCAAGTCTTTTGTATCTTACAATTCAGAAGTGTGGAGAATAATTTATGGGTGTGTTATTATCTAATAATTAATTTAATAAACAAATAAAAACTATATAATATATATGAGAGAAAATAATGCAAGAATTAGGGTTCTACAATTGGCTATCATGAATGTCTAATTTGTGCCTCTTGTCTTGTTAAAAACAATCCTTCTAATGTTTATAAAATCCTCTCCCAAGGTAAATTATAGTGCCTACAATCATCCCTTAATCGCCACTCCCATGGTCAATCAAAGTACAACTATAGACTATTAAAAACCAAGGATTATCAGTTTCACAATTCGCATATCAATCTCCCGATCTAATACTTAAATTGTGTCTATCATATCATGTACTAGAATTACAACTCCTCTCCCGATTCGTTATAGTTTCTAGAGATTCAATTAAAAGTCCGCGACTCTTCTAATTGTATAAAGCGCTCAATGACAGATTAACAATAACAAGAAAACCACAATACAATCAAACAAACTCAATAAGCCAACGAATACTATCCAACTCTTGGATGGATAAGGGGATTAGCTACTCATGATTGAATAAAACATATATATATATATATATATATATATATATATATATATATATATATATTAATACCACAAACCATGAGTATAAGAGTTTAGATACGAAGAACATAACTTTAAAAGCTTCTCAAAATCAGGATGAATCCCTTCACTCCTTCTTCCAATCTTGCTCTCAAGGTGCTTCTCTCCCTTCTCTCTCCAAAAGTACGGCTATTCTATTCTATTCTATGATACAATATGTTCTGATATATTCTGATGTCTCTCTCCAATATATAAACCTAATATAAAAGAGTTTTTAATGCTTTCCAAGAAAATATAAGTAATTTCCTAAAACAAATTGAATTCTGAATGTAAAATTTGTAATCTGTCTTCCAGGCCTGTTTCTGGGCTGCTCATACTTTGTAAATAGCGTAGTATCTGTAATTCCCATTTTAAAACCATTATCGGTTAGGAATTTACTTAACCGCTCATACTAAGCTCTCGGAGCTTGTTTTAATCCGTATAAGGCTTTGTATAACTTGTATACATAATTAGGATGCTTATGATCTTCGAATCCCGGTGGTTGTCTTACATATACTTCTTCTTCTAAGACACCATTTAGGAATGCCGATTTAACATCCATTTGATAGACTTTGAAACCTCTATAGCAAGCGTAAGCCAAGAACATTCGAATTGACTCGATTCTAGCTACGGGAGCATAGGTTTCATCAAAATCTATACCTTACATTTGAGTATAACCTTGAGCAACTAATCTTGCTTTATTTCTTACCACTTCTCCACCTTCGTCAAGTTTATTACGAAAGACCCATCTCGTTCCAATAATGGAAGTATTGGGTGGTAGAGGCACGAGTTCCCAAACTTTATTTTGAGTAAATTGATTTAGCTCATCTTGCATGGCCTCAATCCAATCCTCATCTAATAAACTTTCTTTGGCCGATTTGGGCTCTATTTGTGATAAAAATGCTATATTACTCACAATATTTTGAACTTGAGCTCGAGTTTGAACGCCTTTACTAAGTTCACCTAAGACATTGTCTATAGGGTGATTCTTAATCAATGGAATCTTCGGAGGCAATCGAGTCTCAACTTCGTTTATTTCGAGAGGATTAGTAGGAATTTTAGTTCCTAGATCAAATTACATCTTCACCTCCGGTTGTAGAACCATTTTTAGGATCATTTGAATTATCATCCTCATCTACTAGATCTTTAAACTTAGAGTGTAGTTTCGATTCATCAAACACAACATTCAATGATTCTTCCACAACTAAAGTTTCAAGATTAAACACTCGATAAGCTTTGCTAGTGTTTGAATATCCAAGAAATATACCCTCACACGACTTAGGGTCAAACTTCGTTAAATAATCTCTTGAATTCAAAATATAGCATTTACTTCCAAAAACCTTGAAGTAGCTTATCTTAGGAGTTTTACCAAAATAAAGCTCATATGGAGTCTTCATTTTCATAGGTCGTAGTAACACTCGATTAAGAACATAGCATGCCGTAGACATAGCTTCGGCCCAAAAATACTTTGGTCTACGATATTCATTCAACATTGTATTTGCCATTTCTTATAATGTTCGGTTCTTCCTTTCAACAACCCCGTTAGATTGAGGTGTATAAGGAGCCGAAAAATTATGAGTGATACCACATTCTTTACAAAAGTTAACAAAATCCGAATTGTCAAATTCTCGACCATGATCCATCCTAATATAGACGATCGTGTTATTTTGTTAATTTTGTATTCTTTTGCAAAGTGCAACAAACGATTCAAATGCATCGCTTTTTGCTTTAAGGAACACCGTCCACGTAAAGCATTAGTAGTCATCAACTACCACAAGAGTGTATACACACCCTCCTAGGCTTTGTATGGGAACCGGTCCTATTAGATCCATATGTAAAAGCTCAAGTGTCTAGTAGTAGACACCATGAATTTGGCTTTATGAGATGAACGGATTTGTTTGCCAATTTCACAAGCTTCACACACGTGATCTTTTACGAAACTTAGTTTAGGTAATCCTCGAACATGTTCTTTCGAACAAATATTCTTAATGAGTTTCATGTTTATATGACCCAATCTACGGTGCCATAACCATGGATCCTCATTCATAGATACCAAACAAGTTCTCGTAATCATTTAAATCACACGAATAGACATTCCTATTACGTGGACATTTAAGAATCAACTTCAAATCTTTGTCAAAAATAGCACAATGAGATGGAAGGAAAAAAACTTTGCAACCATTATCACATAGTTGACTTATTGAAAGAAAATTGTACTTTAGTCCAGTGACTAACTGTACATCGAAAATTTTAAATCTTTCATTACCAATATTACCAATATCAATAATAACATCTTGATTGCTATCACCAAAAGTTACACTACCGACGGTTACCTTTTTAATGTTATTCAACAATGATTTATTACCCGTCATATGTCGTGAACAACCACTATCAAGATATCACACATTTTTCTTAGCACATCATAAGGTAAATGCGATCTAGCATTGATGAATCTAGGCATAGGATATTCATTACCATTATTAGCATGCAAGATTCTAGATGCTTGATCCTATTAGAAGTGTTATATGAATTCCTTAAAGGCATACGTCTATCATTTCTAGGATAAGCATGATAATAATCATTTCCACGAAACACATTAGCATTTAGCACATTATGATTATTATGCGAGTTACGTCTATACATGTTATCATTTAAAACACGACGATTAGCATGAAAATGGCTTGAATTCCTAGGCATATAATTCACGTTTCTATTTCGAACATTAGCACTACCATTCGAATTTTGAGCAACAAAACTTCTTTTAGGAACATTCGGTTTCCTAGTGTTGTTAGTACTAGTACTTGCAAGATGTTTGTTGAAGTTTAATCAAAACATTTTGAGCAATTTTCTTCCATTTATTCGGGTTAGCTCGTTTAGTTAGCCACTTATACTTCCCCTTAGACACACATTCTCTTGCATAGCAATAGAGACTAGTATGTCCATTTTTATTACAAAATGTACAAACTTTCATAGGTGTCTTAGGAGTAGTACTTTGAGTGGGAGTAGGAATATATGCAACTCTTGTAGGAGTTTTATTAGCATCATATCCTAAGCCTTCCTTATTAGAGGCTATCTTGGAGTTAAATATCATGTTTTCCAACATGGTATTGCTCTTTGTAAATTGCTTTACAATGGTTTTTTAGCATATTCTCTTGATCTATAACTTGAGCCATGAGTTAGCATTTTCATTTTTAAGCCTTTCATTTTCTAAGATGCTTGATTTCATTTCTAAAACCAAGTATTCTTTTTCGTTAGCCTCAATACTGAATCTCTCTCTAAAATTAGCAATTTTGGCATCATTTTCGGCTAATATAATTTGGTGATCAAGATTTAAATCTTGTAAGGCTTGTCTAAGCTCTTCTTCTTTGTCATCCGTTAAAGATCGTACAAGTTCGCGTATCCGATTTTCTCGTTTAGCAATTTCATGTCCTAAAGATTCGTTGTGAATTTTTAAATTCAAAATCTCAACATGAAGCTCACAATTCTTATCGTTAACTTGTATCTTATCATTTTCAACTTCTTCGGCTTGAACAATTAGAGAGATGTTCTTTATTTCGAGATTTTGGATATTTTCATTCTTTTCATTTATCTCGATTTTCAAGCGATCATTTTGTGAAGAAATGAAATCGGAATATTCTTTGTCGTTGACATGAATATCATTTAAACGAGCAACTTCTTTTTGAAGCTCAATATTTGTCTCACGAAATTTATTCCTTTCGGAACTTATCGTGGCAAATTTACAATTTACATCATCAAGACTCGATTTTAACGAGTTGATCAAAACGATTAGTTCGGATGAATCCAAACTAGAATAATCCATACAAGACACACAATCATTTAAATTATCACTACTACATCATGCAATATTCAAATTCGAAGAGGGATTTAGAGTTAGCTCTTGATTAGTAGTGGAGATTTTCATTTGTGTAGATTTGTCGGAGAGAGCCATCAAACAAAGGTTAACAATTTCCTCGTTAGATTCCGGAGCTTCCTCGTCTTCGCTTAAATCCCATCCGCTCTCCACAACACGACCTCGACCTTTAGGAAATTTTGGACACTCACGTTTAAAGTGACCGGTTGTTTACACTCGAAACACACATCTTCCGTTTCTTCAACCATGGGCTCATTCGGTTTTGGTGCCAAATAATTTTTCGCATAATTCGGATTATACGAATTATTATTTTGTTGTTGCGCACTTTGACCTTTAACATAATTCGCATTAAGGGAATTATTATACGAATTAGAAGCACATTGGTTTTTAGTATAACTCGTGGTCGGAAAATTATTCTTATGATTTGAACTTCCTTTCGAATTGAATACTCGATTTTGATTATTCGACTTTAGGAAGCCTTTTCCATACCTTTGAGCTTTACTTTGCAAAACACGACGAACTTGTCTCGATAACAAAGCAATTTCATGTTCGTCGAGATTTTCCAACTCTTCGTTTAGCTCGTCGTCGTTTTCTTCTTCATCGATTAATATAGCTTTTACGGCCATATTTTTACGTTTGTCATCCGTTTTAGGAACAACCTTATCCGGAATATTATCTTCCTCGTAAGCATGAAGATTCCCGAATAAACTATCAATGGAATAGTTGTTAAGACTATGCATTTCTTTAATCATGGTAACTTTAACTTTCCAACTCGAGCAAGGCTTTTAAAATCCTTAGATTTTTCTCATTAGTCATATAGACCTTACCGAGTTGAGAAAGCTCATCGATTATACGAGTAAACCTCGTTTCCATATCGATGATAGTTTCACCTTCGAGGAGTTTAAAATTCTCGTACTCATGAATTAAGGTATTCATTCGAGATTCCTTAATATCATTTGTACCCTCGTAAGTGATAACTAGTTTGTTCCACATTTCTTGTGCCAACTTGCAATTATTAACACGTTTGTATTCTTTTTCCGCAAGTGCACTAGTTAGAACCATTTCAGCTTTCGCGACTATATTCATCCTTATTTCTTCCTCGGGTCACTAACTTTCTTCTCGATGGATATTTCACCTTCGGTTTTAGTAAGAATAACTACACCGTCTTCGATAGCCATCCAAACTTTCACACCTTAGGATCTAGCATAAATTCTAAACCTTTTTTTCCAAGTTACAAAATTTGTGCCATCGAATAGTGGAGGTCTCAAACTCGAGAGACCTTCACCACAACCGATCGTACTCAAATACGCCATAATTACGATCTACTTTTGGTTACGTTTTTTAACTTCACAACTGTTCAAATAACAAGATTAAAAGTAACTGCTCTGATACCAATTGATAAGTCCCGAAAGTGGGTAAGCTAGAAGGGGGGGTTGAATAGCTTATCACCTTTTTAAAATAAATTAGAGCTTGGCGTTTTTAAATTCCTTTCTCCTTTTAAAATTAATTACTTAAAAGATAAGTAATATA
Organism: Saposhnikovia divaricata; assembly: GCA_036435485.1. Lineage (NCBI taxonomy): Eukaryota > Viridiplantae > Streptophyta > Magnoliopsida > Apiales > Apiaceae > Saposhnikovia > Saposhnikovia divaricata. Next base: position 60,842,436 of record CM071595.1, on the reverse strand, counting down.
ATGCGAAAGATAAAATAGAGAAAGATAAAGAGTACGACACAATCGATTTATCCTGGTTCGCGATGCCGCAATCCCCTAACGGATTCGAACACCCCTACTCCAGTCCCCGAGCTCCTCCCGAACTCGAGATTTCTTCCACTATAAGTAAAATACTCCTTATAGTAAGCGGAGAATCCTTTACAATCAATATGTATTTATCTTAGAGCCTAACTACCCGTTACCTCCTCAAAATACTATAGCTACCCCTTGCAAGATTATCTTGGAGAGTAACTCCCCGCTACCTCCTCAAATACTATGCAAGAAAACCCCTTACGAGTTTATCTTAGAGCGTAACTCCCCGTCACCTCCTCACAACCACGTAAGTAACCATTGCGTAGACTTCGTATCTACACCCTTTAACGATCTTGGATCTTAGGTCTTAGATCTTGGGTCTTTTCTCCTCCTCAAGGTGCAAAGACACCCAACTCCCCGTCGGCGTGCCTAAGACTTGGGTCTTAGAGCGAGAATCACCTCACTTCACTTCACCTCACGTCAAAGGATATAATACAAGCACTACAACTTAAATCCTTTTTAACTTGACGATAAAAAATGAACTAGTATGAAAACTAGATCAAGAAAGCAAATATAAATATCAACGAGATAAACTACGTCAATATAAATAAAAGCCACATATATTAATTTGTGTTAATATTCGGTTTAGCCGAATGTAAACAAAAATTAAATATACGATTTACTTGTGTTCTACAACACAACTAATCACGAGATAGAGCAAGTTAAAGATATATCGTGAAAGATTAAACAAGCTTCTAAACTCGAGGTATACAAGTGTTTACACTTGTAAATGGCTTTAATATAGCCTAGGCCAAGATAGGGCCGAACATAAATATATATATATATATATATATATATATATATATATATATATATATATATATATAACTCGTCGAAGCGAGGGACACTATTATGCGTTAAACTACAATGCAACAAAGTAACTAGTTTATGACCTTTGGCTTTATCCGACGGCTTGGTTGCCTAAAGCAAAGAATTCTCAAATAAGAGGTATTCTCAAAGGATACGAACTAGGTTCCGGTACAACAAATGCAATACAATAAATTAAATGTGCATACAATATATATACAAATGAAATGAACCCTTCGGCCAAGTTAATGCAAGAAAGGGCCGAATGGTTTTGAACTTTGTTTCGGTTAAGAAACAAGTTCGATTAGCCTTGGTTAAGTCCTTAAGGAAATAAACACAATTAAGGTTGAAGGGACTTATATGACCAACACTAAAAGAAGCTTTCTTTTGACTTAAGATGTACTAAGTTTAAACCACTTAAGGTAGAAACTAGTTTATGCAAGTTAAGTACAAATCAAAAGTCACTTCTTTGCCTTATAACCAAGTATAGATCAAGTGGTTACTAAGGTCTTCAAGAGGGATTAATAAGTTCTTAAAAGAACCTCTTCTTGGTAGCTTACAAGTTGTCTACACACACTACACGAATTAATTCAAGAACACGTGTGTAAAAGTGACAAATGTAAGACTACTAAAATGAGCCTAAATGAGCACCAAAGAAGATATAATCAAGAATAGTAGAAAGGTGACTCAAATGCTCAATAAACAACACTTACAAGGCTGCAAGAAATAGGCCAAGGGGCTTTCTTAAAGTGATGTTGCCGAGAGTGCCAAGATGAGCTAAATCAAGAGCCAAAACACTACTAAAACAAGGCCAAATGAGCACCAAAGAAAGATATAATCAAGAAGGAATAAATGGTGACTCAAATGAACAATAAGAAGCACAAAGGAACTGTCTTAAACGTGCAAAAGGACTGTCCAAAAAGAAGTTGGCCGAGTAGTGTTTAAAATGTAAGAAATGGACCAAAAACAAAGCTTAAAAGAAGTTAAAAGATGAAGGAGCAAAGCTTTGTTATCCAAATCTTTATGAAGGCTCTTGGCTACTTAATATTGCTGAGTTTCTAGAGAGAAAGTAGCAGAAATTATTTGGCACAAGAAGGCTTAAGAAAAAGAGTGAGTTTGGCTTGGTATTTATAGCCAAATTTAGGGTTCTAAGGATCAATGGGCTTTAGACAAGTGGCAAGCCACTAATAAACTAATCATTTGCATATAGTAGCTTTTTGGAATCTTCCTAGAAACCCTTCAGCACTCAGCATGTGGAAAATATTATATAGAAAAATCTAGGAAGCTTCTATTGGCTCGGTTTAGCCGAAAACCAGAAACTTCGCGATAAACCCACAATTATGAAATAAATCGAAAAATCACTCAAAAATTATGAAACTTGGAGAATCCCCTAGAAATATTCCCAGATGATTATGGTCAGAATTTCACCTTGAAATTAGTTGACCATCTATGACTTTTAAGCGACCGAAAAATCAATTACATATCGATTTTAGGGGTACCGGAAAAAATTCATGCAAAAATCATGAAATTAATCCTAAATATTTTTTTAATTATTCTAGCATCATATCCAAAATTTCAAGTCAAAATAACATGTGGAGGTATTTTATTCAAAAATATTTTGATTAAATATCCTTACGCGACGGAATAAAATACATTAGCCGTTTACCATAACTTGTCGATACTTTGGCTAAAGTTTTGACTTGAAATATATTAAAATATAATATTTCTCAAATAATAATGACTATGAAGTCCTCGGAATATTTATTTTGAATATTTTAGAGTTTTATCCAATTTAAGTGAAAACTGTTAAGGGTTCCGGGATAAAATCTTTTCGGCAAGTCTTTCAGCAAGGCATTTTGAAAATAAGTCTTTGAAAATCATATCGAATATATCTGAGAGTAAAATATTTGAAATGAACATTGTTTTGAATAAAACATATAATTTTTGTCTGGAAAATCAGTGTTCGGGAAATTTCGATATTTGTGCCGCTTAGACTTTGCCTTTAAATATATCACAAATAACTTAGACTAGGAAACATTATTTCATTGACATTCCTTATCCAAATTAGTGATTGTGCGCAAGAAAACGTTTTGTCAGATTGACTCGTTATTTTGTTTATGTCACATCGAATAAACCTAAGGGAGGATTTACTATGTTATCTAGTAAATTCCTAAATCTAATTTAATTTTCACTTTTTTATTTGTCAAATCACCAAAACCTACAAGTGAAAGGCTGTATTTGTAATCTTAAAAGACTGACTCACGTGATATAATCTTGATCGTCTATTTTTAAAAATATTATATTCGACGGTTGAGATTATTTTGACGGTACAGTGTCCAAACCAAAGTGACCAAACCAAAATTATGGATAAAATGCTTATTATATATAAGGATATAATTATGAATTGTGATTTTGAATAACGAAATCTTGGTTTTGATTAAACAAAAGAACATATTAATAATTATTAATTTCATCACACACTATTACATTTATAGCATCAAAATTTTCATATTCAAAAATTTTCAAAAAACATTGAAAATCTTTATCATTATTTGAAGACATTCCAAAGAATCTCATCTTTTTAGAGATGCATATAGGTTGACGACATTGATTAAATTAATTGAAACCGATCCTATTTTTTCCCGATCTAACGAATCATTATAACTCGATATATATTTGGATTAACAAAACGTCAACCTGACTATGGATTTCAATGTTTTTAAATCAATTCGACCCTACCTGACGTTTAAATATGACATTGTAATGGAGTTAATTGCATTATGCATCTCCCAATTTTATTTCAATTTCAATTATGTACATGTAATTGTTGGGTTTCGACCCAATATGATGTTATGGGTTTGGGTGGTCCAAGATATATATGGGAAAGATAATAATTGTATGTATAGATAATTATTATATATGGATGTCTTGATCACTAAATTGGGTAATTAGGTGCCAAGAATTGGAAGGCTTGTATAACAAGTATGGTAAGACTTGTAGAACAAGTATGGTAAGTCTTGGTGGCTAAGTTTTGGATGGATATATATATATATATAGTCGTATTATATTTGTTTGATGTGTGTGAATACTTAAGAGATGTAGTGTTAGGTATTGTTTGAGAGATGCTTGAGCATTGTTGGCTCAAGTATCGGGGTTTGGGACACCGTTAAGGTGTTACCGTTTTAATGTACTATTGATAACTGTTTTGATTAATAATACGAGTTGGGGTGTGGGTGTTTCCACGTCAAATATTGTGTATGTTCTTTTTTTGCTTTTACTTATTAATTTGATAGAAGTAGAAGTAATACTTGAATAACTTGTGACCGCGCTTTATTGCATCTTGTTAACTAATCGATTGGTGTATGTGCTCTGTATTGTTGGTTTGTGAATCTCGAATTGTATAGTTCCCTAACCTAACAAGTGGTATCTAGAGCCGAGGTTCGAGGTTCGTGATGGATAAGGTCGGGGGAATCGAGATTGAATTGTTTAATGGAAGAAACAATTTTACCTTGTGGCAGAGCACAGTGAAAGATCTGTTGATTCAACGAGGGTTGTATGCAACTCTTGAAGATAAGAAGCCTGCTGATGTGGAAGATACAAAGTGGACAGATATGAAGTTACGTGCAGCATCGACAATCCGGTTGGCCCTTGCACCGGAAATAAAGTATGATGTTCTTGAGGAGTATAACCCTAAAAAATTATGGGAGAAGTTGACGAAGACGTATCACTCAAAGTCATTGGCAAATAAGTTGTTCCTCAAGAAAGATTTGTTCGGGCTCAAGATGGAAGAAGATGGAGATTTGAGAGATCATCTGAATCGTTTTAATGGCCTGATTAACCAGCTGAATAATTTGGATGAAAAAATTGAAGGATGAGGACAAAGCTATTCTTCTACTTGTGTCTCTACCAAAGAAGTATAGTACTGTGATTACTTCGTTATTGGTTGGGAATACGGAGTTAGCTTTGGATGAGACTATTGTTGTTCTTCTAGAATCCGAAAGATTGATGAAAGCAAGGATCGGGTGACTTAACATGTGGAAGAGCACTTGTGGTGGTTGATGCACGTGATTTTGTAGATAGATACCGTTATGATCAAGAACGGTGGTTTGGAGGGTCACTATACAGATTTTATCGACACTCAAGATTGGAAGAGCAAGTGGGATTCCTGTTCGAGGGGAGGCATTGGCAAATGGACGTCGCTGGCTTGATAGTTACCGTTCAATCCAATATCGGTATTGGGTTGAAGGGGAGGATTGTTGGGTTTCGACCCAATATGATGTTATGGGTTTGGGTGGTCCAAGATATATATGGGAAAGATAATAATTATATGTGTAGACAATTATTATATATGGATGTCTTGATCACTAAATTGGGTAATTAGGTGCCAAGAATTGGAAGGCTTGTATAACAAGTATTGTAAGACTTGTAGAACAAGTATGGTAAGTCTTGGTGGCTAAGTTTTGGATGGATATATATATATATAGTCGTATTGTATTTGTTTGATGTGTGTGAATACTTAAGAGATGTAGTGTTAGGTATTGTTTGGGAGATGCTTGAGCATTGTTGGCTCAAGTATCGGGGTTCGGGACACCGTTAAGGTGTTACTGTTTTAATGTATTATTGATAACTGTTTTGATTAATAATACGAGTTGGGGCGTGGGTGTTTCCACGTCAAATATTGTGTATGTTCTTTTTTTTACTTTTACTTATTAATTTGATAGAAGTAGAAGTAATAGTTGAATAACTTGTGACCGCGCTTTATTGGATCTTGTTAACTAATCGATTGGTGTGTGTGCTCTGTATTGTTGGTTTGTGAATCTCGAATTGTATAGTTCCCTAACCTAATTGTAATTTCATATATTTGCATCCCTAAACTTTGAATCATAAGTTGAATAACAATCCCTTATACATTTTCGATCAAAAATAATATTGCTTTTAACGAATATATTGACAAATGCGATATAAAATTGTTGTAGTGATGATATAAATTTTAGATTTTAAACATGTAAATAATTTTACACTTTTAAATTTTAAAATTTTAAAATTATAATATAGTATTATTTTTTGACCATTAAACAATTATAATTTAGTTGTATATTGAACTAATATGTTTTCATTAAATAAAGTTATGACTAATATGATATATGATACGTATAAAATCATTAAAAAATATTTGTACCATATTAAAATATAAATTATATAATCATTATATAATTTTATATGACATTTATTATTACATTCGTTAAAATCAATATTATTTGGGTTCTAATTCAACTTATGATTTAAAGTTTAGAAATGTAAAGTGCAATTTATGAAATTATATACTGTTGTGGAATAAAACTAGGTTACGATTTGTAATTAATGCTAGGGTGGTTGAGCTTCGAGCTTTTATGGTTGTTTCCGTGTTACGAGACTGATCGGTCCTCACAGAGTGCCTACGTATCTCGTTATTGAGAATCAAGCCAAAAACGTAGTTCTAGGTGATGGTGCCCTCGAGGCTATGGCGACGAGAGCTCACCTAGGACGAAGTGGCTTGTATGTCCTTATCCGAGGATTAAGCCAAAACGTAAGTGACGTATTGAGCCCTGCACAAAAAATGTTGTTCTGAGAATGATGGGTCAGGCCCTTTATATAGGCTGAAAAACCTTAGAATTATGGTAGGATTCGGAGACTTGACGGGCAATTCCTCTCCTTGAGGAAGGTTCTAGACTCCTTCCTTGTAGGAATCAGTTTCCATGTTGAATTGAATGCCTTGAAGGCTAGCCTTGAAGGCTAAGTCTAGCAGGAGTAGTATCCTTATCTGATTCTTATTGCTGAGCTGTTTATTACCCTTAATATTAATTACGAAATTAATATTATAAATAGGGTTTGGGCCCATCTGGTGGGCCCCACGTTTGGACCATTTCGGGTCTAATTAATGCCACATTAAATGTGTCTTTAGGGCTTACTTTTAGCCCATATCATTTGCCCCCCAACTTCTAGGAAAACTGATCAGGTTTTCCTTGAAGTTTTAACGGCTTTTTTCGAGACTTGGGTCAGGGTTCATCTTTGTACACTAGTGTTTCACGAGTATTGTCTTTATGTAAAGCGTGGAGCGACTGACGCGTTCACGACAATGTTAATTCGATGCTAATCGGCACTAATCAGCCTTAACGATGCTTAAACAATGTTTAAACGACGTTAAATGGCATAAAACGGCACTAAACGGCGCTAAACGACACTAGACGGCACTAAACAACCTTAAACAATGTTAAACAGTGTTAAACAATGTTAAAAGGATAAAATGGCACTCACGGTGCTAAGACACTACTCGGTGCTAATCGGCACTAAACGGTGCTTAAACGACACTAATCGGTGCTAATCGGCACTAAACGGTGCTTAAACGACAATAATCGGTGCTAATCGGTACTAAACGGTGCTAATGACATTATCGGTGCTATCGGCACTAACGTGCTATCAGCACTAATGGTGCTATCGGCACTAACGGTACTAAATGGTGATCGGCTGACATTTTCTGAAAACGTTGAATCATCATTGTCATGTTTGAATCATCACTAACGTGTTTCAATGTTCTGAACCACTTTAGTGAGGTATGAAGCGAGTCAGGGGTGTTCTGAATATCAAAGTGATTTTTCAAGGTTGACGGACCATCAGCATCCACTTCCAGTTGGCTAAAGCCCTCAAAAAATGAGGTGGTCGGGAAAGGATGGTCCAAGACTATAGAAAATTCAATTAGCTTCGCGTGGACTGTAAGATCATCCAAATCTGACATCCGGAGCTCAAGATATGGCCCAAACAGCGTTGAAGGATCACATTGAGTTCCCGGTCGGCCTAAGGGCTTCAAAATGCCTCGGTCGGCCAGTACCCAGTCGGACAAGAGTCTTCAAGATTATAGAAAATTCAGAGAGCTTCACGTGGACAGTTAGATTGTCCAAATCTGACATCCGGAGCTCAAGATATGGCCCAAACAGCGTCAACAGTCCGTGTAGGACTGAAAATCAGTCTTGGTCGGCTGACGCCCTCCTCGAAGCTTGGTCGGCCAATGGTGGTCGGCTGATGGTCTCCAAGACTATAGAAAACTCAGAGATCTTCGCGTGGACTGTAAAATCGTCCAAATCTGATACCCGGAGCTCAAGATATGGCCCAAACAGCGTCAACAGTCCGTGTAGGACTGAAAATCAGTCTTGGTCGGCTGACGCCCTCCTCTGAGCTTGGTCAGCCAATGGTGGTCGGCTAGTAAACCCGGACCTGAAAATCATCCGTGGTCTTGAGGATCGAGAAACTTGATCTTGATCTCAAGTCATCCGTGATCTTAAGGATCAAGAAACTTGATCTTGATTTCAAGTCATCCGTGATCCTAAGGATCAAGAAACTTGATCTTAAGGATCAAGAAACTTGATTTTGATCTCAAGGATCAAGAAACTTGATCTTGATCTCAAATCACTACTTTGGTCATTCGTGACTTTGTTATCTTAAGGATCAAGAATCTTGGTCTTAATCTCAAATCATCCGTGATCTCAAGGAGAATCATCCAAGATTCGCTGAAAAATTCAAGTTCTAGGACCACGAACTAACCCGTGATAGGCCGGATCATGGGCTAGCTCATGGTCGGCTGGCTCACGATCGGCCAGAGGGTCCAAATCCATGGTGATCGGTCGTGTGCTAATCGGCCAAGGGGTGGTCGGCCGGAGCTCCTCCCGAGGTGGTGGTCAGCTGCATGGTGGTCGGCTGCTGCTCCCTTGGGGTGGTGGTCGGCTGCTTCGTGGTCGGCCACCTCGTGGTCGTCTACGGCCCTCCGGGTGTCGTGGTCGGCCACTTCATGGTTGGCTAAAATGCCCAGACCTGAAAATCATTCATGGTCTTGAGGATCAAGAATCTTGATCTTGATCTCAAGTCACTATTTTGGTCATTCATGACTTCGTTGTCTTAAGGATCAAGAACCTTGATCTTGATCTTAAGTCGTCAGGGATCTAGGATTTAAAATCATCCGTGATCCTAAGGATCAAGAACCTTGATCTTGATCACAAGTCGTCAGTTTGGTCATTCGTGACTTCTAATGATATTACTCCTTAATTTATGATTAGCACTGCTAATCTTGTAATTACGGCTAATCTCCTTAGTTAACTCCTTAAGCGTAATTAGCTTTTCAGAAGTCACTTGTTTTGCAGCTCCAGCAATTATATCTGCTATTTCTTCTCTGGCTTGTATGAATTATAACTATTATTTCTGCCAGAACGCGGGTAATTTCTGCCCTTTTTTCATCTATAAACGATAGATGACCTTGGCTCAGAATTGAAAATCAGTCTTGGTATGTTGATGGAGGTGTTTGCTATGCCTTGAAGGGTTTCGTGAACCTTGAACTCAAACGACTTGTTTCTTAATCTTCGTGACCTTCCGGGCTTTAACTTGTTTGCTGAATCCTTGGTCTTAAGGTTATCATCAACCCTTGACTCTCATCTTTGTGATGACGTTCTTTAGTTCTTACATCATCCTTGTTTCTCATGGAGGAGGTCTTCCTTCTCGGTTGATCATTAAGATAGTTCACTTGCTTTTTAGCGCTTGACCTTAGGCCTGGTATGCCTTTGTTGGTTTTCAACCCTTTAGCTTGATTCTAGGTTTCCAACCTTCTTCTTATGCTCATATAACCTTTCTTAGGTCTCAACTTGACTGACGACTCTTGATTTGAGTCCTTGAACTCAAACGACAAGCTCGATTGGAGGCAGTCAGCCTTGTTGGCCATCAAGGCTTAAATTTTGTGTCGGGATTTGAGATTCAAGATTTTAAGTATGGAATGACAAAGGACCTCTTATCTCAACATTCTCACTAATAGTTTCTGTGCTTTCAAGGCATTATCAAGGGGACAACCAGTCTTAAGATGAGCTTTGAGAGGGTCTATCCTTCGGCTTACATCAATTGGTGCTACCAATTTCGAATCGATGGTGGGGTCTTCAGGACCTGGAAGTAAAAACTCTCCGCATAATTTTCTATCTCAGAAGAGGCGAACTTAAATGGGGCAGCAGCCTTAATGTTCTCATTTCTTGGAATGCGTTCCTAATAGCGCTCATTATATTGAGTTATAACAGCCTTCACAACTCTCAAATACTTTGTCATAGTTTCATCCTTAGCTTCAAATTCACCATTCACTTGCGAGACAACCAGTCTTGAATCTCTAAAAACTTTGAGGTTCTTGACCCTCGATATTCTAGCCAAGCCCAATCTGGCTATCAAGGCTTCATATTCAGCTTCGTTGTTGGTAGTAGGAAAATCTAACTTCAAAGCATACTCAACTGTGAACCCATCGGGGCTTTGCAACACTAAGCCCGCGCCACTAGATTTTGTTTTTGATGCTCCATCAAAATAGAGCACCCAATATTCCTTTTGATCAGATACAAGTTCTTCATCTTTATCTCCACTTTCAGGGGTGGTTACCGTCTTCTGCCCCCCGACGTCTTGGTTGGTAATGGTACATTCAACCACGAAGTCAGCCAATGCCTGAGCCTTGATGGCCGTTCGAGGCTTATACGTGATGTCAAACTCTCCAAGTTCGATTGCCCACTTAATCAATCTTCCACTTGCTTTCGGGCTGTGAAATATGTTCCTCAATTGTTGGTCCGTCAGGACTTCGATTTTATGTGACTGAAAGTACGGTCGTAGTTTCCTTGAAGCTGTTATCAATGCCAAAGCAAATTTCTCGATGGATGAGTAATTTAACTCGGCTCCGTGGAGCACTTTGCTTACATAGTAGATGGGCCTCTGAACCTTATTCTCTTATTTAATGAGGACGATACTCAATGCTTGTTCAGACACTGCTAGATACAGATAAAGAGTCTCTCCGGGACTTGGCTTGGCCAACAACGGGGCTTCGGCCATGTACTTCTTCAACTGTTCAAAGGCCTCTTGGCTTTTATTAGTCCATTCAAAATTTTTCACCTTCTTCAATGCTTGAAAGAAAGGCAAGCACTTATCACCAGACTTGGAGATGAATCTCCCTAGAGCGGCCACTCTACCGGTTAACTTCTGTGCGTCCCTCACAGAACGGGGTGGTTCCATGTCTAAGATTGCTTTGATCTTGTCGGGATTATCCTCTATGCCTCTTTTCGAAACCATCAAACCCAAGAACTTTCCAGACCCAACGCCAAAAGCACACTTGGCTGGATTCAACATCATCTTGTGGTGCCTCAGCACTTCGAATGCCTCTCTGAGGTGCTTAATGTGATCTGCCTTGAGTAGGCTCTTGACTAACATGTCATCAACATAGACCTCCATGGTTTTTCCAATCAGAAGGGCGAATATCTTATTCACCAATCGTTGGTAAGTAGCTCCTGCATTCGTAGGGATGTCATCCTCGTGCATCTTAATCTGACTGTAGCCGTTGAACCCATCCATGAAGCTCAACAACTCATGTCTAGCTGTGGCGTCTAAACATGTCTATCATTGGAAGGGGAAAACAATCCTTTGGACATGCATCATTCAAATCAGTGAAGTCTATACACATCCTCCACTTTCCATTCGCTTTCTTGACCATTACCGGGTTAGCTAACCATTCGGGAAACTGAAGCTCTTCAACAAACCCAACCTTTAAGAGCTTGTCAACTTCTTGTTTAATGGCCTCCTGCCTTTCAGGAGCAAAATTTCTCTTTTCTATTTTATTATCTTCCGCCCCGGATCAACATTCAACTTGTGAGTTATGAGTTGGGGATCAATCCCTGGCATATCAGCTACAGTCCAAGCAAACACATCGCTATTTTCTTGCAAGAATGCTATCAACTTGCCCTTCAGGGGTTCTTTCAAAGATGCTCCCATATAAGTAACTTCTCAGCTCGCTTGGCTGTCATGGCTTCAATGTTTGTCTTGGTCTTGGGTGTTGAACGTCGATGTTTAAAGGTTGAACGCCAAAGTTTGAAATCAAGGGTTTTCAATCTCAATGGTGTTTTAAATCACCGAAATATCTATCAAAGCTGCTGGTCCAAGGCCAGGGGGTTTCTGGTTAGCCCCACGAGGTCTTGAACCTTCTCTAGGAGGTTTTCAAAATTACATATTGGTTTTCAAGTCAACATGAAGTTTCAACCTTTGGATCTTAATTGGAGGTTCATGACCCCCCCCTCAAGTTTGGCCTTCATAACTAACCTTGGCCTTCATGGCTAACAGCTTCTGTTCTTCAACCTAGGATTCGGGGTTGATTCCTCGATATAGATTTCGATAAATGCAATCCCGTTGGCTTCTTGCCTTTTAAACTTCTGAGACGAGAGCTTGCTTGAACTTCTTAATCCTTGCTTAAGGTTATCTATTGGCCTTCATCCTTGGATCCTTAATACAGGTCCTAAATAAGTATTGAAGAGTAGCTAGTCCTTAACATCCTCGGTCTTTCATGGCTTTGACCCTTCGGGATCTTCACCTATGCATTTTTTTGTTTTCCATTCGTTATTCTTTTATTTTCGGTACTCGTTCATCCTTGACTTGCACTCATCGGGTGATAGAGTACTATTGTCCTACTCGGAGTAACATGCTCTACAATGGTTTCAATGAACCTTATTTCTGCTTCTACTAGATGAAGCTAAGTCCTACTAGGATAACTTAAGCCCATCGGGGCATTGCAAGACTAGGCCTGCATCACTTGATTTTGTTTTTGATGCTCCATCAAAATAGAGCGTCCACCATTCCTTCTGGTATCATCATTCTTCTTCTGAAGTTCACTTCCTGCTTGGGGTACTACCTCCTGCCCCCCGACTTCTTGGTTGCCAATGGTACATTCAACCACGAAGTCAGTTAACGCCTTAGCCTCAATGGCTGTCCAAGGCTTCTGCGTGATGTCCTCTGCTGGCCTTTTTCGTGTTCATTTCTTCTGCGGACATCCATGTCTTCAATTGGAAGGACTTGCCCCCGACTCTATTAGGCCTTAACGAGGCTACATAACAGCTTTGTGCCATCTTTTGATCACCTTTATGTTCTCTAACGCCATTCCTGGTTGGGAACTTGATCTTCATATGATACGTTGAGGCAACGGCCTTGAATGCATGAAGTTCAGTCCTTCCGAGAATAGCGTTGTACGTTGAAACCGCCTTGATTACCAAGAAGTTCAACATCTGAATGGCCTCCTTGCGCTCCTGTCCAATAGTTATAGGCAACTGAATAGTCCCTTCAACTTTGGATTCTACTCCATTAAATCCATATATAGGCATGTTATTGGGGTTCAATTGAAAATCATTGTACCCCATCTTCACAAATGTATCATGAGACAGAATGTCAACGGAAGCTCCATTGTCCATCAAGACTCGCTTCACTTCCGAGTTCCCAATCACAGGGGTTATGACCAACGGGTCGTCATGGGGAAACTATAACGTCTCAGAAATTTTAGTATTTTTATATTATATTTTATGTTTATTTTTAAATTGTGTATTATATGACGTAGATATTTTTGAGGAAGTAAAATATGTGTGATATTATTTTGTGGGTTTATGTGACGATTTATATGTGTCGTGTATGTCCGGGTATTTTTAATTGTATTTTTGGAGATTTAATTCCATTTATTTGTATTATAATTATCTTCCGAGAATTGTGTAAAATCTTTGGGATCAGTAAAAATTATGAAATCTTTTGTATTATTGACTTTATTAGTTTATTTGAGTTTTAAAAATAGTAGGTGGATTTATTGTGATTTTTAAGGATTTTAAAATGATTTTATTATGTGATTTGTATTTATTTGATTTAATCTTGTAAAATCAATATTTAATTCGTTCTTGGTCCGAAAAATATTTTAAAAATATGGGGGTGATCGTAATTTTTCATTCTTCATTTTAAAATTTTAAAATTTAATATTCCATCTATTTTTGTATTTGATTGTGATTTTTTTGATTTATTTTTATAAATTTTAGTAAAGTAAAAATCTTAAAAATCCTACTTTTTAGTTTTTCCCCAATTCCATTCTTTAAAACCCTAATTAGTTCTTTCTAATTACAATCACCGACCTTACATATCAGTCTCATCTCTCGAGTTCTCTAGACGAACTTTTCTTCTCTCTCGTTTTTTTCGATCCAATCGTTCTCGACACGGTTATCAGCTCAGTTTTGGTGGGTAAAATGTTTATTCCCTCCTCTCTATTGTACCTGTGTGTGTGTATCGTTGCAGTCGGGTAGCAACAGCAGTGGTCGTGTGTGTTTCCACCGTTCTGTTCTTGCAAGTCGCGTGTGTGGGTTCGTTCGAATCCGATGAAAACCATTATCGAATCTTCATGTACTTGTGTGTGTATTGTTGTGGTTGCGTAGCAACAGCCGTGTGTGAGTGTGGCGTGAGTGCAGTGATGGGTGTGTGTGTACTGCAACTGTGTATGTGTGTGTGGGTTTAATGTTGAGTCGAAATAGGGAGTTCATGTGGTTGCAGTTTCGATGTGGTACCTGCGATTTGGTGTTATTGAATTGTTACTGTGGATTCAATTCATCCTCTTTCTCATATGAACCACGAGTAGTTGTGTTAACTGGGGTAATTGCTGCTAGTTTTGCGCCTGTTGTAATTCGATGATTGTGGTTAACTCATTCCCTTGCTGTCATAGTTCGATTATTGCGATTGTTATTTTTCGAATTATGGTTTTGAAAGTTTATTGCCAGTTGATGTTATGCGATTATAGTTCGACTTTGGTGATGGATTTTCAGAATTTTGATGATTTAATCCGTAATCTGATTATTTTCTATGAAATAACCCGTTAAATTATCCGTAAATTATTTTGTGTGGAATTTCGAGTCGGAAACCCTAATTTGGGGTACCCTCGGGATTTTGCCCCCTCGACAGTGATTTAGTTTGAGTCGGGGGTAATTAAGACGATGATGTATACCTGAGCCGAATTAAATTTTATAAATTATATTAATTGTTTTGTATTTAAATTCTGGGTATTGTATGCCGTTTAAATTAATTAGTTATAATTGGAACGATTGGTTGGTTTGTTTGGGTCGGTTGTATTCCGACGGGCAGTTCGTTAAATAAAACGATCCCGTCAAAATTTTTCTAAAATCTTAATTATTTGAATTGCGAGTTAATTATATAAATGTGGTATTTGGATGGTATTTGAACCTTAATCGGCTAATTGTTAATTTTTGTTTAGTAAGGTTTAAGATGTTTATGTACTCGTGTATTGTTACTTTTACCTTGATATGTTTTGTATATTATTAAGGGATTAACGAATGGGTATAATTAGTAAAGTAGTACGTCGAGTATTAGATAGAGTACTGAAGTAGTGTATTTTTGTGTGTAGATTCAAAGGAAGTAGGTCCCAGTGACAAGGGCAAAGGCAAAGCGGAATAGCCAGTTAGTTCTCGAGTAAGGCAAGTAACCTTAACCCGTTCTTCAGATATATCGAATATTGTTTCATATGTACTTGATCATACAACCCTACCTTCATAGATACATCATGTTGTGTTGATTTACTTTCTTACTTGTTATCAATTCAATTTATATCGAATGTTGTTCCCTTTGTACTTGATTATACGACCCTACTTCTGTAGATACATCATGTTGTGTTGATTTACATTTCCCTTTGTTATCGAATCAATTCTTTAATGCCGAATCATAATTACTTGATCATATTCACTTGATTCTACGTACGCTGAACCTGAAATATTACTCCTTAGTAAAAATGAATAAATGCTAGATACCTGATCTTTTGTCTGAATTATTGAGTTATACCTTGACTCTAATTAAACAGGGTAGTCGATTGTCCCGACCCCTGGCTTGAGTATTAAACAAATAGAATTGGAAGTTTTATAAAATAAAAAATGTTTTCAGGACTGAAGACGCCAGTCAGTACATAAGTATTATATTAGGCCAAAATGGGCCATGGATCCAGTTGAGTATTTGGATATACCAAGAGAGTATATCCGGAGTTTTAGTGTGACTGATCATCCACTTTAACTCACAGCGTCGAAAATGAAAATCCAATTCTAATCTCCAAATTGATTATCCAATTGAAAACAATTGTTATCATTTGACCCTGAGTTCTGAGTATCATTATTGCTTTGATTTATCATTGCTTTCTAGTTGATGCATATATATACTTGCTGAGCAAATTTGTTGCTCACCCTTGTGTTATATCTGACCTTTCAGTGAAATCAGAAGATGACATCGCCTAAGACTATGATCATAGGGTTTCCAGGATTCGAGCAGACAGTCGAGATTCAGATTCCTTCTGAGGTTTTGTTATAGTAGTTGGATAGGCTTTTGAGCAGTGTAATATTGTAATAGTTTAAAATTGTATTAGATGTAATAACTTATACATTTAGTCGTTGGTGTGGGTCCCTTATCGGGTCAACCCAACGATATTAGTAAATTGTAATAACTTATCTTTTGGATTAGTTTCTGTTTCATACTGTAACCTGTTGTGATCCTGGTATGTTTCGGGGTTTGTTTTCAAAATTATATATATATACGCAGGTTATTTTAAATTAGTATTGTAGTGGGCCCAAATCTCACCCCGGATTTGAGGGCGTCACAGGTTGGTATCAGAGCAACAGGTTACCAGTCCCTGAAATAGACAGGTTAAAACTGTATTAAGCAGGATCACATTTAATCAGACTCATGTAGAGTTTGAGTTAGGATTATTGATTATGATCTTGGATTTTGAGATAGGATATGTACAGTACGCATATACTAATTATGTAGCGATACAGTCTCCTACTGATCAGAGGCCGGAGCCTCTAGCCGTTCGGGTGATTTGCGGTCCAGGGTATCCTCAGGAGCCAGCTTCAGCGACCCCGGTGATTCAGTTGCCCCCAGACGTGTTCTCGAGGCCAGTGCATCTGAGGCCATCTCTTAATCCTATGCCTTCTTTATCTGATGCTACTGCCACGAGTGTGAGAGGAGATGTGATGGTGGTTAGGATGGTAGCAGCAGCTCGACTTGAGGGGATGACGGCAGGTGGCAGGGAGCCGAGTATAGCGGAGCTGAGAGATTTGGTGACTTATATGCTGGAGGGTTTGGAGGCCATTGAGCATGATGCTTAGTGGTCTGGATGGTGTAGCTGAGGGTGGAGTTATGTAGACAGTAGCTGACTTCACTCATGTTTTGTGGATGTATGTATGATGTATGGGATATAGTAGTAGTTCATCAGCAGAGCAGTGTGGGTATAGTAGGACCCAGTTTTTGGTGGTTGTATTTCTGCGCTGTTGAGTAGCGGATAGCTGTATATCTAGTTGTACCCCACTTTTGATGACCTTGAAGCGCTTAGTGCGTTGTACTGATCCAGTATATATATATATGATATTGTAGCTGTTCACTTTTGTTATATATATCATGTCATTTTCTTTCATGCATTTTAATTTCAGTTATAAAACCTTGTGATCATTTTGTCAACCAGGTTCTATTATTATATCCTGTTATATCTTGTGGCCCACAATATTCATATTGAGATTGTTTCATTTGATATCAGTATAACCTTGATATAACTTGAATATGACCAGGTACAGTTGTTCGATGCACTTTTATACCTTTTGAAATTGTGATATTAAATTGTGACTTCTGTGTAGGAATATGTCTCAACCTCCGGAACCTGCAGAAAACCCAAATAATCAGATGGACCCAGCTGTCGCCCAGATTCTTCAACTTCTTACCCAACAGACAGCTAATCTCGCACAACAACAACAACAACAACAACAGATAATACAACAACAGCAACAGCTTCAGCAGCACATGCTACAACAGCAGTAAAATCAGCAACAGCAGCACCAGGAACAAGGCAACTCAGTGGTGACCTTTAAAACATTCCAGGCAGTTAAGCCACCTGAGTTTAAAGGGTCAGCGGATCCAGTAGAAGCCAATAGATGGCTGAAGGAGATTGAGAAAGCGTTTGCATTGGTTAGAGTTGGGGAAGAACAGAAAACAGAATATGCGAGCTATCTTTTGAAGAATGAAGCAAATTATTGGTGGGAATCAATGAAAGTGACCCAGCCTGAAGGTTTGATTACCTGGGCGACATTCAAGGAGTTGTTTATGGAGAAATATTTTCCAGGATACATGCAAGATCAATTGGAGATAAAATTTTTAGAGCTAAAGCAAGGTACCATGACCGTTGCAGAATATGAAGCTAAGTACACAGAGTTAGCTCGGTTTGCACCAGCTTATGTGGATACCGAGAAGAAGAAAGCCAAAAAGTTTCAGCAAGGGTTGAAAGCTTGGATTCGAGGTAAGTTGGCTATTTTGGAATTAGATACGTATGCAGCAGTAGTTCAGAAAGCCATGATTGCAGAAGCTGAGAGTGAGATGTCCCAGAAAGAGAGGGAAGGAAAGAAAAGAAAGGCAGAATTTAGTGAGGGGAATCAGCAGCAAGGAAGTTCTCTCATCCGTGGTAGCAAGAAACCAGGATTCCAGTCAGGGAAGTCTGGGGTCCACAAGAAGCCCGATGGAGGAAATGAGGAGCAAGGGGGTCAGCAGCAGGTTATGAACCAAGCAAGACAACAGAGACCACCCTTGACAGAATGCAAAATTTGTGGTAAGAAGCATCCCGGACCTTGTCAGAAGCCTCATGCGACCTGCTTCAAGTGCAACCGGAAAGGGAATTTCGCAAATGAATGTCCGAATCAAACTCCAGCAGTTAAGACAGACATTATGTGTTATAAGTGTGGAAAACCAGGGCATATTGCGAGGAATTGCAAGGCCCCAGCACCAGTCAATGAAGTTCTAAGGATAGCAGGGCCACCTGTCACGCCAACTCCTCCCACAGCCAGAACATTCAATATGACCTTGAAGGATGCTGTTCGAGATGCGAATGTAGTTGCAGGTACGCTTGCTATTAATTCAATATGTGCAAAAGTATTGATTGATTCCGGAGCCTCTAAGTCCTTTGTGTCTAAGGAGTTTGCTAATAAATTAAATTGTGAAGTTAGACCCTTGAAGGAAGTATTACATATAGAAGTAGAAAATAGCGAACGAGTTCCTGTGAGTCAAGTATACCCTCAGTGTAAAGTTGAGATATTAGGGCACTGTTTTGAGGCGGATTTTATACCTTTCGGTTTAGGAGAGTTTGATGTAATTTTAGGGATGGATTGGTTGTCGAGTTATGGAGCACATATAGATTGTCAAAATAAGAGGGTAACACTAAGAGATTCAAATGGTAGGGAGGTTCTATTCAGAGGCCAGAAGCAAAGGAAGGAGTTTCTGACGTTGATTCAGGCCAAGAGGTTGTTACGCCAAGGATGCGAAGCGTACTTAGCCCATGTAGTGGATCTTAACAAACAAGCAGCTAAATTGGAGGAGATTCCCATAGTGAACGAATTTCCCGATGTCTTTCCCGATGAACTTCCAGGGCTACCTCTAGACAGAGAGATAGAGTTCGCGATTGATTTAGCTCCAGGAACGCAACCTGTTTCTAAGGCACCCTACAGAATGGCACCAGTTGAAATGAAAGAGTTGGCTACGCAATTGCAAGAATTGTTGGATAAAGGAGTGATCAGGCCTAGTGTTTTTCCGTGGGGAGCACCGGTGTTGTTTGTGAAGAAGAAAGACAGAAGTATGAGATTATGTATTGACTACAGAGAACTAAACAAGTTAACCATCAAGAACAAATGCCCGTTACCAAGGATTGATGACTTGTTTGACCAATTAAAGGGCGCTGTTTATTTCTCTAAGATTGATCTGAGATCTGGATACCATCAACTCAAGATTAAGCCAGAAGATGTGCCCAAGACAGCTTTTCGAACCTGGTATGGGCATTATGAATTTCTAGTTATGGCATTTGGATTGACGAACGCGCCCGCAGCGTTCATGGATCTAATGAATAGAGTTTTCAAGAAATATCTAGATAAATTTGTGATTGTATTTATAGACGACATTTTAATATACTCAAAGACGGAGGAGGATCATGCAGAGCATTTGAGGATAGCATTGGAGACGCTAAGGCGGGAGAAGTTGTATGCGAAATTTTCAAAGTGCGAATTTTGGTTACAGGAGGTTCAATTCTTAGGGCACGTGGTTAGTAGCGAAGGCATAACAGTGGATCCAGCGAATTGGGAAAGACCGAGGACACCGACAGAAGTCAGAAGTTTTATGGGATTAGCAGGATATTATCGAAGGTTTGTTCCGGACTTTGCTAAGATAGCCTCACCATTGACGAAACTTACCAGGAAAAATGAGAAGTTTGTTTGGAATGACAAATGCGAAGAGAGTTTTCAGGAATTGAAACAAAGGTTAGTAACTGCTCTAGTTTTGGCACTTCCAGATGATCAAGGAAACTTTGTGATTTATAGTGATGCTTCTCATAAAGGCTTAGGATGTGTTCTTATGCAACATGGCAGAGTGATTGCATATGCTTCTCGACAATTAAGACCTCATGAACAGAAGTATCCCACCCATGATTTAGAATTGGCAGCCATAGTATTTGCACTGAAGATATGGAGACATTATCTATATGGAGAGAAATGTGAGATTTTTACCGATCACAAGAGTTTAAAGTATATCTTTACTCAAAGGGAGTTAAATATGAGGCAACGAAGATGGTTAGAGTTGATTAAAGACTATGATTGTTCTATAAATTATCATCCAGGAAAAGCGAATGTGGTGGCAGATGCCTTAAGCAGAAAAGAGAAATTGAACATGTTGACGACGGCAACAGAGTTACATGAGGAGTTCGATAAATTGGAAATAGAGGTGCGTATTCCAGATCCTACTACGGAAATGATATATGAGATGACTTTCCAGCCAGAATTATTGGAAAAGATAAAGAGGTGTCAAGAAGAAGTAATGAACCATGACATAGGAGAGTTAACAGGAGAAGAAATATGTAGTCAAAAGGATGATAAGGGAATCCTACGTGTTTCTTCGAGAATTTGGGTACCTAACGTGGCAGAGCTAAGACAGGAGATTTTACGCGAAGCACATAATTCAAGATTATCTATCCATCCAGGAAGCACCAAGATGTATCGGGATTTGAAACAAAATTTTTGGTGGCCAGATATGAAGCGAGAAATTGCAGAATGGGTCAGTAAGTGTTATACATGTCAGAGAGTTAAAGAGACCTAGCGGATTACTACATCCGTTGGACATTCCTGAGTGGAAATGGGAGCACTTAGCTATGGACTTTGTGGTCAGATTACCAAGAACAAAAGCCAATCACGATGCGATTTGGGTGATCATAGATCGTTTGACTAAGTCTGCACATTTTCTTCCGATCAACGAAAGATTCTCACTTGATAAGTTGGTACAGCTGTATCTAAAGGAAGTGGTTATGCGTCACGGAGTGCCAGTAACTATCGTGTCGGATCGTGATCCACGTTTTAACTCCAGATTTTGGAAACAGTTTCAAGAATGTTTTGGCACTAAGCTTAAAATGAGTACAGCCTATCATCCGCAGACAGATGGGCAGAGCGAACGAACTATCCAAACAATCGAAGACATGCTTAGAACATGCGCATTGGATTTTAAGGGCAGTTGGGATGAGCATTTGCCCCTAGTGGAATTTTCTTATAATAACAGCTATCATGCGAGTATCGGGATGCCGCCATATGAAGCCTTATATGGAAGGAAATGTAGGTCTCCGGTATATTGGGACGAAGTTGGAGAACGCAAAATATTAGGACCAGAGTTATTACAGCAAACAAAGGAAAAGGTTGAAGTCATTCAGAAAAGGTTGACTGCTGCCCAGAACAGACAAAAGAAGTATGCGGACCGAGATAGAAAGGATATGAACTACGAGGAAGGAGAACAAGTGTTACTGAAAGTTTCACCTTGGAAGGGAGTTACAAGATTTGGCAAAAAGGGAAAACTCAGTCTGAGATATGTTGGGCCTTTTGAAATCCTCAGGCGAGTTGGAAAAGTAGCGTATGAATTAGCTTTACCGCCTCACATGAACCATATTCACAACGTTTTCCATGTGTCGGTGCTCAAGAGATATCATCCAGATTTAAGTCATATAATTGAGTACGAGCCCATTGAGATTCAACCAGATCTGACTTTTGTAGAACAGCCTGTAGCGATTCAGCATAGGATGGAGAGGAAGTTAAGGAATAAGACAGTTAAGTTGGTAAAAGTTTTGTGGAGGAATCCTAGAGTTGAAGAATCAACTTGGGAACTTGAGAGCGAGATGCTCGAAAAGTATCCTCATCTATTTACTTAGGTAAGATTCTGTGGACAGAATCCTGTTAAGGGGGGAAGGATATAACGTCTCAGAAATTTTAGTATTTTTATATTATATTTTATGTTTATTTTTAAATTGTGTATTATATGACGTGGATATTTTTGAGGAAGTAAAATATGTGTAATATTATTTTGTGGGTTTATGTGACGATTTATATGTGTCGTGTATGTCCAGGTATTTTTAATTGTATTTTTGGAGATTTAATTCCATTTATTTGTATTATAATTATCTTCCGAGAATTGTGTAAAATCTTTGGGATCAGTAAAAATTATGAAATCTTTTGTATTATTGACTTTATTAGTTTATTTGAGTTTTAAAAATAGTAGGTGGATTTATTGTGATTTTTAAGGATTTTAAAATGATTTTATTAAGTGATTTGTATTTATTTGATTTAATCTTGTAAAATCAATATTTAATTCGTTCTTGGTCCGAAAAATATTTTAAAAATATGGGGGTGATCGTAATTTTTCATTCTTCATTTTAAAATTTTAAAATTTAATATTCCATCTATTTTTGTATTTGATTGTGATTTTTTTGATTTATTTTTATAATTTTAGTAAAGTAAAAATCTTAAAAATCCTACTTTTTAGTTTTTCCCCAATTCCATTCTTTAAAACCCTAATTAGTTCTTTCTAATTACAATCACCGACCTTACATATCAGTCTCATCTCTCGAGTTCTCTAGACGAACTGTTCTTCTCTCTCATTTTTTTCGATCCAATCGTTCTCGACACGGTTATCAGCTCAGTTTTGGTGGGTAAAATGTTTATTCCCTCCTCTCTATTGTACCTGTGTGTGTGTATCGTTGCAGTCGGGTAGCAACAGCAGTGGTCGTGTGTGTTTCCACCGTTCTGTTCTTGCAAGTCGCGTGTGTGGGTTCGTTCGAATCCGATGAAAACCATTATCGAATCTTCATGTACTTGTGTGTGTATTGTTGTGGTTGCGTAGCAACAGCCGTGTGTGAGTGTGGCGTGAGTGCAGTGATGGGTGTGTGTGTACTGCAACTGTGTATGTGTGTGTGGGTTTAATGTTGAGTCGAAATAGGGAGTTCATGTGGTTGCAGTTTCGATGTGGTACCTGCGATTTGGTGTTATTGAATTGTTACTGTGGATTCAATTCATCCTCTTTCTCATATGAACCACGAGTAGTTGTGTTAACTGGGGTAATTGCTGCTAGTTTTGCGCCTGTTGTAATTCGATGATTGTGGTTAACTCATTCCCTTGCTGTCATAGTTCGATTATTGCGATTGTTATTTTTCGAATTATGGTTTTGAAAGTTTATTGCCAGTCGATGTTATGCGATTATAGTTCGACTTTGGTGATGGATTTTCAGAATTTTGATGATTTAATCCGTAATCTGATTATTTTCTATGAAATAACCCGTTAAATTATCCGTAAATTATTTTGTGTGGAATTTCGAGTCGGAAACCCTAATTTGGGGTACCCTCGGGATTTTGCCCCCTCGACAGTGATTTAGTTTGAGTCGGGGGTAATTAAGGCGATGATGTATACCTGAGCCGAATTAAATTTTATAAATTATATTAATTGTTTTGTATTTAAATTCTGGGTATTGTATGCCGTTTAAATTAATTAGTTATAATTGGAACGATTGGTTGGTTTGTTTGGGTCGGTTGTATTCCGACGGGCAGTTCGTTAAATAAAACGATCCCGTCAAAATTTTTCTAAAATCTTAATTATTTGAATTGCGAGTTAATTATATAAATGTGGTATTTGGATGGTATTTGAACCTTAATCGGCTAATTGTTAATTTTTGTTTAGTAAGGTTTAAGATGTTTATGTACTCGTGTATTGTTACTTTTACCTTGATATCTTTTGTATATTATTAAGGGATTAACGAATGGGTAGAATTAGTAAAGTAGTACGTCGAGTATTAAATAGAGTACTGAAGTAGTGTATTTTTGTGTGTAGATTCAAAGGAAGTAGGTCCCAGTGACAAGGGCAAAGGCAAAGCGGAATAGCCAGTTAGTTCTCGAGTAAGGCAAGTAACCTTAACCCGTTCTTCAGATATATCGAATATTGTTTCATATGTACTTGATCATACAACCCTACCTTCATAGATACATCATGTTGTGTTGATTTACTTTCTTACTTGTTATCAATTCAATTTATATCGAATGTTGTTCCCTTTGTACTTGATTATACGACCCTACTTCTGTAGATACATCATGTTGTGTTGATTTACATTTCCCTTTTTTATCGAATCAATTCTTTAATGCTGAATCATAATTACTTGATCATATTCACTTGATTCTACGTACGTTGAACCTGAAATATTACTCCTTAGTAAAAATGAATAAATGCTAGATACCTGATCTTTTGTCTGAATTATTGAGTTATACCTTGACTCTAATTAAACAGAGTAGTCGATTGTCCCGACCCCTGGCTTGAGTATTAAACAAATAGAATTGGAAGTTTTATAAAATAAAAAATGTTTTCAGGACTGAAGACGCCAGTCAGTACATAAGTATTATATTAGGCCAAAATGGGCCATGGATCCAGTTGAGTATTTGGATATACCAAGAGAGTATATCCGGAGTTTTAGTGTGACTGATCATCCACTTTAACTCACAGCGTCGAAAATGAAAATCCAATTCTAATCTCCAAATTGATTATCCAATTGACAACAATTGTTATCATTTGACCCTGAGTTCTGAGTATCATTATTGCTTTGATTTATCATTGCTTTCTAGTTGATGCATATATATACTTGCTGAGCAAATTTGTTGCTCACCCTTGTGTTATATCTGACCTTTCAGTGAAATCAGAAGATGACATCGCCTAAGACTATGATCATAGGGTTTCCAGGATTCGAGCAGACAGTCGAGATTCAGATTCCCTCTGAGGTTTTGTTATAGTAGTTGGATAGCCTTTTGAGCAGTGTAATATTGTAATGGTTTAAAATTGTATTAGATGTAATAACTTAGACATTTGGTCGTTGGTGTGGGTCCCTTATCGGGTCAACCCAACGATATTAGTAAATTGTAATAACTTATCTTTTGGATTAGTTTCTGTTTGATACTGTAACCTGTTGTGATCCTGGTATGTTTCGGGGTTTGTTTTCAAAATTATATATATATACGCTGGTTATTTTAAATTAGTATTGTAGTGGGCCCAAATCTCACCCCGGATTTGAGGGCGTCACAGAAACTTCACCCCTTCGAGGTCTGAGTCATCGAAACCAATTGCTATCTCAGTCCTGGCACGCTTCGGGGCTTCTCCCACGATGTGCATCACTTCTCTGGCATACGCCTTTCGAGAGTTTCGGGTTGTACCGGCCGCTGTCGGGCCTCCCCAAATCATGTTAATAACTGGCCCTCGGGGCTGTGGGTTACGATCCCGACCTCGATCATCATCCCTTCTATCATTGTCTCTTTTATCATAATCCCTCCTTTGAGTTCCACGATCATCACCCTTAGTGAATTTGTTCAGCTTTCCTTTTCGGATCAAGAATTCAATCTCATCCTTCAACTGCCTACAATCATCTGTATCATGCCCCACATCGCGGTGGAATCTACAGTACTAATCCTTGTTTCTCTTTGCGGGATCACCCCTAAGTGGCTTCGACCATCGAAAATCTTTGTCTTTCTCAATATCTAACAAGATCTGACTCCTAGGAGCATTCAGTCTTGCATAGTCGTTGAATCTTGGTCCCAAACTCTTCTTCGGTGGTGATTCAGAATCCTTGCCAGTCCGGGGATACTTGTCCCTAGCATCATACTCTTGTTCTTTCTTCCATTTCTTAAAGTCATTGGAGCCCTTGCCATTGCCTCCAGCGGCTTCTTTTTTCATGCTATCCTCTGCCTTCATATACTTGTCGGCCCTTCGTTGGAGCTCGGCCATGTTCTCAGGAGGATGCTTTGCCAAAGACCTCTTGAAGAAAGGATCAGTGGTTCCGTGTTCCAAGGCTACCATGGCCACTTTATTCTCCAGATCTGTAATATTCAATGTCTCCTTGGTGAATCGCTTGAGATAATCCCTTAGATTCTCGTTCTTCCCCTGCACCACATACATGAGGGATGCAGAACTTTTTTCATAAACTCTTCCACTAATGAATTGGCTAACAATGGCATTCTTCAACTCCTTGAAAGAGCCAATCGAATTTGCAGGTAGCCTGCTATACCACCTTTGAGCCATACCCGACAGGGTTTGAGGGAACGCCCTACACTTTAAGGCGTCACTAGCAGGTTGCAGCAGTAGTGCAGTTGTGAACGTCTTGACATGAGTTTCTGGATCGCCTGTTCCATCATAGGCCTTGATCGTCGGCATCTTGAATTTCTTTGAGATGCGGGCATTCATCACCTCCTAGTGAACGGAGGTGTTGGATCATCAAGATCTAGCGGCATCAGATCCTTGGGGTTGTTTCTGGGGGTTTCCGCCCTCGTTGCTCCTTCAGTTGAGGTATCGGCCCTTCTTCGTCTCCTAGACGACCTCTCCAGATCTATGACGGGAACCCTTCCTGAGATTGGAGGAGGTCGATGCAGACTTTGATTCTGCCTTGATTGCTCTTTGGCGGCGTCATCTTTCAGCCTCTAGATCTCAGCCTCATGAGCCTTGATCCTTTCCTCAGTCGTTTGTGGAGGTCCATCATGGATTCTTCGGGCCCTCCTTCGGGGCTCTCTACTAGCACGTCGCCTCCTTGGGGCTTTATCACGGTCATCATCGTCATCCTCAGATGTCGAATCAGTAGTATAGGGGCCGGAGTAGTCCAGATACTCGCGATCTCGGATCTGCAAAGCATGACCACTCGGTCCAGGTTCTCGAACAGGGGGGTAGTTGGGCAGCCCATACATTGGGTTGGTATTCACGGGGAGATCCGTAGTATGGATCTGTACCCCAGATGGAGGGTGATTAGGATCAACCAGGGGAGAGATCACCATCTGAAGAGAGTTGGTTCCCTGATCTAGATGGACAACCATAGGCAGCGTACTCCCAGCAGGGGGATTCGTCCCTGCAGGCTGAGAAACTTGAGTTTGGGGGACCGTCCCTTGTTCAAACGTGGTTGTCCCAGAGGTAAGAGGCGGAGCGAAGCTGATTGGTAAAGCTTCGGTAGAGCTTGGTGCAGTTCTTCGTGTGCTAACCATGGTTGATGTTTTCTTCCCACAGACGGCGCCAAATGTTGTGGAATAAAAACTAGGTTACGATTTGTAATTAATGCTAGGGTGGTTGAGCTTCGAGCTTTAATGGCTATTTCCGTGTTACGAGACTGATCGGTTCTCACAGAGTGCCTACGTATCTCGTTATTGAGAATCAAGCCAAAAACGTAGTTCTAGGTGATGGTGCCCTCGAAGCTATGGCGACGAGAGCTCACCTAGGACGAAGTGGCTTGTATGTCCTTATCCGAGGATTAAGCCAAAACGTAAGTGACGTATTGAGCCCTGCCCAAAAAACGTTGTTCTGAGAATGAGGGGTCAGGCCCTTTATATAGGTTGAGAAACCTTAGAATTATGGTAGGATTCGGAGACTTGGCGGGCAAGTCCTCTCCTTGAGGAAGGTTCTAGACTCCTTCCTTGTAGGAATCAGTTTCCATGTTGAATTGAATGCCTTGAAGGCTAAGTCTAGCAGGAGTAGTATCATTATCTGATTCTTATTGCTGAGCTGTTTATTACCCTTAATATTAATTACGAAATTAATATTATAAATAGGGTTTGGGCCCATCTGGTGGGCCCCACGTTTGGACCATTCCGGGTCTAATTAATGCCACATTAAATGTGTCTTTAGGGCTTACTTTTAGCCCATATCATATACATATAACTGAAATTGGAATAAAGCTGAATAATGCAAAATACAATTAACTCTTGTAAATATTACCAACATAATATATTATGTAATACTCAGGGCATGTGTTACTCCGCTATTCATTTCTTGCATATAATTTTAAGAGCTAAAAATTTTAATATGTTCAAGAATAACACAATGTCATTGCGCCTTATCGTTTATGTAATTTTAATGACCGAACCATTCTTTTTTAAACTTTTATGACGAGCCTTATCTTTATTGACCCGCTTAAAGGCAACAGACAATTAACAAT
The DNA here is from genome assembly GCA_036435485.1 of Saposhnikovia divaricata. Taxonomy (NCBI): domain Eukaryota; kingdom Viridiplantae; phylum Streptophyta; class Magnoliopsida; order Apiales; family Apiaceae; genus Saposhnikovia; species Saposhnikovia divaricata. Next base: position 60,814,362 of record CM071595.1, on the reverse strand, counting down.
TTTTTTTTTTTGTGGATTATAGGTTTGATTTAATTATATTTCAGGTTTGATTTAATTTTCACATGAGTATGCTTTCAAATCAAATATTTGTAGTTGGCGGGTCGGCCCGAATAGATTAAAGAACGTATATAGAATCCATCTTTTTGTTTGCATTTTGTAAAGTATAAAATTTTCAATGATATATCTTAGATACTAACCACCCGTAGCCAATAATTGAAACTTTGAAACTTGAATCAATTCTTTTGAAAATATGTCTGTACAATGACATGTACCTAAGTCATGGCAGTGATATCAAAAATATTAAAAAAATATAGCAGTGAGCTTCACATGTTTGAAATAAATTAATATTATTAGCATAAGAATATTTGATACAGAAAAAGAAAAATAAAGAGAGCATAAAATGTTAAAATATACGATTACTTCTTTCTAGAACAAAATGATTAAAGATGCAGATTACACTCCTTGCCTATTGCAGTGATGGCTTATTGAACAAGCGATACATATTCTGTGCATTTTTTTCTATGATTGCTTATTTTACAAGAAATACGAAATATATGAATATGTGTCATTTTTTCTTTGGTGTTCATGACCCAATAATGAAATCTAAATAACAAATATATGCTGCTTATTGACAGGTGAAGATTAGATATTCATCCGTAAGAAAATCTATTTATACTATATTAAAAAGATGAAATATTGAAAAGTTTTGGTACCTATTTTTTTTGGTACGGTATGATATAGTACGGTACTTATTTTATTAAATTATTTTATTTTAATATTCTTAATTATTTTACTTAATTATAAAAATACAAAATACATTTTTTTTCTCAAAATATTATAGGTACAAACATGTAGTTCAATTTTATAAAAAATTATGTTACCTTTTCTGTTTAATAAATTATTGTAATTACTAATAACTAATCTTTTTCCTTTTTCAGATAAAACGTATTATCTTTTCTATATTTTCTAATTAAAATTCCTATTTTTTCTAAAAATATAACGGATAATATATATAATTAAATTATTTAATTTAAAAATTTTAGATCTATAAAATTCGTATCTTAAAATTATCAATACAAATTATTAAAAATATTATATAATTTAAAAAAAAATCTATACATTACACGTATTTTAAGCTATTCATGTATAAAGAAAGTATAATTATTGCACCAATATAATGTTGCTTGTTGTTAGAACAATATTCTATTTTTATGTGACAAATAATTTCTGAAAGGAATAAAAAATGTACTAACTTTAGACTTTTGAGTTCCATCTTTGGCCCGCTGCATGGTCACACTACTTGGCAATCAAGTAAAATGAATCTTTGATTTAAATATCTAATCACTAGTTAGTTATTACATCTATAAATTGACCATATCTAAGTAGCATCCTCATCATCACTTTCTTGCTCTGTTTCCTCTGTTTTTTGTGGGAAGGTTTTTAACCTACAAGAATGGAATACACAGATTACAAATCAAAGGGCAGCCCACCTCACAGGCTTCTACCACAAAGAGGGGAAGTACAAAAGAAAGCATTAAGCAAATTAATCAAATCTGCAATCACAGTTGTATCGATGGCCGGTCATGGATCCGGTGGAGTAAGGAGGGGAAGTGGAAGGTCTCTCAGCTCAACTTCATCTACTTCAGATGGAACTCTCAGTGGCTTTGTCTCAGATGATCATCCTGATGCCTGATCCTAGTCAAGACTTTTTAAAATAAAATATGGGTCGTAGCATTGTCAGATTATAAAATTACTGCTTGTCAAATTAGCTTCTATTTCTGTTATTTTGCATTGTTTCAAGGGTTTGGTATTTTCATTAGAAATTTTCCAATAGAAAAGTTTGTTTTTGATTTGGACGCTGTTGCCTATGCCATTAGAGTACACCTGAAGTTATAAACAGTGCTAGTGCAAGATTCATCTAATATGACTATACATTTGTAACAGTACATATATGGAATGAAATAAACAAAAGAATTTAAGTAAGGTGATCTAGTAGTGTATTTCGGGTGCGTGCTGCCAGTATTAAAATTATATGATGGAGGAATTCTAATTTCTAAATGTCGATTCAGCTAATGAGTAATAACTAGAGCTACTACTTTCTGTCTTATTTGTTTGTTGTTTGGCTAAAGTTCAGCACTTATTTAAATCAGACAAGTACTCATCTGATATTGCAATAATATACACTAATCAAGATCTTCAATCAAGATATAACTTGTATCAATGATTATTCCAAGATAGGCTGTAAAATGGATTCTAAGTTATCCACAACAAAGAAGCTTGTAAACTTTACTACTGAGAGGATGGATCTGATCGCCTCTTTTTTCTTTTTTGTCAGATTCAAGGGTGCCTCATATAATTATATTGAATAATGAGCCTGACAAATCTTATTTATCAGAAGTAATTAACTTATTTCTGAAAAGAGTATATCAAATTGTACTTTTTTCTGAAATAAGTTACTTATTTTCTGCATATAAAGAATACTAAACCCCTCCTAAATATTTAATTCTAAAAATTAGTATATTAATGTAAAAAAAATTCTCGAAATAAAAAATAAGGAGAGCTAAACAGGCTCGTATCATCTCCATATTCCTATAGTCTGTTGGCAAATGCCTTTAACTAAAGTTTTCAAGTCACGTTCATCGCGATTCCAACAAGTATAATACTAGTAAGTAGTAACTAAAAGGAGTATGAACCGAAAGGTTCGAGAAATTAACAACTTACCGTTATAGTAAAAACTAAAAATGAAAATCAACTTAAATCAAATTCAGCTTTTTCTTCAACAATACTGGCCAGTACAAAATGAAATAGTATGATGTTAGTGTTTACAGTTTGCAAAAAGCAAGGCAGTCTTGTTTATTATTAGAACAAAGTTTTAGATCATGGATGCAACACCAACAAAATCCAGTTGGTGGCAAATCAAAACAAATTTGAGGGATGCAGAAGTTAGCTCCATCAGTTTCATCCCATTTCTTCACCGCTGTAACATTTTCACTTGGAATAGCGTTGCGCTCATGAGTTCCTGATTTTTCATCGATCATACCTATTTTAACAATGATAACAAGTTATTTTAAGATCCGAAAATGAAAAATACAAGATAATCAACTCCTTTTAATTCTCTCGAATATTATCAAATACAACATGTGTGTGCAGTGGCGGACCCAGACTTTACATCGAGGGTGGGCCAAATTATTTACCGACAATTTTTTTTAAAAAATTAATAAATTTTAAATGAAGGATTTTTTTTTATGAATGTTTGTTTGTTGAATATTACAATCTATTTGCAATTCTCAATTAATAGAGTATATGTTCTCAATAACTTGATACGTATAATTTATTAGTTTATTACACCTAGTTTATAGTTGTAGATTATAGTTATACAAATTTATAGTTATAACATATAATTTAATTACACAACAAAAATTAAAGATCATAATCCCACATCTCTAGAATTTATAAACATAATCCCACATCTCTAGAATTTATAAAAGAAAGTAGATTTTTATCAATAGAATCAATAATTTATTAACAGTTCAGCATTTACATGATCTAACCGCTTCACAATTTAAACTCCTAATAGTTCAAAACTAATTAACAAAACACGTAACATATATTGTGCAGTGTTGCTCAGAGTTTCAGGGAGGGCCAAAGGGGGTGCTCGGCCTTTCTTAGGTCCGCCCCTGTGTGTGTGTGATTGTGTTTAATTGTTAAATAACACTGTAGATATATAAAGCTATATGTGTAACTCACCTTCGTTGATCTCGCATTGAAATATGAAAAGTATCACTAACACTATACAGAAACTAAATCTTTTAGGGGAAGCCATGAAAACTTGTCTTTGTCCAGTATGATTTTGAACAAATACTCACTCCGTCTTTAAATATGTTTCCTGTTTCCTCTAGACCCGTTTGCCAACGCATACTTTTAATCATTAATATTTTCAATTTTGTATTAGTATTAAATATAAAAATTTCGCTGTATTAAATTACTCATAAATACGAATCTAACAAGATCACTTATGATTATATTTGATCTTATAGATTATACGTAAATTAGTAATTTGTCTTATGTTATGAACAGTACCAACATTTTAAATGGGAAACACAAGGGAGTAGCAATTAACTAACAGTTGAAAAATGTGTGCTTACAGTACTGGAACGTTTATCTATATGGATTCTGCAATAAGTGATATTTATTTTTGTGGATACTAACTGATTGAAAATTTGCAATGAAAGTCAAAACTGTATAGCAAGTTCAACAGTCTATTAACTCAATTTTTAAAAATTATATAAAATATTAATTTTTAATAAAACTTAAGACATGGATAAATATTTTCGTCTTTAATAATACTTCTTATACTCATTTCTCATATATTATTTTATTATTAAAAATACATTATATCAATAAAAGTACAATATACAAAAAATAATAATAGAATCTATTATTTATTATTATATAAAACTAGGTAACAAAGTCGCGCTACGCGCGACAAGAAAATATTTTTAAAATTGTATATATAACATCATTTTTCGTTGAGTTTTATTATTTGAAAGTTGATATACAGAATTTAAATTTTTGTGTATTTTAATTAAATTTGAATGTTTAAGAAATATAGAGAAAAGAATTAGCAGAAAAAAACATGTTTCAGTTAAACTTTTAAGTATTAATAATAATATTTTCGAAAATATTGACGATACCTATTTTGTCGCATAAAAATGACTTTTGAAATTCAGTATTGATAAAAATTTGCAAATTTTGGCATTGGATAAGTAAAAGTAACATTTTTGGCTTAGCAAAAAAAAAAGTAACATTTTTGAATTTTTTTAATTGTCGATGGCATTATGAGAGACGTGATTGATTAGTTTGTTAATAAATTTGATTGTATGATTAAAAGAGTAGAGGTGTGATTTACTTAACTTGTCGATAGATTTGGTTGTATGACAAACAAAACAGAATTCAAATCCATTTTTCAACTAATTCTTCATAAAGTAAAGTGCACTTTGTGTACCTGAACTTAGGGCAAGACACCACTTGAAATACCATAGTACGGAAACAACCACGGGCAATACTGAACAAAGTAACTTTTTACAGAGAGTGTACTACCGTCTATTTTAGAGTAACGGTGTTAAATGCCCAGGGGTAAAACAGACATTTGCATAGCCCAGCCTCCTTCTTCTCCGTTCCGCCAGCCATGTTCCGCAGCAGCACCAACATCCTTCATTCTCCTCTCTTCCACCTGCATAGCCCAGCCTCCTTCTTCTCCGTTCATCTTTTCTTCTCCTCCGTTTAACCATTCCCTCTCCGTTTAAGCCTTCCCCATTCTCAGATAAGGGCAAGCCGCGTGGGTTGTTCGCAGCCATGGGCTCTTCATCAATTGGCTTAAAAACAGAGACATTCTTATTATGTAATAACCCTAACTTCAGTAATGCTACAGTGGTCACATGAATAGTAAATTTCGAGGATTTAGAGAAATGGTATATAGGTACCCTATAATGGAAACATAAAATGAATAAACAGAAACCATATTAGTGTTGTACAATGGAAATAAGTGACTCGAAATGACGTTAGATTTCAGAAATTCCTGAAGCATGGATTTTGAGGATTTTGATTTCGAATAAGCTTCTATTGGACATTAAGGAGCATGGAAATATTATAAGAATTATATATTGAGGGATTAGTGAATTTAGATTTGAGCCAGGGGATTATTAAGTTAAGAGAATACCAAAGGAAATTGGATTGTTAGATGATTTCAAAACCACTGAGATAATGAGGTACATTCGAAACGAACCACAATTAGACGAATATGGAGATTAAGCAACCAAGATTAGTAATATAACAAGGACACATACCACATTATTATTATCCAAGATTATTAACATTATACTTAAAAAAAAATCAAGAAAAAGGGATTATTAGATCATCAAGATGATGTCACATTCCACTAACACCATTTTAAGGGTAGATTAGTCATTTAACTATGTAAATATCAACCAAGCTTCCAAGACAAGCTAGATTAACAAGATTAAGATGAGATAATATCAAAACAAGCAAAAGAAACCTCTCCCCCAACCTCTTCATTGCATTCGGCCCTTTGAAGAAAAAAAAAGAAAAGAAAAGAAAAATAAAATCCAAAACCCTAATTCTCTTCAAGATTAAACCAAGAGAAAAATCATGGAGCATCTTGGAGGATAGAACAAGACTAGCACAAAGTTTCATAGCCATCCACCATCATTTAGCAAGGTAATAAAATCATAGAAGTTGAAGATGAATAGTGGTGAATAGTGTTTTTCAAGTTTCAATCTTTGTTTTAATGGTTCCTTTAGTTAATCCAAGCTAATTCAAGGTTGTTCAAGGTGTGTCCAAGGATTATTAAGGATTATTAAGTGTTCTTCAAGCTTCAAAGAGGTATAACAACCCTTGCCCTTTTGTATTTATGGTAGATATTGAAGTGATTAGTAGTTAAGTGTTGTTAATGTAAAGTTTATAATGAGTATGTGTTATAAGTGGTTTGTTTTGATGTGAAAATTGTGTGTTGTGGACTTGTAACCATGGCTGGTGAAGAATACCACATGGTGTAGGTGATGATTATGGTGTTTGATAATTGATTTGGAGGAGTTGGATTTATGGAAAGTAGGAAAATATAGCCGTTATAATGTCCGATTTTCGTTAGGACGAAATCTGCCCTGTTTGTGACCCCTGTATTCGTACGGTACCCTACTGTCCAGGTTCCTATTTAACTATGAAATGATAGAGCTTAGTTCATAGATCGTTTTGATATAAGGTGCGTTAAAATCTGATGAACGGTTTAGGAGAAAAGTCAGTTTTAGTGAAAGCGGTTCAGAAACCGAGAAACCGTAAATGTATCAAACTTGAGGTTACAATTACCATACTTGAACATTGTTAAAAGTCACGAAATTTTGGGATATGATAGTAGTGTGGTCAAAGAACTATTTCCAGTTGACCTTACATTAAAATTCGAAATTTAAAAATTATAAGAAATTCTACAGTCGAGTGTGGTCGTTAGGGGAAATGGTGAAAAACCCTGAAACTTCAACTTAGGTTATAAACGGTTAAGTTCTTGAACCTTTGGGGTAATAAGAATACTTTAAACATATATTAAAGTTTCAAAAGGTAATGTTATACAAGAGTGTAGTGAGTAAGAGATGTGGTTCTAACGACGGTCCTTTTGTGTTTATAGAAACTCCGGAAGAGGGACGAGCCATACAGTCAGGATATCGAAACCGAGGCAAGATTTCTTCTATCCCTATTTGTAAAACTACTTATCTTCACAAAGAAACTTGATTTTGTGAAATATATATGTGATGCTATTATTACTATATTGTGAAGAAATTGTCTTCCTTGAGTATTAATATTGAAAAGAAAGATATACGAAGATGTATATGAATATGGATATGAGTATAAGATGTATATGAATATGAATGAGAGTATGAGATGGATATGTATAGAGATGATTATGCATGAATTGAACATGCCTTATGATTAAGAGAATAAGAGAGAATGGTATCAGTTGTTATCGAGGGTTACATGGTTATAATATTATATTAAAAATGTTCTTATTGAGTATCAGTGGTTTAATAAACATTATTTGATTAACATGCATTACTCTTAAAATAGATGGAATATTTTACGAATATAAAAGTATATTTGATTTCTGAATTTGAAAGAGAGGTCTGAATCATAATCAAAGCCTTATGATATATATATATTTTATAGAAGTAATGTGCGAGAATGGAAATGATATGAGAGAATGATATTTTAAAAAGAGAATAATGATGTGATAAAGAGGGGGATTGCAACAGACTTGCGTAAGTGGCTGTGTCAGGGCTGTGTGCGACACAGTCCAGCATTTATTATCTTTATTACGGCACGAAGATGCCAAGGGAGGATGTTAGCAGGTGGCCTTCCTCCAGGGATGATTTTCATTCCTTCTACCGGTAGTAAAAAGAGAGCAGATACGATTAGGCGACTGATCATCGTCCTAACGTATCAGGCGACAGCAGATATCCCCAAAGTTTTGAAAAGAAAGTGTAGACAATGGTTTTCAGATTGCTATACTGAAAACAGAACAATGATATGAGATGATGGAATGATAGTTACAGATGAAAAAAAACTGATATTATATTATTGTAGATTTCAATACTGAAACCAGAATAATGATATGAGATGATGGTATTATGGTGGCAGATGAAGAAAAACTGATATTATATTAATATAGATTTCTTTCTTATAATAGTGAGTGGATGATGTATTATTAAATAAGAGCTTTACTCTTCCTTAAGGATTTTAATTGTTTCCTGCTATTACATATGCATATACATATATGTATACTTGTTCACATTTTAAATTTTAGTTACAGTATAATCTTGCTGAGCTATTATAGCTCACTCTTGCTACCTATGTATATAGCAGCTAGGTCCCATGCCGATACTACGTACCACACCCCGCAAGAGGGTAAGGGAAAGGCGACCTTTTGAGCGAGTGCTGGCGACCATCCCCGAGGTAGTGACAAGCGGAGGGGCTTAGTATACTTATGTAAATTAAGTGTGTAAGTTGTAATAAACTTTAGTTGTTGAAGTGCTTCCTGTAGAAGCTTTGTTCAACAATGTACTTAGTAAATTCTGGGCTTGTAATAACTGTTAACTTTAAAACTTTTAAATATTGTGGTTGTTGTTCTATGAGCATATGACTGGTGTGTGTGTGTGTATTAGTGTGGGGTCAACTGCTTATTTATTTATTTATAAAAAAAAAAAGGGACTACAGAGATATTGATATTGATCGGAAATTGGACCTTGACGGCCCGGATCCTTGACCCCGGATCCCGGGGCGTCACATATTACCCGTTGCATCCTGCATTAGGTACGCTCCCCCTGTACCCTCTGAAGATCTTATAGGACCGTTTCCACTATCTAATCCTTCAGCTGTAGCTTTGATCATATCCAATCTGACGTTTGACATAACCAACATCACAATTCCTCTTGACTTCAAAAGCAAACTCTTCACCGCACGAAGTCTTAACATTAATGGTCTGAAGATCAGAAAGACGAATCACCAAATGAAGCACATTCCCATCCTCAACTCCATAATCACGTACCAACGAATTGCTCCTAGCTAATTCCCTCCCTTTACAAACCAACTTCTGATCCTTAGCAACAAACCCCTTATACGACTTAATCCTAAGCTTCACAGACTCAATCGACTACGATTTCAAAACCCTTATCGGGACCATGGAACCCGACATAGCCACATATGTTGACAAGTCTGGTACATATGTGCGGCAGGATACTATGCAACTCAATAATTAAACACAAAAGAATAGTATATAGGCCATGGATGGGATGAGACAAGGACGTGTTTGCATAAATGTCGGGTTTAAAGGCTGGGAGAACAGGGGAATAACAGTGGTGAAGAAAATGGAAATGGGAGAGCTGGGTTTAAAGGAAGGAAATGAAAAGACTATTTTACCCCTGGGCATTTAACACCGTTACTCTAAAATAGACGGTAGTACACTCTCTGTAAAAAGTTACTTTGTTCAGTATTGTCCGTGGTTGTTTCCGAACTATGGTATTTCAAGTGGTGTCTTGCCCTAAGTTCAGGTACACAAAGTGCACTTTACTCTTCTTCATATTGTTTGGAGTGATCCGACACCCGTACCACTTCATTTGATTAATGTTTTTGTGCATTTTTAAGAATTTTTTTGTATGTAATATTAAATTTAAATTCTTGGACACATGTTCAAAATGGTACTCACATATTATATTACTCTAATACTAAATCCTATAATAAATATGTACATGCAATTACTTTTTATCTCCAATTTAATAATAAATAAAAATTAATTAAAAATCATTGGAATCTAAATAAACACTAAGTCGCTTAAAAATAATTATATAAACAAAATGAAGATCCTCTAACATATTATCAACTTCATCAATTTCATAATGGCCTTTTACTTTTTTTTTATACCAAATTACAGTGTCAACATAATTTTTATAATAAAAAATAAAAAATAATAAATATCACTAATTAACGTTTTTAAGCGTCGACTCCCGTCTCATAACATACATGCATGATTAATTGATTAATTAGTAATCGTATAAAATGTGTTTAGTTAGAATATTAATTAATTTCAACACAATATAACGGAACAACAAATGTATAACTTTTTTAATTATTGATTTAATCGGTGAATAAATGGGTTGGGTTTGTTTAATTTAATCGAGTTGGTCACACCCTATGTGTAATTTGTTCATGTGTAAAATTAAATTCTACAATATTACTTGTATTTAAATTGTGGATGTTAATTGGAAAATTTATATATACTTGCGTATGATTCTCACTATCACTGATTACGAATTTATCGAAAAGTTAAAATCATCAATTTATTGTTGATGAAAAAAATTGTAGTGATTTTGAATAAGGATCAGAAATGGACGATATTAATAATTTATTTTAACGTTTTACCTTGAAATAATTGTATTTTTATATTGATAAGTAATATTTTATATTAATATAATAATTATAATGTTTTAATAAAGATTGCTAAAATTTTATATTGAATATAAAATAAAGTATATTTAATATGTACAATTAATGACTAATTAAAATGTTGTTAAATGCAAGGAAATTATTTAAATAAAAAATCAAAAAGGTGAAAAATCAAAAAAAAATATTGAAGCTTCTGAGTGAAAATCTCTCTAATATGCAACCAAATTAAATTTTTGAAAAAGTTTCAAAATAACATGTCAGCTATTGGTTGATAATATAATTACTGACATGGATCCGTCGTACATTCATTTTATTCCCAACAATTAAAACTCTTCATTTTGCCAATTTAACATTGTCACATTGTTTTGAATTAGTTTTTAAAATTTTTATTTAATTTCCTAACATTATTCGGAAAATATAGAAGCCAAATCACCTATTAATTGTCTAGATTTTATATATGGGATAATTTTTAACAAAGTAGGAAATTTTTAAAATTAAGATTCATATACAAATTTATTTATTTTATGGAAATAAAAAGTTGAAAAGAAATTTAAAAGTTTTCAACGTTAATAATGTTATGCAACATTAATTATTTTAATATACCATTTTCAATCTAACTACAAAAATGTATAAATAAAGTCATAAAAAGAATATTTGAGGATGTGATAAGGTAAGGTTGGGATACTTCTCCGTCCCATTATACATGGCCAAAATTTGACTAAAATTTATATGTATTATATAATTGTGAAAAATAAAAAAGTTATATCATTAAAAAGTACACGTAAGCTATTTTAAAATATAATTTCGGTTTTTAAAATTAATAGAATAATTTCTAATAATTGGTCAAAAATTGGGCAAATTAATCATTAAAATATCAAAAGGGACATGTAAACTGGGACAAAGGGAGTATTTTACAATGATATTAGATTATACTGTATATTGTAAAAAGTAAAAAAATTGTTTTTGACATGTAGGTGTAGAGATGCGAAAATAATGCGTTCTCTATTAAAACATTGTTTGCCGAGTTTTAAATAACCGAAAAAAGGAGTTAACAAACTACAAATTATGTCCTTCTGGCTTATCATAGTACAGTTAAACCTCTATGAAGTAATAATTGATAAAGTAATATCCTCGTTATAGTAATATTTTTTTCCGGTCCCAACATAATGGAGACGGTGTATTTTTACTCTCGATATAAAATAATATTTTTTTCCTATCTCAAGCGTATTACTTTAAAGAGGTTTAACTGTATATAGATAGATGCGCTTTGCTTGGTTACTTTTCTATTTGAATATTTAATTTAGATTAATCACTTTTCCAAATTAGGAAATGGAGCTCTCGGACATGCATATTAATTTTTTTTAATTTGTATGACACGGAAAAAACAATGAAAAAGAATGTTGGATCTGGGAATTGATGACTTGATGTTTCTGGCATAAGAATGAAGTCTAGTGCGGCACCTTTATCGGAAATGGCTTACCACAAAAAAGAAAAAATTACTGAAAGAGATCTTAGACTGCCACATCACCTATACAGTCTCCGGCTATTAGAATATATATATGTTGTGGAATAAAAAGTAGGGTGTAATTAATTCGTGTAATTATTGCTAGGGATTGAGAGCTTCGAGCTTTAATGGTGGCTACTCTTATTGTCGGGGACTAACTCGATCCTAACAAGATGCCTACGTACCTTGATGAATATCAAGAATCAAGTCAAAACGTAGTTCTGTAGTTGCCTACGTGGATTGATGCGCCCTTGCGGCGTAGTGACGTAGTGGCTTGTATGTCCTTATTCGCGGATTAAGCCTAAAACGTGGTGGATGATGTATGGAGCTGTGCCCAAAAACGTTCTCCCTGAGAATGAGGGGTCAGACCCTTTATATAGGCTTGAGAAGCCTTGGAATTAGGGTTTAGTAACTTGGTGGGCAAGTTATACAATTTGGGCCCAATTCTAGATCCTTCCATGAGGGAGGTGGATAACTATAGGAGTTGTATGCCTTGGAGGCTACTCCATAGATGATTTGATTTCCTTTTGGACTCGACAACAGAGTCTTTTATTTGGCTGATTTATTAGCCACGAATCTTATTATTTAATTAGGATTTTGGGCCTCATTTATGGGCTTTAACCTTGGACCAATCTAGGTTTAATTAACGCAACATTAAGTGTGTCTTTAGGGCTTACTTTCAGCCCATATCATTTGCCCCCCAACTTCTAGAAAAACTGATCAGGTTTTCGTAGAAGTTATATTTGCCTTAATCGAGACTTTGGGTCATTTTTATCCCTTACCTGGGACTTCTTAATTTTCCTACCCTTATATAGGGATTTTGGTATACACTAGTGTTTCACATATATCGTCTTTTTGTAAAGTGTGGGGCGACCTACACATTTACGACGATTTGCCTTATTCGCGGCTTTAACTTGTGCTTGCTTTTAGCAATTTCGGCATTTTCATAGAGCTTTTATGCACTATTAGCACAAATTATTGCTCAATTTGTCAAGAAAATATTTCTATAATTTTTCTCATATTTTTCTGTAGCTTTCCTAATGTTTGAGGAATTTTTGTATAATCACAGGTATTTTTCTTAATTATTCCTAATAATTTAGGAATTTTTATGTACCCACGGGTATTTTTCGTAATTATTCCTAATATTTTAGGAATTTTCTTGTACCCACGGGTATTTTTCTTAATTATTCCTAATATTTTAGGAATTTTTATGTACCCACAGGTATTTTTCTTAATTATTCCTAATATTTTAGGAATTTTAATGTACCCATGGGTATTTTTCATAATTATTCCTAATATTTTAGGAATTTTCTTGTACCCACGGGTATTTTTCTTAATTATTCCTAATATTTTAGGAATTTTTATGTACCCACAGGTATTTTTGGTAATTATTCCTAACATTTTAGGAATTTTTATGTACCCACAGGTATTTTTGGTAATTATTCCTAACATTTTAGGAATTTTTATGTACCCACGGGTATTTTTCGTAATTATTCCTAGTATTTTAGGAATTTTTATGTACCCACAGGTATTTTTGGTAATTATTCCTAACATTTTAGGAATTTTTATGTACCCACAGGTATTTTTGGTAATTATTCCTAACATTTTAGGAATTTTTATGTACCCACGGGTATTTTTCGTAATTATTCCTAGTAATTTAGGAATTTTATGGTTTATTCTTGACAATTTAAATGTGTCATTCACGAGACTTAAAATAATTTTTGGGATATCAATCCTATGAAATTTAAAATTTTCGTAATTTTTTAGTGTCATCGGACAATTTTATGAAATTATTCAAATGTTTTAATCGAAAATATCGATTTTGTGCACACGTGCATTTTAGAGGGACTATTTCATAATTTTTAGGAAGTTTTTATCAACTTATAAAGTTTAGGGACAAATCTGTCAGTTTTGAAACTAGAAGGATCAAAATGTCGATTTATAAACTTGAGGGATCAATATGTAAACCATGCAAAGCTTGGGGGTGCCAAACTGCACTTTTCCACCAACCTCATTTGAGGTCGTCCAAGCTATTGTTTTGGAGGTGGTCGTAGCTCTTCCGAGCTCAATTTGGCGACCTCATTCGAGGTTGTGATTCTTTCTTTCTTTTTTTTTTTAAATAATATTATTTATTTTATTCAAATTTTGAATAACGTTTTTACCCAAATCAGGGGTGTCCTACCCGGATAAAATTTTTCTTTAAATAAAATTCGAAAATTTTAATCTAAAATTTTGAATTTGTGCACCCATGCATTTTAGGGAGATTATTTCATAATTTTTCAAGAACTCTTTTTGTGAACATAGCAAAAGTAGGGGTACTAAATTGCACTTTTTCACAAGACCTCAATTGAGGTCGTGGTTTTGCAAATTTTTGAGGGCAGGTCGCACCAATTTTCGAGGCCAACTACGACCACATTTGAGATCGTCCAAGGCTTCATTTGGGCTGTGTTCGTGTGTTTCCCAAGCTCAATTCGCGACCTCATTTGAGGTCGTGAAGATTTTTTTTTTAAAATTATTATTGAATAATATTATTTATTTTATTCAAATTTTGAATAACTAATATACCCAAATCAGGGGTGTCCTACCCGGATAAAATTTTGCTTCAATAAAGTTCGCTCGGATCTTATTATAAAATAATAATAATTTTTTACAAATTATTATTAAATAATGATATTTTCTTGTAATTTGTGTGGGGGTCCTAGCCCTGATAGATCTGAATTGAGGTCTAACTAAACCCTCAAATTGTCCAGATCTGGGGCCTTCCGGACCTCAACTCTAAGGCCTGGTCGTGAAGCTTACGACCTCAATCCACGACCTGGATTGAGGTCGTGTAAGGCCTTCAATTTATGTTGGTCGTGAGGCTTACGACCTCAATCCACGACCTGGATTGAGGTCCTGTAAGGCCTTCTTCTTAGGCTGGTCGTAAGACTTTAGACCTCAATTCAAGAGCTGCATTGTGGTCTTCAAATGCCTTCATTTTGACATGGTCGTGGAGCTTTACACCTCAATCCAAGAGCTGGATTGAGGTCGTGTATTGGCCCATCTTTCAGAGATCGTGAAGTTTCAGACCTCAATCCAAGACATGGATTGAGGTCGTATAAGGCCTCCACTTTGAGCTGATCGTGTGGCTTACGATCTCAAACCACGGCCTGGATTGAGCTCGTGTAAGGACCCATAATATCAATGATCGCAATGTCAACGATCTCAAACTACGACCTGAATTGAGGTCGTGTAAGGACCCATAATATCAATGGTCGTGAGGTCTACGATCTCAAAGCACAACCTGGATTGAGGTCTTGGAAAGACTCAATTTTAACCAGGTCTTGAGGTTCTACGACCTCAATTACGACTTGAATTGAGTTTGCCACAAGGCTTCATTTTTGGCTGGTCGTGAGACTTAAGAGCTTCATCCACGACCTGGATTGAGGTCGTGTAAAGGCTCCATTTTTGACTGGTCGTGAGGTCTACGACCTCATTCTACGACCTAGATTGAGGTCGTATTTTGCCTCAATTTTACCTTGGTCGTATAAGCCTCGTTTGTCCTAGGTCATGGGTCATCACGACCTCACCTTTGAGACCGAGAGGAGATCATTCCTGACTTGAAATTCCAGCCCCTGAAGACATGGATCGAGATCGCATTTTTGTCTTTTAACTCGATTATTAGGCCTGCTCATTCCACGAGTATTGAAAAATCCATATCTTTTTGCTCGTTACTCAGATTTGAGCTCACAATATATTGAATCGAAGCTTGTTTTGAGCTCTAACACCTTGCAATATTTTTTTAAAAAAAAACTTATTCCTCGCATTTTTTGAGCCTTCAAATGGATGGTACATGGCCTTTTCGAGCCTTTGGTTGGACGAAACACGGTCTCTACGAACCTTCATTTGGACGAAGTAGGGCCTTCACGATCCTTCAGTCGGGTGGAACGTGGTCTCTTCAAGCCTTTAGTTCTTTACAGCTAGCTTCCTTGCCTCCGATGCATCGTTTGGCAACCAGCCATTCTCAAAGTGTGCTTTGATAGGATCTATCCAGCATCCTCCTATCCCGATAGGAGCAATAAGCTTAGAATCAATTGTAGGGGGTTCTCAAATGGGTCTCGACCTTTAAAGAAGTATACTAAGATAAGGCATCGACCTTTGTATTCTCCTCCCTTGGGATATACTCAATGTAGCACTGGGCTATCATAGCTTTCACAATCCTTAAGTATTTAGCCATATTATTTTCTCTAGCCTCAAACTCTCCATCGACTTGTGAGACTACCAGCTTTGAGTCTCCACAGAATTTCAGGTTCTTCACCCTCAGGGCTCTTGTCAGTCCAAAGTAGGCTATCAGAGCTTCATACTCTACCTCGTTGTAGGTTGTTTGGAAGTCCAACTTCAAGGCATACTCAACTGCGAACCTATCGGGGCTTTGCAGAACTAAACTTGTACCACTGGTTTTTGTTTTTGATGCCCCATGAAAATAGAGCATCCAATACTCCTTCTTCTCTTCCAAGGGCTTCTCACCTTGATGACCTTCCTGGTCTATTACCTCCTGCCCCCCGACTTCTTGGTTGTCAATGGTATATTCAACCACGAATTCAGCTAGATCCTGGGCTTTGATGGCCGTCATAGGCTTGGTACTTAACATCGAATTCTCGTAGTTCGATTTCTCACTTGATGAGCCTTCAATTACATTGAACACGGCCTATTTGAGCCTTCAATTGCATGGAACATGGCCTATTCGAGCCTTCAATTTCATGGAACATGGCCTATTCGAGCCTTCAATTGCATGGAACATGGCCTATTCGAGCCTTCAATTCCTTAGAGCTAGAAGCTTGTGGTTTCATCAAACCTTATTTCTACTTAGTCTGATCATGTGGAGTGTCTTAACCGGATGCTCAGATACGATAAACCTTGAGGTTTGGGGTGTGCCAAGTCTAGGCACCTCATTTCTTTCGAACAATTCCAGCTTGTAAGAGCCTCATTTTTGAATTGGCATCCATTTCTGGCTACAAGGATTGGTGGAAGTCCATATCTACGTATCACACTTTCCCACAGGAATTGTATCATTTACTTGGTTGTTATCTAGGCTTGGATTTTGGCCTTAGTCTGCTTCATGAAGGTATAAATTGGAACTATCAGGAACTTCCTCTGGACATTTTCCAGTGGGAATGGTGGAACTGATGGTTTTCAACATTTCAGGGGATTGATCAACAGTTGCATGTTTTTGGATATTGATCGCACAAACTCCCGGCATCAGCCATTATTTCTGACCAGTGGAATCCCAGTTAGGCCATCTTAAGGGCAAGGGTCATGCCCCCCGAGTGTTGCCTAAAGATTTTCATATGAGCTTCTTTCAAGGTTGAATTAGCGTTTTGAGGCTTTAGTGTTTTAACTGACAACTTCCGTGCCTCCAAGGCCTTGTCGGGTATCTAACTGGTTTCTTGGAGAGCCTCTGTAGGATCTATCCAATAGCTTTCTACACCTACAGGTGTTGTTAGTTTTTTAGTCATTGCTTCGAACTCACCTTTCACTTGTGGTATTATCGATCTTAAGTCTCCGCAGACTTTGAGGTTTTTGACCCTCAGGCCACAAGCCAAGTCCGGCTATCAGGGCTTTGTATTCATCCTCATTGTTTTTCATTGGGAAATCCAACTCTGGGGCATACTCAAGCATGAGCCCATCGGGGTATGTTCTGACTTAATTCAGTTTTTGATTCTCCATAAAAACTGAGCATCCATCACTCTTGAGTACCGCTCTTCAACCTTCCTTCTCTAATTCTTTGCCCTCCTAGGGTACTACTTCTTGCCCCCCGACTTCTTGGTTGTCAATGATGTATTCAACCATGAAGTCAGTGAGTGCTCAGGGATTTATTGTGGTTACTTTGTCCAATGCAAGACCTCTTTCACGTAACAGACGGGTCTCTGAACTTTGTTTTCCTCTTTTCTTCCATCATCTCCATTTCTTTTATGAAATTTTATCTTCAGGTCTTAGCTAGCTTGAGGCAACCGCCTTAAGCCTGTCCTCCTAAGGATAACATTATAAGCGGAAGTTGCTTTAACCAGCAAAAGGTTTGACATATGAGTGGCCTCCCTAAGCTCTCATCCTATTATCATGGATAGCCGAATAGTTTCTTTAACTCTTGACTCAACTCTATAGAACCCATACACGGGCATGTTGGAGGGGTGTCAATTGAGAATCATTGTTTCCTATCTTCGAGATATCCACTGAAGTCCCATTTTCTACCGAGACTCCTTTTACTTGCGAGTTGCCTGTCACAGGTGTTATGACCAACGGGCCATCATGGAGGCACTTCACCCCTTCCAAGTCAAAATCATCAAAGGCAAATGCCATTTCAGTTTTTGCTCATTATAGAGCTTTTCCTACAATGTGCATAGCTTCTCGAGCACAAGCTTTATGAGAGCTCCTTGTATTCCCGACCGTCGTCGGGTCTTCAGCTCTGGGGTTATGGATTGTGATCTTGACTACCATCCTTCCTTTCATGATCTCTACTTTATAATCCTTCCTTAGGTTACCCTATTGGCCGTCCTTATTGAACTTATTCAATCTTGTTCTTTGGATCAGAAACTTGACTTTGTGTTTCAACTATTTAAAAACGTGAGTGTTATCCCCAAATGGCTTATGGAACTGATCATATTGGTTCTTGTTTCTCTTCCCAGGATCAGTCCTTAGTGGTTTCAACCATCATAGATCCTTGTGTTTCTTAATGTCCATAAGGATTTGGCTCTTTGGAGTATACAAATGTGCATAGTTGGTGAACCTCGATCCTTGATTGTTCCTCTTCCAGGGAGTGTTAGAGTCTTTACTTGTTCGTGGATACATATCCTTAACATTCTACTCGTGACCACCTTCGCTTCTTGTTATTACCTGCATTGTCTCCATTAAGGGCTGAGGTTTCCCTTACTCTTTCATCTACCTTGATATTTACTCTATCATCCAAGTTCGTGACCTTCATGGCTTCCTTGGTGATTCGGTTCATGTAACCCCCCAAGGATTCATTCATTTTCCACATTCATGGGGATGTAAAACGTTACTTTCTATCAATAAATGGGGCGGCGAATGCCCTTATTAGTCCCTTAAAGGAGATGATTGAGTTCGGGGGCAACCGACTTTACCGTCGTTATGTCATTCCCCCAGGGTTTGAGGGAACGACCTATACTTGTTTACGTCAATCACGAGTTAAAATTTGTAATGCGTTGGAGGATGTCTTCACACGATTAGTGGGGTCTCCTGCCCTAACACACACCTCGATGGTGGGCTCCTTGAATTTTCTTGAGATATGAGCATTCATTATCTTGTTGGCGAATGATAGGATAGGATCATCATGATCTCTTAGAGTCATGAAATCATCGGGATCATCCCTTTGTGTATCAACCCTTCTACTTATAGGGGTATCACTCAAATTAATTACATGGGGGATCTTAGTCCTTTGGGGCTGCCTAGATCTTTCTTTAATTTTTGGATATGTGCTTCATGAGCGATTATATATCCTCCCTTCTGAAGTCTTGGGATCCAATCCTTTGGATCCTCGGGGTTGAGAAGGCCCTAACCCTCATTCGAGCTCCTTGCCTGGTTCTCCTTATGAGATAGTTATCTTTTTCAGTGGATGAAAAATCATAAACAATATAGGGTCCGGGAAAATCATGACTCCTTCATTGGTGTTCTAGACCTTGAATGCATTGAGGTATGTATGCCTCGTGTTGCTGGCCACTTCTACCATTGACGAACGACATCCCATTGGTGGGAACCTAAGTTCATTGTATAATGACAGAGATGGGGATTCGCTCCTGAATTCATTGAACCCACAGTCGGCTGTTGCGGATTAGTAATTTGAGCCCCCATGTCCCTTTGTCTATGGCCTGAAGAGCCGTTCCTTGAGTCCCCAGGGGTTGAGAATGTCCTGCTCCTTCGGCGGGCTCCTTGCCTTGACGTCTCTTGCTAGAATGGACGTCCTTTTCCTTATCTTCTTCAGACGAGATGTCATCTTTGGTGTATGATCCGGAAAAATTTTGGTGTCCTCCAACAAGGAGACCAAGCCTTCAATGCATTGAGGCACATAATTTTCATGAGTAGATTGATGGTTTCATCAGCAGTTGGGAGCAGTGACAACCCATAAACGGGGTTTTGAGTTATTCTGATCAACATGACGGTGGTGGCGATCCCTGCTCCTGGTGCTCCATTAGTCAGAGGTAAAACCACCATCTGAAATTAGGGATTCGTTCCTTGAGTTAGTAGATTTTGGATCACCCCTTGGAGATGCATCTCTGGAGGAGTCGTTTCTTATTGGAAGTAAAGGTTAGTGGATTACTGATCCGATTGCTCTTTCATCATCATTATTGCACGATCGAGACTTCTTCCCTCTGCTACTTGCATTGGTTTCAAGCCTCAAATACTGGGCGAATCATACTCTCATTGAGGTGGAAGTCCATAACTTGGATCTAATCTGTCAATGGTGGAAGCATCACAATAGAGACTTATAGTCATGCTTGCCTATTATGGGCATAATCATGCCTAGGATTTGGGATCCGCCCTTGGAGAGTTTAAAATTCATTCTTTGGACTTCAGCTCCTTGGAGACTCGTTTAAATTCCTGTTCCAAGAGGGTTCAATTCTTGAGCAATGATAGGTGTGGGCATTCTTCAATTTCTCAATAAAAGGAGGGGTAGGATCATTCTGATCTCCTGGTTGAATCAAATCATTGGACTTAGCCATTGGGATCTCAGTCCTTCGGACCCCAGTCCTTCCATGCATCTTTGAAGGCCTCTCCAATTTGACAAAGGGAACCTCTCCTATTCTTAACGTAGGAGGGCAATTTTACCTATGTTGCTCCTTCTCCAAGTCTTGTTTCAACTTTTGGATCTCAGCTTTATGAGCCTTAAACTTATCTTAAGTCATTCTTGGCACTCTGCCCGAAGTTTCTCGAATACGCCCAACAGTGGGTTCCTTATCTGCACACCTCTTCTTCGGGGCTCGATCTCGATCATCCTTAGATGATGAATCCTCAGTATACGGTTCAGAATAATCTTCGTACCCTCCTTCATAGACATGGCCTAGGCATGTGATGCATGGGGGTTTATATGGCTTGTGTACTCGATACGCATGACCACTTCCTCCAATGCCTCCTGCGTTTGAGGGGTAGATGGGTAGCCCGTAGGCTATATTCGTTCTTGCGAGAGTTACAGTGGTGGACGTCTGTGCTTCACGGGGGTAGGCCGTATCCCGGAAGGGAAACAACCATTTGAAAGGGATTCATCTCCTGGACTTGGGGATTCATCCCTATAAGCTGTGATCTCTCGATATGTGTTCCAGTAATTTTGGAGATTCTTCCTTGGGGTTAAGAACCCAAAATCTGGGTATATTTTTTTTAAGGGGTACAGACCCTTGTTCCGTAGTCACGGGTATAGAACTAACAGAAGTGCTAGTGATGGTGTGTATAGTCACCGATGTTCTCCGTGTGCTCATCGTGGTTGATGTTTGCTTCCCACAGATGGCGCCAAATGTTGTGGAATAAAAAGTAGGGTGTAATTAATTCGTGTATTGATTGCTAGGGATTGAGAGCTTCGAGCTTTAATGGTGGCTGCTCTTGTTGTCGGGGACTAACTCGATCCTAACAAGATGCCTACGTACCTTGATGAATATCAAGAATCAAGCCAAAAAGTAGTTCTGTAGTTGCCTACGTGGCTTGATGCGCCCTCGCGGCGTAGTGACGTAGTGGCTTGTATGTCCTTATTCGCGGATTAAGCCTAAAACGTGGTGGATGATGTATGGAGCTGTGCCCAAAAACGTTCTCCCTGAGAATGAGGGGTCAGACCCTTTATATAGGCTTGAGAAGCCTTGGAATTAGGGTTTAGTAACTTGGTGGGCAAGTTATACAATTTGGGCCCAATTCTAGATCCTTCAATGAGGGAGGTGGATAACTATAGGAGTTGTATGCCTTGGAGGCTACT
The DNA here is from genome assembly GCA_036435485.1 of Saposhnikovia divaricata. Taxonomy (NCBI): domain Eukaryota; kingdom Viridiplantae; phylum Streptophyta; class Magnoliopsida; order Apiales; family Apiaceae; genus Saposhnikovia; species Saposhnikovia divaricata. The sequence continues at coordinate 60,792,406 of CM071595.1, read as the reverse complement.
CCATAGATGATTTGATTTTCATTTGGACTCGACAACAGAGTCTTTTATTTGGATGATTTATTAGCCACGAATTTATTATTTAATTAGGATTTTGGGCCTTATTTATGGGCTTTAACCTTGGACCAATCTAGGTTTAATTAACGCAACATTAAGTGTGTCTTTAGGGCTTACTTTCAGCCCATATCAATATAGATATAAGATAAGGGATCATTAAAAAGAAGGGATTGTCATTTAAAAATAAGTAATGGATACAATTTATTAGTGCTATAAGAAAATACCGGGAGATTGTTGGAGTACTAATTTTACTTACATTTCTTAAATTTCAAATTAATAGTTTGAATAGCTAGTTTATTGGAATTGTTCTAAGCTAAAATTACACTCACAAAGTGTTGTGGAACTTCTTTTTTTTTATTATAGTATTTTGATCTTTTAAAAATCATTTATTTAACATGGTTTAAAGGTTGTAGATTATTGTTGAACAATAACGTTTTTAAAATAATTATCAATATTGAAGTCATACAAGTCCAATAATTATGATGGCATAAATACATAAAAAGATCTGATCATCAACCTAATGTTAGCTACGTAATTTAATTTTTAAATATTTTCTCTAGAAAATAGATATTATATATTTAATAAGTGTTGCACTAATTCCATCCGTTTTGTTGGTGGTATTGTAGAGTGGGTGTCAACCCAAGTCCCACATCGATAAGATAAAGAAAAATTATCTTGAATATAAGCAGCAGCCAAAACAACTCGAGGCCTATTGGGAGGAGCCCAAAAATAAATCCGTGCGGACATGGCCACGGCCCAAAATGGACAATATCATACTAATGTGGAGTTAATGGGTGTTGCGCGGCCCAACAAGTGGTATCAGAGCCGATGGTTAAGAATTTGATCCTGGGATTGCAGGCTGCAAGTTGTGTGGTGTGGGAGGCTCTCCAGAACTACGGTTGGAGATCTTGGACGGCTTGTGTCGAAAGTCTTCCTGACACAGGTGGTCGGGCGGCGTGTGCCGCAAAATGAGGAGCCACAGATGAATAGCGGCAATATAAGGGTCACAAGATTGGTGGTTCTTGGATTGAGGGGAGATTGTAGAGTGGGTGTCAACCCAAGTCCCACATCGATAAGATAAAAAAGAATTATCTTGAATATAAGAAGCAGCCAAAACAACTCCATTAGTATGAGGCCTTTTGGGAGGAGCCCAAAAACAAATCTGTGCGGGCATGGCCACGACCAAGAGCGAACAATCTCATACTAATGTGGAGTTAATGGGTGTTGCGCGGCGCAACAGGTATAACCTATAACATAAATAATACTTATCGGGTAGTAGCGATGGCAAACGGGTTGATCAGTTCGGATTTTGTGAAAACCAGACCCGGACCCAAATATGTAGATTGGATCCAGATCCGGACCCGGACCTGATTGATACCCGAATTTCTAGATCTAGACCTGATCCATCGGGTTTCTGTTCGGGTTTTAATCGGGTCTCAATTTATTTATACAATTATTTATCAACATTTCTTTTGAAACAATAATTTATCAAACTAAAAAATATATTTAATCAAATGTCCACCCGTATATGTAAATTCTAAATAAGCCCATGGATCATCCAAATATATATAATTAAAAGATGAATATTAAAGATATGTCTCTCAAATTGTAAAATTTATCTGTCAAAAATTGACTTGAATACTTTATAAGTAAGTCTTTTTATAGCTTATGAACGAATAAATAATGTTGATGAGATTACGAGAAACTATATAGTAACTTTAAGTTGAATAGGGCTTAAATTAATAGCATTAAAATAATTAGACTATTAGAAAATTAATAATTAAAACATATATTATATATACACTATATTATACACATATATATATTTATATATGTGTGTGTATATATACGTTTATATATATGTTTGTACTTCGGATCGAATTCGGGTTCGATATGGGTTCGGTTCAATTTTCGGGTTTCGGGTCCGGTTCTGTTCGGTTAAGACAAAACCCAAACCCGATCCAAAATTTATTTTGGTCTAAAAATAAATCCCAAACACAGATCCTGATTCAAAATTTCGGGTTCGATTAGACCCAATCGAATCGGAACGGGTCGGGTATCCATCGGATCGGGACAAATTGTCATCCTTATCGGGTAGTGGTGATTGATGAGGAATAGAAGTGAAAGTAAAATAGGGTTTATATACATTTTATTCATATCTAGTATTCAAAAAATATATTATAGATATTAGTTAAACGAGTTATAATTATCTAGTTTATTAATAATACTAGCTTATAGCCCGTGCAAAGCACGAGTTACTTTTAATTTTTTTAATTAACTTATAGTTTAGTATATATAATATTATAAACATTACTTCTAATATGTTGGGAGAATTCAAATTTTAGACCTTTGTATATAAATAATTTTTAGTATTAAATCTAAATTAATATGCTATTGGTGGTAATCGAAACTTCAACTTTTCTATATAACATAATCTGTATTAATTTTATATTAAAATGTTGTTGGTGGGATTCGAACCTTAGACCTCCAACTTTTAGTATTGTTGTATCTAATGGTCATGATCTATTTGAGTTGAAGATCTAACGGTTGTGAATGGAGATAACCAAAATAAGGGTAACCAAATTACAAATTATACCCCCTTTCGTTTATTATAATATAGTACTTATTATAATATAGTATAGATATAGAAGTCCAATAAACTAATATTGGTGAAAATATGAGTAAAACGTAGCAGAAATCGTAGAGTTTTTGAAAGTGGGCTCGATTACATTTCTGGTACAATACTGAGTTGAGTTTTCATTTGTGGTACACTTGAACGTAAGTTTTCATTTCAGGTATAGCTGAGAAAACCTAATAGAAATTGCCAGTTGAAGTGGCGATTTCTGTTGAAATTCTCTTCAATAGAAAACGCCACTTGAAGTGGCGAATTCTATTTCACCATTTCTTTTCTATTATTCCAGCACTTGGCACATTATTGTAACTAGAAAATATACTTTCTAGTATTCATTTTACATGACTTTGAAGATGTACTTATAAATAATTTTTTTTTGTTTTTTTTAATATGTATTAAAGAATTTACTTCCTACTTTGATACAATACGAAAATCTCCAAAAATTATTATGTCTAGCTATGTTATTTTTTGGTCCGAATATGTTAACTCCACATCCGATTCTTAACAATTCCTTCGTCAAGTCATGTTCAGGGCCATAAAAAACATATTTGTACATGTTTTTCTTTCGTTCTTTTTGTTCCATTGAAGTATTGACGTTCTACTTTGGTGTAAGCCCAAAAAAATTAATATATCATATGCGTAACTATGTTTTTTATGGCCCGAAAATGACAAAAATTTCCAAATTTTGACAGAAAATTTTAATTCAAATGAAGCAAACAAAGTACAAGAGATGAAGCACACTAAAATTAAAATGCAAACATAGAATTTAAAAGCATAGATAAAATAACCAACAAGTTCTTAAATTTGAATTATGCCAACTGCCTAATTCTCGTCGCTACATTCCTCAATTTCCTGGAGGAAATTGACGTTCCCTTGCTTCATATTCTTCAACATAGTTTGCCATTTCCGCCTCCTCAGCGTCCAACAATTCCTCGTATTTTTGGTGCATCCGATTAGCCAGCTGTTCCACCTGATGGTACCATTCCTCATCAGAAATCTTCTTATCTTTCAATTCTGCATCTATATTTTTACGACCATCACAAAACTCAGTCGCGAAATCATCATTGTAGAAGTCGAAGTTAAACATCTCGTCCTTAGTTTTGACCCAGTCTTTTCCCTTTCTCTCCTCCCTGCTATTAAAATTTTTCATCTTTTTGATGAACAACTTCTGCTCACCACTCCGTATAAGCGCGGCCCTCCTCTTCTCTTGCTCTGTTTCTTTATTCTTAAGCCAGTCTTCGTAGAAACTTGTTTCTGGCACTTTCCCCTTCCCCTTCCTCCTATCCATTTGATGCAAGTGCCATGAATAAAAAATTAGATCCAAATTTATGTGAGAAGAAAGCAGTAAGTCGTGCTTATGAATAAGAAAGAAGAACCTATTTATAGAGAAATTTGTAGATGTCTTCGTCAATAATACACATCAACAGTTGTAAATAATGAAATATATGTTACTATTGACGGGACTACACTACTTTATACAGACTTTGCCCAATTTTTGAATTTCACATAAATTTTTAGTTTTGTTTCAGAGTATTGTACAACTTATTGTAGTGCTTTTGCAATCCTGCAAAGATTCGTGTTTTGTTTTTCCTTTGCATGCACGAGATAGTTGTAATTATGTTACTGTTGACAGGACCTCACAGCTTTATACAGACGAGCATCCTTGTTTTCAATTCGACAAAAAATTTCAGTGATCTTTTTACAATGCTTTTTCAGGACTGCAAAGATTCTTGTTGTTTTTTTGCTATGCATTCACGGGATGGTGAATACAGCAATGGTAAAATCATAACACAGTGAAGATAAGAAGATGTGGCCACTCAATTTTTATCTTTCCAGAACTTTTCAGTGCTTGTTGCAAATTACTGTACATGCACGGGATTCTTCACTATGTGACTAGAAGATGTGGTTTGAATGCATACAAATTTAAATTATTTCTTCCTGTGGTTTCTCGGTGGTGGATAATAATGCAAGTGGAAAACAACAGTTCGTTTCACTATAAATATGTAACCAAAATAATTATCATCGACACAAAATGACTTATACTTCTGGTGATATTTTTAGAGCTATGGGTAGGAGTTGGGTTTGTGAAGATGAATTTGGTTACTCCTTGAACCCTAATCATCGTTACTCAACTCTTTCAGTAGCAACAATGCGGAGGGAGTGGGAATGGCGTGCATGAACTCTTGACATTTGTGTTGAACAATGTCAAATGAATGGGCTATGAGTAGTAAAACAGCTTGCTAAATCCATGTCACGTAATACTCCTCGACAACTGGAAGCCGCGATATTTCGTGCACGAGAGGAGGAGAATCGAATGCGTTTGCGCGTACGACGATATAGCCTAGCAGAAGATGCGAGGAGTGTACAGAGGACGGAGACATCCTACATGCTAGACAATATCATCAATGGAGCATAAGTCCTGAAAATCAATCAGACTGCGACATGTCCGACGACGAGTAGACTATTGTAATTTTATTATTGGAAGTGTGTTAATTTGTGCAATTGATAGGATTTCATAATTGTTGGCATTTGTTATGTTTCAAATACAAAATAATGTATGCCTCTACATAAAACAAAACTGCCATGTTTTCATAATTGAAATGAAATTGATAAGAAGCACACAAATACAACTATTACGAGCCAAAGTACATGGAAAAAATAAAATCACACAAAGCAGTTAACACCAAATCAAATCAGGATAAACAAACTACACGCATGAAGTAAAATGACATCAGACTTCTAAATACTTGATTTCATCAACTAGAAGGCTCCGGGGGACGCTGTGGACAAAGTCTGCTCCGTTTTGTATGTCCTTCTTGCTTACACCGACTACACTTTATCCCCGATCTTGACTGGTCCATTTCAGTTCAAATTCTTACGGACTGTCCCCTTGTGCCACTCTTTTTCTTCACCTTCTTGTAGGCCGTATTGGTATCAATTTTCCAAACAGTTGCCACTCGTCGGGTAAAACGTAGTTCCACAAGTCCGTGCTTGGCAATGGAAATATCAGGGGTTCCCATAACTTATGCAATTTGGATGAGTAGTGGTAAGGTCCAACCCACTGCTTCCAATCAATATTGTCCACTAAACAACCAGCCATTACATGAGAACAAGGCATATGGTAACATTTCCATTTTTCGCAAGTGCAAGTTTTCTTACTTATGTCCACATTCTGCTGGTTTCCCCCCTTCGTGCAACCTTTCACCCGATAGCGTTGAGTGACGACTTTGAAAATGCCAAGTTGACGACTATATGTTGTCACTGAATATGCTTTAGCCTTCTCCATATATCTTGTTATCATGTCATTCGTCCTTTGACAGAATTGTTGGCCTTCATGTAGAGCATCAACGGCTTGGTTCCTTTGTGTGTTGACAATTCTAACAGTTCTGTAGAATATGTAGTCCAAATACATATTCTGAATCCTCACTACTAAGGTAGTCCGAATCCTGCTAAGGTAGTCCAAATCCTCACTACTTGAACTAGCACTGTCATATTCTGAATTTTCATGCACAAGGGCCAACTCTCTACCTGCAAGAGGATGTACTCGTGGAGACAGCTCAATGTAATCTGTAGGAGTATAGTAATCCTGCAACTGACAATCATGTTGTTGCTGGCTTTGTTGGATTTCATAGCTACTTGAACTGCCGACATGACCCTGATATTCGTCTCCTCCACCAAAATTGTAACACCCCCAGATCCAGGGTCAGAGATCTGGTCGTTACGGTCTCAATATCCATCCAAAAAAAAAACCAACATAATTTAAATTACAACCTTGTGACCCAAAACAACAATATAAAACACACCCGTTATAGTCCCAGAGATGAAATCAGAGTAACAACCAAATTTTATTAAACACATTATGAGTTCTTACAACCCAAAAGAATTTTAATATAAATACATCCTCTTTGCCTTCCATTTACATGAGTCATACTAGACCATATACTTGGTACTGAAAGAATAAATTTATCCTACCAATAGCTTTCTCTTCGGCTCTTGTAGTCTCATCGTCCTCGCCAGCATCGAGTGCGCCTTGTGCGAGTCATCTGGTCTAGCTGTTGTTGTGATATAATAATAAAGCAAGGGTGAGCAATAGCCCACCAACAATAATTTTAACTGAACGATAATATATAACAGTTCAAAAGTATCTTTCAAACCATATGCCATGCATTTACGGAAATGATGCCAGTAATATGAACGATGAAGTTACAAGGTAACTCAAAATATAAATATATGAGGGAATATCTGCTATGTCGAAAATAAGCAAGATATTATAAAGAGGAACTTGCAAGGAAAATTTTGCAATTCCAGTTACGAACACTTTTCCAGCTCTGCCAACAGTAATCATGTTGCAGGAAATAAATAAGTTTGGATGATGAACCAATGATGGAGTATTCACCGCGCCCGCTGTTTCAATCTTGATGATCAGTCAAGATCATACAGCTCAAATTAGATTTACTACCGGTAGAAGGAAGAACTGACGGCTTTACTTGTCTACCGCCTTACTAGCTCTCCCAGGCCAACGGTTGGGCCAAAGGGGATGGACCGGCGCTACTCGGCCTCTTACACGACTCCTAGTTCCAATAGAATTCATGATTCTGAATGTAACGTTCGTCCCCCTTTCCCCAAGTATAATACTTGTTGATAAGACTCTACAAAGTAGTCGTATCTAGTTGGAAAGGAAAATTCACCAATAACTTCCAAGATATTTCTTGGTAACGAACATCAACTTGTTCCAACAATCTTACCCCTCGAAAGATGAGAAGGTAAACACAGACTTAATGAGTCCATAGCAACCAAGTTGCGAGTGAAGAGGATAAATTATGACCGGGAAGTCAACAAGATAAATAACATTGCTCAAGTAGGTTCCCCTATAATATGGAAGTTTGAGCGAGCATTTAAATCCTTTTAAGATAGATTTAAATGAAAAAGAAAGAGTTGGGAACCTTTCCTTGATAAAATAGTCGTAAAAAGACTCCGAAATATTTTACATAATATCTGGAGGTGGAAGGTAATCTCCGAATAATATAAATTATTTTAAAAGGAATTTTAAAAGAATTAAATAAATATTCCAAGAATATTTATTTACTCAATAATAATTATGGAATATTATTAACTCATAATATTGCTCGTAAGTAATCCTCGAATGAATATATGGAATTATTTAATAAATAAATCCCTCCTTAAATGAATATTCGAAATAATATTCATTAAATAATTAAACTCCAATAAATATTTAAAATAGTATTCAATAAATAAGTCAAACCTTAAATGAATATTTGAAAATAATGTTCATTTAATATTTACTCTTTTAAATGAATAACCAAATAGCATTCATTTAATAAATAATCTTCTAAATGAATATCCAAATAATATTCATTTAGTAATCAAAACTTTAAAGGAATAATCGAAATAATATTCCTTAAGTAAATAGAACTTCCAATGAATATTTTAAAATAATATTCATTAAGTACATAAAACCTTAAATGAATATTCGAAAGTAATATTCATTTAATAAATAACATTCTAAAGAATATCAAAATAATATTCATTAAATATCAACTCTAAATGAATATTCAAAATTAACATTCATTTATTATCTCTCGACTAAGATCATACTCGAATAACATTACTCGAAATATTTCCAAGTAATTGATACTTTATGGAATATAATAACGTTTAACAATAACCTTCCTCGGATAAATAATAATCTGTCGTTGGAATCCCTCCGGGTTTCCACGACTATCTATAACTCAAAATACCGACTCCCGGTCTATATTTAGAATGAATATCATATGCCCTTCGCTAAGGGTCTTACCAAAACAATCCGGCTTATTACTGATAAATCGTATTTAGTCTATAAGCCGATATCAATTCAGGGAACAAGTATCACAAAAACCAGAGTCACAATATAATTGGAAACAGGCATGCATGCGATGGCATATGTAAAACAGAAATCATATACATATATTATCACAACAACAGGTTTAAAGGTTTGAACACTTGCCTGGTAATTGAGCACGGGTGGGGGTAGTGGTAGGGTGTCCCAAGTCAGCTCGGCGATCTATAATAGTCAAGAAATTCGAGATTAATCACTTAACATTTTTCAAAAGGTTAAGTATTAACTTAAGTCGAAACATGTTTTCGAATTATCTCGTTATACCCCTTTTTAGTGTAACTCTTTTTATTACCGATACGATTTGACATTTGTTCGTCATTAAGACATGTCATCGTACTCACACTTAGTGTATACTTAAGTCGTATAAGTTCTAAATTTGATCGATTACGAACCAAGATTATATCTCGAGTTTTATCGCTCGTTTTCTACGTTATAACCAAAGTTATACTTTTAAGGGGTTCGTTCGCGTTTAACCTAGATTCGAACATTTTTATAAAATCGAAAAATGATCCGATTCACATGAGGTTTTCTCTCACACCTCCCTTTTTACCTCTAGTATTTAATTACCAAGATTCGCCACTGACTTACGTATTTTACGAGGGTTCATTTTTAATTACGAATTCTCGGTTACGGTTTCGAACTACTTTTAGTAAACCGACCGTAACTCCTAAACCGTAAGTCCGTTTCACACGATCTTTATATCAAAACGAAGCTTATAACATGATCTATCCTATCATGGCAGAAAACGAAGCCAAACAGGGAGTTACATGTTCTGTCAAAATCGTTTTCTTAAGGTTAACGAAATTTTTGCATTACGACGGCTATAAATCGAACATTCCAAAAATCATAACAACAATACCAAGCCACACCGGGCATCCATACAATTTATACACATGTTACACATCTTCAACTGTCCAAGAACATCTACTTTACCATCATAATCCTCATATCTTTTATATCAAAGAATCACCACATAATCAAGCTTATAATACACTAACAACATAGCTAAGCTTAAGTCACTCAAGAACATGCTTAAATCTTCAAAACAAAGCTAGGGTTTCAAATGGATTACCTTCCTTGGGATATGTTCTAGCCTCACTAAGCTTGGTAGAGTCCTTGCCTAGCTTTAAGTTAGCTAAGATCATCCAAAAGAAACCAAGAAATCGATGTTAGTTCATGGAGGTTACTATTCACCCTCCACTTGAATGATTTATTTGAAAATGGAAAAACTGGAGATTGAAGCTAAGATTTCTAGGAGATCTATTATATGAAATTTAATACTCACCATAAAAGTTTGGAGATTTAATAAGGAGTGGAAGTTGGGTTTTGAAATCTTAAAACTCCATTTTCATAAGAAAATTCGAAGTGCCCATGTTCATGAGGAAAACTAGAGCGATCTTCACGAATTTATTTGACCATCCAAACGATCTTCAAAAATTATGAAATTAAATCCACAACTTCATCTTGATGTGTAGAAGCTCCATGATTTATTTCATGATTTTTAGATGAGTATAACTGGGTGAAAAAAATTCGAAACGACCCCGTGCTCTAGAAATCTGAACTGCTGGAAAAAGAAAATGGGGGAGAGAACTAGCTTGGCTTCTTGATTACTCTTGCATAAAGTGAAATAACAATAATGCTAGATATTTTGGTGGATGCATATTATCTTCCAAAAGTGATGACATCACTAAGCTTAAGTCATCAATTGAACAAGTGTTGGTTGTTTATGGTGTTGGTGATGTAATTAAGCTAAATACTTGGTTTGTTTTCTAAGTATGCTAGTTACCTTGTAACTACTTGGTCACTTGGTCATATCCACTTGCACATGCATGCATCTTAGCTCACTGCTTGCTCTTTTGTTCGTTTATTACTCCATTTCATTGGTCGTTCGGAGGAATATCTCAAATATTTCTTGTTAGAGTTTTACCGAAAACTTTCTTAATATTTACACTACTATTCTCATTCCTCCTTTATAATACTTAGATTTAAATCTCTTAAATCTTTTTAATAAATCCTTAAGTCTTACAGTGTCCAGGGAAATCTCGGAGAAAATAAAAGTACGGTTTTTCAGAATCCGACAGCTTTTACATACACTTATTTTCCTCCTGGATCACTAATACGAACTCGGAAATCCGTTCTGAATACTTCTATATAGTGTCGTCTCATAATATTCTTACTTCCACCAAAAACACTATTAATTCTTTATTCTTCCTTTATTTCCTATATTTATGACAATGTCCTTGTTCTTTCTCGGGCGGTCCTTAACCCTTTCACGGAACCACTAGACTAATCGTTATCGATCTGGATGACATGAGAATATTCTCTTGCTTGGAATTTCCATATCTTATTCCCCTAGGAGATAGATTATTCTTACCTAAGTTGTCAACCATTAGCATTCTCCATGACATATAAGTATTTGAATCCATATCCATTCCATTCATTCATTAGAGCTGGTGACCTTGTGGTCGGAATCATTGTTCCTCATTTTATCAGTACTTAATAAAAAGTTTTAATTATATCCAAAATTTGGGGTTCTTACAGTCTCCCCTCCTTAAAAGGATTCCGTCCCGGAATCAGGTAGGAAACAATCGGGTTCTTGTTTGTCATCTAGCTTTCCAGTCCTCGGTTGATCCTTAATCATTTCAACCCGTTTACAGCACATCTCCGTAGTGCTACAGTACTCTCTTTTTCCTTTTTATCAACTTTTCTACTTTTGCAAATCACACTATCCTGGTTCTGCTCTTACTCATTCATATAATATCACCCTTATTGGTATCTACAGTGACTTCGGTATCACTATCGCATTGCGAATTCGGAGATAACCTCACTCGAACTATGCATTTCCTGATCGCCTTAATCTTCGTAATCTAGATCAATATAGAGAAGTGGAAAGATTTATTGAGAGATCACTATGATCAATTGAACATTTGTTATATTGCAGAGTTAGTACAGAAGGGGGCCAGCCTTTAGTACTTGACAAGTAATTAAACAAGTTATGGTATTCCACTTAGACTTCTATCACATAGACAGATAGTCACGTAGCAGTACCTCCCCTCCTTAAAGGGTTGTTCTTCTCAATTCATAAACAAGATGAATAAGAGAGAAGAAAAGAAAAGAATTCTAAAGGATTATAGAATTTTTTTTTTTTGTAAAATATCATACTCAGAATTTACCTCTGAACTATAGAGGTTCATCAAAGAAGAAAATAATCATGATTATATCCAATACCATTTGATCGCAATTTCACGTGTCAACATATCTTGCTGTTTTGTCCATTATTCTATGGACCTATACTCTGGTTCAACCTTAGCAACACTTTTGGAAAAATCTTTCAACCTCTCAGGTTTCTCGCTGGACATCATTGTTACTGACATTCCATGTCACGCTACAAGCTTTTCATATCTATTATATTAACACTATCAGGTTGTCATCCCGATAATTCATCAGAAACCCATTTATTAATCCATTCATAACATTCCTTACTTCACATTCCATAGTTGCTTTCCCAGTCTTTTCTTTATCAATCACATCCTTCTTATTATCTGATATTTATTTACCTCTGTTATTTACTTCCACCTTCATCTCCTTATTGAGACATCTTTTGCACTTGGCACCTCCTTTTTGGTATCCCGTCACATTTACTCTATAATCATCACATTATTCCAATTTAAAACCTCTGAAATAAATCTGGCCGATTCCTTTATCTTAGATCCAATATAATCTACTTCTATCAACTTGTTTCTCCTCACTTATTCTTTTCTACCCGCGGTTTTCCATAGGTTGTCTTTCATAAGTCAGACCAGGTCGTACACCTACCTGCTCGCACTCTTATCATCTGTTGAGTATCTGCATTTTACTAGTGTAGCTTTGCCACATGAAACACGTTACTACCATGCTATAAGCTTTGGGGGTAAAACTGGCTCGAATGCCACCTTTCGAACACTTTTTAAACTCTCAGGTGGCCTAATAAGTCTCGGGCTCAACTGCCCTTCTCTCTAAGTCTCATTAATTCTTTCTACGGGAATACATTTAGCATCATGAATCATCAACCTCATATTCTCTATCTTGTTTGCGCAGAAGTACACTAACACAAACTTGCTTTGTCATTCGTCAACATGCGATTTAGCTTATCAATAGCAGCGCTTTCTTTATCTTTACGTTGTCATCTAGTTTCTTAGAAGAATCACCATCGCTTGTTGCTTACGTAGTGCGTTAATATCTAACCATACGGGTTTCAATCCTTTAGGGAGACAAAGTAATCACTATTCCTTATCCATAAGGAACACTTCCTGAACTTGATGTAGATATTACATGAAGTAGATAAAATTGCAAAAGAGCTTCAAGCATCACAGCTAAGTCAGGTTGTTGAAACTATCACTCATGCATCTTCCATAAAAGACTGGAAACTTAATGGTTTACTTCGTCAATATTGTATCATGGTCCTGGTTTGCCTCGAAATGGGACCTTCTAAGATATGTAATATGCTTAAGACTCATCAGGAATCGAATCTTTACTTAAACTACTATTACCGTCGATTCTTACACAATCATCAGAAGGAATGTCAATTCCTCCACTCTGATATGACCTTCAAGGTCCTTCCAAATATCATTCTGTTTCTTCGGTATGAACATTTGTAATTATTCCTCTATACTTAGACTATCGGCCACCTCATTGGCCTTTCCTGATAATAATAATTTCTGGTAATCCTTGTTCTCTGGATACATTTCAATTCAAATTTTTCTACCTCATTCTCATCACTGTTGGGTGAAAGCATTCTCCCTTAATGCTCTGCTGAAGGAGAAAAAAAAAATATAACTATCAGTCTTTTTCCATAAGTCATTGCTTTCACCTTCCCGTGGGAATTTTATCAAAGTTACCCTCAATCATACCTAGGATATTTGTTTTCTTAGTTCTTTCTTGTTCTAGGATAATCTCAACCTTCTTTGGTTCCATCCATACCTCATCATGGTTTCATACATGCCTCAGCTGGCATTATTGTTATCGTGTCCTACATTCTCTACCAAACTTCTATTTTGAAACTCAGAATGTTAACTTTTTCCTTGTAAGGTTTCTTAGGTCGTCCTCATCATTCCTCCTGTATTTTCTAGGTACAGGGTATATCAAAGTGTCATTGATCAATACTCTAATAATTCTATCTATATTCTTTCCAGAACTCTTTTTTTTTAATCCTTACAGGTCATTGTTGCCTTAGCAAATCCCACTCATATCATCTGAATTCACAATGTCTTTATTAGGGTTAATGCCATCCCTTATGCATTCCCCAGGGTTTGTCTTAATTTATGGATATCCTATCCTTAATTCAACTGCCAAGGAATTCTTGCATCCTATAATTGGCAATCAGATCATGTATCCTTAATAAGGGTCTCTTTTCAATCGTTCTCATTTGATAATCGATCGGTGGCTTAATGCTAACCTCTTCTTTCAGATAGATGTCAGCATATTTGACCTTCCAAAAGACAGCGTATGTCTATCTACTCTCTTACAGAACTTGGTAAAGGATGTTTTGGAAGATATTGGTCGAGTTCAACGTGAATCTCTTAGTACTTATCGTTCTTCGCAAAGGTACTTGCCTCAGACAAAATTTCTACAGCATACTGATGAATCTCTGACCTTTTCTATACTCTTTTCATAAACATTCATTGTTTACTTTCCTTAGTCATAATATATTCATGGTATTTATAATACCCTAACATCATACATCTCAAATCACTATACTCTTGAACAATCATATACACATGAATCACTTTAGTACGGGTGACCCCATTCCAAAAACGTCTAGTATATTCCTAATCAAAACATGGATTGCAAGGGTTCAGTAGAAGATTCCTACGATCTCATTAATGTTTCCTTTATATCAGAAGCCCTTGCAGTCGGTACTTACTTAGAAGCAACCCTGCTTTGTTCTTTCATTGCTGGTCTAGTCACTTGATAATCCTTTGTGACTTGCCCTCAACTGGCCACACTAAAATTATATATGATTTTAGGGGTTGGCTAATTTAGCATTACTTTTCTAGTAATTGCTGGCATAGTGCCTTCTACTTTGATACCTTTCTACCTTTCCAAAACTTTACTCCATATAAGTCTTAATCGACTTCTCGGCACCGTCTCTGGTCACCTTTCCTCTACTTTTATCTTTACAACTATTCTTTTCAATCCCACGTGCCACGCAAGCTTACCATTCCTGGCATAACAGCCTTTTCACTTAAGTCAATCCCGGAGGTTCTTAGTCCGGCTGGATTCTTACTTACATTTCCTGTTTCCGTCCAATCTTACTTCATCATTTTATCTCTACCATCGATTGTAATACTCATGGTCCGTCTATTAACCCATATGACAGCAACCTTACCCAATCCACAGGGTTCGCTCCAGTTTCCATTCTCTTCAATGATGTTCTCTGATAATCAGAACGACAAGGTTTGCCAAAATTTGCCGAATTCCTTTCCAGAATCAGGGAAATTTTGGTCAATCTATCCACCTACTGGTAACATTAAGATGACCAGTTTTGAAACCTGATGAATAATCCTATGAACCACCAAGCAGGTAGAACCATAAGCAGTCATAGTTAACGAAATAATCGTCATCAGATTGGAAGTTTAACCACTGGAGAGGAACCAATTATATACATCCCTTAGAAGGGAATCAACAGTCTCAAACTGAAACCTGCCACAACATCTTGATACCTATATGTCCTGATATTCAATATTACCAAATGTTAGTCTACCTGACTACTAGTCTCAGAAGGAACATTACCGTCGGAGTTGGTTGTTCCACAAAATTGGCACTACTAAGGCCATCCGATCTGGTGGACCGTGCTGTCCGAATGCATCCGCAAGTACTTTGTCGTGCTGCGCAAGCACACATCCTAATCTTTTATGTGAAGCATCATTGGAAGCACAAAGTCTCCTTTTTCCATTAAGCAATGCCAACTCTTGGTCATTACCAATTTCATCTTTTAGCTCTAGGAAGATTTTCTCACATTTTTCTCTTTAACTGTTGATCGTATTACTTGATCCATTATAATTCTGCGTCGGAGTAAACTTGAGGTAACTACTATAATCCATTCAACGAAAAGAAAGAATTTAATATTCCTCTGAATCACATGCATCTAACGTTTCTGGTTCATCATTTAACTGTATTGCGATAACTCTATACTCCGTCTCTGACAATAGTCTCATTACGAGTTCATCTTGACTCACTGGTCTTATCTTCCGGTAGGTTCTGAGATCATTGTCTTGATTACTACTTCCTTATATAACTTTATACAATCATGCTGTCACTTCCCAATGTTTTCACTTTCTAACTGATTCATTCATAAAATGGACATTTTCCTGAATAAAAAAACTTCATTAACCTCACTTTGGTTCCGTAAATTACAACATATGACATCTGCCTTCTCATGGCGAATTATTACTGACAATATTCATACTAATTCATTTATCAAATGATGTGGCACTTACTGCCTCTTCTCAACTATTTCTAGGGACTCTGTTCCTCGTCCTATATCGATGTCTTTGATAATCATATATCCCTCTAGCTCTTTCTTCGTTAATATGAAAGTCTCTAAGGATTCTTATCTATTCTCGTATAAGATCTCAAATGATTCTTCCAATCCGTCTTACTTGCTGGTACTACATCCAGTAGTCCGGCTATGAATCCAACACGAATCTTCAGTTCTCTTGCTAATAACTCAGTTCTTTATGCTCCCTTTTCTGAGCACTATACTTTAATCATCGCAGTCTTTCTGGCTGCAGCCCTCATTCCTCAAGGTTAAGCTCCTTATCCTAACAGGATTTTTTTTCCTTATCTGCTGGAACCTCTTCCGGGTCTCCAGTAGGGTACGCCATTGAATTACCCGCTGATCTTCAGCATATAAAGCATCATCGCGCTGCTGCTCGTATGCCTCAAGGTTTGTCGCCTTACTCGTCGATACGATATCGAGCTAAGTTACTATTATGATACTTAAGAGTTCCCATAAGGGTTTTATATGTCATCACTACATTAAGTAGCCCGACTATGAACTTGGCAAGAGTTCTAATTATCTTAGTGAATTCATTGTTTTAACGTCGCCTCATCTCTGGGGTTTATAACGTACGCTCTGATACCACTTCTGTAACACCCCCAGATCCAGGGTCAGAGATCTGGTCGTTACGGTCTCAATATCCATCCAAAAAAAAACCAACATAATTTAAATTACAACCTTGTGACCCAAAACAACAATATAAAACACACCCGTTATAGTCCCAGAGATGAAATCAGAGTAACAACCAAATTTTATTAAACACATTATGAGTTCTTACAACCCAAAAGAATTTTAATATAAATACATCCTCTTTGCCTTCCATTTACATGAGTCATACTAGACCATATACTTGGTACTGAAAGAATAAATTTATCCTACCAATAGCTTTCTCTTCGGCTCTTGTTGTCTCATCGTCCTCGCCAGCATCGAGTGCGCCTTGTGCGAGTCATCTGGTCTAGCTGTTGTTGTGATATAATAATAAAGCAAGGGTGAGCAATAGCCCACCAACAATAATTTTAACTGAACGATAATATATAACAGTTCAAAAGTATCTTTCAAACCATATGCCATGCATTTACGGAAATGATGCCAGTAATATGAACGATGAAGTTACATGGTAACTCAAAATATAAATATATGAGGGAATATCTGCTATGTCGAAAATAAGCAAGATATTATAAAGAGGAACTTGCAAGGAAAATTTTGCAATTCCAGTTACGAACACTTTTCCAGCTCTGCCAACAGTAATCATGTTGTAGGAAATAAATAAGTTTGGATGATGAACCAATGATGGAGTATTCACCGCGCCCGCTGTTCCAATCTTGATGATCAGTCAAGATCGTACAGCTCAAATTAGATTTACTACCGGTAGAAGGAAGAACTGACGGCTTTACTTGTCTACCGCCTTACTAGCTCTCCCAGGCCAACGGTTGGGCCAAAGGGGATGGACCGGCGCTACTCGGCCTCTTACACGACTCCTAGTTCCAATAGAATTCATGATTCTGAATGTAACGTTCGTCCCCCTTTCCCCAAGTATAATACTTGTTGATAAGACTCTACAAAGTAGACGTATCTAGTTGGAAAGGAAAATTCACCAATAACTTCCAAGATATTTCTTGGTAACGAACATCAACTTGTTCCAACAATCTTACCCCTCGAAAGATGAGAAGGTAAACACAGACTTAATGAGTCCATAGCAACCAAGTTGCGAGTGAAGAGGATAAATTATGACCGGGAAGTCAACAAGATAAATAACATTGCTCAAGTAGGTTCCCCTATAATATGGAAGTTTGAGCGAGCATTTAAATCCTTTTAAGATAGATTTAAATGAAAAAGAAAGAGTTGGGAACCTTTCCTTGATAAAATAGTCGTAAAAAGACTCCGAAATATTTTACATAATATCTGGAGGTGGAAGGTAATCTCCGAATAATATAAATTATTTTAAAAGGAATTTTAAAAGAATTAAATAAATATTCCAAGAATATTTATTTACTCAATAATAATTATGGAATATTATTAACTCATAATATTGCTCGTAAGTAATCCTCGAATGAATATATGGAATTATTTAATAAATAAATCCCTCCTTAAATGAATATTCGAAATAATATTCATTAAATAATTAAACTCCAATAAATATTTAAAATAGTATTCAATAAATAAGTCAAACCTTAAATGAATATTTGAAAATAATGTTCATTTAATATTTACTCTTTTAAATGAATAACCAAATAGCATTCATTTAATAAATAATCTTCTAAATGAATATCCAAATAATATTCATTTAGTAATCAAAACTTTAAAGGAATAATCGAAATAATATTCCTTAAGTAAATAGAACTTCCAATGAATATTTTAAAATAATATTCATTAAGTACATAAAACCTTAAATGAATATTCGAAAGTAATATTCATTTAATAAATAACATTCTAAAGAATATCAAAATAATATTCATTAAATATCAACTCTAAATGAATATTCAAAATTAACATTCATTTATTATCTCTCGACTAAGATCATACTCGAATAACATTACTCGAAATATTTCCAAGTAATTGATACTTTATGGAATATAATAACGTTTAACAATAACCTTCCTCGGATAAATAATAATCTGTCGTTGGAATCCCTCCGGGTTTCCACGACTATCTATAACTCAAAATACCGACTCCCGGTCTATATTTAGAATGAATATCATATGCCCTTCGCTAAGGGTCTTACCAAAACAATCCGGCTTATTACTGATAAATCGTATTTAGTCTATAAGCCGATATCAATTCAGGGAACAAGTATCACAAAAACCAGAGTCACAATATAATTGGAAACAGGCATGCATGCGATGGCATATGTAAAACAGAAATCATATACATATATTATCACAACAACAGGTTTAAAGGTTTGAACACTTGCCTGGTAATTGAGCACGGGTGGGGGTAGTGGTAGGGTGTCCCAAGTCAGCTCGGCGATCTATAATAGTCAAGAAATTCGAGATTAATCACTTAACATTTTTCAAAAGGTTAAGTATTAACTTAAGTCGAAACATGTTTTCGAATTATCTCGTTATACCCCTTTTTAGTGTAACTCTTTTTATTACCGATACGATTTGACATTTGTTCGTCATTAAGACATGTCATCGTACTCACACTTAGTGTATACTTAAGTCGTATAAGTTCTAAATTTGATCGATTACGAACCAAGATTATATCTCGAGTTTTATCGCTCGTTTTCTACGTTATAACCAAAGTTATACTTTTAAGGGGTTCGTTCGCGTTTAACCTAGATTCGAACATTTTTATAAAATCGAAAAATGATCCGATTCACATGAGGTTTTCTCTCACACCTCCCTTTTTACCTCTAGTATTTAATTACCAAGATTCGCCACTGACTTACGTATTTTACGAGGGTTCATTTTTAATTACGAATTCTCGGTTACGGTTTCGAACTACTTTTAGTAAACCGACCGTAACTCCTAAACCGTAAGTCCGTTTCACACGATCTTTATATCAAAACGAAGCTTATAACATGATCTATCCTATCATGGCAGAAAACGAAGCCAAACAGGGAGTTACATGTTCTGTCAAAATCGTTTTCTTAAGGTTAACGAAATTTTTGCATTACGACGGCTATAAATCGAACATTTCAAAAATCATAACAACAATACCAAGCCACACCGGGCATCCATACAATTTATACACATGTTACACATCTTCAACTGTCCAAGAACATCTACTTTACCATCATAATCCTCATATCTTTTATATCAAAGAATCACCACATAATCAAGCTTATAATACACTAACAACATAGCTAAGCTTAAGTCACTCAAGAACATGCTTAAATCTTCAAAACAAAGCTAGGGTTTCAAATGGATTACCTTCCTTGGGATATGTTCTAGCCTCACTAAGCTTGGTAGAGTCCTTGCCTAGCTTTAAGTTAGCTAAGATCATCCAAAAGAAACCAAGAAATCGATGTTAGTTCATGGAGGTTACTATTCACCCTCCACTTGAATGATTTATTTGAAAATGGAAAAAGTGGAGATTGAAGCTAAGATTTCTAGGAGATCTATTATATGAAATTTAATACTCACCATAAAAGTTTGGAGATTTAATAAGGAGTGGAAGTTGGGTTTTGAAATCTTAAAACTCCATTTTCATAAGAAAATTCGAAGTGCCCATGTTCATGAGGAAAACCAGAGCGATCTTCACGAATTTATTTGACCATCCAAACGATCTTCAAAAATTATGAAATTAAATCCACAACTTCATCTTGATGTGTAGAAGCTCCATGATTTTTAGATGAGTATAACTGGGTGAAAAAAATTCGAAACGACCCCGTGCTCTAGAAATCTGAACTGCTGGAAAAAGAAAATGGGGGAGAGAACTAGCTTGGCTTCTTGATTACTCTTGCATAAAGTGAAATAACAATAATGCTAGATATTTTGGTGGATGCATCTTATCTTCCAAAAGTGATGACATCACTAAGCTTAAGTCATCAATTGAACAAGTGTTGGTTGTTTATGGTGTTGGTGATGTAATTAAGCTAAATACTTGGTTTGTTTTCTAAGTATGCTAGTTACCTTGTAACTACTTGGTCACTTGGTCATATCCACTTGCACATGCATGCATCTTAGCTCACTGCTTGCTCTTTTGTTCGTTTATTACTCCATTTCATTGGTCGTTCGGAGGAATATCTCAAATATTTCTTGTTAGAGTTTTACCGAAAACTTTCTTAATATTTACACTACTATTCTCATTCCTCCTTTATAATACTTAGATTTAAATCTCTTAAATCTTTTTAATAAATCCTTAAGTCTTACAGTGTCCAGGGAAATCTCGGAGAAAATAAAAGTACGGTTTTTCAGAATCCGACAGCTTTTACATACACTTATTTTCCTCCTGGATCACTAATACGAACTCGGAAATCCGTTCCGAATACTTCTATATAGTGTCGTCTCATAATATTTTACTTCCACCAAAAACACTATTCATTCTTTATTCTTCCTTTATTTCCTATATTTATGACAATGTCCTTGTTCTTTCTCGGGCGGTCCTTAACCCTTTCACGGAACCACTAGACTAATCGTTATCGATCTGGATGACATGAGAATATTCTCTTGCTTGGAATTTCCATATCTTATTCCCCTAGGAGATAGATTATTCTTACCTAAGTTGTCAACCATTAGCATTCTCCATGACATATAAGTATTTGAATCCATATCCATTCCATTCATTCATTAGAGCTGGTGACCTTGTGGTCGGAATCATTGTTCCTCATTTTATCAGTACTTAATAAAAAGTTTTAATTATATCCAAAATTTGGGGTTCTTACAAAAATAATAGTCTGACCACCCGGCCGTTCCAAATTCTGCAAACTGGTTGCTAGTCCCAATATCTTCTTGGTAACTTGAATGGGTGGGTTGAGGGTGCATATTATAACCGTAACCGTACGGGTCATCCTCTTGTACCTTATCGGCTTCCAAAAATAAAGAAACATCACCTAAACCCATCACCATCGTACGAGGGATGCTCAACAGCCTATCCACGTCCATATCCGAGGTAATTTGCCCTACTAAAAAATGTGATGCAACATTTCCTATGCCAACTTGGGGGTATTTATAATTCATTTTTACATCCCAATTATTTGGATTTATGCCCATAACCTCATAAACAATACCCCTAAAATCTTCATACTTCTTTCCCAACATAACATAACGTTGATCACCCGGATCTTTCGAATATCGAATATCATCCCCCCCCCCCCGTCTAATAATTCTTCCACTCCAAAAGAAATTTACAATAACGTAATTTTCCATTCTCCTGAATATTTTAAATGAAGTTAAGAACATTATCTTACTATTTAACTAATTTGTAACTAACAATGCAGAAGCATATATAAAAGTATACAAACACTTAACTTAAATTAGATGTCAATTTAAACAAAATTAAGTTTGTAAAAACGTAAGTATTGTGTACCTTAAATGGGACGAGGCAAGCTAGCAACGATCGAAATTAGCTAGCATGCTTGGAGCCAAAGAGGAAATAAATGGACAGCCATAAAGAAAACAAAGAGGAAATAAATGTTGTGATGAAAACAAACGGATAGAAAGAGTTGTTAATATAAAGACTTTTGGATAAGATATGAAAGCAGTTGAATGGTGGAACCCTGATTTTTTCGAGCCTGGATCCTCTGTCCCCTTTTTCGTGTCCCCTTCTGTGTCCCCTGTACAAAAAGAGTGCCCCTGGCAGGGCCCCTTTATTAAAAAATATTATTATTATTATTTTTTAATACAGGGGCCCTGCCAGGGGCACTCTTTTTGTACAGGGGACACAGAAGGGGACACGAAGAAGGGGACAGAGGATCCTTACCCGATTTTTTCTGACGTATGGTGGATAAGATAAGATTTGTATATGTTTCAAAATCTCAAAATTATTCATTAAAGTTTTAAATTATAATATTATTCATTATTCATTAATTTTATAATATTATTCATTACTCATTAAATTCTAAAATTATTCATTATTTTTTTTGATATATTTATTATTATTAATAATAATATTTATTAGTAATATTACATATTATTAGTAATAATAATAAATATTATTAATATTAGTAATTTAGTATTATTACTAATATTTAATATTAGTAAATATAAAAAAGTATAAAAAACAGGACGACAACTGTTTTAACAGAAAACGCCAATTTGAATGGTGAATTCTCTAGGTTTTAACAGATATCGCAAGTTTGGCTGGCGAATGCTGTTGCCAACGTTTTGCATGTACGCCAGTTTAATTGGCGTATCCCATTGTATATATTAAGTTTAGCACAAGGACACAGCTACAAAAAATGAAAAAGTTGAATGGTCATTTCAGTACTTTATCCTACAAAGATGAGTTATCTTTTCAGTTCAAGCAGGATCAATAAAACATGAGAACCCCACCCTGACAACCCCACTTGCAAGTGGGTTGTATATGTATGTATGTATATATATATATATATGACCTTCCATATTGGTTCAGTGCAAATTAATTTACCAAGTACAACAGAAATATGTCATCCTCTACAAATCGCAATTGGTTGCTCGGAGAAAGAAATGATGACTACCGGCGTCTAAGACGAAGCGATCCAGTGGAATATTTTGCTGGCGTTCGTCGAGAATGGGCATATCGGCGTAAGGAATCGGAACGTTTGCGAAATGACCTAATTGCTATGGGTGCAAGGGTCCCTATTCGTCATTCGCTCGACATGTTTCCGCGTATTGGTGAATCATCGGGTTGGAATGATTATAAGCGTAAAGTCATTCGAGCTGTGAAACAGATACGAATTGAGAACAACCGAATGTTGTTACGTAGAACTCATCACTATATCTATCAACTTGCCAAAGACTCCGTTCGTGCAAGTGGGAGAGAGCTGACAGCCGTTGAGGAACAACATCTTCAACAAAATCCATGTTACATCTCTGATGATTACATGTCCGACGAAGAAATTTAATTAAGTACTAGTCAATTATTTAAGTTTTAAATTTTTCTATTATGTATTTGTAGTGTGCTTTTTTCTATTATGTATTTGTAGTGTGTATTTTTCTATTATGATGATGTTATGGTGTGTAAGAAAAATACGTAAAAAATTAAAACATCACATTCCACATCATCAAACTACATGAATACAAGAAATACAAATGAATATCCGTAGAGGACATTCTTTAGGGGAAACTAAAAAAACCACATTTTATCATAGATGAAGAAAATAATCTTCATCTTCATCATCAGCATCATCTTCCTCATCCTCCTCCACGGAGTCCTCGTACTCATTCTTATTCTCATCGGTTGATTCATCGAGACTAGCGAACGGATTATCAGGCTCAATCCCATCCTCCTCCACGGAGTCCTCGCAGTCATTCTCATTTTCATCTGTTGATTCAAACTGATGGCGAGTTAGTTCTCTGACTCGTTGTGTAAGAACCCAGATTTTGGGTGGAATTAAAACTTTTATGTATTTAATGATGTAAGAATGAATAGTGGATATGGCTACAGTGTAATAATTGATAATTGGGAAAGAATGAATGGAATTCGACTTTATTATGTTTATGTCTTGAAGAATGCTAAAGGGTGACAACATAGGTAAGAATAATCTATCTTCTAAAGGAATAAGATATGGCAACTTCAAGCAAGAGAATACTCTCATGTCATCCAGATCGATAACGATTAATCCAGTAGTTCCGTAAAAAGGTTAAGGAACGATCGAAAGAGAATACGGACAATTATACAACCCTAAGAGAACAAGTAAAGAATACAGAATGAATAGTGTTTTGGTGGGAGTATATAATAATATGAGACGACACTATATAGAAGTATTCGGAACGGATTTCCGAGTTCGTATTAGTGATCCAGGGGGAAAATAAGTGTATGTAAAAGCTGTCGGATTCTGAAAAACCGCACTTTTATTTTCTCCGAGAGTTCCCTGGACACTGATAGCCTTAAGTATTTAACGAATGGATTAAAGGAATATAAAATGGAAAGTTAGAATGAAAGATGGAGAATGAAAGTATTAATATTAAAGAGGATTCCCGGTAAACCCTAATTAGAAATCCGTGAAATATTCTCACGAACGATCAATCGAAACGGGTAATAACCGGACACAGAAACAAGCAGAGGAAGCAAGAGTCTTGTGCAAGCTACTAGTATAAATATCTAGTAACTAAACTAGAAGCAAGGAACTAGCACCTTAGAGGAAGAACCAAGTACTTAGCAAGTAACTACCTAGTTAAGCATTAACCACCACAAAACCAACACATGTCTTGCCATTTGATCATCCAACCCCTCATCACTTTATTAAAGTGACTTTTACAAGATATTATGTTGTAAGTGGATGAGAGTGAAGGAGATTAAAACACAAAAATCAAAAGAACCAAGCAACTTTCTCCCCCCCCCCTGCAAAGAACCATTCGGCCACTTCCATTAATTCCAAATCCAAACTCAACCTTCCCACCATTTTTTGTTCTTGAAATAATTAAGGTGAGTCTTACATTTCATAAAACTTATCTCCTCAAAATCTTAGCTTCAAACTCATCCATTTCCATTTTCAAATAAATCATTCAAGAGGAGCATGAATAGTGTTCTTCTTGAACTAACTTGGTTTTCTTGATTTTTCATGGTTGATATAGCAAGCATAATCACTCCTAAGGACCATACAAGGCTTAGTAAGGCTATATCACTATCTAAGGAAGGTATAAAGCTCTTGAAACCCTAACCCTTGTTTGAGATTTAAGCATGTTTTTGATAGTTATAACTTAGTTATGGTTATGTTAAAGTTATAAGCATGATTATGTATGGATTTTGGATTAATGATGTAAATAGCTAGATGAACGGAAAGGCATTTCTTGGCCTCAGTTCATGTGTATAAGTCATATATATGTTGTTTGGGTTGGATGCTATGTTTATGGGAAGATTCGAAATTGATAGATATTCGATTTACAGCCGTTATAATGCCCGATTTTACAATACCATGTTTTGTATGCCATTTTCCATGTCGAACCCCTACTGTCCAGAGACCTTATCTGCCATGATAGGATAGGTAATGTTCTAAGCTTCGTTTTGATATAAAGATCACGTGAAACGGACTTACGGTTTAGGATTTATGACCAAATTACTAAAAGTAGTTCGAATCCGTAAACGAAAGTTCGTAACTGAAATTGAACCCTCGTAAGCTATGTAACGTCATGGCGAATCTTGGTAAATAAATACTAGGGGTAAGAAGGAAGGTGTGAAAGAAAACCGTATGTCAAAAAGAGCATTTTTCGATTTATTAAAAATGTTCGAGTCAAGGTTAAACGCGAACGAACCCCTAAAAGACCACTCTTTTATAACTTTGGTAAAACACTTAGAAAACGGGCGATAAAACTCGGAGTATAATATTGGTTCGTAACGATCAACCTTAGAACTCATATGACTTAAGTATGTCCCAAGTATAAGTGCAGTGACATGTCGTATTAACAAACGAATGTCGGGTCGGATCAGTGATAATAAGTAATCCACTAAAAAGGGGTATAACGAGATAATTCGAGAACGTGTTTCGATTTAAGTATAACTTAACTTTTAATATGTTAAGTGATTAATCCCGAATGGCTTGGCTATTTATAGATCACCAGGCTGAACCGGGACCCGCTACCACTTCCCCTTACCGTACTCGACCACCAGGCAAGTTTCAATTCCCTTCTTTTAGGCTGTTGTTGTGATTGAATAAATAGATATATATGATTGCTGATATACATATGCCATTGCATGCATGCCTACTTTCAAGTTGAATTGATATACTTGTTCCCTGAATGTTATTGTTGGCTTATAAGCTAGATAGTTAGATATCAGTTATAAGCCGAGGATTGTAAGACCCTCATAGAAGGGCATATACATCTTATTAATCAAATATAGACCGGGAGTCAATATTCCTTGATATATCGAGATTACCTCGGAAGAAAGTATTTAAGTAAATATTTTCTATTATTCAAGCGACGAATATTATTTGAATATTCGTTCGAGATTATTTATTTAATGATCCTTACTTCAAATAATTATTTGAACGTAACTATTCAACGAATAATATTTCTCAATATTCATTCAGAGTCGAATTGATTATCGACTATTATTTCGAATATTCTTCTAAAGATGAGACTATTAAATGAATATTAATTGGATATTCTTTTAGAATATTATTTTATTAAATAAATATTACTTTTGAATATTCATTTAAGATATTAAATACTTGATGAATATTATTTTAATATTCATCTGAAGCTTGAATTAATTATCGAATATTATCTCGAATATTCCTTAAGGCTTGGATTACTAAATGAATATTACTTGATATTCATTTAGGATATTATTCATTAAATGAATATCACTTTTGAATATTCATTTAAATTCCTAATTAATTATGAATATTACCTTAAATATTCTTTTCAGGTCTTAATAATTAATGAATATTGTTTTGAATATTCATTTAAATATTTATTTATTCAATAAATATTCTCCTGATATTTCTTCAGGGATTATTTTGAAAAATACTCTGATTAAAGATATTCTTTCATATTCCCAAATATTCTTTAAATATTCTAACTCAATAAATATTCTCTGAATATTTATTCCCTACTTAGAATAATCTCGATAAGGTTTATCTTCTTCGATTATTACAGAAAATATCTCGGAGTCATATTATTATTAATCTTATATCAAGAAAGGTTCTCAGACATCATTCTTCTTTGAGTCTATCTCCTTAATAATAAGGGAACCTTACTTGGAAAAATGTTATTTATCTTGTCGACTTCCCGGTCATAAAGTATTCCCTTCACCCGCAACTCGGGTGCTGTTGACTTATTAAGTCGTTGCTTACCTTCTCATCTTTCGAGGGGTAAGATTACTGGAACAAGTTGATATCCGTTACCAAGTAATAGCTTGGGAGTTATTGGTAAATTTTCCTTTCCAACTAGATACGACTACTTTGTGGAGTCTTATCAACAAGTATTATACTTGGGGAAAGGGGGACGAACGTTACATTCAGAATCATGAATTCTATTTGAACTAGGAGTCGTGTAAGAGGCCGAGTAGCGCCGGTCCATCCCCTTTGGCCCAACCGTTGGCCGGGGAGAGCTAGTAAGGCGGTATACAAGTAAAGTCGTCAGTTCTTCCTTCTACCGGTAGTAAATCTAAATTGAGCTGTACGATCTCGACTGATCATCAAGATTGGAACAGCGGGCGCGGTGAATACTTCATCATTGGTTCATCATCCAAATTTATTTATTTCCTGCAACATGATTACTGTTGGCAGAGTTGGAAAAGTGTCATAACTGGAATTGCAACCTTTTCTTGCAAGTTCCTCTTCTTAATAACAATAAGAATATCTCGCTTACTTTGATGTAGCAGATATTTCTTCAAACAAATACTTTCAGTTACCTTGTAACTTCATCGTTCATATTATACTGGCATCATTTCCGTAAATGCATGGCATATGGTTTGAAAGATAGCTTCGAACTGTTTTAAATTACCGTTCAGTTATATATTTGTTGGTGGGCTTTCGCTCACCCTTGCTTTGTTTATATTATGTCACAACAACAGCTAGGGCAGATGGCTCGCGTCAGGCGCACTCGGCGCAAGCAGGTTACCCGACCCACCGGACTACCCGCTGAGATGCTAGCCGCCATTGCTGAGGTAGCATAGTTAGACAGCTTTTGTTTCCTGTTTAACTATATGTATAATTAATGTAATTAACGGCAAAACTTTTAAACCTATGATGTTATCCTTTTGGGATTGTAATAACTTTTATTCGTAACCCTTTAATGTAAGACTTATTTCAATTTCATCT
The DNA here is from genome assembly GCA_036435485.1 of Saposhnikovia divaricata. Taxonomy (NCBI): domain Eukaryota; kingdom Viridiplantae; phylum Streptophyta; class Magnoliopsida; order Apiales; family Apiaceae; genus Saposhnikovia; species Saposhnikovia divaricata. The sequence continues at coordinate 60,763,932 of CM071595.1, read as the reverse complement.
CTTGGACTATAACTGATGTGTGTGTGAGTGGTAATTATTGTGGGGTCACAGCATGTGATTTATTTATTGTGGACTCAAGTCAAGTATTATGAATGGATCTAAGACCGTAACCACCAGATCCCTGACCCCGGATCTGGGGGTGTTACAGAGATGGTATCAGAGCGAGAGTTATATATCCCAAGAGATGATACGACGTTATATAATAATAAATTCAATAATATAATAAGAACCCTTGCCAGGTTCACCTAAAACCCTTACGGGAACTTTTTAAGTATCATGATAGTAACATAGTTCGTCTTGTGTAGGCGAGCGACTTGTCGGCCCAGGAGGCAGCTGCGAGACAGCATGATGAGGACATGTTCCGGACTAGGGACCCATACTATGAGCACTTGCCTGAGGAGGATACTGAGCCTGAGGAGGAGGATGTTGAGGTGGTCCAGGTTGAGGCTGATACTGATGTGATCGAGTCTGAGGAGGAGGACCCTGAGGAGGTCCAGGATGATGCTGACACAGATGTTGTTGAGACTGAGGGGGAGGAGGACCCGGAGGGGATCCAGACAGGACAGGATGCTGAGTTAGTAGTTGAGGATGATGATTATTGGGTTGTGACTGAGATCAGGACTTTGGGAGGTGACACTGACATGACCACGGATCAGGTGGTGCCGGTAGATGAGGGTGTTGAGGGAGATATAGATGAGCCAGTAGTTGGTGCTATAGGGAGTTCTGGACTTTTTGTGCCACTCCTCCCTGTTGAGAGAGCCCCTACCCCACCACCACTACCTGTGAGCCCGTACCCCGACGAGTTTGAGGAGCTTACCCCAGAGCCCCAGCAGACAGAGACTGCCGCCCCAGCTGAGCCATCCACCCCACCTCATGCCCCGATAGGAGGAGTCCCAGTATGTGTTCACAACTTGATTGTGAACGGGCTTTATAGAGAGTTGTCTGTGGCAGATGCCAGGTTGGCAGAGTCTAGGAGTGAGTTAGCAGCAAAGAGAGCCGCCCGGATGAGGGTGCAGGGCAGGAGGACTATCAGTGACAGAGTTGGGTTTAGGGCTGTGACCCGCATCGAGCTGAGGGCTCGGGTGAGGGTGCGACAGTTGCCTACTGATGGGCATGGTAGGGTAGACAGAGCAGAGGCTGAGGAGGTTTTCCGCATCGCCATGGGGAGGGTTCGGAGGATGTTTCGTCGTGGCGGCTGATTTCAGATGTAGTGATGCAGTGGTCTAGTTGTCTAGTCATGTACGGACATAGTAGTGCCGACTTTTGTAGGGATGGTTTTCTTGTACTTGTTTTCCCTTTTTGCAGACTAGATAGATAGACAGCATATTTCACTTTTGACTTGTTGTTGTTGTTAGGATGGCTGTACTTTAAACTATCGTTGTAACTCGGATGTTGTACCTTTTCGGTACTTGGTATATATTTGTTTCCATTTCGGTCATTACAATTTTGTTGGGATGTGATCACGAGTTATTAGCATATGTATTACTTTTCGATTAAGTTGCCATGAGATATAAAACTGTGGGATTTTAAAACCCAATCATGTAAAGAAATGTGCAAGGAAAAATCCTTTAAAACAGGTAAGTGAACCTAATGTATAATTTTCCAAATTTTCAGTAAAATTCCTCCAAGACGAATGGGCACTAGGGCTAACCCCCGCGAATCTACTGACCAAGAGAGTCACAACCTGAAAGGCAGAGTGTATAAACTTGTAACACTATATCTAATGTAACTCAACTAAAGGAAAAGACACTTAACCAGAAGACAATCAAGAACAGGAAGTCACAAGAAATCAACACTAAATGAAGACAAGGTAATTGATACAATTAAACATGCTAACTATGATCAAGCCAAGAAGAAATCATTGAGAGAAGTTCAAGTCAAAGTTGTTCATGCCTCAGTGATTTGATAAATCAAGAATCAAGATCATAACTATTAGTATCAACAAGACCAATTGATTTCAAGTGAAGAAGAAGGAAAGCAAATATTGGAAAGCCAAGTTATTCAGTGAATATGGTAATTTATTCAAGAAGCAGAAACACTATCAAGACTAGTCACTTATGAACCAGACCAGTGCATCAAGTGTCAGGACATTGATAGCAAGTTTATGTCAGTAATAAAGAACCATGTTCAAGAGCTTGTTGAAGAATAAAGAAGACATGAAGATATCACAAGTTCAAGATGTGCATTGAAGTTTCAAGTTGAAGACCAGAATATTTTCTAAGTACTAAATGTTCTGGATGGCTAAGTAGAAATTCTCAAGTAGAAGTTCTACTTAGGAATTTCGAGATAGCCAAGTAGAAGTTCTACTTAGGAATTTCGAGATAGCCAAGTAGAAGTTCTACTTAGGAATTTCGAGATAGCCAAGTAGAAGTTCTACTTAGGAATTTCGAGATAGTCAAGTAGAAGTTCTACTTAGGAATTTCGAGATAGCCAAGTAGAAGTTCCACTTAGGAATTTCGAGATAGCCAAGTAGAAATTCTCAAGTAGAAGTTCTACTTAGGTGCAGCTTCAACATGACACATGGCATCTTCTGATTGGCAGATTTCCAAGCTTTCAAGTTAAGGCAAGATTTATGTGGACACCACTGGGCCACGTACATCTTAGTTGTTGAAGACTACAGGACATAGACTACATGTAGTATAAATAGAAGTACTTGTGTAATGTTTTATTAAGAATAGAGAGAGCAATATTTGAGAAAAACACAAGAGAAAGAGAGAGTGCATTCACAGAGCTTAGAATCCTTCACTTCTCTCTGAACTTCTGTTATACTTTGTAATGAATGTTGTAGCAACCCTTTCAAGTTATATATAAAGAAATATATTCCTTGAATCTGTGTGCTCATTTATTGCATCGTTTTTATTGCTTCTCATATTCGAAAAGTTGTATTCACCCCCCCTCTACAACACATTTGGACCTAACAATTGGTATCAGAGCTATATGTTTAACATACAAAACATAGATCCTTGTGTTGAGTAGAAGAATCGTGAGTTTTCATTTTTCAGATCTACTTTTCATTTTCTCGAAAAGTGTGTTTTAATTCGTTGGTAGTGAAAACTCATCTGAAAAATTATTTAAATACTCCAGGTGTGATTATTTAGCTTGGGTGTATTTTAATTAATTTTTGTGAATTTATCTGGGTTAGTTCATATTTGGTGTTCTTGAGTGTTCATCATCTGTTCTTATCAAAGAATACAACCCAACAACTTTTTGATCTCCTTTTCAATAGTAAAAGAATAAAAAGGTGGTTTTTGGACTTTTTGATTTACTTTATTCGGCCGAAAGTAAAAGACATACTCAGTACCTAGCAAGTGGGTTAGGTGGGTTTGGTGAGTAAAGCATCTAAAGTCAAAAGGTGTTAAAGTGATAATATTGTTTATTCAATATTTAAAGAAATCTGCAGAAAATTATTCTAAGGACAAAAGTTCTACATAGAATTTCTACTTGAGAATTTCTACATAGAATTTCGACTTGGCAATTTCGACTTGGTGATTTCGACTTGGCAATTTCGACTTGGCAATTTCGACTTGGCAATTTCGACTTGGTAATTTCGACTTGGCAATTTCGACTTGAACAAAATTTCGACTTAGAGAAATTTCGACTTAGGCTAAAGTTCTACATACATATTCTGCATAGCCTAGTCTTGGGTACTTAGAAACTTTTAGTGACCAGAATTCAAATGGCTCCTAAAAATGCATTCAAGATCCCAATGTTCAACAGAGATCACTATGAAGAGTGGGTTTCCAGAATGAGACTATATCTAGAGACTGTTAACCCTGAATATCTTGAAGTCCTTGACAAGGGTAAATTTGTTCCAATGGTGGTTATTCCTTCACATACGGAAGGAGGGGTGGTTATAGCACCCCGGTCTGAGCCCAAAAAGGCAGCGGACTTTTCGGATGCTGATAAAGAGCAAATAGCTTTGGATACTGCCGTACGACAAACCTTGATGGAATCTCTTGATCATGAAATGTTCAACATAGTCAAAGGTTTGACTACAGAGAAGAAGATTTGGGACAAGATAGAAGTTGTCATGGAAGGATCTGCAGAGGTCAGAAATAACAAGACACTCATACTCAAGATGGAGTATGACACCTTTAGAATACGGAAAGGAGAAGGCATTACAGAAGTCTATCTACGATTCAGTCAGTTGGTATTGGATTTGAATCTGAGAGGTGTGACTCTCCCCATGGTTGAAACAAATACGAGATATCTGAGGAACCAGCCAAAAAGCATTGAGCATAGGGTCTACGCAATCAGAGAAACCAGAGATTTGCATACAACTTCTCTGGAAGAGTATTATGGAATATTAAAGACCTATGAGCTGGAAACGCTTCAAGATCAAGCATGGGACAATGATTCAAAGTCAAAAGAAAGTGCATCAGGATTAGTTGCTGATGAGGAAGAGTCTAAGAAGGCAATGGTTGCAGCAAAGCCTAAATCATCACTTGCACCACATCAAGTTGATAATGATGACGAGTGCGCATCTGACAGTGATGATGACTACTACACCCAAGAAGAGCTGGACAACATGGACGATAGTGTCGTGGCATACATGGCAAGGAAGTTCAGCAACATGAGATTTAGAAAGAGCAACCGACCACAGAGAAAATCTTCATCTTATTATCGGGCTGCTAAGGGTGGTGGTAGTTCGTCAGGCTACAAAGGAAAAGGCAAGAATACCAGCTACAAATCTCCTTTGGATTTCAAAATGAAGTTCAAATGCTATAATTGTGGTGAAGCTGGACACTTTGCCTCGGACTGCAAAAACCCTAAACAGACTTATCCAAAAGAAACATTTGAAGCTCTCAAAAGCAACTATGAAGCACTGTTGAAGGAAAGACATGGAAAACGAGCTTTATTGGTGACAGAAGGAAGAGCTTGGGATGATTCAGATGAGGAAGATGTTACTCATGTAGCGAACTTTGCGCTCATGGCTGAGACATCAGAGGAACCAGAGGTACCAGTTCTGACTCTTAAAGTAGAAATGTCTATTGATGATTATAAAGAACAGAACGGGGCTCTTAGTGAAGAGATCTATATGTTGTGCAAAAGCCTAGACTCTTCTCAAAAGGAACAGAAAATACTTGTTGCCAAATGCAGAATGCTTGAGGCAAAAGTGGAAGAGCTAGAGGCTGCTTGCACTGTAGATACTTCTCTAAGAGACTTTATTAAATCTCTGGAACACAAGCTCGTCCTTAAGGAAGAAGTAGAAGCATGTCTTAGGAACAATCTAGCTGAGTTAGAAACTAAATGCGAAGCATACAAACTAGCTGCTAGTAAAGTGTATGTAGATAATGACACATTTAAGAAAATAACTAGAGTAGGTATAGGACTTGATTATTCTGACCTTCCTAAGAAAGAAGGAAAGAGACCTATTGACCCTAGTTCCAGTGACCTTAAAAAGGAAACACCTAGTATTCTTAAATCGGCTGTCAAACCTATCTACAAACATCTTGTTCCTAGAATAGAAGAAGAAGAGACTGAATTGATAGCTAGATATGAGATTGAGATGGAAGATCGCCAGAAAGAACAACCTGTAACTCCTATTAAACAAGTGAAAATCAATTTCCCTAGAGATGAATCTAGACTGGGATTAGGAGCTAAGGCTGTTAAACAACAAGGAAAGAAAGAAAAAGGCATAAAAGAGGTTAAGGCTGAACGAATAAAGAAAGCATGTTATCATTGTAAATCTACTGAACATCTTTCTTATGCATGCAAAGCTAACATGAATGTTCCTGCTGCACATGCCATGCCTACCACACATACAATGAATAATCTGCATCAGAATCATGCACAGTGTGGTCAACCTAACTGTATGCCATGCACTTTTAATATCATGCAAACTTTTGTGCATTTAATGAATGCATCTAGCCAGTCATGCTCAAATACTGTTGCTAGTTCAAATATCAAGAAAAAGTATGGTAGAGCCAAGACTGTCAGTCCTCCTAAAGTTAGGAGTGACAAACCTTCTCCTAAGACTGACAAATCTGTCAAGTCTGAGAAAGGAAAGGAGATAGTCGAAAGCTTTAGTAATGTGAAGAAAAGTGCATCTCCTGTTGTTAAATCTGTTGATTCTCGATCTTATCGAAAAGCCGGGCCCAATCAAAGTTGGGTTCCGAAGAATGTCTAATCAATCTGTCATTGCAGGGCATTAAGCAGAATAGAAATAAAGTTATATGGGTGCTAGACAGTGGAGCATCGAGGCATATGACTGGAAACAAGTCCCTGCTTACAGAGTTGGTTATGAAGGCTGGCCCTTATGTTACCTTTGGAGATGACAGCATAGGTGTGACAAAGGGATATGGCAAACTGAAAACTGGAAATGTCATCATTGAAGATATCTCCTATGTTGAGGGACTAAAGCACAATCTGTTGAGTATAAGTCAATTCTGTGACAAAGGTTACGAAATTGTCTTCAACAAGAAAGGTGTCTCAATCACTCACATCAAGGAAGGTTCACTAGCTTTGAGAGGAGTTCGAAAGGCAGATCTTTTTGTTGCAGATATGGATTCAGCAAATCAGAATGAGGTCACCTGTTTCTACAGCAAAGCCTCGGATGATGAAAGCTGGTTATGGCACAAAAAGCTATCTCACTTAAACTTCAAAACGATGAATGCTCTCGCGAGGCGAGAATTGGTTAGAGATCTACCTCAAATGGAGTTCGCTCCGGAAGGACTCTGTGAAGCTTGTGAAATGGGAAAGTCGAAGCGAGCATCGCATAAAAGCAAAGAAATTTCTAGTATTACTGAGCCTCTACAACTTCTTCATATGGATTTGTTTGGCCCAGTGAATGTCCTATCTTTGTCTAGGAAAAGATATGCTTTGGTAATCGTGGATGACTTCTCCAAGTATACATGGGTATTGTTCGCAATGACGAAAGACGAAGTACCTTTCTTAATCATTGATCACATCACTCAAATTGAGAATGTTTCAACACTTACTGTGAAGACGATTAGATCAGACAATGGCACTGAATTCAAAAACGCAGTGCTAAATGACTTCTGTGTATCTAAGGGAATACGTCGTCAGTATTCAGCCCCGAGAACTCCACAGCAAAATGGAGTAGTTGAAAGGAAGAATAGAACTCTGGTTGAAGCAGCAAGAACTTTGTTGTATGATTCAAAACTTCCTTTGTATTTCTGGGCCGAAGCAGTGAGTACCGTTTGTTACACTCAAAATAGAACCTTGATCATAAAAGATAAAGAAAAGACATCATGTGAGCTAATGAACAACAGAAGACCAACAATCAAATACTTTCATGTCTTCGGAGCAAAATGCTATGTGCTTATAGATGATGAAAATCTAGGCAAGTTTGCAGCAAAAGCTCGTGAAGGAATCTTTGTTGGTTACTCTACAGACGTGGTGGCAGCTTATAGAGTGTTCTTGGTGAATGATCGAAAAGTGACTGAAAGCTACAACGTCAGATTCGACGATACCAAACTCTCATCAATTTCAAGAGATTCTAGTGAACCTGAGTCCCTAAAATTTCAGAATCTGGACTTAGAAGATCTTGAAGATGAACCTGAGTTGGTTGTTCCATTAAATGTTCCAAGCGTACATGAAGAACCTGAGTCTAGTGAACAAGCTAATTCTACAAGATCAGGAGAGACTTCTTCAGTACCAACCGGCAACAACTCAGGGGGAGTAAATAGCAGCTCAAGGACTATTGTTCAAGGCTCGAGTCGAGTTGACTCTAGTTCTGTAGGAGCTGGCACTAACTCAGGGGGAGTTAGTGAAAATAATCTAAGTAGTCAGCACCCCAACTCAGAAAGTCAAGCTGAATCATCAAGACAATTTCCAGGTGAACGAGTATGGAATAGAGACCATCCGTTTGAGTTAATTATTGGTGATCCAGATGCTGGTGTGACTACTAGAAGAACTGCAAGAGCTGACATGGCTAATATCTCCTTATATTCTGGGTTCTTATCCAAGCTTGAACCTAAAGAAATAGAAGAAGCTCTTGGCGATGCTGATTGGGTGATTGCAATGCAAGAGGAACTCAATCAGTTTGAAAGGCAGAAAGTTTGGAAACTGGTACCCCGACCAAAGAACAAATCCGTAATTGGAGCTAGGTGGGTATTCAGAAATAAACTGGATGAAAACGGACTTGTAACACGAAACAAGGCTCGTTTGGTTGCAAAAGGTTATTCTCAGCGAGAAGGAATTGATTATGATGAAACCTATGCACCGGTTGCAAGACTTGAGGCAGTCAGGATGTTCTTGGCATTTGCAGCACATAAGAACTTCAAGGTATTCCAGATGGACGTGAAAAGTGCCTTCCTGAACGGAGAGTTAGAAGAAGAAGTGTATCTGGAACAGCCGCCCGGCTTCGTTGATCCAGAACATGCAGATTTTGTGTATCTACTCTTCAAATCTGTCTATGGCCTCAGGCAATCCCCAAGGCGATGGAATGAAACCCTATCTCTATTCTTAATTGAAAATGGTTTTGTTAGGGGAGTAATTGATAAAACATTGTTCTATAAAGTTGTGAGAAATGACTTAATACTTGTTCAAGTATATGTGGACGATATTATTTTTGGGTCATCAAATGAGCGCTTGTGCGAGAAATTTGCCAAGCTAATGCAGGAAAAATATGAGATGAGCATGATGGGAGAGCTGTCCTTCTTCCTTGGATTACAGATCAGTCAGAGAAAAGATGGTATCTTTATCTGTCAATCCAAGTACGTCAGAGATTTACTCAAGAAGTATAATCTAGAAGATGCATCAGCAGCTAAGACTCCCATGGCAACAGCCACGAAGCTTGATGAAGACAAATCAGGTAAATCAGTTGACATCACAAGCTATCGAGGTATGATTGGCTCACTCCTCTATTTAACTGCAAGTAGACCAGATATAATGTTCGCAACTTGTTTATGTGCAAGGTTCCAAGCGGATCCTAGAGAATCACATCTCGTAGCCGTCAAAAGAATTTTTAGGTATCTCAAGGGCACACCAAATCTAGGGATTTGGTACCCAAAAGATACAGGTTTTAATCTTATTGGCTATTCGGATTCAGACTATGCAGGTTGCAGGATTGATAGGAAAAGCACATCTGGTGCTTGCCAATTTCTTGGCAGAAGATTGGTGTCCTGGCAAAGTAAAAAGCAACATACAGTATCTACTTCTACTGCTGAAGCTGAGTACATTGCTGCTGGAAGCTGTGTAGCTCAAATACTGTGGATGAGGAACCAATTGAAGGATTATGGCATGGAGCACAAGAAAATTCCAATCATGTGTGACAACACAAGTGCCATTGCCATAACCAACAATCCTGTAGATCACTCAAGAACAAAGCACATCGACATAAGGTATCACTTCATAAGAGAACATGTCGAGGAGGGGACTGTGGAGCTACATTTTGTGCCCACAATGCAACAAATTGCAGATATATTCACCAAACCTCTTGATGAAGTAACATTCAATAGGTTGGTTGGTGAATTGGGAATGCTTAACACAAGTTAGTAAAGCCTTCTATCTGTAAAATCCATGTTTATGTTTATATGTGCAAGCTACTCAATCATTATGTGCTTAGACTTTAATATGCCTAATTAATGATTGTTATAGGTTGCATATAGTGTGTTTTTGCATGAATTCATTGTGGTTTAAGTGTCTTTTATAGCACAAATCTTTGAATTTATGCTTGTTAGATTGCATGATCATAGGGGGAGTTAAATTCATAATATTCTAAATATTGCATGATTTTTAGATGAATTTACCTATGATTTTCATGTAATTAAAGGCCTTAGAATTATCAAGGAATGTTTTAATTATGTCATATATTAAAAATCCTTGAATTGATATTTATATTTATTTGGCAATTTAATTGTTGAAAAATCTAAGTATCTTCAAAATTTCGAGTTAGTCTCTATCTCGAAACTCATGTAGAAATTCGACTTGAATTTCGACTTGAGCTTCCAGGGTGAAGTTTTGAAAATTCTAAGTCTGGGAAGAATTTCGAGTTAGTACCTATCTCAGGACACATCCAGAAACAATTCTTCCATGTGGAATGGAATTACTTTTTCGAGGCCATCACAAGATGTTTTCGGGCACGAGAAAAAGATTTCCATCAAATTTCCATTCCCATACAAACCTTTGGAATAGCCCTAGCACGAGAACTGGACATAAATTATGGACGCATAGTTCTCGGTGAGATAGTGGCTTCAATGGGATCTCCTGCAAGCAGAGACCTCTCCACAACTGACGTTGTCTGCTGGTTTCCTCGATTCCTACAATTGCTCATTAATGATCTAATACCGAAGGAAGCTCTTGAGGTTAGACAGAGATTTGCCAGAAGCCCAACATCTCAACCGCTAGGGATGGGCACTAAGTCACTGTCCACAATTAACAATCAGGATAAACATCACGGGAAACCAATGTCAATTCCTGATACCCTACAGACGTGGCTTACATATGATGCAGGGGTTACCAATTTGGAAGCATCATCGCAAGTTTCATCACATGCTCAGAATCCTTCTGCTCATGCTGAGGCATTTGAAGGGATTCCTGATGAGGGAAGCGATGACGAACAAGGTAATGAATCAGGTAATCTCTCTCTGCATACTACTCACTCCTCTTCCTACATATCTGATTCCGAGACCCAAGATTCTGCTAGCCCGCAGGATCTATCCCAGGGTGAGAGCCATATTTCTGACTCTGAGTCTGACACACATTCATATTCTCTTTCACCCCTGATAACGGAAGTCAGAAAGCCTTCACATCTAGATGTAGGAAATGATGAGGAGAGTGACCCCGAAGAGCAGCCTCTTATTCGCAAGAAAGCCAAATTTTCTCATGCTGCTACTTCAAAACCTCAGTCAAACCCTAGCGTGTCACACACAACCACTCCACCTCACGAGAGTGGTTCACCCCATGAACAATCTGCACATAGGGATTTTGATTTTGGTGAGGATGATGTACCCCTTAAAGATACTGTTGCTTCAAGGGGTCATGAAGTTTTAAGAACTTCAGCCGTACCTTCACCGGTACGTACTGATGCTGCAAAGAGGATCGGTTCTGATGTTGTACAAGAACACTTTGCAGCCTCTCAGCCTGAGATTCCAACTCAGGAACAAACAGTAATTGATCCCATAACTGTCAACAACATTTCTTATCAAATGTCTGCAGGTACAGCTTCATTATTTGGATCAATCATTGAAGACATATACGAGCGTGAGACAGGGAGTGTGTGTGAGAGGTTAGGGAGAGAGGGACCTTCATTTTTAAGGCCCGAAACCGAGCGTCAAATACTAACAGAACGAGTATTAGAGCGAGGTCACCCAAACCAAACACCGTCCCTTAACATTGAAAATCTGGAAACGCGTATGACTTCAATGGAGAATAAAATGGAGCAGTTCGGGCAGTCGATGGGGCAGTTGGGGATTAATGTTGGAAACAATCAACGGGCTCTAGACGACTACGCAGCAAGAATGTCAAGTCAAGCTGATGCTTTTAAAACTTTGACAAATCAGGTCAATGACTTGGGCCATGCTGGTGGTGTCTAAGGAAACACTCTCAATGAGAGGATGGGGGCAATGGAGTCTACAATGCATGCTATGGCTGTGGAGATCAGTAGATTGATGTTCGCATTCAGAAGTTTTGTGCCCCCTGAGTGTTTCGAGTCCCAGCAACCTCCCCCCGATAGTGGTGCAGGTGGAGCAGGTGGTGCTAGTGGAGCGGGAGCCTCTGGTTCTGGTTTTGGAGGTTCTTATGCAGCTGGTGGATCTGCACACCAAGGTGGAGCTCAGGATAACTCACCTAAGGGGGAGAGTGGAATGGAGACGAGACAGCAGGCAGTTTACATCGAAGAAATTGAAGAACCCGCTGATCTTGTCAAGGAGACAGAAATTGAGCCTGCTGTTGTTAAAGAGGCTCTGAGGACAGAAATTGAGCCTGCTGTTGCTGAAGAGGCTCTGAGGAGGAGAAAGGGTAAGGCAATAATGGTTGAAGAAGATGAACCAGTTATTGACCTGAGTCATCAGGAAATAGTACAGGAGGTACTAGACTCAGATTCTGATATGGAAGACGTACCTTTCGCACATGCTGTAAAACGATCTTTGAAGGAACAAGGTGGAGGTGCTGGTATGTCTTTCGGAATGCCTGAAGAAGATCCTGTTGATGAAGAAACCCTGCAGTCTCAACAGTTAGCCTTGGAACAAGCTCAGTTCCATAAAATGAAGATGTTACAAGATCATGCTGCGTTCCTAGAAAAGAAAGGGGAGCTACAAGGGAAGCAGTATGATCATGAGCTTGCAAGGCTAGCTGATCCTCAAGTTGATATGGACAAGCGAAGGATAGGGCAGAAATGGGATGAAGCAAGGAAGATATTGATGAGACCCTGTACGAAAGGAGTTCATAATAACGAGGCAGATGACCTGTTCTACAACCTGAATTTACAGAATCCAATGACTTCGGACTACATCAGTGCATTGAAGAGATTAATTTCTAAAGTCAGGGTTGGATACAATGCTACGCTCAAGGAATGGCAGGTTATTTTGTCTTTGGTAGAAGGTGTCCCAACATCTTTCTTATATGTGGATGACCATTTCATAACGAGAAGATCTGCGTCAGAGTTGTACTTGCTAGCAACTAAAATTCAATACTCTCAATCTCAGGAGCTAAGCATTCTGTATAGGGATCAGTTAATGCAGCTAGCAGAGGACAATGGACCAGAAATCTCAGTACATCCTAATGTTGTCCGTATGGTGGTTCAAGGAAAGATGAAGATGGTGAGCATGGAGGAAAAGGACTTAATGGAACTTTCAGTGGAATCTCTTAAAGCTGTATGTAGACAAATGATGGGTAAGGGATTCGCCTCTGAGCTTAAAGATAAATCCGTGAGGATCATTGAAAGAGTCATATTCTTGAAGAGCAATGAGGTGTGGAAGTGTGATGTCATTGCTCCAAACCCTCTCGACAACGTGAAGATTGAGCCGGAGCTGATAGAAAAGAAATGGAATATTCTTCAAGCAATGAAGAATGTAGATGAAGCTTTGACTCTTCCTTCTGGAGAACTGGAACAAGGAGAAATAAGGGAGGCAGTTGGCGTTCCAGGGAAAGATAGTGTATACTGGATACACTCTTATGCTGATGATACAGCTGATGCCTTAGCATACATAGATGCAGACCAGAAACAAACACTCTTGCATATGAGTAGACAATGGCTGCTACAGACTCAAGATGCTGCATTTCTAGAGAAAGTGTTATATGTGTTCAAATGGGGCGAAGTGGAAGACAAGTTTGTTGAAGAAAAGCATAGACTCATGAGTTACCTGTCTGAAGTAATTGTGGAGAAGAAGCGAATGGAGCGAGATGCGGCTAGTGTCTATAATACTGACCGTGTCAAGGGCTACCCCAAGATGATATATCGTTATCTCAAAGCCACTAAATCTCATTGGAAACCTCAGCTCATAATGAAGAACTTTGAGGAAATTCCAAAGATCAGGACTACTCAGGAGGTTGATAAACTCAGAAGGCTTTTCAAACATCCTAACCCAGAGCCCAGGAACCCTCTAGAAATGGAAGCTGTAAGTCTGTTGAATGCTAGGTGGAAGCAGCTTCACGATCCAGTGTACAAGAAAGAACAGCAGCAGAAGGAGAAGCGCAAAAGGCAGAAAGAAGAGAGAGACCAAGATGCTGAAGCTAGAAAGAGGAAACGGAATTAGGGTTAAAGGTCAGAGTGGTGTGAACTTGAAGTTGGAAAAACTTCATGTCTTTCGGTTGCTTTAACTCACTTGAGGAAATTCACCTTAGAGTGAATCCAATAAGGTGATATAAGTTTGACTAGAAGGTATGAAATAATCCAGGTGATAGGAATCATTCAAATGATCTTTAATTCGAGGTTCGAATTCTGTTTCTAGTTTTTTAAGTTCTTTGCATTGTTTTCAAGTACTTTTCAATTGTATATTATTCAAGACTGTAATGTTAATTATCTTTTCTCGTCTCATTGTTTAGTTGAGTTATCCTTCATTAATTTGAATGTCATTGTTAGACAATCAAATTGGGGGAGATTGAAAGGCAGAGTGTATAAACTTGTAACACTATATCTAATGTAACTCAACTAAAGGAAAAGACACTTAACCAGAAGACAATCAAGAACAGGAAGTCACAAGAAATCAACACTAAATGAAGACAAGGTAATTGATACAATTAAACATGCTAACTATGATCAAGCCAAGAAGAAATCATTGAGAGAAGTTCAAGTCAAAGTTGTCCATGCCTCAGTGATTTGATAAATCAAGAATCAAGATCATAACTATTAGTATCAACAAGACCAATTGATTTCAAGTGAAGAAGAAGGAAAGCAAATATTGGAAAGCCAAGTTATTCAGTGAATATGGTAATTTATTCAAGAAGCAGAAACACTATCAAGACTAGTCACTTATGAACCAGACCAGTGCATCAAGTGTCAGGACATTGATAGCAAGTTTATGTCAGTAATAAAGAACCATGTTCAAGAGCTTGTTGAAGAATAAAGAAGACATGAAGATATCACAAGTTCAAGATGTGCATTGAAGTTTCAAGTTGAAGACCAGAATATTTTCTAAGTACTAAATGTTCTGGATGGCTAAGTAGAAATTCTCAAGTAGAAGTTCTACTTAGGAATTTCGAGATAGCCAAGTAGAAGTTCTACTTAGGAATTTCGAGATAGCCAAGTAGAAGTTCTACTTAGGAATTTCGAGATAGTCAAGTAGAAGTTCTACTTAGGAATTTCGAGATAGCCAAGTAGAAGTTCTACTTATGAATTTCGAGATAGCCAAGTAGAAGTTCTACTTAGGAATTTCGAGATAGTCAAGTAGAAGTTCTACTTAGGAATTTCGAGATAGCCAAGTAGAAGTTCCACTTAGGAATTTCGAGATAGCCAAGTAGAAATTCTCAAGTAGAAGTTCTACTTAGGTGCAGCTTCAACATGACACATGGCATCTTCTGATTGGCAGATTTCCAAGCTTTCAAGTTAAGGCAAGATTTATGTGGACACCACTGGGCCACGTACATCTTAGCTGTTGAAGACTACAGGACATAGACTACATGTAGTATAAATAGAAGTACTTGTGTAATGTTTTATTAAGAATAGAGAGAGCAATATTTGAGAAAAACACAAGAGAAAGAGAGAGTGCATTCACAGAGCTTAGAATCCTTCACTTCTCTCTGAACTTCTGTTATACTTTGTAATGAATGTTGTAGCAACCCTTTCAAGTTATATATAAAGAAATATATTCCTTGAATCTGTGTGCTCATTTATTGCATCGTTTTTATTGCTTCTCATATTCGAAAAGTTGTATTCACCCCCCCTCTACAACACATTTGGACCTAACACAACCAACACGAGGAAAACCGTGAAAGTAGTGAGGAACAAGATCAGGACTATAATGAGCAAGAAGATTCCCAGTATGGAGCAGAGGATGAACCCCTGTACTCTGAAGAATTTGAAAGGGAAATAGAGGGTGGAGAAACTGAAGTAGAACAGGAAGGGGAGAACCAGGGCGGAAACCCCATGGGCCAGTTTATGGATCTACTTAGGCAGAATTTGAACCAATACCCCCAACCACCACCAAGCAACAACACTTCAGTGGTAAATTCCTTTAGGGCCTTTAAGTCCCTTAAGCCCCCAGAGTTCCACGGATCGGCTGATCCCGTTGAGGCGAGGGCCTGGATCAAGGAAATGGAAAAGTCTTTTGAGATTCTGAGTATCAATGAGGCTCAGAAGACTGTTTTTGCTACTTACCTACTAAAGGGAGAGGCCAATTATTGGTGGGAAGCCAAGAAAAACATGGAGACTGATGCTGTCATAGCCTGGGAAAGGTTCAAACAATTATTCCTGGAGAAGTACTTCCCGAAGTTCATGAAAACCCAGATGGAACTTAAGTTCTTGGAACTGAAACAGAACAATATGTCAGTGGCTGACTATGAGGCTAAATTTACTGAGCTATCGAGATTTGTGCCAGAGTTTGTAGACACAGAAGAGAAGAAAGCTAACAGGTTTCAACAAGGGCTGAAACAGTGGATCCAGAATAGGGTGGCTATTTTAGAGATTACAGATTATGCCACCTTGGTGCAGAAGGCAACCATTGTGGAGGCTGGTAGTGATCAGATGCAGAGAGAGAGAGAGAGAAAGGGGGGATAAAGAGAAAGCATGTTAGTATGGGCGGAAGATCCGCTGGAGGAAAACCCCCAACCAAGTTTAATCGAGGAGCGGTTTCCCTACCAGGGAGGAATGTAGGGTTTAAACCATCTGCGAGCGTAAGTGTGAGCCAGGGCGGCCACCAATCAGGAATGTCCCGTTCCAACCCTTCTCGACCTCCATTGCCATTGTGTGCTACTTGTGGGAAGAGGCACTCCGGGGTGTGCAACCTGAAGCAGATAAACTGTTATAAGTGTGGGCGAGCTGGGCATTATGCTACCTCTTGCACCACGGTCATCCCTAGCAGCACAACCTGTTTCCAGTGTGGACAGCGAGGGCACATGAGGAAGGATTGCCCAAAGAGCAAACCAGCAGCATCAGGAGCAAGCAAGGTTGCCTCAAATAGGCCACCGACTGCTAAGACTTTCAATATGTCAGTACAAGATGCCGTGAGGGACACAGATGTGATAGCAGGTACTTTTTCTCTCAATTCAGTCAGTGCAAATGTCTTATTTGATTCAGGAGCAACTAAGTCTTTTATATCTAGAGATTTTGCGCATAAGTTGAAACTTAAAACCCAGCAACTAAGAGATTCCTTACAAGTAGAAATAGCTAATCAGGAAATCGTACCGGTTAATCAAATTCACCCCGATTGTAAGCTAGAAATAGGAGGACGATCCTTCTATGTCGATTTAATTCCTTTTAAGCTAGGGGAATTCGATGTCATTTTGGGTATGGATTGGTTGTCTCGCAATGATGCGCGGATAGATTGTAAAGGGAAAAAGGTTAAGTTGAAAACCCCAGGGAAGAAAGAAATAGTGTTTAAGGGGATGCGACAGACCCAGAAAATTCTGACTATGGCGCAAACCAAGAGATTGTTACGAAAAGGGAACGAGGCTTATTTAGCCTACGTTATAGATACTCAGAAGGAAGTGCCAAGATTGCAAGACATTCTAGTAGTTAATGAGTTCGAGGACGTGTTCCCACAAGATCTTCCTGGACTACCACCTGACACTACGCCAAAACTGTTAAAAGACATCACCCCTTTAACATCAGTTGCGTTTTTGACCGATGTTAAAGGTGTGTTTTACATCGGTTTTACTATAACTGATGTTAAAGTAGGTTTTAGACATCAGTTGCACTTTAAACCGATGTCTTAACTACTTTTTAAAAAAATAAAAAAACACGTGAACATTTCATTTCCCTCTAATATGTAAAATTTCAGCCCGCTTTCCCCCTTAGATATTTCAGACATTCCCCCCTTCAGACATTTCATTTCCCCGCTCACTGAAACCACACTATACTCCCGCTCCTCACTGAAACCGGCCACATTACTCCCATACACTCAAAATCTCAGTTCAATCTCACTCACAAACCCCCAAATGTGAAGAACCCTAGATTATAAACCCTAGATTACAAACCCCCAAATTAAACCCTAGATTTCAAAACCCCTCTTTCGAATCCCAATTATGTCGAACCCTACCTTTCGATTTCTGTTAATTGGTGCTCTTGGAGGCTATTAATTAGGTCGAATCTTAATTAGTAAGTAAGTATTTTCGATTTCGATTAGCAAGTATTTTTCGATTTCGATTTTTGTTTGAAAAATGTTTTTAATTTAAGTTTTTTTAGCAGATTGATTGATTCTTAAGCTTGGGTCATCTCGAAAGTAAGTGATTTTTCATATCTACTGTTATAGATGTATGCATGTCTATTTTTCTTGGAATTTTTGTATAGTAATTGATGTTTGCGCTGCTTCTTGTTGTGTAGGTCTCTATTGTTGTCTATAGGTCTGTATTTGGGTCATCTCTGTTTGTTTGGCTGCTGCTTCTTATTATCCAAAGTAAGTATCTAATTCTATTACTTTGCATGTGAATCTTTCTGAACTTATTAACATGTTTTGTTGTTTGATAACTTATTTGTGAACTTCATTTGCTTAGTTTGGTTGTTTTAGTGTTTTTGAATATATATTAGTAGTGTACCTGCTTATACTTGACTATATATAGGTAGTTTTTTTGTGTTCTGGATATCCACATATATATTAAACATTGCTTTCCGACTTCAATTAGTGGTTGCGGTGTGTCTAGCTAGTCTTTGTAATTTGTGTATTTGTTTTATAAATGATAATTGTGAATGTTTGGGATTTTGCATATTTGTTTGATAACTGATAATTAAATGCAATTTATATGGAGTTTATTTTAAGTGACATTGTTTTATTAATCTCCTTTTCTGGTTCTGCTTTTGAACACATATATAAAGAGGTGCTCTGTTTGTACCTCTGTTTTTCAAGCTTAATTTAACTCATTCCGTGGATGTTCACTTAGGCTTTAGGGTTTTCTGAAAGACACGGTTCCTAATTAAAAGGAACATAATTACATAATTTATATAAGATCTATAAGTAGTGAATAATATCAATTAAATAAATATAAATACAATAAAAGTTTCTTTGTCAAAATATGCAATGAACTATAGTTATACAACAGTTGTAATATCAAAGTATACAAAATAAGCCTTAATTAGAATAATTTAACGTACTATTTCAATTTAAATGGATATATTTATTACTAAGTTGTCTAGTTATATAAATTCATGTAGAACATAATATGCGACATAAATGAACATAATGTGAGAGATATTTAGGGAACTCGGGTGTGTACCTATAAATTTTTCTGCCATTTGACATCGGAAATTGTAGGTAGGCTATAGCTGTTGCAAAATATGGATAAGTCGTGGATTTCAGCGAAAAGAGACACATTAGAATATGAAGTTGGTGTTGAGAAGTTCTTGATGTATGCCGAACAAAATTGCAAAGATCCTAAGAAAATACCTTGTCCTTGTGCACGATGCGTTAATTTCAAGAAATTTTCAGTAAAAATAATTAGAGGACATTTGTATGAAAAAGGTTTTAGTTTGGGGTACACCAATTGGATTTGGCATGGGGAGAAGACTAGTAGAGGGGATAGTAAATTAGCGACTTCCTTATCTGCTGCTTCCGTTTCTTCTGCTTCCGCCTCTTCTTCAGAAGAGCGTATTCCTGATGCTGAATCGAAAATGCCGAATGTTTGTGAAGCAGCCTTTGACGATTTAGACAAAGAAACATTTGACTTCAAGAGGTTCGTGGAGGATGCTGAACAACCACTGTATGAGGGTAGTGATTCCAGTAAACTAGATTCAATGCTAAAACTGCATAACTGGAAAGCGAGATTTGGTATTAGCGATAATGCTTTTACCGAATTACTTAGTTCAGTTGGGTCATTACTTCCTAAAGATAATGTCTTGCCGGTTACTTCTTACGAAGCAAAGAAAATCTTATCTAACTTGGGCCTCGAATATACCAAAATCCATGCTTGCCCCAACGAATGCATTCTGTATTGGGGTGTAAATGTCGATGCTACCGAGTGCCCCAAGTGTCGTGTATCTCGATGGAAGAAAGTAAAGGATGGTACACCGAGGATTAACATTCCGGCCAAAGTTATGTGGTATTTCCCAATCATTCCCAGATTTAAACGACTGTTTAAATCTGCCTCTACCGCGAAACTGATGACTTGGCATGCTGAGCAAAGAGTTGAAGATGGACTAATGCGCCATCCAGCCGACTCCCCTTCATGGCGAAATGTTGATTACCTTTGGCCAGACTTTGCTAGTGAGCCAAGAAACATACGCTTAGCTTTGGCGGCGGATGGTATAAACCCGCATAACAATGGCCTAAACAATAGGTATTCTTGCTGGCCAGTAGTACTAACTACCTATAATCTTCCTCCATGGTTATGCATGAAGAGGAAGTTTATGATGTTAACAATTTTAGTCTCTGGTCCACATGAACCGGGTAATAACATTGACGTGTTCTTACAACCGTTGATTGAAGATTTGAAAAAACTTTGGCAAGAAGGTGAACCAAATGTTTACGATGCCTACACTAAGTCTTTTTTTACTCTAAGGGCAATATTGATGTGGACCATAAACGACTTTCCAGCATACGGAAATCTATCAGGTTGTGTAAATCAAGGTTATATGGCTTGTCCTTTATGTGGTGAGGATACTGTGGCTAAATATTTACCTCATAGCAGAAAAATGTGCTTTCAAGGTCATCGTCGTTATTTACCTCGACATCATCCTTATTGAAAGAAAAAGGCAGCTTTTAATGGTGAACAAGAGTTCGGAGAGAAACAAGAACCCCTTTCTGGAGAAGAGGTGTTAAGGCGGCAGGAGCGCATTGATTTTTCTTTTGGAAATGAAGCAAAGAAGTCAAAGAAAGTGGACTGTCCTTGGAAGAAAAAGTCAATATTTTTTGAGTTAGAATATTGGAAATATCATCATGTTCGTCATTGTCTCGATGTGATGCATGTTGAGAAAAACGTGTGCGATAATCTGATCGGGACTTTACTAAATATAAAATATAAGTCCAAAGATAGTGAGGCTTCCCGTAATGATATGATTGCAATGGGTGTTAGGACAGATTTGGCTCCACAAAAAGTAGGAAAAAGAACTTACTTGCCCCCTGCAGCTTACACTCTTTCAAAGGCAGAAAAAAGAAAAATGCTGTCATCACTCGCGTCGATGAAGCTTCCATATGGAAATTCATCGAACATAAAAAATTGTGTATCTTTGCCAGATTTGAAGTTGTTTGGGCTCAAGTCCCATGACTGTCACATACTTCTTCAACAGCTACTTCCAGTTTCAATTCGATCTATTCTTCCAAGACATGTGAGGGTTAGCATAATCAGATTGTGTTTCTTTTTCAACTCTTTGTGCAACAAAGTCGTCGATGTATCAAAATTGGATAAAATGCAAGCAGATGTGGTGTTGACCTTGTGTGAGCTGGAAAAGATATTTCCTCCATCTTTTTTCGATGTAATGATAATCTTACAGTCCACTTGGTTAGAGAATTGCGTTTGTGTGGACCTGTTTTTTATAGATGGATGTATCCATTTGAACGCTTCAATAAAGTGTTGAAAAGTTATGTACGGAACCGCTGTTATCCGGAAGGTTGTATAGCTGAGAGTTATTTAGGAGAAGAATCTGTGGAATTTTGTACGGAGTTTATAAAGAAGAGTTGTACAACTGCCGGCCTTCCAAAGGAGAAGGACAGGCTCTCTGGTCCCTTATCCATTGCAATAATGAAGTCGGTGGAAGAAAAAGAACGTGATGAGGCGCATCTACATGTTCTACAAAACAACGGTGAAGTGTATCCGTATATTATGTAACTTAGATTTTTTTTCCTATATATTGTTTTTGAGTAAGATTTTCTTTTAGTTAATAATTTATTTATATATTAATTTTGCAAGGATGCATAAGGAATATCTTGAAGGAATGTATCGAGGGAAAAAAAAATCGGCACAGTGGCTGATTGGAGAACACAATCGGCTATTTGCTGATTGGTTTAGAAATAAAGTTAGTAAAATGATCGAGGATCAAGAAGAGGTTTCAGAAACAGTAAGATGGTTGGCAGGCAAACCGTCGTTTTCTGTTTTAACTTATGAAGGTTTTCTGGTTAATGGCGTCCGCTACTTCACAAAGCACAGAGATGATGTAAGGGTTGTCCAAAATAGTGGCGTCTCTTTACTTGCAAGGACGGTCCAAGTCTCTAGTTCAAAGGATGTAAATCCCGTGGAAACTGAAATGACATTTTATGGCATAATTGAAGAAATATGGGAGTTGGATTACTATGCGTTCAAAGCCCCATTGTTCTTGTGTAAATGGGCTGACAGTGATAGAGGTGTAAAGGTCGATGATATTGGCTTCACACTTGTCGACCTTAGTCGACAAGGCCACAAGAATGATAAATACGTCTCTGTTGAACAAGTCAAGCAAGTTTTCTTTGTTGAAGATCCGGTTGATCCTACCTGGTCAGTCGTACTAACTTCAACATGTCGAGACTATCACGAGATTTACAACGACGATGATTTAGGAGACACTATAATGGAAAATCCTCCATTCTGCTCTAAAATCCCAACAGTCGATGTTTCTCCTGATGGAGATGATGATCCTAGTCTTGGAAATCAAAGACCGAATGTTGAGGGAATTTGGATTAAAAAGTGATTCGTTCTATGTAGCATTATTTTATGTTGTCCCACTCTTTTTCTACTGTTTAATTTAATTCATTTCTTAATGCAATTATTTTACTATGTAGTGGACACGATTCATGTTATTGTAGTTGATTCTTGCTAGTGGTAATTATATTAATATATAGGTGTTTACTAGTATACCAGTGAACAATTACGGTTTAAATTAGTTGTCGATGGAATTTTAATTTGGATCTAATCTTATAATTATTTTGGTGAATACTTGCTTGCATTTGTGTATTAAAGAGACCATTTTAAATTGACTGTTTTTTTTTTCTACAATTATTTACTTTGAATATTTTACTGAAGCACTTATATTTCAGGAATTTGCAGAAAGTAAAAGGAGTTACAAGGAATGGCAAAGAAACAGAAGAAATGCGAAAAACAATCGGGAAAGGGAATTAAGAGTCATGCAGATGGTGCAGACCCTCCCATCATAAACAATAAAGAAAAGCAGCAGGTGGAGGATGATGGAAAGCAGGTGGAGGTGAAAGCATTGAAAGGTCAAGGAGAAAACTCTACAAAAGCTGCCTCCCCCACCCCCGTAGAGTCAAACACGGGCACAGTTACTAGTACTGAATCTGCAAAAAAGAGAGCAGTGCGAGGTGTTTCTGGCATGCACAAAGTTGCCATGAAGAAAGCACAAGGGAAGAAGATTAAAATCAGGTACAATCGTAGTGGTGTTCCTATCGGAGAAACTAGATGCACGTTGCAGTCCTATGTAGGCATGCTAGCCAGGACAATGGCACCAATCGATATACCATCATGGCCAAAAGTGGATGATGATTTAAAAGCAAAAATATGGAGTGATGTTCAGGTAGAATTAAAATTTGTTTTAATTTTTGAATTGTAGCATATAACCATTTAAAAATGTTAGAAATTGTAGAATAATTGATTTTCCTCTGTTTTTCCTTCAGGGTACGTTCAAATTGGAACCGGAAAGTGAGCATTTTATTTTGATGTCTGCTGGTGCAAAGTGGAGACAGTTCAAGTCCAAGTTAACATGTGATTATGTGATGCCTTTTATTGGTCAAAAGAAAAAGTTAGCGAAGCCCCCGAGGAAGTATGCTTTTGTTGGTAAGGAGGCATGGAAAAGATTTGTTGCAACCAGGAACACCGATGATTGGAAGGTATGTGGTATAGGGCAGTAATATATGAAGTATGATGCGGGAACCTTGAATAATTCTCTATAAGCATGCATACTGATTAAAAGAATTAATTTTATGCAGGAACTTAATAAAGTGCAAAGTGAGAGAGTGAGTGAGCGAAAATATCCCCACAAGATGTCAAGGAAAGGATATGTTGGTGTGCAAGAGGAAGAAGTATGCATTTATAGAAAAAATTTATAATTTTTTTTCAAGCATTTTCATTTTTTAAGTGCCTGGTAACAATTTTTTTGTTTAATTCTTTTTGGCAGGAGGCGGCGGGACGGATGGATCCCGAGGAAGATCCTGATCGGGCAATTTTATGGAAACTTGGTCGTATGAAAGATAATGAAAATGATGAAGAACTAGCTGAGATATATGGCAGAATTGTAAGATTATTTTTTTCTTTTTATACTTTATTATTTCACGTCGAATTGAAGAGCAATCCATAATTTGAGTCATGCATTAACAGGATGATTTGCTCGAAAAGAAGCATACGGGTGAATTTGTTCCTAGCGGAATGAGTGATGTGCTGAGTACTGCATTGCAAACACCTGAGCATTCAGGTAGGGTAAGGGGAGTTGGAAGCTTCATCAGTCCATCAAAATACTTCAACATGCCAAAAAAGAGAAAGAACCAAAGTACTGAAAAAGAGACGAAGGATGAGCTTGAAAAAACAAAGGCTGAGCTTGAAAGAACAAAGGCCGAATTTTCATCGCAGATTTACGAGCTCAAGGCCATGATGGCCAGTTTTCAATCACCAAATTTATCTGACAAAGCAAGTTGTCCAGTACAACCACTTGATGAATTGATGGCCAACAATGAGGATGATGATATGTTTATTGTACCTGATCCCGTACGCCCCCCTTCTCCACCCGGAAACAAGGTAAAACAGTTACACCTGAATCAGTTTCTGATATGTTTATGGGACATGATTTGTGATGACGGATACTTACAATTTAACTCATATATCTAGGGTCCAAGAAAATGTGAGCTGGCAGTTGATAACATAGACAATAAGGTAGCTTTTGGTAGGGTTGTACCTGAAGCTGAAGCGGGTAAGTCGGTACATGGAGTGCCTCTGCAACCGGGACATGTTCGTGTCTCGGTTGATGGAGTCATCAAGGGAGATGCCTTGGTTCCGGTGCCCATAGTTGGTGAAATTGAGACCGTCCGCCAAGCTGTTGGGTCTTATTTAGCGTGGCCTCGGGACCTGGTCTCCTTCACCCCCACACTAGCTAAGGCATGTAGAGTTAATTAAGGATATTTTACAGTTGATCACTTGAATAATATGTAGATATATGAACTTGCATAATAAGAATTATATTTAGATATCATTTTATTGTTTATGTGCAGAAAAGGAAAAATGAAGTTCAGTCAACAAAGAAGCCAAAAAATGAATTAGACAGGCTGCATGAGATGTTTGCAAATGTGAATCCCGATAAAAAAGTTCCTCATCGCTTTAAGTTGTTGTACAAACATGCTGTTACCTAT
This sequence comes from Saposhnikovia divaricata, assembly GCA_036435485.1. Taxonomy (NCBI): domain Eukaryota; kingdom Viridiplantae; phylum Streptophyta; class Magnoliopsida; order Apiales; family Apiaceae; genus Saposhnikovia; species Saposhnikovia divaricata. The sequence continues at coordinate 60,739,117 of CM071595.1, read as the reverse complement.
ATGGCAGAAAAAGGAGATTCCATTCAGATTGGATGTGATGAAGATGTGTTTGGAGTTGCAAAAACTTTATACGTGGTGCATGAGAATGTAATTGATTTGTTGAAGTTTGGAATGATTGGCGGGGCTGTTATATCAACTTACATGGCGTAATTTTTCCCCTTCTCTTCAAAATTTTGTCTTAACTTTTTCTTATTTTAATACGAATATTTAGAGCAAAATGTTTATATTTAATCTGTAGGTATTTGTCTACTGTGGTTGTTGCGAGGAATTTGGATATGTTTGCGTTTGCTGATCCTGGAGCCACATTCAAATTGAATGATGATTTTCAAGCTTACATTGTTAATAGGCTGATGGCTGCACCTTCGCGGATATTATTCGTGCCTCATAATGAATAGTAAGCCTATCTAGTGTTTATAATTAATAGTATTTAGCCAGAAAAAAATAGTCTACTGTTAGTTTATAATTAACAACTGATTATTTTTATCATAAAACAGCTATCATTGGATTTTGGTATTGATTTGGGAATCAGAAATTTTCATTCTCAATCCATTGCATTCCAACAAGTTTGATGTGCTAGAAGCAGCGTTAGTACGGTAATACTTTTTTACCCTCTGATTTTTTACCCTTTGATATATCAGTGGATTTCTCTGGTTTAATGCTATTTCTTAATTAATACTCTTCTACAGAGCTGTCCGATCTTACAATGCTCAAACCGGACGTGTAAACAAAAATCCTAAAGTTAAAAATCTGCTGGTCAGTATTCTGCTCAATTTAACTTAGGTTATTTATAGTTTATTTCAATATATTTGGTTACACAGATCGATACTTTGGTTATTATTGGATTAGGGATCTCCTAAACAACCCGGTGGGACTGAATGTGGGTATGTAGTCATGCGCTACATGAAGGACATAATTGAAGACAAGGAAATGGAATTTATGACCAAGGTGTGTGGTTTAATTTCTGTGATTTAACAGAATATATTTAAGTATCTTGGTTTTGGGCGCATGCACAATTTTTAAAATGTTCTACTGACCTGTGTAATATTCATAGTGGGCTGCGAAGAATCGGAAGAGTATTTATACAGAGGAGGATCTTGACGTCGTTCGTTGTGAGGCACTTGATTATATCCAGGGATTCGTGTAATTATCAAGCCTTAGTCTGCTGCTTCTGCTGCTAGTATTTTGTTAAGTTTTCTAGCTAGCTAGTACTGTTATTTTAGTTAAGCAACTATTTTATGTACTTGAGGGTGGATGGTGTAATATTTGGATTGTTTTGGTTGGTGTACGTAGTAGATGATGTTAATGAATTATGTGAATGTTTTGTATTCCTTTTGGGTAATGTCAAATTGCTAACTTTGGTGAATGTTTCGTATACGGAATTACAATGTTGTTGTCGTTCTAATTATGAACGTGCATGCGGATTTTGATATTTTTGTGGTAATTTTTGGGCACATAATTATACAATTATAACATCACATTCTTATTGAAAAACGATGTTAAAACCCAGAACTGACATCAGTTGAGCCTATACCACATCACCTAAAAACTGATGTTTAATATTGAAATATCATGGATTTATTTTACATCGGTTAAAAAACGATGTGGTATATACTTTACAACATCGGTTTCCTATTAAACACGGATGTAGTATACACTTTACAACATCGGTTTCTTAACTAAAACCGATGTAGTACATGAGTTTAGACATCGGTTCTGATTTAAGAACCGATGTTGTTGACAACTATTAACATCGGTTGGAAACTGATGTAATAAGTAATTTTTAACATCGGCCCTGAACCGATGTAAAACACATAGACTTTTAACCTCACATAGCTAGACATCGGTTTTGGAAATTTTTAACATCGGTCCAGAACCGATGTCTATTGACTTATTTGGCGTAGTGTGATAGGGTAATTGAGTTTGCCATCGAATTAGCCCCGGGGACGGCGCCAGTTTCGAAGGCCCCGTACCGACTAGCCCCAGTAGAAATGAAGGAGCTAGCTAAACAACTACAGGAATTGTTGGATAAGGGCATGATAAGGCCCAGTGTGTCGCCTTGGGGCGCACCAGTGTTGTTTGTTAAGAAAAAGGATGGAAGTATGAGGTTATGCATCGACTACAGAGAATTGAACAAGCTAACCATAAAGAATAAGTATCCATTGCCCAGGATAGACGATTTGTTTGACCAACTAAGAGGAGCTGAATACTTCTCTAAGATTGATTTGAGAACGGGATATCACCAACTGAAGATCAAACCTGAAGATATCCCGAAGACTGCATTCCGCACCAGATATGGACATTATGAGTTCTTAGTTATGTCATTTGGATTGACCAACGCCCCAGCAGCCTTCATGGACCTAATGAATAGAGTGTTCAAGGAATATTTGGACAAATTCGTGATAGTTTTCATTGATGATATTCTCATCTACTCAAAGACAGAGGCAGAACACGCTGAACATTTAAGGATAACCTTAGAAATACTCAGGAAGGAGCAGTTATATGCCAAGTTCTCCAAGTGTGAGTTTTGGAAAAATGAGGTACAATTCTTAGGGCACGTGATCAATAGAGAAGGAGTGTTGGTTGACCCCTCCAAGATAGAAGCAGTTTCAAACTGGGAACGGCCAACTACTCCAACCGAGGTGAGGAGTTTCATTGGACTGGCCGGATATTACAGGAGATTTGTCCAAGACTTTGCGAAACTCGCAGCTCCATTAACTCGACTTACCCGTAAAACCGAGAAATTTGAATGGACTGAGAAATGCGAGAAGAGTTTCCAAGAGTTAAAGAAGAGGCTGGTGACAGCCCCAGTGCTGGCATTACCTGATGGAAAAGGAGATTTCGTGATTTACAGTGATGCTTCGCATAAAGGACTAGGATGCGTGCTTATGCAGCACGACAAGGTAATAGCGTATGCGTCTAGGCAATTGAAGGATTATGAAGTCAGATATCCCACGCATGATCTAGAACTAGCAGCCATAGTCTTCGCTTTAAAGATTTGGAGACACTACCTGTATGGGGAAAAATGCGAGATTTACACAGACCATAAGAGCCTCAAATACATTTTCACTCAGAAAGAGCTTAACATGCGCCAGAGGAGATGGTTAGAGTTAATCAAGGATTACGACTGTGAAATTCGCTATCACCCGGGCAAAGCCAATGTGGTGGCTGACGCCCTTAGTCGGAAAGAGAAGCTCAAGATGATAACTTCAGAGAAAGAGCTAGTGAAGGATTTTGAGAAGTTGGAAATCGAGGTTAAGTTACCTGGAGAGGGCCAAGAAAAGTTAATGGAAATTAGAATCCAACCTCCATTGCTAGAAAAGATTAGACTGTGCCAGGAACGGATGATGGAGGAAGAAAAGAACTCCACAGAAGAGCTAATGACCGGGGAGGAAATTAAGTGCGAAAGAGACAAGGAAGGGATCATGAGGTACACATACAGGATATGGATCCCAAATGTTCAGGAGCTCAAGGATGAGATTTTAAATGAGGCACACAACTCAAGATACTCAGTGCACCCCGGTAGCAATAAAATGTATAGGGATTTGAAGGAGTATTACTGGTGGCCCAATATGAAAAAGGACGTAGCAGAGTGGGTAAGCAGATGCTTGACCTGCCAACGAGTGAAGGCAGAGCACCAGAAACCCAGCGGACTTCTACATCCCTTAGAGATTCCAGAATTGAAATGGGAACATATAGCCATGGATTTCGTAGTAGGTTTACCAAGGACCAAGGCTAATCATGACGCCATATGGGTAATTGTAGATCGACTGACGAAATCGGCTCACTTTCTCCCGATCAACGAAAGGTACACGGTCGACAGACTAGTGGACATCTACTTAAAAGAGATAGTGGCGCGACATGGAGTCCCAGTCGCAATAGTATCCGATCGAGATCCTAGATTTAACTCCAGGTTTTGGAGAAGTTTCCAAGAATGTGTAGGGACCCGGCTGAACATGAGCACAGCCTACCACCCCCAGACAGATGGGCAAAGTGAAAGGACCATCCAAACGCTAGAGGATATGTTGAGAGTCTGCGCGATAGACTTCAAGGGGAGTTGGGATGATCACTTGCCATTGGTTGAGTTCTCCTATAATAACAGTTATCATTCAAGCATTGGGATGCCACCTTATGAGGCCCTTTATGGAAGAAAATGTCGATCTCCCTTGTATTGGGATGAAGTTGGAGAGCGAAAGATGCTCGGGCCCGAAGTGGTCCAACGAACTAAAGATGCAGTGGATCTAATCCGAGGCCGGTTGGTAGCAGCCCAGGATCGACAAAAGAAATATGCCGACTTAGCTCGGAAAGGCAAGGAATACGAAGTAGGGGACCTAGTGTTCTTGAAAGTGTCACCTTGGAAAGGTTTAATGAGATTTGGGAAGAAAGGAAAGCTGAGTCCCAGGTACATTGGACCATTTGAGATCTTGAGACGGATTGGGGAACTAGCTTATGAGCTCGCATTGCCCCCGAATCTACAACAGGTGCACAATGTGTTCCATGTTTCGATGCTGAGGAAGTATAATCCGGATGCTAAGCATATTGTAGAGTATGAGCAAGTGGACATGCAACCAGACCTGACCTATGTGGAGCAACCTGTGGAAATCATAGACCGGAAAGAACAAGTGCTCCGAAACAAGGTCATTCAGCTAGTCAGAGTTTTGTGGCAGAACCACAATGTAGAAGAATCCACCTGGGAACTTGAAAGCGCAATGCAAGAAAAGTACCCCCACTTGTTTTCAAACTGATTTTGGGACGGAATCCTTTTAAGGAGGGGAGACTGTAAGAACCCAGATTTTGGGTGGAATTAAAACTTTTATGTATTTAATGATGTAAGAATGAATAGTGGATATGGCTACAGTGTAATAATTGATAATTGGGAAAGAATGAATGGAATTCGACTTTATTATGTTTATGTCTTGAAGAATGCTAAAGGGTGACAACATAGGTAAGAATAATCTATCTTCTAAAGGAATAAGATATGGCAACTTCAAGCAAGAGAATACTCTCATGTCATCCAGATCGATAACGATTAATCCAGTAGTTCCGTAAAAAGGTTAAGGAACGATCGAAAGAGAATACGGACAATTATACAACCCTAAGAGAACAAGTAAAGAATACAGAATGAATAGTGTTTTGGTGGGAGTATATAATAATATGAGACGACACTATATAGAAGTATTCGGAACGGATTTCCGAGTTCGTATTAGTGATCCAGGGGGAAAATAAGTGTATGTAAAAGCTGTCGGATTCTGAAAAACCGCACTTTTATTTTCTCCGAGAGTTCCCTGGACACTGATAGCCTTAAGTATTTAACGAATGGATTAAAGGAATATAAAATGGAAAGTTAGAATGAAAGATGGAGAATGAAAGTATTAATATTAAAGAGGATTCCCGGTAAACCCTAATTAGAAATCCGTGAAATATTCTCACGAACGATCAATCGAAACGGGTAATAACCGGACACAGAAACAAGCAGAGGAAGCAAGAGTCTTGTGCAAGCTACTAGTATAAATATCTAGTAACTAAACTAGAAGCAAGGAACTAGCACCTTAGAGGAAGAACCAAGTACTTAGCAAGTAACTACCTAGTTAAGCATTAACCACCACAAAACCAACACATGTCTTGCCATTTGATCATCCAACACCTCATCACTTTATTAAAGTGACTTTTACAAGATATTATGTTGTAAGTGGATGAGAGTGAAGGAGATTAAAACACAAAAATCAAAAGAACCAAGCAACTTTCTCCCCTCCCCCCCTTGCAAAGAACCATTCGGCCACTTCCATTAATTCCAAATCCAAACTCAACCTTCCCACCATTTTTTGTTCTTGAAATAATTAAGGTGAGTCTTACATTTCATAAAACTTATCTCCTCAAAATCTTAGCTTCAAACTCATCCATTTCCATTTTCAAATAAATCATTCAAGAGGAGCATGAATAGTGTTCTTCTTGAACTAACTTGGTTTTCTTGATTTTTCATGGTTGATATAGCAAGCATAATCACTCCTAAGGACCATACAAGGCTTAGTAAGGCTATATCACTATCTAAGGAAGGTATAAAGCTCTTGAAACCCTAACCCTTGTTTGAGATTTAAGCATGTTTTTTATAGTTATAACTTAGTTATGGTTATGTTAAAGTTATAAGCATGATTATGTATGGATTTTGGATTAATGATGTAAATAGCTAGATGAACGGAAAGGCATTTCTTGGCCTCAGTTCATGTGTATAAGTCATATATATGTTGTTTGGGTTGGATGCTATGTTTATGGGAAGATTCGAAATTGATAGATATTCGATTTACAGCCGTTATAATGCCCGATTTTACAATACCATGTTTTGTATGCCATTTTCCATGTCGAACCCCTACTGTCCAGAGACCTTATCTGCCATGATAGGATAGGTAATGTTCTAAGCTTCGTTTTGATATAAAGATCACGTGAAACGGACTTACGGTTTAGGATTTATGACCAAATTACTAAAAGTAGTTCGAATCCGTAAACGAAAGTTCGTAACTGAAATTGAACCCTCGTAAGCTATGTAACGTCATGGCGAATCTTGGTAAATAAATACTAGGGGTAAGAAGGAAGGTGTGAAAGAAAACCGTATGTCAAAAAGAGCATTTTTCGATTTATTAAAAATGTTCGAGTCAAGGTTAAACGCGAACGAACCCCTAAAAGACGACTCTTTTATAACTTTGGTAAAACACTTAGAAAACGGGCGATAAAACTCGGAGTATAATATTGGTTCGTAACGATCAACCTTAGAACTCATATGACTTAAGTATGTCCCAAGTATAAGTGCAGTGACATGTCGTATTAACAAACGAATGTCGGGTCGGATCAGTGATAATAAGTAATCCACTAAAAAGGGGTATAACGAGATAATTCGAGAACGTGTTTCGATTTAAGTATAACTTAACTTTTAATATGTTAAGTGATTAATCCCGAATGGCTTGGCTATTTATAGATCACCAGGCTGAACCGGGACCCGCTACCACTTCCCCTTACCGTACTCGACCACCAGGCAAGTTTCAATTCCCTTCTTTTAGGCTGTTGTTGTGATTGAATAAATAGATATATATGATTGCTGATATACATATGCCATTGCATGCATGCCTACTTTCAAGTTGAATTGATATACTTGTTCCCTGAATGTTATTGTTGGCTTATAAGCTAGATAGTTAGATATCAGTTATAAGCCGAGGATTGTAAGACCCTCATAGAAGGGCATATACATCTTATTAATCAAATATAGACCGGGAGTCAATATTCCTTGATATATCGAGATTACCTCGGAAGAAAGTATTTAAGTAAATATTTTCTATTATTCAAGCGACGAATATTATTTGAATATTCGTTCGAGATTATTTATTTAATGATCCTTACTTCAAATAATTATTTGAACGTAACTATTCAACGAATAATATTTCTCAATATTCATTCAGAGTCGAATTGATTATCGACTATTATTTCGAATATTCTTCTAAAGATGAGACTATTAAATGAATATTAATTGGATATTCTTTTAGAATATTATTTTATTAAATAAATATTACTTTTGAATATTCATTTAAGATATTAAATACTTGATGAATATTATTTTAATATTCATCTGAAGCTTGAATTAATTATCGAATATTATCTCGAATATTCCTTAAGGCTTGGATTACTAAATGAATATTACTTGATATTCATTTAGGATATTATTCATTAAATGAATATCACTTTTGAATATTCATTTAAATTCCTAATTAATTATGAATATTACCTTAAATATTCTTTTCAGGTCTTAATAATTAATGAATATTGTTTTGAATATTCATTTAAATATTTATTTATTCAATAAATATTCTCCTGATATTTCTTCAGGGATTATTTTGAAAAATACTCTGATTAAAGATATTCTTTCATATTCCCAAATATTCTTTAAATATTCTAACTCAATAAATATTCTCTGAATATTTATTCCCTACTTAGAATAATCTCGATAAGGTTTATCTTCTTCGATTATTACAGAAAATATCTCGGAGTCATATTATTATTAATCTTATATCAAGAAAGGTTCTCAGACATCATTCTTCTTTGAGTCTATCTCCTTAATAATAAGGGAACCTTACTTGGAAAAATGTTATTTATCTTGTCGACTTCCCGGTCATAAAGTATTCCCTTCACCCGCAACTCGGGTGCTGTTGACTTATTAAGTCGTTGCTTACCTTCTCATCTTTCGAGGGGTAAGATTACTGGAACAAGTTGATATCCGTTACCAAGTAATAGCTTGGGAGTTATTGGTAAATTTTCCTTTCCAACTAGATACGACTACTTTGTGGAGTCTTATCAACAAGTATTATACTTGGGGAAAGGGGGACGAACGTTACATTCAGAATCATGAATTCTATTTGAACTAGGAGTCGTGTAAGAGGCCGAGTAGCGCCGGTCCATCCCCTTTGGCCCAACCGTTGGCCGGGGAGAGCTAGTAAGGCGGTATACAAGTAAAGCCGTCAGTTCTTCCTTCTACCGGTAGTAAATCTAAATTGAGCTGTACGATCTCGACTGATCATCAAGATTGGAACAGCGGGCGCGGTGAATACTTCATCATTGGTTCATCATCCAAATTTATTTATTTCCTGCAACATGATTACTGTTGGCAGAGTTGGAAAAGTGTCATAACTGGAATTGCAACCTTTTCTTGCAAGTTCCTCTTCTTAATAACAATAAGAATATCTCGCTTACTTTGATGTAGCAGATATTTCTTCAAACAAATACTTTCAGTTACCTTGTAACTTCATCGTTCATATTATACTGGCATCATTTCCGTAAATGCATGGCATATGGTTTGAAAGATAGCTTCGAACTGTTTTAAATTACCGTTCAGTTATATATTTGTTGGTGGGCTTTCGCTCACCCTTGCTTTGTTTATATTATGTCACAACAACAGCTAGGGCAGATGGCTCGCGTCAGGCGCACTCGGCGCAAGCAGGTTACCCGACCCACCGGACTACCCGCTGAGATGCTAGCCGCCATTGCTGAGGTAGCATAGTTAGACAGCTTTTGTTTCCTGTTTAACTATATGTATAATTAATGTAATTAACGGCAAAACTTTTAAACCTATGATGTTATCCTTTTGGGATTGTAATAACTTTTATTCGTAACCCTTTAATGTAAGACTTATTTCAATTTCATCTCTGGGACTATAACTGATGTGTGTGTGAGTGGTAATTATTGTGGGGTCACAGCATGTGATTTATTTATTGTGGACTCAAGTCAAGTATTATGAATGGATCTAAGACCGTAACCACCAGATCCCTGACCCCGGATCTGGGGGTGTTACACGTTGCATTTCCAATTTCTCGAAATCACACGCAGCACGCTCCTCTAATGGTTCATGAAGCCAACGAATGTATCCACATTCGTTGCCTCCATTTGGACAATTGAGATACCTCCTTCCCGCATTTCTTCCATAGGACCATGTACGTTCAACGCACAGCTTATCACAAAAGCAGAAATTCAAATCGGGAATGTTGGACATGTTGAATTGTGTGAGTGTAGTGCTAAATTTTTTCCAGTGGTTGGGTGAACAAGCCTCAACACAGACTTGTTTTATAGCTGAGAATCAAGGGATAAATTATTGATTGGTCTTCAACTAGCCCGTGACTTAACAATACTATCAAAAAGCACTGAAAAGAACTGCAAAAAATTAAATTTGAGGAGTCAAATTTCTTATCAAAGAAAATCATGTGAATGCACAGCAAAAAACAAGTAAATTTACCCTGCATTATTGAAAAAAAAAAAGCACTCTGAGAAAGGACTGCAAAGATAGCCTGTAGTAAAATAAAGCTAATTTCTGAAAAAGTAAAGTTGATTTCAGGCATAGTAAAATAAAGCTGATTTCTGAAAAAGTAAACTTGATTGTAGGCATAGTACAATAAAGCTGATTTCTGAAAAAGTAAAGTTGATTTCAGATATCCTGTACATTTTCCTGCAGGCTAATAAATTTGAGTAGTCACATCTTCCTATTGTTTGTACGCAAAGTGCTCTGGTCACTTCAAAATAACGCTTGTTTAAATTATTTAGGTATTTTGGCATCAACAAAAAGATAAAATAATAATCCAAAATTGGCTATAAAAACCAATGCTGCTGCTTATTCAAAATCACAAGTTACTAGTTTCTTCTCAAATTAACTTTTTTCAAGGCAATAGCATAAGATGGATAAGGGCAAAAAACCACAAACTAGTAAAACCGAAATCAAACAAACCTAGGAAACCAAAAGGTCATACGATGTGCAAGCTGAGGACGCTAAACCTGCAAAACATTTTGAATTTGCTGCACAACAACGTCAAATTCAAATGGAAACTCGAGCTGCAAAGAAACATGAAATTGCAATAGAAGCTGAAGTTGCAAAGGAACGTAAAATTGCAAGGGAAATTGAGGAAGCTGAGGACGAGAATTATGTTGTTGATCTCAGTGAATTTTAAGAACTTGTATTGTGGTTCTCGTGTCAATGTATGCTTATTTTCGAATTTTCTGTTTTCAATTTAATGTAATTGTATGATGCTTCAATTTTCTGTTTTCAAATTTAAGTACTTGTATGATGCTTTATGTTTACTTTAATGTAATTGAACATTTTCTAATATGTTTATGCCCCTCAACATAACTCCACAAAGGTATTGTTAACAATTTAATGTGAAGTTGCCATATTCGGGCAAACATTTAACGTAACTACACAAAATAAAAAACATGTACAAATATATTTTGGCTTACGCAGAAGTACAACGTCAATACTTGAATATGGAACAAAAACAACGTAAAAAAACATGTACAAATATATTTTTTATTCCCTTAAACATGCCTACTCGAAGGAATTTCTAACAATTTGACGTTGAGTTGCCATGTTCGGACCAAAAAATAAGATAGTTAGACATAATATTTTTTGGAGATTTTCGTATTATACCAAGGTAGGATGTCAATTCTCTAATACGAAGTAAAAAAAAAGAATAAATTTTATTTACAAATACATTTTAAAAGTCATATAAAATGACTACTAGGCAGCACATATTCTACTTACAAAATTATGCTAAGTATTGGAAAACACAAAAAAAAAATGGGGCCAATAGAATTCGCCACTTCAAGTGGCGTTTTCTATTGAGATCAAGTTCAATAGAATTCGCCACTTCAAGTGGCGATTTCTATTAAGTTTTCTCAGCTATACCAGAAATGAAAATGCTGAACGAAATGTACCATATATGAAAATTGTGATGAGTATTGTACCAGAAAAGTAAACAAACCTTTGAAAGTGCATATATGAAGTGTTTGTGTGAGCGAACCATATTTATCAGGTGGCGATGACGGTCGCTTTCGACATGAAAATTAGTGAACGGAATAAAGATACTAATAAAACGTAGCAGAAATTGTAGAAAATGTTTAAAATGCGTATATGAAATATTTGTGTGAGTGAATATAAAAATTAAATGTGTGAAGGACGGTATTTACAGGCCAGCCAACCTGGAAATATAACACAGGTGGCGTGCTGTAATCACAATGGATGATCTCAATTACTTTGTACTTTTTGCCTTACTACAGTTGAGTTATTGTATTTGCAATGCATCCTTGTAGTATGAGAGTATTCATGCAATGTCCACCTTTTGCATTATTAACACCTGGCTTTATTTATACAATATGTTGCATATAGGTTGGTTTGATGATCTATTGTAAATTAGAATCTATATAAAACGTATTTATTTAAAATATGTGTATTTTCGAAAATGTAATAAATGTATAAGTGTAATAAATTTTAAGTGCAATGAAAAGTGAGATGATGTACTTATGAAATCAGGGATGACGATATTTTAGTAGTAAAAACTAAGAAGGCAACATATTCAAGGAATGGCCACATTTTGAAAGCAAAATCCTAGTTGTAAGAATGATTTGCGGTTGATTATACTTTTAAAATGGTGGGTACATTTTAGTAGGGGTGTGCATGGTCGGTTCGGCTCGGTTTTTACCGAAAACCGTTACTAAACCGTGCATGTCGGTTCAGTTCGGTTTTTACCTATTAACCGTAACCGAACCGTCCGGAACGATTTTTTTCGGTTCGGTTAATCGTTTATTAGTTTCGGGTTTTTTTAACTAATTTAAAAGTCTTATACAAATTTATACTCTTAACATAAAAGAAAATAAATTTAAACTTTACAATGACATAATTTATTTATTTTTATTTTGAAAGGCCAAAAATTTTATTAGAAAAGTAGGCAAAATTTGTGCAAATACATGTGACACATAACTTATAACATCTGGCTAAGACTTTAAACAGAAAAGCAGTAGAGTACCTTAGCCTAGATTGAGTTACCATGACTAAAGATAAATTATAGTAGACTGAACAAAGCAACTCCTCGTAACACAACTTCGGTTTATAGTAGTACTAATCATTTCTGTATACTGGACAGTAAATTAAACATCTTCTACTTACATTAAAAGGAGCAACAGATTCTTTTTGTTATGTTTTTTTATTTGGAAACTCTGTTATGGTTATTATAACTAATTACTCCCTCCGTCCCAATGATTTCTACCCAAATCATCTGGACACGGAGACTAGGAAAATGTATGAAAAATGAGTAAAGTTAGATGAAAAGTAGATAAAGTGGTGGGACTTATCAATATTTAATAATAGATTTGAGATAGTGGAGGAAAGTTAGTGAGTGTAATATGTTTTTTATTATTAAAACTTTACTATTTTTGGAATGGGTAGAAATGATGTGACATCCCAAAATACTAAGTGGGTAGAAATGAATGGGACAGAGGGAGTATACTAGATTTTATATATTAAATAATATATTATATATAATTATATGATAATAATTTAATTATATATAATTTTATATGAACGGTTCAGTTTTTCGGTTTGGTTATAGGTATAAACCGTAACTGTTACAAACCCGTTCCATCGGTTCGGTTCGATTACAATTTTTTTCGATTTTTGTCGGTTTGGTTTTCGGTTTTTCGGTCCGATTTCGATTTTTCGATTTTTTTTGCTCACCCCTACATTTCAGTATTTGATATACCTTAAATTACATATTTTGTATGTATGTAATATATGTGACACATCATTGTTTTTTAACCTGAAATGATTGCTCACAAGGATCCAATTGTTTCAAGATAAATAATCCTATGCTTTATCTTGTGGGAAATGGGATAATAATTTTTTGGACTAGGCAATTTGTTGGATGTGTTACTTGATTGGTTACTTATTTTATAAATATTGTAAATAATCAAAGTAGTCAAACTAGCAGATAGTATAGTTAGTTAGAATTCTTAACAGTTTTTCCCGCGTTATGTACATATATAAATATCCTCTGTTGTACAGCTTAGTTCTGTAACTTGTAACAAACATTTCAATCAATGGATATCCTTTATTTTCCAGTCTGAGTTCATCTTCTTCAACCTCTCAACATTAACATGGTATCAGAGCAAGGTTGAAGCTTTCATGTTCTTCGTCAATGACGATCTCTACAGTATCGTATTTTCTTCATCTCTTCTCTCGTTGGTTCGTATTGCAATTTATTTTCTTGTGTTTTCTACGTATTTTCATTGATCGACATCATTTAATACGTAAAAATACACAATTATGTACATATCGTGTCTTTCTTGTATAGATTCATCTTTCTGTTCTTGTTCGTACTCAAATGATTCATAAGTATGACAAAATTCAGTGTTAATTGTTGATTTCTTGTGTAGTCTTCTGTAACTTCATTGAATGCTCGTCATTATCAAACGTCTTGTTGATCATCATCTGTTTTCTTGTTGATCATCTTGATCGATTTGCATAAATCTATGTCAGACATTTTATCAAACATCTTTTCTGTAATCTTGATCATAAGCTTTTTCATTTGTTTCAATGGCTGAAACGTCTTCGACACACACTACGACACCTCCAAACAATATTCCGAATATACCTTATAATCTCAACTCTCAACAAGATAATCCTTTCTTCTTGCAATCATCTGATAGTCCTGGTATGAAGCTTGTTAGTGAGTCTTTTGATGGAACTGGATTTAATAACGGGAAAAGGTCCATGTCAATCGCTCTTTCGGCTCGAAATAAACTTGGATTTGTTGATGGTTCGTTGCTTAAACTTGTTGAAACTTGTCATACATTTAAGAGCTGGTCAAGGTATAATGATATGGTAATCTCGTGGATCCTTGATGCTTTGTCAAAATCTATTGGTCATAGTGTCATATACTACAATACTGCACATCAAATGTGGACTGAATTAGAGGAGCGTTATGGTTTTTCTAATGGTACTCAAATGTTTGGATTTCATAAGGACTTAAGTGAACTTTCTCAAGGAAATTCTAGTATGGCTGATTATTTTACTAAACTCAAAATGCTTTGGGATGATGTTGATAGTCTTTGCCTAGCCCCTGTTTGTACTTGTAATTGCACATGTGGAGCTGCACAAAAGTTGTCTAAAATGCAACAAGATGAGAAAGTGATTCAGTTTTTAATGAGGTTGAATGATACATACTCTGTCATGAGAGGTTCCATACTGATGAATTCACCACTGCCATCTATAAGCCAGGTTTACAATGTCTTGCTCCAAGAGGAATCACAGAGAGAAATTCACTCTGGGGCTCATTTCATATCAGATTCAGCATCTTTGGTTGCTAATTCTTCACGATCTCAGAATGGTTCTAATAATTCTTCTGCTGGTTTTCATAAGAGATTTGGGTATGATCCTAAGAAATCTAATTTGCATTGTAATTACTGTAAGAAACCAGGTCACAGCATTGACAAATGTTACAGACTTCATGGTTTTCCTGCTGACTTCAAATTCAATAAACCTAAACGGTTTGCTACTCAAGTGGAAGCTACTGATAATACTTCTAGTGTTTCAGGATCATCTAGTTCTGGTCTTTCTACAAATAGTGGTTCCACAGGTATTTTTGGAGGATTAACTCCAGAGATGTGTTCTCAGTTGATGAGTTTACTCAAGTCTGCTCAAGCTTCAGAATCTAATGCACCTACTTCTGATAATTTTGCCGGTAACTCAGTCCATACTGCTTGTTTTACAAATGCTATAATTGCATAAACTGGATTATAGACAGTGGTGCTAGTGATCATATGTCTGCCCATAAATCTTTATTCTCTTCTATGTATCCTTTATCTGCTAACATTTCTGTGTCTTTACCAAATGGTCATACTATTGACATAACTTCAGTAGGCACAGTTCCTATTTCCACTGATCTTGTTTTACAAAATGTCTTGTATGTGCCTCATTTCAAATTCAATTTGCTATCTGTTCACAAATTGGCTGAACAACTTCATTACACCATTAATTTCACTAATAATGGTTGCTTTCTGCAGGGCTCTTCTCTGAAGATGCCTCTGGCACTTGGTAAACTTCAGAAGGGCTTATACATTTTCTCTCATGCTGTTCCTGATTCTATGATTGCCACATCTTCAATTCTTTCAGACTCTTCAGTGTCTTCTGCTTTTAACAATTCTACTTGTAATAGTACAATTTCTGTGTGGCATTATAGATTAGGTCATTTACCTATTTCAAAGTTAAAAACTCTTTCCTTGTGTAATGTTGATAATCATCATAGTATTGATTCTTGTGAAGTTTGTGCTAAAGCCAGAAAGCAAAGACTTCCATTTCCACACAGTTCAATTCATACATCCAAGTGTTTTCAACTCATACATGTTGATGTTTGGGGTCCATACTCTGTACCAACCTACAATAAGTATAAATATTTTTTAACTATTGTAGATGACTTTTCCAGGGCTACTTGGACTCACTTGTTAAGCTGTAAAAGTAATGCTTTTAGTTTCATAAAACATTTTGTAGCTATGGTAGAGACTCAATTTTCTACAGTAGTAAAAATAGTTAGAACAGATAATGCCTTAGAGCTAGGTTTAAGTACCAATGCCAGTTCATTCTTTCTTTCTAAGGGAATAATTTATCAAACGTCTCGTGCCTATACTCCACAACAAAATGGTGTTGTGGAGAGAAAACATAAACACTTGCTTGAAACATCTGGGGCTTTCTGGGGCTTTATTATTTCAGTCAAACTCCCAATTAAATATTGGGGTGATTGTGTTTTAACATCCACTTATTTGATAAATAGATATCCCTCTTCCATTCTTAAGGGTCTCTCTCCATATGAAATTTTATTTGGTGTTAAACCATCTTATTCTCATCTTAGGGCTTTTGGTTGTTTGAGTTACATTTCTACCATCCCTGCTCACAGAACCAAATTTTCTCCTAGAGCAACACCTTGTATTTTCTTGGGTTATCCTTTTGGCAAAAAGGCTTATAAGTTCTTGAATCTGGAAACACATTCCATTCAGATTTCAAGATATACTACCTTTCATGAGAATATTTTTCCTTATGTTCATAGTTCTTCATCGCATTTCTTACCATTATCTATCCCTGATGAGTCTTCTGTTGGTGATACTTCTACACGTTGTGATAATTCTCCTACATTTAATAATTCTCCAACATTTGATAATTCTCCTACATCTAATAATTCTCCTACATCTGATAATTCTTGTGCCTCTGATTCTTCTTGCTCACAGTCTATTGAACCTGTACTCAGAAAGTCCACTAGAATAACTAAGCCACCATCCTACTTACAAGATTATGTCCATCCTTGTAACTATGTAGTTAATTGTGCTTGCACAATTTCCTCTCTTTGTACTGATGCCAGTATTACCATACCTGTGGCTTCATGCTATAATGCTAATCAATCTGCTTCTCTACTTACTGAACCAACTACCTATGAAGAAGCTGTTCTTTTCCAGAATGTAGAGAGGCTATAGCCAAAGAGTTTTCTGCTTTAGAGGCTAACAACACATGGAAATTAGTTCCTCTACCTCCTGGAAAGAAGGCTATATCTCCTAAGTGGGTTTTTAAAATTAAATGACATGCTGATGGTTCTATTGAACGATACAAAGCTCGTTTAGTTGTAAAAGGGTATACTCAAAAGCAAGGTGTTGATTACACAGAATCATTTTCTCCTGTTGTAAAAATGACAACTATTAGAGCCTTAGTTGTTGTTGCAGTTAAGAAAGGTTGCCAAATGTCTCAGCTTGATGTCAATAATGCATTTCTTCATGGTGATTTAAATGAAGATGTGTATATGAAACCTCCACCTGGTCTTTTTCTATCTGATCCTCACTTAGTGTGCAAGCTGATAAAATCTATTTATGATCTTAAACAGGCCTCTTGACAATGACATTCTAAGTTGCATTCTTTTCTGTTAGATAGAGGCTACAGTACTTCTAAGAATGATTATTCACTTTTCTATAAGAAATCTGGCTCATCTGTTGTGTTCTTAGCTGTTTATGTAGATGACATCTTGGTTGTTGGCAATGATATTTCTGAAATTCATTCAGTTAAGCAAGCTTTAGATTCTACATTTAAAATCAAAGATCTTGGTCCTTTGCACTATTTTCTGGGTATTGAATTCAATTCTGTTCCAAATGGGATGACATTGTCTCAGAGAAAATTAGAATTGATTGAAGAATTTGGTTGTCAAGATTCTACAACAGTTGTTAGTCCTCTTGATCTCAATGGTAAACTTGTTCACAGTCAGGGTGATCCTATTGCTGACCCCTCTATTTACAGAAAATTAGTTGGAAACTGAATTTTCTCACTCACACCAGACCTGATCTCTCTTTCTGTGTCCAGCATTTAAGTCAATTCATGTCTGATCCAAGACAACCTCATTGGGATGCTGCTCTTCATGTTCTTAGATACCTTAAAAAAGATCCTGCACAAGGCTTATTTTTCAGCAATACTTCATCATTTTCTGTTCAAGGTTATTGTGATGCAGATTGGGCTGCTTGCCCTTATTCTAGAAGATCTGTTAGTGGTTTTGTTATTCTACTTGGTGATAGTATTATTTCCTAGAAGTCAAAGAAACAACATAATGTTTCACTCTCCTCAGCAGAGGCTGAGTATAGATCTCTTCGAAGAATCACTACAGAATTAGCATGGTTATCTCGTTTGCTATCTGAACTAGAGGTACCTGATGTCATTCCAATTCCAGTCAAATGTGA
This sequence comes from Saposhnikovia divaricata, assembly GCA_036435485.1. NCBI lineage: Eukaryota > Viridiplantae > Streptophyta > Magnoliopsida > Apiales > Apiaceae > Saposhnikovia > Saposhnikovia divaricata. The sequence goes on along the minus strand of CM071595.1, from coordinate 60,721,063 downwards.
TAATCAACAGCAATTAATATACATTGCTAAAAACCCAGTTTACCATGAACGCACTAAACGCATAGACATTGATTGTCATTTTGTTCGCGAAAAGCTGAATTCTGATCTTATTACCTTGAGTTCACACCAACACATACTCAAGTAGTTGATGTGTTTACCAAGCCCCTCACAGGCCTTCAGCATCATGTCATTCTTAGCAAGTTGGGTCTGTCTTCTCCACCCTCCAACTTGAGGGGGGTGTTGGGAATGTTACTTGATTGGTTACTTATTTTATAAATATTGTAAATGGTCAAAGTAGTCAAACTAGCAGATAGTATAGTTAGTTAGAATTCATAACAGTTTTTCCCGCCTTATATACATATATAAATATCCTCTGTTGTACAGCTTAGTTCTGTAACTTGTAACAAACATTTCAATCAATGTATATCTTTTATTTTTCAGTCTGAGTTGGTCTTCAACCTCTCAACATTAACACAATTCATAGAATTAAAGTTAGTGAGGAGTGATGAGACCACCGTAATCACCCGACAAGATTATTATCCTTGCAAATAAACATAGCTTAGGATTTTGTCACGGTTGATTACTTGTACTGGACTGGAAGGGTCTTTCATCTAGTACTCGTATCTCCATTAATTTAATTTAATTATTTATTTGCCTAATTGGTTCAATCTAAACATACAATTGGAAATATTATTGAATAACATATCATCTATATTTAAGACCATCCCCAACACATCTTGAGGTTTTAGAAATAAGGTTACTTGACATCACCAGTCTTTGAAGAAACTTCTGATCGAAAGTCTAAACAGTTCTCAGCCCAATGCTTACAGTAAAATAAAGCTGAAAAAATTGAAGTTTGGGAAGATGCTGAATTGCTGATATTGTTCCATTATTTTCTACCAAATTCTTTTATATCCCGTTGCATTTGTTAAAAAAACAGGATAAAAAAGAACTACAAATTCCACCAATAAAGTTCAAATCCAAGCTTCATCAAATCCATTACATAATAATATGAAAATACAAAGCACTAGGCATTCTTCCCAATATTTCTGCTAACTGGTAGCTTTAGGCCTCTGCAAACCTGTGTACATTAATGCACGATGGAATCAGTTTATCTATAATAACATTTTTAATGGAATACATCATGAGTATTTTTAATTAGAGGCAACAATAAGTACCTATCTAGGTACAAGGTACAATCTTTTTAAAGAAAAATGATCAAATCAAAAACTAAAAAAGAACTTACCCTAGTTCAGAGAGTTTCATGTGAGATTCTGCGTAATCAGCAAAGAAAGCATCCTCATCCTAGCACCAAAACATATATTAGCATTTTTACTAAAACGAGCAAACTTGGTGAACTAGTCAACCAAAGAAAAGGTCTTCAACAGAATGGTTAAACATAGTTGGAATATGATGACTAAGCACTCACCGCTGCATATTTTTCAACAAGAGGGCGGAAGACAGGGTCCTGAAGGAGAGCTTTGTCAGTAGGCAATTGCAGAAGCCCTTCTTTTTCCCCAGTCAAGAGTTCCCTAAAAATCAAGCAAATAAAGTTAAGGATACAACCTCCTTAATTTATGATTGAAACTAAAAGAATATGCAAGACAAAAGGATAGAAATAAAGATTTACTTAAAGTAGCTGTTGTCGAAGATGAGAGGATTGCTGGTCCAGGGTCCTTCAAAGCCAGATCGCTCCTTATGACACCTTCCCTGAGGTGCCACATTACATCAAGCATACAATAATAATAAAATGTACAAAAGAGCACTAGCAAAAAGATTAGATAATGTGGCAGCACCTACCAGAGTATGACCACCAGAAAGAGTAACAATATCCTTGTCAGAAAGTCCCATTTGTTTCACAAACACATCTCTCAAATGGTCATTTCCTGCAACACAAAATGAAGTAAATTCAGGACAGTTATGATACCTTTTAGCCACTAAATACAATATGTGGAAGTTGCAATTTTATGTACAATTTACTTCTATCACTACCATAAAGAAAATAGGGAGAGGAAAAAAATAAAATTACAGCACACTAACCCAATGTAGCATTAGGAAGACGGCCTTCAACTGGTGGCTCACTAAGGTCCTGGGATGCAAAAGAGATTTTGTTAAACCAGTAGAGTTACTTTCTTGTTAACGAACCAAAATTGGTCTATGGCTACTACATCTAAACACCACTAGACAAAGTTAATGACAAAAGTCAAAAAACCAGAAGGCTGCTATTGCTAGACTGCTTGTAAATAAAGCAGATAAATAACAATACACAATAGCAACAGTGTGAAGAGTAATCCCAAGGGTGTCACATTATCTGTTTTAAGTCATGTAGCCAAATATATGTTTTCATATACTTTCCATTCATTAGCCATTAGGTGACTGATCACGGGAAATTTAATCAATGAACTGCAATTAATAATCAAATAACTTTACATACCTTCCTTCCTGGGTGAAATGGAACATCAGGCCCTCCTGCAACCTCAACAGCAACTACTCCAGCCAACTGCAATTAAAAAACGTAAGAACTTTTTGCAAAAAATGAAGATATGCAATAAAGGTCGAGAAAAGAATGATTGCTGCCAATTTAAACCACTTGATGAGGATACTATTAAATCATTTTCTACACTAGTTGGTTCAGTTTGAATGTGACCAAGAAAATGTAGAATACTTTAACAGTTCAGACTTAACATAGAGTAATCCCTTTAGCATCCGCACGCCAGGGGGGGGGGGGTTGATTAATTTTTAGAACTAGATGAGTGACCAGACTTCTCCTTGATAGACATCCAGCACATTTGTATGTCACCAGTTCTCCAGTAAGCACATTTTGTATGTGATCACTGACAAGTAGTCCAGTACTCATTCTTTTCTCAGTTTTATAATTTTATTTTATCGTAGCTATATACAGCTCTTATCAAGTGATTGGTTGATTGGAAATGTATTGAAGTGGAAAGAAAATGAAGAGTTGTAAAAGCATTAGGATGTGAAAGAGTACGATGAAAGACAAATAGTTAGAGAAAATAATAACATAAAAAACAATGACATAATTTGTAAATATGATGATATGCGACCAACTAAGTTGGATTCTACTCAAGAGAAAAAAAGAAACTAAACTAAGATTTTTGTGACCTTTGCACATGTCATTTTTGTGACCTTTGTACATGTCCATAAGCAAATCGATTATTGCATAATTAAATACATATTTCTTTCATTTAGAATCAAATGTCTCATTGCGGTTTAAATATAAGTCACTTAACAAATATGTTGAAAAATAGTGATAGATGGACGGAAAACATATTTTTAGACATACTTATCTTTAATGTCAAATATAACAACAAATATCTTTCCATAGATTAGCATCAAACATAGGATAAATTTAAGCGGAGCGTAGTCAACCTTTATTGAAATCTAATAAACCCATGAGAACCTTGGTTTTACACACAAGTAAATGTAATCAGAAGTACCTGGTAGAAGTCACCATAAGAGAGGATGGGGAACTGCTCTTTGATGGGCTCCAAAAGCCGGACAGCAATGTCAAGGCCATTGTTGGCACCATGAGCTAGCTCACCCCTGTGCCTCATTGTTCCGAAAGGGCCCCCAGTCTTGGTACTCTGGTCATAAGTACCAGCTGAGTGCCACCTGATAATACCACAAGACACCCCAGACAACCACTATCTATTAAACAGTAATAGAGACAGAGAGATAATAATATGGCTAAAAAATAGGTCCAAAGACAAAAAATATGGTACATAACACTGTCAAATAGGTCAAAGTTAGGTAGTAGAATATAAATTCTAGAAATGCAGATTTATGCTAATAATGAGGGTTTAGAAAAATACGCTATACGAAGCATCAAAGGTGCACAACTCTTCTCAGCAATAAGCCCTCTAAGCTTCCTCTTGCATTTGTCAATAGCAACATTGTACTCTTCAGTCACAGTTGGGTAGCACTTTCCCATAGCTACAAAGTCGAAAATTCAGCATTACATAAAAATATAGAATCATAATCTCTACCATGTGCACATATCTTCGATAACAAAATAGATTAACACATAACAAGACCAATCTCAGTTTAAACACACAAACAAGCATCATAAATACACTAAAAAACATGCCATTCCTGTTGAACACGAAATAACAACAATCCACCGAGACATCACTTTAACAATATCCAAACAACAGGTATCGATAGCAATTGCTGTTTTTGCAGTTTATGAGTTCTCCGGTGAAAAATAAAAACAAAACATACCTAGTACTGATCTAAGCACAAAAACAAACATCACACATTCACATTTCAGTATAGATTTATCATAGACTAAAGTCAACGCCATTATATGCCTGCATCAGTATTTTATAAAATGAAGTCAACGCAGCAGGAGTGATGAAGTGAGCTAAAAACATAAGATTTTAAATTTTTAGATCCATACATTCAAACACAACAACTAAAATACCGGGTAACAATTCGAGTCGGGTTCGTGTCGGGTTTCGAACAAGATAAAACACATGTACAAACTAAAAAAAAATCATCTAAACACAAACACATATTTAACCATAGATTAAACATAAAATCAAGTGAAAGTAATAATAAAATGTAACAAACGATGGAGATTAAGCAGATCCTTAAAAAAGAGGAATCGAAAAAATGGAACCTTTGTCTTGGCGAAGAAGATTGATCGTCTGAAAATGTAGAGAAAGAAAGAGATACGCGAGCAGGCCACACGTCCCGGGCGGCTAATCTATAAAAACAAGAGTGTGGTTTGTGCGGGCCGTTGGATTGGGATTGATCGGACGGTTCATATTAGGTTTTATACGGAAGGTTCTGATTGGTTTTTTTTTGGCGTGGGGTAGGTTGAATGGCTAAACGGTGTATTCAATTGGATTTTGAGTGATTTTAGAAATCTAGGATATTCGTTTTGGATTTTTATAAATTTATTAAAATCTTGAGTTATTCAATTTGGATTTTAAAATATTATTTAAAATTCGAGGGTATTCAATTAGGATTTTAAAAAGTCTTTTAAAATCTGAGTGTATTCAATCTGGATTTAAAACAATCCATTTAAATCTGAGGGTATTCAAAAATCCATGGATATTTTAGATTTATTAAAATCAATGGATTTTGGTGGATTTGCTAGTTATTTTTATAAGTTTTGAAATCTTGCAAAAATCAATGAGATTTTGATTGATTTCTAAAAAAATATTTCAAATCTCAATGACTCTACATAAATTTTACAAGATTCTTTGTAGAGTCTTTGTAAAATTTAAACAATCCGTGGATTTAAAAAATTCATTAAAATTCATGAATTATCAGAAATCCTTCAAAATCCTAGTTGAATACATCCCCTAAAATACGATTTTATTGGTCAAATAAATCGCACTACTTGACCATTCCACTCACTAATTAAGAGTTAACATTAACATAAAGGTGACCGGTCCCTGGCAAACGCATGCCAGGGATGTCTTATTTAACAAACGGTTTCTGAGTCGTTGGATCGATCATCCAACGGCTGTGATTTAAAAAAAAAACAACACCGTACCGTATAAACTTTCTGCGGTACGGAGTAATTACCAAAATGCCCCCTGTTTTCACACAAAAAATCTACTGTTCACTGTACCGCATAAAGTTTCTGCGGTACGTGAACAGTAGGGGCATTTTGGTAATTTGCCCGTACCGCATAAACTTTCTGCTGTACGGTGCGAATTTTTTTTTAAAATTAGAACCGTTGGATCAACGATCCAATGGCTCTGAAACCAACATTTCCAACGGCTCTGAAACAGTATGTTGGTTAAACAGTCTGTGGCAACCGTTCCCCTAACATAAAATATAAGTAGAATTTTTTTTTTTATTTTACAAAACTTGATCGCTCGAATATTAGGAGTTTCCCAACCGTTTCAAAATAGTTGTAAACTTTTAATTTTTATTGATCAAATTTTGACTTAAATTTAGATAAATTATATGAATTAAAAGATTACATAATTCTTTTTTTGTAATTCTCATTAAATTAAATCTTTCAATTTCTTAAAATTGTGAAAAAAAAAGGATAACTTATAATATTCAATTTTCAAAATCAAGTTTGTCATAAAAATAAAAAAATTGAACAATTGTTTTAAAACAGAGGGAGTATGTTGTATTTGTTAGGGGATGAAGGAAATTTTAAAAAAAAAAATGAATGAAATTATAAGAGAAATGATGGGACGCACGATGAAAGAAAAATGAGCAAGTAAAAATTTTCGATGATAAAATATAAAATTTTCGAAAATTTGCATAAAAAATGGGATTCAATATATATATATAAAGGAGGATACCGGGAGTTTAGGTGGCGCTCTAATATCGTCTCAATCGATTTTTTAAATTTTCTAGAATTTTAAACACTAATAATCAATATATATATATATATATATATATATATATATATAAAGGAGGATACCGGGAGTTTAGGTGGCGGTCTAATATCGTCTCAATCGATTTTTTAAATTTTCTAGAATTTTAAACACTAATAAATATAGAAATATCAATTAGTTCGGATTTATAAAGGAGAAGAGTTCGAATTTATAGAGAAGACATATGATTAGAAGTTTTATTGGAAGTATAATAAGTATTTATAAGGCATACGATTAAAAATTCTATTGGAAGTAGAATAGGAGTTCGAATTTATAGAGAATAAGAGTTCAAATTTATAGAAAATATATATAAATAAAAGTTCTACTAGAACTAATAGGTGTTCTAATTTATAAAGGATAAGAGTTCGAATTTATAGGAAAGACATATGATTAGAAGTTCTATTTGAAGTATAATAAGTATTTATAAGGCATACGATTAAAAGTTCTATTGGAAGTAGAATAGGAAGCAGAATAGGAGTTCGAATTTATAGAGAATAAGAGTTCGAATTTATAGAAAAAATATAAAAATAAAAGTTCTACTAGAACTAGAATAGGTGTTTGAATATATAGAGCAGACATATAATTAAATATTTTATAGAAAGTACGATCTTCTTAAAATATATTTTTTATATAAGTTAATTATATTTATATTAGGAAAATTTATTCATAAATCCAATACTATTGTCATGAAAAAAGTCACCGTATTTAAAAAAAAAAGAATTGATGTGTTAACATAATAAAAGAACAATGAGTAAAAGAACAATCTCATGCAGCAATCCTAAATAAATACAGGAGTATCTATAAAATAAAGAGAAAATAAAATGTGTTTTCATTTTCTAAAACTCCAAAAATTTTAGAAAATCTAGAGAAAGTATAAATTGGAATTCAATCTATTTTTTAGGTTTTGATTTCAAGGAAAAAAATTGTTGTGTAAGATAAGTATCATTAATAATATGTAATGAAGTTAGAATTTAAAACCCAAACGAGAGCGGCTCGAAACGTGTTTAACGGGAAGACGGCTCACTATAAAAAATTGTACTAGCTATTAAAATATCATATGATGTTATAAATTATATTTTATTTTTAGGATTTGATTTTTATGGATAAACATTATCATACAAGTAATATGTGTAAAAGTTAGGTTTTTGGTCTTAACGAGAGAGCGAATCAATAATAATAACTGTGTTTAACAAGAAAACGGTTCCTTAGATAAGACCGTATAAAAGATGTTTAAATATATAATTAATACAAAAAATAAAATGTTTTATTGGAAGTAGAATACGAGGACGGTGGAGACGTCTTATACGATTTTTTAAAACTATACATCTTTTTCCTAGAAATCCTTTATTTTAACTTTTTTATACAATTTAATTATACTTGCATTACAAAAATATATCCATAAATGTAATATTATTCCCGTAACGAAAAGTCTTAGTATTTTAACTTTTTTCTGATATGTTAACATAACAGAAAGACATTCCCATGCGAAAACTGTAAATAAATACAAGAATATCTATAATATACAGAAAATATAAGATGTATTTTCATCTTTTAAAACTCCATAAATATTAGAAAGTTTAAAGAATATAAAAATTGGAATTTACTCTCTTTATATAATGAAGTTAGAATTTCGGTTTCAAATAAGAGCGGCTCGAAACGTATTTAACTGGAAGACGGCTCGCTAGAAAAGATTGTATTAGCTTTAAGAATTTGATACTGAAGTCATAATTTTTTTTATTTTTACGGTTTGATTTTATAGATAAAAAATATTATATAAGTCTTTATAATATATGTTAAAAATTGGGATTTTCGTTTTAACGAGAGAGCGGCTCAATCGAAAGAATCTTATTTAACAAGAAATTGATTCATTAGAGAAGATTATTTAATTATAAAAATTTAATATTAATATTATAATATAACGTAAATGTATTAAATTTTTTTAAAAATATTGTAACGCCGCAGCGAAGTGCGGCTTTATCAACTAGTTGACGTAAAATGGATAAATTTATTTCCAAAATTGAAATTTTTATATCTGGTTATAATTGTTCGGAATATAACATAAAATTAATTTCTTTTAACAATTACCCATATTACTAAGTCACCTTTATTTATTCTTTTTTTTTTTTCATATTTAATCAGTCAAACACAATATTATAGAAGTTTGATCAGAACGAATATTCAGAAAAAGGTATGTTTGATTGTTGTTCGTATAGATCATCTGCTAAACAATTAAACCGGCTAAATGATAATAATTGGAAAGAAGTGCTCTATTTATTTTTTATCTCGTCTTTTCTTGTTTGATTCCGTCAAACAGTGCTGGTGTAGTTATGCATTGCCGGACTAGCTAGCATAACAAAGTCTGCAAGTACTAGAATTCATTTACATTTTTTAAAGGATCAGAAGTCTGTTAATTCATGATGCTGGCCGTGACAATTTTGTGCTTATAGGGAATTTGTAAAATTCAACGCATATTTAAAACATTTACTGTAAAAAAAAAATTATTCGAGATCATATTTATGTATGAAAAGTTGGATCTGAGATTGAACTCAAGTAACATTCCTAACGGATAGTGATTAGAAAATTCATCCTAACATTCTAACGATTAAAAACATCATCCAAAATTTATAAATCTGTTCTCCGTCTTTATACTCGAAATTGTTATGTTATAACTTTAGATTATTGAAAATTGATATAGTCTGGTGTACTACCAGTGGTACAAAAATCGGATATCGAACATAATTGGTAAAAGGATCTTGCAAGGATGGGTGTATCCTCTGAGAGATACTAAATTATATGGCATATAAGCCTACATAGTCAAAAACAATTGAGGATTAATCGGAGTAAAAATTAGATGTATTTTGATATTATAAGTATATTATTATGATTCTATTAATTATTTATTATGTAAAATGTATTTATCATAGGGTGATGGCCCAAAATAATCATTTTTGGGATAAATTTGCCCAAATTATTGATTCTGGATAAGTTGACCCTAAATACTGACAGGATACGGTATTGCGTGCATCGTATCCTTCAAATACGGCGTGTCGTGTGCCGTATCATCATCTGATACGGCGTTTCGTGTGCCGCAACATCGAGATATGGCGTTTGGTGTAACGTATTAGGTTAAAAGTTTAGTACTTCTGGCGGGGCCTATAAGAGTATCAGCACTGATACGACGTTTCGTGTGAAGTATCAACGCTGATACGGCACACCAAACGCCGTATTAGCTGCTGATACGGCACACCAAACGCCGTATCAGTTGCTGATACGGCACATGAAATGCCGTATTAGGCACTGATACTTCACACGAAACGCCGTATTAGATCGGTAAATAGGGTCAGACATGCTCAAATATGATTATTTTGGTAATTTTCTCTTTATCATATCATAAAACATATAATAATTCATATTTAATTAATATATTATTTTAATTGCATTAATTTATTATAAAAACTCTGATCAAAAAATAATTGTAAAGACTAATCGGGATTTTAAAAATCGAATCAAATATGTATCTTATAAAACGGTAATCGAGAATTAATCGATTGAATCGGAAATTTTTAAAAGAAGGGCCGTGGTTCTCTTTATCTTTATGTAATCTGTATAACTATAAAATATTTATATTAAATTTGGCTCATGAATTACGTCGCCAATAGCTAACATGTCAGACTCGTAGGTGTTTGGTACTTTATTTCCAATTTCAGAACGATTCAAAGTCTTGACTCTTGATTTAATTCATATCTTCATTCTTGATCACTCAGGGAGGGGCGGATGCTGACTCAATATAAGACGGGGCCAAAAAAGTTCGGAGATAGTCAAATAGGTCGCTTACTCGCTTCCCCTTGACTTGAATAGAATAGAACCAAGGTTATACACGATGTTTGTACATTACTTTGTAAACTAACTTTGTAGCCTGTACAAGGTACGGGCAAGCATGTTGTGCAATTGTATGTATGTTTATGAAATGTTACATTAGTGATATATTATTGAAATATTATTATTAATATAATATAGAAAAAGTAATTTAATAATTTCATGATAATTAAATTGTTTCCCGATATATTAATAATGAGTTTTATAATATATCTAAAACTAAGTATAGTGGTAAGTAATCTTTTTTCTAAGTTAGAGGTTAAGGGTTCAATTCTCTTTATTACATTAGCGATATATTAATGAAATGTTATTATTAATATATTATAGGAGGGGTAATTTAGTAATTTCATGATAATTAAATTGTCTCTCGATATATTAATAATGAGTTTTACAATATATCCAAAACTACTGTCTAGTATAGTGGTAAGTAATATTTTTTTTAAGTTAGAGGTCAATGGTTCAATTCTCCAATTCTCTTTATGAAAACTTTTTTATCATTAGTATAATATATAAGGGTTGTCTCACGATATCTTAATAATGAGTTTTAGAATATATTCAAAACTCATATTTAGCACAGTGGTAAGGATTCTCGCTTAGAATGTATTTATATTACTTTATATTTAAATGGTGCTAAAACATGTTCATACTTAGTACGCAAAATATATCTAAAAGATTATCTATTCATGATGTATATATAACAAAAAATAAAATATTCTCAAAAATGATATCTATCATAGTGGTAAAAAATCTCACTTATAAGCTAGAGGTAAGGGATTTAATTTTCATTAGAAACAATTTTTTTATCATTAATATAATATAGGAGGGGTAATTTAGTAATTTAATAATAATTAAATTGTCTCATGATTAGTTTTATAATATATTCAAAATTGATGTAACATAGTGATAAGGAATCTTCATTCTAAGTTAGAGGTCAATGATTCAATTCTTATTAGGAACAATTTTTTTTATCATTAATATAATATATGGGGGTTGCCTCGTGATATATTAATAACTTGTTTTATAATCTTTTCAAAATTGTTGTGTAGCCTAGTGGTAAGGTATCCCACTTCTAAGTTAAAGGTCAAGGGTTCAATTCTTTTTAGTAACAATTTTTTATATGAGGATTGTCTCACGATATATTAATGATGGGTAAGGATTCTCACCCTTATCTATTGGGCTATTGTTTGTAGGACCATGGCCACCCATGGTCTCCATGTCCTTCTCACTCTTGATCAAACGTCTCATGATCTAGCTAACCAAAACTGGGCGCCCATAAGGAAAAAATAAAAATAATAAATCATTCCCATGCGAAACACATTTACTATACTTATCTTCTAACTTCAAAGATCGTGTACTAAACAAGCAACAACAACAAAAAAAAAAAAAATACTTACCTTCCGACATTGACATGCCTTTAATTCCATAAGCACTTTAATTACTTAAAACTCTAGACAGGGATCATGATTCATGACCCATAGACCAGCTAAATATAGAGTAAAGTGCACTTTGTGTACGTGCAGTTAGGCTGTCAGACCACTTTGGATACTGGACTTTAGAAAGTACCACGGGTTATACTGTACTTTACTTTTCGTTACATAATGTGTATCGCCGTCAAATCTGTTTAGCTCCGTTAAAAAATGCAGGGGTAAAATCGTCTTTTTATCATCATCTTCTTCATCAACACCCTTTCCACCATTAAAACTGGTTTCACAAAACTGGTTTCACAAAAGTTCTAAATAAATTTCCACCTTTTCAAAACCAGTTTTAGGGAGCATCGGGGCTGCTATATTCGGAGCTTGTAATCTCATAAACTATATTTTTTGGATTTTTGTGAAACCTTAGCTTGAGTTTCACAAAACTGGTTTCACCTACCACATGCTACCGCACCTTTCGCTCACGGCTTCACGACCTTAAAACACCAACACCTACCTAGATACACACTAACCTGCACACCTTCATCCTTAATCTCACCCTCCAAACCCCTACACTTCAATCCACACTAACACACCCACCTCCCGAAGCACACACACCCAGCTGTGACTAACACACACTCGAATTGATAAATAAGCTCCTGATTTTACTATTTAAGCACCAAATCTTATTTTTTAAGTTCTAAATGCCAGAACTACCCTTCTCTTTCTCTTGTGTTAGACGAAGTTTTAGGAGACAAAAATAAAATACTTTTCGGAAATAATACTTGAGGGTTGCTGATTTGAGCCGAATCCAACCTATGGTGTGTTAATTTCGGATTTAACCCAAAATTTATCAGGACTAATGAAAACCATCAATGCCAAACTGATGCGTCATGTTAGAATGGTGTGAAATATTAGTGACCAAAACATCTCAAAACATACATAGCTGATGGACTAAACAAAGCAACTGAAACTTACCATAAAAAATGCCTGCAAAATGAAAACCCAACTGAGTGCCCATGAAACCAGATAAACTGACAGAAAGAGTGACAGTGCCCCATGAAAATGCTTCATAACCCATTTAATTTTTGGGTCGAGATTAATTATTTTCTTTCTATAAAGCAAGAAAATAGTGCACTGGGCTTCTCACTGCTGGAGGCTTCTTGCTTAAAACCATCAATTAAAGGCTTCACTGAGGTGAAGAATAGGTCCCAGAAATCACTATGAAAATCACTATGAAATATACATGCAAGAATTAGCAAGAACAAAAGCAATAATAAAGATTAAAACAAGGACCAATCTAAACTTCCAACAATAATGACCATAATCACAAAAGATTAAAGCATCCATATCTCGTCTCAAATCATAACACATCAGGTCTAATATGCCAAAATAAATTAACTACTTAAGCTATCAAAATAAGATAAGCAGCAGTCTTCTAGATGCCTTGCATTTTTCCTGGACAAGTACGAGAATTATGTCCAGTACCATGACATTTACTACACTTTCTCATGTCATGAACCTCAAAAGCTGATGGATCACGGGTTGTAGAGCTCTTATTTTTCTTATTTTTTGAGCCAATTGGACGCCCTTTATGCCGAATCATCTCTGGTTCAAGTGTTACAAGAGGTGCAGCATCAAGAAATTGAGTAATTTGTCTTCTACTGTCTTCTTTTTGCACCAAAGGCAGCTTCTGGTATTTATCTTGAAACTCTTTAAGGAGAACGTCAATGTCATCATTTCGATGATTCAGTGAATTAATACTACCAATGAATGATTTTGTATCAATCTTCCATTGCGGATGAATGTCACTGAGATGCAATACGCCTTCTTTGCCCAAATCTTTTATCTTGTGTGCACATGGAAGTCCCATAGAATTTGAAAATTGAGACTTGCAAGTGTCGATCAAAGCTCCCGGCGTTGTTGCTAACTCATATTGTTTATATAACTGACTAAGAGAAAATACTGAAATGCGACAAATAAGTTCTCGAAATAAAGGAATACGAAACTTATGTGGTACACGCACCTTTTCGCTTGCAACCCTTGCTTTGATTTCTTGGTACTGATTTTCGATTGCAAGAGAAATCTTATCTTTTACATCACGAAAATCACCTGTAGAAACATTCAGATATTGCTTCAGAACAGCATGAACACCTTCTGCCCTTGAACTAGCATGATTACCCAAGTGCATAAAATTATTTGTCCATGCAAATACAAATCTCTCCTTATATGGAATCCATGTAGTGTTGATGTAATTCAATAAAGACTTTTTTTCTATGTACTGAGCTTCAAAAGAATTCATATTTCGCTCAAAAGATGACTGGTCAGGAGATTGAATCAAGTTTGTCCAAGTTGATATAAATGTATCCCATCCCTCTTTATCATCGAAAAATCCTATACATTTTGCAAGGATATTTTTCTCAATATGCCAAATACAGAGGAGATGTCCTGTATTTGGGAAAATAACTTTTATAGCATTCATCAAAGCAAGCTCTCTGTCGGAAACAATTACTTGAGGCTGGATCCCATCTAAAATTTCGTTAAACCTTTTCAGTGCCCAGATATAATCACTTTCTTCCTCCTTTCGCAAAAAAGCAAAGCAAGAATAAAACGAACCATTGAAACTATTCACTCCAACAACATCAAGTAGTGGCATTTTGTACTTGTTCGTCTTATACGTGCAATCCATGACAAAGACATTAGAATAGGTCTTTGTGATTTCAATGGAAAGAGGATGCGCAAAAAATAAGTGAGTTAGATGTCCTTTCTCATCACGCTCAAAATCATAAATAAAATTACTATGACCAAATTCTTCAAACAAAGCCTGAATATTTGAACGCCCATTCAAGCTTTCTCTTTTAATTTTTGCACGAACGTTATACAAAGTCCTAGAAATTGCTTGCAGATTCGAATTACTTTGGCGGAGCGATGTAAGTATCTGACGCGGTGGAATACCTGCTCTTGTCATCACCTGAATTCGCTGAATCTCCTCGTTACTAAAACGACGACAATAAGGATGACCAGACATGTCTCTTGAAGCTTCATGATTATGAGACAAGTTTTTTATGTCTAATTTCCATACTCCATCTCTTTTTCTTTTTCCCCAAACTTCAAAAGGACAATCAATTAATCTAGATCCAGTCACTTTTCTTTTTTTTTCCTCAGGTGGTTTCTTTGATTGATATTTACCTCCCCTATCGCATTCGATAATGACGTAACAATCTGTTTTCGACTTTTTAATCTTTGTCACAAATCCTTGCTTAAACACAACTTCACGGACATTACTGAGAAGTTCCTCACGAGTTGAAAAATCATTTGTTGAAATAAATAATAGTGTATCACACCCATTTGTGCATTGATTTTTCATTGTAGAATCATCTAATACAAATGACAATGATAAAAAAAAATCAACAAAACTTATGCATGATGCAGAATATACATAAATTAAGAATAAATCTTAGATTTCTACATAGTGAATATGGCAAAGTAATTCATTCAAAATCACACTTTCGGAGTAAAACCTAGTTATAGAATTACCTTTTTCATTAATCTGATTTCCATGCCCCAACTCATATGATTCATAGAGTTCTTCCACGTTTTTCGTTCGAAGAAGTTGGATTATATCGTTAAGATCTACTAAAACTTCATCTCTAGTTTCTTCATCCATGCTCTGTGTTATTTGGAGAAGAAATTATTAGAAGATGGAAGGTTTATATAAAGAAATAAATTAGGGGAGTGTTGTTTGGTAAAGAGCCTTGGATACGGGATTTTCTTGATTATAACAAAAGAGAAAGAGAAGGGTAGTTCTGGCATTTAGAACTTAAAAATAAGATTTGAAGCTTAAATAGTAAAATCAGGAGCTTATTTATCAATTCCCTATATTAATGATGGGTAAGGATTCTCACCCTTATCTATTGGGCTATTGTTTGTAGGACCATGGCCACCCATGGTCTCCATGTCCTTCTCACTCTTGATCAAACGTCTCATGATCTAGCTAACCAAAACTGGGCGCCCATAAGGAAAAAATAAAAATAATAAATCATTCCCATGCGAAACACATTTACTATACTTATCTTCTAACTTCCAAGATCGTGTACTAAACAAGCAACAACAACAAAAAAAAAATACTTACCTTCCGACATTGACATGCCTTTAATTCCATAAGCATTTTAATTACTTAAAACTCTAGACAGGGATCATGATTCATGACCCATAGACCAGCTAAATATAGAGTAAAGTGCACTTTGTGTACGTGCAGTTAGGCTGTCAGACCACTTTGGATACTGGACTTTAGAAAGTACCACGGGTTATACTGTACTTTACTTTTCGTTACATAATGTGTATCGCCGTCAAATCTGTTTAGCTCCGTTAAAAAATGCAGGGGTAAAATCGTCTTTTTATCATCATCTTCTTCATCAACACCCTTTCCACCATTAAAACTGGTTTCACAAAACTGGTTTCACAAAAGTTCTAAATAAATTTCCACCTTTTCAAAACCAGTTTTAGGGAGCATCGGGGCTGCTATATTCGGAGCTTGTAATCTCATAAACTATATTTTTTGGATTTTTGTGAAACCTTAGCTTGAGTTTCACAAAACTGGTTTCACCTACCACATGCTACCGCACCTTTCGCTCACGGCTTCACGACCTTAAAACACCAACACCTACCTAGATACACACTAACCTGCACACCTTCATCCTTAATCTCACCCTCCAAACCCCTACACTTCAATCCACACTAACACACCCACCTCCCGAAGCACACACACCCAGCTGTGACTAACACACACTCGAATTATACACACACAGAGTAACACGAACACACACAGACACTGAACACATACCCATAATCACAATGATTTAAATCGTATCCACCCACTCACACAAGAAGCCACAGACACATAAACAAATGGGAGGGGAACACAGGATGAATTTATAGTAATAATCGAGTGTCAAGCTTGAATACACGACAAAGAAACTTGTGAGGGAGAGATGAAAGAATTGAGATAGAGAGAGTGCTGGAAAGTTTGAGAGATTGATGTACAAAGCTACCGACTAAAATTTGGGGAAAGTGAACTGGGTTTTGATTAAAAGAAAAAAAAGGCATATTTGTATATTCACAAAACTGGTTTCACAAAAGTTCTAAATAAATTTTTAATGGTGGAAAGGGTGTTGATGAAGAAGATGATGATAAAAAGATGATTTTACCCCTGCATTTTCTAACGGAGCTAAACAGATTTGACGGCGATACACATTATGTAACGAAAAGTAAAGTACAGTATAACCCGTGGTACTTTCTAAAGTCCAGTATCCAAAGTGGTCTGACAGCCTAACTGCACGTACACAAAGTGCACTTTACTCCTAAATATATAAAGTACATGACTACATGCACATAGATTTCACCCTGTAAACACTAAACATTCATCGTAGACTACAAGAGACACAGTATTGATGGCACATACCAGCCCTAAGTCACGACGCGCAATAGTTTACCATTATGCAGCAGATAAATCACCGCAGTCAATCGAATATTTGTACAAATATTGGATTGATGAACCTGGAACAGAAGTGGATGACCGGGGCAACACACTTTTACATTCAATAGTGATCGGTAGGAATGAAGAAGCTCTGAAAGCATTGATTGGACTTGCGACAATACAAGAGCTCAAGAAACAGAATACAAGAGGTGACACTGCACTGCACGAGGCAGCTAGAGTTGGCGGCCAAGTCAATATTGCCAAATTTTTGTTGGACAGGGAAATGCAGTTAGCTCCTAATTCAATGCCACATTACCGGCCATTAGTAACACATGATGTTGACTTGGAAGCGGTGGAGGAAGAATCAGGAGACTTAGTTTCTATACAAAATAAGATGGGAGAAACACCACTTTATGTTGCGGCTGCATCTGGGCATAAAATCGTCTTCCAACTTCTGGAAGAATATCACAGTGATCCTAACACACAGAGCAAAGGTGACTGCACTATTCTTCACGCAGCTGTTATGGGAGGATATTTTCGTAAGTCATGAATATATTATATATTGCTTCAATTTATTCTGAACCGTTTAGAACTGTCGATTCCTTCAAATTGTCATTCATATTACATGCATTGTGATGCATATATGATATAACTGATTCATTCAGGCTTGGTATGTTAAATTGCAGATCTGGCTATGAACATATTTAAAACATATCCACAATTTGCTAAAAAACCAGACAAACAAGGGAACACCCCTTTGAATCTTCTAGCCGCTTCACCATCTGCTTTTAGAAGTGACTCTATGTATGCCTTCTGCTATCTGGGAAGGAAACCCTTTATTCCTCTGCAATTTATTGTAATTCTTCTCTGTCATTGTAAGTGATTCTCTTTCCTTCTAAAACTGAAAACTTCATGTTTGCTAACATACAGGAAAAAAAATTTCACAATCGTCAATCAATGTAATGTGAGTGCAGTCCAGACTAACGAGTGCAGGTCCAACATTAATTCAATTCATTTTACCATGAAGCAGGTATTCCGTCCGCTCATGATATCAACTCTGAAGGAGAACCCCAGAAAAAACAAAGGAATACGATTGTCAAAAGAATTATGGGTATATTTATTTATCTTAACCCCTACTGTGAATAAAGAAGTCATTTACCTAATATAAGATGAAATACCCATGTCTTCAAAGTACTAGACAGTAATTGGAGTTAATATTTAATCTCCTCTAAGAAGTAATCTTTTGATCACTTCTAATCCATGAATTTAAACCAAACAAGTTTTTTAAAAATTATATTTTTTTTTCTTGTTATTGTTTAACCATAAACTTAATCCTTCAAAACAAATTACATACAATCTCTGTTTCCTTCAGATTTTCCTTGGCTTAAATCCATAGATGAATCGAAACAAAAGCACAAGCTTGCAGAAGCACTTGCTGAGAGAATGATAAAGCAGGAGGCAGATTGGAGTTACTAATATACTGAATATACAGATGTGTTGGAATTCGGGCATAATAACGCAACGGAAATGACGTGAATAACAATTAAAAACGAATTCCAAAGCCCGGATCCATGTATAAAATGATGATCATGGTATAAAATTCTCAAGAACAAGATTGTACCTTGTTAAAGCTTTCCAATGGATGACAAATGGAGATCCTAGCTTGTTGATCTTGAGAGCTAAAGTGTTGATCTTTAGAGTTAAACTTGCAAATCCTCCACCGGTATCCACACTTGAACGCTTGCTTGAATCGTCGAACGATTTCGCCACGGGAATTGGTACTAGCCAAAATAAATAATCCGGATGTGTTCTTGACTTGATTTGACTTCTCTCGAGAGTGTATGAACTGAATATTTCAGTTTGGTGTGTCTTGAAAGACTTGCCAACTATTGGCTTAAATAGAGAAATAAAACAAAATGGAGGCTTAAACAATTAGGCCATTTTTTATTTAAACAAATCTTATTTATTTAAATAAATTAATTAAGTCATACTTAATTAATCAAATAAGTCAAGAAAATACATCTTCAAATTTTATCTTTAACTAATTAAGTCTCACTTAATTAATTTCATAAAATTCGAATTATTATTTATTATTAATTTAAAATCATAATTTAAATTATTATTAATTTAAATTCATGAAATAAATTAATATCCCTTTTAAACATTCTTTGTGTGTGACCCTGTAGGTTATTATTTAATTGGCAACAATTTTATTCTTTAATAAAATTGTAAACAATAAGCGGCGTCTAGTAACACATTATTGCTACCCAATAAAACAATAATTAAATCAACGATTCAATCAACCTTTTATGACTAATGTTCCATGTAATATAATCCCTTTAAATCATGATATTATAGATTAAACTCGAGGCATGTAATGTGTCATCCTCTTCATAATTTAATCTTCATTTTCTTGATCGATGAGTAGACTATTTAATCAAATCAACATTTGAGCATGACCATGCATTTCATAGTCTCACTCAAACAAGAGGCCGATAATATCACTCCTTTATCAGGAGATTTAAATCCCATCTAGATCGTTCATATTTCTCACATGATTCATAATATATCCGATATTCACCTTTATCATTATCCGGCTAAAGATAACTTTTGACGAATTCAAAATATATTAATTCTCATGTAGAATTATAACGACTTCAGGTCTAAGGATCATTACACCATTATCACTGTGAGAATACATATGACACATTTATTATTATTTACCATGATGTATCTCACGGTGGGTCTGTCCAGTACCCTGTACTCGTACAGTTACCTATGCATTGCTTTTAGTATCTTCATACTTATGACCAATGAGATGTGGTCATCAGTCAATTATCATACTAGACTCAGTGTATTATTATTGTCCTAATTAATAATAATACTCGGCTAGGGACATTTAAGAATATGATACGATCATTATATAATCTCATGTTCAAGTCACATACTTGCAACTATATAATTTGTATCAAGGTTCTAAGGACATTTATTATACTTTATTTATTTCGCAGTAAATAAAGCCAATAATATATATATATATATATATATATATATATATATATATATATATATATATATATATATATATCGAATATATAAAATCACTCAAACATAAATATAATGTATTACATTGCCTCTAGGGCACCAATACTAACAATCTCCCACTTGCACTAGAGCCAATAACTCATGTATCGAATACCCATGCTACTAGTGTGACATTCATGCTTCTGCTGCGACAGAGCCTTAGTCAGCGGGTCTGCAATATTATCATCAGTATGCACTTTACATATGTGAATATCCCCTCTATCATTTATCTCTCGAATAAGGTGATATCTCCGAAGTATATGCTTTGTTCTGCTACGAGCTCTCGGCTCCTTGGCTTGTGCTATAGCTCCATTATTATTGCAGTAAAGATCTATGGGATCTGCGATCGATGGAACTACACCAAGTACTGTAATGAACTTTCGTATCCATACAGCCTCCTTGGCTGCTTCACATGCCGCAATATACTCGGATTCCATTGTAGAATCAGCTACTGTCTCTTTCTTCGAACTTTTCCAGCTTACAGCACCTCCATTTAGGCAAAACATAAATCCAGACTGAGAAACAGAGTCATCTCTGTCAGTGTGAAAACTAGCATCCGTGTAACCCTTTACCGTTAGCTTCTCTTCTCCTCCATACACCAAGAATGAATCTTTAGTCCTTTTCAAGTACTTAAGAATATTCTTGACCGCCGTCCAGTGACCTTCACCTGGATTAGACTGGTATCTGCTCGTCATGCTCAAAGCATACGAGACATCCGGACGAGTACATATCATTGCATACATGATAGATCCAATTGCTGAAGCATATGGTATCTTACTCATGCGGTCTTTATCATCCAATGATTTAGGACCATTCTCTTTTGAGATCGTTATCCCATGAGATATGGGGACATATCCCCTTTTTGCATCTTGCATTCCAAAACGATGCAAAATCTTGTCAATATATGTGCTCTGGCTTAAGCCGATTAATCTCCTTGATCTATCTCTATAGATCCTGATCCCTAATATATAGGTAGCCTCGCCCAAGTCTTTCATAGAAAAACTTTGTCCTAACCAAGTCTTTACAGCCTGTAGAGATGGAATGTCATTCCCCATTATTAATATATCATCGACATATAATACTAGGAATGCTACATGGCTCCCACTAACCTTTTTGTAAACACATGGTTCATCCACGTTCTGAATAAATCCAAAACCTTTGACTATTTCATCAAACCGAATGTTCCATCTCCGAGAGGCCTGCTTCAATCCATAAATGGATCTATGCAGCTTACATACCTTTCCGGCATCCTTTGGATTTCCAAAACCTTTAGGTTGTGTCATGTACACATCCTCTTCAAGGCTCCCGTTAAGGAAGGCTGTTTTGACATCCATCTGCCATATTTCGTAATCATAGTAAGCCGCTATTGCAAGCAAAATTCTGATGGATTTTATCATTGCCACTGGTGAAAAGGTTTCATCATAGTCAATACCATGAATTTGTTTGAAACCTTTTGCAGCCAGTCGAGCTTTATAGGTCTGTAATTTACCTTCCATGTCGATTTTCTTCTTGAAAATCCATTTGCACTCTATAGGTTTTACCCCTTCAGGTGGATCAACCAAAGTCCATACTTGGTTTTCATACATGGAATCCATCTCAGAATTCATGGCTTCTTGCCATCTCTCAGAGTCTGGTGAGTTCACAGCATCTTGGTAGGTGAGAGGCTCATCTTGGTCTACGAGCATCACATCGTCATTTTGAGTTAAGAGAAATCCATAATTCCTCTTTGACTCATGGCGAATCCTACTAGATCTACGAACAACCTGTGTTTCTTGAGCAATGTTATCTTGTATTTCTTGCTCATGCTCCACCTCTGGTTCAACGTTATCAAGTGGTTCTCGATCTTCATCGAGATCTATTTTCCTCCCACTGTCTTTTCTAGAGACTAGCTCTCTTTCTAAGAATACAGCAGTTCGAGCAACAATTACTTTGTTCTCCGAGGGACTATAGAAAGAATAACCCTTCGTTTCCTTTGGGTATCCCACAAAATTACATTTTTCAGATTTCGGTCCAAGCTTGTCTGATGTTAGGCGTTTCACAAATGCTTCACATCCCCATACTTTCATAAAGGACATGCTTTGCCGTTTCTCTGTCCATATCTCATATGGAGTTTGTTGAACCGTTTTAGTAGGAACACGGTTTAGTGTATATGCAGCCGTTTCCAGGGCATAACCCCAGAAACTAATTGAAAGATCTGCTTGACTCATCATTGATCGCACCATGTCCAACAAGGTACGATTCCTCCTTTCAGAAACCCCATTCCATTGTGGTGTTCCAGGAGGAGTTAGTTGTGATACAATACCACACTCCCTCAAATAGTTCTTAAACTCATGGCTTAAGTATTCACCTCCTCGATCAGATCTTAAAGTTTTTATGCTTTCGCCAGTTTGCTTTTCTGCTTCTGCCTTATACTCTTTGAACTTTTCAAATGCTTCGGATTTGTTCTTCAAAAGATATACATATCCATATCTACTGAAATCATCAGTAAACGTAATGAAGTAGAAATAGCCACCCCTTGCCATCGATCTCATAGGACCACATACATCGCTATGTATTAGTTCTAGTCGTACGGTGGCCCTCTTACCCTGTCCGGTAAAAGGAGCTTTAGTCATCTTGCCTAGTAAACAAGCCTCGCATTCATCATATGATTCAAAATCAAACTGATCCAAGAAACCATCTTGATGTAACTTGGAAATGCGTTTCTCGTTTATATGGCCTAGACGACAGTGCCAAAGGTATGTTTGATTTGAGTCATTAGTCTTAAGTCGTTTGTTATTTACATTCAAGATAAGAGTATCTAAACTAAGAACATACAAACCGTTAAATAACTGTGCAACACCATAGGAAATGTCATTCAAACCAAAAGAGCAACCATTGTCTTTAAAGGTAAATGAAAAACCTTTCTTGTCCAAACAAGAAACAGAAATAATGTTTCTACAAATAGAAGGCACATACAAACAGTTTTCAAGTTCTAATATAAGCCCAGTGGGCAATGATAAATGGTAAGTCCCTACAGCCAAAGCAGCAACCTTTGCTCCATTTACAACTCGTAGGTCTACCTCTCCCTTAGCCAGTGTCCTACTCCTTTGCAGTTCCTGCACATTTATACAAATGTGAGAACCCCATCCAGTATCCAATACCCAAGATGTAGAAGTAGACAAATTGACTTCTATTACATAAATACCTGAAGCAGAAGTCTGGCCAGCAGCCTTCTTCTTCTTAAGTTCTTCCAAATATGCATGACAGTTTCTCCTCCAGTGTCCCAGTTTACCACAGTGGTGACAATCACCCTTTTCAACACCTCCTTTAGGCTTGGTAGCCTTCTTGGGAGCAGAATTAGGATTGGCAGCAGATTTGGACACATTCCTCTTCTTATTGCCCTTCCACTTTCTTTTCCCCTTGGCACCTCCTTTGTTCACCATCAGCATGGGAGTAGGAGATTCCTTCTGAATGTTGGTTTCAGCAGTTCTTAACATGCCCAACAATTCAGTGGGTGTCTTATCAATCTCATTCATATTGTAGTTCATAACGAATTGAGAAAAGTTCTTGTTAAGTGATTGCAAGATCAAATCTATTTTAGCCTCCGGACCAATCGGGAAGCCCAAGGTATCTAGTTGCTCAATATACCCAATCATCTTAAGAACGTGTGGTCCAACCGGGTCTCGCTCTCTCTGTTTGCAAGCATACAATGCCTTGCTCGTATCATATCTTTCCTGACGAGCTTGTCCCTCAAACATGCTTTTGAGGTGCTCAATTATTTCATAAGCATTCATCAACTCATGTTGCTTTTGATTCTCAGGAGCCATGCATGCAAGCATAAGGCATGACACATCAGTTGAGTCATCCAAATGCTTCTGATAAGCATTTTGCTCGGCACGTGTGGCTCCAGCAGGAAGAGGATTTGGGTGAGGAACTTCAATGGCATACAGCTTTCGCTCCTGCCTGAGGACAATCCTCAAGTTCCTAAACCAATCTAGGAAGTTTGTCCCTGTCAGCTTTTCCTTTTCTAGGACTGATCGTATCGAAAAGTGGTTTGTGTTGTTTGCCATTTATTATCTACAATTTTGTAAAAGCGCATAAAATGAGTTAGTTTGCATGTTTCGTAAAACCAATTATGTTCAAGTTGATTTATAGCATATTCGTAATATACCTCCCACTATTTTTATCAAATTAATAGCCCTTACTATCAATTCGGAAAATGGTTCCCATAAAACCTTTCTTAGTGAGCCAAGATCCATATTTCATCATATTTTAAGTTAGCTTTGGCTTTCCTCTTAAATATGATTATTTAGGTAGATCGTTATGTCAATTATATCGTATATAACTCTTGGATAGCTTAGTGAACAACATATTGCTCCGATCTATCTAATAGATTTCACTAAACTCTATGCTTATAAGTTCATAATCCTATTATGACGACTTATTTAAGTTGAACCCAACAATAACAATTTAAGTAAGCTTGTTTACTTAATCACATCTCACCACGATAAAAGAGAAGCCCTTGCTTTGGCAAATCCACTCCTCAATGATCTAGGATTTAATGAGTGTTATTTGTTGGAAAGCATCTGTTTAACTTAATATTTCTTAAGGGATTTTTATAAAAATTTAACGATCTTGATCGTCTGTTTAAATCTTAAATCGTTACAGATTTTATCTTTTTTAAACATGGCATATGTGTCGTATCTAATACATACATTCTAAAATATCCATACATCCATGCATCCATTCATATATCTAATATATCCATGCATCATATGTAAGGTGCAGTTACGCAAAATTAAACGTGCAATGGTTATGGCCCGATCCTATGCGATCTTTTCGAGCTAATGAAAAGATCAAGGTCTCTATGGTTGTAATAACTAATTATTACAAAATTCTTCATTGCTTCCAAAGCCTCCATTGATTGCCTCCAAGCTCGTTTTGAAATACATTACAAAAGAACTCGAGTTGAATTCGAGATTTAAAAAATTACAAGAATAACGACATGCAAGTCGTATTTAATTATTACAGACCATAAATAAAATTACAACATTTATTCTACGGGTCTTTAGGCCATAACCAATGCACCATGCTCATATAACAATTATAGACATCACATTAATCATGATCACATCGATTAATATTTAACTCCTCAATTTAAATACCTAATTATTTAAAAGGGAATTAAAAAAAATCAATTTTAATAATTAAAATCGAATTTAAAAATTAAAATTAATCAAAATCGCATTTAATAATAATATTAAATTCGAAATTTAAATATTCAATTATTAAAAGCATTAATTAAAATAAAATTCGAATTAATAATAATAATATTCAAATTCATAATTTAAATATATTATAAAATTCGAAATTAAATTAATTAATAAAATTTTGAATTAATAATAATATATAAATTCATAATTTAAATATTCAATTATTAAAACTTTAATCATTAAAAGCATTAGGAATACAATGATTAAAACCAATAAGTTTCCTTTTTAAAGTGAAAGCAAAAGTAAAAAGAAAAGTTATTATTTTAAAAACAACCTAATGAACACAGCACGACCAAGATCTGATTTGATACTGAAACAAATCTGACGCGCATGTCAAACATGCGCCCCACCTACTACTACTCATAATGCGCATTCTGGTAATGCGCAAGACCTGTTAGATACTGCTGATGCGCATTACAGTAATGCGCAACCCATGTATGTTCCTGATGACACGCATTACCGAAATGCGTTACACCTGTTATACCAGTTTTTCCCAGAAAATGCAGAATCTCCAGAAACTTGCAGAATGCATTTTTTTTTTCAGTTCTGATCAGTTCCAAAAATATTCTAATGATGTGATTAACATATCTAACATATAGTATATCATCCAAAACATGTTATAACAATTTATAACATCATACAAACAATTATAACAATTTATAAATAATCTTTTGTATGTTAAAATGAAGCATGGCATAATTCATAAATTCATGTATGATTCATTTTCAAGAACACAACACCAAATCATCCTTTTATACATGTAGCTTTGATACCATTGTTGGAATTCGGGCATAATAACGCAACGGAAATGACGTGAATAACAATTAAAAACGAATTCCAAAGCCCGGATCCATGTATAAAATGATGATCATGGTATAAAATTCTCAAGAACAAGATTGTACCTTGTTAAAGCTTTCCAATGGATGACAAATGGAGATCCTAGCTTGTTGATCTTGAGAGCTAAAGTGTTGATCTTGAGAGTTAAACTTGCAACTCCTCCACCGGTATCCACACTTGAACGCTTGCTTGAATCGTCGAACGATTTCGCCACGGGAATTGGTACTAGCCAAAATAAATAATCCGGATGTGTTCTTGACTTGATTTGATTTCTCTTGAGAGTGTATGAACTGAATATTTCAGTTTGGTGTGTCTTGAAAGACTTGCCAACTCTTGGCTTAAATAGAGAAATAAAACAAAATGGAGGCTTAAACAATTAGGCCATTTTTTATTTAAACAAATCTTATTTATTTAAATAAATTAATTAAGTCATACTTAATTAATCAAATAAGTCAAGAAAATACATCTTCAAATTTTATCTTTAACTAATTAAGTCTCACTTAATTAATTTCATAAAATTCGAATTATTATTTATTATTAATTTAAAATCATAATTTAAATTATTATTAATTTAAATTCATGAAATAAATTAATATCCCTTTTAAACATTCTTTGTGTGTGACCCTGTAGGTTATTATTTAATTGGCAACAATTTTATTCTTTAATAAAATTGTAAACAATAAGCGGCGTCTAGTAACACATTATTGATACCCAATAAAACAATAATTAAATCAACGATTCAATCAACCTTTTATGACTAATGTTCCATGTAATATAATCCCTTTAAATCATGATATTATAGATTAAACTCGAGGCATGTAATGTGTCATCTTCTTCATAATTTAATCTTCATTTTCTTGATCGATGAGTAGACTATTTAATCAAATCAACATTTGAGCATGGCCATGCATTTCATAGTCTCACTCAAACAAGAGGCCGATAATATCACTCCTTTATCAGGAGATTTAAATCTCATCTAGATCGTTCATATTTCTCACATGATTCATAATATATCCGATATTCACCTTTATCATTATCCGGCTAAAGATAACTTTTGACAAATTCAAAATATATTAATTCTCATGTAGAATTATAACGACTTCAGGTCTAAGGATCATTACACCATTATCACTGTGAGAATACATATGACACATTTATTATTATTTACCATGATGTATCTCACGGTGGGTCTGTCCAGTACCCTGTACTCGTACAGTTACCTATGCATTGCTTTTAGTATCTTCATACTTATGACCAATGAGATGTGGTCATCAATCAATTATCATACTAGACTCAGTGTATTATTATTGTCCTAATTAATAATAATACTCGGCTAGGGACATTTAAGAATATGATACGATCATTATATAATCTCATGTTCAAGTCACATACTTGCAACTATATAATTTGTATCAAGGTTCTAAGGACATTTATTATACTTTATTTATTTCGCAGTAAATAAAGCAAATAATAAACATATATATATATATATCGAATATATAAAATCACTCAAACATAAATATAATGTATTACATTGCCTCTAGGGCACCAATACTAACAAGATGAACGTACCCAAAACATTTCAATTATGAAGAAGAATAAAATGCCCAACCCACTCATACAAGCCATACGAAACAGCATTCCAGAACTAGTTAAACAAATTTTAAACAATGCCCAGATTCTGCAAACAGTATTGATAAGAACGGAAGGAATATACTGCATATCGCTGCTGAGTATAAAAATATAAACATATATGAGCTCTTGAAGAAGCATGTGGTTAATAAGGAACGGATGTTGGCCGAGGTTGATTATGAAGGCAATACGATATTACATCAGACCACCAACTTAGACTCTGCAGGCATCTATATTTCTCTTGGGATCTTTTATATCATGTGTTGGAATGTCTTCTGCACTACAAGAAAAACGGGCTTTTCCTACCGTCAAATCGGTAGGAAAAGGCCCAAAATCGGTAGGAAATGTAGCATTTCCTACCGGCCCCCTCCGGTAGGAAATGCTTAAGTGGGAAATGACTTTGGTAGGAAATGATACTGACCTGGTCAACGTGGGGCCCACATAATGACGTGGCATGCCACATAGCATGGACCCACATGCCAACTTGGACGATGACGTGGCAACACGTCAGATGCCATGTCATATGACACGTGGGCAGGCCCCACACACGTCATCAGCCATGTGTGGAAATTGTGGCATCTGAAAAGGCATTTCCTACCGACTGCTTTTGCACATATCGGTAGGAATTGTTCCAAGAACATTGTATTATTATTCCTACCGCTCATCGGCTGCTTTTTTATAAATTCTATTTTTTGGTTTCCCCTGTTCTGCAAATAGCACCAATCTTTCAAAACATACATACAAACCAAAAAGAAAACCAACATATAAATCAAACCATACAAAACAATTCATTTACAAAATAATCATTCATCATTACATAATTAAACATCCACCTTATCACACCAATAAACATTTCCACCTTATCACACCAATAATTCAAGTATACCACCATCAACATCAACCAAAAAGATCCGAAGATCATCACAATTCAGAGCGTCATTGGACTGCAAAGGTAACGGGACAATCATGTCATGATCGCTTTGATTCCGTTGAATACCATCCTCTTGGCTAGAAGGCACTGATGTATCTCCATAGCGGCTTCTAACTGGTACAATTTCAGCCTGCAAAAGTACGACCATATAAAAGAAATGTATGCAGTTATGGTATCCACCCACGTTAGGTAATTT
Organism: Saposhnikovia divaricata; assembly: GCA_036435485.1. Taxonomy (NCBI): domain Eukaryota; kingdom Viridiplantae; phylum Streptophyta; class Magnoliopsida; order Apiales; family Apiaceae; genus Saposhnikovia; species Saposhnikovia divaricata. Next base: position 60,691,996 of record CM071595.1, on the reverse strand, counting down.
TCTTCTCGGACAGATCTAACTAGCATCTTATTTGGTACACAGTTGCTACAACAGACTTAGCTGGGACGTAATTTAAAAACCATAATTTCCAAAATCAACCAATAATTTTACATCCATAATTTTGCAACCAATATACAAATTATTCATAGTAGAAATATGTTGCTATCAATACAATAAAGCCAGTACTAAGTGAACATGAATGATCGTCCTGCAATTTAAGTATATTATCAAATGAAAGGCTATAATCTACAGCCTCAACAGCACAATTGAGTAAAAATCTCATTTCTTATCAGCATTGGAACCTGAACAGGGACAGTGTCGTCATTCACTTCAAAATGGAAACCATTTGGTGGGCTGTAATGAACAGGAAATGCATTGGCAAAATCTGCAGATAACCAAAAGATTTTAATGAAGAATACAAGGCGCAAAGAACAAAAATGTTCTCTTCACCTATTTAACAAGGAGTTAGTTTAGTTTTAATAGCGGGTCTCAAGATGATTACTGAAAGAAGTCATATTAGTTATAAACTTTAACTAATGATCTTTTAACTGTCATATAGAGGTAGAATATTCTTTGTAACAAGATTCATTCTAACTACGAAATCATAGCCAGTTCCAGTACTAGACAAATTATTCACAACCTCTGACTAAAGATGGAAGTAAAACAAATTATTCAAATTTTATGTTGAATGTTTTTTGAATTTGGATTCATAAGCAAATCATATAAAATTAGATTCATCATTTTTTCCTGTCAAATAAAATCAGATTCTAACAGAATACTTTGCCTAATAAATTCTAATGCTTTGCAGTACAACATTTTAAAGTCCCTAATTCAGATGTGCCTAAAATCATCAGTGAGTGACTGCCAAGAGTGAGTCATCAAATTAAGAAAATTTGACCAAGTGGGAACTAGGCAATTAACAAACATATTAATTTTTAACAATAATTATAAACATAAAATTACAATTGACTACTAACGACCAAGAGTGAGAGTCATCATCAAACCAGAAAGGCCAATATGAGATCCTAATAACATTTTAATTTAGCCATATAAAAAAAAAGATCCAGACAACATCATGGCATGCTCAACTGTTACTGCGTGACAACATTCATATGCTTAACAATTCTAGCTGACAACTTTCATATTCGAGAAAAGAACAAACCGGTGAATCAGCATCCAGTGTTGAGGTCGCTTCCCCTAAATGAAAGACTCCGCTATAACCTTTAATCATACCCTCATATCTGCAATAAAATACAAACATAAGGCAATAAAACACTTAATGTTCAGCTAACGAAAATATTGTGGGTTAATATAAATCCAAAACGAAATCCCCAAAGTTGAAGATCTAATTACCTAAATTAAAGTGAGCCAAATCGAAATCCACAACCCAGCAGCACAATTAGGAAGGAAACAAACAACTCGGTAAACTCAGAAACCAAAATGCCGCAAAAAGCTAACCCTATTAACGAAAATAACACAGGACTGAGCTGAGAAACCAAGAACAACCCTCGGCGAATTCCATACTCATTACAGTTTGAACAACGAACAGAAATCAGTGACTCGATAATTCAGAACCAACATCACAACCTTGAAGCTTCAGTATAACAAATTCAAATATATTCAAAGTACACTCAGCTGGACACTCTATTCATACAAATAACACACCGGTAACAATTATACATACACATCACATATAGTTACACACCCTAGCAGCCCAATTCGGATCAATAGTACCGCCCAATTCGGATCAATAGATACCAATTAAGAGGTAAAAAGAGATAAAGAGAAACAAATACCAATTAAGAGATAAAGAGAGACAGAGATGAATGCAGTGTAAGGGAGAGAGTGAGAGAAGTGATAAGGAAAAGGTATTGTAAACTGTAAAGTGATCGGATTATTATTACCTAAACTTTCGGTGCATTTTTTAATTTTTTTTGTGAAATTTGGGCGCCACTTTGCAAAAAGAAAAGAAAAACAGAGCCGGGAATCGAACCCCCCATCTCCAGCAACATTTGTTTCACTTCAAACCACTATGCCAAGGTGTTTCTTGTGTTTTATATTTACTCTTAAATTATATAACCATAACACATTATTTTTCATTTTTCATTAAAAAATCTTTACAAATGAACTTTAAAAATCATAATTTTTTTTGTAAACTAGTTGACCGTTAAATTACCTAATCAAATAAATTTGGTATATTTTTAAAATTTTGGAATAATATTTAAAAAGATTGATCTCGACTCCTATACAATTCGATCATCAAAATTCTAATTAAAAATAATCGAATCAAGAATCGAGAACGAAAGCTAGTTTAGGGGTTAAAGTTAAATTACTAGTTGACCGTTATATTACCTAATCAAATAAATTTATTATTTTTTTAAAATTTTGGAATAAAATTTAAGAAGATTGATCTTGAATCCCGTACAGTTCGATCGTCGAAATTCTAATTAAAAATAATCGAATCAAGAATCGAGAACGAAAACTAGTTTAGGGGTTAAAGTCAAATTACCTAATCAAATAAATTTATTATTTTTTTAAAATTTTGGAATAATATTTAAAAAGATTGATCTTGACTCCTGTAGAGTTCGATCGTCGAAATTCTAATTAAAAATAATTGAATCATGAATCGAGAACGAAAGCTAGTTTAGTGAATCTAGTGTGACATGCATCATAAAAACAGTGAGATTAAAATTTGTGTTTTTATGTATTTTAATTCGAATTTTATATTTTTTTTATTTTTATTTAAATTTTTAGTGTAATTCACAGACTAGTTAAAAATAGGGTGAAGTATCACAAAAATAGAAAATTAGTGAATCTAGTGTAACATGAATCACCGAATTAATGAGTATTAATATTTGAATTTTTATAAATTTCAACATTAATTTATACTAATTCATTTTTTTTAAAAAAAATTCACGATCCAACTCTAAGGATTTCAAGATCACTATGAATTAGTGACATTTTCAAAAAATTGTGATTTTTAAAGTTCATTTGTAAATACTTTTTAATGAAAAAGTGAAAAATAATGTGTTGTGGTTATATAATTTAAGAGTAAAATAAAACACAGGAAACACCTTGGCATAGTGGTTTGAAGTGATAAAATTGGGGTTGGAGATGGGGGTTCGATTCCCAGTAGGCTCATTTTTCATTTTAAGCCATTTCCTACCGGTTAGAAAAGGATATGTAAGGTAGGCGGTGGGAAATAAAACAGGAGGCATGTAAGAATGCATTTCCCAGGTCATTTCCTACCGCCACTGGCCATTTCCTACCGCCACTAGCCATTTCCTACCGCGTTTCGATGAAGGCGGTAGGAATTACTGGGTTTTAACATATTATTTTTTTCACTTAGTTTATCCATATCTAGATTAAAAAATTTTGCTAGAAGCATTGCAATTAAATGTTTTGTAATACAATATCTATTACATAACAATTATTAGCATCACAATAACCAAATTCATAACAATTATTAGCATCACAATATCTATTACATAAATTTTCTTCATTTTCTTCATCATCTTCTTCTTCTTCTTCTTCTTCTTCTTCTTCTTCATTTTCTTCATCTTCTTCTTCTTAAACAGTCATTATCATCAAAATACACCAGAGATATATCCAAATCATCATTTGATGCAAGTAGTTAGGATACCATTGTCGGATTTCCATGTAGTAAAACACAACGATAACAATGATAAGTATAAAAAAATTCGAAATCCAAAACCATGGATCCATGTATAAGGGGGATGATTTACAGAAAGAGAATATGTAACCTTAACCCTAGCCACTCTTCTTTCTCTTCAGCAGCTCCTCTTTCTAAAAACCTTAACCCTAAAAAGTACATCTTAATGTATTTATAGGGAGAGGTAGAGATGGCCGGTAGGAAATGGTTGTGTGCGGTAGGAATTACTGGGTTTCGAATGGTAGGAAATGTCTCTTTGCAGTAGGAAATAGTGGGTTTTAACATATTGTTTTTTCACTTAGTTTATCCATATCTAGATTAAAAAATTTTGCTAGGAAAGACATTTGAAAAAATTTTCCAACCAAAAACAGAAAATAACATTTACTTAAAGTCAAATTAATAGTTGACCGTTAAATTAATTAATCAAATAAATTTAGGGGTTAAATTAATAGTTGACCGTTAAATTAATTCTATTTCAAAATTATAGAATCATGAATCGGGAACGAAAACTAATTTAGGGGTTAAAATCAAATTACTAGGTGACCTTTAAATTACTTAATCAAATAAATTTATTATTTTTCTTAAAACTTTGGAATAAAATTTAAAAAGATTGATCCTGACTCCCGTACGGTTTGATCGTCGAAATTCTTTTCAAAATAATCGAATCAAGAATCGGGAACGAGAACTAGTTTAGTGGTTAAAGTCAAATTACTAGTTGACCGTTAAATTACCCAACCAAAAAAATATATTATTTTTTAAAAAAATTGGAATAACATTTAAAAAGATTGATCTTGACTTCCGTACGGTTAGATCGTCGAAATTCTATTTCAAAATGATCGAATCAAGAATCGGGAACGAAAACTAGTTTTGGGATTAAAGTCAAATTACTAGTTGACCGTTTAATTACAAAATCAAATAAATTTTTAAATTTTTTAAAATTTTAGTATATGATTTAATAAGATTGATCTTGACTCCCGTATGGTTCATCGTCGAAATTCTATTTCAAAATGATCGAATCAAGAATCGGGAACGAAAACTAGTTTAGAGATTAAAGTCAAATTACTAGTTGACCGTTTAATTACATAATCAAATAAATTTTTAAAATTTTTAAACTTTTAGTATATGATTTAAAAAGATTGATCTTGACTTCCGTACGGTTCGATCATCGAAATTCTATTTCAAAATGATCGAATCAAGAATCGGGAACGAAAACTAGTTTAGGGATTAAAGTCAAATTACTAGTTGACCGTTGAATTAGCTAATCAAATAAATTTATTATTTTTTAAAATTTTGGAATAACATTAAAAAAGATTGATCTTGACTCCCGTACGGTTCGATCGTCGAAATTCTATTTCAAAATAATCAAATCAAGAATCGAGAACGAAAACTAGTTTAGGGGTTAAAGTCAAAGTACTAGTTGACCGTTAAATTACCTAATCAAATAAATTTATTATTTTTTTAAAAATTTTGGAATATCATTGAAAAAGATTGATCTTGACTCCCGTACGGTTCGATCGTTGAAATTTTATTTCAAAATAATCGAATCAAGAATCCGAAACGAAATCTAGTTTAGGGGTTAAAGTAAAAAATAAAATAAAATTAGTGAATCTAGTGTGACATGCATCACAAAAATAGTGAGTATTAATATTTGCGTTTTTATGTATTTTAATTCGAATTTTATCTTTTTTCCTATTTTTTATTTAAATTTTTAATTTTATTTAGTAGATAAGATTTTAATTTTTTGCACAGCTCATTTCCTACCGCTCATCGGTAGGAAATGTCCACCGACACGTCAACCAATCAGAAGCCGCCAAGTAGACATTTGCTGGTGAATAGGTAAGGCATTTCCTACCGCCTACACGCGGTAGGAAATGCTACACATAAAGCTACACTGCCACATGGCACTTGGGGCACACAACACTCATTTCCTACCGATGTCGGTAGGAAATGTGTCACTCATTTCCAACCGTAGTGAGACGGTAGGAAATGGTATGAGTGAAACGACGTCGTTTCATTGCGGCCGGACATTGACGTGGCCTTGCGGGTCCCACTCGACTCATTTCCTACTAACTTCGGTAGGAAATGTGGAGGCATTTCCTACCGGCTATGGGTCCGGTAGGAAATAATCGTTTGACTTGAAAAACGGTAGGAAATGGTCGGTAGGAAATGCGTCGGTAGGAAATAAACGGTAGGAAAAGGCCGTTTTTCTTGTAGTGCTGGTTCGAGGTAATTTCTAAGTATTTAGTTTTTTTATGCACAGAAGTAACTGTAAGTACCACACACTACTCTATTTGTTGGATCAACTTTAAAAAGCCTATTAATTCTTACATTTTTTAATATTATAAATTCCTCAGCGAGTAAAACACGACTGTCCACCATATTTGCGGCATCTCCCAAACAAAGAAGGTAAGACAGCAGAAAAGTTATTCATAACCAACACTAGAAATCGACGAGAAGATGCAGGGAAAGCAATGAAGGACATAAACGGAAGCTTAATGGTTGTGGCAGCACTGATTGGCACAATAAGTTTCGCTGCACTTTTTACAGTCCCAGGAAGTTATAACCAAAAGTATGGCTATCCTCTCCTTAAAACATACAAAAGGGACGTCGAACTATTTCTAGGCTACGACGCCACCACTCTCTTCGCTTCCACACTTGCCTTGGGAAATTTGTTGTCAATACAGCTGTCGCGGTTTAACGTGGATGATTTTCTTATAGCCTTGCCACTCAAGTATCTTGTTGCCATCAGTGCAATGTACTATTCCGCTTGTTTCACGGTTGCCACTAGTCTCCAGGCCTTCATTTTAGAGGAATGCTTGCCAAAATATTATCTTGGGTTTGTCTCTTGCATTGGCATTATTTTGGGCTTGGGGTAGATTGATGCAGCACACTATGTCTTCTCTTATGTGGAAGACGTTTTAGCGTTCTCATTAAAGTATAAATCACAGGAGATATAAGATTTCCTTGGTGTTATTGAGTTGCATGGTGACAGTTCCAGTTCCAAAAATGTCTGACTAATACATGTACTTCTGAAATTGATGTGTGGTTGTTCAAAAAAATGATTTTAAAAATTTAATAACAATTTGAATGTGTATATATTTTGGGGAAAAGGATTGTAAGCCCATTGGTTTGTAACCCTATTTATATTTGTTTAAAACTTTGATAAAAAATGATAGATAGATGGTTTGATGATCTTTTTTGCAATATAAATATGGGAAAATTAATTCTAATATCTCTAATCTATTAGTGTTTTTTTTCCTAAGTACCTGAACAAAAAGTATGAATTTCTAGGTAATCAAATTTATAAATTTTTTTCATCACAGTCCTTCCATCCAAATTGACTAACGGACGTTAGTCAATGCTGACGTGACACTCGAAAATTCACGGATTGAAGTGAAATTTGATATGTTAATCTAGGAGTGATTAAAAAAACATGATTGGTGAAAGTTTTCAATTTCGAGTTCACTAACGTATAGAAATCTAAACTTTAATTTCAAGAACATGAAGAAAAACTTACTAAAATCTGCATATTTCTAATTAGAGAGATCAGAGAAGGAATTGCATTTTTTTTTTGACGAAATGCATTAATTCATTAAAAATAACATAATACAGTCAGAACAACTCTCCAACTGTCATTACAACCAGATTGAGAAACAAATAACAAACTAAACATAATTAGCTGATTTGTTTTCTGATTGTTTAACACATAGAATTTAAAAATTTTTGAATTAAAAACGAAGTCGAAGACATCCCGAGCAATCCATATTGCACCAACATCCCGGAAAGCAGCAGCATCACAAATGACCATATCACATAAAAACAATTGTTAGCCCAGTGTTCAAAAACCCCAAGTGTAGGAGCGACACCCCAGCTATCTACATGCCGGATACCAACTATAGACATGCCGAAAATGGATTTTTCACCCCAGCTATCTACATGCCGGATACCAGCTATAAACATGCCAAAAGTGAAAACCGATAACGAATGAACAATCTTTAATTGTGAAAGGTGAGCTCTTGCAATAATCACCACCAATCCAGTTTCAATGCGGGTTTTCCAGATTCTCCAAAACATCAACAAAATCATTTTCAACAAAACCCCGCTCACAATTAAGAAGCGAAAAACAAAACTCTCAAATAGGAAAGACATAAAACCACCCAAAAAGATGGACGAAAATAATCAAAATCTCACCCAGAGATGAAAATTAATGAACTAATTAAAAAGAAAAAAGAGAGAAGATGGGGTAGATCTGGAAGAGGGGAAGGAAATGTGAGGATGAAAAGGGGGGCGGATGAAAAAGATGAGGAAGAAGGGAGGGGGTGGGATGAAGAGAGGGCGGGGAAGATATGAAGAAGGGGAGGAGAGGGGGGGCGGCAGATAGGTTAGAGGGAGAGGAGAGAGTCGACTCTCATAGGATTCTCTCTGTACAGAAGGAACTGCATTTAAGCACCTCTTCTATAAATTTATTCTCAACGCATATGGTTCCTACCCCCCAACACAATGATGGCAACATTAACAACCTCTACTACAACTCTGATAACTATCATTATATTCATCGAATTAGCGAGCATCATACCACAACTACCCCAATCATTGTGATTATTAATGCTACCACCATTGTTACCAAATTTACAACTAAATAAAATTCAAAATTGTTACTGTAATTACTACCAGCAATGCTACTAGATCTACCAGTATTGTAAATACATATGTTATCATTAGATTACAATCATTCATGCACACTACCAGTATCATTGTAATATACTCATATCACCATAACCACGACCATCATTACAAGTATTGGCACCACAAAAATTCCATATGAGCTGATGGACAATGCTAACTAAATTGCAAATCAGACGATATTAATAAGTGAGGTAAAAATCAGGATTTATATATAATGTACAGCCAGTGGCGGAACCAGGATCGATTTGCAGGAGGGCTAAAAAATGTGTTGGCTCTCGCGCAAAGCGCGAAAAAAAAATTTTGTACTTCGGATCCCGCCCGAAGCGCAAATTTTTTTTATAGTTCGAAATCATTGCTTCATCTTGACTTATATCAAAAAGAATAAGAAAAAATAATTAAAGAACTACCTTTATAAAGTGGTGAATTTCTTATTTTATGAATTTGGATGAGATTGTGTGAAGTTATTGGCTTGGCCAAGGCTTGTAATTCTAAATTTCAAAATTTAACCTAGGCTATTAAAAAATATATATATAGTCATTTTCAAAATTAACCCCGGGCTAAAAAAAAAAATTTTACTTAATTTTTTCGGTTCGACCCGGACTAGCGCCCGGGCTAGCCCCCTAGTTCCGCCCCTGTGTACAGCAAGAATCTACAAGCTCAAATACAAGATCCAAGTTCTAAACAATGAAGCAGCTGTGCTTTGACATAAAAGATCTACACAAACATCATCTACACATTCAATTATAGCAAAACTCATATGACAATTAGTTGCACAGAAAACTAGTCAATTTTGTAACATAATCATTGTCGTGTCCAGTAAGTTTTGATACTTCAAAAAGAGGATTTATATAGTCAAGCAGCGTAGCAAGAAGCCCCACATCCTTGATTTGGCCAGTAAAAAAAATGCTAGAGTTGTAAAAAAAGTTTCTCAAAATTATGTTTTTCATAAAGAACACCCTTATTTTTGTTAGAGAGATCGACAATTGTTACCAAACAGTCAAACACACATAATACAAGCACAGATAAACATATAATTAACTGAAAGCTTCAATCACTGTGACAGAAAATAGCCTTTAAGCAGATCTTAGAAAAATAGGATTCAAAAAAATTAAAACTTTAATTTTGCCAAGGAAAGCAGAGGTCTAGCAGACCACAGTGCTATTCTATAATAACACTTTGGAGGAAACTTAGGTTCATGCCAGCGGAACTTTGGTTCAACAAGAATACGTGTAATATTCAATTTTTAATGTGTTGGATCCGATTTGAATGCAGATTACTTGAATACATTTCAATCCTAGATTTGATAGGAAGTTAAGAAAATTAATAGACTATTTAATATAGGATATGATTCAGGTGAGAACAGTGAGAACAATTGTTCTGCACTCCTTTAAAAAGTGCAGAACAATTATTTTCCATATTTTGCACATTTTCATTATTGTTTTGTTCTACTGCAAAACAATTGTGTTTTCACTGTTCTCACGCTAATATATGTTCTCAACGGAGCGTGACCCATTTAATATAACTATAAAAAAAATATTTTATATACTTGAGAATAATAGGTAATGAAATAGAAATTTGAGAAAAAAGAATTTTCTTTTATGAAAAATGAGTTTGAATCTGTGATGCTTGGACTCTCCGGAAAATCCGGTCATACCCGTGTCGATAGGACACGACCCTGACATGGACACTGAGATCCAGATCTGAACAACATCTATAAAATGGAATCTTCTTCCCAGACAACCTACTTTTAATTTCGATAAACTAGCTTTAAGAGGAAGAGAAGAGCAAGAAAATAAAAGCAGAAACAGAGGAGAAACTGATGTAAAGGAGAAAATAAGCAACTTGTGCCCAAATTTATATATTCTAGATATTATTAATCTTTTTTCAAAAGTTTACATATTGATTTTAAATAAAATGAAGGTATTTATTTATAAAAACTAATATATTAATTAAAAATAATAATTGCCGTGTCCAAATCCAAGTGTCGGATCCTTATAAAATGTGTCCGCAAGTATTTAATTTTGTAATGCGAAGGATCTGATACTCCGATTTGTGGTCGTGTTGGATCCTTCTAAAAGAATCAGAGTCTGAAAACCATAGGTTTGAACAATGAAGATTATGAATGACTAAACGAAGAGGGTCAATTTGGGAATTGATTCAGAATTGGGTGGAGGGACGACATTTCCTCCCATCTATTTCTAGTAATAAATTATTATAACAAGTAATTTTAATTACAATCAATTTTAAGATATATTTATCATGAGTAATATATTTTATATTTTTAATATAATAAAACTGATCATCTATAAAAGAAAAAGAAAAGAATGATGTGGGAAATAGATTTTTTGTTACAGGGTTTTTAGAGAAAGGAAAATTTCATTTGAAATATTTTAATATAAGAAAAGTAATAAAAAGAAAGAAATATGAGATTTACTTAGCATAGGAGTTTTAATCGGTCAAAATTTTAAAATAGACTATAAAAGGTCCAACACGCTAGTATGCTGGGCTTAAAGGAGCATTTATCATTTCTTCCAAACATCTGTTTAGATACATATATGTTTTTAGGATCGCATCCACAATAAATTAATGTTAATAAAAAACAATAAGGATAAACACAACAAAATGAAATGGAAATCCTTTAAGGGAGGGTAAAACCACAAATTCATTAAATATTAAATACAAGAATGGAGACATTCCCTAACTCAACACACTTATATATAATTACTTTAATTGGACAAAAAAGCTCTCTCTTATGTGTATCTTGCTCACAGCTCTCTAACTTGTGCAATAATCTAAACCACTACAGATATTTGTATATATATATATATAGGCACCCTTCAACCTTCATCTTCTCATTATTCCCCATGATGATATCACCAAGATTTTTGTAAGTGTGTAGTTTCAAACATCGCTCGATCTCTACATATCTGTTTGGAAGCAGCAGAATCCATCACCCGCTTTAATTTATTCTTCACCAAAACAGGAACGGTATCCACACTCACCATAAAAACTCTCTATTCTCGATCACATTTAAGAAGTATCTACCTTCAACTTTGTAATTTCTCTACATCTACTTAAAGGATTTCAAGTCCTATTTAAAGCTTGGAACTATGATGCTCAGACTCACCCCGAGACCCTCCTATACCCCTGTCGACACGAAACAATCCGAGTACATGCATGTAATTCAAATCGGATTCGTCCATTGCAAACTGGACTCATCAACTCCGATGACTCATGACAGCATTTCATGTGTACCTCTAGAAAAATGTGTCACATTTCTTTCAATTTCACAACTAAGAAAGTGATCAAAATACAAGAAAGATATTGAACATAAGCTCAAACATGATTTGAAGGGTCCTTTTCTTGAAACTTATAGTCAATAATAGCTTGAATTATTCACCTTCCCAATTTCATTGATTAATTCATATCATAATCCCTTGTAAACCCAAACAAACCCATCGTTACATCTACCATTCACCTTATAAAACACATCTTATTACTTGTAATTTCTCACTGTCATATCACTATCTCTTATGTTTAACCTCTGTATAATAATGTCTTCCCCAAACTAGAAAATGCTAGGCCTCCAAACAAAGTCATCACAACCAAAAAGGCCAAATACTAAATAACACACATCGTTTGATGCAACACCTTTGTGGAGTTATGTCACAGTTATGAAACCCCTTCAAAGAGGTGGTGGATATCGCGTTTCGCTTTATAACTACTGCAACAAGCAAATAATTGAATCATACACAAAAGTGAAAGGTCGTCTCTTACATTTAAAGGGTCATGGTGTTGATCCGTGTAACACTATTTCTAATCAAACAAGAGAGGGGCTGGCTAGAGAACATGAAGCTGTTGAAAATCAAAAGTCTAGACAAGATTTGGAAGCGAAAAGGAAATAAGAGTTCGTGTCCTTGCCCTCCGGTTCAAATGCGAAACAACAAATCGGTTCAGATGCGAAACAACAAAAGAGAAAGAAAGGAACAGTGGAAGCATGTTTTAATGTAGTCGACAAAGACGAGGTTGACAAAGAAATGGCTCGTATGATTTATGTTTCTGCTTTGCCATTTTCTTTAGTAAAAAATTCATATTTTCGACGATTTTGTTTAAGGCTATCATATAGGGGGTGTTAGGGGGAGCTTATTTTCCAGAAAAGTTGACTTATTTCAAGAAAGAAGCTAAGATTTCTAGCTTTTTTTCTGAAAAAAACACCTTTTTTTTGCAACTTATGAAATCTCAAACATACATTTAATACACCGATAAAAAAAATTATCAAAATATGAAATTTTTACCCGAAAATAAATCCATAAAGAATTATTTTAAAATGAGCCAAACAGCACCATAGTAGGATAGGAGACTATGTCCCTTGTATACTACTATTATTGATACTACTACTTATTCTATGCTTCCCTGACAAAGTACAAGTAAAAATATGTTTTTTTTGCAGGAATGTCACTTCCTTGCCTTATAAAACTATTTTCTTGTAATAATCGGTAGATTGAGAGTCACTCCTTTTAGAAAATTCAATTGTATTGGACTCTTTCAATTACGCCCCGTTCCCCGATCATCGAGACACCAAGAAGTTAAAGAAGTTTGTCAAGAGGCCTATTAGAGTAGTCCATCCCAGCTACATTTTATGGATTTCTTACCCAAGCTAAATTAGAAATATTTTACTCAAACAATAAAGATATATTGAAAGGCAGAGTGTGTAAACTTGTAACACTATAACTAATGTAACTCAAACTAAAGGAAAAGATACTTAACCAGAAGACAATCAAGAACAAGAAGTCACAAGAAATCAACACTAAATGAAGACAAGGTAATTGATACAATTCAACATGTTAACTATGATCAATCCAAGAAGAAATCATTGAGAGAAGTTCAAGTCAAAGTTGTTCATGCCTCAGTGATTTGGAAAGCCAAGAATCAAGATCATAACTATCAGTATCAATAAGACCAATTGATTTCAAGTGAACAAGAAGGAAAGCAAATATTGGAAAGCCACATTACTAATTGGATATGGTAATTTATTCAAGAAGCAAAAACCCTATCAAGACTAGTCACTTATGAACCAGACCGTTGCATCAAGTGTCAGGACATTGATAGCAAGTTTATGTCAGTAATAAAGATCCATATTCAAGAGCTTAGTGAAGAACAAAGAAGACATGAAGATATCACAAGTTCAAGATGTGCATTGAAGTTTCAAGTTGAAGACCAGAATATTTTCTAAGTACTAAATATTCTAGATGACCAAGTAGAAGTTTCTAAGTAGAAGTTCTACTTAGAAATTCGAGATGGCTAAGTAGAAATTCTCAAGTAGAAGTTCTACTTAGAGTGCAGCTTCAACATGACACATGGCATCTTCTGATTGGCAGATTTCCAAGCTTTCAAGATAAGGCAAGATTTATGTGGACATCATTGGGCCACGTATATCTTAGTCTTTGAAGTCTACAGGACATAGATTACATGTAGTATAAATAGAAGTACTTGTGTAATGTTTTAGTTAGTGAGCAATTCTTAAGAAAAACACAAGAGAAAAAGAGAGAGTGCATTCACAGAGCTTAGTATCATTCACTTCTCTCTGAACTTCTGTTATACTTTGTAATGAATGTTGTAGCAACCCTTTCAAGTTATATATAAGACATATATTCCTTGAATCTGTGTGTTCATTTATTGCATCGTATTTATTGCTTCTCATATTCGAAAAGTTGTATTCACCCCCCCTCTACAACACATTTGGACCTAACAATTGGTATCAGAGCTATATGTTTAACATACAAAACATAGATCCTTGTGTTGAGTAGAAGAATCGTGAGTTTTCATTTTCTAGATCTACTTTTCATTTTCTTGAAAAGTGTGCCTTAAATCGTTTGTATTGAAAACTCATCTGAAAAATTATTTAAATGCTCCAGGTGTGATTATTTAGCTTGGATGTATTTTAATTAATTTTTGTGAATTAATCTGGGTACTTTCATATTTGGTGTTCTTGAGTGTTCATCATCTGTTCTTATCAAAGAAGACAACCCAACAACTTTTTGATCTCCTTTTCAAATAGAAAAAATAGTAAAAGAATAAAAAGGTGTTTTTGGACTTTGTGATTTGCATTATTCACGGCCGAAAGTGAAACAAGACATATTCATTACCTAGCACGTGGGTTAGGTGAGTTAGGTGAGTAAAGCATTCAAAGTCAAAAGGTGTTAAAGAGATAATATTGTTTATTCAATATTAAAGTAATCTGCAGAAAAATTATTCTAAGGACAAAAGTTCTACATAGAATTTCTACTTGAGAATTTCTACATAGAATTTCTACTTGAGAATTTCTACATAGAATTTCGACTTGGACAATTTCTACTTGGTGATTTCGACTTGAGCAAAATTTCTACTTAGAGAAATTTCGACTTAGGCAAAAGTTCTACATATAAATTCTACATGGCCTAGTCTTGGGTACTTAGAAACTTTTAGTGACCAGAATTGAGATGGCTCCTAAAAATGCATTCAAGATCCCAATGTTCAACAAAGATCACTATGAAGAATGGGTTTTCAGAATGAGACTATATCTAGAGACTGTTAACCCTGAATATCTGGAAGTCCTTGACAAGGGTAAATTTGTTCCAATGGTGGTTATTCCTGCACATACGGAAGGAGGAGTGGTTATACCACCTCGGTCTGAGCCTAAAAAGGTCTCGGAGTTTTCGGATGCTGATAAGGAACAAATAGCTTGTGATACTATCGTTCGACAAACCTTGATGGAATCTCTTGATCATGAAATGTTTAATATAGTCAAAGGTCTGACTACAGCGAAGAAGATTTGGGACAAGATAGAAGTTGTCATGGAAGGATCTGCAGAGGTCAGAAGCAACAAGACACTCATACTCAAGATGGAGTATGACACCTTTAGAATAAGGAAAGGAGAAGGCATAACAGATGTCTACCTACGATTCAGTCAGTTGGTATTGGATTTGAATCTGAGAGGTGTAACTCTCCCCATGGTTGAGACTAATACGAGATATCTGAGGAACCAGCCAAAAAGCATTGAACATAGGGTCTACGCAATAAGAGAAACCAGAGATTTACATACAACTTCTCTGGAAGAATATTATGGAATATTAAAGACCTATGAGCTGGAAACACTTCAAGATCAAGCATGGGACAATGATTCAAAGGGAAAAGAAAGTGCATCAGGATTAGTTGCTGATGAGGAAGAGTCTAAGAAGGCAATGGTTGCAGCAAAGCCTAAATCATCACTTGCACCACATCAAGTTGATAATGATGACGAGTACGCATCTGACAGTGATGATGACTACTACACCCAAGAAGAGCTGGACAACATGGACGATAGTGTCGTGGCATACATGGCAAGGAAGTTCAGCAACATGAGATTTAGAAAGAGCAACCGACCACAGAGAAAATCTTCATCTTATTATCGGGCTGCTAGGGGTGGTGGTAGTTCGTCAGGCTACAAAGGAAAAGGCAAGAATACCAGCTACAAATCTCCTTTGGATTTCAAAATGAAGTTCAAATGCTATAATTGTGGTGAAGCTGGACACTTTGCCTCGGACTGCAAAAAGCCTAAACAGACTTATCCAAAAGAGACATTTGAAGCCCTCAAAAGCAACTATGAAGCACTGTTGAAGGAAAGACATGGAAAACGAGCTTTATTGGTGACAGAAGGAAGAGCTTGGGATGATTCAGATGAGGAAGATGTTACTCATGTAGCAAACTTTGCCCTCATGGCTGAGACATCAGAGGAACCAGAGGTACCAGTTCTGACTCTTAAAGTAGAAATGTCTATTGATGATTATAAGGAACAGAACGGGGCTCTTAGTGAAGAGATCTATATGTTGTGCAAAAGCCTAGACTCTTCTCAAAAGGAACAGAAAACACTTGTTGCCAAATGCAGAATGCTTGAGGCAAAAGTGGAAGAGCTAGAGGCTGCTTGCACTGTAGATACTTCCCTAAGAGACTTTATTAAATCTCTAGAACACAAGCTCGTCCTTAAGGAAGAAGTAGAAGCATGTCTTAGGAACAATCTAGCTGAGTTAGAAACTAAATGCGAAGCTTACAAACTAGCTGCTAGTAAAGTGTATGTAGATAATGACACATTTAAGAAAATAACTGGAGTAGGTATAGGACTTGATTATTCTGACCTTCCTAAGAAAGAAGGAAAGAGACCTATTGACCCTAGTTCCAGTGACCTTAAAAAGGAAACACCTAGAATTCTTAAATCGGCTGCCAAACCTATCTACAAACATCTTGTTCCTAGAATAGAAGAAGAAGAGACTGAATTGATAGCTAGATATGAGATTGAGATGGAAGATCGCCAGAAAGAACAACCTATAACTCCTATTAAACAAGTGAAAATCAATTTCCCTAGAGATGAATCTAGACTGGGATTAGGAGCTAAGGCTGTTAAACAACAAGGAAAGAGAGAGAAAGGCATAAAAGAGGTTAAGGCTGAACGAATAAAGAAAGCATGTTATCATTGTAAATCTACTGAACATCTTTCTTATGCATGCAAGGCAAACATGAATGTTCCTGCTGCACATGCCATGCCTACCACACATTCAATGAATAATCTGCATCAGAATCATGCACAGTGTGGTCAACCTAATTGTATGCCATGCACTTTTAACATCATGCAAACTTTTGTGCATTTAATGAATGCATCTAGCCAGTCATGCTCAAATACTGTTGTTAGTTCAAACATCAAGAAAAAGTATGGGAGAGCCAAGACTGTCAGTCCTCCTAAAGTTAGGAGTGACAAACCTTCTCCTAAGACTGACAAATCTGTCAAGTCTGAGAAAGGAAAGGAGATAGTCGAAAGCTCTAGTAATGTGAAGAAAAGTGCATCTCCTGTTGTTAAATCTGTTGATTCTCGATCTTATCGAAAAGCCGGGCCCAATCAAAGTTGGGTTCCGAAGAATGTCTAACCAATCTGTCATTGCAGGGCGTTAAGCAGAATAGAAATAAAGTCATATGGGTGCTAGACAGTGGAGCATCGAGGCATATGACTGGAAACAAGTCCCTGCTTACAGAGTTGGTTATGAAGGCTGGCCCTTATGTTACCTTTGGAGATGACAGCATAGGTGTGACTAAGGGATATGGCAAACTGAAAACTGGCAATGTCATCATTGAAGATATTTCCTATGTTGAGGGACTAAAGCACAATCTGTTGAGTATAAGTCAATTCTGTGACAAAGGTTACGAAATTGTCTTCAACAAGAAAGGTGTATCAATCACTCACATCAAGGAAGGCTCACTAGCTTTGAGAGGAGTTCGAAAGGCAGATCTTTTTGTTGCAGATATGGATTCAGCAAATCAGAATGAGGTCACCTGTTTCTACAGCAAAGCCTCGGATGATGAAAGCTGGTTATGGCATAAAAAGTTATCTCACTTAAACTTCAAAACGATGAATGCTCTCGCGAGGCGAGAATTGGTGAGAGATCTACCTCAAATGGAGTTCGCTCTGAAAGGACTCTGTGAAGCTTGTGAAATGGGAAAGTCGAAGCGAGCATCGCATAAAAGCAAAGAAATTTCTAGTATTACTGAGCCTCTGCAACTTCTTCATATGGATTTGTTTGGCCCAGTGAATGTCCTATCTTTGTCTAGGAAAAGATATGCTTTGGTAATCGTGGATGACTTCTCCAAGTATACATGGGTATTGTTCGCAATAACGAAAGACGAAGTACCTTTCTTAATCATTGATCATATCACTCAAATTGAGAATGTTTCAATACTTACTGTGAAGACGATTAGATCAGACAATGGCACTGAATTCAAAAATGCAGTGCTGAATGACTTCTGTGTATCTAAGGGAATACGTCGTCAGTATTCAGCCCCGAGGACTCCACAGCAAAATGGAGTAGTTGAAAGGAAGAATAGAACTCTGGTTGAAGCAGCAAGAACTTTGTTGTATGATTCAAAACTTCCTTTGTATTTCTGGGCCGAAGCAGTGAGTACCGCTTGTTACACTCAAAATAGAACCTTGATCATAAAAGATAAAGAAAAGACACCATGTGAGCTAATGAACAACAGAAGACCAACAATCAAATACTTTCATGTCTTCGGAGCAAAATGCTATGTGCTTATAGATGATGAAAATCTAGGCAAGTTTGCAGCAAAAGATCGTGAAGGAATCTTTGTTGGTTACTCTACATACGTGGTGGCAGCTTATAGAGTGTTCTTGGTGAATGATCGAAAAGTGACTGAAAGTTACAACGTCAGATTCGACGATACCAAACTCTCATCAATTTCAAGAGATTCTAGTGAACCTGAGTCCCTAAAATTTCAGAATCTGGACTTAGAAGATCTTGAAGATGAACCTGAGTTGGTTGTTCCATTAAATGTTCCAAGCGTACATGAAGAACCTGAGTCTAGTGAACAAGCTAATTCTACAAGATCAGGAGAGACTTCTTCAGTACCAACCGGCAACAACTCAAGGGGAGTAAATAGCAGCTCAAGGACTACGGTTCAAGGCTCGAGTCGAGTTGACTCTAGTTCTGTAGGAGCTGGCACTAACTCAGGGGGAGTTAGTGAAAATAATCAAAGTAGTCAGCACCCCAACTCAGAAAGTCAAGCTGAATCATCAAGACAATTTCCAGGTGAACGGGTATGGAATAGAGACCATCCGTTTGAGTTAATTATTGGTGATCCAGATGCTGGTGTGACTACTAGAAGATCTGCAAGAGCTGACATGGCTAATATCTCCTTATATTCTGGGTTCTTATCCAAGCTTGAACCTAAAGAAATAGAAGAAGCTCTTGGCGATGCTGATTGGGTGATTGCAATGCAAGAGGAACTCAATCAGTTTGAAAGGCAGAAAGTTTGGAAACTGGTACCCCGACCAAAGAACATATCCGTAATTGGAGCTAGGTGGGTATTCAGAAATAAACTGGATGAAAACGGACTTGTAACACGAAACAAGGCTCGTTTGGTTGCAAAAGGTTATTCTCAGCGAGAAGGAATTGATTATGATGAAACCTATGCACCAGTTGCAAGACTTGAGGCAGTCAGAATGTTCTTGGCATTTGCAGCACATAAGAACTTCAAGGTTTTCCAGATGGACGTGAAAAGTGCCTTCCTGAACGGAGAATTAGAAGAAGAAGTGTATCTGGAACAGCCACCTGGCTTCGTTGATCCAGAACATGCAGATTTTGTGTATCTACTCTTCAAATCTGTCTATGGCCTCAGGCAATCCCCAAGGCGATGGTATGAAACCCTATCCTTATTCTTGATTGAAAATGGCTTTGTTAGGGGAGTAATTGATAAAACATTGTTCTATAAAGTTGTGAGAAATGACTTAATACTTGTTCAAGTATATGTGGACGATATTATTTTTGGGTCATCAAATGAGCGCTTGTGCGAGAAATTTGCCAAGCTAATGCAGGAAAAATATGAGATGAGCATGATGGGAGAGCTGTCCTTCTTCCTTGGATTACAGATCAGTCAGAGAAAAGATGGTATCTTTATCTGTCAATCCAAGTACGTCAGAGATTTACTCAAGAAGTATAATCTAGAAGATGCATCAGCAGCTAAGACTCCTATGGCAACAACCACGAAGCTTGATGAAGACAAATCAGGTAAATCAGTTGACATCACAAGCTATCGAGGTATGATTGGCTCACTCCTCTATTTAACTGCAAGTAGACCCGATATAATGTTCGCAACTTGTTTATGTGCAAGGTTCCAAGCGGATCCTAGAGAATCACATCTCGTAGCCGTCAAAAGAATTTTTAGGTATCTCAAGGGCACACCAAATCTAGGGATTTGGTACCCAAGAGATACAGGTTTTAATCTTATTGGCTATTCGGATTCAGACTATGCAGGTTGCAGGATTGATAGGAAAAGCACATCTGGTGCTTGCCAATTTCTTGGCAGAAGATTGGTGTCCTGGCAAAGTAAAAAGCAACATACAGTATCTACTTCTACTGCTGAAGCTGAGTACATTGCTGCTGGAAGCTGTGTAGCTCAAATACTGTGGATGAGGAACCAATTGAAGGATTATGGCATGGAGCACAAGAAAATTCCAATCATGTGTGACAACACAAGTGCCATTGCCATAACCAACAATCCTGTAGATCACTCAAGAACCAAGCATATTGACATCAGGTATCATTTCATAAGAGAACATGTCGAGGAGGGGACTGTGGAGCTACATTTTGTGCCCACAATGCAACAAATTGCAGATATATTCACCAAACCTCTTGATGAAGTAACATTCAATAGGTTGGTTGGTGAATTGGGAATGCTTAACACAAGTTAGTAAAGCCTTCTATCTGTAAAATCCATGTTTATGTTTGTATGTGCAAGCTAATCAATCATTATGTGCTTAGACTTTAAAATGCCTAATTAATGATTGTTATAGGTTGCATATAGTGTGTTGTTGCATAAATTCCTTGTGTTTTAAGTGTCTTTTATAGCACAAATCTGTGAATTTATGCTTGTTAGATTGCATGATCATAGGGGGAGTTAAATTCATAATATTCTAAATATTGCATGATTTTTAGATGAATTTACCTATGATTTTCATGTAATTAGAGGCCTTAGAATTGAAAAACTTCAAAATTTCGAGTTAGGTTCTATCTCGAAACTCATCTAGAAATTCGACTTGAATTTCGACTTAAGCTGTCAGAGTGAAGTTTTTGAAAAATTCTAAGTCTGGGAAGAATTTTGAGTTGGCTATCTCGAAATTCATCTCGAAATTCGACTTCGAGTTCGAGTTCAAGTTACCAGTGTGCCTAGTTCTATCTTCAAAATATTCGAGATAAATTCTATCTCGAATTTTATCTCAAAAGTTGAGATGAGGTTTCCATTTAAGGGAATATTTTGAAAAGAACTGAGAATTAACTTCGAGTTAGTCTATCTCGAAACTCAACTCGAATTTCGACTTGATGTTCGAGATAGAGTTCTCAGTTAAGCTAAAGGGAATTTTTCGAGTTACACTCGTAACTCGAAACATATCTTGAATTACCCTGTACTTTTTGCTTCAAGGGGGTATTTTGGAAAGAATTTGAGATTAACTTCGAGTTAGTCTATCTCGAAACTCAACTCGAATTTCGACTTGATGTTCGAGATAGAGCTCTTAGTCTATCTCGAAACTCAACTCGAATTTCGACTTGATGTTCGAGATAGACTTCTAACTCGAAAAGTATCTTGAATTTCCATATTTTTTTCAAGAGGGGATTTTTCCAAGTTTACTACATATCATAAATGTTCGAGATAGGATTTCCCTATAGTTTCTGCTGAAAAAATTGGTTAAAGTGTTCATTTGTGCCTAATTGTTCGAGTTAACTTCTATCTCGAACTTTATCTCGAAGTTCGACTTGATGTTCGAGATAGAGATGTTCGAGATAGAAATGTTCGAGATAGAGTTCGACTTAGATGTTCCCTGTATGGACTTGATAATTTTCACTCTTTTTAACAGGGACATTTTTGTCATTTCACATTCATCTATATATACATCTCTAACTCGATGCCTAATTCACTTTACCTAATTTCATTTTCACAGCAGCCGTTTCACAAAAACAGTGCGATTTCACAGACTTCATACAATTAACCCGTGTTTTTGTGATTAAACTCATACTAATCACGAATTACTGCCAAATTTTTGACTGTTAATCACTGTGTTATCATTAATCATTGTGATACTGTGTTTTGTAACCGCATATACACGCGCATATACATACACACAAACATCAAGTTTTGTGTATCTGTTCAAAAACACGAATTCATATTCTCCACATACACACACGATTTCACTGATAAACACACGAATATTCATCTTTGTTGAATATTCAGATCTAGTAATTGGCTGTTCATATTCCGTAGTTTAAATTTTCAGACTATCTTTTGATATTCTCGAAAAATTAAAAGGAATAAAACTGAGTAATTCGTAAATTATTTGTTTTTCAAAATTAAACAAAAATCACATCTTTTTAAAGAAAAACATTTTAAAAAAAAAATGGCTCACCAATTTTCACTTGCTAAAAACAATTTTTATAATATTTCTACGGAAATTGGTGATCAACTCCCGCGGTTTAAGTTTTGGATACGATTTCTCAATTTGTACTCCAAAGCTAGCCATGCTTTTACTGCTAAACCTACACTAGTACATGATGCTTTACAGCAATTATGGACTAGTGCGGTTACTTTTGGGAGCAAATCAACCCCCTTAGGTTTCAGGTTTACCTTAGCGGGTCAGGAATATGAGGTGACTGAAGAGATTGTCAACAGAGTTCTGGGATTCCCAATTAAAGATGCTTATGATCCAGAACCTACAGCTACAGAACGCCTCAGATTCTTTGAAGAAATTGGATGTTATCCTCCGAAAGGCCCAATCACAGGAAATATCCAAAAACAATTCTTCCATGTGGAATGGAATTACTTTTTCGAGGCCATCACACGATGTTTTCGGGCACACGAAAAAGATTTTCATCAAATTCCAATTCCAATGCAAACCTTTGCAGTTGCCCTAGCTAGAGAACTGGATATAAACTATGGACGCATAGTTCTTTCTGAAATAGTGGGCTCAATGGGATCTCCTGCAAGCAGAGACCTCACTACTACTGATGTCGTCTGCTGGTTTCCTCGGTTTCTTCAAATGCTGATCAATGACTTAATACCGAAGGATGCTCTTGTTGTTAGACAGGGATTTGCCAGAAGCCCAACATCTGCATCGCTAGGGATGGGCACTAAGTCACTTTCAACCATTGCTAATCAGGATAAACATCAAGGTAAACCAATGTCTACTCCTGAAAATATTCAAATGTGGCTTAGATATGATGCAGGAGTTACCAATTTGGAGGCATCATCACAAGTTTCATCACATGCTCAAAATCCATCTGTTCATGCTGAGGCATTTGATGAGATTCCTGATGAGGAAAGCGATGATGCACAAGGTAATCAATCAGGTAATCTCTCCCTGCATACTATTCATTCCTCCTCCTATGTATCTGATTCTGCGACCCAAGAGACTGCTAACCCGCAGGATCTATCCCAGGGTGAGAGCCATATTTCTGACTCTGAGTCTGATACACATTCCTGTTCTCTATCACCCCTGTTAACGGAAGTCAGAAAACCAGCACGTGTATATATACAAGATGATGAGGAGAGTGAAACCGAAGAGCAGCAACTTATTCGAAAGAAAGCCAAACTTTTCCACGCTGCTACTTCACAACCACAGTCAAACCCTAGCGTGTCACACGCAACCACTCCACCTCACGCGAGTGGTTCACCCCTTGAACAATCTGCACATAGGGATTTTGATTTTGGTGAGGATGATGTACCTCTTGAAGATACTGTTGCTTCAAGAGGACATGAAGTCTTAAGAACTTCAGCCGTACCTTCACCGGTACGTACTGATGCTGCAAAGAGGATCGGTTCTGATGTTGTACAAGAACACTTTGCAGCCTCTCAGCCTGAGATTCCAACTCAGGAACAAACAGAATTTGATCCCATAATTGTCAACAACATTTCTTATCAATTTTCTGCAGGTACTGCTTCATTATTTGGATCAATCATTGAAGACATACGCGAGCGTGAGACAGGGAGTGTGTGTGAGAGGTTAGGGAGAGAGGGACCTTCATTTTCAAGGCCCGAAACCGAGCGTCAAATACCAACAGAACGAGTATTAGAGCGAGGTCACCTAAACCAAACACCGTCCCTTAACATTGAAAATCTTGATACGCGTATGACTTCTATGGAAAATCAAATGAAGCAGTTCGGACAGACGATGGGGCAGTTTGGGATGAACATTGGAAACAACCAAAGGGCTCTAGACGACTACGCAGCAAGAATGGCAAGTCAAGCTACAGCTTTTGATGATTTAACAAATAAGGTCAATGACTTGGGCCATGCTGGTGGTGTCTTAGGAAGCACTCTCAATGAGAGGATGGGGGCATTGGAGTCTACAATGCATACAATGGCTGTGGAGATCAGTAGAATGATGTTCGCAGTCAGGAGTTTTGTGCCCCTGGAGTGCTTCGAGTCGCAACAACCTCCCCCCGATGCTGGTGCAGGTGGTGCTAGTAGAGCGGGAGCCTCTGGTTCTGGTTTTGGAGGTTCTTATGCAGCTGGTGGATCTGAAGACCAAGGTGGAGCTCAGGATAACTCACCTAAGGGGGAGAGTGGAAAGGAGACGAGACAGCAGGCAGTTCACATCGAAGAAATTGAAGAACCCGCTGATCTTGTCAAGGAACCAGAAGTTGAGCCGTCTGTTGATGAAGAGGCTCTGAGGAGGAGAAAGGGTAAGGCAGTGATGGTTGATGAACCATTCGTTGACCTGAGTCATCAGGAAACAGTACAGGAGGTACTTGACTCAGATTCTGATATGGAAGACGTACCGTTGGCACACGCTATAAAAAGATCTTTGAAGGAACAAGGTGGAGGTGCTGGGATGTCTTCCGGAATGCCTGAAGAATTTCCTGTTGATGAGGAAACCCTTAAAGCTCAACAGTTAGCCTTGGAACAAGCTCAGTTCTATAAAATGAAGATGATGCAAGAACATGCTGCATTCCTAGAAAAGAAGGTGGAGCTACAAGGGAAGCAGTATGATCATGAGCTTGCAAGGCTAGCTGATCCTCAAGTTGATCTGGACAAACGAAGGATAGGGCAGAAATGGGATGAAGCAAGGAAGATACTGATGGGACCCTGTGCGAAAGGAGTTCATAACAAGGATGCAGATGATCTGTTCTACAACTTGAATTTGCAGAATCCAATGACTGGGGACTATATAAATGCTTTGAAGAGACTAATTTCTAAAGTCAGGGTTGGATACAATGCAAATCTTAAGAAGTGGCAGGTTATCTTGTCTTTGGTAGAAGGAGTCCCAACATCTTTCTTATATGTGGATGACCAATTCATTATGAGAAGATCTGCGTCAGAGTTGTTCTTGCTAGCGACTAAAATTCAATACTCTCAATCTGAGGAGCTAAGCATTCTGTACAGGGATCAGTTAATGCAGCTAGCAGAGGACAAGGGTCCAGAATTCTCAGCATATCCAAATTTTGTCCGGATGGTAGTTGACGGAAAGATGAAGAGGGTTAGCATGGAGGAAAATGATATAATGGAGTTTTCAGTGGAATCTCTCAAAGCTGTCTGTAGACAAATGATGAGTAAGGGATTCGCTTCGGAGCTTAAAGATAAATCCGTGAAGATCATTGAAAGAGTTATATTCAAGAAGAGCAATGAGGTGTGGAAGTGTGATGTCATTGCTCCAAACCCTCTTGATGACGTGAAGATTGAGCCGGAGCTGATAGAGAAGAAATGGAATATTCTTCAAGCCATGAAGAATGTAGATGAAGCTCTGACTCTTCCTTCTGAAGCACTAGAACAAGGAGAAATAAAGGAGGCTATTGGTGTTCCAGGAAGTGATAGTGTATACTGGATACATGCTTATGTTGAAGATACAGCTGATGCCTTAGTATTCATAGATGCAGACCAGAATCAAACAATCTTGCATATGAGTAGACAATGGCTGCTACGTGACAAGGCTGTCGCGTGCCTATCAAATAATAAAAATCTAACAAATCCTTCTAACTATGCAGTAGGGTAAGTCAGAGTCGTTCCCACAGAGACAAAAGTGCCAATCACCAGTCTTTTTCTGATTTAATTTAGCTAAGCAAGTAACACAATAAATTTTGAGGATTTAATTAAACTAATTTATACTAAGAAGAATTGTGTTTATACTAATCAGATCTAAAAACATCCAGAATTAAGTATCCCCACTAGCATGGTCAATGCAATCGTGAATTTTCCTCCCCAATTAATCGTATAATACTCAACAGGAAAGATGCGCCCTATAAATACCAATAATCCCTCTCGGGTATTAATGGCTTCTCTAAAATACAATCAAGCCTATTCTCATGGTATCATGCAATTCAGAGACATTAATAACAGCACCCTAACTTCCTAACAATCCGTTCTACCTATTCTCATGGAGAAGTTCATGTTCTTATTGGATAAATCACAACCATCTAAATCCAACTCTCGTTGATAAATAGATAATGGTTCAAACAATACACATAATCACGTCTGATCTGCAATTGCTAATTAAAACAACTCAATAAGCAAGAGCAATTAAACAATCAAATTGGGGAATTCACACATCGACCATAACTAGGGTTCAACTCAACCCTAGATTAATAAACTACTCACACATGATTAAATTAACAAAACAAGAATGAATATAAGAACACATAATTATAAGAATAGAGAAAAAGTGTTTACAAAAGTATACGTACCAATGCTTTTGATCTCTAAGATTGGATCATAAAACAATACCCCTAGATGTGTTTATATAGGCACCAGGAGCCTAAAAATTAGCTAACCAAAACTAAGTAGGAAACAGCTAATAAAATATTACAATTGTAATAGAAGTAGGAATAAAAAAAAGGAAATATCCTCCTTGAATTAGATAAGCCTCGTAGACTTCTGGTAATTTCCCTCTTTGTGTTGGATAAGAATTTGTTGTCCAAGATTTGCCGTAATTAGAATTGAAATAGGATTCCAGGAAGTGAAATTCGTCATCTGTCTTTCAGGCCTGTTTCTGGGCTTCTCCAGTTGGAATATTGATATTGGACCACCTTTGACTTGTAGAAAATTCTGTTATCTTCGCGTGGGCTGTAAGATCACCCAATTCTGATGTCTGAAACTCAAGTTATGGCCCAAACAGTGATGTACACGCAAGCTGCCCAATAGTTACGAATTTTCTAGTAATTTAAGTCCAAATAAACTCAATTCCTTCCAAGTTTGGGAATTATTTATTTCCTGCAATAAACTCCAATAAAACTTATTAAATCGACACGATTATTCGCAAAAGCTCATTAAATGTGGGAATAAAATCCTCTAAAATATATGTAAATTATATTCTATCAAATATCCCCACACTTAGCACTTTGCGCGTCCTCGTGCAAACTAACATAATAAATATACTAACTAATTAGTACCACTTCCGTAGGTGATCACGGTTGCATTTAACATATGCAACAAGTCCTTTAAACCCCTAGGCAGCCCTAGTGGACGAGTAAGGTCTCGTGAGGGCTTATAGTGAATATACCCACAAAATCCATCCAACTCATGCAAAAGATCACACATCAACACAACACCACACACACCCGTCCTCTCATGCCATATCAACTTAAGAATCAAAATGAAAATGCAATGTCTTGGTGTCTAAAGTGCAAGTATCCACATAGCATACTCAAATCACATGAATAACATCATAGAATTCCATGTCAAATGCAAAAATCATTGGTAAACATGCTAAGCACACAAGAGCACATCTTTGAGACAAAACCTGGATCTCCTATGCAAAAGCAAAAACTCACCATTCACTCACAAAAGATATTCACTCCAAACAGGGTGGTAAGTATATCACTCAACTCCATCAATATCATAAACATGCTTTGTCTTTGTTATCAATCTAACTCTTAACACAACATACATTATCGATGACAATCAAAAGGTCTTTGTTCAGGTTGTAATGGGGCTAGGGACAAGGTATGTCAAGAAAGCTAAAGAAGGTTAAGTCAAAAGCTAGTACCCAACAATGAAATTCAAACAACTCCCATACTTATGAAAACCAATGAATACTTCCCCACACTTGAACTTTTATCATAGTCCAAAAACTTTGTCTAGTCGAATCTAAGTAGGATCACAAAGGATAAGTATGCTCTCAAATTTATTTTTTCTGTTTTTTCTTTTTCTTCTTTTTTTTCTTTTTTTTTTCAAGACAAGTAATTCTCCAGTAACCACGGGTAGCGAAAAGTCACCAAAATACAATTGCTTAATACCAGCGCATGCACATGGATCGTCCCTTTCATATGTCATTGCACTTACCACCCAATGATCTCAAAGGAGTACTTGCTTCTTCCCTTTTTTTTTAGAGGGCTGAATAATAACCAGATGAACAATGATCCTTAAGATATGATTTCCAACTTCGACTAACAAGCTAACAATCAAACCCCAAATATTCCCCAAAAGTATGATCATCAATAAAACCCCCTTTTTATTACACACCTTATTACTCCCTTAAGCACAATACTAGCCTTTGACAATTGGGTTCAAATTTAATATAGGCCAATACAAGAAAAGGATATATGGCAAGTAACGTGGTGTGTCACCGAAAGAATAGGATTAAGCTCAAAGGGTTAACTAATTGATCATGTATAAATGGTTTGGAATTATAGGAAATATGAGGTTATACCTAATTGCCTTTATCATCTTATCATCAATAAATGTCATGCATCTCAAGAAAGACTTCAAGCAAGTGCTAGCAATGTAAACAACAAGTGGACACTCAAGCAAACAAATAGTTATGCAAAAGATATGCATATAGGCTCAAAACTCGCTTGGTGTGTAAAAGCAGCACAATCAATCCCAAATAGAAGTCTCTCTAACGTACCTACTTGTATTCAAAGCATATAGACCAAATTATCTTGCACATATTCATGTCATTCTAATCATTTAGCACATTCAATAAGTCTACTAGTTTCTACTTGCTAGTGTACGTGTGTGCACAAGAACATCACATATCATCTCTCAATCAAAAGTATCCATAAACACAAGATTTCTAAGCATGCATGGGTGCATTTACATAAGTAACCTTCACATGGCTAGAATTATTTTTGGTATTTTTCAAATTTTTTTTCAATTTTTTTTTTTTTTTTTTTTTATAACAAAACACATATATATATTAAGCACATCCCCACACTTAAATGTGGCAATGTCCTCAATGGCACAATACTAAGAATATCAACTAATAATAAGAAGGAAAGAAATACTCCCCTATGCCAAAGCATGAAGTGCACCAGTCCTCCACAGTATACAGAATCCATGGGTTGCCTCCCAAGTAGCGCATTTGTTTAACGTCGTTAGCCCGACACCTGTTGACAATTATCCTGGCGAAAAAGCATATAGATGTACATATCTCCTAATTTGAATTAATCTAGTGATGTGAGCACCAATTAGATAACCAAGAAGATACATAAATTGGCACGTGAGACTCATGTGATGCTCACGAAATTTCGGGATGTGAAAATATTTAGCAAAATCCGCATCAAAACATTTATGACTACTTTTCACAAATCCCTCCCAAATCGGGTCTGCAACAGGCATATATACATTCTCAATCTTAGCATTCTTCAAGTCAAGCGTATCCAAATTCGGTTCTATCTCATCTACCACAATGGGAATCACAATATCCTTATTCAAATTTATATCTTCCACAACCATACTATCACCCTCGTCAAATAGCATGCAAATAGAGTCATCTAAGATATCAACATCATTATTATCAAAAGAGTTTTCACACAAGTTAATTTCTTGAGAAGCGTATGGGTCAATAAGAGTAGGACTATCAAAATAACCATCTTCATCATCAAAATCATCAAAAATTAGCTTACTGTTACTAACCTCGTTTTGCGAATCTTTGAACTCCGTACCACTCCACAAAGTTGCATCATCAAATTGACTCATTGGTATTTCCTCCGTTTGAGAGCGCCTCTCAACGAATTCAGTTACCTCTTGAGCTAGTTGAGCAATTGAGTTTTCAATCAACTTACCTTGAACTTTCAACTCATTAAGACTTGTCTCAACCTCTTCATTCTTGTTCAGCTGTGTAACAACAACTCCTTCCAACAGACTTTCCAAGTTGGATTTTTGTGGTGGCTGAAAGTAGTTGATTTGAGGTGGTTGAGCTTGGCATGGACTAACTTGCTTCTCTTCAAACTGAGCATTAAACTGTTGACGTTGAGCATCACAAGTGGCTAATGACTCATTCATCTTGGCACATGGAGAGAAATAAGTTTCCAAGGCAGTTTCCAAGCTTGATTTTTCTGGTTGAGCTAGATTGCTTTGGTAGGAAAAATCAGAATAATTTTCCAAACTAGAAGTGTATGTTTCGGAATAAGGATTGTATTGTGGTGGCTGGTCAGAGTTGTAATGGGCATTGTAATGAAAATTATTATCCCAATATTGTGCTTGGCTTGGGTAATAAGGGGTATTATATTGGCAAAAATTTAGAGTGTGTCCCTGTATACCGCAAACATCACAAGTAGCAACCAAATAAGAATTTCTTGACTCAATTTCATCGATCTTTTGAGAAAATGCCCGCATAGTCTCAATCAATGCCTCCATGTTTTCTTCCTGCTCCTCTCTTCACTCGCTTAATTTCTTGTCATAGGAATCTGAAAATCAATTTTACAAGAAACAAGAAAAACCACAAGCAAAGATCAAACAGAACAAGAATAATAGCCGAAGCAACACAACTAAACAACTTGGCCAAACTAACTCAAAAATTAACTAATCTAACACTGCTTTGTCCCCGGCAGCGGCGCCAAAAATTTGACAAGGCTGTCGCGTGCCTATCAAATAATAAAAATCTAACAAATCCTTCTAACTATGCAGTAGGGTAAGTCAGAGTCGTTCCCACAGAGACAAAAGTGCCAATCACCAGTCTTTTTCTGATTTAATTTAGCTAAGCAAGTAACACAATAAATTTTGAGGATTTAATTAAACTAATTTATACTAAGAAGAATTGTGTTTATACTAATCAGATCTAAAAACATCCAGAATTAAGTATCCCCACTAGCATGGTCAATGCAATCGTGAATTTTCCTCCCCAATTAATCGTATAATACTCAACAGGAAAGATGCGCCCTATAAATACCAATAATCCCTCTCGGGTATTAATGGCTTCTCTAAAATACAATCAAGCCTATTCTCATGGTATCATGCAATTCAGAGACATTAATAACAGCACCCTAACTTCCTAACAATCCGTTCTACCTATTCTCATGGAGAAGTTCATGTTCTTATTGGATAAATCACAACCATCTAAATCCAACTCTCGTTGATAAATAGATAATGGTTCAAACAATACACATAATCACGTCTGATCTGCAATTGCTAATTAAAACAACTCAATAAGCAAGAGCAATTAAACAATCAAATTGGGGAATTCACACATCGACCATAACTAGGGTTCAACTCAACCCTAGATTAATAAACTACTCACACATGATTAAATTAACAAAACAAGAATGAATATAAGAACACATAATTATAAGAATAGAGAAAAAGTGTTTACAAAAGTATACGTACCAATGCTTTTGATCTCTAAGATTGGATCATAAAACAATACCCCTAGATGTGTTTATATAGGCACCAGGAGCCTAAAAATTAGCTAACCAAAACTAAGTAGGAAACAGCTAATAAAATATTACAATTGTAATAGAAGTAGGAATAAAAAAAAGGAAATATCCTCCTTGAATTAGATAAGCCTCGTAGACTTCTGGTAATTTCCCTCTTTGTGTTGGATAAGAATTTGTTGTCCAAGATTTGCCGTAATTAGAATTGAAATAGGATTCCAGGAAGTGAAATTCGTCATCTGTCTTTCAGGCCTGTTTCTGGGCTTCTCCAGTTGGAATATTGATATTGGACCACCTTTGACTTGTAGAAAATTCTGTTATCTTCGCGTGGGCTGTAAGATCACCCAATTCTGATGTCTGAAACTCAAGTTATGGCCCAAACAGTGATGTACACGCAAGCTGCCCAATAGTTACGAATTTTCTAGTAATTTAAGTCCAAATAAACTCAATTCCTTCCAAGTTTGGGAATTATTTATTTCCTGCAATAAACTCCAATAAAACTTATTAAATCGACACGATTATTCGCAAAAGCTCATTAAATGTGGGAATAAAATCCTCTAAAATATATGTAAATTATATTCTATCACTACGGACTCAAGATGCTGCATTTCTGGAGAGAGTATTATATGTATTCAAATGGGGCGAAGTGGAAGATAAGTTTGTTGAAGAAAAGCAGAGACTCATGAGTTACCTATCTGAAGTAGTGGTGGAAAAGAAGCGAATGGAGCGAGATGCGGCCAGTGTCCATAATACTGACCGTGTCAAGGGCTACCCCAAGATGATCTATTGTCAGTTTAAATCTGATAAATCTCACTGGAAACCTCAGCTCATCATGAAGAACTTTGAGGATATTCCAAAGATCAGAACTACTCAGGAGGTGGACAAACTCAGAAGGCTTTTCAAACATCCTTATCCAGAGCCCAAGAATCCTCTAGAAATGGAAGCTGTAAGTTTGTTAAATGCTAGGTGGAAGCAGCTTAAAGATCCAGGGTACAAGAAAGAACAGCAGCAGAAGGAGAAGCGCAAAAGGCAGAAAGAAGAGAGAGACCAAGCTGCTGAAGCTAGAAAGAGGAAACGGAATTAGGGTTAAAGGTCAGAGTGGTGTGAACTTGAAGTTGGAAAAACTTCATGTCTTTCGGTTGCTTTAACTCACTTGAGGAAAATTCACCTTAGAGTGAATCCAATAAGGTGATACAAGTTTGACTAAAAGGTATGAAATAATCCAGGTGATAGGAATCACTCAAATGATCTTTAATTCAAAGTTCGAATTCTGTTTCTAGTTTAAGTTCTTTGTATTGTTTTCATGTAAATTTCAATTGTAAATTATTCAAGACTGTAATGTTAATTATCTTTTCTCGTCTCATTGTTTAGTTGAGTTATCCTTCATTAATTTGAATGTCATTGTTAGACAATCAAATTGGGGGAGATTGAAAGGCAGAGTGTGTAAACTTGTAACACTATAACTAATGTAACTCAAACTAAAAGAAAAGATACTTAACCAGAAGACAATCAAGAACAAGAAGTCACAAGAAATCAACACTAAATGAAGACAAGGTAATTGATACAATTCAACATGTTAACTATGATCAATCCAAGAAGAAATCATTGAGAGAAGTTCAAGTCAAAGTTGTTCATGCCTCAGTGATTTGGAAAGCCAAGAATCAAGATCATAACTATCAGTATCAATAAGACCAATTGATTTCAAGTGAACAAGAAGGAAAGCAAATATTGGAAAGCCACATTACTAATTGGATATGGTAATTTATTCAAGAAGCAAAAACCCTATCAAGACTAGTCACTTATGAACCAGACCGTTGCATCAAGTGTCAGGACATTGATAGCAAGTTTATGTCAGTAATAAAGATCCATATTCAAGAGCTTAGTGAAGAACAAAGAAGACATGAAGATATCACAAGTTAAAGATGTGCATTGAAGTTTCAAGTTGAAGACCAGGATATTTTCTAAGTACTAAATATTCTAGATGACCAAGTAGAAGTTTCTAAGTAGAAGTTCTACTTAGAAATTCGAGATGGCTAAGTAGAAATTCTCAAGTAGAAGTTCTACTTAGAGTGCAGCTTCAACATGACACATGGCATCTTCTGATTGGCAGATTTCCAAGCTTTCAAGATAAGGCAAGATTTATGTGGACATCATTGGGCCACGTATATCTTAGTCTTTGAAGTCTACAGGACATAGATTACATGTAGTATAAATAGAAGTACTTGTGTAATGTTTTAGTTAGTGAGCAATTCTTAAGAATAACACAAGAGAAAAAGAGAGAGTGCATTCACAGAGCTTAGTATCATTCACTTCTCTCTGAACTTCTGTTATACTTTGTAATGAATGTTGTAGCAACCCTTTCAAGTTATATATAAGACATATATTCCTTGAATCTGTGTGTTCATTTATTGCATCGTATTTATTGCTTCTCATATTCGAAAAGTTGTATTCACCCCCCCCTCTACAACACATTTGGACCTAACATATATATAAGACTAATTTAGGCCACATCGATTATATATATAATTTTGATCAGAAAAGTTAATTAACTTTCTACCGTGTCATATATATTATAACTATTGAGAACACATCCCCACACTTAAATGAGTCAATGCCCTCAATGACACACTAACTACTAATCCTAGAATTAAAAAGAAAAGAAAGAAGTACTCCCCTATGCATAAGCATGAAGTGTCTCGATCCATGGCTATGTCGATGTTGGCTATGCAAACTCATCACACTTCTTTCTTTGATGTAGTTATGTTGCATGACCAATAAATGAAGTTGCATGTCGAAGTAGAATGCTTGAAACATGGAGATGAAATTGTTGTGTGTCGCATGAGCATGCTAATTAGCTGCGCGAGCATGCCAATCCAGTGCGTGATCATGCCAAACCCCTGCATGAGCATGTTAGGAATATGTTGTACTTGATGATAACTTCACAATCAATCAAATTGTATAAGGTTTTGTAGCTGTCAACGGATGAGGATTTATAACTCTATACGTTGACAGGTAGCTCATCAACAGATGAGGTTTTGTAGCATACTGCAGTTATCAGTTGATAGTGTTTTTATCCACAGTCATGTTGACCATCAACGGATAGGCAGAATAGGGTAGCCAATTGTAAATAAGCAATGCTATGTAATTCTGTCTAAGTGAAAGTGTATCAACAGATGAAGACAAAACTCTATCAACGGATACAACTCAAATCCACTCTATCAACGGATATAGCTCAAGTCTCAATATCAACGGATACCACTCAATACATCATCAACGGATGTTAGTGTACAATATCAACGGATAATCATTAACACTGTCTTCTGTGATTAGCTGGGGATTAACAGTTGATAAGGACATGTTTGACTGACAGATCACATGGGTTGATAGTAGATACAAAAAGCAGTATGGCAGCCATACTTTGGAAACACAGAAGAAAGAAGCATTCCATTTACACTATGAATACAAGAAAGGTGCAGGAGACATGTCTGAACACAAGGACAACCTTTCGACTACATGTGTATTTGGAGTGTAGTAGCAAGTCAACTAGAGTTAGATTAATATTATCTTATTCCAATAGTACTTGTAAAACTTGGGATTTATAACCAAGTGTAGCAACTCTTTATAGGTTAAGAAAACGGATACATTTTGCTTAGGGTTTCTATTGAATATTCTTAGAAAGCAAAGAGTTGTAAAACAGAAGCTGTGTACTTTTGTATCATAGAGTTTTCTTCGAATAAAAGCTTCAGGTGGTGCATTTAACCACCTGATTTTTTATGTGTTTGTGCATTAATCTTTTTACAAGCAATTATCTAAGTATAGATTTCTGGAGTTCTTATCAGAAATTTATAAATATCAAGAATTGTATTCAACCCCCCCTTCTACAATTATACAAGTGTGTAATCTGGGAATAACAATTGGTATCAGAGCAAGCTTCTAACATATTTGAAGTTTAAAGATCAACACACTTCCAACATGTCTAAGAAGGATTATGGAGTAAAGATTCCAGTTCTTGATAGAGAAAATTACTTTCACTGGAAAGAAAAAATGCGTCTACATCTCTCGTCTATTGATGAGGGCTTTGTGGATTGCATTGACAAGGGTCCTCACGTTCCAATGAAGACAGCAACAAGAGTTGGCCTGGCTGATGATGTGCCTGACACTCTCATTCCCAAACCTGTTTCTGAGTGGAATCTTGAAGATATTGCAGAAGTCCACAAAGACAAAAAGACCATGAATATTCTGTTCAATGGTCTAGAAACAGACATGGTTGACAATGTTATTAACTGTACTACCGCCAAGGAAGTATGGGACACTGTTCAAACCCTGTGTGAAGGAACAGAACAGGTAAGGGAAAACAAGATGCAACTACTAATCCAACAGTATGAACATTTTCACTTTAAGAGTGGAGAAACATTGAATGATACATTTAGTAGATTTCAAAAGCTACTAAATGGTTTGAAACTGTATGGAAGAATCTATCAAGTTAAAGATTCTAATCTCAAATTTCTGAGATCACTGCCCAAGGAATGGAAGCCAATGACTGTTTCTCTAAGAAACACTCAAGAGTACAAGACATTTACTCTTGAAAGGCTCTATGGAACTTTAAAGACCTATGAGCTGGAAATGGAGCAGGATGAAGAGATTGAGAAGTCTCAAAAGAAAAGTGGGTCAGTTGCACTTGTTGCCAACTTGGAGCAAAAGGAGGAAAGGACAGAAACTGCTAGTTCTACACCAAACAGGGAGGTTTGTAAAGGTAGAGCAGAATCAAGCAGGAGCAAGGAAAAGGTGTCTGAGGAATTGAATGCTCTTCAGCAGGATGAATTGGATGAGATAGATGAGCACTTAGCTTTTCTATCTAGGAGATTCTCTAAGCTGAAATTCAAGAGAAACTCTGGGGTGGCCAAGCCATTTAACAAGGATTTTTCCACAAGCAACTATGTGGATAAATCCAAAATTAAATGCTACAATTGTGGAATTGCTGGTCACATGATAAGTGAATGCAGGAAACCTAGATCTGAGAACAAGGGAAAGTCAACTGAGGCTGTTGACTATAAGAAGAAATATTTTGATCTTCTCAGGCAGAAAGGAAAGGCATTCTTGACCCAAGAGTATGATTGGGCTGTTGATGACAATCATTCTGATGATGATGTTGAGTTAGTCAACCTTGCTTTAATGGCTGATTCTGGAGAGCAGGAAGCAAGTTCAGCTAGCAATCAGGTATTTTCTACTAATCTCTCTGAGCTCACCAGAGAGGAATGCAATAGTGTTATAGATGAAATGTCTACTAAACTATATCACTTAAGTGTTACTCTTAAATCACTTACTAAAGACAACAATAGGATTAAAGAGTCTAATCTGTTTTTAAGTGATAGAAATGCTGCTCTAGAAACTCAATTTCTAGAATTTGAGAAAATGAGAGTTGATTGCAATAATGCTAAGAGTGAACTTGAAGCTGTGTTAAAAAGAGAACTGATTTTAAAAGACCAGCTTGAAAAAGAACAAGGGATAATTGCTAAATTTCAAAGTTGTAGGAATATTTCTCAAAACATAATAGAAGTTCAGGGAATAGAATCGTTTGTGAAGGAT
This sequence comes from Saposhnikovia divaricata, assembly GCA_036435485.1. NCBI lineage: Eukaryota > Viridiplantae > Streptophyta > Magnoliopsida > Apiales > Apiaceae > Saposhnikovia > Saposhnikovia divaricata. The sequence goes on along the minus strand of CM071595.1, from coordinate 60,654,901 downwards.
ACCTGGACTCAAAAGAAAAAGGAGCTAGAACCTGGTCTTGAGGATCTAGAGACTATTTGTGAATCAACGGATAGTGATCATCCGTTGACAGATGAACCATCAACGGATGAGAGGTATCCATCAACTAACAAAAAGTCTGTTAGTAAGAAGGAACTTAGGAAACTGGATATTAAGTATGGTCCAGTCAACAAGAATTTTGTTAGTGGTGAGTGCAGCAAAACCAAATCCAGTGGGAAGGCTAAGGCAGGTGATTTACACAACAAAAAGGCTGTTGGTAAATCAGATAATGAAAAGGTAGAAATTGAGGATAAAAAGAAAAAGAACAGAAATGGTAAGATAGGCATCAACAAGAAAAACAATTACTCTCCTGACAAGTTTGCTCCTAGGAAAACTTGTAGTAATTGTAATAGTGTCAATCATCTATCTTCTAATTGCAAGATTGTCAACAAGGCTCCTGTTCATGTACCTCAACCAATGCCATGTATGCCTGCAATGCCTGGTTTGTATCAAAATGCTAGTTTTTCAAATCTATATGTGAACATGCCATATGTGTCTAATCCTTACTTTCAATCTATGAATGTGCCACAAATGTCATGGAACATACCTAACATGAATAATATGTATGCCAATTTTCCACACATGCATGCATCCAATATTCATGCAAATGAGCATTTGTCAAACCCCATTACTCAAGCATCTACACCTAAGTTGAAGAATGCTAAGAGTGCTAAGTCAAAGGCTAACAAGAAAGGACCCAAGGAAGCTTGGGTACCAAAATCAACTTGATTTGCTTTTGAAATGTGTGCAGGGAAACAGAAGGAATCTATGGTACCTAGACAGTGGATGCTCTAGGCACATGACAGGAGATTCAACCCTGCTCACAGAGTTCAAGGAAGGAGCTGGCCCTAGAATTACCTTTGGAGATGACAACAAAGGATATACTAAGGGATATGGCCTGATTTCAAAAGACAATGTCATCATTGAAGAAGTGGCTTTAGTTGAAGGTTTAAAGCACAATTTGCTGAGTATCAGTCAGATTTGTGACAAAGACTATGAAGTAAAGTTCACAAAAGAAGCCTGTGTTGTTTCTGCCAAGGAAGACAACAATGTGGTATTGACAGGCTTTAGAAAAGGAAATGTTTACATAGCTGACTTCAATTCAGCATGCTCAGAATCCATTACTTGTCTCTTCAGCAAAGCAAGTAAGGATGAGAGTTGGCTATGGCATAAGAAGCTGTCACATTTGAATTTTAAAGTTATGAATGATTTGGTAAGAAAGGATCTTGCTAGAGGAATCCCTCAATTGGAGTTTGTCAGAGATGGGCTGTGTGATGCCTGCCAATTAGGGAAACAAAAGAAATCATCCTTCAAAAGCAAGACAGAGTCATCCATTGTTAAGCCTCTTCAATTGCTGCATATGGAATTATTTGGTCCAGTAAATGTCATGTCTATTTCAAAGAAGAAATACTGTCTGGTGATTGTAGATGATTTTTCTAAGTTCACATGGACCTTCTTCCTGCACTCCAAGGATTGTGCAAGTGAAATCATCATCAATCACCTCAGAATACTAAACAATGGTTCTGAAGACAGAGTACAAAGAATCAGGAGTGACAATGGTACTGAATTCAAGAATTCCACAATGAAGATTTTCTGTGAAGAGAATGGAATTGTCCATGAGTTTTCTGCTGCCAGAACACCTCAACAAAATGGGGTTGTTGAAAGGAAAAACAGAACTCTCATTGAAGCAGCTAGAACAGTGTTAAGTGAATCAAGGTTACCAACATATTTCTGGGCTGAAGCTGTCAACACTGCATGCTTTACTCAGAATATTTCCTTGGTCAATCAAGCTAGAGGAATGACTCCTTATCAGTTATTAACCAACAAGAAACCAACTTTAGCTTTCCTACATGTCTTTGGATGTAAGTGTTTTGTGCTAAGAAATCATGGAGATAACTTGGGCAAATTTGAAGCAAAGGCAGATGAAGCTATTTTCGTTGGATATGCAGTAGGGAAAGCCTACAAGGTCTACAATCTAAGAACCAACATTGTTATGGAATCTGTACATGTTGTGTTTGATGATCAAAAGATTCTAGGCCTAAACGATGAAGGTTACCATGAAAAGTTGGAATTTGAGAATGAAGGTGAAGGAAGAATGTACTATGATGATGATGAGGAAAATGAAGATCATGACCACAGAGATCCACCTAGAGCTGTTATACCAATTAGAAGTGATGCTTACACTGAAAATGAAGCATCCGTTGACAGTCATTCTGCAACATCCGTTGACAGTCATTCTGCAACATCCGTTGACACTATTAGAGATGCATCCGTTGACAGATATTCTCAAGCATCCGTCGACAGGCAAAATGATGCATCCATTGACAGTCAACTTCATAATTCAGCAAGGACAACAAACTCAGGGGGAGTTACTCAAGGTCAAAATTCAATGCTAAATCAACATGGTCATGCTCATGGAAATGAAGCAACCTCATCAAGATCAAACCTTCCACCTGCAAGAAAATGGACTAGAAATCATCCATTTGAGTTAATCATTGGTGAATCGAATTCAAGAGTCCAAACTAGAAGGGCCACTCAAGCAGAATGTCTATACAGTAGCTTCCTGTCTCAAGAGGAACCTAAGAAAGTGGAAGATGCCCTTCTAGATCCAGATTGGGTGTTAGCAATGCAAGAAGAGCTAAACCAATTTGAAAGAAATAAAGTATGGAAACTTGTGCCCAAACCTGATGATAGAAGTGTCATAGGTACTAAATGGGTTCTCAAGAATAAGACAGATGAAAATGGCATAATTGTGAGGAATAAAGCTAGATTAGTGGCAAAGGGCTACTCTCAAGAAGAAGGAATAGATTTTGATGAAACTTTTGCTCCAGTGGCAAGACTTGAGGCAATAAGAATCTTTCTAGCCTATGCAGCACATGCCAATTTCAAAGTCTATCAGATGGATGTCAAAAGTGCCTTTCTAAATGGGAAACTGGAAGAAGAGGTCTATGTCCATCAACCTCCTGGCTTTGAGGATCCAGAATTTCCAGGATATGTATATCTTCTCATGAAAGCACTTTATGGTTTGAAGCAAGCACCAAGAGCCTGGTATGACACTTTATCTCAATTTCTTTTGGAGAACCACTTCACTAGAGGTACAGTAGATAAAACCTTATTTCATAGGAATATTAATGGCTCTTCAATACTTGTTCAAATCTATGTAGATGATATTATTTTTGGGTCTACAGATGAGAAGCTTTGCAAAAAGTTTGCCAAACTTATGCAAAGTAGGTATGAAATGAGCATGATGGGTGAATTAACTTACTTTCTTGGCCTACAAGTAAAGCAAGTTAATGAGGGCATTTTCATAAGTCAAACAAAATATATTTATGATCTCTTAAAGAAATTTGACTTAATGGATTGTACATCTGCTAAAACACCTATGGCCACTGCAACTAAACTTGAGTTGAATACTAAGGAAAAGTCTGTGGACATCTCAAGCTATAGAGGCATGGTAGGTTCACTTCTATACCTAACAGCTAGTAGACCTGATATAATGTTTTCTACTTGTCTTTGTGCTAGATTTCAAGCTGACCCTAGAGAGTCTCACTTAATAGCTATTAAAAGAATTTTCAGGTATCTCAAGGGAACACCAAACCTTGGCATTTGGTACCCAAGAGAATCTGGTTTTGATCTAACTAGCTATTCAGATGCAGATTATGCAGGTTGCAGAGTTGATAGGAAAAGTACTACAGGTTCCTGTCAATTTCTAGGAAACAGGCTTGTTTCATGGTTCAGTAAGAAACAAAACTCAGTCTCCACTTCAACAGCTGAAGCTGAGTACATTGCTGCTGGAAGCTGTTGTGCACAGATTCTATGGATGAGAAACCAACTCATTGACTATGGTCTAAAAGTTGAGAAGATTCCAATTTTCTGTGACAACACAAGTGCTATTGCCATCACAGGGAATCCAGTGCAACATTCGAGAACCAAGCACATTGACATCAAATACCACTTCATTAGAGAACATGTGATGAATGGTACAGTAGAAATGTACTTTGTGCCAAGTGAAATGCAGCTTGCAGATATCTTCACCAAGCCTCTTGATGAATCCACATTCACAAGATTGGTAGGTGAGCTAGGTATGCTTAACTTGTCATAATTCCTAGTGATATTTGATTTCACTGCATTGAAGCTAGAAATGTGTTTTGATTTACTTGAAAGTTAAAACTTTCAGAAAAATTTTCTGCAGAAATTTTGTCTAAGGCAAAATTAGCTTATCAACGGATACCCTTTTATCCGTTGATAGTATAAACACATTACTAGATTTTCGCATGTCAACGGGTAACAGGCTATCCACGTCATCAACGGATAAACTGTATCTCAACCGTTCATTCTATATCCGTTGATATACATTTTTTTATAACCGTTGGTAACCGTGTATATCTAATCATGGCTGTACTTATTTTCTTTTCATTTATTATCTGACAGTTACTTTTGACCAATGGAGTAATTACTTTTAATTATTTCATTTTTAATTCTTGAAAAATATAAAAGGCTGACTTGTACTCTCACATCTCACTTTTATTCATTTTTAATCATATCAAAAGTTAACTGCATCTTCTTCTCTAAAACTCTCTGTAACCAAAGTTCAAACACTTCAATGGCGCCCATTGTTAAGATGATGTTCTCCACTGGGTTTACCTATGAGAAGAACAATTTCGCGGCCTTTGTTGACACAGTGAATGCTCCAGAAGCTTACCACACTTTGATGAGTTTCGTGAAGAAATGCAAACTGTCATATGCTGAGTACAATGGCACAGACGGTACAATTGCTTTTTCTTTAAAGGGTAAAAACTATGTGGTTAATTCTGATGTAATAACTGCTTGTTTAAAATTGCCTGAGAATAACTGTCTGAAAGTACCCGCTGATGCTGAAATTGTTGCCATGCTTAATTCTATTAATTATGCCCTTAGTACTGAAAACTTAGGGAAAATTGTTAGGAAAGGAATGGTTAAAGAATGGAGCTATTTCTGTGATGCCTTCATTAAAACTTTTTCAGGCAAAATTAGTAATTTTGATGTTGTTACCCAGTCCATGCTATCTATGATGTGTATGCTCTTAAATGATAAATTCTATAATTTTGGCACATTAGTTATGTATGAGATAGCTGCAAAGTTAGGTAAAAAGGAAACTAGGAGCAAGAATATCTACTTTGCTAGATTTTTAATGCTCTTAGCACTACATGTATCTGAGAATAAGCTATCCATTGCTAACCCGGATAGCAAGTTCCAATGTTTTGTTCAGGAGAAGAGAGTCTTAAGTGACCTAATTCGAATGAACCTCAATGCAGGAGTACAGTTGGTATATCTACCAATTGTTCAGGTAACTATTTCTAACTCTGAAACCCCTATCTCCAACCCCCAAATTTCTTTGCCTTCTAGTGTCACAATGGAGTCTGTAGTTGTGACCAAATAGGCTTCTACCAAAGTGACCAAATCCAGAGTTCCAAAATCACATTCTAGTAAGCAAACCTCAAGTGTCTCTCAAAAGACACCTGTTGTAAAATCTACCAAAACTCTTGAGGGGAGTGTGAAGGTGGTAGTGAGTGGTGAGGGACAGGGTGAACATCAAAGAAGCCCTAAGGATAAGGAAGGAGAGATGAGTGCAACCACCATTTCAGTCTCTCAAAAGACTGCTAATGTAACTTCAAGCCAAATTCTAGTTACACTCTCTCAACAGAGTGTGACTACTGAATCAAGTTCCCCACAAGGAACACTGCACAAGAGGGTTAGAGACACAAATAACCCACTCTCAAAAACCTATGGAAGAAGAGTGAAATCTAAAACCACAGGGGAATCACAGGGTGCACACACAGTACAGGAAACTGTACCTTCTCAAACTCAGTTTGATGTGGCTTCAATAAATGTGGAGTCACAGCCCCTTGATCTTAATCTTCAAATCGATACACATTACAATCCACCATCACCAACTCCATCTCTGGATGTGGATATGATATCTACATCAATTCCTGATTCTCCATCTTTAAGATTCTTGGAGAAGCCCCACTCTGCAATTGGTGGTCATCATCTTTTAGATGATTTGTTGGACCATCAATCTTCCCTTCCAGAATTCTCAACACAGACTGTGGCCTCGAACTTAAAATCAATCTCCACAGATTCAGTGTTGGTTTTCTCTTCAACGGATAAAATTATTCCTTCCTCAACGGATATCCTTCATCCGTTGACAAGTGTTTCTCCATCAACGGATGCGCCTCTGTCTAGCCATCCGTTGACAGCTATAACTACTCCATCAACGGATATTCCTTATCCGTTGATAACTCACTCTACCACTGCTATATCTGACATTCCTGTGTCAAGTGTGGAGGAGTTCTCAGTAGTTGAAACACTTTTAGGATTGAGGGAAGGGAGTGAGAGGCTGCCTTGTGAGCAGGCAAAATGAGAGCTAAATAATGAGAGGCTGGCCATTTCTTCCGATCAGGCAAAAGGAGAGACTGAGAGTTCCACCTTAGTAGGTGAAGGTGAGGGTGTGAGAGGTGTGAGCCAAGGGGAGCCCTTGATGCAAGAAAAGAGAGATGAGAGGAGAGAAGGGACTACAGGAGAAATAAGGATGGAAGAAGCAGCCATTGCTAGTGAGTCAATGGAGGTTGAGGATGCAGCCAAGGAAATGGAATTTCAAAGAGAATATCAGTCCATGATTGACTCCATTTCTTTGGATGCTGAAACCTTTACTCACCCTGTTCCTGCCTATCAAATTCTGGCACAACAGGGCAATGTGGAATCAGAGGAGGCAATGCACCTAGTGCACACCTCACAGTCTCTACTTAGAGCTAAGGAATCTTTAGAAGCTTTTCCAACCACTGCTGAGAGTGAAGAATTTGAAGATTCTGAAGATGAAGACAGCCAGAGCTCTGAAGATGAAGGTGGTGGCAGTATTCATGATTTTAAATTTGCTCACAACTACACCTATCATCAACTTGATGTGGAAATCATAAGGCAATATAAATCTGCCCTGGCTGAGCACCTAGAAGCAGATCCACAGAGAAAGGTTGTTCTTCAACAGGCAATTGACTCCCTTAAGTTACAAAAGATGCAAATGGTGATTCAGAGATCCAACTTAGAGGAGGTCAAACAAGAAATCAAGGATGTGAAGATCTCTGTGGATTCCAAGTTAGAGCAACTAGCTCCTACAGCCACTCAGAGGGTGTTGCAACAAAGGTTCATCAAAGAAGACAACCTGGCTAAGTCTGTGCAACTACTCAACTCAAGAGTGGAAAAGATGGAATCCCAGATGGAGCAATTTCTTCAACATCAAAAACTGCAAACCCAACTGCTAGAAAAGTTAGTTGCAGCCCCAACTTCTAGTCAAACCCTTGATGCTAACAAAAAGGGGGAGAAAGTGGAAGAGGCTGTGGCAACTACAAGTCAAATCTTAATTTCTGAAAGAAGGGAAGCAGCAAGTGAGGGGGAGCAGCAGCCTACCATAGTGGTCAATCCACAGGACTTCATTGTCACAGCTTCCCCCAGCAAATCCAAACCTGTACAAGTAGCTCTATCTAAAGAGTTTGATTTCTCAAACTTGACAGAAGAGGAAAAGCTAGCCAAAATTGAAGCTCTACAAAAGATGAAAGAGGAAAACTATGAAAGGATAATGAGGTCAGAAAGATTGATCAATCAATCTATTGCATCAACTCTGTTCTCTAGCCAAACCTCAGCTCCAACAATATCTACCACAATTCTGAAGGTGCTCACTCCAGCAATTGTGGCTCCTACATTCTATGATGCTGAGCCTTCTCATGTTAAAGAATTTGAACCCTACATCAAAACAAGACCCTACTCACCACCAAAAGCAAATGGGAAGAACAAGTTACAACTGGACTTTCCATTTCCCAAGGATGATGAAGAGAAGCTGATGGGTAAGCAAATTAAGGAATTCAAGGAGAAGACTAACAGTTGTGTAAGAGAATGGATGACTGTAATCATAAGGAATGGAAAAGTTCTAAACATATCCAACAGCCATCCTAGATTTGTTGAAGCCAAGAGAGAAGAGACTTCAAGGCTGCTAAGAGAATCTCAACCAAACACTGAATATCAATATGAAAACTCAGATGAGAAGCAAGCAAGGTTGGCTCAAGAGTTAATGGATGAGGTAGAGGATGAATTGAGGGAACCTGAGGAAGTCCCCAAATCCAAAAGGAAAGGGAAATCAGTCCCCAAATCCAAATCTAAGAGAATGAAATCAAAGGCAAGGAGGCCTGTCTCTCCAGAAATTGAAAACAAGGAGACAGTTGGCTCATCATAACCTATTTCTGTAAAAGTATTCAACCCAGCTGTGAATTTCCATGGTGATCCTATAGTACCTAAAGAGGAACCAATGAATCTTGACTCCATTGAGGTTCCTTCATTCTTGCTGAAGCCTCAACAGAAGCCTATACAGAAGAAAAGGAAACCAAGGAAGCAACCTTCAAAGGAACCAATTCAAGTTGCTAGGGTACCTGCTATTGTCAGGCAGCCAATCTTGGAAAACAAGGATGATTTTATCTATCAGGCAGATATTGAAGAATACTCTGGCATGAATCTTTATCTGGATGAATTGTCAGAAGTAAGAGGAATTGACAAATATAAACATTTGCCTGAAAGATTGGTCATTGTATACAAGGGAGGAATGGAAAGGACATGGCCACTACAAAGGGTTCTTGGAGAAAATTATCAGACCTTAACCAAAGTGTTCTCTGCAATCAAGAGATACACAGGGTTCTCCAAGATAGCAAAAGGGGAGATACTAGACAGAATAGAACAAATAAGGAGGGAATGGAACTCACCATCAAGTCTACCAAGGAAGATGAAGATCCCATACAATGGACAGAAAATCCACCTTCAACCCTTCTGGATGATGGAGTTCAGGGATGAAGATGGTAACAGGAGATTCTTCAGGTTAGAAGACCAACTACCAAAGGCTAGTTCTCAATACCTGAGATGGCTACAACAAAAGCTAAATCCAAAGGTTGATGAAGAAGATGCCTTCTATAGGCAACTCCAAATACAGATTGAGTCCAACTCTGCCAAAGAAGGAAAATCAAGGGTGATGCCAACAAGAGAAAAGAAACAGTCTTAATCTGCTCAGTCTAGAGGAGCACTTCTCTGTAAATTTCTCAAACTTTCAGTTTTTAATTTTTGTAGCTTAATACAATTTTTGCATTGTTCTATATATATCTTTAGGAATGTTTTGTTATCATCAAGGTCCTGAATTTATGCTTTATTGCCATCAAGTATAAATTGGGGGAGATTGTTAGGAATATGTTGTACTTGATGATAACTTCACAATCAATCAAATTGTATAAGGTTTTGTAGCTGTCAACGGATGAGGATTTATAACTCTATCCGTTGACAGGTAGCTCATCAACAGATGAGGTTTTGTAGCATACTGCAGTATCTCTATGTTATCAGTTGATAGTGTTTTTATCCACGGTCATGTTGACCATCAACGGATAGGCAGAATAGGGTAGCCAATTGTAAATAAGCTATACTATGTAATTCTGTCTAAGTGAAAGTGTATCAACAGATGAAGACAAAACTCTATCAACGGATACAACTCAAATCCACTCTATCAACGGATACAGCTCAAGTCTCAATATCAACGGATACCACTCAATACATCATCAACGGATGTCAGTGTACAATATCAACGGATAATCATTGACACTGTCTTCTGTGATTAGCTGGGGATTAGCAGTTGATATGGACATGTTTGACTGACAGATCACATGGGTTGATAGTAGATACAAAAAGCAGTATGGCAGCCATACTTTGGAAACAAAGAAGAAAGAAGCATTCCATTTACACTATGAATACAAGAAAGGTGCAGGAGACATGTCTGAACACAAGGACAACCTTTCGGCTACATGTGTATTTGGAGTGTAGTAGCAAGTCAACTAGAGTTAGATTAATATTATCTTATTGCAATAGTACTTGTAAAACTTGGGATTTATAACCAAGTGTAGCAACTCTTTGTAGGTTAAGAAAACAGATACATTTTGCTTAGGGTTTCTATTGAATATTCTTAGAAAGCAAAGAGTTGTAAAACAGAAGCTGTGTACTTTTGTATCACAGAGTTTTCTTCGAATAAAAGCTTCAGGTGGTGCATTTAACCACCTGATTTTTTATGTGTTTGTGCATTAATCTTTTTACAAGCAATTATCTAAGTATAGATTTCTGGAGTTCTTATCAGAAATTTATAAATATCAAGAATTGTATTCAACCCCCCTTCTACAATTATACAAGCGTATAATCTGGGAATAACAGAGCATGCTAAATGTCCAAAATATAAGCGTGTGTCTTCTTCTTATGGTGCATGAGCATGTCATAGAGCTGCGTGACCATGCTATTAGCTTCAAAAAGGGTCGTGGGAACATGTTTGTACGGCATGGACATGCTGGAGACCTGCGTGGTCATGCCAAAATTAGAAGAGTCGCGAACTTTTAGTTGAATCTCTAGGAATTATAACGAATCGAGAGAGGAGTTGTAATTCTAGTACATGATATGATAGACACAATTTAAGTATTAGATCGGGAGATTGATATGCGAATTGTGAAACTGATAATCCTTGGTTCTTAATAGAGTATAGTTGTACTTTGATTGACCATAGGAGTGGCGATTAAGGGATGATTGTAGGCACTATAATTTACCTTGGGAGAGGATTTTATAAACATTAGAAGGATTGTTTTTAACAAGACAAGAGGCACAAATTAGACATTCATGATAGCCAATTGAAGAACCCTAATTCTTGGATTGTTTTCTCTCTTACTTAATACATAGTTTTTATTTGTTTAATAGATTAATTAGTAGACACACACACACAAGTACCATGTACATGTTTACATTTCAATCTTATGGTGTACATTTACACAATGTTAATGTCTTTTTTTACTACAAGTAGTACAATTTCTTTTATCAGTGAAATCAATATTATTTGTTATATGCATGACAAGAGACTCATTGATGATCTATTAATTTAATGGGTAGTCTATGTAGAGTTCTCTGAGTCAAGATAACTTGTTGCAGTTAGTAATATGATAATAGGAGTTTATGTATACAATAATATATTATAATATTTTTATTATTTATATTATCATAAAAAAATTATCATTTTATTTCCTTATGCTATAATAGTAAAATCTTTGCCTAGAAAATATACATTTGTTCATACCTTTGTTTTACACAGTAAAAAGAAGAGCTTGCTCTAATCCTCGTTGAGAAACCAATGACAACTAATGACATTATAATTTGTTGCTACTTGATAAATCAAATAATATTTATCACATCTACTTGACATTATAATTTGTTGCACATCTACATAAATCGAATTTTTAGGATTTTTCATACTCTGTTTTAATATTTATCCAAATCCTAATATTTTGTTTTCTTCTCTTTTCTTTTAACTAAAATATTCGATTGCTATGTGGATAATCCACGTCAAATGCCACTTCGTTCCAAGTCAAGGTGCACGTCAAGTTCATGTAAACGATTTACGGAATATGTTTGTTTTAACAACCATTCCAATATAACGTAACAAAATGTAACCATTCACCTACTGAGTGATTTAATTGAGACCAAATTTTTTACGATAATTCACTTGATATATTGGAATGAAATGAGTGATATGTTTGATAATTAACCCTCATATAAACCATCTAAGAAGTTAGCTTACTTTAACAAAAATATCTACCACAAAGGGAAGAAAGAAATGTACCACGAACAACAATGCTGGAGCAATAGTGCAGTCAATTTCGACCAACACACCAAAATATACCACGAACAACAATGTTGGAGCAATATTACAGTCAATTTTGACCAACACACCAAACCACTGTCTAGTAACTCACTATTCCAATGATTACTATATCTTGATATCTGAGCAAACAATAAAAATTTATGGGTTTGTCTAGTGTGTACCCAAGGATACATGCTAAGAATTCATGTTTGATGAGTTAGAAATTTTTTATTGGTGGAGATTTTTGTGCAGCAGGGGGTCCATCATTATTAATGAAATTTCTACCAATCAAAATTTGACAACTAAGCAAGCACGGATTCTTAGCATGTACCCTTGGGCACACACTAGAAAAACCGTAAATTTATAACATCACCCTAACTTCAGCAAATAGAAAATAAAATGTAACAAGTTGTAATCAAATAGGAAAATGCTATGTTCCCCAAAATTATTACCAAATGTTGATGTGTAATCAACTTAAAGGCAACTTACCTAATAATAAGATGAGATCCCGTGTGTATTAATATGTGTCCACAAATGAAATTTCGCCACATGTCATGACACATCATTTGGTAAAAATTTGGGAAATTTTTGGGGAACGTAGCACTACTCAATCAAATATAATAAAATTTAATTTAGCAATAATAATAATAATAATAATAATAATAATAATAATAATAATAATAATAACAGACTGTACTCCTATTCGCTGAAACAAACATTATAAAGCACAAAATAAACAGCAAATTTCTCAATCAATATAACTAAATAGGTGCTAATGAAGAGTATGCTGGATTTTACTAAAATATCCATGTTTTTAGCTTATTTTGGTAAGTTTTCTATCCTAAATGGATTGATGGACTATCCATCTCTGATCCAACTTCCTAATATAACTATGCTTAGCTTATTTTGGTACGTTTTCTATCCTAAATGGGTTAATGGACAATCCATCTTTGATCCAACTTCCTAATATAACTATGCTTATCACGTATTACAATTTTTTTTTTAAAAACCGGGTATACCCGGGCCATTAACAGCTTTAACAGTTTCCATATCAAGCCATAATTCAAAAACACTACGATCCACGATTGTAGCCACATATCATGTTCTTCCTTTCAAGTTTCAAAGTTTGTTTAATCACAATACGATCTGGATGAGTTGTGATAGGCTTCAGCTTGGTTCATGGTTAATGCATTAATATCGTTTTATCTTATGAACCTGTACCCCAATGGAAGAAACACCCAACAATATTACAGCCTCTAAGAAACAATCAGGTTTATGATTTTTTGTACTGTTATTTGAAAAAACTATCCAAATCGTACAAAGACATAGTGATAAGAATGGTTTGTAAAAGAATGGTTTCGAAATCTGTTGTAGTATTAGTAAGAATGGTTTTCATGTTTTTTCTAACGTACCAAGCGGAGGCCACTCTCTAATCAGTCTTCTCCATCTGTTCCTAAACCTGGTATCTGCCCTTCAATCATTCTAGAGTTGTTTTATTTTCATATGTAATAATCTCAGTGTTTATATGTTTTTTTATATTTTCTTTTTTTGTTCACAGAAGGAGAATGTCCCTCATAATTATCAAGGTAATTATTTCTCACATGTTTCAATACGAAAGCAATTTTTTTATTTTGGATTGATAAATATAATATTCTTTTATGTTGATCAGATCAGTCATTGCCATCAGCAGTTCGAAAATTGGATTTCAAGAGTAGCACAACAAAGTTTCAAGGAAATTCACTATTTAATGAGAATTTTAAGACTTCGTCTAATCTTCCTAGTATGTCTTTATATTACATTATAGTTTTTTCCTTGAATCCGCTGTATAATTTTTACTACATTTAGATATTCATGTATGTTTCTCTTCTCCTGGATTAACGAGTAAGTCTAATTTCCTGTAGGTTTCACACCAAATAACCGCTTATTGATAAATAGTCAATCTTCTGGAGTAACGAGTATGTAGGGATGGACATTCACCCCGGCCCGCCCGATCCCGATCCGATCCCCGCCCCGCTTGGGGCGGGGAATCGGGGATTTTTTCGGGTACGGGCCGGGGAGCGGGGACAATTTTCAAAAAAATCGGGGAGCGGGCCGGGGCCGGAATTTTATGTCTCCCCGGCCCGATCCCCGACCCCCGCCCCGATTCATCCCCGACTCGATTTCACCACATTAATATATATATATATATATATATATATATATATATATATAATCATATATTAATATATATGAATTTTCAATATTTTATATTGGAAATAAAATGATATTTTAATCTTATATGTTTGTCTTTCTAGTAGTTAAATAACTTCATTTCCATGTTATTTATAATTGTTTATTTAAGTAATATTTTTTATCTTAATTTAGTGCTTAAAAATTTGTTTCAAACTTACTAGTTAGTGTTTAAAATTGTTCACAATGTTATTTTTTGTTTAAAATGAAATTCCCCGATTCCCCGCGGGGATCCCCGTTACCCGTTCGGGCCGGGGACGGGGAATAAAAAATAATCCCCGACGGGGATCGGGCCGGGGACGGGGATCGGGTTTAAATTCGGGGATGGGGGCGGGGATAGCACTCCCCAGCCCCGAAGTGCCCCGATGCCCATCCCTACGAGTATGTCTATTTTCTTATTGATAAATCTGTATATTCATACTAAGTTTTTCTATTGTTTATGATTGTATTCATTTATATTTACTACTTAATTCTCACTGTTTATATTGTTTTAATATAATGTGACAAAACATATGCGCAGCACTCTCCCTTTAAGGATAATGTCAATTCACCATTTACACCCCAATTTCCAGAAGGTTCTTCAACAGGTTTCTTCTGCTTTCCGAGTGTCAGCATCAATATAACTAAATAGGTGCTAATGAAGAGTATGCTGGATTTTACTAAAATATCCCTATTTTTAGCTTATTTTGGTAAGTTTTCTATCCTAAATGGGTTAATGGACTATCCATCTCTGATCCAACTTCCTAATATAACTATGCTTAGCTTATTTTGGTAAGTTTTCTATCCTAAATGGGTTAATGGACTATCCATCTTTGATCCAACTTCCTAATATAACTATGCTTATCACGTATTACAATTTTTTTTAAAAAAACCGGGTATACCCAGGCCATTAACAGCTTTAACAGTTTCCATATCAAGCCATAATTCAAAAACACTACGATCCACGATTGTAGACACCTATCATGTTCTCCCTTTCAAGTTTCAAAGTTTGCTTAATCACAATACGATCTGGATGAGTTGTGTTAGGCTTCAGCTTGGTTCATTGATGTGCTAAAATTGATTGATTTAAATTTGATTGCAAGTGCACAATCTTGTTTTAATAAATTTAGATTCGTTCTGCAGAGATTAATATTTTCGCGATCCTTAATTCTTAATTTACTCGAATTAGAACAAATTTGATTTTTGAGAATTTGTACCTTTTTTCATACTATTTAATTACCAAAAGAAATTTAAACTATTTAAAAGAAAATTAAATGTACTCTAATTCTAAACTAAATAATAAGAAGAATAAAAGCTAAATTAATCTAAAAAAAAATTTAAATTCGAATTAAAACTATTTTTTTATTTCAAAACATTTTTTTTATTATTATTAAAAAGAACAAATTTTAATTATAGAAAATTTTCAGAAAATTCGGCCATGATGTATACATAAATTGAACTAGCCATTAAAACCCAATACAAGAATTTAGAAAACTAAAGTTAATTACAAAACTCAGTAATTCTACAACTCAAATTCGACACAAACCAACACAGAAATTAACTCAGCGAAATTCGGAAAAACCGGAGTTTAACAGCAATTCCAAAAAAAAACTCAGTAAACTCAAGACACAGCACACTCGCAACCACAAAACTCAGCTGCAGTAAAAACAATTCGCAGAAAACATCGAAAATTGACACACATACATCAACTGCAAACTCAGTAAATGGCTAACACAAACGCAGCAAAAACAAAACTCAGCATACAGTCTCAACTCAGCCATTCGCTGCAAACTCAGCGCTCAACACTTAAAGTAAACTCGACTAAACCCAGGAAAAATAATTCAGTGAATTACTCGGTAACTCAGCCATTTTACAACCGAAATCCGATAACAAACCCAATCAAGCAATCTGACAAGAACAAACAGCAAACAAAAACATTAACAATTTACAATCGAATCAGCAACCAGTGACTAACTACAGCAGCGATCAGAAAAAAAAACAAAAAAACAAAAAAACAAAATACTTGCAGCATTCAAACACAACTAAATCCACTCAGAATTCAGACAAAAATCCAAACTCAGAAATCGGAGACTCCACAACTCAGTACTTAAAAACAAGAATACCCAGCAACTCAGCAATTCGTGAAAACTCAGTAATTATGACAAACATAGTAGTTTTGATTCAGCAATAAAAACACGCAATAACCCAAAATACTAATAAATAAACCTTGATGAACACACCAGACTTTGCATAATCAGATTGAACACAACTCGAAACTCAAACCAATAAACAACGATTTGATCGAAGAAACAAAATAAAGAAGAAACAAAATAAACAGCGATTCAAACCGCAATTGATCAAGAACAAAGTAAAAACGAAATTAAGTAAAAAAAATGAGGACAAGGGAAATGGGTTTGTGGGTTTTTGGTGTTTGCAGAGAACGAAAATTAGATTAAAAGAAGAAAGGGGAGGGGGAACTATTATCAAAATGAAGACCGAAGAATTAAAACAAAGGATGAGAGAGTGCTGGGTCTGTGTTTGTACGAGAAAAAAAAAAAGAAAAACAGAGGAAACAAGAAAAATAAGGTTTCGAATTTTTAGATTTAAAACAGGTAATGTAATTAAAACAGGTAATGTAATTATTAAAAACTTGTATTTTTGGATTTTTGGATTATTTTTTTTACGAAAGTTAAAATAGGAAAACAAGGAAATTAAACTACGAATTTAAAATTTACACTAGGACGACGATTTAAAATTAAATGGCCCACGATAAAATTGAGAAGAAACAAAATAAACAGCGATTCAAACCGCAATTGATCAAGAACAAAGTAAAATCGAAATTAAGTAAAAAAAACGAGGACAATGGAAATGGGTTTGTGGATTTTTGGTGTTTGCAGAGAACGAAAATTAGATTAAAAGAAGAAATGGGAGGGGGAACTATTATCAAAATGATGACGGAAGAATTAAAACAAAGGATGAGAGAGTGCTGGGTCTGTGTTTGTACGAAATTGAGATTTAAAGGGGCGTAATTAAAATTAGCAACTAAGAACACGAAATTAAATTTTGTTACTTTCAACTCCAAGTGGTTAGCAACAGGATTTACGAAAACAACGAAAGCTATGTAAAATAAACGAAAGAGCAAGACAAGAAATTAAAGGAAATGAAATTGCATTAAAATTAAAAAGAGTGCTTACAAGATTTGAAACTAAAAAATACAAGAAATTAAAACTACCCTAAAATCTAAGTTACTAAATACAAGGGGGGGTGAGGGGGTATTTATAGGATAGGAATTAGGGTTAAGGGGGGGGGGTGTTGGGTAAATCCCCACCATACATTTGTGGTGTGTGGTGGTGAAATCCTAGCCATCTATTTGTTTCCTTCCCCCTTAAGCTTTGAAGAGTTGATCTTGGCCATACACTTATGTAGTGTGTTGGGATGATCTCCACCTTCCACTTGTCTTGAAATAATCCTTTTGCTCCAAGCTCCCAATTCTTTTTCTTCTTTCATTTTTGGTCCTTTTTCTTCCTCTTTTTCCCTTCCTTGCTCTTTATTTCTTTATTTTGCCATTTCTTTATTTATTTACGAATTTCCTGAAATGCAACAAAATAATTTATTAAAATACGAGTTCAAGCAATAAATAGGTAATAAAAATATGCAAAAATATGCACTTATCATTCATGGTTAATGCATTAATATCGTTTTATCTTATGAACCTGTACCCCAATGGAAGAAACACCCAACAATATTACAACCTCTAAGAAACAATCAGGTTTATGATTTTTTGTACTGTTATTTGAAAAAACTATCCAAATCGTACAAAGACATAGTGATAAGAATGGTTTGTATAAGAATGGTTTCGAAATCTGTTGTAGTATTAGTAAGAATGGTTTTCATGTTTTTTCTAAGGTACCAAGCGGAGGCCACTCTATAATCAGTCTTCCCCATCTGTTCCTAAACCTGGTATCTGCCCTTCAATCATTCTAGAGTTGTTTTATTTTCTTATGTAATAATCTCAGTGTTTATATGTTTTTTTATATTTTCTTTTTTTGTTTATGCTCATCATTCTTTTATCCGTAGTGTTAAAACGTCGTAAAAATATTGTCTTGGACTATGCTTCATCGCTTTCCAATATTCAATCTGATATTCGACTTCCAAGCCCAAGACTACATTCAGCAATGATGGATACAACAAGGAAGCATACAGGTAACAAGGAAGCCTACCAAGTGTTGTTTTGTTACATTTTTCCAGCTTATTATCAAGTGTTCATTTATAAATTCAGATTCATATTATCAAGTGTTCATTCATATATTCAGATTCTATGCCTTGTAACACACAGAAGGAGAATGTCCCTCCTAATTATCAAGGTAATTATTTCTCACATGTTTCAATACGAAAGCAATTTTTTTATTTTGGATTGATAAAATATATTATTCTTTTATGTTGATCAGATCAATCATTGCCATCAGAAGTTCGAAAATTGGATTTCAAGAGTAGCACAACAAAGTTTCAAGGAAATTCACTATTTAATGAGAATTTTAAGACTTCGTCTAATCTTCCTAGTATGTCTTTATATTACATGATAGTTTTTTCCTTGAATCCGCTGTATAATTTTTACTACATTTAGATATTCATGTATGTTTCTCTTCTCCTGGATTAACGAGTAAGTCTAATTTCCTGTAGGTTTCACACCAAATAACCGCTTATTGATAAATAGTCAATCTTCTGGAGTAACGAGTATGTCTATTTTCTTATTGATAAATCTGTATATTCATACTAAGTTTTTCTATTGTTTATGATTGTATCCATTTATATTTACTACTTAATTCTCACTGTTTATGTTGATTTAATATAATGTGACAAAATAGATGCGCAGCACTCTCCCTTTAAGGATAATGTCAATTCACCATTTACACCTCAATTTCCAGAAGGTTCTTCAACAGGTTTCTTCTTTTTTCCGAGTGTCAGCATAATGCATGTATATTGCATAGTGAATTTTTATTTTTGTAACAGTGAATATAAGATCATCAGACTTACGGAATGTGTCAAACCCCAAAAACAGAACAGATTTGCCATTGACTGCAGAATCTAATTTCCACATTAGCCCAGGTATTGATTAATTAGTGTTATTAATATTGTTTTGTGTTTTATCCTAATATATTGGAATACAGCAACCAATTTACGCACTCCTTTTAAAGATAAAACGAATTCACCGTTCACTCCTTCATTTCAAGAGCATGCTTCAACAGGTTAGATATGCTTTGTACATTCACAATTACATTTTTATACTCATTTCTCATCATAATTGGTATCGTTTTAGTTTAACTGATTACTGTAACAGTGAACAATCCGGCATCACATTTAAGCATATTGTCAATGCCCAAAAGCACATCAAATGTTCCACTGAGTGCAAAATCAAATATTGTCCTCAGTTCTGGTAGTAACTGTACTGGTATGTATCTATGATTGTGCAATATAAGACAATTATGTGTGAAATTTGTATTAAGATTATGAACTGTTTATTTCAGGCATTACTTAACTTAATTCCTCCTCAGTTTTGAGAGATTCACCATGCACTCCTCATATACACCATAATGCGCCAGGTTATACATAAATAAATAATCTGTTTATTCTGATAAAAATAAAAAAACTGATACTCAGGCGTAATGCAACGAAACAGGAAGTCTGCCAGTTACAAACAAAGGAACATCTTAATTGGGACCTTCAGCAAGGAGATTGTCAAATGTTAATCTTAATGGTTGGGAGACTTCCTTTTAATTGATTTTTAAGATGTTCCTGCTACTTTTTTGCACAATCTGTATTATTAACCATTACGCTATTTTTGTTTTTTAAATATATGAAGCTGTTAGACGTCCTGCTTCTATTAATCCGACTTCAATGTCAATTATGCATCCTCTGGCAAATCAGAATATATTCCAACTACCAGCTTCTTCTGTATTTCGTCAAGTCAATACAACCATTGATTCCATTAATAAAGGAAAAGGCATTGATGGTGAGTCCAAGTATGATTTTTCACTCGCGTTTTTATATCCACAATTTATTATTAAATTTGTGTCCAAATATATATTACAGGTTCCTCACAAACCAATAAAGGCATACCATATGAAGGAGCATCTAATATTTATACTTCAATGTTGGAAATTGACCCTATTAAGAAACAAATTATATTTCAAATGCCAGCTTCTTCTGTTTTGCAAAGAGTCAATCCACTCAATAAAGGCAAAGATAATGTTGGTGAGTATCAATCTGTAAACACATTCTACATGAATTAGTGACATGCTTTTCACAATGTTTAATCAATTATATCATTGCAGGTTCCTCCAAAATCTCGACGAACAATAAAGAAGCTAGCACTTCAACATTTTCTGGAAATAAGAACTTGTTTCAATCTTTTAATAATGCAGCCGAAGAAGAAAATATTTCTGATACAGGTCAATTTTTCATTTTATTATTCATATACATTTTCAGACGCGATTAATGTTGATATGATATATTTTTTTATACAGATACTGCGTTTTCGGATCAGGATGAATTTGAATGTATATTCTTTTCTCCAACAATCTTTTTGTTCTTTTTATTAGAAATCAATATTATATGTTTGAGAGTAGGGAGCCTGAGATATATCTCAGGTAAGTTCCCTAAGATACCTAATTTTTATATATAAAAATGGGGTGGGCATTTTAGTAAATTCAGAAATTTTTAATTAGCCCTGCGGGCCCAATAAAATTTAAAGGTATTTTACATGTATCTTAGGAAGAGTTCCCAGAGATATATCTCAGGGTCCTTTTTCTCTATATGTTTATATATTTTGTACATACATTTTCATACATTGATTTTTTTTTTTATATTTTGTAATATTACAGATATTGATTCAGGGTATATTATTGACGATCCTGACAATGAATTCCATATTTTACCTGAAGGTATCAATTGTACATAAGTTTACCATATCTTTGTACATATGATAATTTGATAATTAAGTTTTAAATTACAGATTTTTGGGATGGATATTGGCATGCCAGATAAAGTTTGTCAACATTGCAAATCTGTAATGTGGAATGCTGAGCGAAACAATAAAGGTTTCAAACATCAGAATCCTACCTATTCTATATGCTGTAGGAATGGCCAGGTTGTCCTTCCTCCTGAAAGACAGCCTCCTCCTTTTTTAGCAGAATTGTTATCTGGCGGTGGACCAAGAACAGCTCATTACAAGAAAACTATAAGGATTTATATTTCCTTATATGCATTCACATTACTTGGAGGAAAAATTGACAATAAGATTAATCGTGGAAGGGCTCCGTGGACCTTCAAATTGAGTGGTCAGAATTATCATCTTATAGGTAGCATTTGTCCAGTCCAAGGGGAGACACCAAAATATTGTCAACTTTATGTTTATGATACAGAAAATGAAATAGAAAACAGAAAGAATGCAGTTCCAGAAAGTGATACCACAGATCCAGATATAGTTCAAGGTTTGATGTTAATGTTGAATGAACATAATGCTTTGGTGCACAGTTTTCGGATGGCAATGGATCGTTTTCAGAACAATGAACCTGAAGAATGTGAACTTACATTGTTATCTAGCTCATCGGCATCTGGAAGGCCCAATTCTATCGGTCCCTCAAATGAGGTTGGCGCATTAATTGTAGGAGATCTTGAAGATTCATGTGGTTGGAGGGATATAATTGTGCAGAAGAAGAATAAAAAGCTTAAAAGAATTTTTGAGACAAATATGCACTTTATGCAACTCCAATATCCTTTACTATTTCCTTTTGGTGATCAAGGTTTTCATCCTGAGATTCCGATAAGGAAAAAACAGTCAAATAAACGAACTAAAGTTGATCCATCAGCTGACCCATCTGAAGAAAGCAAACATCGGGTGTATGTGTCCTTACGTGAATACTACGCATACAAGCTAATGATCAGGCTTAATGAAGGTATAAATTCTTGTATTTTTTTATAATATAATAATGTATAAGAGTTCTTTAACTCATATTTTTTGATCATTAAAATTTTTTCATTTCAGCTCTTACCCCTCATCTTAGTGACCGATTATGGCATCAATACATTGTTGACGCATTCACTGCTGTGGGGCAGTATAGACTTGATTGGGTCAAGGGTCACCAGAATACCATACGTGCTGATTTATACAATTCCATACGCGATTCCATACGAAAGGGTGACACCAATCCTGACCATATTGGGAAAAAAGTGATATTACCTGCTTCATTTACAGGTTCTAGACGTTACATGTCACAGTATTTCAAAGACTCTCTTGCAATATGTCGTTCTATTGACCATCAGACTTTCTTCCTTACTATGACGTGTAACACAAAGTGGCCCAAAATTCAGCGGATGTTGGATTATATGCCTGGTGTTGCTGTATCTGATGCTCCGAATGTTGTCTCTAGAGTTTTCAAAATGAAATTTGACCAGCTGGTGGATTTAATCAAGAACAAAAACTATTTTGGGAGATGCATTGCCAGTAAGTTTAATATATATTTTATAACTGCTTTGTACTATTAAGTAATTTAATCCAATACATGACTAAAATATGGATTTTTTTTCAGTTATGTATGTAACTGAGTTTCAGAAACGTGGATTACGCCACACACATATGTTGGTGTGGTTACATCCGGATGATCGTCCGAAAAATATTGAAAAAATTGATGAATTAGTGTCTGCTGAGATTCCAGATAAGGATTTGGATCCAATTGGATATGAGGTTGTAAAAAATTACATGATTCATGGTCCGTGCGGAAAGGATTTTCCTACTCTCCTTGCATGACAAATGGCAAGTGTATTCGCCATTATCCAAAAAGGTGTGTCAATCTATTTATATTTTCACTTTTTTTACTCATAAAAATGATCTATTTACAAGATTTGATAAAGATAATTTACATGTTTTACCTATATACTTTTTGCATTTTACTGATATTTTCTGTATAAAGGTTTTATATATTTGTAATTTAAATATTTATTTCTTATCGACGTATATTTCTTATCGACGTAGGTATAATGGGCATACATTTTTTGATGATTGTGGCTTTCCTGTTTACCATCGAAGGAAGATGACCAGGCACATTGTGAAGAGTAAAGCAACGCTTGACAACCAATATGTTGTCCCTTACAATAGAGATTTACTGATTAAATTCCAATGTCATATAAATTTGGAAGTCTGCAACAATTCTCGCTCTTTGAAGTATTTGTTCAAATACTGCTCGAAGGTCATGACAATGCTACTATGCTATTACAGAAAAAGAAAGGAAATACCGATGCTCAAAATTCCAAATCAAAAGTAAAATCTCAAGATGAAGTCAAACATTATCTTGACGGTCGTTATGTTTGTGCTTCAGAAGCTGCTTGGAGATTATTAGGTTTTGATATTCATTACAGATATCCATCCGTAGAGCGGTTACCAGTTCATGTTCCTGGTGGAAAGAGTGTCAGTTTTAAGTGGAAAGACAATTTGAACAAAATAGCAGAAAGAGCTAATACGAGGAAGAGCAAACTGGAAGCATGGTTTGTTGCAAATCAGACAATTCCCAATGCAAGAGAATTTACATATCAAGATTTTCCAAAAGGATTTACATGGCAGGATAAATCATGCAAGTGGAAAATACATGAAAGAGGGATTGTAGTTGGCAGACTCTCCGAAGTCCATGCGTCCAGTGGTGATGCTTTTTTCTGAGAATGTTACTAATGCGAAAAAAGGTGCACTATCCTTCAAAGATTTGCGAACTGTTGATGGAACAGTTTACGGAACATTCAAAGAAGCCTGTGATGCACTTGGTCTCTTGAAAGATGACAAGCAATGGCATGAAGCTCTACGAGAGAATGCACAATCTGCTTTTCCACAACAACTTAGAGCAATGTTTGTACACATTATCACCAACTGTCCAGTAGCAGATCCATTGAAGTTGTGGAAAGAACACTGGATCACCATGTCAGATGATATCCTATATTCGAAAAGAAAATTGTCACGCAATGAATCACTTAATCTAAGTGCAGAAGAAGTTGAAAATTACTCTCTTGCAGGTTATTTTCTTATTTTATTTTATATTGAATATAGTGATTACAAACAAATTCCCCTTGCACTTGATTTATATAATTCAAGTATATTTTTTTTTTGACATTTTTTTGTTCATATTTTCAGAGATTGAGAAATTATTGAATGAAGTTGGCAAATCTTTGAAAGATTATCCTACATTGCCTTTTCCGGCAGACTCCTACTTACATGGTACATCAAATCGCCTAATTGAAGAAGAACAATCATATGATTGGATTGCAATGAAATTGGAGCATGATAAATCATTTGCAATGCTTAATCCATAGCAGTTGGATGTTTATAATGGTATTGTACAATCTGTAAGATCTGGAAAAGGTGGAATGTTTTTTGTCTATGGCAGTGGTGGATGTGGAAAAATATTTTTATGGAAAACCCTCTGTTCTCTTTTTCGAAGTGAAGGTAAAATAGTTTTACCTGTGGCATCTTCTGGTATAGCTGTAACTTTGCTTCCTGGTGGTCGGACTACGCATTCGCGATTTCAAATTCCTATCAAATTAGATCAATATTCTGTTGCAAGCATTAAACATGGTAGTGAAATCGCTGAGTTGATTAAACGAACTAGTTTAATCATATAGGATGAGGCTCCTATGCAGCATCGTCATGCATTTGAAGCTGTCGATCATTCTTTTAAGGATATAATGTCTTCTGTGGATCCGAAAAATAAAAAACTTCCATTTGGTGGTATTACTGTAGTATTTGGAGGAGGTTTCAGGCAAATATTACCAGTTATTCCTAAAGCTTCGAGAAGTGAAGTTTTGAATGCATCTTTAAACCAGTCGAGGCTCTGGAATAATTGTCGGATTTTCTTGCTTCGCCATAATATGCGTCTTGGAACTGCCACCTCTGAAGCTCAAAATAGGAAAATTTCAGATTTTTCAAAATGGGTACTGGATATTGGAGATGGGAAGTTAGATAACATTCATCCGGAAGAACTTTTCTCAGATCCTGAAATTGTCATTCCAAAAAAATTTCTTATTCAAAATGTTGTCAATTCGGTGAAAAGTATTGTTGACATTACTTATCCAGATTTTGTGAAAAACATGAAGTCTGCTGACTTTTTGCGGGAAAGAGCTATTCTTACGCCAACAAATTCCATTGTGGATGACATAAATTCTCATGTTCTGAATCTTATTCCAGGAGATACATACAATTATTTGAGTCAAGATTTGATAGATGATGTGTATGCTGATCCAGATGATGACTATGAGTCTTCCTTCCCTGTCGAGTATTTGAATTCAATAAACATGCCCTCTATACCGAAGCATGAATTGAATTTGAAAGTTGGAGCAGTTGTCATGCTTATGAGAAATCTTAACCAGATTACGGGTTTATGCAGTGGTACGAGAATGGTTCTTACCAAGTGTATGAAAAACAGCGTTGAGTGCCAAATTTTGACCGGATCTCATGTTGGCACAAAACACCTTATACCCAGAATTGAGATGGAGCCAACAGATACAAATTTCCCATTTGTTTTTAAGAGAATTCAGTTGCCTCTTCAGCTATATTTTGCGATGACAATCAACAAGAGCCAAGGTCAGTCTTTGGATATAGTTGGGTTATATCTTCCATCTCCAGTGTTCTCTCATGGACAATTATATGTAGCTGTATCCAGAGTTACATCTCCTGATGGTCTCCATATTTTAATTGAAGCAGATACAGGCAGATCAAGTAATGTAACTGCTAATGTCGTTTTTGAGGAAGTCTTTTACAATCTTCCTGAAGTTTAATAGTACATTGCTTGTTTTTAAACCATTATTTTGCAATAACAATGTATTGAGGCAATAACTTTAAATAACCTTTTTTAATAGAATTGATGGCATTGCCTTTTTTTCTCCCTTCAACAAGTAGCAAGTATTTTTTTAATAGAAAACTGTATTTTACTTTGAGTAATGTATTGATTAATTAAATATGTATTTTTAGCTATATGTCACTTAGAATAAACAAAACGCTTTTTATCTATCTAATGTACAAAACACTTTTTTATATTAGTCACCATATCAATTTTTAAGATTTTCCATGTTTAAGAGTATCATATTTCACATAATTGGGCAACTCATTTTATAAAAAACACTAATCAACGATGCAACAGTTAGGCAACTATGACACTAATAATACCAGTACACTACAGCGGTAGCATTATATCAAAATAATGCCTGTAATGGCATATCTTTGTCAAAAATCAAAAGATATTCATAATAACAAACCAATCTTTATCACAATCATCACTTTATAACAATATATTTATGTTGTTTAATGACATATCTTTGTCAAAAATCAAAAGATATTCATAATAACAAATCAATCTTTATCACAATCATTAATTTATAACAAGATATTTATGTGATAAGCCATATCTCTTAATTTATCTTGTTGTATCAATTAGTTTCCTGTTTTTAAGCATCCATTAGTTTACCAACTATTACGATTGTGATATATAATCATACATCTTGACATTTCCAAGCGTCAACTGTAGTCTTTTGCTTCAGATTTCACCATCCTTCCAGATTTGCAGGTATAAGTTTTACTTAGAAAAACATATTTTTCTATTACTATATGTGCAACTCATTAAACTATTACTGATTACTTAATAATTCTTTCGTATTAGTCATGTTTCACCAACTCCAACAACTTGATGTTACAAAGACAAATATGAAGATACGAGTTCGTGTGACTCGAATGTGGCGGTCCATGGGTAACAATAACAATTTGTTAGGCTTCAATTTGATTTTACTGGATCAGGAGGTACCTTTTCATTATTGGTTTATTAAAACAGTTTCTTATGCATATCTACAATACTTTCTAAACATATTTTAATATGTTACAAATTGTTCTTTAGAATTTCCACGTTCATGCCTTTGCACGGTCTTACATTTGGAACGTTGTTGGAGATTATATTATTAAAAGGAACGTTTATGAAATTGAGAATTTTGTCATTAGAGAAGCAACAGGAACAATGAGACCAGTTTCTTCTACTGTATCCATTTTATTCACAAGTTACCAATGTGAATCATGTTCCTGCTGGCTTCAAAACCATTCCAAGACATAAATTTGAAATTGTTGAACTAGGACAACTGTTCAATACTGCAAGATCTTATGATATGACTGAAATTCCCATTTATGCCATAGGTTAGGACATTTTTTTACGTAATTATTGTATTAATAGCATAACAGGTTGTGCTATATGTTATGACCTTTTGCTATAAAATTTGTGTAACTGCAAATATTGTTGGAATTGTTCAGAATCTTGAACATCCTAAAGTTGTTCAAACTTCTTATGGTGATGCTGTCTATGTTCGCTTCCAACTTCACGATGGAAGGTTAAGTATATATATATATATATATATATATATATATTATTTTAATATATGATTTATTTGTTTTGTAAAATTCACATTCATTGGCAACCATATAATTTATATAAGCACACTGTGAAGGTTAATTTGTAGGATGAGCACATTCCTCTTTTGGAGCCGCTATTTGCAGGCAACTTTCAAGATCCTCCTATTGTCATCATGTCATCTATGAGGGCACGTGTAATGTTTGGTAAATTTTAGTATTTAAATTCTTATTCACTTACATATATTTATTGTTACTTTTTTTGTTAAATACATGCTCAATTAATTTTTATAAATACATAAACAAATTTTGTTATAATTTTTCAGGTAAACTTCAGGTCATGAGTTCTGCTTCCACCAAGATTTATTTTAATCTTGACTATGATGATGTTAGACGTGTCAAGCAAAGGTATAATATATAATTTGCAGTATATCGAGAATATATATATATATATATATATATATATATATATATATATATATATATATATATATATATATATATATTTTAAACACTATTAAAAAATGCAATTGTGCATGTTGGATGGTCAAATGAATGATGTTCCAGTTGCTCCTTGACTTCCTCCATTATCATAATAAATCTTTGGGTATATTTTAAATTTATTATTTTGAATAAATTTATATAATCATAATTCATTACAGTTTAATTTTTTCTTGCTTTTTTCAGGGTGATATATATCCAAAAATAAGTGAGGATTCAGGCATTGATCAATGAAGTTTTTTGTTTCTGCATTTCTAGCTCAAGCCTTTTTACTAAGGAGTAGAGCCAATAAATTTTATGCATTTTTAATGATTTTTCATTGTAATTCGTTTTTTTCCGATATTAAGAATTCAATCTCATTATTTTATTTTGAATATATTTGC
Organism: Saposhnikovia divaricata; assembly: GCA_036435485.1. Classification (NCBI taxonomy): domain Eukaryota; kingdom Viridiplantae; phylum Streptophyta; class Magnoliopsida; order Apiales; family Apiaceae; genus Saposhnikovia; species Saposhnikovia divaricata. The sequence continues at coordinate 60,626,598 of CM071595.1, read as the reverse complement.
TCTAAGCCATAATGTTATGTGAGAACACAATTACGAGTTATATATTTTTTCTCTTTGTTATTTTTTTTCTTTGTTAATTTAACTCATACAATTTGAATGTAGTTGTTGGATATCATTGATAATTTCCCAGTCATTCCTCAAAACAAAATATTACGAATTTTTAAAATTGGTCCTTAATTTATATGCAAATCTCATTATTGAAAATGCAGCCATCCTATCAAGTATCAATTAAGGATCACGTAAAATCTTAATATTTTATTGGATTGTTTTTTAGTTATTATTGAAAATGTCCCATTCATTTCCCAAAACAAATTTTTTTTATTACAACCGAACAAAAAACACAATTTAAATTAGCCCTATTAATTGCTCCACATTTATTTTTAGTGTCAAACATATATAAAACGATTTCATATCTCATTGTTTTATTTTGAATATTGTTTCTCTAAGCCATAATGTTATGGGAGAACACAACTACGAGTTATATATTTTTTCTCTTTGTTATTTTTGTTTTCTTTGTTAATTTAACTTATACAGTTTAAGGGTAATTGTTGGATATCATTGATAATTTCCCAGTCATTCCTTGAAATAAAATATTACGATTTTTTAAAATTGGTCCTTAATTTATATGCAAATCTCATTATATCAATGCAGCCATCCTATCAAGTATCAATTTAGGATCACATCTCATTATATCAATGCAGTCATCCTATCAAGTATCAATTTAGGATCACGTAAAATCTTAAAATTTTATTGTATATCAAGGCGGCCATCCTATCAAGTATCAATTAAGGATCACGTAAAATCTTAAAATTTTATTGGACTGTGTTTTAGTTAATATTGAATATGTCACAGTCATTTCCCAAATTAAAATTTTTTCCAATTATAACCGATCGAATAACACAATTTAAATTAGCCCTATTAATTGCTTCACTTTTATTTTAAGTGTCAAACATAAATAAAACGATTTTATTTATTTTCCTCAGTTTAAACATTCATGTTGCATATGTACATTAAACAAAAAATATCTTTGAATTTTACATATATTGCGTTATTACAATGAGAATAAATGTTTCCACAATATATTGAATTAAAAATTTAATACTATAAATTGTACAAAAAAATATATTCACTATTTGAAATTTTAGGAATCACTGCCAAACATAATAATTTTAAATAATCTACACTTTGTAATTGTTTTACAAAAATTAGCAATTACTAGATAATTGCAACAAACAAATACATCTTCCTTTTTATTAGTTTATTGTAGTTTTACAACTATATAAACAAACTTATCTAAAAACAGATTTAAGAGGGAAGCACTTAATGAAAACAATTCTAGCTTTTCTTCTTATGAGTTGTCACGTGTAAGGATATTGTCAAAGCCCAAAATCACAACAAATGTTCCACTGATTGCAATATCAAATATTGTTCGTAGTTCTTCTTAGACATAAGTAAGTGTCATACAGTTGCCCTTTTTTATAGTATCAAATGTTTTTCATTTACATTGTAAATAGTATTTTTTTTTTCTTTATATTATTATATGTTTTACAGTATATAATTTATTTATGTAATTGAACAGACATGTTTCAGAAGCTTGAATTAATTGATCCAACAAGAACTGATTGGTTGATACGCGTGCGAGTTACAAGATTGTGGCCTAGAATTGGCATAAATGGAGCTTTAATGGGGTGTCAATTTAATTTTGCTTGATGCAGATGTAAGTGATTCTAAATACTAACGTCAAAGAAAATTTGTTGTGCTTTATGAAAATATCACTAATTGTGTTTTTTTTTCCAGAACTATCATGTTCATGCATTTGCACATACTCCTGTTTGGCATATTTTGCGTCGTGTGGTTTTTGAAGGAAACATATATGACTTTAATCATTTTATTACCACACCAGCAACTAGAACGCTAAGGCCTGTGTCTTCAACTATGTCCATCATTTTCACAATTTTTAGTACTGTTCAACCTGTGCCACTACAACTTAGTATGATACCTAGACATAAATTTGAATGTGTTGATCTGAGTGAACTATACAATTCGACAAATTCCTTTTTTACAGATGGCACACCTGTGTTTGCTATAGGTTAGTTATTTTTAATTTTTATTTAACATTGTATCAATTAGCAAATTTATACAATATTTGGACAATACTAATACATTTTTTTCTCATACAGATATTGTTGGTGAAGTTTTCAATTTGGAGCATGCTAAAGTCATCAACACTACTTCTGGCCCAAGGACCTTTGTTCGGTTTCAGCTTCATGATGGCAGGTCATAATATTTTAGTTATATTGTTACTAACTTATTTTTGTTGTATCACTTCTCACTTTTTGGATTAATCTTATTTTTAAAGTACTGTTCTATATTCGGCAGAAGCACTGTATCTGTTGTTTTCTGGGATGACCATATTGCAATTTTAAATCCATTATTTGAAATGGGGTTTAAACATCCGCCTGTATTATTAATTTCAAGCATGAGGCCACATATCTTTAACGTTAATTACAATTCCATGATTAATAATATTTTTCAATTGTAGTTTAAATTTTTAGTGCATATGATTTTAACATTTGTCATTTAAAAAATTAGGTTGCATTGAAGTATTCAATTTGGAACATTCTAGAATTTTTATCAATCTTGACTATGAAGCAGTTCGGAATGTCAAGGAGAGGTATTTTTTCACAATATTAATGCATTTTTTTTACAACTCCAATGTGAGCCTATGTTTATAAAAGTTCAAGTAGCGAACTTAATACTTTTTTTTATAACTGAAAATTAACAATTTTTTTTATGATCATGTATAGGATCCTTGCAAATCGGAAGCGAGTTTCTGCTGCAACTGCGGCCTGATTTCGAACATTACTGCATTTCTCTTAAAAAAATTACCCGTGCTTTTTATCATATTTAATAAAAGCAATTGAGACAACATATGTGGAAGTATTTGTATCTTCTAAATTGCAAGTTGTTTTCCTCTAAATTAATAATGTAAGACTTCATTATTTTTGTTGTTTTTTGAGCTTGCAGACTTTGTTGTTAAGAAGGTTTTATATCTCCTTAATTTTTTGTAATGTTTTATATTTCCTTAATTTTTTGTTAAGAAAAGAAACATAATTATTAAATCTTTTTAAATTTTCATTTCAAGTATAAAATCACCTTTTTAGTTGGAAACATTTTGGTATGAGGATCTACCATATATTAATATCAAATCGTATTTTAATTTGGATGTCCCGCTATATGCATGATTTGATGGAGCAACTAGAAATTAGGATATTGTATCTTTCAAAAACAAATGTTTTATAGTAATTTAACTGATAATTTAAAAATATAAATGAGTCATATAAATGATAAATTAATATTATAATAAAATTTTATACACGTATTATCAGGATTTTATTCATAAAATATTTAAATAATTTAAAATAAAGATTATGTTAATTTTAAATTAATTTTGAATAGATATTTGAAATATATATTAATATATCGATTTTTAATATCTTATGCACAATAATGAAACAATGGTAAGTTGTTTTTGAAATTTTTCACAATGATTTTTAATTGATTCAGTTATCACAAGTATTTGCGGAAATGTTGACTTTCCTTTGCTCTTAATAAAATATAATTTTTATTAATATTGATTAATTGATTCTGTTATGACAAGATTTTGCGGAGAGGTTGACTTTCATTTGCTCTTAATATAATATATATTTTAGCTTAATTAACGTAATTATAAAAATCAAATATTGCACGATATTAAGAAGTTTTTATTAAAAGATCTGTAATGATAAGAACAAAGTATACAACCTTAAATATGTTTCCCTGTTTGAGCTAATGAACATAACAAACTCATATCAACTTTAACTTAAGATATATTTCACAATTAAAGTTTCCCACTATTTTTAACCAAGTGTCCGATGAGAGTCGACTAGCCGCCCCCCTCCCCCCTCCCCTGCCCCTGCCCCCGCCGTCAACCACCATCTTCCTCCCCGCCATCAATCCGTCCTCCGCCCTCTATTTTTTTTCTAATTCAATAAAATCGAGTGTTGTTTAAACCTCGAAGATTTTAATCGAGTTTATTCTCAGATCTGTTTCGGATTTGAGCTTGGGTTTGATTGTTTTCTGAATAAATCAGATCTTTTGAAATCAAAGGTCCGATTTTTTCCCGTCTCGCCTTTTGGCGTGTGTTTTAGTACCCAATTTTTGGGTTGTTATGCGTTGTTATGTCTTTGTGTTGGTATCAATGAGAATGATTCGGATGGATTTTTGGGAGATCTGGATTTACCGCATCATTAATACTTTCGGCATGTCTATAGCTGGTTCCCGGCATGTAGATAGCTGGGGTATGCTTGGAACGGTGACGACCGCATGTGCTCACCTTTCACAAATTATAGTTGTTCATTATTCGAGGATTCTTGTTCCTCATTGCTTAGTTTTTGCAACTGAGTCATCTGAACACCGCAACAGCAAGGGAACTATTGTGAAGGTCAATTGTGAAGCTACCATTTTCGGGACTGATGTAGGCTGGATTACTCGAGAAGCCTTCGTATTCATTTTCAGTTTCAAGAATCCTTGGATTCAGTGTGTTAAGCGATCTGGAAACAATGCGGCTATTTGTTTAGCTCGTTTTATTGTTTATCACCTGATTGCATTGTCAGTTGGGGGTTTGTCCCGACTAGACTTGTTTTAATTTAATGGAATGAATTTGCATTTTGTCAAAAAAAAAGTTTCCCACTATCAGCTCCTTTTTCACAGTAATCCATCCATTATATCTATTATAGGAGAACATGGTTTTTCATCCTATTTAGTAATTTACCTTTATGCCCTTGAAATTATATTAATGTTAAAAAATTTGATTTTCAAGGGAATTGAACCCATGACCCCATTGTGCACAAGAGTTTATACTCACACCCACAACCATTGAACCAACTCAACTTTTGATATATATTTTTAAATCATTAATCACATTCATGAATAACCTCCTCACTCCATTGAAATTATATTAATGTTAAAAAATTTGCTTTTCATGGGAATTGAACCCATGACCCCATTGTACACAAGAGTTTATACCCACACCCACAACCATTGAACCAACTCGACTTTTGATACATATTTTTAAATCATTAATCACATTCATGAGTAACCTCCTCACTATATTTATTTTAAATTTTTTTTTTGTCAAAATATCTATTTTAAAATTTATTCACGCCCACAATCATTAAACCAGCTCAACTTTTGATACATATCTTCAAATCATTAACCACATTCATGAATAACCTTCTCACTAGATCTATTTTAAAATTTATTTAGAATAAAATTATGAGAATTTTTTTCCATTTTAATAATTGAAGATGTATATCATACAAATGATTAGAATATGTAATGATTATGATTCGATTTATACGAAAAAAATAAAAAAAATGAATAACATAGATTATATTTATATAATATTTCATATTAACTACATATACATTAAACAAGATATTTTGATTGACAACCATTAAAATATACGAGTAGGCTGAAAAAATAAAATTTTAAAATGATTAGATAAAATATGTAATTAGATTAGAGTGCAATATGTAACTACACCAGAAAAAACTAAAATTTTAAAAGAAAATAAAATAATAATTCATATTTTAGATTTCAACTCTACATCAATTATCAGATCAAATAATGAGATAAAATACATTGAAATAGATTACTATATTATAAATAAGATTATAAAGATTACACAAAAATATATTGAAAAATGAACAAATTTAAGGTCGTCAAAAATAAAAGAGAGGTGGTCGAGGGAAAATGAATGCGCATATATGACGTGGTTAGAGGGAGGAGAAGGGAATAAGTTGTAGTATATATGAGGTGGGAAGATGGGTAAAAGTGATAATAGACCTATTAAATTATTGTGCCTACGATTCAAAATAGTTGAATTTATTGTACTGATCAACGGGTTATCTTAAATTCGTCTTTAATATAATAGTAGAAATAATATAGATATATATGATACTGTGTTCAAAGATAAACTTTTTAAATGACAAACTCTATGAGTGTAATATAATGCTAACTATCATAATATACTTTATAAATTAAAGGATAATTCTTTTCAAAGCAATCTCAATTACAATAAGAGCACCTGCTTAGTCTCTAAATTTTGTTAAATATGAGTTAATTATGTAAAAATTTTAAAATATTTCTTGTACTTAAAGAATTCAACATGGTTAACACATAAAAAAAATATTGTATTTTTATCCTAGTAAACGAGTATACAGGATTATCATAGAAAATGTTACATTGTTAAATTTAAAATCAAATTGTACTTAGTTTGAAATTATGTGCTCAGTTAGGTAAAAATATTGTTACATTGTAAATCTTGTTTATAAGTTTTATAACATTCTCACATCGAGGAGGGTGGAGACTTTAGTTGACTATATAAGACAAAGTACTACTATCAATTTCACCAACAAATCATGATTTTTTGGGGCCCTGTGGTGGATTTGTAGATTATCCAAGATGTTCCATTTGGACCAGTGTACTTCAATTTATTTCGAATTCGGAAATGAGATTTGACCCGATTTCGGAAAAAGGCTCGGGTTTGACCCGACCCGGATTGTCACAAAAACATATTACAGGGCACACTATTATTGTTGTAATACGCGATAGCTAATGATTAACTTTTATTACCGCATTTACCAGTCATCGTTCACACATTGAACAAACAACGCTATAAATATAATATTTAGGATTTAGAGTATACTAATATTTTGAAATTAGAACGGCGATCAACCACTGATTATAGATAGACCGAGACACATGAACAAGATAAGAAATGAAAGACTCTATGGCAACGTTTGGAAAAAATTATACGAATTAAAATATGACCCGTGCTTTGCACGGGCTATCATGCTATTGGATTTTTATTGTTCACAACCGATTTTATCTCATTGTTTTCCATGAGCCTATAAATTAACATACAGTACATACTGAGAAAATTATCCGAACACCTTTGCACATTTTAACTTCTGTATGTCATTCTTTTTTCTATATTGTTGTTCATTTCATGTTGTATATGTCGTTTTGATTTTCAACTAATCCATCATTGAACGTATTTCTCTATGATGCTGTAATTTAAACATTTGTATTTTCCAGATTTTAATCGCAATGTTTAATCAACTGTCTGCACTCAATACTTCCCACACGGCTTGGAAAGTGAAGGTTCGATTGACCAGGATGTGGCTTTCTATTTCCAACACATCTGATTCAAGAGATCCTTTGAGAGGTTACAATTTGATTTTGCTTGACGATGATGTGAGTATATATTTTTTTGTTATGTATCAGTTGCAAACAGAAAATTATTATCGTGTATATGTATGTTATCTTTATTTACATTACTTTATAGTTGGTAGTAAAAATGTTGTCCATTGTAATGTGAATACAAAACTGCCACGTTCAATCTTTTGTTTATTCTGATATCTGGAAAGGCATTAAGAAAGATATTGCTGAAGGAGGAGTTTACATTATCTCCAATTTTTACACAAAAGAGCCAACTTCCACACTTAGGCCTACAAGTTCCAAAATTCTTATTAAGTTTTCGAATAGTACTACTGTCTAGAAGGTGGAAGAAGATGATTTTATGATTCCCAAGCACAAATTTGAATTTTATGATCTGAGTAAATTATTCCGTATTGCAAGTTCTTATGACAATCCTGAAAATCCTAACTTTGCAACAGGTTTTTATAATCATATTTTGTGTTCACAAATTTTAAGATATTTACATCCAACATTGGCTTAAATTTGTTATATAAACATTGTCTAATTCATAAATTTTTTGCTTATTAGATGTGATTGGTGTTCTCGAAGATTTTAAGGACGTTAGGCCCATCAAGATAGTATATGGAGAAAAAAGTATTGTGAAATTCAGGATTACGGATGGAAGGTACTTATTAAATAACTTATTTCATTTTGCTGTCTTTAAGAATTAAGATTATACATTTCAAACTTTCATTGTTGTATTATCTCAAATTTCATATTTACTTTTTGTATATAAGTTTTTATGTGTGTTCTAAACTCAAATTACATAATTCACTAAAGGTACTCGCATAAAGTCACAGTTTGGGGACAGCTTGCTGAAAAAACTGATGAGCTTTATCACAAGATTGAAGATCGCCCAATAATTGTCATTGTTTCCGGGTGCAAGATGAAGATTTTTAAGAGTAATAATTTATTATCAGTTTTTTACGTTCAATTTATTAACATTCTTATTATATTGACATACCTTCTTATATTGTTTAATTGTATAGATTCGGTTCAAATAAACAATATACCGTCAACAATGATTTATCTTAATCTTGATGATGTAGTTGTAACTGCAATGAGGATGAGGTAACCAAATCACTATTTTGTCTTTTGCTTTTGTAGCAGAAATAATATTGTCTTAATACTTATTAATGATGGATTATATAGAATAAATTTTGGTCTTTTTAACAATATTTATTATTTAGACTTGAAGAGGAAGGGTACAAGGTTCCTGAGGACAACACTCAATCACCATTTCCAGATCAGTCGGCTGATGTTATTGAAACAATAACCCTGAACGAACTGTGCAAGAAAACTTCCACTGATGACATTAATGTCAGTTTTTACAATATATATATCATTTACATTTGTTATATAGCATGCTTCGATTTACTGATATAATTTTGTCCAAAATGTAGAGGAAGTTTTTGTGCTTTGTGAACATTGCAGGAGTTGAAAAAGGTGAGAATTGGTGGTACTTATCCTGTACTGATTGTCAGAATGAGGTTTTTAAGCTGGAGGGAAGATACAAGTGTCTGAAATGTATTAAGGCCATTCCAGTTGCTGAAAAAAGGTATAAAATCATTGTACTTGCTCGAGACTCAACTGAGGCATTTAATTTTGTACTCTGATCGTGCTGCAAGACGACTACTTGGTCAATACGCAACTACAATGATTGCTGATAACACTCATGTATGTTATAATTTAAGTCACGTTTTACAATATAATGATTTTTTTACTTCAAGATAAATAATCTAATTAATTTTCATTGTTTTGTAACATCTAATTTTAGCTTGAACAAATCGGTGTGTATCCTACGAAGATTGATCAGCTGGTTGGCAAAGAATGCACTTTTAATATTGAAATCAGTGATGAAAATGTCTTGGTGCAGAGTAATATTTTTAATGTTATTGATGCTTATGAACCTGATACTTCTACAGCATCACCACCATCAGGAACTACACCAGGTTTTACAGTCTCCAGTTTTGCAGAGGTTTGTATATTTTTTTTGTCCATTTGTCATTAATGATCCTATTAGCATTCTAATCAATTATTATACAATCAACTGTACATAACCTTTTCAAATTGATTCAGTTTTAACACTTATTTCTGTTTTTTTAAGCAGAATATGATTGACTTATTAAATTGTGGCGAGACTCCAGGTTCTTTAAAGTCATGTGCCAAGAAACCTAAAATGGTATTTAACAATTTTTGTTTTATATTCAACATTTTTAAATTGTTTTTATACAAATCAATATACTTTTTGAATTATGATGATTCCATTTGTTTTGCACAGGAAAAATGATTCATTTTCACGATTTTGGAACTCTGGAGATGATATTGCGGAATTGAATTAAAGTTGCAACTACTCTTGGATCATATTATATTCTTAATAAGAATGTTTAGTTGAATAGATTTGGTTTTTATCAAGAATTCTGAAACGTTTATTTAGGTTATTGATTTCCAAGTGTTTCTTATTATGTGTTATTGGTTTTGTACCTTTTTAATGGTATCAATAAAGAATGGTTTAACTATTTTCTCGAAATTTTCTTGCGTTGTTTGTCTTACATTTAGTAATATGCATATGAATCAAAATTTGTTCATGGAGTATTTCATGCGACAATTTTAAACATGATTATCGATTGTCACGTGTCTAAAGCTAAAGTCATCATTTCTAAATATTTAAACTTTGTAAGGTCTAGGACTTATTAATGATATAAATTTTTTAAAAAGTATTAATATTATATTATTATTATAATTGTATATTTATTGATATATCTTATTATTATTTTGTTCCTCTCAAGACTAAGTTTTTGGAATGTCTTTTATTACTATGACTGAAGAGTATAATGTTGTTTTATAAGATTGCAAGCGTATTAGTGTGCTAATTATTAGTTTTTTTGGTTGAGTTTTTGATATTTAGTCCTTTGATGCTCAAAGCTGGCAAATCTGACCAAAGCAGCAAGGTTGCTGAACTCAAAGACTAATAATCCTAACGATGATATAGTTCATAGTACCAACAATTATCCAGTTCAAGTATTGATCACACAGAATAATGAATCACTTTGTTATAGTTTTAGCAAAAGCCTAATTAAGGTACATGGAAATATTAGGAAGAATGGCTACACCATTTCAATTATTTATAATGAAATTTTCGCAATTCTTATACTTAGAAGAAAAATGTTCTTTCCGGGTTTTATAATTTTGATCAATTTGTCGAAAAAGTTCATAATAATGCCAATATAACCCAATATATCCTAAATACAAAAGAACGTTACCCAAATCTAGAATGTTAAACAAATATCATCATCTCATAACATTTTCGACAAATATACAAGACACATTTCGCATTATCTAATGGACATGGACATTGAAACCTATCCCTTCTTCTTCTTCTACCAATGTCAATACCATTTGCTGCTTTGCTTTGAACTTATTAGCTTCTGTGAATGTATTCCATCCAGCTGAAAATCTGGGAATCCCATTTGAAACCACTCCCACACTCCAAGATCCAGCTGGTGTAGTTAGTGTTACCTTCTCACCAGATTGTCATTCCCTGTTTGCTGGTTTTATAAATCTTGGTATATACTGAAATACATAAGAATTAAATTATAAACAAATTTTATAAGAACATAAAACATGAGTAATTTAAAAGAAATGTTGACAATGATTAAATGTCCAAAAGTAAACTACAAATGCAGATAAATTTTAAAAACATACCACTCCATGGCTTGAGCTGTTAACATTTGATGTTGTCAAAGTAACAATAAATTCAACAAGATGCACTTGATCTTCGATTTCCATCGCATTCTCCTCCACATTTTCAATATCTTCACCTTCATTTTCCATTTCAAGCAACTGACCTTCATTTTGTACCCCAGAAATCTGTCCTTCTATCTGCATTCCTGTTGATTTGATTCCATTCACGACTTCTACTGAATCTGGGAGTATAAAAAATTGCAAAAGTTGTAAATATTTTTGTTAATGCCAAATTGTTCAGAACAGGAATGAGTTTAAAATGTACACAGATTTGTTTACTTCACCTCTGGCGGAAGATGCAATAGGAAGCATTTTCTCCATTTTGGACTTATCAAATATCACCACATCAAACAATCAATCTCCACGATATGTAAACAACAAATAGTCCTTTTTCTCAAAATAGTTAGACTCAATTATATGAATCAGACCTATCAGTTTTCGATTTGTTTTCGAATAATAAGCATTAATGAATACACCATTTTGCAGACCAAGTTTCACGTCATTGGGTATAAAATCTCCAAATCTTTTTAAGAAACTTTCCGGTATCTCCTGTGCAGAGAAATTTTTTTTGGTTACATTTAACTTATTGTATCAATCTAGCATTAATGTTTACAGAACAAAATAAATAATTAATACCAAATACCAAGTACTCACAATTTCTCCTGCATGAAATCCAGGACCAACACCGAATGCTAAAAATTTCCATCCAATTCCCCTGCTTTTATCTACAAAATTTAAAGAACCAGTTAGTTTCATATAGAATCAATAAACAAGACTCATATGATTTGTTATACCTTGATTGTATAATGGATCCATTGAAATATTTCGCATTGGGACATTTTCAGCTTCTGATCCATCATCGTTCAATATATGTACTGAGAAAACTCCACCACCCTTATATCTAAATACTATAAAGCTAGCTCTACACCTTATAAGTTCCTTTCTAAAGCGAATCAGGTTAACAAAACTTTCCGTTGAAACATTATACTGACATGTGTTTCTCTTCCTGTTCATAGTTGAAAAGTAACGTTCTCTGGTATTACACGACCATAAGCTGAAAAGAACTTTTCTGGTAATTTCTGAAATGAAGTGTAGTTAATTATAGACGTAATTATTATAAAAAAGTATAAGTGAAAATTTAGACCACAAGAAATTTACCCATTTAGGAAAGGTACATAAATTGTCAAGTATGCATTCTATTTTTCTATATACCTAAAATTAACATTTAATAAAGTTTTAAACTTAACAATATGATTTTTTTACTTACAATCGATGTGCTTTCACAATTTACTGCTTTTATAACAATGATGAATTGTGGGAAGACAGCAACATCAACATCCATCTACAAGCCATTCAGATAAAACCAAAAATAAAACAATGTTAACATATTATATAGGCCATTGTATTTTTTTGATAAAATTTCCGATAAAACCTATTTTAGCAATTAGAAATAATGTAGCAGTTAATATACAGGTACCTATTTTATCACATTTAGTAACAGTAATTTAAATTACACAAGTTCTGATATAAAGCATACCTTATGATTCCCATTAACTATATCAATTTCAGCACCTGTATCACCATTTGCACCATTTCTATTTTGTTTACCTTTAATTTTTTGTGAATGACATTGGCATGAAAAAAATTAGTCAATAATATTGAAAACTGATAAATTATTATAATAAATTTTTAATGTAAAGAGTTTTGTTTACCAGATGTTTCTATCCAATCAATAGCCAAAATCCAATTAATAGATTCTTTATTCAAACACCCATATAAACGTTTAGGGTAATCTATCTCCTTGCCATCTTCTTGATAAACACGCGCGTGCAAGATATTATTAGCCAATGAGAAGATAATAGTTTCCCTATGAGTCACGTGGAACACTTGCAGAATTTTGCAGATATTAGCCAAGTAGCCACCAATAATACTAAAAAAAAGGTATCTCCGTTCGCCAGCGATTTCCACCTGGTTCACAAGACTTAGTACTTCTCCGTATGTGTCCTTGACTAATTTAAGAACAACCTGTATCAATCAATGAAATTTATGTTTATGCAACTTTGCCTAGAAAAATAATATAGTCAATGAGTTATTTGCTGGCTATATCGTATTAAATTATATTTAAAGAACAGAGAAATATACCAGCATTCCTTCATCAAGACAGTCACTTGATATAACTTTAATAAAGTCCTTTTTGCTGTCCACTGTATCTGAATCAATGATCATAACCATAATTAGATATTTTTCAGAATGTTATAAACTATTTAAACATAATATAGTACCTTCCAGTAAGCCAAAAACTTTATCTTCCTCTTTAAAGATACAGACATTTATAAGATTTTCTTCAGATGGATTTGATCTAAAAAGGACCAATGTATCACCAGACACCAACTCTGTCTCCCTTGCAAACTCTTGCCATCCAGCACCAAGTGTACAATTTCCATTTAACCACTCTACTTTTATTTCCCAGCGTCTATCAACAAACATCAAAACTACTGTACATCCATCTTTCCGATGTTTGTATAGCTTATCCAAACCAACCTGCAATATTTGTTATATAATAAACCAAAGTCAAATAAAGACTCTTAATTAAACAAAATTGGTCTAAACACAACAGTTATTGTTAGTTAAAAAAACAGTTTACCAGTCTGTTTTGCTTTGGATCAGTATCCAAACTGCTTATCTTAATCTGAAAATAGCCTGCATTGTTGTGCAAAGCATTAAACAACCAGAGCGCACACACTTTTTCATACTCTAATGACAAACTATCAAGTACATATTTCTCCTTTCTCCAATGTTCTAAATCTTCAGTCTTTAAGAATTCTTCAAGATCCTTGGATTCATAATTGCATTCAATTGCTGTATCTTTAAAGATCTTTACCACGAACAGATTCTCACCATAGTAGTCAAGTTGAAGTAGATTGTAGATTTTGACTCCATAAAACCTCATGAATCTTCTCATTCCAGAAATGACCATTAACTTATTATCATATCTTGCTTTCCATGGCAACGAGTTGCATTGTAATATTACATCTGTCGGAATTTGACTACCAAACTCATCGGTGAACGATTTAGGAATTCTCTGTACAACAACATATATATATGAATCATAAGTTCTTACAAATTGAAGGTAACTTTTACAACACATTAACAAAATTAATATATAGATTCAATTTAATACTTACAAAGGATCCAAAGATTCCCTCTTGGTTGTTTACTGAAATGAAACTAGATACTAACTTGCCATTTCCTGTTTTAACAAGAATTTATAATCATAACACATTATATCGATGTGTTAATTATATATTATATGAAGGAACAAGTTTTTACCTAATTGTGATGTGTTGCATTCCAACCCTGTTGTGGAAATTTTGTCCTGCTTCCATGATTACAAGATCATTGCTGCATCAGTTAATCGAATCAAATTTATCTATAATCCTTGTCTGGTAACTTTAAATTAAGTATCAAAATCAAATTACCCATTTTAACAGTTATTTCAATTTCTTCCAAATTAATGAAGAATTAGTCAAATTTAACTTTTATAATTGAGTTTTGTTAAACTAAATCAGGACATATCAGTGAATAGGAATTAGGCCATAATACTATAAAAGAGTATCGAACATAAACATGCATATGAAGACAAACAAACTAATACTAATAAGAACATGCATATGAACAAATACAACATTTATATATACATATACATATGTACAAATTGAGATGAATTAAACCCTTTTCCTAATTACAACAAGTAGTAAGTAGAAGTGACGATTAGATTATGCAATCAGGAACAAATTCTTACCTCCATCTTCGAAGATTAATACGAACCAACTGTTATCAGAACTTTCGTGCTTCAATCAATCCGTATTTGGGTAAAACTGCATGCAAGAGAGTAATTATGGTTATATCTTTTTACTTCTTTTAGTTTCGTATGTATAAACTCACAAGTAGCAGTTACCTTTCTAATTACTTCTCTTAGAATTAAAATTTTCAATCATACCATAAATTGATTTTTTTTTCGTTTTTATTTTGGCAAGTACCATAAACTGAGTTTAATTCTTAGCTCTCTCCATATTGAAATCATATTGTTTTAGTTATTTAAAAAGAAAAAAAAAATCATAAGATTACACAATTGATATGTTAAATTTTTGGCCAGAAATTGTTGTTTTTTTACAGAGAAAATATTGAAATATGTTTTAAGATTGTATTTTTTCTTTATTAAAGTTTGACAAATTTGTTTTAAAAAAAAACAAAGATTTTAAAAGTAATTTGGCTTCATTAAAAATTGAACAAATATTTATTTTTCCTAAAATAGGAAATCAATTAATTACATTTTTAAAATATTTATTTTACATAAACTTCTGAACACATAATTACATTTTTAATGCTTCCACCATTTTATCATATTTTGTATTATATGTAAAAATATTAAATATAGGTAAATTGATAGTATAATTAAATTATGTTCCATTAACTTCATATTGATAAACATGATTGTATACTGCTTCGTATTGATTTCCGAGTACACAATAGTATATTTAAAAGTCCGAATTATGATACATTTCATAATGATACATTTTTAAAAGTCAATTTATGATTACATAATAGTATATTTAAAACTCCGATTACACAATATTATATTTAAAAGTCCGATCGATGATACATTTAGTAAGGAATTTTTTTTTTAAATATTACTATAAAGACTTTTTTCAAATTTGTACTATTTTTTCTTTTATTTTATTTTTTACATATTTTTTGAAAATTATACTCCGTATGCGTAGCACGGGCTATATTACTAGTTTCGATTAATAGATACTAGCTTATAACCCGTGCGAAGCACGGGTTTCTTTTGATAGGTTATAAAATTTATTTAACATTATAATTATGTTTTTATATAATCCTTATTTTTAATAATTTTTTAATTTTAATTTAATATAAATTTATATAATGAAATGCATGGTTTAAATTTTATTTTGTAAAATTCTAAATTAAAAATGTCGTTGACGGGTTCGAACTTTGAATTTTTAGTAAATTAATTTAATCATATAATATATCTAATTATTAGATCTAACGATTGTTATTTATTAATAAAAATAATGATTTGTATATATGGTTAGATATTTTTGGGTGAATATTAGTAATCGCAAGATTAATTTTAAATTAAAAAGTACTCCATGTTTTAATTACAAAAATTACTACTAAAAATAATTACGGAAAGATATGGTGTGATATTTTGGATATATATTAATTATTGTAATATTAGTTTTAAATTAAATGGTAAAGTGTTTTAATTAGAAGTAAAATTTTTAGAAAAAAATGAATAATTGAGTTGTTGGAGCAGAAAAAAGAGTCCAAGTAGAAGTGGATGAACGAATTTTAATCAGAATATAATTACGTTAACATTAGTAATTAGCTTTTTGAGTTGTTTTTGTAATTTAATTATTTATTTTAATAATTAGGATAACCAAACCGAAAACCAAAACTTAGGATAACCAAACTGAAAACCAAAACTTTCAATGTTTCGGCTTTAATATAATAATAACTAGCTTATAACCCGTGCGAAGCACGGGTTTTTTTTGATATATTATAAAATTTATTTAACATTATAGTTATGTTTTTATATAATCTTTATTTTTAATAATTTTTTAATTTTAATTTAATATAAATTTATATAATAATATGCATGGTTTAAAATTTATTTTGTAAAATTCTAAATTAAAAATGTCGTTGACGGGTTCGGACTTTGAATTTTTAGTAAATTAATTTAATCGTAT
Organism: Saposhnikovia divaricata; assembly: GCA_036435485.1. Taxonomy (NCBI): domain Eukaryota; kingdom Viridiplantae; phylum Streptophyta; class Magnoliopsida; order Apiales; family Apiaceae; genus Saposhnikovia; species Saposhnikovia divaricata. The sequence goes on along the minus strand of CM071595.1, from coordinate 60,609,775 downwards.
AATATATCTTATTATTAGATCTAACGATTCTTATTTATTACTAAAAATAATGATTTGAATATATGGTGAGATATTTTTTGGTGTATATTAGTGATCGCAAAATTAATTTTAAATTAAAAAGTAACGTGTTTTAATTACAAAAATTACTACTAAAAATAATTACGGAAAGATATGGTGTGATATTTTGGATATATATTAATTATTGTAATATTAGTTTTAAATTAAATGGTAACGTGTTTTAATTAGAAGTAAAATCTTTAGAAAAAATGGGTAATTGAGTTGTTGGAGCAGAAAAAAGAGTCCAAGTAGAAGTTCAATGTGGATGAAGTAATTTTAATCGGAATATAATTACGTTAATCCTAAAACGAAACTAAAACAGCCCACATACATTCAATGAGGCATTCAAACAAACACTGTACTTACATTAAAAAACACCCCAACACAATCATTATACTTACACTTTAATGATATATATGGTGTTGCAAAAGAAGAGAAAAGCCGAAGAAACTTGTGTATTGAATTGATGAAGATTGTGTAAATTAGGTTTAGAAGAATAGAGTTCTGTGGGCAGTGTTCATGAAGGAAACTGAGGTTTTAAGTTTAGCTGTATTAGTAATGGTGTAAATATAAAATACTATTGTGTCTTTAGGACTATAGCAAATAACAGATTAAAATTGATTTATTTTATATTTAAAATTAATTAAAAATTAAATTAACCAAATCGAAAACTAAAATAAATAAGATAACCAAACCGAAAACCAAAACTTTCAATGTTTCGGCTAAAATTGATTTATTTTATATTTAAAATTAATTAAAAATTAAATTAACCAAACCGAAAATCAAAATAAATAGGATAACCAAACCGAAAACCAAAACTTTCAATGTTTCGGCTTTAATATAATAGTATAGATATAGATATACACATAGGAAGGTCAAAAAAAATTAGGGCTTATACGTTTTTATGTAAATCGGAGGTATTGCCGGAGCCCGGAGATTAAGCAGATCGCCTGAGACGGTGGGTCTGTCATAATATGCAGGGGCATGGCCCACACTCTGCCATCCACTAAAGAATTAGTTCACTCAAGCCTGTTAACTTTTGGGCCTTGTTTCTTATGTAAGTCTAGCTATGGGCTCGTCAGCCCATGTATGTGTTTAAGAGCATGTTAAAATTTTCCTGTGGTCGAGTAATAATTTTACGGGTTACCGTTTGTGGGTATGTCGAAAAAATTACTCTATTCAACTCGCAGTAGCTATATATCTTTCCATATAAAATATTTTTTTATAATTTAATATCCAAACCAATTTTCGTGCACTTATTTTTATTCAAATAAAGAAACTTAGAGCTAGACATATCAACGGGTCGAATTCGGATCGGATTATCTAAAATTCATATTTTATTAAGATTTTCCAAATTCGGATCGGATCAAGAATTGGATATTTTTAGGTCGATCCATATCCGATCCGTTTGAATTTCGGGTTATCGGATTGGACCTCTGTTCCGTTTAATAAATTTTGAAAATATAATTTTTTTTATATTTATAATTTAAAAAATAGTATTTTAAAATTGATTTTAATAAAAATTAAAATTATGACATATACATTGACAAATCCAAATTTATATTCCAAAATAATATTATTTATATAAAATTTTATATATTATATATGTTATATATATATATTTAATATATTATATTACATAAATATATAAAATATATAAATATAATATATTCGGATCGAATTGTTAACAGATTGAATCATACAAAATCTATATCCGTTCTTTATCGGATTGAATCATTAATGAATCAATTTTTTTTTTGAAATGATCTACTTATGTTAATTTAGCTACGAATCACATCGGTCCATTGATAACCTACTTAGAGCTATTGGTTGTTGGGACAAATTGTTAGGTCCGATCTTCGAACTACTTGCTAGTTGTCACGTTTACCTACTAATAATTACTACTTTAATAAAGGCTTGAATAAGCAAATTAAAAATGTCTCATTTTAAGTAAGTGAATCTCTATGTACAGTTAAATATTGATGAATACGTTCGGGATCGGAAAATTTTATTCATTAATCGAGATATTCATTTATCAAGGTCAAAAATACACTGTCTCTATTATGTCGGGATCGGAAAAAATTATATTGATGAATACGTTCGGGACCGGAAAATTTTATTCATTAATCGAGATATTCATTTATCAAGGTCAAAAATACACTGTCTCTATTATGTCGGGATCGAAAAAAATTATTCATTTGATGAGATTATTCGTTTATCAAATATTCATTTATCGAGGTTATACTGTATTACGATAAAATTTAGGTGGACAAAATTTCAATTAAATTTTATTCTAATATTTTTTATTTAAACCGAAATTTTAACAAGAATAATTTTTGGTTAAAAAAACAAGAATAATTTTAATTTGAGATTTTTAACTTGGTATTAGCCCATAATAAAAAATGATTATACTTAAATAACTTAACAAATATAAAACTAAAATTAAAAATTTTATATAAAAAATAGTAATTATTTATTATAATGAGATGTAAACACCTAAATATTATCAAAAAAGTTAAAAAAAGAAGTTAGAGCCACAGTTAAACACTATTTTTGACTCAAACCTGAATTAGGCTCGAACCAAAAATATTTTAGTATTTGATATATATTTTTGTATTTCGTAATCATCAACATTTTTTTATAATTATTAACATGCTATGTTTTCTAGAGAGAATTACCAAAATGCCTATTTTTCACAAGTTTTTGGCCAAAATACTGATTTTAAAAAAAATGGCCCGAAATACCGATGGGATACGGAGAATCGTCCTCCGTGTTAGCATGATGCGGAGAATCGTCCTCCGTATTACGTAGATACCGAGCTGCGTCTTCCGTGTTATGCATGATGCGGTGGACGGTGTTCCGTGTTAGGTGGGTGCGCAGCACAGTCACGGAGCATGGTCTTCCGTATCATGCATAACACGGAAGACTCAGTTCCGTATCATGTCCTGTTACGGAAGATCGTGTTCCGCAACATCCCTCATATCACAGTACACGATGTACCGTGTCCCGTCAGTAAAAAGGATGAGCCAGTTTCCAGGTGAATATTTTAGGCCATCACCCTGTTTTCTATATATTTTAAAATTTAACAATATTATATTATTAACTTGTACTCAGGTATTTGAAATTAGATTCAAAGCACACTTATTAGTGATGAATTCCCTACCGTGAATTCACAATTATGGAAACGAACATAAACACAACAAATACGGCTAGAAAATATGATATTTGTATCTATATCTATATCTATACTATTATTTAAAAGCCAAAACATTAAAAGTTTGGTTGGTCAGTCAGTCGGTTGGTCGGTCGGTCAGTCGGTTGGTCGGGTAAAATACAATATATTTTATATTTTATCTAACTAAAATTTCTCCTTTATTAATTAATTTCCTTTTTCAGGTTAAACATATTACCATTTCTATTTTTTCAATGACTTAATAATTTCCTAAAAATACAATATCTTTACATTTTATCTAAATAAAAATTCTTCCTTTTTAAAAACACTACGAGCAGTTTTGTTTAATAAAATAACATAAATATATTATAATTACTATTAACTAAAATTACCTTTTTCAGCCAAAACGCGTTACCTTTCTATTTTCTATAACTAAAATCTCTCTTTTTCTAATTATATCATGGACGGTTACCTTTTTAAGTCAAAACACGTTACCTTTTTTCTTTTCTCTTACTAAAACCTCTCTTTTTCCAATTATATCACGGGCATTTCTATTTAATAAAAATAAAATAATAATATTATAATACTAATAATTAACCGATTACCTTTTCAGCTAAAACGTATCATATTTTCTATTTTTTCTAATTAAATACCATTTTTTTCTAAAAATATCACGGGTAACATTAATTTCTCACTTTCTAAAAAGTATGAGTAATTTTCTTTAGTAAAATAACATAATTTAATTATAATTACTATAAACTAATCAATTACCTTTTTTCACATAAAATCATGTCATCTTTTAATTTTCATGTTACCATTCTATTTTCTCTAACTAAAATTTCTTTTTTTCAAATTATATCACGGACGGTTCTATTTAATACAATAAACTAATAATATTAATAATTTCCATCATACTAACTAATCAATTTCCTTTTTCAGGTTAAACATATTATCTTTTCTATTTTTCAATAAATAAATAATTTCCTTTTTCAGGTAAAATACAATATCTTTTATATTTTATCTAACTAAAATTTTTCCTTTATTAATTAATTTCCCTTTTCAGGTTCAACATATTAACTTTTCTATTCTTTCAATGACTTAATAATTTCCTAAAAATACAATATCTTTACATTTTATCTAAATAAAAATTCTTCTTTTTCAAAAACACTACGAGTAGTTTTGTTTAATAAAATAACATAATTATAATATAATTAATATTAACTGAAATTACATTTTTCAGCCAAGCGTTAGCTTTTCTATTTTCTCTAACTAAAATCTTTATTTTTCCAATTATATCATGGACAGTTACCTTTTTAAGTCAAAACACGTTACCTTTTTTCTTTTCTCTTACTAAAACCTCTTTTTCCAATTATATCACGGACATTTCTATTTAATAAAAATAAAATAATAATATTATAATACTAACAATTAACCGATTATCTTTTCAGCTAAAACATATCATCTTTTCTATTTTTTCTAATTAAATTCCATTTTTTTCTAAAAATATCACGAACAACATTAATTTCTAATTTTCTAAAAAGTATGAGTAATTTTATTTAGTAAAATAACATAATTTAATTATAATTACTATAAACTAATCAATTACCTTTTCACATAAATCATGTCATCTTTTAATTTTCATGTTATCTTTCTATTTTCTCTAACTAAAATCTCTCTTTTTCAAATTATATCACGGACGGTTCTATTTAATACAATAAACTAATAATATTATAATATTAATAATTAACCTATTACCTTTTTCAGCTAAAACGTATCATCTTTTCTATATTTTCTAACTAAAATCCATCTTTTAATAAAAATATCACAAACAATATTAATTTTTCCTTTTCTAAAAATATTACGAGCAATTGTATTTAGTAAAATAACATAATTAAATTATAATTACTATAAACTAATCAATTGCCTTTTTCACCTAGAACATGTTACCTTTTTTATTTTTTTTAACTAAATCCTCTCTTTTTCTAATCATATCACGGGCGTTCTATTAAATAAAATAAAATATAAATTTTATAATTACTAATAATTAACCGATTACCTTTTTCTACTAAAACCCTTATTTTCTATATTTTCTAACTAAAATCTCCCATTTTCTAAAAATATCACGGATAACATTTATATAATTATTATCAAATCATCTCATATAAAAATTTAAGCCTCCAAAATTCATGTTTTAAAAAGGTAGTTTAAACTAATGAAAAAAATTCATACAATATTAAAAAAAAAATCCGTGCATCGCACGGGTTTTAAACTAGTATATTATAATGTCTGAAGATCGGAAAATTAACAAAGCGTTAAAGATATTTTTCTTGAATTTTTGTATTTTTGAATTTTTTATTAAAATTGTTTTCTTGCATTTAATAGCTCTTAATGATATATTAATTAGTCATTAATTATACCAAATAAATATATATTATTTTATTTTATTTATTTAATTAATTAGAAAACTTTATTTTAGCATTATAAATATTATTTCAATACTTAATATTAAATTTTATTTTAATATTCATATTTATTTAATATTTTGCAAGAATATTATAAATATTCTTGCATTAAATAGCTCTTAATGATATTTTTTGAGATTATCAAAATTTTAGATATATAATGAGAGTATTTTCAAACTTATAATTCATGTAAATTGTTTTGAATCAATTTTTTTAGAAAAAATCTTAAATGACCAATCAATTTTAAAAAATAAAAAAAATTAATTTATCTATTTTTAATTTTAAAATAAAAATTTATAAATGGCGTAAAGCACGGATAAGTTGCCTTAATATATTCTTATGGTTGAGCGTGAATTTGATCTCCTATTTGTATCAGATTTAAACTACTCCAGATACCATAACAGGTCATGGAAGACAAGAGCATATATAGTGTATAGGCCGGTCAAACAAGTAGCTGTATAATTTAAGAGATGGAACTACTATCAAGTTTCACCAACTCTTGACTATATAAATGATTAAATAACGAACTGTACGTGGAATTGGACTTATTTATGTGATGAATTATTGATATGCAGTTTATGATTTATATGATCAAATATTTTTTGACACGAGACTGTATGATGAATATACAAATTAAAGCGTATATCAATCTGATAAATTATGATCTTACTAACATATCAAAGTTAATATGTGTATTTGTAAGACTTTAAATGATCATGTATATCAATCTGATAAATTATGACTAGTCAGTCATCTGAAAACTCATAACATTGAAGTTTTATTTTCATCAACAATTGGATTTCTCACGGGAAAAGAATCTGTGTCTATTTCATTACAAGTTGACCAGCTCTACTAGTGGGTACTAGCGACTCCATAGTCCATACTGGTTCACAATTTCACTTTCTTGATGATGAGAGTGGACCACGAAGCATGTTACAAACTTGCATGTATGAATAAATATCCAATATTTTCCTTCTACCAGCTGTGCAAGTAGCTAAGAGCAACTCCAAGACCTCCTAACTCAAATTATAAGGGATTATGTTCAACAGGAAAAATTAAGAGCTTCATGTCATCCCATATCTTTAAGGGCTCCCTAATTTCACTTTTATCAATAAAATATTATTTCCCCTCCTCTTTTCAATTGTTTCCCTCTTTTTTTTGTTCTTGCTTCCTTCCTTTTATTTATTATTTAATAATATAAGGATCAATTATAACGAAGTTTGTTGGAGTTATCATACCTTATAATATCCTAAATCACTAAGAGCCTAATATTTTATAATATTTATAAGGAAAACACAAGGAAGCTATTGGAGTTGCTCTAAGAGTGCATAAATAATTTTTGTAACTTATTACATAAACACGTCATTTAAAACGTAAAAACAGGCTATAATTAAGACATATGAACAATAGTTAAAAAAATAAAATAAAATAGGCTTATATGCCTAACAAATTGAATATCTGTACGACACAAATGAGTAATAGCTAATAAGTAACGACTATTATATTACAGCCATAATTATTAGACAATGATGTCTATCTTAATATATAGGGAGGGAAGGAGGGCTGCAGGCTGGACAGAACTATAGAGCTAGTAACTTAACAAAAAAGAAGAAAAAGAATTAAAAGAGCTCTAGAGTTGAAGAAAGAAGATCGATGGAGGCTTCAGTTGCTGCAGGAGACGACGGTACTGAGGCTCAAGTAGTCCCTACCTCCACCCGCAAACGAGGCGGTTGGATCACCTTCCCCTTCATCATAGGTCCATCACTCCTCTCTTTTCTTTCAGGCTCTTAGTTAAAGCTCTTCAACTTCATAACTCCTCTCAAATGCTGCAATTATTTTCCTATGCATTCCTCTTCAAATCCTTGCAATTAATATAAGAGTGTACTGTGTACACACATATATTTACTTGATTTTTGTGTGCTGAAATACAATGATGCAGCAACCATGGGGGGTTTGTCACTTGCTGGTGGAGGATGGACAATGAATTTGATGGTATATCTTATAGAGGAATTCAATGTAAAGAGTATCGATGCTGCTCAAATTTTTAATATTGTTAATGGCTGCACTGCTCTTTTTCCAATCCTCGGAGCTATCATTGCCGACTCATTTCTTGGCTGTTTTTCTGTCATCTGGATTTCTTCTCTTTTCTCTCTATTGGTAAGTGTGTATTAATCTATAATCAACATATATGATTTATCCATATTCAACATATATATGTAATTGCATATAATAAGATTGGATCTAGTTTGGCATTTTACAATAGTTCTGTCATGACCACAACGTTTATCAATTTTAACCTCAAAAATCTCTTAATTATGCATGCCAAAGTTGACTTAATGACAGTTCAGTTCGGAGGAGAAATATTTACATGCAAAAACACATAAAATTTTCACGTTCAATAATGTAACATAAATTGCAGGGCGTTGTTCTTATAACGGTGACATCCACACATGATTCCTTAAGGCCTCCACACTGTGAAACTGGATCAAGTTTATGTAAATCTCCATCACCATTCCAGCTTTCGATCCTTTACTCCGGTTTAGCTCTGGGGTGCTTGGGTGTGGGAGGAACAAGATACACCTTAGGAACGATGGGAGCTAATCAATTCGATAACTCGAAAAATCAGGGGAGTTTTTTCAACTGGTACTTTTTCACTATGTATGTATCCACAATGGTAAGCGTAACAGCTCTTGTGTATATAGAGGATAGTGTGAGCTGGGTGTTGGGTTTTGGCCTCTCTGTATTGGCAAACCTCTTAGGTTTGCTTATTTTCGTGATGGGAAATCGATTTTATCGACATGTTGAGGCAAATGGGAGTCCATTTACTGGTTTAGCTCGGGTCATTGTTGCTGCTATTCGAAAAAGAAGTGTATTCTTATCTATCAAAGCTGAAGATTATTACCAGGAGCAACTTGATGGAGTTGAAAAGGTGGTGGCTCATTTACCTACTAAATCCCTAAAGTAAGCTTTCTTTTAACCTAATTATTTGTTAAGAACAATAATTGTCAAGGAGAACACATGAGCAAATGGCCCTACTTGAGAAGGATGAGAAATTTTTAATACTAAACAAAAATCTGATTTTTGATACAACTTTTGGCAGGTATATCATTATTGTTCTTAATATATTAAAACTCTAATGCGGTTGGTGAAATTGCTATTTCATCCATCCTCAATGAATCTCTCTATTTAAAGACTTTTTGCTCTTTGTTGGAAAATGCAAAAGATACTTCAACTATCCCATTAAGTCGTAAGTCGTAACACTAAGATTAAAATATTGTGCTATAGGCGGCAGGTAAAATTAACATATTGTTTTTGTGATAGGTCTTTTAAAGTTAAATTGTTTTTATCCAAGGGGACTCACTAATCTGTTACTTATGCAGGTTCTTGAACACCGCAGCAGTGAAAACTGAAGGGGATATCAAGTTAGATGGTTCCCTTGCAAAACCATGGAAGTTATGCACAGTAAAACAAGTAGAAGATCTCAAAGCCCTAATCAAAATCATCCCACTATGGTCAACTGGTATATTTGTAGCCACTCCTATAGCAATCCAAGGAAGCTTAGTAGTCCTACAAGCTCTAACTATGGATCGTCACATTGGACCTGATTTCCAAATCCCAGCTGGCTCTATGGTTGTCTTCATATTTATTTTCACAGCTGTTTCCTTAACACTGATCGATAGATTCCTTTATCCCACATGGAAAAAGTTAACTGGTCATCCGCCAACTCCTCTCCAAAGAATAGCAGTTGGCCATGTTTTAAATGTGTTGAGCATGGCGGTGTCCGCAATGGTGGAGTCGAAGCGACTCAACACAGCTAAGTCACACCAGAAAGACTCCATTTTGCCAATATCAGTGATTTGGCTTTTGCCGCCATTGGCTATAGTTGGCGTTGGAGAAGCCTTTCACTTTCCAGGACAAGTTTCATTATACTACCAAGAGTTTCCTGCATCGTTAAAGAGTACAGCAACTGCAATGGTTTCTTTGTTTATCGGTATTGCATATTATTTGAGCACAGCAATAGTTGATTCTGCTAGAAGGATGACAAGCTGGTTACCGGATGATATAAATCATGGGAGGTTGGATAATGTGTACTGGGTGATAGTGGTTTTGGGGGTTTTAAACTTCACTTATTTTCTAGTTTGTTCTTATTTCTATGAGTATCAAAATCCAAATATTGAGGTGGAGGATAGGTCTAAGTTAGACAAATGAATGTAGATATTGAAAATTAAAAGACTTTCCCTAAACGGAAATGCATTGTATGAAACATACACATGGAAAAGGGTCTGCTTAAGATTCAGAAAAAAGTGAGGGATCTACAGACAAATAAATCATAATGATCTCTTTTGAAGCCAGTATCCAAATCTATAAAAGAATAAAAGAATGATGTTGGCCAAGGGTCTGCTATTAAACTTAACATGTCTTCACATTTCACAATCATCGAAAACAACACACAGTCAAACGCACCTACACATATAAATCATTTTCCCCTCTACAATAATGATATTAAGATGAAGAATTAGGATATATAATTTGATAGCAAGAGTAATTTCCGCAGATCTCATGATGATTTCAAGTAGTCACGTCACTAATAAATGGGTCTCATGCACTTATAAGGAGAGGCTTGTGGAATTATGGATTAAAAAGGCTTGTAAAAATAACTTCTAACTTTCATCACTATATGTGAACGGGATAAAAAATATGTGAAAAAGTACGTGATCATATACATATGTATGCATCCAAAGAAGACACAGCTAGACTAACTGGGATCTCATTGACACAGCTAGACTGACTGGGATCTCATTTTAGATCAGTTCTGATTGCCAGGCGAAAAATAAAAATTGACTTGTACAATGTTAGCTAATTACGAATCCGCAGGTTGAGTGTTGGTGTACTTTGTACAATCAAAAGGTCCAATCTCATTGGTCTTTCGTTTCACCTGAAAGCAACAAAAAATGTTAAGCCCCAATAATGATATATAAGCTACTGTGCACCAAAATATACATTTTAGCCATATTTCTGGTGTGGAGTTGTGGAGAGGTCAATACTATACTACACAGAGCTTTACTTCACCTCTGTAAAAAAAAAAATTATCATCCGAAGCAGAATAAATCAATTATTAACTTCATAGACGAGGTATACGATTTATGATCACAAGTTCACAACAGTAGCAGGACTTGTAGCCTGGTCTAAACAAGTCAACAAACTATCAATGGGAATGGTACATTATGAATCATTTTCCAGTGAGAGAACTCCCTTGACAACTACCAATTTCATTTAAAAGAATGCAATGGTACAAAATTGATTCAAGGCAAAAGCAATAAGTGTCTTACGGGTTCAAAATCGTCAGAGAACAGAAGACTTCTTAGGAAAGCGTTGCAGACTAATTTTAATGTGCACATTTGGAATGTCCCATCATAAGGTTTAAACTTTAAAGAGAATGGGAAGACACAATGAGACATAAAGATGGGCATTTTAAGATTCCCTATGAGGCACCGAGTTGTAAGGAGATAAGTTTTCTACAATTATAAAACCAGATAAGCAGATATAAAGGGGTAAAGCCAAAGTGAATAAAGTACAGAGATCTCAGAAAGAATAAAATAGATGGCTTACTGGAAGAAATATCATACATCAACATTTTAATATTGTTGGCCTTGCAAAAAATATTAAAAAGCACTTCTTCGTAAAGAATTATTTTAGTATAAAACTACTAATGACACGTCTGTAAGTAAAGATCCGAACTTAACGTTAGACTTCAAATTCTAAATGTCATGTAGCAGACAAACTTACCAAGATTAGAGACAGTTTACTATAACCACGACATAGACGTATCTAGATCTAAAATAAGTTAAAAACCAAAAAAGATTAAAAGTTATACCCAGTGCACAAGTAGACACACTTGACCCTGGGACCAAGCATGACCTTTACACAAACTAATCCAGATACTAAAAGGATTGAAATTAATTGTTGATATATAGAAGAAATACACACATAATAGCCAAAGTAGAAATGTATGAGTAATTCAATAGGAGTTTCATACCGGAGACCATGGACTTGGTTCAGGAAGGGATTTCTCAGGAGGGGAATTTTGCACAGCACCACTTTTCTTTGTCAATATATCCTGTGAAAAGCACCTTATGAGATACAAACCAAGAACCTAGAAGTTAAATGAGAACCATGCTTACTCCAATAGGTTTATTGAAAGGATCAACTAACAATTATTTGGAATAGAGCGTCATTACAAAGGGATCAACTTTATTTTACTCCAACTGAGTAGCACCGCTCTGGTAGCATACACTACTATTAGTTTCTAGCACCAATAAAATGTTTAACCCGTTTAGATGCTTAAGTTCCTCCAGAAAACTAGTATATCATTGTAAAAACTAAAACCAAGCTTGTCTCCAGAATTAGCAAATCAATTGCTAAGCAAATGATCCGTATTCCATTCTATTGATATAGAGAAGAAATTGATTCCATCATGAGTTCAATAGGAAATATATAAACAAATATTGTTTAAAAATTTCCAGTAGAGTATAGGGACCTTATTCCGTAGCCGGCCTAACCAGTCTCCTTACTGAAGAGTCCACATCAGGTTTTACACTCGCCTTTTCTAGAGAACTACTCTATTCAGTGCTCCCTTACAAAATAGTGTTACATCGAAGAGTTTTAGGAATTTCTTTACATATAAAATGTCTGTAACAATTATGTGCAAGATATATCGTATGAAAAAACTTATTAGTGACTTACTTTAGTAAGGGCAGCTCGATTATGTAATACTGATGTTAGGCAAGATAAATTTAGAATTCTTATTACATCATCACGTAAATATGAAGTAACTTAGTACAGTACTAGCTGATGCACCGCTGTATTACCAAAAGGACATTTATTGAGAAAGATAATTTCCTAGGTCAGGACAGTACTATAGTTATGGAACGGAAGGTGGAGTCATCTCAGTTTAAAAGGATTTTTTAAGTGAGACTAATTTTTCCTGCAGACCCATGTGAAGTAATACGCCTTCTATATATGTGTGTTAAAATTTAAATAATTATATTAGTTCTTATGACATTTTGAAATGAAGACAGCCTTTCTCTAGAATAAAGTGTTGATTTCTGTGTCAGAAGTAATTTGTTAGACAATTTCTTATTAGAAATGTTAACAGGATATTTGTTGAAGTACAGATATATAGCATTGTACAGGTCCTACAGGAGTACATGTGCATAAGCTCAAGTTATTATACCCTTCCAGAGCCATATAATCATATAAAGTACTGAGCCATATCACCTGGTATTATTAGATCGTTTTCTATGACATTTTGAGGTAAGTACCGTTTCTTCAGAGGCCCAACCTGTACAGAAATATTATTGTAAAGTCCTACAGGACTCCATGACCTAAAGTTATAATCCCCCCTCCCCCACAAAGCCCAAACCAACTCATAAGACCGTCTTTTCTTTTGTAAAACACACACCGCCTCAGCAGGCTACATTTCTCATAAATTAACATAAGAAGATATTTAAAAAGATGATACTAAATTTAAAACATATAAATTTTTTACCTCGCCAGCGGCTTCAATAGCAGCCAACCATTGATCGGAGAAGGGAACCGCATCAGGCGGTGGTATTATTAATGGCTTTGTACTCCTTTCAGATTGCTCCCTGCTGTCAAAAGAAATCAAATTAGAGTGTAAACAAGTTTCAGAAGCAACTGCAATATACCATAAGCAACATGATGAAGGTAAGAAGGCATGTACGAGCTTGCTAAGGACACTTACATTGATAAAGTTGCATCACTGTCTTTAATATAAGCATGGCGACTGTCCCCAGAACACTTATCAGATAGGTTCTGTGAAAACATAGGTTCTTTAGAGGCATGACTAGTACAGTAAAAAAGTAATTATTTCTGTGAAGTATGTATTTCGTTTGATAATTTTTTCTTTATAAATGTTCTCAAGACTATTGCTGAAGTACATACGTGAGCTAAAACTATCTAAACCCCCCCCCCCCTCAACAACAGCCCCCTAACCAACCGACCCATATTCTTATATTGAGAAACAAATAGATGCAGGCTACATTTCACATATATTAACATACTAAGATATGCAAACAGATGATACTTAAAAGAACAAATAATTTTGCTACCTCCCTGGCACCATCAACGGCATTGGAGAATGGAACAGCATCATGCTGGTGTACATTTGGACCCCTTTCAGGTTGTTTCCTGCTGTCAAAAGAAATAGCAGTAGAGTCTTTCCAAGTATCAGAAGCAACCAACAAGCAACACAATGACGTTCGGAAGGCATGTATAAGCTTGTTAAAACACACTTACGTTGATGTACTTGCATCCTTGTCCTTCATGTAGGCCTCTGCACTATCCATATAGCAGGGGTCAGATATAGTGCCCAAACTAGACAGATTTGATTCTTCCCTATATTGCTCAGTAGTCAAAGTAAAGTTCATATCTTGCTGATGTGATATTTTGACATGAGACTTGCTGGTCAAAATATCTACTCCACTTCTATCGTCATGTGTTCTCTCAAAATTTTGAAATTGAGACAGATGCTGAAAACATTTGGCTTCACTTTCACTGGAAGCTCGAAATGTCGAACTTTCTTCTACTATTCTCCCAGTGTATTCAATTTGAGACGCATCAACAGTGTTATCATTACCAGTACAGTCTAAGCAAGTATCATTTTGAACACACTCCATGATGGCAGCATTATTAAAGCTGTGTGCATCACTTTCGCCACCTTCAGATAATGAAGCCTGATCATATTGGAGCCATGAACCAGATACTACACCAAGAAGATGCTTGCCCCCACTAAAAGAAGTAGCAGTATCAACGGTCTCAACTTGATGGCCGAAATGTGTACCAATGGAACAGTCTTGAATTTCAACGGCCGGACTAACCTCTACAAAACCAAACTGCGATTTCAAATCAGGCTGCTCTGTTATTTGATTCATATCAAGTTCACCACTTTGACTTCCAGCTACTGATAGGGCTAAAATGACCTCAGAACCATTTGATTCACTTCTACCAACTTCATTATTTTCTTGAATAACAAAGTCAGTACTCGCATTGGCTTCTTTTCCTTGGAATTTTTCAGAACACAATGCAGGGTTACACTGGGAATTTTGTTCAACCTCTAGGCAGGGACTTTGAATCTCTAAATTATCAGATGTACTCGACTTGCTTTTGAAATTGTAAATCTCAGTGTGGTTTAGTAGTTGTCCATTTACTAGATCTGAACAAGACAGGTTTGATTCTTCTCTAAACTGCTCAATAGTCGCAGTAATGTTCATATGTTGCAGCTGTGATTGTTTAACACGAGACGTGCTAGTCAACAAATCTACTCCGCCTGTATCTTCGTGTGCTCTCTTGAAATTCTGAATTTGAGACACGTGCTGAGAACAATCAGCTTCACTCCCATTAGAAGCTCGTAATGTTGAACTTTCTTTGACAACACCATCGACACATTCAATATGAGATGCGTCAACAGTTTTTCCCTCACCACTGCCGTCCAAGAAAAAATCAGTTGCAACACATTCCATGATGCCATCATTCCTAAAGCTATGTGCCTCACTTTCGTCGCCTTCATTTAATGAAGCCTGATCATACTGGACCCATGAGCCAGATACATCACAAAGAAAAGGCTTGCCCACATTCGAAGAAGTAGTGTTATCAATGGGCTCAACTTCATGCCTGGAATGTGGACCAATTGAAGACTCTTGAATT
Organism: Saposhnikovia divaricata; assembly: GCA_036435485.1. Taxonomy (NCBI): domain Eukaryota; kingdom Viridiplantae; phylum Streptophyta; class Magnoliopsida; order Apiales; family Apiaceae; genus Saposhnikovia; species Saposhnikovia divaricata. The sequence continues at coordinate 60,594,358 of CM071595.1, read as the reverse complement.
TCAATTGGTAGACTAGCCTCTACAAAGCCAGACTGTGCGTCCAAAGGAGGCTGCTCCGTCATTAAACTTGTATCAAATTCACCATCTAGACTTCGAGCTAATGATATGGCAGAAATGACCTCAGAACCACTTGATTCACTTTTACCAACTTCATTTTTTTCAAGAATAACAAACTCATTGATCGCATTGACTTCTTTGCCTTGGGATTCTTCAGAACAGATTGCAGGAGTACACTGGAAAGTTTGTTCAAATCCAAGGCAATGATTTTGAGGCTCTAAATTGTAGGATGAAGTACTTAACTCCTTCTTGATATTTGTAATATTGTGGCGGTTCACTAGTTGTCCATCTATCAGATCTGAACTAGTAGAAATGTTTTCAGGTTTACAAAGAGATATTTTCAAATCTATCTTCTGATACTGACATTGTGTATAAACTCTTCTGCCATGGTTACCTTCTTGCGACTTCTTGCAGGTTCCACTTTCTAGGAGCCTGAGATCATTTGTAATCTGTACATTTGCATCCAATTCGTAAGCAATTTCCTCAGTATTTTCGTGTTTCCCATGTCTGCCAATGTTTTCTTCAGTCCCAATATCACCATGCACTTTATGCTCAGACCTTTTAGGTTCAGAACTTTTATCCGGCAGAAGTGGTATGTTTCCATTTTTGATATTGCTAACCATTAAATCTGATTTGGTTGCTTTGTGCATAGCAGCTTTAGAAGCAGCAAGTTCCGAGCATTGCATACTGGAACTTAAGCCCACAGTTACTGAATTTTCTGGAATGTCCAATGATGTGTTTTTTGGTGCATGTAGGGCCCTAAAGTCACAAACGGATTTTCGGGAACCAATTGCAGTACACTTCGGAATATTGCTAGGTTGAGCATTATTCTGTAATAAATTAAAAGACGGAAGAATGCACGAGTTAGAAATTAGAACCACTTGTATGGTTTATTCTATTGTGGGAGGAAATTATAAGAACAAAAATAGGTGTATATTTTATTTGTATGATAATGACAGTACCTGGGCAAAATAACCTAATGACGGCGAGGGCATTCTCAAACCTGATGGTTTCACTTTTTGAAGCTGAGACTCATTCCCTACGGTAATGGAAGTGCTCCGAGGAGGCAAACCTGCAACTGCCTTGGGTCTGTATAGACCATCACCTGAAAGTTCTGTACTAGAAGGAATTATTGGCTTCAGATTTGCCTCTGAACTCCTATTAGGTTTTCTAATTTGTGAACTTGGTGGATTGGTGAGTAAATTTACTTCCAGTGATGAGTTTGCCTGTTAACGAATACAAAATTAGTATAGTCTTTTATCATATATAAAGAAAACTGAAGTCTACGTCCAATGAGATTATTCAGTAAACAGACAAATGACAATAATTATTGCCTTTACTTCAACAAGGATAGTATCAGAGAGAAGTCCAATTTAGGTGCCAAGTTTTTACCATATTCTCTCTAGAAGGTTGAGCTGAGGCTTTGGCAGGTAACTGTGTACACTTGGGACCAGATTTTTCTTTATTTTGAGTACTTTTGACATTTTTACAGGAGCTTTCAAGAGATATGTTCTTGTGAGTATTTACTGATGCATGAACAAAAAGTAGATGAGAAACTTTTGCTTATATGTACTTAGAAAAAAAACACCCTGGTAGATCACTCAGAGCAAATTGCAAATCAAATATATCTCGCCCCATATTAGAAAACAAAATAGGGCAGTAGAATACATTACTTGGATGAGCAATCTGATTATGCTTCAACTGGCTCGTCCCAAGCATACTGCTCTTAGAAGCTTTAAGAAGTGAATGAGGACCAGATTTGTGATCGGGAAATTTCTGAAGATGTGAAACCTTCATAGCTGATTTGGTGTTATGCACATGTGCAGGTCTTTTTAGAGTACAAGAGTTAAGAATCACCAGTTTAATAATTGACAGCAAAAACAAAACTTTAGTACTTTGCAAATACCAGTAAAATGTAAATTGTAGTGAAGGCACAAAAGGATATGAAGATGACGGCAAAGGTCTTGGACATCTACCACTTTTAGCCCCACTTTTATTACAGCTACTACCACTATTTGAATGAACTCCCTGCATTACCAGTGGACAACATAATTTTCCCCAGCAACCACAAAGTAGTTACAAGAAAAGAACAGTATAGCATTCATAAAGCTTACAACTAACCTTAGAATCAGCAGCTAGTAAATTATGCTGTGGCATCAAGAGACCGCCGTTGTTTCTATTCTTGCTTGCTGATAAAGCTTGCAAATTTTCGGAAGCAAATGTATACTTGGAACTACTGTAGGGTGATTTCGTTCTTTCTTCACTAATAGCAGACAATGCCTCTCCACGTGAGTTACCATATGTCCCACTAATCACTGATAATTCATCAGGATCCAAAACACCTTGAACATTCAAAGACATATTTCACATTAATCTTCCAGTATCAACTTCGACATATAAAGGTATCAGACAAAAAGATAATCACCTTCTTCAGTGAAAAAAGCTTTGTCCCATGCTAAGCTTTTTCGTAGATTGTAACCTTTTTTTCGCCTTTTCATTTGATGTGGAGTGAGTCTCGGGCCTTCTGCCTTGTTAAAATCCATGTTCTCTTTGTTGCTAATTTTTGGAGATGAACAACCTGGTCTCTTTGGAGCCACATTATTTCTCATGCTCTCTGGCACAAAATCAAATTGATCATATTGCAGAAATCAAAATTTAAAAAGTAAATACACCTAACAACATCACATCGACGACAACTACAACAAATCCCTAAACACAAACGGTTGTTCTCAAATACTAACACTTTCTTCAGTTGCAACATCTAAACACTACACCAGTTACACAAAAAGTGTATAATTCTGTCCGTAAACAAATATAAACAACATTAAACCAATACATGAATGAATACAATAATCGTTAAAACAATACAATCACAAACAAAACGCAATCCGTGATACATTTTCTCAAACATCCTTCTAAACGAACCATATGTATAGTAAAGGCGACACAGAGCACACACAATTAGGACCTCAAACCAATACGGCAGTCATTTAAAGAAAACAAGTATATTAAAAATTTCGTAAAGAAGCTCTAATTAGGTACATTACTCTACCGTGTAAAATCTCAAATTAATTTTACGATTTCTAATCAATTCGAAATTAGTCATCATCAACTAACACAAATCAAAATTACTAGTAAGAAACTTGCTTACACTTTTTTCATATTATGTAGATTCACATTTTCATTCACAACATTAACACACACACACACACACACACACACAACAAATTAAACTATACATTTAAACTGAGAATACTTAATTAACAATTCATATCACTAAAAAACCCTAGAAATTCAAATTAACCACCACAAATCAAAAAACTAACAGAAAAATCGCAATTCAGTGAATTAGATAAAAAAATAACGAAATCTAAAGTGAAAAATGTAGAAAACTGACGATTAATCGGCGATATCGGAAGTTGTAGCGGCGAGAGAGAGAAGAAAGCGTCGGTGACTTTGACGGCGTCGTTTCGGAGAGTAGGAGTTTGCTGAATGAGAGAATCGTCTTCGCCTGAGATCTCCAGCAGATCGGAATCCATTTCTGGTAATGAGAGAAGTGTGTGTATAGATGTAAGTATAATTGTGTGTGTGTACGTATGCTGATTTTAATTGAATGACAAGCGGGAAGACGATAACGACGATTTTTTATTGCACATGACTCATCACGTGACCTCCGGGATGTGCGTCATATTGATTTGTTTGTTTTGCGAATATTACTAAGTTATTTAGCCGATGAGGATAAAATGTTTTTGATTTGGTTTGTTCTTTCTCTTGATAAGTTTTCAAAAATGAGTTGCTTGTTTATGATTTTGATGCTTTAAGAACAAATGAAAATTTTGATAGTTTTTTTTAAAAAAAAAAGTAAAATTTTGATAGTTGAATTTTTCACTGGCTAACTTATATGATTAATTAATAGTATTTATTAAAATTTTGAAAAGTATAACTCAATTAGGAAATAATGGACAGTTTCAAAATACATTGTGTATTAATACGTTTAATTATATGAGTTAAGTTTTTTGGAGACCAAAATTTTAATGAAGATCGGATACCATATATCAATCAAAATATTATAAAAATTTATTTATTGAAAATCATGTTATATGTATTTCAATTATTTCATTGAAAATCTTGAAAATCTTCATACGTAAATTTCATTAAAAATCTTGAAAGTCATATATATTCTGTAAATAACATATTGCATAATGTATTGTTCTCCAAAACATGTTTTGCGTGTAAATTACATATGATTTTTAAGATTTTGAATGAAATAAAAAGTTTATTGAACATTTTTTGCAAATATATATATTTTGCAATGTTTTAAGTGCATAATGTATAGAGTCTTCACGGTCTGCCCTCAAATGTTGGTTTCTAGAGAACTTAATTCTAATCAGCAATATTAGTACGTTAATCGATTAAGTCTTTTTTTAATAAAAAAAAGATAAGAAACGATGTCATAGATTATGACATTTTGTACTTTTTATATTTTTTAAGGTGAATACATATTGTACTATTTTATATGGATGTTAGTGCCTATAAAGGGTGCACCATATATTTTGCTTTTGCTTTTGAACCATTTATTTGTATTTGTAATATGTTGTCAGTTGACGAATTTGTTTTTTTGTCATTTTAGACAACTTTTTTGGATTTTTATGATTTTGTATGAGAACTCAACGTTTTATATTCCTAATCAAAGGGGTATGAGCACTCGGCGTTTTATAAGTCTAACCAAAGGGGACCCCTTTGGTTAGATATATAAACCTGTTCAATTTTATTAAGTATATTGCATATAATAAAAATTTGTAGTATATTTGATAAATGGTTCATTGACACAATTTTATTTATTATGGTTGTTTTGGTGATGTTTCAGTTTTTCTTGGGTGAGAAGAACTGTTAAAAGAAGATGGATGGAGGCAGAATCTTGGATTTTGTAGAGGAATCAACAAGAAGTTCTTGGCAATTTGCTTATAACCTTTATGTAAATTTATGTATTGTTGTTGGGTGGGGGACTCTTTTTTCCCCTTGAGTTTTTTGCCAAAAAATTTACTTTTGCGGGGTTTTTAACGAGGTCTACCTGTGTAAGGAGTTTTCTTCTCTGATATAAAGGTGTTATTGTCTAAACTTTCAGAGGAATTTCTTTTTCATGTCACTCATAATTTAGGTTACGATCCATGTATTTGTTAAGCATATCTTTCGGTTAGATGATAAGAATGTCTCAAATTCCTTCCCTTTTTAAATTGTGTAAATTTTATCATTTAAATATAATCGTTTCATTTTGAAAAAAAAAAGAATGATTTTATTGTTTTCTTTTCTTTATTCCACCACATTATTCATACTAAATTTTAAATTTTGAGACATTTTATTACCATAAGTAGAAAAGCACGATGATATGGGCTAAAAATAAGCCCTAAAGACACATTTATTGTTGCATTAATTAGACCCGGTATGGTCCAAACATGGGGCCCACCAACAGGGTCCAAAACCCTATTTTAAATATTAATTTCGTAATTAATATTGGAGGTGAAAAATAGCTCAGCAATAAGAGTCAAACAAGGATATTACTCCTGCCTGACTTAGCCTCCAAGGCACCTAATTCAACATGGAAACTGACTCCTACAAGGAAGGAGTCTAGAACCTTCCTAGAGGAGGTGACTTGTCCACCAAGTCACCTAACCCTACTACGATTCTAAGGCTTCTCAGCCTATATAAGGGCCTGACCCCTCATTCTCAGAACTACGTCTTGGCTTAATTCTCAATAACGAGATACGTAGGCACTCTGTGAGGACCGATCAGTCTCAAACACGGAAACAACCATCAAAGCACGAAGCTCACGAACCCTAGCATTAAATACATACAAACCCTTGTTTTTATTCCACAACATTTGGCGCCGTCTGTGAGAAGACAACATTAATCATGGTTCAAACACGAAGAACAACACCAGTTGTAACTGAGGCCGTGCCACTCAGCTCTGCTTCACCCCTCACCGAACAGGCTCCCCCAGCATCAGGAGCGATCATCCAACAGGCTCCCCCCGCATCAGGAGCGATCATCCAACAGGCTCCCCCAGCATCAGGGGTGATCACCCAGTCTCAAGTTTCTCAACAATCAGGGGCGATTACCCATGTTGAGAGTACGCTACCTCTGATCGACCAAGAAAGACGAGGAACCAACCCTCTTCAGATGGTGGTCTCTCCTCTTTTTAATCCTGACAACCCATCACCAGGGGTACAGATCCACACCACGCATTTCCCTTTGAATACTAACCCGAGGTATGGTCTGCCTAACCACTCTCCAGCTGCTCGGGTAGCAGGGCCAAGCGGGCATGCCATGCAAACATAGGATCCACCCTATATTAGAGGATTGGGTCCTTATCAGGACGACTACTTTGGCCCCTATTCTGATGATTCGTCATCTGAGGATTATGATTGTGATGAACATCCAAGGAGTCGATGTGTTAGCAGAGAACCTTGGGCGAGGGCCCAAGGAATCCAGGATGGACCTCCACAAACGGCTGAGGAGAGGATTAAGGCTCATGAGGCTGAGATCCAAAGGCTAAAGGATGACATAGCAAGGGAACAGGCAAGACAGAGTCTGATTCGACTCCCTCCAATCTCAGGAAGGATTCCCGTTATAGATTTGGAGAGGTCCTCAAGAAGACAGAAGAGGGCTGATGTCCCAACAAGAGAAACTATGAGGGTGGAAACCCCCATGAGTAACCCCAAGGATCTCATGCCACTTGGAGATCCCGATGATCCCACACCACTGTTTACTGAGGAGGTGATAAATGCTCGTATCTCTAAGAGGTGGCAATGGTAGCCCTGGAGCACGGAATCACTGACCTCTTCTTCAAGAGATCATTGGCGAAGCATCCCCCTGAGAACATGGCTGAGCTCCAATGAAGGGCTGATAAGTATATTAAAGCTGAGGATAGCATGAAGAAAGAAACCACCGTAGGTGGAGGAGGAGGTAACAATGACTCCAAGAAGCGAAAGCAAGACCAGGACTATGATGATCAAGAGTATGATGCTAGGGACAAGTATCCCCAAACTAGCGAGGACTCCGACTCTGCACCTAAGAAGAACCAAGGGTCAAGGTTCACTGAGTATGCAAGGTTGAATACTCCTAGGAATCAAATCTTGTTGGACATTGAGAATGATAAGGATTTCAGATGGCCGAAGCCACTCAGGGGTGATCCCGCAAAGAGAAACCAGAATCAGTATTGCAAATTCCATAGAGACGTGGGGCATGACACTGACGATTGCAAGCAACTCAAAGATGAGATCGAGTTTTTGATCCGTAGAGGGAAACTAAGCCACTTCACTAAGGGTGAAGACCGTGGTAATCAGAGAAAAGACTATAATAAAAGGGATGACGATCAAGATCGCAACCCACAGCCCCGAGGGCCAGTAATCAACATGATCTCAGGAGGCCCGACTGCGGCCGGGACAACTAGGAACTCTCGAAAGGCTTATGCCCGAGAGATGTTGCACATCGTGGGAGAGGCCCCGAAGCATGCAAAAACTGAGGTAGCGGTTAGTTTTGATGACTCAGACTTGGAAGGGGTGAAGTTCCCCCATGATGACCCGTTGGTCATAACTCATGTGATTGGAAACTCGGAGGTGAAGCGAGTCTTGATAGACAATGGAGCTGATGTGCTAAAAATAAATATGATTGCAAGTGCACAATCTCGTTTTAGTAAATTTAGATTCGTTCCGCAGAGACTATTTTATTTTTCGCAAACCTTAATTTTTAATTTAATCGAATTAGAACAAGTTTGATTTTTGAGAATTTGGATTTTTTTTATACTAATTAATTACCAAAAGAAATTTAAACTTTTTTTAAAAGAAAATTAAATTTACTCTAATAATAAAAAGAATAAAAGCTAAATTAATCTACAAATTCTAAATTCGAATTAAAACGATTTTATTCTAAATTTTTATTTTTGTTTAAGAAATTTTATTTACAGAAAATTTAAAGGAGAATTCGACATTAGGTATTCGTAAATTAGGCTAGCCAATTTAACAAGCTATCACTATAAAGAAACAAGACTAAAAAAAACACAGCCACAAAACAAGCTACATAAAACTCATATTAAACCCGGATTGCAAACTCAGCTACAAATGAACTCGCGGTTGGACTCAGTGAAACAAACACAAACACAGCACAAATTCCGAGTTAACTCGACAGCCAAAATCAAAACTAACGACTTAGTAAAAACATGGTGACAATTCGAACACAGCAAACGCATTACAAACTGAAATGAAATCTTTACAGCCGTGGAACTTGGTAGACTCGACTCAACGGCTCAGACAAAATACAAATCACGCAACATTCTAAAAATGAAACAGAACCAGGCAAGTCCAGACTTCAACGAAAGCTCGCACAACACAGATTAATATTAACAGCAACTCTGGCAACTTAGTGGGGAAAAAACACGCAGAAACGTAGCAAGAAAAACACGACAAACAAACACGAACTCACACAATACAATACAATCAGGAAAGGGAAAACTAAATATCGAAAGACAACCTGCACTAAGAGCTCAACTAAGAAAAACAAACTCAGTAAAAACGGACCAGAAAACTCAGAAACAAACCCGAGTTGAGTCAATCAATGACAACAGTTTTAGCAAAAAGGATTCGCAGCATCTTGACTCAGTAACAATACGCAGGTGGGTTGTTATTTAACACTCTAATCGAACTAAGACACAACACAAAAAAAATAAAAAATAAACAAGGGAGATGTGTTTGGGGTAAGGTCGCAGGAAAACAAGGGGGGAAGGCTGAGGATTTGAAAGAACAGCAAAGGGGGGTTTTTTTTATTGATGAAAAAGAGAAGAGGAGGGTGAGATGGATGTTGAAAAGAAGGAAGGGGGTATGGTGGGTTTGTCGAGAGAAGAAAATAGAGAGAAGATGCAGAGGGAATTGAATTTTTGTGATGAAATAAACTGAAAGGAGCAAAATAAAACAGAGGTTTTCAAAAATGGCTACGAATTAAGAAATTAAAACAGGTAAAGAAAATTGCTGAAAATTAACAAAACTAATGTTTTTGGTTTTTTTTTATTTTTGAAAATTAATTACGAAAATAATATTTAACTACGAAATTAAAGTAATACTAAAACGAGGATGGAATTAAATGGCCCACAATAAAATTGAAATTTAAAGGGGCAAAATTACGAATTAAAACTAATATTAAAACTATGAACAAGAAATTAAATTTCGTTACTTTCAACCCATAGTGGTTAGCTTTTCGCTACTTTGTCCAATACATGGATTTACGAAAATAACGAAAGCTATGTAAAATAAACGAGGGAGCAAGACAAGAAATTAAAGGAAATGAAATTGCATTAAAATTAAAAAGAGTGTTTACAAGATTTGAAACTAAAGAAAATACAAGAAATTAAAACTACCCTAAAATCTAAGTTACTAAATACAAGGGGGGTGATGGGGTATTTATAGGATATGAATTAGGGTTAAGGGGGTGTTGGGTAAATCCCCACCATACATTTGTGGTGTGTGGTGGTGAAATCCTAGCCATCTATTTGTTTCATTCCCCCTTAAGCTTTGAAGAGTTGATCTTGGCCATACACTTATGTAATGTGTTGGGATGATCTCCACCTTCCACTTGTCTTGAAATATTCCTTTTGCTCCAAGCTCCTAATTCTTTTCCTTCTTTCATTTTTGGTCCTTTTTCTTCCTCTTTTTCCCTTCCTTGCTCTTTATTTCTTTATTTTGCCATTTCTTTATTTATTTACGAATTTCCTGAAATGCAACAAAATAATTTATTAAAATACGAGTTCAAGCAATAAATATGTAATAAAAATATGCAAAAATATGCACTTATCAAATGCCCCCATACCTATCTTTTGCTCGTCCTTGAGTAAAACAAAAACAAAAAAAGAAAATCTAGATAAAAAGTCCTATACTCCTTTTCGTAGGTGTGACGGTTGCATTTGGCATATGCAACAAGCCCTTTAAACCCCTAGGCAGCCCTAGTGGACGAGTGAGGTCTCGTGAGGACCTATAGTGAATGTACCCATAAAATCCATCTAGTTTGTATAAAAGATTACATGGAAATGCAACACCACACATACATGTCCTCTCCTGACACATCAACTTAAGAATCAAAATGAATTTGCAAAGTCTTGGTGTGGAAAGTGCAAGGATTCACATGGTCTACTTAAAGAAGCATGCACGAGTGATTACAAGTTCATGTCAAGTGCAAAAATTATTGGAAACCATGCTAAGTCTACAAGAGCACACCTTAGAGTCGAAACTTGAGATCTCATATGCAAAAGAAACAAGCAATACCTCACATTCACTCACAAAAGATCATTCACTCAAGAACAAGGGTAAGTGTATCACTCAATTCCAAAAAAATCAAAAGCATGCTTGACATTTGGTATCATTCTAACTTAAACACAACATACATCAATGATGACAATCAAAAGGTCTTTATTTGGGTTGTAATGGGGCCAGGGACAGGGTATGTCAAGTAAGGCCAAAACAAGGTGAAGTGTCAAAAGCTAGTAGTCACCATGGAAATCATGCACAACACCAAACTTCCTCCCCCATACCATTATTTTTTATACTTTCAACAAAAAGACTTGACTAGTCGAATGAAGGAGGATTACAAAAACATTAAGTATGCTCTCATATATAATTTTTTATATTTTTTATATTTATATTTTTTTTCTTTTTTATAATAAGAGCTATAAGAAACCATAATCCTCCTTTAGATTTTACTTGAAAATCAACTAACATGGTAACAAAACATATATTTCCTCAAAAGTTATGAACAAAAGTAAACCCATCTCACACACCTTATTACTTCCTCAAGTTCCCACTAGCCTTTGACAAATTGGGATCAAGTATACATAAGGCTGTACAAGAAAAAGGTTTTAGGCGAGTAATGTGGTGTGTCACCGAAAGAATTTGATTAAGCTCAAAGGGGTAACTAATTGATCACATAAGAATGGTGTGGATATTTTGGGAAATATGGGTTATTCCTAAATGCCTTTATCATCTTATCATTAATCAATGTCATGTGTTTCAAGAAAGAACTCAAACAAGTGCTAGCAATGCAAATGACAAGTGGACACTCAAGCAAAAGAATATAAATGCAAAAGATGTACATATAGGCTCAAAACTCACTTGGTGTGGTAGAACATAATCAATCACAAGTAAAGGTATCCTCAATGCACCTACTTGTACTCAAAGCATGAAAATCAAATCATCTTACACCTAATCATGACCTTCTAATTTCTTGCACAAATCAAATAAGTCTACTAGTTTCACCTTGCTAGTGTAAGTGTGTGAACAAGAACTTAGCAAATCACTTCTCAATCAAAAGCTAAAGGATCACAAGATTATCATAGCATGTAAGGGTGCATCAAGCAACTAGTAATCAATTAACAAGACTAGAATAAGATTAGAACTCTACTATTTACAATTCTACAACTCTTTTTGTGATTTTTTCATTTTTTAATTTTTTTGGATTTTTTGATTTTTATATTTACACTAAATACCCTCTCCCATACATAAATCATGCATTGTCCTCAATCTATGCAAATGCAAGAGAAATGAGTAAATGAGAATGAGGAGATAATACCTGACAAGGGATGAAGGAGAGAATTTACTTACTGAAAGAAACTTACATGAATCACGGGTCGATGAGGTGGGTGACCTCATCCTCGGGATCAAATGGCAGCTCTAAAAATGGTTTGAGTCTTTGTTCATTAACTTTAAATATATCACCATTTTTAGGATTTTCAATTTCAACAGCACCGTGAGGAAAAATGATCCTAACAATGTAAGGACCTTCCCACCCAGATCTCAATTTTTCGGGAAATAAATGAAGCCTAGAATTGTATAAAAGAACTTTTTGACCTGGAGAAAATGATTTTCTCAAAATGGATTTATCATGAAAAAGTTTTGTTCTTTCTTTATAAATTTTAGCATTTTCATAGGCCTCATTTCTTAATTCTTCTAGTTCTGACAATTGCAACTTCCTATGACTACAAGTTCAAATCTCTAATGGCCCACAAGGCCCTATGCTCTAGTTCAACGGGCAAGTGACAGGCTTTGCCAAACACAATTCTGTACGGGGACATGCCCAAAACAGTCTTAAAATCGGTCCGATAGGCCCATAAGGCATCTATCAGTTTGATGGACCAATCCTTCCTATTAGAGTTGACAGTCTTTTCTAAAATTTGCTTAATTTGCCTATTCGAGACTTCAACTTAACCACTAGTTTGAGGATGATAAGGGGTAGCCAGCCCATGAGTAATTGAGTACTTTTTCAAAAGAGATTCAAATTGACGATTCTTAAAGTGCGTACCTTGGTCACTAATGATAGCCCTAAGTGTGCCAAATCGAGAAAAGATATTCTCTTTTAAGAATTTAAGAATGACCTTATTATCATTGGACTTAGTCGGTATGGCTTCTACCCACTTAGACACATAATCAACCGCTAAGAGAATGTAGAGGTTGCCAAAAGAGCTAGGAAAGGGACCCATAAAATCTATGCCCCACACATCAAAAATCTCAATGATTAAGATGGGACTCATAGGCATCATATTTCTTCTAGTGATCTTTCCTAAGTGTTGACACCTACTACAAGCGGCACAGAATTCAGCAGCATCCTTAAACAAACTAGGCCAATAAAAACCGCTTTGGAGGATTTTAGCTGCTGTTTTCTTATCACTAAAATGACCTCCATAAGCTTGATCATGACAAAAGGAAAGGATACTTCGAAACTCATGGTTTGGGACGCACCTCCGAATGATTTGGTCGGGGCAATAGAAGTGTTTGACTTGTGAGAAAAATTTCGATTTATCTTTTGTGGACCAATGAGAGGGAATTTCGCCGGTTGCAAGGTAATTGACAATGTCAGCGAACCAAGGAGGAGTAGAGATATAAAAGAGATGTTCATCGGGAAAAGATTCATTCAAAGGCGAGTCAGTGGTGGACTCCACCACTAATCGAAAAAGATGATCGGCGACGACATTTTCGGACCCCTTCTTATCCCTAATTTCTAGGTCAAATTCTTGGAGCAACAAGATCCACCTAATCAATCGTGCTTTTGAATCTTTCTTAGAGAAGAGATATCGAAGGGCAGAATGATCAGTGTAAACAATGATTTTCGAACCAATAAGATAAGACCTAAACTTCTCGAGGGCAAAGACTACGGCTAGAAGTTCCTTCTCGGTGGTTGAATAATTGAGTTGCGCATCATTTAAGGTCTTACTAGCGTAGTATATGACATGAGGTATCTTATTCATTCGTTGTCCTAATACCGCCCCTAATGCGTAATCAGATGCATCACACATTAACTCGAAAGGGTGACTCCAATCGGGAGACTTGATAATCGGGGCCGAGGTCAACTCTTTCTAAGGTGTTCAAAAGATTGTAAACAATCTTTAGTGAACTCGAATTTGACATCTTTACTAAGGAGGGTGGTCAAGGGTCTAGCCTTTTTGCTAAAATCTAATGAAATGCCTATAAAAACCTGCATGTCCTAAAAAGGAACGAATTCCTTTGGCCGATGTTGGTGGGGGTAGATTGGCAATGAGGTCAACTTTGGATTTATCTACTTCGATCCCCTTTTCAGAAATTATATAACCAAGAACGATTCCTTCTTTAACCATGAAATGAATTTTTCCCAATTAAGAACGAGGTTGGTTTCTTTACACCATTTTAAGACTAACTCAAGATGGTTTAGGCATTGATGAAAGGATGAACCAAAGATGGAAAAGTCATCTATGAAAATCTTTAGGAATTCACCTACCATGTCAAAAAAGATGCTCATCATGCACCTTTGGAAGGTGGTCGGGGCAGTGGTTAGATCGAAAGCTAATCGACAATAAGCAAAGGTTCCAAAGGGACATGTGAAAGTGGTTTTCTCTTGGTCTTCGGGAGCTATAGGTATTTGAAAATAACTGGAATAACCATCTAGAAAGCAATAGTAGGCATGACCCGCTAACCTTTCTAACATTTGATCTATGAACGGTAAAGGAAAGTGGTCTTTTCTAGTGGCATCGTTGAGTTTCCTATAGTCTATGCACACCCTCCAACCGAATTGGACATGAGTAGGGACTTGCTCGTTGTTCTCGTTAGTCACCACGGTAATACCCGACTTTTTAGGTACTACCTGAATCGGGCTAACCCAAGAGCTATAAAAATGGGATAAATGATTCCATTATCTAGACACTTAAGAATTTCCTTCCTAACGACTTCCATCATGGTAGGGTTCAACCGCCTTTGTGGCTCACGAACTGGTTTGGCATCATCAACTAAGTGAATCCTATGTTGGACAATGGCCGGACTAATTCCTTTAATGTCTGAGATACTCCAACCTATGACTTCCTTATGTTCTCTAAGCACACTAACAAGCTCATCCTCTTGGGACTTGGTCAAATTAGAGGTAATGATAACGGGAAGAGACTCGTTAGGACCTAAAAAGGCGTACTTAAGAGTGTCGGGAAGAGGTTTGAGTTCTAAATCGGTCGGCTTTGACTCAACGGGTTCACTAGCTTCGAAAAGTGGCAAAGGAGGTGGTTCACATGCTTGGTTATTTGTAGGAATGGTGGAATCTAACATTGCATTGACCTCATTTGTATATTCAGAATCATCCCAGTTTTGACCAAAGTGTTTTAAACAAAAATCAAGAGCATCATTAGGGTTGATGAATTCTTGATCAACTATATCATCAATTAAATTGACATCCATAGGTTGATCATAGAAATCATCGGGTTGTTTCCCTATGTGAAAAATGTTGAGGTCAATGGTCATGTTCCCAAATGTTAGTTTCATTAATCCATTTCTACAATTAATCAAAGCATTGGAGGTGGCTAGAAATGGCCTTCCTAGAATGATAGAAATCTAATTCTTAGGGTTCTTGACCGGTTCGGTTTCTAGGACGACAAAATCAACGGGAAAGAAAAAATCACCTAATTTAATTAACACGTCTTCAATAATCACCTTAGGAACTTTGACAGAACGATCGGCTAATTGAAGTGTAACATTAGTTCTTTGAAGCTCTCCTAAACCTAGGGCTTGATAGACCGAAAATGGAAGCAAGTTCACACTAGCGCCTAAGTCAAGTAATGCCTTGTCCACAAAGGTATTGCCTATGACACATGAAATTGTAGGACAACCGGGGTCCTTATATTTCACGGGAATTTGGTTCGAAAGAATTGAACTAACTTGAGAGGTCAAAAAGGCTTTCTTAGGGACGTGAGTAGTTCTCTTATGTGTGCACAAATCCTTTAGACATTTCGCATACGAAGGAATTTGTTGAATCGCGCTTAAAAGAGGGATGTTGACTTTGACTTGATTAAAAACTTCTAAGATCTTGTCCATTTGGGCCGTTTGTTTAGGAGAAATGAGTCATTGAGGGTAAGGAGCTTTTGGCTTAAAGACTCGTTCATTAGGTTCTTCGGGGACGGGTTTTGTCCCACTCGTTGATCCTTGTTCCTCAGAACTCTCGGGTTCAAGATTAGTGTTTGGTTCAGAATTTAACTCGTCTTCTTCGGGAGACTTGTCACCGACATGATTTTCTACTTGCTTACCGGACCTTAAGGAAATGACAGCGTTCATATTGTGAGGAGGTCTTTGATTGATAGGAAAGTTAGGATTGACCTCGGGTTGACTTGGAAGCTTGTTCTTCTCTCGCTCACAAATAACGTTGGCTAATTGGCTCACATGAACCTCTAACTTAGATATGGCTTGAGTACTAGCATTTAAAATTTGCCTATCTTGAGTCATGGTTTGCATGAAGGTTTGTTGATATTGAGCCAAATTAGTCGTTGATTTTAGAAGCGCATCGAGAGTCTTTTCCAAGGAATTAATTCTCTTATCCGACTCATGAAAGCCGGGTGGGTGGGCAGGTGGTTGATTTTGATAAGGAATGTGATTTTGAGTCGTGTTTGAAAAATGACCTTGGTTTGGATAGTTTGGCTTTTGAAAAGAAGGTGGTGGAGATTGGAAGTTTTGGCCTTGGTTCCACGAGAAATTCGGGTGGTTCTTCCACCCGGGATTGTAAGTCGGTGCAAACGGGTCATTCCGAGGCCTAGGTTGGAACATTGCGTTCACTTGCTCAAAATTTGGACAAGGTTGAGACTCAAAGTTCGAAGAATTAAAATTTAGGTACATAGACATAGGTGGGGGACTACTATGAGTTTCTAAAGCTTCAAGTCATCTAGTAAGAGTAGCTAATTTGGCATCGGTTGCAATCGAATTCCCGATCGAATGCAAACCCCTAGTTGAACTAGACGACTCGTTGGACTTATGAGGTTCCCTAGTAGATTCCCACAACATAGTCTTCTCGGCTAATTCTTCGAAAAACTCCCACCCTTCGTCTTCATTTTTCTCCATGAATTTTCCTTGGCACATATGTTAGTGTATACTGAAAATATTTATTTGAAGTATATACATTTATTTCTGGCCCAGTTTTATTGAGAATCATTTAAATGTTTACATCCTGTCTAATATTATATATTGTGAATAATCTAGTATCAAATGGGATACAGAATATTAGATTATTAAATACGGTTTATATAATATAATATGGTTCACAGCACAGGTGGAGTTAGACAATCCACTGGAATGGCTGTAGTATTATTTAGATTAGTTTATATTGACTAATAAATAATACTAGTATACTTTGTGTATGTTGAACAGGATCAAATTTAAAATTGTTCCCGTATACTGATTAAGAAGGTGAACTAAGATTCTATGTTATTATTAATGCTTAGGTTCTTAATCCAGATATAGTAATTGACACGTGTATATTATTTACATGCTTTGATTTGTATATGAGATAATTCTTTTGAATTATATCGTTATATTTGGGTGATGGAATTATATACATGGTGAATATTATTTATTGAAGGAATCCATGTCCTGATAATATTCGGGTTAATGATGTCCCCTTGAAAGATCAAAAAGATTTAATTATGTGAAACCCTGCAGGTGGATTTATTCCGGCATAATTAAATAAAGGTTGAGTGGATGATCAAGGATAAAAGATATTAATTAAATGAATTATCAGTAATTTATTTAATTAATGGACATGCGATATTTTAAACATGGGGAATTTAATAAGCAAATAATGTTGGAACTGAATTAATTAATTAAATTACGGTATTAGGAAAGGTAGTGCAAATATTAATTCTTTAGTGGATTGAATTAATATTAAATGACATTGGACTGGGCTCGGAATGTCATTGGGAGGCCTAACCTAATTATCCATGATCCCTGTTGTAGCCCTATATATATTCTTATTCTTTTCTTGCTAGGGTTGGTCAAGAAATTTTGTAGCCACCCAGGAGCAAGAAGAGAGGTTAACTTGAGAAGACGAAGGACACACTTCGCTCAATGGAATTTGGGAATACAATAGAAGAGCGTGGAATCAACCGTTAACAAGGTGACTATTCTATTCGTACTCGTTAATTTATTGTATCATAAATCGCAGGGCCACAATCTAATTGTCCCAACAACATAGACTCTAACAACGCGGTTGTTGGACTATCTAGGGCCTCGTAAACAATCTTACAAAGTCTCCATTTTTCTATTCCGTGGTGGGGGCATTGTGATAAGAGATTTTTAAAATGATCAAAATATTTCCAAAAAGACTCATTTTCCTTTTGATGAAATTGATTTATTTCGTTTGTAATCCTTGTAGTCTTATGGTTTCGAAAATATTTTTTAAGAAATATTATCACAAATCCCTCCCACGTGGAGATAGAATTAACGGGTAGACTATACAACCATTTTTTGGCATTTTCTTTTAAGGCGAAGTTGATAAGTCTAAGCCTAATGGAGTCTTCGGTCAATTGTTGGAGTTTTTGTAGAGCACAAACCTCCTCGAATTCATGAAGGAAAATATACGGATCCTCACCATCACTCCCGGTAAACTTAGGTAACATGCTAATATGGTGAGCTTTGATCTCGAAATTATTACCATTTACGGGAGGAAGAGTGATGCACGAAGGTTGAGCAGAACGGGTGGGATAGCAACGGTCCTTAAGAGACATGGCCATGGTTACTACTGGTTCGGAATTATCTAAAGACTCGGAATCAGATGAGGAAGAAATCTCGAATGATCTTACTAGTCTAGCAGAATTATCCCTACGCCAAGTAGATCGCATAAACCACGAAGGGAACACGTAGCAAATAAGTGCGATAAAATAAACACACAAAAAGAAAGGGGTGAAAAATTAAAAGAAAAAAAAATTCTAACCCTAGGGTTCCTTAATAAAATAACTAGACCTTGCTCCTAACTTTAAAGGCTACCAAAAACTAGGTAAATCAATAATTATTCGAACCGGCTTGGCCAGGTAGGTGCAAGCATTGCCAAGAGGCTAAACACCAGCCCAGACACCAAAACCTTAATTGGCCAGGTCAGCTTTCGCTTTCCTAGATACCAAAAAGTCGGAATAATTAAAGATTACTTCATTTCTTAAGCACCTTCCTAATTGAGCGCGAGATTCCTAGGGCAAACGTCTAATTAATTTTATTAGAGGCTAGGTATGCAAAATTAGGGATTAAATTGTTTTTGGGCTAAGGAAAGAGTGATGAAATCCCTTCCCTTATCTTTTGAGAGGTTTTGCCCTTAAGATTTATTTACAAAATGATGCAACAAACAAAGAGGTATAAAAAAAACTATAAACATTTACGGATGCTTAACTACGTGCTCTAACTAAAGAAAAGAAAGAATTTAACGTATCTTGGGGTCCTCCAGCGATCACCACAATTATATGGTACGAAAAATTAAAAACAATAAAATAAAAATCTAGATGATGTGCCCTAAGTGATTAAATGCATGATGCAACAATTATGTAATTACAACTAATTTTTTTGGATTTTTCAATTTTTAATTTTTTTTGTGATTTTTGTGTTTCTATATTTTTTTTGTGATTTTCTAAATAAATAAAAGAACGAAAGAGGAGGGAGATACGGTTTATCCAAGCAAAACTTCAAAAATTCCGAGAAAATTCTTCCGCTTTAATCCAAGTCACCCGAATTTTCCTCTAAATTCCTCGAAAAAATGCAAACAAGAAAAAGGGTGAGAAAAGAGCTAATCCGAAAAATTAAAAGCTAATGTGCGAAAAATAATTAGTCCCCGGCAGCGGCGCCAAAAACTTGATGTGCTAAAAATAAATATGATTGCAAGTGCACAATCTCGTTTTAGTAAATTTAGATTCGTTCCGCAGAGAATATTTTATTTTTCGCAAACCTTAATTTTTAATTTAATCGAATTAGAACAAGTTTGATTTTTGAGAATTTGGATTTTTTTATACTAATTAATTAACAAAAGAAATTTAAACTATTTTTAAAAGAAAATTAAATTTACTCTAATAATAAATAGAACAAAAGCTAAATTAATCTACAAATTCTAAATTCGAATTAAAACGATTTTATTCTAAATTTTTATTTTTGTTTAAGAAATTTTATTTACAGAAAATTTAAAGGAAAATTCGACATTAGGTATTCGTAAATTAGGCCAGCCAATTTAACAAGCTATCACTATAAAGAAACAAGACTAAAAAAAACACATCCACAAAACAAGCTACATAAAACTCATATTAAACCCGGATAGCAAACTCAGCTACAAATGAACTCGCGGTTGGAATCAGTGAAACAAACACAAACACAGCACAAATTCCGAGTTAACTCGACAGCCAAAATCAAAACTAACGACTTAGTAAAAACATGGTGACAATTCGAACACAGCAAACGCATTACAAACTGAAATGAAATCTTTACAGCCGTGGAACTTGGTAGACTCGACTCAACGGCTCAGACAAAATACAAATCACGCAGCATTCTAAAAATGAAACAGAACCAGGCAAGTCAAGACTTCAACGAAAGCTCGCACAACACAGATTAATATTAACAGCAACTCTGGCAACTTAGTGAAAAAAAACACGCAGAAACGTAGCAAGAAAAACACGACAAACAAACACGAACTCACACAATACAATACAATCAGGAAAGGGAAAACTAAATATCGAAAGACAACCTGCACTAAGAGCTCAACTAAGAAAAACAAACTCAGTAAAAACGGACCAGCAAACTCGGAAACAAACCCGAGTTGACTCAATCAATGACAGCAGTTTTAGCAAAAAGGATTCGCAGCATCTTGACTCAGTAACAATACGCAGGTGGGTTGTTATTTAACACTGTAATTGAACTAAGTCACAACATAAAAAAAATAAACAAGGGAGATGTGTTTGGGGTAAGGTCGCAGGAAAACAAGGGGGGAAGGCTGAGGATTTGAAAGAATAGCAAAGGGGGGGTTTTTTTTATCGATGAAAAAGAGAAGAGGAGGGTGAGATGGATGTTGAAAAGAAGGAAGGGGGTATGGTGGGTTTGTCGAGAGAAGAAAACAGAGAGAAGATGCAGGGGGAATTGAATTTTTGTGATGAAATAAACTGAAAGGAGCAAAATAAAACAGAAGTTTTCAAAAATGGCTACGAATTAAGAAATTAAAACAGGTAAAGAAAATTGCTGAAATTTAACAAAACTAATGTTTTTGGTTTTTTTTATTCTTGAAAATTAATTACGAAAATATAATTTAACTACGAAATTAAAGTTATACTAAAACGAGGATGGAATTAAATGGCCCACAATAAAATTGAAATTTAAAGGGGAAAAATTACGAATTAAAACTAATATTAAAACTACGAACAAGAAATTAAATTTCGTTACTTTCAACCCATAGTGGTTAGCTTTTCACTACTTTGTCCACTACATGGATTTACGAAAATAACGAAAGCTATGTAAAATAAACCAAAGAGCAAGACAAGAAATTAAAGGAAATGAAATTACATTAAAATTAAAAAGATTGTTTACAAGATTTGAAACTAAAGAAAATACAAGAAATTAAAACTACCCTAAAATCTAAGTTACTAAATACAAGGGGGGTGATGGGGTATTTATAGGATAGGAATTAGGGTTAAGGGGGGTGTTGGGTAAATCCCCACCATACATTTGTGGTGTGTGGTGGTGAAATCCTAGTCATCTATTTGTTTCCTTCCCCCTTAAGCTTTGAAGAGTTGATCTTGGCTATACACTTATGTAATGTGTTGGGATGATATCCACCTTCCACTTGTCTTGAAATATTCCTTTTGCTCGAAGCTCCTAATTCTTTTCCTTCTTTCATTTTTGGTCCTTTTTCTTCCTCTTTTTCCCTTCCTTGCTCTTTATTTCTTTATTTTGCCATTTCTTTATTTATTTACGAATTTCCTGAAATGCAACAAAATAATTTATTAAAATACGAGTTCAAGCAATAAATAGGTAATAAAAATATGCAAAAATATGCACTTATCAGGAGCTTCTGTTGACATTCTGTTTCATGATGCGTTTGTGAAGATGGGATACACTGATTCTCAGTTGACCCCCAATAACATGCCTATATATGGATTTAATGGAGTAGAATCCAAAGTTGAAGGGACTATTCAGCTGCCTGTAACTATTGGGCAGGAGCCCAAGCAGGCCACTCAGATGTTGAACTTCCTGGTAATCAAGGCGGCTTCAACGTACAACGCTATCCTTGGAAGGACTGGACTTCATGCATTCAATGTTGTTGCCTCAACTTATCATGTGAAGATCAAGTTCCCAACCAGGAATGGTGTTGGAGAACATAAAGGTGATCAAAAGATGGCACGAAGCTGTTATGTAGCCTCGTTAAGGCCTGACGGAGTCGGGAGGCAGGTCCTTCCGATTGAAGATATGGATGTTCGCAGTGGTAAGGAACACCAAGAAAGGTCAGCAGAGGACATCACACAGAAGCCTCGGACAACCATTGAGGCTAAGGCGTTAACTGACTTTGTGGTTGAATGTACCATTGGCAACCAAGAAATCGGGGGGCAGGAGGTAGTACCCCGAGCAGGAAGTGAACTTCAGAATAAGAATGAGGAGACCAGAAGGAGTGGCGGGTGCTCTATTTTGATGGAGCATCAAAAACAAAATCAAGTGGTGCAGACCTAGTCTTGCAAAGCCCCGATTGGGATTAATTTATCCTAGTAGGACTTAGCTTCATATTTATCTAGTAGAAGTAGAAATAAGGTTCATTAAAATCATTGCAGAGCATGTTGCTCCGAGTAGGACAATAGTACTCTATGTAAGGGTTGAACCCATTTCAAGTTATTAATGCAAGTTTGTTTTCCATTCATTGATTGTGTATGTGCCAAGCACCTGATGTGTGAGTCAAAGATGACTAAGTACCAAAAATAAAAGAATACACGAATGGAAACAAACAAATGCATACCCTGAAGGGTAGAGTTAGGTTACAGTAGATAAGAGTTTAAGTCCTTGAAGGACCCTGGATAAAAGACAAACGTTGAAGTCCTGATGGAACACCCGCTGAAGAAACATATTGCATAGCCCGAAAGCCAATGGAGGGCTCATCAAGTGGGCAATCGAGTTAGGGGAATTTGATATCAAGTATAAGCCAAGGACGGCCATCGAAGCCCAAGCCTTAGCTGACTTCGTGGTTGAACGTGCCATTAACAACCAAGAAGTCGGGGGGCAAGAGGTATTAACCCAAAAGGGTAAAGGACTAGAAAACAAGAATGAAGATGAAAACATGACCCTGAAAGAATAGTGGGTGCTCTATTTTGACGGAGCGTCAAAAACAAAATCTTACTACAAAGAATAGCATGGAGAATACATTCTAAGGCTAAGGATTGAAGGCTTGAACCTCAAATCTCAACTCAAAATTTAAGCCTTGATGGCCAATATGGTTGTCTGCCTCAAATCGAGCTTGTCGCTTGAATTCAAGGCCTTGAATTAAGAGTCGTTAGTCAAAATAAAACCTAATCAAGGTTCTATGAGCATAAGAAGAAGGTTGGAAACCTAGAATCAAGATAAAAGGTTGGAAACCAACCAATGCACACCAGACCTGAGGTCAAGTGCTAAGGCGCAAGTGGATTTCCTGAACAGCCGAGAAGCAAGACCTCCACCATATGAAGCAAGAGGGCAAGAACTAAGGGATTTCATCATTTCTACATCTTAGAATGAGAGTTAAAGGTTGGATGGTTGATGATAACCAACAACCACGAATGAATTCTTGAATCAAGGACTCAACAAACGAATTAAGGCCCTGAAGGTCACGAAAGCTAAGAAACGGGTTGTTTGAAGGTTCCACAGGAATCTCAAAAATTCGGAAGTAATAAGGCTGGGAGCCCGACAAAATCCAAAGACACGGCCCATAAAATAAAAATTGGCCCAAAAGATAGAAGCCTAGAACACCAACGCCCAGGAAGCTAAATCTCCTAGGCGTTGGATCAAACAAGGTCTCCTTGGCGGGGATACCCACGCCAAGGTTGGAGTAACAAATGAAGGGTATTAAAGTACCCACGCCAAGAAGGCTTAAAATCATAAGACAAGGTATCACAAAGTGCCTCCTTGGCGGGGGTACCCACGCCAAGGTTGTACCAATTGAGGGTGAAAAAAAAAACACCCACGGTCAGGAAGCCATATCTCCTAGACGTGGTTGGCGAAAACATCTCCTAGGCGGGGATACCCATGCCTAGAGTGGTTGTACAAGTGAAGGGGATGCAAACACCCACGATCAGGAAGCCATATCTCCTAGGCGCGGTTAGAAGAAAGTCCTCCTTGGCGAGAATACCAACGCCCAAAGCACCTCTACAAAATCAAGTGGATAAATTACCCCCGCCCAGGAGAGGCCCAAGAAGCCAAATCTCCTGGGCGTGCTTCAAGAAAAAGCCTCCTAGGCGGGGATACCCACGCCCAGGGCTCCTCTCCAAACGATAAGCCTTTTTCGGAAATTAAAAAAGGAATAAAATCCTTAAAAAATCTGAAAATAAGCTAATAATGATAATAAAATAGGTAAAAATACATATTAAATCAATGTAAAATAAAGAAATAATTTATAAAATTATTTCTAAGGCATGAGGCCCAATATTTTATTTTTTGGTAAAAATTATCGAAAATAAAATGTATAAAACGTGAAGGTTCAAAAAAAAAAAATCCGAAACCACGCACGCCACCCAGGCCTTTTCTCCTGGGCGTTGTATGGAAAATAGCTCCTGGGCGGCCGTACCCCCACCGAGCGTGGATTACAAACTGAAGGTACTTTAATGGCAAAAGTGCTATTAGGTACCCGAAGTTTTGTCAATATGACAAAAGGTCCCCTAGAGTTTTAAAGTCTACAAATTCTTCCTTAAAGTTTGAAAATTGACAGAATAATTCCTTTAAAATTAGGAAAAATTACAAAAAATACCTGTGGGTACATAAAAATTCCTAAATTATTAGGAATAATTAAGAAAAATACATGTGGGTACATAAAAATCCCTAAATTATTAGGAAAAATTACGAAAAATACCTGTGGGTATATAAAAATTCATAAACTATTAGGAATAATTAAGAAAAATACCTGTGGGTACATAAAAATTCCAAAATTATTAGGAAAAATTACAAAAAATACCCGTGGGTACATAAAAATTCCTAAAATATTAGGAATAATTAAGGAAAATACCTGCGGGTACATAAAAATTCCTAAATTATTAGGAATAGTTAAGAAAAATACCTGTGGGTACATAAAAATTCCTAAATTATTAGAAAAAATTGTGAAAAACACCCGTGGGTACATAAAAATTCTTAAATTATTAGGAAAAAATATGAAAAATACCTGTGGGTACATAAAAATTCCTAAATTATTAGGAAAAATACTTGTGGGTACATAAAAATTCATAATTAGGAATAGTTAAGGAAAATACATGTGGGTACATAAAAATTCCTAAATTATTAGGAAAAATTATGAAAAATACCTGTGAGTACATAAAAATTCCTAAAATATTAGGAAAAGTATAGAAAAATACGAGGAAAATTATAGAAATATTTTCTCGACAAATTGAGTAATAATTTATGCTAATAATGCATAAAAGCTCAATGAAAGTGTCGAAATTGCTAAAAGCAAGCACAACTTAAAGCCTCGAATAAGGCCAATCGTTGTAAATGTGTAGGTCGCTCAACACTTTACAATCAAGACGATACTCGTGAAACACTAGTGTAAACCAAAATTCCCATATAAGGGTAGGAAAATAAAGAAGTCCCAGGTAAGGGATAAAAACGACCCCGAGTCTCGATTAAGGAAAATATAACTTCTACGAAAACCTGATCAGTTTTCCTAGAAGTTGGGGGGCAAATGATATGGGCTAAAAATAAGCCCTAAAGACACATTTAGTGTTGCATTAATTAGACCCGGTATGGTCCAAACATGGGGCCCACCAACAGGGTCCAAAACCCTATTTTAAATATTAATTTCGTAATTAATATTGGAGGTGAAAAATAGCTCAGCAATAAAAGTCAAATAAGGATATTACTCCTGCCTGACTTAGCCTCCAAGGCACCTAATTCAACATGGAAACTGACTCCCACTAGTACAAAACTGACCTTATACGTCGCCTCTTATACGTCGGTTCTCGCCAAAGGCGACGTATAAAGTAGTTATATACGTCGGTTCCGCATAAAGGCGACGTATAAGGTCAATTTTTAAAATTTTTTACGTCGGTTGAACAAAACGTCGACGTATAAAGTCATATTATACGTCGGTTGAGGAAAAGGCGACGTATAAAATGCTACTTTATACGTCGGTTGAGAAAAAGGCGACGTATATAATGCTACTTTATACGTCGGTTGAGAAAAAGGCGACGTATATAATGCTACTTTATATGTCGGTTGAGGAAATGCGACGTATAAAATGCTACTTTATACGTCGGTTGAGAAAAAGACGATGTATATAATCACTTTTTACATCATATTTTCAAGACCCGACGTATATATATTAATCATATACGTCGGTCTTTTTATCAGTGACGTACTTTAGACATACTTTACTCTTTTATTTCCCCATTCTCTCCCCTATCCCCCAAATTCAACCCGCTCTCTGTATCAATTGTTACTTTCTCCGATCCTCATCGCCGCTTTCTCACTGGAAAATCCAACTTATTGCCGCATTTTAGTCTTAATCGACGATCTCTCTCTCAGATCTTCTGACTCTATCTTCTTCAATTCGCTTCAAGCTCGTGGGTTTCATCTCGATTTCAAGCTCGCTGATGATCCCACTCTTTCGCTTCAGCGTTATGGACAGTACCTATGATTCAGAGTCTTTATCGAGCAAATTCGTCTCACTCAAACTTCATCTCTCTATTGGCCTTGAATTTGAAATTCAAATTCCATCTCTTGAGTTAATTTTTGGGCTTTGAGTCTATTGGTTTAATTTGAGGTATGCCTTCTGTTGAGTTCTTATATGCTTAATTGACTTGTGTTCTGATTTAGGGTTTGCATTCCAGTTTTTGTATTTTTCACCTTTAAGTGTTTGTTAATTTTTGCTTTACCTGTGTGACGTTTCAGAGGTACAAAGAAGCTGGGCACGACACCATTGTTCTGGCTGGAGCAGAATATGGAAGTGGCAGCTCCCGAGACTGGGCTGCTAAGGGCCCAATGCTCCAGGTGAGTTGTTTGTTGGATTTATGAGAGTTTTTGGACACTTTGTTTGGAAGAGCTATCATGGTTGCCACTAGCCCTACAGCCCCTACTGCAGTTCTTTGTTTGTTTCAGAATGCTTCTGTCTTGTTGTACATATGTTTGAAAGTCCCAAACAAGTTCTGCTTTCGAGTTTGAATGTGGATGAACTCACAATACAAATAGTTTATCTTTTTGTCTCTGATTGGTATATCGGGAAATGGGCATGAAGAGATTGATTGAATTTTGTAAGAAGGTTGGAAAAGGAAGACTAAATCATCCTCTTCTAGATGAACTAATTTATATGCCATCTTTAATAAGAGAAACAACGTCCTTGTCTGTTAGGTTATGCAACTAATTAGAAATTTTACCAAGTACCCTCCGGAATCAACTAAGTCGAGTGAGCTTTAATATCTCGTGTAGTCCAAATTCTGCATTCCTTTTGTTTTATTAAATAATATATTGTTTCCCTGTGTATCTTCTGTTGGGCCTTCAAACTTAAAGTGTATGGCAATTTCAGTATATCTGAATATTGCGTCCAATTTATTTTAATTTACAATTGAAGTAATGGCAAATAATTTAATATTGTCAAACCAGCTCGCGAACTTTTTTTACTTCAGAAGTCCTTTTGTTTGTCAAGGATGCTAATTTATTGTTCTATTTATCTTTGAATCTCTCAAACAAGTTTTACTTTTGAGTTTAAATGGCGTGTACTTGCAATACAATAAGTTTTTCTTGTTGTCTTTGATTCGTCAAGTAGGTTCTGATATTCTTCTGCCGTCTTCAGAATTTGAATTACTATATATAAAGTGATGTGCATTCTATTTTGAACATATAGTGGTTATAATGCCAACCCCAGTTCCCTTGTTTGTCAAAGAATGCTTCTTTCTTGGTCCTACACATTTTTATAATGGTGATGTGGTTTACTTTTGAGTTTAAATGTGCAGGTCAGACTGGAAGTAATGGGAAGGAAAGCGAAAAATGCAACTTTTATATCTGGAAATGAGGCTGCGAAGATATCAAAGGAAATACAGAACGTGAAAAAGCGCAGGATTGTGAAAAGCACTCTTTGTAATGAGAGAAGCTCCCGAAGCCATTGCATGGTTTGGACTTTGACGTATCTCAATTTGTCAATTGTCAAAATTTGCAGAACAATTAGGTTTAACTCTGTGTTTTCATTTGGCAGATTATTCTGGATGTCCCAACAGTTGGAGGACGTCTTATGCTTGTTGATATGGCAGGTTCTGAAAATATTGAACAGGCTGGACAAATTGGGTTGGAAGCTAAAATACAGGCAAGTTCTCTTAGTACTTGATCTAGATACCTAGGTTTCTCATTTTGGTTTTGCAACAGTGTTTTATTCGTAGCTTTACCCATTGACATTGTGATCCTGTTTGTGCCTTTTTAAAAAAGTTCAGACTGCAAAAATCAACCAGGGGAACATAGCTTTAAAGCGTGTCGTAGAGTCCATTGCAAATGGTGATTCCCATGTACCATTTAGAGATAGCAAACTCACAATGCTTCTCCAGGTACATTCTCCTAACATGATTCTCACATTCTAATAATTGACTCTTAGCTTTCTAGTTTTTAGTTAACTGCAACTTCTCTTATTTCTTTTCAGGATTCTTTTGAGGATGAAAAATCTAAAATCCTGATGGTACTGTGCGCAAGCCCAGATCCAAAGGAGATGCATAAAACCATTGCAACACTGGAATATGGTGCTAAGGCGAAATGCATTGTACGTGGTCCTCCTACGCCAATAAAAGATAAAGGTGCTGAAGATTCTTCATCAGCATTTATTTTAGGATCAAGGATTGAAGCTATGGATCAGTTTATATACAAGCTGCAAATGGAGAACAAGATCAGAGAGAAAGAGCGTAATGATGCACAGAAAGAGCTTATGAAGAAAGAAGAGGAGATTTCTGCACTGAGAGCCAAACTTACGCTAGTTGAAGAGGAAGGTCCATTAGCAAACGAAGAGGAGGTAATTAGTGTGAAGGTAAATGAACAGACAGCGATACTGAGAATTGAGTTGGAGGACAAAATACAAGAATGCCAGAGAATGGCAGATGCACTTGTTGAAATGGAAAGGAGGAAGATGGAAGAAAAGATGTTGCAACAGCAGCAGGAACTTGAAGTATTGAGACGACGGCTAGAGGATAGTTATGTATCTCAGACCAAAACGATTGCAGGTCACAACCTAGAGCCAGCCCCGTGGCAAATATTTCCTGACAAAGAAAAGAGCAATTTTGAAACTGGATACACTAAAGCCTCCAAGGTGATACATTGTTCTTTTAAACAAAAATAATTTTGTTGATACATTTAGTTTCTTCATTCTTTGACCTTTATTTTTTGCTGAATAATAGAATTGGACTGAAGAAAAGAACATGGATACTCCAAGTCTAAACTATCGAACCAATGCAAAAATCGGTAAGAATATACTGATGCAATTGAATAATGTATAGTTCTGATGGGGCAGTGTAATTTTTAATCTTTATGTTTAACTTTTGCAGGTATAAGATCTATGTAGAAGGTTATGCTTGGTCCGTAAGTTTAAGATACATTCTATCACGTGGTTCTGTACCTGTACTTATACATCCTGAATACGAAGATTTCTTTAGTCGTGGCCTTTTCCCGAAGAACTACTGGCCTATATCTCCTTCAAATTTATGCCCGTCGATAGAGTTTTAAATTTTGTTATTGCATTATCTCAGTGTTACTTGTACAATATCTCGTGCATGATATGCTCGACCCGTTAGATTGAGAATTTGTGACATTTTGGATGTAATTTTTCAAGTGTATAACAGTAATTATGTTATTTAGTCTATATTTGTGTTCAAATTGAATTGGGAAATTTTAATTATCGTAGGTTTTTCATTGTACAAAATTTTGTTAAAGCCGGTTATTTTGATTGTTTACCAGGTTTTTGGGTATGGGCACAGAGAAAACAAAAATATTATTTTTTTAAATTTTTGTGGACAATATACGTCGGTTCCCGGGCGATGTATAAAGCATAATCTATATACGTCGGTTTTTTGGACATTATACGTCGGTTTTTTGGACATTATACGTCGCCTTTCTTTGATATTATACGTCGCCCTTCTTCGACTTTATACGTCGCCTTTTTAACCGACGTATATTAAACTTTATACGTCGCCTTTTTAACCGACGTAAAAGACTCGTGACTTTATACGTCGCCCCTCTATACGTCGCCATTTAACCGACGTATAAGACCTATTTAACCGACGTAAAAAGCCAATTTTGTACTAGTGTCCTACAAGGAAGGAGTCTAGAACCTTCCTAGATGAGGTGACTTGTCCGCAAAGTCACCTAACCCTACTATGATTCTAAAGCTTCTCGGCCTATATAAGGGCCTGACCCCTCATTCTCAGAACTACATCTTGGCTTGATTCTCAATAACGAGATACGTAGGCACTCTGTGAGGACCGATCAGTCTCGAACATGGAAACAACCATTAAAGCACGAAGCTCAAGAACCCTAGCATTAAATACATACAAACCCTTATTTTTATTCCACAACACATGACATTGTTTTCTCAAATTCTTCTATGTAATAACTGAATCAAAAATATATAGGCATAATGCTTAAAACTCGTGTAATGTATGGATTTTTTTATTTAATTTGTGTTGTTAATTTTAAGATATGAATTTCGTAGGTTCAAAATTTTTAAATGATAAATTTTAATTATAATAGTTATACATATGGTTCCCGTGATATTTTATGAAAAGTGGGAATTTAATTAGAAAATGTCGAAAAGATAATACATTTTATCTGAAAAAGGTAATCGATAAGTTATTAGTAATTACAATATTTTATTAAGTAGAACATGTAAGTTTTACCTGAAAAAAGAAATAATTAGTTATTGAAAAATAATAAAAGGTAACAAGATCTATATAAAAAGTACATTGATTAGTTATTTATAATTTTATTCCCATATTTTGTAATATTAATATTTTGGCTTTAATATAATAATATAAACAGATATAAGTAAGGATATTTAGATGAAACTATACTAAAATATAAGTAAGGATAATTAAGTGAAAAATGATGTACCAAAATTTTTAATATTTCAACTATTATAATATAATATATATTATAGGTCATTGTTCTAGAGAGAATCTTATTATAGGGTGTCCAGAGAGAACCATTGGTTCTATTGTAGACTCGTATACAAATTTTTTATTTAAAAATTTTTAAAATATGAAATATGATTCTTACCTTACACTTAGCTAATTAAAAAATTATAATTATTATAAAAGCGATCAAAGATAACTCTTAAATTATATTACAATCATATTTTATTAATTTTTTTTATACCATTATCATTCTACAATATTATTAGCTAACAATTCTGATTAAATATTTATGAAAATCAACCTATATAATAATATATAAGGAATTGTTTTGGTTTTAATGTATGTTAATAAGAATCAAAAGTCATAATTAAGTTCTTTGATTAGACTAATTTATGCTGGTAATTTTTTTTTTAAAATTTAATTTAGTCCAAAATATTTATAACAATTTTATCTTATTTTTCATGTCTCATTTAAATCGGTATATAATCAAATGGTCCTTTGATTAGATTTTTGCTTTATTGAGCCGTTTTTATTGTAATTAGTATTGTAAAATTGTCTTTTAGATTTTTTAGGATCTCTTTATTTCTATTCTAAGAATTGGAAAGTTTTATCATTTAAATTTTCACGAACATCTTCACATATTCTAGATGAATTTTTTTTTGGATAAAAGATTATGAATGTTGTATTTTGATCTTATTTTAGGGTTTCGCACAAACCAATTCATATTTTATTCTACATTATTTTGGCAGGATAAAAAACGGAATGAGTATCGTCGACAAGAAAAATAGGAAACTGAAATTTTCTTTTTAATCTTTGTCGGGTCTCTTTTTCTTTTGTCTAATATAACCCTGATTTTTTATTTTATTTTTTGAATTTCTCCGTTAGTCCCGTTAATTGGATTTAATGTTAGTCATCAAAATAAAAAGCGCTTGAAAAGTATAATCACTTTTTGTTTTTTTTTTCTAAAATTGCAGTCATCAAATTGTTGTATTTTACAAACTATAGTCTTCGAAATGCATTTAATTCATTTATAAAAAACTAATTTAAATTTTATTTGAGTAAGAAATGTTTAAATCAACGCTCTGTGCCCCATATGTAATCTGATCCCTGAATCTATTTTACATACATTGGTAACATGCTCTTTCGCTGAAAATTGTCATCAACTAAACACATTCTCCACAGTCCAAGGAGAGTTTAACTCTTTTGCACAATGACTGCAGTTATTGTTCGATCACAGAAAACAGGTTGAAATTCATATTCAGGTGACAATTTGTTGGTTATTGTGAAAAAATCGGAATGATTTAATATGGAAGCAACATAGTATTGACTCTTCAGAATTGGTAAACTCGGTGTTATCTATTCTTAACCAATGGCGATCTGTTCAAAACAGAAACTATGACTGCTTTTTGGGTTTTATGATTCCAGAAGATGGTCAAGAACAGTGGCATTCTCCAACCACTACTCCATAGATTGGTTATTGCAACGCGCACCTTAAAAATTGTTTAAAAATCGTTGCTATTTAGTGATAAGTTTTGACAAATTGAAAAATATTTCAATGTTTTTTAAAATCGTTACAATTGATTTTAATTTATGCAAAATTTGAGTTATATTGCAACGAATATAGATAAACGTTACTCCCTCCGTCCCATTTTATGTGAACCTCTTTCCTTTTTGGGACGTCCCAAAAAGAATGAACATAATATACTTACTATTTTTGAACACTACTTTTCACTATTACACCCACTACTTCTCCATTTTTTTATTAAATAAACATTATTACACACACTATTTTTCTCCACTATCTCAAATCTATTATTAAATATTGATAGGTCCCACCACTTTACCCACTTTTCAACTAACTTTACTCTTTTTCTACAACATTTTCTTAATCTCCGTGAAAGTCAAACTAGTTTATTCAAAATGGGACGGAGGTAGTATTATTAGTTCAAAATTTTGGGGCAAATTTGGCGGGCTTGTTAATTCTTTTTGCCCGGGCTTTCAAAAATAGACATTGATTAAACATTTGACTCAAAAAAACACAACAAAGACACAACATACACCAGGGAGAGAGAGACGAGGCGAGAGAAGACCAAGTGAGAGAGATGTCTCAAAATCGACTCTACCCTGAAGATTCAAGCTCAAAGAACACTCAAGCTCGAAAAAGGTATCTTCTTTTGTCAAATCGATTTTAAACACGAAGAAGGTTTGTTCCCCCAAACTTTTTCCCCAAATTGAGTTTCAAATCAAGTTTCATTTATAATTCAGGATTGTATTGTTTTGTATTTGTATATTGTTAGTTAGGGTTTAATGTAAGTTTTTTAAGTTACAAATTAATGTTTGTATACGTATGTTTGAATTTGGGGTTATCTTTTTTTGTTTCAATTTAGGGCTCTTTGAAATTGGGGTTTTTTTTTGTTCAAGTCCTGTTCTCGCAGGAACTAGCCTGGTAAATTGAGACTAAGAATGGAATGTAATCATTGTTGTCAATTTATTTGAATAAGATTCTTTAGTACCCCGTACTTTATCTTTGGTAAGTTGTCAATTTGTGATTTCTGGAGCTTTAAAATTTGTATGATAAGTTGATACTTTAGTTTCTTGTTTGATTAAATATCTTTTAATGAGCCTTTTCTTGATAGCATTTTTAGGATAGTTGCTTATGTTCTAATTTTCAGTTTATAAGAAAATTACTTTAGTTTGTGTTTTGTGTTACTTTATGTTTGTGTTTGGCTGTTAATTTGATGGAAGTCTGTATACTAGTTTGCATTACCTGCAAAATAATATCAAGCTTGTGATGGGTACTGGAAATGGTTCGCTCAGGTATTGATCTCTTCCTAGATAAGAGTTTATATACCAATCGACAATATAAAAATGTCATTTTAGTTCTCCATTCAGTTTCCTTCTACTGTTATTTACAGATTCCTTGACGTGGTCCAAGGTCAAAAACTTCATCTGTGGAGGACGGAATCTTTAGAAGCTAGTTTCCCTTCTCTGTTCTCTTCTATATGCTCGTGCGGCTCTGACAAAATGCAAGCTGGTGGGAGTGCAGCTTCGCCATCATGGGTTGCATCTGGACTGAGTTCTGGTAAATGCAGGTTGCTTGATGTGAGAAGTGGCCATATTATTGCCTCGTGGCAGGCTCATGATGGATATATTACGAAGGTATATTCATTCTCAAGAATTGTATATATGCTTGATTAAAGAACATAATTCATCGTGTCCTTTTCTAAATGCAGTTGGCTGCACCAGAGGACCATTTGCTAGTGTCTAGCTCTCCTGACAGGACATTAAGAATATGGGATTTGAGAAGGTAATAGACACCAGTAATGTCTGTGCCATTGGTCCATTTTCAAGTACAATTAGTACCAAGAAGTGAACGAGTAATACATGACAGCGATAAAATGTTTATTTCTCACACCTGATGGTTGTAAAAAAAAATACTTAATTAATGAAGAAGAGAAAGTTAGTTTCCAATGAAGGTTTTTAGACAGTGCAGCCAACTCTTAGAAAACTACTTACTACTATTACAGGGCAGAACAGATGACATTGTGGTTTTAATCCTTTGAAAATTTGATGATTTCCTTAGAAGTTTGCATGGTTTAGTATTTTGCACAACTGGATGTACTCGTTTACATTGCTCCTGCAGCATTGTGCATGAAGGAAAGAGGTCGCATATGTTATTTAACTCTTTAAAAAAGTCATAAATAATAATATATTAGCTCAGTTGTAGCCAGCACAGTTGAATTGTTATTTATAACACAATTGATCATGGGTTTATTACTTGGGCTAGATGATGTGTTCTTTGAGTTTGAATCTTGACACGTTGCTGGCAGAAGAGACACCTAAGGTTAAGCCCAAGAAGCCAATTGCAGGTATTGCAAGACTTCTCACTCTTCTGATGTTATTATATAAGCATCCTGGTATGCGACCTATGTCATACTATCCTACTTGGTACAATGCACTTTCACTGAAATTATTCACCATGACATAATATCTAACATCTTAATGGATGAAAACGTTTCAGGCTCATGTTAAGGATATTGTCTTGGCAAAGTTTATTGGTCCGCATATCCAATATGTCTCATGTCTGTGGTTGCAGGTTTGTATGGGCTATTTTGGCCCAGGTATAAATACAATCAGATAATTTGTAACTCTTACATTTTAATCTAAGAGTTAATTCCATTCTGTATCCCTTTGGTTTCGGCCAACTACAATTTTTACCCATACTTCACATAATTGCACTATGCATCCCTTTACTAATTTTGGCGCGTCAATTTGCACCCCTTTGGTCTATTTTGACCATTACCGTTAAAAATAGCAGGGGTAATTTCAGAATTAAAAATGTTAAATAGCAGTTTAACCCTTGAATTATTACACATTTTACATATGAATCCTTTTATTAATTTTTTTCGTTCCCTTTTGTTCAAAACCTCCCCTACCCCCTTGTTTATTATACTCACAGACCCAGTTCCTTTTGGCTCTGTTTTTAATCGTCGACAAACCTCTTCCTTCTCCCCTGTCTCATTCCCCTTTCTTTTCTCATTCTTCTTCACTGTAAATATTTGAATGAGGTATTGAGTCGAGTTACTGAGTTGAGATCTTCGCTGTTGTTTTGTTTGTTGATTGTCTGAGTTCGTAGTGGTTTCGTAATTTGGTGACAAATTTTGACGAGGCTAGTCGATTGGATATGTTTATTTTCGTTGGAGATGTTGAATGATTCCATGTTGCTGTTAATTGTGTCTCTGATTTTTTCACTTGTATATGCCAGTTTTTTGAGTCGACTCACTGTTAGGAGTCTAATTTCCGTCCGAGTCAAATTGCTGAGTGTATACAAACAACAACAGTGAAATTTAAAAATCCCATGTCAAACAGTGAAATTGCTGATTTCCTTTTTGCACCTGGGATATAGTAAATTTCATTATTCTTAACCAAACGGACCATCAAGATAGCAACTTATATGAAGTAACATAAATTTCAGGGGAGTATTAATAGAGCATCATATACATTTTATCAATAAATCACACTGATAGAAGAGCAATGATATGTACTACTCAAACAAAACACACAAATTTGGTGAAAGAGGCCCAGGCATTGTTGTTTAAAGGCTCTGCATAGTGCTTAGCAAGCTTTTCTGATGGCCCATTCCTAGTGACAATAGCTTGCACGAAGAAACCAAACATGGAGAATATGGCAGGCTTCCATTCTTGAGTTCTTTTACATAGTACTAACTCAAAAGATGATTTTACGCTTGCCACTTTAATGTTAACGGACTAATTTGACGGAAGATAGTGAAAGAGGTGCAAATTGAACCGCCAAAACATGTTGTGGGATGCAAACTGAAATTATATGAAGTTTGAGTAAATATTGCAATTGGTCAAAACCATTGGGATGCAATATGCAATTAACTCTTAATCTAAATGTTCATTTGTATTTTTGACTTTAAGTAAATATATATATTCGTTAGATGTTGCTTTCTATTTCATACTTCAATTTATATGGTTGTATGCAATTATTCCTTATTTTGATTATGCAGGAAAATGGACCTTAACTTCTTGGCATTTGGTATAATTTGATAGATAAGTGCAAGTAGATTGACAGCAAGCTAAATAAACTATGTGGCTGCAGGTTCATTGACATCCTCATTTAAGGTCAGTGCAGGTCACAAAAATAATGCCTATATGTCTGCGGTATGATAGGAATGTCAGGTTACACAAAAGAGTTACTCCTTTTACTTATTGAACATTTCTTTCCTTTTATTATACCTTAAATATAGATGCATGTCAGGCCCCTTGAGATTAATGTGGTATTCTACACATCAGAAATTACAAGCCCAGTTCACTGTTCTTAATTATTTACTTAAGATCTCTGTTCTTTCATTGATACTTCCTACTCCAGTTCCCTACATTATTTCTTTGGCTATATGTTTTTCTCCTAGAACTTTTATAATAGTTTCTTTTTTTTACTGCATGAGTAGTTGCTGCTGTTGCTGATGGCCTAAAGGCCTGGGAGTTGCTGAAAGGAAGGCCACAAAATGTAGTCCTTATACTGACAGAAGTGGAGCTGCCATCTATCTCTAGATTTGCTCTACTTACATTGATCGCATAGTATGATGTTTTGTAAAAATATTCCTGTAATAAGTAAGATGATGAGGGCGACGAAGATGATGAGAATGGAGAAGATGTGGATGCATATGAGGCAGATGGAGAAGAAGCGCTGCCACATGATAACCTTAAGTTTAAATTATATGTTAATAGTTGGCTTGCTTTATCCTTTTTGTCTAATTAGTAGTGCAACCAAGTGTATGCGGCATAGTCGGTTTGATAACTAATTAAGTGTATGCGACAAGACTTTTGTCATTTTATCTTCACTTACCTTTTGGATGGTTTCTATGACGATGTCATAATTGTAATGATGCTACTTTTGAACTGTTGGTAATTAGTAATTTCTATGAAATGATATTAATGTTTGGTTTTGCTTGGATTTGTGGCTTTTTATGCCTGGCTAGTTGTATTTTCAAAGAAAATCATTCATTTTCATTTTTATAAATTGTTGCAATTGGGTCCAAATATGTTGCAAATAAACATTACAACAGCTATAAAATTATTGCAATAAGGGTATAAATTGTTGCAATCAGTCTAACAAATTCATTGCAATTGGACTAATATTTGTTGCCTTAAAGTGATTTGTTTGCCAACCATTTGTTACTGCAATGATTTTTAAACGTTGATAAAGATTATAAAATGTTGCTACATGCCTGTATTGCAATGATTTTTAATGTTGCTGTATGGTACTCAAATTGTTGCTAAATGGCTCTATTGCAACAGGGGCGGATGCAACGGTGAAATTTTTGACATTCGTTGCAATAAAGTCTACTACAACAAATATTGGCCTTAAGACAATGTATTTGTGGTGTTGCAATATGCAATCTATGTTGTAGTGAGCGTTAAATAGTGTTAAGATCAACATCGATGCAGTTCTCTTTGAAGATCCAAAGCGGTACAGTCATGCTTTTTATTCTGTTCTTTGTAAAGATTTGTTTCAGTAGTAAAATCTTTACTTTCGTGGCAAAAAAAAAATGAATCGTATTAGTATTGTAGTATCAATCAATATATATATAATTCCTGAAGTATTATACTTATCTAAATTACCAACTCTACCCCTGAGTTAAGTCTAACCTTAGTAAATGTTAGTTATAATCAAGGTTAATAATGTCTTTTACATATTTATTTTCATTCTCCATCTCTCCACTTATTCTCTCCCTCTTCCTCATTCTTTATTATCCCACCACTTATTCTCTCTCTTTCTCATTTCTTAATTATCTCCCATTTATTCTCTCTCTCTCTCTTCTCCATTTCTTAATTATACACTAGGGCATTAACTTATTTTTCACTCTTTTTATTATTTTCCGCTATTTTTCAATATTTTTCCTTCAAAATTTTAATATAACATCAATATTCAATCAAAATATATGTACCTGCCTTCCAATTACCAACCATGTCCTTTTGTTAAATCCAAGTTAAGTTAATTAATATTATAACAAAGTATAGTTTAGTCTTTTCATCAATAAAATTTTTCATGCTTGATGATTTCGACTATATTTAACTACTTATCCCTCCATTTATGTCGTTTTTTTTAAATGATTCTATATTTGTCTTTGAACAAGATTTTCTACAATAACTTCAATTTTTTTGTTACCACTTTGCATAATTCTACACTAAATTATCCTAAACTTAATTATAATAAATTTTATATCCATTGATACTTTATATTTATATCCACCATTTTCAAATTTGATCCAAATTTAATTTCGTCAAACCTTTAATCAATATGGTATTATAATATTTAAAATTTATATTTTGTAAAATAACCAAAATTTGCATCAATAATTATATAAGTATTTAATTAAAATTACATCGAATAAAACAAAAAATACTATAACATATAAAAAAACGTTCTAACATGTATATTTTTATGATATCATTTGAAAATGATATAATCAATATATATGTAATTTCTCAAGTAACCCGCCTATTTAAATTGCCAAGAGTGAAATCTAACCTTAGTTCATGTTCAACATAGTTAAGGTTATTAATGTATTTTAAACATTTATTTTTACTCTCCATCTGTCCGATTATTTTATCTTTTTCCCCTTTCTTATTACCCTCTACTTATTCTCTCTTCTCCATTTTTTAATTATTTACTATGCCACTTACTTATTTTTCACTCTTTTTTTAATATTATTTTTCACTAATTTTCAACTTTTCTCATTTCTCATATTTTCTTCCAAATTACCAAGTATCAATATTCAATCAAAATATATGTACTCACCTTACTAAATTAAGTTAATGAATATTATCTCTAATAAATTAAAAAGTTAATTAATATTATAATAAAGGATAATTTATTGAGGTTTTTTGATAAATAAATTGTTAAAAGTAAATTTTTGCAATTTTACTTTTTTTAAGAAAGGATATTTGCAAATTTACCATCTTAATGGCAATTATACAAATTTCTTCCTAAAAATTGCAAAAATATTATTTTTCTTCAACAAACATCACTAACAGGTCAAAAGGTTATTTCAATTTCTTTCAATTCAACACTCTCTTATATGCACACGCAACATTACATATTCAGGCGACGATGCCTTTGCCGTTCTCTATGCTGACGTTGATTCCGACATTACCGCCGCTATTCAGGTACTTCTCTCTCTCTCTCTCTCTCTCTCTCTCTCTCTCTCTCTCTCTCTCTCCCTCCCTCCCTCTCTAGATCTATTTAGGGATTTTAATTTGACTGATTTAATTTTGTGTGAAATTGATTAGTTAGAAAGCTGAGTCAGCAATTACCGGATTTTAATTGATTTTGTGTGGATTCGGTTGAAGTTCCGGCGGTTTCTGCCGGAGTTGAAATTGTCACATGAGTTGATGAATCGACAGTTGAGATAGTGATGCTACATTCGGTGCAGGCCTGCGGCCCCGATCGGAGGAGAAGGTGATGGTGGTGGTGGTGGGTGGTGGTGGATGGTGGTGGGTCGGGAAGGTCGGGTCGTAGGCGGTGGAAATCAGTCGGGGTCGGGGATGGCCGAAAAAAGACGATAGGACTTGGGAGGTCGTATTATTGCAAAGAAGGTGGAGAAATGGGCCTCCTGCCGTAGAATTGCAAATAAATCAGAAGTACCGTATATTTGCAAAGTGAAGTTGAAATAGCAGTATATTCAATAAATTCTCTAATTTATTCTTATTATCAATAAATATTTTCATAATCGTTGATTCCGGCTTCGTTCAACTACTGATCCTTCCATTACGTCCTTTTTCGGAAATACATGTTGTATTTTGTCTATTGATACTTTATATGAGTATCCTGGGTCTGAGGATGTCCTCAGTAACAACCCTAACGTTAAGACATAACAAGTCAGGGATATTATTGTAAATACAGGAAGGTAATTTCTATTATTACAAAAATGCCATTCACCATTTATATTAAAAATCAATATAATCTCAAGTAAGTGCCTTGAGGTCAACCTCAGGGCCATTTATCTCTACTTAATATTTATATCCATTATTTTTAAATTTGATCGAAATTTAAATTTTCAAACCTTTAATTTTTTTTGAAGAAAACGTACTTGCATTACTTAAATATTATCTCTCTCGAGTACATGATTAATATAATCCGGAGGAGTGACATGCCACTCTCCAAGGCCTGACATAGAATGCACAGCTTTTGCTAACACATGAGCCACACAATTCGCAGATCGATACACAAACTCTATTAGCACGTGATAAAAGTGCTTCAATAACTGAATACAATCAAAAGTAATGGTATGAAAGTATGACTCCCCCCCTCGACCATTACACGCTAACACCAGCTCCTTCGAATCAGACTCAAAGATACAGCACTTCAACTCCAATTCCTCAACCCATGACATTGCCTCCTTAAGACTAATGGCTTCAGCCTCTCTCGGACTCCAACTGCCCTCTACTCGACTACACCGAGCACCCACAAAACGCCCCTGTGAGTCACGAACAACACAACCAATCCCTACACTACCATCTACCACACCAGATGCATCACAATTCACCTTAAACCATCCTTCTGCAGGCTTCCTCCAGTTTTCTCCAGCCATATGCATTCCTTGATTTGTAGTCCTGTTACTTACTTTCTGTTACTTACTTCCTGAGCTTCTCTCCAGTCGTGAAGCAAGTTTCGTGTTGCAGCTAACACTCAAAAAACTGACCCATTAGCTCTCTCCCACACCCACTTATTCCTCCTGTTCCAAATGCTCCAGCAAATCATACCAATTAACACACATTGCTCGACTGAACACACAGCAGAACACCGCCTGATCACCTCAAAAGCAGACTCCATTGGTGCAAAATGGACCACATGCTTAACTTCCGAAGTTTGCCATACAGTCTTGGCAAAATCACACCCAAACAGCACATGGCCATCAGTTTCAATCTCATTCCGACACCAAGGACAATACATACTGACATCAACTCTTTTCATAGCCAACATATTAGTTGTAGGCAAACACCCTCGACACACCCTCCACAGGAAATTTCCAATCTTACCAGGAACCTTCAATGACCACAGTTGGTTCCAGAACCTCACATGATTACTAACAAATTCTCCTGTCAACCACCTGTAACAGCTCCTAATAGTAAACACACCTCTTTCATCTCTTATCCAGAACCACGAGTCTTCCTTCTCTTCCACAGGAATTGGTATACGCGTAATGAGTTCAAAATCTCTGTCATTACAGATATCTCTAATAACTTCTAGATCCCATCGATTCCTCCAAGTTCCATAAAACTATTAACTGTAGCATTTTGAATCTGAGAAGGCATATCAGTAGACATAAAGCCATTATCAATATCTGGTAACCACTGAACATTCCAGATTTTTGTATAAACACCATTCCTAATCTTCCTCCGGCATCCCGATTTAATCGCATCCTGGGCACTCACAATACTTCGCCAGACAAAACTAGGATTTACTCCTACCTCTGCATCTAAAAACTCCGTATTAAGGAAATAACGAGCCTTCATTATTGCAGACACCAAAGGGTTTTCATTATTTAGAATCCGCCAACCTTGCTTGGCCAACATAGCAACATTAAAACTCTTCAGACTTTTCATACCCAATCCACCAGCGCATTTCGGAGTACATAATTTATCCCACGCCATCCAGCTAATGCCCTTACCATTTGCTCCTCTCCCCACCAAAACCCGTTCATTAGCTTTTCTATAGCCTCACAAACACCATTTGGAATCAATAAAATAGACATCCAAAAATTTGGTATTGTTTGCGCAGCCGATTTCAACAACGTAATCTTGCCAGCCTTCGAGATATCCTTATTCATCCACCCATGTAATTTATGTCTCACTCGATCCGTTAAGAAGCCAAACACCTCATTTTTATTCTTTCCTATACTCATAGGCATACCAAGGTACGTTCCTGGCGTACTTACTTCCTCAACCTCCAAGCTTTCACAAACGATTTCTTTATCTGCAGAACTTGTATTCGGACAAAACACAATACTAGATTTAGAGTAATTAACAGCCTGCCCTGAAATTCGCTCATACCTGTTCAAGATCGATTTCATAACACCTGCCTCCGTTCGTGATGCCCTGAAGAAGAAATAACAGTCATCCACGAACAAAAGATGAGACACACTTGGCGCTCCACGAGCAACTTTACATCCATGTAACAAACTATTATCCTCATAATTTCTAATAATAGCAGACAATCCTTCAGCACACATAATGTACAAATAAGGGGAGATGGGATCCCCCTGTCGAACTCCTCTCTGTGGTTGAACTTCACCAAATAATTCCCCATTACGTAAGAAACTATAGGACACCGTCGTAACACAAGTCATTATTCTGCGAATCCAATCCAAGTGGAAACCAAATTTAGATAACATTTTTTCCACAAAACTCCATTCCAATCGATCATATGCTTTCGAAACATCAATTTTCAACCCCGCCACACCTGTTTTGCCTTGAGTCTTCCTATGGATGTAGTGATTGATTTCAAATGCTACCAAAGCATTATCAGTCAGAAGACGTCCCTCAATAAAAGCACTTTGGCTTTCGGAAATAATAGATATCAAACATGGTTTTAATCTATTTGTCATTACTTTTGATAAAATCCTCATGAGTACATTGCATAATGAAATTGGCCTAAAATCTGACATTTGCTTCGGGCTCTAACCTTTGGGATCAAACAAACCAATGTATGATTTAACTCTCTTGGCAGCTCTCCAGTTGCAATAAACCTTTGACAAAAACGCACCACATCATCCCCCACAATGTTCCAATAAGTTTGGATAAAAGCTGGGTTAAGTCCATCAACTCTTGGGGACTTTTCTGGAAACATAGCAAAAACTGCCATCTTTACTTCATCTGCTGAGACAGGAAGCATGATCTCAGTATTCTATTCTTCCGACACCATACGAACTTTCTCTCTCTCCAGCAAACCTTCTTCCACCTCTCCTGCTTTGAACAACCCCGTAAAGTAATCTGTAATAAATCCTTGAATCTCAGCATCAGATTCCTTCCAGTCACCATTCACATCCTTGATCTTCTTTATACTATTGTGCTCTTTCCTGCTCGAAGCATATTTATGAAAAAAATGTGTGTTTTTGTCACCTTCCTTCAACCAAAACTGCTTCGCCCTCTGCTTCCAGTAAATTTCTTGTTTTTCCATTAAGCATAAATATTCCCAACGCACTTTATTATACTGTAAGACTCCATTCGAATCCCTTCTCGATCTGAGCTTCTTCATCTCTCTTCTACAGGACTCCATCTTCGCCCTCATCTCCT
This sequence comes from Saposhnikovia divaricata, assembly GCA_036435485.1. Taxonomy (NCBI): domain Eukaryota; kingdom Viridiplantae; phylum Streptophyta; class Magnoliopsida; order Apiales; family Apiaceae; genus Saposhnikovia; species Saposhnikovia divaricata. Next base: position 60,550,891 of record CM071595.1, on the reverse strand, counting down.
TAAGTAAACCCCCTCCCCACTCTTCTTATTTTGCACAACACCTCACCATCTTCTCCACAATATCGTCTACTCCCTCCATATTCCAACAGTGTTGGACGATATTTCGACATTCCCCATCCTTAATCCAGCTATTCTCAAACCTGAACCTTCTTTCCCTCGGTTTATACACCTGTCTATTCAAACAAATGCATAAAGGCAAATGGTCTGAAGTTGAAACTTCTAAAACACGAACCTCAGCTGTAGGAAACCAATCCTTCCACACGTCACTAGCCAATCCTCTGTTTAAACGTTCCTGAACCCATCTGCTACTCCCCCTAAACCTCTCCCATGTAAACTTTTCACCTACAAAACCCAAGTCAGATAGCCCACAATCTATCAATGTCTGATTAAAGCCTTCCAACAAAAACCTCGGATGTGGACGACCTCCTTTTTTCTCATCTAAACTTCCCAAATCTTTAAAATCTCCAACTATACACCATGGAAGTGCTGATCGTTGAGATAAATCCTTTAACAGATTCCATGAATCCACTCTCCTACTCCTCTCAGGGTAACCATAGAAATCGGTATAGCGCCACCTGCCCACTTGCTCATTGAATACCTCAAAATTAATGTAGTTTGACGTAATTGACTTAATTACCACACCCCCTTCATTTTTCCAAAACAGAGCTAACCCACCCCCATGACCCAGGGCATCCACTGAATGATAACCAGCAAAACCTAACGAAGTACACATTTTTTTATTTTATTTTCTTTAACTAAAGTCTCGCATAAAAAAATAATACTGGGCCAAACTTGTTTACTGATTTCCTTTAGAAATCGAACTGCTCATGGGTTGGCCAGTCCACGACAGTTCCAAGATAAAAGACTCATAATGTTAAGTGGGCCTGGAGTCCAGAACCCACCACTTTGCCGTTTTTTGACCCATTCTTTTCCAAATCCTCCATAACGAAATTATCATTTTCTCCTACAATTTCTCCCTCTAATATATCCTCCACACGCCTCCTTTTTAAATCTGTAACCGCTACTTCCCTCAAATTATCTTGCCCTCCCACATCTCCATCTGATTTTGAATTTGATTTCCACTATCCCCTTTCCCTAAATCTCGCTATTTAACATTAACCACATCTATACTCCCATTGATTTCGCTAAAAACCCCGTCAACCTCCATGAATTTCGCTGCATATCGCTCTCCTCCTCCATCCTTACCTGTGTTTGATGTTCCAGAAAAATTACTGCTTAATGACCATGCACTATTCCCATCAGTGTTATTACGAAGCCACCTTGACCCTGTATTCACATTAGCATTCTTCGTTGGTGCACGAAGCCACGACCCATAAGCTTTCACAACTTTCTTGTCCGGATTTACGTATACTACGTTACAGTCACGTTCCGAATGACCGAGCCTTCCACACACAAAACAAAACGTACTAAGCCGCTCATATTTAAAATTAATCCAACTCCCATCTGCTCATTCTCGCTTTATTTTCATTCTCCTCTTAATTGGTTTCTCCACATTCATAGCCACCCTAACCCGTACATATGACTTCCAAGCTCCATCAAAATTATTTGAATCAGATTTTATATACCTCCCAATCGATGATCCAACACTCTTAAGTACATTCTCAGACAAGAAACCTCTTGGGACATCATATACCTGCACCCACATCTCTGTTACCTTCAACTCCACCGTATGGGGATTCTCATCTGCTTGTAATCGATTAAATACCAATAATGCCTGTTCAAACGACCATGGCCCTCCATCCACCACTTTCTGCAAATCCATTTTATGAAAAAAGACAAATGAGTAACGAAAACCTCCCAAATCATGAATTTCCATGCCCTCCTTCGGTCTCCATAGATTAGCAATAACATTTTTCATAGCATTAACATTGATGTTCTTCTCCGTTAAGAAATTCCCCACCAAAACAAATGTTTGCTTCTGCTCTACCACCTCGTTATTAGCCACCACTATTTCTTCATCTTCTTCATCCTCAATGACAAGATTAGCATACATCTCTTCCAAAGCATTTTCAGTTCGTGCCATAGATGCGTTTATACTAACAGACTGATAAAGTGATTAAAATAGATAGAGAACCTGTTAAAATAACAGACAAAACTTGCCAGAGAGCAAGACAGGAAAACTTGCCAGAGAGCAAGACGGGTCAATAAGATACATTGTACTTAAGTGCTATAATAATATTTAAAATTTATATTGTGTAAAATAACCAAAATTTATATCAATTAGTATATGTTTGATTGAAATTACACTGAATAAAACAAAAAAATATTATAATATATATAAAAAAAGTTTTAACATGTACACATTTATGACATCATTTGAACATGATATAATGCCACAACAAGTACTTAAATATTTTATCTATCTTAGAATTATTTATAATGTGAATTTCAACTTACACGGAATCATATTGTAAATTCACATTATAAATAATATAAACTTTCACTTAGCACTTGAATAATAAATTACGATTTTAGTTTAAAAATGATAAATTACATAATTTAGTAATTAATGTTAGAATCTTTGAATAAATTTGAAATGTATTACTTTATTTTTTGTAACTCCTACATTATTTTTATAACTTATGATTTTTAATTTTGTAACTCACACAATAATAGTGCATTAGTGATTTGTTTATTATGGTGTATAAGTTACAAAATTAATTAATATGTAAGTTACATATTTTTACTCCTATATAAGAGACGTTGACATCATGGTTTATACACAAAAAAAATTACCAGTTTTCCATAGCATATCTTGCATTCTTCTTAGAGCTATAGGTTCGTTTTCTGTGAGATAGTAACGATATTTGTTTGGTTCGTAGGAGGAGGGTATAAGGTGCTTAAGACCACCTCGTTGTATCCTGGGATCTGGGAGATGGAAGCCATAACACACATAAGGAAGGGGCTTATCTATTTTAAGGACAGCATGATTTTCACGTGCCTCAAATAATTTTTCGATATTTTTCTTGTTATAATTTTAATTTCAGGTATTATCTCTTTCTCTACATCCTACAATTAAATCTCATAGTAAAGTAAGATGTGAATAATGTACCAGCATGACATATTACCATGACTTTAAAATTTAAATAGTAAAAATTACAATTTAATTATTATTTCACTTAGGTGATTGCATTATTAATTTAAAATTGATAAATTGCATAATTTAGTAATTAAATCACATAATAAGGTATCATGTGAATGAGTGAATGATGTACCATATCTTATGCGGAAAAATACGGGATATGACTCACTTTTGGTCCGAATTCTCCTATACAAGAAGTACCCGGGGAACTTATTACCAGAATAAATCAACTTATTTTAAGATAAAATTAAAGATTCTTAATTTTTTTCCTGAAAAAATTAACTTTTTTTTTTTGTAATTTATTGAATCTCAAACATACATTAAATACTTGTATAAAAAGAAATTATCAAAATATGAAATTTTTACACGAAAATAAATTCATAAGGACTTAAAATAATTATAGCCAAACAGGCACACGATATCATATATCACTTTTATTCATTGGATACACTCTATTACTATCTATTAAGCATCAATACAATGACAAAGATTACCATTTTAATGGTTGTGAAGTTACTATTTTACCCATATATTTTTAAAGATTACAAAAATGTCATCATTTAGTAATTATGTTAAAAATTAGTGAAATTATGTTAGTGTTAGAAATCGAACGACTAATCTTCACTTATCAAACTTATGACATAACCAACTGTGCTACATTTAGTTTTGAGTTTTGTTTAAAAATCCTATAAGATAAACCACATATTCGCTCCATGTCTCCTCGTTTTCTATTATTTATTTTTGAGTAAATGAAACGTTCGTTTATATTATTTCTAGAATACTGGATAGCATAAAATTATAAATAAAAAATTTAATCGAATGAATATACCCAACAATTCTCTTTTGTCATTCTAAATGATTGATATAAAAAATAAAATTTTAGATTATACATAAATGTAACCGAGTCCAAAAAAAGGATTTATTTACATTCGATTCCATGTAGATATTAAATTATTGAAAAAAAATATTTGATTTTAAGAAATATGTGAATTTTAATTATCAAATCGTACATAATTAATAATTACATCAAATAACTTTTAGGTATATAAAATTTTAAACATTTGAGTTATATTAGACGGTTTTGGTCGGCCAACTATTTGGACTTTTAATAATATAAATGTATGATTAGTCTAAAAAAAATAAAAATTTAAACATTTAAGAAAAATAATTGAAATTCTGTTAAAAGGATGAAAACTCTAAAAATATGATCACTCGACTACAAAGTATGATACATATGAATTTTTACGTAATATAGTAAATTGATCAATATAATAGATAATGGTTAAATTATAACATACACTTAGATTAGTATACAATGAAATCAAAAATTTTAATTTTAGATTTCATATAAATGCACAGGTCATTAAGGTCTCTAATCATATTTTACATCGATTTAAAAATTTGTAGTTGAATTAAAAAAAATAATTTGAAATTATAATATAAAACATGTTTCAATTTTCTCAATTTTTAATAGAACTTCGGTGTTGTGTAATAAACATTAGACTAAAACTAAACGTTTAAGTTTAAAATGTATAAATGTATATGTTACAAAAAATTGATCGAGACAACCACAAGGATGACTTTTACTCAATATTAAGAGATTTTGTAATACATCTCAAGGTATAGTCTTACATATACGATCGATTTTTTACAACAAAATCAAATGAGTTTACAAACACCTATATTATACATGGACTATTTTACTAAAATCATTATTTATGTTATACTTAAATGTTCAATTTGATAAAGTTCATTTCACGTCATTGAAAACTAAAGTAATAATTTAACAATTATAAGTATTCATGGGCAATGTTACATTGCGCCAGGAGCAATGTTACAATGCCCCAGAATAAATTCGAAATCTTATCTTTTATCATATTTTAAATTACAAAATTATCTCAATATATGTATACATTTTAAACGAGAAATTAGTTCAGCGTCCGTGCCTTGCACGGGCTTTTACGCTACTTTCAAATAGTTACGTACCACACAGATTTCCATAAATAAAAAATATGTATATGGACATAAATGAAAATATTGAATGCTCCACATGTCAAAGACATAAATTATTTTTATGGATATTCACAAAAATACCCAACTTTTTGAAAATATTTTCAAAAATATTATTTGTAGATCGTGTTACAAATGTTGCAGACTATGTTACAAATATTGCATTTGGGGTTGCAAACCATATTGCAATATTCACAAAAATACCCAAATTTTTTGAAAATATTTTCAAAAGTATTATTTGTAGATCATGTTACAAATATTGCAGACTAGGTTGCAAATAATGCATTTGGGGTTGCAAACCATGTTGCAAAGGTTGCAACCATATTTTTGAAAAAAGCCCTTATTTTTATGTCGTTATTATTGAAATCTTTTGTTTGATTAATCATTTTATGTTGGTAAATTTCTAATTTTTTTTTGCATTGTAATGCACGACTTATTTTTAATATATATATATATATATATATATATATATATATATATATATATATATATATATATATATTTATAGGCTAGCGTTCAAATAAAAACCAACCTTAGAATAGAAACTAGAAACCTACACTAAATAAATTATATTTCATTTATTTTAATGGCCCCGCTAGAGGCACCTTCACAAAAAACGTTTAAAATTCTTGGCTCTATTCAACAAAAATATAAAAGAAAAAACAAAAAATTTTAAAAAAAAGTTACTGTTCACGTGCCACGTCATCACGTGAACAGTAACTTTTTTTTTTTAATTTTTTTTTTAATTTTTGTTGAATAGAGACAATAATTTTAAACATTTTTTGTATTGGAGTACCCCTAATTTGGTCATTAGATTAGCTTGAAATATTTAATTTAGGTTTAGTTTCTAGTTTCTATTCTAAGTTAGTTTCTATTAGAACAAGACCCTATATATATATATAGGCTATTGTTCTATAGAGTGATAGTGTTAGTGCCCTAGAGACAATGTAACTGTGCTTCTAGCGAGACTATTTTGTTATTTGATGATTATGATTATGGATTATTCTACATTGATTTATTATGTCTTTGTTTACTGCGAAATAAATATTAGAATAATAAATGTCCTTGGAATATGTAACACGTATTCTATATCTTTAAGTATGTGACTTAAAAATGACATTATATAAATAGTGTTAATATTCCTAAATATCCCTAATCGAGCATTAATAGTATGGGACAATTATAATGCATTAAGATTAGTATGTTTGTTGACAGATGACCACATCTCATTGGTCATAGGTATATTGATACCACAGTCAAGAACATAGGTGCTTGTAATATTATACATGGCATTAGATTAACCCGCCGTGAGATTCTACATGTTAATAGTCATTAGAAATACTCACGGTGATAATGGTATAATGATCCTCAGACTTGACATCATTATATTTCTATACAAGGATTAATATACTTTGACTTCATTAAAAGTTACCTTTGACCGGGTGATGATAAAACTGGACATCGGGTATATTATGAGTCGTGTGAGAAATATGAATGATAGATATAGGATTTAACCCTCCTATAATTAGGAGAGATATTATTGGCCTCTTGATTGAGTAAGACTATGAAATGCATGGCCATGCTCAAATATTGATTTGTTTTAATAGTCTACTCATTGATCATGAAAACCCGGATTAAATGTTGAAGAGGATGACTGAAGACATGCCTCGAGTTTAATCTATAATATTTGGTTAAAGAGATTATATTACACGAAAATATTTATCACGAAAGGTTTAATTGGATCACCAATTATTATTATTACTTGGGTAGCAATGATGTATTACTAGATGCCGCTCATTGTTTATAATTTTATTATTGGATATTAAAATTATTGCCAACGTAATAATAACCTAAAGGGTTACACAATAAGAACATATAAGACAAACCTTTATTCAAATTATGAATTTAAATAGTTATTAATTCGAATTATTGAATTAATTAAGTGGGACTTGATTAGTTGCAATATATAATTCGAATTTAATAATAATAAGATTAAAAACCAAAACGGATTGGGTTTGTTGAAGCCCAAAAACGTTTTAGGGTTTTAAGCCCAAATCTCTCTTTATAAAAACATTAAGATGTGATGGTTTAGCGTTAAGTTTTGCTGAATTCGTTTTTCACCTAAACCCTAGCTGCTCTACATCTTAGAGAGGCTATATATATATATATATATATATATATATATATATATAGAGAGAGAGAGAGAGAGAGAGAGAGAGAGAGAAAGAGAGAGAGAGGCATTTTCTTGGCTAGTACCATCTCTGTTGATCGTTGGACGATCGGTGTGTTCGTGTGGACTAATTAGCGATGCAGATCTCATGTAGAGGGCTGTGTGGTGATTGCTCTTGGACCTCCATCTATCAGAATTCGTAAAGCTCTTTACTAGGTATGATTTCGTTTCTTCATAATCAACCACGTCTTATACACGGATCCTAGGGCTAGGTTTTGGATTTTTTTATTGTTTAATCGTTTTTCCGTTGCGTTTGTTTCCCCGAAACCTTTCATAGAAACCCATTTTATGTAGAATTCACTGGATAACCATCTCCGTTAATTTGGACCATTGGATCTAAATCATATCCAATGGTTAATAATAATTGATACATAAAATTAAAAAATTATTATAAAACTACTGTTAATTACGGTTATTGTGTGTATAGATTATACATACATTCACTTTCGCTCTTTATCTCTCTCTCAATCTCTCTCACGTATCTCTCGTATCTTTCTCTCAATCTTTCTCCCTGTAATTAAAACCCGAGATGACGTCTTTGGATTAAGCTCAAATAAGTGATTCTATAGACTTTCAGTCATCATCAGGTTCGAATTTGATATTGTTATTCTTAGTTTTATTTTCGATTTTGATGATTCTACATCCAAATAAGTGTTCACAGTGCCATGAGATTGAGTTTTGTGTAGTTTTGATTCTTTTAGTTTTAATTTACGGTATTGTAGCTGCTTTTTTTGTTAAATTTTATGTAGATTCGCAATTTGATTTGTTATTACAAGTTTCCTTTTCGATTTTGACAATTTTTTTATTTACAGTATAAATTATGTGATTTTGTTGGTTCTATTATAAAAACGAAACAATAATTTTCTTAAGCATGTAGTTTTATTATGTAATTCTGTGTTATAGTTTTGGTTCCAGTGTAGAACCAAATTAGTTCCACGGGAAGAAGTTCTGATTAGAAAGTATGTACTTTTTAAATTACATATTGTATTTGGTTCTATAATAGAATCAAAACAGTTGAGCTAATTTGAGTAGTCATATTAGTTCTTGTTCAATGGTCATGACGTCTACTATCGAATAGAATGGCATCTCATGGAATTAGCATCCTATATTTTTGTTTTTGTTAGTGCTATATTTTTTTGTTTATTATTTTTCCGTCGTAATGTATGGCTTTTAATCACTTGTACTGGTTGTATAGGATACCAAATATCTATTAATTGAGTCTCTGGATTTGTCAATCACTCTTTTGCTAGGTTAAGCTTGTCTATAATAATGTTGGTTCCCTTGTAGAACCAAATTAGTTCCAAAGCAAGAAGTTTCGATTAGAAACTTTTTTTAAATTACATATTTTATTTGGTTCTATTATAGAATCAAATCAATCAATATCTTAAATAAATTTTATTACACAATTGTGTACTATATGTTTTGATTCTACTGTGAAACCAAATTAGTTCCAAAGCAAGAAGTTTTGATTATAAACTATGTATTTTTTTTGAATTATGTATTTTACTTGGTTTTATTATAGAATAAAAATAGTTGAGCTAGTTTGACTAGTTACCAGTTTCATGATCAAGAGCCTCCAACTCTAGTTTCATTTATGAAGAAGGATTCAAGGTTGGTCGATTTTACTACTATTTACACATTTTCTGATGTGTAAATAAATGGATTTTCGAAGAAGAATTTAGTAAAAAGAAGTGTTGGAACTGATATATATACAAAGATGTACTAAGAGATGGAAGCAAAGTGAGAATTGAGATTTATAAAAATACTGCTTCTAGAGAAAATCAAAGGAAGTTTGTTGAAGAATGTCAAGTTCTTATTGAATTATGCCATGATAATTTAGTTCAAGTTCTTGGTTGGTGTGACCATAAAACAAGCAGCATATTATTTTCTCAAAATGGAGAACCAATGATTCCAAGATTTCGAGTCGAGGAACACTACAGCTGCACTAGAAGTAAGTCTGCTCTAATATATATAACCGTGGGCATGGGTTTTTTTCAAAGATTGTTATATCGTATATGCATATTATGCTACTGTTTGTTATATATTTCTAATTTGTTTTATTGTATTAAATAATATGTTAAAATGCAGAGAATTTCTAGTTTTGTGCAACTATTCATATTGAATTTATTTAGAGGATTATATTAACAGTAGCTATTGGTTAGTTGTATGATTTATTTTTAGGTCAGTGACAATTTCCATTTATAGTTGTTTACTTGCATAGAACAATACAAGGAAATGTACATGTAGTTCACCTTTATTGCGCTTTTGAAATAGAACAGATGTGGGACTCAGCAACATTTTGAGTGTGGGCAATACTTAAAACTAAACAAAGAAGTGAACGATACTGTAGAAAAATAACCATACATTTTGTAATGAGCTGCTCACATCAAGCTCTTCATTCCTCACCAGGTTCTGATCAGGTAATGCAAAAGAACTCGACGTATGATTAACTCAATCTGTTTTTCTTGGTTAATTTCTTTGTTTGCCTTCTCTTGCTTGATATATTGGCATTCATAGGCATAAGATGAAAGAGTTTCTATTGATGAAGCATCCCGCCTTGAATCGGATGAATTTGGATGGTCCCGTACCATCAAAGAAAGCACCAAAGAATCCTCGGAAGAGTACTAAAAATGCCAAAAATACAAAAGCAGTTGCTAAACCAATGGGCATGGCACCTGCTTCGGCAATGGAAACAGGTAAAATAAACGGTAGCCATTGTACATAGCAAAGTAATTTTGGCATGTTTTAAACTTAAGGAGATGGTGAAGGTTTGAAAGAACCTTTTTTTTTTGGTAAAGTAGAGTGGTTTGTTTTGTTTTTGTTGAGTATGAAACACAAGAAAATACAGAGGGGGGGGGGGGTGAATGTATTTTCTAACTTTTCTTTGAATATGAATCTCAAGAACAATTGTTTGATGGTTTGAATCTGTTTGATGTTTTTGTGTAGCTCAGTGTGTGTTTGTGTTTATCATAATATGAATGCGGAAAATAAGAAACTCACCAACACAATACTCACTTTAATCTAATATTTTATTAGATCAAGATTTGCTACAAACTGTGAATACAAAAGTTATTATTCTCAGATTCTTTTTCTTAGAGAGATATATCTTGAGTAGTTCTCTTTTCTAATCGTTTTATTCACTCTTTGCTAATGGTGGTGAGGTTGTACACTTATAGAACATGTGTACAACCCACTTTTTACAAATGATGGAACAAAAAAAAATTACTTTCTAAGGTGTCTATCCTTTTTGAGAAAGAGTCTGAACGGCATGCAATTTGACCATCTTCTTAGCCTATTCAGTACCACCACTTTAGCAGCTGTCTCTGAAATATCTCTCCAAGCTTCCTTGTAGGCTTTCCACGTACACTTACCGTTATGGTGGTCCTGTAATTGTACTGGCTTGTTGCAGGTTTCTGACTTGTACAATTTCCAGTAATTTGTCTCCAAGAATCCATTCGAGAAGTAATTAATTGATCGATTCGAGAACTAGAATTGACTTAATAGAAAACTCTTAGTTCTCGAATACTGAATTCTTGAGATATCGAACTACTTCTCGAAGTGACTATTTCTTCAGGAGTCCTTGAGTTGTTGAATAGAACAATTGATTTATCGAATCCTGGAGATGTCGAATAGCTTCTTAGCCCTTGAGATATCGAATGTAACTTTGACTTGTTGACACTTTGAGATCTCGAATGATGCTTTGACTTGTAGTCTTCTTGAGTTCTCGAATAGAGTTATAGACATGTCGAATCCCTGAGTTATCGAATGATATTTTGACTTGTTGACTCCCTGAGATATCGAACATTGTCTTTTGAGATATCGAATCCCTGACTTCTCGAAAGCTGGACTTCTCTAATAGACAAAAGTACTTGTCGAATTAGTACTTAGACAAATCTTTAATCTTTAAAAATCCAACTGTGTTTATTTTGACAGCCTTGTTCTTCAATCTTGAGGTATGATCTCTGGATCTTCTTTCAAGCATTATTCCATGACTTAATTTACAGTTTACACAGGTAGAGTTTTGATGCCTATTACAAGTACTAAATACAAGTAGAAACTCTATAACTAGAGGTTCCCCCAGTTAAGGAGTCATGTAAGTAATGCAAAGCATTACAAATAATTAGGCTTGTTATTAGTTGTGTACAGGCATGCCTCTGTGACTAACAATCTCCCCCAAATTGTGAGTAAGACCCTTAGTCACAATTTCATTTCTGATAACAAGCCTAACAAACATAAAGATAAGACTTTGAACAGTACTGGTATAACATAGATTGAATCTTGAATACAAAAAGTAGACATTCTTACAGTTGAAGATTATCCAGTGCCTTTAGCATTTTTCCTTGAGTCTTAGCTAGATATTCATTCAGTTTCTCCTATTGTTTCTCTTCTGCCTTCCTTTTGTTTTCTTTCATTGCATCCAAGATATCCACCACAGCATTTAGCTCCTCAATCATAGGTGAATCTTTAAAGTCTTCAATTATTGAATTCAGTATGTTTACAGGGTAATGATTGACCAGGTCCATTCTGATATTGATATTGTCACCATTTATCCTCCTATATTTCACAACATAGGGATCGAACTTGATTCTGTACAATCCTTTTGCCCTTAGCTCCTCTGCTTTGACTTCAAGTGCATCTAGCTCCTCCATCTTTTTCTTTAACAATTCTTCACTCTCATTTTTCTTCATTGCCTGATGATCGCTCTTCATTTTGACAAAGTATGCGAATTCTAGCTTCCACATTCTTTCCTCCTTGTCTTTAGAGTTCAACATTGCAATTATCCTTTCAATATCATATAGTTTACCCCAATGCTGACACATCCCTTGCTTGAACTTCTTCTCTCTCCCATTAGTATATTTGAATTCAAGGCAATTGTCAACAATGGCAACATGATAGATTCTTTGAGCCCTTAGAAATAGCAGTTGATCTTCATCATAGTCTTCATCTAGAGGTGGCAAGTTTAGTCCAGGTACTATTGTGATGGCTTGAGATTCAGATATCTTCATCTTCCTTGCCTTTCTGGCCATAGATTTGATTTTTAGCTTTTGCACTCTGTCACTAGGGAGAAGTTTGAAGCCTTTACCATTTGACCATTGAAGTACACTATTAGCAGTTTGCTTTTGGAGACATACAGATGGTTTCTTGATTTGAATCTTCTTTTCTTGAGATGGCAAAATAGTTGCAGAAGCCATATATTTAGATTTTGATAAGTCATTACTAACTGCATTCACCCTAGACATAGAGTCTTGTGTTGTGGTAAGGTTACTGTTAGTAATGCTTAGGGCTTGCTGTTTTCCACTCTTCCTTTCATAAATCTTCCTTCCATCTTTGTCATCATCACTTTTCTTCCCTTGATCACTTTTCTTCTTCTTCTACTTGAGGCTTATACTTGAGGGAGTCTATCATCCAGTTGAGTACATGTGGCTTTTCATTCTTTGATATTTCTGAAAATATACTCCAAAAATGGAAATTCCTTGGTGAATTGAGTCTGAAGCTCTCTCACTACCTTAGTTGTTTCTTTGCACACTCCTTCAATTTCAGATTGAACTCCTTTGCCTAGGTAGTGAGCAACCTTCAAGCTTCCTTTGTTAGCATCATTGATAGCCTCATATACTTCAGTAGAGGTAAGAGATTTGGCATTTGATCCTAATGAAGTAATATATTCCTCCCTTAAATATTGAAGAGCTTCACTTAGAGAGATGCTACCATATCCTTGCAACCAAGCATCAATATTGCCATCTCTCTCAGCTTCATCTACTATCTTTTCTTGCTGCTGCTCAACATCTTCTTTGTGACAAAGTAGAATGGCCTCATAGTCAGCATTTGGCTTGTTAGAAATGAGGAGATGTTGAGCAATCTTTGAGAACTCAGGAATCTGATCCATAATTAATCTTTGAAGTGCTTCAACCGTCAATTGTTGTGGAACAAACTCTGATCCTGAAGCACTGTCATGTTGCACAGGCTTCAGCCATTGTGACATGTAGTCAGAGCTAGAGCTAGGCAAGCTAGACCCCTCAGTTACAGATGCAACTTCTGTAACCGGATGGAATGACTCTACTATTGTTGTCTCCATAGAAGTGGGATGAGTTACAATAGTAATTGACACAGGCACAGAGTCTCTAGTGAAAACTAGTGAAGCCTCTATGTTTTTGATGGTGTCATTAGGATATGCCCCGGCTTGCATTCCCTCACCATCTAAATGTAAGTCCTGGGTGGTGAGCAAAGTGTCTTGCACTAAGTTACTTGAATCTATTGGCTCACCAAGAGGGGAAAATTCTTGGTGATCAATGCCTTGCTCGTCAATTACTTGAGTTGCAGGTTGCAAAGAAATTTTAGAGGAAGATTCTGGAAGAGAAGTGTCTTGTAGAGTAGATTTTGGCAACTCCCCCTGAGAGATAGAGGGAGTTTCAATTGTGATGTGCTCTCCACTCAATGTTGTGCCAGCATTATTACTCCTATGTGCTGACTCTTTACAAGAAAGTGCATTGGGGAGAATTCTTGATTCTATAGATGCACCCTGTTGAGAGAGTACATCTAGTGAGCTGTTTGCCCCTGATTTTACATCTTCAGCCATTTGAGTGACTGAAGAGGTGGTTTTCTTAGACTTCTTCTTCTTTGGCCTTTGCAAGGGTGACTCAGGTTCCTCACTTTCTGAACCTAGTTCTATAGCCAAGGCAGCTTCAGATAATACGGTCAAGGGTGCCGAAGCAACCTGTTTTCTCTTCTTCTCCTTTTTACTAACATCACCCTGTTGAGAGGATGATGCAGTTGGCTCACTATTTGGTAATGTGCTTGGTTGAGGAGGTAAGTTAGCAGACCCTGGGTTAGCATTCTGTTCTACTTTCTTGGGCTGTACTAACTCAGATTTTGATGCAAATGTTGGCATGTTGTGAGGGTAAGACTCAAATAACCTCTGCATATGAGGTTTTATTACAAGTCTCACATCCACATCATTCCTAGTATCCAAATTACCAAAAATGAGTTTGGTCATGGACTTAGGATAGCCTATTCTTGTTTTATCTAAACCAGGTAATTCAATCAAATCTTTATCTAAGTAATTAAGAACAGACTGAATAAACCTGGGAAAGAAGATATCATTACCTCTCTTGGCTATGTTCTTACCAAGTTTTCCATAGAGCTCCTACATTATGAGCTTTCCAACATCTATCTTTCTGTCAAAAGCCAATGAGTACCCTATCTGTTGAGCAGGTGCATTCAATTGGTCATAGTTGGACTTCCTTCCACTGAATACTTGCAGAAGGGTTGCAAACACATAACTTCATTCTTTCCTTAGGTGCTTCCTATACAGGTTCCCAACCTTGATAGTGTCCGAGTACCTTATAAGTTCAAAGAACTCCACCAGTTGATCATCTGTTACTAGAATGTTATATTCATCCTGCTGAAGATCCAAGGCATTGCTCATATCCTCAGAGGTGATGTTGAACTCTTTACCCAGAACTTTGCAATTTATGACATAGCCCGAGCTACCATCTTCAAGAGCAATAGTTTCAGTAATTGTAGTGCTCCAAAACTATTCTAGAATGTCTAGATACAGGGTTGGGTTGGCCGTAAGTGCTCCCTTGATATAGAATTCAGACATACATTTTACAAAACACTTGTAATTAGCATTTGGAGCTTCGACATCACTTGAGAGAGCGATGAAGTTGGTGTTGAATTTCATGGTTGCCATTGATACAGAGAAGAGAGAGAGAGAGAGAGAGAGAGAGAGAGAGAGAGAGAGAGAAGAGAATGAAGGTTGAAGAAGAAATTTAGCTTTTGAAATTAGGGTTTTCAGAGGTTTTTGGGAATTTAGATGCTTGAGAAATCGAATGAAATGAATAGAGTAGTTGTGGAATTGTAGAAGTATAAAGTACTTGAATTATCGATTAGATATATGTTTTGTATTGACAAGTCAAACATTCGAGAAGTGTAAAACAACTATTCGATATGTCAAAAAAGGCTTATTCGATAACTCAAGCAGGTGATAAGTGGATTTTATATCCACTTATTATGCGCTAAATGGACCTAGATTGATGGTTTATCCTTAAGTATGTTTGTCTTTTAATTCATTTTTGTTGTGTTTCAGCATTTGTCGTGTAGAACTCGCAACTTCAGGTATCTATGCGATAAAAGGCTAAAAACGGTGGATTTCTGGCTCAATTTTATCAAGTGGACTGATTACGAGAAAAAAGAATTATCATAAAGATATTCTGAGTGATATATTCTTAAATGTGGAACCCCGGTTGGAATTGATATATTTTTCGTTAAGGAAAAGGAGTCCGGTTTTAGGCCCTCAATTTACCGCAACTTAGTATTTAAGGATTTATTTATATTAATAAATATTTTATTTAATTAGAAAATTATATTTTTAAATATCTAATAATATTAGATATTTATTTTTATAATTTCTGAATTAAATTAATTATTTGTTAATTTAAGATTATAAGTTGTGCGGGTTAAAAAGTAATTTGACGAAGCTTATTTATTTATATTAATAAATATTTTATTTAATTAGAAAATTATATTTTTTAAATATCTAATAATATTAGATATTTATTTTTTATAATTTCTCAATTAATTAATTATTTATTAATTGAAAGCGGGTCCCGATTTGAATCATTACAGGTGGTGGGCAGAGTTGTTTAATCAAATTATGTGAAACAAATATCACAATCAGGAGCTGCTGTCGGCTGCATGTACTTGAAGAAGGAACGAGCCTGGGAGTGCGTGTCATGCATGCGCCAAATAAAAAAAAATCAAGCGGAAACAAATAGCGCGTGGCTTACACGCATGGGTCCTGCGACTGGAATTCCCGGACAGACGAGTGTTGTGGTGGTTCAATTGTTGTGGTTGAGGTTCACTTTCGGCTGAGTGCTGAATAAATTTGAAGTGCAGAATGTTTTCCGAATTTTTTGTTTATTTATTTTATTTTCTTTTTATTTTTTTTATTATTATTGGTGTGCTAAGTTTGGCTATAAATAGGTGTAGATTCTAAGTTTCAACACACACCAATTTGGAGAACAACAATTCTCTCTTGTAAATCTCTCTAGTTCTTGTAATTTTAAGTGTTGTTTTTATACACTTTAATTTTTGCAAATTTAGTATAAGTGTTATTTCGGTTGAAGAAATTACGGGGATTATTCGGAGTGCTCTTTTCTTTCATTGGAAGCTATTTCGGTTCTACTTTCTAACTCTCGTAATTTTCATATTTAATTTATCGCAGTTTTTAATTTATTATTATTATTATTATTATTATTATTATTATTATTATTATTATTATTATTATTATTATTATTATTATTATTATTATTATTATCATGTTTTCATTTAATCCCATGATGACGATTCGTTCGATTATGAACTAATCGCCATCATGGGATTCTAATGGATTTATTTACGCAATTTAGTAATTCGATGCCTTAATAAATTGTATTATGATAAAAATTCAGATTGCCTAATGTGGTTGCGATTAATTTATTAGATGCGTAGCTAACGTTTAAATTATTAATTCCTAATGAATGCGAAAGTGGATTTAGGAATTTAGAATTTGCCATGTTAGCATAGGTTCGTAATTGTCATGTACATTTACGATAAGTGGTAGGATTTTGGATCACATCACCCTATGTAGTCATAATAAAGGAATTTATTCGTAATCCAATTATGTTTTCAAATCTTATAGATATATAGGGTCTAAGCATAAAAGGTGTTCAAGCGACTTCTATCTTTTTAAGTGGATGTTCGTATGGTTTGATATGAGTTAAGGCTGAAAGGCGCTTATGTTAGTTTCGTGTTCCCAACTAGCTTTCGTAAATTATCAAAATTTCTTTGAAATTAAGGCATCAATTCTAAATGAAATAAATAATGAAATTAGAATCCCATGTTTTTCTCACATATAAATTCTCATTTAATTAAATCAAGTAGTTTGAATTATTTAATATTATAAATTTAATTAATCAATTAGAAAAATACAACAAAACTCCTTTTTTATATTTATTCAAGCAGTTTGTTGTTTAATCATACGTCGTTGCTTAAACATTATTTCTGAACAAACACCAAGTCTTCGTGGGATCGAATTTATTATATTACTTGTGACCGCGTACACTTGCGCAGTTAGTTTTCCAATCAACATGTTCTTGGCGCCGCTGCTAGGGACTTCGGTGTTATTTTCAGAATTTGTGTTTAACATCAACGGAGGTTAAACTTAACTGACTTGGATAGTTATTTTTCTCACGTCGTGTTTTCTTGCTCTGCCAGTATAAGGATCTTAAGTTGTTTATGCGAACACGTTCTCAAACTTTGAAAGCTAAGCTGGAAGAAGAAGAGCTTGAAGCAACAAAAGAGCTTGAAGTAATAGTAGAAGCAACAATGGGCGACAGAGTAGCAGCAGTGACTAAGGCTTTGAAGGACTATTCTCAACCAAAGATCAATGACATTCAATCTAGTATTGTCAGGCCTGCCATTGCAGCTAATTCTTTTGAAATCAAGCCAAGCACAATTCAGATGGTGCAGAACTCAGTACAGTTTGGGGGAGCTTCAACAGAGGATCCTAATACGCACATCAGGGACTTTATCGAGATTTGTGATACTTTCAAATTCAATGGTGTGTCGGATGATGCTATCAAATTGAGGCTTTTCCCATTCTCTTTAAGGGATAAGGTAAAGGGCTGGTTACATTCTCTACCAGCCGGTTCCATCACTACTTGGGAGGATCTTGCTCAGAAGTTTCTCACAAAATTCTTCCCCATGGCTAAAACTGCAGCAATAAGGAACGCGCTAACTCAATTTGCACAACAATCTGGTGAATCTTTGTGTGAGGCTTGGGAACGATATAAGGAGATGCTGCGAAAGTGTCCTCATCATGGGATGCCTGATTGGATGGTTATTAATGGGTTCTACAATGGGTTAGGAGCACAGTCAAGACCAATGTTGGATGCAGCATCAGGCGGAGCTCTGTGGGCTAAGAGCTATGATGAAGCTTATGAGCTTATTGAGATGATGGCGGCAAATGAATATTAAAATCCAACCCAGAGACTATCACAAGGCAAAATAGCAGGCATTGTGGAAGTTGATACAGCTACAGCTATTACAGCTCAGTTAAAGGCGTTGACTATGAAGGTGGATTCATTAACGAATTATGGAGTTCAGCAGTTTGCTAGTGTTTGTGAGCTTTGTGCGGGTGCTCATGATACAAATCAATGTGCCATATCTAGTGAATCAGTGCAGTTTGTGAGCAATTTTCAGAGACCCCAGCAACCAGCTCCAGCCACCTATCATCCTAATAACAGAAACCATCCTAATTTCAGCTGGAGCAACAATCAAAGTGGTACTCAACAACCACAACAGCCTTATCAGCAGTTTCAAGGTCAGCAAGCTAGGCCATTCAATCAGGGCTATTAGCAACAGTATGCTCCAAGGCAACAATTCCAACCTCCGGGATTTCAGCAGCAACCTCAGGCTAGTGCGGGGCAATCTTTTAATGAAAAATCTGAATTGGATGAATTGAGGTTGTTGGTCAAAAGTCAAGCAGTATCTCTCAAGACGTTGGAGAATCAGATTGGGCAGCTTGCTAATGTTTTGTTAAATAGGCCACAAGGAACTCTGCCTAGTGACACCGAGCCAAATCCAAAGAATGAGCGAAAAGAGACTTGCAATGCAGTATCGTTAAGAAGTGGTAAGGAGATTGAAGGGAACTCAAGGAAAGCTGATGAAGAGGTTATCAAGAAAGCTGAGTCTAATGAAAAGCCTCAAGAGTTGGTGCATGAAGAATCCAGAAAAGATGAACCAGTTAAAACACCGACACCAGGAAAGCATATTTATCCACCTCTTCCATTCCCTCAACGCTTGCAGAAACAAGATCAAGAAAAACAATTTCAGAAGTTTATGGAGGTCTTCAAGAAACTATCCATTAACATTCCTTTTGTTGAAGCATTGGAGCAGATGCCGAGATATGCAAAGTTCATGAAGGATATTTTGTCACGAAAGAGAAGGTTGGAAGAATTTGAAACAGTGGCATTGACAGAGGAGTGTAGTGCGGTGTTGCAACAGAAATTACCTCCTAAACTTAAGGATCCAGGAAGCTTTACAATTCCATGCACCATGGGAAAGTTGTCTTTTAACAAATGCTTATGTGATTTGGGAGCTAGTATTAATCTCATGCCCTTGTCTGTTTTCAAGCAACTTGGTCTGCCTGATCCAAAACCTACCAATATCTCGTTGCAGCTGGCTGATCGGTCAATCACTTATCCAAGGGGTATAATAGAGGATGTCTTGGTGAAGGTCGATAAACTCATATTTCCTGCCGATTTTGTGATACTAGATTTCAAAGAAGACAAGAAGATTCCCATAATTTTGGGAAGGCCTTTTCTAGCTACGGGCCGTACTTTGATCGATGTGTAAAAAGGAGAGCTTACAATGATGGTGCAAGATCAGAATGTCACCTTTAATGTGTTCAAGGCCATGAAATTTCTGGCAGAAGATGAAGATTGTTTCAGTGTGGAAATGGTTGATACGGGCCAGGTAGGGGGGTTCGATCAGTTGTTGAGCGAAAAGACGGACATGCACATGCTAGAGCATCACATCAGCGATTCCATTGACAGTTCTTCAATTCGAGATCTCTCGAATGTAAAGCTCGGAAAACTTTCGTCACATTTGAGGTATGTCCTTTTGAATGATGAGTTAGTGATTTTTGAAGAGGGTCATGATAATGTGTTAAGAAGGTGGATAGTTGATGATGAGGTAGAAGAGTGTTCTGTTCAATCGGTTGAGAGGGATAAACACCTTAGAAGTGTGAGGAAGAAAAAGAAGGCAAAGAAGTCGACGAGTGGAAAACTCAAGGTGAAGAGTGAAAGAAGAGTTGTGTTGGGAGGAAGCAAACAAAATGTCAGCATTTGTGTGAATGGTCTTTCTAATAAGGGCGATCCTATTATCCTTTTGAAACCACCGTGAGTTGAGGAAGTAACGTCCGGCTAAATGACGTTAATGACAGCGCTTCATGGGAGGCAACCCATAGGTTTGGTGTTTTTATGTGTGGGTTTGATTTTGTGTGATTTTGTTCAGTATTATGTCAAGTTTGCAGGTCATTAGCGAGTTGCAGAAAATTGCTTCTTTCAAGGTAGACTAACCTCAGTTTGGAGCTCATACAGCATTTCCACCGCCTGATTCACCGCCCGAGGAGGGCGACGATGCCGACAGTTAGGGGAGTTCTATTTTATCCTTTATCTAACCTTCAATGAGGACATTGAATATTTTAAGTTTGGGGGTGATTTAGGATATTTGATTAATCGAGTCATAGTATTGCATATAGTTTCATGTAGTTCATAATACACCATGCTATTTAATTTCATTTAATTCATAATTATAGAAAAAAAATAAAAAAAATAAAAAAAATAAAAAAAATAAAAAAAATTCATGATTAGTTGCATATCATATTTTCCTTGATCCCGTAGCGCTTGGTGGTTCTGTTTATATGTCAATGATGAATTTGAGTGTGATAATGATGGATAGAGGGCTGATTTAAATACTTATGAATTGACGTGCATGTTGCAGAAACACAATCTTACACAACTCATCATTTGCTTTTGGGGCTAGGTTAAGGTCATGCTTGTTTGGTTGTCGAAATTTAATCACCTGATTATATTTGGAATTTTCTTTATTCCCTCGATAGCGTAGAATCACTAAATATAAGTTTGGGGGAAACCAGGGTTCATGCTAGTTTGTGTGTAGTTGTTAATAATGGATATGTGTCAATTGGCTAGTAGCCAGCTCATATTTATATGAGTAGTCTAGGGTTGGAATTGAGAATTCTCATTCCAGATTGCATTTGTGAAAAAAAAAAGAAAAAGAGGAAAAAAAGTGTTTATGAGAATGTGAGTATGCAGAGTTGGCCAGGGTGAGCTCTTTAATACTTGAGCAATTAAGTTCTAGGGGACTCAAGCCTAGTGACCTAAGACTTTTCCGGTCTGGGATCCACTAACCTAACGCTCGCTACATGGGTATTATTGTATAAGCCTTTTGGGGTCTCATCCATTGCACGGTCAAATAAGCATGTGTGTTGTGTATAGTATTATGCATCATAGTTGTTAATAAAGCATGAATTCCTGTCTAACTCAAATGATGATAGAGGTGTTTCTAGGTTATGAAGTGTCTAGCGTTCATTCTATTTATAAACTTGTGATTGTCTTGGCGAAGAATAGGTATGGTTTTGATCTAGTGCTAAGAGTAATTCTGATGAGTATTGCACACACGCACGTTTCTGTACTTGTAAATGTTAATATTCGGGTATTTAGTCGATCTCTATCTGGAATTTTCACATTTTCTGAGTCACTCTGCTAAATTGGTTATTGCTTTGCCTATGGGATCCTTGCATTCATGCATTTAGTGGTAGTCGAGTCTGTTTTCGCTTGAGGACAAGCATCAGTTTAAGTTTGGGGGTGTGATAAGTGGATTTTATATCCACTTATTATGCGCTAAATGGACCTAGATTGATGGTTTATCCTTAAGTATGTTGTGTCTTTTAATTCATTTTTGTTGTGTTTCAGCATTTGTTGTGTAGAACTCACAACTTCAGGTATCTATGCGATAAAAGGCTAAAAACGGTGGATTTCTGGCTCAATTTTATCAAGTGGACTGATTACGAGAAAAAAGAATTATCATAAAGATATTCTGAGTGATATATTCTTAAATGTGGAACCCCGGTTGGAATTGATATATTTTTCGTTAAGGAAAAGGAGTCCGGTTTTAGGCCCTCAATTTACCGCAACTTAGTATTTAAGGATTTATTTATATTAATAAATATTTTATTTAATTAGAAAATTATATTTTTAAATATCTAATAATATTAGATATTTATTTTTATAATTTCTGAATTAAATTAATTATTTGTTAATTTAAGATTATAAGTTGTGCGGGTTAAAAAGTAATTTGACGAAGCTTATTTATTTATATTAATAAATATTTTATTTAATTAGAAAATTATATTTTTTAAATATCTAATAATATTAGATATTTATTTTTTATAATTTCTAAATTAATTAATTATTTATTAATTGAAAGCGGGTCCCGAATTAGTGTTTTTGAATCATTACAGGTGGTGGGCAGAGTTGTTTAATCAAATTGTGTGAACCAAATATCACAATCAGGAGCTGCTGTCGGCTGCATGTACTTGAAGAAGGAACGAGCCTGGGAGTGCGTGTCATGCACGTGCCAAATAAAAAAAAATCAAGCGGAAACAAATAGCGCGTGGCTTACACGCATGGGTCCTGCGACTGGAATTCCCGGACAGACGAGTGTTGTGGTGGTTCAATTGTTGTGGTTGAGGTTCACTTTCGGCTGAGTGCTGAATAAATTTGAAGTGCAGAATGTTTTCCAATTTTTTTGTTTATTTATTTTATTTTCTTTTTATTTTTTTTATTATTATTGGTGTGCTAAGTTTGGCTATAAATAGGTGTAGATTCTAAGTTTCAACACACACCAATTTGGAGAACAACAATTCTCTCTTGTAAATCTCTCTAGTTCTTGTAATTTTAAGTGTTGTTTTTATACACTTTAATTTTTGCAAATTTAGTATAAGTGTTATTTCGGTTGAAGAAATTACGGGGATTATTCGGAGTGCTCTTTTCTTTCATTGGAAGCTATTTCGGTTCTACTTTCTAACTCTCGTAATTTTCATATTTAATTTATCGCAATTTTTAATTTATTATTATTATTATTATTATTATTATTATTATTATTATTATTATTAGTATTAGTATTATTATTATCATGTTTTCATTTAATCCCATGATGACGATTCGTTCGATTATGAACTAATCGCCGTCATGGGATTCTAATGGATTTATTTACGCAATTTAGTAATTTGATGCCTTAATAAATTGTATTATGATAAAAATTCAGATTGCCTAATGTGGTTGCGATTAATTTATTAGATGCGTAGCTAACGTCTAAATTATTAATTCCTAATGAATGCGAAAGTGGATTTAGGAATTTAGAATTTGCCATGTTAGCATAGGTTCGTAATTGTCATGTACATTTACGATAAGTGGTAGGATTTTGGATCACATCACCCTATGTAGTCATAATAAATGAATTTATTCATAATCCAATTATGTTTTCAAATCTTATAGACATATAGGGTCTAAGCATAAAAGGTGTCCAAGCGACTTCTATCTTTTTAAGTGGATGTTCGTATGGTTTGATATGAGTTAAGGCTGAAAGGCGCTTATGTTAGTTTCGTGTTCCCGACTAGCTTTCGTAAATTATCAAAATTTCTTTGAAATTAAGGCATCAATTCTAAATGAAATAAATAATGAAATTAGAATCCCATGTTTTTCTCACATATAAATTCTCATCTAATTAAATCAAGTAGTTTGAATTATTTAATATTATTAATTTAATTAATCAATTAGAAAAATACAACAAAACCCTTTTTTTATATTTATTCAAGCATTTTGTTGTTTAATCATACGTCGTTGCTTAAACATTATTTCTGAACAAACACCAAGTCTTCGTGGGATCGAATTTATTATATTACTTGTGACCGCGCACACTTGCGCAGTTAGTTTTCCAATCAACAGCAGGTAGTAACTCACAGATGGCAGTTTATCCTATTTAAAATTGAATAAAATATGTTTTTATGAGCGAATTAAGATTTTAGACAAAAATCCAAAAACGATTATAATTCAGCTTTTCAAAATGATTCGAGAACTCAAAATATGATATTCGAGAACTCAGACAATTAGAGAACTCAAGTACCATATTCGAGAAGTCAAGTATATCTCCATTCGATATCTCTAAAAGACTCTATTCGATAACTCAAAAGTACTCTAAGGAGACTTGTTAGAGAAGTCGAACAGTAACACAGAATGAATCATTAGAGAAGTCAGACTTATCAAAATAAGCTTTCACTCATAAAATTCAATTTTCACTATCTTTTAAAATCTACCAGAAATATTCAGTGAAGAATATTCTAACAAATTAAATAGTGATTTTCTTAAAATTTCATAGAAATTCCAAGTTAACAAAATATGTTTTTTCAGCATATGCAACAGAATTGAAATATTTATAAATCATATTTCAGCCAACACTTACTTCAAAAATATTGAGCATTTAGATAAAGAAAGTGTTTGCTGCTACAACAATTTTGTTGATGCTTTCACTTAGACAGATTCTGAAGAATTCAGCATTCCAATCTCACTAACCAACCTAGTGAAAGTGGCTTCATCCAATGGCTTAGTAAATATATCAGCTAATGTTTATCAGTGGGAACATAATGTAACTCAATGGTTCCATTAGTTGCATGTTCCTTGATAAAATGATATCTGATGTCAATGTGCTTTGTTCTAGAATGATTGACAGGATTGGCAACTATAGAGATTGCACTTGTGTTGTCACACATGATAGGAATCTTTTCCAATATAAGTCCATAATCTCTAAGTTGGTTTCTAATCCAAAGCACTTGAGCATAACAACTCCCAGCAGCTATGTATTCAGCCTCAGTTGTGGAAGTTGATATAGATTGTTGTTTCTTGCTGTACCAAGAGACTAACCTTTATCCAAGAAACTGATAGCTTCCTGAGGTGCTTTTCCTATCCACTCTGCATCCAGCATAATCAGCATCAGAATAACCAACCAGATTGAACCCTGTGTCCTTAGGATATCATAAACCCAAGTTTGGAGTGCCCTTCAGATATCTAAAGATCCTTTTAATAGCAATCATGTGTGATTCCTTTGGATTTGACTAAAACCTTGCACACAGCCATGTAGAAAATATGATGTCTGGCCTACTTGCAGTGAGATAGAGTAGAGAACCAACCATGCCTCTGTAGACTGAGATATCTACCTTCTTGCCCCTAGCATCTTCATCCAATTTAGTGGCAGTGGCCATGGGTGTCTTTGCAGGTGAGATTTCTTCCAAGTCAAACTTCTTCAATAGGTCTTTGATGTACTTGGTTTGACCCTTTGACTAACTTGCAGTCCAAGAAAGAATGTCAACTCTCCCATCATGCTCATCGCATATTGCTTTGCATGATCTTAGAAAACTTTTCACACAGTTTCTCATTAGTAGAGCCAAATATGATATCATCCACATAGATTTAAACTAGGATAATATCATTACCATGCTTCTTGTAAAATAGTGTCTTGTCCAATGTGCCTCTAGTGAACTGATTTTCAAGAAGAAATTGTGATAGAGTGTTTGTTGGGTTTCAAACAATCAAACGCAGCGAAAAAACGTGAAAAATAAAAACCAAATTGAAACCCACCGCTAGGATCCATGCGAGAATTATATATTTAATTCGTAGTTCACAGAAATCAGTACCTTTAAAAAACTTTTCGAGGTCTGAGATTGTAGGAAGGATGTTCGATCACCACGTATCCCGCACGAGCGATGTACGTCTCTATCGGTATCCACACGAATGAATTATCGAAGGTAGATGTGTACTAGCACCACTGATCCGTTCTTGCTCTCACTCTCTCTCTTTATAGCTAGGGTTTTTATAAAATGTAAAAACTAATATGAAATCATAATTCATTATATAGGAGAAGAGCAAAAAACGAATCCTAAGTGAAAGGCATATGACACAGCCTATTTGTAGTTCGAGGACTCAACTCAACTTAAGCTTAGATTGTAATAAGTAAATAACTTTAACTGTCACAGGAATCTCAGGAGGTACTATCTGTCAGAAGAAAAACCCTAAAGTCAATCTATAGTTTTGATGTTTTACACTGGAAGAAGCTCAGATTGCTGATCAAGCCTCAGTATAGCATCAAAGAAGTGGATTTATTTCTAAGACAGAGATTTCTAGAGTGATAGGTTCAGACAGAATACAGTGAAGTACAAGAAGGAGAAAGAAAAGAAAAGAAAAATGAATCACATTTTTAATGTGAAAATTAAAGGACAGTCATTGAAGTTAGTCGTTCATGAACCAGACCGTGCATGGAACGTCAACAAAATATTCAGTGGTATTCCTTTATTACTTTCAGTGATTCAGAAAAGAATTAAGACAATCCAAGGATATATAATTATTCTTCTTTAATTAATTTAAATCAAGTAGTCAATTTAATTAATTAATTAATTCATCCTGAATTAATTCTTTAATTAAATTAATTATTAGATTAATTAAATCTGATTAATTATTTAAGTAAGGTTAAATTAAAATGATTATTTGTTAATCAATTTAATTTAATCTGAAAAATGAACTAGCAAGACAATCCCTGATTGTCTTGCCGATTGTCTTGGAGAAGGAATTTAGAGAAACAAGACAATCACTGATTGTCTTGAAGAAGAAAATCAGTAAAGCAAGACAATCTCTGATTGTCTTGCCGATTGTCTTGGTGATGATTAATTCTGAATAGCTTTAAAAAAGAAGAATAAAAATCTGATTTGATTGTCTTGACGATTGTCTTGACAGTTCAAATCAGATTGTCTTGATAATGATCAAAAAGAAAAAGCTTCAGACAGAATGATAATTTTTGATAAAGCAAGACAAAGATCTTAGAATTTGATTGTCTTGCCGATTGTCTTGGAAGAACCTGATTGTCTTGACGATTGTATTGCCTATTGTCTTGGCAGTACAAAATTGGTTGTCTTGGAAAAATAGATTGTACTGCCTATTGTCTTGACAGTTATATTTGAAGATAAAGAGGCAGTAAATGATATAAATGAAGACATAGACGACAGAAGACAACTAAGACAGAAATATTACATTTAAGGCAGTTTACTGTCTTCTCTCTCATCAAGAACACAACACAAGAAGCAGAAAAATTCATAGAAAATCAAGTTCATCTTATTTTTAATATCTGATCCGATAGAACTTGTTTACTTGATACTCTTGTACTATTAGCGAGTTTTTACTCCTAATCTATATCTTGATTTTTATTAACAAATCTAGAAAATTCATGTCGAATTTTCTAATTTGTTTTTATTAACTAGATATAAATTCTGTACTGTATTTGTAACAAATCCCTCAAGTTAATATAATTTTATATTCAACTTGAATTTTGTTTCATTTAATTCCGCTCAAATTTGTCAAAATATAAATTAAATTATCCGGACAAATTTCGATTAAACAGTACTGTTTGTATTCAACCCCCCCTTCTACAAACATATTGGACCTAACAATTGGCATCAGAGCCTATTGATTGATATACAAATCAAGATCTTAATTTTATTCCGCCAAAAATCTATCTCGAATTTTTAACTCACTTAAAAATTCATCATGTCGTCAAAAAGCATTGTTAAAATTCCCATGTTTAACAAGGACAATTATACAATGTGGAAAAATAAAATGGAGTTGTTTCTTGATGTCGCAAATTCTAAATTTTTGGGTGTTCTACAGAACGGACCTATAATTCCACTCGAACATATATCTGAATCTATCGTTGGAGGAATTGTTGTAACACCTGCATCATATGTTCCAAAGCATGCTGATTCTTTTACTCCTGCTGAAAAAGAGGACGCAGGACTAGATAAGAATTTGAGACTTATTTTAATAGATTCCCTGGATCCTGTGATGTACAGTCATGTGATAAATTGTAAAACTGCAAAACACATGTGGGAAACTATTGAGACTATCAATGAAGGAACTGATGAAGTTAGGGAAAACAGACTTCAGATTTTAACCTCTAAGTATGAACACTTTAGAGCTGGCCCTAATGAAGGCATTCAGGAAGTGTTTGAAAGGTATAACAAAATTATCAACAACTTGCAAGTTAATGGCAAGCAATATACACAGAAGGAGATTAATATTTTTGTTGACAATGCCCACTCATATTGAACATAGGATAACAGCCATCAGAGAATCAAGAGATTTGAATAAGATTGCTCTTGAAAGATTGTTTGGTGTTCTGAAAACCTATGAACTGGAACAAGTACATCAGAGGGAGGTCTTTGGTAAAGGAAGTGTGCCAAGTTCATCTACAGCTCTTGTAGTTGAGGCACCTAAGGAAGTGGAAGCTAAGGTTGTTCTACCTTACAGCTCAGACAAGGAAAAGACTGAAGTAGAACTTGGTCAAACACCACCTACTCAGGATGGTGGAGACTTCTACTCATTGGAAGAGCTAGATCAACTGGAAGATGAATCGCTGGCATTGATGGTAAGGCAATTTGGCAACTTCAGATTCAGAAGAAATCCAAAGTATAGGTTCAAGTCAAATAACAGATTCCAGAGAGGAGGCTCTTCTTTCTCTAGTAACAGGGGAGGATACAAAACTGGATCTGTTGATAGAAGCAAGATTCGTTGCTTCAACTGTAATGAATTAGGGCATTTTGCCACTGAATGTCAGAAACCCAAGCAAACTCAAAGAAGAGATTTTGCTGCTGAGAAGAAGAAACCTGGAAAAGCCTATGTTGCGGCTGGTAAGAGTTGGGATGACACGGACAGCGAAGATGAAGAATATGGAAATCTTGCGTTGATGGCAAATGATCAAGCATCTGATCATCATAACAAACCGGTAACTCTTTCTGACCCTGAGTTGATTCGTAGTCTTTATAATTCCTTAGATAATGCAAAAACTGATTATAGAAGACTAGATCTGTTAAGCACTAATCTTGGCAATGAAGTGTCAGAATTGAAAAAGGTGCATATTAATCAAGATCAACAAAGAGATGAAATAACAATGCTTAATAAAAAGGAAAAAGCTATTCTAGAAGTTGTAGGCAAACAAATGGCTAGAATTACTGAACTTGAAACACAGGTCAGGGCTTGTTATAATTCGGTTAAAGTTTCCAAAGAGTTCTTTAACAATCAAGTTGTAGAACGAACAAAAGGTATAGGGTATGGTTATAATGAAGCTGTTGGTTCATTGGGCATAAATTCCTCTAACCCTGTTAGTGCTAAAGAAAGGGGAATACCACATGTGCTCAAAAATGTTAAAGAACCTCTGTTTAAAAAATCTGATGCTGGCCCACCATATATTCTTTATATGGTTATCCAAGAAGAAATGAGAAATGAGGATAGTACAAATGGCACAGTCTTTGTTAAGGATAAATTTGTTAAGAACGCTAATCCAAAGAATGTTTCATCCAAGAAAGATGTCACAGTCTTTGTTAAGGCTAAATCTGTTGAGAACACTAATCCAAAAATTGTTTCATCCAAGAAAGATGTACCTAAAGTGCCAGTTAAGGTTGTTGAAACAACTAGTTCTTCTAAGACTGGATTAGGTAGTAATAAGTTGAAGCAGAAAAATACCATGCCTATCATTGATTCTAATCATAAATCATGTGGTGTTATCAATTGTATGTCTTGTGCTTTTAACAGTATGCGTGCTTATTTTAATGGTAGTTATGCATGTGTTAAACAGACTGCTCCTCGACAGCACATGAACAGGAACAATAATGTTCGATCAAAGACTGCTTTTCCTCCTCAAGTTAGGAGAGAGACATTTGCGCCTAAGACTAAACAAAAGGTTACCAAGAATGTTGACCAGTCAAATGTCCAGTCAATGACACAAGTGTTATTGCTGCTAGAGAAACATGGATACCCAAGATAAAACAAAAGATTTTCAAATCTGTTTATAAGGTTAAATGTTTATTGACTAAAGATGTTAAAATTAAAAATGTTGTTTTGCCTGATAAAGGTCAGTACTTTAAATCCGCAGGACCCAATCAAATTTGGGTCCCGAAGAAGGTTTAATCCATTTGTCATTGCAGGGTATTGAACAGGTTGAACGAGTAACCTGGATCTTGGACAGTGGATGTTCAAGGCATATGACTGGAGACAGAACCCTGCTGACAAATGTGGTGGAGAAGGCCGACCCAGTAGTTACCTTTGGAGATAACAGTAAAGGTAGAACTGATGGATATGGTAGACTTGAAGCTGGAAATGTTATCATTGAAGAAGTGTCCTTTGTAAAAGGACTTGAGCATAATTTGCTCAGCATCAGTCAATTCTGTGACAAGGGATTTGAAGTCCACTTTAACAAAAAGAATTGTCTGATTTCACACAAAAGAAGTGAACAACCATCTCTGACGGGAGTCAGAAAAGGAAACTTGTATGTAGCCAACATGAACACTAGAAGCACTCAAGAAATCAATTACTTCTATTCTAAAGCATCCACAGATGAAAGCTGGCTATGGCACAAGAAACTTTCTCACATGAATTTCAAAACAATGAATTATTTGGTTAAGAAGGAAATGGTGAGAGGTTTACCCCCTATGGAATTCACACAGGAAGGACTATGTGATGCCTGTCAAAAAGGCAAACTAAAAAGGGCAACTCACAAAAGCACTGATATATCTTCAATAACTGATCCTTTACAGTTACTTCACATGGATCTATTTGGTCCAGTGAATGTGATGTCTATGTCAAAGAAAAGATATGCTCTTGTGATTGTTGATGATTTTTCAAAGTACACATGGGTTTTGTTCCTGAATTCTAAAGATGAGACTCCATAACTGGTGATTGATCACATCAAGTTAATTGAGTTGGATTCCAAGTATCCATTGAGGGCTATAAGGTCAGAAAATGGAACTGAATTCAAGAATGCAGTTCTGAATGACTTTTGTACTGAAAAAGGTATAACCAGACAATACTCAGCTCCAAGAACTCCTCATCAAAATGGGGTAGTTGAAAGAAAGAATAGAACCTTGATTGAAGCTGCACGTAATATGTTAAGTGAATCAAGGCTTCCATTATATTTTTGGGCTGAAGCTGTCAACACTGCTTGCTATACTCAGAATCGAACTCTTATCAACAAAGACTTGATGAAGACACCCTATGAAGCCTTGAATGAAAAGAAACCAACACTCAAATACTTTCATGTATTTGGAGCAAAATGCTTTGTACTTAAAGAAGGAGACGATCAAGGTGGAAAATTTGAAGCCAAAGCACATGAAGCAATTTTTGTTGGTTATGAAAGAAGAGCTTATAAGGTGTATTTGATTGAACATCAGAAGATGATGGAAAGTGTCAATGTAACATTTGATGACAATAAACTCCCTAGTATCCAAACTGAAGATTCATCTGAAAAGCTATCTTTTGAAGATATGAAAGATCTAGATTCAGATGATGATAGTCCACCTGATGTTTTTGCTGATGCTAATGACAATAATGTCAATGATGAGTTTAATCAGAATAATGGTGGTGATAATAATGATAATATTGAAAACACCACTCATGCTTCTGAACACTCATCTAATCATCCTGGCAACAACTTAGGGGGAGTTAGTGAAGGATCAACAAGTCATACTCAACAACACAATTCAAATCAAGGGGAATCATCAAGAGTTAATCTACCCAGACAAACTGTTTGGAATAGAACTCATCCTTTTGAGTTAATTATTGGTGATCCAGATGTTGGAGTAAAGACTAGAAGAGCTTATCAGAATCAATGCAATTATTCAGGGTTTCTATCTGAAATGGAACCTAAGAAAACTGAAGAAGCTCTTTCTGATCCTGATTGGGTGATTGCTATGCAAGATGAACTCAATCAATTCAAACAACAAGAAGTATGGAAGCTGGTACCCAGACCTTCAAATATAACAGTGGTTGGCACTAGATGGGTATTCAGAAAAAACTTGATGAAGATGGCACAGTCACAAGAAATAAAGCAAGACTGGTAGCAAAGGGTTATTCACAATCTGAAGGCATTGACTATGATGAAACCTATGCTCCAGTGGCAAGACTTGAGGCCATTAGAATATTCTTGGCATTCGCAGCATTCTCAAACTTTAATGTTTATCAAATGGATGTAAAGAGTGCTTTTCTAAATGGTAAGCTGGATGAAGAGGTCTATGTAGAACAGCCCCCTGGCTTTGAAGATCCAGATCTGTTGGACTATGTCTACTTCCTTTTCAAGGCTATCTATGGCCTCAAGCAAGCACCAAGAAAATGGTATGACACCCTTTCTGAATTTTTACTTGAAAATGGCTTTGTTAGAGGTGTCATAGACAAAACTCTCTTTACTAAGAAACATAAAAATGATAAAATATTAGTCCAAGTCTATGTGGACGATATAATATTTGGGTCTACTAATGATCTTTTGTGCAAGAAATTTGCTAATTTAATGCAGGGTAAATTTGAAATGAGCATGATGGGAGAACTGAAATTCTTTCTTGGATTGAAAATAAGTCAAAGGACAGATGGAATATTTATCTGTCAATCCAAGTATATCAAAGAGCTCCTCAAGAAATATCAAATGGAGGACTCATCTTCAGCTAAGACACCATCATCTACAGCTGTCAAGTTTGGAGCTTGTGAAAATTCTGCCAAGGTAGATGTCACAAGTTACAGAGGTATGATAGGCTCATTACTTTACCTTACTGCAAGTAGACCAGATATTATGTATGCTACATGCTTGTGTGCAAGGTTCCAAGCGGATGCTAGAGATGTTCATCTCATTGCTGTAAAACGAATCTTAAGATATCTTAAGGGTACACCTAATCTAGGTATCTGGTACCCTAAAGAATCTGGTTTTAATCTTGTTGGATACACAAATTCAGATTATGCGGGAAGTGTTGTAGATAGAAAAAGCACCTCTGGGAGTTGTCAATTCCTAGGTGGCAGGCTAGTTTCCTGGTACAACAAGAAACAACAAACAGTTTCCAACTCAACAGCTGAAGTTGAATACATAGCTGCTGGAAGCTGTTGTGCACAAATCTTGTGGATTAGGAATCAGCTGAAAGACTATTGTTTTGTATTAACAAAAATTCCAATTTTGTGTGATAATACATATAACGCCTTAGAAAATTCAGATTATTTTATTACTAAAAGTTATTTATTTTATTATTAAATGTGAATTATGTGGTGTGTGAATTGGTTGAGGAAGTATTATATAGTGGAATAATATTTGGAGGTCAGATTGATATTTTATGTGTGTTATGTAAGCCCGACTATTTTAATTATATTTTTGGGATTTATTTCTTAATTAATATCGATATATTTACTTTCTGAGAATTTTATAAAATCATCGGAATTAGTAAAAATTATGAAATCTTTCGTTTTATTACCTTTATTAGTTTATTTGAGTTTTAAAAATGTTGTATGGAATTGTTTTGATTTTTAACGATTTTAAAATGATTTTATGAATTCTGTTTCATTTTACGGATTTAATCTTGTAAAATCCGTATTTAATTCGTTTTTGATCCTAAAAATATTTCAAAAATATGTGGGCAATCGTAATTTTGTGTCTTCATTTTAGAATTTTAAATTTTAAAATTTCAATCATTTTCTTATTAATTTGAAATTTTGGGAATTAATTTTTTTGTTTATTTAGTGAAATAGTAATCATTCCCCATTAATACTTTCCTTCCCCTTTTATTCTAAATCCCTAATCCCCAATTTCATTTGCTGAGTTTGTTTCAATCGGGTTCTCTCGATTACAGTCTCTCGAACAATCTCGAATACTCTCTCTCGATTTTCGTCTCTAGGATACATCTCTCTCCGAATCTCGAAGGTTTATCTCTCTCCCTCACAGACTCTC
Organism: Saposhnikovia divaricata; assembly: GCA_036435485.1. Taxonomy (NCBI): domain Eukaryota; kingdom Viridiplantae; phylum Streptophyta; class Magnoliopsida; order Apiales; family Apiaceae; genus Saposhnikovia; species Saposhnikovia divaricata. The sequence continues at coordinate 60,517,133 of CM071595.1, read as the reverse complement.
ATCTCCCTCGAGCTCCTCCCCTCCCATCTTCGTATATGCGTGTATATATGCTTCTCCTCTAATCCCCGATTCCAGTCGACTGTTTTCCCTGACTGTATTTCCCCCGTGTGTGTGCGTGCAAGCGTGTTGTGGTGTGAGTTTAATTCGTGGTTGTGTGGTTGTAATTCAGCGTGTTGGTGTTGGTTCCGGGCTGAGTGTTGTCTTCTTCCCTCTCCCCTGTTGAGACTGCTATGCAAGTTATGGTATTGTGTGAGTTGTGTGTGTAAAAGTGTGCGTGGGTTTAGGTCGGATGTGTGTGTTAAACAAGTGGGTGTGCGTGATGTTTACTTTGGTAGTGTGTGTGCCTGTGTTCTGTTTTGGCTAATTGTGAAGGTGTTCAAATCATGTGGTTGTACAGCCCTGTGCTCGTATCTTTTGCTATTTCGAAAGAGTATGGTACTCGTGTGGTTTCTGGTTATTTGTCTCGTGATATTGCAAAGGTTGAACTGAGATTTTGATGATCCTGATTAAACTTTGTCGAAGATTGTGGAATTATTTACAGAAATTTCATTTTGTTCGTATTAATATTCGTGTGGAGTTTCGAGTCGGAGACCCAATTAGGGCACCCTCGAAATTTTGCCCCCTCGACAGTGATTTAATTTGAGTCGAGGGTATAACATTGGCGATGATGATTATTTTCTGAGCCAAAAATTATTTAATATTTAATATTTGTTATTTATATAATCAATTGTAATTTATTATCGAGTTGTTATTAATTGCCTAAATTGTATCAGATTTTGAATCAGTGAGTTGGAATGTAACTTGGGATTGGATAATAAATGTGGATTCGATTGGTAATTGATATTTGTGTTGGTTGTGTCGGCTGTATCCCGACTGGCAGTTCCCCGTATAAAGGGGATGCCGTCAAAATTTTTCTAAAATATTAAAATCATTTCTTGATGATGAGTATGTATAATTATTTAACTTATACGAGTTGTGAGTCGGGCTTCATATTTTAAAATCTATGTGGTATGTGCTTACGTGGCTATATGATTAAATACTTTTGTCTGTAGCTTATATATTGATATTATATGATTAAATAAACATAAATTAGGGAACTATTCGCAGGGGTAGACCAAGTGGAATGTTATATTGATTAGCGAGTATTAAACAGGATTCTGAAATAGTGTTATATTGTGTGTAGATTCCGTGGATAAAGGGAAGGCTAAAGCTGAGGACGTAAAGACGCTTCGGATTCTGTGATTTTCTATTTAAGGCAAGTAAATTGCTTCAATTATCTCTTAAATGAGTTATGATTACAAAAACCTGATTCATACGTTATTCGAATTACTCTTGCTATAATTGTTCCAGTAATTTCCCGAAATTTTGAATACTTAATCGTTATGCCCCAAATTGGTTCTACTGAGTTGTTGATGCTATTAATGAATTGATTTACATCCATATTCCTTGCAAGTATATTATTCCACTTTTCTTTTAAGTAAACCACTTCACTTATATTTCCAGCGAATTATGACTATCTTAACCTGATTCCTATGCATTCGATTTATCCTTGATATAACTGCTCTGATAATTTTCATTAATTGTGAATATTCAATTGTTATACCCCGAATTGATTATATCGTTTTCGTTGATCCTTTTAGTAGCTTGACTTAAATTAATACCCTGTTTGCCATATCGAACTTGTCAATATTTAATTAAGAGATTACTTGGCCTTGTTCTACTTGGTGAGATTCGAGATGTTGACCTGGAACGAAAGTGTCCAGAGTGTTTGGCAGTTGAGGTGGTCGATCGTTCCGACACCTGATGTTTAGTTAGGATTGGACTGTTAGTTTTTTTTAAAATGTGGACCGTAAGGGTCGGACCAGATTCGTGGTCAGAAATAATTAAGGCCAATGTGTGCCGTGGATCCATTAAGGACATTGCTGTGTGCGTTTGTCCGGGGTTAGTGCGTGACTGATCAGCAGCCTAACCTTATAATTGTTTTTATTTATAAAATGCATGATAGTCCAATCCGCTTCTATTCTATGATTCAGATAAAGATGAACTTTCAATTGAGCTTATATAATGTTGATTGTTAATTCTTGACAATCTTACAGACATTTCAGCTGCTGATGTTTTATATATATACATATACTTGCTGAGCATTTGGCTCACTTGCTTGCTAATTCTGTTTCCTCAGCTAAGCCTGAAGATGTCTAGAAGAAGTGGCCCGTCTGGTTGGGGTAGTCACCGAGGCAGTCAGAGGGTCGAGGTGGTTGGATGGGTAGTGCACATATTCCTGTTTCATATTACGTCTGTACTAGTAGTCAGGCCATTATATTTGATGGGTTGTATATTATTTGATTCAGTTCTGGGTTGTAATAACTATTAGTAGTTGTTTCATACAGTGACCTGTGAGCGGTCTGGGTTGGTATGGTTTTATTTCCTTATGGTTTAGTATAACTTGTACATGTGGACTGTTTTAGTTATACTTAGTTGCTTGAGCAGGTGATTAGTCCGGTTTATGATTACATCATGCCGAAATTTCTAAAATTTCTTCTATATTAATATTTATTTGAGTATAAATGTTTATATTATTATTGTGGGCATGTGAGGGTGTTACAAGTTGGTATCAGAGCCACAGGTCACAGTCACTGAAACAATTAGGTGGGGAGTCGGGGTAGAGTTATAAGAAAGGTTAGGATGGTTTCGTGAGAGATAGGAAGTCTAATTATATATATATATATATACGTATACTTCAGGCACCTGCTTCTGGTTCCGATTCAGACCCGGACGAGGATCCGGAAGGAGGGGCTTCTGTACCGCAGCAGATTTCCCCAGGGGTTATGCAGCCGTTCGTAGGATCGCAGGGCTCAGTGAATGGGCCAGCATACCAGTATACTCCTCAGCCTGTCCCATATCATGTGTACGAGCGAGTGGCCCGAGAGAGGGACTATCTCTTAGGGCAGATGGCAGAGTTGAGGGCTATGAGGGCTGGGGAGGAGGATCGGGCTAGAGATCGAGATAGAGCGGTAGCTGAGCTGGAGGATGTCCGGAGGCGAGTACGAGCTCTTAGACGTGTTGTCATTAGGCGGGGACGGATGAGATCCCGAGATGAGCCGGCATTTGTGACACAGCAGGTGACCCTAGGTCTGGTGACGGCAGAGCTGGAGAGCATTCTGGGATCAGCTTGGCGGGGAGAGTCGGATGACGATGATGACCAGTGATGATTAGGGTAGTATGATGATGTGGTATTTAGAGGCATGTTGTGGCAGTAGTAGTACGTCAGGATTTGCAGTGCGACCAGTTTTGTTGTATATATCTGTTGTACTGTGACTAGATGTTAGCAGTCTTCTCTTTTAGTATTATGTTGTACCCTTATCGAAGCGTTGTTCTTACGCTTGTATCAGATCTATCTATATATGCCATTATCACTTTCGCGGAACTGTGTTAAATTTCCTTATACTGTCATTTACTTAAGCATCTTATTTACTGCTCGTTTCATATTTACCTTCAGCATCATTTCTTTCTAGCATAGTTTTTACTTTCGATACTATATTTGACCTTAGCATTATGACTATTGTTTCTTTGTTGCACCTATTGAACGTTTGTGAATACCTTGTGTAACCTTGGATTGATATCCTATTGCACCCTGTGAATCAATTGTTGACCGGAATATTGGTTGGAGACCTCGAATTATCTTTCAGTAATATATGCATTGTTTGTTTAGGTTGGATCATTTTGAGCTATTATTTTTCTGAACCTGAATCTAATATAATTGTTCATTGATTTCAGAAATATGCCTCCCAAAAAGAAGAAACAAAATACCCGAACCCCCGATCAGGGTGAACAAGCTAATCCACCTCCTGTTGGTCAGATGGACCCTGCCTTAGCACAAATATTACAAACTCTTGTTCAGCAGACTGCTACTCTGGCACAGCAACAGCAGCAATTACAGCAGCAGTTGTTGGCACAACAGCAACAACAGCAACAACAGCAACAACAGCAACAACAGCAACAGCAGCAGCAGCAGCCACCTGTTCCTCCGGTGGTTACTTTTAAGTCTTTCCAGGCAGTAAAACCTCCTGAGTTTAAAGGAACAGCGGACCCGGTGGAGGCGAGATCTTGGTTAAAAGAGATGGAAAAAGCCATTGCACTGGTGGGGGTCCCAGCAGACAAACAAACCGAATATGTAAGTTATTTCTTGAAGAATGAAGCTACTTACTGGTGGGAGTCGGTGAAAATGTTGGAAGCTACTGAGGTGATTCCTTGGGAAAGGTTCACAGAGCTATTTTTGGAAAAGTATTTCCCCGACTATATGAAAGACCAGATGGAGATGAAGTTTTTGGAGCTGAAACAAGGGAAAATGTCGGTGACAGAATATGAAACCAAGTTTACGGAACTAGCTAGGTTTGCTCCGGCCTATGTGGACACGGAAAGGAAGAAGGCTAAGAGGTTTCAACAAGGATTGAAACCGTGGATTCGTACTAAACTAGCAGTTTTGGAGTTGGAGACTTATGCAGCAGTGGTACAAAAGGCCATGATAGCTGAAGGAGAAAGCGAATTATACTTCAAGGAAAAAGAAGGAAAGAAGAGAAAGGCTGGGTCAATGGGGGAACGACAAGAACAAGGCAGTTCTCAGAATGTGCCAAGTAAAAAGCCAGGATTCCAGCCAGGAAAGTATGGGAACCCTAAGAAGCCGGGATCAGGGAATGGGGGCCAAGGAAATAGAATTCAAGATGCGAGTCAACAGAAATTGATTAGGCCACCCTTAGCAGAGTGCAAGACTTGTGGGAAAAGGCATCCTGGAGTGTGTACAAAGTTGGAGGTGACGTGTTTCAAATGTAATCAAAAAGGTCACTATGCTCGGGAATGCAAGGCAGGAATTGTGTGTCACCGTTGTGGGAAGCCAGGGCATATAATGAAAGACTGTAAAGTACCTGTAGTGAAACCTCCAGTTCTGGCTAATCCAATACTGCAAGCAATTGAAGCACCCCCAACATCAAGTATCAGACCAGTGGCGAGGACTTTCAACATGACTCTGAACGAAGCTATTAAGAATTCGGATGTGGTAGCAGGTACGCTCCCTGTAAATTCTGTTCAAGCTAAAGTGTTAATTGATTCCGGGGCTACGAAATCTTTTATATCCAAAGAATTTGTTCAAAAGTTAAATTGTGAGGTATGCATGTTACGTGAGGCTATAGTTATAGAAATAGCTAATTCAGAACAAATTCCGGTTACTCAAGTGTGTCCTCGTTGCAAGATTGATATTTCAGGGCATTGTTTCTACGCTAATTTGATACCATTTCAGTTAGGTGAATTTGATGTTATCTTAGGAATGGATTGGTTAACAGAGAATAATGCCCAAATTGATTGTAAGAATAAGAAGGTGATCCTTAAACCCTCTGATAATGTAGAAGTTACCTTTAGGGGTCAGAGGCAGACTAGGAGATTTTTGTCGATCATTCAAACAAAGAGGTTGTTGAGGCAAGGATGCGAGGGCTATATGGCTTATGTCATGGATACTAGTCAAGAGGTGCCTAAAATAGAGGAAATTCCAGTGGTGAATGAATTTCTTGATGTTTTTCCGGATGAACTTCCCGGTTTACCTCCGGATAGAGAAATAGAATTTACCATCGATTTAGCCCCCGGAACTGAACCAGTGTCAAAGGCTCCCTATCGAATGGCACCCGTAGAGATGAAGGAATTGGCAGTTCAATTGCAAGACCTTCTGGAGAAAGGTATTATTAGACCTAGTGTATCACCGTGGGGAGCTCCGGTATTGTTTGTAAAGAAGAAGGATGGAAGTATGAGACTGTGTATCGATTATCGGGAATTAAATAAGTTGACCATTAAGAATAAATACCCTTTGCCAAGAATTGACGATTTATTTGATCAATTAAAAGGAGCAACTTGTTTCTCGAAGATTGATTTGCGGTCAGGATATTTTCAATTAAAGATTAGACCGGAAGACGTTCCAAAAACAGCGTTTCGGACTAGGTATGGGCACTACGAGTTCTTAGTGATGGCCTTTGGGTTAACTAATGCACCAGCAGCGTTCATGGACCTAATGAATAGAGTCTTCAAGAAGTATTTGGATAAGTTTGTGATTGTGTTTATAGATGATATTCTAATATACTCGAAGACCGAAGAAGAGCATGCAGGGCATTTGAGAATAGCCTTAGAAACGTTGAGGAAAGAGAAATTGTATGCGAAATTTTCTAAATGTGAGTTTTGGTTGAAAGAAGTGCAGTTTTTAGGGCATGTCATCAGCAGTGAAGGGATTAAGGTGGATCCTGCAAAAAATTGAAGCCGTGATGAATTGGGACAGACCTAAAACACCCACAGAAGTTAGAAGTTTCTTAGGATTGGCGGGATATTATCGAAGATTTGTTCAAGACTTTGCGAAGATAGCCACCCCACTAACAAAATTGACGAGGAAGAATGAAAAGTTTGTGTGGAATGAGAAGTGTGAAGAAAGTTTCCAGGAATTGAAGAAGAGATTGGTGACTGCACCTGTGTTGACACTTCCAGATGAAAAAGGAAATTTTGTGATCTACAGTGATGCATCTCACAAAGGTTTGGGATGTGTACTGATGCAGCACGGTAAGGTAATTGCTTACGCTTCGAGACAATTGAAACCTCACGAGCAGAAATATCCTACTCATGACTTAGAATTAGCCGCGATTGTTTTCGCCTTGAAGATTTGGAGACATTATCTGTATGGGGAAAAGTGTGAAATTTACACGGACCACAAGAGTTTAAAGTATATTTTCACCCAGAAGGAGTTAAATATGAGACAGAGAAGATGGTTGGAATTACTCAAGGATTATGATTGTACCATCAACTATCATCCCGGGAAGGCGAACGTGGTGGCGGACGCTTTAAGTAGGAAGGAGAAAATCAATATGTTGACAATGCCTGAGGAATTATACAAAGAGTTTGAAAGATTGGAAATAGAGGTGTGTATGCCTGCAAGTAGTACAGATACGGTGTACACTATGACGTTTCAGCCAGAATTGTTAGAAAAGATTCGTAGATGCCAGGAGGAAGTCATGAGTGGAGATGTGAACAAGTTAACAGGTGAGGAGATATGCACACAGGTAGATGACAAGGGGATATTAAGATTTTCTTCACGTATTTGGATACCCAATGTGACAGAGTTGAAGAATGAGATCCTACAGGAAGCCCACAGCTCAAAATATTCGATTCATCCAGGAAGTACGAAAATGTATCGAGACTTGAAAAGGAATTTCTGGTGGCCAGATATGAAGAGAGATATTGCTGAGTGGGTGAGTAAGTGTTTGACCTGTCAGAAAGTAAAAGCAGAACATCAAAGGCCAAGTGGGATGCTACAACCATTAGAGATTCCCGAGTGGAAATGGGAACATATTGCAATGGACTTTGTGGTTGGATTGCCAAGGACAAGAGCTAATCATGATGCTATCTGGGTAATTGTTGATCGATTAACGAAATCTGCACACTTCCTTCCGATAAATGAGAGGTTCTCGTTAGACAAATTGGTTCATTTATACATAAAAGAGATTGTGGTGCGACATGGAGTTCCAGTATCAATAGTCTCAGATCGAGATCCAAGATTTAATTCGAGATTCTGGAGAAGTTTTCAAGAATGTTTGGGCACCGAATTAAAAATGAGTACTGCTTACCATCCTCAGACTGACGGTCAGAGTGAAAGAACGATTCAAACAATTGAAGACATGCTCCGAGTTTGTGCATTGGATTTTGCAGGAAGTTGGGATGAACACTTGCCGTTAGTGGAATTTTCATACAATAATAGCTTTCATGCTAGTATCGGTATGCCACCGTACGAAGCATTATATGGACGAAAGTGTCGATCCCCAGTATACTGGGAAGAAGTTGGCGAGCGAAAGATACTCGGACCCGAGTTAGTGCAGCAAACCAAGGAAATAGTTCAACTTATTCAGAAACGGTTAGTGACAGCTCAGAACCGACAGAAGAAGTATGCTGATTTGGCCAGAAAGAATATGGAATTCGAAGAAGGAGAGCAAGTACGGTTGAAAGTATCTCCGTGGAAAGGATTAGTAAGATTTGGCAAGAAAGGAAAATTAAGTCCAAGATTTGTGGGGCCTTTCGAGGTATTGAAGAAAGTCGGGAAGGTCGCCTACGAGCTAGCTTTACCGCCTCATATGCAACATATCCATAACGTGTTCCATGTATCCATGCTTAAGAAATACCATCTGGATTCTAAGCATGTCATTGAATATGAGCCGATAGAGATTCAGCCAGATTTATCTTATGTGGAGCAGCCTATCAAAATACTAGATCGAAAAGAAAAGGTTTTGAGGAATAAGACAATTCCTATAGTGAGAGTTTTGTGGAGAAACCCCAAGGTGGAAGAATCAACTTGGGAGTTGGAAAGCGATATGCTGGAGAATTATCCTCAATTATTCTCTTAGGTGAGATTCTGGGGACAGAATCCTTTTAAGGGGGGAAGGTTATAACGCCTTAGAAAATTCAGATTATTTTATTACTAAAAGTTATTTATTTTATTATTAAATGTGAATTATGTGGTGTGTGAATTGGTTGAGGAAGTATTATATAGTGGAATAATATTTGGAGGTCAGATTGATATTTTATGTGTGTTATGTAAGCCCGACTATTTTAATTATATTTTTGGGATTTATTTCTTAATTAATATCGATATATTTACTTTCTGAGAATTTTATAAAATCATCGGAATTAGTAAAAATTATGAAATCTTTCGTTTTATTACCTTTATTAGTTTATTTGAGTTTTAAAAATGTTGTATGAAATTGTTTTGATTTTTAACGATTTTAAAATGATTTTATGAATTCTGTTTCATTTTACGGATTTAATCTTGTAAAATCCGTATTTAATTCGTTTTTGATCCTAAAAATATTTCAAAAATATGTGGGCAATCGTAATTTTGTGTCTTCATTTTAGAATTTTAAATTTTAAAATTTCAATCATTTTCTTATTAATTTGAAATTTTGGGAATTAATTTTTTTGTTTATTTAGTGAAATAGTAATCATTCCCCATTAATACTTTCCTTCCCCTTTTATTCTAAATCCCTAATCCCCAATTTCATTTGCTGAGTTTGTTTCAATCGGGTTCTCTCGATTACAGTCTCTCGAACAATCTCGAATACTCTCTCTCGATTTTCGTCTCTAGGATACATCTCTCTCCGAATCTCGAAGGTTTATCTCTCTCCCTCACAGACTCTCATCTCCCTCGAGCTCCTCCCCTCCCATCTTCGTATATGCGTGTATATATGCTTCTCCTCTAATCCCCGATTCCAGTCGACTGTTTTCCCTGACTGTATTTCCCCCGTGTGTGTGCGTGCAAGCGTGTTGTGGTGTGAGTTTAATTCGTGGTTGTGTGGTTGTAATTCAGCGTGTTGGTGTTGGTTCCGGGCTGAGTGTTGTCTTCTTCCCTCTCCCCTGTTGAGACTGCTATGCAAGTTATGGTATTGTGTGAGTTGTGTGTGTAAAAGTGTGCGTGGGTTTAGGTCGGATGTGTGTGTTAAACAAGTGGGTGTGCGTGATGTTTACTTTGGTAGTGTGTGTGCCTGTGTTCTGTTTTGGCTAATTGTGAAGGTGTTCGAATCATGTGGTTGTACAGCCCTGTGCTCGTATCTTTTGCTATTTCGAAAGAGTATGGTACTCGTGTGGTTTCTGGTTATTTGTCTCGTGATATTGCAAAGGTTGAACTGAGATTTTGATGATCCTGATTAAACTTTGTCGAAGATTGTGGAATTATTTACAGAAATTTCATTTTGTTCGTATTAATATTCGTGTGGAGTTTCGAGTCGGAGACCCAATTAGGGCACCCTCGAAATTTTGCCCCCTCGACAGTGATTTAATTTGAGTCGAGGGTATAACATTGGCGATGATGATTATTTTCTGAGCCAAAAATTATTTAATATTTAATATTTGTTATTTATCTAATCAATTGTAATTTATTATCGAGTTGTTATTAATTGCCTAAATTGTATCAGATTTTGAATCAGTGAGTTGGAATGTAACTTGGGATTGGATAATAAATGTGGATTCGATTGGTAATTGATATTTGTGTTGGTTGTGTCGGCTGTATCCCGACTGGCAGTTCCCCGTATAAAGGGGATGCCGTCAAAATTTTTCTAAAATATTAAAATCATTTCTTGATGATGAGTATGTATAATTATTTAACTTATACGAGTTGTGAGTCGGGCTTCATATTTTAAAATCTATGTGGTATGTGCTTACGTGGCTATATGATTAAATACTTTTGTCTGTAGCTTATATATTGATATTATATGATTAAATAAACATAAATTAGGGAACTATTCGCAGGGGTAGACTAAGTGGAATGTTATATTGATTAGCGAGTATTAAACAGGATTCTGAAATAGTGTTATATTGTGTGTAGATTCCGTGGATAAAGGGAAGGCTAAAGCTGAGGACGTAAAGACGCTTCGGATTCTGTGATTTTCTATTTAAGGCAAGTAAATTGCTTCAATTATCTCTTAAATGAGTTTTGATTACAAAAACCTGATTCATACGTTATTCGAATTACTCTTGCTATAATTGTTCCAGTAATTTCCCGAAATTTTGAATACTTAATCGTTATGCCCCAAATTGGTTCTACTGAGTTGTTGATGCTATTAATGAATTGATTTACATCCATATTCCTTGCAAGTATATTATTCCACTTTTCTTTTAAGTAAACCACTTCACTTATATTTCCAGCGAATTATGACTATCTTAACCTGATTCCTATGCATTCGATTTATCCTTGATATAACTGCTCTGATAATTTTCATTAATTGTGAATATTCAATTGTTATACCCCGAATTGATTATATCGTTTTCGTTGATCCTTTTAGTAGCTTGACTTAAATTAATACCCTGTTTGCCATATCGAACTTGTCAATATTTAATTCAGAGATTACTTGGCCTTGTTCTACTTGGTGAGATTCGAGATGTTGACCTGGAACGAAAGTGTCCAGAGTGTTTGGCAGTTGAGGTGGTCGATCGTTCCGACACCTGATGTTTAGTTAGGATTGGACTGTTAGTTTTTTTTAAAATGTGGACCGTAAGGGTCGGACCAGATTCATGGTCAGAAATAATTAAGGCCAATGTGTGCCGTGGATCCATTAAGGACATTGCTGTGTGCGTTTGTCCGGGGTTAGTGCGTGACTGATCAGCAGCCTAACCTTATAATTGTTTTTATTTATAAAATGCATGATAGTCCAATCCGCTTCTATTCTATGATTCAGATAAAGATGAACTTTCAATTGAGCTTATATAATGTTGATTGTTAATTCTTGACAATCTTACAGACATTTCAGCTGTTGATGTTTTATATATATACATATACTTGCTGAGCATTTGGCTCACTTGCTTGCTAATTCTGTTTCCTCAGCTAAGCCTGAAGATGTCTAGAAGAAGTGGCCCGTCTGGTTGGGGTAGTCACCGAGGCAGTCAGAGGGTCGAGGTGGTTGGATGGGTAGTGCACATATTCCTGTTTCATATTACGTCTGTACTAGTAGTCAGGCCATTATATTTGATGGGTTGTATATTATTTGATTCAGTTCTGGGTTGTAATAACTATTAGTAGTTGTTTCATACAGTGACCTGTGAGCGGTCTGGGTTGGTATGGTTTTATTTCCTTATGGTTTAGTATAACTTGTACATGTGGACTGTTTTAGTTATACTTAGTTGCTTGAGCAGGTGATTAGTCCGGTTTATGATTACATCATGCCGAAATTTCTAAAATTTCTTCTATATTAATATTTATTTGAGTATAAATGTTTATATTATTATTGTGGGCATGTGAGGGTGTTACAATACAAGTGCCATAGCAATCTCCAACAATCCTGTGTAGCATTCGAGGACCAAGCACATAGACATCAGGTATCATTTTATAAGAGAACATGTCATGAATGGTACTGTGGAATTGTTATTTGTACCCACAGAAGAACAAACAGCAGATATTTTTACTAAGTCTCTTGACGAATCCACATTCACCAAAATTGTTGGTGAATTGGGTATGTTGAACAGTCCTAGTAATTAAGCTGGTTAATATCTGAGGTTTATTCTTTAATAATTTGCAAGTGATTTTGTTATTATTTTTAAATTTTAATCACTTGCATAATTATTTTATCAACTTTTTATTGCTTGTAATTGCTAAAAATCTTTGTCAACATGTTTATAATAACTTCTTTATTACTTCTTGTGTTTTGAAATATTTGTGATATTTTAATGAATCATATTCTCTCTTTAAATAATTTTCTATTAGAAAGTTATTTATTAGAAAATATTTAGATTCATTAATTTGTTATAAATGTTCTTGTAAATATATTTAATATTTTATTAAATGTTTTGTAGTGTTTGTCCTTTTGTTATTTATATTTGTTGTCGTAAAAAGAGTAATCCATGTGTTTGCTAAATATTTATTTATAGTAATTTTAATAATAAATTAGAGTGTATTTTAATTGGATTAATTATGTGCATTAATTTGTATTTTATTAGTATAAAATTAGCAGGTTAATAGATTGTCTTGTTTGTCTTTATAGTATCAAGACAATCGCCAAGACAATCCACAGATTGTCTTGGCAGGTTATTTTGTTAATAATAAAATATTTTTCAGATTATTTGTTTTGTTTTATTTTGTTTTACTCAAGACAAACGATTGTCTTGATAGTTTTGAACTACCAAGACAATCGGCAAGACAATCACTTGATTGTCTTGGAGTGTCAATTCAATATTTAAATAAAAAAAATATTTTATTTTCGTTTTCTTTTATTTATTAGTATAGTAAACGATTGTCTTGATAGTTTTTTGAACTACCAAGACAATCGACAAGACAATCAACCGATTGTCTTGTAGTGTTAATTTGTACTTAAAAAAAAACACAACAGCACAGCATCAAGACAATTGTTTCTCTCTCTCTCTCTCTCTCTCTCTCTCTCTCTCTCTCTCTCTCTCTCTCTCTCTCTCTCTCTCTCTCTCTCTCTTCTCTCTCGTGTATTTACACAGAGCACAGTCGATATATATACACGATACACACGATTTTTGCAACGAAACTCTGCTCAAATTTATTCAACGAAACTGAAATCTGTGACCTGATTCGAATAGATCGTTCAATTTTCTTTCTTTTGAACCAAATATCATCGAATTTCATTCAGTTTTTGAAAACTCAATTTTTCAAAAATTTCAATCGGGTTTTCACTATTTTGATTGCTTTAGATTTTTTCTTTGAAATCTAAAAATAGATTGAGACTCCCAGTGATCAGGAGAACATCATACTAATTTTTGGAATTTTTCTGACAACTTTGAATTAATTCGAATTTTTAATTAATTTTAATTAATTAATAATTCTGAAAATTTTCGAATTGTTTTAATTTTCCTAAAATTGAAGTGTGTTTTTGTGTTAAAAAAAATGGCTGATAATTTTGAGATAATGAAGCATAATTTGGTTGGGTATTTTAATCCGAACGATTGTCCCTATGATCGATTTAAGACTTGGATACGGTTTTTAAATGACGATTCAATTATCCGAACTGCTATTTTGATCGAAGCCCCAATTAAAATAGGACCACTGAGATTGATTTGCACAGAAGCTGTGGTGTCTGAAGATTTGACCTCATTCTCTTTTGATTTTGATGGTACACACCACGTCGTGACGGAATCAACCCTTACTACTGTATTGGGCCTCCCGGTGGATAATTTTGATCCATTTCCAACCAGTGAACAACTCTATCAATTCTTCAGTGATATTAATTATCGTGGAGTAATTGATATGAACAACCTGAGCAAAAGGAACCTGGTTCAACAATGGGATGCATTTTTCGACACGATCTCCAAGGTATTTGCTAATACAGCCAGAGGTAACTTTCATTTACTCACCTCTATGTTACAAACTATTGGTTATGATGTTGCTAACAACCGTAGAATCAATATTGGTAATCTACTTTGGAATACTATTGTTGGTAGAATTGTTAAGGCCAGAAGGGATTTTGATGAGGGTAATAAAGTTTTATGTTATTATCCTAGATTCTTAACTTTGATATTTAATCATCTTGTTCCTGTTGGTCAACAAGCAATTTTTAGGAATGACAACCCTATGGTATCAGGCAGGCAAACCAAGAAAATATTCACTAGCCTTGATACACATAGAAAATTGATAAATGTGCCAGTGTATGTTACACCATATTTGTCTACCTTCATAAATCTACCTGTCATTCCTCGACTTGTAAATGCACCTGAACCTGAACCTGAAAATGTACCTGTCCCTGAACTTCAACCTCAAATGGATCAATCCATTCCTTCAGGTACAGCTACTGCATCAACAGAGCAGGTATTGCCTTCTATCTCTCAAACTGTTTCTGGAGCCCAAGTGGCTGATAGGTCAGACCAAGAGGTTGTAGAACCACAGCCTCTATCCCAGGTCTTAGAGCCAAACACTGTGTCTACTCAAATCTCTAAACCTAAATCCAGAACCAAACAGTTAGCTAAAAAGGCTGTTAGAAGAAGTGATAATGTGAGTGATCCCACAGCTCTGCCTCCACCAAAGAAGAGAAGAAACCTACTACTTGAGGCATCTATTAGCCCATCCATTTCCTCCCAAAAGGACTTGGACATTGAAATGGCCAATGAACTGTTACTAATTTCATCCTCTCAACAGGATGAAATTATTGAAATTCGCCAAAGGGCCGTGGCACCTTGTACAGAGTCAAGCACACCTCTATTACTCACAATGGGGGAAAACATTACCTTAGAATCTGATGTTGTTAAGGACACTGAGCAAGGAGTGCACGATAGGATTGTTACAGAGACAGTGCCTACCATTGTTACGGTAGAAGAGCCTTCACAGGCTTCAGAGGGAAATCTTGACTCTCTGCCAGTTATAATAGAGTCATCATCTCCCCTCCCAGGAGGAACATTCCTGGCTCCCTCAAGGGATTCTTCACTCGCAGATTTATCTGGAGAAAGTGAAGGGCAACTTGGTCATCCTATCACTGAAGAAATTCAGTTATCAAATCCAAATGAATTAATAGAGATGACTGAGGATTGGGAATTGCGAACTCCCATTGCACCACCACTGACCTCTCCAAAAGAGGCTAGGGTGATTTCTTTTGCAGGTACAACTCAAGGAAAGGAGCTTGTGTTGAGTGATGTGAGGACCACCTTAAATATGAGTGAAACACATGCACGAAAGGAGAGTGACATATCCTTGAGTGAACATTAGGTGAGCGCACACACTGACACAAACACTTTGTCTCTTATGGCTCAAATCAAAGATCTGCAAAAGAAATTGATGGAAACTGAGGCTGAAAAACAATTTTTCAAAGCACAAGTGGATGAACGGTCTTCTTCTTCCACCTCTGTCAACAATCAGCTCATGATTATTCGTGACGATGTTCAGAACATAAAGACTACACTCACTCCAGCAATCAATACATTGATACAATCCAACTCTCAGGCATCTATAGAAAGAACAGATATTCTAAATGCTATTGACAGACTCTCTAATAGGGTAGATGAACTTCAAGTGGAAATGCATGTAACTGCTCAATCATATTCAACAACCTTTGTGAAGCTTGAAGAAAAGTATGATTACATGTTTGAAGGACTTGATCATCTTTACAACATTGTTAAACCTACTCATCATATCACACCAGAACAAAGAGCATATTTTGAAGACTATGATGATGATAATGAGGGGTATAATGATGAAGATAGAGGGCTTGACAGTCAAAGAAAATCTGTAGAGGATTCCTCAACTAAGGGGGAGAAGTCTGGAGGAGCAGGAGGAAGTAAGTCAGGAGGTCAAGGGAGGCATAAGGAGAAGTCTGAGAAGTCTACAAAGGGAAAAGAAAAAGCTGCTCATGATCAGGATGTATCAGATTTTGATTTCGATCTCAAGAATAGTAATTTTGAGGTACAGCAATTAAATGATATTGAAGAAGATCTTTCAAACTGGCAAGATGATCCTGAATTTGAGAAGGAACTTCAAGAGGAGAAAGCTGATCGTCAGATGAGACAAGCCAAGCTTGAGAAGACCAGACAGGTAGTGGATAAAAGATTGAAGCTGAAGCAAGCTGAAGATGCAGAGAAACAAAAGCTACATGCAATCAGTGTACAAGAAAGGAAAAGAGATATTCAGTTGAAGATTGGTCCAAAGTGGGAGAGAGCAAGAGAAATTTTTGATTCTATTCAAAACACTGCTAATGATGATGAACGTTTTCTCCAACTACTTCAACAATTTCAAGAGACCAATCCAAATTACTTGCAATATATGGATGCATTGATGCTGGAAATCTCGAGGATAGTAGCAGGGTTTGACAGATGTGTAGATCAGCTGATAATTCAGATTGACTCTCGTACAATGGGTTCTCTTTATGTGTCACTTCAAATATTTCAACAGAGAAGCTTGATTGAACTGTGGATTATGTCCCTAAAGGTAAAAAGGTTTTCTGAACTGAATATTTTACTTCATGAAAGACTTTTGGAGTTTGCTCAAAGGAATAGTCCACAAGTTATTCAAACTCCACATCATGTTAAGTTTCTCAAGGGTAATACACTACATTCGTGCTTCCTTGATTCTAAGTCGATGAAATTATATACTGCATCTCATCTGGTCTGGTTAGAACATATGCTGAGGACTACAGGATTCGAAGATAAAGAAAGTATCTTTGTTGCTGACATTATTCGATCATATGCTTTAACTGGCTTTGAAAAGAAATATTACATGCTTCGGAATCGGCTATGGGGCAACCTTGGAATTTTGCCTAAGAAACCTAAAGGCCTTGTGTCAGATTATGAACGTGTACTTGACAAGGATTTGATCAAAACCTTGGATGATCAAGAACGATTTGACACAGAGAATATCAGAAGATTTCTAGAACAAGAAGATGAAGTTGAACCTGGAGAGATAAGGGATGAAGAAACTTCAAAGTGAAGATCAGCTCTACATATGATATCATTAGGGCTTAGATAGGTCAAGATAGAAAATTGTATTATATGATCAGTCTAGAGGATCATCTATCTTGTATTTATCTTTTATGTTTGAATCTGGACAATGTTAAATATAAACCAGAACCTTTCTTTTATTTACTTTGTATTTAAAGTTTTATCTTTTACTAAGTTAAGTTGAGTTAGTTGAGTAATCCTCTAGGTATTTGCTTGTTATCTTCTAACAAACAAATAGGGGGAGATTGAAAGGCATATGACACAGCCTATTTGTAGTTCGAGGACTCAACTCAACTTAAGCTTAGATTGTAATAAGTAAATAACTTTAACTGTCACAGGAATCTCAGGAGGTACTATCTGTCAGAAGAAAAACCCTAAAGTCAATCTATAGTTTTGATGTTTTACACTGGAAGAAGCTCAGATTGCTGATCAAGCCTCAGTATAGCATCAAAGAAGTGGATTTATTTCTAAGACAAAGATTTCTAGAGTGACAGGTTCAGACAGAATACAGTGAAGTACAAGAAGGAGAAAGAAATGAGAAGAAAAATGAATCACATTTTTAATGTGAAAATTAAAGGACAGTCATTGAAGTTAGTCGTTCATGAACCAGACCGTGCATGGAACGTCAACAAAATATTCAGTGGTATTCCTTTATTACTTTTAGTGACTGATTGTCTTGCCGATTGTCTTGGAGAAGGAATTTAGAGAAACAAGGCAATCACTGATTGTCTTGAAGAAGAAAATCAGTAAAGCAAGACAATCTCTGATTGTCTTGCCGATTGTCTTGGTGATGATTAATTCTGAATAGCTTTAAAAAAGAAGAATAAAAATCTGATTTGATTGTCTTGACGATTGTCTTGACAGTTCAAATCAGATTGTCTTGATAATGATCAAAAAGAAAAAGCTTAAGACAGAATGATAATTTTTGATAAAGCAAGACAAAGATCTCAGAATTTGATTGTCTTGCCGATTGTCTTGGAAGAACCTGATTGTCTTGACGATTGTATTGCCTATTGTCTTGGCAGTACAAAATTGGTTGTCTTGGAAGAATAGATTGTATTGCCTATTGTCTTGACAGTTATATTTGAAGATAAAGAGGCAGTAAATGATATAAATGAAGACACAGACGACAGAAGACAACTAAGACAGAAATATTACATTTAAGGCAGTTTACTCTCTTCTCTCTCATCAAGAACACACCACAAGAAGCAGAAAAATTCATAGAAAATCAAGTTCATCTTATTTTTAATATCTGATCCGATAGAACTTGTTTACTTGATACTCTTGTACTATTAGCGAGTTTTTACTCCTAATCTATATCTTGATTTTTATTAACAAATCTAGAAAAATTCATGTCGAATTTTCTAATTTGTTTTTATTAACTAGATATAAATTCTGTACTGTATTTGTAACAAACCCCTCAAGTTAATATAATTTTATATTCAACTTAAATTTTGTTTCATTTAATTCCGCTCAAATTTGTAAAAATATAAATTAAATTATCCGGACAAATTTCGATTAAACAGTACTGTTTGTATTCAACCCCCCCTTCTACAAACATATTGGACCTAACACTAAGTCTAGTATAAATCAGAATTTTGACAAATCCGACATTCTATCTTTTTAATACTTTAAGTCCAACTTAAAGTCTTAATAAAATAATTTCAGATTTTATTCTAATTTAAATTAGAGTTTTATCAAATCCGAAAATCGTATTTTGAAGCTTATTAAGTCTAACTTAAAGTCTTTAATAAATCTGATTTCGAATTTGATTTATTTATAAATTCGAAATTCAATATTTTAATTAATTAAGTCAAACTTAATTTATTTAAATAATTTCGAATTATATTTGATTTAAATTAAATCCGAATTTAATTTAAATAATCCTTCATTCATTATTTTGTGTGACCCTATAGGTTATTATTATATTGGCAACAATTTTATTTAATAAATAAAATCGTAAACAATGAGCGGCATCTAGTAATACATCATTGTTACCCAAATAATAATAATTAAATCGGTGAATCGATTTCGCCTTTCGTGAATAATGTACAATGTAATATAATCTCTTTAACCTTGATATTATAGATTAAACTAGAGGCATGGAATGTGTCATCCTCGTCATAATTTAATCTTTATTTTCTTGATCGATGAGTAGACTATTCAAATAAATCATTATTTGAGTACGACCATGCATTTCATAGTCTCACTCAAACAAGAGGCCAATAATATCACTCATATATATTTATATATATTAAGGAGGGTTAAATTCCATCTAGATCATTCACATTTCTCAACGATTCATAATATACCCAAGACCATCTTTATCATTACCCGATTAAAGATAAATCTTGATAGAATCAAAATATATTAATTCTCACATAGAAATGTAATGACTTCAGGTCTAAGGATCATTACATCATTATCACATTGAGATTCATAATGACACATTTATTCATTCCATGTCGAATCTCATAGTAGGTCTATCCAGTACATCGTACTCATACATGTACCTATGCATTGACTTTAGTATCATCATACTTATGATCAATGAGAAGTGATCATCAGTCAATCAACATACTAGTCTCGATGTATTATTATTGTCCCAATAACAATAATACTTGACTAGGGATATTCAAGATTATTATACTGTATATTATCTCATAATTATATATTTCGTATCAATAATCTATGGACATTTATTATACTAACAATTATATCGCAGTAAATACTAAGCATAATAAAACATCAATATAATCAAAATAGAACATAAATGTCAATGACGAAGTTTAACTAAATTGAAATGTATTGCCTCTAGGGCACCTACACTAACAATCTCCCACTTGCACTAGAGCCAATCATTCATATTCCTAATTGTTAGGCCGAATACACAATTAATAATCAACTTTGTATGAGAGATTAACAAGTAAAAGCGTTTATGCACTTAAAAAAAAACTTCTTGTATTTCGAACCCTCTTCGTGATGTAAATTATCACAAAGAGCTGCTAGGTTACAATAAAGATAATTCGTTATCGATACCCTTCTAGGGTTAACCTATCTGTATTTATATAACATACAGCTACGATACAATCTCTAATTGATATTCCTAATAATCAGCTATACAATGATATCAATTACAGATTGTCACACGTCTCCTATGTCAACTCGATCTCTTTGATAGCTATCCAATCTTCAAAGATATCGCTTCCATAATTAATCTTCAATCACTGTTGAACAGTAGACGCGCTTCCTCCAGACAGAGTTTAACAAACTCTGTCGAGCTTCCAACTGTCAGAGTTTACTCAAACTCTGACTGCTTCCAGCTAAACTCTGATAACTCCCTGTAACACTTAAACACTGATTAAAACACATCAATTATATTTAACAATCTCCCCCAACTTGTTCATTAGCAAAAATGTACAAGTTAATGACAGTAATTGATGATGTCAAAACAAATAGACAAATACAGTGTTTATACAAATTCAGAGTTTAAGCTTCTACTTAATAAAAACTATAGAGAATAAGAAAATTCTTACAGAACTTAATCTCTTATCATTTCAAGATCTGGCATGGTTCTGAGATAATCAATCAGCAATCTTCTTTCTGCATTTTCAAGTTCAATCTTCATTGCTTCTTTGATTTCTCTGAGCTGAGGATCACTTTCATCTGTTTGGTAGATAGCAGCCCTAAGATCATAAATCTTGTTCCTTCTCATTTCATTACCCAGTCTGATAAATCTGACTTTTTCTGCCTGTGTGTTGAAATCAAGTACTGTGATTCCCAAATCAGTTTTTAACTTTGCAGTACCTTTCTTCATTTCAATGAGATTGCCTTGGTAATCCCTGTACTTAGGAATATATCTGCTATTGTATTTCTGTCCTCTGATTGCCAGATTCTGAGTCATTTTCTGTCTGAGCACATTAGCAACTGACTGAGTCCTTCGACTATTCACCTTGAGAAGATATAGAACATACTCCAGTTCTTCCCAACATTTCAAGCCGATATCATCCTCACCAACTTTGAATACTGTCCCATCAGCCATGAAGTATAAAAGAAAATCCTTGTCTAAACTCTTCTAATGAACTAACTGCACTGATTCCAGTCTGTCCAAACTCTCTTGAGGAACACCACGACCTGGAACAGCCAGTGAAGAAGGATCTCTAGGACCAGTATATTGCCTTTTGTCTCTATGTGAACCTAGTCCACCCTTATTATTACCAACCTTGCCAGATAAGGCTTTTCCATCAGAAACATTCATTGAGACTCCAGATAACACATTTGGATCAGAAATTGTTCCTTTTCCAAAAACAGATTTCAACTGTGAAGAGTGTAAAGGTGTGATCATTGCTTGTGATGCAACAGAAGTTGTAACTTTCTTTTGTGAACTTTCACCTTCAATGCCTTTTAGCTTGAGTTTAGCCTCTGCTGCAATTGCTTCCTTTGAGAACCGAGAACTTTGACTAACTTCAGTCCTTTCTCTGATCACAACACCTTTAACAACAGGCCTAGGAGCTTTTCCTCTTTGTACTTTATCAGAATTTAAAGCTTTAAGATGTTCTTCTTGTAAACTCTTTTCCTCAGCTTCAATGTCCTCAATCGTAACTCCTTCCTCATTCTCTTCAATGAATAGCTTAGCAGCCAATTCTTCATCAGTTTGTGGATTAGAAGATAATAGCAAACTCTTGGTCCTTGAAGTACCTTGAGTATCAGTATTTCTCCCAACAGACTGTGATTTTGATGACTTGCTAGTTCTCAGAGTTTGAATCTCTTCAGCCTTTTTCTTTCCTTTGTTACTTGCCCCTCCATCTCCAGCACTATCCCTTCTGACAACTCTCTCCCCCTTTTTGACATCATCAGGCATAAGGATAGAAGTAATTAACTCCAGGGAGGTAGCAATAGAATCAATTTTAGGAGATAAGTCAGACTGGTTCTCTTCAACTTTAGTCAGCCTGGCAAAGAGATTGTCTTGAGCTTTAGAGAATTTTGTAGTCACTAGTTTCGAATCTCTTTCCATCTTCATCTCTCTAGCTACAACCTCATTTTGCAAAGCAGTGATTGCCAAATTAGTATCATCAAATCTCCTATCCAAAGTTTTAACTTGAACTATAGTTGCTTTCAAGCAAGAAAGAATCTCTGGATTGGAGATAGTATCAGCACTTTGCTTAACAAACTTAGCTGCTCTTTCTTGTGGAAAAATACAATCTTCTTTGTACCATTCAGCAGCATTCTTGGCAAATTGTGCTCTCTCAACTTCATGAGAAGTACAAGGTTGAGGAAAAGGTGTATGTTTATTGTCAGTTTGTACTGGTGCACTCAGAGAAGCATCAGAGTTTGCACTACTGTCACCTTCAGCTTCAACACTTGTAGCTTTAACTGGTTCATCTTCAGCCATAGGTTTAGCAATTTCTTCTGTAGGCTTGTCAAGATTTTCTCCATGTTGCTCAGGCTCAGCAACAGGCATTGACTGAGAAGTGACTTTGGTTGCCTGATCAATTTCTTCACTTTCTTCAACAGTTTGGTGAGCATCAGATATTAACTCAGTATGAGATGCCACAGCTTCAGAAAGAACAGCCGTAGGTTGATCAGCTACACCAATATCAGAGATAGGATCAGAGAATGGCATAAATGAATCAGGAACATCATTTATCGGAGAAACACCATCTCTTGCATCCTCTTCTGCAGGCATTTTTTCCTCTGCAGGCATTACATCCTCTGCAGGTATTACATCCTCTGCAGGTATTACATCCTCTGCAGGTATTGCATCTTTCTCAACCTCAACAGGAGGTGTTTGCTGTGAAACAACCTCTGGAGCTTCAAGATCTTCATCCACAGAATCAGAGAATATCAATTTTCTTCGTTTTGATAGAGGTACATTGTCTGAATCCTCTTTACTAGATGGTGACTTAGGCATGTTTGCCCGAGCTTTCATTCTTTTCCCCCTTCTAGTGTAAACAGCTTCAGGAGATTTCCGTTTTGATTTTCTTTGTGTCTCTTCCGCCTGCTTTAGACTTGCACGTCGTTTAGTAATTGCCTTCTTAACTCTTTGTAATCTAGACTGTGATGCTGGTGGAGATTGTGACGAATCAGAGTTTGTGTGTGAAGTGGGTGAAGGTTGCTTTGTAGGTGCTAACTGAGCAGGTGATTCAGTGTTTGGTTCTGGTTGAGGTTCAGGATGTGGTTCAGGTTGTTGTTGTTGTTGTTCAGGTTCATCTTGTTGTGGTTCAGGTTGTTGTGGTTCTTGTGGTTGATTGAGGAAATTTCGCAGAGCAAGAGGCATGACAAAAGCAGGGAGATGTGCTTTACCAACATCCTTGTTAGTCATATCAGAGAATATTCTCTTATTGACTCTAAAAGGATCAATTTCATCAGTTTCATCAATTTCGAGACCAGGTACACATGTATTGAACAACATTTGACAAAAATGAGCATAATAAACAGTAGCAGATTCTGACAGTTTATCACCTAAGCTCATCAGAACATGTCGACCAAAATCAAAATTAGTACCATAGA
Organism: Saposhnikovia divaricata; assembly: GCA_036435485.1. Classification (NCBI taxonomy): domain Eukaryota; kingdom Viridiplantae; phylum Streptophyta; class Magnoliopsida; order Apiales; family Apiaceae; genus Saposhnikovia; species Saposhnikovia divaricata. The sequence continues at coordinate 60,493,685 of CM071595.1, read as the reverse complement.
GCAGAGAATACCCGATTTGGAGACTGTCTATAGGAATGGCATCCCAGTTTGTGACTTTCTTCTGGAACGTCCTTGTTATGCAATCAAAGAAGAAGTTCCATTCCTTTCTGAGATTTGGTCTCTTTATACCGCCAATCTTGTCAAGAGATTCCATGTAACCTATCTCTCGTAGCATCTCTCTCAGATAAGTTTCATTAACCAGAGTATAAGAAGTATGTGTGTCAAACCCCATTGTATCTCGTACAGTCTGTGGAGTAATCACATAATCTTGGTCTTCGTAAGTGAAGATAATGGTAGGAGTTCCACTCTCTCCTCCATCCTCATAAACTGAATTCTGCCAGAATGTAGCAATTTGAGACGCAGAAAGAGTAGCAGGTCCAATCAGAGCCTGTCCAATCTCTGAATCCCTCAAGAAGTTCTGCATGAGATGAAACGATTCTGGAACGCGTTGATGATATAGTGGAGCTTCATAGTTGTTAGGAACAAACCGTAAACCAAGAGCAGTGAATGCTTTAGATGCCATTGAGTTAAGAAATTTGCAAGAATTTCCAAGAGATATGTATGTAGAAAAGGTGTTTGCGTGAGTGCCCAAGAGAAAAATAAGAAAACTGTGAGATGTAAGAATAAGGCAAAATCGTTTGGACACAAAAGTGATTAAAGTAATGAAAAACTCAATCTCTTATGTAACAAACACTCAATCAGTTCCTAGATTAATGTGTAGTGGGACACGATAATAGATAAGTGGGACACATTAAAGGGCGAGTGGGTCACATGCGCCTATTTTTAAGAAGAGTATATTAAAGAATTAAAGCATTAAAATATTTGATTTAAACAAAAATCAAATAATACTCTTTTAAAAATATCTGGACCCAAGTAAAACCAGAATTTGAAGCGTTTACCTGTTGCCTTTAATAACCAGAATACGAAGCGATTAAGAACTTCGTTCTTACCCATCTCTATTTAAGGCCTAGAGACTTGCTCAGATTATTTCATTAAATCTTTAACCTTTCAGTCTCCCCTGTAAAATCACTAACCCTTCAAACCAAATACTCTTGAAAAACAATGGCCAACCTTACCATCAAAGAAAAGAACCTTCATCTTGTCGAGAATAGGGACATCTTCAGCTATACGCGTGAAGAATTTGAAGCGTTTGAGTGGGAAAGGCAGCTTGAGACGCTGTGGCTGCAAATGGATGCTGGTCTGGAAGAGCTCGAGAGAGAGAAACCTGCAAGGGTGATCGACATCGATGCTGCCCTCCAAGCAACATTGGCATGGCTCTCCTCGAAGGCATCCTCATCCAACACCACCAACCATTGTTAATGAATATGTCAGCAAAAATAACCTTATCCCTTCAACTTCCACCCAAATAAAGTGGCAAAGATGGGATCTGGGAATTTTTGCTAACAATGGAGTGGTGTGGACGGACCTTTTACTTTCCTGTTGAATAGATTAGCAGATAGAGAGAACAAAAAAATGTAATATTTGCTTGTAATCTCTTTCATATTATCAATGAAAATTTTGTTTCTCTAATCATATTCATTGTGTTCTGCAACTGTTATTTATGCTATATGAACTGTTCTTCAAGAAAATGAATCAAGAAGAGAATATGAAGACTAATTAAAGTAATCATATAAAGAACACATTCATCAACTATCCACTGATTAACAGTTGTCAAAAACCCTACTTACTCCAAGACTTTCAAATTGTCCAAGTGAAAATTTACCTTAGAGTACAAATCACGAATCAACAGCGTTTGTCAATTCTCCAACTTTATCACCGAAACCCTTTCATAAATTGCACAGTTGTGAATATTTGTGTGTGTGAAGCAGAGTTTACTAAGTCAATTTTTAGAGCATCTAATTTTTCATAAAATCCATAAAGTAAATCAATAAACACTGGATGCACAAACTGTCATAGTAAACACTGACTGTATGATGAAAGCTAAACTCTGAAGTAATCGAACTTTATACAGTAATTTTTATTTTATACCCCCTTTATATGCATTTTTGTTTTTTTTATTTTCATCATTTTTTTTTCAATTTTTTTTATTTTTTTTTCATTCCAGTAATCAGAGGTTGGAACCAGTCACCAAAAATTCAAAAATTTTAGCCCTTATCATTTTGATAAGTTCCTGGGTCATCCTAGTATTTAACTAGTCACCAAAAATCAGAGAATTTTAGCACATATTATATACCAATAGGTTCCTGGGTCATCCTAGTATCCAACATAATCTCAAAGGAGTATAACAACCTATATACATTTTCTTTGGGGTATTGCAGTAAGCATTTTATTTTATCAGAGTATAACTAACAGAGTTTAGAGTTCATCAACATCAGTAGTTTTTCATGAAAGGTAATGCACACAGTATTTATAGACTCAGAGTTTAGGACAAAATAAACTAAGAGATGCTATAAATATGAGCCAGTATCATGCTGTGTTAACTTTCTGCACAATCTAAGATTAGATCACAATAACTCAGAAAGATTCATGATTAATTGCTGAGAATCATGCTTCATACATATTTCTTCATTGGTGTTTTCATTCAGACAAAAATCAACTCAGAGTTCACAGAGTTTATCAAACTTATTAATAGTGTATGACATACAGACATACTGACAGAGTTTAACAGAGTATGCATAACAGAGTTTAATCAACAGAGTTCACTTAGCATTTAACCAATCAGGAAATATGATTAATACATCACATAAGTAAAGTTTGAATCTAACCAACATTTCTAGTCAGAACCAGAGACCATTCCTAGTTCATTGACCAGTCTTGTAAATGTAGCTTCACTCAATGGTTTAGTGAAGATATCTGCAAGCTGTTGTTCTGTAGATACAAAATGTAGTTCAATATTTCCTTCTTCCACGTGTTCTCTGATGAAGTGGTACCTTATGCTGATGTGCTTGGTCATTGAATGCTGTACTGGATTACCTGTCATAGCAATAGCACTCTGATTATCACAGTAAATAGGAATATTACTATACCTCAATCCATAATCCAGCAATTGATTCTTCATCCATAAGATCTGTGCACAACAGCTACCAGCTGCAATATATTCTGCTTCAGCTGTAGATGTGGAGATTGATTTCTGTTTCTTGCTGTACCAGGAAACAAGTCTGTCACCAAGAAATTGACAACTTCCACTAGTGCTCTTTCTGTCTACCTTGCAGCCTGCAAAGTCTGCATCAGAATACCCAAGTAGCTTGAAATCTGATTCTCTGGGGTACCACAGACCTAATGATATGGTGCCCTTGAGATACTTGAAGATTCTTTTCACAGCTGTCAGATGTGGCTCTCTAGGATCTGCCTGAAACCTTGCACAAAGACAGGTTGCATACATGATGTCAGGCCTACTAGCTGTCAAGTATAGAAGAGATCCTATCATGCCTCTGTAGTTTGTCATATCCACTGAAACTCCTGTGTTTTTGTCCAATTTAGTTGCTGTTGCCATGGGAGTTGATGCAGATGAACAGTCAAGCATACCAAATTTCTTGATTAGATTTCTGGTGTATTTTTCTTGATTAATGAAAATTCCATCTTCTGTTTGTTTCACCTGTAGGCCTAGAAAGTAACTAAGCTCTCCCATCATGCTCATTTGATATCTGGACTGCATGAGCTTGGCAAACTTCTTACAGAGTTTATCATTAGTAGACCCAAAGATAATGTCATCCACATAAATTTGAACTAAAAGGAGGTCACTTCCTTGATTGAAATAAAACAGAGTTTTGTCAATTGTTCCTCTGTTGAATCCACTTTCTAGAAGAAACTGAGCAAGTGTCTCATACCATGCTCTTGGTGCCTGCTTAAGTCCATATAGTGCCTTATCTAGCCTGTAGACATAATCTGGATATTTGGGGTCCACAAATCCTGGTGGTTGTTCAACAAACACTTCTTCTTCAAGCTTTCCATTCAGAAAAGCACTTTTCACATCCATCTGGAACACTTTGAATTTCTTGTGAGAGGCATATGCTAGAAAAATTCTGATTGCCTCCAATCTTGCAACTGGAGCAAATGTTTCATCATAGTCTATTCCTTCCTGCTGTGAATAGCCTTTTGCTACCAGTCTAGCCTTGTTCCTTGTGATAACACCTTCACTGTCAGTCTTGTTTCGGAAAACCCATTTAGTACCAACAATAGATCTGTTCTTTGGCCTTGGTACAAGGGTCCAAACTTCATTCCTTTCAAATTCATTTAACTCTTCCTGCATTGCTGTTATCCAATCTGCATCTTGAAGAGCTTCTTCCACTTTCTTTGGTTCATTTTTAGACAAGAATGCATGAAACAGACATTCACTTGCAGTAGCACTTCTTGTCTTTACTTTTGCATCTGGATCACCAATTATCAAATCAGGTGTATGTGATTTAGTCCATTTCCTAGCAGAAGGCAAATGACTTCTATCAGCATGTGATCCTCCCCCTTGATCCATGCTCTCCTGATTTTGTTGTGATCTATCTTCGTTTTCTGAGACTCCCCCTGAACTTGACTGCCCAGAGTCAGAATTTGAATTTTTAGAGTTTGAAGCATCAGAGTTTGATCCAGATTTTTCAGTTGACTCAGTATCAGTGTTTGAGTCTTCATCTTGATCATGCTCCCCCTCAACTAGTTCTCCCCTTTGTTGTGACTGAGAAGTTTCTTCAGAATTTACCAGTAGAGGTTCAGAGTTTGTTTCAACAGAGTCTGTCAGAATTGTTTCATCAGAGTTTCCTTCATCAGAGTTTAAAACTTCATTTTCAAAGTTCAGTTGATCATATACATCTTTGTCTTCAAGTCCAGTTATCTTCTTATCATCAAAAGAAACATGTATAGATTCCATGATCACTTTAGTTCTCAGATTGTAAACTCTGAATGCCTTTGTTGACAGTGGATAGCCAACAAAAATTCCTTCATCTGCCTTTAGCTCAAACTTGGTCAACTGTTCTGGATGAGTCTTCAAAACAAAACATTTGCACCCGAAAATATGAAAGTATTTCAGGTTAGGCTTCTTTTTCTTCACCATCTCATATGGTGTCTTTCCATGCTTATTGATCAGTGTTGCATTTTGAGTAAAACAAGCAGTTTGAACAGCTTCTGCCCAGAAATAAGTTGGCAATTTTGCTTCATCAAGCATAGTTCTGGCAGCTTCAATTAAGGTTCTATTTTTCCTTTCAACTACACCATTTTGTTGTGGTGTACCAGGTGCTGAAAATTCTTGTTTCACTCCATTGTCCTTGCAGAATTCTTCCATTGTTGCATTTCTGAACTCAGTTCCATTATCACTTCTGATGATTCTGACTTTGTTGCTTGATCCTTTGTCCAGAAGCTTCACATGCTCCATCAGAGTCGATGCAGTTTCATCCTTCTTTGCTAGAAAATACACCCAAGTGAATCTAGTGTATTCATCAACAATGACTAAAGCATATTTCTTCCTTGCAATAGACATAACATTTACTGGACCAAAGAGATCAACATGCAGAAGATGATAGGGATCAGTGATAGAAAATTCTGTCTTGCTCTTGAAAGATGACTTCCTTTGTTTAGCCTTCTGACATGAGTCACATAGGCCATCAACATTTAACAGGGTCTTTGGGAGTCCTCTTACAAGATCCTTTCTGATCAATTCATTGATGTTGTTCAAGTTCAAATGTGAGAGTTTCTTATGCTACTTCCAACTCTCTTCACTAGACATTCTTGTAGACAGACAAACAGCTTTTCCAACAGAGTCTATCAAAAGCTTGATTTCATAAATGTTGTTTTGCCTGTAACCAACTAGAACAACCTTTCCTGTAGATTTGCAGATAACTTCACAATATTCAGGTTGAAAATCTACATGATATCCCTTGTCACAGATTTGACTCACAGATAGCAAGTCATGCTTGAGTCCTGGGACATGAGCTACATTGTTGATGATGACATTTCCAAGATTAATATTGCCATATCCCAATGTTCTTCCTATATTGCCATCACCATAGGAAACTTTTGGGCCAGCCTTCTCCTCATATTCTGATAGCAGGGCTTTATTTCCAGTCATGTGTCCTGAACATCCACTGTCCACTACTAGGGTTGCCTCCCTGTTACCCTGCAATCACAAACAATTACTGAGGATTAGTTTTAAGGATCCAGACTTGCTTGGATCCTTTGGCATTCTTAACTTTGTTAGCTTTTGCAGCGGAATTAACATTATCAGAGTTTGAGCTAACAGTATCAGTGTTTACACTTGCAGTATCAACTTTAACCCATTTCAGATTGGGTTTCAGTTCATAGTAATTATGATAGATAGCATGATATTCTCTGCAAGTATAGATGGAATGCCAAGTGCTTCCACAGTGTGTGCATAGTGTCTGTGGCTTAGTTCTAGCAAAATCCTTCTTTACCTCAGACTTTGTAGGTAAAGAATTTATATTTTTATTTTTCTTGCAGACATTTGCAAGATGCTTAGTACTATCACAATTATGACATGTCTTTCTTGGAGCATAACTAGCAAGCATTGGTTTATTTCCTGAAGTGATGCCTACTTTTCCATTTCTGTTCTTGTTTGACACTTTCTTTTTCTCAACAGATTTTAACTCCTTCAGTTTATGTTTGAGTTGTTTATCTGTCATTGAACCAATATTAACCTGTTTAACACTAGTTTTTACTGGTTTTCTTTAGACAGCTTCCTTTTCATTTTCAGACAAAAATTTACTGGTTCCATGAACAAATTTAGTTCTGACTTTAACTTGATTTTGAAATCTAAGTTCATCTCCCTCATTATAACCTAGACCAACAGTGTCTGTTTGAAAAATCTGTTGAGTGTCCTTTCCAGAATTAGTCCAAGTCCTAATTTTATTATTTGCTTCCTCCAACTCTGACTCTAGTTGTTTATACTTCTGAAGCAAATTATGTTCTTTGCAAACAGCATCATCTCTCTCTTTCTGAACTTGTTGCATGTTTTCAAGTTTCTCTTCAACAAGTTTATTTCTTTCTTTAAGTTCAGAATTTTCAGCTTTTATCCTCTCATTTTCTAAAGTCTGATCCCTATAACTTATATGCAATGACTTAAGATAAATTCTTAATTGAGCAATGTCATCAATATTATAAGCATAGGTAGTTAGAGGTACCTGATTTTCAGAGGATTCTGATTCAGTAGTAGCCATGAGAGCATAGTTCACTTCTTCATCAGAATCTGAAGTATCTGCCCAATCTCTGCCTTTAGTGTAGAGTACCTTTCCAGTTTTACCCTTCTTGCACTCAGGAGCATAGTGACCCATCTCCTTACACTTGTAGCATTGAATTTCAGACTTATCCTTCTTCCCTTTAGAATCTCTCTTATCAGACTTCCTGTAGCTTTTCCTGTCTTCATTTGAATCCCTAGAAAACCTTTTTCCTTTCTTGAAATTCTTGAAGCCCATTTTCTTGAAAGTCTTCACCATTAACACAGCCATTTTCCTCATTTCTTCTTCATCATCCTCAGAGTCAGATGATTCAGAAGAATTTGAATCATAATCAGAGTTTGGTGATTCACTTTCTGAATGTATGACCAAAGCTTTTCCCTTCATTTTCCTTCTTGTTGCCTCTTTCTTCTGAGGCTTCTCTTCAACATTAAGAGCAACAGACTTTCCTTTCCTGCTTGATCTCCTGTTTCTCTGTTCCATTTCCAACTCATGAGTTTTGAGCAGTCCATAGATTTCATCAATCTCTGTTTCAGTAAGATCATAGTTGTCTCTAATAGTGGTTGTTTTCACATCCCACTTTTCAGGTAGAGAAAGAAGAAACTTGAGATTCGAGTCTTCTAGATCATACTCTTTGTTGACCAATGACAGATCATTAATCAGTTTACAGAATCTATCAAATGTTTCTGTCATGGTCTCTTCAGGTTTAGCCTCAAAATGCTCATACTCTTGTGTGAGTATGTTTCTCCTATTCTTCTTAATAGCTGCAGTTCCTTGACACCTGACTTCAAGAGCATCCCATATCTCTTTTGCAGTGGTGCAGTTAATGACTTTGTTAGACATAACATTGTCTAAAGCACTATGCAATAAATGCCTAACTTTTGCATCCTTAGCAATTGATAATAGATCTTCAGGGGTCATGTCCTTCTTTTCCTTTGGAACCATTTTTGCTGCTTCACCAGCAACTGCAACAGATAGCTTTGTAGGATTGTGAGGGCCTTCATAAATCCTGTCAAGATATTCTGGATCTGTAGCCTCCAGAAACATAGTCATCTTGACCTTCCATATAGCATACTCTAATGGCCTCAGAATAGGAACCCTGATTGGTTCATAACGACTCACAGTAGTAGGAGCCTTTTCAGAAACAGTAGGTGTTGGTGGAGGGACATGATTATTGTTGTGTTTGGATCTTAACCTGTAATAAAGTAACAGATTGGCTCTGATACCACTTGTTAGGCCGAATACACAATTAATAATCAACTTTGTATGAGAGATTAACAAGTAAAAGCGTTTATGCACTTAAAAAAAAACTTCTTGTATTTCGAACCCTCTTCGTGATGTAAATTATCACAAAGAGCTGCTAGGTTACAATAAAGATAATTCGTTATCGATACCCTTCTAGGGTTAACCTATCTGTATTTATATAACATACAGCTACGATACAATCTCTAATTGATATTCCTAATAATCAGCTATACAATGATATCAATTACAGATTGTCACACGTCTCCTATGTCAACTCGATCTCTTTGATAGCTATCCAATCTTCAAATATATCGCTTCCATAATTAATCTTCAATCACTGTTGAACAGTAGACGCGCTTCCTCCAGACAGAGTTTAACAAACTCTGTCGAGCTTCCAACTGTCAGAGTTTACTCAAACTCTGACTGCTTCCAGCTAAACTCTGATAACTCCCTTGTTAGGTCCAAATGTGTTGTAGAGGGGGGGTGAATACAACTTTTCGAATATGAGAGGCAATAAAAACGATGCAATAAATGAACACACAGATTCAAGGAATATATTTCTTTATATATAACTTGAAAGGGTTGCTACAACATTCATTACAAAGTATAACAGAAGTTGAGAGAGAAGTGAATGATACTAAGCTCTGTGAATGCACTCTCTCTTTTTCTCTTGTGTTTTTCTCTGGAATTGCTCACTCACTAAAACATTACACAAGTACTTCTATTTATACTACATGTAATCTATGTCCTGTAGTCTTCAAAGACTAAGATGTACGTGGCCCAATGATGTCCACATAATTCTTGCCTTATCTTGAAAGCTTGGAAATCTGCCAATCAGAAGATGCCATGTGTCATGTTGAAGCTGCACCTAAGTAGAACTTCTACTTGAGAATTTCTACTTGGCTATCTCGAAATTCCTAAGTGGAACTTCTACTTGGCTATCTCGAAATTCCTAAGTAGAACTTCTACTTGAGAATTTCTACTTAGCCATCCAGAACATTTAGTACTTAGAAAATATTCTGGTCTTCAACTTGAAACTTCAATGCACATCTTGAACTTGTGATATCTTCATGTCTTCTTTATTCTTCAACAAGCTCTTGAACATGGTTCTTTATTACTGACATAAACTTGCTATCAATGTCCTGACACTTGATGCAATGGTCTGGTTCATAAGTGACTAGTCTTGATAGTGTTTCTGCTTCTTGAATAAATTACCATATTCACTGAATAATTTGGCTTTCCAATATTTGCTTTCCTTCTTCTTCACTTGAAATCAATTGGTCTTGTTGATACTGATAGTTATGATCTTGATTCTTGATTTATCGAATCACTGAGGCATGAACAACTTTAACTTGAACTTCTCTCAATGATTTCTTCTTGGCTTGATCATAGTTAGCATGTTTAATTGTATCAATTACCTTGTCTTCATTTAGTGTTGATTTCTTGTGACTTCCTGTTCTTGATTGTCTTCTGGTTAAGTGTCTTTTCCTTTAGTTGAGTTACATTAGATATAGTGTTACAAGTTTATACACTCTGCCTTTCAATCTCCCCCAATTTGATTGTCTAACAATGACATTCAAATTAATGAAGGATAACTCAACTAAACAATGAGACGAGAAAAGATAATTAACATTACAGTCTTGAATAATATACAATTGAAAAGTACTTGAAAACAATGCAAAGAACTTAAAAACTAGAAACAGAATTCGAACCTCGAATTAAAGATCATTTGAATGATTCCTATCACCTGGATTATTTCATACCTTTTGGTCAAGCTTGTATCACCTTATTGGATTCACTCTAAGGTGAATTTTCCTCAAGTGAGTTAAAGCAACCGAAAGACATGAAGTTTTTCCAACTTCAAGTTCACACCACTCTGACCTTTAACCCTAATTCCGTTTCCTCTTTCTAGCTTCAGCAGCTTGGTCTCTCTCCTCTTTCTGCCTTTTGAGCTTCTCCTTCTGCTGCTTTTCTTTCTTGTATACTGGATCTTTAAGCTGCTTCCACCTAGCATTCAACAAACTTACAGCTTCCATTTCTAGAGGGTTCTTGGGCTCTGGATAAGGATGTTTGAAAAGCCTTCTGAGTTTGTCCACCTCCTGAGTAGTCCTGATCTTTGGAATATCCTCAAAGTTCTTCATGATGAGCTGAGATTTCCAATGAGTTTTATCAGCTTTAAACTGACAATAGATCATCTTGGGGTAGCCCTTGACACGGTTAGTATTGTGGACACTAGCCGCATCTCGCTCCATTTGCTTCTTTTCCACCACTACTTCAGACAGGTAACTCACGAGTCTCTGCTTTTCTTCAACAAACTTGTCTTCCACTTCGCCCCATTTGAACACATATAACACTTTCTCTAGAAATGCAGCATCTTGAGTCTGTAGCAGCCATTGTCTACTCATATGCAAGAGTGTTTGTTTCTGGTCTGCATCTATGTATGCTAAGGCATCAGCTGTATCATCAGCATAAGAGTGTATCCAGTATACACTATCTTTCCCTGGAACGCCAACTGCCTCCCTTATTTCTCCTTGTTCCAGTTCTCCAGAAGGAAGAGTCAAAGCTTCATCTACATTCTTCATTGCTTGAAGAATATTCCATTTCTGTTCTATCAGCTCCGGCTCAATCTTCACGTTGTCGAGAGGGTTTGGAGCAATGACATCACACTTCCACACCTCATTGCTCTTCAAGAATATGACTCTTTCAATGATCCTCACGGATTTATCTTTAAGCTCAGAGGCGAATCCCTTACCCATCATTTGTCTACATACAGCTTTAAGAGATTCCACTGAAAGTTCCATTAAGTCCTTTTCCTCCATGCTCACCCTCTTCATCTTTCCTTGAACCACCATCCGGACAAAATTTGGATAAGCTGAGAATTCTGGACCCTTGTCCTCTGCTAGCTGCATTAACTGATCCCTGTACAGAATGCTTAGCTCCTCAGATTGAGAGTACTGAATTTTAGTCGCTAGCAAGAACAACTCTGACGCAGATCTTCTCATTATGAATTGGTCATCCACGAATAGGAAAGATGTTGGGACTCCTTCTACCAAAGACAAGATAACCTGCCATTCCTTAAGATTTGCATTGTATCCAACCCTGACTTTAGAAATTAATCTCTTCAAAGCATTTATATAGTCCCCAGTCATTGGATTCTGCAAATTCAAGTTGTAGAACAGATCATCTGCATCCTTGTTATGAACTCCTTTTGCACATGGTCCCATCATTATCTTCCTTGCTTCATCCCATTTCTGCCCTATCCTTCTTTTATCCAGATCAACTTGAGGATTGGCTAGCCTTGCAAGCTCATACTCATACTGCTTCCCTTGTAGCTCCACCTTCTGTTCTAGGAACGCAGCATGTTCTTGTAACATCTTCATTTTATGGAACTGAGCTTGTTCCAAGGCTAACTGTTGAGACTGCAGGGTTTCTTCATCAACAGGATCTTCTTCAGGCATTCCGAAAGACATACCAGCACCTCCACCTTGTTCCTTCAAAGATCGCTTTACAGCATGTGCGAGAGGTGCGTCTTCCATATCAGAATCTGAGTCTAGTACCTCCTGTACTGTGTCCTGATGACTCAGGTCAATAACTGGTTCATCTTCTTCAACCATTATTGCCTTACCCTTTCTCCTCCTCAGAGCCTCTTCAGCAACAGCAGGCTCAATTTCTGGTTCCTTAACAAGATCAGCGGGTTCTTCAATTTCTTCGATGTGAACTGCCTGCTGTCTCGTCTCCTTTCCACTCTCCCCCTTAGGTGAGTTATCCTGAGCTCCACCATGGTCTTCAGATCCACCAGCTGCATAGGAACCTCCAAAACCAGAACCAGAGGCTCCCGCTCCACCAGCACCACCTGCACCACCTGCTCCAGCATCGGGGGGAGGTTGTTCCGACTCGAAGCACTCCGGGGGCACAAAACTCCTGACTGCGAACATCATTCTACTGATCTCCACAATCATTGTATGCATTGTAGACTCCAATGCCCCCATCCTCTCATTGAGAGTGCTCCCCAAGACACCACCAGCATGGCCCAAGTCATTGACCTTATTTGTCAAATCATTAAAAGCTGTAGCTTGACTTGCCATTCTTGCTGCGTAGTCGTCTAGAGCCCGTTGATTGTTTCCAACATTAATCCCCAACTGCCCCATCGACTGCCCGAACTGCTCCATTTTATTCTCCATTGAAGTCATACGAGTATCAAAATTTTCTGTATTAAGGGACGGTGTTTGGTTTAGGCGACCTCGCTCTAATACGCGTTCTGTTGGTATTTGGCGCTCGGTTTCGGGCCTTAAAAATGAAGGTCCCTCTCTCCCTAACCTCTCACACACACTCCCTGTCTCACGCTCGTGTATGTCTTCAATGACTGATCCAAAAAGTGAAGCAGTACCTGCAGAAACTTGATAAGAAATGTTGTTGACAGTTATGGGATCAAATTCTGTTTGTTCCTGAGTTGGAATCTCAGTCTGAGAGGCTGCAAAGTGTCCTTGTACGACATCAGAACCGATCCTCTTTGCAGCATCAGTACGTACCGGTGAAGGTACTTCATGTCCTCTTGAAGCAACAGTATCATCAAGAGGCACATCATCTTGACCAAAATCAAAGTCCCTATGTGCAGAATGTTCAAGGGGTGAACCACTCGCGTGAGGTGGAGTGGTTGCGTGTGACACGCTAGGGTTTGACTGTGGTTGTGAAGTAGCAGCGTGGAAAAGTTTGGCTTTCTTGCGAATAAGTTGCTGCTCTTCGGGTTCATTCTCCTCATCGTCTTGTATAATTATACGTGCTGGTTTTCTGACTTCCGTTAACAGGGGTGATAAAGAATAGGAATGTATATCAGACTCAGAGTCAGAAATATGGCTCTTACCCTGGGATAGATCCTGCGGGTTAGCAGTCTCATGGGTCGCGGAATCAGAAACGTAGGAGGAGGAATGAATAGTATGCATAGAGAGATTACCTGATTGCTTACCTTGTGCATCATCGCTTTCCTCATCCGGAATCTCATCAAATGCCTCAGCATGAACAGATGGATTTTGAGCATGTGATGAGACTTGTGATGATGCCTCCAAATTGGTAACTCCTGCATCATATCTAAGCCACATTTGAATATTTTCAGGAGTAGACATAGGCTTACCTTGATGTTTATCCTGATTAGCAATAGTTGCAAGTGACTTAGTGCCCATCCCTAGTGATTCAGATGTGGGGCTTCTGGCAAATCCCTGTCGAATAGCAAGGGCATCCTTCGGTATTAAGTCATTGATTAGCATTTGAAGAAACCGAGGAAACCAGCAGACGACATCAGTGGTAGAGAGGTCTCTGCTTGCAAGGGATCCCATTGAGGCCACTATCTCAGAGAGAACTATGCGTCCATAGTTTATATCCAGTTCTCTTGCTAGGGCTACTGCAAAGGTTTGCATGGGAATCGGAATTTGATGAAAGTCTTTTTCGCGTGCCCGAAAACATCTTGTGATGGCCTCGAAAAAGTAATTCCATTCCGCATGGAAGAATTGCTTTTGGATATTTCCCGTGATTGGGCCTTTTGTAGGATAACATCCAATTTCTTCAAAGAATCTGAGGCGTTCTGCAGCAGTAGGTTCTGGATCATAGGCATCTTTAATGGGGAATCCTAGAACTCTGTTGACAATTTGTTCTGTCACCTCATATTCCTGACCCGCTAAGGTAAACCTGAAACCGTAGGGGGTTGATTTACTCCCAAAAGTAACCGCACTAGTCCATAATTGCTGTAAAGCATCATGTACTAGTGTAGGTTTAGCAGTAAAAGCTTGGCTAGCTTTGGAATACAAATTGAGAAATCGTATCCAAAACTTAAACCGCGGGAGTTGATCACCAATTTCCGTAGAAATATTGTAAAAATTGTTTTTAGCAAGTGAAAATTGGTGAGCCATTTTGATTAAATGTTTTTCTTTTAAAAGATGTGAATTTTTATTTTTATTTTGAAAAACAATTAATTTAGGAATTATCAGTTATATCCCTTTTAATTTAACAAAAAGACCAAAAGTCACTTTTGAAAGATTAAACTACGGGTTATAGATAATTATCACTGTGAGAGGCGAAAATCAACAACCAATTAACAGAATCTGATACTAGTGAAATCAGTGAAGTTATGTGTGTACACACCAGTGAAATCGTGTGGATATGACTGTGAAACGGTGTGTGTATATACGTATGTATATATGTCGAGAAAGAAGAACAAATTCACAAACACACAAACTCAGATATTACTGGTCACTCAGATAATGGCAGTCAAAAAATCGGGCAGTAATTCGTTGTCCGTATGAGATTAGTCACAAAGATCACGAATCAGTGGTTGTAAGTCAAAATCGCCTGTATGTATATGGGGCGGCTGTAAAACTCAATTAGGTAAAAGTGAAAGAATAGATCGAGTTAGAGAAGTATATATAGACATTAATGTGGAATGACAAAAATGTCCCTGTTAAAAAGTGTGAAAAGTACTAAGTCCATACAGGGGACATCTAAGTCGAACTCTATCTCGAACTTTTCTATCTCGAACTTTTCTATCTCGAACATCAAGTCGAACTTCGAGATAAAGTTCGAGATAGAAGTTAACTCGAACAAATATGCACAAAGAATCACTTTAACCAAAATTACAGCAGAAACTATAGGGAAATACTATCTTGAACATTATTGATTTGTAGTAAACTTGGAAAAACAGAAAATTCAAGATACTTTTCGAGTTAGAGTCTATCTCGAACATCAAGTCGAAATTCGAGTTGAGTTTCGAGATAGACTAAGTACTCTATCTCGAACATCAAGTCGAACTTCGAGATAAAGTTCGAGATAGAAGTTAACTCGAAGTTAATCTCAAATGCTTTCCAAAATACTTCCTTGAATCAAAAAGTCCAGGGTAATTCAAGATATGTTTCGAGTTAGGAGTGTAACTCGAAAAAATTCCCTTTAGCTTAACTGAGAACTCTATCTCGAACACCAAGTCGAAATTCGAGTTGAGTTTCGAGATAGACTAAGAACTCTATCTCGAACATCAAGTCGAACTTCGAGATAAAGTTCGAGATAGACTAACTCGAAGTTAATTCTCAGTTCTTTTCAAAATATTCCCTTAATGGAAACCTCATCTCAACCTTAGAGATAAAATTCGAGATAGACTTTATCTCGAATATTTTGAAGATAGAACTAGGCACACTGGTAACTCGAACTCGAACTCTAAGTCGAATTTCGAGATGAATTTCGAGATAGGTACTAACTCGAAATTCTTCCCAGACTTAGAATTTTCAAAACTTCACCCTGGAAGCTCAAGTCGAAATTCAAGTCGAATTTCTACATGAGTTTCGAGATAGAGACTAACTCGAAATTTTGAAGATACTTAGAATAATTTGACAATTTTTCTTTGAAAAACTCAACAATTAATTTTGTCAAATTAATATAAATATCAATTCAAGGATTTTAATATATGACATAATTAAAACATTCCTTGATAATTCTAAGGCCTCTAATTACATGAAAAACACAGGTAAATTCATCTAAAAATCATGCAATATTTAGACTATTATGAATTTAACTCCCCCTATGATCATGCAATCTAACAAGCATAAATTCACAGATTTGTGCTATAAAAGACACTTAAAACACAATGAATTCATGCAAAATCACACTATATGCAACCTATAACAATCAGTAATTAGGCATTTTAAAGTCTAAGCACTTAATGATTGATTAGCTTGCACATACAAACATAAACATGGATTTTACAGATAGAAGGCTTTACTAACTTGTGTTAAGCATTCCCAATTCACCGACCAACCTATTGAATGTTACTTCATCAAGAGGTTTGGTGAATATATCTGCAATTTGTTGCATTGTGGGCACAAAATGTAGTTCCACAGTCCCCTCCTCGACATGTTCTCTTATGAAATGATACCTGATGTCAATATGCTTGGTTCTTGAGTGATCTACAGGATTGTTGGTTATGGCAATGGCACTTGTGTTGTCACACATGATTGGAATTTTCTTGTGCTCCATGCCATAATCCTTCAATTGGTTCCTCATCCACAGTATTTGAGCTACACAGCTTCCAGCAGCAATGTACTCAGCTTCAGCAGTAGAAGTAGATACTGTATGTTGTTTTTTACTTTGCCAGGACACCAATCTTCTGCCAAGAAATTGGCAAGCACCAGATGTGCTTTTCCTATCAATCCTGCAACCTGCATAGTCTGAATCCGAATAGCCAATAAGATTAAAACCTGTATCTCTTGGGTACCAAATCCCTAGATTTGGTGTGCCCTTGAGATACCTAAAAATTCTTTTGACGGCTACGAGATGTGATTCTCTAGGATCCGCTTGGAACCTTGCACATAAACAAGTTGCGAACATTATATCTGGTCTACTTGCAGTTAAATAGAGGAGTGAGCCAATCATACCTCGATAGCTTGTGATGTCAACTGATTTACCTGATTTGTCTTCATCAAGCTTCGTGGCTGTTGCCATAGGAGTCTTAGCTGCTGATGCATCTTCTAGATTATACTTCTTGAGTAAATCTCTGACGTACTTGGATTGACAGATAAAGATACCATCTTTTCTCTGACTGATCTGTAATCCAAGGAAGAAGGACAGCTCTCCCATCATGCTCATCTCATATTTTTCCTGCATTAGCTTGGCAAATTTCTCGCACAAGCGCTCATTTGATGACCCAAAAATAATATCGTCCACATATACTTGAACAAGTATTAAGTCATTTCTCACAACTTTATAGAACAATGTTTTATCAATTACTCCCCTAACAAAACCATTTTCAATTAAGAATAGAGATAGGGTTTCATACCATCGCCTTGGGGATTGCCTGAGGCCATAGACAGATTTGAAGAGTAGATACACAAAATCTGCATGTTCTGGATCAACGAAGCCGGGCGGCTGTTCCAGATACACTTCTTCTTCTAACTCTCCGTTCAGGAAGGCACTTTTCACGTCCATCTGGAATACCTTGAAGTTCTTATGTGCTGCAAATGCCAAGAACATCCTGACTGCCTCAAGTCTTGCAACTGGTGCATAGGTTTCATCATAATCAATTCCTTCTCGCTGAGAATAACCTTTTGCAACCAAACGAGCCTTGTTTCGTGTTACAAGTCCGTTTTCATCCAGTTTATTTCTGAATACCCACCTAGCTCCAATTACGGATTTGTTCTTTGGTCGGGGTACCAGTTTCCAAACTTTCTGCCTTTCAAACTGATTGAGTTCCTCTTGCATTGCAATCACCCAATCAGCATCGCCAAGAGCTTCTTCTATTTTTTTAGGTTCAAGCTTGGATAAGAACCCAGAATATAAGGAGATATTAGCCAAGTCAGCTCTTGCAGTTCTTCTAGTAGTCACACCAGCATCTGGATCACCAATAATTAACTCAAACGGATGGTCTCTATTCCATACTCGTTCACCTGGAAATTGTCTAGATGATTCAGCTTGACTTTCTGAGTTGGGGTGCTGACTACTTTGAATATTTTCACTAACTCCCCCTGAGTTAGTGCCAGCTCCTACAGAACTAGAGTCAACTCGACTCGAGCCTTGAACAGTAGTCCTTGAGCTGCTATTTACTCCCCCTGAGTTGTTGCCGGTTGGTACTGAAGAAGTCTCTCCTGATCTTGTAGAATTAGCTTGTTCACTAGACTCAGGTTCTTCATGTACGCTTGGAACATTTAATGGAACAACCAACTCAGGTTCATCTTCAAGATCTTCTAAGTCCAGATTCTGAAATTTTAGGGACTCAGGTTCACTAGAATCTCTTGAAATTGATGAGAGTTTGGTATCGTCGAATCTGACGTTGTAACTTTCAGTCACTTTTCGATCATTCACTAAGAACACTCTATAAGCTGCCACCACGTCTGTAGAGTAACCAACAAAGATTCCTTCACGAGCTTTTGCTGCAAACTTGCCTAGATTTTCATCATCTATAAGCACATAGCATTTTGCTCCGAAGACATGAAAGTATTTGATTGTTGGTCTTCTGTTGTTCATTAGCTCACATGGTGTCTTTTCTTTATCTTTTATGATCAAGGTTCTATTTTGAGTGTAACAAGCGGTACTCACTGCTTCGGCCCAGAAATACAAAGGAAGTTTTGAATCATACAACAAAGTTCTTGCTGCTTCAACCAAAGTTCTATTCTTCCTTTCAACTACTCCATTTTGCTGTGGAGTTCTCGGGGCTGAATACTGACGACGTATTCCCTTAGATACACAGAAGTCATTTAGCACTGCGTTTTTGAATTCAGTGCCATTGTCTGATCTAATTGTCTTCACAGTAAGTGTTGAAACATTCTCAATTTGAGTGATGTGATCAATGATCAAGAAAGGTACTTCGTCTTTCGTCATTGCGAACAATACCCATGTATACTTGGAGAAGTCATCCACGATTACCAAAGCATATCTTTTCCTAGACAAAGATAGGACATTCACTGGGCCAAACAAATCCATATGAAGAAGTTGTAGTGGCTCAGTAATACTAGAAATTTCTTTGCTTTTATGCGATGCTCGCTTCGACTTTCCCATTTCACAAGCTTCACAGAGTCCTTTCGGAGCGAACTCCATTTGAGGTAGATCTCTCACCAATTCTCGCCTCGCGAGAGCATTCATCGTTTTGAAGTTTAAGTGAGATAGCTTTTTGTGCCATAACCAGCTTTCATCATCCGAGGCTTTGCTGTAGAAACAGGTGACCTCATCCTGATTTGCTGAATCCATATCTGCAACAAAAAGATCTGCCTTTCGAACTCCTCTTAAAGCTAGTGAGCCTTCCTTGATGTGAGTGATTGAGACACCTTTCTTGTTGAAGACAATTTCGTAACCTTTGTCACAGAATTGACTTATACTCAACAGATTGTGCTTTAGTCCCTCAACATAGGAAATATCTTCAATGATGACATTGCCAGTTTTCAGTTTGCCATATCCCTTAGTCACACCTATGCTGTCATCTCCAAAGGTAACATAAGGGCCAGCCTTCATAACCAACTCTGTAAGCAGGGACTTGTTTCCAGTCATATGCCTCGATGCTCCACTGTCTAGCACCCATATAACTTTATTTCTATTCTGCTTAATGCCCTGCAATGACATATTGGTTAGACATTCTTCGGAACCCAACTTTGATTGGGCCCGGCTTTTCGATAAGATCGAGAATCAACAGATTTAACAACAGGAGATGCACTTTTCTTCACATTACTAGAGCTTTCGACTATCTCCTTTCCTTTCTCAGACTTGACAGATTTGTCAGTCTTAGGAGAAGGTTTGTCACTCCTAACTTTAGGAGGACTGACAGTCTTGGCTCTACCATACTTTTTCTTGATATTTGAACTAGCAACAGTATTTGAGCATGACTGGCTAGATGCATTCATTAAATGCACAAAAGTTTGCATGATATTAAAAGTGCATGGCATACAGTTAGGTTGACCACACTGTGCATGATTCTGATGCGGATTATTCATTGTATGTGTGGTAGGCATGGCATGTGCAGCAGGAACATTCATGTTAGCTTTGCATGCATAAGAAAGATGTTCAGTAGATTTACAATGATAACATGCTTTCTTTATTCGTTCAGCCTTAACCTCTTTTATACCTTTCTCTCTCTTCCCTTGTTGCTTAACAGCCTTAGCTCCTAATCCCAGTCTAGATTCATCTCTAGGGAAATTGATTTTAACTTGTTTGATAGGAGTTACAGGTTGTTCTTTCTGGCGATCTTCCATCTCAATCTCATATCTAGCTATCAATTCAGTCTCTTCTTCTTCTATTCTAGGAACAAGATGTTTGTAGATAGGTTTGACAGCCGATTTAAGAATTCTAGGTGTTTCCTGTTTAAGGTCACTGGAACTAGGGTCAATAGGTCTCTTTCCTTCTTTCTTAGGAAGATCAGAATAATCAAGCCCTATACCTACTCCAGTTATCTTCTTAAATGTGTCATTATCTACATACACTTTACTAGCAGCTAGTTTGTAAGCTTCGCATTTTGTTTCTAACTCAGCTAGATTGTTCCTAAGACATGCTTCTACTTCTTCCTTAAGGACAAGCTTGTGTTCCAGAGATTTAATAAAGTCTCTTAGAGAAGTGTCTACAATGCAAGCAGCCTCTAGCTCTTCCACTTTTGCCTCAAGCATTCTGCATTTGGCAACAAGTGTTTTCTGTTCCTTTTGAGAAGAGTCTAGGCTTTTGCACAACATGTAGATCTCTTCACTAAGAGCCCCGTTCTGTTCTTTATAATCATCAATAGACATTTCTACTTTAAGAGTCAGAACTGGTACCTCTGGTTCCTCTGATGTCTCAGCCATGAGCGCAAAGTTTGCTACTTGAGTAACATCTTCCTCATCTGAATCATCCCAAGCTCTTCCTTCTGTCACCAATAAAGCTCGTTTTCCATGTCTTTCCTTCAACAGTGCTTCATAGTTGCTTTTGAGAGCTTCAAATGTTTCTTTTGGATAAGTCTGTTTAGGCTTTTTGCAGTCCGAGGCAAAGTGTCCAGCTTCACCACAATTATAGCATTTGAACTTCATTTTGAAATCCAAAGGAGATTTGTAGCTGGTATTCTTGCCTTTTCCTTTGTAGCCTGACGAACTACCACCACCCTTAGCAGCCCGATAATAAGATGAAGATTTTCTCTGCGGTCGGTTGCTTTTTCTAAATCTCATGTTGCTGAACTTCCTTGCCATGTATGCCACGACACTATCGTCCATGTTGTCCAGCTCTTCTTGGGTGTAGTAGTCATCATCACTGTCAGATGCGCACTCGTCATCATTATCAACTTGATGTGGTGCAAGTGATGATTTAGGCTTTGCTGCAACCATTGCCTTCTTAGACTCTTCCTCATCAGCAACTAATCCTGATGCACTTTCTTTTGACTTTGAATCATTGTCCCATGCTTGATCTTGAAGCGTTTCCAGCTCATAGGTCTTTAATATTCCATAATACTCTTCCAGAGAAGTTGTATGCAAATCTCTGGTTTCTCTGATTGCGTAGACCCTATGCTCAATGCTTTTTGGCTGGTTCCTCAGATATCTCGTATTTGTTTCAACCATGGGGAGAGTCACACCTCTCAGACTCAAATCCAATACCAACTGACTGAATCGTAGGTAGACATCTGTTATGCCTTCTCCTTTCCTTATTCTAAAGGTGTCATACTCCATCTTGAGTATGAGTGTTTTGTTGCTTCTGACCTCTGCAGATCCTTCCATGACAACTTCTATCTTGTCCCAAATCTTCTTCGCTGTAGTCAGACCTTTGACTATGTTGAACATTTCATGATCAAGAGATTCCATCAAGGTTTGTCGTACAGCAGTATCCAAAGCTATTTGCTCTTTATCAGCATCCGAAAAGTCCGCTGCCTTTTTGGGCTCAGACCGGGGTGGTATAACCACTCCTCCTTCCGTATGTGAAGGAATAACTGCCATTGGGACAAATTTACCCTTGTCAAGGACTTCCAGATATTCAGGGTTAATAGTCTCTAGATATAGTCTCATTCTGAAAACCCATTCTTCATAGTGATCTTTGTTGAACATTGGGATCTTGAATGCATTTTTAGGAGCCATCTCAATTCTGGTCACTAAAAATTTCTAAGTACCCAAGACTAGGCTATGTAGAATATTTATGTAGAACTTTTGCCTAAGTCGAAATTTCTCTAAGTAGAAATTTTGCTCAAGTCGAAATCACCAAGTAGAAATTGTCCAAGTCGAAATTCTATGTAGAAATTCTCAAGTAGAACTTCTATGTAGAAATTTTTGCCTTAGAATAATTTTTCTGCAGATTTCTTTAAATATTGAATAAACAATATTATCACTTTAACACTTTTTGACTTTGAATGCTTTACTCACCAAACCCACCTAACCCACATGCTAGGTACTGAGTATGTCTTTTACTTTCGGCCGAATAAAGTAATTCAAAAAGTCCAAAAACCACCTTTTTATTCTTTTACTATTGAAAAGGAGATCAAAAAGTTGTTGGGTTGTATTCTTTGATAAGAACAGATGATGAACACTCAAGAACACCAAATATGAACTAACCCAGATAAATTCACAAAAATTAATTAAAATACACCCAAGCTAAATAATCACACCTGGAGTATTTAAATAATTTTTCAGATGAGTTTTTCAATACAAACGAATTAAAACACACCTTTCGAGAAAATGAAAAGTAGATCTGAAAAATGAAAAACTCACGATTCTTCTACTCAACACAAGGATCTATGTTTTGTATGTTAAACATATAGCTCTGATACCAATTGTTAGGTCCAAATGTGTTGTAGAGGGGGGGTGAATACAACTTTTCGAATATGAGAGGCAATAAAAACGATGCAATAAATGAACACACAGATTCAAGGAATATATTTCTTTATATATAACTTGAAAGGGTTGCTACAACATTCATTACAAAGTATAACAGAAGTTGAGAGAGAAGTGAATGATACT
The DNA here is from genome assembly GCA_036435485.1 of Saposhnikovia divaricata. Lineage (NCBI taxonomy): Eukaryota > Viridiplantae > Streptophyta > Magnoliopsida > Apiales > Apiaceae > Saposhnikovia > Saposhnikovia divaricata. The sequence continues at coordinate 60,470,893 of CM071595.1, read as the reverse complement.
AAGCTCTGTGAATGCACTCTCTCTTTTTCTCTTGTGTTTTTCTCTGGAATTGCTCACTAACTGAAACATTACACAAGTACTTCTATTTATACTACATGTAATCTATGTCCTGTAGTCTTCAAAGACTAAGATGTACGTGGCCCAATGATGTCCACATAATTCTTGCCTTATCTTGAAAGCTTGGAAATCTGCCAATCAGAAGATGCCATGTGTCATGTTGAAGCTGCACCTAAGTAGAACTTCTACTTGAGAATTTCTACTTGGCTATCTCGAAATTCCTAAGTGGAACTTCTACTTGGCTATCTCGAAATTCCTAAGTAGAACTTCTACTTGAGAATTTCTACTTAGCCATCCAGAACATTTAGTACTTAGAAAATATTCTGGTCTTCAACTTGAAACTTCAATGCACATCTTGAACTTGTGATATCTTCATGTCTTCTTTATTCTTCAACAAGCTCTTGAACATGGTTCTTTATTACTGACATAAACTTGCTATCAATGTCCTGACACTTGATGCAATGGTCTGGTTCATAAGTGACTAGTCTTGATAGTGTTTCTGCTTCTTGAATAAATTACCATATTCACTGAATAATTTGGCTTTCCAATATTTGCTTTCCTTCTTCTTCACTTGAAATCAATTGGTCTTGTTGATACTGATAGTTATGATCTTGATTCTTGATTTATCGAATCACTGAGGCATGAACAACTTTAACTTGAACTTCTCTCAATGATTTCTTCTTGGCTTGATCATAGTTAGCATGTTTAATTGTATCAATTACCTTGTCTTCATTTAGTGTTGATTTCTTGTGACTTCCTGTTCTTGATTGTCTTCTGGTTAAGTGTCTTTTCCTTTAGTTGAGTTACATTAGATATAGTGTTACAAGTTTATACACTCTGCCTTTCATCCCTGTAACACTTAAACACTGATTAAAACACATCAATTATATTTAACACTAATTCCTATGGAACTAGTGTAACTTTCGTGCTTCTGCTGAGACAGAGGCTTAGTCAGTGGATCAGCAACGTTATCATTGGTATGCACTTTGCATATGTGTATATCTCCTCGCTCGTTAATCTCACGAATAAGATGATATCTTCTAAGTATATGTTTCACCCTGGAGTGAGATCTTGGTTCCTTTGCTTGTGCTATGGGTCCATTATTATCGCAATAGAGATCAATGGGATCTGTTATCGATGGAACCACACCAAGCTCATTAATGAAGTTTCAGATCCAAACTGCCTCCTTAGCTGCTTCACAAGCAGAAATATACTCAGCCTCCATTGTAGAATCAGCTACTGTTTCTTGTTTCAAACTTTTCAAGCTAACAGCACCTCCATTGAGACAAAACACAAAACCAGACTGGGATATAGAATCATCCTTGTCTGTTTAGAAACTAGAATTAGTGTAACCTTTTACAACTAGTCCCTCTTCCCCTCCATACACCAAGAACGAATCTTTAGTCCTTTTTAAGTACTTTAGAATGTTCTTGACAGCTGTCCAGTGAGCTTCACCTGGATTAGACTGAAACCTGCTCAACATGCTTAAAGCATACGACACATCAGGATGAGTACATATCATTGCATACATGATAGATCCAATTGCAAAAGCATATGGAATCTTACTCATGCGGTCCTTTTCATCTTTCGATTTAGGACTATCTTTATCTGAGATCGTTATCCCATGAGACATAGGGATAAATCCCCTTTTTGCATCTTGCATCCCAAAACGATGCAATACTTTGTCAATGTATGTTCTCTAACTTAGGCCAATCAATCTTCTTGATCTATCTCTATAGATCTTGATCCCTAATATATAGGAAGCCTCACCTAAGTCTTTCATGGAGAAATTCTTTCCTAACCATGCCTTAACAGCCTGTAGAGAAGGTATGTCATTCCCAATCAGTAATATATCATCAACATATAGAACTAGGAATGCCACAGTACTCCCACTACCTTCTTGTAAACACAAGGTTCATTTTCATTTTGAACGAAGCCAAACTCTTTGACTGTTTGGTCAAAACGAATATTCCATCTCCTTGAAGCTTGCTTTAGTCCATAAATGGACCTGATTAGCTTACATATCTTTCTAGCATCCTTTGGATTTATAAAACCTTCAGGTTGTATCATATATACATCCTCTTCAAGGCTTCCATTAAGGAAGGCTGTCTTGACATCCATCTTCCAGATTTCATAATCGTTGTAAGCTGCTATCGCAAGCAAAATCCTAATGGATTTGACCATTGCTACTGGTGAAAAAGTTTCATCATAGTCAATACCATGAATTTGTTTGAAACCTTTTGCAACCAACCTAGCTTTATAGGTCTTGACCTTTCCATCCATGTCAGTCTTCATTTTGAAGACCCATTTGCACCCAATTGGTTTTACCCCTTCAGGTGGATCAACCAAAGTCCATACTTTGTTTTCATACATGGAATCCATTTCAAATTTCATGGATTCTAGCCATTTCTCAGAGTTTGGACTGTTCATAGCATCTTGATAGGTAAGAGGCTCATCTTGATCCATGAGCATTATATCACCATTATCGACTAAGAGAAATCCATAATATCTCACTGGCTCATGGCGAATCCTACCAGATCTACGAACAACTTGTGTTTCTTGAGCAATATTCTCTTCAAGATTATCTTGAATATCTTGCTCACGTTCCATTTCCGGTTCAATGTTATCTTGTGGTTCTCGAACTTCATCGAGATCTACTTTCCTCCCACTATTTCTTCTGGAGACAAATTCTCTTTCTAGAAATACAACATTTTGAGAAACAACTATTTTGTTCTCAATTGGATTATAGAAATAGTAACCCTTAGTTTCCTTTGGGTACCCCACAAAATAACATTTGTCTGATTTGGGTCCAAGCTTGTCAGAGGTCAAGCGTTTTACAAATGCTTCACATCCCCATATTTTCATAAATGACATGCTTTGACGCTTTCTAGTCCATATCTCATATGGAGTCTTTTGAACCGATTTTGATGGAACACGGTTTAGTGTATATGCAGCGGTTTCTATGGCATCAGCCCAGAAACTTATTGGAAGATCAGCATGACTCATCATCGATCGTACCATGTCCAACAAAGTACGATTCCTCCTTTCAGAAACACCATTCCATTGTGGTGTTCCAGGAGGAGTGAGTTGTGATACAATACCACATTCCTTTAAGAAATTCTTAAATTCCAGGGTTAAGTATTCACCTCCTCGATCAGATCGAAGAGTTTTAATACTCTCTTCCTTTTGCTTTTCTACCTTAGCTTTGTATTCTTTAAACTTTTCAAAAGATTCAGATTTGTGCTTCATTAGATACACATATCCATATCTACTGTAATCATCAGTAAATTTTATGAAGTAGTAAAAGCCTCCTCTTGCCATAGAACGCATTGGACCACATACATCACTATGTATTAGTTCTAATCGTTCAGTGGCCCTTTCACCTTGTTTGTTAAAAGGGGCCTTTGCCATTTTACCAAGTAAACAAGCTTCACATTCATCGTATGATTCAAAATCATATTTATCCAAAAATCCATCTTTATGGAGCTTGGATATGTGATTCTCATTTATATGGCCTAATCGACAATGCCATAGGAAGGTTTGATTAGGGTCATTTGCTTTAAGGCATTTATTAATATTATAGACAGGAGTAAAATTTAAATCTAGAACATATAAACCATTAAACATGCGTGCAATGTCATAAGTTAAATCATTCAAACCAAAAGAGCAACAATTGTCTTTAATAGTAAATGAAAAACCCTTCTTGTCCAAACAAGAAATAGAAATAATGTTTCTGCAAATCGCAGGCACGTAATAGCAATTATCAAGTTCTAAAATAAGCCCAGAGGGCAACGATAAATAATAAGTTCCTACGGCTAAAGCAGCAACCTTTGCTCCATTGCCTACTCGTAGGTCAACTTCTCCCTTTGCCAATGTCCTACTCCTTCGCAGTTCCTGCACATTAATACAAATGTGAGAACCACATCCAGTATCCAATACCCAAGATGTTGAAATAGACAAATTGACTTCTATAACATAAATACCTGAATCAGTAGAAATCTTGACAGACTTCATCTTCTTCAGATCCTCCAAGTAGTTAGGTCAGTTCCTCTTCCAGTGACCAGGCTTGTTGCAATAGTGACAATCACCCTTGTTAGCCTTCGCGACATCTCCCTTCGGCTTTCCAGCCTTTTTGAAAGAGGGCTTTGAAGTAGCATGAGCTTTTGATGCAACCTTTTTCTTGCCCTTCCATTTCCCCTTTCCCTTAGCACCTTTCTTGCCCACCATCATTATGGGAGATTTCTCAGGTGCCTTGACCATATTTGCTTTAGTGGTCCTCAGCATGGCCAACAATTCCATAGGAGTCTTATCTTGCTCAGTCATATTAAAAGTCATAATAAACTGAGTATAGTCGCTGTTCAAAGATTACAAGATTATATCGATTTGAGCCTTTCGCTGAAGCGGGAAACCCAAACGAGCAAGGTAATCACAATACCCAATCATCTTTAGACATGTGGTCCGACTGGTCCGTTGCCCTGCTTGCATGAGTAGAGTGCTTTGCTCGTGTTAAACTTTTCCACACGAGCCTGTGATTGAAATATCGTTGAAAGATGTTCAAACATAGCATGTGCATTCATATCCAGATGCTGCTTCTAAAGCTCAGCATTCATTGTAGCAAGCATAAGACAAGCCACATCGTTCGCATCATCAATATGCTTCTGATAAGCATTTTGCACAGCACGAGTGGCATTGGCAACAGGGGCTTCCGGTTGAGGATTATCAATCACATAAGATTTATTTTCCTGCATGAGAACAATTCTCAAATTCCTAGACCAGTCAAGGAAGTTTGATCCTGTCAGCTTGTCCTTCTCAAGGACTGATCGCACAGAGAAAGTGTTGTTTGTGTTTTGTGCCATTTGTTATCTACAATGATAAAATGCATAAGATAAGTTAGATTGTTACAATAATTATGTTCAAGTGATTATGGTACATTCAACTTAATATACCTCCCACTATTTTTATCAAATTAATAGCCCTCACTATTAACTCGGAAAGTATATGCGAAACTTTACTTTCTTGTGGGCCAAGATCCATATTTTATTATGTCTTGGGTCAGCGTTGGCCGATACTCCCAAAACATAACTATTTAGGTAGACAACATTTGCCAATTATATCTCGTATATAATTCTTGGATAGTTTGGTGAACAACAATTGCTCTAATTTATGAAATAAATTTTCCGCCAAACCTATGCTTCTAAGTTCTCATTTCAAAATCCTATTGTGATAACTTAGTTAAGTTAGACCCAATTGATTAATATGTCGAATATCACATTTATTCTTTCGCACCTAACCACGATAATTAGGAATGCTTTACTTTGGCAAACCAACTCCTAATGATCTAGGCTTTGATGAGTGTTATTCAATTGGAAAGCATCTAATAGCTTAATATTTAATTAACTGATTTTTAATTAAAACGACCATGATCCCATCATAAAGAGATCCCCAATTTTTCCTTGAATTAAATATTTCAAATCATAGTTCGCTGAATTAATGATTTCCAGGTAGAAAGGTTAACGCACAAATGGCATTATTGACACCTTTTAACCTTACAAGAAATTAATCTCGTTGTTGACAAAATCATTTCATCTTTGAACTATAATAATTCATATTTAATTACCGTGTTTCACAAACACAGGAATCTCATGATCATTTTGTTTAATCTTCATCTTAAATCGTTACGGATTTTATCTTGTTTAGCATGGCATGGATGACGTATCTAATACATACATACATTCTACTTATTCTAATTAAGCATGCATATCTATCACTACGCATAAACGAATTAAATAACCTCTCGCAAGTAGCTCTGATACCATTGTTGGGTTTCAAACAATCAAACGCAGCGAAAAAAATGTGAAAAATAAAAAACCAAATTGAAACCCACCGCTAGGATCCATGCGAGAATTATATATTTAATTCGTAGTTCCCAGAAATCAGTACCTTTAAAAAACTTTTCGAGGTCTGAGATTGTAGGAAGGATGTTCGATCACCACGTATCCCGCACGAACGATGTACGTCTCTATCGGTATCCACACGAATGAATTATCGAAGGTAGATGTGTACTAGCACCACTGATCCGTTCTTGCTCTCACTCTTTCTCTTTACAGCTAGGGTTTTTATAAAACGTAAAAACTAATATGAAATCATAATTTCATTATATAGGAGAAGAGCAAAAAATGAATCCTAAGTCTAGTATAAATCAGAATTTTGACAAATCTGAAATTCTATCTTTTTAATACTTTAATTCCAACTTAAAGTCTTAATAAAATAATTTCAGATTTTATTCTAATTTAAATTAGAGTTTTATCAAATCCGAAAATCGTATTTTAAAGCTTATTAAGTCTAACTTAAAGTCTTTAATAAATCTGATTTCGAATTTGATTTATTTATAAATTCAAAATTCAATATTTTAATTAATTAAGTCAAACTTAATTTAATTAAATAATTTTGAATTATATTTGATTTAAATTAAATCCGAATTTAATTTAAATAATCCTTCATTCATTCTTTTGTGTGACCCTATAGGTTATTATTATATTGGCAACAATTTTATTTAATAAATAAAATCGCAAACAATGAGCGGCATCTAGTAATACATCATTGTTACCCAAATAATAATAATTAAATCGGTGAATCGATTTCGCCTTTCGTGAACAATGTGCAATGTAATATAATCTCTTTAACCTTGATATTATAGATTAAACTAGAGGCATGGAATGTGTCATCCTCGTCATAATTTAATTTTTATTTTCTTGATCGATGAGTAGACTATTCAAATAAATCATTATTTGAGCACGACCATGCATTTCATAGTCTCACTCAAACAAGAGGCCAATAATATCACTCCTATATATTTATATATATTAAGGAGGGTTAAATTCCATCTAGATCATTCACATTTCTCATACGATTCATAATATACCCAAGACCATCTTAATCATTACCCGACTAAAGATAACTCTTGATAGAATCAAAATATATTATTTCTCATATAGAAATGTAATGACTTCAGGTCTAAGGATCATTACATCATTATCACATTGAGATTCATAATGACACATTTATTCATTCCATGTCGAATCTCATAGTGGGTCTATCCAGTACATCGTACTCATACATGTACCTATGCATTGACTTTAGTATCATCATACTTATGATCAATGAGAAATGATCATCAGTCAATCAACATACTAGTCTCGATGTATTATTATTGTCCCAATAACAATAATACTTGACTAGGGATATTCAAGATTATTATACTGTATATTATCTCATAATTATATATTTCGTATCAATAATCTATGGACATTTATTATACTAACAATTATATCGCAGTAAATACTAAGCATAATAAAACATCAATATAATCAAAATAGAACATAAATGTCAATGACGAAGTTTAACTAAACTGAAATGTATTGCCTCTAGGGCACCTACACTAACAGTGTTATACCATGCTCTTGGAGCCTGCTTAAGTCCATACAATTCCTTAAGCAATCTGTAGACAAAGTTTGGGAAATGTGGATCCTCAAAGCTAGGTGGTTGTTGCACATATACTTCTTCTTCCAACTCTCCATTCAGAAATGCACTCTTGACGACCATTTGATACGCTTTGAAATTTGAATGTGCATCAAATGCCAAGAAGATTCTGATGGCTTCCAGTCTGGCAACAGGGGCAAATGTCTCATCATAGTCAATTCCTTCCTGTTGAGAGTATCTTTATGCAACTAACCTTGCTTTGTTCCTTATAATTAAACCATCTTTATCCATCTTATTTTTCAGAACCCATTTTGTTCCAACAATGGTTCTATTCTTTTGTGCAGACACAAGCTTCCATACTTTGTTTCTTTCAAATTGATTTAACTCTTCTTGCATGGCAATAATCCAGTCTGGATCTAACAGTGCATCATCAAGTTTCTTAGGCTCAACTTGAGACAGAAAGCAACCATAGAGACACTCATTTTGAGTTGCTCTCCTTGTTCTCACTCCTGCATTTGGATCTCCAATAATTTTAGTTTGCCAAATCCCAATGTGTTACCAATGATGTCATCTCCAAAAGTAACCATAGGGCCAGGTTTTTCTTCATACTGTGATAGCAGAGCCATATTAGCAGTCATGTGGTTTGAGCATCCACTGTCCAACACCCAAATGACTTTCTTTTCTTTCTCTTTGCCCTGTGAGTCTGATGGAGATGTCTTGTAACATCCCGAATATTTTGTAATTTATTTATTTGTATTAGTTAATATTAGTTAGTTATTATTTAAATTATATTATATGTAAATATATGTTTTTAATAATTAAGATATTATTTTAGAGATTATTAGTTAAGAAAAGAGTTTAAAAAGAGAGAAAAAAAGCGTTAAAAAAAAGGGGTTTGAGAGACTTACGTTACTTTTGGGTTAGAAGGAAGAAGGAAAAGAAAGAGAAGAAGAAAGAGGAGAAAGAGAAGAAAGAGAAGGAGGAAGAGAAAGAGAAGGTTAATACAATCTAATTGGGAGAAGGATTTCGGAGTTTTAAGGTAAAAGCTCAAACCCATTGTGTATAGATTATCATATTTGATTTAGAATTTAGAACTTATGGGTTTTATGTTATATATACATGTATTAGGTTTTAGAGTGATTGGGGAATCTGAAATTATTGATCACCATTCGTAATTTCTGAGTTTTAAGGTACGGATATCATCTTTATGCTCTTTACCTCGTTTCGATTGTAAGAAATTGTCGTAATTGGTCTTTTACATGTGCTGAATTCTTGTAAATTCTGTATAAAATTCAATTTTTATCATGTGATGATGATTTTACTGTCCTCGGAAAGGTATTTGAATTATCTACAACTTTCATTCTTTAGCTTTTCTGAGATTCTGTACGTATTTATGTGTATTTTGTGATTTTAGTGACTTTCCAGGGCATTTTCTAAACTGATGCTGAAACTTTGAAAATTCGTAGTAAATTGAAATTTTGTGAATATTTTATGAGTAATAATCTACATCAATGCATTTCCGCGTTCTACGTTTCTTGTTTACACATCTCTGCTAAATTCTATGTTTCTTTTATCGTAAATAGCATAATACTAAATAAGTCAGGGGCTGATTATGTTTTGCTGTTCGCAAATATCTACTTTCAGAGTTCGTTATTTGTCCGTTTTTAACGAGCCTTACCATTCTGGAAAGGTCTTGGAATTTCCTATGATTTTCGTGTTTTGTACTTTTTGATTTGAATTTATCTTCATAGTGTAATTTCCCATTTTTCAGAACTAATCAGGTTGTGATTTCGCTATCCTAAGTCTATTTTGTAATATAATTGGGTTTGTGATATTTGAGGATTATGTTTTGTTTATATTTTGATATATTTATGATTTGGGAGATTGTAAGTTATCCGTCACGAGTGGATAATCTCATGCTTAGCACCAAATATGCGGTGTATTTAAATAGTATAGGCGTGTCGCCGGAAGAGTGGGACACGTATTGTCATGACTATTCCGTATGTGTATGTTTGGCCATTTGGGTAGCATTGTGCTTTTTGCCGTGCAAGCCCCTGTAAGATTTTGGGTAGCATTTGCTCTGTGTTATGCAAGCCCCTGTAAGTTTTGATGACTACATATTCTGGATGACCGAAAATGTAGGACATCCTGTAAGATTATCTCCCATGTCAGTAAGTAAAGTTTTGTTTTTGATAATAATTTTGCTGATTAAATGTGTACGTGGTAAGATTACTTGTTTTGAATATTATTTGTAAGTATATGTGTATGTGTAAGAGTCAGATTATATTTTATCGGTTATGTCTTTATTTATTTAATTATGCGTAAGTGATATGAATATTATTAGAGTAAGTTTATTTTTGATTTGGAGTTATTTATTTTTATATTGTGAGTTGAGTATTTACTTTCTATTATCTCATTCGCTATGTCTCATTATTCTTTTATTCAGGTATTTATTTTTATTCTTAACTTGTTCAGCTATTTAATTTGTTCATCTTGTGATTCGTTTTATATCCGTATATGAGCCTTTCGCTCACTGTCGGTTCTTTGTTTTTCTTATTCCTTCCGGCAGGTGATCTTATTTAGGTGGGCTATTTATTGGGAAGAGTGCGAGTTGCGATATTTGGAGAAATTAAGTGTATTTTTAATTTATGAATTGTAAGATATTGGATTTTGAGAAGTTGTATCGTTTTATTCAATTTTTAGTGGATTTTAAATTAAGTATATTTGTTAGGGATGTTAAAGTTGGTATCAGAGCTAGAGTTTATAGATTCTGTAGACTTGCCTTTAGGCTCGAATTGTGAGGTTTGGGTAGCTGTAAGATAGAGTGTGAGCATTAGACTTGCCTTTAGGCTTGACCTGTGAGTGTGGGTAGACCGTGTGATGGATCGTTAGTTAAGAATATTATTCGTTTCGTGTTCCTTTGATTTCTATGCGTGATTAACTAGAATCATCTTTAGGTGCGATCTTTAGTCGTGTTTAGTAATGACGAGACCTAGTAAATATAGGTGGTTTGTGGTCGCTCTACCGCATACAGCATGTTGTTCCTGAATATTTGAATCATTGAGTACAACAAGAAGGACGGTATCTATTTTTAACTTATTCTAGTGCAAAAGTAGAGAGCGAGATTTTCGGAAGATAGCAATGTAAGAGGTCAATGACGTTTAATTATATCAGTGGATACTTTCAGGTTATCGACGAGTAAGCGATCGATGCATGAGTTAGTGGTTGTGACCATCGAGGGAAAGCATGTTTTAGAGAAACGTGATGTCTTTACGCGTATAGATCGAACACCATACTTAAGATTGTAGTAATGAGCATGAAGAACAGTAGCAAATTCCACTGAACGATGATTCGGGTCAGCACAACATCAAGATTTAAGTTACTTAGACGATCGGAGAAATTGTTAGTGCACGTTATCCTACCTATTTGAGTAAATGTGTGCAAGGTAGATTTCGAGGACGAAATTTCTATTAGGAGGGAAGATTGTAACATCCCGAATATTTTGTAATTTATTTATTTCTATTAGTTAATATTAGTTAGTTATTATTTAAATTATATTATATGTAAATATATGTTTTTAATAATTAAGATATTATTTTAGAGATTATTAGTTAAGAAAAGAGTTTAAAAAGAGAGCGTTAAAAAAAAGGGGGTTTGAGAGACTTACGTTACTTTTGGGTTAGAAGGAAGAAGGAAAAGAAAGAGAAGAAGAAAGAGGAGAAAGAGAAGAAAGAGAAGGAGGAAGAGAAAGAGAAGGTTAATACAATCTAATTGGGAGAAGGATTTCGGAGTTTTAAGGTAAAAGCTCAAACCCATTGTGTATAGATTATCATATTTGATTTAGAATTTAGAACTTATGGGTTTTATGTTATATATACATGTATTAGGTTTTAGAGTGATTGGGGAATCTGAAATTATTGATCACCATTCGTAATTTCTGAGTTTTAAGGTACGGATATCATCTTTATGCTCTTTACCTCGTTTCGATTGTAAGAAATTGTCGTAATTGGTCTTTTACATGTGCTGAATTCTTGTAAATTCTGTATAAAATTCAATTTTTATCGTATGATGATGATTTTACTGTCCTCGGAAAGGTATTTGAATTATCTACAACTTTCATTCTTTAGCTTTTGTGAGATTCTATACGTATTTATGTGTATTTTGTGATTTTAGTGACCTGCCAGGGCGTTTTTAAAACTGATGCTGAAACTTTGAAAATTCATAGTAAATTGAAATTTTGTGCATATTTTATGAGTAATATATCTACAGAAAGGTATTTCCGCGTTCTACGTTTCTTGTTTACACTTCTCTGCTAAATTCTATGTTTTTGTTATCGTAAATAGCATAATACTAAATAAGTCAGGGCCTGATTCTGTTTTGCTGTTCGCAAATATCTACTTTCAGAGTTCGTTATTTGTCCGTTTTTAACGAGCCTTATTATTCTGGAAAGGTCTTGGAATTTCCTATGATTTTCATGTTTTGTACTTTTTGATTTGAATTTATCTTCATAGTGTAATTTCTCGTTTTTCAGAACTGATCAGGTTGTGATTTCGCTATCCTAAGTCTATTTTGTAATATAATTGGGTTTGTGATATTTGAGGATTATGTTTTGGTTATATTTTGATATATTTATGATTTGGGAGATTGTAAGTTATCAGTCACGAGTGGATAATCTCGTGCTTGGCACCTCCAATGCGGTGTATTTAAATAGTATAGGCGTGTCGCCGGAGGAGTGGGACACGTATAGTCATGACTATTCCGCATGTGTATGTTTGGCCATTTGGGTAGCATTGTGCTTTTTGCTGTGCAAGCCCCTGTAAGATTTTGGGTAGCATTTGATCTGTGCTATGCAAGCCCCTGTAAGTTTTGATGACTACATATTCTAGATGACCGAAAATGTAGGACATCCTGTAAGATTATCTCCCATGTCAGTAAGTTAAGTTTTGTTTTTGATAATAATTTTGTTGATTAAATGTGTACGTGGTAAGATTAATTGTTTTGAATATTATTTGTAAGTGTATGTGTATGTGTAATAGTCAGATTATATTTTATCGGTTATGTCTTTATTTATTTAATTATGCGTAAGTGATATGAATATTATTAGAGTAAGTTTATTTTTGATTTGGAGTTATTTATTTTTTATATTGTGAGTTGAGTATTTACTTTCTATTATCTCATTCGCTATGTCTCATTATTCTTTTATTCAGATATTCATTTTTATTCTTAACTTGTTCAGCTATTTAATTTGTTCATCTTGTGATTCGTTTTATATCCATATATGAGCCTTTCGCTCACTGTTGGTTCTTTGTTTTTCTTATTCCTTCCGGCAGGTGGTCTTATTTAGGTGGGCTATTTATTGGGAAGAGTGCGAGTTGCGATATTTGGAGAATTTAGGTGTATTTTTAATTTATGAATTGTAAGATATTGGATTTTGAGAAGTTGTATCGTTTTATTCAATTTTTAGTTGATTTTAAATTAAGTATATTTGTTAGGGATGTTAAATGTCTCTTCCTTGGAATTGGCCATCAAGGCATAGTTGTAAAACTCTTGCTTTTCTCCATCACTGTCAGTGTCATCCCAACACTTCCCTTCAGCTATGTAGGCCTTGCCTGATGTTTGATTTCTGAGAAGGGCCTCGTATTTAGCTTCAAGCTCTAGAAACTCTTTATCCTTCTTTTTAGGCTTTTTGCATTCACTAGCAAAATACCATAAGTCATTGCATCTATAACATCTCACAGATGACCTATCCACATAGCCAGTTTTGAATTTATTTTTGTTTGGCTTCACAGGTGCTCTACCCTTGTTGAATGAATGGTTCTGAGATCTAGGTTTGAAGGGTTGCTTTCTCTTGAATCTGATATTTGGAAATTTTCTGGCCATGAAAGCATATGATGTGTTTTCCATGCCATCTAGCTCCTCAAGAGTGTAAAACTCATATTCTTCTTCCTGTTCCTCAGCAACAGCCTCAGGCAGCTCGACTACTGGTTCCTCATTCACTATCTCTTCAATTCTCAGCTGGCATGTAGAGGCTTCAAGGTCTTGTATAGATTTGTTTACAATCAAGGCACATGATGTGTTGATCATTTTTCCTTGGTTGGCTTGGATAGCTCTCTTCTGAAATAGCTCCAGCTCATGAGTCTTTAACACACCATAAAGCACATCATATGCAACTCTGTTCAAATCTCTTTCCCTTAGAGAAATGACCATTTGCTCTAGGTGGTTGGGTGAAGAGAGTAGAAATTTCATATTCAGCTCCTTGGTGCTGTAGACTTTTCCATTCATCTGTAGCTCAGTCACCAGCTTGTGAAATCTCTCAAACATGTCAGTAATGCTTTTTTGGGCTGTGCCATGAAAGCCTCATACTTTGTGACCAGTATCTGTTTCCTGTTTTCTCTAACCTCATCTGTCCCTTCACATAGAATTCTAATGTGATCCCACATCTCTTTTGCTATTGTGCAAGAGGCTATATTAGCAAACATTGATATCTCCATTGAACCTATGATTAACAGCATTAGATGATCGTCAAGGGCAACCTTCTCCTTCTCCGTGTCTGTCCATTTGGATGGATCTTTAGCAACATAAGATCTTGGGATGGTTATGGTTCCAACAGTTGACTCAGTAATCTCTTGTTGTGGAACATATTGACCATTCTTGAGAATCTCAGGGTATAGAGGGTTAGCAGCTTTGATGAACAACATCATCTTGATTTTCCAGAGGTTGTAGTTATCCTTATCAAACTTAGGGACTTTCACCGTTCCTATTGTCTTTGGTGTATTCATAATGATCTTTTTCTATTTTGATTAACAACCTGCTCTGATACCACTTGTTGAGTATGAAATACATACACAAGAAAATACAGGGGGGGTGAACTTATTTTATAACTTTTCTTTGAATATGAATCTCAAGAATGATTGTTTGATGGTTTGAATCTGTTTGATGTTTTTGTGTAGCTCAGTGTGTGTTTGTGTTTATCAGAATATGAATGCGGAAAATAAGAAACACATGAACATAATACTCACTTTAATCTAATATTTTATTAGATCAAGATTTGCTACAAACTGTGAATACAGAAGTTAGTATTCTCAGCTTCATTTTCTTAGAGAGATATATCTTGAGTAGTTCTCTTTTCTAATCGTTTTCTTCACTCTTTGTGTGTACAGCCCACTTTCTACAAATGATGGAACAAACAAAAATTACTTTCTAAGGTGTCTATCCTTTTTGAGAAAAAGTCTGAACGACATGCAATTTGACCATCTTCTTAGCCTGTTCAGTACCACCACTTTTAGTAGCTGTCTCTGAAATATCTCTCCAAGCTTCCTTGTAGGCTTTCCACGTACACTTACAATTATGGTGGTCCTGTAATTGTACTGGCTTGTTGGATGTAACACCCTCAAATCCGGGGTCAGGGATTTAGAATAGTCACGATCCATTTACTCCTTGCCTTACCTGTATTACTCGCAATGTTCATAATTCACCTGCTCATGACCCCACAATATATGTCTCTCTCTCTCTCTCTCTCTCTCTCACACACACACACACACACACGCACAGAGGTTAAAGAGAAACGACACAATATAACAACTGCGAAATAAATAACTTTTATTACAATACCCAAATGTGGTTTTTAATCTGTCACTAATACAACTTCTAAGTAATGTTACATTACCAACTTAGGCTTCTAAGGCTCACAATCATCTCATACCATTCATATCTATACATTAGATGAATACCAAAAGCTGCATCCTGATTCGACTGGTTCGTACTACTCTCGGGATCACTGCTAAAAACTGTTTATGGAAACGCCTTGCGGGGCCGTCCCATTGGCATCCTGCTTCGCTGCTATATAATATATATAAAACAATAGCAAGAGTGAGCGATAGCTTAGCAAGGTAATGAAAGTATGGCATAATTCTGTCGTTAATTCAAACCCAGAATATATAGCGGGTATAAGACAATAATTGTCAAAATATCTTTTTACCGAAAGTATTTCCTTATCGGAATATATTCAAAAATGGTACAATTGTAGTACGTCAAATATCATTTTCATAATATCTCTGCAAACCTTCGTTATTCATACTATGAACCAAGTTCTAGTATAATATAAAAGATGAAGTTACAATGTAATTTAATATATAACTTCCGCAGAAATATCTGCTATGCAAAATATACGCAAGTATCAACATGTATCTCAAAAGAGGAAGTTGCAAGGTAATATATTGCAACTTTAGTTTCGAACACTTTTCAAACCCCAGCCAACCTGAAAGAAGTCTTTTCGATACGTGTTGCGGGAGCTAGCCATCAACCTGAAAGAAGTCTCTTCGATACGTGTTACTGGAAATATCCAAATTGGATGATGAACTAATACTGGAGTATTCACCGCGCCCGCTATTCCAATCCTTACGATGATCAATCGCAGATTGTACAGCTCAAATTAGTTTTACTACCGGTAGAAGGAAGAACTGACGGATTTACTTGTCTACCGCCCTTTTAGATCTCCCTGGCCAACGGTTGGGCCTTTGGATGGACCGGCGCTACTCGGCCTCTTACACGACTCCTAGTTCGAATAGAATCCCTGACTCTGAAACGTAAAACTCATCCTCCTTTCCCCAAGTATAATACTTGTTGATAAGACTCCACAAAGTAGTCGTATCTAATTGGAAAGAAAAATTCACCAATATTTCCCAAGCTGTTGCTTGTTAATGTATATCGACTTGTTCCATCAATTTTACCCCTTGAACAATGAGGAAGTAACAAAAGATTCAATTTGATGAATAACAACCAAGTTGCAAATGAAAAGAATAGTTTCAAAGATTTATGACCGGGCAGTCAAACAAAATAAATAACAGCTCTCAGGTAAGGTTCCCTTATAATTTCGAAGATAGATTTAAATGAAAAATGGGGTTCTGGGAACCTTTCCTTGATAAAAATAATCATAATGAGACTCAGAAATATTTTACATAATATTTGATGGTCGAAGATAATATTTGAAGAAAATAAATCATTTTTAAAACTAGTTAAAAGAATTAAATAAATATTCATAGAATATTTATTAAATCATAAATATTTAGAGAATATTCTTAATATAAAATATTGCTCATGAATAACCCTCGAATGAATATATAAAAATATTCACAAAATAAATAAATCGTCGAATAAATATTCAAAATAATATCCATTAAATAAATCAACCTTAAATGAATATTCAAAACAATATTCATTAAAGAAATAAAGGAAAAATATTTATTTAAATATTTCCTTCATAAAATAATCACAATATATACAGAAATACTGACTCCCGGTCTATACTTAAAGAATGAGATTCATCATTCATATTCCCTTCACTAAGGGTCTTAGCAATATCCGGCTTATAACTAATATATCACATATCTAGCTTATAAGCCAATATCAATTCGTAAATCATGTATCACAATATGCTTATACTTTCGAAAACAGTTATGCCTTCCATTACCATATATAACAGAAATAATATTCAAATAGTATTTCTCGACTGAGATAATACTCAAATAAAATTCATTGAAAGATATAGTGAGCAAATATCATTCCTCGAAGGATATCATATTCAAATAACAGTCCTCGAATGGTTTCCAAGTAATTAATACTTTATGGAAATATAATTAACGTTTATAAATAACATCCTCAAAATAAATAATAATCTACCGCTGGAATCCCTCCAGGTTTCCACGACTATCTCTATATCTCAAAAAACCGACTCTCGATTTATAGTCGAAAACAATGAATATGCTCTTATCTCTAGAGCTACAAGGTATACCGGTTTATAACTACTTATCTCAGAGTTAGTATATAAACCAAAATCAAATTCAAAGTCAACAAGATATAACATTTATCGCAAAACAGTATAATACTATATATGGCAAAAAGCAGTATTATACAACAATACTTCAAAAGTACAAGTTTAGAAAACTTGACTGATGCTCGAGAAGTGATATGGCTCGTGACGATGTCGGGCAATCTAGACAAAGTCAAAAACATATGGTTAATTCCATAGACGATCCAATTATAACTCAATGCTTAAACACGTAAGCGAATCACAATCAAAGCACTTAGTGTCTTAATCTAGACTCGTACTAAGTCCATATTAATCAACAATTACTTAAGTCATAAGTTTGGCTCGAAATCAATCCTCGAATTCAAGTTATACTTAACCATTCGGAACATTGGTTTCTAAGTCGCGTTCTTAGTGGTTTTCACTTGCGCAACCTCTGCTGTTTTATTTTTATTAAATCGTAAAATAATCCTTTGGACTCGAAACCACTTCTCATACTTTCCTAACTGACCTTAGTATTTATCCTCAAAATATCACATTTAAATTCCATTTTTAAGGGTCTCAAACTTAACCTCAAAGTTGATACATTTCCGTGACATGGTTTCTCGAATCGCTTTCACTAAAATGGTCATTACTCACAAACCGTAAACTCTTTTGACACGATTCTTGCGGCCACATAAACTAGACTCCAAAACCTATCCAATGTGGTCAGTGGTTGAAGTTTAAACATGTTAAAGGACTCGGGTAGCTATTGTTAACATGGTTCAAGAAATTTGGGCATTACGACGGCTCTAAATCGAACATTACCGTTTTGTCACAACATAACCAAGCCACACCGGGCATACCATACAACCATAACATCAACCAAAATTCATTTTACACTTCTAAGGGCAGTGGAAACATTCAAATCCAATACCCAACCCTTTTACACATCAAACCATCATAAAACTCCTTAACATGCACTTATCTCTACATATCATTAAAACTATACTAAAAACTCATATAAACTCAAAGGGTGGGTTAGGGTTTTACCTTCCTTGACACCTTGACACTCTAGGAACACTAGAAGATCTTGTCACACCTTGGTATGGTCTTGGATAGTTTCAACAAAGCCTAAAAGCTATGAATAAAGCATGAAACAATCTTAAAACACTATTCATCATCACTTGGATAGTTTCCTTTACATCATCTCCCTTATCTCTTAATTAAGTGTGTTTGAAGTCCACCAATGAGAAAGTGCCAATTGTTGGTCACCTAAACACCTTGCCATGGTGAAATGCAACTTAGTACCAAGGTTTGGCAAGTTTACTCCTGTTCCACTTTGTTTCTAATGTTTTCACCAAATGGATTCCTTCCCTTACACTCTAATTCACTTACAATGCAGCTTCATGTCTAGGTTGGGCCGAGATTTGGGCCTTTACCATGCTTTAGGGCTTTTTGTTTGGGCTTCATTCAAAGTTCTCTCGTCATTTGATTCATCGATTGATTTCTGTAGTCGTCTCAGTGGTTTCTCCTTTGTAAATTCCTTGGATATATATTATCCTCTCCCACATTGTATTTTAAGGTGTTGGTGTAGTTCTAATCCTCAAACAAATATTAAATCCAATATCCTTGGTATATTCTTTTTATCTCAGAATTTGCTCTCCCGGTTTCTCAAGCTTTCTCAAACTAGTTTGTATTCTCTTTGCCCTAGGATTATATTCTCAATCCACTTTCTCTCTCATAATATATCCTCCCTTGGACTTCTAATACTTAATATTCTTAATCCATGATTCGTTCGCTTGATCGCTTAATCTCGTTATAAAGTCTCAGCGGTTCCTAGAACGTTCGTTTCACTGTCTCAGTAGTTTTCGTTCTAAATTCTCAAATCAAATATAATAAAATTCCAAAATATTAAATCCTCATTTCCTGAAATTTAATATCTCATTTCTTGAATATAATAATATAAAATTCACTGTCCGGTCAAATATCACACCAAAATAGAAATTGGAATTTCTGAATTCCGATCGTCTTTACATACACTTATTTACTCCGTAGATCACTAATATGACTTCGGAATATCCATATCATGTCTCGTACATAGGTGACATGAAAAAATTTCTTAACCCTCAAAATTACTATTCATCCACCAAAATCACTATTCACTGATGCACTTCATCATAATAAGGAAAGTTTTAATTCTACCAAAAATTCGGGTTATTACATTGGAGGTTTCTGACTTGTACAATTTCCAGTAATTTGTCTCCAAGAATCCATTCGAGAAGTAATTAAGTGATCGATTCGAGAACTAGAATTGACTTAATTAATATATAACTCTGAGTTCTCGAATACTGAATTCTTGAGATATCGAACTACTTCTCCCAGTGACTATTTCTTCAGGAGTCCTTGAGTTCTCGAATAGAACATTTGACTTATCGAATCCTGGAGATGTCGAATAGCTTCTTAAGTCCTTGAGATATCGAATGTAACTTTGACTTGTTGACTCTTTGAGATCTCGAATGATGCTTTAACTTGTAGTCTTCTTGAGTTCTCGAATAGAGTTATAGACATGTCGAATCCCTGAGCTGTCGAATGATACTTTGACATGTTGACTCCTTGAGATATCAAACAGTGTCTTTTGAGATATCGAATCTCTGACTTCTCTAATAGACAAAAGTACTTCTCGAATTAATACTTAGACAAATCTTCAATCTTCAAAAACCCAACTGTGTTTATTTTGACAGCCTTGTTCTTCAAGCTTGAGACATGATCTCTTGATCTTCTTTCAAGCATTATTCCGTGACTTAATTTACAGTTTACAAAGGTAGAGTTTTGATGCCTATTACAAGTACTAAATACAAGTAGAAACTCTATAACTAGAGGTTCCCCCAGTTAAGGGGTCATGTAAGTAATGCAAAGCATTACAAATAATTAGGCTTGTTATTAGTTGTGTACAAGCATGCCTCTGTGACTAACAGTTTTGATTTTGTAGTATTATCTAATGAAATGAAATGCTTAGATAGAATGTAGTGCCACTTATCACAATGTATAAATTGGAAAATTTTGAAGTTGTGGAAAGTAAACCAGGTTTTTGCAACAAACAAATAATGTAAAGGACTCTAGTCTTCTCGAAGTAGTGTTTATGTTCTTAGATAGGCTGTTCAGTGGAGGCCAAAGAAATGTTAAAGTTCAACTAATGCTTAAAGTGATCTATATACGTTTGCCTTTGCTGTGACCTTCTCTCTGCTTTATGATCATGCATGTATTTATAAATTACTTGAGATATTTGGAATATGTAATCATGTTAACTGATGTAAGAGAACAAAAAAAGTGCAAGAACCAAAAAAGTGCTCAAGTCTTTCGTGTATGTCAGGACCTTAATACTAGTACTGATCCTGACAGTATAATTGTGTTCTCTTTTTCTTTTCTTGGTTTTTAGCTGATGGAGATTGTTCCATTGCAGGTGATTATCCCTTTATTAAACTGGGAAATAAAAACATGTAGCAAACCAGTGCTAGCAGCCATAATCTTTGCATTTATAGCTGTATTCCCCGTGATACTTATACCATCTACTCCTTCCAAATACTCAACCTGGATGCTAAGAATGCAACTAAGATGAATAAATAGATGCAAGATAGCTACATGCACTATTCACTCTCCAACATCCATTACAGCAATTTTATTTCATTTTGTCAGGTTGCTCGACTTCAAGATTAGTCATATGTACAAAAAAATGAATTTTGACGAAGTACTGCTCCTTTAAGACTAAACAAATTTTTGTTTCTAAATCTTTTTAGGTCTGTATAACATGTTACTTCCACCAAGTGATCTGCCTTTTATTCTCGGCATGAAAATTGGTCGTAACTTGTTTGATGTGCCGAACCTAAGTATGATTATAAGATCTTGATATAATTTAAATTAATTTGATTTAGCAAAAGCCTAAAATTCAAAGGTTTGATGTTAAAATTTAAATATATTCATTCCGTGCTTGTCAAAATCCGTGTACATCTCGATATTAATACTCAATTCAAATCTTTTTCCAGATTATTAGCAATGGTGTTCGGTAAATATGCACTGCCTGTCTCGAACACTTGGCCGTTAATGCCTTTGTTGTTTATTAACCTCTCGTGTCATGTTTGTTCTTCCTTAATCAATTATTTGGGTCCTCACTTTCTGGATAGAAAATGACATATCAGTATCACACTTCAATCTTTCCATTTAGCAGTGCAGACCATGTATCAATTCCAAATTCTGTGCAGCATCTTTTGTGAAGAAGATGGCAGTTAGTGTGCACTCTGCTATGTTTTAGCTTTCAAAAGACCGAATGAGACATGTCAATAAAGAAAACGTGGTGATTGTGATTGAACCAACCCGCGGATTAAGGCTTCTGTCTTTTTTCTCACATTATTAACCTGGATTTTAAAAAAAATAGGGCTGGCATCATGCTCAAGTTGCTTAGAACACAGTGAGTCGTATCGCATTTCGGAACTCTTCTATAGAGGCTTCTGAGGAGCTTTCATAACATTTCAACGAGTTTGAAGGGATATCAATGGTGCTGTATTCTTCCCATGATACAATTTTGATGCCCATACTCTTAAGTACAAAACGGACTATCTCCTTCATCATATGATGAATTTAGCCGTGTTGACCAAAATTATGCATAGCATTCTTGCATCAACTAGACCTTGGTATTGCGAAAGTCCAATATTTACTTCGGAACATGAACATCAATGGATATATATAAGTACATGTACATATGCCTATTATAGTAACACAAAAACAGGATAGAAGAAAAGCCATATGATCAAAAATAGAAAATAATCAAGAAAAGCTTTCAAATATATATAAATCTTCATACAAACACATGATAAAAACACAAAACAACTCCACTAACATACAGTTTGGTTCTTGGTTCTTGGTTCTTGATGTAAACTCTCCCACAAAGAGTATCTCTTCTGTGAAAGCAGCTAGTTCCACTAATAGCTATACTAAACATTCTAGATGATAGCTATACTAAACATACATAATTCACAGTCTTCAAGAATTATAGCCTGTGTTCAAAAATACCTTGTTGGAGTCCTTGATATTTAATAGAGCCTGTGAGTGCATATTGATATCTTCAACAAACATGATGGTTTCAGGCCTAGCATCCTTTGCCAAGAAACCTTTTTTTTGACACACATCACACAAAGCAGTATTTAGTCTCCACATAAAATGATTCAAGTCGAAGCAACTCAAATGGCTATGCTTTGATTCTACTACAGAAACAGTTCTACAAAACTTAAATATGCAAAAATCATCATTCAACTACAGATTTTATTACAGAGCCACAATTTATACCTATTTATTTAATGCCTATTTATAGAAGCACAACTTTACAAATTTTGGTTCTATTACAAAACATTAATTTTAAAATTAATAATAAGCATTAAATAAATTCAAACATGCTTCTACTCTAGAACAACAATGTAACAAATTTTGATCCTATTACTGAACCACAATTTATACGTATTTATTTAATGCCTATTTATAAAAGCACAACTTCACAAAATCTGGTTCTATTATAGAACCTTAATTTTAAAACAAAAATAAGCATTAAATAAATTCAAACATGCTTCTAGTCTAGAACAACATAACAAAATTTGGTTTTATTACAGAACCATAATTTATACTTATTAATTTAATGCCTATTTTTAGAAGCACGAGTTCACAAATTTTGGTTCTATTACGGAACCTTAATTTTTAAACTAAGTATGAGTAGAATCAGATCTACGAAACTTATTCTATCTTAGTAACACATATGCACGTAAAATCAGATCTAAACAAATCGAAATCGTACAAAATTAATATGAATAAACATATAGACATAAACAAGCTCACGATAATCAAAAAATTGATGAAAACAAAATCGAAATCAGAGAATCGATGTTGATTACCTTTCCCAACATTTTCTGATCGATCGATACTTGCGATAATCTTTAAAGAAGCACGAGAGGTTGTCTTTCTCTCGCGCGCTCTCTTTCTCTCTCTCTCTGTATTGACTGTGTATTGCGTGTATTATGTGTGTATAACTATTGTAATAATTTTGATTTTTAATTGTTTTATTCAACTAAATCACAGCTAATGGTTAGATTATGAGTCTCCAAAGTACTCTATATAAAGTGGGTCTCTCTAGAGTGTGACCTATATATATATATATATATATATATATATATATATATATATATATATATATATATATATATATATATATATATATATATATATACTAGCTTATAACCCGTGTGATGCACGAGTTTCTTTTAATATGTTATAAATTTTATTTTATGCTATAATTATGTTTTTATATAATCATGATTTTGTAAAAATTATTTTAATATTATTTTAATATAATTTAATATAAATTTAGTTAATGATATGCATGATTTAAAATTTATATTATAAAATTTTAAGTTAAATATGTCGTTTACGGGATTCGAAAGTTGAATTTTTAGTAAAGTATTTTAATCATAAAATATACCTTATAATTACATCTAACGGTTCAAATTACTAAAAATCTAACAGCAAAATGGTGTACGAGTAATATTTTTGGGTATACATTAATAATTGCAAAATTATGTGGTTTAAAACTTATATTATAAAATTTAAAAATATATGTCGTTGATAGAATTCGAACCTTGAAATTTTAGTAAATTAATTTAAACATATAATATATCTAATCATTAGATCTAACAGTTTTGATTTTTTTACTAAAAGTCTAACGATCATTATTCGTTGTATACAGATTTCTATTATATTTTGTTAGTGATTAGACGATATAGTGTTATATTTTTAGGTACATATTAATTATTGTAATATTATATTTTAAAATAAAAGTTAACGTGTTTTATTTAGAAAGAATATTATTGATTGGAAGATTATATTTTAATATTATATTTTAGGTGTTTATAAAAGGTAATATCATCAATCATTTAAAAATAAATCTCTTTTAATTAAAAAAAAGGCAATCGGCTAATTATCACTAATTATATTATTTTACTGTTTATTTTAATAATTGGGATGACTGTGCTGAAAATCGAACCGACAAACTTTCAATGCCCGTGCGATTCACGGGTTTCTTTTATTATGTTATAAATTTTATTTAATATTACAATTATGTTTTTATGTAATCATTATTTTTAATATTTTTAATATTTTTTTATTATTAATTTAATATAATTTAATATACTCATGTTTGCGGATTATACTAATGTTTCCCTATTATCACTAATTATATTATTTTATTGTTACTTTGATAATTAGTATAACCTTGCTGAAAATCGAACCGACAAATTTTTAATGCCCGTGCGATACACGGGTTTCTTTTAGTATGTTATAAATTTTATTTAATATTACAATTATGTTTTTATATAATCATTATTTTTAATATTTTTTTAATATAATTTAATATACTCATGTTTACGGATTATACTAATGTTTCCATATCATAAACAATGTATACGGATTTTTAATATATTTTATTAATAATTAAGAATATGATGTGATATATTCAGGTATATATTAATGATTATAAGATTAGTTTTAAATCAAAATGGTAACATGTTTTAATTAGAAAAAATATTAACGATTGAAAGATATGATACAATTGATTTTTTAAGTGTTTATAAAAGAAAATATATTCAACTAAAAGTAAATTTGAAAAAGGTAATCGGTTAATTATCATTAGTTATATTATGTTATTATTTATTTTAATAAATAGGATAATTAAACCGAAAACCAAAATTTTAATTTTAATAAATAGGATAACTAAACCGAAAATCAAAACTTTCATGTTTCGCTTTTAATATAATAGTATAGATATATTATATATTATTTTTATTATATTTACTTTCGTTCAGGTTTGGTTTTAATATTGTAATAGATGCCGTATGGCTTTTGATTAATTAATTGATTCCTTTTTGTTAAAAAAATAGCAATATTAGATTATATAGTTGAATTATAATTAAGGAATCAGCTATTTCAATTCAAATGTTAAATTGTGAGTGGACTTTTTTAAGACACGTTTTTTTTTAAGATTGTTTAGATTCATGAAGTATTTTATCATGTCCATTGATAATTAAATTATTGAAAACTTGAGTTATGTATTAAACTATTATGAATACTCAATTTAACGTGTTTGACATTGCTTAAAATAAGTTACTTTTGACTTAATGGAAGTGTTTTAACTTAAATGAGAAAGTAAAGTTGTTTACTTTAAGTTGAATGAATGTGTTTGGATAATTTTACTTAAAGTTAAATGGGGGTTTAATAATTTTGACTTAAAGTGAAATTTGACTTAAAAAAATTTCAAATTCATAATATTTAAACTTTACAAGAATTGTGAAAAAAAAAACTCCATAAGTCATAAGTCATAAGTTAAAAGTACCTAAATGAAACTTATGGCTTAAAGCAGTTTTTTAACTTAAAGCAGGCTTAAAGCCGGTGTAGCCAAACACCTCTTTTTCTCCTTAAAGCCCAAAACTCCTTAAAGGAGTTGCAGCCAAATGGCCTCTTTATGTTAAGCTAACACAATTTATTGTTGAGATTCTAATTTATTGTTGAGATTAGGGAGCCTAAGATATGTCTTAGGTAAGTTTCCTAAGATATACAATTTTATATGCAAATATAGGGGGTATTTTTGTAAAATCAAGATTTATTTAAAATATTATTATGCAAATATAGGGGGTATTTTTGTAAAATCAAGATTTATTTAAATATTATTAATTAGCCCTGCGGGCCCAATAAATTTTAAAGCTTATCTTTTAAAGTATCTCAGAAAAACTTTCGTGAGATACATCTCACGTTCCTTTTTCTCTTTATTGTTTACAGTATACTCCCTCCGTCTCTTAAAACATTTCCTGTTTACTATTTCGGGACATTCAAAATACTTTTCTCCTTTCTATTTTAAGTCATATAAAACAATATTCAATACCCAGTACTCCACCCACTAATCCTTAAAAACAATATTAAATACCCACTACTCCATCCACTACTCCTTAACAACAATATTTAATACCCACTACTTCATCCACTACTCTTTAAAAACAATATTCAATACCCACTATTTCAGTCACTGTTCTTTAAAAACTATATTCAATATCCACTACTCCACCCACTACTTCTTAAAAACAATATTCAATACCCACTACTCCTTAAAAACAATATTCAATACCCACTATTCCGTTAAAAAACAATATTCATTACCTACTGTCTTAAAATCTGTGTTTTTAGTCAAACGGGAAAGGTTTTTTTTTTTTTTTTGACAAAGGAATGAGATTTTATTAAGTCAAATCAGCCAACAAAATATTCAAAAAATCAATGGGAACATCACTCTCATTAATCACTCGACCTGGAAAAGAACACGACATTTTAGCTACATAATGAGCCGCCATGTTAGCAGATCGTCAAACAAAAACTAACGAAACATCGTTTAAATCTGCAAAGTACTTCCTGCAGTCCTCGATCACCTTACCAAAAGGGGACAACATAGAAACTTTGCTACGAACCGCCTGCACTACCGCCAAACAGTCTGCCTCCACTACCACTGGTTTCCAGCCTTTAGACTTGATCCAACTTAACACTTCCTTCAAGGCTATAGCCTCTGCCATCTCAGGAGACACCGCACCTGCCTTGAGTAAAGATCTCGCCTCCACTAAGCTCCCCTGAGAATCTCTGGCCACCATTCCCAGATCAAAAGATTGTTGTTCACGAAAAATTGCTGCGTCGACTGATACCTTGATAGTATCCATCTATGGTTTAACCCAGAATATAGCTCCATCCCCCTCTGTTTTTGACTGGACAAGAGCCTCAGTTGATCTTCCTTGGGCATTCTGCCATTGTACAAGGTACTGCTTCGCCAACGTTAAAACAACATTCGTTGAACTTACTTTCTTATTCCAATGTTTCTCATTACGCGCACTGCAAATAGCCCAACACACTGTCACCACTAACGCCCGTCTATCAGAATTCACCCTACTCACCACCTCGTCGAACCACCCCTCAAAGCTATCCCCCATCCACTGCTGAACCTCTGGGAGAATTTGTTGCCAGCACATCACTGCAAAAGGGCACGTCACCAATGCGTGTAAAATCGTCTCATCATTGCCACTACAAACTGGACATGTACTAAGTACAGGGACATGCCTCATTGCTAGCATCGTCATTGTAGGCAAGCAAAAAGCTAGAGCTCTCCACACCAGATTCAAGGTTTTGGGAGGGGCTCTAATTTTCCACAGTTTACTCCACAGGCTGCCACTATCAGCTATTCGCCACGTACCTTTCTGTTCTTGCAACAAATTATAAGCACTTTTCACAGAATAAATCCCTGAGTTCTCATTCCGCCAATAAATTCTATCCTCCTCCCTGGAATTACTAAGAGAAACTCGTAATATACATTGTTGATCTTTCTCATTAAACAAATCCCGAATAACCTCCTCGTCCCAGTTTTTACTATTACAACACATTAGAGAGGCTACCTTGTTATTATCAAACGCCTGAGAATCTGACGTGATAAACGGATTAACATCATCCACCAACCACGGTTGATCTTTGATACTTATTGTCTCCCCTGAACCAACCACCCATCTAAC
Organism: Saposhnikovia divaricata; assembly: GCA_036435485.1. NCBI lineage: Eukaryota > Viridiplantae > Streptophyta > Magnoliopsida > Apiales > Apiaceae > Saposhnikovia > Saposhnikovia divaricata. Next base: position 60,442,945 of record CM071595.1, on the reverse strand, counting down.
CCCCATTTTAAGCAACGACTTAGCCTCCCATATACTCCGCCAAACATAACTGGGGTTATTCCCAATATCAGCACCCAAGAAATTACCCCCCTGAAAATATCTGGCACTAAATAACTTACTAACCAGACTATTAGGATTAGTTAGGAACCTCCACCCCTGTTTTACCAACATTGCTAGATTAAAATCACGGAAGTCTCTAAAACCCAACCCTCCAGCCGTTTTATGCTTGCTCATCCTGGACCAACTCATCCAGTGAATTCCCGATTCCTGATATGCTTTTGACCTCCACCAATATTTCGAAAGAGTTCTCTCAAAATCCCTTATAATCTCCAAAGGCAATAGAAACACGCTCATAGCAAAACTAGGCATGGCTTGAGCATTATTTTTAATTAAAATTTCCTTCCCTGACTTAGAAATATATCTCCCATCCCAATGCCTTACTTTGTTCTTAACTCTCTCCTTAAGATAACCCAACAAAGCAGACTTATTGCGACCTAGTATATTAGGAAGCCCCAAATACTTAGTGCTTTCCCCTGCTTCCTGGATATGCAAAATCAGACAGATATCGTTCTTTTCTACATCAGTAACGTTTGGACTGAAAAAAATAGATGATTTTGCAAGATTGACCTTCTGACCTGAGGCATATTCGAACTTATGTAGAAGCTCCATCATGTATTCTGATTCCCCCTTATTTGCCCTGCAATAAACATACGAATCATCCGCAAAAAGCATATGATTAATAACAGGAGCTTTTCTGCAAATCTTTACTCCGTGAATCCACCTCTTTTGTTCATATTTTCTGATCATAGCTGAAAAACCTTCAGTACAAAGAATGAAAAGATAAGGCGACAAAGATGTATCCACCAATCATGAAACCCGAACTTATGCAGCATGGCCCTCAAATACCCCCATTCCACCCTGTCATAGGCCTTACTCATATCGAGTTTTAGAGCCATAAAACCCTCCTTCCCTCTCCTTTTTCTTTTTAGATAGTGCATCACCTCATAGCTAATCAAAATATTATCCGAGATCAATCTACCCGGTATGAATGCACTCTGATTTTCTGCCACTATGACCGTGAGAAGGTCCTTCAAACGATTAGCCATCACTTTAGTGATAATTTTCACAAGCACATTGCAAAGAGATATAGGTCTCAAATCACCCATCTCCGCTGGACACTTCTTCTTAGGAATAAGCACAACATTGGTGGAATTTAAACCTTGAGGAAGAATACCATCATTAAAAAATTTCCTTACCATTAAAACCACATCTTTCCCCACAATCGACCAATACTTTTGGAAAAACGCTGGGGTCATTCCATCAGGACCCGGCGACTTATCCGGGTGTTAACTCGTAAACACGCAAGTATACGCGATCACAATAGCAAGTGATAAATAGATTTCGTTCCGCAGGGACTAGGTGTGAATGCCAGTTTAATACCTATGCAACAGTGTTTGGTTACTTCTTAATGCTTGACAATTATCAAATTGAGTTTTGAATTAACTATTTTAATTAACTAAGCAAGACTAACTAACAAATAAGAATTCTTATAAATGAGAAAACATGGAGTTCCAATTTCATTGAATATTTCACTAAAGGTTGACACATAGAATCGATACAGGTGATAAAAATTGATAATTAATCAGATAACACGACAATAATACGAGCTACCTTTCAGTACACTCGTATCAAACCACTTAATATCCACAAAAGATAGAAATTAAGAGGACACCAATTTATATTCAAATTATATATGTCTATACAATCTGGAAACACAATTGGTTTAAGCACACGTTATCTTTATGATTACATGGGGCAATATGCATTGGTTAAATCATACCACTAATCATGAATAATTAAATTAAATCAAGAACCCATGCTAATATGGCGTCATCTCAATCCTAGAATCCACTTTCGCATTCATCAAGGATTATTAAATCAGATGCTAGCTACACATCTATCAATTAATTCAACCATATCAGATTATCGCAATTAAATCACCCACTAATCAATTATATGTCAAACACAATAATTACGTATTCAAATCCATTGGAACCCCATGATAATGATTTAGTTCATAATTAAACTTATCACCATCATGGGTTCTAAATTAAACATGATTCTAAATAAAACAATTAAATAATGAAAGAGAAAAAACAATTAAAAGTAGAAGAGAATTGGAATAGACAATTTATCCCCAATGTAGAAGAGAAAATACAGAAATTGGCCTCCTTGCTTATGGCTTGAAGAACCCTAGAATTTTGTTTCTCAGTTGTAGAATACTGATAGATGCTAAGAAAACTTAAAAATAACGATAGATAGATCCTTGTTTTTTTTAGGTTACAAGTATTTATACCAGCCCTAATAAAAATGGGCCCAAACAAAATGACCCGGAGAAACGCCCTACAGGCAGGCACCACACGGCGCAAGAGCACCACAAACCACGCCCCTGCGCCTGGTTTAGCACAGAGGTCGCGCTATAGCGCCAAGACTCGCGCAGCTGCGCCTAACACCTCCTGGAGTGGCACCTCTCGAGCGCTGTTGCGCCTAGCGCGCGCGCTGTTGCTCTTCTACCGCTCAGTTGCCGCGCAGGATCCCTTGGACACGCGCATGAGCGCTCACCGGCCCCTGGAAAACTCTCCTTCCTCGCGCTGTAGCGCCTAGAGCGCGCAGCTGCACCTGCTAGCACCTGGACTTGCTCAACTGCTCTCTTTCAACAATTTGCTTCCTAACTCAAATTTTCCTTCCATAATTTGCTGTCTTCACTCAATCAAATTGCCACCACCACCAACACTAATTTCGCAATAAAATGCCGTCAACCATGCAACCTACACAGATTAGATGAAAACATATCAAATGACAACGAAACTCGAGAACTAGCAAACGATTAAAGTCCAAACGGAAAGTAAATAGTGGATATAAAATCCACTTATCAAACCCCCAAACTTAAACCGTTGCTTGTCCTCAAGCAATGCAAATTCAACCTAAAATGATGAATGAATGCAACAAATAACTAAATGTCATGATAATGCGAACATATCCTAATGCAATGATCCCACACAAATGATCCGAAACTAACTCAACAAGCAACCGTCTCAACGAATGCAACAACTCCAAACAGAGCTCGACCAAGGCCCCGTTTACTAACAATACATGTTCGGAAACGTGGTGTGTGCATTTCTCACTAGATATACTCTCGAAACTAGATAAAAGGCATAACTCATCCTTCGCCAAGACAATCACATGTTTATAAACAGAATGAACTTTAGACACTCCATGACTCAAAGACACCGCCATCATCATTTAAGGTAGACAAGGATTCATGCTATCTTACTACGACGCTATATACAATACGCATGCTTAATTAACCGTGCAATGAATGAGACCCCAAAAGGCTTATACAATAATACCCATGTAGCGAGCGTTAGGTCAGTGGATCCCAGACTATAAAAGCCTTAGGTCACTAGGACTAAGTCCCCTTAGACTTAATAACTCGAGTATTAAAGAGCTCACTCGTGGTTAATTTTGCATTTAAATTATTTATATGACTTTTTTTTCTTTCTCTTTTTTTTTCATATTTTTTTTATGCGATCTGGAATGAGCCTTTCTCATTTCCAACCCTAGACTACTCATATAAATATGAGCCGGCTACTAGCCAATTGACACCTAGCCAATTTTACAATTAATACAACTAGCATGAAATCCCTGCTTTCCCCCAAACTTATACTTAAGTGCTCATACGCCATCAAGGGAATAACGAAAATTCTAGATATAAATAGGTGATTAAATCTCAACAGCCAAACAAGGTATGACTCGATCTAGCCCAAGAGCAAACAGTGAGACCGTGAAAAGATTGTGTTCCCGACACACGCAAGTCAATTTCATAAGTACTTAAATCAACCCTCTATTCATTGTCATCACACTCAAATTAACGTCGACCTATCGAGCCAGAATCAGACACTCATATTGAATTATGTGATATGCATGAACAAAATGATATTAATAATCCTAAATAAATCTATATGGCATGGCATCCTAAATGCAACTAAATGGCATGGCAAAACTAAATGCAAAATTACTAATATGAACTATCATGAATATGCAGCTATATGCAATGCAATGACTCTTGATACCCTAAAATCACCCCCAAACTTAAAAATTTCAATGTCCACATTGAAGGTAAAATTAAAGGGTACAAGAGATACTCCCCTAGTCGTCGGCATCTCCACCCTCCTCGGGTGGTGTGTGGTGGTGGATAAACATGGTGAGCTCCGAAAGTGGGCCATGTGACATGAATACCCTACTGTTGGTATACTCCATCTAACGACTGAGTCAAGTCTGTAGCAAATCTGTGAATCATATCATGTGTAGTATCATAACGCCTCATCATGCGCCTGAACTGAGCATCACTGAAAACCACATTCCCCTGGCTCGTCTGTGTGTGGGAAGGTCCCGCTCTGTCTGACTGACGAGGCCTCCTCTCCACCACCGGTGGCGGAATACCACCTCCCTCATCAATAGTAACATAACCAAGGCCCCTAGGGTGAGGAGTGCCACCCGGCCATTCTGTCATCCTCTGAATCACATGATGATCAATAGAACCCATCGGCCTGTGCAGAGTCTCGTCATTATGCCAAGTAACACCAACATGAACACACAACTCAGCAATAATAACGGCGTGTGGAATCCCGCCTGTAGTGCTACCTCGCAAGAATTTCATGATATTCTGATAGATTAGGTAACCGAGATCAATGTATTCCCCGTTCAGAATACCCCACAAAATGATAGCACGATCAACGGTAACATTAGTGACATGTGAAGATGGCATTATCCGGGCACACAGAAATAAGAACCAAGCTCGAGCATACCTAGTCAATGCAGCTGCAGGAAAAGTACTCGGCTCAGTCGATCCTACCTTGCACTTCCAAACCGTGCCCGGTATACACATCTCTGCTATAATAGCGTCTAAGTCAACATCATCCTGATTCTTCTGTACCCAATCCTCAGCACCTCTAGGCTTCGCCACTTGATGCAAAATGCGGCGTATATACCCAGGCTTGTAAGCCACTGCCTGACCTCTCACCATAGTGATCCCATTTTTGTCTACCTTGGCATTGGCATAGAATTCCCTTACAATGCTTAATGGAACCGCCACGGGCTTTGCACAAAAAGCCGACCACCCCAACTTGCTAACCATAGCTCCCAATTCTCCATCCTCGGACGAAGGAATGAAACCCCTTTCCTTGATTACGGCTTTCGTCAATAAATTATCGAACTATAGTTGTGCCGCCTTAGAAACAAATTTATCTACATCATAATCCACCTCTACCTCCTCCTCCGAACTACTACTACTCGCCACACGTAATCCTTTGGAGCCATAACACTCTTTAGCAACACCAAATCAACAAATAGCAACAACCTCAAAATATTCCACCACACACAATATCCCAATTCCAACAATTCAATTCAATATAAATAATTGAAATAGGAAGAATGTTACCCCATGAATTGAAGATGAGAACCTTGCAAGCACTCCCCCAAACTTGAATTAGAGATCTCTTGAAGCTTTAATGGGGGTTTGAATGATTTGGAATAGAGAGGGGATTTGTGTGTATAGATGTATATATATAGGTGGGTGTATAGAGATTATTGTTTGGTGTATGGGATGAGATGGGATTGGGTGGATTTAGGGATTGAAGATATGAAAGAATGGGTGTTTGGAGGAATTAAGTATAGGTGTTTGTGAAGAGAGATGAAGTGTTTGGGTTTTAGGGGTTAGAATTTTATGCAGGGGAGAGATAAGGGGAAGTGGGTATGAGAATTAAAAGAAGGGATTTGATTTTAGGGTTAAAACACGCGGCTGGACATGACAGTAGGGGGGCTGTAGCGCGTCTGTTGCGCAGCAGCGCTATGCGCGTCTTGGTCATACAGGCGCTGTTGCGCTTGGCTAAGGCGCAGCTGCACGCGTTGCTTCATGGAAACAGCCCACGCATGGCGCTCTTGCGCAAAATAGGGCGCAGGTGCGCGTTCCAGCTCCTGGTTTTTCCAACTTGCAAATTTTTTTATTTTTTATTTTTCTTTTAAAAGAGAAATAAAAACAACGCGTGGGTTGCCTCCCACGAAGCGCTTCTTTACTGTCATTAGCTTGACATTACTGCTGAGGCTCATGTAGAAGCAAGACTTATGGTGAATGCCTCCCTATTCACCGTGACACCGTAGTAATGCTTTAATCTTCGACCGTTCACCTTGAACGATTTATCTGGAGATTCACTGAAAATTTCCACTGCACCATGTGGAAACACTGTCCTTACCTTGAAAGGACCAGACCACCTTGATTTAAGCTTTCCCGGAAAGAGCTTGAGCCGGGAATTGAAAAGAAGTACTAGTTGGCCTGGTTCAAAGGTTTTGGGCACCAATTTTCTGTCGTGCCACTTCTTCACTTTCTCCTTGTACATCTTCGAGTTCTCATAGGCTTGAGAACGGAATTCTTCCAACTCATTTAATTGCAACAACCGCTTTTCACCAGCTAACTTCATGTCAAAGTTCAACTTCTGCAAGGCCCAGTATGCCTTATGCTCAAGCTCCGCTGGCAAGTGACACGCTTTCCCATAGACCAACTGGAAGGATGACATTCCCAATGGAGTTTTATATGCTGTCCTGTAGGCCCATACAGCTTCATTTAATTTCAAGGACCAATCCTTCCTCGAAGGATTCACTACCATTTCCAAGATTCTTTTGATTTCTCGATTCGAAACCTCGGCTTGCCCATTTGTCTGTGGATGATAGGCTGTTGCAACACGGTGAGATACTCGATACTTGGCTAATAAAGCCGTGAACTGGCGATTGCAAAAATGAGTTCCTTCATCACTGATAATAGCACGAGGAGTTCCAAAACGAGTGAAGATCTGTTTGTGTAGAAAGTTGAGCACTACCTTAGCATCGTTTGTCGGTAGAGCTGTCACCTCAACCCATTTGGATACATAATCCACTGCCAAAAGAATGTACTGGTTGTTGCATGAGGGAACAAAAGGTCCCATGAAGTCGATTCCCCAAACATAAAAAACCTCCACTTCAAGCATATTATTTAGAGGCATCTCGTTCCTCCTCGAAATATTACCAACTCTTTGGCATCGATCACATCTCATCACGAACTGATGAGCATCTTTGAATAGAGTTGGCCAGAAAAATCCAGCTTGAAGCACTCGAGCAGCGGTTTTATCTCCACCATAATGTCCACCATAGATAGTGTCATGACAATCTCGTAAAATCCCTTCCGTCTCACTATAAGGAATACAAAGCCTGAGAAGCTTATCCGGTCCTTGCTTGAATAAGTAAGCCTCATCCCAACGGTACCATTTGACATCATACAGAAATTTCTTCTTTTGAGCGTAAGAGAACTCGGTAGGGATGACATTGCTCACCAGATAATTCACATAGTCAGCAAACCAAGGTACTTCACCTTGCACAAGAAACAACTGTTCGTTCGGAAAGTGTTCATTGATAAGAGTATCATCCTTCTTAACTTCCTCTCCCCGCTCCAATCTGGAGAGATGGTCAGCCACTTGATTTTCAGTCCCCTTTCTGTCCTTAATTTCAAGCTCAAACTCCTGAAGCAAGAGTACCCATCGAATCAATCGGGGTTTAGCATCCTTTTTGGAGAGTAAATATCTGATGGCTGCGTGGTCTGTGTAGACCGTGACCTTTGCACCAAGCAAGTAGGATCTGAATTTTTTAAACCCGTAGACAACTGCTAAAAGTTCTTTTTCAGTGGTCGTATAATTCAGCTGTGCATCATTCAGGGTCTTACTAGCATAGTAAACCACATGAAACACATTTAACTTTCGTTGCCCGAGAACCACACCCATGACGAAATCACTCGCGTCACACATCATCTCGAATGGCTCATCCCAGTTAGGGGCTGTATTGACTGGAGTAGTTGTTAGCTTCTTTTTCAAGTGCTCGAATGCCTGCAAACATTCCTCAGTGAATTTAAAAGGCGTGTCCTTCTCTAGTAGACTGCAGAGTGGCTTTGTGATTTTAGAGAAGTCCTTTATGAAACGCCTATAGAAACCGGCGTGTCCCAGAAAGCTGCGAACTCCTTTGACTGAGATAGGAGGAGGAAGTTTCTCGATTGTCTCCAGCTTGGCCTTGTCCACTTCTAAACCCTTTCTAGACACCTTGTGACCTAGAATGATGCCTTCCTGTACCATGAAGTGGCACTTCTCCCAGTTGAGCACTAGATTTGTCTCAACACACCGTTTCAATACCATGCTCAGATTATGTAAACATCCATCATAAGAAGACCCAAAAACTGAGAAATCATCCATGAAGACTTCCACATTAATTCCAATCATATCAGAAAAGATAGCCATCATGCATCTCTGAAAAGTGGCTGGAGCACCACAAAGTCCGAAAGAAACTCATCGGAATGCAAAAGTTCCAAAGGGACATGTAAAGGTAGTCTTCTCCTGATCTTCTGGAGCTATGGCAATCTGATTATAGCCCGAATACCCATCTAGCAAGCAATAGTACTCGTGACCAGCTAGTCTGTCCAGCATCTGGTCAATGAACGGTAGAGGGAAGTGATCCTTCCTAGTAGCCTTGTTCAATTTTCTGTAGTCCATACACACTCTCCAACCTGTGACTGTCCGAGTTGGAATAAGCTCATTCTTCTCATTGGGTACCACTGTCATACCCCCTTTCTTTGGTACACACTGAACCGGGCTCACCCAAGAACTATCCAAGATGGGATAAATGATGCCCGCATCTAGCCATTTAAGAATCTCCTTCTTGACAACCTCTTTCATGATGGGGTTTAGCCTCCTCTGATGTTCCACAGAAGGTTTGCTTCCCTCCTCCATTGGAATTTTGTGCATGCAGTAAGAGGGGCTGATGCCCTTGATGTCTGCTATAGTCCACCCTATGGCTGACTTGAACTCTCTCAGAATCCGCAAGAGTTTTCCTTCCTCACTACCTGACAGGTTAGATGCAACAATAACAGGTAAAGTAGAAGCTTCACCAAGAAATGCATACCTTAGATGATCCGGCAGTGGCTTAAGTTCAAGTTCAGGGGCTTCTTCAATAGATGGCTTTAGACGAATCTGTGATTTTTGAAGCTCAGCTAAGCCAAGTGATTCCGGTGGCGCATTGAATTTCCTTTGGTAGGGATTAGCATTAAGCAACTGAACACACTCTGCCATTTCTTCATCTTCAGAATTAGAGTCCCCTTGTAAAGTGCTTACCAAGGCATCTGCATTCGACAACTACTTCCTTTCCTCATGTTGCAATGATTTAACCATGTCAAGTCTGAAACATTCTTCCTCTTTAGTTGGAAGTTGCATGGCTTTAAACACATTGAATGTGACGTTTTGATCATGCACTCTCATAGTCAGCTCCCCTTTCTGAACATCGATCAACGTTTTGCCAGTGGCCAAGAATGGCCGTCCCAAGATGATAGGGATGTTCTTGTCTTCCTCAAAATCCAAGATAACAAAGTTAGCGGGAAAAATGAGTTTGTCCACTTTGACTAAGACGTCTTCCACTATTCCACGAGGATATGTAACCGATCTATCAGCTAGCTGCAAAGAAATATTGGTTGGTTTTGGGTCGGGAAGTCCAAGTGTCATGAAGACTGAGAGAGGCATCAGATTAATGCTTGCACCAAGATCACACAAGCATTTTTTGAACGACACGTTTCCAATAGTGCAGGGAATAGTGAAGCTCCCTGGATCCTTAAGCTTTGGAGGTAATTTTTGTTGCAAGATTGCACTACATTCCTCCGTCAATGCTACCGTCTCAAAATCAGCTAGCTTCATCTTCTTTGAAAGAATTCCCTTCATAAATTTGGCGTAGCTAGGCATTTGTTCCAAAGCTTCAGCAAATGGGATATTAATATGCAACTTTTTGAATACCTCCAGAAATTTGCCAAATTGCTGATCCAGTTTCTGTTTCTGCATCCTTTGAGGAAATGGTGGAGGCGGATAGACTGGAGGAGTAGCCTCTGAAAGAACTGACTGCTTCGCTGGTTGAGAGATTGGCTGTTTTTCCTTTTCCGCAACTACCTCTTGCTCTTCCTGTTCTGAATTCTGCTCAACTTCTGCTCCCCCTGTGACTTTTCCTGACCGCAGGGTAATAGCTTGTACCTGTTCCTTGCTCTCTCGTTTGCCTGGATTGGTTTTTGTGTTGCTAGGCAAACTTCCTTGCTGCCTTTGGAGTAGGGAATTTGCGAGCTGTCCAATCTGATTTTCCAAAGTCTTGAGAGAAGATGCTTGACTCTGGAGTGATACCGCTTGGCTTTTGACCATTGATCTCAATTCTTCTAATTCAGATTTTTCACTCGACTGTTGCTGAAATCCCGGATGCTGATATGGCTGCCTCGGTGCATACTGCTGCTGCATCCCCGAAGGATTGAACTGTCTACCCCCAAACTGCTGGTTAAGAGGAGGATAAGATGATTGCTGCGTGTTGTTCTGACTGTTCCCCCAGCTAAAGTTAGGGTGATTCCTGTTGTTTGGATGATATGTGTTAGGAGCTGGGACTTGTGGCCTTTGAAAGTTGCTGACGAACTGCGCTGACTCATTAGATATGGCGCATTGACGAGTGTCATGCCCACCTGCACATAGCTCACAGATGCTAGCTACCTGTTGCATCCCAAGATTAGCCAACGAATCCACCTTCATGTTAAGAGCTTCTAACTGAGCTGACAGAGCAGTAGCAGTATCAACTTGAAGAACTCCTGCTACTTTGTTTGGTTGCAATCTCTGCGAAGGATTTTGGTACTCATTCGCAGCCATCATTTCAATCAGATCATAGGCTTCCTCGTAGCTTTTAGCCCACAACGCTCCACCAGAAGCAGCATCTACCATAGGCCTAGATTGGCCTCCAAGTCCATTATAGAAGCAATTAATAACCATCCAGTTAGGCATCCCGTGATGGGGGCATTTTCTGAGCATCTCCATATAACGCTCCCAAGCTTCACACAATGACTCACCCTGTGTCTGAGCAAACTGAGCAATAGCATTCCTTATGGCCGCTGTTTTCGCCATAGGAAAGAATTTCGAGAGAAATTTTTGGGCAAGCTCTTCCCAAGTAGTGATAGACCCAGCCGGTAACGAATGTAACCAGCTTTTAGCTTTGTCCCTTAAAGAGAAGGGAAAGAGTCTCAGCTTCACAGCATCCTCTGAAACACCACTGAACTTGAAGGTGTCACAAATTTCGATGAAATTCCGAATATGCATATTAGGGTCCTCAGTTGCACCACCCCCAAACTGCACTGTGTTCTGTACCATTTGGATAGTGCCAGGCTTGATCTCAAATGTATTCGCTGCGATAGCTGGCCTGATGATACTTGACTGTATATCATTTATCCTTGGCTGCGAATAATCCATAAGTGCTCTTGGTGGAACCGGTGGAATAGGATCTCCCATTGTACTAGTTGGTTCAACTTCTTCCTCTAGTAAATCTATCTCTTCCTTCTTTTCTAGTTCCGCTTTGGTTTGAGATCGTGTTCGCATGCACGTTCAAGTACCTAAAAAATGAAGGAAAAGAAGACACAAGATAAGTAATTAAAATGGATCAAGTCAATAATCTATAACGACCACTGATGACAAGCACATAAACTACAATTAACACCGAATTCCCCGGCAGCGGCTCCAAAAACTTGTTAACTCGTAAACACGCAAGTATACGCGATCACAATAGCAAGTGATAAATAGAATTCGTTCCGCAGGGACTAGGTGTGAATGCCAGTTTAATACCTATGCAACAGTGTTTGGTTACTTCTTAATGCTTGACAATTATCAAATTGAGTTTTGAATTAACTATTTTAATTAACTAAGCAAGACTAACTAACAAATAAGAATTCTTATAAATGAGAAAACATGGAGTTCCAATTTCATTGAATATTTCACTAAAGGTTGACACATAGAATCGATACAGGTGATAAAAATTGATAATTAATCAGATAACACGACAATAATACGAGCTACCTTTCAGTACACTCGTATCAAACCACTTAATATCCACAAAAGATAGAAATTAAGAGGACACCAATTTATATTCAAATTATATATGTCTATACAATCTGGAAACACAATTGGTTTAAGCACACGTTATCTTTATGATTACATGGGGCAATATGCATTGGTTAAATCATACCACTAATCATGAATAATTAAATTAAATCAAGAACCCATGCTAATATGGCGACATCTCAATCCTAGAATCCACTTTCGCATTCATCAAGGATTATTAAATCAGATGCTAGCTACACATCTATCAATTAATTCAACCATATCAGATTATCGCAATTAAATCACCCACTAATCAATTATATGTCAAACACAATAATTACGTATTCAAATCCATTGGAACCCCATGATAATGATTTAGTTCATAATTAAACTTATCACCATCATGGGTTCTAAATTAAACATGATTCTAAATAAAACAATTAAATAATGAAAGAGAAAAAACAATTAAAAGTAGAAGAGAATTGGAATAGACAATTTATCCCCAATGTAGAAGAGAAAATACAGAAATTGGCCTCCTTGCTTATGGCTTGAAGAACCCTAGAATTTTGTTTCTCAGTTGTAGAATACTGATAGATGCTAAGAAAACTTAAAAATAACGATAGATAGATCCTTGTTTTTTTTTAGATTACAAGTATTTATACCAGCCCTAATAAAAATGGGCCCAAACAAAATGACCCGGAGAAACGCCCCACAGGCAGGCACCACACGGCGCAAGAGCACCACAAACCGCGCCCCTGCGCCTGGTTTAGCACAGAGGTCACGATATAGCGCCAAGACTCGCGCAGCTGCGCCTAACACCTCCTGGAGTGGCACCTCTCGAGCGCTGTTGCACCTAGCGCGCGCTGCTGCTCTCCTACCGCTCAGTTGCCGCGCAGGATCCCTTGGACACGCGCAGGAGCGCTCACCGGCCCCTGGAAAACTCTCCTTCCTCGCGCTGTAGCGCCTAGAGCGCGCAGCTGCGCCTGCTAGCACCTGGACTTGCTCAACTGCTCTCTTTCAACAATTTGCTTCCTAACTCGAATTTTCCTTCCATAATTTGCTGTCTTCACTCAATCAAATTGCCACCACCACCAACACTAATTTCGCAATAAAATGCCGTCAACCATGCAACCTACACAGATTAGATGAAAACAAATCAAATGACAACGAAACTCGAGAACTAGCAAACGATTAAAGTCCAAACGGAAGGTAAATAGTGGATATAAAATCCACTTATCACCGGGTGCATTTGAAACAACGCATCCTTAACTTCTTCCTCTGTAACAGGTTGAAGCAGCCTTTCATTTTGATCTTGTGAAATCAAAGCTGTCACACTCTCCACTACCTCCTCCCACTCCACGTGTTCTGAACAAAACAGATTCTTATAATAATCCACAATCAAATCCTCCAGCCCATCATTCCATTCCTTCCAGACTCCTTTAGCATTTTTTAATTTATGAACTCGATTCATTCTTCTCCTCGTGTTTGACGAAGCATGGAAAAACTTGTTATTTTTATCCCCCGACCTTAACCACAGCTGTTTAGACCGCTGTCTCCAGAAAATCTCCCTCTGGTCTAAAATCAGATGAAGTCGTTTCTTAGCATCTTCGTACTCTACGATAGACTGCTCATCGTTTCTGTTTCTGAGTCGCTTCAAAACTGCTTTACACTCCTTTATTCTATCACTAAAATTCCCCGTGATTTCTTCTCCCCATATAGCAAGTTTATCACTACAACACTTCACCTTCACTTGAATATCAGCCATCTCATTCTCCTTCCAACCATCATCCACTAGCACTTTACACAAAGGCTCCAACAGCCAAGCATTCTTAAATTTAAAATGACGTTTACGCTTGCAAATTTCATCCTTCTTAGGTACCAAAAGAATCGGACTGTGATCTGAATTTGAACCTTCCAAATTATATAGCTTCGCCACCGGGAACAAATCTAACCAATCCTGGGTCGTTAAAACTCTGTCCAGATGAACCTCCATCCAATTCGACTTCCCTCTCCCCCTTTCCTATGTATATTGATTGTGACACCCCTTGATCCGGGGTCAAGGATCCAGGTCATCACGGTCCAATTTCCGATCAATATCCATATCTCTTGAGTCTTTTTTTTAAAACTTAATACTTATACAATTGACCCCACACTAATACACACACACACACACACCAGTCATATGCTCATAGAATAACATCCACAATATTAAAAGTTTAGAGTTAAACAGTTATTACAAACCCAGAACCTTACTAAGTACATTGTTGAATAATACTTCTACAAGAAGAATTTCAACAACCAAAAGTTTATTACAAACTTACACACTTAATTTACATAAGTCTACTAAGCCCCTGATACTCAAAAAGAATATTTTTAATATAGTATTATAAACCATATAACCCTAGATAACAACTGATACCATTCCCTTTCATATCTCTTTTACCATAGAGCATATTCGCTCCATTCGTAATCATCTCTCTTTAATTTCCCAAAATCAAGGAAATATATTCTTTGCAACATAGCAACAATAGCATCACATATATATATATATATATTCCATGATATCATTTTTATTCCGAAGATAAATAATTTTCAAAGTAGGGATAGAAAGATCTTGCCTGGATCTCTAAAATGAGTAGGTAGGATCCTGAGCTCGTCTCCCGTCTCTATAGAAACGAAAGGATCACCGTTAGTACATATATATATCCCACTTAATCACCTAATCTCTATACAATCACACCCTTGATACAAAATATATGTTTGACATAGCTTTTACGCACCCAAAAGTTTACATGAACTTAACCATTTTTAAACTCGATCAAAGTTTTAGTGTATTCCACCATTTCCCTTAATAACCACACTCGACTGTAAAATTTCTCATAAAATATAAATTTTGAATTTTGACCCAAGGTCAACTGGTAATAGCTCTCTGACCACCCTACTACAATATCCCAAAATTTCATAATATTTAAAAATGTTTAAGTATGTTAATTATAGCCTCAAAGTTAGTACATTTCTGCAGTTCCATTCTTCGAACAACTTTCACTAAAACGATCATATCTCCTAATCCGTAAACTCTTTTGACATGATTCTTGCGGCCACATAAACTAGACACCAAAACCTACTCAATATGGTCAGTAAACCAAACCAAACCAAACATACCCAGTATATCCCGCTCAGAGCAGGGTCTGGGGAGGGTAGGATGTACGCAGACCATACCCCCACTATTTGGGCGGGGAGGCTCGCACAGAAAAATCACCAGGCCCAGCTCCCTGCAGCTGCACAACCAGAAAAAACAAAAGACACTCAAAACGAACAGTGAGAATGCTAAAGCCGAACTTCTAAAAAATCGCTAACCGAGACAAGGCAACTCTGAGGCTCTCGACAACAGAGCCACAACCTAAAAGGGAATCCACCACTCTGATACGCCGCCTCCAAGAACACCTATCCGCGAGCATGGTATCATTTAAGTCTAACGCCTTCAAATCCATCCGGAGTTGCTCTTCCCACGACCTCCTCGGCCTGCCTCACCTCCTCGCCCCAACAACCGCCAGACTCTCGACCCTCCTAACTGGGGCTTCAGCCAGCCTCCTACGAACGTGGCCGAACCATCTCAACCTACCTTCCCTAACTTTCGCAGAAAGAGGCGCCACTTCAAGCTCGCTCCTAAACACCGCTACTCAATATGGTCAGTGGTTACAATAATTAGTCCAGTGACAAATACATATTTTGCTATCTAAATGGGCTAACGAAAATTCGGCATTATGACGGCTATAATTCAGACATTCCAAAAACCATTCCATCACAACCAAGCCATATAATCATCCACCACTCCATACACATCAATATTACATCCTCATAATCCATATAATCAGTGGTGAGGCCTCAACACCATCACCCAGCAATCAGTCAAAATTTATGCTAGCTAACATCACAATAATCACTTTTAACCACACATCATCCATTAACATCACTAAAACTCACATAATAAAAAGGGGTTAGGGTTTATACCTTCCTTGATGCTCTTATAACCACAATCAAGCTTGGTTAACCTTGGTATGGCCTTGGATGGTCCTTGGGAGGCTTTAGATGGATGATCTAAACATGGGAATTCAAGAACACTTCCTGACTAGTAGAACACGCAACATTGATTGGCCAACACGAAGCCCTTCTGCTCGTTTTCTGCTCGAGGCTCCTGAACAAAAGTTGTAGAGAATCTCACAAGGTTTCCAGAAAGCTAAAGATCTTCCAATTTCATTGAGAATTGAATGAGATATGGCTGTTTTACTGAGACTGATCTGTTTTGGCCGAATTTGCAAGAAATGGAGGGGGAAAGATTTTGCTCTTGATTTTTGATCTTATCTTCCTTAATATTGTAAATTCTAGAGTCTTGTGTAATGGTGTAGATATTTACCTTGATTAATGACTAATCTACCCCTTAATTAAGTGTTAGTGGAAGGTGATATCACTGCTTATGTCATAGAAGAGTATCTTGTAAGCTTGGTTCTTTAACCTTAAGTAAATACTAATGTGGTAAATCTCCTTATTATTTACTAACCTTGGTTACTTGGTTTCCATACTTGTTTAATCACGATTCGTATCGAATACGCCTCGTTATCTAAGTGGTTCTAAATTGTTTATCAATCCAAATTCCCTTGACATTTCCTTGACTTGCTCTCGCCTTGGTTTAACCTAATTTCACTAATTCCTCAAAATATAAATCCTTTAATATTTCTATGCTCCTTAATATCCAATTAAATAGAAGCTCGCTTGAACTCAAAATCCTCAAAAATTCATATTCAGGAATTTCTGAAATCCGTTATCATTTCGAGTCAATCATTTTCATAGTACATCACTAATATGGTTTCTGTTTACTCATTTTCCATTTCCAATATAGAGCACCTACACACCATTTTCCTAAATTCCTCGAGATCACTATTCATTTAATCACTATAGCCTTTCTAAAGTTAGGGTTATTACATTCTTCCCCCCTTAAAAGGATTCCGTCCCGGAATCATGTTGAAAATACTAATGAATACTTTTCTTACTTGACAAATTCCCAATTTTCACACTACTTCCTTTATCCTTCAGTTCCATCATAATATCTCTACCTTGTTTGCGCAAAATACACCAACATACACTTGCTTGTCATTCATCAACATGCCATTTAGCTTATCAATAGCAGTACTTTTACTATCTTTTCCTTGCAAATCTCCTCCTGTTTTCAGTCATTCTATATTATCTCATTCCTCCTTTCTCTTTTTAACTAAAGTATCGGTCACCACATTGGCCTCCCCTGAATGGTAGTGTATTTTATAGTCATAATCCTATATCCTCAAGTTTAATCTCCAACTATTGTTTAGCTACCTTGATCTTTATCATGACATAAAATATTAATACTCCAACATTTTTATATATCATCTCTGTAAAATTTTCCAGAAAATTAGCTATAATAATATTTCTTGAAACAATTGTAAGAAAATATCAATTATAATATATATATCCTGTTCGTACTTATAGGAGCAGATACTTTCCCTTCATTCTAAGAATTTTCCTTGCACTTTCCCCATTATTCTCAAATCTCCTTTTTATAGAGTTCTCTGACTCTTAACAGATATTGATTTGGATGACACGAGAATAACTCACTTTCTTATATCACCATAGTTTACTTTCTCACAGATAGATTATTCTTATCTATTTTATCAGCCCATTTACACCATTCATTGACTTAGTCGATCCCTAACGAAACATTTACACTTAAGAGGTCAAATTAGCGCGTACTTGCAATTTCCTCCTGATACCTTATCCCATATGTCTATTGTTCACTATACGCTCTTTACATCTTACTGATCCACCTTAGTTCCTTCATGATATACTATC
Organism: Saposhnikovia divaricata; assembly: GCA_036435485.1. Taxonomy (NCBI): domain Eukaryota; kingdom Viridiplantae; phylum Streptophyta; class Magnoliopsida; order Apiales; family Apiaceae; genus Saposhnikovia; species Saposhnikovia divaricata. Next base: position 60,425,054 of record CM071595.1, on the reverse strand, counting down.
TATTCCACATCTGTAATTTCCCTTTATTATTCACATCAAAATCTTTACCTCAAGTTTTAGTTATTCACACCTTTTTGGATTAATCCTTTGAATAATTAACATCTTTAATCTTTCTCTTTGCTACTTAGGGTACTAGTCACAATATTGGCCTTCCTCCTCTAAAAGTTATTGCACCTCGAATCCTTTATTAATTATCCCCACTTCCTTTGTTTATCCTTATTCTGACTCTATCCTCAAAATACACCTTACTCTCAATAGTAACTCTCAATTATACCTTAAAATTCCCCATATTCTTTTCTTTTACTAATCATCAAATATACCCATTTCTTCTCACGAAATTCCTTCCTCTCTTATATCGAAACGCTTCCAGTTCTAATTATCTCTTATTGAAATTTCCCTTGGAATCTCCAGTTCCCTTGTATAATCACGTATACTATAAACATTGCTTCCATCCATTAATGAAATCTTCTATATTCAAAACAATTGATAGAATTTAAGAGACTTTGAATTGAAACGAACCCAGAAACAAGCAAGGGTCCCACAATAATTTATAAGATTAAGAGTTTTAAATAGCTCTTATTCGAAACAAAAGAATATTTGGGAAATCAATATGATGGAAGAACCCATACGTCACACAAGTGAGGGCGTCCCCCCGACTTTCTATCACACAGACAGATCGTCCTTGTGTATACATATAGGGCTGTTCCTCTTAGTTGGAGTAAGAAATATAGAGGGAAATTTAAATCACGAAGATAAATACCATCTTCCGAAAATAATCTTAGAGGAATATTTTGACTAAGATAGATAAAATACAATTTTGAAACACATTTCAAGGGTGCCAAAAAGTTTTGAAAAGATACCGGCCCTTTTTGAATAAGAGGTGATAGATCACCCTGGAATTACTCACCAGTGGAGGAAAATTTGAAACTCAATAATTTAGCAGGGCTTTAGGAAATTTGAAAGTAGTTATCGTTAATAGCCTCTACCCAATTGAAAATCCCAATAATGGAAAGTTTTCCTCAAATACTATTTATATCTTAGACTGCGTATTTTCCAAAATTTCTTAAATTTGGCACTCACCATGTATCCTCAACCTATCGTCTGCTATTCCCAATTATCTTCATTTACCTAGTCGTGACTTGGCTCGATACTCACTGCCTTTATCCACAATAAAACACAACCTTCTGATTAATATACTTACGTAATATTGATCGTCTTGGCCTAACACTGCTCTGGTATCAAGGACCCTTCAAACTATACTCCTAAATTGTATATTCTAACATACACCTCCTGATACATCAACTATTCCCTTTCTCATTTCGATCCCGTGTGCTACTTAAACTTAACACTTTTGGCATAATAACCTTTTCATTTAAGTCAATCTCGGAATGTCTCAGTCTGTCTTGGTCCTTAAGGTATATCTTGGCTTTACCGACCAACCTCAATTTCACCCTTTCACCTCCACAAACAATCAGTGTCTATTCACCAATCTACTTACATTATTACCTCAAATTCCCTCATTTTCCTTTACATTTGCCCTAGTATTACGTTTAGGCGGCATGATTCTGTACATAACAATATTCTCCATTATTTACCCAAATTTAGGGTACAATATACATTATTCCATATTCAATAATTATATCACCGATTAACACACACACACACACACACACATATATATATATATCCCTAGCCACTCATGAACATAACTCGACTCACTCATTTCCTCTCACTATAATAAAACATAACCTTTATAATCCCTTATTAGTAATAATCTATAAAATTATAATAACTACTTAGAATAAACGCTTCGTTCGATAAACCCCCCCTTGAACTCGATGTGAGTTCATATTTTATATCATTACATATATATCTATATGTGTATATTATTATCACTCTTGTTCCTGAGCAATATGACTCTAAGCTCTGATACCATCTGTGACACCCCTAGATCCGGGGTCAAGGATCCAGGTCATCACGGTCCAATTTCCGATCAATATCCATATCTCTTGAGTCTTCTCTTTTTAAACTTAATACTTATACAATTGACCCCACACTAATACACACACACACACACCAGTCATATGCTCATAGAACAACATCCACAATATTAAAAGTTTAGAGTTAAATAGTTATTACAAACCCAGAACCTTACTAAGTACATTGTTGAATAATACTTCTACAAGAAGCATTTCAACAACCAAAAGTTTATTACAAACTTACACACTTAATTTACAAAAGTCTACTAAGCCTCTGATACTCAAAAAGAATATTTTTAATATAGTATTATAAACCATATAACCCTAGATAATAACTGATACCATTCCCTTTCATAATATTTAAAAATATTTAAGTATTTTAATTATAGCCTCAAAGTTAGTACATTTCTGCAGTTCCATTCCTCGAACAACTTTCACTAAAACGATCATATCTCCTAATCCGTAAACTCTTTTGACATGATTCTTGCGGCCACATAAACTAGACACCAAAACCTACTCAATATGGTCAGTGGCTACAATAATTAGTCCAGTGACAAATACGAATTTTGCTATTTAAATGGGCTAACGAAAATTCGGCATTACGACGACTATAATTCGGACATTCCAAAAACCATCCATCACAACCAAGCCATATAATCATCCACCACTCCATACACATCAATATTACATCCTCATAATCCATATAATCAGTGGTGAGGCCTCAACACCATCACCCAACAATCAATCAAAATTTATGCTAGCTAACATCACAATAATCACTTTTAACCACACATCATCCATTAACATCACTAAAACTCACATAATAAAAAGGGGTTAGGGTTTATACCTTCCTTGATGCTCTTATAACCACAATCAAGCTTGGTTAACCTTGGTATGGCCTTGGATGGTCCTTGGGAGGCTTTAGATGGATGATCTAAACCTGGGAATTCAAGAACACTTCTTGACTAGTAGAACACGCAACATTGATTGGCCAACACGAAGCCCTTCTGCTCGTTTTCTGCTCGAGGCTCCTGAACGAAAGTTGTAGAGCATCTCACAATGTTTCCAGAAAGCTAAAGATCGCCCAATTTCATTGAGAATTGAGTGAGGTATTGGTGTTTTACTGAGACTGATCTGCTTTGGCCGAATTTGTAAGAAATGGAGGGGGAAAGATTTTGCTCTTGATTTTTGATCTTATCTTCCTTAATCTTGTAAATTCTAGAGTCTTGTGGAATGGTGTACATATTTACCTTGATTAATGACTAATCTACCCCTTAATTAAGTGTTAGTGGAAGGTGATATCACTGCTTATGTCATAGAAGAGTATCTTGTAAGCTTGGTTCTTTAACCTTAAGTAAATACTAATGTGGTAAATATCCTTATTATTTACTAACCTTGGTTACTTGGTTTCCATACTTGTTTAATCACGATTCGTCTCGAATACGCCTCGTTATCTAAGTGGTTCTAAATTGTTTATCAATCCAAATTCCCTTGACATTTCCTTGACTTGCTCTCGCCTTGGTTTAACCTAATTTCACTAATTCCTCAAAATATAAATCCTTTAATATTTCTATGCTCCTTAATATCCAATTAAATAGAAGCTCGCTCGAACTCAAAATCCTCAAAAATTCATATTCAGGAATTTCTGAAATCCGTTATCATTTCGAGTCACTTATTTTTATAGTACATCACTAATACGGTTTCTGTTTACTCATTTTCCATTTCCAATATAGAGCACCTACACACCATTTTCCTAAATTCCTCGAGATCACTATTCATTTAATCACTGTAGCCTTTCTAAAGTTAGGGTTATTACATTGATGGCCAATCAACTCCATATCAATCAGCTCAGTCTCCTCTAAAACCTCAAGAAAACCTTCAATCAACCACGTTGGATACGGTTCACCCCCCTTCTTGTCCAACTGAAACACCACGTTATTCATATCTCCAATTAAACTCCACGGTAAGTTTGAATCCCTAGCCAGGTTTCGAAGGAGATCCCATGTCTTCCTCCGTTGATATCTATCCGGTTCCCCGTACACCCCTGTTAGTCTCCAAACCCCTAAACCCTCCACTGAGACCTCAACATCTATATGATTTTGTGACAAACTACGAAGCTTTGATTGATCTTGATCCTTCCATAAGGGAGCCAATCCCCCGCTTCTACACTGATGATCTACAACAGCCATGCCCTCATAACCCAGTCTGTTTCTGATCCATTCCATCTTTTCCTTTTTACAAATAGTTTCACAAAGAAAAATAAAAGTGGGCTTTTCCTGGACTACTACATCCAATAGGAACCGAACTTTCCAAGGAAGCCCAAGACCTTGGCAGTTCCAGCTTAATGTACTCATAATGAAAGGCGGGCCTGCATCGCAGAACCCGCCACACACAAGTTCTTTTGGTCCTCATTTGATAAAGTTTGTGGATCCAACATGTCCTCATCTCCTGGGTCTTTTTCATCTTTTTTATCCCCCAACTTGGGCTGCTCCATACGACGCCTTTTTGGGTCAGAAACTAAAAGCCCATCTGATTATATTATATCCACAAAATTCTCCCGCCTCTCATTCAAAAATTCCTCACCCAAAACAGTTGTACTTCCCCCCTTCACACTGCTATTATCCCCAAGATATCCGCTTTCATTTAACTGCTTACCAGACTCATCAACTTGATTGTTATCTCCTGATTTTTCGGGATTGGAGATCTCCCTAGCGATAATCATGGAACTAGAACTGCCCCTATCAAGTTTCTCCTTAGCCACCGGAGTTGTAACCGGAAATTGATCACCTTGTCTTAACCATTTCGACCCCATTGTATAATTCTTCCTTCGCGGTTCTGCTCTCATCCAGACTCCGTAAGGTTTCTCAATCAATTCCAATGGTGTATCAAAAATTCTCTCGCAGTATCTTTCACTATGACCAATCATACCACATATAAAGCAAAAAGTAGGGACTCCCTCATACTTAAAGTTTGCCCTGCACCACTGTTCTTCATTTCTTTTAAGCTTCATCCTTCTTTTTAATGGCTTGTCCAAAGGGATTTGAACCCTTACCCGCAAATAATCCCTCCACACGCCCACAAAGTTATTAGAATCTGAATCGACAAAAGTACCAATGTAATTGCTTATATCCTTCACAACTCTTAGAGACATTGTTAGGAATATGTTGTACTTGATGATAACTTCACAATCAATCAAATTGTATAAGGTTTTGTAGCTGTCAACGGATGAGGATTTATAACTCTATCCGTTGACAGGTAGCTCATCAACGGATGAGGTTTCGTAGCATACTGCAGTATCTCTATGTTATCAGTTGATAGTGTTTTTATCCACAATCATGTTGACCATCAACGGATAGGCAGAATAGGGTAGCCAATTGTAAATAAGCTATGCTATGTAATTCTGTCTAAGTGAAAGTGTATCAATAGATGAAGACAAAACTCTATCAACGGATACAACTCAAATCCAATCTATCAACGGATACAGCTCAAGTCTCAATATCAACGGATACAACTCAATACATCATCAACGGATGTCAGTGTACAATATCAACGGATAATCATTGACACTTTCTTCTATGCTAAGCTGGGGATTAGCAGTTGATAAGGACAGGTTTGACTGACAGATCATATGGGTTGATAGTAGATACAAAAAGCAGTATGGCAGCCATACTTTGGAAACATAGAAGAAAGAATCATTCCGTTTACACTATGAATACAAGAAAGGTGCAGGAGACATGTCTGTTCACAAGGACAACCTTTGGGCTACATGTGTATTTGGAGTGTAGTAGCAAGTAAACTAGAATTAGATTAATATTATCTTATTCCAGTAGTACTTGTAAACTTGGGATTTATAACCAAGTGCAGCAACTCTTTTAGAAGCCAAGAAAACGGATACATTTGCTTAGGGTTTTTGTTGAATATCCTTAGAAAGCAAAGAGTTATAAAACAGAAGCTGTGTACTTTTGTATCACAGAGTTTTCTTCGAATAAAAGCTTCAGGTGGTGCATTTAACCACCTAATTTTTATGTGTTTGTGCATTAATCTTTCTACAGCAATTATCTAAGTATAGATTTCTGGAGTTCTTTTCAGAGATTTATAAATATCAAGAATTGTATTCAACCCCCCCTTCTACAATTATACAAGTGTGTAATCTGGGAATAACAATTGGTATCAGAGAAAGATTCTAACATATTTGAAGTTTAAAGATCAACACACTTCCAACATGTCTAAGAAGGATTATGGAGTAAAGATTCCAGTTCTTGATAGAGAGAATTACTTTCACTGGAAAGTAAAAATGTGTCTACATCTCTCATCTATTGATGAGGGTTTTGTGGATTGCATTGACAAGGGTCCTCACGTTCCAATGAAGACTGCAACAAGAGTTGGCCTGGCTGAAGGTGTGCCTGACACTCTCATTCCCAAACCTGTTTCTGAGTGGAGTCTTGAAGATATTGCAGAAGTCCACAAAGACAAAAAGACCATGAATATACTGTTCAATGGTCTAGAAGCAGACATGGTTGACAATGTTATTAACTGTACTACCTCCAAGGAAGTATGGGACACTGTTCAAACCCTTTGTGAAGGAACAGAACAGGTGAGGGTAAACAAGATGCAACTACTAATCCAACAGTATGAGCATTTCCACTTTAAGAGTGGAGAAACATTGAATGATACATTTGGTAGATTTCAAAAGCTACTAAATGGGTTGAAACTGTATGGAAGAATCTATCAAGTTAAAGATTCTAATCTCAAATTTCTGAGATCACTGCCCAAGGAATGGAAGCCAATGACTGTTTCTCTAAGAAACACTCAAGAGTACAAGACATTTACTCTTGAAAGGCTCTATGGAACTTTAAAGACATATGAGCTGGAAATGGAGCAGGATGAAGAGATTGAGAAGTCTCAAAAGAAAAGTGGGTCAGTTGCACTTGTTGCCAACTTGGAGCAAAAGGAGGAAAGGACAGAAGCTGCTAGTTCTACACCAAACAGGGAGGTTTGTAAAGGTAGAGCAGAATCAAGCAGGAGCAAGGAAAAGGTGTCTGAGGAATTGAATGTCCTTCAGCAGGATGAATTGGATGAGATAGATGAGCACTTAGCTTTTCTATCTAGGAGATTCTCTAAGCTGAAATTCAGGAGAAACTCTGGGGTGGCCAAGCCATTTAACAAGGATTTTTCCACAAGCAACTATGTGGATAAATCCAAAATTAAATGCTACAATTGTGGAATTGCTGGTCACATGATAAGTGAATGCAGGAAACCTAGATCTGAGAACAAGGGAAAGTCAACTGAGACTGTTGACTACAAGAAGAAATATGTTGATCTTCTCAGGCAGAAAGGAAAGGCATTCTTGACCCAAGAGTATGCCTAGGCTGATGATGACAATCATTCTGATGATGATGTTGAGTTTGTCAACCTTGCATTGATGGCTGATTCTGGAGAGCAGGAAACAAGTTCAGCTAGCAATCAGGTATTTTCTACTAATCTCTCTGAGCTCACCAAAGAGGAATGCAATAGTGTTATAGATGAAATGTCTACTGAACTATATCACTTAAGTGTTACTCTTCAATCACTTACTAAAGAGAACAATAGGATTAAAGAGTCTAATCTGTTTTTAAGTGATAGAAATGCTGCTCTAGAAGCTCAATTTCTAGAATTTGAGAAAATGAGAGTTGATTGCAATAATGCTAAAAGTGAACTTGAAGCTGTGTTAAAAAGAGAACTGATTTTAAAAGACCAGCTTGAAAAAGAACAAGGGATAATTGCTAAATTTCAAAGTTGTAGGAATATTTCTCAAAACATAATAAAAGTCCAGGGAATAGAATCGTTTGTGAAGGATACCGGGACTCAAAAGAAAAAGGAGCTAGAACCTGGCCTTGAGGATCTAGAGACTATTTGTGAATCAACGGATAGTGATCATCCGTTGACAGATGAACCATCAACGGATGAGAGGTATCCGTCGACTAACAAAAAGTTTGTTAGTAAGAAGGAACTTAGGAAACTGGATATCAAGTATGGTCCAGTCAATAAGAACTTTGTTAGTGGTGAGAGTAGCAAAACCAAATCTAGTGGGAAGGCTAAGGCATGTGATTTACATAACAAAAAGGCTGTTGGTAAATCAGATAATGAAAAGGTAGAATTTGAGGGTAAAAAGAAAAAGAACAGAAATGGTAAGATAGGCATCAACAAGAAAAACAATTATTCTACTGACAAGTTTGCTCCTAGGAAAACTTGTAGTAATTGTAATAGTGTTAATCACCTATCTTCTAATTGCAAGATTGTCAACAAGGCTCCTGTTCATGTACCTCAAACAATACCATGTATGCCTGCAATGCCTGTTATGCCTGGTTTATATCAAAATGCTAGTTTTTCAAATCCATATGTGAATATGCCATATGTGTCTAATCCTTATTTTCAATCTGTGAATATGCCACAAATGTCATGGAGCATTCCTAGCATGAATAATATGTATGCCAATTTTCCACAAATGCATGCATCAAATATTCATGCGAATGAGCATTTGTCAAACCCCATCACTCAAGCATCTACATCTAAGTTGAAGAATGCTAAGAGTGCAAAGTCAAAGGCTAACAAGAAAGGACCCAAGGAAGCTTGGGTACCAAAATCAACTTGATTTGTTTTTGGAATGTGTGCAGGGAAACAGAAGGAATTTATGGTACCTAGACAGTGGATGCTCTAGGCACATGATAGGAGATTCAACCCTGCTCACAGAGTTCGAGGAAGGAGCTGGCCCTAGAATTACCTTTGGAGATGACAGCAAAGGATATACTAAGGGATATGGCCTGATTTCAAAAGACAATGTCATCATTGAAGAAGTGGCTTTAGTTGAAGGTTTGAAGCACAATTTGCTGAGTGTCAGTCAGATTTGTGACAAAGACTATGAAGTAAAGTTCACAAAAGAAGCCTGTGTTGTTTCTGCCAAGGAAGACAACAATGTGGTATTGACAGGCTTTAGAAAAGGAAATGTTTACATAGCTGACTTCAATTCAGCATGCTCAGAATCCATTACTTGCCTCTTCAGCAAAGCAAGTAAGGATGAGAGTTGGCTATGGCATAAGAAGCTGTCACATTTGAATTTTAAAGTTATGAATTATTTGGTAAGAAAGGATCTTGCTAGAGGAATCTCTCAATTGGAATTTATCAGAGATGGACTGTGTGATGCCTGCCAATTAGGGAAACAAAAGAAATCATCCTTCAAAAGCAAGACAGAGTCATCCATTGTTAAGCCTCTTCAATTGCTGCATATGGACTTATTTGGTCCAGTAAATGTCATGTCTATTTCAAAGAAGAAATACTTTCTGGTGATTGTAGATGATTTTTCTAAGTTCACATGGACCTTCTTCTTGCACTCCAAGGATTGTGCAAGTGAAATCATCATCAATCACCTCAGAATACTAAACAATGGTTCTGAAGACAGAGTACAAAGAATCAGGAGTGACAATGGTACTGAATTCAAGAATTCCACAATGAAGATTTTTTGTGAAGAGAATGGAATTGTCCATGAGTTTTCTACTGCTAGAACACCTCAACAAAATGGGGTTGTTGAAAGGAAAAACAGAACTCTCATTGAAGCAGCTAGAACAATGTTAAGTGAATCAAGGTTACCAACATATTTCTGGGCTGAAGCTGTCAAGACTGCATGCTTTACTCAGAATATTTCCTTGGTCAATCAAGCTAGCGGAATGACTCCTTATCAGTTGTTAACCAACAAGAAACCAACTTTAGCTTTCCTTTATGTCTTTGGATGTAAGTGTTTTGTGCTAAGGAATCATGGAGATAACTTGGGCAAATTTGAAGCAAAGGCAAATGAAGCTATTTTCGTTGGATATGCAGCAGGGAAAGCCTACAAAGTCTACAATCTAAGAACCAACATTGTTATGGAATCTGTACATGTTGTGTTTGATGATCAAAAGATTCTAGGTCTAAATGATGAAGGCTCCCATGAAAAGTTGGAATTTGAGAATGAAGGTGAACGAAGAATGTACTATGATGATGATGAGGAAGATGAACATCATGACCACAGAGATCCACCAAGAGTTGTTGTACCAACTAGAAGTGATGCTTACACTGGAAATGAAGCATCCGTTGACAGTCATTCTGGAGCATCCGTTGACATTATTAGAGATGCATCAGTTGACAGAGATTCTCAAGCATCCGTCGACAGGCAAAATGATGCATCCATTGACATTCAACTTCATAATTCAGCAAGGACAACAAACTCAGGGGGGTTTCTCAAGGTCAAAATTCAATGCTAAATCAACATGATCATTCTCATGGAAATGAAGCAACCTCATCAAGATCAAACCTTCCACCTGCAAGAAAATGGACTAGAGATCATCCATTTGAGTTAATCATTGGTGAATCAAATTCAAGAGTCCAAACTAGAAGGGCCACTCAAGCAGAATGTCTATACAGTAGCTTCCTGTCTCAAGAGGAACCTAAGAGAGTGGAAGATGCCCTTCTAAATCCAGATTGGGTCTTAGCAATGCAAAAAGAGCTAAACCAATTTGAAAGAAATAAAGTATGGAAACTTGTGCCCAAACCTGATGATAGAAGTGTCATAGGTACTAAATGGGTTCTCAAGAATAAGACAGATGAAAATGGCTTAATTGTGAGGAATAAAGCTAGATTAGTGGCAAAAGGTTTTTCTCAAGAAGAAGGAATAGATTTTGATGAAACTTTTTCTCCAGTGGCAAGACTTAAGGCAATAAGAATCTTTCTAGCCTATGCAGCACATGCCAATTTCAAACTCTATTAGATGGATGTCAAAAGTGCCTTTCTAAATGGGGAACTGGAAGAAGAGGTCTATGTCCATCAACCTCCTGGCTTTGAGGATCCAGAATTTCCAGAATATGTATATCTTCTCATGAAAGCACTTTATGGTTTGAAGCAAGCACCAAGAGCCTGGTATGACACTTTATCTCAATTTTTTTTGGAGAACCACTTCACTAGAGGTACAGTAGATAAAACCTTATTTCATAGGAATATCAATGGCTCTTCAATACTTGTTCAAATCTATGTAGATGATATTATTTTTGGGTCTACAGATGAGAAGCTTTGCAAAAGGTTTGCCAAACTTATGCAAAGTAGGTATGAAATGAGCATGATGGGTGAATTAACTTACTTTCTTGGCCTACAAGTAAAGCAAGTTAATGAGGGCATTTTCATAAGTCAAACAAAATATATTTATGATCTCTTAAAGAAATTTGACTTAATGGATTGTACCTCTGCAAAAACACCTATGGCCACTGCAACTAAGCTTGAGTTGAATACTAAGGAAAAGTCTGTGGACATCTCAAGCTATAGAGGCATGGTAGGTTCACTTCTATACCTAACAGCTAGTAGACCTGATATAATGTTTTCTACTTGTCTTTGTGCTGGATTTCAAGCTGACCCTAGAGAGTCTCACTTAATAGCTATTAAAAGAATTTTCAGGTATCTCAAGGGAACACCAAACCTTGGCATTTGGTACCCAAGAGAATCTGGTTTTGATCTAACTAGCTATTCAGATGCAGATTATGCAGGTTGCAGAGTTGATAGGAAAAGAACTACAGGTTCCTGTCAATTTCTAGGAAACAGGCTTGTTTCATGGTTCAGTAAGAAACAGAACTCAGTCTCCACTTCTATAGCTGAAGCTGAGTACATTGCTGCTGGAAGCTGTTATGCACAGATTCTATGGATGAGAAATCAACTCATTGACTATGGTCTAAAAGTTGAGAAGATTCCAATTTTCTGTGACAACACAAGTGCTATTGCCATCACAGGGAATCCAGTGCAACATTAGAGAACCAAACACATTGACATCAAATACCACTTCATTAGAGAACATGTGATAAATGGTACAGTAGAAATGCACTTTGTGCCAAGTGAAATGCAGCTTGCAGATATCTTCACCAAGCCTCTTGATGAATCCATATTCACAAGATTGGTAGGTGAGCTAGGTATGCTTAACTTGTCATAATTCCTAGTGATATTTGATTTTACTGCATTGCAGCTAGGAATGTGTTTTGATTTACTTGAGAATTAAAAACTCTCAGAAAAATTTTCTTCAGAAATTTTGTCCAAGGCAAAATTATCTTATCAATGGATATCCTTTTACCCGTTGATAGCATAAACACATTCCTAGATTTTTGTATATCAACGGATAACAGCTTATCCACGTCATCAACGGATAAAATGTTTCTCAACCGTTCATTCCATATCCGTTGATATACATATTTTCTTTTAAATATAATCGTTGGTAAACGTGTATCTATATAGGACTGGTTATATTTATTTTCTTTTATTATTTGACAGTTACTTTTGACCAATGGGTAATTACTTTTAATTATTTCATTTTCAATTCTTGAAAAGTATAAAAGGCTGTCTTGTGCTCTCACATCTCACTTTTATCGACTTTCAAGATTCTCTTAAGTAAACTGCATCTTCTTCACAAAAATTCTCTGCAACAAAAGTTCAAACTCTTCAATGGCGCCTATTGTTAAGATGATGTCTTCCACTGGGTTCACCTATGAGAAGAACAATTTCGCGGCCTATGTCGATACAGTGAATGCCCCAGAAGCTTATCACACCATGATGAATTTTGTGAAGAAGTGTAAACTTTCGTATGCTATGACTGCCACCACTCCTCTAATCCACGAGGTAATTGAAGAGGTGTGGGCATCTGCTGAGTTCAATGGCACAGACGGTACAATTGCTTTTTCTCTAAAGGGTAAAAACTATGTAGTTAACTCTGATGTGATAACTGCTTGTTTAAAATTGCCTGAGAATAACTGTCTGAAAGTACCCAGTGATGCTGAAATAGTTGCCATGCTTAATTCCATAAATTATGCCCTTAGTACTGATAATTTAGGGAAAATTGTTAGGAAAGGGATGGTTAAAGAATGGAGTTAGTTTTGTGATGCCTTCATTAAAACTTTTTTCAGGCAAAATTAGTAACTTTGATGTTGTTACCCATTCCATGCTAGTTATGTTGTGTATGCTTCTGACTGATAAATTCTATAACTTTGGCACACTAGTCATGTATGAGATAGCAGCAAAATTAGGTTAAAAGGAAACTAGGGGCAAGAATATCTATTTTGCTAGATTTTTGATGCTCTTAGCACTGCATGTATCTGAGAATAAGCTATCCATTGCTAACCCGGATAGCAAGTTCACATGTTTTGTTCAGGAGAAGAGAGTCTTAAGTGATTTAATTCGAATGAACTCCAATGCAGAAGTACAATTGGTATATCTACCAATTGTTCAGGTAACTCTTTCTAACCTTGAAACTCCTATCTCAAACCCCCAAATTTCTTTGCCTTCCTCAGTCACAATGGAGTCTGTAGTAGTGACCAAACAGGCTCCTACCCAAGTGACTAAAACAAAAGTTTCCAAACCAAAATCTAAGAGACAAACCTCAGGTGTTTCTCAAAAAGCACCTGTTGCAAAAACTACCACAACTCTTGAGGGGAGTGTGAAGGAGGTAGTGAGTGGTGAGGGACAGGGTGCAAGCCCTAAGAATAAGGTAGGTGAGGAAAGTGCACCAAATAGCCAAGCCCAAGTTACATCCTCTCAACAGGGTGTGACTACTAGTTCTACAGCAACTCTACACAAAAAGGTAAGGGACACTAGCCCTCACTCAAAAACCTATGAAAGAAGAGTAAAATCTAAAACCATAGGGGAAGCACAGGGTGCACACACAGTACAGCAAACTGTACCTTCTCAAATTCAGTTTGATGTGACTTCAATAAATGTGGAGTCACAGCCCCTTGATCTTAACCTTCAAATCGATACACATTACAATTCACCATCACCAACTCCATCTCTGGATGTGGATATGATATCTACATCAATTCCTGATTCTCCATCTTTAAGATTCTTGGAGAAGCCCCACTCTGCAATTTGTGGTCATCATCTTTTAGATGATTTGTTGGGCCATCAACCTTCCATTCCTGAATTCACAACAACATCTGTGGCCTCATCTTTAAAATCAATCTCCACAGATTCAGTGTTGGTTTTCACTTCAACGGATATTATCATTCCTTCATCAACGGATATCCTTCATCTGTTGACAAGTGTTTCTCCATCAACGGATGCGCCTATGTCTAGCCATCCGTTGACAGCTATAACTACTCCATCAACGGATATCCCTTATCCATTGATAACTCACTCTACCACTGCTATATCTGACATTCATGTGTCAAGTGTGGAGGAGTTCTAGGTAGTATTGAGGGAAGGGAGTGAGAGGCTGCCTTGTGAGCAGGCAAAAGGAGAGGCAAATAATGAGAGGCTGACCATTTCTTCAGGTCAGGCAAAAGGAGAGCAAGAGAGTTCCACCTTAGTAGGTGAAGGTGAGGGTGAGAGAGGTGTGAGCCAGGGGGAGCCCCTGATGCAAGAAAAGAGAGATGAGTGGAGAGAAGGGACTACAGGAGAAATAAGGCAGGAAGATCCAGCCATTGCAAGTGAGTTAATGGAGGTTAATGAAGCTTCTAAAGAGATGGAATTTCGACAAGAATATCAGTCAATCATTGACTCCATCTCTTTGGATCCTGAAACCTTTACTCATCCTGTTTCTGCCTATCAAGTCATGGCACAACAGGGCAATGTGGAGGCAGAGGAGGCAATGCACCTAGTGCACACCTCACAATCTCTACAAAGAGCAAAGGAAGTTTTGACAACTCTGCCTTCAGATGCTGACAGTGAAGAGTTTGGCAGTGATGACAGTGACAGCACAGCAAATGATGAAGAAGTCAATGTGGCAGATACTCCAGAATGGCTATTCTCTACTGCCACTGTGGCTGGTGACTTCAATGTGGAGATTATGAAGCAATATCAATCTGCTAGGGCTGAGCACCAAAATGCAGATCCACAGAGAAAGGCTGTTCTTCAGCAAATAATGGACTCCCTGAAACTTCACAAAATGCACATGGTCATTCAAAGAACACAACAGGAGGAGGTCCAAACTGCAATTAGAGAAATGAAAGTGGAACTAGATGCCAGGATTGAGGCACTAGCCCCTACTACCACTCAGAAGGTGCTGACTAGCAAACTATTGAAGGAAGATAGCCTGGCCAAATCTGTTCACCATCTCTCCTCCAGAGTGGATAGTATGGAATCTCAAATGCAGACACTCATTGCCAATCAAGCTAAACAGACTGAGCTACTGGAAAGGCTGCTTGCAGCCTCACCTCCAGCCCTTGATGCTAACAAAAAGGGGGAGAAAAAGGTAAAAGAGGCAGCTACTTCTAGTCAAATTCCAGCTTCCAATAGCAAGATAGTACAAATTGAGGGGGAGCAACAGCCAATGATAGTGGTCAATCCAAAAGAGTTTACTATAGAGGCTTCCCCTGTGAAGAAACAAAAGGCTGTGCCTCCAGTTCCTGACTTGTCAAAAATCTCAGAAGATGAGAGGCAAGCCAGAATTAAAGAATTAGAGAAGATCAACAAGGAGGCAAATGAAAGAATGATGAGAACAGAAAGGATGATCAATGAATCAATGGTATCAACTCTGTTCTCTAATCAGTCCTCAGCTCCAACAATATCAACTACAATTCTCAAGGTGCTCACTCCAGAGATTGTAGCTCCTACATTCTATGATGCTGAACCATCTTATGTCAAAGAATTTGAACCATACATAAAAACCAGAGCCTACTCTCCACCAAAGGCAAATGGGAAGAACAAGTTACAATTGGACTTTCCATTTCCCAAGGATGATGAAGGGAAGCTAATGGGAAAGCAAATTAAGGAGTTCAAGGAAAATGCCAATAGGAGTGTAAGAGAATGGATGGCTGTAATTATAAGGAATGGAAAAGTCTTAAATATATCCAATAGCCATCCTAGATTTGTTGAATCAAAAAGAGAGGAGACCTCCAGACTTCTCAGGGAAGCTCATCCAAGTGAAGAAAATCAATATGAAAACTCAGATGAGAAGCAAGCCAGGCTGGCTCAGGAGTTAATGGATGAGGTAGAGGATGAAATGAGGGAACCTGAGGAAGTCCCCAAATCCAAAAGGAAAGTGAAATTAGTCCCCAAATCCAAATCTAAGAGAGTGAAATCAAAGGTAAGGAGGCCTGTCTCTCCAGAAATTGAAAGCAAGGAGACAGTTGGCTCATCACAACCTATTTCTGTAAAAGTATTCAACCCAGCTGTGAATTTCCATGGTGATCCTATAGTACCTAAAGAGGAACCAATGAATCTTGACTCCATTGAGGTTCCTTCATTCTTGCTGAAGCCTCAACAGAAGCCTATACAGAAGAAAAGGATATCAAGGAAGCAACCTTCAAATGAACCAATTTAAGTTGCTAGGGTACCTGCTATTGTCAAGCAGCCAATCTTGGAAAACAAGGATGATTTTATCTATCAGGCAGATATTGAAGAATACTCTGGCATGAATCTGTATCTGGATGAATTGTCAGAAGTAAGAGGAATTGAAAAATATAAACATTTGCCTGAGAGATTGGTCTTTGTATACAAGGGAGGAAAGGAAAGGACATGGCCACTACAGAGGGTTCTTGGAGAAAATTATCTGACCTTAACCAAAGTGTTCTCTGCAATCAAGAGATACACAGGGTTCTCCAAGATAGCAAAAGGGGAGATACTGGACATAATATAACAGATAAGGAGAGAATGGAACTCACCATCAAGTCTACCAAGGAAGATGAAGATCCCATACAATGGACAGAAAATCCACCTTCAACCCTTCTGGATGATGGAGTTCAGGGATGAAGATGGTAACAGGAGATTCTTCAGGTTAGAAGACCAACTATCAAAGGCTAGTTCTCAATACCTGAGATGGTTACAACAAAAGCTAAATCCAAAGGTTGATGAAGAAGATGCCCTCTATAAGCAACTCCAAATGCAGATTGAGTCCAACTCTGCCAAAGAAGGAAAATCAAGGGTGATGCCAACAAGAGAAAAGAAACAGTCTTAATCTGCTCAGTCTAGAGGAGCACTTCTCTGTAAATTTCTCAAACTTTCAGTTTTTAATTTTTGTAGCTTAATACAATTTTTGCATTGTTCTATATATATATCTTTAGGAATGTTTTGTTATCATCAAGGTCCTGAATTTATGCTTTATTGCCATCAAATATAAATTGGGGGAGATTGTTAGGAATATGTTGTACTTGATGATAAATTCACAATCAATTAAATTGTATAAGGTTTTGTAGCTATCAATGGATGAGGATTTATAACTCTATCCGTTGACAGGTAGCTCATCAACGGATGAGGTTTTGTAGCATACTGTAGTATCTCTATGTTATCAGTTGATAGTGTTTTTATCCACAGTCATGTTGACCATCAACGGATAGGCAGAATAGGGTAGCCAATTGTAAATAAGCTATGCTATGTAATTCTGTCTAAGTGAAAGTGTATCAACAGATGAAGACAAAACTCTATCAACGGATACAACTCAAATCCACTCTATCAACGGATACAGCTCAAGTCTCAATATCAACGGATACAGCTCAATACATCATCAACGGATGTTAGTGTACAATATCAACGGATAATCATTGACACTTTTTTCTATGCTAAGCTGGGGATTAGCAGTTGATAAGGACAGGTTTGACTGACAGATCACATGGGTTGATAGTAGATACAAAAAGCAGTATGACAGCCATACTTTGGAAACACAGAAGAAAGAAACATTCCGTTTACACTATGAATACAAGAAAGGTGAAGGAGACATGTCTGTTCACAAGGACAACCTTTCGGCTACATGTGTATTTGGAGTGTAGTAGCAAGTCAACTAGAATTAGATTAATATTATCTTATTCCAGTAGTACTTGTAAACTTGGGATTTATAACCAAGTGCAGCAACTCTTTTAGAAGCCAAGAAAACAGATACATTTGCTTAGGGTTTTTGTTGAATATCCTTAGAAAGCAAAGAGTTGTAAAACAGAAGCTGTGTACTTTTGTATCACAGAGTTTTCTTCGAATAAAAGCTTCAGGTGGTGCATTTAACCACCTGATTTTTATGTGTTTGTGCATTAATCTTTCTACAGCAATTATCTAAGTATAGATTTCTGGAGTTCTTTTCAGAGATTTATAAATATCAAGAATTGTATTCAACCCCCCCCCCCTTCTACAATTATACAAGTGTGTAATCTGGGAATAACAAACATAAATCCCGGATCCATGTCATGTAATTGCACCCATAACAGAATGTTGTTAAGAGACAGAGTTCTCGGATTATCCCCCGGCTTCAAGCGTTCAAAAATCAAATGAAACCTCCCAAATGTCCAAGGACTTCCCTCAATCACCGTTTTGATATCCACCTCGTGATAAAACTGAAAGATATACCTGTTTGACTGCAATTCTTTCACGAACATCCCTCGTCCTGGCCTCCATAACGACGCTAATTTGTGCTGCATTGCTTGAAAGTCAATAGGGGACTCAGTCAGAAACCTCCCTACCAAACACCATCTAACATCAATATCCGATAGATCATCTGACTGTCCTTCGTAAAGCAAACCACTCGCTTCCTCCTCTTCTAATCTGATCCTCGCAAAACTGTCCTCCATCTCCTCTGTTGGTGATTTCCTCGTTGCCATAGCTAAATAAAACTGCTAACAAAGAAAAACTGATAACACACTTTGACGAAAACAGGACTAAAGATAACTCACCATGCCATTAGGCAAGACACTATTAAGCATCCAATTCAGATGATGTCTGAATGTTTGGTTGTCTAGAATTGTGATAAAAACGGGAAAGGTTTAAAGAGACGGAGGAGTATCATTTTGAACTAACAACTGTTATTGAAATAATTAAGGATAATTTTGTGTCAAAAAAAAAAAAGGATAATAGTATAATATGCTGTTGTCCCCTTGCATGCCTAAATTACTCGATTACACTACATTCAGAAATTGTCAACGTTTATGGACAGACATAAACAGAAAAATGCTAGAGGTACCAAATTGGGTACTAAAAATTATTACAAAATGATGTGACATTGTTTTAATCGGTTATAATTATAATGGACCCGCCAGGGTCATCCAATTAAAACTTCTCAAAATATCAAGTAATTAATGTAGTGTCATTTAGTAACAAATTTTGGTACCCAATTTGGTACCTTTTATATGCCATTCTTACTGATACTATTTTTTCAAACAGCTAATGTCTAAATTAAATATTTTTTATTTAGACCATTAGTCCTTTAATAGTAAACGTTGAAGACGTCTATACTGAAATACTCCCGTAGCCAAAAGAAGGAGCCATGCCTTCAGCGATAAAAAAAACGTGGTCTGTTTTGTCCTGCTTTTAAACAGGCTATTTGTTCTTCATTCTAAATTGATGTATTTAACATTGTGCTTGTACCATGTTCTCTGTAGATGCTTAAAAGCTTAACAATATATTTGTTTAGTTATACAGTTATTTTTCTTTTTGGTTTTTATTGTCAGACACAAACAACTACTTCAATCCGCTTTATCAAATTACAAATCTATGGTAAATTCTAATGCCCTTTATCGGTTTGCAGCAACAGAATAGTGTCCCTTCTGTTGATGCCTTCTTATAGAAGTCAAGTAAAATCTTGTAAATGTTGTACGCTAGCAAACATATACGTATACATAATCATACTCCGAAGAAGAACAAAGGTGATTCAAATAATTCTGAGAGCCAAATAATTCTGAGAGCCAAATAATTCAAATAATTCGGTTAACACAAATGAACATCACAGTTTATAAAAAATTAGCAAGACGTTGGTAGGAGAATAGATTATTTAGTTGCAGACAGCTTGTTAATTACCTGCTTCAGAAGTAAAAATTAATGAAAAAATGCAATAACAATCGTGTTGGAAACGTGTATGTATATATAAGAAATTACAACTTTTATTTCTCACGCAAGAGCTTCAGCTCTTTCTTTCTATATCTTTTGGTGTTGTGTTTTTCTTGGTGTGATTTTAAGCTTGCTCCAATGTCCTATTTATAGGCTAGAACAAATATAAATTACATCATTGCTTACATCACATAGCCTACCATATTTGATTTCAAACTTGCCTACATTATATGACTTATATGCTTGTCTTCTAGAGAGTTTGAAAACTTCAACAAATCGATAACAATTTAATGATAATATGCAGATTGTATGCCATGCGCGAAACTTATGTACAATTTTGTATATTACTGCAGGCGTCGACCAGTTCCATGCACACAATTTCAAAGTTTTGATTTGCTTATAAACGACACTTTACAATTACAATGTTTAGGTGTGTCTGTATGTTTATTAGGTGTCTGTAAACAGTTCGAAAAAAAAAACATTACATCGGCTATTATAGGCCAAGCTCAACTTTTTTACTAATAAAAAGCGTGTGGAAATGAAATCAAGAATGAATTTACAGACATATTTGATGAATGCTATGAAATCCCACCTTCTTTATTTGTGAACAAAGACCCGTATAAGTTTTCCATTCTGTCCAACTGCATATTCTCAGATGGCTTCCAGTGGCGTTTCCGTTGGTTTATAAACCAATTGTTAATCTGCTTTTGGTCCAAGCCCGTCGAATCCGCCAGAGCTACCTTGTCTGCTTCCTTCTCATCAATGAATGTGAAATATGAACACTCATCATTTGCTGATGATAATTATAAAAACAAAGCAACAAGGACACCGTGACTACTAGTCTACTACTGATGTTAAATACTTAATCTGGTTTCACCTACGAATGTCAAGTTGGCAGAATTCATCAAATTTTAAATCGAAAGGAATGGTGAATGAACCAAATTAATTATGAGCTTGCAGTAGTAAAAACGAGTGTCCGTTAATTTTAAAATTAAGCGTCTTTTATAAAATACAAAGAGTCACCTGTCGGAAGACACATGTCTCTCGAGAAAAGGAAGTAAACGTTTTCTACCATTAAAATATATAAAAAAAAATACTAAAGTGTCCTTGACAAAATTTAAAAATAAAATGGTACCTCCCTAAAATGTATTCGGTGCTATCAAAAGAGATAATGCTGGATCCGCAACAGAAGCTACCAAATTTTAGAATAAATGGAGCTTAAAGATGAAGATCAAGTAGCAATACTTTGAGATAAGTGAGAAAATATGAATACGTACCGTTGGATATGGCCACTTATAATGAATAGTCCACCAGTCCAGCAGAACTTGCCTTGCTTCCCTGGGCAACTTTGCTTTCTTCTTCTTATTCGAAAATTCATTCTTAAGTAAACTTATATACCTACTATATTTACGATGTAACTTATCCTTAAGTTCTCCATCTTCTCTTATCTGGTCATATTCCAACATGTCTACCTTTCTAGTGCCCAGATCTTCCTCTGAAGAGGCCGTGGTTTCCTCTGCAGTAGTTACAATAATGAAGGATGAAAAACCAAATAACAAACAAAGCTAAATGATGATAGTTTTATACTAACCAATTATATGTCTGATAATATTCGTCGGCTTCGAGTATAATAAGATCTAAAACGGCCATACCCCGACTCAAGTCCCCACTTGGTTAGGGACCGTGTTTGGTGGGATGTGATAACACCATGCAACGATTTGCCACACACACGGAGTGATGGGAACAAATAGTGACAAAATGCCGAAAGAACCACCACTTGTGTAGAGAGCTACCGCATTCACCAGTCATCACATCCACTAGGACGTTTCATTCGGTGTAGTTTACTATTTTCTCGACAAATACAATACTAAATAATAGTTGTCTTGATTTTTTATATATCAATATACGTAAAAAAAAATCAAAACGATTTTTATTTTGGGAGGAAGTAATAATGCGCTTCTAGTATTTACAAGTGCTCAACTTCGTTCCATTAATATGTCTAGTCCACGCCAAATTTCAGACTGTCCAGACCGAGTATTAACTAAGGGCATTAAGTTTCCATAATTCCTGTTGGTACTAGAAGCATCAAAACAACTGTGAATGATCAGTGACATGTTGTGAAGACATTGATGCATATTTGATCACTATTGGGGAGAAACTGATATGTAAGACATACCACTTAAATGAACCCTACACTCAAAAGTGATAAGACGCATCACTTACTAAGACTAAAGTGATGAGAAGCATCACTTACAAAGCTCAAAGTGATGATACAAATCACTTATTAAGTTCAAAGTGATGAGAAACATCACTTACAAAGCTCAAAGTGATGATACGCATCACTTACTAAGTTCAAAGTGATGAAAAGCATCACTTACAAAGCTCAAAGTGATGATTCGCATCACTTACTAAACTCTAAGTGATGAGAAGCATCACCTACTGAGCTCAAAGTGATGAGGCGCATCACTTACTAGGCTTAAAGTGAAGAAATTGAGGAATAACACCTAGTACGTAGGGTTATTGATTTTACTAAGAGATCAATAGAGGCCTTATTACGAAAGTTAATTAGGTACACCTCGATCCAATGTATTGATCCAGAAGAAAGTGATGCTTCTCAGACCTAAGATGAGATAAATACGATCACTATTCGGGTGAACACTAAAGTGATGCGCACAAAGCATCACTTATTGGACCTGAAGTCCAAATATAACTGGGCTATCTACGAAGCATCACTCCTCATACATAACGAATAGTTCAAATAGTCAATCGAGTCGAACCGAATCAAATATGAACATTCATATTCGAATTCGAATCAAATTTGAGCAAAATAAAAACATATTAATTCGAATCCGGATGGAATCCGAACGAGTAATTATAAATTCGAACCGAATCTAATCATACTTTTAATCGCATATATTCGACTCGTTTTCATCAGTATTTTCAATATAATATATTACTAATATTATTAAAATCTAAAAAGTTTAAAATTTAATATCATATATTAAAATTATCAAAATGTGCATCGCACGGGTGCTATCCTAATAGCTTATAGTTGGGGTTTGGAAGATGGGAGAATTTAGTAAGGGCCATTGGAATAGACAGGTATTCAGTATTCTTTCTTAAACATAATTTTATATTTTTATTTTATTAATTTTTTGAAGATATAAAAAAATTTATCACAAAAATTTTAAAATTTAAAAATATATTCATAAAATTTACTCTACGTCCTTTTAAAATAAATTTTTTGGATTCAGTCTCGGTTAGGAACAATTTTGTTATTACTTTCTAAGATGTATGACTATAAATAAGTTATTTAAGCATGTTGTTACTTGTTAGTTGTTAACTACAAACAATCGCTTTCAGGTTTTTTTTTATTTTAAATAATCACTTTCAGCTTAAAGCAACAATTCTTGTGTATCTACCAGATATTCTGCAAAAACCTCTTTATTTTGACTTTTAAATCGACTTGTCTGCCTCGAACATAAACAAATCAAAGCTCTGTTCGATGGGGTTATTTAGATACTCTTTCCATTTCAATATATATGTCTTTTTGATTTTTGATGGATTACATTTATTAAATTTTGATTGAAATTTTATATGTATTATATAATTATAAAAAATAAAAAAAATTATATCATTTGAAAATACATTTAATCTATTTCTAAATGCAATTTTCAGTTTTCTAAACTAATAATTAAATAAATATTTGTGTTTAATCAAAAATTAATCAATTTGATAACTAAAATATGATTAAAAAATGATAAGTAAAATTGGATGAAAGAATAATATATATAAAAGTAATTGCAACCGTAGCGACAGTTGACACATGCATTAGCTGGTATCTTAACACTAAACTCTAAAAGTTGTGTATTATATATAAATGTTGTTAATGGGGTGTTTGGGGGAACTTTTTTTCAGAATAAGTTAACTTATTTTAAAAGAAAGTTAGAGATTCCTTACTTTTTTCTGAAAAAAATTAACTTTTTTTTACAACTCATAGAATCTCAAACATACATTAAATACTTGCATAAAAAAAATTATCAAAATATAAAATTTTTACCCAAAAATAAGTCCATATGAAATTTAAAAAAAGTGAGCCAAACACCCCATAAAATTACTTCAGCTACAATTACATTTTGAAATCCTAACTTTTGTACTTGACTGACATGCTATCACGTGTAATTCAAATATTCAGAGGCAGAATAAAAGCTACGAATCCCACTAAAAAAGAAAAAAAAAATTGCTTTAAGATCAGGTCGGTCTAGCTAGCTAATCGTACTTAAGGATAATTAACTATTCCATAATACCATGTACTTTAAGCAAGGCAGGCGTGTCCCTATCTATGTACACCATAATATCATGTACTAATATGCAGGTCCGGCAGGTGATACGTGAATATGATATAAAATGATACGAGAAATATGATTTTGGATTTTTATTTTTATTATACGAAACACGAAAGTTACACAAACACGTGACATGTGAACACACTTTCGTGTATCGATCATTAGTGTTTTGTGTATTTTTAATCATTCATTTTACATATTTAATAGTATTTCGTGTATATTTTCTGTATTCAGATATAATCGTCTTATTTTGGATCGATTCGCCTAAACAAAAAGTACACGAAAATTTCATGTAATTTTCGTGTTAACACGAAACGAAATTCGGATTCGGTTTTAGCTATGAATACACGAAATAATTTCAGATCGGTTTCGGTTTTAATTACGAGTACACGAAAACACGAAAGTATACAAAACGACACGATTGTCAGCCCTAATAATATGTATCAGAACTCAGAAGATATATATACAGTACTATATAAATTTTATATTTTAAACAAAGAATGGTAAAATAATCTTGCATTTATCATTTTTGTGCATGAATCGGATAATATGAATATCTATTACTCGTATCTTTTTTTCTTTTTAACATGGGAACCCGCAGAGGTAACTGTTGGAACTAGAAGACAAAATGTACTCCAATACTCCAATACAATGAGACAGGTGGAGGGCTCTCAATTGGAGTACACCCCATAAAGACGAAAACGCCTCTGGCTTTTCGTGTACAGTTAAAAAACCAAGAGGTAGGGAGAACTTTTCACACAAAAGATGGAACTATTTGATACCTGTTCACGCACTATGCACTCTAATAATATGTAATCTGGATCGTCCGATTGGATGTACTCCAATACACTGAGATCGTTGGATTACAATATATTATGAGACACACACTATATACCGTGGATCACAACCACCAGATTACCAGCTTGTTTATTTAATTCATAAATAATTCTGATTTGGGGGATGGAAACCCAGCACGATAACACGTATCACAAATCACGGCGAAACGAGTACAGATTATCCAACGCAACACTGAACATCAAGATGTCCTTTCCCAGTCTAAAGGATCTAACCTTCAGTAGGCTGACTCGGAAATGCATGAAGATCGACCACTGTCAGATCAAGTATCGACCTCTTACCCCGCACAACGCACAAGGTTTAGTTGATATCGAGATACATGACACAAGGTTGAACATCGACCAGTCGAGGCAAGCCTGGTATAGGTTGCCCATACATGGCCATTACCAGATGAACTTCTTCTCCGACTCGTATTTTTCCATGACTGATGCCATCCCATGGAAAGCGATAATCAGAACGACTCGTACGAACATGAACACGGACATTCCGTTCTGTACCATCAAAGCCCAGCTGAAGTTATCATCCGAAAAACATTCGGAGTTCATCACGTGGCGTTCGCCATTGGTGAAGATAATCGCTGGACATGTTTCCCATAATCAAATCGATTTTGGTAACGTAAATCGGGCACCCCCATTATTACTGATGTCAGAACTCGATGCCATCACGATGGAGGAGAACGAAATTAACAAGGGCACTTATGTCCCCTTGACAATTGGTCTGGGCGAGTCATACCAACAATCTTTCCGATCGACTTCATCACGACACAGCATCGGTGAAGTTCAATGCTGCAAGAGGGATGATGATACACACCCCTCAATGACACACAGGCGGACGGAGTCCGCCGATGACAGGATGATACACATGACACCGAACATCCTCGCCAACATTGTAAAGACCCATCTAATGCCTCGGCCAGTAACAAGCCCCTTTAATTCTGTTTGTTTCTCTTTCAATTGCATGACCTATTCTTCAGTTCATTGGGCTGATTGTTTATATTGTCTGGATTAATATGAATTCCTCCGAGCCCTTACAGCGACGACCGATGGAATTTTCGGACGCATGAAGTCACACGCCGCGATCTGTCCCGAAAAGGAGTGTGCGCTGAAACCTTTGAACGAGGAATTCGGAAATACTTAATCTAGTCGTAATTTTATTGTAATTCTATGTAAAAATTATGCAATCAATAAACGAGAAATTTTATATCATGTTCTTCGATTACATCGATCGTCCCATCTAATACAACGTAAAGAAAATTCTTAACAGCTAAAAGTACATTATTAATTGAAATAATTCCAAGCTGATCTAAGTACTTGGAAATTTGATAATTACAAACCCTCAAGAAACTCCCAGTCTGAGGACGTAAGTTCGTCTAGAGGGTGAAGTTCCGAAAACAATTGTGAATCCCTAGCACCTTCCTGAGGTTGTGGTTGAACCGGAGCTGGAAGTGGATTATGTCGTGGTTCGTCAAGCAAGGGCGCTTGAGGTGCTTGACGATCTTGAAGTAGAGGGGGTTCTTGAGCTCCCATACGTATGCGCCACTCTGCGCTTGAGACGCAGTGATGGACGCCCCGGTGCGTGAATCCATGGTTCTGGCAGTTGAGGTTCACATACACCGAACAGCCACAAGTGATGTCAAGTCGCCTCCTCCTGTTGTTCGGCCTCTTGGCTTGCCTGTGCCTCTTTTTGATGTCTGGTGGGGTGCGAAGAACTTTGTCCGAATAATGGAATTGTGAGGGAGTGGAACTCTGTATTATGTAATGCCCACCTTTTCAGTTCATTATTATTTTCCTCTTCCAAGAATGCTTTATAGCTGGATTTTGGACCAGGATTGCAGAGAAAGATTCTGGGGATCCCACCCGTTATTATCATGGGCTTGCCATATTTGGTATTGGACTGTCACTTTATTTGGGCCCCCATGAATTCTTTGAAATGTTTTAGATAATGGGGATCCACATCATCAATGACATTGAACCAGGACTCATTTGAGAATATTCGTGGGTTGAGGTCTAGATGGCCACAAAAATAATTGTGAGGCCCAAGAGAGCGAGCCCACAACGTTTTCCCTATACGACTATCCCCTTCAATGACAATACTCTTGGGCCTGTAAGGCCGCGCAACGGGCCCAACAACATTAATCTGAGCACTTCTATTCAAGTGTGAGCTCTCAATTGGAGTACATCCCTTATTTACGAAAATGCCACTCCCACAAAAACGTTACCATTTACAAGTTAAGAACATCTTCTTAACATTTCCACGGTGCTCATTGTCCAAAGAGGACGCACTCGAGCAGCTGGGATCCATTTCTTGTCCGTCCAACAAGAAATTCATCCAGGTTGCTCGGGAATTACACGAAGATGGGGAACCCCATCTACACGTGTTTATCCAGTTTGAAGGCAAGGCTCAATTTACGAATCCCAGTCACTTCGATCTTCGACATCCGTCGAACTCCCACATGTTCCATCCCAATGTGCAAGGGGCTAAGTCCAGCTCGGATATCAACGATTACATTGCGAAGGATGGTGATTTCTGCGACTGGGGGGAGTTCCAAAAGGATGGACGTTCTGGAAAGAAATGGGCAAATAATGCCCTAGACAATTACGACGAAGCCCTAAAAACGGATAGCAAGGCCAAAGCCCTTGCCATATTGCGGGAAGAAACCCAAGGGATTTCGTCTTGTAATACCACAATATCAGCGCCAATCTTGATCGGATTTTTCGGGTCCCAGTTCCGCCGTTCCTCAACCCATTCGAAACCGGGTCGTTACCAACGTCCCCCAAGAGATATTGGATTGGGCTCAGATTAATGTTGTTGGGCCCGCTGCGCGGCCTTACAGGCCCAAGAGTATTGTCATTGAAGGGGATAGTCGTACAGGAAAAACGTTGTGGGCTCGCTCTCTTGGGCCTCACAATTATTTGTGTGGCCATCTAGACCTCAACCCACGAATATTCTCAAATGAGTCCTGGTTCAATGTCATTGATGATGTGGATCCCCATTATCTAAAACATTTCAAAGAATTCATGGGGGCCCAAAGAAAGTGGCAGTCCAATACCAAATATGGCAAGCCCATGATAATAATGGGTGGGATCCCCACAATCTTCCTCTGCAATCCTGATCCCAAATCCAGCTATAAAGAATTCTTGGAAGAGGAAAATAATAATGAACTGAAAAGGTGGGCATTATATAATACAGAGTTCCACTCCCTCACAATTCCGTTATTCGGAAATAGTTCTTCGCACCCCACCAGACATCAAGAAGAGGCACAGGCAAGCCAAGAGGTCGAATAACAGGAGGAGACTTGACATCACTTGGGGCTGTTCGGTGTACGTGAACCTCAACTGCCGAAACCATGAATTCACGCACCGGGGCGTCCATCACTGCGTCTCAAGCGCAGAGTGGCGCATACGTATGGGAGCTCAAAAACCCCCTCTACTTCAAGATCGTCAAGCACCTCAAGCGCCCTTGCTTGACGAACCACGACATAATCCACTTCCAGCTCCGGTTCAACCACAACCTCAGGAAGGTGCTGGGGATTCACAAGTGTTTTCTGAACTTCACCCTCTGGACGAACTTACGTCCTCAGACTTGGAATTATTTCAATTAATAATGCACTTTTAGCGGTTAAGAATTTTCTTTACGTTGTATTAGATGGGACGATCGATGTAATCGAAGAACATGATATAAAATTCCTCGTTTATTAATTGCATAATTTTTACATAGAATTACAATAAAATTACGATTAGATTAAGTATTTCCGAATTCCTCGTTCAAAGGTTTCAGCGCACACTCCTTTTCGGGACAGATCGCGGCGTGTGACTTCATGTGTCCGAAAATTCCGTCGGTTGTCGCTGTAAGGGCTCGGAGGAATTCATTCGGGTGCGCTCTGGGTAAACCCATGGGCTCACGCAATAGCCTGCAAACCACGTGATCCAAGGCAAACTGCACAAGTGCGTTAGACTCTACCCCAAGATGAAATAATCACAAATCCGCCTTCCATGGAAGTCGAACCTGTGACCAAGAGGTGAGATGGCCTCTCTTTAACCAACTGAGACAACCCTTGCGGACTACTCGTATCTTTTTCAATACTAAAGAAAATAGACACAACAGGAAGAATTATGATACCAGATCGGTAAACTGCTACTCAGCCAGTCTCATCTTTGGGATGAGTTTTGTTTTTGTCTCATCCTTGGGATGAGTTTTTGTTTAGTCGTGAGTCCTTAAAGCTTCTACTTCTATAAATAGTTATAATCCCAGGGTCAATTTGTGAGTAGTCTTTTTCATAGTTACACCTTCAGAGTCACAACCATTTTGTTAGTTTCGGGTCTCAAAAAGAAAAATCCCATGGCGAGTTCTTCAAAAGACAAAAATCTAGAAGAGGCATATGCAGAGCTCTCAATAAACAATGAAGATGCGGAGGGTCTTGTTCTGGATGACATTCCGGAAGGTGAGATAGTAGAAGGATTGGACAGGTGCCTGGTGGGAAGATTCCTGACCGATAAAAAGGTTAACTTTGGGGCAATGCAGGATACGCTGTCGTCGATTTGGAGACCAGTCAAGGGAGTCTTCATGGAGGAAACAACTCAGATGAACACGTTTTTATTTAAATTCTTCCATGATCTGGACATGCAAAGAATTCTAAATGATGGACCATGGACGTTTAATCAACAAGCTCTTCTTATTCGAAAGCTAAATGCTGAAGAACAGATAAAAGATGTAAAGTTGACAGAGCTCTACATGTGGGTGCAACTGTATGAAGTTCCTATAGGATTTAGATCTGAGTTTATTCTGAAATCCATAGGGAATTATGTGGGTCGATTTATGGAAACTGATCCAAAGAACTTCCAGGGCATGAGCAAAAGATACATGCGAATAAGAGTTGCCATTGATGTAGAACGAACTCTGAAGAAACAGATGAAGATAAAAAAAACCAGGAGGTGAGTGGATTTGGATTCAATTTAAATATGAGCGTCTTCCATTGTTTTGTTTTTATTATGGACGTATAGGACACATCGAGAAATTCTGTGAAGATATGTTTGACAGCCCTCAACGTCAAGGGATAGGGAATTATGACAGTTCACTCCGAGCGCCATCTAGAAATCAGGCAAGTAACAAGGCCAACCAATGGATTAGAAATGTAGACGGGGTGTCATTAAATCCGGCAGGGGCAAGCGGGAATAGGACAGAAAAGAAGGTAGCAGACAATAAAGAAGAAGGTAGTAATGATAAACACGCTACAGTTACAGAAAGTTATTCTATATTTGATCATAACATCAGTCAAACAAATGCAAAAGGGAAGGCAAAAGAGAATAAAGGTGGGGATGAGCAAATGATATTGTCAACTCATGTAGTTAAGAATATAGAAGATAAGCGGGAAGACAAAAGAACAAGTGAGCAGGAAAACAAAAGTTCGAGTGGTTTCTCACTTGGGCTTACTATAAAGGATGACCCGAAAAGAAGGAGGATAGAGGATATGACAGAAGATGGGCTGGGCCAAGATAAAGAGTTTTTGGACATGACTATGATCGAAGTTCAGAATACTAATTCACAGAACCAAAAAAACGGAACAGAGGCGGGCTCTGCAATGCAAGCCTGCCTAGAATTATGAAGGTCATAAGCTGGAACTGTCGAGGCATTGGTCTACCCTCGAACATTCAGTTCCTAAAAGATGTGGTTCGGCAAGAGAGACCAAATTTTATTTTCTTGTGTGAAACTAAGGATAATAAAGGCAATCTAGAGAGAGTTAGAAGAGCTTTGGATTTTGATGGTTTAATAGCGGTTGATGCGATTGGTAGAAGTGGCGGGCTGGCGTTTTTGTGGAGAATTAAGGATCAAGTCCTGATGTATAGCTTCTCTAAGAATCATATTGATGTCGAAATTTGTGTTGATGATAATCCAAAGTGGAGATTCACTGGGGTTTATGGTGAGCCTGACAGACAAAAGAGAAGAAACACCTGGGATCTGTTGCGTACGTTAGCTAGGGACTCGAACCTTCCTTGGTGCGTCATGGGTGACTTAAACAATGTACTATCTCAACAGGACAAAGTAGGAGAGCCTCTATATCCAAATTGGTTGATAGAGGGATTTAACGAGGTAGTGTCTGATCTAGGTCTAATTGATATGGAATTAGTTGGTCATCAATTCACATGGGAAAGAGGAAGAGGAACGGAGGCTTGGACAGAAGTTAGATTGGATAGAGTTTTGACTACAGATTCGTGGTTACAATTATTCCCGGAGGTGAAGCTTTACAATTTGGAAGAGTCGACTTCGGATCATAACCCAATTTTATTGATCCCTGATGCTGACACATCAAGGAGGGGCCATAGAATTTTTAAGTTCAAAAATGTGTGGTTAACAGATCCTATGTGTGGTCAGGTGGTGAGGGATAGTTGGGAGTCGATGGCTGATAAGGAAATTCAGGTTAAGATTAGATATTGTGGTGAGAATCTGCAGCAGTGGGGGAAGGAAATAACTGGGAAGTTCGGTTCTCGACTCAAAGCCTGCAAGGCAGAGATGAAAAGGTTGAGAAATTGCAGAGACGTGGACTCACTCCAGAAGTATAAGGATCAAAAGAGTATTTTGAATCGTATTCTTGATCAAAGAGAGATATTTTGGAGACAACGGTCTAAGCAACTTTGGTTGCATTCGGGGGACAAGAATAGTAAATATTTTCATGTTTCTGCAACAGCTCGAAGAAGAACGAACCGAATAGATCGGTTAAAGAATAGTGAGGGCCAATGGGTTTGCTGGGATAAGGGCTTGGCTGAGAATATTTCAGAACATTTCACGTACTTGTTCACAGCAACTCGTACGAACTGGCAGGAGGTGGTGGAAAGTATCGACACAAAGATAACTGCAAGTCAAAATGCAGTTCTGCTTCAAGAGGTGACAGAGGAGGAAATTAAAACAGCATTATTTCAGATGGACCCAGACAAATCTCCAGGGCCTGACGGCATGACGCCAGCCTTCTATCAAAGACATTGGTCGATTGTTGGCAGAGATGTGGTTCAGTTGGTAAGGAATTTTTTTCAAGAAGGAAGTCTACCGGAAGATTTAAACGAAACAAACGTAGTACTCATTCCAAAGAAGAGGAGCCCGACTTATATTGGTGATTTACGGCCTATATCGTTATGCAACGTTTTGGTTAAAATTATCACTAAAGTGTTGGCTAACCGAATGAAAAATATGTTGGATGGGGTAGTGGCTGAAAATCAGAGTGCCTTTATTCCGGGGAGGCTAATTACGGACAATATTATGGTTGGGTATGAATTGGTGCACTATTTGAAGAGAAAGAGACGTGGAAAAAAAGGGTTTATGGCGCTAAAAATTGACATGAGCAAGGCGTATGATAGAATAGAGTGGGATTTTTTGCGGGTGTTGCTTTGTAAACTTGGATTCGATGATTGGTGGGTGTTGCTGATTCTTAGCTGGGTCACTTCAGTTAGGTATCATATAGTGCATGGAGGCTATACTATGGGGCCAATAATCCCTTGTAGGGGACTCAGACAAGGCGATCCCTTATCCCCCTATCTGTTTATTCTATGTATGGAGGGGCTCTCAGCTTTGCTTCGGAAGTATGATAAACAGAAACGGATTCAAGGTGTGCAGATATGTCGAAATGCTCCCCGTATAAATCACCTTCTATTCGCGGATGACAGCTACCTTTTCAGTACGGCCACAGAGATGGAGGCTTTGAACATGTTGGACCTATTGCAAAGCTACGAGGAGGCATCAGGTCAGCAGGTAAACCTGTCAAAATCCTCAATCGTTTTCAGTACTAATGTTGAGCGAGACAGAAGAGAGATCATTTGTCAAGCCCTTCAGATGAAAGAAATAGGGGAAGAGCCTAAGTACTTAGGTTTGCCGAATATGATAGGAAGAAATAGAAGCAAGGCTTTTGCTTATCTCAAAGACAAAATGATGCAACGCATGTATTCTTGGAAGGAGAATTGGACTAACCAAGCTGGTAGAGAAGTTTTGATTAAAAGCGTGGCGCAAGCAATCCCCGTATTTGCCATGAATTTATTTCTACTCCCCTCGAAAATTACAAAAGATTTTGAGCGTAAAATTTCGAGATTCTGGTGGGGGTCTAAAGAGACGGGCAAGCATGGTATTCACTGGATGAATTGGGAAAAGTTGAGCAAGCACAAGATGAATGGGGGTTTAAGCTTTAGAGATTTTAGCAGTTTTAACCTAGCGCTCCTCGGAAAACAAGGATGGAGACTCATGACGGAGCATAACAGATTATCTACCAAACTCTATAAAGCAAGATATTTCAGAGATTGTCATTTTCTTAATTCAAAGTTAGGCAATAATCCTAGCTTTATATGGAGGAGCATATGGGAGGCAAAGCATGTAGTAAGCGCAGGGTCTAGGTGGAAAATCGGAAATGGAAAGGATGTTACAATTTTGAACCAACCATGGCTTCGGGATGAGTCAAACCCGTATATCACGTCTGAGCTGCAGGGGTTAGACAATGCCACAGTTCATTCTCTCCGAACCGAGGATGGCCAACAGTGGGATATAGAAATTCTGCAGGACTTATTCAATCAGAGGGATCGCGAGTGTATCTTCAAAACTCAGTATGGTGGAGTTAGAGAAATGGATACTCTGTATTGGAATGAAGATATGACTGGGATGTTTACAGTTCGCAGTGCATAGAGATTAATTCGGTCCCAGAGGGAAGCTGGTTTTTCAGGACAGAGTAGTGAGCTTTGGAAGAAGCTTTGGAGGATTAAGGCTCCTCCAAAGGTTTTAAACCTTATCTGGCGTGCCATAAATCAATGTTTGTCAACGTGTGGCAATCTGCAGGTGAAAAGAGTTTAGGTCTCCCCTTTATGTCCAATGTGCAGGGGCGAGGAGGAGACAACAATGCACGCATTGGTTTCATGTCTGTTTGCTGCTAGTTGTTGGAGGTAGAGAGGGGTGTTTTGTCACATTGCAGGTACTGATTCTTTCGACAGTTGGCTAAAGAATACGCTTGACAAAACAAAAAGGGAAGATCAATGAGAGATAGTCGCGTTGTGTTGGAGTATTTGGCACAATAGGAATCAAACGGTATGGCATAACACGAAGAACTCGGTAAATAATGTTGTGTTCTTGGCTAACCAATATCTTACAGAATGGAAGGCAGCCCAAGGGTGTTCATCAAAGGCTCTGCATAGGGACATTATCCCAGGCGATGGAGCTAGTTCTTGGGCAAAACCAAAACCGAACACAGTTAAGATCTCGGTCGATGCAGCATTGTTTGAGGGGTTCTCTAAACATGGGGTTGGATTGTTAGCTAGGGATGATGAGGGTCGTGTTATTCAGGGTCGATCAGAGCTGTTCGAGGGACTGGTGCGGCCGGAGCTAGCTGAGGCCATGGCGGTAAAAGAGGCACTCGGTTGGGTTAAGGCGACTGGATGGAAGGAAGTTGTTATTGAATCAGACTGCCTGGGAGTAGTTCAGGCTATCCGGAGTAAGGTTACAATGCTGTCTCCGTTTGGGTGTTTAGTTGCGGAATGCCGTAGACTAGTCGCTGAATTAAACATTGAATTGTTTTTTGTAAAACGATCTGCCAACGATCTGTTTGGGTGTGTTGTGTCTTTTTGTAAGTCAATGTTTTCCATTTTATACATTTATGCAGACTATTTAGAGAAAGGTTGTCAAAATTGGTTAATTCGGAAGTATTCGGAAATCGAAAATCAAATAAATTGAGCTTATTAAAATTTCTCGAATTCAAAATTTACACAACACAAAATTATATTTTCCAAGAACATACTAAATCTATATTTAAACAATGAAAACCTGCGGGCGTACACAATATATAAGATGAATAGATTGGAAACCTTTTTACCAGCTTTTGCTAAATAAGAAGCTTTAAAATATAAAAGACAAACTGTGCAGGCTGTGTGTACTTCAGCTTATGTCAATCACTGCCCAGTGAAATGTCAAATCATCTAAATTTTAAAAATAAATTCCTCCCATTTTCATAAGAGAACAAACAAGAAATACAAAAGTATATATTTCCGAACATGGTAAAATCAGCATTTCCCAACTTCAGGTCTTAATTAGTAGAGACAAGAGAGTGTGTAATTACGTCTATTTAACCAAAAACCATAGTTTAATAAGATATTTCCAAACCATATTCTAGCTATGACACATGAAGATATAATTGCTCCTTAAAAATATTTTTTTCAAAGATAAGAGTTTCGAATTTTGGCAGAAAGACGGGTTCAATGTTTTTCTACTCTCATGAGTGTGTGAGCATTTAAATTTACCAGAATAATTACGTATACGGAATAAAAAAGAAAATAGAAAACGAGGTTAGGGTTTTGTGCTTACCAAAAAAAAGGTTTAGGTTTTAGGTATTACAGGTTACACTCTAATTAATTCAATTTAGCTAGCTGCCAAACATGAGCACCTTTCGATCCGTTAATTTTATATAGTAATTAGAACTATTGGTGTTTTGGCTAATTTAGACGTTTATAGGCTGGGCATGGCAGGGAGCCAGGGACTGATTATAAAATTCGCACGCAGTGTACCAGGTAACTGGAGATATATTCTTTTGGGTGTGCGTAATCATATAAATTTGTTCAACTAGCAGATTAACAAAATCCGCAGCACGGCAGTCGATGAACTCATTAAACAAATACTTCAACTAATTTTA
The DNA here is from genome assembly GCA_036435485.1 of Saposhnikovia divaricata. Classification (NCBI taxonomy): domain Eukaryota; kingdom Viridiplantae; phylum Streptophyta; class Magnoliopsida; order Apiales; family Apiaceae; genus Saposhnikovia; species Saposhnikovia divaricata. The sequence goes on along the minus strand of CM071595.1, from coordinate 60,389,454 downwards.
ACCCGCTGTGACCAATCTAATATATACTAGTTATTTATATATGAGACAGAGAGAGAGAGAGAAGGAGAATGACCTGAAAAACAGGTTCTAGAAGAGGTGTTGCAGAGATTGTGGAGCTGAGATTCTATGTCGTTCAAAAACGTGGTTGCTTCATCAAAAGGCCTTGCAAGATCTGATTTATACTTAACAAGTAGCTCGGAATAAGTTACCTGAGAAATTAAAACCACAATAAACGTTACAAATTAATTAACTGTAAGTGCAAGATAAAGAAAAATGGAGAAAGAGATAGAGAGAGACCATGAACTCGTCGAGCTCAGGATCTTCGCCTAAGTAAGTTGAAGATGCCGATCTTTTTGAGTTGACCTTCTCTCTTTCAATCTCCTCCAACATATCCGCTATATCTGATGCTGCGCCTACCTAATAAAACATACAATTACGTACATATAATTAGTTTGCAGAAATTTGAAACAATCGAAACCAAACCAAATATACACCGTATATATAATTCGCTTTAAAATGAGGAAAAAATCGAGATTTTAAATTCAAGAAAACTCAAAAAATTAGGCTTCATCGAAACATTTAACCTAGAAACTCTTAAGTTTACTTGTTAGCAACTACTCAGAATTAGACGAGTATTAGTACAGTTGTCGGTGTGAAAATAGTTGATTTACAGTAAACCTGAAGTCAAAAACTTGATTAATCTTCAACAGACTTGAGATGACTTGTGCGATGCTAGTACAAAGTACGTAATTTAAACAGGAAGAAGAAGAAGAAGAAGAAATTAATTATGATGATTTTATAAGCACACAGATCACTGAACTGTAGAGCGAAGACTTTTTCTACTTTTTAGGTTTCTTTACAGATCCAACTGGTGATCTACTGCAGCTAAAACATAACCGAACAGTACTAGTAATATATCTGGTGAAAACGATCGCAAATCACCTTCAACAGTTAATAAAAATTCACATATCATGCAAAAGTCTCTATATAGGTCTTTAGTACATTCCACACACATATGTAAATATGTGTGTTGATACGAAATATAAATCCGATCCCGTAATTAGATACGTGTGTGGATACCTTTTGGCAATCCATGTAAGCTTGGAGGAGTTTAGGGTAAAGAGGATGAGAAGCAATTTTAGCACGAATTACGCAAGAAAGTTCATCTTCTGATCCAGTACTAGTACTATTATTTCTACATCTTTGTATTGAGGCCGCATCTGATATTGCAGACGATGATGTTGCGGAGAACATCTGTTCCGGGGATTCGAAGATCGGAATCTGGTGATAAAAAGTATCGAAAGGCTGGAACTCGGTAGCCGGAAAAGGAAGGGAGTTATTAAGAGTAGTGTGGGAGTAATTATCAGGTGTGGAGTGAAGGCCGTACAGTTGCTCCATTATTAAATTTGCAGGAACATCTGGACAGTCTGCAGTGGTGTCTGTGCGTGCGTGTGGGTGTGCGTGACAGCGTGAGAGAGAGAGAGAGAGAGAGTTTGGTGCTTAAGTTAGGGGGGAGAGAGATGAGATAATTAGAGAGATAAACTGGAAGGGAGAGTAAACTGGAAATAGAGCAGGCAGAGTGGGACTGGGAGTGTGTGATTTTAGCGTACAAACAAGTAGAAAACTAGGCACCAGCCCAAACTGAACTACCCACTCTTCCGTTGCTTATCCACAATCTCTCCCCTTACTCCCTGTTTAAGCGCGTCACCATAATTAATGTATAACAGAGGTAGGGTTCGAATCAAGAGGACTCATAATGTAGTCGTGTTTTCTTTAAACAAACTGAGTTGCTTGGAATTTGTTTTTCTTTTTTGAACAAACTAGGAAAATATTATTTAAACTCAATGAATTAGATCCGAACCTATTTTGAGTTATTTGAATTAAATCGAGAGCTAGTACAAAATGATACTAATATAAAATCTTTTCAATATACTTTAGGAATATATGATTAAAAACTATTTATATTAATTTATATCTTCTGTAAATCACGTGTTACTTTTAAATATTTTTTAAAAAAATTATTAAAATTAAATGAAATATATTAATATGTGATTGATGTAATTTTAAATTAAATTATTTTTTGAACTATAATAATAAGTTTTAATTTATTATTGGTGAAATTCGATTATTAGATCTCAATATAGAATAACTTCTACTATTACATCTAATAATTTTAACTAATTTGACTTGAAAAATGTAACAGATGAATAATCAAAATGTAGTATTAATGTAGCAACAAAATATATGCTTATAATTAGTTTAATACAAATATAAATTTGTTTTACTATTATTATTTATTTAAAATTAATTAATATTAAAAAATAATCAAAAGTAAAATGTAGTCTAAAAGGCGTTAGCCAAATTACAAATTACATCATATTTATTAATTAGAATTTAGTATAGATATTGATATGGGCTAAAAGTAAGCCCTAAAGACACATTTAATGTGGCATTAATTAGACCCAGTATGGTCCAAGCATGGGGCCCATCAGATGGCCCAAAACCCCAATTAAATATTAATTTCGTAATTAATATTAAGGGTTAATTAACAACTGGGAAGTACAAGTCAAATAAGGATATTATCTCTTCAAAGAGTAGCCTCCAAGGCACATAATCATACAAGGAAACAGACTCCTACAAGGAAGGAGTCTAGAAACTTCCTCAAGGTTGACTTGCCCACTAAGTCACCTAACCCTACTATAATTCTGAGGCTTCTCAGCCTATATAAAGGGTCAGACCCCTCACCCTCAGAACTACGTTTTTGGCTTGATCTTTGACATTCATCAAAGTACGTAGGCATCTTGTGAAGGCAGATTCAGCCACGAGCACAAGAGCAGCCATTAAATACAATCAAACCCTAGCCGCAATTTAATAACCTAGTTTTTATTCCACAACATTTGGCGCCGTCTGTGGGAAGACAACATCAACCATGGTTCAAACACGAAGAACAACATCAACCTCGACTGAGGCCATACCCCTTAGCTCTGCTCCACCTGCCACTTCTGATCCGCTTATCACTACTGAAGAAGGACAATTACCCCCATTAACAGGGGTGATCATTCAACCTCTAGTCTCTCAACCCCCAGGGACGGCTCCCCATGTTGAGGGACCTCTACCGGTGGTCGTCCATCAAAGCCAAGAAACTAACCCTCTTCAGATGGTGGTTTCTCCTCTTGGCTACGTTAATCGTACGCTACCCCCAAGGGTACAGATCCACACTACGGATCTCCCCTTGAATACCAACCCAATGTATGGGCTGCCTAATTATCCCCCTCGACAAAGGGAACCAGGACCAAGCGGTCATGCCTTACAGATCCGAGATCGAGAGTATGATGACTACTCTAGTCCCTATACTGATAATTCATCATCATTTGAGGACGATGATCGAGATGAAGCCCCGAGGAGGCGACGTGCTAGCAAAGAACCTCTAAGGAGGACATGAAGTATCCATGATGGACCCCCTTTGACAACAGCTGAGAGGATCAAGGCTTATGAGGTTGAGATCTTAAAGTTGAAGGACGATATGGCGAGAGAACAATCTAGATTGAATCAAACTCAGCCTCCTCCAACTACAGAGAGGATTCCCATTATAAATCTGGAGAGGCCTCCAAGGAGACAGAGAAGGGCCGATGCCTCAACTGAAAAATCGACAAGGGTGGAGACCCCCAGAAGCAACCCCAAGGATCTAATGCCACTTGGGGATTCTGATGATCCCACACCTCTGTTTACTGAGGAGGTGATGAATGCCTGTATCTCAAGGAAGTTCAAGATGCCGACTATTAAGGCCTATGATGGAACGGGCGACCCCGAAAACCATGTCAGGACATTCTCAAACGCCCTGCTGCTACAGCCTGCGAGTGACGCCTTAAAGTGTAGGGCGTTCCCTCAAACCCTGTCGGGCATGGCTCAAAGGTGGTATAGCCGTCTACCTGCAAACTCGATTGGCTCTTTTAAGGAGTTGAGCGCTGCCTTTGTCAGCCAGTTCATTAGTGGGAGAGTTCATGAAAAAAGTTCTGCATCCCTCATGTATGTGGTGCAGGGGAAGAATGAGAATTTGAGGGATTATCTCAAGCGATTCACCAAAGAGACGTTGAATATCACTGATCTGGAAAATAAGGTGGCCATGGTAGCCCTGGAACACGAACCACTGATCTCTTCTTTAAAAGGTCTTTGGCAAAATATCCTCCTGAAAATATGGCCGAGCTCCAACGAAGGGCCGATAAGTATATCAAGGCTGAGGATAGCATGAAGAAGGAAACCGCATGAGGCAATGGCAAGGGTTCCAACGACTCAAAGAAACGAAAGCAAGAGCAAGAGTACGACGCTAGGGACAAGTATCCCCGGACTAGCAAGGACTCTGAGTCACCACCAGAGAAGGGTTTGGGGCCGAGATTTTTTTATTATGCAAGGCTGAACGCTCCTAGGAGTCAGATTTTGTTAGATATTGAGAAGGATAAAGACTTTCGGTGGCCGAAGCCACTCAGGGGTGACCCCGATAAGAGAAACAAGGATCTGTATTGTAGGTTCCACAGGGATATGGGACATGATACGGATGACTGTAGACAATTAAAGGACGAGACTGAATTTTTGATCCGGAAGGGAAAGTTAAACAAGTTCACCAAGGGTGAAGATCGTGGAATCCAGAAAAGGGATTATGATAGGAGAGACAATGATAGGAGGGATAACGATCGTGATCGTAACCCACAGCCCCGAGGACCAGTTATCAACATGATGTGGGGAGGCCCGACAGCGGCCGACACAACACGAAACTCTCGAAAGGCGTATGCCAGAGAAGTGATGCACATCGTGAGAGAGGCCCCGAAGCGTGCTAGGACTGAAATAGCAATTGGCTTTGATGATTCGAACCTTGAAGGGGTAAAGTTCCCCCATGACGACCCGTTGGTCATAACTCCTATAATTGGAAACTCAGAGGTGAAACGGGTCTTGATAGACAATGGAGCTTCTGTTGATATCTTGTTTCATGACGCTTTTGTAAAGATGGGGCACACTAACTCTCAATTGACCCTGACCAACATGCCTATCTACGGATTTAACGGAGTTGAGTCCAAGGTTGAAGGGACTATTCGGCTGCCCGTGACAATCGGGCAAGAACCTAAGGAAGCCACTCAGATGCTGAATATTCTGGTGATCAAGGCTACCTCGACATATAATGTAATCTTGAGAAGGACCGGACTTCATGCGTTCAAGGCTGTTGCCTCTACCTATCACATGAAGGTCAAATTTCCAACCAGGAATGGTGTTGGAGAACAGAAAGGAGATCAGAAAATGGCTAGAAGTTGCTATGTAGCTGCTCTAAGAGCCGATGGAGTCGGGGGCAGGTCCTTCCGATTGAAGACATGGATGTTCGAGGAGATGATGAGCACCGAGGAAAGCCGACAGAAGAGTTGGTTCCTATACCTCTAGATCTCGGAGACCTCGAAAAGGTTACGTATATTGGAGCTTCTTTGAAGGAACCCTTGAAGGGCAGGTTAATTACTTTCTTACAAGAAAACAGTGATGTGTTTGCTTGGACAGTGGCTGACATGCCAGGGATTGATCCCCAACTCATAACTCACAAGCTGAATGTCGATCCAAAGCGGAAGACAATAAAGCAGAAGAAAAGGAATTTTTCTCTTGAAAGGCAAGAGGCCATTAAGCAAGAAGTTGACAAGCTCTTAGAGGTTGAGTTTATTGAAGAGATTCAGTTTCCCGAATGGTTGGCTAACCCTGTAATGGTCAAGAAGGCAAATGGAAAGTGGAGGATGTGAATAGACTTCACTGATCTGAATGATGCATGTCCCAAGGATTGTTTCCCTCTACCAAGGATTGACATGCTGATAGATGTAACTGCTGGACATGAGATGTTGAGTTTCATGGATGGTTTCAGTGGTTATAACCAGATTAAGATTCATAAGGATGACATCCCAAAGGTATCCTTCATAACTGACTTTGATGTTTTCTGTTATCTCGTTATGGCTTTTGGACTAAAAAATGCAGGAGCCACTTACCAACGACTGGTGAATAAGATATTCGCCCATCTGATTGGAAAAACCATGGAGGTCTATGTTGATGACATGTTAGTCAAGAGCCTGCTCAAGGCAGACCATATCAAACACCTCAGAGAGGCATTCGAAGTGCTAAGGCACCACAAGATGATGTTAAATCCAGCCAAGTGTGATTTTGGAGTTGGATCAGGAAAATTTTTGGGATTGATGGTTTTGAAGATAGGCATAGAGGCCAAACCTGATAAGATCAAAGTGATCTTGGACATGGAACCACCCCGTTCTATAAGAGATCTACAGAAGTTAACCGGCCGAGTTGCAGCACTGGGAAGATTAATCTCCAAGTCTGGTGACAAGTGTTTGCCATTCTTTCAGGCATTGAAGAAAGTGAAAAACTTTGAGTGGACCCCTGAGAGCCAGGAGGCCTTTGAACAAATGAAGAAGTACATGGCTGAAGCCCCGTTGCTGGCTAAACCTAGTCCCGACGAGACTCTTTATCTATACCTGGCGGTATCTGAGCAAGCGTTGAGTGCCGTTCTCATTTGAGAAGAGAAAAAGGTCCAGAAACCTATCTATTATGTGTGCACGGTGTTGCACGGGGCTGAGTTGAATTACTCTCCCATTGAGAAGTTTGCCTTGGCATTGATAATAGCCTCGAGGAAGCTACGACCGTACTTCCAGGCACATAAGATTGAAGTCCTGACGAACCAACAGTTAAGGAACATATTGCATAGCCCAAAGGCTAGTGGAAGGCTAATCAAGTGGGCAATTGAACTTGGAGAATTCGATATCACGTATTGTTAGGTCCACTATGATTGTAGAAGGGGGGGTTGAATACAATCTATATCAATTTCTCAAAATTTATTCGTTAAATAATTTTCACTTAAACGACTATTTTATGCGGAATAAATTGACACGGATTTCAAGTTGAATATAACTGTATATTAACTTGATGTGGTGTTACAAAATCAATCCAAACTATTATCAAGTGTTTAATAACTAATTAGAAAATTCGACATGAACTTTTTTAATTTAGTTAATAAATCTCAAGATAAGTACTAGGAAACTTAATTCGTTAGTAATACAAGAATCAAAAGTAGACAAGTTCTATAGGATAGAATATTACAAAGATGATGAACTTGAATTTATGTGAATTAATTTGTTCTTGGTGTTCTTGATATTTGAGAGAGAAAGCTGCTGTGTATTTCCAGGAATTCTGCTGTGTTCTGTTCTGTGTTGATTTCTGCTGCTTCTGCTGTGTTATATAGGTCTGTACTGATTAGATATGACTTAAACTGCTTCAAGACCTATTAAATCAGCTGTCAGCATGACTTAATCTTGCTCCAAGACATAATTAAACCTTAGATATGACTTATTTTCTGTCGGTATGACTTAGAAAATGTGTCGGTATGACTTAATCTTCAACAGTGTGGTCGGTATGACCTAAACCACTTTTGTCGGTATGACTTAATACCTTTCCAGAAATATCTTGCTTCGGTATGACTTATTTCCCTCGGTATGACCTAGCAGCTTTGATGTCGATAAGACATAATTCCTTGCAGCAATCGGTATGACTTAATTCTTCTGCTCGGTATGACTTAGACTTAAGTCATGTCGGTATGACTTAACTTAAGTCATACCGAACCAAACTCAGTCATGACATAATCTATTCAGCATTTAATTAAGTCATATTAATCCATTTAATTAATTAATGATTAATCAATTCATAATTAATTGATACAATAATTAACTTAATAAATAAATTAATTCTATTAGAATTAATTCATTAATTAAATCAATTAAATGATTTATATCAATTACAAATGAATTAAATTAAATCAATAACTAATTAATTTAATTCTCCCAAACCACGGAAAATAATAAAGAATTACCACTGACTTATGTTGACGTTCGATGTACTGTCTGGTTCATGAACGACTAACTTCAATGATGCTTCTTCACTTCTGACTTTAAGCTGTGGTTTATTTCTTCTCTCAATTTTCTTGTACTTTGATTGATTTTCAATCTATCACTCGAAAAATCTCTGTCACTGTAAATGAATCCATTCACTTCAATGTTATACTGAGGCTTGATCAGATACCTAATACGTCTTCCAGTGTGAAACATCAAAACTATAGATTGACTTCCTTCTTTCTTCTGACAGATATTGGTTCCTGAGATTCCTGTGACAGATCATACGGATATTTACTTATTACAATTTGGTTTAAGTTGATTAGGATCCTCGAACTACAAATAGGCTGATTCATATGCCTTTCAATCTCCCCTATTTGTTTGTTAGACAATAACAATCAAATACCTAGAGGATACATCAACTAATTCAACTTAACCAAATGAAAGATAAAATATTAAATGTAAAGCAAATATCAAACAGTTCTGGTTTATATTAAACATTTCCAGATTCAAACAAAATGATAAATACAAGATAGATGATCCTTTAGCCTGATCATATTTAACATATTCCTATCTTGACCTATCTAGCTCTAAAGATAATACATGTAGAGCTGTTCTTCAATTACTGTCTTCTCGTCTAAATTCTCCTTCTTCTGGCTCATCTGTGACTTGAAGTTTCTTGTGCAAATCAGAATCAACAAGACGCTCTCTTCTTGATGACAATCCTTGAGGTAAGATTAAAGGAATTCCAAGCTTCTTTCTCAGTTCACCTTGAAATTTCTTGTAATCTTTTATATTCGTTTGTGCATAGGATCGAATGTGATCTGCAGCTATTACCTTTTCTTCAGTCAAGAATTCATGATTTCTGAGAGCATATTCAGCATATACCAAGTGTTTTGCATGATGTTCATATAACTCATCTGTCTGAAGATTGATTGAATGAAGTACCTCTCCTTTAAGAAATTTTACTTGTGGAGGATTATTAATTACTTCTGGTCCAGCTCTTTCAGCAAATTCTTTGAACCTTTCATGTAGCAAAACACCTAGCTCAGACGATGTTCTCACCTTAGGCCTAAGTACCCAAATCTCTGTCAGTGATCTGTCATAAAAGAACTGAATACATATTCTGAAAGTTCCAACATTATGACAATCCACAAATATTACCAGCTCATCAGATTTGGGGTCAAATGCAGTAGTTATCCTGATGACCTCTACCTTTAAGGCCCTTATATACATATCATGAATTGGATTTGCCAGTTTGAATTCCTCGAGAATTTCTCCAAGACGACGATCTTCATAATCAGAACTCTGAGGTGAATCAATTGCTTTTTGAGCACGTTCCCATTTGTCACCGCTCTTGAGTCTGATATATGTCTTTCTCTTCTCAACATTTATAGCATGTAATCGTTTTAGTGCTTGCTGTTCAGCTTTCTGAAGCTCTTCATTTCGTGCAATTTGCTCTAATGACTTTTGAAGCTTTTCTTCTCTCATCAGCAAATTAGCTTCCCTCTGAGCAAATAACTCTTCAGATTCTCTCTCTGCTTGTTGAGCTTCATATTCAGATGTCACTGGTTCTTCTCCTTCCCAGTGACTTAAATCTGGTTCAGGTAATTTCTCACCTTCATCAGAAAAATCAAAGTCATCAAAAACATCAAAATTATCCGGTTCACCCGTGTAGAAATATTCTGTGTCTTTGACTTGATCATCTACAACAACTTTCATCTTCCCCTTATTCCTCCTATCTTCACTGTTTGTATCAGATTTATCTCCTCCCTCTCTTTCTTTTGATTTATCTCCTTTCTCCCCTTGTGATTTCTGTTGCTGTTGTGATTTCTCCCCCTTAGTTGAGGAATCCTCTACAGATTTACCAGTTGCACCAGCTCCAGGATCTCGCTCATCATCATCACCACCTGTTCTTGCAAAGAATTCTCTTTCTTCAGTTGTTGGTGTGCGATTTTGACTTATCAGATTGATTAAATGCCTTAATCCTTTAGCTTGATGTGCATTTTGCTTCTCAATTTGATCTAGTCAAAAATCAGTAGAACGCTGATTTTCATGTACTTCTTCCTGTAGATTGTCAACCTTGTTGGAGATTTCAGCAATTATTTTATCTTGTGCCACAGTGACCTCACAAGAATCATCAAGAGCTTTTTCATAAGATAGTTCGAGAGTGTTGATTTTATTAGTGAAGAATGTCTTCAAGTTGTTGATGTCACCTTTTATCGAAGTAAGCTGATTATCAACAGAGGTGGATGGAGAAGACCGTTTATCCACTTGTGCTCGAAGTAGTCTAGCTTCAGCTTTACTTGCTTCCATTTCCCTTTCCAGATTTTGTATCTTTTGTATCAATGAGAGAGTGTATGTGTCTGTGTGTGCACTGACCTGAGTTTCACTCTGAATTTCACTCACCTGATGTGCATGTGTATCACTCAATTTTGTGGTGATCCTTACATCACTCCTCTCAATTTCCGTAGCTTCTCCAGAAATGGTACCTGCAGTTAAAATCACCCTAGCCTCCTCTTTGAAGGTCAGTAGTGGTGCAATGGGAGTTCGCAAATCCCTGTCCTCAATTAATTCTACTTGTACATTTGGATTTGTAATCTGAATTGCTTCAGTAGTAGATTGATCAAGTTGCCTTCCACTTTCTCCAGTCGAAACTGCGAGTGGAAACTCCCTTGAGGGATCTAGGAATGTTTCTCCTAGGAGGGGAGATGATGGTTCCATTAAAGTTGGCAAGGAACCAAGATTTCCCTCAGAAGTCTGTGAAGACTCTTCTACCGTAACTATGGTAGGCACTGTTTCAGACTCGATGTGCTCTCCTGTCAATGTGTCCCTATGTTCATCATAATCTATATGTTCTCCCATTGTTAGTAATAACAAAGGGATTGTGCTTGACACGTTACAGGATGCCATGGCCCTATGGCGAATTTCAATAGTATCATCCTGTTGAGAGGATGATCCTAGTAACTGTTGCATGGCCATATCAATGTCCATATCTTGTTGGGAAGATATGGATGGGCTTACAGTTGCCTCTGAATCAGTTCTACTTTTCTTTTGTAGAGGCAGAGCTGTTGGTTCACTCATTATATTACTTCTCTTCTTTGCTCTTTGAAAGGGAATTTTCTTTCTGGAATGGAAAGTTTTAAGTGATGTAGATTGAGTGTGTGGCTCTATGACCGAGGTTCGAGATTGCGGTCTTACAATCCCTTGGTCAGCCCTATCAACCACTTGGGTTCCAGAAGTAGATTGTTCAGCAATAGAAGTTATAGAGAGATTAATAGTCAATACCTGGTCAGCAGGTGTCGAAGAGATTGCAGCTTGAGTGGTTTGAACCAGTTGTTCTTGAACAGGTTCAATTTGCTGAATAGGTACCTCTTGTTCAGCTTTAGGTTCAACTATTGGTTCTGCTTGCTCGGGTAGTGGTTCATTTTCCTCGGGTAAAGGTACAGGTGCAATGATGGGTAGTAGTATAAAGTTTGACATGTATTGAGTGACAACTACTGGCACATTTGAAAATTTAGGTTTGACACCGTACTCAGTGAATAACCTTGTCGAAGGTTTACCCGACACCATTGCTTCACTATTCAGAAATGGAGCATGATATTGTAATTCTACCAAATGATTAAAAATCAAAGAAAGGAATCTTGGGTAAAAGCATTGAACTTTATCGCCCCTGTCAAAATTCCTTTTAGCATTGATTACTCTTCTAACCATAGGTCCACACAGAAGGCTGCCAATGTTGATTCTTCGATTATAAGCAACTGCAAATCCAATATGTTGCATAAAGGAAGGTAATACTCCGAAATTGCTTTTTGTGGAATTAGCAAACACCTTGGCTAGTGTGTCGAACACATAATCCCATTCCTGAACTAGAAACTTTTTATTCAAGACAGGAAGATCTGCTATGTCTTGATAATGAATACCAGCAAAGAAATTAGTTAATTCCTCATCTGACGGGAAATCCTCAAAATTGTCATTTGGAAAGTTTAAGACCGTATTTATGACAGATTCATCCACTTTGTACTGATTGTCTCCAAGAGTGAAAACAAACGATCTGTTATCGTTAGAAACGACAGGAGTAGTACACATAATTCGCAGGGGTTCAATTTTTAAAGGAGTATCTAAACTCAAAGCAGTGCGAACTAGTGAATGATCATTCAAAAATCGAATCCACGGTCGAAAACGTTCGAGTGAACATTTTTCGGGATCAAAATATCCGATCAAATTATGCTTAACTATTTCAAAACGATCATTGTTATTACTAGCCATTTTTATCAAATTTTAACCCTTTGAAAAATTTCAGATTTTACAATTTAATTAACTAAATTGAATTATTTCGAATTAATAATTAATTAAAAATTCGAAAATAATCAAAGTTGTTCAAAAATTCTGAAAAATTCACACAATGATCTTGATACACACACAATCACACCAGTATTTTTAGATTTTACAAAATCAAAGCCAATCGACTGGAATTTTAGATCGAAATTTCGATTTTTCGAAAACAAAAATCTTCAAAACTCGACTAAATCGGTCGATTAACTGGTTGTTTTGAAGAGAATCGAACAGAGAATTGATTATCAGTCCTTAGAGCTTGATTACAGTGAGATTTGAGTGAAAAATCAGGCATGAATCGTTTACAATCGCGTGTGTATATATTTATGTATCTGAGAGAGTTCTCTATGACTTAACATGAGAGAAAGACTTAAAATGAAATAAGACTTAACATTTCTACTTTCTTGAATATATATACAAACGTGTGAATATGACTTAAAATGATTATGACTTACTAAAAACAAACTGTTATAAACATTATATACTCGATTATGACTTAATGTTATAAAAGAAATAAAACGAATATGACTTAAAATATATACAACCATACGATTATGACTTAATGTTATTACTAAGACTTAACTCATTATGACTTAAAATATGTACAAGACTTAACTTTGCTACCGATTATGACTTAACTAAATAAGACTTAATTATAAGACACGATTATGACTTAATACTAATAAGACTTAACTAATTACTAACGAATATGACTTAACTGTTAAGACATAATTCGTTATGACTTAAACTAATAAATGAACTCGGTAAGACTTATATAAACAAGACTAAATCTGATTAATATACCAAATAAGTCATACCGAACTAGAAAAAGATTAAAAACAAGTCATAATGCAGTTTAGATTTAATTATAAGTCATATCTACTTAAAATAAATTAAAGAGAATACAAATAAATTAAATAAACACACAAATATTTACAACTATTGATGCAGAAAAATATTAAAAAATAATATAATAAATTAAACAAATAATAATCACAAAAATAACTAATATAGATTATTCTATTAACGGAAATAAAATAATATTAATAGGACAAACATTACAAAACATTTAATAAAATATTCTAAGCAAATAAAATAAATACATACAATTATTCTAAAATTATAGAAATATGGAATAACAAATATTTAATTAAACAAAGTGATAAATACAATAACAATCAAGAAAACACAAGTTGATAAAATAATTAAACAAGTGATTTTATTCAACAAATATTCACAAACTAATCACTTGTTAATTATTAAAGATCAAACCTCAGATATTAACTAGATTAATTACTAGGACTGTTCAACAAACCCAATTCACCAACAATTTTGGTGAATGTGGATTCGTCGAGCGACTTAGTAAAAATATCTGATGTTTGTTCTTCAGTGGGTACAAACAGTAATTCCACTGTACCATTCATGACATGCTCTCTAATAAAATGATACCTGATATCTATATGCTTTGTCCTTGAATGCTGCACAGGATTGTTGGAGATTGCTATGGCACTTGTATTATCACACAAAATAGGAATATTTTGTAATACAAAGCCATAGTCCATCAGTTGATTCCTAATCCACAAGATTTGAGCACAACAGCTTCCAGCAGCTATATATTCAGCTTGGGCTGTAGAGTTGGAAACTGTTTGCTGTTTCTTGCTGTACCATGAAACCAATCTACCACCTAGGAATTGACAACTCCCAGAGGTGCTTTTTCTATCTACAACACTTCCTGCATAATCAGAATCTGTATATCCAACAAGATTAAAACCAGAATCTTTAGGGTACCAGATACCTAAATTAGGCGTACCCTTATGATATCTCATGATTCGTTTAACAGCAATGAGATGAACATCTCTAGGATCCGATTGGAACCTTGCACACAAGCACGTAGCATGCATAATATCAGGTTTACTTGCAGTAAGATAAAGTAATGAGCCTATCATACCTCTGTAGCTTGTAATATCTACCTTAGCAGAATTTTCACATGCTCCAAATTTGACAGCTGTGGATGATGGTGTCTTTGCTGAAGAAGAGTCCTCCATTTGATATTTCTTGAGAAGCTCTTTGATGTACTTGGATTGACAAATAAATATACCATCTTGCCTTTGACTTATTTGTAATCCAAGAAAGAACTTCAGCTCTCCCATCATGCTCATTTCGAATTTACCCTGCATTAACTTTGAAAATTTCTTGCAAAGAAGATCATTAGTAGACCCGAATATTATATTGTCCACATAAATTTGAACTAATATTGTATCATTCTTATGTTTCTTCGTGAAGAGAGTTTTGTCTATGACACCTCTAGTAAATTCATTTTCAAGTAAAAATTCAGAGAGAGTGTCATACCATTTCCTTGGTGCTTGCTTAAGACCATAAATGGCTTTGAAGAGAAAGTAAACATAACCCAATAGATTTGGATCTTCAAAACCAGGTGGTTGTTCTACATATACCTCTTCATCCAGCTTTCCATTCAGAAAGGCACTCTTGACATCCATTTGATAAACATTAAAGTTAGAAAATGCTGCGAATGCCAAGAATATCCTAATGGCCTCAAGTCTAGCCACTGGAGCATAGGTCTCATCATAGTCAATGCCTTCAGATTGTGAGTAACCTTTTGCTACCAGTCTTGCTTTATTTCTTGTTACTGTACGATCTTCATCAAGTTTGTTTCTGAATACCCACCTAGTACCAACCACTGTTCTATCTGTAGGTCTGGGTACCAGCTTCCATACTTCTTGTTGTTTAAATTGATTGAGTTCATCTTGCATAGCAATCACCCAATCAGGATCTGAAAGAGCTTCTTCAATTTTCTTAGGTTCCATTTCAGATAGAAACCCTGAATAATTACATTGATTTTGAAAAGCTCTTCTAGTCTTTACACCAACATCTGGATCACCAACGATTAGCTCAACAGGATGAGCTCTATTCCAAACAGTCTGTCTGGGAAGATTTAGTCTTGATGATTCGCCTTGTTCTTCATTGTGATGTTGAGTATGACTAATAGATCCTTCATTAGCTCCCCCTGAGTTGTTGCCAGGATGATTAGATGAGTGTTCAGAAGTATGAGTGGTGTTTTCAATATTATCATTATTTTCACCACTATTATTCTGATTAGACTCATCATTGTCATTGTTGTCATTTGCATCAGCAAAAACATCAGGTGGACTATCATCATCTGAATCTAGATCTGTCATATCTTCAAAAGATAGCTTTTCAGATGAATCTTCAGTTTGGATACTAGGGAGTTTAGTGTCATCAAATGTAACATTGACACTTTCCATCATCTTCTGATGTTCAATCAAATACACCTTATAAGCTCTTCTTTCATAACCAACAAAAATTGCTTCATGTGCTTTGGCTTCAAATTTTCCACCTTGATCATCTCCTTCTTTAAGTACAAAGAATTTTGCTCCAAATACGTGAAAGTATTTGAGTGTTGGTTTCTTTTCATTCATAGCTTCATAGGGTGTTTTCATCAAGTCTTTGTTGATAAGAGTTCGATTCTGAGTATAGCAAGCAGTGTTGACAGCTTCAGCCCAAAAATACAATGGAAGCCTTGATTCACTTAACATAGTACGTGCAGCTTCAATCAAGGTTCTATTCTTTCTTTCAACTACTCCATTTTGTTGAGGAGTTCTTGGAGCTGAGTATTGTCTGGTTATACCTTTTTCAGTACAAAAGTCATTCAAAACTGCATTCTTGAATTCAGTTCAATTGTCTGACCTTATAGCCCTCACTGGATACTTGGAATCCAACTCAATTAACTTGATGTGATCAATCACCAGTTGTGGAGTCTCATCTTTAGAATTCAGGAACAAGACCCATGTGAACTTTGAAAAATCATCAACAATCACAAGAGCATATCTTTTCTTTGACATAGACATCACATTCACTAGACCAAATAGATCCATGTGAAGTAACTGTAAAGGTTCAGTTATTGAAGACATATCAGTACTTCTGTGAGTTGCCCTTTTTAGTTTGCCTTTTTGACAGGCATCACATAGTCCTTCCTGTGTAAATTCCATAGAAGGTAAACCTCTCACCAATTCTCTCTTGACCAGAGAGTTCATCATCTTGAAATTTAGGTGAGAAAGTTTCTTGTACCATAGCCAACTTTCATTTGTGGATGCTTTAGAATAGAAGCAATTGATTTCTTCGGTGCTTCTAGTGTTCATGTTGGCTACATACAAGTTTCCTTTTCTGACTCCCGTCAGAGATGGTTGTTCACTTCTTTTGTGTGTAATCTGACAATTCTTTTTGTTAAAGTAGACTTCAAATCCCTTATCACAGAATTGACTAATACTGAGCAAATTATGCTCAAGTCCTTTTACAAAGGACACTTCTTCAATGATAACATTTCCAGCTTCAAGTCTGCCATATCCATCAGTTCTACCTTTGCTGTTATCTCCAAAGGTAACTACTGGGCCGACCTTCTCCACCACATTTGTCAGCAGGGTTCTGTCTCCAGTCATATGCCTTGAACATCCACTGTCCAAGATCCAGGTTACTCGTTCAACCTGTTCAATACCCTGCAATGACAAATGGATTAAACCTTCTTCGGGACCCAAATTTAATTGGGTCCTGCGGATTTAAAGTATTGACCTTTATCAGGCAAAACAACATTTTTAATTTTAACCTCTTTAGTCAATAAACATTTAACCTTATAAATAGATTTGAAAATCTTTCGTTTTATCTTGGGTATCCATGTTTCTGTAGCAGCAATAACACTTGTGTCATTGACTGGACATTTGACCTGGTAAACATTCTTGGTAACCTTTTGTTTAGTCTTAGGTACAAATGTCTCTCTCCTAACTTGAGGAGGAAAAGCAGTCTTTGATCGAACATTATTGTTCCTGTTCATATGCTGTCGAGGAGCAGTCTGTTTAACACATGCATAACTACCATTAAAATAAGCACGCATACTGTTAAAAGCACAAGACATACAATTGATAACACCACATGCTTTATGATTAGAATCAATGATAGGCATGGTATTTTTCTGTTTCAACTTATTATTACCTAATCCAGTCTTAGAAGAACTAGTTGTTTCAACAACTTTGACTGGCACTTTAGGTACATCTTTCTTGGATGAAACATTCGTTGTATTAGTGTCCTCAACAGATTTAGCCTTAACAAAGACTGTGACATCTTTCTTGGATGAAACATTCTTTGGATTAGCGTTCTTTACAGATTTATTCTTAACAAGGACTGCGCCATTTGCACTATCCTTATTTCTCATTTCTTCTTGGATAACCATAGAAAGAATATCTGGTGGTCCAGCATCAGATTGTTTAAATAGAGGTTCTTTAACATTTTTGAGCACATGTGGTATTCCCCTTTCTTTAGCACTAACAGGGTTAGGGGAATTTATGCCCAACGATCCAACAGCTTCATTGTAACCATACCCTATACCTGTTGTTCGTTCTACAACTTGATTGTTAAAAAACTCTTTGGAAACTTTAATAGAATTATAACAAGCCTTGACCTGTGTTTCAAGTTCAGTAATTCTGGCCATTTGTTTGCCTACAACTTCTAGAATAGCTTTCTCCTTTTTATAAAGCATTGTTATTTCATCTTTTTGTTGATCTTGATTAATATGCACCTTTTTCAATTCTGACACTTCATTTGTTAGGAATATGTTGTACTTGATGATAACTTCACAATCAATCAAATTGTTTAAGGTTTTGTAGCTGTCAACGGATGAGGATTTATAACTCTATCCGTTGACAGGTAGCTCATCAACGGATGAGGTTTTGTAGCACACTGCAGTATCTCTATGTTATCAGTTGATAGTGTTTTTATCCACAGTCATGTTGACTATCAACGGATAGGCAGAATAGGGTAGCCAATTGTAAATAAGCTATGCTATGTAATTCTGTCTAAGTGAAAGTGTATCAACGGATGAAGACTAAACTCTATCAACGGATACAACTCAAATCCACTCTATCAACGGATACAGCTCAAGTCCCAATATCAACGGATACTGCTCTATACATCATCAACGGATGTCAGTATACATCATCAACGGATGTCAGTGTACATCATCAACGGATAATCATTGACACTGATTTCTATGATTAGCTGGAGATTAGCAGTTGATAAGGACATGTTTGACTGACAGATCACATGAGTTGAAAGTAGATACAAAAAGCAGTATGGCAGCCATACTTTGGAAACACAGAAGAAAGAAGCATTCCATTTACACTATGAATACAAGAAAGGTGCAGGAGACATGTCTGAACACAAGGACAACCTTTCGGCTACATGTGTATTTGGAGTGTAGTAGCAAGTCAACTAGAATTAGATTAGTATTATCTTATTCCAGTAGTACTTGTAAAACTTGGGATATATAACCAAGTGTAGCAACTCTTTGTAGGTTAAGAAAACAGACATATTTGCTTAGGGTTTCTTGAATATCTTTAGAAGCAAAGAGTTGTAAAACGGCAGCTGTGTACATTTTGTATCACAGAGTTTTCTTCAAATAAAAGCTTCAGGTGGTGCATATTAACCACCTGATTTTATATGTGTTTGTGTTTAATTCTTACATTGCAATTATCTCTTCATAAGTTTCTGAAGTTCTTATCAGAAATTTATAAATATCAAGAATTGTATTCAACCCCCCCTTCTACAATTATACAAGTGTGTAATCTGGGAATAACAATTGGTATCAAAGCAAGCTTCTAACATATTTGAAGTTTAAAGATCAACACACTTCCAACATGTCTAAGAAGAATTATGGAGTGAAGATTCCAGTTCTTGATAGAGAAAATTACTTTCACTGGAAAGTAAAAATGCGTCTACATCTCTCGTCTATTGATGAGGGTTTTGTGGATTGCATTGACAAGGGTCCTCACGTTCCAATGAAGACAGCAACAAGAGTTGGCCTGGCTGATGATGTGCCTGACACTTTCATTCCCAAACCAGTTTCTGAGTGGAGTGTTGAAGATATTGCAGAAGTCCACAAAGACAAAAAGGCCATGAATATTCTGTTCAATGGTCTAGAAACAGACATGGTTGACAATGTTATTAACTGCACTACCGCCAAGGAAGTATGGGACATTGTTCAAACCCTGTGTGAAGGAACAGAACAGGTAAGGGAAAACAAGATGCAACTACTAATCCAACAGTATGAACATTTTCACTTTAAGAGTGGAGAAACATTGAATGATACATTTAGTAGATTTCAAAAGCTACTAAATGGTTTGAAACTGTATGGAAGAGTCTATCAGGTTAAAGACTCTAATCTCAAATTTCTGAGATCACTGCCCAAGGAATGGAAGCCAATGACTGTTTCTCTAAGAAACACTCAAGAGTACAAGACATTTACTCTTGAAAGGCTCTATGGAACTTTAAAGACCTATGAGCTGGAAATGGAGCAGGATGAAGAGATTGAGAAGTCTCAAAAGAAAAGTGGGTCAGTTGCACTCGTTGCCAATTTGGAGCAAAAGGAGGAAAGGACAGAAACTGCTAGTTCTACACCAAACAGGGAGGTTTGTAAAGGTAGAGCAGAATCAAGCAGGAGCAAGGAAAAGGTGTCTGAGGAATTGAATGCCCTTCAGCAGGATGAATTGGATGAGATAGATGAGCACTTAGCTTTTCTATCTAGGAGATTCTCTAAGCTGAAATTCAAGAGAAACTCTGGGATGGCCAAGCCATTTAACAAGGATTTTTCCACAAACAACTATGTGGATAAATCCAAAATTAAATGCTACAATTGTGGGATTGCTGGTCATATGATAAGTGAATGCAGGAAACCTAGATCTGAGAACAAGGGAAAGCCAACTGAGGTTGTTGACTATAAGAAGAAATATTTTGATCTTCTCAGGCAGAAAGAAAAGGCATTCTTGACCCAAGAGTATGACTGGGCTGTTGATGACAATCATTCTGATGATGATGCTGAGTTAGTCAACCTTGCTTTAATGGCTGATTCTGGAGAGCAGGAAGCAAGTTCAGCTAGCAATCAGGTATTTTCTACTAATCTCTCTGAGCTCACTAAAG
Source organism: Saposhnikovia divaricata (assembly GCA_036435485.1). Lineage (NCBI taxonomy): Eukaryota > Viridiplantae > Streptophyta > Magnoliopsida > Apiales > Apiaceae > Saposhnikovia > Saposhnikovia divaricata. The sequence goes on along the minus strand of CM071595.1, from coordinate 60,369,205 downwards.
AGGAATGCAATAGTGTTATAGATGAAATGTCTACTGAACTATATCACTTAAGTGTTACTCTTAAATCACTTACTAAAGAGAACAATAGAATTAAAGAGTCTAATCTGTTTTTAAGTGATAGAAATGCTGCTCTAGAATCTCAATTTCTAGAATTTGAGAAAATGAGAGTTGATTGCAATAATGCTAAAAGTGAACTTGAAGCTGTGTTAAAAAGAGAACTGATTTTAAAAGACCAGCTTGAAAAAGAACAAGGGATAATTGCTAAATTTCAAAGTTGTAGGAATGTTTCTCAAAACATAATAGAAGTTCAGGGAATAGAATCATTTGTGAAGGATACCTGGACTCAAAAGAAAAAGGAGCTAGAACCTGGCCTTGAGGATCTAGAGACTATTTGTGAATCAACGGATAGTGATCATCCGTTGACAGATGAACCGTCAACGGATGAGAGGTATCCGTCGACTAACAAAAAGTCTGTTAGTAAGAAGGAACTTAGGAAACTGGACATCAAGTATGGTCCAGTAAACAAGAATTTTGTTAGTGGTGAGTGCAGCAAAACCAAATCCAGTGGGAAGGCTAAGACAGGTGATTTACACAACAAAAAGGCTGTTGGTAAATCAGACAATGAAAAGGTAGAAATTGAGGGCAAAAAGAAAAAGAACAGAAATGGTAAGATAGGCATCAACAAGAAAAACAATTACTCTCCTGACAAGTTTGCTCCTAGGAAAACTTGTAGTAATTGTAATAGTGTCAATCATTTATCTTCTAATTGCAAGATTGTCAACAAGGCTCCTGTTCATGTACCTCAACCAATGCCATGTATGCCTGCAATGCCTGTTATGCCTGGTTTGTATCAAAATGCTAGTTTTTCAAATCCATATGTGAACATGCCATATGTGTCTAATCCATACTTTCAATCTATGAATGTGCCACAAATGTCATGGAACCTACCTAACATGAATAATATGTATGCCAATTTTCCACACATGCATGCATCCAATATTCATGCAAATGAGCATTTGTCAAACCCCATTACTCAAGCATCTACACCTAAGATGAAGAATGCTAAGAGTGCAAAGTCAAAGGCTAACAAGAAAGGACCCAAGGAAGCTTGGGTACCAAAATCAACTTGATTTGTTTTTGAAATGTGTGCAGGGAAACAGAAGGAATCTATGGTACCTAGACAGTGGATGTTCTAGGCACATGACAGGAGATTCAACCCTGCTCACAGAGTTCAAGGAAGGAGATGGCCCTAGAATTACCTTTGGAGATGACAGCAAAGGATATACTAAGGGATATGGCCTGATTTCAAAAGACAATGTCATCATTGAAGAAGTGGCTTTAGTTGAAGGTTTAAAGCACAATTTGCTGAGTATCAGTCAGATTTGTGACAAAGACTATGAAGTAAAGTTCACAAAAGAAGCCTGTGTTGTTTCTGCCAAGGAAGACAACAATGTGGTATTGACAGGCTTTAGAAAAGGAAATGTTTACATAGCTGACTTCAATTCAGCATGCTCAGAATCCATTACTTGTCTCTTCAGTAAAGCAAGTAAGGATGAGAGTTGGCTATGGCATAAGAAGCTGTCACATTTGAATTTTAAAGTTATGAATGATTTGGTAAGAAAGGATCTTGCTAGAGGAATCCCTCATTTGGAGTTTGTCAAAGATGGGCTATGTGATGCCTGCCAATTAGGGAAACAAAAGAAATCATCTTTCAAAAGCAAGACAGAGTCATCCATTGTTAAGCCTCTTCAATTGCTGCATATGGATTTATTTGGTCCAGTAAATGTCATGTCTATTTCAAAGAAGAAATACTGTCTGGTGATTGTAGATGATTTTTCTAAGTTCACATGGACTTTCTTCCTGCACTCCAAGGATTGTGCAAGTGAAATAATTATCAATCACCTCAGAATGCTAAACAATGGTTCTGAAGACAGAGTACAAAGGATCAGGAGTGACAATGGTACTGAATTCAAAAATTCCACAATGAAGATTTTCTGTGAAGAGAATGGAATTGTCCATGAGTTTTCTGCTGCCAGAACACCTCAACAAAATGGGGTTGTTGAAAGGAAAAACAGAACTCTCATTGAAGCAGCTAGAACAATGTTAAGTGAATCAAGATTACCAACATATTTCTGGGCTGAAGCTGTCAACACTGCATGCTTTACTCAGAATATTTCCTTGGTCAATCAAGCTAGAGGAATGACTCCTTATCAGTTATTAACCAACAAGAAACCAACTTTAGCTTTTCTACATGTCTTTGGATGTAAGTGTTTTGTGCTAAGGAATCATGGAGATAATTTAGGCAAATTTGAAGCAAAGGCAGATGAAGCTATTTTCGTTGGATATGCAGCAGGGAAAGCCTACAAGGTCTACAATCTAAGAACCAACATTGTTATGGAATCTGTACATGTTGTGTTTGATGATCAAAAGATTCTAGGCCTAAATGATGAAGGCTACCATGAAAAGTTGGAATTTGAGAATGAAGGTGAAGGAAGAATGTACTATGATGATGATGAGGAGAATGAAGATCATGACCACAAAAATCCACCTAGAGCTGTTATACCAACTAGAAGTGATGCTTACACTGAAAATGAAGCATCCGTTGATAGTCATTATGGAGCATCCGTTGACAGTCATTCTGCAACATCCGTTGACACTATTAGAGATGCATCCGTTGACAGAAATTCTCAAGCATCCGTCGACAGGCAAAATGATGCATCCATTGACAGTCAACTTCATAACTCAGCAAGGACAACAAACTCAGGGGGAGTTTCTCATGGTCAAAGTTCAATGCTAAATCAACATGATCATGGAAATGAAGCAACCTCATCAAGATCAAATCTTCCACCTGCAAGAAAATGGACTAGAAATCATCCATTTGAGTTAATCATTGGTGAATCAAATTCAAGAGTCCAAACTAGAAGGGCCACTCAAGCAGAATGTCTATACAGTAGCTTCCTGTCTCAAGAGGAACCTAAGAAAGTGGAAGATGCCCTTCTAGATCCAGATTGGGTGTTAGCAATGCAAGAAGAGCTAAACCAATTTGAAAGAAATAAAGTATGGAAACTTGTGCCCAAACCTGATGATAGAAGTGTCATAGGTACTAAATGGGTTCTCAAGAATAAGACAGATGAAAATGGCATAATTGTGAGGAATAAAGCTAGATTAGTGGCAAAGGGCTATTCTCAAGAAGAAGGAATAGATTTTGATGAAACTTTTGCTCCAGTAGCAAGACTTGAGGCAATAAGAATCTTTCTAGCCTATGCAGCACATGCCAATTTCAAAGTCTATCAGATGGATGTCAAAAGTGCCTTTCTAAATGGGGAACTGGAAGAAGAGGTCTATGTCCATCAACCTCCTGGTTTTGAGGATCCAGAATTTCCAGAATATGTATATCTTCTCATGAAAGCACTTTATGGTTTGAAGCAAGCACCAAGAGCCTGGTATGACACTTTATCTCAATTTCTTTTGGAGAACCACTTCACTAGAGGTACAGTAGATAAAACCTTATTTCATAGGGATATTAATGGCTCTTCAATACTTGTTCAAATCTATGTAGATGATATTATTTTTGGGTCTACAGATGAGAAGCTTTGCAAAAAGTTTGCCAAACTTATGCAAAGTAGGTATGAAATGAGTATGATGGGTGAATTAACTTACTTTCTTGGCCTACAAGTAAAGCAAGTTAATGAGGGCATTTTCATAAGTCAAACAAAATATATTTATGATCTCTTAAAGAAATTTGACTTAATGGATTGTACATCTGCTAAAACACCTATGGCCACTGCAACTAAGCTTGAGTTGAATACTAAGGAAAAGTCTGTGGACATCTCAAGTTATAGAGGCATGGTAGGTTCACTTTTATACCTAACAGCTAGTAGACCTGATATAATGTTTTCTACTTGTCTTTGTGCTAGATTTCAAGCTTATCCTAGAGAGTCTCACTTAATAGCTATTAAAAGAATTTTCAGGTATCTCAAGGGAACACCAAACCTTGGCATTTGGTACCCAAGAGAATCTGGTTTTGATCTAACTGGCTATTCAGATGCAGATTATGCAGGTTGCAGAGTTGATAGGAAAAGTACTACAGGTTCCTGTCAATTTCTAGGAAACAGGCTTGTGTAATGGTTCAGTAAGAAACAAAACTCAGTCTCCACTTCTACAGCTGAAGCTGAGTACATTGCGGCTGGAAGCTGTTGTGCACAGATTCTATGGATGAGAAACCAACTCATTGACTATGGTCTAAAAGTTGAGAAGATTCCAATTTTCTGTGACAACACAAGTGCTATTGCCATCACAGGGAATCCAGTGCAACATTCGAGAACCAAGCACATTGACATCAAATACCACTTCATTAGAGAACATGTGATGAATGGTACAGTAGAAATGCACTTTGTGCCAAGTGAAATGCAGCTTGCAGATATCTTCACCAAGCCTCTTGATGAATCCACATTCACAAGATTGGTAGGTGAGCTAGGTATGCTTAACTTGTCATAATTTCTAGTGATATTTGATTTCAATGATTTGAAGCTGGAAATGTGTTTTGATTTACTTGAAAGTTAAAACTTTCAGAAAAATTTTCTGCAGAGATTTTGCCTAAGGCAAAATTAGCTTATCAACGGAAATCCTTTATCCGTTGATAGTATAAACACATTACTAGATTTTTGCATGTCAACGGGTAACAGGCTATCCACGTCATCAACGGATAAACTGTATCTCAACCGTTCATTCTATATCCGTTGATATACATATTTTTTTTAACCGTTGGTAACCGTGTATATCTAATCATGGCTGTACTTATTCTCTTTTTATTTATTATTTGACAGTTACTTTTGACCAATGGAGTAATTACTTTTAATTATTTCATTTTTAATTCTTGAAAAATATAAAAGGCGAACTTGTACTCTCACATCTCACTTTTATTCATTTTCAAGCATATCAAAAGTTAACTGCATCTTCTTCCCTAAAACTCTCTGTAACCAAAGTTCAAACACTTCAATGGCGCCTATTGTTAAGATGATGTCCTCCACTGGGTTTACCTATGAGAAGAACAATTTCGCGGCCTTTGTTGACACAGTGAATGCTCCAGAAGCTTACCACACTTTGATGAGTTTCGTGAAGAAATGCAAGCTGTCATATGCTATGACGGCTACCACTCCCTTAATCCACGAGGTAATTGAAGAAATGTGGACATCTGCTGAGTACAATGGCACAGACGGTACAATTGCTTTTTCTTTAAAGGGTAAAAACTATGTGGTTAATTCTGATGTAATAACTGCTTGTTTAAAATTGCCTGAGAATAACTGTCTGAAAGTACCTACTGATGCTGAAATTGTTGCCATGCTTATTTCTATTAATTATGCCCTTAGTACTGAAAACTTAGGGAAAATTGCTAGAAAAGGAATGGTTAAAGAATGGAGCTACTTCTGTGATGCCTTCATTAAAACTTTTTCAGGAAAAATTAGTAATTTTGATGCTGTTACCCAGTCCATGCTAACAATGATGTGTATGCTTTTAAATGATAAATTCTATAATTTTGGCACATTAGTTATGTATGAGATAGCTGCAAAGTTGGGTAAAAAGGAAACTAGGAGCAAGAATATCTACTTTGCTAGATTTTTAATGCTCTTAGCACTGCATGTGTCTGAGAATAAGCTATCCATTGCTAACCCGGATAGCAAGTTCCAATGTTTTGTTCAGGAGAAGAGAGTCTTAAGTGACCTGATTCGAATGAACCTCAATGCAGGAGTACAGTTGGTATATCTACCAATTGTTCAGGTAACTATCTCTAACTCTGAAACCCCTATCTCCAACCCCCAAATTTCTTTGCCTTCTAGTGTCACAATGGAGTCTGTAGTTGTGACCAAACAGGCTCCTACCAAAGTGACCAAATCCAAAGTTCCAAAACCACATTCTAAAAGGCAAACCTCAAGTGTCTCTCAAAAGACACCTGTTGTAAAAACTACCAAACCTCTTGAGGGGAGTGTGAAGGTGGTAGTGAGTGGTGAGGGACAGGGTGAACATCAAAGAAGCCCTAAGAATAAGGGAGGAGAGATGAGTGCAACCACCATTTCAGTCTCTCAAAAGACTGCTAATGTAACTACAGGCCAAATTCTAGTTACACTCTCCCAAAAGAGTGTGACTACTGAATCAAGTTCCCCACAAGGAACACTGCACAAGAGGGTTAGGGACACATATAGCCCAATCTCAAAAACCTATGGAAGAAGAGTGAAATCTAAAACCACAGGGGAATCACAGGGTGCACACACTGTACAGGAAACTGTACCTTCTCAAACTCAGTTTGATGTGGCTTCAATAAATGTGGAGTCACAGCCCCTTGATCTTAATCTTCAAATCGATACACATTACAATCCACCATCACCAACTCCTTCTCTGGATGTGGATATGATATCTACATCAATTCCTGATTCTCCATCTTTAAGATTCTTGGAGAAGCCCCACTCTATAATTGGTGGTCATCATCTTTTAGATGATTTGTTGGACCATCAATCTTCCCTTCCAGAATTCTCAACACAGACTGTGGCCTCGAACTTAAAATCAATCTCCACAGATTCAGTGTTGGTTTTCTCTTCAACGGATATAATTATTCCTTCCTCAACGGATATCCTTCATCCGTTGACAAGTGTTTCTCCATCAACGGATGCGCCTCTATCTAGCCATCCGTTGACAGCTATAACTACTTCATCAACGGATATTCCTTATCCGTTGATAACTCACTCTACCACTGCTATATCTGACATTCCAGTGTCAAGTGTAGAGGAGTTCTCAGTAGTTGAAACACTTTTAGGTTTGAGGGAAGGGAGTGAGAGGCTGCCTTGTGAGCAGGCAAAAGGAGAGATAAATAATGAGAGGCTGGCCATTTCTTCCGGTCAGGCAAAAGGAGAGTTTGAGAGTACCACCTTAGTAGGTGAAGGTGAGGGTGTGAGAGGTGTGAGCCAAGGGGAGCCCTTGATGCAAGAAAAGAGAGATGAGGGGAGAGAAGGGACTACAGGAGAGATAAGGATGGAAGAAGCAGCCATTGCTAGTGAGTCAATGGGGGTTGAGGATGCATCCAAGGAAATGGAATTTCAAAGAGAATATCAGTCCATGATTGACTCCATTTCTTTGGATGCTGAAACCTTTACTCACCCTGTTCCTGCCTATCAAATTCTGGCACAACAGGGCAATGTGGAAGCAGAGGAGGCAATGCACCTAGTGCACACCTCACAATCTCTACTTAGAGCTAAGGAATCTATAGCAGCTCTGCCAACCACTGCTGAGAGTGATGAATTTGACAATTCTGAAGATGAAGACAGCCAGAGCTCTGAAGATGAAGGTGGTAGCAGTATTCATGATTTTGCATTTGCTCAAAACTACACCTATCATCAACTTGATATGGAAATCATAAGGCAATATAAATCTGCCCTGGCTGAGCACCCAGAAGCAGATCCACAGAGAAAGGTTGTTCTTCAACAGGCAATTGACTCCCTAAAGTTACAAAAGATGCAAATGGTGATTCAGAGATCCAATTTAGAGGAGGTCAAACAAGAAATCAAGAATGTGAAGATCTCTGTGGATTCCAAGCTAGAGCAACTAGCTCCTACAGCCACTCAGATGGTGTTGCAACAAAGGTTTGTCAAAGAAGACAACCTGGCTAAATCTGTGCAACTTCTCACTTCAAGAGTGGAAAAGATGGAATCCCAGATGGAGCAATTTCTTCAACATCAGAAACTGCAAACCCAACTGCTAGAAAGGTTAGTTGCAGCCCCAACTTCTAGTCAAACCCTTGATGCTAACAAAAAGGGGGAGAAAGTGGAAGAGGCTGTGGCAACTACAAGTCAAATCTTAATTTCTGAAAGAAGGGAAGCAGCAAGTGAGGGGGAGCAGCAGCCTACCATAGTGGTCAATCCACAAGAATTCATTGTCACAGCTTCCCCCAGCAAATCCAAACCTCTATCTGAAGAGTTTGATCTTTCAAACTTGACAGAAGAAGAAAAGCTAGCCAAAATTGAAGCTCTCCAAAAGATGAAAGAAGAAAACTATGAAAGGATAATGAGGACAGAAAGATTGATCAATCAATCTATTGCATCAAATCTGTTCTCTAGCCAAACCTCAGCTCCAACAATATCTACAACAATTCTGAAGGTGCTCACTCCAGCAATTGTGGCTCCTACATTCTATGATGCTGAGCCTTCTCATGTTAAGGAATTTGAACCCTACATCAAATCAAGACCCTTCTCACCACCAAAAGCAAATGGGAAGAACAAGTTACAACTGGACTTTCCATTTCCCAAGGATGATGAAGAGAAGTTGATGGGTAAGGCAATCAAGGAATTCAAAGAGAAGACTAACAGTTGTGTAAGAGAATGGATGGCTGTAATCATAAGGAATGTAAAAGTTCTAAACATATCCAACAGCCATCCTAGATTTGTTGAAGCCAAGAGAGAAGAGACTTCAAGGCTGCTAAGAGAATCTCAACCAAGCACTGAATATCTATATGAAAACTCAGATGAGAAGCAAGCAAGGCTGGCTCAAGAGTTATTGGATGAGGTAGAGGATGAATTGAGGGAACCTGAGGAAGTCCCCAAATTCAAAAAGAAAGGGAAATCAGTCCCCAAATCCAAGAGATTAAAATCACATGCAAGGAGGCCTGTCTCTCCGGAAACTGAAAATAAAGAGACAGTTGGTTCATCACAACCTATTGATGTGAAAGTATTCAACCCAGATGTAAATTTCCATGGTGAGCCTATAGTACCTAAAGAGGAACCAATGAATCTTGACTCCATTGAGGTTCCTTCATTCTTGCTGAAGCCTCAACAGAAGCCTACACAGAAGAAAAGGAAACCAAGGAAGCAACCTTCAAAGGAACCAATTCAAGTTGCTAGAGTACCTGCAATTGTCAGGCAGCCAATCTTGGAAAACAAGGATGATTTCATCTATCAGGCAGATATTGAAGAATACTCTGACATGAATCTTTATCTGGATGAATTGTCAGAAGTAAGAGGAATTGACAAATATAAACATTTGCCTGAAAGATTGGTCTTTGTATACAAGGGAGGAACGGAAAGGACATGGCCACTACAAAAGGTTCTTGGAGAAAATTATCATACCTTAACCAAAGTGTTCTCTGCAATCAAGAGATACACAGGGTTCTCCAAGATAGCAAAAGGGGATATACTGGACAAAATAGAACAAATAAGGAGGGATTGGAACTCACCATCAAGTCTACCAAGGAAAATGAAGATCCCATACAATGGACAGAATATCCACCTCCAACCTTTCTGGATGATGGAGTTCAGGGATGAAGATGGTAACAGGAGATTCTTCAGGTTAGAAGACCAACTACCAAAGGCTAGTTCTCAATACCTGAGATGGCTACAACAGAAGCTAAATCCAAAGGTAGATGAAGAAGATGCCTTCTATAGGCAACTCCAAATACAGATTGAGTCCAACTCTGCCAAGGAAGGAAAATCAAGGGTGATGCCAACAAGAGGAAAGAAACAGTCCTAATCTGCTCAGTCTAGAGGAGCATTTCTCTGTAAATTTCTCAAACTTTCAGTTTTTAATTATTGTAGCTTAATACAATTTATGTATTGTTCTTTATATATCTTTAGGAATGTTTTGTTATCATCAAGGTCCTGAATTTATGCTTTATTGCCATCAAGTATAAATTGGGGGAGATTGTTAGGAATATGTTGTACTTGATGATAACTTCACAATCAATCAAATTGTTTAAGGTTTTGTAGCTGTCAACGGATGAGGATTTATAACTCTATCCGTTGACAGGTAGCTCATCAACGGATGAGGTTTTGTAGCACACTGCAGTATCTCTATGTTATCAGTTGATAGTGTTTTTATCCACAGTCATGTTGACTATCAACGGATAGGCAGAATAGGGTAGCCAATTGTAAATAAGCTATGCTATGTAATTCTGTCTAAGTGAAAGTGCATCAACGGATGAAGACTAAACTCTATCAACGGATACAACTCAAATCCACTCTATCAACGGATACAGCTCAAGTCCCAATATCAACGGATACTGCTCTATACATCATCAACGGATGTCAGTATACATCATCAACGGATGTCAGTGTACATCATCAACGGATAATCATTGACACTGATTTCTATGATTAGCTGGAGATTAGCAGTTGATAAGGACATGTTTGACTGACAGATCACATGAGTTGAAAGTAGATACAAAAAGCAGTATGGCAGCCATACTTTGGAAACACAGAAGAAAGAAGCATTCCATTTACACTATGAATACAAGAAAGGTGCAGGAGACATGTCTGAACACAAGGACAACCTTTCGGCTACATGTGTATTTGGAGTGTAGTAGCAAGTCAACTAGAATTAGATTAGTATTATCTTATTCCAGTAGTACTTGTAAAACTTGGGATATATAACCAAGTGTAGCAACTCTTTGTAGGTTAAGAAAACAGACATATTTGCTTAGGGTTTCTTGAATATCTTTAGAAGCAAAGAGTTGTAAAACGGCAGCTGTGTACATTTTGTATCACAGAGTTTTCTTCAAATAAAAGCTTCAGGTGGTGCATATTAACCACCTGATTTTATATGTGTTTGTGTTTAATTCTTACATTGCAATTATCTCTTCATAAGTTTCTGAAGTTCTTATCAGAAATTTATAAATATCAAGAATTGTATTCAACCCCCCCTTCTACAATTATACAAGTGTGTAATCTGGGAATAACATCATTTCCAAGTTTAGTGCTTAGCAGATCTAGTCTATTATATCCAGTTTGTGTATTATCTAAGGAATTGTATAGACTACGAATCAAATCAGTGTCAGTAACAATTACCGGTTTGTTGTGATGATCAGATGCTTCATCATTTGCTACCAACGCAAAATTTCCATATTCTTCATCTTTGCTGTCCGTGTCATCCCAACTCTTACCCAGTCGCAACATAGGCTTTTCCAGGTTTCTTCTTCTCATCAGCAAAATCTCTTCTTTGAGTTTGCTTGGGTTTCTGACATTCAGTGGCAAAGAGCCCCAATTCGTTACAGTTGAAGCAACGAATCTTGCTTCTGTCAACAGCGCCAGTTTTGTATCCTCCCCTGTTACTAGAGGAAGAAGAGCCTCCACTCTGGAATCTGTTATTTGACTTGAACCTGTACTTTGGATTTCTTCTGAATCTGAAGTTGCCAAATTGCCTTACCATCAATGCCAGTGATTCATCTTCCAGTTGATCTAGCTCTTCCAATGATTAGAAGTCTCCACCATCCTGAGTAGGTGGTGTTTGACCAAGTTCTACTTCAGTCTTTTCCTTGTCTGAGCTGTAAGGTAGAACAACCTTAGCTTCCACTTCCTTAGGTACCTCAACTACAAGAGCTGTAGATGAACTTGGCACTCTTCTTTTACCAGAGACCTCCCTCTGCTGTACTTGTTCCAGTTCATAGGTTTTCAGAACACCAAACAATCTTTCAAGAGAAACCTTATTCAAATCTCTTGATTCTCTGATGGCTGTAATCCCATGTTCAAGATGAGTGGGCATAGTCAACAAAAACTTCATATTAATCTCCTTCTGTGTATATTGCTTGCCATGAACTTGCAAGTTGTTGATTATTTTGTTATACCTTTCAAACACTTCCTGAATACCTTCATTAGGGCCAGCTCTAAAGTGTTCATACTCAGAGGTTAAAATCTGAAGTCTTTTTTCCCTGACTTCATCAGTTCCTTCATTGATAGTCTCAATAGTTTCCCACATGTGTTTTGCAGTTTTACAATTCATCACATGACTGTACATCACAGCATCCAGGGAATCTATTAGAATAAGTCTCAAATTCTTATCTAGGCCTGCGTCCTCTTTTTCATCAGGAGTAAAAGAAGCAGCAGGCTTTGGAAAAGATGATGCAGGTGTTACAACAATTCCTCCAACAATAGATTCAGATACATATTCTTTTGGAATTATAGGTCCGTTCTGTAGAACACCCAAATATTTAGAATTTGCGACATCAAGAAACAACTCCATTTTATTTTTCCACATTGAATAATTGTCCTTGTTAAACATGGGAATCTTAACAATGCTTTTTGAAGACATGATGAATTTTTAAGTGAGTTAAAAATTCGAGATAGATTTTTGACGGAATAAAATTAGGATCTTGATTTGTGTATCAATCAATAGGCTTTGATACCAATTGTTAGGACGACTATGATTGTAGAAGGGGGGGTTGAATACAATCTAAATCAATTTCTCAAAATTTATTTGTTAAATAATTTTCACTTAAACGAATATTTTTTGCGGAATAAATTGACACGGATTTCAAGTTGAATATAACTGTATATTAACTTGATGTGGTATTACAAAATCAATCCAAACTGTTATCAAGTGTTTAATAACTAATTAGAAAATCCGACATGAACTTTTCTAATTTAGTTAATAAATCTCAAGATAAGTACTAGGAAACTTAATTCGCTAGTAATACAAGAATCACAAGTAGACAAGTTCTATAGGATAGAATATTACAAAGATGATGAACTTGAATTTATGTGAATTAATTTGTTCTTGATGTTCTTGATATTTGAGAGAGAAAGTTGCTGTGTATTTCCAGGAATTCCGCTGTGTTCTGTTCTGTGTTGATTTCTGCTGCTTCTGCTGTGTTATATAGGTCTGTACTGATTAGATATGACTTAAACTGCTTCAAGACCTATTAAATCAGTTGTCAGCATGACTTAATCTTGCTCCAAGACATAATTAAACCTTAGATATGACTTATTTTCTGTCGGTATGACTTAGAAAATGTGTCGGTATGACTTAATCTTCAACAGTGTGGTCGGTATGACCTAAACCACTTTTGTCGGTATGACTTAATACCTTTCCAGAAATATCTTGCTTCGGTATGACTTATTTCCCTCGGTATGACCTAGCAGCTTTGATGTCGGTAAGACATAATTCCTTGCAGTAATCAGTATGACTTAATTCTTCTACTCGGTATGACTTAGACTTAAGTCATGTCGGTATGACTTAACTTAAGTCATACCGAACCAAACTCAGTCATGACATAATCTATTCAGCATTTAATTAAGTCATATTAATCCATTTAATTAATTAATGATTAATCAATTCATAATTAATTGATACAATAATTAACTTAATAAATAAATTAATTCTATTAGAATTAATTCATTAATTAAATCAATTAAATGATTTATATCAATTACAAATGAATTAAATTAAATCAATAACTAATTAATTTAATTCTCCCAAACCACGGAAAATAATAAAGAATTACCACTGACTTATGTTGACGTTCGATGTACCGTCTGGTTCATGAACGACTAACTTCAATGATGCTTCTTCACTTCTGACTTTAAGCTGTGGTTTATTTCTTCTCTCAATTTTCTTGTACTTTGATTGATTTTCAATCTATCACTCGAAAAATCTCTGTCACTGTAAATGAATCCATTCACTTCAATGTTATACTGAGGCTTGATCAGATACCTGATACGTCTTCCAGTGTGAAACATCAAAACTATAGATTTACTTCCTTCTTTCTTCTGACAGATATTGCTTCCTGAGATTCCTGTGATAGATCATACGGATATTTACTTATTACAATTTGGTTTAAGTTGATTAGGATCCTCGAACTACAAATAGGCTGATTCATATGCCTTTCACGTATAAACCTCGAACAGCCATTAAGGCTCAGGCATTGGCTGACTTCGTGGTTGAATGCACCATTAAAAACCAAGAAGTCGGGGGGCAGGAGATGGTAACTACCCCTAGGAAAGAGGATAAGGATGAGGAACTTGTACCTGACCTGAAGGAGTATTGGGTGCTCTATTTTGATGGAGCATCAAAAACAAAATCTAGTGGTGCAGGTTTAGTATTGCAAAGCCCCGATGGTTTCACAATCGAGTATGCTTTGAAGTTGGACTTTCCAACAACTAACAATGAGGCTGAGTATGAAGCCTTGATAGCCAGGTTAGGCTGGGCCAGAATAATGAGGGTCAAGAATCTCAAAGTTTGTGGGGATTCAAGACTAGTGGTATCGCAAGTGAATGGTGAGTTTGAAGCTAAGTATAAAACTATGGTAAAATATCTGAGAGTCGTGAGAGCTGTTATGACCCAGATTGAGGAGTGCTATGTTGAGCACATTCTGAGAGAAGAGAACGTTAAGGCTGATGCTCTGTCTAACTTCGCTTCTTCTGAGATAGAGAATTATTCAGGAAGTGTTTACTTCCAGGTCTTAAAAGCCCCAACCGTCAACTCAAAGTTGGTGGCTCCGATAGATGTAGGTAGCTGTTGGATGGATCCTATCAAAGCCCATCTGGAAACTGGATGGCTTCCTAGCAATACATTGGAGGCACGGAAGCTGTCAGTGAGAGCATTGAGGTATACCTTGATTGAAGGCATCCTTTACAAGAGGTCTTTTGTCATTCCATATTTGAAGTGTTTGAGGCCCCAAGAGGCAAGGGAAGCTTTGGAGGAAGTTCATGAAGGAATCTGTGGACAGCACTTGGGGGGCAGAGCCTTAGCTCACAAGATAACTCGTTTGGGATTCTATTGGCCAGAGATGTTGACTGATGCACAGAACTATGTTAAGAGGTGCGATATATGCCAGAAGCATGCCCCAATTGTAAGGCAGCCTCCTGAGATGTTGACATCAGTTAATTCTCCTATCCCGTTTGTAATGTGGGGAATGGATATACTTGGCCCTTTCCCTGTAGCCTCAGCACAGAGGAAGTTCTTGATAGTGGCCATTGACTACTTCACCAAGTGGATTGAGGCTAAACCTTTAGCCAAGATAACCACCAAACAAGTTTCCCAGTTCTTTTGGGAGAACGTAATTTGCAGATATGGAATCCCACAGATACTTGTGACGGATAATGAACATAGTTCAACAATGAATAGTTTAGAAAGTATTGTGAAGAGATTGATCTTCGTTTTACTTCAGTGGCTCATCCACAAGCTAAAGGTCAGGCAGAGGTAGCCAATAGGATTATCCTTGATGGACTGAAGAAGAAGGTCGAACGTTCAAGAAACACTTGGGTGGATGAGTTGCTACCTATACTTTAGGCATACCGCACCAGTTGTAAAGTGACAACTGAAGCAACCCCGTTTCTATTGGCTTATGGAGCCGAGGCAGCTGTGCCCCTTGAAATTATGCATGGATCACCCCAAGTTGAGGCATATGAACCGGAGACTAATGAAGAAGGCATGAGACTAGCCCTTGATCTGATTGACGAGGTCAGTGATGAAGCAAATGCCAGGAATGCAGAACATCAGAAGAGAGCATCTTTCCATTACAACCAAAGGGTTCAAGAGAGATTCTTTCAATAAGGTGACTTGGTTCTAAGGAAAATAGAGGCCTCTGGAGTTGGTCAGAAGGGAAAGCTAGCCCCCAATTGGGAAGGGCCTTATCGAGTCAACAAGACACTGGGACGAGGATCCTACAAGTTAGAGACATTGGAAGGAAACGAGGTACCACGTACCTGGCATGCTTTTAACCTAAAGATTTATTATGTTTAAGCTATCCTCGTAAGGACTTAGCTTTTTATCTATTTAATAGGAGAAGTAGAAATAAAGGTTCAATGAAACAATTTCAGGGCCTAATGCCCCGAGTAGGAGACATATTATCTATATAAGGGTTGAACTCATTTTATCAACATTTTTCGACTGCTTAATAAAGTTTGTTTGGCTTTTCTTCTGAGTCACTTCTTTTGTTAATATAAACACGAAAGACAAATGTTGAACCAGCTTATGAGTTTAGTACCAGCCAAGGGGCCAAGTACCCGAAAAATTCTAAAGCTTAACAAACTATAAGCAAAGGCGAGAAAATAAACACAAAAGAAACTAACTGCATAAATAGTTAAGTTAAAAGGTTACATAAATAAAAGCCCGAAGGATATTGAGTTAAATTGCAAAAACAAGAGTTCTGATAAGCGAAGGATAAATAAATAAAGCTTAAGAGGCCTTAGGGACCTCTTTAGCATGAGAACCATCCTCGGAGCTGGTGGCTATTGTGGATCCATCCGCAGCAGAATTAGCAGGACTGGACCGAACCAGAGGAAGTTTAGGATCCAAGATTGAAGTAGTAGCATGCTTCTTGACCAGAGCATCATCCTCCCCGAATAGCTCTTCACTGGAACCTGGCTCATTAACTAATAATGTGGTAGGAAGATGAGGGCTCACAAAGTTCGAAAGCTGGAATAAGCCAGGATGGCTCCTCAGAACAGCCTCAAGAGCCTTGTTCCACCCCTCAGTAAACTGACTAGGAAAAAGCATCTCATCATGTTGATCCATAAGACTCTTGTACTCAGCTGAATCCAAGTAGTCATCAATCAGCTTTTCCTTGTCGTCCTTCAATGCCACCAGCTCTGCCTGAGCACCAACCAACTCCTCCTCTTTCATTTTCAGCTGCTCCTCTAGCTGATGGATGTGCAGACTCCTCTTCTGGGACTCAGTCTCAAATCCCTTGGCCTTTTCCTTCCAAGCCTTGGCTTGGTGGAGTAAGCTCTGGAAATGGACGTTAGCCTGTACAAAAACAACAGAGTGGTAACACAAGAATAAAACAAAGAATATGAAAGTTTTGGAAAAATAAAGTTTGAGACTTACAACAGCTAGAGCTTGAGATCCGAGTGCTTCTGACTCCCCAATACCTCCGTTCATGACTAAATCTTTGTAGTCTGGTGGGGTGATAGAATTCAATGACCAGTCCATGGCATGCTTGGTCGATCCCACGACAGAGTCCCGCTTCCTGAAGCCCCAAGAGGGCCTAAAAACAGCAGATTGGACGTTTACTTGAGAGCTCCCCTCCAAGTCGGCTATATCACCAAATCTAAGGTCAACTTTTTGGACCTTATGAGCACGTAAGAAGCCGGGATCAGTTCCTTTTTATCGAGGATCGACATTCCTCTTTGCCCGGACCATCCTGGAAGTTTCGGTATCAGGATTAGGGGAAGCTTCCACAAGCATCTTTGCAACTGAAATGACATAAATGGAAACACAATTAAATAAGTCAAGCATGAAAATAGAAAAAAAAAAGGCAGGAAAGAAAGTTACCCCATTCAGAAACTTGTGAGAGGCCTACTGCCCTCAGAGATTCTTTATTTATGAGGCTTTGGAAGGTTATAGACATACCATCGCCTTTGGTGAAGGTGTCAAAAGCAGCTTGATCCTCGGTACTAAGGGTGATCCCCTTAGCATTCCCATCTGAAACCTTCTAAAAGGTTTTTCTAAAGAGAGTACCCCAGTCACCACCCTCCCACTCAAGAAAAGCAAACTCTTTCTTCCAGCCAGGGTTGTTGTCTGGTACTGATTTACCAGTAAAGATAGGGGGACTTTGGGACGAAGTTTGATATATACCCAACCAGAATATATAGCAGGGCTGTTGTAAATTTGGAAAATTTTGCGGAAAAGGGCAACGGATAAAGGAAGGTTTTGCCTTAGGCACAAAACCATAAAACACAGGATTATTCTCCATGCGTTTGGGGGTAGTTGACAAGGGCTTCACTGAATGTCAGCTAAAAGGCGGGGGATGAACTCATGAAAAGGGAAACGGAGGCCCGCTATTAAGCACTCCTTATAGATACACAAAGCATTAGGCCTCCAATGACAAGGCCTGTCACCTGGCCCAGCTGGGACAAGTTTATAAGGTTTTCTAATTTTATATAACTTGTTATATCTAATAATTTCATCAGAATCGTGATATGTATTACAACAATCATACGCATCTAACTCGGCTAAGGAGGGATAGTCGTCTGCTCGTTCATTTAATATATCTAAAAGAGATGTGTAAGAAGAACGAATTTTGATGGTACCTTTGGAAGAGGATGAGTTCATTTTCATAAGGCGAGCTTGAGCTTTGTCCGCCATTGATGGCAGCTTGAGATCCTCCACTTAAAACGGAGAAGACGGCCGGAATTGGCCGAGAAAACTTCGACGGAGACTTGAGAGAAAATTACTAGCTAAAAGTGAGAGAAGTGTGGAGTAGAAATGAGAGTGTGAGAAGTGAACTCTCCACTCTCACTCTTTTATAGAATTCTCTAACCGGTTGAAATACTTGCAAACGGTCAAAAAACCTATAATGACCGGTCAAAATGATAGAATTGACCTGCTAAAGGCCCGTGAAGTCGGCCCAATTTGAAAAGGCCCAATTCTGGAATGTTCCCTAAAAATATCTAAGATATTTTGCAAGAAAAATCAGAAATATTTTGGAAAATATTATGGAAATCATCGAAGCTTCTGGAATTGGGCTAGGTCAAAACTCACTTAGGCCCATAGGCCCAACAAAACATGAGACTCAATAAAGCAGGCCCACTAGCCAAGAAGGCCTGGATATCGATCAGAATTTTAGTCGAATAGATCACAAATTCTAGTCGAAAATACATTCGACAAGAAGAAATTTTGACGCTTAATTCGATCAGATTCCTGGTCGAAATGACCAAGAATCCTGATCGAAAATGTGTTCGACAAGAAGAAATTTTGACGCTTAATTCGATTAGAATCCTGGTCGAAATGACCTAGAATTCTGGTCGAAAAAGCCTTCGATCAAAAATATATTTAGATGCTTACTTCGACCAGAATCCTGGTCGAAATGACTAGGAATCCTGGTCGAAAAGGCTGTCGACCAAGATATATTTTGACACTTAATTCGACCAGAATCCTGGTCGAAATGACCAGGAATCTTGGTCGAAAAAGTCTTCGAGCAGAGAATAACTGAACGCATACTTCGACCAGAATCCTGGTCGAAATGACCAGGAATCCTGGTCGAAAAACCTGTCGACCAGGGATTCACAAAGGCCTTAATTCGACCAGAATCCTAATTGAATTCCTGGTCGAAAATCTTGGTCGAAATAAGTGATTCCTGGTCGAAAATTGATACTAAAAATTGATTTTTTGAAAATACCTGTGGGTATTGTACAACTCAAAAAAAAAAAAAAAATATATATATATATATATATATATATATATATATATATATATATATATATATATGATACGGGAAGTACTATGGATGATTCCTTCATATGAAAAAGGCAAAATTCAGTAATCAAGGTTATTACAAAATTGCTCAAGCCTCGAACAAGGCAAATCGTCGTAAATGTGTAGGTCGCTCCACACTTTACAAAAGACCATATTCGTGAAAACTAGTGTACGATTATATACCCTGGCCCAAGTCTCGGAAAAGACCGTTGAAACTTCAAGGAAAACCAGATTAGTTTTCCTAGAAGTTGGGGGGCAAATGATATGGGCTAAAAGTAAGCCCTAAAGACACATTTAATGTGGCATTAATTAGACCCAGTATGGTCCAAGCGTGGGGCCCATTAGATGGCCCAAAACCCCAATTAAATATTAATTTTGTAATTAATATTAAGGGTTAATTAACAGCTGGGAAGTACAAGTCAATTAAGGATATTATCTCTCCAAAGAGTAGCCTCCAAGGCACATAGTCATACAAGGAAACAGACTCCTACAAGAAAGGAGTCTAGAACCTTCCTCAAGGTTGACTTGCCCACTAAGTCACCTAACCCTACTATAATTCTGAGGCTTCTCAGCCTATATAAAGGGTCAGACCCCTCACCCTCAGAACTACATTTTTGGCTTGATCTTTGACATTCATCAAAGTACGTAGACATCTTGTGAAGGCAGATTCAGCCACAAACACAAGAGCAGCCTTTAAAAGCACGAAACTCACGCACCTTAGTATTAAATACAATCAAACCCTAGCCACAATTTAATAACGTAATTTTTATTACACAACAGATATAAATGGAATGAACAAATTTGAACTTCAATTAAGTTGAGTCAAACTTTTATGTTTGAATCAATTTGAGATAGAAACGAAAAATTTTGTACATCCAAAATTAACAGGAATTCGAACCATGACAATCATTTGATTTAAATTATTCTCGTGAAATAGATTTAAATTACAAACCCTGCGCATTAAGAGCATCTCCAACGGTATTGGTTAAAATGGGTGGCTAAAATGATATAAAATAGTGATTATGTAAAATTTATTGAATCTGTAAGGTGTTGTACTCCAATGGAGTTGGCTATAATGATTAGTCATATTTTAAAAATAGCAAGTTATTATTATTTCAAATTGTTAAAAATAGAATGTATTATTTTAATATGGTAATATTGATGATGTGGAGTTTTACTACAGGTCTCTAGAGATTCGACAAATATAGCCAATATGATAGGATTTTAGAGGATTATCTAAAATTTTAGATAACAGTAATGTCCCGTTGGAAATGATTCTTTTTTATACAATATCTATAATTTTTATTTAAGGCATGTTTGACACACTTTTAGCTAAGGGGTTTCTATGGTTGGAGATGCTCTAAGTTTACTAGAACAAATAGATATTTCTAGAAAAAAAAAAAAAAAAACTGACACAAAATACACTAACAATATTAATGATTTTTAATTTTATGTATTCAACGATTCACATATACGTCTAATTTAACTATCTTATACCAAATCAATATTCGACGCTATAAGCCTATAACATTATCATCATTGAAATATTTGCTATATTGAATTGGACAACCCAAACACAACACAAAGAAAAAGAAAAAATGAGCACTTTTTTTAAGGATACTCATGATTAATCGTTTCTGCTTATTTTAGCAGGAAAAGTGAAGTTCCTCCGAGTTGGAATTGCGTGCTCCTTCAACCAAGTACCAGTAGCAATATTAAAGTCTAGGGTATCCGTCCTTTGACCATTGAGTGCGCAATAAAAGAAATACGACCTTTTTTGTCGGGAGAAAATGGATGTACATTATTTGATTATTTAGAGAAATTGTTCGATTGAAATGTGAAAAATTATGAATTTGAGCTCTAAGTTGTACCTTAGTTTGTCATATGATACTTGTTTTTTTACACATTTCAAGTGGTTACTTAAAATTATTATTTTAAAATATTTTATTTTAAATAAAAGTACATACAAAATAATTTAATTAAAAAAATTAAAAATAATAATTTTAAGTATCCGATCAAAATAGTATGTGGGAAAAATCAAGCATCATATAAGAAAATGAAGAGATTTTATCTAACATTCATGTTAGTAAATTAATTAGAAATTGAAATTTTGACACAACGTAAACAATTGTTCCCTCACTTTTTTAATGGTGATTTATACTTTCCAGAAAGCGAAAATTATAACTGCAAAATATTTTGCGAATAATTCACATGTTGTAAGAGAAAACGAGAGTGCTCACAGATCCCGAAATTAATTGTAGTATAAAAGAGAAAAAGGACTCTCATATATATACCAAGGAATTTTTCCTGAGATACAATACAAAATAATTAAAAATTTATGAATTTATTAAAACACCCACTCCATTTTTTCATATAAAATATTGGTATTTTAGGGAACTTATCACAGGCTCTCTAATCTCGTATAAAATAACATGTCAATGCTTTGGTACAGTTTAGTTTCTTTACAACTTATTCTCGTAGTTCAGATATTTGAGTACAGATGGTGACATGGATTGTTGTTTGTCATTCATTATCTGTAATCCCCTTCACTCAAGTATAGTTCTCCTCCTCAGTTAATACTCTTTAAGTATAAAATAACATGTCAATGCTTTGGTACAGTTTAGTTTCTTTACAACTTATTCTCGTAGTTCAGATATTTGAGTACAGATGGTGACATGGATTGTTGTTTGTCATTCATTATTTGTAATCCCCTTCACTCAAGTATAGTTCTCCTCCTCAGTTAATACTCTTTAAGTTTTACGTTGCTTTCATTCTGAGATTCTAATAATATGCAGTTGTCAACTTGTTGCGTGATGTATTTGTAGAACACCGATCAATCGAACCGACCTGGTTGAGTCCTGATCACACATACTTTTTTCTGTAGCTATTTGCGTTATTCGACAAAAATGTGTTATGTTTGGTCGGGATGAATGGAACAATAATTATACGAATTGAATAATTGTGAACAAAATTGAAAGTGAAATAATTAGCATATAAAGTTTATATGATGAGATTTGGGATGGAAATGAGTAGAAGTAAGAATGTTGCATTCGTCTCCAAATTTATGCGACAGAGCTCAGTTTATTTTTATTTGAATGAAAGCATATGAATATATGAACATTTACCCTTAAATGGTACATATTTGATATTCCCTTCCATTCCTTCCTAATTTCATTCTTTTTGTCCGTTTGGTTGAATGAAACCGATGAAGGAATAAAAAGAAACCTGGGTACAAAAAATAGAGGCTAAACAATTGATGTACTAGATAAGAAAGAAGAAAACAGAGTGCATGATTTTTTCATAAATTGTAGATTATCTTCGAGTCGTTGGAATGGAGTAAAGAATGAAAATTACAAATATTTACCAAGAAAATATAACAAATTTCATTTCATTGCGAACGACTTTCTTTCCGTCCGACTTAATGAAGCATTATTGTAAGGTAATTATGCCTCAATACACATCTCTCTGACTCTCTCTCGTTTTTTGTCCGATTTGTCTTGATTTTCAATTGATGACTTCTTTCCCATTGTTCAGTCATGAATAATATTTGTTGTTAACAAGTCGAATCCGAATCTGATTATTCATTTAAACTTGTTGTCCGTGGGTCTGGCAGTGGACGTGGTCGAGTTCTGTCCTCTTGAATCTTTTTATCATATGTAATCTGCTTAGGTCAGCACCTTGGTAAGGTGATCTCTTTCCTTGATCGGACCAAGAAAGGTATGTA
Organism: Saposhnikovia divaricata; assembly: GCA_036435485.1. NCBI lineage: Eukaryota > Viridiplantae > Streptophyta > Magnoliopsida > Apiales > Apiaceae > Saposhnikovia > Saposhnikovia divaricata. The sequence continues at coordinate 60,346,530 of CM071595.1, read as the reverse complement.
CTTGATGCAGATACTGATGTGTCGCCTAGACTTTAAAAGTGCAGGAGTCTTTGCAATAAAATGTGGTCCGGTTGAGGATGATGAGTCCCTGTCCTGCGCAAGATGATATCGTGGGATGCTTGATCATGTTTTAGCAATCCTGGTTCCTGGAAATTATCACAAGTTCAAGGTAAGTCTACATAGACACGTCTCTTGCCAACTATGTTAATTTTAGTCATATGAATTTAAAATTTTAACTTGTTATGCTCCAATGTTAACCCACAACAGTAAAGTGATGAACATGAGCTGCATGTTATATAAGAATGATGTATCAACTCTGTTTTAGCACTATGCATACACTAGTATAGTTTGAGTAAGTTCAGGTCTATAGATATATAAATTTGTCTCTTCTAGCAACGCGATTGAGATCTCACTGATTGCCTGTTTTTACCTAGATGATTAATTGCTCGAAAACACTAGAGCACTAAATTATACTCGTTTTCGAATAAAATCAATTATACTCAATGACTTGTTTATCCAGCCTCCAGGAACCGAGAAAGTAGAGCTCATGTTAAACATTCTCCTACATGAGTTTCGCAAGTTTAAATGTTAGCCTAATCAACATTATAATGGAAAATCTCATGAAAAGACTTGTGAGCTAAAAGAAATGATATTTACTTTCATTCTACTTATTGGTAACATATACTCCCTCCGTCCCAACCAAATGTTTACATTTGGTTTGGGCACGGAGACCAAGGAAAAATGTAAAGAAGGAGGAGAGAAGTAGGAAAAATGAGTAAAGTGGTGGGACCCATCACTATATAATGTATAAAATGAGTTAGTGGAGGAAAGTAGTGGATGTAGTTGATTTTTATATTATAAAACTTTACTATTTTAGGAAAGTTTAGAAATGTAAAGAATTGGATGGGACATCCCAAAAAGGAAAGTGTAAACAAATGAATGGGACAGAGGGAGTATTTTGGAAGTACATGTAGGCAAAGCCAGAGGAGAGAACACCTTCGTTGGCACTTCAGCTGGGTCAAGTAATAAAATCACAAGTCCTTTCTGTTTCTTGTTGGCTGTATCAGGTAGTCAATATGTCAGTAAGGAAAGAAAGGTACAAAAATTAAGGGGTGTTTGGGGGAACTTTTTTCCAGAATAAGTCAACTTATTTTAAGACAAAGTTAGAGATTCCTAACATTCCAACTTATTTTCCAACTTTTTTTTGCAACTTATTGAATGTCAAAGATACATTTAACATTTGTATAAAAAAAAATTATCAAAATATAAAATTTTTACCCGAAAATAAGTCATAAGTCGGTATAATTAAGTTATGCCAAACAGGCCATAAGTAGTTTCATGTTATAATGTCCTCCTGACTTAATTAATTAGAAATGGGTCGAGAAGTAAAAAATTCTTAAAAGAAGCAAGAGACATGTTTACACCTATGATCTATAAGCTAGTCAAGGTTTTCGATATTATTCAAGTTTTTATGGAAAAAAGGATCCAGTCGTTTATTTCAATTTTCTTGTTGGACACGCGTATACTCTTCACTTGTCCACGAATCCTCACTTTTTTTTTTTTCTCACAAGTTTCTACACGCGTATACTCTTCACATGACATGCTATATGTTTCTTTAAATTCTGTTATATCACACTATCAGCTTCTGTTGGTGTTGATATTGTTTGTTACTCACACTGGGGGTAATCAAGAGGCAAACATATTTCCGAAACTGAAGCTATATTGTTGTAATAAATAACGTTGTCTTGATCGACTTTTTAAAAAATTATTTTGCTTCTTGATCATACATCTTTCGTCTTAAATTGACATTTGATGATTGTTGAAACACACGAGATCACGTGCTAAACGCTAGGGAATTTTCTGAAAAAGCATGATAATCTTGTTCAGATAAGTTTCCTAGTTTTTTAGATATTGTAAGCATTGTCTTTCCAGAATTCAGTGTAAGTATTGTTATTCCTTGAACTGTACTGTAGAGTGCCCTGGTACTTATTATACATCAACTGCTGCTAACTTGGTACATTTAGTAAACATATTTATTGTAATACAAAAACTACATATATTAGTGAGTTCATATATCTGTATATGATTTGTGTCCTCCTCCGGTGCAACTTGATTGTTTTCCTATTTTTATTCTATTTTTTATGTCTGTATGAGTGTGGCTTGTGAAAGACTTTACTTACCGCTTTGTTTTGCTTTAAAAAAAAAAAAAAAAAAACCTCTTACCCTCGTTTATCAATATCATGGTTTACGCGAGAGGATTGTATATCCACTAGGCTCTTGGGATCATTTTGACCCTAATAAGTCTGCGGATCATTTTTATCAAACAAGATTTTACTAGTGAAAGTATAAGCTTACTTTGAACAGGCTCCTAGTCGTCCATTTGTGTCTGGACGACTGGACCTCAATGCCTTGTGTTACACATGCCTTTGTACTATAACCAAGTTGTTCAAATCTGTATTTGGTTCTAAAATTATTTACAGAATGTGAACAAGACAGAAGTCGTAGTGGCTTGAAGAGTTGGAAAAATAGAGCTGAGCAAGCCACTGTCCTCAAGCAGTAATGATAAATATACTTGAAATAGCAAAGCCAGATTGGGAAACCTCATACTCAGAAAGTGATAATTGTTGGGGTGGCTTTGAGTAAAAACGAAGGTTGGCCTCAAACACATTATCACTTCTTTTTTCTAACTCCGATATTATTAGGTTGTTAGCCGAATGAACCACCAAATTTATTCCAGCTATATATCTCAATACGCTCGAATAGTTAGCTTTATATATCAGCTTTGGAGATTTTTTAACGTCGATGCCTTTATCGACTTTTTTACGTACCTGACATCTTATCTTCTTAATTCAAAACTTCTAGGAAAAATTGATTAAATTTTACATTATGAGTGTAGACATAATTAGAGATTTTTTCATCTAAAACAGCAGCAGCCCGAATGAGAGATTTATCAGCTTGCTGCAGGCCTTCATACAAAAACTTTGTATTTTCAAGAATGACTTGATGAATTGATTCACATATTACTTGGGCCCAAACCCTAAAAGGGCCAAGGGGGGAACTTATCAACTTATATCTTAGTCAAGCCGGAAGATTTGACTAATGTTGTCAATTATCAAATGTTTTACGAACATAATATTAAAAAATATTTTTATTAGTTAAGATTGATGTGAGAATTTAATAGTTTTATTTATTTGTAATTAATTAGAACATGATAATATTAATACGTGATATTGAATAATTTTTCTTTTCAGTTTGGCATCTTTAGTAATTTTTCAAAAGTTTTATATAAAATTTCAACATAACAATTTTATTTTACTTGTGTTTACAATCTAAGATAAGAAAGAGTCCGGTACGATATTTTATAACATACATTTGACTTAGACCATGCCTAAAGATAATATGTTTGTTATGCATTGTTTTTGTTTAACAGTTTAAGTTACCCAAATTTATTGTCAAGTGACTACGGTATCAAATTGCAGAGTACTAACGCCCTGCTCCCCAATTTTAAATGGGGAAGATAGCCGATGAAAATGAAAGCAACTAGTATATATTACTTGCATTCAAATTTGTGTTTCCAAGTTTTTTTTAAAGAGGAAAACAAGTGAAATGGGATGTAAATTCCTTATACTTTCCTTCAAAACTTTCACCCCAAATGTGGGATGAAAAGGAAAGCAAGTGAGTGTGATAAATAAAAAAAAGAAGTTGATATAACAAATACACCCTTATTACTTAAAATGTAACTTCTAGAAAAAAAATAAGATTGTAATTTAAAAACAAATTTGAGGCTTTCCTTCCAATTCGAGAGCACGTGAATGAAAATAATTTTATTCTTTAATTATTAAACTTGCTCCGATTGAAACTCATTACAATCCATTTCAGTTACTTTCACTTGCATTTATTTGCTTTCCTTCCTTAAAAAACTCAGGAGGAGGACGTAAGTTTAATATTTATACGTATTTGGAAAGATAAATGTCAAAAGTACTTATATACGAAAGTTTCGTGTTACAGAGAAGTTTTTCTGCTTCTCTTTCTGTCTTGTCATTTTGGGTGTTTCGGAAGTTTAACTGTGAGTCTGTGGTAGTCCATCTGGAGTCTGGACCATCCAAATGGTATGATGCATGTACAAAGTTAATGAATAAGAATTGTAATATGAGAATTGTAATATGTTCTTTGTATATTGAACATTCTTCCATTAATTGTATCTGGACGGAGCTAGAAAGTCAAGCTGGTTTGGACGAATTTTTTTTCCCCTCTTCATAACTTATATATTAAAATAATTTGTTGTTAAATAAAATAAAAAATTATTATCAAAATTTTTTAATTTATGAATATACTTAAATTCAAGTATTAAAATTCAAAATTATGATGAACATCACAGATCTTATTACTATATTCATAAAATTTATGTAATTTGAGGGGGCAAAAACGAAATATTACAATATTTTAACATTAAAATATGAATATTTAAATTTTTTACATAAATTTTACTACTAATTTCATGATTACACGGGATTTTGGGGTGGCGCCGCTCCCGCCTGCCACCCCTTACCTCGCCCCTGATCCTGAAAATCTTGTAGTTTTGATATAAGATTCATAGAAGAAATGTAAAGAACAAGAAGATAAACACTCAAAGTATCTCAATCATAACTGGAGAATCAACAATGTATTTAGTGAATTTACAGAGAATCAACAATGTATTTAGTGAATTTACAGAAATGATAGCTCTACTCTCATAGTTATTTTGTAGTGATGCTATCTTTTCTTAATGACTAAGCTAAACAGAATTATATCTACAAGTCTCTATATATATGATTATGCTGCTGGCAAGAGAGAATCGATTGTAACAAACTCGTGATGTAACTAACTCGTGCTGAGCTGTAGGTGGTGAGCTGAGCTGGCAGAATTAGTTACTCCAACACCCCCCCCTCAAGGTAGGAGGTTCATGAGACAATGGAGCATGAAATCCTAACTTGGATAACAAATGCTGAAACTGAACAGATGGAATAGCTTTTGTAAAAACATCAGCTAGTTGGGATTGAGTAGGCAAATAAGTAAGATGAATTAAGCCTTCTAGCACATTGTCTCGAGTGAAATGGCAATCAATCTCAATGTGTTTAGTTCGTTCATGAAACACGGGATTTTTAGCAATGTGAATAGCAGATTGGTTATCACAGTGAAGTGTGACAGGTTTAAGATCATGAACACCTAATTCTTCAAGTAATCTGACCAACCAAGTAATTTCTGAAGAAGCAGAAGCCATAGCCCTATATTCAGCCTCAGATGAAGAACAAGAAATAGTACTCTGCTTCTTTGATTTCCATGTAATAGGTGACTGACCAAGCAACAGAACATAGCCTGTGACAGACTTTCTAGAGTCTGGGCATGATGCCCAATCAGAATCAGTAAAAGCCTGCAACTTAATATGAGTATCAGCTCGTAGAAGTATACCTTGACCAACAGAATGATTCACATATCTGAGTGTATGCAATAATGCTGAAAAATGAGAAGTCCTAGGACTCTGCATGAATTGACTCAAAAATTGCGCAGCATAAGCAAGATCAGGTCGTGTGTTAGTCAAAAAATTAAGTTTGCCAACCAATGATCTATATAACTCTGGATCAGAAATAAATTGACCATCATCTGCAGATAGCTTAATGTTCAAAGGTAGAGGTGTAACTGCCTTCTTCGAAAGATCAAAAGATGAGGAATCATTAAGAAGTTTCAATGTGAACTTTTTCTGACTTAAGAATATGCCAGAAGCAAGATAACCAACTTCAATTCCAAGAAAGAAATTTAGCTTGCCTAAATCTTTAATAGTGAATTCTTGGTGTAAATAAGATTTCAAAGATTGAATTGCAATCAAATCTGTCCCAGTAAGTATAATATCATCAACGTATACTGCAGCAACACAAATCAAATCTCCAGATCTCTTTATAAACAAACTAGAATCACTTTTAGACTGTTGAAAACCTTGAAGTAATAATGCTGACAAGAGTTTAGAAAACCATTCTCTCGAATCCTGTTTAAGGCCATAGATTGATTTAATGAGCCTGCAAACCTTATTACCAGGATTAGGGATACCTTCTGGTACCTTCATGTAAACCTCCTCAGATAAAATGCCATGCAAGAAGGCATTATTAACATCAAGTTGATATAAAGGCCACTTATTTGCTGCTGCAACTGCCAATAAGCATCGAACAGTAGCCATTTTGACAACTAGAGAAAAGGTCTCCTGATAATCAATTCCAAACCTTTGATTATATCCCTTTGCTACTAATCGAGCTTTGCACCTTTCCAAAGAACCATCAGCCTTGAGTTTAACTTTAAAAACCCATCGTGAACCAATGGCTTTCTTACCTGGTGGTAAGTCAACTAATTCCCAGGTTTGATTTTTATTAAGAGCTTGAATTTCTAAATTTATGGCCTCAATCCACAAAGGATGAGAGGCGGCTTCCTTATAAGATGTAGGTTCATGTATATCACACAACTGAGAAATGAATGATTGATGTTCAGAAGGAAGAGAAGAAAACTTAACTAAGTTGCACCAATGACCATTAAAATGATTAGCATTGTTACAATGATAATCATTTAGATAAGAAGGAGGTTTATGAGTTCTGGAAGACTGTCTGACTGGTAACACAGAAGAATCATTATGAGAATTTAAAGAAGAGTCAATATTAGAACTAATATCAGATACTAAAGAAGAATCTGTATTAGAACTATTATTATTAAAAGAAAAATCAGAATGGTCTGTTGCTGTGGAAGGTGTGTTTAGTATAGGAGAAGAATCTGAGGAATCTCGGAGAAAATCCTCAAATGTGGGTGAAAAAGAAGTAACAGCAGGTAGATAGATAGTGGTGGGATAAGAATTTAGATCAAATATTGAGCTAAAATGGTAAGGAAAATGTTTTTCATGAAAAATAACATCTCTAGAAACAATAATTTTCTTAGATGTCATATCTAATACTTTATATCCCTTAGTATGGACAGCATAGCCTAGGAATACACCAGGTACAGATCTAGCATTAAATTTGGTTCTATGAGGTTTAGGAGTCCCAATAAAACATAAACAACCAAATGCTTTAAGGTGATCCATGTCTGGTGTTTTATGAAACAGCTTAAAATAGGGTGTACAATTATTGATACTCTTTAGAGGCATTCTATTAATCAAATAGGTTGCACAAAGAACACAATCACCCCAGTATTGAATTGGTACCTTAGACTGAAAAGAAAGAGCTCGAGCTGTCTCCAAAAGGTGTCTATGCTTGCGTTCAACCACTCCATTCTGCTGAGGAGTATAAGCACAACTCTTTTGATGAATGATTCCTTTCTGATGACAAAACTGTTGTAAATCACCCTCACAGAAATCTTTAGCATTATCAGACCTGATGCTTTTAATACTAGCTTGAAATTGTGTTTCAACATATGCAGCAAATTTGATTAATACTGAAGAAACATCATATTTATGCTTTAATAAATGAACCCAAGTGTATCGACTGAAATCATCCACAATGGTTAAAAATTGATTATAGCCATCTGATGTTTTAGTACAATAGGGTCCCCAGATATCCAAATGTAACAACTCAAATGCAGAATTAGTTTGAATACAACTAGGAGAAAATGCTAGTCTAGATTGTCTAGCTGCAGGACAAATCTGACAAATAGTATCTATCATACAAGATTTAACATCAAGCTTTGGTTGTAATATCTTCAACTGAGCAAAAGGAATGTGACCAAGCCTTAAATGCCATAACTGTGTGTCTTCAACAGATGAACAGCAAATCTTTGAGAAATTTGAGCTTTCATTCAGTTTAGTTGATTCAATATTGTAGAGACCTGCCTTCTCATTACCAAGAAGAATTGGAGGTTTCTTCATGAAAAGGTCCTGAACAAAACATTTGTCATTAGCAAAAACTAATTGACATTTAAGATCTTGGCATAACTTTTTCACTGAAACCAGATTAAAATGGAAATCTGGAACATGAAAAACATTATGTAAATTGATGTCTTTAGTCAAAGAGACATTTCCAACATGAGTGATCCTAACTTTCCTCCCATCAAGAACAGTAATAGTATTATTACTACCTTCAAATGGTTAATAATCATCAAATAGATTTAGATTAGAACAGATACGATCTGTACTACCACTGTCTAGTATCCAGCTGGTGTAAGAACTTGTTAACAAGCAGAGATTACCTGCTAAAAGAGCATAAGAAGGACTAGACTTGTCATTAGCAGAAACTTCTTGTAACTGTTGTTTATTTAGCATCTCCATGAGTTTAGTATATTGCTCAACGGATATAGAATTACTTCCTTCTGAATTAGCAGGTGAACCATCAGATTGACAAGAAATAGCAGCAATTCTCTTGTCTTTGAATCCTTTAAAACCAGGAGGATAACCATGCACCTTGAAGCATCTCTCAATACTGTGACCAGAGATTTTGCAATTAGTGCAAAAATATTGTGATCTTTTAGCTGAATTTCCTGTACTTCCTGCAGGTTTAGCAGAATTAGCATTGTAATTTTCAGGATTCTTAAAAGCATTAGTACCAGGGCCATTAGAAAACTTCTTTGACTCATTGAATCTCCTCTTATCTGCATAAAAAGCCACTGATTCATTTTGTTGCATTACTTGAGATAATTCTTTATGCCTTTCTTCTTGTGCAAACAGTCTGTAAGCATTAGTCACATTTGGCATGGGATGTTGCATCAAGATATTAGCTCTTACTGCAGAATACTCTTCACTTAACTTCATCATGAATTGCAACATCCTCTGTTCTTGTTGCATTTGATAGACTCTTTGTTCAAGATTACAAGTGCACTTTAGACAAGTACATTGTGGTAAAGGATTTGCATCACTAATCCCATCCCACAAGGTTTTGATTTTAGTGAAAAACTCTGAAACATTGTCATTCCCTTGTTGTAGATCAGCTAGTTGTTGCTCTAGTGAGTACACTTGTGTCATTGAAGTATATCCAAACCTTTCCTCTAAATCAGTCCATATCTCTTTTGCGGTCTTAAGAAACAACACACTTTTAGCAATTACATCATCCAGATTGAAAATCAACCAGGAGTAAACTAGATCATTACACCTATCCCAGGCTTTAGACTCAATAGATGTATTATCTGTTGGTTTAGCAATACTTCCATCAACAAAACCTAACTTGTTCTTTGCTGAAAGAGTCAAAATCATAGCTCTCTTCCAATTATTAAATCCATTTCCGTTGAATTTTACTGAGACTAATTGTGTCGAACTCGCATCAGATGGATGAATGAAGTAAATACTATTTGGATCTTGATTAGGAGCCTTAACTGTTCTATTTTCATCCATATCTAGAACATCTACTTATTCAATTAACAGTGTAATCTCACTTATGCAACAGAATCTTTACCAAAACAGCAGAAGAAATTGCAATCAGTTACACAAAACTTCAAGTAACAATCTCCAGATTCTATAGAAAGAACTCGTGTACGAAATCAATCAAATTATATGAGATCTGAAACAGAAAATCACAAGAAACACCTGATTGCGATGAGATTTAGAGATCAAATTCGTGATCGTTGATCGAGATATCACGTTCGTAAAGAAAATGAAAAAATGAGCTCAATCCGCCATTGATGAACTTCGAGAAAGACGATGAAGATCGTACTGCTCTGATACCATGAAAATCTTGTAGTTTTGATATAAGATTCATAGAAGAAATGTAAAGAACAAGAAGATAAACACTCAAAGTATCTCAATCATAACTGGAGAATCAACAATGTATTTAGTGAATTTACAGAAATGATAACTCTACTCTCATAGTTATTTTGTAGTGATGCTATCTTTTCTTAATGACTAAGCTAAACAGAATTATATCTACAAGTCTCTATATATATGATTATGCTGCTGGCAAGAGAGAATTGATTGTAACAAACTCGTGATGTAACTAACTCGTGCTGATCTGTAGGTGGTGAGCTGAACTGGCAGAATTAGTTACTCCAACAGATCCCATTGGAATCCGGTGAATATGTTTGTTTAGTTGTATTTCCATTGTTTGCTTCCTTCACCACGAGTTTGATTGTGTAATTCTTGTTGACAATTTATTTTAGAACCGACGGATATTTTCCTTTCTCCTTTTTCCTATTTTGTTGTCAACTGAAGTTGAAATTTATGTTGTTGTTGTTGTTGTGACATTGAATATTGTATGTAGTTAGTGTCATATCTTTGTGCATGACTATAGAGATCACCACACCCGTGTAGGAGCACTATCAGATCTAGTTTAAGAGTTTTTATTGTTCAGTAATCAGAAATGCGTTAGAAATCATATATGTATCTTATTGCGGGTTGAATTTTTGATAAGAATAACTTCTTATGGTAGTGGTCAATTGTACAGATTAAAATCCTTACCCACCTCAGCAGTAACCGCTATCCTACAATGCTAGTGATATGCAAATGAAGTTGGTGCAGACCTTTGTACAATATCAATCAAATAAATACGTTGTCAAACACACAACTGATATGTGTGAAGTAATTTTTCGAGATTTTGACCATTTTATAGAGGAATCATATGTTAAACTCCTTCAACCGTGTATAAACTTATCCCTAAAATCAGGAATGTGCTTGCTATACGTCTTTATTTCCGTGCCAGGACATAATAATTGTGTGTTTTTCTTTGATCTAACTATGTTGGACAAATGAACTAGTGCAAAACTTGGGATTGATTTGGTTTATTGTTTAGTTTAGCTATTATTATATAGTTCATTTTCAATTATGGTGTATCTGTTAGGGGGTGTACGCGGTGCGTTGCGGGTGGTTTTTGGCGATTACGGCGGTTTTCCGATTTTGGCGGTTTTTGAAATTTTCAACCACAACCGCAATTGCGGTTGCGATTATTCGCACTTGCGGTTGCGGTTAATGTCGCGGTTATGCGGTGCGGTTTGCGGTTCAACCACCTATTAAAATTTGTATAAAAATATATTTTTAAATTTAAAAAATTTGATATTTTTTGTGACTAAAACTTTCATAAATAATTGGTGATATTTCAAGACTAAAAGTCATGAATACAAAGAAATGTAAACCAACATAATACAAAAAAATATGATGTATAAGCCTAAGACAAGAAAAGACAATGGGATAAGTCCATGACAAGAAAAGGAAATGTAAAACTAACATAATTCAAAGAAATAAGATGTAAGGCCCAAACATCAATGCTAAAGAATTAGCGCTAAGACTTAATTATATAATATAATATATGATTTATATATATATTGCGGTTTGCGGGTGCGGTTGCGATTTTGCGGTTTTTCAATATGCAAATCTGCAGCCAACCCGCAAGTATGCGAGTGATTGCGGTTGCGATGTTGGGGTTTTTCGATTATGGCGGTTTTTGCGATTGCGAGTGGTTTGCGGTGCGATTGCGGTTTGCGGATAATTTTTACACCGTTCATGTCTCTTATTCTAATTTTTTTTAATTACTTCATGCCCGCTTCTTGGTCATCATTTTTCTAATTAAATCTTCCATCTTTTTTTAATTGAATCATATTATAATAAACATTTCATTGTTATGCTTATATACTCCCTCCATTTCATAAAATCTTTCTTGTTTTGACTTTTAATACTGTTTATTATAAGCGGTTGACTAATAATTTACGCATAATTTATAGGACAAAATATAGTCATGAGTGATCTTGTTGGATTCGTATTTATGAGTACTTTAATACAGTGAAGGTTTTATATTAAATACTAATACGAAATTAAAGATATTAACGATTAAAAGTGTGTGTTGGCAAACGTGTTCAAAGTAAACAGGAAACGTTTTTAGGAACGGAGGGAGTATCATATTTTTTTGTGCCAGTAAGACCTGGTGTGAATTTTGTAAGAGTGTCAAGCTATTACTTTCCCAACTAGGTGCAAGTTACAAAGTCATTGAATTGGACGAGGAAAGTAAGTATGATACATTTGCTTTTTGTCCGAAAAATTTGAAGCTTATTGTGAATTGATTGTCAATACAGTAGTCAAAATTGTAAATAATTGGGCTAACTGTAATAGTTGGGCTATGCATATATAGGTGAAGAAACTGTTACATTGACGTCCCCTCTCTTTTGCTATAAATAGCATGCATCACTGAATGGAAAACTCGCACCGAGCAATTCTTTCTATGCTCTTAATCTTCTCTATCTCTGTCTCTCTTTGTTCAAGTAGTAATATATTAGTAGTCCCTTTAATTATTATATCTAGTAATTTATAACACGTTATCAGCACGAAGCCCTGCCGGAACTGAGAAGGTATAATTTTATTTATATATACATATATGGCTAGAGCACCGCCTACTAATAACTAAAATATATATTGTCGGAGCACCGCCTACTAAAAACGGTACCATTTAATTTTGAGTAATGCCGAAATACTGTGGGAACCTTTTAATTATAATTGTCATTGATATACCAATTGTTGTTATATATTAACTGACCTTTATCTACATTGTTGTTAAAATGGTACCATTCATCGAAAGATATTGTGGGAACATTGTATGATTATTATTTATCGTAAAATAATCTTTGTACATGAACTAACTTATGCAGGATTTTTCTACCTAAATATATTTATCAGTCGGAGATAATGTATACGCAAACATCCGTATGGCGGGTGAAAATCCATTTATTGTTCTATACATAGATCTGTTTATAATATCAATGATAATAATGATATATACATTTATTATTACGTATTTGTTAACGCACCCGATTAACTAGGATTTATGTAATATTTATATTGATGAATTAAATTTAATAATTTATGTGTTAAATTCAGATTTAGTATGACAAACCTTACAAGCTTATCGTTCGTTGCATTGGACATTCTGGAGATAATTATTTGTCATGGGTACAAGATGTAAAACTACATCTTGGTTCAAAGAAATTAAGTGATACGATATGGCAGAAAATACAGCCACGGTTGAAGAAAAATTTACCTCTATTATTTTTCTCCGACACCACATGCATGAAGATTTAAAATCTGAATACCTAGAAGTTGAGGATCCTTATATTTTAAAGGAAAATCTAAAAGATAGGTTTGACCACCAGAAACTAGTTTATCTGCCTGCAGCTGAAAATGATTGGGCAAATCTAAGACCTCAGGATTTTAAGACCTGGGGCCCGTTCGGTTTGTTAAGGATGATTTGGGTCTGGTGTTAGTGAACGATGATGATATAAAGGAGAGGTGGAGTAGATATTTCTATAGGCTATTTAATGAGGCTAGGGGGAGCGAAATCGAAGTGGAGCAAGGAGTAGGTCGATCTTTTGAGGGAGCTAACAGCTACAATGAGCATATTAGTAAAGAAGAAGTCAAGGGAGCCCTGTAGAAGATGGGAAGAGCGAAGGCAGTAGGCCCGGATCAGATACCTATTGAGGTGTGGCAGTGTCTTGGGGAGGCTGGAGTACAGTGGCTGACAGATCTTTTCAACATCATTCTCAGGAATGCTAGGATGCCGGTTGAGTGGAGGCGTAGTATAGTGGTGCCATTCTTCAAGAACAAAGGTGATGCTTAGAGTTGTAGTAACTATCGTGGAATTAAACTTATCAGTCATACTATGAAACTTTTGGGAGAGGGTGATTGAATGCAGGTTGAGAAGAGAAGTTGAGGTCTCTGAGAACCAATTCGGCTTCATACCTGGGAGGTCGACGATCGAGGCAATTCACCTCATCAGACGCCTTATGGAGAAATATAGAGAGCGTCGTAAGGACCTTCATATGGTGTTTATAGATATAGAAAAGGCGTATGACAGCGTTCCGCGTGATGTTATCTGGAGGTGCCTAGAAGAAAGAGGGGTGTCGCCGTTGTATGTGAGGGCGATCCAAGACATGTACTACCAAGCAAGGACCTGCGTTAGGACCCCACTGGGTGACACTCATTATTTCCCTGTAGAAATAGGGTTGCACCAGGGGTCGGCTCTAAGCCCGTTTCTTTTTGCAATTATTGTAGATGTTATGTCGAGAGGGATCCAAGATAGCATACCGTGGTGTATGCTTTTTGCTAATGATATTGTGTTAGTGGGTGAGACGAGGGGGGAGATGAACGCGAAGTTGGAGAATTGGAGATCGACTTTGGAATCTCAAGGCTTGCGGGTGAGTCAGTCTAAGATAGAATATCTCTGGTGCAACTTCAGTGGAGAGACCAATGAGGAAGGGGTGGAGATAAGGATTGAAGATCAGGGTGTACCCCGTACGGATAGATTCAAGTATTTGGGCTCTATCATCCAGAAGGAAGGAGAGATTGAGGATGATGTCATTCACCGTATCAAGGCTGGGTGGCTAAAGTGGAGAGCAGCGTCAGGAGTGCTGTGCGACAAGAAAATCCCTTTAAAGTTGAAGGGTAAATTCTACAGAACGGCCATTAGACATGCGATGCTGTATGGCTCCGAATGTTGGGCTGTAAAGAAGGTGCATGAGAGCAAGTTGGAAGCCGCTGAAATGAGAATGTTGCGATGGTTGTGTGGTCGCACTATGTTGGATAAAATCCCGAATGAGGTTTTTCGGAATGAGTTAGAAGTCGCACCCATTTCAGTGAAAGTTAGGGAAGGGAGATTGAGGTGGTTTGGCCACGTTCGTAGGGGGTAGGCTACAGCTCCGGTAAGGAGAGTCGAGAGTATATCGGTTGGAGGAGTAAGGAGGAGAGGCCGACCGAGGAGAACGTGGGAGGAGCAATCGAGGTTAGATATGAAGGCCTTAAACCTAGATGAGGACATGACCTTAGATAGGAGATCTTGGAGACGTCAGATCAGAGTTGTGGAGTCTCCGTTAGGGAGTGGCTCAGTAGTAGAGAGTCTCAAGGTGGGTTTCTCTCGACTAGTTTTGGCGTAGTACTTTTGCTTTTTCTTCTTGTCCTTTCGTGCTTGTGGTCTTTATTTTACAGGGGGGTTTTGTGCGAAAACATCATTTTGTTTGGCAGCATAGAGTGCATCAAGTTTGGAGTAAACTAAAAGCCTCTAAGGTAAGTCTCATGTGGAGTAACCCTTGGGCTCAGGTATGGTTTAAATTTCTTGTTTGTCTCTACATCTATAACTTTCACTTTCTTGTCGTGCACTAAGCCGAGGGTCTTCACGGAAACAGCCTCCCTACTCTTCGAAGTAGGGGCATGGTCTGCGTACATCTTACCCTCCCCAGACCCTGTTCTGTACGGGATTTACTGGGTATGTTTGGTTTGGTTTGGTTTTTTATTCTAAAAAATTAGAAAAATCAAATGAAAAACAAAACTAAGAAAAAAAATAAAGAGGGGCTTAGAACGTTTTGGTGGAGGATGTGAATGTTATGATAATTGTTTGATAATACTAAAATTAATGCAATTGGTATATTTTGACGAATAAGTAATTTTATACTTAAATTAATTACATTCTAATGAAATTATCTTTTTTTCAAAATAGTAATTAAAATAACATATTTATATTAATTAATTAAATAATTTTACCGTTCGGTGCGTAGCACGGGTAGAACGCTAGTTATTTATAATGAGCGTATATTTGCACTTTTCAACATCCACAACAAAGAGTCGGGAAACAAACTTGATACCAAAAAACATGTCTCCAACGCAACAAAATGATTTCTAACATAAAACTAATATCGCATTAAACTTAGCACCCTCAAATGTCTATTTTCCCTGCTTCCAAATTAGATTCACCAGCTCCTTCGAGGTGTACGCTTTACATGGTATATCACTGTTTAGATCAGTACTCCACTTGGTTCTACAATCTTGAATCCTCCATATCTTGATCTGTGTTTGATTGACTGTGCTTTCATTAGTTAAAAAATTGCAATTATAAAAATCTAGCACATCAAGTTCCTTGCATCTTGACAAAAACAATTGCAGCCCATTCTTTGAAATATGAACTTCACGCAAGCTTAATCTCTTCAAGAACTTCAGATACTGCACCATAACATCTGCTGACTGCCAATGGAAGTGAAAACCAATTAGACTAAGGTATTGAAGGTTCTTGCAATTTACTCCAATTTCTTCAATGGTTCGCGGAAGATGTCGATCTGTTGGGATTTGATTCTCAAAAGGTCCATACGACATCAATTCTATGTAATTCCAGCACCCCAATGCCCTTGAAATCCCTTTGCCTGTAATGTTTTTTGCACAGGGGAGGATAATACGTCTGACCAATGGACACATGGAAATATATGTAGTCGAGCTTTAGAAACTTAACTGATGAAAAATTAAGAGGTACTTCTTTCTAAGAATCTTGACTACATACTTCTGCAACCAACAAATAGTAGATAGACATCCAGAAAAAGCAACAACATACCTCTTTATTTTTACAAGTAGTTCCACGTAATAATATCAAGTTATGTTTGTATGCATAGTATAACCCATGGAGAAGTTGTTAAGCAACCATTGCACAACTTACTAAAACCAAAGGAACAAAAGAGAGATAATTGTCTATCTTTTTTTTTTGAAACGCCAGCAAAATTATATTAAGATAACAGGGCAAAGCCTGACAGCTGAGAGTACAAAAGGGAAACAAAAAGAAGACCATAAGCACAACCAGACACTGGAAACTAAAACAGGAACACAATAAAGAAGCCAACTGCAATACACGTTTTTGACCAAGAAGCCAACTGCACAGCCAACAAGACAGCACCAAGACTCAAGACTAACAGATATAACCTGAGATACTAGACCAAGACACTGAAATACTGAAAACACCTCCAACTACTTAAGAGCATCTCCAATAGAGGTTGCCAACATAGTTGCCAACTTCTACCACATCATCAAATATATTACTTTTTATTTCTTTTCTCCTCCATCTCATTGTTGACAACTTTTATTACAAATCTACTCTAATAGCTGGCAACTTTAAAAATTGCCAATGTGGTCCCATACATAAATTTTATATTATCTTATAAATACATTTAAAATATGGGAGATATAAAAAGTGTAAAGTTAAATACATTTTTGGGGAGTTGTATGTGTTTTAACTAAATGGGGAAGTTGCCAACTTTTGGCAACTTTGTTTGATAACTTGTTGGCAACATTGATACTCTAATAGGTGGGCAACCAAGGGTGTCATGCCACATAGGACTTGGCAACCCCTATTGGAGATGGTCTAAGAATGAAACATCAAGGTGCTCAACAACCCTATGCAAATCGTTCTTACTCAAACTTAGCCATTTCCAGAAGCATTTCATCAACTCCCATCATATCCAAAAAAGGATATTTACCATATGACAAACTTTTCATTAGTCCAATTAGTCCACAAATTACAAATAATTTACTAAACCGAAAAATTAATGATATTTACCATATGACAATTAATATTAACCACATACCAGCAGAATAAACAAAACAGTGTAACCACAATACCAAACTAGGAAAAGCAAACAAAACAAATATAACTTGTAAACTTAGATAGTACTTTCACAGTCCTGATCTTGCCCACAAACCAAATTTGATACCAATAATAGTAAAAACCCCAAAATCTTAATTGTGCAATATAATAACACGAGGTACAGAAATTATACCTTTCCGCGACATAAACAAGGTGCCTGTCATAAAGGAGGAGATCACAAGTAAAATAAATTTCTGTAAATGGAGTAGCCCTAACATCATAACCGTTGACATCACCACCTTGACTATCAGAGGCGAATGCATGCATAACACCAACAAGCAAATTCATCAATCTTATTGCTCTTATATCCCTGTCCTTGGATTTAAAAAAAATGCTTATAATAGGGTTTCTCCGTAAGTGGCCTAAAATCCAAACAATTTTTCACTTTGCAAAATATAGGCTCCAAGAAGAGTCGACCCCATTGTTTGCAAACTAATGGAAGAGACACCAATGCATCTTTGGGGATAAAAAGTTGGAAAATTTCTTCAAGAATGTCGTTGGGCAAATTTAACCATTGCGGCTCAGCAACACCGTCTTTATTTATCCTCTTGTGCTTTGCAGAAAGTTTTCTCTTTTTGCAAGCCCTGGCCATTTCCTCTGTACTTTGGCAAGCTCAAAGTTGTGGTACTAGTAGAAGACTAATTTAGCAGCCTTGATGGTAACAAAGGGTCATTAAATTAAAGGTCAGAAACATATAGTATAAACAGAGATAATATCAAAATTGCTGTTAAATCATTTAATTAGTAATTTTTTACAACATATATAATTTCAAAAAGAGAAACCTTTCATATACCTTTGATAATGACTTTTCAAAATAGCCATTAAAGTAAGAATAAATAGCACCAGATTTTTATACACATTTTGAAATCCTAATTGAAAACTACTTAATTCCCAACTTATTAAATCCATAAATACCCCTTTCACTCCCCACTATAAACCCTAAGAAAATCATATGCACACTAATTCAAATAAAAAATAGATAAATAATGGTAATTAAGTTAAAGCTATAAACTTTATAATAATTATACTGAAGAATTCGAACAGGGAAGTACCTTAATTGCAGCCCACTATAATCTGGGGCAAAGAAAACTGAATGAGCACCTAAGAAAGATCAATTGTGTAAGTTGTAAGAAAGGGATGAGCACGAATTGAAAATCATGTATTCAAATAACCTTAAAACAACAATTGATAATGTAAGTACGTGATTTGTTGCATGTCTTCACCCAATGCCTTTCCTCAATTTGTAGAATAGTGGATTTCGTGGATTTAAAGTCTTTTGCATCTCATCTTTTTATTTAGATCTACATCTTCTATTATGTTCTTTTAGACAATTTAAGGTGTAGCGGTGAAATTGTGCTGTGGATTATATGATAAGAGATAATACCATTATATGTTATCCGTAATCGGTTAGAGCTGCCTTTATACATCCGAAAGAATTTGAAGAAAATGGCTAAATTGTCTCTGTCGGGTAAATATTGCATTACGGGCATCTTGAATGCTCTTTGATTGAAATATTGAACAACTGGCCTTGCAGTTACGCTGCATCTGTGCTTGATGCATATACTATTTGATAGGTGTTATAACGGAAGCAAGAAGGATTATATGCAGAAGAGAAATAAGTTTATAGATCTATAAACTGATTACAGGGGTTTTTTCAGATGTCTCAGATTATTTCAAATGCTTACATGCATTTCATATTTATAGACATAAACTAAGTGGTTAGGTGGGTTAGGTGTGGTAGGTGGTGCCGCCGGAGGAACAGTAGCCGCCGGAGGAACAGTAGTCAAGGGTAGGTGACCTAATTCAAGACATTCTAACGGGCTTTGGCAGATGTATCAGCTGCTATATTGTGTTGGCAGCTGGGATATGTTGTGTTTATAGACATGCTATATGCAGGCAAGGGCGGACCTTGGTGTTAGGTCCAAAATAGTTTGTAGAAGGGGGGTTGAATACAAACTATGTCGTTTTATCGAATTTGCTCTTTTCTTAAAAATATTAAAATATTAAATCAAGAACAAATTGATGCGGAATAAAACGAATACCGATATTCAAGTTAAATATAAAATTTATATTAACTTGATGGGGTGTGTCTAAATACACGGGTACAAATTACAAGGTTTGATGACCAAACTAATTATTAAAAATTCTATAGAAAATTCGACATGAATTTTTCTATATTTGTAAATAAAAAGATCGAAATTAATTATTACAAATTCTATAGAAAATTCGACATGAACTTTTCTATATTTGTAATAAAAATATCGAGAGATTCTAGGAAACTTAATTCGCTAGATAGTTCCATAAGTACAAGTAAACAATTTCTGTCGGTTTAGATTTAGCAATACAAGCTAGAAATAATTTACAAGATTTTATTTAAGCTCAAGGAACCATTTTCTCTTGGTCTCTCTCTCTCTCTCTCTCTCTCTCTCTCTCTTTCTGTTTCCAGGAGAGTCTGTGAAGAAGATCTGTCCGTGTGTATGTCTGTTGCTTTTATAGCAAAGTATTGATATTTTGCTACCACCATGACATAAACTGCTCCATGACATAATCCCATAATCTCGGTATGACATAATCTGTGTCATGACATAATTCCTTAAGCTCGGTATGACATAATCTGTGTCATGACATAAATCTATAAGCTCAGTATGACATAATCTGGACCATGACATAATTTCACCTGGTCGGTATGACATAAACTCGGATATGACTTAATTCTGGATATGACATAATATTGATCAAGACATAATTGGTTTCTGTCGGAATGACATAAACGTTGCCTTCTGTTCAATATGACATAATTCAGCTGTTCTCATTCAATATGACATAACTCAGCTGTTCTCTTTCAATATGACATAATTCAGCTGTTCTCTTTCAATATGACATAATTCAGCTGTTCTCTTTCAATATGACATAACTCAGCTGTTCTCTTTGCTACATCATTCTTTTAAGTCATATAAACCATATAAACTATCTAGTGATTAATTAATTAATTTAGACTTAATTGATACAATAAGTAATTTAATAAATAAATTAATTCTTTTAGAATTAATTTATTAATTAAATAAACTATAATGATTTATATCAATTAAAGGTGAATTAACTAACATTAATAAATAATCAATTTACCTCAATGAACCACTGTAAATGGTGAATAACTTCCACTGGACAATTGTTGACGTTCGATGTACTGTCTGGTTCATGAACGACTAACTCCAATCTTTGTTCTTCACTTTGACTCTCAGTTGTGATCCACTTGATAGTAAAATCCTTGTGGTTAATTAATTTAGCACTTCTGCTACTTGCACAATGATTTTCCCTCATACCAGTCTTGATAGCTTGAACCACTGAAGTTAATGACGAACAACCACTGTTTAATGTTGACACTCGATGTACTGTCTGGTTCATGAGTGACTAACCGCAATGACTGTTCTTCATGTATTGACTTTAAAGCTGTGGATCCTGTCTTCCTTTTCTTCACTCTTTTTCAAACCTTTCTAATCTGTATTCTGCCACTGTAGGAACCTCTTGTCACTATAAATAGAACCCACTGTGTTGATTACTCCACTGACGCTTGATCAACTGAATGAACTTCTTCAAGTGTAGTATAACTCAAAACGGTAGATTGACTTTGTCTTCTTTCTCTTGACAGTTAAGCATTTGAGATCCCTGTGACAGTACATGTGTACTATTTACGATTACATTCTTGTTTGAGTTGAGTTAAATTCTCGATGTTTACAAATAGGGTAAACATATTACTTTCAATCTCCCCCTATTTGTTTGTTATACATTAACATACAAATTCCTAGAGGATAACTCAACTAAAAACAAGAAGAAGATAAAACATTAAAGAACTATAGTAAATAATACATAAAAAAAATTTCTGGTTTAGATATAACATTTCCAGAATCTCAGTAGATGAAATGATAGATGATTGTTCCTGTGACTCTGAACTGATCTTCAATAAGTAACTCATCTTCATTTCTTGACATATCTGCCTGATAACCATTTACATTTAACATTGAACATTATCAGCAGATACTTGGAAATTCTTCAGTGGTAAAGAATATGAATTTTCAACCACATACTGAAGAATTATTCTTTGTCGTTTCATACTTCTCTCTTTCCTTATATCTCACTGCCTAAGGTGATATGACTTCTCCTTATAACGGTGAATACTTTTCAACTCCCCTGACAAGGCGAATATTTCTATCTCCCCCTGACAAGGTGAATACTCCCCCTTTCTAAGGTATATCCTTTTTCATATCTCTCCCCCTTAGATAGAAAATCTCCCCCTCACTAAGGTAAGCTTATAATCTCCCCCTTAGTTGAGTATCTCTTACTAAGGCAATCTTTGACTATATCTTCTTCAAAATATCTCTCCCCCTTAGTTGAGTAATCCTCCAAGCATTCAATTATAGCAAACATCCAAATGTAAATTAGATGATACCATTTTTTCAATTATAACTCACTTCTTACCTTTAGTACAACAGATTCTTCATACATATAACATTGTCTGTTGCAATAAAGAAATGAAGCTTTTCTTGTGTTGAAGGATTTTCATGAAGACTTCCAGAATAGAAGTATGTAGACTGATCAACTTTGCCCTTTAGATATGATAGAATGGCCTCACTATTGATCATCTTGACAACCAAATCTTCCGACAATTTCCTTGTATCTCCCAAATCTTGTAAGTAAACTTTGTTTGGGAATAGGGAATGAGATTTGGTGTTTATCTTTCTTCCTCACTGTGAGTGTGTGATTCTGTTTCGTGTACCTCACAAGTGTTTAACTCATCTTTCCACTCATATCATTTAAAATGAGTGATCTCATCTCTCAAGTGTTTACACTCATGCTCACTAGTGTATCACTCTTATCTCTCATAGCTCCAACATCCATGTGTACCTGCAACGAAAATTCACCATAGCCCCTTCTAGAGAGGTCACTGGTGGTGCAATGGGGTTTCGCAAATCCCCGATCCTCGTTAGACTCGTCAGACGAATCTGAGTCATAATCTACAAGTTGATAAAAATTTTCCCTTTTTGTGGGTCTCAGATTTGAATTCTGAGAAGGTAAACAATGAAATCAAAACTTAGAATTAAAATCATGTTTCCATCTAATGTCTATGAAGACATCACCTTGTTAAACTCATCAGGTAAATCTGAATCATAGTTAACAAGTTGCTGATCCGCACCTATGTCGGATCCGATACCCGTAGGATCCAGAGATGTTCCCTCTAGGGAGTTAGATAATGATCTTGTTGAATTTTTCATTGAGATCAATACCTTCTCTCGAGGTCTATGAAGACTCTTGGTTCTTTGAGGAACCTCCAACTTATAATCCTAACCGTAAAATGGTCGGAGTATGAGTTGTTTCCGTCAATTCATCCTTAGTGTGTGCAATCTCACTTTGTGCATAGAAAGTATTTTAGAATTGTGTATGAGGTAGTGACTTACCAACATATGCCCTGGCCGACAGGCGAATTTCAATAAACTCATCATTTTAAGATAATGAATCCAGAGACTGTTTTAGTGCCATTTTCAGCTCTGCATCCTTTTGGGAGAATGCAGGCGAGCTTACAGATACTTCAAGTTATATACATCTATTCTCCTTGAGAGGTAGAGCTGTGGGTTTACTATCCCTCACATCCTTATTTGCTGCATCAAGTGCAGTTACTCCCTTAATGACCTCTAGTCAAATAAGTTACTTCCACTTCAGGGGTAAGTTAGGATGTGTTTAGATTTGGATTTATAGTCCGGGATAGAAGTTGTTGGGTTTACAACCTCATGACTTACAATGTGAGAAAACTTCCACTAGGAGCTGAACCTGCATCACATAGTAATAGAGCAATATAGAGATAGAATGCATTTACATCATACCATAACATTGTGTGAAAACATATGCATTATATCCAATGAGAGAAATGATGTACAATTGTGACTTCAAAAAGTTTTATAATATAAGCAATCACAACTGTAGAAAAAATTGAGTTTTCTTTTAAAAACTGTTAATGTGCAAGAGTTTGTATTTATGCATAAAACAATATATTATCACGTCTTTTAATGAAAACTTGGTCGTTTTAATTTTAAAAGACCCAAACTCTTGACTTCGCAGTAATTTAGAAAGAAAGATTTTCTTTAAGTGCTTATTATGTATAGAGAACTTTAACACAAAGTTAGTGAAAAGACTCATACAAGCACTTGATGTCGTTTAGGTAACAAAGATTACCAAGTACATAAGTACAGATAACCAATGTCTCTCCCTTGGCGCTGCCTTACTTAGCACAACATAAACTAAGTAATCGACTGATGGATGTAAAAATATTCTAAGAACTATCATGTGTATAAAGTGGTGTATAACCAGAATTAGAGAATTCAATTTTGAAAATTTTCACCACTTCAAAATATGATAGGAGACCGAATGTAATTTTAAGTCTCACTTACTTAGAAATTTGAACACCTTAATTTATACTAACACTAATGATTTATAGATAAGACACATTTACTCAGAATAAATCCTAAGTAATATCATCAGAGATAATATATACATCACAATTAGTTTGCAATAAAGTATCAGAACAACTAGCAATTGTCAGTAAACAAATATTTTACTATTTGATACCAACTGCTAATATTTATCAAATACTTTAAAATGCAAGTAATTGTGTTTATGATTACTTACCATAATTAAATTATGAGCAAATAAACCATTGAATTGCTTCACGTCATAATTTAACTAAGATGTAAATAATCACTGCTAAATACTAAATATTCAATTATACCAATTGTTTGATAAATTCAATCTATTGTAAGATAAATTCAATTTAGTGAAGATTGAATTGTTACATTGACTACCAATTGATAGAATGAATATTAGTATCTAACTACTTAAGAACATCATTCACTGATATTCATAAGTACGAGGAACTAGTTGACAAGAAATACACAAGCTCTTAAGATATAACATTTCAAACTTATGACTTCAAGGCAACTCCTCGATAATAACAATTGTTAACTCCTAACAACTGTTTACTGGTAGACAACCTTGGTTCTATAAATAAGACTCGATTACCAAAGCTGTCTTGTCTGCAATCTTAGAAATGATATTCTAAGTCCTATACACCTTGATCCATAGTATATAACATTTATTATCAAAGTGATTAGAAGCTTGCAAATAAGCATAAAAATTATTCCAAGTAACTGAACAATGGTCACTTTAGATATTTCAATATCCATAGTTCTACTTAGAGAATTTTCATACTATGCATAGTAATATGAGTGAATTGTAAAAGATATAACAATGATTACTTAGAGGAGTTCTAAGCAATTTCACACATACCAATATATCTCACAATTAGTTAGTAAATATAATTTTAACTAAATATCATTAACTGATATAAGTCAAAACTTCAATACAACCAATTGTTAGAACCATGATATTAATTATAGTGAATTTCTGAAAATGGGATATTAACGTTCACTAGAATTAACATCTCATAACTGATTGAAGACCAATACAGATTAGGTCCAAATTAGTTATGTTGTTTATTTATTTTAATAAATATGAGGTACAGAGCAAATACTATATTGAATTGCTTCAAGTCCGTAACCCATATAAATCAAAATAAATAATCAAATAATTAAATACTAAATCTCTATGAGTTAGATTTTAGCATTTAAGTATTTGAATTATCCTTAAATAATCACCACTAAAATATATTGCAATTAAACACATGGCAATCATTCAACGGATAATTTTCAGTGTGAGGTCTGGATGTAAATAAGTTCACAAGTCCTTTCGATACAGACAATTGAATACTTGTGAGCTTACTTAAGAATTACTTAACGGATGGGATTTACAATCATATAGCATTAATAAAATCCCAAGTTTACAAACCAATCTTGAAAAATTAATTTCATCAAGTGATTTATCAAACATGTCTGCAAGTTAATCTTAATTAAAGACATGCTCTCGAAAGAATTGATACCTTATGCAAGTTGCTTAGTCCTTGAGTGTTCCACAGAGTTGTTGGAGATGAATTTGATTCCTTGTGTTCTCCTGCTTTCTTACAACTCATTTGATCTGTCTCTATGCAGCAAAACATGTCAGAACTGATGTTTCTAGGGTACCATCTCCGGAGATGGGTCCAACTTAAGACATCTGAAAATCAAGTGTAATAACTACAAGAATAGATTCTCTAGGATCCACTTGGGGCCTTGCACATTTGCATATTGAGAATAAAATATGTGTGTAAGTGATCTATTAGCAATTGAATAAGATAATGAGCTGATGATTCCTCTATAGCCTGATTAGGTCCTAATTAGTAGATCCTGAACTTGTTGGGTCAAATATCTCTAGGGTACCATTTCCTCAGATCCGGGTCCATCTTAAGATTTTTGATTACCAACTTGTTAGGTCCAAGCTAATAGGTCAAAAGCCAGCTATAGTGGTGTGTTGGCATGTAGTCTTGACAG
Source organism: Saposhnikovia divaricata (assembly GCA_036435485.1). Classification (NCBI taxonomy): domain Eukaryota; kingdom Viridiplantae; phylum Streptophyta; class Magnoliopsida; order Apiales; family Apiaceae; genus Saposhnikovia; species Saposhnikovia divaricata. Next base: position 60,320,693 of record CM071595.1, on the reverse strand, counting down.
GTCTAAAATCTTCTGAACAGAAACAAAAGATCCTGGACTTACTTTTATTGTCATCATTCTTTTGGCTTACTTGTGCTCCAAATAGAATTATTCTTTTGGCTTGCCTGAGCTCCTAAAAGGATTCTTCTATTGGCTTGCATGAAGTAATTCAAAAGAATTGCAACTTTACCAACATCAAAACAGCAAATATCTTGATACCAATTTATAGCTAGTAGATCAACATATAATAAAATCAAGATATCATTGCACATATATATCATTTATGTTTGTGCCTGAAGATGTATAGAGTTCTATAAATATATGACACCAGTTGTTAAAAGATACCAACTGTTAAAGATTGATACCAAATATTAAATTATAGTTAGGGTGTCATACCATGTCTTCCACGCTTGCTTGAGTGATGATACCAGTTCATACTAACCTGTAGAGATCTTCCACTATCTCACCAACCAGGAGTGCACTTGTTCACATTCCTCTATCATCTAGATTCTGTAGGTCCAGATGTCCATTATGATCAAGAATGTATAACAGGTGCCTGATATCCTCAAGTCTTGTCACTGGTGCTTCTTGTCAAATATATTGTTTGATCAAATTGTAACCTAGCATCCAGTTTGGCTTTGTCCCTCATAACAATGCCTTGACATCATCCAGGTAGACTTCTGGTTATCCTTGTACCAATTACAGCCTTGTTGTTTGGTCTGGATACCAGCTTCCCTTCAATCTGCCTTTTATACTGATTGAGATCACCTTGCATTGCAATCACTCAACCTGGATCTTTCAGAGCTTTTGTAGCTTTCTTAGTTTCATCTAAAAGAAAACTAAAGAAATAATCATTAGTACTTGAAGCTCTGCTAGTCTTTTACTCCCACCATTAGAAACACTAAGAACTAGGACAAAGAATTAATTGAGTCAACATTCTTTGTCTTGGCAGACATGTTCTCATAGTGTCCTTTGACTTTCAGTGTGGTGTTGAGTTAACTAGTTGATCCTTCTGTTGCTCCCCCTAAGCTGCTGTTGGGTTTACATGAAGATTCTTCATGTTTGACATTGTTTGGATCTGAATCACCATCACCATTGACAGCTGGGAGCTAGAAGTTATTGAACATCACTAAGACTTTCAATCACCTTCTGTTGATTAATAACAATCACCCTGTAGGCTGTTGACTCCATTGAGTAACAAAGGAAATTATCCTCTTGAGCATTAGCTGATTGCTAGGATGCTCACTTCCATTTAAAATTGCAAAACAATTTCCTTCATACTTATGGGGTCTTCCTAAAATTCTTACGGATCAGGGTTTAAGATGTGATCAATCACCATCAGTGGTGTCTTGTCTTCAGATTGTCTGAACAACAACTTGTTTCTTGAGAGAAGTCATCAGTCATCATCACTAAGGTATATTTTTCATTGATGTAGAACTTCTGTGTGATGCTTCTTTGACTTCCCTTTATGACATGCCTCATAATTTTATTTTACTTTAATTCCAGATAAGGCAGTCTCCTTTACTGATTCGATTTCGAGGAAAGAATCTCTTGATATGACATTCAGGTGAGAGAGCTCCTTATGTCATAGCTGAACTCATGTCTGATGAAGCTTTAGATTTGACCTTGTTGACTTCACCTTTGACTGAGATTCCATGTCAGCTACAGATAAGTTCTCTTTCCTTAATCCTCGAACAGTAGGCTCTTCATCTTGTAAAAGATGCTTTATTACTAACAACATTCCTTAGCTATTGAATAGCCTTGACCCTAGGTCATACCCTTGCTGTTGTCTCCAAGGGATAAACCATTTGGCCTGTCTTCACATTCACATTTGATAGCAGGGTTCTTTCTTCGATGATATGCTTTGAATAAATCAATAATAATGCATAATCGATTAACCTGTTAAGCCCTACATTCACAAATGGATAAAAATTTCTTGGTACCCAAATTGTTTAATTGGGTCCAGATGGATTAGAGATTTCTCTTTTATTAGAGTTAACAACAGTTTTAACCTTAACATGCTCATTCTTATCTTTGACTGACCATTTCTTCTTTTTAATGTCATTGACAAAATATTCACTGAGCAAGGAGAATAATGGTTCCTTCCTAACATAAGGAGGACTAGCAGTCTATACCTTATTGTTATTCTTAAACATGCTTTTTCTATGATCAATGCAAATACTAGGAAATGCATTTATGACATTTGAAATAAGCAGGCATGATAATAAGAATACATTGCATACATTCAGCATTAAAACATTGCGATAAGAATTATGCAAATTAGGCATGTTATGCATTTTAGAAAATTCAGTACTATCTACTTAAACCTATGTACACTAGTGTAACAGGTAGCAAGTGGATTTACAGATATTCAATAATTTTCTAAACATGAATGGAATAGAAGAATTAACAATTAATCACTAATTCTATCCAATCCATTCCTATTGTTATATTATATTATATAATCTCTATTACCTAAGTCAGTTTTATAAATGACTTGATGTTCTACTGACACCCTAGGTAATTATTCCATCTTTTAAACTTTTTAAACCTTAACAAACAATTCAGAATGAATAAGCAAATCTTGTTCTACTGGGGATCCTGAAACTAGCTTAAGCAGAGGTCATATATGCTTGACATATATCATTTAATAATTGAGAGATATTGTCTAAGGAACACTTCTAACTCACTATTGTAATTAATTAAATTCAACAAATATTCATACACATAATAAGATCTTCTAACCAAAGATATAATAATTAAAAACTAAGATCTTAACATGCTTTGAATTTCTGAGAATTACATATTACACTAGTTCGAAGAATTGATACCTGAGACATGTGAGGTGAATCATATTCAGAGATTGCTATGAAGGCAAGATATTAATTATGCTCTTCTCATCATCATCTGATCCATCCCAACTCTTTTCTTCAGCAAGATAAGTTCTGCACTGATGCTTCTGTTTCATCTCATTTAAAGAATCCCTATTCATCCTTGTCTGTCAGAATTCTGTACCATGTTGCACACCTTGATAGTTACTTATCACATATAACTTTTCATAACTACAACTATCATGTTTTGTTCTTTCCACCATCACAGTCTTGTAACCACCTCTTGAGTTGAACTATATCTTGAAGAGTTTCTGCTTCGGAGTAGATAGGCCTGATCCCTGGATACAACTTTAGTGCTCTTTCTGAATTAGTAACTCTTCATATCTGTTCTGAGGTTCCATCATTAATTCCTGACTGGGATGTCTAACTGTCTAGTCCATTCTCAAACCTCCTTGATTCCACTTTTCTAAAATCTCTATTGATTCCTTGAAAGATATTTCTTGGTACAAACCACTAAGTGTAGGAGATGTTACATTTTAGCAATCCACTTAGTGTTTGTATATCACAGAATCAATAGACTTAATTCAAATCTTCGAGAAAAATCCTATCCACTAAAACCTCTTCCATTCCTGCTTCTGAAAAACCAGTGAATTCTATGGATATAATTTTGAGGAGCTTCGACAAATTTTTCTTCAGTAGGTAGAAATTAATTTCATTGAAAAATGCATTTTCTTCAAAAGATTCAAATCATCTTTGACAATTCGTAGGAATCTTCAAATAACAACCTTCTTAGAACTATTGGCTTACAATAAATTCAAAATATTTAAAATTCAAAAACTTCAAGGACTTGAAAATTTTTTGAGAAATAAAAAATCTGAAAGTAAGTTCAAATTAATTAAAATTCGAAATTAGAGTCAAATTATTAAGAATCAAAAAATCTCAAGAAATGAAATTTTTTAGAGTTAAAGAATCCGAAAATAAATTCAAGTTAATTAAAATTCGAAATTATCAAGAATTAAAAATTTTGAAAATTAAACAATTTGAAAATAAACTCAAGTTGTTTAAAAATCAAAATTTCCAAGAATTAATCATTTCAAGAATTAAAAAATTCGAATATAAGTTAAGATTACTTAACAATCAAAAATATCATAAAATGAAAATTTTTGAAGATTAAACAATTTGAGAATAAATTCAATTTAATTAACAATTGAAAATAAACTCATATTGTTTAAAAATCAAAAATATCATAAATTGAGAATTTTTAAAGGTTAAAAAAATCGAAAATAGAGGAGTTGACTTTTTGGTCTAATACCGGATTTAATTTTTGTATGGGTCAACAAACTTGAAATCCAATTGGAGGACCACAAAAATACGGACCTTGATTTGTGCATCAATCAAAAGGCTCTGATGCCAATTGTTAGGTCCAAAATAGTTTGTAGAAGGGGGGTTGAATACAAACTATGTCGTTTTATCGAATTTGCTCTTTTCTTAAAAATATTAAAATATTAAATCAAGAACAAATTGATGCGGAATAAAACGAATACCGATATTCAAGTTAAATATAAAATTTATATTAACTTGAAGGGGTGTGTCTAAATACACGGGTACAAATTACAAGGTTTGATGACCAAACTAATTATTACAAATTCTATAGAAAATTCGACATGAATTTTTCTATATTTGTAAATAAAAAGATCGAAATTAATTATTACAAATTCTATAGAAAATTCGACATGAACTTTTCTATATTTGTAATAAAAATATCGAGAGATTCTAGGAAACTTAATTCGCTAGATAGTTCCATAAGTACAAGTAAACAATTTCTGTCGGTTTAGATTTAGCAATACAAGCTAGAAATAATTTACAAGATTTTATTTAAGCTCAAGGAACCATTTTCTCTTGGTCTCTCTCTCTCTCTCTCTCTCTCTCTCTCTCTTTGTGTTTCCAGGAGAGTCTGTGAAGAAGATCTGTCCGTGTGTATGTCTGTTGCTTTTATTGTGACGCCCCTAGATCCGGGGTCAAGGATCCAGGTCATCACGGTCCAATTTCCATTCAATATCAATATCTCTTGAGTTTTTTTTATATATATTTAATAATTAAGCAATTGACCCCACACTAATATACACACACCAGTCATATGCTCATAGAACAACATCCACAATATTTAAAAGTTTAAAATTAACAGTTATTACAAGCCCAGAATTTTTACTAAGTACATTGCTGAACAAAGCTTCTACAGGAAGCATTTCAACAACCAAAGTTTATTACAACTTACACACTTAATTTACATAAGTATACTAAGCCCCTTCGCTTGTCACTACCTCGGGGATGGTCGCCAGCACTCGCTCAAAAGGTCGCCTTTCCCTTACCCTCTTGCGGGGTGTGGTGCGTAGTATCGGCATGGGACCTATGCTATATACATAAGTAGCAAGAGTGAGCTATAATAGCTCAGCAAGATAATATTGTAACCTAGAATTTAGAATGTGAACATGTATACATATATGTATATGCTTATATAATAGCAGAAAAACAATTAAAATCCTTAAGGAAGAATAAAGCTCTTATTTAATAATACATCATCCACTTATTATTATAAGAAAGAAATCTAAATTAATATAATATCAGTTTTTCTTCATTTGTAACCATAATTCCATCATCTCATATCATTATTCTATTTTCAGTATAGAAATCTGAAATAATATAATATCAGTTTTTCTTCATCTGTAACCATAATTCCATCATCTCATATCATTATTCTGTTTTCAGTATAGAAATCTGAAAACCATTGTCTACACTTTCTTGTCAAAAACATTGGGGATATCTGCTGTCGCCTGATACGTTAGGACGATGATCAGTCGCCTAATCGTACCTGCTCTCTTTTTACTACCGGTAGAAGGAATGAAGATCATCCCTGGAGGAAGGCCACCTGCTAACATCCTCCCTTGGCATCTTCGTGCCGTAATAAAAATAATAAATGCTGGACTGTGTCGCACACAGCCCTGACACAGCCACTTACGCAAGTCTGTTGCAATCCCCCTTTTTATCACATCATTATTCCCTTTTCAAAATATCATTCCACATTTCCATTTTCTCGCTTTCATTTCCACATATCATTCTCTCATATCATTTCAATTCTCGCACATTACTTCTATAAAATATATATATATATATATATATCATAATGCTTTGATTATGATCCAGACCTCTCTTTCATATTCAGAAATCAAATATACTTTTATATTCATAAAATATTCCATCTATTTTAAGAGTAGTAAATAATAATCAATTATTATTTATTAAACCACTGATATTTGGAAAGAATATCTTTAGCAAAATATTATAAATCATATAACCCTAGATAACAACTAATACCATTCTTTTATTTACTTTTAATCATAAGGCATGTTCACTTCATGCATAATCATCTCTATACATATCCATCTCATACTCATATTCATATACATCTTCGTATACCATTCTTTTCAATATCAATACTCAAGGAAGACAATTTCTTCACCATATAGTAATAATAGCATCACATATATATTCCATGAAATCAAGTTTCTTTGTGAAGATAAGTAGTTTACAAGTAGGGATAGAAGAAATCTTGCCTCGGTTTCGGTATCCTGACGGTATGGCTCGTCCCTCTTCCGGAGTTTCTATAAACACAAAAGGACCGTCGTTAGAATACCACTTCTCTTACTCACTACACTCTTGTATAACATTACCTTTGAAACTTTAATATATGTTTAACGTATTCCTATTACCCCAAAGGTTCAAGAACTTAGCCATTTAAAACCTTAATCGAAGTTTCAGGGGTTTTCACTATTTCCCCTAACGATCACACTTAACTGTAAAAATTCTCAGAAAATATGGATTTTGAATTTTATCACAAGGTCAACTGGTAATGACTCTCTAACTACCCTACTGCAATGTCCCAAAGTTTCATAATTTTTAAAAATGTTTAAGTGTGGTAGTCATTGCCTCAAAGTTGACACAACTATGTTTTCTCGGTTTCTGAACCGCTTTCACTAAAACTGACTTTTCTCCTAAACCGTTCATCAGATTTTAACGTACCTTATATCAAAACGATCTATGAACTAAGCTCTATCATTTCATGGTCAATTAGGAACTTAGACAGTAGGGTACCGTACGGATGCAGGGGGTCCAAAACAGGGCAACTTACATCCTAACGAAAATCGGGCATTATAACGGCTATAATTTCGTACTATCCATAAATCCAACTCCTCCAAATCAATTATCAAACACAATAATCATCACCTACACCATGTGGTCTTCATTACCAGCCATGGTTACAAGTCCACAACACACAATTTCCACATCAAAACAAACCATTTATAACACATACTCATTATAAACTAAACATTAACATCCCTTAACTACTAACCAACTTAGTTTCCACCATAAATACAAAGAGGGCAAGAGTAGTTATACCTTCTTGAAGCTCTAACAACACTCAAAAAGCCTTGGGTAATCCTTAACAACCTTACAATAGCTTGAATCAACTAAAGGAAACCATAAAAACAAGTTAACACTTAGAAAACACTATTCATCATCTTTTCTAGTAACTTGAATGATTTTATTACCTTGGTAAATGATGTTGGTTTACTATGAAACTTTGTATATGATCCTTCCTAACCTCCAAGAACACCCATGATTTATCCCTTGATTTAATATTGAAGAGAGCTAGGGTTTTGATTTTTGTTTCTCTTTTTTTTTTTTGTAAAACCCGAATGGAAGTTTTGGAAATGGGGGAGAGTTTCTTTTTGTTTGTTTTGATCCTATCTCATCTTGTCATCTAATCTTTAGAGTTCTAGAGTTTAGTAGAAAAATCCCATGGTTTAAAGACTAATTTGCCCTTAATTTGTGTTAGTGGAGTGTGACATCACTAATGGTGTCATTAAGATGACCTAATATTCTCATTTCTTGTTTTTCTAAATATTATGTTACTAACCTTGGATAATCATAATGTGGTATGCATCCTTGTTAGATTACTAATCTTGGTTGCTTGGTTTCCATACTCGTCTAATCGTGGTTCGTTTCGAGTATACCTCATTATCTCAGTGGTTTTCGAAATCATTTACAAATCCAATTTCCTTTGGTATTCTCTTAACTTAATAATCCCTTGGTTTAACTTAAATTCACTAATTTCTCAATATATAATTCCTTTAATATTTCTATACTCCTTAATATCCAAGATATAGAAGTTCATTCGAGCTCAAAATCCTCAAAATCAAAATTCAGGAATTTCTAAAATCCATCGTCATTTCGAGTCACTTATTTTCAATGTACAACACTAATATGGTTTTTGTTTACTCATTTTCCATCCCTAATATAGAGTACCTACACACCATTTCCCTGGATTCCTCAAGATCACTATTCATTTGGGCACTGTAGCCTTTCTAAAGTTAGGGTTATTACAGTCTTCCCCCCTTAAAAGGATTCCGTCCCGGAATCATGTTGGAAATGTCTATAAGTATCTTTTTCATTCACACCTTCTAACTTCCACACTATTTCCTTTATCCTTTTCCTTTTGTAATATCTCTATCTTGTTTGCGCAGAAATACACTAACATAACTTCCTTGTCATTCATCAACATGCCATTTAGTTTATCAATAGCAGTCCTTTTACTGTCTTTTCCTCACAAATCTCCTCCTGTTTCCAGTCATTCCATGTTATCTCGTCTCTCCTTCCTCTTTTGACGAAGATATCCGCCACCACATTGACCTTTTCTGAATGGTAGTGTATCTCACTTATGGTTTGACCATCTTCTGATCTCTATCATGACATAAATATTAACTCCTCAATATTCCTATAGCTCCTCTCTGTAAAATTTTCCAGAAAATAAGCTCTAATAATATTCTTTAAAACAATTGTAAGAAAATACTACCTATAATATATATTTCCTGTTCGTCTCAACGAGCTTGTGTTTTCCCAAAACACTCCTACTTTTCTTTTCATAACGTTTCCTAGCCCTTAACAGATACTGATTTTCCTTATCTATAATATTAACTTATTTATTCCATTAATTGATTAAGTCGATCCTTAACCAAAGACTTACACACAAAATTTAAATCGAAAAGCAAGTACCTGTATCCGCATCTGGTTTCGTCAACGCTTCCCCTAAGGTCATGTTGTACACTCTAGCAGTAGGCCTATTTGAAGCAGCCCCACTCTGTCCTGGCGCGTATGACCCACCTGAACGGCAATCTCTAGCAATGTGTCCTAATTTCCCACACTGGTAACACTTAACATCTCTTATAGGGTTTGTATCAGTTGATGGGCACTGGTTAAGGTAGTGTCCTTTTTGTCCACACTTAAAACAAGTTACTCCCAGCACTCTACAGACTCCTATATGCTTCTTACCACACGTGTCACAATCTGGTAATGGTGGTCGTGATTGATTGGACTGAAATGTCCCTGAAGATTTACCACCCTGATTCACCGTCTCACTAGTAGTCTTGTTACCCCCCGACTTTCCCACAAATTGAGATTTTTGTCCTTTACCTCCTTTGTTAAAGTAGATTCCCTCACTTGAACCTCCTTTTGGGCCCTCAAATCTTCTTTTCTTATTCTCTCGACCTATTTGAGCCTGCTCACTCTCGGCCTCTATAATTGATGCCTTTTGAACCACTGCAGCATAATCAGTCAACTCAAATGGGGCCACTCTCGTTCGTAACCAGGGTTTCAATCCTTGTTGAAACCTTTTTGCTCGTTGTTCTTCAGTACGCACAAACTCGGGAACAAACCTCGACAGTTCTGTAAATTTAGTTTCATACTTTGCCACTGTTAGGTTATCCTGTTTTAACTCCAGAAACTTTAATTCCATTTGGTTTTCTAAATACCTAGGAGAATACTTTTCTAGGAACACCCTAGTGAAATGCTCCCAGGTTATCACTCCCGCTTCTTCTAGGTTCTTCTTAGCTTCCCACAAGTAATTTGCCTCTCCCTTTAAGAGATAGGCTGCAAAAACTGCTTTCTGATCTTCATCTATCCTCAGTATTTCGAAAGCTTTCTCCATTTCTTTTAGCCATGCCCTAGCTACTACTGGGTTAGTGGTTCCCTCAAATTCTGGGGGCTTTAATGACTTAAAGGCACGAAAGGAATTAGCTGCCTGATTGGGGAGAACAGGTGGTTGTTGGGGATTCTGTGGATTTGCCAAATTCTGTCTTAATAACTCCATGAATTGGGTAAAGGGATCACCTCCCGGATTCCTTTGTTGGCCAGTTGATTCCTCTTCTCCTTCTTCATGATTTTCTTCATTATGAGCATTTTCGTTCAGTCTAGTACCTTCTATATTTCGACTTCTTTCGTCTCTCTCATTTCCCCTTGCATTCGCTCTACTATCACGTCTAGGCGGCATAGTTCTGTACATAACAATAGTCCTTATTAATTACCCGAATTTGGGTTACAATATACATCATTTCTATATACACAATTATATCATTAATTAACTCATTTGCACATCACAATATCTTTATCACGCGATTTGCATCTAGTTATACCATAACTTTAGTAGGTAAGTGTATCGCCCTTAACACGATAGCCTTTTCATTAAGTCAATCACCTTTTATACATCAATATTTTTGAGTCTCAACATTTATTATAAAAAAATGCAGCAAAAATTTAGATAGAAATGCACAAACTTCATTAATTTACATAAATATTTTACAACTTGGGTACATGGTTCGAAACCTACAAACATAACTATACATACTGGTCTGCTACAACAAAAGTGCTACTAACTGTCTTCCAATCTGACTGGGATTAAAACAGCAACCAACTAAACTAATCCCACAAAAAGACATCAGTAAGATGACTAGTCTGATTAGAGACGTAGACTACTATCTCGACTCACAGTCCTGCCCTGATAATATCCCGGATCTGGACTACCATAGTCGTGACTGTATCCATTATCGCAGCCCTCCACTCTGGGTCTCCTCTATCAGCTAATAACCTCCTAATGTCACCCAGGGCCCGCAGCTCAACACTCACTAATCCCAAAGATATACCATCAGGAATGATGCCTCCTCTCCCTCTCTCTGACCTCTGCATCAGTGTGTCTATCACTCGACGGGACTCCTCCAACTGACCCTGAAGGGCAAAGTACTCCGTCAACAGAATGGCTGGTAGAGAGTCACCTATCGGTAAGGGTGCCTCCTGAGGGGGCACAGCAGCTGGGGCAGGTGCCTGTACAGGTGGAGGTGGTGGAGGTGCAAATGGTGGGGATGGAGGAATAGACTCGGTATCTGCATCCTCAGATGGATCTCCCTCTATCTCATCCTCTGAGAAGATAAAATGTCCGGGCGGAGTGAATGGCTCAACTGGATCCTCTAGAGGGCCAGGACTCGGTGAGGGAGATGGGACTGGAACAGGCAAGGCAGGGGTAGGTATCATATGGATATCAGTCCACTCAATCTCCTCCTCCTCCTCCTCCTCAGCTATAACTGACAATCTAGGCCTCTTACGTAACGGCCTCTCCTCCTCCGGAATCTCCCATCTCACTCTGGAAGGACCTGCCTCATCAGATCTTGTAGAAGGTCTACCCATATATGGCACTATGGCCACAGCATCTCTCCGTCTCTGCTCCTCTGCCTCCTCTCTCTCTAATCGCTCTCTAGCCGCCGCCCTGCGTCTCTCCCTGAGGTCCTCAACTGCATACTCGGGGACCTCTACCCCGGCCAGCTGAAGATCTAATAACTCCTGCTCTGACATCCCTAGCCACTGGGGGTCCTGACTCGGCTCACCCATCTCCGCTCCCTATAATAAAACATAAAATTCTATTAGTAACAGTCTATAAAATTATAATATATGCTTAAAGTAAATACTACCTGCGATATACCACCCCTGAACTTGATGGAAGTTCACAATTTATATTATAACTGATACATTTATTATTATCACTTTTGTTCTTGAGCATTATGACTCTTAGCTCTGATACCATCTGTGACGCCCCTAGATCCGGGGTCAAGGATCCAGGTCATCACGGTCCAATTTCCATTCAATATCAATATCTCTTGAGTTTTTTTATATATATTTAATAAATAAGCAATTGACCCCACATTAATATACACACACACCAGTCATATGCTCATAGAACAACATCCACAATATTTAAAAGTTTAAAATTAACAGTTATTACAAGCCCAGAATTTTTACTAAGTACATTGTTGAACAAAGCTTCTACAGGAAGCATTTCAACAACCAAAGTTTATTACAACTTACACACTTAATTTACATAAGTATACTAAGCCCCTTCGCTTGTCACTACCTCGGGGATGGTCGCCAGCACTCGCTCAAAAGGTCGCCTTTCCCTTACCCTCTTGCGGGGTGTGGTGCGTAGTATCGGCATGGGACCTAGCTGCTATATACATAAGTAGCAAGAGTGAGCTATAATAGCTCAGCAAGATAATATTGTAACCTAGAATTTAGAATGTGAACATGTATACATATATGTATATGCTTATATAATAGCAGAAAAACAATTAAAATCCTTAAGGAAGAATAAAGCTCTTATTTAATAATACATCATCCACTTATTATTATAAGAAAGAAATCTAAATTAATATAATATCAGTTTTTCTTCATCTGTAACCATAATTCCATCATCTCATATCATTATTCTATTTTCAGTATAGAAATCTGAAATAATATAATATCAGTTTTTCTTCATCTGTAACCATAATTCCATCATCTCATATCATTATTCTGTTTTCAGTATAGAAATCTGAAAACCATTGTCTACACTTTCTTGTCAAAAACATTGGGGATATCTGCTGTCGCCTGATACGTTAGGACGATGATCAGTCGCCTAATCGTACCTGCTCTCTTTTTACTACCGGTAGAAGGAATGAAGATCATCCCTGGAGGAAGGCCACCTGCTAACATCCTCCCTTGGCATCTTCGTGCCGTAATAAAAATAATAAATGCTGGACTGTGTCGCACACAGCCCTGACACAGCCACTTACGCAAGTCTGTTGCAATCCCCCTTTTTATCACATCATTATTCCCTTTTCAAAATATCATTCCACATTTCCATTTTCTCGCTTTCATTTCCACATATCATTCTCTCATATCATTTCCATTCTCGCACATTACTTCTATAAAATATATATATATCATAATGCTTTGATTATGATCCAGACCTCTCTTTCATATTCAGAAATCAAATATACTTTTATATTCATAAAATATTCCATCTATTTTAAGAGTAGTAAATAATAATCAATTATTATTTATTAAACCACTGATATTTGGAAAGAATATCTTTAGCAAAATATTATAAATCATATAACCCTAGATAACAACTAATACCATTCTATTATTTACTTTTAATCATAAGGCATGTTCACTTCATGCATAATCATCTCTATACATATCCATCTCATACTCATATTCATATACATCTTCGTATACCATTCTTTTCAATATCAATACTCAAGGAAGACAATTTCTTCACCATATAGTAATAATAGCATCACATATATATTCCATGAAATCAAGTTTCTTTGTGAAGATAAGTAGTTTTACAAGTAGGGATAGAAGAAATCTTGCCTCGGTTTCGGTATCCTGACGGTATGGCTCGTCCCTCTTCCGGAGTTTCTATAAACACAAAAGGACCGTCGTTAGAATACCACTTCTCTTACTCACTACACTCTTGTATAACATTACCTTTGAAACTTTAATATATGTTTAACGTATTCCTATTACCCCAAAGGTTCAAGAACTTAGCCATTTAAAACCTTAATCGAAGTTTCAGGGGTTTTCACTATTTCCCCTAACGATCACACTTAACAGTAAAAATTCTCAGAAAATATGGATTTCGAATTTTATCACAAGGTCAACTGGTAATGACTCTCTGACTACCCTACTGAAATGTCCCAAAGTTTCATAATTTTTAAAAATGTTTAAGTGTGGTAGTCATTGCCTGAAAGTTGACACAACTACGTTTTCTCGGTTTCTGAACCGCTTTCACTAAAACTGACTTTTCTCCTAAACCGTTCATCAGATTTTAACGTACCTTATATCAAAACGATCTATGAACTAAGCTCTATCATTTCATGGTCAATTAGGAACCTAGACAGTAGGGTACCGTACGGATGCAGGGGGTCCAAAACAGGGCAACTTACATCCTAACGAAAATCGGGCATTATAACGGCTATAATTTCGTACTTTCCATAAATCCAACTCCTCCAAATCAATTATCAAACACAATAATCATCACCTACACCATGTGGTCTTCATTACCAGCCATGGTTACAAGTCCACAACACACAATTTCCACATCAAAACAAACCATTTATAACACATACTCATTATAAACTAAACATTAACATCCCTTAACTACTAACCAACTTAGTTTCCACCATAAATACAAAGAGGGCAAGAGTATTTATACCTTCTTGAAGCTCTAACAACACTCAACAAGCCTTGGGTAATCCTTAACAACCTTACAATAGCTTGAATCAACTAAAGGAAACCATAAAAACAAGTTAACACTTAGAAAACACTATTCATCATCTTTTCTAGTAACTTGAATGATTTTATTACCTTGGTAAATGATGTTGGTTTGCTATGAAACTTTGTATATGATCCTTCCTAACCTCCAAGAACACCCATGATTTATCCCTTGATTTAATATTGAAGAGAGCTAGGGTTTTGATTTTTGTTTCAATTTTTTTTTTTGTAAAACCCGAATGGAAGTTTTGGAAATGGGGGAGAGTTTCTTTTTGTTTGTTTTGATCCTATCTCATCTTGTCATCTAATCTTTAGAGTTATAGAGTTTAGTAGAAAAATCCCATGGTTTAAAGACTAATTTGCCCTTAATTTGTGTTAGTGGAGTGTGACATCACTAATGGTGTCATTAAGATGACCTAATATTCTCATTTCTTGTTTTTCTAAGTATTATGTTACTAACCTTGGATAATCATAATGTGGTATGCATCCTTGTTAGATTACTAATCTTGGTTGCTTGGTTTCCATACTCGTCTAATCGTGGTTCGTTTCGAGTATACCTCATTATCTCAGTGGTTTTCGAAATCATTTACAAATCCAATTTCCTTTGGTATTCTCTTAACTTAATAATCCCTTGGTTTAACTTAAATTCACTAATTCCTCAATATATAATTCCTTTAATATTTCTATACTCCTTAATATCCAAGATATAGAAGTTCATTCGAACTCAAAATCCTCAAAATCAAAATTCACGAATTTCTAAAATCCATCGTCATTTCGAGTCACTTATTTTCAATGTACAACACTAATATGGTTTCTGTTTACTCATTTTCCATCCCTAATATAGAGTACCTACACACCATTTTCCTGGATTCCTCAAGATCACTATTCATTTGGGCACTGTAGCCTTTCTAAAGTTAGGGTTATTACATTTATAGCAAAGTATTGATATTTTGCTACCACCATGACATAAACTGCTCCATGACATAATCCCATAATCTCGGTATGACATAATCTGTGTCATGACATAATCTGTGTCATGACATAAATCTATAAGCTCGGTATGACATAATCTGGACCATGACATAATTTCACCTGGTCAGTATGACATAAACTCGGATATGACTTAATTCTGGATATGACATAATATTGATCAAGACATAATTGGTTTCTGTCGGAATGACATAAACGTTGCCTTCTGTTCAATATGACATAATTCAGCTATTCTCATTCAATATGACATAACTCAGCCGTTCTCTTTCAATATGACATAATTCAGCTGTTCTCTTTCAATATGACATAATTCAGCTGTTCTCTTTCAATATGACATAACTCAACAGTTCTCTTTGTTACATCATTCTTTTAAGTCATATAAACCATATAAACTATCTAGTGATTAATTAATTAATTCAGACTTAATTGATAAAATAAGTAATTTAATAAATAAATTAATTCTTTTAGAATTAATTTATTAATTAAATAAACTATAATGATTTATATAAATTAAAGGTGAATTAACTAACATTAATAAATAATCAATTTACCTCAATGAACCACTATAAATGGTGAATAACTTCCACTGGACAATTGTTGACGTTCGATGTACTGTCTGGTTCATGAACGACTAACTCCAATCTTTGTTCTTCACTTTGACTCTCAGTTGTGATCCACTTGATAGTAAAATCCTTGTGGTTAATTAATTTAGCACTTCTGCTACTTGCACAATGATTTTCCCTCATACCAGTCTTGATAGCTTGAACCACTGAAGTTAATGACGAACAACCACTGTTTAATGTTGACACTCGATGTACTGTCTGGTTCATGAGTGACTAACCGCAATGACTGTTCTTCATGTATTGACTTTAAAGCTGTGGTTCCTGTCCTCCTTTTCTTCACTCTTTTTCAAACCTTTCTAATCTGTATTCTGCCACTGTAGGAACCTCTTGTCACTATAAATAGAACCCACTGTGTTGATTACTCCACTGACGCTTGATCAACTGAATGAACTTCTTCAAGTGTAGTATAACTCAAAACGGTAGATTGACTTTGTCTTCTTTCTCTTGATAGTTAAGCATTTGAGATCACTGTGACAGTACATGTGTACTATTTACTATTACATTCTTGTTTGAGTTGAGTTAAATCCTCGATGTTTACAAATAGGGTAAACATATGACTTTCACTTGGGCTGGGCTAGGGTTGGCTCCAGCCCAGGTCAAAATCTATGAGCCCATGTTACATTTAACCTTCCACAAAACCCAGCCCAGGTGAAAATAAATCTAGTCCTATATATATATATAAGCCCAGGTGTCCAGCCCATATCTTTCTTCTTCTTTTTTTTTGCTAACTGATCCAGCCCATATCTTTAATTGTCCACCAAAAAATTTATACGGCCTGTGTCTACTGTCCTTGTGTGTGTTTCAGTTTTGAGTAGGAAAAAAAACCCAATTGAAAGAAATTAGCCAATTAGGGATTGATGTATTGAACAGCCGACGACAGCGAGAGTCAGCAACTCAACATCTCTTCTTCATCAAACCTTGCTTCCGTAATGTGAGTATTTTATTTTTAACATCCCTCTCTTATACTTCCTTGCTGATTTAGTATAGATACGAAAAATTCTTATATAAAAATTCTTGATGATGGGTCATGGGTGTACCTTAGATTTTAGAAATGAGACGTGGCCATTACAATTGGATCATCCAATCATTTTTAGAAATTAATGTTAAGCTCCTGGTTTCTTGTTGAGTTCTTTGTTTTCTGGTTCTAAGAATTATACTTAGCTATTTAATTGGTCAACCTCATCAAAATTTTGATGTGTTTTCTTACTTTCATATTATATATTTATTTCTTCTACCTTAATTTATTTACTTGGTTTTATAGATTAATTTATAAAATTGATATTCAAAATTATATTGCACTCTAAGTTTAGGACTATTCATTTTAAATATTAAATAACAACATTCAAGACCAGTCAATTATAGTTAGTCATATTATATTAAATAAATTATCAGAAAATGTTGAAATTAATAATTACAGGACTTCAACATTTGGTAATAATTACAGGAACTACAGAAAGGGTTTTTTCAGTTATGAAATTAGTGAAGACCATTCTTCGAAATAAAATGGATGAAGAGTACTTGAGAGATTCTATGGTCATCAACATTGAGAGGGAGTTTGCTGAAGATATTAATCACGATGAAGTGATAGATGAATTTTATGCTCAAAAGAATCGTCGAGTACAACTAAAATAATGTGAGTAAATCTTTTCTGTTTTTAATTGTAAACTAGTACTTTTATTATTTATTTTATGTATATGTTGGATTTCTAGTTAATAGCATGGTTGAACTTCTAATATTGTTTTTACATTTTAAGTTAATTTGTGCATTTATCATTTTTGTTAAGTGCGTGAAAAAAAAAATTCCTCCAGCCCCAGTAGGATAAAAATTCTGGATCCGCCCCTGTATGCAGGTACTAGTACCAATATATGACTTGCTGAAGACCGCAGAGCTTTCAGTGGATGCACTCCGTCCGGTAAAATTTATTGATTGCCATATAATTCTTATACGTATTGCACTAAGTTGCATAGTGCAAGTGACCGAAACAACATCATTTTCTCATGTATGTTATTTTGTGTCCTTGCACCTTATTTTCATGCAAGTTTTGTTCTTTCCCTAGCAAATGCAAGCCTGACATTCCTGTAAATAAATTAGAATATCAGATATAGAGGCTTGATTTATAAGTTTAATCTTGTCCCGATGCTGTAAACTTTATTCAGATAGGGAATGATTCTTTTGTTTAGTGATCATGTTACATCAGCTGGTGCTGTACTGTCGGGGTATATATACTTGTCGTCTAGCTTCAGTTAAGCTATGAATAACCTATTGGTCACGTGACATCTCTCTCGTTCCCTCTACGGCATTGTTGATGGTCAAATCTATACATTAATATGTTTTTAATTTTTTGAGTGTAAATCTAGGTTTTGTTTTCTAAAACAAAGGATAAAAGCTCAAAGAGTGGTGGTTGAAATGTTTCAGAAACCTTTAAATTCCAAATTAGATGTAATCAATGTCATGTACCTGTTCCAGTTTCAGAATTTATAACTAATCAAATACTAAATGAATAACTTAAACTCTTAATTACTCCAAGAAATATATATTGTTGCATAACTTACATTTTAACTAAAAGTTACTACCAGCTTAATTAATGTATGTGCTATTTATACTCAGAAGTACACAAAGCCTCACCTGTCATTCAGTATGAAACTAATATTGCATACTGCTAGTTGTTAACGTCTCACATGGTTTGTTTGTCGCAAGTGGCAACTTTCTTGGTGTCGACCTTACTATGATTTGAGTGCATCATTTCTCATTCGATGTACTATTCTATTCCAAGCGTCTATTCTGCTGGAAGCTCAAATCACTGTCTGTCTTGAACAATTTATCAGAATTTGATGGATTTATGCTGTCTATTTTTCGGAAATTGATGTATGTTGTGAAGAGGTGTTAACATGTGTAATGTTTTCTTTCCCCAAAAACAGAACTTGATATTAAAAGAAAAAATAAATAAATTTAACACTTGTGTTTATAAGCTCTTCGCTGAGGAATCGTTTTAAGCTGGCTTGAAGGACGCATACTTGTTCGATAGTATCGAAAATCGTGGAAGTTTTTAGAAATCGATTATTCGAATTTGAAATCGCTGAACTGAAAAATTCATATGCCATGGTTAGGCAGAGGCGGATGCAAGATCAAATTCTGAGCGGGATTTTTGGACTATGGTGCACTAGGTTAGGGGACCAGGTAAAGTTCTTCGATTTTTCAAAGTGCGTAACCGTCATACTAAAAAGATTTTTGTTCTCTAAGGCCACCTCTTTTGAGTTTTGACACTGTCCGTAGTGTTGCCCAATTCTGCCAAGAGAAACACAAGTGGAAGACTTGGTACATGATGCATGCGTTTTAGCAGTGACTACATTTTGATAAAAAGTAAATAATTCACATGAGTAAAGCTGTAAATTCCAAAGCAAGTAGAGGAGAGTACTATATTGTTGATGCTTATTCTGTTAATAATTATTCCAAATTATATTAATATTAAGCCAGTGAAATACGAAATCATATCTACACTTACGTAGCAGCTCTGCCACTTACTTGTCCTATATAATTAAATTGTTTTACTGGAATAGAGATAGCAACAAACCAAACATGGAGTCCTTAGACGAACTCCATAAGCCCATCTTAAACTCCACTGAGCCGTTGCTATTGCCGCTGCAGGTAGGTGGCACAAGTACGGAGCTAGAAAAGGTTTTGTCAGATACAGAATCACCCTTCTGGAATCGCATCAGAGTTGCGACTTGGATTGAGCTCAAGTTTTTGTTTAGATTGGCTGCACCAACCGTGCTTGTTTACTTGATCAATAACTCCATGTCTATGTCCACCCGGATATTTGCTGGTCATCTTGGAAACCTTGAGTTTGCAGCTGCCTCTCTTGGTAATCAAGGCATCCAATTGTTTGCCTATGGCCTCCTGGTACTGCTTCGTTATTCATTTACTTATTTTTCGTTTCATCGTAACATAGATGCCCCCTTCAATTTACCAAAACAAAGGTAAGTGTCTGTTGTCTAAGCTTATGAGTTACTTATAATACAACTTTAGAAACGTATCCAAGAAAAAAGAAGAAGAAAATATTGAAGATCAAACATGATCCAGCCCAACTCAGCTACTCAACTTGAAAGCTTATACAAGTGGAATTCAGTACTTGACGAGATATCCTGGGAGTCATGTGCCCCTGGTCTCAACTGAGCTCGGTTTACTAATTCGATCATCATACTACTACTTCTCCCAAAATATTTTCTTTGTGTTTGTAGTTGATAGTCTAGTCTAGTATATGTTAATCAGTTTTGTGGTTAATGCAGCTTGGAATGGGAAGTGCAGTAGAAACTCTCTGTGGACAAGCTTTTGGAGCCAACAGATACGAAATGCTAGGAGTCTATCTCCAAAGATCAACTGTAGTCCTCACCTTGACTGCCCTGCCAGTGACCGTTGTCTACATTTTCTCCAAGCAAATCTTACTTTCACTAGGTGAATCAACGGCTGTGGTGGCATCACGCAGCCATGTTCGTCTATGGCCTTATTCCCCAGATCTTTGCCTATGCCGTAAATTTCCCCATACAAAATTTTCTGCAATCACAGAGCGTTGTGGTCCCAAGTGCATGTATATCAGCAGCCACACTAGTAGTGCACCTGATATTAAGTTATGTTGCAGTGTACAAGATTGGTGTGGGATTGATAGGTGCATCACTGGTGCTGAGCTTATCGTGGTGGATCATTGTTGTGGGCCAGATGGTTTACATATTGATGAGCGACAGGTGCAAGGCCACGTGGACGGGGTTCCGGTGGGAAGCATTTAGTGGGGTTTGGGAGTTTGTGAAGCTGTCTTCTGGATCAGCTGTTATGTTGTGCTTAGAGACATGGTATATGCAGATACTAGTTTTGATTTCCGGGTTGTTGGAGAACCCTGAGCTCTCTTTGGATGCACTCTCGGTTTGGTATGATCTCTTGATCTACACAAATGATTGATTATATTAAGCTTAGTTTCAAAACTAGTCCCAGGGAATTGGTAAGGGTAAATTAGCTCTGTTCTCGCTGATTAACCAGCACCACGTCCCTCTCTTGCCCTCTTGATAATCTTCGAAGGAAATTTGTTGATGTTAACCCAATATGTCAGGTATGTAAGCTGTTGATGGAAACACTGATTCATGCGTTGGTGTCATGTCCGTTTTCAAGTAGATGTTGGGAGCTTAGCAATCTGCAAGTAAGTTATGCCACAGACCAGTCCTGCCGAGATGTGATTTCGAAGTTCTTTATCTCTGCTGGTACAAAGGACGTGGAAATTTTTTGCTCGATAATGTGGTGTATTTGGAAGCATAGGAACTCGGTGGTATGGGACAATAGGTATTCTACTCCTTCCCAGGTGATTAATGAAGCAAGCAGTTCTTTGTTCCAATGGCAACAAGCCCAAGTAACTCAAAATAGGCAGAGTTCGTGTGTTGATCGTGAGGGCCTGATGGTTTGGCATCCTCCTCCGCCAGGCTGGTTTACTTGTAATGTTGATGCAGCGTATTCAGAGAATGGGAGAAGCTCTTATGGATGTATTTTGAGAAACGAAGCTGGAGAGTTTGTAGCGGGTTGTGGGGGTCGTATGTTAGGAGTTCTGGATTCTAGAGTTGCAGAAGCTATGGCCTTCAGGGAGGCACTTTCATGGCTAAAGAAGCTGGATTTCTCAAATGTGTATGTTGAGTTGGATAGCCTAAATGTTGTTGAAGCTACACGCAGTAAGAGTCGGGATGATTCTTTCTTTGGCTCTATTATCGCAGATTGTTTGGAGTATCTAAAGGACTTGAGGTCCCATTATGTTTATTTTGTTAGGAGATCAACGAATGTAGCAGCTCATTCCATTGCGAGGGTAGCTAATTCTATGTCTGGTCCAGAGGAGTGGTTTATCACACCCTCTTTTCTTATCGATGTACTGGAAAACGATTTAAGTTATTAATGAAATCTTTCTTTGAATTTCAAAAAAAAAAAAAAAAAAAAAACCAGCACCACGTCCCACAATCAATCTAAAAACTTGGTGTCTCACCCAACATATAGTTCCACTTAAAATATATAACAAAATTTAGGCTGAATTAATGGTGCAGCTGCTATAGTAGAGGTGCACTAAACAGGTGATCATGTACTATCATGTAGTAACATTTCTAAATTCTAAAAGCTGCGATTAAATGCATTATCTTCATTGTTTATTCAGCAGATGGGAACATAGATGGACAAAAACTAAAATGTGTCAAACATAAACCAAAATCAGAGGGGATTTCACATGATCAAGGTCATATGATAGTCAATAACCAAAATACCTCTTAGTGGTTCTGGGACTATTGCTTAAAAGTGAAAAGTGATATTATTGTCCGGATTCAGCTGTCAAAAAGTGTTTTTTTTTTTGCTAAATAATGGTCCAAAATGCTGAAAAGGATGGATGTGATACGCATTTTCAATGTGACTTATCAACGACAAAATATAATAGAGGGTCATCATCATTCACCGGTAACAGGATCTGTACATCAAAGTTGTTCTCCTCTAAGAAATATAATACAGCATGTGTAGATTTAATCATTGTTTTGATGTTTCCATATTTCTTGTAGCTCGGCAGTAAATGGGCTGATGTTCATGGTTTCAGTTGGATTCAACGCGGCAGCAAGGTCAGGATGTAATTTCAAATCAAAGAACTAAAATTATTTGACTGTCGCATAAACGTAAAAGTTAAACTAGATGAATTAAAGCTAATTAGACATGTATAATTACAGTGTGAGAGTTGGAAATGAGCTTGGAGGTGGAAATCCCAAGTCAGCAGCATTTTCAGTTCTTGTGGTGAATTCCGTATCCTTTAGCATTGCTGTGGTGGAGGCTATAGTTGTGCTTTCGTTGCGCAATATTATTAGCTATGCTTTTACCGGTGGTGAAACTGTCGCTAAAGCTGTCCCTGAACTCTGTCCACTCTTGGCTGTCACCCTTATTCTCAATGGCGTTCAACCTGTCTTATCTGGTAACAAGCTTCCCCGTAGTCCTTCACAATTGTCGTTAAGCCATTTTGATCCTAACCAATATTTATTTGCTTCTTTTACTCTGCGACTGTAGCTCTTTCTTTATATGTTATTTGTAACAAAAAAGAAAGTTAACAAAAACTGGTTGAAATTTATATGTGAATGTAGGTGTGGCGGTTGGGTGCGGGTGGCAAGCGTTTGTGGCGTATGTAAATGTGGGGTGTTACTATGGCGTGGGCATTCCACTTGGCTGTCTTCTTGGATTTAAGTACAAATTTGGTGTCAAGGTATCTTTTTCTGTAAAGATGATTAATATTGCTTGGTACCAATTAATATAAGAATGAACCTGACGATCTTTGTATTAGAAATTACTTGTCATCGTAAATGAGATGCCTGCATGCACTGATGGTATGCGAAAACTAATAGACGCATACATGCATGTATGCAGGGACGGACCTCCAGCTGGCTGGGGTTGGCCATAGCCCGGGAGAAATTTACCAGCCCACTTAACATTTAGTATAAAAATAAACTCAGCCCAGGTAGCGAAAAATTCAGCCCTGTCGTTATTATACATGTTGAGCCCAACCCAAAATGTTTATTTACAATACATCAGTTTTTTTAATTGTCCAGCCCATTATATCATAGATTTTATTTTTGTCAAAACCAAACAAGTTGTAATAAAATATAATAGAATTAATTATAGAATTGATACACACAACAGAAACGGCAGCCAAGTAGACAAAGAAGCAGGGCCGCAGAACAAGTAGTTAGTACTCCCGTTTTATTTGCTTTATACTTTAGTTAATTAATATTATACAATATTATTTATTTACGTCAACTGCCTTTTCCTTCTTCTTTCTCCTCTTCACAAGTTTCTGCCACTGTTTTACCAGCGCGTGGTAACGCGTGGCATAAAAAAAATCGGCGCTGCGCGGCTTATATCGCGCTACGCGCGGCTACAGTGTTATCCCGGGTGGTTTCAACATCCTGGGTCCGTCCCTGCATGTATGGAGTTTTTTGAGGTGGAGAAATCCAGAAAACGGCTGGACAAGTGGGAAGGAAATGCCGAAGAAGCTCTAGTAGTAAAGGATTGACGATTATTCTATTAGACTTTCAGAGTAGCAGCCAAGCCATCTAATAATTACTCCTTCACTGGAAGGACAAACTTGGAGTATGCAAAATTTAATCAAGTCATCACAAGCCATGACACATGCAGTTGCCAACATATAACTGCAAAATCAAGATATCCAAGTTTCTGTATCCAATAACTATAAACTTAATACTTGATGAAGCTTTACAATATGTGATAATCAGATTCATATGGTGAACTTAATGAACCTCAAATTACAAAGTTACATCGGTGATGCGGTACCAGTATGCTCCGGGAGTCTGACGACCACACCTAGAGAGGTACTTATTACAATTTACAGATGATGTTTACTAACTACTCCTTATAAAAAAAAAAAAAAAAAAATTATAAATAAACATGTAACATGTCTATATGCACAAGGAAATTTTAAATAATCAACCAAATAAATTTACGACCAGAACGACTCAAAGCGAAGACTAGGATTAGCAAAACAAAAAAGAGGACTACAATTTAAAACTTTTAAAACCCGAATGAGAAGCTTAAACTTCTTGTAACACCGAGTTGAGGATTTGCCCCTTGTCTAGCTACACATAAACCTACTACTATACATATATACCTTTTCTAGTTTTTAATCTAATATATCAAATACTATGAAATTTGACTCTCAAAATTGATACCACAAGTTTGCTCCACCCTGATTGAGTGATGGCTCAGAGTCTACTTCCGTCCAAGTGACTACTATCTCACATTGTTTTGTTTCTTGGCACACTTCACATCTAATTTCCCTCCCATTTTTTTAAGGGGGACTAATTTCCCTCTTTTGTCAACAAATGCACTTCCCTGGAACTCCAACATTTCCTGGGTATCCGCTTTTAGAGCATGGTCTAGAAATTAAAGATGTACGCATACCAGAAATTAAAGATGTATGCATACGTTACCTCTGATCTATACTCTAAAAGAGTAGACTAACATAGACTAAACTAAGCAGTAACAACAGTTCAATAAGACTAAACTAAGCAGTAACAACAGTTCAATAGGAAGCAGTAATAGGAGAAATTTGAAAATAAGACGAGACAATTGACATAAAAAGACTATCATGTAAAGAGTATTGTATATAATAAAGTCAGGACATGAGAAGCAATAAGCATAAAAAGGGTATTATACAAAAAAGTTGGAGACAAAAATTTCTTAATTTTACTTGCTTTGTTTAATCCTAAACTTTTATTAAGATGTTAGATATTAGCCTACCAGGTCTGTAAAATCACTGCATTGATCAAATCACGGGTGGAAAAAACCAGAAGGCGCTTGGACCAGAGGGAGGGAGGGAAATGTTGCACACCTGCCAAGGGCATGAGGATTCCCAAAGATGTTGTACCAATGTCGGTACCTACGTTGCATACAAAGATAATATTGTATCTAAGCCATTTATCATCTCCAGATGCATTTGAAGAATAATGAATAAAAGAAATAGCCATCGGTCGTCACAGAGTTGGTCCAGACACAACACTGAAACCATGAACATGCTTCAAAGCTGTACACTAAATAGCTGAATTTCCAGCTCTATTCTTTCCCATTTTCAAATGAAAGGAGCTCAAACTTTTTTAGGATGGCACGATATAACACATACTTGTTTTCTGCTGTAAACATTCACAGGAATGCTAGAAAGCAGTGATATGACAACATAATTTTTTTCAACTTCATTAAGCTAAGTACCAAAACGAAAACAACAAAATCGACAAGAACTTGAAGCTAGAATCAACTCGCAAACACAAATAGCCTTCAACACAAAAATTCTTTTCACAATCCAGCCACCATTTACACTGGACCTGAACCTCTGTTTTGAAAGAGAGAAAGATATAGCAACTATATATCATATGTAAACTCGTGGTATTATAATGTCAACCGAGCCTTTAAGGTATATCAACAAGTCGGTACTCTTATAATTTATGTGCTAATTTGGATTGATGGTCAAAACAACAAATCTTCATGGGTTGATCTGCACGGTACTGGTAGCCCAATTTATCAAGTAAAGTTTGCATGCTTCTGTGGCATCACATCTCTGAATGTATGTACATCAATCTACTGACATGTTATCATCCTCTTCGTTTCTATCATCCATTATTTCGTCTGGTTCCATAGCTGATGCCTTGGACTTCATTATATGATTGCACATCCTAATATCCAAAAGGAAAAAATATGATCATAACTTACAAAACCGTAATCAGTCAGATTTAAGCCACAGAAGATTTTGACATTGTATTCCTAATGCATAATGTAACATTGTGTAAAAGTTGGTGATATAAGATACATACACATCAAGGGTTTCTGCTTTCCTCTTTATTTCACTTGACCACAAAACTGGATCAGCATTTTTAGGCATAGACTCCTGCTGCTGGTTCTTTTCCAACAGCCACTGCTCTGCCTTATTACATTCATGCATAACCTACAAAACATAACTCAAATCAATTTAAGATCAGCGCAACACCAACATCATAACCAATATTGTAAATCTTAAATACTTTTTCCAGTGAAGTGACATTCTAAACTTTGTTTCATTTAATAAAGCCCATGTATCATTTTTAAAATAAATCAGAAAACATACACTTGGGAGGTTCTGAGAAACTTGGTAAGTCCTAATTCAAACTCACACAGATAAATGAAGCATTTTAGAATGAATAGGGAAACGTATAACTGAAAACAAATTATGTGAAGGCACATGCGCACAGAAAAAAGTTAGTGTATCCTTTGAAAATTTGATATATGCCAACAAAATGGCATCCACAAAGATTTGGTTGCATAATTTATCTATCGGGCACCAATCGCATTTGCAGATTTTATTACGTGTCCTTCCTCTTCATAAGCATTTAGCAGATGTCTTGCAAAGTAAACAAGCATCTCAAGCGCAATTATACCTCAATCCATTAAATTAAATATGCAACACTCAAGACCTAAGTTACCCGGACTCGGGTATGGGCGCTGGACATGGGTGCATATCCGAGTGCGGATCTATGTGCTAGATCTTTGGTTTTAAAAAATTAAGTTTTCGTGGATATTTCCGAAATCGGACATGGGTTCGGAGATTTGGCATATAACCTTAAAACAAATAATTATTTTTGTCAAATTTCTAGCAAATATACTATAAAAATAGTCATAAATGTACAGTTTTTTAAGAAACAGGTTACTTTGATAATATTTTAAACTAGATTGCTTTAAGGTAAAGTTTCCAGTTTTCATATGAAGGCTCCGACTCAGATTCCATACCCACACCCATGTCCTCTCCAGTCGACAAAGGGTATGGTGGCAAAAACAAAGAGTCCGAGTAACGGAGCTGAACGCTCACTTTTCTGAAAGACAATGTCTAACAAATGTTATCAAGTAGAACCATACCGCCTCTTTCTGATCGGAGGGAAGTGACCCTACAGCCTTCCGGTAGTCTTCAATGCAATTTAACAACCTTCTCGTTGCTAGAACTCGGGCCTCTTCATCTCTATATCGGCATTCAATCGGATCCACTATCTGATAAAAGAAAGAAAATTGGCTGATAAAACTTGCAACTGAGGGAGAGATATATAACCAAAAAACTTAAGACAGACCTGTTTTAGATGTGCAAGTTTCTCTGTATAGACAATTTCAGATTCATCATCTCCGTCTTCGTACAGCCAATCCTCTGTTTGTTGTAAATTTTGAGAGATCCCCTCCCACTGATTCCGTGGCAAAGCTCCGATATGTGTTAAAAAGCTATACATAAACATCAATTATAGTCATATACAATCCATCCTTGCAAAAATTAATAAGAGTGTGAACCACAGATTACAAATAAATCAGCACAAACTTCTTTTGGTCAATTATCCAGGTCAAGATTAAGGGGACACTAAAAAAACATAATTCTCAAACTTCTCGGCTTTGAAAATAAAAATAAGAATAATTATATCGGATTAGAATGAACGTTTCCTTGCAAGCACATAAGATGTGTCCTAATATATCACCCACTCCAAATTGATAGGGTAAAGCCCTTATTAAAATACATACATAATCACACACGAAGTAAGAGCATTCTTCCTTGTGCAAAGGAACAAGTTCTAAGCAAGCCATTTAACATAGTAACTTTCAAGTAAACAGAGGTTTTCAGATGTTCAAAAAACAGCTAAAAAGTAATGATATCCATGTTGCGTACTCCAGATAAATCAGAATCAGGAACTGATTCTTGAAATAAAAGAGGAAGACAAAGTAATGTCTAAAGTATTACCTTAGTACGTGTCTCATAGACGTAAGACTCGAGCAAATTTTTCTTTTCCTGAGTTTGCTCCATCTTTATGTCTTGCTGGGTCAGCTGGAGTTCCTTCTGTTGAGCATCTGAAAGTTCAGCCCTCGTCATTCCACCATGGACACTCTACCTAACTGGTATATTTTGCCTCTGAATTTTTCCATCTCTCATATCATCAGCCTGCACATAGATGTTGTATTATTTTAAATTTTATTAAATTTCAACATTGACTAAATAATCTTAGTGTAAACACCTTAAAGTGTACCTCAGCAATATAATCTGCATATGCCACTGGTAATGCAAAAGGTATAATCAACAAAAAGCCCATCGCTTAATAGCGAGGTAATTATATACATATAACACATTGATTTAACAAATATAGTGCAATTCAGGTCTACAAACATTTTCATGGACCACTCTTAGTAACATTTCACCAGATACACCACCTAAGCAAGACTTTTCAGTACAGTCCAACATGCCACTTTAGTCAAGAAGATGGCCTCCGTAGGCCTTAGCTACATCAATGAAGTATAGCGGTTTAAGTTTTAACAGACCCAAGTCTGCCATATAGGATAAGCACTAGCCACGTAGACATTAATTTCAAGTCTTATTCACTCCAAAACATGTTTTCTGTCCTGGAGTTGGAAACAGTAATATGTCCATACACAAACCTATACCTCAAGAAATGACAAGAAGAAATGAACTGTCAAACAAAAAATAAAACATACAGTGCGCTTTGCTGAGAGGTTGGAGTCTGCAATGTTAGAATCACTTGCACCATTTGCCACTCCAGATGTCACATGATTGTCACCCTCTATGTGTTCTGAAGTCGAATGAGCCTTACTCTTTGCACTAGAATTATCCCAGCAACTTTTTACAAGCTGAAGGAGCCATGAAATTTCATTTAAAATTTGTTATCAACAAAAGATAAGGTGCCCCATAGACAGAAAACAACCTATACTTACAGAAGCTAACTCTATCTTAACAATGCCGTGGAGGTCTAGCTGAACTTTGACTTTAACCTTAGCTCTTTCGGCATCAGACGCTTGGAATGGACCAATCTACAAAATCATATAACAGAACTTCAGTTTAAATACAATAAATTAAGAAACATAAATAAGAAAACATAGTCTGCCATATATAATTCCTACATGTGAAAGGTGGAAGGCATTTCTTGGTATTTCTTTGTTATTTCCTTGGTTGTATATTTAAATTCTCCCATTGTTAAGAAATGGGTCTTGGTATTTCTTTGTTATTTCCTTGGTTGTATATTTAAATTCTCCCATTGTTAAGAAATGGGTTACATTTAGGTGAGAAATTCTATAGAAATTGTGAATACCAGGATGCAACTATATCTTTAACG
The DNA here is from genome assembly GCA_036435485.1 of Saposhnikovia divaricata. NCBI lineage: Eukaryota > Viridiplantae > Streptophyta > Magnoliopsida > Apiales > Apiaceae > Saposhnikovia > Saposhnikovia divaricata. The sequence goes on along the minus strand of CM071595.1, from coordinate 60,291,110 downwards.
AAGGTAAATATAGAATGGGTACTATGCTTTGATTACGATAACAAATTATATGACTTTAATTCAATTACAAACAGGATCCTTATGGATGGAATGGACATTACCTAAGTCAAGGCAAGAATCTTTAAAAACACACTGCTAAGGGATATGGTTCATGCAGGCTAACAAAGCTTGCTAAGTTGAGGAAGACTAGTTGTGTAAAACCATAATCCCCTTTAGGTATAAACCAACAAAGCAACCAGACAATAGGATAAGTCAAACTCAATCAATGTTAATGTTGTGGCTTCAGGGCATTAAAAATATGAAAGCTTAATGAAATATTACATTTATATTTAAATTATTATAATCAATATTTTGTCTCGTGAGGGCCTATAGCGAATGTACCCACAAAATCCATCTAGCTCATGTAAACTAATAGAGATAATAATAGAAATAAGTAAGTCTATCTACCAATTATTCGATGCACGCCAATGCAACTCCACACAAACAAGATCACTCATGTTATCTCAACTCAAGAATCATGATGCAAATGCTAAGTCTTGGTGTCAAAGGTGCAAGTATCCACATAATCTACTCATAGAATGTGCATAAGTACTCAAAGTTCGTGTCAAGTGCAAAACAAAATTTGGTAATCATGCTAAGTATACAAGAGTACACTATCAAGAAGACTTGGGATTTTCATATTTATATCAAATAATACCTCACCTTTCGCTCACAAAAGAATTACGCTCAAGAATTGGTTAAGTGTATCACTCAATCCCATCACATACATAAACACGCTTGACACTCGGCATCGATCCAACTAAAAATACGACATGCATGAATAATGATAATCAAAATGACTTTTATTTGGGTTGTAATGGTGCTAGGGACAAGGTATGTCAAGAAAAGCCAAATAGGGTGAAGTGTCAAAAGCTAGAGATTCTCCATGTTTACTCACACAATCTACCCATATGCCTTCCCCACACTTCGACCATTCAGCACAACTAATTTATCTGGCCCGAGACGAAGGATCATAAAGCACAAGAATTATAAACAACAAATTAAAATGCTCTCTCTCTCTCTCTCTCTCTCTCTCTCTCTCTCTCTCTCTCTCTCTCTCTCTCTCTTTTTCAAGGCATTTATTTATTTTATGGCCTTGTGATTTCAATCACTTTTTTTTTCAATTTTTTTTGAGAGCTACATGCAAAGTGAAACAAACACGTATATACAATCACAATGATCCTCTAAAAGTCCCGCAACACATACTAAGTATTTACAAAATAACCTCAACATTTCCCACAATGAAAATATAATCATAAGCAACTCATTTATCACACCTTATTACTCCCTCCTAATCTCACTAGCCTTTGACAAATAGGGATCAAGATAATATAAGGCTATTAAAAAAAATTAGGCATAGGCATGTAATGTGGTGTGTCACCGAATAAAACGGTTAAGCTCAAAGGGCTACTAATGGATCACATATGCAAGGTATGTAGAGGAAAATGGAAGATTAATCCTAGGTGCCCTTATCATATTATCATATATTCAATGCCATGTATTTCAAGATGGGTCTAAGATAAGTGCTAGCAATGCCAATGCAATGAGGACACACAAGCAAACAAAAATAAGATGCAAAAGACATGCATATAGGCTCAAAAGCTCACTTGGTGTCAAAAGATAATAAAGCCCAAATCACAAAAAGAATTCTTTATGCACCTACTTGTTTCAACTTGCTAGTGAAAGTGTGCACACAAGATCATAGCATTACACCTCTCAACAAAAGTATTAACAACACAAGATCACTTAGCATGCATGGATACATTTAGCTCAACTTGAAACAATTAATGCATCGACTACGGGATAGACAACTAACAACGTTTCACCATATCATCTCTGTTATTTTATAAGGCTAGAATTTTATTTTAATTTTTTAAAATTTTTCAATTTTTTTTTAGATTAAGAACACCTCCCCACACTTAAGTAAGTCATTGTCCTCAATGACTCGAAAATGACTCGAAAAGGACCACAAAAATCAACACGACTCCTACATATATAAGAAATAAAAATACTAAAGAAAAGAAAAGAAAACTCCCCAAAGTATCATGATGAATGATGCGAAAAATGTTGTTGCATAAATGCAAACATCTCTCCCATTTGTTTCCCCAAACTCTCCTGATTTTGTAATATCTTGGCATGACTTTGTTGTAGCTCAGCTTGCCCCTTAAGTATCATAGCTTGGCTTTGGCGCACTTCAACAACTTGTTCCTTCAGTGTACGTTGAGGCTCCACAACTTGCTCTTCCCGCTCGTCCGGTAGTTTCCGACGTGGGTGATATAATGGCCGAGGTCCATAAATACTTCGATATAACATCCGCATACCAAGTAAGTACTCGACATCAATAACAGCCGGCCATCCATCCGCCACTTTCAAATTGGTTCTGTTGCGATCAAATACCCCCAACTTCTCAGCAATTCGTGTAATAAAACCTCCTAGTACAATGGCACCCTTGGTGCGCTTCGCTTGATACAAGAACCTATTAATGAGCAAAGTTGTCCAATCCACTTGTATTCCTTCATAAAAATGATACAATAAAGCAAGCTCCCCTGTTTGAACCTTGTTGTTGCTCTCTGCTCGACCATCTGCTCGACCATAGATAGCGAAGACAAGAGTATTATCATGATTATTATTATCATGACTATCATGATTATTATTATCATGACTATTATTATCATGACTATCATGATTATTATTATTATTATTATTATTATTATTATTATTATTATTATTATTATTATTATTATTATTATTATTATTATTATTATTATTATTATTATTATTATTATCATGACTATCATGATTATTATCATGATTATTATTATTATTATCATGATCATTATCATGATTATTATTATTATTATCATTATTATTATAATTATTATTATCATCATTATTATTATCATTATTATTATCATTATTATTATCATCATTATTATTATCATTATGATTATATCATTATCATTATCATTATCATTATCATTATATATTTATATCATTATCATTATCATTATCATTATCTATATCATTATCTATATCATATTATCATATTATCATTATCATAGCAATATAAAATTAATTGTTACAATAATTATATTCATGATATGTCCAATGAGTCCCCGTTAATTATGCATAATATCATAGATAATAAATAATTGTTCATGATATGTCAAATGAGCCCTTGTTAATAATTGTGCACTCTCATCCAAGAAATTGACTAATGTATTATTCACCAAAATTATTGTGCATAATTGCATACATTATGAAGGATGTTAATATATTTTCTATCAATTACTAATCTCAAATTACATGTTGACGATCACTACAACCATTACTTACAGATGAAGTGAAACTACATTATCTGGTAGTGTTGCTGTTTCAGAAATCACATGCTTGCAGTAATAATCTAGATAGCGAATTGTTCTTCAAGGTTTTGTGAAGGCAACAACTGCAATTTCCAAGAAATTCGGCACTTCAACAACCAAGTGCATGCCTTTCGGGAAAAAAAAACAACCAAGTGCATCTAGATGAAACTTATTTAGAAGCATTCACATGCTATCCTTCTCCTAAAAGTGCATTAAAATACTTCATACATTCGACAATTTCTTCAACTCGGACCCAGAAAATGCAAACTGATGCTCTCTATTCTGTCATCAATCAGGTTTTTTCAAGTTGAGGCTGCTATCTGCTGCTTGGCTGAACAGCTCCTGCACCTGTTTCAATTCATTTTCTGACCCGCCCGCAACAATGGACTAATTATGATCAGTGAAATCAAATAAAGTTTTTCCTAAACTACAATATTTTAACATACAAATATGTAAATGCAGTGTTTGTGTGAAAGTGAAAAAAGACAGTAAGCGGGAGGCAAACATTTGATGTTTTAACATGAAGCTCACTGATTTATTTTTTGAAGGTCTGTAAAAGTAAAGAGATCAAAGATTGTTTAACTGAGGCAAATAAATTGAAGATATCCATTTATTAAAACTGTAAAGAGCTCAAGAAGGTTATTTCTTTCTCCTTCCCACAAAATTTTTCCAAAAGTATTTCGGACATGTATTTGGTGTCAAGATTGTAGAAAATGAACAATATTTTATTTGAAGAGATGCATGCATGCATGTTTTTGATAAATATGGTTAGTTCTTTACCGGCAGCCTCTAGTTGCTTTTGTAGTTCTTGGCCCACAATATCATTTTCAGCCTGCATATATGCTCACAAAAGTTACTCGACTATTGCAGCAGCCACAGTTCCTTCTCATAAGTTAAATATTATATCTTTTTTGAGTAATTATACCTGTAGTTCTGCAATTCTTCTCAGTTGAGCTTCTTCACCTCCCTCCGACAGAGGAAGTGTTGTAACTAATGCATCAAACTGTCAAGGTGCGTATGAGAGATTAATTAGAAGACAGTCAAGTATTATATATGTTGGGGGTAAATATAACGAGCAAGAGAAAATGACGGGTTCTCTATCAATAGGTTGTGGATCTGTGCCAGGAGGTCAGCTGACCCCATGTATTGCATGCAAATTATACACTTTCAGTTTTTGGGGAGTATCTACTTTGTAAAGTTTCATGACAGATGGCCTGCTGACTGCACAGTTTTGTGGACGAGTAGGAGGCCTCTAACAAGATCTGAAAAGAAATAATTAAATATCATGTGCTTCAATTTGCTCATTCGCATGTCACAATTTGGTTTGAATGTGTCCTTTTACCCCTTCATGTTCATTTTAAGGATATTAAATTCTGAAAGAGCTGCGACGTTAAGACATCATACGCCACAACAAATATTACTTTGTTTCTGACATTTTAAAAGGAAACTGAACTGGACAGATGGAGCATATTGTTTAAACTATCTTAGGTTGCCATGCAAATATCAGCTTCAGATGGTGCTTACAGAATTTTTGAATACCAGTTCATTTCAATTAAGTCAAAGTTAAACTAAAGCATTAAGAGAACACAGCAATAAGATTGGTTTATTTACAGTCCAAATGTACATATATAAGATTTTAGCCTATAGGCATGATTCTCTAGAATGACCTTATGGTATATATATGTTAGCTAGTATTTGTTAATGACCTGAATACCAACTAATCGACAAGCCAACTATCTAAATTTATACAAAGAGTCGTTAAAAGTTTATAAAATCCATTAAAGTCATTACTCCAAGAATTGTCATTAAAAGTAATAATATTGTATAATGACTTTTAAAGACTTTAAAAGTTTAGAAGTATTCAATTAATACTTTTAAATACTCTTTAAAAGTAAGGAGGTATTGTATCAAGATTTTAAAAAAGTCTTCAAAAGTTTAAGGTATTCAATTACAACTTTTAAAGAGTTATTAAAAGTCACTTGTTATTCAAAAAGTCAATGATTTTGATGGAAAAATAAAATTGAGAGACTTTTTATGACTTTTTATGGAAAAGTGTATATATTCTCTCCAAGAATTGTCACGCCTTTTTTGAGAAGATTTGACAAGAGTTTGTCTTCCCTCCCACCTAGGGTTCCATCTTCTGCAAAAGGTTCCTTCTTTTCTTCTATAGTTTGTAAAGAATATTGTGAACTCTGATAGATTTTAAGGCTACCAAAACCCTGAACAGGTCAAACGATTTAGGTGCTTGGGAATTGTTAATGCTCCTTTTTTTTGGTTATATCATCCTTTTATAATTGGACCAGAGCATATGGTTTCTGTTCTTTTCTATCTATCATGTGCCATTAATATAAGGCTGTGCTAAGAAACCTTCAAAAAAAAAAAAAAAGGCTGTGCTAAGAAAATTTAGCTAATTCAACGTTTGTAGTTTGTACCAAAAACTAATCAAGAAACAGTCCCGCATTGGTGTTTCAGCTCGTTTAAGCCCAGAATTTTTGGGGCGTAGCATCCCGAGATCCCAGGCTTGATGAAACCAGAATCTTTGAAACTTATCATCTCGAGATCCCAGTCTTTCAACAAAAAAGGGAACGAGTTTTATAGAGAAAATGCTGAGTGGAGACACTAGTGGAAAATTGCTTAAATATGATCTAGCAAGCAAACAAATTACAGAGTTGCTAAAAGGACTCTCTGGTGCCACTGGTGTACAGGTTAGCGCAGATGGGACATTTGTGCTTGTTTCCGAGTACATTTCCAAGCAAATCCGAAGATATTGGATTAGAGATCCACCATCCGAACTTCAGACATATTTATAAAACTTGCTGGGAGCCCTTATGACATTAAGAGGACTGTTTTCGGAGATTTTTGGGTTGCAGTGTGGATGATAGATTTGCAGCAGCCTACGCCAACACTGGTGCCTTTTGGACAATGAATCAACCCCTTCGGTATAATTTTGGAAAACTTTAGTCTTGAGGAGCAATATAGTGGTGCTGTTGTGTCTGTGGTTCAAGAATTATGTAGCTACTTAAAAAAGATGGGCTAAATTCAGTAGAAAAAGACTTTGTACAAAACTATAGATAGTACTAGCAAAGCTAGTAGAAACTATAGATGTCGTTCTGATATACATCTGTTAGCTCAACTTCAAGATGGAGCTAAATGATTTCATTGTCTGTGGTAAAATGGACATAACACGATCAGACCCTCACGAGATCACTAGCTCTCAGGTCTTTCGAAATCCATCATAAGCACAAAGCCCAGGACAAAAGTCAGTATCTAACACCATGTACAATTTAGTAGCGGCATGCTACAGTTAGCTCGTTTCACCACTAGCAAAAAGGCAGAATTGAGTAGGCAGAATTTCAGTTTTGACTCAAAAACTCATCCTAAAACAACCATCTGAAATTTCATAAAGGCACTGCCTTTTTGGCATTCTGCAACAATATTATTCTCTGTCTCAAAAACAAAACCAAAATAGAGAATACTGAATAGTAGCAGGTCAAGGTTACTTGATCTTTGTAGTTAGTCTAGGACACCACAAAATCTATCAAAAAGTCTATGAAAGCTTTTAAAGTCATTTTATTAGGAGTCATCAAAAGTATTTCGAAATTTTGGTGACTCAACAAGAGTCATTAAGAGTCATTAAAAGTTTATAAAATCCATAAAAGTCATTACTCCAAGAATTGTAATTAAAAGTCATAATACAATACCACCCCCTTAATCTAAATTAGATGAATAAGGCAGACTTTTGTCATTCACAACTCGATGTCCTAGAGAAACGCAGGCCACTAACTCACGAAAACACTCCAAGACCAGATTAACATGTTCATTGCATTGATTTCTCATAACCAAAAAAACATCCTAAATCAGAATCCATACCACATTCCCACAATTACATTAAAAGACCAACAAGTATTAGTCCAAATTTTTTTTTAAAAAAAATGCAATTTCAATCCAATATCAAAAGTTCAATCTTTCAGCAACATTTTCACAAAAAGTCTTATTTTAGGCCACCTAAACCATCAAACAATCAATTCAACACAAAAACACAAACAGTGATTGTGTTGAGAACAAAAAACCATCAAACAGTCACTATTCACAACATAATCTCAATTGGGTATTCAAGAATCACCCCACATTATCAATTCAACACACATAACTCAAAAATTCAAGTAAAAAATCAAAAGGGTCATCACAAAAACACATAAAGATTGTATCTTTACAGTACCTTCTTAGCAGCATCAACAAGAGCAAAGCTCATGAGCTTGGGCTGATCGGAAAAGTTGGTATCGTCGGCGGGAATGGTGGTGGGTGGAGGAGGTTCAGGGTAATTGGGAGAGAGACGAACAGGAGGAGCATCTCTTTGTAAAGTACCATAAGTGTTCACAGCAAGTCCTGCGATTGTGCTTACCTGTTCTTGTAATTGGGATATTATGTCCATCTCCTGTTGCACACGGTTTCAAGACCCTGGACACTCTGATACAAAACCGACCCTGGACACTCTGATACAAAACCAAAAGCTCAAGTGTATGATGAGTGTATCTCAATTTTAAGCATCAATTATTGAATTGATTAGCAGTTCCTATAAATCTCGAATATTTTTTCCCCTAAAAATAGTGTAATTTTGAAAATATCCGAAAAATTAATATAAAAATAAAATAAGGAATTCGGCATTTAAATATCATGAAATATAATGAAACAATAGAAAATATTTAATTTAAAATATTTATTCTTTTCTTTACAAAATTTGGATCATAATATATCATATTTTTTGGAATCAAACAACCACAAAATATTATTATTAACTAATTTGCACAAATCAATTAATCAAAAAACTTAGAATCAAATTTTTTTGAAGCTAAATAATAGCTGAAAATCATAAAAATGTTTTGGTAAATTTTATTTTTTGTAAAAGTGCTTCGTATCATCATGCTTAAAAACCAATTGCTATGTTGAATTTTTCCTTTTGCCTTAACCCAAAATTCTCTTTTCTTAATTTGCTATTCTCTCAGTCCCATTCATTTTTATAAGTTTTTTTAGAATGTCTGACACGCATTTTAAGGTGCGTAACTAGTATAGTTCCATAATTTATTTTTAAAATTTTCTTTTTTATATAAAAATAGAATTGTTCTATTTTTATACAAAAAAAAAAGAAAATTATAAAAATAAGTTATGTAACTATAATAGTTAGAAACTTTAAAATTCGTGTCACACCCATGCTCAATGTATAAAATTCAGTGGACGGAAGGCATAACTAATAAGGATCAGCATGTATCTGAATATCTATTTTTGACCGACTGAATTATATTTTATAAAAAAAACTTTTTGTCATTTGCTATAGGATTGATAATAAGTTTCAGATTTAAAATTAATAAAATTACAGACTTTATATACAGTAATCTGTAATGCTGTAATGTTGAATGTTCTAATAATTACCCAAATTCTATCTAAAATATCCCAGAATCCTCCAATGAGGGTGAGGCATGTGGTCAACATACGCCAAATTGATGAAAAAAGTCCCAATATCACAATTTGAAATCAAATGATCCCAAATATTACAGTTCAAAAATTTGGTCTCAAATATCATTCCAAAACACTTTCATGTAGCGTTTTATTTTTTTCAGTAAAAATGTTACATCGTGTAGCGTTTTATATATTTTTTATATTTTTTTTAAACGCTAAAACGTTTCGCGTTTCCAGCCAAAACAAAGTTTTAAATAGCATTTTTTGTCAAAACAAAGTTTAGTTCAGCGTTTTGTGTTGGTAACCAACTTTCAATTACCGTTTGTAGTAAATAGTACAAAAACGGTTTGTATTTTTCTCCCTAATTAATATTTTTTATTTTTATTGGTATTTCTTTTGGGGTTAAACGAGTTTCATTTGAGATTTAGAAATATTAAGTTTTTAAATTAAATTTTTTTAATTTTATTTTGTATTCCCTTGGGGTTTCAACGGTTAACCTTTGGGGTTCAACGTTTCCATTTTGGGTTTTAGAAATATTACGAACGACGAATAAACCGTATGCGAACTTAGACCCTAAACACTAACTTATCCTGATTTTTAAACGCGTTAGCGTTTAAAAATCAGGCCGTCGGATTTAATTTTTTAATTAAAAATTTTAAATTTTAAAAATACAATTTTAATTAAATTTAGGGGTTCAACAATTAACTTTAGGGGTTCAACGTTTCAATTTTGGATTTTAGAAATATTCAGAATGACGAATAAAATTTATACAAATTTAGGATTTGGGATTTAGGGTTGTTTACAACCCTAGACCCTAAACCCTATTTTATCCTATACGCTAACGCTAACGCGTTAGCGTTTAAAAATATTAGCAATTAAAAATCAGGCCGTCGGATTCAATTTTTTAATTAAAATTTTTAAATTTTATTTGTTTTCCCTCGGGATTTCAACATTTAACATTCAATTTTTTAATTAAAATTTTTAAATTTTATTTGTTTTCCCTCGGGATTTCAACATTTAACTTTTGGGATTCAACAATTCCATTATGGGTTTAGAATATACTTAGGAGAAAAAAAAACATCCAAAACGACACAAGAAGTGACGTTTTAAGCTAAAAACCAAATATGAAATAGTGTTACCAAGCAAGACCAATTCTCATTTAGCATTTTGAACAAGAAAAAAAAAAAAAAAAAAAAAAAAAAAAAAAAAAAAAAAAAAAAAAAAGGCAAACGCTACACGAAGTAGCGTTTGATAAAAAAAAAAGTAGCGTTTCTACTAAAAAAAATAAAATGCTAGACGATAATGTATTACAGTATATAATTTGAGGCCAACTTCCTAGCTTGTGATATTTGGGACCTTTTCATTTAAAATTGTAATATATGGGACCCACCCAAATTGCTAATATTTTTTTTTTACTAATTTAAAACTTTTTTTTTTCTAATCTTCTGGCCACTAAAAACCCCTCAAAAGCATATATATATATACACACACACACCTATATACATACACACAAGAAAATATTATGTTTTCATCTCCCACAAAATCATAGACCACCACATACATCTGTAATCTTTCAAACCAACCACATCCATGTCTTCTCTTCTAGCAAATGGAATTTCCCATTTTCCCCCCACAGAATCACCTTGTTTCTCAAAAGGGTTGTTCCCAAAACTCATAAATCTTAAATCTTCAAGACCCAAAACTCATAATTCAAGAATCTTCAAGATTCGAGCTGATGTTGATTACAAGCCTCAAACTCTTGATTCTGATGCTTTAAAAGGTAATTCTGATACTGACCAACTTCATGAATTTCTTAAACGTGATTATAAATGGGGGTTTAGTGAAGAAATTGATTCTTTTTCTATCCCAAAAGGCTTGTCTGAAGAAACCATTAGATTAATTCTTCTAGAAAGAATGAACCTGATTGGATGCTTGAGTTTAGATTAAAGTCTGTAACCGTTGTCCCAAATTTATTGAACCTTTTGTTTTGGCGGGAGTTGTAGTATGAGATGGCATCGTTTGAGAGGGAATAAACATGACTTTGGCATTGGGGTGCAGGCTATAACAATAAGATAGTCTCTCCACTTAGAAGCTGACACGTGGACTAGGGAAGGAGTAGAAATAGGCCAGGAGAGAGAGAATGAGACTTAGACTGGAATTATGCATTTCTTATTTTGTTTGTTTCCATTTTCTTCTCTCTTGTACCTCTGCAACCAGTAGCACAAAGTTGTATTATCTCTTCCTTTAATATATGTTTAATGGCTTCTTCCTTTATTTTCTAGTTAATTTTCCTTGTTTTATCATTAAGAAAATTTACGAACGAAGTAGTTGGTTACAAAGTGGTATCAAAGCAGTTGTTCCTTGGCAAAAAAGTGAGTAAAACATGGTTGAAGGTACTCGTATGAAAAGCTTGGATGAGAGGTTGGTAGTATTAGAAGGGAAATTTAAAGAGATGACTGAAGAAAACATTCAAGGAAGAACAGCGATTAACCAAAAAATGGGAGAAATGAGTCAGCAAATTGAAGGATTGGGAGTTGGGTTGAGTAAAGTGGATGATAGATTTGACGAGTTGAAGGCGTTTGTAAAGCATAAAAATGTAATATGTAATAGAGGACATATATAACTCAACTAGGATAAAAGATAAATAATAAACTCTATACAGGGATCGTGAAATTTGAAGAACAGGCACCAACAAGGATCAAGTCGCTGAAAGAAGTTCATTAAAATGATCAAGCCTCAGTGACAAAATAAGATGTACAGATGATTCAGTAGAAGGGCCAAAAGATTCCAGTGATAAAGTTTTTATGGTTGCACAATTCTTGGCAGTATTCTTAAAGACATGATACGAAGACCACGAGTGAATATTAGTCGTCTGTGAACCAGACCAGTTGCACTAGGCGTCAACATTTTCACAAAGGAATCAAGGTATCTAACTCAGAAAAACTGTTAAAGAGGTATGATTGAGAGCAGTGTTGATATCCTCCATTTCAGAAGCTGAATATTTAAGGATGTCAAAAATAAGAGAAAATGAATAGTAACCGGAATCACTATTCACACCGGGTGAATAGTAACCGAAGTTACTATTCATGTGAATAGTAATCGAAGTTACTATTCATGTGAATAGTAACCGAAGTTACTATTCATGTGAATAGTACCCAAAAGTACTATTCATAAAGTAAGAAACATGTGGGGCCCACATGTATTAAAAAAATCAAAGTAAAACTTTGATTTTGAAATATGCAGTGTGTTGAAATGTTTGGCAGGCGCGCGGCAGAACTATCAGACTGATAACGTAATCAGTTACGTATATTAGCTGCATAGTGACTTTCTATAACCTATAAATAGGCCTGTTGTATTTCATTTCAAAACATACCTAAACACACAACTCTCTCTTCTCTCTCATATATTTTCTGTGTAAGCTGCTAGATAGTCCGTCTAGTAGGAAAGTCGGCTTTGCCCACTTTCAGGCAGTGTCGGGTAGAAGGTCCTCGTGCCTAAACTATCCTTAGGAGTGTTCTAATTTTGAAGCTAATCCATTGGATTAGAAGTTGTAACACCCCTTCGAGTTTATTATCAATAAAGATATATTCTCTGAATTATTTTTAATTTTTATAGTATCGTATTCAACCCCCCTTCTACGATACTTTGGGACCTAACAATTGCTAAAGGCATAGTCACAAGGAATAAAGCTAGATTAGTTGCTAAAGGCTACTGTCAAGAGGAAGGAATTGATTTTGAAGAAACCTTTGCACCAGTAGCAAGGTTAGAAGCAATAAGGATCTTCCTGGCCTATGCAGCGCATGCCAATTTCAAAGTCTATCAAATGGATGTCAAGAGTGCATTTTTGAATGGTATTCTGGAGGAGGAGGTGTATGTTAGTCAACCGCCTGGTTTTGAAGATCCAGACTTTCCAGAATATGTGTTCTTTCTACTCAAAGCACTCTATGGCCTGAAGCAAGCACCTAGAGCCTGGTATGACACACTCTCACAGTTTCTTATAGAGAATCACTTCATTCGAGGTACTATTGATAAAACTCTCTTTTATAGAAATGTCAATGGCTCTATGATACTTGTCCAAATTTATGTAGATGATATAATATTTGGGTCTACAGATGAGAAACTTTGCAAGAGGTTTTCCAAACTCATGCAAAGTAAATATGAAATGAGTATGATGGGTGAATTAACTTATTTTCTTGGTTTACAAGTTAAACAAGTGAATGAGGGAATTTTTATAAGTCAAACAAAATACATTTATGATCTTTTAAAAAGGTTTGATTTAGCAGATTGTTCTTCTGCAAAAACACCCATGGCCACTGCCACTAAGCTTGAATTGAATACTAAGGAAAAGAAGGTGGACATGACAAGCTATAGGGGCATGGTTGGATCTCTTTTATACTTAACAGCTAGTAGACCTGATATTATGTTTGCTACATGTTTATGTGCTAGATTTCAAGCTGATCCGAGGGAATCTCACTTAGTAGCTATTAAAAGGATTTTCAGATATCTCAAGGGAACACCAAAACTCGGCATTTGGTACCCTAGAGATTCTGGTTTTGATCTAATTGGTTACTCAGATGCAAATTATGCAGGTTGCAAAATGGATAGAAAAAGTACCACAGGAACCTGTCAATTCTTGGGAAACAAGCTGGTCTCATGGTTCAGTAAAAAGCAGAACTCAGTATCTACCTCAACTGCAGAGGCTGAATACATAGCAGCTGGGAGTTGTTGTGCACAGATTCTATGGATGAGAAATCAACTACTTGACTATGGAGTTAAAGTTAAAAGGATCCCAATTTTCTGTGACAACACTAGTGCAATTGCAATATCACAGAATCCAGTGCAGCATTCTAGAACCAAGCACATAGACATCAGATACCATTTCATCAGGGAGCATGTGATGGAAGGCACTGTGGAACTGCACTTTGTTCCTAGTGAGAAACAATTGGCAGACATTTTTACTAAAGCTTTGGATGAAGCAACCTTTTCAAGATTGGTAAGTGAGCTTGGTATGTTAAATTTCACATGATTTTTTAAAATGTCTGTTCAATTAATTGCAGCCAGTGAATTTCATTCTCTGGATTTTGTTTGTTTTATTTGATTATCTACATGATTATTCTGGAGATATCACTGTAGCATAATTAAATAAATATTTTATTGACATATATCAATTAATGATATTTTGTTAATTTTATATCTATTTAATTGTGAGTTTATCTGATTATTGTGGATTAATTCTTGATTTACAGCGTGATTATTTTTAAATCCATAATAATTAGAAGTAATAAATATGTGTATATGTGTATAGACTGATAGGTTTCGGTGATAAGATTTTTTTTTCGGCCGACAGGTTTCGGTGATAAGATGTTTTTTCGGCGAATTAGGTTGTTAGGTGAGAAATTATTGAGCGGTGTTGTTTTTCAAACATAACCTATCACTATTGCACCTAACCTACTAAACCTTGAAACCTTATAAATGATGAGGTTTTGTTTGTGTTTAACATCATCATTTTTCAGATATACAGAGCATATACACACGATTGCTGAATATTTTGAGCTTTGATCGGAAAGATCTCTCAATCTAGCTGGTGGTTTTTAGATTGGATTTTATATTCTTGCTTTATACATCATCCTTTATAAAAACTAACCCTTGTTTTTGAATTTCCTCGAAGTTTTGAAAATGGCATTGCAGGGAAGCTTTTTAATTGCTAAAGTTAATCCTATTTCCATTCAGCAAATCGAAACCATTCAGGATGAGCAATTTCGGGCTTGGACACAATTTTTGAATGAACATTCATTAATTCGATATGCTTTAGTTACACCAGTGCAGCTTAACCATGATGCATTGCGTGAACTATATTGCAGTGCGGTTAACACTTCTGGACAGGACGGGTGTGCATTCACATATCAACTATTTGGTAGGTCGATTAGGGTCACTGAACGAGATGTTAATCGAATTCTTCATTTTCCTATGGAAAATCTCGTTTCTGATCCTACACCTGAACAGATTGAAATGTTCTTTCATTTTATAAGGTACCAAGATGGCAATTTCAATACTGGTAATCTTTATAGAACGTTTCTAACCCAGTATTGGAGTTTCTTCTTTCACACTCTTAACCATGTTTTTCCTCAGATAGAACAAATCAAGATCGAATACCTGAATATATCCAAAAAATAGGGTATGCGGTCGCCAATAATTTGAGGATTAATTTTGGAAAAATAGTGCTTGGTCAAATCATTTTAAAGATAAACACTTAGGAACAAGAGATGTTCGGACTCAAAATGTCAAATGTCTATATCCAAGGTTTCTACAGCTAATATTAAATGATTTTTTGAATGATGAAGACAGGGTACGCTTGGAAAATGGTCAAAAGGTGGAATGTTCTTCCATAAAGACGAATGTAATTAATTACATGAGCAAAAATAAATATACGAATGTGCCTACAGTCATAACCGAATATCTAAAGACTGTCCCACTTCCGTTGTTACCAAGACCAGTGAGAGCAGGTATACGACAAGGTAATATTTCAATCCCTGCTATTCCAACCCTTGTATTCCCTGTTGTGTCACAGGAAATACAGTTTCTACAGCCCCTAGTGGCCATCTTACCCGACCAAGAGCAGGAAATCCCACTGACTCTAACACAGGTCGAAGAGCCCATTTTACAAATGCAAACAAAAACACAACAAACTCCTACACCTCAATTGTCACTTAAACGACCAACCATCAACACTTTGGAGGGAGATAGTGCCTCAGCAGCACCACATAAGGAGTTAGTTACATCAGAAGCTCTACCTCATTCTAAACGAAGTAAACCAAATGAACCTGAGGTAACTGTAACTGTTAGGGAAACAATTCTTCCTTGTCAAATGAGTGAAAATGTAAATGAGGATGAATTGACAGGAGCAACTATCTTAAGTTCCATTTCACGGAACATAAGAGTGGTTGATGATCTTTCTAAAGATCAAATGCATTCACAGGCATCCGAGGTGGAATTACCTACCTCAATAACTGCTGGTGAATCTTCCATTTTACGGAAAGATCCATCGGTAGGTGGTTCTTTTATGAACCAAGTGTCTTCACAGACATACGAGGGAAACTTGGGTTTTGTGCCATTTAATCGATTCAAGTTTAACCTCCCAGAGGAAAAATCTCTGGATCTCTTTCGAGATTTACCACTATTTACCAGTGGTCGGCAACTCGCTTCACGCGAGGATGGAAGCTCACGAACTTTCATTGCACAATCCGTGACCTCTGAAAAAGGGGCTAGGATGATTTCATTTGCAGGTACACATATCGGTGGAAGCTCTGGAGGAGAGTTGAGGGAAACACGAACAGAACATGTAAGTGTCACCCAAACCACTAAACCGAGTGAATATAGAGTGTTAAGTGAAACACCTGCAGAACATACGAGTGAGCAACCTACTCAACCACATGCACCTATAACCAGAAAGGAATACAGCAGACTCCTTACAAGGGTCCAAAAATTGGAGAAAGAGTTGCCAAATATCTGTAAGTCCATTGCAGAAATCAAAAATTTGCAACTTATTCAACATGATGCATTCCAGGTTCAGTTAAGTTCCATGGCAGCCCAGTTTAGTCATGCAATTAATTCCTTGGTGAAGACAGCTTCGTCTAAATTACCAACTCCACATCCTACTATCTTGGAGGATAACCCAACTGAGGGGGAGAAGGTGGATGACCAAGAAGCTACTAGGCGTAATAAAGGCAAGGAAAAGGTTGTTGACACGGAATTAACTTTATCTTGGGAAAGGAAAAGCTAAATGGAAGTATTCCTGCTATGTGAAAAGAAAGCAAGGCAAAAACTTGAAGATATGTTCAGTCTAGAGGAACAATTGTCTTGCACTTGGAAATCTGGAAAATGTATATATGATCCAGAATGTACTTTTATATTATTTATCTTTGTATTATATTTTTTGTTGTATCAGTTGAGTTATCCTCTAGGAATTTGTTTGTCAAACCCTGACAATCAAATAGGGGGAGATTGTAAAGCATAAAAATGTAATATGTAATAGAGGACATATATAACTCAACTAGGATAAAAGATAAATAATAAACTCTATACAGGGATCGTGAAATTTGAAGAACAGGCACCAACAAGGATCAAGTCGCTGAAAGAAGTTCATTAAAATGATCAAGCCTCAGTGACAAAATAAGATGTACAGATGATTCAGTTGAAGGGCCAAAAGATTCAAGTGATAAAGTTTTTATGGTTGCACAATTCTTGGCAGTATTCTTAAAGACATGATACGAAGACCACGAGTGAATATTAGTCGTCTGTGAACCAGACCAGTTGCACTAGGCGTCAACATTTTCACAAAGGAATCAAGGTATCTAACTCAGAAAAACTGTTAAAGAGGTATGATTGAGAGCAGTGTTGATATCCTCCATTTCAGAAGCTGAATATTTAAGGATGTCAAAAATAAGAGGAAAATGAATAGTAACCGGAATCACTATTCACACCGGGTGAATAGTAACCGAAGTTACTATTCATGTGAATAGTAACTGAAGTTACTATTCATGTGAATAGTAACCGAAGTTACTATTCATGTGAATAGTACCCAAAAGTACTATTCATAAAGTAAGAAACATGTGGGGCCCACATGTATTAAAAAAATCAAAGTAAAACTTTGATTTTGAAATATGTAGTGTGTTGAAATGTTTGGCAGGCGGGCGGCAGAACTATTAGACTGATAACGTAATCAGTTACGTATATTAGCTGTATAGTGACTTTCTATAACCTATAAATAGGCCTGTTGTATTTCATTTCAAAACACACCTAAACACACAACTCTCTCTTCTCTCTCATATATTTTCTGTGTAAGCTGCTAGATAGTCCGTCTAGTAGGAAAGTCGGCTTAGCCCGCTTTCAGGCAGTGTCGGGTAGAAGGTCCTCGTGCCTAAACTATCCTTAGGAGTGTTCTAATTTTGAAGCTAATCCATTGGATTAGAAGTTGTAACACCCCTTCGAGTTTATTATCAATAAAGATATATTCTCTGAATTATTTTTAATTTTTATAGTATCGTATTCAGCCCCCCTTCTACGATACTTTGGGACCTAACAGCGTTGATCTTAAATGGGCAACAACGGGGAAGGGAAGGAGATTCGCCTCTCAGCCAAAGTAGTACTGCCGAAGCCAGATCTAGGCCAGAATCGAAGAATGGATCCAAAGAAGAGGTACCACCTAATTCTAGGTTTATTAATCCTTTGTATTCAACTACTATTCCTGATATTCCTGTTACATCTATGGGGTCACCACATCCTTTCACCATGGGTTTCAATCAGTCTCACCCAATTAACTTACATCCTCAAAGCCCACAATATACAGCACAACCAATTCTGATCTACTCCGCTCCACCTTATTACTCCACTACCATGTCTACACAGGCTGGTTCAACTAATCCTAGTTTTATAGTGCCACAACAGATGTACATACCTTCATATACTAATTCTCAAACTCAGGTTCCATTCTATACTCACACTCCGAATGGACCACCTTACTCCCAACCACATGCTGTCCCTCACTCACCGAATTTTAATCCCATCCCTAAAATAGAATTCCCAAAGTTCGGCGGTTATGATCCTAAGGGATGGATTGTAAAAGCTGACCAGTACTTTGAGTTCATTAACATCGAAGAGACCAAGAAAGTGAAGCTGGCTGGCCTTCATTTTGAAGGGAAGGCTAGTGTGTGGTATCGCTTCTATCAGAACAGCCGGGGAAACTCTAATTGGAAGATATT
This sequence comes from Saposhnikovia divaricata, assembly GCA_036435485.1. Taxonomy (NCBI): domain Eukaryota; kingdom Viridiplantae; phylum Streptophyta; class Magnoliopsida; order Apiales; family Apiaceae; genus Saposhnikovia; species Saposhnikovia divaricata. The sequence continues at coordinate 60,272,497 of CM071595.1, read as the reverse complement.
TCAAACTGACCTATTGTCAAGGTTCGAAAATCCTGAAAATCGTGATGTATAGGACCTGTTCAATAAGCTGAGGCAAGTGGGCACGGTTACAGAATACGAAGACAAATTTGAAGAGTTACGTGCAATGGTGGTAGCTAGGAACAAGCACTTATCGGAAGAATACTTCGTTTCGAGTTTTATCAGTGGTTTGAAGGATCATATAAAAGGGGAAGTGAAAATGTTCAGGCCACAAGTTTTGGTAGATGCAGTGTTCTTAGCAAAACAAGAAAAATCCAAAACTTTGAGAAATAGTAGTAGCACAATCAAGACCTTCACGACCAAGAAAAGTTCAAGCATGGGGGTAGAGAATAAGGGGAACTACTCTGTGAATACAGGGGTCAAGAAAGAACAGCCTGCTAACAGGTCTACTTTATCTAGTAAAGAGATTTTGGAAAGGAGAGCACGAGGTCTATGCTTCCATTGCGACGATAAGTATCACCCGGGTAAAGATTGTAGAGCAAGACTGTACTCTATAATCGGAGAGGAAGACAATAGCTGTGGAGAAGAAGGCATGGAAGTTGGGGAGATAGTGGAGGACGAAGAGTGTAACCCAGGGGAAATTTCAATCAATGCCATGTTTGGTAACCAGACCTCAAGCACAATTCGTCTACAAGGCAAGATTAAGAAGCAAAGGGTGAGCATTCTAATCGATAGCGGCTCAACTCACAGTTTTATAGATGACAAGGTGGTTAAGCATTTGGGATTGGTAGTAGAAAAGGTACCCACACTGATGGTTAGTGTAGCAGATGGATCGAAATCAGTAAGTGAATTGGCCTGTAAAAATCTCACTTACTGTATACAGGGGCACTCATTCTCAAATGAACTAAGGCTATATTCACTTGGGGGGTCAGATTTGGTTCTTGGGGTAGATTGGTTGAGAAGAAATAGCCCAGTTACTTTTAACTATCAAGACCTTAGTATCACGATTCTTAAAGAGGGAAAGAAGGTAGTGCTACAAGGAGAGAATCAAGAATGTACACTTAAAACCATTAGTGGGAAAGGATTGTGTAAGCTCATGAGAGGAAAGCAGACAATATTACAGGGGTACTTATGCATGGTCAGTGCTTGCAAGGAAGAACCAAAGGATGAAACAGCTTCCCCTATTCCAACTGAGATTTCTCTACTGTTGCAACAGTATAGTGACGTTTTTCAAGAGCTTAAAGGCCTACCTCCCCATAGATACCGTGATCATCGAATACCCTTGATGGAAGGAAGTCAGCCAGTGAACCAGCAAAGCTATAGGGTACCTTATTTTCAGAAAAATGAAATAGAAAGGCAAGTGGCAGAAATGATCAAAACAGGGGTAATCCAACCCAGCACTAGCCCGTTTGCTTCTTCGGTTATCTTGGTAAAGAAAAAGGACGGAACGTGGAGAATGTGTATCGATTATCGAAAGCTAAATGATATAACGGTGAAGAATAAATACCCTATACCGGTAATAGATGAATTGTTGGACGAGTTAAGAGGAGCAAGTTGGTTCACTAAGTTGGATCTACGGGCTGGGTATCATCAAATTAGGATGGCTGAAGGTGAGGAATATAAGACAGCATTTAAGACCCACCAAGGATTATATGAATTCAAAGTTATGCCGTTTGGCTTGACGAACGCCCCAGCCTCGTTTCAAGCTCTTATGAACGAAGTTTTCCAGTCCCAATTGCGAAAAATGGTACTTGTCTTCTTTGACAATATTCTGGTATATAGCAGTACATTTGAAGAGCACTTGGTCCACTTGGAGGAGGTTTTAAAGATTATATTCTGCAAGTGTTCTTTTGGACAAAATCAGCTAGAATACCTTGGTCATATCATATCAAAGGAGGGGGTTGCTACGGATGCAAGCAAGGTGAAATCAATGGTGGAATGGCCAACTCCAAATACTGTTAAGCAACTCAGGGGGTTCTTACTTCTTAGGACTTACGGGGTATTACCGTAGATTTGTCCAAAACTATGGCCTTATTTGCAAACCTCTTACAGAGCTGCTTAAGAAGGGAACATTTCAGTGGAGCCAAGAGGCTCAGCAAGCCTTTGATCATTTAAAACAGGTCATGGTTACTACGCCTGTCCTCACTCTGCCAGACTACACTAAACCTTTTACCATAGAAGTGGATGCCAGAAAGGATGTCAATGAGTACGTACGCTGCTGTGATATCTGTCAAAGGGTGAAAACGGGAACTCATTTTCCAAATGGGCTATTACAACCCTTACCGGTCCCAAACCAGGTCTGGGAGGACATTTCTTGTGACTTTATCGAAGGACTGCCTACTTCAGGAGGGAAAAACAACGTAATGGTAGTTGTGGATCGACTTTCCAAAGTAGGTCATTTTATTGCACTATCTCACCCCTTCATAGCAATTCAGGTGGCTCAAATCTTCCTTGATAACGTATATAAATTACATGGGCTGCCAAGGTCTATCGTCTCCGATAGAGACAAGATTTTCACAAGTAATTTCTGGAAAGAGCTGTTTTCTACGATGGGTACACAACTGAATTTCAGCGCGTTGTACTACCCCCAATCGGATGGACAAACGGAACGGCTCAATAGATGCCTCGAACACTATTTAAGAGTTATGGTGAGTAAACGACCCAAGAAATGGAGTAAGTGGTTGCCCTTGGCCGAATGGTGGTACAACTCTTCATTCCATTCTGCAATTCAAATGAGTCCGTATGAGGCTTTGTATGGAGTGCAACCTCGCCAGTTATGTGTTCCTTCGAATTGTAGGACTACTGTAGGGGCAGTGGCTTACTTTCAAATTGAAAGGGAAGCCATGAACCATGTCTTACAGGAAGCTATTCATAATACCCAGCACAAATACAAGACATATGCTGACAAAAAACGCAGGGAAGTGCAGTTTGAGGTAGGTGATTGGGTGTTTCTGAAACTCCAACCGCATAGGCAATTATCTGTGGCCATTCGGAAATATTTGAAGCTGCCACATAAGTTCTTTGGGCCTTACAGAGTGATAGAAAAGGTGGGTACGGTAGCTTATAAACTCGAGCTACCAGTGGGCAGTTTGGTGCACCCGGTGTTCCACGTCAGTCTACTCAAGAAGAAAGTACGATCAAAATTCCATGTCACTACTGAGCTACCCAAACTGGGAGAGGAAGGGCAATTTTTAGTCTATCCAGCTGCAGTCATTGATCAAAGAATAGTCAAGAAGGGAAACAGTGTAGTAGTACAATGGCTTGTCCAGTGGTCACACTCCATTCCGGAGGATGCAAGATGGGAGGATGCAGCTGCTATCTCTGAGCAATACCCAGATTTCAATCCTTGAGGACAAGGATTGTTTTCAGAAGGAGTCAATGTAACCGTTGTCCCAATATTTAATTAATTTATTGAACCTTTTGTTTTGGCGGGAGTTGTAGTATGAGATGGCATCATTTGAGAGGGAATAAACATGACTTTGGCATTGGGGTGCAGGCTATAACAATAAGATAGTCTCTCCACTTAGAAGCTGACACGTGGATTAGGGAAGGAGTATAAATAGGCCAGGAGAGAGAGAATGAGACTTAGACTGGAATTATGGATTTCTTATTTTGTTTGTTTCCATTTTCTTCTCTCTTGTACCTCTGCAACCAGTAGCACAAAGTTGTATTATCTCTTCCTTTAATATATGTTTAATGGCTTCTTCCTTTATTTTCTAGTTAATTTTCCTTGTTTTATCATTAAGAAAATTTACAAACGAAGTAGTTGGTTACAAAGTCTTATCAAAAGTTTTGTAAGATGACTGAACCTAGTTGGTCTGATAATACTTATCCTAAGATTGATTTTCAAGATTTGTGTTATTATTCTGAGCCTAAAAAGAAACCAACTTTGAATAGTCTTGATGAGGATGATCCTGAGCTTGTTAAGTATTTCGAGAAATTGGGTGTTCCGTTAAACGAACAGAATAGGTTGGCTAATGTTGTTGTGGATGCTGTTCTTGATAGTGTTTCGATTGCTACTACGCATAGGAAGACATTAGAGAAAGCTGGGGTGATATTTTTTTCGATTTCTGAGGCTATAAAGGAATATCCCGATTTAGTTAGGAAGTATTTGGGGAAAGTTATTCCGACTTCCGCCTGAGGATAATTTTTATGCTGCTTTGAATTCGGCTGTGTTTAGTGATGGGTCTTTCGTGTATATCCCTAAGGATGTTAGGTCCCCTATGCAAATCTCGACTTATTTTCGAATAAATGCGATGGAAACTTGTCAGTTCGAGAGGACTCTTATCATAGCTGAAGATAGAGGTTTTGTGGAGTACTTGGAGGGGTGTACAGCACCTTCATATGACACTAACCAGCTTCATGCTGCTGTAGTCGAATTGTATTGTCACAAAGAGGCAGAGATTAAGTACTCCACTGTACAAATTTGGTATGCTGGTGATGAGGAAGGGAAAGGTGGGATTTTTAACTTTGTCACAAAACGAGGTATTTGTGCTGGGAATGGATCAAAGATATCTTGGACCCAAGTGGAGACAGGGTCTGCTATCACTTGGAAGTACCCAAGTGTTGTACTGGAGGGTGATAATTCAGTGGGTGAGTTTTATTCAGTGGCATTGACTAATAATTATCAGCAGGCTGATAATGGGACAAAAATGATACATAAAGGGAAGAACACATGGAGTAGGATTATATCAAAGGGAATTTCTTCCGGACATTCTAGAAACTGTTACAGGGGTCTTGTTTAGGTCCAGTCCAAGGCAGATAATGCTCGGAACTTTTTACAGTGTGATTCAATGCTTATTGGTAACAATGCAGCTGCCAACACTTATCCTTACATCCAGGTAACTTTTTAGATATATCAAATGCATTCTTTTTCCATCTTTTGTTCAAATTTTTAATTCAACATTTTTTCTTAATTTTGTTGTCATCTTCTCTTAAATCGCTCTTCTAGTTCGGCCAAACTTTATAGTTCTAGACTATAGCTGACTCTTATATTTTATGGGCAACACCTGTTTTTTTTCGTTTTTGATATAGAAATATTTCAAATAATTCTCTAGCATAGTATGAATCAGCTTTGAAAGTTAGTGAAAATAACCAGATTATCAATAGGAGATGATTTTGATGAATAGGAGTAAATAGTCTGCAATCTTAGATGAATGTTAAGAAAGTTATAAACGTTGTTGATACCAGTGTTATTAAAAGCGCGCTCGCATATGCGAGATGCGATGCGAGGCTGAAGCGCTTCGCTTTGGTTATGCGATGCAGCTTCACTGAAGCGCGCTCTTTTAATTTCTTGTTGATTGTGCTGTTCATTGGGTCTTATTTAAAGAAATCCATCGTAAAAAAGCCCTAAAACCTAAGTCAGGCAACATATACATATCACACTAATGATAAGATACAGACATACAAAACGAATATATATACACACGAATGATACAAGGTGGGCAATAGAACAAGAACGGTGCCAAGATAGTAAAAATGAAGATTTTGTAAATCTTCAAGAAAAGCCTAAAGATGATGATTTTTAATTCATGTCAAGTTGTCAACTGTTGAGAAAACTAGAACTAATCTATAAGGCTTTATAAGGCTTGTAGTTGATTCTATATCTTTATTTTGTTACCATGACTTCGTATTTGTACCTTGAGTTTGAATCTGGTTATCATTAACATGTTTTATGACGATGTACTCTGCCTATAACATGTTAAATTCATTGTTATGCATTTTTTTTTTCAGTTTTTGTGCTTTTCTTCAAAAAGCGCGTATATCGCATTGCGCGTTGAGCTTATGCTCCAAGAGGCCTTTGCGATTCAATGCGCATATCGCGTTTAATAACACTGGTTGATACTCATTTGCTAAATATGTACAATCTCTTTAAGCACTTATCTAATCATGTAGAAAACTTCTCCTAAGATCCTACGTGTATTGCGTAAGAAAGTCCAAGTTGAATTGACAGTTTCTGTATATTAGTCATTTACTTCTTTAAGTTGTAAGTTATGACAGTGAAAAGAAATGAGAGATTCTAAGCAAAAAGGAAAGTAATGTTTAATTAATCAGCATCAAGTATAAATATAGAATTTTCCTATAATTTTATGTTGTAAATCTATTGGCTTCCTCTTACAGGTTTTATAACCATAATTAATTCAACTTTGAATAACTGTTCACTTTTTTTTAATGCTTATATGGCTATCAATTTCATAATTACTTTACCCCAATTATTACTTTTTAGCTATGTACAAAGGGATGATTCCTGCAGGGTGGCTGATTTGATACAGGAAATGATGTAAAAGGTATAGATTAGAACTAAATGGGGTGGAGAAGTTCTTAGGGCGCATGAATGTATAGATTAGAACTAAATGACCTTGATGCTTGATTGTAAAAGCAGTAATAGCGGAAAAATTTTATGGGTTATCAGTTATCACACTAGCTTGCTTGATGGAGTTGCCTAGTGAGTTTATGCTTCTGGTTAATAAATTAAACTATTAGAGTATCTAGGTAGTAAATATAGAAGATGTTTCTTAAATTTGATTAGCATTGAGATACAATTTTGTGAGTACTTAGAAAGCAACTCTGCTATGTGGTTCTTTTATAGATTGAAGTTGGGAGAAAACAAGTGAGGAACCAAGATAGAATTTATTACCGAGATTGAGAATGATATATTTGATTTTACATAATTTTGTTGCTCTCGTAGTTCTTAGATTATCGAAGTCATTTAAAAATCACCCCCCTTGTTAAAGCCGAAGTGGTAGATGAATTACTGAACATTTTTATTTTACTCACTATTTTTGTATGACCGTCAATTGGTCATTGTTCCTTTGTTGATTAAAAATGCTTGTTTCTGTTCTTCTTTTGGCCCCCTAGGCTAATTTGAGAATGTTTATAATTTATGCCCTTTTTTGTTTAAAGTTGTACTAGTTTGCCAAGTTAGGATGCTTGGGCTAAATGATAGAGAATTCATTTTATCTGAAGAATTTATTGTCTAAATTGTTGGGCATCTGAATGCTAGCATTTCAGGAAGGCAACTTTCTGCTTAATAATGCTGAGTTTTGTTTGTTGGTAAAGTCTTACTACTGTCATGTTAATATACGAGGCTCTTGGCAATTTGAAGAAAGAATATAATAAATATGTGCATAATAAATATGTGCATTGTGCTTATGACGGGTGTTCCTATCTTCCGATTGTTATGGAATTAGTCAAAAGTCATTTACAAGATCTTGCGCTTTTCATAGGCATACTTGTCAGCGCAAGGAACTGAAAGGAGCCTATATACAGAACATATTACTTTTTTTAGAAACAAATGTGAAAACACAGAAATGAAAAATGAAAACAGGATCTGTATGAGTAACGGTCGAGAAGTCAAGTCGAAATATGTGTTAAAAAATTTGTCTTTATTTTAAAAACATGATAAATATGCTTTTCTTGATTGCCCTCCCTTATAAATCCCAGATTTCGCACTATTGGCCGATGAAATTTTTTTTTTTTTAAAATAAACGTACTTGCATAGATTAAAAACTTTCAGAATCAATAATACAAGTAATAAAATCGGGAGCAGTATAGCACCACTCTTGAAGACCTGACACAGAATATGCCGCCCTTGCTAACAAGTGAGCAACAGTATTCGCAGACCTAGGAACATAAACCACTAACACTTCTGTAAAGTGTTTAAGTAACTCCTTACAATCATCTACGATTGTATCAAAATACGACCGTCCTCCATGCCCATTAATTGCATCAGTGGGCATCAGCCAGGTTCTTGGCATCAGACTCAAAAACACACCTACTAGCTCGCCATTGCTATGTCCATGAGAGAGCTTCTTTCATACTTAAAGCCTCTGCTTCTGGAGGTTGCATAGACCGTGCAACTGAACTACTACGAGCTCGAAGAAACTTCCCATCTTCATCTCGAATTACACATCCTATCCCCAGAATATCGTCTCGTTGATTGCAGGCCGCATCCACATTAATCTTTACCCACCCTTCATTTGGTTTCAACCATGACTGTGATCGTAAGCTGTGCTGCACCCTTCTCTTACCATCATCCTCCTGTGCTCGTCTCCATATTTAACGCCATAGCCTTAACCCCAAGAACAGATGTATTGACATGTTCCCACACCCATTTATTCCTCCTATACCATAGACTCCAACAAAACAGCCCTACCAAAGCACATTGCTCCTGTGAAGCTTGAGTAAACACCCTTTGCAGCATTCCCAGAACCGTATCACCTGGAAAACACGCTACTAACCCCTGTAGCCCCATCGTACTCCATACACTCTGGGCAAAATTACACTGAAACATAACATGCAGTGTATCTTCATTTTGCACACGATACCAAGGACAAGTAACCTCAACCTCCACCCGTTTTATTACCAACGCCATAGCTGTAGGCAAACAATCTCTACACATACGCCATAAGAAATTTATAACTTTACCTGGCAATTTTAACCCCCAAAATTTCCTCCAAAACGTTGCATTTGGACATTCAGCTTCTCCTCGTAATATTTGATAACAACTTTTAACCGTGTAGTTCCCCTTATCCTCTCTTAGCCAGAACCACGAATCCTCACAACTCCTTACAGGTATAGGAATTTGCTGTATTAATCTTTCGTCCCTGTCATTAAAAATATCTGCAATGATCTCTGTATCCCAATTCTTATAAGTGTCATCCATCAAATTTCTTACTTTCACCTCTTTTAATTCTTCCACTACATCCGTTGTGACAAACCCATTAGTTGGACATGGCAACCACGGCACCTCCCAGACTTTCATACTCAAACCCTCCCCAATTCGCTTACTACATCCCTGTTTAACAGCATTCTGGGCCTCCATTATACTACGCCACATGTAGCTCGGATTAGCACCAACTTTCGCATCTAAAAAATCAGAATCAGGGAAGTATTTCGCCTTCATCATGCTTGTTACTAACGGATTCACATTATTCAGAAGCCTCCACCCCTGCTTAGCAAGCATCGCAATGTTAAAACTTCTCAAGCTTTTAAACCCCAATCCCCCATCCTCTTTTATTGTGCACATTCTTTCCCATGCCATCCATTTAATCCCCTTTCTCGTACCTCCATTACCCCACCAAAAAGCATTAATCCTCCTCTCAATTTTCTCACAAACTTCCCCTGGAATTAAGAACAAATTCATCTAGAAATTCGGGATCGACTGTGCTGCTGTTTTTAACAACGTTACCTTACCAGATTTTGACAAAGTTTGATTACCCCATACCTGAAGCTTCTGCTCTACTCTGTCATGTAAGAAACCAAAACTAGCCACCTTATTTCTACCCATAGTCATAGGCAAACCTAAGTATTTACCAGGACTTTCACTCGACAAAACACCCAGCTCTGTACAAACTTCCCTCCTGGTCTCCTCATCTGTATTAGGGAAGAAAGTAACAGATGACTTGTTATAATTTACCATCTGACCAGAGATATTCTCATACCTTGTTAGAATTCGCAAATAACAAATGCGATATAGTTGGTGCACCTCTGGCAATAGCAACACCATGTAACAATCCTACTTCCTCATTTCGACGAACAATAGCACTTAATCCCTCAGCACACATGATATAGATGTACGGAGAAATAGGATCGCCTTGACGCAATCCCCTTTGCGGAATAACACAGCCAAACTCACTTCCATTGTGAAGAAAACTGTACGATACAGACTAAATAAAGCTCATGATTCTATTAACCCAAATTTCATTAAATCCATACCTCCTCATTATGTTTTTTATGTAACTCCATTCTAACCTGTCATACGCTTTGGAAATATCAATTTTCAGCCCAGCAACGCCATTTCTTCCTTGAGTACGCCTCTTCATATAGTGATTAACCTCAAAAGCAATCAAGGCATTGTCAGTTAACAACCTGCCCTCTATAAAAGCACTTCGCTTGTCAGATATCAACTCCTTCAAGCACGGTTTTAACCTATTCGATAACACCTTCGAGAGAATTCTAACCACCACATTACATAATGATATTGGCCTCAATTCAGGCATTGTTTGTGGTTGCTTTGTTGAGTATACAACAACGAAAGCAAAACCCAAAGCGAATAAACAAGAACAAGAAAATAACGACAATCACACAAGACAAAGATTTACGTGGTTCGAAAATTCCTACTCCACAAGCCGCACTAATTTTGTATTGATCACTCACATTGTGCTGTGTTGTGTTATGTTACAATTACATGAGTATTTATAAGAGAAGTAACTGGGTCAAAATAAATCAGAGTCTAATTCTGAAATTCCTAACTCTAATTCTAACTCTAATTAGAGTCCAATTCAGGAATTCCTAACTCAAGTCAGAATCCAATTCTGAAACCTGATAGACTCCACAAACCCAACATGCTTGACTTTAGGTATGAGGCACACAAGCGTACGATTCACATCCCCTGGTAACTCCCCTGTACTAATAAACTTTTGACATAACTTTACCACATCCTTTCCAACAATACTCCAAAACACTTGGAAAAATGCAGGATTTAGTCCATCTGGACCTGGTGATTTCTCCGGGTGCATTGAAAAGACAGCTTCTTTCACTTCTTCAGGCACTATGTCAGCTATCAGACTTACATTCTCCTCCTCCGTAATTTTCTGCAACTTCTCACCACTCGACAGCTCCCCATTAGCACCTGTTGTTTGAAATATTCCTGAAAAATAGCTTTCAATAATCCCCTGTATCTCCTCTGTTTTTTCACACCACACCCCATTTCCATCTTTCAATCTCTGAAACGTATTCCCCCTCTTTCTACCCGAAGCATATGTATGAAAAGATCTAGTATTTCGATCACCCTCCCTCAACCAAAATTGCTTCGCTAGTTGTTTCCAGTATATCTCTTTTTTCTCCAACAATTTCAAAAACTCCCACCGAACTTCATTGTACTATTGAATACCGTGACTATCTCTTCTAGATCTCAACTTCCGCATCTTAGTTCTACAAGCTAGAATTTTGTCCTTGTATTCCTTAAACCTCCCCCCACTCGTCTAACTTAAGGCAATATAAACTTATTTTCTCCAGAATACCTTGTCCCTCCATACTATCCCAACTATTTTTAACAACATTCACACAATCCTTCTCTTTAAGCCAAACATTTTCAAAACGAAACCGTCTTGCTTTCGGGGCATACACCTGCTTATTAAGCTGCAAAAATAAAGGCAAGTGGTCGGATGTGGCCACCTCCAACACTTTCACTTCTGCCATCGGAAACAGATTACACCAATCCTGATTAGCAAGACCACGATCCAATCGCTCCTGCACCCAATTCACCTGCCCTCTAGACCTTTCCCATGTAAACTTTGTACCTACAAAACCCAGATCCATTAACCCACAACAATTCACAGTATCAGCAAAACCCTCCAACAAGCCTCTTGGATGCATTCTACCCCCTTGTTTTTCCTCAGCAAACATTAAGTCATTGAAGTCACCAATCAAACACCATGGCAACGTTGACCTGCTACAAAGATTACGGATAATTTCCCATGATTCCCTTCGCCTCTCCCTCTCTGGACATCCATAAAAGCCCGTGTATCGCCACCTACCAATCTGCTCATTCTCTTCTTTAAAATCTATAAAGTGATTGCTTGAACCCTTAACTTCAACTCCCCCTTCAGTCTTCCACATTAAAGCTAAACAACCGCCATGCCTTTGCGAGTCAACCACCCAACACCCAGCAAAATGCAAACTTTTACAAATCTCTACTACTTTATTCTTACTAGTTAAAATCTCAGACAGAAAAATAATACTTGGCCTTAACTGTTGAACGATTTCTTTCAGAAATCTAACTGTACATGGGTTGGCCAGCCTACGACAGTTCCATACTAGGAAACTCATTTGGCTAGGCAGGCCTGAATAACAGGTCCCGCCTCTAGCAAGTTTTTTGGCCCATCATTTATTCGAAGCCCAACTGTTTCACTCATTTCCTTATCCTCCTCCTCATGTCCTATACGTCTACGTTTTGGGTCCACAATGATTATTTCCTTATTACTTGTTTTCCCTCCAACCGTATCCATTCCTTCATTTAATTTTTCATTTGAAACATTATCCCCCCGAAACAGATCCCCCTGATTTCTCTGAGTAACCCTAACTCCTCCCTCATCGCCTACTTTCTCTCTTAAAACGCCATCAACTTCCATAAATTGCGGTACCACCTTATCTCCGCCCCACACGGTGGTTATTGAGCTAGCCGAATGACTACCTTTCTCAGACCACGACTGAGTTCCTTCTGCATTATTCCTTAACCATCGTGCCCCTAGATTCTGATTTTTTGCATTCCGCATTGGTGCTCGAAGCCATGTACCATAAGCACGATCAATCTCCTTTTCTGGGTTAGCATACACCACTGCACAGTCCCTATCCGAATGACCAAGTAAACCACAAACAAAACAAAATGAACTTAAACGTTCATACTTAAAATTCACCCAATTCCATGGCCCTCCTTCCTGCTTAATCTTCTTTCTCCTTTTCAATGGTTTAGTAACATCCATCGTCACTCGAATTCGTACATATAGCTTCCACCCATCATCCACATTGTTAGAGTCCGCCTTGACAAAAGAGCCAACAAAATTACCAATACTCTGCACCACTTTCTCTGCCCTTAATCCCTTGGGGAGATCGTATACTTGCAACCAAATGTCCATTTTTTCCAAATTAACCATATGAGGATTCTCATTTTCTCCCAACTTATGATACACCAATAAGTTTTGCTCAAATGTCCATGGCCCCCCATCTACCACTTTCTGCAAATCAAGCACATGATAAAAGACAAATGAATAACGACGTTCCCCAAATCATGTATCTCCATCCCCTCCCTTGGTCGCCACAAAGATGCCAGAACATTTTTCATCGCAGAGAAATTAATGTTCTTCTCTGTAAGAAAACGACCCAGACAAACGTTTTCGCCACCGGATGCACCTCTTCCCCCCCTACTACACCTCCTCCCTCCTCTTCCTCCTCCAATGTCAATCGTGCATACATCTCCTCAAGATTTACTGATGACGATGCCATATCTGAATGTACTTAACACCTATTCCAGAAAACTTAACAATAATAAGACGAACAGAATTCAACACAGATTCAAAAGGCCAAAACACTTGCCATATTGACAAGACGAAAAAACTTGCAAATATGCAAGACCCTAATCTCTCTAGACTTCCGAAGGATTTCAAATGATGGCCATGTTAAGTTTCCTTGGTTGTTTAGTGGCCGATGAATTCTAGTGTAGGTATTTCGTAATTTTCTTTTATTTTTTCTACTGGAAAAGACTAATAGCCAAAGTCTGTTTCTTGTTTAATTAAATTTACAATGATTGGTCCACTACCCTTAAACGACTGTTGTCCCTTATGTTTAATTGTGGGGATGGTTCTTGTTTGCTTATTGCTAAACTCGTGCTCTTAACAGGGGAAAAACCCGACAGCCCGAATTGAACACGAAGCCAGTAGCTCCAAGATCGATGAAGATCAGCTATTTTATTTCCAGCAGAGGGGCATCGACTACGAGAAAGCCATGGCAGCTATGATATCTGGCTTCTGCAGAGATGTATTTAATGAGCTCCCTGATGAATTTGGTGCTGAAGTGAACCAACTCATGAGTTTGAAGCTTGAAGGATCAGTTGGTTAGCCACTTGGCCTGCAGTTTGTTGGTTAGACTATAAAAGCTTATTGCTTTCAGCCAAGTCACAGGTATAGTTGTTGTAGTCGATGAGTCTGTAAAATTGTGGAAGATACTATGGCAATTACAAGTTTTACTATATACGAAAACAATTTTACATCACAGTTTGAAAATATAAATAATTTGTATGGTACCGTTCTCTCTTAGGGCCTATTTGGATTGGGGGTTGGGGAGGGTTGGGTTGGGTTGGGTTGGGAAGGGTTAAAATTTTTTTTTTTGACAGGAAGGAAATTGTATTAATTCCTCAAATCATCCAACAAAATAGTTTGCAAATTAACGGGAACAGACCTCCCATTAAAGACTCGACCTGGAAATGAATATGACTCTCGCGCTAAAGTGTGAGCAGCCATATTAGCAGATCGTCTAATGAATAACAAAACAATGTTTAAATCCTTAATCAAACTACGACACTCCATGATTAATTGACCAAAAGGAGATATCATAGTGACTTCACTCCTTAAAGCTTGAACCACTGTTAAGCAGTCTGACTCCAAGATTATTTTCTGCCATTTATTCTCCTTACACCAGCTCAATGCTTCTTTGACCGCTATCGCCTCTGCAAAATCTGGGCGAACATCACCTCTATACACTTCTGATCGTCCTAGCAACACTTCCCCATCCTTATCCCTAGCTAGCATTCCAATACCATAAGACGCTTTTTCAGCAAAGTTCGCGGCATCAACTGTTACCTTGACTTCTTCATTTTGAGGCTTAACCCACACTTGAGCTCCATCTCCATGTTCTACAAACTGGTACAGAGCCTTAGTAGTATTTGATTGGGCATTCTTCCAATCTGCAAGATACTGCTTCATTGATGACACAACAGCAATTACCGAAGCCTTCTTCTGGTTCCAGACCAAGCCATTTCTCGCGTTCCACAGAGCCCAACACAGGGCAACTATCTCAGCATACTCTTCTGATTTTACTTGAGTAAACATTAAAGACAACCAGTCAGCAAAACTAACAAAACTTCCACCCTGGCAGACTTTACCTCTCATTCTCCAGCACTACTCTGCAAACGGACATTGAACAATAGCATGCAGAACAGTTTCCTCATCTCCCTTACAGATAGGACATAAAACTGACACAGGCACATACTTTGCATAGAGATTCGACATTGTTGGAAGACAACCTGATAAAGCTCTCCAAACCATGTTTTTCACTTTTGGAGGTGCTCGAATTCTCCACAGCAATTTCCAGACATTACTACAATGCGAAACTTGCCCTGCTTCTTTCTACATCTGCAACATAGTATACGCACTCTTCACCGAATACCAGCCACTATTTTCTTTGCTCCAGTACAACCTATCCTCGACACCCACATCTCCAACTAGAGTATTCAGAATACACTGCTGATCCCGAGGATTAAACAAATCCCTCACAATCTCTGAATCCCAATACCGTCCATCCATAGACAAAAGAGAAGAAACTGTGGCCTCCTCCAACCCTTGCAACTCTGTAGTGATATAAGGATTAACATCATCCATAAGCCATGGTTGTCCAACTACCTTGATACCATTTCCCGAACCCATTTTCCACCTTGTACCAGCCTTTACCACATTTCTTGCCTCCCATATGCTTCGCCAGATAAAGCTTGGGTTATCTCCCAACTGAGCATCAAAGAACTGCCCCTTAGGAAAATACCTAGCCTTATAGATTCTGCTTGCCAAACTCTGAGGACGAGTTATAAAGCGCCAACCCTGCTTACCAAGAAGCGCAAGATTAAAGTCATGAAAATCTCTAAAACCTAACCCACCATTAACTTTATGCTTACACATTCTCTCCCAACTCATCCAATGGATTTTTGACTTAGAGTTTGTCTTCCCCCCCCACCAATACCTTGACAGGCTCCTTTCAAAATCTTTAATAATTTCTAGCGGCAACAGGAAAACGCTCATAGCATACGTAGGCAACGCCTGGGCCACATTTTTAATTAAAATTTCACGACCAGCTTGAGAAACCCAGCTTTCATTCCACGATTGAACCTTAGCTCGCACTCTATCCTTAAGAAATCCCAGAATACTTGATTTATTACGACCCACTATATTAGGCAATCCCAGGTATGTAGTATCTCCAGCAGCTTCATTCATTTGTAGAACGTGACAAACATTACCTCTAACTTCCTGTGAGACATTTGTGCTGAACAGTACTGAAGATTTATCCACATTAACTCTTTGACCTGACGCCTCCTCAAAACTCTGAAGTAAATCACCCATTCTCATAGCTTCCTCCTCATTTGCTTTACAGAAAAGGTAACTATCATCTGCAAAAAGCAGATGATTAACACTAGGAGCCTGCCTACAAACTTTAATCCCAGTAAGCCAACGCTTCTGTTCATACTTCCTCAAAAGAGCCGACAATCCTTCCGCACATAAAATAAACAAATAAGGTGATAGTGGATCACCTTGTCGGAGCCCTCTAGAGGGAAAAATCGGACCCATCTCCCTGGCACCATGGGAAATTCTATAAAAGACTGAACTCACACATTGAAGAATTAAATGAATCCACCAGCCATCGAACCCGATTTTATGTAAAATTTCTCTTAAAAAGTCCCATTCAATTCTATCATATGCTTTGCTCATATCGATTTTAAGGGCCATCCAACCTTCCTTTCCTCTCCTCTTGCGTTTCAGATAATGAGTCATCTCATATGCCACCATAACATTGTTCGTAATGAGTCGACCCGGAATAAAAGCACTCTGCCCTTCAGACACCACCCCATCAAGCAGATTTTTCATTCTATTTGCTAAAACCTTCGTAATAATTTTAACTAAAACATTACACAAAGATATAGGACGAAGATCCCCCACCCTTATAGGACATTTCTTCTTTGGGATGAGCACAATATTCGTTTCATTGAGACCATCTGGTAGTATTCCATCCTGAAAAAACTTTCTTACCATTTGAACCACATCCTTACGCACTATTTGCCAGTGTTTTTGGTAGAATGCAGGTGTCATACCGTCTGGGCCAGGCGATTTGTCTGGATTCATTTGAAATAAAGCATTCTTTACCTCCTCTTCTGAAACTGGCAATAATAGGTCTGCATTTTGGTCTGCTGTAATCATGCCATCGACACATTCCGTCACTTCACTCCAGTTCGTACGAGTGGCTGTGAACAAATAATTAAAGTGTTCAGTTACATGTTCAGCCAAACCCTTATCCCATTCAAGCCATTCCCCATCCTCACTTTTCAATTTCTGGATCTGATTTCTTCTTCGTCTAGCACTCGCAGACATGTGGAAGTACTTGCTATTCTTATCTCCCGAGTGTAACCAAAGTTGTTTCGAGCGTTGACGCCAAAAGATTTCTTTTTGCTCTAATATAAGAAACAGCTTCCTCTTCGTCTCCTTATATTTTGCCAGCGATTCCACATCTCTTTTTCTTCTCAACTTTTTAAGTTCCAGTTTACACTCTTTTAAACGAGCACTGAACTTCCCCGTAACCTCCTTACCCCATTGATCCAACTTGTCACTACATAACCTCACTTTTTCCTGAATATCTACCTCATCTCCTTCCCAACATTCCAACACAAGCTGACCACACATGGGCTCAGTAAGCCATGCATTTTCAAAACGGAATCTGCGCCTCCCCACACTCCGTTCACAGACCTCAGGAACTAACAAGATAGGACTGTGATCTGACGAAGATAGTTCCAAGTTGTACAGTTTCGCAAGAGGAAACAGATTGAGCCATTGCATCGTTGTTAAAGCCCTATCAAGCCTGACTTCCATCCAATCTTCCGTTCCTCTACCCCTCTCTCACGTATACTGATGCCCGATTAAATCCATGTCAATTAAACCTGTATCAACCAAGACCTCATTAAAACCTTCCACAAGCCAGTTAGGATACAGAGCCCCTCCCTTCTTATCTTGCTGTGATACTACATTATTCATGTCCCCGATGACACACCACGGGAGATTAGAATCACGTGCTAGGTTTCTTAGTAAATCCCACGTTTTCCTTCTCTGAGCTCGATCGGGTTCACCATAAATACCCGTCAATCTCCACTTGTTCTGCCCATCAAGACTAATCTCTACATCAATATGATTTCGAGAAGAGCTTCGAAGCTGAACCTGTTCCTTGTCTTTCCATAAGAACGCAAGACCTCCACTACGACCCTGTGGATCTACGACCAGCAAACCATCAAAACTCAAACTTCTTCTTACACTCTCCATTCTTCCTCTGTTGTCCATAGTCTCACACAAGAAAATAAACGATGGCCTTTCCTGACGTACCACTTCTTTTAGGAACCGAATATTCGAGGGTAGGCCAACCCCTCGACAGTTCCAACTGACAATACTCATGATTGTAGGCGGGCCTGCATGGCAGCACCCGCCTTTAATAAGTTTTTTTGGTTCTGTACGTCTTCGTCATTTGACATATCTGTATCACCTGTATTTTGTTCCTCAACCAGCCCATCTTCATTGGGCTCCTCCAGCCTACGTCTTTTAGGAATTATAATAGAAAGCCCATCAGTGCCTAGCCCACTTGTCTCAATATTCAACAATTCCTTTTCCCGCTTGTCATTCAAAATCTCCAAATTATTTGGCTCCCAAGATATAACTGATTGTATCTGATCACCACCACTTTTCATGCCCCGCATTTCTGTATTGCCTGATTTTTTGGGATTGCATTCATCATTCCCGTAATTATCGCGCCTAATAATTCTGTGATCCTCCATTGATCGACCTTCCTTCTCTGACTCATGCACTGTATTCTGAACTAACGCTTCCCCATCTGCTCCCCGTAACCACTGGTTTTCTTTAACTGGACCTTGACTTCTTAACGGTGCCCGGATAGAACTATCATACCTTCGTATTTCCTGGCCTTGAGGACAATCAAACAATTCCTCACAAAATTTCTCTGTATGACCTATCTTGCCACAATAAAAACAAAAAGAGGGAAGCCGTTCATATTTAAATTTTATCCACAACCATTCTCCCCCTGGTTTCTTGATGCGCATTTGACTTTTCAAAGGACGATGAATATCAATAGCAACCCTGATTCTTAAGAAATTTCTGACCATCCCCTTAAAATTCCTTGAATCCGATTCCAAGAACTTCCCAACATAATTACCTATTGATTTTAGAACAATCTCTGATTTAAAACCCACTGGGACATCATATACCTGGATCCACATATACAATTCCGATAGCTTGATATCCTTCAGTTGTTCATCCGCATTGAACTTCTTAAGAAGTAAGACTTGTTGGTTGAAGGTCCATGGTCCGTCTTCCAGAACCCTTTGCATGTCTCTATCATGGAAGAACTTAAACAAAAACATATTATGTTGATCAGTTGGCTCCATGAACACACCTTTAACAGGTCTCCAAATCGAAGATAGAGTGTCCTGCATAGCCATGAAATTCACCTTCCTATTCGTAACAAACCGCCCCACTAAACACCTCTCCATTCCTTCCGTCGTGCCATTTTCAGATATATCCTCCAGAATTAGACCCCCCTCATCGTCACCATTCAGAGATAAGTTGGCATACTCCTCCTCCAGGTTCTTACTCCTCGACGAACTCGCCATAACACAAATTAAAGATCACTAAAACTGTATAGATTGAGACAAAAGAAACTCACCATAAGATGAGACAAAAGAAACTCACCATAAGATGAGACGGAAGGGATATGATTTTATTTAGTTTGTTGTTAATTTACACTTTTATGTTGTCGAGGTCTGGGATAATCTGGAAGGGTTAAAATTTTATAACCCTTGTTTGGATAGAAATTTAAAATGGAGGGTTGGGTTTAGAGAGGTTGGCTAGGGGTTGGGGGAGGGTTTTAATATAATAGAAATGGGGGAGTTTTTCAACACCCCGATTTGGGGTGTTGGTACTTATTAGTTTTGTTTATTATTTTGTATATTATATATATTACGTAATTAACTGATAAATGAATTTTATATTACGTAATAAATATTTCTGAAAAAATATTTTTGAGAAAAATATTTTTCAAAAAAAAATATTTCCGAACAAATATTTCGGGAAAAAATATTACCGAACCAATATTTCGGGAAAAAATATTTCCGAACCAATATTTCGAAAAAAAATATTTCCGAACCAATATTTCGGGAAAAAAATATTTCCGAACCAATTTGGGGAAAAAAATATTTCCGAACCAATATTTCGGGAAAAAATATTTCGGAACCAATATTTCGAAAAAAAATATTTCCGAACCAATATTTCTGAAAAAATATTTCCGAACCAATATTTCGGGAAAAATATTACCGAACCAATATTTCGGAAAAAAATATTCCCAACCAATATTTCGAAAAAAATATTTCTGAACCAATATTTCGGGAAAAAATATTTCCGAACCAATATTTTTGAAAAAAAATTTCCGAACCAATATTTCGAAAAGAAATATTTCGAGAAAAAATATTTCCGAATCAATATTTCGGGAAAAAATATTTCGGAACCAATATTTCGGAAAAAAATATTTCCAAACCAATATTTCGGGAAAAAAATATTTCCGAACCAATATTTCGGAAAAAAATATTTCCGAATAAATATTTCGGAAAAAAATATTTCCGAACTAATATTTCGGAAAAAAATATTTCCGGAAAAATATTTCCGAACCAATATTTCCGAAAAAAATATTTCCGAACCAATATTTCAGAAAAAAATATTTCCGGAAATATTGGTTTGGTAATATTTTTTCCCGAAATATTGGTTCATTTCGGAAAAAATATTTCTGAAAAAACATTTCGGAAAAAAATATTTGCAAATTAATATTTCAGAAAAAAATAATAATTAATTATATTATAACCCCTCCCAACCTAACCCTCCATCCAAATAAGGTAAGGGTTGAACCCTTCATTACTCAACCCTTCCATCCAAACAAGGTAATGGTTCAACCCAACCCATCCCTTCCCAACCTAACCCATCCCACTCTAACCCAACCCAACCTAACCTCTTGTAACCCCCTATCCAAATAGGCCCTTAGAAATAAAAGTGACGAGCTCACTCTTCTTTACCACCACTTATGCAGTTATGCTTGGAAATTTAGTATATTGAGAAAATAAATTTAAGCTATTAAATTTAAATGTAATATATTTAGTACATGATGTAAAATAAATACATATCGGAGGTTGTGAAAGAGCTTTTTTCAGGTACTGCGGGAGAGTTGCTTGTAAGAAAAAAAAGTGAGTGTACCATGTTTTGTTGAAGGGAAGAAGGTTACACTATCAGCCTACCATGTAGTTTAAACTGACCAAGCACCTAATAGTTTAAAATACATATTCTATTGGACATTGATATCCTCATTTTCTGTTGTATTATAAATGTGAACATCATTTTCCGATGAACTAAGCCTTAATAATTCATTATTTTTTACAAAAACAAAGAAAATCCATTCTTAAAGTTTAGTTCTTGTCCAGGATTAGGAATCAAATATTTAACTATTTTTACGTACTGTTATTGAAATAAGATTTGTAGTATTTTTACTATCACAGTTAAGAGTTTCTGTAGAAGTAAATTTTTGATCTACCAGAAATCAGTATACTTATTGGTCAATATTTGTTTCACCTTTTCTTTTTGTATCTAGATTTGATTTGACCCATCATTTGTTATGTTCGGTCGGAAATTAAAATTATTTGAAATGCATTTTCTTACTAATTTACTAAGAGCAAGTCCAACAATGTCCTAGTTGGTGTCCTATAAATATAAAATAAAATATAGTGTTCTAGTTATTTAAGACATAATTTTTGTGTATCAATTCCAACAATATGCCTTATACTTGTGCCTTATAATTAAAATAATAATATATTTGAAATAGAATTGGAGGGAAGAAAAAAAAGAGAGGAAAGAGAAGTGTAGAAAAGGAGGGAAGTTAATTTTTTATTGTTAAAAATGATTTAGGACAAGTATAAAAGTGCCTTAAAAGTAGGGCATGCGATGGATGTCCCAGTGTTTTAAGGCATCACTAGGACATTGTTGGAGCACAAAAATTGACTAAATGTCCTAAATATTGATTTAGGACAATATTTAGGACATTGTTGGACTTGCTCTAAAGAACTTGATACTCTCCTAAGAGCAAGTCCAATAATATCTTAGTTGGTATCTTATAAATATAATAGAATATAGTGTTCCGGTGATTTAAGTCATGATTTTTGTGTATCAATTCCAACAACATGTCTTATACTTATGCCTTATAACTTAAAATAATAATATATTTGAATTAGAATTGGATGGAAGGGAAAAAAGAGAGGAGAGAGAAGTGTAGAAAAGGAGGGGAGTCAATTTTTGATTGTTAAAAAGGATTTAGGACAAGTATAGAGGTACCTTAAAACACTAGGACATCAAATTAAAAAGGATTTAGGACAAGTATAGAGGTACCTTAAAAAAGGACATGAGATTGATGTCCAAGTGTTTTAAGGCACCACTAGGACATTGTTGAAGAACAAAAAGTGACTAAATGTCCTAAGTATTGATTTAAGATAATATTTAGGACATTGTTGAACTTGTTCTAAGTACGTAAACAATCTAAATGGTCAGAGTAGTATGTAAGAGGACAACTCTGGACAAGCCATCTTACTAATGCTCAGTTGTACCTGTTCATTTCACGGTACTTCTCCGCCTCTTCATGCAATGTTGATTGGTGGAAAGGAAAGCGTGTCGTTTCCAGCTGATGTATACCGGTCTTGTATTATTGAATATTGAATGTTAAATCAGTTGTATAATAGAGTAGCAGTATTCATGTGTTCCTTGTTGACTTCGGAATTAACCAATTTAGTAGCACCGTCTAAGGCGTGTATATTGTAGTAGTAATGCATACATGCCTGATGCCTATGCATTATGATGTAATTTAAATATCAGAATGATTGGACCCCTGATGTCGTCGACCATTATATTTTCAGTTTCTACATAGGCTGGTGTGCCCGGCCCTATTAATCATCGGATTATTTAGGTAGGATAATTAAACAATCAACCGTACACATTTCCTCCTTCTGTGTTGGTTGTGGCACATTTATATCTGCACCTACGAGAGGTTAAACTTGTGCATTTTGCTTATATCTCACACGTACACCGACTTTCGGAACAGGATTACAAAGATTGCAAGTTGCAACCAACGGCTCTTTTAGTAATATTTCCATGGGACTCGGAGTTGTTTGCGAACTACATATATCCTAGTCAAAATCCGAAAATTTATACTATGTCATCTTGGTACCTATATTTTAAATTTTGTGAAGTATTAGTACTTTTAAATCTCAAGAGTATTAGAAGGGTGTCTTATCTGTCTACATTCGGATGGGGGATGCTAATTGACAAGATTGTTTCTACTAACTATAATGACTGCAACAATGTTACTGATTTACTCTATGTTATAAAGACAAAGCCCAAAGATAAAAAGATAATGTATTTTTACACAAGGATGTCATCAACTACGCATACAGTCATGCTTGAGCCACCATTGGTTCAGTTCAGTGTAACGGTTAACATGATTAAATATTATAGTCATTTCATCTCATACACTAATCTATGTTATGTCAGTTAGTCAATTTCTTCTCCAGGCTTCAACTATAGTTAATTAGAAGAGTTGTAGCTAACTGTGTATCCTGCACAGTGCTCATTGGTTGGATTAGAAGGGCAGAGTACATTATTTTCTTAATTTATCTAAAATTAAACTACATTATATGCTTCATAGTTTGTCCACCTCATATGCCTGCAGTTTAATTTTCAACAGCATTATTTCAACAACTTGAAGTAGTGCACATGCACTGCTGATGACCTCTTCAATCCACACACCATCCAAAGCTTTTAGCAAGTCTCTATATAAATAACCATATTCAGTATTCTGAAATCACACTGAATTGACCTCCTATCTTTAAGTGCCACTTCTTTCTTATTAAGAAACCATGGCTACTATATTCAGTAGGAGGTCATGTGCTTACTCAAAGCTGGAAATTGAAGACCCTGAGGAAATAAAACATCGGCGCGCACAGTTCCTGATCTACAAAGTTCTTCAACAGGCTGCACATGTATCACCAAGACGACGAAAAAGAAGGTCATGGTTGCGAATAAGAATGTGTGGATTAAAGGTTAGGGTTGGAAAGAGGCTAAAGAAATTGAGGAAAGGCATAGTTTTAAGTGTTGGTGCAGCTAAAGCTAATGGTCATAAACATGTTCTTAGTCATATGAAAACTTGGAAGCGCTTGTTTGCTTTGGTTTGACAAGTCTTATATTCACCAATGTTTATAACTTCCACGCCCAGTCTTTACTTGAGCTCAAGTTCTTGTTAGCTACTTTTTCTGTATAACTTTCTACACGTTCGAGAATTGTGCTAGCTTTTCATGTTCTTCAAGCATTCATTAATGATAAAAGTAAAACTTAGTTTTATTTTTTTTGGGAATGATTGATTTCGTTAATTGCAGGACTGTTTGATAATAATCCTGTGATGCATATGAAATTATATAATAATCATATAAAAAATGTTTTTATTGAGATTTGATAGTGAAATGTGTGTCTGTTTTCAGTAAAAGTTTAATAACTCTTTTATGTTATCTCGACAAACACTTATGAGTAGTGTTAGGTACACAGAAAATATGCACAGAAAAATTTACATAATGAGTTGGATTCCACTAATTGATGTTTCTATTGGTTGATATAATGTGAATACAGGGGATCCATTGAATTATAATCAATCACATTGAGACACTTACCATTTTGTGAAAGTTTTTGTGAAACTTTACGTAACACTGTTATTTTCCAACACTTATTACACTGAAAGCATTTTTCAGATAGTTTTATGTGATGTTTAGCCCATTGTTGTTGTCGGGAACTTCATACATGCCTTTTAGCCTTGGTGATGCTTTTATTTTAGTAATAACTTGGCGATTTTGTATAGCCTGTCTGAAGGTTTCCTTACAGGCATTGGAAAATCATAAACCTTGTAACATTTACGTTTCAGCACCTTCCTAGATTTCTTGTTGTGGAGGTCGGCATTCTACGAAAGAAGTTAGGAGCTGATCTGTTAAATTTGAGAACAGGTTTGATGAACGCTTAGGAACTGTAAAAAAACCAGGATGTGATGGGAGGTTTATACAAATACTAAATGATATTTTTCGTCATTGTTACCAAACACACAC
Organism: Saposhnikovia divaricata; assembly: GCA_036435485.1. Classification (NCBI taxonomy): domain Eukaryota; kingdom Viridiplantae; phylum Streptophyta; class Magnoliopsida; order Apiales; family Apiaceae; genus Saposhnikovia; species Saposhnikovia divaricata. The sequence continues at coordinate 60,247,776 of CM071595.1, read as the reverse complement.
ACACACACAGAATTTGTAACTTGTGCCTTAACATAATTCTTTTATTTAAAGTTTTTCAGGACAGTGTGTTTTATGTGTTACTCTAAAATTCCAACCTAAAACTATAAACACCTATTACCTATACAAAGATCTTCACTGCATAAGATCTTAACAGGACATATGCATCCAGTGCTGACAATGGAATAGGCTGATCCCCGGCATGATCAGACCTTAAAATCTGTATTATACAAGTTTAGATCTCCAAGCAAAAAGAAAAAAAGAAAAAAAGAAACTAAATGAAGTGAGAGATTGTGACAATTGTTGCAAAAAGAAAATAAAGAAGCGGTTAGAGATAAATCGCATGTCCATTTTTCTTGCCCAAGACTAGATAGCTCATTATACCAATTAACTAATATTGAATAAATCCCGGGAGAGAAACAAGGCTCTCGGTATGCTTGCAGAATATTTGAAATTCAGTCGGAGAATGCATGAAGTTCCTTTCTCTCTTTCTTTTTAGAGTCATACAATATGATTGTTTCAGATCAATTCCACTCCTTTGATGTAGCAAATTGTCCATCGCCCAAATATTCAAATGTCCAGTCGTCTATCTCAAAATTCATCTCTAAATTGAAGTTCTTTGTCCAAGTTACATCTCCACCATTATCATCACCCTTAACAACACCACTTCAAGTCGCGTCTCCCCCTCCCCTTCCCCAAAACACCACTTAAAAAAAATGAAAATTCCCAAAACGCTAGATTATAATGTGTGTTGGAGTGATATGTGGGGCCATAATATTTTGAATTGTGACATTTTGGACCAATTACTCTAGAATTGTGATATTGGAGGCCTTCTCTCGGAAAACTGCTCACTCCAAACCAGGATTAAAACTATTTACATATTCAAGGCCACAAATCTCCCAACTCCCTTTATATCATGTGTTAAAACCTGCGCCTGCTTGCTGCTGAAATATCACAAATCCCAGTTCAACTTAAATTTGAAGGCTTGAGTTGGAAAAGCAAGTGAAAACTGAAAAGAAAAATACAGAAAGAGTCCATTTATTTATTTTCTACTTACAAGATGCACAAGTCTAACTTATGTTGCAGTCTGTGGAGTCCCCAGTAGCACTACCATCTTCCGAAGAGGCATCACCGCCAGGAAAACCAAACAAGGCCTCAATATCCTCTTCATCACTCTCAACATCAGCTCTGGTATATCTTCTTTCAAAATAAGCCAACGCTTGTCTCCTGTGCAGCCGCAAAACATGCATGATTACGTCCGGGGAAAGTGTGACCCGTGAATTATTTTCCCGACTTTGCCTATTAGACTCCAAAATCTGTTCAACAAAAATGTTGCAGACAGAAGTGAGATTATAAATACAGTTTTTGTGACAACTTACAAAACCCCATACATGAAACGATCACAGAAATAAGATGTCACCTCTTCGATATCGTGAGGAAGGGGAGGGAATTCTTTTGATGATGGAGCCCAAATCTTTACAGTCTTTTCTATTCCACAGGTAGCAATAACAGGGATCCGGGGATGGGACTCCAGTTGATTTACAATGTGTCTATCACCTATCATTACACGCACAAGTTCAGCTCCTTTCTTCTTCCATATATATATACGACCACAGTCAGATCCACTCATAACATACTCATCATTGGAACCAAAGAAACTCACTCCTTTAATTGTTTGTGAGTTCCTATGACCTGAATACATCTCTGGTTTTTCAAGTCTCTGCAAATCTTCATTTTGCACAGATGACGGACTAGGGCCTAACCCCATATTCTTATTAAAAAGATAAATAAGCTCGTCACTGTAAGAAATTAAGAGTTCACTGGTGCTGGAGTAAGACAATGCCGTGATGTGAACCTGATGACTTTTAATCAGGTGAGGGGGACAGAACGTATCAACTGGTCTATCTACAGTACTTGATGCATCCAACTGGTATCGCCTGATGTCGTAGACACGCGCATATTCATCGGACCCACCTAGGGCAAAAAAGTTGGGATTTTTGGGATCGATGACAATGGCGTTCAACCTTATGTTTCCCAGTGATTGCGGGTTGTTTTCCGTCAAGGAGGAGCAACAGAAAAGCTTTGTTGCACAATTACTACGCAAATCAAACTGCAAAAAAAACAGGTACTCTATAGTTAAAATGCATGTGGCAAAAGCTTTGATGACGAAATTTCTCAATATAACCTACGTGTTGAACAAAACCATCCTCCGCACAGCTATAGAATGTGTGAGGACTTCCTGGCTCCACCGCAAGATTGTGCACACGGCCTCGGTGCTTACCTATCCTTTTTGTTTCTACACAGCCGTTCTCCAACACCTCACCAAGTCTGACCTGCAAAGCGGGACAAACAGGTTGATAGGGAGACATGAGGGGTAAATATTTCTACCAACTAGAAAGGTGAAAATCGAGCCAACTTTTCAATCTTGCCTAATTAAGCATAATTATGCTGTATAATTTAGCTCTAGTAACTTAAGCATCGTTACACTCGGGAAACAGCACAACCACATTTTAAAATGTACAACCTTGTCTTAATTATCAGGATCAAGCATAGCAGTAAGAACATCAGTAAGACAATTCTTAAGGAATGGCTAAACATGGAGTACTTGCAGCAAACAATAGCGTCGTGGTTAATTGGTTGGAAAGGAGAGGGAACGGAAAGAAAGTGTGCAGAAAGTTAGAGGCAAAAGAAAATGCTCGGGGACATGGGTCATGGGTACAGGAGATAAGAATAAAGAGGAGATAAGGTGCAAACAATAACTGATGAAATCATGAAGTACACCAGTGGGAAAAATGACGAGAATTATGTTGGTAACTTTAAATATAATAAGTGAGTGCATGAAAATTATGCATGATTGTATAAGAGATACTCTGAATTTGTTCTAAATTCACTATGTTCTATTCGGACCAACTAAAAGCACAGAAGAGGATATACTTGCAGAGAAAGTATTGAGTGTGCATGATAATTTTCCTTTAAACACATAAAGATGCATAGAAATCTTTTGTGAAAAAATTCACCTGGCCATCAGCAGCAGAAGTTACAATTTTCCTGTCCTCAGTAAATGGCATGATTTTGGTCTGGAATATGTTATCTATGTGACCAGATGAATAAGAAAAAGATAAAGTTTTAGTTGCCCAATTCCAGAATTTAATTTGTCGGTCATCAGATCCTGACACAAGATGGTCACCACTAAAATTGAATTCAATAGCATTTACACAGCCCTCGTGACCTTCTAACTTCCCATAGAGACCAATTCGCTTCACAATGGCCTACACCAGCAAAACAGTAACACATTAGCCCATTGTGACGCTTCCCTGTTTCTGCTGCTGCTTCTAGCAGTACATGCAAAATTCTAAAATCAGTAGTGTCCATAAACAAAGTTCAATACTTTCTATTGGACTTTTAGTCACCTGTAACAACTTGAACCATTCATATTACAGTAAATACCAATCTTGCCACAATATAATTTGCAAGATTTAATAATAAGACAGGTCTATTATAAATTTCGTAGCCAGTACATATAAGGGGTGTAAACGAGTCAAACTATTCGCACGCTCGGCCCATACAAAATTCTAATTCGACCTGAAAATAATCCAACTGCGGTCAAACAGTAAGAATAGTTTATCAAGCGGAGCCCGAGTACCAACGTATCAGATTAAACGACTTGTGAGTGTAAACGAGCTTTTCGGAATATATTTTTATTTTACATCTTTACTCTAGTTTAACTTGTAGGGTTCGACCTCAAGTGGAGTCCAATGTAGTTTACAGCTAAATCGAGAGCTAATTCGAACCGACTTCAAGTTATCAAGCTTTAGTTGAGCTTCAAGTTTCAAACTGATAGCTGGGAATTGAAAATTCATGGCTCGGCTCAGCTCTATTACAAACACACTACTACAAAGCACCAATGATGAAAGAATACAAAAAATCTCTCTTTGTCTTCCAGTACCACACCAATTCATATAGTGAACTAAATAAACTAATTGCATTGCGAGTTAGTAAAAAAAGAAAGTTACAAACCTACACGTGGTTCTTAAAATTGTCTGCTCCATTCTAATGATCATATCCACAATTTAAAACCAAAAAAAAAAATCATGATTTTGTAAAAACATGAATATTAATAAAACTCAGTTGGTCATTTGACATAATATGTTCGGAAATGAAAAAGACAATCAAAAACCTCCCCCTGCTGAACTATGAGTCTATAACACCGACGGAAATAGCATTTATCCTAAATTCCTAATAGACAAACATGTCCCGACGGAAATAGCATTTATCCTAAATTCCTAATAGACAAACATGTCCCCCCCCCCCCCGACATACACACATACAATTACACGTATTTATCGAGAGTCTCGCTGCAATGAACTAGCCTAAAATAAGTATTGCGAACCAGTGACTTGTGTAGTTAAAAGTGGCGATTAGATGCCAGATCACTAGTGAAGTAGTACTAAAATATTATAAATCTTAGTACAGTTAAACCTCGAAAATCAATTATCGAGCCTATCTCGATTTTTCATTTATCGAATATTCATTTAATTCTAGCGCAAGATAAAATGATGAAATTATACAGAAGGATAGATTTGGAGAACCTGAGAAGAGTAGAGGCGACGAGCGAAGTTTGTAGGGTGAAGAAAACCAAATTCACGGCTACAGTAATCCAAAAAACCATGTTCACTACTACCTCTGCGTATTGTTTCCATGTCTCTCTCTCTATGTTGTAGACCACTGATTTGGGGGAAATTTAAACGATCGTTTCAGAGCTCAATCAGATTCCTAGTACTATGTATGTGTGTGTGTATTCTAGTAGCAGATGCGTTAGTATTTGGGGAGAGAAAAGGAAACACAAGCGGATTGATTACGACGTTGGGGACTGGGGAGAGAGAGACGTGGCATTATTTGGTGAACAGTCAAAACAAGTGAGGTGTCCCTATTCATCACGGAACTAAACCTCAACTTCTAATTGTGTAAATGGACTCAAAAAACTTGCAATCAACTTATCATACTAATTAAAACTTGCAATTCCATAATTATCGTCAACTCATTTAAAAGGATTGACGGAAAACTGACGTGGCAAGAATTTTAACGGGTAAAATGGCTAATTCATAACTGAACTGATACTCAACTTGTAGCTGGGTAATTGAACTCAAAAAGGTTGCAATCAACTGTTAGTGTTATAAAAATATTCTAAACAATAATATATAAAATTATATGATGGAACAATATTTTTTACTTATATTTAATGTTATAAAAATATTCTAAACAACTAAATTATTAAACTAGCTCTTTAGCCCATGCAAAAAACGTGCACCCTCCAAATTTTAATTATTTATTGATTTTCAAAAATATATCTAATATATTGATAAGTCATTTTATTTGTATAATATTAGTGTATTATTTTTATTAGTTAACATGTTATTTTCCCTTTTTATGCTTGGTTGTGTGGTTATATTGATTGTGCAGATATTGAGAAGATCTTCACGATTTGATCAAATATTGGAGAATAATGCATTTAATTCAAGATATCGAGCCACATCGTCATGAGTCAACAGAATCGTGGTGAATCAAGCAAGAATCATCTAATAAGGGAAAGTTGAGCAAGCAATTTGTCACAAGGATTGGTGTAAATCAATTAAAAATCTTTGTAATTATTGCTTCTTTGTAAATATTTTAGTATAAATAGACGTGTTAGGTTCATTGTATTAACACATCTAGCTTTTACTTCATCTTTTTTCTTTAGCAAAAAAATTCTCCTTGTATTCACATCATCGTTCAATAAAAAGTCAAGCTTTTCTTCAATTTCTGGTATGAGTTCTTTAATTGATATCGTTGTTGCTTTGATCATGCTTGCCTAGAGCCCTTTCTAAGGGGCGGATGTAGTTGGTCGTCATAATATGATTATGTGGTGTAAGTGCTTTAAATAACATATTTGTTTTGCTAGTCATTTTCAATATCATATTTATGTGAGTATTTTCATGCGAGCCACACAAGTAGAGTTGGGAGTTCGTATAGTTAGGATCCATAAAGTTTTGAGAATTGACTTGATTGGTAAGATCGATACAAAGTGGTTTTTACAACTTTAGATTATATTTGATTCGAAATCATTGGTTGTCTTTATTTCGAATACTTATGTGTTTATTGTTAGTGGAGATCAATTTTTATGCTACACCCTAATTTCGTGTTTGACCGATGAAATCCGTTCCTTAGTTATTTTTATAAGTGATATCTTCAAGTGCTAGATAATTGTTTTTGTTGGTTTTTAATTAAGAATTTTACTCGCGTTCTCTGTGGTTCGACCCGTACTTGCCCTCGTACTCACGTACGCCCGTGCACTTGCGGTTTTTATTAGTTAACGAATTTTTCCTCAACAAGTTTTTGGCGCCGCTGCCGGGGACCGCGTTGTTAAGTTTTTATTCTAAAATTTTCTCACCATTTTTGTTTTTCTGTTTTTGATAAAAGCAGACCCGAAAATCCTTATTTCTTTCGTTGCCAGTGTGCGCAAAACAAAGTATTAATTTCAATTTAGAGACATTTGCCTCCTGCCTGTCCATTAGCCGAATTAGTATTAAAAAAAATCAACTAATCCAGTAGCTTGTTTTCTGTCCAGTGGTACACTAATTGCAATCTTTTCTTATTTTTTTATTATTTTTATTTTGTTTTTGATTCTTTTACGTGCAAACGTGATTGAAGAGAAAATAAAATAAAAATATCTTGTGTTATTTGATTTTTCTTCTTTTGACTTTTCAGCTACCTAATTGCGGCTTGAGTTAGTTCTTCGCGGAAATAATTGCTAAGCTATTTCGGGTATTATTTTCTTTCCATAGTTTTTATAAATAAAAAAAATAAAAAAAATATTAGTTTAGAATTTTTAGATAATAAATTATGTGTTGCATCATGCATTTTATGTACACCTAGAGCACATCTTGTTTAGGATTTTTACTGTATTTTTATAACTATGGTGATTGCTGGAGGACCCAAAGGTACGTACCACACTAGTGTAGAGCATTTTGTGTGATTTATTTATTGTCTCTTGGGTGCCGCATTTTCATCTTAATTAATTTTAAGGGCAAAAACCACTCATCAAGATAAGGTAAGGGATTTCATCACCCTTTCCTTGGCCCACAAACCATTAATCCATCATACTGCATCTCCAAGCCTGTTAAAATTAATTAGACATTGGCCCCTAGGAATTTCGAGCTCAATTACCTAAAAGAGAAAGTAAATTTGGAATTATTTGAACTCTTTGGTGTCTAGGCAAGTGTATCACTTACCTGGCCAATTAAGATTGGTGTCTAGGATGGCGGTTCTCTAATTCAGCGCCTTGTTTTAAGGAAGTGCCCCCGCTTGACTGGCCAATCGGTTTGAATAAATCTTGATTTATAGACTTTTTGGTGGTCCTACAGTTAGGAGCTGTCTAGATTTTTTTTAGGATAACTCAGGTTTAGATTTTTATTTTATTTTTCTCATTTTTTTTTAATTGTTTTTCCCCTTTTATGTGCTAATTGCTAGATAATTTAGATATCTTCCTAGTGTATGCACACTTGGAAAAGAAGTACTAGCGGTCGTTTAATTCGCAATCCCGTTAGTCTTCCTGTTAGTGAAACATCATCACAAATCACCATGGGAGACAATGTTGTGCCTCCCCCTGCTCAACGTACCACTCTCAAACAAGCCTTCTACCCCCAACAAACAGCCCGTAGGTCTCCTATAGTCCTTCCGGATGCTGCTGATTCTAAATTTGAGGTTAGAACCCATCTTATAGGCATGTTGCCTAAATTCAATAGCAACTACGATGAAGATGCCTATGAATTCCTTCAAGAATTTGAAGATCTTTGTTCCACTATCTCTTTCTTTTTTTTTTGATCGGGAACGGAAAATTTCAAAAACATAAAGCCATACAGCATCTACAATCAAGAAAGTTTCCTATGACAAACGAGAATCGATCAAAAAAACAATAACAGAAATCGTTTTCATGATTCCTAAAGCATAAGCGCTGCAAGCACGGCTCCGAAATCACGGTATCACCACCATGAAATAACATCGATGACTTTGCATCTTTAATGGAGATCCTCGTTACAATAACGGTATAACCATCTTCGTGAAAACTGTACCTGCTATGAATCTCATCTTGATCTTGCTCATCTAATTCCCATATGCTTAAAACAAAAAGAAACATAAAACACAATCCAAAACGGACGGAAAATAGCGCGACCCGATAAACGGACGGAAAAGCTCGACCCGATAAACGGAAGGAGAATTATTCAAAGCAAAGATCCCAAATAAATGGGAACTCACCTTATTCGGACAAAACAGAGAAAAAATGAGAAAAGAGCTTCCGGTCAGTGGCTGGAAGACCACCGCCGGAGCTAGGATGGCTGATGTGGATTGCCTTCAAAGGAGTAACTTTTTTTGGTATCCTATGTTCGTGAGAGAGAGAGTCGTTTACTTGTTCCACTATCTCTTTCAAATCCATGACTAGAGATGGTATTCTACTTCGTGTCATTCCGTTTGCTCTCAAAAGCAACGCGAAAAAGTGGTTCAATAGTCTTCCTGCTGACTCCATTAAAACGTGGGAGGAATTTGTTATTCCCTTTCTAAAAAAATATTTTCCCCGTTCCAAATCAATCGAACTTCGCACCAAAATTATTGGTTTTCGCCAATTTAGTGACGAAAAATTCTGGAAATATTTTGAACGTTTCAAAAGCCTTCTTGCTGAGTGTCCTAATCATGGAATCACTCAAACCGAACTTATACGTATCTTATATGAGGGGTTAGATGTGAGAACACGTGCCTTTGTTGAGTCTATGTGTCCCGAGGGTTTTATAAATAAAACTGTTGAAGAGGCTTGGGAATACCTCGAAGGGTTAGCCGAAAGGAGTGCTGAGTGGGAGAGTACGTCTGAGAGAGACCATAGTGTTTCTCGTAATAGTGTCCGTTCCATCGAGTCTGCCTTCGAAAACTCTGCTCTTGCTTATATCTCAAAAAGACTTGAAGCACTTGAGAAACAAAAGTCTCAAACTTCGCAACCTGTCGCGTCTTTAGAGACCACATCTTTATCTTGTAGTATTTGTGGAGGGTTAGATCATTTTGCTGAGGAGTGTCAAGTAGCTCGACCTGTAGAGCAAACCAATGCTGTGTACCCATTTCAAAAGCCCAGAAATGATTCGTCAGAGTTTAGAACTTTTACAAAACAAGTAGGATAGTTAGCAACTCAAGTGGGTCAAATGGCCACTCAAATGAGTAGTCGTGAGGCTGGGACTTTTCCTAGCCAACCCGAGGTCAACCCTCGTCATGCCTCAAACCAATCTAGTGCTAGGCAAGTCCACAACATGGATGAGAACCCAAATAAGCACGTGAATGCTGTCATTAGTTATCAACGTGCTAAAAAGTCACATGATCCCAAACCCCAAGATCCAAATCAAGCATCTTCTTCTAAGATTAACTCATCTGAGGAGTCAAAAGAGGAAGAGAGTGATGCTAAAAAAGGGAAGGGTGTTGATCCTCGATTCACACCCAAAGCCCCTTTTCCAAATAGACTTGTTTCCCAAAAGTCACCTCATCTAGAGAAGATCCTCGAAATTTTCTCACAAGTGAAAGTGAACATTCCTCTTTTAGATGCAATCGCACAAGTCCCGTCGTATGCTAAGTTTCTCAAGGATTTTTGCACTAAAAACAGGGCAACCAATGTTCCTAAAAAGGCTTTCCTTGCTGCTCACGTGAGCTCAATCCTCTCTAACAACAACGTTTCGATCAAATACAAAGATCCTGGTTGTCCCACCATCTCTTGCACCATTGGTAACACTCTCGTTGAGAAATGTCTTCTTGACTTAGGTTCTAGTGTTAACCTTTTACCTCTTGCTGTCTATCGTCAACTAGGGTTAGGTGATCTTAAACCCACTCGTGTCACTCTTCAACTGGCAGACCGTTCTGTCAAGGTACCGCAAGGTATTATTGAGGATGTGATCATCAAAGTTGGCGAATTCTACTTCCCCGTTGATTTCATTGTGCTTGAGACACAACCTGTCTCTAGCACCAAAGGACAAATTCCTCTCATCCTTGGTCGTCCATTCCTTGCAACTTCTAATGCTATAATTAATTATCGTAATGGGTCCATGAAAATGTCCTTTGGAAACATGACCGCTGATTTAAACATCTTTAATTTCACTAATCAGCACTTAGAGTCATTAGAGGAAGATACTCGTGAGGTGTGTGAGAGTGATAAGAAACTTGAAGAGTTGGATAAAGATATGTCTTCTGAAGACATGCCTGAAGAACTCAATGCAATTGGTGCAAACTGGGAAACAAAACCCGAGGAAATCTATCTCGAGCCTAGGACTGTTGCAAAACCGTCCATCATTGAAGCTCCTAAACTTGATTTGAAACCACTTCCTTCGACTCTTAAGTATGCATTTTTAGGTGAAAATGACACTTTGCCAGTCATTATTGCTAGTGACTTAACCCTTGACCAGGAAACCCAATTAGTCAATCTGCTTAGACAACACAAAGAAGCTATAGGTTGGTCCATGGCCGACCTCAAGGGTATAAGTCCCTGTTAGGTCCAAATGTGTTGTAGAGGGGGGGTGAATACAACTTTTCGAATATGAGAAGCGATAAATACGATGCAATAAACGAACACACAGATTCAAGGAATATATGTCTTATATATAACTTGAAGTGGTTGCTACAACATTCATTACAAAGTATAACAGAAGTTCAGAGAGAAGTGAATGATACTAAGCTCTGTGAATGCACTCTCTCTCTTTTTCTCTTGTGTTTTTCTCAAGAATTGCTCACTAACTTAAAACATTACACAAGTACTTCTATTTATACTACATGTAATCTATGTCCTGTAGTCTTCAAAGACTAAGATATACGTGGCCCAATGATGTCCACATAAATCTTGCCTTATCTTGAAAGCTTGGAAATCTGCCAATCAGAAGATGCCATGTGTCATGTTGAAGCTACACTCTAAGTAGAACTTCTACTTGAGAATTTCTACTTAGCCATCTCGAATTTCTAAGTAGAACTTCTACTTAGAAACTTCTACTTGGTCATCTAGAATATTTAGTACTTAGAAAATATTCTGGTCTTCAACTTGAAACTTCAATGCACATCTTGAACTTGTGATATCTTCATGTCTTCTTTGTTCTTCACTAAGCTCTTGAATATGGATCTTTATTACTGACATAAACTTGCTATCAATGTCCTGACACTTGATGCAACGGTCTGGTTCATAAGTGACTAGTCTTGATAGTGTTTTTGCTTCTTGAATAAATTACCATATCCAATTAGTAATGTGGCTTTCCAATATTTGCTTTCCTTCTTGTTCACTTGGAATCAATTAGTCTTATTGATACTGATAGTTATGATCTTGATTCTTGGCTTTTCAAATCACTGAGGCATGAACAACTTTGACTTGAACTTCTCTCAATGATTTCTTCTTAGCTTGATCATAGTTAACATGTTGAATTGTATCAATTACCTTGTCTTCATTTAGTGTTGATTTCTTTGTGACTTCTTGTTCTTGATTGTCTTCTGGTTAAGTATCTTTTCCTTTAGTTGAGTTACATTAGTTATAGTGTTACAAGTTTACACACTCTGCCTTTCAGTCCCACTATCGTACAACACCAAATTCATCTTGAGGAGAATGCTACACCTAAGAGAGACTTTCAGCGACGCCTCAATCCCATAACGAAAGAGGCAGTTCGCAAGGAAATCATTAAGTGGTTAGATCATGGCATTATATACCCCATCTCTGATAGTCCTTGGGTTAGTCCTATTCATGTGGTGCCAAAGAAATCAGGTGTCACTGTAGTGAAAAATGAGAGCAATGAGTTGATACCTTCACGTATCCAAACTGGATGGCGTGTTTGTATAGATTATCGTAAACTCAATGAGGTTACTAGGAAAGATCATTTTCCACTTCCCTTCATAGACCAAATGCTCGAACGGTTGGCTGGGCACAAGTATTATTGTTTCCTAGATGGGTACACAGGGTATAACCAAATCTATATTGCCCCCGAGGATCAAGAAAAAACCACATTCACATGCCCTTTTGGAACCTTTGCCTTTCGTCGTTTGTCTTTTGGTTTGTACAATGCACCCAGTTGTTTCCAAAGGTGTATGTTGAGTATTTTCTCTGACATGGTCGAAGACTTCCTCGAAGTCTTTATGGATGATTTCTCCATCCATGGATCCTCTTTCGAACACTGTCTTAGAAACTTAGGGAAAGTTCTTGTGAGATGTGAGGAAAAGTGTCTTGTCCTTAATTGGGAGAAATGTCATTTTATGGTAAACAAGGTATTGTGTTAGGCCACATTGTTTCACAAGATGGCATTCAAGTTGATAGAGCTAAGGTTGATATCATTTCTAACCTTCCCATTCCTAAATCTGTGAAAGAGGTGCGCTCGTTCTTAGGACACGCTGGTTTTTACCGACGATTCATCCAAAACTTTAGTGCTATCTCTAGGCCTCTCACCAAACTCCTTGAAAAGGATGCACCATTTGATTTTGACTATCATTGCGTCCTCACTTTCGAGAAGTTAAAGAGTCTTCTCACTTCTGCCCCTATCATGCACCCTCCTGATTGGTCACTCCCATTCGAACTCATGTGTGACGCTTCTGACACAGCCATAGGAGTTGTTTTAGGACAACGAATAGATAAATTGCCACGAGTGATTTACTACGCTAGTCGCACCCTTAATGATGCCTAGCAAAACTACACAGTCACGGAAAAAGAGTTTTTAGCTGTGGTCTATGCACTAGAAAAGTTTCGCTCTTACTTGGTCGGTTCACATGTGACTATTTACACCGACCATGCTGCTTTGCGCTATTTGATGTCCAAGAAGGACACCAAGGCACGTCTCGTTCGTTGGATTCTCTTACTTCAAGAATTTGATATAGAGATTAAGGACAAAAAAGGGTCCGAGAATGTTGTAGCCGATCATCTTTCACGAGTATCTAATGCTCCATTTAATGAAAACCCTATAAATGAGTCCTTTCCTGACGAACAACTTCTAGCCATTTCATCTCACGAACCTTGGTTTGCCGACATAGTGAACTACCTTGCCACTAAAGAGATTCCTCATCATTGGACCAAGATAGAGAAAGATGTATTCTTCTCTCGTGTCCATTATTACTTTTGGGATGATCCTTACCTCTTTAAGTATTGTCCAGACCAAATCATTCGTCGCTGTGTCCCCGAACATGAACATAAGAGTATTCTCTCTTTTTGTCATGACATGGCTTGTGGTGGCCATTTTAGTTCTCAAAAGACCGCAGCCAAAATCCTCGAAAGCGGTTTTTATTGGCCAACACTTCACAAAGATGCCAACACCTTTTGTAAGAGTTGTGTGAGATGCCAACATGTAGACAAGATCTCTAAGAGAGATGAGATGCCACTTAATAGTATTCTCGTAGTTGACATTTTTGATATTTAGGGGATAGATTTCATGGGTCCCTTCCCGCCATCTTTTGGTAATTTGTATATCCTTCTAGCTGTTGACTATGTCTCGAAGTGGATTGAGGCAATCCCCTCACGCACCAATGACCACAAAGTCGTGGTCAATTTTCTCAAAGATAACATCTTTAGTCGCTTTGGGACCCCTCGTGCTATCATCAGTGATAGGGGTACCCACTTTGATAATAGACATTTTTCTTCTCCCCTTCTCAAATATGGAGTGAAGCATCGGTTGGCCACCGCATATCACCCACAAACTAGTGGCCAAGTCGAAGTGTCTAATCGTCAGATTAAAATCATTCTTGAGAAAACTGTTAGCCCTACTAGGAAGGATTGGTCTAAACGATTACCCGACGCCTTGTGGGCGTACCGAACTACCTTTAAGAACAATTTAGGTATGTCACCTTATCGCATGGTTTATGGGAAGGGATGTCATTTGCCAGTCGAGTTAGAGCATCGGGCACTTTGGGCCATCAAGGAAATGAATTTTGACTTAGATAAAGTCAAAGCCAAACGAATGGTCCATTTAAATGAGATAGAGGAACTTAGAAATGACGCTTACGAAAGTTCGCGTATCTATAAGGATCGCACAAAAAAGTTTCATGACAAGAAATTGCGATCTAAAACTTTCGTTGTAGGTGAAAAGGTCCTTCTCTATAACTCACGTTTACACCTTTTTCCTGGCAAACTAAGATCTAGATGGGATGGACCATACTTGGTCCACAAAATTTACCCCCATGGAGCCGTGGATATTCAAGATCCCAAAAATGACCATGTGTTCAAAGTCAATGGTCATAGGCTCAAACCCTTTCTAGAGTATCAATCATTAGAGGATGTGGAGTGGGTGGATCTTGTTGATCCATCCAATAGTGAGTAGGGTTGGATTGGAATTGAGTCTTCCCGACTTAGTCGTGTGCTAAGTCCTGATATGGGGGAGACATGTATACTTTGTACGTGTGTTTGTATTCTTCACTTTTTGTTAACAGGATATGTAAGAACCCTAATTTTTGGTAATATTTTCTTTTATTTAATATCTTGTGACATTATCATTATGGAACCTTTCTAGTCATCCCTGTTGATTAATAGAATTGATTGTCTGAGAAACTGCGTTGTTGCATTTATTATGTAAGATATACAGAGAGATTGTGAAGGCAAGAGTTTTACTGTTAGTAATATTTATTAAACTTGGGATTGAGAATGGTTAGAATATTAAAGGATTTATTAAGAGTTAAGACGAGGAATTATGAACATTCGAGGAATTTACACAATAAGTACTTAAGGAATTATAGGGGAAATCTCTACGCGACGAAATATTATTACGAGAGAATAATTAAGATACGATACGAAGTAAGGATTAAATGACAAGCATTGGTGGGAGAATAATATTACAAGGAAAGAAATTACATGCAAGTGCCATGTAACTAGCTAGTTAGGAAAAGGAACTAGAAAGCATAAAAGTAGAAGTGAATAGTGACATGTATGATGGGTGATGTACCTAGGGGACAATAGGGCATGGGAGGCAACCTACACTCTAGCTTGGCAACATGTGACTACTCCTAATACCCACAATAATACATATCCTACTTATCATTTCTTACCATTCAAAACAAAACAAAGAGAAAAACACTCCCCCCCCCCTTAGAAAAAGCTCTCGGCCGAACTACTAGGAGAGAGAGGGAGAGATTTTCTCTCCAACATTTCTTCATCTACAACCTCAAGCAAAAATCCTAGGGCTTCCTTGCATCATAATAGAGGTATGGTATCAATTTCATAGCCTTCCATCCATTGATTCTTGAGATATAAATTGTTGAAAGTTTAGAGAGGTGTTAACATAAGTTGTTATCTTTTAGATCTTGAAGGATTAAGGTTTGTGAGGGCTCATACAAGTGTTCTTAGTTGTTGTAAGGCTCATCCAAGGTCTTTAGCTACTCAAGAAGGTATAAAAATCTCAAACCCCCTTGGTTATGTATTGTTTATGGTAGTAGATCCATGTGTTCTAGGACTAATCTTGAATGTATATGTATTGGATAGCATGGATCTTGAGTTTTGGTGTTGAGATTGTGATTTTTATGACTATGGTTAATATATATATATATCTCCATGAGTGTTATGAACCATGATCTAAGTGTATTAAGTGGTGATTATGTTATGGAAGTAGGAATAATGGTTGATCTAAGTAGTTTGAGCTTGCTGAGTTTGTCCAGGAACTTTGATCTGTGTTGTAGCACGATTTTGAACCCCCAAATGATGTCCCCTGATGTCCTACCTTATATTTTTGGAAAGATAATTGAATGTAGTTTCTGGAAATGTAAGGTTCATAGCTAGGTGATGTGTGGATTTTTAGTTATGGCCGGAGGAGTGAATTTTGTTTCTGGACCATGGACTGCATTAAGTGACCCCCTTGTGAACCTTGTTTAAACACCTTAAAATATATTTGGGATCATGGAAAAATTTGAGAATGTAGGTAATGCAGTGGTGAAGACCACCCAAAAGGAATTGGATTAAAATATGAATTTTTGGATTTTATAAAAATGCTAGAGTAAAATTCGCGCAATGGAAAAAGTCGATTAGTGGAACATTATTCTAGGGTTAATGGTTATGATTCGAACGTGGTAACTAAATTAAGTCGAGTAAGTGACGAGCGTAAACGAGTGATGACATGGACCTATAGTGGGGCCAGGGAGTCATAAGACGAAGTCGTTAAGTTAAATTCGTACCCCCTTAAAACCCCGTAATTAAAGAGAAATTGTTAAGGTACTAACGAACGATTATTGTTTATGTATAGATCGTTCGAATCTGCACGCTCGACCACCCCAACCAAACCAAGGCAAGTTTACTTTTCAAAATTTATCCCTATACAAGGATTTTCACTGTTGTGTTTGTAGTTTTCAAATGAAATCAAATGCTATGTTTATCGAAGTATTGATGCAATTGAGATTGAACAAGTACATGTATGCTTTTACCCCTTGAACTTAGATTGAATGTTTTCTTCGGACAACGACTCTAGCAATAGAGGTCGTAGCGGTCCGTATATACTATTGACCGGGGAGCGGTATATTATTATATCGTATCTATATTGCGGAAACCCGAAGGGTCATTCGGGTGGTATCGTATATTCAAATAACTATTACCATATCTTCGTAAATACTCGAAACCCTATCTTGGATTAAGAGTTTATTTTATCGAATAATTATTTTATTAATTATTAATATTAAATCTTAAAATACTATTTATTAACCATTGTTCATTATTTAAAGACAAAGTTAATCCAAGATACTTTTTAATACTTTCAAACTCGAACTCTTTCGAACTCAAAACATTTTCGAAAACCCCCGGTCAGATTCTGCTTCTTGTATGATTTCAAGAATCATCGGTCGACTGATGTCGGACCTCAACTACTCTGTTTTCAATCAAAATCAAGTTTTAAAAGAAAAGAAAAAGGGACTCTGGCAGGTGTGGGAACCGTTGACGAACGATTCCCGGGATGTGTAAGCGGCCGTGAGCCAGGCGGTCCATCACTTATTATTCCGGCCCAGGTGTTGCCGAAGGATGATTACGGATGTAGTTTTCATCGAGGGTGATTACGGATGTAGTTTTCACCCGAGGGATAGTTACGGATGTAGTTTCTATCCTTCTACCGGTAGAGAAGACCCGCGGATGATTGGACTTGGATGTGGCGACTGATCATCGTCAATCCTTGTCAGGTTTTTATGTTTTCTTTAAGTCCCATTCCTCCATTTTGGAAAAATGCTTTGACACTGCTTCTTAGGCTTTCGTGCCAAGTTGCTGATAGTGTTCTATTTTGATGAGAAAGATGTGGAACCAATGCAGTATCTAGAACTGCAAGTTTATTTTGAAAACAAGGGCACCTATTGTTGCACCTTCGAGATTTATCAACTATGACAAGTGATTTTATAACTGATTGAAACAAACAAGTATATCAACTGCCAATCATATGAAATGTTATATTGCTTATCTTATACATATATTTCTTGCTGAGCTATAGTTGCTCACTCTTGCTTGTTTTCAAACTTTACAAACACAACAGCTAAGCGAAATGGCAAGACCCAGGCAGACTGTTCGAAAGCAGGTGACTAGGCCCGAGCCTCCACTTGAGATTCCACCGGTAGGCCCCATTAGCCGAATTGGTTGGCAGCTTTTGTTAGTACGTTTTATTTATCAGCAGGACCTGTGCAAGGCAGTGTATAGTAACAAACTTTCAAGCCGCCAACTTCGCTTCATATCGAAGTGTTGTTGGTAGCATAAATACTATTTAATTCGGTCTGTAATAACTCTGATAACTTTATTACTGTTTAATCAATGTGTGACGTTTCTGAGGCTCTAACCTATGTGTGTGAGTGTGGTGTGAGTTTATTGTGGGGTCGATGGCTGTGTTATATATATTATGTAGAAGAGCAGGTATGTTACTAATGGAAAATGGACCGTGAGCGCCTAGATCTCCGACCCCGGATCTGGGGGCATCACAGGATATTTTAGCAAACTCCGGCTTTTCTCCTTCTCCACCATAGTGCAAGAATGGTACACCTCTATATCTATTGTGTATCCTTTTCTTTAACATTGAGGACAATGTAAAATTTTGATATGGGGGGAGTTAGTTATGGTTAGCTTAAAGATTTAATCTTGTTAGTTAGTTCATTCAAAAAAAAAAAAATTCATGTCATTATTGTAGATTTTTAGTTTGCATGTAGTGCATGTAGTTCATTCTATAAATCTTGTTTCATTTTTTTTCTTCTATAGTGCATTCTGTTTAGTTGCATTGCATATGAAGATCCTTAGTCTGTTGGTAGTTCAAGTTATTAGCCGTTGACGAATCTTGTGCCTATAAAACATGACACGAGTCTTGCCATGATCACAAATTGCCATGCGTTATGTATCTTAGTACGCACTTATATTAGTGGTGTGTCTTGGTAACTTTTGTTTCAAATATTTAAGGGGGACGTGTCGCGAATTAGGTGTGCCTTTAGAGGAGCTGCCCTTAGGTCAGCTTAAAAACTTTGAGTCTTCATCTTTGAGCTAAGAGTCGTAGTAGTATAAGTTTGGGGGGAAGCTTGGGGGTTAAGCACTTGAAAAAAAAAAAGAAAAAAAAAAGAAGAAAAAAAAAGGAAAAAAAGAGATAGAAGAATAGTATACAAGTAGCGATGAAGTTGAAGGTTAGTGGGGAAGTTGACTAGGTTGGGCTCATTAATAACCCGAGTAAGTAAGTTTGAGGGGACTTTGTGCCTAGCAACCTAAGGTTTTTTATGATCTGGGATTGCTGACCTAACGCTCGCTAAATGGGTATTATTGTATAAGTCTTTTGGGACCTCAACCATTGCACGGTCAATATAACCACTAGCACTAGAAATGGGGTTCTTTGGTTGGTTGAGCCTTATGGACTCCGTGACTCACTTGCACTGAGGAGCGTTGGACTTAGGCCGAGCAAATAAACACCAAAGGTGACGACCTCATAGCAATAATTTATTGTGTGAATAAAATAGAAGTAGGAATAAAAGTGCAAGACTCCCACGTTAAGCCCAAATGGACACTCAGAGTCGAGGTAACGGGGTGTTGAAGCTTAGTTTTTGGTCTGACCCTATGGCTTAACCAAAGATGGTGATATCTAGCTATTGGCATCTTCCAAGTTTTCTAAAATGTGTTGCTAAGATTGTTCACACTTTACTCGTGTACGCTAGCTGTAGCTCATGGTAGTGTTAGCCTGATAAATGTCATGTTAAAAGCACAATCAGAGGCACTAATGATGGCTTGACGAAAACCAACGGTAAGGGATCTTTGCATCATCATATAGAATAGTTGCATTCATGTAGGTGCATGAAAGATTTTATGGGTATATCTTCTGTAAACCCTTAGGAGACAAAACTCCTCTTGTAGAGATCGTCTACGAGTTTAACGGGTTGGTACACCTAAAAGTATCCGTGATTCCAACGACAGTGAGTATAGGTTTTTCTTTAATCTCGAGGACGAGCTTGGCTTTGATATTGGGGAATTTGATAAGTCATTTTATTTGTATAATATTAGTGTATTATTTTTATTAGTTAACATGTTATTTTCCCTTTTTATGCTTGGTTGTGTGGTTATATTGATTGTGCAGATATTGAGAAGATCTTCACGATTTGATCAAATATTGGAGAATAATGCATTTAATTCAAGATATCGAGCCACATCGTCATGAGTCAGCAGAATCGTGATGAATCAAGCAAGAATCATCTAACAAGGGAAAGTTGAGCAAGCAATTTGTCACAAGGATTGGTGTAAATCAATTAAAAATCTTTGTAATTATTGCTTCTTTGTAAATATTTTAGTATAAATAGACGTGTTAGGTTCATTGTATTAACACATCTAGCTTTTACTTCATCTCTTTTCTTTAGCAAAAAAATTCTCCTTGTATTCACATCATCGTTCAATAAAAAGTCAAGCTTTTCTTCAATTTCTGGTATGAGTTCTTTAATTGATATCGTTGTTGCTTTGATCATGCTTGGCTAGAGCCCTTTCTAAGGGGCGGATGTAGTTGGTCGTCATAATATGATTATGTGGTGTAAGTGCTTTAAATAACATATTTGTTTTGCTAGTCATTTTCAATATCATATTTATGTGAGTATTTTCATGCGAGCCACACAAGTAGAGTTGGGAGTTCGTATAGTTAGGATCCATAAAGTTTTGAGAATTGACTTGATTGGTAAGATCGATACAAAGTGGTTTTTACAACTTTAGACTATATTTGATTCGAAATCATTGGTTGTCTTTATTTCGAATACTTATGTGTTTATTGTTAGTGGAGATCAATTTTTATGCTACACCCTAATTTCGTGTTTGACCGATGAAATCCGTTCCTTAGTTATTTTTATAAGTGATATCTTCAAGTGCTAGATAATTGTTTTTGTTGGTTTTTAATTAAGAACTTTACTCGCGTTCTCTGTGGTTCGACCCGTACTTGCCCTCGTACTCACGTACGCCCGTGCACTTGCGGTTTTTATTAGTTAACGAATTTTTCCTCAACAAGTTTTTGGTGCTGCTGCCGGGGACCGCGTTGTTAAGTTTTTATTCTAAAATTTTCTCACCATTTTTGTTTTTCTGTTTTTGATAAAAGCAGACCCGAAAATCCTTATTTCTTTCGTTGCCAGTGTGCGCAAAACAAAGTATTAATTTCAATTTAGAGACATTTGCCTCCTGCCTGTCCATTAGCCGAATTAGTATTAAAAAAAAAAAAATCAACTAATCCAGTAGCTTGTTTTCTGTCCAGTGGTACACTAATTGCAATCTTTTCTTATTTTTTTTATTATTTTTATTTTTTGGAATATAATTTGGATATCAAGAAGTATGAACGACTACACCACAAGTTGAATATTGCATTATATGACAACTTTTCCTTGTGTATTTTAAAAATATTGCTCTAATTTAGTGGTGATGATTGTCTCATTTCACTTTATAATTGGGTCATATATAAATTTTATAAAAAAAATTATTTATTAAATATAATGTATAAAAAAATTCCAATATTTGAGTTTAAATAATATGGCGTGCAGTAGATGTACATATATATATATATATATATATATATATATATTGTGTGTGTGTGAGATAGAGATAATTTTCTCACAATTTTATACCACCTAAAATCTAATTTTGTAATCACCTTTTTTTGCTTATAATCAATTCGGTTAATTGCTATTAATTTTTTTCGTCTAAGACACAAGTAGAAATATAAGTCATAAGAACATGTTTGTTCAAGTACAAATTGTAATATGAAAATATTGAAATAATATTAAATAATGAGATATGTGCGTGTTTTAATGTGTAATTTCAGTTATCCAGTTGCAAATTTTTTGAGTTCAATTAATCAGTTGCAAGTTGATGGTCAGTTCAGTTATGAATTAGCCATTTTATCCCTTATTTGTACAAAATTAACGGACCTCCGTTAAAAGTCAACGAAAGTTAACGGTCGTGCAAGCTTTTAATAGTTTAATTATGAGATTGCAAGGTTTAATTAGGGGTAAAATGGTTTAATCATAATTGAACTCGTGGTCAACTTGCAAGTGGGTCATTAAACTGAAAAAACTTGCAATCAACTCATTAAACTGATTAAAACTTGCATTTAGGTAACTGTCGTTAACATGCCGTTAATATGCACTAACGGAATCAATTATCCGGCGACTACAACTTTCCGACGACTCTCTACTAGCCCAGAATTCACATTAAACAGCATCTACGTGCTCAGGACAGCTGCAACAACTCGTTTATAACCACAACAATCACGAACTCACACCGGAACTTCGAGTCCGGCGAAATTACCATCTTCCAGCAAGAATTTAGACTTAACCTATTTTTTAAACCAAATTGAGCGTTTAAGGTCCCAAAATGAAGCTAGAGGAACAAGCAAACTACATTTCAAAAAAAAAAAAAGCAAACTACCTATGACCACTCGTTTATGCCTTTATACAAACATAACATTCCAATTAATCACATAACATTAGATCACTAGTGAAGTAGTACTAAAATATTATAACTCTTAGTACAGTTAAACCTCGAAAATCATTTATCGAGCCTATCTCGATTATTCATTTATCGAATATTTATTTAATTCTAGCGCAAGATAAAATGATGAAATTATACAGAAGGATAGATTTGGAGAACCTGAGAAGAGTAGAGGCGACGAGTGAAGTTTGTAGGGTGAAGAAAACCAAATTCACGGCTACAGTAATCCAAAAAACCATGTTCACTACTACCTGTGCGTATTGTTTCCATGTCTCTCTCTCTATGTTGTACACCACTGATTTGGGGGAAATTTAAACGATCGTTTCAGAGCTTAATCAGATTCCTTGTACTATGTATGTGTGTGTGTATTCTAGTAGCAGATGCGTTAGTATTTGGGGAGAGAAAAGGAAACACAAAAGCGGATTGATTACGACGTTGGGGACTGGGGAGAGAGAGACGTGGCATTATTTGGTGAACAGTCAAAACAAGTGAGGTGTCCGTATTCATTACCGAACTCAACCTCAACTTGTAAGTGGGTAATTAAACTCAAAAAACTTGCAATCAACTCATCATACTAATTAAAACTTGCAATCTCATAATTATCGTCAACTCATTTAATAGGATTGACGGAAAACTGACGTGGCAAGAATTTTAACGGGTAAAATGGCTAATTCATAACTGAACTGATACTCAACTTGCAGCTGGGTAATTGAACTCAAAAAGGTTGCAATCAACTCATCAGTTAGTGTTATAAAAATATTCTAAACAATAATATATAAAATTATATGATGGAACGATATTTTTTTAATTATATTTAGTGTTATAAAAATATTCTAAACAACTAACTTATTAAATTAGCTCTTTAGCCCATGCAAAAAAAGTGCACCCTCCAAATTTTAATTATTTATTGATTTTCAAAAATATATCTAATATATCTGTATGTTGTACGAGGAAAGAATGCCCAAAATAACCATTTTTCCACTACCCACTGCTCAAAATGCCCAGATGCGGAAAAACCGACCAAAATGCCCATGGGATGCGTCGTTTGGGAAGGCGCATCCGGACTACTGTTCATCGTCAGAAAGTTGTAATTCTCAGGTCGTCTCTAGAGCTCACATCGCCGGCGACTTCTCGATTTCGACCCGTATCGTCGATACGAGGCTCCTCCACCCCCCAAATGAACGCTAATTGATCACAAGTTCATGTCGTTACTCCTCCCAGTTTCCGTTTATCACCTCCGGCCTCGCAGGGGCGTGAAAGAGGTCGTCCGAATGTCGACGGCGATGAAATCGCCATTTTGGGCGAATCGAATCTGGCAAAACAAATGCAATGAAACTGGTATGTTCTTGTAGAACATCCAATTGCGGTTCGAATAATATGTATTATGTGGTTCGAAACTTCGTGATGTGGACGAACGGAGACGAACAAAAAACGACCCGGAATTGTCTTTGTCGGCAGCTCTGGAAACGACGAAGCTGACGTAAGATACGCTGTTTCAACATGCGTATCAGAAGATGCGCATGTTGGAACAGCGCATCTTACGTCATCTCTGACGTAAGATACGCCCTTTCAGCATGCGTATCTGAAGATGCGTCGGATCTGTTGACGTATGCGGAAGAAAATTCAGTGACTCAGTAGTCGTATCCTCTGGATACACTAATTCTGTTGGCGTATCTGAAGCTATGCCTCAGCAAGAGGCGTATCTGCTGGGTATTTTGGGCACCTGTTTCGCGCGGTGGGTATTTTGGTGAGAGAATATTAAAAAGTGGGCAGAAAGGGCAATCTTGTACGAGATAGTTAATATTTGTAATATTTATCTTGTGAAGCTAATCTTTGTCCAATTCATTAGATTTAATAAATATGTCAATTTGAACTTATTTCTACTATGAAAATAATACGTTTAAAGTATGAATTAATACAACGCCAAATGTAAGAATCATTATATTGTGGATACAATTATTTTTTGGAATATAATTTGGATATCAAGAAGTATGAATGACTACACCACAAGTTGAATATAGACGCATTATATGACAACTTTTCCTTGAGTATTTTAAAAATATTGCTCTAATTTAGTGGTGATGATTGTCTCATTTCACTTTATAATTGGTTCATATATAAATTTTATAAAATTTTATTTATTAAATATAATGTATAAAAAAAATTCCAATATTTGAGTTTAAATAATATGGCATGCAATAGATGTACATATTATATATATAATGATTTTTTAATAATATATTACAAAAAATAGTCCAAATATTTTTTAACAAATGATTGCATTCTATCTAAATTAATTTAAAAACTTTAATTTATTTTTATTTTTAGGCCATTTTGTGTTAAAAAAAACATTGATCATGTTGTAGTTATATCATAAATTGAATACACTCATCTGTTTAAAAAAAATAATAATTAGACCATCACATCATATTTTTATATTTAGATTATTTTTATGTAAAAAAAAAAGGTGAAACCATCCTGCCATTAAGTCTAACTAGCATGATAGCCCGTGCAAGGCACGAGCCACATTTTAATTCATATAATATTTATAAATTTGCGATGAAGTCTGCTATATACTATTATGAGTGTGTTTTACCTTTCACGTGTAATGATTCACCGACATTCAGTTATTAATAATCGTTCTAAATTCAAATTATTAGCACACTCTAAATTTCGAGGATCATAATTATAGTGGTACCTATTGAATGTGAGAATGATAACCGACAAAAGTGGTATATAAGAAGAGTTAATCTTTAGTTATTACGTATTACCATAATATAGTGACCTTTAGTTTATTTTTCAGTAAAATCCTAAAAGAATCACAACGATAATAGTTTTATAACTACTTTCGATCTTAGCCACAATATTTTTTAAATATCTATTTTGTCTTCTATTCATATGTATACCTCATATCTACTCCAATTTATTACTACTGATTATGTACCTTCTCACTTCGACCTCTTTCCGATCATTATCCACCCACCTCACTATACCTCTAAGATCCGCTCATTCCTCCAACCACATCATATCTGCACATTTATGATGCCCCACTACCTCTTTTTCGTCTTTAAAAATCTTAAATTTGTTCATCCTTCCTTTCTCCGATCATCTCTCTTTAATCTTTGACAACCTCTCATCAACCTGCATTTCCATATTTATATAAAATTATTATTATTGTGTTTATGAGCTGAATATGTATTATTATAATAAAATTGTTAATTGTCATATCACTCACACATTAAAGTGCATACATTTTTCGAATATTATTTTGTTTACATATTTTTTGAATTTCAATTAAACTCATCTAATATTTGTCTATAGATACGATTAACATATTATTGTCAATTATTTAGTTGTATTATCGTTTGTTTTTAAGTTGATAAAAAATTGATGTACCTATTCTTTTCCTGGTATTTAGTTGACTGTATTTCGTATCTAGATGTCCAAATTTAGTAATAAACGAAATCATGTTGTATGTATACTTGGGGACGGGCATCATGTCGGTCAAATCAGGGTTGGGTAGTGTAATAATCGTCACGTTCCCCGTATTCGAACATAATCGTTGAACTCATCCCGGTTTCCGAACGAGGATCAAAAAATTTAATATACACGTACCAGAAATCAAAATATGAATTTATTTATTCCGTGTACCATGTGAATTCGCGGCCTATATATTTAAAATTTTATACTACATGCACGCACTTTCAGTCTTTTTAATAATCTAATAAATATATATATTTAAAAAAGTATTTTTTTTAAAATATGATAATCAATCGGGGATCGCGCCGGGATACCTTAATCCCCGAGCCTGTTCCCTTTCCTTGAATTTTTATTATATATTTTAAATTTTATACTAAATACACGTACATTTAGTCAGTTATTCATTCAATTAAAAACAATTTACGTGTTTTTAAAGTTTTAATTAATTTTATTATGAATAAATTTGAAAATAAATATTAAAAAATTTATACCAAGTGGATTTTTTGTGTATGAAATTATTGATTTTAAGAAATGTATCATTAAATGTTCTAAAAACTTTTGTAAATGGAGGTCATGGGTTCAATCCCATGCAAGTTCCAATTTTTTAACATTAACATGATTATAGGGGTATGTGTATGCAATTATTGATTTTAAGAAAATGTATAATTAAATGTTCTAGTGTAGTGGTAATACATGTGAGCATAAAAACTTTGATACATGGAGGTCATGGTTCAAATCCATCCAAGTTCCAATTTTTTAACATTAACATGATTATAGAGGTAGTTAAGTAAATTACTAAATATGTGAAATGTCATGTTAGCATATAATATATATAAAGAATTTACACGATAATCGTGGCATTAACTAGACATGTCTTACTATTTTTGATATGGAATAGCTTTAATTTTCTTCTTTAACTCGCCTATTTTTAAGTTTTCCCCCATGATACCAATTTTTTTTCTCTCCAATTCTGATTGTTACCAAAAGTTCTTAGATTTTACAAAATAGAGGCCTTCACCATGCCCAAACCGATTTCAAGAACTCCAGGGCAGCTACCGTTACTTATTACAACGCGGGCTTATAAAGCCATCTTTAGAAAGTGTAAAATAAAGCCATAAACAACAATAAGTTGGAAGAAACTTTCCTAACAAAATCTAAATGGCATGTAATTTATACATGTAATATTATGAACTATTCATCTTTAGGGATACCGCTGTTTTGAGGTACATGCTAAGGATCCCCTCTTTACAACTAAATCTCAGTTTCTATAACAAAAATAAAACAGCGAATATGTATGACACTAGTCACACTACATAGATCTCTGGTGAACAGGAAACCTTTAGTTACATTATTTTCTAAAGGATCTGTTCATGGCTACACATCTAAATATCAAATTGGGCAGCACGATTAAAACCGAAACAGCTCCATTGTCCCTTTCAGCCAAAATTGGTTTGTACATCTGCTCACTCTAGGCTCATGCTAAAACAGCAAAAATCAAAACTCTTCTGTTGTATTTTTGTCTTTGAAGAAGCTTAAAGATATATGTATGTATGCATACTGTATTTACTCGTCATCATCAGTTAGTGTGGCAAAAGAGAAAGGTTTAAACTTGTAACCATCACCATGATAAAACTTATTCTGAAATTCCACCCAGTGGAGACGCAATGCATGAAGAAAAGCACTAAGAGTTTCCATCATCAACAGTATGAATGCTGTTGCAAAAGAAAACACTGCTAATCCCACCAAACGAATTATGATGTTGTCATACCTGCATCGATAATTATTTTGACAATAGGAACAAGAATTAGAAACATAAAAGGAATGTATTTAGACCAGATACAGATTGCACACCATCAGGTCAGAAGTGGTCAACCTTTACCAACACATAAGAAAGCATTTAGTCAGAAGATTGATGGAAGAGAGTGGCATCAAGTAGGCAGTTATTTACACCTTGAACCTTTTCCGATCACTGTAATAGCAGTGGACCGCATCCGCACAGTAAAAATAATAATAGCAGCAGGCTTTTATTTGAAAAGAACCCTAATAATACTTAACCTTAAAAACTTAGCTATCGTCTTGTATGACATAAAAACACTAGTTCTGGAACTCGGTAAATCATAGCAAGCTGAGTGGCACAGAAAACATATTAAAATATGGAAGGAAAAAAAGGACAGAAAAATGACTTTATCAAAACTTAGAACACTTGTTATTCAGCTTGCATCATAACCCAGATCACAAATATATTTGATCTTTGGCACTAATGATGCAGCAACAAAATACAATTAGAGACACACAATAGCACCATTCAGATGCCATTGCGAAACTCCATAAATCTGAACAAATGAATTGCAATTGCACCCTAAAAAAAATGCATTCACATTTGTATAGTAAAAACTTACCCCCAGGCAAGAAGGAGGACTTTCTCGTAGAAAACAGTAGATAATTCCGAGTGAGCCAAGCTGTAAACAAGGTAGCAAATATCGTTTGACATGCTAATGAGGGTCACGGAAATTAATTAAGAAAGTTTGCAACAAAAGAACTACCTCAAAGCCCAGAGACGAAGGTATGATGCGGTATTCGAAACTGCGCCAAGTACAAATTCAATAGAGTGTATCATTTGATGAACAAAGATCTCACTAAAGTTGAAATCCTCAATGTGTTGTCGTGCAGAACCAGGTTCTGAATCAAGATCCATTTCAGAGGTTTCAAGAACACCGTAGGTCCGACCTTGAAATCTCTAATCAAAATATTTAAAAAGTTATACATATAAGAAGTAGGGAAGACGTACTCAGAAAAGAAAAAAGGAATTAGACGAGATTGGACTGGGGACTTCAAGTAAACAGTTATGACTTTCATAGATACTATTTTTGCTTTCAGTATCAATATAAGACATCACAATATCTTATTGGGGCTGGTGTTCCATTAAGACCCCTCCCTCCCCCGCTGCAAGTTAGTAATGAATAACATAAAGTTGTTGAATAAGGTAGCTACGGAAATGCCTATGGCTAGTCAATTTTTTGATAACTAGCTTTTAGAGTTACAAATGGGCATTAAAATTGTCCAATTGTCCAGGATTGGCTTGACAAACAAACTCGAGCCAAGCAGGCAGGCATTTTCATGAACAGATTAATATTTTTATAGCCTTAAACCTAAGAGAGATATATGCAAAGATCGCACACACATATTACCTCAGAGTGAAGTTTCTTCAGAATGAGAGGTTTTGGGAAAAGCATCCAGGGAACAGCAACAAGAGCTGCAAGCAACAAAATGACCTACAGCAAAAAAATTCTTACCATGGCTGGAGTACAAATTTTAATTCACATCTACATTGTAAAATCAAATTTTGAAAAGAAAAAAAAAACAGAGAGACAGAATGCATACCTGAACTACACTCTGGCCCCAAAACAATTGATTTTCACCAAGCTCATCAAATGGACTCAAGAACATGTAAATCATTACATGATATAAGTCAGCTTGAGAACCAGTGCACCACTTGATCAAAATGAGAAGTGAGAGATAACCAAAAAGGCTATTAAGAAATATCATCTGTGGCACAAACTGATACCTAAGAAATGAGCTCAAAGTAAGCCGATCTTTTACATTTAAGTTCTATTGATCATTATATAGCTACAGGGAAGGAGAGAGTACACACTTTATATCCAGCGAATTACCAAAGAAACGTGCATCAAAGTAACTAAGCAGGATTCCTAGGTTCATCTGGGCAACACCTAATAGAATAGACATCTTCATCTTAAGGGAGTTCAAAAAAGGAAGCTCACTACGACTTCCACGCCAGCTGGGATCAACACCAAAAGGGTACGGATCTCGAAATTTGATCAAGCCCGCCGAATATGCATCACTGTTAAAAACACAAGTTTGTTGCAGGTAGTAGTTAGCTTAGTTCAAATATATATATGATGCATGGATCTGAAATTGTTTCTAAGATACATCATGGTGAACCAACTTAAATTGTTATACTACTTTTTTGGGATAAAGTTGTTATCAGACATTAAAAGAGAATTAAGATTGGGGCGCTCAGATGTCCCATAGAGATAAAGAGGGGAAGAAGACAGATTCTAAAGAAAGCATTGTGAATTATCACTAAAGACTGTAAAATTTTCTTCAAGTGTTTCTGGGATACATACTTCTGTGCTATATATCTTTGCTGACTCACTGCTATCAATCTATCATACAAAATGCTGGTCAAATGCAGAATTAGCAATATCCTCCCATTTACGGAGATCCACAGTTTTGTTCAAAGATGGCAGATTTTTTACTACAGAATATGTAACAAACGACATCTATAAGTTTAGCAACAGATCATAACACCAACATGATACTACAGCAAATTCAGAATATTATCATGAAATCCATTAGCAAGCAGTCAGGAGATTAATTATAGCAGAATTCACTGCTGAATGAAGAATCCCTTAATTATTTGTACGAGGTCAAGCTAGACACCTACTAAGATTGACAAAAAAAATCATAAAGTTAAAATTCTTATTAACCTTATGGGAAGTTATTATACATACTAAGAATTTGTTAAATTTAGATATTACATTTTGTTCTAGTGTTTTAAAATGAAAAAGAAGGCTGATAATATTAAGCACAGACCTGCATGTAATATGACGACATCTATAAGCAGAGCTGCCAAATATGTGATAAGGAACGGAGAAAAATTCATTGTAGATCAACCCGCAATATATTGAAAACAATGACATAAGGAGCAGGACATAGCGGCCACCAAATAGCATCTCCATAAAACTTCCAAGTTTCTGCAAAAAGAAACGGCGTTAAGGCGATACATGTCAGCAAAACAGAATCTGTAACCAAAAGAACAATGGGATACCTTTTATGTATAAAAATCATCAAACTAACAACAGAAGTAACTCTTAAAGATCTCCAAAGGTCCTATTCGCTCAAATTCAGGTACAGAGTATCAGACCACATATAAGTTGCAGTTTTTTCTTTGGAAAGCATACTATTTTTTGGAATGAGGCGAAATTTAGATATGGTGACAGCAAGCCTTTTCCTTTTGACTTGTCAATTTATTAGGATATAACAGCTTTACAAATTTTCAATTTAGCTAAGGAAAAAACAGTAACTAAGGAATTAGGTATGAGTATCGTTATTAATAACTGACAGTTAATATATACCCATTGTCTCGACTCTTGAGTTGATGTTGGGACAATGATCTTGTAACGTGTCCGTGATAAGGAATTGGTGGTTCATATATCGAGTGTGTAATGAAATTTTTGATTTATTAGTATCTCCCATACGACTCCGCACACGAGGAACCTCTAATTTATTTATTTATTTTGCACGATTAAATACCATTTGGTTCTTGAATGAGCTTTGCAGCAATCAACCAATGTAATAGGAAATAATTTCTACCCATATCCATTATTAACCCATTTAGCAGTGTATTCCTTTAGTGATCTAAACCAAGTGATCAGATCCATTATCCATTACATCAACCTATTACTAACCAGTGTATTCCATTAGTGATCTAAACAAGTGATCAGATCCATTATCATCAACCTATTACTAACTAGCCAGTTATCTTCTTCTCAATATTCTCAAACCACATAGCTAAGTGGCACATTAGAAGGATGGAAATGTGATTTATTTGTGATTTATTTCTGAAGATACTGTTAGCTAAAAGAACCTCTAAAAATAAAACCTTATTTTCTAAATTAACTTCGTGTAGGGATCTAGTGTGACATAAATAATACATGCCCTTGATTCACGGAAGAAAAGGAAAGGACTCGAAGATCCCGGAAAATTAAAAAGAAACATAGCTCATCATGCCACTCGTTTTCTTTCATATTCTCTTTAAGTAGAAAAAGTGCAAACTTCTGTCTTCTGTACAAAAGAGCCAATATATACAATAGAAGAGTATACCTGAGAACCAAGCTTGCTTTCGCGGGCTATGAGGACAAGTGCTCCCATTAATAAACAGAGCCCATGGCCCCAATCCCCAAACATGACAGCAAAAAGGAAAGGAAATGTAATAACAGTGTAAACAGCAGGATTTGCCTCCTGGTATCTAGCAATCCTGAAATGTTCAAATGTTAGAACAATAGAAGTGTAGGGTCAACCTATAATGCACAAACTGACACACTTAACTATTTACAGGCACAGTTGATGAAAATCACAGGACGTACAACACCTTATATATTTAATGATTCAAAAAGGTCATTGCATCCAAACAAAACAGTATAAAAATTAATTTCTTAACAACTCCGACGTAAAAAAAAAAAAACTAGAGATTACCATCTTAAAGAGGGCGGTGTAAAAAAAGAAAAAGAATCCTTAAAAAGTTTGAAAATTGGAAGGAAAATGAGAGAGAGAATGCAATCCTTGCCCTTCATTTTATTCTTCCTAGCTACACCAATTGTAGCCCTATTCATGGTCATCTACAGCATGTGTACTTTATTACGATGCCAATTATGTAGCAACAAACACTAGTTCCCATTTCCCATGGATCCCTTTGTAAACCAAATTTGATGCGCTAAGCAAATTTACTTTTCTTTTCTTAGGCACCTATTCAACCAAAAAAGGAAGATGCATTTTTGAATATGTATATTCATCTTCTTTCTTGTTCTTTTTTTAAGTTGAAATCAATTCCCGTAAAGATCATGTCCACTTAAACAGGAAAAACCACGTACTTTACCCAAGAAGATCATTTTAACCTACCCATACGCATCCACAATTTCTTGATAGGCATTCGTAAAGCTGTTAGTTCTGAAGTATGTTGGAGGTGCCTCCAAAGCATCCATAACATGAAATATTATACCTACTTGGGAACTGCTATCAAGTGTCGCGCGTCGCAATGCCTCCTGAATCTATTGAAGAACAGATGTTTTGCCTTGTAAACAAAATTTACTATTAAACATAAAGTACAAAGTCACAGTAAAGGAAAATGCACCTGCACTTTTGCAAATATTGGACACCATCCCTCCCCAACAAGACACTTCTTTGTAACATCAAAGTTCAGCATATTCAATGTATCAAAAACTGCTTTCTCTCTTTTAACCTAAAAGAGCAATGAAGATGTAAGTCTCGTTCCGAACATGATGGAACAATAACCATCCCCCCCCCCCCCCGGGCCCAATTTAATTACCATACCAGATGACGGTCAATAACATACATAAATAATTTAACCATACCATTATTAGCCATTTTGTCAGGTGGAAACTAATGGAAGTCAAAGCTTTATTCCGGTGACGGATTCCAGCATCTAAAGTGGTTTCCAGTTCGGATAGACGTGACAAAACCTGTACCCTTGAGTTAATAATAAATCCAAAAGTTGTAGTAGAGCACTGAGAATAACTATATTGAAGAGCTACAATTTTTCACTTTCCAGCTTGAGCTGGGTGTAACCCTCATCAGATATTTTGATATAATGGGTCATTTAAATGATAGGGATCAAATTCAAGGGGATTTATTACGTGCAGACTGCAGTAAAATTTAAAGCCTAAATACACATAATTTATTGTGTGTGTTTGTGTGCTTTGGTGACAGCATACTTCACGAGTTAATTGCCTCTGCTTGGTTATATCTTCTGGAACAGGATAACAATTTGCCCCAAATGCTTCGCAAATTTTTAGTATCTTTGTTCTAGCCTGCTCTCCTGAGAAGAACACTACAAATACTGTTTTCTCCACCTGAAAAATATATAATCATGAAATCACTCATTTAAAACTTGAAATTTATCCAGAAAGCCTGACCAAAAACTAAGTTAGCTGTCACTAATAGATTTACAGTATAATCGAGAAGTACTGCACTCACTCAACATCTTCATCTAAAGCTAAAAAAATCTGTATGATGTAGTACAACAAAGAACTCGGAAAAATTCTAAACACAATGATTAATTTATGAAATACATAAGAACCCAACCATATCAGTGGATAGAGGATCCATGATTGGATCATCTGCCGGTGACTGGTTGAAAAGTATATTCCCTCTCGTTGCTCGAAACAGTATCCTTTCAAATCTCATTACTTTAGATTGAGATATGATGCCACTAATAAATCTTAAACCAGTTTGACTTGATGGTTCAGGTTGCATTTCCTGTCAAATGAAGCATATATAATTCATAAAAGCATACTTCACGATTGCTGATAATGGTCAAAAGAAACATGGTTAGATGAAAACCAGTTCAAGTAAAGATGTTGAATCCGAATAATCATTGTTTAAGTACGCATGTTCATCCAGCTCTCTATCCTCATTTACCGCATGGCCCTTACTTGATGCAAGAAAGTCACCTGCCTGGAATATTAACGGTTACACCTACTTACCATTAGTAGGCAAACACTTCTTGCACATTAATTATATAACAACATCTGTATGTCATTTTAACACAAATGTATCACAAAATAGCGTATATCTTTTCAGTTAAAAGTAAATCCCTTGCCAACACATATAAAAAGTGTCACCTAAAAGGTAATTATGAGTAAGTAGTAACGACAATGCAACAGCAACCTGCTTCTCCTACAAGGCCACACCTAAGTTAACCTAAATAATGAAAGTTATATGTTAAAGATGGAGTAGAAACATTAGTGTACCTTCTCCAAAACAATCTTAAACTCCACCAACTCGTTAAATGTATGCTGCAGTTTCTCACTGTTACTGTTCATCTCGTTCAGTTCATGTTCATGCTCAGCAAGTTGTATCTGGAAGAAAAGAAATGAACAAATATGAGCAATGAGAAAAATTAATATCTGATTTTATTAATTCAAAGAAGAAATAAGACTGCAGTGATATAGATTAGTTAATAAACACATATGAACAACAATTGAGCAGACCTCCAGTTCCTCCAGCTCTATATCTGGTTGCATGCCAGGATGAACAGACGACGGTAAACTGGCTTTATGAATTTGATCTTTGAAAAACCGTAATTTCCTTGACATCTCTGCACATCTTTTTACCTGTGATCCAAAATGTGACAAATGAGTATGCATAGATGTTTTCCAGTATGTATAAGCGTCTTACATATTACCATATTTTATATGTTATTTGTAATAAGCCCACTTGTGTTGGGTCTTGGTCCATTAGGTTATACCTACTTTCTGTTCTCCATATAAGTATTGTAGTTCCAACATATTACCAAAATTTATATGCGGTGATTGTTGTATCAATATTGATTGGGTCCCTTTTGCAACTGAACATTCGGTTTTAGCAAGCCACATAATTGTCCGTCAAAGTTTAGGCAGTGGGTTCTATTGTATGTCCACATGCACTAATATTTATTCAGATAATGATATCATTTTACCACATAGTGATGTATATTGAAGCCTTCTACTGCTAAAGCCTAAAGGATTCTTTATAGTACAAATTCTTCATTAAGTGTTCTTATTTGATCTCCTCTGCGTATCTTGACAAAACACTTGGAGCATAAAAAACTTTAGGGATCATATGTTTCCACTACTACTAAAAGGGGTTGAGTTGGCACAGTGGTAAGTGCCCAATCCGTGAACCGTGAGGTCACGGGTTCGACTCCTGCCGGGGGTCAAAAACCGGAAACAATCTCTCTACCTTTGTGTAGGGGCATGATTGCGTACATCCTACCCCCCTCAGACCCTGCTCATGCGGGATATACTGAGTACGTTGTGTTGTGTTGTGTTTTTATGTTTCCACTACTACTGAACAACAAATCAAAATGCAATAAAGTTGTTGTCAGTTCTAAATGTTATGATTTCAAGGATTCTTGTTGTATAAATTTAAGTTTCATCCCTTACAATGACTAATCATGTCAAAAAGGTGACCAACGTAAAAGCAAAGAAGTTGATCTAGAATAAGATTGTCCCAATGAACTCTTTAAGACGAATGAAAGCATAAAGTGGACAACCATTTAGGTAATTGCCTTGGAGTCACGACCCCCGAAGCATCAGCAAGACAAGTCATCTATAGCTACATCACAGCAATTTTTTCGAACAATATTATTTGCTAAGAAATCAGGTTACACAAATACTTTTACGCTTTTAAAGAATCTTTAAAAGTTTGAATCAAGTCTTCCAAATCTTGAATCTGTATTCCTAGGCATGTAGCCACAAAGTTGCACCTTGGAATAAGCAGCTTAAAAAGAACATACAGTACTCCAATTAAAAATAGGAAATCCAAGTCTCTTACTATACATAGCAACAACAATTACCTTTCATCACATGAAAATATCAGAACATGCATATATATTATTGAGCTTAGAGCCTATCTGGGTAAACTTAAAAATATTACTTACGATTTTAAGTTGTTCAAAAGGTTAAGTCAGAACAAAAAATATTGTATTTGTGTAACTCATAAGTTAGTAGATTAAAAAAAATAAAAAATAAAAAAATCCCTAAGTTAGCATGTGAATGTTGATATTAGTTTTCATTAAATAAAATTACAAAAGTTAAATAAGTTATTCAAGAAAGTACCTCCCACTAACTTCCGAATTCCAATTGTTTTTTTGACGTTTAGTAACATTTTTACTTAAAGTAATGCTAGAGGTACTGAATTGGGTACCAAAAATTGGTCCCAAATGATGTCGCAAGGATGACATGTGAGTATGGAATTTTTGATTGATTTTTCTTTTGTGAATACAGGGGGTCCATTTCATTTATTAACTTCGTAGCCAATACGAATAAGACACATAGCATTTGGCAAGAATTTTACTTATTACACACACTCGGAACTTATTACACAATGACAAAAATAAGCAACCCAAAACACACTTATAATAGTATATCATGTGATAGACAAGTTCTTATATGACAAATTCATGAGCCAGATGACTTCATTTTTAGTTATCGCTTAATGCACGAAAAGGATGAAAAAGAAAAGGGAGGAACTATATATATATATATAAAGATAGATAAAGTGTATAAGTCGCAAAAACTAACAAGTCCTAAGGTGATCCAACCACAGAACAACTACCCAAGATTTCCCAACGACTAGTCATTTAAGAGAGTCGACTTGCGAATTGTTGACTAGTCGGTCGACGACTTATCGACTAGTCGGCCGACTAATCATTCGACTTATCGACAAGTCGATCAACTAATCGGTTGACTTATTGACTAGTCATTCAAATTGGTCGATTAGTGCAAAATCCAGTCTAAATTTAAAATGAAAAAATATAAAATTCTAAAAAAACTACTACATATCAGCAACAATCAACATGCTAATCTCATCTTAGACATCTGTGTGTATGTGCATGTGTGTGTGTTTATGTATGTATAAATTGATTAAAACTGAATATACATGTAATATAATTTGCATATATATATATATATGTATGTATGGTCAGCGTATATATGTGTGTACATGGAAGGGAAAAAAGATATGTTTATAATTAACACATATATTTTGTGATTAATATACAAATGAATATGGGAATGTTAGACTTCAGTGAGGAACATAAATATTATTGTAGATTGAATAATTATTATTAATTTGTCGACTAGTCGACAAGCTGGACCTCTATCGATTCGACCCGACTTATCAATGTGACGACCATGCTTCCAATAATAAAAGATACATCTCCTTATAGAGGAGTAAAACCCTAAACTTAGCCAACAAGTAAAATTTCTAATAATCTAGTAAACAAAATCTTTTTTTTATTCTACTATTATAATCTAGAATATTCTCAATATTCTTTTTTGTTTAGTTTATCTAATATAATTAATATCTAACAAATTAAAAATCAAATTTATTCCTATATAATAACATATGATAAATACAAACTATTATTTAATGTGTTGTCCCAAGTCACTGTTGAAACAATGAAAGAAAGCTTTTCCAAATTAACATAAACTTATTTTTCCGATGTTCCACCATATATGTCCACTCCCTCTCAATTTATACTTGTCAAAGTAAAGCCTTCTTGCATCATTCATGCCGAGCCAATAAAAGAAACCCTTAATGTTGTGTATCCATTTATATGAAAAACATCCACATGACCAACCCCATTGAAATCAAGGATTTCAAGTTTTGCTCTTCTTCAGAGTCCTAAATTATTTCCACGTGGATCACTCTCGAGGGGTGGTAAATATTCGTTTTTATTCTTGTGTTTTCGTGATGCAGAATTACTTTATTAAGGCTAGCATACCATTGCTAGTTGCCTGAATAAGGTGGTCATATGATTCTTTAAAGCATATTAGAATTAAATTTTTTTATGTTCTTGCTTCTAAACAAATTTCCCAAGGTTGGGGTTAACCTTGTTTTCCTTTACCATTTCTTTTCCCAGACGTTTGCAAAAGACCGTAAATAACAAAAACGACAGGGGCCCTTTTGCGACAAAGGAAGTTCAGTGGCTCGGGTGTGACTTGTTGCAGTTCATAGGCTTATTTTTGGATTGATTGATCGATCTTTTGCAGGAAAACTTTAAATTTTTTGGAGGGTAACATATTCGAGAATTTCACCAAACTTTAAGGTTCGATATCTCTTGAATACAATTAACATGAATAAATTAACATGTATAAACTTTAAGAGTCCTAAATTATTTCCACGTGGATCACTCTCGAGGGGTGGTAAATATTTGTTTTTATTCTTGTGTTTTCGTGATGCAGAATTACTTTATTAAGGCTAGCATACCATTGCTAGTTGCCTGAATAAGGTGGTCATATGATTCTTTAAAGCATATTAGAATTAAATTTTTTAGTTCTTGCTTCTAAACAAATTTCTCAAGGTTGGG
The DNA here is from genome assembly GCA_036435485.1 of Saposhnikovia divaricata. Taxonomy (NCBI): domain Eukaryota; kingdom Viridiplantae; phylum Streptophyta; class Magnoliopsida; order Apiales; family Apiaceae; genus Saposhnikovia; species Saposhnikovia divaricata. The sequence continues at coordinate 60,209,680 of CM071595.1, read as the reverse complement.
GTTAACCTTGTTTGCCTTTACCATTGTGTTTGTTCTTTTCCCAGACGTTTGCAAAAGACCGCAAATAACAAAAACGACAGGGGCCCTTTTGCGACAAAGGAAGTTCAGTGGCTCGGGTGTGACTTGTTGCAGTTCATAGGCTTATTTTTTGATTGATTGATCGATCTTTTGCGGGAAAACTTTAAATTTTTTGGAGGGTAACATATTCGAGAATTTCACCAAACTTTAAGGTTCGATATCTCTTGAATACAATTAACATGTATAAATTTGGGTCATTTAAGCTCTATGATGAGCTCGTGCCTTTTAATAGTTTGTAGAATAAGATCCCCTTCTAAGATAAAAACTAAAGAACAAGTGGGCTCAGCGGTTTATAGATGCGTTTTTCCGAAATGGAGCAATAAATGAATAAAGGTCGAGCAAGTAGGAAATGGCAAAATATTCTCAACAGCTTCTACTTTTCCTCTTCTATTTTTGTTCCCACTTTTGGATGTACTAGCATTAATGTTCAAGCTAACTATTTAAGTGGCTTTAAATTAGCCAGGAGAATATTTAACTATTTAACTTACTATTAATGTTCAAGCTAAGTATTAATGCTCAAGCTAAGAGCATCTCCAACCATAGAAACCCCTTAGCTAAAAGTGTGTCAAACATGCCATAAATAAAAATTATAGATATTGTGTAAAAAAGAATCAGCTCCAATGGGACATTACTGTTATCTAAATTTTAGATAATCCTCTAAAATCCTATCATATTGGCTATATTTGTCGAATCTCTAGAGACCTGTAGTAAAACTCCACATCATCAATATTACCATATTAAAATAATACATTCTATTCTTAACAATTTGAAATAATAATAACTTGCTATTTTTAAAATATGACTAATCATTATAGCCAACTCCATTGGAGTACAACACCTTACAGATTCAATAAATTTTACATAATCACTATTTTATATCATTTTAACCACCCATTTTAGCCAATACCATTGGAGATGCTCTAACTATTTAAGTTGCAATTGGGTGATCGAACTCGAAAATACCTGCGAATGAACTACGAAATTTAATTATAATTTACAATTTAGTCATTAAAAAATAATTTAGTCATTAACTAAGTTAAAAATAAATCATAGTTTGGATAAAAGCATTATTTTTAATTATTTATTTTAATAACATTAAATTAAATTTATCAAAATAAAAAAAAATTGTCACTGTTTTTCTTTTTATATTAAATAAATTTAAAAAAATAGACATAGAATTATATTATTGTTACACAGTAGATAAAAAATATTATTAAATAAATTGAAAAAAATTAGAGAAATTGCCCAAAATACCCACTTTTCCCCTACCCACTGCCCAAAATACCGATATCCAAAGTTGTCCGCCCATTTTAACCACGGAGTACGCATCTGACAGATGCGTTGTTCGGAATACGCATTTGGATCATGCGTATTACAAGTTACGCATTTCGGTGATGCGTATTGACGTCATCTGATGTCATTTTCTGCATTTCTCTTCTCTCTCGTTCTCGGAGCTCTCGCCGACGATTCAATGGTTCTCTCGTCTCTCTCTCGTGTCTCTCTTATTTCTCATCGACCACGCTCTCTGAATACATCAAAATGATCATCACATCCTCCTCTCCATTTTCCCTAATCTAGTTGTCTAGATCTGGCCCTGCAGGGGCATGAACTAAGCTCTGGGAAGTGGCGATGAACAGTGTCCAATACGCATGTTGTACATGCGTATTAGCGAACACGCATGTACCACATGCGTATACCCTCTACGTTTTACAGAGACAGAGTTGGCATTTACAAAGACCACGCATGACACACATGCGTATACCCTCTACGCATGTGTGTAATGCGTGGTCCGTGGGTATTTTGGGCGTGGTGTTTCGTGCGCGGGTATTTTGGGCACTGGGAATAAAATGGTGAGTATTCTGGTTTTTCACCCAAAAAATTAGGCATAGAATCATTATTATTAAAATTTTGTATTTTAATTATTTGTATCAAATACATTATTATCCTTATTAGTAGCTACAAAGTAATTTGTTTTAATGAATATAACCATATTGATGCATTGTTTTCTTACTATATTTATACAAACAAAATGTAAAATGCTTTTAAATTAATATAATTTTATAAATTAATAATTTAATCACATTACCAAAACAAGTATTTTAATTAAAAAGATAAAATAAAAAAATTGATGGCTTGATTGCAAGTTTTTTTTTATTTAAATGACCCACTTGCAAGTCTGGTTTGACTTTAATAATATTTTAACTATTAAAGAGCCACATTAGCATTCCACATCACATTTTCGTTCGACTTTTAATGGTTTCTAATGGCAATGACCTAATTGAAAGTTTTACATAGTTTAGTGATTTGACTGCAAGTTTTTGGAGTTGAATGACCTACTTGCAAATTGAGACCGAGTTGGGTGATCTTTTTGCTATTTAACCCATTTATAAATTAACCTAAATACCTCCTACTCAGAGTCGAAGTGTCAATCTCTAACTCTCTCTACTCCATTGAATCCCTAAAAAGATATGGACCTAATTAAACTACTTTAAATAAATTGTTTAATCTAAAATCTTTTAAACTAGTCCTTACCTCCTTTAAATGGTTTCAAAATCAATAATATTGATTTAAATAAGTCTCAAATTTGTCACGAGCAATGATATTGATCTAATTAAGTCTCAGATTCAATTCTCTTAAATCCATCCTAAATCACTCGAAATTATGTCAAAGTCGCCAATATAGCCTTTTCTTATGCCAAACATTTGTAAATTACCTTCAAGAAGACTTGAACCCTCAACCCCTTAGTAGACAAGGGTGACGAGTTGACAACTAGGCCAATGTCAGGGTTTCCCAAGTACAACATTCCTATGTGATTAACTATGTTTCTTTGTATTATTACGGTTGATTTAACCAAATGGATGGACCCTAGTTCTTTTCAGTGGATAAAAAGAACTGATCCATGATGCATAATGAGCCAGCAACATACAACATTAATAATAGCCATAAACCTCAAATTTTTTAATGAATTTTTATTAATCACAAAGTATAAAAGATGAAACCCTGTATTAGCACTCTTATAAAGATTTAAGACCCGTTCGTCAATAGACAAAAACATGTCAAGATGACAAAGAAAGCATTGCTGTTCAAATTATTTTACTTGACAAGTACCTGGTTAACAAATGTCCGCTGGAAAGGGCTTTTATCAGCATTTAACTGCAAAGAAAAACCATTATACGCGGTTAACAGACAAGGTGAGAAACACTGTATTGAAATAGATAGGAACCTGAAAGCTTCCCAAAGAATAATGAAATGGTGGAAGTAAACAGGAGAACATTAAGAAATCTAGAATACGCATACAGTTAAATTAATTTGCGTAAATGTTTGGACAAGTACCTTACCAAACGTGCGTTGATAAAGCACTAAAACATTAAATAGAATAAACTAAAATAAATCTATTACCTGAACAAACTATTCATTATAAGACTAAAACTTAATCGGTAAAACAGCTCCGACAGTTATATACTTGTATACAATAAACACAACCATGTTTAATGCAGATTGCCTACTTTAAGAAGTTCTTGTAGTTTCTTCATATGTTACTAATTTATAGATCTTGTTTGTATAATTTTACGCTCATAGATTCATATCTACAGTGGTACGCTTCTCAAACAGTCGAAACATTCTTCAAATTCAGGAGTACGCCCTTTGCCTCCATAATTAGCTAAACAATGCACCAAGTTCAAACAAAACCAAATTCAAATAACAGTAACTAGTTCAAGGATCCGAAATAATAGTGTACCCATTAAACCAAGTCCATTTAATTATCAAAACAACCTAGAATCAAACACATTGTATCCAAAATAAAAGGCTTGGAAATGCAGCACCAGCACACGACGTAAATTAGCTGTTTGGTCAGCCAGGCAACTGTTGAAACAAGTACGACACGCCAACACCATACAAATCAACAACATTTTGCGTATATTATTATGTCCTACTTCACAGTTTAAATGCCAAATACAAAAATCTAAACACAAAATAAAAATGAAACCGCATTGCACATTCAATCAATCTCCTCTAATCGCAAACTAATAAGTAATCACAAACAACACTAACGTAACACATTACTTAACCTAAACAATGCAACGAACTCATCGAAAATCGAACCGAAATAACGATAACTAGTTGTTAAAATATTGGCAATACAATGGATTAAAAAAGAAACATACATCGCGAAACTGAAGAAGACCGAGTTCACCGAGATAAGTAATGGCACGGTGAGCCGACTCGACCGGAATAATTAACTGCACAAAAGACATTTTCTCCGACCGCATCAGATCCATTTCCGGGAAAGTGTCGCCGTAATTCATTTTCCATTCAACGAATTGAGCGATCAGGGTTCAATGCGGCAATGCCTAATCTCTCACTCTCTCGCTCAATCTCGATCTCGATCTGATGAAATTGTAGTAGACTCAAATTTCACCTTTCTCTCTGTACATGTTAGTTTTGATGGCAGTTTTAGAGAGCCTGTGAAAGTAAAAGTACCAGTAATCGAGAATTTGGCATAACTTATAATTACCTCAATTCATATTAATTACATTAATATTAATATTATCGAACAATTATCATAACATTCACATCCCCACGGAAATGTTCTAAGTCCCTCCTAATTACTTTTTCTTAATTTTGTTTTTCATTTGATTTTTGTCATTTATAAGCTTTTTTACCCGTATTTTAAGTTTTATTCGTTTCGAAATTCGGTATATTTAAAAGTGCAGTATTATGGGTTTCTATAATTTTTATCATATTAATTCATTCAAAAAATTGTAGGAGTCGCGATTAATTTTTCGAATATATATTAAAAATTCATAAACATTTATTTTTCAGGACCATTAAAAATCATTATATTATCTCTCAAAAAAGATTGCATATTTATTATCTATCAAAAGTTTCAGCGATATGAGAAAAGATATTTACTGTGCAAAATCCATTAAATGAATGTTGATATGATAAAGAAAACTTTCATCTAATCTAGTTTACTATGTGCTCGTTCAATATCATTTTTATAAATTGTATATTTTTTTATTATTGAATTGATTTACTATATATAGAAAATAAACATTATCAATCAACCAAACATATCCAATATATCTTATTCTTACAGGTAAGATATGATTGTTAGAGTTTATGCTGATTGCACTCAGCAAGTTTTTAATGACAAATTAAAATGTGTATATTCATTTTGGTTGTTTGTATGTTAAATTTTTTATTCTTTTCTATTAGAATATGGAATATTAAATATAATTTTATTGCACACATAAATAGAAATGGCAAATTAATACGATCTCATGGTACCCAATCTGAAACCCTAAATTATATAACACATATAATTTATTTATTTTTATTTAAATATTTAATTAGAAATAGTCAAGACTAATATAGTAATTAGAACTTCTATATCTCTATCTCAAGTTTTATTGAAATATTTAAAAAAAAATTAATTTACATAAAATTTTCATTTGTGTTGTATATGAAGAATTATTTTTGGCAAATTTCAAATTTTAATTAGTATTCAATTCGTACAATATATTACATTTAACTGCTTACTTAAATGAATCATTTTAATTTTTAAGTATTTTACACATATAATAAATATTGTTTGTGTGTAGCAATTTTTTAAATTTGACTACATTAATACTAATTTTGGATACACGAAAACATCAGATCTAATCTGAAACCCGACGAATTTGGTTTCTGATATTGAGTTTTGGATTTTGATTTGAATTAATTTTTAAAACTCGAAAATATTTGGATATGGATTTGAATTTTACAAAACTCGAAGTGGACCTAACCCGTTGTAATCCCTACGCGTACAATAAGATATTTGAAAGGGTGAAGGCCCTAAATAATCAAAAATAAATATTGTTTGCCCAAAATACTGAACTCCAAATACTTGGCCTTAAATCCCGACGGGACACGTTGTTTCGTGCACCGTATTGCAAGGACACGCTACACCGTGTTCCGTATTGCCAGGAAACGATAAACCGCGCTCCGTGTTAGAAGGATACGTTACACGGTGAAACGTGACGTTCACAGATACGGAACATTACACAACGTGATTAGCACAGCCTATATTTTCCTCCAGTGCAGATGCGTTGTTTTTGTTAAAAAGCCCCATCTTTAGTCCAATCATTCAAAGCAGTTGGGTTTTCTCATTTCAATCATTCCAAGGTAACAAAAAAATTATTTCTCTATTATTCCGATAAAGTTTTCTTGTAATTTCGCAAAATGCACATTTTTAGTTTGTTCCCCAAATGAGAACTAATTTTAGATTTGTATAGTTTTAGTTTACAATTAACTTGGTAAAGAATCTCGTATAGTTTTAGTTACAAAATATTGTTGTTTTCAGGTGCTCGAAATGGATGAAAGAACAGGGGAGGAATTGACCTATATACAGTGCATCACTGGAACTTATGTAGAGACGGTTCCAAATCCTGTATATTTTGTCGTGTTGGAACATCTACAACGGCCATATTTTCAGAATCTGGATATTATTAAAATCCAAATACGTTTCAATAACAATCTTAGAAGACAACTTTCAATACATAAATGTTGGTTAACATTCACAATCTGGACGACTTTAACACCATCGATAAAGGGTTTTATGTGCAGATTTAAATTTCATGTAATGAATTATCTAGACCAGTTGGGTGTAATTTCAATTAACAATGTAATTAGGGCAGTTCAATATTTTTGTAATAGGTATGAAAATCATATTGTACAAATTGATCAAACGGAATCAATACAATTTGACCTTTATTGAATTTATGTGTTATGCTGTTGAATTTATGTGTTATGTGCAATTTGTAATGTAATTTCAAAAGTTAAGCGTTTCTCTCTGTATTGTTGATTGAAACGCTGTTAGGTGTTATGTAACAGTCGTTGATACGGAACATCAATAACCGTGTTGAGACAATACGGGGTACCGTCGACCGTTTTGAGATAATACGGAACACCGTCAACCGTTTTGAAGTAATACAAAGCACCGTCCACCATATTCATATAATACGGAACACCGTCCACCATTTTGAGATAATACGGGCTTTCGTCTAGCGTATATAGTGCATGTATACGATATCACCAGACCCGAACAGCGACTGTCAAGTCTCTCCCAAACATCAAGGTAATGTTCTCTCTTTGAAACCCTAGTATTTTTGTTTAATGGCTTCGATTATGTTTGGGGATGATTATATATTGATGGGAACATTATATATGATGCTGCAATTGGAAGTACATATGATAGAGATGTGATTGCTTTTGTGAAATTGCATTTTAATTTGAAATATGTAGAAATTCTGAATGTTTTGTATCGAAAGCTAGCTATAAATCCGGAATCATTTAAGTTAAAGATTTTTCTTAGGTTTAAGAATCCTAGTACAAATAAGTATGGTGTTGTTTCGATTGTTGATAATGATGATGTAGAGTATATGTTTGAATCGGTGGATGATTCCGAAAGTAAAGCTCGAGTGGAACTTTACATTGAAAAAGTCCCAATTGGTATGAGCATAAGTTCAGGTGATATGTTTAGATACTCGAATGTTGGTGAAAATACCTCAAGCAATCATGGTTCAAAAAGTGTCCAAGGCGGTATTGATTGTGTTTCAAGCGGTAGTTCAAGTAGGACTCGGTTCATGAGTGGTGCTAGTAGTGAAGGGTCGAGAGGAACAAAAAGTGTTCAATGGGGTGTTGATTGTGTTTCTAGCAAGTTCAAGGGGGTCAAGAGGAAACACCGAGTTAACGGATGATGATATACCTTACTATAGGTCTTTCGATGGCTCTTCAATGATTGCTTCAGATTTAGAGTATGGTATGCAAAAAGCTACTGAACTTCATAATCCGACAGAGCTAGCTAAAGGAATGTTGTTTGAGTCGAAATAGCAATTGTTAAATTTAGTAAAGAAGGTTCATATTTCCAATCATCAAATGATAAAGGTGTTGAAATCTGATCCATTGACTTGGGATGTGGTGTGCCAACAAAATAGTGAAGGTTGTGAGTGGAAATTGAGGGCCAGAAAGAGAAAGTCACATAACTTTTTTGAAATCATGGAGATTAAGGGTCCGCATACATGTATCAATCATTCTATCTCACAAGATCATCCCAATTTGGACGCTTCACACATTGCAGATATCATCATTGACCTATTAGCTGCGGATCCTAGTGTCTCAGAGAAGGTGTTAGTGGCTGCAATTACCAAGGAAGTTGGGTATGTACCAACAAGGAAAAAGGTTAGAGACGGGAAAAAAATTGCAACTATGAAGATTTATGGTTCTTGGGAGCAATCATACCAGGAGCTGTCACTATTGATGAATGTGCTACAAAGTATGGGCATTGGTGCAATCAGCTGGTATTTCAAAGAGCATGATCTAGGAGGGCCTTTACCTCAGGTATGCAATTTGTTGAAACTCTAATATATTTTGAAATGCATTGATATTAATGCCCCTGGCGGGGCCTAAAAAAAGATTTCACTTATGTAACTTATGTTGTTTTTGTTAGTGTTAGTGCCCTAGAGACAATGTGATTGTGCTTTTAAGAAATACTTTTGTTAATTAATAATTGTGTTCTATTGATAATTATATGTTAATTTATTATGTCTTAATTTACTGTGATATAAATATTAGAATAATAAATGTCCTTGGAATATATAATACGTATTCTATATATTTAAGTATGTGACTTAAAAAATGAGATTATATGAATAGTGTTTATATTCCTAAAATATCCCTAATCGAGCATTGTTATTATGGGACAATAATAATGCATAAAGATTAGTATGTTTGTTGACTGATGACCACATCTCATTGGTCATAGGTATAGTGATACTAAAGTCAAGAACATAGGTGCATGTAAAATACTACATGGCACTGGATAGACCCACAGTGAGATTCTTCATGTTTAATAAAGTCATAAAAAAGTCTCACAGTGATAATGGTGTAATGATCCTCTGACTTGAGATCATTATATTTCTATATGAGGATTAATATACTTTGACTACATTAAAAGTTACCTTTGACCGAATGATGATAAAAGTGGACATCGGGTATATTATGAGTCGTATGAGAAATATGAATGATAGATAAAGGATTTAACCCTCCTATAATTAGGAGAGATATTATTGGCCTCTTGATTGAGTGAGACTATGAAATGCATGGCCATGCTCAAATATTGATTTGTTTTTGATAGTCTACTCATTGATCAAGGAAACCCGGATTAAATGTTGAAGAGGATGACAAACAACATGCCTCTAGTTTAATCTATAATATTTGGTTAAGGGGATTATATTACATAGGAACATTAGTCACGAAAGGTTTAATCGAATCACCGATTTATTATTATTACTTGGGTAGCAATGATGTATTACTAGATGCCGCTCATTGTTTATAATTTTATATTGAATAATAAAATTATTGCCAACGTAATGATAACCTACAGGGTCACACACTAAGAATGCTTGAAGGAGAATTGATTTAAATTATGAATTTAAATTAAATATTAATTTGAATTTATTAATGATATTAATTAAGTTAGACTTAATTAATTAAATAGATATTCGAATTTACTAATTATTAGAATTCGAATTATATTAGAATATTAATTAAGTGTGACTTAATTAATTATTTAATTAAGAATTCGAATTTGAGTAAAAGGCCAATATGATTGGGCCATGGAATACTGATTTATCTCTCTATATAAACATCTTAAAGTCTCAAATTAGGGTCAGACGTTTTAGATAAAACCCTAGCCGTTTGAGAGAGAAGATGGAAATGGAGAGAAATCAGTTTCCAGTAGCATTTGCAATTGTTGAAGCAGAAAATGTAGCAAGCTGGACATGGTTCATGGAGAGATTGAGAAAGATGGTTGCCTTGCAGCGAAAGGGAGTTTGTGTGATTTTTGATAGACATGAAGGAATCATGTTTGCTATGAAAAATCCTGACATCGGGTGGTGTGAACCATACGGCTATCACCGATTTTGTGTTAGACACCTAGCTGCGAATTTTGCTAGTCAGTTCAAGAAGGCTAATTCGAAGGAAAGAGTGGTTGCAATGTGTAGCCAATTGACAGAGTCCAAGTTCAATTTGCATTGGAATGCTTTGTTTGGAGCTATTCCTGGAGAAGATGAGTGGTTTAGTGAGATAAACCCCCAACAATCAGCTTTAGCTTGTGATGGAGGCAAGAGATTTGGTATCATGGCAACAAATATGGCCGAGAGTTGGAACAATACCATCAAAAGCTCAAGAAAACTCCCGATCACAGCAATGGTGAAGGCCTTATATTATAAGGTGGTTAGCTAGTTTGAGCAGCGTCGTGCAGAGATAAAAAAGCAATCTGTTGATGGTAACGAGTTTACCAAGCATGCCAATAAAATTTTGAACAAATGGAAAGAACTCGCAAGTGGACATCAGGTGACAAGTGTTAACCGCAACAGTTGGGTGTTTGAGGTAATAACAAAGAAGCATGGTCATAAGGGAGGGAATAAACATATTGTTCGTGTACGGGAACAGATTTGCACATGTAACAAGTGGCAAACATATCACATTCCATGTTCACATGCTCTTGTTTGTTATGCTAGTGTAGGATTGCACCACACAAGCTTCATAAGTGAGTGGTATAAGCTAGAGAAAGCAAGAAGAGTCTATGAGGGTCACTTTGTGCCAATACCAAGCAAGAAAATCTATGATGTTGATGATATTCCAAAAAAAGTGGGTCGACGAAAGTCCATAAGATACAAGAACGCGATGGATTATCAAGGATCAAAGTCAAAGGACCTTCTTCCGGTGCTCCGTAGATTGATTTCAAGTGTTATTTGAATTTATTAATTCATTATAAACGCATTAGATTTGTAATGAGTATGATGGTTGGAAACATATTGTTATTAAATTTTTGGATCTTAAATTTAGTAAGAAAAATACTAATGTAATTTGATTTGGTCGTCCCCTTGATTTGTAATGTAATTTCATCTCATTTGTGAATATGAAATATGAGTTTTTTTTATCCACCTACAGGATATGAGTCTTGGTTAAATTGTTATTGCTCACTAAAAATGTATACGCTAAACCTGACACCGTTACATAGTGTAATACGGATCACGGATCAGCGTGACATGGGGGAATACGTCGGACGTGTCACCGTGTCTCAGACCCAAACTCAGGTGCCAAATGATACACTATAATCAAACCCTGTACTCACATCAAAATAACACCAACTGTGAAGCTATATATGCACAACAAAAACTAGAAAAGCTGATATGATATCACTCCAAAAATCCACATAATTGAAATTAACAAAAACAAAAGACTGGATACTAATAATTCAAATTCTTCTACATAATTGAAATTCTCAACAAAAGACTTGATACTAATATTACAAATTCTTCTACGTAATTGAAATTCACAAAAACAAAAGACTTGATACTAATATTACAAATTCTTCTACATAATTTAAATCCCATAATACTAATATCAAAATGAAGGACGCCTCTCATTCCAGAAATGACATCTCCCTGTGCCTGCATATATACCAGAAATACATTGATATTAGTGCCCCTGGCGGGGCCATATATTACTAAAACAACTCACCTATTACAACCATATAAATTATTAACGCAATATAACTCACCTATTTAATTGTCATTCAAAATCCATAAGATTGCCATCAATTTATTTCTTCTGCCTAAACAAAATAAAATTCAAAACCACAAACAAATAAAGGAAGCGATGCTCGAAATAATGCAAATAAAAGATTAAAAAAACTCACCAAGTATGCCTCTTATACTGACTGGTATCATTCTTACGAGCTCTTAACTTCATAGGATGCTCATGCTCTACAGGTGGCACCTGTTTCTGCAAATTTTTCAGAAGCAGTTATTTATGGCACTCAATTTTAGTTAAAATATTGTAAATATGTGGAGCGCATGCATTCATTTTATGGTTTGGTGAGCTTGTCAACATCAGAGATTACAGAGCAAAAGGACTTGATCTTTACAGAGTATAATACCTAAAGTTCTTTTTTACAAAAAGGAATCTGAGTACATAACAAAACCTTCCCAGTCATATACTAGAAAGTTTGAAGGAAAGATCAATAAAAAGGGTACCAAATGGGAGGGTTCCAGCACCAAGAACAAGAAGCCATGAAGGGTACTTGCTACAGGGAATTTCCCTTGGAATCTGGTTTGCTCTTATAGGGTACTACTTAGTGTATCACTTGTTCTGCCAAGGCAAGTAACAGTTAACTGCTTTTACTGCTTTTAGGTAGATTCTGAGGCATATATTAACAACAATATCGAGAAATTACATAATCTGGTACCGTGAATTAACAAAAGAAACAAGTAGCAGAATCGAGCTTGTCTAAAACGAAACACAGTTACAAAACTAAAAAAGAACTTTGTTACAAAATAAAAGGACTTGATTACAGAGCTTGGATTTTCTTGGTGGCATAAAATTTATAGAGTTATCTAAAGGATTACAGGAGTATAATACCACACCGTGGTCAGTCTTTTAGCACTAAGGTATAGTTTTGAGAAATAATTAGCCAATGTGAATTGATTGGAAGTATTTACCTCTATTGCTAGGCGATGCAACATGCATTTAACTATATTCAAAACAAGATAACAGATTAATTAAATTCAAATTCAGACAAATAGATTAAAAACTAATCACATGCTTTGAGCATTCAAAAATAGGAGAAAATAAGACGAGGCACCTGGTGCTGCTGGTCTTCCTATTCTGGTTGCTGCTGCTCTTCCTGATCTGGTGGCTGCTGCTGAGCCATTTGTTGTCTTGCTACATAATCAGGAAACGCGTTTGGAGACTGTGTAAATAGGTGGAATGTTGGATATGACAGTGGTGGTTCAGTCTGACTGATGTCTTCACCATGCCCCTCGTCACCTTCGGCATCAGCATCTAAATCAACACCAAACCGCGCTCCTAGCAAGCGTGGAGCTTTGACCCCGCGAACACCTAGTTTCCTCTTTTGTTTTATCTCAACTTCCTTGGCACGCCGGTCTTCAACTGGAAAATCTTGATAGTATCCGGATGCAAAATTATCTTGCAACACCTTTCTAGCATGAGCCGTAATAACTGGTAAGTCTCCAAATCTCGCTTCCTTGTGTAATAAATCTAGGCGATCCAACAAATCCAACTGCATAAACAAAACAATTTGTATCAATACATTGCACAAATAGAGTAATGCATGGTATTCAATTTTAATTAACATATAAGAATGACAAGTACAAATATATAGCAAAACATGTAAGGATGAGATGATTTGTGATTACCGTATAAGAATGGCCACCACCAATGCGAGTCAGATACCGATGAGTAATTGATGCATACCACATGGGGTAACTCTCAAATACACCCACACCGACGTCTCCAACAAAACATGCTTCTTCCTATCATCCCAAAGACCTATATGATCACGATGCATCCAAGTCCAGTCCAAGTCCGCCTTACCCTTCAAGTTAATCTTATGAAGTTCAGGACAATAACTAGAAGAAGATGGTATATCCTGTATAATCCCAAACTGGCATAGGCATCTGTCGGGTTGATGTGGCTCCACGAAACAAAACATATAAGAGGCCCCTTGTAACACCAAATATCTTTACCTTCTATACACTGATTTGATAGTTCGGCAAGAAGCTCATCGGTGTATGGCTGCCATAAAAACTGAGAATTGGCAAGAACATCTAATTGAACTCGGTAGGTGGAAACGGAATGTGAACCGCTGTCAATGAAGGAAAGATGAGCACACCACCTATATAATACATGAAAACATAAAAAAGGCATTAGAATTGATTCATAGTAGAATTAGTAAACAACTATATAGTTTGAATGCCAAAAATATCATTCAATATATCAACAAATGTGGTAAAAATTGAACATTTTTACCTCAAACCACGTGGCCTTGGACGATCACCCCAAATATGTGAGTTATCTAAAACTAGATCACGAGGAACAGGAGCCAAATAAGGTAATCTACTCCAAGCCCACAACAACAATAATAAAAGACATCCGGCTGCCTCCTCTTTATCTTTACGACATGCCTTGCATAATTCCATGTAAAGGTATGCAAGAATAGCAGAACCCCAAGATAGTTTCCCACATTTATCAAAATCCAAGAGAAGAGGAAGGTACATACAATGAACCTGACCCCTAGAATGATCGGTAAGTAAAATCCCGCCAATCAGCTGCAACACGTAGGACTGTGTATAACGCGTAAGCTCAACATCAGAAGCATAATCTCGAATGGAACCAAAAACAGAATTCAACCAAGTAAACTTCAATCTACCACTAATCAATCCGTATCTGTTATCATCATCCAATTCAGAACTCCCACCCTTCTTACCCTTCCTACCCTTCTCACCCTTCTCCCCCGGCCGTACTCCAAAGACATCTCCAACATAATTGTCCCATCCACCTGTAACCGTAGTAAAACTAGTAACTGCAGGCCCATCAATACATAACCCAAGAAGAATAGACACATCCTGTAATGATATCATACACTCCCCAACCGGAAAGTGAAAAGTATGGGTCTCGGATCTCCATCTCTCTACAAGAGCAGTTATCAAACCCCAATCTATTAGTATGCTTGCCAACCTAGAAACTTGAAAGGCATATGATGTAGCCTATTTGTATTTCGAGGATACAACTCAACTTAAACAAGATTGTATTAGTAAATAGTATATAGACTGTCACAAGGAATCTCAGATTGTATTATCTGTCAGAAGAAAAAGATCAAGGTCAATCTACAGACTTGAAGAATTACTACATTGAAAGAAGTTCAGACATCCGATCAAGCCTCAGTGAAGTATTCGTTAAAGAAGTGGATTCATTTGAAGTGATAGAGATTTCGACAGTGACAGAGACAGTACAGAAGAATTAATAGAGAGAGGAGAAAAGAAAAGGAACCAGATTTTAAAGTCAATATATGAAGAACAGTCATTGCGGTTAGTCACTCATGAACCAGACAGTATATCGAGTGTCAACACTAAACAATGTTTGTTTATCACTAACTTCAGTGGTTCAAGCTGTCAAGACTGGTATGTTAAGAAAAGAAAGGAACCAAATCATAGAGTCAAAAATAAAGAAAAGCCGTTGGAGTTAGTCGCTCATGAACCAGACCGTGCATCGAGCGTCAACGAAAATTTGGTGGTAATTCTTTATTACTTTCAGTGGTTCAAGAAAAAGATTTGAGCTGTCAAAAGATTTATATTAATTCTCTTTTAATTAATATAATTATGTAATTGATTTAATTTAATAAATTAATTCATTCCGAATTAATTAATTTATTAAATTAATTATCATGTTAATTAATTTTGAATTAATATATTAATCTATTAGATTTAATCAATTAGTTTATTAATTAATTAATCATTATTCGTTTAAATGATTAATTGATTAATCAAGTTAATTAAATTAAATACAATAGATAAAGAAAAGATAAATCAAAAGAAAAGAAACGAAGAAACAAAAACAAAAGAAACGAAACAAATAAAAAAAAGGAAGAAAGAAAAGTGGTCGACAAAAGAATAAAGGAAAGACAGGAATGCAAATGAATTGTAAAACAAAACAAACAAGAACAAATTGTCACATGTTCACATGCATGCTTTGTCGGAAGCTTTTATTACGCGCCTTTACAGCGCGTGTACAACACGCGCCTGGAAAAGTAGAAGCAACAGCCGCGCGTACAGCTCACTCTAGCCTCCTGCGAGTGGTTCTTCTTTTACAGTAGTTCAACTTTTGTTTACAATCAATTATTACAGCTGAGTTTTTATTTGTTAAAGACAATTTTGATTGTCTTACCGATTGTCTTGGTAAGCCTTGATTGTCTTGCCTATTGTATTACCTATTGTATTGCCTATTGTCTTGGCAGTACAAATTGATTATCTTGGTGGTTTTGGATTGTCTTGCCGATTGTCTTAGCAATACAAAACTGATTGTCTTGGAAGAGCAGATTGTCTTGGCAGTACAAATGAAAAAGAAAAGATGTAGAAGACTACATAAAATCAAGACAGGCGGCCAGATCAAAACAACACACAGATTATATCATTCACAGAAACAAACTTAGCTCTATTCTCTCTCATTGAAGAACAACACAGCAAGAGAAATAAATTTGTATAAATTCAAGTTCATCTTATTTTTAATATCTGATCCGATAGAACTTGTTTACTTGATACTCTTGTACTATTAGCGAGTTTTTACTCCTAATCTATATCTCGATTTTTATTAACAAATCTAGAAAAATTCATGTCGAATTTTCTAATTTGTTTTTATTAACTAGATATAATTTCTGTATTGTATTTGTAACAAACCCCTCAAGCAAATATAATTTTATATTCAACTTGAATTTTGTTTCATTTAATTCCGCTCAAATTTGTCAAAATATAAATTAAATTTATCCGGACAAATTTCGATTAAACAGTACTGTTTGTATTCAACCCCCCCTTCTACAAACATATTGGACCTAACAATTGGTATCAGAGCCTATTGATTGATACACAAATCAAGATCCTATTTTTATTCAGTCAAAAATCCATTTCGAATTTTTAACTCACTTAAAAATTCATCATTTCTTCAAAAGTCCTTGTTAAGATTCCTATCTTTAATAAAGATAATTATGATATGTGGAAAGATAAAATGGAGCTGTTTCTTGATGTTACAAATTCTAAATATTTTGGAGTTCTGAAAAATGGACCTAAAATTCCTATGGTCATTGAACAAAAAGTTGTTACTGATAGAGTTGTTACAACACCTGCTAGAACCCATGAAAAAGACCTTGCGTCTTATACTCCTGATGAAAAAGAGGATGCAGGACTAGACAAGAATTTGAGACTCATACTATTAGATTCCCTAGATGCTGTGATGTACAGTCATGTGATGAATTGTAAAACTGCAAAGCACATGTGGGAAACTATTGAGACTATTAATGAAGGAACTGATGAAGTCAGGGAAAACAGACTTCAAATTTTAATCTCTGAGTATGAACACTTTAGAGCTGGCCCTAATGAAGGCATTCAGGAAGTGTTTGAAAGGTATAATAAAATAATCAACAACTTGCAAATCCATGGCAAGCAATATACACAAAAGGAGATTAACATGAAGTTTCTACTGACCATGCCTACTCGCCTAGAACATAGGATAACTGCCATTAGAGAAGCCAGAGACATGAATCAAATTACTCTTGAAAGGCTCTTCGGCATTTTGAAAACCTATGAGTTGGAACAAGTTCAACAGAAAGAAATTCATGGTGAAGGTAGGGTTCCAAGTTCTTCTACAGCTCTAGTGGTTGAGACTCCAAAGGATGTGGAAGCTAAGGTTGTTCAACCTTGCAGCGCTGACAAGGAACAGGTTGAAGTTGAGATTGGTCATACACCTGTTAGTCACGATGGTGGAGATTTCTACTCATTGGAAGAGCTGGATCAGTTGGAAGATGAGTCAATGGCTATGATGGTGAGGCAATTCAGTAACTTCAGATTTAGGAGGAATCCCAAGTTCAAGTTCAAATCTAACTACAATAGATTCCAGCGAGGAGGTTCTTCCTCAAGTAGCACAAGGGGTGGCTACCAAACTGGAATGGTAGACAGAAGCAGGATTAGGTGCTTTAAATGTAATGAACTTGGACACTTTGCAACTGAGTGTCATCAACCTCAACAAGATGCAAGGAGAGACTATGCATCTGGTAAGAAGAACACAGACACGGCCTATGTGGTACAAGGCAAAAGCTGGGATGACACAGACAGTGAAGATGAAGAAGTTGGAAATTTTGCGCTGGTGGTAAATGCTGATACATCAACTCCTTATAGTACTCCGGTAATTCTTACTGGCACTGAGTTGATTCGTAGTCTTTATAATTCCTTAGATAATGCACAAACTGATTATAGAAGGCTAGATCTGCTAAGCACTAAACATGGAAATGAAGTGTCAGAATTGAAAAAGGTGTATATTAATCAAGATCAACAAAGAGATGAAATAACAATGCTTCATAAAAAGGAGAAAGCTTTTCTAGAAGTTGTAGGCAAACAAATGGCTAGAATTACTGAACTTGAAACACAGATCAGGGCTTGTTATAATTCTGTTAAAGTTTCCAAAGAGTTTTTTAACAATCAAGTTGTAGAACGAACAACAGGTATAGGGTATGGCTACAATGAAGTTGTTGGATCATTGGGCATAAATTCCCCTAACCCTTTTAGTGCTAAAGAAAGGGGAATACCACATGTGCTCAAGAATGTTAAAGAACCTCTATTTAAAAAATATGATGCTGGACCACCAGATATTCTTTCTATGGTTATCCACGAAGAAATGAGAAATGAGGACAGTGCAAATGGCACAGTCTTTGTTAAGGATAAATATGTTGAGGACACTAATCCAGAAAATGTTTCATCCAAGAAAGATGTACCTAAAGTGCCAGTCAAGGTTGTTGAAACAGCTAGTTCTTCTAAGACTGGATTAGGTGGTAATAAGTTGAAGCAGAACAATAACATGTCTAACATGAGTAACATGCCTATCATTGATTCTAATCATAAAGCATGTGGTGTTGTCAACTGTATGTTTTGTGCTTTTAATGTGATGACTGCTTACTTTAATGGTAATCATGCATGTGATAATAAGACTGCTCCTCGATAACATATGAACAGGAATAATGTTAGATCAAAGACTGCTAGTCCTCCTTATGTTAGGAGGGATACATTTGTACCAAAGCCTAAACAAAGTTTTACTAAGGCTGTTTACAAGGTCAAATGTCCAGTCAGTGAAACAAATGTTATTGCTGCTAAAAAGACATGGATACCCAAGATGAAATCAAAGATTGTCAAAGCTGTTTATAGGGTTAAATGGCCAATACTTCAAGTATTCCGGACCCAATCAAATTTGGGTCCCAAAAAAGGTTTAACTGTTTTGGCATTGCAGGGTGTGTAACAGGTACATCGTGTTATGTGGATTCTGGACAGTGGATGTTCAAGGCATATGACCGAAGATAGAGCCCTGCTATCAAGAGTGGTGACGGTATCTGGCCAAGTGGTTCATCCCTTGGAGACAACAGCAAGGGTATGACCTAGGGTCAAGGCTATTCAATAGCCAAGGAATGTTGTCAGTAATAAAGCATCTTTTACAAGATGAAGAGCCTACTGTCTGAGGATTAAGGAAAGAGAACTTATCTGTAGCTGACATGGAATCTCAGTCAAAGGTGAAGTCAACAAGGTCAAATCTAAAGCTTCGTCATACAGGAGTTCAGCTATGACATAAGGAGCTCTCTCACCTGAATGTCATATCAAGAGATTCTTTCCTGGAAATCGAATCAGTAAAGGAGACTGCCTCATCTGGAATTAAAGTAAAATAAAATTATGAGGCATGTCATAAAGGGAAGTCAAAACGAATCACATAGAAGTTCTACATCAAAGAAAAATATACTTGAGTGCTGATGACTGATGACTTCTCTCCACAAACAAGTTGTTGTTCAAACAATCTGAAGACAAGACACCACTGATGGTTATTGATCATATCTAGAAGAGTGTCAGGAAGCAAAATTGACTATGACAACTTGGAGACCAGATTACAGGACCTATCAATTAGTGTTCTGGATGATTTCTGCACCTTCAAGAGTATTAATGCTGAAGCAATCGATAGTTTTCTACTGACATGATTAAACCCTGATCAGTAAGAAATATAGGAAGACCCCACAATTTATGAAGAAAATTGTTTTGCAATGATAAATGAAAGTGAGCATCCTAGCAATCTGTTAATACTCAATAGGATAATTTACTTGGTTACCCAGTGGAGTCAACAGCCTACAGGGTGATTGTTATTAATCAACAGAAGGTGATTGAAAGTCTTAGTGATGTTCATCGACTTCTAGCTCCCAGCTGTCAACGGTAATGATGATTCAGATCCAAGCAATGTCAACATTGAGAATCTTCATGTAAACCCAGCAACAGCTTAGGGGGAGCAAAAGAAGGATCATCTAGTCAACTCAACACCACACTGAAAGTCAAAGGACACTATGAGAACATGTCTGCCAAGATAAAGAGTGTTGACTCAATTAACTCTTTGTTCTAATTCTTAGTGTTTCTAATGGTGGAAGTAAAAGACTAACAGAGCTTCAAGTACTAATGATTATTTCTTTAGTCTTCTTTTAGAAGAAACTAAGAAAGCTACAAAAGCTCTGAAAGATCCAGGTTGAGTGATTGCAATGCAAGATGATCTCAATTAGTACAAAAGGCAGATTGAAGGGAAGCTGGTATCTAGACCAAACAACAAGGCTGTATTTGGTACAAGGATAACTAGAACTCTACCTGGATGATGTCAAGGCATTGTTATGAGGGACAAAGCCAAACTGGGTGCTAGGTTACAATTTGATCAAACAGTATATTTGACAAGAAGCACCAGTGACAAGACTTGAGGATATCAGGCACCTGGTGCACATTCAAGATTATAATGGACATCTAGACCTACTGAATCTGGATGCTAGAGGAATGTGAACAAGTGCACTCCTGGTTGGTGAGATAATTGAAGATCTCTACAGGTTAGTATAAACTGGTATCATCACTCAAGCAAGCATGGAAGACATGGTATGACACCCTAACTATAATTTAATATTTGGTATCAATCTTTAACAGTTGGTATCTTTTAACAATTGGTGTCATATTTATAGAACTCTCTACATCTTTAGGCACAAACATAAATAATATATATGTGCAATGATATCTTGATTATATTATATGTTGGTCTACTAGCTATAAATTGGTATCAAGATATTTGCTGTTATCATCAGCTCATTATCTTATTCAATTGCTAATAGATCACTTACACACATATTTTATTCTCAATTATGCAAATGTGCATGGTCCCAAGTGGATTCTTGAGAATCTATTCTTGTAGTTATTACACTTGATTTTCAGATGTCTTAAGTTGGACCCAAATCTACGGAGATGGTACCCTAGAGACATCAGTTCTGACATGTTTTGCTACATAAAGACAGATCAAATGAGTTGTACAAAAGCAGGAGAACACGAGGAATCAATTTCATCTCCAACAACTCTGTGAAACACTCAAGGACTAAGCAACTTGCACAAGGTATCAATTCTTTTGAGAGCATGTCTTTAGTTAAGAATAACTTGCAGACACGTTTGCTAAATCACTTGATGAAATTAATTTTTCAAGATTGGCTTGTAAACTTGGGATTTTGTTAATGCTATATGATTGTAAATCCCATCTGTTAAGTAATTCTTAAGTAAGCTCACAAGTTTTCAATTGTCTGTATTGAAAGGACTTGTGAACTTATTTACATCCAGACCTCACACTGAAAATTATCTGTTGAATGATTGCCATGTGTATAATTGCAATATATTTTAGTGGTGATTATTTAAGGATAATTTAAATACTTAAATGCTAAAATCTAACTCATAGAGATTTAGTATTTAATTATTTAATTATTTATTTTGATTTATATGGGTTACGGACTTGAAGCAATTCAATTTAGTATTTGCTCTGTACCTCATATTCATCAAAATAAATATACAACGAACTGAATTGAACCTAACAATTTTATTGGTTTTCAATTTAGTTTTCATATGTTAATTCTAGTGAATTTTTTCAATATTCCATTTTCAGAAATTCACTATAATTAATATCATGGTTCTAACAATTGGTTGTATTGAAATTTTGACTTATATCAGTTAATGATATTTAGTTAGAATTCTATTTACTAACTAATTGTGAGATGTATTGGTATGTGTGAAATTACTTAGAACTCCTCTAAGTAATGATTTTTATATCTTTTACAATTCACTCATATTATTATACATGGTATAAAAATTCTCTAAGTAGAACTATGGATATTGAAATATCTAAATTTACCATAGTTAAATTAATTTGAATAATTTTTATGCTTATTTGCCAGATTCTAATCACTTTGATAATAAATGTTATATACTATGGATCAAGGTGTATTGGACTTAGAAAATTATTTCTAAGATTGCATACAAGACAGTCTTGGTAATCAAGTTTTATTTTTTAGAACCAAGATTGTCTTCAAACAAACAGTTGTTAGGAGTTAACAATTGTTGTTATCGAGGAGTTGCCTTGAAGTCATAAGTTTAAAATGTTAATGATGATAATTATCCAAGTGATAGTGGTAGAAACAATTTTGTTATTGGCAATACCAATGTCACTGGAAAATAATCATCAAGTCATTCTCGCAATAACTCGAGGGAAGTAAACAAAGGATTCAATAGTCAAACACAACATCACAATGAAGAACAAGGCGATTCATCAAGATCCAACCTTCTCAAACAGTCTGTTTGGAATAGAGCTGATCGTTGGTGATCCAGATGTTGGAGTAAGAACAAAAAGGGCCTCTCAGAATCAAGGTATGGAATCTAAGGAATCTGAGAAAGCAATTGTGAATCTGGAACAACAAGAAACGTGGAAGTTGGTGCCAAGGTTTGAGCGCTAAGTAACTGGTATGACATTCTTTTCGAATTCTATCTTGTCATCTTTCTAAAAAGAATTGTCATAATCATTCTAATGTTTTAACCCATGTTTCTTTATTTTAGAATAATAATTTTCTCTAAAAATATTTTTCGCTAATTCTCTAGTTAGAATTTTTGAGGAAGCTATTTTTATTGAAAATTTCATTATTTTAAAATAGCTGTCATATTTATGATAGTTTATTAAATCATATTTTCTCTCTAAATAATTTTCTAGTAGAAAGTTGTTTTGTCAGAAAATATATGGATTTGCTAATCTATTATAAATACTCTTGTATATACTTAATGTTTTTGTACATGTATTGTAATTTTTTTTTATTTTTTTTAAATGTTAATCTTATTTAACATGTTTTGTATTGCTTGTTTTTTTTATTTTAGTCGTATGTTCGTTTATAGTTTAAGCTATGTAAATTATTAAATTATGTATAGTTTTACTATTTTTATTTTTTCTATACTAATTCGAATTTGAATTTTTCTTTTCTTATAGTTTTTATTTTGTATAATTATTATATATATTATTTCTTATTTTTGTATATTCTTTTTCATGTGTATATAAATAGTTTGTATAGTTTTTACATTTTAGTCACTATACTTGCAAAACTTACAAGTAGGTCACTGTACTTGGTTCTTTTGTTGTTCTTCTTCTTAACACACACAAAACCTGCAGTTTAAGTATAAATCATTGTTTTGTGATTGCTGTTCATAGATCTTCGTGTTAAGGACTTAACAATTGACCAATGTTGGTATCAAATTAGTACGTGTCTATACAATTGGTTAGGAACTAATGTTTGATTTTCAGGATCTAACAATTGGAAGATAAGACCTATCAAGTGCTAACAATTTCTAATAGTTGCTATCTATCTTACAGGACCTAAAGCATGATAAAATAGTTTTGTTTGTATTGGTTTAAAGATTAACTTACATTAATTCAATTAATTTTTATTAATTGAATTTTTGTCCTTGTTTTTGTTTAGTAAAACCAGCTCAAGATCTCTTTAACTTCCTAAATTCAAAATCTCTTTCTACAGCTGTGATTGCTTACATTGTAAATCTTTTGAAATCACAACTGTACATCATTTCACTTAAGATAAATGCAATATTTTCTCAGAAAACTTTTCAATGTTAAAAATGCATTCTATCTCTATATTGCTCATATTCTGTGATGCAGGTTCATCTACATGAAATTTTGTATTCTCACATGTTTAGTCATAAGGTTGTAAACCCAACAACTTTTGTCCCAGAATACAGTCAAACTCAGACACATTCTATCTTACCCCCTAAATGGAAGTAACCTATCAGACTAGAGGTCACCAGGGAGTAACTGCACTTAATGCAGCAAACAAGGATGTGTGGGATATTCAGTTGGAGAGTCACTACCTTATACACTATCCAAAATATTTCATATGCACAAGTGAGATTGCACACACTAAGGATGAATTGACGAAAACCTGTAATCCAACCATTTTACGGTTAGGATTATAAGTTAAAGGTTCTTTAATGAACTAAGAGTCTTCACAGACCTCGAGAGAAGGTATTGATCTTTATTGCAAAATTCATCAATATCATTATCTATCTCCCCAGATGGAACATATCTGGATCCTGCGGGTAACGGGTCCGACATAGGTGCGGATCGACAACTTGTGAACTATGATTCAGATTTTACCTGATGAGTTTAACAAGGTGATGTCTTCACAGACATTAGAAGGGAACCTTGATCTCAATGCTAAATTTATAGATCATTGTTTACCTTCCCAGAATTCAAATCTGAAAACCCTAAAAAGGGAAATTAGCAACTTGTAGATTATGACTCAGATTCGTCTGACGAGTCCAACGAGGATTTGGGATTTGCGAACTCCCATTGCACCACCACTGACCTCTCTAGAAGGGGCTATGGTGATTTTTCCTTGCAGGTACACTAACGGATGTTGGAGCTATGAGTGATATGAGTGAAACACTAGTGAGCAAGAGTGTAAACACAGAGAGAAGTGAGACACTCAACACAAATGAGTGGAGAGAAGAGTGAAACACTTGTGAGGTACACTAAACACTATCACACACTCACAGTGAGGAAGAAAATGAAACTTCCTTTCTAACAAAGCTTTATCAATTGATTTTAATGTACTCTAACGATTGGTATAAATTGGTAACAATTTGGTATCAACTACTTTGTCAATTAGTTGAATGGAGGATTCCTCAACTAAGGGGGAGAGATATATTGAAAAAGATAAGCTTACCTTAGTAGGATATACTCAACTAAAGGGGAGAAGTATTGGGGTACAAGTAAAAGAAGAGTGAGTCAGAAAGGGGGAGCAGTAAAGACTGTGCTTAGGATGAGAATCAAGTCTAGTCTCTAAGGGGGAGCCTTAGATGAAGAAGCAAAAGAACTTTCATTTGTTATGAAAGCAGAGATATGAAGAATCAGAAATGAAGATGAGTTATCTATTGAAGATCAGTTCAGTGCTAGAGGAACAATCATCTATCATTTCATCAACTGAAGATTCTGGAATTGTTAAATCTAAACTAGAGAAATTTTTTTTTGTATTATTTACTTAATTCTTAAAAGTTTTATCTTTTTCTTGTTTAAGTGAGGTAGTTGAGTTATCCTCTAGGTATTTGCTTGTTATTGTCTAACAAACAAATAGGGGGAGATTGAAAGGCATATGATGTAGCCTATTTGTATTTCGACGATACAACTCAACATAAACAATATTGTATTAGTAAATAGTATATAGACTGTCACAAGGAATTTCAGATTGTATTATCTGTCAGAAGAAAAAGATCAAGGTCAATCTACAGACTTGAAGAATTACTACATTGAAAGAAGTTCATACATCTGATCAAGCCTCAGTGAAGTATTCATTAAAGAAGTGGATTCATTTGAAGTGACAGAGATTTCGACAGTGACAGAGACAGTACAGAAGAATTAATAGAGAGAGGAGAAAAGAAAAGGAACCAGATTTTAAAGTCAATATATGAAGAACAGTCATTGCGGTTAGTCACTCATGAACCAGATAGTACATCGAGTGTCAACATTAAACAATGTTTGTTTATCATTAACTTCAGTGGTTCAAGCTGTCAAGACTGGTATGTTAAGAAAAGAAAGGAACCAAATCATAGAGTCAAAAATAAAGAAAAGCCGTTGGAGTTAGTCGCTCATGAACCAGACCGTGCATCGAGCGTCAACGAAAATTTGGTGGTAATTCTGTATTACTTTCAGTGGTTCAAGAAAAAGATTTGAGTTGTCAAAAGATTTATATTAATTCTCTTTTAATTAATATAATTATGTAATTGATTTAATTTAATAAATTAATTCATTCCAAATTAATTTATTTATTAAATTAATTATCATGTTAATTAATTTTGAATTAATATATTAATCTATTAGATTTAATTAATTAGTTTATTAATTAATTAATCATTATTCGTTTAAATGATTAATTGATTAATCAAGTTAATTAAATTAAATACAATAGATAAAGAAAAGATAAATCAAAAGAAAAGAAACGAAGAAACAAAAACAAAAGAAACAAAACAAATAAAAAAAAGGAAGAAAGAAAAGTGGTCGACAAAAGAATAAAGGAAAGACAGGAATGCAAATGAATTGTAAAACATAACAAACAAGAACAGACTGTCACATGTTCACATGCATGCTTTGTCGGAAGCTTTTCTTACGCGCCTTTACAGCGCGTGTACAACACGCGCCTGGAAAAGTAGAAGCAACAGCCGCGCGTACAGCTCACTCTGGCCTCCTGCGAGTGGTTCTTCTTTTACAGTAGTTCAACTTTTGTTTACAATCAATTATTACAGCTGAGTTTTTATTTGTTAAAGACAATTTTGATTGTCTTACCGATTGTCTTGGTAAGCCTTGATTGTCTTGCCTATTGTATTGCCTATTGTCTTGGTAGTACAAATTGATTATCTTGGTTGTTTTGGATTGTCTTGCCGATTGTCTTGGCAGTACAAAACTGATTGTCTTGGAAGAGCAGATTGTCTTGGCAGTACAAATGAAAAAGAAAAGATGCAGAAGACTACATAAAATCAAGACAGGCGGCTAGATCAAAACAACACACAAAATATATCATTCATAGAAACAAACCCAGCTCCATTCTCTCTCTTTGAAGAACAATACAGCAAGAGAAATAAATTTGTATAAATTCAAGTCATCGTATTTTTAATATCTGATCCTATAGAACTTGTTTACTTGATACTCTTGTACTATTAGCGAGTTTTTACTCCTAATCTATATCTCGATTTTTATTAACAAATCTAGAAAAATTCATGTCGAATTTTCTAATTTGTTTTTATTAACTAGATATAATTTCTATACTGTATTTGTAACAAACCCCTCAAGTTAATATAATTTTATATTCAACTTGAATTTTGTTTCATTTAATTCCGCTCAAATTTGTCAAAATATAAATTAATTTATCCGGACAAATTTCGATTAAACAGTACTGTTTGTATTCAACCCCCCTTCTACAAACATATTGGACCTAACAAAACTCCATCAAATTTTAAAGCCTCAAGAAGGGGAACCATCCTCGAATGTAAAGAAGGGAGGCTGAAACTGTTAGGATTGCGCACCCGGGATCTCAAATTGTCACCACCACCATCCTCCCACACAACCTCTGACCTATGAGTACCTTGTAAATGCAATACAGAAGGATTCTGAGGGCGAGGGTCCATAGACAGTTTATCATTATTTTGATCCATAATCTGAACATCAAAACAAAAAAAACACGCATTAGTATAAGTCTTCACAGGAAGTAGGAAGTATCAAATAAACTGACATTATATGTTTTATTTCTAGTGATCAAGAACTACATAAAATGAAAGAACAGAATTTAATGCATTTTCGTGATTTGTATATAGGACTGAAGGTGTATATCGAGAGAATAGATGATGCTCTGGAGTTCTCTTGTTAGAAGAGCATAAGCTCTTTTGTACTTTGCTAATTAGCAAGAAATACATTTAAATGCAAAAATATTCGATTGATTGAAAATAAATTCTACATTTAACTTTCATCGAACTATTTTATGTCTAATTTGTTAAATTGTTATTGCAGATTGGGAGTCTGAGATCAGTTAATCTTAAGATAAGCAAAGAGATGACAAAGAAAATAATTGTCCCTAAAACACTGTGTTTGCTGATTGCATCTTGAAAGAATGCACATGGTAATCGGTAAACTTGACATAACGAAAAGGAAAACTGAGAGATCCTATATTTAAAAGCATGGATAAGCTAAATAATACTATAAGCCGCTGTCTTGGAAGCTCATTGCTCTATTTCAAAAAATTGAAAGAACTTGAATCGCTCAGATTATGATGAAAACAACGAATTTCGATTATATTTGCCATGAACATTCACTAATCCTAGTCCATCATATCGATTTCAGTAGTGTTACAGGCTTACAGCACCACTGGAATGAAGTGAATGGGCTGCACATCAAAGAGCAATGCCCTTGTCCATTATTACTCCCTCAGATTTCTTATTGTATGTCTAAAACTAATTATATATGATTAAGGGACGAGGCCCTAAGGTGCCATGGTCAGTGGACATCAGTCAGTGGGTTTCTATCATCCTAATAAAGTCAATCGGGTGAAATTTTGCTATCTCTATGACAATGAGTGTGAAGAAGAATATAATGATATATATGAATTATCATTATTTCACATCATCAATCAGTTTAAATCACAACTACATATAAATTAAATCAAATCAATTCGAGTGTGAATAAGAATACTCACAATCGACTATGTATTATGTAGAAAGGTAAATTAGAGCCTCCGTCCAGTCCACCGTCTCCGGCTTATGTGTCTCCGTCCAGTCCACCGTCGCATCCATCACTCAGCAGTCGTGGGAGTTCAATTAACAATGTAATATTTTTGTAATTAGGGCAAGTTATGTTTGAAAGGAGATACGAAATACCGACCTCCGTATTAAGTAAGTAATACGGAAGACGATGTTCCGTATTAAGTCTGTAAAAAGGACCATAATTCCTATTAGGAATATGTTGTACTTGATGATAACTTCACAATCAATCAAATTGTATAAGGTTTTGTAGCTGTCAACGGATGAGGATTTATAACTCTATTCGTTTACAGGTAGCTCATCAACGGATGAGGTTTTGTAGCATACTGCAGTATCTCTACATTATCAGTTGATAGTGTTTTTATCCACAGTCATGTTGACCATCAATGGATAGGCAGAATAGGGTAGCCAATTGTAAATAAGCTATGCTATGTAATTCTGTCTAAGTGAAAGTGTATCAACGGATGAAAACAGAACTCTATCAATGGATACAACTCAAACTCACTCTATCAACGGATACAGCTCAAATCTCAATATCAACGGATACAGCTCAAATCTCAATATCAACGGATACAGCTCAATATATCATCAACGGATGTCAGTGTATAATGTCAGCGGATAATCATTGACACTTATTTCTTTGCTAAGCTGGGGATTAGCAGTTGATAAGGACAGGTTTGACTGACAGATCACATGGGTTGATAGTAGATACAAAAAGCAGTATGGCAGCCATACTTTGGAAACACAGAAGAAAGAAGCATTCCGTTTACACTATGAATACAAGAAAAGTGCAGGAGACATGTCTGTTCACAAGGACAACCTTTCGGCTACATTTGTATTTGGAGTGTAGTAGCAAGTCAACTTGAATTAGATTAATATTATCTTATTCCTGTAGTACTTGTAAACTTGGGATTTATAACCAAGTGTAGCAACTCTTTAGAAGCTAAGAAAACAGATACATTTGCTTAGGTTTTTATTGAATATCCTTAGAAAGCAAAGAGTTGTAAAACAGAAGCTGTGTACATTTGTATCACAGAGTTTGCTTCGAATAAAAGCTTCAGGTGGTGCATTTAACCACCTGATTTTTATGTGTTTGTGCATTAATCTTTTTACAGCAATTATCTAAGTATAGATTTCTGGAGTTCTTATCAGAAATTTATAAATATCAAGAATTGTATTCAACCCCCCTTCTACAATTATACAAGTGTGTAATCTGGGAATAACAATTGGTATCAGAGCAAGCTTCTAATATATTTGAAGTTTAAAGATCAACACACTTCCAACTAGTCTAAGAAGGATTATGGAGTAAAGATACCAGTTCTTGATAGAGAGAATTACTTTCACTGGAAAGTAAAAATGCGTCTACATCTCTTGTCTATTGATGAGGGTTTTGTGGATTGCATTGACAAGGGTCCTCACGTTCTAATGAAGACTGCAACAAGAGTTGGCCTGGCTGAAGATGTGCCCGACACTCTCATTCCCAAACTGTTTCTGAATGGAGTCTTGAAGATATTGCAAAAGTCCCCAAAGACAAAAAGACCATTAATATACTGTTCAATGGTCTAGAAACAGACATGGTTGACAATGTTATTAACTATACTACCTCCAAGGAAGTATGGGATACTGTTCAAACCCTTTGTGAAGGAACAGAACAGGTGAGGGAAAACAAGATGCAACTACTAATCCAACAGTATGAACATTTCCATTTTAAGAGTGGAGAAACATTGAATGATACATTTAGTAGATTTCAAAAGCTACTAAATGGTTTGAAACTGTATGGAAGAATTTATCAAGTTAAAGATTCTAATCTCAAATTTCTGAGATCACTGCCCAAGGAATGGAAGCCAATGACTGTTTCTCTAAGAAACACTCAAGAGTACAAGACATTTACTCTTGAAAGTCTCTATGGAACTTTGAAGACATATGAGCTGGAAATAGAGCAGGATGAAGAGATTGAGAAGTCCCAAAAGAAAAATAGGTCAGTTGCACTTGTTGCCAACTTGGAGCAGAAGGAGGAAAGGACAGAAGCTGCTTATTCTACACCAAACAAGGAGGTTTGTAAAGGTAGAGCAGAATCAAGCAGGAGCAAGGAAAAGGTGTCTGAGGCATTGAATGTCCTTCAATAGGATGAATTGGATGAGATAGATGAGCACTTAGCTTTTCTGTCTAGGAGATTTTCTAAGCTGAAATCCAAGAGAAACTCTGGGGTGGCCAAGCCATTTAACAAGGATTTTTCCACAAGCAACTATGTGGATAAATCCAAAATTAAATGCTACAATTGTGGAATTGCTGGTCACATGATAAGTGAATGCAGGAAGCCTAGATCTGAGAACAAGGGAAAGCCAACTGAGACTGTTGACTACAAGAAGAAATATTTTGATCTTCTCAGGCAGAAAGGAAAGGCATTCTTGACCCAAGAGTATGACTGGGCTGCTGATGACAATCATTCTGATGATGATGTTGAGTTTGTCAACCTTGCATTGATGGCTGATTCTGGAGAGCAGAGAGCAAGTTCAGCTAGCAATCAGGTATTTTCTACTAATCTCTCTGAGCTCACCAAAGAGGAATGCAATAGTGTTATAGATGAAATGTCTACTGAACTATATCACTTGAGTGTTACTCTTAAATCACTTACTAAAGAGAACAATAGGATTAAAGAGACTAATATGTTTTTAAGTGATAGAAATGCTGCTCTAGAAGCTCAATTTCTAGAATTTGAGAAAATGAGAGTTGATTGCAATAATGCTAAAAGTGAACTTGAAGCCGTGTTAAAAAGGGAACTGATTTTAAAAGACCAGCTTGAAAAGGAACAAGGGATAATTGCTAAATTTCAAAGTTGTAGGAATATTTCTCAAAACATAATAGAAGTCCAGGGAATAGAATCGTTTGTGAAGGATACCTGGACTCAAAAGAAAAAGGAGTTAGAACCTGGGCTTGAGGATCTAGAGACTATTTGTGAATCAACGGATAGTGATCATCCGTTGACAGATGAACCATCAACGGATGAGAGGTATCCGTCGACTAACAAAAAGTTTGTTAGTAAGAAGGAACTCAAGAAACTGGATATCAAGTATGGTCCAGTCAACAAGAACTTTGTTAGTGGTGAGAGTAGCCAAACCAAATCTAGTGGGAAGGCTAAGGAAGGTGATTTACATAACAAAAAGGCTGTTGGTAAATTAGATAATGAACAGGTAGAAATTGAGGGTAAAAAGAAAAAGAACAGAAATGGTAAGATAGGCATCAACAAGAAAAACAATTATTCTCCTGACAAGTTTGCCCCTAGGAAAACTTGTAGTAATTGTAATAGTGTCAATCACCTATCTTCTAACTGCAAGATTGTTAACAAGGCTCCTGTTCATGTACCTCAAACAATACCATGTATGCTTGCAATGCCTGTTATATCTGGTTTGTATCAAAATGCTAGTTTTCAAATCCATATGTGAACATGACATATGTGTCTAATCCTTATTTTCAATCTGTGAATGTGCCACAAATGTCATGGAACATTCCTAGCATGAATAATATGTATGCCAATTTTCCACAAATGCATGCATCAAATATTCATGCAAATGAGCATTTGTCAAACCCCATCACTCAAGCATTTACACCTAAGTTGAAGAATGCTAAGAGTGCAAAGTCAAAGGCTAACAAGAAAGGACCCAAGGAAGCTTGGGTACCAAAATCAACTTGATTTGTTTTTGGAATGTGTGCAGGGAAACAGAAGGAATCTATGGTACCTAGACAGTGGATGCTCTAGGCACATGACAAGAGATTCAACCCTGCTCACAGAGTTCAAGGAAGGAGTTGGCCCTAGAATTACCTTTGGAGATGACAACAAAGGATATACTAAGGGATATGGCCTGATTTCAAAAGACAATGTCATCATTGAAGAAGTGGCTTTAGTTGAAGGTTTGAAGCACAATTTGCTGAGTGTCAGTCAGATTTGTGACAAAGACTATGAAGTAAAGTTCACAAAAGAAGCCTGTGTTATTGACAGGTTTCAGAAAAGGAAATGTTTACATAACTGACTTCAATTCAGCATGCTCAGAATCCATTACTTGTCTCTTCAGCAAAGCAAGTAAGGATGAGAGTTGGCTATGGCATAAGAAGCTGTCACATTTGAATTTTAAAGTTATGAATGATTTGGTAAGAAAGGATCTTGCTAGAGGAATCCCTCAATTGGAATTTATCAGAGATGGACTGTGTGATGCCTGCCAATTAGGGAAACAAAAGAAATCATCCTTCAAGAGCAAGACAGAGTCATCCATTGTTAAGCCTCTTCAACTGCTGCATATGGACTTATTTGGTCCAGTAAATGTCATGTCTATTTCTAAGAAGAAATACTGTCTGGTGATTGTAGATGATTTTTCTAAGTTTTCATGGACCTTCTTCCTGCACTCCAAGGATTGTGCAAGTGAAATCATCATCAATCACCTCAGAATACTAAACAATGGTTCTGAAGACAGAGTTCAAAGAATCAGGAGTGACAATGGTACTGAATTCAATAATTCCACAATGAAGAATTTCTGTGAAGAAAATGGAATTGTCCATGAGTTTTCTGCTGCCAGAACACCTCAACAAAATGGGGTTTTTGAAAGGAAAAACAGAACTCTCATTGAAGCGGCTAGAACAATGTTAAGTGAATCAAGGTTACCAACATATTTCTGGGCTGAAGCTGTCAACACTGCATGCTTTACTCAGAATATTTCCTTGATCAACCAAGCTAGAGGAATGACTCCTTATCAGTTGTTAACCAACAAGAAACCAACTTTAGCTTTCCTTCATGTCTTTGGATGTAAGTGTTTTATGCTAAGGAATCATGGAGATAACTTGGGCAAATTTGAAGCAAAGGCAGATGAAGCTATTTTTGTTTGATATGTAGCAGGGAAAGCCTACAAAGTCTACAATCTAAGAACCAACATTGTTATGGAATCTGTACATGTTGTGTTTGATGATCAAAAGATTCTAGGTCTAAATGATGGAGGCTCCCATGAAAAGTTGGAATTTGAGAATGAAGGTGAAGGAAGAATGTACTATGATGATGATGAGGAAGATGAAGATCATGACCACAGAGATCCACCAAGAGTTGTTGTACCAACTAGAAGTGATGCTTACACTGGAAATGAAGCATCCGTTGACAGTCATTCTGGAGCATCCGTTGACAATATTAGATATGCATCCGTTGATAGAGATTCTCAAGCATCCGTCGACAGGCAAAATGATGCATCCGTTGACAGTCAACTTCATAATTCAGCAAGGACAACAAACTCAGGGGGAGTTTCTCAGGGTCAAAATTCAATGCTAAATCAACATGATCATGCTCATGAAAATGAAGCAACCTCATCAAGATCAAACCTTCCACCTGCAAGAAAATGGACTAGAGATCATCCATTTGAGTTAATCATTGGTGAATTAAATTCAAGAGTCCAAACTAGAAGGGCTACTCAAGTAGAATGTCTATATAGTAGCTTCCTGTCTCAAGAAGAACCTAAGAAAGTGGAAGATGCCCTTCTAGATCCAGATTGGGTCTTAGCAATGCAAGAAGAGCTAAACCAATTTGAAAGAAATAAAGTATGGAAGCTTGTGCCCAAACCTGATGATAGAAGTGTCATAGGTACTAAATGGGTTCTCAAGAATAAGATAGATGAAAATGGCATAATTGTGAGGAATAAAGCTAGATTAGTGGCAAAGGGCTACTCAAGAAGAAGGGATAGATTTTGATGAAACTTTTGCTCCAGTGGCAAGACTTGAGGCAATAAGAATCTTCCTAGCCTATGCAGCACATGCCAATTTCAAGGTCTATCAGATGGATGTCAAAAGTGTCTTTCTAAATGGGGAACTGGAAGAAGAGGTCTATGTCCATCAACCTCCTGGCTTTGAGGATCCAGAATTTCCAGAATATGTATATCTTCTCATGAAAGCACTTTATGGTTTGAAGCAAGCACCAAGAGCCTGGTATGACACTTTATCTCAATTTCTTTTGGAGAATCACTTCACTAAAGGTACAGTAGATAAAACCTTATTTCATAGGAATATCAATGGCTCTTCAATACTTGTTCAAATCTATGTAGATGATATTATTTTTGGGTCTACAGATGAGAAGCTTTGCAAAAGGTTTGCCAAACTTATGCAAAGTAGGTATGAAATGAGCATGATGGGTGAATTAACTTACTTTCTTGGCCTACAAGTAAAGCAAGTTAATGAGGGCATTTTCATAAGTCAAACAAAATATATTTATGATCTTTTAAAGAAATTTGACTTAATGGATTGTACCTCTGCAAGAACACCTATGGCCACTGCAACTAAGCTTGAGTTGAATACTAAGGAAAAGTCTGTGGACATCTCAAGCTATAGAGGCATGGTAGGTTCACTTCTATACCTAACAGCTAGTAGACCTGATATAATGCTAGATTTCAAGCTGACCCTAGAGAGTCTCACTTGATAGCTATTAAGAGAATTTTCAGGTATCTCAAGGGAACACCAAACCTTGGCATTTGGTACCCAAGAGAATCTGGTTTTGATCTAACTGGCTATTGAGATGCAGATTATGCAGGTTGCAGAGTTGATAGGAAAAGTACTACAGGTTCCTGTCAATTTCTAGGAAACAGGCTTGTTTCATGGTTCAGTAAGAAACAGAACTCGGTCTCCACTTCTACAGCTGAAGCTGAGTACATTGCTGCTGGAAGTTGTTGTGCACAGATTCTATGGATGAGAAATCAACTTATTGACTATGGTCTAAAAGTTGAGAAGATTCCAATTTTCAGTGACAACACAAGTGCTATTGCCATCACAGGGAATCCAGTGCAACTTTCGAGAACCAAGCACATTGACATCAAATACCACTTCATTAGAGAACATGTGATGAATGGTACAGTAGAAATGCACTTTGTGCCAAGTGAAATGCAGCTTGCAGATATCTTCACCAAGCCTCTTGATGAATCCACATTCACAAGATTGGTAGGTGAGCTAGGTATGCTTAACTTTTCATAATTCCTAGTGATATTTGATTTTACTGCGTTGCAGCTAGAAATGTATTTTGATTTACTTGAGAATTAAAAACTCTCAGAAAAATTTTCTTCAGAAATTTTGTCCAAGGCAAAATTATCTTATCAACGGATATCCTTTTACCTGTTGATAGCATAAACACATTCCTAGATTTTCGTATATCAACGGATAACAGGTTATCCATATCATCAACGGATAAATTGTTTCTCAACCGTTCATTTCATATCCGTTGATATACATATTTTCTTTTAAATATAACCATTGGTAAATGTGTATCTATATAGGACTGGTTATATTTATTTTCTTTTATTATTTGACAGTTACTTTTGACCAATGGGTAATTACTTTTAATTATTTCATTTTCAATTCTTGAAAAGTATAAAAGGCTGTCTTGTGCTCTCACATCTCACTTTTATCGACTTTCAAGATTCTCTTAAGTAAACTGCATCTTCTTCACAAAAACTCTCTGCAGCAAAAGTTCAAACACTTCAATGGCGCCTATTGTTAAGATGATGTCTTCGACTGGGTTCACCTATGAGAAGAACAACTTCGCGGCCTATGTCGATACAGTGAATGCCCCAGAAGCTTATCACACCATGATGAATTTTGTGAAGAACTGTAAACTTTCGTATGCTATGACTGCCACCACTCCTCTAATCCACGAGATAATTGAAGAGGTGTGGGCATCTGCTGAGTTCAATGGCACAGACGGTACAATTGCTTTTTCCTTAAAGGGTAAAAACTATGTAGTTAACTCTGATGTGATAACTGCTTGTTTAAAATTACCTGAGAATAACTGTCTGAAAGTACCCAGTGATGCTGAAATAGTTGCCATGCTTAATTCCATAAATTATGCCCTTAGTACTGATAATTTAGGGAAAATTGTTAGGAAATGGATGGTTAAAGAATGGAGTTATTTTTGTGATGCCTTCATTAAAACTTTTTCAGGCAAAATTAGTAATTTTGATGCTGTTACCCATTCCATGCTAGTTATGTTGTGTATGCTTCTAACTGATAAATTCTATAACTTTGGCACACTAGTCATGTATGAGATAGCAGCAAAATTAGGTAAAAAGGAAACTAGGAGCAAGAATATCTATTTTGCTAGATTTTTGATGCTCTTAGCACTGCATGTATCTGAGAATGAGCTATCCATTGCTAACCCGGATAGCAAGTTCACATGTTTTGTTTAGGAGAAGAGAGTCTTAAGTGATTTAATTCGAATGAACTCCAATGCAAAAGTACAATTGGTATATCTACCAATTGTTCAGGTAACTATTTCTAACCTTGAAACTCCTATCTCTAACCCCCAAATTTCTTTGCCTTCCACAGTCACAATGGAGTCTGTAGTAATGACCAAACAGGCTCCTACCCAAGTGACTAAACAAAAGTTTCCAAACCAAAATCTAAGAGACAAACCTCAGGTGCTTCTCAAAAAGCACCTGTTGTAAAAGCTACCACAACTCTTGAGGGGAGTGTGAAGGAGGTAGTGAGTGGTGAGGGATAGGGTGCAAGCCCTAAGGTTGGTGAGGAAAGTGCACCAAATAGCCAAGCCCAAGTTACATCCTCTCAACAGGGTGTGACTACTAGCTCCACAGCAACTCTGCACAAAAGGGTAAGGGACACTAGCCCTCTCTCAAAAACCTATGAAAGAAGAGTAAAATCTAAAACCATAGGGGAATCACAGGGTGCACACACAGTACAGCAAACTGTACCTTCTCAAATTCAGTTTGATGTGACTTCAATAAATGTGGAGTCACAGCCCCTTGATCTTAACCTTCAAATTGATACACATTACAATCCCCCATCACCAACTCCATCTCTGGATGTGGATATGATATCTACATCAATTCCTGATTCTCCATCTTTAAGATTCTTGGAGAAGCCCCACTCTGCAATTGGTGGTCATCATCTTTTAGATGATTTGTTGGGCCATCAATCTTCCATTTCTGAATTCACAACAACATCTGTGGCCTCATCTTTAAAATCAATCTCCACAGATTCAGTGTTGGTTCTCACTTCAACGGATACTATCATTCCTTCATCAACGGATATCCTTCATCCGTTAACAAGTGTTTCTCCATCAACGGATGCGCCTATGTCTAGCCATCCGTTGACAGCTATAACTACTCCATCAACGGATATCCCTTATCCATTGATAACTCACTCTACCACTGCTATATCTGACATTCCTGTGTCAAGTGTGGAGGAGTTCTCAGTAGTTGAAACACTTTTAGGATTGAGGGAAGGGAGTGAGAGGCTGCCTTGTGAGCAGGCAAAAGGAGAGGCAAATAATGAGTGGCTGACCATTTCTTCAGGTCAGGCAAAAGGAGAGCAAGAGAGTTCCACCTTAGTAGGTGAAGGTGAGGGTGTGAGAGGTGTGAGCCAGGGGGAACCCCTGATGCAAGAAAAGAGAGATGAGTGGAGAGAATGGACTACAGAAGAAATAAGGCAGGAAGATCCAGCCATTGCAAGTGAGTTAATGGAGGTTAATTAAGCTTCTAAAGAGATGGAATTTCGACAAGAATATCAGTCAATCATTGACTCCATCTCTTTGGATCCTGAAACCTTTACTCATCCTGTTTCTGCCTATCAAGTCATGGCACAACAGGGCAATGTGGAGGTAGAGGAGGCAATGCACCTAGTGCACACCTCACAATCTCTACAAAGAGCAAAGGAAGCTTTGACAACTCTGCCTTCAGATGCTGACAGTGAAGAGTTTAGCAGTGATGACAGTGATAGCATAGCAAATGATGAAGAAGTCAATGTGGCAGATACTCCAGAATGGCTATTTTCTACTGCCACTGTGGCTGGTGACTTCAATGTGGAGATTATGAAGCAATATCAATCTGCTAGGGCTGAGCACCAAAATGCAGATCCACAGAGGAAGGTTGTCCTTCAGCAAATAATGGACTCCCTGAAACTTTACAAGATGCACATGGTTATTCAAAGAACACAACAGGAGGAGGTCCAAACTGTAATCAGAGAAATGAAAGTGGAACTAGATGTCAGGATTGAGGCACTAGCCCCTACTACCACTCAGAAGGTGCTGACTAGCAAACTACTGAAGGAAGATAGCCTGGCCAAATCTGTTCAGCATCTCTCCTCAAGAGTGGATAGTATGGAATCTCAAATGTAGACACTCATTGCCAATCAAGCCAAACAGACTGAGCTACTGGAAAGGCTACTTGCAGCCTCACCTCCAGCCCTTGATGCTAACAAAAAGAGGGAGAAAAAGGTAGAAGAGGTTGCAGCTACTTCTAGTCAAATTCAAGCTTCCAGTAGCAAGATAGCACAAATTGAGGGGGAGCAACAGCCAATTATAGTGGTCAATCCAACAGAATTTACTATGGAGGCTTCCCTTGTGAAGAAACAAAAGGCTTTGCCTGTGATTCTTGACTTATCAGAAATCTCAGATGGTGAAAGGCAAGCCAGAATAGAGGCCTTAGAAAAGATCAACAAGGAGGCAAATGAAAGAATTTTGAGGACAGAAAGAATGATCAATGCATCAATTGTATCAACTCTGTTCTCTACTCAGTCCTCAGCTCCAACAATATCAACTACAATTCTGAAGGTGCTCACTCCAGAGATTGTGGCTCTTACATTCTATGATGCTGAACCATCTTATGTCAAAGAATTTGAACCATACATAAGAACAAGAGCCTACTCTCCACCAAAGGCAAATGGGAAGAACAAGTTACAATTAGACTTTCCATTTCCCAAGGATGATGATGAGAAGCTAATGGGAAAGACAATCAAAGAGTTCAAGGAAAAGACAAATAAGAGTGTAAGAGATTGGATGGCTATAATAATAAGAAATGGAAAAGTGTTAAATATATCCAACAGCCATCCTAGATTTGTTGAAGCAAAAAGAGAGGAGA
This sequence comes from Saposhnikovia divaricata, assembly GCA_036435485.1. Taxonomy (NCBI): domain Eukaryota; kingdom Viridiplantae; phylum Streptophyta; class Magnoliopsida; order Apiales; family Apiaceae; genus Saposhnikovia; species Saposhnikovia divaricata. The sequence continues at coordinate 60,170,430 of CM071595.1, read as the reverse complement.
CCTCCAAACTTCTAAGGGAAGCTCATCCAAGTGAAGAAAATCAATATGAAAACTCAGATGAGAAGCAAGCCAGGCTGGCTTAGGAGTTAATGGATGAGGTAGAGGATGAAATGAGGGAACCTGAGGAAGTCCCCAAATCCAAACCTAAAAGGAGAGTGAAATCAAAGGCAAGGAGTCCTGTCTCTCCAGAAATTGAAAGAAAGGAAACAGTTGGCACATCACAACCTATTTCTGCACAAGTATTCAACCCAGCTGTGAATTTCCATGGTGAACCTATAATACCTAAAGAGGAACCAATGAATCTTGACTCCATTGAGGTTCCTTCATTCTTGCTGAAGCCTCAAAAGAAGCCTAAACAGAAGAAGAGGATACCAAGGAAGCAATCAAAGGAACCAATTCAAGTTGCTAGGGTACCTGCTATTGTCAAGCAGCCAATCTTGGAAAATAAGGATGATTTTATCTATCAGGCAGATATTGAAGAATACTCTGGCATGAATCTGTATCTGGATGAATTGTCAGAAGTAAGAGGAATTGACAAATATAAACATTTGCCTGAGAGATTGGTCTTTGTATACAAGGGAGGAAAGGAAAGGACATGGCCACTACAGAGGGTTCTTGGAGAAAATTATCTGACATTAACCAAGGTGTTCTCTGCAATTAAGAGGTACACAGGGTTCTCCAAGATAGCAAAAGGGGAGATACTGGACAGAATAGAACAGATAAGGAGATAATGGAACTCACCATCAAGTCTACCAAGGAAGATGAAGATCTCATACAATGGACAGAAAATCCACCTTCAACCCTTCTGGATGATGGAGTTCAGGGATGAAGATGGTAACAGGAGATTCTTCAGGTTAGAAGACCAACTATCAAAGGCTAGTTCTCAATACCTGAGATGGTTACAACAAAAGCTAAATCCAAAAGTTGATGAAGAAGATGCCTTCTATAGGCAACTCCAAATGCAGATTGAGTCCAACTCTGCCAAAGAAGGAAAATCAAGGGTGATGCCAACAAGAGAGAAGAAACAGTTTTAATCTGCGCAGTCTAGAGGAGCACTTCTCTGTAAATTTCTCAAACTTTCAGTTTTTAATTTTTGTAGCTTAATACAATTTTCGCATTGTTCTATATATTTCTTTAGGAATGTTTTGTTATCATCAAGGTCCTGAATTTATGCTTTATTGCCATCAAGTATAAATTGGGGGAGATTGTTAGGAATATGTTGTACTTGATGATAACTTCACAATCAATCAAATTGTATAAGGTTTTTAGCTGTCAACGGATGAGGATTTATAACTCTATTCGTTGACAGGTAGCTCATCAACGGATGAGGTTTTGTAGCATACTGCAGTATCTCTACATTATCAGTTGATAGTGTTTTTATCCACAGTAATGTTGACCATCAATGGATAGGCAGAATAGGGTAGCCAATTGTAAATAAGCTATACTATGTAATTCTGTCTAAGTGAAAGTGTATCAACGAATGAAGACAGAACTCTATCAACGGATACAACTCAAACCCACTCTATCAACGGATACAGCTCAAATCAACGGATACAGCTCAGTATATCATCAACGGATGTCAGTGTACAATGTCAACGGATAATCATTGACACTTACTTCTATGCTAAGCTGGGGATTAGCAGTTGATAAGGACAGGTTTGACTGACAGATCACATGGGTTGATAGTAGATACAAAAAGCAGTATGGCAGCCTTACTTTGGAAACACAGAAGAAAGAAGCATTCCGTTTACATTATGAATACAAGAAAGGTGCAGGAGACATGTCTGTTCACAAGGACTACCTTTCGGCTACATGTGTATTTGGAGTGTAGTAGCAAGTCAACTTGAATTAGATTAAAATTATCTTATTCCTGTAGTACTTGTAAACTTGGGATTTATAACCAAGTGTAGCAACTCTTTAGAAGCTAAGAAAACAGATACATTTGCTTAGGTTTTTATTGAATATCCTTAGAAAGCAAAGAGTTGTAAAACAGAAGCTCTATACATTTGTATCACAGAGTTTTCTTCGAATAAAAGCTTCAGGTGGTGCATTTAACAACCTGATTTTTATGTGTTTGTGCATTAATCTTTTTACAGCAATTATCTAAGTATAGATTTCTGGAGTTCTTATCAGAAATTTATAAATATCAAGAATTGTATTCAACCCCCCTTCTACAATTATACAAGTGTGTAATCTGGGAATAACAATTCCGTTTTCAGTATTTTGGGCCACTTAAGTCTCAAAAATGATTATTTTGGTAATTTTCTTTATTTGAAAATGAGTATCGCATATCTTTTTTCTAATTGACTATCATGTTAAAATAAAAAACTGTACATGAAATAAAATCAAATGTGTTATATATAAAACATAATCACATTATTTTATAGAGTAAAGTGTACTTTGTGTACCTGTACTTTACTCAAGACACCACTTGAAATACTATAGTTTAAAAACTATCACTTGCAATACTCAACAAACAGTTTACTTACACTTCGTGTACTACCGTCTATTTGTCACTAACTCCGTTAAAAAAGTAAGGGTAAAACAGTCTTTTTCAGTATTTCTTTATAATGTTTGATGATGTGAGTACCCATGTTACTGTGCACTTCACATTAAGAGAATATACATACATACACATCATCTATACATACACACATACTTACATTTATCAGGGTCTTGATTTTTGGCCCATGTTTTATTAGTTCTTGAAAGTAAAAAAGACAGTTTTTTTTTCAATAACTCATTTTTAGTATTGATTATGGTATGTATGTTTATGTTTTGGAAGACCCTGTAATTTTGGGAAAGATGGTTTTTTTATAAGCATTCACAATTTGATATTTAATTTGGAGAATTAATTGGTTAAATTTTGTTTAGTAATGGAGATGCTTGAATTGAGGTATGATTATCTACTTGGAAGAGTACTATGTGGAAGGGACAAAAATTTGGTTGAAATCTGTTTTGATTCGGGTTTGGAATGTTGAAGGCTATGTCGAAAGTTACTTTCTTTAGGTAACTTTTTAAAGGGAAATTGTGATTTTGGAGAAATCCACTAGATCGTAGGTTAATATAGTTTATGGTTTATAACATTTATCATGCTGCCAGTACTTAGAATGCCTAAATCACAATTGTTTTTGAACTAACTTATTTATTTAGTGCTCTGGTGTTCTGCAATATCGGTTGCTTCAAAAGCTGATAATGTGCTCTTGTTTTCAACAATAATATCTACTGACCAGCATAATTGATAAGCTCCATAACGTACATGTCATGTAAATATACTCTGTCACTTTGTGTTGTATAGGAGAACTCGAGAGTGAGCATTTGAAATGTTTCCCTAATCTTGGAGAGATACGAATACATAAATTAATGGTATGTTCATTCACCTTGTCTGCTCTATGTTTTAAGCTTTAACTATGCTATCCTTACATTTGAACTTGTCATTATTTTGATGGTCTGAGAAGGTGAAACGGAAGTCGCGCTTTTACTGCCTGACCGAGTCTTTACCAATGAAGTATGCTTTCCAGGGTGTTAAAAAAACTCGGTTTATCCATATAGAAGCAAGTGGTTTGACCAGTATTAGGAAAACATGTTTGGCCGACTGTAAATGTAAACAAATGGCGGGGAATATGATCAATGACCCCCAAGTTGCTGATAGATCAGACCCTACGTGCCCTGTTACAAGCATTGATTGTGATAAGATCTCCGTGGAACCTCTAGTATCAGAACATATTCCTGCTGCCCGACTTTCAAAAAAGAAGAGAACAACGAAAAGAGTGAAGAGAATAAGCTTTCCTAATCACCTGGAAAATGGACTTGAGGATGGGAATTTGCCAGGAGAAGAAGGTTTTACACGAATGGAAAGGTTTGATATCTTCCCAGATAATATTGTAGACAAGGACAGAGAAGAGAGGATCACATTTTCACAAGTGGAGACTGCTAGTGATACGTTATCAGTATCATACATTATAAAGAAATACTGAAAAAGACTGTTTTACCCTTACTTTTTTAACGGAGTTAGTGAGAGATAGACGGTAGTACACGAAGTGTAAGTAAATTGTTTTTTGAGTATTGCAAGTGATAGTTTTTAAACTATAGTATTTCAAGTGGTGTCTTGAGTAAAGTACATATACACAAAGTGCACTTTACTTTATTTTATATGTGTCCTTGTAATATAATTATCGGGTTAGAAAACACGAAATTCATTTTTATTTAACAATGAGTATATAAATTAGAAGAAAGTTACGAGTAACCTGACAAATCGTTTGTGTTGTGTACATTAATTCATGACATGTCAATGACATGAAATTTTTTTTTTTGTACCCAAAAATCAAACTCAAAACGCTACTAAACTACACAAATTTTGCATTGTACACGAAACAAAAATAGTCAGTGAAAGAAAAAACGTGACAATCACATATAAAGTTATTTTAAGCCCAAGTTATTTATGTATGTTACTATATAACTCAAAACAACATTGTGATACTAGAAAACAAAACTAAGAGTAGAGTACATATAATGAAGGCCTTTTTTAATTATGTTTGTTGTTAGTAAATATCTATGTTTGTTTAGAATCTATCTACCAAGTTATTAATTGTTTTCACCTATATTTAAGGTTTTATTGATATTAAAAAATAAATATTATCAACCAACCAAACAAATTCGATATGTCTGCTCTTAGATTAAGATATGTGAATTGATTACTATTACTTTTATTCATGAATACAAAATTAAAAACCGGCACCTTTTATTCGAAACATTATATAATTTTATATGTATCGACCTAGTTATCAATAATAGTTATTTTTATAACGAAGGTCGTAGTGGTTTCTCTCTCTCCTCATCTCCCATAAATACTAAACTAAAGTTTAAGGGCTGATATTAGCGTTTTGGCTGATGTTAAACCTTCTTTTTATTGTTTTCCTTTATTTTGCTTTGTTTTACAATAAATATTTCTTTTTATTGAGAGTCTATTATCCCGTTGGTGGGATTTATCTACTGATATATTGGATTTTGTACTTTCTCCTTGTGATTGATAACTCCGATTTCTCAACCTTGATTTTACTTTGCTTTTCAATAAAAATATCTCTTTACTGAAAATTTAGTACCACATTAGTGAATTTTGTCTACCCATATTGGGTTACGTTCTTTCCATTTGTGAGAGTAGGTTCTTTTATTCTGGTATCTGGGATCTTAGATCTACAGGATTTTATTATATTGGTTCATTGATTTGGATAATATAGAATCACAGTTATGCTTGATTGTTCAAATACGTTCTAACAAATCAGATATATATATTTTCCTCACGGTTACAATAAATTGTTGAATTATCTCACCAAAACAAATTCTGATTGGTTCTTATATATATATATATATATATATATATATATATATATATATATATATATATATATATATATATATATATATTGCAAAAATCGCTTAATAAAATATTTGTATAATCCTGATTGATTTAAATTTAAAATATATATTTATAATAATTTTTTTAATATATGGATATGTTAAATCAAGTAAAACTATATTTAAATTAGAATTGTTAACTAACCATAGTAAGTATAATAGAATGAGAATGGTAAATAAGGAAAACTTTTAATATAATATGATTGGTCTAAAATTTAGGAATGATCTCTGGTTGGTCCTAAAATAATTCATAATTTCTGATTGGTTAACTACATCTAACTGTATATCTGGGTAAATTCAGGTATTATAATAAAGGATAGGGATATTGCTAATTTCATTAATTATGGAAATGGAATATAAGCATTTATAAATGGTTTTTATTTCCGATTTTTTTTATAAGCTTGACACAAAAAAGTGTGATAAATTATGTTCAATTTTAGATATCGAGATGTGTGTAATTATTGTAAGCGAATAAATTGTAAAAATTGGGAATTGTCTTTTTGATTATCTTACGATATTTTTAACTTGTATTGTCATGTTAATATATTTTTGAACGTTTTTTAATTAAATTTTTTCCCAAACTTCATTATAGACTTGTCATGGGCATATTATGACATTGGGCTATCATAAACGTTCGGGTTTGTTAACCTTTGTTCTTAAAATCTTTTTTCAGGATTTTACATGTGATAGATTTAAAAATTTTAGTTAAATTTTCATGTTGCGAACTCTGAAAAAGTGTTTCACTTGATGATATATTTCATTTTTGAAATATTGAGAATTCACCACATAATGTAGATGGCATCATAAATTCTATTTTGTTACATGAGTATATGATTTATCGATAAGTAGACTTAACACTTAATCAACATCAAAATTTGATGTATCAAACTTTGTTATATGATGACTTCATGACATAATTTATTTAAAATGTTTTAAACTTTGTTATATGGTGATTCATGATATAATTTATTTGAAATATTTTAGATGTTGTTATATGATGACTTCACAATATAACTATTTTTGATTTTGATATATGGTGACTCATGATATAACTCTTCTTAATTTTACTATAAATGAACTTCACGACATAATTCTTCTTGACTTCTCAATATATGACTTAACATATTTTTCACCAAATTTTGTAACTTCATTATTTTAGAATATTTTTTTCACTCCCGAAGTATAATCATATTTAGTTTTAGACATACTTTATTATATTGCTTATATATAATTAGTAGACTTTATTATATGAATTATATACAATGAGTATTATAGAGTTCCAGTCTATTATATTAAGTAAAAGATTACAATTACATGAAAAATATTTCCTCAATTCAAAAACTCATATAAGCAATGCACAACTAGGCGTGTCAACTGATTGAATATCCAATCCGATCCAGTCTGAGTCTTAATAAGTGGATATGGATTGTATAATAAAGAATCTGATCTGATAATAATTTGATCCGAAAAAGATCCGATGTATAATGAATCGGATATGGATTTTAATTTATCTGATCCGATTAAAATTCGATCCGACCATTTATAATTACTAGCGTAAAAGCCCATGCGAGGCATGGGTATTGAACTAATTTCTCGCACGAAATTGTTTCATATATATTAAGATAATTTTGTAATAAGAAATAAGATAAAAGATAAAATTTGATTTTATTTCATTTTTTTGTAATAATTTTAAATTACTGCATACCAATTTCATTAAGAAAATATTTATATTTTGATTATATTTCATAAAATTTGAATAAATATCTTTATAATAATAATTATATGGTTAATTTTAATTGCTAAATTATTAATTAATTTTCAATGTCTTTATATGTGATGCGGGTGAAAAATAATCCATAAAAACATATTCAATATTGCATTGATTGGCCCATTAATGAGGCCCGAAACCCTAGTTGGGCAATAAATTCGTGATCAATGATTAAACCCGAGAAACAACCCAAACCGGGGACGCCCGGTATAAGCTTGTTTTCTAACAAGGGCCTGATCCGAGACCAACACAATATTTGGAATCAAGTCCATGAATGACACTGACTCCTTGTTTAAATCCAAGAACGAGTCTTGTACTCTAAGACAACTAAGTCCATTTGGAACATGCTAGAATTGATTCAAGGCGGTGACTTACCCACCAAGTCACCTAACCCTACCCCGATTCTAAGGCTCTCAACGCCTATATAAATGGCCTGATCCCTCATTCTCAGAACTACGTTTTTGGCTTGATTCTCAATCTCAAGATACGTAAGTATTCTGTGAGGACCGATTAGTCTCAAACGCAGAAACAATCATTAAAGTTTGAAGCTCACCAACCCTTGTATTTAATACATACAAAACCCTACCCGTAATTTACAAACCCTCATTTTTATTCCACAACAATATGAATTTTATCAAATTGAGAATTTGAATATAATATAAATTATTAGTTCAGTATATTATCCATGTATAACATGGGTGTCTTAAAACTCATGTTATTTTAATGTAATAAAAATACATTTGCAAAAAATTATTTGTATATGTAAAATTATACCTTGAGACATATTACACAATCTCTTAATATTACCTAAAAGTCAAATATTAATGAGTAAGAGCAGGAGTATGACGCTAGGGACAAGTATCCCCGAACTAGCAAAGACTCTCACTCTACCTCTAAAAAGAATTTGGGACCAAGGTTTTCATAATATGCATGGTTGAACACTCCTAGGAGTCAAATTTTGTTAGATATCGAGAAAGATAAGGATTTTCGATGGCCGAAGCCACTTAGGGGTGATCCCGCAAAGAGAAACAAGGATCAGTACTATAGGTTACACAAAGATGTGGGACATGACACTATTGATTGTAGACAACTCAAGGACGAGATTAAATTCTTGATCCGAAGGGGGAAACTAACAAAGTTTAGGAAAGGTGAAGATCGTGGAAACCAGAAAAGAGATTATGATAGGAGGGATAATGATCGTGATTATAACCTACAGCCCCGAGGGCCAGTTATCAACATGATTTGGGGAGGTCCGACAGCGGCCGGAAAACTAAAGAACTCTCGAAAGGCATACGCCAGAGAGGTGATGCACATCATGGGAGAGGCACCGAAGCGTGCAAAAACTAAGTAGCAATTGGTTTCGATGATTCCGACTTGGAAGGGTGAAGTCTCCCCATGACGACCCGTTGGTCACAACCCATGTAATTGGAAACTCAGAGGTGAAGCGAGTCTTGATAGACAATGGAGCTTCCGTCGATATTCTGTTTCATGATGCATTTGTGAAGATGAAGTATAATGATTCTCAGTTGACTCCCACTAACATGCCCATATATAGATTCAATGGAGTGGAATCTAATGTTGAAGGGACTATTCAGTTGCCCGTAGCTATTGGGAAGGAACCTAACGAGGCTACTCAGATGTTGAATTTTCTGGTAATCAAGGCGGCCTCAACATATAATGTAATCCTAGGAAGGACTGGACTTCATGCGTTTAAGGCTGTTGCCTCTACATACCATATAAAGATCAAGTTTCCAACCATGAATGGTGTTGGAGAACAGAAAGTTGATCAGAAGATGGCAAGAAGTTGCTATGTAGCTGCATTAAGAGCTGATGGAGTCGGGGGGCGTCCTTCCGATTGAAGACATGGATGTCTGTGGTGATGATGAACACCGAGGGAAGCCAGCAGAGGATTTGATCTCTATACCTCTAGTGCTCGAAGATTCTGAAAAGGTTACGTATATTGGAGCTTCTCTGAAAGAACCCTTGAAGGGCAAATTGATAGAGTTCCTACAAGGGAACCATGATGTGTTTGCGTGGACCGCAGCTGACATGCCTGGGATTGATCCCCAACTCATAACTCACAAGTTGAATGTCGATCCTAAGCGGAAGACTATAAAGCAAAAGGAAAGGAATTTCCCTCCTGAAAGGCAAGAGGCCATTAAGCAAGAGGTGGACAAGCTCTTAGAAGCTGGTTTCATTGAAGAGATTCAGTTTCCCGAATGGTTTGCTAACCCTGTGATGGTCAAGAAGGCGAATGGAAAGTGGAGGATGTGCATAGACTTTACTAATTTGAATGATGCATGTCCTAAGGATTGTTTCCCTCTACCAAGGATTGACACGTTGATAGATGCACATCTGGGAATGAGATGTTGAGTTTCATGGATGGTTTCAGTGGCTACAACCAGATTAAGATGCATAAGGATGACATCCCAAAGGTATCTTTTATAACCGACTTTGGTGTTTTTTATTATCTAGTTATTGCTTTTGGGCTAAAGAATGCAGAAGCTACTTATCAACGATTGGTGAATAAAATTTTCACCAATTTAATCGGGAAAACCATGGAGGTCTATGTTGATGACATGTTAGTCAAGAGCCTATTCACGACAGACCACATTGAGCATCTCAGAGAGGCATTTGAAGTGTTGAGGCACCACAAGATGATGCTGAATCCAGCCAAGTGTGCCTTTGGTGTTGGATCAGGAAAATTTTTGGGTTTGATGGTTTCGAAGCGAGGCATAGAAGCCAACCTTGATAAGATCAAGGCGATTTTAGACATGGAGCCACCTCGTTCTATAAGAGATGTATAAAAGTTGACTAGCATAGTGGCAGCCTTGGGAAGATTCATCTCTAAATCTGGTGATAAGTGTCTGCCTTTCTTCTAAGCATTGAAGAAAGAAAAGAACTTCGAGTGGACTCTCGTGAGCCAAGAGGCCTTTGAATAGTTGAAGAAATACCTGGCTGAAGCCCCGTTGTTGGCCAAACCTAGTCCTGGGGAGACTCTTTATCTATACCTAGTGGTATCTGAACAAGCACTGAGTGCCGTCCTCATTCGAGAGGAGATCAAAATTCAAAAATCTATCTACTATGTGAGCAAGGTGTTGCATGAAGCTGAGTTGAATTACTCTCCCATTGAGAAGTTTGCTTTGGCATTGGTAACAGCCTTGAGGAAGCTACGATCGTAATTCTAGGCACATAAGATTGAAGTCCTAATAGACCAGTAGTTGAGAAACATAACGTACAACCCGAAGGCCAGTGGAAGGCTAATTAAGTAGGCGATCGAACTCGGAGAATTTGACATCACGTACAAGCCTCGGTAGCCATTAAGGCTCAGGCATTGGCTGACTTCGTGGTTGAAAGTACCATTGGCAACCACGAAGTCGGCGGGCAGGAGATAGTACCCAACCAAGGAGGTGAGAATAAGGATGAAGAACTTGTACCAGATCAGAATTAGTATTGGGTGCTCTATTTTGATGGAGCATCAAAAACAAAATCCAGTGTCGCAGGGTTAGTCTTGCAAAGCCTCGATGGGTACACAATTGAGTATGCTTTGAAGTTGGATTTTCCAACAACCAACAACGAAGCTGAATATGAAGCCTTGATAGCCAGATTGGGCTTGGCCAGAATATTGAGGGTCAAGAACCTCAAAGTTTGTGGAGATTCAAGATTGGTAGTCTCGCAAGTGAATGACGAGTTTGAAGCCAAAGAGGAAACTATGGCAAAGTACTTGAGAGTTGTGAAAACTATTATGACTCAGTTTAATGAGTGCTACGTGGAGCATATTCTGAGGGAGAAGAACGTTAAGGCTGATGCCCTATCAAAGTTCACCTCTTCTGAGATAGAGAATTATGCAAGGAGTGTTTACTTCCAGGTCTTGAAGACCCCAACCATCAATTCAAAATTTATGGCACCGATTGACATAGGGAGCTGTTGGATAGATCCTATCTGTAATAACCCGGATTTTTCAATAATGATTTTATTATTATTTTGATAATAATAATGTTTTTCCTAAAATGAGGAGGATTTTTTTTATTTTATTTGATTTTATTATTTAATTATTTTCGGTTAAGTGGAACCGGGATCCTTTTTAAAATTTTATGGACCGAGTAGATATCTCGAGTCAATAAATTATTTGGATAAAGATTTAATTTTGAAGTATGGAATTATTCGGTAAAGATTTTGTTTTAAAATTACTGAATAATATTAAGAGTTTTAAAATCCTTAGAAAATGATTATTTGTAATTATTTGGGGATTTACAAAAATTACTTGATTAATATCTAAGATCAAGGATTTGAGATTTCACTAAAACAATAGTATTGGTGGCATTTTATAAAGCCCTGTAAATTGTGATTTATGAATCACAATTATTATTTTTCAGTATTATTTTTATATATTATTAATAAATTGTAAAATGCATATCAATTCAGAAAAATTAGATTTAATTCTAATTCTTTCTCCAAAAGTCTTTAAAAATATTCTAGTATTTAATTATACTAGAAATTTTATTTTTACAAATTAGAGCTATTAATTCAAATTTTATTTGAGGCATGTAGTAATTAAGTGCATTATTGGGAATAGTATTGGGCCAAGCCCATTAGGTTACCACACACAAAAACACAGCAGATATACTTACGTATATACAATCAGCCGCATATCAAATTGGGGATAGGGGAGAGAAATTGAGGGTCAATAGATGAGATACACACACACACACACACACACACACACATATATATATATATATATATATATATGAGCGTGAGTGTGTATGTGTGCTTCGGTGTGTGTAGTTGTGGGTGTAACTGGTGGCGTGGTTTGGCGGCAGGAGAGCAGCAGCGGTGGTCGGCCAGAGCAGTGGCGACGCCGGCGAGTTGCAGCAGCAGAGGGGTCGCGTGGTGAGGGCCTGGTGGCGTGGTAGCAGCCGCGGGAACTGTAGCAGAGAGAGAGAGAGAGAGAGAGAGAGAGAGAGAGAGAGAGAGAGAGAAGAGGAGAGAAGGATGGTGGAGATTGGTTCCGATGGTTCGATCTTTGTTGGGTCGAAATCGAAACGGTATACTTCCGTATTTTGTTCTTAATTATTATATTGTTGTATTTTAATTAAATTGCGAGCTTTGGTTTAATTTCCGTATTTTGATTCGGAAAGTATTATAGTTAAATTGCGAGTTATCGTTTAAGCTCCATGATTAATTCGGAGAGTACAGTGGTTAATTTTAGTGATTAATTGCTAATTGTGAGCCGGTTATGTGCTCGGGTTTTTGTGATGGTTATTGGTTAATTAATTGTTAATTGTTAACTACTAATTGCTAATTGTTAGTTAGTTCGAATTGTAATTGTTAGTTATAATCGTGAGTTTAATTATGAGTCCGATTAAATGTTCGAATTAATAAGTGTTAATTGTTAAATTGTTAGTTGCTAATTGAAATTGTGAGATTAATTGTGGTCTCGTTAATATTCGAGTTTAATAGTCGGAGTGGATGGTAGATTTTAAGATTATTATGATTCGTTTTAAATGAATAAAAGGATTAAGTGGTTATATGAAATTGCTATACTTAATTGATTAAATGATAATCGAGTTAGTCAACAATCGAGTTTAACCATAGTATTTGATAAATGTCTCATATGCGAGAATTAGATTTAATCGAGTCGGTAATTAAGGTTTATGTGACTTACTTGTAACATATGGTCATCAATAAATGTTTACGTTCTAAGTGCTATAAGTCGAGTCGTGGTATTTGATGGCCTTACTAATTATGAATGTTATATGTTAGATGTTAGAATTTTATAATAATTAGAACTGTGCTAGGGATTATGAGAAGATCACAAGTTTTTAAATGTCAATATTTAAAGGACTTGTGTAATTCTTTTCGACTAATCCTTAGGGCTTACGAATATCCATGATTAGCTATCACGGGTATAATTAATATACTTGAGTAGTGTGATCATCTTTATAGCGTAAGTAATAGTTAGTGCTAGGGGTTGTTCCCTAGGGCTTACGAACATCAATGATTGATTGTCACGTGTATCATTAAAATACGTGAGAAATACGATCATTGGTGTAGCGTAAGTAGTAGTGTAATATAAATCATTATGTGCTATGTGCCGCATGTCAGGGCGGATACTTTCTTATGTGTTTATTTTATGTTGCTGCAAGTTGAGGCAACTTATTTTTGCTAAAATAGGGTTGTATTGTATTTGAGGGGTTGTGCCCATAGTCCGATAAACGAATACTTCATGTCGAAATTTTCTGAAAATCCCATGCGATTAATTATATTTAATTTATTAAATTTCCGTGGTCTAGAGGCATGAAGTGGATGTTAACTGATTATGTGTATATGTGTTAAGTGGTTGATTTGAGGATTAATTGTTGTCTCGAGGATTTATGTGCTAAGCTAAGTATTAAAAATGGTATTGAGGATCAATGATGCTTTGAGGATTAAGGATATATTAAATTGGTTTAAATCTATTAAATGGATATAAATGTGTTATGTGCATTAAGTGGTATTAGAATAGTTAACTATGGGGAAGACGCCTATAGTTTTTCTTTAAGTGACTTAGTAGTAACTCTGAGTCGGGACTACTCGAGATACGAGGGAGGACTAACACGTACTCGTAACCATTTCAATACTATTAGGGCGTAATCAAATTGGAGCGACGTGCATCGAAAAAGGAAGATCGAGACGTCAGGTAAAGTCCATTGAATTGTTGGAAGAGGTGCGAAGGATTTGTCCGCGGTTTCTATTTTCTGCTAAGGACCAGAGGCAAGTTTACTATGCATACTCTATTGTTCAGAGTATATTTATTTTAAATATATGAAATGTGTTAAATAAGTTTTCAATCCGTATTCGCGAGTTTTCCAACCTTGTACTTCTTCTTCCAAATCATTGTATTCCTGGTTTTGCCAACAATATTAAATTCTGCCCGTGTATAACCAAAACCCCATGGCTTATAATACTATTGACGGGCAGTGATATTTTTATGGCTCTATATCTTGATTTATACGATATATATATATATATATATCTATAAACTTTTCGTACTATGGTAGTGGACTATATGTTATGAGGTATGTATTTGTGTATCGAAATAAGAGAGGCTCAGAGGGTAGAGCAGGTATTGAGTTTTAGAACTTAGCCGCGTGTCAGGGCTATTTTATATTGTATGTTTTCGAAAACCCGGGCAAAGCTTTTAAAAAGAATTTCGCAATAACTAACCTAAAAGCAACATCACCAATAAACCAGTGTTTATTTAATTAATAGATGCTTCTGAAAGCATTCACTAATTAAATAAACCTCATTCGCCTAATTAAATTTATTTAATTAGATGAATGTCGTTTTCAAAACGCTTTCTTAAAATCACTTTGTCCCGGAGAAATAATAAAATAATTTAATGGAGTGATTCTATCTAGTATATTATTTATCGGAGATAGTTTATTTTCAATACGGATTAAAGATATTCCAATGGTTATAAATTGGTTATTTTCAGCTTAAAACAGCTAGATTGATATCGATTTATGTTATTTGAATGCTTATTTAAATTGATGAATATTAATTATAATATTCATTAACAAAAAAGGGAGAAAGAGAAAAAGGATTTTCAGGCTTATTAATTATTTCTTACTGACCGAGAGTCAGTAGTAGTTATTTGATAAAGTGGCTAAAATTTGGAGACTGCCGGAGAGATTGTGTCTTGATTTTGATTAGAAACATTCCCAGAGTTGTATTTGGGTGTTTTGAGGGTATTAAATATTTCAGTATTAATAGTAAATATTATTTGAATATTATTTAATAAATGAATATTATTTTGAGTATTCTTTTAAAAAGGGATTATTGAATATTTATTAATTGTTACATATTAGTCAAATATTTATTAAATACTTTGAGTGTTCTGAAGATTATAAAACACTATTCAAAAGATGTCTAAGGACTTTCATAGTCATTTAAAATATTATATTTTGATTCTATCTAGGTAAGTTACTTTTCCAGAACTTATATATATATATATATATATATATGGAATTACCCTGTTGTGTTACAAGCTTTATGCGTACCATTTTCCATATGTGAACAAAAAACCCTGTGTCGGGATTGATATGGGTATAAGTGTATATCTATACTCGAACTCTTTCGAACTCAAAATATTTTCGAAAACCCCCGGTCTGATTTTAGTTCCTTGCACATTTTTCAAGAATTATCGGTCGACTGATGTCGGACCTCATCTACTCGATTTTCAATCAAAACAAGTTTTGAAAGAAAAAGAAAAAGGGGACTCTGGCAGGTGTAGGAATCGTTGACGAACGATTCCCGGGATGTGTAAGCGGCCGTGAGCCAGGCGGTCCATCAATTATTATTCCGGCCCAGGTGTTTCCGAAGGATGATTACGGATGTAGTTTTCATCGAGGGTGATTACGGATGTAGTTTTCACCCGGGGATAGTTACGGATGTAGTTACTATCCTTCTACCGGTAGAGAAGACCCGCTGATTATTGGACTTGGATGTGGCGACTGATCATCGTCAATTCTTGTCAGGTTTTTATGTTTTCTTTAAGTCCCATCCTCCACTTTGGAAAAATACTCAAAAACTGCTTCTTAGGCCGAAGTGCCAAGTAGCCGATAGTGTTGTTTTCAATTATAAAAGAAGATGATGATGAATTCATGCAGTATCTAGACTGCAAGAATATTCGAACAATAATGGCACGTGTTTGTGCACTTTTGCAATTATTCAAAAGATGAAAGATGGTTCATCGGTTATTGATGTCAAGTCTCAAATGTTTTGCTTCAAGAGCTTTGACTCGCTTCCTAACAGTTATTTCTGAGTTAGATTTATCAAGTGGTTAAAGAACTTATACCCGATACATGATGTTGATCTGTGGGATGTTTGATGGAAATGACATACTTATATGTAAATACTTTCAGACTTGAGAAATACTAAAAATGAAACCTTCTAATGGTTTGGTTTGTATACGATGATAAACAACTGTCTTAGCAGCATATTGAACTGCGTATTTTGAAAAGCTTTCTAAAAGATTAGTAATACTGTAGTGTATACTATTTCGCTAAGATATGAGGATTACTATGGTTATTATAAACTTATCTGTTCATTGGATGTTGTGTTAAACGTCATATTTTCCTTATTGAAGTTTCATAGTTATAAATGTTTCGGAAATGATGTTAAGTATTGTTGGATTTTAAAACCCCTGTGTATATTGGATTATATATTGTTAAACTCTATTAATACTTGCTGGGCAATTCTTCCGCTCATACTTGTTTGTTTTAAATATTAACCTTTCAGAGAAAGGTAGGCGGATGATGCTTATATGCATAGCTCGGAAGAAGCAGGTAGTATGCCCTTATGAAGACGATATGATCCAGAAAATCTATAGCTGGAGTAAGTTATACGTAATCATATTGATGTGTAATAATTATATTACTTTGTACTGGATAGCATTAGTTGCTGGTGTACTTCTCATCGAAGCTATACTAGTAGCATAGGATTTGTAATACACGATGTGATGTAATTGAATGGTTGTAATGAATCGAGTAATGTAAGGATTTTAGTTCTTGTTTCTAGCCCTATAACCCAAAAGATGCTTGGTAGTTGGGGTCTCAATTGTTGTATTTCTGTTAGTAAGTGACTACAAATGGTTTAACATTGATAAACAGGTGATTTGTTGTTGAGGATTTCCGCGTGACGACCAAATCCCTGACCCCGGATTTGGGGTGTTACAGAAATGGTATCAGAGCTTAGGTTATAGTAAACTAGAAACGAGAGTGTGTAGGAGTGTGTATAGTTATGTGAGAACGTCAGAACTCATGTAGAGTTCATGTTGGACTATCGGATATAGTACCAATGATTAAGTTTAGATTGGAATGCTATGCTGAGGAATATGTTGAGATAGACTTCACTTTTTGTGATGATGGATGTCTACTAAAGAATTCTCAGAGACGAGTATTGGTCGGCAGGGGCATAAATCGCCCGAGACCAAAGATTAAGATGATTTTAGGGGATTCATGGACGTAGTTATGTATTCCCCGAACTATAGGAAATTTCAATATGATGATGAAGGATAGAAAGTTGGCATCTAGTATTTTGGCAAGGATGTGTTGGGAATGTGTTCATACTGTTAAAATTCCAAAAGGGAAATAAAACAAGATCACTATGAAAGATTATTAGTCGAAGTTGCGAATGTTTATACCTTCTCGAGCTTAATAGAGTTAGAGGTAATATTATGAATGGATTGGTGGACAGACACCCATTGTTTCAATTGATTATAGAAGTAAAATGGTGAAGATCAAATTGGTCAATAAAGATGAAATGTTTTAAGAACGAAGACGGACTGAGAAAGTCTGAGAAAGACTAGTACGAAGGCTGTTATGCCAAAGAGAGATAAGCTTAAGTAGCACATGAAATTGTCATGAGGACAGGAACGTGTGGTATAAAGATGGTTGTAATGGTGACTGGATCTAAGTAGGTATTTTCTACCAATGATCCGGAATATCGTCCGTTCGACATGTGGAATTCGTCATTTCTAGGAGTGACACCGGTATCGAAGCCTACTTAAAGAATAGAACGCTTGCTTGAGATGCTTGCACTGAGTCGATTAGAACCCCCTGCGATTATAAATGTCGATGACTGAATCCTTAGCGACTATTACGAGTCGACAATGATGTCAATTATCAAGCACCTTAGGGTGTGCGTGGAAAAGAAGATCGTTAGAATCGAACGATTATCCGTCCGAGGAGCCGATATAAAAAGGCATCCGTAGAGACCTTGGCAGTACCCTTCCCATTTGGGAATCATTTTGATTACCTCCCCAATCTGAATTATTTGATATCTCCCCATTTGCAAATTATTTTTATTACCTCCCCAATCTATGAATTATTTGACACCTCCCCGTGAATAAATTATTTTGATTACCCCCTAATCTATGACCTATCTTGACATCTCTCCAAGAGAGAATTTTTAATAAAGAATACATTCCCTCCTCGAAGTTATTCTTTAATACTTGTGTTAAGCCATATTTAATTTCGATTGTGCCAGAAGCTGTCATTATTCCTACTTTCAGGTTTCTGAAGTCCTGATGAATGAGGATATTTCAAACTTCCACTTTCCTCCAATAGTGGATGATTCTATGGTGTATAGCTAGCACCACTTGCTTGTTGAATACCAGTATCTTTCTGGTTATCCTTTTCTTTGGAAATCACACCTTTGGAATCCGTTCAATTCAACTCCAAGGTGTCCCTCTGAGAATTAATTGTCAAAATACGATAATTATTAACTTGATTTTGAATTACTTTCATACTTCTCAACTCCACTGAGACGAACAACCCTATATATATAGGGGCCACAAGG
This sequence comes from Saposhnikovia divaricata, assembly GCA_036435485.1. Lineage (NCBI taxonomy): Eukaryota > Viridiplantae > Streptophyta > Magnoliopsida > Apiales > Apiaceae > Saposhnikovia > Saposhnikovia divaricata. Next base: position 60,151,901 of record CM071595.1, on the reverse strand, counting down.
ACTTTCTGTCTTTGTGATAGAAGTCTGACGGGACGCCGTCACTTGTCAGTTGTGAAATAAAAGAAGGCTAATTACCTTTAGTAATGTCTTAACTGAGACACGCAACGTGAGTTCTTACGATCATATTGATCTCTCGGTAAATTCTCTTATCTCAAATAAGGTTTACTTTAACACTCATAACCTTATGATCATCAATGTGTGGCAATAGCCTTGACATGACAGCTATCTTTTTAAAAGCTCCATAATTCTTGTTATCTCAAATAAATTTCAAGGGGATGCCAACCAGGTCGGCCAAGTCATAAATTCGCTGATAGAAATTAGATTCGAATGGGATCGTCTATGACAAGAGCGAATTCCAAGGCGAATAGAATATCAGTGACGTATCAATGGAATTAGTAAATTCTTTCTCTCTCAATGATATTATGTTAATGGAATTAGTGTATTCTCTCTCTCAAGGATGTTTTGTGAATAGAATCAGTGGACTTTCTCTCTCAAGGATAGTACGATAATGGAAAGTTGGTCGAGATATATGTGTGAAAGGAATAACGTGGTAAGGCTCAAGTGATAACTGTGTCAAATAGAGATCCTATGGTTGGATTGAGGTTTTGGAGGAGTTGTTTACGAATGGACACTTTCCGGTTTGGCAGAATAAATGTTGATGATGAAAGAGTTAAGGAATCCCAGTAGTGGCCTTAGCTGATTCCGGGGACGGAATCCTTTTAAGGAGGGTAGACTGTAATAACCCGGATTTTTCAAGAATGATTTTATTATTATTTTGATAATAATAATGTTTTTCTTAAAATGAGGAGGATTTTTATTTTATTTGATTTGATTTTATTATTTAATTATTTTCGGTTAAGTGGAACCGGGATCCTTTTTAAAATTTTATGGACCGAGCAGATATCTCGAGTCAATAAATTATTTGGATAAAGATTTAATTTTGAAGTGTGGAATTATTCGGTAAAGATTTTGTTTTAAAATTACTGAATAATATTAAGAGTTTTAAAATCCTTAGAAAAAGATTATTTGTAATTATTTGGGGATTTACAAAAATTACTCGATTAATATCTAAAATCAAGGATTTGAGATTTCACTAAAACAATAGTATTGGTGGCATTTTATAAAGCCCTGTAAATTGTGATTTATGAATCACAATTATTATTTTTCAGTATTATTTTTATAAATTATTAATAAATTGTAAAATGCATATCAATTCAGAAAAATTAGATTTAATTCTAATTCTTTCTCCAAAAGTTTTTAAAAATATTCTAGTATTTAATTATACTAGAAATTTTATTTTTACAAATTAGAGCTATTAATTCAAATTTTATTTGAGGCATGTAGTAATTAAGTGCATTATTGGGAATAGTATTGGGCCAAGCCCATTAGGTTACCACACACAAAAACACAGCAGATATACTTACGTATATACAATCAGCCGCATATCAAATTGGGGAGAGGGGAGAGAAATTGAGGGTCAATAGATGAGATACACACACACACACACACACACACACATATATATATATATATATATATATATATATATATATATATATATATGAGCGTGAGTGTGTATGTGTGCTTCGGTGTGTGTAGTTGTGGGTATAACTGGTGGCGTGGTTTGGCGGCAGGAGAGCAGCAGCGGTGGTCGGCCGGAGCAGTGGCGATGCCGGCGAGTTGCAGCAGCAGAGGGGTCGCGTGGTGAGGGCCTGGTGGCGTGGTAGCAGCCGCGGGAACTGTAGTAGAGAGAGAGAGAGAGAGAGAGAGAGAGAGAGAGAGAGAGAGAGAGAGAGAGAAGAGAAGAGAAGGATGGTGGAGATTGGTTCCGATGGTTCGATCTTTGGTGGGTCGAAATCGAAACGGTATACTTCCGTATTTTGTTCTTAATTATTATATTGTTGTATTTTAATTAAATTGCGAGCTTTGGTTTAATTTCCGTATTTTGATTCGGAAAGTATTATAGTTAAATTGCGAGTTATCATTTAAGCTCCATGATTAATTCGGAGAGTACATTGGTTAATTTTAGTGATTAATTGCTAATTGTGAGCCGGTTATGTGCTCGGGTTTTTGTGATGGTTATTGGTTAATTAATTGTTAATTGTTAACTACTAATTGCTAATTGTTAGTTAGTTCGAATTGTAATTGTTAGTTATAATCGTGAGTTTAATTATGAGTCCGATTAAATGTTCGAGTTAATAAGTGTTAATTGTTAAATTGTTAGTTGCTAATTGAAATTGTGAGATTAATTGTGGTCTCGTTAATATTCGAGTTTAATAGTCGGAGTGGATGGTAGATTTAAAGATTATTATGATTCGTTTTAAATGAATAAAAGGATTAAGTGGTTATATGAAATTGCTATACTTAACTGATTAAATGATAATCGAGTTAGTCAACAATCGAGTTTAACCATAGTATTTGATAAATGTCTTATATGCGAGAATTAGATTTAATCGAGTCGGTAATTAAGGTTTATGTGACTTACTTGTAACATATGGTCATCAATAAATGTTTACGTGCTAAGTGCTATAAGTCGAGTCGTGGTATTTGATGGCCTTACTAATTATGAATGTTATATGTTAGATGTTAGAATTTTATAATAATTAGAACTGTTCTAGGGGTTATGAGAAGATCACAAGTTTTTAAATGTCAATATTTAAAGGACTTGTGTAATTCTTTTCGACTAATCCTTAGGCCTTACGAATATCCATGATTAGCTATCACGGGTATAATTAATATACATGAGTGGTGTGATCATCGATATAGCGTAAGTAATAGTTAGTGTTAGGGGTTGTTCCCTAGGGCTTACGAACATCAATGATTGATTGTCACGTGTATCATTAAAATACGTGAGAAATACGATCATTGGTGTAGCGCAAGTAGTAGTGTAATATAAATCATTATGTGCTATGTGCCGCATGTTAGGGCGGATACTTTCTTATGTGTTTATTTTATGTTGCTGCAAGTTGAGGCAACTTATTTATGCTAAAACAAGGTTGTATTGTATTTGAGGGGCTGTGCCCATAGTCCGATAAACGAATACTTCATGCCGAAATTTTCTGAAAATCCCCTGCGATTAATTATATTTAATTTATTAAATTTCCGTGGTCTAGAGGCATGAAGTGGATGTTAACTGATTATGTGTATATGTGTTAAGTGGTTGATTTGAGGATTAATTGTTGTCTCGAGGATTTATGTGCTAAGCTAAGTATTAAAAACGGTATTGAGGATCAATGATGCTTTGAGGATTAAGGATATATTAAATTGGTTTAAGTCTATTAAATAATGGATATAAATGTGTTATGTGCATTAAGTGGTATTAGAATAGTTAACTATGGGGAAGACGCCTATAGTTTTTCTTTAAGTGACTTAGTAGTAACTCTGAGTCGGGACTACTCGAGATACGAGGGAGGACTGACACGTACTCGTAACCATTTCAGTACTATTAGGGCGTAATCAAATTGGAGCGACGTGCATCCAAAAAGGAAGATCGAGACGTCAGGTAAAGTTCATGGAATTGCTTGGAAGAGGTGCGAAGGATTTGTCCGCGGTTTCTATTTTCTGCTAAGGACCAGAGGTAAGTTTACTATGCATACTCTATTGTTCAGAGTATATTTATTTTAAATATATGAAATGTGTTAAATAAGTTTTCAATCCGTATTCGCGAGTTTTCCAACCTTGTACTTCTTCTTCCAAATCATTGTATTCCTGGTTTTGCCAACAATATTAAATTCTGCTCGTGTATAACCAAAACCCCATTGCTTAAAATACTGTTGACGGGAAGTGATATTTTTATGGCTCTATATCTTGATTTATACGGTATATATATATATATATATATATATATATATATATATATATATATATATAAACTTTTCGTACTATGGTAGTGGACTATATGTTATGAGGTATGTATTTGTGTATCGGAATAAGAGAGGCTCAGAGGGTAGAGCAGGTATTGAGTTTTAGAACTTAGCCGCGTGTCGGGGCTATTTTGTATTGTATGTTTTCGAAAACCCGGGCAAAGCTTTTAAAAAGAATTTCGCAATAACTAACCTAAAGGCAACATCACCAATAAACCAGTGTTTATTTAATTAATAGATGCTTCTGAAAGCATTCACTAATTAAATAAACCTCATTCGCCTAATTAAATTTATTTAATTAGATGAATGTCGTTTTCAAAACGCTTTCTTAAAATCACTTTGTCCCGGAGAAATAATAAAATAATTTAATGGAGTGATTCTATCTAGTATATTATTTATCGGAGATAGTTTATTTTCAATACGGATTAAAGATATTTCAATGGTTATAAATTGGTTATTTTCAGCTTAAAACAGCTAGATTGATATCGATTTATGTTATTTGAATGCTTATTTAAATTGATGAATATTAATTATAATATTCATTAACAAAAAAGGGAGAAAGAGAAAAAGGATTTTCAGGCTTATTAATTATTTCTTACTGACCGAGAGTCAGTAGTAGTTATTTGATAAAGTGGCTAAAATTTGGAGACTGCCGGAGAGATTGTGTCTTGATTTTGATTAGAAACATTCCCAGAGTTGTATTTGGGTGTTTTGAGGGTATTAAATATTTCAGTATTAATAGTAAATATTATTTGAATATTATTTAATAAATGAATATTATTTTGAGTATTCTTTTAAAAAGGGATTATTGAATATTTATTAATTGTTACATATTAGTCAAATATTTATTAAATACTTTGAGTGTTCTGAAGATTATAAAACACTATTCAAAAGATGTCTAAGGACTTTCATAGTCATTTAAAATATTATATTTTGATTCTATCTAGGTAAGTTACTTTTCCAGAACTTATATATATATATATATATATATGGAATTACCCTGTTGTGTTACAAGCTTTATGCGTACCATTTTCCATATGTGAACAAAAAACCCTGTGTCGGGATTGATATGGGTATAAGTGTATATCTATACTCGAACTCTTTCGAACTCAAAATATTTTCGAAAACCCCCGGTCTGATTTTAGTTCCTTGCACATTTTTCAAGAATTATCGGTCGACTGATGTCGGACCTCATCTACTCGATTTTCAATCAAAACAAGTTTTGAAAGAAAAAGAAAAAGGGGACTCTGGCAGGTGTAGGAATCGTTGACGAACGATTCCCGGGATGTGTAAGCGGCCGTGAGCCAGGCGGTCCATCAATTATTATTCCGGCCCAGGTGTTTCCGAAGGATGATTACGGATGTAGTTTTCATCGAGGGTGATTACGGATGTAGTTTTCACCCAGGGATAGTTACGGATGTAGTTACTATCCTTCTACCGGTAGAGAAGACCCGCTGATTATTGGACTTGGATGTGGCGACTGATCATCGTCAATTCTTGTCAGGTTTTTATGTTTTCTTTAAGTCCCATCCTCCACTTTGGAAAAATACTCAAAAACTGCTTCTTAGGCCGAAGTGCCAAGTAGCCGATAGTGTTGTTTTCAATTATAAAAGAAGATGATGATGAATTCATGCAGTATCTAGACTGCAAGAATATTCGAACAATAATGGCACGTGTTTGTGCACTTTTGCAATTATTCAAAAGATGAAAGATGGTTCATCGGTTATTGATGTCAAGTCTCAAATGTTTTGCTTCAAGAGCTTTGACTCGCTTCTTAACAGTTATTTCTGAGTTAGATTTATCAAGTGGTTAAAGAACTTATACCGGGTACATGATGTTGATCTGTGGGGTGTTTGATGGAAATAACATACTTATATGTAAATACTTTCAGACTTGAGAAGTACTAAAAATGAAACCTTCTAATGGTTTGGTTTGTATACGATGATAAACAACTGTCTTAGCAGCATATTGAACTGCGTATTTTGAAAAGCTTTCTAAAAGATTAGCAATACTGTAGTGTATACTATTTCGCTAAGATATGAGGATTACTATGGTTATTATAAACTTATCTGTTCATTGGATGTTGCGTTAAACGTCATATTTTCCTTATTGAAGTTTCATAGTTATAAATGTTTCGGAAATGATGTTAAGTATTGTTGGATTTTAAAACCCCTGTGTATATTGGATTATATATTGTTAAACTCTATTAATACTTGCTGGGCAATTCTTCCACTCATACTTGTTTGTTTTAAATATTAACCTTTCAGAGAAAGGTAGGCGGATGATGCTTATATGCATAGCTCGGAAGAAGCAGGTAGTACGCCCTTATGAAGACGATATGATCCAGAAAATCTTTAGCTGGAGTAAGTTATACGTAATCATATTGATGTGTAATAATTATATTACTTTGTACAGGATAGCACTAGTTGCTGGTGTACTTCTCATCGAAGCTATACTAGTAGCATAGGATTTGTAATACACGATGTGATGTAATTGAATGGCTGTAATGAATCGAGTAATGTAAGGATTTTAGTTCTTGTTTCTAGCCCTATAACCCAAAAGATGCTTGGTAGTTGGGGTCTCAATTGTTGTATTTCTGTTAGTAAGTGACTACAAATGGTTTAACATTGATAAACAGGTGATTTGTTATTGAGGATTTCCGCGTGACGACCAAATCCCTGACCCCGGATTTGGGGTGTTACACTATCAAAGCTCACTTGGAAACTGGATGGCTCCCTGACAATGCCTTGGAGGCACGAAAACTGTCAGTGAGAGCATTGAGATATGCCTTGATTGAAGGCATACTTTATAGAGATCTTTTGTCATCCCAAACTTGAAATGTTTGAGGCCCCAAGAGGCAGAAAAAGCACTAAAGGAAGTTCATGAAGGGATTTGTGGGCAATACTTGGGGGATAGAGCCCTAGCTCATAAGATCACTCGCTTAGGATTCTATTGGCCAGAAATGTTGGCCGATGTACAGAACTACGTCAAGAAATGTGACAAATGCCAAAAGCACACCCCGGTTGTAAGGCAACCACTAGAGATGTTAACATTGATTAGCTCTCCTTTCCCATTCACCATGTGGAGAATGGACATACTTGGTCCTTTCCAAGTAGCTTCAGCGCAAAAGAAGTTCTAGATAGTGGCCATTGACTACTTTACCAAGTGGATTGAGGCTAAGCCCTTAACCAAGATAACCACTAAACAAGTTGCTCAGTTCTTTTGGGAGAGCATAATCTGGAGATGGTATCCCACAAATCCTTGTGACGAATAATGAGCGACAGTTTAACAATGAAGAGTTCAATAAGTATTGCCATGAGAATGCCATCGAGATTTGCTCTACTTCAGTAGCTCATCCTTAGGCTAATGGACAAGCTGAGGTAGCAAACCAGATCATCCTTGATGGACTAAAGAAAAGGGTCGAGTGCTCGAAAAATACTTGGGTAGATGAGTTGCTGCCTATACTATGGGCATATCGCACCACCTGCAAAGTGACAACTGGAGCTACCCCATTTTTGCTAGCTTATGGAACAGAGGCAGTTGTGCCCTTGAAAATTTTCATGTGTCACCAAGGGTGAAAGCATATGAACAAGAAACGAATTAGGATGGCATGAGACTCGCCCTTGACTTAATTGATGAGGTCAGAGATGAAGAAAATGCCCGTAATACAGAGCATCAAAAGAGAGCATCTTTCCACTATAACCTGAGGGTTAAGGAAAGGTTCTTTAAACAAGGCGACTAGGTTCTAAGGAAGATAGAATCTTCTGGAGTTGGATAGAGAGGAAAGTTAGCCCCTAACTGGGAAGGGCCATATAGGGTCAACAAGACGTTGGAAAGAGGATCCTACAAACTGGAAACCTTGGATGGAAACGAGGTGCCTCGTACTTGGCATGCCTTGAATCTCAAGGTTTATTATGTTTAAGTTATCCTAATAAGGACTCAGCTCTTCATCTATTTAATAAAAGTAGAAATAAGGTTTTATGAAACCATTGCAGAGCATGTTGCTCCAAGTATGACGTAGTATTCTATGTAAGGGTTGAGCCCATTTCGAATTATTAATGCAAGTTTGTTTTCCATTCTATGATTCTGTGATTTTAATTATGTACCAATCGCGTGATGATTGTAAGTCTAAGATGACCAAGTACTGTAAATTAAAAAACATACGAATGAAGGAAAACAAGTACATAAATAAAACACCCCGAAGGGCCAAGGTTTAAATTACGGTTACAATACACACCGAATAAAAGTTTAATTCCACGAAGAACCATAGATAAAGTCAAGTTATAGTAAAAACTAGGAAGAAAGCCACATGTGGCTAGCAAAGGCCATGCAAGGCTCAAAAGTAAACTAGTTCCTGATACTGGCCTTCTTCACGGGAACTTTCTTGATAGGAACAATCTAAACAGGAGCTTCTTCTTCGCTGGACGATCCCTCTTCATCACTACCTTCTTCCCCACTAGATGTAGCTGCAGATGATGAACTACCCTCGTTCCTCACACCCTTGCCCTATATGGGCTAACGAATCTTTTCGGCTAAGGGGGAACCTAAGCTAGCACCTTGGCCTTTCCCGTGGGATCCCGAAGGCTGCCGCCCTGAGCTGGATTCGGAACGCTGGGAAGCGGCCTTAGCCACCGAGCTAGAGGCACATTTGGCTCCATGAGAGGTTGTGCCTTCATCTTCAATAAGATCATCTGTATCGCTAACTTTCCAAGGACTTGGATAAAGAGAATAATAGACAACTCATGGGTTATCGCGGCTAATTGCAACCACAGCTTTTTCCCAACCGATGGACATGTTATCTGGTTGAATCTCTTTGTCATGCTCGTCAACGAATGCAAGAAACGCATCTGAGCCCAGGTAGTTGTGAACAATTGAGTCCTCAGTCTTCTTGGTTCTGTTTTCCAGGGCTAAGTACTTCCCCTTAAGGGTGGATACTTGGTCTTCTAAAGAGAAATACTTAGCCTCCCATTCCTCGGACTCTTTCTTGTGCTTCTCCGAGGCCTTGATAGCAGTCCTCTCCTTGGTTTTGTATGTGTTCCCTAGTTGAACATTGTTCTGAAAATGGGCATTCAACTACAAAAGAAACACAATAAAGAAATGTGTTAAGTCATGATGGCCAATAATGAATAAGCATAACAAAGCAAAATAGGGGACTTACATTATAAGCTCTCACTCTCCGCAAGATCCATAGGTGTTGCCAAATGAGCTTGGTCGACAGGAGCAATGGCATACTTAGACCAATCCTGAGCAAGAAGGTGACTATCCCTGATGGAATCCTGCATACAAATCCCCCACTCAGGCATGAACGCCGTCTTCATACTCCCGTCCGAGCACCTAAACCTCTTCCTAGCCTTCGAACAGTGTTGGAGAAAGTTTGGGGTAGGTACCTCGTCGGGATTGGCCTCCCTCTCAGCCTTCTTAATCATCCTCTTGTTAACCTGAGGGGCGTTGCTTGGATGATTGTTAATCTCCTCAGCAACTGCAAAAACAAACAAAGAAGAAATGTTGGTATAAGAACAAGCATAATGTAAAATAAGGAAGTCAAAGTAAAAATTACCCTCAAGAGGGACGCAACTAAGGCCGGCCTCTATTAAGGCACACTCAGTCACGATTTCCCAATAGTGGGATTGCCCATAAGTTGAAATAAGTCAATCACGTTGAGCTATTTCTTCGCTTGTAAGTTCAAGGACACTAACACCTTCATCGATTACATGGTTGAATTCAGACCTGAAAAATTCGCCCCAATCTCTTCCTTTCCAGCGAAGGATAAAGAACTTGTGCCTCCAATTATGGTAAAAATCAGGCACGGAGGTAGCATTGACAATTTGATTGACTTTCGATTGGTGCTGGATGCTTACCTATCCCTTCCTTATGATAGGGCTTGTTCTTAAAAGCAAACAAGTGCCTAAACGGAGGAATACTAAGGCGAATGCCTCCCTTGAGACACTCAACCATAAAAGCAGAAATAAACTTCCATGCATTTGGATATAGTTGGTTGAGGCTAATTTTAACTTCAGCTAACAACCTAACAATCCAAGGATGACTGGAAATCTAAGCCTGGAAGTGATAGCACTCTTATACATAAATAAGTTTTCAGGGTGCCAATTACATATTCTATCACCTAGGGTTGGAACCATAAGTTTCAAACTATGAGGGAATTCGTACTTAAGTAAGTCTTTAAGATCATCCAAGCCTAAAGTACTAGGGAATATGAATGAATCAAATTCTGCATTGTTTGGAAATAAGTCCCCGGCCTCTTCAAAGAGCTCGGGCAAAGTTAACTGATAGCTAGGAGGAAAGGCCTTCTTACCTTTCTTGTTCTTGTCTTTGGACCTCCCGTTGATCAGTTGAAGGAGGGCTCGAGGAGGAACCACGGTGCTGTTGCCACCTTCATCTGCCATTTACTCCGTGAATGAAATTGACAAAGTAAAGAACTTGAAGCTTGGAAGCTCTGGAGAGGAAAAAAATTTGTAAGAGGAAGGAAATGTGAAGAAATGACTTCCACCTTTCACTCTTTTATAAGGAAAAGAGTGACCTTTGATAACAGGTCATCTTTTCAATGATCCGCGTTTACAGGTCAAATAGCTGAAAATAGCACAAAAGGGACCTGATAAACTCGAAACTTGGCTGAATGAATGATCGAATTCGTAAAAATAAATGAAAGAAATGAATGAAAATACAGACAGAAGCAATAGTACAGTTGGTAACTCAAGTGATTATGCTAACTCATGCTTATTAAGTCTAAATTGAGGATTAAGCCAAAACCCAGGGTTAGGGCACTAATCCAAGAGATTAGCTAAAAAGCTAATACTTTATAAAACTTTTAGAAGATATATTCTAGAATGAAGGATTGGAACCTTGAATAAGAGATATCTACACAAAATCTAAGCCTTGATGGCCAACAAGGCCGTCTGCCTCAAATCAAGCTTATTGTTTGAATTCAAGGCCTTGAATCAGGACCCGTCAGTTAAATTCAAACCAAGGCAAGGTCCTACAAACATAATAGGAAGGTTGGAATCATAGAATCAAAATCAAGGATTAAAACCAGCCAAGGTATCCTAGACTTGAAGTCAAGTGTTAAGGAGTAAGAGAACTCCCTGAATGAACAACTAAGAAGTAAGACCTTCTCCGTGTGAAACAAGGGGGCCAAGAACAAAAGAACTTCATCACAAATTCTACATCTTAGAATGAGAATCAAGGGTTGGTGATAATCGACAACCACGATGGTATTCAAGGTTTAAAATATCAAGGATTCAACAAGCAAGTTAAGGCCCTGGAGGTCGCGAAAGCTAAGAAGCAAGTTGTTTGAAATCAAGGATCACAAAACCAACCAAGGTATGGCAAATCCACTCTATAAACAAAGGGGTGAACCAATGATAGATTTTGATTTTGGTCAAAGTCAAAGTCTAAAGTCAAAAGTCATATTGAAGGGGCCCAGTCGACTAGGGGTGGCCGACCAGGAACCCATGGGCGTGAGGCCGACCAGGGGTGGCCGACCAGGCGCCCTTGAAGAAGATGTTGAAACCCTTGTTTTTAAATAAGGGCTTGTTTGAAAATAAGGGTCCCCTGAACGGACTTCGAACTGTCCCTGAACACTCAAAAATTGTTTGATGGCCTTCAAATTTGAGAATCAAGGACCTTTTAAGGCCCCCAACAAGCCTATGCAGGTGCCTCAGTTGTCACTTGAATTTTTGAAAAATCCTTATTTGAAAACAAGGTCTTGTTTGAAAACAAGGTTAGGGGGTGGTATTTGATAGTGTTAGTGCCCTAGAGACAATGTAGTTGTGCTTCTAGGAAAGACTATTTTGTTATTTAATGATTATGTTCCATCGATTATTCTAAGTTGATTTATTATGTCATTATTTAATGCAAAATAAATGTTAGAATAATAAATGTCCTTGGAATATGTAACACGTATTCAATATCTTTAATTATGTGACTTAAAAATGAGATTAAATGAACAGTGTTTATATTCCTAAATATCCCTAATCGAGCATTAATAATATGGGACAAATATAATGCATAAAGATTAGTATGTTTGTTGATTGATGACCATATCTCATTGGTCATAGGTGCATGTAATAATCTATATGGCACTGGATAGACCCATAGTGAGATTATACATGTTGATAATGTCATTAGAACGACTCACAGTGATAATGGTGTAATGATCCTTAGACTGGAGATCATTATATTTCTATACGAGGATTAATAAACTTTGACAACATTAAAAGTTACCTTTGACCGGGTGATGATAAAAGTGGACATCGGGTATATTATGAGACATATGAGAAATATGAATGATAGATATAGGATTTAACCCTTCTATTATTAAGAGAGATATTATTGGTCTCTTGATTGAGTGAGACTATGAAAAATGCATGGCCATGCTCAAATATTGATTTATTTTTAATAGTCTACTCATTGATCAAGGAAACCCGGATTAAATGTTGAAGAGGATGACTAAAACATGCCTCGAGTTTAATCTATAATATTTGGTTAAAGGGATTATATTACACGGAAACATTAATCACGAAAGGTTTAATTGGATCACCAATTATTATTATTACTTTGGTAGCAATGATATATTACTAGATGCCGTTCATTGTTTATAATTTTATTATTGGATATTAAAATTATTGCCAATGTAATAATAACCTAAAGGTCACACACTTAGAACGTTTAAAGGGAGTTTTAATTTAAATTAGGAATTTAAATTAAATCATTAAATTCGAAATTGGTTATTTAATTAATTGAGCTGGTCTTAATTAATTATTAAATAAAATTCATATTTAATATTAAAACCTAAATCAGATAAGTTTAGTGAATCCCAAAACAATTTAAGGTTTTAAAGCCCAATTCTCTCTCCCCTATAAATACATTGAGATGTATTGTTTAGGGTTATCTTTTGCAAAAATTCGAATTTAGCAAAACCCTAGCAGCTCTACATCAAGAGAGGCTAGAGAGAGAGAGAGAGAGAGAGAGAGAGAGAGAGAGAGAGAGGGGCATCTTTTTGGCTAGTACCGGCTCCTTTGATCGTTGGACGATTGGACGCTCGTGTGGACTACCTTAGTGACACAGATCTTGACGCAAGGGCCGTGTGGTGATTGCTTCTTGGACCTCCATCATTCCGAAATAGTAAAGCTCATAAAGGTGTGATCTCGTTTCTCCATAATCAACCATGTCTTGTATATGGATCCTACGGTTAGGCTTTCGATTTTTTTTATTTTTTACCGCTTTTTCACTCAGTTTTATTCCTCGAAACCCAACAGTATTTCACCTCCAAAACGTTCAAAAATATATGTTTCATGTGATTCTTCTTCCGTCAAGGAGATTATAATAATCCCTATCATATGGGCTCGACTTCATAATTTGAGGTTCGGATGTCACCATAGATGAAAACAAGGACTTGTTTGAAAACAAGGTCAAGGTCCAGGGGACAGTTTTTCTTGTCTGGAGCATTTAAAAATGGGTATATTCACGTTATTCTTTCCCTGTCAAGAAGATTATAAAAATCTCTATTGTATGAACTTGACTTCAAAATTTGAGGTTAGGGTTTCTCTAATCGCAGTTAGGGGGTGATTAACCTCGATTAGCGACATAACGTTTAAGGACTTCCGCTCAAAAAATAACCTATCCTAAGGTTATAGAGGGTTATCCTAGTAATCATTACCTCGAGTGTGACACCCCCAGACCCGGGGTCAGGGATCTAGGGTAGTCACGATCCATTTATTCCTCGTTGTACCTGTATTATTTACAATATATGCAATCCTCCTGCTCATGACCCCACAATATATATAATCTCAGACATACACACACACAGGTTAGAGTCTCAGAAACGAAACATTACAATCTTTGCGGAATAAAATATAGTTATTACAACACCTAAATGTTTACTGAATACTGCTGCTGGCATAATATTCTAAGTGAAGGTACATCAGCGGCTCAACCGTCTGGTTCTGGTCATAAACTTACACAAGTCGTACTTATAAATAAAGAGGACTAACAAAAGCTGCAGACTGATCCAACTGGTCCTTACTGCTCATGGAAACGCCTTGCATTTCCCACTCTCTTGCGGGCTGTGTGCCTGATCATTGGCATCCCTCTTCGCTGCTATATAATATATAAACAATAGCAAGAGTGAGCGAAAGCTCAGCAAGATAAATAAAGTATGGCATAATCTGCCTATGAATGAAAGTCTTTAGTATAACTTATACAAGACGGTTATTGTCAAAACTTCTCAATAACTCAATGAATGGATTTTATCTCTGACTGCAAAGATATTTGAAAAACAGTACTATCTTAGTACTTCAATCATTAAATACTATCTTGTATGAAAGATATATGAAACTCACATCTACCGAAGCAATTTATAAAACATGCATCCTTTATTGAAGAGTCGAAGATTCACCCTTGACAGGATTGGTTAGAAACTGGATGCAAAGACTCCCTTCGGGAAAAACAACATCAGCAGTTTTAGATACTGCCGGAAAGAATAAATAATGCTTCGTAGGAAAGAGAATTGACTTGAACTTGTGGCGGGAATTTCTCGGGCACGCCCCTACTCGATAATCAGTCGATATGCATGGGGCTCTCTTGATCAAATTTCTACATGTAGGGGATAATCCCGGTTTCCAAATCTATCCTGACCTCATCAGGGTCGTGGATGGATGACGCGCGACCTTCGCCTCTGACTCCTTTTTCTCAGTTCTTGTCTCTGAACGAATCGGCAGACCTGGAACTGAAGTAAATTCAAGTCCCCCGGGCTTCTACCCGTTCGCAGATCTTACTCGTATCCTTTGGTTACTCCCGAAATAAATGGAAGCTAACCGAAAATTTCTCATTGGCCCTTGGCCGGAATCTCAATTTGAACAGCGAATACCTCTCATGGAATCAAGATTGAATATTATATTCTTTTAACGAAATTGGAAACCCTTAGTAATAGAGTTATATTCTCAGGGTACACTTGAAGGTCTCAATAAAAAGGAATCGACAATGACTCTTGAACTCTGGATTCTCGGTCTCAAAGGAAGTGAAAGCGTTTAGATGGCTCAAGTGAGCTGATAATAATCAGGAATAAAAATTTGGGAATCCTCAAATTTTGGAAAATATTTTTGGAAGGTCAGAAAATATTTAAAGAAATATTCAAAGACCTCAAATGATTTTTAAATAAATAATACGATCTTTAAATCAATTAAAGAGATTTGAATAAATATTCAAATAATATTTATTAAATAAATCTCAAAAATAAAATAATGGTTTAAAATAATTCTCTAAAAATAAAAGAAATATTTGAATAATATTTCTCGAATTGTTTCCAAGTAATTAATACTTTATGAATATATGAATAATGTTTATGAAAGAAAAACATTATTCGGAATGAATAAAACCTTGTCCCTAGAATCCTTTTGGCTTCCCTGACAATCTCTTAATACTGACTCCCGGTCTAGAGTCAAAACAATAAGTATGCTCTTATCTCTAGAGCTACAAGGTGAACCGGTTTATAACTACTTATCTCGAAGCTAGCATATAGACCAAGAATCAAAACTCAATTTAACACGATATAACAATTATCGCAAAATGGTGTAATACTACATATGGCAAAAGCAGTATTATGCAACAATACTTCAAAAGTATAGGTTAGAAAAACTTGCCTGGTGTACTGGTCGTAGTATGGGCTCGCGACGATGTCCGATAATCAAAACAAAATCAAGAACGCACTATTAATCCCCTAGACGATCCACTTATAACTCATTTTACGTATACTTAAGCGATTCACAAGCAAGGCATTATTGGCTCATTCTAGACTCGTACTAATTCCATATTAATCGTCAAATACTTAAGTCATAAGTTTGGTTCGAAACCAATCCTCGAATTCAAGTTATACTTAAACACTTATAAGTTTGGTTTCTAAGTCGTGTTCTTAGGGGTTTTCACTTGCGAAATCTCGGCTTACGCATTTTAATAAAATTGGAAAATAATATTTTTAACTCGAAACCTTCGCACATATCTTGCTAACTGTCCTTAGCATTTTGTCACCAAATTTCACATTTTAAAACGGCTCTTAAGGGTCTCGAACATAGCATCAAAGTGGTTACATTTCTGTGATAAAATCTTTCGAACCACTTTCACTAAAACTAGCATAACTCTTAAACCGTAAACTCTTTTAATGCAGTTCTTGCTGAAAAATAAAATAGAAAACCATATATTTACAACCATAGGCATTGCTAAGTCTAGAAACTATTCTATGGTTTCGGGTAAAACTGTTTTTATGAGGCTAACGAAATTTCGTCATTACGACGGCTATAAATTGAACATTTCCATTTTACGATCACTCCAAACCAACCATCAAAGCAACCCACATATCCTCAACATACATCCATTGTTACCTTCTAAAGTCATTGGTGAGACTTAAATCCATCACCCATCATTTTAAACATTTTATTCAACTAAACAATCATAAAACCCCTTAACATGAACTTATCTTTATATAACATCAAAACCACATCAAAAACTCATATGAACTCAAAGGTGGGTTAGGGATTTTACCTTCTTGGAAGCTCTAACAATACTATCAAGTGTTTATAAACCTTTAACAAGCTCTAAATAGTCCTTAGGAGGCTTAAACCTTAAGATCAAAACAAGAAAATCATGTAAGTTACTATTCATCACTATTCATTCTCATCTTTGGAAGGATATTTGACATAGCTAGGATACAAGTTTGGAGCTCAAACTTTAACCATACCTTAGTCTCCTTATTAACTTTCATTTAAGCCATAGATCATAATTTTTGAAGCTTGGAAGCTAGGGTTTTGAATCCCTATTTAAGGAAATAGCCGAATAGCTTTTTTTATGATGGTGGTGGTGTTTTTCTCTCTTGCTCTTGCCTTGACTAGTTGATATATGTTTTGCGTGATATTTGTGATGTTAATATGCTACTAATACTCTTCTAATTACATGTCTCAAGTGTCCATGGTGCATGAGAAAAATGGTGATGTATATCCTTGTTGTCTTGCTCTTGTCCATACACCTCATCACTTCCTTTTTCTTTTCTTTTCTTAATTTCTTCTCCCACCAATTTATCTTGATATATAACCCTAGATGCTCATGCAAAGTTTTCAATCTCGTTACGTATTTAATCCATAATTTGTTTCGCGTTCGCTTCATCGCTTAATCTCGTTCTAAAGTTCTAGCGATTTCTAGAACGTTCGTTATTCTAACTCGAAGGTTTTCGTTCTAAATCCTCAAATCGTATTTAATAAAATATAGTCCTTGAATCCTTTATAATAATTCACTTGTCTTGATCGCAATAATAAGATCTTCACTGCTTGGTCAAATTTTCCATAAAAATAAAGTTTGGATTTTCTGAATTCCGATCGTGTTTACATACACTTATTTACTTAGCAGATTACTCGTATAACTTCGAAATATCCATTTCCTATTTAGTACATAGAGCCACATGAAAAATTTCTCAATTCTCAAAATCACTATTCATCCATGCAAAGTACTATTCATTCATAAAAAAAATTCTCAAGTACAAAAATTAGGGTTATTACATCGAGGAGGAATTAATTAACCTTCATTAAGGTCTCTATAGCCCCGTTTAGGATTGTTTAGCCCTGAATAGGGCAGAATTAGCATCTTTTGCTCAATAATTAGCCTATGTTAAGGATTATGAGCAGCAACCACCTGGTACCCCAACTTAGGTAAGTTAAGGGTAATTAGTCACTAATGAACTTACGATAAGGGATCTCATGCACGAATTGCACTCGGGTTAGTGTTTACGAGCTCGAAATAGCACTAACCCTATTCCCGAAAGGCCCAGAAACCCTAAGAAAGGGGTCCGAGAGGCCAAGGAATGTTTGACTCTCCTAAGTATTAAATTTGGAAAGAATTTTAGTTAAAATCGTTGTAAATGTGTAGGTCGCTCCATGTTTTACTATAAAACGATACCCGGGAAGGGCCGATATGACCTTAACTTTTACGAAAATAAGTTTTCCCAGAAGTTGGGGGGCAAATGATGCGGGTGAAAAATAATCCCTAAAAACATATTCAATGTTGCATTTATTGGCCCACTAATGAGGCCCGAAATCCTAGTTGAGCATTAAATTCGTGATCAATGATTAAGCCCGAGAAACAGCCCAAACCGGGGATGCCCAGTATAAGCTTGTTTTCTTACATGGGCCTGATCCGAGACCAACACAATATTTCGAATCAAGTCCATGAATGACACCGACTCCTTGTGTAAATCCAAGAACGGGGCTTGTCCTCCAAGACAACTAAGTCCATTTGGAACATTCTAGAATTGATTCAAGGCGGTGACTTGCCCACCAAGTCACCTAACCCTACCCCGATTCTAAGGCTCTCAACGCCTATATAAAGGGCCTAACCCCTCATTCTCAGAACTACGTTTTTGGCTTGATTCTCAATCTCGAGATACGTAGGCATTCTGTGAGGATCGACTAGTCTCGAACGCAGAAACAGCCATTAAAGCTTGAAGCTCACCAACCCTTGTATTTAATACATACAAAACCCTAGCCGCAATTTACAAACCCTCGTTTTTATTCCACAATAATATGAATTTTATTAAATTGAGAATTTGAATATAACATAATATAAACTCAAAGAATGAAAGTTGTAGAGCACGAAAAGACCTTTCCGAAAAGTCCAGAATCAACGAATTCCGACTTACGATGAATTAACTATGAATTTTACAAGACAGTTGATTTTTGTGAAGAATAGACCTACGAATTTTGTAAATAAAGATGAGGAAGGAGAATATGATGTATTTATAATGTTACAAAACCTTATGTCTAAACCTACAAGTTATCTGTATTCAAATCCGATCCATATTTTAGGCCCAATTAAGCTAAACCAATTTTAAATCCTATTTATTATCTAATTTTAATCCTTTTTATTCTCTTATTATTTATTATTATTATTCTAAAAATTACGGGATATTACATTCGGATATAAAGGGATTGGAAAAAGATGAGAAATCGGTGGATCTAATTCGATAAGATGATTGTCCCGACATTAGATTATTTTGAAAAATTTAAAATTACTAGTCCCCACACACATATAAAGCACCGACGTCATACTTCTCAACATGATCCACAATTATGGTAAATAGATAAATAGATAGATCTGGAGAACAGATGATAAGGCTTCATATTAGCAAATTACAAAATTGTAATCATTTTTCTTCCATTTTTATAATCAAATAATTAATCAAAACATAAATTCACGATAACAAATTACAAAGTTTAATAGATAATGTACAAATAAATTTAACATAATTATTATAAATAATATATACATAATTATTACAAATAAGAGACACGTGTCAACAACAACAAAAACATGTATAAATGTCATCTCTTGAGTTTTTTAAAATGGTAAACACAATGGAGAAAAATGAACGGTACTTTATATATAGAATATTAAATATACCATTAGTTTACATGTGTAAAATGACACTTTTAATAAAAAAATTATAATGTTTTAAAAAATAGAAATACACTTAAATACACATAATATTCAACATTGATATCTTTTATTATAATATCTGAATCTACCCAAGTATACAGTTAGACGTAATTATCCAATAAAAAAATTTTGAATTATTTTAGAACCAATTAGAGGTCATTCCAAATTTTTAGACAAATCATATTATAATAAAAGTTTTCCATATTTATCATTTTTATCCTATTATACTAACCATGTTTAGTTAACAATTCTAATTAAAATATAATAGTTAATTGATTTAACATATTCATATATTTCATATTTTTTAATGTTAAAAAACAAATATAATAAATTAATATAAAATTAAAATCAATCAGGATTATACATAAATATAATATTAAGCGATTTTTTCAATTTTAATTTTTCACTTTTTGATTTACAATTACTCATAATTATATTATTATATATTGCAGATTAATTTATAAATATATATAAGAGCAAATTAGAATTTACCACTAAAAATAAATTAATAATATCATTCTCATCCTAATTTATTTATCTTAGTTACTTAACAATTTAATTGTTTTGAAATACAAAATTTATTTATTTAGTACATGCATATATTAAATATTTTTTAAAGTGATAAAATATTTACTAACTTTTAAATATCAAGTATTTAATATAAATATATTTTTTTAATACATGAGTCTATTTTATCTATATTACATAATATAGTATTTTAAAAACCAATTAAAATATTAAAATGAATTTCAAACTAATTATCTTTAACAATTTACTTATCAATTGTTTTTAGTTATGCAATAATTAATAGGATAAACAAATTCACCTGACAATATATTTGAATTATTCAAAAATACTAAATATACTCTCAAATAGTATTAGACATTATTTGGTGTATAAATTATCACACTACAAAGCGCAACAATTCTTATAAATCAATTTTTTTTAAAGATAATTAATTTATCAACAAAAGGGCATACGACATCTACAAAAATAATCAAAAATTTCAAATTTTCTTATAAATCGTTATTTTTTAAGGTAATTAAATCATCAATAAAAATATCATACAACATATACAAAAATAATCAAGATTGGACAAACACATATTAAAATAGATCATATCAAGGTTTCTTTCATCCAAACTACGATCGTTGATCAGATCTTAAATTATGGTACATTACTCGCTTATATCATTAAAATATATAGCCTTTTTGGCGAAATAATCAAACAATTTATTGTAATCGTGAGGAAAATATATATCTAATTTATCAAAACATATTCGAACAACCGACCATAACTACGATTCTATATTATCTAAATCAATGAACCAATATAACAAAATCCTGTAGATCTAAGATTCCGGATGCCAAAATAAAGTAACACAAGAAAAATATATTTATTGAAAAATAAAGTAACACAAGAAAAAGAAATGGAAGTTATCATTCACAAGGACAAAGTATAAATCCAATATATCAGTGGATAAAACCTACAAATGGGTTACTAGACTCTCAATAAAGAGAGATTTTTACTGGAAAAAAAAAAAACAAAATCAAGGAAAACAATAAAAGAGGGGCTTATCATCAACCAAAGCTGATATCAGTCCCTAAACCTTAGTTTAGCATTTTTTTTGGAGAGGAGCAGAGAGAGAAACGACTATAGCCTTTGTTATAAAAATCACTATTATTGATAATTAGATAGGTCAATACATAAAATTATATATTTTTCTAATAAAAGGAGCCCTTTTTAATTTTTTATTTTTGAATTAAATTAATAGTATTCAATTCCCATATTATAATCTAAGAACAGACATATCAAATTCCCTTGGTTGGTTGATAATATATATTTTTTATATCAACAAAACTTTAAATATAGATAAAAAAAACTTAATAATTTGGTAGATAGATTCTAAAAAACAAAGATATTTATTAGTTTTGTTTTGCTTAAACAAAACAAATGTATCGGGTTTCGATATTGGATCGGCTTTCGGATCGAATATCGGTTTTGTACAACTGAAATCCAAATCCAAATCGAAACTATTTCGGGTTTAAAACTTAATCTAAACCTGAATCCAAAAATCCGGGTTCGACACATCCAAAATTTTGGGTTTTGGATCGGGTACCATTAGATCGAATTAATTTGTCGCCCCTATTTATGAGTAAAAGAAAACTAATATTTAATTTACCATTTTCTAATAGAAAAAAAATCAACCTTCAAACTCCTGAAGTAAATATACACATTTTAAGTTGTCATTAAAAACAAGTTTACGGCAATCAGCATAAACTCTAACAATCATATATTACTCTAAAATGGGATATATTATATGTTTGGTTGATTTACAATGTTTATTTTTCTATAGTAAATCGGTTTACTAATAAAAGAATATACAATTTGTAAAAATGATATTGAACAAACACATATGAAACTGAGCACGATTGGATAGCCCAAGTGGTAAGGGCTTATCCTTTATTGTCCTAGGACCTGGGTTAGATACTTGCTCATCCCGAGATTTTTCTTAGAACAGATACTCAATTGTAAGGGTACAAGCCTAATTATTCAAAAAATAAAATACACATATGAAACTAGATTAGAAAAAAGTTTTCTTTATCAAAACTAAGTTCGTTTAATGGATTTTACACAATAGAGATGCTTTCTCACATTGCTGAAACATGCAACCCTTTTTTGAGAGACAACCTAATGATTATAACGGTCGTGAGAAATAAGTTTCTATGAATCTTCAATATGTATTCGAAAAATTGATCACAATCCATACAAATTTTTGATTGGATTAATATGATAAAAATTCTAGAAACCCACAATACTGCATATTTAAATATACCAAATTTCCAAAAGAACAAAACATAAAATATGGGTAAAAAACTTATGAACTTGGTAGAAAGATTCCGAAAAATGAGAGAAATCAAATGAAAAATAAAATAAAGAAAAAATATTATTGCAATTGATATAAAATGACAAATAAGTAATTCTATACTTAAATTAATTATATTCTCATGAAATTTTCTTTTTTTCTAGATAATGATTAAAATAATATGTTTATATTAATTAATTAATTAATATTACCATTCGGTGCGTAGCACGGGTAGAACGCTAGTTAAATTATAAAAATTGTTTTTTGTAGATAAACTACATGCCAATATAAAAAAATAATACAACAATTATAAGAAGATGGAAACTAACGCCCATACGAAAATCATAAAAACAAATAAATATCTGTAAGATTTATATCACATATTTTCTCCCAATGATTTATATTTTTTCAAAACAATATTTTTTTGTTAAAACTTAATATAATTTATCAAAATTTCTATGTAATTTTATTTACATATTTACTTATTATTTTTTAACTGTTGAATTTGTTTTGCCATACAACTTACACCTAATCAGTTTAATATATATAAACATAGTTCTTGCAATGATCATAATAATATAATATAACTAGTTTTTATAATATATACAAGTCATGTTGAATATTTATAGAATTTTCATCTAGATAATTCATGTATATATTTATTAGAAGTCATTTTCTTGAATCTATATTATCTATACTATTTTATAAAAGACGAAACATTAAAGATTTTGGTACGGAACGATACTTACCTTATTTAATTATTTTACTATATTATTCTTAATTATTTTACTTAAATATAAAACATAAAACACAATTTTTTCCCAAAATATATCCAAATCAATGCAAAACACAATAAATATGAGAATAAATTCATTATATATATATATATATATATATATATATATATATATATATATATATATATATATATATATATATATATATATATATATATATATATACTAGTTGACTAAGCCGCGCTTCGCGGCGGCCTTATAACATTTTTTTAAAATTTAATATTAAGTTATTTATCAAAACAATCCATAGAAATATATCTATAATATCAATATAAATTGGTGAACACAATATTGTATAAATTAAATATACATAAATAAAAAAATAAATTATTCATATATTTTTTCAAAAAAATATTTTTTTGTTAAAACTTAATATAATTTATTAAAATTTCTATGTAATTTTATTTGCATATTTACTTATTATTTTTTAACTGTTGAATTTGTTTTGCCATACAACTTACACCTAATCAGTTTAATATATATAAACATAGTTCTTGCAATGATCATAATAATATAATATAACTAGTTTTTATAATATATACAAGTCATGTTGAATATTTATAGAATTTTCATCTAGATAATTCATGTATATATTTATTACAAGTCATGTTCTTGAATCTATACTATCTATACTATATTATAAAAGAAGAAACATTAAAAATTTTGGTACGGAACGATACTTACCTTATTTAATTATTTTACTTTATTATTCTTAATTATTTTACTTAAATATAAAACATAAAACACAATCTTTTCCCAAAATATATCCAAATCAATGCAAAACACAATAAATATGAGAATAAATTCATTTAATATATATATATATATATATATATATATATATATATATATATATATACACTAGTTGACTAAGCCGCGCTTCGCGGCGGCCTTATAACATTTTTTTTAAATTTAATATTAAGTTATTTATCAAAACAATCGATAGAAATATATCTATAATATCAATATAAATTCGTGAACACAATATTGTATAAATTAAATATACATAAATAAAGAAATAAATTATTCATATATTTTTCTATACCGCTTTTGGTTCACGATTTTTTTGGCCGACAGCCGTTATATATATTATAAAAATATGATTACATTTTTTATACCGCTTTGGTTCCTTGATCTTTTAGGCCGACACCCGTTGTATATCTTATAAAAATACTAAGCATACACAATAATAAAATTTAAATGCCAAAATCATCTTTGACTTTGATTTAGCGATTTTGTCTCAAAAAATTTTATGTCGATACTTATTGTATATTATAAAGATAATAAATGTATACAATAATAAAAATTTAATTATTAAAATTTTCTTTAACTTTAATTTTGGTTACGTATCATGAACTTAGTTGAGAAGAAGATGCTCTCAAAAGCACTTGTAGCATAAATTGAAAGCCAACCATCTCAATAAATAATTTAAGAAGCAAATAAGGAATTAAAACAATTCACGTAGCTCTAAACAAAACATAAAACCTTAATTATGAGTCGATATAATCTTTTTCTTAAAAAAGAGCTTTTAAAAGGTGCTAAATTTTCTTCCAGCTTATTACATTACACTTCTAATAAATTAATCTCTTCAATTAATGAGTATAAACTGTTTGTTAGTTTAATCCTGTAAGATAATACAACAAATTTTTCATTAGAAAAGGATCCGATGTATCTCAATTCTCAAGACACTATTAAAATAAATTATATTATGTGCATATAATATCATGGTGTTTATGTTTATAATGATTATTGTTTTACGCCACCTAAAGTGTGGTTATGTATTACCTGGCTTGTTGAATCTTTGGATGAATAACTTGTACAAATCCTGCATAATTACGAACTTAATAAATTTTGAAAAATGTGTATAATGAAAAGGACATAATCATGTGTACGCACAAAATCAGCAAAACAGAAAGCAAACAAAAATGAAGAGAAGAAATTAAAAGTACCTGCAACACAAAAAGAGAATCATATCGATTCAGTAAAAACATCTTAATAAAAGAATTTAACGCATACTAAATAAAAACATGGGCACAAAATTGACTTCTTGTTTCTCGTTTCTCAGCCTGTTTGGCAACATGACATTAAGTCATTCAGGTGCTTTAAGTCATTCCTGAACTGTTTGTCTACTGTGGCTTTAAGCCGGTTTTAAGTTAAAATACTGCTTTAAGCCATAAGTTCCATTTAGGTACTTTTGACTTATGACTTATGAATTTTTTTTTCACAATTCTTGTAAAGCTTAAATATCATGAATTTAATTTTTTTTTAAGTCAAATTTCACTTTAAACCAAAATTATTAAACCCCCATTTAACTTTAAGTAAAATTACCCAAACACTTTCATTCAACTTAAAGTAAACAACTTTACTTTCTCCTTTAAGTTAAAAATATCCCCATTAAGTCAAAAGTAACTTATTTTAAGCAATCCCAAACACCCTTTCTATCTTGTGCATTAGTGTTTACCAAATCCCTGAAATAATAGAAAAAATCATTAGAGCACGTAACTTAATAAATCTATCTGACCAAAGTTGCTTTCAAGTATATATAATGATGAGAAAATATAAAATTTTAATATATTAGTAATAAAATTTGATTAGATTTATGATTTGTTGGGCTTGCCTTTTATAAGTATATTTTATCTACAAAATAGGAGGTGAAGAAGGAAATTCTAATTTTTATAAATTAAGATAGAAGAGCTCTAAAAAATAAGATAAATATAGATAAATGAAGAAGGCAATTTGGCTGGCTATCTTTTTTGCTTTTGGCACTTGGATGGCTGAGAATATTTTTTGACATTTTGTCTGGCTATAATAAAATTTTTAAGCACTTGAGGGGCTTCCGTCAAAACGCTAGTAACGCCGTTAAACGTCAGGGGTAAATGTGACTTTTCAGCATGTTTGTTCTTGAGCATTCTTGAAGATCAAACAGCCTTTTGAAGGTGATTCTGAAATTCAAATCCTTCATATGAGTAATCAAATCGAATCTCATGCTCTGTACTACATGTTTATGTGTGTGTATATATTCGAATATGCTTTGTTCGTGATTTCATAATTTTCGGATATTAATTCGAATTTCTTGAATTTGGTGTTGCTTTTATGATGATTTGTTGTTTATGTGGTTAGTGTCTATACATTGTTTATGATCTCAGGAATTTTATGATGATTTTTAATTGATTTTTCGTGTACTAAATATGAAAAACGAGTTTTGGTGGGGGTGAACTTTGATTTCGAATTTCTGGGTTCTTGGTTAATTGGTTGTTGTTATTGATGCTTGGAATAGATTGTGGAAGTCATAAGCTTCGTTTTGATATATAGAACTCGTAGTTTGGTGTTGGATTTAGGTTCGCCGGAAAAATCGAAGAAGCTCGCCGGAAAATCTTGGCCGGTTTCTGCATTTTGGGGTTAAATCCTAACGGTGCTTGACGGCATCCCCTCAAGTGCTTAAAATTTTTATTATAACCAGACAAAATGTCAAAAAATATTTTCAGCCATCCAAGTGCCAAAAGCAAAAAAGATAGCCAGCCAAATTGCCTTTTCCTCTTGAATTAATTAAAAGTAGACGTTGAAATATTATGATCAAGTACAATGAGAAGGTAATAACAATAAATTAACAATTAACATTAAATAAATATTGAGGGAATGGTAAAAGTTCAAACCTTTTGTTCCAAGTTTCTCAAGTGC
Source organism: Saposhnikovia divaricata (assembly GCA_036435485.1). Lineage (NCBI taxonomy): Eukaryota > Viridiplantae > Streptophyta > Magnoliopsida > Apiales > Apiaceae > Saposhnikovia > Saposhnikovia divaricata. Next base: position 60,125,208 of record CM071595.1, on the reverse strand, counting down.
TTCTACTTCTCAAACAGAAAGATCTCCTAATTCTTATTCACACGATCAGGTCTGTACCGAGATCATTAACAAAAAAAATACAAAATCCAAAGCAAAAAATAATTAATGGTTACCAATAATCCATAATTAAATAAAATAAGAATGAATAAAAAAATTAAAAGAAAGTAGACAAAGACAAAAGTAATTTAATGAGTAACCGAGATGAATTTAAAAAATTGAATAAGCGAAAAATTTGAACGATACAATACGTTCACGTTGTCTTTACTCTTCCAAATCAAATTATCGATTCACCGTGAAACCAACAACCTTAATTTACATATAAAAAATCACATGTTAGTAAAAAATTGATTACACAAATCAACAAATACATGTTAATCGACTATTTCCTTCCTTAAAATTTAGGACATTAAAAAGGAAATTTAATTTTTAATATTTGAATTAGAGGGCTGAATTTGGACCTAAAAAAGGAAATTTTGATATTTCAGTTATAAATATTTCTTATCCAGTTTAAAAAAGGTTTCGATTTTCTTTTCTGAAAAGTAGGAGTTAAAGAAGGAAGTTTTGATTGGGTTTATAATTTGATTTCGAATATGTTAATGTTAAAAAAGGAAGTTTTGACTTCTTTTTTAAAAAATAGGAATTATAGAAGGAAGTTTTAATTTTAATTATTTAAAATTGAGGAGCTCTAGAAAAATAGATAAATATGATTCGGGCGATTTTAGAGCTCCACCAAACGCCCGGGAAATTTCCTTTATATATATATATATATATATATATATATATATATATATATATATATATATATATATATATGGGCTTAATGATCCTATAGTTAAGTCATATTTCAATACAAAAATAAGGGTATTTTTGTAAATACAGGGGAGTGAATTCTTTTATTACAAAAATGCCATCTAACTTTTGCATATAAAATGCAAATGATTTTAGGTAATTTTCTTACAGTTAACTTTTTTTTTTTTTTGCTAAGCAGATAGGATGATATTAATAAAACAGGCCTTGCCTGAGAACTACAAACCACAGTAAACAAAACCCAAGGAAGCAGACATCACTTAATTAACGTACTAGATAAAGCTCAATACTACACAAACAAAAGATTCATACTTCCCCCAGGAAATTCCATGACATTTTTCTATATATATATATATATATATATATATATATATATATATATATAGAAATGAGGAGGTTCAAAAGAGAACCTAATTAAGTGAGAGAACCAGAGAACCACGATCTTTACCATTCATTTCTTTTTAATCCTATGGCCATTAATATATACATATCAATTAGTATTTTTTTTATTTTATGCAAAAAGGATATAGTATTAGAAAACTAAAAATACATATATATCTTCATTATATAAAGAACAATAAAGAACACCTCATATTTAATTCAATATAAGAGTTCCGTCATGACACCCAATACAAAAAGTTCTTATTTTTTTATCTTCTATCCATTTAGCAAAAAAAAAAAAACTGTTAATGATGACATCAGCCGTGACGTCATCATGAACAGTGATATTTTCAAAAACTTTTTTTTAATTTTTTTTTGCTGAATGGATAGAAGATAAAAAAAATAAAAACTTTTTATATTGGGTGCCCCTGGCGGGGCCAATGGATCTATTGGAATAAATGATTTTATAGTGTTCTTTATTGTTTGAGTGTTCTGTATGAAACAAAGGCCTATATATATATATATATATATATATATATATATATATATATATATATATATATATATATATATATTATACATCAATCTTACCATGTTTAAAAAGATTTCTTGAAGATTGTGCGAAGATTGATCATCACCATTTTTCATAATTAACTCATTAATTAATTCAATTAAAATTGTCAACATAATTCCTTTCATCACAAACCTAAACATGGAAAGATGATCTGTAACTGTAACGGCAACCAATGGATGCGAAACCAGACTTTCAAGGGTAACACTACATAAAATGCATTTTAGTGAGATTCTTTAAAGTGATCTCTAATATTTTAATTATAATTTTAATATTTTATAATAAATAGAAATCAAATTTTCGAAGGAATCTCAAAAAGATAGTAAATAAATTAATATATTGATTTGAAACACGTAAGAAAATCTTGGTGCATTTTATAAAATTTTTTCATGTAACTTAATTTTAAAAGAAATGTATAAATTTTCTTTTGAAAAAATAAATATATAGAAATATTGTGTAATACATCAAGATTCTCTTAGGTGTTTTTTTAATTTTATTGATTGGGAACATGAATCTTGATATATTACATAATATTTTTATATGTAACTTAATTTTTAAAAAAATTGTGTAATTATTTTTTTAAAGAAAACAATATATAGAACTATTATGTAATACCGAGATTCTCTTAGATGTTTTTTTAATTACTTGAAATCATAATATTACTTTATCAAATATTTATATTAAGATTTGTTTAAATATTTTATTGATCTAAAATAAGTTTCGAATATAGTTATGTACAAGTACGATGTTATAAATTATTTATGGAACATTTAAAAATATTTTTTTCGAATTCTAGAACTTAGGATAATGGAGAATAAATTTTAAATGATACATTGAAACACGCAATAGAAAATTAGTATATTAGATGATATTTTTATATGTAACTTATATTTAAAAGAAATGTTTAGTTTTTTTTTAAAAAAAGTGAAATATATAAAAATATTATGTAATACACCAAGATTTTCTTAGGTGTTTTGTTAATTATTTAAAAATTGTAATATAATTTTATTAGATATTTACATTTAGATTCTACTAAATATTTTTATAGCATGTCTTTTAAAAAATTTCTCGAAGGAATTTCAAAAACATAATAAAAGAAAATAAACTGATATATTTACTTGAAACACGTAAGAAAATCTTGGTGCCTTTTATAATATTTATACATGTAACTTAAATTTAAAAGAAATGTATAATTTTTATTTTGAGAAAATAAATATATAGAAATATTATGTAATACACCAAGATTGTCTTAGGTGTTTTTTTAGTTTTTTTTCGTTTTTCTACTATATCATAAATTTTTTAAGATATTTCATAATAATTTTTCAATGGTCAATTCAAAATTATTATAATTGAAACTTTTAATATGTGTTATATCAATCAATATCAATATCAATATCAATATCAATATCAATATATTTCTAATGTCTGCTAGTATTGCATTTTGAAAATTACTGCTTTTATCCTTCGTTTTTTTAATCTTCTTTATCTCTTTGATGCCCTTTTTTGTCATTACACAGGAAAATTACTGCTTTTATCCGTTATTTTTTTAACATTCTTTATTGTTTTGATGTCCCTTTTTGTCATTACACATCATTTGGAGCTACCCAATTTAGATTGGATCGACCCAAATCTAAATTTATACTATTTTCTATCATTACAAAACATTTGGATTGACCCAATTGGATTGACCCAAATCTAAACCTCTAATATTATCCTTCATTTTTTTATTAATAATATAATTAATGATAATTAGTTGATTACCTTTTTCAATTAAAAGATTTTTATTTATAATTTATATGATATTACCTTTTATAAATACCTAAAATATCATATCTTCCAATCAATAATTTTTTTCTCTCTAATCAGCATTTGGAGCAATCCAATTGGATCAACCCAAATCTAAACCTCTACTATTATCCTTCATTTTTTATTAATAATATAATTAATGATAATTAGCTGATTGCCTTTTTCAATTAAAAGATGTTTACTTATAATTGATGATATTACCTTTTATAAATACCTAAAATATCATATTTTCCAATCAATGATTTTTTTCTCTCTAATTAAAACACGTTGACTTTTAATTTAAAACATAATATTGCAATAATTAATACATACCCAAAAATATGACATCATATTTCTAACCACTAACAAAATATAATAAAAATTCGTATACAACGAATAATATCCGTTAGATTTTTAGTTAAAAATTAGAACGGTTAGATCTATTGATTAAATATATTACGTGATTAAATTTATTTACTAAAATTTCAAGGTTCGAATTTTTATAAATACCTAAAATATCATATCTTCCAATCAATAATTTTTTTTCTCTCTAATTAAAACACGTTGACTTTTAATTTAAAACATAATATTGCAATAATTAATACATACACAAAAATATGACATCATATCTTCTAATCACTAACAAAATATAATAAAAATTCGTATACAACGAATAATATCCATTAAATTTTTAGTTAAAAATTAGAACTGTTAGATCTAATGATTAACTATATTACATGATTAAATTTATTTACTAAATACATTAAATGCATACCCAAAAATATGACATCATATCTTCTAACCACTAACAAAATATAATAAAAATTCGTATACAACGAATAATATCCGTTAGACTTTTAGTTAAAAATTAGAACTGTTAGATCTAATGATTAAATATATTACATGATTAAATTTATTTACTAAATACGTTAAATGCATACCCAAAAATATGACATCATATCTTCTAACCACTAACAAAATATAATAAAAATTTGTATACAACGAATAATATCAGTTAGATTTTTAGTTAAAAATTAGAATTGTTAGATCTAATGATTAAATATATTACATGATTAAATTTATTTACTAAAATTTCAAGGTTCAAATTTTTATAAATACCTAAAATATCATATCTTTCAATCAATAATTGCTTCTCTCTAATTAAAACACGTTGACTTTTAATTTAAAACATTATTATCCTTCATTTTTTTATCTTTCTTTATTTCTTTGATTCTCCTTTTTGTCATTACTCAAATCTATCTCTGTCATTTTTCACCTTCAAGTCCAAGCCACTCAAATCTTCACACTGCTGGATTTTTACGCACTTTTCAGATTTGAAAGCTGGGTTTTTCACCAAATTAACATCTCAACCCCCTGAAGTAGGGTTAAGTTATGTGTACTAGACCTCCGTATGGGTCATATATGTTTGGTTCCGGTTTTAGTTTGGCCATAAGAGTTAAGTTTTTATTGATTTCACAGTATTAAAAATTAGACAGGATAATATTTGTTTGGTTTTGATTTTGGTTTGGAATTTAAGAATTAAAGTTTTAATGAATTACCCGATGTTATAATAATATACATGACACCAGAAAGGTACCTTTAAAATATTTGCTTGGCCTTTCAATTTTCGCTTTTACATGTCATAATAACAAAGGTAGTTGGAAAGATTACCAGTTAATAACATTGACACAGTACAGACCATACTATTTGTAAATAATCTTGGGACTCAATTTGATACTTATAGACATTATTTTGTTTTCAAGCAAGTTTATGGTCTTTATGGATTTGTTCAACTTAAGGTTCATGGGGTAGACATGCTACGTACCATAAGGTCTTATGGAATAACATACTTTTTATCGGATGTCTCCGAAGGGACTATGGAATAGCATACTTAGAAGCTCAGACCCACGTCACAAGCCTCGCCCTCTGGGTCAGGCAACATTGCTCTTATTTATGCTCTAAATATCTTCTTTACTCACGTTCAATTTCACTTCATATATGATCTCATATTTAGCACTTTCACTTGAGCTCCATATTAAAATATTAAAGCACTAATTTTTCCCTTTTTCAGTTTAGTTGTCTTTTTGAGAGAGAATATGTAGTGAAAAATGTGATTGTTATAATTTGTAATCATGCATTATTTGAAGATAAAAGTGAATAAGTGAGCTTCTTGCGGAGACCTGTGTTTTTGGTAAACAGTATTATCCTTCATTTTTTTATCTTCTTTATTTCTTTAATGCCCCTTTTTGTCATTACACAGCATTTGGAGCGACCCAATTTAGATTGGAACAAAAAATTCTATTATGATATTGTACTTATTTTCAGTAATGTTATAGTACTATGATTGCATCTCCAGCCTTTCTCTTCTCCTCCAGCTACATAATTTTAAATATTGAAAACAAAATACAATACAAGAAGAAGTTTGCATTTATAAATATAGATTACAAGCAGAGAGAGATGTTTAGTTACAGATAGACTACATAGTAACAACATAAGTGATAAAAAGAAAGATGTTAGTTACACATAGACTACATAGCAACACATAAGTGATAAAAAGAAAGATGGTCCACATGATGATCAAGCTAATGAAGTATTCCCTCCATCTCTAAATAAGTTTCCTGTTTTGACTGGACACGTTTGCCAACGCACACTTTTGATCGTTAATATCTTGAATTTCGATCTTATTAGTATTAAATATAAAAACTTCACTGTATTAAACCACTCATAAATACGAATCCAACAAGATCACTCATGACTATATTTGGTCTTATAGATTAGACGTAAATTAGTAATTTATCTCATGTTATGAACAGTCCCGACATTTCAAACGAGCAACTTAATATGAGACTGAGGGAGTATTGAAGTAATTAACAAGCCTGAACCACATAAGCAACTTCCATTTTATAGGTATTGTTTATCATAATGTGGGTAATGGGTTTATGTATGCCCATTAATTTTATTTTTGGTCACCCCTCTAAGTTGATCAGAAAAAAATTAACAACCCATCAAAATAAGTAGTTTAAAAATATATTCAAATTCAAATTATTATATTCGTTTCAATGAGAACATACTTTTAATATAATAAAGTCAATAAAAAAAATTAAACAATTTCAGAAAGCGAGAGTCATGGTGAAAGACCTTAATTTGAGCATAAACTATAAATCTATTAGAATATTTATCTGATATTTTGTCTTACTTATTTAATTGTATAATTTACTTATTTTTAATAAAAGAATCTATATTAATAATATATATACACTGTATTTTTATACATGAATTTACTAATACAGTTTAATGGTCACGCTCTGGTGAGAATGAGAAAAGTGAGAACATACATATTCACTACATTTCAAGTTATTTTAAAGGGCCCCGCTAGGGGCATCTTCACAAAAAAAACTTATAATTGTACCCTCTATCCATTCATAACAAAAATTAACAAAAAAAAAAATTAAAAAGAGAACAGTGAGAACACACATATTCGCTACATTTCAAGCTATTTTAAAGGGCCCCACTAGGGGCACCTTCACACAAAAGTTTTATAATTCTACCCTCTATCCATTCATAAAAAAATTAACAAAAAAAAATAAAATTTGCTTGAAATGCGGTCTCATTGTTCTCCAACATTTACATATTATATTAACTATGAGGTCTCATAGTTAATATAATATGTTCTTGATATTATATGAGGTTTAATGTTTTGTAGCCATTGAGGGTGAAGGGATTATCATTTCCGCATTTGAATAATGAAGACAATTTATTATTGTTTTCAATTAGAGAACAATATTTGTAAAAATATTTATTACTTTTATTGCAGATTTTGATGGATTAAATAAATTTTTAACATTGTTAAAATAGAATTGTTTGCTACTTTTTTATATAAATTTTAGCATATCATTATTTTATTAAATACTTATATAACTGTATATAATATCTTTCTAAGAATTGATTATTTATACAATTGAATACAATATCTTTTTAAGAAATCAATAAAATATGTTAAATTTTTGGTATTGTAAAATTAAATTAAATAATATGTTTTAAGAAATCAATCAAATTTGTTAACTTTTTGGTATTATCAATTTAAATTAAATAAGATGCCGTGTATGGCCAAAAATAAAAAATAAAAAAAATTAGATGTCGTGTAGGAAGTACGGGCAATATGCTAGTTTATTCTAATATTTGTTATTTTAATTTATACACCATTTAAAATTTGTTATAAAATTTGTTATAAAATTTGTTATAACAAAACATAAAAGAGAATCTTATTAAAATATACACCATTTAATTGTTATAAAAACAGATCACCAAGATCTAAGAGTGATATATACTCCTTCTGTCCCTCTCATTTTTTTACATTTATTTCACTGCTTGACACGCATTTTAAGGCTTCTAAAAAGTATAGTTCCATAACTTATTTTAAAAATATTTTTTTTGTATAAAAATAGAACAATTCTATTTTTATACAAAAAAAGAAAATTTTAAAAATAAGTTATGAAACTATTCGCAAAATGCACCTTAAAATCCATGTCAGAATTACGTCCCCCAAGGTAAAGAACCGAGGGGGACAGAGGGAGTATGTTTTTTTGGAAATAGATAACAATTTAATGAAATCATACAATAAAGATTTATTGTATTTTGATGGACATATTTTTATATGGAAGGTTCTTGATTGTTAGATTTAAAATTCAAATTTTAAAAGATGTATGCTAAATTTAAAATGAGGTAAGCTTACACATGTACAACCTATATATTTTAAAGAATCTCAAATATAAGTAGGAATATTTTAATTTCAACCTATATATTTTAATTTTCATTCAAAATTTTTTTTAAAATATATTTTTAGGAATATTTTTTTTTAAATTAACAAATTTTGAGATTCTTTAGGGTGTTTTGCATAATATAGAATGTTAATTTGTTACCCGTTACTCCCTCCATCCCATCCAATTGTTTACACTTTTCAAGAATTGTTCGGCACGCATTTTAAGATTCATTTTAAGGATGGTTCCATAACTTATTTTAAAAATTTTCTTTTTTTGTATAAATATTCAATGTTTACATTTTTATACAAGAAAATAAAATTTTAAAAATAAGTTATGGAACGATCTTGAAAATGCACCTTAAAATGCATGCCATACACCCTTTAAAAAGTGTAAACAATTGGGTGGGATAGAGGGAGTATTTATTTTTGAGATTCCGAAATGTATTTGAAAAAGTTATATCATTTTTAAATAGTATATTCTTAATATTTTTGAGATTCTTTAAGATATTTAATTTATAATTATTAAGATTCTTAAAAAACACTTATTGAAACACTTGACAACTATTTTAAAAAAAGCATTAATATCTTTTTTAAATTTTTTTTTTGGAAAATATATTTCATTTTTTGTAGTTTTTAGATTTATAGTGAAATTCATTAAAATATATTTAATACATATTGGCAATGTGAGAATCCGTAAGTGTTTTAATAAATATTTATTTATCAAATTTTAGAAGAATAAGTACATTTTTATCGAATCACTTAATGGAATCTTCAGTATCCTTAAAAATATTAATTAGTATATAATTTTTTTTTAAAGAAAAGTACTCATATCCTTCTAAATATTCATTTAGAATAAATATTTCATTTTTTTTTGTAACTTTTAGATATATGGTGAAGTTCATTAAAGTGTATATAATGCACAATGTCAATGTAAGATTCCTAAAAGTGTTTTGATAAATATTTTTTGAAATTTTTTTAAAAGAATTTGTAAATATTTTATTAAAACACTTAACAAAATCATCAAAATAATTATTTGATTGATTCGTTACAATTAAAAATATTTATTGAAACACTTGACGAATATTTTTTTAAAAAATACACATATATTTTTTAAATTTTTTTGGAAAATTTATTTCATTTTTTGTAGTTTTTAGACTTACAGTGAAATTCAGTAAACTATTTTTAATACATATTGTTAGGGGTGTGCACGGGTCGGTTCGGCTTGGTTTTTACCGGAAATCGTTACCAAACCGTGCATGTCGGTTCAGTTTTTACCTATTAACCGTAACCGAACCGTCCGGAATGGTTTTTTCAGTTCGGTTAACCATTTATCGGTTTTTTAAATAGTTTAAAAGTCTTATACAAATATATATAGTATTTAGCTTAAAAATATTCTAACATAAAAGAAAATAAATTTAGAATTTATAATGACACATAATGAAAACATCCACAATAATGAAAAGAAAAAACAACACTAACAAGCTGCAGCACGGAGTCAAGAAGGGATAATAAAACCTGATAAATTATGCTGCACAGTATTGAAGCCATTGAACTGAATCAATCATCTAATGTTTACCTCTTTACCAAGAAGAAGCAGGCATATAAAATAAAATAGAATAGGCACGAAACAATAGCACACGTTAGTTTATTTTTTAGTACATTATTAAGTTCAGGACTTCATGTTCAGAAAAATTCAACAGAACAGACCCATACAAGCTTGTCAAGCTGCTATGTTATTGTTAACGGAGGAATTTAGTGATAACAGATTTCGGAGATTGCTGGAATAACGAATTATGAAAATAGGGGGATTTGGGATTATAGATTGTTTGGGGCTGGACTTGAGAGGTGTCTCGACTGTTAGATGTGTCGGATCCTTTTTCAAGATGCCTGCGTACTCTATATTTATAGAGATCAAGCCAATGCAGTTATGTTAAAAGGATTGGTTTTTAATCCCTATGATTGTTAAGGGATGTATTTTGGAAATTAGTAGATTTTATCTCTTTAAATTATATTCGCGTTGGGATACCTTCCTAATTTGAAGGATATCGTTTGGAGATATTTCTATCATTAATTGGAGATAATTCCTCGTTTCAGAGAGAGAAAATAATTAACTTGGCGATTAAGTTAATTATTATTAGATTCGTATTTGGAAATTTGGGAGATATTAGAGGCAACCGAAAATATGGCGTAACAACTACCCCCCAGTTCTTCATTGTAGCTTGCTGCAGTGGAGAATTAAGCATGTTTCGATCTTCCAAATTTTCTGAGTCACTGAAACAGCTAGGAGAGGAATATTATTAAAAAATATGGAGCACCAATGTAAGAACCCTAATTTTTGGTAATATTTCTTTTTATTTAATATCTTGTGGCATTGTCAATATAGAACCTTTCTAGTCATCCCTGTTGATTAATAGAATTGATTGTCTGAGAAACTGCGTTGTTGCATTTATTATGTAAGATAAAAAGGAAGATTGTGAAGGTAGGAGTCTTATTGTTAGTAAGATTTATAAAACTTGGGAGTTGAGAATGGTTAGAGTATTAAAGGATTTATTAAGAATTATGACGAGGAATTATGGACATTCGAGGAATTTACACAATTAAGTACTTAAGGAATTACGAAGGAAATCTCTACGCGATAAAATATTATTACGAGGAATTAATTATGATACGATAGGAAATAAGGATTAAGTGACAACCATTGGTGGAGAAATAATAATACAAGGAAGGATATTGCATGCAAGTGTCATGTAACAAGCTAGTTAGGAAATGAACTAGAAAGCAAAAAGCATAAAGCATAAAGTAACCATGAATAAGTGACTAGTTGGTGCATTATTCTAGGAGACAAAGAGGCATGGTGTATGCCTAGTCTACTAACCCTAGGGTGTCAACATGTGACACAATACATACACACATCAATACATATCACAATAATACATATCATCATTCAAAGACCCAACACAAACCAAGAAAACTCCCCCCCACTTGGAGCAAACTGCTCTCGGCCAAGCAAGAGAAAAGGAAGAAGAAAAATTATTTTCTCCTCTTCCACTACTTCAAAAATCTCAAGATTAAAACCCAAGCCTCTCCTAAGTGTTGTCAAGGTATGTACTAAGTTTCATAATTTATTTCAAGGTGTAGCTTGGTGAGAAAAATGGTGAAAGTTGGAGATGTATAGTGACTAACTTAAATCTTGTTTTAGATCTTGAAGTATAAGACTTGTAAAGACCATCCAAGGTGTTCTTGAGGATAGTAAAGCTTACCCAAGGTCTTAGAGGCTCAAGAAGGTATAAAAATCACAAACCCTCTTGGTTATGTAGTTTTTATAATGTTTGGTAGTAGATCCATGTATATATGAGCTAATCTTGGTTGTATAAGTATTGGATGACATGGATCTTGAGTTTTGATGTTGAGATTGTGACTTTTATGATTATGGATAATATATATATCTCCATGAGTGTTATGAACCATGAACTAAGTAAATTAAGTGTTGGTTGTGTTGTGGAATTGTGAAAAATGGTTGATCTAAGTAGTATATGCTTGCTGAGTTTTTCCAGGAGCATTGACCTGTCTTGTAACACGGTTTTGAACCCCCAAATGTTGTCCCCTGATGTCCTACCATATATTGTTGGAAAGATAATTGAATGTAGTTTCTGAAAATGTAAGGTTCATGTCTAGGTGATGTATAGATTTTAAGATATGGCCGGAGAAGTGAATTGTGTTTCTGGATTCCGGACTGCACTAAGTGACCCCCTTGTGAACCTTATTTAAACCCCTAAAACTATATGTGGGATCATGGAAAAAAATTTGAGAAGTTAGGGAATGCAGTGGTGAAGATCACCCAAAAAGAATTGGATTAAAATATGAATTTTTGGATTTTATAAAAATGCTAGAGTAAATTTCGCGCAAGGGAAAAAGTCGTTAGTGGAGCATGATTCTAGGGGTAATGGTTATGATTCGAATGTGGTAACTAAATTAAGTCAATTAAGTGACGAGCGTAACCGAGTGACGACATGAACCTATAGTGGGGCTAGAGTGTCATAAGACGAAGTCGTTAAGTTAATTTCGTACCCCCCTAAAACCCCGTGATTAAAGAGATATTGTTAAGGTACTAACGAGCGGTTATTGCTTATGTATAGATCGTTCGACTCCGCACGCTCGACCACCCCAACCAAACCAAGTCAAGTTTACTTTTCAAAACTTATCCATATACAAGGACTTTCACTGTTGTGTTTGTAGTTTTCAATTATATCAAATGCTATGTTTATCGAAGTATTGATGCAATTGAGATTGTATAAGTACATATATTCTTGTACCCCTTGAACTTAGATTGAAATGTTTTCTTCGGACAACGACTCTAGCAATAGAGGTCGTAGCGGTCCGTATATACTATTGACCGGGGAGCGGTATATTATTATATCGTATCTAGATTGCGAAAACCCGAAGGGTCACTCGGGTAGTATCGTATACTCAAGTAACTATTGTTATATCTTCGTAAATACTCGAAACCCTATCTTGGATTAAAAGTTTATTTTATCGAATAATTATTTTATTAATTATTAATATTAAATCTTAAAATATTATTTATTAATTATTTTTCATTACTTAAAGACAAAGTCAATCCAAGATACATTTAATACTTTCAAACTCGAACTCTTTCGAACTCAAAACATTTTCGAAAACCCCCGGTCAGGTCCTGCTTCTTGTATGATTTCAAGAATCATCGGTCGACTGATGTCGGACCTCAATTACTCTATTTTCAATCAAAATCAAGTTTTCAAAAGAAAAAGAAAAATGGACTCTGGCAGGTGTGGGAACCGTTGACGAACGATTCCCAGGATGTGTAAGCGGCCGTGAGCCAGGCGGTCCATCAAATATTATTCCGGCCCAGGTGTTGCCGAAGGATGATTACGGATGTAGTTTTCATCGAGGGTGATTACCGATGTAGTTTTCACCCGGGGATAGTTACGGATGTAGTTTCTATCCTTCTACCGGTAGAGAAGACCCGCGGATTATTGGACTTGGTTGTGGCGACTGATCATCGTCAATCCTTGTCAGGTTTTTATGTTTTCTTCCAGTCCCATCCTCCACTTTGGAAAAATACTCAAACACTGCTTCTTGGGCCTAAGTGCCAAGTTGCCGATAGTGTGGTTTTGATGAGAAAATATTGACATCGTGCAGTATCTAGAACTGCAAGATTTTCTATAAAGATTGGCATGTGTTAGTGCACTCTTGCAATTGTTTCAAAGAATGAAATATTTTTGTATGAGAAACCTTCTAAGCTAACGGAAGGAAAGAGGGTTGCAATGATGTATTCCCTGTATAGTATGTTAATCGTAGAGTGTTTTGCCGAAAATGATATGCTCATATGTATATATATTTTCAAACTTGAGATATGTTGAAATGGGAACCTTATAAAGGGTTCATATGTTATTCTTAAAGCTCCTTAGTGAGTATAGATGTTTTATTCAAACTCGGACATATACAGTGTCCAATTATGTTTTGAAATCTGAGATATATACCCATATAGTTGGGAATGTTTTCGAAATAAACCCCCATTATTATTTTACAAATGGTGAACTTGCTGAGCATTATGTATGTAGCTCATTCTTGCTTTATAAAAACTTTTCAGAAAGAGAAGAATTTGGTCGGTTAACTCCGCGACAGCAGAAGAGGAGTAGAAGATTTACCCCGGAGATGATTTAGTTCCTGATAGATACGACAGAGTAAGTCTGATAGGTTTTCAACTGTAATAGTAAGACTTGTCTTCAAGTGTAGTTGTATAAGTGGAATTGTGTAAGACTCTGATTTGTACAAATGAATTGTAATATTTAGTGGCACTTTTGTATAAGATGAAATGTTTTAAGAACGAAGACGGACTGAGAAAGTCTGAGAAAGACTAGTACGAAGGCTGTTATGCCAAAGAAAGATAAGCTTAAGTAGCACATGAAATTGTCATGAGGACAGGAACGTGTGGTATAAAGATGGTTGTAATGGTGACTGGATCTAAGTAGGTATTTTCTACCAATGATCCGGAATATCGTCCGTTCGACATGTGGAATTCGTCATTTCTAGGAGTGACACCGGTATCGAAGCCTACTTAAAGAATAGAACGCTTGCTTGAGATGCTTGCACTGAGTCGATTAGAACCCCCTGCGATTATAAATGTCGATGACTGAATCCTTAGCGACTATTACGAGTCGACAATGATGTCAATTATCAAGCACCTTAGGGTGTGCGTGGAAAAGAAGATCGTTAGAATCGAACGATTATCCGTCCGAGGAGCCGATATAAAAAGGCATCCGTAGAGACCTTGGCAGTACCCTTCCCATTTGGGAATCATTTTGATTACCTCCCCAATCTGAATTATTTGATATCTCCCCATTTGCAAATTATTTTTATTACCTCCCCAATCTATGAATTATTTGACACCTCCCCGTGCATAAATTATTTTGATTACCCCCTAATCTATGACCTATCTTGACATCTCTCCAAGAGAGAATTTTTAATAAAGAATACATTCCCTCCTCGAAGTTATTCTTTAATACTTGTGTTAAGCCATATTTAATTTCGATTGTGCCAGAAGCTGTCATTATTCCTACTTTCAGGTTTCTGAAGTCCTGATGAATGAGGATATTTCAAACTTCCACTTTCCTCCAATAGTGGATGATTCTATGGTGTATAGCTAGCACCACTTGCTTGTTGAATACCAGTATCTTTCTGGTTATCCTTTTCTTTGGAAATCACACCTTTGGAATCCGTTCAATTCAACTCCAAGGTGTCCCTCTGAGAATTAATTGTCAAAATACGATAATTATTAACTTGATTTTGAATTACTTTCATACTTCTCAACTCCACTGAGACGAACAACCCTATATATATAGGGGCCACAAGGACTTTCTGTCTTTGTGATAGAAGTCTGACGGGACGCCGTCACTTGTCAGTTGTGAAATAAAAGAAGGCTAATTACCTTTAGTAATGTCTTAACTGAGACACGCAACGTGAGTTCTTACGATCATATTGATCTCTCGGTAAATTCTCTTATCTCAAATAAGGTTTACTTTAACACTCATAACCTTATGATCATCAATGTGTGGCAATAGCCTTGACATGACAGCTATCTTTTTAAAAGCTCCATAATTCTTGTTATCTCAAATAAATTTCAAGGGGATGCCAACCAGGTCGGCCAAGTCATAAATTCGCTGATAGAAATTAGATTCGAATGGGATCGTTTATGACAAGAGCGAATTCCAAGGCGAATAGAATATCAGTGACGTATCAATGGAATTAGTAAATTCTTTCTCTCTCAATGATATTATGTTAATGGAATTAGTGTATTCTCTCTCTCAAGGATGTTTTGTGAATAGAATCAGTGGACTTTCTCTCTCAAGGATAGTACGATAATGGAAAGTTGGTCGAGATATATGTGTGAAAGGAATAACGTGGTAAGGCTCAAGTGATAACTGTGTCAAATAGAGATCCTATGGTTGGATTGAGGTTTCGGAGGAGTTGTTTACGAATGGACACTTTCCGGTTTGGCAGAATAAATGTTGATGATGGAAGAGTTAAGGAATCCCAGTAGTGGCCTTAGCTGATTCCGGGGACGGAATCCTTTTAAGGAGGGTAGACTGTAATAACCCGGATTTTTCAAGAATGATTTTATTATTATTTTGATAATAATAATGTTTTTCCTAAAATGAGGAGGATTTTTATTTTATTTTATTTTATTATTTAATTACTTTCGGTTAAGTGGAACCGGGATCCTTTTTAAAATTTTATGGACCGAGCAGATATCTCGAGTCAATAAATTATTTGGATAAAGATTTAATTTTGAAGTGTGGAAGTATTCGGTAAAGATTTTGTTTTAAAATTACTGAATAATATTAAGAGTTTTAAAATCCTTAGAAAATGATTATTTATAATTATTTGGGGATTTACAAAAATTACTCGATTAATATCTAAAATCAAGGATTTGAGATTTCACTAAAACAATAGTATTGGTGGCATTTTATAAAGCCCTGTAAATTGTGATTTATGAATCACAATTATTATTTTTCAGTATTATTTTTATAAATTATTAATAAATTGTAAAATGCATATCAATTCAGAAAAATTAGATTTAATTCTAATTCTTTCTCCAAAAGTCTTTAAAAATATTCTAGTATTTAATTATACTAGAAATTTTATTTTTACAAATTAGAGCTATTAATTCAAATTTTATTTGAGGCATGTAGTAATTAAGTGCATTATTGGGAATAGTATTGGGCCAAGCCCATTAGGTTACCACACACAAAAACACAGCAGATATACTTACGTATATACAATCAGCCGCATATCAAATTGGGGAGAGGGGAGAGAAATTGAGGGTCAATAGATGAGATATACACACACACACACACACACACAGATATATATATATATATATGAGCGTGAGTGTGTATGTGTGCTTCGGTGTGTGTAGTTGTGGGTGTAACTGGTGGCGTGGTTTGGCGGCAGGAGAGCAGCAGCGGTGGTCGGCCGGAGCAGTGGCGACGCCGGCGAGTTGCAGCAACAGAGGGGTCGCGTGGTGAGGGCCTGGTGGCGTGGTAGCAGCCGCGGGAACTGTAGCAGAGAGAGAGAGAGAGAGAGAGAGAGAGAGAGAGAGAGAGAGAGAGAGAGAGAGAGAGAGAGAGAAGAGAAGAGAAGAGAAGGATGGTGGAGATTGGTTCCGATGGTTCGATCTTTGGTGGGTCGAAATCGAAACGGTATACTTCCGTATTTTGTTCTTAATTATTATATTGTTGTATTTTAATTAAATTGCGAGCTTTGGTTTAATTTCCGTATTTTGATTCGGAAAGTATTATAGTTAAATTGCGAGTTATCGTTTAAGCTCCATGATTAATTCGGAGAGTACATTGGTTAATTTTAGTGATTAATTGCTAATTGTGAGCCGGTTATGTGCTCGGGTTTTTGTGATGGTTATTGGTTAATTAATTGTTAATTGTTAACTACTAATTGCTAATTGTTAGTTAGTTCGAATTGTAATTGTTAGTTATAATCGTGAGTTTAATTATGAGTCCGATTAAATGTTCGAGTTAATAAGTGTTAATTGTTAAATTGTTAGTTGCTAATTGAAATTGTGAGATTAATTGTGGTCTCGTTAATATACGAGTTTAATAGTCGGAGTGGATGGTAGATTTAAAGATTATTATGATTCGTTTTAAATGAATAAAAGGATTAAGTGGTTATATGAAATTGATATACTTAACTGATTAAATGATAATCGAGTTAGTCAACAATCGAGTTTAACCATAGTATTTGATAAATGTCTTATATGCGAGAATTAGATTTAATCGAGTCGGTAATTAAGGTTTATGTGACTTACTTGTAACATATGGTCATCAATAAATGTTTACGTGCTAAGTGCTATAAGTCGAGTCGTGGTATTTGATGGCCTTACTAATTATGAATGTTATATGTTAGATGTTAGAATTTTATAATAATTAGAACTGTTCTAGGGGTTATGAGAAGATCACAAGTTTTTAAATGTCAATATTTAAAGGACTTGTGTAATTCTTTTCGACTAATCCTTAGGCCTTACGAATATCCATGATTAGCTATCACGGGTATAATTAATATACTTGAGTGGTGTGATCATCGATATAGCGTAAGTAATAGTTAGTGCTAGGGGTTGTTCCCTAGGGCTTACGAACATCAATGATTGATTGTCACGTGTATCATTAAAATACGTGAGAAATACGATCATTGGTGTAGCGTAAGTAGTAGTGTAATATAAATCATTATGTGCTATGTGCCGCATGTCAGGGCGGATACTTTCTTATGTGTTTATTTTATGTTGCTGCAAGTTGAGGCAACTTATTTTTGCTAAAATAGGGTTGTATTGTATTTGAGGGGTTGTGCCCATAGTCCGATAAACGAATACTTCATGCCGAAATTTTCTGAAAATCCCCTGCGATTAATTATATTTAATTTATTAAATTTC
This sequence comes from Saposhnikovia divaricata, assembly GCA_036435485.1. Classification (NCBI taxonomy): domain Eukaryota; kingdom Viridiplantae; phylum Streptophyta; class Magnoliopsida; order Apiales; family Apiaceae; genus Saposhnikovia; species Saposhnikovia divaricata. Next base: position 60,106,926 of record CM071595.1, on the reverse strand, counting down.
CGTGGTCTAGAGGCATGAAGTGGATGTTAACTGATTATGTGTATATGTGTTAAGTGGTTGATTTGAGGATTAATTGTTGTCTCGAGGATTTATGTGCTAAGCTAAGTATTAAAAACGGTATTGAGGATCAATGATGCTTTGAGGATTAAGGATATATTAAATTGGTTTAAGTCTATTAAATGTAAGGCTGTAATTCGAGTCGGGTGGCTCGCGAGCCTACCCGGCTCGAACTCGTTTAACTGAACCCGGCTCGACTCGAGCTCGTAAACGAGTCGAGCTCGACAGCAATTTTAGGCTCGTTTATATAAACGAGCCGGTCCGGGTATGTGCCGAGCTCGAAAAAAACCCGGCTCGAAAACTCGAACTCGACCCGGCTCGAGCTCGACCCGGCTCGAACTCGAACTCGAAAAATTTTCTATTGTTTTTCAAAATATTGTTTTTATTTTTTTAAAAATATTTCTCGACGATCCAACCGTACGGATGTCAAGATATATCTAATTAAATGATCTTCCCAAATTTTCAAAAAATAAAAAATTAATTTGGTTGGAAATCTTAATAGAACACTACTATATTGTCTAGTACTCGTAACTAGTGCTTCATCCCAAATTATTGTTTCTATTTTTTTAAAAATATTTCTCGACGATCCAACCGTAAGGATGTCAAGATATATCTAATTAAATCATATTGCTAAATTTTGAAAAAATAAAAAATTAATTTGGTTGGAGATCTTAATAGAACACTACTGTATTGTCTAGTACTCGTAACTAGTGCTTCGTCCCAAATTATTGTTTCTATTTTTTTAAAAATATTTTTCGACGATCCAACCGTACGGATATCAAGATATATCTAATTAAATGATATTCCCAAATTTTCAAAAAATAAAAAAATTAATTTGGTTGGAGATTTTAACAAACAAAATAAGTAATTTTCAGAAACTCGTTAGGCTCGTTTAACAGCTCGTTAGGCTCGGCTCGTTTAACAGCTCGTTAGGCTCGGCTCGTATAACAAAAACTCGACCCGACTCGTATACAAAAACTCGACTCGACTCGTGAAGGGCTCGCGAGTAGCTCGACCCGACTCGTATAACAAACGAGCTGAGTTCGGCGGGGATTTTCGGCTCGTTTAGTAAACGAGCCCGGCTCGACTCGTCTGAAAAAGCTCGGCTCGATTTAAAGCTCGGCTCGAACTCGCCCGGCTCGACTCGAATTACAGCCCTAATTAAATGGATATAAATGTGTTATGTGCATTAAGTGGTATTAGAATAGTTAACTATGGGGAAGACGCCTATAGTTTTTCTTTAAGTGACTTAGTAGTAACTCTGAGTCGGGACTACTCGAGATACGAGGGAGGACTGACACGTACTCGTAACCATTTCAGTACTATTAGGGCGTAATCAAATTGGAGCGACGTGCATCCAAAAAGGAAGATCGAGACGTCAGGTAAAGTTCATGGAATTGCTTGGAAGAGGTGCGAAGGATTTGTCCGCGGTTTCTATTTTCTGCTAAGGACCAGAGGCAAGTTTACTATGCATACTCTATTGTTCAGAGTATATTTATTTTAAATATATGAAATGTGTTAAGTAAGTTTTCAATCCGTATTCGCGAGTTTTCCAACCTTGTACTTCTTCTTCCAAATCATTGTATTCCTGGTTTTGCCAACAATATTAAATTCTGCTCGTGTATAACCAAAACCCCATGGCTTATAATACTGTTGACGGGAAGTGATATTTTTATGGCTCTATATCTTGATTTATACGGTATATATATATATATCTATAAACTTTTCATACTATGGTAGTGGACTATATGTTATGAGGTATGTATTTGTGTATCGGAATAAGAGAGGCTCAGAGGGTAGAGCAGGTATTGAGTTTTAGAACTTAGCCGCGTGTCGGGGATATTTTGTATTGTATGTTTTCGAAAACCCGGGCAAAGCTTTTAAAAAGAATTTCGCAATAACTAACCTAAAGGCAACAGCACCAATAAACCAGTGTTTATTTAATTAATAGATGCTTCTGAAAGCATTCACTAATTAAATAAACCTCATTCGCCTAATTAAATTTATTTAATTAGATGAATGTCGTTTTCAAAACGCTTTCTTAAAATCACTTTGTCCCGGAGAAATAATAAAATAATTTAATGGAGTGATTCTATCTAGTATATTATTTATCGGAGATAGTTTATTTTCAATACGGATTAAAGATATTCCAATGGTTATAAATTGGTTATTTTCAGCTTAAAACAGCTAGATTGATATCGATTTATGTTATTTGAATGCTTATTTAAATTGATGAATATTAATTATAATATTCATTAACAAAAAAGGGAGAAAGAGAAAAAGGATTTTCAGGCTTATTAATTATTTCTTACTGACCGAGAGTCAGTAGTAGTTATTTGATAAAGTGGCTAAAATTTGGAGACTGCCGGAGAGATTGTGTCTTGATTTTGATTAGAAACATTCCCAGAGTTGTATTTGGGTGTTTTGAGGGTATTAAATATTTCAGTATTAATAGTAAATATTATTTGAATATTATTTAATAAATGAATATTATTTTGAGTATTCTTTTAAAAAGGGATTATTGAATATTTATTAATTGTTACATATTAGTCAAATATTTATTAAATACTTTGAGTGTTCTGAAGATTATAAAACACTATTCAAAAGATGTCTAAGGACTTTCATAGTCATTTAAAATATTATATTTTGATTCTATCTAGGTAAGTTACTTTTCCAGAACTTATATATATATATATGGAATTACCCTGTTGTGTTACAAGCTTTATGAGTACCATTTTCCATATGTGAACAAAAAACCCTGTGTCGGGATTGATATGGGTATAAGTGTATATCTATACTCGAACTCTTTCGAACTCAAAATATTTTCGAAAACCCCCGGTCTGATTTTAGTTCCTTGCACATTTTTCAAGAATTATCGGTCGACTGATGTCGGACCTCATCTACTCGATTTTCAATCAAAACAAGTTTTGAAAGAAAAAGAAAAAGGGGACTCTGGCAGGTGTAGGAATCGTTGACGAACGATTCCCGGGATGTGTAAGCGGCCGTGAGCCAGGCGGTCCATCAATTATTATTCCGGCCCAGGTGTTTCCGAAGGATGATTACGGATGTAGTTTTCATCGAGGGTGATTACGGATGTAGTTTTCACCCGGGGATAGTTACGGATGTAGTTTCTATCCTTCTACTGGTAGAGAAGACCCGCGGATTATTGGACTTGGATGTGGCGACTGATCATCGTCAATCCTTGTCAGGTTTTTATGTTTTCTTTAAGTCCCATCCTCCACTTCGGAAAAATACTCAAAAACTGCTTCTTAGGCCGAAGTGCCAAGTAGCCGATAGTGTTGTTTTCAATTATAAAAGAAGATGATGATGAATTCATGCAGTATCTAGACTGCAAGAATATTCGAACAATAATGGCACGTGTTTGTGCACTTTTGCAATTATTCAAAAGATGAAAGATGGTTCATCGGTTATTGATGTCAAGTCTCAAATGTTTTGCTTCAAGAGCTTTGACTCGCTTCCTAACAGTTATTTCTGAGTTAGATTTATCAAGTGGTTAAAGAACTTATACCGGGTACATGATGTTGATCTGTGGGGTGTTTGATGGAAATGACATACTTATATGTAAATACTTTCAGACTTGAGAAATACTAAAAATGAAACCTTCTAATGGTTTGGTTTGTATACGATGATAAACAACTGTCTTAGCAGCATATTGAACTGCGTATTTTGAAAAGCTTTTTAAAAGATTAGCAATACTGTAGTGTATACTATTTCGCTAAGATATGAGGATTACTATGGTTATTATAAACTTATCTGTTCATTGGATGTTGCGTTAAACGTCATATTTTCCTTATTGAAGTTTCATAGTTATAAATGTTTCGGAAATGATGTTAAGTATTGTTGGATTTTAAAACCCCTGTGTATATTGGATTATATATTGTTAAACTCTATTAATACTTGCTGGGCAATTCTTCCGCTCATACTTGTTTGTTTTAAATATTAACCTTTCAGAGAAAGGTAGGCGGATGATGCTTATATGCATAGCTCGGAAGAAGCAGGTAGTACGCCCTTATGAAGACGATATGATCCAGAAAATCTATAGCTGGAGTAAGTTATACATAATCATATTGATGTGTAATAATTATATTACTTTGTACAGGATAGCACTAGTTGCTGGTGTACTTCTCATCGAAGCTATACTAGTAGCATAGGATTTGTAATACACGATGTGATGTAATTGAATGGCTGTAATGAATCGAGTAATGTAAGGATTTTAGTTCTTGTTTCTAGCCCTATAACCCAAAAGATGCTTGGTAGTTGGGTGTCTCAATTGTTGTATTTCTGTTAGTAAGTGACTACAAATGGTTTAACATTGATAAACAGGTGATTTGTTATTGAGGATTTCCACGTGACGACCAAATCCCTGACCCCGGATTTGGGGTGTTACACTATCAAAGCTCACTTGGAAACTGGATGGCTCCCTGACAATGCCTTGGAGGCACGAAAACTGTCAATGAGAGCATTGAGATATGCCTTGATTGAAGGCATACTTTATAGAGATCTTTTGTCATCCCAAACTTGAAATGTTTGAGGCCCCAAGAGGCAGAAAAAGCACTAAAGGAAGTTCATGAAGGGATTTGTGGGCAACACTTGGGGGATAGAGCCCTAGCTCATAAGATCACTCGCTTAGGATTCTATTGGCCAGAAATGTTGGCCGATGTACAGAACTACGTCAAGAAATGTGACAAATGCCAAAAGCACACCCCGGTTGTAAGGCAACCACTAGAGATATTAACATTGATTAGCTCTCCTTTCCCATTCACCATGTGGAGAATGGACATACTTGGTCCTTTCCAAGTAGCTTCAGCGCAAAAGAAGTTCTAGATAGTGGCCATTGACTACTTTACCAAGTGGATTGAGGCTAAGCCCTTAGCCAAGATAACCACTAAACAAGTTGCTCAGTTCTTTTGGGAGAGCATAATCTGGAGATGGTATCCCACAAATCCTTGTGACGAATAATGAGCGACAGTTTAACAATGAAGAGTTCAATAAGTATTGCCATGAGAATGCCATCGAGCTTTGCTCTACTTCAGTAGCTCATCCTTAGGCTAATGGACAAGCTGAGGTAGCAAACCAGATCATCCTTGATGGACTAAAGAAAAGGGTCGAGTGCTCGAAAAATACTTGGGTAGATGAGTTGCTGCCTATACTATGGGCATATCGCACCACCTGCAAAGTGACAACTGGAGCTACCCCATTTTTGCTAGCTTATGGAACAGAGGCAGTTGTGCCCCTGAAAATTTTTCATGTGTCACCAAGGGTGAAAGCATATGAACAAGAAACGAATTAGGATGGCATGAGACTCGCCCTTGACTTAATTGATGAGGTCAGAGATGAAGCAAATGCCCGTAATGCAGAGCATCAAAAGAGAGCATCTTTCCACTATAACCTGAGGGTTAAGGAAAGGTTCTTTAAACAAGGCGACTAGGTTCTAAGGAATATAGAATCTTCTGGAGTTGGATAGAGAGGAAAGTTAGCCCCTAACTGGGAAGGGCCATATAGGGTCAGCAAGACGTTGGAAAGAGGATCCTACAAACTGGAAACCTTGGATGGAAACGAGGTGCCTCGTACTTGGCATGCCTTGAATCTCAAGGTTTATTATGTTTAAGTTATCCTAATAAGGACTCATCTCTTCATCTATTTAATAAAAGTAGAAATAAGGTTTTATGAAACCATTGAAGAGCATGTTGCTCCAAGTATGACGTAGTATTCTATGTAAGGGTTGAGCCCATTTCGAATTATTAATGCAAGTTTGTTTTCCATTCTATGATTCTGTGATTTTAATTATGTACCAATCGCGTGATGATTGTAAGTCTAAGATGACCAAGTACTGTAAATTAAAAAACATACGAATGAAGGAAAACAAGTACATAAATAAAACACCCCGAAGGGCCAAGGTTTAAATTACGGTTACAATACACACCGAATAAAAGTTTAATTCCACGAAGAACCATAGATAAAGTCAAGTTATAGTAAAAACTAGGAAGAAAGCCACATGTGGCTAGCAAAGGCCATGCAAGGTTCAAAAGTAAACTAGTTCCTGATACTGGCCTTCTTCACGGGAACTTTCTTGATAGGAACAATCTAAACAGGAGCTTCTTCTTCGCTGGACGATCCCTCTTCATCACTACCTTCTTCCCCACTAGATGTAGCTGCAGATGATGAACTACCCTCGTTCCTCACACCCTTGCCCTATATGGGCTAACGAATCTTTCCGGCTAAGGGGGAACCTGAGCTAGCACCTTGGCCTTTCCCGTGGGATCCCGAAGGCTGCCGCCCTGAGCTGGATTCGGAACGCTGGGAAGCGGCCTTAGCCACCGAGCTAGAGGCACATTTGGCTCCATGAGAGGTTGTGCCTTCATCTTCAATAAGATCATCTGTATCGCTAACTTTCCAAGGACTTGGATAAAGAGAATAATAGACAACTCATGGGTTATCGCGGCTAATTGCAACCACAGCTTTTTCCCAACCGATGGACATGTTATCTGGTTGAATCTCTTTGTCATGCTCGTCAACGAATGCAAGAAACGCATCTGAGCCCAGGTAGTTGTGAACAATTGAGTCCTCAGTCTTCTTGGTTCTGTTTTCCAGGGCTAAGTACTTCCCCTTAAGGGTGGATACTTGGTCTTCTAAAGAGAAATACTTAGCCTCCCATTCCTCGGACTCTTTCTTGTGCTTCTCCGAGGCCTTGATAGCAGTCCTCTCCTTGGTTTTGTATGTGTTCCCTAGTTGAACATTGTTCTGAAAATGGGCATTCAACTACAAAAGAAACACAATAAAGAAATGTGTTAAGTCATGATGGCCAATAATGAATAAGCATAACAAAGCAAAATAGGGGACTTACATTATAAGCTCTCACTCTCCGCAAGATCCATAGGTGTTGCCAAATGAGCTTGGTCGACATGAGCAATGGCATACTTAGACCAATCCTGAGCAAGAAGGTGACTATCCCTGATGGAATCCTGCATACAAATCCCCCACTCAGGCATGAACGCCGTCTTCATACTCCCGTCCGAGCACCTAAACCTCTTCGTAGCCTTCGAACAGTGTTGGAGAAAGTTTGGGGCAGGTACCTCGTCGGGATTGGCCTCCCTCTCAGCCTTCTTAATCATCCTCTTGTTAACCTGAGGGGCGTTGCTTGGATGATTGTTAATCTCCTCAGCAACTGCAAAAACAAACAAGAAGAAATGTTGGTATAAGAACAAGCATAATGTAAAATAAGGAAGTCAAAGTAAAAATTACCCTCAAGAGGGACGCAACTAAGGCCGGCCTCTATTAAGGCACACTCAGTCACGATTTCCCAATAGTGGGATTGCCCATAAGTTGAAATAAGTCAATCACGTTGAGCTATTTCTTCGCTTGTAAGTTCAAGGACACTAACACCTTCATCGATTACATGGTTGAATTCAGACCTGAAAAATTCGCCCCAATCTCTTCCTTTCCAGCAAAGGATAAAGAACTTGTGCCTCCAATTATGGTAAAAATCAGGCACGGAGGTAGCATTGACAATTTGATTGACTTTCGATTGGTGCTGGATGCTTACCTATCCCTTCCTTATGATAGGGCTTGTTCTTAAAAGCAAACAAGTGCCTAAACGGAGGAATACTAAGGCGAATGCCTCCCTTGAGACACTCAACCTTAAAATCAGAAATAAACTTCCATGCATTTGGATATAGTTGGTTGAGGCTAATTTTAACTTCAGCTAACAACCTAACAATCCAAGGATGACTGGAAATCTAAGCCTGGAAGTGACAGCACTCTTATACATAAATAAGTTTTCAGGGTGCCAATTACATATTCTATCACCTAGGGTTGGAACCATAAGTTTCAAACCAGGAGGGAATTCGTACTTAAGTAAGTCTTTAAGATCATCCATGCCTAAAGTACTAGGGAATATGAATGAATCAAATTCCGCATTGTTTGGAAATAAGCCCCCGGCCTCTTCAAAGAGCTCGGGCAAAGTTAACTGATAGCTAGGAGGAAAGGCCTTCTTACCTTTCTTGTTCTTGTCTTTGGACCTCCCGTTGATCAGTTGAAGGAGGGCTCGAGGAGGAACCACGGTGCTGTTGCCACCTTCATCTGCCATTTACTCCGTGAATGAAATTGACAAAGTAAAGAACTTGAAGCTTGGAAGCTCTGGAGAGGAAAAAAATTTGTAAGAGGAAGGAAATGTGAAGAAATGACTTCCACCTTTCACTCTTTTATAAGGAAAAGAGTGACCTTTGATAACAGGTCATCTTTTCAATGATCCGCGTTTACAAGTCAAATAGCTGAAAATAGCACAAAAGGGACCTGATAAACTCGAAACTTGGCTGAATGAATGATCAAATTCGTAAAAATAAATGAAAGAAATGAATGAAAATACAGGCAGAAGCAATAGTACAGTTGGTAACTCAAGTGATTATGCTAACTCATGCTTATTAAGTCTAAATTGAGGATTAAGCCAAAACCCAGGGTTAGGGCACTAATCCAAGAGATTAGCTAAAAAGCTAATACTTTATAAAACTTTTAGAAGATATATTCTAGAATGAAGGATTGGAACCTTGAATATGAGATATCTACACAAAATCTAAGCCTTGATGGCCAACAAGGCTGTCTGCCTCAAATCAAGCTTATTGTTTGAATTCAAGGCCTTGAATCAGGACCCGTCAGTTAAATTCAAACCAAGGCAAGGTCCTACAAACATAATAGGAAGGTTGGAATCATAGAATCAAAATCAAGGATTAAAACCAGCCAAGGTATCCTAGACTTGAAGTCAAGTGTTAAGAAGTAAGAGAACTCCCTGAATGAACAACTAAGAAGTAAGACCTTCTCCGTGTGAAACAAGGGGGCCAAGAACAAAAGAACTTCATCACAAATTCTACATCTTAGAATGAGAATCAAGGGTTGGTGATAATCGACAACCATAATGGTATTCAAGGTTTAAAATATCAAGGATTCAACAAGCAAGTTAAGGCCCTGGAGGTCGCGAAAGCTAAGAAGCAAGTTGTTTGAAATCAAGGATCACAAAACCAACCAAGGTATGGCAAATCCACTCTATAAACAAAGGGGTGAACCAATGATAGATTTTGATTTTGGTCAAAGTCAAAGTGTAAAGTCAAAAGTCATATTGAAGGGGCCCAGTCGACTAGGGGTGGCCGACCAGGAACCCATGGGCGTGAGGCCGACCAGGGGTGGCCGACCAGGCGCCCTTGAAGAAGATGTTGAAACCCTTGTTTTTAAACAAGGGCTTGTTTGAAAATAAGGGTCCCCTGAACGGACTTCGAACTGTCCCTGAACACTCAAAAATTGTTTGATGGCCTTCAAATTTGAGAATCAAGGACCTTTTAAGGCCCCCAACAAGCCTATGCAGGTGCCTCAGTTGTCACTTGAATTTTTGAAAAATCCTTATTTGAAAACAAGGTCTTGTTTGAAAACAAGGTTAGGGGGTGGTATTTGATAGTGTTAGTGCCCTAGAGACAATGTAGTTGTGCTTCTAGGAAAGACTATTTTGTTATTTAATGATTATGTTCCATCGATTATTCTAAGTTGATTTATTATGTCATTATTTAATGCAAAATAAATGTTAGAATAATAAATGTCCTTGGAATATGTAACACGTATTCAATATCTTTAATTATGTGACTTAAAAATGAGATTAAATGAACAGTGTTTATATTCCTAAATATCCCTAATCGAGCATTAATAATATGGGACAAATATAATGCATAAAGATTAGTATGTTTGTTGATTGATGACCATATCTCATTGGTCATAGGTGCATGTAATAATCTATATGGCACTGGATAGACCCATAGTGAGATTATACATGTTGATAATGTCATTCGAACGACTCACAGTGATAATGGTGTAATGATCCTTAGACTGGAGATCATTATATTTCTATTATTAAGAGAGATATGAATGATAGATATAGGATTTAACCCTTCTATTATTAAGAGAGATATTATTGGTCTCTTGATTGAGTGAGACTATGAAAAATGCATGGCCATGCTCAAATATTGATTTATTTTTAATAGTCTACTCATTGATCAAGGAAACCCGGATTAAATGTTGAAGAGGATGACTAAAACATGCCTCGAGTTTAATCTATAATATTTGGTTAAAGGGATTATATTACACGGAAACATTAATCACGAAAGGTTTAATTGGATCACCAATTATTATTATTACTTTGGTAGCAATGATATATTACTAGATGCCGTTCATTGTTTATAATTTTATTATTGGATATTAAAATTATTGCCAATGTAATAATAACCTAAAGGTCACACACTTAGAACGTTTAAAGGGAGTTTTAATTTAAATTAGGAATTTAAGTTAAATCATTAAATTCGAAATTGGTTATTTAATTAATTGAGCTGGTCTTAATTAATTATTAAATAAAATTCATATTTAATATTAAAACCTAAATCAGATAAGTTTAGTGAACCCCAAAACAATTTAAGGTTTTAAAGCCCAATTCTCTCTCCCCTATAAATACATTGAGATGTATTGTTTAGGGTTATCTTTTGCAAAAATTCGAATTTAGCAAAACCCTAGCAGCTCTACATCAAGAGAGGCTAGAGAGAGAGAGAGAGAGAGAGAGAGAGAGAGGGGCATCTTTTTGGCTAGTACCGGCTCCTTTGATCGTTGGACGATTGGACGTTCGTGTGGACTACCTTAGTGACACAGATCTTGACGCAAGGGCCGTGTGGTGATTGCTTCTTGGACCTCCATCATTCCGAAATAGTAAAGCTCATAAAGGTGTGATCTCGTTTCTCCATAATCAGCCATGTCTTGTATATGGATCCTACGGTTAGGCTTTCGATTTTTTTTTATTTTTTACCGCTTTTTCACTCAGTTTTATTCCTCGAAACCCAACAGTATTTCACCTCCAAAACGTTCAAAAATATATGTTTCATGTGATTCTTCTTCCGTCAAGGAGATTATAATAATCCCTATCATATGGGCTCGACTTCATAATTTGAGGTTCGGATGTCACCATAGATGAAAACAAGGACTTGTTTGAAAACAAGGTCAAGGTCCAGGGGACAGTTTTTCTTGTCTGGAGCATTTAAAAATGGGTATATTCACGTTATTCTTTCCCTGTCAAGAAGATTATAAAAATCTCTATTGTATGAACTTGACTTCAAAATTTGAGGTTAGGGTTTCACTAATCGCAGTTAGGGGGTGATTAACCTCGATTAGCGACATAACGTTTAAGGACTTACGCTCAAAAAATAACCTAACCTAAGGTTATAGAGGGTTATCCTAGTAATCATTACCTCGAGTGTGACACCCCCAGACCCGGGGTCAGGGATCTAGGGTAGTCACGATCCATTTATTCCTCGTTGTACCTGTATTATTTTCAATATATGCAATCCTCCTGCTCATGACCCCACAATATTTATAATCTCAGACATACACACACACAGGTTAGAGTCTCAGAAACGACACATTACAATCTTTGCGGAATAAAATATAGTTATTACAACACCTAAATGTTTACTGAATACTGCTGCTGGCATAATATTCTAAGTGAAGGTACATCAGCGGCTCAACCGTCTGGTTCTGGTCATAAACTTACACAAGTCGTACTTATAAATAAAGAGGACTAACAAAAGCTGCAGACTGATCCAACTGGTCCTTACTGCTCATGGAAATGCCTTGCATTTCCCACTCTCTTGCGGGCTGTGTGCCTGATCATTGGCATCCCTCTTCGCTGCTATATAATATATAAACAATAGCAAGAGTGAGCGAAAGCTCAGCAAGATAAATAAAGTATGGCATAATCTGCCTATGAATGAAAGTCTTTAGTATAACTTATACAAGACGGTTATTGTCAAAACTTCTCAATAACTCAATGAATGGATTTTATCTCTGACTGCAAAGATATTTGAAAAACAGTACTATCTTAGTACTTCAATCATTAAATACTATCTTGTATGAAAGATATATGAAACTCACATCTACCGAAGCAATTTATAAAACATGCATCCTTTATTGAAGAGTCGAAGATTCACCCTTGACAGGATTGGTTAGAAACTGGATGCAAAGACTCCCTTCGGGAAAAACAACATCAGCAGTTTTAGATACTGCCGGAAAGAATAAATAATGCTTCGTAGGAAAGAGAATTGACTTGAACTTGTGGCGGGAATTTCTCGGGCACGCCCCTACTCGATAATCAGTCGATATGCATGGGGCTCTCTTGATCAAATTTCTACATGTAGGGGATAATCCCGGTTTCCAAATCTATCCCGACCTAATCAGGGTCGTGGATGGATGACGCGCGACCTTCGCCTCTGACTCTTTTTTCCCAGTTCTTGTCTCTGAACGAATCGGCAGACCTGGAACTGAAGTAAATTCAAGTCCCCCGGGCTTCTACCCGTTCGCAGATCTTACTCGTATCCTTTGGTTACTCCCGAAATAAATGGAAGCTAACCGAAAATTTCTCATTGGCCCTTGGCCGGAATCTCAATTTGAACAGCGAATACCTCTCATGGAATCAAGATTGAATATTATACTCTTTTAACGAAATTGGAAACCCTTAGTAATAGAGTTATATTCTCAGGGTACACTTGAAGGTCTCAATAAAAAGGAATCGACAATGACTCTTGAACTCTGGATTCTCAGTCTCAAAGGAAGTGAAAGCGTTTAGATGGCTCAAGTGAGCTGATAATAATCAGGAATAAAAATTTGGGAATCCTCAAATTTTGGAAAATATTTTTGGAAGGTCAGAAAATATTTAAAGTAATTTTCAAAGACCTCAAATGATTTTTAAATAAATAATACGATCTTTAAATAAATTAAAGAGGTTTGAATAAATATTCAAATAATATTTATTAAATAAATCTCAAAAATAAAATAATGGTTTAAAATAATTCTCTAAAAATAAAAGAAATATTTGAATAATATTTCTCGAATCGTTTCCAAGTAATTAATACTTTATGAATATATGAATAATGTTTATGAAAGAAAAACATTATTCGGAATGAATAAAACCTTGTCCCTAGAATCCTTTGGGCTTCCCTGACAATCTCGAAATACTGACTCCCGGTCTAGAGTCGAAACAATAAGTATGCTCTTATCTCTAGAGCTACAAGGTGAACCGGTTTATAACTACTTATCTCGAAGCTAGCATATAGACCAAGAATCAAAACTCAATTTAACACGATATAACAATTATCGCAAAATGGTGTAATACTACATATGGCAAAAGCAGTATTATGCAACAATACTTCAAAAGTATAGGTTAGAAAAACTTGCCTGGTGTACTGGTCGTAGTATGGGCTCGCGACGATGTCCGATAATCAAAACAAAATCAAGAACGCACTATTAATCCCCTAGACGATCCACTTATAACTCATTTTACGTATACTTAAGCGATTCACAAGCAAGGCATTATTGGCTCATTCTAGACTCGTACTAATTCCATATTAATCGTCAAATACTTAAGTCATAAGTTTGGTTCGAAACCAATCCTCGAATTCAAGTTATACTTAAACACTTATAAGTTTGGTTTCTAAGTCGTGTTCTTAGGGGTTTTCACTTGCGAAATCTCGGCTTACGCATTTTTATAAAATTGGAAAATAATATTTTTAACTCGAAACCTTCGCACATATCTTGCTAACTGTCCTTAGCATTTTGTCACCAAATTTCACATTTTAAAACTGCTCTTAAGGGTCTCGAACATAGCATCAAAGTGGTTACATTTCTGTGATAAAATCTTTCGAACCACTTTCACTAAAACTAGCATAACTCTTAAACCGTAAACTCTTTTAATGCAGTTCTTGCTGAAAAATAAAATAGAAAACCATATATTTACAACCATAGGCATTGCTAAGTCTAGAAACTATTCTATGGTTTCGGGTAAAACTGTTTTTATGAGGCTAACGAAATTTCGTCATTACGACGGCTATAAATTGAACATTTCCATTTTACGATCACTCCAAACCAACCATCAAAGCAACCCACATATCCTCAACATACATCCATTGTTACCTTCTAAAGTCATTGGTGAGACTTAAATCCATCACCCATCATTTTACACATTTTATTCAACTAAACAATCATAAAACCCCTTAACATGAACTTATCTTTATATAACATCAAAACCACATCAAAAACTCATATGAACTCAAAGGTGGGTTAGGGATTTTACCTTCTTGGAAGCTCTAACAATACTATCAAGTGTTTATAAACCTTTAACAAGCTCTAAATAGTCCTTAGGAGGCTTAAACCTTAAGATCAAAACAAGAAAATCATGTAAGTTACTATTCATCACTATTCATTCTCATCTTTGGAAGGATATTTGACATAGCTAGGATACAAGTTTGGAGCTCAAACTTTAACCATACCTTAGTCTCCTTATTAACTTTCATTTAAGCCATAGATCATAATTTTTGAAGCTTGGAAGCTAGGGTTTTGAATTCCTATTTAAGGAAATAGCCGAATAGCTTTTTTTATGATGGTGGTGGTGTTTTTCTCTCTTGCTCTTGCCTTGACTAGTTGATATATGTTTTGCGTGATATTTGTGATGTTAATATGCTACTAATACTCTTCTAATTACATGTCTCAAGTGTCCATGGTGCATGAGAAAAATGGTGATGTATATCCTTGTTGTCTTGCTCTTGTCCATACACCTCATCACTTCCTTTTTCTTTTCTTTTCTTAATTTCTTCTCCCACCAATTTATCTTGATATATAACCCTAGATGCTCATGCAAGGTTTTCAATCTCGTTACGTATTTAATCCATAATTTGTTTCGCGTTCGCTTCATCGCTTAATCTCGTTCTAAAGTTGTAGCGATTTCTAGAACGTTCGTTATTCTAACTCGAAGGTTTTCGTTCTAAATCCTCAAATCGTATTTAATAAAATATAGTCCTTGAGTCCTTTATAATAATTCACTTGTCTTGATCGCAATAATAAGCTCTTCACTGCTTGGTCAAATTTTCCATAAAAATAAAGTTTGGATTTTCTGAATTCCGATCGCGTTTACATACACTTATTTACTTAGCAGATTACTCGTATAACTTCGAAATATCCATTTCCTATTTAGTACATAGAGCCACATGAAAAATTTGTCAATTCTCAAAATCACTATTCATCCATGCAAAGTACTATTCATTCATAAAAAAAATTCTCAAGTACAAAAATTAGGGTTATTACATCGAGGAGTAATTAATTAACCTTCATTAAGGTCTCTATAGCCCCGTTTAGGATTGTTTAGCCCTGAATAGGGCAGAATTAGCATCTTTTGCTCAATAATTAGCCTATGTTAAGGATTATGAGCAGCAACCACCTGGTACCCCAACTTAGGTAAGTTAAGGGTAATTAGTCACTAATGAACTTACGATAAGGGATCTCATGCACGAATTGCACTCGGGTTAGTGTTTACGAGCTCGAAATAGCACTAACCCTATTCCCGAAAGGCCCAGAAACCCTAAGAAAGGGGTCCGAGAGGCCAAGGAATGTTTGACTCTCCTAAGTATTAAATTTGGAAAGAATTTTAGTTAAAATCGTTGTAAATGTGTAGGTCGCTCCATGTTTTACTATAAAACGATACCCGGGAAGGGCCGATATGACCTTAACTTTTACGAAAATAAGTTTTCCCAGAAGTTGGGGGGCAAATGATGCGGGTGAAAAATAATCCCTAAAAACATATTCAATGTTGCATTTATTGGCCCACTAATGAGGCCCGAAATCCTAGTTGAGCATTAAATTCGTGATCAATGATTAAGCCCGAGAAACAGCCCAAACCGGGGATGCCCGGTATAAGCTTGTTTTCTTACATGGGCCTGATCCGAGACCAACACAATATTTCGAATTAAGTCCATGAATGACACCGACTCCTTGTGTAAATCCAAGAACGGGGCTTGTCCTCCAAGACAACTAAGTCCATTTGGAACATTCTAGAATTGATTCAAGGCGGTGACTTGCCCACCAAGTCACCTAACCCTACCCCGATTCTAAGGCTCTCAACGCCTATATAAAGGGTCTAACCCCTCATTCTCAGAACTACGTTTTTGGCTTGATTCTCAATCTCGAGATACGTAGGCATTCTGTGAGGATCGACTAGTCTCGAACGCAGAAACAGCCATTAAAGCTTGAAGCTCACCAACCCTTGTATTTAATACATACAAAACCCTAGCCGCAATTTACAAACCCTCGTTTTTATTCCACAACAATATGAATTTTATTAAATTGAGAATTTGAATATAATATAATATAAACTCAAAGAATGAAAATTGTAGAACACGAAAAGACCTTTCCGAAAAGTCCAGAATCAACGAATTCCGACTTACGATGAATTAACTATGAATTTTACAAGACAGTTGATTTTTGTGAAGAATTGACCTACGAATTTTGTAAATAAAGATGAGGAAGGAGAATATGATGTATTTATAATGTTACAAAACCCTATGTCTAAACCTACAAGTTATCTGTATTCAAATCCGATCCATATTTTAGGCCCAATTAAGCTAAACCAATTTTAAATCCTATTTATTATCTAATTTTAATCCTTTTTATTCTCTTATTCTTTATTATTATTATTCTAAAAATTACGGGATATTACATACGGATATAAAGGGATTGGAAAAAGATGAGAAATCGGTGGATCTAATTCGATAAGATGATTGTCTCGACATTAGATTATTTTGAAAAATTTAAAATTACTAGTCCCCACACACATATAAAGCACCGACGTCATACTTGTCAACATGATCCACAATTATGGTAAATAGATAAATAGATAGATCTGGAGAACAGATGATAAGGATTCATATTAGCAAATTACAAAATTGTAATCATTTTTCTTCCATTTTTATAATCAAATAATTAATCAAAACATAAATTCACGATAACAAATTACAAAGTTTAATAGATAATGTACAAATAAATTTAACATAATTATTATAAATAATATATACATAATTATTACAAATAAGAAACACGTGTCAACAACAACAAAAACATGTATAAATGTCATCTCTTGAGTTTTTTAAAATGGTAAACACAATGGAGAAAAATGAACGGTACTTTATATATAGAATATTAAATATACCATTAGTTTACATGTGTAAAATGACACTTTTAATAAAAAAATTATAATGTTTGAAAAAATAGAAATACACTTAAATACACATAATATTCAACATTGATATCTTTTATTATAATATCTGAATCTACCCAAGTATACAGTTAGACGTAATTATCCAATAAAAAAATTTTGAATTATTTTAGAACCAATTAGAGGTCATTCCAAATTTTTAGACAAATCATATTATACTAAAAGTTTTCCATATTTATCATTTTTATCCTATTATACTAACCATGTTTAGTTAACAATTCTAATTAAAATATAATAGTTAATTGATTTAACATATTCATATATTTCATATTTTTTAATGTTAAAAAACAAATATAATAAATTAATATAAAATTAAAATCAATCAGGATTATACATAAATATAATATTAAGCGATTTTTTCAATTTTAATTTTTCTCTTTTTTGATTTACAATTACTCATAATTATATTATTATATATTGCAGATTAATTTATAAATATATATAAGAGCAAATTAGAATTTACCACTAAAAATAAATTAATAATATCATTCTCATCCTAATTTATTTATCTTAGTTACTTAACAATTTAATTTTTTTGAAATACAAAATTTATTTATTTAGTACATGCATATATTAAATATTTTTTAAAGTGATAAAATATTTACTAACTTTTAAATATCAAGTATTTAATATAAATATATTTTTTTAATACATGAGTCTATTTTATCTATATTACATAATATAGTATTTTTAATAACCAATTAAAATATTAAAATGAATTTTAAACTAATTATCTTTAATAATTTACTTATCGATTGTTTTTAGTTATGCAATAATTAATAGGATAAACAAATTCACCTGACAATATATTTGAATTATTCAAAAATACTAAATATACTCTCAAATAGTATTAGACATTATTTGGTGTATAAATTATCACACTACAAAGCGCAACAATTCTTATCAATCAATTTTTTTAAAGATAATTAATTTATCAACAAAAGGGCATACGACATCTACAAAAATAATCAAAAATTTCAAATTTTCTTATAAATCGTTATTTTTTAAGGTAATTAAATCATCAATAAAAATATCATACAACATATACAAAAATAATCAAGATTGGACAAACACATATTAAAATAGATCATATCAAGGTTTCTTTCATCCAAACTACGATCGTTGATCAGATCTTAAATTATGGTACATTACTCGCTTATATCATTAAAATATATAGCCTTTTTGGCGAAATAATCAAACAATTTATTGTAATCGTGAGGAAAATATATATCTAATTTATCAAAACGTATTCGAACAACCGACCATAACTACGATTCTATATTATCTAAATCAATGAACCAATATAACAAAATCCTGTAGATCTAAGATTCCGGATGCCAAAATAAAGTAACACAAGAAAAATATATTTATTGAAAAATAAAGTAACACAAGAAAAAGAAATGGAAGTTATCATTCACAAGGACAAAGTATAAATCCAATATATCAGTGGATAAAACCTACAAATGGGTTACTAGACTCTCAATAAAGAGAGATTTTTACTGGAAAAAAAAAAAACAAAATCAAGGAAAACAATAAAAGAGGGGCTTATCATCAACCAAAGCTGATATCAGTCCCTAAACCTTAGTTTAGCATTTTTTTTTGGAGAGCAGAGAGAGAAACGACTATAGCCTTTATTATAAAAATCACTATTATTGATAATTAGATAGGTCAATACATAAAATTATATATTTTTCTAATAAAAGGAGCCCTTTTTAATTTTTTATTTTTGAATTAAATTAATAGTATTCAATTCCCATATTATAATCTAAGAACAGACATATCAAATTCCCTTGGTTGGTTGATAATATATATTTTTTATATCAACAAAACTTTAAATATAGATAAAAAAAACTTAATAATTTGGTAGATAGATTCTAAAAAACAAAGATATTTATTAGTTTTGTTTTGCTTAAACAAAACAAATGTATCGGGTTTCGATATTGGATCGGGTTTCGGATCGAATATCGGTTTTGTACAACTGAAATCCAAATCCAAATCGAAACTATTTCGGGTTTAAAACTTAATCTAAACCTGAATCCAAAAATCCGGGTTCGACACATCCAAAATTTTGGGTTTTGGATCGGGTACCATTAGATCGAATTAATTTGTCGCCCCTATTTATGAGTAAAAGAAAACTAATATTTAATTTACCATATTCTAATAGAAAAAAAATCAACCTTCAAACTCCTGAAGTAAATATACACATTTTAAGTTGTCATTAAAAACAAGTTTAGGGCAATCAGCATAAACTCTAACAATCATATCTTACTCTAAAATGGGATATATTATATGTTTGGTTGATTTACAATGTTTATTTTTCTATAGTAAATCGGTTTACTAATAAAAGAATATACAATTTGTAAAAATGATATTGAACAAACACATATGAAACTGAGCACGATTGGATAGCCCAAGTGGTAAGGGCTTATCCTTTATTGTCCTAGGACCTGGGTTAGATACTTGCTCATCCCGAGATTTTTCTTAGAACAGATACTCAATTGTAAGGGTACAAGCCTAATTATTCAAAAAATAAAATACACATATGAAACTAGATTAGAAAAAAGTTTTCTTTATCAAAACTAAGTTCGTTTAATGGATTTTACACAATAGAGATGCTTTCTCACATTGCTGAAACATGCAACCCTTTTTTGAGAGACAACCTAAGAGCAACTCCAATGCAAAGAGTCCTTACCTATATTTGTCCTACATGTATCTATTTTAGGGATTTAGCTTTAAAATGCATGCTCCAATGGAAGTCCCTATCCCCTATAATTTTTAGGAGAGAGAAAATTCAACCCTTTATTTAGGGGAGAGAAAAGCAACTCCCTATAATGACACATCATCATTCTTTCCTTATAATATAATATATATTTATATCAATACTCTCATCCCTTTTCTATATTACCTAAAATATTGATTAAATATTATTTTTTAAGTTATAGGTAATGAATATAGGTAACACCATTGGAGCAAATAAACTTTTTGGTTACCTATATTTTAAGTAATCATTATTTTATTATATTTTAGGGAATGAAAATAGGGGTTGCCATTGGAGATGCTCTAATGATTATAACGGTCGTGAGAAATAAGTTTCTATGAATCTTCAATATGTATTCGAAAAATTGATCACAATCCATACAAATTTTTTGATTGGATTAATATGATAAAAATTCTAGAAACCCACAATACTGCATATTTAAATATACCAAATTTCCAAAAGAACAAAACATAAAATATGGGTAGAAAACTTATGAACTTGGTAGAAAGATTCCGAAAAATGAGAGAAATCAAATGAAAAATAAAATAAAGAAAAAATATTATTGCAATTGATATAAAATGACAAATAAGTAATTCTATACTTAAATTAATTATATTCTCATGAAATTTTCTTTTTTTCTAGATAATGATTAAAATAATATGTTTATATTAATTAATTAATTAATATTACCATTCGGTGCGTAGCACGGGTAGAACGCTAGTTAAATTATAAAAATTTTTTTTTGTAGATAAACTACATGCCAATATAAAAAAATAATACTACAATTATAAGAAGATGGAAACTAACGCCCATACGAAAATCATAAAAACAAATAAATATCTGTAAGATTTATATCACATATTTTCTCCCAATGATTTATATTTTTTCAAAACAATATTTTTTTGTTAAAACTTAATATAATTTATCAAAATTTCTATGTAATTTTATTTACATATTTACTTATTATTTTTTAACTGTTGAATTTGTTTTGCCATACAACTTACACCTAATCAGTTTAATATATATAAACATAGTTCTTGCAATGATCATAATAATATAATATAACTAGTTTTTATAATATATACAAGTCATGTTGAATATTTATAGAATTTTCATCTAGATAATTCATGTATATATTTATTACAAGTCATTTTCTTGAATCTATATTATCTATACTATTTTATAAAAGACGAAACATTAAAGATTTTGGTACGGAACGATACTTACCTTATTTAATTATTTTACTATATTATTCTTAATTATGTTACTTAAATATAAAACATAAAACACAATCTTTTCCCAAAATATATCCAAATCAATGCAAAACACAATAAATATGAGAATAAATTCATTATATATATATATATATATATATATATATATATATATATATATATATATATATATATATATATACTAGTTGACTAAGCCGCGCTTCGCGGCGGCCTTATAACATTTTTTTTAAAATTTAATCTTAAGTTATTTATCAAAACAATCCATAGAAATATATCTATAATATTTCTATAAAAATTGGTGAACACAATATTGTATAAATTAAATATACATAAATAAAAAAATAAATTATTCATATATTTTTTCAAAAAAATATTTTTTTGTTAAAACTTAATATAATTTATTAAAATTTCTATGTAATTTCATTTGCATATTTACTTATTATTTTTTAACTGTTGAATTTGTTTTGCCATACAACTTACACCTAATCAGTTTAATATATATAAACATAGTTCTTGCAATGATCATAATAATATAATATAACTAGTTTTTATAATATATACAAGTCATGTTGAATATTTATAGAATTTTCATCTAGATAATTCATGTATATATTTATTACAAGTCATGTTCTTGAATCTATACTATCTATACTATATTATAAAAGAAGAAACATTAAAAATTTTGGTACGGAACGATACTTACCTTATTTAATTATTTTACTTTATTATTCTTAATTATTTTACTTAAATATAAAACATAAAACACAATCTTTTCCCAAAATATATCCAAATCAATGCAAAACACAATAAATATGAGAATAAATTCATTTAATATATATATATATATATATATATATATATATATATATATATATATATATATATATATATATATATATATACACACTAGTTGACTAAGCCGCACTTCGCGGCGGCCTTATAACATTTTTTTAAAATTTAATATTAAGTTATTTATCAAAACAATCGATAGAAATATATCTATAATATCAATATAAATTCGTGAACACAATATTGTATAAATTAAATATACATAAATAAAGAAATAAATTATTCATATATTTTCTATACCGCTTTTGGTTCACGATTTTTTTGGCCGACAGCCGTTATATATATTATAAAAATATGATTACATTTTTTATACCGCTTTGGTTCCTTGATCTTTTAGGCCGACACCCGTTGTATATCTTATAAAAATACTAAGCATACACAATAATAAAATTTAAATGCCAAAATCATCTTTGACTTTGATTTAGCGATTTTGTCTCAAAAAATTTTATGTCGATACTTATTGTATATTATAAAGATAATAAATGTATACAATAATAAAAATTTAATTATTAAAATTTTCTTTAACTTTAATTTTTGTTACGTATCATGAACTTAGTTGAGAAGAAGATGCTCTCAAAAGCACTTGTAGCATAAATTGAAAGCCAACCATCTCAATAAATAATTTAAGAAGCAAATAAGGAATTAAAACAATTCACGTAGCTCTAAACAAAACATAAAACCTTAATTATGAGTCGATATCATCTTTTTCTTAAAAAAGAGCTTTTAAAAGGTGCTAAATTTTCTTCCAGCTTATTACATTACACTTCTAATAAATTAATCTCTTCAATTAATGAATATAAACTGTTTGTTAGTTTAATCCTGTAAGATAATACAACAAATTTTTCATTAGAAAAGGATCCGATGTATCTCAATTCTCAAGACACTATTAAAATAAATTATATTATGTGCATATAATATCATGGTGTTTATGTTTATAATGATTATTGTTTTACGCCACCTAAAGTGTGGTTATGTATTACCTGGCTTGTTGAATCTTTGGATGAATAACTTGTACAAATCCTGCATAATTACGAACTTAATAAATTTTGAAAAATTTGTATAATGAAAAGGACATAATCATGTGTACGCACAAAATCAACAAAACAGAAAGTAAACAAAAATGAAGAGAAGAAATTAAAAGTACCTGCAACACAAAAAGAGAATCATATCGATTCAGTAAAAACATCTTAATGAAAGAATTTAACGCATACTAAATAAAAACATGGGCACAAAATTGACTTCTTGTTTCTCGTTTCTCAGCCTGTTTGGCAACATGACATTAAGTCATTCAGGTGCTTTAAGTCATTCCTGAACTGTTTGTCTACTGTGGCTTTAAGCCGGTTTTAAGTTAAAAAACTGTTTTAAGCCATAAGTTCCATTTAGGTACTTTTGACTTATGACTTATGGATTTTTTTTTTTTTACAATTCTTGTAAAGCTTAAATATCATGAATTTAAATTTTTTTTAAGTCAAATTTCACTTTAAACCAAAATTATTAAACCCCCATTTAACTTTAAGTAAAATTACCCAAACACTTTCATTCAACTTAAAGTAAACAACTTTACTTTCTCCTTTAAGTTAAAAATACCCTCATTAAGTCAAAAGTAACTTATTTTAAGCAATCCCAAACACCTTTTCTATCTTGTGCATTAGTGTTTACCAAATCCCTGAAATAATAGAAAAAATCATTAGAGCACGTAACTTAATAAATCTATCTGACCAAAGTTGCTTTCAAGTATATATAATGATGAGAAAATATAAAATTTTAATATATTAGTAATAAAATTTGATTAGATTTATGATTTGTTGGGCTTGCCTTTTATAAGTATATTTTATCTACAAAATAGGAGGTGAAGAAGGAAATTCTAATTTTTATAAATTAAGATAGAAGAGCTCTAAAAAATAAGATAAATATAGATAAATGAAGAAGGCAATTTGGCTGGCTATCTTTTTTGCTTTTGGCACTTGGATGGCTGAGAATATTTTTTGACATTTTGTCTGGCTATAATAAAATTTTTAAGCACTTGAGGGGCTTCTGTCAAAACGCTAGTAACGCCGTTAAACGTCAGGGGTAAATGTGACTTTTCAGCATGTTTGTTCTTGAGCATTCTTGAAGATCAAACAGCCTTTTGAAGGTGATTCTGAAATTCAAATCCTTCATATGAGTAATCAAATCGAATCTCATGATCTGTACTACATGTTTATGTGTGTGTATATATTCGAATATGCTTTGTTCGTGATTTCATAATTTTCGGATATTAATTCGAATTTCTTGAATTTGGTGTTGCTTTTATGATGATTTGTTGTTTATGTGGTTAGTGTCTATACATTGTTTATGATCTCAGGAATTTTATGATGATTTTTAATTGATTTTTCGTGTACTAAATATGAAAAACGAGTTTTGGTGGGGGTGAACTTTGATTTCGAATTTCTGGGTTCTTGGTTAATTGGTTGTTGTTATTGATGCTTGGAATAGATTGTGGAAGTCATAAGCTTCGTTTTGATATATAGAACTCGTAGTTTGGTGTTGGATTTAGGTTCGCTGGAAAAATCGAAGAAGCTCGCCGGAAAATCTTTGTCGGTTTCTGCATTTTGGGGTTAAATCCTAACGGTGCTTGACGGCATCCCCTCAAGTGCTTAAAATTTTTATTATAACCAGTCAAAATGTCAAAAAATATTTTCAGCCATCCAAGTGCCAAAAGCAAAAAAGATAGCCAGCCAAATTGCCTTTTCCTCTTGAATTAATTAAAAGTAGACGTTGAAATATTATGATCAAGTACAATGAGAAGGTAATAACAATAAATTAACAATTAACATTAAATAAATATTGAGGGAATGGTAAAAGTTCAAACCTTTTGTTCCAAGTTTCTCAAGTGCTTCTACTTCTCAAACAGAAAGATCTCCTAATTCTTATTCACACGATCAGGTCTGTACCGAGATCATTAACAAAAAAAATACAAAATCCAAAGCAAAAAATAATTAATGGTTACCAATAATCCATAATTAAATAAAATAAGAATGAATAAAAAAATTAAAAGAAAGTAGACAAAGACAAAAGTAATTTAATGAGTAACCGAGATGAATTTAAAAAATTGAATAAGCGAAAAATTTGAACGATACAATACGTTCACGTTGTCTTTACTCTTCCAAATCAAATTATCGATTCACCGTGAAACCAACAACCTTAATTTACATATAAAAAATCACATGTTAGTAAAAAATTGATTACACAAATCAACAAATACATGTTAATCGACTATTTCCTTTCTTAAAATTTAGGACATTAAAAAGGAAATTTAATTTTTAATATTTGAATTAGAGGGCTGAATTTGGACCTAAAAAAGGAAATTTTGATATTTCAGTTATAAATATTTCTTATCCAGTTTAAAAAAGGTTTCGATTTTCTTTTCTGAAAAGTAGGAGTTAAAGAAGGAAGTTTTGATTGGGTTTATAATTTGATTTCGAATATGTTAATGTTAAAAAAGGAAGTTTTGACTTCTTTTTTAAAAAATAGGAACTATAGAAGGAAGTTTTAATTTTAATTATTTAAAATTGAGGAGCTCTAGAAAAATAGATAAATATGATTCGGGCGATTTTAGAGCTCCACCAAACGCCTGGGAAATTTCCTTTATATATATATATATATATATATATATATATATATATATATATATATATATATATATATGGGCTTAATGATCCTATAGTTAAGTCATATTTCAATACAAAAATAAGGGTATTTTTGTAAATACAGGGGAGTGAATTCTTTTATTACAAAAATGCCATCTAACTTTTGCATATAAAATGCAAATGATTTTAGGTAATTTTCTTACAGTTAACTTTAGTAACATTTTTCTATATATATATATATATATATATAGAAATGAGGAGGTTCAAAAGAGAACCTAATTAAGTGAGAGAACCAGAGAACCACGATCTTTACCATTCATTTCTTTTTAATCCTATGGCCATTAATATATACATATCAATTAGTATTTTTTTTATTTTATGCAAAAAGGATATAGTATTAGAAAACTAAAAATACATATATATCTTCATTATATAAAGAACAATAAAGAACACCTCATATTTAATTCAATATAAGAGTTCCGTCATGACACCCAATACAAAAAGTTCTTATTTTTTTATCTTCTATCCATTTAGCAAAAAAAAAAAAAAAATTTTTTTTGGAAAAATCACTGTTAATGATGACATCAGCCGTGACGTCATCATGAACAGTGATTTTTTTCAAAAACTTTTTTTTAATTTTTTTTTGCTGAATGGATAGAAGATAAAAAAAATAAGAACTTTTTGTATTGGGTGCCCCTGGCGGGGTCAATGGATCTATTGGAATAAATGATTTTATAGTGTTCTTTATTGTTTGAGTGTTCTGTATGAAGCAAAGGCATATATATATATATATATATATATATATATATATATATATATATATATATATTATACATCAATCTTACCATGTTTAAAAAGATTTTTGAAGATTGTGCGAAGATTGATCATCACCATTTTTCATAATTAACTCATTAATTAATTCAATTAAAATTGTCAACATAATTCCTTTCATTACAAACCTAACTGTAACGGCAACCAATGGATGCGAAACCAGACTTTCAAGGGTAACACTACATAAAATGCATTTTAGTGAGATTCTTTAAAGTGATCTCTAATATTTTAATTATAATTTTAATATTTTATAATAAATAGAAATCAAATTCTCGAAGGAATCTCAAAAAGATAGTAAATAAATTAATATATTGATTTGAAACACGTAAGAAAATCTTGATGCATTTTATAATATTTTTTCATGTAACTTAATTTTAAAAGAAATGTATAAGTTTTCTTTTGAAAAAATAAATATATAGAAATATTGTGTAATACATCAAGATTCTCTTAGGTGTTTTTTTAATTTTATTGATTGGGAACATGAATCTTGATATATTACATAATATTTTTATATGTAACTTAATTTTTAAAAAAATTGTGTAATTATTTTTTTAAAGAAAACAATATATAGAACTATTATGTAATACCGAGATTCTCTTAGATGTTTTTTTAATTACTTGAAATCATAATATTACTTTATCAAATATTTATATTAAGATTTGTTTAAATATTTTATTGATCTAAAATAAGTTTTGAATATAGTTATGTACAAGTACGATGTTATAAATTATTTATGGAACATTTAAAAATATTTTTTCGAATTCTAGAACTTAGGATAATGGAGAATAAATTTTAAATGATACATTGAAACACGCAATAGAAAATTAGTATATTAGATGATATTTTTATATGTAACTTATATTTAAAAGAAATGTTTAGTTTTTTTTTTTTAAAAAAGTGAAATATATAAAAATATTATGTAATACACCAAGATTTTCTTAGGTGTTTTGTTAATTATTTAAAAATTGTAATATAATTTTATTAGATATTTACATTTAGATTCTACTAAATATTTTATTGGTATAAAATAAGTTTCGGTATAGTTACGTACAAGTAGAGCACTATAAATAATTTATCCAATATTTAAGAAAATTTAAATAATATTTTTCAAATTAAAATTCAATTTTTATTGCATGTCTTTTAAAAAATTTCTCGAAGGAATTTCAAAAACATAATAAAAGAAAATAAACTGATATATTTACTTGAAACACGTAAGAAAATCTTGGTGCCTTTTATAATATTTCTACATGTAACTTAAATTTAAAAGAAATGTATAATTTTTATTTTGAAAAAATAAATATATAGAAATATTATGTAATACACCAAGATTGTCTTAGGTGTTTTTTTAGTTTTTTTTCGTTTTTCTACTATATCATAAATTTTTTAAGATATTTCATAATAATTTTTCAATGGTCAATTCAAAATTATTATAATTGAAACTTTTTAATATGTGTTATATCAATCAATATCAATATCACTATTAATATCAATATATCTCTAATGTCTGCTAGTATTGCATTTTGAAAATTACTGCTTTTATCCTTCATTTTTTTAATCTTCTTTATCTCTTTGATGCCCTTTTTTGTCATTACACAGGAAAATTACTGCTTTTATCCTTTATTTTTTTAACCTTCTTTATTGTTTTGATGTCCCTTTTTGTCATTACACATCATTTGGAGCTACCCAATTTAGATTGGATCGACCCAAATCTAAATCTATACTATTTTCTATCATTACACAACATTTGGATTGACCCAATTGGATTGACCCAAATCTAAACCTCTAATATTATCCTTCATTTTTTTATTAATAATATAATTAATGATAATTAGTTGATTACCTTTTTCAATTAAAAGATTTTTATTTATAATTTATATGATATTACCTTTTATAAATACATAAAATATCATATCTTCCAATCAATAATTTTTTTCTCTCTAATCAGCATTTGGAGCAATCCAATTGGATCAACCCAAATCTAAACCTCTACTATTATCCTTCATTTTTTATTAATAATATAATTAATGATAATTAGCTGATTGCTTTTTTCAATTAAAAGATATTTACTTATAATTGATGATATTACCTTTTATAAATACCTAAAATATCATATTTTCCAATCAATGATTTTTTTCTCTCTAATTAAAACACGTTGACTTTTAATTTAAAACATAATATTGCAATAATTAATACATACCCAAAAATATGACATCATATTTCTAACCACTAACAAAATATAATAAAAATTCGTATACAACGAATAATATCCGTTAGATTTTTAGTTAAAAATTAGAACGGTTAGATCTATTGATTAAATATATTACGTGATTAAATTTATTTACTAAAATTTCAAGGTTCGAATTTTTATAAATACCTAAAATATCATATCTTCCAATCAATAATTTTTTTTTCTCTCTAATTAAAACACGTTGACTTTTAATTTAAAACATAATATTGCAATAATTAATACATACACAAAAATATGACATCATATCTTCTAATCACTAACAAAATATAATAAAAATTCGTATACAACGAATAATATCCATTAAATTTTTAGTTAAAAATTAGAACTGTTAGATCTAATGATTAAATATATTACATGATTAAATTTATTTACTAAATACATTAAATGCATACCCAAAAATATGACATCATATCTTCTAACCACTAACAAAATATAATAAAAATTCGTATACAACGAATAATATCCGTTAGACTTTTAGTTAAAAATTAGAACTGTTAGATCTAATGATTAAATATATTACATGATTAAATTTATTTACTAAATACGTTAAATGCATACCCAAAAATATGACATCATATCTTCTAACCACTAACAAAATATAATAAAAATTTGTATACAACGAATAATATCAGTTAGATTTTTAGTTAAAAATTAGAATTGTTAGATCTAATGATTAAATATATTACATGATTAAATTTATTTACTAAAATTTCAAGGTTCAAATTTTTATAAATACCTAAAATATCATATCTTTCAATCAATAATTGCTTATCTCTAATTAAAACACGTTGACTTTTAATTTAAAACATTATTATCCTTCATTTTTTTATCTTTCTTTATTTCTTTGATTCTCCTTTTTGTCATTACTCAAATCTATCTCTGTCATTTTTCACCTTCAAGTCCAAGCCACTCAAATCTTCACACTGCTGGATTTTTACGCACTTTTCAGATTTGAAAGCTGGGTTTTTCACCAAATTAACATCTCAACCCCCTGAAGTAGGGTTAAGTTATGTGTACTAGACCTCCGTATGGGTCATATATGTTTGGTTCCGGTTTTAGTTTGGCCATAAGAGTTAAGTTTTTATTGATTTCACAGTATTAAAAATTAGACAGGATAATATTTGTTTGGTTTTGATTTTGGTTTGGAATTTAAGAATCTATTATATATATAATAGGCCAACACGAGAAAAAATTGTGAGATTTTTTAATGTACATGAAAAGACCAATTTGCCCCCATGTTTAATATTTATTAAAAAAAGTGTTGTTCATGGGAATCGAACTTGAGTCTATCAAGTAATTTATGCATGCTCTTACCACAACGCCACAATGTCACATGTGTTTTCAAACCATACACGTAATAAGTGAATGTCGTTTAAGAGTAATATATTTGGAAATAACTATTAATATATTTGGAAATAACTATGGAGCTAAATTAAACTTAGGTAAAACATCAACACATTTTTATTATAAAAAGTGTTGTTCATTGGAATCAAACTGAGTCTATTAATTAACTTATGCATGCTCTTACCACTACGCCACAATGTCACATGTGTTTATAAATCATACACGTAATATGTGGATGTCTTAATAGTAATACATTTGTAAATAACTTTGGAGCTAAATTAAACTTTAAATAACTATGGAACTAAATTAAACTTTAAACTTAGGTACTACACCAACACAAGATAAATTCGTGAGACTTTTTAATGTATTGAAAGAAATAATAATAAAAGAAATGATATTTAAAAGAAACTATTACAATATTGGAATTATCCAATAATAATATTATTATATATGTTAACACATAGAAGACGATGATTATATAAAATTAGTATGTACAAAGGTTCGTGTAACAAAATATGAGACTTTAAGTTATGATAATCAATGATATTTTATGAAAATTAATATTATCATCGATAAGTCAAATCCATGTCATTTAAAAATAATTAATTCTATTTCATAATTTTAGTAGCATAAACAATAAATTTTTATATTATATGTGAATTTTTTTTAAATATGTGTACAAAATTAACATTGGCGATAAAATGAAATATTCAAATAAAAGCATATATAGTGCATACTAAAATTATTAAATTATAATATATAATTTAATTGATGATTTAAAATTGACCTATTAATAATTAAAGAAGACTTTCACAACAAAGCATGCATATACAAAACTCACAAGGAGAAACAACAAATTCATTGAATACATAGGTCTATCTGTTCGTTACAATTTGTAAAGATACTTCTTCGGAAGAAGCTGTGTTTGAAAAAAGAAAGGATTAATTCATTATCAAAGCACGGACAAAAGTCATATGATCAATATCAACTTATGACAATAAAAGTAATAAATGATAAATTCTCAAGTTTGGAGAACAAAAATGTTATAAGGCCGTTACACAAGGTAGATTCACTCAGTTGAGGACTGAATTATCTGATGTTTTGAAAGTCAGACAAAAATAGGAAGAGAAACCAAGGCAAAAAAAAAAGCTTAAAATCAAGAGTTTAGAAGAAAAGAAATGAAATAGTTAGAAAGATAGTTTTAAGAAGTGAAAGCATAAGGTCTGAATAGCGTATTAGAAGATTTAATAAGTTTTTTTTTATTAAAATCATGACTAAAACCCACATCCACACTCTTAAAATGCAACATCTTGAAGGCATCATTTTTGAAGAATTGGGAAAAAAATTTAGTATCGTAAATGTTTTGAAAAATCATCTTTAATTAGACAACACCTATTGAACACTCAGATTCTATTCAATGACCCACAATAAAATTAGAAACTGACATGACTTCTATTAGTACTTCTTATATTAGTTTCTAAATTACAAACTTGAACATATTTAAATAAGTACGCAATAGCCACATATACCATTACAAGCAAAACTCTATGAAAATTAATTTTATACTTCAAGTAACATTGATTATATACAATTTAATTTAGAAACACAATTTAACATAGCACCCCGTGCCTTGCACGGGTTTTTATGCTAGTTAAAGTTTTAATGAATTACCCGATGTTATAATAATATACATGACACCAGAAAGGTACCTTTAAAATATTTGCTTGGCCTTTCAATTTTCGCTTTTACATGTCATAATAACAAAGGTAGTTGGAAAGATTACCAGTTAATAACATTGACACAGTACAGACCATACTATTTGTAAATAATCTTGGGACTCAATTTGATACTTATAGACATTATTTTGTTTTCAAGCAAGTTTATGTTCTCTATGGATTTGTTCAACTTAAGGTTCATGGGGTAGACATGCTACGTACCATAAGGTCTTATGGAATAACATACTTTTTATCGGATGTCTCCGAAGGGACTATGGATTAGCATACTTAGAAGCTCAGACCCACGTCACAAGCCTCGCCCTCTGGGTCAGGCAACATTGCTCTTATTTATGCTCTAAATATCTTCTTTACTCACGTTCAATTTCACTTCATATATGATCTCATATTTAGCACTTTCACTTGAGCTCCATATTAAAATATTAAAGCACTAATTTTTCCCTTTTTCAGTTTAGTTGTCTTTTTGAGAGAGAATATGTAGTGGAAAATGTGATTGTTATAATTTGTAATCATGCATTATTTGAAGATAAAAGTGAATAAGTGAGCTTCTTGCGGAGACCTGTGTTTTTGGTAAACAGTATTATCCTTCATTTTTTTATCTTCTTTATTTCTTTAATGCCCCTTTTTGTCATTACACAGCATTTGGAGCGACCCAATTTAGATTGGAACAAAAAATTCTATTATGATATTGTACTTATTTTCAGTAATGTTATAGTACTATGATTGCATCTCCAGCCTTTCTCTTCTCCTCCAGCTACATAATTTTAAATATTGAAAACAAAATACAATACAAGAAGAAGTTTGCATTTATAAATATAGATTACAAGCAGAGAGAGATGTTTAGTTACAGATAGACTACATAGTAACAACATAAGTGATAAAAAGAAAGATGTTAGTTACACATAGACTACATAGCAACACATAAGTGATAAAAAGAAAGATGGTCCACATGATGATCAAGCTAATGAAGTATTCCCTCCATCTCTAAATAAGTTTCCTGTTTTGACTGGACACGTTTGCCAACGCACACTTTTGATCGTTAATATCTTGAATTTCGATCTTATTAGTATTAAATATAAAAACTTCACTGTATTAAACCACTCATAAATACGAATCCAACAAGATCACTCATGACTATATTTGGTCTTATAGATTAGACGTAAATTAGTAATTTATCTCATGTTATGAACAGTCCCGACATTTCAAACGAGCAACTTAATATGAGACTGAGGGAGTATTGAAGTAATTAACAAGCCTGAACCACATAAGCAACTTCCATTTTATAGGTATTTTTTATCATAATGTGGGTAATGGGTTTATGTATGCCCATTAATTTTATTTTTGGTCACCCCTCTAAGTTGATCAGAAAAAAATTAACAACCCATCAAAATAAATAGTTTAAAAATATATTCAAATTCAAATTATTATATTCGTTTCAATGAGAACATACTTTTAATATAATAAAGTCAATAAAAAAAATTAAACAATTTCAGAAAGCGAGAGTCATGGTGAAAGACCTTAATTTGAGCATAAACTATAAATCTATTAGAATATTTATCTGATATTTTGTCTTGCTTATTTAATTGTATAATTTACATATTTTTAATAAAAGAATCTATATTAATAATATATATACACTGTATTTTTATACATGAATTTACTAATACAGTTTAATGGTCACGCTCTGGTGAGAATGAGAAAAGTGAGAACATACATATTCACTACATTTCAAGCTATTTTAAAGGGCCCAGCTAGGGGCATCTTCACAAAAAAAACTTATAATTGTACCCTCTATCCATTCATAACAAAAATTAACAAAAAAAAATTAAAATGAGAACAGTGAGAACACACATATTCGATACATTTCAAGCTATTTTAAAGGGCCCCACTAGGGGCATCTTCATACAAAAGTTTTATAATTCTACCCTCTATCCATTCATAAAAAAATTAACAAAAAATAAAATAAAATTTGCTTGAAATGCGGTCTCATTGTTCTCCAACATTTACATATTATATTAACTATGAGGTCTCATAGTTAATATAATATGTTCTTGATATTATATGAGGTTTAATGTTTTGTAGCCATTGAGGGTGAAGGGATTATCATTTCCGCATTTGAATAATGAAGACAATTTATTATTGTTTTCAATTAGAGAACAATATTTGTAAAAATATTTATTACTTTTATTGCAGATTTTGATGGATTAAATAAATTTTTAACATTGTTAAAATAGAATTGTTTGCTACTTTTTTATATAAATTTTAGCATATCATTATTTTATTAAATACTTATATAAATGTATATAATATCTTTCTAAGAATTGATTATTTATATAATTGAATACAATATCTTTTTAAGAAATCAATAAAATATGTTAAATTTTTGGTATTGTCAAATTAAATTAAATAATATGTTTTAAGAAATCAATCAAATTTGTTAACTTTTTGGTATTATCAATTTAAATTAAATAAGATGCCGTGTATGTCCAAAAATAAAAAATAAAAAAATTAGATGTCGTGTAGGAAGTACGGGCAAAATGCTAGTTTATTCTAATATGTGTTATTTTAATTTATACACCATTTAAAATTTGTTATAAAATTTGTTATAAAATTTGTTATAACAAAACATAAAAGAGAATCTTATTAAAATATACACCATTTAATTGTTATAAAAACAGATCACCAAGATCTAAGAGTGATATATACTCCTTCTGTCCCTCTCATTTTTTTACATTTATTTCACTGCTTGACACGCATTTTAAGGCTTCTAAAAAGTATAGTTCCGTGTCAGAATTACGTCCCCCAAGGTAAAGAACCGAAGGGGACAGAGGGAGTATGTTTTTTTTGGAAATAGATAACAATTTAATGAAATCATACAATAAAGATTTATTGTATTTTGATGGACATATTTTTATATGGAAGGTTCTTGATTGTTAGATTTAAAATTCAAATTTTAAAAGATGTATGCTAAATTTAAAATGAGCTAAGCTTACACATGTACAACCTATATATTTTAAAGAATCTCAAATATAAGTAGGAATATTTTAATTTCAACCTATATATTTTAATTTTCATTCAAAATTTCTTTTAAAATATATTTTTAGGAATATTTTTTTTAAATTAACAAATTTTGAGATTCTTTAAGGTGTTTTGCATAATATAGAATGTTAATTTGTTACCCGTTACTCCCTCCATCCCATCCAATTGTTTACACTTTTCAAGAATTGTTCGGCACGCATTTTAAGATTCATTTTAAGGATGGTTCCATAACTTATTATAAAAATTTTCTTTTTTTGTATAAATATTCAATGTTTATATTTTTATACAAGAAAATAAAATTTTAAAAATAAGTTATGGAACGATCTTGAAAATGCACCTTAAAATGCATGTCGTACACCCTTTAAAAAGTGTAAACAATTGGGTGGGATAGAGGGAGTATTTATTTTTGAGATTCCGAAATGTATTTGAAAAAGTTATATCATTTTTAAATAGTATATTCTTAATATTTTTGAGATTCTTTAAGATATTTAATTTATAATTATTAAGATTCTTAAAAAACACTTATTGAAACACTTGACAACTATTTTAAAAAAAGCATTAATATCTTTTTAAATTTTTTTTTGGAAAATATATTTCATTTTTTGTAGTTTTTAGATTTATAGTGAAATTCATTAAAATATATTTAATACATATTGGCAATGTGAGAATCCGTAAGTGTTTTAATAAATATTTATTTATCAAATTTTAGAAGAATAAGTACATTTTTATCGAATCACTTAATGGAATCTTCAGTATCCTTAAAAATATTAATTAGTATATAATTTTTTTTAAAGAAAAGTACTCATATCCTTCTAAATATTCATTTAGAATAAATATTTCATTTTTTTGTAACTTTTAGATATATGGTGAAGTTCATTAAAGTGTATATAATGCACAATGTCAATGTAAGATTCCTAAAAGTGTTTTGATAAATATTTTTTGAAATTTTTTAAAAAGAATTTGTAAATATTTTATTAAAACACTTAACAAAATCATCAAAATAATTATTTGATTGATTCGTTACAATTAAAAATATTTATTGAAACACTTGACGAATATTTTTTTAAAAAATACACATATATTTTTTAAATTTTTTTGGAAAATTTATTTCATTTTTTGTAGTTTTTAGACTTACAGTGAAATTCAGTAAACTATTTTTAATACATATTGTTAGGGGTGTGCACGGGTCGGTTCGGCTTGGTTTTTGCCGGAAATCGTTACCAAACCGTGCATGTCGGTTCAGTTTTTACCTATTAACCGTAACCGAACCGTCCGGAACGGTTTTTTCAGTTCGGTTAACCATTTATCGGTTTCGTTTTTTTTTCGGTTTTTTAACTAGTTTAAAAGTCTTATACAAATATATATAGTATTTAGCTTAAAAATATTCTAACATAAAAGAAAATAAATTTAGAATTTATAATGACACATAATGAAAACATCCATAATAATGAAAAGAAAAAACAACACTAACAAGCTGCAGCACGGAGTCAAGAAGGGATAATAAAACCTGATAAATTATGTTGCACAGTATTGAAGCCATTGAACTGAATCAATCATCTAATGTTTACCTCTTTACCAAGAAGAAGCAGGCATATAAAATAAAATAGAATAGGCACGAAACAATAGCACACGTTAGTTTATTTTTTAGTACATTATTAAGTTCAGGACTTCATGTTCAGAAAAATTCAACAGAACAGACCCATACAAGCTTGTCAAGCTGCTATGTTATTGTTAACGGAGGAATTTGGTGATAACAGATTTCGGAGATTGCTGGAATAACGAATTATGAAAATAGGGGATTTGGGATTATAGATTGTTTGGGGCTGGACTTGAGAGGTGTCTCGACTGTTAGATGTGTCGGATTCTTTTTCAAGATGCCTGCGTACTCTATATTTATAGAGATCAAGCCAATGCAGTTCTGTTAAAAGGATTGGTTTTTAATCCCTATGATTGTTAAGGGATGTATTTTGGAAATTAGTAGATTTTATCTCTTTAAATTATATTCGCGTTGGGATACCTTCCTGATTTGAAGGATATCGTTTGGAGATATTTCTATCATTAATTGGAGATAATTCCTCGTTTCAGAGAGAGAAAATAATTAACTTGGCGATTAAGTTAGTTATTATTAGATTCGTATTTGGAAATTTGGGAGATATTAGAGGCAACCGAAAATATGGCGTAACAACTACCCCCCAGTTCTTCATTGTAGCTTGCTGCAGTGGAGAATTAAGCATGTTTCGATCTTCCAAATTTTCTGAGTCACTGAAACAGCTAGGAGAGGAATATTATTAAAAAATATGGAGCACCAATGTAAGAACCCTAATTTTTGGTAATATTTCTTTTTATTTAATATCTTGTGGCATTGTCAATATAGAACCTTTATAGTCATCCCTGTTGATTAATAGAATTGATTGTCTGAGAAACTGCGTTGTTGCATTTATTATGTAAGATAAAAAGGAAGATTGTGAAGGCAGGAGTCTTATTGTTAGTAAGATTTATAAAACTTGGGAGTTGAGAATGGTTAGAGTATTAAAGGATTTATTAAGAATTATGACGAGGAATTATGGACATTCGAGGAATTTACACAATTAAGTACTTAAGGAATTACGAAGGAAATCTCTACGCGACAAAATATTATTACGAGGAATTAATTATGATACGATAGGAAATAAGGATTAAGTGACAACCATTGGTGGAGAAATAATAATACAAGGAAGGATATTGCATGCAAGTGTCATGTAACAAGCTAGTTAGGAAATGAACTAGAAAGCAAAAAGCATAAAGCATAAAGTAACCATGAATAAGTGACTAGTTGGTGCATTATCCTAGGAGACAAAGAGGCATGGTGTATGCCTAGTCTACTAACCCTAGGGTGTCAACATGTGACACAATACATACACACATCAATACATATCACAATAATACATATCATCATTCAAACACCCAACACAAACCAAGAAAACTCCCCCCCACTTGGAGCAAACTGCTCTCGGCCAAGCAAGAGAAAAGGAAGAAGAAAAATTATTTTCTCCTCTTCCACTACTTCAAAAATCTCAAGATTAAAACCCAAGCCTCTCCTAAGTGTTGTCAAGGTATGTACTAAGTTTCATAATTTATTTCAAGGTGTAGCTTGGTGAGAAAAATGGTGAAAGTTGGAGATGTATAGTGACTAACTTAAATCTTGTTTTAGATCTTGAAGTATAAGACTTGTAAAGACCATCCAAGGTGTTCTTGAGGATTGTAAAGCTTACCCAAGGTCTTAGAGGCTCAAGAAGGTATAAAAATCACAAACCCTCTTGGTTATGTAGTTTTTATAATGTTTGGTAGTAGATCCATGTATATATGAGCTAATCTTGGTTGTATAAGTATTGGATGACATGGATCTTGAGTTTTGATGTTGAGATTGTGACTTTTATGATTATGGATAATATATATCTCCATGAGTGTTATGAACCATGAACTAAGTAAATTAAGTGTTGGTTGTGTTGTGGAATTGTGAAAAATGGTTGATCTAAGTAGTATATGCTTGCTGAGTTTTTCCAGGAGCATTGACCTGTCTTGTAACACGGTTTTGAACCCCCAAATGTTGTCCCCTGATGTCCTACCATATATTGTTGGAAAGATAATTGAATTTAGTTTCTGTAAATGTAAGGTTCATGTCTAGGTGATGTATAGATTTTAAGATATGGCCGGAGAAGTGAATTGTGTTTCTGGATTCCGGACTGCACTAAGTGACCCCCTTGTGAACCTTGTTTAAACCCCTAAAATATATGTGGGATCATGGAAAAAAATTTGAGAAGTTAGGGAATGCAGTGGTGAAGATCACCCAAAAAGAATTGGATTAAAATATGAATGTTTGGATTTTATAAAAATGCTAGAGTAAATTTCGTGCAAGGGAAAAAGTCGTTAGTGGAGCATGATTCTATGGGTAATGGTTATGATTCGAATGTGGTAACTAAATTAAGTCGATTAAGTGACGAGCGTAACCGAGTGACGACATGAACCTATAGTGGGGCTAGAGTGTCATAAGACGAAGTCGTTAAGTTAATTTCGTACCCCCCTAAAACCCCGTAATTAAAGAGATATTGTTAAGGTACTAACGAGCGGTTATTGCTTATGTATAGATCGTTCGACTCCGCACGCTCGACCACCCCAACCAAACCAAGGCAAGTTTACTTTTCAAAACTTATCCATATACAAGGACTTTCACTGTTGTGTTTGTAGTTTTCAATTATATCAAATGCTATGTTTATCGAAGTATTGATGCAATTGAGATTGTATAAGTACATATATGCTTGTACCCCTTGAACTTAGATTGAAATAGAGGTCGTAGCAGTCCGTATATACTATTGACCGAGGAGCGGGATATTATTATATCGTATCTAGATTGCGAAAACCCGAAGGGTCACTCGGGTAGTATCGTATACTCAAGTAACTATTGTTATATCTTCGTAAATACTCGAAACCCTATCTTGGATTAAAAGTTTATTTTATCGAATAATTATTTTATTAATTATTAATATTAAATCTTAAAATATTATTTATTAATTATTTTTCATTATTTAAAGACAAAGTCAATCCAAGATACATTTAATACTTTCAAACTCGAACTCTTTCGAACTCAAAACATTTTCGAAAACC
Organism: Saposhnikovia divaricata; assembly: GCA_036435485.1. Classification (NCBI taxonomy): domain Eukaryota; kingdom Viridiplantae; phylum Streptophyta; class Magnoliopsida; order Apiales; family Apiaceae; genus Saposhnikovia; species Saposhnikovia divaricata. Next base: position 60,067,428 of record CM071595.1, on the reverse strand, counting down.
CCCGGTCAGGTCCTGCTTCTTGTATGATTTCAAGAATCATCGGTCGACTGATGTCGGACCTCAATTACTCTGTTTTCAATCAAAATCAAGTTTTCAAAAGAAAAAGAAAAATGGACTCTGGCAGGTGTGGGAACCGTTGACGAACGATTCCCGGGATGTGTAAGCGGCCGTGAGCCAGGCGGTCCATCAAATATTATTCCGGCCCAGGTGTTGTCGAAGGATGATTACGGATGTAGTTTTCATCGAGGGTGATTACGGATGTAGTTTTCACCCGGGGATAGTTACGGATGTAGTTTCTATCCTTCTACCGGTAGAGAAGACCCGCGGATTATTGGACTTGGATGTGGCGACTGATCATCGTCAATCCTTGTCAGGTTTTTATGTTTTCTTCCAGTCCCATCCTCCACTTTGGAAAAATACTCAAACACTGCTTCTTGGGCCTAAGTGCCAAGTTGCCGATAGTGTGGTTTTGATGAGAAAATATTGACATCGTGCAGTATCTAGAACTGCAAGATTTTCTATAAAGATTGGCATGTGTTAGTGCACTCTTGCAATTGTTTCAAAGAATGAAATATTTTTGTATGAGAAACCTTCTAAGCTAATGGAAGGAAAGAGGGTTGCAACGATGTATTCCCTGTATAGTATGTTAATCGTAGAGTGTTTTGCCGAAAATGATATACTCATATGTATATATATTTTCAAACTTGAGATATGTTGAAATGGGAACCTTATAAAGGGTTCATATGTTATTCTTAAAGCTCCTTAGTGAGTATAGATGTTTTATTCAAACTCGGACATATACAGTGTCCAATTATGTTTTGAAATCTGAGATATATACCCATATAGTTGGGAATGTTTTCGAAATAAACCCCCATTATTATTTTACAAATGGTGAACTTGCTGAGCATTATGTAGCTCATTCTTGCTTTATAAAATCTTTTCAGAAAGAGAAGAATTTGGTCGGTTAACTCCGCGACAGCAGAAGAGGAGTAGAAGATTTACCCCGGAGATGATTTAGTTCTTGATAGATACGACAGAGTAAGTCTGATAGGTTTTCAACTGTAATAGTAAGACTTGTCTTCAAGTGTAGTTGTATAAGTGGAATTGTGTAAGACTCTGATTTGTACAAATGAATTGTAATATTTAGTGGCACTTTTGATTATCGTTTCTGAGGCTCTAACTTGTTTGTGCTTAAGATTGAGGTCTGAATGGATGTATTGTTGAGTTGTACAGTTAATACAGGTATGATATGGTTGGATGGTGATGTGACGACCTGAATCTTTGACCTCAGATTTGGGGGTGTCACAGAAATGGTATCAGAGCGATAAGTTACAGTACTCAGAAACGATAGTGTGAGAGTTGAGTCTAAGTAGGAGAATGACATAAGAGATCGTAGTAAACTTATTATTGGACTTCCGGAAGAGGTACCGGTGAGTAGAATGGACTGGAGTGTTTACTGGAGGTATTATACTAGGGTCGATAGAATCCTTATAGACCTTCAGAATGATGAATAGAGGTTTGAGAATCGTACATGACCTATCATAGGTAATGATATAGGAAGCAGGGCGAAATCTCAAGAACAACTGAGGTAGAGGCGATATTGCCAATACGATCGGATGACTAGACTGGCATAAATTTTGTGGCCCATAGTCCTCCACAGTTTAGGAGGCAGCATTTTAAGAATCAAGAAGTTTGGACTTCCCTACATAATTAAGGGTACTTAGTACTTGGATTAATGGAAGTCTTTTACTTTGGCTATAAGATCCGATTTTCGATAAGTGACGGGTTTACCTGAAGGTTGGTCACTATGTCGTTGTGGATTCCATTACCCTTGATGGCGAATTTTACATGTGTGATACGAGAATGTTATCATAAGACGAGCGTGCTAGGTAATTCCACGCAGGATTTGGACGCTAGAACATGGTAGTTCAACTTAGAGAACAAACAAGTAGGATTAACAAAGGGACTCAAGAGAAGTTGAATATGGTTGCAACGAGCGATACAGTGATCTCAGAGCCTACCAAAGGAAAGACCAGCGGGTCTAGAGTGGGATCCTTTGATCGAGATGTTACCAGGGACAACATATATATGTATTGTAGACCCCAATATTTTTGGTATATGTTCACATACACACACCCGTCACTGAACCTATGGACAGCACTGAGATCCCTGAGAGATCTCTTTGATCTGTTCCCAGGGGGAACTGGCCACTTGTGATTCATGTCAGAAGGCATGAAGTAGGACCCGATGGACTTAGCAGGTGTCCCCGGAATGACGTGAAGCTTGGTATTCAAGATAAAGCACAGAACACTAGTTGGTGTCTTGTATTACGAAGACGAAGAGATGGAGTTACCCTCATAATGGTGATAATGGAATGCACGAATAGTTATTAACTTATTTCGGTAACTACCGGCTGGTGCACTACTTCATTTTAAACTGTTCACTAACCATGTTACCTCGATTAGTTTATATCAGGTAACCCTCCTAGCTTTCTACTTCAAACTTGTGGAATGACAACCAGTGATACACTTTCTCGAAACCGGGACTCATCCAAAGTATCTTAATTGATCCCCGAGCATTCTATTTGAAGTTTATAATTATTTCTGCTCAGGACTATTTACACTTTCTTTCAATTATCCAAGGAATGTTCAACAAATATTTCCTTAATTAATCGACGAATACTACTTAACGAATATCGATATTTGATTCCTTCTTTCATACTTGCACTTTTCAGTTAAGCTCGTAAATATTCAACAAATTATTGAGGACATGGATGATCTAATGTCCAGACGTCCCTCATGAATTCTTTTCTTCTATTCAAGATGAGATTGTACATCGTACATTGAAATCATAGTAAGGATATCATTTTGATATTGGTATTCCGAATTTAATTCTATTGTCGGATCTGATAAAGCATGTGTACGGAGGCACCCTTGGGTGGACCGTTTCACTGATAAGTAATGTTTGATGAGAGGTTATCGATTGTTCCGATACCTAGAACATTCTCTTCAGATTTTATAGTTTTCTTTTTTCAAACTTAATAACTTCTTATTTTCATTCGTTGTCCGAGAAGCCTAAATTTTCTTCAGTGGCTACGATGTTGAAATTCCGTTCTATCCAATTGAAACTGGCTAGTCGTTATGTCAAGATGAATGACTAGTTGATCGTTCCAACTACTCAAAATTGTAATGTTGTGAAGAACACCTAGCTAATTGTTCTAGTTGGTGGTGATTTCTCAAACAGGTGAACTAGCAAATTTTGTCTAGCTAGTCGCTAGTGTTTCTTGAAAAGGACTATTTATTGTTTCACTGGTCCAACTCCCAATTTAATTCATTCCGCAATGCGTTTTGCATGTGGTAAAGTATGATGATGAAAGTTTGGACGAATAACTTGATTGAGACCTAGTGAGGTCGCCCACTCGACTTGAACTCTTACCCATCTTCGTATCAGACTTTATATCACTTGAATATTTTATTCTTTCATTTCATACAATGAGAATTCATTTGAAACCATTGATTACTTGAGTGACAAACTACTTCATTCTTTAATTGTCATGGAGTAGAATTGCTTTCTATTGGCTGACCTTCATCAATGCGACTTTAGATTTCCTCTTATTATTCAGGAGGAAAAGTATCCACCCGATGTAAGAATGGTATAAAGACCGTCTTTATGACTTTTGTACCCAACAATCATTGCCCTTGTGCAACATTCTCTATGGTGTCATATTACAGAATTATCAGGACGGGAAGGAATAAACCTTGTTGTATTCTTTCTGTCCATCCTTACATCTCCAAAAATCGAGACTCCTAGTATTTGGAACCATCAACATTCTTGGAACATCCAATGTGGAATTCTTATTGAGATTATCTATTGGACCTTGTTATTTTGAAACCATTCCTTTCAAAGTGATTACTCTAAGGTGAACGGGAGGTACAATTGTGAACCGTTACACCAATATGAGATCAAAAACCAAATGTTGTAATTGTGCAGCCAGAGCGTTATGCCGAGTAATTATTGAAGTAGAGATAACATGTCAGGGCATACCACAAGACCTTTAATATTGGTGTGGGGAAAGTTATAAGAAATGATGAGGTGGTTGGGAGCACGCTCCTACCAACCGTTGTCAGGATGTTATATTAATGAATTCTGGAGTTACCAAGCCTTTTCCTGATCCAAGAAATGCAAATCGATTGCGATGTAAAACATATCCTTAGAGGAAACTACCTGGAAGTGAGATGGACAAGAAAGGAAGAAATATCGTGGCAAGAATGTGAAGCTTTATTTAGCTTAAAGGGATTGATGCACATAGAGAGACATAAAGTTTAACAGGCCCCTAATAGAAAATGAATGCATGGATATATGACAATGATCCTTCGAGATTACCACCTAACCAAGTTTATTGGGAATCGCAGTAGCATGCAGGCCTCAGGCTGATTGGTGCCAGTTGTGAAGGAGGACGAGCGTATGACATCTTACATATACCATCGAGAACTGATACCCTTATCAGAAATGGAGGAATTGTTGACTAGTTAAAATGAGTAGTTGTTTTTCAAAGATAAGGTTGAAGAGAAGGTTTTACCAACTCCAGGTCGACCTCTGTACTGTGCCAAAGTTGGCATTTCACACTAATATAAACGTTATAAAATTGTGGTAGTATCGTTTGAATGGACTAATGAGTCAGAAGCCTTTATGGATTAATGAACAAAGTTTTGGGATGAAATGAGATATTAGCAACAACCTCGTTGTTAGCTATACTTGATGATAAAAAGAGGACTTTGAGAGTCACGATAATGCGTCTTTCGAGAGTTTAAGAGGTGTGCTGATGCAGTAGAAAAAGGATGATAGCCTATACTTCTAAACAACATAAAGGTTACGAGATAGCACTAACCGTGAGTCTGGGATTAGTCATGATGGCGTTCACGCATAAAACTGAGACGTTAACCTTATGAAAAAAGTGTGAAAATTTCTCCACAAGTGCCATATATATATCTTCATATTAGAACTAAACATAAGAAAGAGAAGGTGACGAGAGGGAGCAGGGTGTATAATGGAGAAATTTGTTATTACCTAGGGAAGGCTAGTGTGGTGGCCGATACCTATAGAAGGTATTATTCGAAATTGGAATTCAGTCAGTATTGACCAAAAAAAAATAGAGTATATACAATAAAGAATAATGTTAGAGGAAAATAAATAAATTATGGGGAAGGACAAAGATGTATAGAGAATTAAGGGAATGTTTGGTAAACTGAAATGAAGAATGGTATTGGCAAACTATTAAGTACTAACGCGACATGTCAAAAGCAGAATGATAGAGATCTAGTGGATTAATTCCGCCTGTAGAAAATATTGAACGTGGACAGAATTATAGTGAATTTCATAAGTAGGTCGCCAAAGACCGAGCCAAGAGATGGCCCTAGTTGAGTTATAATTGTTGGACCAAGTGATTCACCTACGAGAGACTTTCCATTGAGAAGATTATCGAATATTATACGGGAGAGATGGTAGTGCAATATGAAACTTCTGCAGCGATCACGTCAGATAAAGACTTAAGGTTAAACTTCGAATATTGAAGGTGCTTTCGGGTATATTTAACAAAGAGATTGAGCCTATGTACTAATTTGATCTGTGGTTAACGGACAGGGAAGAAGAATTGTCCAGACGATCGAAATTATATTTAGTGTCGTGCCTTAGGCTTCACGGGGCAGTCGAGAATAAAAACTTATCCATGAATGAATGTTGTTATCACGATCATCACCATGCGAACGTAAGGACGTCTCTTGTAAAGCGTACCGCGAAAGAAGAAGCTTCGCTTTTCTTGCATTACGAAGAAGTCAATGAATGGGGGATATAGTAGCTGAATTGGTTCGACGAATGCCGAAGACTATACAGTATCCACAGCAAGTGGTAACGGCTGACGGGAGGCAACGCATGCCTGCTAATCAAGCGAAGGAATATGAGGAATACCGTGCGTATTGACGTTGTCTCAGATTACAAAACACGACCACAAAGCATTCACGGGCCAACGATACAAGGACTCAACACGGATACTATGAACAAGGTAGAAGAGGAACGTGTGAGTAGTGGGATAGAAATTTTTAATCATAGAACAACCGATAAGGAATACAGGTTGAGGAGAGTATGCGTTGAGGAACAACATTAAGGTGTTGGTGAGACGAAGGGAGAGAACAATAGGGTTGAAGTGTCAACCTGAGAGTTGGAAAAGGTAAGGTTGGAATTGTATCCACAACTATTATCCTTAGGTTCTTAAGATAGAATCCTTTTAAGGAGAGGAGACTGCATTAACCCTAACTTTCGGGAATATTCGAAACTTGGACGAATAGTAATTTTATGGGTGGATGAGAAATTTTTGCAATCACGATATGTACGAATTATTAAATGAAGATTTCTAATTGATATTACGTCTTTACGGTACAGACGAGTGTATGTAAAAGTCATTAGTTTTTTACAAAACCCATTATTTCGAATGGACAAATTTTATGAGATATCTAAGGAGATCGTGGTAAGGCATGGGGTTCCTGTGAGCATTGTATCTGGGAGAGACCCAAGGTTCAACTCCAGGTTCTGGAGGAGTTTTCACGATTGTGTGGGGACCAAGTTAAACATGAGTACTGCATACCACCCCCAATCAGACGGACAGAGCGAGAGAACCATCCAGACCATAGAGGACATGTTGAGAGTATGTGCCATCGATTTTAAGAGAAGTTGGGATGACCACTTGCCGTTGATCGAATTTTCCTACAACAACAGTTACCATGCGAGTATAGGCATGCACCCATACGAAGCTTTATACGGACGAAGATGTCGGTCTCCCTTGTGTTGGGAAGAGGTTGGAGAGCGGAAGATTTTAGGACCTGAACTGGTCCAACAGACAAGAGAAACTATCGAACTCATAAGAGGACGGCTGGTAGCGGTCCAAGACAGACTGAAGAAGTATGCGGACCAGACCCGCAAGGACAAAGATTATGAGGTAGGAGAGTTTGTGATGTTGAAGGTATCACCGTGGAAGGAATTGATGAGATTTGGTAAGAAGGGAAACTAAGCCCGAGATTTATTGGACCTTTTGAGATCTTGAAACGAGTCGGGAAGTTAGCCTATGAATTGGCTTTACCCCCGAGCTTACAGCAAGTACATAATGTGTTCCATGTGTCCATGCTACGACCCTACCATACCGACTTCCGACATGTGATAGAACATGATCAAGTGGATCTGCAACCGGACTTAACATATGTGGAGCAACCCGTAGAAATCATGGATAGAAAGGAACAGGTGCTGAGGAACAAGGTGGTCAAATTAGTGAGAGTTTGTGGAGGAATCAGAATGTCGAAAAATCAACATGGGAACTAGAGAGCGCGATGTGTGAAAAGCACCCCCAACTGTTTTCAACCTGATTCCGGGACGGAATCCTTTTAAGGAGGGGAGGCTGTAAGAACCCTAATTTTTGGTAATATTTCCTTTTATTTAATATCTTGTGGCATTGTCAATATAGAACCTTTCTAGTCATCCCTGTTGATTAATAGAATTGATTGTCTGAGAAACTGCGTTGTTGCATTTATTATGTAAGATAAAAAGGAAGATTGTGAAGGCAGGAGTCTTATTGTTAGTAAGATTTATAAAACTTGGGAGTTAAGAATGGTTAAAGTATTAAAGGATTTATTAAGAATTATGACGAGGAATTATGGACATTCGAGGAATTTACACAATTAAGTACTTAAGGAATTACGAAGGAAATCTCTACGCGACAAAATATTATTACGAGGAATTAATTATGATACGATAGGAAATAAGGATTAAGTGACAACCATTGGTGGAGAAATAATAATACAAGGAAGGATATTGCATGCAAGTGTCATGTAACAAGCTAGTTATGAAATGAACTAGAAAGCAAAAAGCATAAAGCATAAAGTAACCATGAATAAGTGACTAGTTGGTGCATTATTCTAGGAGACAAAGAGGCATGGTGTATGCCTAGTCTACTAACCCTAGGGTGTCAACATGTGACACAATACATACACACATCAATACATATCACAATAATACATATCATCATTCAAACACCCAACACAAACCAAGAAAACTCCCCCCCACTTGGAGCAAACTGCTCTCGGCCAAGCAAGAGAAAAGGAAGAAGAACAATTATTTTCTCCTCTTCCACTACTTCAAAAATCTCAAGATTAAAACCCAAGCCTATCCTAAGTGTTGTCAAGGTATGTACTAAGTTTCATAATTTATTTCAAGGTGTAGCTTGGTGAGAAAAATGGTGAAAGTTGGAGATGTATAATGACTAACTTAAATCTTGTTTTAGATCTTGAAGTATAAGACTTGTAAAGACCATCCAAGGTGTTCTTGAGGATTGTAAAGCTTACCCAAGGTCTTAGAGGCTCAAGAAGGTATAAAAATCACAAACCCTCTTGGTTATGTAGTTTTTATAATGTTTGGTAGTAGATCCATGTATATATGAGCTAATCTTGGTTGTATAAGTATTGGATGACATGGATCTTGAGTTTTGATGTTGAGATTGTGACTTTTATGATTATGGATAATATATATATCTCCATGAGTGTTATGAACCATGAACTAAGTAAATTAAGTGTTGGTTGTGTTGTGGAATTGTGAAAAATGGTTGATCTAAGTAGTATATGCTTGCTGAGTTTTTCCAGGATCATTGACCTGTCTTGTAACACGGTTTTGAACCCCCAAATTTTGTCCCCTGATGTCCTACCATATATTTTTGGAAAGATAATTGAATGTAGTTTCTGGAAATGTAAGGTTCATGTCTAGGTGATGTATAGATTTTAAGATATGGCCGGAGAAGTGAATTGTGTTTCTGGATTCCGGACTGCACTAAGTGACCCCCTTGTGAACCTTGTTTAAACCCCTAAAAATATATGTGGGATCATGGAAAAAAATTTGAGAAGTTAGGGAATGCAGTGGTGAAGATCACCCAAAAAGAATTGGATTAAAATATGAATTTTTGGATTTTATAAAAATGCTAGAGTAAATTTCGTGCAAGGGAAAAAGTCGTTAGTGGAGCATGATTCTAGGGGTAATGGTTATGATTCGAATGTGGTAACTAAATTAAGTCGATTAAGTGACGAGCGTAACCGAGTGACGACATGAACCTATAGTGGGGCTAGAGTGTCATAAGACGAAGTCGTTAAGTTAATTTCGTACCCCCCTAAAACCCCGTAATTAAAGAGATATTGTTAAGGTACTAACGAGCGGTTATTGCTTATGTATAGATCGTTCGACTCCGCACGCTCGACCACCCCAACCAAACCAAGGCAAGTTTACTTTTCATAACTTATCCATATACAAGGACTTTCACTGTTGTGTTTGTAGTTTTCAATTATATCAAATGCTATGTTTATCGAAGTATTGATGCAATTGAGATTGTATAAGTACATATATGCTTGTACCCCTTGAACTTAGATTGAAATGTTTTCTTCGGACAACGACTCTAGCAATAGAGGTCGTAGCGGTCCGTATATACTATTGACCGGGGAGCGGTATATTATTATATCGTATCTAGATTGCGAAAACCCGAAGGGTCACTCGGGTAGTATCGTATACTCAAGTAACTATTGTTATATCTTCGTAAATACTCGAAACCCTATCTTGGATTAAAAGTTTATTTTATCGAATAATTATTTTATTAATTATTAATATTAAATCTTAAAATATTATTTATTAATTATTTTTCATTATTTAAAGACAAAGTCAATCCAAGATACATTTAATACTTTCAAACTCGAACTCTTTCTAACTCAAAACATTTTCGAAAACCCCCGGTCAGGTCCTGCTTCTTGTATGATTTCAAGAATCATCGGTCGACTGATGTCGGACCTCAATTACTCTGTTTTCAATCAAAATCAAGTTTTCAAAAGAAAAAGAAAAATGGACTTTGGCAGGTGTGGGAACCGTTGACGAACGATTCCCGGGATGTGTAAGCGGCCGTGAGCCAGGCGGTCCATCAAATATTATTCCGGCCCAGGTGTTGCCGAAGGATGATTACGGATGTAGTTTTCATCGAGGGTGATTACGGATGTAGTTTTCACCCGGGGATAGTTACGGATGTAGTTTCTATCCTTCTACCGGTAGAGAAGACCCGCGGATTATTGGACTTGGATGTGGCGACTGATCATCGTCAATCCTTGTCAGGTTTTTATGTTTTCTTCCAGTCCCATCCTCCACTTTGGAAAAATACTCAAACACTGCTTCTTGGGCCTAAGTGCCAAGTTGCCGATAGTGTGGTTTTGATGAGAAAATATTGACATCGTGCAGTATCTAGAACTGCAAGATTTTCTATAAAGATTGGAATGTGTTAGTGCACTCTTGCAATTGTTTCAAAGAATGAAATATTTTTGTATGAGAAACCTTCTAAGCTAACGGAAGGAAAGAGGGTTGCAACGATGTATTCCCTGTATAGTATGTTAATCGTAGAGTGTTTTGCCGAAAATGATATGCTCATATGTATATATATTTTCAAACTTGAGATATGTTGAAATGGGAACCTTATAAAGGGTTCATATGTTATTCTTAAAGCTCCTTAGTGAGTATAGATGTTTTATTCAAACTCGGACATATACAGTGTCCAATTATGTTTTGAAATCTGAGATATATACCCATATAGTTGGGAATGTTTTCGAAATAAACCCCCATTATTATTTTACAAATGGTGAACTTGCTGAGCATTATGTAGCTCATTCTTGCTTTATAAAATCTTTTCAGAAAGAGAAGAATTTGGTCGGTTAACTCCGCGACAGCAGAAGAGGAGTAGAAGATTTACCCCGGAGATGATTTAGTTCCTGATAGATACGACAGAGTAAGTCTGATAGGTTTTCAACTGTAATAGTAAGACTTGTCTTCAAGTGTAGTTGTATAAGTGGAATTGTGTAAGACTCTGATTTGTACAAATGAATTGTAATATTTAGTGGCACTTTTGATTATCGTTTCTGAGGCTCTAACTTGTTTGTGCTTAAGATTGAGGTCTGAATGGATGTATTGTTCAGTTGTACAGTTAATACAGGTATGATATGGTTGGATGGTGATGTGACGACCTGAATCTTTGACCTCAGATTTGGGGGTGTCACAACCAAGGTGCTCGTAATATGCATGTGGATCTAAACGACAATATGCCAGATGTAAAAAAGAATAAGTTTTATAGGTGTGAGAGAATGTATCCTGGAGAGCCATCCAAGCATTATTCGGAGAATCGTGCAAAGCTTTCCGAGCAATACCCTGAAAAGCAAATATTCAAAGAAATATCCTCTATTAAGCACTCCGAGAAATACCCTCCTCAAAGAAGGACGTATTCTAGAGTTTCCATAACGTATTCCGGAAAATATCCTCCTCAAAGAAGGTCATATCCACCAGAATTTCCATAAATGCTTCCAGAAAATACCCTCCTCACGGGAGGTCATATTCCTAGAGCTCGTACCTTGATGAGGCGCCGGAAGTACGGACATCCCCCCCGGAAGTGCGGTTTTTGCAAGGATTTAAAAATTTGGGATACCCTCCTCAAAGGAGATCGTTCCCCATTCCAGAAATATCCCTCCTCACAGGAGGTGGATTTTCCGAAGCTCGTACCTTGATGAGGAACCGGAAGTACGGACATCCCCCCCGGAAGTGCGGTTTTTGCAAGGATTTTGATAATTTTGGATACCCTCCTCAAAGGAGGTCGCTCCCCATTCCAGAAATACCCTCCTCACAGGAGGTGGATTTTCCGAAGTTCGCTTCATTTTCACTAAGACTCTCCTTAGAGGAGATCGTCTTTTAAATAAATCATAAAGACCCTCCTTAGAGGAGGTCGTCTAACACAAAAAAATAAGGGAGACCTCCTTAGAGGAGGTCATCTTCCCAAAGTCATATCAATATCCCAAGATTCTTCCAAAAAATATCAGCAACACTTGAAGGCTCTTCTAAAAAATCAACTCTTTGAATAAAAATCTTCCAAAATATTACCCATACAAAGGAGGGTCTTCCAAAATAATTAACTCTTCGAACAAGAGCCTTCCAAAATATTACCCCTGCAAAGGAGGACCTTCTAAAATAATAAATTCTTCGAATAAGAGCCCTTCAAAATTTATCCCTAAAAAAGATGGTCTTCCAAAATATTACCCCCACAAAGGAGGGCCTTCCAAAATAATAAATTCTTCGAATAAGAGCCTTCCAAAATCATGTACCACGAAGATTACACCAAAAATCTTGAAAATCTTCATAATTTAAATTCTGCCAAGATCTGTTTTTGACATTTTTGACCACCTAAACAATTTTTTCTTGAAAAACAAAAACATGAAAGTTGTAGATAACGAAAATATATTTCCGGAAATATATGGTTCATCAAGAACGGACTTATAACGAATCAGGAATCAAAGAAAACGTCTGCTGTTTGATTTCTTGATGCTGAAAAACGAGATCTGATTGTTTTTTGTGATTTCGAGAATAGATCGATATATAATCTGAGAAAACTCAAAGAACTAAAGTTATAGGCAATTTAACAAGCTTTCCGAATCATTAAAAATCATCAAAATCCAACATGCAATGAATTTACTACGAATAAGATAACAGATTTGTATGGAAAAAATCATAAGAAAACTTATCTTATTTCAGAATAGATCCACCGCCTCCACCGCTTAGCTCCTCCATTACAGCAACTCCAGATCCATAATAACCCCCCCATGCGTATGAATTGATTGTCCTCCACAATCAAAAATATATCCCCTCCTTCTAGCGCCAATTGTTAACGGAGGAATTTGGTGATAACAGATTTCGGAGATTGCTGGAATAACGAATTATGAAAATAGGGGGATTTTGGATTATAGATTGTTTGGGGCTGGAATTAAAATAGGGGGATTTGGGATTATAGATTGTTTGGGGCTGGACTTGAGAGGTGTCTCGACTTGTTAGATGTGTCGGATCCTTTTTCAAGATGCCTGCGTACTCTATATTTATAGAGATCAAGCCAACGCAGTTCTGTTAAAAGGATTGGTTTTTAATCCCTATGATTGTTAAGGGATGTATTTTGGAAATTAGTAGATTTTATCTCTTTAAATTATATTCGCGTTGGGATACCTTCCTGATTTGAAGGATATCGTTTGGAGATATTTCTATCATTAATTGGAGATAATTCCTCGTTTCAGAGAGAGAAAATAATTTACTTGGCGATTAAGTTAATTATTATTAGATTCGTATTTGGAAATTTAGGAGATATTAGAGGCAACCGAAAATATGGGGTAACAGTTATGACTTATGGTTATTATAACTAATTATACTAGATTTTTTATATTAAATAATGTATTATATATAATTATATGATAATAGTTTAATTATATATAATTTTATATGAACGGTTCGGTTATAGGGATAAAATCGTAACCGTTACCAAACCGTTCCATCGATTCGGTTCGGTTACGATTCTTTTCGATTTTTGTCGGTTTCGGTTTGGTTTTTCGATTTTTCGATTCGGTTTCGGTTTTTTTGTTTTTTTTGCTCACCCCTACATATTGTCAATGTGAGATTGCTTAAGCATTTTGATAAATATTTATTGATCAAACTGAATAAGTATATTTTTATCGAAACACTTAAGGGAAACTTGAATATCCATCTAAATATTAATAAGTAGATATTTTTAAAATGAAGTACTCATATCCTTCTAAATATTCTTCTAAAATAGATATTTCATGTTTTTTGTAATTTTTAGATATATAGTGAAGTTCATTAAAGTGTTTATAATGCACATTATCAATGTGAGATTCCTAAAATGTTTTGATAAATATTTTATTGACCAAATTTTAAAAAAAGTTAAATATTTTATCAAAACACTTAACGGAATCTTCAAAGTAATTATTTGATAGATGTGCCACACTTAAAAACATTTATCACGAAAAGAATAATCCAGTTAATCTTATTGTTAAATTTTATAAATTTAGTCTTCAACTATTTTAACATTTCTTCACATACGTAAACTTCACTTTCTTAATAAAACGTTTTTGCATGCTCGCCTAAGACATATTATGTTTTGTTGAACACTGAATACTATGTAGAATCTTTATAAAATTTTAATATTTTAAGAAACACTTAATAGAATCTTTATAAAATTTTAATATTTTAAAATATTATATGATTATTTGAAAATATAGTCATATATACTTTCAAAAACACTTTAAAAAATTAATAAAAAGTTAATATAACACTTAAGAGAATCACGTATAATTATAAATATTTATCATTTTTGAAAAACATGTTTCAATTTTACTTTTTGAGGTTGGTCTTCGGAGAAATATCAAAAAATAAATTTTTTTTTATATGTAGAACACTTTATAAAATATTCATTAATTATATCCTTATATATAATAAGCGTAAAAGGGATCTTATCCATAATTTTGGTTTGGTCGCTGTACCGTCAAAATAATCTCAACCGTCGAATATAATATTTTTAAAAATAAAAGATCAAGATTATATCATATTAAAAAGAAAACTATAATCTAAAAATGATATAATTAAAAAGGTTGTATTAGAATTGAATTTTAAAAAGAAATTATAATCTGAAAAGGATATAAAAAATTGTATTAGAACTGAATTTTATTTATTTATTGATTAAAATTAATAAAAGTTCATATTTACTATTTAGGCTATATCTCGAGATATATAAATCAGATTTGGATGATTTTACAGTTCACGCGAAACTCATAAAATTATCTTTAATTTAGTGATGATTTAACAATTATTATCCAAGTAAAAACACTCAGAATTCCAAGAGAAAATATAATTATTAATTTTTATATTAATCCTATTTAGTGTAGAATACCTACATTAATAATCCTATTCAATATAAAAAACCTAATTATATATGATTTAAATAATTGACAAGCACTTTTTCGTATTTCAGTATAAATACACTTTTTAGTTTACATGTTAAAGTATTAAATATTTTTTTATTCTAAATCCAACATTTTTTATCTATTTATTTTAAGATCTAACAGTTCTTATTTATTTTAACGTGCTGAGAACCAGAGTACCAACTACCAAAGTTTTGGACAAAATCTCTCATACACTTATTATTAAAACTGTATTTGGTTGTTAGTACAACTATCTTCAAATAATAAGAAGGTTATTTTGATAATCAAAACAAAATATAATACTTTCAATATAAAAAATCGTCAATTTGATCTCTCTTTTGTTTTTTTGGTAGTTTTAATTGGAGAAAATTGTTAAATCATCACTAAATTAAAGATTATTTTGTTAATTTTACGTAGGTTGTAAAATCATCCAAATCAAGTTTTAAGAATTCAAGATAAAACACATAATAAATTGAACGTGTAAAATCTTATATATATATATATATATATATATATATATTAATTTCATAACAATAATTTGATATGTAAACTAATAACAAATAAATAATAAAAAAATAATATAATAAATATTAGAAAAAGAGCCGTGCGTTGCACGGGTTATAAGCTAGTATTATTTAATTATAGTAGATGTAATAACCCGAATTTTTGGTAAAATTAAAACTTTTCTTATTATGATTAAGTACATCAATGAATAGTGTTTTTCATGCGTGAATAGTGTTTTTCATGGATGAATAGTGATTTTGTAGACTAAGAAACTTCTCATGCCAACCTATGTAGGGGACATGCTATGGAGATTTCGAAGTCATATTAGTGATCTACGGAGTAAATAAGTGTATGTAAAGACGATCGAAATTCAGAAAATCCAAAGTTTATTTTTATGAAATATTTGACCGGGCAGTGAATTATATATCAGTACTATCAAGAAATGAGATATTTAATTTGAGGAATTGAGGATTTAATATTTTGGAATTTTATTATAATTGATTTGAGAATATAGAACAAAAACCACTGAGACGATCGTAGAAATCTTTCGATGAATCAAATGACGAGAGAACTTTGACCAAGGCCCAAAACCTAAGCCCTGCATGTCCAAGAGGCTCCAAGGAGCTGCAAATACAAGTGATTAAATAGTATGGCTCATGGAATTAGTGAAGGGGCAAGGGCAAGAGTGGAAGAAAGGGTTAAAGGGCAAGGATAAGGATGTAAAATCACCAAAAAGGGAGTAACATCGACACATCAAGATAGATAAGGATGAGAAGATATTTGGTGTAAAGCAAGCAAGAAAAGAATACTTCCCCCATTTTTCATGAAAAACCCGAGAGCAAAAGAGGAGAAAATGGGAGGAGGAAGAAAAGCTTGTATCTTGAGTTTCCTTTGGCCGTTTCGCACGTTCTACCAGTCAAATCGAAGCCCTCGAGAAGCTCTACGCATATAGGGTAACCACTCTCCTCACCTCCTTGATTCGCATACTCGTTTTAAATGATTTATAGTTAGGTGTATAGTAACCATCTTTAGGTTCTTGGTTTTATCTTGATGAGTGTTAGCACAAAATTACGCAAGCGCACGTAGTCACAAGTAATATAATTAAAGTTCGTTCCGCAGAGATCTGGTTAAGTTTAAATTAGTAAATATGCCTATGCAACAATGTTTGGTTTTAATCCACTGCTAAGACAAATAACATGAATGAGGTTTTAATTTTCTAAATTAACTAAGATGCAAATTATTAAACTAAGAATAATTAATTAATGAGATTTTAATATGAATTACTTATATGAGATAAAACATGGAATCCTAATTTCATTATCTACTTCACTTAGAGTTGCAGCCTTTAATCAATACATGTGATGGTTTTGATATCTGATCGGATAACACGAAACAAGTAAAAGATACCTCTCGGTATACTAATACCAAACTACGCATGCATCCACAAAAGAGATAGAAGATGAGTAGACACCTATTATGTTTAGACCCTATATCTCTATAGAATTTGAAAACATAGAGGTTTAAGCACAAGTTATCCACATAGATCACATAGGGTAGCATAATATCTCTATTTACGCCACAAATCATGATGTTAGAACATCAACCTATCCTATGCTAGCATGGCAAGTTCTAAATCTCAAGATCCACTCTCGTTTAGCAAGAGATTAACAAATTAGATGTTAGCTACGCATCTAAATTCATGAAGCACAACCATACAAGGATATCAAGAATTCACCACACATAAATCTTTAAAGCATATTACCAACTAAGCTACATAGATAAATCCATTAGGATCCCATGACAATGATTAGCCCATAATTGAACCGTTCATCGTCATGGGATTTGATGATAACATGATAATAAACAAGATATGGAAGAAAACAATAAAAGATATTATTAAGATTAAGAGTTGAGAAAACAAATCTATGATTCAACGTATACAAAAGATGAAGATGATCTAGATCCTTGCTTGTCACCGAGCTTGAATCCTTCTCTCCTTTTCTCTCTTGCAAAAACTAAGCTATGATATGTAATTGTATGATATGATCTAATAATAATCCATTTACAAGGGTTTGGATGTGTTTATATAGGCTCTAGACACCTTGCCCAGCAAGAAAATACCCTAAAATACATCTAAAATTCGATTTTGGAGTCAGAAATCACGTAGAAATCAATTTCAGCTCGAAAAGGGCAATTCTGGAATTTTTCCCGCAACCCCACAGCGCAGGAGCGCCGGTTGGGCGCCTGAAGCGCCGGTGCAATCTGCATAAACACGGCTGGGAGCTCCCGTTCTGCGAAAAACTGATTTTTCTTTGCTTTTTTCACCTTTTCTTCCCGTTCCTTTTGCATAAGCTTCCGTCTTTCATTCTTGATGACTTGTATACTTCTTAGGAGTTGATATTAGCCACCATTCTTCATTCCATATCATCAATGAACTCCATAAAACGCTCCAAAAATGACGGAAACTACACCTTTAATCGATATTTCTTCAACCCTGCACAATTAAACAAAACATATCAAAAATACAACAATCTTGAGAATAAAGCAATCAATTTAAGCCGAATTAGAATGCTCCAAGTGGATATAAAATCCACTTATCAAAGAGTTGATCATTTTAAGGTTATATAAGGATGATTGAAGGCTTGTTTAGCACTACCCACTCATCAAGGAAGGTATGGAAGTCAAGAACCCAAGTTTTTACTTTGAGTTTTATTGATGATTTGGTAATGAGATATGATAGTATGTATAGATCTTTGTATGTATAGTTGTTGTTTAGCCATGATCAAGTACTGGTTGGTTGTGAAATATTCTTGAGAAATCATAATTTATAGTAGATGATTAACTTGAGATCTTGAAGTATTTGTTGTTGGTGGATGATTGGATTAAGTATTATTTTGGGGAATCGCTAAATTAGAGCCGTTATAATGACCAATTTTACACTGCCCTATTTTGTGTGTAACATTAGGACATGAAACCACCACTGGTTAACATCACCACTGCCATGATAAGTTAGTTTGTGTTTTAAGATTCGTTTTAATATAAAGATCATGTGAAACGAATATACAGTTTAGGAGAAACGGTCGTTTTAATGAATGGTGTTCAACAAAAACCAAACTGCTATGGAGTACCAACTTGTAAAATATATTCGGACCCCTTAACAATATTTAAAACTCATGAAATTTGGATGGTATGAAGTTTGGTCAGTAGAGAAGACAATCCAAAAAGAATAGTACAAAAAGGATTGTTTTTCGATTTTATGAAAATGTGTGAATCAAGGTTAAGTGCGAAGGAAGTACTTGGTTATAACTTTGAAAACCACTTAGTAAAACGGGCAAAACGAGATCCGATTTCTAAAGAGAATCTTCGACTTAAGTAATTGTCGATTAATATGGACTTAGTATGAGCCTAAAGCAAGCTAGTAATGCTTTGGTTGCGTTTCGCTCATGTGTTTAATCATTGAGTTATAAGTGGATTATCCAGGGGATTAATCGTATGTTTTCTTTTACCTTGTCTAGATTGTCCGACATTGTCGCGAACCCCTATCACTTCTCGAGCATCAGGAAAGTTTTCTAAATCTATACTTTGAAGTATTGATTATAAAACTGCTTTTGCCATGTATGAAGTTGTACAGTTTTGTGATATATCTTATTTCCTGTTGAAATAGAATTTGACCTTGGGATTATATACGATCTTTTGAGTTAAGTATTTATGAACCGGTATACCTTGTAGCTCTAGAGATAAGAGCATATTCTTTGTTTTCGACTCCAAACCGCGAGTCGGTATTTTGAGATATAGAGATAGTCTTGGAAACCCGGAGGGATTCCAGCGACAGATTATTATTTATTTTGAGGAATGTTATTTATAAATATTAATTATATTTCCATAAAGTATTAATTACTTGGAAACCATTCAAGGACTGTTATTTGAATATGATATCATTCGAGGAATGATATTTGCTTACTATATCTTTCGAGGAATGTTATTTGAATATTATCTCAGTCGAGAAATACTATTTGAATATTATTTCTGTTGAATATGCCAATGGAAGGCATAACTGTTTTCGAAAGTATATTGTGATAATTGATTTACGATTTGATTTTGGCTTATAAGCGAGATATGATATATTAGTTATAATCCGGGTTTTGTAAGAGCCCTTGGTGAAGGGCGTATTATTTTCATTCTTTAATATAGACCGGGATTCGGTATTTCCGTATATCTTGAGATTATTTTCTGTTCCATTATGTCTTTAATGAATATTATTTTGGATATTCATTTAAAATTTTATTTATTTAATGAATATTATTTGAATATTCATTTAAGGAATTATTTATTTAATGAATATTATTTTATATATTCATTCGAGGGTTATTTATGAGCAATTATTTTGATTAAAATATTGTTTAAATATTTATGATTTATTAAATACTATTCGAATATTTAAGTACTTTTAAATTCGTTTTAAAAATGATTTATCTTATTCAAAAATTATCTTCGACCTTCAAAATTATATAAAATATTTTTGAGCCTTATTATGATTATTTTATTTATCAAGGGGAGGTTCCCAAAACTCTATTTTCCATTTAAATCTATCTTATATGAAGATTTAAATGTACGCTCAAAACTTCCAAATTATAAGGGAACCTTACTTGAGAACTGTTATTTATGATTGACTGTTCGGTCATAGATTTTTAAAGTATTATTTTCACTCGCGTCTTGATTTCTAAATCATCAAAATGAGTCTTTTTGTTACTTCCTCAACACTCGAGGAGTAAGATTGATGGAACAAGTTATAATCCATTAACGAGCAATAGCTCGGGAAATATTGTTGAATTTTCCTTTCCAATTAGATACGACTACTTTGTGGAATCCTATCAACAAGTATTATACTTGGTGTTGCTCTAAAAATTAAGCGTTTTAAATTGCAAGTGAACAATTTGTTTCGTTGTAAAAATTATGATTCGATTCACAGAGACTATTTTATTTTCGCAATCCTTAATTTTTAATTTAATCAAATTAGGACAGTTTGATTTTTGAGAATGATTTTGATTTTTACTTAATTAATTACTAATTGGAAATCTATTTTTTAACTAATTAATTAAAACTAAATTATTTAAAACTAGTTATTAAAAACTAACTTCTTGTTTACAAATAAATTTTTTTTAAAGAAAAGTGTTCATAAAAGGGACTAGCCAAAATTAAACTAACACAAGGAATTCGATTAAATTCAAAACTAAAACACTACTACATTACAAGAACGAAAATTAAAACAGAACACAACTCGGTAAACACAGAAAATGCATAAGCCGAAACAGTTCAAAAATAATCCAGACTCAAAATTCAGCACTGGTGACTCCAAACTGAGACTCAGCTATTTAATTCGAACAACCCGACAATTTGACAGCAAAATAAAACTCACAATATAACATCAGCCCAACGGAGTCGTTACTAAGACTCAAAGCCACATCGAAATTAAACGGAATGTAGAAAAGAAACCAAACGAAAACTCAGCCCAGAAATTCGAACAAGATGCAGAAAAGAAAAGACGCGGAAACACATCAAACCAAAGCAACTTAGCACAGAATCGAAGCAAACGAAACTCATGAACTCGACTCCTAAAATAATTAATAGCGAATTAACAATAGAATGAAACACAACCAAAGAACAATCACATAACAGAACTCAACACCCAACTTGCCCAAAAATCGCAGCAAATCCCAGTTACTCGGTAAACAACTAAACAACTCATAGTAGTGAATAACCGGAGCAAAATGAACACAGCAGTTTATAACTACACAGCAGCAAAATAGAAACCAAGCATAATAACTCAAACAACCACAAAACCACAATTAAGCCTCAACCAAACTCGCATTACACAACTCGGAACGCAGAACTCTGAAACACGAACTCAGTTACAATCTCGGAAAACTGAAATTCGACAGTAATTAACAGAAAACCGAATCAACACAATATCATCAATTTATAAAAAAAATAAGACACCACGAATTTCAGTAATTGAACACAACGAAGGAAAAAAAATCAACAGCAAAGCAAGGGAATGGGTGCGGTGCGTACAAATTGAAAGAGGGGGAAGAGAGAGAGAGAGAGAGAGAGAGAGAGAGAGAGAGGGGGGGGGGGGAGGGAGGGGGGTGATGGAGAAAGTGAAACTAGGTTTTAAGGAAAGGATAAAAAAGAAATTGGCTGGGTTTGGTCTGGAATAAGAAAGAGGAGAAGACGATTTTTAGAAGAATAACAGGGGTGAAGGTTCGTGCAAATACAGAAAAAAAAACGTAGATTTAAAAATGAAATTTTACAAAACTAAAATATTTTTTTAAATAAACGACGGAAATAAAGACAGTAATTTACGAAATTAAAATTTAATCTAAGGACATGAAAACAAGGATTTGGAATTAAAATGGCCCGCAATAAAATTGAGATTTAAAGGGGCATAATTAAAATTAGCAACTAAGAACACGAAATTAAATTTCATTATTTTCAACCCCAAGTGGTTAGCAACGGGATTTACGAAAATAACGAAACAAGGCAACAATAACGAAAGAGCAAGACAAGAAGTAAAGAAAATAAAATTGCATTAAAATTAAAAAGAGTGTTTACAAGATTTGAAACTAAAAAAAAAACAAGAAATTAAATCTATCCTAAAATCTAAGTTATTAAATACAAGGGGGGTGAGGGGGTATTTATAGGATAGGAATTAGGGTTAAGGGGGGTGTTGGGTAAATCCCCACCATACATTTGTGGTGTATGGTGGTGGAATCCTAGCCATCTATTTGTTTCCTTCCCCCTTAAGCTTTGAAGAGTTGATCTTGGCCATACACTTCTCTAATGTGTTGGGATGATCTCCACCTTCCACTTGTCTTGAAATATTCCTTTTGCTCCAAGCTCCTAATTCTTTTCCTTCTTTCATTTTTGGTCCTTTTTCTTCCTCTTTTTCCCTTCCTTGCTCTTTATTTCTTTATTTTGTCATTTCTTTATTTATTTACGAATTTCCTGAAATGCACCAAAATAATTTATTAAAATACGAGTTCAAGCAATAAATAGGTAATAAAAATATGCCAAAATACGCACTTATCAAATGCCCCCATACCTATCTTTTGCTCGTCCTCGAGTAAAACAAACCCAAAAAGAAAATCTAGATAAAAAGTCCTATACTCTTTTTCGTAGGTGTGACGGTTGCATTTGGCATATGCAACAAGCCCTTTAAACCCCTAGACAGCCCTAGTGGACGAGTGAGGTCTCGTGAGGGCCTATAGTGAATGTACCCACAAAATCCATCTAGCTTGTATAAAAGATTACATGGCAATGCAACACCACACATACATGTCCTCTCATGATACATCAACTTAAGAATCAAAATGAATTTGCAAAGTCTTGGTGTGGAAAGTGCAAGGATTCACATAGCCTACTTAAAAAAGCATGCACGAGTGATTACAAGTTCATGTCAAGTGCAAAAATTATTGGAAACCATGCTAAGTCTACAAGAGCACATCTTGGAGTCAAAACTTGAGATCTCTTATGCAAAAAAATAAATAAGCAATACCTCACCTTTCACTCACAAAAGAATATTCACTCAAGAACAAGGGTAAGTGTATCACTCAATTCCAACAAAATCAAATACATGCTTGACACTTGGTATCATCCCAACTTAAATCACAACATACATTAATAATTACAATCAAAAGGTCTTTATTAGGGTTGTAATGGGGCTAGGGACAAGGTATGTCAAGAAAGGCCAAAATAAGGTGAAATTTCAAAAGCTAGTAGTCACCATGAATATCATGCACAACACCAAACTTCCTCCCCACACAATTTATTTTCATTTTTCAACAAAAAGACTTGACTAGTCGAATGAAGGAGGATTACAAAAAATATAAGTATGCTTTCATATGTATATTTTTTTCATTTTTATTTCATTTCTTTTTTTTTTCTATTTATTTTTTTTAGAGGAAAATGATAAATGTAACAATAATCCTCCTTTAGATTTAATTTTGAAAATCGACTATCAAGGTAACAACAAATATTTCCTCAAAAGTTATGAACAAAAGTAAACCCTATTTCACACACCTTATTGTTCCCTCAAGTTCCTACTAGCCTTTGACAAAATGGGATCAAGAATACGTAAGGCTGAACAAGAAAAGGGTCTTAGGTGAGTAATGTGGTGTGTCACCGAATGGTGTGGATAATTTGGAAATATAGGTTATTCCTAAGTGCCTTTATCATTTTATCATCAATTAATGTCATGTATTTCAAGAAGGAATCCAAACAAGTGCTAGCTATGCAAATGACAAGTGGACACTCAAGCAAAAGAAAATAAATGCAAAAGATATGCATATAGGCTCAAAATCTCACTTGGTGTAGTAAACATAATCAATCTCAAGTAAAGGTATCCTCAATGCACCTACTTGTACTCAAAGCATGAAGATCAAATCATCTTACACTTAATCATGACCTTCTAATTTCTTGCACAAATCAAATAAGTCTACTAGTTGCACCTTGCTAGTGTAAGTGTGTGAACAAGAACTTTAGCAAATCACTTCTCGAACAAAAGCTAATGGATCATAAGATTATCATAGCATGCAAGGGTGCATCAAGTAACTAGCAATCAATTAACAACACTAGAATACGAAAAGAACTCTTTTTGTGATTTTTTCATTTTTTTTAATTTTGTTTGGATTTTCTGATTTTTATATTTACACTAAAAACCCTCCCCCATACCTAGATCATGCATTGTCCTCAATGTATGCAAATGCAAGAAAAATGAGTAAATGAGAACGAGGAGATAATACCTGACAAGGGAAGAAGGAGAGAATTTACCTACTGAAAGAAACTTACAAGAATCACGGGTCGATGAGGTGGGTGACCTCATCCTCGGGATCAAATGGCAGTTGTAAAAATGGTTTTAGTCTTTGTCCATTAACTTTAAATACATCACCATTTTTAGGATTTTCAACTTCAACAGCACCGTGAGGAAAAACGGTCCTAACAATGTAAGGACCTTCCCACCTAGATCTCAATTTCCCGGGGAATAAATGAAGCCTAGAATTGTACAAAAGAACTTTTTGACCCGGAGAAAATGATTTCTCAAAATGGATTTATCATGAAAAAGTTTTGTTCTTTCTTTATAAATTTTAGCATTTTCATAGGCCTCATTTCTTAATTCTTCTAGTTCTGACAATTGCAACTTACTATGACTACCGTCGGTTGGTAAGTCAAAGTTCAAATCTCTAATGGCCCACAAGGCCCTATGCTCTAGTTCAACGGGCAAGTGACAGGCTTTGCCAAACACAATTCTGTAAGGGGACATGCCCAAAACATTCTTAAAAGCGGTCTGATAGGCCCATAAGGCATCTATCAGTTTGATGGACCAATCCTTCCTATTCGAGTTGACAGTATTTTCTAAAATTTGCTTAAATTGCCTATTCGAGACTTCAACTTGACCACTAGTTTGAGGATGATAAGGGGTAGCCAGCCTATGAGTAATTGAGCACTTTTTCAAAAGGGACTCAAATTGACGATTCTTAAAGTGCGTACCTTGGTCACTAATGATAGCCCTAGGTGTGCCAAATCGAGAAAAAATATTCTCTTTTAAGAATTTAAGAACGACCTTGTTATCATTGGACTTAGTCGGTATGGCTTCTACCCATTTAGACACATAATCAACCGCTAAGAGAATGTAGAGGTTGCCAAAAGAGCTAGGAAAGGGACCCATAAAATCTATGCCCCACACATAAAAAATCTCGATGATTAAGATGAGACTCATTGGCATCATGTTTCTTCTAGTAATCTTTCCTAAGTGTTGACACCTACTATAAGCGGCACAGAATTCTGCAGCATCCTTGAACAAACTAGGCCAATAAAAACCGCTTTGGAGGATTTTAGCTGCTGTTTTCTTTGCACTAAAATGACCTCCACAAGCTTGATCATGACAAAAGGAAAGGATACTTCGAAACTCATGGTTTGGGACGCACCTCCAAATGATTTGGTCGGGACAATATTTAAAAAGATACGGGTCGTCCCAAAAGAAGTGTTTGACTTGAGAGAAAAATTTTGATTTATCTTGTGTAGACCAATGAGATGGAATGTCGCCGGTTGCAAGGAAATTGACAATGTTGGCGAACCAAGGAGGAGTATAGATAGAAAAGAGATGTTCGTCGGGAAAAGATTCATTCAAAGGCGAGTCAGTGGTGGACTCCACTACTAATCAAGAAAGGTGATCGGCAACGACATTTTTGGACCCCTTCTTATCCCTAATTTCTAGGTCAAACTCTTGAAGCAACAAGATCCACCTAATCAATCGGGCCTTAGAGTCTTTCTTAAAGAAGAGATATCGAAGGGCGGAATGATCGGTGTAAACAATGATTTTCGAACCAATAAGATAAGACCTAAACTTCTTGAGGGCAAAAACTACGGCTAGAAGCTCCTTCTTGGTGGTTGAATAATTGAGTTGTGCATCATTTAAGGTCTTACTAGCGTAGTATATGATATGAGGTATCTTATTGATTCGTTGTCCTAATACCGCCCCTAATGCGTAATCAGATGCATCACACATTAACTTGAAAGGTTGACTCCAATCGGGAGACTTGATAATCGAGGCCGAGGTCAACTCTTTCTTAAGGTGTTCAAAAGATTGTAAACAATCTTTAGTGAACTCGAATTTGACATCTTTACCAAGAAGGGTGGTCAAGGGTATAGCCTTTTTGCTAAAATCTTTAATGAAACGCCTATAAAAACCCGCATGTCCTAAAAAGGAACGTATTCCTTTGACCGATGTTGGTGGGAGTAGATTGGAAATGAGGTCAACTTTGGATTTATCAACTTCGATCCCCTTTTCAGAAATTTTATGACCAAGAACGATTCCTTCCTTAACCATGAAATGACATTTTTCCCAATTAAGAACGGGGTTGGTTTCTTTACATCTTTTTAAGACTAACTCGAGATGGTTTAGGCATTGATGAAAAGATGAACCAAAGATGGAGAAGTCATCTATGAAAATCTCTAGGAATTCACCTACCATGTCAGAAAAGATGCTCATCATGCACCTTTGGAAGGTGGCTGGGGCAGTGGTTGGACCGAAAGCTAAGCGATGATAAGCAAAGGTTCCAAAGGGACATGTGAAAGTGGTTTTCTCTTGGTCTTCGGAAGCTATAGGAATTTGAAAATAACCGGAATAACCATCTAGGAAATAGTAGTAGGCATGACCCGCTAACCTTTCTAACATTTGATCTATGAATGGCAAAGGAAAGTGGTCTTTTCTAGTGGCATCGTTGAGTTTCCTATAGTCTATGCACACCCTCCAACCGGATTGGATACGAGTGGGGACTTGCTCGTTGTTCTCGTTAGTCACCACGGTAATACCCGACTTTTTAGGTACTACCTGAATCGGGCTAACCCAAGAGCTATCGGAAATGGGATAAATGATTCCATTATCTAGACACTTAAGAATTTCCTTCCTAACGACTTCCATCATGGTAGGGTTCAATCGCCTTTGTGGCTCACGAACTGGTTTAGCATCATCAACTAAGTGAATCCCATGTTGGACAATGGCCGGACTAATTCCTTTAATATCCGAGATACTCCAACCTATGGCTTCCTTATGTTCTCTAAGCACACTTACAAGCTCATCCTCTTGTGACTTGGTCAAATTAGAGGCAATTATAACGGGAAGAGTCTCGTTAGGACCTAAAAAGGCGTACTAAAGAGTGTCCGGAAGAGGTTTGAGTTCTAAATCGGGCAGCTTTGACTCAACGGGTTCACTAGCTTCGAAAAGTGGCAAAGGAGGTGGTTCACATGCTTGGTTATTTGTAGGAATGGTGGAATCTAACATTGCATTGACCTCATTTGTATATTCAGAATCATCCCAATCTTGACCAAAGTGTTTTAAACAAAAATCAAGAGCATCATTAGGGTTGATGAATTCTTGATCAACTATATCATCAATTAAATTGACATCCATAGGTTGATCATAGAAATCATCGGCTTGTTTCCCTTTGTGAAAAATATTGAGGTCAATGGTCATGTTCCCAAATGTTAGTTTCATTAATCCATTTCTACAATTAATCAAAGCATTGGAGGTGGCTAGAAATGGCCTTCCTAGAATGATAGGAATCTGATTCTTAGGGTTCTTGACTGGTTCGGTTTCTAGGACGACAAAATCAACGGGAAAGAAAAAGTCACCTACTTTAATTAGCACGTCTTCAATATTCCCCTTAGGAACTTTGACAGAACGATCGATTAATTGAAGTGTAACATTAGTTCTTTGAAGCTCTCCTAAGCCTAGGGCTTGATAGACCGAAAATGGAAGCAAGTTCACACTAGCGCCTAAGTCGAGTAACGCCTTGTCCACAAAGGTATTGCCTATGACACATGAAATTGTAGGACAACCGGGGTCCTTATATTTCACGGGAATTTGGTTCGAAAGAATTGAACTAACTTGAGAAGTTAAAAAGGCTTTCTTAGGGACGTGAGTAGTTCGCTTATGTGTGCACAAATCTTTTAGACATTTCGCATACGAAGGAATTTGTTGAATCGCGTCTAAAAGAGGGATGTTGACTTTTACTTGCTTAAAAACTTCTAAGATCTTGTCCATTTGGGCCGTTTGTTTAGGAGAGATGAGTCATTGAGGGTAAGGAGCTTTTGGCTTAAAGACTCGTTCATTAGGTTCTTCGGGGACGGGTTTTGTCCCACTCGTTGATCCTTGATCCTTTGAACTCTCGGGTTCAAGATTAGCGTTTGGCTCAGAATTTTGACTCATCTTCTTCGGGAGACTTGTCACCGACATGATTTTTTACTTGCTTACCGGACCTTAAGGAAATGACAGCATTCACATTGTGAGGAGGTCTTTGATTGATAGGAAATTTAGGGTTTACCTCGGTTTGACTTGGAAGTTTGTTCTTCTCTCGTTCACAAATGGCGTTGGCTAATTGGCTCACTTGAACCTCTAACTTAGATATGGCTTGAGTACTAGCATTTAAAATTTTCCTATCTTGAGTCATGGTTTGCATGAAGGTCTGTTGAGATTGAGCCAAATTAGTTGTTGATTATAGAAGTGCATCGAGCGTCTTTTCCAAGGAATTAATTCTCTTATCCGACTCATGAAAGCCGGGTGGGTGGGCGGGTGCTTGATTTTGATAAGGAATGTGATTTTGAGTCGTGTTTGAAAAATGACCTTGGTTTGGATAGTTTGGCTTTTGAAAAGAAGGTGGTGGAGATTGGAAGTTTTGGCCTTGGTTCCATGAGAAATTCGGGTGGTTCTTCCACCCAGGATTGTAAGTCGGTGCAAATGGGTCATTCCGAGGCCTAGGTTGAAACATTGCGTTCACTTGCTCAAAGTCAGGACAAGGTTGAGACTCAAGTCGTCTAGTAAGAGTAGCTAAAGATTCAAGTCGTCTAGTAAGAGTAGCTAATTTGGCATCGGTCGCAATCGAATTCCCGATCGAATGCAAACCCCTAGATGAAATAGACGGCTCGTTGGACTTATGAGGTTCCCTAGTAGACTCCCACAACATAGTCTTCTCGGCTAATTTTTCGAAAAATTCCCACCCTTCGTCTTCATTTTTCTCCATGAATTTACCTTGGCACATAGACTCTAACAACGCGGTTGTTGGACTATCTAGGGCCTCGTAAACAATCTTAAAATGTCTCCATTTTTCTATTCCGTGGTGGGGGCATTGTGATAAGGGATTTTTAAAACGATCAAAATATTTCCAAAAAGACTCATTTTCCTTTTGATGAAATTGATTTATTTCGTTTGTAATCCTTGTAGTCTTATGGTTTGGAAAATATTTTTTAAGAAAAATTATCACAAATCCCTCCCACGTGGAAATAGAATTAACGGGTAGACTATACAACCATTTTTTGGCATTTTCTTTTAAGGCGAAGTTGATAAGTCTAAGCCTAATGGAGTCTTCGGTCAATTGTTAGAGTTTTTGTAGAGCACAAACCTCCTCGAATTCATGAAGGAAAATATACGGATCCTCACCATCACTCCCGATAAACTTAGGTAACATGCTAATATGGTGAGCTTTGATCTCGAAATTATTACCATTTACGGGAGGAAGAGTGATGCACGAAGGTTGAGCAGAACGGGAGGGATAACAACGGTCCTTAAGAGACATGGCCATGTTTACTATTGGTTCGGAATTATCTAAAGACTCGGAATCAGAAGAGGAAGAAATCTCAAACGATCTCACTAGTCTAGAAGAATTATCCCTAATCCAAATAGTTCGCATAAACCATAAAAGGAAACACGTAGCAAGAAAGTGCGATAAGATAAACACACAAAAAGAAAGGGTTGAAAAATTAAAAGAAAAAAAAAATTATTCTAACCCTAGGGTTCCTTAATAACTAGACCTTGCTCCTAACTGTAAGGGCTACCAAAAACTAGGTAAATCAATAATTATTCGAACCGGCTTGGCCAGGTAGGTGCAAGCATTGCCAAGAGGCTAAACACCAGCCTAGACACCAAAACCTTAATTGCCCAGGTCAGCTTTCGCTTTCCTAGACAGCAAAAAGTTGGAATAATTAAAGATTACTTCGTTTCTTAAGCACCTTCCTAATTGAGCGCGAAATTCCTAGGGGCAAACGTCTAATTAATTTTATTAATGGCTAGGGTATGCAAAATGAGGGATTAAATTGTTTTTGGGCTAAGGAAAAAGTGATGAAATCCCTTCCCTTATCTTTTGAGAGGTTTTGCCTTAAGATTTATTTACAAAATGATGCAACAAACAAAGAGATATAAAAAACTATAAACATTTACGGATGCTTAACTACGTGCTCTAACTAAAGAAAAGATAGAATTTAACGTACCTTGGGGTCCTCCAGCGATCACCACAATTATATGGTACGAAAAATTAAAAACAAGAAAATAAAAATCTAGATGATGTGCCCTAAGTGATTAAATGCATGATGCAACAATTATGTACTTACAACTAATTTTTTTTGTGATTTTTGTGATTTTTTAAATAGGAAAAAAAACGAAAGAGGAGAGAGATACGGTTTACCCAAGCAAAGCTTCCAAAATTCCGAGAAAATTCTTCCGCTTTAATCCAAGTCACCCGAACATTCCTCCAAATTCTTCGAAAAAAAATGCAAACAAGAAAAAGGGTGAGAAAAGAGCTAATCCGAAAAATCAAAAACTAAGGTGCGAAAAATAATTAGTTCCCCGGCAGCGGCGCCAAAAACTTGTTGCTCTAAAAATTAAGCGTTTTAAATTGCAAGTGAACAATTTGTTTCATTGTAAAAATTATTATTCGATCCAGAGAGACTATTTTATTTTCGCAATCCTTAATTTTTAATTTAATCGAATTAGGACAGTTTGATTTTTGAGAATGATTTTGATTTTTACTTAATTAATTACTAATTAGAAATCTATTTTTTCACTAATTAATTAAAACTAAATTATTTAAAACTAATTATTAAAAACTAACTTCTTGTTTACAAATAATTTTTTTTTAAAGAAAAGTGTTCATAAAAGGGACTAGCCAAAATTAAACTAACACAAGGAATTCGATTAAATTCGAAACTAAAACACTACTACATTACAAGAACGAAAATTAAAAACAGAACACAACTCGGTAAACACAGAAAATGCATAAGCCGAAACAGTTCAAAAATAATCCAGACTCAAAATTCAGCACTGGTGACTCCAAACTGAGACTCAGCTATTTAATTCGAACAACCCGACAATTGGACAGCAAAATAAAACTCACAATATAACATCAGCCCAAACGGAGTCGTTACTAAGACTCACAGCCACATCGAAATTAAACGGAATGCTGAAAAGAAACCAAACGAAAACTCAGCCCAGAAATTCGAACAAGATGCAGAAAAGAAAAGACGTGGAAACACATCAAACCACAGCAACTTAGAACAGAATCGCAGCAAACGAAACTCATGAACTCGACTCCTAAATTAATTAATAGTGAATTAACAATAGAATGAAACACAACCAAAGAACAATCACAGAACAGAACTCAACACCCAACTTGCCCAAAAATCGCAGCAAATCCCAGTTACTCGGTAAACAACTAAACAACTCATAGTAATGAATAACCGGAGCAAAATGAACACATCAGTTTATAACTACACAGCAACAAAATATAAACCAAGCATAATAACTCAAACAACCACAAAACCACAATTAATCCTCAACCCAACTCGCATTACACAACTCGGAATGCAGAACTCTGAAACATAAACTCAGTTACAATCTCGGAAAACTGAAATTCGACAGTAATTAACAGAAAACCAAATCAACACAATATCATCAATTTATAAAAAAAATAAGACACCACGAATTTCAGTAATTGAAGACAACGAAGGAAAAAAAATCAACAGCAAAGCAAGGGAATGGGTGCGGTGCGTACAAATTGAAAGAGGGGGCATTGAAAGAGGGGGAAGAGAGAGAGAGAGAGAGAGAGAGAGAGAGAGAGAGAGAGAGAGAGAGAGTAGAGAGAGAGGGGGGGGAGGGGGGGTGATGGAGACAAAGGGGAGAGGAGAAAGTGAAACTGGGTTTTAAGGGAAGGAAAGGAAAAAAAAATTGGCTGGGTTTGGTCTGGAATAAGAAAGAGGAGAAGACGATTTTTAGAAGAATAACAGGGGTGAAGGTTCGTGTAAATACAGAAAAAAAAACGTAGATTTAAAAATGAAATTTTACAAAAATAAAATAATATTTTTTTTAAAATAAACTACGGAAATAAAGACATTAATTTACGAAATTAAAATTTAATCTAAGGACATGAAAACAAGGATTTGGAATTAAAATGGCCCGCAATAAAATTGAGATTTAATTAGGCATAATTAAAATTAACAACTAAGAACACAAAATTAAATTTCATTATTTTCAACCCCAAGTGGTTAGCAACGGGATTTACGAAAATAACGAAACAAGGCAACAATAACGAAAGAGCAAGATAAGAAGTAAAGAAAGAAAAATTGCATTAAAATTAAAAAGAGTGTTTACAAGATTTGAAACTAGAAAAAAAACAAGAAATTAAATCTACCCTAAAATCTAAGTTACTAAATACAAGGGGGGTGAGGAGGTATTTATAGGATAAGAATTAGGGTTAAGGGGGGTGTTGGGTAAATCCCCACCATACATTTGTGGTGTGTGGTGGTGGAATCCTATCCATCTATTTGTTTCCTTCCCCCTTAAGCTTTGAAGAGTTGATCTTGGCCATACATTTCTCTAATGTGTTGGGATGATCTCCACCTTCCATTTGTCTTGAAATATTCCTTTTGTTGCAAGATCCTAATTCTTTTCCTTCTTTCATTTTTGGTCCTTTTTCTTCCTCTTTTTCCCTTCCTTGCTCTTTATTTCTTTATTTTGTCATTTCTTTATTTATTTATGAATTTTCTGAAATGCAACAAAATAATTTATTAAAATACGAGTTCAAGCAATAAATAGGTAATAAAAATATGCAAAAATATGCACTTATCACTTGGGGAAAGGAGGACGAACTTTACGTTTCAGAGTCATGGATTCTATTCAAACTAGGAGTCATATTAGGGGCCAAGTAGCGCTGGTCCAAGGCCCAACCGTTGGCCAGGGAGTTACTAGAGAGACGGTAGACAAGTAAATTCGTCAGTTCTTCCTTCTACCGGTAGTAAAACCATATCTGTGTTGTACAACTGCGACTGATCATTGTAGGTTGGGACAACTGGCACTGTGAATACTCCATTATTAGTTCATCATCCAAATTTGGATATTTCCTACAACACGTATCGAAGAGACTTCGATCAGGTTGATGGGTATATCCTGCAACACGTATCGAAGAGACTTCCGATCAGGTTGGCAGGGATTTGAAAAGTGTTCAAAACTGATGTTACAATGAATTACCTTGTAACTTCATCGTTTATCTTATATTTTATGACTCTGTTGATACCTTACATAACATGAGTTATGATAAGGAGGTTTTGATATTGAATCACCTTATAACTTCATCTTTTAAGTTATATGTTGATATTCTGCTTATATTTTATATGGAAGATATTTTACGGAAAGGTTATATTGAATTACCTTGTAACTTCATCTTTTATATTATACTAGAACTTTGTTCATAGTATGAATAGAAAAATTTTGTAGAGATATTATGTAAATGATATTTGAAGTACTACGATGGTACTGTTTTTGAATATATTCCGATAAGGAAATACTTGTGGTAAAAAGATATTTTGACAATTATTGTCTTATACCCGCTGTATTTTGGGTTTAAGTTAAAGGCAGAGTTATGAAAATGCACACCTAGAGGGGGTGAATAGGTGTAAATGGCTAACTATGTTTAACTAAATCCAATTTTAAAAAATACCAGAAACAGCTTACTGATTTCGTTTTATGCAGAGACAAATGGTAAGCTGAATGCAAATGGTAAGCTAAATGCAAGCAGTAAGTAAAGAGTAGAAAATAAAGAACACAGAGACTTTTAGCCAGGTTCGACCCCTAACCCCTATGGTCTACGTCCTGGTCCCTTACCAACTTGGTAAGAGAATATATTATTGATCAACGAAATAAACCAATTACAAGATACAATAATATATCTCCCTTTTAACCTAGATGTTGACAAATGGCTTGCTGAACTCCCGTTTCTGAACTTGCCCTCTAAGCTATACTTCCCAAGTATACTTCTCTAGCAACGATCACCAAACCCTAGTTCCCTAGCCAATCTGTCCAACAACTCAATCTTACAAATCAAAAAATACAATCAATATTGGATACAACTCAAACTATGAACTCTTTAGAATATAGCACGTATGAATATATTAAGAGCTCGAGAGAATCAAAAGAGTATAGCAATGAAAAACCGAGTTGTTTGTAATCTTGTGTGTTTGAATGTTTTCTCTGAATTGTTCTACTTCAAAGCGAATGAACACAAGAATAAGTTCATAAAGCTTCACACCAATGTTTAGAAAATCAATCACCAATTATTCGAACGATTTGGAAATCAATTTCTAACGTTCAATTGGTTAGAGATTTTTCAAACGTTCTTTTGAACGTTTAGACAGAAGGTTTCTCAGAGATGAAACGATGAAAGCTTAACCCTTCTATTTTGTAGAGATATAGAATGCGTATAGGAGATTTGAAAGAAAGAAAATCTTTTAAATAAGGAAACTCCTATAAGTTTTATGATTTGCTTTTTAAAGAAGGATAATTGAAGAGATTTAAGCTCTAGAATATATTTTATACGTATTATATAATAAAGATTCCTTACAATATATTTCCTGAAATAAATCCATGAGAATCAATCTTGATCATTATCTTCAGGATTTCTGGCAGTTGCAAATGGCTTGCTGTTTGCGACTGACTGTTGGAAATGGCTTGCTGTTTGCGAACTGTCTGTGTGCAACTGGCTTGCCAGACTATCTCTGTTGTAGAACCAAATGGCTTTCTGTTTGTATATTATGTTCAAACAATCAGTAGGCTAAAACACCCTGCAAAACCAAGTTAGTACAATACAGAAATAACATGATGTTTTATATCAAACTACAAGCAATCAGCTTGCTGAATGTGATCATCAAAACCATAGGATTATCAATCTCCCCCTTTTTGATGATTACACAATATTTAGGAGAATGACAAAGCTCCCCTAAATTCCTGCATATTAGAACATTTTGATATAAAACTGACTCATAATATAAAACAGACTCATATCTCAATTAATCGAATATCTTGACCAACCAAAACAAATGTGTTCTCCTAAATTTCTCCCCCTTAATCCATCAAAAGAACATTAGTCTAGATCTGGAATAAGCAT
Source organism: Saposhnikovia divaricata (assembly GCA_036435485.1). Lineage (NCBI taxonomy): Eukaryota > Viridiplantae > Streptophyta > Magnoliopsida > Apiales > Apiaceae > Saposhnikovia > Saposhnikovia divaricata. Next base: position 60,032,303 of record CM071595.1, on the reverse strand, counting down.
AGAGAAAAAATAAAATAAAAAGATCAAATCATGGTAATGCATATAAATAGTTCAGATACAAATGGTAAGCCAACGTTACCCATTCTGTGCTTGTCAGCTTGCTGACTACACAGTACACATGCCAAGCTCCATTCGAATGGCTATAAATCTCTCTTCAGCCAATGGCTTTGTGAAGATATCTGCTAGTTGAACTTCAGTTGAGACAAATACCAACTCAATCTTCCTTTTTGCAGCATTATCTCTCACGAAATGATGACGAACGTCAATATGCTTCGTTCTTGAGTGATTCACAGGATTCTTTGAGATATTAATGGCACTTGTGTTGTCACAATATATTGGAATCTTGCCACAATTGATATTCAAATCCCTTAAGGTTTGAATCATCCATAAAATTTGAGAGCAAAAGCTACCAGCTGCTAGATACTCTCCTTCGGCTGTTGATAGAGCAACAGAAGCTTGCTTTTTACTTTGCCATGATACCAATCTTTGTCCAAGAAATGTACAAACACCACTTGTGCTCTTTCTATCAGTTTGAGACCCTGCATAATCTGTATCACTATACCCCACGAGATCAAAAGAATTTGTGATAGGATAGAACAAACCAAGATTGATAGTACCACTTAAATATTTAAAAATTCTTTTAACCGCATTTAAGTTAGACTCTTTAGGGTTGGATTGAAACATTGCACAAACACAAACACTATACATGATATCAGGTCTTGAGGCAGTTAAATATAATAGACTTCCAATCATACCTCTATACATTTTACATCTACATCCTTACCATTCTCATCTGCAAACAGCTTGCTGTTTTGAGTCATATGAGTTGTTTTTGCTTTGACATCTTCAAAACCAAATCTTTTGAGCAGATTCTTTGTATACTTGGATTGATGCACATAAATACCATCATTGGTTTGCTTGATTTGGAGACCCAAGAAATAATTGAGTTCCCCCATCATGCTCATATCGAATTCATTGTGCATGCACTTAGAAACCACTCACACAAAGATTCATTAGTAGATCCAAATATAATATCATCCACATATATTTGTACAACAAGAATATCTTTACCATTTTGTTTTGTAAATAATGTGGGATCGATATTACCTCGAGTGAATCCATTTTTGAGAAGAAACTTACTAAGCCTTTCATACCACGCTCTAGGGGCCTGCCTTAAACCATATAATGCCTTCTTAAGCTTGTAAACATAGTCATGAAACTTCTCATGTTCGAATCCAGGAGGCTGTTTGACATAGACTTCCTCATTCAGCACGCCATTTAGAAACGCACTCTTCACGTCCATTTGATATAACTCGAATTTCTTGTAGCATGCATAAGCAAGAATCATTCTGATTGATTCTAAACGAGCAACAGGAGCATATGTTTGATCGAAATCAATTCCTTCTTGTTGATTATAGCCTTAAGCCACAAGCCTTGCCTTGTTTCGAGTGATAGTTCCAAACTCATCCACTTTGTTCTTGAACACCCATTTGGTTCCTATGATAGAAGCATCTTCTGGTGGCTTTACAAGTTCCCAAACATCACATCTCTCGAATTGGTTGAGTTCCTCTTGCATGGCCATGATCCAATTTTCATCTTCTAATGCTTCCTTGATATTTTTAGGTTCTTCTTGAGCTAGAAAGGCTGCATAAGCATAAAAGTTTGCTTTTCCTCTCCTTGTTGTGATTCCATCTGAGATATTTCCAATTACAAGTTCTGCCTTTGGTAGAGAATGTTGAGCAATTTCTTCATGTGAAGCCAATCTGACCACTTCAGCTTGCTGACTTGCAGTTCCAACTTGCTATTTTCCAATCTCGGTAGTGTTGTTGGCTTGCTGACTTCCAGTTTCAGTAGTATTGTTGGCTTGCTGTTTTGATCCAGTAACTTGAGGTTGTATGTTATCAGCTTTAACTGAAAATTCTTCCTCATCTCTTGGCAGATCATTGTTAGGTTCTTGAAAAGTAACATCAATAGATTCTTCAACTATACGTTTATCTAAGTTATAAACTCTATATGCTCTACTAGTTCAAGAATAACCAAGAAAAATAGCTTCATAAGATTTTGCATCGAATTTACCATCATTACCAATTGTCTTGAGCACATAGCACTTTGAACCAAAGATTTTGAAGTAATTGATGTTTGGCTTCTTTTTCCTCAACAATTTATAAGGAGTTTTGTTCAAAATAGGCCTAATTATGACTCTGTTCAACACATAGCATGCTGTATTCACTGCTTCTGCCAAAAAGCTTCTAGGCAGCTTTCTTTCTTGCAATAGAGTCCTTGCTGTTTCTTGTAGTGACCTGTTCTTCCTTTCTACCACTCCATTTTGTTGTGGAGTCCTTGGAGCAGAAAATTCATGTGTAATTCCTCTTTCTTCACAATAAGCAATGAAGTCTTTATGGAGAAATTCACCACCTCTATCACTCCTTATACCTACAAGCCTTGTATTCAACTTATTCTCAAGTAATTTGATTAGCTTTTCAAACTCAGTGAAAGCACAATCTTTAGTTCGAAGAAATAATACCCATGTAAATCTAGAATAATCATCTACAATTACAAAACCATATTGTTTACCTCCAATACTCTTGTAAGATTCTGGACCAAATAAGTCCAAATGCAGAAGCTCTAAGGGTTTAGAAGTAGATACCATTTTCTTTGATTTTTGAGTACTTCTAAGCTGTTTGCCCAATTGGCAAGCTGAACAGACCTCTGTTTTGACATACTTTAGCTTGGGCAGTCCTCTCACTAGTTTCTTGCTTGATAACTTACTGAGCAAGTCCATGTGTGCATGTCCCAATCTTCTATGCCAAATATATAGGTCATTATCTACTACAGCCAAACAGCACGCTGTTTCCTGCATATCAAAGTCTAATATATATATATATATATATATATATATATATATATATATATATATATATATATATTTCCTTCCCTTCTAGCAACTAGGGGGACTTTGTTAGTGCCAATAGTAATAATAGTTTTATCAATGCCAAAATGAACAAGATGACCATCATCAAATAATTGAGTGACACTAAACAAATTGTAAGTAAGACCTTTGACATATTGAACTTTATCAATCAAAATAATACTATTACCAATAGATCCGGTACCAAAAATTTGAAGAGTTTTGCTATTCCCAATTGTTACTCTTCCTCCTTTTTTCATTTGAAGATTCAGAAATTGAGATTTATCTCCACACATGTGTCTGGTGCATCCACTATCCAAAATCCATTGCTTTGATTTGTCCTTAGCAGCGAAGCACATCTACAAAACAAACAAAAATGACTCAATGTTTTGGTTCCCATATAGGTTTGGGTCCATGTTGGTTAGTAGCAAGAATATATAAAACATTTAAATCAGATTTCTTGATCCACATTTGGACCACTTTTGGGGGCTGATTTTGCTTTCTGTCATTCTGTTGGTAAGCTGTTTGTCTTCCGCTAGTTGCATTCTGGTATGCTGACTGTTGTCTGACTTGTCCATTCTTGTATGCTGTTTGTTGTCTGACTGGTCCATTCTGGTATGCTGTTTTCCTCTTATGATTTACTTGAACAGCACAATTTCTTTCCAGATGTCCTTTTCTACCACATTTGTTGCATGTTATCCAAGGCATAGCATAGTTATAAGGTATGCCATTCCTTCCATCATATTTGAGCGCATCTTACTTTTTGTTGACATTTAAACAAACTCCTTCTCTGACCAAGGGGACATTTGCCTTCTTCATCATTGTTTTTAAAGTGTCTTCACCTTGAACAAAAGTTCCCATACCCTGCTTGAGATCTTTAACTTCATTTTCTAGAAGAGTGATCACTTCAGCTTGCTGTTTAATGAGTTCAGCTTGCTGAATTCTTCTTTCAGCAGATTGTGAGGATTCGGCTTGACTAGATTCCTTCATTTTGTATGAATCCAATGCTTTAGCTTTAGTTTTAACATCAGATCTCAGTTCTTTAATTTCTTCAGTCAAGGTCTTGTTCCTCCTTTCGAGTAACTTGATATTAGCCTCTAAATGACTATTCTTTGTATTTAGATCCTTGATTTCTTTAGCTTTGCCTAATGAAGTTGAATCCCATTCTTCCATTTTTGGCAATAAATCTTTTACCATGTTGGATAGATAGGCATTTTTATCAGTCAACTTGATGATTTCAGCTTTAGTGTCATATGTTCTTCAATGGTAACACTATTTTGTTCCTGCATGGTTAGTGAATATAACAAAGTATCATCTGAAGACATATAATCATTAAAAGAGTTTACCTCACTCTGATCCTCTTCAGAATCAGTTTCAGCATACACTCCTTTTGAATTTCCTTGAACAGATTCATCTTCAATTCCAACAAGTGCTAAATTCTCCATCTCTTCACTTGAGTCATCACTGGAATCTGAATCATCATCACTCCAAGTCAGTAGAGCCTTTGATTTCTTCTTGTCCTTGAAAACAGTAGGCTGTTTTGACTTTATTTTGTAGCAGTTCCTTTTATAATGGCCTGGCTTGCCACATTCGAAACAAGTTTCCTCCTTAGAGTCTTTTGAGCCCTTCTTGTTGTTGTAAAAACCACCTCTTTCCCTTTTCATCATATTCTTCTTTTCTATCAGCCTTTTGATCTTCTTTGAAATAAGTGCAAGTTCCTCATCAAAATCAGATTCACCATCAGAGTCAATTGGCTTGCTATTTTTGGAATGGAGAGCCATATTCTTCATCTTTTCTGTTGGAGATTTAACACTTGAACTTCCCACCTGATTTCCATTTATCTTGCTTTCAAATTGCTCTAGCTCAGCAAATACAGCCAAGTGATCCATAGTATCAATGAGTGGTGAGGATTCCAAGGCAGTAACTTTGGCTTCGTAGATAAATGGTACTGCACTTAATACCTTCATATTGATTTCATCTTGTGGTATAGATTTTCCAAGCCGCTTTAGTGAGTTTATAGTAACTTGAAACTGTGCTTGACTATCCTTGATAGTTTCACCTTCATTAAGCTTGAAATTTCCAAAATCATTCATTAGCTTGCTAAGTTTCACCTTCTTTAGAGATTTCGATCCTTCATGATAAGTCTCCAAAGCATCCCACATTTCTTTGGCTGATTTGAGTGAAGATACTTTATCATATTTAGCCTGGTTCAAACCATTCATAAGAGAACTCCTTGCCTTTCCATTGTAGCCAAGTTTGATTAATTCTTCTGGAGTTAGATCATCAACATCCTTTGGCTTTCCATCTTTATCAAGAAAGACATATGGACCTTTTTGCACAACTCTCAGAACTAATGGATCCCCGGATAAGTGAGTTTCCATGCTGCTCTTCCACTAGTGGTAGTTGTGTGTTCCATGAAGAAGTGGAGGCCTAAAATCAGATTTTCCTTCGGGATAGTTTTCAGCCATTATGATCAAATACTTTCCTATTACAGAATTGTTAGTATACCAAAGCTCTGATACCAAATGAAAATGCACACCTAGAGGGGGGTGAATAGGTGTAAATGGCTAACAATGTTTAACTAAATCCAATTTTAAAATTACCAGAAACAGCTTACTGATTTCATTTTATGCAGAGACAAATGATAAGCTGAATGCAAATGGTAAGCTAAATGCAAGCAACAAGTAAAGAGAAGAAAATAAAGAACACAGAGACTTTTAGCCAGGTTCGACCCCTAACCCCTATGGTCTACGTCCTAGTCCCTTACCAACTTGGTAAGTGAATATATTATTGATCAACGAAATAAACCAATTACAAGATACAAAAATATATCTCCCTTTTAACCCAGCTGTTGACAAATGGCTTGCTGAACTCCCGTTTCTGAACTTGCCCTCTAAGCTATACTTCCCAAGTATACTTCTCTAGCAACGATCACCAAACCCTAGTTCCCTAGTCAATCTGTCCAACAACTCAATCTTACAAATCGAACAATACAATCAATAATGGATACAACTCAAACTATGTACTCTTTAGAATATAGCACGTATGAATATATTAAGAGCTCAAGAGAATCAAAAGAGTATAGCAATGAAAAATCGAGTAGTTTTTAATCTTGTGTGTTTGAATATTTTCTCTGAATTGTTCTGCTTCAAAGCGAATGAACACAAGAATAAGTTTGTAAAGCTTCACACCAACGAATCAATCACCAATTATTCGAACGATTTAGAAATCAATTTCTAACGTTCAATTGGTTAGAGATTTTTCAAACGTTCTTGTGAACGTTTAGACAGAAGGTTTCTCAGAGATGAAACGATGAAAGCTTAACCCTTCTGTTTTTATAGATATGGAACGCGTATAGGAGATTTGAAAGAAAGAAAATCTTTTAAATAAGGAAACTCCTATAAGTTTTATGATTTGCTTTTTAAAGAAGGATATTTGAAAAGATATGAGCTCTAGAATATATTGTATTCATATTATATAATAAAGATTCCTTACAATATATTTCCTGAAATAAATCCATGAGAATAAATCTTGATCGTTATCTTCAGGATTTCTGGCAGTTGCAAATGGCTTGCTATTTGCGACTTACTGTTGGAAATGGCTTGCTATTTGCGAACTGTTTGTGTGCAACTGGCTTGCCAGACTGTCTCTGTTGTAGCACCAAATGGCTTGCTGTTTGTATATTCTGTTCAAACAATTAGTAGGCTAAAACACCCTGCAAAACCAAGTTACTACAATACAGAAATAACATGATGTTTTATATCAAACTACAAGCAATCAGCTTGCTGAATGTGATCATCAAAACCATAGGATTATCAAGTTATGCCATACTTTCATTACCTTGCTGAGCTATTGCTCACTCTTGCTATTGTTTTATATATATTATAGAGCAGAGAAGCAGGATGTCAAGGGTACAACACATACTTCACCAGCGAGTGGTAACCGCAAGACGTTTCCCAGAAGCAGTTTCTAGCAGTAATCCCGGGAGTAGTATGAACCAGTCAGATTAGACTGTAGTTTTGTTATTCATCTTATGTATAGATATGAAGGGTATAAGAGGATTGTAAGCATCAGAAGGCTAAGTTGGTAAAGTAACATTACTTAGAAGTTGTATCAGTGATAGATTCAAAAGACATTTGGGTATTGTAATAAAAATTAATTATTCTGCAGTTGTTGTATTGTGTCATTTTTGAGACTCTAACCTCTGTGTGTGTGTGAGACATATATTATGGGATCATGAGCAGGTGAATTATGAACATTGCGAGTAATACAGGTAAGGTAAGGAGTAAATGGATCGTGACTACTCTAAATCCCTGACCCTGGATTTGGGGCTGTTACAAAAATGGTATCAGAGTGTCGGGTCAGTCCTCAGAAACGATAGGAGATCGAGTCTTACAATACCCTTAAGAATGATGACAATAACTAGAGTTCAAATCAAGTTAGTAGTCGGGTTAGAGGACATGACCCTGACTGTTTGGGATGAAGCCGGAGAGGGGACTTCTTCTGGGAAACCATACTTAGGAGTTCATGGTAAGTCACCTCGATTCGTACGAGTCATAGATAGATGGGTTTCTGAGATACAAGACCCCGAGGCCTTCAAGTAAGCATTTGATGTTGCGCTCCTTGAGATGGACGGAGACCCGATAAAGGAAGATCCATAGGAGGCTCTAGAGAAGAACCCCATAGAGGGTCAAGGGAAGAATCTTTAGAGGTCGATTAAGTGATGAGACGAAAGTTTAGAATCGTTTATGATTCATCAAGAAATATGACAAAGAGAATAGAGTAGAGTCTCAAGAGCAGATGAGATATAGAGGCGGTATAGCCAGTATTAGTGGATTGATTCGACTTGAACGAAACCTGTTACTCGTAGTCGGTTATAGTTACCCATAAGGAGGCGACATACGTAAGAACCGAGATGTCCAGATTTTTACGTACGATTAAGGGTACTTAGTTTCCTAGAATAGTGGAAGGAATTGCTTTGGCTATGAGGTTTCAATCTCCCACGACCAGCGATTCCACTGGAAATAGTGTCTATTACATCATTGAGGGATTTTATTATCTCGAGGAGAATTTTGGGTATATGTACCACGCAAATGTTATTGTAAGACAAGCATGCTAAGACGGAACCACGAACGAGATTTACCACCCTTAGGAAACCAGGAGGGAATTATGAGGATATAACTGAGAGGCCGGAAATCAGATCCGAGTATTACTAGTGGGTGAATAGATTGATCAAATTTCCCTGATTTTGGAAAGAAATTCAACAAATTTTGGCAAACCTTGTCATTCTGATTATCAGAGAATGTCACCGAAGAGAATGGAAACTAGAGCGAACCTTGTGGATTGGGTAAGGTAGCCGCTATATGGGTTGGTGGGCAGACCCTGATTGCTACAATTGATTGTAGAGATAAAATGATGAAGTTGATATTGGACGGTAAGGGCGAAATATATTTAAGGACCAGACGGACTGATAAATTTCGGGATTGATTTAAAAGAAAAGGCTATTATGCCAAAAATATTAAGCTTATGTAGCACGCGGGATTGATACGAGAAAAAGGAATGTTTGGTATGAAGACGGTTATAATAGTAACTGGATTTCAGCACGTACTTCTAACGATGTTCCGGAGTACCGCCTATTTGAAACGAGGGATTCGTCATTGATATGAGCGACACCGGCAATGAAGTCTTCATATAAGAATAGGACACTTGCGCTTAGTCGAATAGAACTCCCTGCGAGTGCAAATGTCGATGGTTGAATCCTTAGCGACTAGTATGAATCGGCAATGACGTAAGTATCGAGCACCTTAGGGTGTGCATGGGAAAGAAAAGCTTTAGAATCGAACGATTATCCGACAGAGGAGCCGACATAAAAAGGCATCGGTAGAGACCTTGGCAAAACCTCCCAAATCTATAATCTATCTTGGCATCTCCTTAGAGAGAATTTCGATAAAAGATATACTCCTTCTTTGAAGTTGTTTTAAAACACTTGTGTTAAACCATATTCAGTTTCAATTGTGCCAGAGGCTGTCACGATGCCTACTTTCAGGTTTTCGAAGCCCTGTCAAATGATGTTATTCAAACTTTCACTTTTCTTCAAATAACGAATGACCCTATGGTGATACCTCACCACTTGCCTGTTGAATACCAATATCTTTCTGGCTATCCTTTTCTTGTAAATCGCACCTTGGAATCTGTTCATTTTTTTTATTTATTTATTTTATCCAAGGTGTCCATTTGAGAATTATTTTTTGAAAGACGATAATTAATAATTTGACCTTGAATTGCGTTCATACTTCTCAACTTCCACTAAGACGAACAACCTTATATTTATAGGGGCCACAAGGACTATCTGTCTACGTGATAGAAGTCTGACGGGACGCCATCACTTGTGAGTTGTGAAATACAAGAAGGCTAATTACCTTTAGTAATGTCTTAATTGAGACACGCAACATTGAGTTCTTATGATCATATTGATCTCTCATTAAATTCTCTTATCTAAAAAAAGGTTACCTTAAAACTTATAACCTTATAATCACCAGTGTGTGACGTTTTCCTTGATATGGGAGCTATCTTTTCAAAGCTCCATGATTTTTGTTATCTTCATTGTAATACAAGGGGAGGCCAACCAGGTCGAAAGGTCAAATTCGCTGATAGGAATCAGATTCGGAACGAAATAGCCTATGACCAGAGCGGATCCCTAAGACTGATAAGAATATCAGTGACATATCAATGAATTAGTTTTTTTTTCTCTCTCAAAGATATTATGATAAGTGCAAAAGTTGGTCAAACGATATATGTGAAAGGAATAGCGATGTGTCGTAAAATTCCAATGATAACGGTGTCAAATAGAAACCCCCAGAATTCCATGGAACCGCTGACCCAGTGGAGGCCAGAGCTTGGCTTAAAGAGAAAAAGAAATCACATGAGATACTGAGTATTGCAGAGAATCAGAAAACGATGTTTGTCGCCTACCTGAAGGGAGAGGCGAACCACTGTCGTGACTTTGGAGAGATTCAGCTGGTTATTTTAGGGAAATGTTTTCCAGAAATATATGAAGACCCAGATGGAAATAAAAGTTTTTAGAGTTAAAATAAGGAATCATGACTGTGGCAGAGTGTGAGGCCAAGTTATCCGAGTTATTGAGGTCTGTTCCGGAGTTGTGGACACAGAAGAGAAAAGAGCCCGTAGGCTTCAACTAGGGATGAAACAATGGATCTAGAATCGCGTGGCAATGTTGTAGTTAACAGATTATGCTACATTGTGGAAAGCTTGGACACAAGACTAAGGAATGTCCATCTACTGGGCTAGCTATACCAATAGGTAATAAGACTACCTCCAGCAGGCAGCCCACTACCCAGACCTTCAAATAGCAGGTACCCTCCTACTTAAACTCAGTTGGTATTAACACTTTATTCCAGAACTGCTAAGTACTTTGCACCTCAAGATTGTGCATGATAATTAGACCTTAAGGTTGAACCATAACTGAGTGATTGCAAGTAAAGATGGTCGATCAAGAGATTTTCCCGTAGAATTGATACATCTAGGTGGTAAACCAGAAAAATTAGGTCGACCATTTGAATAGATTTGATTCCTTTCGAAGTTGGGAGAATTTGATATTATAGTAAGGATGGATTGGTTGGCACCCAATGAAGCCAATTAATTGTAAGGGAAAAGAGTAATAATTAAGGGACAGGGTCAGATTCAGAAATTCATGAATATAGTTAAGACTAAGAAATTATTACGCCAGTAATATGAGGCTTAATTAGCTCTTATAGTTGACGTCGAGAAAAGGAGACACCAAGTATAAAGGAAATTACAGCGATTTTGGGAGGCTGTACAAGGTTTAATGAGCTACCACATATCGATTTGGATGATATGAGAATGAATATCGAGTATTCAGAGTATAGTGATGCATCTCCTGTGAGCCCCAGTGGGAATGAAAGATTTAGCAACTCAATTACAAGAATTGCTGGGAAAGAGTATGAGAAGACTCAGTGTACCACCGTGGAGCACCGGTGTTGTTATGAGAAAGAAAGGTGTTAGCACGAGATTGTGCGTCGAACATCGAGAGTTGAACGAGTTCACCATTGAGAATAGGTACCATTACCGAGGATAGATGGTTGCTTGACCAGCTGAAAGACGCTGTGTATTTTTTCCAAAATTTATTTAAGAACTAGATATCACCAGCTGGAAGTTAAATTTGAGATATACCCAAGACTGCGATTCGCATTTGGTATAGACATTCCGAGTTTTCAGTAATGTCAGTTGGGGTGAACTAATGCACCCGCAACTTTTATGGATTTAACGAATTGGTTTAGAGTCAGCCGTAATAGTTTTCGCCTTAAAGATTTGGAGGCATTAATTATACGGAGAAAAATGTAAGATTTATTCGGATCATAAGAGCCTCAAGTATATATATACGTAGAAGAACTGAACATGCGACATGCCAGATAACATTCCCCGCAAATAAATTCTCCAAGAGACTCGCCTTCTTTCTTTCAGAGGAAGAGAGAAAGAAGAGAGGGGAGAGATTAGATAATAGAGAATGACTGAATATAGGAGGTAGGTCGGATTTCTGTAAAATGATTAAAGAAAAGGGCTGGAGCAACGGGAGATAACAATGAGACAGGAAGGCCAAAACAGTGGAGGCCCGACAAGCTCATTACTAGATAACAAGAGTTACTCGAATCGATTGCTGGAATAATCGAATTAGTTTCAATGAGAACTACACCGTCGACAAGTGGGTTGACATATATATAAGGGAATTTTGATAATCACTTACCATAAACAAAGTTGCGCATGACAATAGTTACCATGTTAGTATAGGGATGCCACCTTACGAGGCCTATAAGGAAGGGATGCTGTTCTCCCTTGCGTTGGAAGGAGGTTGGCGAGAGAAAGATATTAGGACCCGAGTTAGTTCAACAAACCAGAGAGACAAAAGATTTTACCAGCAAGCGGCTAGTGACAGCCCAGGACAGATAGAGAAATTATGCGGACCAAGCCTGTAAAGGTAGAGTTAGTACTGCTATTGATAATCTAAATGGCATGTTGATGAATGACAAGTGAGTTTATGTTGGTATATTTCTGCGCAAACAAGATAGAGAATATGAGGTTAGAGATTCATGATGCTAAAGATATCCCCGTGGAAGAATCCACCTGGGAGTTAACGAGTGCAACAAAGGAGACCCCAACTATTCCTAAACTAATTCCGGGACGGAATCCTTTTAAGGAGGGGAGACTATAATAACCCGAATTTTTGGTAGAATTAAAACTTTTCTTATATGATTAAGTGCATCAGTAAATAGTGTTTTTCATGCATGAATAGTGTTTTTCATGGATGAATAGTGATTTTGTAGACTAAGAAACTTCTCATGCCAACCTATGTATGGGACATGCTATGGAGGTTTCGAAGTCATATTAGTGATCTATGGAGTAAATATGTGTATGTAAAGACGATCAAAATTCAGAAAATCTAAAGTTTATTTTTATGGAATATTTGACCGGGCAGTGAATTATATATCAGTACTATCAAGAAATGAGATATTTAATTTGAGGAATTGAGGATTTAATATTTTGAAATTTTATTATAATTGATTTGAGAATTTAGAACAAAAACCACTGAGACGATCGCAGAAATCTTTCGATGAATCAAATGACGAGAGAACTTTGACCAAGGCCCCAAACCTAAGCCCTGCACGTCCAAGAGGCTCCAAGGAGCTGCAAATACAAGTGATTAAAAAGTATGGCTCATGGAAATAGTGAAGGGGCAAGGGCAAGAGTGGAAGAAAGGGTGAAAGGGCAAGGATAAGGATGTAAAATCACCAAAAAGGGAGTAACATGGTGCATAAGCTTTAAGACTTGACCAACACATCAACATAGATAAGGATGAGAAGATATTTGGTGTAAAGTAAGCAAGAAAAGAATATTTCCCCATTTTTCATGAAAAACCCGAGAGCAAAAGAGGAGAAAATGGGAGGAGGAAGAAAAGCTTGTATCTTGAGTTTCCCTTGGCCGTTTCACGCGTTCTACCAGTCAAATCGAAGCCCTCGAGAAGCTCTACGCATATAGGGTAACAACTCTCCTCACCTCCTTGATTCCCAGACTCGTTTTTTATGATTTATAGTTAGGTGTATAGTAACCATCTTTGTGTTCTTGGTTTTATCTTGATGGGTTGATCATTTTAAGGTTATATAACGATGATTCAAGGCTTATTTAGCAGTACCCACTCATCAAGGAAGGTATGGAACTCAAGAACCCAAGTTTTTACTTTGAGTTTTATTGATGATTTGGTAATGAGTTATGATAGTATGTATAGATCTTTGTATGTATAGTTGTTTGTAGTTGTTGTTTAGCCATGATCAAGTACTAGTTGGTTGTGAGATATTCTTGAGAAATCATGGTTTAGAATAGATGATTAACTTGAGATCTTGAAGTGTTTGTTGTTGGTGGATGATTGGATTAAGTATTATTTTGGGGAATCGCTAAATTAGAGCCGTTATAATGACCAATTTTACACTGCCCTGTTTTGTGTGTAACATTAGGACATGAAACCCCCAGTGTTAACATCACCACTGCCATGATAAGTTAGTTTGTGTTTTAAGCTTCGTTTTGATATAAATATCATGTGAAATGGATATACAGTTTAGGAGAAACGGTCGTTTTAATGAATGGTGTTCAACAAAAACCAAACTGCTATTGAGTACCAACTTGTAAAATATATTCGGACCCCATAACAATATTTAAAAATCATGAAATTTGGATGGTATGAAGTTTGGTTAGTGGAGAAGACAATCCAAAAAGAATCGTACAAAAAGGATTGTTTTTTGATTTTATGAAAATGTGTGAACTCAAGGTCAAGTGCGAAGGAACCCCTTAGAGAAGTACTTGGTTATACCTTTGAAAACCACTTAGTAAAACGGGCAAAACGACATCCGATTTCTAAAGCGAATCTTCGACTTAAGTAATTATCGATTAACATGGACTTAGTATGAGCCTAAAGCAAGCTAGTAATGCCTTGGTTGTGTTTCGCTCATGTGTTTAAGCATTGAGTTATAAGTGGATTATCCAAGGGATTAATCGTATGTTTTCTTTTACCTTGTCTAGATTGTCCGACATTGTCGCGAACCCCCTATCACTTCTCAAGCATCAGGCAAGCTTTCTAAATCTATACTTTGAAGTATTGATTATAAAACTGCTTTTGCCATGTATAAAGTTGTACAGTTTTGCTATATATCTTATTTCCTGTTGAAATAGAATTTGACCTTTGGATTATATACGATCTTTTGAGTTAAGTATTTATGAACCGGTATACCTTGTAGCTCTAGAGATAAGAGCATATTCTTTGTTTTCAATTCTAAACCAGCAATCGGTATTTTGAGATATAGAGATAGTCGTGGAAACCCGGAGGGATTCCAGCGGCAGATTATTATTTATTTTGAGGAATGTTATTTATAAATATTAATTATATTTCCATAAAGTACTAATTACTTGAAAACCATTCAATGACTTTTATTTGAATATGATATCATTCGAGGAATGATATTTGCTTACTATATCTTTCGAGGAATGTTATTTGAATATTATCTCAGTCGAGAAATTCTATTTGAATATTATTTCTGTTGAATATGCTAATGGAAGGCATAACTGTTTTCGAAAGTATATTCTGATACTTGATTTACGATTTGATTTTGGCTTATAAGCTAGATATGATATATTAGTTATAAGCCGGGTTTTGTAAGGGCCCTTAGTGAAGGGCATATGATTTTCATTCTTTAATATAGATCGGGAGTCGGTATTTCCGTATATCTTGAGATTATTTTCTGAGGAAAAATATTAGATAAATATTTTTCCATTATTTCTTTAATGAATATTATTTTGGATATTCATTTAAAATTTTATTTATTTAATGAATATTATTTTGAATATTCATTTAACGAATTATTTATTAATGAATATTATTTTATATATTCATTCGAGGGTTATTTATGAGCAATTATTTTGATTAAAATATTCTTTAAATATTTATGATTTATTAAATACTATTCGAATATTCATTAAGTACTTTTAAATTCTTTTTAAAAATGATTTATCTTATTCAAAAATTATCTTCGACCTTCAAAATTATGTAAAATATTTTTGAGCCTTATTATGATTATTTTTTTTATCAAAGGGAGGTTCCAAAACTCTATTTTAGATTTAAATCTATCTTATAGGAAGATTTAAATGCTCGCTCAAAACTTCCAAATTATAAAGGAACCTTACTTGAGAACTGTTATTTATGATTGACTGTCCGGTCATAGATTTTTGAAAGTATTATTTTCACTCGCGTCTTGATTTCTAAATCATCAAAATGAGTCTTTTTATTACTTCCTCAACACTCGAGGAGTAAGATTGATGGAATAAGTTATAATCCATTAACGAGCAATACCTGAGGAAATATTGGTGAATTTTCCTTTCCAATTAGATGCGACTATTTTGTGGAGTCCTATCAATAAGTATTATACTTGAGAAAAGGAGGACGAACTATACGTTTCAGAGTTATGGATTCTATTCGAACTAGGAGTAAAATAAGGGGCCGAGTAGCGCCGGTCCAAGGCCTAACCGTTGGTCAGGGAGTTACTAGAGAGACGGTAGACAAGTAAATCTGTCAGTTCTTCCTTCTACCGGTAGTAAAACCATATCTGTGTTGTACAACTGCAACTGATCATCGTAGGTTGGGACAACTGGTGCTGTGAATACTCCAATATTAGTTCATCATCCAAATTTGGATATTTCCTGCAACACGTATCGAAGAGACTTCGATCAGGTTAATGGGTATATCCTGCAACACGTATCGCAGAGACTTCCGATCAGGTTGGCAGGGGTTTGAAAAGTGTTCAAAACTGATGTTACAATGAATTACCTTGTAACTTAATCTTTTATCTTATATTTTATGACTCTGTTGATACCTTACATAACATGAGTTGTAATAAGGAGGTTTTGATATTGAATCACCTTATAACTTCATCTTTTAAGTTATATGTTGATATTCTGCTTATATTTTATATAGCAGATATTTTACGGAAAGGTTATATTGAATTACCTTGTAACTTCATCTTTTATATTATACTAGAGCTTTGTTCATAGTATGAATAGCAAAAGTTTGCAGAGATATTACGTAAATGATATTTGAAGTACTACGATGGTACTATTTTTGAATATATTCCGATAAGGAAATACTTTTGGTAAAAAGATATTTTGACAATTATTGTATTATGCCCGCTTTATTTTTGGGTTTATGTTAAAGGCAGAGTCATGCCATACTTTCATTACCTTGCTGATCTATTGCTCACTCTTGCTATTGTTATATATATATATATATATATATTATAGAGCAGAGAAGCAGGATGTCAAGGATACAACACATACTTCGCCAGCGAGTGGTAACCGCAAGACATTTCCCAGAAGCAGCTTCTAGCAGTAATCCCGGGAGTAGTATAAACCAGTCGGATTAGACTGTAGTTTTGTTATTCATCTTATGTATAGATATGAAGGGTATGAGAGGATTG
Organism: Saposhnikovia divaricata; assembly: GCA_036435485.1. Classification (NCBI taxonomy): domain Eukaryota; kingdom Viridiplantae; phylum Streptophyta; class Magnoliopsida; order Apiales; family Apiaceae; genus Saposhnikovia; species Saposhnikovia divaricata. Next base: position 60,015,845 of record CM071595.1, on the reverse strand, counting down.
TGAGCATCAGAAGGCCAAGTTGGTAATGTAACATTACCTAGAAGTTGTTCAGTGACAGATTCAAAAGACATTTGGGTATTGTAATAAAAATTAAATATTCCGCAGTTGTTGTATTGTTTCGTTTCTGAGACTCTAACCTCTGTGTGTGTGTGAGACATGTATTTGGGGGTCATGAGCAGGTGAATTATGACCATTGCGAGTAATACAGGTAAGGTAAGGAGTAAATGGATCGTGACTACTTTAAATCCCTGACCCCGGATTTGGGGCTGTTACAGAAATGGTATCAGAGCGTCAGGTCAGTCCTCAGAAACGATAGGAGGTCGAGTCTTACAATACCCTTAAGAATGATGACAATAACTAGAGTTCAAATCAAGTTCGTAGTCGGGTTAGAGGACATGACCCTGACTGTTTGGGATGAAGCCTAGTAAAATATTTTAAATAAGTCTTTATGAGATTTCATATAAAATATGTCATAACAAAACATAAAAGAGAATCTTGTTAAAATATACACCATTTAATTGTTATAAAAACAGATCACCAAGATCTAAGAATGATATATATGTTTTTTTTGGAAATAGATAACAATTTAATGAAATCATACACTAAAGATTTATTGTATTTTGACGGACATATTTTTATATGGAAGGTTACATTATGATTTCTAATTTATAGATTTAAAATTCAAATTTTAAAAGATGTATGCTAAATTTAAAAATGTGCTAACGGAACACCTTAGAGAATCCCGTACATAATAGTCTAATAGTAAAGAATATATAAGTGAATTAAGACAAACATGTACAACCTATATATTATTGCCAAATTTATGAATGATTTTGTATGTAATCAAAGATTGAATTGAAGATTCTTTCCATATGTAAGTTAAATACTGTACGTATAATACTACATACTTATTTGTAAATTACGTTAAATAGCATCACTAATTACAATAAAGACATTTTCTATTGTATTTTGATTTAAAATGAAAATTGATTAATCAATGGTCAAGATTGAGTTCTCTGGTTCTTATGATAAGGAGGTTGTAATATCCGCAAAATTTTCCGAATAAATTTTTCTTTTTCTCGATACTTATTTAAATTTTATTTAGGAAACGATGCAGTAGTATATATATATATATATTTTTTAGTACGTTTTATAAATTTTTTAAAATTTATATATTCGTATTATATTTAAATATTAGTGTTTATTAAAAAAATTTGAGAAAAATAGTATTTTTTAAATTTTGAGTCGTGTTTATTTTTTTTAAGAAACGAAATTAGAACTTCGTTTTAATTAGACGGGGAAAGACGATATCTTTTCACCAAATATTTCATTTAATATAAACATAATCATTATATTTATTTTTAAATTTTCTGCATTAATTTTTGTCTTCCACATTTAATTCTTTTTAATTTATTAATGTAAGCACTAAATAAGTCCACTTTATTCTTGTCCCCCACTTTTGTTACTTTTTAATGCAATAAAGCATAAAACCAGTCTTTTATTTATACGGGGAGATAGCAATGCAGAGGCCACCAACCACTACTACTTTTATTTCTAAAAACTTGACCATATTACATACATACAAGAAAAAAACAGATAACAATTCAGATAATCAAGATTGGTTGTGTTTGTTGTGGATTGGGGGTGGAAGTCGAAGTTAATACGAGGGATGGAGTGTTGTTAATTGGTTTGTTATCGGAGAAAGGGGTATTGGGTGGTGTAACCGGCGGCATGGGATTGTTAAAGAGGGAGAGGGTCGTGAGAGAGAGAGAGACGGCAGGAGAGATTTTTGGGGTGTTGGTATGGTTTCGGTGGTTGGGTGTTATATCGGAGACGAGGGAGAGTAAAGGGAGAGATTGGTTTGTGATGGTGGAGTAATAAGGAGACGACCACCACCGTTGCGGTGGTGGTGTTTGTGGTTGAATCGGAGGGAGTAACCGGGAGGTAGAGAGAGAGAGATACGAGGTGGTGGGAGAGATGAAAGTCGGAGAAGAGACGGAGAGAAAGTGAGAGAGAAGAGAGGAGGGAGATTGTCGAGAGAGGAAATGAAGAGATAGACGGGGAGAACGGGAGAGAGATTAAAGAGAGGGAGAGAAGAGGGAATCGGGAGAGATTGGAGAGGGTGCAGAGAGATTAAAGTCAGGAGAGATAGAGAGGTAAGAGCGAGAGAGATTGAGAGAGACAGACGCGAGAGAGATGCAGGGGAGAGGGGGAGATGCAGGTGGGGTCCACACGGTGTGGGTGGGACCCACATCGATGTGCAGTGGGGAATAATAATAAAATATTAACGTATTGATCAAAATTAATGTTCGGGTTTTATAATTGGAATTTTTGTTATAAACGAAAAAAAAAATAGGGGATTCAATAAGTTTTGTTAAATATGGATTATTAATTAATTTGATTAGTAAGTAATAATTTATTAAAAATGGTATAATTAAATAATTTTTGGTTGTGAGATTAATATTAATGAAATTTAGGAATTTAGAGAATTTACGAGAGCTAATTTAGATTTATAAGTACAATTTGAATAATTAATTGTAGCAATCATTTAGAAATATTTTGTGAATAAATGATCGTGATGTAATGATTTAATGATTTATTGAGGGAATAATCGTGAATAAATAGAATTAATTATGGTTTTATTTTTATTGAGGATTTATTTATTTAATTTGATTATTAATTGTGTCATGAGAATTTATTTGTTTAATTCGAGGATTAATTGTGTCTTGAGGATTTATTTGTTTAATTCGAGGATTAATTGTGTCTTGAGGATTTATTTTAATTCGAGGATTAATTGTGTCTTGAGGATTTATTTGTTTAATTCGAGGATTAATTGTGTCTTGAGGATTTATTGGTTTAATTCGATTATTAATTGTGTCATGAGGAATATTTATTTAATTTGAGGATTAATTGTGTCTTGAAGATTTATTTAATTCGAGGATTAATTGTTGTCTTGAAGTTTTATTTATTTAAATTAAGGATTAATTGTTGTCTCGAGGATTAATTGGTTAATTATGTTTCTTTATCGTGGAATAAGATAATTGTTTGAGGATTATTTATTGATTGAGTTTTTATATAAAGTGTCAATGGTATTTTTGATATTTAGCATTTTCGGATTATTTTGATGAACCAGATCGGACCAAATTATTTTAGAAGCTAAAAAATCGGATTATTATTAAATTATTTGTGAGATTTAAAAATGGAAAAGGTTTCGCATAAAAATGTTGAGTTTTGGAATTATTCGAGGAACCATTTTGGGGTAGGATTTCGGAGGAGTTAGGAGACTCGTTTGGAAAAGCTTAAAGAACGAAAGTTGTAGATATGCAAAGGTACTATATAACGGTGAATAGAAGTTGATTGAAAGGTGAGCAGAAGTTGAGTTAAATAATAGCTAAACTAAGCCCGAGAAGGTGGAATGTCGGAGAACCAGAGACGTGGAGCAGGTTGGAGTATCGTACCGCAGGGCACAGGCAAGTTTACTAATTTGTACTCCATTGTTCGGGGTATTTATATTTTTAAGTATGCTGATTAAATTTTCAATTTAATAAATCAAGTATTCTTTCGAGTGATTTATACCAAATTTTTATTCATGCAATTTACATTCATACATATTATTGTTGAGCTGTTATCCAGCCATATTATATCATGAGGTGTTCAAATTTATTTCATGAGTTGGTCCACATTGTCGGGACGTTTATTGAGATACTTTATTCGAGTTTATATTTGATAGTGGGGTATATATATATATAAAGTAAGTTATGTATACTGATATGGATCACCTCATTTCGATTCCATATTCAAGACAGTTTTTCATAATATTTCCTCTAATCGTTCGAGAGGGAAACTATATTATTGGTGTCTAATGTTCATTGCTTATGAAGGCAAAAGTGACCGGAGTAACGCACCGGCCCAACTGAGTAGTATTAAGGGTGTGTTCGAGACTTCGGCTCATCCTTCTATCGATAGAAAACGAGTAGTGATAATGGATTGATCATCCATTACTTGAGTAGGCGTTATGAGCAGAAATTTAATCATTGACATCCTATCGGTTAACCGATGCCTGTGTGGTTCTGTTAACTAGGGTGTTGATCTGAGCAGTTGTTATAATATATTTATCTTCGAGCAGTATTTTGAGAAGTTATTGATTTATATTTATCCTTTCATTCGAGTAGTCTTTTGAGAAATTATTGAGATATATCTGTCCTTTCATATGAGTTGTATTTCGAGGTTTATAAGAATTTCCGAGTTGATCTCTTTTCAAAACATGTATATTCTAGAGTGGTAAAAACCATACTTTGATCAAGTTGTTTTATTATATGATATCTATATGTACTTGCTGGGCATTCTTTGGCTCATTCTTGCTATTTAAATATTATAAAACAGTGACAATCAGAGCTGGCATTGGTACAGCAAATCAGAATTAAGAAAAGGGGAGGACCATTGATTCAGCATGTTAACCTAGCATCTGAGGAGATTACAGGTTGGAAAGGTGTTGTTTTATTATCTAGTTCTTTGGAGCTGTAATAGTATTTTAGAGATTCTGGGAAGAGAACTTGAGATGTAATATCTTTTGGAATTATTGAGTGCTTGTTCTAAGTCTATAACCCGTGTAGTAAAAGATGGTGTTTATTATGAGTATTGTTGTATATTATATTGTGAGCAGGTAATCGAATATTCCGCAAGAGATGTGACGACCTGGATTCCTGTAGGGGATTTGGGGGCGTTACAGAGGTTCTCCCTAGAACCTTATGATAGTGTTAGTGCCCTAGAGACAATGTAGTTGTGCTTCTAGGAAAGACTATTTTGTTATTTGATGATTATGTTCTATGGATTATTCTACATTAATTTATTATGTCTTAATTTACTGCGATATAAATGTTAGAGTAATAAATGTCCTTGGAATATAGAACATGTATTCTATATCTTTAAGTATGTGACTTAAAAATGAGATTATATGAATAGTGTTTATATTCCAAAATATCCCTAATCGAGCATTATTATTAAGGGACAAATATAATGCATAAAGATTAGTATGTTTGTTGACAGATGACCACATCTCATTGGTCATAGGTATAGTGATACTAGAGTCAAGAACATAGGTGCATGTAATTTTATACATGGCACTGGATTAACCCGTTATGAGATTCTACATGTTAATAAGGTCATTAGAAAGACTCACAATGATAATGGTGTAATGATCCTTAGACTTGACATCATTATATTTCTATATGAGGATTAATATACTTTGACTACATTAAAAGTTACCTTTGACCGGGTGATGATAAAAGTGGAGATCGGTTATATTATGAGTCGTATGAGAAATATGAATGATAGATATAGGATTTAACCCTTCTATTATTAAGAGAGATATTATTGGTCTCTTGATTGAGTGAGACTATGAAAATGCATGGCCATGCTCAAATATTGATTTGTTTTAATAGTCTACTCATTGATCAAGGAAACCCGGATTAAACGTTGAAGAGGATGACTATTAACATGCCTCGAGTTTAATCTATAATATTTGGTTAAAGGGATTATATTACACGGAAACATTAATCACGAAAGGTTTAATTGGATCACCAATTATTATTATTATTACTTGGGTAGCAATGATTTATTACTAGATGCTGCTCATTGTTTATAATTTTATTATTGGATATTAAAATTATTGCCAACGTAATAATAACCTAAAGGGTTACACAATAAGAACGTTTAAAAGGAGTTTTAATTTAAATTATGAATTTAAATTAAATCATTAAATTCGAAATTGGTTATTAATTAATTAAGCTGGTCTTAATTAATTATTAAAGAGAATTCAAATTTAATAATAAAACCAAATCAGAATTGGTTTGGAGAAGCCCAATTCGATTTAGCGTTTTAGCCCAATCTCTCTTCCCTATAAATACATTATGATGTATTGTTTAGGGATACACTTTAGCAATTCATTAAAACGTGTGGGAGGCTAGAGAGAGAGAGGCAGGTTCTTCGGCTAGTACCGGCTCCGGTGATCGTTGGACGATCAAGCGTTCGTGTGGACTACTTTGGCAACGTAGATCTCGAAGAGGGCTGCGTGGTGATTGTTTTGGACCTCCATCTGTCATCAATTTGTTAAAGCTTCGTTTTAAGGTAAACGTTCATAACTACGAATTAAACGTATTGTTTTGCATGGATCCTTTGATTGGGTTTCGATTTTATTGTTTTAATTATTGTTTTCCGCTGCGTTTGATGCTCAAAACCCTTCACCTTATATATATATATATATATATATATATATATATATATATATATATATATATATATATATATATATAGCCTATCAAGAAGCCTGTGAGACTGACGAATGCGAACTCCAAGCCTTTGATACTGGTGGGCTGCTCATTGTTTATAATTTTATTATTGGATATTAAAATTATTGCCAACGTAATAATAACCTAAAGGGTTACACAATAAGAACGTTTAAAAGGAGTTTTAATTTAAATTATGAATTTAAATTAAATCATTAAATTCGAAATTGGTTATTAATTAATTAAGCTGGTCTTAATTAATTATTAAAGAGAATTCAAATTTACTAATAAAACCAAATCAGAATTGGTTTGGAAAAGCCCAATTCGATTTAGCGTTTTAGCCCAATCTCTCTTCCCTATAAATACATTATGATGTATTGTTTAGGGATACACTTTAACAATTCATTAAAACGTGTGGGAGGCTAGAGAGAGAGAGAGGCAGGTTCTTCGGCTAGTACTGGCTCCGGTGATCGTTGGACGATCAAGCGTTCGTGTGGACTACTTTGGCAACGTAGATCTCGAAGAGGGCTGCGTGGTGATTGGTTTGGACCTCCATCTGTCATCAATTTGTTAAAGCTTCATTTTAAGGTAAACGTTCATAACTACGAATTAAACGTATTGTTTTGCATGGATCCTGCGATTGGGTTTCGATTTTATTGTTTTAATTATTGTTTTCCGCTGCGTTTGATGCTCGAAACCCTACACCTTATATATATATATATATATATATATATATATATATATATATATATATATATATATATATATATGTATACCCTATCAAGAAGCCTGTGTGACTGACGAATGCGAACTCCAAGCCTTTGATACTGGTGGGCTGGTAGGGGGTAGTCCAGAGTACGGTGTAATTATTAATAACTAACTGATTACCTTTTACAGCTAGAAGGTAATATCTTTCCTACATTTTCTAATTAAAATATCTCATTTTCAAACTCTTAATTATTTTACTTAATTATAAAATAAAACACAATTTTTTCTCAAAATATTACACACAGTTCTTCCCAACAATTCTCCTAAATAATAACTAACCAATTATTACCTTTTTCAGCTATTAGCTAATCTAGCTAAAATCTCTTCTTTCCAAAAATATGGTCGTTCTAATTAATTAGATAAATTAATAATATTATAATTACTAATAACTAATTGTTTACCTTTTACAGCTAAAAGGTATCTTTTCTATATCTTCAAACTAAAATATCTCATTTTCAAACTTGATTTTTTTTACTTAATTATCCACAAAACACAATCTTTTCTCAAAATATTACACGCAGCTCTTCCCAACAATTCTCCTAATTAATAACTAACCAATTACCTTTTTCAGCTATTACCTTTTCTAACTAAAATCTCTTCTTTCAAAAAATATAGTCGTTCTTATTAATGAAATGAAGTAATAATATTATATTTACTAATAACTAAATGATTACCTTATATATATATATATATATATATATATATATATATATATATATATATAAGTTCTATGAAGACCAAAACTTTAGTGGAGATCGAAGACTATAACAAAACTTATTCATTGATAATCATGTTCTATGAAATTCACTATTTCAATGAAAATCTTGAAAATCATATATGTTTTGTACGCAAATTTCATGAAAAATTATGTGTGTTCTGCAAACAAAATATTGCAGAACGTATTGTTATCCAAAATATGTTCTGCTTGCAAATCATATATGATTTTTAAGATTTTGAATGAAATAATAATGTTCATTAAACATTCTTTGCAAAAATTTATGTTTGGGAATGTTTTGAGTGCATAATTGTTAGGTCCAATAAGATTGTAGAAGGGGGGTTGAATACAATCTATACCTTTAACCAAATTTGTCCGTTCGATTTAAATTGAATTTAGAAAAATTTAAGCGAAAATTTATGAAACAAGATTCAAGTTAAATATAACGATATATTAAACTTGAGGGTTGTTACAAAATCAGGACAGAGTAATATCAAGTTAATAAAAACAAATTAGAAAATTCGACATGAACTTTTCTAGAATTGTTAGTAAAAATCAAGATATAAACTAAGAGTAAAAACTCGTTAGTAGTACAAGAACGATAAATAAATAAGTTCCAACGGATACAATATTACAAACGAGGAACTTATGAATTTCTCTGATGTATAATATATAAGTTTATATAAATTTATATATAAGTTCTTGGTGTATAATATAAATTTATATATAAGTTTAATATAATATATTAGATAAATTTACCTATATATAATCAAACTAATCTACTTATCTGGGATTTGTTATTTTATTTCTTGTTAAAGAATTTTTTTTCATCTTTCATGTGCACTATAATTTCATTAGATTTTTACATTATGTATACATCATTATATCATTAGATTCAAACCTATGAATATGGAAGTTGAAAGTTATTTTCATACATACTTTCAAATAATTTTTTTACAATTTACATAATTTTTATTTCTAATTATTAATTTAAAGGTACTCTAATTTTTAAATATGATATATGATAATTTGTTCATATTTATTTTGATTGTTATATTCATGTTAGTAGTTATAATATATATACAGATCACACAATTAAATTCAAATTTTATCATTAAAATATTATATTTTGGGAATTGTTTTGCCATTTTAAAGATTTTTTGCTTTAATTTAATTTTATTATTTCACCATATGCTATATTATTTTTTATTTTTATTTTAAATTTAAATGAATCCGGAGGTCCGATCCGGTAATCCGAAATCCTAATAGATTGGATATGAATCATGTTATTAATAATCCGAAAATGATTCGATCTGAATCCGAACAGACAAATTTAAATGGATATGGATATGGATTTTGTCGAATCTGATTCAAACCCGACCCGTTGACAAGTCTATACACAATATTAAAATAGAATAGATTTATTATAAGAAAGATTCAAACATGTTTTAATGCCTAATATAATATGAATTAATTTTTTCGTTCACTAAGTTTTTTGCAAAAATGTTTAATTATTATACAATGCTAGCTTATAGCCCGTGCTTTGCACGGGTTGCTTTTAAATATTTTTAAAATTATATGATTAAATAAAATAGAGTATAATAGTTTATTATGGATATAATTTAATAAAATTATTAGTAATAATAATAGTTGTTTAATAAATGATATATATTGATTAGAACTAATGTTATAAAATCTTAATGTAAATTTGTTGTTGGGATTCGAACGTTGGATCTTTAGAAGAGGGATTTAAATATAGAATATTTTTTATTTTTAGATCTAATGGCTATCATCTATTTACTAAATATCTAACGGTCACTATTCTTTAAGATGGTTGAACCAAGTTGAAACAAACAACCAAATTAAATCCCTATTTACTTATAATAGTATAGATAGTATAGATGAGTTCTTATTATACAATGTCGACAATGAATATAATCCACGATACCCATTACGTTTTTTTGAAAAAAAAAAGGAATATAATGCAAAATGAGATACATCACTCATGATCGATACTAAAGTTCATAAGATCGTAGTCAAATTTGTAAATTTAAAATTTTGTTCATAATTTGTATTGGATAAACAATTATTATATAATAAAAAAATTCAAAAGAAAAACGAGTATTTTAGGATGAAAAAATATTTTATTATAATTAAGTGTAGATCTTTTTTCTAGCCCCATTGAACTTAAATTTAAGAGCCATATTTCAACTTTTGGGCATTATACATGTTTGGATCACAAGGGCCCAACAAGATGGCATCTCTAAGTATGTATTCGTTGCAAATTTGATGTCAGAGCCTCGGAGAGAAGTTCTTTAGAGTGCCTACGTATCTCGTTATTAAGAATCAAGCCAAGACGTAGTTCCGAGAATGAGGAGTCAGGCCCTTATACAGGTTGCGGGAGTCTTAGAATTATGGTAGGATTATGAGATTTGGTGGGCAAGCCACCTACTTGAGGAAGGTTCTAGACTCCTTCCTTGTAGGAATCAGTTTCCATATTGAAATGGGTGCCTTGGAGGCTACTCCTAATGATATCGCTTCCTTGTTTGACTCTTATTGCTGAACTGTTTGTTTGACTCTTATTGCTGTTATCACCTTTAATATTAATTACGAAATTAATATTTAATTAGGGTTTTGGGCCTCGTAAATGGGCCCCACGTTCGGACCTTACCTGATCTAATTAATGCTATATTAAATGTGTCTTTCGGGTTTACTTTTAGCCCATATCAATTGCATCTTGTATTTTTATAATTTTTTCCGAAAAAATTGTATTTTTGCAACAAAAAATCGTATTTTTACAAAAATATCTATAAATAATAATAATTTTGTAAAAAATTTAAAAACATTGAATGTTTTTCAAAAAAAGTCCTATATTTTATTATGCAAGAGGCAGATGCCAAAATGGTGGTTATTTCAGGTACGTTATCAATAACAAGATTTGGCATTTTATGTTGAGTAACGAGCTGATTACGACAGCAGACCTGCTGCAAATTGCAATAACGGATTTACTCACATTTTCCGTCCTCTCTATGTTTTTGGATTTATCTGGAGTTCCCTTAAATGGCCCATATCGGTCCGTTTCGTTACGCTGCTGACAACTTGCGACATGAGTTAGTTGCTCTAGTATATTACTCCCTTCTTCTCGTAATATCTTTTCTGTTTTTAAAAACACGTTTGCTAACGCACACTTTTAATCGGTAATATCTTGAATTTCGTATTAGTACAAAATATAAAAACTTCACTGTATTAAAGTACTCATAAATACGAATCCAACAAGATCACTCATGACTATATTTTATTTTATCTTATAAATTATGCGTAAATTAATAGTCAACCGCTTAAAGCAGATGCATCCGGACAAGGCTTCTGGGCCGGACGGGCTCAACCCGGCTTTTTATCAGAATTTTTGGAAGTTAATGGGAAGGGAGGTGTTTGAGTGTTGTAAAACCTGGTTAAGGGACTGTGTTTTTCCAGCAGAGTTGAATAACACGAATGTTGTGTTAATTCCAAAAATCGAGCAAGCTTGTCGAATGAAAGACTTAAGGCCTATAGCGCTTTGTAATGTACTTTACAAACTTATTGCTAAGGTCCTAGCAAACAGGTTACGGGTGCTCCTGCCTAGCCTTATTTCAGAAAACCAGTCAGCATTTGTAGCTGGAAGAAGTATTACCGATAATGTGGTGGTAGCATTTGAAATTATACATCACATGAAGAGAAAAGGAAGAAGTCAAGAGGGAGAGATCGCGTTGAAGCTGGATATCAGCAAGGCATATGATAGGGTTAATTGGCAGTATCTAAGACACAGGATGAAGGCTATGGGCTTTTGTAGTAAGTGGGTTGAATGGGTGATGCTTTGTGTATCGACTGTTTCCTACGATTTTTGTTTGAACGGCTCTACTGTTGGCCCTGTTTATCCGCGGAGAGGACTTAGACAAGGGGATCCTTTATCCCCTTATCTGTTTCTGTTATGTGTGGAGGGATTATCGAATGCCATGGATAAAGCTCAAGAGTCTGGGACGTTGCACGGATGTCGGATTAGTCCAACAGCGCCTGAAGTTACGCATCTTCTATTCGCCGATGATAGTTTTCTCTTTTTTCGGGCTACAAGGGAGGAAGCTACCAGAGTGAAAAATATGCTGAAGAGGTATGAGGACCTCTCTGGTCAGGCTGTTAATTTTCAGAAGTCTGGGGTCTTGTTTAGTGCTAATGTAAGACGAGACAAACAAGAGGAGTTGGCGAATATTTTGGGTGTTCATAATGACATAACTACTAGCAATTATTTGGGGTTGCCTGCTATGGTAGGAAGATCGAAAAAAAGGATGTTTGGATTTATAAAAGACAGAGTGCACAAAAGAATCCAGGGGTGGAGAGCTAAACCCATTTCGAGGGCGGGTAAAGAAGTTTTAATTAAAACTGTAGCACAGGCTATTCCATCCTTCTGTATGTCCTGTTTTGTTTTACCCAAATCGCTATGCCAAGATATAGAGCGGATGTTTAATCAGTACTGGTGGGTTTCAAATTCAACGCAAAGTGGAGGTATAAAGTGGCATTCTTGGGATAATATGAGTATGTCAAAAGATAGAGGAGGGTTGGGGTTCCGAAGTTTACAAGGTTATAATCTAGCTCTTGTTGGCAAACATGTCTGGAAGTGTATAAATAGCCCGAATCTTCTTGTCTCTCGTGTATTAAAAGCAAAGTATTTTCCTGATGATCACATTTTAAAAGCTGCTAAAGGTCAAGGATCTAGCTACATTTGGACAGGGATATGGAGTGCAAAGGAGTCTCTAAAAACAGGGTTTAGGTGGGTTGTGGGAGATGGAAAGGAGATTGTAGCTGTAGCAGACCAATGGTTGAAAGCGAAAGCAGATTTTCGTGTTGATAATCTTCATATTTATGAAGGAAGAAACGAACTCGTCTCATCCTTATTTTATCCTGGCTCAAAAACTTGGGATGTGAGTAAGGTTAGAAGCTTGTTCAGTGTACCAGATGCAAATGCTATTCTAGCAATTAGTGTGCCCCAAAATGACGTGGGAGACAGGATAGCATGGTCCAGGTCTAAGAACGGTATGTATGATGTGAAGACTGGCTACCAGCTATGGTATAATCAACACTATAATCAAGATGTGACGCCTCAATCAGGTGGTTGGAGTCGACTGTGGAAGGTTAACATCCCAAAGAAAATAAAAATCTTTGTGTGGCGTATCTGTAGAAATAATCTCCCTGTTCGATGGCGACTCAGAAACAAGGGTATTACAGTTCCTATAAGATGTCCCATGTGCATTACAGACGTAGAGCACCTTCTGCATATTTTCTTGGACTGTCGGTTTGCAGAAAGTTGTTGGAGAGCTGCAGGAATGGTTTTTGATACAAGGAGCATCTTTTCACTCCCAGATTGGCTCTTGCAAAAGTGTGCTGAGTCTCCGTATGAGGATCTGAGTAAAATCTGTGTTACGTTATGGGGCATTTGGTACTGGAGGAACAAGAGAGTTTGGGAAGATAAGTCGATCAATCCGGCGATAGCTATGGAGAGTAGTTTTGCAACTGTTGAAGACTGGAGAAAAGCTCGGTGTAGGGAGAAGAATACTGAAGATCCTGATACGTTAGTAAAGGAGAAGGAGAAGTTTAAGTGGATAAAGCCTGTGGAAGGTACTTTAAAACTTAATGTGGATGCCTCTTTTTATGTAGATGCTGAGACTTGTACCATTGGAATGCTTATCCGTGATCATGAGGGCTCTTTTGTAGAGGGTAGATCCATCACACTGATCTCCCCAGGGAATGTATTGGAGGCGGAGACCATGGGCATTCGTGAAGCTCTCTCTTGGGTGAAAGAACGACAGGATAGTGGAATAATTATTGAATCGGACTCCCTTTTAGCTGTGCAGATGGTTGCTGGAGGTAATGCCAATCTTTTGGAAGTTGGGCATATCTCGGATAACTGCAAAACAATGCTGTAGAGCATGACTGGAGTTAGTGTTCAACATGTTCGAAAACAAGCAAACGGGATGGCTCATGGATTAGCTAAAATTCCTAGTTTGATAAATTGTTTTTCTGTATTTACGTCTCCTCCCACACAATTGTTGGAGACTTATTTGCGTGATATTTCTACTTAATGAAGAAGTTCATTTGATTCAAAAAAAAAAAAAAGATTATGATAATTTAATATTTGTAAATTTCAAATATATGTTAAATTTATACTCCCTCCGTCCCAGTTTTATTGTCCACTTTACTTTTTGCACGCATTTTAAGGTGCAAATTAAACATAGTTCCATATATTTTTTTAAAAAATTTCTTTTTCTGAATAAAAGTTTAGATACTGAGTTTTTATTCAGAAAAAGAAAATTTGAAAAAAAAATAATGGAGCTATGTTTAATTTGCACCTTAAAATGCGTGTAAAAAGCAATGTGGATAATAAAACTGGGACGGAGGGAATATATGTTTTCATTAAAATAAAGAAGCATATAACTTACTGCATCAACGAATTTAAATTTAAATTTAGCGAGAGAAGGAAGAATCATAATTTTTGATTAGGACCTGCCCAATATTTTCATACCACAATACACGTATAAATGGAATAAATACTTTGCTTGACAATGGAGAAAACTAAGTGGGATCCGCTTTCCACCAAAGACCAACCCAACCAACTTCAGATGATTATAATTTTTGATTTGACTGTCCAGCCAATTTTAAATTGAATAATTTAATCAAATTTACAGAAAAGATAAAGAAGGGGAATAGTCCTCGTAAACTGAAATATTCGCAGTGCTGGGCCCCAAATAAAGCTAAGCCGGAATTCGAATGCCACGTCTCTGACTCATACGATCTAAAGAAGTCACCAAGTCCCAATTCTCAGAACAGTAATTTGTAGTAGTAAAATAATTAGACGGATTTTTTAATTTTTTTTCCCAGTAATTCGTAGAGTGTTTCGTGTTCAATTAATGCAATAAGTTGTAAGTTAAGCTTTGTGATTGCTTTGCAAACTTTTTGCATAAAATTAACCAAGTTTTACTTAGAAAAGATAATAATTTTTTGGAGAGATTTATACAACTTTCATAAACTATTTACTTTGTGGAAAAATGGCTTGTACAACATGTGTATACCATCTTCTTTTGTTGTTCTTCCTTTGATTCTTTACACTCCGAGGTCCCACTTTGAATTGTATTCACTTGTTTAAGAAGTAAATCATAGTTTAAAAAACAAATATTGAACGCAAGTAAGTTTTTAACTAGTTGCATCAGCTAGGTTTTCTTTAAGATGATGCCATTCTGTCCTTGACAGTGATGCTTTTTCTTTAGCTAATTCATAGTGATGTTTCCTTGCTTACACATCTTATTTTACAGTACTTATTGAATTCAAATTTTGCGTTCGATTCTCGATTATTTTCAAATTTATAGAAGAATGGCTTTAAATTATTTGTGCAGTTATTTTATTTTCATTCTTCATAGCTTATAATATCACAGATTCAGACATTCGATCTGTTGTTTATTAGTATTTTGACATTCTCGAGATGTAGAGACACAAAAGAACATAAAATATCGAACCATGCTTCCACCGTGACACATAAGATCCGCAAACTAGATAATGTAAACAGTAGATCTCTGATCTCGTGGAGTGGGAATGCTCAGAGAACAGATCCTTCGCTTGGAAATCTTTACTAATGGCACATTTTTTAACACATTCATTCCCACAGGGCCACTTTATCTTTTTTCATTCAACAAATGCCTTCTTTTACTGAAACATCATATGTTGACCAGTCAACGGACTAATCCCCATAATATTTGTTGGACCCCATGGTCCCAACTGTAGTAGGTTTTAACATGGCCCACTTATAAAATTTGTCCCCCGCCTAGAAAAACGCAAGCAGCAGTACTGTTTTCCAGAGTGAAATTTGAAACATGAACAAGGCAAAATTAGGCTGCTAGTTAAGGATTTTCATAGGATCCAAATGCAGATACAGAGTGGAAACAATCATTGTTTCTTGATGATATGTTTTCTGCCTCAGCTGACATAGTAATTACAGTTTGGAATATATGTGTGTTGGCCCAGCATTCTCTCCAACTTCTAATAAAAATTATCACTAGCTACACGTATACACACACACTTTATTTATGTATGATGTAGGGAAATCAGCCGAATCGTAAATGAATTGAGTCGATTCAATCCTTCCGAAATTTAATTTGAGCTTCATTTTAAATTTTGAATCATAATTTCTGAGATCGCAATTTACACAAAATTTGGTATATTCAAAACTTGATTTGAAATATCTAATTGATCTTCCTAAATTATATAAAGAAAAATGTTAGAATTCTCGAAAACGTTCCTGAAATCGTTCCCAAATGCTGAATTATTTTCTTTTCATTAGTGAGATGTATCCCTTTTATGTTAATTTGAATTCAATTAATAAAATCATGCCATGTGGCATTTGAGAATTTATTTGGGATTTTTTTTAACACTGCTCATATATAAAAGTTTAAATATAATAATTTGGACTCAAATTTAACTTGGTCAAATATATAAAATACAAATATTGAATATTCAAATAGTATACTTACTATATATAAATTAAAATTCGATTAGATTCTCGAGTCACACAAGTTAAGTGATTTGAAACTCAAGTTCGACTTCTTAAATTATTAAAATAGTTGAAGCTTAAGCTTGGATTAATTGTTAGCGAACCAAATTTTAATATTTTTACGAGTCGTTAAATAATTCATCAATAGTTTAGCTCATTTAATTCTCTAGACTAATTTTTTTTTTCGGAACTAATAATTTATTTTTTTCACTAATTTTATTAATCTTGTTAAGTTTAAAAAAGTGTAAATGTCCTACTATTTTTCAGAAGTCTCCAGCGTAGTTGGGTCTTTGGGAAAACAATAAAATATTGAAGTGATAGGTAGTGGTGCAATTGAGATATTCTTAACTTAGGGTAGAATTAAACTTGGGTAGGTGGAAACCAATTGATAGCAAGGGAAAGAGGTGTCAAACATCGGGAGGAACCTTTCGACCCAATCAATGAATAAGACTTGATTGCAAATAACCATGAGCACGTACTTGTACTACTCACATGCATATGATTATTACTACAATACTGTATGTGAACATCTAGCTAGCTAGGTTTCTCTATCATTAAGCATTTTTGTCTTGCTGTATAAATTATACATACAAACAAAATAAATGAATATGTATAAGTGAAAAAATATTAAGTTACTAATTCGCTTAAAATCTTAAGAAAAGTTTAATTTCTAACACTTCGAGCTTTTAGAAGAACCCGTAACTTCATATTATATCAGAACTCTGGGAAGTTTGAGGATTGTATCTAGTAATACCTAATATCTTGAAATTTTAGTAGAACTGTAAAATTAATAAAAAAAATCTTATTAATATGATATGATGTAATAATCGTTTGCTTCATATTGGTTACCTTATAAAACAGATTGATGTATAATGTGAGTTTCATGGGGTGGTGAAGGGACAGAGTATAAATAATTAAATAAAAAATGTGAAATAAGGAATAAAGTGGTAAAGGAGGATGATGTGTGTGTATGTAAGGTGTTGGGTGATTAGTTGTGCGAATGTCATGGATGTCTAGTGGTGTCTTCTGATCATCATTGGTCTCTCTGCATATACATACATCAGCTTCTAACATTATCTTGATCGGCTCTTCAATTGTTTTTAAAATTGTGTACTTACACAAACAGGTGAAATGTATGTATAAATATTAGTGTTCAGAATCAGCTTTGCCTGCCTGCAGAAATAATAGTGCTAATTTTTCTTCATGGTAGGAGATGCTAGGTATATACATACATACATCACAAATGAAAGAACACAAGCTTTGAAATTTACATAATTAATTTTAGAGCATACTTATTTTCATATAAACAAATAAAATATATATAATAGGGATGAAGAGCGTGTGGGGCCGTCACGGTGTGTACAAACTCAGCACCGGGTAGATCACTTAACATGTGAGTGGGGGGCCCCATGAGGGTGGCGAAGCGTATGTAACGAATGAATCCGTTATAGTTAGATTTATACCCTGCAAAAAAAAAAAGCAAGTATATTTGTAATATACTGGTACAGTAGTGAAGTTTAATCTAAATTGATTGATTCTTGTGTTGTGTGTGTAGTAATTGATGAAATGATCGGATTGCTTTCTCTGCGTGCAAGCCTAATTCACTACTTCCCGTACAGAACACCTCCCTTTCCCCATCCTATTAATTATTAATATCCAATCTCTCTCTCTCGTCTCTCTCGTCTCTCTCGGAACATATGGGCCACTACCATATATCGAGTTGTGGGTGCCTATATATACATGGAGCCTCCCCACTTAGCATCCCTCAACTCCCAGTTAAGTCCTAGATCATCCCTCTCTTTCTCTAATATATGCTATATAACATCCTATATATATAGAGCTAGCAGCTCTTCAAATACTGTCAAAAAACTTCCCTTGTTTCCTCTCACACAATACTAGTCTAACCGCTTCAATTCTTGTCCAACTATTACTACTACTACTACTTGTACTACAACTTGATTCATATTACTGCATGGAAATGGATCATTTAAGAGCACAGCATGAGCAGGTAACATATTTACACTAATTACAAACTAATTACGCAATCTAATCTATTTTCTTTTTGTTTAAGATGTTATCCTCTGTGATCCTTAATTATCATTCTTCTCTACTTCTTTAATTGTTGCTTAGTCAGTTGCTTTGTTTTACTTCTTCTGTATAATACTTAATAAATTAACAACATCATAACCACCACTAGGAGGGAAAAATGTTTACTGATTGTTGTTTAATTTATCAGACAAATTTTAATTTGTGCATGTATTTGTATAATTTTATCAGAGGAACTGATCATATATATTAATCCTTCTAAAATTAATATTTATATGAATCCTGTACAGGAAGTCCAGAATTGAACGTAATTATATTAAGTTGTTTGTGGAATTTGAACACTTGTGCATGTATAATGTTTAGTTATACATATATATGTAATCACATACGGAATCGAATTAACCTCAGATATGATTATATATGTTATCTTGATTTGATACTTTTTCTTCGTTGCCGTTTATTAATTAGCTGTCGCGTGGGGTCTGAAGGTGTTCAATTCACAATTCTAAACCTCTATAATCTTCGCTCTAACTCCCAAAAACCCAAATTAAACTTAAAAGTACTGATGTTTTGTTTTTTCTGGCACCTTAATATATCAGAAATGTGATTTGCAATTTGATTTTATTAATGATTTCTCTTATTTATGTATATAATTTACAGGATATGAGTTCACAAGAGACACTTGAAAGCATGTTGGTTTGCACTAAAGCAGCATCACAAGTACTTGATAACAAGAAGCCAAGGCCACAAGATCAACAACCACAAAAATGTCCAAGATGTGACTCTAGCAACACCAAGTTCTGTTACTACAACAACTACAGCCTCACTCAGCCTAGGTACTTCTGCAAGTCATGCAGGAGGTATTGGACTAAAGGAGGTACATTGCGAAATGTTCCGGTTGGTGGAGGGTGTCGGAAGAACAACAAAAGGTCCTCCTCATCTTCCAATTCCTCCGCATCGTCGAAAATCAGAAACATTTACCAAGATCATCATCATCCACAGCCACAACTCCTCACATCTAATCATAACCACCCACTTTTGCCATATGACTCTACCGATCTTTCCCTTGCCTTTGCTAGACTCCAAAATGGACAACTAGGGTTTGATCACGATCAAAATAATCATATCTCGATATTAGGTAATTACGGAAACAATGATCATGGGTCATTTCTTGATGCTATGAGGTATGGTAATTTCCTCGAAACCCAACCAATTAACAATGGCTTGCAAAATGTGTACTATGGCGAGGATCATTCTTTTGAGAATGTTGGAAATATGAGTCGTCATGAAGAAATGGGCAATTTGCCTTATGAAGATTTAATGAGTGGTGGAGGCGGTGGTGGTTCTAGTGGTGCAACACCTGCTGTGAGTACTGTGACAACTGTGAAACAAGAAAGGTCCAATGTCGGTAGCGATGCGGCGGAGGGGAGAGGCATGGTGTTGTGTGGATATCCATGGCAGATTGGTAATGGTGGAGGAGATCATGGAGTGAGCAGTATGGGTGATGTTGATGCAACAGGGAGACAAAGCAGCTGGATCAATGGATTTGGTTCTTCTAATTGGCATGGACTTATTAACAGTCCTCTTATGTAGGGAGTGGTGTTTTATTCTAAGTTATAAATGGTTCTTTTAATTTGATTGTGCAAGGAAAATTAAGGTCAAAGAAATTGGATAGGCTTTGTTGTACCTTGAATGAATTAATGCTCATTACTTAATCTCTTACATTTATCTGGTTCTAGCAATCTAGCTATAAGAGTGTTACTTTTGGTACCAAGAAAGAGCACTCTTGAATTGTTTAGCTAGAAATATCTAGATCTATGTTTTGCTATCCTAGGCAAGTAATTATAATTTTTTGTTCACCGGTGCATATTGTTTTTTTTGTCCTTCCTTTCAGTACATGAATTTCAGATAATATTGTCACTGCATCTTAAACAACCAAAGATCCTGGAAAATCGAACACCACAACAAACAACACAACAGAGCTTTTGATTTTCACTTTGCTGTCGGATTTTAGGCACACAATTAAAATATACCAAATTTGTTTTGCTTAATTATATATGCAATATAATTTATAATACTATTATGCAATATATTTAGTATAATTAAACTTCATATATAATCTATATATTGTACTATATATTATGATTAAATATCATTAATATTAACACTTTTTTTTTCTAACCAGCTAATTTTTATAAAGAAAATGAAACATATTCAAGATATGCTTCAACTCAGCCATAGAGTAAAGTTCTACTTAATATCACAAGGAAAATGATACAGGTACCAAATTTAATCCCAAAATGGTTTTCAAATGATAGGTGTCACAATTTAATTGATGTTTCACAAATATTTAATGAGGCGGATTCCCTGCATTCACATTACATTAGTAAGCCAATAAATTTTTTCAGACTAACATGTCATCTCTGCCACGTCATTTGATAACAAATTTTGATAGTAAAAATTTGGTACATGTAACATTACTCATATCACAAACCAAGGTTTACTGGGATAAATCCCTCAGCATCAAAGCAACAAATAAAACAACTAATATATCCGATAGCTAGTACGTAGTTAACTACTGGCGCCTTGACCATTAGCAACTTCCATTCTCCTCGCATCAACTTCAGCAACATAAACAGCAACAGTCTCTGGACTTTTCACATTTGATCCTATCATTAATATTAACACTTTCGTGCTTTGTGGAGTCGCAATAAGAATGACATAGCAATAATCCCTGATAACTCGAATTTGTGTTAAAAAATAGTGAACTTTTCAGAAAAAATTAGCTACGCAGTGTGCAAGAAGAAGAATTTATTGACAGGAGGTAATCAGCATAAAACAAGCTAGCTGGATCGTCTAACATGTGTCTAGCTTCGACGCATGTCTTGCATGTTTTGAAAAGACAAAAGCAGTATCTGATTATCGACCCATGACATCTCAAATCTCCATCTAATTAGTTGTAGGAAATTTTGTTTTAAAAATGCTACAGTATAGTGATCAGATATGTACAACTAATAACAAAAAGATCGAAGAAAAAGCAAAGATAGAATAAAATAATCCCCTTGAAGCATCTCCAAGAGCCACTTCATTTTGGCTCTTAAGTGAGATTTGAGGAGAGAGAAGAAAAAAATGTGCTCCAAGTGACTCTTAATCACTCCTAAATTCACTAAAAATGTAATCTCTCTCCTCAATTATAAGAGCTCCTATCCACTCCTAACTAATATTTTATATTAAATTTATAAGATACATTCTCTCTCTTCCCCACTTTTCTTTTGTCTTTTTATAAATTTCACTTACTTTTAATAATATAAAATTAAATAAGGAGTGAGTATAAAGAATATTGTTGGAGATGAATGTATATTAAATTACTAAGAGCCAATATTTTATATTATATTTAAGAGTGAGTTAAGAGACTCTTAGAGATGCTCTGCATCTCCAATGGTATTATGTATAATGGTTATGTAAAACAGTGATTATACAAAATTTGTTGAACTTGTAAGCTAATGTACTTCAATGGTATTATGTAAAACGATTGGCTATATATCAAAAATACAAACAATTGATGATGTCATGATGATGTGACACTTATAGAGCTTATGTAAAAAAATATAGATGTTGGCTATATATAGTCAACTTGAAACAAATTATCTAAAATTTTAGACAAGGGAAGAGATGGTTGGAGATGGGAAAAAATAAAGCCCAAAAATAAAGCCCTTATACAAATTTAATGACACATCAACATTTTATCTAAGAAATGTATAACATTGGAGATGCTCTTAGTTTAAAAGAAGTGCTAGGCTGCTAGCTAGCAGTTTTATTGATCTATGCCCAAATCATTATACTCCCTCCGTCCCATAAATATTGTCTTAAGTTGACTTTTCAAAGTCAAAATTTTCTAACTTTGACCAATAATTTAAAAATATTCGTTTGTGATTTTACAAAATTTTAAATTGCTTCATAAAATAGAGTGCTCAAACTTTATTATTATATTTTTTATAAAAATAGATATTATTATATAATATGTTTAATTTGTTGGTCAAAATTGATAAATTTGACTTTGAAAATTCAACTTAAGACAATATTTATGGGATAGAGGGAGTAATAAATACAGATAACTATAGTCTGCTTAATTTATGGACATACCAACATGTATTTATAGCTCTTATCAGAAAAAGCCACTAAATACAAGGGCTGGTCTTGTTATGTTATGGTATATGGTATTGTAATTTATTTATGATACGTATAAAATAGAATTTTTGATATAAATACATGAAGATCCTTATTTACATATCCTTGGAGCACTTATCCTAACTATATTGACATAAACGTCATATACCAGAGTATAGACATATAAACTCTGTCATGATGCATAATTTTGGTGGAGTAAAGAAACATATATCCAGTTCGATCCAGTCCAGTGGATGTCATCAATTTATTAAATTCAACGCTCTTAGCCTAAAAAAAAAAACTCATTAGATGCCGACTATGAACAGAAGTAAGCAGTTTGTCGAGACTGTGTATTTGAACAACTACTAAGCACAGCAAGAGGTCTCTAGCAAAGGGACAAAGTAGTTGTTGTATGTGGAATATATGGCCTCGACTTATTTACGTATTCCTAAAGCTAGATATCGACATTTCATTCTCACGTGCTATTGGAAGTAATGGTCCTATTTTTCCAAAGGATCTTTCCGGTGTGTAAAGGATCATTTTGGTATGTGTTCAAGAACATATTTTAACAATAATTTTTTAATAAATTGATTAATTTTAATTAGTTAAGACAACTATTATTATTAATGAAAAAAAATTAACTAAAAAATATCAACTAAATTCTTATTATATGCCTTTAGGCACATGTTAAAAAAACCATTTTCCAAAATATCATGCTAGTGACTAGTATTTGCAATTAATTGATGAATAAGTGGAGTTTATATTTGTATTGTACCTTACCTATCAAAGTATGAAAGGAAAAGAGGGCATTGAAATTCTAGAGAAAAGCATGCATGCAGAGGAATGCATGGGCTCCAATTCCGGGACAGATTTCCCGACCGTATCCCAACATTAGATTCTGGCGTGACAATCCTTGTCAGAACTGTTTTACTACTACCACAATATGCGCCACTGTCACCATATGTATAATTAATAACCTACTAAGCTCTACTACTATATTTAACTGTATTATAATGTATTACTCCCTCCGTCCCAATTTTATTATTTATTGACCAAAAATCAACATTTTATTCAATTAAATTAAATAAACTGAGAATTTCCTAAAATATTATTTAACTTCCAAGATTGCCCTCTATTTATATTATCTAATTTAAATAGTTGGGGGTAGAAGAGTAATGAATGTTACAAATTTACCATAAATATCAAATGTGGACAATTTTTATGGGACAAATAATAATGGAAATTGTGGACAATAAAACTGGGACGAAGGGAATATTATAATATGAAAAATGATAACTGTCCCAAATTGGTTCTCAAAATGGATGGATTCAAACAGCATGTGTCATGGATTGATTGACTCTCATGCAAATAATAATTGTAAACCTCCTGTATTCACATGAATTTCCACCAATAAAAACATTTCAAATTACAAAGTAATTATTGCTACGTCATTGGGAACAAATTTTGGTATTTGGTATCTCTTTTATAACACTCTCTTGTTACTGTAGCGATAGCCTGCGGCATGCATCCTGCAACATATTTTTTTGTACTTATTACGATTGAAAATGTGAAACTGCAACTTACGTCTGGCTGTCAGCAGAGGCGAATCTAGGGGGTCCAGAGGGGTCCATGGCCCCCCATAAATTTCTATAAAATTTAGGTTGTATGTATTCTTTACGCATTGTTTCTATAGCTAAGATGGTGCATGATGATGTTTTATAACTTGTCAACCAGGGTTCGACTCCTTCAACCATTTTGTTTCTGTTTTTCTTTTGTTCCCACAGCTTTTTCTCAAAATTCTATCACCATATATTATCCCTGAAAGTTAACAACTACTCCCTCCGTCCCTTCGAATTCTTACCAGTTTCCGACACGCATTTTAAGGTGCATTTTAAGGATAGTTCTATAACTTATTTTTGATATTTTCTTTTTTTTTTTGTATAAAAATAGAACAATTCTATTTTTATACAAGAAAAGAAAATATCAAAAATAAGTTATAGAACTATCCTTAAAATGCGTGTCAAACACGCAGTTTTTTATGTAAAGAAATGAGAGGGACAGAGGGAGTATACAATTATATACATATAAATTAGTAATTCGATATTTCGACTCTAGATCTCAAATAAAATTCTTTCTATCTTAACATTATTATTAACATTATTGTTAGCTTAAAGACCTTGACACCTGTTGAAAACTTATTGAGACCTGTTGATAGTGAGGAGGTAAAGAAAGCACTATTCCATATGCATCCAGATAAGAGCCCGGGCCCAGATGGGATGAGCTCAGGATTCTACCAAAAATTTTGGAATATAGTGGGCGAGGATATTGTCAAGTTAGTTCAGGAGTTCTTTGCCACTGGTACGCTTCCGGATCAGCTTACGAGCACAAATATTGTGTTGGTGCCTAAGAAAAAGCATCTGAGATTTATGACAGAACTTCGTCCTATCTCACTTTGCAATGTAGCCTACAAGGTAGTGTCAAAGGTCCTTGCTAACAGATTCAAAGAAGTAATAAATTTGTTAATTTCAGAAACTCAAAGTGCGTTTATACCAGGGCGGTTGATTACGGACAATATAATGATAGCATATGAAGTGATGCATTACATGAAGAGGAAAACATCGGGTAAATGTAAGAACCCAAAATTTTGGTAGAATTAAAACTTTTCCTATTATGATGAAGTGCATCAATGAATAGTGATTTGGTGGATGAATAGTGATTTTGAGGATTAAAAAATTTTTTCATGCCACCTATGTACGAGACGTAGTGTGGATATTCCGAAGTTATACTAGTAATCTACGGAGTAAATAAGTGTATGTAAATGCGATCGGAATTCAGAAATTCCAAATTCTATTTTCGTGTAATATTTGACCGAGTAGTGAATTATATATCAGTAATATCAAGAAATGAGATATTTAATTTGAGAAATTGAGGAGTTAATATTTTGGAATTTTATTATAAGTGATTTGAGAATTTGGAACGAAAACCACTGAGGAAGTGAAACAAACATTCTAGAAACCGCTGAAACTTTACAATGAGATTAAGCGATTGAGCGAACGAATCATGGATTAAGGATATGGTATATTAAGAATCCAAGGAAGGATATATTATGAGAGGTAAAAGGGATTGAGAATAAACTCCTAGAATTGAGAAAAGAGAATGCTTGAGAAATCGGGAGAACGTTTTCTGAGATAAAGAGAAATAAACAAGGGATGTTGGAATTAATATTCGTTCGAGGTATTGTGCTATATTAGAGCAATAATATGCAACGTATAAGTTGTAACGTATTTATTTTATTCAAGAAACGACAAGGAAATCAAGGCGGTGGAAAAGAAAACAAAACAAAAGGACTTAAGTGCAAGAAACAAGAGACAAGGACTTGGTTGCAATTAGCAAAGGGCTTGGTTGAAATTTAAGTGGATAAGAAATCTAGAGGAGCCAATGAGAGGTTGCCACCTAGCAAGGATGAGATGCATCCAACCAAAAATAGATATATATCAAGTGTATGGCATTATTAGAACTTGAAACCAAGAACAAAACCATTCTGCCCAGCAGAACACCTCTCAGTAAAATGGACCTAGAGCCTTCATTACTCAATGAAATTTTTTGTTCTTTATATGGTTAGAAAGCTGTTAAGACGCTCTACAACTTTCATTCAGGAGCCTCGACCAGGAAACGAGTGCAAGGGCTTCGTTTTGGCTGATCTTTGGGGCGTGTTTTTCCAGTCAGGAAACCCACTTCCATGTTCTTGATTTCTTTGGTGAGATTGAAGATGGTGAGCATAGAGTAAGGCTTCCCCAAGGTTAACCAAGCTTGTTTGAGATTGTAAGAACATCAAGAAGGTATAAAACCTTAACCCCTCTTGGCCATGAATTATTTATTGTGTTTAATGTTAGATCCATGGATGTTAGTGTGAATCTTGGACATATAAGTTATGGATGATGTAGATCTTGAGTTTAAGTCTTGTGGTTGTGATTTTTAAGTTTGTGGTTAGTGTATGTATCTCCATGTATGTTATAAAGTATGATCTTGGTGATTTAGATGTTGGTTGTGATGTGGATGTAAGATTCTTGGTTGGTTTAGTGATATAAGCATGCTGAGATTTTTCCAGGAACTTGAACTGTCTTGTAAGAGGGTTTTGAACCCCCAAATCTTGTCCCCTGAGGTCCTAATATATATTGTTGGAAAAGTATTGAATTTAGTTTCCAGAAATATAAGGTTCATGACTAGGTGATGTATAGATTTTGAGTTATGGCCTGAGAAGTGAAATGTGTTTCTGGATTCCGGGCTGCACTAAATGGTCCCCTTGTGAACCTTGTTTAATCCCCTAAAAATTTATGTAGGATCATGGAAAAATTAGGGGAGCTAGTAATTGCAGTGGTGAAGGCTACCCAAAAAGAATTGGATTAAAATATGTATTTTTCAATTTTATAAAAATGTTAGAGTAAAATTCGTGCAAGTGAAAAAGTCGTACGAGGAGTTAGTGGAGTATGAATTTAATAGGGGATTGATACGCTTCGAATATGGTAACCCAATTAAGTCGAATAAGTGACGAGCATAATCGAGTGATGACATGGACCTATAGTGGGGCTAGAGAGTCATAAGACGAAGTCATTAAGTTAATTTTGTGTCCCCTAAAACCTTGCAATTAAAGAGGGTATTGTTAAGGTACTAACGAACGACTATTGGTTATGTATAGATCATCATTCCACTCCGCAAGCTCGACCACCCCAACCGTACCAAGGCAAGTTTACTTTTCAAAACTTACATATACAAGGACTTTCACTGTTGTGTTTGTAGTTTTCAATCATATCAAATGTTATGTTTATCGAAGTATTGATGAAATTGAGATGTATAAGTACATATATGTTTGTACTCCTTGAACTTAGATTGAAATGTTTTCTTCGGACAACGACTCTAGCAATAGAGGTTGTAGCGGTCCGTATATACTATTGACCGGGGAGCGGTATATTATTATATCGTAACTAGATTGCGAAAATCCGAAGGGTCATTCGGGGAGTATCGTATACTCAAGTAATTATTTTTATATCTTCGTAAATACTCAAAATACCTATCTTGGATTAAAAGCTTATTTTATTAAATAATTATTTTATTAATTATTAATATTAAATCTTAAAATATCATTTATTAATTATTGTTCTCTATTTTAAATATAAATCTAATCCAAGATACCTTTAATACTTTCAAACTCGAACTCTTTCGAACTCAAAACATTTTCGAAAACCCCCGATCAGGTTCTGCTTCTTGTATGATTCGAGAATCATCGGTCGACTGATGTCGGACCTCAACTACTCAGTTTTCAATCAAAATCAAGTTTTTAAAAGAAAAAGAAAAATGGACTCTGACAGGTGTGGGAACCGTTGACGAACGATTCCCGAGATGTGTAAGCGGCCGTGAGCCAGGCGGTCCATCAATTATTATTCCGGCCCAGGTGTTGCCGAATGATGATTACGGATGTAGTTTTCATCGAGGGTGATTACGGATGTAGTTTTCACCCGGGGATAGTTACGGATGTAGTTTCTATCCTTCTACCGGTAGAGAAGACCCGCGGATTATTGGACTTGGATGTGGCGACTGATCATCGTCAATCCTTGTCAGGTTTTTATGTTTTCTTCCAGTCCCATCCTCCACTTTGGAAAAATACTCAAACACTGCTTCTTGGGCCTAAGTGCCAAGTTGCCGATAGTGTGGTTTTTGATAAGAAAAATATTGACATCGTGCAGTATCTAGAACTGCAAGATTTTCTATAAAGATTGGCACGTGTTAGTGCACTCTCGCAATTATTTCAAAGAATGAAATGTTTTTGAATGAGAAACCTTCTAAGCTAATGGAAGGAAAGAGGTTTGCAATGATGTATTCCCTTTACAGTATGTTAACCGTAGAGTGTTTTGCCGAAAATGATATACTCATATGTATATATATTTTCAAACTTGAGATATATTGAAATGGGAACCTTATGAAGGGTTCATATGTTATTCTTAAAGCTCCTTAGTGAGTATAGATGTTTTATTCAAACTCAGACATATATATTGTCCAATTATGTTTTGAAATCTGAGATACATACCCGTATAGTTGGGAATGTTTTCGAAATAAACCACATTATTATTTTTCAAAATGGTGAACTTGCTGAGCATTATGTAGCTCATTCTTGCTTTATAAAAACTTTTCAGAAAGAGAAGAATTTGGTCGGTTCACTCCGCACCAGCAGAAGAGGAGTAGAAGATTTACCCCGGAGATGATTTAGTTCCTGACGAATACTACAGAGTAAGTCTGATAGGTTTTCAACTGTAATAGTAAGACTTGTCTTCAAGTGTAGTGTATAAGTGGAAGTGCGTAAGACTCTGAATTATACAGATGAATTGTAATATTTAGTGTTACTTTTGATTATCGTTTCTGAGGCTCTAACTTGTTTGTGCGTAAGATTGAGGTCTGGATGGATGTATTGTTGAGTTGTAAGTTAATACATGTATGATATGGTTGGATGGTGATGTGACGACCTGAATCTTTGACCTCGGATTTGGGGGCGCCACAGAAATGGTATCAGAGCGATAAGTTACAGTACTCAGAAATGAGAGTGTTGAGAGTTAAGTCTAAGTAGGAGAATGACATAAGAGATCGTAGTAAACTTATGATTGGACTACCGGAAGAGGTACCGGTAAGTAGAATGGACTAGAGTGTTACTGAAGGTATTATACTAGGGTCGATAGAATCCCTAGAGACCTTCAGAATGATGAATAGAGGTTTGAGAGTCGTACATGACCTATCATACGTAATGATATAGGAAGCAGAGCGAAATCTCGAGAGCAGCTGAGGTAGAGGCGATATTGCCAATATGATCGGATGACTAGGCTGGCATAAATTTTGTGGCCCATATTCCTCCACAGTTTAGGAGGCAGCATTTTAAGAATCAAGAAGTTTGGACTTCCCTACATAATTAAGGGTACTTAGTACTTGGATTAATGAAAGTCTTTTACTTTGGCTATAAGATCCGATTTTCGATAAGTAACGGGTTTACCTGAAGGTTGGTCACTATGTCGTTGTGGATTCCATTACCCTTGAAGGCGAATTTTACATGTGTTATACGAGAATGTTATCATAAGACGAGCGTGCTATATAATTCCACGCATGATTCGGACGCTAGAACATGGTAGTTCAACTTAGAGAACAAACAAGTAGGATTAATAAAGGGACTCAATAGAAGTTGAATATGGTTGCAACGAGCGATACAGTGATCTCAGAGTCTACCAAAAGAAAAGACCAGCGGGTCTAGAGTGGGATCCTTTGATAGAGATGTTATCAGGGACTACGTATATATGTATTATAGACCTCAATATTTTTGGTATATGTTCACATACACACACCCGCCACTGAACCTATGGACTGCACTGAGATCCCTGAGAGATCTCTTTGATCTGTTCCCAGGGGGAACTGGCCACTTGTGATTCATGTCGGAAGGCATGAAGTAGGACCCTATGGACTTAGCAGGTGTCCCCGGAATGATGTGAAGCTTGGTCTTCAAGATAAAGCACGGAAATGACAGATATATTTGTGAAACCCTAACTCGATAAATGACTTTAAGATGATGATTGAGAGACGCACTAGTTGGTGTCTTGTATTACGAAGACGAAGAGATGGAGTTACCCTCATAGTGGTGATAATGAGATGCACGAATGATTATTAACTTATTTTGGTAACTACCGGCTGGTGCACTACTTCATTTTAAACTGTTCACTAACCATGTTACCTCGATTAGTTTATATCAGGTAACCCTCCTAGCTTTCTACTTCAAACTTGTGGAATAACAACCAGTGATATACTTTCTTGAAACCGGGACTCATCCAAAGTATCTTAATTGATCCCCGAGCATTCTATTTGAAGTTTATAATTATTTCTGCTCAGGACTATTTACACTTTCTTTCAATTATCCAAGGAATGTTCAACAAATATTTCCTTAATTAATCGACGAATACTACTTAACGAATATCGATATTTGATTGCTTCTTTCATACTTGCACTCTTCAGTTGAGCTCATAAATATTCAACAAATTACTGAGGACATGGATGATCTAATGTCCAGACGTCCCTCATGAATTCTTTTCTTCTATTCAAGATGAGATTGTACATCGTACATTGAAATCATAGTAAGGATATCATTTTGATAGTGGTATTCCGAATTTAATTCTATTGTCGGATCTGATAAAGCATGTGTACGGAGGCACCCTTGGGTTGACCGTTTCACTGATAAGTAATATTTGATGAGAGGTCATCGATTGTTCCGATACCTAGAACATTCCCTTCAAAGTCTGTATTTTCCTTTTTCAAATTTATTAACCTCTTATTTCAATTCATGGTCCGAGTAGCCTAAAGTTTCTTCAGTGGCTACAATGTTGAAATTCCGTTCCAGCTAATTGAAACTGGCTAGTCGATATGTCAATATGAATGACTAGTTGATTGTTCTAACTAATCAAAATTGTAATGTTGTGAAGAACACCTAGCTAATTGTCCTAGCTAGTGGTGATGTCTCAAACAGGTGAACTAGCCAATTTTGTCTAGCTAGTTGCTAGTGTTTCTTGAAAAGGACTAGTTATTGTTTCACTGGTCCAACTCCCAATTTAATTTATTCAGCAATTCTGCCATGCATTTTGCCTACGGTAAAACATGATGATGAAAGTTCGATGAATAACTTGATTGAGACTTAGTGAGGTCGCCCACTCGACTTGAACTCTTACCCATCTTCGCATCAGACTTTATATCGAATATTTTACTCTTTCATTCATACAATGAGAATTCATTTGAAACAATTGATTACTTGAATGACAAACTACTTCATTCTTTAATTGTCATGGAGTAGAATTGCTTTCTATTGGCTGACCTTCATCAATGCGACTTTAGATTTCCTCTTATTATTCAGGAGGAAAAGTATCCATCCGATGTAAGAATTGTATAAAGACCGTCTTTATCACTTTTGTATCCAATAATCATTGCCCTCGTGCAACATTCTCTATGATATCATATTGCAGAATTATCAGAACCTAAAGGAATAAACCTTGTTGTACTCTTTCTGTCTATTCTTACATCTCCAAAAATCGAGACTCCTAGTATTTGGAACCATCAACATTCTTGGAACATCCAATGTGGAA
Organism: Saposhnikovia divaricata; assembly: GCA_036435485.1. NCBI lineage: Eukaryota > Viridiplantae > Streptophyta > Magnoliopsida > Apiales > Apiaceae > Saposhnikovia > Saposhnikovia divaricata. The sequence continues at coordinate 59,984,138 of CM071595.1, read as the reverse complement.
TTCTTATTGAAATTATTTATTGGACCTTGTTATTTTGAAACCATTCCTTTCAAAGTGATGACTCTAAAGTGAACGGGAGGTACAATTATGAACCGTTACACCAATATGAGGTCAAAAATCAAATGTTGTAATTGTGCAGCCAGAGCGTTATGCCGAGTAATTATTAAAGTAGAAATAACATGTTGGGGCATACCACAAGACCTTTAATATTAGTGTGAGGAAAGTTATAAGAAATGATGAGGTGGTTGGGAGTACGCTCCTTCCAACCGTTGTCAGGATGTTATATTAACGAATTCTGGAGTTACCAAGCCTTTTCCTGATCCAGGAAATGCAAATCGATGGCGATGTAAAACATATCCTTAAAGGAAACTAACATGGAAGTGAGATGGACAAGAAAGGAAGAAATATTGTGGCAAGAATGTGAAGCTTTACTTAGCTTAAAGGGATTGATGCACATAGAGAGACGTAAAGTTTAAAAGGCCCCTAATAGCAAATGGATGCATGAATATATCCCAATGATCCTTCAAGATTACCACCTAATCAAGTTTATTGGGAATCGCAGCAGCATGCAGGCCTCAGGCTGATTGGTGCCAGTTGTGAAAGAGGACGAGCGTGTGACATCTTACATATACCATCGAGAATCGATACCCCTAACTGGAGATGTAGGAATTGTTGACCAGTTAAAACGCGTAGTTGTCTTTCAAAGATAAGGTTGAAAAGCGGGTTTCACCAACTCAAGATCGACCTCTGTACTGTGCCAAAGTTGGCATTTCACACTAATATAAACGTTATAAAATTATGGTAGTATCATTTGAGTGGACTAATGAGTCAGAAGCCTTTATGGATTAATGAACAAAGTTTTGGAATGAAATGAGATATTAGCAACAACCTCGTTGTTAGCTATACTTGATGATAAAAAGAGGACTTTGAGAGTCACGATGATGCGTCTTTCAAGAGTTTAAGAGGTGTGCTGATGCAGTAGAAAGGGGATGATAGCCTATACTTCTAAACAACATAAAGGTTACGGGATAGGATATACTAACCGTGAGTCTGGGATTAGTCATAATGGCGTTCACGCATAAAACTGAGACATTAACTTTATGAGAAAAGTGTGAAAATTTTTCCACAAGTGCCATAAGTATATCTTCATATTAGAACTAAACATAAGAAAGAGAAGGTGACGAAAGGGAGCAGGGAGTATAATGGAGAAATCTGTCATTACCCAGGAAAGGCCAGTGTAGTGGTGGCCGATACCTATAGAATGGATTATTCGAAATTGGAATTCAGTCAGTATTGACCAAGAAAATAGAGTATATACAATAAAGAATAATGTTAGAGGAAAATGACTAAATTATGGGGAAGGACAAAAATGTACAAGGAATTAAGAGAATGTTTGGCAAACGGATATGAAGAATGGTATTGGAAAACTATTAAGTACGAACGCAACATGTCAAAAACAAAATGATAGAGATCTAGTGGATTAATTCCGTCTGTAGAAAATCTTGAACGTGGACAGAATTATAATGAACTTCATGAGTAGGTCGCCGAAGACCGAGCCAAGAGATGGCCTAGTTGATTTATAAATGATGGACCAAGTGATTTACCTACGAGAGACTTTCCATTTAGAAGATTATCGATTTATATACAGAAGAGATGGTGGGGCAATATAAAACTTCTGAAGTGATTACGTCAGATAGAGACTTAAGGATAAACTTCGAATATTGAAGGTGCTTTTAAGTATAATTAATAAAGAGATTGAGCGTATGTACTAATTTGATCTATGGCTGACGGACAGGGAAGAAGAATTATCCAGACGATCGAATTTATATTTAGTGTCGTGCCTTAGATTTCACGGGGCAGTCGAGAATAAAAACTTATCCATAAAATGAATGTTGTTATCACGATCGTCACCATGCGAACGTAAGGACGTCTCTTGTAAAGCGTATTACGAAAGAAGAAGTTTCACTTTTCTTGCGTTACGAAGAAGTCAATGAACGAGGGATATAGTAGTTGAACTGGTTCGACGTATACCGAAGACTATACAGTATCCATAGCAAGAGGTAACGGCTGACGGGAGGCAACACATGCGTGCTAATCAAGCCAAGGAATATGAGGAATACTAGGCGTATTGACGTTGTCTCAGATTATAAAACACGACCACAAAGTATTCACGGGCCAACGATACAAGGACTCAACACGGATACTATAAACAAGGTAGAAGAGAAACATATAAGTAGTGGGATAGAAATTTTCATTCATAGAACAACCGATAAGGAATATAGGTCGAGGAGAGCATGCGTTGAGAAACAAAATTAAAGCGATGGTGAGACCAAGGTGAGAGAACAAAAGGGTTGAAGTGTCAACCTGAGAGTTGGAAAGGGTAAAGTTGGAATTGTATCCACAACTATTTTCCCTAGGTTCTTAAGATAGAATCCTTTTAAGGAGAGGAGACTGCAATAACCCTAATCTTCGTGAATATTCGATACCTGGATGAATAGTAATTTTATGGGTAGATGAGAAATTTTTGCAATCACGATATGTACGAATTATTAAATGAAGATTTCGAATTCATATTACGTCTTTATTGTGCAGACGAGTGTATGTAAAAGTCATTAGTTTTTTTTACGAAACCCATTATTTCGAATGGTCAAATTTTGTGAGATATCAAAGGAGTATGAGGTGGGAGACTTCTTGATGCTAAAGGTATCCCCTGGAAAGGATTGATGCGATTTGGTAAGGAAGGGAAGCTAAGTCTGAGGTTTATTGGACCTTTTGAGATTTGGAGGCGTATCGGGAAGTTAGCCTACGAGTAAGCCTTGCCCCCAAGCTTGCAGCAAATTCATAATGTGTTTCATATGTCCATGCTACGACCCTACCATACGGACTTTCGGCATGTGATAGAGTACGACCAAGTGGACCTACAACCAGACTTGACCTATGTGGAGCAACCCGTGGAAATCATGGATAGAGAAGAACAAGTGCTGAGGAACAAGGTTTTCAAACTAATAAGGAATTGTGAGAAAATCAAGATGTGGAAGAATCCACCTGGAAGTTGAAAGAGTGAAACAAAGAAGGAGTAACCCCAGTGATTCCTAAACTTATTCCGGGACGGAATCCTTTTAAGGAGGGGAGATTGTAAGAACCCAAAATTTTGGTAGAATTAAAACTTTTCCTATTATGATGAAGTGCATCAATGAATAGTGATTTGGTGGATGAATAGTGATTTTGAGGATTAAGAAAATTTTTCATGCCACCTATGTACGAGACGTAGTGTGGATATTCCGAAGTTATACTAGTAATCTACGGAGTAAATAAGTGTATGTAAATGCGATCGGAATTCAGAAATTCCAAATTCTATTTTCGTGTAATATTTGACCGAGCAGTGAATTATATATCAGTAATATCAAGAAATGAGATATTTAATTTGAGAAATTGAGGAGTTAATATTTTGGAATTTTATTATAAGTGATTTGAGAATTTGGAACGAAAACCACTGAGGAAGTGAAACAAACATTCTAGAAACCGCTGAAACTTTACAATGAGATTAAGCGATTGAGCGAACGAATCATGGATTAAGGATATGGTATATTAAGAATACAAGGAAGGATATATTATGAGAGGGAAAAGGGATTGAGAATAAACTCCTAGAATTGAGAAAAGAGAATGCTTGAGAAATCGGGAGAACGTTTTCTGAGATAAAGAGAAATAAACAAGGGATGTTGGAATTAATATTCGTTCGAGGTATTGTGCTATATTAGAGCAATAATATGCAACGTATAAGTTGTAACGTATTTATTTTATTCAAGAAACGACAAGGAAATCAAGGCGGTGGAAAAGAAAACAAAACAAAAGGACTTAAGTGCAAGAAACAAGAGACAAGGACTTGGTTGCAATTAGCAAAGGGCTTGGTTGAAATTTAAGTGGATAAGAAATCTAGAGGAGCCAATGAGAGGTTGCCACCTAGCAAGGATGAGATGCATCCAACCAAAAATAGATATATATCAAGTGTATGGCATTATTAGAACATGAAACCAAGAACAAAACCATTCTGCCCAGCAGAACACCTCTCAGTAAAATGGGCCTAGAGCCTTCATTACTCAATGAAATTTTTTGTTCTTTATATGGTTAGAAAGCTGTTAAGACGCTCTACAACTTTCATTCAGGAGCCTCGACCAGGCAACGAGTGCAAGGGCTTCGTTTTGGCTAATCTTTGGGGCGTGTTTTTCCAGTCAGGAAACCCACTTCCATGTTCTTGATTTCTTTGGTGAGATTGAAGATGGTGAGCATAGAGTAAGGCTTCCCCAAGGTTAACCAAGCTTGTTTGAGATTGTAAGAACATCAAGAAGGTATAAAACCCTAACCCCTCTTGGCCATGAATTATTTATGGTGTTTAATGTTAGATCCATGGATGTTAGTGTGAATCTTGGACATATAAGTTATGGATGATGTAGATCTTGAGTTTAAGTGTTGTGGTTGTGATTTTTAAGCTTGTGGTTAGTGTATGTATCTCCATGTATGTTATAAAGTATGATCTTGGTGATTTAGATGTTGGTTGTGATGTGGATGTAAGATTCTTGGTTGGTTTAGTGATATAAGCATGCTGAGATTTTTCCAGGAACTTGAACTGTCTTGTAAGAGGGTTTTAAACCCCCAAATCTTGTCCCCTGAGGTCGTAATATATATTGTTGGAAAGGTATTTGAATGTAGTTTCCAGAAATATAAGGTTCATGACTTGGTGATGTATAGATTTTGAGTTATGGCCTGAGAAGTGAAATGTGTTTCTGGATTCTGGGCTGCACTAAATGGTCCCCTTGTGAACCTTGTTTAAACCCCTAAAAATTTATGTAGGATCATGGAAAAATTAGGGGAGCTATTAATTGCAGTGGTGAAGGCTACCCAAAAAGAATTGGATTAAAATATGTATTTTTCAATTTTATAAAAATGTTAGAGTAAAATTCGCGCAAGTGAAAAAGTCGTACGAGGAGTTAGTGGAGTATGAATTTAATGGGGGATTGATACGCTTCGAATATGGTAACCAAATTAAGTCGAATAAGTGACGAGCATAATCGAGTGATGACATGGACCTATAGTGGGGCTATAGAGTCATAAGACGAAGTCATTAAGTTAATTTTGTGTCCCCTAAAACCTTGCAATTAAAGAGGGTATTGTTAAGGTACTAACGAACGACTATTGGTTATGTATAGATCATCATTCCACTCCGCAAGCTCGACCGCCCCAACTGTACCAAGGCAAGTTTACTTTTCAAAACTTACATATACAAGGACTTTCACTGTTGTGTTTGTAGTTTTCAATCATATCAAATGTTATGTTTATCGAAGTATTGATGAAATTGAGATGTATAAGTACATATATGTTTGTACCCCTTGAACTTAGATTGAAATGTTTTCTTCGGACAACGACTCTAGCAATAGAGGTCGTAGCGGTCCATATATACTATTGACCGGGGAGCGGTATATTATTATATCGTAACTAGATTGCGAAAACCCGAAGGGTCATTCGGGGAGTATCGTATACTCAAGTAATTATTTTATATCTTCGTAAATACTCAAAATACCTATCTTGGATTAAAAGCTTATTTTATTAAATAATTATTTTATTAATTATTAATATTAAATCTTAAAATATCATTTATTAATTATTGTTCTCTATTTTAAATATAAAGCTAATCCAAGATACCTTTAATACTTTCAAACTCGAACTCTTTCGAACTCAAAACATTTTCGAAAACCCCCGGTCAGGTTCCACTTCTTGTATGATTTCGAGAATCATCGGTCGACTGATGTCGGACCTCAACTACTCAGTTTTCAATCAAAATCAAGTTTTTAAAAGAAAAAGAAAAAGGGACTCTAGCAGGTGTGGGAACCGTTGACGAATGATTCTCGGGATGTGTAAGCGGCCGTGAGCCAGGCGGTCCATTAATTATTATTCCGGCCCAGGTGTTGCCGAAGGATGATTACGGATGTAGTTTTCATCGAGGGTGATTACGGATGTAGTTTTCACCCGGGGATAGTTACGGATGTAGTTTCTATCCTTCTACCGGTAGAGAAGACCCGCGGATTATTGGACTTGGATGTGGCGACTGATCATCATCAATCCTTGTCAGGTTTTTATGTTTTCTTCCAGTCCCATCCTCCACTTTGGAAAAATACTCAAACACTGCTTCTTGGGCCTAAGTGCCAAGTTGCCGATAGTGTGGTTTTTGATAAGAAAAATATTGACATCGTGCAGTATCTAGAACTGCAAGATTTTCTATAAAGATTGGCACGTGTTAGTGCACTCTCGCAATTATTTCAAAGAATGAAATGTTTTTGAATGAGAAACCTTCTAAGCTAATGGAAGGAAAGAGGTTTGCAATGATGTATTCCCTGTACAGTATGTTAACCGTAGAGTGTTTTGCCGAAAATGATATACTCATATGTATATATATTTTCAAACTTGAGATATATTGAAATGGGAACCTTATGAAGGGTTCATATGTTATTCTTAAAGCTCCTTAGTGAGTATAGATGTTTTATTCAAACTCGGACATATATATTGTCCAATTATGTTTTGAAATCTGAGATACATACCCGTATAGTTGGGAATGTTTTCGAAATAAACCACATTATTATTTTTCAAAATGGTGAACTTGCTGAGCATTATGTAGCTCATTCTTGCTTTATAAAAACTTTTCAGAAATAGAAGAATTTGGTCGATTCACTCCGCACCAGCAGAAGAAGAGTAGAAGATTTACCCCAGAGATGATTTAGTTCCTGAAGAATACTACAGAGTAAGTCTGATAGGTTTTCAACTGTAATAGTAAGACTTGTCTTCAAGTGTAGTGTATAAGTGGAAGTGCGTAAGACTCTGAATTATACAGATGAATTGTAATATTTAGTGTTACTTTTGATTATCGTTTCTGAGGCTCTAACTTGTTTGTGCGTAAGATTGAGGTCTGGATGGATGTATTGTTGAGTTGTAAGTTAATACAGGTATGATATGGTTGGATGGTGATGTGATGACCTGAATCTTTGACCTCGAATTTGGGGGCGCCACAGTAAAAAAGGGTGGATGGCTCTGAAATTGGACATGAGTAAAGCGTACGACCGGGTAGAATGGAATTATCTCAAGGCAGTCCTTCAGAAGATGGGCTTCGATGATAATGTTATTACTTTACTTATGACGTGTGTAACATCTGCCAGATATCAAATCACTCATGCAAGAAGGGAATTTGGTAATATTGTCCCGGAGCGTGGATTACGACAAGGTGATCCACTATCTTCTTATCTGTTTCTTGTTTGTATTGAGGGATTTACATCTCTTATTAAGAAATATGAAAGTCGATGTTTATTAAGGGGGATTCGAGTTGCTAGAGAGGCTCCTATTATATCTCATATGTTTTTTGAGGACGATTGTTACATTTTTGGCAAAGCTGATAAGGAAGAGGCAACTCGTATCACACACTTGTTGAATGTGTTTGAGAGAGCCTCAGGGCAAAAGATAAATGTGGACAAGTCAAGTGCGTTTTTCAGTAGAAATGTTGATGATGGGACAAAACAGGAGGTGTGTCAAGTGCTAAGGTTCCGTGAGGTAGATAATAACAGTCATTATTTGGGATTGCCTAACATTATTGGGAGGAATAAATCGGTAATGTTGGGATATTTGAAAGATCGAATTCTAGATCGAGTGAGAAGTTGGAATGGTAAAATTCTCACAAAGGGAGGCAAGGAGATCCTCATAAAATCAGTAACTCAGTATATTCCTAATTACGCAATGAATGTTTTCCTTCTACCACTAGAACTCTGTCGAGATATGGAGAATGTGATGTGCAGATTTTGGTGGCGTAATTCCACGAAAGATAGAGGGATACACTGGATGTGTTGGGACAGGATGTGCATCTCAAAGTCGAAGGGCGGTTTAGGATTCAGACATATTCATGATTTTAACATTGCATTACTGGGAAAGCAAGGATGGCGTCTTATGTGTAATCCAGAAAGTTTGGTTGCTAGGGTCTATAAGGCAAGGTATTACCCTCAGTCTTCCTTTCTTGCAGCTAAAATGGGTGGTAATCCTAGTTTCATCTGGAGAAGCTTAATGTCAGCTCAAGATATGTTGAAGCAAGGTACGGGATGTAGAGTTGGGTCTGGGAATACTATAAATATCACGTCTGATCCATGGCTTCCAGATATGGATAATCCTTTCATTGTAACGGTGAATGATGCGTTAGAGAATAAAACAGTGGATTCGCTCATGGTCAATGGGGCGAATTAGTGGGATGTAGACTTGATATATGATATGTTCGATGTTAGGGATGTTAACCTTATTCTCTCTATTCCGTTAAATAACATTGAGGCTGATCGTAGATACTGGAAAAAGGAAAAGCTGGGATTATATTCGGTGAAATCAGCTTATGCAGCAATCCAAGAGAGTAAAGCAGCGCAGAACACTAATGTGAGTCATAGGGTTTGGAGGAGAATGTGGAATCTTAAAGTTCCCCCCAAGGTGAAGCATCTGGTTTGGAGAGCAGCAACTGAGTGTTTGCCAACGAAGGTTCAACTGCAGAAAAAGCAGGTGAACGTAAATTCACTATGTCCCATGTGCAATAATGAGTATGAGTCTATCCACCATGTTCTGTTACAGTGCTCTTTCGCTGTGTCATGTTGGCAGCAGGTTGGAGTTATTGATAGTACTGAACAGTATGGGTCGTTTGTGTCATGGATGTCAAATGAGTTTGATAGTTGGGAAGCGGAGAAAAGAAGTATGGGAGCCATGATTTGTTGGGCAATTTGGAAATGCAGAAACAAACTAGTCTGGAACCAGCGGGGTATGGAGGTTAAAGATGTCGTAGAATCAGCGAAGGTGGTCCTTAATCAGTGGAGATGTGCTCAAGATAATTCTTTTGACCACAGCTTGGGTCTGATGAACTCAACAGATGGTGATGAGCACCGGGTCTATCCAACAGGTGATATGATTAAGGTTAATTCAGATGCTGCGATTTTTGAAACCTTTAATTGCTTTAGCTTTGCTTTTGTGGTTCGTGATGCTGAGGGGAGATTGATTGAAGCTAGATCGAGGTGCTGTCCAAGTCAAGTGAATCCGGCGAATGCAGAAGCAATGGGCATCAGAGAGGCCTTAAGTTGGATCAAGGAACAAGGGAAAGAGGCTGTGACAGTCGAAACAGATTGCATTGTTGCTGTTCAAGCAATTCGTAGTGACTGTCCTTTGCTGTCATACTTTGGCAGAATAATTCAGGAATGCAAGCAGTTGATGGCAGAATTGAAGGAAAGGAGAGTGACAATTAAGTTTGTAAAACGGTCTGCGAACCACGTAGCTCACTATTTAGCAAGGTATAGTAGTTCTATAGCTGATCGTATCTGGAGGGTGAGTGATGTTCGCCCGGAGTTCAGTCATGTATTGGCGAACGATTTGATTTAATGAATATTATTCATTTGGGAAAAAAAAAGACATTGCATTTTTGAAATTATGCTAGCGGAACTGTAGTACATCATTCGTGTTGTGACATTAGGATATTTAAAGAAACTTGTTTTGTAATTATGTCATAGAGTACTGGGCATGATCACCTAAATAACAAATTGGAATAGTTTGGTACCAATCTTGTGTCGGAAGGTGAAAACATTAACCTTCTTCCTTTCTGCCCTGATACTCTAACTAAAGCCTGGCCATTTCCTTTCTGATGGTCTGCAAGTTCTTACTATATCAAGCTTGGTTTTGCTACATAATTATTAATTCTTTTTATCTAAATGTTTTTCGAGCCCCTCTGAAAAATATTTCTGCGTCCGCCACTGGCTGTCAGCAAAGTAACCTGTGTTTAATTTACAAATTAAATCAATTTTGCATACAATATTCTTGATTGATTACAGGTTACTGCACATATTCAACATATCCAAATATTTATTCTTTGAGAAATGGTAAAATCTCCAAAATAGGAATCATTTACGAACTGGAATAATCAATTAGCAAAAACTTGCATACCCACTCACATCGTTGAGTCAATGACATATTTGTTTCTCTCTGCAAATTTTTAAAAATTATGACTAAAGGTTAAGGATGCAATTCACAAATTTAAAATTTATAACTAAAGGTTGTAGAATCAAATACTATGTATATAACTATGGCATCTAACTAGACTTTAAGAGTTTCTGGTTAAAAATAATAGATGAGTTTTGATCTAGAACCAGATATAGTTATATTCTCTTTTTTTTTTTGCTAAATAGTTATATTGTCATTTTAACAGCAAGGAAGAATATATATTTAATTGATGAGTTTTAATGTGAATATAACAATAATTTTTGGATTGTTATTAAAATAAAATTCTATATTAACATAATATAAACAATAGTTATAGTTATTATAGCATCAAATTGGAAAATGGCTAATATTTCAAGGGCTTAATGATCCTATAGTTAACTATAGGAGAATTTTCTAAAGTTAATCAGTGAAATCAAGACACTATCATATAGTTTCCAAAATAAAAAGACATATCATTAATGCCCTGCGGGACCCTTATAAATAAAAAGTAATAATTACATGATTTTAAGGGTTAACTTTAGGAAATCTATATACTCTTAAAGTGTAATGAGGAATTTACCCAATGGGTAAAAAAATTTACCCATGACCCATCTTTTGTACTAAAATCATGCTATTTTGTTAAGTATCCACGGATAATCCATTTACCCACCCAATATTTTACCCATTTGTTATTATATCTTTCCATAATCTATTTGAATTTCAAAAAATTCAGTTACGGAGATTATATCTCAATCAAAATTTCCATAATTTTCTCAATCGGTTTATTCATCCTTAATTTTCAGCAATCGTTACTGAAACCCTAACGAGTTTCTCATCTCCAGAGCCAAATGGATTAAGCGTGTCATAGCGTTTCATCACAATCTTCTGCAAAATCTTAATATATAATTGTTCGATGGATTCTCTAACAAATTCTTCATCAGGTGCTTAATCCATTCTTTCATTCTTTGTGTTAAGTTATTATTATATAATAATGATTGTTATATGGTGCTGTTTATCTTTGTAATCATCCAGGTAAAAAACGTCATGTGCGTGGTCTAAATTTCGAAACAATCTTGGGAACCATTAATAATGATGAAAATCAAGGTATTTCTGAATTTGAAAGGCATGACTGAAATCTTCAGTAATTGTTTGACGTCCATGTGTTCCTTTGAATATAGGTACAAAACGTCGTGTTCGTGGAAAGAATGTGGATAAACTATTGTCAAGTAAGGTTACCGATCATACATTAAAACCTATTTCTGAACCAGTAGTTTATGCCACAAACACTTCCCATGGTATATCTTTGTTATTTGTTTTTTTCTTATTTGCCAAAGTTTCATATTTTCCCATGATATGTATTGATGTTAACAATCTTTGATTTGCTGTTTTCAATTATTAGTCGACTGTGGACGTGGCTTACAACAACAAATTCATTCTAATTCTTTAAATAATAAAGAGAATTGTAGTCCTAATTTACCAGAAAATAGGACGAGATCAAGACAGCTGCCACAAAGTATACTTCAAATTCCTGTTTCTTCACCATCAGAAAGACAAAGTTTTGAAAGTACTCAGAAAAATGGTATTTGTTTCTTTTATCTTATGATTTAATATTAAGCTTTTTCCTATATGATGTTTTCATACTATTATTTGAATGTAGTCAGCAAAGTTCATGCTTCTTCACCCTTGGACAGTCAAAGCATTAAAGCGACTCCAAAAAATGGTATTTATGCATATTTTATCATGATTGAATATTAAGGTTATCCTATCTAATTCTTCATACTATTATGTGAATGCAGTGAGCAAAAGTCAACTACGTGGCAAAAATGTTGATAAGATGATGTCTTGTGTACTATTACGAAATGCTGCCAAGTCTAGACCTCCTTTGGCAACAATTGATCATAATTCGTTGTTGAGATTTACATCATCAGACAAATCACCAAGCCATTGCTCGCCAGGCCAGAGCTCTATTCTTGGTGTCAAAAGTAATATTGATCACCAACATTATAATGGAGATATCAGATCAACCATTACCAAAAATACCACATCTCCCGGTAATGTTTTTTACCAGAAACTCTGTTTTTGCGTCATGGTTGCGCCTATAATTTTGTAAATTATTACAAAAATTGATTATATAATATTTCTCAATGTTTTAGCAGGTTCAAATATCTCAAATTCTTCTACTATGACACCTATGACTCCATTCCAAAGTAGTCTTTTTGAAATTAATCACTGAGGTACTTTTGACAAGTTTTGAAGACATACGTATCAAGTAGTACATTTTTAAATAGCGTTATATAACATTTTATACTTTTTTTATTTGTCATTTTTTATCAGGTAATACACCAAAGAACCAGAATAACAATATCCCTACATTTGGAGATCAATCTGGTAAAAGTACCGTCACTTTCTGCAGGACTATCCCAAGTGTTTCACCAGTAAAAAAATGTCGTCAACTAAACAAGAAACCGAATTCAGAGGATACAACAGAAGCGCATGTTGTTAAAAAAAGTTGTGCAATACAAACTCCAGTTCCAATTAATTCAAAGATGGATGGTGTAAAAAGTAGTTTTGAAGTTGGTGAGAGTTCTGGAATTAAGAATTTGATCAATGATTTCAACATTGTTGAGGACAATTTTAGTAGTGAAAGAGATACATCTGAACAAGGTATTCATTTTTGTAAGATATTTTATATCTTTATTTCAATAATTTTAGTTTTGTTCAATTCATACTTAAGCAATTGTCATTCAAACAGGTGATCTTGAAGATCTTGATTATGAAAGTTTTTATAGCCCGCAAGATTTTTGGAATGGTTACATGGATATTGGTGGTCTAAACAAAAAATGTTCAAAATGTGAGGCTATGATGTGGAATGAAGAGAGGAACAATAAAGCTACAACTAATAAAGCTCCAACATTCTCACTGTGTTGTAAAAATGGACAGGTTCATCTTGAAAAGGAAAAGCACCCTCCTGAGCCTTTAGCTACACTCCTCTCTGGTGGTATGAAAACTAAACATTTCAAGCAAAATATTAGAATGTACAACTGTATGTTTGCAATGGCTTCTACTGGTGGCAAGATTGATCATAAGATCAACAGAGGTGGTGCTCCTTACTGTTTCAAACTTCGTGGCCAAAATTATCACTTAATAGGAAGCTTCCTACCACCTGATGGAGAGGTTCCGAAATTCTGTCAGCTATACATTTATGACACAGAAGACGAAATCAACAATAGAATTAATGCGTTTAATGGTACCAGTGACGTTATTGATCAGGAAATTGTTGAGTCTTTGTTGCAAATGTTGGATGAACATAACAAGTTGGTAAAAGGTTTTCGTATGGCCCGGGATAGAGTGCAACATAATGCAGTAGATGAATTCAAATTGGTGCTTATATCCTCAAGCTCAGAAAGTGGACGACCAAACCACATTGGCCCATCAAATGAGGTTGCAGGACTGATTGTGACAGATGATTATACTAAGGGATATAGAGATACAGTAATTGATTCAAAGGTGGACAGATTGGGGAGGATTTTTGAAACAGATGCATGCTTTATGTCACTACAATATCCAATCCTCTTTCCACATGGAGATGTAGGATTTCACCTTGAAATCCCTTTAAATAAGCCTGATAAGGAACCTCGCAAAGATCCAGAAACTGAGCAAACACTTGAATTAGATGAAAGAGGACCTCGAGAAAACGTAACCATGAAAGAGTACTACAATTATAAACTAATGATACGTCCAACAAAAGGTGTTTCCATTAGTTCTAAATTCCATTTTTTGTAATTCTGCTTCCTAATGTGTAAATAGCATTCTGATTAAATTTGACCTCACATGTTACAGGATTGACTCCACATTTGGGTGGACGTTTGTGGCAGCAATACGTTGTAGATGCATTTACCGCAATTGAGCAATACAGATTGGATTGGATTAGTGGACATCAAACTACTATACGTTCTGATCTATATCATAATATTCGGGATGCAGTACAAAAGGGTGACCACAATCCATCTACTGTTGGTAGACCAATTATTCTTCCTGCCTCTTTTACAGGTGGTAGACGCTACATGAACCAGTATTTTAAGGATTCTTTGGCTATTTGTAGAACCTTAGGCCATCCTTCATTATTCTTGACCATGACATGTAACACCAAATGGCCAGAAATTCAACGAATGCTCAAATACTTACCTGGTGTTGATGTTGCTGATGCCCCTGACGTCGTTTCAAGAGTTTTTAAATTAAAAGTTGACCAGCTTATCGATCTGGTAAAAAAGAAAAATTATTTCGGCCGTTGCATAGGAGGTACGAAATCTTGAAGTTTTATTGAAAACTAATACAATTTAAAAACCACTATTTTGTTTTTTAAATACATTCTAACCAGATATTATAATTTTGTGTTGACTTCATGTAGTAATGCATGTGATTGAGTTTCAAAAACGTGATCTGCCTCATGTACATATGCTTATATGGTTACACCCAAATGATAGGCCTAAAACTTTTGAACAAATCGATGCTTTAGTCTCTGCAGAAATTCCAAATCCAGACACGAATCCAGTAGGATATCATGCTGTTAACAATTACATGATTCATGGACCATGCGGGACTGATTGTGTCAGTTCTCTATGTATGGTTAAAGGGAAATGTATTAAACATTTTCCTAAAAGGTTAGTTTTTAAATAATTTCCCTTTTTTATGTATTATACAGCATTTTTGTCTTTATTTTAATACATGCCCAAAATTTTTTATAAATTTTTAAAAGGTATAATTCCCATACATTCTTCGATGATTGTGGCTTTCCTATCTACAAGAGAAGGAGGACTGGTGTGTATGTTAAAAAAAGGGAGTTGACCTGGATAATGTTTTGTTGTCCCATACAACCGCGATCTTTTAGTTCGTTTTCAATGCCATACAAATGTGGAGATATGCAATAGTTCAAGATCGCTAAAATACCTGTTCAAATACTGTTTAAAAGGACACGATACTGCTACAATGTGTCTCAAAAAGAAAACAAATGGTCCAGGTACCTTTGCTACAGTTTCAAAGAATGCTGAAAAGCGTCCTATAAATGAGGTCAAACATTATTTAGATGGTAGATATGTTTGTGCATCTGAAGCGGCTTGGAGGATATTTGGTTTTGACATTCATTCGCGGTGGCCTTCAGTTGATCGTTTGCCTATACATTTACCCGGTGATAAACACGTTTCCTTTAAAAGTGGAGATAAATTGCATGAAGTTGTGGAGAAAGCAAATTCTAAAAAAATCAAGTTAGAAGCTTGGTTTGATGCAAATAAAAGTTTGCCTGGTGCAAAGAATTGGACTTACTCTGATTTTCCAAGCAAATTCACTTGGCATGCAAGACCTGGTATATGGAAACAAAGGAAAAGAGGTGATGTTATTGGTCGACTTTCAGAAGTTCATTCAACGAGTGGTGAATTGTTATATTTACGCATGCTTCTGTGTAGGAAAAAAGGTGCTACATCATTTGAGGATCTGAGAACTGTTAATGGTCATGTACATCAAACTTTTAAGGATACATGTTCCGCACTTGGTCTCCTCCAAAATGATAACCAATGGCATGAGGCGATTACTGAAAATTCACATACATCCATGCCTCCTCAGATCCATTCAATGTTTGTCAACATATTGGCTTACAGTCCAATTTCAGATCCCTTGAGACTTTGGGAAGCTAACTGGCGATGCATGTCTGATGACATTATTCTTTTGAGACGACATTTGCTTAATGATCCTTATTTGTGTCTTTTAGAGCACGATGTACGAAATTATGCTCTGGCAGGTTAGCTTCATTACACACAATTGTTGTATCATTGCCTAATTATCTACTATACCACTGTTTTTTTTACTAATTTAACATAATCTATGTAATTTTGTTTTTGTTTCAGAGATAGAAAATTTTTTAAATGATATTGGAAAGAGTTTAAGAGACTATTCTACTATGCCATTTCCTGGCGAAGCTTATTTCAGAAACAATGTTAACCGTCTCATCATTGAAGAAACTGGATATGAAAGAGAAGAGTAGAAAACTCAACATGAGAAAAACCATCGACTCCTCAATGCTGAACAAAAAATTGTGTATTATCGTATTATACATAATATAAATGAGGAGAAAGGCGGTGTATTTTTTGTTTACGGTAGTGGAGGCTGTGGGAAGACTTTTTTGTGGCAAACATTATGTTGTCGTCTACGATCAGAGGGTAAAATTGTACTTCCTGTTGCCTCATGTGGTATAGCAGCTGTTTTGTTGCCTGGTGGAAGAACTGCTCATTCGCGCTTTCATATTCCTCTGAAACTTGACCAATATTGTACCGCAGGGATTAGACATGGAACTGATATTGCAGAACTAATTCAACAAACTAATATTATTATCTGGGATGAAGCTCCTATGCAACACCGTCATGCTTTTGAATGTGTAGATCGATCTTTGAGGGATATAATGTCTACTGTTGACAAAAAAAGATCAAAGAAGCCATTTGGTGGTATAACAGTTGTTTTTGGTGGAGATTTTAGACAAATTTTGCCTGTCATTCCAAAGGCAACAAGGGCTGAAATCGTATCTGCTGCTCTGAATAGATCTAAGCTATGGGACTTTTGTCAAGTATTTTTACTGAAACAGAATATGCGGCTACATTTAGGTAATACAGAAGCACAGAATAAGATCATTGCTGATTTTAGTAAATGGCAGCTTTCTGTTGGAGATGGCAAGGTGGAGTACATTCGTACTTCTTCAGGCATTGGTGACATGTTGATAAAGATAGTAGACCAGTATGTTGTACATTCCTCTGAAGATCCTAGCAGGACTCTTTTTGAGATCACTTATCCAGATTTTCTTTCCCACATGTCTTCACATTCTTACCTGAGATCAAGAGCTATACTGACACCAACAAATATTGTGGTCGATGACATTAACAACCAAATACTTGACAAGATCCCTGCAACTCTACACACATTTCTTAGTCAGGATTCCATTGATGATGATGATGGTGATGAAGATAATGATTTCAGTACTGCATTTCCAGTAGAATACCTCAACTCAATAAATATGTCGTGCATTCCCAAGCATGAGTTAAAGGTCAAAGTTGGAGTCGTTGTTATGCTTATGAGGAACTTGAACAAAATAATGGGATTATGCAATGGGACGAGGATGATTGTTACTGCATGTAAGAAAAATAGTATTGAATGTGAAATTCTTTACGGGTCACATGTCGGAACTAAACATCTAATTCCAAGAATCGAGATGGTGCCAACTGATACTATCTGGCCATTTGAATTAAAAAGAATTCAATTTCCAATCCAAATTTGTTATGCAATGACGATTAACAAGATCCAAGGACAGAGTCTTGATACGGTAGGTTTATATCTTCCTAGAGCTGCATTTTCTCATGGTCATATATATGTTACCATCTCGCAAGTTATAAGGCCCGAAGGTCTTCACATTCTGATTGACAGTGATTCTGGTATTACCACAAATATTACGTCAAATGTTGTTTTTGAGGAAGTTTTTTACAATCTTCCAAGTGTAGATGATTGAGGCATTGTTTAGTTTTATGACTCAAAGATCAATTATCTTTATTGTATGACTCAAAGATCAATTATATTTATTGTATGACTAAAGGAACAATTATCTTTATTGTATGACTCAAAGATCAATTAATTTTATTAGTAATCATAGTAGGAATCATCAAAGATCTATTATCTTTATTAGTAATTAGTAATAGTAATTGTCAAATATATGATTATTTTTTTACTTACTGAAATAATTGATACTTCTCAAATTTGATAACCAAGATTACATAGATAACTAACAATAACTATATATGGTTATGATTTACAGAATCATAGAAAATAAGTCCATCATTATCAAAACTCTTAAGCAATCACCATGGGAATAAGTCCATCATTATGAAAACTCTCATAGAATCAATCACAAATCAATTAGTAGTTACAATCAATATCAAAATCAAACCAACATTATCATAATTATTTTATGTCGGTGTATAAATGTGGAGGTCTAAACAGCTATAAAAACAATTTTTCACAGTTTTTTACAATACAAAGTCCACTTCATTTCACTCTCTTCAACATTACATCTAGAGTAAGAAAGCCTCAACTTCTCATTCCATGAATTTATCATGTTCATATATTATTTTTTTTGTCATAATATAAATGTTTTAACGATAGTGCTGGTGTTCTTGCATCGTTTTTATAGGTTTATTTTCAATGGAGTTTGATCGTCTTGAGAACCTAGACCAGTCTACTACAAACTGGAAAATCAAAGTTAGAGTTACCAGGACGTGGGCGAGCGTTACTGCAGAAACTGGATCATTGAAAGGATTCAATCTTATTCTCTTGGATGATGATGTAAGCTTATGACTAATCCCTCTTTTTTTTTAAATTTAAAACTTTAATTTTCCTGTATTTCATAGATTTTATAACATTTCGTAACAATCTTTTTGTAGAATAATCATGTTCATGCATTTTCCTATCACAAAATATGGAATGCATTGACAACTACCATAGTGGAAGGAGGTGTATACGTTATTGAACAATTTTCGGTGAAAGATGCTGTTGGGACTTTAAAGCCGGTTCAAACAAAGGTCTGCATTAGGTTTACTAAAGATACTATTGTGAAAGAGGTTACAGATGATGGCATGATTCCTCTCTATAAATTTGAATTCTTGGATTTGAGAGATCTACAAGCCGAGGCCAATAAATATCAGCCACGTGAAAATCCAGAATTTGCTATTGGTACATTACTTCTCCAACTTAATATATTGTACACGTTTTTAAGCCAGTACGTTTATTTATCATTCAAACAAACAATGTTATGTTTTTAATGTAAAAACTAGATGTCATTGGAGTTCTTGAGGATTATGAACCTTCCAAAAAGATTGACACAAAATTTGGGGAAAAAGACATTGTGAGGTTTAGAATCTGTGATTCAAGGTTTGTAATCTGCTACAAAATACTATATTTTGTAGCACCTAGATCATGTACTACAACATATATTCCTGTAAACAACACTCATTTTTTTAAAACTGATTGTAGTTTTTTTTTAAAAAAAATGATTTTAGTAATCAGCACAAAGTTACTGTCTAGGGAGATCTTGCTGTATATGTAGAGGAAATGTATGGGAGACAACTTGAGAAATCAATTATAGCAATTTGTACAAGCACCAAATTGCAAACATTCATGAGTAAGTACATTTCCTTTCTACCAGACTAATACTATAAGACATTATTGTCATTGTTTAGTTTTAACATTTCCTATATACAGATTCTGTGCAGATTGGTACATTGCCTTCCTCAAAAATATATCTAAATCTGGATGATGAAACTGTTACAGATAGTGTAATAAAAATGTGCAGTTATTTTATCTCTTGGTTCATGTATTCTTAGCCAGTTATAATCTATCTAAAGGCTTAAAGAAGAGAAGTATGTATTAAAGGCTGAGAAATCCATTCAATCATCAAATTATGAGCTGTCCTCAACCTTTTTTAAGAGATTTTCACTGAAGGAGTTGAATGAGAAATTGACATATGATCATCTCAAGGTTTGATTTTTTAAATTTTCTCTTTATATTGGGATTGTGCTATTAATTTCAGTTGTTAATTTTGTTTAGTATCATTGTGATGTAGAAAAAGATATACTGCACTTTTACTATTCTTAAAGTGGATGAAGAAACTAGCTGGTGGTTTTTCAGTTGTAACAAATGTCGTCTGAAGTTGAAGGTATTGACACAAGATTTAAATGTTCTAACTGTCCTCGAATCATTCCAGTTGCTCCTAAAAGGTACCATTTTTTACCTGTTTTTTTAAGATCAAATCACGTTTCACTTTTAGCAATTATGCATGCTTGACAACAATTGTTTTGTGAATCAGATTCCGTATCGTGGTCCTTGCTGAGGATTCTACATATGCATGTAATGTTGTTCTTATGGATCGTGCTGCTAAAAGACTTCTTGGTACAAGCGCTGCAAAAATGGTTGACGATTTGAAGAATGTATGTATAGACTTTTTCATTTTTTCTTCAATTTAGTACAAGTAAGTTACATGATGATTATCATGATTTGACAGGTTCCGGAGGACGGTCTTCCTAACCTTATTAAAGCTCTGGTTGGGAAAGAAATTTCAGTTCAGATCAGTTTGAACAAAGAAAATGTTACTGAGGATAGCATTCTGTTTGAGGTTGATGATCTTTATGATTTTGCAATGACTAAGCCAGCTTTGACTGAATCTGCAAGTATTTCCGACATTCCCACTATTAATTTATCCACTAATGTAAGTTTATTAGTTTGTTACATATGAATTACCCAGTTTATTAGGATTATGTATCAGTTGCTTAACTTAGCATCATTGTTGCAGAATTTTGAAGGTGATGAGTTTCTAAAGTCTCCAGGCTCCGCCAAATCAGTCACCAAAAAAATTAAGATGGTACAGCTACATGAAACATTCTTATTTCATTTGAGAACACATTACATAATCAGATGAAAAATGTAACAAAGATTAATTTATCATTCTCTTTTCAGGAACCTTGATTACGGATACATGGCTGCGAAGATTGGACGTAAAGGATTCTTCTAGTTTTGCCTTTTTAAAGTTTGCTATTATATTACTTTTCGGGAATAAGTGATCGTGAACTGTTTTCTTGCTTATGTTTTTGGATATGTTAAGGATTTCAGACTTTGTTTGTTCTCCAAATTATGATTTTAATATGTCATGGTTTTGCGAATATGTGCTACAATTTTCGTATTTGCTTCGTAAAGCATTTATCACAAAAATAAATATAGTTTATAATCTAGCATCAAATTTCCTTAAGTTAATTTCATATTGTAGTTAAAGACCTCTAATTTAAAAAGGCACCCAAAATTCATTAATGTGATAATAATTGAACCAAGGATAATGATAAAATTATTGAGAACGTCATGAATGAAATTTTTGTCAAAGGCTTGGTATATAACGTGATTCATGATATTGTCGAATTTTTTGAATGTGCTTTCAAGAAATTGTAAATTAAAATTATATTTCCAACATAGCAGTATGAGTTGAGATATTTTAAAATCTGTAAACTTTAAATTTATTATCACGACAAAATATATGTAACTGCAAATTGAAAAACAAGTTTATAAATTTTTTTGATATACAAATATATGTAACTGCAAATATTTTAAATCTTTGTATGTACCTTTAACTTTTTGCTATATATTTTTTTGTTTTTGTCGTATTATACAATATCAAGTTTTTTCTGATTATAGCACAAAAACTCATTAATAATAGGACAATGGCTAATTAAATCATATATATTTGTAACTAATAATTCGAGAACTACGAAAATATTAAATCAGAGTAGTAAAAGATTTAGATACATATATAAGGAGAAAGTAATAAAATCTCGACATTGTGACGCCCCCAGATCCGGGGTCGGAGATCTAGGCGCTCTCGGTCCATTTTCCATTAATAACATACTTGTTCTTGCACATAATATATAAAACAGCCATCGACCCCACAATAAACTCACACCGCACACACACACACACAGGTTAGAGTCTCAGAAACGTCATACACTTGATTAAGCAAAAGTAAAAGTTTCAGAGTTATTACAGACCGAATTAAATAGCATTTATGCTACCAGCAACACTTCGATAGGAAGCGGAGTTGGCGGCTTGAATGTATGTTACGGCACACTGCCTTGCACGGGTCATACTTATAAATAAAACGTACTAACAAAAGTTGCCAACCAATCCGGCTAATGGGGCCTACCGATGGAATCTCAACTGCTGCTTCGGGTCTAGTCACCTGCTTTCGGGTAGTCTGTCTGGGTCTTACCATTTCTCTTAGCTGTTGTGTTTGTAAATTTGAAAACAAGCAAGAGTGAGCAACTATAGCTCAGCAAGAAATATATGTATAAGGTAAGCAATATAACATTTCATATGATTAGCAGTTATTAAACTCGTTTGTATCAATCAGTTATAAAATCACTTGTCTTTGTTGATAAATTCTGAAGGTACAACAATACGTGCCCTTGTTTTCAAAATATACTTGCAGTTCTAGATACTGCATAAAGTCAACATCTTTCTCATCAAAATAGAACACTATCATCAACTTGGCACATAAGCCTAAGAAGCAGTGTCAGAGCATTTTTCCAAAGTGGAGGAATGGGACTTAAAGAAAAACATAAAACCTGACAGGGATTGACGATGATCAGTCGCCACATCCAAGTCCAATAATCCGCGGGTCTTCTCTACCGGTAGAAGGATAGAAACTACATCCGTAACTATCCTCGGGTGAAAACTACATCCGTAATCACCCTCGATGAAAACTACATCCGTAATCATCCTTCGGCAACAAGTGGGCCGGAATAATAATTGATGGACCGCCTGGCTCACGGCCGCTTACACATCCTGGGAATCGTTCGTCAACGGTTCCCACACCTGCCAGAGTCCCTTTTTCTTTTTCTTTTAAAAACTTGATTTGATTGAAAACTGAGTAGTTGAGGTCCAACATCAGTCGACCGATGATTCTTGAAATCGTCCAAGAAGCAGAACCTGACCGGGGGTTTTCGAAAATGTTTTGAGTTCGAAAGAGTTCGAGTTTGAAAGTATTAAAGGTAACTTGGATTAACTTTGTCTTTAAAATAATGAACAATAATTAATAAATGATATTTTTAAGATTTAATATTAATAATTAATAAATTAATTATTTAATAAAATAAACTTTAATCCAAGATAGGGTTTCGAGTATTTACGAAGATATAAAAATAACTACTTGAGTATACGATACTCCCCGAATGACCCTTCGGGTTTTCGCAGTCTAGTTACGATATAATAATATACCGCTCCCCGGTCAATAGTATATACGGACCGCTACGACCTCTATTGCTAGAGTCGTTGTCTGAGGAAAACATTTCAATCTAAGTTCAAGGGGTACAAACATATAGGGTTAAATCTCAAACTAGGGTGAGCAATTTGATACTAGCCCTCCACTTCAGTGAGCACTTTGAGATTTAACCCCAAACATATATGTACTTATACATCTCAATTGCATCAATACTTCGATAAACATAACATTTGATATGATTGAAAACTACAAACACAAGAGTGAAAGTCCTTGTATATGTAAGTTTGAAAAGTAAACTTGCCTTGGTGTGGTTGGGGTGGTCGAACGTGCGGAGTGGAACGATCTATACATAAGCAATAACCGTTCGTTAGTGCCTTAACAATACCTCTTTAATTACGGGGTTTTAGGGGGTACAAAATTAACTTAACGACTTCGTCTTATGACACTCTAGCCCCACTATAGGTTCATGTCATCACTCGATTACGCTCGTCACTTATTCGACTTAATTTAGTTACCACATCCGAGTCACGTCCATTACCCCTAGAATTATACTCCACTTAACGACTTTTTCCCTTGCACGAATTCTACTCTAGCATTTTTATTAAATTGAAAAATTCATATTTTAATCCAATTCTTTTTGGGTAGCCTTCCCCACTGCATTTCCTAGCTTCTCAAATTTTTCCATGATCCCACATAAATTTTTAGGGGTTTAAACAAGGTTCACAAGGGGGTCACTTAGTGCAGTCCGGAATCCAGAAACATATTTTACTTCTCCGGCCATAACTTAAAATCCATACATCACCTAGTCATGAACCTTATATTTTTGAAAACTAAATTCAAATACCTTTCCAATAATATATGGTAGGACCTCAGGGGACAAGATTTGGGGGTTCAAAACCATCTAACAAGACAGGTCAAGTTCCTGGAAAAACTCAGCATGCTTGTTTCACTTAAATCAACCAAGATTCTTACTTCCACAACACAACCAACATCTAATTCACCAAGTTCATACTTTATAACATTCATGGAGATACATATACTAACCACAATCATAAAAATCACAACCACAACACTAAAACTCAAGATCTATATCATCCATCACTTATACAACCAAGATTAACACCAATACACATGGATCTATCACCAAACATCATAAACAATACATGGCCAAGAGGGGTTAAGGCTTTTATACCTTCTTGAGTATCTAGGAGCCTTGGGTAAGCCTTAAAATTCTCAAGAACACCTTGAATGATCTACTACAATCCTTATAATCCAAGATCTATAAGAAAACTTAACATTGTTACTATTCACAATAACTTTAACATTTAATATCTTGAAAATGAATGGATGAAAGGGTTGGAATTCTTAGTATACCTTTCTTAGATGATGTAGAGTGCCTAGGAATTATGCCTTGAATTATGAATGAGGAGAAGTGGAAGAAAGAAAATTTCTTCCTTGGTTTTTCTTCTTGGCCGAGAGCTTTTGTTCAAGTGGGGGGAGAGTGTTTTGTGTTTTGTTTTTGTGTTGGTTGAAATAATTGTAAAGTGGTTGGGTGATATGTATTAGTGTATGTATATGCATGGTACAAGTCTAGGTATGGCCTCCATGTACTCTTGTCTCCTTGGAAAGTGGTGCAACTAGTTACACTACGCCATAAACAGCCTACGGTAACACCACGACTGTGTTACCTTAGACCCTAAAAAACGTTACCAAAGGCCAAAAAAAGGCTAAGGTAACACCTTAGCTGGGATAGTTTTGTTCTATGTAACCTTTGGGGTCTAAGGCAACACCGCGACACACATAAGCTAACATAGGGAAATTCGTTACCTTAGACCTATAAGGTAACACACTAAGCAATTCTATGGCAACACCAAATCTATGTTACAATAGATGCTATAATTTTAAAAAATTATTAATCAATTATGTGGGTCCCACATGTGGGCCCCACTTTGGTGGGACCCACCAAAATGGAGCCCACTTTGGTGGGGCATCCTTTGGTGGGACCCACATTTGGGACCCATAACTGTGCAACATGTTTTAGTCTATTGTAACACCTATGTTACCAACTGCAACATACCATGTGTTACCAAAGAATGGCTTTTGTAACATATATATAATACCTAAGGCAACATCCTGAGTTCAACATAATAAAAATATAAAGTTTAAATATTACATTTCCCTTAGAAAAACCAACAAACCAATTCACAAATTCAATGTAATTGACAAAATTACCAACAAAAACTAAATAATTTTGCGAGACCACAAGTTAATATTTTAGAATTAAGCTTAAATGATACTAACTACTTGAGTAAAATGTTAAATTTACATTCAAAAACAACAAATAAAAACTAGCCAATATCAAGAATACTTGCAATGTGCAAGTCCTTCAAAATCCAAGTTGCAACTTGCAGCTCCTGGACATCCTTCTTTATTAACTAGTGGCCATTCTGCAAAATCAAAATAAAAGAAATTAAGAAACCAAGCATGTTAAAAAGAAATAGAAATATCACAAGCAGATGTTGTCTAAAAGAAATCAGGTGGCTAGGTGGAATAGATCCAGAACATAACCATTCACAAGAGCAGCAGCAGCAGCAACTTGGTAAAAATAAATAGTAAACTCAGGAAGGGAGAAGCAGAAATCAATTCCACACATTAAAACTAACATCCAAAAGTTGCTTAAATAATCAAAAGTCACATCCTGCAATTTTGGATTAATAAAAACAGAACGCTTCTATTTAATTAACTGCAATTGATAGTATATCGTGACAGTATATATGGCTGTTGACAAGAATTAAAGAAAAACCAAGAAAAAGTACCTTTGTATCTTAGACTATGCAAAACCAGACTGCAGGTCAGCATGATCTTGACCCAGGATTGAGAAAATAGATGAGAAAAGCTGTTTCTACAATTAAGAAATGACATTGCTGCAAACAACAACCATATAAGAATACAGGTAACATATAATCAAGTGAATCGAAGGATATACTTTTAACGCATCCAGTTCTCTCAGGTGACTTCTGATCAGGAATCTATAACCAAAAGGCAAATGATATGAGAAGTATTTATGGTCAACCTTAGGGCAACAATAGACATGTGCGTCAACAGTAATTTGACGCACATATGCTTTCAGGTCCAAGAAGCAGAAGAGTAGAGGAACACAGGAAACAGATGTACTGGCATAGCATAAAATTAGAGGGAAGTATAACTAGTAAGTAACTTCCAGGACTTTCATATTCACAAAGCCAAAAGATAGATCATAAGATATTTTTGATCCTGTAACCCATTTTGACCAAGCTATGTTCTTCAATGCAAAGATTTGAATAAAATTTATACTCACTTTTTATTCCAACCCTGCAAATACGAGTCCAATGCAACATAACTATAAACTACTTTTTATTTAGCTTAATCTCAAATTTTAATGCATTAACTGAAATACATGTTATTGTAAAGAACGGAGAAAAATTTAGGAAAACTCAAAGTTACCCTTTTGACAACTGACTACGCAACCAAACGAAATCAGTAGTACTCTATAACTTTGTTTTGGACAAAACAAAATCATCACACCGAATCAAGAATTGACATCATATCTCAAAATAGAATTTACATACGTCAACAAAATCAACACGTCTGCCATCGGGTAACATGTAACATATCATAATTCTTCAGTTCTATTCATCTAAAAACAGAAAACACTACTCTATCAGCACTCAACACATACAATTACAATTACAAATCGAGAGACAGAGAGAGGGAAATATACAAATACAATTACAAATCGAAAACATAGAGAGAGAGAGAGACATATACAAATATATGTACAAATCGAAGAACATAGAGAGAGAGAGAGAAAGAGAAACACTCAATTTGTACGAGGAATTCCAAATTGAAACCCAACTGAACCCTAATTCCGTTGAACCCCAATTGAACCCGTGCCCCAATTGAACCCTAAAGCAGCTTGTAATGAAAGAGAGAGAG
Organism: Saposhnikovia divaricata; assembly: GCA_036435485.1. Taxonomy (NCBI): domain Eukaryota; kingdom Viridiplantae; phylum Streptophyta; class Magnoliopsida; order Apiales; family Apiaceae; genus Saposhnikovia; species Saposhnikovia divaricata. The sequence continues at coordinate 59,957,287 of CM071595.1, read as the reverse complement.
AGAGAGAGAGAGAGAGAGAGAGAGAGAGAGAGAGAGAGATAGAAAGAGTGTGTGTGTGCGTGTATGTTTGTTGAGAAAGTGTGTTTCCCGAACCATGTGACTGAGTGCGAGACTGAGTGTGAGATTGAGTGAGGGTGAGCAAAGCTTTTCCCCAATTGAGCGAGAGAGAGAGAGAGAGACAGAGAGGTGAGTGAGCTTGAGGAGAGAGGTGAGTGAGTGAGGTGAGAGAGAGTGACCTAATTATTTTTCCCCAATTTTGATTTGCCCGCTTTTTCCCCGACTTAAACCAATTTTGAGTTTTGACCCAATTTGATTTGCCCGCTTTCATTTTTGTTTGCCGCCAGCCAATCCCCATTTTCTTTTCAATTTTTCATTCGTTGCTTTTCTTTTTTTTCATTTTCTAATATTACAAAATTTATTAATTTTTTTATAAAAAAAAGTATGACAATAAAATTTATTATTTTAATTATTGAATAATAATTTAAATCAATTATACCTTGTTATTTTTTCCAATAATTTTATTAATGAATTAATCAAATTTTAATTTTTTTTGAATATTACTTCATTTTAATATATTTTAAATAAAATTTTTAAAAAATATATTAATATTGTAAAAATATAAATAATTCAATTATTTTATAGAATATTATTTTATAATAATAAATTCAGTGACTTGATTTAAATTATTGATATTCAAAATTTAATAATTATTAATTCGTTGGTTATAAATAAATTTTAAAAATATGTTAATTATACTCTAAGGTAACATAGTCCATGGTGTTACTAAGTTTAACACCTTCCACAGCTATGGTAACATACCTTTAAGGATATGGTAACACCAAAACTAGACTGTTGTGGTAGGTCCAAAATTTCATTGCTATGGTAACACCCAAGAAGGTAACACCCCCCCTTAAGTGTTGTAGAAAGCCATCTATGGCGTAGTGTTACTATTCCTCTTGCCATTTGGTACTACTAGTTTGCTTTTCCTAACTACTTAGTTGCATGGGACTTGCATGCAATACTACTCCTTGTATCATTATTCTTCTACCAATGCTTGTCACTTAATCTTTAATTCATATCGTATCTTAATTAATCTCTCGTAATAATATTTTGTCGCGTAGAGATTTCCCTAGTAATTCCTAAAGTACTTAATTGTGTAAATTCCCCGAATATCCATAATTCCTCGTCATAATCCTTAATAAATCTTTTAATACTCTAATCATTCTCAAATCCCAAGTTTTATAAATCTTACTAACAATAAGACTCTTGCCCTCAACAATCTTCCTTTTATCTTACATAGTGAATGTAACAACATAGTTTCTCAGACAATCAATTCCATTAAACAACAGGGATGACTAGAAAGGTTCCAAATTGACAATGTCACATGATATTATATAAAAGAAAATATTGCAAAAATTAAGGTTCTTACAGCCTCCCCTCCTTAAAAGGATTCCGTCCTGGAATCAGGTTGAAAACAGTTGGGGGTGCTTTTCACGCATCGTGCTCTCTAGTTCCCATGTTGATTCTTCGACATTCTGGTTCCTCCACAAAACTCTCACTAGTTTGACAACCTTGTTCCTCAGCACCTGTTCTTTTCTATCCATGATTTCTACGGGTTGCTCCACATAGGTTAAGTCTGGCTGCAGATCCACTTGATCATGTTCTATCACATGTCGGAAGTCGGTATGGTAGGGTCGTAGCATGGACACATGGAACATATTATGTACTTGCTGCAAGCTTGGGGGTAAAGCCAATTCATAGGCTAACTTTCCAACTCGTCTCAAGATCTCAAAAGGTCCAATAAATCTTGGGCTTAGCTTTCCCTTCTTACCAAATCTCATCAATCCCTTCCACGGTGATACCTTTAACATCACAAACTCTCCTACCTCATATTCTTTGTCCTTGCGGGTCTGGTCCGCATACTTCTTCTGTCTGTCTTGGGCCGCAACCAGCCGTCCTCTTATGAGCTCAATAGTTTCTCTTGTCTGTTGGACCAGTTCAGGCCCTAAAATCTTCCGCTCTCCAACTTCTTCCCAATACAAGGGAGACCGACATCTTCGTCCGTATAAAGCTTCATATGGGGGCATGCCTATACTCGCATGGTAACTGTTGTTGTAGGAAAATTCGATCAACGGCAAGTGGTCATCCCAACTTCCCTTAAAATCAATGGCACATACTCTCAACATGTCCTCTATGGTCTGGATGGTTCTCTCACTTTGTCCGTCTGATTGGGGATGGTATGCAGTACTCATGTTTAACTTGGTCCCCACACAATCCTGAAAACTTCTCCAGAACCTGGAGTTGAATCTTGGGTCTCTATCTGATACAATGATCACAGGAACCCCATGCCTAACCACAATCTCCTTTAAGTAAATATCTGCCAGTTTATCGACAGTGTATCTCTCGTTGATTGGAAGAAAATGTGCTGACTTGGTCAATCTATCGATAATTACCCAAATGGCATCATGATTAGTCTTGGTCCTTGGTAGTCCGACCACAAAGTCCATCGCAATATGCTCCCACTTCCACTCGGGTATCTCTAAGGGTTGCAATAATCCACTGGGCCTCTGGTGTTCGGCCTTTACTCTTTGACATGTCAAGCATTTACTTACCCACTCTGCCACGTCCTTCTTCATATTTGGCCACCAATAGTATTCTCTCAGATCTCTATACATCTTTGTGCCTCCAGGGTGAATTGAGTACCTTGAACTATGAGCCTCTTGTAAAATCTCGTCTTTTAATTCCTGAACATTCGGGATCCATATCCTAGATGCGTACCTCATAATTCCATTCCCGTCCTTTTCACACTTAATTTCCTCGCCAGTCAAAATTTTCTCCATCGAATTCTTTTCTTCTTCTATCTTCTTTTCCTGGCATAACTTAATCTTTTCCAATAGCAGTGGTTGGACTATTATTTCCATTAGACTCTCTTGTCCAATTCCTGGTAACCTCACCTCAATCTCCAGTTTCTCAAGGTCCTTGATCAATTCGTCCACCGACGTTATCATCTTGAGTTTCTCCTTTCGGCTAAGTGCATCGGCCACCACGTTGGCCTTCCCTGGGTGGTAATGAATCTCAAAATCATAATCCTTGATTAGCTCTAGCCATCTCCTCTGCCTCATGTTTAACTCTTTCTGAGTGAATATGTACTTTAAGCTCTTGTGATCCGTGTAGATTTCGCACTTTTCTCCGTAAAGATAATGTCTCCAGATCTTTAAAGCGAAAACTATTGCCGCTAATTCCAAATCATGGGTGGGGTATCTTATCTCGTACTCCTTAAGTTGTCTGGACGCATACGCAATCACTTTCCCATGCTGCATAAGCACACACCCTAAACCTTTATGGGATGCGTCGCTATAAATCACAAAATCTCCCTTATCATCAGGTAGGGCTAGCACTGGTGCTGTCACCAACCTCTTTTTCAACTCTTGGAAGCTCTCTTCGCATTTTTCAGTCCACAAAAACTTCTCGGTCTTGCGAGTTAGTCGGGTCAAAGGGGCTGCTATCTTGGCAAAGTCTTGGACAAACCTTCTATAGTAGCCAGCCAATCCTATAAAACTTCTTACCTCTATCGGAGTGGTTGGTGTCTCCCAATTTGATACAGCCTCTATTTTGGCTGGGTCCACTAGAATGCCTTGGTCACTAATCACATGCCCTAAAAACTGAACTTCCTTCAACCAAAATTCACACTTCGAGAACTTAGCGTACAACTTTTCTTCTCTCAATGCTCCCAATACAATCCTCAAGTGCTCTGCATGTTCCTCCTTCGTCTTGGAATAAATCAAGATGTCATCGATGAAGACTATAACACATTTGTCCAAGTACTTCTTGAAGACTCGATTCATTAAGTCCATGAAAGCTGCAAGGGCATTCGTTAACCCAAATGACATCACTAGGAACTCATAGTGTCCGTACCGGGTGCGAAAGGCCGTCTTTGGTATATCTTCTGGTTTAATCTATAACTGGTGATACCCGGTCCTCAAATCAATTTTAGAAAAATAAACTGCGTCCTTTAATTGATAAAACAGGTCATCTATCCTAGGCAGGGGATATTTATTCTTTATAGTCACTTTGTTCAGCTCTCTGTAGTCTATACATAACCTCATACTACAATCCTTCTTTTTCACGAATAACATCGGGGCTCCCCACGGTGACACACTAGGTCTTATCATCCTTTTATCCAACAACTCTTGTAACTGAGTGTCCAGCTCTTTCATCTCCACTGGGGCTAGCCGATATGGGGCTTTCGAAATTGGGGCCGTACCCGGAACTAAGTCTATAGCGAACTCGATGTCTCTATCAGGTGGTAGTCCGGGAAGATCATCCGGAAATACGTCCGCGAACTCATTAACTACAGGGATTTCCCGTAGGTTTGGTGCCTCCTTCTTGGTATCCTTCACATAGGGTAAATAGGCTTCGCATCCTTTACGTAACAGCTTCTTAGCTTGGATCATAGTCAGGAACTTTTGGCTTTGTCGTTTTCCACTAAACACTACTTCCTCGTCCCCTGGCAGTCTCAAACTTACTTTCTTCTTTACACAATCAATCTGGGCTCCGTGGGTTGTTAACCAATCCATACCTACTATTACGTCAAACTCTCCTAGTTTAAAAGGTATTAAATCTACCCGAAAGTGTCGTCCTTCTATTTCTAGGTCGCAACCTGGACATACTTGGTTAACAGGAATAATTTCATGATTAGCTATCTCTACTTACAGTCTGTCTTTCAATGGTTCAGTTTTAAGGCCTAACTGACATACAAAATCTAGAGATATGAAAGACTTGGTAGATCCCAAATCAAATAAAACATTTGCCTTAACTGAGTTGAGTAGTAGAGTACCTGCAATCACATCCGTGTTCCTCACGGCATCTTGCACCGTCATGTTAAAAGTTCTTGCAGTAGGGGCCTTGTTAGAAGCAGTTCCACTCACTCTCGATGCAGCTGGCCCAGAGGACATACATTCCCTCATTCGGTGCCCTGGTTTCCTACACTTGAAGCAATTACCTCCGGCACTGGTATTGTTACTAGTTCCTCAGCAGGCGTTAGCATAATGTCCTGTCAGCCCACACTTGAAACACTTCACATCCTGTAGGTTACACACACCCGCATGTTTCCTTCCACACTTATTGCATTCTAGGAGTAGGGCTCGGGATGGGGTAGAGTAAGACGATCCCTGTGGTCGGCCGCTCTGGCCCACACTCCAACTTTCAGCTCTCTTGGTTCCAAAGTTTCCGGTGGGTTGGGACGTCGTCCCTCGCTTAAATTTGCTCGGAAAGCTCCCACCCGCAGAATTTCCCTTCCGACTATCAAACTTCCTCTTCTTTCCTTCCCTCTCTTTCTGCATCTGTTCACTCCCAGCCTCAACAATTGATGCTTTCTGTACCAGGGTGGCATAGTCTGTCAGCTCAAGAACTGCCACACGATTCTGAATCCATTGCTTTAGCCCCAATTGAAACCTTCGGGCCCTCTTTGCCTCAGAGTTCACATATTCCGGCACAAACCTCGACAACTCAGTAAATTTGGCCTCATACTCGGCCACCGTCATGTTACCTTGCTTTAGTTCCAAAAACTTCAGCTCCATTTGTGTCTCCATGAACCTAGGGAAGTACTTCTCCAAGAACAGCTCGCTAAACCTCTCCCAGGTCACCATACCTCTTCCTTCCAAATTCTTCTTAGCTTCCCACCAATAATTTGCCTCACCCTTCAGAAGGTAAGTGGCGAAAACAGTTTTCTGCTCCTCAGCGACACCTAGTATCTCGAAAGATTTTTCCATTTCCTTCAGCCAGGCTCTTGCCTCGACCGGATCGGCAGTTCCTTTAAATTCTGGGGGTTTCAGGGATTTGAAGTTCCGGAAAGCATTTGCATTAGCATTGCTGGGTGGTTGCTGAACCGGGGGACGGTCCATGTTCTGCCTAAGTAGTTCCATGAATTGTTCCATAGGGCCTCCCCTTGGATGTTCCACCTCTCGGGTGTCATCACCAGCTTCTTCTTCGTCATACTCATAGTCATCAAACAAGTTATGATCGTTGCCCTCATCCTCACTCAGGTTCACATTCTCCCCTTCACGGTTCTGGTGGCCTCCGGTCCCATGGTGGCTACCCTGGCCTTCAGAACTGACCGGGTGAGCTCGAGTGTTCATTCTTCTGGGTGGCATGATTCTGATAATAAAACAAGAAATGGTTAGGGTTTTCCAATTACCTGACAGCGTTTACACGGGTCAGGAACGTATCGTTCCTCCTCATAAGGGTGGAAGTTGCAAAAGTTTTAATAACCCGATGCTGGAGATAAAACGTCAAAACATTTTTGGGGAAAAATCTCTATGGGTGCGAAAACATTTGCAAGAGTTTTCAAGATTTCAAACCTAAATTTTTATTTTTTATTTTTTTTGAAAAATTTATTTAAAAAAAATTTGTAGGAACAATTTTTTTTTTTAGGAAATTGTAGAGAACAATTTGAAATCGCATATCGTAAATTTGAAACAGCATGGTTGTATTTGTGGCTTGTAGCAATTGTATAATTTCACAGTTGTATATCAAAACAGTAAAGCATGGCATCGGAAAGTAAGGCAGTTGAGACAATATCAAGGAAACTGAGACTAAATAAGTACGGTACAAGGATTATCACAAGGTTTGGATGTTAGACCCAAATACATAGTTCCGATGTCAAAGTCTAGCAAAAGTGGAACAATAACAAGTACATCATCTGAATAGTCAGGGCTACACAAAAGTAGGGCTACATCCAAACATACTACCCGAAGTCACATCTACATATCTGTAGGTCAGTCTACTTATCCACTGGTCAGAAAGGATACCACTGCACAAGTCAACTATCCCGCAAAATTGACACACTAATGTCATCTGAACCTAGGGGACTGAGCTATCCGTAACACATCATGGGGCCGCACCACGATGGAGCAAGGTCCTCACTCGGGAAAATGCACGACGCACAACACGCCTAGCATCCCTAGCCTGGATCACTCCGCCCCCGAGGATCCCTAAACCAAGAATCCTCTCGCGACTCCTCCTCTCAATCCTATGAAGTCGAGCCCTAGTCCTCCTAGCAACAGCAGTCCTCATCTAAGCCTGGATCCTCAAGCGCGCCTCGCGCTCCTCCACTAGTGCTCGCCTCACCTCGTTAAGTCTGGCCTCTGCAGAGAGTAAGTCTCGGGTCAGGAACTGCACCACGTAAGCGTGCTCAGTACCCGACACTGGGGGTAGGTCCATCGGCGCAGGTGGTATGACAGGAACAATAGCAGGTGCAGTAGCAGGAGCAGGAGCAGGGGTAGGGTCAAGCTCCTCCTCTCCAAAAGTATCATCCTCGGAGTCACCGTCCGATTAAACAGGGCTCGATGACTACGGAGAAGGTGGGGGTGACACAACACGACCCTCACCGGATCTCACACTCTCCTCATCAGTAGCTACAGGAGATGGGGTAACAGGCTCTGGCTCAGGCTCAGGCTCAAAGGGCTCCTCAACGGGATTCTCATCATCAGTATCTCCTATCAGCGTAATCCAGGGGCCAAGCTTAGAGTCAGCACCCATATCCTCCTCAGGATCCTCGGTATCTCGCATCAGTGCCTCATCATGCTCTCTCTCGAAAGCCTCAGGGTCTGGTATCTCCTCCATCGACACAAGGGAAATAAGGTGGGTCACTAACCATAAAGAAAGGTTTAAGGAGTAGTTCCCTCACGGGCCTTAAAGTCAGGGCTATATCCGATAACCCAACTGCAAACTCGATGAGAGTTCTAAGTATTATTAGGGTTGTTATTAGGGTTATTGTGATTGTTATTATTATTAGGGTTGCTTTCTTAAATTACTATCGTTTCTGAGAACTGTAACCTCACTCTGATACCATTTCTGTGACGCCCCCAGATCCAGGGTCGGAGATCTAGGCGCTCACGGTCCATTTTCCATTAATAACATACCTGTTCTTGCACATAATATATAAAACAGCCATCGACCCCACAATAAACTCACACCGCACACACACACAGAGGTTAGAGTCTCAGAAACGTCATACACTTGATTAAGCAAAAGTAAAAGTTTCAGAGTTATTACAGACCGAATTAAATAGCATTTATCCTACCAGCAACACTTCGATAGGAAGCGGAGTTGGCGGCTTGAATGTTTGTTACGGTACACTGCCTTGCACAGGTCATACTTATAAATAAAACGTACTAACAAAAGTTACCAACCAATCCGGCTAATGGGGCCTACCGGTGGAATCTCAACTGCTGCCTCGGGTCTAGTCACCTGCTTTCGGGCAGTCTGTCTGGGTCTTGCCATTTCTCTTAGCTGTTGTGTTTGTAAATTTGAAAACAAGCAAGAGTGAGCAACTATAGCTCAGCAAGAAATATATGTATAAGGTAAGCAATATAACATTTCATATGATTAGCAGTTATTAAACTCGTTTGTATCAATCAGTTATAAAATCACTTGTCTTTGTTGATAAATTCTGAAGGTGCAACAATACGTGCCCTTGTTTTCAAAATAAACTTGCAGTTCTAGATACTGCATAAAGTCAACATCTTTCTCATCAAAATAGAACACTATCATCAACTTGGCACATAAGCCTAAGAAGCAGTGTTAGAGCATTTTTCCAAAGTGGAGGAATGGGACTTAAAGAAAAACATAAAACCTGACAGGGATTGACGATGATCAGTCGCCACATCCAAGTCCAATAATTCGCGGGTCTTCTCTACCGGTAGAAGGATAGAAACTACATTCGTAACTATCCCCGGGTGAAAACTACATCCGTAATCACCCTCGATGAAAACTACATCCGTAATCATCCTTCGGCAACACCTGGGCCGGAATAATAATTGATGGACTGCCTGGCTCACGGCCGCTTACACATCCCGGGAATTGTTCGTCAACGGTTCCCACACCTGCCAGAGTCCCTTTTTCTTTTTCTTTTAAAAACTTGATTTGATTGAAAACTGAGTAGTTGAGGTCCGACATCAGTCGACCGATGATTCTTGAAATCGTCCAAGAAGCAGAACCTGACCGGGGGTTTTCGAAAATGTTTTGAGTTCGAAAGAGTTCGAGTTTGAAAGTATTAAAGGTATCTTGGATTAACTTTGTCTTTAAAATAATGAACAATAATTAATAAATGATATTTTTAAGATTTAATATTAATAATTAATAAAATAATTATTTAATAAAATAAACTTTAATCCAAGATAGGGTTTCGAGTATTTACGAAGATATAAAAATAACTACTTGAGTATACGATACTCCCCGAATGACCCTTCGGGTTTTCGCAGTCTAGTTACGATATAATAATATACCGCTCCCCGGTCAATAGTATATACGGACCGCTACGACCTCTATTGCTAGAGTCGTTGTCCGAGGAAAACATTTCAATCTAAGTTCAAGGGGTACAAACATATATGTACTTATACATCTCAATTGCATCAATACTTCGATAAACATAACATTTGATATGATTGAAAACTACAAACACAAGAGTGAAAGTCCTTGTATATGTAAGTTTGAAAAGTAAACTTGCCTTGGTGTGGTTGGGGTGGTCGAACGTGCGGAGTGGAACGATCTATACATAAGCAATAACCGTTCGTTAGTGCCTTAACAATACCTCTTTAATTACGGGGTTTTAGGGGGTACAAAATTAACTTAACGACTTCGTCTTATGACACTCTAGCCCCACTATAGGTTCATGTTATCACTCGATTACGCTCGTCACTTATTCGACTTAATTTAGTTACCACATCCGAGTCATGTCCATTACCCCTAGAATTATACTCCACTTAACGACTTTTTCCCTTGCGCGAATTTTACTCTAACATTTTTATTAAATTGAAAAATTCATATTTTAATCAAATGCTTTTTGGGTAGCCTTCCCCACTGCATTTACTAGCTTCTCAAATTTTTCCATGATCCCACATAAATTTTTAGGGGTTTAAACAAGGTTCACAAGGTTCACAAGGGGGTCACTTAGTGCAGTCCGGAATCCAGAAACACATTTTACTTCTCCGGCCATAACTTAAAATCCATACATCACCTAGTCATGAACCTTATATTTTTGAAAACTGCATTCAAATACCTTTCCAACAATATATGGTAGGACCTCAGGGGACAAGATTTGGGGGTTCAAAACCATCTTACAAGACAGGTCAAGTTCCTAGAAAAACTCAGCATGCTTGTTTCACTTAAATCAACCAAGATTCTTACTTCCACAACACAACCAACATCTAATTCACCAAGTTCATACTTTATAACATTCATGGAGATACATATACTAACCACAATCATAAAATTCACAACCACAACACTAAAACTCAAGATCTATATCATCCATCACTTATACAACCAAGATTAACACCAATACACATGGATCTATCACCAAACATCATAAACACTACATGGCCAAGAGGGGTTAAGGTTTTTATACCTTCTTGAGTATCTAGGAGCCTTCGGTAAGCCTTACAATTCTCAAGAACACCTTGAATGATCTCCTACAATCCTTATAATCCAAGATCTATAAGAAAACTTAACATTGTTACTATTCACAATAACTTTAACATTTAATATCTTGAAAATGAATGGATGAAAGGGCTTGGAATTCTTAGTATACCTTTCTTAGATGATGTAGAGTGCCTAGGAATTATGCCTTGAATTATGAATGAGGAGAAGTGGAAGAAAGAAAATTTCTTCCTTGGTTTTTCTTCTTGGCCGAGAGCTTTTGTTCAAGGGGGGGGGGGGAGAGTGTTTTTGTTTTGTTTTTGTGTTGGTTGAAATAATTGTAAAGTGGTTGGGTGATATGTATTAATGTATGTATATGCATGGTACAAGTCTAGGTATGGCCTCCATGTAATCTTGTCTCCTTGGAAAGTGGTCAACTAGTTACTATTCCTCTTGCCATTTGGTACTACTAGTTTGCTTTTCCTAACTACTTAGTTGCATGGGACTTGTATGCAATACTACTCCTTGTATCATTATTCTTCCACCAATGCTTGTCACTTAATCTTTAATTCGTATCGTATCTTAATTAATCTCTCGTAATAATATTTTGTCGCGTAGAGATTTCCCTAGTAATTCATTAAGTACTTAATTGTGTAAATTCCTCGAATATTCATAATTCCTCGTCATAATCCTTAATAAATCTTTTAATACTCTAATCAGTCTCAAATCCCAAGTTTTATAAATCTTACTAACAATAAGACTCTTGCCCTCAACAATCTTCCTTTTATCTTACATAGTGAATGTAACAACATAGTTTCTCAGACAATCAATTCCATTAAACAACAGGGATGACTAGAAAGGTTCCAAATTGACAATGTCACATGATATTATATAAAAGAAAATATTGCAAAAATTAGGGTTCTTACAGACATTGTAATAAATAAAAAATTCAATATGTCAATATAGTAAATATAAAAATCATTCAAGACGTCAACATGTTATAACACCATAATTCAATACGTTATTATAATAAATCAGAGAAAATTACTTCTGATAATTATTCAAGATACGTCAAAATTTGTTTTAGTGAACGCGTGAATATCTTTTAGTATATCATGATCATTGATATTATGTCCGATATAAATTTTTTTAACGACATTTAAGATAAATATCTCCATATATTTTTATTTTTGATAAGTGTATCACAATTATAATTATATTAGACTTGATACAATATATTAAATTAATTAAAATTATCTCAATTTACTAACCCTATTTACATGATCATATCATTCACACTAATGATAAAATCATAATCATGATTAGATATATATTTTTCCCTAGAAATTTGCATTATATCAAGTTGTTTGTTATCCTATTTTTATGTTGCTGATCAATGTGATATCTATATATGATATACAATATATTTCTCTATACTAAAACACAAAGCATATTCACGCTAGACATTATCATTGAAACATATCAGGTCATCAGTTGCTTGGCCTTTTTCTGTAAAGTGTTAAACTTTATACCATCAAATTCCTCCAATCTGTTTTTTAATTGTTTTTAGTTGGTTTCACAGGAATGGCTATGTACGACCGAATTTCTTTGCTTGATCGAACAAAGACAACATGAACAATTAGAGTTCGTGTGAGCAGGCAGTGGCTTTCATGGGCCAATAATGGGGACATTTTTCAAGGATCCAACCTTATTCTTTTAGATGAACATGTAAGCCTAATTTTATATCATGATTTATTATTTATCATCCCCAGTCAGCTTATGATTATCCATTTACAGAATCATCAAATTCATGCTTTCGTTAAAGGCGATATATGGAACATTATTGGAAATCAAATCGTTGAAGGAAATGTATATGTTGTGTCAAACTTTATTGTCAAAGTTGCTACCGAAAGTTTAAGGCCAGTTCATTCAGACATGTCTATCATGTTTACTAATTGTACCATTGTGCAACCTGTCATCAAGGACAACTTTATAATTCCTATGTACAAATTTAATTTTTCTGAATTGGGAGATTTGCCTGCTATTTTTAGCACGTTTGAAGAAAACCGAAGTCCGTTGTACTCTATAGGTATATCTTTCTAATTAGATGCATTCATGAAATTGTGGGAAATTTTCTTAATACACATTATATATCTTTATAATTTACTATTTCATGTAGATGTTATTGGAGTGGTACAAGATCTTCAGCATCCAGATATGGTCCAAACTATATATGGTGGCAAGTTATTAGTAGGTTTTACAATTACGGATGGAAGGTGATAAAATTGTCAATCATTTTTGTCATAAGCTGGCTTCAACAAATTTAAGCAGAAAAAAATATTAATCTCTACTGTTTATAGGTCTTCGGCAAAAGTTAATGTTTGGGATGAACATATCGCATCTATTGATAAATTGTTTCAACATGGCCTGCAGTCTCCTATTATTGTAATTCTTGCCAGTACTAGACTTTGTAAGTTTGAAGGTAAGTTGATATTTTAATACTGAGCGAGTAATAATTTTTTTTTTTTCCTTTTTGCACGCGATTGAATATTATAGCATGACATATATATTTTTTATGATAATTAAGGTACAATTGAGGTCTCTACTATTCCTTCCACAAAGATCTACATTAATGAGCATACTGGGCATTTTCTTTTCTTTAGGCAGAGGTAACACTTATATTATTAATATCTTCCTTTATCCTGGGGAATTTCTTATCTATATATTCTTTTATGTTGAAGTATAGAACAACAATAATTATTTGTATTATTTTATAGGATTCAACGCGAAGGATTTCAACCTCAAGGACATCTTTATTGAGATGATGTGCGGACAGCAACAGACGCAAATTGTGTCTTTTGTTTTGCACCCATTTACTATTTCTGAAATAAAGCATTTGTAGCATTAGTGTCATTCCGACTATATTTCCAAGTTTTGTAAGAAATTTTACGATTATGAGAATGTATCCAAGAATTCTCAAACGGTTAATCATGGTACTTATGTGTACATTTCCAAGATAATGGATGACACAAATCAAAAATCATAACTTATAAATCACTTATGATTTTTGATTTGTGTCATCCATTATCACCATTGTTTTAAATAAGTACACATAAGTACCATAACTTATAAATCACTTATGATTTTTGATTTGTGTCATCCATTATCACCATTGTTTTAAATAATGGTGATATTCCAACTTCTTTCAAAAGACCTGAAGATGACAGCATCTCCTTTTTTCCAATCTCGATTATCAATCTTAATGTTAGGAGGTATATGCTGCACAACATATAAAGATAATTGAGAAATCCGACAAAATGTACAAAGACTTAATATGTATATTATACTATTGCAACTTGATATAATTGAGGCCTCCATAGTGAACATAGACTTAATAATACATGTTGGATAAAATTTAAATTTGAACAATAGGCAACATACCATTCCATGACATCTCCCATTCATGTTGCAGGCAATCAAGCGCTTGGAGAACTGGTTTTCAACAGCATCTTCCGCATTCTCTATGAAATCAACATCCACAATCTCCATTGCATCAGGTATTGCATGGTCGATATCATCAGTTTCCACAAAATTGATCAAAGTATGGCGACTAACATTGTCTGTGGGAAATTCTTCATGAGTAACTACATCCATAAGTTTTGTATAATCTACAAGAGTCATATACAAAGAATGATGATGTTATTTTGCAAGAATTTTTAGATAGAAAGAAAACCAAAAAAGTATATTACAGCACATACCCAAATCCAAATTTGGATCTCTATGACCTTCCTCAAAAAGAAAACAGTTTTCAAACTTCTCAAGTCCACAATTCTTTCCTGGTTTAGAATAAATGATTTCCATCCCATTATTCTTAAAAATTCGTGCACAGAACACCCCATCCATTTCAAAACTAAAGTGTATAGTGTCAAATGCAGCCAGATTAAAATGGTTAATCACTTTATCCAAACCATAAATAATCCTGAATTTATCATTATATCCTACTTGCCACTCCATTCCATATATTAAGATCGTTTGAACACCAGAAAGAGATCTTTCTGTTTCCACTCTAATCAATGCCGGCAATTCCTATTTGACGGAAAATTCATATATAGTCAATTAATATGTTCATGTTAAATAAAAGAGTTCAAAAAAATAAATCACTTCCACATACAACATATCCATGCTTAAGTGTTGATTCAAGCAGAATTTTGTAGAATGATCTTCTTCCATCTCTCACCCCTATTTCACATTTTTAATGTTGATAATTTGTATAAATAAAATGGACAGCACATTGATAATCCATTGTGTACGCACGTATAAAATTTGATAATTTATCTTCTTCTTTCTCCAATTTTAGCTCTTCCTTTTTAAAAATGCAGATATGAACAACATCCAGAGCTTCTGCTACATTCAAATTTATAACATCACCTGTTGAAATGTTTAACTCTTTCACAAACTTATACCATCCATTTCCAAATTTGCATGATCCACCATCCCAACGAAGCTCTATCTTCCACATCATCCTACTAAGAGTGAGAAAAATTGTATCCATTCCTGTCCAATTTTTGTAAAGGTCCTTTAAATATTTGTGCAATTCCTATAAAATATTATTGGTTATTGATATAATAAAAAGAAAAACGTAATTTTAGAATGTTTCAGACTTAACAGATAAATCTGATGAAAGAATTAAGTCCTCACCAGATATTGCCTTGCCTGTTTCTTTTCTACTCCATTCACCTGTATCTTGAATATATCTGTATCATTCTTGGCCGCATTATAGGATACCATTCCAATATACTTTTCAATTTCTAACTTATCACGAGCATAAACAAATTGATCCATCCTCAAATGTCTTGAGTTTTCATTTTTGAAAAAATGATCAGGCTGAATAGTGGGATTAACCATAGAGGTAGCTGTATGTTTGTAACCTTTAATAGAAAAGTTACCACGTCCGAAATAGTCAAAGATTACCACTGAGCACATTCTTAGATCATAGTAGGTTAAGAAGTCATATAGACCACGGATTTTTTTCCTGTCTTTATCAAAGATTGCATTCCATATTATGTTGTTACATTTAATAAATTAATGATAATAAAGCTTTCCACCAAATTGTTCAAGGAAAGCTGAAGGAATCCTCTGCAAATAAAGAAATATAGACGGTTATACTACTATTTAACATAGGCAAGATATATTATTTGTAATCCCAATTTGTCTTACAAATGATCCGTCTTCATCTCTTTCCACATTCGCAGAAATAAAACTTGCCAATGGCTTGCGATTTTCAACTAAACATTCAATTATATAATTAGACATGATAAGACAAATAAGGTTGCTTACTTGCAGATTACAACTTAAATCACAGCTTTTTTACCTATTGTTCAAACATCTCTCATTTTCAGAAAATTCGGAATTGTCTTGATTTGCATTTAAATTAGATATAATGAAAAAGCAGGAAAATATTCATGAATCTCCACTATGTTTAAAGCACTACTTCACATAAATTTCCGAAAAAATCGACAAGTAAATCCGAGTGTATTTCATGTGGTTACTACATACCACTAAAATCACCGGTCTTATGCAATTTAAAAAATAAAGCTTTAGATTATGCATGTTAAACAATCAGTTGAGTAGATTGTTATATATGTCGAAGCATTACAACTCATAAATCAATGTCCTGTTTTTTTACAAGAATCATAAAAATCAAAGAATGTCCATATATTCTAAAGAATCTAATACATGCAAAAGAAATAGCAATCCAATTACTAATTTGTCAATACCTATTTCGAACATCTTTCATTAAACTAAACATGATAAACAACCTCATACATGCAATAAAGGTAAACTAAAACAAATTTACCCATTCTACTTCTATCTACTAAATGTAGTGTTCGAACAACCTTAACTAAAAGATTGAAAGTTTGTTGTACATATTCATCTTTGCGATGAACAAAAACCTAATATCATCTATCGAATAAATACGACCTATTAGACACAGGTGAAGCAAATCTACTAACCTCCATTAGGTTCGTCGTTGTAGCTGTCTTGATCGTAGTGTACTTTTTTTCATCAATCACCAATTTCAGTTTGCATAGTAAACTCTTACACTCGCTGATAGGAGAGAGAGACTTAAGTAGGACTTAATTGAATTTTGAGGTACCGACAGAATTAAGTAGGATTTTTTGGGCTTAATTGTGATAGATACATACATTTCCAAATTTACTAATTTTTACTTTAAAAACTTTTGAAAATTAATTATAAATTTAAATAATTTTCTTATTTTCTTATTTATAGTTATAAATCTGATTATTATTATATGATAATTTTAGTTAATATTAATGAGCAAATGTTTGTATAGCTACATAATATTAAAGTGAGACTTATTTGATATCGATACACCCGTATCCATATTTAATAATTTTTAGGTTTAACAATTGTGAAAATTATTTTTAGAATGTGATTGTAAATTAATGTATTATAATATTTATAAAATTATGTTACTATATTGAATTTTTAATGAATATTAATTAGCAAATCAAAATTTTGCTTCATTAGAAAATGAGATTCATTGTTAAAATCATGAATTATCTTTGTTTAATTCCTTTTCATATAATAAAAATATATCTAAAGACAAATTTTACAAAATTATATAAGTTAAATATCATGACCTGTATTGTGAAAAATCTCAATTACTTAGATAAGTTTGAGTTGACATTCTATTAATTTTAAGTATGAGTTGTGTATATAAGTTTTTATGTTTTTTGACGATAGAGGTGATGATATTTAAATTAAATAATTTTGTGAGAAATTTTAACATAGTTATATTTATACCGATAGATAATTTACAATTTTCATTACAATCACATTCTACATATAATTTATTTCCAATCACATTCTACATATAATTATTTTTCACAATTTTATTATTTTAAATTTCAAGTGATAAAACAAAGTTTTATATTTATAAAGTTTCAAATACAATTATTTTATAATTTATAGATTCATTACAAATTAATTTTTCTAAAGAGAATGCACAATATTATTTAACATTACAAGGCATTTCATTTCACACAACAAACTCAATCTTATTGATTTAAATTTTAGAGAATCCAAGTCATGATTAATTTTAGATTTGCAAGTTAAAGATCTACATACGTTATCTAATAACATAGGCTACATTATTACATGAATTTAAAGGTATAAAAAATCTTTTGGGAGATCAACAGTCTCTTTGCATGCAAGCTGGACAGACAAGCACATTTACCCATCTGCTGCTCCATCTTCTCGCATTCTCCAAGACAGACTATACACTGCTTTGCTCTTTCATTTTACATCTTTCTATCAGAAATTTTAGGCTATCATTATTCTAAATCTCTAATCAAAATGCTTCAGAATCTTCATTCAGATATTGTTGCGTTGCTTTTTTCATTCATCGTAATAGATGTAGGAGATTTCAACAGTTTTGTTAAGTGTCTTATGGCATGGGTCATTAAGCAAACTACTCCTAGAATCAGAAATGTTCTTGAAAGGCTTAACTGGGATTCTTTGTATCAGTTCCATAACTATCCTATAGAGGTTACATGGGACCAGTTTCATGGTTTTATCACTTTTGCTATTAGACATAACGTGGAACAAGCTTTGTATTACAATTCCATTCGGTGCTTATTCTTGAATCAGAATGTTACACATCATCTTGATGTTCTATCCTCTCTATGAGGTAACCATTTTCCTTCTCATTTTTGCTTCATTTTTTTAAAGCAATAAACAGACCCTTTCATAGAGATGAGATTGTTCAAGAGATGCATGAACTTCTTAATCAGACACATTTGAGATCTATGATAATTGGACTTATTAAGTTTCTCGAAGAAATGTATTGTTTTTTGTTTGAGAAGGATTATCTTTTGCCGATTTACAAGTTTTGCCCAAATGCAAGAAACAAACGACCAATGTATCAACTCGAAGGTCATCCTCTTGGAGATGAGTTGTGGAACTCACTATGCGATCAAACAGTTGAAAGTAGTATTTGCCATAAAAGTCAAGAATATGGAAGATGTTTGGCAATGGCACATATGTGGAATACCAATTGTGCTTATTGCAAAATGCAAATCCTGTTGTTCAAAATTCTCCTTTCTGCTGTTGTTGATTAAAAATTTAATGTAAATCCGTATGATAACTAATTGCTGTTTTGATGAATTTATTAACAGTTTGTTTTATGGATGTATGTTCTATTTACTCTAATATATTTACTCAACATCTCTGATTGTAGACACTGATGCATATTTGCCTTAAGTCCGTCAATATATGTTTTGTTTATGTTAAATTATGTTGCATGTTGTTTTAATGTATATAATGTTGAGTGATATATGCACAATACACTAATTATAACATGCATTCATCATATAGCCCAAAGTAACCAAGGATAGATAGCTATCATTAAGAAAGGAAGAAGACAACTTAATATATAGATGGATCAGAATTTTGAAATGATATTTCCAGGTTATCTATTTGTTGGACTGTACAATTGAAGTTGTAGATTTCTTTATATTTTTATGTTCAGTTTCATGTAATCTAAGAGTGTATATGAGAGTGTAAATGGCCAAATCCGTATAGAGAGATTGTCTTAATTTATCACATTCAATTCCACACTGTGTCCTGCTTCTGCATCTGGTATATCTGTTTAATATATTGACTAATGTTCCTGGTGCATTTTGAATAAGCTTTCAAATTGTAGCTTAGTATTTTCCAAATTAAGCTATAGAATACAACATTCAACAATAGATGACAAACTTCAACAAAGTTAGAATATTACATAGACTACATCCTAAAACTTAAGATGGATCGGACTTTTAAATGATAGTTCCAGATGGTGATTTTTTGGCCTGGACATTTGAAGTTGTAGACTTATTCCTGTTTTAATGATGAATGTGATGCAATTTGAGACTTTATATGAGACTGCAAATGGCCAAATGCATATAGAGAGATTGATCTCCATTTATCAAATTTCACCCCACAATGTCAGCTGCTCCTGCTTCTGCTATCTTTGTTTTATCTTTTGATTAATTCTCCTGCTGCATTTCCAATTAAGGTTTCAGAGTGTTGTTTAGTTACTAACTAATTAAGCTATAGAATACAACATTCAACAATAGAGAACATGAATAAGTCATAGGAACTTAGGATAAAACAGATAAAGTGTGTACTTCGACAATAGTACACAAATTTGGATATATTACAGCAGCCTCTTCCTAGACTTACGAGAATAACTAAAAATTAAGGTTCATACAATATAGAATTTGTAAATAGTACCAATGCATATTGTTAAATTAAGACTCATAACAGAACTATATATTACGTGTGAAATCCACAAGTCCTGCGCTCATTTTTGCACGCTGTTCCTCCACTTCATCAGCCTTAGTCAACCAGTCATTTAGCTTTTGTGTCCAATGTGATTCAAATTTCTTGAATCCTGTTAACATCTCTTCCACGAGCATTCGAAACTGTTTCAAATGCCCAACAAGAGATACCTGGGTATCTTCTACAAATCTGCGTTCTCTTCCTAGATAAGAATTGTCAACTTGAACTCCTTGTTGTGAAGATTTGCCAGTCGATACATGTTGATTTCCTGTCAGCACCTCTGTTATGTTCCTACATTTTAAAACCATATGCACATTGTTATAAAGCAGAAAATCAAAACATCAGGATAATGTTTTTTCATAGCTATGTACATGTATTTTTCCTCGATTCCAATCGTTCGAGCAAATAGTTCTGTCTGCCTCTCCTCCATGCTCTTGAAAAACAAGTCGAAATCTACATTTTCTAAACGAATATCTTCGTTTAAATCTGATGTTATTCAAGTCATTCACCAACAATGACTTGATGTTTGAGTACCTTCTCCTTTTGGCTGATCTTGATGAACTCATTGCTTTTGATACTAAGTAATAAGATAACCTTATACAACAATGATAAGAAAACCTTATAGAACAATGATGATTGTTCCCCTTTGAATAATTGAATTTATAAACATTTGATTAACTGGCAAAGATATTGGTTGGTTTTTTAACTTCCACGTTCTTTGACATGTTCTACACTAATCCATTATGAATTTCTTTGATCTTTGCATATATATGTTTTATGGTCAGTTTTTTAACCAACAGAGATATTGGTTGGTTTTATTAGTTCCACGTTTAAATTTAACTGCTCATCATTTTTTTTAATTAGGTATCTTTGTTATTTTTGTGAGTGTTCTTCTACACTTTTTGCACCTTTACATCTTACTTTATATTATTTGCGAACTTTATAGGAATTTTTTGAAATTTTTGTTGTAATTTATAGAATAATTTTTTAAAAAATTAACAAGCGAACTGTAAACTAAAGTAAAAAATATTACTGTGAAATTTGAAATATATGTTTTGTATTATAATGAAAGTACAGCTTAAATTGATACTTAAATTGATATTTCGATATTGAAATTTTAATTAATATTTCATAAATAATTCACATTTTTACTTTGTATAGTTAGTAAATGAGGTTCACAGTTAAAATCATTATTTGTCTTTGTTTAAATCATTTTTCTATAAAATAAATATAACTGTATTCACAATTTTTAAAAAATTATTTAATTTAATTTTGTAATTATTCAATTACAATATTTTTTAACAAAATTATTTGTTAAAATGAAGTATCCATCTGGTCGAAACAAAACGCGGCTAAATATAATTTTGGAGATACTTACATTAGCAATTTATTAAACACATAAACTAATTTTCATGTTTTGCTCTTTGCGCACAAACCAACATTTTAAGTGTAATTAGCATTAGCAGTGTAAGCATTTTGCAGAATAAATTACTTTATGATCCATCATTTTTTTTGAAGGATTAATCGACTTATGCATTTACTTAACCTGAGAGAGAACCTGAATTAGTTCTTGCTATATGTAAAGATGGAAAAACTATGCTTCTGGCTAACCTGAGAGAGAACCTGAATTTGAGAAAAGCAGATATAATAGAGCAAACATGAAGTTTACTTAGACATATATCAACAAGAGTGGACGATAAAAGATGAAGCCTAATTTAGCAAACAACTCCCAATAGTCATAACCATGTAATAATAGTACCTAAGGTTACAATGTCATTCATAAGTAATTGACAAAATCATAATCCAATATTTCACTACCATTACTAATAAGATAGTGTTACTTTTAGTTTAACTGACCAATAGTGCATTTACATAAATACTTAATTCCTAGGATTAACTTCAATATCAAAGACAGCATTGTCGCCTTCCTCGCGTAAAGTGAAACGCAAATTGTCATTGCGCTTCAGTTCCTGATCTTTGATAAATTTGTTCTTCACCAAATATCCACCATTTCATTGCATAATTAGATTAATAATAAAGTTGCAGGCATAATTTTTAACGGATATAGAGGAAGGACTAATGCAAATCAATTTGTAAAACAGCTCAATCATGTTCATCTTCAAACAAATTAAATGTCAAAACTTGGTTAGGCTTTAGATGATTGTCCTTCGCAAATTTATTCCACCCCGCAGAAAATCTCGGCAATCCTTTTGAAAGCACTAATCCAACGGCCCATTCTCCATTTTCTGTTATAAGCATAACCTGTTCGTTTGCTATCCATTGACGGTCATGAGGAGTTATAGTCTTCGGAATGTACTGAAAGTAAACAGATTGTAATATAGTTTAACAGTTACGCTAATAAATTAGATTACAGTAACGTAATAATGTAAAGAGGATGTGTTGAAATTGTACCACTCCATGGAAGGTACTGTTGACATTGGATTTATTCATCACTGCTGTAAACTCTTGAGGAACAATATCTATGTTTTGTTCCGGTTCTTCAATATCATTACCATCATCTGCATTATTGGCTTCGGTTTCATTTATGTCTTCACTGTTGCCGTCTACATTAACATTATTATTAGTATCCATTTATAAAATAAAAACAACATAAAAATGTAAAGTTGGCATCAGAACTGAATGCATGTAAAAATCCAAAAATCAGAGGTTTTACCAGCATTATCTCGAAGTTGCTGAATTGACATTTCAACCCTTGACTTATCAAACAAGACAATATCAAATTGTCCACTTCCCCAATATGTACACATTATGACATCATCTATGTCAAGTTTAGTGTATCTGACCAGATCCGTAAGACCATATAACAAACTCGAACTTTTCGAATATCGGTATTCGAATAGTTTTCCATATGGCAGAGCACAAAGAATAGCTGGAGGAATCATTTTACCAAAACGTTTGAAAAATGGGTCTGGTATATCCTGATTAGACAGACATTATTAATATTATATAGTCGTCTAACTATAGCTGTAGAATTATCTAACATATGTACTAACATAGGCATAAGAAAATAATAAAGCAACTATTCACAGAAAGAAAACTTAGTGTAACTCATAATTTCTCCATCAAGAACTGTACACTCATCAGCAAATGTGATAAACTTCCACCCAATCCCATTAATTGTATATGTTAATAACAAATTAGTCAAAATATATTAGATTTAATAAATGTGATATTTTAGAAAAGCTTAATAATTAGTAAGATATTAATGGTAAGAAATGATATACCTTGATGGCAAAATGTATGGCAATCATAATTATTTGGTAACATGTACTCTATTTCTGATCCGAATTCATCTAATATGTATACCAAGAACATTCCAGCACCCTTATAAGAAAACACCACGATTGACCCAGGCCCTCTTTTACACTCATTGATTAAATCAGCAAAATTGGCCAAAGCTTGAATATCCTTTCGGTATTGGACATAAATCCTGCGACCACTTGGTAGCTGTAACCGAACTTGAAAAGGTATCTCCTCTACTAATTCAGAAACTAATTTTTCTGGTAAAATCTGTACAAATATTGAATAAATTAAATTCAAAATAAACAAATATAACAGTCAATCAAATTTACATTGCCGAGAGTAAGATATTTACGAGAACATCACTCGCAAATTTATCAACATCCATCTAAACGTAGGTAATTTGAGTTATCAACAGCCATCTAAACATAGCAATCAGAAATGTAATTAGTAAATTATATAGTTTGCAAATTTATTAAAAATCTTAGCAAGAAATTGTATTTATTAATTACGTCTTCCTCTTTTCCATTCTCGCCTTTGTTCTTTCCAAGTTGCTTATATGAATTACAAAAATATAGCAAAAGTCATAATTGATTCTATTCAGCTAATTGATTATCTCATTAGACAACTTAAATATCTAAATTTCAATACCTGATTCGAAGTAGTTCTCTAAATTTCAAAAGCAATCAGTGCTAGAATTTTTTGGAAACTTCAGTGTTCGACTGTAGTAATCAAACTCCATTCCATCATGCTCATAAAATTTTGCAGATATCACATTCCTCTCAGAAAATTTGAAAATAATAATATTATTCTCTTTCATTTTGAATAAATCCATCATCTCTCAAATATTAGTCATTCGTCCATCATTTGAGTCATAAACAATAAAGCATGTTCTCCTGCAACTTCAAGTTTATCCAAACTTTCAAGATCCTCAGTGTACTTATCTTTCACAATTTTTGGAACCAACTGTCACCATTCATTATATGTTTCAGTAACAAATTTTGAATAGTAAGAAAGAAGAAACAGAAAACAAACTTGAGAGATAGAGATACAACTAAAAGTCAGAAAAAGTACCATCATTCCTCCTTCTAACACCTCTTTTGTCACAATTTTGAAGAAAGACCTCTTACTGGCATTGATTCCTACAAATAAATTAAACACTGAGAAGCCTTAAATTGATTTACTTAACAATATAAGTGTATTAAAGATGTTTGTAAATAAATTTAAAGAAGAAATACTGCCACCTTCTTCGTCAATATACTCATGCCCTTTAAAGATGCATACATTCAGAATTCTATTATCTGTTTCTGCAGATTCATAGAGAACTAATTTATCACCCACTTCTAGCTCTGTTGCATTGAAAAAATCTGTCCATCCTTTCCCAAAAGCACATTTTCCTCCCAACCATGCAATCTCAATTTCCCAAGATTTCTTACAAAGTGTTAGGATAACTTTTGAACGTGTTTCCCAATTTTCATATAGTTTTCGCAAGTCCTTATTCATTATCTATATTACAAATTTCCAATTAGAATGAACAAAAAAATATTAATCTAATGTAGTTAAATATATTTGCACTCCTAAAAAAAACAATTGCTTACCAGTTTATGCGAGCAATCATCATCAAAAGAATTGCTAATAATATCAATCTCATAGTAGTCAGAAACATTCTTTAAAGCATTAAAACAAAACAGAGCAGCATTTTTTTCACATTTCATGGAACTGACTTCAGGTATCAATTTCCCCTTTCTCCATTTTCTTGCTTCTTCACTTTTCAAATACTTGACAGGATGAATAATAGGGTACTTACATTCAATTCCAGATTCTTTGAATATTGTGACGTTGAAGATATCATTGCCATAATATTCAAATTGTACAAGATTGAACAATTCGACCCTATAATAAATCATAAAATTCGATAATCCACCGATTTCCAGTGAATCTGCATTGTACTTTGCTTGCCAAACACATTTTTTGCATTTTATATATATAGCAGAATTAAGATTATGTCCAATTTCTTTGTGGAATTTTGTTGGGACAGGCTGCAAAGAAACAAGTACATAAACAAGAATCAAGTCCAACATTCGCTATAGTTTAAAAAGGTAAACAAGGTATACATATAAAGTACACTTACAAAACTTCCCAAAGATCCCAAATGATTATTTGACAACATAAAGCTTGACAGAATTGTTTTTTTTCCTAATACATAGTAAATGATTTAGAAACCGTCCAAGTATAATTAAATGAAGATTCATACAGTTATAGCGTTGTAAACATACATACCATTACTGGAAACAGACTTCCACTTTTTTTCCCAGGTAAATTTGTCAAATACCTGCATGAAAAAATGATTTTAGCAGCTAGGTAACAAGAAATAAGCTCTAAATTAAGTATAAACCTTCCTATACATATTATGTAGGTTATCAATTGTCTAAATCGAGTAAAATTAACCCAAATTCTCCAATATGAAAGATATACTAATCTTAAATCGGAATTTATAACTTGAACATAAACTACATGCAAACCCCAATTGCATACATCTATAAACATTATCAACATTATTTGAACCAAATCATCTATATACTCTTAGATTATAGATTGCCAATATGCTGATTACATACATCCAACAAACTCGAACTTCGTCAATACTATTGCCGAAGAAAGTTAAAAAACGTGAGCAACATGTATGAAATTGATAGATCAGTAAGTAGAAAATTACATACCTCCATCGTTACAATCTTGAATTATGCAGCTTCTCCAACACCTTCGTCTTTTGATTCCTAATGTTTGAGAAGATTTTATCAGCAACTCCACCTCTGCATGTACTATTATAATTGGGTTTATTGTGTTTTATGCTTTTAACATAGTATACACTATTTTGGGTTACTACAACCCTTTTGCCTCTATCCCCACAAATAATCTAGGTGGATGTTATAGAGTGCTTTAATTGGTTTTAGTAAAAAAAAAAAAAGTCAACTTAACCAATTTAGTGGAATACTATTAAAAATTGTACTGTAAATTGTATTTCATTAAAATAAATGTAAAATAAATTTTTAATATCCAAAAAATATGTATTAATTATTTTAAATTAAATAAAAAACAAAAATTATTGATTATTATAAATCAAGAATATATATGTGACAATGTAAATTTAATAAAATAATATCAAGAAAATACAAGTTAAATGTTAAATTAGTTTGTTCATTGAATTAATTTAATAAAGTACTCGATTTTATTAAAATATACTCCATTCATTTCTTTACATGTTTTCAGCATTATTTTACACACATTTTAAGGTATATATAAATTATTGTTCTATAACTTAATTTTGAATTTTTTTTAATAAAAATTTAAACATTACATTTTTATTTAGAAGAAAAAAATAAAAAAATTATGAAATTATACTTTTTAGGAGTTTTAAAATACGTGTCACACCACTTTTCATCAATGTAAACAATTCGGGGTACTTTGGCAGTAATTTTATAAATATCGACGAATTTATTATAAAATAAACCTAATTACATAATTTTATTAAGACATTTATGTTTACAACTAAAACAATATTTATAAAGATATCTATCGACGAATAGATTGACAAACGAAAAATGAAATATGTATAAAATTATAATTTTATAAAAATAAAAGTCATACAATTTTTTTCAATAAAAACATTTAAAAAAAATTATAAATTATAAAATTTATGGAGCGCGCTACGCGCGGGCAAAATTCCATAGTTCTCCTAAAGTTAACTGTAGAAACATTTCTCATATTTCAATATCAAACATTATTTTTCAATCAATTTTTTTTTCAAAAATATAACAATGGTTGTAGCCACCATTACTCCAATGGTATTAGCATCAAGGAAGTATTATCTTTTCCATTACACAAACAAGGTGGACTGGGATATAGGAGGCATTTGAGCACATGCTCTATCAACTAATCATCAATGTAAAATGAACTTATATTTGCCCTTGCTCAAGTAACTACGCATTCAACTTATGATCTTGACATAAAGCACCAGCAATTCAATATTTAAGTGGTCACACCTATAGCCAAAAACGATCTGGTCCATAAGCTTCGGTGTGAGAAAATTCACAACAAGTGATATGGGTGAAAAGTAACCCTTAAGGACATAATTAATGTGACATTTATTGGCCCGTAAATATGGCCCGAAACCCTAGTTGGGCACTAAATTCGTAATTAATGGTCAGGCCCAAAAGAACGGCCCAAACTGGGGATGCCCGGTAAAAGCCTATCTCTAACATGGGTCTGATCCACAAAACAGGAACGTTCTAGAAACTAAGAACGTCCTAGAATATCCCCAGGATATTGTGTAGCCTCCAAGGCACCAAATTCGACATGGAAACTAATTCCTAAAAGGAAGGAGTCAGAACCTTCCTCAATTACGGTGACTTATCCACCAAGTCTCCAAAACCTACTATAATTCTAAGGCTTCCACAGCCTATATAAAGGGCCAGACCCCTCATCTCAGAACTACGTCTTGGCTTGATTCTCAACTCTGAGATACGTAGGCATCTTGTGAGGACCCGAATTAGGTCACGATAACACAAGCGCATCCATTAAAGCACGAAGCTCACGAACCCTAGCCGCAATTCGATAACCTTACTTTTTATTCCACAACATTTGACGCCGCCTGTGGGAATAGGATATCAACCATGGTTAACACACGAAGAACATCAACCGAGAACGTTCCTGTTACATCTGACCCACCAATCGTCTCCTCTACACCGCCCGTTGTTACGGAGCAAGGGCTTGTGCCCCCATCGACTGAGACTATTACACAACCTCAAGTTTCTCAGACTACAGGGACGAATCCCCATGCTGAGAGAACCTTACCGGTGATTGATCACCCGGGACAAGAGACTAACCAACTTCAGATGGTGGTTGCTCCATTGACTAGCCGTCCACCGCCCTCAGGAGTTCAGATCTCCACCACTACACTCCCCGTGAATACCGATCCGTTATACGGGTTGCCAAACTATCCCCCAAATCGAAGGGATCCTGGACCAAGTGGACACGCTTTACGGATACCCGAGTCGTATCAGCCACCTTATATTAGGGGTCTAGCCCCCCCTGAGCAAGGATATTACGATTACTCTGGACCTTACTCCGATGATTCATCATCCGAGGATGATGAACGTGATATAGCCCCGAGGAGGCGACGTACAAGCAAAGAACCCATGAGGAGGACTCAAAGGATCAATGATAGACCCGTTCAAACAGCTGCTGAGAGAATCAAGGCTTTTGAAGCCGAGATCCAAAAGCTGAAGGATGATATAACCAGAGAACAAGCAAGGCAAAATCTGAATAGGCCTCCTCCAATCTCAAGGGAGATCCCCTTCATTGATTTGGAAGGGTCCTTAAGAAGACCGAGAAGGGCTGATGCCCCAACTGGAGGAATTACGAGGGTAGAAACCCCTAGGAGTGATCCCAAAGACCTGATGCCGCTTGGGGACCCTGACGACCCCACACCTCCATTCACGGACGAAGTGATGAACGCTCATGTTTCCCGAAAATTCAAGATGCCCACGATAAAAGCATATGATGGGACGGGTGATCCTTCGAATCACGTTAGGACATTCTCGAACGCTCTACTGTTACAACCCGCTAGTGACGCTCTTAAGTGTAGGGCATTTCCTCAAACCTTGGCAGGCATGGCTCAAAGATGGTACAGCCGATTGCCCGCAAACTCGATTGGTTCTTTTAAGGAGTTGAGTACTGCCTTTATCAATCAATTTGTTAGTGGAAAGGTCCACGAAAAAAGCTCTGCTTCTCTCATGCAAGTAAAACAAGGAAAGAACGAGAACCTGAGGGATTACCTCAAGCGTTTCACTAAGGAGACGTTGAATGTCCCGGATCTGGAGAACAAAGTAGCTATGATAGCCTTGGAGAATGGAACGACGAACCCCTACTTTCAGATGTCATTGGCAAAACATCCCCCTGAGAGCATGACTGAGCTCCAAAGGAGGGCAAGTAAATACATAAAAGTAGAAGAAAGCATGAAGAAGACGGAAGCTCCCACCACTAATGGAGGAAACGGAAACTCCCGGAAGCGAAGGCAAGAGCAGGAGTATGACACAAGGGACAAATACCCCCGGACAAGCAAGGACTCCGATTCTGCTTCCAAGAAGAATTTGGGACCAAGGTTCTCTGAATATGCAAGGTTGAATGCTCCTCGAAGTCAAATCCTGATGGATATTGAAAAAGATGCGGATTTCCGATGGCCGAAGCCACTTAGGGTGATCCCGCAAGGAGAAACAAAGATCAATACTGCAGGTTCCATAAGGACGTTGGACATGACACTGATGACTGTAGACAGCTCAAGGACGAGATTGAATTCTTGATCCGCAAGGGAAAGCTGAGCAAATTCACAAAGGGTGAAGGTCGTGGAAACCAAAGAAGAGATTATGATAGAAGAGATTATAATGATAGAAAGGATAACGATCGTGATCGCAACCCCCAGCCACGAGGGCCTGTCATCAACATGATTTGGGGAGGTCCTACTGCGGCCGGAACAACAAGGAACTCTCGAAAGGCATATGCCAGGGAGGTGATGCATATCGTGGGAGAAGCCCCGAAGAGGGCAAAGACTGAAGTAGTGATCGGATTTGATGACTCGGACTTAGAAGGGGTAAAGTTCCCCCATGACGACCCGTTGGTCATAACTCCTGTAATTGGAAATTCGGAGGTGAAGCGAGTCTTGATAGACAATGGTGCTTCTGTTGACATCCTGTTTCATGATGCGTTTGTGAAGATGGGATACAATGATTCCCAGCTGACCCCAAATAACATGCCCATATATGGGTTCAATGGAGTCGAATCTAGCGTTGAAGGGACTATCCAACTCCCGGTTACTATTGGAAAGGAGCCTAAGGAGGCCACACAGATGTTGAACTTCTTGGTAATTAAGGCCGCCTCCACATATAACGCGATCCTCGGAAGGACCGGACTCCACGCGTTCAAGGCTGTTGCCTCTAGTTATCACATGAAAGTCAAGTTTCCAACCAGGAATGGTGTTGGGGAACAGAAGGGTGATCAAAGGATGGCCCGAAGTTGTTATGTGGCCGCGTTAAGAGCTGATGGAGTCGGGGGGCAGGTCCTCCCGATTGAGGACATGGATATTCGGGATGACGAACACCGGGGGAAACCAGCAGAGGATTTGGTTCCTGTACCCCTGGACAGTAAGGACCCTGAAAAGGTCACGTACATAGGAGCGTCGCTGAAAGAACCCATGAAGGGCAGGTTAATTGAATTCCTACAAGAAAATAAGGATGTGTTCGCTTGGACAGCAGCTGATATGCCAGGGATTGATCCCCAACTCATAACTCACAGGTTGAATGTCGACCCTAAGCGGAAGACCGTTAAGCAGAAGAAGAGGAATTTTGCTCCAGAAAGGCAAGAGGCCATTAAACAAGAGGTGGACAAACTCTTGGAGGCTGGTTTTGTTGAGGAGATTCAGTTTCCTGAATGGTTGGCTAACCCTGTGATGGTCAAGAAAGCCAACGGTAAGTGGAGGATGTGCATAGACTTCACTGATTTAAATGATGCGTGCCCTAAGGACTGCTTCCCTCTACCAAGGATCGACACGCTAATAGACGCTACGGCAGGACATGAGATGCTAAGCTTCATGGATGGTTTCAGTGGTTACAACCAGATTAAGATGCACAAGGATGACATCCCAAAGGTATCTTTCATAACTGACTTTGGTGTTTTTTGTTACCTTGTCATGGCTTTTGGACTAAAGAATGCAGGAGCTACTTATCAACGACTGGTAAATAAGATATTTGCCCACCTGATTGGGAAAACCATGGAGGTATATGTTGATGATATGTTGGTCAAGAGCTTGCTTACAGCTGACCATATTGAACACCTAAGGGAGGCGTTTGAAGTGCTGAGGCACCATAAGATGATGCTGAACCCAGCCAAATGTGCTTTTGGCGTTGGGTCAGGGAAGTTCTTGGGCCTGATGGTCTCAAAAAGAGGCATTGAAGCCAACCCAGATAAAATCAAAGCAATTCTCGACATGGAACCACCACGTTCCGTGAAAGACGTGCAGAAATTAACTGGTAGAATAGCTGCTTTGGGAAGATTCATCTCAAAGTCTGGCGATAAATGTTTACCTTTCTTTCAGGCCTTGAAGAAAGTAAAAATTTTTGAGTGGACATCAGAAAGCCAAGAGGCCTTTGAACAATTGAAGAAATACATGACCAAGGCCCCGTTGTCGGCCAAACCTAGCTCTGGAGAGACCCTATACCTGTATCTGGCGGTATCTGAACAAGCACTGAGTGCCGTCCTCATTCGAGAGGAGAACAAGGTTCAGAAGCCCATCTACTACGTGAGCAAGGTGCTGCATGGAGCTGAATTGAATTATTCGACCATTGAAAAATTTGCTCTCGCACTAGTGACAGCCTCAAGGAAACTACGACCTTATTTCCAGGCACACAAGATTGAAGTCCTGACGGATCAACAGTTACGAAGTATATTGCATAGCCCGAAGGCCAGTGGAAGGCTAATCAAGTGGGCGATCGAACTCGGGGAGTTTGATATCACGTATAAGCCTAGGACAGCCATTAAGGCTCAGGTTTTAGCTGACTTCGTGGTTGAATGTACCATCAACCAAGAAGTCGGGGGGCAAGAGGTAGTATTAAACAAGGAAGATGAAGATAAAGCTAAGGAGCTTGAACCTGATCAGAAGGAGTATTGGGTGCTCTATTTTGATGGAGCATCAAAAACAAAGTCTAGTGGTGCAGACTTAGTCTTGCAAAGCCCTGATGGGTTCTTAGTAGAATATGCTCTGAAGTTGGACTTACCGACGACCAACAATGAAGCTGAATATGAAGCCTTGATAGCCGGATTAGGCTTGGCCAGAATACTGAGAGTCAAGAACCTTAAAGTCTGCGGGGATTCGAGACTCGTAGTATCACAAGTGAATGGTGAATTTGAAGCCAAGGATGAAACTATGGCAAAATACCTAAGGGTTGTGAAAGCTGTTATGACTCAGTTTGATGAATGCTGTATAGAGCATATCCCAAGGGAGGAGAATGTCAAGGCCGATGCCTTATCAAAGTTCGCCTCTTCTGAAATAGAGAATTATGCAGGGAACGTCTATTACCAGGTCCTGAAGGCCCCTACCATCAACTCAAAATTGGTGGCACCTATTGAAGTAGGAAGCTGTTGGATTGATCCTATCAAGGCTCATCTGGAAACTGGTTGGCTCCCCGAAGATGCCTCGGAGGCACGAAAACTATCGGTGAGGGCATTGAGATATGCTTTGATTGAAGGCATCCTTTATAAGAGGTCTTTTGTTATCCCATACTTGAAATGCTTGAGGCCTCAAGAGGCGGAAGAGGCATTAAGGGAAGTTCATGAAGGGATCTGTGGGCAGCACCTGGGGGGCAGGGCCCTAGCTCATAAGATCACCCGCCTGGGATTTTATTGGCCAGGAATGTTGGCTGACGCCAAAAGCTATGTTAAAAAGTGTGACAGATGCCAGAAACACGCTCCGATTGTTAGGCAGCCACCAGAGATGCTAACGTCAATTAACTCTCCCATTCCGTTTGCCATGTGGGGGATGGACATACTTGGTCCTTTTCCCGTGGCCTCAGCGCAAAGGAAGTTCCTAATAGTGGCTATCGATTATTTTACCAAGTGGATTGAAGCCAAGCCGCTAGCAAAAATAACCACCCAACAAGTTGCCCAGTTCTTCTGGGAGAACATAATTTGTAGATATGGGATCCCACGAATCCTAGTGACGGACAACGGACGCCAATTCAACAATGAGGAGTTTAAGAAATACTGTGAGGAGAACGCCATTGAACTTCGTTTTACTTCAGTAGCTCACCCCCAGGCTAATGGCCAAGCTGAGGTAGCAAATCGAATTATCCTTGATGGACTTAAGAAGAGGGTCGAACGATCTCGAAACACGTGGGTTGATGAATTACTGCCTATACTGTGGGCGTATCGTACTACCTGCAAGGTAACGACAGAAGCTACTCCATTTTTGCTAGCCTACGGGGCAGAAGCAGTTGTCCCTTTGGAAATTTCGCACGTATCTCCAAGGGTGGAAGCATATGAGCAAGAAACCAATGAGGAAGGCATGAGACTTGCTCTTGATTTAATCGATGAGGTCAGAGATGAAGCAAATGCCCGTAATATTGAGCACCAAAAAAGAGCAGCCTTTCACTACAACCATAGGGTTAAAGGAAGGTTCCTCAAACAAGGCGACTTGGTTTTGAGAAAAATTGAAGCCTCTGGAGTTGGATAGACAGGAAAGTTGGCCCCTAATTGGGAAGGACCATATAGAGTGAGAAAGACGTTGGGAAGAGGCTCTTATAAGCTGGAAACCGTGGATGGAAACGAGGTACCCCGCTCCTGGCACGCCTCGAATCTCAAGGTTTACTATGTTTAAAGCTCTCCTATTAAGGACTTAGCTTTTAGCCTATCTAATAGAAGTAGAAATAAGGTTCATATGAAACCATTGCAGAGCATGTTGCTCCTAGTAGAACATAATATTCTATGTAAGGGCTGAGCCCATTTTGCGTTATCAATACAAGCTTGTTTTCTGTTCTATGATTCTGTAAATCCTTATGATGTATCGAGCACCAGATGTGTGTAAGTCTAAGATGACCAAGTACCGAAAATAAAAGAACATATGAAACATAGAAAACAAGCACGTAGATAAAATACCCAGGAGGGCACAATCAAAGTTTAAGTTACACACATACGAATAAAAGTACAAGTTCATGAAGGACCATAATCGAAGACGGGATATTAAAAGAACTAAAGCCACACGAGGCTAACACAGGCCATGCAAGGCTCAATCACTTCTTGATAGAAGCAGTCTTCACCAACCGCTTCTTGGTTTTTGGAGGAGCAGTCTGAGCAGGGACTTCTTCTTCACCTTCTTCTTCGCTCCGAGAAGTTGAGGTTGAGGAGCTACTGATACTAACCGACTTGGGTTCACGGATTCGTCCCGCTAAGGGGCATTCTGAACTCCCGCTCTGATGGGATCTTGAGGGACGTCTCCCAGAACTAGACCCTGCTTGTTGAGGAATGCCCTTTGTCCCAGAACCAGAAGCACGTTTGCTCACAGGGGAAGTCCCAACACCTTCAACAAGGTCATCGTCTTCTGTCACCTTCCAGGGACTCGGATAAAAGGAAGGAAAGACAACTCCCTTATGATCTTGGCTAATCCTGTTCACAGCCTTCTCCCAACCTATGGTCATGCTGTCCGGCTGGACCTCCCTGTCATGCTCATCAATGAAGGCAAGAAAAGTGTCTGAACCTAAGTAGTTCTGAATGATGGAATTCTCATTATTCTGGGTCCTGTTTTCCAGAGCCGCATACTTTCCCCTAAGGGATGAGAGTTGGTCCTCTGAGGTGAAATACTTAGCCTCCCATTCTTCAGACTCCTTCTGAAGCTTCTCTACAGCCTTGAGGGCAGTTCTCTCCTTGTCCTTGTAGGATCTCCCGAGTTGGATAGCATTCTGGAAGTGAGCATTTAGCTACCAAAACAAAAACGCCATAAGAAAATGTGTTAAGCCACGACGACCAATATACAACCATAACAATGAAAAGGAAGAGGAGATCGACTTACGTTATAGGCATGATATGCCCTCATGCTTTCATTTTCCTCTAAATCTGTTGCTGTTGCAAAATGGACCTTGTCGGCCGGGGCTATGGCGTTCCGAGACCACTCTCGAGCAAGGAGGTGGCTGTCCCTGATAGCATCCTGCTCACATATCCCCCAATCAGGCATGAATGCTGTCTTCATGCTCCCATCCGAACTCCTAATTCTCTTCCCCGCCTTCGAACAATGCTGAAGGAACTCAGGGGCCGGTACGTCTTCAGGATTAGCTTCTTTCTCAGCTTTCTTAATCATCCTTTTGGTGATATGGGGAAGTCGGCTCGGATGGTTGTCAATTTCCTCAGCAACTGCAAACAAAGCAAAGGAAACGATGTTGGAATAAGAACAAGTACGATGAAAGAAAAGAAGTTAAAGTAAGAATTACCCTCGAGAGGGATATAACTAAGCCCGGCCTCCAACAAGGCACGTTCAGTCACAACTTCACGATAGTGGGTTTTCTGAAAGACTGAAATAAGCCAATCCCGTTGGGATATTTCTTCAGTTGTGAGTTGAAGCTCACTAACACCCTCATCAGTCACGTGATTGAATTTAGACCTGAAGAAGTTACCCCAGTCACCTCCTTTCCATCTAAGGATGAAAAATTCGTGCCTCCAGTTGTGGCAAGAATCAGGTACAGAAGAAGCGTCAATAATCATCCTAGACTTTATGCGGTGTTGGATGCTCACCCATCCTTTCCTAGTGATAGGGCTATTCTTAAAAGCAAATAGATGCCTAAACAACGGGATGCTAAGGCGGATGCCTCCTCTGATGCATTCAACCATGAAAATGAAGATGAATTTCCAGGAGTTGGGGTATAGTTGACAGGGGTTGATTTTAACCTCAGCTAATAACCTAACAAGCCAAGGGTGAATTGGAAACCTAAGGCCAGCATCAATGGCACCTTTGTACACAAACAAGTTCTCAGGGTGCCAGTTACAAGTTCTGTCCCCTGGTGTGGGAATTCTAAGCTTCATCTCAGCAGGGAATTCATATTTGAGTAAGTTCCTGATATCTCCCGCATCCAAAGTACTAGGGAACATAAAAGAGTCGAATTCCGCGTTGTTCGGAAACACATCCCCGGGCTCATCTAAGAGCTCAGATAAAGATAATTGATAACGAGGAGGAAAGACCTTACCTTTTCTGTTCTTGTCTTTGGTTCTCCTGTTAATCGCCTGAAGAAGACCCTTGGAAGGAACTAAGGCGCTCTGACCACCCTCACTTGCCATTACAGCCTTGTCTGAAACTGAGAGAAGTGCTTGAAACTTGGGAGCTCCTCAGAGAGAAATTTTCTTTGGAAGAAGAAGGAAATGTAAAGAATGACTTCAATCCACACTCTTTTATAAGAAAAATGATGACCCTCGATAGCAGGTCGTCTTTCCAACGACCCGCGTTTACAGGTTAAATAGCCGAAAATAGCAGGAAAAGGGCTCTGTGAACCCGGAATTGGGTCAAATAAACGATCTGATTCGTAAAATATGTGAAAGAAACGAATGGAAATACAGGCAGGAGCAACAATATAATTAACAACCTCCCAGGTTGATTAATATATGCTTATCAAGCCTAAACAGGGGATTAAGCTAAAAACCACGGTTAAAGCCACTAAGAAGGATGATTAGCTAAAAGGCTAACATCTTTAAGGATATGAGAAGACCTACTCTAGAGTATGGAGTGTGGGTTTTGAATCCCAGCACAAAATATAAGCCTAGATGGCCAACGAGGTTGATTGTCCTGAATCAAGCTGATTGCTTAAGCCTAAGGCCTGAGGCTAGCCCAAGGACGATGAGCTTAAGATAGGACAAAATCCTACAAACAAGGAAGGAGATGTGAAGACCTTAAGCTTAAAACCTAGGATGAGAAACTAACTACGATATCCTAAACTCGAAGTCAGGTGTTGAAAACAAGGGAAGTCCCCACATCTCCAAATAAAGAAGAAAAGACCCTCAACACAAGGGAGGCAAGGCTAAGGTTGTTTAAAACACTCTATTATAGGTACATGAGAATGCCTGGAAGCCAAGGGAAATAGCTTAACCAAAGGTTATTTGATATCAAGAGTTCAAGAAAGGTTTAGACCCGGAAGGTCCTGAAAACCAAGAAGTAGGTTGTTTGAGGCCAAGGGTCATCAAACCAACCAAGGTATCACTAAATCCTTTCTAGGAACAAGGAAGGGAGTTTAAGACAAGTTTTGATTTTGGTCAAAGTCAAAGTCAAAAGTCAAAGTCAAAAGTCAAAGTCAACTAGCCAAAAAATGGCCAAAATTCAAAAAAAAAAAAAATTGGGGGGGGGGGGCCCAGCCGACCAGGCACCATGGGCCGAATGGCCGACCAGGGTTAGCCGACCAGGCCACCTTGGTAGGGTGTTTGGAAGGCTTTCGGGGGACCTGTTTTTTAGGGTGTTTTCATGACCCTCCAGAACGCTCAAAAAACGCTCCGTTTGAGCTCAAATTTGAGATTCAAGAACCTTGTGAGGTCCTCTACAAGCCTATGCAGGTGGCCAAGTGTTTCCATGAAATTTGGAAGGTGTTATGATCATGTGCGAGACCTGGTCTGAAAATCAGCTAAAAATGGGGTATTTCGCCTCCAGAACGTTCAAAAATGCATGTTTTCATGTGATTCTTCTTCATACCAGGAGATTATAAGAATCCCCATCATATAAGCTCAACTTCAAAGTTTGGGTTTGGAGATGCCAGGGGTGTTCAGAAAACCAAGGATATTGAAAGACCCTGAAACACCTTCTAGGGGATAGTATTTCTTCCCTAGACAACTCAAAAATGAGAATTTTCACGTGATTCTTTTTGCAACCAGGAGGTTATAAGAAGCTCTACTTAACTAACTTGACTCCAAAATTTGGGGTTAGGACTTCGCTAATCGCAATTAGGGGGTGATTAGCCTCAATTATCAACGTTTAAGGACTTCCACTCAAGAATTAACCTATCCAAAGGTTAAAAGTGGATATCCTAATAGTAATTACATCAAGTATGAACTTGTTGGCCTAAGTCAAGACCTTTATAACCCCGTTTAGGGTTGTTTAGCCCCGATTAGGGCCAAAATAGCGTCTTCTGCTTAAAAATTAGCCCTTATCAAAGCTTATGAGCAATGACCGCCTGATATTGACCCTAACTTAGATAAGTTGAGGGAAATAAAGCACTAATGAATTTATGATAAAGGATCCTATGCACGAATTGCACTTGGATTAGTGTCTACGAGCTCAAAACGGCACTAATCCTATTCCCGAAAGGCCCAGAAATCTTAAGAAAAAGGTTCGAGAGGCCAAGGAACGTTTAACTTTCTTAAGTATTAACTTGGGAGAGAATTTTAGTCATTGTGAATGTGTAGGTCGCTCCACACTTCACTGTAAGACGATACCCTGGTAGGGCCGATGTGACCTTAAACTTCTACGAAATCAAGTTTTCCTAGAAGTTGGGGGGCAAATGATATGGGTGAAAAGTAACCCTTAAGGACATAATTAATGTGACATTTATTGGCCCGTAAATATGGCCCGAAACCCTAGTTGGGCACTAAATTCGTAATTAATGGTCAGACCCAAAAGAACGGCCCAAACTGGGGACGCCCGTAAAAGCCTATCTCTAACATGGGTCTGATCCACAAAACAGGAACGTTCTAGAAACTAAGAACGTCCTAGAATATCCCCAGGATATTGTGTAGCCTCCAAGGCACCAAATTCGACATGGAAACTAATTCCTAAAAGGAAGGAGTCAGAACCTTCCTCAATTACGGTGACTTATCCACCAAGTCTCCAAAACCTACTATAATTCTAAGGCTTCCACAGCCTATATAAAGGGCCAGACCCCTCATCTCAGAACTACGTCTTGGCTTGATTCTCAACTCTGAGATACGTAGGCATCTTGTGAGGACCCGAATTAGGTCACGATAACACAAGCGCAGCCATTAAAGCACGAAGCTCACGAACCCTAGCCGCAATTCGATAACCTTACTTTTTATTCCACAACAACAAGAAACAAATTTCTGGAAATAATAGGTGACATACTGACACTTACTGGGACAAAGAAAGTATATTAAGTACTAACATTACCATACAAAAAGAACTTGACAGGTGCATGACTCGCTCGCATCAAAAGTTTTTGTGAAGGTCCCCGCTTAGTCAGACTTACCACTATGTTTCCGGGGGTTCGAACCATGAACAAAAATTACAATGACGACATTAACCAACACCTGTTGTAAGAATTACTCTAACAACTCGTTAATAACATATACTACCATGTAAATGGCAGCAAGATTGCTACGTTCTATTATGACGTCTTGGACAAAAAAGAGAAGTTTATAGTTACCAATTACATACTACATAGCACTCTGGAACTGCTACAGGAGAGTTGTGTATTCTCCGAAGATTATTTTGTTGCCTTGTCCAGGTTGCCTGCTCAGAAAAGAAATATAGATGTTATACAATACACACTGCTGCAGAAACTGTACTCAATGGGAAAACATTACAGATAATTCACCTGAAAAGGATTCTTTTATTTCTGCGGTTTCTTCCACAAAACCCCGATCTTCTTGAGCATGTTTCCATTTTTCTTCTTAAGAAAATCATCATCCATGTCCTCGGGATAACGTGAGCTGTCCAGCGAACCTGTTCTCTCGACTAATTTCCCATTGTTCCCAGTTGAAAGCATAGATGCAGCTGCCTCTGCTGCTTTCCTCCACTGTTCGGACTGCACCTTTACCCTTCTCAACTCAGCCTCCAATTCAGAATTTGCAAACCTTGCTGCTTCCAACTGCTCAGTCATTTGTGCAGCCCTCCTATGACTCTTATCTGCCTCCCCCGTTGCATAACCAAGCTTCATAAGAGTGTCGCGCTCAGCTGCCCTAGCAGCATCTAGCTGGGTAACAGCTTCATCACCAACATTACCCAGGTTAAATTCCATTTCCTTGCTTCCCAACTTGAGCAATTCATTTTCCTCTAAGATAGCCTGCATATCGATCTCCTTTTCTTTTAAATTAGACTTTATAATTTCGGCAACCATCTTTTTACTCTGAAGCTCCTTTTCCAATTGATTCTCTCTAGTGCCTGAAAGAGTTGTCCCCAGCCTCGTTTTCATAACCTCATTCTCTTCACAAATGCCTTGCAACTCTGTTTCCTTATCCATCAAGTTTGCTCGTAGCTCTTGAATATCTGCTTTCGATTTCTTTAGTTCCGCTTCCAGCTCATCCTCCCTTCGGCTTGATGTGGACTTTATCTTCTCCACCAACTCATAAGCACTTGCAATCTGCAAAGTGTTTTGAATTTGTTCTTCATGGTACCTAAGCTCTGTGGTTTCTAAAGCAGACCTTAGATGTTCAATTTCTGAAGTAACACATTCAAGCTCAGCTTTAAAAGATTTCTCCCCTTCTACATTTTCTTTAGTTTCACATTTAACCACCTGCTCACCAGCCAAATTTTGAGAATCGTTGCCGCAAATGGTGTCTTTTTCTTTCGTAAGTTTGGTGACAAGCTCTTCCAGAAAATTCACACGTGCCTTCGACTGGTCCAACTCTGAAGCAATAGCACCGTATGCTTCCTTGGCTTTAGTGTTATCTGATCCAAGGGTCTCAACTGCACGTTTGGCTGTTTCGAGTTGCAACAGAGTTTGACAAACAAGGGCCTGGGCCTGAACTTCCGAATCTTTGCAATCTTTTAGCTGGTTTTTCATTTCATCTGCAAGCAGACGGGTTTCTTCTAGGTTTTCTTTCAAGCTAAGTAGCTCAGCAGATGCTAGTTCTGCTTGCTTGGTCTGTCTAGCCTCTAAATCAGTTACCATCTCAAGCTGAAGCTTAAGTTGCCTAATCTCATCCAGTGCAGAAGCCAATTCAGTGGAACTTTTTGAGGGTAATGTTTCAGAAGCGTCAAGCTCAGATTGAAATGCCTTGTTTTTTTCGTTAGTGATCTTTTCAAATTCAATAGATTGGGGCTCATCAGAACAAGACTGAGATAATAATTGCTGGGCCTCCTCTAGCTTTAGAGACATGGCCAGGAGCTTCTCCTTTGACTCCTCTGCATCTTGCTCAGCTTGCTGCTTCCATGAGTCCGACAAGCTTAGCTGATCCTTCACTTTTTTTAAATCATCTTGAAGTTGTGAAATATGAGATTCCAAATCTGCAACCTTGCTTGGGTGTTTACTCTGGCGCATGGAACAAAAAAATTGGGTTAGAAATGATAGTGGCATGCCTTAGATTGGTTTTCTGCGACAAGATAGCAACATAATTAGACTTTTGGTGGAACGACTGGAGGATGTAGGTAACAAACACATTAGGACCGCGTAAATAATTTAAACATTTATAACCCTATGGATCTAAACAAGAGCTGGAAAGAGAAACAGAAGGATTTTTAGTGCTTGTTTGGTTGACACTAAACTACTCAGGAACTTGAAATACCCAGGAAGTGTCATTTGAGTGAGTTGTTTGGTTAACAAAAATAAGGGAAGTTAAACTTCCTTGGAAGTTTGAATTCCTATCAAGCATGGGAAGTTACTTACCCACCTCACCCTTGTTAACTTCCACTTCCCTATGTTGAGTGAATACCCATATGCTAACCAAACAAAATTTCCCACTTCCTAGATAATACAAGTTCCACAGTAAATGCAATTTTCTTAGTAAATAACTTCCTATTGCCAACCAAACAAGTACTTAAGAGTGCCCTAATGACGAGTCTTATAGAAGTATTAACTTGCAGAAAAACTTGTACTTGTACATATAGAACAATTTTTCTGGAGGAGGAGACAGTTTCATCCAATATTGTTTATAAGAACTTCAGTTCCAAATTCTACTATATTCAAGAGTAGGTTCTTCTATACATTACACAGGTATCATCTTTGTTTTTATAGAAGAAAATGCATTTCTCTCATGTTACTCAAAATTAAATATATCATATAACTTACTTACACCCTGTTTTAATCCAAGCAACCACAAGTGCTAAATGCATGAGAATGCATCAATGTAGATATTAAAACTAGAAAAGCAATGAAGCCTGCATTTCAAACTATTGCAGGTTCTGTTGCTCTGTTATATAGATGATTTACCTCAGGCACTGGATTTCTAGGTGATTTGCGGTCATTAACTTTAGGGCTTTTGTCTTTTGGTGTCTTTAAATGGTTAGAAGAAGGTGGAGTGTCAGATTCTAATCCAGTTGTCTTTAGTTGACGTGCAACTCGCGGAGTGATCTTTTCAGGACCAGAGATCTTCTGTGGCACCTTGGATGCAGATCGTGGAGAGATCTTGTGGGGCACTTCTGAAGACGCACTTTGACCAGAAAGCCTTCGGAATACGTCCGGAAGGCTGGATTGCGAAGAATTTTCTTGAGCTACCTCAGAAGAGCTTTTTCTGCAACCAGACGAGTCAAATGAGAGTCAAGGACTGATCTAGCATACACATACAGTTTATTATTTACATACATGCTAAATCATGAAATTAACCAGCCACATTAAGCATCAATTCAGATCGTGCATGAGAGAAGCTGCTAATGGGGTAACAAATTATCCTCCGAATGATAACATTTAAGGTTCACAAGACTACTAGTCATCAATTGGTAGATCACCCCTTATAATGAGGATTATGAGGGGTGATCAAACATTTTATAACACAAGTCACAAAATAAGATAGATAAACAGACCAGCCTATGGCATCCGCGATATTTGGAATGCTTTAGGCAGAAAGATGTGACGAAACTTTAAAAAAAATGAAAATTTTCATGCAAGGCAATTG
The DNA here is from genome assembly GCA_036435485.1 of Saposhnikovia divaricata. Taxonomy (NCBI): domain Eukaryota; kingdom Viridiplantae; phylum Streptophyta; class Magnoliopsida; order Apiales; family Apiaceae; genus Saposhnikovia; species Saposhnikovia divaricata. The sequence continues at coordinate 59,914,903 of CM071595.1, read as the reverse complement.
AATTGTGTAAAAGTAAGAATGATTTATAATATAATTGTATTAAAACCACAATAACAGAACAGGAGCCATAACACCTAATCCCGATTCCTGAATCCGAAACAGAATGCAACAAGGATGGTAAAAGAGCCCATAGATAATGCAACTGCAACTCCTTGTGCATATGCACTTCGATAGTTGAAGTCTGTTTATTTTTCAAGAATCATTGAAACAACTAATATATCAAGAATATATATACAACTAAAACATACATTTGGCACATACTGAGCTTCTACAGTAAAGAAAGACACATTTTAATTTGCCAGTTATGGAGACATTTTACCTAATGAATACCAAATAGCATCTCCAATTTACCATAAAAATCAGATATATGAGATACAAGTTGACAAATTCTTTAAAAAGCACACAAACACACAAATATTGACATAATTCTTGCAAGCCAGGTCAAAATTGATTCGACTGCAGCCCAGACAACATTATATATAACATAACTTGGAAGACCTTAGTTTAATGCTTCAAACAGCAACTATAACTAGGAATCTTTCCAATTAAAACAGATTTTAGAAATGTAATGGTCACAGACATCTTTCATCTCTCATTCACAACTGATAGTCTGGAAAGATACACAATTTTCAGTCTCAAAACAGAACCAATTGGCAAAGCAGGTCAGAAGAAAAAATAAACTTTTTGCATAAACCACAAATTATGTCAAGCATATTTATGATCAAAGTAATATTTTACGAACTTCTCGATAATAATGCTACCATTAGTTTTTGACGTACGAAAGAGGCACTTGATGTGATTAAAGAGTAAAAACAACCCTACTTGCATACGGCATCTCGGAGTGTAAAATAGAAGAACAGACTCCATAAAATTTGACCTACCAGCTTTTTTGAAAACCAATTCAAAAACAGAGATAAGATAAGACTATCAAACTTACCTTGCTTTAGGAGTCTGCATATCTTTAACTACCTTCCTGCAATAAACAATAATATGGGTGTTTATGTGATTGTTGTGACTACTTCAATGCTACCTGACCCACAGCTCCTGAGAAAAGTCAGAAATCACAAGCTAAACGAGAGAAAGATAGGGACATGAGGTATCCAATGTAAATGAAATGTACATGACTGAAGTAAATGCTTCAGGAGCAGGTTCTCTTCACCAAAATATACATACATATATACCTATAATTTTACATCATAATTTGATACAAATTAATACATTAGCACTTTAACCATGCTATGGCACCTATAAGACTATAACTGATAGTAATCACAAAGATTGAGAGAGCTTATGAGACAACATAAATACAACAAAGGACAACAAATGGCTAAAAATAACATATTATCCTCAAACAAACTAGGGTACAAAAGAGGACAAAATGCAACCCTTTGGTAAAATTACTTATCATTCAGAGGTAAATTAATAATTTCAAAAACCCACCAATTTTTTGCACCAATTAGGGCAATTCCACATTTGGGTCTTTGACAATTTGAAAAAATGAGCAAATTTTAAAGAAGACACTCTCTTTAAAAAACCACTTGATTGGTGGCTCATCTTGTAAATGCACACTTATTTTCAGTAACTTCCTAAACAAACAGTAGCAGATCAAGAATTTACAAAATGCAAAACAAGTAGATTTACAAAATCTGCAAAGATTGAAGCTTTTTCAAGAAACCCAAAAATGGATACCAAGAAAACAAGAGTAAGAGAGGCTTGATCAAACAGGCTTTTCAAGATTCCATTTCTACCGTAAAAATTAGATATCTTGCAGAAAATAAAATGCAGAAAAGTTTGATATATCAAGCTCAACTACTGACCTTACATTTTGTAATTGTTGTTTCCAAGAAACATAACACAAACAAAATATATGGAGATAAGGGGGGCTGCAGTTTATTTTTATGTTTTGGAGAAGATAAACTATGGAGAGATTAAAACACAGTCAGTTACACACACTGATGGTAGTGCTTCTAGCCTTCTACTCATGTATAGATATAGATATATAATATAGAAATAGGAGTAAGTAAGATTCACAGAAATGATAAACTAGTTTATATTCTTACCAAAAAAGAAGAGAATCTTAGGAAGAGACGAAAGGGTGTTTGTTTTAACAGAACTCACTCTCTGACTAGCTGTTGTCTTGAGGAAGATTCTCTCGGATGAGTGCCCAATATACCCAAATTTTAATTTCCTCTCACCAAAATGCCTAGATTTGATAAGTATCGCTCAAAATGCCCACGAGATACGCCTATGATAGAGGAGTATCATTGGATACGCCCACACAGGAGGAGTAATTACTCGGACACGCTCACACAAGAGGAGTAATTATCCGGATACGCCCACAGAAAAGCCGCATGTACTGGTGATACGCATGTCTATTCGGCGCATTCGCTGATACGCATTACGGACATGCGTAATGACGTCATCATCACTTTTATCAGTTTTCTCAGAAACACGAGCTCTGGCGATTTTTTCAGCGATTTTCGTCGACTTTCCGGCGAAGCTCGACCAACAACATCAGTTACTTTCCGGTTATGTTCTATACATCAATGGAATCGGCTTTTCATCCTCTACAACCCTATGCCGTTCGTTTATTGTTTCTAATGTCGAATTGTAAACCCCCAATTCGAAACCTAACCCCCGATTTTCCGACGAACTCACTACTACACCGTTCGTCCAGTTCTGTTAAGCTTCCGGTGATGTTTTATAGTTCATTAGATTCGTCTCAACACGGTCTACAATCATATACAATTGATTAACACAGTTTGGTTGCCGGAAATACAGCACGAATGGTTCAATTTTTCGCCGGAAAGAGAGGAAAAAAGAGAGAGATTGCGAAGAGGAAGAGAGACACGGGGGACATGGGATACGCCTTCTCCAACCGCGTATCCCATGGGTAAATAGGGCAGTGTTTTTCAATTTGGGTATTTTGGTAAGGAGGGTAGTAAAAAAGAGGCATTTTGGGCATTCTTTCGATTCTCTCTACAACTTCATACTTCATAAAAATGACAAAAGCCAAGCACACTTGTTAGTTGTTAGGCATGTTCATTGGTCAAAATGATATAAAATAATAATTAGGAAAATTTGTAAAATTTATAATGTATTTTATTTTAATAGAATTTGACTATATTGATTGGTAATAATTTAAAAATAATAATTATTATTATTATTTAAAGTTGTTAAAAATAGAATATATTATTATAATATAGTAATTAATATTGTTGAGTTTCACTACAGTCCCTGCATATTTTTCATAATTTTTATTTATCGCATTTCGGATATACTTTTAGTTAAGTGATATGTATGGTTTGAGATGTTTTTACTTCATTTGTACAGTGAAATCTCTTTAAATTAATACTAACTATCATGATAGATTAATTAAAAAATTAAATTAATAATTTTAATACAAATATTTGATCCTAAAATATAAAAATAATAGTATAAATTTAGTATTGATTAATTAATAACATCTATAAATCAATAGAATTTGTCGGTCCAAATTCCAATAATTTTAACTAGCATAAAAGCCCGTGCGAGGCACGGACACTAAAATAATTTTTCGCTTAAAAATTACTATATTAAGATAATTTTGTAATCAAAAACACGATAAATGATAAAATTTCGATTTTATATCATATTCTTATAGTTATTTTGTAATATTTTATACAAAATTCATGTATCAAATATTTTATAATTTAATTAGATTTCATAAAATTTGGATAAATATCAATACGATAGTAATCACATGTTCACTTTTAATTGATGAAATATTAATTTAGTGTTTAAAAAGGCATGAAATAAGCTTTATCAAAGTGAATATTTGAGAATAATATAAATAATTATATTTCTAAAATTATCCATAAATAACGTAGAGGTATGTAAATTCATGTGATTTTAACATAGAGAGAAAAATATTATAAAATCTCTTAATAATATGTAAAAGTCATCTTTGTGGTTCATATATACATACATATTGATACACATTTAAATTCAAATATTTTGTTTTAATCTAATGCTTATTACAAAATATCAAAATTCTATTTTAAAATTAGGTAGTTTGAAAAAAATATATTATAATTTTGAATAATTTTTTTTAACATGAGTTTAATTTTTTTCAAAAATTAAAATTGAAATAAAATATGATTATAGTTGGTCGACCAAAACCCCTTAATATAACTCACATATGTTAATTTTTATATACCTAAAACTAATGTGATGCAGTTATTAATTATGTACGAGTTGATAACTAAAATTTACATATTTCTTAAAACTAAATAATATTTTTTATTACAAAAATTAATATCTATATGAAGACGCATGTAAATAAATATTTTTTTATTGTCGTCGGTTACATTATATATAATCTAATTTTTTTTATATCAACTATATACAATGGCAAAAGAAAATTGTAGAATATACTTAATATATCCATTAGAATACTTTTTGTAATTTTATCTATTCAATATTTTAGAAATAATATAAATCAATATTATATTTACTCAAAAATAAAAATAAAAGAGTAAAAGAAAAGAAGAGAGGATGTAGTTTATAAGTCTAAATAGTAGGTTAATCAAAAATCTCTAATAGGACTCACATATTTAAAATTTTATACCTAAAATTTATGTGATGCAATTATTAATTTTGTCTGGTTTGATAAATAAGATTTACAATTTTCTAAAAATCAAATTTTATTTTTTATTTTAATAAATTAATATCTACTTAGAGACGAATGTAAATAAATACATTTTTTCCCCGAACTCGATTAGATTTTTGTATAATCTAAATTTGATCTTAAAATTTTATTTTTAATTTCAATCATATAAAATGGCAAAAGAGAATGGTAGAGTATGCTCAATAAATTAAAATGTTTTTCGTAATTATATTCTTAGCATTATTCTAAAAATAACAAAATCCAATATGTTATTTTGTCAAAACAAAAGAAGAAGAAATGGGAGAAAAGGAGAAGAAGTGGTTTATCTAATAAGATTTTTAAAACGTACTCGAAACTAAGTATAGCGTAATGGTTATGGCATGAGTTTGAAAGTAGAAGATTAGGGGTTCAATTCTCGAGGATAACATAATTATATCTAATTTTTACACAAATTTTTGAATAGTGGCGGTTTTGTAAATTTTTAACAAATAAAGTGATATGGGCTGGAAATAAGCCCTAAAAATACATTTAATGACACATTAAATGAACCCAAGATGGTCCAAGGTCAAAGGCCATTTATGAGGCCCAAAACCCTGATTATGATAATAATTTCGTAGCAATTAAATCAGCCAAATAAAAGACTCCGTTATTGACTCCAAAAGGAAATCAAATCATCTTTGGAGTAACCTCTAAGACATACAAATTCAGTAATTATCCACCTTCCATCTGGAAGGATCTAGAATTGGGCCTAAGTTGTGGCTTGCCCACCAAGGCACCTAATTCTATTCTGATTCTAGGGTTCTCAACACCTATATAAGGATCTGATTCCACACAAACAGAACTACGTTTTTTGGCTTGATTCTTGATAACTGCAAGATACGTAGGCATCTTGTGAGGAACCGAGTTAAGTCACGAAACACTTGATCAGCCATTAAAGCTCGAAGCTCTCCTTAATCCTAGCATTCAATATGCAATAAATATACCCTAGTTTTTATTCCACATCATTTGGCGCCGTCTGTGGGAAACGGATATCAACCATGGTTACCACCCGGAGAACACCAACACTTTCTGAAACCACTACTAGCACCACCGCACCCCCGATTAGGGAACAGGTACCCTCAGGGACGGATTCCCAGACACTAACCACTCAACCTCAAGGAACCGAAACGCAAACTCATGGATCATTACCCTTAGTGACGAATCCCTCCACCCAAGGGACGAATCCCCTTCAGATGGTGGTCTCCCCTCTCGGAGGACAATCCGCTCCCCCCATCGCTCAGATATCTACTACCTTGATCCTCGCAAGCACGAACCCGGCGTATGGCTTGCCAAACTATCCCCCGTATCAGGCCGGACCAAGTGGTCACGCCCTCCAAATACGTGAGTCGTACAATCCACCTTACATTAGAGGTTTAGGACCCAATCAAGGCCAGTAATACCACGACTACTCAGGCCCGTATTCTGATGACTCATCCTCGGAGGAAGATAGGGATGAAGCCCCAAGGAGGCGACGTTCGAGCAAGGAGCCTATAGGACAGGCTCGCCGAAGAATTCATGATGGACCCCCTCAGATAGTTGCCGAGAGAATCAAGGCACACGAGGCCGAGATCCTAAGGCTGAAGGACGACATGGCAAGAGAGAAAGCAGGAAAAATCAGAATCGAACCCCTCCGACTTCAAGGGAGATTCCCCTAATCGACTTGGAGAGGTCTTCAAGGAGACAAAGAACGGTAGATACCCCAACTGGAAGATCAACAAGGGTGGAAACTCCCAAGGGAGACCCTAAGGATTTGATGTCGTTGGGAGACCCTGACGATCCCACGCCCCCATTCACTGAGAAGGTGATGAATGCTCATGTTTCTAGGAAGTTTAAGATGCCCACTATTAAGGCTTATGATGGAACGGGCGATCCCACCAATCACGTTAGGACATTCTCAAGCGCGCTGTTGTTGCAGCCGGCTAGTGACGCTCTCAAGTGTAGGTCGCTCCCTCAAACCCTGTCGGGCATGGCACAACGTTGGTATAGTCGTCTTCCCCCGAATTCAATTGGCTCTTTTAAGGAGCTGAGTGCCGCTTTTGTCAGCCAATTCATTAGTGGAAGAGTTCATGAGAAAAGTTCTGCATCTCTTATGTATGTGGTGCAAGGAAAGAATGAAAATTTGAGAGATTACCTCAAGAGATTCACCAAAGAGACATTAAATATCACAGACTTGGAGAATAAGGTGGCCATGGTAGCCCTAGAGCATGGAACCACTGACCTCTTCTTTAAGAGGTCGCTGACAAAACATCCCCCTAAGAACATAGCTGAGCTCCAACGAAGGGCTGATAAGTATATTAAAGTTGAGGATAGTCTAAAGAAGGAGTTAGGAATGGGAAACACCGTGAACGGTGACAATTCTAAGAAGCGGAAGCCGGAGCAAGAATATGATGGGAGAGATAAATACCCACGCACGGGCAGAGATTCTGATTCAGCTCCTAAAAAGGGGAGTCCAGGACAAAGGTTTACGGAGTATGCAAGGTTGAATGCCCCAAGAAGCCAAATCCTGATGGAGATAGAAAAGGACAGGGACGTGAGATTGTTAGGTCCGATAAGATTGTAGAAGGGGGGGTTGAATACAATCTATACCATTTTCTCGAAATTTATTCGTTAAACAATTTTCACTTAAACGAATATTTTGTGCGGAATAATATAACACAAATTTCAAGTTGAATATAACAATATATTAACTTGATGGGTGTTACAAAATCAGTCCAAACGATTATCAAGTAATTAATAACTAATTAGAAAATTCAACATGAACTTTGCTAATTTAGTTAATAAAAATCAAGATATCAATTTGTGAACTAGGAAACTTAATTCGCTAGTAGTACAAGAATCACAAGTAAACAAGTTCCAATGGATAGGATATTACAACTGAGATGAACTTGAATTTATAGAATTTAATTTGTAAGTGTTCTTGAGCTTGAGAGAGAGATATATGAGCTGCTGTGTGTATTTTCTGTGTTTTGCTCGACTGCCTCATTTCTTCTGCATTCTGCTTCTTTATATAACACAACCATAGTCATATTACTTTGTTTTAACTGATATAACAATTAGTTAACACTAATATGACAATCGGTATGACTTATCAATTGAATGTAATATGATTGTCCAGTTTAAATATAACTTTCGGTATAACTATCCAGCCCAATATAACATTCGGTATTACTATCCAGTTCAATATAACATTCGGTATTACCATCCTTTGAATGAAATATAACTATCCAATTGAACTGCATATGACTATCTCCTCTTTGAACTGTATATGACTATCTCCTCTTTGAACTGTATATGACTATCGGTATAACTATCAATTGATAGTTATATTATCATATTTTTCAGTTTATAATTAATTAAACGATTTATAAAAATCATTTAATTAATTATTTCTTTTTCATATTAATTCTTATTTAATTAATCTAATAATCACTTTAACAAATATATTAATTCTGATAGAATTAATTTATTTATTAACTTAATTACTTGATTTAATCAATTAAAATAGAATTAACATAAATTCTTTAATAGTCAATACTTCACTGTGAACCACGTAATTATGATAAGGAATATACACTGGAATGATGTTGACGCTCGATGTACTGTCTGGTTCATGAACGACTAACTCCAATCTCTGTTCTTCATCGTGACTTTAACACTGTGGTCTTTTTATACTCTTCACTCTCATCAATCATTCGGTACTGAAATTGTTTCTTATCACTTATAGAAATCTCTGTCCCTTAAATGAATCCATTTGTTTCAATGCTACCTTGAGGCCTGATCAGATATCTGAATCTTCTTCCAGTGTAAAACATCAAAACTATAGATTGACTTGTTGATTTTTCTTCTGACGGTTATCATCTTTTGAGATTCCTGTGACAGTTGATATTATTTACTTATTACAATCTAGTTTAATTGGATTAGGATCCTCGAACTACAAATAGGCTGAGTCATATGCCTTTCAATCTCCCCCTATTTGTTTGTTATACAATAACAAGCAAATACCTAGAGGATTCTTCAACTAATCCCAATTAAACAAGTAAAAGAAAACACTTTAAATGCTAAGTAAATAATGGAAAAGTTCTGGTTCATATTAACATTATCCAGATTCAAACAGAAAAGATAAATACAAGATAGATGATCCTCTAGACTGATCATATAAGACAATTATCCTATCTTGTTCTATCAAAGCTCTAATGATATAACTTGTAGAGCTAATCTTCATTTACCACCTTCTTCCTCGTTGATTTCTCCTTCTTCTTGTTCATCCATATTAGGTAGATTCTTGATCAATTCGGAGTCAACAAGTAATTCCCTTTTGGATGACACATCTGTAGGATAAACCAGTGGTATTCCAAGTTTCTTTCTCAACTCACCTTGATACTGCTTGTACTTCTTCATGTTGGTCTGAGCATAGGATCGAATATGATCTGCAGCTTCAATTTTTTCTTGTGATGCAAAACCATGATTTCGAAGAGCATATTCAACATATACCAAATGTCTGGCAAGATGTGTATATAATTCTTCTGTCTGAAGATTAACAGTGTGAATAACTTCTCCCTTAAGAATTTTAACTTGTGGAGGGTTATCTATAACTTCAGGACCAGCTCTTTCAGCAAACTCTTGAAATTTTTCATGAAGCAGTATGCCTAGCTCAGAAGATGTTCTTACTTTTGGTCTTAACACCCAAAGCTCTGACAGAGATCTATCATAGAAGAACTGAAGAGATACTTTGTGAGATCCAAGCTTATGACATTCAACAAAGATTAGTAGCTCACCATTCTTAGGATCAGATGCAGTGGTTATTCTCACAATTTCTGTCTTCAAAGCTTTTAAGTACATGTCATGTACAGGGTTCTTCTTTTTAAAGCTTTCAAAAATAGCAATCATCTGATGATCATCATAGTCAGAAGTTTATGGTGAGTCTATTACCTTTTGAGCACGTTCCCACTTATCACCATTTTTGTACTTGATGTACATCTTCCTAGCTTCCAGCTTTTGAGCATGTTGCTTTTGAAGTGCTTCCTGTTCAGCCTTTTGAAGTCTTTCATTATGAGCTAATTGTTCGAGTGTCTTCTTGAGTCTTTCTTCTCTCATAGACAGATTAGCTTCATTCTGTTCAAGTTCTTTATTTGCTTCAAAATTCATTCTTTGTGTTTCAACAGAATCAGGAATTATCGGCTCTTCATCATCCCAAAAACTGAGATCCGGTTCATCGAATTCTTCACCAACATCAGGAAACTGTAAGTCAGCAAACAGATCAATATCAGGCTCACCTGTATAGTAATAACCTTCTACAGCATCATCATCATCCTGTTCTGCTGCTTGATGAGTTGTTGTCTTCTTCTTCCCTTCACTCCTATCTTCATCTTTCTCTTTACTCACACTTCCTTCCCCTCTAGATTTCTCCCCCTTAGTTGAGGAATCCTCTACAGCTTTGTGGCTTGTACCAGCTCCAGGGTCACTTTCATCACTACTTCCAAAGAATTTCTTCTCTTCTGTTGTAAGTGAGTGAGTACTGCTAATGATATTATATAAGTGTCTCAACCCCTTTGCTTGATGATCATTTTGCCTTTCAATTTGACTGAGACGATGTTCAGTGGATAAGTGATTCTCATTTATGTTATTCTGAAGATCTTCAATCTGATTCGACATAGAAGATATAATGAGATCTTGAGCCACTGTGACATCTCCAGAGTCTTCGATTGCTTGTTGCTGAGAGAGTCTAAGTGCATTGATCTTGTTGTTGAAGATAGTTCTCATGTTATCCATATCAAACCTTAAGTTTTTATTGTCTTCTTCAGCTTGAGCCAGACTTTCTTTCATTTGATCGAGTTGTGCCATGAGAGATAAAGTGTATGTGTCATTGTGTGCTCTCACCTCAATCGCTCTCTGAGTATCACTCACCTCATGTGCTAGTGTTTCACTCAGATTTGAGGTAATTCTCACATCACTTCTCTCATATTCCTGAGCTGCATCCATTGTACCTGCACTAGAAATCACCCTAGCCTCCTCTTGGAAGGTCAGTGGTGGTGCAATGGGAGTTCGCAAATCCCGATCAACCTGTGAGGGTTCTTCTGCCGTAACAATGGCAGGCACTGTAACTTGCTCCTCTTGCATAACAATGTTTTCAGCTTCATGTAAGAAAATATCTTCCCCCATTGTGAGTAACAGGGGTGAGCTTGAAGGAATGAATGGGTTTATGATTGCCTTTGACATGGTTTTACCTTTCTTTTGTAAAGGCAAATCTGTTTCACTCAAGATATCAATACTAGGGATAGCTCTTTTGAATGACAATTTCTTTCTACGATAGTGTTTGGAGAATTTAGGATCAGTGTTTGGTGCATTGACCTGGGATAAGGGTTGTGGTTCTACAGTCCCTTGGTCACTTCTCACAATTATTTGACTATTAGAAAGATATTGAGATTGCAAAGTAGTTGAGTCAAATACCTGATCATTGACATGTGCATCATCTTCATTCTGAGTGGGTTGATCCACTGGAAGTTGATGTTCAAGAGCAATTAAGGGTTCAGGATCAGGTTGAGGTTCTGGAACTTGTTCTGCTTCAGGTTGTGGAGCTTGTTCAATTAAAGGTATCTCAGCAGCTGGCTGTGGCATAACATTTGGCAAATTTATGAATGTGGACATATATGGTGTTATGATCATTGGAACATGCAACAAGACCTTAGAAGTATCCAACCTAGTGTAGAACTTCTTGTTTGGTTTACCAGACCATTGAATTCGATCATTTGGAAAAGGAGCAGGTTGATCCTTGGGTAAATGGCCGTTTTCATCACTGTACTATTCGAAAACTTTCACTTGGGTCACCAGCCCAAAAAAGCTTTCAGTCAAACAATTAAACTATCAAAATATTTCAAATAGGTTACTGCCGTCAGTCTCCGTTAAATTGACTAACAGAATGATTACGTGGAATCCTACGTGGCTGATCGATATTATTTTTAAATAATAATTAATTCCATTTTATTTAATTAACACCCAAATATATTACTTACTCCTCTCTTTATACACACATACATACACCGACATTGAAAGGGGAGGGAGGTGGGTGATTACTCTCTAATCTCTCTTCGATTTCTTCTCTCAATCTCTTCTTAATATCTCTTCGATTTCTTCCCTCAATCTCTTCTTAATACATATGTATTTTTGCTGTTGGGTGGTCGAGTTAGTTGTTGGTGAGGCTGGTTGATGGGGGTTATGGTAGGTGGGTGATAACTGATAAGGAGGAAGGGTAGTGGTGGGCAGGCTGAACGAAATTATGGAGAGGGGAGAGGGATGGGTACGACTTTCGTCCAAGTTTGGTAGTGTGGCTGTGTTGAACGGAGGAGGTGAAGTGGGTTGTGGGTTGAGGTGAAGGGAGATGGGAAAAGAGATGGGTTGGGAGAGGAATTAAATGGCGGTGGTGGTGTGATAAATTGATGGGGGGCGACGGAATTTGGAGAAGGGGAGGGAGATGGAGGTGGAATGATGGTGAAGGGAGAGTTGATTTGGGGTGCGGCTGGTGGTGTGAGACGGTGGTGTTCGAAGGAGATGGGTCGAGGGGGAGGAGGAGGCGGTGGGTTTGAGTTGAAGGAGAGAAGGAAGGGTGGGTTGTTGCAGGCGTCGAGGTGAACTGTTAGAGATGGTCGGTGCGGCGGCTGTGAGGCGGAATGGATTGAAGGTGGAGGCGTGGGAAGGCGGAGTGGTTTGAGAAGGGTTGGAGGTACGGTTGAAGGAGAGAGCTACGGTTGAAGGTGAACGGCGGCTGCTGGTTGGAGAGGAGAGATTGTATAAAAGATTTTAATTTGTGTTACTTTTTTTTTCTTTTTTGTTAAATAAAAATATATTATATTTTAGATAGATGACATGGATGATGATGTGGAGCTGAGATGTAAGTTGATGTGTAAAAAGTTAACGGACTTCCGTTAAGTCAACGAAAAATTAACGGTAGTGAAATTTTTTTTATTGTACAATGACCCAATTGAAAGTCATAATTAGTTCAGTAATTCATTTGAAAGGTTTTTTGGGCTGGTGACCCAAGTGAAAGTTTTCATATAGTACAGTGATGAATTTGGCCATTTACCCGTTGATCCATAGGCATAAGATGATTAAAAATTAATGTCAAAAATCGAGGATAATGACACTTAACCATTTTACCTTTTCCAAAGTTCTTTCTAGCCTTCTTCAACCGATTTAACAAAATAGGCCATATCAAACTGCCAAAGTTGATCCTTCTATTGTGAGCAATTGAGAAACCAATTGACTGTAACATACCTGTGATGACAGTATTGTTACTCTTGGTAGAATTAGAAAACACCTTTGCTATGATCTCGAAGAAAATATTTCATTCTTGAACAAGATTGCTTTTGAGTGGACGTTTAAGATTCAGTTGACCTTGATAGTTCAGATTTGTAAAGAATTGAGCCAACTCATCATTTGAAGGCACTTCAGCAAATTGTTCAGTAGGAAGTCTCAGAGCAGCATTGAAGACAGATTCATCCACTGTATATGTCTTATCATTAAAGTTGAAGGAAAATGATCTTTCATCTGAGACAGCTATAGTACACATTAGTTTAAGTGGACCAAATTTCATGGGAACATTTGCATTTATAGGATGGCTACAGATATTTTGTTCGTTTAGGAATTTTATCCAGGGCTTGAACCGATCCACCGGGCAATCCTCGGGATTAAAATATCCAATATAATTGTGATTAACAAGCTCAAAATTATTATAAGCACCAGCCATTCCAAATCAAGGATTAAAATTAAGAAATCTGCAAAATTCAACAATTAATCCAATTAAATCACAAAATTCGAATTAATAAATAAATAAAAATTCGAAAAATCAAAATCTTCACCAAAAATTCTGAAAATTTGAGGCAAAGATCTTGATTACAGTACAAACACTCACATATTTTTAGATTTTAAAAAATCACCACCAATCTCTCTGAAATTCAGATCGAAAATTCGAAATTTTTTAACCAAAATCATCAAAACTCATCTAAATCTTACATTTAAACCGTTGTTTTGATGAAAATCGACTAGGTAACTCAGTTTTGTTCTTAGAATCGAGATTACAAAGTGATTTGAGACCGAATTTGAGTAGCAATTCGACTTAGATGTGTGTATATGTATGTATGTATCGCACGAATAGATTAGGTGACTTAACACGCTAATATGACTTAACAAAATGATATAACTACTGAATATAACAATCGGTTTATATATAAAACAGCTAGATATGACTATCGGGTGATAGTCATACCGATAGTCATATTACGTTCAAACGTAATATAACTATCCTAATTTAGACAGTTATATAATAAATAAGCCTAAATATAACTATTGAAAAACAAAGGATATGACAATCGAATCAATAGTTATACCGATAGTCATATTTCGAGTAAAACACACAATATAACTATCAATTAATAACAGTTATATTTACAGAAAACAAAATTATAACTATCTTATTACTAATTTATATTATACTAATTTTAACTAATATAACTATGACAAATTCGAATATAACAATCAGATGGATTATTATACCGATAGTTATATTTAAACAAAATAGCTAATATAACTATTCTAAAAATCAAATATTAACAGAATTTTAACAAGTAATAAATTCTAATAATAAAACAACTTAATTATTAACTAATATATTATAAATAACACATTAATTTACACTAGCATTAACAGACATAATAAAAATTATTAAAACGATCATAGGTAGTCCTTTTTACGAAATCAAACATTAATAACAAAAGGACAAACACTACAAATCAAATAAAATAAAATAAAATAAAATATTTACATAATTATTTCTGATGAATTAATAAATCTATAAATTTTCTAATAAAATAATTTCCATATAGAAAATTATTCAAAAAGAAACTATAATTTATTTAAACAACAAAATTAATTAAACTGAATTTAAAATAATAACATTTTCAAGAAAAATAGATTTCTCATAAATTACAGCTTGTAAAATTCGAGAAAAATATTTTTAAAGAAAATGAATTAATTTAAAAACACAAGAAGTAATTAAAAATATATAGAGAAGATAATAACAATGATTTAAGAAGAAACAAGCAAAAGTATAAGTTGATAAAATAATTATACAAGTGATTTTAATAAAAAATATTAACATATCAATCACTTGTAAATTATTAAAGATCAAACCTCAGATATTAACCAGTTTAATTACTAGGACTATTTAACATACCCAATTCACCAACAATTCTGGTAAATGTGGATTCGTCAAGAGACTTAGTAAAAATATCTGTTGTTTGTTCTTCCGTAGGTACAAAAAATAACTCCACGGTACCATTCATGACATGCTCTCGAATAAAATGATACCTGATGTCAATATGCTTTGTCCTTGTGTGCTGCACAGGATTGTTAGAGATTGCTATGGCACTTGTATTGTCACATAAAATTGGAATTTTATCAAGTACAAAGCCATAGTCTCTCAGCTGATTCCTGATCCACAAAATCTGTGCGCAACAGCTTCCAGCAGCTATATATTCAGCTTCAGCTGTTGAGTTGGAAACTGTTTGTTGTTTCTTGCTGTACCAGGAAACCAGTCTACCACCTAGCAATTGACAACTCCTAGATGTGCTTTTTCTATCCACAACACTTCCTGCATAGTCTGAATATGTACATCCAACAAGATTAAAACCAGAATCTTTAGGGTACCAGATGCCTAAGTTAGGCGTACCCTTAAGATATCTCAGAATTCGTTTAACAGCAATGAGATGAACATCTCTAGGATCCGATTGGAACCTTGCACACAAACACGTAGCATGCATAATATCAGGTCTACTCGCAGTAAGGTAAAGTAATGAGCCTATCATACCTCTGTAGCTTGTGATATCTACCTTGGCAGAATTTTCACATGCTCCAAATTTGACAGCAGTAGATGATGGTGTTCTTGCTGAAGATGAGTCCTCCATTTGATACTTCTTGAGAAGCTCTTTGACATACTTGGATTGACAGATAAATATTCCATCTGTCCTTTGATTTATTTGCAATCCAAGAAAGAACTTCAGCTCACCCATCATGCTCATTTCAAATTTACCCTGCATTAACTTTGCAAATTTCTTGCACAAAAGATCATTAGTAGACCCGAATATTATATCGTCCACATAGACTTCGACTATAATTGTATCATTCTTATGTTTCTTTGTGAAGAGAGTTTTGTCTATGACACCTCTACCAAAATCATTTTCAAGTAAAAATTCAGAGAGAGTGTCATACCATTTCCTTGGTGCTTGCTTAAGACCATAGACAGCCTTGAAAAGGAAGTAGACATAGTCAATTAAATCTGGATCTTCAAAACCAGGAGGCTGTTCTACATAAACCTCTTCATCTAGCTTGCCATTCAAGAAAGCACTCTTGACATCCATTTGATAAACTTTAAAGTTTGAATATGTTGCAAATGCCAAGAATATTCTTATAGCCTCAAGTCTAGCCACTGGAGCATAGGTCTCATCATAGTCAATGCCTTCAGATTGGGAGTAACCCTTTGCTACCAGTCTTGTTTTATTTCTCGTCACTGTGCCATCTTCATCAAGTTTGTTTCTGAATACCCACCTTGTGCCAACTACTGGTCTGTCTGTAGGTCTGGGTACCAGCTTCCAAACTTCTTGTTATTTAAATTGATTGAGTTCATCTTGCATAGCAATCACCCAATCAGGATCAGAAAGAGCTTCTTCAGTTTTCTTAGGTTCCATTTCAGATAGAAACCCTGAATAATTGCATTGATTCTGAAAAGCTCTTCTAGTCTTTACACCAACAACTGGATCACCAATAATTAGCTCAAAAGGATGAGCTCTATTCCAAATAGTCTGTCTGGGAAGATTAGATCTTGATAATTCACCTTGTTCTTCATTGTGATGTTGTGTGTGTCCAGTTGACCCTTCATTGTCTCCCCCTGAGTTGTTGCCAGGTTGACTAGATGATGATTGTTTAGAAGAGTCAGGGGAATTTTGACTATTATCATTGCTTTCGTCACCATTACCCTGATCATCATTGTTGTCATTAGCATCAGCAAAAATCTCAGGTGCATTATCATCATCTGAATCTGTATCTGTCATGTCATCGAAATATAGCTTCTCAGATGGATTCTCAGTTTGGATACTAGGGAGTTTAGTGTCATTGAATGTTACATTGACACTTTCCATCATCTTCTGTTCATCAATCACATACACCCTGTATGCTCTCATTGAATAACCAATAAAAATTGCTTCAAATGCTTTGGTATCGAATTTACCACCTTGATCATCACCTTCTTTAAGCACAAAGCACTTTGTCCCAAATACATGAAAGTATTTGAGTGATGGTTTCTTATCAGCCATAATTTCATAGGGTGTCTTCATTTGATCTTTATTGATTAGAGTTCGATTCTGGGTATAGCACGCAGTATTGATGGCTTCAGCCCAAAAGTACAATGGAAGCCTTGATTCACTTAACATAGTACGTGCAGCTTCAATCAAGGTTCTATTCTTTCTTTCCACTACCCCATTTTGCTGAGGAGTTCTTGGAGCTGAGTATTGTCTGGTTATACCCTTCTCAGTGCAAAAGTCATTTAGAACTGCATTCTTGAATTCAGTTCCATTGTCTGATCTTATAGCTCTCACTGGATACGTAGAATCTCGCTCAATTAATTTAATGTGATCAATCACCAGTTGTGGAGTCTCATCTTTAGAATTCAAAAACAGGACCCATGTATATTTTGAAAAATCATCAACAATCACTAGAGCATATCTCTTTCTTGACATAGACATCACATTAACTGGACCAAACAAATCCATATGAAGTAATTGTAATGGTTCAGTTATTGAAGATGTGTCAGTGCTCCTGTGACTTGCCCTTTTTAGCTTGCCTTTATGACATGCATCACAAAGTCCTTCTTGAGTGAATTCCATTGAAGGCAAACCTCTCACCAACTCTCTTTTAACCAGAGAATTCATTGTCTTAAAATTAAGATGAGAAAGTTTCTTGTGCCATAGCCAACTCTCATCATTAGATGCTTTAGTGTAGAAGCAAGTGATTTCTTCAGTGCTTCCTGAATTCATATTGGCTACGTACATATTGCCTTTTCTAACTCCTGTCAGTTGTGGCTTTTCATGTCTCTTGTGTGAATTATACAATTCTTCTTGTTGAAATGAACTTCATAACCTTTGTCACAGAATTGACTGACACTGAGCAAATTGTGCTCAAGTCCTTTCACAAAAGAGACTTCATCAATGATAACATTTCCAGCTTCAAGTCTGCCATATCCATCAGTTCTACCTTTGCTGTTATCTCCAAAGGTAACCACTGGGCCAGCCTTCTCCACCATATTTGTCAGCAGGGTTCTATCACCAGTCATATGCCTCGAACATCCACTGTCCAAGATCCAGGTCACTCGTTCAACCTGCTCAACACCCTGCAATGACAAATGGATTAAACCTTCTTTGGAACCCAAATTTGATTGGGTCCAGAATACTTAAAGAATTGGCCTTTGTCAGGAAAAACAACATTCTTTACTTTAACAACAGCTTTACCATTATTCAACAAACATTTCACTTTATAAACAGATTTGACAAACTTCTGTTTTATTCTAGGTATCCATGCTTCTTTAGCAGCAATAACACTTGTTTCATTGACTGGACATTTGACCTTGTAAATAGCCTTAGTAGAACTTTGTTTAGGCTTAGGTACAAATGTATCTCTCTTTACATAAGGAGGACTAGCAGTCATTGATCTGACATTTTTGTTTCTGTTCGTATGTTGTCTAGGGGCAGTCTTATCAACACATGCATGATTACCAGAAAAGTAAGCAGACATGATATTAAAAGCACAAGACATACAATTGACAACACCACATGCTTTATGAGAAGAATCAATAGTAGGCATAGCATGCATGTCAGACTTGTTATTGTTCTTTTTCAACTTGTTGTCACTTAACCCAATTTGAGAAGAACTAGTTAACTCAACAACCTTAACTTGTTCCTTAGTAGATTTGTCATTATCAAGGACTATGCCATTAGAACTGTCCTCATTTTTCATTTCTTCCTGAATGACAATAGAAAGCATATTGGGTGGTTCAGCAACAGATTTTTTAAACATTGGTTTTTCAACATTCTTGAGAATATGTGGTATACCTCTTTCTTTAGCTGAAATAGGATTAGGAGAATGATTACTCAAAGAACCAACAACTTGATTGTAATCAAATCCTATTCCTACAGTTCGTTCTACTGCTTGTTTATTGAAGAACTCTTTAGAAACTTTAACAGTATTATAACAAGCTCTAATCTGTGTTTCAAGTTCTTTAATCCTGATGTCTTGATCAGCAATCCTATCAACTTGTTTTACCATGTATTCTCCTAATGACTTATCTCTGTAATTAAGTCGAGCTATTTCTTCTATATTTTTATCTTGATTAATCTTCACCTTTTTTA
This sequence comes from Saposhnikovia divaricata, assembly GCA_036435485.1. Lineage (NCBI taxonomy): Eukaryota > Viridiplantae > Streptophyta > Magnoliopsida > Apiales > Apiaceae > Saposhnikovia > Saposhnikovia divaricata. The sequence goes on along the minus strand of CM071595.1, from coordinate 59,895,769 downwards.
AATCTAACACTTCATTTTCAAGGTTAGTGTTAACAAGACTTATTCTCTCGTACCCTTTTTGTACATTATTCAAGCAATTACGTAAACTATGAATTAACTCAGCATCAGTAAGAGTTACTGGTGTGGTGTAATAAGTTGATGATTCAGCATTTGCCACTAGTGCAAAGTTTCCATATTCTTCATCTTCACTATCTGTGTCATCCCAGCTTTTACCAGCAGCTACATAAGCTCTTCCAGTCTTCTTCTTTTCAGAAGCATAATCTTTCTTCTGTGCTTGCTTGGGTTTCTGACACTCAGTAGCAAAGTGTCCCAACTCATTACAGTTGAAGCAACGAATCTTGCTTCTGTCAACAGTTCTAGTTTTGTAACCTCCCCTGTTACTAGAGGATGAAAAACCTCCTCTCTGAAATCTGTTATTTGACTTAAACCTGAACTTTGGATTTCTTCTGAATCTGAAGTTACTGAATTGTCTCACCATCATCGCCATAGATTCATCTTCCAATTGATCCAGCTCTTCAAGTGAGTAAAATTCTCCACCATCCTGAGTAGCTGGTGTTTGGCCATGTTCCACTTCAGTTTGTTCCTTGTTGAAGCTGTTAGGTTGAACAACTTTAGCTTCCACTTCCTTAGGAACCTCAACCACTAGAGCTGTAGAAGAATTTGCCATTCTGCCTTTGCCATAGAATTCCTTTTGCTGTACTTGTTCTAATTCATATGTTTTCATAACACCAAACAGCCTTTCAAGAGCAATCTGAGTTAAATCTCTAGATTCTCTGATGGCGGTGATTCTATGCTCTAAGTGAGTAGGCATAGTCAGTAAAAACTTCATGTTGATCTCCTTCTGAGTATATTGCTTGCCATGAACTTGCAAGTTGTTGATTATTTTGTTATACCTTTCGAACACTTCCTGAATGCCTTCATTAGGGCCAGCTCTAAAGTGTTCATATTCAGAGGTCAAAATTTGAAGTCTATTTTCCTTGACTTCATCAGTCCCTTCATTAATGATCTCAATAGTTTCCCAGATGTGCTTAGCAGTTTTACAATTCCTTACATGGCTATACATTACAGCATCTAGCATCTAGGGAATCTAATAGAATAAGTCTCAAATTTTTATCCAATCCAGCTTCCTCTTTTTCTTCAGAGGTAAAGTTCTTAGGGTCCTTTGGATAGGATTTTGCAGGTATTGTTACAATTCCATTGGTAAATGTTTCAGTATCATGTTGGATAGGAATTACTGGTCCATTTTTCAAAACCCACAAAAATCTTGGATTTGCTACATCAAGAAATAACTCCATTTTGTTTTTCCACATGTCATAGTTATCTTTATTAAAGATAGGAATTTTAACATTGCCTTTGGCTGACATGATGAATTTTTAAGAGAGTTAAAAATTCGAGCTTGATTTTTGATTGAGTAAAAAATAGGATCTTGATTTGTGTATCAATCAATAGGTTCTGATACCAATTGTTAGGTCCGATAAGATTGTAGAAGGGGGGGTTGAATACAATCTATACCATTTTCTCGAAATTTATTCGTTAAACAATTTTCACTTAAATGAATATTTTGTGCGGAATAATATAACACAAATTTCAAGTTGAATATAACAATATATTAACTTGATGGGTGTTACAAAATCAGTCCAAACGATTGTCAAGTAATTAATAACTAATTAGAAAATTCAACATGAACTTTGCTAATTTAGTTAATGAAAATCAAGATATCAATTTGTGAACTAGGAAACTTAATTTGCTAGTAGTACAAGAATCACAAGTAAACAAGTTCCAATGGATAGGATATTACAATTGAGATGAACTTGAATTTACAGAATTTAATTTGTAAGTGTTCTTGAGCTTGAGAGAGAGATATATGAGCTGCTGTGTGTATTTTCTGTGTTTTGCTCGACTGCCTCATTTCTTCTGCATTCTGCTTCTTTATATAACACAACCATAGTCATATTACTTTGTTTTAACTGATATAACAATCAGTTAACACTAATATGACAATCGGTATGACTTATCAATTGAATGTAATATGACTGTCCAGTTTAAATATAACTTTCGGTATAACTATCCAGCCCAATATAACATTCGGTATTACTATCCAGTTCAATATAACATTCGGTATTACTATCCTTTGAATGAAATATAACTATCCAATTGAACTGCATATGACTATCTCCTCTTTGAACTGTATATGACTATCTCCTCTTTGAACTGTATATGACTATCGGTATAACTATCAATTGATAGTTATATTATCATATTTTTCAGTTTATAATTAATTAAACGATTTATAAAAATCATTTAATTAATTATTTCTTTTTCATATTAATTCTTATTTAATTAATCTAATAATCACTTTAACAAATATATTAATTCTGATAGAATTAATTTATTTATTAACTTAATTACTTGATTTAATCAATTAAAATAGAATTAACATAAATTCTTTAATAGTCAATACTTCACTGTGAACCACGTAATTATGATAAGGAACATACACTACAACGATGTTGACGCTCGATGTACTGTCTGGTTCATGAACGACTAACTCCAATCTCTGTTCTTCATCGTGACTTTAACACTGTGGTCTTTTTATACTCTTCACTCTCATCAATCATTCGGTACTGAAATTGTTTCTTATCACTTATAGAAATCTCTGTCCCTTAAATGAACCCATTTGTTTCAATGCTACCTTGAGGCCTGATCAGATATCTGAATCTTCTTCCAGTGTAAAACATCAAAACTATAGATTGACTTGTTGATTTTTCTTCTGACGGTTATCATCTTTTGAGATTCCTGTGACAGTTGATATTATTTACTTATTACAATCTAGTTTAATTGGATTAGGATCCTCGAACTACAAATAGGCTGAGTCATATGCCTTTCAGAGATGGCCGAAGCCACTAAGAACTGATCTTGAGAAAAGAAACAAGAATCAGTACTGCCGGTTCCATAAAGATGTGGGACACGATACCGATGATTGTAGACAATTGAAAGATGAGATTGAGTTCTTGATCCGCAAGGGAAAATTAAATAAATTCTGCAAAGATGGGGATCGAGGAAACCCAAGGCGGGATTATGATAGGAAAGACGAGGATCGTAACCGCAATCCGCATCCCTGGGGGCCGGTGATAAACATGATCTTTGGTGGCCCAACAGCGGTCAGGACAAGTAGAAATTCCAGAAAGGCGTATGCACGAGAGGTGAGGCACATCGTAGGGGAAGCACCGAAGCATGCAAAGACGGAAGTCTCAATTGGATTCGATGATTCGGATCTCGAAGAGGTGAAGTTTCCCCATGATGACCCACTGGTTATCTCACTTGTGATAGGTAACTCCCAAGTGAAGAGAGTCTTGATTGACAATGGGGCATCAGTGGACATTCTGTTCCATGATGCCTTCTTGAAGATGGGATATACTGAGTCTAAGTTGACACCATCAAAAATTCCCATATATGGGTTCAACGGAGTGGAGTCAAAAGTTGAGGGGACAATTCAGCTAAATTTCTTGGAGGCTACTCGGATGTTAAATTTCTTGGTTATCAAAGCCACGTCCACATACAATGCTATCCTAGGTAGGACAGGACTTCATGCTTTTAAGGCGGTTGCCTCTACCTTTCATTTAAAGATTAAGTTCCTAACCAGAAATGGAGTAGGAGAAGAGAAAGGAGATCAATTGGGGGGCAGGTCCTTCCGATTGAGGATATGGATGTTCGAGAGGATGAAGAGCGGAGAGGAAAACCAGCAGAGGACTTGGTTTCCATACCTTTAGAGTTGGGAGATTCTGAGAAGGTTACTCATATCGGGGCATCTCTGAAAGACCCTTTAAAAAGCAAATTGATCACCTTCTTGCAAGACAATAGTGACGTCTTTGCATGGATAGCAGCTGATATGCCAGGGATAGATCCCCAATTGATAACACACAACTTGAATGTGGATCCAGACCGGAAGGCGGTGAAACAAAAGAAGAGGAATTTTGCACCTGAGAGACAAGAAGCCATAAAATAGGAAGTTGACAAACTCCTAGAGGCAGGCTTCATTGAGGAAATCCAGTTCTCGGAATGGTTGGCCAATCCTGTAATGGTCAAGAAGGCTAATGGAAAGTGGAGGATGTGTATAGACTTCACTGCTCTGAATGATGCATGCCCAAAGGACTGTTTTCCCTTACCAAGGATCGATATGTTGATAGATGCCACGGCTGGGCACGAGATGTTGAGTTTCATTGATGGATTTAGTGGTTACAATCAAATCAAGATGCATAAGGATGATATTCTTAAGGTATCATTCATCACCGACTTTGGTGTGTATTGTTACCTGGTCATGGCTTTTGGACTGAAAAATGCAGGAGCTACCTATCAGAGGTTGGTAAATAAGATTTTTGCTCATCTCATTGGAAAGACTATGGAAGTTTACGTGGATGATATGTTGGTGAAGAGCCTACACAAGGCAGATCATATTGAGCACCTACGAGAGGCATTTGAAGTGTTAAGACACCACAAGATGATGTTGGACCCTGCCAAGTGCGCTTTTGGAGTTGGATCAGGGAAGTTCTTGGGTCTTATGGTCTCGAAACGAGGTATCGAGGCTAACCCCGACAAGATTAAAGCTATCTTAGATATGGAACCACAACGTTCCATAAGGGACGTACAGAAACTGACAGGGAGGATTGCTGCATTGGGGAGGTTCGTCTCTAAATCCGGAGATAAGTGTTTGCCGTTCTTCAAAACACTTAAGAAAGTAAAAAACTATGAATGGACAGAAGAAAGCCAAAAGGCCTTTGAATAGGTGAAGAAGTATATGCCTGAAGCCCCGCTGTTGGCCAAGCCAAGTTTGGGAGAAATCCTCTATCTTAACTTGGCAATTTCGGATCAAGCTATGAGCGCAGTACTGGTAAAGGATGAAGACAAGGTTCAGACACCAGTATATTATGTGAGCAAAGTTTTACATGGAGCGGAGTTGAACTACTCCACTATTGAGAAGTTTGCCTTAACATTGGTAACTGTCTCTAGGAAATTACGACCCTATTTTCAGGCACACAAAATCGAGGTCCTTACAGGACAACCACTGAGGAATAGTTTGCACAGCCCTAAAGCCAGTGGTAGGCTCATCAAGTGGGCAATCGATTTGGGAGAATTCGATATTAAGTATAAGCCAAGGACGGCCATCAAAGCTCAAGCACTTGCTGACTTCGTGGTTGAATGCACCATTGACAACCAAGAAGTCGGGGGGCAGTAGATACCTCAGGAAGGCAATAAGGAGGAAAAGGAACCCGTGATTGAGGAGAAAGAATTCTGGATTCTATATTTTGATGGGGCATCAAAAACAAAAACAAGTGGTGCAGGTCTTGTCCTGCAAAGTCCCGATGGATTTATGGTTAAATACGCCCTAAAGTTGGACTTCCCAACAACTAATAATGAGGCAGAGTATGAAGCTTTGATAGCTGGACTTGGTTTGGCAGGAGTACTAAGGGTAAAAAATCTTAAAGTTTGTGGAGATTCAAGGCTAGTTGTGGCCCAAGTCAATGGAGAGTTTGAGGCAAGGGATGAAACCATGGACAAGTACTTAAGGTTAGTGAAAGCAGTGATGACTCAATTTGATGAGTGTTACATAGAGCACATTCCGAGGGAACAAAACATCAAGGCTGATGCCTTATCTAAGTTTGCTTCCTCCGAGATAGAGAATTATTCTGGTAGTGTCTACTTCCAAGTTCTGAGAACCCCTACTATCGACGCGAAGTTGGTTGCACCTATCGTGGTAAGGGAATGTTGGATAGATCCCATAAAAGCACACCTTGAGACCTGTTGGCTCCCGACCAACGCCGTGGAGGCACAAAAATTATCTGTGAGGGCGGTTAGGTATGCTCTGATTGAAGGGATACTCTACAAGAAGTCTTTTGTGATTCCGTATCTAAAGTGTTTGAGGCCCGAAGAGGCCAAATCAGCTATTGAGGAGGTCCATGAAGGAATTTGTGGACAACACTTGGGGGGCAGGGCCCTAGCTCACAAGATAGTCAGACTCGGATTCTATTGGCCTGAGATGATGGCTGATGCCAAGGAGTACGTGAAAAGGTGCGATCAGTGCAAGAAACATGCACCAGTGGTTAGGCAGCCACCCGAGATGTTGACATCCATCAGCTCCCTCATTCCTTTCACTATGTGGGGGATGGATATACTTGGGCCCTTTCCAATGGCCACTGCTCAAAGGAAGTTCCTGGTTGTAGCTATTGATTACTTCACGAAGTGGATTGAGGCCAAACCTTTGGCTAAAATTACAACCAAGCAAGTCATGCAATTCTTCTGGGAGAATGTCATGTGCAGGTATGGAATACCACGAATCCTCGTTACGGACAATGGGTTACAATTTAACAACAAATAGTTCAGGGACTATTGTGATGAGAATGGGATTGAGTTTCGGTTTACCTCAGTTGCCCACCCTCAAGCTAACAGGCAAGCTGAGGTTGCTAATCGAATAATCCTTGATAGACTTAAGAAAAGGGTGGAACGCTCTAGGAACACTTGGGTGGATGAGTTACTACCCATACTCTGGGCATACCGCACCACATATAAGGTAACTACTGGGGCAACTCCATTCATGTTAGTTTACGGAGCTGAAGCTGTGGTACCCGTGGAGATTATGCATGCTTCTCCACAAGTAGAAGCTTTTGAACCGGACACAAATGAAGAGGGAATGAGGTTGGCCCTTGACTTGATAGATGAGGTGAGAGATGAAGCTCATGCCAGGAATGTTGAACATGAGAAGAGAGCTTCCTTCTACTATAACTTCAGGGTGAAAGAGAGGTTCTTCCGTCAGGGGGACCTAGTGCTCAGAAAGATTGAAGCATCCGGAGTTGGACAGAAGGGGAAGCTGGCCCCGAATTGGGAAGGTCCGTATCGAATCAAGGGAATACTGGGACGTGGATCATACAAGTTGGAGACTTTGAAAGGAAGTGATGTGCCTCGCACTTGGCATGCATCAAACCTCAAGGTCTATTATGTTTGATTATCCTGATTATGACATAGCTAAAGTTATTAGGAGAATAGAAATAAGGTCGACAAAACCATTTCAGAGTTTTCAAACTCCGAGTAGAAAGTAGAGTACTTATATAAGGGCTGGATTCGTTTATGCATTTATAAATTTTGATTTTCAGTATTCTTTGTGTTTATATTTATGTCTACTATGTACCCATGCATAATTAAATTGCAAGCCTGTAAAGGCCAAGTACAAAAGGCAAAGTTACTAAATATAAAGAAAAACTCGAGAATGCATAAATAAGCCCGAAGGCTATAAGTTATAAGTTACAAAACAAGAATGATGAAATCATAAAAACATATGCCACGTAGGGCCAACCGAAAATAATCTAAGTCCCAGGAGCTTGGGATGAAGCAGACTCCTCTTCGTCTCCCTGGACTTTTGAACCTCCTGCGGAACGAGAAAGGGAAGTCTTAGTAGTATCCGAGTCCCTCCGAAGGGGAGAAACCTCAGGATCTAGAATCCGATTCCCATCCTCAATAGCCTCATCCTCACTACCCTCAACAGGGGTAGGAACAGGTGGATGTGGGGTAGGAAAGTCAACAGGAGAGAACAAGCCCGGGTGTTTCTTCAGCACGGCCTTTATGGCCTCATCCCAACCCTCCGTGTACTGACCAGGAAACAGAATCCTGTCAAGCTACTCCATAAGCTTCTAAAAGTCCTCAGAATCCATATAAGCATCAATGGCCTTATCTTTATTTTCCCTCAAATCCACTAGCTCGGCATTAGCTGTAGCCAGTTCCTCCTCCTTCTTCTGAAGCTTCTCTTAGCTTCCTCGGCCCTAATCTTGGCCTTTTGACACTTAGTCTCAAAAGACTTAGCATTGTTCTTCCAAGATTTGGCTTGATGAACCATACCCTGGAAATGAACATTGGCCTGCAAAAAGATTTAATCAGAACATTCAACAGATGGGGGTAAGACGAAGGAAAACTGTAGATTTTAGGTGCTTACAGTTGCTAGGGCCTGAGCGCCCAGGTGCTCAGACTGTTCCATGGAGCCTCCAGAGACCAAATACTTATAGTTGCAGGGAGTGATAGAATTAAGCGACCAGTCTATGGAGTGTTTGGTGGAACCGACAACCGAGTCCTGTTTCCTGAAACCCCAAGGGGCCCTATAGACAAAAGACTTGACGTTCACTTGTAGTGGCCCCTCGTCCAAGTCCACATTCACAATATCCTTTTTTGTAACCTTGTGAGGTCGCAAAAAGGCTGGCTCTAGGCCCTCAGTGCGGGGATCCAAACCCCTTTTAGCCCTCCTCATTCGAGAGGACTCTTCCTCCACTGGCTCTGTGGCCTCCATGATCTTTTTCGCGGCTGTAAACAAAAAAACAAAACACGTTGGTATAAATAAAACTGAAATAAAGAAAAAATGCAAGGGAATAAAAAATTACCAAGGTCAGAAACTTTAGATAAGCCAACGGCCCTCAGTGATTCCTCGTTGATAAGGTCCCAGCACAGCGACTGACCGTCATCTTTAGTAAGCTCATCATAGGCAGCCTATTCCTCAGTATTAAGCACGATTTTGTTGGGATTGCCATCGGCTACTTTCCCAAATGATTTTCTGAAAAGGTGCCCCAATCACCCCCTTCCCATAACCAGTACATAAATTCTTCCTTCCATTTGGGGTTATTGTCAACTACTGAGTGCTCGTTAAAGATATGTGGAATCTTGGGCCTTTGTCTAATGTAGACCCAACCCGGTTGGTTGCTAGAATTGTAAAATTGAAAAATCTTCCTAAAGAGGGGGACAGTAAGTGGGAATTTTTTCCTTAGACATAAAACCATGAAACAGAGAATTGATCGCCAGGCATTGGGTGGCAACTGACATGGGCTGATTTGGACTTCGGCCAATAAGGTTGGAATAAAACTGTGAAAAGGAAACCTAAGCCCAGCTACAAGGGCATCCCTAAAAACACAAAGTGCATTGGGCCTCCAATGGCAGGGCCTGTCGCCAGCCCCAGCCATTACCAATTTAAGTGGGGACTTAACGTTATAATTTTTATTAAAGCTACGAACACTATCCTCATCGTGAAATTTATTACAGCGATTAATGCATCGAGTTCTGCTAGGCTAGGTTATTCATCCCCACGAGTGTTATTCATATCACTTAAACTCATATAAGAGGAGCGAATATCGATATCATAACCTCTTTTGGATGCAGAATTCATTTTCGCCAAACGTTGAGCTGTTTTATCCGCCATTTTCTTTAAAGTAAGAATGCTTGAACCCAGAAAAAATGGTCGAAAAAGATGAAGATGCAAAGAAAAACCAAGAAGTTTTGAAGGATCTTCAAAGGAACCCAGAAAACGGTGGAATAGTCGCCGGAAAATGCCTTTTGAATTTCACCAAAAATCGCCTTTAACTAAAGAGATTTGAGAGAAATTAGAAACTAAAGTATGAGTGTGTAGAGTGAAATGAGAAATGAAATCTCACTTCACTCTTTTATAGGAATCCTTTAGCCGGTTGACAGCCGGTTAAAATTCCTTGTAATTGTTGATAACCGGTAAAGGCCCATTAAAAGCCCAAAGGCCCAAAAAGAAGAAGGTTCTAGAATAAACTAGAACCTAACATAGAAAGGTGATGTTTATGAAATAAATAAAAAATAAATCAAGGACAAAATAGTCCCAATAGGCCCAAATGGCCCGAAATACTTCAGGCCAATAATAGGGCTCATGAAATTTGAATTTTTGACGAAAATTGTGATCGAATTCGATCAGGATTTCCAATCAAAAATGCTACGAGCAAAGTGTCAAAAATGACCTTAATTCGATCAGGATTCACGTCAAATTCGACCAGGAATCTTGATCGAATAACCTTCGATCAGAACATTAAAAGTGGCCTTAATTCGATCAGGGTCCTAGTCGATTTCGATCAGGATTCCTGGTCGAAAAGCCTTCGAGCAGAATGACAAAAAGACACTTAATTCGACTAGAATCCTAGTCGATTAGACCAGGACCCTTAAAAGTCAAAGGCCCAGCCCAAAAAAGCACGTTAGTTTAGCCTAAAATTAATTGGGCCCAACTTATTGTAGTTAAGAGGCCTAACAAAATGTTAAGGCCCCGAGAAAGTATTTATAAAATAAAATGGACCTTAATTCGACCAGAATCCTGATCGAATTCGACCAGAGTGTAGAAATGGACCTTAATTCGACCAGAATCCTGATCGAATTTGACCAGGATTCCTGGTCGAAAAGTCTTCGACCAAATTGTAGAAATGGACCTTAATTCGACCAGGATCCTGATCGAATTCGACCAGGATTCCTGGTCGAAAAGTCTTCGACCAGGATGCTAAAACAGCCCTTAATTCGACCAGGATCCTGATCGAGTTCGACCAGGATTCCTGGTCAAAAATATTCAGCATTACTTGGATTTTTTTTTGTATAAATGGTATTTTTTTTGGAAAATTTGGGAAGAAAAGTTCCTAAAAACTCCAGGAAAATACAAACTTGTCTCCAAAGGCCAGGGGTCCAAAATATTTGTGATAAATAAAAAATACCTGTGAGTATGAGAAAATTGTTAGGAAATTGTTAATAACTTTCTGTAAGACACAAATATGGTTGCTTAGCCTCGGATAAGGCGAATCGCCGTTAATGTGTAGGTCGCTCCACACTTTACATTCGTGGCGATACCTGTGAAACACTAGTGTACCTAAACCTTAACTTCCAAGAAAACCTGATCAGTTTTCTTAAAAGTTGGGGGGCAAATGATATGGGCTGGAAATAAGCCCTAAAAATACATTTAATGACACATTAAATGAACCCAAGATGGTCCAAGGTCAAAGCCCATTTATGAGGCCCAAAACCCTGATTATGATAATAATTTCGTAGCAATTAAATCAGCCAAATAAAAGACTCCGTTATTGACTCCAAAAGGAAATCAAATCATCTTGGGAGTAACCTCCAAGACATACAAATTCAGTACTTATCCACCTTCCATCTGGAAGGATCTAGAATTGGGCCTAAGTTGTGGCTTGCCCACCAAGGCACCTAATTCTATTCTGATTCTAGGGTTCTCAACACCTATATAAGGATCTGATTCCACACAAACAGAACTACGTTTTTTGGCTTGATTCTTTATAACTGCAAGATACGTAGGCATCTTGTGAGGACCTGAGTTAAGTCACGAAACACTTGATCAGCCATTAAAGCTCGAAGCTCTCCTTAACCCTAGCATTCAATACGCAATAAATACACCATAGTTTTTATTCCACATCATAAAGGTAAAACAGTAATTTCATAGCCATTAAAATGGAACTTTTTACCCTTGTGTTGAAGTTTAGTATATAGTAATAGATATAATAATCAACAAAATAATTTATATACATTCATTTGAAAAAAATACAAGTATCATAAAAATTTATAAAGATGATTGAATAAATGGTTATATATAAAATTACTATAACTGCAAAAATGGAATTATATAAATATATTAAACCAACATTTTATTGTACTCAAGAGTTAAAATAAAATAACTTAGGATAAGAGGAGAATATGTGGCATATCTAATAAAATTTTGTAAGTAAACTAAAAATACAAAATACAATGTAGCATAGTGGTTATGTCATTAAATTTGTTAGAAGAGGTTAGAGGTTCGATTCTCAATAAATACAGAAAATCATATATTTTTAGCATAAATTGTAAAAGTGTGGCATTTTTGCAAGTGGAACCTCGATAAATGACTATTCGATAAACGAATAACTTTATTAAATGAATAATTTTTTCCGGTCCCGACATAATAGAGACAATGTATTTCTGACCTTGATAAATGAATAATCTCAATTAATGAATAAAATTTTCAATCCCGAACGTATTCATTTATTGATGTTTAACTGTAATAGATTTATGGAAGTTTTACTATTTTTGATTTTCAGAAATTTGAATAAGTTCGGTGTTGTTACTTTCAAAAAAAAAAGTTCGGTGTTGTTAAATATGGTTCGTTCGATCCATCACGGGTGTGCCACACCGGATAACATCCAAGATCACAGGTTTAACAACAAAAAGAATATCTTTGGACTTTTGTGAAGATATGAAAGTAAATGGGTTAGCCGTCTTCCAAATTAATGGAGGCACACAAAAATTGATCTAAAAATTGGATTATTTAAAAAGAATTTGAATCAATTCCATTTATAAAATTGTGATTAAATTATTATTTGAAGTGTTTCTAACTTTTTTATTTGAAAACCAGAAATTTTATATAGGGGCCAAATCCCAGAATGAACAGCTAGGAGCCTAGGACACCTGGCTACTTAGAATGCACCAGCCGAAGACATACAATATTAGGTCATCTTTAATGATTTTTTCAATTTAAAAAGTAATTTTATTTAAATTTTTTAATTTTTATGCTTTATTTCACTATTTCATTTTCAGTCATAACTCTAAACTTCTTCTAAAATTCTACTTCTATCATAAAATATAAAGATATTATATGACATACATGTGAGGGATGAATTTAAAAAAAAATGATATTTTTATATGCACAATTTATCTTCAAATTTGAAAATAAATAGTGCATTACTATAAATATAAATATAAAGATAAAAATAGATAGCATTGGATACAAGTTTGTATAATTTTAACTTCAAACTAGCGTAATCGCCCATGTAAGGCACGGATCTCTGTATGAACGTCTTTAATTTTTATTTTAAGGAAGATATTGGTGGTTGGTTTATTAATGTTGATCCTGTGCACTCGTAATTTTGAGATTGTAATATGAATAACGATACATGTTGATATGAGGAGTTAAAAACCTTGTTATTGAGTGGTTGGAACCATAAATACATCAATATCGAGTTTTCTTTGTTGTTTATAGTGAGTAGAAATAAAAAAAATATACATAATTTTGATGGTTGTTCATTGCGAGTAATAACGACTGAGAATTTATTGATTCGGGTTTGTTGTGAAACCCCAAAAGTGCAGCGTTGCACACCCTGAAATTGTGGCAACTATCATGAACGTTATACCATGATTGCAATACCATGCACATTAAAATATGCATGAACCTACCCATAAGTGTTTTAATTAAATCATATGTATTACGGTCAATATAAGATGATAGGGTTAATAAGGAAAAATCAATAACCGACGTTAGTTGAAATTGTAGAAGTGAATACTGTCTAAAAACTGAGATATGAGACTATAAATTTGATGTATATATTGTAGAGGTATGTACGTCGTAGACCATATGAGTGTCTATTTTGGACCGAATCAACGTTAACAGGTATATTAGATCAATGAATAATATTAAGTGAGTATATTGAACATTATTTCATACAACTATAAATTTTATTCCAACTTTTTTTTATGTATCATCATCATCATTTTAACTTGATTATATTAATGTAAATGTATTTTACCTTGATTATGTATATGGATTTTATGTAATTATTTAAATAATAATACAGTTCAAAATTCAAATCTCACATCGATCAATTCGATTATAAATATTATTGACCTAGATATTTTCAAATTCATATTATTTTATTAAAAAACTCATATAAGTAAAAAAAATTATGTAAAATTGTTGAGTATAATAAGTTATGCAAAATTTGGTCCGACGCAATTTGTAATATAATAGTATATAAAATTTGAGGCTTCATATACTAGATGCAAATAAATAAAATTTACAATATAAAAATATTAATGTAATCCTTTTTTTAAATATATAATAATGTTTTAACGGATCAATTTCAATTTCATAATATTTTGTGTATCTACTTATTTTTACGCAAGCTTTTTTTAAATATAGTTAGATTTGCTAAATATTCATTAAAAACATGATTTTGAGGCACTTATATAGGTAAATTTTCTAACTTAGGCAAATAGATTAGAAAAAAGATTAAAATAGAGTATAACGTGTGACATATTTACGCATATTGATAATGAATTTTATAATTTATTCAAATTGAGCATCTAGCATAGTTGTTGAGTTTTTCACTTTTGAGTTGAAGGTCATGGGTTCAAGTCCTAACATCCACTTTTATTTTTTTAAAAATAAAACTATGTTGGCATTTTTGTAATTATGTGAGAAATAAGGGTATATTGGTAATTTCACGGGCATTATTTTGGCACTTTTTACCCTTATGTTTCCATCATTGAACTAATTTCTGATGCAAAACTGTATATATATATATATATATATATTCAAATTTACAATAAATAAATGATATGATTTCAATTTATCTAATATTTTTATAGTTATTTTGTAATTTTGCATACCAATTTTTTTATATTATATTTTGAATTATTTTTTAACTCAATTGTAAAATTTTCTAAATATTTCAGTCGATATTAAATATGATAAAACGACCTTAATGACCCATGCATATATACGAAATTTACAATCAAAATTTTGATTTTATCGTATATTGATCTAAGTACTCAAGCATTATATATCATATTGATCAATTTATCATATTATATAAAAATTTATATGTACCATACTTTATAGTCGAGTTATAGTCTAATTGATATTTATAAATAATTATTATAGTTTTGTAATATTTTTGATTTAAAATTTTATATCTTTTTTGATTTTATTGAATGTTAATTGTGTTACTTTTTTATATATAACATAGATTATATTTTTAGAGTTCTCATCTTTTTAACATAATTTAAATTATTTTACGTGTATGTTTAAATATTTATGTTTTTAGACCAATCATATATTTAATTCGTTGAATGTCTAATAGTTGGCCGACTAAAACCCCCTAATATAGCTCACATAATTAAATTTTTATATACCTAAAACTAATGTGATGCAATTATTAATTATGTATGATTTGATAACTAAAATTTACATATTTCTTAAAACCAAATTTTATTTTTTATTTCAAGAATTTAACATCCACATGAGACGCATGTAAATAAATCCTTTTTTTTTTGTACTTTGTTACAATATGTATTATCTAAATTTTATTTTTTATGTCAATTATCTAAAATGACAAAAGAGAATGTAGAGAATACTTAATCGATTAAAACATTTTTTATAACTTTATCTATCAAATATTCTACAAGTAATATAAATCAATATTTTATTTACCCAAAAGTAAGAAATAAAAGAGGAATAGACAAGAAGAGATTGTGGTTTATCTTATAAAATTTTTAAATAAAGCTCAAAATTAAGTGTAACAAAGTTGGTTATGGCATGAGTTTGATAGAAGAAGGTCAGTGGTTCGAATCCTAACACAATATAGTTTCACTATTTTTTACATAATTATTAAAAAATGACATTTTTATAATTTTTAAAAATATAAGGATAAAATCGTAATTTCACAACCATTTAATTGGCAACTTTGTCCTTATGTTAAAGTTTAATATATAATAATAGATATAAAAATAAAATTGGTTTTGAAGTCAGGAGATGCCCTTTAACCTAAATAGATCAAGAGGAGAACCTTGCAAACCCACTAGCCATCTAACCCGACATTTAGAAACAAAACAAAAGCCTTATAGTGTAATTGTTTCTAAGAGATCGTGCGATCTGCGATATAATTTATAAAATCGATTCCAAGAAAATTGTCACAAGTTAAAATGGGAATATTTGAAAACTTGTGCGATTTGCCATTTTTGAAAGTTGTCACTGAAATTACACACCTAGAGGGGAGGGGTGAATAGGTGTTCGACCCCTATAGCATAATGGTCTACGTCTTGGTCCTCTACCAACTCGATAAAGGAATATATTATTGATCACAAATGATTACAATTATACGATACAATAATATATCTCCATGATTCTCCAAGTCACTGATTGCAGCTAGCTGAAACACCTTGAACACAGCTCTCTAAGTACTATACTAAACCAAATATAAACTCCTCTAGCCTAAGGTTCCTCGAACCCTTGTTCCACAAGCTCGACAATCCAGCAACTACCAACTTTACAAGTTGAACAATACAAGATAGAAAGAATTACAAATCAAACTATGAACTCTAATAAGAATCTAAATCGTATTAGTATGTAGAGCTCAAGTGTATAAAGATATGTCAAATCAGCTTGGTAAAATACTTATATTTTTCGAATGATTTCAACAACCTTGAAAGGAAAAACTCACAAGTCTTTTATAGTGAACAAACAATCTGAATTAAGCATACAACAACACAACGGTCTTGACTACCAAGTCTCACGAGTTTGTTGAAAGATTAATTCAAATTTAACGTTCAAAAACTTATCGTTTGGTAAAGAAAAAACAGAATCTAAAAGTGAACGTTTATTAACAACGTTCTCAGTTTTGAAAAAGGGTAAAATGGCTTAATCATAACTGAACTCAGCCCCAACTTGCAACTGGGTAACTGAACTCAAAAACCTTGCAATTACATAACTCAATAAATTAAAACTTGCATTTAGGTAACTGCCGTTAACCTAACTAACAGAATAAAAACTGAATTTGCAACTTACATAACTGAACTTATCCGTAACTTGCATTTACATTACTAGATTAATAAAAACTTGCAACTGGGGTATTAAACAAAAATAAACTTACAATTGGGCCCTGAACAAAAAATTCATTTTTTTCTTTTAAAATTTTAATTTTTTATTTATATATAAAAATGATAAAACAAATATTTAAATCTTATTTTTTTTTAATTTACTAGCTTATAACCCTTGCAATGCACGGCTCCTTTCTAATATCTCTAATTATATATTTTTTTTAAATTTTTATTTGTTATTAATTTACATATCAAATTGTTGGTAAAAAATTAATATATATATATATATATATATATATATATATATATAAGATTTTACACATTCAATTTAATATTTTTGCTCTATCTTGAATTTTTAAAATTTGATTTGGGCAATTTTATATGCCACATGAAATTAGCAAAATATTCGTTAATTTAGTGATGACTTAACAATTATTTTCCAATTAAAACTATGCAAAAATAAAAGAGAGAAAAAATTGACCATTTTTTTACGTTGAAAATCTATTCAATTTTTAAAATCTACTTATATTTCGTTTTGATTATTAAAATATCCTTATTATTATGGATAAGATCCCTCTAATGCTTATTATATATAAGGATATAATAAAAATTTTGAATTTTCTTATAAAATTCATATTCAGTTTTTTATTTTAAAATCTTAATTTTAAATCTTAATCTTTCTTTAATTTATAAAAAAATTTAATTTTCCTAAAAATTTCATATTCAATTTTTTATTTTAAAATCTTAATTTTTTATATATAAAAACTATAAAACAAATATTTTCTTAAAATAAAAAAATGAACTGAATCTCAGTCTGTCTCCTCTCTCAATCAGTTTATTTTGCTTTTTCTCAGTCTCAATTTTGTTCAGTGCCCCCGTTGCAAGTTTATTTTTATTCAGTTGCCAAGTTGCAAGTTTACTTTTATTTAATGCCCAAGTTGCAAGTTTTAATTTATTGAGTTATGTAATTGCAAGGTTTTTGAGTTCAGTTACCCAGTTGCAAGTAAGGGCTGAGTTCAGTTATGATTAAGCCATTTTAGCCTTTTGAAAAACTCAAACGAAGAAGAAGTTTGTTTAGATAAAGTCGTTTAGAAAACAAACTCCTATAAAATAGGGTTTTGAAAGATAAGAAGCTAAAAAATGTTTAAAAACATTTTTGAGCCCATATATATAAATACGATTTGTTTTTCTAATTAGAATTCTCAAAGAAGTTTAATCTTAATAAAACTCCATGAGATTCGAACTTCCAGTGTTTCTGGACTCTATCTGCCACCTTGCTGAGTTAAAGTAAATCTTGTACTGCTAGCTAGCTGATAAACCCTATTTTGCTATAAAATGAAATAAATGATAACCCTGCAAAACAATATTAGTCCAGTACACATATCCAGCTTACTTACTATGTATGATCATCAAAATCATGAGAGTTTCAATCTCCCCCTTTTTGATGATTATACACCAATTTTAGGGGAAAACAAAACTCCCCCTAAATCTAGCAATCCTATTATAATGATGTACCATAAAATCAATAACATGAACATAAATGTAACACATTTAACAAATACCAAATAAGCATCACTAAGCATCACATTTCCACAGTACTAGTTTAGAAAACCACAAAATAAACCACCAAATAAAGCAAGTACTAAAACATAACAACATAAACCAAACCAACACATAGTTCAAGCATAAGCATAACATAATTTACCCTAAATCTTAAAAATTTTCTCCCCCTTAATCATTAAAAAGAAGAAAATTTAAGACTCATTATAGATTGGCATCTATAGATTGGCATCTTTTCTGGTGATCTCTGACCTCTAGGACCTTCCAATGTGAGCCTTAATAACTGATCAATTGTTGCATCTACTGGAGAAGAGGTTTCAGCTGATTTGTCAGTAGCTGAAGTTGATTTAGGTTCTTTGTCAGCTTGCTGAGTTGTTGAACTTGTCTTCAGCAGCTCGCTGACAATACCTATTTCTGCAAATTCTTCCTCATCTCTTGACAAATCAACATTAGATTCTTGAAATGAAACATCAATTGACTCTTCAACAATACGTTTAGATATATTATAAACTCTATAAGCACGACTTGTTAAAGAATAACCCAAAAATATTGCTTCATAAGATTTAGCATCAAATTTACCATCTCTATCAATAGTTTTGAGTACTAAGCACCTGGATCCAAAGACCTTGAAGTAGCCTATGTTTGGCTTCTTGTTCCTCGGCAATTCATATGGAGTTTTGTTTAGAATAGGTCTGATCAGTACTCTGTTAAGAACATAGCTAGCTGTATTGACTGCTTCTGCCCAGAAACTCCTTGGCAGCTTGCTTTCTTGCAATAATGTTCTAGCTGTTTCTTGTAAAGACCTGTTCTTTCTTTCCACAACTCCATTTTGCTGTGGGGTTCTAGGAGCAGAGAATACATGAGTAATGCCTCTATCTTCACAATATGAGATAAAGTCCTTTTGGAATTCACCACCTCGATCACTCCTTATACCTACAAGTCTTGTCTTAAGATTGTTCTCAAGCAACTTAATTAACTTCTCAAATTCACTGAAAGAACAATCTTTAGTACGAAGAAACAATACCCATGTATATCTAGAATAATCATCTACGATAACAAATGCATATTGTTTACCTCCAATGCTCTTATATGCTTCCGGACCAAATAAATCTAAATGAAGAAGCTCTAAAGGTTTAGAAGTTGATACCACAGTCTTTGACTTATGTGGAGTCCTGATTTGTTTGCCTAATTGACAAGACGAACAAGTTTCCTTCTTGACATACTTCAATTTGGGCAACCCTCTAACTAGCATCTTTGTAGACAGCTTGCTGAGTAAGTCCATGTGAGCATGTCCAAGCCTTCTATGCCAAATATCTGGATTTGTATCAACTGCAATTAAACAACAAGATGATTCCTGCATCTCAAAGTCCAAAATATAGATATTTCCTTCCCTTCTAGCAACTATGGGCACTTTGTTAGTGCCAACAATAGTACACTTCTCTTTATCAAAATTAACAGAATGTCCATCATCATATAACTGGCTAATACTAAGCAAATTATATTTAAGACCTTGAACATATTGTACTTTATCAATAGAGATGTTACTATTACCAATTGTTCCTTTGCCAAGAATTTGAAGAGTTTTACTATCACCAATTGTGACACTTCCACCATTTTTCTTCTTGAGTGCAAGGAACTTTGATTTATCACCACACATATGTCTTGTGCATCCACTATCCAAAATCCATTGATTTAATTTCACCTTGGCAACAAGACACACTTACAAAACAAATACAAACAACTCAACGTTTTGGTACCCATATTTGTTTGGGTCCAGCATGGTTAGTTGATAGAACATATAGAACATTCAAATCAGACTTCTTGATCCACATTTGGACCACTTTAGGAGCTAGATTTCTGTTTCTTGTAGTTCTGTCAGCTTGCTGCCTCTGAGTTGTCTGTCTGTTCTAGCTTGCTGGCTTAGCATTCTGTATTGAGCAGTTGTTTGCCAAATGACCTTTCTTCCCACATTTGTAACAAATTCTCCATGGCATGGCATAGTCATAATGAATTCCATGTTTTCCATCATACTTTAAACCAGATGTTGAAGCCATCCAACTCCTTCTCTTTCTAATGGAACTTTTGTATACTTCATCATTGATTTAAATGTATCTTCTCCTTGAACAAACTTTCCCATTCCTTTCTGAAGATTCTTGATCTCAGCTTCCAACTCTTTGATCCTTTCAGCCTGTTGAGACATTTCCAATGAACATGAATCCTTTGGATTGAAAGCCTCCAAACATGCATTTTGAGCATCAATCTCTGTCTTCAGCTCGCTGAGTTCCTTCATTAGTGCATCATCTCTCTTGAGAAGCACTTTGTTGATTCCTTCAAACTGAGATACTTTTGCCTTAAGATCAGCAAGAATTTGAGCATGATTACTAGCAGGTGTCTTCTCAGCCATTAGATCAGCAATGATTTATCTAAGTTTAGCATTCTTCTTTTCAAGTTCATTGTTCTCATTCTTTAACTCCATGAACTCCACAATAGATATATTACTATGATCCTGCATGGTTGGTTCATCTAGTACAGAAGTATGAGAAGGTATATCAGAACTAAAAGAATTTACCTCACTATTATTATCATCTGAATCTGAGATATCGCTTTCCACAAGGCCATCTTGATTAATTCCTTGAGCATCATTCTCATCATCAAGACCAACAAGAGCTAGATTCACTATCTCATCACATGATTCATCATCAGAAGCTGAATCCTCATCATCACTCCATGTCAAAAGTGCCTTAGCTTTCTTTCTGTCCCTTGAGGTAGCTTGCTGCTTCTGCTTAATCTTCAGCTTGTAGCAGTCCCTTTTGTAATGCCCTTTCTTGCCACATTCAAAAAATGCTTCCTCTTTGACATCTTTCTTTGTTCCAGAAGCCTTGTTTTTCTCATTCTTTAGCTTGTTCCTCTTGTCCAGCATCTTCTTGATTTTTCTAGACAAAAGTGCCAATTCTTCATTAGAATCAGATTCTGCCTCAGAGTCCAGCTTGCTGCTACTGGAGTGTAAAGCTAGATTCTTCATCTTTTCAACAGGAGCCTTGACTGATTCCAACTTGCTATCATTGATCTTGCTATCAAATTGTTCTAACTCAACAAACACAGCCAAATGAAACTGCACTCGGAACTTTCATGTTGATTTCATCTTGAGGAATAGTCTTTCTAAGTCTCTTCAGAGTGTTGATAGTGACCTGGAACCTTGCTTGAATCTCCTTGATAGTTTCACCATCCTTGAGTTTGAAATTTCCGAAATCATTCATCAACTTGCTGAGTTTCACTTTTCTCAAAGATTTTGAACCTTCATGATAAGTTTCCAAAGCGTCCCACATTTCCTTTGCTGACTTTAATGAGGAAACTTTGTCATACTCAGCTTGATCCAAAGCATTCATTAGAGAATTTCGTGCTTCACCTTTATAACCAAATTTGACAACCTCCTCGGGAGTAAGAACATCAACATCTTTTGGTTTACCATCTTTATCCAGAAATTCAAAATTTCCTTTCTGCACAACTCTCAAGACCAGTGGCTTCTTGGACAGGTATGTTTCCAGTCTGCCTTTCCACCAGTTGTAGTTTTCTGAGCCAGTGAGAAGAGGAGCCCTATAATCAGATTTTGCTTCAAGATAATGTTCAGCCATTTTGATCGATACTTTCCTGTTACAGAAGTGTTAGTATACTAAAGCTCTGATACCAAATGAAATTACACACCTAGAGGGGAGGGGTGAATAGGTGTTATGGCTAACAATGTATAATTAAAAATCTGCCTGAAAAAGTATTCTTGCAGCTAACTGGATGCAACGAATTAACAAACAGGCAGCTAGCTAAGATTTACAGTGCAGTAAAGTAAAGTGCAGAAAATAAAGAAAACACAGCAATTTTAGCTAGGTTCGACCCCTATAGCCTAATGGTCTACGTCCTGGTCCTCTACCAACTCGGTAAAGGAATAAATTATTGATCAGAAATGTTAGATATAATTGATGTAATGTGTCAGTGTTTAAGTGTAACAGTGAAATATCAGAGTTTAACTGGAAGGAAGTCAGAGTTTAGTAAAGTCTGACTGACGGAAGCTGGACAGAGTTTAATAAAATATGTCTGGAAGCAGCGCGTACAGAGTCAACAGAAGATATTAGAGATCAATTGAAGATTGATATGGAAGCGAGATCTTTGGAGACTGGATAGCTATCAAAGAGATCGAGTTGACTTAGGAGACGTGTGACAATCTGTAATTGATATCATTGTATAGCTGATTATTAGGAATATCAATTAGAGATTGTATCGAAGCTGTATATTTTATAAATACAGTTAGGTTAACCCTAGAAGGGTATCGTGCATCGAACTATTTTTTTTTAACCTAGCAGCTCTTTGTGATAGTTTACATCACGAAGAGGGTTTTTAATATCAGAAGATTTAAAGTGCATAATCATCTTACTTGTTAAACTCTCATACGAATTTGATTATTAATTGTGTATTCGGCCTAACAAGTGGTATCAGAGCCAATCTGTTACTTTATTATAGGTTATAATCCAAACACAACAATAATCATGTCAGCAATTCCTCCACCAACAACTACTAGTTTCGAAAAGGCTCCTACAACTGTGAGTCGTTATGAACCAATCAGGGTTCCTATTCTCAGGCCATCAGAGTATGCCATGTGGAAGGTCAAGATGACTATGTTTCTGGAGGCTACAGATCCAGAATATCTTGACAGGATTTATGAAGGCCCTCACAATCCTACAAAGCTATCTGCTGCAACTGCTGGTGAAGAAGCTAAAATAGTTCAAAAGGAAAAGAAGGACATGACTCCTGAAGATCTATCATCAATTGCTAAGGATGCGAAGGTTAGGCATTTACTGCATAGTGCTTTAGACAATGTTATGTCTAACAAAGTGATTAACTGCACCACTGCAAAAGAGATCTGGGATGCTCTTGAAGTCAGATGTCAAGGAACTGCTGCTATTAAGAAGAATAGGAGAAACATACTCACGCAAGAGTATGAGCATTTTGAGGCTAAACCTGAAGAAACCATGACAGAAACATTTGATAGATTCTGTAAACTGCTCAATGATCTGTCATTGGTCAACAAAGAGTATGATCTAGAAGACTCAAATCTCAAGTTTTTACTCTCTCTACCTGAAAAGTGGGATGTGAAAACAACCACTATTAGAGACAACTATGAACTTGCTGAAACAGAGATTGATGAAATCTATGGGCTGCTCAAAACTCATGAATTGGAAATGAAGCAGAGAAACAGGAGATCAAGCAGGAAGGCAAAGTCTGTTGCTCTTAAGGTTGAAGAGAAGACTCAGAAGAAAGAGGCATCAAGAAGGAAAATGAAGGGAAAAGCTTTGGTCATACACTCAGAAAGTGAATCATCAAACTCTGATTGTGATTCAAACTCTTCTGAATCATCTGACTCTGAGGATGATGAAGAAGAAATGAGGAAAATGGCTGTGTTGATGGTGAAGACCTTCAAGAAAATGGGTTTCAAGAATTTCAAGAAAGGGAAAAGGTTTTCTAGAGATTCAAATGAAGACAGAAAAAGCTTCAGGAAGTCTGATAAGAGAGTTTCAAGGGGAAAGAAGGATAAGTCTGAAATTCAATGCTACAAGTTCAAGGAGATGGGTCATTATGCCCCTGAGTGCAAGAAGGGTAAAACTGGAAAGGTACTCATCACAAAAGGCAGAGATTGGGCAGACACTTCAGATTCTGATGAAGAAATTAACTATGCTCTCATGGCTACTACTGAATCAGAAACTTCTGAAAATCAGGTACCTCTAACTACCTATGCTTATAATATTGATGACATTTCTCAATTAAGAATTTATCTTAAGTCATTGCATGTAAGTTATAGGGATCAGACTTTAGAGAATGAGAGGATAAAGTCTGAAAATTCTGAACTTAAGGTTAGAAATAAACTTGTTGAAGAAAAACTTGAAAATATGCAACAAGTTCAGAAAGAGAGAGATGATGCTGTTTCTATAGAAGAGGATTTGCTTCAGAAATATAAACAACTAGAATCTGAGTTGGAGGAAGCAAATAAGAAAATTAGGACTTGGATTAATTCTGGAAAGAACACTCAACAGATTTTTCAAATAGACACTGTAGGTCTAGGTTATAATGAGGGAGATGAACTTAGATTTCAAAATCAAGTTAAAATCAGACCTCATTTTGTGCATGGAGCCAGTAAATTTTTGTCTAATAATGAAAAAAAAGCTGTTAAAAATGAACCAGTAAAAACTAGTGTTAAACAGGTTAATATTGGTTCAATGACAGATAAACAACTCAAACATAAACTGAAGGAGTTAAAATCTGTTAAGAAACAAAGAGTGTCAAATAAGAACAGAAATGGAAAAGTAGGCATCACTTCAGGAAATAAACCAATGCTTGCTAGTTATGCTCCAAGAAAGACATGTCATAACTGTGGTAGTACTAAGCATCTTGCAAATTTCTGCAAGAAAAACAAAAATATAAATTCTTTACCTTCCAAGTCTGAGGTAAAGAAGGATTTTGCTAGAACTAAGCCACAGACTTTATGCACACACTGTGGAAGCACTTGGCATTCCATTTATACTTGCAGACAGTATCATGCTATCTATCATAATTACTATGAACTTAAACCCAATCTGAAATGGGTTAAAGTTAATACTGCAAGTGTAAACTCTGATACTGTTAGCTCAAACTCTAATAATGTTAATTCCGCTGCTAAAGCTAACAAAGTTAAGAATGTCAAAGGATCCAAGCAAGTCTGGATCCTTAAATCTAATCCTCAGTAATTGCTTGTGATTGCAGGGCAACAGGGAGGCAACCCTAGTTGTGGACAGTGGATGTTCAGGACACATGACTGGAAATAAAGCCCTGCTATCAGACTATGAGGAGAAGGCTGGCCCAAAAGTTTCCTATGGTGATGGCAATGTAGGAAGAACATTGGGATATGGCAATATTAATCTTGGAAATGTCATCATCAACAATGTAGCTCATGTCCCAGGACTCAAGCATGACTTGTTATATGTGAGTCAAATTTGTGACAAGGGATATCATGTAGATTTTCAACCTGAATATTGTGAAGTTATCAGCAAATCTACAGGAAAGGTTGTTCTAGTTGGTCATAGGCAAAACAACATTTATGAAATCAAGCTCTTAATAGACTCTGTTGGAAAAGCTGTTTGCCTGTCTACAAGAATGTCTAGTGAAGAGAGTTGGAAGTGGCACAAGAAACTCTCACATTTGAACTTGAACAACATCAATGAATTGATCGGAAAGGATCTTGTAAGAGGACTCCCAAAGGCTCTGTTAAATGTTGAAGGCCTATGTGATTCATGTCAAAAGGCCAAGCAAAGGAAGTCATCTTTCAAGAACAAGACAGAATTTTCAATCACTGATCCTTATCATCTTCTGCATGTTGATCTCTTTGGTCAAGTAAATGTTATGTCTATAGCAAGAAAGAAATATGCTTTAGTCATTGTTGATGAATACACTAAATTCACTTGGGTGTATTTTCTAGCAAAGAAGGATGAAACTACATTAACTCTGATGGAGCATGTGAAGCTTCTGGACAAAGGATCAAGTAACAAAGTCAGAATCATCAGAAGTGATAATGGAATTGAGTTCAGGAATGCAACAATGGAAGAATTCTGCAAGAACAATGGAGTGAAGCAAGAATTTTCAGCACCTGGTACACCACAACAAAATGGTGTAGTTGAAAGGAAAAATAGAACCTTGATAGAAGCTGCCAGAACTATGCTTGATGAAGAAAAATTGCCAACTTATTTCTGGGCAGAAGCTGTTCAAACTGCTTGTTTTACTCAAAATGCTACACTGATCAATAAGCATGGAAAAACACCATATGAGATGGTGAAGAAAAAGAAGCCTAACCTGAAATACTTTCATATTTTCGGGTGCAAATGCTTTGTTTTGAAGACTCATCCTGAACAGTTGACCAAGTTTGGGATAAAGGCAGATGAAGGAATTTTTGTTGGCTATCCACTGTCAACAAAGGCATTCAGAGTTTACAATCTGAGAACTAAAGTGATCATGGAATCTATACATGTGTCTTTTGATGACAAGAAGATAACTGGACTTGAAGACATAGATAAATATGATCAACTGAACTTTGAAAATGAAGATTTAAACTCTGTTGAAGTAAACTCTGATCAAACTATTCTGACAAACTCTGTTGAAACAAACTCTGAACCTCTACTGGTAAACACTGGAGAAACTTCTCGGCCACAACAAAGGGAAGAACCAGTTGAGGGGGAGCATGATCAAGATGAAGACTCAAACATTGATACTGAGTCAACTGAAAAATCTGGATCAAACTCTGATGATTCAAACTCTGAAAATTCAAATTCTGACTCTGGGCAGTCAAGTTCAGGGGGAGTCTCAGAAAATGAAGAAAGCCCACAACTAAATCAGGAGAGCATGGATCAAGGGGGAGGATCACATGCTGACAGAAGTCATTTGCCTTCTGCTAGGAAATGGACCAAATCACATACACCTGATTTGATAATTGGTGATCCAGATGCAAAAGTGAAAACAAGAAGTGCCACTACAAGTGAATGTTTGTTTCATGCATTCTTGTCTAAGAATGAACCAAAGAAATTGCAAGAAGCTCTTCAAGATGCTGACTGGATAACAGCAATGCAAGAAGAGTTGAATGAATTTGAAAGAAATGGAGTTTGGACCCTTGTACCAAGGCCAAAGAACAGATCTATTGTTGGTACTAAATGGATTTTCAGAAACAAGACTGACAGTGAAGGTGTTATCACAAGGAACAAGGCTAGACTGGTAGCAAAAGGCTATTCACAGCAGGAAGGAATAGACTATGATGAAACATTTTCTCCAGTTGCAAGATTGGAGGCAATCAGAATTTTTCTAGCATATGCCTCTCACAAGAAATTCAAAGTGTTCCAGATGGATGTGAAAAGTGCTTTTCTGAATGGGAAGCTTGAAGAAGAAGTGTTTATTGAACAACCACCAGGATTTGTGGACCCAAAATATCCAGACCATGTCTATAGGCTGGATAAAGCACTCTATGGACTAAAGCAAGCACCAAGGGCATGGTATGAAACTCTGGCTCAATTTCTCTTAGAAAGTGGATTCAACAGAGGTACTATTGACAAAACTCTGTTTTATTTTAAATCTGGGAGTGACTTGCTTTTAGTTCAGATATATGTTGATGACATTATCTTTAGGTCTACTAATGATAAACTCTGTAAGAAGTTTGCCAAGCTCATGCAGTCCAGATATCAAATGAGCATGATGGGAGAGCTTAGTTATTTTCTAGGCCTACAGGTGAAACAAACAGATAATGGTATCTTCATTAATCAAGCAAAATATACCAGAAATCTTCTCAAGAAATTTGGTATGCTTGACTGTTCATCTGCATCAACTCCCATGGCAACAACTAAATTGGACAAAGACACAGGAGTTTCAGTGGATATGACAAACTACAGGGGCATGATAGGATCTCTTCTTTACTTGACAGCTAGTAGGCCTGACATCATGTATGCAACCTGTCTTTGTGCAAGGTTTCAGGCAGATCCTAGAGAGCCACATCTGGCAGCTGATCAACCTACAGTTGTCATTTCTGAAACTGTAGCATCACATACAGAGTTACTCTCAGATGCTCACCAAACTGTTGAAGGAGGAGATGAGGTTGATCAAGCAACCAAGGCTACTTCTCAGTCTATGCCTATTGATGGCAAAAATGTAAACTCTGTTGCTGAGCCTGAGCAACATGAAGAAAATCTTGACAAGGCTGAAGAAGAAATTGCAGAAACTGTGGCTGACAATGCTCATCACAGTGTTTTACTTGAAGATGAACATGCTAAAGCTACAAGTGTTGAACTTGAAGGTGAAAGCAGTGCAAACTCTAATTCTTTTCTGAGTGCACCAGTGCAAACAGACAATAAACATACCTCTTTCGATCAACCTTGTAAGTCTCATGAAATTGAGAAAGCACAACTTGCAAAATTTGCTGCTGACTGGTACAAAGAGGATTGCATTTTTCCAAGAGGGAGAGCAGCTAATTTTGTTAAGCAAACTGCTGATACTATCTCCAATCCAGAGATTCTTTCTTGCTTAAAAGCAACTGTAGTTCAAGTCAAAACTCTGGATAGTAGATTTGATGAAACTACAAAGGCAATCACTGATTTGAGGACTGAGATCGTAACTAGAGAAATGAAATTGGAAAGAGAGTCTAAACTCATGAATACAAAATTTTCTAAAGCTCAAGACAATCTCTTTGCCAGGCTGGGTAAAGTTGAAGAAAATCAGTCTGCCTTGTCTGTTAAAATGGATTCCATTGCAAACTCTTTGGAGTTGCTAACCTCCATCCTGATTCCTGATGATGTCAAAAAGGGGGAGAAAGTTGCAAAAACTGATTGCAAACAACTTCAATCCTTTGAGAAGAAGGATGATGCTGCAGATGGAGGTGGATCTGATAGAAACAAAAGAACAATTACAAGGTCTAAAGTAAACTCTGCTACAGTAAACTCTGCTAAAGCAAACACTGCTGAAGGTCCATAGAATGATACAGAGCTAGCTGTAAATATGTTTCTTGAAGAACATGGAAATGATGCCACTCTAGAAGATGTAAAGGCTGAAGAGCTAAGGCTTAAAGCTGAACATGAGAAAAAGCTTAAATCTGGGAAATTCAAGAAGAAAGATGAAAAAGCATCAAGACCTGTTCTTAAAGGCATTAAGATCAATGAAAATGTCAATGCCGATCAGAGATTGTCTCATTCAAGAAAGCCAACAGCAGATGAGGCTAGATTGAAGCTTAAAGAAAAAGTTGTTGAAGTTGATAAGAGTTCAAAGAAGTTAAAGCAAGTTACAACCTCTGTTTCTACACATGTTATACAAACTACTCTTCCAATTCATGGTTTTGTGAGACCTACTATTCCTGAGAATACTGAGAAAGTTAAAGGAGGTGATATTTTTCAAAGCAGAGCAATGATTGCTAAGCAACCTCATGATTTGGCTGGTTTAGGGTCAAACAGAGAAAGGACTTTGAATATTACTCCTAGAGATCTTTCATCACTGGCTGCTCCAGGCAAGGGGGTCCTTCAAGTTAATTTGGACAAGCTGGAATCAGTACAGTTGATTCATCAAAGAAGTCTAAATAAAGACTTTCTGCTGTATTTCATGGAGGATGGGACTGTTTATAAAGTTGGAGAGCATGATATTCATTTGAAAATGTATGAAGAACTGCAGTATGTTTTACATATTTTCAAAGTGAATAACAGTCGTACTTACCGAGCTGCAGAAGTGCTTAGATATCAGATGGAAAGATCAAAGATGATTTGTGGAATTAAAGACAAGTCTGGATATGTACCAAAGTACTTAGATTACAAAGGAAGAATGGTTGAAATGAAGAGAAACAGTGCTAAGCTGAGAACTGATCTGGGTATCACTGTGCTTGAATTCAATTCAGAATCAGAAAAGTCATACTTTATCAGACTTGGAAATGAAATGAAGAAGAACAGCATCTATGATTTGAGATCAGCTATTTATCAGACAGATGGTACAGATCCTAAGCTTCGAGAGATCAAGTTACAGATGGAAAGAGCACTTGAAGTTGCAGAAGAGAGATTGCTAACAGAGTACTTGAGGACAGCATGGGATGTTGAAAGGATTAAGTAATTTATGCTCTGTAAGTTTTTCATATTTTCTGTAATTTTGTTAAGTATCAGTTTAAACTCTGTTTAGTTGTTAAACACTGTATATGATTATTTGTTTTTGACATCATCAATTATCTATTAACTTGTGCATTTTTTCTAATGAACAAGTTGGGGGAGATTGTTAGATATAATTGATGTAATGTGTCAGTGTTTAAGTGTAACAGTGAAATATCAGAGTTTAACTGGAAGGAAGTCAGAGTTTAGTAAAGTCTGACTGACGGAAGCTGGACAGAGTTTAGTAAAGTCTGTCTGGAAGCAGCGCGTACAGAGTCAACAGAAGATATTAGAGATCAATTGAAGATTGATATGGAAGCGAGATCTTTGGAGACTGGATAGCTATCAAAGAGATCGAGTTGACTTAGGAGACGTGTGACAATCTGTAATTGATATCATTGTACAGCTGATTATTAGGAATATCAATTAGAGATTGTATCAAAGCTGTATATTTTATAAATACAGTTAGGTTAACCCTAGAAGGGTATCGTGCATCGAACTATTTTTTTTAACCTAGCAGCTCTTTGTGATAGTTTACATCACGAAGAGGGATTTTAATATTAGAAGATTTAAAGTGCATAATCAACTTACTTGTTAAACTCTCATACGAATTTGATTATTAATTGTGTATTCGGCCTAACAAGAAATTATTACAATTATACGATACAATAATATATCTACCTGATTCTCCCAGTCACTGATTGCATCTAGCTGAAACACCTTGTTCCCTGAACACAGCTCTCTAAGTACTATACTAAACCAAATATAAACTCCTCTAGCCTAATGTTCCTCGAACCCTTGTTCCACAAGCTCGACATTCCAGCAACTACCAACTTTACAAGTTGAACAATACAAGATAGAAAGAATTACAAATCAAACTATGAACTCTAATAAGAATCTAAATCGTATTAGTATGTAGAGCTCAAGTGTATAAAGATATGTCAAATCAGCTTGGTAAAATACTTATATTTTTCGAATGATTTCAACAACCTTGAAAGGAAAAACTCACAAGTCTTTTATAGTGAACAAACAATCTGAATTAAGCATACAACAACACAACGGTCTTGACTACCAAGTCTCACGAGTTTGTTGAAAGATTAATTCAAATCTAACATTCAAAAACTTATCGTTTGGAAAAGAAAAACAGAATCTGAAAGTGAACGTTTATTAACAACGTTCTCAGTTTTGAAAAACTCAAACGAAGAAGAAGTTTGTTTAGATAAAGTCGTTTAGAAAACAAACTTCTATAAAATAGGGTTTTGAAAGATAAGAAGCTAAAAAACGTTTAAAAACATGTTTGAGCCCATATATATAAATACGATCTGTTTTTCTAATTAGAATTCTCACAGAAGTTTAATCCTAATAAAACTCCATGAGATTCGAACTTCTAGTGTTTCTAGACTCTATCTGCCAGCTTGCTGAGTTAAAGTAAATCTTGTACTGCCAGCTAGCTGATAAACCCTGTTTTGCTATAAAATGAAATAAATGATAATCCTGCAAAACAATATTAGTCCAGTACACATATCCGGCTTGCTTACTATGTATGATCATCAAAATCATGAGAGTTTCACTCACAAGAACTTCTGCAACTTAAAATATAATTTTTATTTCATTTTCTTTAAGTTCATTGTAAAATTGATTCGGGTTGCAAAACAAAATCATAATTTATGCGACTTAAATTAATTTCAAAAGCAATCTTTTCAAAATTTGTAATGAACTTGCATATTAAGTTGTTGAAATTGTAAATCTCATATTTTTGAAAATAAAACTTATAAAACATTATTTTTGAAAATATTAATATATTTAAAATTAAATTTAAAAATGTGAATATTTTAGATAATTTCCCTAATATTTAACGGATTATGTAAAAAAGAGTATTAGACCAAAATAATGTAGCGTGAACTAAAATGGTAAGTAACATGTACGTTTAGCCTGGATTTATATAAATGAAGGCAAAAGTATAATGATATCATTTAGATAAATGAAGCCAAAAATATGTTTCTTAAAAATCAAAAATATTGGATGACATTAAATTATAATTTAATTATACAATTTTATTATTAGGAATATTGCTAAAATATTTAAATATGAGAAGGAAAAAAACCAATAAAGGGTAATAATGCTCTGGATTTATCAAATAAAAAGATTTAAATAAAAAAATTATCACGAATAGAATTCCTAAATTAATGCATCTATAATTTAAACTGCATTGAATATTTGTATTTTGAAAATATTTATGAATCAGATTTTAGAAGTTACCGAGTGACATTATTATGTGATCTTTTAGGGATTGTGCAAATTGATGATTTTTCAGATTACACAATTTTAATACTTTATTGTGCAATATAACATTTTAAATTGAGTAATACCACATACTCGAAATTAATCCCAAAAATGTTTTCGAATGTTATATGACAGACGTGATTTTATTTGTGGAATTTATATGTATCCATGAGGGTCAGTCTCATTTATGAGTAGTATTTTGATAACTGTTTTGAGAACGATTTTAGTGCTCTAACATTTTTCTTTTTTGACAATTTAATATTTAAAAATTGTTTTAGAAACGATTTTGGGGATTTCAATATTTTTCTTTTAAATCATGCATTCTATAAGCGTCTCCATTTATCACAAATTTTTGGTTAAAAATTCACATATCATGCCCTAAATAAAAGTTATGAAAAATGTATAAAAATTTATCCCTCCAATAGAACAATATCGTTAGTTAAAAATTTTGTCAACCTCCTCATATAGATTATATAGAGTAGCCTTCCAGACAGAATTTGTAATGTAGAGAATAGGGGAGAACAAATCTTGTCCACTCATTTCTCTGTCTTATAGCGGCTGGGATTAAGTTCACAGTCATTTATGTAAATTAACGCTGGTTTGCGTATTAGAAGAACTAGCCTCTGCTATTTTAGTCCTACTAGCTTATAGCCCGTGCAAAGCACGGGTTATTTTTAATTTTTTTAAAATTTGTTTATTGTTTAGTACATATAATATTTTAAACATTATTTTTAGTTTAGTATTAAATCTAAATTAATATGCCGTTGGTGGGAATCGAACCTTCAACCTTTCTATATAACATAATCTAGTATTAATTTTATATTAAAATGTTGTTGGCGGGATTCGAATCTTAGACCTTCAACTTTTAGTATTGTTGTATCTAACGGTCATGATCTATTTGAATTGAAGATCTAACGGTTGTGAATGAGGATAACAAAAAATAAGGGGATAACCAAAAATAAGGGGGTAACCAACTACAAATTATACCCCCTTTCGCTTATTATAATATAGTATAGATTATGAAGACAGGGCTCTAATTTCATAATTCTTTTTAAATTATGAATTTCATTTTCTATTATGGTAGAAAATCTACTGTAAAAGGCGGGTTGCTCGTCTTTTATAGCTTCTAAATCCCAAATTAGGTATCTAGTTGCTGTTTGATTTCCTGAGGAAACAATATTTCTACAAGTCTCTAAGAGATAATCTAGATATTCAAGGTTAGTCATGTCTATCATGACATTACCTTTAATGTTAACAAATCAAGGTTTATCATTCATGAAAATAACAATTAATTAAAATTGATTAGATATGAAATTTGCTAAATAGGGTATGTAAGTTTTACCAGGCTTCTCCAAATGCTCTTTATCTGTATGGACATTATTGATCTTTAAAACTTCATTTCTTTCTTTAAATCGTCTGGTTACTATTCCTTGTCTTCAATCCTATGAGCGACGTTTCCCTACGGCCTCCTGCCTAGCGGTACTCTTTATGCTCCAAAGCGGACTCCAGAATAACTTGAAATATAACCAAGATTCATAGTGGAAAAGATTTTTATTGAGTCATATAATTATACAGATATAGACTCATTATGAGCCTGTTTACACTTACAACCCCTAAGGGTTTTTACTCACCCATTCTTCATTATTTGAAAGCTTTTTGTACAGTGTGTAAGCTTTTCTCTGAATTCAAGATACCAATACTGAAAACTTAACTCGCCTTTTATAGAATAAGGTCGAGGATCTGTACAAAATTATCAACGTAAATGATTACGTCTTTGTACTCCATTATTGCTGCACATCAAGAGATAAGATTCCTTATCTTGCTTTGTCCCATGCTTAAAAGTAGATTTCTTCTACTTTAATTTTCCATCACTGCTTTTCCAGCTGCTTTGGCAGTGGTGGCGGGGTCTTCTTTTGTCGATTTCCATATGTCGAACTCAAAAGAGATTCCTTTCTGAGTCATTGCCTTCTTTACTTTATCGCAAGTGGAAGGATAATGATATCCAAATACTTTCTTCTGGACCAGCTGTCTTCTGAACATTTGAACTTTTGTCCAGTCTTTTTCGTCCATTCCTTTATGGGAATAAGAAGTGGCCAAACAGTTAGTGGATGCATGATTACTTTAATCTTGTCATCTTTTTCTATGCTGAACAGCTTGTCTATGAGGACTATGAGCTTCTGTTCTGCAAGTTGGTGAAGGTCCTGTTTCTCCAGCTTTAATTCTTTTGGCTGAGATGGAGAATAGATCCTTTCTTTGACTGTCCCAATCTGCACATAAGAGTATGGTAGAACTGGTTCATCATCTTCATCCCAGAACATGACCGTTTCTTGGAATTTGAGATAAATTTCTTTATCTGTATCTTTGAGACAGTTCTTCTTGTAGCTTTTGACTGCTTTTTTGAACTGAATCAGAAATTTGGAAATTTCTAATAAATTATTAGATGGATATACCAATGCTAATAATCCATAAAGATAAGCCTTCCAAATGAATTCTGGATGACTATTAGGATAGAAGTTGAAGTAACTAATGTTCTTCTTATCCGTGGTAAAGTAGTGCTCTTCCGCAAAGTCTGCTTCTATAGAGCTTCTTCCTTTAGTAAACAGATAGTTGAAACCAGAAAATGAGATTTTACTAGTATCTTCTTCTGCTTCTATATATTCTAACTTGGGTTTTGGAATTGTTCCCAAGCAGATTAAGTTAGTAGAAATAATTTCCTTTTTTAGAGCATCGCTGTAAGTTGGTCGTAAGGCTTCAGCCGAACTAATCAACTATAGTGGTGCTTTGGATTATGCACTCGTCCTACGGCTTGAGCTTCTGCGAAAGATGTGTATTTTTTGTGCTTGATTCTTGAAACTCCTTTTATTGCGAGTTCTGTAGTATTCCATGTGGTGTAAATGCCCGGGTTAGGACCATTGAACACGACATAGTAGGCTTTAGGTGCCTTATATCCTGTGAGGACTGCTGAAGTTTGACCTTCAGTCTTTTTAGGGATTTGAATTCCCCCGTTAGGCCTGAGATTTAAATCTAAGGATTTAACTAACGTTATAGAGGTTTGAACCTCAGTCTGAATTTTTGGCAAATTCACAGCCTTCAACGGATTTGTTGAATCTTTACCTGGAGCCGTTTGCTCAGGATTAGTATGTACTTCACTTATAGCTAAGGAAGGTGTACAAATAACCTTTTATTGAGTGTCATCTGAATATTTTCTGATGAACTCCATTTCTGCTCTTATTATAAAGAGTTCCTGCTGGAGGTTCTCAATTTTCTTAAGAACAATTATTTCCTGCATGGCAAGCTTATCCATATTATGCAAATATGGTGTCTCAAAGAAAGAGATTATTATAGAGCAAGCAAAGCTCTTCGATCTGTTGAGAGATCTATTTTTTGTATAGAGAGGTGTTTAGTGTTTTGGTGTGATTTCCAATTGCTGAATTCCTACTCTATTTATAGGCCTGAAGCGCCTTGGATACCTGCAAGGATGTGACATAAATTTGTAGAGTTTTTGTGTCATACCTTTTCCTTTTGCTGATATTCCCTAGTTAAGAAGTCGGCAAGACAATTCTTAACTCCATCAAGGTGTTCTACCTCGAAGCTGTATCTGGAAAACCATTGCTGCCATCGCACGAGTCTTCCTTGCTTATTATCTCCTTCAATCTTTATTTTAAGGAAATAAGTAAAATTCTTATTATCAGTCCTGACAGTAAATTCAACAGGGGTTAGATAAATAGAGAATTTTGTAATAGCTCTTTTGACCGCCAAGTATTCTTTCTCATTAGAATGATATCTTGTTTCTTCGTCTTTAAAGCTTCCTGATGCATATCTACATATTAATTCTTGTTCATCAGAATTAATGGCTTTGAGAACTCCACCCCAATGTTTATCGGATGCGTCGGTTTCTACAATAAACTTGTCTCCTGGCTCTGGATGATAGAGCTTAGGGAAACTTACCAACTGCTTCTTAATTTTCATAATGTAAGAAGTGTCAGATTCTATCCATTTCCATGGAATTCCCTTCTTGAGCTTAGCCTGCAAAGGAGATCTTTAATAAGTGAATTTTATATCCACTTAAAGCGTTCCATATCGGCTTAAATTGATTACTTGGCCTCAAGTATGTGGTGTGTTTAATGTGTTTTCATTGAGTTTTGCAGAGCTAAGAGAGTTGGAGGTTACTTTGATTAAAATTCGGATTTTCCGGGTCGGCTACGCAGTCTACACTGTTTTGGCCATATCTGGAGTTCTACAAGTCCGATTCTGACGATCTTACAGCTCACACGAAGAGGAGAAGATTTTCTGCAAAAGTGAACAGTGACCAGGGTGTGCTGCAGCCTGGAGAGCGCGCTACTGCACGGCGTCTTTGCTATAAATTCCGAATTTTTATCCTGAAAATTCTGATTTACTGTTGGGCCATATCTTGAGTTCTATAAGTCCGTTTTGGACGATCTTACAGTCCACGCGAAGATAACAAAATTCTCTTTCATTCTAAAGTGGTTCAGATGTCCAAATACAACTGGAACGGCCTAGAAATACTGAAGAAAAGTCAGTTACGAATTTTCCTTCAAAACCGAATCAGTTTAGGAAACGTATTATGTGCCGAACTGCAGAAATTCAACTTTGACAAGGAAATTGCTGTAATTCCTACTTCTAATAAGTATGGTAATTGCTCTGGGCAGCTAGAACATTCCAGAATCAGATCTACACATGGAATTTGCAATTCTATTCTCATTCAAGAACGGAAATTGTCATACTCCTATTCCAACTCTAAAACGGCAATTGCTTGATGGAGAGGCAAATTGGGGCTATAAATACACATCTTGGGGGACAGAAAAAAAAATCATTACATATCAATTACATAGGTTTATTTGTATCTTTTCATACTTTGTTTTTATCATGGTTTCCTCAGATCCCATGATGACGAGAGGTTCGATTATGAACTAATCGTTGTCATGGGATTCTAACGGATTTATTTATGGAGCTTTAGTATCTTGTGTTATGGTATTTTTTGTTGTTCGTTCGTAGGGAAGGACTAATATGTAAAATCGAGTTCAAGTATCTTATCTCTCACAATTTAGAAGTGTAGAAGAATATTTGGTTTGTTTATAGACTAAATTAAACTAATTATCAATCGAGAATAAAATATATGAGGAAAACAATCCAAGAACTGGGGTTCTTCACTTGGTTTCAATGCACATTCAATATCTCTATGACATCTACGTTCTTACTCTGCTGAAAACAATTCTTCTAAGGTTATAATGTTCTCTTCCAAGATACAATATAGTGTCTACAACTACACCTTAATTGTCACTTCCGTGATACAATCAAAGTACAATCATAAACTAATAAGCACCAAGAATTATAAGTCTCACAATTCACATATTAATCTTCCAATCAAATACTTGAATTATGTCTGTTAAATCGTGTACTAAAATTGCAACTCCTCTTCCAAGTAATTACAATCCCTAAAGTCCAATCAAAGGTTCATGACGCCCCTAATTGTGTTAATCCCACAATAACAGATCAGCAAAGCAAAAAAATCACAGATAATTAAACACACATGAATACCAAGGAATACTACCCAATCCTCAGATTAGAGATTTAGTTACACATAATTAAGGAAGAAAACAAAACACACGAATTAATAGAAGAACTCATAATTATAAGAATATAGAAAAAACCTTTAATCTTCAATCTTCAAAGAAAATAATAGTTCTCCAGAAAAATCCCTAAAAGTTGTGTGTTACAATGATATGATATGTATATCTATGTTACAATGATAGTTCGAATACCTTTCACAGATGAAGGTGGTGGCAAGTTTTCAATAACTTCAATTTTTGCTCTATCGACCTCAATGCCTTTATTAGAGATTTTATGCCCAAGCACAATGCCCTCCTTCACCATAAAGTGACATTTTTCCCAATTAAGAACAAGATTCGTTTCAGTACATCTCTGCAACACCTTTGATAAACTGGCGAGACATAATTCAAAGGAAGAACCATATACAGTTAAGTCATCCATGAATACCTCCATGTCTCTCCCTATAAAATCTGAGAAAATGTGGTTCATGAGCCGTTGAAACGTCGAAGGACCATTACAAAAACCAAAAGGAAGCCTCCGATAAGCAAAAGTGCCATAAGGACAAGTAAAGGTGGTCTTCTCTTGATCTTCGGTGCAATAGGAATCTGAAAGTAACCCGAGAATCCATCCAGAAAGTTGTAATACTCATTACTCGCCAACCTTTCGAGCATTTGATCAATGAATGGGAGGGGAAAATGATCTTTGCGAGTAGCGTTATTTAACTTCCTATAATCAATGCAAACTCTCCAACCTGTTACTGTTCTCGTGGGAATTAATTCATTCTTCTCATTGTGTACAACAGTCATCCCACCTTTTTTTGGCACAACATGAATAGGGCTAACCCATTGACTGTGTGGAACCGAATATATGATACCAGCATCAAGTAACTTAGTGATTTCTTTCTTCACCACCTCTTGCAAATTCGGATTCAATCTTCTTTGTCCCTCAATCACAGGCTTATGATTATCTTCTAAGGCAATTCTATGCATGCAAAGAGCAGGGCTAATTCCCTTGATATCTTGAATTGTCCAACCAAAAGCTGATTTATATTGCCGAAGAACATGTAATAATTTTTCTAGCTCATCATCACT
Organism: Saposhnikovia divaricata; assembly: GCA_036435485.1. Classification (NCBI taxonomy): domain Eukaryota; kingdom Viridiplantae; phylum Streptophyta; class Magnoliopsida; order Apiales; family Apiaceae; genus Saposhnikovia; species Saposhnikovia divaricata. Next base: position 59,857,149 of record CM071595.1, on the reverse strand, counting down.
AAGCAAAGCAGAAACTACCACAGGATATGTATCATTAGGACCCAGAAAAGCATACCTCAAATTAGCAGGTAGAGGTTTAAGTTCAACCTGTGGTGCCTCTGAAAGTGTAAAAGCCATCTCAACTTCTGTGTCTCGAACAACAAGTGCTTCTTCTTCTACTGCATCATCTAACACCCGTTCTACTCCCACGAAGTGTTCATTTTCGAGCTGCACAATATCATCCACTATGTCAACAGTAAAACAAGTTGCTCCAAAAGGAGGCATCTTCATTGCTTTATTCAGATCAAATTCCACTTTGTCCTCGCCGACATTCAATGTCAATTTTCCAACTTTAACATCGATTGTAGTGCCAGCAGTAGCCAAGAATGGCCTTCCCAAGATAATGGGTATCTCGACATCTTCATCCATCTCTAACACCACAAAATCACAAGGTATGACAAATTTATCCACTTTAACAACCACATCTTCAATAACCCCAAATGGATACTTAACAGAACGATCCGCCAACTGAAGTGAAATCCGTGTCTTTTTAAGTTCTCCAAGACCAAGCCTTTTGCAGATTGAATATGGCATCAAACTCACACTTGCCCCTAAGTCACGCAAGGCTTTCATGTTCTCCATCTTCCCAATAATGCAAGGCAAAGAAAAGCTTCCCGGATCTTTCAATTTCTGAGGAATGGCCTTTTGGATGACTGCACTGCATTCCGCATTAAGAGTAATGGTTTCCGCATCCTCAAGTTTCCTCTTCTTTGTCAACATCTCCTTAAGAAATTTAGCATAAAGTGGCATTTGATTCAAAGCTTCAGCCAAAGGAATATTGACATGCAACTACCGGAACATAGTCAAGAACTTCTCGTACTGCTTCTCTAACTTCCTGTTGTGAAGTCACTGTGGAAATGGAATAGGAGGAACATAAGGTAGTGGAGGAACATATGGCTTTTCTGGTTCTTCTTCCTTCTTCTCTTCATCTTTTTTTTTCTGACTTTTCTACATCAATCTCTACTATCTAATTTTCTTTTTCAGCATCCCTCTCTTTAGGCTCAAAAGCCTCAACCTCGGGCAACTCTTTTCCGCTCCTCAAAGTAATTGCTTTGCATTGTTCCTAACCATTCTGGTCGGGTTGACTTGGAAGAGAACCTTGCTCACGAACACCCATCTTGGAGGCAATCTGTCCAATCTGTGTTTCTAGCATCTTTTGAGATGATGCCATCTGATCTATTCTTGATTCCATATTAGCCAATGCCCCAGAGGTTCCTTGCATTATTTTATTTAGTTCAACCTCCCAATCAGCAGGTTCTTTCTTTGGCGGTGGTTGATACTGCTGCTGTGCTTGATACGGTGGTCGTGACTGAAAACCTGGAGGTTGATTCTGCCTTGGAAATGAATAGGAAGGATTAGCCGCATGATTACCACTGTAAGAAAGATTGTTGTTTGGCCTTTGGTTTGGATTGTAGTAGGAGTTATTCTGAACAGGCCACGACTGTCTTCCCTGAATAAAAGATGCTTCTTCTGGAAATTGTTGCACATAAGAGTTTTGACTAGCACCATAATCATTATACCCTTCAATAGGTGAAGAAATAGCATTCACATATGCCCTTTGTCCTCGCATCTCCTGAGTTAGAGTATCCAACTTTTGATCCAGCATATTGATCATCTCAGATTCTTGTGCTGCTCTTGCTGAGCTCGTCCCACTAGGTGCCCATGAATAATTACTAGATGCCAATTCCTCAAGGAGTGCTTTAGCCTGTGTAGTTGGTGCCTTCTTAAAATTTCCACCAGCAGCCACATCCAAACTCAAACGAATATCTGCATTCATGGCCCCATAAAAAGTACTAATGATCTGCCAATCTTGCAAACCGTGATGTGGACACTTCCTCAATAATGCCTTAAATCTCTCCCATGCCTGATATAGACCTTCACTCGGTTGTGCTTTAAAACTCATAATCATAGTCCTCAATTGTTGCGACTTGTCAGAAGGATAGTATTTGGACAAGAATGCAGTAGAAAGACTCTCCCATGTAGCAACCGTAGTGTTTAGAAGTTGCTGAAACCATTCCAAAGCTCTTCCCTTAATAGAGTCGGGAAACATATGGAGACGAATCTTATCACTCGTAACACCATTGATTCTGAATGAGCCACACATCTGCACGAAACGCTCTAGATGTTTGTGTGGGTCCTCTAGTTCAATGTCTCCTTCAAAAGCTTGATTGCTGATCATCTGAATTAAGCTTGGATTAATGTTGAACTGGGCTGCACCAATCTCTGGAGTTTTGTACATGCAATTAGCAGGATTCGGTGTCTCATGGTCCCAAATAGAAGTCTCATCAACATTAACAACAACTTGAGGTTCCGGCTCTCCCATCTTAGCTTTCTCTTTTCCTATTTTTCTCAAAGTACGCTCGATTTCAGGGTCAAATTCCAATTTTCTAGCGCAAGATGAACGTCGCATACACCTGAAAATCACCAACAAAACAACTTGTGGAACCAATTAAAATCTAAACAATAAGAAACAATTAAACTAAACTCAAATATACTGCCTTCCCCGGCAGCGGCGCCAATTTGTTATGGTATTTTTTGTTGTTCATTCGCAGGGAAGGACTAATATGTAAAATCGAGTTCAAGTATCTTATCTCTCACAATTTAGAAGTGTAGAAGAATATTTGGTTTGTTTATAGACTAAATTAAACTAATTATCAATCGAGAATAAAATATATGAGGAAAACAATCCAAGAACTGGGGTTCTTCACTTGGTTTCAATGCACATTCAATATCTCTATGACATCTACGTTCTTACTCTGCTGAAAACAATTCTTCTAAGGTTATAATGTTCTCTTCCAAGATACAATATAGTGTCTACAACTACACCTTAATTGTCACTTCCGTGATACAATCAAAGTACAATCATAAACTAATAAGCACCAAGAATTATAAGTCTCACAATTCGCATATTAATCTTCCAATCAAATACTTGAATTATGTCTGTTAAATAGTGTACTAAAATTTCAACTCCTCTTCCAAGTAATTACAATCCCTAAAATCCAATCAAAGGTTCATGACGCCTCTAATTGTGTTAATCCCTCAATAACAGATCAGCAAAGCAAGAAAATCACAGATAATTAAACACACATGAATACCAAGGAATACTACCCAATCCTCAGATTAGAGATTTAGTTACACATAATTAAGGAAGAAAACAAAACACACGAATTAATAGAAGAACTCATAATTATAAGAATATAGAAAAAACCTTTAATCTTCATTCTTCAAAGAAAATAATAGTTCTCCAGAAAAATCCCTAAAAGTTGTGTGTTACAATGATATGATATGTATATCTATGTGATGATACGATTTTACAATGATATATTGTGTTTTTATAGGCCCTAGAAGTTTTATACAACAAGGAAATACCAAAAATACCAAATAGAGTCAAAACAGGAAAGTTATGGAGGGTTTTTAGTGAAATTTTCATCATGGACAGCGGCCATGCTAGGCTGCGGCCTAGGTAGCTAGGCTGCGGCCTAGCTCCAAATCTGTTGGAAATTTTTCAGCATGCTATTTCCTTCGTTTTTTCTTCGTTTTGCCTCCGTTTCCTTTCGTTCTTTTTCTCAGAACTTCCATACTTCAATTCCTTCCCTTGGAACCTTCATGGTGGCTCACAACAAGACTCCATTGTTCATTCTTAAGCTCGAATTCATCTCCACAATTGACAGGAATTGCAACCTTATTCAACATTCTTGCAACCCTGCACACTTAACAAAACACATCAAAACTACAACAAACTTGAGGCCAAGTGAATCAATTTAAGACGATATGGAATGCTCCAAGTGGATATAAAATCCACTTATCATCTTGATTGCTTTAAAGATCTGTGTGTGATGTATATCTGATATCCTTGTATGGTTATGCTTAATTGATAGATGCGTCGCGAACATCTTATTTGTTAATCTCTTGTGAAGTGAAAGTGGATCTTGAGATTTAGAACCTGCCATGCTAGCATAGGTTCATGATTGTTTATCAACATGATTCGTAGTATGAGATGAAAATACTTATATTGCCCTGTGTGATCTTTATGGATAACTTGTTCTTCAACCGTTATGTTTTCAAATTCTATAGACATATAGGGTCTAAGCATAATTGGTGTCTATTCATCTTCTATCTCTTTTGTGGATGTATATTTAGTTTGGTATACGTATGCTGACAGGTAGTGTGTACTTGTTTCGTGTTATCCGATCAGATATCATAACCATTGCATATAGTGATTAAAGGCGTCAGATCTAAGCGAAGTATTTAATGAAGTTAGGATCCCATGTTTTCTGTAGCATAAGTAATTCGATTTAAATTCTCATTAGTTAATTAATTTTTAGTTTGTTAATTTGCTTTTTAATTAAATTTAGTTATTCAAAACCCAATCTTGTTAATTGTCTTAGCAGTGAATAAAAACCATACATTGTTGCATAGGTACATGAACTGAATTAAAACCTAACCAGATCTCCGTGGGAACGAATTCAACTTTATTCTATATTACTTGTGACCACGTACGCTTGTGTGTATTAGTGTAAACAAGTTTTTGGCGCCGCTGCCGGGGATCGTCGGTGTTTTATTTTTAGTTTATGTGCTTGTCATCAGTGGTCGTTAGAGTTCACTGACTCGTATTTTTTTCTAACCTATCTGTATAGTTCATTGGTGTTTCAGGTACGTGTGCAACTATAGCTATAGCAGCTCAGTTGAAGGCATTGAATTTGAAGATAGATTTTCTAACTTACTATGGAGTTCAGCAGGTGGCTAGTGTTTGTGAGCTATGTGCGGGCGCACATGAGATGAATCAGTGTGCCATCTATAGTGCATCAGTGAGCTAGAGCAACAATCAAGGTGGCATGCTGCAACCACAACAGTTTTATCAGCAGTTTCAAGGTCAACAATATGGAGCACAACCTTACAATCACCAGAATTTTCAGCAGCAGCAAGGGCAGAATTTTCAGCAACAGTATGCCCCGTGGCAATTTCAACCTTCGGGTTTTCAGCAACAACAGTCATATGCTGGTTCTGGGCATTCCACTTATGACAAATATGAATTCGAAGAATTGCGGTTGATGTTTAAAAGCAACGCTGTATCGTTTAAGACCTTGGAAAATCAGATTGGGCAGATTAATAATGCCTTGTTGAGTAGGCCACAAGGGACTCTTCCTAGCGACACGGAGGCTAATCCAGGCAAGAGGGAAGTCGAAGAACAGGTGAAAGCAGTTACCTGGAGATCTGGAAAGGCTACAAACGATCAGAAATCAGCACCTACGGAAAATGAAGAAGTTCATATTCAGCAGGTTGAGAAATCTACAGGGTCAGAAATTGAGAAATCTTATTTGGTAGCTGAGCAATTGGACGGTGAAGTGGAAAAGAGTACGAATCCTGTTGAAAAACTTTCTCCGGAGTATTCTACAAATAGCAATCAAATCTACCCGCCTCCTCCATATCCAAAGAAATTCTTGGAATTTCCGGCAGAGAAGGAAGAGTGTTTTGGCAAGTCAAATCCAGTAGACGTTGCTTTACAAGGAAAGTCCGATACGGAAGATGAGGAACTAGGTGTGGTTGATCTTTGGGATTCTCAGGTGCTGATTGATGAGGGTGTTTCATGGTCAAATCTTGAGGATAGTGCAATTGAGTCTTTTCTTGAGAAAGATGTTTTGTATGAGGGCAATAAAGAACTTCATGAGTTGTATAAGAATTTTACTTCTGATGAGATGTTAGATGAATTGAATGCTATTTGTTCTAAGCATGAAATTCAACTTGAGAAGAGTTCTTTTGATCCTAAGTCTATTGTGAAGACTTCTGTTGGTGAACTACCCACTTTTGTTCCTAATCCGTCTATTTCCACTCTTGCTTAGTCTTTGGTGGTTAATAATGAAAATCATCATGTTGAAGAAACTTCCAGACTCGAGTTTAAACCACCAGATCAGCTGAGGTATGTATATTTGGGTCAATCATCTACTTTGCCTATTATTATTGTTGCTAACTTGTCAGGTAGCAAAGAGAACAATGTTACTGACACTTTTGAAAAGCAAAGAAGGCTGAAACTTGTCATCAAGGATGTAGCCCCGGAAAAGATAATTAAATGGCCATATAGAGATACGGTGCCTCCCGAGGAGGGTGATCCTACTGACAGTTAGGTATGTTCTCTACTATCCCTTGTATTACCTTCCATTCAATGGGGACATTGAATATTTTAAGTTTGGGGGTGGTGTGAGGGATAATTAGTGTATAGTAGTTGTTTGTAGTAGTTAGTGTGATGTAGGATATCATGTTTGCATTTTAGTTGTAGTTCATGCATGTTTGTTCGTGTTATTATCATGTGAGTCCATAGTAGTTTGCATTTGCATCCATGCTTGATAGGAATTTTGTGTTGTTGACGCTTTTGATTGAGAAGTGATATGCTTTGATCTTGTGCACACACATACACTAGTAAGTTGAAGCTAGTAGACTTATTGAATGTTGTGAATAATTAGAAGAACATGAATATGTGCAAGTTGATTTAGTTTGCATGCTTTGAATACAAGTAGGTGCATTAGAGAGATTTTTGCTTGGGATTGAGTATGTTTTTCCCTGCACTGAGTGAGCTTTTGAGCCTTATTGCATATTTGTTGCAATTTTATTCGTTTGCTTGAGTGTCCACGGATGTTTTGTCCTTACATACCACATTACTTGCCTAGACCTTTTTCTTGTATTGGCCTTACATTAATTTGAACCTACATTGTCAAGGGCTAGTAGAGTGCTTAAGGGAGTAATAAGGTGTGCAATGAGGGGTTTATTGTTGGTCATAATTTTGGGGGAAATATTGAATATTGGGTTTGGTTGTTTACTTGACAGTCGACATGTGTAATAAATTCATGGGATCATTGTTATTGTTTATATTATTGTTTTATCTTGCTCTCGGGAAAATGAAAAAAAAAAGAAGAAAAAAAATGAAAAAAAAAAGAAAAAAAAATATTATGAGAGCATATTTGTGTTTGTTGTGATCCTACTTTAGTCGACTAGTTGAGTGTTTTTGTTGGAAAAAAAATAGTAAAATTTTGTGTGGGGGGGAAGTAGGGTGTTGTGTATGGTTTATTATGGCTCCTACTAGCTTTTGACACTTCACCTGATTTGGCTTATTTGTCATACCTTTTCCCTAGCCCCGTTACAACCCAAATAAAGACCTTTTGATTATCGTCATTGATGTAAGTTGTGTTAAGAGTTAGATTGATACCAAATGTCAAGAATGCTTATGATTTTGTTGGAATTGAGTGATACACTTACCCTTGTTCTTGAGTGAATATTCTTTTGTAAGTGGATTGTGAGTGTTTACTTGTTTTTGCATATGAGATCCCGAGTTTTTTCTCAAAGATGTACTCTTGTAGGCTTTGCATGGTTACTACCTTATTCTTACACTTGACATGGACTTTTGAGAGCTTATGCATGTTCATTGAGTAGACTATGTGAATGCTTGCACTTTCAACACCAAGACATCGCATTATTACTTTGATTCTTAAGTTGAAATGACATGAGAGGATTTGAAGGTGTGGTAATGTATTAGTAGTAAATCATTTGCATTTTCATAATAGTTGCATTCATGCATTGCATTGTGTTTGCATTGTTTAGTAAAATGGATTTTGTGGGTACATTCACTATAGGCCCTCACGAGACCTTACTCATCCACTAGGGCTGCCTAGGGGTTTAAAGGGCTTGTTGCATATGCCAAATGCAACTGTGATCACCTACGGAAGTGGTACTAGTTAGTGTTAGTTGTTTATGCTTGAGGACAAGCATCGGTTGGCCTCAAGTATGTGGTGTGTTTAATGTGTTTTCATTGAGTTTTGCAGAGCTAAGAGAGTTGGCGGTTAATTTGATTAAAATTCGGATTTTCCGGATCGGCTGCGCATTCTACACTGTTTTGGCCATATCTGGAGTTCTACAAGTCCGATTGTGACGATCTTACAGCTCACGCGAAGAGGAGAAGATTTTATGCAAAAGTGAACAGTGACTAAAGGCGTCAGATCTAAGCGAAGTATTTAATGAAGTTAGGATCCCATGTTTTCTGTAGCATAAGTAATTTGATTTAAATTCTCATTAGTTAATTAATTTTTAATTTGTTAATTTGCTTTTTAGTTAAATTTAGTTATTCAAAACCCAATCTTGTTAATTGTCTTAGCAGTGAATAAAAACCATACATTGTTGCATAGGTACATGAACTGAATTAAAACCTAGCCAGATCTCTGTGGGAAAGAACTCAACTTTATTCTATATTACTTGTGACCACGTACGCTTACGTGTATTAGTGTAAACAATCTTATAGCTGCAAGCTTAGGAACGTAATCAGATGCATAAGTTAATATACATAAAAACCTTTGCAAATGTTTTCTGTCTTCCATTTGATCTGGAAACTTATGAATATGTTCCAAAATATGACTTTGAGGACAGTGAGTTCCTTGATCAATTTCTAAACCTAAGAAATTAATCTTTGTTTTGAAGAGCTGCGCCTTTTTCTTGGATAGGATTATACCAAGACTCTCGCATTTCTTCAGTACTGCTGCCAAATTTATAAGATGTTCTTTTTCATTGTTAGAAAATATAAGAATATCATCTACATAAATACAACAGAATTTTTCAAAAGATCTAAATGCGTTCTGCATATGTCTTTGAAATATTGATGGAGCTTGTTTGAAATCAAATGGTAACACTCTCCACTGATAATGTCCTTGAGGACATGTAAATGCTGTCAATAACTGTGATTTGTTAAGAATAAATTCATGAGTTGTGATGTGTAGAATAGAATGACATTACACTTCTTGTAATACCCTGATCTTATAAAGGGTTTAGCATTTGATTATGGGAATATCAGTTATCCAAGATCTGCAAAACTGTGAACAGTACTTGATCAGGGACTGAAGTCACGGATTGAGAGTTTTCAGGGACTATGACAGACCCTGACTATATCGAAGCTGCAGAATTGGAAAGTGCTATACTTTTGGATCTTGTATTCAGAAGATGGAAAGAAGTGTGCATGAAGAAAAGAATCAAAGCATTGTTGGAAACTATCAACTGGACGGCAGAAGATTACCATGTATAGATTATTCTTTTTGTTATTAGTTGATAGGAAACATTATAATACTCTCTCTATATCATTGTAAAAAGAGTTCGAAAACGTGAGCTTAGTATAAGGTTTGTATTCGAGAGTTCGAAACAAACAGAGAGAGATTTGTATTGAGAGCAGCTGCTAAAGGTATTGTACACCTTTGGTAGAGTTTGTATTTGATTTTATTAATACAAACAGTTTGATTTATTCGTTTATTCTTGTTCATCTAATCAAGCAAAAATCAGACACGATTACATAACTTGTATTCAACCCCCCTTCTAAAAGTTATTCGAGTTAACAATTGGTATCAAAGCAGGTTGATTTCAAATAATCATAAATATCTACAATCATGTCTGGTTACAAGGATGGTAATACTAAGATCCCTATGCTCAAGAGAAACGAGTATACTCTATGGGCAGTAAAGATGTTGCATCACCTGGAAGCAACAGATCCTGATTATCTTGACAGAATTAGAGATGGGCCTTTCGTTCCAACAAGGGTTGTTCCTCAAGCAACAAGGAAAAGTAGTTCCAAAGCACACGGCAGAGAAGCCTAAATCTGAATGGTCAGATAAGAACAAGGAGAACTTTCTTAAGGATGCTAAAATAAGAAACATATTTTTCAACAATCTTGAATCTGTTCTCACTAACTATGTTCTCTCTTGTAAGACTGCTAAGGAGATATGGGACAATCTAAAGGTTCACTGTGAAGGAACAAAACCTGTCAGGAAGAATATGAGGACACTTCTCATACAACAGTATGAGTATTTTGAATCCAAGTCTGGTGAGTCACTTACTGATACCTTTGATAGGTTTACTAAACTCATCAATGAGATGGCCATGCATGGTAAATATTATGACTTGGAGGATATGAATACTAAGTTAATGAAAGCCTTGCCTAATTTCTTTAATGAGAAGATATCTGCAATTGAGGAAGCTAATGATCTGGATGAAATATCATTAGAGGCAGTTTATGGAAAACTGAGGGCTTATGAACTGGACAGGCAGCAGAAGAAGAGCAGAGGTGAAGGAAAGATGAAAACTGTTGCACTTACTACTCAATCTGAATCAAAGAAACTTCCAGAAGAACAGAATATTGAGCCTACTGTAAAGGACTCAAGGAAGAAGAAAAGCAAAGAAAGTTCTGAGTAAGAGACTACAGATATAGACTCTGACAACAGTGATTCTGAATCAGAGATGCAGGAACTCTTTGCTATGTTTGCTAAAGCTTTCAAGAACGGAAGATTCAACAGGAGAAGATTTAGCAAAAGACCTTTTCAAAAGAAAGAGGAGAAGAAGAATGACAAGGGCAAAAGTACAATTGTCAAGCTTGATAAGGCAAAGATCAAATGCTTTAACTGTAGCGAGCTTGGACACTTTGCTAGTGAGTGTAAGAAGCCTAGGAATTCAGGAAAGGGTAATGCACTCATGGTCACACAGAAGGATTGGGCAGATTCCAGTGATTCTGAAGATGAATTGGATTATGACAACATTTCATTAATGGCAAATACTTCAGACAAACCTGGATCTCCAAAGAAAACTTCTCCATCTTCTGTTAAGGTATCACTTCACTCTCTTGATTCATTTAATAGCTTAGATTATGATGATATTAGGTCTATCCATGCTGAGTTTAAGAATCTTATGACTAATTTCAGAATTCTTACTAGTGAAAGAGATGAACTTAAGATTAAGAATGATGAATTAGTTGATAAAAATAATATTCTTGAATCTGAGTTAATTCAAATGGAACATTATAGGTTAAGTTCTGATAAAGCTAAGCATGATTATAGTGTTATTCTTGAGGCTTATGACTATGTCAGAAAAGAACTAGAGGAAGAGAGAGACGTGATTAAAACCATTAACAATTCTGGTAAAAGACTCAAGAAATCATTGAAAATCAAATTCTTGGTAAAGTTAATGGCTTAGGTTTTGATAAGGCGAGGAAAGAAGATGATGTAGCTGTTGTCCAGAATGATAATAGTAAACAAGAAGCTAGCACATCTATATCTGAAGGTAAGCAGAAAGTTTCTGAACCTCAACATGTTAAGTTTGTTGATTCGAATGGACCCCAGTTGTGCACAAGAGAATCAACAACATTAGTTTAGATGAGAAAGTGTTAGAAAAACCTAAGAATGTCAACATAGGCTTTCTGTCTAAGTCTCAGCTGAAACAGAGACTTGAAGGTCTTTCAGAGTCTAGCAAGATCAAAAGAAATAGGAATGGAAAAGAAGGTATTAACAAAGAGAATAATTACAAGAGTGTACCTGATGCACCTAGGAAGAAATGCTATAAGTGTGGAAATCATAATCATTTGGCCCTAGACTGCAATCAAAAACCTTCTAGCAAAACTGAGTCCAGATTCCCCAAGACTTAGAAAATTCAATACCAACCACAAAAAAGCTTGTTATCATTGTGGTAGTTTACTTCATTCCATTTATATGTGTAAGGAATATCATGAAGTGTATTATGACTATTATTCTCTGAAATCTGAAACTCCTAGTCACAAACAGTTTGTGAAATTAGAGTCTAAGGTTGACTCTGCAACAGGTAAATTAAAAGCAAAATCTTCAAAGCCTGTTGTTTCTAAAGTTAGTAAGAAAGGATCCAATCAAAGTTGGGTCCTAAAAATTTCTAACTAGTTACTTTTTTGTTTGCAGGGCACAGGAAAGAAGCATTCAATTATCTTGGACAGTGGATGCTCTGGACATATGACTGGAAAGAAGTCCTTGCTTACAAAGTTTGAGAGGAAAGCTGGCCCAGTAATATCTTTTGGAGATGGCAACAAAGGAGAAACTCTGGGATATGGCTCAATTGTTTTGGGGAATGTCATCATAGAAAATGTAGCACTGGTTGAAGGCTTGAAACACACACTTTTAAGCATAAGTCAACTGGGTGATAAAGGTTACCAATCAATCTTTGACAGTGAAGGATGCAAAATCTTGAATATGAAGAATGGAGACATTGTTCTAACTGGTCAGAGACATGGTAACATTTATGAAGCCAGCTTGAGTGACACATATAAAGGAATTGTTAGATGTCTTTACAGCAAGACATCAAATGATGAAAGCTGGAATTGGCACAAGAAGCTCTCACATCTTAACTTCAAGAAGCTTAATCAACTTTTTAAGCATAATCTAGTAAGAGGCCTACCTCAGGCAAATTATGTGCAAGATGGACTTTGTGATGCTTGTCAGCTTGGAAAACAAAGAAGAACCACTTTCAAGAGCAAGACTGAAAATTCAATTACTGAACCATTTCACATGCTGCATCTTGATTTATTTGGTCCAGTAAACATTATGTCTATCAGCAAGAAAAGATATGCTCTAGTTAGAGTGGATGACTACACAAGGTTCACATGGGTATTCTTTCTACATAAAAAGGATGAAGCTCCTCAGCAAATCATGGACCTTGTCAAGAATATTCAGAATAGCTCTGAGTACAAAGTCAAAGTACTTAGGAGTGACAATGGTACAGAATTCAAGAATTCTACAATGGAGGAGTATTGTGTAGACAAGGGAATCAATCAACAGTTTTTTGTACCTGGAACACCTCAGCAGAATGGTGTAGTAGAAAGAAAGAACAAAACTCTCATAGAGGCAGCAAGAACCATGCTTGCAGATGCAAAGCTTCCAACCTATTTCTGGGTAGAAGCTATCAACACTGCATGTTTTACTCAAAATTGCACCTTGATAAATAGTCATGGAAAGACTCCCTATGAGATAATCCAAGGAAAGAAGCCAAGTGTGAAATACTTTCAAATATTTGGATGCAAATGCTTTATCCTGAAAGTTCATCCAGAACAACTTGGAGAGTTTAAAGCCAAATCGAATGAAGCAATCTTTCTAGGATATTCAGCATCAAAGGCCTTCAAAGTTTATAATCTCAGAACTCACATTGTTATGGAATCAATTCATGTTGCATTTGATGACAAGAAATTCGGAATTCTGCAAACTGATGAAAACCATGACAAATTGGAATTTGAAAATCTTAAGGATTCTGAGATTCTCTCCAGTGATGATGAAGGTTCTCCAGAGGAAATCTCTATTGCTTCTCAAAGGAATGCTACTGTTGAGGGGGAACAAATCAATCAAGGAGAACACAGTACTAGTCAGGAGCAGACCAATCATTTAGAGTCTACTTCATCAGGGACTAATAGAGAAAGTTCAAGTACTAGTAGCAGTATGGAATCTACTGATTCTATTGATCAAGGGGGAGCTTTTAAAGGAAATGAACACTCTTCTACAAGAGATACCACTAACATAGGGGGAGAGTCTAGCAGGAGTAATCTACCACCTGTTAGAAATTGGACAAGGGATCATACTGAAGATTTGGTTATTGGTGATCCAAATAGTGGTGTTCGAACTAGAAGATCAATTCAAAATGAATGCTTGTATAGTTGCTTTCTCTCAAAGAATGAACCTAAGAAGGTTGAAGAAGCCTTACAGGATCCTAATTGGGTAATTGCAATGCAGGAAGAACTAAATGAGTTTGAGAGAAACAAAGTCTGGAAATTAGTACCAGGACCTAAAGACAGATCTATTGTTGGTGCAAAATGGGTTTTCAGAAACGAGCTAGATGAATCTGGTATGATTGTAAGAAACAAAGCAAGACTGGTAGCCAAGGGATACTGTAACGCCCCCAGATCCGGGGTCAGGGATCTGGTGGTTACGGTCTTACATCCATTCATAATACTTGACTTGAGTCCATAATAAATAAATCACATGCTGTGACCCCACAATAATTACCACTCACACACACAACAGTTATAGTCCCAGAGATGAAATTGAAATAAGTCTTACATTAAAGGGTTACGAATAAAAGTTATTACAATCCCAAAAGGATAACATCATAGGTTTAAAAGTTTTGCCGTTAATTACATTAATTATACATATAGTTAAACAGGAAACAAAAGCTGTCTAACTATGCTACCTCAGCAATGGCGGCTAGCATCTCAGCGGGTAGTCCGGTGGGTCGGGTAACCTGCTTGCGCCGAGTGCGCCTGACGCGAGCCATCTGTCCTAGCTGTTGTTGTGACATAATATAAACAAAGCAAGGGTGAGCGAAAGCCCACCAACAAATATATAACTGAACGAAAATTTAAAACAGTTCAAAGCTATCTTTCAAAGCATATGCCATGCATTTACGGAAATGATGCCAGTATAATATGAACGATGAAGTTACAAGGTAACTGAAAGTATTTGTTTGAAGAAATATCTGCTACATCAAAGTAAGCGAGATATTCTTATTGTTATTAAGAAGAGGAACTTGCAAGAAAAGGTTGCAATTCCAGTTATGACACTTTTCCAACTCTGCCAACGGTAATCATGTTGCAGGAAATAAATAAATTTGGATGATGAACCAATGATGGAGTATTCACCGCGCCCGCTGTTCCAATCTTGATGATCAGTCGAGATCGTACAGCTCAATTTAGATTTACTACCGGTAGAAGGAAGAACTGACGGCTTTACTTGTATACCGCCTTACTAGCTCTCCCCGGCCAACGGTTGGGCCAAAGGGGATGGACCGGCGCTACTCGGCCTCTTACACGACTCCTAGTTCAAATAGAATTCATGATTCTGAATGTAACGTTCGTCCCCCTTTCCCCAAGTATAATACTTGTTGATAAGACTCCACAAAGTTGTCGTATCTAGTTGGAAAGGAAAATTTACCAATATCTCCCAAGCTATTACTTGGTAACGGATATCAACTTGTTCCAGTAATCTTACCCCTCGAAAGATGAGAAGGTAAGCAACGACTTAATAAGTCAACAGCACCCGAGTTGCGGGTGATGGGAATACTTTATGACCGGGAAGTCGACAAGATAAATAACATTTTTCCAAGTAAGGTTCCCTTATTATTAAGGAGATAGACTCAAAGATGAATGATGTCTGGGAACCTTTCTTGATATAAGATTAATAATAATATGACTTCGAAATATTTTCTGTAATAATCGAAGAAGATAAACCCTATCGAGATTATTTTAAGTATGGAATAAATATTCAGAGAATATTTATTGAGTTGAAATATTGAAAGAATATTTGGGAATATGAAAGAATATCTTTAATCAGAGTATTTCTCAAAATAATCCCTGAAGAAATATCAGGAGTATATTTATTGAATAAATAAATATTTAAATGAATATTCAAAACAATATTCATTAATTAATTAGACCTGAAAAGAATATTTAAGGTAATATTCATAATTAATTAGGAATTTAAATGAATATTCAAAAGTAATATTCATTTAATGAATAATATCCTAAATGAATATCAAGTAATATTCATTTAGTAATCCAAGCCTTAAGGAATATTCGAGATAATATTCGATAATTAAATCAAGCTTCAGATGAATATTAAAATAATATTCATCAAGTATTTAATATCTTAAATGAATATTCAAAAGTAATATTTATTTAATAAAATAATAATCTAAAAGAATATCCAAATAATATTCATTTAATAGACTCATCTTTAGAAGAATATTCGAAATAATAGTCGATAATCAATTCGACTCTGAATGAATATTGAGAAATATTATTCGTTGAATAGTTACGTTCAAATAATTATTTGAAATAAGGATCATTAAATAAATAATCTCGAACGAATATTCAAATAATATTCGTCGCCTGAATAATAGAAAATATTTACTTAAATATTTTCTTCTGAGGTAATCTCGATATATCAAGGAATATTGACTCCCGGTCTATATTCGATTAATAAGATGTATATGCCCTTCTATGAGGGTCTTACAATCCCCGGCTTATAACTGATATCTAACTATCTAGCTTATAAGCCAACAATAACATTCAGGGAACAAGTATATCAATTCAACTTGAAAGTAGGCATGCATGCAATGGCATATGTATATCAGCAATCATATATATATATATATTTATTTATTCAATCACAACAACAGCCTAAAAGAAGGGAATTGAAACTTGCCTGGTAGTCGAGTACGGTAAGGGGTAGTGGTAGCGGGTCCCGGTTCAGCCTGGTGATCTATAAATAGCCAAGGCATTCGGGATTAATCACTTAACATATTAAAAGTTAAGTTATACTTAAATCGAAACACGTTCTCGAGTTATCTCGTTATACCCCTTTTAGTGGATTACTTATTATCACTGATCCGACCCGACATTCGTTCGTTAATACGACATGTCACTGCACTTATACTTGGGACATACTTGAGTCATATGAGTTCTAAGGTTGATCGTTACGAACCAATATTATACTCCGAGTTTTATCGCCCGTTTTCTAAGTGTTTTACCAAAGTTATAAAAGAGTCGTCTTTTAGGGGTTTGTTCGCGTTTAACCTTGACTCGAACATTTTTAATAAATCGAAAAATGCTCTTTTTGACATACGGTTTTCTTTCACACCTTCCTTCTTACCCCTAGTATTTATTTACCAAGATTCGCCATGACGTTACATAGCTTACGAGGGTTCAATTTCAGTTACGAACTTTCATTTACGGATTCGAACTACTTTTAGTAATTTGGTCATAAATCATAAACCGTAAGTCCGTTTCATGTGATCTTTATATCAAAACGAAGCTTAGAGCATTACCTATCATATCATGGCAGATAAGGTCTCTGTACAGTAGGGGTTCGACATGGAAAATGGCATACAAAACATGGTATTGTAAAATCGGGCATTATAACGGCTGTAAATCGAATATCTATCAATTTCGAATCTTCCCATACACATAGCATCCAACCCAAACAACATATACATGACTTATATACATGAACTGAGGCCAAGCAATGCCTTTCCGTTCATCTAGCTATTTACATCATTAATCCAAAATCCATACATAATCATGCTTATGACTTTAACATAACCATAACTAAGTTATAACTATCATAAACATGCTTAAATCTCAAACAAGGGTTAGGGTTTCAAGAGCTTTATACCTTCCTTAGATAGTGATATAGCCTTACTAAGCCTTGTATGGTCCTTAGGAGTGATTATGCTTGCTATATCAACCATGAAAAATCAAGAAAACCAAGTTAGTTCAAGAAGAACACTATTCATGCTCCTCTTGAATGATTTATTTGAAAATGGAAATGGATGAGTTTGAAGCTAAGATTTTGAGGAGATAAGTTTTATGAAATGTAAGACTCACCTTAATTATTTCAAGAACAAACAATGGTGGGAAGGTTGAGTTTGGATTTTGAATTAAGGGGTATGGCCGAATGCTTCTTTGCAAGGGGGGGGGGGAAGAGTTGCTTGGCTCTTTTGATTTTTTGTGTTTTAATCTCCTTTACTCTCATCCACTTACAACATAATATCTTGTAAAAGTCACTTTAATAAAGTGGTGAGGTGTTGGATGATCAAATGGCAAGACATGTGTTGGTTTTGTGGTGGTTAAAGCTTAACTAGGTAGTTACTTGCTAAGTACTTAGTTCTTCCTCTAAGTTGCTAGTTCCTTGCTTCTAGTTTAGTTACTAGATATTTATACTAGTAGTTTGCACAAGACTCTTGCTTCCTCTGCTTGTTTCTGTGTCCGGTTATTACCCGTTTCGATTGATCGTTCGTGAGAATATTTCACGGATTTCTAATTAGGGTTTACCGGGAATCCTCTTTAATATTAATACTTTCATTCTCCATCTTTCATTCTAACTTTCCATTTTATATTCCTTTAATCCATTCGTTAAATACTTAAGGCTATCAGTGTCCAGGGAACTCTCGGAGAAAATAAAAGTGCGGTTTTTCAGAATCCGACAGCTTTTACATACACTTATTTTCCCCCTGGATCACTAATACGAACTCGGAAATCCGTTCCGAATACTTCTATATAGTGTCGTCTCATATTATTATATACTCCCACCAAAACACTATTCATTCTGTATTCTTTACTTGTTCTCTTAGGGTTGTATAATTGTCCGTATTCTCTTTCGATCTTTCCTTAACCTTTTTACGGAACTACTGGATTAATCGTTATCGATCTGGATGACATGAGAGTATTCTCTTACTTGAAGTTGCCATATCTTATTCCCTTAGAAGATAGATTATTCTTACCTATGTTGTCACCCTTTAGCATTCTTCAAGACATAAACTGTAAGAACCCAGATTTTGGGTGGGATTAAAACTTTTATGTATTTAATGATGTAAGAATGAATAGTGGTTATGACTGCGATGTAACGAAGATCTATTAAATAAATGGAACGGATTTGAATTCAATTACTTATATGTCATGCAGAATAGTTTTAGTTGACGGCATAGATAAGAATGATCTATCTCCTAAGAATATAAGTATATTACTTCAAGTAAGATTATTCTTATGTCATCCAAATCAATATCTATTATAAGTCCAGCGGTTCCGTAAAAAGGTTAAGAAGCACTCGAGAGTGAACCAGGTTCATTTTCCTAATTATAGGAATTAAATAAAAATAAGTGATGAATAGTGATTTTGGTGGAATTTGGAATATTATTATAATAATGATATACCCGGTATTCGGAACGGATTTCTGAGTTCGTATTAGTGATCCAGGGGGAAAATAAGTGTATGTAAAAGCTGTCGGATTCTGAAAAACCGCACTTTTATTTTCTCCGAGAGTTCCCTGGACACTGATAGCCTTAAGTAATTAACGACTGGATTAAAGGAATATAAAATGGAAAGTTAGTAAGAAAGGTGGAGAATGGTAGTATAAATATTAAGAAGGTTTTCGGTAAAACCCTAACTAGAAACGAATGGGTTATCCCCTCGAACGATCAAGGAATTGAGCAATAAACGAACAAAGAATCAAGCAGAGGAAGCAAGATGCATGCACATGCAAGTGATAAATATCTAGTAACTAGCAAGGAACTAGATCAATTAGAATGCAACCAAGTACTTAGCACACAAACCACTTGGTTAGCCTTAAACCACCAAAATATCAACACATGGCTTGCAAATTACATCATCTAGTGCATCATAACTTTAATAAAGCTACTTTATGACCCAAGATATTATCTTAACATCACAAATAATTCATTTAGCCTAGCCAACCAAGAGAACAAAGCAAGCAAACCATCATCTCTCTCCTTTTCATTCCATTCGACCAAACAAGAAATTCCAAATTCAAAATCCAACTTCCAACCATTTGTTGATCTTGAAACTTTTATGGTGAGACTTACATTTCATATAAATGATCTCCTCAAAATCCTAGCTTCAATCTCTTCTTTTTCCATTTTCAAAAAAATGATTTAAGAGGAGGGTGAATAGTGTTTTCATGAACTAATCTTGTTTTTCCTTGATTTCTTTGGTTGATTTAGCAAGCTTAAGCACTTCTAAGGATCATACCAAGCATAGTGAGGCTAGATCATACTCCAAGGAAGGTATAACAACTTTAAACCCTAGGCTTTACCTTGAGATTTTGCATGCTCTTGATGGGTTTTAGTATAAGATGTGATATTAGCATGATTATAAGCATGTATATGATGTAGTTTTGATAAATGTTAAAAATAGTTTAGATGAACGGAAAGGCATTGCTTGGCCTCAGTTCATGTATATAAGCCATGTATATGTTGTTTGGGTTGGATGCTATGTGTAAGGGAAGATTCGAAATTGATAGATATTCGATTTACAGCCGTTATAATGCCCGATTTTACAATACCATGTTTTGTATGCCATTTTCCATGTCAAACCCCTACTTTCCAGAGACCTTATCTGCCATGATAGGATAGGTAATGTTCTAAGCTTTGTTTTGATATAAAGATCACGTGAAACGGACTTACGGTTTAGGATTTATGACCAGATTACTAAAAGTAGTTCGAATCCGTAAACGAAAGTTCGTAACTGAAATTGAACCCTCGTAAGCTATGTAACGTCATGGCGAATCTTGGTAAATAAATACTAGGGGTAAGAAGGAAGGTGTGAAAGAAAACCGTATGTCAAAAAGAGCATTTTTCGATTTATTAAAAATGTTCGAGTAAAGGTTAAACGCGAACGAACCCCTAAAAGACGACTCTTTTGTAACTTTGGTAAAACACTTAGAAAACGGGCGATAAAACTCGGGGTATAATATTGGTTCGTAACGATCAACCTTAGAACTCGTATGACTCAAGTATGTCCCAAGTATAAGTGCAGTGACATGTCGTATTAACGAACGAATGTCGGGTCGGATCAGTGATAATAAGTAATCCACTAATAGGGGTATAACGAGATAACTCGAGAACGTGTTTCGATTTAAGTATAACTTAACTTTTAATATGTTAAGTGATTAATCCCGAATGCCTTGGCTATTTATAGATCACCAGGCTGAACCGGGACCCGCTACCACTACCCCTTACCGTACTCGACTACCAGGCAAGTTTCAATTCCCTTCTTTTAGGCTGTTGTTGTGATTGAATAAATATATATATATGATTGCTGATATACATATGCCATTGCATGCATGCCTACTTTCAAGTTGAATTGATATACTTGTTCCCTAAATGTTATTGTTGGCTTATAAGCTAGATAGTTATATATCAGTTATAAGCCGGTTATTGTAAGACCCTCATAGAAGGGCGTATATATCTTATTAATCCAAAATAGACCGGGAGTCAATATTCCTTGATATATCGAGATTACCTCGGAAGAAAATATTTAAGTAAATATTTTCTATTATTTGGGCGACGAATATCATTTGAATATTCGTTCGAGACTAATTATTTTAACGATCCTTACTTCAAATAATTATTTGAACGTAACTATTCAACGAATAATATTTCTCAATATTCATTCAGAGTCGAATTGATTATCGATTATTATTTCGAATATTCTTCTAAAGATGAGACTATTAAATGAATATTATTTTGGATATTCTTTTAGATTATTATTTTATTAAATCAATATTACTTTTGAATATTCATTTAAGATATTAAATACTTGATGAATATTATTTTAATATTCATCTGAAGCTTGATTTAATTATCGAATATTATTTCGAATATTCCTTAAGGCTTGGATTACTAAATGAATATTACTTGATATTCATTTAGGATATTATTCATTAAATGAATATTACTTTTGAATATTCATTTAAATTCCTAATTAATCATGAATATTACCTTAAATATTCTTTTCAGGTCTTATTAATTAATGAATATTGTTTTGAATATTCATTTAAATATTTATTTATTCAATAAATATTCTCCTGATATTTCTTCAGGGATTATTTTGAGAAATACTCTGATTAAAAATATTCTTTCATATTCCCAAATATTCTTTCAATATTTTAACTCAATAAATATTCTCTGAATATTTATTCCATACTTAGAATAATCTCGATAAGGTTAATCTTCTTCGATTATTACAGAAAATATTTCGAAGTCATATTATTATTAATTTTATATCAAGAAAGGTTCCCAGACATCATTCATCTTTGATTCTATCTTCTTAATAATAAGGGAACCTTACTTGGAAAAATGTTATTTATCTTGTCGACTTCCCGGTCATAAAGTATTCCCTTCACCCGCAACTCGGGTGCTGTTGACTTATTAAGTCGTTGTTTACCTTCTCATCTTTCGAGGGGTAAGATTACTGGAACAAGTTGATATCCGTTACCAAGTAATAGCTTGGGAGTTATTGGTAAATTTTCCTTTCCAACTAGATACGACTACTTTGTGGAGTCTTATCAACAAGTATTATACTTGGGGAAAGGGGGACGAACGTTATATTCAGAATCATGAACTCTATTTGAACTAGGAGTCGTGTAAGAGGCCGAGTAGCGCCGGTCCATCCCCTTGGCCCAACCGTTGGCCGGGGAGAGCTAGCATGGCGGTATACAAGTAAAGCCGTCAGTTCTTCCTTCTACCGGTAGTAAATCTAAATTGAGCTGTACGATCTCGACTGATCATCAAGATTGGAACAGCGGGCGCGGTGAATACTCCATCATTGGTTCATCATCCAAATTCATTTATTTCCTGCAACATGATTACTGTTGGCAGAGTTGGAAAGGAGTCATAACTGGAATTGCAACCCTTTCTTGCAAGTTCCGCTTCTTAATAACGATAATAATATCTCGCTTACTTTGATGTAGCAGATATTTCTTCAAACAAATACTTTAAGTTACCTTGTAACTTCATCGTTCATATTATACTGGCATCATTTCCGTAAATGCATGGCATATGGTTTAAAAGATAGCTTTGAACTGTTTTAAATTATCGTTCAGTTATATATTTGTTGGTGGGCTTTCGCTCACCCTTGCTTTGTTTATATTATGTCACAACAACAGCTAGGACAGATGGCTCGCGTCAGGCGCACTCGGCGCAAGCAGGTTACCCGACCCACCGGACTACCCGCTGAGATGCTAGCCGCCATTGCTGAGGTAGCATAGTTAGACATCTTTTGTTTCCTGTTTAACTATATGTATAATTAATGTAATCAACGGCAAAACTTTTAAACCTATGATGTTATCCTTTTGGGATTGTAATAACTTTTATTCGTAACCCTTTAATGTAAGACTTATTTCAATTTCATCTCTGGGACTATAACTGTTGTGTGTGTGAGTGGTAATTATTGTGGGGTCACAGCATGTGATTTATTTATTGTGGACTCAAGTCAAGTATTATGAATGGATGTAAGACCGTAACCACCAGATCTCTGACCCCGGATCTGGGGGTGTTACAGAGATGGTATCAGAGCGAGAGTTATATATCCCAAGAGATGATACGACGTTATATAATAATAAATTCAATAATATAATAAGAACCCTTGCCAGGTTCACCTAAAACCCTTACGGGAACTTTTTAAGTATCATGATAGTAACATAGTTCGTCTTGTGTAGGCGAGCGACTTGTCGGCCCAGGAGGCAGCTGCGAGACAGCATGATGAGGACATGTTCCGGACTAGGGACCCATACTATGAGCACTTGCCTGAGGATGATACTGAGCCTGAGGAGGAGGACGCTGAGGAGGTCCAGGTTGAGGCTGATACTGATGTGATCGAGTCTGAGGAGGAGGACCCTGAGGAGGTCCAGGATGATGCTGACACAGATGTTGTTGAGACTGAGGGGGAGGAGGACCCGGAGGGGGTCCAGACAGGACAGGACGCTGAGTTAGTGGTTGAGGATGATGATTATTGGGTTATGACTGAGTTCTGGACTATGGGAGATGACACTGACATGACCACGGATCAGGTGGTGCCGGTGGATGAGGGTGTTGAGGGAGATATAGATGAGCCAGTAGTTGGTGCTGTAGGGAGTTCTGGACTTTTTGTGCCACTCCTCCCTGTTGAGAGAGCCCCTACCCCACCACCACTACCTGTGAGCCCGTACCCCGACGAGTTTGAGGAGCTTACCCCAGAGCCCCAGCAGACAGAGACTGCCGCTCCAGCTGAGCCATCCACCCCACCTCATGCCCCGATAGGAGGAGTCCCAGTATGTGTTCACAACTTGATTGTGAACGGGCTTTATAGAGAGTTGTCTGTGGCAGATGCCAGGTTGGCAGAGTCTAGGAGTGAGTTAGCAGCAGAGAGAGCCGCCCGGATGAGGGTGCAGGGCAGGAGGACTATCAGTGACAGAGTTGGGTATAGGGCTGTGACCCGCATCGAGCTGAGGGCTCGGGTGAGGGTGCGACAGTTGCCTACTGATGGGCATGGTAGGGTAGACAGAGCAGCGGCTGAGGAGGTTTTCCGCATCGCCATGGGGAGGGTTCGGAGGATGTTTCGTCGTGACGGCTGATTTCAGATGTAGTGATGCAGTGGTCTAGTTGTCTAGTCATGTACGGACATAGTAGTGCCGGCTTTTGTAGGGATGGTTTTCTTGTACTTGTTTTCCCTTTTTGCAGACTAGACAGATAGACAGCATATTTCACTTTTGACTTGTTGTTGTTGTTAGGATGGTTGTACTTTAAACTATCGTTGTAACTCGGATGTTGTACCTTTTCGGTACCTGGTATATATTTGTTTCCATTTCAGTCATTACAATTTTGTTGGGATGTGATCACGAGTTTATTAACATATGTATTACTTTTCGATTAAGTTGCCATGAGATATAAAACTGTGGGATTTTAAACCCAATCATGTAAAGAAATGTGCAAGGAAAAATCCTCTAAAACAGATCAGTGAACCAAATGTATAACTTTCCAAATTTTCAGTAAAATGCCTCCAAGACGAATGGGCACTAGGGCTAACCCCCGCGAATCTACTGACCAAGAAAGTCACAACCAACACGAGGAAAACCGTGAGAGTAGTGAGGAACAAGATCAGGACTATAATGAGCAAGAAGATTCCCAGTATGGAGCAGAGGATGAACCCCTGTACTCTGAAGAATTTGAAAGGGAAATAGAGGGTGGAGAAACTGAAGTAGAACAGGAAGGGGAGAACCAGGGCGGAAACCCCATGGGCCAGTTTATGGATCTACTTAGGCAGAATTTGAACCAATACCCCCAACCACCACCAAGCAACAACACTTCAGTGGCAAATTCCTTTAGGGCCTTTAAGTCCCTTAAGCCCCCAGAGTTCCACGGGTCGGCTGATCCCGTTGAGGCGAGGGCCTGGATCAAAGAAATGGAAAAGTCTTTTGAGATTCTGAGTATCAATGAGGCTCAGAAGACTGTTTTTGCTACTTACCTACTAAAGGGAGAGGCCAATTATTGGTGGGAAGCCAAGAAAAACATGGAGACTGATGCTGTCATAGCCTGGGAAAGGTTCAAACAATTATTCCTGGAAAAGTACTTCCCGAAGTTCATGAAAACCCAGATGGAACTTAAGTTCTTGGAACTGAAACAGAACAATATGTCAGTGGCTGACTATGAGGCTAAATTTACTGAGCTATCAAGATTTGTGCCAGAGTTTGTAGACACAGAAGAGAAGAAAGCTAACAGGTTTCAACAAGGGCTGAAACAGTGGATCCAGAATAGGGTGGCTGTTTTAGAGATTACAGATTATGCCACCTTGGTGCAGAAGGCAACCATTGTGGAGGCTGGTAGTGATCAGATGCAGAGAGAGAGAGAGAAAGGGGGGATAAAGAGAAAGCATGTTAGTATGGGCGGAAGATCCGCTGGAGGAAAACCCCCAACCAAGTTTAATCGAGGAGCGGTTTCCCTACCAGGGAGGAGTGTAGGGTTTAAACCATCTGCGAGTGTGAGTGTGAGGCAGGGCGGCCACCAATCAGGAATGTCCCGTTCCAACCCTTCTCGACCTCCATTGCCATTGTGTGCTACTTGTGGGAAGAGGCACTCCGGGGTGTGCAACCTGAAGCAGATAAACTGTTATAAGTATGGGCGAGCTAGGCATTATGCTACCGCTTGCACCACGGTCATCCCTAACAGCACAACCTGTTTCCAGTGTGGACAGCGAGGGCACATGAGGAAGGATTGCCCAAAGAGCAAACCAGCAGCATCAGGAGCAAGCAAGGTTGCCTCAAATAGGCCACCAACTGCTAGGACTTTCAATATGTCAGTACAAGATGCCGTGAGGGACACAGATGTGATAGCAGGTACTTTTTCTCTTAATTCAGTCAGTGCAAATGTCTTATTTGATTCAGGAGCAACTAAGTCTTTTATATCTAGAGATTTTGCGCATAACT
The DNA here is from genome assembly GCA_036435485.1 of Saposhnikovia divaricata. Classification (NCBI taxonomy): domain Eukaryota; kingdom Viridiplantae; phylum Streptophyta; class Magnoliopsida; order Apiales; family Apiaceae; genus Saposhnikovia; species Saposhnikovia divaricata. Next base: position 59,831,554 of record CM071595.1, on the reverse strand, counting down.
TGAAACTTAAAACCCAGCAACTAAGAGATTCCTTACAAGTAGAAATAGCTAATCAGGAAATCGTACCGGTTAATCAAATTCACCCCGATTGTAAGCTAGAAATAGGAGGACGATCCTTCTATGTCGATTTAATTCCTTTTAAGCTAGGGGAATTCGATGTCATTTTGGGTATGGATTGGTTGTCTCGCAATGATGCGCAGATAGATTGTAAAGGGAAAAAGGTTAAGTTGAAAACCCCAGGGAAGAAAGAAATAGTGTTTAAAGGGATGCGACAGACCCAGAAAATTCTGACCATGGCACAAACCAAGAGATTGTTACGAAAAGGGAACGAGGCTTATTTAGCCTACGTTATAGATACTCAGAAGGAAGTGCCAAGATTGCAGGACATTCTGGTAGTTAATGAGTTCGAGGACGTGTTCCCACAAGATCTTCCTGGACTACCACCTGATAGGGTAATTGAGTTTGCCATCGAATTAGCCCCGGGGACGGCGCCAGTTTCGAAGGCCCCGTACCGACTAGCCCCAGTAGAAATGAAGGAGCTAGCTAAACAATTACAGGAATTGTTGGATAAGGGCATGATAAGGCCCAGTGTGTCGCCTTGGGGCGCACCAGTGTTGTTTGTTAAGAAAAAGGATGGAAGTATGAGGTTATGCATCGACTACAGAGAATTGAACAAGCTAACCATAAAGAATAAGTATCCATTGCCCAGGATAGACGATTTGTTTGACCAGCTAAGAGGAGCTGAATACTTCTCTAAGATTGATTTGAGAACGGGATATCACCAACTGAAGATCAAACCTGAAGATATCCCGAAGACTGCATTCCGCACCAGATATGGACATTATGAGTTCTTAGTTATGTCGTTTGGATTGACCAACGCCCCAGCAGCCTTCATGGACCTAATGAATAGGGTGTTCAAGGAATATTTGGACAAATTCGTGATAGTTTTCATTGATGATATTCTCATCTACTCAAAGACAGAGGCAGGACACGCTGAACATTTAAGGATAACCTTAGAAATACTCAGGAAGGAGCAGTTATATGCCAAGTTCTCCAAGTGTGAGTTTTGGAAAAATAAGGTACAATTCTTAGGGCACGTGATCAATAGAGAAGGAGTGTTGGTTGACCCCTCCAAGATAGAAGCAGTTTCAAACTGGGAACGGCCAACTACTCCAACCGAGGTGAGGAGTTTCATTGGACTGGCCGGATATTACAGGAGATTTGTCCAAGACTTTGCGAAACTCGCAGCTCCATTAACTCGACTTACCCGTAAAACCGAGAAATTTGAATGGGCTGAGAAATGCGAGAAGAGTTTCCAGGAGTTAAAGAAGAGGCTGGTGACAGCCCCAGTGCTGGCATTACCTGATGGAAAAGGAGATTTCGTGATTTACAGTGACGCATCGCATAAAGGACTGGGATGCGTGCTTATGCAGCACGGCAAGGTAATAGCGTATGCGTCTAGGCAATTGAAGGATTATGAAGTCAGATATCCCACGCATGATCTAGAACTAGCAGCCATAGTCTTCGCTTTAAAGATTTGGAGACACTACCTGTATGGGGAAAAATGCGAGATTTACACAGACCATAAGAGCCTCAAATACATTTTCACTCAGAAAGAGCTTAACATGCGCCAGAGGAGGTGGTTAGAGTTAATCAAGGATTATGACTGTGAAATTCGATATCACCCGGGTAAAGCCAATGTGGTGGCTGACGCCCTTAGTCGGAAAGAGAAGCTCAAGATGATAACTTCAGAGAAAGAGCTAGTGAAGGATTTTGAGAAGTTGGAAATCGAGGTTAAGTTACCTGAAGAGGGCCAAGAAAAGTTGATGGAAATTAGAATCCAACCTCCATTGCTAGAAAAGATTAGACTGTGCCAGGAACGGATGATGGAGGAAGAAAAGAACTCCACAGAAGAGCTAATGACCGGGGAGGAAATTAAGTGCGAAAGAGACAAGGAAGGGATCATGAGGTACACGTACAGGATATGGATCCCAAATGTTCAGGAGCTCAAGGATGAGATTTTAAATGAGGCACACAACTCAAGATACTCAGTGCACCCCGGTAGCACTAAAATGTATAGGGATTTGAAGGAGTATTACTGGTGGCCCAATATGAAAAAGGACGTAGCAGAGTGGGTAAGCAGATGCTTGACCTGCCAACGAGTGAAGGCAGAGCACCAGAGACCCAGCGGACTTCTACATCCCTTAGAGATTCCAGAATGGAAATGGGAACATATAGCCATGGATTTCGTAGTAGGTTTACCCAGGACCAAGGCTAATCATGACACCATATGGGTAATTGTAGATCGACTGACGAAATCGGCTCACTTTCTCCCGATCAACGAAAGGTACACGGTCGATAGACTAGTGGACATCTACTTAAAAGAGATAGTGGCGCGACATGGAGTCCCCGTCGCAATAGTATCCGATCGAGATCCTAGATTTAACTCCAGGTTTTGGAGAAGTTTTCAAGAATGTGTAGGGACCCGGCTGAACATGAGCACAGCCTACCACCCCCAGACAGATGGGCAAAGTGAAAGGACCATCCAAACACTAGAGGATATGTTGAGAGTCTGCGCGATAGACTTCAAGGGGAGTTGGGATGATCACTTGCCATTGGTTGAGTTCTCCTATAATAACAGTTATCATTCAAGCATTGGGATGCCACCTTATGAGGCCCTTTATGGAAGAAAATGTCGATCTCCCTTGTATTGGGATGAAGTTGGAGAGCGAAAGATGCTCGGGCCCGAAGTGGTCCAACGAACTAAAGATGCAGTAGATCTAATCAGAGGACGGTTGGTAGCAGCCCAGGATCGACAAAAGAAATATGCCGACTTAGCTCGGAAAGGCAAGGAATACGAGGTAGGGGACCTAGTGTTCTTGAAAGTGTCACCTTGGAAAGGTTTAATGAGATTTGGGAAGAAAGGAAAGCTGAGTCCCAGATACATTGGACCATTTGAGATCTTGAGACGGATTGGGGAACTAGCTTATGAACTCGCATTGCCCCCGAATCTACAGCAGGTGCACAATGTGTTTCATGTTTCGATGCTGAGGAAGTATAATCCGGATGCAAAGCATATTGTAGAGTATGAGCAAGTGGATATGCAACCAGACCTGACCTATGTGGAGCAACCTGTGGAAATCATAGACCGGAAAGAGCAAGTGCTCCGAAACAAGGTCATTCAGCTAGTCAGAGTTTTGTGGCAGAACCACAATGTAGAAGAATCCACCTGGGAACTTGAAAGCGCAATGCAAGAAAAGTACCCCCACTTGTTTTCAAACTGATTCCGGGACGGAATCCTTTTAAGGAGGGGAGACTGTAAGAACCCAGATTTTGGGTGGGATTAAAACTTTTATGTATTTAATGATGTAAGAATGAATAGTGGTTATGACTGCGATGTAACGAAGATCTATTAAATAAATGGAACGGATTTGAATTCAATTACTTATATGTCATGCAGAATACTTTTGGTTGACGGCATAGATAAGAATGATCTATCTCCTAAGAATATAAGTATATTACTTCAAGTAAGATTATTCTTATGTCATCCAAATCAATATCTATTATAAGTCCAGTGGTTCCGTAAAAAGGTTAAGAAGCACTCGAGAGTGAACCAGGTTCATTTTCCTAATTATAGGAATTAAATAAAAATAAGTGATGAATAGTGATTTTGGTGGAATTTGGAATATTATTATAACAATGATATACCCGGTATTCGGAACGGATTTCTGAGTTCGTATTAGTGATCCAGGGGGAAAATAAGTGTATGTAAAAGCTGTCGGATTCTGAAAAACCGCACTTTTATTTTCTCCGAGAGTTCCCTGGACACTGATAGCCTTAAGTAATTAACGACTGGATTAAAGGAATATAAAATGGAAAGTTAGTAAGAAAGGTGGAGAATGGTAGTATAAATATTAAGAAGGTTTTCGGTAAAACCCTAACTAGAAACGAATGGGTTATCCCCTCGAACGATCAAGGAATTGAGCAATAAACGAACAAAGAATCAAGCAGAGGAAGGAAGATGCATGCACATGCAAGTGATAAATATCTAGTAACTAGCAAGGAACTAGATCAATTAGAATGCAACCAAGTACTTAGCACACAAACCACTTGGTTAGCCTTAAACCACCAAAATATCAACACATGGCTTGCAAATTACATCATCTAGTGCATCATAACTTTAATAAAGCTACTTTATGACCCAAGATATTATCTTAACATCACAAATAATTCATTTAGCCTAGCCAACCAAGAGAACAAAGCAAGCAAACCATCATCTCTCTCCTTTTCATTCCATTCGACCAAACAAGAAATTCCAAATTCAAAATCCAACTTCCAACCATTTGTTGATCTTGAAACTTTTATGGTGAGACTTACATTTCATATAAATGATCTCCTCAAAATCCTAGCTTCAATCTCTTCTTTTTCCATTTTCAAAAAAATGATTTAAGAGGAGGGTGAATAGTGTTTTCATGAACTAATCTTGTTTTTCCTTGATTTCTTTGGTTGATTTAGCAAGCTTAAGCACTTCTAAGGATCATACCAAGCATAGTGAGGCTAGATCATACTCCAAGGAAGGTATAACAACTTTAAACCCTAGGCTTTACCTTGAGATTTTGCATGCTCTTGATGGGTTTTAGTATAAGATGTGATATTAGCATGATTATAAGCATGTATATGATGTAGTTTTGATAAATGTTAAAAATAGTTTAGATGAACGGAAAGGCATTGCTTGGCCTCAGTTCATGTATATAAGCCATGTATATGTTGTTTGGGTTGGATGCTATGTGTAAGGGAAGATTCGAAATTGATAGATATTCGATTTACAGCCGTTATAATGCCCGATTTTACAATACCATGTTTTGTATGCCATTTTCCATGTCAAACCCCTACTGTCCAGAGACCTTATCTGCCATGATAGGATAGGTAATGTTCTAAGCTTTGTTTTGATATAAAGATCACGTGAAACGGACTTACGGTTTAGGATTTATGACCAGATTACTAAAAGTAGTTCGAATCCGTAAACGAAAGTTCGTAACTGAAATTGAACCCTCGTAAGCTATGTAACGTCATGGCGAATCTTGGTAAATAAATACTAGGGGTAAGAAGGAAGGTGTGAAAGAAAACCGTATGTCCAAAAGAGCATTTTTCGATTTATTAAAAATGTTCGAGTAAAGGTTAAACGCGAACGAACCCCTAAAAGACGACTCTTTTGTAACTTTGGTAAAACACTTAGAAAATGGGCGATAAAACTCGGGGTATAATATTGGTTCGTAACGATCAACCTTAGAACTCGTATGACTCAAGTATGTCCCAAGTATAAGTGCAGTGACATGTCGTATTAACGAACGAATGTCGGGTCGGATCAGTGATAATAAGTAATCCACTAATAGGGGTATAACGAGATAACTCGAGAACGTGTTTCGATTTAAGTATAACTTAACTTTTAATATGTTAAGTGATTAATCCCGAATGCCTTGGCTATTTATAGATCACCAGGCTGAACCGGGACCCGCTACCACTACCCCTTACCGTACTCGACTACCAGGCAAGTTTCAATTCCCTTCTTTTAGGCTGTTGTTGTGATTGAATAAATATATATATATGATTGCTGATATACATATGCCATTGCATGCATGCCTACTTTCAAGTTGAATTGATATACTTGTTCCCTAAATGTTATTGTTGGCTTATAAGCTAGATAGTTATATATCAGTTATAAGCCGGTTATTGTAAGACCCTCATAGAAGGGCGTATATATCTTATTAATCCAAAATAGACCGGGAGTCAATATTCCTTGATATATCGAGATTACCTCGGAAGAAAATATTTAAGTAAATATTTTCTATTATTTGGGCGACGAATATCATTTGAATATTCGTTCGAGACTAATTATTTTAACGATCCTTACTTCAAATAATTATTTGAACGTAACTATTCAACGAATAATATTTCTCAATATTCATTCAGAGTCGAATTGATTATCGACTATTATTTCGAATATTCTTCTAAAGATGAGACTATTAAATGAATATTATTTTGGATATTCTTTTAGATTATTATTTTATTAAATCAATATTACTTTTGAATATTCATTTAAGATATTAAATACTTGATGAATATTATTTTAATATTCATCTGAAGCTTGATTTAATTATCGAATATTATTTCGAATATTCCTTAAGGCTTGGATTACTAAATGAATATTACTTGATATTCATTTAGGATATTATTCATTAAATGAATATTACTTTTGAATATTCATTTAAATTCCTAATTAATCATGAATATTACCTTAAATATTCTTTTCAGGTCTTATTAATTAATGAATATTGTTTTGAATATTCATTTAAATATTTATTTATTCAATAAATATTCTCCTGATATTTCTTCAGGGATTATTTTGAGAAATACTCTGATTAAAAATATTCTTTCATATTCCCAAATATTCTTTCAATATTTTAACTCAATAAATATTCTCTGAATATTTATTCCATACTTAGAATAATCTCGATAAGGTTAATCTTCTTCGATTATTACAGAAAATATTTCGAAGTCATATTATTATTAATTTTATATCAAGAAAGGTTCCCAGACATCATTCATCTTTGAGTCTATCTTCTTAATAATAAGGGAACCTTACTTGGAAAAATGTTATTTATCTTGTCGACTTCCCGGTCATAAAGTATTCCCTTCACCCGCAACTCGGGTGCTGTTGACTTATTAAGTCGTTGTTTACCTTCTCATCTTTCGAGGGGTAAGATTACTGGAACAAGTTGATATCCGTTACCAAGTAATAGCTTGGGAGTTATTGGTAAATTTTCCTTTCCAACTAGATACGACTACTTTGTGGAGTCTTATCAACAAGTATTATACTTGGGGAAAGGGGGACGAACGTTATATTCAGAATCATGAACTCTATTTGAACTAGGAGTCGTGTAAGAGGCCGAGTAGCGCCGGTCCATCCCCTTGGCCCAACCGTTGGCCGGGGAGAGCTAGCATGGCGGTATACAAGTAAAGCCGTCAGTTCTTCCTTCTACCGGTAGTAAATCTAAATTGAGCTGTACGATCTCGACTGATCATCAAGATTGGAACAGCGGGCGCGGTGAATACTCCATCATTGGTTCATCATCCAAATTCATTTATTTCCTGCAACATGATTACTGTTGGCAGAGTTGGAAAGGAGTCATAACTGGAATTGCAACCCTTTCTTGCAAGTTCCTCTTCTTAATAACGATAATAATATCTCGCTTACTTTGATGTAGCAGATATTTCTTCAAACAAATACTTTAAGTTACCTTGTAACTTCATCGTTCATATTATACTGGCATCATTTCCGTAAATGCATGGCATATGGTTTAAAAGATAGCTTTGAACTGTTTTAAATTATCGTTCAGTTATATATTTGTTGGTGGGCTTTCGCTCACCCTTGCTTTGTTTATATTATGTCACAACAACAGCTAGGACAGATGGCTCGCGTCAGGCGCACTCGGCGCAAGCAGGTTACCCGACCCACCGGACTACCCGCTGAGATGCTAGCCGCCATTGCTGAGGTAGCATAGTTAGACAGCTTTTGTTTCCTGTTTAACTATATGTATAATTAATGTAATCAACGGCAAAACTTTTAAACCTATGATGTTATCCTTTTGGGATTGTAATAACTTTTATTCGTAACCCTTTAATGTAAGACTTATTTCAATTTCATCTCTGGGACTATAACTGTTGTGTGTGTGAGTGGTAATTATTGTGGGGTCACAGCATGTGATTTATTTATTGTGGACTCAAGTCAAGTATTATGAATGGATGTAAGACCGTAACCACCAGATCTCTGACCCCGGATCTGGGGGTGTTACATAAACATAATAAAGTCGAATTCCATTCATTCTTTCCCAATTATCAATTATTACACTGTAGCCATATCCACTATTCATTCTTACATCATTAAATACATAAAAGTTTTAATTCCACCCAAAATCTGGGTTCTTACAGTCTCCCCTCCTTAAAAGGATTCCGTCCCGGAATCAGTTTGAAAACAAGTGGGGGTACTTTTCTTGCATTGCGCTTTCAAGTTCCCAGGTGGATTCTTCTACATTGTGGTTCTGCCACAAAACTCTGACTAGCTGAATGACCTTGTTTCGGAGCACTTGTTCTTTCCGGTCTATGATTTCCACAGGTTGCTCCACATAGGTCAGGTCTGGTTGCATGTCCACTTGCTCATACTCTACAATATGCTTAGCATCCGGATTATACTTCCTCAGCATCGAAACATGGAACACATTGTGCACCTGTTGTAGATTCGGGGGCAATGCGAGCTCATAAGCTAGTTCTCCAATCCGTCTCAAGATCTCAAATGGTCCAATGTACCTGGGACTCAGCTTTCCTTTCTTCCCAAATCTCATTAAACCTTTCCAAGGTGACACTTTCAAGAACACTAGGTCCCCTACCTCGTATTCCTTGCCTTTCCGAGCTAAGTCGGCATATTTCTTTTGTCGATCCTGGGCTGCTACCAACCGTCCTCTGATTAGATCTACTGCATCTTTAGTTCGTTGGACCACTTCGGGCCCGAGCATCTTTCGCTCTCCAACTTCATCCCAATACAAGGGAGATCGACATTTTCTTCCATAAAGGGCCTCATAAGGTGGCATCCCAATGCTTGAATGATAACTGTTATTATAGGAGAACTCAACTAATGGCAAGTGATCATCCCAACTTCCCTTGAAGTCTATCGCGCAGACTCTCAACATATCCTCTAGCGTTTGGATGGTCCTTTCACTTTGCCCATCTGTCTGGGGGTGGTAGGCTGTGCTCATGTTCAGCCGGGTCCCTACACATTCTTGAAAACTTCTCCAAAACCTGGAGTTAAATCTAGGATCTCGATCGGATACTATTGCGACTGGGACTCCATGTCGCGCCACTATCTCTTTTAAGTAGATGTCCACTAGTCTGTCGACCGTGTACCTTTCGTTGATCGGGAGAAAGTGAGCCGATTTCGTCAGTCGATCTATAATTACCCATATGGCATCATGATTAGCCTTGGTCCTTGGTAAACCTACTACGAAATCCATGGCTATATGTTCCCATTTCCATTCTGGAATCTCTAAGGGATGTAGAAGTCCGCTGGGTTTCTGGTGCTCTGCCTTCACTCGTTGGCAGGTCAAGCATCTGCTTACCCACTCTGCTACGTTCTTTTTCATATCGGGCCACCAGTAATACTCCTTCAAATCCCTATACATTTTGGTGCTACCGGGGTGCACCGAGTATCTTGAGTTATGTGCCTCATTTAAAATCTCATTCTTGAGTTCCTGAACGTTTGGGATCCATATCCTGTATGTGTACCTCATGATCCCTTCCTTGTCTCTTACGCACTTAATTTCCTCCCCGGTCATTAGCTTTTCTATGGAGTTCTTTTCTTCCTCCATCATCCGTTCCTGGCACAGTCTAATCTTTTCTAGCAATGGAGGTTGGATTCTAATTCCCATCAACTTTTCTTGGCCCTCTCCAGGTAACTTAACCTCGATTTCCAAATTCTCAAAATCCTTCACTAGCTCTTTCTCTGAAGTTATCATCTTGAGCTTCTCTTTCCGACTAAGGGCGTCAGCCACCACATTGGCTTTGCCCGGGTGATAGCGAATTTCACAGTCGTAATCCTTGATTAACTCTAACCATCTCCTCTGGTGCATGTTAAGCTCTTTCTGAGTGAAAATGTATTTGAGGCTCTTATGGTCTGTGTAAATCTCGCATTTTTCCCCATACAGGTAGTGTCTCCAAATCTTTAAAGCGAAGACTATGGCTGCTAGTTCTAGATCATGCGTGGGATATCTGACTTCATAATCCTTCAATTGCCTAGACGCATACGCTATTACCTTGCCGTGCTGCATAAGCACGCATCCCAGTCCTTTATGCGAAGCATCACTGTAAATCACGAAATCTCCTTTTCCATCAGGTAATGCCAGCACTGGGGTTGTCACCAGCCTCTTCTTTAACTCCTGGAAACTCTTCTCGCGTTTCTCAGTCCATTCAAATTTCTCGGTTTTACGGGTAAGTAGAGTTAATGGAGCTGCGAGTTTCGCAAAGTCTTGGACAAATCTCCTGTAATATCCGGCCAGTCCAATGAAACTCCTCACCTCGGTTGGAGTAGTTGGCCGTTCCCAGTTTGAAACTGCTTCTATCTTGGAGGGGTCAACCAACACTCCTTCTCTATTGATCACGTGCCCTAAGAATTGTACCTCATTTTTCCAAAACTCACACTTGGAGAACTTGGCATATAACTGCTCTTTCCTGAGTATTTCTAAGGTTATCCTTAAATGTTCAGCGTGTTCTGCCTCTGTCTTTGAGTAGATGAGAATATCATCAATGAAAACTATCACAAATTGGTCCAAATATTCCTTGAACACTCTATTCATTAGGTCCATGAAAGCTGCTGGGGCGTTGGTCAATCCAAATGACATAACTAAGAACTCATAATGTCCGTATCTGGTGCGGAATGCAGTCTTCGGGATATCTTCAGGTTTGATCTTCAGTTGGTGATATCCTGTTCTCAAATCAATCTTAGAGAAGTATTCAGCTCCTCTTAGCTGGTCAAACAAATCGTCTATCCTAGGCAATGGATACTTATTCTTTATGGTTAGCTTGTTCAATTCTCTGTAGTCGATGCATAACCTCATACTTCCATCCTTTTTCTTAACAAACAACACTGGTGCGCCCCAAGGCGACACACTGGGCCTTATCATGCCCTTATCCAACAATTCCTGTAATTGTTTAGCTAGCTCCTTCATTTCTACTGGGGCTAGTCGGTACGGGGCCTTCGAAACCGGCGCCGTCCCCGGGGCTAATTCGATGGCAAACTCAATTACCCTATCAGGTGGTAGTCCGGGAAGATCTTGTGGGAACACGTCCTCGAACTCATTAACTACCAGAATGTCTTGCAATCTTGGCACTTCCTTCTGAGTATCTATAACGTAGGCTAAATAAGCCTCGTTCCCTTTTCGTAACAATCTTTTGGTTTGCGCCATGGTCAGAATTTTCTGGGTCTGTTGCATCCCCTTGAACACTATTTCTTTCTTCCCTGGGGTTTTTAACTTAACCTTTTTCCCTTTACAATCTATCCGCGCATCATTGCGAGACAACCAATCCATACCCAAAATGACATCGAATTCCCCTAGCTTAAAAGGAATTAAATCGACATAGAAGGATCGTCCTCCTATTTCTAGCTTACAATCGGGGTGAATTTGATTAACCGGTACGATTTCCTGATTAGCTATTTCTACTTGTAAGGAATCTCTTAGTTGCTGGGTTTTAAGTTTCAACTTATGCGCAAAATCTCTAGATATAAAAGACTTAGTTGCTCCTGAATCAAATAAGACATTTGCACTGACTGAATTAAGAGAAAAGTACCTGCTATCACATCTGTGTCCCTCACGGCATCTTGCACTGACATATTGAAAGTCCTAGCAGTTGGTGGCCTATTTGAGGCAACCTTGCTTGCTCCTGATGCTGCTGGTTTGCTCTTTGGGCAATCCTTCCTCATGTGCCCTCGCTGTCCACACTGGAAACAGGTTGTGCTGTTAGGGATGACCGTGGTGCAAGAGGTGGCATAATGCCCAGCTCGCCCACACTTATAACAGTTTATCTGCTTCAGGTTGCACACCCCGGAGTGCCTCTTCCCACAAGTAGCACACAATGGCAATAGAGGTCGAGAAGGGTTGGAACGGGACATTCCTGATTGATGGCCGCCCTGGCTCACACTTACACTAGCAGATGGTTTAAACCCTACATTCCTCCCTGGTAGGGAAACCGCTCCTCGATTAAACTTGGTTGGGGGTTTTCCTCCAGCGGATCTTCCGCCCATACTAACATGCTTTCTCTTTATCCCCCCTTTCTCTCTCTCTCTCTGCATCTGATCACTACCAGCCTCCACAATGGTTGCCTTCTGCACCAAGGTGGCATAATCTGTAATCTCTAAAACAGCCACCCTATTCTGGATCCACTGCTTTAGCCCTTGTTGAAACCTGTTAGCTTTCTTCTCTTCTGTGTCTACAAACTCTGGCACAAATCTCGATAGCTCAGTAAATTTGGCCTCATAGTCCGCCACTGACATATTGTTCTGTTTCAGTTCCAAAAACTTAAGTTCCATCTGGGTTTTCATGAACTTCGGAAAGTACTTCTCCAGGAATAATTGTTTGAACCTTTCCCAGGCTATGACAGCATCAGTCTCCATGTTTTTCTTGGCTTCCCACCAATAATTGGCCTCTCCCTTTAGTAGGTAAGTAGCAAAAACAGTCTTCTGAGCCTCATTGATACTCAGAATCTCAAAAGACTTTTCCATTTCTTTGATCCAGGCCCTCGCCTCAACGGGATCAGCCGATCCGTGGAACTCTGGGGGCTTAATGGACTTAAAGGCCCTAAAGGAATTTGCCACTGAAGTGTTGTTGCTTGGTGGTGGTTGGGGGTATTGGTTCAAATTCTGCCTAAGTAGATCCATAAACTGGCCCGTGGGGTTTCCGCCCTGGTTCTCCCCTTCCTATTCTACTTCAGTTTCTCCACCCTCTATTTCCCTTTCAAATTCTTCAGAGTACAGGGGTTCATCCTCTGCTCCATACTGGGAATCTTCTTGCTCATTATAGTCCTGATCTTGTTCCTCACTACTTTCACGGTTTTCCTCGTGTTGGTTGCGACTCTATTGGTCAGTAGATTCGCGGGGGTTAGCCCTAGTGCCCATTCGTCTTGGAGGCATTTTACTGAAAATTTGGAAAATTATACATTAGGTTCCCTTATCTGTTTTAAAGGATTTTTCCTTGCACATTTCTTTACATGATTGGGTTTAAAATCCCACAGTTTTATATCTCATGGCAACTTAATCGAAAAGTAATACATATGCTAATAAACTCGTGATCACATCCCAACAAAATTGTAATGACTGAAATGGAAACAAATATATACCAGGTACCGAAAAGGTACAACATCCGAGTTACAACGATAGTTTAAAGTACAACCATCCTAACAACAACAACAAGTCAAAAGTGAAATATGTTGTCTATCTGTCTAGTCTGCAAAAAGGGAAACCAAGTACAAGAAAACCATCCCTACAAAAGCCGGCACTACTATGTCCGTACATGACTAGACAACTAGACCACTGCATCACTACATCTGAAATCAGCAGCCACGACGAAACATCCTCCGAACCCTCCCCATGGCGATGCGGAAAACCTCCTCAGCCTCTGCTCTGTCTACCCTACCATGCCCATCAGTAGGCAACTGTCGCACCCTCACCCGAGCCCTCAGCTCGATGCGGGTCACAGCCCTATACCCAACTCTGTCACTGATAGTCCTCCTGCCCTGCACCCTCATCCGGGCGGCTCTCTCTGCTGCTAACTCACTCCTAGACTCTGCCAACCTGGCATCTGCCACAGACAACTCTCTATAAAGCCCGTTCACAATCAAGTTGTGAACACATACTGGGACTCCTCCTATCGGGGCATGAGGTGGGGTGGATGGCTCAGCTGGAGCGGCAGTCTCTGTCTGCTGGGGCTCTGGGGTAAGCTCCTCAAACTCGTCGGGGTACGGGCTCACAGGTAGTGGTGGTGGGGTAGGGGCTCTCTCAACAGGGAGGAGTGGCACAAAAAGTCCAGAACTCCCTACAGCACCAACTACTGGCTCATCTATATCTCCCTCAACACCCTCATATACCGGCACCACTTGATCCGTGGTCATGTCAGTGTCACCTCCCAAAGTCCTGATCTCAGTCACAACCCAATAATCATCATCCTCAACCACTAACTCAGCATCCTGTCCTGTCTGGATCCCCTCCGGGTCCTCCTCCCCCTCAGTCTCAACAACATCTGTGTCAGCATCATCCTGGACCTCCTCAGGGTCCTCCTCCTCAGACTCGATCACATCAGTATCAGCCTCAACCTGGACCTCCTCAGCGTCCTCCTCCTCAGGCTCAGTATCCTCCTCAGGCAAGTGCTCATAGTATGGGTCCCTAGTCCGGAACATGTCCTCATCATGCTGTCTCGCAGCTGCCTCCTGGGCCGACAAGTCGCTCGCCTACACAAGACGAACTATGTTACTATCATGATACTTAAAAAGTTCCCGTAAGGGTTTTAGGTGAACCTGGTAAGGGTTCTTATTATATTATTGAATTTATTATTATATAACGTCGTATCATCTCTTGGGATATATAACTCTCGCTCTGATACCATCTCTGTAACGCCCCCAGATCCGGGGTCAGGGATCTGGTGGTTACGGTCTTACATCCATTCATAATACTTGACTTGAGTCCATAATAAATAAATCACATGCTGTGACCCCACAATAATTACCACTCACACACACAACAGTTATAGTCCCAGAGATGAAATTGAAATAAGTCTTACATTAAAGGGTTACGAATAAAAGTTATTACAATCCCAAAAGGATAACATCATAGGTTTAAAAGTTTTGCCGTTAATTACATTAATTATACATATAGTTAAACAGGAAACAAAAGCTGTCTAACTATGCTACCTCAGCAATGGCGGCTAGCATCTCAGCGGGTAGTCCGGTGGGTCGGGTAACCTGCTTGCGCCGAGTGCGCCTGACGCGAGCCATCTGTCCTAGCTGTTGTTGTGACATAATATAAACAAAGCAAGGGTGAGCGAAAGCCCACCAACAAATATATAACTGAACGAAAATTTAAAACAGTTCAAAGCTATCTTTCAAACCATATGCCATGCATTTACGGAAATGATGCCAGTATAATATGAACGATGAAGTTACAAGGTAACTGAAAGTATTTGTTTGAAGAAATATCTGCTACATCAAAGTAAGCGAGATATTCTTATTGTTATTAAGAAGAGGAACTTGCAAGAAAAGGTTGCAATTCCAGTTATGACACTTTTCCAACTCTGCCAACGGTAATCATGTTGCAGGAAATAAATAAATTTGGGTGATGAACCAATGATGGAGTATTCACCGCGCCCGCTGTTCCAATCTTGATGATCAGTCGAGATCGTACAGCTCAATTTAGATTTACTACCGGTAGAAGGAAGAACTGACGGCTTTACTTGTATACCTCCTTACTAGCTCTCCCCGGCCAACGGTTGGGCCAAAGGGGATGGACCGGCGCTACTCGGCCTCTTACACGACTCCTAGTTCAAATAGAATTCATGATTCTGAATGTAACGTTCGTCCCCCTTTTCCCAAGTATAATACTTGTTGATAAGACTCCACAAAGTAGTCGTATCTAGTTGGAAAGGAAAATTTACCAATATCTCCCAAGCTATTACTTGGTAACGGATATCAACTTGTTCCAGTAATCTTACCCCTCGAAAGATGAGAAGGTAAGCAACGACTTAATAAGTCAACAGCACCCGAGTTGCGGGTGAAGGGAATACTTTATGACCGGGAAGTCGACAAGATAAATAACATTTTTCCAAGTAAGGTTCCCTTATTATTAAGGAGATAGACTCAAAGATGAATGATGTCTGGGAACCTTTCTTGATATAAGATTAATAATAATATGACTTCGAAATATTTTCTGTTATAATCGAAGAAGATAAACCCTATCGAGATTATTTTAAGTATGGAATAAATATTCAGAGAATATTTATTGAGTTGAAATATTGAAAGAATATTTGGGAATATGAAAGAATATTTTTAATCAGAGTATTTCTCAAAATAATCCCTGAAGAAATATCAGGAGTATATTTATTGAATAAATAAATATTTAAATGAATATTCAAAACAATATTCATTAATTAATTAGACCTGAAAAGAATATTTAAGGTAATATTCATAATTAATTAGAAATTTAAATGAATATTCAAAAGTAATATTCATTTAATGAATAATATCCTAAATGAATATCAAGTAATATTCATTTAGTAATCCAAGCCTTAAGGAATATTCGAGATAATATTCGATAATTAAATCAAGCTTCAGATGAATATTAAAATAATATTCATCAAGTATTTAATATCTTAAATGAATATTCAAAAGTAATATTTATTTAATGAAATAATAATCTAAAAGAATATCCAAATAATATTCATTTAATAGACTCATCTTTAGAAGAATATTCGAAATAATAGTCGATAATCAATTCGACTCTGAATGAATATTGAGAAATATTATTCGTTGAATAGTTACGTTCAAATAATTATTTGAAATAAGGATCATTAAATAAATAATCTCGAACGAATATTCAAATAATATTCGTCGCCTGAATAATAGAAAATATTTACTTAAATATTTTCTTCCGAGGTAATCTCGATATATCAAGGAATATTGACTCCCGGTCTATATTCGATTAATAAGATGTATATGCCCTTCTATGAGGGTCTTACAATCCCCGGCTTATAACTGATATCTAACTATCTAGCTTATAAGCCAACAATAACATTCAGGGAACAAGTATATCAATTCAACTTGAAAGTAGGCATGCATGCAATGGCATATGTATATCAGCAATCATATATATATATATATTTATTCAATCACAACAACAGCCTAAAAGAAGGGAATTGAAACTTGCCTGGTAGTCGAGTACGGTAAGGGGTAGTGGTAGCGGGTCCCAGTTCAGCCTGGTGATCTATAAATAGCCAAGGCATTCGGGATTAATCACTTAACATATTAAAAGTTAAGTTATACTTAAATCGAAACACGTTCTCGAGTTATCTCGTTATACCCCTTTTAGTGGATTACTTATTATCACTGATCCGACCCGACATTCGTTCGTCAATACGACATGTCACTGCACTTATACTTGGGACATACTTGAGTCATATGAGTTCTAAGGTTGATCGTTACGAACCAATATTATACTCCGAGTTTTATCGCCCGTTTTCTAAGTGTTTTACCAAAGTTATAAAAGAGTCGTCTTTTAGGGGTTTGTTCGCGTTTAACCTTGACTCGAACATTTTTAATAAATCGAAAAATGCTCTTTTTGACATACGGTTTTCTTTCACACCTTCCTTCTTACCCCTAGTATTTATTTACCAAGATTCTCCATGACGTTACATAGATTACGAGGGTTCAATTTCAGTTACGAACTTTCATTTACGGATTCGAACTACTTTTAGTAATTTGGTCATAAATCCTAAACCGTAAGTCCGTTTCACGTGATCTTTATATCAAAACGAAGCTTAGAGCATTACCTATCCTATCATGGCAGATAAGGTCTCTGTACAGTAGGGGTTCGACATGGAAAATGGCATACAAAACATGGTATTGTAAAATCGGGCATTATAACGGCTGTAAATCGAATATCTATCAATTTCGAATCTTCCCATACACATAGCATCCAACCCAAACAACATATACATGAGTTATATACATGAACTGAGGCCAAGCAATGCCTTTCCATTCATCTAGCTATTTACATCATTAATCCAAAATCCATACATAATCATGCTTATGACTTTAACATAACCATAACTAAGTTATAACTATCATAAACATGCTTAAATCTCAAACAAGGGTTAGGGTTTCAAGAGCTTTATACCTTCCTTAGATAGTGATATAGCCTTACTAAGCCTTGTATGGTCCTTAGGAGTGATTATGCTTGCTATATCAACCATGAAAAATCAAGAAAACCAAGTTAGTTCAAGAAGAACACTATTCATGCTCCTCTTGAATGATTTATTTGAAAATGGAAATGGATGAGTTTGAAGCTAAGATTTTGAGGAGATAAGTTTTATGAAATGTAAGACTCACCTTAATTATTTCAAGAACAAACAATGGTGGGAAGGTTGAGTTTGGATTTTGAATTAAGGGGTATGGCCGAATGCTTCTTTGCAAGGGGGGGGGAAGAGTTGCTTGGCTCTTTTGATTTTTTTGTGTTTTAATCTCCTTTACTCTCATCCACTTACAACATAATATCTTGTAAAAGTCACTTTAATAAAGTGGTGAGGTGTTGGATGATCAAATGGCAAGACATGTGTTGGTTTTGTGGTGGTTAAAGCTTAACTAGGTAGTTACTTGCTAAGTACTTAGTTCTTCCTCTAAGTTGCTAGTTCCTTGCTTCTAGTTTAGTTACTAGATATTTATACTAGTAGCTTGCACAAGACTCTTGCTTCCTCTGCTTGTTTCTGTGTCCGGTTATTACCCGTTTCGATTGATCGTTCGTGAGAATATTTCACGGATTTCTAATTAGGGTTTACCGGGAATCCTCTTTAATATTAATACTTTCATTCTCCATCTTTCATTCTAACTTTCCATTTTATATTCCTTTAATCCATTCGTTAAATACTTAAGGCTATCAGTGTCCAGGGAACTCTCGGAGAAAATAAAAGTGCGGTTTTTCAGAATCCGACAGCTTTTACATACACTTATTTTCCCCCTAGATCACTAATACGAACTCGGAAATCCGTTCCGAATACTTCTATATAGTGTCGTCTCATATTATTATATACTCCCACCAAAACACTATTCATTCTGTATTCTTTACCTGTTCTCTTAGGGTTGTATAATTGTCCGTATTCTCTTTCGATCGTTCCTTAACCTTTTTACGGAACTACTGGATTAATCGTTATCGATCTGGATGACATGAGAGTATTCTCTTACTTGAAGTTGCCATATCTTATTCCCTTAGAAGATAGATTATTCTTACCTATGTTGTCACCCTTTAGCATTCTTCAAGACATAAACATAATAAAGTCGAATTCCATTCATTCTTTCCCAATTATCAATTATTACACTGTAGCCATATCCACTATTCATTCTTACATCATTAAATACATAAAAGTTTTAATTCCACCCAAAATCTGGGTTCTTACAGATACTCTCAGGAGGAAGGAATTGATTATGATGAAACCTTTGCCCCTATAGCAAGATTAAAAGCAATCAGAATGTTTCTTGCATTTGCAGCTCATTCAAAGTTCAAGGTATACCAAATGGATGTAAAGAGTGCTTTTCTAAATGGCAAGCTTGATGAGGAAGTGTATGTGGAGCAACCACTTGGTTTTGTTGATCCAAAGTTTCCAAATCATGTCTACAAACTTGACAAGGCACTCTACGGAATGAAAGGCATATGATGTAGCCTATTTGTATTTCGAGGATACAACTAAACTTAAACAAGATTGTAATAGTAAATAGTATATAGACTGTCACAAGGAATCTTAGATTGTATTATCTGTCAGTAGAAAAAGATCAAGGTCAATCGACAGACTTGAGGAATTACTACATTGAAAGAAGCTCAGACATCTGTTCAAGCCTCAGTGGATTATTCGTTAAGAAGTGTATTCGTTTAAAGTGACAGAGATTTCAAAGGTGATAGAGTCAGTACAGAAGAATTAAAGAGAGAGAGACAGGAGAAAAGAAAAGGAACCACATCATAGAGTCAAAAATAAAGAAAAGCCGTTGGTGTTAGTCGTCGCTCATGAACCAGACCGTGCATCGAGCGTCAGCAGAAAAATCAGTGGTAATTCTTTATTACTTTCAGTGGTTCGAGAAAAGATTTTAGTTGTCAAATGATTATTATTAATTCTCATTTAATTAATATAATTCTGTAATTGATTTAATTAATAAATTCATTCATTCTGAATTAATTTATTAAATTAATTATCATATTTGAATTAATGATTTAATCTTAATTGATTTAATTAATTAATGATTTATTCATTAAGTGATTAAATTAATTAATTGATTTTAAAAGAAAACAAGTGGGCTGAGTGTTTTATACTGATGGGCTGCTTGGTGGGATTTTTAATTCAAGGCCAAATTATTTAGTACAAGTAAAGGGGTTGGATTGTGTTGCTGTTGGGCTGGTTTAACGAAATAAAAAACAGGAAGTGAAGGAAGTTGTTGTCGGCAAGGAATAAACAAAATGAATTGAAAAAAGAATAATTCACAAAGTTAGCAGAAGCTCAGCTCAGCTGTCGACGCACATGGTGCTGTCGCCCAAGTCACTACTCGCCTACACAGCGCGTGCGTGCCACGCGCCCGAAGGCCAGCTAGAAAATGCTGCGCGTGTCCAGCAACTCCATGTCCTACGTCTGGTCTTCGTCTTGGCGGTACTGAAATCAGTTGTTGGTCTTAATAATACAATTCTTCAATTGTATTAACGACAGTCTTATTAATCAACTGTGGTCTTAACGAAGGTCTTAACATCACTAGAGGTCATAATGAATTGTCTTAACAATTCATTTTTCAACGAAAAGAGACAGAAGTCTTATTAAAGATCAAGGCGGCCAGAAGATCAAAAATCACTTTAACATAATATCTTTCAGATCAAAAAAAGGCCCAGCAGCTCTCAAACTCCCTCTTCTCAAACACGAACTGCAAGAGTTATTTTAATTCATAGAAAATCAAGTTCTTAGCCTTTGTAATATTTTATCTGGTAGAACTTGATCATTTGTATCTCTTGTGCTATTAGCGAGTTTTTACTCCTAATCTATATGTCGATTTTTATTAACAAATCTAGAAAAGTTCATGTCGAATTTTCTAATTTGTTTTTATTAGTGAGATATTGCTCTGTACTGTATTTGTAACAACCTCTTAAATTTAATATAATTTTATATTTAATTTGAATTTTGTTTCATTTAAATTTCCGCATCAAATTTGTTATTGGATTAAATATAAAATCCATCCGAACAAATTTCGACAGAACAGTACTGTTTGTATTCAACCGCCCCTTCTACAAACAGATTGGACCTAACAATTGGTATCTGAGCCGTTTGATTGATATACAAATCAAGATCCTATCTTTATTCAATTAAAAATCAAGCTCAAATTTTTAACTCACTTAAAAATTCATCATGACTTCGAAAGCCATTGTGAAGATACGTATCTTTGACAAATATAATTATGATATGTGGAAGAATAAAATGGAGTTGTTTCTAGATGTTACAAATCCCAAATATTTAAGTGTTTTAAAAAAAGTACCTAAAATTCCTGTGGTCACTGAAACAGAAGTTGTTATTGAAGGAGAAGTTGTAATTCCTGGTAGAACCTATGAAAAGGACCCTGCTTCCTTTACTCCTGATGAAAAGGAGGATGCTGGACTGGATAAAAACTTAAGACTCATCCTAATAGATTCCCTGGATGCTGTGATGTATAGCCATGTGATGAATTGTAAAACTGCTAAACACATGTGGGAAACTATTGAAACCATTAATGAAAGAACGGATGAAGTCAGGGAGAACAGACTTGAGAACTTAACCTCTGAATATGAACACTTCAGATCTGGCCCTACTGAAGGCATTCAAGAAGTGTTTGAAAGGTATAATAAAATAATCAACAATTTGAAAATCCATGGCAAGAACTATACACAAAAGGAGATTAACCGAAAGTTCTTGCTGACTATGCCTACTCACCTAGAACATAGGATAACAGCCATTAGAGAATCCAGAGACATGAATCAAATTACAGTTGAAAGGATCTTCGGCATTTTGAAAACCTATGAGTTGGAACAAGTTCAACAGAAAGAGATTCATAGTAAAGGTAGGGTTGCAAGTTCGTCTATAGCTCTAGTGGTTGAGACTATAAGGGAGGCAGAAGCTAAGGTTGTTCGACATCACGTCTCAGACAAGGAACAGATTGAAGTGGAACATGGTCAGACACTAGCTAATCAGGATGGTGGAGAATTTTACTCGTTAGAAGAATTGGATCAGTTGGAGGATGAATCCATAGCACTCATGGTGAGACAATTTGGAAACTTTAGATTCAGAAGAAATCCCAAGTTTAAGTTCAAATCTAACTACAACAGATTCCAGCAAGGAGGTTCTTCCTCAAGTAGCACAAGGGGTGGCTACCAAACTAGGATGGTAGACAGAAGCAGGATCAGGTGTTTTAAATGCAATGAAATTGGACACTTTGCAACTGAGTGTCATCAACCTGAACAAGATGCAAGGACAGAGTATGAAATTGCTAGACTAGTTCTATTAAACACTGATCTTGAAAATGAAGTGTTAGAAATAAAAAAAGTGCATGTTAATCAAGATCAGCAAAAAGAGGAAATAACACGACTTAATCAAAGGGATAAGTCTTTAGTGGAAGTAGTGTCTAAACAACTTGCTAAAATTGCTAAACTTGAAACCAAGGTTAGTGCTTTCTTTAATTCTGTTAAAACTTCTAAAGAGTTTTTCAATAAACAAGATGTAGACCGAACCGTAGGAATAGGGTTTGGCTACAACGAGGCTATTGGATTATTAGGCATAAATACCCCTAACCTTGTTAGTGCTAAAGAAAGGGGAACACCACATGTGCTTAAGGATGTTCAGGATCATCTCTTTAAGAAGTCCGTTGCAGAACCTCCAAACTTCACTTCTATCATTATTCAGGAGGAGATGCGTACTGAGGACATTGCCAATGGGAATGTCCAGCTTAATGTAAAATCTGTTAAGGACATTAATCCCAAGAATGTTCATTCTAAACAAGGTGTGCCTAAGGAACTAGTTAATGTTGTTGAGTCAACCAGTTCTTCTAAAACTGGGCTAGGTGGTAATAAGTTGAAAAAAAACAATAACATGTCTAACATGCATACCATGCCTATTATTGATTCTTCTCATAAAGCATGTGGTGTTGTCAATTGTATGTCTTGTGCTTTTAATGTTATGTCTGCTTACTTTAATGGTAATCATGCATGTGCTAATAAGACTGCTCCTCGATAACATATGAATAGAAATAAATAAGTTAGATCAAAGACTGCTAATTCTCCTCATGTTAGGAGAGAGACATTTGTACCAAAGCCTAAACAAAGTTTTATTAAGGCTGGTTACAAGGTCAAATGTCCAGTCATTGAAAAGAATGTTATTGCTGCTAAAGAGACATGGATACCCAAGATAAAACAAAAGATTGTCAAATCTGTTTATAGGGTTAAATGTCAATTGATTAATGATGAAATTGGTGTCAAGGTCAAGAATGTGGTTTTGCCTGACAAAGGCCAATTTTTCAAGTACTCTGGACCCAACCAAGCTTGGGTCTCGAAGAAAGTTTAACCATTTTAGCATTGCAGGGTGTGTAACAGGTAGATCATGTTATGTGGATTCTGGACAGTGGATGTTCAAGGCATATGACCGAGGATAGAGCCCTGCTGTCAAGAGTGGTGAAGGTATCTGGCCAAGTGGTATCCCTTGGAGATAACAGCAAGGGTATGACCCAGGGTCATGGCTATTCAATAGCTAGGAATGTTGTCAGTAATAAAGCATCTTTAAAAGATGAAGAGCCTACTATTCGAGGATTAAGGAAAGTAAACTTATCTGTAGCTGACATGGAATCTCAATCCAAGGTGAAGTCAATACGTCTAATCTAAATCTTCATCAGACACGAGTTTAGCTATAACTTAAGAAGGTCTCTCACCTGAATGTCAAATCGAATCAGTATAGGAGACTGCCTCATCTGGAATTATAGTAAAATGAAATTATGAGGCATGTCATAATGGGACGTCAAATAAGCATCACACAGAAGTTTTACATCAAAGAAAAATATACTTTAGTGGTGATGACTAATGACTTCTCTCAACAAACAAGTTGTTGTTCAGACAATCTGAAGACAAGACACCACTGATGGTGATTGATCACATCTAAAGATTGGCAGGAAGCAAAACTGACTATGACAACTTGAAGGTCAAATTACAGGGGTAAATCCAACGATTGGTGTCCTGGATGATTTATGCACCTTCAAGAGTATTAATCATGAAGCAATAAATATTTTGCTACTGACGTGATCGAACCCTGATCAGTAAGAAATATAGGAAGACCGCACAAGTATGAAGGAAATTGTTTTGTAATGATAAATAAAACTGAGCATCATGGCAATGGAGTTTGCAGCCTACAGGGTGATTGTTATTA
Source organism: Saposhnikovia divaricata (assembly GCA_036435485.1). Lineage (NCBI taxonomy): Eukaryota > Viridiplantae > Streptophyta > Magnoliopsida > Apiales > Apiaceae > Saposhnikovia > Saposhnikovia divaricata. The sequence continues at coordinate 59,807,786 of CM071595.1, read as the reverse complement.
ATCAACAGAAGGTGATTGAAAGTCTTAGTGATGTTCAACAACTTCTAGCTCCCAGCTGTCAATGGTGATGGTGATTCAGACCCAAGCAATGTCAACATAGAGAATCTTCATGTAAACCCTGCAACAGCTTAGGGGGAGCAAAAGAAGGATCATTTAGTCAACTCAACACCACATTGAAAATCATAGGACACTATGAGAACATGTCTGCCAAGACAAAGAATGTTGACTCAATTAATTCTTTGTCCTAGTTCTTAGTGTTCCTAATGGTGGAAGTAAAAGACTAGCAGAGCTTCAAGTACCAATGACTATTTCTTTAGTTTTCTTTCAAAAGAAACTAAGAAAGCTACAAAGGCTCTGAAAGATCCAGATTGAGTGATTGTAATGCAAGATGATCTCAATCAGTAAAAAAAGCAGATTGTAGGGAAGCTGGTATCCAGACCAAACAAAAAGGCTCTAATTGGTACAAGGATAGCCAGAAGTCTACTAACTGGATGTCAAGGCATTGTTATGAGGGACAAAACCAAACTGGATGCAATGTTACAAGCTGATAAGATAGTATATCTGAAAAGAAGCACCAGTGACAAGACTTGAGGATATCAGGCACCTGCTGCACATTCAAGATAATAATAAACATCTGGGCCTACTGAATCTGGATGCTAGAGGAATGTGAACAAGTGCACTCCTAGTTGGTGAGTTAATGGAAGATCTCTACAGGTTAGTATAACTGGTATCCTCACTCAAGCAAGCATGGAAGACATGGTATGACACCCTAACTATAATTTAATATTTGGTATCAATCTTTAACTATTGGTATCTTTTAACATTTGGTGTCATATATATATAGAACTCTTTACATCTTTTGGCACAAACATAAATGATTTATATGTGCAACGATATCTTGTTTATATTATATGTTGGTCTACTAATTATAAATTGGTATCAATATATTTGCTGTTTTGATGTTGGTAAAGTTGCAATTCTTTTGATTTACTTTATTAAGCCCAAAGAATAATGACAATTAAAGTAAGTCAAGGATCTTTTATTTCTGTTCAGAAGATTCTAGACCTGTCAAGACTCTCTGCCAACACATCACTATAGCTGGCTTTTGACCTATTAGTTTGGACCTAACAAGTTTATAATCAAAAATCTTAAGCTAGACCCAAATATGAGGAAATGGCACTCTAGAGATATTTGACCCAACAAGTTCAGGATCTAATAATTAGGACCTAATCAGGCTATAGAGGAATCATCAACTCATTATCTTATTTCAATTGATAATAGATCACTTACATACATATTATATTCTCAATATGCAATTGTGCAAGGCCCCAAGTGGAACCTAGAGAATCTATTCTTGTAGTTATTACAATTGATTTTCAGATGTCTTCAGTTGAACCCAAATCTACGGAGATGATACCTAGACACCAGTTCTGACATGTTTTGCTGCATAGAGACAGATCAAATGAGTTGTACGAAAGCAGGAGAACACAAGGATACAACTTCATCTCCAACAACTCTGTGGAACACTCAAGGCTAAGCATCTTGCATAAGGTATCAATTCTTTTGAGAGAACATGTTTTCAGTTAAGAATAACTTGCAGATACGTTTACTAAATCACTTGATGAAATTAATTATTCAAGACTGGTTTGTAAACTTGGGATTTTATTAATGCTATATGATTTGTAAATCCCATCTGTTAAGTAATTCTTAAGTAAGCTCACAAATATTCAATTGTCCGTATTGAAAGGACTTGTAATTTTACTATTAGTAATTCTAAAACGAGTTTACAAGTATTCAATTGTCAGTATTGAAAGGACTTGTGAATTCATTGTAAGCAATTCAGAAACGAGTTCATAAGTATTCAATTGTCCGTATTGAAAGGACTTGTGAACTTATTTACATCCAGACCTCACGCTGAGAATTATCTGTTGAATGATCGCCATGTGTATGATTGCAATATATTTTAGTGGTGATTATTTAAAGATAATTTAAATACTTAAATGCTAATATCTAACTTATAGAGATTTAGTATTTATTTATTTAATTATTTACTTTGATTAATATGAGTTATAGAACCTGAAGCAATTCAATTTAGTATTTGCTCTGTACCTCATATATCAAAATAAATCTGAAACTTAACTAATTTGGACCTAATCTGTGTTGGTCTTTAATTAGTTGTGAGATGTTAATTCTAGTTGTTGTGGAACGAAAAGTAGGGTGTATTTACTGCATATTTAATGCTAGGGTTTATGGAAGCTTCGAGCTTTAATGGCTAATCAAGTGTTTTGTGACTTAAATCAGGTCCTCACAAGATGCCTACGTATCTTGCAAATATCAAGAATCAAGCCAAAAAACGTAGTTCTGTTTGTGAAGGAACAGGTCCTTATATAGGTGATGAAAACCCTAGAATTAGGGTAGCATTAGGATACTTGGTGGACAAGTCATAGTTTTGGCCCACTTCTAGATCCTTCCATAAAGGAGGTGGATAAACATTGGAGTTGTATGCCTTGGAGGCTATTCCAAAAGTGATTTGATTCCATATTGGACTCGATATTGGAGTTTCATATTTGGCTGATTTATTAATTACGAATTTACTATCATTATTAAGGTTTTGGGCCTCGTAATTTGGGCTTTGGCCTTGGACCAACTTAGATTTATTTAATACAATATTAAATATGTCTCTAGGGCTTACATTCAGCCCATATCATTTGCCCCCCAACTTCTAAGAAAACTGATCAGGTTTTCATTGAAGTTAAAAGAGTTCATATATACTAGTGTTTCACAGGTATCGTCTTGAATGCAAAGTGTGGAGCGGCTTACACATTTGCGATGATTTTCCTTATTCGAGGCTAATCAATTTTAAGTCATACAGAAAATGATAAATAATTTTCTCGCATTTATACTCACAGCTTTCTTGCATCTTTTCGTCAAAAATTTTTAGGGCATACAGGCTTTGAAAATGATCTCGCAATTTTCTGCAATTTTTTTTTACCTTTGTCCTGCACTGAGGTCGTGACGAGGTGGCCAGGTCGTGAAGCCTGCGACTTCAGCTTTCGACCTGGAATGAGGTCGTGTATGGTCATAAAGACGTCCTGGTCGTGACCACTTCGACCTCAATTCATGACATGGATTGAGGTCGTGCAAGGGCACCGAATAGAGCAGGTCGCGAGATTGTCTACCTATTCCTACGAGCTAGAACGAGATCGCATAAGGTCCTTATAATAGCCTCGTCGCGCAATCTGCGACCTCACCCTACGAGGTGATTCGAGGTCGCCCATGGCCTTCAAACGAGCCTGGTTGTAAGAACCCCAAATTTTGGATATAATTAAAACTTTTTATTATGTACTGAGGTAATGGTGAATAGTGATTATGACTACGAGGTAACGATTGAGATAATGAATGAAAGGAATAGATTTGGATTCAAATGTTTATATGCCATGAAGAATACTATTGGTTGACACTTTAGATAAGAATTATCTATCTCCTAGGGAATTGAGATTTGATAATTCTAAAGGAGAAGATTATTCTTATGTCATCCAAATCGATATCTGTTATTGGTCCAGTGGGTCCGTAAAAAGGTTAAGGAACGATCGAAAGAGATCAGGGACAATTGTACAACCCTAAGAGAATAAGTAAAGGATAAAGAATGAATAGTGTTTTTGGTGGAAAAGAGAATATTATGAGACGACACTGTATAGAAGTATCGGAACGGATTTCCGAGTTCGTAATAGTGATCCAGGGGGAAAATAAGTGTATGTAAAAGCTGTCGGATTCTGAAAAACCGCACTTTTATTTTCTCCTAGAGTTCCTTGGACATTGATAGACTTACGAATTTAACGAAGGAATTTAAGGAATATAAATTCGAAAGTTAGTAAGAAAGATGGAGAATGATAGTATTAATATTAAGAAGATTCCCGGTAAACCCTAATTAGAAATCCGTGAAATATTCCTCCGAACGATCAACGAATTGAGCAATAAACGGACAAAGAAACAAGCAGAGAGTCAAGACATAGTCATGTGCAAGTGGGTAAAGGCATGTAACCAAGCTAGTTACAAGTTAACTAGCATCATTACAAAACTAACCAAACACTTAGCTTACAACACACACCTTACCACAAGAATGCAACACTTGTCCACTTAATTAGCTCATCCATGACCAAAGCACTTTAATAAAGTGGCTTTAGGCTAGATATTATCCATACAAACAAAATAATGCAAGATTAGATGCAAGCAAGACCAAACAACTCCATTTCTCTCCATTTTGAACAAACTGCCCAGCAAAACCTCCTCCAAGAAGAAAATTCATATCTCCATTTCTATCCATGATAAAATCACAAAATTTTAACCATAGCTTCTCCACTCCATGGACAACATTCGTTCAAAATTTAATGGCAATCTAATGAGTGTAACCTAGTCAAATACCTTTCCCAAATTGAAGAAACCAAACTGCCTGTTCTTGACAGTTTTCTATAACGATTTTCAAACAGCCATAACTCCTTCATTACTTAATGGAATTTGGTGTTCTTTAGCTTGTTGGAAATCTGGTTAGATGCTCTACAACTACCCTTTAGAAGCCTTGTCCAGAAAAGCATGGTAAGGGCCTCGTTTGTGCAGATCTTTGAACTGATGAATAATAACCTTCATAAACTAACTTTGATTTCTTGTTTTGTTTGGATGATCTAAGCAATCCTAAGGCTATACAAGGACAAACCAAGGCTTAGTCATGTATTAGGATACTCCAGGGAAGGTATAACGCTTAAGAAACCCTAGAACTTATTTTGAGTTTTTGTGATTATTGGATTAGTTTTGATGATGATGTGGTTTTAAGCATATAAGCATGATTATGTAGTTGATTTAGTTCATTTAGCCATATAATGATTAAGAGGATGAGTTGAGATGTTCCTGGACTTATGAGGTGTATATCATGAATGTAAGATGTTTGGTTTGCCCGGTGTGGCTTGGTTGAATTGTTATGATTTTTAGAACGTTCGATATATAGCCGTCATAATGCCGAATTTTTGTTAACACTTAAAAACCGAGCATGACAGTAAATATAATTTCCTGACCTTGATAATATTATGACTGGTCCTTGTAAATCTCGAGCCATAGATCGTTTTGGCGCAAACATTCCGACTTACGGTTTAGGAGTTATGGTCAAATTACTAAAATTGGTTCGGAACCGTAAATAAAAGGCCGTAACTTCAATTGAACCCTCGTAAAGCATGTTACTCAGTGGCGAATCTTGGTAAATAAATACTAGAGGTCATAAGGAAGGTATGAAAGAAAACCACATGTTAAACGGATCATTTTCCGATTTTATAAAAATGTTGGAATCGAAGTTAAACGCGAACGAACCCCTAAAAACCCGCTTGGTTATAACTTTGGTAAAACACTTAGAAAACGAAGGATAAAACTCGAGGTATAATCTCGGTTCGTAATCGATCGACTTTAGAACTTATACGACTTAATTATATACCAAGTGTGGGTATGATGACATGTCGTAATAACGAACAAATGTCGGATCGTATAAGTAATAAAAAGAGTTACACTAAAAGGTGTATAACGAGATAATTCGAAAACGTGTTTCGATTTTAGTGAAGTTATACCTAGACTTTTAAAATGTGTTAAGTGGTTAATCTCGAATGTTCTGATTGTTTTTAGATCATCGAGCAGACCCAGGACCCACACCTGATTACCAGGCAAGTGTTCAAAACTTTGAACCTATTGTTGTGATAATATATATATATGTGATTGCCATTTTACGTATGCCATAACATGCATTCCTATTGTCAAATTATATAATGATACATGTTCCCTGAATTGATATTGGCTTATAGACTAGATACGAATTATCAGTTATAAGCCGGATTGTTTGGATAAGACCCTTAGCGAAAGGCATATGATATTCATTCTTAAATATAGACCGGGAGTCGGTATTTTGAGATATAGATAGTCGTGGAAACCCGGAGGGATTCCAACGACAGATTATTATTTATCTGAGGAATGTTATTATTAAACGTTATTTATATTCCCATAAAGTATCAATTACTTGGAAACATTTCGAGGAATGTTATTCAAGTGTTATCTCAGTCGAGAGATATTAAATGAATGTTAGTTTCGAATATTCATTTAGAGTTGATTATTTAATAAATATTATTTTGATATTCATTAGAATGTTATTTATTAAATGAATATTACTTTCGAATATTCATTTAAGGTTTTATGTACTTGATGAATATTATTTTAAAATATTCATTGGAAGTTCTATTTACTTAAGGAATATTATTTCGATTATTCCTTTAAAGTTTTGATTACTAAATGAATATTATTTGGATATTCTTTTAGAAGATTATTTATTAAATGAATATCATTTTCAAATATTCATTTAAGGTTTGACTTATTTATTGGATATTATTTTAAATATTTATTGGAGTTTAATTATTTAATGAATATTATTTTGAATATTCATTTAAGGAGGGATTTATTTAGTAAATAATTCTATATATTCATTCGAGGATTACTTACGAGCAATATTATGAGTTAATAATATTCCGTAATTATTATTGAGTAAATAAATATTCTTGGAATATTTATTTAATTCTTTTAAATTCTTTTTAAAATGATTTATATTATTCGGAGATTATCTTTCACCTCCAGATATTATGTAAAATATTTTGGAGTCTTTTTACGACTATTTTATCAAGGAAAGGTTCCCAACTCTTTATTTTTCATTTAAATCTATCTTAAAAGGATTTAAATGCTCGTTCAAACTTCCATATTATAGGGGAACCTACTTGAGCAATGTTATTTATCTTGTTGACTTCCCGGTCATAATTTATCCTTTTCACTCGCAACTTGGTTGCTATGGACTCATTAAGTCTGTGTGTACCTTCTCATCATTCGAGGGGTAAGATTGTTGGAACAAGTTGATATCCATTAACAAGCAAAAGCTTGGGAAATGTTGGTGAATTTTCCTTTCCAACTAGATACGACTACTTTGTGGAGTCTTATCAACAAGTATTTCACTTGGGGAAGGGAGGACAAACTCTACATGTCAATGCTGTGGATTTATTCGAACTAGGAGTCGTGTGTAAGAGGCCGAGTCGCGCGGTCCATCACAAGGCCTAACCATTGGCCATGGAGTTACTATTAAAGGCAATCTACAAGTGGAGCTATCAGTTCTTCCTTCTACCGGTAGTAAACCATATTGGGCTGTACCATCCCCGACTGATCATCAGGGAGTGGGATAGCTGGCGCGTGATAACTCCAGTATTGGTAGGGCTGTAATGAACCGATACACTCGCGAACGGTTCGGTGTTCGGTTCGAAAAAAGCTCGGTTCGGGTTCGGTTCGATTCACAAACGAGTCGATCTTGAACATGATTTATGGATCGATTTATAAACGAGCTGAACTTGATCATGGTAAAGTTCGACTCGACAGCTCGCGAACAAGATCGATTAACGTGCTCGTGAACATAGTTCGTGAACATAGGTCACGAACGTGTTCATGAATAAGTTCGATAATGAGCTCGTTAACATGATCGGTATACGAGTTCATTAGCGGTTCATAAACAAATTTGATAATTAATCTCGTATATATAATATATGTTTAATTAGAATATACTTTCGAAACTCTTATTAATTGTACACCACTAATTAGAATATGTTATATGTTATTCTAGATATTATAATTGTTTATTTTATAATTTTGATTAATAATAATAATAATAATAATAATAATAATAATAACAACAACAACAACAACAACAACAACAACAACAACAACAACAACAACAACAACAACAACAACAACAACAACAACAACAACAACAACAATAACTCAGTCTTGCAATTAGTATAACTAGTTTATATTTGTCAAAATATGTTATCAAATTAAATATTACATTATTTTAAGTGCATATTTTTAATATTAAACTAGTCAACTTTTAAGTAGATTACAAGTTTCTCGTTAAATATTTATAAGAATATGTTTCTCAAATATTTAAGATTTATTCGTTAGTACAAATGTACAATTTCGTGAACGGGCTCATGAACAAGGTTAATAAGTTGTTCGAAGTAAAAGTTCGTGAGCAAGCTCATGAGACATATTCATGAGTTGTTCGTGAACCATTCGCGAACAACATTTTTTCTTAACGAGCCGAGCTCAAACACATTTTTTAGCTCGATTCAAGTTCGAGCTCGAGTTCGAGTTCGATAATTTCTTAACAAACGATACATGAACATTCTAAAGTTCGGCTCGGCTCGGCTCATTTACACCCCTAAGTATTGGTTCATCTCCCAAATTGGGAATTCCATGCAACACGTATCGAAAAGACTTCTTTCAGGTTGACGGTGTCTTCCGCAACACGTATCGAAGAGACTTCTTTCAGGTTGTAGGACTTTGAAAAATGTTAATAACTGGAATTGCAATATTTTCCTTGCAAGTTCCTCTTTATATGATAAATGATAATATCAAAGAAATGGAAAAGTCTTTTGAGATTCTGAGTATCAATGAGGCTCAGAAGACTGTTTTTGCTACTTACCTACTAAAGGGAGAGGCCAATTATTGGTGGGAAGCCAAGAAAAACATGGAGACTGATGCTGTCATAGCCTGGGAAAGGTTCAAACAATTATTCCTGGAAAAGTACTTCCCGAAGTTCATGAAAACCCAGATGGAACTTAAGTTCTTGGAACTGAAACAGAACAATATGTCAGTGGCTGACTATGAGGCTAAATTTACTGAGCTATCAAGATTTGTGCCAGAGTTTGTAGACACAGAAGAGAAGAAAGCTAACAGGTTTCAACAAGGGCTGAAACAGTGGATCCAGAATAGGGTGGCTATTTTAGAGATTATAGATTATGCCACCTTGGTGCAGAAGGCAACCATTGTGGAGGCTGGTAGTGATCAGATGCAGAGAGAGAGAGAGAAAGGGGGGATAAAGAGAAAGCATGTTAGTATGGGCGGAAGATCCGCTGGAGGAAAACCCCCAACCAAGTTTAATCGAGGAGCGGTTTCCCTACCAGGGAGGAGTGTAGGATTTAAACCATCTGCGAGTGTGAGTGTGAGCCAGGGCGGCCACCAATCAGGAATGTCCCGTTCCAACCCTTCTCGACCTCCATTGCCATTGTGTGCTACTTGTGGGAAGAGGCACTCCGGGGTGTGCAACCTGAAGCAGATAAACTGTTATAAGTGTGGGCGAGCTAGGCATTATGCTACCGCTTGCACCACGGTCATCCCTAACAGCACAACCTGTTTCCAGTGTGGACAGCGAGGGCACATGAGGAAGGATTGCCCAAAGAGCAAACCAGCAGCATCAGGAGCAAGCAAGGTTGCCTCAAATAGGCCACCAACTGCTAGGACTTTCAATATGTCAGTACAAGATGCCGTGAGGGACACAGATGTGATAGCAGGTACTTTTTCTCTTAATTCAGTCAGTGCAAATGTCTTATTTGATTCAGGAGCAACTAAGTCTTTTATATCTAGAGATTTTGCGCATAACTTGAAACTTAAAACCCAGCAACTAAGAGATTCCTTACAAGTAGAAATAGCTAATCAGGAAATCGTACCGGTTAATCAAATTCACCCCGATTGTAAGCTAGAAATAGGAGGACGATCCTTCTATGTCGATTTAATTCCTTTTAAGCTAGGGGAATTCGATGTCATTTTGGGTATGGATTGGTTGTCTCGCAATGATGCGCAGATAGATTGTAAAGGGAAAAAGGTTAAGTTGAAAACCCCAGGGAAGAAAGAAATAGTGTTTAAAGGGATGCGACAGACCCAGAAAATTCTGACCATGGCACAAACCAAGAGATTGTTACGAAAAGGGAACGAGGCTTATTTAGCCTACGTTATAGATACTCAGAAGGAAGTGCCAAGATTGCAGGACATTCTGGTAGTTAATGAGTTCGAGGACGTGTTCCCACAAGATCTTCCTGGACTACCACCTGATAGGGTAATTGAGTTTGCCATCGAATTAGCCCCGGGGACGGCGCCAGTTTCGAAGGCCCCGTACCGACTAGCCCCAGTAGAAATGAAGGAGCTAGCTAAACAATTACAGGAATTGTTGGATAAGGGCATGATAAGGCCCAGTGTGTCGCCTTGGGGCGCACCAGTGTTGTTTGTTAAGAAAAAGGATGGAAGTATGAGGTTATGCATCGACTACAGAGAATTGAACAAGCTAACCATAAAGAATAAGTATCCATTGCCCAGGATAGACGATTTGTTTGACCAGCTAAGAGGAGCTGAATACTTCTCTAAGATTGATTTGAGAACGGGATATCACCAACTGAAGATCAAACCTGAAGATATCCCGAAGACTGCATTCCGCACCAGATATGGACATTATGAGTTCTTAGTTATGTCGTTTGGATTGACCAACGCCCCAGCAGCCTTCATGGACCTAATGAATAGGGTGTTCAAGGAATATTTGGACAAATTCGTGATAGTTTTCATTGATGATATTCTCATCTACTCAAAGACAGAGGCAGGACACGCTGAACATTTAAGGATAACCTTAGAAATACTCAGGAAGGAGCAGTTATATGCCAAGTTCTCCAAGTGTGAGTTTTGGAAAAATAAGGTACAATTCTTAGGGCACGTGATCAATAGAGAAGGAGTGTTGGTTGACCCCTCCAAGATAGAAGCAGTTTCAAACTGGGAACGGCCAACTACTCCAACCGAGGTGAGGAGTTTCATTGGACTGGCCGGATATTACAGGAGATTTGTCCAAGACTTTGCGAAACTCGCAGCTCCATTAACTCGACTTACCCGTAAAATCGAGAAATTTGAATGGGCTGAGAAATGCGAGAAGAGTTTCCAGGAGTTAAAGAAGAGGCTGGTGACAGCCCCAGTGCTGGCATTACCTGATGGAAAAGGAGATTTCGTGATTTACAGTGACGCATCGCATAAAGGACTGGGATGCGTGCTTATGCAGCACGGCAAGGTAATAGCGTATGCGTCTAGGCAATTGAAGGATTATGAAGTCAGATATCCCACGCATGATCTAGAACTAGCAGCCATAGTCTTCGCTTTAAAGATTTGGAGACACTACCTGTATGGGGAAAAATGCGAGATTTACACAGACCATAAGAGCCTCAAATACATTTTCACTCAGAAAGAGCTTAACATGCGCCAGAGGAGGTGGTTAGAGTTAATCAAGGATTACGACTGTGAAATTCGATATCACCCGGGTAAAGCCAATGTGGTGGCTGACGCCCTTAGTCGGAAAGAGAAGCTCAAGATGATAACTTCAGAGAAAGAGCTAGTGAAGGATTTTGAGAAGTTGGAAATCGAGGTTAAGTTACCTGAAGAGGGCCAAGAAAAGTTGATGGAAATTAGAATCCAACCTCCATTGCTAGAAAAGATTAGACTGTGCCAGGAACGGATGATGGAGGAAGAAAAGAACTCCACAGAAGAGCTAATGACCGGGGAGGAAATTAAGTGCGAAAGAGACAAGGAAGGGATCATGAGGTACACGTACAGGATATGGATCCCAAATGTTCAGGAGCTCAAGGATGAGATTTTAAATGAGGCACACAACTCAAGATACTCAGTGCACCCCGGTAGCACTAAAATGTATAGGGATTTGAAGGAGTATTACTGGTGGCCCAATATGAAAAAGGACGTAGCAGAGTGGGTAAGCAGATGCTTGACCTGCCAACGAGTGAAGGCAGAGCACCAGAGACCCAGCGGACTTCTACATCCCTTAGAGATTCCAGAATGGAAATGGGAACATATAGCCATGGATTTCGTAGTAGGTTTACCCAGGACCAAGGCTAATCATGACACCATATGGGTAATTGTAGATCGACTGACGAAATCGGCTCACTTTCTCCCGATCAACGAAAGGTACACGGTCGATAGACTAGTGGACATCTACTTAAAAGAGATAGTGGCGCGACATGGAGTCCCCGTCGCAATAGTATCCGATCGAGATCCTAGATTTAACTCCAGGTTTTGGAGAAGTTTTCAAGAATGTGTAGGGACCCGGCTGAACATGAGCACAGCCTACCACCCCCAGACAGATGGGCAAAGTGAAAGGACCATCCAAACACTAGAGGATATGTTGAGAGTCTGCGCGATAGACTTCAAGGGGAGTTGGGATGATCACTTGCCATTGGTTGAGTTCTCCTATAATAACAGTTATCATTCAAGCATTGGGATGCCACCTTATGAGGCCCTTTATGGAAGAAAATGTCGATCTCCCTTGTATTGGGATGAAGTTGGAGAGCGAAAGATGCTCGGGCCCGAAGTGGTCCAACGAACTAAAGATGCAGTAGATCTAATCAGAGGACGGTTGGTAGCAGCCCAGGATCGACAAAAGAAATATGCCGACTTAGCTCGGAAAGGCAAGGAATACGAGGTAGGGGACCTAGTGTTCTTGAAAGTGTCACCTTGGAAAGGTTTAATGAGATTTGGGAAGAAAGGAAAGCTGAGTCCCAGATACATTGGACCATTTGAGATCTTGAGACGGATTGGGGAACTAGCTTATGAACTCGCATTGCCCCCGAATCTACAGCAGGTGCACAATGTGTTTCATGTTTCGATGCTGAGGAAGTATAATCCGGATGCAAAGCATATTGTAGAGTATGAGCAAGTGGATATGCAACCAGACCTGACCTATGTGGAGCAACCTGTGGAAATCATAGACCGGAAAGAGCAAGTGCTCCGAAACAAGGTCATTCAGCTAGTCAGAGTTTTGTGGCAGAACCACAATGTAGAAGAATCCACCTGGGAACTTGAAAGCGCAATGCAAGAAAAGTACCCCCACTTGTTTTCAAACTGATTCCGGGACGGAATCCTTTTAAGGAGGGGAGACTGTAAGAACCCAGATTTTGGGTGGGATTAAAACTTTTATGTATTTAATGATGTAAGAATGAATAGTGGTTATGACTGCGATGTAACGAAGATCTATTAAATAAATGGAACGGATTTGAATTCAATTACTTATATGTCATGCAGAATACTTTTGGTTGACGGCATAGATAAGAATGATCTATCTCCTAAGAATATAAGTATATTACTTCAAGTAAGATTATTCTTATGTCATCCAAATCAATATCTATTATAAGTCCAGTGGTTCCGTAAAAAGGTTAAGAAGCACTCGAGAGTGAACCAGGTTCATTTTCCTAATTATAGGAATTAAATAAAAATAAGTGATGAATAGTGATTTTGGTGGAATTTGGAATATTATTATAACAATGATATACCCGGTATTCGGAACGGATTTCTGAGTTCGTATTAGTGATCCAGGGGGAAAATAAGTGTATGTAAAAGCTGTCGGATTCTGAAAAACCGCACTTTTATTTTCTCCGAGAGTTCCCTGGACACTGATAGCCTTAAGTAATTAACGACTGGATTAAAGGAATATAAAATGGAAAGTTAGTAAGAAAGGTGGAGAATGGTAGTATAAATATTAAGAAGGTTTTCGGTAAAACCCTAACTAGAAACGAATGGGTTATCCCCTCGAACGATCAAGGAATTGAGCAATAAACGAACAAAGAATCAAGCAGAGGAAGCAAGATGCATGCACATGCAAGTGATAAATATCTAGTAACTAGCAAGGAACTAGATCAATTAGAATGCAACCAAGTACTTAGCACACAAACCACTTGGTTAGCCTTAAACCACCAAAATATCAACACATGGCTTGCAAATTACATCATCTAGTGCATCATAACTTTAATAAAGCTACTTTATGACCCAAGATATTATCTTAACATCACAAATAATTCATTTAGCCTAGCCAACCAAGAGAACAAAGCAAGCAAACCATCATCTCTCTCCTTTTCATTCCATTCGACCAAACAAGAAATTCCAAATTCAAAATCCAACTTCCAACCATTTGTTGATCTTGAAACTTTTATGGTGAGACTTACATTTCATATAAATGATCTCCTCAAAATCCTAGCTTCAATCTCTTCTTTTTCCATTTTCAAAAAAATGATTTAAGAGGAGGGTGAATAGTGTTTTCATGAACTAATCTTGTTTTTCCTTGATTTCTTTGGTTGATTTAGCAAGCTTAAGCACTTCTAAGGATCATACCAAGCATAGTGAGGCTAGATCATACTCCAAGGAAGGTATAACAACTTTAAACCCTAGGCTTTACCTTGAGATTTTGCATGCTCTTGATGGGTTTTAGTATAAGATGTGATATTAGCATGATTATAAGCATGTATATGATGTAGTTTTGATAAATGTTAAAAATAGTTTAGATGAACGGAAAGGCATTGCTTGGCCTCAGTTCATGTATATAAGCCATGTATATGTTGTTTGGGTTGGATGCTATGTGTAAGGGAAGATTCGAAATTGATAGATATTCGATTTACAGCCGTTATAATGCCCGATTTTACAATACCATGTTTTGTATGCCATTTTCCATGTCAAACCCCTACTGTCCAGAGACCTTATCTGCCATGATAGGATAGGTAATGTTCTAAGCTTTGTTTTGATATAAAGATCACGTGAAACGGACTTACGGTTTAGGATTTATGACCAGATTACTAAAAGTAGTTCGAATCCGTAAACGAAAGTTCGTAACTGAAATTGAACCCTCGTAAGCTATGTAACGTCATGGCGAATCTTGGTAAATAAATACTAGGGGTAAGAAGGAAGGTGTGAAAGAAAACCGTATGTCAAAAAGAGCATTTTTCGATTTATTAAAAATGTTCGAGTAAAGGTTAAACGCGAACGAACCCCTAAAAGACGACTCTTTTGTAACTTTGGTAAAACACTTAGAAAATGGGCGATAAAACTCGGGGTATAATATTGGTTCGTAACGATCAACCTTAGAACTCGTATGACTCAAGTATGTCCCAAGTATAAGTGCAGTGACATGTCGTATTAACGAACGAATGTCGGGTCGGATCAGTGATAATAAGTAATCCACTAATAGGGGTATAACGAGATAACTCGAGAACGTGTTTCGATTTAAGTATAACTTAACTTTTAATATGTTAAGTGATTAATCCCGAATGCCTTGGCTATTTATAGATCACCAGGCTGAACCGGGACCCGCTACCACTACCCCTTACCGTACTCGACTACCAGGCAAGTTTCAATTCCCTTCTTTTAGGCTGTTGTTGTGATTGAATAAATATATATATATGATTGCTGATATACATATGCCATTGCATGCATGCCTACTTTCAAGTTGAATTGATATACTTGTTCCCTAAATGTTATTGTTGGCTTATAAGCTAGATAGTTATATATCAGTTATAAGCCGGTTATTGTAAGACCCTCATAGAAGGGCGTATATATCTTATTAATCCAAAATAGACCGGGAGTCAATATTCCTTGATATATCGAGATTACCTCGGAAGAAAATATTTAAGTAAATATTTTCTATTATTTGGGCGACGAATATCATTTGAATATTCGTTCGAGACTAATTATTTTAACGATCCTTACTTCAAATAATTATTTGAACGTAACTATTCAACGAATAATATTTCTCAATATTCATTCAGAGTCGAATTGATTATCGACTATTATTTCGAATATTCTTCTAAAGATGAGACTATTAAATGAATATTATTTTGGATATTCTTTTAGATTATTATTTTATTAAATCAATATTACTTTTGAATATTCATTTAAGATATTAAATACTTGATGAATATTATTTTAATATTCATCTGAAGCTTGATTTAATTATCGAATATTATTTCGAATATTCCTTAAGGCTTGGATTACTAAATGAATATTACTTGATATTCATTTAGGATATTATTCATTAAATGAATATTACTTTTGAATATTCATTTAAATTCCTAATTAATCATGAATATTACCTTAAATATTCTTTTCAGGTCTTATTAATTAATGAATATTGTTTTGAATATTCATTTAAATATTTATTTATTCAATAAATATTCTCCTGATATTTCTTCAGGGATTATTTTGAGAAATACTCTGATTAAAAATATTCTTTCATATTCCCAAATATTCTTTCAATATTTTAACTCAATAAATATTCTCTGAATATTTATTCCATACTTAGAATAATCTCGATAAGGTTAATCTTCTTCGATTATTACAGAAAATATTTCGAAGTCATATTATTATTAATTTTATATCAAGAAAGGTTCCCAGACATCATTCATCTTTGAGTCTATCTTCTTAATAATAAGGGAACCTTACTTGGAAAAATGTTATTTATCTTGTCGACTTCCCGGTCATAAAGTATTCCCTTCACCCGCAACTCGGGTGCTGTTGACTTATTAAGTCGTTGTTTACCTTCTCATCTTTCGAGGGGTAAGATTACTGGAACAAGTTGATATCCGTTACCAAGTAATAGCTTGGGAGTTATTGGTAAATTTTCCTTTCCAACTAGATACGACTACTTTGTGGAGTCTTATCAACAAGTATTATACTTGGGGAAAGGGGGACGAACGTTATATTCAGAATCATGAACTCTATTTGAACTAGGAGTCGTGTAAGAGGCCGAGTAGCGCCGGTCCATCCCCTTGGCCCAACCGTTGGCCGGGGAGAGCTAGCATGGCGGTATACAAGTAAAGCCGTCAGTTCTTCCTTCTACCGGTAGTAAATCTAAATTGAGCTGTACGATCTCGACTGATCATCAAGATTGGAACAGCGGGCGCGGTGAATACTCCATCATTGGTTCATCATCCAAATTCATTTATTTCCTGCAACATGATTACTGTTGGCAGAGTTGGAAAGGAGTCATAACTGGAATTGCAACCCTTTCTTGCAAGTTCCTCTTCTTAATAACGATAATAATATCTCGCTTACTTTGATGTAGCAGATATTTCTTCAAACAAATACTTTAAGTTACCTTGTAACTTCATCGTTCATATTATACTGGCATCATTTCCGTAAATGCATGGCATATGGTTTAAAAGATAGCTTTGAACTGTTTTAAATTATCGTTCAGTTATATATTTGTTGGTGGGCTTTCGCTCACCCTTGCTTTGTTTATATTATGTCACAACAACAGCTAGGACAGATGGCTCGCGTCAGGCGCACTCGGCGCAAGCAGGTTACCCGACCCACCGGACTACCCGCTGAGATGCTAGCCGCCATTGCTGAGGTAGCATAGTTAGACAGCTTTTGTTTCCTGTTTAACTATATGTATAATTAATGTAATCAACGGCAAAACTTTTAAACCTATGATGTTATCCTTTTGGGATTGTAATAACTTTTATTCGTAACCCTTTAATGTAAGACTTATTTCAATTTCATCTCTGGGACTATAACTGTTGTGTGTGTGAGTGGTAATTATTGTGGGGTCACAGCATGTGATTTATTTATTGTGGACTCAAGTCAAGTATTATGAATGGATGTAAGACCGTAACCACCAGATCTCTGACCCCGGATCTGGGGGTGTTACATAAACATAATAAAGTCGAATTCCATTCATTCTTTCCCAATTATCAATTATTACACTGTAGCCATATCCACTATTCATTCTTACATCATTAAATACATAAAAGTTTTAATTCCACCCAAAATCTGGGTTCTTACAGTCTCCCCTCCTTAAAAGGATTCCGTCCCGGAATCAGTTTGAAAACAAGTGGGGGTACTTTTCTTGCATTGCGCTTTCAAGTTCCCAGGTGGATTCTTCTACATTGTGGTTCTGCCACAAAACTCTGACTAGCTGAATGACCTTGTTTCGGAGCACTTGTTCTTTCCGGTCTATGATTTCCACAGGTTGCTCCACATAGGTCAGGTCACTTGCTCATACTCTACAATATGCTTAGCATCCGGATTATACTTCCTCAGCATCGAAACATGGAACACATTGTGCACCTGTTGTAGATTCGGGGGCAATGCGAGCTCATAAGCTAGTTCTCCAATCCGTCTCAAGATCTCAAATGGTCCAATGTACCTGGGACTCAGCTTTCCTTTCTTCCCAAATCTCATTAAACCTTTCCAAGGTGACACTTTCAAGAACACTAGGTCCCCTACCTCGTATTCCTTGCCTTTCCGAGCTAAGTCGGCATATTTCTTTTGTCGATCCTGGGCTGCTACCAACCGTCCTCTGATTAGATCTACTGCATCTTTAGTTCGTTGGACCACTTCGGGCCCGAGCATCTTTCGCTCTCCAACTTCATCCCAATACAAGGGAGATCGACATTTTCTTCCATAAAGGGCCTCATAAGGTGGCATCCCAATGCTTGAATGATAACTGTTATTATAGGAGAACTCAACTAATGGCAAGTGATCATCCCAACTTCCCTTGAAGTCTATCGCGCAGACTCTCAACATATCCTCTAGCGTTTGGATGGTCCTTTCACTTTGCCCATCTGTCTGGGGGTGGTAGGCTGTGCTCATGTTCAGCCGGGTCCCTACACATTCTTGAAAACTTCACCAAAACCTGGAGTTAAATCTAGGATCTCGATCGGATACTATTGCGACTGGGACTCCATGTCGCGCCACTATCTCTTTTAAGTAGATGTCCACTAGTCTGTCGACCGTGCTCTGCCTTCACTCGTTGGCAGGTCAAGCATCTGCTTACCCACTCTGCTACGTTCTTTTTCATATCGGGCCACCAGTAATACTCCTTCAAATCCCTATACATTTTGGTGCTACCGGGGTGCACCGAGTATCTTGAGTTATGTGCCTCATTTAAAATCTCATTCTTGAGTTCCTGAACGTTTGGGATCCATATCCTGTATGTGTACCTCATGATCCCTTCCTTGTCTCTTACGCACTTAATTTCCTCCCCGGTCATTAGCTTTTCTATGGAGTTCTTTTCTTCCTCCATCATCCGTTCCTGGCACAGTCTAATCTTTTCTAGCAATGGAGGTTGGATTCTAATTCCCATCAACTTTTCTTGGCCCTCTCCAGGTAACTTAACCTCGATTTCCAAATTCTCAAAATCCTTCACTAGCTCTTTCTCTGAAGTTATCATCTTGAGCTTCTCTTTCCGACTAAGGGCGTCAGCCACCACATTGGCTTTGCCCGGGTGATAGCGAATTTCACAGTCGTAATCCTTGATTAACTCTAACCATCTCCTCTGGCGCATGTTAAGCTCTTTCTGAGTGAAAATGTATTTGAGGCTCTTATGGTCTGTGTAAATCTCGCATTTTTCCCCATACAGGTAGTGTCTCCAAATCTTTAAAGCGAAGACTATGGCTGCTAGTTCTAGATCATGCGTGGGATATCTGACTTCATAATCCTTCAATTGCCTAGACGCATACGCTATTACCTTGCCGTGCTGCATAAGCACGCATCCCAGTCCTTTATGCGAAGCATCACTGTAAATCACGAAATCTCCTTTTCCATCAGGTAATGCCAGCACTGGGGCTGTCACCAGCCTCTTCTTTAACTCCTGGAAACTCTTCTCGCATTTCTCAGTCCATTCAAATTTCTCGGTTTTACGGGTAAGTAGAGTTAATGGAGCTGCGAGTTTCGCAAAGTCTTGGACAAATCTCCTGTAATATCCGGCCAGTCCAATGAAACTCCTCACCTCGGTTGGAGTAGTTGGCCGTTCCCAGTTTGAAACTGCTTCTATCTTGGAGGGGTCAACCAACACTCCTTCTCTATTGATCACGTGCCCTAAGAATTGTACCTCATTTTTCCAAAACTCACACTTGGAGAACTTGGCATATAACTGCTCTTTCCTGAGTATTTCTAAGGTTATCCTTAAATGTTCAGCGTGTTCTGCCTCTGTCTTTGAGTAGATGAGAATATCATCAATGAAAACTATCACAAATTGGTCCAAATATTCCTTGAACACTCTATTCATTAGGTCCATGAAAGCTGCTGGGGCGTTGGTCAATCCAAATGACATAACTAAGAACTCATAATGTCCGTATCTGGTGCGGAATGCAGTCTTCGGGATATCTTCAGGTTTGATCTTCAGTTGGTGATATCCTGTTCTCAAATCAATCTTAGAGAAGTATTCAGCTCCTCTTAGCTGGTCAAACAAATCGTCTATCCTAGGCAATGGATACTTATTCTTTATGGTTAGCTTGTTCAATTCTCTGTAGTCGATGCATAACCTCATACTTCCATCCTTTTTCTTAACAAACAACACTGGTGCGCCCCAAGGCGACACACTGGGCCTTATCATGCCCTTATCCAACAATTCCTGTAATTGTTTAGCTAGCTCCTTCATTTCTACTGGGGCTAGTCGGTACGGGGCCTTCGAAACCGGCGCCGTCCCCGGGGCTAATTCGATGGCAAACTCAATTACCCTATCAGGTGGTAGTCCGGGAAGATCTTGTGGGAACACGTCCTCGAACTCATTAACTACCAGAATGTCTTGCAATCTTGGCACTTCCTTCTGAGTATCTATAACGTAGGCTAAATAAGCCTCGTTCCCTTTTCGTAACAATCTTTTGGTTTGCGCCATGGTCAGAATTTTCTGGGTCTGTCGCATCCCCTTGAACACTATTTCTTTCTTCCCTGGGGTTTTTAACTTAACCTTTTTCCCTTTACAATCTATCCGCGCATCATTGCGAGACAACCAATCCATACCCAAAATGACATCGAATTCCCCTAGCTTAAAAGGAATTAAATCGACATAGAAGGATCGTCCTCCTATTTCTAGCTTACAATCGGGGTGAATTTGATTAACCGGTACGATTTCCTGATTAGCTATTTCTACTTGTAAGGAATCTCTTAGTTGCTGGGTTTTAAGTTTCAACTTATGCGCAAAATCTCTAGATATAAAAGACTTAGTTGCTCCTGAATCAAATAAGACATTTGCACTGACTGAATTAAGAGAAAAGTACCTGCTATCACATCTGTGTCCCTCACGGCATCTTGTACTGACATATTGAAAGTCCTAGCAGTTGGTGGCCTATTTGAGGCAACCTTGCTTGCTCCTGATGCTGCTGGTTTGCTCTTTGGGCAATCCTTCCTCATGTGCCCTCGCTGTCCACACTGGAAACAGGTTGTGCTGTTAGGGATGACCGTGGTGCAAGAGGTGGCATAATGCCCAGCTCGCCCACACTTATAACAGTTTATCTGCTTCAGGTTGCACACCCCGGAGTGCCTCTTCCCACAAGTAGCACACAATGGCAATAGAGGTCGAGAAGGGTTGGAACGGGACATTCCTGATTGATGGCCGCCCTGGCTCACACTTACACTAGCAGATGGTTTAAACCCTACATTCCTCCCTGGTAGGGAAACCGCTCCTCGATTAAACTTGGTTGGGGGTTTTCCTCCAGCGGATCTTCCGCCCATACTAACATGCTTTCTCTTTATCCCCCCTTTCTCTCTCTCTCTCTGCATCTGATCACTACCAGCCTCCACAATGGTTGCCTTCTGCACCAAGGTGGCATAATCTGTAATCTCTAAAACAGCCACCCTATTCTGGATCCACTGCTTTAGCCCTTGTTGAAACCTGTTAGCTTTCTTCTCTTCTGTGTCTACAAACTCTGGCACAAATCTCGATAGCTCAGTAAATTTGGCCTCATAGTCCGCCACTGACATATTGTTCTGTTTCAGTTCCAAAAACTTAAGTTCCATCTGGGTTTTCATGAACTTCGGAAAGTACTTCTCCAGGAATAATTGTTTGAACCTTTCCCAGGCTATGACAGCATCAGTCTCCATGTTTTTCTTGGCTTCCCACCAATAATTGGCCTCTCCCTTTAGTAGGTAAGTAGCAAAAACAGTCTTCTGAGCCTCATTGATACTCAGAATCTCAAAAGACTTTTCCATTTCTTTGATCCAGGCCCTCGCCTCAACGGGATCAGCCGATCCGTGGAACTCTGGGGGCTTAATGGACTTAAAGGCCCTAAAGGAATTTGCCACTGAAGTGTTGTTGCTTGGTGGTGGTTGGGGGTATTGGTTCAAATTCTGCCTAAGTAGATCCATAAACTGGCCCATGGGGTTTCCGCCCTGGTTCTCCCCTTCCTGTTCTACTTCAGTTTCTCCACCCTCTATTTCCCTTTCAAATTCTTCAGAGTACAGGGGTTCATCCTCTGCTCCATACTGGGAATCTTCTTGCTCATTATAGTCCTGATCTTGTTCCTCACTACTTTCACGGTTTTCCTCGTGTTGGTTGCGACTCTATTGGTCAGTAGATTCGCGGGGGTTAGCCCTAGTGCCCATTCGTCTTGGAGGCATTTTACTGAAAATTTGGAAAATTATACATTAGGTTCCCTTATCTGTTTTAAAGGATTTTTCCTTGCACATTTCTTTACATGATTGGGTTTAAAATCCCACAGTTTTATATCTCATGGCAACTTAATCGAAAAGTAATACATATGCTAATAAACTCGTGATCACATCCCAACAAAATTGTAATGACTGAAATGGAAACAAATATATACCAGGTACCGAAAAGGTACAACATCCGAGTTACAACGATAGTTTAAAGTACAACCATCCTAACAACAACAACAAGTCAAAAGTGAAATATGTTGTCTATCTGTCTAGTCTGCAAAAAGGGAAACCAAGTACAAGAAAACCATCCCTACAAAAGCCGGCACTACTATGTCCGTACATGACTAGACAACTAGACCACTGCATCACTACATCTGAAATCAGCCGCCACGACGAAACATCCTCCGAACCCTCCCCATGGCGATGCGGAAAACCTCCTCAGCCTCTGCTCTGTCTACCCTACCATGCCCATCAGTAGGCAACTGTCGCACCCTCACCCGAGCCCTCAGCTCGATGCGGGTCACAGCCCTATACCCAACTCTGTCACTGATAGTCCTCCTGCCCTGCACCCTCATCCGGGCGGCTCTCTCTGCTGCTAACTCACTCCTAGACTCTGCCAACCTGGCATCTGCCACAGACAACTCTCTATAAAGCCCGTTCACAATCAAGTTGTGAACACATACTGGGACTCCTCCTATCGGGGCATGAGGTGGGGTGGATGGCTCAGCTGGAGCGGCAGTCTCTGTCTGCTGGGGCTCTGGGGTAAGCTCCTCAAACTCGTCGGGGTACGGGCTCACAGGTAGTGGTGGTGGGGTAGGGGCTCTCTCAACAGGGAGGAGTGGCACAAAAAGTCCAGAACTCCCTACAGCACCAACTACTGGCTCATCTATATCTCCCTCAACACCCTCATATACCGGCACCACCTGATCCGTGGTCATGTCAGTGTCACCTCCCAAAGTCCTGATCTCAGTCACAACCCAATAATCATCATCCTCAACCACTAACTCAGCATCCTGTCCTGTCTGGATCCCCTCCGGGTCCTCCTCCCCCTCAGTCTCAACAACATCTGTGTCAGCATCATCCTGGACCTCCTCAGGGTCCTCCTCCTCAGACTCGATCACATCAGTATCAGCCTCAACCTGGACCTCCTCAGCGTCCTCCTCCTCAGGCTCAGTATCCTCCTCAGGCAAGTGCTCATAGTATGGGTCCCTAGTCCGGAACATGTCCTCATCATGCTGTCTCGCAGCTGCCTCCTGGGCCGACAAGTCGCTCGCCTACACAAGACGAACTATGTTACTATCATGATACTTAAAAAGTTCCCGTAAGGGTTTTAGGTGAACCTGGTAAGGGTTCTTATTATATTATTGAATTTATTATTATATAACGTCGTATCATCTCTTGGGATATATAACTCTCGCTCTGATACCATCTCTGTAACGCCCCCAGATCCGGGGTCAGGGATCTGGTGGTTACGGTCTTACATCCATTCATAATACTTGACTTGAGTCCATAATAAATAAATCACATGCTGTGACCCCACAATAATTACCACTCACACACACAACAGTTATAGTCCCAGAGATGAAATTGAAATAAGTCTTACATTAAAGGGTTACGAATAAAAGTTATTACAATCCCAAAAGGATAACATCATAGGTTTAAAAGTTTTGCCGTTAATTACATTAATTATACATATAGTTAAACAGGAAACAAAAGCTGTCTAACTATGCTACCTCAGCAATGGCGGCTAGCATCTCAGCGGGTAGTCCGGTGGGTCGGGTAACCTGCTTGCGCCGAGTGCGCCTGACGCGAGCCATCTGTCCTAGCTGTTGTTGTGACATAATATAAACAAAGCAAGGGTGAGCGAAAGCCCACCAACAAATATATAACTGAACGAAAATTTAAAACAGTTCAAAGCTATCTTTCAAACCATATGCCATGCATTTACGGAAATGATGCCAGTATAATATGAACGATGAAGTTACAAGGTAACTGAAAGTATTTGTTTGAAGAAATATCTGCTACATCAAAGTAAGCGAGATATTCTTATTGTTATTAAGAAGAGGAACTTGCAAGAAAAGGTTGCAATTCCAGTTATGACACTTTTCCAACTCTGCCAACGGTAATCATGTTGCAGGAAATAAATAAATTTGGATGATGAACCAATGATGGAGTATTCACCGCGCCCGCTGTTCCAATCTTGATGATCAGTCGAGATCGTACAGCTCAATTTAGATTTACTACCGGTAGAAGGAAGAACTGACGGCTTTACTTGTATACCTCCTTACTAGCTCTCCCCGGCCAACGGTTGGGCCAAAGGGGATGGACCGGCGCTACTCGGCCTCTTACACGACTCCTAGTTCAAATAGAATTCATGATTCTGAATGTAACGTTCGTCCCCCTTTCCCCAAGTATAATACTTGTTGATAAGACTCCACAAAGTAGTCGTATCTAGTTGGAAAGGAAAATTTACCAATATCTCCCAAGCTATTACTTGGTAACGGATATCAACTTGTTCCAGTAATCTTACCCCTCGAAAGATGAGAAGGTAAGCAACGACTTAATAAGTCAACAGCACCCGAGTTGCGGGTGAAGGGAATACTTTATGACCGGGAAGTCGACAAGATAAATAACATTTTTCCAAGTAAGGTTCCCTTATTATTAAGGAGATAGACTCAAAGATGAATGATGTCTGGGAACCTTTCTTGATATAAGATTAATAATAATATGACTTCGAAATATTTTCTGTTATAATCGAAGAAGATAAACCCTATCGAGATTATTTTAAGTATGGAATAAATATTCAGAGAATATTTATTGAGTTGAAATATTGAAAGAATATTTGGGAATATGAAAGAATATTTTTAATCAGAGTATTTCTCAAAATAATCCCTGAAGAAATATCAGGAGTATATTTATTGAATAAATAAATATTTAAATGAATATTCAAAACAATATTCATTAATTAATTAGACCTGAAAAGAATATTTAAGGTAATATTCATAATTAATTAGGAATTTAAATGAATATTCAAAAGTAATATTCATTTAATGAATAATATCCTAAATGAATATCAAGTAATATTCATTTAGTAATCCAAGCCTTAAGGAATATTCGAGATAATATTCGATAATTAAATCAAGCTTCAGATGAATATTAAAATAATATTCATCAAGTATTTAATATCTTAAATGAATATTCAAAAGTAATATTTATTTAATAAAATAATAATCTAAAAGAATATCCAAATAATATTCATTTAATAGACTCATCTTTAGAAGAATATTCGAAATAATAGTCGATAATCAATTCGACTCTGAATGAATATTGAGAAATATTATTCGTTGAATAGTTACGTTCAAATAATTATTTGAAATAAGGATCATTAAATAAATAATCTCGAACGAATATTCAAATAATATTCGTCGCCTGAATAATAGAAAATATTTACTTAAATATTTTCTTCCGAGGTAATCTCGATATATCAAGGAATATTGACTCCCGGTCTATATTCGATTAATAAGATGTATATGCCCTTCTATGAGGGTCTTACAATCCCCGGCTTATAACTGATATCTAACTATCTAGCTTATAAGCCAACAATAACATTCAGGGAACAAGTATATCAATTCAACTTGAAAGTAGGCATGCATGCAATGGCATATGTATATCAGCAATCATATATATATATATTTATTCAATCACAACAACAGCCTAAAAGAAGGGAATTGAAACTTGCCTGGTAGTCGAGTACGGTAAGGGGTAGTGGTAGCGGGTCCCGGTTCAGCCTGGTGATCTATAAATAGCCAAGGCATTCGGGATTAATCACTTAACATATTAAAAGTTAAGTTATACTTAAATCGAAACACGTTCTCGAGTTATCTCGTTATACCCCTTTTAGTGGATTACTTATTATCACTGATCCGACCCGACATTCGTTCGTTAATACGACATGTCACTGCACTTATACTTGGGACATACTTGAGTCATATGAGTTCTAAGGTTGATCGTTACGAACCAATATTATACTCCGAGTTTTATCGCCCGTTTTCTAAGTGTTTTACCAAAGTTATAAAAGAGTCGTCTTTTAGGGGTTTGTTCGCGTTTAACCTTGACTCGAACATTTTTAATAAATCGAAAAATGCTCTTTTTGACATACGGTTTTCTTTCACACCTTCCTTCTTACCCCTAGTATTTATTTACCAAGATTCTCCATGACGTTACATAGATTACGAGGGTTCAATTTCAGTTACGAACTTTCATTTACGGATTCGAACTACTTTTAGTAATTTGGTCATAAATCCTAAACCGTAAGTCCGTTTCACGTGATCTTTATATCAAAACGAAGCTTAGAGCATTACCTATCCTATCATGGCAGATAAGGTCTCTGTACAGTAGGGGTTCGACATGGAAAATGGCATACAAAACATGGTATTGTAAAATCGGGCATTATAACGGCTGTAAATCGAATATCTATCAATTTCGAATCTTCCCATACACATAGCATCCAACCCAAACAACATATACATGAGTTATATACATGAACTGAGGCCAAGCAATGCCTTTCCGTTCATCTAGCTATTTACATCATTAATCCAAAATCCATACATAATCATGCTTATGACTTTAACATAACCATAACTAAGTTATAACTATCATAAACATGCTTAAATCTCAAACAAGGGTTAGGGTTTCAAGAGCTTTATACCTTCCTTAGATAGTGATATAGCCTTACTAAGCCTTGTATGGTCCTTAGGAGTGATTATGCTTGCTATATCAACCATGAAAAATCAAGAAACCAAGTTAGTTCAAGAAGAACACTATTCATGCTCCTCTTGAATGATTTATTTGAATATGGAAATGGATGAGTTTGAAGCTAAGATTTTGAGGAGATAAGTTTTATGAAATGTAAGACTCACCTTAATTATTTCAAGAACAAACAATGGTGGGAAGGTTGAGTTTGGATTTTGAATTAAGGGGTATGGCCGAATGCTTCTTTGCAAGGGGGGGGGGAAGAGTTGCTTTGCTCTTTTGATTTTTTTGTGTTTTAATCTCCTTTACTCTCATCCACTTACAACATAATATCTTGTAAAAGTCACTTTAATAAAGTGGTGAGGTGTTGGATGATCAAATGGCAAGACATGTGTTGGTTTTGTGGTGGTTAAAGCTTAACTAGGTAGTTACTTGCTAAGTACTTAGTTCTTCCTCTAAGTTGCTAGTTCCTTGCTTCTAGTTTAGTTACTAGATATTTATACTAGTAGCTTGCACAAGACTCTTGCTTCCTCTGCTTGTTTCTGTGTCCGGTTATTACCCGTTTCGATTGATCGTTCGTGAGAATATTTCACGGATTTCTAATTAGGGTTTACCGGGAATCCTCTTTAATATTAATACTTTCATTCTCCATCTTTCATTCTAACTTTCCATTTTATATTCCTTTAATCCATTCGTTAAATACTTAAGGCTATCAGTGTCCAGGGAACTCTCGGAGAAAATAAAAGTGCGGTTTTTCAGAATCCGACAGCTTTTACATACACTTATTTTCCCCCTAGATCACTAATACGAACTCGGAAATCCGTTCCGAATACTTCTATATAGTGTCGTCTCATATTATTATATACTCCCACCAAAACACTATTCATTCTGTATTCTTTACTTGTTCTCTTAGGGTTGTATAATTGTCCGTATTCTCTTTCGATCGTTCCTTAACCTTTTTACGGAACTACTGGATTAATCGTTATCGATCTGGATGACATGAGAGTATTCTCTTACTTGAAGTTGCCATATCTTATTCCCTTAGAAGATAGATTATTCTTACCTATGTTGTCACCCTTTAGCATTCTTCAAGACATAAACATAATAAAGTCGAATTCCATTCATTCTTTCCCAATTATCAATTATTACACTGTAGCCATATCCACTATTCATTCTTACATCATTAAATACATAAAAGTTTTAATTCCACCCAAAATCTGGGTTCTTACAGATACTCTCAGGAGGAAGGAATTGATTATGATGAAACCTTTGCCCCTATAGCAAGATTAAAAGCAATCAGAATGTTTCTTGCATTTGCAGCTCATTCAAAGTTCAAGGTATACCAAATGGATGTAAAGAGTGCTTTTCTAAATGGCAAGCTTGATGAGGAAGTGTATGTGGAGCAACCACTTGGTTTTGTTGATCCAAAGTTTCCAAATCATGTCTACAAACTTGACAAGGCACTCTACGGAATGAAAGGCATATGATGTAGCCTATTTGTATTTCGAGGATACAACTAAACTTAAACAAGATTGTAATAGTAAATAGTATATAGACTGTCACAAGGAATCTTAGATTGTATTATCTGTCAGTAGAAAAAGATCAAGGTCAATCGACAGACTTGAGGAATTACTACATTGAAAGAAGCTCAGACATCTGTTCAAGCCTCAGTGGATTATTCGTTAAGAAGTGTATTCGTTTAAAGTGACAGAGATTTCAAAGGTGATAGAGTCAGTACAGAAGAATTAAAGAGAGAGAGACAGGAGAAAAGAAAAGGAACCACATCATAGAGTCAAAAATAAAGAAAAGCCGTTGGTGTTAGTCGTCGCTCATGAACCAGACCGTGCATCGAGCGTCAGCAGAAAAATCAGTGGTAATTCTTTATTACTTTCAGTGGTTCGAGAAAAGATTTTAGTTGTCAAATGATTATTATTAATTCTCATTTAATTAATATAATTCTGTAATTGATTTAATTAATAAATTCATTCATTCTGAATTAATTTATTAAATTAATTATCATATTTGAATTAATGATTTAATCTTAATTGATTTAATTAATTAATGATTTATTCATTAAGTGATTAAATTAATTAATTGATTTTAAAAGAAAACAAGTGGGCTGAGTGTTTTATACTGATGGGCTGCTTGGTGGGATTTTTAATTCAAGGCCAAATTATTTAGTACAAGTAAAGGGGTTGGATTGTGTTGCTGTTGGGCTGGTTTAACGAAATAAAAAATAGGAAGTGAAGGAAGTTGTTGTCGGCAAGGAATAAACAAAATGAATTGAAAAAAGAATAATTCACAAAGTTAGCAGAAGCTCAGCTCAGCTGTCGACGCACATGGTGCTGTCGCCCAAGTCACTACTCGCCTACACAGCGCGTGCGTGCCACGCGCCCGAAGGCCAGCTAGAAAATGCTGCGCGTGTCCAGCAACTCCATGTCCTACGTCTGGTCTTCGTCTTGGCGGTACTGAAATCAGTTGTTGGTCTTAATAATACAATTCTTCAATTGTATTAACGACAGTCTTATTAATCAACTGTGGTCTTAACGAAGGTCTTAACATCACTAGAGGTCATAATGAATTGTCTTAACAATTCATTTTTCAACGAAAAGAGACAGAAGTCTTATTAAAGATCAAGGCGGCCAGAAGATCAAAAATCACTTTAACATAATATCTTTCAGATCAAAAAAAGGCCCAGCAGCTCTCAAACTCCCTCTTCTCAAACACGAACTGCAAGAGTTATTTTAATTCAAAGAAAATCAAGTTCTTAGCCTTTGTAATATTTTATCTGGTAGAACTTGATCATTTGTATCTCTTGTGCTATTAGCGAGTTTTTACTCCTAATCTATATGTCGATTTTTATTAACAAATCTAGAAAAGTTCATGTCGAATTTTCTAATTTGTTTTTATTAGTGAGATATTGCTCTGTACTGTATTTGTAACAACCTCTTAAATTTAATATAATTTTATATTTAATTTGAATTTTGTTTCATTTAAATTTCCGCATCAAATTTGTTATTGGATTAAATATAAAATCCATCCGAACAAATTTCGACAGAACAGTACTGTTTGTATTCAACCGCCCCTTCTACAAACAGATTGGACCTAACAATTGGTATCTGAGCCGTTTGATTGATATACAAATCAAGATCCTATCTTTATTCAATTAAAAATCAAGCTCAAATTTTTAACTCACTTAAAAATTCATCATGACTTCGAAAGCCATTGTGAAGATACGTATCTTTGACAAATATAATTATGATATGTGGAAGAATAAAATGGAGTTGTTTCTAGATGTTACAAATCCCAAATATTTAAGTGTTTTAAAAAAAGTACCTAAAATTCCTGTGGTCACTGAAACAGAAGTTGTTATTGAAGGAGAAGTTGTAATTCCTGGTAGAACCTATGAAAAGGACCCTGCTTCCTTTACTCCTGATGAAAAGGAGGATGCTGGACTGGATAAAAACTTAAGACTCATCCTAATAGATTCCCTGGATGCTGTGATGTATAGCCATGTGATGAATTGTAAAACTGCTAAACACATGTGGGAAACTATTGAAACCATTAATGAAAGAACGGATGAAGTCAGGGAGAACAGACTTGAGAACTTAACCTCTGAATATGAACACTTCAGATCTGGCCCTACTGAAGGCATTCAAGAAGTGTTTGAAAGGTATAATAAAATAATCAACAATTTGAAAATCCATGGCAAGAACTATACACAAAAGGAGATTAACCGAAAGTTCTTGCTGACTATGCCTACTCACCTAGAACATAGGATAACAGCCATTAGAGAATCCAGAGACATGAATCAAATTACAGTTGAAAGGATCTTCGGCATTTTGAAAACCTATGAGTTGGAACAAGTTCAACAGAAAGAGATTCATAGTAAAGGTAGGGTTGCAAGTTCGTCTATAGCTCTAGTGGTTGAGACTATAAGGGAGGCAGAAGCTAAGGTTGTTCGACATCACGTCTCAGACAAGGAACAGATTGAAGTGGAACATGGTCAGACACTAGCTAATCAGGATGGTGGAGAATTTTACTCGTTAGAAGAATTGGATCAGTTGGAGGATGAATCCATAGCACTCATGGTGAGACAATTTGGAAACTTTAGATTCAGAAGAAATCCCAAGTTTAAGTTCAAATCTAACTACAACAGATTCCAGCAAGGAGGTTCTTCCTCAAGTAGCACAAGGGGTGGCTACCAAACTAGGATGGTAGACAGAAGCAGGATCAGGTGTTTTAAATGCAATGAAATTGGACACTTTGCAACTGAGTGTCATCAACCTGAACAAGATGCAAGGACAGAGTATGAAATTGCTAGACTAGTTCTATTAAACACTGATCTTGAAAATGAAGTGTTAGAAATAAAAAAAGTGCATGTTAATCAAGATCAGCAAAAAGAGGAAATAACACGACTTAATCAAAGGGATAAGTCTTTAGTGGAAGTAGTGTCTAAACAACTTGCTAAAATTGCTAAACTTGAAACCAAGGTTAGTGCTTTCTTTAATTCTGTTAAAACTTCTAAAGAGTTTTTCAATAAACAAGATGTAGACCGAACCGTAGGAATAGGGTTTGGCTACAACGAGGCTATTGGATTATTAGGCATAAATACCCCTAACCTTGTTAGTGCTAAAGAAAGGGGAACACCACATGTGCTTAAGGATGTTCAGGATCATCTCTTTAAGAAGTCCGTTGCAGAACCTCCAAACTTCACTTCTATCATTATTCAGGAGGAGATGCGTACTGAGGACATTGCCAATGGGAATGTCCAGCTTAATGTAAAATCTGTTAAGGACATTAATCCCAAGAATGTTCATTCTAAACAAGGTGTGCCTAAGGAACTAGTTAATGTTGTTGAGTCAACCAGTTCTTCTAAAACTGGGCTAGGTGGTAATAAGTTGAAAAAAAACAATAACATGTCTAACATGCATACCATGCCTATTATTGATTCTTCTCATAAAGCATGTGGTGTTGTCAATTGTATGTCTTGTGCTTTTAATGTTATGTCTGCTTACTTTAATGGTAATCATGCATGTGCTAATAAGACTGCTCCTCGATAACATATGAATAGAAATAAATAAGTTAGATCAAAGACTGCTAATTCTCCTCATGTTAGGAGAGAGACATTTGTACCAAAGCCTAAACAAAGTTTTATTAAGGCTGGTTACAAGGTCAAATGTCCAGTCATTGAAAAGAATGTTATTGCTGCTAAAGAGACATGGATACCCAAGATAAAACAAAAGATTGTCAAATCTGTTTATAGGGTTAAATGTCAATTGATTAATGATGAAATTGGTGTCAAGGTCAAGAATGTGGTTTTGCCTGACAAAGGCCAATTTTTCAAGTACTCTGGACCCAACCAAGCTTGGGTCTCGAAGAAAGTTTAACCATTTTAGCATTGCAGGGTGTGTAACAGGTAGATCATGTTATGTGGATTCTGGACAGTGGATGTTCAAGGCATATGACCGAGGATAGAGCCCTGCTGTCAAGAGTGGTGAAGGTATCTGGCCAAGTGGTATCCCTTGGAGATAACAGCAAGGGTATGACCCAGGGTCATGGCTATTCAATAGCTAGGAATGTTGTCAGTAATAAAGCATCTTTAAAAGATGAAGAGCCTACTATTCGAGGATTAAGGAAAGTAAACTTATCTGTAGCTGACATGGAATCTCAATCCAAGGTGAAGTCAATACGTCTAATCTAAATCTTCATCAGACACGAGTTTAGCTATAACTTAAGAAGGTCTCTCACCTGAATGTCAAATCGAATCAGTATAGGAGACTGCCTCATCTGGAATTATAGTAAAATGAAATTATGAGGCATGTCATAATGGGACGTCAAATAAGCATCACACAGAAGTTTTACATCAAAGAAAAATATACTTTAGTGGTGATGACTAATGACTTCTCTCAACAAACAAGTTGTTGTTCAGACAATCTGAAGACAAGACACCACTGATGGTGATTGATCACATCTAAAGATTGGCAGGAAGCAAAACTGACTATGACAACTTGAAGGTCAAATTACAGGGGTAAATCCAACGATTGGTGTCCTGGATGATTTATGCACCTTCAAGAGTATTAATCATGAAGCAATAAATATTTTGCTACTGACGTGATCGAACCCTGATCAGTAAGAAATATAGGAAGACCGCACAAGTATGAAGGAAATTGTTTTGTAATGATAAATAAAACTGAGCATCATGGCAATGGAGTTTGCAGCCTACAGGGTGATTGTTATTAATCAACAGAAGGTGATTGAAAGTCTTAGTGATGTTCAACAACTTCTAGCTCCCAGCTGTCAATGGTGATGGTGATTCAGACCCAAGCAATGTCAACATAGAGAATCTTCATGTAAACCCTGCAACAGCTTAGGGGGAGCAAAAGAAGGATCATTTAGTCAACTCAACACCACATTGAAAATCATAGGACACTATGAGAACATGTCTGCCAAGACAAAGAATGTTGACTCAATTAATTCTTTGTCCTAGTTCTTAGTGTTCCTAATGGTGGAAGTAAAAGACTAGCAGAGCTTCAAGTACCAATGACTATTTCTTTAGTTTTCTTTCAAAAGAAACTAAGAAAGCTACAAAGGCTCTGAAAGATCCAGATTGAGTGATTGTAATGCAAGATGATCTCAATCAGTAAAAAAAGCAGATTGTAGGGAAGCTGGTATCCAGACCAAACAAAAAGGCTCTAATTGGTACAAGGATAGCCAGAAGTCTACTAACTGGATGTCAAGGCATTGTTATGAGGGACAAAACCAAACTGGATGCAATGTTACAAGCTGATAAGATAGTATATCTGAAAAGAAGCACCAGTGACAAGACTTGAGGATATCAGGCACCTGCTGCACATTCAAGATAATAATAAACATCTGGGCCTACTGAATCTGGATGCTAGAGGAATGTGAACAAGTGCACTCCTGGTTGGTGAGTTAATGGAAGATCTCTACAGGTTAGTATAACTGGTATCCTCACTCAAGCAAGCATGGAAGACATGGTATGACACCCTAACTATAATTTAATATTTGGTATCAATCTTAAACTATTGGTATCTTTTAACATTTGGTGTCATATATATATAGAACTCTTTACATCTTTTGGCACAAACATAAATGATTTATATGTGCAACGATATCTTGTTTATATTATATGTTGGTCTACTAATTATAAATTGGTATCAATATATTTGCTGTTTTGATGTTGGTAAAGTTGCAATTCTTTTGATTTACTTTAGTAAGCCCAAAGAATAATGACAATTAAAGTAAGTCAAGGATCTTTTATTTCTGTTCAGAAGATTCTAGACCTGTCAAGACTCTCTGCCAACACATCACTATAGCTGGCTTTTGAACTATTAGTTTGGACCTAACAAGTTTATAATCAAAAATCTTAAGCTAGACCCAAATATGAGGAAATGGCACTCTAGAGATATTTGACCCAACAAGTTCAGGATCTAATAATTAGGACCTAATCAGGCTATAGAGGAATCATCAACTCATTATCTTATTTCAATTGATAATAGATCACTTACATACATATTATATTCTCAATATGCAATTGTGCAAGGCCCCAAGTGGAACCTAGAGAATCTATTCTTGTAGTTATTACAATTGATTTTCAGATGTCTTCAGTTGAACCCAAATCTACGGAGATGATACCTAGACACCAGTTCTGACATGTTTTGCTGCATAGAGACAGATCAAATGAGTTGTACGAAAGCAGGAGAACACAAGGATACAACTTCATCTCCAACAACTCTGTGGAACACTCAAGGCTAAGCATCTTGCATAAGGTATCAATTCTTTTGAGAGAACATGTTTTCAGTTAAGAATAACTTGCAGATACGTTTACTAAATCACTTGATGAAATTAATTATTCAAGACTGGTTTGTAAACTTGGGATTTTATTAATGCTATATGATTTGTAAATCCCATCTGTTAAGTAATTCTTAAGTAAGCTCACAAATATTCAATTGTCCGTATTGAAAGGACTTGTAATTTTACTATTAGTAATTCTAAAACGAGTTTACAAGTATTCAATTGTCAGTATTGAAAGGACTTGTGAATTCATTGTAAGCAATTCAGAAACGAGTTCATAAGTATTCAATTGTCCGTATTGAAAGGACTTGTGAACTTATTTACATCCAGACCTCACGCTGAGAATTATCTGTTGAATGATCGCCATGTGTATGATTGCAATATATTTTAGTGGTGATTATTTAAAGATAATTTAAATACTTAAATGCTAATATCTAACTTATAGAGATTTAGTATTTATTTATTTAATTATTTACTTTGATTAATATGAGTTATAGAACCTGAAGCAATTCAATTTAGTATTTGCTCTGTACCTCATATATCAAAATAAATCTGAAACTTAACTAATTTGGACCTAATCTGTGTTGGTCTTTAATTAGTTGTGAGATGTTAATTCTAGTTGTTGTGGAACGAAAAGTAGGGTGTATTTACTGCATATTTAATGCTAGGGTTTATGGAAGCTTCGAGCTTTAATGGCTAATCAAGTGTTTTGTGACTTAAATCAGGTCCTCACAAGATGCCTACGTATCTTGCAAATATCAAGAATCAAGCCAAAAAACGTAGTTCTGTTTGTGAAGGAACAGGTCCTTATATAGGTGATGAAAACCCTAGAATTAGGGTAGCATTAGGATACTTGGTGGACAAGTCATAGCTTTGGCCCACTTCTAGATCCTTCCATAAAGGAGGTGGATAAACATTGGAGTTGTATGCCTTGGAGGCTATTCCAAAAGTGATTTGATTCCATATTGGACTCGATATTGGAGTTTCATATTTGGCTGATTTATTAATTACGAATTTACTATCATTATTAAGGTTTTGGGCCTCGTAATTTGGGCTTTGGCCTTGGACCAACTTAGATTTATTTAATACAATATTAAATATGTCTCTAGGGCTTACATTCAGCCCATATCATTTGCCCCCCAACTTCTAAGAAAACTGATCAGGTTTTCATTGAAGTTAAAAGAGTTCATATATACTAGTGTTTCACAGGTATCGTCTTGAATGCAAAGTGTGGAGCGGCTTACACATTTGCGATGATTTTCCTTATTCGAGGCTAATCAATTTTAAGTCATACAGAAAATGATAAATAATTTTCTCGCATTTATACTCACAGCTTTCTTGCATCTTTTCGTCAAAAATTTTTAGGGCATACAGGCTTTGAAAATGATCTCGCAATTTTCTGCAATTTTTTTTTACCTTTGTCCTGCACTGAGGTCGTGACGAGGTGGCCAGGTCGTGAAGCCTGCGACTTCAGCTTTCGACCTGGAATGAGGTCGTGTATGGTCATAAAGACGTCCTGGTCGTGACCACTTCGACCTCAATTCATGACATGGATTGAGGTCGTGCAAGGGCACCGAATAGAGCAGGTCGCGAGATTGTCTACCTATTCCTACGAGCTAGAACGAGATCGCATAAGGTCCTTATAATAGCCTCGTCGCGCAATCTGCGACCTCACCCTACGAGGTGATTCGAGGTCGCCCATGGCCTTCAAACGAGCCTGGTTGTAAGAACCCCAAATTTTGGATATAATTAAAACTTTTTATTATGTACTGAGGTAATGGTGAATAGTGATTATGACTACGAGGTAACGATTGAGATAATGAATGAAAGGAATAGATTTGGATTCAAATGTTTATATGCCATGAAGAATACTATTGGTTGACACTTTAGATAAGAATTATCTATCTCCTAGGGAATTGAGATTTGATAATTCTAAAGGAGAAGATTATTCTTATGTCATCCAAATCGATATCTGTTATTGGTCCAGTGGGTCCGTAAAAAGGTTAAGGAACGATCGAAAGAGATCAGGGACAATTGTACAACCCTAAGAGAATAAGTAAAGGATAAAGAATGAATAGTGTTTTTGGTGGAAAAGAGAATATTATGAGACGACACTGTATAGAAGTATCGGAACGGATTTCCGAGTTCGTAATAGTGATCCAGGGGGAAAATAAGTGTATGTAAAAGCTGTCGGATTCTGAAAAACCGCACTTTTATTTTCTCCTAGAGTTCCTTGGACATTGATAGACTTACGAATTTAACGAAGGGATTTAAGGAATATAAATTCGAAAGTTAGTAAGAAAGATGGAGAATGATAGTATTAATATTAAGAAGATTCCCGGTAAACCCTAATTAGAAATCCGTGAAATATTCCTCCGAACGATCAACGAATTGAGCAATAAACGGACAAAGAAACAAGCAGAGAGTCAAGACATAGTCATGTGCAAGTGGGTAAAGGCATGTAACCAAGCTAGTTACAAGTTAACTAGCATCATTACAAAACTAACCAAACACTTAGCTTACAACACACACCTTACCACAAGAATGCAACACTTGTCCACTTAATTAGCTCATCCATGACCAAAGCACTTTAATAAAGTGGCTTTAGGCTAGATATTATCCATACAAACAAAATAATGCAAGATTAGATGCAAGCAAGACCAAACAACTCCATTTCTCTCCATTTTGAACAAACTGCCCAGCAAAACCTCCTCCAAGAAGAAAATTCATATCTCCATTTCTATCCATGATAAAATCACAAAATTTTAACCATAGCTTCTCCACTCCATGGACAACATTCGTTCAAAATTTAATGGCAATCTAATGAGTGTAACCTAGTCAAATACCTTTCCCAAATTGAAGAAACCAAACTGCCTGTTCTTGACAGTTTTCTATAACGATTTTCAAACAGCCATAACTCCTTCATTACTTAATGGAATTTGGTGTTCTTTAGCTTGTTGGAAATCTGGTTAGATGCTCTACAACTACCCTTTAGAAGCCTTGTCCAGAAAAGCATGGTAAGGGCCTCGTTTGTGCAGATCTTTGAACTGATGAATAATAACCTTCATAAACTAACTTTGATTTCTTGTTTTGTTTGGATGATCTAAGCAATCCTAAGGCTATACAAGGACAAACCAAGGCTTAGTCATGTATTAGGATACTCCAGGGAAGGTATAACGCTTAAGAAACCCTAGAACTTATTTTGAGTTTTTGTGATTATTGGATTAGTTTTGATGATGATGTGGTTTTAAGCATATAAGCATGATTATGTAGTTGATTTAGTTCATTTAGCCATATAATGATTAAGAGGATGAGTTGAGATGTTCCTGGACTTATGAGGTGTATATCATGAATGTAAGATGTTTGGTTTGCCCGGTGTGGCTTGGTTGAATTGTTATGATTTTTAGAACGTTCGATATATAGCCGTCATAATGCCGAATTTTTGTTAACACTTAAAAACCGAGCATGACAGTAAATATAATTTCCTGACCTTGATAATATTATGACTGGTCCTTGTAAATCTCGAGCCATAGATCGTTTTGGCGCAAACATTCCGACTTACGGTTTAGGAGTTATGGTCAAATTACTAAAATTGGTTCGGAACCGTAAATAAAAGGCCGTAACTTCAATTGAACCCTCGTAAAGCATGTTACTCAGTGGCGAATCTTGGTAAATAAATACTAGAGGTCATAAGGAAGGTATGAAAGAAAACCACATGTTAAACGGATCATTTTCCGATTTTATAAAAATGTTGGAATCGAAGTTAAACGCGAACGAACCCCTAAAAACCCGCTTGGTTATAACTTTGGTAAAACACTTAGAAAACGAAGGATAAAACTCGAGGTATAATCTCGGTTCGTAATCGATCGACTTTAGAACTTATACGACTTAATTATATACCAAGTGTGGGTATGATGACATGTCGTAATAACGAACAAATGTCGGATCGTATAAGTAATAAAAAGAGTTACACTAAAAGGTGTATAACGAGATAATTCGAAAACGTGTTTCGATTTTAGTGAAGTTATACCTAGACTTTTAAAATGTGTTAAGTGGTTAATCTCGAATGTTCTGATTGTTTTTAGATCATCGAGCAGACCCAGGACACGCTATCTCCACCCACACCTGATTACCAGGCAAGTGTTCAAAACTTTGAACCTATTGTTGTGATAATATATATATATGTGATTGCCATTTTACGTATGCCATAACATGCATTCCTATTGTCAAATTATATAATGATACATGTTCCCTGAATTGATATTGGCTTATAGACTAGATACGAATTATCAGTTATAAGCCGGATTGTTTGGATAAGACCCTTAGCGAAAGGCATATGATATTCATTCTTAAATATAGACCGGGAGTCGGTATTTTGAGATATAGATAGTCGTGGAAACCCGGAGGGATTCCAACGACAGATTATTATTTATCTGAGGAATGTTATTATTAAACGTTATTTATATTCCCATAAAGTATCAATTACTTGGAAACATTTCGAGGAATGTTATTCAAGTGTTATCTCAGTCGAGAGATATTAAATGAATGTTAGTTTCGAATATTCATTTAGAGTTGATTATTTAATAAATATTATTTTGATATTCATTAGAATGTTATTTATTAAATGAATATTACTTTCGAATATTCATTTAAGGTTTTATGTACTTGATGAATATTATTTTAAAATATTCATTGGAAGTTCTATTTACTTAAGGAATATTATTTCGATTATTCCTTTAAAGTTTTGATTACTAAATGAATATTATTTGGATATTCTTTTAGAAGATTATTTATTAAATGAATATCATTTTCAAATATTCATTTAAGGTTTGACTTATTTATTGGATATTATTTTAAATATTTATTGGAGTTTAATTATTTAATGAATATTATTTTGAATATTCATTTAAGGAGGGATTTATTTAGTAAATAATTCTATATATTCATTCGAGGATTACTTACGAGCAATATTATGAGTTAATAATATTCCGTAATTATTATTGAGTAAATAAATATTCTTGGAATATTTATTTAATTCTTTTAAATTCTTTTTAAAATGATTTATATTATTCGGAGATTATCTTTCACCTCCAGATATTATGTAAAATATTTTGGAGTCTTTTTACGACTATTTTATCAAGGAAAGGTTCCCAACTCTTTATTTTTCATTTAAATCTATCTTAAAAGGATTTAAATGCTCGTTCAAACTTCCATATTATAGGGGAACCTACTTGAGCAATGTTATTTATCTTGTTGAGTTCCCGGTCATAATTTATCCTTTTCACTCGCAACTTGGTTGCTATGGACTCATTAAGTCTGTGTGTACCTTCTCATCATTCGAGGGGTAAGATTGTTGGAACAAGTTGATATCCATTAACAAGCAAAAGCTTGGGAAATGTTGGTGAATTTTCCTTTCCAACTAGATACGACTACTTTGTGGAGTCTTATCAACAAGTATTTCACTTGGGGAAGGGAGGACAAACTCTACATGTCAATGCTGTGGATTTATTCGAACTAGGAGTCGTGTGTAAGAGGCCGAGTCGCGCGGTCCATCACAAGGCCTAACCATTGGCCATGGAGTTACTATTAAAGGCAATCTACAAGTGGAGCTATCAGTTCTTCCTTCTACCGGTAGTAAACCATATTGGGCTGTACCATCCCCGACTGATCATCAGGGAGTGGGACAGCTGGCGCGTGATAACTCCAGTATTGGTAGGGCTGTAATGAACCGATACACTCACGAACGGTTCGGTGTTCGGTTCGAAAAAAGCTCGGTTCGGGTTCGGTTCGATTCACAAACGAGTCGATCTTGAACATGATTTATGGATCGATTTATAAACGAGCTGAACTTGATCATGGTAAAGTTCGACTCGACAGCTCGCGAACAAGATCGATTAACGTGCTCGTGAACATAGTTCGTGAACATAGGTCACGAACGTGTTCATGAATAAGTTCGATAATGAGCTCGTTAACATGATCGGTATACGAGTTCATTAGCGGTTCATAAACAAATTTGATAATTAATCTCGTATATATAATATATGTTTAATTAGAATATACTTTCGAAACTCTTATTAATTGTACACCACTAATTAGAATATGTTATATGTTATTCTAGATATTATAATTGTTTATTTTATAATTTTGATTAATAATAATAATAATAATAATAATAATAATAATAACAACAACAACAACAACAACAACAACAACAACAACAACAACAACAACAACAACAACAACAACAACAACAACAACAACAATAACTCAGTCTTGCAATTAGTATAACTAGTTTATATTTGTCAAAATATGTTATCAAATTAAATATTACATTATTTTAAGTGCATATTTTTAATATTAAAC
This sequence comes from Saposhnikovia divaricata, assembly GCA_036435485.1. Classification (NCBI taxonomy): domain Eukaryota; kingdom Viridiplantae; phylum Streptophyta; class Magnoliopsida; order Apiales; family Apiaceae; genus Saposhnikovia; species Saposhnikovia divaricata. The sequence goes on along the minus strand of CM071595.1, from coordinate 59,766,770 downwards.
TAGTCAACTTTTAAGTAGATTACAAGTTTCTCGTTAAATATTTATAAGAATATGTTTCTCAAATATTTAAGATTTATTCGTTAGTACAAATGTACAATTTCGTGAACGGGCTCATGAACAAGGTTAATAAGTTGTTCGAAGTAAAAGTTCGTGAGCAAGCTCATGAGACATATTCATGAGTTGTTCGTGAACCATTCGCGAACAACATTTTTTCTTAACGAGCCGAGCTCAAACACATTTTTTAGCTCGATTCAAGTTCGAGCTCGAGTTCGATAATTTCTTAACAAACGATACATGAACATTCTAAAGTTCGGCTCGGCTCGGCTCATTTACACCCCTAAGTATTGGTTCATCTCCCAAATTGGGAATTCCATGCAACACGTATCGAAAAGACTTCTTTCAGGTTGACGGTGTCTTCCGCAACACGTATCGAAGAGACTTCTTTCAGGTTGTAGGACTTTGAAAAATGTTAATAACTGGAATTGCAATATTTTCCTTGCAAGTTCCTCTTTATATGATAAATGATAATATCTTTCTTATTTTGACTTAGCAGATATTTCCAAAAAATAAATACTTTAAGTTACCTTGTAACTTCATCGTTCATATTATACTGGCATCATTTCCGTAAATGCATGGCATATGGTTTGAAAGATACTTTTGAACTGTTATTATTATTGTTCAGTTAAACATTATTGTTGGTGGGCTAGTGCTCACCCTTGATTTATTATTATATCACAACAACAGCTAGACCAGATGACTCGCACAAGGCGCACTCGACGCTGGCGGGGACGATGAGACTACCATAGCCGAAGAGAAAGCTATTGGTAGAATAGATTCATTCTTTCAGTACCAAATATATGGGCTGGTATGACTTATGATAATGGATGGCAAAGAGTATGTATTCACATTGTAATTCTTTTTGGATTATAAGAACTCATAATGTGCTTAATAATATTTGGTAGTTACTCTGATTTCATCTCTGGGACTATAACGGGTGTATTTTATGTTATTGTTTTGGGTCACAAGGTTGTATTTAATGTTTATGTTGAATTGTGGATGGGAATTGAGACGGTAACGACCAGATCCCTGACCCCGGATCTGGGGGTGTTAAAGAAATGGTATAAGAGCGTACGTTATAAACCCCAGAGATGAGGCGACGTTAAAATAATGAATTCACTAAGATAATAAGAACTCTTGCCAAGTTCATAGTCGGACTACTTAATGTAGTGATGACATATAAAACCCTTATGGGAACTCTTAAGTATCATGATAGTAACTTAGCTCGATATCGTATCGACGAGGACGGCGACAGACCTTGAGGCATACGAGCAGCAGCACGATGATGCTTTATTATATGCTGAAGATTAGCGGGTAAATTCAATATAGTACCCTACTGGAGACCCGGAAGAGGTTCCAGCAGATAAGGAAAATCCTGTTAGGATAAGGAGCTTACCCTCGAGGAATGAGGGCTGCAGCCAGAAAGACTGTGATGATTAAGATATGGTGTTCAGAAAAGTGAGCATAAAGAACTAAGCTACTAGTAAGAGAACTAAAGATTCGTGTTGAATTCATAGCCGGACTACTGGATGTAGTACCAGCGAGTAAGACGGATTAGAAGAATTACTTGAGATCTTATACGGGAATAGACGAGAATCCTCAGAGACTTTCATATTAACGAAGAAAGAGCTAGAGGGATATATGATTATCAAAGACATCGATATAGGACGAGGAGCAGAGTCCCTAGGAATAGTTGAGAAGAGGCAGTAAGTGCCATATCATTTGATAAATGAATAAGTATGAATATTGTCAGTAATAATTCGCCATGAGAAGGCAGATGTCATAGGTTGCAATTTATGGAACCAAATTGAGGTTGATGAAGTTGTTTTATTCAGGAAAATGTCCATTTTATGAATGAATCGGTTAGAAAGTGAAAACATTGGGAAGTGACAGCATGATTGGATAAAGTTATATAAGAAAGTAGTAAGCAAGACAATGATCTCAGAACCTACCGGAAGATAAGACTAGTGAGTCAAGATGAACTCGTAATGAGACTATTGTCAGAGACTAAGTATAGGGTTAATTTAACTCAGTGAAATGATGAACCAGAAACGTTAGATGCATGTGATTCAGAGGAATATTAAATTCTTTCTTTTCTTTGAATGGATTATAGTAGTTACCTTAAGTTTACTCCGACGCGGAATTATAACGGATCAAGTAATACGATCAGCAGTTAAAGAGAAAAATGTGAGAAAATCTTCCAGGAGCTAAAAGATGAAATTGTTAATGACCAAGAGTTGGCATTGTTTAATGGAAAAAGGAGACTTTGTGCTTCCAACGACGCTTCACATAAAAGATTAGGATGTGTGCTTGCGCAGCACGACAAAGTACTTGCGGATGCATTCGGACAACACGGTTCACCAGGTTCGGATGGCCTTAGTAGTGCCAATTTTTGTGGAACAACCAACTCCGACGGTAATGTTCCTTCTGATACTAGTGGTTAGGTAGACTGACATTGGGAAATATTGAATATCAGGACGTATAGGTATCAAGTTGTTGTGACAGGTTTCAGTTTGAAACTGTTTATTCCCTTCTAAGGGATGTTTATAATTGGTTCCTCTCCAGTGGTTAAACTTCCAATCTGATGACGATTATTTCGTTAATTATGACTGCTTACGGTTTACCTGCTTGGAGGTTCATAGAACTATTCTTCAGGTTTCGAAACTGGTCTCCTTAATGTTACCAGTAGATGGATAGATTGACCAAAATTTCCCTAATTTTGGGAAGAACTTCAACGAATTTTGGCAAAACTTGTCTTTCTGATTATCAGAGAACATCATGGAAGAGAGTAGAAACTTGGGCGAACCCCGTGAATTGGGTAAAGTAGCCGCTATATGGGTTGGTGGACAGACCCCGGTTATCGTGATTGATTGTAGAAATACAATGATGAAGTGAGATTGGACGAAAACAGGAAATGTAAGTAAGAAACCAGCGACTGAGAAACTCCGGGATTGACTTATGTGAAAAGGTTGTTATGCCAGGAATGGTAAGCTTGCGTGGCACGCGGGATTGATAAGAATAGTTGAAAAGATAAAAGTTGAAGAAAGGTGACCGGAGACGGTGCCGAGTAGTCGATTAAGACTCATATGGAGTAAAGTTTTGGAAAGGTAGAAAGGTATCAAAGAAGAAGGCACTATACCGACAATTGCTAGAAAAGTAATGCTATTAGCCAAACCCCTAAAATCATATATTTTTATTTTAGTGTGGCCAGTTGAGGCCAAGTCACAAGGATTATCAAGTGACTATACCAGCAATGAAAGGACAAAGCAGGGTTGCTTCTAAGTAAGCACCGACTGCAAGGGCTTCTGATATAACGGAAATATTAATGAGATCGTAGGAATCTTTGTAACACCCCTAAATCCGGGGTCAGGGATCTGGTCGTTACCGTCTCAATTCCCATCCACAGTTCAACATAAATATTAAATTACAACCTTGTGACCCAAAACAATAACATCAAACACACCCGTTATAGTCCCAGAGATGAAATCAGAGTAACAACCAAATTTTATTAAACACATTATGAGTTCTTACAACCCAAGAGAATTTTAATATAAATACATACTCTTTGCCATCCATTTACATGAGTCATACTAGACTATATACTTGGTACTGAAAGAATAAATCTATTCTACCAATAGCTTTCTCTTCGGCTCTGGTAGTCTCATCGTCCTCGCCAGCATCGAGTGCGCCTTGTGCGAGTCATCTGGTCTAGCTGTTGTTGTGATATAATAATAAAGCAAGGGTGAGCAATAGCCCACCAACAATAATATTTAACTGAACGATAATATATAACAGTTCAAAAGTATCTTTCAAACCATATGCCATGCATTTACGGAAATGATGCCAGTATAATATGAACGATGAAGTTACCAGGTAACTCAAAATGTAAATATATGAGGGAATATCTGCTATGTCGAAAATAAGCAAGATATTATAAAGAGGAACTTGCAAGGAAAATATTGCAATTCTAGTTACGAATACTTTTCCAGCTCTGCCAACAGTAATCATGTTGCAGGAAATAAATAAGTTTGGATGATGAACCAATGATGGAGTATTCACCGCGCCCGCTGTTCCAATCTTGATGATCAGTCAAGATCGTACAGCTCAAATTAGATTTACTACCGGTAGAAGGAAGAACTGACGGCTTTACTTGTCTACCGCCTTACTAGCTCTCCCAGGCCAACGGTTGGGCCAAAGGGGATGGACCGGCGCTACTCGGCCTCTTACACGACTCCTAGTTCCAATAGAATTCATGATTCTGAATGTAACGTTCGTCCCCCTTTCCCCAAGTATAATACTTGTTGATAAGACTCTACAAAGTAGTCGTATCTAGTTGGAAAGGAAAATTCACCAATAACTTCCAAGCTATTGCTTGGTAACGAACATCAACTTGTTCCAACAATCTTACCCCTCGAAAGATGAGAAGGTAAACACAGACTTAATGAGTCCATAGCAACCAAGTTGCGAGTGAAGAGGATAAATTATGACCGGGAAGTCAACAAGATAAATAACATTGCTCAAGTAGGTTCCCCTATAATATGGAAGTTTGAGCGAGCATTTAAATCCTTTTAAGATAGATTTAAATGAAAAAGAAAGAGTTGGGAACCTTTCCTTGATAAAATAGTCGTAAAAAGACTCCGAAATATTTTACATAATATCTGGAGGTGGAAGGTAATCTCCGAATAATATAAATTATTTTAAAAAGAATTTTAAAAGAATTAAATAAATATTCCAAGAATATTTTTTTACTCAATAATAATTATGGAATATTATTAACTCATAATATTGCTCGTAAGTAATCCTCGAATGAATATATGGAATTATTTAATAAATAAATCCCTCCTTAAATGAATATTCGAAATAATATTCATTAAATAATTAAACTCCAATAAATATTTAAAATAGTATTCAATAAATAAGTCAAACCTTAAATGAATATTTGAAAATAATGTTCATTTAATATTTACTCTATTAAATGAATATCCAAATAGCATTCATTTAATAAATAATCTTCTAAATGAATATCCAAATAATATTCATTTAGTAATCAAAACTTTAAAGGAATAATCGAAATAATATTCCTTAAGTAAATAGAACTTCCAATGAATATTTTAAAATAATATTCATTAAGTACATAAAACCTAAAATGAATATTCGAAAGTAATATTCATTTAATAAATAACATTCTAAAGAATATCAAAATAATATTCATTAAATATCAACTCTAAATGAATATTCAAAATTAACATTCATTTATTATCTCTCGACTAAGATAATACTCGCATAACATTCCTCGAAATATTTCCAAGTAATTGATACTTTATGGAATATAATAACGTTTAACAATAACCTTCCTCAGATAAATAATAATCTGTCGTTGGAATCCCTCCGGGTTTCCACGACTATCTATAACTCAAAATACCGACTCCCGGTCTATATTTAGAATGAATATCATATGCCCTTCGCTAAGGGTCTTACCAAAACAATCCGGCTTATTACTGATAAATCGTATCTAGTCTATAAGCCAATATCAATTCAGGGAACAAGTATCACAAAAACCAGAGTCACAATATAATTGGAAACAGGCATGCATGCGATGGCATATGTAAAACAGAAATCATATACATATATTATCACAACAACAGGTTCAAAGGTTTGAACACTTGCCTGGTAATTGAGCACGGGTGGGGGTAGTGGTAGGGTGTCCCGAGTCAGCTCGGCGATCTATAATAGTCAAGAAATTCGAGATTAATCACTTAACATTTTTCAAAAGGTTAAGTATTAACTTAAGTCGAAACATGTTTTTGAATTATCTCGTTATACCCCTTTTTAGTGTAACTCTTTTTATTACCGATACGATTTGACATTTGTTCGTCATTAAGACATGTCATCGTACTCACACTTAGTGTATACTTAAGTCGTATAAGTTCTAAATTTGATCGATTACGAACCAAGATTATATCTCGAGTTTTATCGCTCGTTTTCTACGTTATATCCAAAGTTATACTTTTTTTAAGGGGTTCGTTCGCGTTTAACCTAGATTCGAACATTTTTATAAAATCGAAAAATGATCCGATTCACATGAGGTTTTCTCTCACACCTCCCTTTTTACCTCTAGTATTTAATTACCAAGATTCGCCACTGACTTACGTATTTTACGAGGGTTCATTTTTAATTACGAATTCTCGGTTACGGTTTCGAACTACTTTTAGTAAACCGACCGTAACTCCTAAACCGTAAGTCCGTTTCACACGATCTTTATATCAAAACGAATCTTATAACATGATCTATCCTATCATGGCAGAAAACGAAGCCAAACAGGGAGTTACATGTTCTATCAAAATCGTTTTCTTAAGGTTAACGAAATTTTGGCATTACGACGGCTATAAATCGAACATTCCAAAAATCATAACAACAATACCAAGCCACACCGGGCATCTAAACAACTTGTAAACATGTTATTCATCTCAACAAGTCCAACAACGTATCACTTTACCAATATGATCATCATATCTCTTAAACTAACTTAATCAACTACATAATCATGCTTAAATGCTTAACATAACATCATAATCATATCTAAGCTAAAACCCACCAAGAACATGCTTGAAACTTAAGATTCAACCAAGGGTTTCAAGGGTTATACCTTCCTTGGAGAGTGTACTAGCCTTATAAAACCTTGCATAGTCCTTGTATAACCTTAACCAAGCTTAGATCATCCAAACAAATCAAGAGATCAAAGTTAGTTTCTAGAAATCACTATTCACCCTCATCTTCAATGATTTATTTGAAAATGGAAAAAGTGGAGATTGAAGCTAAGATTTCTAGGAGATCATTTTTATGAAATATAGAACTCACCATAAAAATTTGGAGGTCAAAAAATGGTTGGAAGCTTGATTTTGCTTCTTGAATTAAGCAAAAATTCGAAGTGGCTCTTTCAAGGGGAAAAACAGGGTGGCTTCTCGAATTTATTTACCCATCCAAACGATCTTCAAAAATTATGAAATTAAATACACAACTTCATCTCCATGTGTAGAAGCTCCGTGAATTTTTTCATGATTTTTAGATGAGTAGAACTAGGTGAAAAAAAATCGCCAAGACCCCTGCCCTGGAAAATGTAAACTGCTAGAAATGGGAGAGAAAAGAGAGAAAAGGGTGGTTGGCTTGCTTGGTTCTCTTGCATTATTGATGTTTTAGGATAATATCTAGCATAAAGGCACTTTAATAAAGTGATTTGCTCATCCCTTGCATCACCTTGGACATGTGTTAGTATTTTGTGGTGAGATGAGGTGTTTTAAGCTAACTAGTTGGTTTGATCTCTAATGGTACTAGTTAGCATTGAAAATATCTTGTCTACTTGACCTTATCCTCTTGCACATGACTATCCCTTGGCTCTCTGCTTGATTCTTTGCCCGGTTATTGCTCAATTTGATTGATCGTTCGGAGGAATATCTCAAAGATTCCTAGTTAGGGTTTTACCGGAAACCTTCTTAATAATTATAATACCATTCTCCATTTTTCTTAATACTTCTCGAATTTAAATTCCCTTAAATAAATCCTCAAGTCTTACAGTGTCCAGGAAAATCTCGGAGAAAATAAAAGTGCTATTTTTCTGAATCCGATGTCGTTTACATACACTTATTTCGCCCCTGGATCATGAATACGAACTCAGAAATCCGTTCTGAATACTTCTATATAGCGTCGTCTAATAATATTCTCAATTACACCAAAATCACTATTCATCCTTATTCTTTACATATTCATCTAGGGTTGTACAATTGTCCGTATTCTCTTTCGATCGTTCCTTAATCTTTTTACGGAACCACTGGATTAATCGCTATCTATCTGGATGACATGAGAATATTCTCCTGCTTGGAATTGCCATATCTTATTCCCTTAGGAGATAGATTATTCTTACCTATGTTGTCACCCTTTAGCATTCTTCATGACATATAAGTATTTGAATCCATATCCATTCCATTCATTCATTAGAGCTGGTGACCTTGTTGTCGGAATCATTGTTCCTCATTTTATCAGTACTTAATAAAAAGTTTTAATTATATCCAAAATTTGGGGTTCTTACAGTCTCCCCTCCTTAAAAGGATTTCGTCCCGGAATCAGGTAGGAAACAATCGGTTCTTGTTTGTCATCTAGCTTTCCAGTCCTCGGTTGATCCTTAATCATTTCAACCCGTTTACAGCACATCTCCGTAGTGCTACAGTACTCTCTTTTTCCTTTTTATCAACTTTTCTACTTTTGCACATCACACTATCCTGGTTCTGCTCTTACTCATTCATATAATATCACCCTTATTGGTATCTACAGTGACTTCGGTATCACTATCGCATTGCGAATTCGGAGATAACCTCACTCGCACTATGCATTTCCTGACCGCCTTAATCTTCGTAATCTCGATCAATATAGAGAAGTGGAAAGATTTATTGAGAGATCACTATGATCAATTGAACATTTGTTATATTGCATAGTTAGTACAGAAGGGGGCCAGCCTTTAGTACTTGACAAGCAATTAAACAAGTTATGGTATTCCACTTAGACTTCTATCACATAGACAGATAGTCACGTAGCAGTACCTCCCCTCCTTAAAGGGTTGTCTTCTCAATTCATAAAGAAGATGAATAAGAGAGAAGAAAAGAAAAGAATTCTAAAGGATTATAGAATTTTTTTTTTTTTTTTTTGTAAAATATCATACTCAGAATTTACCTCTGAACTATAGAGGTTCATCAAAGAAGAAAATAATCATGATTATATCCAATACCATTTGATCGCAATTTCACGTGTCAACATATCTTGCTGTTTTGTCCATTATTCTATGGACCTATACTCTGGTTCAACCTTAGCAACACTTTTGGAAAAATCTTTCAACCTCTCAGGTTAAATCTTAGGTTTCTCGCTGGACATCATTGTTACTGACATTCCATGTCGCGCTACTAGCTTTTCATATCTATTATATTAACACTATCAGGTTGTCATCCCGATAATTCATCAGAAACCCATTTATTAATCCATTCATAACATTCCTTACTTCACATTCCATAGTTGCTTTCCCAGTCTTTTCTTTATCAATCACATCCTTCTTATTATCTGATATTTATTTACCTCTGTTATTTACTTCCACCTTCATCTCTTTATTGAGGCATCTTTTGCACTTGGCACCTCCTTATTGGTATCCCGTCAAATTTACTCTATAATCATCACATTATTTCAAATTTAAAACCTCCGAAATGAATCTGGCCGATTTCTTTAGCTTAGATCCAATATAATCTACTTCTATCAACTTGTTTCTCATCACTTATTCTTTTCTACCCGCGGTTTTTCACAGGTTGTCTTTCGTAAGTCAGACCAGGTCGTACACCTACCTGCTCGCACTCTTATCATCTGTTGAGCATCTGCATTTTACTGGTGTAGCTTTGCCACAATAAACACGTTACTACCATGCTATAAGCTTTGGGGGTAAAACTGGCTCGAATGCCACCTTCCGAACACTTTAAACCCTCAGGTGGCCTAATAAGTCTCGGTCTCAACTGCCCTTCTCTCTAAGTCTCATTAATTTTTCTCCACGGGAATACATTCAGCATCATGAGTCATCAACCTCATATTCTCTATTTTGTTTGCGCAGAAGTACACTAACACAAACTTGCTTGTCATTCATCAACATGCCATTTAGCTTATCAATAGCAGCACTTTCTTTATCTTTACGTTGTCATCTACTTTCTTAGAAGAATCACCATCGCTTGTTGCTTACGTAGTGCCTTAATAGCTAACCGTACGGGTTTCAATCCTTTAGGGAGACAAAGTAATCACTATTCCTTATCCATAAGGAACACTTCCTGAACTTGATGTAGATATTACATGAAGTAGATAGAATTGCAGAAGAGTTTCAAGCATCGCAGCTAAGTCAGGTTGATGAAACTATCACTCATGCATCTTCCATAAAAGACTGGAAACTTAATGGTTTACTTCGTCAATTTTTTTTTTGTATCATGGTCCTGGTTTGCCTCAAAATGGGACCTTCTAAGGTATGTAATATGTTTAAGACCCATCAGGAATCGAATCTTTACTTAAACTACTGTTACCGTCGATTCTTGCACAATCATCAGAAGGAATGTAAATTCCTCCATTCCGATATGACCTTCAAGGTCCTTCCAAATATTATTCTGTTTCTTCGGTATGAACATTTGTAATTATTCCTTTATACTTAGACTATCGGCCACCTCATTGGCCTTTCCTAATAATAGTAATTTCTGGTAATCCTTGTTCTCCGGATACATTTCAATTCAATTTTTTTTTTTACCTCATTCTCATCACTGTTGGGTGAAAGCATTCTCCCTTAAGCTCTGCTGAAGGAGAAAAATATATCTATCAGTCTTTTTCCATAAGTCATTCCTTCTAACTACCCGTGGGAACTTTATCACGTTTATTCCCAATCCTACTTAGGATACTTCTTTTCTTAGTTCTTTCCTTATCTTAGGATAATCTCAACCTTTATAGGTTCAATCCATACTCCCTCAGGGTTTCATACATGCATCATCTGGTATATTGTTATTGTGTCTTACATTCTCTTCCAAATTTCTACTTGGAAACTCAGAATATTAGCTTTTCCTTGTAAGGTTTCTTAGGTCGTCCTCATCATTCCTCCTGTATTTTCTAGGTACAGGGTATATCAAAACGTCTTTGATCAATACCCTAATAATTCTATCTCTGTTCTTTCCAGAACTCTTTTTAATAATCTGTACAGGTCATTGTTGCCTTAGCAAATCCAACTCATATCATCTGAATTCACAATGTCTTTATTAGGGTTAGTGCCATCCCTTGTGCATTCCCCAGGGTTTGCCTTACTTTATGGATATCTTATCCTAAATTCAACTGCCAAGGAATTCTTGCATCCTATAATTGGCAATCAAATCATGTATCCTTAATAAGGGTCTCTTTTCAATCATTCTTATTTGATAATAGATTGGTAGCTTACTGCTAATTTCTTCTTTCAGATAGTGGTCAACCTATTTGACCTTCCAAAAGACAACGTAGGTCTATCTGCTCTCTTACAGAACTTGCTAATGGTAGCAAGGATGTTCTGAAAGATATTGGTCGAGTTCAACGTGAATTTCCTAGTGCTTATCGTTCTTCGCAAAGGTACTTTCCTCAGAGAAAGTTCCTACCGCATACTGATCAATTTCTGACCATTTCTATACTCTCTTCATATACCTTCATTGTTTACTTTCCTCCGTCATAATATATTCATGGTATTCACGATACCCTAACATCATACATCTCAAGTCACTATACTTCCATTTTACTCGTAATCTTGGACAACCATATACACATGAGTCACTTTAGTACGGGTGACCCCATCCCAAAAAGGTCTAGTGAATTCCCAATCAAAACATAGGCTGTTCAGCAGAAGATTCCTACGATCTCATTAATGTTTCCTTTATATCAGAAGGCCTTGCAGTCGGTGCTTTCTTAGAAGCAACCCTGCTTTGTTCTTTCATTGCTGGTCTAGTCACTTGATAATCCTTTGTGACTTGCCCTCAATTGGCCACACTAAAATTATATATGATTTTAGGGGTTGGCTAATTTAGCATTACTTTTCTAGCAATTGCTGGCATAGTGCCTTCTACTTTGATACCTTTCTACCTTTCCAAAACTTTACTCCATATAAGTCTTAATCGACTTCTCGGCACCGTCTCTGGTCACCTTTCCTCTATTTTTATCTTTTTCAACTATTCTTATCACTACCACGTGCCACGCAAGCTTACCATTCCTGGCATAACAGCCTTTTCACTTAAGTCAATCTCGGAGTTTCTCAGTCCGGCTGGTTTCTTACTTACATTTCCTGTTTTCGTCCAATCTCACTTCATCATTGTATTTCTACAATCAATCGCGATAACCGGGGTCTGTCCACCAACCCATGTAGCGGCTACCTTACCCAATTCACGGGGTTTGCCCCAGTTTCTACTCTCTTCCATGATGTTCTCTGGTAATCAGAAAGACAAGGTTTGCCAAAATTCGTTGAAGTTCTTCCCAGAATTAGGGAAATTTTGGTCAATCTATCCATCGACTGGTAACACTAAGGAGACCAGTTTCGAAACCTGAAGAATAGTTCTATGAACCTCCTAGTAGGTAGAACCGTAAGCAGTCATAATTAACGAAATAATCGTCATCGGGTTGGAAATTTAACCCCTGGAGAGGAACCAATTATATACATCCCTTAGAAGGGAATTAACAGTTTTAAACTGAAACTTGTCACAACGTCCTGATATTCAATATTACCAAATGTCAGTCTACCTGACTACCAGTCTCAGAAGGAACATTACCGTCGGAGTTGGTTGTTCCACAAAAATTGGCACTACTAAGGCCATCCGAACCTGGTGAACCATGCTGTCCGAATGCATCCGCAAGTACTTTGTCGTGCTGCGCAAGCACACATCCTAATCTTTTATGCGAAGCGTTGTTGGAAGCACAAAGTCTCCCTTTTTCCATTAAACAATGCCAACTCTTGGTCATTACCATTTTCATCTTTTAGCTCCAGGAACATTTTCTCACATTTTTCTCTTTAACTGCTGATCGTATTACTTGATCCGTTATAATTCCGCGTCGGAGTAAACTTAAGGTAACTACTATAATCCATTCAAAGAAAAGAAAGAATTTAATATTCCTCTGAGTCACATGCATCTAACGTTTCTGGTTCATCATTTCACTGAGTTAAATTAACCCTATACTTAGTCTCTGACAATAGTCTCATTACGAGTTCGTCTTGACTCACTGGTCTTATCTTCCGGTAGGTTCTGAGATCCTTGTCTTGTTTACTACTTCCTTATATAACTTTATCCAATCATGCTGTCACTTCCCAATGTTTTCACTTTCTAACTGATTCATTCATAAAATGGTCATTTTCTTGAATAGAACAACTTCATCAACCTCAATTTGGTTCCATAAATTACAACCTATGACATCTGCCTTCTCATGGCGAATTATTACTGACAATATTCATACTTATTCATTTATCAAATGATATGGCACTTACTGCCTCTTCTCAACTATTCCTAGGGACTCTGCTCCTCGCCTTATATCGATGCCTTTGATAATCATACATCCTTCTAGCACTCTTTTCGTTAATATGAAAGTCTCTAATGATTCTCATCTATTCCCGTATAAGATCTCAAGTAATTCTTCCAATCCGTCTTACTTGCTGGTACTACCTCCAGTAGTCCAGCCACGAATCCAACATGAATCTTCAGTTCTCTTGCTAATAGCTTAGTTCTTTATGCCCACTTTTCTGAGCTCTATACCTTAATCATCTCAGTCTTTCTGGCTACAGCCCTCATTCCTCGAGGGTAAGCTCCTTATCCTAACAAGATTTTCCTTAACTGCTGGAACCTCTTCCGGGTCTCCAGTAGGGTACTCTATTGAATTTACCCGCTGATCTTCAACATATAATAAAGCATCATCGCGCTGCTCCTCGTATGCCTCAAGGTCTGTTGCCTTACTTGTCGATGGGATATCGAGCTAAGTTACTATCAGGATACTTAATAGTTCCCATAAGAGTTTTATAGGTCATCACTACATTAAGTAGTCCGACTATGAACTTGGCAAGAGTTCTTGTTATCTTAGTGAATTTATTGTTTTAACGTCGCCTCATCTCTGGGGTTTATAACGTACGCTCTGATACCACTTCTGTAACACCCCTAAATCCGGGGTCAGGGATCTGGTCGTTACCGTCTCAATTCCCATCCACAGTTCAACATAAATATTAAATTACAACCTTGTGACCCAAAACAATAACATCAAACACACCCGTTATAGTCCCAGAGATGAAATCAGAGTAACAACCAAATTTTATTAAACACATTATGAGTTCTTACAACCCAAGAGAATTTTAATATAAATACATACTCTTTGCCATCCATTTACATGAGTCATACTAGACTATATACTTGGTACTGAAAGAATAAATCTATTCTACCAACAGCTTTCTCTTCGGCTCTGGTAGTCTCATCGTCCTCGCCAGCATCGAGTGCGCCTTGTGCGAGTCATCTGGTCTAGCTGTTGTTGTGATATAATAATAAAGCAAGGGTGAGCAATAGCCCACCAACAATAATATTTAACTGAACGATAATATATAACAGTTCAAAAGTATCTTTCAAACCATATGCCATGCATTTACGGAAATGATGCCAGTATAATATGAACGATGAAGTTACCAGGTAACTCAAAATGTAAATATATGAGGGAATATCTGCTATGTCGAAAATAAGCAAGATATTATAAAGAGAAACTTGCAAGGAAAATATTGCAATTCCAGTTACGAATACTTTTCCAGCTCTGCCAACAGTAATCATGTTGCAGGAAATAAATAAGTTTGGATGATGAACCAATGATGGAGTATTCACCGCGCCCGCTGTTCCAATCTTGATGATCAGTCAAGATCGTACAGCTCAAATTAGATTTACTACCGGTAGAAGGAAGAACTGACGGCTTTACTTGTCTACCGCCTTACTAGCTCTCCCAGGCCAACGGTTGGGCCAAAGGGGATGGACCGGCGCTACTCGGCCTCTTACACGACTCCTAGTTCCAATAGAATTCATGATTCTGAATGTAACGTTCGTCCCCCTTTCCCCAAGTATAATACTTGTTGATAAGACTCTACAAAGTAGTCGTATCTAGTTGGAAAGGAAAATTCACCAATAACTTCCAAGCTATTGCTTGGTAACGAACATCAACTTGTTCCAACAATCTTACCCCTCGAAAGATGAGAAGGTAAACACAGACTTAATGAGTCCATAGCAACCAAGTTGCGAGTGAAGAGGATAAATTATGACCGGGAAGTCAACAAGATAAATAACATTGCTCAAGTAGGTTCCCCTATAATATGGAAGTTTGAGCGAGCATTTAAATCCTTTTAAGATAGATTTAAATGAAAAAGAAAGAGTTGGGAACCTTTCCTTGATAAAATAGTCGTAAAAAGACTCCGAAATATTTTACATAATATCTGGAGGTGGAAGGTAATCTCCGAATAATATAAATTATTTTAAAAAGAATTTTAAAAGAATTAAATAAATATTCCAAGAATATTTTTTTACTCAATAATAATTATGGAATATTATTAACTCATAATATTGCTCGTAAGTAATCCTCGAATGAATATATGGAATTATTTAATAAATAAATCCCTCCTTAAATGAATATTCGAAATAATATTCATTAAATAATTAAACTCCAATAAATATTTAAAATAGTATTCAATAAATAAGTCAAACCTTAAATGAATATTTGAAAATAATGTTCATTTAATATTTACTCTATTAAATGAATATCCAAATAGCATTCATTTAATAAATAATCTTCTAAATGAATATCCAAATAATATTCATTTAGTAATCAAAACTTTAAAGGAATAATCGAAATAATATTCCTTAAGTAAATAGAACTTCCAATGAATATTTTAAAATAATATTCATTAAGTACATAAAACCTAAAATGAATATTCGAAAGTAATATTCATTTAATAAATAACATTCTAAAGAATATCAAAATAATATTCATTAAATATCAACTCTAAATGAATATTCAAAATTAACATTCATTTATTATCTCTCGACTAAGATAATACTCGCATAACATTCCTCGAAATATTTCCAAGTAATTGATACTTTATGGAATATAATAACGTTTAACAATAACCTTCCTCAGATAAATAATAATCTGTCGTTGGAATCCCTCCGGGTTTCCACGACTATCTATAACTCAAAATACCGACTCCCGGTCTATATTTAGAATGAATATCATATGCCCTTCGCTAAGGGTCTTACCAAAACAATCCGGCTTATTACTGATAAATCGTATCTAGTCTATAAGCCAATATCAATTCAGGGAACAAGTATCACAAAAACCAGAGTCACAATATAATTGGAAACAGGCATGCATGCGATGGCATATGTAAAACAGAAATCATATACATATATTATCACAACAACAGGTTCAAAGGTTTGAACACTTGCCTGGTAATTGAGCACGGGTGGGGGTAGTGGTAGGGTGTCCCGAGTCAGCTCGGCGATCTATAATAGTCAAGAAATTCGAGATTAATCACTTAACATTTTTCAAAAGGTTAAGTATTAACTTAAGTCGAAACATGTTTTTGAATTATCTCGTTATACCCCTTTTTAGTGTAACTCTTTTTATTACCGATACGATTTGACATTTGTTCGTCATTAAGACATGTCATCGTACTCACACTTAGTGTATACTTAAGTCGTATAAGTTCTAAATTTGATCGATTACGAACCAAGATTATATCTCGAGTTTTATCGCTCGTTTTCTACGTTATATCCAAAGTTATACTTTTTTTAAGGGGTTCGTTCGCGTTTAACCTAGATTCGAACATTTTTATAAAATCGAAAAATGATCCGATTCACATGAGGTTTTCTCTCACACCTCCCTTTTTACCTCTAGTATTTAATTACCAAGATTCGCCACTGACTTACGTATTTTACGAGGGTTCATTTTTAATTACGAATTCTCGGTTACGGTTTCGAACTACTTTTAGTAAACCGACCGTAACTCCTAAACCGTAAGTCCGTTTCACACGATCTTTATATCAAAACGAATCTTATAACATGATCTATCCTATCATGGCAGAAAACGAAGCCAAACAGGGAGTTACATGTTCTATCAAAATCGTTTTCTTAAGGTTAACGAAATTTTGGCATTACGACGGCTATAAATCGAACATTCCAAAAATCATAACAACAATACCAAGCCACACCGGGCATCTAAACAACTTGTAAACATGTTATTCATCTCAACAAGTCCAACAACGTATCACTTTACCAATATGATCATCATATCTCTTAAACTAACTTAATCAACTACATAATCATGCTTAAATGCTTAACATAACATCATAATCATATCTAAGCTAAAACCCACCAAGAACATGCTTGAAACTTAAGATTCAACCAAGGGTTTCAAGGGTTATACCTTCCTTGGAGAGTGTACTAGCCTTATAAAACCTTGCATAGTCCTTGTATAACCTTAACCAAGCTTAGATCATCCAAACAAATCAAGAGATCAAAGTTAGTTTCTAGAAATCACTATTCACCCTCATCTTCAATGATTTATTTGAAAATGGAAAAAGTGGAGATTGAAGCTAAGATTTCTAGGAGATCATTTTTATGAAATATAGAACTCACCATAAAAATTTGGAGGTCAAAAAATGGTTGGAAGCTTGATTTTGCTTCTTGAATTAAGCAAAAATTCGAAGTGGCTCTTTCAAGGGGAAAAACAGGGTGGCTTCTCGAATTTATTTACCCATCCAAACGATCTTCAAAAATTATGAAATTAAATACACAACTTCATCTCCATGTGTAGAAGCTCCGTGAATTTTTTCATGATTTTTAGATGAGTAGAACTAGGTGAAAAAAAATCGCCAAGACCCCTGCCCTGGAAAATGTAAACTGCTGGAAATGGGAGAGAAAAGAGAGAAAAGGGTGGTTGGCTTGCTTGGTTCTCTTGCATTATTGATGTTTTAGGATAATATCTAGCATAAAGGCACTTTAATAAAGTGATTTGCTCATCCCTTGCATCACCTTGGACATGTGTTAGTATTTTGTGGTGAGATGAGGTGTTTTAAGCTAACTAGTTGGTTTGATCTCTAATGGTACTAGTTAGCATTGAAAATATCTTGTCTACTTGACCTTATCCTCTTGCACATGACTATCCCTTGGCTCTCTGCTTGATTCTTTGCCCGGTTATTGCTCAATTTGATTGATCGTTCGGAGGAATATCTCAAAGATTCCTAGTTAGGGTTTTACCGGAAACCTTCTTAATAATTATAATACCATTCTCCATTTTTCTTAATACTTCTCGAATTTAAATTCCCTTAAATAAATCCTCAAGTCTTACAGTGTCCAGGAAAATCTCGGAGAAAATAAAAGTGCTATTTTTCTGAATCCGATGTCGTTTACATACACTTATTTCGCCCCTGGATCATGAATACGAACTCAGAAATCCGTTCTAAATACTTCTATATAGCGTCGTCTAATAATATTCTCAATTACACCAAAATCACTATTCATCCTTATTCTTTACTTATTCATCTAGGGTTGTACAATTGTCCGTATTCTCTTTCGATCGTTCCTTAATCTTTTTACGGAACCACTGGATTAATCGCTATCTATCTGGATGACATGAGAATATTCTCCTGCTTGGAATTGCCATATCTTATTCCCTTAGGAGATAGATTATTCTTACCTATGTTGTCACCCTTTAGCATTCTTCATGACATATAAGTATTTGAATCCATATCCATTCCATTCATTCATTAGAGCTGGTGACCTTGTTGTCGGAATCATTGTTCCTCATTTTATCAGTACTTAATAAAAAGTTTTAATTATATCCAAAATTTGGGGTTCTTACAATCTTCTACTGAACCCTTTGTAACCCATGTTTTGATTGGGAATTTGCTAGATTTTTTTTTAGTATGGGGTCACCCGTACTAAAGTGATTCATGTATATATGATTGTCCAAGATTACGTGTAAAAATAGAAGTATAGTGACTTGAGATGTTTGATGTTAAGGTATTATAAATACTAAACAACGAAGGTTTATGAAGAGAGTATAGAAATGGTCAGAGATTGATCAGTATGCTGTAGAAATTTTGTATGAGGTAAGTACCTTTGCGAAGAACGATAAGTACTAAGAGATTCACGTTGAACTCGACCAATATCTTCCAGAACATCCTTGCTACCAGTACCAAGTTCTGTAAGAGAGCAGATAGACATACGTTGTCTTTTGGAAGGTCAAATAGGCTGAAAACTATCTGAAAGAAGAGGTTAGCATTAAGCCACCGATTGATTATTAAATGAGAATGATTGAAAAGAGACCTTTATTAAGGATACATGATTTGATTGCCAAGTATAGGATGCAAGAATTCCTTGGCAGTTGAATTAAGGATAGGATATCCATAAATTAAGACAAACCCTGGGGAATGCACAAGGGATGGTATTAACCCTAATAACGACATTATGAATTCAGATGATATGAGTTGGACTTGCTAAGGCAACAATGACCAGTAAGGATTATTAAAAAGAGTTCTGGAAAGAACATAGATAGAATTATTAGAGTATTGATCAATGACGTTTTGATATACCCTGTACCCAGAAAATACAGGAGGAATGATGAGGATGACCTAAGAAACCTTACAAGGAAAAAGGTAATATTCCGAACTTCAAAATGGAAGTTTGGTAAGGAATGTATGACATAGTAACAATAATGCCAGATGAGGCATGTATGAAACCATGAGGAAGTATGGATTGGACCTATAAAGGTTGAGATTATCCTAAGATAAGGAAAGAACTAAGAAAAGAAGTATCCTAAGTAGGATTGGGAATAAACGTGATAAAGTTCCCACGGGTATGTGGAAGCAATGACGTATCGAAAAAGACTGATAGATATATTTTTCTCCTTTAGCAGAGCTTAAGGGAGAATGCTTTCACCCAACAGTGATGGGAATGAGGTAGAAAAGTTTGAGTTGGAATGTATCCAGAGAACATGGATTACAAGAAATTGTTAGTATCAGGAAAGGCCAATAAGGTGGCCGACAGTCTAAGTATAAAGGAATAATTACAAATGTTCATACCGAAGAAACAGAATGATATTTGGAAGGACCTTGAAGGTCATATCGGAATGGAGGAATTTATATTCCTTCTGATGACTGTGCAAGAATTGACGGTAATGATAGTTTAAGTAAAGATTTGATTCCTGATGGAGTCTTAAGCATATTACGTACCTTAGAAGGTCCCGTTTTGAGACAAACCGGGACCATGATACAAATTGACAAAGTAAACCGTTAAGTTTCCAGTCTTTTATGGAAGCTGCATGAGTGATAGTTTCATCAACCTGACATAGCTGCGATGCTTGAAACTCTTCTGCATTTTTATCTACTTCATGTAATATCTACATCAAGTTTAGGAAGTGTTCCTATGGATAAGGAATAGTGATTATTTTGTCTCCCTAAAGGATTGAAACCCGTATGGTTAGCTATTAACGCACTACGTAAACAACAAGCGATGGCGATTCTTCTAAGAAAGTAGATGACAACGTAAAGATAAAGAAAGTACTGCTATTGATAAGCTAAATGGCATGTTGATGAATGACAAGCAAGTTTGTGTTAGTGTACTTCTGCGCAAACAAGATAGAGAATATGAGGTTGACGATTCATGATGCTAAATGTATTCCCGTAGAAAGAATTAAAGGCAGTTGAGCCCGAGATTTGTTGGGCCATCTGAGAGTTTAAAAGTGTTCAAAAGGTGGCATCGAGCCAGCTCTACCCCCAAAACTTATAGCACGGTCATAACGGGTTTTCATGTGGCAAGGCTACGCCAGTATAATGTAGATACTTGATAGATGATAAGAGTACGAGCAAGTAGATATACGACCTGGTTTGACTTACGAAGAACAACCTGTGGAAAATCACGGGTAGAAAAGAACAAGTGATGAGAAATAAGTTTGGTAGAAGAAGATTATATTGGATCTAAGTTAAAGAAATCAGCCAGATTCATTTCAGAGGTCTTAAATTGGAATAATGTGATGATTATAAAGCAAATGTGATGGGATACCAATAAGGAGGTGCCAAGTGCAAAAGATACCTCAATAAAGAGATGGCGGTGGGGGTAAATAATAGAAGTGAATAAGAATCAGATAATAAGAAGGATGTGATTGATAAAGAAAAGGCCGGGAAAGAAACTATGGAATGTGAAGCAAGGAATGTTATGAATGGATTAATAAATGGGTTTTCTGATGAATTCTCGGGATGACAACCTGATAGTGTTAATATTATAGTTATGAAAAAGCTAGTAGCGTGACATGGAATGTCAGTAACAATGGTGTCAAGCGAGAAACCTAAGATTTAACCTAAAAGGTTGAAGGAATTTTCTGGAGTGAGCGTTGCTAAGGTTCAACCAGAGTATAGGTCCATAGAATAGTGAACAAAGCAGCAAGATATGTTGACACATGAGATTGCGGTCAAATGGTATTGGATATAATTATGATTAATTTCTTCTTTGATGAACCTCTATAGTTCAGAGGTAAATTCTGACTATGATATTTTACAATCATGAAAACTTTCAATAATCCTTAAGAACTCTTTCTTTTCTTATCTCTTATTCATCTTCTTTATGAATTGAGAAGAACAACCCTTTAAGGAGGGGAGGTACTGCTACATGACTATCTGTCTATGTGATAGAAGTCTAAGTGGAATACTATAACCTGTTTAATTGCTTGTCAAGTACTAAAGGCTGGCCCCCTTCTGTACTAACTATGCAATATAACAAATGTTCATTGATTATAGTGATCTCTCAATAAATCTTTCCACTTCTCTATATTGATCGAGATTGCAAAGATTAAAGCGATCAGGAAATGCACAGTACGAGCGAGGTTACCTCCGAATTTGCAGTATGATAGTGATACCAATGTTATTGCAGGTATCAATAAGGATAAGATTGAGTAAGAGCATAACCCGGATAGTGTGTGGTACGAAAAGTAGCAATGTTGATGGAAAAAGGATAAAGTATGGATTGTAGCACTAGAAGATGTGCTGAGAAAGGGTAGAATGACTAAGAATTGACCGGGAAGCTAAAAAGTGAACGACAGGCAAACGACTCTTTGCTTCCTACCTGATTCCGGGACGGAATCCTTTTAAGGAGGGGAGACTGTAAGAACCCCAAATTTTGGATATAATTAAAACTTTTTATTATGTACTAAGGTAATGGTGAATAGTGATTACGACTACGAGGTAACGATTGAGATAATGAATGAAAGGAATAGATTTGGATTCAAATGTTTATATGCCATGAAGAATACTATTGGTTGACACTTTAGATAAGAATCATCTATCTCCTAGGGAATTGAGATTTGATAATTCTAAAGGAGAAGATTATTCTTATGTCATCCAAATCGATATCTGTTTTTGGTCCAGTGGGTCCGTAAAAAGGTTTAGGAACGATCGAAAGAGATCAAGGACAATTGTACAACCCTAAGAGAATAAGTAAAGGATAAAGAATGAATAGTGTTTTTGGTGGAAAAGAGAATATTATGAGACGACACTATATAGAAGTATTCGGAACGGATTTCCGAGTTCGTAATAGTGATCCAGGGGAAAATAAGTGTATGTAAAAGCTGTCGGATTTTGAAAAACCGCACTTTTATTTTCTCCGAGAGTTCCCTGGACACTGATAGACTTACGAATTTAACGAAGGGATTTATGTAATATAAATTCGAAAGTTAGTAAGAAAGATGGAGAATGATAGTATTAATATTAATAAGATTCCCGGTAAAGCCTAATTAGAAATCCGTGAAATATTCCTCCGAACGATCAACGAATTGAGCAATAAACGGACAAAGAAACAAGCAGAGAGTCAAGACATAGTCATGTGCAAGTGGATAAAGGCATGTAACCAAGCTAGTTACAAGTTAACTAGCATCATTACAAAACTAACCAAACACTTAGCTTACAACACACACCTTACCACAAGAATGCAACACTTGTCCACTTAATTAGCTCATCCATGACCAAAGCACTTTAATAAAGTGGCTTTAGGCTAGATATTATCCATACAAACAAAATAATGCAAGATTAGATGCAAGCAAGACCAAACAACTCCATTTCTCTCCATTTTGAACAAACTGCCCAGCAAAACCTCCTCCAAGAAGAAAATTCATATCTCCATTTCTATCCATGATAAAATCACCAAATTTTAACCATATCTTCTCCACTCCATGGGCAATATTCATTCAAAATTTCATGGAAATATAATGAGTGTAGCCTACTCAAATACCTTTCCCAAATTGAAGAAACCAAACTGCCTGTTCTTGACAGTTTTCTGTAACGATTTTCAAACAGCCATACTCCTTCATTAATCAATGGAATTTGGTGTTATTTAGCTTGTTGGAAAGCTGGTTAGATGCTCTACAACTCCCCTTTAGAAGCCTTGTCCAGAAAAGCATGGTAAGGGCCTCGTTTGTGTAGATCTTTGAACTGATGAATAATAACCTTCATAAACTAACTTTGATTTCTTGTTTTGTTTGGATGATCTAAGCAATCCTAAGGCTATACAAGGACAAACCAAGGCTTAGTCATGTATTAGGATACTCCAGGGAGGGTATAATGCTTAAGAAACCCTAGAACTTATTTTGAGTTTTTGTGATTATTGGATTAGTTTTGATGATGATGTGGTTTTAAGCATATAAGCATGATTATGTAGTTGATTTAGTTCATTTATCCATATAATGATTAAGAGGATGAGTTGAGATGTTCCTGGACTTATGAGGTGTATATCATGAATGTAAGATGTTTGGTTTGCCCGGTGTGGCTTGGTTGAATTGTTATGATTTTTAGAACGTTCGATATATAGCCGTCATAATGCCAATTTTTTGTTAACACTTAGAAACCGAGCATGACAGTAAATATAATTTCCTGACCTTGATAATATTATGACTGGTCCTTGTAAATCTCGAGCCATAGATCGTTTTGGCGCAAACATTCCGACTTACGGTTTAAGAGTTATGGTCAAATTACTAAAATTGGTTCGGAACCGTAAATAAAAGTTCGTAACTTCAATTGAGCCCTCGTAAAGCATGTTACTCAGTGGCGAATCTTGGTAAATAAATACTAGAGGTCATAAGGAAGGTATGAAAGAAAACCACATGTCAAACGGACCATTTTCCGATTTTATAAAAATGTTGGAATCGAAGTTAAACGCGAACGAACCCCTAAAAACCCGCTTGGTTATAACTTTGGTAAAACACTTAGAAAACGAAGGATAAAACTCGAGGTATAATCTCGGTTCGTAATCGATCGACTTTAGAACTTATACGACTTAAGTATATACCGAGTGTGGGTACGATGACATGTTGTAATAACGAACAAATGTCGGATCGTATAAGTAATAAAAAGAGTTACACTAAAAGGTGTATAACCAGATAATTCGAAAACGTGTTTCGATTTTAGTGAAGTTATACCTAGACTTTTAAAACGTGTTAAGTGGTTAATCTCGAATGTTCTGATTGTTTTTAGATCATCGAGCAGACCCAGGACACGCTATCTCCACTCACACCTGATTACCAGGCAAGTGTTCAAAACTTTGAACCTGTTGTTTTGATAATATATATATGTGATTGTCATTTTACATATGCCATAACATGCATTCCTATTGTCAAATTATATAATGATACATGTTTCCTGAATTGATATTGGCTTATAGACTAGATACGAATTATCAGTTATAAGCCGGATTGTTTGGATAAGACCCTTAGCGAAAGGCATATGATATTCATTCTTAAATATAGACCGGGAGTCGGTATTTTGAGATATAGATAGTCGTGGAAACCCGGAGGGATTCCAACGACAGATTATTATTTATCTGAGGAATGTTATTATTAAACGTTATTTATATTCCCATAAAGTATCAATTACTTGGAAACATTTCGAGGAATGTTATTCCAGTATTATCTCAGTCGAGAGATATTAAATGAATGTTAGTTTCGAATATTCATTTAGAGTTTATTATTTAATAAATATTATTTTGATATTCACTAGAATGTTATTTATTAAATGAATATTACTTTCGAATATTCATTTAAGGTTTTATGTACTTGATGAATATTATTTTAAAATATTCATTGGAAGTTCTATTTACTTAAGGAATATTATTTTGATTATTCCTTTAAAGTTTTGATTACTAAATGAATATTCTTTGGATATTCTTTTAGAAGATTATTTATTAAATGAATATCATTTTCAAATATTCATTTAAGGTTTGACTTATTTATTGATTATTATTTTAAATATTTATTGGAGTTTAATTATTTAATGAATATTATTTCGAATATTCATTTAAGGAGGGATTTATTTAGTAAATAATTCCATATATTCATTCGAGGATTACTTACGAGAAATATTATGAGTTAATAATATTCCGTAATTATTATTTAGTAAATATATATTCTTGGAATATTTATTTAATTCATTTAAATTCTTTTTAAAATGATTTATATTATTCGGAGATTATCTTTCACCTCAAGATATTATGTAAAATATTTTGGAGTCTTTTTACGACTATTTTATCAAGGAAAGGTTCCCAACTCTTTATTTTTCATTTAAATCTATCTTAAAAGGATTTAAATGCTCGCTCAAACTTCCATATTATAGGGGAACCTACTTGAGCAATGTTATTTATCTTGTTTGTTGACTTCCCGGTCATAATTTATCCTTTTCACTCGCAACTTGGTTGCTATGGACTCATTAAGTCTATGTGTACCTTCTCATCATTCGAGGGGTAAGATTGTTGGAACAAGTTGATATCCATTAACAAGCAAAAGTTTGGGAAATGTTGGTGAATTTTCCTTTCCAACTAGATACGACTAGTTTGTGGAGTCTTATCAACAAGTATTTCACTTAGGGAAGGGAGGACAAACTCTACGTTTCAATGCTGTGGATTTATTCGAACTAGGAGTCGTGTGTAAGAGGCCGAGTCGCGCGGTCCATCACAAGGCCTAACCATTGGCCAGGGAGTTACTATTAAAGGCAATCTACAAGTGGAGCTGTCAGTTCTTCCTTCTACCGGTAGTAAACCATATTGGGCTGTACCATCCCCGACTGATCATCAGGGAGTGGGACAGCTGGCGCGTGATAACTCCAGTATAGGTTCATCTCCCAAATTAGGAATTCCCTGCAACACGTATCGAAGAGACTTCTTTCAGGTTGACGGTGTCTTCCGCAACACGTATCGAAGAGACTTCTTTCAGGTTGTAGGACTTCGAAAAATGTTAATAACTAGAATTGCAATATTTTCCTTGCAAGTTCCTCTTTATATGATAAATGATAATATCTTGCTTATTTTGACTTAGCAGATATTTCCAAAAAATAAATACTTTAAGTTACCTTGTAACTTCATCGTTCATATTATACTGGCATCATTTCCGTAAATGCATGGCATATGGTTTGAAAGATACTTTTGAACTGTTATATATTATCGTTCAGTTAAACATTATTATTGGTGGGCTAGTGCTCACCCTTGCTTTATTATTATATCACAACAACAGCTAGACCAGATGAATCGCACAAGGCACACTCGACGCTGGCGGGGACGATGAGACTACCAGAGCCGAAGAGAAAGCTATTGGTAGAATAGATTCATTCTTTTAGTACCAAATATATGGGCTGGTATGACTTATGATAATGGATGGCAAAGAGTATGTATTCACATTGTAATTCTTTTTGGATTGTAAGAACTCATAATGTGCTTAATAAAATTTTGTAGTTACTCTAATTTCATCTCTGGGACTATAACGGGTGTGTTTTATGTTATTGTTTTGGGTCACAAGGTTGTAATTTAATGTTTATGTTGAATTGTGGATGGGAATTGAGACGGTAATGACTAGATCCCTGACCCCGGATCTGGGGGTGTTACACTGGTCGTGAGGATTTTGACCTCCTGCCACGAGGTGGATCGAGGGAGTGGAAGCATCGTAAACTGACTTTGTCGAATAAACTATGACCTCAGTCTACGAGGTGAATTGAGGTCGTCTATGGTTCTAAAAATAGCTTGGTCGGGCGTACCTCGATCTCATCTTTCGACGTGGAACGAGTTCGTGTAAGGGCATCGTACAGAGCTGGTCGTGAATACTTTAACCTCAAACCCCGATGTGGATTGAGATCGTATAAGGATGCCAGAACGAGGAGGTCGTGAACATCTCGACCTCAAACTACAATGTGAATTGAGGTCGTGTAAGGTCCTTATATTGGCCTCTTCGAGCTGACTGTGACCTCAACCTTCGAGGTGATTCGAGGTCGTGTAAGGTTCACAAAAGAAACTCATCGCATTACTTATTGAACTTCTTGTACGACTTAGATTGAGGTCGTAAGATTATATATATATATATATATATATATATATATATGTATATATATATTAGGATTTCTACTATTCTTGATTATTCCAGAAGTTTCTATACGCTTCTAGATTCTGGGCTCGAATTTGGGCCTTTGGGCCGTAACCGGCTATAACCTGTTGACAAAGAATTCTAACCGGCTAAATGACCGGTTGTTTCTAGTATAAAAGAGTGTGAAGTGAACTCATTTCTCATTTCACTCAAACATTTCACTAAAATTTCTCTCGAGAGCTCCTAGCTTCAAGCGATTTCCGACAAGAAGTTTCTGGCCAAAGTTCTCCCACCAAGGTGGTTTTCTGGGCTCTCCTTGAAGATCCTCCTTCGAAGCCTTCTTCGCAATCATTTCAATGGCGGATGACAGAGAAGCTAGGAGATTAAGCAAGATGAATTCTTCGTCGTGAGGTACCTCTTTCCCTCCTATCCGTTCAAAATATACTTCTTTGATCAATATGATTAATCAAAAGGGGGATGAATATCCCTCCATTTCTGCATTAGATTCCTATAATCATCATTCACGATTTTTTGATGCCAAAAAGATTGAAAAGATGAACAAACTCTTTCATATTCGCTCCCCTCTTAAATTAATTCCCGCTGAACCAGGAGATCGTTCTTGCCATTGGAAGCCCAATGCCCTTTGTATCTATAAGGATGCACTAATGGCTGGGCTTCGTTTTCCATTTCATAACTTCATTCGTACACTGTTGGCAGACGTTCAAATAAATCCTTGTCAACTCGTCCCAAATGCTTGGAGAGCCATTCTTTGTTTCATGGTTCTTTGTTTAAAAAATAATTTTCCGCTAACTGTTTCCCTTTTTAGGAAAATTTTTCAATTTAAAAATAGTGCAATTACTTATCCTGACTGGGTATATATTAGCCTTCGTGCCACCATCCCAAACATCTATGATCCCTCCTCAATCCCTGATAACAATCCTAAGTGGAAAGAGGAGTTCATGTATCTTGTGTGGGAGAGGGGTGATTGGGGCACCCTCTTTCGTAGTTCTTTTGGGAAGGTTGTCGATGGGAATCCAGATGATATAGAGCTGAATGATGCAGAAAAAGCTATTTTCACCACCCTTATTGAAGACAAGGGGGAAACTCACTTCTTTACCCTTCTTGAGGAATTTTCCCTCAAGTCTGTGGGTCTTTCTTTTGTCTCGGATAAGGGTAAACTTCATCTGTCCCTAACCTAACTTTTATTTATGTGCTGGTTATGCTTATATACTTACCTAATTTTACCTTGATTTTTTAGCTACTAAAGCCATAAATGATCTTCAAGAGCACCTATCTGGTGAAACTTCCCGTATGAAGAGAAAACGGGTTGCAAAAGATCCTAGGGGATAGCCCACAAAGCCTAATTTTTTAAGGCCTCATGATGCTGTTGATGTAGGAGAGGGAGGTGGGGTTGTCTCCTCTGCTAAGACCTCTGTTTTTCGGCCTGCTTGGGGTATCAGAAAATAGGACACAGTTGTCGGGAGTACCAAGCATTCGAAGGATTGGTCCTATCACTCAATCACTCCTGCTGACTATCGCGACATAGTTGTTTCTCGTGACTTAGAGGCGGTTGAGTTACTGGGTACTCAAGCCCTTGCCATTGTAAGCACTTTCTTCCTTTCTTTTGGTTTCAATCTTCATTTTTTGTTTGTTAACTTTCAACTTGCGCTTTCAGGGTAACACATATTTCCAGTCTGCTCTGCATCATGCTAAATCTTGGCGGGCCCAGGCTGGAACTCATAAGAAGGATCTCGACCAGGCCAAAGTGACTATTGGGGACCTGCAAGAGAAGTTAAAGTCGAAGGAGGATGAACTGGAGAAGGCCTATGATAGAATTGTTGTAACAGCCCTAGATCCAGGTTCGGGGATCCGATCGTCACGGTCTCAATTTCTATCCACAACATCAACATAAATTAACTTACAACCTTGTGACCCAAAACAATAACATAAAACACACCCGTTATAGTCCTAGAGATGAAATCAGAGTAACCAACAAATTTT
Source organism: Saposhnikovia divaricata (assembly GCA_036435485.1). Classification (NCBI taxonomy): domain Eukaryota; kingdom Viridiplantae; phylum Streptophyta; class Magnoliopsida; order Apiales; family Apiaceae; genus Saposhnikovia; species Saposhnikovia divaricata. Next base: position 59,737,754 of record CM071595.1, on the reverse strand, counting down.
ATTAACCACAAGTTTTGAGTTCTTACAATCCAAAGGAATTACAATTTAACTGTTACGTACTCTTTGCCATCCATTTACATAGGTCATACATATAATAAGTCTGATGAATCAAAAGCTGACAGTCTAGCTACTGGTTGCTCCTACCTCAGCAATGCCGACCATGACATCAATGGGCAACCCTATGACTACTGTCCCTGCTTGCACCGAGTACGACTTGTGCTGGACATCAGATCTAGCTATTGTTGTGATATAATAAATAAAGCAAGGGTGAGCAATAGTCCACCAAAAATAATATGTAACTGAACAATAATATATAACATTTCTGAAATATCTTTGAAACCATATGCCATGCATTAACGAACATAGTACCAGTATAAGGTAAACGATGAAGTTACAAGTTAACTCGAATTATATCTTTCGTAAGAATATCTGCTATGCAAAGATAAGCGCCAGAAATCATCACTCGAATTCCAGTTTTGAACAATTTTCAGTCCTGCCAACACTGATAATGTTGCAGAAAATAAATTTTCTGGATAGTGAACCAATACTGGAGTATGTCGCGCCAGATGACACCGCCTTATGTTGATAAGTCGCAGGTTGTGCATCTCAAGATTTGTTTTACTACCGGTAGAAGGAAGAACATATGGACACCACCATACGCCGGATCTCCCTAGCCATCTTTGGGCTTAGACGGGACCGGCGCCACTCGGACCCTACTTCTAGGATGGACTGTCCCACAGCCTCTTATACTAGTTTCAATGATGGACTGTCCCACAGCCTCTTACGCAAATACTCCTAGTTCGAATAAATCCATGATTCTGAAACGTAAAGTTCGTCCCCCTTTCCCCAAGTATAATACTTGTTGATAAGACTCCACGAAGTAGTCATATCTAGTTGGAAAGTAAAATTCACCAATATTTCCCAAGCTGCTGCTTGTTAATGGATACCAACTTGTTCCAACACTCTTACCCCTCGAATGATGAGAAGGTACACAAAGATTCAATAAATGAGTAGCAACCATGTTGCGAATGAAAAGAATAGTTTCAAAAGATTTATGACCGGGAAGTCCACAAGATAAATAACATTTCTCAAGTAAGGTTCCCTTATAATTTGAAAGATGGATTTGAATGAAGAATAATGTTTTGAGAACCTTTCTTGATAAAGATAATAATAACAAGACTCCAAAATAATTTACATAATATTTGGAGATCACGGATAGTACTTTGAATTGGGAAAATTATTTTGAAACTAGTTTAAAAGAATCGAATAAATATTTCAAGAATATTTATTAAATCATAAATATTTAAAGAATAATCTTAATATAAAGTATTGCTCAAAATATCCCTCGAATAAATATTCACAATATTATTCATTTAATAAAATTGAAAACCAAGTGTGCTTTTAGGGGTTCGTTCGCGTTTAACCTCGATTCGAACATTTTTATAAAATTGAAAAACGATCCGTTTGACACGAGGTTTTCTCCTACACCTTCCTTATGATCTCTAATATTTAATTACCAAGATTTGAAACCAAATTATTCATGTTAAGGGGGTTCAATTTTAATAACAAACTCGCATTTACGGTTTCGAACCACTTTTAGTAAATAGGCCATAAATCCTAAACCGTAAGTCCGTTTGTTTCGATTCTTTCGTCAAAACGATCTATGACTCGAGATCTACAAGGAAATGTCATAAACTCACTAAGTCCAGAAGTTCATTCCTACTGTTATGCACAGTTTTTTAGGGGTTAACGAAAATCGGGCATTACGACGGCTATAAATCGAACGTTTCCAAAATTTTAAATCAATCTCCAAGCCACACCGGGCATACCATTCATCACAATCAGTCCATAGACATCTTACTTTAACATCATATGCATCATATTGCTTAGATCAACTAAACCATTAACTAATCATGCTTACATGCTAATAATAACACCATAATCATATCGCATCTAAGATCACTAAGAACAATCACAAAACTCAAAGTATGATCTAGGGTTTATGAGGGTTATACCTTCCTTGGAGGATGTGGAGACCTTACTAAGCCTTGATTAGTCCTTAGAACACCTTAACCAAGCTTAAACTAACAAGAATCATTAAGAATATAATTAGAGGTTTTCGGATCTATTATACTCCAGTTGAAAGAACATGAAAAACGAGGGCCTTACCGAGATTTTCTGATCAAGACTTCTGAAGGAGAGTTTTTGAGGATATTAATACCTTTCCAAAAAAGCTAAAGAACACAAAATTTCATTGAGTAATGATGGAGATATGGCCGTTTGAAAATCATCATAGAAACTGTCAAAATCTGGACAGTTCGGTTATCCATCTTGGGAAGGAGATTTTCCTAGGCTATACTACTTGGATTTCTATGAAATTTTGAGCGAATATTGCCCATGGGGTGGAGAAGATATGGTAAAAATTTGGTGATTTTATCATGGATAGAAATGGAGATATGAATTTTTCTTTCAAGGTGGTTCTTGCTGGACAGTTTGAAGAAATGGAGAGAAATGGAGTGTTTGATTGGTTGCTTTGGTTTGTTCTCATCCAATGTGAATTATTGTGATACTATCTTGTATAAAGTGGCTTTTGATAAAGTGATTAGGTCATGGGTGATGTTTTATGCATGGACAAGTGTTGATAACTTGTGGTAAGTTGATAAAGTGATGCTAAGTACTAGTTAGCTTTCTAATCTTGCTAGTTACTCTTGTAACTACTTAGTTACTAGATATTTTCTACTAGCACATGCATGCATCTTGCTTTCCTGCTTGCTTCTTTTCTCCGGTTATTGTTCAATTCATTGATCGCTCGGAAGAATATCTCGAAGATTTCTAGTTATGGTTTTACCGGAAACCGTCTTAATATTTATACTATCATTCTCAATTCTCTTTAATAATTCTTGAATCCATATTCCTTAAATCTTTTCAATAATCCCTTAAGTCTTTCAGTGCCCAGGGAAATCTCGGGGAAAATAAAAGTGCTATTTTTCAGAATCCGATAACTTTTACATACACTCTTTTTCCCCTTGGATTATTAATACGAACTCAGAAATCCGTTCCGGGTACTTCTATATAGTGTCGTCAAAGAATATTCCTATTTCCACCAAAAACACTATTCATCACTTATTCTCTCTTTATTCCTTTTAATTAGAAAAATATCCTTGGCTTTCCCGTGCGTTCCTTAACCCTTTTACGGAACCACGGGACTAATAACCTGATATCGACTTGGATGACATGAGAATACTTTCTCTGTTTGTATATCATATCTTTATTTTCTTGACGAGAGATTATTCTTATCTATATTGTCAATTCATTCACATCATTCATATAGTACACAAGCACTGAATCCATATCCATTAAAATATTCATCCATCACAACCACTAATACGTCGTAGTCAGAACCACTATTCATTTATATAACAGTACGTAATAAAAAGTTTTAATTCCTACCAAAAATCTGGGTTCTTACAGTCTCCCCTCCTTAAAAGGATTCCGTCCCAGAATCAGGTAAAATCAAAAGGGTTACTTGTCTTTCATTTCACTTTCCAGTTTCCCGGTCAGTCTTTTAATCATTCCAATCCTTTTACAGCACATCTCACTAGTGATACAATACTCCCTTTATCCTTGTTCACCAATTTTGATACATTTTGTACAACACAGTATCCGGGTCATGCTCTTACTTAGTCGTATACTATTACCCTTATTGGCATCTGCAGTGACTTTGGCATCACTATCGTGCTGTGAATTCGGAGATAACCTCACTTGCAATATGCATTTCCTGATCGCTTTAATCTTCGCAATCTCGATCCATTCAGAGAAGTGGAAAGATTTATTGAGATATCACTATGATCAATGAACATTTATTATATTGCATGGTTAGTACAGAAGGGGGCCAGCCTTTAGTACTTGAGAAGCAATTAAACAAGTTATGGTATTCCACTTAGACTTCTATCACACAGACAGATAGTCACGTAGCAGTACCTCCCCTCCTTAAAGGGTTGTTCTTCTCAATTCAGAAAGAAGATGAATAAGAAAGAAGAAAAGAAAAGAATTTCAAAGAATTATAGAAAGTTTTCATGCTTGCAAAACATCATACTTAGAATTTACCTCTGAACTATAGAGGTTCATTAGAGAGGAAAAATAATCGTATTCGTATCAAATACTACTTTATCGTAATCTCACGTGTCAACATATCCTGGCTGCTTTGTCCATCACTCTATGGACCTATACTCTTGTAACACCTCCAGATCCGGGGTCAGGGATTGGATCGTTACGGTCTCATAACTTATACCTAATACTTGACTTGAGTCCAAAATCAATAAGTAGCATGCCATGACCCCACAATAATAACCACTCACACACACGGTTATAGTCCCAAAGATGAAATTGAAATAAGTATTACATTAAAGGGTTACGAATAAAAGTTATTACAATCCCAAAAGGATAACATCATAAGTTTAAAAGTTTTGCCGGTAATTACATTAATTATACATATAGTTAAACAGGAAACAAAAGCTGTCTAACTATGCTACCTCAGCAATGGCGGCTAGCATCTCAGCGGGGAGTCCGGTGGGTCGGGTAACCCGCTTGTGCCGAGTGCGCCTGACGCGAGCCATCTGTCCTAGCTGTTGTTGTGACATAATATGAACAAAGCAAGGGTGAGCGAAAACCCACCAACAACAATATAACTTAACAGTGATACATATATACAGCAGTTCAAAATATCCGTTGAAATCATATGCCATGCATTAATGAAGTTATTTCCAGTATAATATAAAGGATGAAGTTTCCAGGTAACTCAAAGTATTTGTTTGTGGAAATATCTGCTACATCAAAAGTAAGCGAGATATTCTCATTGTTATTAAAAGAGGAACTTGCATGAAAAGATTGCAATTCCAGTTATGAACACTTTTCAAGCTCTGCCAATAGTAATCATGTTGCAGGAAATAAATAAGTTTGGATGATGAACCAATGATGGAGTATTCACCGCGCCCGCTGTTCCAATCTTGATGATCAGTCGAGATCGTACAGCTCAAATTAGATTTACTACCGGTAGAAGGAAGACCTGACGGCTTTACTTGTCTACCGCCTTACTAGCTCTCCCCGGCCAACGGTTGGGCCAAAGGGGATGGACCGGCGCTACTCGGCCTCTTACACGACTCCTAGTTCAAATAGAATTCATGATTCTGAATGTAACGTTCGTCCCCCTTTCCCCAAGTATAATACTTGTTGATAAGACTCTACAAAGTAGTAGTATCTAGTTGGAAAGGAAAATTCACCAATAACTTCCAAGCTATTGCTTGGTAACGAATATCAACTTGTTCCAACAATCTTACCCCTCGAAAGATGAGAAGGTAAACAATGACTTAATAAGTCAACAGCACCCGAGTTGCGAGTGAAGAGAATACTTTATGACCGGGAAGTCGACAAGATAAATAACATTTTCCAAGTAAGGTTCCCTTATTATTAGGGAGGTAGACTCAAGGAAGAATGATGTCTGAGAACCTTTCTTGATATAAGATTAATAATAATATGACTCCGAGATATTTTCTGTAATAATCGAAGAAGATAAACCTTATTGAGGTTATTCTAAATATGGAATAAATATTCAGAGAATATTTATTGAATTAAAAATATTTAAAGAATATATTGGAATATGAAAGAATATCTTTAATCAGAGTATTTTTCAAAATAATCCCTGAAGAAATATCAGGAGAATATTTATTGAATAAATAAATATTTAAATGAATATTCAAAATAATATTCATTAATTAATAAGGCCTGAAAGGAATGCTTAAGGTAATATTCATAATTAATTAGGAATTTAAATGAATATTCAAAAAGTAATATTCGCTTAATGAATAATATTCTAAATGAATATCAAGTAATATTCATTTAGTAATCCAAGCCCTAAAGGAATATTCGAGATAATATTCGATAAATAAATCAAGCCTCAGATGAATATTAAAATAATATTCATCAAGTAATTAATATCTTAAATGAATATTCAAAAGTAATATTTATTTAATAAAATAATATTCTAAATGAATATCCAAATAATATTCATTTAGTAGTCTCATCTTTAGAAGAATATTCGAAATAATAATCGATAATCAATTCGACTCTGAATGAATATTGAAAAATATTGTTCGTCGAATGGTTACGTTCAAATAATTATTTGAAGTAAGGCTCGTTAACTAAATAATCTCGAACGAATATTCAAATAATATTCGTCGCCCAAATAATAGAAAATATTTACTTAAATATTTTCCTCCGAGGTAATCTCGATATATCAAGAAATATTGACTCCCGGTCTATATTTGATGAATAAGATGTATACGCCCTTCTATGAGGGTCTTACAATAACCGGCTTATAATTGATACGTTAGTTATCTAATTTATAAGTCAATAAACAATCAGGGAACAAGCATAACGATATAACTTGAAAGTAGGCATGCATTCTATGGCATATGTATACAGAAAACATATATATATATATTCAATCACAACAACAGCCTAAAAGAAGGGAATTGAAACTTGCCTGGTAGTCGAGTACGGTAAGGGGTAGTGGTAGCGGGTCCCGGTTCAGCTTGGTGATCTATAAATAGCCAAGGTATTCGGGATTAATCACTTAACATCTTAAAAGTTAAGTTATACTTAAATCGAAACACGTTCTCGAGTTATCTCGTTATATCCCTTTTAGTGGATTCCTTTTTATCATTGATCCGACCCGACATTCGTTCGTTAATACGACATGTCACTGTACTTATACTTGGGACATACTTAAGTCATACCAGTTCTAAGGTCGATCGTTACGAACCAATATTATACTCCGAGTTTTATCGCCCGTTTTCTAAGTGTTTTACCGAAGTTATAATAGAGTCGTCTTTTAGGGGTTCGTTCGCGTTTAACCTCGACTCGAATATTTTTAATAAATCGAAAAACGATCCTTTTGACATACGGTTTTCTTTCACACCTTCCTTTTTACCTCTAGTATTTATTTACCAAGATTCGCCATGACGTTACATAGTTTACGAGGGTTCAATTTCAGTTACGAACTTTCGTTTACGGATTCGAATTACTTGTAGTAAATTGGTCATAAATCCTAAACCGTAACTCTGTTTCACGTGATCTTTATATCAAAACGAAGCTTAGAACATTACCTATCCTATCATGGCAGATAAGGTTTCTGGAAAGTAGGTTTTTAACATGGAAAATTGCATACAAAACATGGTATTGTAAAATCGGACATTATAACGGCTGTAAATCGAATATCTACCAATTTCAAATCTTCCCATAAACATGGTATCCCTTCCTAACAACATATACATGATTTATATACATGAACTGAGTCCAAGCAATGCCTTTCCGTTCATCTAATTATTTTTATCATTTATCCAAGATCCATACATAATCATGCTTATAATCTTAACATGACCATAACTAAGCTTTATCTATCATAAACATACTTAAATCTCAAACAAGGGTTAGGGTTTCAAGAGCTTTATACCTTCCTTAGATAGTTATATAGCCTTACTAAGCCTTGTATGGTCCTTAGGAGTGATTAAGCTTGCTAGATCAACCATGAAAAATCAAGAAAACAAAGTTAGTACATGATGAACACTATTCATGCTCCTCTTTCTTGATTTTTTTGAAAATGGAAAAGGATGAGTTTGAAGCTAAGATTTTGAGGAGATAAGTTTTATGAATTGTAAGACTCACCTTAAACTTTTCAAGAGCAAACAAGGAGTGGAAGATGGATTTTGGTGTTTGAATTTCTTTGTTTGGCCGAATGGAAATATGCTAGGGGGGGAGAGAGTTTGCTTGGTTTCTTTTGGATAATCTTGCATAAAATGACTTTGAGTGAGATAATATCTCATCTAAGATGTGTTAGTGGAAGGTGAGGTAATGGATGATGGTTTTTTGTAGGACAAGTGTTGCATTTTGCATGGTTGAAGGCTAACTAGCTAGTTGGTCTTGCTAAGTACTTGTTCAAACCCTAACATGCTAGTTACTCTAGCCCACTTGGTTACTAGATATTTATTCTAGTAGCTTGCACAAGACTCTTGCTTCCTCTGCTTATTTCTGTGTCCGGTTATTTCCCGTTTCGATTGATCGTTCGTAGGAATATTTCACGGATTTCTAATTAGGGTTTACCGGGAATCCTTTTTAATATTAATACTATCATTCTCCATCTTTCATTCTAACTTTCCAATTTATATTCCTTAAATCCATTCGTTAAATACTTAAGGCTATCAGTGTCCAGGGAACTCTCGGAGAAAATAAAAGTGCGGTTTTTTCAGAATCCGACAGCTTTTACATACACTTATTTTCCCCCTGGATCACTAATACGAACTCGGAAATCCGTTCCGAATACTTCTATATAGTGTCGTCTCATATTATTCTATACTCCCACCAAAACACTATTCATTCTGTATTCTTTACTTATTCTCTTAGGGTTGTACAATTGCCCGTATTCTCTTTCGATCGTTCCTTAACCTTTTTACGGAACTACTGGATTAATCGTTATCGATCTGGATGACATGAGAGTATTCTCCTGCTTGAAATTGCCATATATTATTCCCTTAGAAGATAGATTATTCTTACCTATGTTGTCACCCTTTAGCATTCTTCAAGACATAAACATAATAAAGTCGAATTCCATTCATTCTTTCCAAATATCAATTATTACATTGTAGGCGTAACCACTATTCATTCTTACATCATTAAATACATAAAAGTTTTAATTCCACCCAAAATCTGGGTTCTTACAGTCTCCCCTCCTTAAAAGGATTCCGTCCCGGAATCAGTTTGAAAACAAGTGGGGGTACTTCTCTTGCATTGCGCTTTCAAGTTCCCAGGTGGATTCTTCTACATTGTGGTTCTGCCACAAAACCTTGACTAGATGAATGACCTTGTTTCGGAGCACTTGTTCTTTCCGGTCTATGATTTCCACAGGTTGCTCCACATAGGTCAAGTCTGGTTGCATGTCCACTTCATCATACTCTACAATATGCTTAGCATCCGGATTATACTTCCTCAGCATCGAAACATGGAACACATTGTGCACCTGCTGTAGATTCGGGGGCAATGCGAGCTCATAAGCTAGTTCCCCAATCCGTCTCAAGATCTCAAATGGTCCAATGTATCTGGGACTCAGCTTTCCTTTCTTCCCAAATCTCATTAAACCTTTCAAAGGTGACACTTTCAAGAACACTAGGTCCCCTACTTCGTATTCCTTGCCTTTCCGAGCTAAGTCGGCATATTTCTTTTGTCGATCCTGGGCTGCTACCAACCGTCCTCTGATTAGATCTACTGCATCTTTAGTTCGTTGGACCACTTCGGGCCCGAGCATCTTTCGCTCTCCAACTTCATCCCAATACAAGGGAGATCGACATTTTCTTCCATAAAGGGCTTCATAAGGTGGCATCCCAATGCTTGAATGATAACTGTTATTGTAGGAGAACTCAATCAATGGCAAGTGATCATCCCAATTTCCTTTGAAGTCTATCGCGCAGACTCTCAACATATCCTCTAGCGTTTGGATGGTCCTCTCACTTTGCCCATCTGTCTGGGGGTGGTAGGTTGTGCTCATGTTCAGCCGGGTCCCTACACATTCTTGAAAACTTCTCCAAAACCTGGAGTTAAATCTAGGATCGCGATCGGATACTATTGCGACTGGGACTCCATGCCGCGCCACTATCTCTTTTAAGTAGATGTCCACTAGTCTGTCGACCGTGTACCTTTCGTTGATCGGGAGAAAGTGAGCTGACTTCGTTAGTCGATCTACAATTACCCATATGGCGTCATGATTAGCCTTGGTCCTTGGTAAACCTACTACGAAATCCATGGCTATGTGTTCCCATTTCCATTCTGGAATCTCTAAGGGATGTAGAAGTCCGCTGGGCTTCTGGTGCTCTGCTTTCACTCGTTGGCAGGTCAAGCATCTACTTACCCATTCTGCTACGTCCTTTTTCATGTTGGGCCACCAGTAATACTCCTTCAAATCCCTATACATTTTGGTGCTACCGGGGTGCACTGAGTATCTTGAGTTGTGTGCCTCATTTAAAATCTCATCCTTGAGTTCCTGAATGTTTGGGATCCATATCATGTATGTGTACCTCATGATCCCTTCCTTGTCTCTTTCACACTTAATTTCTTCCCCGGTCATTAGCTCTTCTGTGGAGTTCTCTTCTTCCTCCATCATCCGTTCCTGGCACAGTCTAATCTTTTCTAACAATGGAGGTTGGATTCTAATTTCCATCAACTTTTCTTGGCCCTCTCCAGGTAACTTAACCTCAATTTCCAACTTCTCAAAATCTTTCACTAGTTCTTCCTCTGAAGTTATCATTTTGAGCTTTTCCTTCCTACTAACGGCGTCAGACACCACATTGGCTTTGCCCGGGTGATAGCGAATTTCACAGTCGTAATCCTTGATTAACTCTAACCATCTCCTCTGGCGCATGTTACGCTCTTTCTGAGTGAAAATGTACTTGAGGCTCTTATGGTCAGTGTAAATCTCGCACTTTTCCCCATACAGGTAGTGTCTCCAAATCTTTAAGGCGAAGACTATGGCTGCTAGTTCTAGATCATGCGTGGGATATCTGACCTCATAATCCTTCAATTGCCTAGACGCATACGCTATTACCTTGCAATGCTGCATAAGCACGCATCCCCGTCCTTTATGCGAAGCATCACTGTAAATCACGAAATCTTCTTTTCCATCTGGTAATGCCAGAACTGGGGCTGTCACCAGCCTCTTCTTTAACTCTTGGAAACTCTTCTCGCATTTTTCAGTCCATTCAAATTTCTCGGTTTTACAGGTAAGTCGAGTTAATGGAGCTGCGATTTTCGCAAAGTCTTGGACAAATCTCCTGTAATATCCGGCCAGTCCAATGAAACTCCTCACCTCGGTTGGAGTAATTGGTCGTTCCCAGTTTGAAACTGCTTCTATCTTGGAGGGGTCAACCAACACTCCTTCTCTATTGATCACGTGCCCTAAGAATTGTACCTCATTTTTCCAAAACTCACACTTGGAGAACTTGGCATATAACTGCTCCTTCCTGAGTATTTCTAAGGTTATCCTTAAATGTTCAGCGTGTTCTGCCTCTGTCTTTGAGTAGATGAGAATATCATCAATGAAGACTATCACGAATTTGTCCAAATATTCCTTGAACACTCTATTCATTAGGTCCATGAAGGCTGCTGGGGCGTTGGTCAATCCAAATGACATAACTAAGAACTCATAATGTCCATATCTGGTACGGAATACAGTCTTCGGGATATCTTCAGGTTTGATCTTCAGTTGGTGATATCCCGTTCTCAGATCAATCTTAGAGAAGTATTCAGCGCCTCTTAGCTGGTCAAACAAATCGTCTATCCTGGGCAATGGATACTTATTCTTTATGGTTAGCTTGTTCAATTCTCTGTAGTCGATGCATAACCTCATACTCCCATCCTTTTTCTTAACAAACAACACTGGTGCGCCCCAAGGCGACACACTGGGCCTTATCATGCCCTTATCCAACAATTCCTGTAATTGTTTAGCTCGCTCCTTCATTTCTACTGGGGCTAATCGGTACGGGGCCTTCGAAACTGGCGCCGTCCCCGGGGCTAACTCGATGGCAAACTCAATTACCCTATCAGGTGGTAGTCCGGGAAGATCTTGTGGGAACACGTCCTCGAACTTATTAACTACCAAAATGTCTTGCAATCTTGGCACTTCCTTCTGAGTGTCTATAACGTAAGCTAAATAAGCCTCGTTCCCTTTTCGTAACAATCTTTGGTTTGCGCCATGGTCAGAATTTTCTGGGTCTGTCGCATCCCCTTAAACACTATTTCTTTCTTCCCTGGGGTTTTCAACTTAACCTTTTTCCCTTTACAATCTATCCGCGCATCATTGCGAGACAACCAATCCATACCCAAAATGACATCGAATTCCCCTAGCTTAAAAGGAATTAAATCGACATAGAAGGATCGTCCTCCTATTTCTAGCTTACAATCGGGGTGAATTTGATTAACCGGTACGATTTCCTGATTAGCTATTTCTACTTGTAAGGAATCTCTTAGTTGCTGGGTTTTAAGTTTCAATTTATGCGTAAAATCTCTAGATATAAAAGACTTAGTTGCTCCTGAATCAAATAAGACATTTGCACTGACTGAATTGAGAGAAAATGTACCTGCTATCACATCTGTGTCCCTCACAGCATCTTGTACTGACATATTAAAAGTCCTAGCAGTTGGTGGCCTATTTGAGGCAACCTTGCTTGCCCCTGATGCTGCTGGTTTGCTCCTTGGGCAATCCTTCCTCATGTGCCCTCGCTGTCCACACTGGAAACAGGTTGTGCTGTTAGGGATAACCGTGGTGCAAGAGGTATCATAGTGCCCAGCTCGCCCACACTTATAACAGTTTATCTGCTTCAGGTTGCATACCCCGGAGTGCCTCTTCCCACAAGTAGCACACAATGGCAATGGAGGTCGAGAAGGGTTGGAACGGGACATTCCTGATTGATGGCCGCCCTGGCTCACACTTACACTCGCAGATGGTTTAAACCCTACATTCCTCCCAGGTAGGGAAACCGCTCCTCGATTAAACTTGGTTGGGGGTTTTCCTCCAGCGGATCTTCCGCCCATACTAACATGATTTCTCTTTATCCACCCTTTCTCTCTCTCTCTGCATCTGATCACTACCAGCCTCCACAATGGTTGCCTTCTGCACCAAGGTGGCATAATCTGTAATCTCTAAAACCGCCACCCTATTCTGGATCCACTGCTTCAGCCCTTGTTGAAACCTGTTAGCTTTCTTTTCTTCTGTGTCTACAAACTCTGGCACAAATCTCGATAGCTCAGTAAATTTGGCCTCATAGTCAGCCACTGACATATTGTTCTGTTTCAGTTCCAAAAACTTAAGTTCCATCTGGGTTTTCATGAACTTCGGGAAGTACTTCTCCAGGAATAATTGTTTGAACCTTTCCCAGGCTACGACAGCATCAGTCTCCATGTTCTTCTTGGCTTCCCACCAATAATTGGCCTCTCCCTTTAGTAGCGTAAGTAGCAAAAAAAGTCTTCTGAGCCTCATTGATACTCAGAATCTCGAAAGGTTTTTCCATTTCCTTGATCCAGGCCCTCGCCTCAACGGGATCAGCCGATCCGTGGAACTCTGGGGGCTTAAAGGACTTAAAGGCCCTAAAGGAATTTGCCACTGAAGTGTTGTTGCCTGGTGGTGGTTGGGGGTATTGGTTCAAATTCTGCCTAAGTAGATCCATAAACTGGCCCATGGGGTTTCCGCCCTGGTTCTCCCCTTCCTGTTCTACTTCAGTTTCTCCACCCTCTATTTCCCCCTCAAATTCTTCAGAGTACACGGGTTCATCCTCTGCTCCATACTGGGAATCTTCTTGCTCATTATAGTCCTGATCTTGTTCTTCACTACTTTCATGGTTTTCCTCGTGTTGGTTGTGACTCTCTTGGTCAGTAGATTCTCGGGGGTTAGCCCTAGTGCCCATTCGTCTTGGAGGCATTTTACTGAAAATTTGGAAAAGTTTTACATTAGGTTCACTTACCTGTTTTAAAGGATTTTTTTCCTTGCATAATTCTTTACATGATTGGGTTTAAGATCCCACAGTTTTATATCTCATGGCAACTTAATCGAAAAATAGTACATATGCTAATAAACTCGTGATCATATCCCAACAAAATTGAAATAACTGAAAGGGAAACAAATATATACCAGGTACCGAAAAGGTACAACATCCGAGTTACAACGATAGTTTAAAGTACAGCCATCCTAACAACAACAACAAGTCAAAAGTGAAATACGCTGTCTATCTGTCTAGTCTGCAAAAAGGGAAAACAAGTACAAGAAAACCATCCCTACAAAAGCCGGCACTACTACGTCCGTACATGACTAGACAACTAGACCACTGCATCACTACATCTGAAATCAGCCGCCACGATGAAACATCCTCCGAACCCTCCCCATGGAGATGCGGAAAATCTCCTCAGCATCTGCTCTGTCTACCCTACCATGCCCATCAGTAGGCAACTGTCACACCCTCATCCGAGCCCTCAGCTCGATGCAGGTCACAGCCCTATACCCAACCCTGTCACTGATAGTCCTCCGGCACTGCAACCTCATCCGGGCGGCTCTCTCTGCTGCTAACTCCCTCCTAGACTCTGTCAACCTGGCATCCGCCACAGACAACTCTCTATAAAGCCCGTTCACAATCAAGTTGTGAACACATACTGGGACTCCTCCTATCGGGGCATGAGGTGGGGTGGATGGCTCCGCTGGAGCTGCAGTCTCTGTCTGCGGGGGCTCTGGGGTAAGCTCCTCAAACTCATCGGAATGGGCTCACAGGTAGTGGTGGTGGGGTAGGGGCTCTCTCAACAGAGAGCGGTGGCACTCGTAGTCCGGAACTCCCTACTGCATCCTCCACTGGCTCAACTGTTGGGACAATCAGATCTTGGCACTGCAATTTTTGATACAATAAATTAACGAGTACGAATAGAAAAATCACCTTGTTAACGGTTGATTCCACGCTCTTCTATTGTATTCCCAAATTCCCTTGAGTGAAGTGTGGCCTTCGTCTTCTCAAGTTAACCTCTCTTCTTGCTCCTGGGTGGCTACAAAATTTTTTTCGACCAACCCTAGCAAGAAGAGAATAAGAATATATATAGGGCTACAATAGGGATCATGGATAATTAGGTTGGGCCTTCTAATTACATCTTGGGCATAGCCCAATGTAATTAAATATTAATTCAATCCACTAAAGAAATAATATTTGCACTACCTTTCCCAATACCGTAATTTAATTAATTAATTCGGTTCCAATATTATTTGCTTATTAAATTCCCCATGTTTAAAATATCGCATGTCCATTAATTAAATAAATTACTGATAATTCATTTAATTAATATCTTTTATCCTTGATCATCCACTCAACCTTTATTTAATTATGCCGGAATAAATCCACCTGCAGGGTTTCACATAATTAAATATTTTTGAGCTTTCAAGGGGACATCATTAACCCGAATATTATCAGGACATGGATTCCTTCAATAAATAATATTCACCATATATATTATTTCATCACCCAAAATATAATGAAATAAATCAAAAGAATTATTTCATATATAAATCAAAGCATGTAAATAATATACACGTGTCAATTACTATATCTGGATTAAGAACCTAAGCATTAATAATAACATAGAATCTTAGTTCATCTTCTTAATCAGTATAAGGGAACAATTCTAAATTTGATCCTGTTCAATATACACAAAGTATACTAGTATTATTTATTAGTCAATATAAACTAATCTAAATAATACTACAGCCATTCCAGTGGATTGTCTAACACCACCTGTGTTGTGAACCATATTATATTATATAAACCGTATTTAATAATCTAATATTCTGTATCCCATTTGATACTAGATTATTCACAATATATAATATTTAGACAACATGTAAACATTTAAATGATTCTCAATAAAATAGGCCAGAAATAAATGTATATACTTCAAATAAATATTTTCAGTATACACCAACAATCTCCCACCTATACTCAAAATATTCTATGAGTATATCAGTGTTTATTTAATCCACTATTACACAAAAAAAACTATGTGTCCATCTATCTGACTCCTATCGCTTCCACATGCCTGTCAAAAACTTTGGCTGGCAAACTCTTTGTGAAAGGATCTGCCCGGTTGTCTTCTGATGATATGTGAGCCATAACTATATCTCCTCGCTTTACGATTCCTCGTATGAGATGATACTTACGTTCAATATGTTTAGCTGCTTTGTGATCTCGCGGTTCCTTCGAATTTGCCACAGCACCAGTGTTATCACAATACACTGTCAAGCTCCTAGGCAAATTAGGTACCACATCCAAGTCCAAAAGGAAGTTCCTGAACCATACAGCCTCCTTTGCAGCCTCAGAGGCTGCCACGTACTCGGCTTCCATGGTAGAGTCTGCAATGCATTTCTGCTTTACACTCCTCCATATAACGGCTCCACCTCCCAAAGTAAAAACATATCCCGAGGTTGATTTCCTCTTATCCCTATCTGATTGAAAATCTGAATCAGTATATCCCAAAGGAAATAGATCTGAGGCCTTGTAAATTAACATACACTCCTTAGTCCTTCTCAGGTACTTGAGTATAGTTTTTACTGCACTCCAATGTTCCTGACCTGGGTTCGACTGATATCTACTAACCATGCCTACAGCAAAGCAGATGTCAGGCCTCGTACATAACATATCATACATTAAGCTTCCACATGCCGAAGCATAAGGAACTGCTTTCATGCTCTCTATATCCTTAGGTGTCGAAGGACACAGCTCCTTGGATAGAGCCACTCCATGCTTAAAAGGTAGAAAACCTTTCTTAGAGTTCTGCATGTTAAAACGAGCTAATACTTCATCAATGTAGGGCTCTTGAGATAAAGCCAACATCCTTTTCTTGCGATCCCTTATTACTTTGATCCCAAGGATGTATGCCGCTTCACCTAAGTCCTTCATTTCAAATTGTTTGAACAACCATGCCTTTACTGATGACAACATCTTAACATTGTTTCCAATGAGTAAAATGTCATCTACATACAGTACTAGAAAAACCAATGCATTACCCTCACTTCTCTTATACACACATGATTCGCTTGGACTTTGATCAAATCCATATGATTGGACTGCCTGATCAAAACGAATATTCCAGTCCCTAGAAGCTTGTTTTAGTCCATAAATAGACCTCTTAAGCTTACAAACAAGATGCTCTTGGCCTTCCTTAATGAATCCTTTTGGTTGTTGCATATAGATGGTTTCCTCAAGACTTCCATTAAGGAAAGTTGTCTTGACATCCATTTGCCAAATCTCATAATCGAGATGAGCTGCTATAGATAAAAGAATCCGGATCGACTTAAGCATAACAACCGGCGAAAAGGTTTCCGCATAATCGATCCCTTCTTTCTGAGTATACCCTTTCGTAACAAGTCGTGCTTTCCAGGCTTTCACCTTTTTGTCAGATCCTCTTTTCTTCTTGTAGATCCACATACATCCAATGGGTTTTACACCTTTGGGTGGTTCCACGAACTCCCAAACTTGATTAGAATACATAGATTCCATCTCAGATTCCATTGCCTTTTGCCAAAGATCTGCATCTTTATCTAGAATTGCTTCTTCGTATGTCCTGGGATCCTCATCATGTTCACCAGAGACCAAGTCCGAGGACTCTCCTAAAAACATGAATCTATCAGGTTGATGAACAACCCTCCCACTACGATGAAGCACCGGTGTGGTATTAGTGACAGGTTGTGCATTTTCTTGTGGTTGATCTACTTGTACTATTGGCACTTGGGGTCCCACTAGTTCCTCTAAAACGATACTACTCATGGGTTTGTGGTTCATTATATAGTCTTCTTCTAAGAATCTAGCATTGGTGCTAACAATGATATCTCGATCCCTAGGACTATAAAATGAATAACCTTTCGTTCCCATGGGATAGCCTACAAACAGCCTTACTTCTGTACGAGATTCTAACTTGGTCGCGTTCTTGTTCAGCACATGTGCTGGACAACCCCAAATCCGAATATGTCTTAGACTTGGTTTGCTACCAGTCCACAATTCTATTGGAGTCTTGGGAACCGACTTAGAAGGTACCAAGTTTAGAAGGTAAGCCGCTGTTTCTATAGCATATCCCCAGAACGACTTGGGTAAATCTGAATAACTCATCATCGATCTAACACTCTCTAAAAGAGTCCGATTCCTTCTCTCTGCTACACCATTCTGCTGAGGTGTGCCAGGTGCAGACAACTGGGATGCAATCCCATTTTCTGATAAATATTCCCTAAATTCTCCAAGCAAGTATTCGCCACCACGATCTGATCGTAGTGACTTGATACATTTTCCAAGATGTCGCTTCTCCGCACTTGCTTTGTACTCTTTGAATTTTTCAAAGCACTCAGACTTACGGCGCAACAAATAAATGTACCCATATCTAGAATAATCGTCAATAAAAGTGACAAAATACTCATAACCTCCTCTTGCTTGGATACTCATAGGTCCACATAAATCAGTATTAACCAATTCTAACACTTCTTTGGCTCTATTCCCCTTTGCTTTAAAAGGCCTATTAGTCATTTTACCTTCCAAGCAGGATTCACAAACTGGAAATGGCTCCACTACCAATGAGCCTAATGGCCCATCTACTACCAGTCTTTGAATCCTCCTCAAGTTAATATGACCTAATCTTAAGTGCCAAAGATATGTTTGGTTCAATTCAGAAGGTTTCTTTCTTTTATTTGAGTTAGAAAGAATGTTATTAGTTTCCTTATGTTGCAGCATTGGTTGGATAGGATTAATAATATATAAATTGTCTTGCAATGTACCAGAACATATAACTCGTTTATTCATCATAATAGAAACATTACGATCCAAATAAACATTATAACCATCCATGGCAAGTTTAGAAACCGAAATTAAATTCCTTCTAAACGAAGGTACATAAAGACAATTGTTCAAAACCAAAATCCTATCATCGCCAAAATATAATGTAATTATTCCAACTGCAACTACTGCTACTTTCGTAGCATCTCCCATGAACACATATATCTCGCCATCTCTAAGCATTCTGGATTGCTGGAACCCCTGCAATGAGTTACAAACATGGTCAGTGGCTCCTGTATCTACACACCAAGTGCTCGTAGATATAGCCGCTATGTATGTTTCCGTAACTAGAGAAAGAGACATACCAGTATTGTTTGTCTTCTTAGGAAGAGGACAATCCTGTTTCCAGTGACCTGACTGCTTGCACCTGAAGCACTTGCCCTTAGGCTTTTTCACAGCACCTTGAACTCCCACTGCATTAGCAACCTTTCCAGCTTTCTGTGTCTGAACCTTTTTCTTCTTCTTGCCTTTCGGCTTAGAGGAAGAAGCTTTCTCAGCCACATTCACTTGAACATTCTGCTTAAAGAGTCCTTCAGCTGCCTAAAGTTCTGTCAGAAGTTCCGCGAGACTATACATCCTTTTGTTCATGGTGTAATTCAAGCGGAACTGCTCAAAACTTTTGGACAGACTCATAAGGATGATATCGATCTGGGTTTCCCCATCAATATCAGCACCAAGGATCTCCATCTCATTCAGATGAGACATCATCCTGAGAACATGATCCCTTACAGGTGTTCCTTCAGCCATCTGAGTGTTCATTAAAGCATTCATTGCTACTTGCCTAGCAGCCCTATTCTGTTCTCCAAAAAGTTCCTTGAGATTAAAGAGCATATCTGAAGCAGTGGGCATAGCCTGATGCTGATGCTGCAAAACACCCGACATTGCTGCCAGAATGTAACATCGCGACATCTCATCAACCTTAACCCACCGCTTATAATACTCCTTCTCACTTTCAGGAGCATCTTCAGCAGGCTGATCTGGCTTGGGTTCATAAGTACAAAATTTGTACTCCTCAGCAGCCAACACTATGTCCAAATTACGTTTCCATTCAATATAGTTCGGTCCAGTAAGTTTGTTATCCATAAGTATGGTGAATAGTGGATTAAAGCCCATAATGATCTAATCCTGAGAATCATACATGTAACACATAATCAGATAGTTGCATAAATCTTAAATCCTATTGGTTTCCTCTAACAATTTATTCAAAATTAATGCACTAATATTTAAACACCATAAGTATCTGGTACGCCACGATGGGTGACATATATACCACTTAAATTCGTTTAAATATTACTTCGGTCCTATTACTAAATAATACGCCACGTTAGGGTGGACTATATATTATTTTTCATAGCTAAGTGTATACCATTATTAACATTCTTAAATTACTCCAACTAAAAACATCCGTTTGATATATTAATGGATAATTCCCAGGTCTCGGAGGAGTCACAACGGCCTCGCTTAATACCCAATTCCTAGACAGAATTCTCCATAGTCAACATCAAAAGAGTATTCCATTTTCGTAACGAATTCTATGAAACTTGGTATGTCACGTTAGGGTGATCTATATACCTTTCAATATTCGTTATTTAATTTAAGAATTTTGTTCTAGTAATTTCTATAACCTTTTAAAATACCGTAAATAGTACGCCACGTTAGGTGATCATATATACCATCTACATTATTAAAAAGGTTATATTACAAACAAAATAATGGAGACCGTGGGATTTAATTCCTAATTAATTCCCTCACCCACTTAGAATTTTTATTTAAAAAATGAGGAATTTTAAAAATTAAATGGGACCTATGTCGTTACAATTATGTCTAACATGCATTCCAAATACACACATAATTTAACAACATAAAACATTTAATTAAAGCAATAAATAAAATATCTATGTCCATGTCGTCCTAATTATGTTAAACATGCAATTAAAATTACACACATAATTAATAACACACATAATAATTATTTAAAGCAATAATTAAAAATTAAATAGCGAAAATTAAAAATTAAAACAATAATTCAATCCACTATTATGGCCCTAAAATTAATTTACCGCAGCTCCCTGTTCTTGCTTCGAATTAAACATTAATTCGAATCAACATAATTTTCCTGCACTTGTTCCTGCTGGCGGGTCCGCGGAGGCATAGTACTATGAATTACTCGATTAAGAAATTCACACGACTTTGGATTTTCTTCAATTGTCCATGTATTCATGTTACTCTCGCACGCGCCAGGAAACTGGTTTCCATGTGCCATCGGTGTGTTCCACGTGCCTGTGGCCCAAGTTGTGTTGTCTATCACTTTTCTTCTTGTATCACTTAATCGACAGCTTAATCAGCCGAACAAAAACAAAAATCAAACAGAACCAGCGGCCAGTAACAGCTACGCAGCGGACAAAATTTATCTCCGGTTTTGATTTCCGATCGCACATAATTGTTACAAAATACCCGGATCTTAATAAAATCCAAAAAACAATTACATAAAAAATAGATCTAATACAAAACTAATTTGTAAAATCTATTCTAACACGATCAACCCTCGTGTTTTATAACCACGATAAACCACGTGGAAACCAAACAAAATAACCACGATTAAACCACGTGGGATCCAAACACATAATTAAAATATACATGGCCATAATAGTGGATAACAACCTGCAAAAAAGAATTATACAAGCCTACCACTATATACATGCATATATAATTAAGACATGGACATCGTATTAAAAATCGTAGAACCATTGAACCTAGCTCTTGATGCCAATTGTTGGGACAATCAGATCTTGGCACTGCGATTTTTGATACAATAAATTAACGAGTACGAATAGAAAAATCACCTTGTTAACGGTTGATTCCACGCTCTTCTATTGTATTCCCAAATTCCCTTGAGTGAAGTGTGGCCTTCGTCTTCTCAAGTTAACCTCTCTTCTTGCTCCTGGGTGGCTACAAAATTTTTTTCGACCAACCCTAGCAAGAAGAGAATAAGAATATATATAGGGCTACAATAGGGATCATGGATAATTAGGTTGGGCCTTCTAATTACATCTTGGGCATAGCCCAATGTAATTAAATATTAATTCAATCCACTAAAGAATTAATATTTGCACTACCTTTCCCAATACCGTAATTTAATTAATTAATTCGGTTCCAATATTATTTGCTTATTAAATTCCCCATGTTTAAAATATCGCATGTCCATTAATTAAATAAATTACTGATAATTCATTTAATTAATATCTTTTATCCTTGATCATCCACTCAACCTTTATTTAATTATGCCGGAATAAATCCACCTGCAGGGTTTCACATAATTAAATCTTTTTGAGCTTTCAAGGGGACATCATTAACCCGAATATTATCAGGACATGGATTCCTTCAATAAATAATATTCACCATATATATTATTTCATCACCCAAAATATAATGAAATAAATCAAAAGAATTATTTCATATATAAATCAAAGCATGTAAATAATATACACGTGTCAATTACTATATCTGGATTAAGAACCTAAGCATTAATAATAACATAGAATCTTAGTTCACCTTCTTAATCAGTATAAGGGAACAATTCTAAATTTGATCCTGTTCAATATACACAAAGTATACTAGTATTATTTATTAGTCAATATAAACTAATCTAAATAATACTACAGCCATTCCAGTGGATTGTCTAACACCACCTGTGCTGTGAACCATATTATAATATATAAACCGTATTTAATAATCTAATATTCTGTATCCCATTTGATACTAGATTATTCACAATATATAATATTTAGACAACATGTAAACATTTAAATGATTCTCAATAAAATAGGCCAGAAATAAATGTATATACTTAAAATAAATATTTTCAATATACACCAACATCAACCTCATCCACAGCCTGTCCAACAACAGCAGCCATGACCTGCTCAGTGGTCATATCAGTATCCTCCTCCATGGTCCTAATCTCAGATACAACCCAATAATCCTCATCCTCAGCAACTAACTCAGCATCCTGTCCTGTCTGGATCCCCTCCGGGTCCTCCTCCCCCTCAGTCTCAACAACATCTGTGTTAGCATCAACCTGGACCTCCTCAGGGTCCTCCTCCTCAGACTCGATCACATCGGTATCAGCATCAACCTGGACCTCCTCAGCGTCCTCCTCCTCAGGCTCAGTATCCTCCTCAGGCAAGTGCTCATAGTACGGGTCCCTAGTCCGGAACATGTCCGCATCATGCTGTCTCGTAGCTGCCTCCTGGGCCGACATGTCGCTCGCCTACACAAGACGAACTATGTTACTATCATGATACTTAAAAAGTTCCCTTAAGGGTTTTAGGTGAACCTGGCAAGGGTTCTTATTATATTATTGAATTTATTATTATATAACGTCGTATCATCTCTTGGGATTTATAACTCTCGCTCTGATACCATCTCTGTAACACCCCCAGATCCGGGGTCAGGGATTGGGTCGTTACGGTCTCATAACTTATACCTAATACTTGACTTGAGTCCAAAATCAATAAGTAGCATGCTATGACCCCACAATAATAACCACTCACACACACACGGTTATAGTCCCAGAGATGAAATTGAAATAAGTCTTACATTAAAGGGTTACGAATAAAAGTTATTACAATCCCAAAAGGATAACATCATAAGTTTAAAAGTTTTGCCGGTAATTACATTAATTATACATATAGTTAAACAGGAAACAAAAGTTGTCTAACTATGCTACCTCAGCAATGGCGGCTAGCATCTCAGCGGGGAGTCCGGTGGGTCGGGTAACCCGCTTGCGCCGAGTGCGCCTGACGCGAGCCATCGATCCTAGCTGTTGTTGTGACATAATATGAACAAAGCAAGGGTGAGCGAAAGCCCACCAACAACAATATAACTGAACAGTGATACATATATACAGCAGTTCAAAATATCCGTTGAAATCATATGCCATGCATTAATGAAGTTATTGCCAGTATAATATAAAGGATGAAGTTACCAGGTAACTCAAAGTATTTGTTTGTGGAAATATCTGCTACATCAAAAGTAAGCGAGATATTCTCATTGTTATTAAAAGAGGAACTTGCATGAAAAGATTGCAATTCCAGTTATGAACACTTTTCCAGCTCTGCCAATAGTAATCTTGTTGCAGGAAATAAATAAGTTTGGATGATGAACCAATGATGGAGTATTCACCGCGCCCGCTGTTCCAATCTTGATGATCAGTCGAGATCGTACAGCTCAAATTAGATTTACTACCGGTAGAAGGAAGAACTGACGGCTTTACTTGTCTACCGCCTTACTAGCTCTCCCCGGCCAACGGTTGGGCCAAAGGGGATGGACCGGCGCTACTCAGCCTCTTACACGACTCCTAGTTCAAATAGAATTCATGATTCTGAATGTAACGTTCGTCCCCCTTTCCCCAAGTATAATACTTGTTGATAAGACTCTACAAAGTAGTCGTATCTAGTTGGAAAGGAAAATTCACCAATAACTTCCAAGCTATTGCTTGGTAACGAATATCAACTTGTTCCAACAATCTTACCCCTCGAAAGATGAGAAGGTGAAAAATGACTTAATAAGTCAACAGCACCCGAGTTGCGAGTGAAGAGAATACTTTATGACTGGGAAGTCGATAAGATAAATAACATTTTCCAAGTAAGGTTCCCTTATTATTAGGGAGGTAGACTCGAGGAAGAATGATGTCTGAGAACCTTTCTTGATATAAGATTAATAATAATATGACTCCGAGATATTTTTTGTAATAATCGAAGAAGATAAACCTTATTGAGGTTATTCTAAATATGGAATAAATATTTAGAGAATATTTATTGAATTAAAAATATTTAAAGAATATATAGGAATATGAAATAATATCTTTAATCAGAGTATTTTTTAAAATAATCCCTGAAGAAATATCAGGAGAATATTTATTGAATAAATAAATATTTAAATGAATATTCAAAATAATATTAATTAATTAATAAGGCCTGAAAGGAATGCTTAAGGTAATATTCATAATTAATTAGGAATTTAAATGAATATTCAAAAAGTAATATTCGCTTAATGAATAATATTATAAATGAATATCAAGTAATATTCATTTAGTAATCCAAGCCCTAAAGGAATATTCGAGATAATATTCGATAAATAAATCAAGCCTCAGATGAATATTAAAATAATATTCATCAAGTAATTAATATCTTAAATGAATATTCAAAAGTAATATTTATTTAATAAAATAATATTCTAAATGAATATCCAAATAATATTCATTTAGTAGTCTCATCTTTAGAAGAATATTCGAAATAATAATCGATAATCAATTCGACTCTGAATGAATATTGAAAAATATTGTTCGTCGAATGGTTACGTTCAAATAATTATTTGAAGTAAGGCTCGTTAAATAAATAATCTCGAACGAATATTCAAATAATATTCGTCGCCCAAATAATAGAAAATATTTACTTAAATATTTTCCTCCGAGGTAATCTCGATATATCAAGAAATATTGACTCCCGGTCTATATTTGATGAATAAGATGTATACGCCCTTCTATGAGGGTCTTACAATAACCGGCTTATAATTGATACGTTAGTTATCTAATTTATAAGTCAATAAACAATCAGGGAACAAGCATAACGATATAACTTGAAAGTAGGCATGCATGCTATGGCATATGTATACAGAAAACATATATATATATATTCAATCACAACAACAGCCTAAAAGAAGGGAATTGAAACTTGCCTGGTAGTCGAGTACGGTAAGGGGTAGTGGTAGCGGGTCCCGGTTCAGCTTGGTGATCTATAAATAGCCAAGGTATTCGGGATTAATCACTTAACATCTTAAAAGTTAAGTTATACTTAAATCGAAACACGTTCTCGAGTTATCTCGTTATATCCCTTTTAGTGGATTCCTTTTTATCATTGATCCGACCCGACATTCGTTCGTTAATACGACATGTCACTGTACTTATACTTGGGACATACTTAAGTCATACCAGTTCTAAGGTCGATCGTTACAAACCAATATTATACTCCGAGTTTTATCGCCCGTTTTCTAAGTGTTTTACCGAAGTTATAATAGAGTCGTCTTTTAGGGGTTCGTTCGCGTTTAACCTCGACTCGAATATTTTTAATAAATTGAAAAACGATCCTTTTGACATACGGTTTTCTTTCACACCTTCCTTTTTACCTATAGTATTTATTTACCAAGATTCGCCATGACGTTACATAGTTTACGAGGGTTCAATTTCAGTTACGAACTTTCGTTTACGGATTCGAACTACTTTTAGTAAATTGGTCATAAATCCTAAACCGTAAGTCTGTTTCACGTGATCTTTATATCAAAACGAAGCTTAGAACATTACCTATCCTATCATGGCAGATAATGTTTCTGGACAGTAGGTTTTTAACATGGAAAATTGCATACAAAACATGGTATTGTAAAATCGGACATTATAACTGCTGTAAATCGAATATCTACCAATTTCAAATCTTCCCATAAATATGGTATCCCTTCCTAACAACATATACATGATTTATATACATGAACTGAGGCCAAGCAATGCCTTTCCGTTCATCTAATTATTTTTATCATTTATCCAAGATCCATACATAATCATGCTTATAATCTTAACATAACCATAACTAAGCTATATCTATCATAAACATACTTAAATCTCAAACAAGGGTTAGGGTTTCAAGAGCTTTATACCTTCCTTAGATAGTGATATATCCTTACTAAGCCTTGTATGGTCCTTAGGAGTGATTAAGCTTGCTAGATCAACCATGAAAAATCAAGAAAACAAAGTTAGTACATGATGAACACTATTCATGCTCCTCTTTCTTGATTTTTTTGAAAATGGAAAAGGATGAGTTTGAAGTTAAGATTTTGAGGAGATAAGTTTTATGAAATGTAAGACTCACCTTAAAATTTTCAAGAGCAAACAAGGAGTGGAAGATGGATTTTGGTGTTTGAATTTCTTTGTTTGGCCGAATGGAAATATGCTAGGGGGGGAGAGAGTTTGCTTGGTTTCTTTTGGATAATCTTGCATAAAGTGACTTTGTGTGAGATAATATCTCATCTAAGATGTGTTAGTGGAAGGTGAGGTAATGGATGATGGTTTTTTGTAGGACAAGTGTTGCATTTTGCATGGTTGAAGGCTAACTAGCTAGTTGGTCTTGCTAAGTACTTGTTCAAACCCTAACATGCTAGTTACTCTAGCCCACTTGGTTACTAGATATTTATTCTAGTAGCTTGCACAAGACTCTTGCTTCCTCTTCTTGTTTCTGTGTCCGGTCATTGCCCGTTTCGATTGATCGTCCGTAGGAATATTTCACGGATTTCTAATTAGGGTTTACCGGGAATCCTTTTTAATATTAATACTATCATTCTCCATCTTTCATTCTAACTTTCCAATTTATATTCCTTAAATCCATTCGTTAAATACTTAAGGCTATCAGTGTCCAGGGAACTCTCGGAGAAAATAAAAGTGCGGTTTTTTCAGAATCCGACAGCTTTTACATACACTTATTTTCCCCCTGGATCACTAATACGAACTCGGAAATCCGTTCCTAATACTTTTATATAGTGTCGTCTCATATTATTCTATACTCCCACCAAAACACTATTCATTCTGTATTCTTTACTTATTCTCTTAGGGTTGTACAATTGCCCGTATTCTCTTTCGATCGTTCCTTAACCTTTTTACGGAACTACTGGATTAATCGTTATCGATCTGGATGACATGAGAGTATTCTCCTGCTTGAAATTGCCATATATTATTCCCTTAGAAGATAAATTATTCTTACCTATGTTGTCACCCTTTAGCATTCTTCAAGACATAAACATAATAAAGTCGAATTCCATTCATTCTTTCCAAATATCAATTATTACATTGTAGCCGTAACCACTATTGATTCTTACATCATTAAATACATTAAAGTTTTAATTCCACCCAAAATCTGGGTTCGTACAACTCTCATTTAATCTTAGCAACACTTAATTTCGGAAATCCTTCAACCTCTCAGGTTAAACCTTAGATTCTCGTTGGACCTCTTCGTTACTGACATTCCACGCCATGCTACTAACTCTAACACTATCAGGTTGTCATCTCGAGAGTTTGTTAAAGAACCCATCCATCAATTCATTCATTGCATTCCTTGCTCCACATTCCATAATTACTTTCCAATATTTTCTTTATCAGTCACATCCTTCTTTATCAGTCAGAACCACTATTCATTTATACAACAGTACATAATAAAAAGTTTTAATTCTTACCAAAAATCTGGGTTCTTACAATTGCTGAGCTTAGGCAGGGCAAGGAGGATATCATTGACAGTACATGGACTCTGAAGATTTTCAGAAGCTGATGGGTAAGCACGATGACCTCACCTATCCGGCTAACTATTTTAGTGGCTGGAAGGGGGCTTCAGATGCCGTTGTTCCAGATTGGAGACTTTCCCTGCCCTGAGGCTCCTTTAGAGCTGGCCAAGCTGTTAGAGTCCCAGAGGATTACTGCTATGGAGGAGGACGAGGAGGAGGAGGATGAGAAGGGAGATGATGCTACTGATAGGATCTTGGATCCTGAGCACTCCCCACTTCAGGCTGATGCCGAGGAGTCGACTATTGCTACCAGTACTGATAGAGATTCTCCTACCAAGAGTACTGGCAAGACTGCCACTAAGGCTCCTTGAGCTTATTTATTCTGGCCCGGCGTGGCATGACTTTCGATAATTTGCTTTCTTGACTTGTGAACCGTAACTTATAGCCTCCGGGCTTGTTTATTTGTTTTATGCATCTTCTGGTATTTTCTTTTACTTGTTTTGTCGTTTGTATTTTGGCTTACTTTAGCTAGCAATTTTAAATATGCTTTAACACATAACAGACATAGAATAGTAAGCAAGAGAGGAGAAAACCAAATTGCATTAAAACTTGAAATGGGTCTAGCCCTTACATAATACTCTACTTCCTACTCATAGTTTAAAAACTACAAAATGATTTCATCGACCTTATTTCTACTTTCCTAATAGATATGAGCTACGTCCTACATAGGATAATTAAACATAGTAGACCTTGAGATTCGATGCATGCTAAGTGCGAGGCACCTCGTTTCCTTCCAAAGTCTCCAACTTGTATGATCCTCGCCCGAGTGTGCTTTTTACCCGATATGGGCCTTCCAAATTTGGTGCCAGCTTCCCCTTTTGTCCAACTCCGGATGCTTCAATCTTTCTGAGTACTAAGTCCCCCTGACGGAAGAACCTTTCCTTCACCCTTAGGTTGTAGTAGAAGGAAGCTTTCTTCTGATGTTCAGTATTCCTAGCATGGGCTTCATCCTTTATCTCATCGATCAAGTCGAGGGCTAGTCTCATTCCCTCCTCGTTGGTGTCTGGTTCGAAGGATTCCACTCGTGGAGATGCATGCATAATTTCCACGGGTACCACAGCTTCAACCCCGTAAGCTAACATGAATGGATTTGCTCCAGTAGTCACCTTGCATGTGGTTCGGTATGCCCAGAGTATGGGTAGTAACTCATCCACCCAAGTGTTTCTTGAGCGTTCCACCCTTTTCTTAAGTCCATCGAGGATAATTCGATTGGCAACCTCAGCTTGCCCATTTGCTTGAGGGTGGGCAACCGAGGTAAACCGAAGTTCAATTCCATTCTCATCACAATAATCCCTAAACTCTTTATTGTTGAATTGTATCCCATTGTCCGTAACCAGGATCCGCGGTATCCCATACCTACACATGACGTTCTCCCAGAAGAACTGCATAACTTATTTGGTTGTGATTTTAGCCAAAGGTTTAGCCTCAATCCACTTCGTGAAGTAATCAATAGCTACAACCAAGAACTTTCTTTGAGCAGTGGCCAAAGGAAAAGGCCCAAGTATATCCATCCCCCACATGGCAAAAGGAATGGGGGAGCTGACGGATGTCAATATCTCTGGTGGTTGCCTAACCACTGGTGCGTGTTTTTGGCACCGATCACACTTTTTCACATACTCCTTGGTATCAGTCATCATCTCAGGCCAATAGAATCCGAGTCTAACTATCTTGTGAGCTAGGGCCCTGCCCCCAAGTGTTGTCCAGAAATTCCCTCATGGACCTCCTCAATGGCTGATTTGGCCTCCTTAGGTCTTAAACACTTTAAATAAGGAATCACAAAAGACTTCTTGTAGAGTATCCCTTCAATCAGAGCATACCTCAATGCCCTCACAGATAATTTTCGTGCCTCTATGGCATTAGTCGGGAGCCAACCGGTCTTAAGGTATGCTTTTATGGGATCTATCCAACATTCCCTCACTCCGATAGGTGCGACTTACTTTGAATTGATGGTAGGGGTTCTCAGAACTTGGAAGTAGACACTTCCAGAGTAATTCTCTATCTCAGAGGAGGCGAACTTGGATAAGGCATCAGCCTTGGTGTTTTCCTCCCTCGGAATGTGCTCAATGTAGCACTCATCAAATTGAGTCATTACTGCCTTCACAAGCCTTAAATACTTGGCCATGGTTTCATCCTTTGCCTCAAACTCTCCATTGACTTGAGCCACAACTAGCCTTGAATCTCCACAAACTTTAAGATTCTTGACCCTCAGTACTCCTACCAAACCAAGCCCAACTATCAAAGCTTCATACTCTGCCTCATTATTGGTTGTTGGAAAGTCCAACTTCAAAGCGTATTCAATCGTGAATCCATCAGGACTTTGTAGGACAAGACCTGCACCACTTGTTTTTGTTTTTGATGCCCCATCAAAATAGAGCATCCAGAATTCCTTCTCTTCGATCATAGGTTCCTTGTCTTCCTTATTGCCTTCCCGAGGTATCTCCTGCCTCCCGACTTCTTGGTTGTCAATGGTGCATTCAACCACGAAGTCAGCAAGTGCTTGAGCTTTGATGGCCGTCCTTGGCTTATACTTAATATCGAATTCTCCCAACTCGATTGCCCACTTGATGAGCCTACCACTGGCTTTAGGGCTGTGCAAGATATTCCTCAGTGGCTGTCCTGTAAGGACCTCGATTTTGTGTGCCTGAAAATAGGGTCGTAATTTCCTAGAGGCAGTTACCAATTCTAAGGCAAACTTCTCAACAGTGGAGTAGTTCAACTCTGCTCCGTGTAAAACTTTGCTCACATAGTATACAGGTTTTTGAACCTTGTTTTCCTCCTTTACCAGCACCGCACTCACAGCTTGACCTGAAATTGCCAAGTAAAGATAGAGGATTTCTCCCGTACTTGGCTTGGCCAACAGCGGGGCCTCAAACATATACTTCTTCACCTGCTCAAAGGCCTCTTGGCTTTCCTTTGTCCACTCAAAGTTTTTTACCTTCTTCAAGGTTTTAAAGAACGGCAAACACTTGTCCCTAACGCAGCAATCCTCCCGGTTAACTTATGTACGTTCCTTATAGAACGTGGTGGTTCCATGTCCAAAATAGCCTTGATTTTGTCGGGGTTAGCCTCCATTCCCCGCTTTGAGACCATAAGACCCAAGAACTTCCCTGACCTAACACCAAAAGCACACTTGGCTGGGTTCAACATCATTTTATGGTGTCTCAACACTTCAAACGCCTCTCGCAGGTGCTCAATGTGATCTGCCTTGTGTAGGCTTTTCACCAACATATCATCCACAAAAACTTCCATAGTCTTTCCAATGAGATGAGCAAAAATCTTGTTTACCAACCTCTAATAGGTAGCTCCTGCATTTTTCAGTCCAAAAGCCATGACCAGGTAACAATACACACCAAAGTCGGTGATGAACGATACCTTAAAAATATCATCCTTATGCATCTTGATTTGGTTATAGCCACTAAAGCCATCCATGAAGCTTAACATCTCGTGCCCAGCCGTGGCATCTATCAACGTATCCATCCTTGGCAAGGGAAAACAGTCCTTTGGGCATGCGTCGTTCAGATCAGTGAAGTCTATACATATCCTCCACTTTCCATTTGCCTTCTTGACCATTACAGGATTGGCCAACCATTCCGGGAACTGGATTTCCTCAATGAACCCTACCTCTAGGAGTTTGTCAACTTCCTGCTTTATGGTTTCTTGCCTCTTAGGTGCAAAATTTCTCTTCTTTTGTTTCACCGTCTTCCGGTTTGGATCCACATTCAAGCTGTGTGTTATCAATTGAGGTTCTATCCCTGGCATATCAGCTGTTGTCCACGTAAAGACATCATTATTGTCTTGCAAGAAGGCAATCAACCTGTTTTTCAAGGGGTCTTTCAAAGATGCCCCGATGTGAGTAACCTTCTCAGAATCTCCCAACTCCAAAGGTATGGGAACCAAGTCCTCTGCTGGTTTTCCTCTCCGCTCTTCATCTTCTCGAACATCCATATCCTCGATCGAGAGGACCTGCCACCCAGTTCCATCCGACCTCAGTGCGGCCACATAACAACTCCTTGCCATCTTTTGATCTCCTTTCTCTTCTCCTACTCCATTTTGGTTGGGAACTTAATCTTTAAATGATAGGTAGAGGCAACCGCCTTAAAAGCATGAATTCCCGTCCTACCTAAGATAGCATTGTATGTGGACGTGGCTTTGATAACCAGAAATTTAACATCTGAGTACCCTCCCGTGGCTCCAGCCCTATAGTCATGGGTAGCTGAATTGTTCCCTCAACTTTCGACTCCACTCCGTTGAACCCATATATGGGCATGTTTGATGATGTCAACTGAGACTCAGTATATCCCATCTTCAAGAAGGCATCATGGAACTGAATGTCCACTGATGCTCCATTGTCAATCAAGACTCTCTTCACTTGAGAGTTGCCTATCACAAGTAAGATAACCAGTGGGTCATCATGGGGAAACTTCACCCCTTCGAGGTCCGAATCATCGAATCCAATTGAGACTTCCGTCTTTGCACGCTTCGAGGCTTCCCCTACGATGTGCATCACCTCTCGTGCATACGCCTTTCTGGAATTTCTACTTGTCCCGGCCGCTGTTGGGCCACAAAAGATCATGTTTATCACCGGCCCCCGGGGTTGCGGATTGCGATTACGATCCTCATCTTTCCTATCATAATCCCGCCTTGGATTTCCCTGATCCCCATCTTTGTAGAATTTATTCAATTTTCTCATGCAGATCAAGAACTCAATCTCATCTTTCAATTGTCTACAATCGTCGGTATCGTGTCCCACATCTTTGTAGAATCGACAGTACTGATTCTTATTTCTTTTCTCAGGATCAGTCCTTAGTGGCTTCGGCCATCTCACGTCCCTGTCCTTTTCCATCTCCATCAGGATTTGGCTTCTTGGGGCGTTCAACCTTGCATACTCCGTAAACCTTTGCCATGTACTCCCCTTTTTAGGAGATAAATCAGAATTTTTGCCCATGCGTGGGTATTTATCTCTCCCATCATATTTTTGCTCCGACTTCCGCTTCTTAGAATTGTCACCGTTCACGGTGTTTCCCGTTCCTGACTCCTTCTTTAGACTATCCTCAGCTTTAATATACTTATCAGCCATTCATTGGAGCTCAGCCATGTTCTCAGGGGGATGTTTTGCCATCGACCTCTTAAAGAAGAGGTCAGTGGTTCCATGCTCCAGGTCTACCATGGCCACCTTATTCTCCAAGTCTTTGATATTCAATGTCTCTTTGGTGAATCGCTTGAGGTAATCTCTCAAATTTTCATTCTTTCCTTGCACCACATGCATAAGAGATGCAGAACATTTCTCGTGAACTCTTCCATTAATGAATTGGCTGACAAAAGCTGCACTCAGCTCCTTAAAAGAGCCAAATGAATTTGGGGGAAGACGGCTATACCAACGTTGTGCCATGCCCGACAGGGTTTGAGGGAATGCCCTACACTTGAGAGCGTCACTAGCCGGCTGCAACAACAGCGCGTTTAAGAATGTCCCAACGTGATTGGTGGGATCGCCCGTTCCATCGTAAGCCTTAATAGTGGGCATCTTAAACTTCCTAGAAACATGAGCATTCATCACCTCCTCAGTGAATGGGGGTGTAGGATCGTCAGGGTCTCCCAGCGGCTTCAAATCCTTAGGGTCTCCCCTGGGAGTTTCCACCCTTGTTGATCTTGGGGTATCTACCGTTCTTTATCTCCTTGAAGACCTCTCTAAGTCAATTAGGGGAATCTCCCTTGAAGCCGGAGGGGGTCGATTTTGATTGTCATCCTTCAGCCTTAGGATCTCGGCCTCGTGTGCCTTGATTCTCTCGATAACTGTCTGAGGAGGTCCATCATGGATTCTTCGGCGAGCCTGTCCTATAGGCTCCTTGCTCGGACGTCACCTCCTTGGGGCTTCATCCCTATCTTCCTCCGAGGATGAGTCATCAGAATACGGGCCTGAGTAGTCGTGGTATTGCTGGCCTTGATTGGGTCCTAAACCTCTGATGTAAGGTGGATGGTACGGCTCGCGTATCTGGAGGGCATGACCACTTGGTCCGGCCTGATACGGGGGATAGTTGGGCAACCCATACGTCGGGTTCGTGCTTGCGAGGATCAAGGTAGTAGAGATCTAAGTGATGGGGGGAGCGGATTGTCCTCCAAGAGGGGAGACCACCATTGGAAGGGAATTCGTCCCTTGGGTAGAGGGATTCGTCACTAAGGGTAACGATCCGTGAGTTTGCATTTCAGTTCCTTGAGGTTGAGTGGTTAGTGTCTGGGAATCCGTCCCTGGGGGAACCTGTTCCCCAATCAGGGGTGTAGTGGTGCTGGTAATGGTTTCATAAAGTGTTGGTGTTCTCCGGGTGGTAACCATGGTTGATATCCGTTTCCCACAGACGGCGCCAAATGTTGTGGAACGAAAAGTAGGGTGTATTTACTACGTATTTAATGCTAGGGTTTATGGAAGCTTCGAGCTTTAATGGCTGATCAAGTGTTTCGTGACTTAAATCAGGTCCTCACAAGATGCCTACGTATCTTGCAAATATCAAGAATTAAGCCAAAAAATGTAGTTCTATTTGTGAAGGAACAGGTCCTTATATAGGTGATGAAAACCCTAGAATTAGGATACTTGGTCGACAAGTCATAGCTTTGGCCCACTTCTAGATCCTTCCATAAAGGAGGTGGATAAACATTGGAGTTGTATGCCTTGGAGGCTACTCCAAAAGTGATTTGATTCCATATTGGACTCGATATTGGAGTTTCATATTTGGTTGATTTATTAATTACGAATTTACTATCATTATTAAGGTTTTGGGCCTCGTAATTTGGGCTTTGGCCTTGGACCAACTTATGTTTATTTAATACAATATTAATATGTCTATAGGGCTTACATTCAGCCCATATCACTAGTGAACTTATCAATGCTCCATTTTCAGAAATTCACTATAATTAATATCATGGTTCTAACAATTGGTTGTATTGAAGTTTTGACTTATATCAGTTCATGATATTTAGTTAGAATTCTATTTACTAACTAATTGTGAGGTGTATTGGTATGAGTGAAATTACTTAAAACTCCTCTAAGTAATCTATGTTGTATCTGTTGCAATTCGCTCATACTACTATACAAGGTGTAAAAATTTTCTAATTGAAATTTTACTTGGAATAATTTTTATGCTTATTTGCAAGCTTCTAATCACTTTGATAATAAATGGTATATACAATGGATCAAGGTGTGTTGGACTTAGAATATCATTTCTAAGATTGCAGACAAGACAACTTTGGTAATTAAATCTTATCTATAGAACAAGGTTGTCTACCAATAAACAGTTGTTAGGAGTTAACAATTGTTATTATCGAGGAGTTACCTTGAAGTCATTAGTTTAAAATGTTAATGATGATAATATCCAAGTGATAGTGGTGGAAACAATTTTAATATTGGAGATACCCATGTCACTGGAGAAGAATCATCAAGTTAATCTAGCAATAACTCGGAGAGAATAAACAAAGGATTAACTAGTCAAACACAATATCATAATGAAGAACAAGGCGATTCATCAAGATCTAACTTTCTCGGACAGATTATTTGGAATAGAGCCGATCATTGGTGATCTAGATGTTGGAGAAAGAACTAGAAGGGCTTCTCAGAATCAAGGTATAGAATCTAAGGAATCTGAGGAAGCACTTGCTGATCCTGAACAACAAGAAGCATGGAAGCTGGTGCCCAGGTCTAAGCACCAAGTAAATGTTATGACATTCTTTCCAAATTCTTACTTGTTATCTTTCTATAAGGATTGTCATAGTCATTCTCTTGTTATACTCCATGTTTCTGTATTTTAGAATAATAAATTTTCTCTAAAAATATTTTTTCTCTAATTCTCAAGTTAGAATTTTTGAGGAAACTATTTTTATTGAAAATTTCATTATTTTAAAGTAACTGCAATGTTTATGATAGTTTATTAAATCCTATTTTCTCTCTAAATAATTTTCTAGTAGAAAGTTATTTTGTTAGAAAATATATGGAGTTACTAACTTATTATAAATATTATTGTATAAATATATTTGATGTGTTAAATATAATTGTATGTTTTAATCAGTGTTTAAGTGTTACAGGGAGTTATCAGAGTTTAGCTGGAAGCAGTCAGAGTTTGCGTAAACTCTGACAGTTGGAAGCTCGACAGAGTTTGTTAAACTCTGTCTGGAGGAAGCGCGTCTACTGTTCAACAGTGATTAAAGATTAATTATGGAAGCGATATCTTTGAAGATTGGATAGCTATCAAAGAGATCGAGTTGACATAGGAGACGTGTGACAATCTGTAATTGATATCATTGTATAGCTGATTATTAGGAATATCAATTAGAGATTGTATCGTAGCTGTATGTTATATAAATACAGATAGGTTAACCCTAGAAGGGTATCGATAACGAATTATCATTATTGTAACCTAGCAGCTCTTTGTGATATTTTACATCACGAAGAGGGTTTGAAATACAAGAAGTTTTTAAGTGCATAAACGCTTTTACTTGTTAATCTCTCATACAAAGTTGATTATTATTTGTGTATTCGGCCTAACAAGTGGTATCAGAGCCAATCTGTTACTTTATTACAGGTTAAGATCCAAACATAACAATAATCATGTCAGAAATTCCTCCACCAACACCTACTGTTTCTGAAAAGGCTCCTACTACTGT
Organism: Saposhnikovia divaricata; assembly: GCA_036435485.1. NCBI lineage: Eukaryota > Viridiplantae > Streptophyta > Magnoliopsida > Apiales > Apiaceae > Saposhnikovia > Saposhnikovia divaricata. The sequence continues at coordinate 59,701,287 of CM071595.1, read as the reverse complement.
GAGTCGTTATGAACCAATCAGGGTTCCTATTCTGAGGCCATTAGAGTATGCTATGTGGAAGGTCAAGATGACTATGTTTCTGGAGGCTACAGATCCAGAATATCTTGACAGGATTTATGAAGGCCCTCACAATCCTACAAAGCTATCTGTTGCAGTTGCTGGTGAAGCAGCAAAAATGGTTCCAAAGGAAAAGAAGGACATGACTCCTGAAGATCTATCATCAATTGCTAAGGATGCAAAAGTTAGGCATTTACTACATAGTGCCTTAGACAATGTTATGTCTAACAAAGTCATTAACTGCACCACTGCAAAAGAGATATGGGATGCACTTGAAGTCAGGTGTCAAGGAACTGCAGCTATTAAGAAGAATAGGAGAAACATACTCACACAAGAGTATGAGCATTTTGAGGCTAAACCTGAAGAGACCATGACAGAAACATTTGATAGATTCTGTAAACTAATTAATGATCTGTCATTGGTCAACAAAGAATATGATCTAGAAGACTCGAATCTCAAGTTTCTTCTTTCTCTACCTGAAAAGTGGGATGTGAAAACAACCACTATTAGAGACAACTATGATCTTGCTGAAACAGAGATTGATGAAATTTATGGACTGCTCAAAACTTATGAATTGGAAATGGAGCAGAGAAACAGGAGATCAAGTAGAAAAGGAAAGTCTGTTGCTCTTAATGTTGAAGAGAAGCCTCAGAAGAAAGAGGCAACAAGAAGGAAAATGAAGGGAAAAGCTTTGGTCATACATTCAGAAAGTGATTCACCAAACTCTGATTATGATTCAAATTCTTCTGAATCATCTGACTCTGAGGATGATGAAGAAGAAATGAGAAAAATGGCTGTGCTGATGGTGAAGACTTTCAAGAAAATGGGCTTCAAGAATTTCACGAAAGGAAAAAGGTTTTCTAGGGATTCAAATGAAGACAGGAAAAGCTACAGGAAGTCTGATAAGAGAGATTCTAAAGGGAAGAAGGATAAGTCTGAAATTCAATGCTACAAGTGTAAGGAGATGGGTCACTATGCTCCTGAGTGCAAGAAGGGTAAAACTGGAAAGGTACTCTACACTAAAGGCAGAGATTGGGCAGATACTTCAGATTCTGATGAAGAAGTGAACTATGCTCTCATGGCTACTACTGAATCAGAATCCTCTGAAAATCAGGTACCTCCAACTACCTATGCTTATAATATTGATGACATTGCTCAATTAAGAATTTTTCTTAAGTCATTGCATATAAGTTATAGGGATCAGACTTTAGAAAATGAGAGGATAAAAGCTGAAAACTCTGAACTTAAAGAGAGAAATAAACTTGTTGAAGAGAAACTTGAAAACATGCAACAAGTTCAGAAAGAAAGAGATGATGCTGTTTCTATAGAACAAGATTTGCTTCAGAAATATAAACAACTAGAATCTGAGTTGGAGGAAGCAAATAAGAAAATTAGGACTTGGACTAATTCTGGAAAGGACACTCAACAGATTTTTCAAACAGACACTGTTGGTCTAGGTTATAATGAGGGAGATGAACTTAGATTTCAAAATCAAGTTAAAGTCAGAACTAAATTTGTTCATGGAACCAGTAAATTTTTGTCTGAGAATGAAAAAGAAGCTGTCCAAAGAAAACCAGTAAAAACTAGTGTTAAACAGGTTAATATTGGTTCAATGACAGATAAACAACTCAAACATAAACTGAAGGAGTTAAAATCTGTTGAGAAAAAGAAAGTGTCAAACAAGAACAGAAATGGAAAAGTAGGCATTACTTCAGGAAATAAACCAATGCTTGCTAGTTATGCTCCAAGAAAGACATGTCATAACTGTGGTAGTACTAAGCATCTTGCAAATTTCTGCAAGAAAAATAAAAATATAAATTCTTTACCTACAAAGTCTGAGGTAAAGAAGGATTTTGCTAGAACTAAGCCACAGACTCTATGCACACACTGTGGAAGCACTTGGCATTCCATCTATACTTGCAGAAAATATCATGCTATCTATCATAATTACTATGAACTGAAACCCAATCTGAAATGGGTTAAAGTTGATACTGCAAGCGTAAACACTGATACTGTTAGCTCAAACTCTGATAATGTTAATTCCGCTGCAAAAGCTAACAAAGTTAAGAATGTCAAAGGATCCAAGCAAGTCTGGATCCTTAAAACTAATCCTCGGTAATTGTTTGTGATTGCAGGGTAACAGGGAGGCAACCCTAGTCGTGGACAGCGGATGTTCAGGACACATGACTGGAAATAAAGCCCTGCTATCAGAATATGAGGAGAAGGCTGGCCCAAAAGTTTCCTATGGTGATGGCAATATAGGAAGAACATTGGGATATGGCAATATCAATCTTGGAAATGTCATCATCAACAATGTAGCTCATGTCCCAGGACTCAAGCATGACTTGCTATCTGTGAGTCAAATCTGTGACAAGGGATATCATGTAGATTTCCAACCTGAATATTGTGAAATTATCAGCAAATCTACAGGAAAGGTTGTTCTAGTTGGTCACAGGCAAAACAACATTTATGAAATCAAGCTTTTGATAGACTCTGTTGGAAAAGCTGTTTGCCTGTCTACAAGAATGTCTAGTGAAGAGAGTTGGAAGTGGCACAAGAAACTCTCACATTTGAACTTGAACAACATCAATGAATTGATCAGAAAGGATCTTGTAAGAGGACTCCCAAAGACCCTGTTAAATGTTGATGGCCTATGTGACTCATGTCAGAAGGCTAAACAAAGGAAGTCATCTTTCAAGAGCAAAACAGAATCTTCTATCACTGATCCTCATCATCTTCTTCATGTTGATCTATTTGGTCCAGTAAATGTTATGTCTATTGCAAGGAAGAAATATGCTTTAGTCATTGTTGATGAATACACTAGATTCACCTGGGTGTATTTTCTAGCAAAGAAGGATGAAACTGCATTGACTCTGATGGAGCATGTGAAGCTTCTGGACAAAGGATCAAGCAACAAAGTTAGAATCATTAGAAGTGATAATGGAACTGAGTTCAGAAATGCAACAATGGAAGAATTCTGCAAGGACAATGGAGTGAAACAAGAATTTTCAGCACCTGGTACACCACAACAAAATGGTGTAGTTGAAAGGAAAAATAGAACCTTAATTGAAGCTGCCAGAACTATGCTTGATGAAGCAAAATTGCCAACTTATTTCTGGGCAGAAGCTGTTCAAACTGCTTGTTTTACTCAAAATGCAACACTGATCAATAAGCATGGAAAGACACCATATGAGATGGTGAAGAAAAAGAAGCCTAACCTGAAATACTTTCATATTTTCGGGTGCAAATGTTTCGTTTTGAAGACTCATCCAGAACAGTTGACCAAGTTTGAGCTAAAGGCAGATGAAGGAATTTTCGTTGGCTATCCGCTGTCAACAAAGGCATTCAGAGTTTACAATCTGAGAACTAAAGTGATCATGGAATCTATACATGTGTCTTTTGATGATAAGAAGATAACTGGACTGGAAGACAAAGACGAATATGATCAACTGAATTTTGAAAATGAAGTTTTAAACTCTGATGAATGAAACTCTGAAGAAACAATTCTGACAGACTCTGTTGAAAAAAACTCTGAACCTCTACTGGTAAATTCTGGAGAAACTTCTCAGTCACAAGAAAGAGGAGAACCAGTTGAGGGGGAGCATGATCAAGATGAAGACTCAAACACTGATACTGAGTCAACTGAAAAATCTGGATCAAACTCTGATGTTTCAAACTCTGAAAATTCAGATTCTGACTCTGGACAGTCAAGTTCAGGGGGAGTCTCAGAAAACGAAAATAGATCACAACAAAATCAGGAGAGCATGGATCAAGGGGGAGGATCACATGCTGATAGAAGTCATTTGCCTTCTGCTAGGAAATGGACTAAATCACATACACCTGATTTGATAATTGGTGATCCAGATGCAAAAGTAAAGACAAGAAGTGCTACTGCAAGTGAATGTCTGTTTCATGCATTCTTGTCTAAAAATGAACCAAAGAAAGTGGAAGAAGCTCTTCAAGATGCAGACTGGATAACAGCAATGCAGGAAGAGTTAAATGAATTTGAAAGGAATGAAGTTTGGACCCTTGTACCAAGACCAAAGAACAGATCTATTGTGGGTACTAAATGGGTTTTCAGAAACAAGACTGACAGTGAAGGTGTTATCACAAGGAACAAGGCTAGACTGGTAGCAAAAGGCTATTCACAGCAGGAAGGAATAGACTATGATGAAACATTTGCTCCAGTTGCAAGATTGGAGGCAATCAGAATTTTTCTAGCATATGCCTCTCACAAGAAATTCAAAGTGTTCCAGATGGATGTGAAAAGTGCTTTTCTGAATGGAAAGCTTGAAGAAGAAGTGTTTGTTGAACAACCACCAGGATTTGTGGACCCCAAATATCCAGATTATGTCTACAGGCTAGATAAGGCACTATATGGACTTAAGCAGGCACCAAGAGCATGGTATGAGACACTTGCTCAGTTTCTTCTAGAAAGTGGATTCAACAGAGGAACAATTGACAAAACTCTGTTTTATTTCAATCAAGGAAGTGACCTCCTTTTAGTTCAAATTTATGTTGATGACATCATCTTTGGGTCTACTAATGATAAACTCTGTAAGAAGTTTGCCAAGCTCATGCAGTCCAGATATCAAATGAGCATGATGGGAGAGCTTAGTTACTTTCTAGGCCTACAGGTGAAACAAACAGAAGATGGAATTTTCATTAATCAAGAAAAATACAGCAGAAATCTTCTCAAGAAATTTGGTATGCTTGACTGTTCATCTGCATCAACTCCCATGGCAACAGCAACTAAACTGGACAAAGTCACAGGAGTTTCAGTGGATATGACAAACTACAGGGGCATGATAGGATCTCTTCTATACTTGACAGCTAGTAGGCCTGACATCATGTATGCAACCTGTCTTTGTGCAAGGTTTCAGGCAGATCCTAGAGAGCCACATCTGACAGCTGTGAAAAGAATCTTCAAGTATCTCAAGGGCACCATATCATTAGGTCTGTGGTACCCCAGAGAATCAGATTTTAAGCTACTTGGGTATTCTGATGCAGACTTTGCAGGCTGTAAGGTAGACAGAAAGAGCACTAGTGGAAGTTGTCAATTTCTTGGTGACAGACTTGTTTCCTGGTACAGCAAGAAACAGAAATCAATCTCCACATCTACAGCTGAAGCAGAGTATATTGCAGCTGGTAGCTGTTGTGCACAGATCTTATGGATGAAGAATCAATTGCTGGATTATGGATTGAGGTACAGTAATATCCCTATTTACTGTGATAATCAAAGTGCTATTGCTATGACAGGTAATCCAGTACAGCATTCAATGACCAAGCACATCAGCATAAGGTACCACTTCATCAGAGAACATGTGGAAGAAGGAAATATTGAACTACATTTTGTATCTACAGAACAACAGCTTGCAGATATCTTCACTAAACCATTGAGTGAAGCTACATTTACAAGACTGGTCAATGAACTAGGAATGGTCTCTGGTTCTGACTAGAAATGTTGCTTAGATTCAAACTTTACTTATGTGATGTATTAATCATATTTCCTGATTGGTTAAATGCTAAGTGTACTCTGTTGATTAAACTCTGTTATGCATACTCTGTTAAACTCTGTCAGACAACTTGTCATCCGTTGATAGTTGTGTTATATGGTCTTATCCGTTGATAGTTGTGTTATACGGTCTTATCCGTCGATGGTTGTGTTATGCAGTCTCTAAACTCTGTCAGCATGTCTGTATGTCATACACTGTTAATAAGATTGATAAACTCTGTGAACTTTGAGTTGATTTTTGTCTGAATGAAAACACCAATGAAGAAATATGTATGAAGCATGAATCTCAGCAATTAAATCATGAATCTTTCTGAGTTATTGAGATCTAATCTTAGATTGTGCAGAAAGTTAACACAGCATGATACTGGCTCATATTTATAGCATCTCTTAGTTTATTTTGTCCTAAACTCTGAGTCTATAAATACAGTGTGCATTACCTTTCATGAAGAACTACTGATGTTGATGAACTCTAAACTCTGTTAGTTATACTCTGATAAAATAAAATGTTTACTGCAATACCCCAAAGAAAATGTATATAGGTTATTATACTCCTTTGAGATTATGTTGGATACTAGGATGACCCAGGAACCTATTGGTATATAATATGTGCTAAAATTCTCTGATTTTTGGTGACTAGTTAAATACTAGGATGACCCAGGAACTTATCAAAATGATAAGGGCTAAAATTTTTGAATTTTTGGTGACTGGTTCCAACCTCTGATTACTGGAATGAAAAAAAAAATGAAAATAATAAAATAAAATAAAATAAAATAAAATAAAAAAAATAAAAAAAATGTGTATATAAAGGGGGTATAAAATAAAAATTACTGTATAAAGTTTGATTACTTCAGAGTTTAGCTTTCATCATACAATCAGTGTTTACTATGACAGTTTGTGCATCCAGTGTTTATTGATTTACTTTATGGATTTTATGAAAAATTAGATGCTCTAAAAATTGACTTAGTAAACTCTGCTTCACACACACAAATACTCACAACTGTGCAATTTATGAAAGGGTTTCGGTGATAAAGTTGGAGAATTGACAAACGCTGTTGATTCGTGATTTGTACTCTAAGGTAAATTTTCACTTGGACAATTTGAAAGTCTTGGAGTAAGTAGGGTTTTTGACAATTGTTAATCAGTGGATAGCTGATGAATGTGTTCTTTATATGATTACTTTAATTAGTTTTCATATTCTCTTCTTGATGCGTTTTCTTGAAGAACAGTTCATATAACACAAATAACAGTTGCAGAACACAATGAATATGATTAGAAAAACAAAATTTTCATTGATAATAAGAAAGAGATTACAAGCAAATATTACATCTTTTTGTTCTCTCTATCTGCTAATCTATTCAACTGAAAAGTAAAAGGTCCGTCCACACCACTCCATTGTTAGCAAAAATTCCCAGATCCCATCTTTGCCACTTTGTTTGTTAGCAAGAGTTTACTGTTATCTTCAAATCCACAAACTGATGAAGAGTTGGCTGCTAAGTTGTTCATTGAAGAGAATGAGGAAGGAGTAACGATTGAGGACATTGAAGCTGAGGAAAAGAGTTTACAAGAAGAACATCTTAAAGCTTTAAAGTCTGATAAGGTACAAAAAGAAAAAGCTCCTAGGCCTGTTCTTAAAGGCATTGTGATCAAGGAAAATGTTGATGCTGATCAAAGATCACATTTATCTAAGAAATCAACGGAAGCTGAAGCTAAACTCAAGCTGAAAGGCATTGCTATGGAAGGAGAAGATTCAAAGAAGAAAGATACAACCTCTGTTTCTACACAAGTTGTACAGAAGAAAGAAAACACAACCTCTGTTGCTACACAAGTTGTGTCTAGACCTCTATCTTCTCAGTTGAAATCAGTTTTTGGTAAAGGAACAATTTCTGATCCAAATGTGTTATCTGGAGTCTCAATGAATATTTCTGATGGAAAAGCTTTATCTGGCAAGATTGGAAATAATAAGGCTGGACTAGGCTCACATAGAGACAGAAGGCAATATACTGGTCCTAGAGATCCTTCTTCACTGGCTGTTCCAGGTCGTGGTGTTCCTCAAGAGAGTCTGGATAGACTGGAATCAGTGCAGTTGGTTCATCAGAAGAGTTTAGACAAAGATTTTCTTCTATACTTCATGGATGATGGGACAGTATTCAAAGTTGGTGAGGATGATATCGGCTTGAAATATTGGGAAGAACTAGAGTATGTTCTATATCTTCTCAAGGTGAATAGTCAAAGGATTCAATCTGTTGCTAATGTACTAAGACAGAAGATGACTCAGAATCTGGCTATTAGAGGACAGAAATACAACAGCAGATACATTCCTAAGTACAGGGATTACCAAGGCAATCTCATTGAAATGAAGAAAGGTACTGCAAAGTTAAAAACTGATTTGGGAATCACAGTACTTGACTTCAATACTCAGGCAGAAAAAGACAGATTTATCAGACTGGGTAATGAAATGAGAAGGAACAAGATTTATGATCTTAGGGCTGCTGTTTATCAAACAGATGAGAGTGATTCTCAACTCAGAGAAATCAAAGAAGCAATGAAGATTGAACTTGAAAATGCAGAAAGAAGATTGCTGATTGATTATCTCAGAACCATGCCAGATCTTGAGATGATTAGAGATTAAGTTCTGTAAGAATTTTCTTATTCTCTATAGTTTTTAAGCTTAAACTCTGAATCTGTATAAACACTGTATTTATCTATTTGTTTTGACATCATCAATTACTGTCATTAACTTGTACATTTTTGCTAATGAACAAGTTGGGGGAGATTGTTAAATATAATTGGTATGTTTTAATCAGTGTTTAAGTGTTACAGGGAGTTATCAGAGTTTAGCTGGAAGCAGTCAGAGTTTGCGTAAACTCTGACAGTTGGAAGCTCGACAGAGTTTGTTAAACTCTGTCTGGAGGAAGCGCGTCTACTGTTCAACAGTGATTAAAGATTAATTATGGAAGCGATATCTTTGAAGATTGGATAGCTATCAAAGAGATCGAGTTGACATAGGAGACGTGTGACAATCTGTAATTGATATCATTGTATAGCTGATTATTAGGAATATCAATTAGAGATTGTATCGTAGTTGTATGTTATATAAATACAGATAGGTTAACCCTAGAAGGGTATCGATAACGAATTATCATTATTGTAACCTAGCAGCTCTTCGTGATATTTGTTTTGACATCATCAATTACTGTCATTAACTTGTACATTTTTGCTAATGAACAAGTTGGGGGAGATTGTTAAATATAATTGGTATGTTTTAATCAGTGTTTAAGTGTTACAGGGAGTTATCAGAGTTTAGCTGGAAGCAGTCAGAGTTTGCGTAAACTCTGACAGTTGGAAGCTCGACAGAGTTTGTTAAACTCTGTCTGGAGGAAGCGCGTCTACTGTTCAACAGTGATTAAAGATTAATTATGGAAGCGATATCTTTGAAGATTGGATAGCTATCAAAGAGATCGAGTTGACATAGGAGACGTGTGACAATCTGTAATTGATATCATTGTATAGCTGATTATTAGGAATATCAATTAGAGATTGTATCGTAGCTGTATGTTATATAAATACAGATAGGTTAACCCTAGAAGGGTATCGATAACGAATTATCATTATTGTAACCTAGCAGCTCTTTGTGATATTTTACATCACGAAGAGGGTTTGAAATACAAGAAGTTTTTAAGTGCATAAACGCTTTTACTTGTTAATCTCTCATACAAAGTTGATTATTATTTGTGTATTCGGCCTAACATGATGTGTTTGTACCGGTATTGTAATTTTCAAATGTTAATCTTTGTTAACATGTTTTGTAGTGTTTGTCTTTTTATCTAAGTCCTAAGTCCGTTTATAAGTCAACCTATGTAAATTATTAGTCTATACATTTTTATTTTTATTTCTGTATAGTCTCTCTAGCATGTATAGTACTTCTATTCTTGTATAGTCTCTTTCATGTTTTATGTGAATATATTTAGTTTGTATAGTTTTTAAAATTTAGTCACTATACTTTCAAAACTTATAAACATGTCACTGTATTTGGTTATTTTGTTGTTCTTCTTCTTAACACACACAAAACCTGCAGTTTAAGTATAAATCTTTGTTTTGTGATTGCTGTTAACAAACCTTCATGTTAAGGACTTAACAATTGACCATTGTTGGTATCAAATTGGTATATGTCAATTCAATTGTTTAGGAACAAACGTTTGATTTTCAGGATCTAACAATTGGAAGACAAGACCTATCAATTGCTAACAATTTCTAATAGTTGGTATCTATCTTACAGGACCTAAAACATGATAAAATAGTTTTGTTTGTATTGGTTTAAACAGTAAATTACATTAATTCGATTAATATTTATTAATTGGATTTTTGCTCATGTTCTTGTTTAGTAAAACTGGCTCAAGAACTATTTCTTTCCTAAACTCCAAATTTCTTTCTACAGCTGTGATTGCTTATATTGTAAACCTTTTGAAATCACAACTGTACATCATTTCTCTCACATGATATAATACATATGTTCTTACTCATTGTTCTGGTATGTAGTAAATGCAATCTATCTCTATATTGCTCTACTGCTATGTGATGCAGGTTCAGCTCCTAGTGAAAGTTTTCTCACATTGAAAGTCATGAGGTTGTAAACCCAACAACTTTGTTAACTCGAATAACTTGTAGAAGGGGGGTTGAATACAAGTTATATAATCGTGTCTGATTTTTGCTTGATTAGATGCACAAGAACCAACGAATGAATCAAACTTTGTTTGTATTAAAATAAATCAAAGACAAACTCTACCAAAGGTGTACAATACCTTTAGCAGTTGCTGACAATACAAATCTCTCTCTCTCTGTTTGTTTCGAACTCTCGAATACAAACCTTATACAGAGCTTCACACGATATGCACTCTACAATTCACAATTCGCTCTTTTTACAATAATATAGAGAGAGTATTTATAATGCTACCTATCAACTAATAAAAGAATTATAATCTATCTATGACAATGTTCTGCCGTCCAGTTGATAGTTTCCATCAATAGAGAATTCGTTTCCTTCACGATATCTTCTTGCTTGTTTTTCAAAACAACGATCCTGTTTTATAGCACTTGCCAGTTTCTGTAGCATCCATAATGACATCATCAGTAACACGACTGATATCAGGATTTCCCATTGCATTAGGATCTGATCATCCCATCAGTATTTGATCAGGATCTGATTTGTTGTATCAGGATCTGCCCTTAGTTCCTGAGATGTAGTCTCTGACGCACTGTTCCTGACTAACCTCTACAGTACTGTCTAACACATATATCCTTTACAAAGTGCTAAATCCTTTATTAGATCAGGATATACAAGAAGTATTAGCAAAATTCTATTCTCAACATCACAACTTATGAATTATTCCTAACAATCTCCCCCTATTTATGTAAGAACCCCAAATTTTGGATATAATTAAAACTTTTTATTATGTACTAAGGTAATGGTGAATAGTGGTTACGGCTACGATGTAATAGTTGATCTTCTGAATGAATGAATGGAATTCGATTTAAATATTTGTATGTCTTGAAGAATGCTAACGGTTGACAACTTAGGTAAGAATAATCTATCTCCTAGGGGAATAAGATATGGAAATTCCAAGCAGGAGAATATTCTTATGTCATCCAGATCGATAACGATTAGTCCAGTGGTTCCGTGAAAGGGTTAAGGAACGCCCGAGAAAGAACAAGGACATTGTCATAAATATAGGGAATAAAGGAAGAATAAAGAATGAATAGTGTTTTTGGTGGAAATGAGAATATTATGAGATGACACTATATAGAAGTATTCGGAACGGATTTCCGAGTTCGTATTAGTGATCCAGGGGGAAAATAAGTGTATGTAAAAGCTGTCGGATTCTGAAAAACCGCACTTTTATTTTCTCCGAGAGTTCCCTGGACACTGAAAGACTTAAGAATTTAACGAAGGGATTTAAGGAATATAAATTCGAAAGTTAGTAAAAAAAGGTGGAGAATGATAGCATTAATATTAAGAAGATTTCCGGTAAACCCTAATTAAAAATCCGTGAGATATTCCTCCGAACGATCAATGAAATTGAGTAATAACCTGACAAAGAAACAAGCAGAGGACCAAGATGCATGCATGTGCAAGAGGATAAGGTCAAGTAACCAAGCTAGTTACAATGCTAACTAGTGGTATTAGAAACAAACCAAGTACTTAGCATGTTTTCATCATCCAACCACAAAATCCTAACACTTGTCCACTTGATTGCATCATGGATGACCTAGGAACTTTAATAAAGCCACTTTATGCTAGATATTATCCATATCCATCACAATAATTCACATTAGCCAAGGATTAGATCAAGAGCAAGCCAAACAACCCCATTTCTCTCATTTTCTCTAAACTGCCCAGCATAAACACCATTAAAAGAAAAATTCATATCTCCATTTCTATCCATGATCAAATCACCAAATTTTAACAATAGCTTCTCCAGTCCATGAGCAAGGTTCGATCAAAATTTCATGGCAATCCAAGTAGTCTAGCCTTGTCAAATCCCTTCCCCAAGTTGAAGAAGCCAACCTTCCTGTTCTTGGCAGTTTCTGTCCAGCGGGAAAAGTGGGATCAAAACCCTAGCTAGGAAGCTTCAAATCTGATGATCTAGGACTCAAAACAAATATTATAAAGAGGCCAAGATGTGGTAAAAATTTTAGAGCCAAACTCTTATTTTTCAATTTGTTATGAATTTTACAAGATGATGATGAATAGTGATTTCTAGAAACTAACTTTGATTTCTTTGATTCTTTGGTTGATCTAAGGTGTGTTAAGGCTAGACAAGGACCATACCAAGCTTTATAAAGCTATTACATACTCCAAGGAAGGTAGACCTCTTGAAACCCTAGATCTTGTTTTGAGAATTATGCATGTTCTTGATGGATTTAAGCTTGGTGATGATGTTAGTATGTTATAAGCATGATTAGTTACGTGATTTAGTGATTTTGGTAACATGATGATTATAATGGTAAAGTAGATGTTCTTGGACAGATTTGGGATGAGAAATATGTGTATGAGTTGTATTGATGCCCGGTGTGGCTTGGTTGTGTTGCTACGATTTTTAGAACGTTCAATTTATAGCCGTCGTAATGCCGAATTTTTGTTAACACTTAGAAACCAAGCATGGAAGTCGATATAACTTCCTGACCTTGGTAATATTATTACTGGTCCTTGTAGATCTCGAGCCATAGATCGTTTTGGCACAAGAATCGAAACATTCCGACTTACGGTTTAGGAGTTATGGTCAAATTACTAAAATTGGTTCGGAACCGTAAGTAAAAGTTCGTAACTTCAATTGAACCCTCGTAAATCATGTTAATCAGTGTCGAATCTTGGTTAATAAATACTAGAGGTCATAAGGAAGGTATGAGAGAAAACCACATGTCAAACGGATCGTTTTCCGATTTTATAAAAATGTTTGAATCGAAGTTAAACGCGAACGAACCCCTTAAAAGTATAACTTTGGTTATATAACTTAGAAAACGAACGATAAAACTCGAGGTATAATCTCGGTTCGTAATCGATCGACTTTAGAACTTATACGACTTAAGTATATACCGAGTGTGGGTATGATGACATGTCGTAATAACGAACAAATGTCGGATCGTATCAGTAATAAAAAGAGTTACACTAAAAGGTGTATAACGAGATAATTCGAAAACGTGTTTCGATTTAAGTGAAGTTATACTTAGACTTTTAAAACGTGTTAAGTGGTTAATCTCGAATGTTCTGATTGTTTATAGATCATCGAGCAGATCCAGGACACGATATCTCCACCCACACCCGATTACCAGGCAAGTGTTCAAAACTTTGAACCTGTTGTTGTGATAATATATATATGTGATTGCCGTTTTACATATGCCATAGCATGCATGCCTATTGTCAAATTATATTATGATACCTGTTCCCTGAATTGATATTGGCTTATAGACTAGATACGAATTATCAGTTATAAGCCGGATTGTTTTGATAAGACCCTTAGCGAAGGGCATATGATTTTCATTCTTAAATATAGACCGGGAGTCGGTATTTTGAGATATAGATAGTCGTGGAAACCCGGAGGGATTCCAACGGCAGATTATTATTTATCTTGAGGAATGTTATTATTAAACATTATTTATATTTCCATAAAGTATCAATTACTTGGAAATATTTTGAGGAATGTTATTCGAGTATTATCTCAGTCGAGAAATATTAAATGAATGTTAGTTTCGAATATTCTTTTAGAGTTGATTATTTAATGAATATTATTTTGATATTCATTAGAATGTTATTTATTAAATGAATATTACTTTCGAATATTCATTTAAGGTTTTATGTACTTGATGAATATTATTTTAAAATATTCATTGGAAGTTCTATTTACTTAAGGAATATTATTTCGATTATTCATTTAAAAGTTTTGATTACTAAATGAATATTATTTGGATATTCATTTAGAAGATTATTTATTAAATGAATATTATTTTTCAAATATTCATTTAAGGTTTGACTTATTTATTGAATATTATTTTAAATAATTATTGGAGTTTAATTACTTAATGAATATTATTTTGAATATTCATTTAAGGAGGGATTTATTTAGTAAATAATTCTATATATTCATTCGAGGATTACTTACGAGCAACATTATGATTTAATAATATTCCGTAATTATTATTGAGTTAATAAATATTCTTGGAATATTTATTTAATTCTGTTAAATTCTTTTAAAAATGATTTATATTATTTGGAGATTATATTTCACCTCCAGATATTATGTAAAATATTCTTTCATTCATTAAATACTTCCGACTCAATAAATATTCTATAAATATTTATTTAATACTTGGAAACAACTTCAATGTTGTTTATTCTTCTTCAAATATTATCTTCGACCTTCGATCATTCTGAAAATTCTTCGGAGTCATACGATTAATATTATATTAAGAAAGGTCCTCAAGATTCCATTCTTCACTCGAATCTATCTCTTAAATTATAAGGGAACCTTACTTGAGAAAGGTTATTTATCTTGTTGACTTCCCGGTCATAATTTACCCTTTTCACTCGCAACTTGGTTGCTATAGACTCATTAAGTCTGTGTGTACCTTCTCATCATTCGAGGGGTAAGATTGTTGGAACAAGTTGATATCCATTAACAAGCAAAAGCTTGGGAAATGTTGGTCAATATTCCTTTCCAACTAGATACAACTACTTTGTGGAGTCTTATCAACAAGTATTTCACTTGGGGAAGGGAGGACAAACTCTACGTTTCAATGCTGTGGATTTATTCGAACTAGGAGTCGTGTGTAAGAGGCCGAGTCGCGCGGTCCATCACAAGGCCTAACCATTGGCCAGGGAGTTACTATTAAAGGCAATCTATAAGTGAAGCCGTCAGTTCTTCCTTCTACCGGTAGTAAACTATATTGGGCTGTATCATCCCCGACTGATCATCAGGGAGTGGGACAGCTGGCGCGTGATAACTCCAGTATTGGTTCATCTCCCAAATTGGGAATTCCCTGCAACACGTATTGAAGAGACTTCTTTCAGGTTGGTGGTGTCTTCCGCAACACGTATCGAAGAGACTTCTTTCAGGTTGTAGGACTTCGAAAAATGTTAATAACTGGAATTGCAATATTTTCCTTGCAAGTTCCTCTTTATATGATAAATGATAATATCTGGTTTATCTTTGACATAGCAGATATTCCCACCTATATATGAATTTTGAGTTACCTCGTAACTTCATCGTTCATGTTATTCTGGCATCATTTCTGTAAATGCATGGCATAGGGTTTGAAAGATACTTTTTAGTTGTTATATATTATCATTCAGTTAAATATTATTGTTGGTGGGCTATTGCTAACCCTTGCTTTATTATTATATCACAACAATAGCTAGACCAGATGATTCGCACAAGGCGCACTCGATGCTGGCGAGGACGATGAGACTACTAGAGCCGAAGAGAAAGCTATTGGTAGGATAGATTCATTCTTTCCGTACCAAATATATGGACTAGTATGACTTATGTAAATGGATGGCAAAGAGTATGTATTCATATTGTAACTCTTTTGGGTTGTAAGAACTCATAATGTGTTTAATAAAATTTGATTGTTACTCTGATTTCATCTCTGGGACTATAACGGGTGTGTTTTATATTGTTGTGTTGGGTCATAAAGATGTAAATTATTTTATGTTGAGGTAAGTTCAAGTATTGTGGACAGAATTGGAGACCGTAACGACCGGATCTCGGACCCCGGATCTGGGGGTATTACAATTTATGCTTTAGAATCTGAAGCATAAATCTAAGTTGTAGATGTCAAAACATATACCAATACAACCAGAATAGAATTTTTGAATTTAAGATCATGAAGTTAAGTACCTCCTTCTTCAGATGTAGATATGTATCTAGTACTTAGAAGAAAGAGTTCAACTATTTGATGCTTCTTTTCCTTTACCACTTTCATGATGAAATTTACCAACTCTGTCACCCTTAATTCTGCTCCCAGTCTGTTTATCTCCCCAAGTCTGTTGTTGTTGTTGTTTCTGAATTGTCTTTATCTCCCCCTTTTTGACATCAGCAACATTAATTCCAAGAGATTCAGTAACAGAACAAATGAGATTCATCAGAACTGCTTGATTGTCCATAATAGTGACTTGGTTATTTTCAAGAATTTGAAGTCTCGATTGAATATCACTTTGAGATTTCTGAATGTCCTTAAGAAGTTCAGAATTGACTTCAATGTTGGAAGTGCTTGTTGTATCTTCAAATTCAGATGCAGAAAGAACTTTATCTTTAAGTCTTGTAGAAGAAGTTGCCTGTTTAGAATGATATTCAAGTAATAATACTTGAGTAGAAGTACAAACATCTTCATCTCTCTGATCTGGAGCTGAAGTATGATCATCTTGTCCTTCACCAGTATTCTGTGTACTAACATCTACAAATCCTGACTCCTCCTTAGATTGATCAGATATTGTTGATGTCTCAAATCTAGCTGATATTGGAAGTACATACAAAGGAATACTAGAATCATTAGAAATATCTTCTGGTACTGGTTGAGTAGAAGTTTGTCTTAGCCTTTCACCTCTTCTGTTAATTATTCCTGCAAGCCTTTCTTTTGTTTCTGAGCTTTAACTTCTGGCTTTTCATTGTGATGTGCTAAGTCATGCTTCTCATACATCTTGATAAAAGAATAAGTACCAGCATCCATACCAAGATTTTCAGACCAAGATTCAGGAAAAACCTGATCCCAAAAATTAAACGATGGTGGTTTCCTAATTTTCTCTCCCTCACTATGGAGTTGATCATCCATATCCTCATTCTCACTTTGATTATCTAAAGTCAACACTCTTTCTACCTCTCCTTTTACCTGGTCAGGAGCCAGCCTCTCTGTGGGTGGATCTATATCCATCTTTTCAAGTGTATCACTCAAATTTGGATAAGTGCTCTCATGACCTACAGAAAAATAGGGGTTAGAAGAAGTTTTTATACCTGAACTCACATGGAGAGAGGGTTCCTCATATGGCATCGGGTTTGAGGTTTTCTCCAAGGAGTGAGCTGTTATAGTCTCTGAACCCTTACAAACATCTACTTTCTTTCCAGAAACTACAGGCTCCAGTATACCACTTTCAGGTTTTACACTAGATTCTGATGTCTTCAGTAATACTTCATTAGACACCATAGCTAGTACGTCACCGTCTTTAAGTGTTGGTTGCTGAGACACACCCTCAAGGTGGATAGACTCTGAAAGAACAATATTGGTTTAATCTTCAGAAAAATCAATCAAAGTCATTCCTCCAATATCATAGGGTTTCTCACTTCCAATTTTAGTCATCACAGAAGACCTTTCAGCATCAGCTATCACAGTTCCTGAGTCATCCAACCTCTGACTAGATGGTTCTTGTATTGCAGTGACTGAGATCTGATCTATTCCATTATTCACCACTGGTGCAATATTATATTCTGTTGACTGCTTCCCTCTATCAACTACCTCCTCTTGTTCACCTTGAGCTGAAGCATCTTCAACAATGACATCTTTGTCAAATAAATATGCATGAAGTGATTGAAGTGCAACATGCTTAGGAAGTCCAAATTTCTTGTGCAATTCCTTTCTGACTGATACATAGAAGTATGTCTTCATTAAATCAAGCCTTTGATGTAACAGTCCGTATTCTTCAAAAAATGAAAGTTTGGGAACTCTTTCAATCAGAAAATCTAGAACAGGCCTGGAAAGCTTCATCAGAGAAATAAGTTCCATAGCCAGTCTGTATGTCAATGTAGTTTCCCATGAAGAATCAAGATCCAAATCTCTCTTATCAGATACTGACGTGGATATAGCCTTATTTGTAGAGACCTGCATAATGTTAGTTGGACTAGACACTGTGTGTGTAGGTGACAAATGAATCTTTCTCCTTGTTCTCCTAGTATAGTGAGCAACAGATTTATCTTGAGAAGACTCAAGAGGTGTAGACACAGAAGTGATCTTGGGATGAGATCCTTTTTCAATAGACACAGTCTTTTGAGAGACAGTATCCAGTAACTGTTTTCCCTTTTTAAGAACTACAGCCTTTTGGGAGACTGCAGCCTGACTGTGGCTAGGTGTTCCATGCCTTTGTCCTAGCTTAGAAAGTTGAATTGCAACCTTCAATTCTGCTCTCTCAGCAAGAGATATATTATCATCATCTTCACTAGAACTACTTCTTGAAATGACAAATCTTCTCTTCCTTACAACTGATGTCTTTTGAGAAACACCAGAGGTTGGCTTCTTTGAAACAAAAAGCTGTGGATCAAAGTTTGATTCTAGAATTGTTTCAGAGACTACAATGTTTTTGGCTACTTGGGTAGACACAGGGGGGTTCTCCTCCAATTGAGATTCCTGAGTCATTTCACCACCAAAGAAAGAAGAATTATAGATAGTAGGAAGATGAGTTCTTAGAAGTACCTGAACATGATTTGGATAGTGTAATGCAGGTATTTCATCTAGATTCTTTTCATTGTCCTTCTTTGTAATGTCAGAGAAAATTCTCTTTTGCTGTTCATAAGAAGAAACACAATATTCTCTACCAAATCTAGCTTCAACATCAGGAATGAATTGGTTAATAAATAGTTGCATGAATCTGTGATAATAAACCATATTCCTGTCATGATCTCTTGACCCAAGTTTAATACACATCTGATTTAAGATAATGTGACCAAAATTAATTACTCTGTTATAAAGCAAAGCATATGCAATATGTGATGTAACAGCAGTAATTTGTTGAAAAGAACTACATTTACCAGTAAAACATTTAGCAATTTGATCAAAGAAGAAAGACCATTCTTTCCTAAGAAAAGATCTATTTAACTGGCTCATATTATCTAGAGGTCCATCATAACCTAATTTATATAACATAGTTCTCACATCATCATCAGATGGTACATTCTCAAAATTCGTACTAACAGGTAAGCGAAGTACTGAATTAACAACAGATTCAGTAAGATCAAATGTGTCTTGTCCTAAGTGTAGAACAATCTTACCTAATTGACTCTGAGTAGAATCAATTACCTCAGCATTCTCCCAAGCTTGTGAAACAGCTACTTGATTAATTTGTGAAGATGCTGTCAAGGCATAGCTTAATGGTCCTTTCGCCATAAAGTCCATTATCGGGTGAAAATCAATTGACACCCCTTCCTTGTTGGTGATAACTGCAACATGATTGTTCATCATAAAATCAAAGTCACCAAACTTGAAAGCTACTGATTTGGGTAGTCTTCTTTGAGTTGCCATTTTGATGTGAAAAGAACTTAAGAAATCTTTGAAATTGATTAGTAATTTTGAGAACTCGAGAGTGTTTTTGGTTTAGAGAATGAAATTAGAGAAAGCAATTACACGATTAAAGTGTCAAAATAATTATATTTCAAAAATCCTTCAGACCCATTATCCCACGTTGGCACGTAGGTTGACAGGTGTCAGTCCCTGAAAAATGCAGTTACCTATGACTTTTGGAAAATAAAATCCAAAAATAATTTCAAGTAAATAAGTCAAGGTAAAATCAAGATAAAAATCAATACTGATCAGCTTCCTTTTCCTGATGTGATCTTCTCATCAGGATAATCACACGATTCAATGTGATTTCTGAATAAAAAGAATTATTAATCCTGATGTGAACACACTTGTATTCCTGATCAATATCATCCTGATTCCAGAGACTAAATGAAGTTTCCACATGGCATTTTCTTTTACCTGTAAAAGAAATAAATAAAATCTGAACAAAATCAATTGGTTAAATTCATTCAATATTTCTTGAAAATACAAGAAATACAGTCACACATAATTATGACTGACTGCATTGATATCTCCCAAATGACTGTTCAGCTTCCCATGTCTTTCTATAAAAGAAACTAACGTCTTATGCCATTCTCCAAAACCTTTTCATTCTTTTCTCTTTCCATCATGGCTTTCAACCCAAATCTTCATATGAACCCTAGCTTTTGGTTCATTACCACTGAGAAGTTCTTTACTCTTGATGATCAGGAGCAAGTGAACTATCTCTTAGAAGAGATGACTTTTCTCATCGAGTCAGATATGGTTGGTCTTAACCCAGATAATTTCCACGAATCTCCTCTAAAACATCTACCAATTGGATACAATCCTCCTCCAATCTCTTCACACCTTGAGGATGAAGAATTTGGTGAAGAGTCTGAGGTTGATCTTGATGGAGATGCTATTCATATTCTTCAATAACCATGAAGATGAGTCAGCTGCTCTCATTCAAGTCGCCCAGACAAGGAATCCAATCTTGAGATGCTCCTTGTCCTGAAGTCGATCATTGAGGATTGAAGCAGCAGCAACTTTAGACAAGAATAGAATTATCAGTAATAGTTAGACAAAAAGAAGAATTGTATTTCATTTCCATGTATGTAATGCTTTTGATTAATGAAAATACAAGTTTTCTTAATATCTACATGTCTATCGTTGTTTATTGACTGACATGAATAATGATATAAATTATCAGTATGCATGTAATAAAACTTGCTAACATAGACTTTAACAAAACTCAGAATTGAACCACTAAATAACATGAACTTCAGAATTTGAAACAGTAAGACACACAAATTTCACAATCCTGATACTGATGATACAATCGTGATGTCAATACTGATGACGTCAGCATACTGATAGCAATCCTGATGTTTATTAACAAGTCTATCATACTGTAATTTATCAAAGTAAAGTGTTTCAGCTTAAGCATTTAACAATCAAGTAAAATATCAAGTCTATAAGCTGAAACAACATACCTTGCTACTTTTGCAGATGTTAAAGATCTAAAAATTGAACATTCCTAACTCACTAACCAATCTAATGAATGTAGCCTCATCAAGTGGTTTAGTTAGAATATCTTCAAGCTGTTTGTCAGTAGGAACAAAATGAAGTTCCACAGTACCATTTTCAATATGTTCTCTAATAAAATGATACCTGACATCAATGTGCTTAGTCCTTGAGTGTTGAACTGGATTTTCTGCAATTTTGATAGCACTAGCATTATCACAAAACATAGGAATATTACTAATTGTCGTACCATAATCCATCAACTGATTTCTTATCCAAAGGAGTTGAGCACAACAACTGCCTGCTGCAATGTATTTAGCTTCTGCAGTTGAGGTTGAAACTGATTGTTGCTTCTTGCTTGCCCAAGAAATCAATCTATTTCCCAAGAATTGACATGTACCTGTAGTGCTTTTCCTGTCTATTTTACACCCTCTTGTGAAGCCATTTTCAAGAAGAAATTTAGACAAAGTCTCATACCATGCTCTTGGTGTCTGCTTTAGTCCATAGAGTGCCTTGTCAAGTTTGTAGACATGATTTGGAAACTTTGGATCAACAAAACCAGGTGGTTGTTCCACATACACTTCCTCATCATGCTTGCCGTTAAGAAAAGCACTCTTTACATCCATCTGGTATACCTTGAATTTTGAATGAGCTGCAAATGCAAGAAACATTCTGATTGCTTCCAATCTTGCTACAAGTGCAAAGGTTTCATCATAGTCAATTCCTTCTTCCTGAGAGTAACCCTTGGCCACCAACCTTTCTTTATTTCTTACAATCATACCAGATTCATCTAGCTTGTTTCTGAAAACCCATTTAGCATAAACAATAGATCTATCTTTAGGTCTTGGTACCAGTTTCCAAACTTTGTTCCTCTCAAACTCATTCAATTCTTCCTGCATTGCTATTACCCAATCAGGATCCTGTAAGGCTTCTTCAACCTTCTTCGGTTCATTCTTTGAGAGAAAAAAACTGTACAAGCATTCATTTTGAATTGATCTTCTAGTTCGAACACCACTATTTGGATCACCAATTATCAAATCCTCAGTATGATCCCTTGTCCATTTTCTAACAGGTGGTAGATTGTTCCTGCTAGACTCTCCCCCTAAGTTAGTGGTATTTCTTGTAGAAGAGTGTTCATTTCCTTCAAAAGCTCCCCCTTGATCAGTAGAATTAGTGGATTCAATACTGCTGCTAGTTTCTGATCTTCCTTCATTAGACTCTGAAGGATCAGTTCCTGATGAAGTAGACTCTGAAAGACCAGTCTGATCCTGACCAGTACTGTGTTCTCCTTGATTGAATTGCTCCCCCTCAACAGCAGCATTCCTTTGACAAGCAATAGAGATTTCCTATGGAGAACCTTCATCATCACTGGAGAGAATATCAGAATACTTAAGATTTTCAAATTCCAGATTGTCATGTCTTTCATCAGTTTGAAAAATTCCAAACTTCTTATCATCAAATGCAACATGAATTGATTCCATAACAATGTGAGTTCTAAGATTGTATACTTTGAAGGCCTTTGATGCTGAATATCCTAGAAAGATTGTTTCATCCGATTTGGCTTCAAATTTCCCAAGTTGTTCTGGATGAACTTTCAGGACATAGCATTTGCATCCAAAGATGTGAAAGTATTTCATACTTGGTTTCTTTCCTTTGATCATCTCATAGGGAGTCTTACCGTGAGCATTTACCAAGGTACAGTTTTGAGTGAAACATGCAGTGTTGATAGCTTCTGCCCAGAAATAGGTTGGAAGCTTTGCATCTGCAAGCATGGTTCCTGCTGCCTCTATGAGAGTTATGTTCTTTCTTTCTACTACACCATTCTACTGAGGTGTTCCAGGTGCAGAAAACTGTTGAGTAATTCCTTTGTCTGCACAATACTCCTCCATTGTAGAATTCTTAAATTCTGTACCATTGTCACTTTTGAGCACTTTGACCTTGTACTCAGAGCTATTTTGGATATTCTTGACAAGTTCAATGATTTGCTGAGGAGCTTCATCCTTGTTGTGTAGAAAGAATACCCATGTGAACCTTGTGTAATAATCCACTATAACTAGAGCATATCTTTTCTTGCTGATAGACATAATGTTTACTGGACCAAATAAATCAAGATGCAGCATGTGAAATGGTTCAGTAATTGAATTTTCTGTCTTGCTCTTGAAAGTGGTTCTTCTTTGTTTTCTAAGCTAACAAGCATCACAAAGTCCATCTTGCACATAATTTCCCTGAGGTAGGCCTCTCACCAGATGATGCTTAACAAGTTGATTAAGCTTCTTGAAGTTGAGATGTGAGAGCTTCTTATGCCAGTTCCAGCTTTCATCATTTGATGCCTTGCTGTAAAGACATCTGACAGTTCCTTTAGATGTGTCACTCAAGCTGGCTTCATATATGTTACCATGTCTCTGACCAGTCAGAACAATGTCTCCATTCTTCATATTCAAGATTTTGCATCCTTTACTGTCAAAGATTGATTGGTAACCCTTATCACCCAGTTGACTTATGCTTAAAAGTGTGTGTTTCAAGCCTTCAACGAGTGCTACATTTTCTATGATGACATTCCCCAAAATAATTGAGCCATATCCCAGATTTTCTCCTTTGTTTCCATCTCCAAAGGATATTGCTGGGCCAGCTTTCCTTTCAAACTTTGTAAGCAGGGACTTCTTTCCAGTCATATATCCAGAGCATCCACTGTCCAAGATAATTGAATGCTTCTTTCTAGTGCCCTGCAAACAAAAAGTAGCTAGTTAGAATTTTTTAGGACCCAACTTTAATTGGATCCTTTCTTACTAACTTTTGAACCAACAGGCTTTGAAGATTTTGCTTTTGATTTACCTGTTGTAGAGTCAACCTTAGACTTTGATTTCACAAACTGTTTGTGACTAGGAGTTTGAGATTTCAGAGAATAATAGTCATAATACAGTTCATGATATTCCTTACACATATAAATGGCATGAAGTAAACTACCACAATGATAACAGGGTTCTTGTGGTTGGTATTGAATTCTCTGAGTCTTGGGGAATCTGGACTCAGTTTTCCAAGAAGGTTTTTGATTGCAGTCTAGGGCCAATTGATTATGATTTCCACATTTATAGCATTTCTTCCTAGGTGCATCAGGTACATTCTTGTAATTATTCTCTTTGTTAATACCTTCTTTTCCATTCCTATTTCTTCTGATCTTGCTAGACTCTGAAATACTTTCTAGTCTCTGTTTCAACTGAGACTTAGACAGAAAACCTATGTTGACATTCTTAGGTTTTTCTAACACCCTTTCATCTGAACTGCTATTGTTAATTCTTTTGTGCACAACTGGGGTACCTTTAGAATCAACAAATTTAACATGTTTAGGTTCAGAAACTATCTTCTTACCTTCAGACTTAGATATGCTAGCTTCAATTTTACTATCATCATTGACAATAGCTACAGTATCTTCTTGCCTAGCCTTATCAAAACCTAAACCGTTAAATTTACCAAGAATCTGATTTTCAATGATTTCTTGAGTCTTTTTACCAGAATTGTTAATGGTTTTAATCACATCTCTCTCTCTTCCTCTAGTTCTTTTCTGACATAGTCATAAGCCTCAAGAATAACACTATAATCATGCTTAGCTTTATCAGAACTTAACCTATATTCTTCCATTTGAATTAACTCAGATTCAAGAAAATTATTTCTACTAACTAATTCATCATTCTCAGCCTTAAGTTCATCTTTTTCACTAGCAAGAATTTTGAAATTAGTCATAAGATTCTTAAACTCAACATAAATAGATCTAATATCATCAGAATCTAAGCTATCAAATGAATCATGAGAGTGAAGTGATACCTTAACAGAAGATGAAGAAGTTTTCGTTGGAGATCCAGGCTTGTCTAAAGCACTTGCCATCAATGCAATGTTGTCATAATCCAATTCATCTTCAGAATCACTAGAGTCTGCCCAATCTTTCTGTGTGACCACGAGTGCATTACCCTTCCCTGAATTCCTAGGCTTCTTGCACTCACTAGCAAAGTGTCCAAGCTTACTGCAGTTAAAGCACTTGATCTTGGCTTTATCAAGCTTGATAATTGTACTCTTGCCTTTGTCACTCTTCTTCTCCTCTTTCTTCTGAAAAGAGCCTTGGCTAAATCTTCTCCTGTTGAATCTTCTGTTCTTGAAAGCTTTAGCAAACATAGCAAAGAGTTATTGCATCTCTGATTCAGAATCATTATCTTCAGAGTCTATATCTGTAGTCCCTGACTCAGAACTTTCTTTGCTCTTCTTCTTCCTCAAGCCTTTTTCAGTAGATTCAGACTTTTCTTCTGGAAGCTTCTTTGATTCAGATTGAGCAGTGAGTGCAACAGTTTTCATCTTTCCTTCACTCCTGCTCTTTTTCTGCTGCCTGTCAAGTTCATAAGCTCTCAATTTTCCATAAACTGCTTCTAATGATATTTCAACCAGATCATTAGCTTCCTCAATTGTAGATATCTTCTCATTGTAGAAATCAGGAAGAGCTTTCATGAACTTAGTATTCATATCCTCCAAGTCATAATATTTACCATGCATGGCCATCTCATTGATGAGTTTAGTAAATCTATCAAAGGTGTCAGTAAGTGACTCACCAGACTTGGATTCAAAGTACTCATACTGTTGTATGAGAAGTGTCCTCATATTCTTCCTGACAGGTTTTGTTCCTTCACAGTGAACCTTTAGATTTTCCCATATCTCCTTAGCAGTCTTACAAGAGAGAACATAGTTAGTGAGAACAGAATCAAGACTGTTGAATAGTATGTTTCTCACTTTAGCATCCTTAAGAACGTTCTCCTTTTCCTTATCTGTCCATTCAGATTTAGGCTTCTCTGCTGTATGTTCTGGAACAACTTTTCCTTCGACAGTTGCTTGAGGAACAAGCCTTGTTGGAACAAAAGGCCCATCTCTGATTCTGTCAAGATAATCAGGATCTGTTGCTTCCAGGTGATGCAACATCTTTACTTCCCATAGAGTATATTCGTTTCTCTTGGGCATAGGGATCTAAGTATTACCATCCTTGTAACCAGACATGATTGCAGATCTTTATGATTATTCGAAATCAACCTGCTCTGATACAAATTGTTAACTCGAATAACTTGTAGAAAGGGGGGGTTGAATACAAGTTATATAATCGTGTATGATTTTTGCTTGATTAGATGCACAAGAACCAACGAATGAATCAAACTTTGTTTGTATTAAAATAAATCAAATACAAACTCTACCAAAGGTGTACAATACCTTTAGCAGCTGCTGACAATAAAATCTCTCTCTCTGTTTGTTTCGAACTCTCGAATACAAACCTTATACAGAGCTTCACACGATATGCACTCTACAATTCACAATTCGCTCTTTTTACAATAATATAGAGAAAGTATTTATAATGCTACCTATCAACTAATAACAGAATTATAATATATCTATGACAATGTTCTGCCGTCCAGTTGATAGTTTCCATCAATAGAGAATTCGTTTCCTTCACGATATCTTCTTGCTTGTTTTTCAAAACAATGATCCTGTTTTATAGCACTTGCCAGTTTCTGTAGCATCCATAATGACATCATCAATAACACGACTGATATCAGGATTTCCCATTGCATCAGGATCTGATCATCCCATCAGTATTTGATCAGGATCTGATATGCTGTATCAGGATCTGCTCTTAGTTCCTGAAATGTAGTCTCTGACGCACTGTTCCTGACTAACCTCTACAGTACTGTCTAACACATATATCCTTTACAAAGTGTTAAATCCTTTATAAGATCAGGATATACAAGAAGTATTAGCAAAATTCTATTCTCAACATCACAACTTATGAATTATTCCTAACAAACTTCTATCCCGGACTACTAATCCAAATCTAAACACATCCTAACTCACCCCTGAAGTGGAAGTAACCTATTAGACTAGAGGTCAATAAGGGAGTAACTGCACTTGATGCAGCAAATAAGGATGTGAGGGATAGTAAACCCACACCTCTACCTCTCAAGGAGAATAGATGTATATAACTTGAGGTATCTGTAAGCTCGCATGCATTCTCCCAAAAGAATGTAGAGCTGAAAATGGCACTAAAATAGTCTCTGGATTCATTCTCTCAACAGGATGAGTCTATTGAAATTTGCCTGTCGGCCAGGGAATCTGTTAGTAAGTCACTACTTCATACACAATACTAAAATACTTCCTATGCACAAAGTGAGATTGCACACACTAAGGACGAATTGACGGAAACAACTAATACTCCGACCATATTACGGTTAGGATTATAAGTTGAAGGTTCCTCAAAGAACCAAGAGTCTTCACAAACCTCGAGAGAAGGCTTTGATCCCTAATGCAAAATCTTTCAGGATCACTGTCTAACTCCCCAGAGGGAACATCTCTGGATCCTGCGGGTACCGGGTCCGACATAGGTGCGGATCGGCAACTTGTTGACTATGATTCAGATTCACCTGATAAGTTAAACAAGGAGATGTCGTCACAGATATTAGAAGGAAACATGATCTTAATTCTAAGTTTTGATTTCACTGTTTACCTTCTCAGAATTCAAATCTGAAACCCACAAAAAGGGAAAAAATTTATCAACTTGTAGATTATGACTCAGATTCGTCTGACAAGTCCAACGAGGATCGGGGATTTGCGAAACCCCATTGCACCACTAGTGACCTCTCTAGAAGGGGCTATGGTGATTTTTTCTCTGCAGGTACACTAAAGGATGTTGGAGCTATGAGTGATATGAGTGATACACCATTGAGAAAGAGTGTAAACACAGAGAGAAGTGAGACACTCAACACAAATGAGTGGAGAGAAGAGTGAAACACTTGTGAGGTACACTAAACACTATCACACACTCACAGTGAGGAAGAAAGTAAAACTTCCTTTATAACAAAGAACTCTACAATTGGTATCAACTACTTTGTCAACTAGTTGATTGGAGGATTCCTCAACTAAGGGGGAGAAGTAAGGGGTACAAGAAAAAGGAGAGTAAGTTAGAAAGGGGGCATTTTATAGACTGTGCTTAGGAGGAGAAGCAAGTCAAGTTACTAAGGGGAGATTTAGATGGAGAAGTAAGTGGACTTTTAGTTGAGATGAAAGTGGAGATATAAGGAGGAGTACAAGTAAGGGGAGATATAAGGTGAAGTACATCACATTACTATTCTATTAGTCTTTCAATGTACTATGTATAAAGGCTAAGTGGAGGAGTAGTAGATTTCCTAGAAGTTATAGAAATGGTATTGATTCACCACTGTCTACATATTATGAATAGTTGTTTTTCTTAAGTGAGAAAAACTGTGTCAAAGAAGGGAAGTCATTGTAAATCAAGAACTGCTGATAATCACCAATGTAAGATGTGAAGGATTATTAGGCAGAGATATGAAGAATCAGAAATGAAGATGAGTTATCTATTGAAGATCAGTTCAGTGCTAGAGGAACAATCATCTATCATTTCATCAACTGAGGATTCTGGAATTGTTAAATCTTAACCAGAGAATTTTTTTATGTATTATTTACTAAGTTCTTTAATGCTTTATCTTTTTCTTGTTTAAGTGAGTTAGTTGAGTTATCCTCTAGGTATTTGCTTATTATTGTCTAACAAATAAATAGGGGGAGATTGAAATGTATATGATGTAGCCTATTTGTATTTCGAGGATACAACTCAACTTAAACAAGATTGTAATAGCAAATAGTATATAGACTGTCACAAGGAATCTCAGATTGTATTATCTGTCAGTAGAAAAAGATCAAGTTCAATCTACAAACTTGAGGAATTAATACATTGAAAGAAGCTCAGACATCTGTTCAAGCCTCAGTGGATTATTCATTAAGAAGTGATGCAATAGAAAGAAAAAACATTCCCTTTTTTGGTCTTTGCAAAAAGAAAGTAAGTTTGTGAAGGGAAATCCGCGTCACCCATCACGCGGCTCTCAAACCCAACCTGTGGTGTATCCCGGGAGACAAAGTAAAAGCGTTTGATCCTTTGCCCCATACTTTGATGAGATACTCCGGTATATGAGGAGGGCGAGGGTAGGAAAGCTCGGGAGTTGCTGGAGTTATAGTTGTATAGGAAGAATAGACAAAGCCTGTGCTTCTATACCGACCTGCCCCGCAATGGGCATGGTATCCCCATAGTCAAAGCAGAGAGAAAGAGAAGAGTTAGAATAAGAAGGATTAGTTAGCACTACCCCAGATCCAGTGGATTCGTTTAAAGTGACAGAGATTTCAAAGGTGACAGAGTCAGTAGAGAAGAATTAAAGAGAGAGAGAGAGAGAGAGGAGAAAAGAAAAGGAACCACATCATAGAGTCAAAAATAAAGAAAAGCCGTTGGTGTTAGTCGCTCATGAACCAGACCGTGCATCGAGCGTCAGCAGTAAAATCAGTGGTAATTCTTTATTACTTTCAGTGGTTCGAGAAAAGATTTGGGCTGTCAAATGATTATTATTAATTCTCATTTAATTAATATAATTATGTAATTGATTTAATTAATAAATTAATTCATTCTGAATTAATTTATTAAATTAATTATCATGTTAATTAACTTTGAATTAATGATTTAATCTTAATTGATTTAATTACTTAATGATTTATTCATTAAGTGATTAAATTAATTAATTGATTTTAAAAGAAAACAAGTGGGCTGAGTGTTTTATACTGATGGGTTGCTTGGTGGGCTTTTTAATTCAAGGCCAAATTATTTAGTACAAGTAAATGGGTTGGAATGTGTTGTTGTTGGGCTGGTTTAACGAAATAAAAAAAAGGAAGTGAAGGAAGTTGTTGTCGGCAAGATATAAACAAAATGAATTGAAAAAAGAATAATTCACAAAGTTAGTAGAAGCTCAGCTCAGCTGTCAACGCACATGGTGCTGTCGCCCAAGTCGCTACTCGCCTACACAGCGCGTGCGTGCCAGGCGCCCGAAGGCCAGCCTGAAAATGCCACGCGTGTCCAGCAACTCCATGTCCTGCGTCTGGTCTTCATCTTGGCGGTACTGAAATCAGTTGTTGGTCTTAATAATACAATTCTTCAATTGTATTAACGACAATCTTATTAATCAACTGTGGTCTTAACGAATGTCTTAACATCACCGGAGGTCATAATGAATTGTCTTAACAATTCATTTTTCAACAAAAAGAGAGAGAAGGTTTATTAAAAATCAGGCGGCCCGAAGATCAAAAATCACTTTAACATAATATCTTTCAGATCAAAAAAAGACCCAGCATCTCTCAAACTCTCTCTTCTCAAACACGAACTGCAAGAGTTATTTTAATTCATGGAAAATCAAGTTCTTAGCCTTTGTAATATTTCATCCGGTAGAACTTGATCATTTGTATCTCTTGTGCTATTAATGAGTTTTTACTCCTAATCTATATCTCGATTTTTATTAACAAATCTAGAAAAGTTCATGTCGAATTTTCTAATTTGTTTTTATTAGTGAGATATTGCTCTGTACTGTATTTGTAACAACCTCTCAAGTTTAATATAATTTTATATTTAACTTGAATTTTGTTTCATTTAAATTTCCGCATCAAATTTGTTATTGGATTAAATATAAAATCTGTCTGAACAAATTTCGATAAAACAGTACTGTTTGTATTCAACCCCCCCTTCTACAAACAGATTGGACCTAACAGAATCTCATTTAATTGCTGTGAAGAGAATTTTTAGGTATCTCTAAGGAACTCCAAACCTTGGTTTGTGGTATCCTAGAGAATCTGATTTCTCCCTAATTGGCTATTCAGACTCTGATTATGCAGGGTGTAAAATAGACAGGAAAAGCACAACAGGTACATGTCAATTCTTGGGAAATAGATTGATTTCTTGGGCAAGCAGGAAGCAACAATCTGTCTCAACCTCAACTGCAGAAGCTGAGTACATTACAGCAGGCAGTTGTTGTGCTCAACTCCTTTGGATAAGAAATCAGTTGATGGATTATGGTATGACACTTAGTAATATTTCTATGTTCTGTGATAATACTAGTGCTATCAAAATTGCAAAGAATCCAGTTCAACATTCAAGGACTAAGCACATTGATGTCAGGTATCATTTTACTAGAGAACATATTTAGAATGGTACTGTGGAACTTCATTTTGTTCCTACTGACAAACAGCTTGCAGATATCCTAACCAAACCACTTGATGAGGCTACATTTATTAGATTGGTTAGTGAGTTAGGAATGTTAAATTTCTAGATCTTTAACATCTGCATAAGTAGCAAGGTATGTTATTTAGCTTATAGATTTGATTTACATCAGTATCTATATCTTTCATTTAGACCCTGAAGCTAAT
This sequence comes from Saposhnikovia divaricata, assembly GCA_036435485.1. NCBI lineage: Eukaryota > Viridiplantae > Streptophyta > Magnoliopsida > Apiales > Apiaceae > Saposhnikovia > Saposhnikovia divaricata. The sequence continues at coordinate 59,670,125 of CM071595.1, read as the reverse complement.
AACATTTTGCCTTGATAAATTGTAGTATGAGTAACATGTCATTAAGAACTAGACTTTGAAATTTTTCTTAGTCTCTGACATAGTAATTTAGGTTCTGAATTACTTAGTTGTTTAGTTCTAATGATTGTTGCATATTCTCATTGATTCAATACATTCATGCTAACAATTTTCTTGTCAATAAACAACAAATAGATAAGATAGATAAAAGAAACTTGTATTTTCATTAATCAAAAGCATTACATACATAGAAATGAAATACAATCTTCTTTTTATCTTACAGTAACTGCTAATTCTATTCTTATCTAATGTTGTGGCTGCTTAAGTTGTCTCTTCCATGAATCTTCCACAATCAATTCGTCAACTCCTTAAGCAAGCCAGAAACTATGTAGCTCTGTATTTATTGAGCAAGAATGACAGGAAGAGGATCAAAGATTCGACATCCTCCAGGCGAAGGATCGAAATCATCATCCTTCTTTCTCTTTCCAGCCTGCACTTTGCATGTTGGAACAGGAGGCATCTCATCTTCATCAAAATCATCCTCATCCTCTTCATCATAAAATTCTTCATCATCAAGCATAGGAAGTGGATTCTGTGCAGGAAGAGGGTTTTGTTCAAGAGGAAGGTTTTGATCATTTGGAGGATTTTCTACATTACATGGATCGATTCCTGCCATATCAAGTTCGATAAGAAAAGTCATCTCTTCAAAGAGATAGTTTATTTGCTCTTGATCATCAAGATCATTGAACTTCTCAGAGGAGAGGAATCGAAAGTTAGGGTTCATGTGGATATCTGGGTTAAAAACCATTGTGGTTTAAGATTTCTTTGTGTTTACAGAGAAAGTTTTGATTGGTTTTAGAATGGAGAAAGGCAGAAAACACCAAGTTGTTATAAAGAAAATTGTGAGAAGCTGGACAGTCTTTTGAAGTGTTCAATGCAACAATGACATCATTACCTCGAGCGTGACTGACCTTCTCATATTTCCAAGACGTTTTCAAATCTAATCAAAATATTTTGCTTGGATTATTGGTGTTTTATTTTCAGGAAAATAGCTGACATGCTACATATGCAACTCCATTTTAGTCTCTGAAATCGGTTCGAATTCTTTCTAGACCCTGATTTAAATTAAAATCAATTTTGGATTTTATTTTCCAAAATCGTGGGTAATTATGTCTATTCAAGGACTAACACCTGTCAATCTACGTGTGAACATATGTTAGTGGGTCTGAAGGATTTTTGAATATATGTTTATTTTGAGACTCTGATTGTTTATTGCTTTCTTCTAATTCAAATTGTTTAAGGCAAAAACATTCTTCGAGCCCTCAAACCAACAAATTTCTTTCAAGATTTCTCAAGTTCTTTTCAGATCAAAATCAATGGCTGCTCAAAGAAAACTACCAAAGTCAGTTGCTTTCAAGTTTGGTGACTTCGACTTTATGACAAACAACCATGTTGCTGCAATCACCAACAATAATGGAGTGTCAACTAATTTTCACCCAGTGATGGATTTTATGGCTATTGGACCTTTGTGTTATGCTTTGACAGCATCTCCACAGATTAATCAAGCTGCTGTTTCACAAGCTTGGGAGAATGCTGAGGTGGTTGATCCTGTTCAGGGTCAACCAGGTAAGATTGTTTTAAACCTAGGGCAAGATTCTTTTGATATTACTGAATCTGTTGTCAATTCAGTACTTCACTTACCTATTAATGTGCCTTATGTTAGTGAACCATCTGATGATGATATTAGAACTATGTTATCTTCACTAGTATATAGTGGACATTTAGATAACATGAGCTAGTTAAGGAGACCTTTTCTTAGAAAAGAGTGGTCTTTCTTCTTTGATCAATTAGCTAAATGCTTTACTGGTAAATGTAGTTCTTTTGAACAAATTATTGTTGTTACTTCTCATATTGGATATAATTTGCTTTATAATAGAGTAATTAACATTGGTCACATTCTATTGAGTCAGATGAGTATCAAACTTGGTCCTAATAAAAATGGAAGGAATATGGTTTATTATCATAGATTTATGCAATTATTTATCAACCATTTTATTCCTAATGCTAATACCAGGTTTGGTAGACAACATTGTGTTCCTTCTTATGTACAGCAAAAGAGAATTTTTTCTGATATTACAAAGAAGGACAGTGATAAGAATTCAGAGGAATTACCTGCAATGCATTATCCAAATCATGTTCAGGTACTTCTAAGAACTCATCTTCCTACTCTCTATAATTCTTCTTTCTTTGGTGGTGAAATGATTCAGGAACCTCAATTGGAGGAGGACCCCCCCCCCCCCCCCGTGTCTACCCAAGTAACCCAAAACATCACAGTCTCTGAAACAATTCTAGAACCAAGTTTTGATCCACAGCCTGTTGTTTCAAAGAAACCAACCTCTGGTGTTTCTCAAAAGGCATCAGTTATAAAGAAGAGAAGATATGTAGCTCCTAGTTCTAGTAGTTCTAGTAGTGAAGATGATGATATACCTCTTGCTGAGAGAGAAGAATTGAAGGCTGCAATTCATCTTTCTAAGCTGGGTGAAAGAGGTGAAGGACATAGTCACAGCCAGGCTGCAGTCTCCCAAAAGACTGTAGTTCTTAAAAATGGAAAACAGTTACTAGGTACAGTCTCTCAAAAGGCTGTGTCTATTGAAAAAAGATCTCAACCCAAGATCACTACTGAGTCTGCACTTCTTGAGTCTTCTCAAGTTAAATTTGTTGCTCACTATACTAGGAGAACAAGGAGAAATATTCATTTGTCACCTACACATACAAAGTCTAGTCCAACTAACATCTTGCAGGTCTCTAAGCATAAAGCTCTATCCAAGTCAGAATCTGACAAGAGAGGCCTTGATATTGATTCAAGTTGGGAAACCATATTTGACATACAGGCTGGCTATGAAGTTAATTTCTATGAAAGTCAAGCTTTCCAGGCATGTTCTAGACTTTCTGATTGAAAGAGTACCCAAACTTTCTCATCCTCAAGAATATGGAATTCTATATCAAAGACTTGATCTTATGAAGATGTATTTCTATCAAACAATCAGAGGATAATTGAGGAAGAAGTTTGGACTTTCTAAGCATGGTGCACTTCAATCACTTCACACATACTTGTTTCACAAGGATTTCATTGTTGAAGATGCTCCAGCTCAAGGTGAACAAAAGGAGGTAGTAGATAGTGGAATAGAGTCAACAGGAGATACTATTGCACCTGTGGTGGATAGTAGGATAGATCAGATCACAGTCACTGCAATACAAGAACCATCTAGTCAGAGGTTGGATGACTCAGGAACTGTGATAGCTGATGCTGAAAGGTCTTCTGTGATGGCTGAAACTGCAATTGAGATACCCTATGATATGGTAGGAATGACTTTGATTGATTTTCCTGAAGATCAAACAAATATTGTTCAGTTAGAGTCTATCCACCTTGAGGGTGAGTCTCAGCAAACAACACTTAAAGATGGTGACATACTAACTATGGTGTCTAATGAAGTTTTACTGAAGACATCAGAGTCTAGTGTAGACCCTGAAAGTGGTATACTAGAGCCTGTAGTCTCTGGAAAGACAGTAGATGCTTGTGAGGGTTCAGAGAGTATAACAGCTCACTCCATGGAGAAAACCTCAAGCCCCTTGCCATATGAGGAACCCTCTCTCCATGCGAGTTCAGGTATAACAACTTCTCCTAACCCCTATTTTTCTATAGGTCATGAGAGCACTTATCCAAATTTGAGTGATACACTTGAAAAGATGGACATAAATCCACAAATTGAGAGGCTGGCTCCTGACCAGGCAAAAGGAGAGGTAGAAAGAGCGTTGTCTTTACTAAGTCAAAGTGAGAATGAGGGTATGGATGATCAACTCCATAGTAAGGGAGAGAAAACTAGGAAAGAACCATCTTTTGATTTCTGGGATCAGATTTTTCCTGAATCTTGGTCTGAAAATCTTGGTATGGATGCTGGTACTTATTCTTTCATGAAGATGTATGAGAAACAGGACTTAGCCAAGCATAATTCAAAGCCTAAAGTTAAAGCTCAGCAATATCAACAAAGGTTTGTGGATGCTATCAATGGAAGAGGAAATAGGCTAAGGGAGTCACTTTCTCAGAATGTGCCAGAAGATTTACCTCATGATCCTAGTGTCCCTCTGAATGTGTTACCAATCTCAGCTAGGATTGAGACATTTGCAGAAGCTGATCACTCTATGGAGGAGTCAGAGTCTGTAACTGTTAGCACACATGATACTGGTGAAGGTCAGGATGTAAGTAATGTTGGAAATTTGGCAATAGTACCTTTTACTTCAGTTTCAGATACTCCAGTTGCAGCTGTAAGTCATTCTACTCAAGTACCTTTACTTGAATATCATTCTACATCTGTAGTTCTTGATTCACAGGCAACATCATCTGCGTCCTTTGGTTAATTTGATCAAATGTGGCCTACTAATCTAGTAGAAGCTCATGATCTGGGTCTTGATTCTCTGAATTTCACGTTTATTCAACTGCTTCAAGCAAATGACAGAGAACATGATCTTGAGAAAGCCACACCTTTGCACCTTGATTTCAACAATCAGATTGATGATACTGATTCTACTCATTCTAATGCTGAATATGAAGACAAGGAGACATTTACTTATTGGGATCAAGATTTTCCTACTGAAATTGCTCATAGTCAATTTGGTACTGATCCTGACTCTTTCACACTTATCAAACACATTGGTAAAATTGAGAGAACTGGAACCAAGGACAAACTGGAATTCTTTAACAAGTATGGAATCTATCCAGATGAAGTATCAGATCCTACAGCATTAGCTCATACTAAAGGAATTGCGGAATTCAGTTATCAAAGTGAGTTTCTTGTTGATTCTCATCAAATTTCGGATGTTGATCTTTCTTCTGTGAACTGGTCTGTTCAAGGTCTTGCTACTCAGGTTGCATGTATTTATACTGCAATTCAAGCTACCAATGACTCTATGCACTTTGTAACTTCCAACATTGATACACATCTATATAAGCACCGGAGAGTTCTTGAGGGTGTTCAACAATCTCAAACAGATGTTTATCATAGACTTCAAACATTGGAGGATAACCAGGTCACTATCATGGAAAATCAGATTATTTTGATGAATCTTATTTGTTCTCTCACTGAAACTCTTGGAGTAAATGTTGCTGATGTCAAAAAGGGGGAGATAAAAACAATTAAGAGGAAACAAACAGGAATAGTCGGCTGATGCTACTGAAGACAAGTCTGACAGAAGATATAAGGGTGATGGTGGTGGCAGTGGTGGTAATGTTGGAAAAGGAAAAAGTAAAGTTGGTAGAGGAACTGATACTGGTAGATCTACTCAGTCGAGATCTAAAGAAAGGCAAGTTTCTGGACAGTCAGAGTCTGTAACAAAGAAAGCTAAAACTCTTCAAGTACCAGATACTGCATCAATTCTTCTACAGGAACAAGTTGTAAAAGATGTAGTGTCAGGGACTACTATAAATTTGAAGAATGTAGGATTTACACAGGAGGAGGTGATGAAATCACAAGATGTTCAATTTACTACTTCTGGTGTTGAGAAGCAAGTTCATTCAAGATCAAAGGAACCATCTTACTGGACTATGAGTCAAAATTTACAGTCTCTAATTCCTAGAAAAAGGACTGGATTTGGTCATAATGAGATTGGAAAGCATACCACAGATGTTACAAAGCTAAAGGTTGATCCTCATTCACTCTTGGACGAGTTTGGTGGAAAGATGACTCAAAGACATCTTAATAAGTTGATTTCTGCACAGCTTGTTCAGAGAGTGAAGACATATCAAAAATATGATAGAAGAAGAGGAATGGTTGATAAAAAAGAAACAGAAGTTTTTTTTTGTATACTTCTTATCTGATGGTAGAGTGAGGTGGATGGATTTGTCTACGTTCTTATATCACAAGAAGGAAGAAGAGTTATCATATGTTCGATTCTTGTTACACAAAAATGTTGAAGTTACTCAGAACTATAATGCATCGCTTATGCATTGGACTGGTGAAATTGATAAATTATTGAAGAGATTGTACGGAGCAAAGAAGGAGAATGTACCACCTTTCAAGCTACATTATGTTGATGATGATGGTAAAGACAAAAAGATTGAGTATAAATCATTAAAGATCAATGTTGATGATGGGGGATCTTTTGTCTTTTATCAAGCTATGGAAGGGAAGTATGATTCTGTTTCTATTGAAAATCTTAATCACTTCAGATACATGCCAGACAAGTTAAGAGCTCTGCGTTATCAAATCATTACTAATAATGGTGACATGTTAGATCTGAAACAAAGTGTTGGTGAAGTCTTATCCAAAACTAGAGATGCTTTGCTTGAAGAATTTCTCAGAGACAATTCACAGTTCATAAGAATCAAGGCAGATTAAGTAATTGAGGTACTTGTGTGACTTAACTTCTTGTAAATAATAAATTCACGTATATTCTATTCTAGTTGCATTGTTAGAGGTTTTGACATCAACAACTCAGATTTATGCTTCATGTTATAAAGCATAAATAGGGGGAGATTGTTAGGAATAAATTCATGAGTTGTGATGTGTAGAATAGAATGACATTACACTTTTTATAATACCCTGATCTTATAAAGGGTTTAGCATTTGATTAAAGGAATATCAGTTATCCAAGATCTGCAAAACTGTGAACAGTACTTGATCAGAGACTGAAGTCACGGACTGAGAGTTTTCAGGGACTATGACAGACCCTGACTGTATCGAATCTGCAGAATTGGAAAGTGCTATACTTTAGGATGTTGTATTCAGAAGATGGAAAGAAGTGTGCATGAAGAAAAGAATAAAAGCATTGTTGGAAACTATTAACTGGACGGCAGAAGATTACCATGTATAGATTATTCTTTCTGTTATTAGTTGATAGGAAACATTATAAATACTCTCTCTATATCATTGTAAAAAGAGTTTGAAAACGTGAGTTTAATATAAGGTTTGTATTCGAGAGTTCGAAACAAACAGAGAGAGATTTGTATTGAGAGCAGCTGCTAAAGGTATTGTACACCTTTGGTAGAGTTTGTATTTGATTTTATTAATACAAACAGTTTGATTTATTCATTTGTTCTTGTTCATCTAATCAAGCAAAAATCAGACACGATTACATAACTTGTATTCAACCCCCCTTCTACAAGTTATTCGAGTTAACATGATTCTTCATCTAACAGTACCTGCCAGAATCCTGACTTACAGTCTAATGAACTAAACATTTTCTTACCTCTTATAAGGGTTAGCAAACTATCCTTATTGGGTAGATTATGACCATCACCTATAGTAAGATCGTTCATCCTTTTATAGTTGACAACCATTCTTTTCTTACCTCGTCGTCGTTCAGCTTCATTTTCTACTAGGAATGCTGGTGACATGTGGGCTGATTTACTAGGGATGATTACCTTCATCTCCAGTAATTCTTTAATTTGCACTGCAAATTCTTCAACATCTTGAGGGCTATATTTCATGGGTTTTACCCTGCAAATATCCTTAGGATTGTTGAGCTTTATTGATGCCTTCATCCAATGCCTGGTTTTCTTAGGATCCAATGGATTGTCTGAGCATACTTTGTCTAAGAGCTTTTCGATCTTAGATTTCCTGTCAATATCTTGAGATAAATTTGTTAGTACAAAATTCATTTCTCGATATTTATTTAACTTATCTCTCCCCCTCTCTAAAAGTTGGATTTTGTGCTGGGAAATGTTAACAGGTGTGACGGGTTTTGTTTTTGAATTCTTTCTCTTTGATTCCAAAAATGTAGGAAAACCTACTCGATTAGCTTGAAGAACTTTCTTAACCCATACTGGTTCACCTTTGAGTGTGAAAATAACACTTTTATCATCAACCTGTATAAAAGGTTTGTAGGCTAGACAAAAATTATTTCCTAAAAGAAAGTCTATACCTGATTCTTGTTGATAAACAGTGGGAATATGAAATATTTCTTCTGCTATCATAATATCAAGGTCTTTACATACCTTATCAATCACAATGGTTTTACCATTAGCGATTTTTACCTCAATAGCCCTTTCGGCATTCACCCAGTGTTCTGGTGGAATGACGTGTTTACTTGTTATGCATAGGCTCGCACCTGTATCAACATAACAATGCAATTCGATCTTTTTATATCCAGTAAAATTAAGTGTACCTTTTATATAGATCGATGATGGATTAGTAATGTTTGGCATTACTAATTCTTCATATGAATCTTCAGTCGCTTTCGTCTGTTGATTCATCTTCTGACCCTTCGGACGATGATCTAGGGTCAATTTCTTCTATGATGAAGATGTTTTCTTTTTCATCATATATGTCTTCTACTGGTTCATAACCAATGTAGTAGATTTCTTCTAATACCTTGATCTTGTCAGGGTATTTCTTTCTGTTAGGGCATTCATTTGCATAATGTCCTTCTTCGTTGCAGACCCAACACCTGCAATTTTTCTTTCCTTTTGGACAAAGTTTCTGTTTGTTAGTAGAAAAGTTTTTCTTTCTAACATATTTTCTTGGTTTAAAAGTTTTCTTCTTCTTTTTAAACCGATATTTGGAAGATGTCTTCTTTTTCGAATACTTCTTCTTCTTATAATTTGGATTGCATCCAAAATTATAATTTTCTTTTTTAATCTTTTCACAACATTTTTTACCAAAAGCTTTTAGTTGTTTTTGTGTTTTTGAATCATCACAATATCTAGTGAGTTCGCCTTTCACAATATTTTATGCAAAAGCCAAACTATGTTTTGTCAGGTCGGATCTTTCCTGCAAAAACTTAGTCATTGCTTTTTCACCTATCAAGGGTATCTTACATATGTATTCTTCTACATAAAAGTGATATCCTGTTTGATCTCCTGTATTGACTAAATGCTTTTCATATTCACAAAATAATGTGTCAATAAGGCATATATCGCATAATTGCATTCTGCTCATAGCTAACTTAGGATTTTGTTTGATTTTATCTTTTTCCTGTTCGTCAGAATAAACATAATCTATTCCTAAAAACATGGTATAGATAGTATCTACAATTTTATTAAAGGCTTCTATGGGTTCATCATCGAAGAATTTCCATACGACGTCTTTAATAAACCTAAAATACTGTCATTTCTTGGTATAATTCGATTATCCAGCAAAGCAATTTTTATTGGAGAATCTATACCTTCAGGGAATTCAGATTTTATCAAAATCTTAACAGCCCCTAAATGAACCATAAAGATTGTTGATCTCGTCTTTAAATCCATTTTCTGTGATTGTCTATTAATCTCTTCTTTAGTGATTAAAGGCAAATACACTTTTCCTATAGTATCTTTTATATCTACATGCATCTCTTTCGTAGATACGTAATAAAAGATATTGTTTTTCCTTTTTAATCGATCCAACGAAGGAACATTAAAAATAATTTCTTTTTTTAAATCGAGCTTTGTGCTTCTGATTTTAGAAATTAAATCGTGTTTTATTAGAAAACTGGCTTGAAAGGCATTTTCTGATTCTGAAAACTCGATTTCCAAATTATCAGAAGTTTCCTCCTCAGGAATCTGATTTTTCTCTTTTAAAAGATTCATTTTAAAAGATTATTAACTAGGCTCTGATACCAAGTTTTTCTCTAAGCGGAATTTGAATTGAATTAGACTAAAATCTATTTTTTTATGAATTTGAATTTTACAAGTCAAAAAACAAGTCATACAAGTATTAATAAAATAGTGCAAATTTTTGCACATGAAACATGTGGTGGAGAACAATTCTCTCCAATTCTCTATCTAATGGAGTCCTCCTTAGAAGAATTGCCAGGTTATATATGTTGTACTTCTAAATACATGTAACAAAATTTTACATAATTTATTAGTATATTAAAATAAAATATTTTGTTTATAATAATTTAAAATAATAATAACATATTATTTTTAAAATATAACTAATCAATATAGTCAACTCCATTAAAAGGCTTAATGACCTTTTAACCCTCAAAGTTTCCACTGATATACCCATCAGCCCTCAATATTTCAAAACGTTCCTTTTAACCCTCGAAGTATCCATAAAGGTCCTAATAACCCTTAAACCGGTACAAAAAATAAAAAATAAAAAAACGGTATAACTCGGATGGGCAAAAGAGACATTTCACAAACCGATACCGAGGGTTAAAAGGTATACTTTAGATATTTTGGGGGTTAAAAGGTATACTTTAGATACTTTGGGGGTTAAAAGGTATAACTCGTACAAATGAAGTTATTCCAATTTTTTTATGGAACAGGCTAGCATCACGGCATTCGAAGGCAGCCAGTGATGCTTATTTAAGAGGTGATCACTTATCTGCCCAACAATATTCCACAAAGGCTAGGGAAGAATGGAAGGAAGCTGAAATGTATAATGCAGTGGCTGCAAAGGAAATCCTAAAAAAAAAGGAATTGCTATAGTGTTTTTCTTTAAATCAAGATAGTCTGGTTAGTATAAAAAATTAGTGGTTTTTACTTGATTCTTTTATTTGTTTTTCCTATCAACTATACAGAGACTAGAAAGTCTCTACTTCAACATTTATATTGATATGTTGAAAGCATGAAATAATTCTAGTATTCATGCTTATAAGTTTCCTCCTTTTCTGCACTCTGAAGTCTTATCTTTTTATTTGTTCGGAGACCTTCTTGACGGATCCTTACTATTCTTTTATTCTTCGTTAATTTCTTAAGGTGTTGGGGTTAGGATTGTAAGTTTGGTTCCAGAAGTTTACTTTCTGGACTTACCTTTTCTTAATACTAAGATTCTGTATTATTATCCAAGGTCTAGCATGTTTCAGTCACTAATTTCATGTAAGCTCTTAAACCTGTGTTCTGTATTTAAACTTTAAAAAACAGTGTTCCTTGCCAATGAAGTATTTGACTGTTCACATTGTTTGCATTATGATGTAATGCATTTATTATAATGTCTTTGGTATTTTAAAAGTTGCACTAATCTACTCCAAATCTGCATGTTATGTAACAGTCTCATAGTAGAAAGTGAATGATCGTGTATGATTAACAGTTTAACACCAGTTGCTAAATACCAGGAAGGCGGCCAAACAACAGAAGCAGAAGATTAGCCACTTTACAATGGATTCCGAAGATAACATTATCCTTGTTATTGATCTCACTCGCAGATCATATCCCTAACCAAAATAAAAGTTTAAAAACTGAGGGAATAATTATTCATGCAAAATGATGCAACTTCAAGTTTCTCAATGATTTATCCTAGCAAATACGCAAAGCTGTTACGGCTCTAACTATGCTTGGACCAAGGAACTATGCATGAACTCCTTCTTAAATTAGTGAATGCTTTTTTCTTTGCTGCCATTAATTGTCCGTTTAAAGTTATTGGTTAGGATCACCCATATATTGAATCCTTCTTAAATTAAGGTTTCTGTAGTTTCAACTTTATTAAACAAGTCTGTAAGAATCATTAAACTTGAGGCAAGTATGAATCATGTGATGTTAATTTGTAAAGCATCATTAAGCATTTTGGATCAAAGGGAAAAAAAATTGTCAGTCAGCGTAAGCACCGATTTGACCAGATTCAGATTAGAAACTCAATACATTCGTGGAAAGAGTCCATCAAATTTTTAAACAGAACATAGAGAGGGTATTATTTTAGAAAGTCGTACTCTGGAAACTAATGTGATAAAAGAGTTGTACCTGGACTGATGTATTGATTTGTAAGAGCCCACTCTTCGCGCATGGATGCAAAACTTTTGAAAGGTGCAGCTGAAGATTCATCATTAAAAATAGATCGCAGTTAGTTGGAAAGTAGCAGACTAAGCAACATCATAATAACTAGGAGAAACTTTTAATTGTACTGAGACCTGGTGTTACCATCTAGCACAGCATAATAACTAGAGCCAAGAGGATAACTGCAATATGGCCATTTACATCAACAAACAAAGATCTACAAATGTTATATATGATTATTGGGAAAAATATATTTCTCAGAATTCTAGCAAATTTCATGAAGTGATAATTTCTGTCCAACTAACTGTACTAGCATCACAAGTATAACAAGATGATTTATAGTATCTATACCATGTCTCCGTTCAACATCCATTAAAGAGGTCAATGCAGTACCACCAACAGTCCATTCCGTAACTGGGGCAGCCAGATTCCCGACCTATAAAAATATCAGAACCATTCAAATTAATTATGCTCTAGTGGTTGCTAAAAAGAAAATTAATCTCTTAAATCACGGACTACTTATTAAAATCCTGTAATGGAGAATCAAAAATGGCTGGAAGCACATACCGAAGAAATCAATCATGTCTTCCCGCTGTGAAGCAGTGCTCCAGCACCATAACCCAATGCATAGCAGTATGTAGCGTCAAACATAGAAGGCAAACCACACCTACCTTCATAGCTAAGAAGACATTGTTGTGACATTTTTCTAGAATAACTTCATTTGTACGAGTTATACCTTTTTGCCCCCAAAGTATATAAAGTATACCTTTTAACCCCCAAAGTATCTAAAGTATACCTTTTAACCCTCGGTATCGGTTTGTGAAATGTCTCTTTTGCCCATCCGAGTTATACCGTTTTTTTATTTTTTATTTTTTATACCGGTTTAAGGGTTATTAGGACCTTTATGGATACTTCGAGGGTTAAAAGGAACGTTTTGAAATATTGAGGGCTGATGGGTATATCAGTGAAAACTTTGAGGGCTAAAAGGCCATTAAGCCCCATTAAAATACTAGATAATTTTATTCAATTATTTATTCACAAGAAAAATAAATAGACAACAAAAATAGTTGTAAGAAAAATTCAACATTTGTACCTACTAATATTAAACATAACTGGGACCTAGGTATTCTAAAAAAGTTACCTGTCTTAGCCCCGTTTAAGAAATTTTATTTTTTAGAAATAAATTACTTATTCTGAAAAAAAGTACGTAAATATGTATTTTTTTCTGAAATAACTAACTTTTGTTTTTGAAGGGAAAAAGATCCATTAATAATAAGCCATACAGTATCTACAAAGATAATCAAACATTAACGAACACATAATAAAGATCAAATCAAAAATTTCTTCGTTAAAACTACTATCGTCGAGTAGATCTTGCATTGTGGAACATCCCTCGCTCATATCGCTGAGATTTACAGCCTTTTTGGAGAGACAATCTAACGATTTGGTGTAGTTGTGAAGAATATGCATACCAGATTTGCCATAATGTATTCGAAATATCGACCATAACTGCGATACCTTGTAAACCCTCATCAACGAATCATTATTATAATACTCCCGTAGATCTACGATCCCGGACATAAAATAAACTAAACTCTTACAAGGAGAGACAAACAAACCAAACTCTCACAAAGAGAGACAAACAAACTAATTAATGGGTAGAACTATTCTCACAAAGAGAGAAATTTATTGAATAATAATAATAATAATAATTAAGGCAAAAACAGTAATTGGGGGGGCTTATCACCAACCAAGAAGGTTGATGATAGCCCCTAAATCGATATATTGAACTTAGAGTTTTCTCGATGAGGAGAGAAAAAGAGAGCCGAATGTCTTAGTTGTCAAATTTTGAAATAACTAACTTATTTATGCAGGATAATGAAAGTAAAACTAACCATACACATTTTTTTTGTAAAAAAAAAAATTTGTAAATATAAAATTTATTTCGAAATAAGTACCTTATAAATTACTTATAACCGGGGGACAAACGGTGCCTTAACAAGATTCCACAAAATTCAGTCGAATGTTAAAAGATATTAAAATCAAAATACTACTATATATATGATTCATTTTACGAAATCACTAAAATTATGCAATTATAAGTTGATACTCCCTCTGTCCCTCTCATTTCTTTACATAAAAAAACTGCGTGTTTGACACGCATTTTAAGGTGCATTTTAAGGATAGTTCTATAACTTATTTTTGATATTTTCCTTTTTTGTATAAAAATAGAATTATTCTATTTTTATACAAAAAAAGAAAATATCAAAAATAAGTTATAGAATTATCCTTAAAATACAACTTAAAATGCGTGCCGGAAACTGGTCCGCAAACGTAAAGAATTCGGGGTGAAGGCCCTAAATAATCAAAAATAAATAATGCTTGCCCAAAATACTGATTTCCAAATATCTGGTCTTAAATACTGACGGGACACGTTGTTTCGTGCTCCGTATTGTGAGGTCACGCTACACCGTCTTCCGTATTGCTTGGACACGCTAGACCGTGCTCCGTATTGCTTGGATACGCTAATCCGTCTACCGTATCATGAAGACACGCGCTAGTCCGTCTATCGTATCCCTGAAGACACGCCCTAGTCCGTCTATTCATGTTTGTCTCTTTTTCTTATATTCAATCCGTGGTTTGGTTTCAGAGGAACCAGTTTTAGGAGAGAGATCGAGGGGAGTGTTGAAGTGAGGAGAGAGAGATCGAGGGGAGATGGTCGGAACAAATAGATGAGCCCCTGCGGGGCCAAAGATGGAGGAAGACAAGAATTGTTGTTGTTTGAGTGAGAGACGTGTGAATTTGTATAGTGAATTTGTTGTTATTTGTGTAATGGTTGAACAGAGGTGGTGGAGAAGATGGCGGACGGCGTGGAGGGTGAACGGGGGTGAGGTGGTTTGTTGGTGAATGGAGAAGGAGAAGGCGAAGGGCAAGGTTGGGCGAACGGAGGTTGAAGAGTGGCGGAGATGGCGGCTGTTAAGTTGTGGGTCGAGGGAAAATGGAGGAACAGTGGTGAGAAACTGGCTGGGAATGGAGAAGGTGAGGCGGAGGAGGAGAAGAAAGGTTGAATTGGTGGCTGGAAGAAAGAAATGGGAGAGGCTGGAAGTGACTGTCGAAGGGGAGATGGGTGAGCTGTGTTGCAGGCGTCGAAGAAGGAAATGGGTGTTGAGGGGAGTGAGGAGGTGAATGGAGGAGATGTTGAAACGGAGTTGAGTTGATGTTGGTCGTGAAATGTGTGGAAGCTGTTGGGTGAGAAGAAAAATGGGCGACGGGGCAGTGACATCGAGAGATGGCGACGGAGCAATGGCATCGAGAGAGACGTAGAGAGAAGAGAGAACAGAGATGCTACAGTGCTGCTACAGTGCTGCTACAGTAATTGGAACACGCTACACGCACTAGCGTGTTACGTGGGTAAATAGGGCCAACAGTTCCGAAAATGGATATTTTGGACCATAGGGTAGTGAAAATGAGGTATTTTGGTCATTTTCTCAAGAATTCGGAGGGACGGAGGGAGTAAATTTTAAATTCAAAATATATATCCCGTACTAGTTATCCAAAATAGTAGTAGTACAGTAGAAAGAAACTGCTGAAAAAATGAGAAGAAAATAAATAAAATGAATATAAAGTAGGCCCCCTAAAACGAAACGGATTGCCAGCCTACAAGACTTTTTCACACCGAGTCACATTGGCATATTTCATACTACACAATGAAACCGTCGAACCACGACGTCGCCGGCGAACCGGCCTCCGTGCTCCGGGCAGAACCGTTCGAGTCCGACGACGACTACGCATTCCGTATCCAACTCGTCGAAGCCATGGCTGCTTCTCTCACATTCCAACCGTCATCACAACTAAACGCCGCCGTTTCATGCTCTTCTCACTCTCACCAATCCCTAGGCCTGGAATGCGATATTGTCGACAGAAATCTCGCCAATCAGGAGGCGAAAAAGTCGCAGGACGATCTCCACCGTTGGATTAACGATCGCAAGCTGGCGGAGCAGCTTCAAAACCTACCGGAAAGCGAGTGGGAGGGTTACGAGATAGGAGAGGCGTCGAGGAGTGTGAGTGATGAGATGTTTAGGGTTTATTATAAGGGAATTTTGGTGACTGATGAGAATTGTGTTTCGAAAGCTGTGGGGATTGGAGTGGCGATTTGTGATGAGAGGGATGAATTGTTGTACGAGATGAGTAAGGCGGTGAATGTCATGGAGGGAGAGTGGATGAATAATCGCGTTGCGGCTACCAACGCGTTGATTGAAGGATTGAGTGCTGCTGTTGAGTTAGGGTTGAAGAATGTTGTGTTTTTCTGCGATTATCCTCCGTTATACAAGATGGTGAGAATTCTGCCCTTTTTGTTACTCTATTAGTTTACACTTCGTTTATACTTGTTTTTGTCAATTTGTATGTGATTGTGTTTGAAAATGATGTCTGTTAGGTACATTATATGGTTTTCGAATGATGTTGAATTTAAGTAGTATAACTATGCAATGTAGAATATTGCATAACTAGATTTCTTTTCTATTTATGGTGCTTTGTTTAGATAGAATGAAGATTCTGTTGGGTGTATGTATGTATATGTATATGTCCACATGATGTTACTTGCTTCATTTGACAAGGACCTTTATGAAATTATAGTGAAATGCAATGAAAATCTAAACATATTTTTAGGTTTGTAATACCCTTTTTTGGTAAGTCCTATGCAATTGGTTCCTCTGCGTAATAGATGTTAACCTTACTAGCTTGCACGGCAATGCTAAATTGCCATGTCAACTGAAGAGTAACGGCAGATTAGACTCCATACCCTAATTAGGATCACACTGATAGATTCGTGCTAAGAAAAGTAGTGGTTTGCAAAGGCCAGATGGATTTAGGGCCAGAGTTGCTGCCTAGGTGTTTGCTTGTGTGTGTTCTTTTGTTTTTTTTTTTTTGATTTTGACATCCATCTAATTATATATATGTTTGTCATCACTAAATAACTATTTATAAACTACATGCTAGATCTATAGATCTTTAACTTGAAACTTACCAGAAATACAATCTTGAAACATTGATTAATTTGTTTTAAGCCCTGTATAGCTTCAAACTTAAATTGGATTTTACAATACATGTCTTTTATTTACCAGACTACGTTTCTTTTATGTATGTACAAATTCCTTATCATTAATCAGATTTCGCTTTTACCAATTTTGTGGATGTCCTGATTATTTGGAAAATTTAACTTTTGTTATAAAATTTACAAATTTGTTCAGAAAATCTTTATCCTCACCCATTTATCATATTATCCCACTCTTTTTTTTTTTTGCTAATCAATATTATCCCGCTCTTAAATGGTAGGAAGGAAATAATGTTTTTACTTCTCATTAATATATTCAAACTACGGGCACTATTATTCTCATTCAGTAAATCATTGTTGGACCCTGATAACTGCCAGGGGTCTTGTCATCACTGTGTTGATTAGAGAAATTTGGAATCAAATGTCAATGTAATCAAGAACAGAAACCTAAATGGCTAAATCAATGGTGAATCACCCTTACAAGAATTTACTACCATTGTGTACTAAATTCTGTCAATAAATTTATGCGGGTTGCCTTGACAATCAGTCGAACTTTAGTTCAATAATTTTAATCGGTCACCTACTCAATGAACATTGTCAACTGTTAGTTTCAAATCACGTTAGTTAGTTGATAATTTTGTAAATGGTTGACAGTTGCAAATGAAAATTGGTTGTTTGGTATGATTTTTGCTTAAAATCTTTATCCTTCTCATCTTGAACTTCTAAAGGTGCAGTAGGTGTTATTTGAGTACTGTGATGACTGTAAACTTTTCACTGGAATATGCAGGTTACCCACCGATGGTCAGTGAAGCAAGATAAAATGGCAATGCTACTTAACAAAGTAGAAATTTTACGAAAGAACTTCACTAAGTGCAGGCCATCTTTCGTAGCCCGAAATGAAGTCAAATATGCTTTTAAACTAGCTAGAGAGGCACTAGTTTCTCAAACGAACAAGCATGCTGAATCAAGTTGTACAAAAATTGAATCTTGTGTGATCTGTTTGGAAGATGTAGATGTATGTCAGATTTTCTCGGTAGATGGTTGTATGCACCGCTATTGCTTTTCTTGCATGAAACAGCATGTAAAGGTGAAGTTGCTCAATGCGATACTGCCCAAGTGCCCTCATGATGGTTGTCCCTCTGAATTAAAAATTGATAGCTGTCAGAAATTCTTGACACCAAAATGGATTGATATTATGAGTGAACGCCTGACGGAATCAGCAATTCCTGTGACAGAGAAAATATATTGCCCTTATCCTAGATGTTCTGCATTGATGTCAAGAACTGGCATTTTAGAATATACTAATTCTCTATACCCTGATGTCTACGAATGTGGAGTAAGGAAATGCATGAAATGTCATGGTTTATTTTGTGTCAATTGCAAGGTACCTTGGCATAACGACATGACTTGCTATGTGTTCAAGAAAAATAATGCTAATCAACATGCAGAAGATGTAAAACTGAAGACCCTTGCAGTGCAAAATCGATGGCGACAATGTGTAAAGTGCAATCATATGATTGAACTAGCAAAAGGCTGCTACCACATGACATGCAGGTATTGGTTTATTGCTTAGACAACCTTATACTACCTCTGGTCCCTTTTATAGTGAGTTATACATATCTTAAGCAGTTAAAACACAGTGATATCTGATGTTATTTTAGTATTTATTTCTAAAATAAAGATATTGTGAATTTTTTTTATAAAAAAACTATTGACAAATATTAAGCATAACTAAGTTTTTTACAAACCTATGTACGAGGGCCTATGAAGTGGACTGGATGGATTGTATGCCACTGTTCAGTTGGATAGTTTGGGGATTACTGGATTAGAACGTGATACCTTTTACTCTTCCCCTAAAATCCGTGGGTTTTCTGTACATGTTATTAAGTTTATGAAAGTTGCTGACATAAAGGCTTCTTCAATCACACTTTCTAGTGTTTGTTATAAAGTGCATATACACGTATTTAAGAAAGTTTAAGTTCTGAACTTTAACAGTATCTTTGTTATATGTGGGTTTGGCCATCTTTTTATGAATAGTCAAGAAAGTCAGTTCATCAATCAAGTATTTAATCCTAACTTTAAAATTGATGTGTAATTATTGAGTGATGGGGGATGGGGGCTGATTTTGGGTATTAGGGTTTCTGGAAAAAAATCTCTCGCAAGAGAATTTCGATAACAACTCAATGTATTAATCAAATAATAAAACTCTGATCTATTACATAATGTAATCTCCTACATAAAATAAACCTAAAAACTAGTTTTCTAATCCAAATCAAATTCTTATGTCTAATGTTTCCTGAATTAAAAGATATTGAATAATAGAATAATTAAGTGGGGTTCCAAAGCCTTTTATGCTGCTTCCATATTGTTTCTTTGGGATTTATTAATGATTGTTTTGCATCATTGAGTTTCCAGTGTATTACTGTTCCATTTTCACTAGGGATTGACTATTCACTTAATTACATTTGTTTACTAGAAAACATTGTCTTGCTCATGATTTTAACAACTGTCTATTTAGTCCACTGACATAATCATTTTAGGGTTACCCATATGAACTCCAAAGAAATTATGTAATGGGGAAATAATCAGACCAGTAGAGAGAAATTGCCATATTTGTGCAAGTGAGATTGCTTTTCATGTGATTAATATTTTTTAAGTATGTGTCTCTAATTAATTAAATGATCAAGTGTGAATATTTCAAGTGATACTGAATTAAAAGAAAAAAAATCCAGAAACTGAATGCCGCAGTTTAGATATTTAATGAAGAGATGGGTGTCCTTGGTATGAGTATGCAGCTTTATCATGCTTTTGGTTTTGTATATTCTTTTTACGAGTCTATGACTTTACATCTAAGTAACTAAGTATGTCATCACTTGCAATGCTAGTTAATTCTTTTTTATTCAATTTACTTCCAAAAAATTTGTTTTGTGTTTGGTTGGGATGAATGAAATTCGAGGGAATAGAATGAAATTTGAATTGTATCATGGGTAAATGTTTAACTTTAATTTATTCCTCCATTTGACTCGTAACAATCTAAACCCCCAATTTGAGAAGGAATGCTCCTTCTTGATCACGCCCATTTTCTTCACAAATCTCATCATAGAAAATTTGCACTCGCTCATTTTTTCTTTTTTGAATCTTTCCTCCTATCTCCATTGTTTCCCTTAATCTCATTTATTCCATTCCATTCTCCCCAACCAAGCATAACACTATAGTCTAAGAACTATTACTGAGTCGGCGATTGGATGTTGTAAAGTCAATAACAAGCATTAAGTGTGTCGAAAATTTAATTGACTTTTTTTAAAGGGAAAAATATGGTTTTTTTTTTTGCTAGATAAAATTAGTTGTTTTTTGTAAGTTCCTCGTGAACAATATATAATTTTTATTATAATTTCTATTTTTGTAAAGACTGAAGAGAGTAGATTTTGTCTCTTAATAAGGTTCACAAATCTGTATGTAGTTGGTGTGCAAACCTTAAATTCTATTCGCAATAGGGAGTAGACTTAACATTAATGATAAAAACTAGAACATGTATTGTCTCTCTTTATAGTTTATACTATCTTGTAGAAACTATAGTGAATTTGCTATTTATTTTCCTTTTCTCGCACAGATGTGGGTATGAGTTCTGTTATACTTGTGGATCTGAGTGGAAAAATAAGAAAGCTACTTGTACCTGTCCACTTTGGGATGATGATCATATTATGGACGATGATTATAATGATGATGAAGACGGAGAATTTCAGGAGGAGGTTGGCAATTATGATGACTACTTTGATTCTGATTCAGACGAAGATTTCTATTGAGAGCATATCGTATAAAATGTATCCATCAATTATATTTTGTAAATTTCATATAGATGGTGGATAACTTTATTTTAGTGTATTGATGCTCTCTGAAGATCTTTTTAGGAGTTGGTGGCACCGAGGTCTTTTGTCAAGGAATTATGGAACCAGTTGTAATTTTAATGTTTGGAATATCTCAACATTTATGTTTACCCCCTCCCCAAAAGTAAATCCTTTTGTCTGTCGATTGAGTGCAAAACGATTAGAATTCAATTATTGTTTTTTTTTTAGATTTAAATGTGCTTGACATCTTGACTGCAGTCATGTACTAATGTATTAAGGTTCCTATATGAGGGCTCACACTACCACTATCAACTTTAGTAGATAGCACTAATGTGAAGTGCCCATTTCCCCCATTTTCTGGATCCCACCATGTGCCACCTCACACAAAACTGGGTAAATAGAAAAAGTGGTCAACTTCATCCAATGGCAAGGTATTAAGGTATTGAGAGCAACTACAACGAAGGCCACTTGCTTCATTGAACCTTTCAAAGTGGGCAAATGGTTAACAATATAGCATTGGATGATAAATTAAAAACTGGGCATGGCCGAGAAAGTGGGCATGGCCATTTTCTTACTTTACATTTTTTTAATCCTGGTGAACAAGCATGTGAGTGGGCCAGCAGCTTGTCTCCTCAAGTTGTAAATCAAAGAAACGGTAATATTAACGTTAATATTATCAGCAACGTTCGTATTTTTTTTCTATATATATCCAATTTTCATATCAATATTATTCATACTCCTTACTTCTTCAATATTTAATTTTTTTTCTTTCAAATATTCCGACGAAGATTTCGTATGGGAAAACATATTTTTCTCCGTATTGTGGATGCTCTTTCAAATTTTGATCCATACTTTCAACAAAGGGACGATGCAGCGGGAAGAAAAGGTTTATCACCTTTACAGAAATGCACTGCGGCAATGCGTATGTTGGCTTACGGAGTATCTGCTAACGCTGTTGATGACTATGTTCGTATTGGAGAGACTACTGCGATTGAATGCTTAAAAAAGTTTGTCTCTAATGTCATTATGATATTTGGGGATGAATACTTGCGAAAGCCGAACTCTAATGACGTAGAACGTCTATTACAAATGGCTGAGGCTCGTGGCTTTCCTGGTATGATGGGTAGTATTGATTGCATGCATTGGCAATGGAAAAATTGTCCTAAAGCATGGAAGGGAATGTTCATGAGCGGTCACAAAGGAGTTGCAACAATTTTACTAGAGGCGGTTGCTTCATCTGATCTATGGATATGGCATGCTTTTTTTGGGGTTGCTGGATCAAATAACGACATAAATGTTTTAGATCGGTCACTTGTATTTGATGAAGTGCTAGAAGGCCGTGCTCCAGAGGTAAATTATACTATCAATGGAAACAATTATAATAAGGGCTACTACTTAACTGATGGAATATATCCTGAATGGGCAACATTTGTTAAAACCATACCACGTCCGCAAGGTGAGAAAAGAAAATTATTTTCAAAATATCAAGAAAGCCAGCGAAAAGACGTGGAACGAGCGTTTGGTGTGCTACAGTCCCGTTTCGCAATTGTACGAGGTCCTGCACGTTTTTGGGACAAAGCCGATCTTGGAAGAATTATGAGAGCATGTATCTTAATACATAATATGATTGTTGAAGACGAGAGGGACACATATGCCACTCAATTTGGTCCCCTACCAATTTATGATGATGCAACAAATGGTTTATCTCAACCAAATTTAGGTGAAGAACATCCTGTTCAGTATGAAACGTATATTCAGAACACTATACAGATGCGTGATAAACGGACACATCGTCAGTTACAAAATGACTTGGTTGAGCATATCTCGCAGTTTCATAATAATCGTTAATTTTTCATATCGCAATGTTTTAAACTTAATGCTTTTCGTGTGATGTTTTTAATGTAATATTTTTTCATGTATTTTCTTTTATTAATAATATAATGCATTTAGGAAGGCCACTTGGTGCTTATGTGGCAAAAAGGTAAAATAAAGTTAAATGGGACCCATTTATAAGTGGAAATGGATTGTAATATTGAAGTGCAGTGGCCACTTTTTTTAGGAAGGCCACTTGATGCTTATGTGGCAAAAAAGTAAACCCACGTGTAAGTGGGTTGGCCTTGGCCATTGTGGATGGTCTGAGGTCTACAGTTTTTACTATCAATTTTGATTGTTTTTAAATGAAATACAAGCTACCCCACAATAATAAGGTATTGAGGTCGATTGTTTTTAATTATTAAAAAATGTAAAAGTAATTAAATGACCTGGGCTGTGCCCACTATGAGGGCCTTGATCACTTTCTCTCAGTACCATCTAATGATTCTGTTCCCTATTTTGCCGTGGTTCAAGGTACAAAGTGGGCACCATTGTGGATGCTCTCATAATCCAGGACTTGTATCACAGAGCTTTCGGATGTTATAAAATCTTCCGATGCCTATTTGGCTCACCTTATATTAAGGATTTATGGACTTATTTTTGGGTAAAAATTTTATATTTTGATAATTTTTTTTGTATAAGTATTTAATGTATGTTTGATATTCAATAAGTTGCAAAAATAATTTGGAAAATAAGTTGGAAAGTTAGGAATCTAATTTTTAAGTTAAAATTAATTGACTTATTCTGGAAAATAAGTTCCCCAAATACCCCCTGAATCATGCAGTCTTATAAGTCAAAGTTCAATTGACTTGATGTCTGATCTTCCTATGGTGGCTATGGGCACTGGTGTTCCTCAACGACCCCAGGCTCGATTACATTTCTAGTACAATATCGAGTGGAAATTTCATTTATGGTGCACTTGAACATAAGTTTTCATTTCTGGTATAGCTGACAAAACTTAATAGAATTTGTCACTTGACGAATTCTATTGAATTCCATTTCAATAGAAAACGTCACTTGAAGTGACGAATTCTATTGGTTTCACTTTTTTTTTGTTTTTCCGGCACTTAACATATTTTTATAACTAAAATATGTGCTTTCTTAGTACCCATTTTAATAGGCATAGAAAATGTATTTATAAATAAAATATTTTCATTTTTTTGGTCCGTATTAGAGTTTTGACATTTTACTTGAACATAAGCCAAAAATGTCGAAAAAATAAATTATGTAACTATGTTAAAATCTGATCGGATTAAAATTTGTAACTACTTCTTTGTGGAGGCATGTTTAGGGGCCTAAAAAACATATTTTCACATGTTATGTTTTCGTTCTTTTTTCCCATATGAAAGTATTGACTTGGTACTTTTGCGTAAGCTAAAAATTATGAAAATTTAATTTGTGTAATTATGTTTAATTTTAGACCGAAAAAGATCATAAAACACAATTTTCACACTTCTATTGAAATGAAAGAGGAGGCAAACAAGCACGATTGATTAAATTGAAAACAGGAAATTCGAAAATAAGCATACAATGACACGAGAACCACCATACAACTTCTTAAAATTCACTGAGATCAATAACATAATTCTCTTCTTCAGCTTCCTTAATTTCCCTTGCAATTTGACGTTCCTTTGCAGCTTCAACTTCTATTGCAATTTCACGATCCTTTGCAGCTCGAGCTTCCATTTGAATTTGAATTTGACGTTGTTGTGCAGCAAATTCAAAATGTTTTGCAAGTCTAGCGTCCTCAGCCTGCACATCGTATGACCTTTTGGTTTTCCTGGTTTGTTTGATTTCGGTTTTGCTGGTTTGTGATTTTTTGCCCTTATCCATGTTATGCTATTCCCTTGAATAAAGTTTATTTTAGAAGAAGCTAGTAACTTGTGATTTTGAATAAGCACGAAAAAGGGATTTTATAGCCATATTTGGAGATGTATAATTATACGGATAGCATTGAATACTTAAAGTTATGTTACTGTTGACGTGACTACAAAACTTTGTACACAGTATGCAGAATAATAATAATACTGATAGCTATGAATAGTGAAAATTATGTTACTGTTGACGGGACTACACAGCTTTATATACAAAATGTTATTATTACATTTAGCAAAATGATGCTGTGTTGTTGTATGAATATTTACTAACCGAAGGGAAGACCTATTTATCGAACGAAGGTGTGATTATTATTTCACCTTTTTGTTGATGCAAAAATACTAAAACAATTTGAACAAACGTTATTTTGAAGTGACCACACCACTTTACGAACAAGTGATAGGAAGCTGTGACTACTCAAATTTATTAGCTTGTTGGAAAATGTACATGATATCTGAAATCAACTTTACTTTTTCAGAAATCAGCTTTATTTTACTATGCCTGAAATCAACTATAGAAAATGTCTGAAACCAACTTACCACTTGCTTAGTAATATTGTCAATTATTTCATGTACAGGTTAAATAAAACATGAAGTGACTTGTCATTTTTTCAAAGATGAGAATCTTTGCAGTGCTTTCTCAAATTGCTTTTTTTCAATAATGCAGATTATTGTTTATTGTTTTTTGCTGTGCATTCACGGCATGCTTTTTTATAAGAAATACTCAAATCTATTATTTTCAGTTCTTTTCAGTGATTTTTTATAGTACTGTTGAGCATCACGGGCTAGTTGAAGACCATACAATAATTTATCCCTAGAGTCTCAGCTATAAAACAAGTATGTGTTGAGGCTTGTTCACACAACCACTAAAAAATATTTTAGCACTTCACTCATACAATTCAACATGCCCAATAGTCCCGATTTGAATCTCTGCTTTTGTGATAAGTTGTGCGTTCAACGCACTTGGTGCTATGGAAGAGATGCCGGAAGGAGGTATCTCAATTGTCCGAATGGAGGCAACGGATGTGGGTATATTCGTTGGCTTGATGAACCATTAGAGGAGCGTGATGCGAGTGTTGTTGAGGAATTGGAAATGCAATGAGTCATAGTAAGAACTCGCCATCAGTTTGAATCAAGAATGACTGATGAGAATGACTGTGAGGACTACGTGGAGGAGGATGAGATTGAGCCTGAAATCCCTTTGCTGGTCTCGATGAATCAACTGATGAGAATAAGAATGAGTACGAGGACTCCGTGGAGGACGATGAGGAAGATGGTGAAGATTAATTTCTTCGTCTATGATAAAATGTGATTTTTTTAGTTTCCACTAAACAATGTCCACTATGGATATTCATTTCTATTTCTTGTTTTCATGTAGTCTGATGTTACGGAATGCGATGTTTTTATTAATTACGTGTTTTTCTTACACACTACAACAATAACACAAATACATAATAGAAAAATGAAAAACTTAAATAATTGACAAGTACTTAATTAAATTTCTTCGTCGGACATGTAATCATCTGAGATGTAACATGGATTTTGTTGAAGATGTTGTTCCTCAACGTCTGTTAGGTCTCTCCCATTTGCACGAACGGAGTCTTTGGCAAGTTGATAGATGTAGTGATGAGTTCTATGCAACAGCATTTGGTTGTTCTCAATTCGTATCTGTTTCATAGCTTGAATGACTTTACGCCTATAATCATTCCAACCAGATGATTCACAGTATGCGGAAACATGTCAAGCAAATGACGAACATGGACCCTTGCACCCATAACAATTAGGTCATTTCGCAAACGTTCGGATTCCTCACACCAATATGCCCATTCTCGACGAACGCCGGCAAAATACTCTTTTGGATCGCTTCGTTTTAGAAGTCGATAGTCATCATTTCTTTCTCCAAGCAACCAATTGCGATGTGTATAGGATGACATATTTTTGATGTAGTTGGTAAATTAATTTGCACTGAACGTATATGGAGGGTCATATATATAGATATATACAACATACTTGCAAATGGGTCTACGGGAATCTGAACAATACTCGTTCATGAAAAGGATGACAATTTTTAAGAGTAGGGAGGAGAGAAAGGGAAAAGACTGGGTCAAAACTAAGGACGAGATGTTTAACTTCAACTTCTACAATGATGATTTGGCGAATGAGTTTTGTGATGGTCGTGAAAAGCTAGATGCAGATTTAAAAGATAGGAAAATCTCAAAGGAGGAATGGTACCCTCTGGCGGAACAGTTGGCAATCGGACTCACCAAAAATATGAGGAATTGTTGGACACCGAGGAGGCGGAAATGGCAAAGTATGTTGAAGAATATGAAGCAAGAGAACGTCAATTTCCTCCAGAAAATTGAGAAAATTGAGGAATGTAGCGACGAGAATTAGGTAGTTGGCCTAATTCAAATTTAAGATGGTGATTATCTATGTTTTTAAAATTCTATGTTTACATTTTAATTTTAGTGTGCTTCATCTCTTGTACTTTGTTTGTTTCATTTGAATAAAAAATTTATGTCAGAAATTGGAAAATTTTGTCATTTTCGGGCCTAAAAAAACCATAATTACGCATATGATATATTAATTTTTTTGGGTTTACACAAAAGTAGAAGGTCAATAGTCAATACTTTAATACGGAACAAAAAGAATGAAAGAAAAACATGTACAAATATGTTTTTTATGGCCCTCAACATGACTCCACGAAGGAATTGTTAGGTATCGGATATGGAGTTACTATGTTCGAACTAAAAAATAACATAGTTAGACATAATAATTTTTGGAGATTTTCGTGTTGTACCAAAGTACGAAGTAAATTCTTTAATACGGATCAGAAGAAATGAAAAAAATTTTATTTTACATTTTCAAAGTCATATAAAATGACTACTAGAAAGTACATTTTCTAGTTACAAAAATATGCCAAGTGCTGGGGAAAAAAGAGGAGAAAAAAGGTAATAGAATTCGCCACTTGAAGTGGCGTTTTCTATTGAATTGAAATTCAATAGAACTCGCCACTTCAAGTGGCGATTTCTGTTAAAAATCCTCAGCTATACCAGAAATGAAAACGCTGAATGAAATGTACCATAAATGAAAACTGAGTTCTCTACTGTACTAGAAATGTAATTGAGCCCTGCTAGGAAATGTGCAAATGATCGTATAATGCATCCTAAGTTCATTGAGCTGCTCATTAATAGCATTGTGTACTTTTCAAATATTTTACATGAAGTAACTGGGGGTAAATTTGGATCTCCATCTAACGACACTGGTACAGTATTTGATTTGATCATAAGTGAAGCTGCCTGTGCTTTACCTTTGGTGGATACACATATACTGGAGGCATATTAAAATAAATTTTTTAGCCTATTCATTATAATTTTCCACGAAGCCTTAGCTATCCTCTATAAATTATCGCTGAGTCTTATCTACCCTTAACTGTTAGATTTGAGGTAGTCGTCCACTAGTTGCTAATAAGGTCATATAATTAGGAGTTTGTTTATGTTTGATTAGGATAGACCACGTCTTCTCAGTTCATGGGACGTTGGCTTAATTCTAGATATTTCTGTTTATGTAAAGATATATATATAGCTCCAGTTATTTGCTAATAAAGATATTGTTCTGAAATACTCTTTTTATAGTTTATAATATGGTATCAGAGCACCATTAATCCAGGTCTGATTAAGAGAGAAATAGAAGAGAGAAAGAGAGGTGTACATGGCAGATAGCAGCAATGGTAGTAGTACATTTGTACAACCTGCTATCCCTAAGTTTTATAGCTTTTATGAACACTGGTCCAAGTTGATGGAGAATTTTCTTCAATCGAAGGAATTCTAGAGCCTGGTAGAAGATGGAATAGATGAGATTCCTGAAGAGATAAAGTCATCGGAGAAGCTTAGTGAAGATCAGTTAAAGAAAATGAAGCTGATTGAGGAACAACGGTTGAAGGACAAGAAGGTGAAGAATTATATATATAGCTATAGATAGAGAGATCATGGTTACCATCTTGAATGACGAAACATCAAAGCAAATATGGGACTCAATGAAACAGAAGTTCAAGGGGTCATCAAGAGTCAAGAGAGCACAACTTCAGGCTTTGAAGACTGAATTTGAGACCTTAAAGATGAAAGAAGGAGAAACTATCAATGCTTATTTCGGAAGAACACTCGCCATAGCAAAAAAGATGAAATCCTGTGGTAAGAACGTTAAAGAGGCTGACATCACAGGAAAGATTCTTCGATCTCTAGTCTAAAAATTCAATTAATTGGTATGCTCAATCGAAGAAACAAATAATGTGGATGTCCTGACTGTGGATGAACTCCAAAGTAGTCTTCTAATTCATAAACAAAGAATGAAATGCTCAACGGAGGAAGATCAAGCTCTAAAGGTCACACATGAAGATCGAGGTGGAAGAGGCAGAGGCGTGATAAGGGGTCGAGGAAGAGGCGACAGAGGCAGGTCATATGTTAACAAAGCTGTTACGGAATGCTACAAGTGTCACAATCTAGGACATTATGAATACGAATGTCCTAGTTGGGAGAAGAAAGCTCACTATACCGAGATGAATAATGAGGATACGATGCTTTTGATGGCACATGTTGATATAAAAAAAAGTAAGAAAGAAGGAATATGGTTTCTTGATTCCGGATGTTCAAATCATATGTCCGGAAATAAAGAATGGTTCACTGAATTTGATGAAAGTTTTAGGCATTCGGTCAAGCTTGGAAATGACTCTAAATTAATGGTAATGGGAAAGGGAAATATTCGAGTGGAGTTGGCGGGTCAAATTCACATATTGTGTGATGTGTTGTTCGTACCAGATTTATGCAACAATCTCCTCAGTGTAGGCCAACTGCAAGATCGGGGCATCACTATTTTAATCATGAAAGGAGTTTGCAAGTTGTACCATCCGACCAGAGGTTGCATAATGGACAGTAAAATGACTGCAAATAGAATGTTTATAGTCGCCACAAACATTGTCATGTCATCATCCTCCTGTTTTAACACAAAAGTTGAAGAATCTGGTGAGATTTGGCATAAAAGATATGGGCACCTGAGTTACAAGAATCTGATATTGTTACACAATAATCAGATGGTTCATGGGCTTCAAAGTATCCAAATTCCAAGAAAAGTGTGTACGGTCTGTATGTCGGAAAAACAACATAGAGAAGTCATGCCGAGAAAAAGCAAATGGAGAGCTGAAGAACAATTATAGTTGATTCACCCCAATATATGTGGACCTATCTCGCCTGCATCTTACAGTAAGAAGAGGTATATACTGACTTTTACAGATGATATTGGTAGAAAATTGTGGGTCTATTTTTTGAATGAGAAAAGTGAAGCATGTATAACATTCAAAAATTTCAAAGTCATGGTAGAGAAAAAGGGTAAAACAATATGTGGTCTGAGAACAGATAGGGGAGGAGAATTTAAGTCCAAGGAATTCGTAGAGTTCTGCAAAACTCACGGCATCATAAGATAATTAACCACGGCTTATACGCCTCAGCAAAATGGAGTTGCTAAGCGTAACACAATTCTAAATATGGTGAGATGTTTGCTCGAGGAAAATAAGATGCCTAAGATGTTTTGGCCATATGCTGTGAGATGGACTTGTTATTTACTGAATAGAAGTCCCATTAGTGCTGTGAAGAACAAGACTCCAGAAGAGTGTTAGAGTGGCGATAAACCCACCATTGAACTATTCGGGTTTTTGGATGCATTTGTAATGTACATGCACCTGCTGCTACGAGGCTGAAATTAGATGCAAGGAGTCAAAGGCATGTTTTTCTCGGTTACAGTGAGGAATCCAAAGGATACAAGATGTTTAATCCTCTTACTAAAGAGGTATCTATTGGTAGGGATGTGATCTTTGATGAAAGCGAATCTTGGGATTGGGGAAAAACAAAAGATGATGTCAAAAGTGATGTACTGGATTGGGGTGAAGCTTATGAAGAAATATGTGATCAAGATCAAGAAAGTGAAGTTGAAACAAACTCAAATGGAGATGAAGCAGGGTTAAATGAAGATGATGGAGGGAACACCTCAAATGAATCATTTGTGTCACCAACTTAGCAAAGAAGAGAAAGAAGAGCTCCATCATACCTGAATGACTACACCAGTGGAGAAGGTCTATCAGATGAAGAGGTACAAAATTTTGCATTGTTCAGTTCTACTAATGATCCTTTATTTTATCACCAAGCAGTTAAGTATAAAAACTGGAGGGAAGCAATGGATCTTGAAATTGAGGCAATAAACAAGAATAAGACTTGGAAGCTGGTAAAACCTCCATTGGCAGCAAAGGTGATAGGAGTTAAGTGGGTTTACCAAACAAAGTTGAACGAGAATGGAGAAATTGATAAATGTAAGGCTAGGTTGGTGGCAAAGGGGTACGCGCAAGACAAAGGGATACACTACAACGAGGCGTATGCTCCAGTAGCACGATGGGACACCATACGTATGATAATTTTTTTGGCAGCAAGGAACGATTGGAAGTTGTATCAACTTGATGTCAAGAGTGCCTTCTTGCACGGGGAGCTTACTAAAGAAGTATACATTGCACAACCACAAGGTTATGAGGTGAAAGGAGAAGAAGACAAGGTGTACAAATTGTTGAAAGCGTTATATGGGTTGAAACAAGCCCCTAGGGCACGGTTTCATCAAATTGAAAAGTTTTTCATCAGTGAAGGTTTTGAAAGAAGCTGTTCAGATCACACCCTGTTTATCAAGAAGCTGGAGAAAAACAAAATCTTAATTGTAAGTCTTTATTTTGATGATCTTATATTTACAAGTAATGATATGAGTATGATGGAAGATTTTGAAAACTCGATGAAAAATGAATTTGGGATGACTGATTTGGGGGAGATGAAATATTTTTTGGGAGTAGAGGTATTGCAGAGCAGTCATGGAATCCTGATTTGTCAAGAGAAATATGCCAGAGATGTGCTTAACAAATTTGGATTAATAAACTATAATGGAGTAAAGAATCCAATGGGTCCAGGAAGTAACAAGTTGTCAAACTCAGGAAAAGATGCAAAAGCAAATATTACATTGTTTAAGCAGATTGTAGGATGCTTAATGTATATGACAACAACAAGGCCGGATTTGAATTACAGTGTATGTTTTCTAAGAAGATTCATGTCAAATCCAATTGAGGCACACATGCTTGCAGCTAAACGAATTTTGAGGTATATCCAAGATACTGCTAATCTCGGCATCTTTTATAAAAAAGGTTGTACGCATGAATTATTGGCATACACTGATAGTGACTACACTGTTGACATAAATGATCGAAAGAGTACTTCAGGTTATGTGTTCCTGTTAAGTAGAGGGGCAGTAGCATGGGCATCTAAGAAGCAACCTATAGTAACTTTTTCTGCTACAGAGGCTAAGTATGAAGCTGCTGCCTCATGTGCTTGTCAAAGTGTTTGGATGCATCGAGTTCTCAAGCAAATCAGAGGTACACTAAGTAATTCTATCAAAATATTTTATGATAATTCATCAACTATCAAGCTGGCAAATAATCCAGTTTTCAATGGAAGATGTAAACACATTGATGTAAGATTTCACTTTCTGAGAAATCTTGTAAGTGATGGAGCAGTCAGCATGGAATATTGTGGTACCGGTGATCAAGTAACAGACATTATGACCAAGCCATTGAAGCTGGATCAATTTCAGAAACTCAGAAGTGCACTTGGTGTTAAAACTAAATCAGAGATAAACTAACATGTCTGCTACATGTTTAGTTTAGGGGAGAATCTGTTAGGTTTGAAGTAGTCGTCCACTAATTTCTAATAAGGTCTTATAAATTAGGAGTTTGTTTATGTTGGATTAGGATAGACCACGTCTTCTCAGTTCATGGGACGTTGGCTTAATTTTAGATATTTCTGTTTATGTAAAGCTATATATATAACTTCAGCTATTTGCTCATAAAGATATTGTTCTGAAAACACTCTTTTTATAGTTTATCATTAATAGCTTGGTGTTAAAACTAAATCAGAGATAAACTAACATGTCTGCTACATGTTTAGTTTAGGGGAGAATCTGTTAGGTTTGAAGTAGTCGTCCACTAATTTCTAATAAGGTCTTATAAATTAGGAGTTTGTTTATGTTGGATTAGGATAGACCACGTCTTCTCAGTTCATGGGACGTTGGCTTAATTTTAGATATTTCTGTTTATGTAAAGCTATATATATAACTTCAGCTATTTGCTCATAAAGATATTGTTCTGAAACACTCTTTTTATAGTTTATCATTAATAGCTTCCGCGCTTTTTTTTTTGGCGGATAGACTAATTCATCCAATTCAGCAACCAAAAAGATTCTAATGTGTAGCAAAATAGCTTCACTTGGCTTGACACCTTGGATCAGGCGGCGGAATGACTTAAGTAAATTAATATCTTTATTTTTTAATTATCTAATTTTTCTTAATTATTTATCAACAATTAATTATCCTAAAAGTCTTTTTTAATGGTTTCACTAAAAAAAGCTTTCTGATAGATAGATAATATAAATATCTAAATTTACATTTTTAAATTACAAATTCTAAAATTTATTGTGAGTATGCAAATGATACACTAATATAATCACTTGAAGAAATTTTACAAATGATTTAAAAATTGGAAACCCACGAGAAATGAGATAATTGTGTTTCACAATTTTAACAAAATGATAGGAATTATAACAAAATTAATCAAGTGATTGGGAAAAAAATGCTAAACCCAAAACTTGTTCCAAAAAAATCTTCCAAATGCTTATATGTTCTAATTTAAATGGTAACATTCCTGATAAAAATATGAGATCTCGCGTGTGTGTGTGTATATATATATATATATATATATATATATATATATATATAGGCAAATGATCAAATACAAACCACTCTTTAAATACAAACCTACAAACCATCACTAATTTGTACAACCAAAATCACTATTTTATATTTAATTTATAAACTATAAAAAACCAAAAATAAGCCCCATCCCACCCCCACGCCCCACCCCCACCGGAACCACCTACTAATTCCGGTCAGTTCCGGCGAGCTCCAGATCTGGACACCACCAATTCTCCACCATTACCACCAGTCCACCACCACCACCTCCAGGAAACCACCACCAGCTCCCATCGTTTCCGATCTCTGGCCCCGCAGGGGCACCACCAGACCTGCTTCTTCTTCCCAATTCTTCTACATCCTGCCTATATCTCTCTCTCTACCACTACATCGTCGCGATAATGGCATCGTCGCTGCAACTACTTCGACCTTACTACCAGACCACCCTCCTACCGCTCGTTCTTCACCACAACACCGTCAAAACTTGAACCCGACCCGTACAAGACCAAACCCTCAATTAATCTCATTGATTTTAAACTTTACAAACCATAATTTGAATCGGAGTTGATCAAAATTGGAGTGGAATACGAGAAATATGATAGAAAAATCAAACTCACCGGAGAAGATGACTAGAGGTGGTGGCGCGACGGCGTGGGAGGGGGTAGGTGGTAGGGGGTGGGTGTAAAAATAGTGATTTTTAGATCTGTATTTTAGTGATTTTAGATGGGATGGGATGGGGTGGGGTGGGGTGGGGTGGGGTGGGAGTTTGTATTTTTAATATTTTCTATCAAAAAAATTTAATGATTTAGCTAATGTAATTTAGTGATTTCTGTTGATTTTTAGGTTTGTATTCTAAGGTGGTTTATATTGGAGTAGTACACACACACACACACACACACACACACACACACACACATATATATATATAGGCAAATGATCAAATACAAACCTACAAACCATCAGTAATTTGTATAACCAAAATCACTATTTTTATATTTAATTTTAAAAATATAAAAAAACAAAATTACTAAAATAAAACTCACTCCACCCCCACGAGCCCCAGCCCGCCCGCCACCCCACCCGCCACCAGCTACCGCACCATATCCATCTTCCTTTTCCAGCAACTGGCCCCATAGGGGCTCCAATTCCAGATCTTCTTCTTCCCAATCATTGATTCTGCTACTACAAATATAATTTAGTAATATCTAACTTTAGATCGCGATCCTCTCTTCGTCTACAGAAGCTTGTAGACGAAATAACATGAATTATATCCTAATTTGGTGAGTTCGAAATATTAGGGTTCTTAAGTTTGAAATTGGGGCTTTTTATTTGATGAATTGTTCAGTGATTCTGGTTGTTGGTGAAGCTTTAAATGGTCATAATGAATCGATTCATGTGTGCAATTAAGAGTTTTATGTTCGTATTAGTATGGGTCGAGTTCATTAGTTTTTCGTTTTTTAATCCGTTCCTTTTGGATCATTACGTAGTTGTTCATGAAATTGATTATAGGGGATAGATTGGTTGCGTTCCCAGCCTTATTTTGACACCTAGATCGTGACATTTGGTTCAGTATCACTGTCAAACCGTAGTTCGCCGGTAACTTTCTTGAGTTCGCCAGATTTTGAGCTAAGTTGCTAGTTTGATCTTTGTTTAAGAATGTATATGGCCGCATGGTGTTGCCCAGCTGTAATATTTTCGTTTGCCTTCCAAAAATTGTGTGAAACCAATGAAAATCGATGGGGATGTGGTTGCCGGATTTCGGTCGCCGGGCGGTTTTTGGGTAGGGCGGCCGGAATCTGGGTTGGGGTGGGTTGGGGGGGGGGGGGAGGAGGTGTTTTTGGGGGTTTTGTTTTTTTGTGATTTTGGGGGTGTATTTTAGTGATTTGAGGTGAGGTGGGGTGGGGTCGGGTGGTGAGGTGAGGTGGGGTGGGGTGGGGTTGTATTTTTAATATTTTCTGTCAAAAAAAATTATTGATTTTGCTAATGTAATTTAGTGATTTCTGTTAGTTTTTAGGTTTGTATTCTTAGGGGAGTTTGTATTGGAGTAGCCCCCTATATATATATGCCCATAAATTAAAATATGTCATGTATAAGCCACATCATTTTGTACAATTTTAAAAATATTTTTTTTAGATTTTTTAGCATTATTAAAAAATAATTATACAAATCTCAAATTTTCTTAAATAATATAATCGAGTTTATAAATTTTCTGTCCAAATCAGTTAACGAGGAAATAAATAAGATGGTCGGTACAAAACTTCCTGAAATTGTGCTTAATACTATCACAATTGTAGAGTTGGATTGACAAATTACATTAAATAATGATAAAAATTAAAGTAAGTTACAACAATCTCACGTGAATACGTATAGCTTGTGTTTACACTAATACACGCAAGCGTACGTGGTCACAAGTAATATAAAATAAAGTTGAGTTCGTTCCCACAGAGATCTGGTTATGGTTTTAATTCAGTTATTGTACCTATGCAACAATGTATGGTTATTACTCACTGCTAAGACAAATAACAAATTGGGTTTAATTAACTAAATTAACTAAGAAGTAAATTAACAACTAAGAATTAACTAACTAACGAGAATTGAAATTGAATTACGTCTATAAGAGTAACATGGGATCCTAACTTCATTAAATAATTCGCTTAGATCTGACGCCTTTAATCACTATATGCAATGGTTATGATATCTGATCGGACAACACGAAAAAAGTACACGCTACCTGTCAGCATACGTATACCAAACTACCCATACATCCACAAAAGAGATAGAAGATGAATAGACACCAATTATGCTTAGACCCTATATGTCTATAGAATTTGAAAACAGACGGTTGAAGAACAAGTTATCCATTAAGATCACACCGGGCAATATAAGTATTTTCATCTCATACTACGAATCATGTTGATAAACAATCATGAACCTATGCTAGCATGGCAAGTTCTAAATCTCAAGATCCACTTTCACTTCACAAGAGATTAACAGATTAGATGTTAGCTACGCATCTAAACACATGAAGCACAACCATACGAGGATATCAACATACATCACACACAGATCTTTAAAGCATCAAGATACTAAAGCTCCATAAATAAATCCGTTAGAATCCCATGACAACAATTAGCTCATAATCGAACCTCTCGTCATCATGGGATCTAATGAAACCATGATAAAAACAAAGTATGAAAAGATACAAATAAAACTAAGTAATTGATATGTAATGATTCTCTCAATTACAATCGTAGGATGTGTTTATATAGGCTCTAGAAGTCTTGTCCACCAAGCAATTGCCTTTTTAGAGTTGGAATAGAAGATTGACAATTTCCGTTCTTGAATGAGAATAGAATTGCAAATTCCATGTGTAGATCTGATTCTGGAATGTTCTAGCCGCCTAAAGCAATTACCATACTTATTAGAAGTAGGAATTATAGCAATTTCCTTGTCAAATTTGAATTTCTGCAGTCGGCACATAATACGTTTCCTAAACTGATTCTGTTTTTAAGGAAAATTCGGAGCTTACTTTTCTTCAATATTTCTGGGCCATTCCAGTTGTAAGTGGACATCTGGACCACTTTAGAATGATAGAGAATCTCGTTAGCTTCGCGTGGACAGTAAGATCGTCCAAAACGGACTTGTAGAACTCAAGATATGACCAAAACAAAATCAAAAATTCTGGCTGATTTTTCACCCGCACACCCGCAGCGCTGGGGCGCCGATTGGGCCTGGAGCGCCGGTCCAAACTGCATAAAACAAGGCTGGGGCGCCAATTGGGGATCCCGGCTTGGTCCCGATCTGCGAAAATTGATTTTTCTTCGATTTTTAAGCTTTTTCTTCCGTTCCTTTTGCATGAGCTTCCGTCTTTCATCTTTAATGACTTGTATACTTCTTGGTAGTTGACCTTAGCCTCCATTCTTCATTCCATATCATAAATCAACTCCAAATAACAACGGAAACTACACCTTTAATCGACATTTCTTCAACCATGCACAATTAAGCAAAACACATCAAAGCTACCACAAACTTGAGGCCAAAACAATCAATTTAAGCCGAATTAGAATGTTCCAAGTAGATATAAAATCCACTTATCACACCCCCAAACTTAAACCGATGCTTGTCCTCAAGCATAAACAATTACAACTAACTAGTACCACTTCCGTAGGTGATCACGGTTGCATTTGGCATATGCAACAATCCCTTTAAACCCCTAGGCAGCCCTAGTGGACGAGTAAGGTCTCGTGAGGGCCTATAGCGAATGTACCCACAAAATCCAATGCAATGCAATGCATGAATGCAACTAAATGAAAATGCAATTAATATCCTACCATACCTTCAGATCCTCTCATGCCATATCAACTTAAGAATCAAAGTAAATACGCAATGTCTTGGTGTCGAAAGTGCAAGTATTCACATAGTCTACTCAATGAACATGCATAAGTTCTCACAAGTCCATGTCAAGTGTAAGAATAAGTTAGTAAACATGCTAAGCCTACAAGAGTACATCTTTGAGACAAAACTCGGGATCTCATACGCAAAAACAAGCAAACACTCACAATCCACTCACAAAAGAATATTCACTCAAGAACAAGGGTAAGTGTATCACTCAATTCCAACATAATCATAAACATGCTTGACAATTGGTATCAATCTAACTCTTAACACAACATACATCAATGACGATAATCAAAAGGTCTTTATTTGGGTTGTAACGGGGCTAGGGACAAGGTATGTCAAATAAGCCAAAACAGGTGAAGTGTCAAAAGCTAGTAGGAACTTATAATAAATCATACACAACCACCTATTTTTCCCCCACATACTTTTACTATTTTTCTTCCAACAAAAACGCTCGACTAGTCGACAAAAGCAGGATCACAATAACACAAATATGCTCTCATAATATAACTTTTTTTTTTTCTGTTTTTTTTCTGTTTTTTTTCTTTTTTTTGTCGAGAGCTAAAGCAACAATAATATAGACAATAACAATGATCCCACGATTTTATTACACATGCCGACTATCAAGCAACAACCAAACCCAAATTTCAATATTTCCCCCAAAATTATGACCAACAATAAACCCTTTCTTGCACACCTTATTACTCCCTGAAGCACTCTACTAGCCTTTGACAATGCGGGTTCAAAATAAAGTAAGGCCAATACAAGAAAAAGGTCTAGGCAAGTAATGTGGTATGTCACCGAAAAAAATAAGATTAAGCTCAACGGGTTAACTAATTGATCATGTAAACATGGTATGGTAATATGGGAAAATATACGGTTAATCCTAATGCCTTTATCATTTTAATCGTCAAATAATGCCATGCGTTTCAAGAAAGATCTCAAACAACTGCTAGCAATGCAAACAATCCGTGGACACTCAAGCAAACGAATAATATGCAACACATATGCAATAAGACTCAAAATCTCACTTGGTAGGAAAAACATACTCAATCCCAAGCAAAATTCTCTCTAACGTACCTACTTGTATTCAAAGTATGCAAACTAAATCATCTTGCACATATTCATGTCCTTCTAATGACTCACAACATTCAATAAGTCTACTAGCTTCAATTTACTAGTGTATGTGTGTGCACAAGAACAAAGCATACCACTTCTCAACAAAAGCGTCAACAACACAAAATTCTTATCAAGCATGGGTGCAAATGCAAACTACTATGGACTCACATGATATACGAAAACAGAATGTCCTATATGAAACAAACGTAGATATCACGAACATAAATGCATAATTTACTACTAATATGCAAAGCATGAAATCCTATATGAACACAATGACTCAAAATCACAATTATATACACTACTTATCCCTCAAACCACCCCCAAACTTAAAATATTCAATGCCCTCATTGAATGGAAGTAAATACGAGGGAAAGTAGAAAACATACCAGTATACAACAATGCTTGGGTTGCCTCCCAAGAAGCGCTTCTTTAACGTCAATAGCTTGACGTTACTTCCAAGCCTCCATTAAGGATGATAATAGTTTGCCTGGTCATCTCTTCGTGAAACTTCATCGTCATCATGGCGGCACACTTTCTGCCCCTTATCCTCACTTGGCCTATTCGTGTAACAAATATGTCCTGTTCCAATGCCTTCATCTGTTGACCCAAAATCTGTCAATTTGTAGAACAAAACACACTCGCGGGCTTCGCTTGGATATAATGGAGGAGGGTAAATGTAAGTTGCTGAAGCCTTTAGTTCCTTAAAAAGAACTTCCTCCATTGGCTCTAATGCGCTACCTCCATCTTTAAACTCTGAGACAAGTAGAAGACCTACATCTGTCCCATGATCATCATCCTCTTGGTTCGCACCTACCAATTCTTGAAATTTGCATAGCTCATCAGTGTCCTCTTGGTACGCACATACCAATTCTTGAAATTTGTGTAGCTCATCAGTGTCTGTCTCAAATTGTGCCCTTTCCAAATCATCCACCTCACTAGCTTGATCAAATTCCTCACATGGCTTGTGAATACTCACCTCCTCTTGGAATTTGTCTTCTTCAATTATGCATGCAGTACCTTGCTCCAAGTCATCGTTATTTTCTGGAATTGCCTCTTGTATGGATTGTTGTTTCTCTTGTTCCAAGACACTCAAAACTTGAGCAACTAGTGTCTCCATAGATTTGAGAGACTTCTCATGACTCTCTGCAAGCATCCTAATCTCCTTCCTAATCTCCTTCAAATCATCAACCTCATCTGACTGAAAAGTAGGAGTAGGTTGCTGATGTTGAAACTCTTCACTTCCAAAGAAATATGACATGTCTGGAACATCTTGCTGGTACTGTTGAGGATGGTATGGAAAATATGGTTGTTCCTCATAACTGACATATGGATCAACTCCTTCGTAGTAACAATATTGTGAGGGATCATGAACGCCCAAACACCGCTCACATTGATAAGGCATGAATGTCCTCGAATATGCCCACCATGGCAACTCCTCGCATTCCATCTTCAAAAACTCAAGTACCTGAAACTCACCAAACTACAAAATAGGTAAGAAAAACAAATCCGAGTCAGTGAACTCTAACGACCAATATTGACAAGCACATAAACCAAAAATAAAACACCAATGATCCCCGGCAGCGGTGCCAAAAACTTGTTTACACTAATACACGCAAGCGTACGCGGTCACAAGTAATATAGAATAAAGTTGAGTTCGTTCCCACAGAGATCTGGTTATGGTTTTAATTCAGTTATTGTACCTATGCAACAATGTATGGTTATTACTCACTGCTAAGACAAATAACAAATTGGGTTTAATTAACTAAATTAACTAAGAAGTAAATTAACAACTAAGAATTAACTAACTAACGAGAATTGAAATTGAATTACGTCTACAAGAGTAACATGGGATCCTAACTTCATTAAATACTTCGCTTAGATCTGACGCCTTTAATCACTATATGCAATGGTTATGATATCTGATCGGACAACACGAAACAAGTACACGCTACCTGTCAGCATATGTATACCAAACTACACATACATCCACAAAAGAGATAGAAGATGAATAGACACCAATTATGCTTAGACCCTATATGTCTATAGAATTTGAAAACATAACGGTTGAAGAACAAGTTATCCATTAAGATCACACAGGGCAATATAAGTATTTTCATCTCATACTACGAATCATGTTGATAAACAATCATGAACCTATGCTAGCATGACAAGTTCTAAATCTCAAGATCCACTTTCACTTCACAAGAGATTAACATATTAGATGTTAGCTACGCATCTAAATACATGAAGCACAACCATACGAGGATATCAACATACATCACACACAGATCTTTAAAGTATCAAGATACTAAAGCTCCATAAATAAATCCGTTAGAATCCCATGACAACAATTAGCTCATAATCGAATCTTTCGTCATCATGGGATCTAATGAAAACATGATAAAAACAAAGTATGAAAAGATACAAATAAAACTAAGTAATTGATATGTAATGAATCTCTCAATTACAATGGTAGGATGTATTTATATAGGCTCTAGAAGTCTTGTCCACCAAGCAATTGCCTTTTTAGAGTTGGAATAGAAGATTGGCAATTTTCGTTCTTGAATGAGAATAGAATTGCAAATTCCATGTGTAGATCTGATTCTGGAATGTTCTAGCCGCCCAAAGCAATTACCATACTTATTAGAAGTAGGAATTATAGCAATTTCCTTGTCAAAGTTGAATTTCTGCAGTTCGGCACATAATACGTTTCCTAAACTGATTCTGTTTTTAATGAAAATTCGGAGCTGACTTTTCTTCAATATTTCTGGGCCATTCCAGTTGTAAGTGGACATCTGGACCACTTTATAATGATAGAAAATCTCGTTAGCTTCGCGTGGACAGTAAGATCGTCCAAAACGGACTTGTAGAACTCAAGATATGACCAAAACAAAATCAAAAATTCTGGCTGATTTTTCACCCGCACACCCGCAGCGCTGGGGCGCCGATTGGGCCTGGAGCGCCGGTCCAAACTGCATAAAACAAGGCTGGGGCGCCAATTGGGGATCCCGGCTTGGTCCCAATCTGCGAAAATTGATTTTTCTTCGATTTTTAAGCTTTTTCTTCCGTTCCTTTTGCATGAGCTTCCGTCTTTCATCCTTAATGACTTGTATACTTCTTGGTAGTTGACCTTAGCCTCCATTCTTCATTCCATATCATAAATCAACTCCAAATAACAACGGAAACTACACCTTTAATCGACATTTCTTCAACCCTGCACAATAAAGCAAAACACTTCAAAACTACCACAAACTTGAGGCCAAAGCAATCAATTTAAGCCGAATTAGAATGTTCCAAGTAGATATAAAATCCACTTATCAGGTTGTACTGCATCTTTTTGAAATACGTGAATTAGTCTATCCGCCAAAAAAAAAGCGTGGAATGTCTTTTGGATAGATAAGGAGCCACAATAATTTATGGAGGATATTTATGACTTCATTGAAAATTGTAGCGAATAGAATACAAAAATTGTTTTAATTTTGATCATTGAAAACTCGATTCAGCGAAAAAATTGATTATTGGATAAATAGTCCATGACAATCAATTGTCAGGACTTAAACCCTTGATTTTGCTGCTCAAACTCTTACACGCACATCATGCACTATAACATCCAAACCCACAACTAAATATATACCAGATCCAACAACCCACCACAGGTCAGTTCAAAAGTGCTCCCAAATTGGTACACAATGGTCATTGACTTGTCTATATAAAAGACTCGAATATTCTTATTCTAATTAATGTGGGATGTTACAAACACCCCCTCTTATTGGATCGACGTTCTCGTCGAGCCCACACACTGGCATGTTACAAACACCCCCTCTTATTGGGTCTACGTCCTTTTCGAGCCCACACACACTAAAAAGGACATTTATTAGTTAGTATGATGGATTTTATCTGTACTAAAGTAAGGCTAAATACGTAAAATCAACAGGTATCGTACCAATTTCAAAGTCTATCAAATGGATGTCAAGAGTGCATTTTCAAATGGTATTCTGGAGGAGGGGATGTATGTTAGTCAACCACCTGGTTTTGAAGATCCAGATTTTCCAGAATATGTTATTTTCTTCTAAAAGCACTATATTGCCCAAAGCAAGCACCAAGAGCCTGGTATGACACACTCTCACAGTTTCTTATAGAGAATCACTTCACTAGAGGTACTGTTGATAAAACTCTCTTTTGTAAAAATGTCAATGGCTTTATGATACTTGTTCAAATTTATGTAGAAGATATAATATTTGGTTCTACTGATGAGAAGTTTTGCAAAAGGTTTCCCAAACTTATGCAAAGTAAATATGAAATGAGCATGATGGATGAATTAACTTACTTTCTTGGCTTACAAGTAAAACAAGTTAATGATGGAATTTTTCTGAGTCAATCCAAATATGTTTATGATCTTTTAAAGAAATTTGGCTTATTGGATTGTGTTTCTGCAAAAACACCAATGGCCACTAACAATTATATTTTTAACTGCTATATTTCTAAAGGTCATTTTTCAAATGTTATAAATAACAAAATTGAGAAATGAACAAAACACAAATTTTAAACAAACTCAAATTCACTCCCACTCTAAATTATTCATTTGTAATGGACAACACCACACGAATGATTCTTGATATTATGCAAGTAGAAGAAGAAGAACATGAAGTAAGAATGAGAATAAGTGCTGCTTACCTTAATCATCGACGACAGAGAGCGAGTTCTATCTCGCATCATGGTGGTTCTACAATGAATTGTGTAATTGATCGCAATAGAGAAGAAGGTCACGATAGACTATATCGTGATTTTTTTTTCTGATACACCTATGTACACAGAAGCACAATTTCGTCGAAAATTTCGAATGCGTAGATCATTATTTTTACGAATTGAAGAAGCAGTTACAGCTCACAACAATTATTTTACTCAACGAATTGATGTTGTAGGAGTTCATGGATTATCATCACTCTAGAAAATAACAGCTGCACTTAGGATGCTTGCATAAGGAACAACAACCAATGTTGTTGACGATTACGTTCGAATTGTTGAGAGCACAGCAATAGAGTCTAAAAAAATTTGTTAAATTAATTGTTGAAGTCTTTGGAGCTGAATATTTGAGAATACCAAATGATGAAGATGTACCTCGATTATTAGCAAAAAATGAACGACGAGGCTTTCCAGAAATGTTGGGTAGTATTGAGTATTGACTGTATGCACTGG
Source organism: Saposhnikovia divaricata (assembly GCA_036435485.1). Lineage (NCBI taxonomy): Eukaryota > Viridiplantae > Streptophyta > Magnoliopsida > Apiales > Apiaceae > Saposhnikovia > Saposhnikovia divaricata. The sequence goes on along the minus strand of CM071595.1, from coordinate 59,626,256 downwards.
AAGTGGAAAATGGTATACATCCTTCTTGGCCAACATTTGTCAAAACTATTTCAAAACTTCTAGGTAACAAAAAAAAGTACTTTGCAAATGCACAAGAATCTGTAAGAAAAGATGTTCACTACACCATATATTGGATATGGCAACCACTTAAAAGTGTTGCTTTACCACCTAAAACCATTGCAGTAGAGTCTATTGCAATGATTTTGCCAAAATCAGGCGTTAACTTTGGTCTGGTTACTATTGTCTATGTAGCAACGGATTTACTACCATATGGCAACGATAAAATTCATTGCAAAAACCGTATGTGGCAATGGTTTTAGACCTATAGCAACACATTTTTTGCATTGCAATAGCCTATTGCAATGCTTTTCATGAGTATTTTTTTTGTTAAACATTGCAAAATGTAGGCTATGACAACATTTTAAACCAAAATTGGCAACATCTTTTGTCCATCAGCAATGGTTTCTATAACAAAAACAACAATTAAAGACAACATTTTTATAGGAAATAACAATGCTTTTCTAAAATCAGTTGGGCAGGACTAGTTTGTTTGAATTAGAATCCACCAAAATAACTTGACACCATTACAAACACAAATCCAACTAGTACATCAATACCACCTGTCCAAAATAATACCAAGACCATCCCCACGACCGATCCAAAATAATACAAAGGCATAAAACCCATCAAACGTCTAAGGATCTAGCTAAGTGCAAAATAAAACGACATTATAGTTCGTGTTCGTGTATGTTTTGTGTCTATGTGTGTGGTTGTGTTCGTGTATGTTTTGTGTCTATGTGTGTGGTTATGTCCATGTTTTTTAATTTCTTTTGTTTTATTATATTTGGTAAGCCCGGCAAACTAAAATTTAGAAGCCCGCTCATTTTTTATCAAATCTTCAAAAGGCCGCCAATTTTTCGGGCCATCTACGGCAACGCCTTATAGCAACGCCTTAAAAAACCATTGCAATAGATAGCAAATTTTACAATATGTAACGGTTTTTCACTTCAGTTGTAACGGTTTTGAAAAGCATTGCAATATGTCTAATTTTGTAAAAACTTGTCAAGCAATAGCAACGCTTTTTAACAAGTCTGGTTGCCATAGCCAATCCATGGTGTAGTGGTTGAGCGAGCGTTTGGAATTTTACAATCTCGGTTTGCAATGATACGTGGACCATCACGGTTTTAGGATGTGCACACAATGAAGTATATTATAACAACTTGCTAATTTTGCACAACATGATCATCAAATATGAAAGGGAATTACATATGGAAGAAGAACACTTTGATACGTATGTTGAAATACCAATTGTTACTCCTAGTCATAGTCATCCAAGTACCCTTAGAGAATTCATACAAGTACACAAACAAATTCGAGACAAACAAGCTCATGTTCAGTTGTAGGATGATCTTGTAGAACATCTTTGGTAGATTCATAGTGGTGACAAGAATTTAGTTTTAATTTTTAAGTAATTTTCTTTCATATTTGTTATATAATTTTTTCCCATGTAATTTCCTTTCAAAATTGTTATTTACTTTCTTTTTATGTAATTTCCTTTCAAATTTGTGATGTAATTTTTTTTATATAATTTTCTTTCATATTTGTCAAGTATTCCTATGTGATTTGATTTCATAATTGTCTATGTCATGTACTTCATAATTAAGCAAATTAAAGTGTAATACATAATAGTTGCAAATTAGTCAAGTACACATAAAAAATTATAGTATGTTTCTCATGATCCTAGCTTTGAGGGCATCATAATATTTAGCTTGATCTGGTAGCATCTTATTAGTGTCCATTGCCATGATAGACGCTTCATGAACCTGCCTTTCCCGCTCCTCCCTCTGTCTTTCACTCTCCTCTTTCGCTAAACGGAGCTGCAACTTTTCTTTTTGTAACTTCATGATTTCCTTTTGCCTTCCCTGCTCCTCCTTTTGTAACTGCATCATTTCCTTTTGCAATTGCAAGCTCCTGTTAACTGCTTCACTCGTTGAAGACACAATATCCAATGCATCTTTCTGCATTGCTTTAAGAAGTTCCAGGCTTTCCTCCTTTGTTGCTTCATTTGCTGCTCTTTTTAACTTTTTAGCAGATTTCCTTCCAATTGGACGTTCCAGCATTTCATCGGATTCTAGGATTGTAGGAACTTGATTGTCAACAGATTGTGAAGATGCAGGTCTGTCTTTAGCTACCTTGTTTTTCTTTTCTAAACTAGATTGAAACTTTGGTGCAAATCGCAATGCACACCAGTGACGCATGAACATAAATTTCATCTTCATTACTTGCTCGTACATCTCGAGTGCTTGGTCTATCTGGCATTATTAAAGAGATCAAATACAAAATCATAAACTGTTCACTGTGTTCAGGTAGAGATAGAGAAGAATGCAGAATATAAAAACAAACAAAAAAGAATACATTAAACATGGTCCAAATATATAGGAGCACAAAAGTATAGAATAAACATGCTTCAAAAGTATAATATTCCTTCGAAATTGAGCAACAGAAATAGGATCTAGTGTTGAAACCTGTGATCCCATAAAAAAATATCAATATCTCTTGCAGCAAGCAAAACAGGGATCGGGAAGTTGCGCTAATACTTTCAACTATTAACTAAGAACCATGTGCAAAGAGGTACCCATACTTCTACTTCTACTAGGCATATTTTCCACCCAAAACTGGACTTGGAAAATAAAGGGAAAAAAACTGCACAGTGACAATAATTTTAAAAGCCGAAGACTACTGCTGATTGAACATGTAATCAGGAACAAATCAGAAACCAACATGTAACATGGTAATGACAAGAAGGGTAATCAAGATCTTAGCTTAGTGATTAGGTCATAATGAGGTTTTATAAATTTTTAAGGTCAACATAGGTTCAACTGGTTACGAACATAGGTCAAGTAGAACACTGGTTCATCCATCAATCAATTTAGTTAAATTCTAGAAATCTGTATGATATATATGGTCAAGAAGCAATTAGAAAGAATTATGCTATTTAGGGTTTATATATATGTGATCAAGTAGTTAACAGAATTCTGGGTACATGCAAAGATAGGTTCAACAAGATTTATGATCAACATGGTATAAGATAGACATGCTTGAATCAACAGGGCATAACAGTTTCAAGAATATACTTTAGAGAAAAGACAGAGTTACTTGCCTCGGGTAGATAGTAACAAGATCTTAGCTTAGTGATTAGGTCATAATTCACAAAACATATTTAATTGCATCACTGTAATGAAAAGAAACTTTGTATTTACATGAGAGTGTCAAAGAAATACTTGAAAACTATGTAAGCCAACTTCACTCTTTCTTAGGCCATGTGAGGAGAATGCTAAAATCTCTGAGAATTACAGCCATTTGGAAATATGAAGGAAGCCCGGTGCTGGACTTACCATAGACCTATTTGTATTTGGATATTTACAGTGTATCGCCTATTGTTTGTTCTTTATATACTGGTTTTACAACTGTCATACAAATACAAATACATGTAGATTTTTTTTTTTGAATAAATCGTACTTGCATTACTTAAAAATTATAAAATACATGATTACTAAAAATAGGAGGAGTGACAGACCACTCTCCATAGCATGACATAGAATTTATGCAGCATTTGCAAGCAAAAAAAACCACACGATTTGCAGACTAATCGAACTGGTAGCACTTGATAATTGTGCTTTAGTGATTTTGTCCAAGAAATGTCTTCTTGACAACAACTCGCTCCAACCTGCTCTTCCCTCCAACCCTCGAACAAATTCCGAACCCAGTGTTCGGAAACCTCAGTTGCATAAACTATGGTTAGAGGAACGTCATTCCAGCTATCTACATGCCGGATACCAGCTATAGACATGCCGAAAAATAAAACCTTCAAAGGATGCGCAATACCCCAGCTATCTACATGCCGGATACCAGCTATAGACATGCCGCAAGTGAAGACCTCCCACAGGTAATGAGCAATCTTTAATTGTGAGTTGTGAGCTCTTGCAATAACCCAGATCTCCCAAAACATAAACAAAATCATTCTCAACAAGTCTGATCTATTATAGACATCAAACCAAACAAACTCCAAGCAGCCAAGACCACTAACCGCAACTCTTAAGTAATCTGATTACTCCATTTTGACCATCTGATAGCTTAGTTGTCATAAATGTAGTGATTACAATGAATTTAGGTCCTGGTGATCTTGTTGACTTGGTGCTCTAATTGGACCATGTTTATGTAGTATATTATATGGAAGCAGAATATTTATAGACAACCTAGTCTGGCAAGGTATAACTGAATGCGTATCTTAGATTTAAAAGTGGATAGATATTAAAATATGAATTAGTATGTCGGAAACCAGGGAAAGCTTCTAAGATAGATGAGATGAGAAGAGCAGGTTACAGGCTACAAAGGAACAAAGAACTGATCTTGATTATAACTAATTTCCGTTTCCTTTTTATGATGATTATCATTCTAAACTCATTACTAATTGTTGATCATAGCTGTACTAATTTTAAAAGAGCATCAGGACTTTTATAGCAGCAATACCAATCCTATACAACCTATACTGTTAGAGCTACTGCTGCTCACTACATCTTTTTACTTCTGAGCATCAGGGCAAAGAAATTCAGCAAGTTAACTTATCAAGAAACCCCAAATCAGAAACCAGAAGATTTTATGACTAAAAACATATATAATCTAAAAACATAACAATTTAACCAAAAAAAGCAAAACTAAACGGAAAAGACATGATCTTTACATAAAATGGCCAAAATGGTATCCAATAAACTATAAAGATCATCAAATTTGCATAGCACCAAGACTCTCAAAAACGCAAACTCATGTGATACACATATCTGGAAACATAAAATACGAAGGATTATAAAACCAGTACCTTATCTTGCTCACTCAATCCACTCTGATTTGTTCCAAAGATTTTATGGCAGATTCCAATAAACTTGGCCACTTTTTCGTTGATTGTGCACCATCGATTACACAATGAATTGGCAGTTCGATCACTTACAAGGCCTCCTTTATTTTCCTCATAATAATTCCAAATCCTATCCCAATAACACTTATGTCTTTGATTATTACCTTGTATGGGATCCAAGCTAACATTTAACCAAGCCGAAACGAGCAACATATCCTCCTCGATTAAAAAATTCTTTGACCTCTTTCCCTTTTTTTGTTTTGAAGCCTCTTGCTGGGGTTGGGATTGAGGGGGTGGTTGAGTAAACACCATATCCTCAAATTCTGAAAATGTGCCTTCATTTTGCAAAGATGTAAACGATCCTTCCATTTTCTATAACAAAAACACAAGATTATGGAAGAGTTAAAAAACTGCTAAAAAACCCCCCAATTTTTTATGAACCAAAACCCTAATTACATATATACATCACAAGATACACATGATTTGAAGATAACAAATAGAGATGATATCAAATGAAATAGAGAATAAATCAATAACCCTAATTTAAGACAAAATTAAATGAAATACAGAGGAAAACATATCTACGGCAAAGAATGTGAATGTGAAGTGGCAAAGAATGTGAATGTAATTGTTGTGCACATAGCCGAGGGTCTACACGGAAACCGCCTCCCTACCTTAAAAAGTGGGGGCATGGTCTGCGTACAAGTTACCCTCCCCAGACCCTGCTGAGCGGGATATACTGGGTATGTTTGGTTTGGTTTGGTTTAGATGGGTGCCCTTGGAGTGTCTTTTTTTTTTTTTTCAGGATATGTATAAGTGTAACTGTTTGAGCGCCACATAGAGTATAGACCATATACCTAACAGGTCTGAAGCGTTGGAGTTGCTTCTCAGCCACATGGATAGTGGATAGTTCAATGTGCTCATCGGCGCCTGACCCTGAGATGTGGATCATCATACTTTAACTCTTCTATTCATTTCTAATCTACTAAAAATATGGGATGAAGTGGTCAGGTTCAGGCTGCATACTAAAATATAGAATGTAGGGAATGACATCATCAAGCAGGGCATGAGTTTTGAGTAACGACATCCCTAAATCCAGCAAAACAAATTAGGAAAAAAGCAGCAATGTATTTTGAAGTTTTGATCCAGGGCCACTTTGATCTCGTCACCCTATAAACGGCAACACAAATTTTCACACTGAAAAACGCTACCACACCTGCCCAACCCCCTCAATTCAACCGTACACCTAAACAAAATCTTAACACGCCCAGAGAGGAATAGAAATTACAGACAATTGCAGTTAGAAATAGACTTAGAGAAGAAAGAATATAGATATTACAGACAATTGCAGTCACAACCCAACTTCATTTAAACTTCATTTTCAGAACCCACAAAAATGACAAGAATACTTGCCTAGATTGTAAATTCAAAATAAGATTACATTCTATTACGGTGGTTATACATAGAAAAAAACTTTTATTGCATTAAATACAAACCACCTGCTCTTTCCGAAACATTGATATCATCAAGCTCAACTTCACCATTTGATCCATCGCATATTGTAGTAACAATTTTACTGTAACCATCTAAAGAAAGACCCGAGAATTCTACAGCATGTTTAAGAAAAGGGTTAAGCTTTGCTGCACACTTCGCTAACACACTCTCCCCCAACTTACGAGCAATGGCTGGAATTTCCTACAAGAAATAAGTATGTTAATTAGCGATGGTCACTAGAAATGCATAGATCACAAGCATCCAATTAGATGCTATTAATATTTATGAGCTGTATATTTTTAACATCTACATATATGTGTACAGCCTTTAAATTTTGCTTTTTATTGCTACTTTTGTTCATGAGTTGTATCATTTTTAGCATCTATAAATATGTGTACATGTGTAGACTTAATGGATTATGTGCTTGCTTCAATGAAGCATGTGCATCACATTCGTGCGTGGCTCTTATGTTCCCAGATGGTCTATGTGCTTCACTGCGCATTGTGCGTCTAATAACCGTGAGTGTAACTCTTTGAAAAACTGCATAATAACTAATTTCAACTTTCTCTATGTAAGCTCATTTTCCAGTTTATAAAGAGATGCAAGGAAATAATAAAACTTTTAAAGTGAAGGTGCAGATGTTGCGATGTCTGAAACATCACGGAGAACATTCCTTAAAAGGTTAAGGAGGAATGGATAATTTTGCAAATTTTCATATAGGATTTAAGATGCATTATATAGTTGCTGACCTCATTTTTCATTCTTAAACTAGCCAGTACAGGCATCAAAAGCTCAATGGGAACATATTCACATTCTTCCAGTACAACTGTCATTATTGTTTCCATGGATTCGAAGATATTTTTCGGTTGATCATCCCTGAAAAAATTAGTGAAAACAATGGTAAGCTGTTAAAGAAAGTAAACAATACATGTCTTTATCAACTTTAAGTTAATTTACTGACTATACCAAGTCAGATTTTTTGTTGAAAATTGACAGTAAGGAGCTTTATTACTTACAAAATCAACATAAGAGCATGCACGGCTCATCATAACAATCATGTTAGAAACAAGTCTACACTACACCAAATCTGCTATCAGACAACACTGATCAGACAACACTCTGCAAAAAAAGTGTTGCCCGAAAAGATCAGACAACGGTTCCCGTGTTCAAGAAAAAAAAGTATTGTCTGATCCTAGTTTTTACAACGAGGAAAAAACCATTGTCTATTAGATGAAGTCAGACAACGGTATTTAAAATGTAGTGTTGCACAGATTTCATATTTAGACAACAGTTTTCCGGAACCATTGTCTGAAAATGTTTCAGACAAGAGCACACAAAACTGTTGTTAGAAGGAGACAACAGTTTTTCTGATCCGTTGTTTGAGTTTAATTCAAACAACACACAGAAAATACAGTTGTTGGAATCAGACAACAGTTTTTCTGTTACTGTTGTGTAACATTTGTTCAAACAACAGTTTTTTATAGTGTTGTCTGAGTTAAAGCTACCAGACAACTCTTTTAGGCTAATTGTCTATTGTTGATTCAGACAACGGTTTCTTGTTTAAAACCGTTGTCTAATTTACAGGATACAGAAAAAAAAAAGAGTTCAGTGGAACTAACCTGCTCACAGTACAAATGCAAACCAACATAATCAATCTACTTTTATCAGTTAGCCAACATACCAAACAACAGTAGCTTATAAACCATTTATTACATCACAAAAGTTATGATCATAGTTATAATTAATTCAAACAACACGAATAAAATTTTACATCACAAAAGTTCTATTAGCTCATCTACACCATCTCGAATATAACTAGCCATGTCCTCATCATCATCATCCGGTAGGTTGGGTACAAAGAATTCATTCTCAAGTTCAACTTCTACGGATCCCTCATTTTCATCTTCATAATTTTTTTTTTCGGGTAGCTTCAACACAACGGACCATAACTTATCAAGGGGATCGTCGATATAACAAACCTGCTTCACATGTTTTCCTAACACAAATGGATCATTCAAAAACCCCAACCTGTTCAAATTAACCAATGTGTACCCCAAGTCATCGACCTTAATTCCTTTGTTCATATCTACCCACTTACAACGAAATATTGGAATCCTAAAGTTACAATAGTCCAACTCCCATATATTTGTTATGACACCATAAAATGTATGTGACAAATGCTCTATTTTTTTATCCTTGCCCTGCACAACCATTGTATCGGCCTCTACACAAACACCGCTGCATTGAACTTGCCGTGTATCATCACGGTCTTTAGTACTGTAGGTAACACCATCCATTTTGTAGCCGCTGTATATAGGAACGTCCTTGTTGGGGCCATCTGCAATCCACCTTATCTCATCTTGTACCTCATTACCATCAAACAAATCGGAAGCAATCTGCCAAAAAATACATATTAGTTGAAAAATGATTTGTGTACTGAGATATATTTGTTTGATATTTTGCAGGAGGCTTTGCAGCTATACAGGGGAACACTGAGCATACACATGTTTTAAAAGTGTGTGTGAAATGTTCCCTGTTCTGGACTAGAGTGATTTTAGTGGGCTAATTGGCTATGTAGTGCTACTACTTATCAACCAGTAGACTTGGTATTTATTTTGTTATAAAAAATTAATGTTATTTATGTTACACACTTCTTTCCCAGTTGTCTGATTCTATCAATCAGCAGAGGTTGGTAGCAACATAGTCTTGCACTGTAACTGTTTGTTAAATCAAAGTCAATGCTTATTATCCTAGCAGACTTGAACTTAAACCATTAGGTTATGAACACTTGTGTAGTTTTTTAGGCTTTGTCTTGAGCTTCTCGGTTTAATAATGGATGAAAGAAGTCTGGTATTAGTTTTCGTTGTTAACATCTTGATGTTAATCGTAGCAGCACAGCAGATAAACCAGGACTGTAAGTGCATGCATCATTACAAATTATAACATCTGAGTTTTTATTGCTTTCAAGTTAAACTCCTTGTGATGGTGGCTGTGTTATATTCGTACCTTTCTGTCTCATGATTTGTGTGAGCAACGCAGTTTAAAAACATGCACAAAAATATTATGAAAATGCACATAATACCTTATCTTTGAACCATTTCGGAAATGTCTCATTTTGCTTGTTTTTTAGCCACATTTCATCATTTTCATGATCTGGATAGGTGGTCATCAAAATTGACATGTGTTCACTGCCCACAATTGTAGAAAATAATTAGAATGACTTCCTATAAATTCTGCAAAATTATAATTTCACGACTTACTGAAAATATGGCATAATGGCAGTTGTATTTTGTAGTACACATAAATGCGCTACATGCAAATCAGTGCTGCTCGGGTTTACCATTGTTGCGCCAGATAAAGGCCTGTAAGTAGAATCTTTTGTATGCCTACCAGTTTTCGGTACCCCGATAGTCGCTTCCTCGTGGTCCACCAAACACTCAACCCCCTCTTCCGCAATATAAGCCTCAGCAATACAACCTTCTGCATGAGCCCGATTCCTTATATATCCCTTAAATGTCTTCATATACCTCTCAAAAGGATACATCCATCTAAGAAAAATTGGTCCGCAAAGCTCAACTTCTCGTACAAGATGAACCGAAAGATGAAACATGATATCAAACAAGGAAGGGGGGAAGTACTTTTCAAGCTGGCATAAAGTTTCTACTAACTGAGATTGCATTTTCTCCAACTTATCGACCTCAATAACTTTACTGCAAATGGCCTTAAAGAATAGACAAAACCGAATAATAGTGTTCCTAACCTGTTTTTGCAGCGATGACCGAATTGCAATGGGGAGCAGGTGATGCAAAATCATATGACAGTCATGAGATTTCAAACCAGTAAGTCGAAGTGTTTCCATTGACACAAGACTCCTAATATTAGAACAAAATCCATCAGGCAACTTCATTCCGAGAAAGGAAGAGCAAACAACTTTTTTTTCAGCATGAGTTAAATTCCAAGATGCTAACGGTAACTTCTCCTTTTTTCCCGAATTTTTTGGCCGCAGCTCCACACGAATTCCCATTTCTGCCATGTCAAGACGAACAGTTTCTTTGTCTTTGGTCTTCTTTGGTATATTAAGAAAGGTACCAAGTAAAGCTTCACAAATATTTTTCTCGATGTGCATCACATCGAGAACATGCCTAACCGGCAAATATTTCCAATACACAAGCTGAAAAAATATAGAAACTTTCTTCCAAATTGGCCGAGGATCACCTTTCTTTAAGCGAGGCTGGCATTGTGTCTTACCATAAACATGTCCGTTCAAATGTTGTACTCTTTGAAGCACCTGCTCTCCGGTTAATGGAAGTGGAGCAGTTTCTTTTTCAATGGTGTTATCAAAATTTTTTTTCTGCCGCCGATATGGATGATCACGGGCCAACCACCTCCGATGTCTGAGAAACACACACTTACGGTAATTAACCAGTCTAGTTGCTTTTGTTTCATCAACACAAATTGTACAACCATTATACCCTTTCACAACATTTCCGGACAAGTTACCATAGGCCGGATAGTCACTTATTGTCCATAACAAAATGGCTTTAAGCAAAAAGTGCTCCTTTTTGAATGCATCATAAACATGTGTCCCACTCCATAACTTTTGTAAATCTTGAATAAGTGGTTGAAGAAACACATCAATATCATTGCCGGGTTCCTTGGGTCCGGATATCAACAAACATAGCATGATATACTTCCTCTTCATACAAAGCCACGGTGGTAGATTGTAGATTGTCATCAAAACTGGCCAACAAGAATAATCAATATTTGTGGTATGAAACGGATTGAATCCATCCGACGATAAAGCTAGCCGAAGGTTTCTACAATCTGAAGAAAAATCTGGCCATTTTGCATCAACTTCCTTCCATGTTTTTGAATCTGCCGGATGTCTCATTTTGCCATCTTTTATTCTCTCTGAATCGTGCCAAGTCAAATCCTTGGCTGTTTGAGGTGAACTGAACAAATTCTTTAAACGTGGTATCAAAGGAAAATACCACAGAACCTTTGCAGGAGTCCCTTCCAATTCATCCCCTTTTTTGTTTAACTTCCATCTAGAAGCTTGACAAATGCGGCACCTTGTCTCATCTTCATCTCTCTCTCCACGATATAATAGACAATCATTAGGGCAAGCGTGTATTCTCTCATACTCCATGCCTAAAACACGCAAGCTTTTCTTGGCTTCACTGAATGAAGAAGGTAATGTGTTGCCTTCCGGGAGCATAGACCCGACCAATAGTAGAATTTCAGAGAAGCCACAATCAGATATTTGATATTTTGCTTTGATGTTGTATAACTTTACTAAAGCCTTCATCTTTGAAAATCCTTCGCATCCTGGATAAAGAGGTTCATGTTCAGATTGAACATGGTTAAATATATCTGAGTCCAGGGAAATATCATCGTCACCATCAATATTCTGATCTGTATTCATCGGTTGCTGATGCACAGATTGAGAACTGTTGGTCCCTTCCGTCGAAGGCTGACTTCCTTCTTCATTTGTTTCTCCGTGCCAAATCCAACGCTTGTAGGTCTTATCGATACCATTTAGGAAAAGATGATCCCTCACTATCCGAGCTTTCCATGATTTACTATGTGCGCATTTCATACATGGACAACTAATTTTATCTTCATTATGTCCGTTCTCAAATGCAAACATCAACAAGTCTTCAACTCCTTTTTGAAACTCTCTTGATCTTCTGTCAGCCATCAACCAATCCCTGTCCATCTAATTCAAAAAAAGCATGGATTACATAAGGCACACCTAGGAGGAATGTAATGCAGTTTGATTAATTAAAACAGAGCATTCAAATTAACTAGCAATTCCAACTACTAGCATAACTTGCATTAAAATTTAACAGATAAAGCTTTCTCTCCTAGTTTCCGAGTTGATAATTATCTTTCCGAGTTGCTCCTCATCTGAAGCATAATTACAACAAAGTCTGCACTGCACTGCACTATCTACTAGCTGCCTGTGTTTTTTTTACTTGAACTAACCTTTTTACCTTGCTAGAACATAGATATTAACAGAGCTAATATCAAGATATTAAATAGTTGGATTAAGTATCAAGATATTGATTTTGCTTGATTTAACAGAGCTCGTAATTTGCACATAAAATCTAATTTAGAGCATTCAAATTTGCCCTGTATTGCCAAATTTAGGGCATTCAAACTCTTAACCAAATTTAGGGCATTCAAACTCTTAACCAAATTTAGGGCATTCAAACTCAGAGCAAATAATTAACAGCAAAGCTAGTACCGATTCTTAATTATTGTTAAGATCTTAACAATAATTAAGAAAACTCAGAGCAAATAATTAACCATTTCCAGAGGATGAACAAAATCAAAGCAAAGCTACTAAAGAGACAAAATCGAAGCTAAGGAGAATACAAAATCAAAGCTAGAGAACAAAATAGAAGAACCACAGTTAACAAAATCGAAACTAAAAGATGAATAAACTCACCACTTACCAAATCGAAGCTTGAGATGAATAAATCGAAGCTTGAGATGAATAAATCGAATCTCCTTATAAGATCGATTGAGAAGCTATGTTGCCTGCACTCAAATCGCTGGGTCTTCGATTTCACTCATAAATATTGAGAAGAGATGATTTGGGGTTCTGTTTTAATGTTTTAATGTCTTCGTACGTTTTAAATATTACGACGGTTTTTTAAATACCGTTGTATGATTCAGACGACGGTTTTTTAAATACGGAAAGGGTTGTTGGAAAGCATATTGCACAACAGAATGTAAAATATTTCCGTTGTCTGAATTACACAACGGTATTTTGCAAAAATGTCTTGTCTGAGGTGCTTTGGCACAACAGTTTTGGCGGCAAAACCGTTGTCTTTTATTTCCTGCTATTTAAATCAATTTGTACCGTTTAGTCGGCTTCGAATGTGTTATTAAGTTGAAACATAATAACATAAGACATTTTGGACCGTATTTACTTATACTTATTCGAATAATACACGGGTAATGTAAAATCCGTATCACATGTTAGGGTTTAGGGTTTCGATAACTTTATTTTATCAAGAATCGCGAACACGAGACTGGTTGATATTTCATTTATATAAATAACAAATTTATTCGATATATGAACGATAATTTCCTTTGCAAATAAGTAGTACCACGTATTAATAGAGTGCTATATATATATATAATATAGTTCTTGTTATCGATCGATTTATAAACCACGATATAATCACACTCACAATATTGAACAAATTAACATATTAATTACTAATTAATAATATAAGATTCAAAGGATAGGAACGGGAGTGAAAAATTTATAAATTAAAAGCGTCAATTTGGGAGAAAACGAAATAGTATTCAGACAATGGTTTCTGTTAAAAAAATGCTTGTGCAAACGGCAATCCCACAACAGAAATTTTAAAAAAACCGTTGTATGATTCAGACGACGGTTTTTTAAATACGGAAAGGGTTGTTGGAAAGCATATTGCACAACAGAATGTAAAATATTTCCGTTGTCTGAATTACACAACGGTATTTTGCAAAAATGTCTTGTCTGAGGTGCTTTGGCACAACAGTTTTGGCGGCAAAACCGTTGTCTTTTATTTCCTGCTATTTAAATCAATTTGTACCGTTTAGTCGGCTTCGAATGTGTTATTAAGTTGAAACAAAATAACATAAGACATTTTGGACCGTATTTACTTATACTTATTCGAATAATACACGGGTAATGTAAAATCCGTATCACATGTTAGGGTTTAGGGTTTCGATAACTTTATTTTATCAAGAATCGCGAACACGAGACTGGTTGATATTTCATTTATATAAATAACAAATTTATTCGATATATGAACGATAATTTCCTTTGCAAATAAGTAGTACCACGTATTAATAGAGTGCTATATATATATATATATAATATAGTTCTTGTTATCGATCGATTTATAAACCACGATATAATCACACTCACAATATTGAACAAATTAACATATTAATTACTAATTAATAATATAAGATTCAAAGGATAGGAACGGGAGTGAAAAATTTATAAATTAAAAGCGTCAATTTGGGAGAAAACGAAATAGTATTCAGACAATGGTTTCTGTTACAAAAATGCTTGTGCAAACGGAAATCCCACAACAGAAATTTTAAAAAAACCGTTGTATGATTCAGACGACGGTTTTTTAAATACGGAAAGGGTTGTTGGAAAGCATATTGCACAACAGAATGTAAAATATTTCCGTTGTCTGAATTACACAACGGTATTTTGCAAAAATGTCTTGTCTGAGGTGCTTTGGCACAACAGTTTTGGCGGCAAAACCGTTGTCTTTTATTTCCTGCTATTTAAATCAATTTGTACCGTTTAGTCGGCTTCGAATGTGTTATTAAGTTGAAACATAATAACATAAGACATTTTGGACCGTATTTACTTATACTTATTCGAATAATACACGGGTAATGTAAAATCCGTATCACATGTTAGGGTTTAGGGTTTCGATAACTTTATTTTATCAAGAATCGCGAACACGAGACTGGTTGATATTTCATTTATATAAATAACAAATTTATTCGATATATGAACGATAATTTCCTTTGCAAATAAGTAGTACCACGTATTAATAGAGTGCTATATATATATATATAATATAGTTCTTGTTATCGATCGATTTATAAACCACGATATAATCACACTCACAATATTGAACAAATTAACATATTAATTACTAATTAATAATATAAGATTCAAAGGATAGGAACGGGAGTGAAAAATTTATAAATTAAAAGCGTCAATTTGGGAGAAAACGAAATAGTATTCAGACAATGGTTTCTGTTACAAAAATGCTTGTGCAAACGGCAATCCCACAACAGAAATTTTAAAAAAACCGTTGTATGATTCAGACGACGGTTTTTTAAATACGGAAAGGGTTGTTGGAAAGCATATTGCACAACAGAATGTAAAATATTTCCGTTGTCTGAATTACACAACGGTATTTTGCAAAAATGTCTTGTCTGAGGTGCTTTGGCACAACAGTTTTGGCGGCAAAACCGTTGTCTTTTATTTCCTGCTATTTAAATCAATTTGTACCGTTTAGTCGGCTTCGAATGTGTTATTAAGTTGAAACATAATAACATAAGACATTTTGGACCGTATTTACTTATACTTATTCGAATAATACACGGGTAATGTAAAATCCGTATCACATGTTAGGGTTTAGGGTTTCGATAACTTTATTTTATCAAGAATCGCGAACACGAGACTGGTTGATATTTCATTTATATAAATAACAAATTTATTCGATATATGAACGATAATTTCCTTTGCAAATAAGTAGTACCACGTATTAATAGAGTGCTATATATATATATATAATATAGTTCTTGTTATCGATCGATTTATAAACCACGATATAATCACACTCACAATATTGAACAAATTAACATATTAATTACTAATTAATAATATAAGATTCAAAGGATAGGAACGGGAGTGAAAAATTTATAAATTAAAAGCGTCAATTTGGGAGAAAACGAAATAGTATTCAGACAATGGTTTCTGTTACAAAAATGCTTGTGCAAACGGCAATCCCACAACAGAAATTTTAAAAAAACCGTTGTATGATTCAGACGACGGTTTTTTAAATACGGAAAGGGTTGTTGGAAAGCATATTGCACAACAGAATGTAAAATATTTCCGTTGTCTGAATTACACAACGGTATTTTGCAAAAATGTCTTGTCTGAGGTGCTTTGGCACAACAGTTTTGGCGGCAAAACCGTTGTCTTTTATTTCCTGCTATTTAAATCAATTTGTACCGTTTAGTCGGCTTCGAATGTGTTATTAAGTTGAAACATAATAACATAAGACATTTTGGACCGTATTTACTTATACTTATTCGAATAATACACGGGTAATGTAAAATCCGTATCACATGTTAGGGTTTAGGGTTTCGATAACTTTATTTTATCAAGAATCGTGAACACGAGACTGGTTGATATTTCATTTATATAATAACATAAGACATTTTTGACCGTATTTACTTATACTTATACTTATACTTATCGCGAACACGAGACTGGTTGATATTTCATTTATTTTATCACGTGTTAGGGTTTAGGGTTTAAGATTTGTACTCGGTGATATAAAAGTTAGTATAACAATTTTACATAAAATATACATATATGTATAATTCAAATTATTATACTCAAATCTCTGTTCTAAAAATCGGGGATTAATCACGATTAATCGCCGATTAATCCCTGTTCCAAGGGTTACCGCACTGATTAATAATCCGATTATTCGATTAATCATCCCCGATTAATCCCTGGACAGTTCCTCTACCGATTAAGTCCGATTCCCGCTTTTTACAACACTGACTCAAATTTATAAATTACTAAATATATGTTTTATTTAAATATTATAATACATTATTAAAAATATTATAATAGAATATTAATTTAGTACTGGTTAAGTTTGCTTAGGTTTACTTTCCCCCTTTCATTTCTCAATCACAATTTTCATTTCCCTCTCTTTTCGATCGGAGCTCTCGTCTTCGGGCGGCGACAGGTCTCTCTCTCTCGCACACACAGTCTCTCTCTCGCACACACAGTCTCTCTCTCTCTCTCTCTCTCTCTCTCTCTCGATCTCTCCTCTTCCTCCCTCTCTCTGTCTCTCTCACCCTTTCTCTCTCCCTCCCTCCTCGTCTCTTGCTTGATTTCTCTTTTTATGTTATGCATGCATTAGTGTGTTTATTAGTGTGTTTCCCTGTGTTTTAGTTTATGTAATTGTTGTGTAAGATATATATGCATAGTGATTTATGCCTACCAAGTGTTTGATAATATGTGACTGTGATTTTTGGGTGAGTTTTGGACTTTGTGTGAGATTTTGTGTTTTAGTTTATGTCATTGTTGTGTAAGATATATATGCATAGTGATTTATGCCTATCAAAGGTCGCTAACTGTTGTGCGTCCTGAAACACAAGTGGTTTACCACATGGACCCTTTGAAGCGTAGATTAGCAAGTGCAGAATGGATTGAGGTGGTTGATACGTGAGTACCTCTCAGAACTTAAGATTAATTTTTAATCTGCTTTAACAATTAATAAAAATGTATAGTAATTTGATTTATAATATATTGTCGTAGTGCGATCAAATTTTACAAGGAAATGACCAGGAAGTTGATGGTGAAGAAAATCACTTGGGAGAATATGGCGGTAATAATTTGTACATTTATCATCGGTTTTCCTGATTTTCATGAGTTTCTTGTACGAATGTATAAATTCTTTTTTACGTGTTGATTAGGGTGTTCCTCTCCAAACTGGAACTAAGGACTGTGGCTTATTTGTGATGCGGTATATGAAAGAGATCTGCACTGATAAGGAATTCAGTTTTCATACTAAGGTAATATATATGTGCACAAACAGAATTTATATGTGCACAAACAGTTTCTGGCAATGCTGCAGCAGTTCAAAAATTATTACTTTCTAATGTAAAACTGTGTCCATCTTTTATCTTCCTCGAGTACTAGATTAAGCTCTTTAATGTGCCTATGTGTTGAACTAGATGAATACCTTGAAATGCTAAATAGCTGGATGTATGAATTGTATACAACATATCAGTAAAATTGTTTGTTCCCTAAGAGAGCATGGAGTTGAATAATTGTTTGTTCTTCCCATCGAAACTGAATTTTCCCCTTCCTGCCTTGTATTAGTACTCTACATTAAATAGACCAGACAATCATCAAATGAGAGAGAGAAGAGAGGAGGGTGGGGGGCAGTAGTAGTAGTAGTAATTACAAAAATGGCAGAGAAGGGGAATATATATAGGCTCATGTTAAAATGGCAGAGAAGGGGAATATATATAGTCAGTTTAATCCTGACTAATGTTCTTGTTTTTTGTATTGAAAGTATATAATTTTTAATGTTGTTTTCCTGCTTTTCAGTGGCAGCGGAGGGGAAACCTTGCTTACAACAACGATGACCTCAATGAGATAAGGATCGAATGGGCCAAGTATTTCATGAAGAACCATGCACGTTGAACAGTTTCAGTACTTGTTATTTCACAATGAACATTTTCAGTAAACTGTGGTGGCCGTTAGTTTTATATTTTGTGGAATATGTTCATTCCGAAATAGGGGCCCAATGTCCGTACTTTTGATGGTATGTTTGTCTAACGGAGTAGATATGTTGGTATGAATATTATGGTTGTATGGATTTGGATTTTATGGTTGGAATTTTAGTAATGTTATTTACTAAAGGTTGTAGACAATGCCATTTAGTAATTTGTTTAGTTTGCACATTTAAATTATACCTTTGTCTAATGTACTTGTAGACAATACTATGAAAAATCAAAGTATTGTCAAAATAGAACCTAGACAACAAGAAAATGAATAGAAGCTTGTGTTACAGTTGCTCAGACAACACACAAATGTAAACAATAAGATAAAAATACTTGTATTACAGTTACTCGCACAACACATAAATGAAAACGCTAAAATAGAAAAACTTGTGTCAGAACAGCTCAGGCAACGAATCTAACAATTAAAACCCTTGTGAACGAAATATTCAGACAACACTTTATAAAACTCTTACATTGTCTAACAACAAAAACTACAATGGTTTCTGTACAAGTAAACCGTTGTGTAACAAATCTTCAGACAACAATTTTTAGAACAATTCCATCGTCTAACTAACGAAACAACAATGGTTTCTTTCTATAAAACCATTGTGAGAAAGTATTTAACACAACATCACAGATATAGAAGACCATTGTCTATAAAACTATACTGCAACCCAACCAATTAATGTTGTGTTGGATGCAAACGAAATAGACAACACAACCAAAACAAAAAACCCTTGTCTAAACATGCCTAGAACAACGGTTTCTGAGTTAAGGATCATTGTTGTAATGTAGTTTGTACAATACTTCTTAAACGCAAACTGTTGTTGTTTCTAGTATTCACACAACGTTTCAGTAAATACGGACTGTTGTCGAAGAAGGCTCACACAACAGTTTTGGTACCGTTGTCTGATATAGGCATCAGACGGCGCCTCAATAGACAACAGGAAAACAGGGCATCAGACAACGGGCAAAAACCGTTGTCTGAGCCTGTTTTCCTTGTAGTGCTAACAAAAGAAAGGAAGTTCAAAAGCCAGTAATGTAAATGGGTACTCGAGTGTAGACAAAATCTACGTGGATATATTTCATATAAAAAAATACGAACTCACAATTTGAATATTGGAGTAAAAATTAACAATAAATTTTGAGAATCATATAATTCATTTCATTGTCAAACGTGTAGGTAGCAAACAAGATTTTAACGCCCTTACAATCTAATCAAATAGATACAACTTACCACTCAATAGGCACTGTAGCTTTGGTTAACTTTCTTGTTGAATAGCTTAAAAAGAATATAGAAACTCAAGCTGAATGTATCAACATATTTGAGTTTGATAATTAAACTTATATATAGTTTGGAATAAAGAGGTGGTTATTAAAATGACCAATGCAAATAGTCAACAAAGACAGCTCTAAGTATAGCAAGTGTAGTATCATGACTCTAATAATAGCTATCAAAATCACAATAACCTTTACATATTTACCATCTATACCTAAGGAACAAATCATACTTATCGCCATAAGGACTAGGACACAGTGACGAGAGAAAGGGAGAGAAAGTAACGTGCATAAAAGTAAACATCACGTCTACTTCTAAAGTAAACATCGCGTCTACTTCTATAGATTCTCCAGGGGATTATGACAACTGCAAATACCTTATGGAGTTTATGAAGTGCTGGATTAACATCTCAGAGATCAGACCATCACATTCCAGATCTAGCGTAACAAAACATAAACTGATCTTGGCAACAGTTTCAAGAATAGAGGCACGTTTGTCATAAGATCAGCTGGACTTGTTAGACAAGTCAGCAAATGATGATACAATCAGCTGAAATACTTCCTGCATGCCATAAATATAAAGCGCCTAAGAATTAGGGATACCAATAATATAGAACCACAGAAGAGATTTTAGAAATGCAGATACCTTCATCCGGTCATCTTCATATGGGGTTTCTGGTGCTGTTATTCTAGTAGTCTCACTGATGCAAGATGCAACTGAAACTTGAACATCAGCATCTGTGTGTCTTAGTAGTCTTTCAGCCAACAGCGATTTCATTAATGTAGAATAACCATCTTGTATCTGTTACGGTACATGATAACATCTCTGTGTGGGAAGTAGAAGAGCATAGCTCTGCAACATGAGCTGTCAAGTTATGAGCTGGCAAAGTAGTTTGTTGTAACAGAATAGAGCTCGTGTATGTAGAGCTGTAGTTTCTCTATAAATACATTCCTATTCTGTAACTTTGAAACTCTCTTTCTTAATACAATTTTCTCTTTTGCTTCATATTTTCTCTGTTCTTCATCTTCTCCATGATTATGATTTACTGTAAGTATAGATTCTGAGATGGTATCAGAGCCAAACACGGTTCTCGTTGATGACTCTACGTACTTATTCCGCTGTTGTTACATCTAGTCCTGTTACTTCAGCTTCTACATCTTCTACTATCCGTACATCCATGGCGTCATCTTCAACCTCACCTGTAATTGATGTTCATCATCCATTTTACATTCACAACGGTGATAATCCAGGTATGGCGATTGTTTCTCAACCCCTTACTGATCAGAACTATCAACAATGGAGTCGTGCTGTTCAATTAGCTTTATCTGCTAAACTCAAGTTAGGTTTTATTGACGGTACTATCATTAAACCTGAGATTACTTCTGATATGTATCCTTTATGGAAGAGATGCAATGATATGGTTGTTTCGTGGTTGCTTAACTCAATATCACCAGAAATACGAAATAGTGTTGTTTATTTGTCTACTGGTAAAGCAATTTGGGATGATCTGGTGATTCGCTTTGCTCAGAGTAATTTGCCTCGTATTTTTCAATTGAAGAAAGAACTTGTGTCTCTCTCTCAAGGTTCAATGTCAATTACGTCTTATTTCACGAAATTTCGTACTTTACTTGATGAAATGGATGATTTGTCACCAGTTCCTAAGTGCATCTATGTTACTAATACATGTACCTGTGAATTTGTATCCAAATTAGAGATGTATGATCAGATTCATAAGCTTAGCCAATTTCTGATGGGACTTAGTGATCAATTTACAAGTGTACGTGGTCATTTATTAATGATGAAGCCACTTCCAACTCTGAGTCACGCTTATTCTTTGTTATTGCAAGAGGAAGTACAGAGAGACTGTTCTCACAATGCTTCTGTACCTGATAATATTGCTATGAATGTGAAGTTCATCAATAACAAACATCTACCTGCAAATCATACTCCTAACTCCAGAAAGTTCAATGGAGATACTGCTATGGTCTGTGACTACTGTCATGTGTCTGGTCATACCAGAGAAAAGTGCTTCTGTATTCATGGCTTTCCTGAGTGGCACAAATTGTATGGCCATCCTAAGCCAAAACCTAGGTCTCAAAATAATGCTACCTCAAGGTTCTCTTCTTCCTATCCTGCTAAAAAGGCTGCTCAAGTTACTACTACTGGTATCTCTTCTGTGACTGATACTCCAACTGTGTTGAATGATTCTGGAGCCGTGAATACTACATCTTCTTTTACTGATTCTCAATGTCATCAAATTGCAAGTATGATTCAGACAAGTCTCAAGAATCTCAATCCTTGGCAGAGCAATCATGTAGCTAACACACCATTTGATGGTTCTACCTCGTTTCTTCACGGTAATCCTTTCTGCTCAACTATTCCAGTTGATTATACTTTGCACAATTTAGATGAGTCTAGTGGAGATTGGATTATTGACTCCGGTGCCACAGATCATATAACCTTTCAGTTTGATTTGTTTACCAATCCTGTAAAATTATATGCAAATTTGTACCTTCCAGATGGTACCACTGCTCCCATTACACATTATGGTAGTTTGAGTCTAACATCAGATATCACTCTACATCATGTCTTGTGTGTTCCCAGTTTTAAGTGCAACCTTATTTCTATCCCCAAGTTAACAAGTCATTCTCACTGCACTGTTAGTTTCTCCACATCTCATTGTTTCTTGCAGGCCCAACATCAGAAGATGATGATCGAGATTGGCAGACTAACCTCTGGACTCTACAAATTTCGTCATCCTACTACTGATGCTGCTTTCTCTTCTTCTCAGTCTTTACTTCACTCTGCTCAACATACTACCACTTCTCCTCAAGCTCATCTTTGGCTTGCTCGTCTTGGGCATCCTTCTTCTACTGTACTTAGCAAACTTCAATTTCTGTCTTCATGTAGTACTGACTGTTTCAGTACTTGTGATATATGTCATAGAGCTAAAGAGAAACGCAAACCATTTCCTATTAGTACCTCTACTAGTTCTTCAGTGTTTGAGTTAGTTCATTGTGATCTTTGGGGTTCATACAAAAGCCCCACGCATGGCAAATGTACTATGTTTCTGACAATTGTAGACGATTTCTCTAAATGCACATGGATTTTCTTACTTGTTGATAAGACTCAAGTGCCTTCTTTACTTATCAATTTTATTGCATATGTTCAAACAAAGTTTCAAACGACTGTTAAAGTCATTTATACCGATAATGGTACTGAATTTACCAATAAAATTGTAACTACTCACTTACAGTCTTTGGGCATTTTACATCACACATCATGTCCTTACACCCCTCAGAAAATGGGGTTGCTAAGAGGAAACATCAACACCTGCTAAATGTTGCTTGTTCTTTAAAACTTCAAGCTCATTTACCTAATACTTTTTGGGGTGACTGTCTTCTCACAGCAGCTCACCTAATCAATTTAACACCATCCAAGTTAATTGACTTTCGTACACCATATGAACTGTTGTTTTCCAAAGTACCAGACTATACACATTTAAAAACTTTTGGGTGTTTGTGTTATGTCACAAAAGTTAATGGGCCTACAGACAAACTAGGTCCTAAAGCAAATGCTTGTGTTTTCTTGGGTTACCCTTTTGGTACTAAAGGTTATAGGGTCCTTGATTTAACAACTAAGAAATGCTCTGTTTCCAGACATGTCACATTCATTGAGGATTGTTTTCCTTTTGCTAATAGTGCCTCTCCTCTACCTAGCTCTGTCTTTCCATCTATTTCATGTCCTATAGTGGATGACTCCCCTCCTGTCGTACCTGTTATTGATGATTCAATTCCAAATGCTCACACATCTCCAACTTCACTTCTCTCTTCTCCTCCATCTTCTTCTACTTCCTCTCCTATCATTTCTGTTAAAACTCCCAGACCAGCTAGACAACGAGTACTTCCAGTCAAATATTAAGACTATACTGGTTTACCTTCTGTATTGATTCCTTCAAGTTCCTCAACCACACACTGTGTTACTTATCCTCTACAACATCACTTTTCCTACGGGGCGTTTACTCCTAAGTATGTCAGTTTTTTAACTGCAACTGATTCAGTCTCAACTCCATCTACTTATGGTCAGGCTGTTAAATCAGCTGTTTGGTGTCAAGCTATGAAAGAAGAGATTAGGGCTTTGGAGTCTAATCACACATGGCAGATAGTTCCTATGCCTGCAGACACCAATATTGTTGATTGTAAATGGTTATATAGAATCAAGTACACTTCTACTGGGCAAGTTGAACGTTATAAGGCACGTTTGGTTGCCAAAGGTTTTACACAAACCAAGGGATTGGATTACTTCGAAACGTTTGCACCAGTTGCTAAGATGACTACTGTACGTATTTTGCTTGCTTTTGCAGCTGCTTACAATTGGTCCTTAAATCAAATGGACGTCACTAATGCGTTTCTTCATGGTGATCTTAATGAAGATGTGTATATGCGTTTGCCTCCGAGTCTTTCTCAACTTACTGGTGAGCCATTTCCTACGGACACTTCAGTTCAATGGGTTTGAAAACTTCTTAAATCTCTGTATGGGCTTAAACAGTCTCCTCGTATGTGGAATCTTAAGCTTGCTAATGCCTTGATTATTTTTGGTATGCTGCAATGTCCAAGTGACCACAGTTTATTCACTCTTCAAAAGGATGGCACATTTGTTGCTGTTCTGGTTTATGTGGACGACCTTATGATTACTGGATCCTCTACTTCTTTGATTACTCAGGTGAAGGAGTTCCTTCATAGTAAGTTTAATATTAAAGATTTGGGTCCTATGAAGTATTTCTTAGGACTGGAGATTGCCCGTTCTGACAAAGGCATTTATTTGCATCAACGTAAATATTGTCTTGACATTTTGCGTGATACTGGGTTTGAGGGTGCAAAACCATCTGTTATTCCAATTGAACAAAACCATTGTTTACAGAAATCTACATCTTCTATGTTGGTTTACAATGATATTAAGACATACAGACGTTTGGTGGGTCGACTCATTTATCTAACCATTACTCGACCTGATCTTAGTTATGTTGTTCATACACTTGCTCAGTTTATCAGTGCACCTCGTCATGATCATCTTGATGCAACATATAGGGTTGTTCGTTATCTTAAACAATCTCCAGGTCAGGGACTTTTGTTTCCTGCTTCTAATAATTTGCTTCCTCAGGCGTTTTGTGATGCAGATTGGGGGGCTGTCTAGAGACACGATGTTCTCTTACGGGCTACTGTGTTATGCTTGGGCCAGCACTTGTCTCATGGAAGTGCAAGAAACAAGTGACTGTTTCTAAGTCAACGTGTGAATCTGAATATCGAGCATTAGGAGACACTACTTGTGAGCTGGTGTGGATTTCAAATATTCTTCATTCCCTTAATCATGCTGTGAATTCCCTGTTAGGCCGAATACACAATTAATAATCAACTTCGTATGAGAGTTTAACAAGTAAAACGTTTATGCACTTAAAAACTTCTTGTAATAAGAACCCTCTTCGTGATGTAAAATATCACAAAGAGCTGCTAGGTTACAATAAAGATAATTCGTTGTACGATTCCCTTCTACGGTTAACCTAACTGTATTTATATAACATACAGCTACGATACAATCTCTAATTGATATTCCTAATAATCAGCTATACAATGATATCAATTACAGATTGTCACATGTCTCCTAAGTCAACTCGATCTCTTTGATAGCTATCCAATCTTCAAAGATATCGCTTCCATAATAAAGCTTCAATCACTGTTGACCAGTAGACGCTGCCTCCAGACAGAGTTTGACAAACTCTGTCGAGCTTCAATCTGTCAGAGTTTACACTAAACTCTGACTGCTTCCAGCTAAACTCTGATAATTCACTGTAACACTTAAACACTGATTAAAACACATCAATTATATTTAACAATCTCCCCCAACTTGTTCATTAGCAAAAATGCACAAGTTAATGACAATAATTGATGATGTCAAAACAAATAGACAAATACAGTGTTTATACAAATTCAGAGTTTAAGCTTCTACTTAACAAAAACTACAGAGAATAAGAAAATCCTTACAGACCTTAATCTCTTATCACTTCAAGATCTGGCATAGCTCTGAGATAATCTATGAGCAATCTTCTTTCTGCATTTTCAAGCTCAATCTTCATAGCTTCTTTAATTTCTCTGAGCTGAGGATCACTCTCATCTGTCTGGTAGATAGCAGCCCTAAGATCATAGATTTTGTTCCTTCTCATCTCATTTCCCAGTCTGATAAATTTGACTTCTTCTGACTGTGAATTGAAGTCAAGTACTGTGATTCCCAAATCAGTCTTTAACTTTGCAGTACCTTTCTTCATTTCAATGAGATTTCCTTTGTAATCCCTGTACTTAGGAACATATCTGCTATTATACTTCTCTCCTCTGATTGCCAAATTCTGAAGCATTCTCTGTCTGAGCACATTAGCAACTGATTGAGTCCTTTGACTATTCACCTTGAAAAGATATAGAACATACTCTAGTTCTTCCCAACATTTCAAGCCAATATCATTCTCACCAATTTTAAATATTGTCCCATCAGCCATGAAGTACAAGAGAAAGTCCTTGTTTAAACTCTTCTGATGAACTAACTGTACTGATTCCAGTCTGTCCAAACTCTCTTGAGGAACACCACGACCTGGAACAGCCAGTGAAGAAGGATCTCTAGGACCAGTATATTGCCTTTTGTCTCTGTGTGAACCTAGTCCACCCTTATTATTTCCAATTTTGCCAGACAAAGCTCTTCCATCAGAAACATTCATAGAAACTCCAGATAATATATTTGGATCTTGAATTGTTCCTTTCCCAAAAACCGATTTCAACTGAGAAGAGTGTAAAGGTGTGATCATTACTTGTGATGCAACAGAAGTTGTAACTTTCTTCTGTGAATTTTCTCCTTCAATGCCTTTCAGCTTGAGTTTAGCTTCTGCTGCCATTGTTTCCTTTGAAAACCGAGATCTTTGACTAACATCAGTCCTTTCTTTGATCACAACACCTTTAACAACAGGTCTAGGAGCTTTTCCTCTTTGTAACATACCAGACTTTAAAGCCTTGAGATGTTCTTCTTGTAAACTCTTTTCTTCAGCTTCAATGTCCTCAATCGTAACTCCTTCCTCATTCTCTTCAATAAACAGCTTAGCAGCCAATTCTTCATCAGTTTGTGGATTAGAAGGTAACAGCAAACTCTTGGTCTTTGAAGTACCTTGAGTATCAGTATTTCTCCCAACAGACTGTGATTTAGATGACTTGCTAGTTCTCAAAGTTTGAATTTCTTCAGCCTTGTTCTTTCCTTTACTACTTGCCCCTCTATCTCCAGCACTATCCCTTCTGACAACTCTCTCCCCCTTTTTGACATCATCAGGCATAAGAATAGATGTTATTAACTCCAAGGAGGTAGCAATAGAATCAATTTTAACAGATAAGTCAGACTGATTCTCTTCAACTTTACTCAGCCTGGCAAAGAGATTGTCTTGAACTGTAGAAAATTTTGTAGTCATGAGTTTTGAGTCTCTTTCCATTTTCATTTCTCTAGCTACAACCTCATTTCGCAAAGCAGTAATTGCCTGTGTAGTGTCATCAAATCTTCTATCCAGAGTTTTGACTTGAACTACTGTTGCTTTTAAGCAAGAAAGAATCTCTGGATTGGAGATAGTATCAGCAGTTTGCTTAACAAAATCAGCTGCTCTTCCTCGTGGAAAAATACAATCCTCTTTGTACCATGCAGCAGCATTCTTTGCAAATTGTGCTCTCTCAACTTCATGAGACGTATAAGGTTGAGTGAAAGGTGTATGTTTATTGTCTGTTTGTACTGGTGCACTCAGAGAAGAATCAGAGTTTGCACTACTTTCACCTTCAGGTTCAACACTTGTAGCTTTAGCATGTTCATCTTCAGCCACAGTTTTAGCAATTTCTTCTGCAGCCTTGTCTAGATCTTCTCAATGTTGCTCAGGCTCAGCAACAGGCAAAGACTGAGAAGTAGCCTTGGTTGCTTGATTAATTTCATCTCCTCCTTCAACAGTTTGGTGAGCATCAGATAATAACTCAGTATGGGATGCCACAGTTTCAGAAAGAACAACCGTAGGTTGATCAGCTGCACCAGTATCAGAGATAGGATCAGAGAATGGCATAAATGAATTAAGAATATCATTTATTGGAGAAAGGCCATCTCTAGTATCCTCTTCTGCAGGCATTTTGTCCTCTACAGACATTGCGTCTTTCTCAACCTCAACAGTAGGTGTTTGCTGTGAAACTACCTCTGGAGCATCAATATCTTCATCCACAGAATCAGAGAATACCAGTTTTCTTCGCTTTGCTAGAGGTACATTATCTGAATCCTCTTCACTAGATTGTGGAGATTGTTCTACAACTGAGAGTGACTTAGGTATGTTTGCCGTTTGTTTTATTCTTTTTACTCTTCTAGTATAAACAGCTCCAGGAGATGTCTGTTTTGCTTTCATTTTTGTCTCGATGGACGTCTTAACTCTTGCATGTCATTCAGTGTTCAGTGCTGGCTTTGCTCTGCCTCTTTTTGTTTTAGGCTGTGGTTGTGGTGGAGATAGTGATGATTCAGAGTTTGTTTGTGGAGTGTGTGAAGGTTGTTTTGTAGATGCTGAGTGAGTAGGTGATTCAGTGTTTGGTTTTTGAGTACGATCAATGTTTAGCGGTTCAGGTTGAGGTTCAGGGTGTGGTTCAGGTTGTTGTTGTGGTTGTGGTTGTGGTTCAGGTTGTTGTTGTTCTTGAGGTTGATTGAGAAAATTTTGCAAAGCAAGTGGCATGACAACGGCAGGGAGATTTGCTTTACCAACATCCTTATTAGTCATATCAGAGAATATTCTCTTGTTGACTCGAAAAGGATCAATTTCATCAGTATCAGCAATTTCTAGACCAGGTACACAAGCATTGAACAGCATTTGACAAAAACGAGCATAATAAACAGTAGTAGATTCTGACAGTTTATCACCTAAGTTCATCAGAACATATCTACCAAAATCAAAATTACTACCATAGAGTAGAGAATACCCGATTTGGAGACTGTCTATTGGAATGGCATCCCAGTTGGTGACTTTCTTCTGGAATGTCCTTGTTATGCAATCAAAGAAAAAGTTCCATTCTTTCCTGAGATTAGGTCTCTTTATACCGCCAAGCCTGTCAAGAGATTCCATGTAACCTATCTCTTGTAGCATCTCTCTCAAATGAGTTTCATTAACCAGAGTATAAGAAGTATGTGTGTCAAACCCCATTGTATCTCTTACAGTTTGTGGAGTAATCACATAATCTTGTTCTTCATAAGTGAAGATGATGTTAGGAGTCCCATTCTCTCCTCCATCCACATAAACTGAATTCTGCCAAAATGTAGCAATTTGAGAGTATCAGGTCCAACCAGAGCTTGTCCAATCTCGTAAACCAAGAGCAGTGAATGGTTTAGAAGCCATTGAGTTAAGAAATTTGCAAGAATTTCCAAGAGAAATGTATGTAGGAAAGGTGTTTGCGAGAATGCCCAAGTGAAAAATGAGAGAACTGTGAGATGTAAGAATAAAACACAACCGTTTGGACACAAAAGTAATTAGAGTAATTAAAAACCCAATCTCTTATGTAATCAAACACTCAATCAGTTCCTAGATTAATGTGTAGTGGGACACGATAATGGGTGAGTGGGACACATTAATGGGCGAGTGGGTCACGTGCGCGTATTTTTAAGAAGAGTATTTTGCAAATTAAAACAATAAAATATTTGATTTATAAAAAAAATCAAATAATACTCTCTTAAACTACCTGGACCCAATTAAAACCAGAATGTGAAGCGTTTACCTGTAGTCATTAATAACCAGAATACGAAGCGTTTTAGTACTTCGTTAATTACCCATCTCTATTTAAGGCCTAGAGACTTGCTCAGATTAGTTCATTAATCCTTTAACCTTTCATTCTCCTCTGAAAAATCACAAACCCTTCAAACAAAACACTCTGAGAAACAATGGAAAACCTTACCATTAAAGAAAAGAACCTCCATCTTGTCGAGAATAGGGATATCTTCAGCTATACGCGTGAAGAGTTTGAAGCGTTTGACTGGGAAAGGCAGCTTGAGACTCTGTGGCTGCAAATGGATGCCGGTCTGAAAGAGATCGAGAGAGAGAAACCTGCAAGGGTGATCGACATCGATGCTGCTCTCCAAGCAACATTTGCATGGCTCTCCTCGAAGGCATCCTCATCCAACACCACCAACCATTGTTAATGAACATGTCAGCAAAAATTACCTTATCCCTTCAACTTCCACCCAAATAAAGTGGCAAATATGGGATCTGGGATTTTTTGCTAACAATGGAGTGGTTTGGATTGACCTTTTATTTTCCTGTTGAATAGATTAGCAGATAGAGAGAACAAAAATATGTAATACTTGCTTGTAATCTCTTTCTTATTATCAATGAAAAATTATGTTTCTCTAATCTTATTCAATGTGCTCTGCAATTTTATTTATGTTTTATGAACTGTTCTTCAAGGAAATAAATCAAAGAAGAGAATATGAAAACTAATTAAAGTAATCATATAAAGAACACATTCATCAACAATCCACTGATTAACAGTTGTCAAAATCCCTATTTACTCCAAAATTTTCAAATTATCCAAGTAAAAATTTACCTTAGAGTACAAATCACGAATCAACAACGTTTGTCAATTCTCCAACTTTATCACCGAAACCCTTTCATAAATTGCACAGTTGTGAAAATATGTGTGTGTGAAGCAGAGTTTACTAAATCAATTTTTAGAGCATCTAATTTTTCATAAAATCCATAAAGTAAATCAATAAACACTGGATGCACAAACTGTCATAGTAAACACTGACTGTATGATGAAAGCTAAACTCTGAAGTAATCAAACTATATACAGTAACTTTTATTTTATACCCCCTCTATATACATTTTTTTTTCATTCCAGTAATCAGAGGTTGGAACCAGTCACCAAAAATTCAAAAATTTTAGCCCTTATCATTTGGATAAGTTCCTGGGTCATCCTAGTATTTAACTAGTCACCAAAAATCAGAGAATTTTAGCACATATTATATACCAATAAGTTCCTGGGTCATCCTAGTATCCAACATAATCTCAAAGGAGTATAACAACCTATATACATTTTCTTTGGGGTATTGCAGTAAGCATTTTATTCTACCAGAGTATAACTAACAGAGTTTAGAGTTCATCAACATTAGTAATTTTTCATGTAAAGTAATGCACACAGTATTTATAGACTCAGAGTTTAGGACAAAATAAACTAAGAGATGCTATAAATATGAGCCAATATCATGCTGTGTTAACTTTCTGCACAATCTAAGATTAGATCACAATAACTCAGAAAGATTCATGATTAATTGCTGAGAATCATGCTTCATACATATTTCTTCATTGGTGTTTTCATTCAGACAAAAATCAACTCAGAGTTCGCAAAGTTTATCAAACTGATTAACAGTGAATGACATACAGGCATGCTGACAGAGTTTAACAGAGTATGCATAACAGAGTTT
The DNA here is from genome assembly GCA_036435485.1 of Saposhnikovia divaricata. Classification (NCBI taxonomy): domain Eukaryota; kingdom Viridiplantae; phylum Streptophyta; class Magnoliopsida; order Apiales; family Apiaceae; genus Saposhnikovia; species Saposhnikovia divaricata. The sequence goes on along the minus strand of CM071595.1, from coordinate 59,594,985 downwards.
AGTCAACAGAGTTCACTTAGCATTTAACCAATCAGGAAATATGAGTAATACACTACATAAGTAAAATTTGAATCTAACCAACATTCCTAGTCAGAACCAGAGACCATTCCTAGTTCATTGACCAGTCTTGTAAATGTAGCTTCACTCAATGGTTTAGTGAAGATATCTGCAAGCTGTTGTTCTGTAGATACAAAATGTAGTTCAATATTCCCTTCTTCCACATGTTCTCTGATGAAGTGGTACCTTATGCTGATGTGCTTGGTCATTGAATGCTGTACTGGATTACCTGTCATAGCAATAGCACTTTGATTATCACAGTAAATAGGAATTTTACTGTACCTCAATCCATAATCCAGCAATTGATTCTTCATCCACAAGATCTGTGCACAACAGCTACCAGCTGCAATACACTCTGCTTCTGCTGTAGATGTGGAGATTGATTTCTGTTTCTTGCTGTACCAGGAGACAAGTCTGTCACCAAGAAATTGACAACTTCCACTAGTGCTCTTTCTGTCTATCTTGCAGCCTGCAAAGTCTGCATCAGAATACCCAAGTAGCTTGAAATCTGATTCTCTGGGGTACCACAGACCTAATGATATGGTGCCCTTGAGATACTTGAAGATTCTTTTCACAGCTGTCAGATGTGGCTCTCTAGGATCTGCCTGAAACCTTGCACAAAGACAGGTTGCATACATGATGTCAGGCCTACTAGCTGTCAAGTATAGAAGAGATCCTATCATGCCCCTGTAGTTTGTCATATCCACTGAAACTCCTGTGTCTTTGTCCAATTTAGTTGCTTTTGCCATGGGAGTTGATGCAGATGAACAGTCAAGTATACCAAATTTCTTGAGAAGATTTCTGGTATATTTTTCTTGATTAATGAAAATACCATCATCTGTTTGTCTAACCTGTAGGCCTAGAAAGTAACTAAGCTCTCCCATCATGCTCACTTGATACCTGGACTGCATGAGCTTGACAAACTTCTTACAGAGTTTATCATTAGTAGACCCAAAGATAATGTCATCAACATAAATTTGAACTAAAAGGAGGTCACTTCCTTGATTGAAATAAAACAGAGTTTTGTCAATTGTTCCTCTGTTGAATCCACTTTCTAGAAGAAATTGAGCAAGTGTCTCATACCATGCTCTTGGTGCCTGCTTAAGTCCATATAGTGCCTTATCTAGCCTGTAGACATAATCTGGATATTTGGGGTCCACAAATCCTGGTGGTTGTTCAACAAACACTTCTTCTTCAAGCTTTCCATTCAGAAAAGCACTTTTCACATCCATCTGGAACACTTTGAATTTCTTGTGAGAGGCATTTGCTAGAAAAATTCTGATTGCCTCCAATCTTGCAACTGGAGCAAATGTTTCATCATAGTCTATTCCTTCCTGTTGTGAATAGCCTTTTGCTACCAGTCTAGCCTTGTTCCTTGTGATAACACCTTCACTGTCAGTCTTGTTTCTGAAAACCCATTTAGTACCAACAATAGATCTGTTCTTTGGCCTTGGTACAAGGGTCCAAACTTCATTTCTTTCAAATTCATTCAACTCTTCCTGCATTGCTGTTATCCAGTCAGCATCTTGAAGAGCTTCTTCCACTTTCTTTGGTTCATTTTTAGACAAGAATGCATGAAACAGACATTCACTTGTAGTAGCACTTCTTGTTTTCACTTTTGCATCTGGATCACCAATTATCAAATCAGGTGTATGTGTCCATTTCCTAGCAGAAGGCAAATGACTTCTATCAGCATGTGATCCTCCCCCTTGATCCATGCTCTCCTGATTTTGTTGTGATCTATCTTCGTTTTCTGAGACTCCCCCTGAACTTGACTGCCCAGAGTCAGAATTTGAATTTTCAGAGTTTGAATCGTCAGAGGTTGATCCAGATTTTTCAGTTGACTCAGTATCAGTGTTTGAGTCTTCATCTTGTTCATGCTCCCCCTCAACTGGTTCTCCCCTTTGTTGTGGCTGAGAAGTTTCTCCAGTGTTTACCAGTAGAGGTTCAGAGTTTGTTACAACAGAGTCTGTCAGAATTGTTTCATCAGAGTTTACTTCATCAGAGTTTAAATCTTCATTTTCAAAATCCAATTGATCATATTCATCTTTGTCTTCAAGTCCAGTTATCTTCTTATCATCAAAAGAAACATGTATAGATTCCATGATCACTTTAGTTCTCAGATTGTAAACTCTGAATGCCTTTGTTGACAGTGGATAGCCAACAAAAATTCCTTCATCTGCCTTTAGCTCAAACTTGGTCAACTGTTCTGGATGAGTCTTCAAAACAAAACATTTGCACCCGAAAATATGAAAGTATTTCAGGTTAGGCTTCTTTTTCTTCACCATCTCATATGGTGTCTTTCCATGCTTATTGATCAGTGTTGCATTTTGAGTAAAACAAGCAGTTTGAACAGCTTCTGCCCAGAAATAAGTTGGCAATTTTGCTTCATTAAGCATAGTTCTGGCAGCTTCAATCAAGGTTCTATTTTTCCTTTCAACTACACCATTTTGTTGTGGTGTACCAGGTGCTGAAAATTCTTGCTTCACTCCATTGTCCTTGCAGAATTCTTCCATTGTTGCATTTCTGAACTCAGTTCCATTATCACTTCTGATGATTCTGACTTTGTTACTTGATCCTTTGTCCAGAAGCTTCACATACTCCATCAGAGTTAATGCAGTTTCATCCTTCTTTGCTAGAAAATACACCCAAGTGAATCTAGTGTATTCATCAACAATGACTAAAGCATATTTCTTCCTTGCAATAGACATAACATTTACTGGACCCAAGAGATCAACATGCAGAAGATGATAGGGATCAGTGATAGAAAATTCTGTCTTGCTCTTGAAAGATGACTTCCTTTGTTTAGCCTTCTGACATGAATCACATAGGCCATCAACATTTAACAGAGCCTTTGGGAGTCCTCTTACAAGATCCTTTCTGATCAATTCATTGATGCTGTTCAAGTTCAAATGTGAGAGTTTCTTGTGCCACTTCCAACTCTCTTCACTAGACATTCTTGTAGACAGGCAAACAGCTTTTCCAACAGAGTCTATCAAAAGCTTGATTTCATAAATGTTGTTTTGCCTGTGACCAACTAGAACAACCTTTCCTGTAGATTTGCTGATAACTTCACAATATTCAGGTTGAAAATCTACATGATATCCCTTGTCACAGATTTGACTCACAGATAACAAGTCATGCTTGAGTCCTGGGACATGAGCTACATTGTTGATGATGACATTTCCAAGATTAATATTGCCATATCCCAATGTTCTTCCTACATTGCCATCACCATAGGAAACTTTTGGGCCAGCCTTCTCCTCATAGTCTGATAGCAGGGCTTTATTTCCAGTCATGTGTCCTGAACATCCACTGTCCACGACTAGGGTTGCCTCCCTGTTACCCTGCAATCACAAGCAATTACTGAGGATTAGTTTTAAGGATCCAGACTTGCTTGGATCCTTTGGCATTCTTAACTTTGTTAGCTTTTGCAGCGGAATTAACATTATCAGAGTTTGAGCTAACAGTATCAGTGTTTACACTTGCAGTATCAACTTTAACCCATTTCAGATTTGGTTTCAGTTCATAGTAATTATGATAAATAGCATGATATTCTCTGCAAGTATAAATGGAATGCCAAGTGCTTCCACAGTTTGTGCATAAAGTCTGTGGCTTAGTTCTAGCAAAATCCTTCTTTACCTCAGACTTTGTAGGTAAAGAATTTATATTTTTATTTTTCTTGCAGAAATTTGCAAGATGCTTAGTACTACCACAGTTATGACATGTCTTTCTTGGAGCATAACTAGCAAGCATTGGTTTATTTCCTTAAGTGATGCCTACTTTTCCATTTCTGTTCTTGTTTGACACTCTCTGTTTCTTAACAGATTTTAACTCCTTCAGTTTATGTTTGAGTTGTTTATCTGTCATTGAACCAATATTAACCTGTTTAACACTAGTTTTTACTGGTTTACTTTTAACAGCTTCTTTTTCATTTTCAGACAAAAATTTACTGGTTCCATGTACAAAATGAGTTCTGATTTTAACTTGATTTTGAAATCTAAGTTCATCTCCCTCATTATAACCTAGACCAACAGTGTCTGTTTGAAAAATCTGTTGAGTGTCCTTTCCAGAATTAGTCCAAGTTCTAATTTTATTATTTGCTTCCTCCAACTCTGATTCTAGTTGTTTATATTTCTAAAGCAAATTCTGTTCTTTACAAACAGCATCATCTCTCTCTTTCTGAACTTGTTGCATGTTTTCAAGTTTTTCTTCAACAAGTTTATTTCTTACCTTAAGTTCAGAATTTTCAGCTTTTATCCTCTCATTTTCTAAAGTCTGATCCCTATAACTTATATGCAATGACTTAAGATAAATTCTTTATTGAGCAATGTCATCAATATTATAAGCATAGGTAGTTAGAGGTACCTGATTTTCAGAAGTTTTTGATTCATTAGTAGCCATGAGAGCATAGTTCACTTCTTCATCAGAATCTGAAGTATCTGCCCAATCTCTGCCTTTAGTGTAGAGTACCTTTCCAGTTTTACCCTTCTTGCACTCAGGAGCATAGTGACCCATCTCCTTACACTTGTAGCATTGAATTTCAGACTTATCCTTCTTCCCTTTAGAATCTCTCTTATCAGACTTCCTGAAGCTTTTCCTGTCTTCATTTGAATCTCTAGAAAACCTTTTTCCTTTCTTGAAATTCTTGAAGCCCATTTTCTTGAAAGTCTTCACCATCAACACAGCCATTTTCCTCATTTCTTCTTCATCATCCTCAGAGTCAGATGATTCAGAAGAGTTTGAATCACAATCAGAGTTTGATGATTCACTTTCTGAATGTATGACTAAAGCTTTTCCCTTCATTTTCCTTCTTGATGCCTCTTTCTTCTGAGGCTTCTCTTCAACATTAAGAGCAACAGACTTTGCCTTCCTGCTTGATCTCCTGTTTCTCTGCTCCATTTCCACTTCATGAGTTTTGAGCAGCCCATAGATTTCATCAATCTCTGTTTCAGCAAGATCATAGCTGTCTCTAATAGTGGTTGTTTTCACATCCCACTTTTCAGGTAGAGAAAGAAGAAACTTGAGATTTGAGTCTTCTAGATCATACTCTTTGTTGACCAATGACAGATCATTGAGCAGTTTACAGAATCTATCAAATGTTTCTGTCATGGTCTCTTCAGGTTTAGCCTCAAAATGCTCATACTCTTGTGTGAGTATGTTTCTCCTATTCTTCTTAATAGCCGCAGTTCCTTGACACCTGACTTCAAGAGCATCCCATATCTCTTTTGCAGTGGTGCAGTTAATGACTTTGTTAGACATAACATTGTCTAAAGCACTATGCAGTAAATGCCTAACCTTTGCATCCTTAGCAATTGATGATAGATCCTCAGGAGTCATATCCTTCTTTTCCTTTGGAACTATTTTAGCTTCTTCACCAGCAGCTGCAACAGATAGCTTTGTAGGATTGTGAGGGCTTTCATAAATCCTGTCAAGATATTCTGGATCTGTAGCCTCCAGAAACATAGTCATCTTGACCTTCCACATAGCATACTCTAATGGCCTCAGAATAGGAACCCTGATTGGTTCATAACGACTCACAGTAGTAGGAGCCTTTTCAGAAACAGTAGGTGTTGGTGGAGGAATTGCTGCCATGATTATTGTTGTGTTTGGATCTTAACCTGTAATAAAGTAACAGATTGGCTCTAATACCACTTGTTAGGCCGAATACACAATTAATAATCAACTTCGTATGAGAGTTTAACAAGTAAAACGTTTATGCACTTAAAAACTTCTTGTATTAAGAACCCTCTTCGTGATGTAAAATATCACAAAGAGCTGCTAGGTTACAATAAAGATAATTCGTTGTACGATTCCCTTCTAGGGTTAACCTAACTGTATTTATATAACATACAGCTACGATACAATCTCTGATTGATATTCCTAATAATCAGCTATACAATGATATCAATTACAGATTGTCACACGTCTCCTAAGTCAAATCGATCTCTTTGATAGCTATCCAATCTTCAAAGATATCGCTTCCATAATAAAGCTTCAATCACTGTTGACCAGTAGATGCTGCCTCCAGACAGAGTTTGACAAACTCTGTCGAGCTTCAATCTGTCAGAGTTTACACTAAACTCTGACTGCTTCCAGCTAAACTCTGATAATTCACTGTAACACTTAAACACTGATTAAAACACATCAATTATATTTAACATTCCCCTATACCTCTTCATTGTGATAACAAATCTGCCCTGTATATTGCTTCCAATCTTGTCTTCCATGAACGGACCAAGCACCTGGAAATCGACTGTCATTTTGTGAGACAAAAATTGCAGCAAGGTTTCCTTCAAACGTTTCATATTAGCACTACTGAACAGCCTGCAGATTTATTAACAAAGGCTCTATCTTCTGCTCAACTTCGATACTTACTCTCCAAGTTGGGAGTCCTTGATCTGTTTGCGCCTTCCAACTTGAGGGGGGATGTTACGGTACATGATAACATCTCTGTGTGCGAAGTAGAAGAGCATAACTCTGCAACATGAGCTGTCAAGTTATGAGCTGGCAAAGTAGTTTGTTGTAACAGAATAGAGCTCGTGTATGTAGAGCTGTAGTTTCTCTATAAATACATTCCTATTCTGTAACTTTGAAACTCTCTTTCTTAATACAATTTTCTCTTTTGCTTCATATTTTCTCTGTTCTTCATCTTCTCCATGATTATGATTTACTGTAAGTATAGATTCTTAGAGTATCAATTCTGAAGGCGACTGATCTACCTTTACGAGTAGATTCTCAATTTCCTAAAAGAACGTAAGAACCGTTTAAAGCATTAGAAAAATGCAATTAACAATATATGCTGGTCTGAAGCGTAGAGCAAGTGTTGACAGCGTATCTCCCAGAATAAACTCATCTAGAATATATAATTCCAAATATACAAGTTGAATTATCTATATAACAAAAGGAGAAAGTACTAATAAAAGTAAACTTGTATAGGCTTCTTAGGATAGGGTTTGCTATTCGACGAGGTATTGTGGCGCAACTTGTTACCCGCCTACCCCCTCCACATGTATAGACTTCTTCTCTTTTACTAATATTTTAATGTATCGACATATTTTTGTCTCCGTTGAAACTTAAATCCCAGGCTCCTACTCAACTGAGATAGTATTGTGCTCATTTTGAGAATGACAAAAATATTGGAAGGGAAAAGTATATTTCCCATTGCTGGAGAGTCTTCATTATATATTAATAATACAAGCTGATTTCTATCCTGATTTACAGCTAATGTACAGATTTTCAGTCTTTACAACAGTTGTTATCCCCTAAGTATGTTAGGTAAATATCTACAATGACACCAAATCTGTTAATACAGCTAATATATCTAATATATGACTAGGGATATTTAATACTTTTGACACCCTCCCTCAAATTAATGCTACTGATAAATCTACAAGCATCAATTTGCCAACAAGAAAGTTGTGGCGATAACGTGGCATCGATTTGGTAAAAATATCAGCAATCTATAGAGTGGTGGAGATGTGTGAGAGAGTAATGACTAGGTGGTCATAGGCCTCGCGAATAGAGTGACAGTCAACCTCGATGTGTTTCGTACATTCGTGGTAAACAGGGTTAGCTGCAATCTGAATGGCGCTGGTGTTGTCAGCATGTAATGGAGTTGGTTGGGCTTGGGAGAACCCAAGCTCTGCAAGGAGCCCACGTAGCCAAATTATTTCAGAACAAGCAGCGGACATGGCACGATATTCTGCTTCTGTGGTTGACTTTGACACACGATTTTCCTTTTTACATTTCCATGAGATAAGGGCGTCTCCAAGAAATGTACACCAACCAGTAAGAGATTTTCTTGTGTCTGGGCATCCAGCCCAATCTGCATCACTGTATGCTTGAAGCTTGAGTGAAGAACCAGCGGGGAAGAACAGGCCACGATCATGAGTTCCAAGAATATATCGGATGATTTTTTTGACAGCTGATAGGTGGAAATGACGAGGACATTGCATGAACTTACTTACAATATGTACAGCATAAGAGATATCCGGTCGAGTAATAGTAAGATAGATAAGGCTGCCAACTAGCTTCCGATATAAAGTAGGATCTGAAAGTAGCTCTCCTTCTTCTCTGCAATATTTGACATCAACTTCCATTGGGGTTTCAACAGGATTAGTTCCCTTGAGTCTGGCTAATTCAACTAAATCTTGAATATACTTGTATTGATTCAAGAAGATACCTTGTGGTCGATAATGTACCTCTAATCCTAAGAAGTAACGGAGTTGTCCAAGATCTTTCATGTGGAAGGTGGAACGTAACAGATTTTTAAAATGATCAATGGCTTGTACATCTGAACCAGTGATAAGGATATCATCCACGTAAACAAGAAGCACAACAATACCCTTACTTGTCTTTTGCAGAAAGAAGGAGGAGTCATATTTACTTTGCGTATATGAAAAACCAAGTAGATCAGTTGATCTGAACTTTTCAAATCAGATTCTAGGTGCCTGCTTCAAACCATATAAAGAGCGCTTCAGTTTGCAAACATGATTAGGTAAAATAGGCATGCCATTAGGAAGTGTTATGTAAACTTCGTCCTTGAGGTCACCGTGCAAGAAAGCGTTTTTTACATCCATCTGAGACAAGTTCCACGATTGAGATGCAGCAAGGGCTAGTATGGTTCGCACAGTGGTCATTTTAGCTACCGGTGCAAATGTCTCTTCGTAATCTGTGTCGTACTCTTGTTTGTTTCCGAGAACTACTAGTTGAGCCTTATACCGCTCAACCGAACCATCTGGATGAAGTTTTACAAAGAACACAAACTTGCTACCCAGTGGTTTTGCAGATGGGGTACGCGCTACAACATCCCATGTTTGGTTTTCTTCAAGTGCGAGAAGCTCAGTTTCAATAGCTTCCCGCCAACACTCATGCTTCATTGCAAGTTTATATGATTTGGGAATAGAAATGGTAGACACAGTAGTTGTCAATGATACGGAATTAGAAAAACCAAGAACACGCCATGGCATTTTCTGAATCCCAATCATCAAAGTCGTCTTCTTTCTCCAGTGGTTGCTTGACTTTCCCATTAATGTATTTCATTAATTTATGGGATTTAAGGGCCATCGTGCATGCCTTCGACCATTCAAGGAAATTTTTCCCATCGAATTTTTGATTTACAAATGGAGTACTATGGAACCCCGTTTTACTGCTACTTACAGCAGTATTTTTGCTTGAAATTGCAGAGTCTCCGGTATCAATCATTATAATATTAAAAAATAACAAAAAGAAAATTTTATCCGAGTAGGGACAAGTGAGGTCGCTGCTTTTCAAGAGGGCAATATAAAAAGAAACTATGAATTAAATAAAGGTAGTATGAATCAAGTGTGACTGATTCGCAATTGTATGACTTGTTTAATCAAGTCGGCCAGGTTGTTTCGCTGAGTGTTTACGTATATACATACAATTATATATCAGGGAAAAAAATTTTCACAGAACTGAGAATTGGTACCACTGTTGGAATCGGGAGGACGAAGCGAACAAGGAAGCCTTCTGCAACTTCGCTGGAAAGAATCTATTGCAGGCAGCTACTGCTTCACAAGTCATTAGCCACCAAGATGAGAATCTGCATTAGATAAAATGATTAATCTTTTTGAATAGAGAATATGTAGACACTATTAGAACTTTTAAGTTTTTTTATACTGCTGGCATATTTTTTTTTCAACCAAAATGAGAATGTGCATTAGATAAAATGATTAATTTCATTATATTTGGCCAATCTGTTCATCTTTGACATTGTATCAATGATTTTGTGTTTGTTTTCCTTTCTGACATGTTTGTATTATCAGTTTTGTTATTATATCCTTATATATAATAAACATAAGAGGGATCTTATTCATAATTTTGGTCACTGTACTACCAAAATAATATCAACCGTCGAATTTAATATGTTTAAAATAGACGATCAAGATTATATAATATTAAAAAGAAAATTATAATCTAAAAAGGATATAGTTAAAAAAGATTGTATTAGAATTGAATTTTAGAAAAAAAAATTATAATATTAAAAGCATATAATTAAAAAAGATACAATTGAATTTAATTTATTTTTTTTATTAATATTAAAAAAAGTTCATATTTACCATTTGGACTCCGTCTCGATATTTAGAAATCAGATTTGGATGATTTTACTGCGCATGCAAAACTCATAAAATTATCTTTAATTTATTGATGATTTAACAATTATTATCGAAATAGAAACACTCAGAATCTCAAGAAAAAATATAATTACAAATTTTTAAATTAATTTTATTCAGTGTAAAATACCTGCATTGATAATCCTATTTAATGTAAAACTGTATTTAATTGTTAGTAGAACTATTCAAATAATAAGAAGTGTATATTGATAATCAAAATGAAATATAAGTATATTTATCGAATAGAAAAATCGTCAATTTCTTCTCTCTTTTGTTTCCACGTACTTTTAACTGGAAAATAATTGTAAACCATCACTAAATTAAAGATTATTTTGTTAATTTCATGTGGACTATAAAATCGTCCAAATCAAATTTTAAGAATTCAAGATAGAGCATAAATATTAAATTCAACTTACAAAATTTTATATATATCAATTTTTTAATAACAATTTGATATTTAAATTAATAACATATAAATATCAAAAAATTGATATAATTGTAGATATTAAAAAAGGAACCGTGCGTTGCACGGTGATAAGCTAGTATTAATTAAGTTGATTATTGTCCAATGTAGGATTAAAGTTCTAATAGTGTTTACATATTCTCTGTTTTTCCATCTTATTTGGTTGCAGGCTTGCAGCTTCTTTTCGAGGTATGGTGCAAAATTTCTCATCAAGTGCTTATCTCGCTGAGATTTATCTTGCTGAGATTCAGAGTACAGGTATAATCCATTAGCAACACACCTTGTTCTTAATACGTTTTTATAATTCAGTTATATTAAGAATATTTGAATGGTTGAGCCTGCAAATGATATGCCTTAAACATTTGTAGTTAGGCATTGCTTATGGTTGATAATTCAGTTTGTATATTTGATTTTATTATGGACATATCATATTTTCTTTTCGTTGTGTCTAAACTGTTTTAATAAAGTCTGAAAAAACTTATTGTTTATAATATCATATTTTATTGGTATGTTTTATGCTTTTGTTATTTCTTTATTGGATTTGAAGCTATATTGTTTATTATTTGAAGAAGAGGAAGTAAAATGTGTTAATCATTATGTGCTTATACAAAAACTACCAGAAATTGGAGAAAGTTGGCAGAAATTGAGACACTGTTTTCTAATAGAAATTTTACCAAAGTCAAATACCGTGCAGAAGCAAATAATTCTTTCTTTGTTAATGTCAGCTATGTTGATGGGTTCCAAGGGAGTGAATCAGGTGTGATAATAATCTTAATCACATTCTTAATTATGTTAATTCTCTAAAATATTTGGTTGTTGAAAATTGGTGTACGGATATCCAACATATCCCCAATTCTTTGTAAATGCCACTGTCGAAAATGTGGTGAATGCATGATGAGTTGATGATAGTAAATCAAGAGGACAACAACATATTTTTTCACGACTGGATTTGGTGAATTTAAAATGTTTGTTTTGGGGACAAACTTATCTAGAGAGTTTGCCAGTGTCCTACATTTTTTTTTTACCTTTTCTTTTCCTAACCTTTATACAATCAGTTACCTTTTTTCAAGGAACAAATTGTATGTTGTATCATGTATTCATGTATGTCAATAAGTTTTTTGGAAGTTTAAAATATCTCAACTTCTCCTACAAATACATTGACCACTCGATATATGTTTTGTTTGTGCTACAAGTAATCGTTTATCAAGTTCATAATCCCATTTTATTTGATGGGTCCTTTGTTAATTTGCTATATGGATATACTTTGTTATGTCGTGTGTTATTTTCTAATCTCCTTTATTATGTCTATCTGTAAGATAGATATTGGGCAAGAACTCAAATGCAAGAGTCAGAGAATAGGAAAGTTTGCAATGGACACTTTCTATGGATGCGAATGTTGTATGAAGGAAATCAAGGTAATAGGCGTGATGGTACTTTTACAACTGCTACATATATGAACCTGCTTAACTTTCTCATGGGAAGCTTGAAATTCCTAATTTAAAGAAGGAGCATTTAAAGAATAGACTGAGAACTTTGAAGGAGAACTTTAGTGAGTGCTATGATCTGTTCCACAACAAGAGTTTATTGCAATTTACTTGGAGTCCTACAACTAAGTTGTTGACATCGGAATTGGAAGTCTGGAAAACCAACCTACCTACATGATTACGCTGCATAAGTTGTTTTAAATGAATGACAACATTCCTGATTTTTCAGGTAATATTCTCTATTGTATTTTCTTTGTTAATTATAAACGTAATGCTGCCAATTGGATGACCAATTTAAAACAACTACATACATGATTTTGAACAACTTATGCAGAGCTATATGTGTGATGGTATCTTTAGTTGTATTCCTAAACTATAGGCTTTTTATGAATTAAGTTTCAGTACTCAAAAACCCCATCGAAATTTATTCTTGATGTATAAGTGGAATATGAGTATATGACTACTGGTGCTGCAAGGCCAAATCCACAAGGAGCTTTCAATATAACAAATTTGACACTATCACAAACCTTTATTCTTGAGGGATCAATCTCTGAAATCAACGGTGTTCCTCGCTACGTAGTCAATAACGTGTCGTATTTTTCACCAAATACACCAGTAAAACTTGCTGATTACTTTGTCAACGGAACTGGTGTCTACAACCTTGATGAGTTTACTATGAACTCTGTCAATGCTGCTGCTGCAAATGGACTTTTTGTTGCTACTGAAATTTACAAAGGCAAGCATGAAATTGCTAATGAAATTTCTTGGCACTTGGATGGGTTCAGATTCCATGTGGTTGGGTAAGTTTTTCATTGCAATGTAAAATCGTAACTAACTTGATAATTATTAAGAATCAGATTGATACATGCCTTAATAATATAAGTTTTATTTTAATAATTAGGTTTCAACCAGATTAAGTCAAGTTTTATTTAAATAATACACACGAAAGATTTAAGTTAAGTACTCTGAAATAGATGATGATGATGAAAATTAAAGGGGGTTTCAACCTCACTTATTTTTAAGTTAAGATTTAAACCTAATTATTAATATAAAACTTTACTTGCCTGAAATAGCTATTTTATTTCAACCAGACTCTTGATTATTAAAATTTAAGTTAAGTAGTTTGGAATTATTTTACTTTCTTCCAACCAGATTAAGTAAAGTTATATTTTAATAATCAGGTTTCAAACCAACAGTAGCATTTGCACCAGTAGCCTCACAGAGAGCAAACATCCATTAACAAAATGAGATTCTCTGTGCCAAAAAAGCATTGGCAGCAAGCTGTGAGAGCTCTGCAGACCACAAATTAGTGGTGATAATCCGATCTTCTGGGACCCATATCTACCAGTTTAATTAGTCCTAAGGCCACTTTGAAGCACTGGCAAGAATTTGAATGTTTTTTGTTGTGTAAACTAAACACATGTGAGTATTCTCTACGCTGCTACTTATCTTGCTGCAGAATGTATAAATGTAGGAATAGAGAGTTATGATTGAGCTGAAAGTATCATACTTGAAGAGCGTAATGATTTAATAATAATGGGAACTTGATATCTGACTTATATTTGGTTTATGTATAACATTGCCACCTTCCTTTGCTTTAGACAATTTATTATGATTTTTTTCACTTCTTCTGAATTTATCTTATAACACCTGTTGTCAGTTTTGTCAAGGTGTTGAGGAGGTTTATCAAGATTGATAATGAACTGCGTGAAACTGTGACTTAAGAAGAAATTGTTGCTGAAGTATGTTTTATGTTTTCTCTGTTAGATTATATTTTATAATCTAATAATAATTATGGGCTTACAAATTAAAGACAATTATATTTAATGTTTATTCTATATTTGGACTAATTAAGTGGTCTTAAATAAAGAGTCCAATAACATCTTATTCGGTATGGGCTTTGTGTAATACCCAATAGTAATCTAATTAGGGTTAATGGGGTCTAATTAGAGTACTATATAAAGAACATAATAGGGTCTTGGTCCCCAAGACTAATTCACAACCTCTACTCCTCTATTCCCATCAGTCAGAGAGAGATACGGTTAGAGGCGAATCAAGTCTGTGGAAGATCAAGTCCCATAATCCGTATTCATATTTACAGTCATGGAATCAGGTACGCTTTCGTACTACAGTTTTATCGTGTAACCTTGATAATATCACATAAGATGATCCGTGGTTATTTATTTAGATCTAACAATTGGTATCCGAGCCTATCTTATGTCGAGTTATTAGGGTCGATCATATTATATTTAAATTTGGTTGTTTTGTTGTCGGTTACGATTACAAAAACATGTAATTGTCCGGTCTTGGTTGAGTTAATATCATGCGATTGATATTTTTTTTTGGTACGCATTGTAAGTAAATTAGTCAATTTTTTTGACATATATCAGTTACTATAATCTGATTATGCTTCTGTGTGAATCAATTTATTTGTACGTAAATTCAACTGGGTTATTTGTTTATATGGCTAATGGAATCACTTTATGGTGCCCTGGACTATTACGCAATAATTGACATACATACATGTACATATTGATGGATTAGATTAATGTCAATTTCGTATACAATTTTTTTTTTTTTTTTTTGCCAATTACTTACATTCCATGCATTATGCTATGCATCTTTCGATCATGTATTGATCCAGTACTATCTTGTTATTCAGTTATTATTAAATAATTGATTATGTACATAATTGCATAGCATTGAATATTGATAAATCAAATCGGGATAGATGTGATATTGATAAATCAAATCGGGATAGATGTGATGAGGAGAATTTTTTGTTTGCACCGCTGTTTGACTTCTAGTTTTATTTTCGATGCAAAATAAGTCTTTTGTATTCATGAGTGTCCGATGATTTGAATAAGTTCATGTTTTAATTAATATGATGTGATTGTAAATAGAATAAGTTCCCCATAGTGTTTTTGGATTTTGGATAAGTTTTAGATTTTATTTACAATAATATGGATTTGGGCACATTTTTTTTTAAAGAAAGGGAAAATATTTTTTTTCTTGTCCTTTTATTTCGTGAATAAGTGAGTTGAAGCAAAATATTGCCAAAGTGATATTTATGTGTAGATTTATTTATTTTTTGAAATAATAGGATGTGTATGTTTATTATTTATGCGTTATAATAATCGGCCCAAAGGAAGATTATTTAATGGCCAAATAATGAATATACGTGCGGGAATAAATATGTAATAATTATAAATTTTTCATGTGAGTAATAAACCGGCCCAAAGGAAGGTTATTGCTTGACCGAATTTATTATTAATATTTTATTTCTGCGTGGAGAGTACCACTTGCAAGTTAATATTTCTGTCCAAAGACTAAATATTAATGTTGTGCTAGGTATCTTGTTTGAATGGGCCCACACACACTATAGTAATTAAATTCATGTTTTTTTTGTGCTATTATGTATGCATATGACATGAATTTTTCTATTATTCGAGCTTATATTTTTTTTTTTTTCTAAATTATTAGTTAATACATCTGCTGCTAATATAACTTCCAACATGAACTCCATTCATGTGCTTAACGGCACAAACTTTAAGAGCTGGAAAGAGAACGTTCTGTTAGTTCTCGGCTGCATGGATTTAGACTATGCTATAAGGAAAGAACAACCTTCTTCTCTTACGGATGAAAGTTCTAATACTGAGAAATTGAACTTTGACAAGTGGGAGCGTTCTAATCGCTTATTGCTCTAGATTTCTTGAGGATGTTGAGTTTGAGGGGGAAGATATAAAGTCAGGAATGTTGTTTTTGAGGAAGAATTAGTTTCTTTGCCTCGTGTAGTTCAAGATAACAATGTGGATATACCTATAAAGTTTCCTACTCAAAATCAAGATGATGCTCAAGAAGAGCAAACTCAACAATCTCAAGAGAAAGTACCACTTAGTAGATCCAGTAAAGATAATAATGGCACTTGTGGCTATATCATAAGTTCAGTGGGAGTTTTATGTATGGTCAAGTTTAGTACCCTGCCGGTTTTGGCATTCATTGTGGGTATGTTAAGCAGATATTCGAGTAACCCTGAAATGGATCATTGGATTGTAATTAAATGGGTTATGAGGTACTTGCAAAGAAAAAAATATTACATGCTCATTTATCAGAAATCGAAAAAAATTTGGAGATCATTATGTATTTTGATTCTGATTGTGTTGGTTGTGTAGATACAAGAAAATCTACTTCTACTTAAGTTTTTTTTTGTTATGTCTAAACAGATACACATTAAATATCAAGTTATTGTAGAGAGAATGCAATATCAATTAGTGTCTATTGAGTATATAAGAACAAATTCTATGCTAGCAGACCCACTTACTTATTAAAGTTTTTTGACACCATAAAGTTTTTTTTTGGGCATACTGCTCATATGGGTGTTGTCTCATTGGAGAATATTCAGTTTTAGTGGGAGTTTTTTGTTTTGTTCTTATGTTCGGTACTCAATGTTTATTGACACTATAGTGATATTTGTGTATTTTGAGTTTCTGCAGAATAAAGTTATTTTATTTATATCTCTCTATTGCTCTATATGAGCTATCTCTTTCAATTGTGGTTTTGACATAAAGTTTGAAAGAATAAAGATTGATCTCACTAAGGTATTAAGGACCAATTGGAAATAGGCATGATTAAGATCACATTGCATGTAATTTCCAGTTACACATCCATACTTGATCTATGTCATTGAATATATTTATGTGGTGATCATTGAGGATCCAGTTACGACAATGTGACGAAGGTCGCTTTGGTTCCATGTTTATATATGAGATGGACCAGATTGACTAAGGAAGATATTTTCTAAAGAATAAACAATTTTGTGCGCACTTATGGTTATTGAATGTAATTGTTGTTTGGAACAATTTGTAGCCCAAGTGGGAGATTGTTAGATTATATTTTATAATCTAATAATAATTATGGGCTTACAAATTAAAGACAATTATATTTAATGTTTATTCTATATTTGGACTAATTAAGTGGTCTTAAATAAAGAGTCCAATAACATCTTATTCGGTATGGGCTTTGTGTAATACCCAATAGTAATCTAATTAGGGTTAATGGGGTCTAATTAGAGTACTATATAAAGAACATAATAGGGTCTTGGTCCCCAAGACTAATTCACAACCTCTACTCCTCTATTCCCATCAGTCAGAGAGAGATACGGTTAGAGGCGAATCAAGTCTGTGGAAGATCAAGTCCCATAATCCGTATTCATATTTACAGTCATGGAATCAGGTACGCTTTCGTACTACAGTTTTATCGTGTAACCTTGATAATATCACATAAGATGATCCGTGGTTATTTATTTAGATCTAACATTCTCTGTTGCTTTTTTTTACTAAAAAGTAAATTTGTTGCTTGGCTATGTTTGTGCTAGGTACCCTTGATTTATCCTCTTTGGTTTATGAACTTAGTGGGTTATATTCTTAACTTAGTGACTACTGATAAATATATTTTTTTATTTATTGTATTTACAAGTGGAGTGATAATTAGGAATGTTACAAAATGATAGTGTTAAAGAGGTATGTGCTGAGGCTGTTCATATCATTAAAGTACATTACATCAAATGTTGTTGATATAAACAATGGACAGATTGTTGCATCAGCATCAACAGTAGAACACACTCTCAAGAGAACACTTGAATGTGCTCGATCTTGCAATGCTTAAGCAAAAGTGGTGGTGGGAGAGGTGTTGGCAATGCGTCTAAAGGTGGAGGGTCTTGACCAGGGACAAAAAAGAGGGATTCATTTTGATGTAAACAAGAAATTACAAAAAAAGGCCTCACAAGTCGCACCAAGGTCTGGGGCATTGTTAATGCTCTCAAGAACAATGGAGATAGATTCATTCTTGATGACAATGATAATATTGCTTCTCTGTTAAGTATTAATCTCTGAATGATGTTTATTATGTGTAGAAATACCTTTCTTGAATCTTGTTACTTGTACATATGATGTTCTATTAAGTCATAGTAAGCAAGGAATATGTGTAAGCAAAAACTAAGCTAAGAATATTTGTAAGTTAAGATAGGCATGTTAGATGTGTATAAATACATATTGTAACCATCAATGAATGAATGAAGTTAATTATTTGCTTCAATATATTTCTACATGGTATCAGAGCAAATCAATCCTGAATCCTGATTAACTCCAATTCTGAAAAATTTCTGCAGATTTCAAAATTCTCTGCAATTTTCTCAATTTCTGCATATTTCTGCAATTCTGCTGAAAATTTCTGCAAACATATCCTAATTCCGCATAAATTAACTCTGATTCTTCACTTCAATCTACAAATCCTTATCAGATTTCTATAAATTTCAAGCCTCAGACATATAAAATCATGGTTAAGTTCGGAAATTCCTATGCCCTCACAACAACAGCCACAGAAACTCCAACCCCCTCAAACAAATCTGAACAAATCTCCAACCCCTCAAATCACTCTGAACAAATCTCCCACCTTGTTACAAGTCACAAACTCAATGGCCATAATTATTTGCAGTGGTCACAATCCGTGCTCATGTTTATCAGCGGCAAGAGCAAAGATGACTACCTTACAGGCGTGGCGAAGGCTCCAGAAAGTAAAGATCCGATATTCAAGGCATGGAAAGCAGATAACAACATGGTCATGTCATGGCTCATTAACTCCATGACTTCGGAGATTGGAGAAAATTTTCTGCTATACTCTACAGCGGCAGAAATCTGGGAGGCTGCACAAGAAATTTTTTCCAGCACAGATAACACCTCAGAGCTGTTTGAAACTGAGAGTATTCTACATGACCTACGACAAAGTGAGTCGTCGGTCACTCAATATTTTAGCACTCTCACACGACTCTGGCAGAAAATTGATCTCTACGACAATCATAAATAGACTTGCTCTGCTGATGTCGCACTCTACAACAAAATCATGGAGACTAAACGTGTGTTTAAGTTACTATCGGGACTCAATAAAGAACTAGATGAAGTGCGAGGTCGAATTCTAAGTACGAAGCCATTACCTTCTCTCCGAGAAGCCTTCTCGGCTGTAAGACATGAGGAAAGTCGAAGGAGGATAATGATGGGTGGAAACTCCATGTCACCTACCTCGGATACATCAGCTTTAGTCTCGTATGAGGACACACAAGTTTTTGCTGCCAAAACCTCAACAGATAATCGACCCAGGAAGGCTCGACCATATTGTGATCATTGTCGACGGCCAGGTCATTCTCGTGAGACTTGCTGGAAACTACATGGAAAGCCTCACGACTGGAAGTCATCTCGGAACACAAGAGATCAAGAAATACATGGAAACACAGCCTCTTCAGCACCTTTTAATAAAGAACAGCTAAACATGCTTCAAAGCCTCTTTCAACAGGCTCACCATACAAATCAGTCTGAAAATATTGGAGCCTCGGGAAATATTGCACAACGAGGTAATACATCTCAAGCCCTTCATGCTAGCACTGACTATAATTCAGCATGGATTGTAGACTCCGGAGCATCTGATCATATGACTGGTAATAGAAATTTATTTACTACATTCTCATCTTGCAATAGAGATTTTTCGGTCACCAAGCAGATGGCTCTCGAGCTGCAGTTATTGGCATAGGCACAGTCACCATCTCGAGTACTTTAAAGCTTGAATATGTCTTATTTATCCCACAACTCAACTGCAATTTATTATCGGTTCACAAGCTTTCAAAAGAATTACATTGCCTAACCATATTCAATGCTCAATCATGTTTGTTTCAGGACCAGGTCTCGGGGATGATGATTGGAAATGCTGAGCTGTGTGCCGGACTTTACATCCTAAAATCAAACTTTCCACAATGCAAACTAGCCTCTTCTTCAACACTCAAAAATAAATTTGTTCCACTTCAAAAGGATAGTGAAATTCTGATAAATCACTATCGTCTGGGACATCCTAACTTTGTGTATCTTGAACGTATGTTTCCGTCATTATTTGTTAATAAAGATGCAAAATCTATTAAATGTGATATTTGTCAATTATCGAAACACACACGTAGCTCTTATCCACCAAGACCATATACTACGTCAAGTCCTTTTTCCATGATACACAGCGATATTTGGGGTGCATCAAGGGTAGCAAATGTTAGTGGGGCTCGATGGTTCCTATTATTTGTTGATGATCATACGAGATTAAGCTGGGTGTTTCTGATGAAAGAAAAATCAGAAACATGTCAGTTATTCAAACACTTTCACACCATGATTAAAAATCAATTTAATACAGCCATCCAAATTGTCCACAGTGATAATGCAGGCGAGTATTTTAATACTCAACTTGGCCAGTATTTCAAATCACATGGCATTATTCACACCAGTTCATGTGTAAAAACACCTCAACAGAATGGTATTGCCGAGCGAAAAAACCGCCACCTACTAGAAGTTGCCCGCTCTCTTATGTTCACATCCAATGTCCCTAAGCATTTTTGGGGTGAAGCTGTACTCACGGCAACCTACCTCATCAACCGAATGCCATCTCGGGTACTCAAGTTCCAAACTCCTTGTCAAATCTTACTCAACTATTTTCCTCAAACTAGACTTTTGTCCAACATTCCACCAAAAGTCTTTGGATGTTCTGTGTTTGTCCATACATATGACCAGAGTAAACTCGACCCAAAAGCAATAAAGTGTATCTTCATTGGGTATTCTTCAACTCAAAAAGGCTACAAATGTTACTCACCAACACACCGCCGATTCTTCACCTCTATGGATGTCACCTTCCAGGAAAACAGTCCCTTTTACTCTAATTCTGAGCTTCAGGGGGAGCAACGGCAAAATACATATCAAGAATCTCAGAATTGGGTAAGTATGATGGCTGAACCTGAACATCCTCCCTCTCTTCATAATTCTAACATTCCAAACACAACCAATGAGCCTCAAAAAGTTGCACAAGCTCACATCCAAGAATCACCTTCAGCCTCGGTTCCTGATCTTGAGCAAGGTAATAACTCTCATATTTCTATTCCTATTGATGAGCAAACTGATTTAAACTTACCAATTGCTTTGAGAAAGCCAACTCGATCATGTGGGCCATACCGGATGGAAGATTTTATTTATTATGGTAATCTCTCAACAAGTCATCGTGCTTTTCTGTCCAAGATTGATGAGGTAAAAATACCAAACTCAGTGCATGAGGCCCTAGAGATACCAGAATGGAAGGCCGCCACATACGAGGAAATTCGAGCCTTGGAGGAAAATAACACATGGGAAATCACAGAGCTGCCACTTGGGAAACGTGCAGTAGGGTGCAGATGGTTATTTACCGTCAAACACAAGCCCGATGGATCTGTGGAGAGATATAAGGCAAGGCTTGTAGCTAAAGGATACACACAAGCATATGGAATTGATTATCAAGAAACATTTGCACCAGTTGCAAAATTCGACACAATTCGAGTATTACTCTCAATTGCAGCTAACCTTGATTGGCCAATATTCCAACTTGATGTAAAGAATGCATTCCTTAATGGTGACCTCGAAGAAGAAATATACATGAAAATCCCCCCAGGGTTTGGTAATGATACATCTTATAACAAAGTGTGTAAGCTCAAAAAGTCATTATATGGGCTCAAACAATCTCCACGTGCGTGGTTCAAAAGGTTCACACAGGTTCTAAAAAGGTATCAATATCAACAAAGTCATGCAGATCATACACTGTTCTCAAAATTCTCATCAGGTGGAAAACACACCATTCTTAGTGTGTACATTGATGACATCGTAATTACTGGTGATGATGCAGAAGAGATAAACAAGCTGAAATGTTTTTTGTCATCAGAATTCGAAGTCAAAGACCTTGGAAATTTGAAATACTTTCTTGGCATGGAAGTTGCACGATCAAAAGATGGTATAACAGTTTCACAAAGAAAATATATTCTCGATTTGCTTAAAGAAACGGGTATGATTGGATGCAAACCAGCAGACATTCCGATGGATCCAAATCTCAAACTCATCGAGAGAACAACAGAGGCTGCCGTGGATAAAGGAAGATACCAACGACTTGTAGGGAAACTAATTTATCTTGCACACACACGGCCTGATATTGGGTTCTCTGTAAGCATGGTTAGTCGTTTCATGAATAATCCATCAGAGATACATATGGATGTTGTCATGAGAATCCTACGGTATCTCAAGTCATCTCCTGGAACTGGGCTACTATTCAAAAAGAGTTGTAACCGAGAGATAAAAGTTTTCACAGATGCAGATTGGGCTGGGTCTGTCCCAGATCGAAAATCAACTTCAGGTATGTGCACCTATGTGTGGGGAAATTTGGTGACATGGCGCAGCAAGAAGCAATCAGTTGTGTCCCGAAGTAGTGCAGAAGCTGAATTGCGATCACTTGCTAAGGGTATATGTGAAGGAATCTGGCTCCAACGGTTATTGAAAGATCTCAAGCTCAAGACTGATTATCCGATCAAGCTATTATGTGATAATCAAGCTGCCCTAAGTATTTCCAAGGATCCAGTGCAACATGACCGAACTAAACATATCGAAATAGATCGCTATTTCATTAGTGAAAAAATCGAGTCCAAGGTAATTTCCATGAACTATGTTCCGTCACAACAACAAGTAGCAGATATCCTCACAAAACCACTTCAACGAACAAGCTTCTACGAAATGTGTAACAATCTTGATTTGTTAAACATCTATCATCAAGCTTGAGGGGGAGTGTAGAAATACCTTTCTTGAATCTTGTTACTTGTACATATGATGTTCTATTAAGTCATAGTAAGCAAGGAATATGTGTAAGCAAAAACTATGCTAAGAATATTTGTAAGTTAAGATAGGCATGTTAGATGTGTATAAATACATATTGTAACCATCAATGAATGAATGAAGTTAATTATTTGCTTCAATATATTTCTACATTATGTAATTCAGCATGATCAATAACATATACAATTCTGTTGCATTTGCGGACAAGAATGCGGATAAACATGTATATACCAGTTGTGAAGAAATTCTGATGTCTATAGTGTATTTCTGGTGCATATATGGATACATACATAAAATACAAACTTATATACGAGCACATATATGGTCATATACTAGCGCATATAGCACATATACATGTGCATATATGGGTGCATATATGAGCACATCTGATTGAACAAATACGAGTAAATTTATGGCTTCATTCTCAATATATGGTAGCTAGCCCTGCTGTTACAATTTCAAGTTATATTTAACCCCTTATAATTCATCTGGTCACTCTTCCATTAGACTGAAAGTTCATAATTGTCTGTTAGGACATTTAAATTTCAATCATAATTTTTAAGTACTATCTTTGTTCTCGACCAACAATCTGAGGAAAAACAAAGCTTCTACCTCTGATTACTCCCATCTTCAACATTTAATAATTTCTTCCATCCCATTTATGTGGTCGTAGGCGGTGGGACTACTTATAAGGTCTTAGCTCAATTGAATGATCTACAATGAGAAGGTTAAAGTGCCAATTTTTAGCCATTTTTTTCTCTTAAAGAGTTCTCAGTTCTTCTGCTAATTTCATTATTCTAACGCTGTTGTATATGTGGCTGCAGTTGTTGGTGAGGAGGTCATTTTATAGTCCCTGAAAGAACTGACAATTTTCAGAATTCATGCAAGGACTTCCCATGCTTGAGCCATGCTGCATATGTCTGGTGAGAATATTTCTAGGTAAGTGTAATTTTTTGGTGATAGCGATATAATTATCTGTTGGAAATTATGGATTTGATTGACTTGGTCAAATCCGTGATTTGATTTAATTATAGATATTGTGTAATCTGATTTGATTTGATTACAGATATTGTAGTTGTGTAGTGCACAAGTTTTATCATTATCCTTATCTTTTCGTTACTGTCTTATCTTAATTAACGCGTTTAATTAATTAAGACAGTTGTGTAGCGAACAAGTCTTGTCTATCCTATAAATACCCCCTTAGGGTCTAGGATAATTAATTGAGAAAAACACACATCTTCCTCCCATATACAATCTTTCTCCTCCTTTGGTGATAGTTACGGTGAGGGCTAATACGCTTTAAGGAGACAGTCACGCACTGGACTCGGGTTTTTCCGTTCCTGCCTCCTCTTTTATTTATTTTATTATTCTGTTGCTCACACACATAATTGCTATATTTAGTACTATTTTCACAGATTGTTTAACAATCTTAAAGCGTATTATATTATATCTGTGATATGTACTTACGTAGTTTAATTGTTTGTTTGAGTAACCAGTTGAATTAAGTACCGACTTGTCCACGTATAGTGCTTATAATATATGTGACTAACAATCTTGTGTTTGATTGTTCGTTTAAGTAACTACACGAATATGAGTTTGTATTTTCTAGGTACGGTTAATCCGTGATGGAGGGTTTAAGAACTAGGCTTTTTGTTTATATATTTTCTGTTTGTTCGGATGCTGTGTCTTTGAAACAATCTTGAAGTAAAGTTCATACGATCAACTATGGTATCGCCACGTGAATTTGTGTTTGTCTGTTCAATTTTTAACTAATTAACAGGTAAATCTTTTGACCTTTGTTAATTTATAATGTGAAGATGGACAATTTATTTTAATAGCATATACGTGGTATTTGCGCTTCGTGGGTTTGTGAACTTGTCTGACAGGATATTGTATTATCTAGGTCAAATTCAGTTGACAGATCAGGGTCCGTGCTTGTGTATTGTTTTGGATGTAATGATTATCTATGACTCTATGAGAATACATGGCAGTTGGTTATAATAATCAATAGTGTGGCTTTAATATGTCTAAGTCATTAATACTAATGTTAATGGTGCTGGAAGGCTATTCATTGGTTAGAAACTTTATGTGATGATAAAGTTGATTTAGGTACATTTTTTAATTGTTTAATATGGTACCTACCATTAATTGTTTTGATTGTTGGGATTTATTGTAACTGTGGTTAATTGGTTTTATGCATTAACTAATGAATATAGTGATGGCATGCTGCCTCGGACGAATACGAAGTGTAAAATAGTTATGATTTATCTCTCCCGAATATGTACTGTACTGGCCGATATGTAATGGTGCGCGTACAGGCTGTACTAGTTTTGGAATGAATTAGAGTTTCATGTATTATCAAATTTTCATTGGAAATAATTTAATTCGATTAGGAATAATTGATTTTGAATTAATTATTTGTTTATTAATTGAGTTTCTCGTTTGTTATGCATGAGGTGGTGAGAACAAGATGTACAGACTTGATGTTTATATTCAGTAAATAACATTAAAAACCTAATGATCCTAGTACCTATGGGTACAGGATATGGGTCGACATGAGAATTATAATTTCTAACTGGATTTCGTACATCTGGTTAAATTATTATTTCTCGTGTTGGTGTTGATCTGCTGCGGCACTGACACACGAGCCTATTATGGTGATCCACGTGATACCTAATATGGCAGTGGCATACGAGCCTATTATGGTGATCCATGTGATACCTAATATGGCATTGCGGTCAGCTCTATATGCTGAAATTTGGAGAAATTCGAGATGTTGTTAACCCTAACGCATCAGTTGATCAAGGATCACGGAATGTGGGTTATTGGAGGTTTATATCCCTCAATGGGGTACCAGTTCGTCTGGTTATGCCATAAATTTCGGTTCTCTTTTGAACCATGCTGAAATTTTTGGAGAAAATTCAATAATTGAATTTTAGTGATAAGAATGTAAAAGTTCTTTAATTTGATGCTAAAACCAGTGATGAGCAAGAAAATTAGGTTCTTTATGAATCAAATTGAAATTTAAGAGAAATTCAGTGGTTGAATTTTTCAGTGAGAAGAACAAGAAAGTTCTTTGAACATGATATTAATACCTGAGAGGTTTTAATAAAAACAAGATAAAATCTGTAATGACTCGAGATTTTATAATTAAACAAAACGATTATGAGATTTATGTGTTTATGAAACACGGAATTAAATACGAATTTTCAATGATTTCGATATGGGGAGATTTTGTCAACAGCAGGCCATGACTGTAAGGAAGTCGGGTATTAAGTGAGACCATTGTGTCTTCTCCGACAACCTGGAAATCAAACCATTGATGAATGTTGTTTTGAAGTATTTAATTCAAGGAAAATTGGGAATCTCTTTATGATGGGATCATGGTCGTTTGAAACCTGCTCTAGTGAGAGGTGATAACAAGTTGTGTAATTACTTTATAGTAATACATTGATTATGTGTACTCATTAAAGAGTAAAAATGAAGCTAGATAGAGATAATTACGCTCTATAAGCTCGAGATAGAAAACCAATTGGTAATGATTGACTTTGATATTGAAAACCACTGGTTGATTTTATTCACAATGTGGATATATTCATGGGTCAGTGCACATTACTCATATTAATTTAATGGAGTAGGTGCATGTAAAATTGCTCTCTAATGGAGATGCAAAAGCGATGTTCATCAATTCAGACTATCACTGAATATGAGGATGTTAGTCGTGTAGAGACTAATTATTTTTTAAACATGTCAAGATACCATGATAGGAAATAATTGAATTTCCTGATATTACAAGAATGTAGTGAAACATTCTTAGAAATATTAAAATGTGGGGGTATCTTGAAGGGAAAATAAGAGAATTTTTCTTTGGATGAACTCTAGAATGGAACGAAGCATTCCTAGAAATAATTGAATTGTGGGGGTATCTTGGAGATATCTTGATACTGATACCTATAAAGGTTAAAAGTGATCCAAAATAATCTAGGTATTTTGGATGGATATAGACAACGATTGTGTCTAATGATATCCTATACATGAATCTAAATAATGAGATTCTAATTTGTATGCAACTACGGAATCTGGGAATGCTTATATATTAAGCTAAGTAGTTCCACATAGATCCGTAAGTGATCCAAATGAACTCCCAAGTTATTGGATTAATGTGAGAATGAACCTAAACAGAGCAAAAGACATATGATAAGAAATTCCATAGTCCCGAATATCTTAACGATTTGCTTAGTGGTGAACCTCAAAGCTTGAAAAAGATACGCGTTCCTCTAATAATTCTTTGATGAAAGAAAATATTAAGAGGGAAATTGGTCAAAGTTAAGAAGTCAATGAGTCAAGTTTTTCTAACATGTGTGCTAGAAAATGGACTATAACGTTATATGAACTCTCTATATCCCTTGTGGGGGAAAAGGATGATAAGGAATAAAGAGAGTGGTTCTATTAAGTAGAATCATGTTTGAAATTATATGGATCTTCTTGCGAGAAAGATACCATTATACTTATCGTATTGCGAAATTGAGAAGTATATCAATGAACATTGAGATAGTCTTTCTAAATGAAGATTTAAAAGAAATCTACGTGAAATAACCTGAGGGTTTGTTTCTAAGGCAAGTGTGGAAAGACTATGACCAGGTGAAATATTTTGTGAATCAAAACAGACATCAAAACAGTGGTATATTAGATTTGATATTGCTATGATAAGCAATGGCTTCAAAATTAATGACTCGGTTTTTCATTTTGAGGATGCTCAAATGTGAAAAACTGTATGATGCGTATTGCCAGTTTAGGGACGCTTAAACTTGGTAATAAGGTGAATTGAAATTGCTAATTTTTGGGACGCTAAAAATTGGTAATGTCTATTACGAATTGAAGCCTTAGCTAATGACTGGTAAAGTAATTATCAAAATGTGACATATGTCAATGTTGAGATGTCAAATTGATAGAAAATCAGTAAATTGACATGTGTGAATATGTTATTTACACATGAGATGATAAAAGTTATTGCACGTGAGTGATCAAATCATTATGAGAAGTAATGACAAGATGATCATCTCTAGCAATTTGGATGAGACTTAAAGTTTTGATTTTGGAGAATAAAATCTTAAAAACTTTAAAAGTCCAAAAGGATACGTGTCACACGTTGGTGATGTGAATCTTGAAGAGATCAACGTAACTAAATCTAGTATAGCTAGAATGAATATGTATGATGTATCTATCCAAGTATAGATGAACAAGGATCTCTCAAGAATGATTGGAAGTTTTTTGTACAGTTTAAATTGTACAAAAATCAGACATAGGCTACACAGTTGGTTATAAACTGAGTAGATGCACGAGTCAAATGGAAGTCTCTTGAATGTGTTTGCAATGAGACTAAGGTGTTTGAGATATACTCGTGAGTTTGGGCTGCATTGTAAAAGACATCTAATTGTACTATGTGGATATAGTATGGATGTTAGATGTTTGACTTTAAGAACTTAAAGGTCACTTGTGAATATAGTTCACATTAACGAAAGCAGCCATGTCATGGAATCCTAGATAGACGATTAAACATAGCTCGATTCATGATGGAATACGAGTCTATTGCATAATATA
This sequence comes from Saposhnikovia divaricata, assembly GCA_036435485.1. NCBI lineage: Eukaryota > Viridiplantae > Streptophyta > Magnoliopsida > Apiales > Apiaceae > Saposhnikovia > Saposhnikovia divaricata. The sequence continues at coordinate 59,566,538 of CM071595.1, read as the reverse complement.
TATATGCGTGTAAGAGGGTGAATTGGTAGTCACTATGTAAAGGATATTCCTAAATGACAAGAAAATGTGTCTTCAATATGCATATTTTATGTAAATAATTTGCAAATTGGGAGATTACATTGTTGTGTGTGTAATGGTATGTCTCGCCTCTATGACGAAGACATAATATCATTAAACAACTACTCTCAACGAGAATTATCAGGATTGACGATGTAAAGTCAAATGATAATGTTGTGGATCCACTAACCAGATGGTTAAACTGAGATAATCCGGTTAAACCAAGAGAATCTGGTTATACCGAGAGATAGTTGTAAAATCATCGAGAGGGATGGGCCTTAGCCTATTGCTTAACGGCATCATGGTGGACACCCAACCATTGCTGACTGGAGGTCCCAAGAACTTGGTTCAATGGGCCAACTAAATCATGATGACCAAATCACTGTGGGGGTAACCCCTGGCCTATTCCTATGATGAAGAAACAGTGAGACCCATATGGTATGAGGTTAAGCTTTATGCTTTTAATGATCTTTGACGAATACATGGAATTCAAGTTTGATTGCATGAAATTCGGTTGAGTAAACGCGGGTTACTCTATAATATAAAGATCACCTATGTGGGAGAGAAGTGGGGCCGCTTCAAAGGAGAATTGCGAGGCACAATTCTTTAGAAACTCCTGCAGAACCAGGACGATGTTCCATGGCCAAAATGGACATAATCATAAGAGCTGAACGAGTCAGAAAGGATATAGTGATAAGTATATCATCGCTTACACAAACGGTCGAACAGTTCAAAGAGCAAACCTCCACTGTCTGCCAGTAAGGTCGGTATGCTTACTCAAGCGAAGGTTCAAGGAGCAAACCTCTACCTATCGTATGCTATATCTGATCGAAGAGTCTATCACCAAGCCAAACTCCGTGTCTGTCTGTCTGGTTTGTGCTACTACATTATCAATCTCATCCATGTGGGGGATTGTTGGAAATTATGGATTTTATTGACTTGGTCAAATCCGTGATTTGATTTAATTATAGATATTGTGTAATCTGATTTGATTTGATTACAGATATTGTAGTTGTGTAGTGCACAAGTTTTATCATTATCCTTATCTTTTCGTTACCTTCTTATCTTAATTAACGCGTTTAATTAATTAAGGCAGTTGTGTAGCGAACAAGTCTTGTCTATCCTATAAATACCCCCCTTAGGGTCTAGGATAATTAATTGAGAAAAACACACATCTTCCTCCCATATACAATCTTTCTCCTCCTTTGGTGATAGTTCTTGCTCGTCTCAAGCTCGCTGAGAGTGACGCTCTTATGTAGCCTCACTGCAATCCGTTTTATCCTGGGAGGCGTTTCGCTCGCACATACGGTGAGGGCTAATACGCTTTAAGGAGACAGTCACGCACTGGACTCGGGTTTTTCCGTTCCTGCCTCCTCTTTTATTTATTTTATTATTCTGTTGCTCACACACATAATTGCTATATTTAGTACTATTTTCACAGATTGTTTAACATTATCATCCTTTTTTTTTTCTTTATAATCAGTTTTCTGCATAATGAGAAATAGGCTGTGAGATGTAATTACTGAGAACTGGTTGAGATAGTCCTGTAATTATATTTTCGTCTTTTTTAGATGATAATATACATATGAGGCTGAGACATGCATGTAATTACTAATTTCAATTTAGTGTTACTGATGATTTTTATATTAAACAAGTAAAAAATTGAAATTTTATTCTAATTTTACGAACTTGCGTGTGAAAACACAAACGAATCTGCATCACTTTGATTTCAAGCTATATTTATACTTACAAGTGCACCAAAAAGTATTTTTCTGTAGATATTAAAAGTTTCTGTCATGAATTGAACTCCAACTGTGCATGACCTTTTGCCAATCCGGAAGCAATGGACATTTTTTTGTTTCCTTTTAGTTCGTTTCGCCATACTCCAGCCACCTGGACCTGTGTCAGAAACTTGTATGAGCCATCAAATATATTCTCAAGGTCATACTGAAACTGATATAGTCCATGTTAATGTTGAGGACGAAGAGCAAATTGGAATAGATTGTTCAGTGAAGAGCCATACAATGAGGTAACCATTTCTGATTCGTGGTACTTTATTTATTTATGGCATATAAGGAACCTGATGATTTGTTTGATTTTTACAGGTGTGAAAGCGAGGATGAACCTGACGAGAGTTTCCTCAATTGTTAACACGGGGGTATATGTAATTATTTTAACACAAGATTTATGTGTTATTAGATCTTTTATTAATTATGCTATTTCTGTACTTGTATGTAAACCTGATCATCTGGGTCATTACTCCAGAACAACGTTATATAACAAATAATAAAGAACACCTTAGATCTAATAGATCCAATGGCCCCGCCAGAAGCACCCAATACAAAAAGTTGTTATTTTTTTACCCTCTATCCATCAAGCAAAAAAAATAATAAAAAAATTACTGTTAATGATGACGTCATACTGACGTCAGCAGTGACGTCATCATGAACCGTAAAAAAATTATTTTTTTATTTTAATAGAGGGTAAAAAAATAACAACTTTTTGTATTGGGTGCCATGACGGAACTCTTATATTAGATTAGTTATGAGGTGTTCTTTATTGTTTGTTATATAAGGTGTTTGTTATGGAGTGCAACTCGCTCATTTGTAACCTCCATCTATACATTTTTTTTAACACGGAGTATATGTAAAATCATATTTTTTAATTGTTCGGTATGCTAATTTTATCCATATGCAAAAAAATTAGATTGAATATTCTAGCTCAAAAAGTTTGTGATGATCCATGAGGTCATCCCTAGTGAGCTGCATTCATCCTAGTGAGCTGCATTCCCAAGCCCCGGCAGAATGCATATATCCGGTCCAGCCCCTCATCCTGCATGTCATAAATCTGGAAAGACATGGCCAGTGGCTTCTCCCGGAAGATGGGCAGGATATCCAACCCCCGGATATACACGAACTCTCCATTCCACTCTTTCAACGAGGGCAACATGCCCAGGGGCTTGGAGGCCGAACTAGGGTACCCACAAGCAGTGCCCCAGAATCTAAGCTCGAATATAGGAACATTGTTCGAACGAACAAGTTGAACAGGTGGTGAAAGAGTTTGAAAGTGGGCAGAAGTTCGGTGGGTAAAATAGCTAATTGGTCACTGAAGTCACTAGTAACTTGCAAGTGGGTTACGAAGTTAAAAAAACTTTCAGTTGCATCATGAAGTTACAATTAACTTGCAATCACAATACTAAACATAAAAAAAAATTGCACGATTGTTAAATTATGTTGACTTTTAACGGTGCTTCGTTAAAAGACAACACATTTACGGTTTGGTCACTGAACTATTTGCTAATTTTCAGTTAGGTCACTAACTGAAAAAAATTAAATATTCAAAAAATATCTAACGAAATTATTTTTTTAAAAGATTATGTTTTTTAAATTCAAATTGTAATCATTCAAAAAAATTAATATTCCAAAAAAATTTACACTTTTGGTATCACTTATTAATATTTGTTTAATTAATTTATAATTTAATTAAATTTAGAATTGAACATATCCATTTATTTTATATGCTAGTAAGTTGGTAAAAGCAAACAAATATTTAAAAAAAATATCAAGTTTCCGATCCAACTTTTTCAATATTGAAAAAGATGGATCGGAAACTTGATATTTTTTTTTAATATTTGTTTGATTTTACAAACTTACGAGCATATAAAATAAATGAATATGTTCAATTCTAAATTTAATTAAATTATAAATTAAATAAATGGAAAAAAGGGATATCTAAATATTTGTTCCATTGTATCGATTTATAAGCATATGGTTTAAAGCGGTATATACAAATTAAATTTAATTACAGTGATTATTTGGAAAAAAATGTAAACATTCGATTTTTTTCTACCTTTTATCATTATCGAAAAAAAACCTTGTTATTTTTTCGTTCACTTGTATTTATTCATAAGCATATGTATTGAATTGGTATGCATAATTTTAAATTTTATTAAAGAAAAATCATTCGGAAATTTTTTTAAAATTTAATCAGTTAAAATTAAATTTGGCTAATGACCTAATTGAAATTGTTATCAAGTTCAGTGACCTACTTGCAACTTTCATTATGCTATGTCAGCATCTACGTCATCTTTCCGTTAGAGTTTTTAACGGAACTGACAGTAATTACCAATTTGCAAGTTTTTAAGTACTTCATTAGTTGGCTGAAAGCTATTTTAACTTCGTGACCTACTTGCAAGTTACTAGTGACTTCAGTGACCAATTAGCTATTTTACCTGAAGTTCGGTGGTTTGACAGCACTCCAAGAAAAAGGAAATCCATTTCACAACGTTTGGGGTGAGCTGTGTAATTGGTATCCCGTACTCAAAGAACTAATCAGAAAGGGGAATCAACACTCTCCTACCAATAAAAGGGGAATACTACCCCGGGCCGAAGCCCGGATAATGAAACAAATGTAATCAAGCTATTCAAGAGTCCGGAGTAGAAACACTTACAGAAAAAATGGAGAACAAAGAATCTGAAAAGTCTGAACCACTGAAATTCGAAGTGCAAGAGAGCAGCAAATCAAAAACCAAGTAAGGATTGGCATTTCACACCCCCGTATGTGTGTGTATATATATATATGTATATATATATGTATATAATTAATTTATTATAAGGAAATGTATTTACATATATTATTAGTGCTTAAATTTTTTTATTCATTTCATATATTCAAAAGTTTAATAATTAATTATAATAATTTAATTATATCTTTTAGTACAAATAAAAATTAATTCGAAATATTTGTTAGAGTAGGTCACTGAATTTAAAATATACATTATATATCATAATTTAGCAAATTAATTTTATTATGAAATTTTTTACAAAATGTATAAAAATTATTTTTTTAATAAAAATAGAAATCCCCGATTCCCCGTGGGGATCCCTTTTCAGGGCGGGGATCGGAGCGGGGTTCGGGGAGCGGGTAGTGGTTCGGGGATCGGGGAGCGGGTAGTGGTTCGGGGATCGGGGGCGGGGATTGCACTCCCCGACCCCGAAGTGACCCGATGCCCATCCCTAAAACCAAGTGAAGACGCAAATGATGGTGACAAACACTATTTATAGGTGAAAAACTCAACCGCCACGACATGTGGCACCCCGCAATTTGCCAAAAGTTCGAAAATCCGGAAAAACACAAAAAATGAAAATTTTTCAGCAAAAATTCAAAAGCCACAGCATTCCTAGCCCCGGAGGGTGTACTTTCATACACATCCCGGGTCTAGGAGGCAACCAAAGCGAAAACTTTTCTTTTTATCCAAAGCAATGAAGCTTTGGACTTGGGAAGAAACCACTACACTCCTAGCCACGGAGGGTGTACCTCAATAAACACCCCGGGCCCGGGGGGCAACAATAGCTAAAATTTTTCTCCCAAGTTACCCAAAGCATTGAAGCTTTGGGCGTAGGAATAAACCACTACATTCCTAGCCCCGGAGGGTGTACTTCAAGACACACCCCGGGTCGGGGTGTAGTAAAAGTTCAAAATTTCTCCTCAAAGCTGCACTACATCATATTCACCACTACTCCCCCATCCGAAGAATCCACATGAGAGAGTGGGGGGCAAATGATAGGCTAGAAATAGCCCAAGTCCAATTTAGCCCAACTTTGGGCCTAAACCATAAGCAACAGGCCCAACTTGTGAGAAGAGGAGGAACCCAGCCCAGGCCATTGGGCCCGGATCGGGAGTAGCCACCACACATGGATGACACGTGGCCTCTAGCCCAGACTAGGGGATCCTAGATTGGTGACATCTAGCACACGTGGGACTTCAGATCAGGAAACCTCCCTATACCTGGTGGTGACCAGCACTAAATGCCAATGATTGGCATATGCCAATCATGTCTAGAACGATCCCTACACACTTTGGTCACCATCTTCTCACTAGGGACACGATTCCAGCATCCCAGCGATTCAGGAGCCTGTACCCTCAGATCCAACGGTCATGAATAGAGGTAACATTCCCCAAACCCTATGCCTAGGGCTATAAATACCCCTAAGAAATAGGGTTTAGGGGTTGGTCATTATTACACACCTACACGCACTTATTATTCTTGTGATACTCGCTTGATTACTTTCTTCCAAAGCCAACTCTTATTCTCACGCCGGAGGCACCTCGGGGCCAAACCCCCCCTCCGGTGTTGTTTTGCAGATACCCCACCGTAGCTACACCACTTTCGAGACAGGAGTTTGCGAGGAAGAACCCGGTCAAGTTTCAGAGTTATCAATAATAGTAATAATGGATGGTGGAGCACATTGAACTGGGTGTGTGTATGTTTAGTATGTGGTGTTGACGAGAGTAGATGGAGAAGCATAAGCATGCATTCCAATAATTTAAGCAATGTCAAGCAATTCAAGAGCAATCTGCCACCACAAACGTACCCTCCTCTTTCAAGTTGAAAAATAGCATATAAATCTTGCAAATTAGATCAAGAAAAAGTTCGACAAAATAGTGTACTCAGTCAGAGAAGTTTACATAAATAATCAGAAAAATATATGGGTGATCAACATGGGTTCCTCCGGTGACAAGAAGACGGTTATTGTTAGGATGTTGGTAATTTGTCTGGTTACGATGGGATCACCTGTTAATGAGGTGAAGGCTGGTTTTGACTACATGCAAACCTGAAAAGATGCCAGCATAGATTCCAAAAATGCAGGGAAGTTAGCCCCTAACTTATTCGATACTTGTATAAATGCATGTCCTGCTGAGTGCCAACACTTTGAAGGAGGACACGGAAAGTAAAATTGTAATAAAAAGGATCATTAGAATGGTCGGGGTCCTGCTCAGACTCGCAGTCACTCCAATTAGATCCGATTCGTGCTTAATTTTTCGACATTTTTCTTGTAATCCTAGCTATCAAAGTCTCGTCACTTCCTACTTGTATTAGTCATAACGTCATCCTTTATATATAAGGATTTTTTTACTTAACTTCTGACATTATGGTTAAATAAAACTTGTTCTATTTCTGATTGTCCTGGGTAATATATGCAGTCATGTGACATGTGCATGGATACACGCGTACGGAACATATCTATGAGTCCGAGCGGAACTAGAAGCAGGTTTGTCAATGAAGACGAAGTGGAGTTTCAGATTGATTCGATTCGATCTTATCCAATATATATATATATATATATCTTAATAAACTTATAAAGTTTTTCGCAACGTTCCTAAAATTTCTTTTTATGTAATGAATAGAACTTTTAGTGCGGTTTGACAGTTTGAGGAGTCTTGTTCTAAAAACTAAGCTTCCAAGTCTTTAGATGTTGCCTACTGAAAAAAATTCTCTCAACATGGTCCGTTATACAGGACATTTGTAGTCTTCACACACAGATTCTTAAACTTTTATCGTTCCCGTTATCATTAAAGTATCTTTTTATGAATAACAACACGATATGAAATAGGGATCAATAAAAAAATTCCTTCTAAATGAAATAGGGATCGATAAATAAATGCCTTCTAAATGAAATAGGGATCGAGAAATAAATGCCTTCGATAATAAAAAAAAAAAAAAGACATATATATGAGTGATAGAAAATGGTCGAAAATGAAAGAAAAAGGAAGATTGCTAAATAAGATGGGGTTATTAACACATTGGCCCTCGAAATTTTAGCGTTTATACACACGAATTCTCAAAGAAAAAATGTACCTCCTTATCACTTAAGTATGCTCTTTGTACATCTCGACCCTATTTCCGTTCAAACTGGCCAAAAATTTAAAATCGGCAAATACGGTAAGGGTAAAATAGTAATTTTTACTTTTTTTTTGTAATGTTGCATAAACGAATGAAAATATTGATCCTTGGATCAGATCAACTTTCGGTTATGATGTATACTAGTTGACTAAGCCACGCTTCGCGTCGGCCTTGTAATATTTTTTTAAAAATAATTCAAAATATAAATTTAAGAAAGAAATCGAAAATAAAATATCTATAAATAAATTAATGAACAAAATATTGTACAAATTTCAATATATGTAGACAACTAAAAACTATATACTTATATTTTATGTCAATTTTGTATCACGTTTTCTTAGGCCGACACCCGTTGTAATAAATACATATAAGTCGCGTTTCGAGACAGATTTGTAATATTTTTTAAAAAAATTCAAAATATAGACTATTTAAGGAAGAAATCAAAATATCTATAAATAAATTAGTGAACATAATATTATACAAATTTTAATAATATATATATATATAACAAAATAATTATATACTTATTTTTTACATCGATTATGTATCACGATTTCTTAGGCCGACATCCGTTGTAATAAATACATTTAGATAAAAAAGCAGATTTGATTGAATTAATTAAAAGAAGGCGTTGTAATATCATGATCAAAAATAATGAGAAGATAATAACGACAAATTAACAATTAACAATAAATAAATAAAGAGGGAATAGTAAAAGTTCAAAGCCAAGTTTCATTAGTGCTTCTACTTCTCAAACAGAGAAAAATCTCCTAATTTTTGTTCACACGATCAGGTGTTTCTGTACCGAGATTACTAACAAAAAAAATACAAAAGGCAAAGTAAAAAACAACTATTGGTTACTAATAATCGATGATTATAATTAAAATTGTAACAAATCATAAATTTAAAAATAAAACGAAGAAAACAAATATTAAATCAATAAATTCAAACATTTAAAACCAACAAAAAAAACAATCCGAAAATCACTAAAAAAAAGCCATGTACATTGAGAATTAAACAAAATAAGTATGAATAAATAAAACTAAAAGAAAATGGACGCATGAACATAAATTTCTCCTTCATTACTTGCTCGTACATCTGGAGTGCTTGCTCTATCTGCATTATTAAAGAGATCAAATACAAAATAAGAATGAATAAATAAAACTAAAAGAAAATGGACGCATGAACATAAATTTCTCCTTCATTACTTGCTCGTACATCTGGAGTGCTTGGTCTATCTGCATTATTAAAGAGATCAAATACAAAATCAGAAACTATTTACTATGTTCAGGTAGAGATAGAGAAGAATGCAGAATATAAAAACAAGCAAAAAAGAATACATTAAACATGGTCCAAATATATAGGAGCACAAAAGTATAGAATAAACATGCTTCAAAAGTATAATATTCCTTCGAAATTGAGCAACAAAAATAGGAGCTAGTGTTGAAACTCGTGATCCTATAGAAAAATATCAATATCTCTTGCAGCAAGCAAAACAGGGATGGGGAAGTTGCGCTAATACTTTCAACTATTATATAAGAACCATGTGCAAAGAGGTACCCATAATTCTACTTCTACTAGGCATATTTTCCACCCAAAAACTGGACTTGGAAAATAAAGGGAAAAAAAACTGCACGGTGACATTAATTTTAAAAGCCGAAAACTACTGCTGATTGAACATGTAATCAGGAACCAACATGTAACATGGTCTTCTTATTATAGTTCTGAATTTGCATTTATCAGCTGCCTTTCATTGTTTATATTCTTAAGTGTTATGCAGAAAGCATCCCTCTGTTGTTTTAATTGAAGAGGCTTGATTTTGTTAAAATTCACAAAACATATTTAATAGCATCACTGTAATGAAAAGAAACTTTGTATTTACATGAGAGTGTCAAAGAAAGCTTTAAAATACTTGAAACCTATGTATGCCAACTTCACTCTTTCATAGGCCATGTGAGGAGAATGCTAAAATCTCTGAGAATTACAGCCATTTGGAAATATGAAGGAAGCCCGGTGCTGGACTTACCATAGACCTATTTGTATTTGGTGTTGATGTAATATTTGTGTATAAATTCGTTCGCAAGGAAGGACTACTGATTCAAGCTTAAGTTTTAATCTCTTAATGTCAAGAAATGTGAGAAATAATTGGTGTGTTTGTTATTAACTAAAGTAAACTAATTATAAGCAAGTAAAACTAAGATTTATCGATGAGGAAAAGCAATCCAAGAACTAGGGTTCTTCAGTTAGTTCGATGATGTTGATGTAATGCGATATCTGCTTCTCGTACTTTGCTAAAAACAATTCTTCTAAATTTTATAATGTTCTCTCCCAAGATACAATATAATGCATACAACTATACCTCAAAAGTCACTCCCATGATCAATTGAAATACAATTATAAACTATTAAGACCCAAGAATTATAAGTTTCATAGTCCTCTTATTAATCTCCTGATTCAATAATTGAACTATGTCTACCAAATCATGAACAAGAATTATGACTCCTCTTCCAATTCATCATAATCCCTATAAATACAATTAAAGGTTAGCTACTCCCTTAATTGGGTTAATCCCTCAATGATAGATTAGCAAAGTAGAGATTTCACTCACAATCAAATAAACATATATCACCAACGAATACTACCTAATTCTCGGATTAGAGAATTAGTTAACCATGCTAGAATAAGAAAACAAGCATATATTAATGGGCAAAATCATTGTTACAAGAAAATAGAGTGAAGAAAATACAACTTGAAGAATCTCTTAAAGCTTGGATGTAATCCCTTCAATCCTTGCTCTCTAATCCTCTCTCTAAAGTGTTTCTCTCTCTCTCTCTCTCTCTCTCTCTCTCTCTCTCTCTCTCTCTTATCGTACGTTATCGATAAAAACCCTAATAATCACCTATATAGCTGAATGGGCTATTTTAAGTGTTTTAAAAGTTGTAAAAATATGTTACAAGACCAATAAAGAAAGCCTTAAAATTCCAATTTCCGTCAGACCTCAGGGCCTTGAGATTCAGAGTAAAGGCCTTCGGTTTCGCTGTTGTTCAGGTAAAGGCCTTGTAAAGGCCTTGACTTCTTCAATGAAAATTTCTAAACATCTTCTTGCCTCTAACCAAAACATTCCTTCTTCGTCGCATATCTTCCAACGATCCTTCCTATCGTCTAATGCCTACAATCACCAAGAAAATGTAGAGTATCACCATTCAAATAATCAACCACGACTACTATTAATCAAGGACAATTTCATTACAAAACAAGTAGAAATGAGGTTATATTTGATATAAAAACTTGTATATATCCAACGTGTATCATTTGGATATTTACAGTGTATCGCCTTTTGTTTGTTCTTTATATACTGGTTTTACAACTGTCATACAAAATACAAATACATGTAGATTATATATTGGTTATGCATGTGACTAGAGTACTATTTTTTCTATTTCATCTTACTGGGATTTATAGGTGGCCATACTTGGTTATTTTTCCTTTTACTTTTTGTTTCTTCATGTTTTCTTCTCCTTTCCTACAGGACTAGGACCTATGGTTTTCTGAACTTGTCTACCTATGTGCGTAAATTTGATATTTTATACATTCACAAGTTTTTCTTTTTTGAGTTACTTTTTGGTAAATATATAACCTTTTGGGTGGATATTATATTTTTACACTTATATGCAGAGTATATTTTTGGGTCGTACTATTCTTTCTTTCCATCATAGTCGCGGAATGCCTAATTTTCCGTTTGAAAACTGTATCCTGCTTTGCTATTTTTATAGATTTAGACTTGTGAATATGACAAAGCATATGATGATGCCAAAGTACACCTAAAGGAACAACATTCTTATAAATAAAGCACTTTGACTGAATAATGTAACAAAGAAAGCAAAAATAAAGTGAAGGCCCAAAGAAAAAAAAAAACAAAGTAGTCATACTCTGTACTATAACAACCATACATGCTTGAAATTTACAAGGTTTAAAACATGGAGTACTGCTACATTGTTAACAGTAAGTTCATGGAATGCAAGGCATAAACCTGTGAAATCTGAGTCCTGGAATTATTATGCACATAAAACTGAATTAACCAGGTCATCCTATTTATCATGCATCTTTACTTAAAAACTGAGTTAGGCATTTGACGTTTACACTTCATGGCATATTAAAACTGGATCACTAGATAAAAAGAACCCCAAGCAGCCAAGACCACTAACTGCAACTCTTAAGTAATCTAATTACTCCATTTTGAACATCTGATAGCATAGTTGTCATAAATGTAGTGATTACAATGAATCAAACAGTATAGTCCTTCAATTTTATTGGAACTTTTTTTATCCTAAAGCCTCGTCCTCGTGTCTGACTTGGCAAAGTATTGGCCTTTGGCTGATTCTTCACAGCCTTCTTCTTTGTAGCCAACTTTCGCTCGGTTTCCTGCTCCGCTAGTTCCTTCCCGCGGGAACAAAGAATTTCCATCTACAAAAACAAATTATTAGCAAGCCATCAATAAGCTAAATCTATTTTTTTTTAGCTATCAAAAAGTGTATCGACTTACCCGAACAAAGTGAGCTATCAAATCGTCCCAAATCTCAACATGCTGATGTCCCTCTGGTATAGGATGCGACTGCATGGCCTCTTCCACTTCAGACCAGTCATATATCCGATGTCTCACAGTCCACAGATGATATATAAAAAAATGTAAAATGAATGTGAGTCTTGCACTTTATTATTATTCTGATTCAATTCTAATACCTTAATACTGTTAGAAAATGGAGTTTTTAGAGCATAAGTATTTTATGTTCTTGATGTTAATTTCGAATTTTAATGATTGGAAATTGTTCCTTGCTATGGGGACTTAAATTTTCATATATGGGTCTAAATAATTTTCTTACTGAAATCCATAGAGAAATAGAGTTAAAGTTAGTAGTTTGAAAAAGCTTAAAATAAGAATGTGTATTTGTCCCACATTAAAATAAATAAAGGGGGTTGTTAGCTTTATATAAAATCACACACATGGGTAGTATACAACTACTAAGGTGTATGATGGTGCATGGTGTTATTGTGTGCTTCACGCGCAGGAGACCTGGGCGAGGAATTTTATTTATGTGTGATTTAATATTTTAATTAAAATATATTTATCAATTGGGCTGGGCTGGATCAGATTAATTCAACTATTAAATCTGATGATGGAATACATTAAAACTGAAATGTGGATAAAGCTGACTGTTACGATTTATTTATTTTTTAATTGACCGTTTTGTTTTATTAAATCGGACGTTTCATTTTATTAAATGAAATGGGTAGTTACGAAATGTGGATAAAGCTTGTCTCATATTCATCTACAAAGCTTCTGTCCGCATTCAACACCGCGTTCCACACCGCATTGCCATGGAGCTCTTGAAACTAGTAACACAATAAATTATTAGAATCATACCATTAAAGGAAGTTAGAGCAAGGCCATGCATTCTGTGAAAATATCAAAATTGCAAAAGCGGCCGATGCAGGACAAAATTTCAAAAGATAGAATTATCAAACAAAAACACTAAATGATAAACTTTGGGAGTATTAATCGCAGAAAATCCCCCGAAGGGTTTCCCAATCGCACAAGGAAGAAAGATACCTTGAATCGCAGCCAAAAACAGGCATAAAATCGCAGAAAATTGATTGGCCTCTTAAGAATTTGTAAAAAATATTGATTTAAAACAATTTACATGAATTATTTGCCGGAAAAATGCTCTCATTATATATCTAAAGTTTTGATAATCTTAAAAATATCACAAACATATATAAATAAAAATTATAATACGATTGTAATCTGTACGATCAAAAGTTATAATATTAAATATAACTTAATAACGTTTTTTAAAACCGACACCCCTCTCATAACATACATGTTCAATAATAGTGTAAAAATTTATTTAATTTAAATATTAATTTAGTTCGACATATATAATGAAATAACGGGTATTTAACTTTTTAATCAATTTAAACTCAGATAAAATGGTGGGTTTTATTTAATTTAATCGGCTTGATCATAAAAAATGTGTAATTTATTCATGTGCATAAGTAAAAATCTGTCTGTATTATTTGTATACAGATTCCAGATATTAAACAAAAATATGTAGACTTCCATAATTTATTATAATTTCCACAATAATTGATAATAAAATTGTTTAAGAAGTTAAGATCGTCTGTTTTACAATTATCCGAAAATAAATTGCAATGATCTTGAATAGGAAAGGAAAAATAATGCAATGTACACAATTTTAAGTCGTTATTTTACCTTAAAAAAATTAAATATATATATAATTAATATTTAATATTGAAATAATAACTATAATGTTCAAATAAAGTTTGTGATATGGGCTGAAAATAAGCCCTAAAGACACATTTAATATGGCATTAATTAGACCCAGCATGGTCCAAACGTGGGACCCGTTAATGAGGTCAGAATCCCTATTTTAATATTAATTTCATAATTAATATTGGGGGAAATAAACAACTCAGCAATAAGAGTTGGATAAGGATATTATCTCCATCAGACTTAGCCACCAAGGCATCCAATTCGATATGGAAACTGATTCCTACAAGGAATAGATCTAGAACCTTCCTCAAAGACTTGTCCACCAAGTCTCTGACTCCTACCATAATTCTGAGGCTCCTACAGCCTATATAAAGGGTCTGACCCCTCATTCTTAGAACTACGTTTTTTGGCTTGATCTTTGATATTCATCAAAGTACGTAGGCATCTTGTGAAGGCAGATTCAGCCACGAGCACGAGAGCAGCCATTAAAGTACGAAGCTCACACACCTTTGTATTAAATACACAAACCCTAGCCGCAATACTAGTAACCTAGTTTTTATTCCACAACATTTGGCGTCGTCTGTGGGAAGACAACATCAACCATGGTTCAAACACGAAGAACAACATCAACTGAGGCTGTACCCCTTAACTCTGCTCCACCAGCCACTTCTGGTCCGCTTATCGTTACTGAGGAAGGACAAATACTCCCATCAACAGGGGCGGTCATTCAACCTCTGCCCACTCAGCCCCCAGGGACGACTCCCCATGTAGAACGGACCCTCCCGGTGACTGTCCATCAAGGCCAAGAAACTAACCCTCTTCAGATGGTGGTTTCTCCTCTTGGTAACGTTGATCGCACGCTACCCCCGGGGGTACAGATCCATACTACGGATCTCCCTTTGAATACCAACCCGATGTATGGGCTGCCTAATTATCCCCCCCCCCCGACGAAGGGAACCTGGACCAAGCGGTCACGCCTTACAGATCCGGGATCGAGAATATGATGACTACTCTGGTCCCTATACTGATGATTCATCATCAACTGAGGATGATGATCGAGATGAAGCCCCGAGGAGGCGACGTGCTAGCAAAGAACCTCTAAGAAGGACACGAAGAATCCATGATGGACTCCCCTTGACAACTGCTGAGAAAATCAAGGCTTATGAGGCTGAGATCTTAAAATTGAAGGACGATATTGCAAGAGAACAAGATAGATTGAATCAAACTCAGCCTCCTCCAACTGCAGAGAGGATTCCCATTATAAATTTGGAGAGGCCTTCAAGAAGGCAAAGAAGGGCTGATACCTGAACCGAAAAATCGACAAGGGTGGAGACCCCCAGAAGCAACCCCAAAGATCTAATGCCACTTGGGGACCCTGATGACCCCACACCTCCGTTTACTGAGGAGGTGATGAGTGCCAATATCTCAAGGAAATTTAAGATGCCGACTATTAAGGCCTATGATGGAACGGGCGATCCCGCAAACCATGTCAGGACATTCTCAAACGCACTGCTGCTGCAGCCTGCTAGTGACGCCTTAAAGTGTAGGGCGTTCCCTCAAACTCTGTCGGGCATGGCTCAAAGATGGTATAGCCGCCTTCCTGCAAACTCAATTGGCTCTTTTAAGGAGTTGAGCGCTGCCTTTATCAGCCAATTCATTAGTGGGAGAATTCACGAGAAAAGTTCTGCATCCCTTATGTATGTGGTGCAGGGGAAGAATGAGAACTTGAGGGATTATCTCAAGCGATTTACCAAAGAGACGTTGAATATCACTGATCTGGAAAATAAGGTGGCCATGGTAGCCCTGGAACACGGAACCACTGACCTCTTCTTTAAAAGGTCCTTGGCAAAACATCAACCTGAAAACATGGCCGAGCTCCAGAGAAGAGCCGATAAATATATCAAGGCTGAGGACAGCGTGAAGAAGGAAACCACGGGAGGAAATGGCAAGGGTTCTAATGATTCAAAGAAACGAAAGCCAGAGCAAGAGTACGACGCTAGGGACAAGTATCCCCGGGCTGGCAAGGATTCTGAGTCATCACCCAAGAAGGGTTTTGGACCGAGGTTTTCTGATTACGCAAGGCTAAACGCTCCTAGGATTCAAATTTTGTTAGATATTGAGAAGGATAAGGACTTTCGTTGGCCTAAGCCACTCAGGGGTGACCCCGAAAAGAGAAACAAAGATCTGTATTGTAGATTCCATAGGGATGTGGGACATGACACAGATGATTGCAGACAGTTAAAGGATGAAATTGAATTTTTAATCCGGAAGGGAAAGTTGAACAAATTCACCAAGGGTGAAGATCGTGGAGCCCAGAAAAGGGATTATGATAGAAGAGACAATGATATTAGGGATAACGATCGTGATCGAAACCCACAGCCTCGAGGACCAGTAATCAATATGATTTGGGGAGGACCAACAGCGGCCGGCACTACTCGAAACTCTCGAAATGCCTATGCCAGAGAAGTGATGAACATCGTAGGAGAAGCCCAGAAGCGTGCTAAGACTGAGATAGTGATTGGTTTTGATGATTCAGACCTTGAAGGGGTGAAATTCCCCCATGACGACCCGTTGGTCATAACTCCTGTAATTGGAAACTCAGAAGTGAAGCGGGTCCTGATAGACAATGGAGCCTCTGTTGATATCTTGTTTCATGATGCCTTTGTAAAAATGGGGTACACTGACTCTCAATTGACCCCGACTAACATGCCTATCTACGGGTTTAACGGAGTTGAGTCCAAGGTTGAAGGGACCATTCAGCTAGCCGTGACAATAGGGCAAGAACCTAAGGAAGCCACCCAGATGTTGAACTTTCTAGTGATTAAGGCTACCTCGACGTACAATGCAATCTTGGGGAGGACCGGACTTCATGCGTTCAAGGCTGTTGCCTCTACCTATCACATGAAGGTCAAATTTCCAACCAGGAATGGTGTTGGGGAACAAAAAGGAAATCAGAAAATGGCCAGGAGTTGCTATGTGGCTGCTTTGAGAGCTGATGGAACCGGGGGCAGGTACTCCCGATTGAAGACATGGATGTCCGTGGTGATGATGAACACCGAGGAAAGCCAGCAGAGGACTTAATACCTATCCCTCTGGAGCTAGGCGACCTAGAGAAGGTGACTTATATAGGAGCCTCTTTGAAAGAACCCCTGAAGGGCAAGTTGATAGCATTCTTACAAGAAAATAGTGATGTTTGCCTGGACAGCAGCTGATATGCCAGGGATTGATCCCCAACTCATAACTCATAGATTGAATGTCGACCCTAATCGGAAGATAATACAGCAGAAGAAGAGGAATTTTGCTCCGGAAAGGCAAGAGGCCATTAAGCAAGAGGTGGACAAACTCTTGGAAGCTGGGTTTATTGAAGAGATTCAATTTCCAGAATGGTTGGCTAACCCTGTGATGGTCAAGAAAGCCAACGGTAAGTAGAGGATGTGTATAGACTTCACCGACTTGAATGATGCATGCCCTAAGGATTGCTTCCCTTTACCAAGGATAGACATGTTAATAGATGCCACAGCAGGACATGAGATGTTGAGCTTCATGGATGGGTTCAGCGGCTACAATCAAATTAAGATGCATAAGGATGACATCCCAAAGGTATCTTTCATAACTGACTTTGGTGTTTTCTGCTATCTTGTTATGGCGTTCGGTCTAAAGAACGCAGGAGCTACTTACCAACGATTGGTGAATAAGATATTCGCCCATCTGATTGGAAAAACCATGGAGGTCTATGTCGATGATATGCTGGTTAAAAGCTTGGTCAAGGTGGACCATATTGAACACCTCAGAGAGGCATTTGAAGTGCTGAGGCACCACAAAATGATGTTGAATCCAGCCAAGTGTGCCTTTGGCGTTGGATCAGGCAAATTTTTGGGTCTGATGGTTTCCAAGAGAGGCATAGAGGCCAACCCTGACAAGATCAAGGCGATCTTAGATATGGAACCCCCACGCTCTATAAGAGATGTGCAGAAGTTGACAGGCCGGGTAGCGGCTTTAGGAAGATTCATCTCCAAGTCTGGTGATAAATGCTTGCCTTTCTTTCAAGCATTGAAGAAGGTGAAAAATTTTGAGCGGACACCTGAGAGCCAAGAGGCCTTTGAGCAACTGAAAAAGTACATGGTTGAAGCCCCGTTGTTGACCAAACCAAGCCCTGGGGAGACTCTTTGTCTATACCTGGCGGTATCTGAACAAGCCCTAAGTGCTGTCCTCATTCGGGAAGAGGAGAAAGTCCAGAAACCTATTTACTATGTGAGTAAAGTGTTGCATGGGGCTGAGTTGAATTACTCACCCATAGAAAAGTTTGCTTTGGCATTAGTAACTGCCTCGAGGAAGTTGCGGCCTTACTTCCAGGCACATAAGATTCAAGTTCTGACAAACCAGTAGTTGAGAAACATATTGCATAGCCCTAAGGACAGTGGAAGGCTAATCAAATGGGCGATTGACTTAGGAGAGTTTGATATCACGTACAAGCCTCGGACAGCCATCAAGGCTCAGGCATTGGCTGACTTCGTGGTTGAATGCACTATTAACAACCAAGAAGTCGGGGGGCAAGAGATAGTGACTACCCCTGGGCAAGAGAAAAAAGAAGAGGAACTTACACCTGATCTGAAGGAATATTGGGTGCTCTATTTTGATGGAGCATCAAAAACAAAATCTAGTGGTGCAGGTTTGGTTTTGCAAAGCCCCGATGGGTTCACAGTTGAGTATGCTTTAAAGTTGGATTTTCCTACTACCAACAATGAGGCGGAGTATGAGGCATTAATAGCTGGTTTGGGTTTGGCTAGAATCATGAGGGTCAAAAATCTCAAAGTTTGTGGAGATTCAAGGCTTGTGGTATCACAAGTAAATGGTGAATTCGAGGCTAAGGACGAGACTATGGCGAAATACCTGAGAGTAGTAAAGGCTGTTATGTCTCAGTTTGAGGAGTGCTATGTTGAGCACATTCCGAGAGAAGAAAACATTAAGGCCGATGCCTTGTCTAAGTTCGCTTCTTCCGAGATAGAAAATTATGATGGGAGTGTCTACTTTCAGGTCTTGAAGGCCCCGACCGTTAACTCAAAGTTAGTGGCACCAATCGATATAGGGGGCTCTTGGATAGATCCTATCAAGGCACACCTTGAGACCGGGTGGCTCCCAGACAATGCCTTGGAGGTACGAAAACTTTCAGTAAGGGCATTGATATACACTTTGATTGAGGGCATTCTGTACAAAAGGTCGTTTGTCATCCCATACTTGAAGTGTCTAAGGCCTCAAGAGGCAAGAGAAGCATTGGAGGAAGTTCATGAAGGGATCTACTTGATATACTTGGGAGGAAGTATATCCATCCCCCACATCGCAAACGGAATGGGAGAGAAGCATTGGAGGAAATTCATGAAGGAATAGTAGAAGGAATGATCCTCTAACCGGTCATCATCCCTGGAGGAAGGTTCTATCCACTACATCCTCCTGGAGGAAGGTTCCATCCACTACATCCTCCTTTGGCAACTCATGGGCCGAAATAAAATAATGAATGTTGGACAATGCTGAACATAGCCACTGCTCACTTTGTTGTAATCCCCATTATAAACAAACCATTTATCCATTTATTCTGGAAGATACCATTTCACATTTCCATTTCGATTTCCATTTCACATTTCTCATTTCCATTCATATATCAATACCTTTAAAGTATACACAAGTTAAAACACTTTACAAGTAAATCACTTTGAAGAAAATCTGTAAGCATTTACCCTTGTCCCCTTATATAACAAAATGCTTATTAATAAAGTCTGAAATAGTTTAGAACTCAAATATTCCCAATTTATACATAATTGAAATAATAAAGAAAATAACCCTAGATAGCAACTGATACCATTCCCTTTTCATATCCCCTTTTTATCCTTATAGTGTATCACACTATCCAAATCCATATTCACATATATTATATCCATATTCACACATATTAACAATCAACCATTTTACTTGAAAATAAATAATTTATCAAGTAAAGATAAAAGAAATCTTGCCTTGATCTCTCGATTGAACAGGAATGATCCGATGATCGTCTCGTATCCCTATAGAAACGAAAAGAATCACCGTTAGAAACATATTCCACTATAACATTATTTTATTAACAATAATTCCTTGTTACCCCTCAACCCTCTTAACCACTTAACCCTAATACCATTGACAAAAAAATATATTTAACATACCATTTATATACCAAAAGTTCCAAGAACTTATCCATATTTAGACTCCGTAAAAGTTTCAGTGTTTTACACCATTTCCTTTAGAATTTCTTATCGACCACACTCGACTGTAAAATTTCTCATAAATTCTTAAATTCGAATTTGGACACAAGGTCAGTGGGTATGACTCTCTGTTCACCCTACAATATTCACCCAAAATTTCATAATTTTTAAAGGTGTTTAAGTATGGTAATTATGACCTCAAAGTTGACACAATTGAACTTTCTCAGTTTCTGAACGTCTTTCACTAAAACTCACTTTTCTTCTAACCCGTTCATTGGATTTTTACGTACTTTATGTCAAAACGATCTATGAACCAAGCTCTATCCTCTCATAACCAGTTGGTACCTCCTACTGACCTTTAATAGTTTGGGATCTCCGTCTCAAAACAGGGCAACTATATGGTTAACAAAAATTGGACATTATAACGGCTATATTTCCTCACTTTCCATATTATAACTCCTCCAAATCCATCATCCAACACATATACCAGTCCCTACACCATGTGGTCATCATACCAACCATGGTTACAAGCACATACCACTTCCATTTTCAATCAACTCAACTTATAACACACATATAATCATAGTTTCATGACTTATACAAACTTATCCACTAAACTAACCATAATCCATCATAAACTTGTTGGTTCGAAAACTAACTGCGCAAGTGTACGCGGTCACAAGTAAAATAATAAATTCAATCCCACGAAGACTTGGTGTTTGTTCAGAAATAATGTTTAAGCAACGACGTATGATTAAACAACAAACTGCTTGAATAAATATAAAAAGGGGGTTTTGTTGTATTTTTCTAATTGATTAATTAAATTAGTAATATTAAATAATTCAAACTACTTGATTTAATTAAATGAGAATTTATATGTGAGAAAAACATGGGATTCTAATTTCATTATTTATTTCATTTAGAATTGATGCCTTAAATTCAAAGTAATTTTGATAATTTACGAAAGCTAGTCGGGAACACGAAACTAACATAAGCGCCTTTCAGCCTTAACTCATATCAAACCACACGAACATCCACTTAAAAAGATAGAAGTCGCGAGGACACCTTTTATGCTTAGACCCTATATGTCTATAAGATTTGAAAACATAATTGATTTACGAATAAATTCCTTTATTATGACTACATAGGGTGATGTGATCCAAAATCCTACCACTTATCGTAAATGTACATGACAATTACGAACCTATGCTAACATGACAAATTCTAAATTCCTAAATCCACTTTCGCATTCATTAGGAATTAATAATTTAGATGTTAGCTACGCATCTAATAAATTAAGCGCAACCACATTAGGCAATCTGAATTTTTATCATAATACAAATTATTAAGGCATCGAATTACTAAATTACGTAAATAAATCCATTAGAATCCCATGACGGCGATTAGTTCATAATCGAACGGATCGTCATCATGGGATTAAATGAAAACATCATAATAATAAAGAAAACTAAATTAAATATTGCGATGAATTAAATATGAAATTACAAGAGTTTAGAAAGTAGAACCGAAATAGCTTCCAACGAAAGAGGGCAGCACTCCAAATAATTCCCGTAAAATCTTCAACCAAAATAACACTTATACTAAATTTGCAACAAAGCTTAATATTACAAAGAACTAGAGAGAATACAAGAGAGGATTTTGCTCTCTAAATTGGTGTCTTTGAAACTTAGAATCTACACCTATTTATAGCAAAAATTAGCACACCAAATTAATAAAATAAAAAATGAAAAAAATAAAAATAAATAAAACACAGCAAAAATTTGCCGAAATTAATCCCACCAGAACCAGCACTAGACTTTAAAACTCAGCCGAAAGCATTTGTATTAAAACAGTTATATTATATGAATGTTGCCACTCTGAAAACCAGTCACGGGGGGAGGAAGTGTGCAGGCCACGCACGGGTTTTTCTGCTGCTTTTCCGGCGCGTGTGCGCTACGCGCACACAAGCGTGTCTGACCAATCCCGAAGGCTTTC
This sequence comes from Saposhnikovia divaricata, assembly GCA_036435485.1. NCBI lineage: Eukaryota > Viridiplantae > Streptophyta > Magnoliopsida > Apiales > Apiaceae > Saposhnikovia > Saposhnikovia divaricata. The sequence goes on along the minus strand of CM071595.1, from coordinate 59,544,277 downwards.
TGCACGCCAGCCAGTTCACTACATTTGCAACCTTTCTTTAGCTAATTGATTTGTTTAATCAATTGATTAAATCCGCCGACCAGCCCTTCAACTATTTTTACAAAAACATTTATAACAACTTGCTGACTTGTTTTGATTATATAGCACGATTCCGAAAAGAAAATGCTTTTAACCCGCATAGCTTATAATCTTTAATTAATAAATAATTAATTTAATCCAGAAATTATAAAAATAAATATCTAATATTATTAGATATTTAAAAATATAATTTCCTAATTAAGTAAAATATTTATTAATATAAATAAATCCTTAAGTGATATATGATCTTTATGATCATATTTTCTTTACATTCTTAGTTTATTTTGCATGAATTTGGATTGTTATTTAATTAATTTTTATGTTTTATTGTAGGAAAAAAGGATTTCTTATAATAGAAGGATTGTGGCTGAAATTGCAATAATTTGAAGGAATTCTAGCAAAATTCGGATTTTCGGATCAGCTTGCGCGGTGTTCACTGTTTTGGCTATAACGGGAGCTCCGGATGTCAGAATGAGGTCCGTAAGCAGTCGTTGGAAAGCTTGAGAGAAGACCTTTAATTCGAATATGGTCTCAGATTTTATTAGTGTTCCAACCTGTCCAGAAAAAGGCCAGAAGCAGTCAGCTCGAATTTCTTACTTTGGAATCCTACTCTATTAAGGAAACTTCTTTGTTTTATTATTAAATAATTAAATAATATTATTAGTTAGTTAGAGAGGAGTTGTATATGATATATATTCAGTAGATAAAAAAAAAAGTCACGTACATGACTTTGGGGGGAGAGCAGTTACAGACAGACAACATAGAGATACATCACGAGGAAGAAGAACGAGGAGAAAGTGAGAAGAGAAGCCTTGGAAGAAGATCAAATCCTAGAGTTTTTATCTTCTTTTCCTTACTTTTCTTTGTTGTAAACTTGAAACCATGTCTTCATCTTTGTGTATAGTACTCTTGGTTGTGATGTTAAACTAATACTCTTTCTAAGCCTTTAATGGATACTTGTGTTATAATATAAGTTGTTCTTCAATTCTCTAATTATGGTGTTCATTACAATTGCTTATATGAATTTGTGTTTAATGCCTTTCAAGGAATGATCAACCTTGGAATTGATTTAGCAAATTAGGTTGACTTGGGAAAGAAAACCTAATTTAAGGCATAATTTGTATAACTTGGGATTGGTAATATGCTAATTTGTGTTTAAGATAGGAATATACTTAAACACCCTAGGTAGTCAATTAAGGTGGAGTTTAATACTGTTCTAAGACTTAAATTCTTCATAGGAATATGGGAATTAGTTGATGAATTAGAATCACTTGAGATTCGGAAGGTCCTTGTGATTAGTTTAAAATCTTTGACTAGCAATTGGAGCACTAAACTAGAGAACAAAAGAGTAACTTATTGAAGAACATAAGTTGAAATTAAAGGCCTAGTTTCATAAATCTTGGAATATTAATTGTGTTTGCTTAATATTTAGTGTTATAGTTGATGTTTTTAAACCTCTTGTTATTTTGACTTGAATTGAAAGAACAATAGTGTGTGATAGTTAACGTCTTAGATTAGTCCTTGTGGGAACAAATTATTATACTACTTGATACGGTATGTACACTTGCATTTTAGATGTAAAATCGCTAACAAGTTTTTGGCGCCGCTGCCGGGGACTACTTTTAAGTATTTCTTTGTTAATATCATTACATTGTTTAGTATTTTAAGATCAAGTCTTTTATTGTTCTTTTGTTCTATTTTGTAGGATTTTATCGTTGTATGCGTAGACTTGGCTCATCTTCACTTCTTCCACTTGATTTGGAGATTGAGAAAACTGCAAGAAGGAATAAAAAGAAAGCTAAAGAATCTAGGAATCAATCATCCACGATGGGTAATAATAATAATCCTCCGGATCCTAATGCTCAAAGGCGTTTGCGGGTTAAGGAGTATATCATGCCTTCTTTCGATGGCATTCATTCTAGCATTGCAAGGCCGGCTATTGCAGCAAATAACTTTCATGTTGATTCAGCAACAATGCAGGCTATTAGGGATAACAGATTCAATGGTCTCTCAGCGAAATATCCTAATGCCCACTTGAGGAATTTTCTAGAGATTGTTGACAACTTCAAGGTGAATGGTGTTTCTGAAGAAGCAATCAGATTGGGGCTGTTTAGTCGTTCTTTGGATGGAAGAGCAAGTGAGTGGCTTGATTCTTTACCAAATAATTCCATCACAACATGGAATCAGCTTGTTGAGAAATTTCTTAACAAGTACTTTTCACCGGCAAAGACGGAAAGGTTGATTAAGGAAATTAAAAACTTTCAACAGTTTGACATGGAGTCTCTTTATGATGCTTACTAGAGATTTAAAGATCTCTTGCGAAAGTGCCCACATCATGGACTTTCTGATCAACAAAAGATTCGAACATTCTATAATGGTTTGACAATTCAGTGTGCCACTCAAGTTGATGGAGCAGCCAGGGGTTCTTTGATCAATCAATATCCTGAGGATGCTTTCGAGATTCTAGAGGATATTACTTCAAATAATTGTAGGGCTTATGATCGGACAAGTTCAAGGAAAGTTGCTGGTGTGCATGAAGTAGATCCTTTGACATCTTTCTCGGCTCAAATTGTTTCTCAGTTTGAAGCTTTAAATAAAAACTTGAATCTTTGTCTGTGGATAGGCATCAACCAATTCATCCAGCACATCAAGTTCCAAATGCTCCTATCTTTTGTGATATGTGCGGGGAAGGACATTCAACTCAACAATGTCTATTGGTCTATGTGGGGAATTCTAGCAATCAGCAAAACAATCCTTATTCCAACACTTACAATCCTGGTTGGAGGAATCATCCCAATTTTTCATGGAGTAATAACAATGTTAGGCCAAACATGCCATACAAGCCTAATGAACCACCTGGGTTTCAACAGAATCAAAGATAACATGAGATGGAAAAGAAGCCGACTACTGAAGATCTTTTGCTTCAATACATGCAGAAAATAGATGCTTTGATCCAAAGTCAAAGTGCTTCTATGAGAGCTTTGGAGATGCAAGTGGGTCAATTGGCTAGTGCTATCAATAATCGTCCTCATGGTTCTTTGCCCAGTGACACGGAGCCAAATCCAAAAAATGAGAAAAGGGAACATTGTAAGGTAATCACTTTGAGAAGTGGAAAGGCAATTGAAGGGAATACAAAGAAGGTTGATGATGAGGTGACTATCAAAAGTCATTCTAAAGAAGATCCTGAAAAAGTGGTGAGTGAAGAGCCGAGTATGCTCTCAAATCCTCAAGTTGTTGCATCAACACCAAAGAAGTCATTGTATCCTCCACCTCCATTCCCTCAACGATTACAAAAGCGATAGGAAGACAAGCAATTTCAGAAGTTTATGGATGTTTTCAAGAAATTATCCATTAATATTCCATTTGCTGAAGCATTAGAGCAGATGCTAAGTTATGTCAAGTTTATGAAGGATATTTTGTCAAGGAAGAGAAGGTTGGAAGAATTTGAGACCGTGGCTTTAACTGAGGAGTGTAGTGCTATTCTACAGAAAAAGCTTCCTCCAAAACTCAAAGATCCGGGAAGTTTCACCATTCCTTGCACTATTGGTACACAATACTTTGGCAAAGCTCTATGTGATTTGGGGGCTAGTGTGAATTTGATGCCACTGTCAATTTTCATGAAGCTAGGAGTTGGAGAAGTGAAGCCTACATCAGTGAGGTTACAATTGGCTGACCGATCTTTGGCATATCCAAGGGGCATAGTTGAAGATGTTCTTGTGATGGTGGACAAATTTATCTTTCCTGCCGACTTTATTGTGCTTGATATGGAAGAAGATGCAGACATTCCTTTACTTCTTGGTAGACCATTCTTAGCTACAGGAAGAACTCTCATTGATGTTCAGAAAGGAGAATTAACCATGCGAGTGCAAGATGAACAGGTGACATTTAATGTTTTTTCTGCCATGAAGTTTTCTAATGATGAGGAGAGTTGTTTTTCTTTAAGTGCTATTACAGGTGATGATGATGTGCACATGATGACACATCACACTAGGGATGCTTTAGAATTGTCTTTGCAAGAAGCAGGTGATGAAAGTTGTGAAGAAATTGTTGAATGTATCAAGGAACTCAATGCATTGCCTACTTATAGAAGACCATTTCAGAAATTTGAATCTTTTGAGATGCCCGAGAAATCTAAGGCATCTAAACCTTCCATTGAAGAACCTCCTGAATTAGAGTTTAAACAACTACCATCACATCTTAAGTATGCATTTCTTGGAGAAAATTCTACTTTGCCAGTAATTATATCTTCTACTCTTTCAAGTGAGCAAGAAGAAAAGTTGCTGCGAGTCTTGAAAGAATACAAAAAAGCTATTGGGTGGAAGATTGCTGACATTAGAGGTATAAGTCCTTCATTCTGTATGCACAAAATCTCAATAGAGGAGGGTCATAAACCTACTATTGAACATCAAAGGAGGCTTAATCCTATCATGAAAGAAGTGGTGAAGAAGGAGATCATCAAGTGGCTAGATGCAGGAATCATATATCCTATTTCAGACAGCTCTTGGGTTAGTCCTGTTCAATGTGTACCGAAAAAGGGTGGAATCACAGTTGTTGCTAATGAAAAGAACGAACTCATTCCTACCAGAACAGTCACAAGATGGAGGGTATGCATGGACTACCGGAAGTTGAACAAAGCCACAAGGAAAGATCACTTTCCATTACCTTTCATTGATCAGATGCTTGACAGACTAGCAGGTAAGGAGTTCTATTGTTTCTTGGATGGGTATTCTGGCTATCATCAAATTGCTATAGCACCGGAAGATCAGGAGAAGACTACTTTTACATGCCCTTTTGGTACTTTTGCTTTTAGAAGGGTATCATTTGGCTTGTGCAATGCACCTTCTACTTTCCAGAGGTGTATGATGGCTATATTTTCAGACATGGTGGAGCAAGGGATAGAGGTTTTCATGGATGATTTTTCTGTACTTAGTGATTCTTTTGATGCATGTTTGATGAATTTGACAAGGGTGCTGCAAAGGTGTGAAGAAACTAATTTGGTTCTCAATTGGGAGAAATGTCATTTTATGGGTCAAGAAGGAATTGTGCTTGGGCATAAAGTGTCAAGCAAGGGTTTAGAGGTTGATAGAGCTAAGCTGGAAACAATTGAGAAGCTTCCTCCACCAAGTTCAGTCAAAGGAGTCAGAAGTTTTCTTGGCCATGCAGGTTTCTATAGGCGATTCATCAAGGACTTCTAAAAAATTTCAAAGCCTTTGTGTAACTTACTTGAAAAAGATACAAAGTTTGTCTTTGATGATTCTTGTCTTGCAGCATATGAGGAGTTGAAGAAGAAATTGGTTTCTGCACCAATTATCATTGCCCCTGATTGGAATCTTCCTTTTGAGTTGATGTGTGATGCTACTGACTTTGCAGTTGGAGCAGTATTGGGGCAACGATGAACAAAATTTTTCATTCTATATACTATGCAAGTAAGACTCTGTCTGGTGCTCAACTTAATTACACTACTACTGAGAAAGAATTACTTGCTGTGGTGTATGCTTTCGAGAAATTCAGGTCATATCTTGTGGGTACCAAGGTGATTATGTACACTGATCATTCTGCTATCAAATATTTGATTGAGAAGAAGGATGCAAAGCCTCGGTTGATTCGATGGGTTCTACTTTTGCAAGAATTTGACTTGGAGATCAAAGATAGGAAAGGCTCTGAAAATCAAGTTGCCGATCATCTATCTAGGTTGGAGAACAATGAGAATTCTGATAATTCTCAAATCATTGATGATTCTTTCCCAGATGAAAAACTTATGGCTATCAACGGCAAGGGTCTTCCTTGGTTTGCTGATTTTGTTAACTATTTGGTAAGCAATATCATTCCTAATGAATTTAACTATCAGCAAAAGAAAAAGTTTTTGCATCAGGTTAAATCTTTTCTATGGGATGAGCCTTTTCTTTTCAAGCTTGGGCCGGACAATGTTCTAAGAAGGTGTGTTCCTGATGATGAGATAGAAAACATATTAAGTCATTGTCACAACTCTCCTTATGGTGGTCATTTTCAAGGTGATAGAACAGCTGCAAAGGTCTTACAATCAGGTTTTTACTGGCCTTCTCTCTTTAAAGACGCTCATGAATTTGTTAAAAGATGTGATCGTTGCCAACGTACGGGTAATATTTCTAGAAGGAATGAAATGCCTTTGAATTATATTTTGGAGATTGAATTATTTGATGTGTGGGGTATTGACTTTATTGAACCCTTTGTGATGTCATTCCGGAATCAATATATTTTGTTGGTTGTTGACTATATTTCCAAGTGGGTTGAGGCCATAACCACCCCAACCAATGATGTATCTGTGGTGCTTGAATTTCTGAAGAAAAATATTTTTACTCGGTTTGGGACTCCAAGGGCTATTATAAGTGACGAGGGTACACATTTTTGTAACAAACAATTCACATCATTGTTGTTGAAATATGGTGTTCGTCACAAGGTAGCATGTGCTTATCATCCTCAAACCAATGGGCAAGCTGAAGTGTCTAACAGGGAAATCAAGCAAATATTAGAGAAGACGGTGAATTCTACAAGAAAGGATTGGTCTAAAAAGCTAGATGATAGTCTTTGGGCTTACAGGACCGCGTACAAAACACCATTGGGATTATCACCTTATCAGTTGGTGTATGGAAAAGCTTGTCATCTTCCGGTGGAGTTAGAGCACAAAGCATTCTGGGCAATCAAGAAGCTTAACTTTGATTTTGCTGCAGCTGAAGAAAGGAGACTTCTTCAATTAAATGAGCTTGAGGAGTTTAGGTTGAAATCATACGATAGCTCTAGAATTTACAAGGAGAAAATGAAGAAGTGGCATGATCATAAAATTTTACCCAAGGAGCTTGAGTCGGGACAAATGGTTTTGCTATTTAACTCAAGGATAAAGTTATTTCCGGGTAAACTCAAATCACGTTGGTCCGGGCCTTTTAAGGTTGTGCAAGTCTATCCATATGGTGCTATTGAAGTTTAAGATATGCATACCGGGAGAACATTCAAAGTTAACGGGCAAAGATTGAAACCATATTTTGGTGGTGACATTGATCGTAATGTTTCATCCATCACTCTTTCGAAGATATGAAGGGAGTGAATAGTCAAGGCCATGACTATAAAAAGGCGCTTCTTGGGAGGCAACCCAAGCATGTTGTTCGGTTAGTTGGTACAAATTTTTATTCTAGTATATTAGTTTCGTTGCTATTTAGTTCATAGGTTAGTTGTAGTTTTTATTTTTCATCTTCATTATATTATTTTTACTCCCATAAGGTGGCTTGATATTTGTTCTTGTGAAGTAATTCAGGAAAAAAATGTTGTAAAAGAACAGCTTGTTGATGGTTCTCAGCACGTGTTTAGTGATTAGAAAACAGAGCACTCTGCTTTCTGGGGTTAGAAAAAAAAAATAAGGGGGTGCCAGCTATTGAAAATCGTGGTATGAAAAAGTAAGTTGGCGGTATATAAATCCTGGACCGCGCAAGAGCCTCAAAACTGGCGTATCAACATTGTTATCCCGTGGTATTGTTTTCCTGGCCAAGAGACTTGTTTTTTTTTCTTTGATTGAAGTGTTGTGGTCTTGTACCACTTGTGTACTTTAGTCACGTGGCTTCTTTTTATTTATTTGTTTTTTTTTACTTTTATTTTTATTTTGGTTGTTTTTGTTATTTGTTTTGTTTTGTTTTTTTTATTTATCTAGATTTTGTACATACTATAAATATAAAACACATATTATTATTATTATTATTGTAATAATTTTTATTATTATTATTATTATTATTATTATTATTGTTTTATTTTTATTATTATTTTGTTTTGTTTTGTTTTTTTTCTATTCATTTTTTTTGGGTACATATAAAAAAAATTATTGAAAGTTATATTTATATTAGATTATATGTATCTATTTTATAATATCTACTATGATTTGTATACTTATAATATATTTATGTGTACATATTTTTTATTATTAGATAATCTTTTACATCATGCTATTTTATAATAAATCTAATTCTATCAGGTGTATATTTATAAATAGTGTGTATATATATCTTCTAAAACCACGTTCACGTTCCTGACCACGTACATACACTTTGAGGGATTGATACATGATTGTAGGGTTTATATGCGGTTGCAACATCAACTTGAGAGAGGATTTCTTTTCTATTCATACGGATTCATCACGTTAACGAACAACTTGTAGGCCCCTTCAGATCATCACTTGACTATCTTGCTGTTTAAGTCAGCTGCATCACAACATCTTCATCAAGTTGTTAGAAGCGCATGAACAAACCAGCGTACATGCTTTCCCTCTGCATTCCTAATTCTGCAGGTTTTGGAGCTGTTGAGTAAATCGTCAAAGCACTGAATCGTTGTTGTTTAAATTAGAGTGATATAGTAGCACTTTCAACGTGTTTGACAGAAAGCCTATTCATACAGTGGTGCCTTGTTTAAGCGTTCACCTGCTAGCTGCTTACGGTAACAACAATCGGCCAGGAGCACGTTGAGTTCCAGCATGGGTCTTCTTCTATTCTCCAATATTAACGCATAGCAGTGTCTTGCTATCATGACCCGTGTAACAGCAAAGAAGCAGCCTGCAAAATCTCCTGCAAAATCTCCTGAAAAATCTTCCGTTGATCAACAACCTCCTGCAAAGAGGCAAAAACACATGTCACACACGACTCGGTCCAGTACAAAAAAATATCCGACCATTAAGCCAACTAGAGAGGCTCAGCAGACTCTATATAAGGTACTATCTAAGCGTAAGGTTTTACCCAATAAATATGTGGATTCATCTATGTTGGAACTCTTGAGAGTTAAACATAATTTCGTGGAAGGGTTAAATCTTATGGGTTGGAGTGATTTGATGACCATGGATGAACCTTCATATGCACCACTCACGTATGAATTTCTGAGTTCTTTCACGGTTACCGAGCACAACACACTTTCATTCCGGTTAGCTAATGTGTGTCATGAAATCACGAAAGCGGAATTGGCGGACATGTTTGGGTGGAAATTGATTGAGCAGCAACCATTGCCAGAGAATTATGCTACTCCCTTTTGGCTCAACACCACACGATTGCCGAATACCGAAAGCTATGACACTCAACGGGCTTTGTCTTCAGAAATATTATGTTTTGCTCTTCGCTATTTTACTAGACTCTTGTCATTCACTATCTATGGTCGAGCAGAGAGCAACAACAAGGTTCAAACAGGGGAGCTTGCTTTGTTGTATAATTTTAATGAAGGAATACCGGTGGATTGGACAAACTTGCTCATTAATAGGTTCTTGTATCAAGCAAAGCGCACCAAGGGTGCTATTGTCCTAGGAGGTTTTATTACAAGAATTGTTGTGAAGTTGGGTGTGTTTGATCGCCTGTGCAAGACGAGAGCCCTCCACTTCATCGTGACAGAACCAATTTGAAAGTGACGGATGGATGGCCAGCTGTTATTGATGTCGAGTACTTACTTGGTATGTGGATGTTATATCGCAGTATTTATGGACCACGACCATTATATCATCCACGTCGGGCACTACCAGACGAGCAAGAAGAGCATGTTGTGGAGCCTCAACAACAACGTACACTAAAGGAACAAATTGCTGATGTGCGCCAGAGCCAAGCTAAGATACTTAAGGGACAAGCTGAGCTGCAACAAAGTCATGCCTAGATATTACAAAATCAGGAGAGTATGGGAAAACAAATGGGAGAGATGTTTGCATTTATGCAACGCCATTTTTCACATCATTCATCATGATACCTAGGGGAGTTTTCTTTTCTTTTCTTTTCTTTAGTAGTTTTATTTGTTCTTATGTGTAGGAGTCGTTGTGTTTATTTTTGTGGTCATTTTCAAGTCATTGAGGACAATGACTCACTTAAGTGTGGGGAGGTGTTCTCGATACAAAAAAAAAATATAAAAAACAAAAATTGAAAAAACCAAAATATAATTCTAGCCTTATAAAATATTAGAGATGATATGGTGAAACGTTGTTAGTTGTCTAGCAAGTAGTTGATGCATTACTTGTTTCAAGTTGAGCTAAATGTAGCCATGCATGCTAAGTGATCTTGTGTTGTTAAAACTTTTGTTGAGAGGTGTAATGCTATGCTCTTGTGCACACACTTTCACTAGCGAGTTGAAACTAGTAGACTCATTGAATGTCTTAAGTAATTAAAATGATATGTTTATGTGTAAGATGATTTGGTTTACATGCTTTGAGTACAAGTAGGTGCATTAGAAAGAATTCTTTTTGTGACTTGGGATGTATTATCTTTTGACACCAAGTGAGATTTTTAGCCTATATGCATGTCTTTTGCATCTTATTTTTGTTTGCTTGAGTGTCCACATTGCATTTGCATCGCTAGCACTTGTCTTAGACCTTTCTTGAGATACATGGCATTGAATATATGATAACATGATGAAGGCAACTAGGATTAACCTTCAATTTTCCCATTTTAACATACCTTGTATTTATGTGATCCAGTAGTAGCCCTTTGAGCTTAACCATTTTATTCGGTGACACACCACATTACATACCTATACCTAATTTTTTTTAATTGGCCTTATGATCTTGATCCCTATTTGTCAAAGGCTAGTGAGATTAAGAGGGAGTAATAAGGTGTGATAAATGAGTTACTTGTGATCATAGTTTCATGTTGGGAAATGTTGAGGTTATTTTGTAAATGCTTAGTTTGTGTTTTGGGATTTTTAGATGATCATTGTGATTGTATATACGTGTTTGTTTCACTTTGCTTGTAGCTCTCTAAAAAAAATTAAAAAAAATGAGAAAAAAATAAACAAGGCCTTAAAATAAATAAATGCCTTGAAAGAAAAAAAAAAGAAAAAAAAAAGAGAGCATTTTCATTTGTTGTTTATAGTTCTTATGCTTTATGATCCTTCGGCTCGGGGTAGATAAATTAGTTGTGCTTAATGGTCTAAGTGTGGGGAAGGCATATGGGTGGATTGTGCGAGTAAATATGGAGAATCACTAGCTTTTGACACTTCACCCTATTTGACTTTTCTTGACATACCGTGTCCCTAGCCCCATTACAACCCGAATAAAAGTCCTTTTGATTATCAGTATTCATGCATGTTGTGTTTTTAGTTGGATCGATGCCAAGTGTCAAGCATGTTTATGTATATGATGGAATTGAGTGATACACTTAACCTATTCTTGAGCGTAATTCTTTTGTGAGTGAAAGGTGAGGTATTACTTGATATGAATATGAAAATCCCAAGTCTTCTTGATAGTGTACTCTAGTATACTTAGCATGATTACCAAATTGGTTTTGCACTTGACATGATCTTTTGAGTACTTCTGCACATTCTAGGAGTAGATTATGTGGATACTTGCACCTTTGACACCAAGACTTAACATTTGCATCTTGATTCTTGAGTTGAGATAATATGTGTAATCTTGTTTGTGTGGAGTACATTGGCGCGCATCGAATCCTTGATAGATAAACTTACTTATTTCTATTATCATCTCTATTAGTTTACATGAGCTAGATGAATTTTGTGGGTAGATTCACTATAAACCCTCACGAGACAAAACTCGTCCTACTAGGGCTGCCTAGGGGTTTAAAGGCTTGTTGCATACGCTCAATGCAATAGTGTCACCTACGAAAGTGGTTTTAATAAATTAGGTTGTAGTTTTTCTTTTATTTTATTTGCCCGAGGACGTGCAAGAACTTAAGTGTGGGGATATTTGATATATGATCTTTATGATCATATTTTCTTTACATTCTTAGTTTATTTTGCATGAATTTGGATTGTTAATTAATTAATTTTTATGTTTTATTGTAGGAAAAAGGGATTTCTTATAATAGAAGGATTGTGGCTGAAATTGCAATAATTTGAAGGAATTCTAGCAAAATTCGGATTTTCGTATCAGCTTGCGCGGTGTTCACTGTTTTGGCTATAACGGGAGCTCCGGATGTCAGAATGAGGTCCGTAAGCAGTCGTTGGAAAGCTTGAGAGAAGACCTTTAATTCAAGTATGGTCTCAGATTTTATTAGTGTTCCAACCTGTCCAGAAAAAGGCCAGAAGCAGTCAGCTCGAATTTCTTACTTTGGAATCCTACTCTATTAAGGAAACTTCTTTGTTTTATTATTAAATAACTAAATAATATTATTAGTTAGTTAGAGAGGAGTTGTATATGATATATATATTCAGTAGATAAAAAAAAAGTCACGTACGTGACTTTGGGGGGAGAGCAGTTACAGACAGACAACATAGAGATACATCACGAGGAAGAAGAACGAGGAGAAAGTGAGAAGAGAAGCCTTGGAAGAAGATCAAATCCTAGAGTTTTTATCTTCTTTTCCTTAGTTTTCTTTGTTGTAAACTTGAAACCATGTCTTCATCTTTGTGTATAGTACTCTTGGTTGTGATGTTAAACTAATACTCTTTCTAAGCCTTTAATGGATACTTGTGTTATAATATAAGTTGTTCTTCAATTCTCTAATTATGGTGTTCATTACAATTGCTTATATGAATTTGTGTTTAATGCCTTTCAAGGAATGATCAACCTTGGAATTGATTTAGCAAATTAGGTTGACTTGGGAAAGAAAACCTAATTTAAGGCATAATTTGTATAACTTGGGATTGGTAATATGCTAATTTGTGTTTAAGATAGGAATATACTTAAACATCCTAGGTAGTCAATTAAGGTGGAGTTTAATGCTGTTCTAAGACTTAAATTCTTCATAGGAATATGGGAATTAGTTGATGAATTAGAATCACTTGAGATTCGGAAGGTCCTTGTGATTAGTTTAAAATCTTTGACTAGCAATTGGAGCACTAAACTAGAGAACAAAAGAGTAACTTATTGAATAACACAAGTTGAAATTAAAGGCCTAGTTTCATAAATCTTGGAATATTAATTGTGTTTGCTTAATATTTAGTGTTATAGTTGATGTTTTTAAACCTCTTGTTATTTTGACTTGAATTGAAAGAACAATAGTGTGTGATAGTTAACGTCTTAGATTAGTCCTTGTGGGAACGAATTATTATACTACTTGATACGGTATGTACACTTGCATTTGAGATGTAAAATCGCTAACATTAAGTCCTAACCTGCGGTCTCTGGAGGATCTAAAATCGGACTCCTTTCGCTTAACGAAAAATACAACAATTCCAACCGGGGTTTTAGCATTAAGAATATATCACTCAGAATTTTTTTATGATAATTCTTTTTCCTCGTAGCCAGTCCACTTGATAAAATTGAGACAGAAATCCACCGATTTTAGCCTTTTACCGCCTACATACCTAAAGTTACGAGTTCTGCACAACAAATGCTGAAACACAACAAAAATGAATTAACAGACACAACATACTTAAGGGTAAACCACCAATCTTGGTCAAAATAGCGCATAATAAGTGGATATAAAATCCACTTATCAAAACTCAAAAGGGGTGAGGATGTTTATACCTTCTTTGAAGTTTTAACACTCTTACTATAGGCTTGTAGTCCTTGATACACCTTGATACAACCTTAATATGCCTTAATCTTTCAAAACAAAACACATAATCCAAGTGAGTTACTATTCATCCATCACTTTGTAAAATCTGTATAAAATCGAAAACTTAGAGATTAATTCTCAAATTTTTACCACAACTTCTACTCTTCAAGAGCTTTCTTTTGAGTACTAGCTCATCACCAGGGGATGCTTGAAGCTCTACTTATGGGTGTTTAAAAGTCGGAGGCAGAAACTGCTAGGAACAGGGCAGTTCGACTTCTTCGACCTGGGGGAGGGATTTGACTAGGCTAAACTCCTTTGTTGGCCATGAAATTTTGAACAAATCTTACCCATGGAGTGGAGAAGCTATGGTTAAAATTTGGTGATTTATAGCGCTCTAGAACTCGAGTTATGAATTTTTCTTTCCTCCTTGTTCTTGCTGGGCAGTTTGTAGAGAAAAGAGATGGAGAGCTTTTTGGTGAGGTTGGTGATGATATTTTGTGTTGGTTGACTTGATATAATCTTTTATGGATAATCTTCACTGTATTAGATATTTTCCTTAATAATCCATTTGTTATTTTCTTGCTAATTGTGAGTGGAATTGGCCTAACTATGTGATGTAAGCAGTGATGTCATGTGGATGATCCTTAATCTTGTTTTTGATTATTGCTAAGTAAAATGTTAATTACCTTGGTGGATCATAATGTAGTATGTATCCTTGATGTATTACTAACCTTGGTTGTTTGGTTTCCATACTCGTTTAATCACAATTTGTTTCGAATACACCTCGTTATCCAAGTGGTTTCGAAATCGTTTAACAATCCAAATTCCCTTGGCATTTCCTTGACTTGATCACTCCTTGGTTTAACCTAATTTCACTATTTCCTCAAGATATAAACCCTTTAAAATCTCCATACTTCTTAATATCAAATCCAATAGAGTCTCAATCGAAATCGAAAATCTTTAAAGTCCATACTCAGGAATTTCTGAAATCCATGATCATTTCCAGTCACTCATTTTTATAGTACAACAATAATATGGTTTCCAATTATTCATTTTCCATTTCGAATATAGGGTACTTACATACCATTTCCCTAAATCCTCAAAATTACTATTTATTCAGGCACTATAGCATTCTAAAAGTTAGGGTTATTACAGTCTTCCCCCCTTAAAAGGATTCTGTCCCGGAATCACGTTGAAAATATCAATGAATACCTTTCTCACCTGACACCTTCTAATTCTCACATTGATTTCTCTATCCTTTAGTTCTTCCATAAACATCTCTATCTTGTCTGAGCAAAATACACCAATATAAACTTGCTTCTCATTCATCAACATGCCATTTAGCTTATCAGTAGCAGCACTTTCATTATCTTTCCTTGCCAACCTCCTCCTGTATTCCGTCATTCTATATTATCTCATCTCTCATTTCTCTTCTAACTAAGGGTATCAGCCACCACATTGGCCTTCCCTGAATGGTAGTGTATCTCACTATTGTTTAACTATATTTTGATCTCTATCATGACATAAAATATTAATACTCCAACATTTGTATATATATCATCTCTGTAAAATTTTCCAGAAAATAGGCTATAAGACTATTCCTTGAAACAATTGTAAGAAAATATTATTTAAAATATATATTTCCTGTTCGTACTGATACAAGCAGATACTCTTCCTTATCCTTGAACAATGTTCTCGATCCTTCCCTTAATCTCCTTTTTATAAAATCCTCTAACCCTTAACAAATATTGATTTGGATGACATGAGAATAACTTCTTTTCTTAGAACATCATAACTTACTTCCTAAGAGATAGATTATTCTTATCTAATTTATCAACCTATTTACACCATTCATTGATCTAGTCGATCCTTAACCAAACATTCCCACTTAAGAATTTAATATTAGAGCGTACCTGCAATTACCTCCGGATGCCCTATCTCGTTTCCTAAGGTCATCTTTTACACACTTGACACATGTAGTATTAGTCTTAGGATACTCAAACCATTTCACTCTCAATTAGTAGCATATTCTTGCATGCTTTTATCCACAAATTCGGTCATCCGATAACAGAGGTCGCGTATATTCACCACTTGGCTATCCAATTCTCTATTACTTCCTGATGAGCACTCTTGCCTTTCTATTAAATATAACTTGGAAAATTACTAACAATTGTATTCCCCCTTATTATCACTCTGTTTTAAATCCAGGGTTTTAACCCTTATTAATACCTCCTTACTCTTATTTCTCCCGTATTAACAAATTATGAAGCATTTCTCCATAATTCTATAACTTTCACCCATAATTCTTCTCACGAAATTCCTTCCTCTCTTGTGTTAAAACGCTTCTAGCTCTAGTCATCTCTTAACGAAATTTCCCTTGGAATCTCAAGTTTCCTTGTATAATCACGTATACTCTAAACCTTGCTTCCATTATCCCATTCATTAATGAAATCTTCTATATTCGAAACAATTGATAGAATTTAAAAAAAATTTGATTTGAAACGAACCTAGAAACAAGGAAGGGTCCCACAACAATTCATAAGATTAAGAGTTTTAAATAACTTTTATTTGAAACAAAAGGATATCTGAGAAATCAATATTATGGAAGAACCCGTATGTCACACAAGGGAGGGCGTCCCCTCCTGACTTTCAATCACATAGACAGATCGTCCTTGTGTATACATATAGAGTTGTTCCTCTTAGTTGGAGTAAGAAATATAAAGGAAAATTTAAATCACGATGATATATACCACCTTTCGAAAATAATCTTAGAGAAATATTTTGACTAAGATAGATCGAATAAAATTTTGAAATACATTCCAAGGGTACCAGAAAGTTTTGAAAAGATACAGGCCCTTTTTGAATAAGAGGTGATAGATCACCCTGGAATTACTCACCAGTGGAGGAAAATTTGAAACTCAATAATATAATTTGGCAGGGCTTTAGGAAATTTTGAAAATAGGTACCGTTAATAGCCTCTACCCAATTGCAAATCCCAATAATGGAAGGTTTTCCTCAAATACCATTTATTTCTTTTATCAATCCCGTATGCTACATAAGCTTAACACTTTTGGCATAATAGCCTTTTCATTTAAGTCAATCTCAAAATTTCTCAGTCTATCTTGGTCCTTAAGGTATATCTTGGCTTTACCGACCAATCTCAGTTTCACCATTTCATCTCCGCAATCAATTGAAACAATCAGTGTCTGTTCACCAATCCACTTACAATATTACTTCAAACTCCCTTCAGCTCAAGAAGATTTAAATACCCCAAACATCATATTGAAATTTCCTATAATTCGGGAAGTACATAACTATTTCCATGAATCCCCTAAAATCACCTTAACTTCATGTCTCGGGCGATCTATGCCCTTACCAACCAATACTTGTCTCTGAGGATTCTTTACTAAACATCCATACCCACAAGAATCGAGGTCTATCTTAACATATCCCTCAACATCGCATTTCAATCTTAACCTAACCCTTGGTACTATATCCAATAGTCCAACACGAACTCTACATGAGTTCTGACGTTCTCACGTAACTATACACACTCCTACTCACTCCCGTTCCTGAGCAATATGACTCTAAGCTCTGATACCATTCTGTGACAGCCCTAGATCCGGGGTCAGGAATCCAGGTCATCACGGTCCAATTTCTATTTATTAATATTATCACTTTGATCTTTTAAAGATTTTAATACCATTTAATACTCACGCAAGTAACCCCACACTAACATCATCACACACCAGTCATATGCTCAGAGAACAACATCCATAATAATAACAGTTAAATGTAAAACAGTTATTACAAACCCAGAATCCTACTTACGCAACGTCGTTGAACAATACTTCTACAAGAAGCATTTCAACAACCAAAAGTATATTACAAAAGCTTACTCACCTAATTTACATACGTTACTTATACCCATACACCTATATAAGCTACCTCAGGGATGGGTGCCAGAACCCTCTCAAAAGCCCTTACCCTCTTCCGGGGTGTAGTACGAAGTATCGGCATCTGATCTAGCTGTTATATAAAGAAATAGCAAGAGTGAGCTATAATAGCTCAGCAAGATAAAATCTAATAAACCGGTATCACAATTGACATATATATATATATATATATATACATAAAATCATTTAATAAAATGCAATGAACACAATCAAGAGAAATTTGACTCTTACTTACTTAATATAACCTTTCCATTTCCTTTTATAGAACAATTATATAAAAATAATATAATATCAGTTTCTCTTCCAATCATTCAATGATTCCATTATTCCTTACCATTCATTCCATTTTCACAACATCCATTTGAAACAATTATCCATTATTCCTTTAAACATTTTGGGGGATTTCCACTGTCGCCTGATACGTTAGGACGATGATCAGTCGCCCTAATCGTACCTGCTCCCTGTTTTCTAATAGTAGAAGGAATGATCCTCTAACCGGTCATCATCCATGGAGGAAGGTTCTATCACTACATCCTCCTGGAGGAAGGTTCCATGTACGTCCTTCTTCGGCAACTCATGGGCCGAAATAAAATAATGAATGTTGGACAATGCTGAACATAGCCACTTGCTCACTTTGTTGTAATCCCCATTATAAACAAACCATTTATCCATTTATTCTGGAAGATACCATTTCACATTTCCATATTTCCATTTCGATTTCCATTTCACATTTCTCATTTCCATTCATATATCAATACCTTTAAAGTATACACAAGTTAAAACACTTTACAAGTAAATCACTTTGAAGAAAATCTGTAAGCATTTACCCTTGTCCCCTTATATAACAAAATGCTTATTAATAAAGTCTGAAATAGTTTAGAACTCAAATATTCCCAATTTATACATAATTGAAATAATAAAGAAAATAACCCTAGATAACAACTGATACCATTCCCTTTTCATATCCCCTTTTTCTCCTTATAATGTATCACACTATCCAAATCCATATCCAGATATATTATATCCATATTCACACATATTAACAATCAACCATTTTACTTGAAAATAAATAATTTATCAAGTAAAGATAAAAGAAATCTTGCCTTGATCTCTAGGTTGAACAGGAATGATCCGATGATCGTCTCGTATCTCTATAGAAATGAAAAGAATCTGTTAGTCACAGAGGCATGCCTGAATACATCTAATAACAAGCCTAAGTATGTGTAATGCTATGCATTACCTACATGACCTCTTAACTGAGGGAACCTCTAGTTGTAGAGTTTCTATTTGTTCTGTACTTGTAATAGGCATCAAATTCTAGTTGTGTTACTGTAATTATAAAGTCAAGAATAATGCTTGAAAGAAGTTCCAAGGTTCATGCCTCAAGCAAGGAGATAAAGACTGCCAAATAATCACAGTTGGGATTTGAAGAAATGAAGAATTTGCCTAAGTACCAATTCGAGAAGTACATTTGTCTATTCGAGAAGTCTAGCATTCGAGAAGTCAGAGATTCGATATCTCAGAAGACACTATTCGATATCTCTGAATACACTGTTCGATATCTCAGGGATTCGATATGTCAAAATGCTCTATTCGATATCTCAGGGATTCGATATGTCAAAATGCTCTATTCGATATCTCAGGGATTCGATATGTCAAAATGCTCTATTCGATATCTCAAGGAGTCCCAGAGAAAAGAGCTATTCGAGAAGTGATTCGATATGTCAAGATAACACTATTCGAGAACTCAGAGTTATCGATCAAGTCAACTCCAGTTCTCGAATCACTCACTTAGTCACTTCTCGAATACATTCTTGAGGACAAAATACTGAAGAATTGTACAAGTCAGAAACCTGCAACAAGCCAGGATACTTTATTTGACTCTGTCCTATAAAGCATGCTGGAAAGCCTACAAAGAAGCTTGGAGAGATAAGACAAGGGACAAGGAGCTGAAGAAGTGGATCTAAACAGGCTTTTCAAAGTCAAATCTGTAGCCGTTTGGACTCTTACTAAAATGAGATAGACAGACTGGAAAGTGCTTTTGTTTTACCTACCTCATTTGTAGTAAGTGGGTGTATCCATGTCTATAAGGATACAGCCTCACTTCCTTAGCTGTTAAGGTTTTGAAGTTTCTCAAAAATATCCAGAAAATATCTCTCTGAGAAAAACGAAGCTGAGAATACTATCATTTGTATTCACAGATTGTAGCAAAATCTTTATCTAATAAAATATTAGATTAAAGTGATATTGTGTTGTGTTTGTCTTTAATTATCCGCATCTTCATATCTCACACACTCATCACTTATCTTACTGCAAAGATTCAAGAACGAAGAAAAATTCAAGAATCCATTCACCCCCCCTCTGTATTCTTTTACTGTATTCAATACTCAACAAGTGGTATCAAAGCAGGCTGTTTAATCTAAACAGAAAACGATCATGAGTTCGAATACACCAAAGACTACAGGTACGGTAAAGGTCCCTAAGTTCGACAAAGAGAATTACAACCTCTGGAAAATAAAAATGCTGTTGTTCATCAAAGCTGCCAATCCTCTCTACCCTGACATTCTCAAGAATGGTCCATTCATACCACAACAAGAAGTTGCTGAATCTACAGTGGGCGCAGTAGTCATTCCTAGATCATACGTTCCAAAAGAGCCTTCCAAATGGACGGACTCAGAGAAGGAAAAGATTGCCCTAGACAGCCACCTCATGTTGTTAATCATAGACTCCATGGATATGTCGATGTTTGCCAACATAGCATCATGCAGATCAGCCAAGGACATGTGGAATCACATCGAGGTGTTATGTGAAGGGACAGAGGAGGTAAGAGAAAATAAGAAACAGATACTGGTCACACAGTATGAGGCGTTCATGGCACAGCCCAAGGAAAGTATCACTGATATGTTTGAAAGATTTCACAAGCTGGTGACTGAGCTCCAAATGAATGGGAAGGTTTACAGCACTAAGGAATTAAATATGAAGTTTCTACTATCGTCACCAAACCATCTAGAGCAAAGGGTCATATCCCTAAGAGAAAGAGATTTGAACAAAGTCACGTATGATGTGCTCTATGGGGTTTTAAAGACACACGAGCTTGAGTTGCTTCAAAAGAGGGCTATCCAAGCTAACCAAGGCAGAATGATAAACACATCCTGTGCCTTGATTGTCAACAAATCTATTCAAGACCTGGAAGCATCTGCAAGTCAGCTGAGAATAGAAGAGATAGTAGATGATGAAGAAACTGAGGAAGTAGTGACTGAACCTGCTGATGACAAGGAAGAAGATGAGTTCTACACTCTTGAAGAGCTGGATGGCATGGAAAATACATCATATGCTTTTATGGCTAGAAAATTCCCAAACATCAGATTCAAGAGGAATCAGCCCTTCAAGCCTAGACCTCAAAATCATTCATTCAACAAGAGCAAGGCACCTATGAAAACAAACAAGAACAGATTCAAAACCAGCTATGTGGATAGGTCATCTGTAAGATGTTACAGATGCAATGACCTAGGGCATTTTGCCAGTGAATGCAAGAAGCCTAAAAAGAAGGATAAGGAGTTTCTTGAGCTTGAAGCTAAGTATGAGGCCCTTCTAAAGAAGCAGACACCAGGTAAGGCTTACATAGCTGAAGGGAAGTGTTGGGATGATTCTGACAGTGATGGGGAAGAACAAGAATTCTGCAACTATGCCTTGATGGCCAATTCCAAGGAAGAACCATCTGCATCAGACTCACAGGTACCATCTCTCACTACCATAGACATGTCTGTTTCTGAATATAAATCTTTGGTTGAACAACTATCCGTTGAGATGTTTAACATTCATACTAGTATGACTGCTGCTAATGAAGAGATTGCTAAACTGTCTACTAGGAATGAACTGTTAAATAAGAGAAATGAGGAACTAGAGCTAACTACTGTGCAAATAGAAAATCTTAAACAAGAGATTGA
This sequence comes from Saposhnikovia divaricata, assembly GCA_036435485.1. Taxonomy (NCBI): domain Eukaryota; kingdom Viridiplantae; phylum Streptophyta; class Magnoliopsida; order Apiales; family Apiaceae; genus Saposhnikovia; species Saposhnikovia divaricata. The sequence goes on along the minus strand of CM071595.1, from coordinate 59,522,863 downwards.
GTATCTAAAGAACAAAGTTCTATGTGCTAGTCAAGTTGAGAAAGCTCTTAGGGATGAATTAGCTGAAAATGAATTTAAGTTGAAAACATTTAAGAATTCCTCTAGTCTATTGCAGTCTTATCATGAGAAAAATCTAGCTAGACCTAAGGCTGCCATTGGACTTGATTACGACACTCTTAAACAGAGGAAAGGCTATGCAGTCATTGAAGATGACATTGTTGTTCAAGAGGAGGTGCCTCAGGTTTTGAAAAAGACTGAGAATCCAATATTTAAAACACCAACACTTGAGATTGATGAGGATGCCTTACTCATCAAGCAAATGTTGGAGGATGAAGATGAGGCACAATCAAATGAACAACAAGCATCCTCTGAGAGTAAGAATGTCAAAACCAAAGCCAAGGAGCCAGTAGGAGGTAGACCTAGACTTGAGAAATCTGTAAATTTTGTTTCAGCTGGAAATTATGAGACTAAGAAGAAAGTGACTAATAAGAGACCAAACAGGAATGGCAAATTAGGGATTAACAAAGATAACAACTATGCTTATGTGCCAAATGCCCCTAGGAAAGTTTGTCAAAACTGTTTTAGCTCTAATCATTTGACTCATGCTTGCAAGAAACCATCTGGTAGTGTTGCTAAACCATTCTATGATTGCTCTGTGCCTTTAAGACATAGAGACTCTCCTTTCTGTGATAAACTTGATTGTATGCCATGTAACATGAATGTGATGACTAGTTGTTTTAATTTGAGAAGACAATTCATGGAGGGCTGTATCAATCATAATGTTTACACACACTACACAAGGACAAAGTCTTCAAGTCCTCCTAAAGTTAGGAAGGTACCTCTGTCACCTAAGTCTAAGAACCCTGATTCTAAGACTCCCAACAGTGACAAGAAGACCAACATCAAGAAAACTGATAAGCATGCTGATTTTGATAAAACTGTCACTAAGTCACATGGACCCAAACTCGTTTGGGTACCAAAGGAGAAGTAATACTTTTGTGTTTGCAGGGCAAAGAAAGTGAAAAGAAGGTCATGTGGATTTTGGACAGTGGATGCTCAAATCATATGACTGGTGATATGGCCCTGCTATCACAGTATGAGGAAAAGGCTGGCCCAATGGTTGCTTTTGGAGATGACAGCATTGGCAACACACTGGGATATGGCAAGTTGGAAATTGGAAATGTCATCATTGAGAATGTAGCACTGGTCAAGGGGCTCAAGCATAATCTACTGAGTGTTGGTCAATTCACTGACAGAGGCTTCAAAGTGAACTTTGACAAAGATGAATGTTTGATCACCCACAAGAAGACTGGTGATTTTGCTCTGTCTGGAGTAAGGAAGGGAAGCCTGTTTGTAGCCAATATGGACTCTGCAAGCAAGGACACAATTTGTTGCTTCTACTCAAAAGCATCAAATGAAGACAGTTGGCTGTGGCACAAGAAGCTATCACACCTGAACTTCAAAGCCATTAATTCCCTAGTCAAAAGGGAGTTAGTGAGAGGCATGCCCACACTTGAATTCTGTCAAGAAGGAGTGTGTGAGGCGTGTCAAAAGGGAAAAATGAAAAGATCAAGCCACAAGTCAAAAACAGTGACATCTATAACCATGCCCCTGCAACTGATTCATATGGATTTGTTTGGGCCTGTCAATATTATGTCACTAGGAAGGAAGAAGTATGCTCTAGTGATGGTTGATGATTTTACAAGGTATACATGGGTAGAATTTCTGGCATCAAAGGATGAGGCTCCACAAGTAATCATTGAGCACATAAAGAAAGTTGACAAAGAAGCAAAGGCCATAAATGCAAGTGTGATTGCATTAAGAAGTGATAATGGGACAGAATTCAGAAATGCCATGCTTGGAGCATTCTGCAAAGAAAATGGTATTTCTCAACAATTCTCAACTCCAAGGACCCCACAACAAAATGGAGTTGTTGAGAGAAAGAATAGGACTCTGATAGAGACTGCTAGAACAATGCTACTTGATGCAAAGATGCCTACATGTTTTTGGGCTGAGGCTGTGAGCACTGCATGCTACATCCAAAACAGAACCCTCATCAACAAAAACACTGGAAAGACACCTTACAACTTGATGACTGGAAAGAAGCCTACTCTAAAGTATGTTCATACTTTTGGAAGCAAGTGCTTTGTGCTAAAAGATAATTCAGAATATGTTGGAAAGTTTGATGCAAAGGCATTTGAAGGAATCTTTCTTGGCTATTCTATGGAAAGAATTGCATACAAAGTTTATGTCATTTGTCAAAAGAAAGTAATGGAGAGCACAGATGTAACATTTGATGACAGCAAACTACCTGAATTAGAAGAAGCCAATGATGAAGATAAAGATCCCTTGAAATTTGACAATCTAGATGATTCTGATGAGGAGATTGAAAGTGAATCTGAACTCATAATCCAACAAACTCAAATGAATGAAGAACCTGTGTCAACCAACAATGAAGAAACAAGCATCCAAGATACACCTGTGAGGAGTGACAACTTCACAGGGGGAGGAAATGTAGATGATCATGATCTAAATGATGAAGCAACATCAAGGATGAGAAATCAATCTGAACATACAAGGAAATGGGATAGATCACACACTGCAGATCAGATAATTGGAAATCCAAATGCAGAAGTAAGGACAAGGAGAGCAACTATAAATGAATGTCTCTATGGCTGCTTTCTATCCCAAGTTGAGCCTAAGAAACTTGATGATGCATTGTTGGATCCTGACTGGATAATTGCTATGCAAGAGGAGCTAAATCAATTTGAAAGGAGCAAAGTATGGGAACTAGTGCCTGCACCAAAGGATAGAACCGTTGTTGGAACTAAATGGGTTCTAAGGAATAAGATGGATGAAAATGGTGTAGTCATAAGGAACAAAGCAAGGTTGGTTGCAAAAGGATACTCTCAACAGGAAGGTATTGACTATGATGAGACCTTTGCCCCTGTTGCTAGACTAGAAGCCATCAGAATTTTCTTGGCATTTGCTGCACATTCCAATTTCAAGGTCTATCAAATGGATGTCAAGAGTGCATTCCTGAATGGGGAGTTGGAAGAAGAAGTATATGTGCAACAACCACCTGGCTTTGAGGATCCACAGTTTCCCCACTTTGTCTACAGATTACTTAAAGCATTGTATGGACTCAAGCAAGCTCCCAGGGCATGGTATGACACACTATCACAATTTCTACTGGAGAATCAATTCACTAGAGGCACACTGGACAAGACACTGTTCTACAAGAAACATGATGATGATATTATCCTAGTTCAAATCTATGTGGATGATATCATATTTGGCTCTACAAATGAGAAGCTGTGTGAAAAATTCTCTAAGCTCATGCAAAGCAGATATGAGATGAGTATGATGGGAGAATTAACATTCTTTCTTGGACTGCAAGTTAGTCAAAGGAAGGATGGCATTTTTATAAGCCAAACCAAATACATTAAAGATTTACTGAAGAAATTTGATTTGGAAGAATGTTCACCTGCAAAGACACCCATGGCCACTGCCACCAAGTTAGATGATGACGCTAAGGGCAAAAAGGTAGATATCTCAATCTACAGAGGCATGGTTGGTTCTCTACTCTACCTCACTGCTAGTAGGCCAGATATCATGTTTGCTACATGCTTATGTGCAAGGTTTCAATCAAACCCAAAGGAATCACACATGATAGCAATAAAAAGGATCTTCAAATATCTGAAAGGCACACCAAACTTGGGGTTATGGTATCCTAATGACACAGGGTTCAATCTGGTTGGTTATTCTGATGCTGATTATGCTGGATGCAGAGTGGATAGGAAAAGCACATCAGGTAGCTGCCAGTTTCTTGGACAAAGGTTAGTCTCTTGGTACAGCAAGAAACAACAATCTGTGTCAACTTCCACAGCTGAAGCTGAATACATAGCTGCTGGAAGTTGCTGTGCTCAAGTGCTTTGGATTAGAAACCAACTTAGAGATTATGGACTTGTGTTGGAAAGAATTCCTATCATGTGTGACAACACAAGTGCAATCTCTATAGTTGCCAATCCTGTCAATCATTCTAGGACAAAGCACATTGACATCAGATATCACTTCATAAGGGAGCATGCAACTAATGGAACCATTGAGTTGCATTATGTTCCCACAGAGAAACAACTAGCTGACATATTCACTAAGCCATTAGATGAAGCCACCTTCACAAGGTTGGTTAGTGAGATTGGAATGCTGAATTCTTCAAATTCTGGCTGAGTGAATATATCAACTAGATTGTTGTAGCAGTAAATACTTACCTTATCAAATGCTCAATATTTTTAAAGTAAGTATTGGCTGGATTATGATTTATAAATATTCCACAATGCTGCATATGTTGAAAATCATACATCTTTAGCTTGAAATTTCTGTGAAATTTTGAGAAAATCACTATTTAATTTAGTAGAATATTCTTCAGTGAATATTTCTGGTAAATTTTAAAAGATAGTGAAAATTGAATTTTATGAGTGAAAAGTACAGTTCGATAAGTCAGACTTCTCGAATGGTTCATTGTTTTGTCATGGCTCGAGTTCTCGAATAGGCCTATCAAGAACCCTCCTGAGTTCTCGAATAGTGTCTTTTGAGAAATCGAATATCACACTTTGAGTTCTCGAATAGAGTATTTTAGTTCTCTAATGATGGAGTTCTCGAATACTGTATTTGAGTTATCGAATCATTTGAAAAGGCTGATTTTTCGCTGACACTTAATCGCTTTTTGGATTTATATTCAAACCTTCATTTCACTCATAAAAATATATTTTACTTAACTTTGAATTATTTTCTGAGTTAAATCACTGCCAGCTGTGAGTTAAAAACTGCCTGAGATATCGAATAAGCCTTTCTTGACTTCTCGAATAGTTGTTTCATACTTCTCGAATGACTTGTCGCTACAGAACACTTATCTATCGACAACTCAAGACATTCATATATATATATACAACTTCACAACTATTCAATTCATTTCGTTCGATTTCTCAAGCATCTCAACTCCTGAAACCTCTGAAAAACCCTAACTGCGAATTTCTTCTTCAATCCTAATTCTCTTTTCTTCTCTACCCAAATGGCAAACACTCAACTCACCATACCATCCCAAACTAATTTCATCGCAATCACTAGTGATGTGGAAGCACCGAATGCCAATTTCAAGTGCTTTGTTCGGTGGTTGTCTGAATCATACATCAAGAGTGCGCTCTCAGCCAACCCAACTCTGTACATAGATCTATTGGAACAATTCTGGAGGACTGCTACTGTGGAGGTCATCGCTCTTGAGAATGCTATCACTTCTTATATTGTTCACTGCAAGATTCAAGGAGAGGATATCACTATCACCACTGCAGACATGAATCAAGCCTTGGATATGCAGCAAGGGACGTATGATGCTCTGGCCTCCAATGATGAGTTGGAAGAATTCTTTGACTTCATCAACTACTCTGATACTATCAAGCTGGGAAAGTTGAATAGGAAGTTCTTAAGGAAAGAATGGAGCTTTGTATTTGCTACACTCCTTCATGTATTCACTGCACGGAAATCAAGCTTTGATCAGATTAGTACACCCGTGCAGCAGCTTGCCTATGCCTTGGCTCATGGGAGAAAGATAGATGTTGGACTTCTCATCCTACAGGAACTCTATGGGAGACTTGGTCAGACCACAGCCAAGAGAGGTAATGAAATTTTCTTTCCTCGCTTTATTCAATCAGTACTTAACTTTAAAAATGCTTCATTGATTGAATTGCCTGGAGTAGATAAGAGTAAAATAGGCTATCCTAGGTCCATGACCAAACTCATTTTTGGTAATTTGGAGACTAGGAATGATGTGGATGTAAGACTTAGCATAACTCCCCACATGGAGGGTTTGTTTAGGTCTTACCCCCACAACATGCCAATATTTGATTCAAAATCACAGTTAGCACAGCCTAAGCAAGGAGAACAAAGTGCTAACCCAAGGCCTGCTAACCAACCCCCTCAGCCAAACACTCTATCCAACAAAGAGCCAACTGCATCATCCTCTCAAAAGGGTGATGTTAGTAAAAAGAAGAGAAAACAGGCTGCTTCTGAACCTTTAGAAATCTTAACTGAAGCAGCCTTGGCTGTAGAACTAGGGCTAGAAAGTGAGACACCTGAGTTACCTATCATAAGCCTAAAGAAGAAGAAGAAGTCTAAAACCACCTCTTCAGTCACTCAAATGGCTGAAGTTGTAAAATCAGGGGCACACAGCTCACTAGATGTATCCTCTCAACAGGATGCATCTATAGAATCAAGCATCCTCCCCAATGCACCTATCTGTAAAGAGTCAGCACAAGGGAGTGATAAGGCTGGCACAACACTGAGTGGAGAGCACATCATAACTGAAACTCCCTCTATTTCTCAGGGGGAGTTGCCAAAATCTTGTCTACAACACACTTCTCTTTCAGAATCTACCACTCACATTTCTTTGAAGCCTGCAACTCAAGCAATTGAGGAGCAAGGCATTGATCATCAAGAATTCTTTTCCTTTGATGAGCCAATGAATTCAAGTGACTTGGTGCATGACACCTTGCTCACCACCCAGGTACCACATTTGGATGGTCAGGGAATGCATGCTGGGGCATATCCTAATGACACCATCACAAACACAGAGGATTCACTAGTTCTTACTAGAGACTCTGTGCCTGTGTCAACTACTGTTGTAACTCATCCCACTTCTGTGGAGACAGCAGTAGTAGAGTCTGTTCATCCGGTTGCAGAAGTTGCATCTGTAACTGAGGAGCCTAGCAAGCCTAGCTCTAGCTCTAACTTTTTGTCTCAATGGCTGAAGCCTGTGCAACATGACAGTGCTTCAGGATCAGGGTCTGTTCCACCACAATTGACGGTTGAAGCACTTCAAAGCTTAGTTGTGGATCAGATCCCTGAGTTCACAAAAATTGCTCAGCACCTTCTCACTGCAAACATGCCCAATCCAGACTATGAAGCTATTCTCCTATGTCACAAAGAGGATGTAGAGCTACAGAAGGAGAAGATCATAGATGAAACTGAGAGAGATGGGAATATCGATGCTTGGCTGCAAGGAACCAATTCAATCCCTCTCTCAGAAGGTCTCCAGTATCTCAGAGAAGAGTACATCACTTCACTAGGGTCCAATGCCAAATCTCTCAACCCTACTGATGTGTTTGAAGCAGTGAATGACAACTATAAAGGCATTCTCAAGGCTGCACACTATCTTGGTAAAGGCTTAAAGACAGAAATCAATGAAGTGTGTTCAGCTACAACCAAGGAGGTGCATGAGATCAAGAGGACTTTTGATGCTAAATTCCCTCAATTGGAGACTGTTCTCAAGGACATTCGAACCTGCAATGCTACTTGCACCAGGATGGACAATGGTTTGGCTATTCTCAAGGATGCTGTCACAGGTCTGGGGCACAAATTTCAATCCTTATCAGATCAGACAACTGATGCCAATGCCATGCTCAGGACCCTCTTTGCAAATCAATATGGAGACAAGCTAGTCACTGAGGTTCCTGTGCATGAGATGTCAAGGTTCGAAGTGCAGAGACTGAAGGATCAATCCCTATCTGGTTTTAAGGCCAATGAACTCTTCACTAAAGTGGATACTCTTGAAAAGGAGGTAGTCTCTCTCCACAAGTCCAATGCTCATCTTACAGACACTGTGACAACTCTGACTGAGCAGTTGAACACTCAAGCCACCACCACAGCTGATGTTCTTCTGCATCAACAATCAATGTTGTCTGCAATGATGAAGCACATGGGTTTCCCTCTACCTGATGAATCTTCAACTCCAAAGGTGCCTCCTACAGTCCCTGTGTCTGTCAACAAGCCTAAGGGGGAGAAGAGGATATCAAAGAACTCAAATCCAAAGGGGGAGAGACCACTAGAAAAGGGCATCAAGATCACTGAGGGTGGCCATCAGAGAACTTTGAAATCTACTACTCATGTGCCTGGAAAAGGAAAGGACAAAGTTGATGAGCCTCCCACTTCTCTGCCAGTTGTCACTCTACCAACTGTGCACATCACTACTCCTGATGGTCAAAGGCAGTCTATCACAACCACAGTGGTTGCGGGGAGTATGCCATCTGACAAGCCTCGAATCTCAATATCTAAGAGTGCCAAGCCAGTAGAAGTGAAGGTGGTCACTGAGGCCAAGCTACAAGAAATTGCAAACTCAAATGTCTATCATGATGATGCATTCTTGGAGTTTCTGAAAGTCTCTAGAGAACAGGCTGGTGATGCTCTGCTATATCATGAGAGGTTGAAGAGTCAGATTGACTGTCTCACTGTAGTACCAAGGAGGCTTAATGATCTATGGCTCAAGGAGATATTGATGGTAGGAAAGAACAAGATATGGCACTTAACCATCAATACTCTACAGAGTCTAAAGCACTCAGAAGTGAATGTGCTCCTTGGACTAATTGAGAAGGGAAATGAGAACAACAAGAGTCTTCATGATGACTTGAGGAATGGTCAACCTTCAAGGCTACCTGAAGTTTTCACAGATCCTAGAACTATTATCTACCAGGCTGGAACAAGAATTGAAGATATCAAGCAGCTGGTCATTCCTAAGCATCTAACTCCTCAAAATAAAAATCTCATCATAGCCATCATTGAGAAACTGATCAAGAAGAAGGGATCAAGAACAGCAGAAGAATTAGAAGCTATATCTTATCTCAGGTCATATATTGCAACTGGCATTGTATCTGAGACTGCTAAGTTCAACCCAAGCAAAGATCAAGACAAGGATGGAGATAAAAGTGACGGAAGGGGAAGACATCACAGGAGTAATAAGGGTGATGAAGACAAGAAGAAGAAGAAGGATGATGAGAAGAGGAAGAATGATGATGATCAAGGTAAAGGCTCTGAGAGGAAAAGTGGAAGACAGCAAGCCTCAGGCATTGCTGACAGTAACCTCACCACAACGCAAGACTCTAAGTCTAGGGTGAATGCTGCCAGTAGTGACCTTTCAAAATTTGCATCTATGGCTTCTGCAACTGTCTTGCCACCTCAAGAAGAGAAGAAGATTCAAGTCAAGAAACCATCTGTATGTTTCAAAAAGCAAACTGCTAATGGAATACTACAATGGTCTACAAACAAAGGTCACATACTGCTGCCAAGTAATCATGTAAAAAGAATCAAGTTCAAGCAAGCTGCAAGGAAATCAAAGCCAACCACATCAAAAACCCTGACAATCTATCCAGGCCTAAAACTCCAACCACTAGATGAAGATTATGATGTAGACCAACTGCAATTTTTGCAAGCTCAAAGAATCTATCATGTTGCCATTGTTGATAATTGCCTTGAGATTAAATATTCTGATGGAAGGGAGGAGAAATTCAAACAAGGAGGATGTCAACACTGGGGCAAGCTATATGACATAGAGAGAATCATTGCACTGTTGAGCTCAGAAGATAAAGTGGAGAGAGTATGGAAACTGGAGCTAATTGATTTTGTGAAAATGAAGAGAGATCATGAAGAAAAAGTCAGAAAAGAGTGTTTTGAGAAATGGCTGGCAAGGGAGAAAGAAATTGAGAGACTGGAAAGTGAAGCAGAAAAGCTGAGGAAAAAGGGTTTGTGTAGAGTTCAGTTCAACCCCTACATGGTAAAGTATAGGAGGAGGAATGGAAATCAAGTCAACATCAGAATGAATCTACTCAACCACTATCCTGCAAATATTCTGGAACCAGTACTTGAAGATTTCAAAGACTCAATTTTGCTTGAAGAATTGGATGCTATGGCAGAAATAATAAAAGCTATGGATGAGAATACAAGGAAGGAGAAAGAAAGAAGAGAGAAAGAATATGATGAATTTCAAGCCAAAGCTATGGAAAGGGAATCAAAAGACAATGGCTAGTTCTTCATCATAGGCTGTAAGATTACTCACTCTGTAGTTCTATCCAAATTGCTAATGGAAATTCATACCTGTACTGTCAAGTTTTATCTTTATGTATGATAGGCTTGTTATCAGACATGAAATTGTGACTAAGGGTCTTACTCACAATTTGGGGGAGATTGTTAGTCACAGAGGCATGCCTGAATACATCTAATAACAAGCCTAAGTATGTGTAATGCTATGCATTACCTACATGACCTCTTAACTGAGGGAACCTCTAGTTGTAGAGTTTCTATTTGTTCTGTACTTGTAATAGGCATCAAATTCTAGTTGTGTTACTGTAATTATAAAGTCAAGAATAATGCTTGAAAGAAGTTCCAAGGTTCATGCCTCAAGCAAGGAGATAAAGACTGCCAAATAATCACAGTTGGGATTTGAAGAAATGAAGAATTTGCCTAAGTACCAATTCGAGAAGTACATTTGTCTATTCGAGAAGTCTAGCATTCGAGAAGTCAGAGATTCGATATCTCAGAAGACACTATTCGATATCTCTGAATACACTGTTCGATATCTCAGGGATTCGATATGTCAAAATGCTCTATTCGATATCTCAGGGATTCGATATGTCAAAATGCTCTATTCGATATCTCAGGGATTCGATATGTCAAAATGCTCTATTCGATATCTCAAGGAGTCCCAGAGAAAAGAGCTATTCGAGAAGTGATTCGATATGTCAAGATAACACTATTCGAGAACTCAGAGTTATCGATCAAGTCAACTCCAGTTCTCGAATCACTCACTTAGTCACTTCTCGAATACATTCTTGAGGACAAAATGTAACGCCCCCAAATCCGGGGTCAGTAGATTTGGGCGTCACGCTAACAAACTCAATAATTCTAACAAAATTTGGCCATGATGTATTCGTAAATACAACATAAACCTGCTGGATACTAAACTAAAAATCTGAAAATCAAAATAAAACTGAAATAAAAATTAAAACTCAATCAAAAGCTCTTTGACCCCAACTCCCAACTCAGGATCTTAGGTTACAGTTCTAGAAACAAGAAAACCCAAACCAACTTAAATACAAATCTATTTACAAAACTTATACAAACTTAAATCACTGGTATAACTTCGAATAGAAGTATACCAGGCCAACTACTCAAATACATACTATAACTACTAAAACTATAATTTACATACAATAATTCAACTTTAAATCTAAATACCCTGATCCACGTCAGCTTCACAACAGCATCCTGCTTCTTCTTTCCACTTTCTGAACTGCACATGCTAAGCCTCGCCAACTAGTTTACTGAAAAGTTAAATTTTAAAAAAAAAACAACAAGTGTGAGCCAAAGAATGCTCAGCAAGTTATATCTATAGAACTGTACTGGATGAAATAAGAATGCAATAATCGCAATTCAAGAAATAGTAGCAATAAATATAAGCGAAGGAATGCTCACTAAATTATAATCAATACTATACTTGAAATCTGGATTCTTAACTATAACAGAAGATTAATATCATTTAAAACATTTATAACTCGAAATCAAAATTTATAACTGTGAAGGGTCGTAATACTAGATTCAATATTTTTAGTACTTGCAAAAATACTTTATCTAACACTTTAACGAAATCTCCAAGAAATTCTCAGTTACTCAAATCTCATTCATGTCGCTAAGCATTTGCATACCTAGCTGCCTAACCGGCCTGACAATCATGAGTTTGAATTACTAAGAAGATCTCAAATCATTCTCGGTTCTCACTATCACTGCGCAACACATGCCACAGTGACCGTAATAACCGTGAATTATTTTAAAACAGTCAACAAGAATATACAACTACTCTATAAAATAACATTATCTATCGTCGTTACTCATACCCTTTACATAACATAAACACCCCCCTTTAATATTCTAACATAACACTCTTCTATTTACTACTAACCATCTCTGCCCCAGATAAAACTTTGAGAGAAAGAATATCAAGAATTTTTCCAATCATTCTTACTCCACTTTCACGTACAATGTTACTTGCGAAGGGAATAACTGAAAAACTTCTATCTATCCTTAATCTCATTATTTCACTGAGGTTTCAACTTTTATCATATAGACAACAATTAAATCTGAAATACACAATTTCTAAACCGATAATCATTTACAGTAAAACAGGTATATCTTATCAAAACATTCCTCTCATTAAAACTATTCCATCAATAAAACATCAAAACATTCATCTCTTTAAAACTATTCCACAAATAAAACATACTTTCCGTAAAACTTTTTGAAACATTTAAATTGATTTTATTATTCTTCTGATTACGGACAATACGGGTGATCAGCCACGTAAAGTCTTCCTTTCTTTGAAATTAGGTTCTCAATTAGGCAACACATTGGCCTTTAATGCTGGACTAGGACCACCCTAGCCTCTTACGCTAAACAAAGGTGCTGGACTAGGACCACCCTAGCCTCTTACGCTTAACAAAAGTGCTGGACTAGGACCACCCTAGCCTCTTACGCTTATCCAACTTATAAACCATCTTATTAATACTTTAAAACATTTCACTTTTCAGTCCTTTATACTCACTGGCAAAAGACCAGCCCAGTATAAGGAAATTTTAAAATCATCTTTAATTTATTAAACCATTTTAGGAAGCAATACTAGCAAAAGCTTTAACAGAATATTACTGACAATACTTAAGAAAGGATAATACTAGCAATAAAACTTTGAGATACTATATAAACAGAATACTTGAATAAAACATTTCCTTAACAATAATCTGAAGGAAAATGACAAAAGCAATAAGAATTTGAAGGGATACTTATACTGAATAGAAACATATTTATCTCGCTTGAACGATAAGCGAGGGTTAGTACACTTGCCTCGTTTCCACGCGTCGATTCGATACTTAATCTCGGTCTTTATTCGATCACGCATGCATCTTCTTCAATAAACCGTCAACATGCACTGGCTCTATATCGAATCCCTAATCATACTTGAAATAATAGTAAAGTACTATTTAGTACATAAACAATCCAATCGATAACTAATTACTTATAACTCACAAAGCAATACATACATAAATATATATATCCACACTTCATTAATCATCACATATGTACTTAAACACTTATACACATATATGCCTTTAAATCTTTAAATCAAATAATTTAAATAACTTTAAAACGCAGGGGATTTTTAGAAAATTTCGGCATGTAGTATTCGTTTATCGGACTATGGGCACAGCCCCTCAAATACAATTCATCCCTGCTTTTCAACTCAACATTTTAACTCAAACCATTTAAAACATAGCTGCTTCTCTGGCAGCAACATAAAAGTAAACAAATAATGAAAAGTACCCGCCCGAACATGCGGCAACTAAACACATAAGAAAAGTATCCGCCCAGACATGCGGCAACTAAACACATAAGAAAAGTATCCGCCCAGACATGCGGCAACTAAACATGTAAGAAAAGTAAATTGATAACTTAACTTTACTATAAATTACATTTGGAAACTAAATTAAAACAAACCACACAGCCTCTAGGGCCAGTGGTACTTTTCAGAAGCCATTACTTATCATTTATACAGATATACAGTTTAAGTAATTATATAATTCTTAATCAAAACCATTTTGACCATATGTAAACAAATACCAAATAATTGAAAATTATGAAGTTCAGCAAATACTCTAACTTGACTTACAGCACTTAGCACGTAACCTTTACCGACACCATAAACAACTAGTAATTTATCCACTAAAACACTTTAACTTTAATCACTAAGGTCATTTAGCACATAAACATTTACAATTAGTCAAACCATGTAACTCCACATATTATCCGACAACTCATAATTACTCACTAACGACCAATAAGCTCGAATATTAACGAGACCACAAATAATTCCGACAACCATAATTAACAATTAACAATTAACAATTAACAATTAGCAATTTAACAATTAGCAATCACTAACCCGAACCTTTAATCGGACTCATAATTAAACTCAACAATTATAATTAACAAAACTCTCCGAATTAACAACGGAAATTACCACAATATCTCACAATTTAATCTCCACAATCACAATAAATCATATACTTTTCGAATTAAATCCCGAAAATAAACAATATTCATAGTCTACTTACAACAATTAGCACATAAAACTCACAATTTATGCCAACTTAAATTGCAACACCTACTAATTAAATTACAACCATAATATCACGCAATTTAATTCTAATTAAATTACCACAATATTAACATAATTTGGAACTAATTAAATACGAAATTAAATAGGTAAGACGTGAAATTATACCAATTCCGTCGGAAAGCTAGTCCCCGGAGTCTATCTCTCTCTCTCTCTAAACCACCAACACAACAACACCACTGATGCAAACCTCCCCTACCGCTCATCACCTGACCGCCACCAACCCGAGCTCGCCGGAGAACCGCGCCGCCGCTGCTGCGTTGCTACCCCACGCGCGCGTGCGGCCTCCCCTCTCCTCCTTCGTTCGTCATCTCCCACAACCCATACACACACCCCTGATTAACACACACTTACACACGTATATATGTATGTATATATCACTCTAATTGATTTAATTCCATACCCCCAATTTTCTTTCTCTTCTCCCTCGATTTCTCTCTTTCTTTTCTTCTGCGTTTTCTTCTCTCCCCCCTGTTCTGGAAACTTCCCGTATTTTTGTGTTTATGAGTGTTATTGGGCTTGGCCCAATCTCTAATACTACTACTAATATACCACTGATACACTTTTAAAACTAATAACCAATTCTCATAAATCGAAATCAAACGAAACGTTCGGAAAATTACACTTTTCATTTTTAAAATAAAGAATATAAAATTACAAGCACGTACATATTTTCGAAATATTTTTCGGATCAAAAATGAATTAAATATGAATTTTCAAAGTTTTGATCCTTTAAATACAATAAAACTCTTAAAATCATTTTAAAATACTCAACCACCCAAATTAATCCACCTTACAATTTTAAAAACTCAATAAATATATAAAGATAATTTTACAAAAGATTTCATGATTTTTAAGCCCTCCGATAATTAAATAAATATTTTTGAAGATCAATAATACTAGATTTAAATACTTTTAAATCACTAAAAAAAAAATACAACTAAAAATACTGGGGCACACATAACACAATATATACTCATATAAACTCGACACTAAATATCGTTGAACTCCACAACGATATTCTCAAATCCAATTCCATACTTTAAATACTAATTAACATAATTAAAACAATAAAAGTAATAATAATAATAATAATAAATCCTACAATAATCCGGGATCTTACATTCTACCCACCTTAAAAGGATTCCGTCCTCGGAATCAGGTAAAGAAGGGTTACTGGGGTTTACTCTACCAACTCGGGTTGCATCCGCAGCTCTACTAATCTGTACTCTGGATACTTATTTACTCTACTGGGATCTCTACTGATCTCTCTATATAGAACAACTCGAATCGTAGTACTATACGTCACGCATTACTAGTATTCTAAACTCGATTGGCATACGTTCAAGACTACTCGAGATATTATGATTCATGATATTTGAAGAGAACGATTTCACATCGTAGCAAAGGTTTCTACAATTGTGGAATCAATGAGTTTTCAAACAAATATTCTTTGAAATGAGAGATTACTGAGTGATCAACATGATCAAATGAACCTTGTTGCGTGCCTTATTCAAGACATGACTAAAGGTAATTAACCTTCTTGTACTTCACAACACACAAGTGATGGCGTCCCATCAGACTGCTATCACACAGACAAACAGTCCTTGTGTCCCCTATAAATAGGGTTGTTCACCTCAGTTGGAGTAAAGAAACACAAAAAGATTCGAACATCGAATTAACAATCAATTGATGAGAAATTCTCAGACATACCCCTGGATTACAACTAAACGGATTCCATGGGTACTACTTCAGAAGAAAAGGATAATCACGAAAGAATGATTTGCAGAATACTAAGAAATAATGATTTATCAATAATAGAATCATTCACTGATGAAGAAAATTAAATACTCAAATATCACTTGACAGGGTTTTAGAAATAAAGGAAATAGGCATCAAAACAACCTCTGTCATAACTGGAATCCCAAATTCGGGGGAAAGACCATTGTCAAAATAACTCAACAAAGGAATATTTATCAAGAAGAAAGGTATTGCCAGGGTCTCCACGTACATCTTCTTTGTCGACTCCTTCGCTGACTCGTCATTCGATCTAGACTCTGAAGGTTCCACTACCTATAGGTTCAAGGGTTTCTACCCAACTCCGTTCAACTATCTGCCACCACTCACAACTTAACTCACTAACTGGTACTATATCCAATAGTCCAACACGAGTCCTATATGAACTCTGACGTTCCTTACTTAACTATACATACTCCTACACACTCTCGTTTCTAGTTTACTATAACCTCGCTCTGATACCAAACTGTAACGCCCCCAAATCCGGGGTCAGTAGATTTGGGCGTCACGCTAACAAACTCAATAATTCTAACAAAATTTGGCCATGATGTATTCGTAAATACAACATAAACCTGCTGGATACTAAACTAAAAATCTGAAAATCAAAATAAAACTGAAATAAAAATTAAAACTCAATCAAAAGCTCTTTGACCCCAACTCCCAACTCAGGATCTTAGGTTACAGTTCTAGAAACAAGAAAACCCAAACCAACTTAAATACAAATCTATTTACAAAACTTATACAAACTTAAATCACTGGTATAACTTCGAATAGAAGTATACCAGGCCAACTACTCAAATACATACTATAACTACTAAAACTATAATTTACATACAATAATTCAACTTTAAATCTAAATACCCTGATCCACGTCAGCTTCACAACAGCATCCTGCTTCTTCTTTCCACTTTCTGAACTGCACATGCTAAGCCTCGCCAACTAGTTTACTGAAAAGTTAGATTTTAAAAAAAAAACAACAAGTGTGAGCCAAAGAATGCTCAGCAAGTTATATCTATAGAACTGTACTGGATGAAATAAGAATGCAATAATCGCAATTCAAGAAATAGTAGCAATAAATATAAGCGAAGGAATGCTCACTAAATTATAATCAATACTATACTTGAAATCTGGATTCTTAACTATAACAGAAGATTAATATCATTTAAAACATTTATAACTCGAAATCAAAATTTATAACTGTGAAGGGTCGTAATACTAGATTCAATATTTTTAGTACTTGCAAAAATACTTTATCTAACACTTTAACGAAATCTCCAAGAAATTCTCAGTTACTCAAATCTCATTCATGTCGCTAAGCATTTGCATACCTAGCTGCCTAACCGGCCTGACAATCATGAGTTTGAATTACTAAGAAGATCTCAAATCATTCTCGGTTCTCACTATCACTGCGCAACACATGCCACAGTGACCGTAATAACCGTGAATTATTTTAAAACAGTCAACAAGAATATACAACTACTCTATAAAATAACATTATCTATCGTCGTTACTCATACCCTTTACATAACATAAACACCCCCCTTTAATATTCTAACATAACACTCTTCTATTTACTACTAACCATCTCTGCCCCAGATAAAACTTTGAGAGAAAGAATATCAAGAATTTTTCCAATCATTCTTACTCCACTTTCACGTACAATGTTACTTGCGAAGGGAATAACTGAAAAACTTCTATCTATCCTTAATCTCATTATTTCACTGAGGTTTCAACTTTTATCATATAGACAACAATTAAATCTGAAATACACAATTTCTAAACCGATAATCATTTACAGTAAAACAGGTATATCTTATCAAAACATTCCTCTCATTAAAACTATTCCATCAATAAAACATCAAAACATTCATCTCTTTAAAACTATTCCACAAATAAAACATACTTTCCGTAAAACTTTTTGAAACATTTAAATTGATTTTATTATTCTTCTGATTACGGACAATACGGGTGATCAGCCACGTAAAGTCTTCCTTTCTTTGAAATTAGGTTCTCAATTAGGCAACACATTGGCCTTTAATGCTGGACTAGGACCACCCTAGCCTCTTACGCTAAACAAAGGTGCTGGACTAGGACCACCCTAGCCTCTTACGCTTAACAAAAGTGCTGGACTAGGACCACCCTAGCCTCTTACGCTTATCCAACTTATAAACCATCTTATTAATACTTTAAAACATTTCACTTTTCAGTCCTTTATACTCACTGGCAAAAGACCAGCCCAGTATAAGGAAATTTTAAAATCATCTTTAATTTATTAAACCATTTTAGGAAGCAATACTAGCAAAAGCTTTAACAGAATATTACTGACAATACTTAAGAAAGGATAATACTAGCAATAAAACTTTGAGATACTATATAAACAGAATACTTGAATAAAACATTTCCTTAACAATAATCTGAAGGAAAATGACAAAAGCAATAAGAATTTGAAGGGATACTTATACTGAATAGAAACATATTTATCTCGCTTGAACGATAAGCGAGGGTTAGTACACTTGCCTCGTTTCCACGCGTCGATTCGATACTTAATCTCGGTCTTTATTCGATCACGCATGCATCTTCTTCAATAAACCGTCAACATGCACTGGCTCTATATCGAATCCCTAATCATACTTGAAATAATAGTAAAGTACTATTTAGTACATAAACAATCCAATCGATAACTAATTACTTATAACTCACAAAGCAATACATACATAAATATATATATCCACACTTCATTAATCATCACATATGTACTTAAACACTTATACACATATATGCCTTTAAATCTTTAAATCAAATAATTTAAATAACTTTAAAACGCAGGGGATTTTTAGAAAATTTCGGCATGTAGTATTCGTTTATCGGACTATGGGCACAGCCCCTCAAATACAATTCATCCCTGCTTTTCAACTCAACATTTTAACTCAAACCATTTAAAACATAGCTGCTTCTCTGGCAGCAACATAAAAGTAAACAAATAATGAAAAGTACCCGCCCGAACATGCGGCAACTAAACACATAAGAAAAGTATCCGCCCAGACATGCGGCAACTAAACACATAAGAAAAGTATCCGCCCAGACATGCGGCAACTAAACATGTAAGAAAAGTAAATTGATAACTTAACTTTACTATAAATTACATTTGGAAACTAAATTAAAACAAACCACACAGCCTCTAGGGCCAGTGGTACTTTTCAGAAACCATTACTTATCATTTATACAGATATACAGTTTAAGTAATTATATAATTCTTAATCAAAACCATTTTGACCATATGTAAACAAATACCAAATAATTGAAAATTATGAAGTTCAGCAAATACTCTAACTTGACTTACAGCACTTAGCACGTAACCTTTACCGACACCATAAACAACTAGTAATTTATCCACTAAAACACTTTAACTTTAATCACTAAGGTCATTTAGCACATAAACATTTACAATTAGTCAAACCATGTAACTCCACATATTATCCGACAACTCATAATTACTCACTAACGACCAATAAGCTCGAATATTAACGAGACCACAAATAATTCCGACAACCATAATTAACAATTAACAATTAACAATTAACAATTAGCAATTTAACAATTAGCAATCACTAACCCGAACCTTTAATCGGACTCATAATTAAACTCAACAATTATAATTAACAAAACTCTCCGAATTAACAACGGAAATTACCACAATATCTCACAATTTAATCTCCACAATCACAATAAATCATATACTTTTCGAATTAAATCCCGAAAATAAACAATATTCATAGTCTACTTACAACAATTAGCACATAAAACTCACAATTTATGCCAACTTAAATTGCAACACCTACTAATTAAATTACAACCATAATATCACGCAATTTAATTCTAATTAAATTACCACAATATTAACATAATTTGGAACTAATTAAATACGAAATTAAATAGGTAAGACGTGAAATTATACCAATTCCGTCGGAAAGCTAGTCCCCGGAGTCTATCTCTCTCTCTCTCTCTAAACCACCAACACAACAACACCACTGATGCAAACCTCCCCCACCGCTCATCACCTGATCGCCACCAACCCGAGCTCGCCGGAGAACCGCGCCGCCGCTGCTGCGTTGCTACCCCACGCGCGCGTGCGGCCTCCCCTCTCCTCCTTCGTTCGTCATCTCCCACAACCCATACACACACCCCTGATTAACACACACTTACACACGTATATATGTATGTATATATCACTCTAATTGATTTAATTCCATACCCCCAATTTTCTTTCTCTTCTCCCTCGATTTCTCTCTTTCTTTTCTTCTGCGTTTTCTTCTCTCCCCCCTGTTCTGGAAACTTCCCGTATTTTTGTGTTTATGAGTGTTATTGGGCTTGGCCCAATCTCTAATACTACTACTAATATACCACTGATACACTTTTAAAACTAATAACCAATTCTCATAAATCGAAATCAAACGAAACGTTCGGAAAATTACACTTTTCATTTTTAAAATAAAGAATATAAAATTACAAGCACGTACATATTTTCGAAATATTTTTCGGATCAAAAATGAATTAAATATGAATTTTCAAAGTTTTGATCCTTTAAATACAATAAAACTCTTAAAATCATTTTAAAATACTCAACCACCCAAATTAATCCACCTTACAATTTTAAAAACTCAATAAATATATAAAGATAATTTTACAAAAGATTTCATGATTTTTAAGCCCTCCGATAATTAAATAAATATTTTTGAAGATCAATAATACTAGATTTAAATACTTTTAAATCACTAAAAAAAATACAACTAAAAATACTGGGGCACACATAACACAATATATACTCATATAAACTCGACACTAAATATCGTTGAACTCCACAACGATATTCTCAAATCCAATTCCATACTTTAAATACTAATTAACATAATTAAAACAATAAAAGTAATAATAATAATAATAATAATAAATCCTACAATAATCCGGGATCTTACACAAAATACTGAAGAATTGTACAAGTCAGAAACCTGCAACAAGCCAGGATACTTTATTTGACTCTGTCCTATAAAGCATGCTGGAAAGCCTACAAAGAAGCTTGGAGAGATAAGACAAGGGACAAGGAGCTGAAGAAGTGGATCTAAACAGGCTTTTCAAAGTCAAATCTGTAGCCGTTTGGACTCTTACTAAAATGAGATAGACAGACTGGAAAGTGCTTTTGTTTTACCTACCTCATTTGTAGTAAGTGGGTGTATCCATGTCTATAAGGATACAGCCTCACTTCCTTAGCTGTTAAGGTTTTGAAGTTTCTCAAAAATATCCAGAAAATATCTCTCTGAGAAAAACGAAGCTGAGAATACTATCATTTGTATTCACAGATTGTAGCAAAATCTTTATCTAATAAAATATTAGATTAAAGTGATATTGTGTTGTGTTTGTCTTTAATTATCCGCATCTTCATATCTCACACACTCATCACTTATCTTACTGCAAAGATTCAAGAACGAAGAAAAATTCAAGAATCCATTCACCCCCCCCCCTCTGTATTCTTTTACTGTATTCAATACTCAACAGAATCACCGTTAGAAACACATTCCACTATAACATTATTTTATTAACAATAATTCCTTGTTAACCCTCAACCCTCTTAACCACTTAACCCTAATACCATTGACACAAAAATATATTTAACATACCATTTATATACCAAAAGTTCCAAGAACTTATCCATATTTAGACTCTGTAAAAGTTTCAGTGTTTTACACCATTTCCTTTAGAATTTCTTATCGACCACACTCGACTGTAAAATTTCTCATAAATTCTCAAATTCGAATTTTGAAACAAGGTTAGTGGGGGTATCTCTCTGTTCACCCTACAATATTCTCCCAAAATTTCATAATTTTTAAAGGTGTTTAAGTATGGTAATTATGACCTCAAAGTTGACAGAATTGAACTTTCTCAGTTTCTGAACGTCTTTCACTAAAACTCACTTTTCTCCTAACCCGTTCATTGGATTTTTACGTACTTTATGTCAAAACGATCTATGAACCAAGCTCTATCCTCTCATGACCAGTTGGTACCTCCTACTGACCTTTAATGGTTTGGGATCTCTGTCTCAAAATAGGGCAACTCTATGATTAACGAAAATCGGACATTATAACAGCTATATTTTCTCACTTTCCAAATTGTAACTCCTCCAAATCCATCATCCAACACATATACCAGTCCCTACACAATGTGGTCATCATACCAACCATGGTTAGAAGCACATACCACTTCCATATTCAATCAACTCAACTTATAACACACATATAATCATAGTTTCATGACTTATACAAATTTATCCACTAAACTAACCATAATCCATCATAAACTCAAAAGGGATGAGGATGTTTATACCTTCTTTGAAGCTTTAACACTCTTACTATAGGCTTGTAGTCCTTGATACACCTTGATACAACATTAATATGCCTTAATCTTTCAAAACAAAACACAAAATCCAAGTGAGTTACTATTCATCCATCACTTTGTAAAATCTGTATAAAATCGAAAACTTAGAGATTAATTCTCAAATTTTTACCACACCTTCTACTCTTCAAGAGCTTTCTTTTGAGTACTAGCTCATCACCAGGGGATGCTTAAAGCTCTACTTATGGGTGTTTAAAAGTCGGAGGCAGAAACTGCTAGGAACAGGGCAGTTCGACTTCTTCAACTTGGGGGAGGGATTTGACTAGGCTACACTCCTTTGTTGGCCATGAAATTTTGAAAAAATCTTACCCATGGAGTGGAGCAGCTATGGTTAAAATTTGGTAATTTATAGAGCTCTAGAACTCGAGTTATGAATTTTTCTTTCCTCCTTGTTCTTGCTGGGCAGTTTGTAAAGAAAAGAGATGGAGAGCTTTTTGGTGAGGTTGGTGATGATCTTTTGTGTTGGTTGACTTGATCTAATCTCTTATGGATAATCTTCACTTTATGTAGATATTTTCCTTAATAATCCATTTGTTATTTGCTTGCTAATTGTGAGTGGAATTGGCCTAACTATGTGGTGTAAGCAGTGATGTCTTGTGGATGATCCTTAATCTTGTTTTTGATTATTTCTATGTAAAATGTTAATTACCTTGGTGGATCATAATGTAGTATGTATCCTTGATGTATTACTAACCTTGGTTGTTTGGTTTCCATACTCGTTTAATCACAATTTGTTTCGAATACACCTCGTTATCCAAGTGGTTTCGAAATCGTTTAACAATCCAAATTCCCTCCTTGACTTGATCACTCCTTGGTTTAACCTAATTTCACTATTTACTCAAGATATAAACCCTTTAAAATCTCCATACTTCTTAATATCAAATTCAATAGAGTCTCAATCGAAATCGAAAATCTTTAAAGTCTATACTCAGGAATTTCTGAAATCCATGATCATTTTCAGTCACTCATTTTTATAGTACAACAATAATATGGTTTCCAATTATTCATTTTCCATTTCGAATATAGGGTACTTACATACCATTTCCCTAAATTCTCAAAATTGCTATTTATTCAGACACTGTAGCATTCTAAAAGTTAAGGTTATTACACAAAGCAAAACTGACTTTTTACTTTTGCTTTAGAGGGTGTTTGGGATTGCTTAAAATAAGTTACTTTTGACTTAATGAGGGTATTTTTAACTTAAAGGAGAAAGTAAAGTTGTTTACTTTAAGTTGAATGAAAGTGTTTGGGTAATTTTACTTAAAGTTAAATGGAGGTTTAATAATTTTGGCTTAAAGTGAAATTTGACTTAAAAAAAATTTAAATTCATGATATTTAAGCTTTACAAGAATTGTGAAAAAAATAAAAAATAAAAAAAATCCATAAGTCATAAGTCATAAGTCAAAAGTACCTAAATGGAACTTATGGCTTAAAGCAGTTTTTTAACTTAAAATCGACTTAAAGCCAAACACACCAAAACCACTTAAAGCCAAATGAATAAGCATTAAGCTTATTCCCAAACAGGCTGTTAATATCAACGCTGAGAGGAGTCAGAAAATGTTGGTAAAGAATTTTTTTTCTCAAACTTCGATTTTTAATTAAAAATCTGTAAATTTTTTCTATTAATGTTACTAACATTATAATATTGATGATATATTATTTTTTATCCAATTATTTTAAAATTCTAACTCCGCAATCTATTGTACGCTTTTTAAATCCACAGCCAGGATAGTTTGATAAATAAATAAATAAATTCTAGAAGTCCATAGTTAAAGGTGCAATGAGCTTAAATTTTATAATTAAATCCTCTTCACTTGAATTAAAAAAAAAAAAAGGGGTTTTGTAAAATGACACTGTTTATCGAAAAAAGCGAAGCGTCGTGGGGAAGTTTAACAATTTACCGTATTCCACTTTAATTAATTCTCTCCATCTTTATCCATCCTTCTCAGTTCTCATATACGGTACGTGTCTATAACTGTACGTATCTCCCCTTCACTTCTCACAAACAACTCTCTAACAAACTCACACACTCAACCAAATGGAAGTCGACGACGATCTCTACGCCTTACTCTCGGAGCAACGCCGTGAACTCACGGCGGCGATATCATCGGAGTCCGATCACGACCTCGCGTTCAAACTCCAAATGGAAGAAGCTTTTAACGCTTCTCTCGCTTCTCAACCTTCTTCATCGTCATCTGAGCCAAAACGACAGCGTTTCGATGTTCCTGACGAAGGTGACGTCTGCTTTGCGAAGCTTTTGGCCGAGGAGATTGACAAGTTCGAGCGCCAACGGAGCGATCGCGAGCACGTCGACGCGGAGATGAAGCGCGTGCGTGACGAACTCAGCCGGACTATCCACGACCGCGCGTTCGCGCGTGAAGTGCTCGCGGTTCCCGAGGTAGAGTGGAGAAACACCGGCGATTATTATAATAAGCCTTATGAAAGTGAAAAGAGTGAGAAGATAAGTAGTGAGGATTTTAGGGTTTATTGTAAGGGTTTAGTGAGCGAAGAATTGGTTGGGAGTGAGAAGAAGGTGTTGGCTGGGATTGGAGTCGCGATTTGTGATTCGAGTGGCGAGATTGTTGTTTTTAAGATGCGGAAGCCTGTGGTGTTGGAGGAGATGAGTGGAGAAATTGCTGAGGTCAAGGCGTTGATTGAAGGACTTAATGCTGCGGTTACGTTAGGGTTGAAGAGGATTACGGTGTTTTGTGATGATGTTCAAATTTATCAATTTGTGAGTCGGTTTAATTTGTTTGTGATTATGTTATGTTTTTGCTTATATTGACAATGTAGGTTGTTATTTGATTGATTGATGTGCTTAAATTATGATATAATGCTTTGTGTTGACAATGTAGGTTCGTATTTGATTGATGTTTTTTTTTTTTAATTTTTAAATTTTAGATTTTGGTGATATTGTGTATGTTGTACTTCATATTGGAATTAAACTCATGTGTTTGCCGTTTCATATTGGAATCGAGCTTATTTGTTTGCCGTTTTATTTGTTTGAATGCCCTGTTTCGTGATTGTTATATGTTAAAAATCGCATATGAATGAGGGTTAAAAATTTATTTATTAGGGCATTTTGCTATATATGGATGTGGTACTCTGTATCCCATAGGCTTGGAAATAAAATTTTTTAAGTATATTATCCACTCATTTAATGCAATAATTCCGAATTCTTATGAAAAATCTATTGAATGTTCAAGCTGGTGTGCATATGACTTTGTTCTTCTTAAAAGAAGAAAATATGTGATCACTTATTTAGGGGCATGTCTGGTTATCTGATACGAGATTTTTTATACACTCTTAGTACTAAAATGCTTGTTGACTAGCCATACGTGAAAATGAATAACTGATCCATATAGTTTGGTTGTAATTAGAACAATCTGGAACAAGAAAGGAATCGTATCTTGATTGTTCCACTTGTTATACTATCATTTGTTCCACAAATCTGCGGAAGACTAAACCAGGAAGGTTCTCAACTATTTGATTACTTTTCCTCTTCAAACGTCATTATATTGTCTATAAAGAAGTTGCTGCTTTTGGTTTTAAAGTTAGCTGGCTGATCATAGCACAAACTTTTTTGCATTATCTATGTCCTTAAAGACTGGGGTTCTTGATTAGCATGTAGATTATACCTAAATATTAATTTTTTTGGATGTGGAGAGAGTATGATAATGATCATCCACAATGTCTTTCTTTGGCTGCATTGATTATGTTCTCAAATCATTCTACCCAAGGTTGGTTGTTCTTAAACAGTATAAGTTCTTAGTATTACATTTATGGCTTCCTTCACAGTAGAAACTTCTAGACCATCTTGGAACTAGTTTTGAAGCCATAAAGCAGAAATATTATCAACCTGTGGGTCGTCGTGTATTTTATACCTTATTTATGCTCCTAATGTTACTGTTCTTGATGCAGGTCACTGGCCAATGGGTAGCAAAACTTGGAAAAATGGAAATTTTGGCTGACGAGTTGACTCTACTCAAGAGAAAATTTACTCGTTGCCTTCCACATCTTATTGAAAAGAAAAATGTTCAATTTGCTGTTCGACTTGCAAGAGATGCTATAATTGCGCAGGTTACTTGGCCAGGAGAAAGTAGTAGTAACATCAAAACGACTGAGACATGCATCATTTGTTTGGAAGATAGAGCCATAAGTCAAATGTTACTAGTTGATGGTTGCCAGCACCGATATTGCTCTTCTTGCTTGAAGCAGCATTCACAAGCAAAGTTGGCTCAAGGTATGCTTCCTGGATGCCCACATGAAGGTTGCAAGACTGAGTTGAAGTTTGAGTATTGCAGAAAGTTCTTACCTCGTGAAGCACTTGACCTCATGAGTCAGAGGATAAAGGAAGCTACTGTCCCTGTAACAGAGAAAGTTTATTGCCCATATCCTAGGTGTTCAACTTTAATGTCCAGAACTGAGGTTTGTGCTATAAACAATGTTGGAGGTTGCAGATGCATGAACTGTTATGGCCTTTTCTGTGTAAACTGCAAAGTTCCTTGGCACAGCAACATGTCATGTTCTCACTACAAAAATCTGCATCCTTATCCATCCTCGGAAGAGGTAAAGCTCAAGACTCTTGCAACAAGAAAGCAGTGGCGTCAATGTGAAAAGTGCAACAATATGATTGAGCTTAAAGAAGGCTGCAACCACATTTCTTGCAGGTAAAATTACTTGCAATCTCATTTGCTGTTGTTCTGTCTGTTTCGTGCATGAGCTGAAAGCATGTTGGTTGTAGTAGTTATTTACCACGGTGCTAGACTTTGAATATTACTAGTTTTACCAATATTTTTTATTGATGACCTGCATTAAAATATCAGTTTTATTATGATGAACTCATTGTATGGAAATAAATTTAAATACTTTTACTGATGTGCCTAGAATTACTGTGCATTACCTGTGGTTACCCTGAGTAGGACATTAGATTCTTATGTAAACACGAACTTTAAAGCAACTGAATTATTGATGTGTAAATTCTCCTAATTAGTAGTATTAGATTATTAGGAGTATAGCTTTCCACCATTTTTTGTTTTAAATGTCTTTAAATATTGAAGTCACCTTACTATTTCTTGATCTTTAGTTACTTTGTTTACCTCCTATTTACACGTTTTTATTGTGCTTCAAAAGTATCCTATTAGAACTCTTGTTTATTTTTGCATGGGCACGACTACAAAGTTAGGCAGTTTTGGAGCTCATAGTATTGCACTGGGATGGTTGCAAAGTCGACCAGTAAACCTAATCCCACCAAAACTGTATTAAAAAAATTTGAACAACACTACAAGAATTAGTTTATTTATAAAGGCATTGTCATTCAGACCAGGCTAAGTTTATTATCTTCCTCACAGTTGTTTAGGTGTATTGTTAGTATGCCTGCAAACGAAAGTGCTTTTAATTATGGTTATGGAGTAGAATCAGTTAATATGCAAAAATATCGTCTCCAAGTGATTCATTGGTCTATGAAGGCTAGATTACTAGATAATTTTTGGTAACGAAAGTGCTTTTACTAGATAGTATGCCTGCAAACGAAAGTGCTTTTAATTATGGTTATGGAGTAGAATCAGTTAATATGCAAAAATCTCGTCTCCAAGTGATTCATTGGTCTATGAAGGCTAGATTACTAGATAATTTTTGGTAAATGAAGCTATCCGTCTTGCAAATGTTCTTTGGTGGCTTGATCAGAAATCTTTTTGCAGATGTGGTCACGAATTCTGTTATACCTGTGGAGCTGAGTGGAAGAACAAGCAGGCAACGTGTAAATGTGATATCTGGGATGAGCATCGTATCGTGTACCCTGCAAGGAACAGATGATAAAGCAAGGATCAGTTTCTTAGGATTGTGCTTTAATTAGAAGTCGAAAAATATCAAGGTCGTTTGTGAATGTTCTTTTCTCGTGCAGTAGTACTAGACACTAGTAGTATAAATGGTTGGTCTACGCGTGCTATTTTTAATGTTTTTGGGTTCGTGCCAGTTTGCTGACTGCAGTGCACATAGACTTGGTGCATGGTACATAAAGTTTAGTAATTGCATATCAAATTTCTTATTGTTCTTTACTTGAACATCTGTAAGCTGTATCAGTTTGTCTGTACACTAATGATTAGGTGAGGCAAACTCGAAAAGAATGCATGGCGCTTTACATTGGGATTCTTTCCCTGTGTTTCCTTTTCGAATTTTGTTTATGCTGTCTGCTGCAAATCCCTCACTCTCTGATTTTTACATGTTTGTGAAAATAATGGGTAGATATGTAGACATAAAACTTTGAAACTGTGTGTACTTGCATGTAAGCTGAGTTACTTTTTGGGAAAAAGGGGATATTGTGTACCATGTGTATATTTATTGTGCATTTATTTTTGCAAATTCCTCGTAGTAGAGTACATGTCTATGCATTTAAAAGTTTATGATATGATTATGCTGAACATAAGAAGTGTATTGATTCCTTCAATGGTTAGAAATGAGACCTTGCACTCTTCATGTATCCTACAGTTTTAGGACAGATACAAATATGTTATAGTATTGAATCTTGCTCGAGTCCAGGGTTTGTTTTGCCTGCTTTTGCTTCCGGAGGGGCAAGTATCTTTAATATTTTGTAATAATGTTTCCGGCGCTCTTACTGCAATGAATCAGTTTGTCACTCGTAG
Source organism: Saposhnikovia divaricata (assembly GCA_036435485.1). Classification (NCBI taxonomy): domain Eukaryota; kingdom Viridiplantae; phylum Streptophyta; class Magnoliopsida; order Apiales; family Apiaceae; genus Saposhnikovia; species Saposhnikovia divaricata. The sequence goes on along the minus strand of CM071595.1, from coordinate 59,493,937 downwards.
CGGGCAGAACAGAAGCATGAAGTGTATTTACTGCTAGCAAGCCTAGAGGTTTCAATGTCAGGAAACATTCAACAGTGTACTTAATTGTACATGATGCACTGTCACATTATCTTGGTGTACATAGTGCATAACAAGTTCTACCCATCAATCTAATGATCACAACCTAAGGTTGTAAAAATCGGAAATCGGACCAACTCGGTTTTGGTCCAGAAAAATGAGTAATCGGAAACTCGGTGAGTACTCGGAATGGGTACTCAGACTACTAATCGGATACTGTTTTTTAACTTTTTTTTCTCATAATTTATATGTATTTATTCTAATTTTAGTGTACATGTGTTAAACAAGTAACACCATACTAATTATAATAGTGTTCAAAATATATTCAGAGTATTATAAAGACAGCATCATCATTATCTTCATCACTAGACTCAAACTATTATAAAGACCATAACACATATATAATAACATAATAACTCAAACTATTATAAAAATTAAAACTCCACCATATTCAAACTATTATAAAGACCATAACACATATAATAACATAATAACTAAAACTATTATAAAGATTAAAACTCCACCATATTACGGAGTATTTCTACTTAAAAGAGATTGACAGATGATAGACAAAAATGCTAATAAAAGTGAGATGTTCAATCTAGATTATAAAAGTTGAGCAATGATTTTTTTTTAAATTAGCAAAAAAAAACTCTTTTTTTAGTCAAGCACGAGTTTAACTCCGATTACTCCGAGTCAACCCAAGTCTTGACCGAGTTATACCAAAAACCGGTTTTTGGTCCAATTAGTCATTACTCGGATCGGTTTAGGGGTCCAAAACGAGTACTCAGCCGAGTACTCGGCCCGAGTTACCGATTTTTACAACCCTGATCACAACTAGTAGGTGCAGACTGTGCGTATGTAACCTAGAGCCGACAATTTATTTCGTACACGATACGAAAACGATACGAAAATTACTTTGGATTGACCTTTGCGGTACACGAACACGAAATTACATGGATGAATTTAGTGTCAGTTTTGAATATACCCTTGGATGCACGACACAAAACGAAATTACACGAAATAAATAAATATTTAAATAATTTCATTAAAATTATATGAAAACATATTTTAAAATAATATTTTATATATAATGTTTACATAAGATAAATACAAAATAGTTTCGAATTTTAGTTTCACAAGACTTGAGCACACTTGATTTTTTTATGACATCTATTTAAGACTGGACTAGTAAAAAATTAATATTTAAATATTTTTATTTTTATTCAAAAATTACACAAAACACGATACGAAATATACACGAAATGAAGGTACACGAAACGAAACGAATCCTTAACGAATCGGTTTTGAATTTGGCATTACGTATACGAAATACGAAAATACAAAACACGAAAGTATATGAAATGAATGAATTGCCAAGTCTAATGTAATTGTAGTTTGTTGAGCTATCTGGTTTTAAAATTTTCCTACTCACCCTTTTAATTTTAACCAGGTTTTTGCGTTATGAAAAATGCTAGAGATACCAAATTATGTACTAAAAATTGTTACATAATGACATGTCATTGTTTTAATTGATTATAATTATAATTAACCTACCTCTATCACTCCTGTTGCATTATTATCTCAAAATTTTAAACACGTCTAAAGTTGTGCACGATGCCAGCTAATTTTCAATAAAATTGTCAACTTTTCGGTTTGTCATGATAAAACCCATTTTGGTTGTTTAGGTCCCCAGTTACATGTGGACCACTGGACCGCATTTCTTCGTGTGAAGTAAATCTGAATTTTACCCTAAATTTGTACTATCTATACTATATTATTATATAAAAATCGAAACATTAAAAATTTGTTTGGTCGATACAATGCCTATTTATTTTTTTTATTTACCCATACATGTTATTTTTTACTTAATTATCCTTACGTAATTCTTTATAGTTACTAATAATTAATCAATTTACTTTTTTAGGTAAAACATGTTACCTTTTCTATTTTTCAATAACAAATTAATTTCCTTTTTCATTTAAAATACATTATCTTTATATTTTATCTAACTAAAATTACTAATCACTAATCAATTACATCTTTTTTGGCGAAAATGTGTTACCATTTCTATTTTCTTTAACAAAAACATCTTTTTTTCCAATTACATAGTGGAGGTTTTATTTAATAAAATAAAATAAAAATATTATAATAATAATAATTAACTGATTTCCTTTTTCAGCTAAAACGTATTATCTTTCTTTTTTATATAAATATCACTGGCAACACTAATTTCACCTTTTCTAAAAATATTAAGAGCAGTTTTATTTAGTAAAATAACACAATTAAATTATAATTACAATAAACTAATCAATTACTTTTTTCACCTAAAACATGTTGCCTTTTTAATTTTCACATTACCTTTTCTATTTTCTCTAATTAAGATCTCTTTTTTTTTCCAATTTAATTATGGGCGTTTCTATTTAACAAAAAAAAATTATAATATTATAATACTAATAATTAACCGATTACCTTTTTCTGTTAAAACGTATATTTTTTTCTATATTTTCTAACTAAAATCCCTCTTTTTTTAGAATATCACGGGCAACATTAATTTCTCCTTTTCTAAAAATACTACGAGCAATTTTATTTATTAAAATAACATAATTAAATTATAATTACTATAAATTAATCAATTACCTAAAACATGTTATAATCAATTACCTAAAACATGTTACCTTCTTAATTCTAAATAAGATTTCTCTCTTTCCATTTATCACAGACGATTCTATTTAATAAAATAAAATATACTAATCTATAGTATATTTATACTATTATAAAATAATAATTTTATAATTACTAATCTATAGTATATCTATACTATTATAGTATTCTTAATTTTATGTTTTGGCCGAAACATTAAAAGTTCGGTTGGTCGATCGATCGGTCGGTACGGTGCCTATTAATTTTATGTATTTATCCTCATTTTACGGTACAAGTTATTTTTACTTAATTATCCTTACTTATACTTATAGTTACTAATCACTAATAAATTTACTTTTTCAAGTAAAATACATTACCTTTTCTATTTTCAATAACTGATCAATTTCTTTTTTTCACGTAAAATACATTATCTTTTGTATTTTATCTAACTAAAATTTTTTCTTTTCTAAACACACCATGAGCAATTATATTTAATAAAATAAAATATTATAATTATAATTATAATTACTAATAATTAGCCAATTATCTTTTTCAGCTAAAATACGTTACCTTTTCTATTTTTTATTTTTTCAGTAAAACCTATTTGGGTAGCTTTATATAAGTAAAATAAAATGATAATATTATAATAAATAATAATTAATCGATTACGTTTTTTAGCTAAAACATATCATCTTTTCAATATTTTTAAACTAAAATCCATCATTTTCTAAAAATATCATAGATCCGTGCATCGCATGAGTTTTAAGCTAGTATTATATAATATTCAAAATATTAAAATTTGTACAGTATCTGTTAAGTTTACTTATTTATCCCTACTTAAGGGTATATGTCATTTTTACTTTATTATTATTACTTAATTACTTATAATCAGTGTTCCAGAAATTGCTAGGCGGCCCAGGGCGGTTAGGGTACCGCCTAGCGTCTAATCGGGTAGACGGGGATTAATCGGACGGATTAATCGGAGCATTAATCGGTTGTATTTAAATATTATTTTTAATATTTTTATTTATTTAATATTTTTGTCGATTTTAAAAATTTTCAATGTTTTTTTGCCGATTTTGACCAACTTCAGCCAATTTTTGCCGATTTTGACCGCCTAGACCGCTTTTTGACCGCCTAGGCCGATTTTAGCCGATTTTTGATCGATTTATCTAAAAAACACCTAAATTTTCGTCTAACCCCGCCTCGGGACGTTTTGGAGCCGCCTAGGCGACCGCCTAGACCGATTTTTAGAACACTGCTTATAATTAGTAATAACTAATAAATTTCCTTTTAAGGTCAAACATGTTATATTTTCTATTTTTCAATAATTAATAAATTTCCTTTTTCACGTAAAATACATTATCTTTTACTCCCCTCTGTTTCTTCTAATCGTTTACATTTTTTAAGGGATGTCTGTTAGTCACAGAGGCATGCCTGAATACATCTAATAACAAGCCTAAGTATGTGTAATGCTATGCATTACCTACATGACCTCTTAACTGAGGGAACCTCTAGTTGTAGAGTTTCTATTTGTTCTGTACTTGTAATAGGCATCAAATTCTAGTTGTGTTACTGTAATTATAAAGTCAAGAATAATGCTTGAAAGAAGTTCCAAGGTTCATGCCTCAAGCAAGGAGATAAAGACTGCCAAATAATCACAGTTGGGATTTGAAGAAATGAAGAATTTGCCTAAGTACCAATTCGAGAAGTACATTTGTCTATTCGAGAAGTCTAGCATTCGAGAAGTCAGAGATTCGATATCTCAGAAGACACTATTCGATATCTCTGAATACACTGTTCGATATCTCATTCGATATCTCTAGTACTCTATTCGAGAACTCATGGAGTCAACAAGTCAAAGCATCATTCGAGTTCTCTAAGAGTCAACAAGTCAATGATCTATTCGATATCTCAAGGACTAAAGAAGCTATTCGACATCTCAGGGATTCGATATGTCAAAATGCTCTATTCGATATCTCAAGGAGTCCCAGAGAAAAGAGTTATTCGAGAAGTGATTCGATATGTCAATATAACACTATTCGAGAACTCAGAGTTATCGATTAAGTCAATTCGAGTTCTCGAATCAATCACTTAGCCACTTCTCGAATACATTCTTGGAGACAAAATACTGAAGAATTGTACAAGTCAGAAAACTGCAACAAGCCAAGACGCTTTATTTGACTATGTACTATAAAGCAGATTGGAAAGCCTACAAAGAAACTTGGAGAGATAAGACAAAGGGACAAGGAGCTAAAGAAGTGGATCTGAACAGGCTTTGCAAAGTCAAATCTGTAGCCGTTTGGACTCTTACTCAAATAAGATAGACAGACTGGAAAGTATTTTGTTTACCTACCTTATTTGTAGTAAGTAGGTGTATCCATGTCTATAAGGATACAGCCTCACTTCCTTAGCTACGAGTGATAAGTTTTTCAATATACATCTCAAGAAATATCTCTCTAAGAAAAACGAAGCTGAGAATACTACCATTTGTATTCACAGATTGTAGCAAAATCTTTATCTAATAAAATATTAGATTAAAGTGATATTGTGTTGTGTTTGTTTTTGTTATCTGTACTTACATATCTCACACATTCAACACATATCTTGCTGCAAAGATTCAAGAACAAAGAAAAGTTCAAGAATCCATTCACCCCCCCTCTGTATTCTTTTATCGTATTCAATACTCAACAAGTGGTATCAGAGCAGGCTGTTTAATCTAAACAGAAAACGATCTTGGGTTCGAATACACCAAAGACTACAGGTACGGTGAAGGTCCCTAAGTTCGACAAAGAGAATTACAACCTCTGGAAAATAAAAATGCTGTTGTTCATCAAAGCTGCCAATCCTCTCTACCCTGATATTCTCAAGAATGGTCCATTTGTACCACAACAAGAAATTGCTGAATCCACAGTGGGCACAATAGTCATTCCTAGATCATATGTTGCAAAAGAGCCATCCAAATGGACGGACTCAGAGAAGGAAAAGGTTGCCTTAGACAGTCATCTCATGTTGCTGATCATAGACTCCATGGATATGTCGATGTTTGCTAATATAGCATCATGCACATCAGCCAAGGACATGTGGAACCACATCGAGGTGTTATGTGAAGGGACAGAGGAGGTAAGAGAAAATAGGAAACAGATACTGGTCACACAGTATGAAGCTTTCATGGCACAGTCCAAAGAAAGTATTACTGATATGTTTGAAAGATTTCACAAGCTGGTGACTGAGCTTCAAATGAATGGGAAGGTTTACAGCACTAAGGAATTAAACATGAAGTTTCTATTATCTGCACCAAACCATCTAGAGCAAAGGGTCATATCTCTAAGAGAAAGAGATTTGAACAAAGTCACATATGATGTGCTCTATGGGGTTTTAAAAACTCATGAGCTTGAGTTGCTTCAGAAGAGGGCTATCCAAGCCAACCAAGGCAGAATGATAAACACATCATGTGCCTTGATTGTCAACAAATTTGTTCAAGACCTGGAGGCATCTACAAGTCAACTGAGAATAGAAGAGATAGTAGATGATGAAGAGACTGAAGAAGAAGTGACTGAACCTGTTGATGAAAAGGAAGAAGATGAGTTCTATACTCTTGAAGAGTTGGATGCCATGGAAAACACTTCATATGCTTTTATGGCTAGAAAATTCCCAAACATCAGATTTAAGAGGAATCAGCCCTTCAAGTCTAGATCTCAAAATCATTCATTCAACAAGAGCAAGGCACCTGTGAAAGCAAACAAAAATAAATTCAAAACCAGCTATGTGGATAGGTCATCTGTAAGATGTTATAGATGCAATGACCTAGGGCATTTTGCCAGTGAATGCAAGAAGCCTAAGAAGAAGGATAAGGAGTTTCTTGAGCTTGAAGCTAAGTATGAGGCTCTGCTAAAGAAGCATGCACCAGGTAAGGCCTACATAGCTGAAGGGAAGTGTTGGGATGATTCTGATAGTGATGGAGAAGAACAAGAATTCTGCAACTATGCCTTGATGGCCAACTCCAAGGAAGAACCATCTGAATCAGACTCTCAGGTACCATCCCTCACTACTATAGACATGTCTGTTTCTGAATACAAATCTATGGTTGAACAACTATCTGTTGAGATGTTTAATATTCATACTAGTATGACTGCTGCTAATGAAGAGATTGCTAAACTGTCCAATAGGAATGAACTGTTAAACAAAAGAAATGAGGAACTAGAACTAACTGCTATGCAAATAGAAAACCTTAAACAAGAAATCGAATATCTAAAGAATAAGGTTCTATGTGCTAGTCAAGTTGAGAAAGCTCTTAGGGATGAACTAGCTGAAAATGAATTTAAATTGAAAACATTCAAGAATTCCTCTAGTCTATTGCAGTCCTACCATGAGAAAAATCTAGCTAGACCTAAGGCTGCTATTGGACTTGATTATGACACTCTCAAGCAGAGGAAAGGCTATGCAGTCATTGAAGATGACATTGTTGTTCAAGAGGAAGTGCCTCAGGTTTTGAAAAAGGCTGAGACCCCAATATTTAAAACACCAACACTTGAGATTGATGAGGATGCCTTACTCATTAAGCAAATGTTGGATGATGAAGATAAGGCACAATCAAATGAACAACAAGCATCCTCTAAGAGTGAGAATGTCAAAACCAAAGCCAAGGAGTCAGTAAGAGGTAAACCTAGACTTGAGAAATTTGTGAAGTTTGTTTCAGCTGGGAATAATGAATTTGAGAAGAAAGTGGCTAAAAAGAAACAAAACAGGAATGGCAAATTAGGGATTAACAAGGACAACAACTATGCTTATGTGCCCAATGCCCCTAGGAAAGTTTGTCAAAATTGTTTTAGCACTAATCATTTAACTCATGCATGTAAGAAACCATCTGGTAGTGTTGCTAAACCGTTCTATGATTGCTCTGTGCCTTTAAGACATAGAGACTCTCCTTTCTGTGATAAATTTGATTGTATGCCATGTAACATGAATGTAATGACTAGTTGCTTTAATTTGAGAAGACAATTCATGGAAGGATGCATCAGTCACAATGTTCACACACACTACACAAGAACAAAGTCTTCAAGTCCTCCTAAAGTTAGGAAGGTGCCTCTGTCACCTAAGTCTAAGAACCCTGATTCTAAGACTTCTAACAGTGACAAGAAGACTAACATCAAGAAAATTGATAAGCATGCTGTTTATGATAAGACTGTTGCTAAGCCACATGGACCCAAACTTGTTTGGGTACCAAAGGAGAAGTAATACCTTTGTGTTTGCAGGGCAAAGAAAGTGAAAGAAAGGTCATGTGGATTTTGGACAGTGGATGCTCAAACCATATGACTGGTGATATGGCCCTGCTATCACAGTATGAGGAGAAGGCTGGCCCAATGGTTGCTTTTGGAGATGACAGCATTGGCAACACACTGGGATATGGCAAGTTGGAAATTGGAAATGTCATCATTGAGAATGTAGCACTGGTCAAGGGACTCAAGCACAATCTACTGAGTGTTGGTCAATTTACTGATAGAGGCTTCAAAGTGAATTTTGACAAAGATGAATGTTTGATCACCCACAAAAAGACTGGTGACTTTGCTCTATCTGGAGTAAGGAAAGGAAGCCTGTTTGTAGCCAATATGAACTCTACAAACAAGGACAAAATATGTTGCTTTTACTCAAAAGCATCAAATGAAGATAGTTGGTTGTGGCATAAGAAGCTATCACACTTGAACTTCAAAGGCATTAATTCTCTAGTCAAAAGAGAGTTAGTAAGAGGCATGCCCACACTTGAATTCTGTCAAGAAGGAGTGTGTGAGTCTTGTCAAAAGGGAAAAATGAAAAGATCAAGCCACAAGTCAAAGACAGTGACATCAATAACCAAGCCCCTACAACTAATTCATATGGACTTGTTTGGGCCTGTCAATATTATGTCACTAGGAAGGAAAAAGTATGCTCTGGTGATGGTTGATGATTTCACAAGGTATACATGGGTAGAATTTCTGGCATCAAAAGATGAGGCTCCCCAAGTAATCATTGAGCATATAAAGAAAATTGACAAGGAAGCAAAGGCCAACAATGCAAGTGTGATTGCATTAAGGAGTGGTAATGGAACAGAGTTCAGAAATGCCATGCTTGAAGCATTCTGCAAAGAAAATGGTATTTCTCAACAATTCTCAGCTCCAAGGACTCCACAACAAAATGGAGTTGTTGAAAGAAAGAATAGAACTTTGATTGAGGCTGCTAGAACAATGTTACTTGATGCAAAGATGCCTACATGTTTTTGGGCTGAGGCTGTGAGCACTGCATGCTATATCCAAAATAGAACCCTCATCAACAAAAACACTGGAAAGACACCTTACAACTTGATGACTGGAAAGAAGCCCACCCTAAAGTATGTTCATACTTTTGGAAGCAAATGCTTTGTTTTAAAAGACAACTCAGAATATGTTGGAAAGTTTGATGCAAAAGCATTTGAAGGAATTTTTCTTGGCTACTCTATGGAAAGAATTGCATACAAAGTTTATGTCATCACTCAAAAGAAAGTTATGGAAAGCACAGATGTGACATTTGATGACAGCAAACTACCTGGATTAGAAGAAGCCAATGATGAAGATAAAGATCCTTTGAAGTTTGACAATCTAGATGATTCTGATGAGGAGATTGAAACTGAATTTGAGCCAACAATTCAACAAACTCAAGTGAATGAAGAACCTGTGTCAACCAACAATGAAGAAACAAGCATCCAAGACACACCTGTGATTAGTGGAAACTTCACAGGGGGAGGAAATGTAAATGATCATGATCTGGATGATGAAGCAACATCAAGGCTGAGAAATCAATCTGAACATACAAGGAAATGGGATAGATCACATACTGCAGATCAGATAATTGGAGATCCAAATACAGGAGTGAGAACAAGGAGAGCAACTCTAAATGAATGTCTCTATGGTTGCTTTCTATCCCAAGTTGAGCCTAAGAAACTTGAAGATGCATTGTTGGATCCTGATTGGATAATTGCTATGCAAGAGGAGCTAAACCAATTTGAAAGAAGCAAAGTATGGGAACTTGTGCATGCACCAAAGGATAGAACCATTGTTGGAACAAAATGGGTTCTAAGGAATAAGATGGATGAAAATGGTGTAGTCATAAGAAACAAAGCAAGGTTGGTTGCAAAAGGATACTCTCAACAGGAAGGCATTGACTATGATGAGACTTTTGCCCCTGTTGCCAGACTAGAGGCCATCAGAATTTTCTTGGCATTTGCTGCACATTCTAATTTCAAGGTCTATCAAATGGATGTCAAGAGTGCATTTCTGAATGGGGAGTTGGAAGAAGAAGTATATGTGCAACAGCCACCTAGCTTTGAGGATCCACAATTCCCTCACTTTGTCTACAGATTGCTTAAAGCATTGTATGGACTTAAGCAAGCTCCTAGGGCATGGTATGACACATTGTCACAATTTCTACTTGAGAATCAATTCTTTAGAGGCATACTAGACAAGACATTGTTTTACAAGAAACATGGTGATGATATTATCTTAGTTCAAATCTGTGTGGATGATATCATATTTGGCTCTACAAATGAGAAGCTGTGTGAGAAATTCTCTAAGCTCATGCAGAGCAGATATGAGATGAGTATGATGGGAGAATTAACATTCTTTCTTGGGCTGCAAGTGAGTCAAAGGAAGGATGGCATTTTTATAAGCCAAACCAAATACATCAAGGATCAATTGAAGAAATTTGACTTAGAAGAATGCTCACCTGCAAAGACACCCATGGCCATTGCCACCAAGTTAGATGAAGATGGTAAGGGCAAGAAGGTAGATATCTCAATCTACAGAGGCATGGTTGGTTCTCTACTCTACCTCACTGCTAGTAGGCCAGACATCATGTTTGCAACATGCTTGTGTGCAAGGTTTCAATCAAATCCAAAGGAATCACATATGATAGCAATAAAGAGGATTTTCAGATATTTGAAGGGCACACCAAACTTGGGGTTATGGTATCCTAAGGACACAGGGTTCAATCTGGTTGGTTATTCTGATGTTGATTATGCTGGATGCAGAGTGGATAGGAAAAGCACCTCAGGTAGCTGCCAGTTTCTTGGACAAAGGTTAGTCTCTTGGTACAGCAAGAAACAACAATCTGTGTCAACTTCCACAGCTGAAGCTGAGTACATAGCTGCTGGAAGTTGCTGTGCTCAAGTGCTTTGGATCAGAAACCAACTTAGAGATTATGGACTTGTGTTGGAAAGAATTCCAATCATGTGTGACAACACAAGTGCAATCTCTATAGTTTCCAATCCTGTCAATCATTCTAGGACAAAGCACATTGACATCAGATATCACTTCATAAGGGAGCATGCAACTAATGGAACCATTGAGTTACATTATGTTCCCACAGAGAAACAACTAGCTGACATATTCACTAAGCCATTAGATGAAGCCACCTTCACAAGGTTGGTTAGTGAGATTGGAATGCTGAATTCTTCAAATTCTGGCTGAGTGAATATATCAACTAGATTGTTGCAGCAGTAAATACTTACTTTATCAAATGCTCAATATTTTTAAAGTAAGTATTGGCTGGATTATGATTTATAAATATTCCACAATGCTGCATATGTTGAAAATCATACATCTTTAGCTTGAAATTTCTGTGAAATTTTGAGAAAATCACTATTTAATTTAGTAGAATATTCTTCAATGAATATTTCTAGTAAATTTTAAAAGATAGTGAAAATTGAATTTTATGAGTGAAAAGTATAGTTCGATAAGTCAGACTTCTCGAATGGTTCATTGTTTTGTCATGGCTCGAGTTCTCGAATAGGCCCATCAAGAACCCTTCTGAGTTCTCGAATAGTGTATTTTGGAAAAATCGAATAGCACACGTTAAGTTCTCGAATAGAGTATTTTAGTTCTCTAATGATGGAGTTCTCGAATACTGTATTTGAGTTATCGAATCATTTGAAAAGGCTGATTTCTCGCTGACACTTAATCGCTTTTTGGATTTATATTCAAAATTTCATTTCGCTCATAAAAACATATTTTATTTAGCTTAGAATTATTTTCTGAGTTAAATAACTGCCAGCTGTGAGTTACAAACTGCTTGAGATATCGAATAAGCCTTTCTTGACTTATCGAATAGCTGTTTTATACTTCTCGAATGACTGACTTGTCGATACAAAACTTATATCTAATCGACAACTCAAGCCACTCACATATATACAATTCCACAACTGTTCAAATCATTTCATTCGATTTCTCAGGCAGCTAAAGTTCCAAAACCTCTCTAAACCCTAACGTCAAAAGCTAAATTTCTTCTTCAACCTTCATTCTTTCTCATCTCTCTGTGTAACAATGGCAAATACCCAACTCACAATTCCTAAACACACCAATTTCATAGCAATAACCAACGATGTTGAAGCACCCAATGCAAACTTTAAGTGCTTCGTTCGATGGATGGCTGAATCATACATCAAGGATGCACTCTCAGCCAACCCAACTCTGTATCTAGATTTACTAGAACAGTTTTGGAGAACTGCTACTGTGGAGGTCGTGGCCCTAGAGAATGCAATAACTTCATACGTAATCTATTGCAAGATTCAGGACAAGGAAATCACCGTCACTACTGAAAATATGAATCAAGCTCTGGGGTTACAACAAGGAGTGTATGACAGTCAAGCAACTGATCAGGAATTGGAAGATTTCTTTGATTTTATCAACTACTCAGATAGAATCAAGCTTAGAAATTTGAATAGGAAGTACTTGAGGAAGGAATGGAGCTATGTCTTTGCCACTCTTCTTCAAGTCTTCACAGCAAGGAAGTCTAGCTTTGATCAAATCAGCACACCTGTTCAACAAATAGGATATGCTCTTGCACATGGGAGAAAGATTGATGTTGGTTTGATCATAATGCAAGAATTGTATGGGAGACTTGGTAAGAACTCAGCCAAGAGAGGTAATGAAATTTTCTTCCCTCGCTTTATTCAATCTGTACTTAATTTCATAGATGTTAAATTGATTGAATTGCCTGGGTTAGACAAAAATAGAATAGGCTATCCGAAATCCATGACCAAACTCCATTTTGGTAGCTTGGATACTAGGAATGATGTGGATGTAAGGCTCAAAATAACTCCCCTTATGGAGAGTTTATTTAGGACTTACCCCCACAACATGCCAATATGTGCCTCAAAATCTGAGTTAGCTAGGCCCAAGCAAGTAGAGCAAAATGCTAACCCAGGGCCTGCTAACCAACCCTTTCAGCCAAACACTTTACCAAACACAGAGACAACTGCATCATCCTCTCAAAAGGATGATGTTAGTAAAAAGAAGAGAAAACAGGTTGCTTCTAAACCTCTAAAAACCTTAACTGAAGCAGCCTTGGCTGTAGAATTAGGCATAGCAAGTGAGGAACCTGAGTCACCCTTACCAAGGCCAAAGAAGAAGAAGAAGTCTAAAACCACCTCTTCAGTCACCCAAATGGCTGAAGTTGTAAAATCAGGGGCAAACAGCTCACTAGGTGTACCCTCTCAACAGGGTGCATCTATAGAATCAAGCATTCTCCCCAATGCACCTACTTGTACAGAGTCAGCACATGGGAGTGATAAGGCTGGCACAACACTGAGTGGAGAGCACATCACAATTGAAACTCCCTCTATCTCTCAGGGGGAGTTGCCAAAATCTAATCTACAACACACTTCTCTTCCAGAATCTACCACTCATATTTCTTTGGAGCCTGCAACTCAAGCAATTGAGGAGCAAGGCATTGATCATCAAGAATTCTTTTCTCTTGATGAGCCAATGGACTCAAGTGACTTGGTGCATGACACCTTGCTCACCACCCAGGTACCACATTTAGATGGTCAGGGAATGCATGCTGGGGCATCTCCTAATGACACTATCACAAACACAGAGGATTCACTAGTTTTAACTAGAGACTCTGTGCCTGTGTCAACTACTGTTGTAACTCATCCCACTTCTGTGGAGACAACAGTAGCAGAGTCTTTTCATCCGGTTACAGAAGTTGCATCTGTAACTGAGGAGTCTAGCTTGCCTAACTCTAGCTCTCACTTTTTGTCCCAATGGCTGAAGCCTGTGCAACATGACAGTGCTTCAGGATCAGGATCTGTTCCACCACAAATGTCCATTGAAGCTCTCCAAAGCTATGTTGTGGATCAGATTCCTGAGTTTGTCAAAATAGCCCAGAACCTTGTCACCTCCAACATCTCAAATCCAGATTATGAAGTCATCCTACTATGTCATAGGGATGATGTGGAGATGCAGAAGGCCAAGATTATTGATGATGCTGAGAGAGATGGCAATGTAAATGCCTGGATGCAAGGAAAGTATGATGTAACTCTCAGTGAAGCACTTCAATATCTTAGAGAGGAATACATCACTTCACTGGGTTCAAATGCAAAATCCCTGTCCCCTAGTGAAGTGTTTGAAGCTGTCAATGATTCCTACAAGGGTTTTCTCAAGGCTGCACACTATCTTGGCAAGGGAGTCAAAACTGAAGTCAACAAGGTGAGTGACAAGATAGCCACTTCAGTAGAAGAGATAAAGAGGGCCTTTGATGCCAAATTTCCTCAACTAGACAGTGTGGTCAAAGATATCAGACACTTCAACACCACCTGCACCAAGATGGATAATAGTCTAGCTCTCCTTAAAGATACAGTCACAGGTCTAGGAAGAAAATTTCAAATTCTATCTGATCAGACTACAGATGCCAATGCCATGCTTAGGACACTCTTTGCAAATCAATATGGAGACAAGCTGGTAACTGAGGTTCCTGTGCATGAGCTGTCTAGATTTGAAGTGCAGAGACTTAAAGAACAATCCCTTTCTGGCTTCAAATCTAATGCATTATTCAGTAAGGTAGATGCACTTGAAAAGGAGGTAGCTACTCTCACTCAGTCCAATGCTCATCTTACAGACAAGGTACAGACTCTCACTGAGCAGTTGAACACTCAAGCCACCACCACAGCTGATGTTCTTCTGCATCAACAATCAATGTTGTCTGGAATGATGAAGCACATGGGTCTCCCTCTACCTGAAGAATCTTCAACCCCAAAGGTCAATACTACAGCCTCTGTGCCTGACAACAAGCCTAAAGGGGAGAAGAGGACATCAAGGAACTCAAATACAAAGGGGGAGAAACCACCAGTAAAGGGCATCAAAATCACTGAAGGTGCTCATCAAAGAACTTCAAAATCTCTAATTCATGTGCCTAGCAAAGGAAAAGACAAAATTGATGAGCCTCCTACTTCTCTGCCAGTTGTCACTCTACCAACTGTGCACATCACTACTTCCAGTGGTGAAAAGCAAACTATCACAACCACAGTGGTTGCAGGGAGTATGCCATCTGATAAACCTTCACTCTCCATATCTAAAAGTGCCAAGCCTGTAGAAGTGAAGGTGGTCACTGAGGCCAAGCTACAAGAAATTGAAAACTCAAATGTTTATCATGATGATACATTCTTGGAGTTTCTGAAAGTCTCAAGAGAACAGGCTGGTGACACTCAATTATATCTAAGGAGCTTAAAGGATCAGATCGATTACTTCACTGTGGTACCTAGAAAAGTTAATAGCTCATGGCTCAAGGAAGTAATGATGGTAGCAAAATCCAGAATCTGGCATCTAACCTACAAAACTCTACATGCCTTGAAACATTCAGAGATAGATACACTGATAGAGCTCATAGAGAAGAGGAATATAAATGAAAACAATAAGAGTCTATATGATGACTTGAGGAATGGCCAACCTTCAAGGCTGCCAAAAGTGATTAAGAAGCCATGGACCATCATCTATCAGTCTGGCACCAGAATTGAAGAGATTAAACAACTGGTCATTCCCAATGATCTCACTTCTCGAAATCACAGACTCATTATTGCCATCATTGATTTACTGCAAAAGAAAAAGGGGACAAGTACTGCTGAAGAGATAGAGGCACTGCACATTCTCAGATCATTCATTGCAACTGGTGTAATTCCAGAAATGGCCAAGCCAAGGAGGAATAAGGATGATGAAGATGAAGACAAGAGTGATGGGAGGAGAAGTCATCACAGGAGTGATAAGGGGGATGAGGATAAGAAGAAGAAGAAAGACAGCAAGGATAAGAAGGATGATGACCAAGGCAAAGTCTATGAGAGGAAGAATGGAAAACAGCAAGCCTTAGGCATTGCTAGCAGTAATCTCACCACAACACAAGACTCTAAGTCTAGGGTGAATGTTGTTAGTAATGACCTACCAAAATCTAATCCCATGGCTTCTGCAACTGTTTTACCACCTCAAGAAGAGAAGAAGATTCAAGTCAAGAAACCATCTGTACATTTCAAAAAGCATACTGCTAATGGAATACTACAATGGTCCACAAACAAAGGTCACATGCTACTGCCAGGAAACCATGTCAAAAGGATCAAATTCAAACAAGCTGCAAGGAAACCAAAGCTATCCAAGTCAAGGACTCTGACAATCTATCCAGGCTTAAAACTCCAACCACTAGATGAAGATTTTGATGAAGACCAACTGCAATTCTTACAAGCTCAAAGAATCTATCATGTTGCCATTGTTGATAACTGCCTTGAGATCAAATATACTGATGGAAGGGAGGAGAAATTCAAACAAGGAGGATGTCAACACTGGGGCAAACTACATGACATAGAAAGAATCATTGCATTGTTGAGCTCAGAAGATAAAGTGGAAAGAGTATGGAAGCTGGAGCTAATTGATTTTGTGAAGATGAAGAGAGATCATAAGGAGAAAATCAGAAAAGAGTGTCTTGAGAAATGGCTAGCAAGGGAGAAAGAAATTGAGAGACTGGAGATTGAAGCAGAAAAGCTAAGGGCAAAGGGATTGTGTAGAGTTCAGTTTAACCCCTATGTGGTGAAGTATAGGAGGAGAAATGGGAATCAGATCCACATCAGAATGAATCTACTCAACCACTATCCTACAAGCATTCTGAATTCAGTACTTGAAGATTTCAAAGACTCAATTTTGCTTGAAGAATTGGATGCTATGGCAGAAATAATAAAAGCTATGGATGAGAATACAAGGAAGGAGAAAGAAAGAAGACAGAAGGCATATGATGATTTGCAAGCCAAAGCTATGGAAAGGGAAACTAATGACAATGGCTAGTACTTCATTATAGGCTGTAAGATTACTCACCCTGTAGTTCTATTCACATTGCTGATCAAAATTCATACATGTACTGTCAAGTTTTATCTTTATGTATGTTAGGCTTGTTATCAGACATGAAATTGGGACTAAGGGTCTTACTCACAATTTGGGGGAGATTGTTAGTCACAGAGGCATGACTGAATACATCTAATAACAAGCCTAAGTATGTGTAATGCTATGCATTACCTACATGACCTCTTAACTGAGGGAACCTCTAGTTGTAGAGTTTCTATTTGTTCTGTACTTGTAATAGGCATCAAATTCTAGTTGTGTTACTGTAATTATAAAGTCAAGAATAATGCTTGAAAGAAGTCCCAAGGTTCATGCCTAAAGCAAGGAGATAAAGACTGCCAAATAAACACAGTTGGGATTTGAAGAAATGAAGAATTTGCCTAAGTACCAATTCGAGAACACATTTGTCTATTCGAGAAGTCTAGCATTCGAGAAGTCAGAGATTCGATATCTCAGAAGACACTATTCGATATCTCTGAATACACTGTTCGATATCTCATTCGATATCTCAGAGATTCGATATGTCTAGTACTCTATTCGAGAACTCATGGAGTCAACAAGTCAAAGCATAATTCTAGTTCTCTAAGAGTCAACAAGTCAATGATTTATTCGATATCTCAAGGACTAAAGAAGCTATTCGACATCTCAAGGATTCGATATGTCAAAATGCTCTATTCGATATCTCAAGGAGTCCCAGAGAAAAGAGCTATTCGAGAAGTGATTCGATATGTCAATATAACACTATTCGAGAACTCAGAGTTATCGATTAAGTCAATTCGAGTTCTCGAATCAATCACTTAGCCACTTCTCGAATACATTCTTGGAGACAAAATACTGAAGAATCGTACAAGTCAGAAAACTGCAACAAGCCAAGACGCTTTATTTGACTATGTACTATAAAGCAGATTGGAAAGCCTACAAAGAAGCTTGGAGAGATAAGACAAAGGGACAAGGAGCTAAAGAAGTGGATCTGAACAGGCTTTGCAAAGTCAAATCTGTAGCCGTTTGGACTCTTACTCAAATAAGATAGACAGACTGGAAAGTATTTTGTTTACCTACCTTATTTGTAGTAAGTAGGTGTATCCATGTCTATAAGGATACAGCCTCACTTCCTTAGCTACGAGTGATAAGTTTTTCAATATACATCTCAAGAAATATCTCTCTAAGAAAAACGAAGCTGAGAATACAACCATTTGTATTCACAGATTGTAGCAAAGTCTTTATCTAATAAAATATTATATTAAAGTGATATTGTGTTGTGTTTGTTTTTGTTATCTGTACTTACATATATCACACATTCAACACATATCTTGCTGCAAAGATTCAAGAACAAAGAAAAGTTCAAGAATCCATTCACCCCCTCTCTGTATTCTTTTACCGTATTCAATACTCAACAATGTCCGACACGCATTTTAAGGTGAATTTTTAAGGATAGTTTAATAACTTATAGAACCATCCTTAAAATGCGTACCGGACACCCCTTGAAAAATATAAACAAATGGAAAAAACGGAAGGAGTATATTTTATCTAACTAAAATTTTTTCTTTTTTAAAAACTATATGATCAATACTATTTAATAAAATAAAATATTATAATTATAATTATAATTACTAGTAATTAATAATTAATCACTTACCCTTTTCAGCTAAAATATGTTACCTTTTTTATTTTTTTTATTTTTTCAGGTAGCTTTATTTAAGTAAAATAAAATAATAATATTATAATAACTAATCGATTAAGTTTTTCAGCTAAAACGTATCATCTTTTCTATATTTTCAAACTAAAATCTTTCCTTTTCTAAAAATATCACGGATAACATATATATAATTATTATCAGTTCAAATCATTTAAAATTTTATGCCTTTTCTAAAAACACTATGACCAATTCTATTTAATAAAATAAAATATTATAATTATAATTATAATTATTAATAATTAATCAATTACATTTTTCACCTAAAATACATTACATTTTCTATTTTTTTATTTTTCCTAAGTAAAACCTATTCAGGTAATTTTATTTAAATAAATAAAATAAAAATATTATAATAACGAATAACTAACCGATTATGTTTTTAGCTAAAACATATCATCTTTTCTATATTTTCAAACTGAAATCCTTCATTTTCTAAAAATATCATGGACAACATATATATATATATATATATATATATATATATATATATATATATATATATATATTTTAAAAGTACAACATATATATATTTATTATCATATCATATTATTTAAAATTTTAAGCCAATTAATTCATATCTTATAATTTTTCAATCAAATTAAAAAAAATCATTATATTAGAGTTCGTGCACGGGTTTTAAGCTAGTTCAATTAAATTCTCTTTCTTATCCCAAATTTATAATCGTAGAAATTGTGCGAAAATGGTAACAAATAAGCGTATAAATGAACTTTTTTGTTGGAACAGACTGTGTACATGATTTCAAGAATCCTATGATCGAATATTGTTGAAAATGAAATTTGTATACAGACATTGTAATATTTCTAGTTGTACACAAAATAGAAAAAAGTATTTAACTGTGTTTTAACAATTTTTTGTTCTTCAAAGCTAAGGTGGAGGAAACGTGGACTGTTAGGAGAGTGTTGAAGGAGTATGAACAACAATCGGGGCAAGCTGTTAATTTTAATAAATCAGGAATTTTCTTTAGCTCCAATGTTAGACGGGACAAACAACATGAGCTCTCTAGTATCTTGGGAGTTCAAAATGAGCTAAAAGATAGTAAATACCTGGGATTACCATCTCTGATTGGTCGTTCGAAGAAGAAGGTTTTCAATTTTGTGAAGAAAAAAGAATGGAATCGTGTCCAAGAATGGAGTAATAGTAAGCTTTCTTGAGCTGGTAAGGCTGTTATGATTAAAAATGTAGCTCAATCTATTCCGTCATAATGTATGTCATGTTTTCTAATCCCTAAATCACTTGTTCAAGAGATTGAGAGAATTCTTAATGGGTACTGGTGGAAGTATGGTACTAGTAGCAATAGGGGTCTTCGTTGGCTTTCTTTGGATAAGATGTGTAATTTAAAGAGTAGAGGAGGTCTGGGATTCAGAAGTCTACATGGTTTCAATGTAGCATTGTTGGGGAAGCACGTCTGGCAGTTCTTGAAAAATCCCGAGTCCTTAGTAGTAAGGATTTTTAGAGCCCGTTATTATCCTAATAATTATGTTCTGCAAGCGTCGCGAGGTCAGGATGCTAGTTTTATTTGGCAGGGTATATGTGAGGCCAAAGAGGAATTGTGTACAGGTTTCAAATGGGTACTGGGTGATGGCAATAATATACAATTTTTATGATCAATGGCTGCGAGGAAAGGCTGATTATCGTGTTGAGAATCATCATGCTAATAGCACTAGGGGTGACAAGGTGCACGAGTACTTCCGTTCTGATACTAAACAGTGGGACGTGACTAAAGTACAATAAACCTTTCACGAAGTGGATGTTAATTGCATTTTGAAAACGAGAATACCTCAGAATCAGGTGCATGATAGAGTAGTTTGGATGCATACAGTTGATGGGTGTTACACAGCAAAGTTAGTTATCATTTCTGGTATGAGAGGAATTTTGGTAGAGTGACAGAGGTGGATTCGAATGGGTGGAAGAGACTATGGAAACTGTAACACCCCCAGATCCGGGGTCCGGGATCCGGTGGTTACGGTTTCCAATTCTGTCCACAACAATTGAACTTTCCTTAACATAAAATAAATTACGTCTCTATAACCCAACACAACAATATAAAACACACCCGTTATAGTCCCAGAGATGAAATCAGAGTAACAATCAAATTTTTATTAATCACATTATAAGTTCTTACAATCCAAAAGAATTTCAATATAAATACATACTCTTTGCCATCCATTTACATAAGTCATACTAGACCATATTCTTGGTACTGGAAGAATAAATATATCCTACCAATAGCTTCTTCTTCAGCTCTGGTAGTCTCATCGTCATCGCCCGCGTCGAGTGCACCTTGTGCGAGTCATTTGGTCTAGCTGTTGTTGTGATATAATAATAAATCAAGGGTGAGCAATAGCCCACCAACAATAATATATAACTGAACGATAATGTATAACAGTTCAAAAGTATCTTTCAAACCATATGTCATGCATTTACGAAAATGATGCCAGTATAATATGAACGATGAAGTTACAAGGTAACTTAAAGTATTTGTTTGTAGAAATATCTGCTACATCAAAAGTAAGCGTGATATTCTCATTGTCATTAAAAGAGGAACTTGCATGAAAAGATTGCAATTCCAGTTATGAACACTTTTCCAGCTCTGCCAACAGTAATCATGTTGCAGGAAATAAATAAGTTTTGGATGATGAACCAATGATGGAGTATTCACCGCGCCCGCTGTTCCAATCTTGATGATCAGTCGAGATCGTACAGCTCAATTTAGATTTACTACCGGTAGAAGGAAGAACTGACGGCTTTACTTGTCTACCGCCTTACTAGCTCTCCCCGGCCAACGGTTGGGCCAAAGGGGATGGACCGGCGCTACTCGGCCTCTTACACGACTCCTAGTTCAAATAGAATTCATGATTCTGAATGTAACGTTCGTCCCCCTTTCCCCAAGTGTAATACTTGTTGATAAGACTCTACAAGGTAGTCGTATCTAGTTGGAAAGGAAAATTCACCAATAACTTCCAAGCTGTGGCTTGGTATCGAATATCAACTTGTTCCAACAATCTTACCCCTCGAAAGATGAGAAGGTAAACAACGACTTAATAAGTCAACAGCACCCGAGTTGCGAGTGAAGAGAATACTTTATGACCGGGAAGTCGACAAGATAAATAACATTTTCCAAGTAAGGTTCCCTTATTATTAGGGAGATAGACTCAAAGAAGAATGATGTCTGAGAACCTTTCTTGATATAAGATTAATAATAATATGACTCCGAAATATTTTCTGTAATAATCGAAGAAGATAAACCTTATCGAGGTTATTCTAAGTATGGAATAAATATTCAGAGAATATTTATTGAATTAAAATATTTTACGGAATATTTAGGAATATGAAAGAATATCTTTAATCAGAGTATCTCTCAAATAATTCTTGAAGAAATATCGAGAGAATATTTATTGCATAATTAAATATTCAAATGAATATTCCAAATAATATTCATTAATTAATAAGACCTGAAAGGAATATTTAAATTATTTAAAATAATATTCGATGATTAAATGGAACCCTGGATGAATATTCAAAATAATATTTATAATTAATTAGGAATTTAAATGAATATTGATAAAGTAATATTCATTTAATGGATAATATTCTAAATGAATATCAAGTAATGTTCATTTAGTAATCCAAGCTTTAAAGGAATATTCGAGATAAGACTCGATAAATAAATCAAGTTTCAGATGAGCATTAAAATAATATTCGACAGGTAATTACTATCTTAAATGAATACTCAAAAGTAATATTCATTTAATGAATAATATTCTAAATGAATATCCAAATAATATTCATTTAGTAGTCCAACCTTTAGAAGAATATTCGCAATAATAATCGATAAATAATTCGACTCTGAATGAATATTAAAAATATTATTCGTCGAATAGTTACGTTCAAATAATTATTTGAAGTAAAGATCGTTAAAATAAATAATCTTGAACGAATATTCAAATAATATTCGTCGCCCGAATAATGGAAAATATTTACTTAAATATTTTCCTCCGAGGTAATCTCGATATATCAAGAAATATTGACTCCCGGTCTATATTTGATGAATAAGATGTATACGCCCTTCTTTGAGGGTCTTACAATAACCGGCTTATAGTTGCTACGATAGCTATCTAATTTATAAGCCAATAACAATCAGGGAACAAGCATAATGATATAACTTGAAAGTAGGCATGCATGCTATGGCATATGTATAACAGAAAACATATATATATATATTTATTCAATCACAACAACAGCCTAAAAGAAGGGAATTGAAACTTGCCTGGTAGTGGAGTACGGTAAGGGGTAGTGGTAGCGGGTCCCGGTTCAGCTTGGTGATCTATAAATAGCCAAGGCATTCGGGATTAATCACTTAACATATTTAAAGTTAAGTTATACTTAATTCGAAACACGTTCTCGAGTTATCTCGTTATACCCCTTTTAGTGGATTACTTTTATCACTGATCCGACCCGACATTCGTTCGTTAATACGACATGTCATTGTACTTATACTTGGGACATACTTAAGTCATATGAGTTCTAAGGTCGATCGTTACGAACCAATACTATACTCCGAGTTTTATCGCCAGTTTTCTAAGTGTTTTACCGAAGTTATAAAAGAGTCGTCTTTTAGGGGTTCGTTCGCGTTTAACCTCGACTCGAACATTTTTAATAAATCAAAAAATGATCCTTTTGACATACGGTTTTCTTTCACACCTTCCTTTTTACCTCTAGTATTTATTTACCAAGATTCGCCATGACGTTACATAGTTTACGAGGGTTCAATTACAGTTACGAACTTTCGTTTACGGATTCGAACTACTTTTAGTAATTTGGTCATAATTCCTAAACCGTAAATCGAAATGCTTCGATTCTTTCGCCAAAGTGATCTATGTTTAAAAACCTATCAGTAGGGTTCATTGCTTTGTCAAGAACAGAGGGTTATGACCACTGACCAAATCGATTTCTTAATGTTAATGAAAATCGGGCATTACAACGGCTATGAATCGAGCATTCTAAAAATCATATCGCATCAACCAAGCCACACCGGGCATCTAAACAATTTATACACTTAATAAGCATCTCTAAGAGTCCAGAAGCTACTGATCTTGGTATTGAAAATCATCATGCTTCTTGATTCACTAAACCACTTAACTAATCAGGCTTATAACATCATTAAGAACATATTACTCTAAAATCATCAAGAACAAGCATGATATCAAAGTAAGGCCTAGGGTTTCAAGAGATTTATACCTTCCTTGGAGTGTGTAAAGACCTTGCTAAGCTTTGCATAGTCCTTGTATACCCATAACCAAGCTTAGATCATCCTAGAAATCAAGAAAATCAAGAGTTGTTCTTGAAAATCACTATTCACCCTAGTCTTTGATTATTTCTTTGAAAATGGAAAAAGTGGTGTTTGAGGCTAAGATTTCTAGGGTATCATTTTTATGAAATATAAGATCTATGTTAAAAATTTGGAGATCAAACAATGGTGGGAAGGTTGATTTTGGTTTTTGAATTAAGGCATATAGCCGAATGGGGAAGAAAGGGAGAGATGTTGGTGTTCTTGCTTGGCTTGCTTGGAAATCTTGAATTATTGTGATGCTTGGAAAATATCTAAGTCATAAAGCTACTTTATCAAGGGTTATGTCATGGATGATATCTTTGGAATGGACAAGTGTTGAATTCTTGTGGTTGGAGGAGATTAACTTGCTAAGTACTTAGTTAGCTTGCTAAGTATGCTAGTCACTCTTGTAACTACTTAGTTACTTGATCTCATCCACTTGCACATACTTGCATCTTGGTTCTCTGCTTGTTTCTTTGTCCGTTTATTGCTCAGTTCATTGATCGTTCGGACGAATAACTAAGTAGTTTCACCTCTAGGGTTTACCGGGAAATTTCTCGATATTCATAATACCTTCCCCAATCCTTAATATAATCCTCGTGATGACCATGTAGGATATTTAATCTCGATACGAACTTAATCCGTAATCTAGGATTCGTTCGCTTTATTGATTAATCTCGTTATAACGTTTTAGCGATTTCTAGAACGCTTGTTTCACTGCCTCAGTGGTTTCCTACCTTCATTTTTAAATCAAATATAATAACATCCCAAAATATCAAATCCTCAAAGTTAATATCTCAATTCTTGGATTATAATAATATTTAATCCACTGCCCGGTCAAATATTATACCGAAAAAGAATTTGGAATTTCTGAATTCCGATCGTCTCTGCATTCACTTATTTCCTCCGCGTATTACTAATATGACTTCGAAACATCCATATCACATCCCGTACATAGGGTGGCGTGAAAAGTTTTCCAACTTACAAAATCACTATTCATCCACCAAATTACTATGCACGTACAGGAAACACTATGCACGTACGGGAAATACTATGCACGTATGGGAAACACTATGCACGTACTCATTTCCCTTCAAGGATCCATTAGCTCCTTCCTGGATGGTAGATTATTCTTATCTAGGTCCTCAACCATCGAATTACTCTATTCTGACAATATACCAATGCATCATGATCATTGTCCAAAGCAATATCCATTCATTACAATCATTGTTCTTTGAAACCACCATTCATTAGAGCTGGTGACCTTGTTGTCGGAATCATTGTTCCTCGTTTTATCCTTACTTAATAAAAAGTTTTAATTATATCCAAAATTTGGGGTTCTTACAGTCTCCCCTCCTTAAAAGGATTCCGTCCCGGAATCAGGTAGGAAGCAAAGAGTCGTTTGCCTGTCGTTCCCTTTTTAGCTTCTCGGTCAATTCTTAGTCGTTCTACCCTTCCTCAGCACATCTTCTAGTGCTACAATCCATACTGTATCCTTTTTTCCATCAACGTTGCTACTTTTCGTACAACTCACTATCCGGGTTATACTCTTACTCAGTCTTATCCTTATTGATACCTGCAGTAACATTGGTATCACTATCACCCTACGAATTCGGAGGTAACCTCGCTCGTACTGTGCATTTCCTGATTGCTTTAATCTTCGCAATCTCGATCAATATAGAGAAGTGGAAAGATTGATTGAGAGATCACTATGATCAATTGAACATTTGTTATATTGCATTGTTAGTACAGAAGGGGGCCAGCCTTTAGTACTTGACAAGCAATTAAACAAGTCATGGCATTCCACTTAGACTTCTATCACATAGACAGATAGTCACGTAGCAGTACCTCCCCTCCTAAAAGGGTTGTTCTTCTCAATTCATAAAGAAGATGAATAAGTGAGAAGAAGAGAAAAGAGTTCTAAAGGATTATAGAAAGCTTTCATGATTGTAGAATATCATACTCAGAATTTACCTCTGAACTATAGAGGTTTATCAAAGAAGAAATTAATCATAATTATATCCAATACTATTTGATCGCAATCTCACGTGTCAACATATCTTACTGCTTTGTCCATTATTCTATGGACAAATACTCTTGTTCAATCTTAGCGATACTCACATTCGGGAAGTCCTTCAACCATTCAGGTTAAATCTTAGATTTCTCACTTGACATCATTATTACTGACATCCCATATCATGTTACTAGCTTTTTCATAACTATAATATTGACACTATCAGGTTGTCATCCTGAGAATTCATTAGAAAACCCATTCATAACATTCCTTGCTTCTCATTCCATAGTTGTTTTCCCAGCCTTTTCTTTATCAATCACATCCTTCTTATTATCTGATTCTTACTCATTTCTATTATTTACTTTCACCTTCACCTCTTTATTGAGACACCTTTTTGCACTTGGTACCTCTTTATCGGTATTCTGTCACATTTATTCTATAATCATCACGTTATTCCAATTTAAACTTTCCGAAATGAATCTGGCCCGATCCCTTTAATTAGATTCATATAATCTACTTCTGCCAACCTTGTTTCTCATCACTTGTTCTTTTCTATCCGTGGTTTTCCACAGGTTGTCTTTCGTAAGTCAGACCAGGTCGTATATCTACTGGCTCATGCTCTTATCATCTATCGAGCATCTGCAGTTTACTGGCGTAGCCTGGCCACATGAAAACCCGTTATGACCGTGCTATAAGTTTTGGGGGTAAGGCTGGCTCGAATACCGCCGTCCGAACACTTTTAAACTCTCAGGTGGCCCAATAAGTCTCGGGCTCAACCGCCCTTCCCTCCAAGTCTCATTAATTCTTTCTACGGGAATACGTTTAGCATCAAGAATTATCAACCTCATATTCTCTATCTTGTTTGTGCAGAAGTACACTAACACAAACTTGCTTGTCATTCATCAACATGCCATTTAGCTTATCAATAGCAGCACTTTCTTTATCTTTACGTTGTCATCTACTTTCTTAGAAGAATCACCATCGCTTGTTGTTTACGTAGTGCGTTAATAGCTAACCCTACGGGTTTCAAATCCCTTAGGGAGACAAAGTAATCATTATTCCTTATCCATAAGGAACACTTCCTGAACTTGATGTAGATATAACATGAAGCAGATAGAATTGCAGAAGAGTTTCAAGCATCGCAGCTAGGTCCGGTTGATGAAACTATCACTTATGCATCTTCCATAAAAGACTGGAAACTTAACGATTTACTTCATCAATTTTGTACCATGGTCCCTTCTAAGGTACGTAATATGCTTAAGACTCCATCAGGAATCGAATCTTTACTTAAACTATTATTACTGTCAATTCTTGCACAGTCATCAGAAGGAATGTAAATTCCTCCATTCCGATATGACCTTCAAGGTCCTTCCAAATATCATCATGTTTCTTCGGTATGAACATGTGTAATTATTCCTTTATACTTAGATTGTCGGCCACCTCATTGGCCTTTCTTGATGATAATGATTTCTTGTAACCCATGTTCTCTGGGTACATTCCAACTCAAGTTTTTCTACCTCATTTCCATCACTGTTGGGTTAAAGCTTTCTCCCTTAAGCTCTGCTGAAGGAGAAAATATAACTATCAGTCATTTCCATAAGTCATTGCTTCCACCTACCCGTGGGAACTTTATCACGTTTATTCCCAATCCTACTTAGGATACTTCTTTTCTTAGTTCTTTCTTTATCTTAGGATAATCTCAACCTTTATAGGTTCAACCCATACTTCCTCAGGGTTTCATACATGCCTCATCTGGCATTATTGTTACGATGTCATACATTCCTTACCAAACTTCCATTTTGAAGTTCGGAATATTACCTTTTTCCTTGTAAGGTTTCATAGGCCATCCTTATCATTCCTCCGGTATTTTCTGGGTACCGGGTATATCAAAATGTCATTGATCAATACTTTAATAATTCTATCTATGTTCTTTCCAGAACTCTTTTTAATAATCCTTACCGGTCATTGTTGCCTTAGCAAGTCCAGCTCATATCATCTGAAGTCATAATGTCGTTATTAGGGTTAATGCCACCCCTTGTGCATTCCCCAGGGTTTGTCTTAATTTATGGATATCCTATCCTTAATTCAACTGCCAAGGAATTCTTGCATCTTATAATTGGCAATCAGATCATGTATCCTTAATAAAGGTCTCTTTTCAATCATTCTCATTTGATAATCGATCGGTGGTTTAATGCCACCCTGTTCTTTCAGATAGTTGTCAGCCTATTTAGCCTTCCAAAAAGGCAACGTATGCCTATCTCCTCTCTTACCGAACTTGTTAATGGTAGCAAGGATGTTCTGGAAGATATTGGTCGAGTTCAACGTGAATCTCTTAGTGCTTATCGTTCTTCGCAAAGGTACTTGCCTCAGACAAAATTCCTACAGCATACTGTTCAATTTCTGACCTTTTCTATACCCTCTTCATATACCTTCATTGTTTACTTTCCTCCGTCATAATATATTCATGGTATTCATGATACCCTAACATTATACATCTCAAGTCACTATACTTCCATTTTACTCGAAATCTTGGACAACCATATACACATGAGTCATTTCAGTACGGGTGACCCCATCCCAAAAAGGTCTAGTGAATTCCCAATCAAAACATGGGTTGTTCAGCAGAAGATTCCTACGATCTCATTCATGTTTCCTTTATATCAGAAGCCCTTGCAGTCGGTGCTTTCTTAGAAGCAACCCTGCTTTGTCCTTTCATTGCTGGTCTAGTCACTCGATAATCCTTTGTGACTTGGCCTCAACTGGCCACACTAAAATAAAAAATATATGATTTTCGGGGTTGGCTAATAGCATTACTTTTCTAGCAATTGCCGGCATAGTGCCTTCTTCTTTGATACCTTTCTACCTTTCCAGAACTTTACTCCATATAAGTCTTAATCGACTACTCGGCACCGTCTCTGGTCACCTTTCCTCCACTTTTATCTTTTCAACTATTCTTATCAATCCCGCGTGCCACGCAAGCTTACCATTCCCGGCATAACAGCCTTTTCACTTAAGTCAATCCCGGAGTTTCTCCGTCCGGCTAGTTTCTTACTTACATTTCCTGTTTTCGTCCAATCTCACTTCATCATTTTATCACTACCGTCGATTGTAATGCTCAGGGTCCGTTTACTAACCCATTTTACAGCATCCTTACCCAAATCACAGGGTTTGCTCCAGTTTCTACTCTCTTTCATGACATTCTCTGATAATCAGAAAGACAAGGTTTGCCAAAATTCACCGAATTCCTTTCCAGACTCAGGGAAATTTTGATAAATCTACCCACCTACTGGTAACATTAAGGAGACCAGTTTCGAAACCTGAAGAATAGTTCTATGAACCTCCAAGCAGGTGGAATCATAAGCAGTCATAGTTAACGAAATAATCATCATCAGATTGGAAGTTTACCCACTGGAGAGGAATCAATTATATCCATCCCTTAGAAGGGAATCAACCGTTTCAAACTGAAACCTGTCACAATATCCTGATACCTATACGTCCTGATATTCAATACTACCAAATGTCGGTCTACCTAACCCTTTATGCGAAGCG
The DNA here is from genome assembly GCA_036435485.1 of Saposhnikovia divaricata. Lineage (NCBI taxonomy): Eukaryota > Viridiplantae > Streptophyta > Magnoliopsida > Apiales > Apiaceae > Saposhnikovia > Saposhnikovia divaricata. Next base: position 59,464,466 of record CM071595.1, on the reverse strand, counting down.
TCGTTGGAAGCACAAAGTCTCCTTTTTCCATTAAGCAATGCCAGCTCTTGGTCATTACCAATTTCACCTTTTAGCTCCAGGAAGATTTTCTCACATTTTTCTCTTTAACTGCTGATCGTATTACTTGATCTATTATAATTCCGCATCGGAATAAACTTAAGGTACTACTATAATCCATTCAAAGAGAAGAAAGAATTTAATATTCCTCTGAATCACATGCATCTAACGTTTCTGGTTCATCATTTAACTGAGTTGAATTAACTCTATACTCAGTCTCTGGCAGTAGTCTCATTACGAGTTCATCTTGACTCACTGGTCTTATCTTCCGGTAGGTTCTGAGATCATTGTCTTGCTTACTACTTCCTTATATAATTTTACCCAATCATGATGTCACTTCCCAATGTCTTTACTTTCTACTGATTCATTCATGAACATTTCCCTGAATAAAACCACCTCATTAACCTCACTTTCGTTTCGTAAATTATAACCTATGACATCTGCCTTCTCGTGGCAAATTATTACTGACAATATTCATACTGATTCATTTATCAAATGATATGGCACTTACTGCCTCATTCTCAACTATTCCTAGGGACTCTGCTCCTCATCCTATATCGCTGTCTTTGATAATCATACATCCCTCTAGCTCTTTCTTTGTTAAGATGAAAATCTCTAAGGATTCTCATCTATTTCCGTATAAGATCTCAAGTAATTCTTCAAATCCTTCTTTCTTGCTGGTACTACATCTGGTAGTCCGGCTATGAATTCAACATGCATCTTCAGATCTCTTAATAATATCTTGGTTCTTTATACTCACTTTTCTGAGCACCATATCTTAATCATCACAGTCATTCTGGCTGCGACCCTCATTACCCAAGGGTAAGCTCCTTATCCTAACAGGATTTTCCTTATCTGCTGGAACCTCTTCCGGGTCTCCAGTAGGGTACTCCATCGAATTACCCGCTGATCTTCAGCATATAAAGCATCATCGCGCTGTTGCTCGTATGCCTCAAGGTCAGTCGCCTTACTCGTCGATACGATATCGAGCTAAGTTACTATCATTATACTTACGAGTTCCCATAAGGGTTTTATATGTCATCACTACATTAAGTAGTCCGACTATGAACTTGGCAAGAGTTCTTATTATATTATTGAATTTATTGTTTTAACGTCACCTCATCTCTGGGGTTTATAACGTACGCTCTGGTACCACTTCTGTAACACCCCCAGATCCGGGGTCCGGGATCCGGTGGTTACGGTTTCCAATTCTGTCCACAACAATTGAACTTTCCTTAACATAAAATAAATTACGTCTCTATAACCCAACACAACAATATAAAACACACCCGTTATAGTCCCAGAGATGAAATCAGAGTAACAATCAAATTTTTATTAATCACATTATGAGTTCTTACAATCCAAAAGAATTTCAATATAAATACATACTCTTTGCCATCCATTTACATAAGTCATACTAGACCATATTTTTGGTACTGGAAGAATAAATATATCCTACCAATAGCTTCTTCTTCAGCTCTGGTAGTCTCATCGTCATCGCCCGCGTCGAGTGCACCTTGTGCGAGTCATTTGGTCTAGCTGTTATTGTGATATAATAATAAATCAAGGGTGAGCAATAGCCCACCAACAATAATATATAACTGAACGATAATGTATAACAGTTCAAAAGTATCTTTCAAACCATATGCCATGCATTTACGAAAATGATGCCAGTATAATATGAACGATGAAGTTACAAGGTAACTTAAAGTATTTGTTTGTAGAAATATCTGCTACATCAAAAGTAAGCGTGATATTCTCATTGTCATTAAAAGAGGAACTTGCATGAAAAGATTGCAATTCCAGTTATGAACACTTTTCCAGCTCTGCCAACAGTAATCATGTTGCAGGAAATAAATAAGTTTTGGATGATGAACCAATGATGGAGTATTCACCGCGCCCGCTGTTCCAATCTTGATGATCAGTCGAGATCGTACAGCTCAATTTAGATTTACTACCGGTAGAAGGAAGAACTGACGGCTTTACTTGTCTACCGCCTTACTAGCTCTCCCCGGCCAACGGTTGGGCCAAAGGGGATGGACCGGTGCTACTCGGCCTCTTACACGACTCCTAGTTCAAATAGAATTCATGATTCTGAATGTAACGTTCGTCCCCCTTTCCCCAAGTGTAATACTTGTTGATAAGACTCTACAAGGTAGTCGTATCTAGTTGGAAAGGAAAATTCACCAATAACTTCCAAGCTGTGGCTTGGTATCGAATATCAACTTGTTCCAACAATCTTACCCCTCGAAAGATGAGAAGGTAAACAACGACTTAATAAGTCAACAGCACCCGAGTTGCGAGTGAAGAGAATACTTTATGACCGGGAAGTCGACAAGATAAATAACATTTTCCAAGTAAGGTTCCCTTATTATTAGGGAGATAGACTCAAAGAAGAATGATGTCTGAGAACCTTTCTTGATATAAGATTAATAATAATATGACTCCGAAATATTTTCTGTAATAATCGAAGAAGATAAACCTTATCGAGGTTATTCTAAGTATGGAATAAATATTCAGAGAATATTTATTGAATTAAAATATTTTACGGAATATTTAGGAATATGAAAGAATATCTTTAATCAGAGTATCTCTCAAATAATTCTTGAAGAAATATCGAGAGAATATTTATTGCATAATTAAATATTCAAATGAATATTCCAAATAATATTCATTAATTAATAAGACCTGAAAGGAATATTTAAATTATTTAAAATAATATTCGATGATTAAATGGAACCCTGGATGAATATTCAAAATAATATTTATAATTAATTAGGAATTTAAATGAATATTGATAAAGTAATATTCATTTAATGGATAATATTCTAAATGAATATCAAGTAATGTTCATTTAGTAATCCAAGCTTTAAAGGAATATTCGAGATAAGACTCGATAAATAAATCAAGTTTCAGATGAGCATTAAAATAATATTCGACAGGTAATTACTATCTTAAATGAATACTCAAAAGTAATATTCATTTAATGAATAATATTCTAAATGAATATCCAAATAATATTCATTTAGTAGTCCAACCTTTAGAAGAATATTCGCAATAATAATCGATAAATAATTCGACTCTGAATGAATATTAAAAATATTATTCGTCGAATAGTTACGTTCAAATAATTATTTGAAGTAAAGATCGTTAAAATAAATAATCTTGAACGAATATTCAAATAATATTCGTCGCCCGAATAATGGAAAATATTTACTTAAATATTTTCCTCCGAGGTAATCTCGATATATCAAGAAATATTGACTCCCGGTCTATATTTGATGAATAAGATGTATACGCTCTTCTCTGAGGGTCTTACAATAACCGGCTTATAGTTGCTACGATAGCTATCTAATTTATAAGCCAATAACAATTAGGGAACAAGCATAATGATATAACTTGAAAGTAGGCATGCATGCTATGGCATATGTATAACAGAAAACATATATATATATATATATATATATATATATATATATATATATATATATTTATTCAATCACAACAACAGCCTAAAAGAAGGGAATTGAAACTTGCCTGGTAGTCGAGTACGGTAAGGGGTAGTGGTAGCGGGTCCCGGTTCAGCTTGGTGATCTATAAATAGCCAAGGCATTCGGGATTAATCACTTAACATATTAAAAGTTAAGTTATACTTAATTCGAAACACGTTCTCGAGTTATCTCGTTATACCCCTTTTAGTGGATTACTTTTATCACTGATCCGACCCGACATTCGTTCGTTAATACGACATGTCATTGTACTTATACTTGGGACATACTTAAGTCATATGAGTTCTAAGGTCGATCGTTACGAACCAATACTATACTCCGAGTTTTATCGCCAGTTTTCTAAGTGTTTTACCGAAGTTATAAAAGAGTCGTCTTTTAGGGGTTCGTTCGCGTTTAACCTCGACTCGAACATTTTTAATAAATCAAAAAATGATCCTTTTGACATACGGTTTTCTTTCACACCTTCCTTTTTACCTCTAGTATTTATTTACCAAGATTCGCCATGACGTTACATAGTTTACGAGGGTTCAATTACAGTTACGAACTTTCGTTTACGGATTCGAACTACTTTTAGTAATTTGGTCATAATTCCTAAACCGTAAATCGAAATGCTTCGATTCTTTCGCCAAAGTGATCTATGTTTAAAAACCTATCAGTAGGGTTCATTGCTTTGTCAAGAACAGAGAGTTATGACCACTGACCAAATCGATTTCTTAATGTTAATGAAAATCGGGCTTTACGACGGCTATGAATCGAGCTTTCTAAAAATCATATCGCATCAACCAAGCCACACCGGGCATCTAAAAAATTTATACACTTAATAAGCATCTCTAAGAGTCCAGAAGCTACTGATCTTGGTATTGAAAATCATCATGCTTCTTGATTCACTAAACCACTTAACTAATCAGGCTTATAACATCATTAAGAACATATTACTCTAAAATCATCAAGAACAAGCATGATATCAAAGTAAGGCCTAGGGTTTCAAGAGATTTATACCTTCCTTGGAGTGTGTAAAGACCTTGCTAAGCTTTGCATAGTCCTTGTATACCCATAACCAAGCTTAGATCATCCTAGAAATCAAGAAAATCAAGAGTTGTTCTTGAAAATCACTATTCACCCTAGTCTTTGATTATTTCTTTGAAAATGGAAAAAGTGGTGTTTGAGGCTAAGATTTCTAGGGTATCATTTTTATGAAATATAAGATCTATGTTAAAAATTTGGAGATCAAACAATGGTGGGAAGGTTGATTTTGGTTTTTGAATTAAGGCATATAGCCGAATGGGGAAGAAAGGGAGAGATGTTGGTGTTCTTGCTTGGCTTGCTTGGAAATCTTGAATTATTGTGATGCTTGGAAAATATCTAAGTCATAAAGCTACTTTATCAAGGGTTATGTCATGGATGATATCTTTGGAATGGACAAGTGTTGAATTCTTGTGGTTGGAGGAGATTAACTTGCTAAGTACTTAGTTAGCTTGCTAAGTATGCTAGTCACTCTTGTAACTACTTAGTTACTTGATCTCATCCACTTGCACATACTTGCATCTTGGTTCTCTGCTTGTTTCTTTGTCCGTTTATTGCTCAGTTCATTGATCGTTCGGACGAATAACTAAGTAGTTTCACCTCTAGGGTTTACCGGGAAATTTCTCGATATTCATAATACCTTCCCCAATCCTTAATATAATCCTCGTGATGACCATGTAGGATATTTAATCTCGATACGAACTTAATCCGTAATCTAGGATTCGTTCGCTTTATTGATTAATCTCGTTATATCGTTTTAGCGATTTCTAGAACGCTTGTTTCACTGCCTCAGTGGTTTCCTACCTTCATTTTTAAATCAAATATAATAACATCCCAAAATATCAAATCCTCAAAGTTAATATCTCAATTCTTGGATTATAATAATATTTAATCCACTGCCCGGTCAAATATTATACCGAAAAAGAATTTGGAATTTCTGAATTCCGATCGTCTCTGCATTCACTTATTTCCTCCGCGTATTACTAATATGACTTCGAAACATCCATATCACATCCCGTACATAGGGTGGCGTGAAAAGTTTTCCAACTTACAAAATCACTATTCATCCACCAAATTACTATGCACGTACAGGAAACACTATGCACGTACGGGAAATACTATGCACGTATGGGAAACACTATGCACGTACTCATTTCCCTTCAAGGATCCATTAGCTCCTTCCTGGATGGTAGATTATTCTTATCTAGGTCCTCAACCATCGAATTACTCTATTCTGACAATATACCAATGCATCATGATCATTGTCCAAAGCAATATCCATTCATTACAATCATTGTTCTTTGAAACCACCATTCATTAGAGCTGGTGACCTTGTTGTCGGAATCATTGTTCCTCGTTTTATCCTTACTTAATAAAAAGTTTTAATTATATCCAAAATTTGGGGTTCTTACAGAAACTACCGGTACCTCATAAGATGAAATACTTCTTGTGGCGTGTTTGTAAAAATAATATTCCTGTGAAAAACCTTCTTCGAGGTAGAGGTGTGCCAACATCAATTATCTGTCCTCTATGTAATGTGGATATAGAACATGTGCGTCATGTATTCATGGAGTGTCTTTATGCAAAGGGTTGTTGGGATTGCAGTGGTCGAGACATTGATATAACAGAGGTGGAGGATCTCTCTATATGGCTGTTGAAGAAGCTGGGGACGGAAACTAAAGAAAGACTGGTGCAAATAATGAAAATTCTCTAGGGAATCTTGTTTGCTAGGAACAAAAAAGTGTGGGAAGAGAATATACTAACGCCCCTGATAGCAATGGAAATTAGTACGAAAATGGTTGGAGAATGGAGAGCAGCTCTTAATAAAGCTCAGGGTACTACGCAGGCGTCTGGGAACAATGCAACTAAGGGACAAGTTAAGTGGCAACCTCCTTCTTCTGGGTGGCATAAAGTGAATGTGGATGCAGCTATACATGAGGGATTAGCAAGTTTCAAAATTGGGATGGTGCTCAGGAATGATAATGGGAAATTCATAACGGGGCATAAGAGCTTTACTGAGGAAGTATCGATTCTCGAAGCAGAGGCAATAGGAGTGCAAGAAGCCCTTGGTTGGATAGCTGATCTGGGTGTTAAGCAAGTGATCGTGGAAAGTGATTCACTAACTGTAGTGAATGCTCTTCTTAAGAATACTATGTTTGTGTCTGAAGTTGGTTTTACTCTTGAGTTTTGTAGATCCATTCTTCATCACCGTAGTGATTTGAAGGTTCAACATGTTCGTAGACAAGCAAATAGGGTAGCTCACAATATAGCTAGGCTTCCCTGTATGTTAGAAATGAATTGGTTTACCTCCCCTCCTCCCTGTGTGTTGGAGTCTATTATGTACGATTATTCCTTTCGTTAATGGAATTTGTTTTCAAAAAAAAAAAATTCTCATGTAAATTAATTCTTTGATAACGGCTCCGTATTTTTGTTAGAAAATAATTTTGAAAAATATTGCAACCTTTTTATAATATTTTATTTCATAAAATTATATTGTTAAAGACAAGAATTGATTTTTAGGAATAGTGTACACAATCTTAGGTCTCCTACCTAAATGCCACGTTCCTTTTTTTTAAAAATAAAAATTAATCCATTAATGATAAGTCATACGACATCTACAAACATTGTTGAGTCGAACAAACATAAACAAGAACAATAGCTGATTAATCCATTCTTCAAGATATAATCACGCGATTTGTTGAAGATGATATATTTACAAGTACCCTCTTCACCGCATCCATCTGGAGATTTATATGTACTCGCTTTGTTGTGACCTCCATCTGGATCTAATCCAGTTTAAACTATCGACCGATCCCATAAGAACCTTCATCTTTGAACCAAAATCATGAAAATCTTGCCGATCTATACCCTCGACCATGGAACACACCATAACTTAACCAAAATAAAAATCAAACTCTCACAAGGAGAGACTAACACAACCCAAATGAATTGGGAACTTATTGAAACCCAAAGAAATTGGGAGCTTTATTGAATGAAAAACAAGATATGAAAGCATGAAAAACGAAAAGGAATTGGGGCTTTCCACCAATGAAAACCGATGGAAGCCCCCTCAAAACTTTTTAATGGAGGCTAGGGTTAGAATGGAGAGAGAGAAGGAATGAAAATGCACGTTCTTTTGAAAATATCGAGTTCATTGCCCAAGGCGTGTTAAATTAAAACATAAACATCTTAGGTATTCTTTTGAAAACATTACTCAATCCTTTGGTCCCCCATATTCCATGAGCAAACTCAGAAACCGCTTTAAAGAGGCGTCTGGGAACAATGCAACTAAGGGACAAGTTAAATGGCAACCTCCTTCTTCTGGGTGGAATAAAGTGAATGTGGATGCAGCTATACGTGAGGGATTAGCAAGTTTCAAAATTGGGATGGTGCTCAGGAATGATAATGGGGAATTCATAACGGGGCATAAGAGCTTTACTGAGGAAGTATCGATTCACAAAGCAGAGGCAATAGGAGTGCAAGAAGCCCTTGGTTGGATAGCTGATCTGGGTGTTAAGCAAGTGATCGTGGAAAGTGATTCACTAACTGTAGTGAATGCTCTTCTTAAGCATACTATGTTTGTGTCTGAAGTTGGTTTTACTCTTGAGTTTTGTAGATCCATTCTTCATCACCGTAGTGATTTGAAGGTTCAACATGTTCGTAGACAAGCAAATAGGGTAGCTCACAATATAGCTAGGCTTCCCTGTATGTTAGAAATGAATTGGTTTACCTCCCCTCCTCCCTGTGTGTTGGAGTCTATTATGTACGATTATTCCTTTCGTTAATGGAATTTGTTTTCAAAAAAAAAAATTCTCATGTAAATTAATTCTTTGATAACGGCTCCGTATTTTTGTTAGAAAATAATTTTGAAAAATATTGCAACCTTTTTATAATATTTTATTTCATAAAATTATATTGTTAAAGACAAGAATTGATTTTTAGGAATAGTGTACACAATCTTAGGTCTCCTACCTAAATGCCACGTTCCTTTTTTTTAAAAATAAAAATTAATCCATTAATGATAAGTCATACGACATCTACAAACATTGTTGAGTCGAACAAACATAAACAAGAACAATAGCTGATTAATCCATTCTTCGAGATATAATCACGCGATTTGTTGAAGATGATATATTTACAAGTACCCTCTTCACCGCATCCATCTGGAGATTTATATGTACTCGCTTTGTTGTGACCTCCATCTGGATCTAATCCAGTTTAAACTATCGACCGATCCCATAAGAACCTTCATCTTTGAACCAAAATCATGAAAATCTTGCCGATCTATACCCTCGACCATGGAACACACCATAACTTAACCAAAATAAAAATCAAACTCTCACAAGGAGAGACTAACACAACCCAAATGAATTGGGAACTTATTGAAACCCAAAGAAATTGGGAGCTTTATTGAATGAAAAACAAGATATGAAAGCATGAAAAACGAAAAGGAATTGGGGCTTTCCACCAATGAAAACCGATGGAAGCCCCCTCAAAACTTTTTAATGGAGGCTAGGGTTAGAATGGAGAGAGAGAAGGAATGAAAATGCACGTTCTTTTGAAAATATCGAGTTCATTGCCCAAGGCGTGTTAAATTAAAACATAAACATCTTAGGTATTCTTTTGAAAACATTACTCAATCCTTTGGTCCCCCATATTCCATGAGCAAACTCAGAAACCGCTTTAAAGAGGCGTCTGGGAACAATGCAACTAAGGGACAAGTTAAATGGCAACCTCCTTCTTCTGGGTGGAATAAAGTGAATGTGGATGCAGCTATACGTGAGGGATTAGCAAGTTTCAAAATTGGGATGGTGCTCAGGAATGATAATGGGGAATTCATAACGGGGCATAAGAGCTTTACTGAGGAAGTATCGATTCACAAAGCAGAGGCAATAGGAGTGCAAGAAGCCCTTGGTTGGATAGCTGATCTGGGTGTTAAGCAAGTGATCGTGGAAAGTGATTCACTAACTGTAGTGAATGCTCTTCTTAAGCATACTATGTTTGTGTCTGAAGTTGGTTTTACTCTTGAGTTTTGTAGATCCATTCTTCATCACCGTAGTGATTTGAAGGTTCAACATGTTCGTAGACAAGCAAATAGGGTAGCTCACAATATAGCTAGGCTTCCCTGTATGTTAGAAATGAATTGGTTTACCTCCCCTCCTCCCTGTGTGTTGGAGTCTATTATGTACGATTATTCCTTTCGTTAATGGAATTTGTTTTCAAAAAAAAAAAATTCTCATGTAAATTAATTCTTTGATAACGGCTCCGTATTTTTGTTAGAAAATAATTTTGAAAAATATTGCAACCTTTTTATAATATTTTATTTCATAAAATTATATTGTTAAAGACAAGAATTGATTTTTAGGAAAAGTGTACACAATCTTAGGTCTCCTACCTAAATGCCACGTTCCTTTTTTTTAAAAATAAAAATTAATCCATTAATGATAAGTCATACGACATCTACAAACATTGTTGAGTCGAACAAACATAAACAAGAACAATAGCTGATTAATCCATTCTTCGAGATATAATCACGCGATTTGTTGAAGATGATATATTTACAAGTACCCTCTTCACCGCATCCATCTGGAGATTTATATGTACTCGCTTTGTTGTGACCTCCATCTGGATCTAATCCAGTTTAAACTATCGACCGATCCCATAAGAACCTTCATCTTTGAACCAAAATCATGAAAATCTTGCCGATCTATACCCTCGACCATGGAACACACCATAACTTAACCAAAATAAAAATCAAACTCTCACAAGGAGAGACTAACACAACCCAAATGAATTGGGAACTTATTGAAACCCAAAGAAATTGGGAGCTTTATTGAATGAAAAACAAGATATGAAAGCATGAAAAACGAAAAGGAATTGGGGCTTTCCACCAATGAAAACCGATGGAAGCCCCCTCAAAACTTTTTAATGGAGGCTAGGGTTAGAATGGAGAGAGAGAAGGAATGAAAATGCACGTTCTTTTGAAAATATCGAGTTCATTGCCCAAGGCGTGTTAAATTAAAACATAAACATCTTAGGTATTCTTTTGAAAACATTACTCAATCCTTTGGTCCCCCATATTCCATGAGCAAACTCAGAAACCGCTTTAAAGAGGCGTCTGGGAACAATGCAACTAAGGGACAAGTTAAATGGCAACCTCCTTCTTCTGGGTGGAATAAAGTGAATGTGGATGCAGCTATACGTGAGGGATTAGCAAGTTTCAAAATTGGGATGGTGCTCAGGAATGATAATGGGGAATTCATAACGGGGCATAAGAGCTTTACTGAGGAAGTATCGATTCACAAAGCAGAGGCAATAGGAGTGCAAGAAGCCCTTGGTTGGATAGCTGATCTGGGTGTTAAGCAAGTGATCGTGGAAAGTGATTCACTAACTGTAGTGAATGCTCTTCTTAAGCATACTATGTTTGTGTCTGAAGTTGGTTTTACTCTTGAGTTTTGTAGATCCATTCTTCATCACCGTAGTGATTTGAAGGTTCAACATGTTCGTAGACAAGCAAATAGGGTAGCTCACAATATAGCTAGGCTTCCCTGTATGTTAGAAATGAATTGGTTTACCTCCCCTCCTCCCTGTGTGTTGGAGTCTATTATGTACGATTATTCCTTTCGTTAATGGAATTTGTTTTCAAAAAAAAAAATTCTCATGTAAATTAATTCTTTGATAACGGCTCCGTATTTTTGTTAGAAAATAATTTTGAAAAATATTGCAACCTTTTTATAATATTTTATTTCATAAAATTATATTGTTAAAGACAAGAATTGATTTTTAGGAAAAGTGTACACAATCTTAGGTCTCCTACCTAAATGCCACGTTCCTTTTTTTTAAAAATAAAAATTAATCCATTAATGATAAGTCATACGACATCTACAAACATTGTTGAGTCGAACAAACATAAACAAGAACAATAGCTGATTAATCCATTCTTCGAGATATAATCACGCGATTTGTTGAAGATGATATATTTACAAGTACCCTCTTCACCGCATCCATCTGGAGATTTATATGTACTCGCTTTGTTGTGACCTCCATCTGGATCTAATCCAGTTTAAACTATCGACCGATCCCATAAGAACCTTCATCTTTGAACCAAAATCATGAAAATCTTGCCGATCTATACCCTCGACCATGGAACACACCATAACTTAACCAAAATAAAAATCAAACTCTCACAAGGAGAGACTAACACAACCCAAATGAATTGGGAACTTATTGAAACCCAAAGAAATTGGGAGCTTTATTGAATGAAAAACAAGATATGAAAGCATGAAAAACGAAAAGGAATTGGGGCTTTCCACCAATGAAAACCGATGGAAGCCCCCTCAAAACTTTTTAATGGAGGCTAGGGTTAGAATGGAGAGAGAGAAGGAATGAAAATGCACGTTCTTTTGAAAATATCGAGTTCATTGCCCAAGGCGTGTTAAATTAAAACATAAACATCTTAGGTATTCTTTTGAAAACATTACTCAATCCTTTGGTCCCCCATATTCCATGAGCAAACTCAGAAACCGCTTTAAAGAGGCGTCTGGGAACAATGCAACTAAGGGACAAGTTAAATGGCAACCTCCTTCTTCTGGGTGTAATAAAGTGAATGTGGATGCAGCTATACGTGAGGGATTAGCAAGTTTCAAAATTGGGATGGTGCTCAGGAATGATAATGGGGAATTCATAACGGGGCATAAGAGCTTTACTGAGGAAGTATCGATTCACAAAGCAGAGGCAATAGGAGTGCAAGAAGCCCTTGGTTGGATAGCTGATCTGGGTGTTAAGCAAGTGATCGTGGAAAGTGATTCACTAACTGTAGTGAATGCTCTTCTTAAGCATACTATGTTTGTGTCTGAAGTTGGTTTTACTCTTGAGTTTTGTAGATCCATTCTTCATCACCGTAGTGATTTGAAGGTTCAACATGTTCGTAGACAAGCAAATAGGGTAGCTCACAATATAGCTAGGCTTCCCTGTATGTTAGAAATGAATTGGTTTACCTCCCCTCCTCCCTGTGTGTTGGAGTCTATTATGTACGATTATTCCTTTCGTTAATAGAATTTGTTTTCAAAAAAAAAAATTCTCATGTAAATTAATTCTTTGATAACGGCTCCGTATTTTTGTTAGAAAATAATTTTGAAAAATATTGCAACCTTTTTATAATATTTTATTTCATAAAATTATATTGTTAAAGACAAGAATTGATTTTTAGGAAAAGTGTACACAATCTTAGGTCTCCTACCTAAATGCCACGTTCCTTTTTTTTAAAAATAAAAATTAATCCATTAATGATAAGTCATACGACATCTACAAACATTGTTGAGTCGAACAAACATAAACAAGAACAATAGCTGATTAATCCATTCTTCGAGATATAATCACGCGATTTGTTGAAGATGATATATTTACAAGTACCCTCTTCACCGCATCCATCTGGAGATTTATATGTACTCGCTTTGTTGTGACCTCCATCTGGATCTAATCCAGTTTAAACTATCGACCGATCCCATAAGAACCTTCATCTTTGAACCAAAATCATGAAAATCTTGCCGATCTATACCCTCGACCATGGAACACACCATAACTTAACCAAAATAAAAATCAAACTCTCACAAGGAGAGACTAACACAACCCAAATGAATTGGGAACTTATTGAAACCCAAAGAAATTGGGAGCTTTATTGAATGAAAAACAAGATATGAAAGCATGAAAAACGAAAAGGAATTGGGGCTTTCCACCAATGAAAACCGATGGAAGCCCCCTCAAAACTTTTTAATGGAGGCTAGGGTTAGAATGGAGAGAGAGAAGGAATGAAAATGCACGTTCTTTTGAAAATATCGAGTTCATTGCCCAAGGCGTGTTAAATTAAAACATAAACATCTTAGGTATTCTTTTGAAAACATTACTCAATCCTTTGGTCCCCCATATTCCATGAGCAAACTCAGAAACCGCTTTAAAGAGGCGTCTGGGAACAATGCAACTAAGGGACAAGTTAAATGGCAACCTCCTTCTTCTGGGTGGAATAAAGTGAATGTGGATGCAGCTATACGTGAGGGATTAGCAAATTTCAAAATTGGGATGGTGCTCAGGAATGATAATGGGGAATTCATAACGGGGCATAAGAGCTTTACTGAGGAATTATCGATTCTCGAAGCAGAGGCAATAGGAGTGCAAGAAGCCCTTGGTTGGATAGCTGATCTGGGTGTTAAGCAAGTGATCGTGGAAAGTGATTCACTAACTGTAGTGAATGCTCTTCTTAAGCATACTATGTTTGTGTCTGAAGTTGGTTTTACTCTTGAGTTTTGTAGATCCATTATTCATCACCGTAGTGATTTGAAGGTTCAACATGTTCGTAGACAAGCAAATAGGGTAGCTCACAATATAGCTAGGCTTCCCTGTATGTTAGAAATGAATTGGTTTACCTCCCCTCCTCCCTGTGTGTTGGAGTCTATTATGTACGATTATTCCTTTCGTTAATGGAATTTGTTTTCAAAAAAAAAAAATTCTCATGTAAATTAATTCTTTGATAACGGCTCCGTATTTTTGTTAGAAAATAATTTTGAAAAATATTGCAACCTTTTTATAATATTTTATTTCATAAAATTATATTGTTAAAGACAAGAATTGATTTTTAGGAAAAGTGTACACAATCTTAGGTCTCCTACCTAAATGCCACGTTCCTTTTTTTTAAAAATAAAAATTAATCCATTAATGATAAGTCATACGACATCTACAAACATTGTTGAGTCGAACAAACATAAACAAGAACAATAGCTGATTAATCCATTCTTCGAGATATAATCACGCGATTTGTTGAAGATGATATATTTACAAGTACCCTCTTCACCGCATCCATCTGGAGATTTATATGTACTCGCTTTGTTGTGACCTCCATCTGGATCTAATCCAGTTTAAACTATCGACCGATCCCATAAGAACCTTCATCTTTGAACCAAAATCATGAAAATCTTGCCGATCTATACCCTCGACCATGGAACACACCATAACTTAACCAAAATAAAAATCAAACTCTCACAAGGAGAGACTAACACAACCCAAATGAATTGGGAACTTATTGAAACCCAAAGAAATTGGGAGCTTTATTGAATGAAAAACAAGATATGAAAGCATGAAAAACGAAAAGGAATTGGGGCTTTCCACCAATGAAAACCGATGGAAGCCCCCTCAAAACTTTTTAATGGAGGCTAGGGTTAGAATGGAGAGAGGGAAGGAATGAAAATGCCACGTTCTTTTGAAAATATCGAGTTCATTGCCCAAGGCGTGTTAAATTAAAACATAAACATCTTAGGTATTCTTTTGAAAACATTACTCAATCCTTTGGTCCCCCATATTCCATGAGCAAACTCAGAAACCGCTTTAAAGAGGCGTCTGGGAACAATGCAACTAAGGGACAAGTTAAATGGCAACCTCCTTCTTCTGGGTGGAATAAAGTGAATGTGGATGCAGCTATACGTGAGGGATTAGCAAGTTTCAAAATTGGGATGGTGCTCAGGAATGATAATGGGGAATTCATAACGGGGCATAAGAGCTTTACTGAGGAAGTATCGATTCACAAAGCAGAGGCAATAGGAGTGCAAGAAGCCCTTGGTTGGATAGCTGATCTGGGTGTTAAGCAAGTGATCGTGGAAAATGATTCACTAACTATAGTGAATGCTCTTCTTAAGAATACTATGTTTGTGTCTGAAGTTGGTTTTACTCTTGAGTTTTGTAGATCCATTATTCATCACCGTAGTGATTTGAAGGTTCAACATGTTTGTAGACAAGCAAATAGGGTAGCTCACAATATAGCTAGGCTTCCCTGTATGTTAGAAATGAATTGGTTTACCTCCCCTCCTCCCTGTGTGTTGGAGTCTATTATGTACGATTATTCCTTTCGTTAATGGAATTTGTTTTCAAAAAAAAAATTCTCATGTAAATTAATTCTTTGATAACGGCTCCGTATTTTTGTTAGAAAATAATTTTGAAAAATATTGCAACCTTTTTATAATATTTTATTTCATAAAATTATATTGTTAAAGACAAGAATTGATTTTTAGGAAAAGTGTACACAATCTTAGGTCTCCTACCTAAATGCCACATTCCTTTTTTTTAAATAAAAATTAATCCATTAATGATAAGTCATACGACATCTACAAACATTGTTGAGTCGAACAAACATAAACAAGAACAATAGCTGATTAATCCATTCTTCGAGATATAATCACGTGATTTGTTGAAGATGATATATTTACAAGTACCCTCTTCACCGCATCCATCTGGAGATTTATATGTACTCGCTTTGTTGTGACCTCCATCTGGATCTAATCCAGTTTAAACTATCGACCGATCCCATAAGAACCTTCATCTTTGATCCAAAATCATGAAAATCTTGCCGATCTATACCCTCGACCATGGAACACACCATAACTTAATCAAAATAAAAATCAAACTCTCACAAGGAGAGACTAACACAACCCAAATGAATTGGGAACTTATTGAAACCCAAAGAAATTGGGAGCTTTATTGAATGAAAAACAAGATATGAAAGCATGAAAAACGAAAAGGAATTGGGGCTTTCCACCAATGAAAACCGATGGAAGCCCCCTCAAAACTTTTTAATGGAGGCTAGGGTTAGAATGGAGAGAGAGAAGGAATGAAAATGCCACGTTCTTTTGAAAATATCGAGTTCATTGCCCAAGGCGTGTTAAATTAAAACATAAACATCTTAGGTATTCTTTTGAAAACATTACTCAATCCTTTGGTCCCCCATATTCCATGAGTAAACTCAGAACCGCTTTAAAGAAGGATGCAATGCCTTGGATAATAGTCTCAATTAAAATCAACATTTGAAGGAGGAGCCGATTTTAGTACTTGTCACCAAAATGTATCCTTTATCTCAAAAGTCATATTGATTTTAGGTTGAGATTCATCTATAAACATTTTGCTTGTCACTAAAATGTAGCCTTTATCTCAAAATTCGTATTGATTTTAGTTTAAGATTCATTCACAAACACTTTACTTGTCAAATTTACCATCAGCACATTTATTTACATTTTCATATCATGTCTTTCGATCCCGAAGTGTGAAGCTCACCTTCATTAGTAGAATTATTGTTCTCAATAACGAAATTCCACCTTTAACATTCTTCGAGTTCACTTAGTTAGAAGAAATACCATCTTTCCCATATTTAAAAATATCTTTTATGACTCCCACATCGTTGCTACTCCAAAATTTTAAGATTTTGATAAATCTAACTCATCTATAAAAATATCAAAATTTGCCAAAACCATTTTTCCATTTAAACTATAATCCTTTTTTGCTACATATAAGTGAACTTCCTTACTCTCTTCTTCACAATAAAAACCTTGCAATTCCTGGATGAATTGCTTAGCTACATAGAGCTTTTTTCTTCCATTTAGCTACTGTTTATCTGCAAAAAAATCATGATTGAAGTCATGATTTAGTTATACATTTGGCATCTTTTTCTTTTTTTTTTTCCTTTCATTTAGGTGACCTTCCCTTGGATTAAACTTTCTTTTTGCAGACATTTTCCTCGTTCTCTGAATTATTTCAGCTTCGTTCTCAGTTTCAGTTTCTTCATCTGAGCAAGAGGAGTTTATATGTTCTATATGCTCTGTTTCTTTCCTTTCCTAGCTACAGATCTCGTCACAGGAACAAGAGGAAGTGGTGTTGTGACTATTCGCCTCCTCTTTGTAGCTACTTTGACTGAACGAGATGAACCCTGTAATTCCACCAGTTTGATTTTTATTGAACTTCTCTTTTCAACTAGTGTAACTAAACGCGGTGATCACCTTACTTTCGCTGATTTCGTTTTTATTCTCAGAATCTTCTTCTGCACTTTCACTTCGTCTGTAACTTTTTTCTATGTAACACCTAGATTTTTTTTTCACTTTCACTTCATATTATTAAATGATTTACTTAACCTAGCTAGCAGTGCTTGCGTCCTATTTTCGCGATGCCTAAAATATGAAGCATGCAACTTTTATCTCTGTTTGCATTGTTTTATATCTCTTTTTCGATTACAATAGAGCACCAGGGAATAGGGATCGATTCCCCATCTCAGAGTATTTCTTTGCATTTCGCCTTCTCACTTCCATAAACATATGCCATCAAACTTTGTCTAGAGGCTGAACTCAACAAATGAAATTGCTTTGGCTCATTTTTTTATTAGGCTTAATGACCTTTTAGCCCTCGAAGTTTTATACGAAATACCTATCAGCCCTCAATGTTTCAAAACGTTCCTTTTAGCCCCTGAAGTATCCGTAAAGGTCCAATTAACCCTTGTACCGGTATGAAAAATTGTAACGGTATGTATCGGATGGGCAAAATAGACATTACATGTGTCCGTTACAAATTTTTTTTTAATTTGTACCGGTATAAGGGTTAATAGGACCTTTCCGGATACTTCAGGGGCTAAAAGGTACAACGTATTAAACTTGAGGGTTTGATGGGTACAAAAGGTCATTACTATATCTACTAGTTTAATTCAGTTACCACTATCTCCATACCACTCGAGTAAGAGGATGTTTGGGGTTGCTTAAAATAAGTTACTTTTGACTTAATGGAGGTATTTTTAACTTAAAGGAGAAAGTAAAGTTGTTTGCTTTAAGTTGAATGAATGTGTTTGGGTAATTTTACTTAAAGTTAAATGGGGATTTAATAATTTTGACTTAAAATGAAATTTTACTTAAAAAAATTTTAAATTCATAAATTTAAACTTTGCAAGAGTTCTGGAAGTTTTTTGAAAAAAAAAAACTCCATAAGTCATAAGTAAAATGTACCTAAATGGAACTTATGACTTAAAGCAGTTTTTTAACTTAAAGCGGGCTTAAAGCCCACTTAGCCAAACACATCAAAAACGACTTTAAGCAATTTTTTGCTTAAAGCGGTGTTGCCAAACAGGCTCTAAGACTTACATACACTCTTATCTCTTTGCTTACCACTACCAAAATAAATATAGGGAATTCATAATGCTACATCCTATAAGCAGATCGAAGCAGAGGCCAATGCAAGGAAGGCATGAATGGGTATTAAGCCTCCATGGAGGCTGTGAAAATTAAATTGAAAATGATGTAGTAGAAACTGAGAAATTTTTGAAGTATACATGCTTGGTGCATACTAGTATAATTTCCATGTAATCAGTTTGAATACCTTTTATTCAATTAAGGTCCAACTATTTTTCATTTTAGCATTGTCTTATCTTTATAGATCTTTGAAACTATCTTGGTAGTTTTAGATCTTTATAGATCTTTTATTCAATCTATTCTTTAGTAATTTTAGTCTAAATATTAAATTGATTACTAAAGAATAGATTGATTTGTGAAGAAACTAGCATCCAATAATGGTGTTTATATAGTAGATTATGCATTAAATTCAAGCTCAGCACCCTCAACATGCATTGGCCATAACAGTCAATAGTAAATTTTCAAGGCATTCAAAGTTGTAACTACCAAGATAGTTTCAAAGATCTATAAAGATAAGACAATGCTAAAATGAAAAATAGTTGGACCTTAATTGAATAAAAGGTATTCAAACTGATTACATGGAAATTATACTAGTATGCACCAAGCATGTATACTTCAAAAATTTCTCAGTTTCTACTACATCATTTTCAATTTAATTTTCACAGCCTCCATGGAGGCTTAATACCCATTCATGCCTTCCTTGCATTGGCCTCTGCTTCGATCTGCTTATAGGATGTAGCATTATGAATTCCCTATATTTATTTTGGTAGTGGTAAGCAAAGAGAGAAGAGTGTATGTAAGTCTTACTCGAGGGGTATGGAGATAGTGGTGGCTGAATTTAACTAGAAGATATAGTAATGACCTTTTGTACCCATCAAACCCTCAAGTTTAATACGTTGTACCTTTTAGCCCCTGAAGTATCCGGAAAGGTCCTATTAACCCTTATACCGGTACAAATTAAAAAAAAAATTGTAATGGACACATGTAATGTCTATTTTACCCATCCGATACGTACCGTTACAATTTTTCATACCGGTACAAGGGTTAATTGGACCTTTACGGATACTTCAGGGGCTAAAAGGAACGTTTTGAAACATTGAGGGCTGATAGGTATTTCGTATAAAACTTCGAGGGCTAAAAGGTCATTAAGCCTTTTTATTATCTTTACTTATGTCTTCTAATATTGTATTTGTTTAAAGTTTTTAAATTTCATGAAAAAAATATTTCATATTAATTCTTTTTTCAAATGAAAATTTTCACCTTATATTTACTTTCTTCGAATTGTAGTTGTTGTTTTAAATCTTAATATATTTTATTTAGTTATGGATTATTTTTTTTCCATAACAAATCAAATGAATTAGAAATACAATGCAACCGGTTCTTATATTTTAAACACTACATTTTATTATATTTGATTGTGAACGGATCACAATAAATATGAAAATATATTGATTTTTTGGTTACCATCTAATATTTGCATACAAATAATATCAACAAATTTTACTTTTACAAATGAACAAATTACACGTGGAATGTGAAACTCAATTATATTGAACCTCGATCCTTTCTCGTAAAAAAATTGTACATCCATCATTCTAATATATTTTGACGGAGTAACATAATATTTTAACTAAATAAATTTTTACACTTTTAGTAAACATGTATGTTATGAAAGAGGCTTTAGACTTTAAAAAATTTCATTTACTTATATTTAATATTTATAATTTTTTATCATATAGATTACATGTATATTGTAATTATGATTTTTCATGTTTATAATTTTCTTAAGATTTTTAAAATTTTAAATATATATTGAGAGTATTCTCCCAAATAAATAAAATACACAGAAATATTTTTGAATCAATTTTTTTAAGATTACTAATACTATTGAACTTGATAATATTTTATCAACCGCGACACGAATAAGTCATCTAATTCTTTTAATATAAATTAAATTATAGATGAAGGCCAATTTTAACCTTTTTTTATACAAAATAAAAAATATAACCATTTTCAAAATTTTAACCAACTTTACCCCATGAGATACCCAATTATTAATGAAGTATTCACTTTTATATGAGATACCCAACTGTTAATGGAGTATCGAGTATATGGATACCCAACGTAGAGTATCTCATAATCTGGATACTCAATTATCAGTGAAGTATTTAAAAAGTTAAAATTGACCATTTTTTTCAGAATAATTATTTTTATATTTTTTTCTTAAATTATTCACAATTTTAAGAAAAGAAAATTAGAAAATCACTTAAAAACACCATAAAGGCGAAAGAAAGGACGACAAACTTTTCAATGCTATTGTCAACGTTAATCAGCGCTAATACAAATAAAGATTTAAAAATAAAATGCCAACTAACGGCCGTTAATCAATAACCCCCGTCGACGGCCGACCCATTAGCCCATCACTGGTACAAATTTTACAGCCACAATTCTCTGTCAGCTCCACTCCATCCTACACACGTGTCACCATCTGCACCCTCCATCTCTCCTCTCTCTAAAACCATCAACATTCCCTTTTTGGCCATCTGGTAATGCAACTATACATACACAACAACATATATACGTATACACACACATGCGTTACACTTTTTATCAATCTTCACTTTCAAGCTACTACTAATCAATGCTTATCTCCACTCCTTAATTCAATTCCACACACGTCAATTCTCTTCAAAATGTCTGAACCGACGCCGTGGAGAGACGATTTCACTAATTTCATTCCCGACGGCGTCGGAATCGGAGTGGCGGCAGCTCCTCCGGCGACTCCGACAGTTCCGGCGGTTCCGTACGGCGGCGGAGGTGATCGGAACTGGAGGTTCCACGCGGTGGAGTTTTGGAGAGGTTTTGCGGAGATGAGTGTGGAGTTTGGGAAAGGTGTGAGAGATGTGGTGAAACAGAGTGTGATGAGAGATGATTCGTTTCTCGTGAAGAATTTTGGACCGCCTGTGAAGAAAGTTCGTAAGGAATTGAAGTTTTTGAATGAGTATTTACCGGAGGATCGCGATCCTGCTCATTCCTGGAGTGTGATTTTCGTTGTTTTGTTCTTCGTCGTTGCAGGTTTGAATTTTGCATTTTCGTTTCGGTT
The DNA here is from genome assembly GCA_036435485.1 of Saposhnikovia divaricata. Lineage (NCBI taxonomy): Eukaryota > Viridiplantae > Streptophyta > Magnoliopsida > Apiales > Apiaceae > Saposhnikovia > Saposhnikovia divaricata. Next base: position 59,442,792 of record CM071595.1, on the reverse strand, counting down.
TGAATTTCGTTAGATTCTGCTTTTTTAAGTTGTTTTTTTAGTGATATATGAAAAACTTGTTAGGTCTTTTGATATGTTAGGCTTTCTAAGTGCGATTTAAGTTTTCAGTCGAGTTTCGAGTTTTGCATTAGGTGCTGGTTGTTATATTTCTCTGTTTAAATTTTTGTCGAATACTGTTAAACTTATGGTTAATTAGAGAATATTTTGATTATATTGTGGTCCTTGTGTTGGATGGACGAGTCACTAGGGAATGATTTTGTAGAAATGTCATCTGTATTACTCTCTCAGCTCCGGATTGATTCTACAATTGTTTTTAAGTGTCGTCACCTTAACGAAGCTAACTCTAATGATCTGGCAGAAGTATTTGAACTGGTTGGAACTTGGAACTAGGTTTTAAGATAGATTTTATAAAGTTAAAAAAATTATGGACTCCCTGTCAGTTACACTAACATATCTTAGGGGCATGAATAGCTCTAAACAGATCAAGGAAATGGAAGTTGAGGGATTTTAGCAACTACATCTAATATAATACAATTGTGCTACATGTAAGCAGCAGAGAATGAAATATTTTTACCACAAATCTGTCATTTGTATGGGTTCATAGTGCTTTCTAGTGGATGAGTAGCAGAGCACTACTACACAGGTTGAAATATTTTAATGATATTTGCGGCTGGGAGATATGCATCGCACTACAATTTCTACTTTTATATATTGCTTGTAAATTCCTGCATTGATAACATCTAAAACAAACTGCACACTTGCACAGCAGTTTTTCATCAATATCAAGCATCTTACTTGACTCATTAATTTGCAGCACTCTATGTAAATACTGAATGTGACGAAACCATTCCTTTGATAAAGAAACTGTACATACAACCGCCTAATGCTACTTGTATACTGTTACCGGATGGTAGACACTTGGCTTATCAGGAGCAAGGTGTTCCAGCTGGCAGCTCTAGATTTTCCATAATTGCTCCACATTCTTTTCTCTCATCCCGGCTTGCAGGTACAAATATTTACTTCATATTCTTGGTGCAAAGTGACTCGTGCAGGAGTTTATTTTGGACAGTCTTATAATATTTGGCACATGTGTGTATTCTTCGTGCAAATAGGAATACCTGGTATTAAGTTATCACTACTGCAAGAGTTTGGTGTTCGTCTAATAACATATGATCTTCCGGGGTTTGGGGAGAGTGATCCTCATCCTAACAGGAACCTCAAGTCATCAGCTGATGATGTGTTACACTTATCATATGCTGTGGGCGTGACTGACCAGTTCTGGGTGATGGGATTTTCTGGTGGAAGCTTGCATGCTTGGGCTATGCTTAGATATATTCCTGATAGAGTCGCAGGTACTTTGTCATTTTTATTTAACTATTTATCTCCTACCTGTTTATTCGATATTGTAAAATATCTGTAAGGGTCACTATGGCGGCAATGCGACATTAGTTATGCATGCTACATTGCTACTTGTGTTGGTCAAAGAATGAAAGAATAAATGTGTGCTTAAAATGCAAAACTAATCTAGTGTAGTTTGTTAATATTTTGACAGGGTTAACTATTTCTATTATGTAGAAGTGAATAAACTATAATATAGGTTCTTTTAAATGAGTTGTTACTCATTAGTACAGTACACACACTTGTAAATATATATGTACCAAGAATTCACTCAGGGCTACCATATCGGGCTGCTATAATATATGTGGTTCTGTTAGTAAATGAACTACTGAACAGAAACAGATTTTTAATTGATTTGTTTTTCCAAAAAGCATTACAATGCCTTTATTCATCTTGCTTTAACATGTTCTTTATGGTGGAACTTTCCTCTGATTAAATTTTTGACCAAGTATGCAGGTGCATTTATGGTTTCACCTGTGATTAATCCATATGAGCCAAGCATGTCCAAAGAAGAGAGACGAAGAACTTGGAGCAAATGGACCCTGCAAAAGAAATTTATGTTCTTCCTTGCTCGAAAATTTCCTAGATTTCTTCCGTACTTTTATCATCGTGGCTTCCTTTCCGGAAGTGTTGGACACATAAATAAGTGGCTATCATTGTCGCTTGGGAAAAGGGTGAGTCATCCTGATTTATATTTCTTTTGTAGGTTTTTCTTTTCTAGAGCGACAATAGTGTCAAATTAGTCATTAGGAAGAACACCAATAATAATATTACAGAAAAAAATGCAATAATATATAAGCTAAAGGTTTCTTTTAAATATGTCAATGGTGTTCTAACTTTAGTGGCAATTTCTCATGTTTAACTGCTGAATTTGTCTAGGATAGGGATTTAATAGAGGATGAAAGGTTCGAAGAATTCTGGTTGAGGGACTTGGCAGAATCAGTTCGACAGGGAAATGTAAAACCATTTGTGGAGGAAGCTGTCTTGCAGGTTTCAAGTTGGGGTTTCCGCCTCTCAGAGCTCAAAGTACAAAAGAAACAAAAAGGAAGAGGCATCGTCTTTTGGATTAAGTCGAAGTACAGTCAAGCTGAAGAAGAATTGACAGGCTTTCTTGGCCCGATACATATATGGCAGGTCGGTGCAGTATCTTTCTTGAATTAAACTTGTTGTACAAACTAATTATTGTAGTTCTTGCTCTGTCCGGTTTTGGGTGGTCTCTAACTCTGCTATTATGCATTACAAAATTAAGCTTGAGGTTTATTTGTTCTAGTGATGAGAGAACTTCTCGTGTCAGGTTGAAAATTATATACTTGTACGTAAATTAACAATCAAACCAGAAAAGTGGAAAGCTAGATAAGAAGAATTGAAACTGTGCTTGACAGTAGTCACTTTGCTATGTTATAGTGTGAGGGAAAGACCCAAAGGAGAACAAAATCTGGTGGAAATGGTCAATAGTTGAGACCTTTCATTCAGAGTTTTTCTTGGTTTCTGTTGTAGTTTGTCTCCATTGAGGAACATTTTAAAGGATGGTGGCCTATGATATTGGCTTTTATCATTTCCACCACAGATAGCATGGGGAACAGTACTTAAAATAATTTATCAAATAGAGGAATAGGTGTGTGAGATTTATCCCCTGCTTTACGAGGTTGCAAGTCTTTGTAGTGTTGTATTTTGTTGCATGGCATTTCTCAGATGATATCATAGCGAGCGAGTTTTCCAGAGTTTCCACAAATTTGAGTTTCCTAATTAATTGAATTAGCAAAGTGGTTGCACATAATCTAGTGGGAACAATATCTAAAAAGTGGAACAAATTGTGTTTAAAGGGACGGACAACCTCTCTAGCAATATTCGTGGCAAGGAGAACCTCTCTAGAAATATTAGTTTACCTTCTGCTATGTTTCTGTACCTTTGGTATTTCCGGAATCTATCAACCTATTTCTACGCCTGGGGACTTGGCATTTGCCAAGCACAATACTCACAATGGCATCACGGTAAATTAAATGAATTTATGGCAATTATAGAATGTGCTCAGCTTGTACTCCGATGTGATGAAGTCAATTACAACTCCTTTTTGGTCATAATAGTTCAGCAGATAAGGAGTCGTTCAGGAATCTGTAGTATTGGTACTTTATTTTGGGAGGTGCTGTGTATTAGTCTATTAGGGAAAGGAGTGTTCTGATGATTAATTTGCCAGTGTGAGTTAAATTATGTGCTTTTGCATATATTTTACTTGTTTCCAGTCCATCCCCTTTGGCAGGTACAGTGAATTTTAAGCAGATGTATTTGATTTTCAGACAATGTATAAACTTTGAAACATTTTTGCCTAGCCCTGAATAGTATGTTTGAAAAATGAAGATTTGTTTTTATTCTGCTCATAACAGCATAAAGTTTTATTTTTTCTATTCTGCTCTTGACAGTATAAGAGTAAACAGTAGTTTCCTGGTTTGCACCTCACCTTGCATTGCGTAAACACCTGAGTAAAGATAACAATACTTTTGGTTCCCGTGTACGCGAATTTCAACCCTAAGCTGTAGGGGTAAATGCACCTTATTAATTGCAAAGCATATCGTTGGACTATGTAGGGCAAAAGTAGTTGTGATGTCAGTTTATGCTATATATTGGTTATATCTTATGCTACCATTCTTGTTCTCTTATCTTTGATTACTATTTTGAACAGGGGATGGATGATAAAGTAGTTCCTCCATCAATGGCTGACTTCACTCAGCGAGTTCTGCCTGGGGTCATGGTTCATAAACTCCTAAACCATGGCCATTTCACCTATTTTTATTTCTGCGATGAATGCCACAGACAGATATTCACTACATTGTTCGGAGACCCTCAAGGTCCAGTTGCTAATAATATTGATCACATACCCATTGAAGAAGATAATGAAGATACTGAAGAGGTAACTCTTGACGATTCACCACAGGTCGAGACCAATCTATAGTGTAATTTCAGATTTTATCATATACAACAAGGTTGCTCCATCACCGCAAGATAGTGTTTGTTTCCGTCGTTTTGCCTTTTCTTCCATCGAATTAATAGATCTTGTAGTCGTCAAAACAGTGGAAGCACAGGTCAGATTTCAACCAGTAGCTGCTGTTGGTTGATATCAAATATTGCTCCTCCCATGGGAGTACGTCGTGGAAGGAAATGGCTAACAGTAGAGACAGATATATAGAGGGAGGGTGGGAGGTGCAGAATGAACTTCTTTAGTTGATATAGAAGTAGATATGTTGTTATGACTAGTGAAGTTGATCATGTTATATATCGTATGAAACGCAAAACATAAATGTCAATAGATCATTTAGCTCACCGATAATGAATATGAAATGACATATCGTCTTTCATGCCCCGTTTCCAACGCCAATACTTGTGTTTTAAACAGGAAATTTTCGAATACTGTATTAGCAAGCATTTTACATTGTACTTTCTTTACTTTTATATATTTTGTTTGTTATTATATCCTTTTTTAATATAAAATTTCGGGTCATGTTTGGCAATTAGCCGTTAGTGATAACTAATTGAATTAGTTATTTTGATTAATAAAATTGAATTAGTTGTTTTAACTAAGGTGTTTATTTTTGACTAGATATACAATAATCATGTAATTGAAAAAACTTTATTTCAAGGTTTATTCTTCTTTAAATTCAATTTAAAAAAAAAAAAAAAACATGATCATAAACGAGTACCATGACCATCCAAATTGGAAAAATATTTATTTTTATTGGTACTGTTTTAGTTTTGACTTTTTAAAATTATCATTACTTCTTTTTTTGACTTATAAACGCGATTGTTGATTTTCAACAATCGTATCAATTTATTATATATAGAAATATCATTATTGAAATATTTGAACAAAAATAGTTCAAACTTTCAAAAATATGTATATAGGTATTCTCCATTATATCATTATTATATTGATTTCTGTAGCTGATAATTTTTTGATTTTTACGTTCAATATTCTTATATTATCATTCGATTGACATTTGGGTAATAAGATATGGGAAAATTATATACTTGTACGTAAATTAACAATCAAACCAGAAAAGTGGAAAGCTAGATAAGAAGAATTGAAACTGTGCTTGACAGTAGTCACTTTGCTACGTTAGAGCAAGTCCAATGCAATGTTATCCTTGGTTCTATTGCTATATTATAGCACCAAATATTAAAAAATCCAACTTCAAATGGGTGTTATAATTGGATGCAAATATGCATAAATGCATCCTTGGTTCTAAATTTGAAACCAAGGATGCATGCATCCATACCACATCATCATTTAACCATATATGAATTGTATGTTGATGTACTTTAAATGAAAGATAGGAGAGAGAAACAAAAAAATAGCTAAATTTGGAATTAATTGAATGTAAAATGCAACTAGCATTGGAGTTGTAAGTTCTATTTTAGCACCAAAAAACACTTTTTGATGCTAAATTATAACAATAGCTATAGCTATTTAACATCTAGCATTGGACTTGCGAAGGAAAGACCTGATTCCAAAGGAGAACAAAATCTGGTGGAAATGGTCAATAGTTGAGACCTTTCATTCAGAGTTTTTCTTGGTTTCTGTTGTCGTTTGTCTCCATTGAGGAACATTTTAAAGGATGGTGGCCTATGATATTGGCTTTTATCATTTCCACCACAGATACCATGGGGAACAGTACTTAAAATAATTTATCAAATAGAGGAATAGGTGTGTGAGATTTATCCCCTGTTTTACGAGGTTGCAAAGTAGAGATGGCCAGTCGTGCGTGCCGTGCCGGGTTGGTCACGCGCCGTGCTGAATGAAACGGGGCACGGGCACGCACGCGTGGTATGGACGTGCCGTGTCGTGCCGTGCCGGCGACCTTACAGCCCGTGAACGGCACGCGAGCTAGCGGGCTTGGCGGGTTTTTTTTTTTTTGAAGGAAAATTCGAAGGTCTATTGAAAAATTGTACAGAAAATTTGAAATGTTTTTTGTTAATTTAATATTTACTTTTAATATTCTCAAAATATGAAATGTTTCGAATTAAAATGTTTCGAATTTGTAACTTTTTTCATCTAATTTTATTTCATATTAAAATCTTTTGAATTTTTAAGAAAATACGAATCATACGATTATATTGAAATAAAAAAGGAGTGAAAGAGGAAGGTACCTCTACTAAATTTTATTAATTAAAAAAATATTTTACAAATGGTGTGAGAGGACTCCTCTCTAAAAAAACGGAACAAACCGCATTAAATATGTTTACAAAATTACAAACAAATAAATTCTAAAATCTAAAATAAATCTAAAAATACAAGATAATACAAATTCTACACACTAGTCTTCTCCTTGTTCGGCCCCCGATTCCGATAAAGTATCCATTATCATCCACGGATCGTCTTCTCCGTCTGAATCATCCGCTTTTTTTCCTTGTTGTCTTTTTTCGGCTTGATCCCAATCTTTTTTGCAAACACATATTTTTATTGAATCGGGTGCAAGACTTGATCTCTTCTCGTCTAACACTCTTCAACCCGCACTAAAAGCGGATTCGGATGCAATTGTAGAAGCGGGGACTACTAAAATATCTTTTGCAATTTTTGCTAAAACCGGAAATTGTAACTCGTGATTTTTCCACCATGTTAATATATCGAACTCATCATTTAACTCATAATGATACGAAAAAAATTCATGCAACATAGTAAAAGCAGAAGTGGGAGTACTATTACTAGATTCGGAAATCATAAATTTTGGTTTTTTGTTAGTTAATATCGATGCAATTGTTTTATTAAATCTACTACCACCACTACTACGTTTAGGTGGCATAGAAGTTTGAGTTTTAGCATTATATATATCAACAAGACGATACAAATAATCTAACAATTTTAAACATATAATTCGCAATTATATGAAACATTTAACGTTGCGTAATAATGTTTTAACAAGACTTCTAAACCATCCTTTCTAACACCCGGATCAAGAAAACATGCAATACCATAAATAAAAGGAAATTCACTTAAATATTCGATCCATTTTTTCTTCATTTCCTCTATAATAAAACTAAAATGAGGGTTTTGTTCATAATTAGCTAAAGTGTTAACAATATTAATACATTCAATAATAACGTGATGTGCATTTGGTTCGTAAACATAAGAAAAAACCTTAGTAGCATGTGCATAACAATCAAGTATATCACGTACGGTAGATGCCAATTCCCAATCATGTTGGGTAATATATCCATTTTCATTTTGGTGATTTGGTTCGCTATTAAATAATTCGGTGAAAATATCCTTATAAATAATTGAATCAATTACTAATTTATGAGTCGAATTCCATCTAGTCGGACAATCAATCCCCCATTTTTTCGCCTGTAATCCTCTATCTTTACACATTTTCTTGTATTTTCGTTTAACATGACCCGCAAAACGTAACCACTTAACTACTTTTCTTATAGGTTCTAATAATGTAGTTAAATGTTTAATTCCAATTTGACACGATAAATTAACTATGTGAGCACAACATCTAACATGTAAAAATATTCCATTTCAAATTAAAGGAATATCGGCATTAATATAATCGATAGCTTTGTTATTAGCAGCGACATTATCTAACGAAATTGTAAAAACCTTTTGATACAAATTAAATGCCCTAATTGTTTCTAAAATTCTTGTTTTTATGTTAAAACCGGTGTGTGACTCGTCCATAATATCAAAAGCAACAATTCGTTTTTGTATTAAGTAATCATTATCTATCCAATGAACCGTAACACAAATAAAAGGCTCACCTCCACTCGAACTCCAACAATCGCTAGTTAAGGAAACCATACCATCAAATGTAGCAAAATAATTAATTAAATCATTTCGTTGACTAGCATATTGATTTTGTGTGTGACGTTTAAGTGTGTTCCTAGGAATTCTTTTAAATGCCGGATTTACCGAAGTTTTCATCATATATTCTAAATTAGGACTCTCACCGTGGGAGAAAGGCAACTCGTCTAATATAGTATATCTAGCAAATTCATTAACCATACGTTCTCGATTATAGTGAAAAGGCATACCTCCACCGGGCGACGAAGTCATGAAACCACCAATTAATGTTTGTTGCTCCGTTGAAGTTCCGCTGTCGTTCCACTTTCGTGACTTTCCTTCGTAATATTATGTTTAGAGTGCTAATGTCGATCAAGTGTACCCGTGCCGCTTCCCTTCCGATGTACAAACGGTTTTTGTTGTCGATTAGCTTGTATACAAAATAAACAATAACATTTGGCTTCGGTGGGATCTTGTTCCGTCGGCGCCGGTACTCTATTAAAATAATTCTAAACATAAGAATTTTTGCTCGTGAAAGAAGAACCTACAAAGCAAAATAAGAAACTATTAATTTACACAAAATAAAAATACGAATATAAAAACAAAAAACAAAGTAAACCAAAAATACGAATCATAAATCTTTTATAAAATTTCGAATTTTCAAATCAAAAAACAAAGTAAACAAGTTTTTAAAAAATACGAATCATGAATATTTCAAAACCAAAAATACGAACATAAAAACAAAATTGTAAACTAAAAATACGAATCAAAAATCAAAACAAACTTATCATAAATCAAAAAACCAAATTATAATCAAAAATAAAAAACAAATTATAACAAAAAATAAACTTACCGGCTTCGACGGGTGCTGGTGGCGGCATGGAGGAAGATGCTTGTGCTTGGCTTGAACCTTGAGAAGATAATGTTCCCCTTCCTTCTTCCATTTTTAGCTTCGCCGGATTTTGTAAAGGTAGCCGGAAATTGAAAGTAACTAACTAAGCTTGCCGGAAATTGAAAATAAGTAATTAAGCTTAGTCGAGAGTCGAGATAGTAAGAAATTGAAAGTAACTAAGTAAGCTTGCCGTTGCCGGAGAGAGAGAGTCGAGAGATTAAGAATAGAAAGAGAGACTGAGAGACAGAGAGATTGAGAGAGTGTGAGGTTTTGGTGGTGTGCATGAAACTAAATATACAAGTATTTATAGAGACTTTCATTGGACCGTTGGAGACTATGAACGTTGGAGTCTTGGAGATAGCCGTTAGCAGACATTGCAGTTGCAGATAGATAGCCGTTGCAGGTGCAGGTTTCCGTTAGACAGCATTTGACGTGCCGGGCCGTGCCTACGTGCCCAGCCGTGCTTTTTTTTTTTCTGCTCACGGGCTGGACGTGCCGGGCCGAACGGGCTGCGGTCTGTCGATTTTGGGCTCGTGCATGGCTCGTTGACTTTGACGTGCTGAACGGGTTGGCTCGTTATTCGTACTGTAGCGGGCCGAACGATTTTTTCCACGACTTATTCACGTGCGTGCCGGGCCAAACCGCCCGTTTGGCCGGCTCTAGTTGCAAGTCTTCGTAGTGTTGTATTTTTTTGCATGGCATTTCTCAGATGATATCATAGCGAGCGAGTTTTCCAGAGTTTGCACAAATTTGAGTTTCCTAATTGATTGAATTAAAGCAAAGTGGTTGCAGATAATCTAGAGGGAACGATATCTAAAAAGTGGAACAAATTGTGTTTAAATGGACGAACAACCTCTCTAGCAATATTCGTGGCAAGGAGAACCTCTCTAGAAATATTTGTTTACCTTCTGCTATGTTTCTGTACCTTTGGTATTTTCGGAATCTATCAACCTATTTCTACGCTGGGGACTTGGCATTTGCCAAGCACAGTACTCACAATGGCGTCACGGTAAATCAAATGAATTTATGGAAATTATAGAATGTTCCCAGCTTGTACTCCGATGTGATGAAGTCAATTACAACTCCTTTTTGGTCATAATAGTTCAGCAGATAAGGAGTCGTTCAGGAATCTGTAGTATCGGTACTTTATTTTGGGAGGTGCTGTGTATTAGTCAATTAGGGAAAGGAGTGTTCTAACGATTAATTTGCCAGTGTGAGTTAAATTATGTGCTTTTGTATATATTTTACTTGTTTCCAGTCCATCCCCTTTGGCAGTGTTTGCACTAAAACACGCAAGCGTACGTGCTCACAAGTAATATAGAATTGAGTCAAGTTCGTTCCCACGGAGATCTGATTTTGGTTTTAATTTAGTTATCGTACCTATGCAACAATGTATGGTTGTTAGTCACTGCTAAGACAATTAACAAATTGGGGGTTTGATTATCTAAATTGACAAAGATGTAAATTAACAAGAATTAGATCTAATTAACTAACGAGATTTAAAACTGATTTACTTATGAGAATAAAAACATGGGATCCTAACTTCATTAAATACTTCGCTTAGATCTGACGCCTTTAATCACTTTATGCAATGGTTATGATATCTGATCAGACAACATGAAACAAGTACACGCTACCTGTCAGCATACGTATACCAAACTACCCATACATCCACAAAAGAGATAGAAGATGAATAGACACCAATTATGCTTAGACCCTATATGTCTATAGAATTTGAAAACATAACGGCTGAGGAACAAGTTATCCATATTGATCACATAGGGCAACATAATATATTTCTATTTATGCTACAAATCATGTTGATGAACAATCATGAACCTATACTAGCATGGCAAGTTCTAAATCTCAAGATCCACTTTCACTTCACAAGAAATTAACAGATTAGATGTTAGTTACGCATCTAACAATTAAGCATAACCATACGAGGATATCAGATATACATCACACCCAGATCTTTAAAGCATCAAGATACTAAAGCTCCATAAATAAATCCGTTAGAATCCCATGACAACGATTAGTTCATAATCGAACCGTTCGTCACCATGGGATTTGATGAAAACATGATATGAAACAAAGTATGAATGAAAGTAGTAATAATATTAGAATAAAGAGTTGAGAAAACAAATCTAGAATCCATAGTATCGCCTAATTTAGAAGAATACAAAAGTAGATCTTAGAACTCCGATTGCTGTCACGTCCTTCGGAATCTGTCTCCAAGTCTGAATCTCTAGTTCCAGCTCTCTCTGTGTTTCTCTATGTTATTATATAAATTACAATGATACAATGTGTTTAAATAGGCCCTAGATATCTTGTCCAGCAAGAAACTTCCTAAAAATATAATTAAATTTCGAATTAGGGCTAAAAATCAGGATTTTCAGAATTTTTAGGATTTTTAGGCGCACCCTGCGCGGCAGCTGCGCAGTATGTGCAGTATGCTTCTGTTTCTGGCTTTTGTGGCGCAGTCTGCGCAGTAGGGTCGCAGTCTGCGCAGCTGGTTTCTGCCCGTTGTGATTTTTTTGCTTGTTTTCTTCGGTTTAGCTCCGTTTCCCCCGTTTCTTTTGCATTTGCATCCGTTTTTAATCCCAAAGCACAAGAAACTCCATGATAGCATAAGGAATCACTCCTTGCTTTATTCCAAGCTAAGAATCCACACCAAAATCAATGGAAATCTTCAACCCTAACCGATAGAAAGAATCCTGCACAACTACACAAAACACATCAAAACTACCACAAACTTGAGACCAAGTGAATCAATTTAATTCGAAATGAAGCGATCCAAGTGGATATAAAATCCACTTATTACACCCCCAAACTTAAACCGATGCTTGTCCACAAGCATAAACAACTAAACACTAACTAATTAGTACCACTTCCGTAGGTGATCACGGTTGCTTTTGGCATATGCAACAAGCCCTTTAAATCCCTAGGCAGCCCTAGTGGAAGAGTAAGGTCTCGTGAGGGCCTATAGCGAATGTACCCACAAAAGCCTTCTAACTAAACAATGCAAAAACAATGCAATGCATGAATGCAACTAATATGGAAATGCAATGATCCCCTTAAACTAGCCAAAACCAACTAGCAAGCAAATATCCCAAAGAATGCAACTAAATCCAAATAGAGCTCGACTAAGTCCCCGTACTCTAACAATACATGACAGAAACATGCGTGTGTGTGATGCTCATCAGAAATACTCCCAAAACTAGATCAAATCATACCTATTCTTCGCCAAGACAATCACAGGTTTATAAATAGAATAGACTGTAAACACTTCATAACCTAGGAACATCTCCATCCTCATCTGAGTTAGACAGGAATTCATGCTTTATTACTATAACTATGACACATAATATACAAGCATGCTTACTTAACCGTGCAATGGATGAGACCCCTAAAGGCTTATACAATAATACCCATGTAGCAAGCGTTGGGTTAGTGGATCCCAGACTATAAAACCCTTAGGTCACTAGGCACAAAGTACCCTAGAACTTAATTGCTCGAGTATTAAAGAGCTCACCCTGGTTAATTCTGCATTTAACAATTGACACTTTTGACTTTTTTCTTCTTTTTTTTTCTTTTTTTTTTCATTTTGACTTTTTTTTTTCATGCAATCTGGAATGAGAATTCTCATTTCCAACCCTAGACTACTCATAAAAATATGAGCCGGCTACTAGCCATTTGATGCCTAGCCATTATTGACAAATAAAAACAACTAGCATGAAATCCCTGGTTTCCCCCAAACTTAGACTTTAGTGCTCCTACGCCATCAAGGAAATAATGAAAATTCTAAATATAATCAAGTGATTAAATCTCAAAACAACTAACAGGCATGACCTCAACCTAGCTTAAAAGCAAACGACGAGACTGTGTAAAAATTTGTTTCTGAAGCATGTAAGTCAATTCCTAGGAACTATAAATCAACCCTCTTTTCATCAATAATCACACTCAATTAAACATCGACCTACCAATCAAAATTAGCTCATTCTAAGGGATCATGAACTATGCATGCTATGCAAATGCAACTATATGAACTCACATGATATATAAACAAAATAACGGAATGTCCTACATGAAACAAACATGCAATAATACGAATGAACATGAATGAATTACTATTACTACTAAACATGCAAAATATGATATCTATATGAACACAATGACACGTAATACAATAAACAACTACTTATCCCCCAAACCACCCCCAAACTTAAAATATTCAATGCCCTCATTGAATGGAAGGTAATACAAGGGATAGCAGTAACATACCTACTCATCGAAATCATCACCCTCCTCGGGTGAATCAAGTGGTGGATACTGAGTATGAGCTCCGAAGACCGGCCACTGGACTGTAATACCTGTAAACTGGAATGTTGTACTCAAAGCTGCAGCCATGTCCTCAGAATACTGACGGTTGCTATCATGCATATCATCACCTATTCAATCGTCGGAAGTGAGTATCCAAAGCCGACATATCAACCATACCCTAAGCAGGACCTGCTCTCGGAACCCTAGGAACTCTAGGAACATGTGGCGGAGCGCCCGCTCCCTGACCACCAGCACCACTTACAGCATAGCCTAACCCTCTAGGATGTGGAACGCCGCCTGACCATTCCACCATCCGGTTAATAGAAGCATCATCAATAGGAGCCATGGCTGCATGCATAGGCTCATCCTCGTACCCTCTCACTCCCACAGCATCACACAACCCCGTGATAATAGATGCATGAGGCATACTAGCTGACGAAGGACCTCCCAAAAACCTAAGAATATTCTGATTAATAAGATAGCCGAGGTCAACTTATTCACCCTTTAGAATGCCCCAAAGTAGAATAGCCCTCTCAACAGTCACGTTGGTCACATGCGACGATGGTAGAATATTAGAACATATGAATAGGAACCACGCCCGTGCGAACCTAGTCATCGACGAAGCCGGGAAAGTTCTCTTCTCAGTGGTGCCCGGTTTACACTTCCACACCGTGCCCGGAATAGACAACTCAGCCACAATAGCATCGAGATCAACATCCTCCCTCGTTTTTTTCGCCCAATCCTCAACACCCCTAGGCTTAGGTTGCTGCCCAATCGGAGTACGAATAGCACGGGGTGAATAATCCAACTTCATTCCCCGCACCACCGTGAAGTTGTTCTTTTCCCCTCTAGCATTGACATAAAATTCCCGAATAATGTTTAACGGGACGTCATTGGCAAATTCACAAAACGGAACCCAACCCCTCTCACGAATCATAGCAACCATCTCAACATCCTTAGAAGGCAACAACATTCTCTCCCGAATAACCCCTTTAGACAACAACCTAGTATACTCCGTATCGGCCTCCGGAGTCACGAACTTCTCCACCTCACCTCCCAAATTCGAATCCTCGTTCGAAGATGGACGAGTACCACTACTACTACCCATCAATCTTTGTCTTTTCGGAGCCATCCCAACAACAATAATCAACTAACAATTAACCACCAAATCAAGAACACAACAACCCCCAATTCGCAGGAACACAAATTCGTATTAAATAACAAGATGAGATTCGAAATTACCCACACGAATTGTAGAGGTGAACTTGCAATGAAATTTCCCCCAAACTTGAATCAATCTTCCTTGAACTTGAATGGAATGGAGGTTTAAAGATTTTAAGATATAGAGATGAGGTTGTGTGTATTTATAGAGGTGTATATATATATATATATATGAGATGAGATGAGATGTATGAATTTAAGAAGTGAATTAGAGTTGGGGAAGGATTGAGAGAGATTAGGGATTTGATTTAGAATAGGGATATGATATAGAATAGGATTAGGAGTTGAAAATATGAAAAATTGGGGTTTTAACACCCAAAATTCGTAACTAGCAGTGGGCAGGGGCGCAGTCTGCGCTGGGACGGCGAAGTGTGCGCGGGGATGTATTGTTCATTTTTTTTAATGCATAAATACACTAAACACTACATCAATGCATGGGTTGCCTCCCATGAAGCGCTTCTTTAATGTCAATAGCTTGACATCCTCCCTCGATTTCAAGTAGTCGCTAAAACGGCGGAAACCTTCTCACGGTAAAACGAACCTCCATAATAATGCTTCAACCGCTGTCCATTCACCTTGAAAGCATGATTCGGTGTTGTTTCGAAAATTTCAACAGCTCCATGTGGAAACACCGTCTTAACAATAAATGGACCCGACCATCTCGACTTGAGTTTTCCCGGAAAAAGCTTGAGGCGAGAATTAAATAACAAAACCTGTTGACCCGGCTCAAATGCCTTGTGTATCAACCTTTTATCATGCCACCTCTTTACCTTCTCCTTATACATCTTGTTATTTTCGTAAGCTTGCTCACGAAACTCCTCAAGTTCATTCAACTGAAGCAACCGTTTTTTACCTGCAGCATTTATGTCCAAATTCAACTTCTTCAATGCCCAATAAGCCTTGTGCTCTAGTTCTGCAGGCAAATGACATGCTTTCCCATAAACCAACTGAAACGGAGACATACCTAGGGGTGTCTTGTAAGCAGTTCTATAAGCCCAAACCGCTTCATCCAACTTCAATGACCAATCTTTACGAGACGGATTCACCACTTTCTCCAGAATTCTCTTGATCTCCCGATTCAAAACCTCTGCTTGACCATTCGTTTGAGGGTGATAGGCCGTAGCAACATGATGCGTCACATTATACTTCGCCATCAACGTAGTAAACTAATGATTACAGAAGTGTGTCCCCTCATCACTGATTATAGCACGTGGTATCCCGAAACACGTGAAAATTTACTTATGCAAGAAATTCAATACCACCTTAGCATCATTGGTCGGTAAAGCTTTCATCTCGACCCATTTAGACACGTAATCCACAGCTAGCAAGATGTACTGATTATTGCACGAAGAAACAAACGGTCCCATGAAGTCAATCCCCAAAACATCAAAGATCTCCACCTCAAGAAGCATGTTAAGAGGCATCTCGTTCCGTCTAGAAATATTGCCAACCCTTTGACAGCGATCACATCTCATCACGAACTGATGAGCATCCTTAAACAAGGTAGGCCAGTAGAAACCTGCCTGAAGCACTCGAGCTGCTGTCTTCTCACCACCATAATGGCCACCATAAATGGTAGAGTGGCAATCTCGCAAAAAACTCTCCGTCTCACTATACGGAATGCATCGCCTTATCATCTGATCTGCTCCTTGTCTAAATAGGAATGGCTCGTCCCAATGGTACCACTTCACATCATGCAGAAACTTCTTTCTTTGAGCACTAGAAAGATTTGGAGGAATAATATTGCTTACCAAATAGTTCACAAAATCTGCAAACCATGGTTCTTCATCTTATACTCCAAAAAGTTGCTCATCTAGAAAAGATTCGTTGATAAGAGATTTGTCATGTGCATCCTTACCGTGGTCTTCCAATTGTGATAGATGATCCGCCACCTGGTTTTCTGTACCCTTTCTATCTTTGATCTCCCAATCAAACTCATGAAGTAGAAGCACCCAACGAATCAACCGAGGCTTTGAATCCTTCTTCGAAATCAAATATCGAATAGCTGCATGATCTGTATACACAATCACCTTAGTTCCAAGCAAGTCAGATCTGAATTTCTCGAAACCATAGACAACTTCTAACAACTCCTTTTCCGTAGTGGTGTAGTTTAGCTGTGCATCATTAAGGGTTTTACTAGCATAGTAAACCACATGAAAAACATTATCCTTCCTTTGGCCAAGCACAGCTCCAACTGCATAGTCACTCGCATCACACATAAGCTCAAAAGGTTCCTCCCAATTAGGTGCGGTAATAACGAGTACGGTTGTCAACTTCTTATTTAACAGCTCAAAAACTGCTAAGCAATCTTCATCAAACTTGAAAGGCACATCCTTCTCCAACAAATTACACAAAGGTTTAGAAATTTTAGAGAAGTCTTGAATGAAACACCTATAGAATCCCGCGTGGCCAAGAAAACTGCGAATTCCTTTAACAGAGATAGGTGGGGGAAGATTTTCAATAGTCTCCACCTTAGCCTTATCCACTTCAAGTCCTCTACCAGATACCTTGTGCCCAAGAATGATCCCTTCTTGTACCATGAAGTGACACTTTTTCCAATTAAGCACCAAATTGGTCTCCACGTACATTTTCAATACCAAGGCAAGATTATGCAAGCACTCATCATATGACATACCAAAAACGGAGAAGTCATCCATGAAAACCTCCACATTCATGCCAATCATGTCCGAGAATATAGCCATCATACACCTTTGAAAAGTGGCAGGAGCACCACAAAGTCCGAAAGAAACACGTCGAAAAGCAAATGTACCAAAAGGACATGTGAATGTGGTCTTCTCTTGATCTTCCGGAGCAATGCAAATCTGATTATAGCTTGAATACCATCAAGAAGGCAATAGTACTCATGGCCAGCCAACCTGTCTAACATCTGGTCAATGAACGGAAGAGAAAAGTGATCTTTTCTCGTGGCTTTGTTCAATTTGCGATAGTCCATGCAAACTCTCCAACCCGTGACTGTCCGAGTAGGGATGAGCTCATTCTTCACATTAGCAACAACTGTCATGCCTCCTTTCTTAGGCACGGACTGCACTGGGCTCACCCAAGAACTGTCTGAGATAGGATAGATAATACATGCATCAAGCCACTTAAGAATTTCCTTCTTCACCACCTCTTACATGGTAGGATTAAGTCTTCGCTGATGTTCTACAGTAGGCTTACTACCCTCCTCTAGCAGAATTTTATGCATGCAATAAGAAGGGCTGATTCCCTTGATATCTGCTATAGTCCAACCAATTGCTGACTTGAACTCTCTCAAAATTTGCAAGAGCTTATCTTCCTCACTACCTGACAAGTTAGAAGCAATAATAACAGGTAATGTAGATGCATCACCTAGAAATGCATACCTCAAGTGTTCGGGTAGTGGTTTGAGTTCAAGAGTAGGAGCTTCCTCGATAGATGGTTTAAGACGCCCTTGGGCGTTCTTAAGCTCTGCTAACCCAAGAGACTCAAATGGCATGTCAAACTTCCTCTTCCACGGGGCTGAATTCAATTGCTGAAGTTGCTCGGCTACCTCTTCGTCTTCAAAATCAGAATCCCCAACTAAAACTCTCTCTAAAGAATCTGACATAAGCAATTGCTCAATCTCCGTAGTAACTGCAGAATCAACCACATCCACCTTCAAGCATTCCTCATCTGATGGAAACTTCATTGCATTGAACACATTAAAAGTGACATTCTGGTCTTGCACCCTTATGGTGAGTTCCCCTTTCTGCACATCGATCAAAGTCCTACCCGTAGCCAAGAACGGTCTTCCCAAGATTATGGGAATCTTCTTATCTTCCTCGAAGTCCAAGATAACAAAATCAGCAGGAAAGGTGAGCTTATCAAATTTCACAAAGACATCTTCCACTATACCCCTCGGATACGTGATTGATCTATCAGCCAACTGCAAAGAGATGTTGGTAGGCTTCGGATCCGGTAGACCAAGTTGCATGAAAACCGACAAGGGCATGAGATTGATGCTCACTCCCAAATCACACAAACACTTGCTAAAAGATAAGTTTCCAATATTGCACGGGATGGTGAAACTTCCCGAATCTTTTAAGTTTAGGAGGCAACTTTTGCTGCAGCACAGCACTGCACTCTTCTGTCAAAGCAACTGTCTTAAATTCCTCGAGCTTCAACTTCCGTGAGAGAATGCCCTTCATGAATTTAGCATAGCTCGGCATCTGTTCAAGAGCTTCCACAAAAGGTATGTTAATCTGTAGCTTTTTGAACACCTCTACAAACTTAGCAAACTGCTTATCCAACTTCTGCTTCTGGAGTCTTCTAGGATATGGAGGAGGAGGATAAATTTGATTATTCTTTGTAGACTGCTCCGGAGAAGCTTTTTCAACAGGTTCCTTGCTTTTTTCCACTTCACCAACTAGCTGATCAGCTTCCAAGTCAGATTTTTCAATTTCGGGCACTGCAGATTTTTCAACTTGTTGATTCTAAACTTCTTCATCTTCCTTAGCTGCTGATTTAGGATCTGTTGTAACCTTTCCCGATCTCAAAGTTACTGCTTTCACCTGTTCTTTACTTTCCCTCCTGCCTGGATTAGCCTCCGTATCACTCGGAAGAGTTCCATGTGGCCTATTAAGTAAGGCACTTGCAATTTGGCCAATCTGATTCTCCAAGGTCTTTAAAGAAACCGCCTGGATTTTAACCATCAACCTCAATTCATCCAATTCATATTTTTCATTCGAAGATTGACCAGCATTCCCATGAGGCTGTCGCTGAAATCCCGGAGGTTGGAATTGTTGCATTGGAGCATACTGATGCTGATAGCCTGAAGGATTGAATGGCTTAGCTCCGTATAGTTGACCCTGGAACTGCTGAGGTTGTTGAGAACCTTGATTGTTGCTCCAGCTGAAATTAGGATGGTTACTGTTGTTAGGATGATAGGTGGTTAGAACTGGTACAGCAGGTCTCTGAAAATTACTCATAAACTGTGCTGATTCAGAAAAGATAGCACACTGATTCGTCTCATGTGCGCCCGCACATAACTCACAAACACTAGCAACCTGCCGAACTCCATAGTTGGTAAGAGAATCCACCTTCATAATTAGAGCCTTCAACTAAGCTGCTATGGTTGTAACTGTGTCAACCTCCAGAATTCCTGCTACCTTGCCTTGAGAAAGTCTCTGAGTTGGATTCTGATATTCATTAGCATCCATCATCTCAATTAGCTCATAAGCCTCCTCGTAACTCTTTGCCCATAAAGCTCCGCCTGAAGCTGCATCTAACACAGGTCTCGTTTGTGGTCCCAGCCCATTGTAGAAAGAATTGATAACCATCCAGTCTGGCATACCATGATGAGGACACTTCCTTAGCATCTCCTTATAATGTTCCCAAGCTTCACACAAAGATTCACCAGATTGCTGAGCAAACTGAGTAATAGCATTCCTGATTGCTGCAGTCTTAGCCATTAGAAAGAATTTGGTGAGAAACTTCTGAGCGAGATCCTCCCATGTTGTGATAGAACCTGCTGGTAAAAAGTGTAACCAGCCTTTAGCTTTATCCCTCAGAGTGAATGGGAAAAGTCTCAATTTCACCGCATCTTCCGACACACCATTAGTCTCGAAAGTATCACAGATTTCAATGAAGTTGAGGATGTGCATGTTAGGATCTTCCGTAGGAGCACCCCCAAACTGAACCGAATTCTGAACCATCTGAATCGTGCCAGGCTTGATTTCGAAAGTGTTAGCTGCAATAGCTGGCATGACAATGCTAGATTAGATGTCATTGATCTTCGGCTGAGAATAGTCCTTCAAAGCCTTAGTATCTGCTACTACTCGATCACCCATCTCTACTATTGTTTCAAGTTCTTCTTCCAGTTTACGAGTTTGAGAACGTGTTCGCATACACGCTCAAGTACCTGAAAAACACCGAACAAACAAGATATGTAAGTAAACAATATGAGTCAGTGAACTCTAACGTCCACTGATGACAAGCACATAAACTAAAAATAAAACATCGATGATCCCCGGCAGCGGCGCCAAAAACTTGTTTGCACTAAAACACGCAAGCATACGTGGTCACAAGTAATATAGAATTAAGTCAAGTTCGTTCCCACAGAGATCTGGTTTTGGTTTTCATTTAGTTATTGTACCTATACAACAATGTATGGTTTTTACTCACTGCTAAGACAATTAACAAATTGGGGGTTTGATTATCTAAATTGACTAAGATGTAAATTAACAAGAATTAGATCTAATTAACTAACGAGATTTAAAACTGATTTACTTATGAGAATAAAAACATGGGATCCTAACTTCATTAAATACTTCGCTTAGATCTGACGTCTTTAATCACTTTATGCAATGGTTATGATATCTGATCAGACAACTTGAAACAAGTACACGCTACCTGTAAGCATACTTATACCAAACTACCCATACATCTACAAAAGAGATAGAAGATGAATATACACCAATTATGCTTGGACCCAATATGTCTATAGAATTTGAAAACATAACGGTTGAGGAACAAGTTATCCATATTGATCACATAAGGCAACATAATATATTTCTATTTATGCTGATGAACAATCATGAACCTATGCTAGCATGTCAAGTTCTAAATCTCAAGATCTACTTTCACTTCACAAGAAATTAATAGATTGGATGTTAGCTACGCATCTAACAATTAAGCATAACCATACGAGGATATCAGATATACATCACACACATATCTTTAAAGCATCAAGATACTAAAGCTCCATAAATAAATCCGTTAGAATCCCATGACAACGATTAGTTCAAAATCGAACCGTTCGTCACCATGGGATTTGATGAAAACATGATATGAAACAAAGTATGAATGAAAGTAGTAATAATATTAGAATAAAGAGTTGAGAAAACAAATCTAGAATCCAGAGTATCGCCTAATTTAGAAGAATACAAAAGTAGATCTTAGAACCCTGATTGCTGTCACGTCCTTCAGAATCTGTCTCCAAGTCTGAATCTCTAGTTCCAGCTCTCTCTGTGTTTCTCTATGTTATTATATAAATTAAAATGATACAATATGTTTAAATAGGCCCTAGATATCTTGTCCAGCAAGAAACTTCCTAAAAACACAATTAAATTTCGAATTAGGGCTAAAAATCAGGATTTTCAGAATTTTCAGGATTTTCAGGCGAACCCTGCGTGGCAGCTGCGCAGTCTGCGCAGTATGCTTCTGTTTCTGGCTTTTGTGGCGTAGTCTGCGCAGTAGGGTCGCAGTCTGCGCGGCTGGCTTCTGCCCATTGTGATTTTTCAGCTTGTTTTCTTCGGTTTATCTCCGTTTTACCCGTTTCCTTTGCATTTACATCCGTCTTTAATCCCAAAGCACAAGAAACTCCATGATAGCATAAGGAATCACTCCTTGCTTCATTCCAAGCTAAGAATCCACTCCAAAATCAATGGAAATATTCAACCCTAACCGATAGAAACAATTTCTGCACAACTACATAAAACACATCAAAACTACTACAAACTTGAGACAAAGTGAATCAATTTAAGTCGAAATGAAGCGATCCAAGTGGATATAAAATCCACTTATCAGGCAGGTACAGTGAATTTTAAGCAGATGTATTTGATTTTCAGACAATGTATAGACTTTGAAACATTTTGTAGGGGTAAATGCACCTTACTAATTGCAAAGCATATCGTTGGACTACGTAGGGCAAAAGTAGTTGTGATGTCAGTTTATGCTATATATTGGTTATATCTATTGCTACCATTCTTCTTCTCTTATCTTTGATTACTATTTTGAACAGGGGATGGATGATAAAGTAGTTCCTCCATCAGTGGCTGACTTCACTCAGCGAGTTCATAAACTCCTAAACCATGGCCATTTCACCTTTTTTTATTTCTGCGATGAATGCCACAGACAGATATTCACTACATTGTTCGGAGACCCTCAAGGTCCAGTTGCTAATAATATTGATCACATACCCATTGAAGAAGATAATGAAGATACTGAAGAGGTAACTCTTGACGATTCACCATAGGTCGAGACCAATCTATAGTGTAATTTCAGATTTTATCATATACAACAAAGTTGCTCCATCACCGCAAGATAGTGTTCGTTTCCGTCGTTTTGCCTTTTCTTCCATCGAATTAATAGATCTTGTAGTCGTCAAAACAGTGGAAGCACAAGTCAGATTTCAACCAGTAGCTGATGTTGGTTGATATCAAATATTGCTCCTCCCATGGGAGTACGTCGTGGAAGGAAATGGCTAACAGTAGAGACAGATATATAGAGAGGGGGAGGGAGGTGCAGAATGGACTTCTTTAGTTGATATAGAAGTAGATATGTTGTTATGACTAGTTTAATTGTCTAGTTTGCCTGATCAAATTGACCAATTTTTTACCAAAGATTAAAAGCTATCATTCTATTATTTAAAAAAACGGAAAAATACATATTAAAATAGTTCAAACTTTCAAAAATATATATATAAAAATACATATTAAAACTTTCAAACTTTCAACAATCGTGTCAATTTATTATATATAAAAATATCATTATCGAAATATTTGAACAAAAATAGTTCAAACTTTCAAAAATATGTATATGGATATTCTCCATTATATCATTATTATATTGATTTTTGTAGCTGATAATTTTTTTTTGATTTTTACGTTCAATATTCTTATATTATAACATTCGATTGACATTTGGGTAATAAAATATGTGAAATTTAAAATACAAGAATACCACTTATAAGAAAAAAAAATAAAGTTACTGTTGAAAAAATCAAAATCAAGAGAATATGGTAACAAATATTCCAAAAAAAAACAAAAATTATCTAAATAAAATTTCAAAATAATTCAAGTGGTTAAAGCTTAATTTTTATTATTCAAAAATTTTTGCTGGATTTTCGTTCATAAGACACTAGTCTACTAAGCCGCGTTTCGCGGCGGCCTTATAAAAAATTTTCTTATAATTTTAAATAAAAATTATTTAATAAAAAAGTTGACAAAAATAATATCTATAAATATCAATAACAATTAACGAGCACAATATTGTATAAATTAAATATACATAATAAGTTAAATTCTTTAATTTATACTAATTTTGTCTCACACGTTGTATTATATCCTTATATATAATAGCTTCAATACCCGTGCAAGGCACGGGAATGTTCTAATTTGATTAAATTATTTTTTGATGATTTTTTTTGCTGTATTTGTGTGTTGACAGTTCGATATTAGATGCATTTTACATTACATGTTAGAAAAAATTGTTATGATGATGAACAATTTTCGATTTATTGTGACTTTATTTCATCATAATTTAATATGATCTTATCAATGAAAATTGTGTTGCGACTATTAAGTTTGTATAGTTTATATTTTCTTCATCTCTAAGTTGACAATGTCATCTAAATAATTGTAAAAAGCGAGTATGATCTGAAGTGCAATTTTAATCCTCGTTATAATTTTCACCATATTTTAAGTATAAGTAACATGAGAGACTCGATAAATTTTGCTAGTTTCATGTTCTATAATCCCAGCAAATAATTTTCCCAAACGGGGCCTAAGTGTTTTTGCAAATAATTAGAGTAATGAGATTTTTTTCTAATAAACGACCCTCTAAATATTCTATAAAATATTTACATTCAATTTTTAACTTTTACATTAAATAAAATGATACAAATTTTATTAATAGAATAAATATATGATTCTTGTATGTGTATAGAGATATATAAAATTATATAAATTGTTTGGCACATGATATGTGAATAATATGGGACACCTGAGCGAAACAATTATTTTTTCTTGATTTTTTAAACAGCATTGCTACATAAAACTAATGTATTCTAATATTTAACGAAATTTGGCATTTGGTATAGCTATTGTAGTGTTGAACTAAATTTATTAAATTATGATATACAAATTAACAGACACATGATATGTGAATAATGTGGGGCACCTGAGTGAAACCAATATATTTTCTTGATTTTGTTTATAAAGCACCGCTAGATAAAACTAATGGATTCTAATATTTAACCAAATAGGCAACTGGTACAGTGGTGAACTAAATTTATTGAAATTATGATTTAGATGTCATGGGTTCAATTCCCAACAACATGAAGACATTTTAATATTTTTATTAATGTTCACACTTGGGGGCATAATTGTAGTATCTTAATAAGTTGAGGGCATAATTGTAAATTATACATGAATAAAATGTGACATGTTGCCCTACACAAAACTAATGTATTCTAATATTTAACGAAATTTTGCATTTGGTATAGCTATTGTAGTGTTGAACTAAATTTATTAAATTATGATATAAAAATTAACAGACACATGATATGTGAATAATGTGGGGCACCTGAGTGAAACCATTATATTTTCTTGATTTTTTTTATAAAGCACCGCTAGATAAAACTAATGGATTCTAATATTTAACCAAATAGGCAACTGGTACAGTAGTTATAGTGGTGAACTAAATTTATTGAAATTATGATTTAGATGTCATGGGTTCAATTCCCAACAACATGAAGACATTTTAATATTTTTATTAATGTTCACTCTTGGGGGCATAATTGTAGTATCTTAATAAGTTGAGGGCATAATTGAAAATTATACATGAATAAAATGTGACATGTTGCCCTACATAAAACTAATGTATTCTAATATTTAACGAAATTTGGCATTTGGTATAGCTATTGTAGTGTTGAACTAAATTTATTAAATTATGATATAAAAATTAACAAACACATGATATGTGAATAATGTGGGGCACCTGAGCGAAACCATTATATTTTCTTGAATTTTTTTATAAAGCACCGCTAGATAAAACTAATGGATTCTAATATTTAACCAAATAGGCAACTGGTACAGTGGTTATAGTGATGAACTAAATTTATTGAAATTATGATTTAGATGTCATGGGTTCAATTCCCAACAACATGAAGACATTTTAATATTTTTATTAATGTTCACTCTTGGGGGCATAATTGTAGTATCTTAATAAGTTGAGGGCATAATTGTAAATTATACATGAATAAAATGTGACATGTTGCCCTATTATATATATAGTAGATAAGCATAATAGGGATCTTATCCAAATTTTTGGTCTGGTCTGGTCACTGTACTATCAAAATCATATGATCCGTTGGATTGAAAATAGACGATCAAGATTAGATCACATGAAAAAGAAAATTATTATGTAAAAAGGATATAATTAAAAAAAGGTTGTATTAGAATTGAATTTTAAAAAGAAAATTATAATCTGAAAAGGATAATTAAAAAAGGTTGTAGTAGAATTGAATTTTTTTATTAGTAATTAAAAAAATGCATATTTACTACTTGGGTTTATTTTTGAGATGTAGAAATCAGATTTAAATGATTTTACAATCCACGCGAAACTCGTAAAATTATCTTTAATTTAGTAATGATTTAATAATTATTATTCAAATAGAAATACTCAGAATCTCAAGAGAAACTATAATTACAAATTTTAACATTAACCTATTCAATGTAGAAGTCCTACATTGATAGTGCTATTCAATGTAGGAAATCTAATTATATATGATTTAAATCAATGAAATATACATTTTAGTATTTCAATATAAATACTTTTTTAGTTTACAACATATTAAAATATAAAATATTTTTTTGTGCTAGATCCAACGGTTTTCATCTATTTATTTTAAGATCTTTGTCGCACGGAGGACAAGATTACCGATTATCAAAGTTCTGGACAAAATCCCTCTTACACTTATTATTAAAATTGTATTTGGTTGTTAGTAGAACTATCTTCAAATAATTACAAGGGTATTTTGATAATCAAAATGACTTATAAGTAGAATTCATAAATCAAATAGAATTTTTAACGTAAAAAATCGTCAATTTTTCTCTTCTTTGTTTCTGCGTAGATTTAATTAGAAAAAAAATTATTAAACCATCATTAAATTAAAGATTATTTTGTTAATTTCACGTGGGCTGTAATCGTCTAAATCAAATTTTAGGAATTCATGATAGAGTACAAATGTTAGATCAAACATGTAAAATCTTATATATATCAATTTTTTAAGAACAATTTAATATTTAAATTAATAACATATAAATTTTTTAAAAAATTAATATAATTTTAGATATTAAAAAAGGAAACCGTGCATTGCACGAGTTATAAGCTAGTATGTTATAAAAATACTAAGCGTACAAAATAATAAAAAATTAAATACCAAAATCTTTTTTGACGTTAATTTCGGTTTGCACGCCAGTAAGATTTTCTTGGGAAATACTATTATAAAAAAAGATTATAACTTTCTTTTTATATCCCAATTATAATATAATTTAGCGGTGAGATTTGCCTTTAATAACATCAATTATTTATTTGATTGCATATAATATGTATGAAAATTGAGATAATTTAGAAAATTAGATAAATAACTTTCGAATGATTTCAGAGCTCCACCAAATAAAATAAATTATTCATATATTCTTCTATGCCAATTTTGTCTCCCAATTTTTTAGGCCGACACCTATTGTATATATTATAAAAATTCTAATCGTACACAATAATAAATTTTTAAATACTAAAATTCTCTTTTACTTTGATTTCGGTTTGCACGCGGATGAAATTTTCTTAGGATTCAATTAGAATTGGGAGATACTATTCTAAAAAAAAGGTTAGAACTTGTTTTTTATATCCTAACTATAATATAATTTTGAGGTGGAGAAAATGACCAAAATTCCTATTTTTCACAAGTGTTTGCCCAAAATACTGATTTTGAAAAAAAGTGCCCGAAATACCGACGGGATACGGAGAATCGTCCTCCGTATTACGTAGATACGGAGCTGCGTCTACCGTGTTATGCATGATACGGTGAACGGTGTTCCGTGTTAGGTGGGTGCGCAGCACTGTCACGGAACACGGTACACGGAAGATCGTGTTCCGCAACACACCCCCTATCACGGTACACGATCTACCGTGTCCCGTCAATATTTTGGGCAAACATCATTTATTTTTGATTATTTTGGGCCATCACCCTTTGAGGTGAGACTTACCTTTAATAACATCAATTATTTTCTTGATTGCATATATTATGTTTGAAAATTGAGATAATTTAAAAAATTAGATGAATAGCTTTCGAGTGATTTTAGAGTTCCATCAAACGATCGGGGAATTTCTTTTATATAATAACCATGCTAGTAAAAATTTAATGAGAAATTGAGAATAAATATATCCACACAGGGCCGTTCCATAATAAACGGAGGCCTAGGGCGAAATCAAAAAAATGGGCCCTCATTTTTTTCCTTTCCAAAAACAAACATGCTAATAAAAATTATGATTCAAGTAAATTTTAAATATAAACCATACCAATTAAACATCAAAGTACTAACAATAGTTTCAATACCAACATGCCATACACAAGTGATAAATCATGAAAAACAACTTCGTCGAGCACTTCTTGATGCAAAATCATTGATTATGGCATCACCATTAATATTCTCCAACACATCTCTCTCGATGCATATAATTGCGAGACCATTTAATCTTTCTTGTGACATCGATGAACGCAAATAGTTTTTCAACAATTTCAACTTGGAAAAACTTCTTTCGGCTGATGCTACACTCACGGGTATAGATGCTACACTCACGGGTATAGATAATAAGATTCGATAAGCAATAGAAACATTCGGAAGACAATCAAGAGATTTGACAAATTCAAGAATCTCAAGGGCGGATGTCAAATTATTCGGAATGTAATGTTGCAATACCTCTACTTCTTGTACCAAGACATCCAGCTCAAAATCTGACAACCCTTTATGAGAAAAAGTAGTTACGAGATTACTACAACATTGTTTGACTTGATCATGCTCCAAAGACCTTAAAGTTGGTGGATCAAATAAAAACCTAAAAATACCTTCAAATGTTTGTAATTTTTCAAAGCGGCTCCTTAGTGAATTAATTGCAATATCCACCAATCGCACACAAAAATCAATTCTAAAAGACTCTTCAACTGATCTCACTTCTTCATTGGCATCATTTTCATCAAATTGTTTTTCTAATGACACGACTCTTTATAGGAAAAGTAGGCCCAATATCCATATCAAATGCAATTTATTTGGCCACATTCATGCTAGAGACAAACCCTTCTTCTCTATACTTTTCAAAGAATGTCATCACACTTTCTATTTGTTTCATGGTAGCACCAATGCACATTGATTTAGATTGTAACTTTTTACTCACCATGTTAATGGAAAATAAAATGTCATACCATATAACCATACCAAGAAGGAACTTAAAGCTCTCAAGTAGCCCAATCAAACTCTCAGCTTCACTAACCGACTTTGGATCATTAGAAGATTCTTTTAATTCCAACAAAGACAACCTAATTTAAGGAGCTTGAAATCTAATTGCCTTTACACTTTTTATACGGCTTTCCCAACGAGTATTACACAAAGATTTCACAATTAAACCCAGAACATTGTCAAGCAAAACCTTCCATCTTTTAGGAGAACTTGAAAATAATGCATATATCCGTTGCACAACTCCAAAAAATGAAATAGTTTTAACACAAGAATTAAGATTAAGACTATGACAAGCACATGGCATAAATAAAGCTCTTGGGTTTATATCAAGTAACCATTTTTGAACCCCTTGGTGTTTTCCTTTCATATTAGAACCATTGTCATAACCTTGACCTCTAATATCATCAACATTAAGATCAAAAGACTTTAGAGCATTTATCAACTCATCAAATAGCCCTAATCCGGATGTGTCATCTACCTTTAAGAACTCAAGAAAGAACTCTTCTATTTTTATTTTGTTACTTGACATGTTCACACATCTCACAATTAGAGTCATTTGTTCTTGATGACTTATATCCGGGGTGCAATCAAGAACCGAGAAATATTTAGCCTCTTTAACAACACTTATGATAGAATTCCTCACACTATGAGCCAAGAGAGAAATCAACTCATTTTGAATTTTGGATCCAAGATAATGATGATGTATCTCATGATTTTGGATTCTTCTAACATGATCTTGCATTATCAAATCAAATTCCGCAATCATCTCAATTAATCCCAAAAAATTACCATTACTTTCTTGGTAAAGTTTCTCATTAGACCCTCTAAAAGCCAAATTATTTTTAGCAAGACATTTCACAACCGAAACTATTCTTATCAACACTTGTTTCCAACGCTCTTTCTCCTTGGATATTTCTTTTTGGAGATCTTTATCAATAGTTTGATTTTTGTTCAATCTCACTTTTAGTTCATTCCAATTATTCATGTTTGTGATCTGTTCTACACTATTTTCATGTTGTTTTAGCCTTTCACCAAGATGTTTCCAATCTTTCAATCCATCATTGGCTAATGTACTTTTCATGTGATGAGATTTGAACAACTTACAACAAAAACAATAGACCTTATCCATGGGTCTACAATATATCAACCATTTTCTATCAACAACCTCCCCATTACTCAATATTCTAGAATAAAAAGCATATGAAAAATGTCTTGAAGTATCATCTAATGGAAATGTAAGATTCAATTCCCTTTGAGGCCCCTTTTCAACTACAATGTCCCTTTCTTTGTTGTTTAAATTATCCCAATTTCTAGGACCATAAATATCCTTAAAAGGAGGATTTGGCTCATCTTCAACCCTTACATTTTCAATATTAGACAAATTGGGCACATGGTCATCCTCATTTAAAACCTCATTTTCTACATTTAAATCCTCTAAATTTTCATTACCTACTTTCAAATCCTCCAAATTTTCATTCGCTTCTTGTTTCGAAGTGTCTACCTTTTTTATAACAAAATTCTCAATAGCTCCTCTTTGTGACTCTACTAACTCATTTGCTCGTTTTTTTTTCTCTTTTCATTTCCAGATAGATGTTTTTTAGGTAGCATTGTACTCCACAATAATAAAACAACTATTTGAGGCAAAGGAAGAATAACACCTTGAATAATATTGTTCAAAATCCAAACTCCAAAGCACCCAAAATTCTGAAATCCCAAGTATGATTGCTCAAGTCTTGATAATTACCCCTGTTAAATGAAAATATAAAGCAAAATAAGACAAGAAAAGCCTAAAATTGAAATGAAAATTGTATATACAATATATAATTGTACTAGAATAGATTATACATCATATATAATATATTAATATATATATATATTACATATATGATATATATATATAATAGTATTATAGTAATAGGGATGGGGGCGTTCTTACCTCTAAACTTAATCTGTAAAGGCATAAAGCAGCAGACAGCAGTGGTGGACTGGTGGTCCTCGTGGTCTCGTGTAGTCGTGTAATCTACTGTTCTAATTTTTTTTTAACCAAGTAAAACTGAGGTATACTAAAAGTAATATAAAGGCCTACTAAATTTTGGGTCTCCAAACAAGATGGGTCCAGGGCAGTTGTCCTGTTTGCCCTATGCCTAGACCGGCCATGTTAATCCACATATACAATAAACAAATATGGTGATGACTGCTGTAATAAAACTATGAATGTTACCTGACCTCTTTTAATTCTTTAATGCCGCATAATCCCTCAGCCGCCTTTCTCCATTAATTGTTTGCTTCAACTGTACGAAAGTGAAAGTACTTGTGTTTTGGATAACACCTATAAACAAACCGAAGAGACAGTTGTTTAGAACCAATAAACAATAAATAAATATAACCAAACAAAGTAATAATCATGAACATAAAATAGACCAATAAAAACCTAACAAAAATTTACAGTTAAAAAACATGAGGATGAACATATAGGAACACATTAAGAAAAGCCTAATCAACAAAACTCATATACAAAATTCATAAATAAATTGAAAAAAATACAATCACAAAAGACGCAAATGGTGAAGATTTAATCTTGTTATGGTGACAATCACTTTATGTAAATTTAAAGATATGGTTATAGAATTTGATTAGTTTTATATTTTTTTAGAGAAATTATCTAATTTTAAAAAGGTTTGGATTTTTTTTTCTAAAAAATAGGACCTAATGACGGAAGTTTTGATAAATTTTAGTATATGTAATCTTTTTTGAAAGAATCAAAATACCTATTTTTTCCCTACCCACTGCCCAAAATACCCGGATTTCAAAATAGCGCCCAAAATACCCCTCGGATACGCCGTTTGGAACGGCGCATCCCCCTTCTACTATTCACTCCCCGTACCTCTCTCTCCCCGTATCTCTCTCACTCCACATCTCTTCAAATCCATTTTTGGGCGTTTCAAATCAAGCGAACGATATGATTTTAAACTGGTATGGCTGTGTAGATGGTAGAAATGCGATTCCATTGATGTATTATACATGAACGGAGGTTTAATGGAGAGGGTGAACGAAGCTCATCGGAAAACTATGAATAAATCGGGAAAAAACAAACTAAGGTCGTGGGTGTTGAAAATCCTGTTAGGTCCAATAAGATTGTAGAAGGGGGGGGTTGAATACAATCTATACCATTTTCTCAAAATTTATTCGTTAAATAATTTTGCCTTAAACGAATATTTTTGTGCGGAATAATATAACACAAATTTCAAGTTGAATATAGCAATATATTAACTTGAGGGGTGTTACAAAATCAGTCCAAATGATTATCAAGGGATTAATAACTAATTAGAAAATTCAACATGAATTTTGCTAATTTAGTTAATAAAATCAAGATATCAATTTGTGAACTAGGAAACTTAATTCGCTAGTAGTACAAGAATCACAAGTAAACAAGTTCCAATGGATAGGATATTACAACTGAGATGAACTTGAATTTACAGAATTAAATTTGAAGGTGTTCTTGAGCTTGAGAGAGAGAGAAAACAGCTGCTGTGTATTTTTCTTGTTCTTGGTTCGACTTGTTCTTAATCTTCTGCATTCCTCTGCCTTATATACACAGCCATAGTCATATTACTTGATTTAAACTGATATGACAATCATTTTACATTAATATGACAATCGGTATGACTATCAAATCAATGTAATATGACTGTCCAGCTTAAATATAACTTTCGGTATAACTTAAATAGTCAATATAACATTCGGTATGACTTACCAAATGAATATAACATTCGGTATAACTTACCAATTGAATGAAATATGACTATCTCCATTTAACTGAATATGACTATCTCCATTTAACTGAATATGACTATCGGTATAACTATCAGTTTGATAGTTATATCATCATATTTTTCAGCTTATAATTAATTAAATGACTTATCAAAAATCATTTAACTAATTAATTCTTTTTCATATTAATTCTTATTTAATTAATCTAATAATCACTTTAACAAATATATTAATTCTGATAGAATTAATTTATTTATTAACTTAATTACTTGACTTAATCAATTAAAATAGAATTAATATAAATTCTTTAATAGTCAATACTCCGCTGAAAACCACGTAATTATAATAAGGAACATACACTGGCATGATATTGACGTTCGATGTACTGTCTGGTTGATGAACGACTAACTCCAATCTCTGTTCTTCATCGTGACTTTTAACACTGTGGTCTTTTATACTCTTCACTCTCATCAATCATTCGGTACTGAAATTGTTTCTTGTCACTAATAGAAATCTCTGTCTTTGAAAATGAATCCACTTGTTTCAATGCTACCTTGAGGCCTGATCAGATATCTGAATCTTCTTCCAGTGTAAAACATCAAAACTATAGATTAACTTGTTGATTTTTCTTCTGACGGTTATCATCTTGTGAGATTCCTGTGACAGTTGATATTATTTACTTATTACAATCTAGTTTAATTGGATTAGGATCCTCGAACTACAAATAGGCTGAGTCATATGCCTTTCAATCTCCCCCTATTTGTTTGTTACACAGTAACAAGCAAATACCTAGAGGATTCTTCAACTAATCCCAATTAAACAAGTAAAAGAAAACACTTTAAATGCTAAGTAAATAATGTAAAAGTTCTGGTTTATATCAACATTATCTAGATTCAAACAGAAAAGATAAATGCAAGATAGATGATCCTCTAGACTGATCATATAAGACAATTATCCTATCTTGTTCTATCAAAGCTCTAATGATATAACTTGTAGAGCTAATCTTCATTTACCACTTTCTTTCTCATTGATTTCTCCTTCTTCTTGTTCATCCATGTCCGGTAGATTCTTGATCATTTCTGAATCAACAAGTAAATCCCTTCTGGATGCCACATCTGTAGGATAGACCAGTGGTATTCCAAGCTTCTTTCTTAACTCACCTTGATACTGCTTGTATTTCTTCATGTTGGTCTGAGCATAGGATCGAATATGATTTGCAGCTTCAATCTTTTCCTGTGATGCAAAACCATGATTCCGAAGAGCATATTCAACATATACCAAGTGTCTGGCAAGATGTGTGTACAATTCGTCTGTCTGAAGATTAACAGTATGAATGACTTCTCCCTTGAGAATTTTAACTTGTGGAGGATCACTTATAACTTCAGGACCAGCTCTTTCAGCAAACTCTTGAAACTTTTCATGAAGCAGTATGCCTAGTTCAGAAGATGTCCTTACTTTTGGTCTCAACACCCAAAGCTCTGACAGGGATCTATCATAGAAGAACTGAAGCGATACTTTGTGAGATCCGAGCTTATGACATTCAATGAAGATAAGTAGCTCACCATTCTTAGGATCAGATGCAGTGGTTATTCTCACAATTTCTGTCTTTAAAGCTTTCAAATACATATCATGTATAGGGTTCTTCTGTTTAAAGCTTTCAAAGATAGCAATCATTCGACGATCATCATAGTCAGAAGTTTATGGTGAGTCAATTACCTTTTGAGCACGTTCCCACTTTTCACCATTTTTGTACTTGATGTACATCTTCCTAGCTTCCAGTTTCTGAGCATGTTGCTTTTGAAGTGCTTCCTGTTCTGCCTTTTGAAGTCTCTCATTATGAGCTAACTGTTCAAGTGTCTTCTTGAGTCTTTCTTCTCTCATAGCCAGATTAGCTTCATTCTGTTCGAGTTCTTTGTTTGCTTCAAAATTCATCTGTTGTGTTTCAACAGAATCAGGAATTATTTGCTCTTCATCATCCCAAAAACTGAGATCTGGTTCTTCAAATTCTTCACCAACATCAGGAAACTTTAAGTCAGCAAACAGATCAATATCAGGTTCACCTGTATAGTAAAAACCTTCTACATCATCATCTTCCTGTTCTGTTGCTGCTTGATGAGTTGTCTTCTTCCCTTCACTCTTATCTTCAATTTTTTCTTTACTTGCACTTGCTCCCCCTCTAGATTTCTCCCCCTTAGTTGAGGAATCCTCTACAGTCTTGTGACTTGTACCAGCTCCAGGGTCACTTCCATCACTACCTCCAAAGAATTTCTTCTCTTCTGCTGTAAGTGAGTGAGTTCTGCTGATGATATTATATAAATGTCTTAACCCCTTTGCTTGATCATCACTTTGCTTTTCAATCTGACTGAGACGATGTTCAGTGGTTAAATGATTTTCATTTATGTTGTTCTGAAGATCTTCAATTTGATTAGCCATAGATGAGATAATAAGATCTTGAGCCACTGTGACATCTCCAGAGTCTTCAACTGCTTGTTGTTGAGAGAGTTTAAGTGCATTGATTTTGTTATTGAAGATAGTTCTCATGTTGTCCATATCAAACCTCAAGTTTTTGTTGTCCTCTTCAGCTTGAGCAAGACTTTCTTTCATCTGATTGAGTTGAGTAATAAGAGATAAAGTGTATGTGTCATTGTGTGCTCTCACTTCAATAGCTCTCTGAGTATCACTCACCTCACGTGCTGGTGTATCACTCAGATTTGAAGTAATTCTCACATCACTCCTCTCATTATCCTTAGCTGCATCCATTGTACCTGCACTGGAGATCACCCTAGCCTCCTCTTGGAAGGTCAGTGGTGGTGCAATGGGATTTCGCAAATCCCGATCAACCTGTGAAGGTTCTTCTGCCGTAACAATGGCAGGCACTGTAACTTGCTCCACTTGCATAACAATATTTTCAGCTTCATTTGCAAAAACATCTTCACCCATTGTGAGTAACAAGGGTGAGCTTGAAGGAATGAATGGGTTTAAGATTGCCTTTGACATGGTTTTACTTTTCTTTTGTGATGGCAAACTTGTTTCACTCACAATACCACTACTGGGAACAGCTCTTTTGAATGACAATTTCTTTCTACGATAGTGTTTGGAGAATTTAGGATCAGTGTTTGGTGCATTGACCTGGGATAAAGGTTGTGGATCTACAACCCCTTGGTCACTTCTCACAATCATTTGACTACCAGAAAGATATTGAGATTGTAGTGGGGTTGAGTCAAATACCTGATCATTGACATGTACATCATCTTCATTTTGAGTGTGTTGATCCACTGGAAGTTGATGTTCAAGAACATTCAAGGGTTCAGAATCAGGTTGAGGTACTGGAACTTGTTCTGCTTCAGGCTGTGGAGCTTGTTGAACTAAAGGTACCACAGCATCTGGCTGCGGCATGACATTTGGCAAATGTATGTATGTAGACATATAAGGTGTTATGACTACAGGAACATGCAACAAGACTTTAGAAGTGTCCAGCCTGGTGTAGAACTTCTTGTTTGGTTTACCAGACCATTGAATTCGATCATTTGGAAATGGAGCAGGTTGATCCTTAGGCATTAGATGATTAAAAATTAGTGTCAAGAATCGAGGATAATGACACTTAACCGGTTTACCTTTTCCAAAGTTCTTTGTAGCCTTCTTCAATCGATTCAGCAGAATAGGCCATATCAAACTGCCAAAATTGATTCTTCTATTGTGAGCAATAGCGAAACCAATTGACTGTAACATACCTGTGATGACAGTATTGTTGCTCTTTGTAGAATTAGCAAACACCTTTGCTATGATCTCGAAGAAGATATTCCATTCTTGAACAAGATTGCTTTTGAGTGGTCGTTTCAGATTCAGTTGACCATGATAGTTGATATTTGTGAAAAATTGAGTCAACTCATCATTTGAAGGCAATTCAGCAAATAGTTCAGTAGGAAGTCCCAGAGCAGCATTAAAGACAGATTCATCCACTGTATATGTCTGGCCATTAAAATCGAATGAAAATGATCTTTCATCTGAGACAGCTGTAGTACACATTAATTTGAGTGGACCAAATTTCATTGGAACATTTGCAGTTATAGAGTGACTACAGAGATTTTGCTCATTTAGAAACTTTATCCAGGACTTGAACCGATCCACTGGGCAATCCTCGGGATTAAAGTATCCAATATAATTGTGATTCACAAGTTCAAAATTATTATAAGCACCAGCCATTGCAAATCAGGGATTAAAATTAGTAAATCTGCAAAATTCAACAATTTAACCCAATTAAATTACAAAATTCGAATTAATTAATAATTAAAAAATTCGAAAAATCAAAATCTCTATCAAAAATTCTGAAAAATTCAGACAAGGATCTTGATTGTAATACAAACACACATGTAATTTTAGTTTTTACAAAATCACAACCAATTGTTCAGATTTTTAGATCAGAAATTCGAATTTTTTAAACTCAAAAACCTCAAAACTCGATCAAATCTTACATTTTCAACCTTGATTATGAAGATTATAGACTGGGTAATCAAGAAAGATCCTTAGAAACGTGTTTTGAGTAAGATTTGAGGCAGAAATTGGACAGCAATTCGTTCGAATTCTGTGTGTATATCGAGTTCTCGGTGACTTAACACGCGAGAGAGTAGCAGAGCAGCAATATAACTATTGAATATGACTTAGCTGTAATATGACTACTGAATTATATATTAAAACAGCCAGATATGACTATCGGGTGATAGTCATACCGATAGTTATATTACGTTTTAAACGTAATATAACTATCCTACTTAGACAGTTATATTCAATTTGAATAACAATATGACAGTAATATGACTATCGAAAAAAAACAGAGAATATGACAATTAAATCACAGTTATACCGATAGTTATATTACTGTTAAAACACTCAATATAACTATAAATTATTTTAACAGTTATATTTAAACAAAAACAAAGTTATATCTAAGTTATTTCTAAGTTATATTACATTATTTAACACTAATATAACTAATCAAACATTCGAATATAACAATCCAGGAGATTGTTATACCGATAGTTATATTTTAACAAATCTATTAATATAACTAACTAACAACAGATTATTAACAGAATTTAAATCAAGAAACTTACATTAATAATTTACATAACCAAAAATAGCAATTTAATTTATACTAAAATTATAAAACCTAATAAAAATTATAAAAACGATCATATGTGGTCCTTTTTACGAAATCAAACATTAATAACAGAAGGACAAACATTACAAATCAAAATAAAATAAAAAAAATAAAATAAAACTAAATAATTATACTACATATTTACATAATTATTTCTGATGAGTTAATAACTCTATAAATTTTCTAATAAAACAATTTCCATATAGAAAATTATTCTAAAAGAAACTATGATTTATTTAAACAACAAAAATAATCAAACTGAATTAAAAACAATAACATTTTCAAGAAAAATAGATTTCTCATAAATTACAGCTTGTAAAATTCGAGAAAAATATTTTCAAAGAAAATGAATTAATCTAAAAATATAATAAGTAATTAAAAATATGTACAGAAGATAATAACAATGATTTTAAGATGAAATAAGCAAGGTTATAAGTTGATAATGTAATAACCCTAACTTCAGTAATGCTACAGTGGTCACATGAATAGTAAATTTCGAGGATTTAGAGAAATGGTATATAGGTACCCTATAATGGAAACATAAAATGAATAAACGGAAACCATATTAGTATTGTACAATGGAAATAAGTGACTCGAAATGACGTTAGATTTCAGAAATTCCTGAAGCATGGATTTTGAGGATTTTGATTTCGAATAAGCTTCTATTGGACATTAAGGAGCATGGAAATATTATAAGAATTATATATTGAGGAATTAGTAAATTTAGATTTAACCTAGGGATTATTAAGTTAAGAGA
Organism: Saposhnikovia divaricata; assembly: GCA_036435485.1. Lineage (NCBI taxonomy): Eukaryota > Viridiplantae > Streptophyta > Magnoliopsida > Apiales > Apiaceae > Saposhnikovia > Saposhnikovia divaricata. The sequence continues at coordinate 59,404,245 of CM071595.1, read as the reverse complement.
ATACCAAAGGAAATTGGATTGTTAAATGGTTTCAAAACCACTGAGATAATGAGGTACATTCGAAACGAACCACAATTAGACGAGTATGGAGATTAAGCAACCAAGATTATTAATATAACAAGGACACATACCACATTTTTACTTACCAAGATTTCTAACATAATAATAAGAAAAACAAGAAAAGAGATTATGAGGTCATTAGGGTGATGTCACATTCCATTAACATTTTTAAGGGTAAATTAGTAACTTTGCAAGGTGTTAACCACAAATATCTTTCCAAGGCTTCCATAACACTCTAGATTAAACAAGATTAGCCAAGATAAGATCAAATAAGCAAGAGAAAAACCTCTCCCCCATCCATTTCATCCATTCGGCCAAAAGCAAGAAAAACAAGAAAAATAAAATTCAAAACCCTAGCAAAAATCAACAAGAAATCAAGAGAAAAATCATGGAGCTTCTTGGGGGATAAATTAAGACTAGCACAAAGTTTCAAGGCCAACCAACATCATCTAGCAAGGTAATAAATTCATTGAAGTTGATGGTGAATAGTGAATGAATAGTAATTTTCAAGTGTTAACTTTGTTTTAATGGCTTCTTTAGTTAATTCAAGCTAATTCAAGGTTGTTCAAGGTGTGTCCAAGGATTACTAAGGATTATTAAGTGTTGATAAAGCTTCAAGAAGGTATAAACATGCTTGGCCTTTTATATTTATGGTAGATATTGAAGTGGTTGGTAGTTAAGTGGTGTTAATGTAATGTTTATGATGATTATGTGTTATAAGTGGTTTGTTTTGATATGAAAATTGTGTTGTGGACTTGTAACCATGGATGGTGGAGAATACCACATGGTGTAGGTGATGATTATGGTGTTTGATAATTGATTTGGAGGAGTTGGATTTATGGAAAGTACGAAATTATAGCCGTTATAATGCCCGATTTTCGTTAGGATGTAAATTGCCCTGTTTTGGACCCCCTGCATCCGTACGGTACCCTACTGTCCAGGTTCCTATTTAACTATGAAATGATAGAGCTTAGTTCATAGATCGTTTTGATATAAGGTGCGTTAAAATCTGATGAACGGTTTAGGAGAAAAGTCAGTTTTAGTGAAAGCGGTTCAGAAACCGAGAAACCGTAAATGTATCAAACTTGAGGTTACAATTACCATACTTTAACATTGTTAAAAGTCACGAAATTTTGGGATAGTGTAGTAGGGTGGTCAGAGGACCCTTGACAGTTGACCTTACATTAAAATTCGAAATCCATATTTTCTGAGAATTTTTACAGTTAAGTGTGGTCGTTAAGGAAAATGGTGAAAACCCCTGAAACTTCGATTTAGCTTATAAATGGTTAAGTTCTTGAACCTTTGGGATAATAATAATACGTTAAACATATGTTGAAGTGTAAAGGGTTTTGTTATACAAGAGTGTAGTGAGTAAGAGATGTGGTTCTAACGACGGTCCTTTTGTGTTTATAGAAACTCCGGAAGAGGGACGAGCCATACCGTCAGGATATCGAAACCGAGGCAAGATCTCTTCTATCTCTATTTGTAAAACTACTTATCTTCACAAAGAAACTTGATTTTGTGAAATATATATGTGATGCTATTATTACTATATTGTGAAGAAATTGTCTTCCCTGAGTATTAATATTGAAAAGAAAGATATCTGAAGATGTATATGAATATGGATATGAGTATAAGATGTATATGAATATGAATGAGAGTATGGGATGGATATGTATAAAGATGATTATGCATGAATTGAACATGCCTTATGATTAAGAGAATAAGAGAGAATGGTATCAGTTGTTATCGAGGGTTATATGGTTATAATATTATATTAAAAATGTTCTTATTGAGTATCAGTGGTTTAATAAACATTATTTGATTTCTGAATTTGAAAGAGAGGTCTGAATCATAATCAAAGCCTTATGATATATATATATTTTATAGAAGTAATGTGTGAGAATGGAAATGATATGAGAGAATGATATGTGAAAACGAAAGTGAGAAAATGGAAATGTGGAATGATATTTTAAAAAGAGAATAACGATGTGATAAAGAGGGGGATTGCAACAGACTTGCGTAAGTGGCTGTGTCAGGGCTGTGTGCGACACAGTCCAGCATTTATTATTTTTATTACGGCACGAAGATGCCAAGGGAGGATGTTAGCAGGTGGCCTTCCTCCAGGGATGATTTTCATTCCTTCTACCGGTAGTAAAAAGAGAGCAGATACGATTAGGCGACTGATCATCGTCCTAACGTATCAGGCGACAGCAGATATCCCCAATGTTTTTGAAAAGAAAGTGTAGACAATGGTTTTCAGATTTCTATACTGAAAACAGAATAATGATATGAGATGATGGAATGATAGTTACAGATGAAGAAAAACTGATATTATATTATTTCAGATTTCTGTACTGAAAACAGAGTAATGATATGAGATGATGGTATTATGGATACAGATGAAGAAAAACTGATATTATATTAATATAGATTACTTTCTTATAATAGTGAGTGGATGATGTATTATTAAATAAGAGCTTTACTCTTCCTTAAGGATTTTAATTGTTTCCTGCTATTACATATGCCTATACATATATGTATACTTGTTCACATTCTAAATTTTAGTTACAGAATGATCTTGCTGAGCTATTATAGCTCACTCTTGCTATTTATGTATATAGCAGCTAGGTCCCATGCCGATACTACGTACCACACCCCGCAAGAGGGTAAGGGAAAGGCGACCTTTTGAGCGAGTGCTGGCGACCATCCCCGAGGTAGTGACAAGCGAAGGGGCTTAGTATACTTATGTAAATTAAGTGTGTAAGTTGTAATAAACTTTAGTTGTTGAAGTGCTTCCTGTAGAAGCTTTGTTCAACAATGTACTTAGTAAATTCTGGGCTTGTAATAACTGTTAACTTTAAAACTTTTAAATATTGTGGTTGCTGTTCTATGAGCATATGACTGGTGTGTGTGTGTATTAGTGTGGGGTCAACTGCTGATTTATTTATTTATTAAAAAAAAAAAAAAAAATACTACAGAGATATTGATATTGATCGGAAATTGGACCTTGACGGCCCGGATCCTTGACCCCGGATCCCGGGGCGTCACAGATGGTATCAGAGCTAAGAGTCATATGCTCATAAACAAAAGTGATAATAATAAATGTATCAGTTATAATATAAATTGTGAACTTCCATCAAGTTCAGGGGTGGTATATCGCAGGTAGTATTCACTTTAAGCATATATTATAATTTATTAGACTGTTACTAATAGAATTTTATGTTTTATTATAGGGAGCGGAGATGGGTGAGCCGAGTCAGGACCCCCAGTGGCTAGGGAGGTCAGAGCAGGAGCTATTAGATCTTCAGCTGGCCGGGGTAGAGGTCCCCGAGTATGCAGTTGAGGACCTCAGGGAGAGACGCCGGGCGGCGGCTAGAGAGCGATTAGAGAGAGAGGAGGCAGAGGAGCAGAGACGGAGAGATGCTGTGGCCCTAGTGCCATATATGGGTAGACCTTCTACAGGATCTGACGAGGCAGGTCCTTCCAGAGTGAGATCGGAGATCCCTGAGGAGGAGAGGCCACTGCGTAAGAGGCCTAGGTTGTCAGTTATACCTGAGGAGCCGATTGAGTGGAGGGATATTCAGATGGTTCCCACTCCTGTCCGACCCATCCCGGTGCCGTCACCAGTTCCATCCCCTCTACCTAGTCCTGACCCTATAGATGATCCTTTTGAGCAGTTTACCCCTCCAGGGCATTTTGGTTTCTTTGAGGAGGAGGAGGATCCTTCAGAGGATGCTGAGACAGAGTCAGTTCCTCCATCCCCACCCTTTGCACCACCACCACCTCCACCTGTGGATGCACCTCCCCTAGCTGTACCCCCTCAGGAGGCACCCTTACCGGCGGGTGACTCACTTTCAGCTACCTTATTGACCGAGTACTTTGCTCTTCAGGGACAGTTGGAGGAGTCCCGCAGGACTATAGACACCCTTCTACAGAGGTTAGAGAGAGGGAGAGGAGGGGTTATCCCGGATGGGATATCTCTGGGGATGATCAGTATTGAGCTACGAGCATTAGGAGATATTAGGAGGTTGTTGGGTGATAGGGGAGACCCGGCATGGAGGGCCCAGATAGTTGATACGGTTACTACCATGGTGGTCCAGATACGGGATGTTGTCAGGGCAGGGGTGTGAGCCGGGATAGTAGTTCGTCACTAATCAGACTAGTCATCTTGTTGATGTCATTTTGGGGATTAGTTTAGTTGTTCACTGTTTTAATCCCAGTCTGATTAGAGGACAGCTAGTAGTACTTTTGGTGATATCGGATTAGTATGTACGGCTATGTTTTGGGTTTCGAACCTTGTATTAGATGATGTATATTATTAGCAGTAAAAGATGTTGTACCCAAATTGTAAAATATTTATGTACATTAATGAAGTTTGTGCATTTCTATCTAAATTTTTGCTGCATTTTTTTTATATAATATAATAAATGTTGAGACTCAGAAATATTGATGTATAAAAGGTGATTGACTTAATGAAAAGGCTATCGTGTTAAGGGCGATACAACTACCTACTAAAGTTATGGTATAACTAGATGTAAATCGCGTGATAAAGATATTGTGATGTGCAAATGAGCTAATTAATGATATAATTGTGTATATAGAAATGATGTATATAGTAACCCAAATTCGGGTAATTAATAAGGACTATTGTTATGTACAGAACTATGCCGCCTAGACGTGACAGTAGAGCGAATGCAAGGGAAAATGAGAGAGACGAAAGAAGTCGAAATATCGAAGGTACTAGACTGAACGAAAATGCTCATAATGAAGAAAATCATGAAGAAGGAGAAGAGGAATCAACTGGCCAACAAAGGAATCCGGGAGGTGATCCCTTTGCCCAATTCATGGACTTATTAAGGCAGAATTTAACAAATCCACAGAATCCTCAACCACCACCTGTTCTCCCCAATCAGGCAGCTAGTTCCTTTCGTGCCTTTAAGTCATTAAAGCCCCCAGAATTCGAGGGAACCACTAACCCAGTAGTAGCCAGGGCATGGCTAAAAGAAATGGAGAAAGCTTTCGAAATACTGAGGATAGAGGAAGATCAGAAAACAGTTTTTGCAGCCTATCTCCTAAAGGGAGAGGCAAATTACTGGTGGGAAGCTAGGAAGAACCTAGAGGAAGCGGGAGTGATAACCTGGGAGCGTTTCACTAGAGTGTTCCTAGAAAAGTATTCTCCTAGGTATTTAGAAAACCAAATGGAATTAAAGTTTCTGGAGTTAAAACAGGATAACCTAACAGTGGCAGAGTATGAAAATAAATTTTCAGAACTGTCGAGGTTTGTTCCCGAGTTTGTGCGTACTGAAGAACAACGTGCAAAAAGGTTTCAACAAGGGTTAAAACCCTGGTTACGAACGAGAGTGGCCCCATTTGAGTTAACTGATTATGCTGCAGTGGTTCAAAAGGCATCAATTATAGAGGCCGAGAGTGAGCAGGCTCAAATAGGTCGAGAGAATAAGAAAAGAAGATTTGAGGGCCCAAAAGGAGGTTTAAGTGAGGGAAGCTACTTTAACAAAGGAGGTAAAGGACAAAAATCTCAATTTGTGGGAAAGTCGGGGGGTAACAAGACTACTAGTGAGACGGTGAGTCAGGGTGGAAAATCTTCGGGAACATTTCAGTCCAATCAATCACGACCACCATTACCAGATTGTGAGACGTGTGGTAAGAAGCATATAGGAGTCTGTAGAGTGCTGGGAGTAACTTGTTTTAAGTGTGGACAAAAAGGACACTACTTTAACCAGTGCCCATCAACTGATGCAAACCCTAAAAGAGATGTTAAGTGTTACCAGTGTGGGAAACTAGGACACTTTGCTAGAGATTGCCGTTCAGGTGGGTCATACGCGTCAGGACAGAGTGGGGCTGCTTCAAATAGGCCTACTGCTAGAGTGTACAACATGACCTTAGGGGAAGCGTTGACAAAACCAGATGCGGATACAGGTACTTACTTTTTTTTTTTTATTTAAATTTGGTGTGTAAGTCTTTGGTTAAGGATCGACTTAATCAATTAATGGAATAAATAAGTTAATAATATAGATAAGGAAAATCAGTATCTGTTAAGGGCTAGGAAACGTTATGAAAAGAAAAGTAGGAGTGTTTTGGGAAAACACAAGCTCGTTGAGACGAACAGGAAATATATATTATAGGTAGTATTTTCTTACAATTGTTTTAAAGAATATTACTAGAGCTTATTTTCTGGAAAATTTTACAGAGAGGAGCTATAGGAATATGGAGGAATTAATATTTATGTCATGATAGAGATCAGAAGATGGTCAAACCATAAGTGAGATACACTACCATTCAGAAAAGGTCAATGTAGTGGCGGATATCTTCGTCAAAAGAGGAAGGAGAGACGAGATAACCTGGAATGACTTGAAACAGGAGAAGATTTGTGAGGAAAAGACAGTAAAAGGACTGTTATTGATAAACTAAATGGCATGTTGATGAATGACAAGGAAGTTATGTTAGTATATTTCTGCGCAAACAAGATAGATAGATTATAGAAGGAAAAAGGATAAAGGAAATAGTGTGGAAGTTAGAAGGTGTGAAGGAGAAAGATACTTATGGACATTTCCAACATGATTTCGGGACGGAATCCTTTTAAGGGGGGAAGGATGTAATAACCCTAACTTCAGTAATGCTACAGTGGTCACATGAATAGTAAATTTCGAGGATTTAGAGAAATGGTATATAGGTACCCTATAATGGAAACATAAAATGAATAAACAGAAACCATATTAGTATTGTACAATGGAAATAAGTGACTCGAAATGACGTTAGATTTCAGAAATTCCTGAAGCATGGATTTTGAGGATTTTGATTTCGAATAAGCTTCTATTGGACATTAAGGAGCATGGAAATATTATAAGAATTATATATTGAGGAATTAGTAAATTTAGATTTAACCTAGGGATTATTAAGTTAAGAGAATACCAAAGGAAATTGGATTGTTAAATGGTTTCAAAACCACTGAGATAATGAGGTACATTCGAAACGAACCACAATTAGACGAGTATGGAGATTAAGCAACCAAGATTATTAATATAACAAGGACACATACCACATTTTTACTTACCAAGATTTCTAACATAATAATAAGAAAAACAAGAAAAGAGATTATGAGGTCATTAGGGTGATGTCACATTCCATTAACATTTTTAAGGGTAAATTAGTAACTTTGCAAGGTGTTAACCACAAATATCTTTCCAAGGCTTCCATAACACTCTAGATTAAACAAGATTAGCCAAGATAAGATCAAATAAGCAAGAGAAAAACCTCTCCCCCATCCATTTCATCCATTCGGCCAAAAGCAAGAAAAACAAGAAAAATAAAATTCAAAACCCTAGCAAAAATCAACAAGAAATCAAGAGAAAAATCATGGAGCTTCTTGGGGGATAAATTAAGACTAGCACAAAGTTTCAAGGCCAACCAACATCATCTAGCAAGGTAATAAATTCATTGAAGTTGATGGTGAATAGTGAATGAATAGTAATTTTCAAGTGTTAACTTTGTTTTAATGGCTTCTTTAGTTAATTCAAGCTAATTCAAGGTTGTTCAAGGTGTGTCCAAGGATTACTAAGGATTATTAAGTGTTGATAAAGCTTCAAGAAGGTATAAACATGCTTGGCCTTTTATATTTATGGTAGATATTGAAGTGGTTGGTAGTTAAGTGGTGTTAATGTAATGTTTATGATGATTATGTGTTATAAGTGGTTTGTTTTGATATGAAAATTGTGTTGTGGAATTGTAACCATGGCTGGTGAAGAATACCACATGGTGTAGGTGATGATTATGGTGTTTGATAATTGATTTGGAGGAGTTGGATTTATGGAAAGTACGAAATTATAGCCGTTATAATGCCCGATTTTCGTTAGGATGTAAATTGCCCTGTTTTGGACCCCCTGCATCCGTACGGTACCCTACTGTCCAGGTTCCTATTTAACTATGAAATGATAGAGCTTAGTTCATAGATCGTTTTGATATAAGGTGCGTTAAAATCTGATGAACGGTTTAGGAGAAAAGTCAGTTTTAGTGAAAGCGGTTCAGAAACCGAGAAACCGTAAATGTATCAAACTTGAGGTTACAATTACCATACTTTAACATTGTTAAAAGTCACGAAATTTTGGGATAGTGTAGTAGGGTGGTCAGAGGACCCTTGACAGTTGACCTTACATTAAAATTCGAAATCCATATTTTCTGAGAATTTTTACAGTTAAGTGTGGTCGTTAAGGAAAATGGTGAAAACCCCTGAAACTTCGATTTAGCTTATAAATGGTTAAGTTCTTGAACCTTTGGGATAATAATAATACGTTAAACATATGTTGAAGTGTAAAGGGTTTTGTTATACAAGAGTGTAGTGAGTAAGAGATGTGGTTCTAACGACGGTCCTTTTGTGTTTATAGAAACTCCGGAAGAGGGACGAGCCATACCGTCAGGATATCGAAACCGAGGCAAGATTTCTTCTATCTCTATTTGTAAAACTACTTATCTTCACAAAGAAACTTGATTTTGTGAAATATATATGTGATGCTATTATTACTATATTGTGAAGAAATTGTCTTCCCTGAGTATTAATATTGAAAAGAAAGATATCTGAAGATGTATATGAATATGGATATGAGTATAAGATGTATATGAATATGAATGAGAGTATGGGATGGATATGTATAAAGATGATTATGCATGAATTGAACATGCCTTATGATTAAGAGAATAAGAGAGAATGGTATCAGTTGTTATCGAGGGTTATATGGTTATAATATTATATTAAAAATGTTCTTATTGAGTATCAGTGGTTTAATAAACATTATTTGATTTCTGAATTTGAAAGAGAGGTCTGAATCATAATCAAAGCCTTATGATATATATATATATTTTATAGAAGTAATGTGTGAGAATGGAAATGATATGAGAGAATGATATGTGAAAACGAAAGTGAGAAAATGGAAATGTGGAATGATATTTTAAAAAGAGAATAACGATGTGATAAAGAGGGGGATTGCAACAGACTTGCGTAAGTGGCTGTGTCAGGGCTGTGTGCGACACAGTCCAGCATTTATTATTTTTATTACGGCACGAAGATGCCAAGGGAGGATGTTAGCAGGTGGCCTTCCTCCAGGGATGATTTTCATTCCTTCTACCGGTAGTAAAAAGAGAGCAGATACGATTAGGCGACTGATCATCGTCCTAACGTATCAGGCGACAGCAGATATCCCCAATGTTTTTGAAAAGAAAGTGTAGACAATGGTTTTCAGATTTCTATACTGAAAACAGAATAATGATATGAGATGATGGAATGATAGTTACAGATGAAGAAAAACTGATATTATATTATTTCAGATTTCTGTACTGAAAACAGAGTAATGATATGAGATGATGGTATTATGGATACAGATGAAGAAAAACTGATATTATATTAATATAGATTACTTTCTTATAATAGTGAGTGGATGATGTATTATTAAATAAGAGCTTTACTCTTCCTTAAGGATTTTAATTGTTTCCTGCTATTACATATGCCTATACATATATGTATACTTGTTCACATTCTAAATTTTAGTTACAGAATGATCTTGCTGAGCTATTATAGCTCACTCTTGCTATTTATGTATATAGCAGCTAGGTCCCATGCCGATACTACGTACCACACCCCGCAAGAGGGTAAGGGAAAGGCGACCTTTTGAGCGAGTGCTGGCGACCATCCCCGAGGTAGTGACAAGCGAAGGGGCTTAGTATACTTATGTAAATTAAGTGTGTAAGTTGTAATAAACTTTAGTTGTTGAAGTGCTTCCTGTAGAAGCTTTGTTCAACAATGTACTTAGTAAATTCTGGGCTTGTAATAACTGTTAACTTTAAAACTTTTAAATATTGTGGTTGCTGTTCTATGAGCATATGACTGGTGTGTGTGTGTATTAGTGTGGGGTCAACTGCTGATTTATTTATTTATTAAAAAAAAAAAAAAAATACTACAGAGATATTGATATTGATCGGAAATTGGACCTTGACGGCCCGGATCCTTGACCCCGGATCCCGGGGCGTCACAGATAAAATAAGTATACAAGTGATTTAACAACAAATATCAACATATCAATCACTTGTAACTTATTAAAAAAATCAAACCTCAGATATTAACTAGTTTAATTACTAGGACTGTTTAACATACCCAATTCACCAACAATTCTGGTAAATGTGGATTCGTCAAGAGACTTAGTAAAAATATCTGTTGTTTGTTCTTCCGTGGGTACAAAAAATAACTCCACGGTACCATTCATGACATGCTCTCGAATAAAATGATACCTGATGTCAATATGCTTTGTCCTTGTGTGCTGCACAGGATTGTTAGAGATTGCTATGGCACTTGTATTATCACATAAAATTGGAATTTTATCAAGCACAAAGCCATAGTCTCTCAACTGATTTCTTATCCACAAAATCTGTGCGCAACAGCTTCCAGCAGCTATATATTCAGCTTCAGCCGTTGAGTTGGAAACTGTCTGTTGTTTCTTGCTGTACCAGGAAACTAGTCTACCACCTAGGAATTGACAACTCCCAGATGTGCTTTTTCTATCCACAACACTTCCTGCATAGTCAGAATCTGTATATCCAACAAGATTAAAACCAGAATCTTTAGGGTACCAGATGCCTAGGTTAGGCGTACCCTTAAGATATCTCAGAATTCTTTTAACAGCAATGAGATGAATATCTCTAGGATCCGATTGGAACCTTGCACACAAACACGTAGCATGCATAATATCAGGTCTACTCGCAGTAAGATAAAGTAATGAGCCTATCATACCTCTGTAGCTTGTGATATCTACCTTGGCAGAATTTTCACATGCTCCAAATTTGACAGCTGTGGATGATGGTGTCTTTGCTGAAGAAGAGTCCTCCATTTGATACTTCTTGAGAAGCTCTTTGACATACTTGGATTGACAGATAAATATACCATCTGTCCTTTGACTTATTTGCAATCCAAGAAAGAACTTCAACTCACCCATCATGGTCATTTCAAATCTACCCTGCATTAACTTCGCAAATTTCTTGCACAAAAGATCATTAGTAGACCCAAATATTATATCGTCAACATAGACTTGGACTATAATTGTATCATTCTTATGTTTCTTTGTAAAGAGAGTTTTGTCTATGACACCTCTAACAAAATCATTTTCAAGTAAAAATTCAGAGAGAGTGTCATACCATTTCCTTGGTGCTTGCTTAAGACCATAGACAGCCTTGAAAAGGAAGTAGACATAGTCAATTAAATCCTGATCTTCAAAGCCAGAGGGCTGTTCTATTGTTTGCACTAAATCACGCAAGCGCACGTGGTCACAAGTAATATATAAGGTTAAGTCCAAATTCGTTCCCACAGGGATCTGGTTATCGTAATTCAGTAAACGCACCTATGCAACAATGTATGGCTATTATGCACTGCTAAGACAAATAACAAATATGGTTTTTAACTATCTAAATTAACTAAAAAACAAATTAACAAAACTACGAATTAACTAACTAACAAGAATTGAAATCTAATTACTTCTGCAAGAAAAACCATGGAATCCTAACTTCATTAAATACTTCGCTTAGATCTGATGCCTTTAATCACTATATGCAATGGTTATGATATCTGATCGGATAACACGAAACAAGTACACGCTACCTGTCAGCATACGTATACCAAACTAAACATACATCCACAAAAGAGATAGAAGATGAATAGACACCAATTATGCTTAGACCCTATATGTCTATAGAATTTGAAAACATAATGGTTGAAGAACAAGTTATCCATAAAGATCACACAGGGCAGTATAAGTATTTTCATCTCACACCACGAATCATATTGATAAACAATCATGAACCTATGCTAGCATGGCAAGTTCTAAATCTCAAGATCCACTTTCACTTCACAAGAGATTAACAAATTAGATGTTAGCTACGCATCTAGCAATTAAGCACAACCATACGAGGATATCAGATATACATCACACACAGATCTTTAAAGCAATCAAGATACTAAAGCTCCGTAAATAAATCCGTTAGAATCCCATGACAACGATTAGTTCATAATCGAACCTCTTGTCATCATGGGATCTGATGAAACCATGATAAAAACAAAGTATGAAAAGATACAAATAAATCTAAGTAATTGATATATAATGGTTCTCTCCTAATGATGATTATTCAATTTTACAAGGGTTGGATGTGTTTATATAGGCTCTAGACATCTTGCCCAACAAGAAAATACCAAATCAGAATTATAATAGAAGTACGTTTCCTAAACTGATGCTGATTTAAAGGGAAATTCGCAGCTGTCTTTCCTTCATTAATTCTGGAACGTTCCAGCTGCAATTGGGCCTCTGGACCACTTTAGAATGATAGAAAATCTCGTTATCTTCGCGTGGACTGCTTACGGGCCTCAAACGGAGTTGTAGAACTCAAGATATGGCCAAAACAAAAATCCGAAATCTGACAGAATTTTTACGCGCGCTGGCTGCGCTGGTGGAGCGCTGGCTGCGCTGGCTGCGCTGTAGCTACTGTTCATAGCGCTGGCTGCGCTGGTTTGTGCGCTGGCTGCGCTCCTTTGGCTGCCGGGAGCTGATTTTGGCTGATTTTGCTCTATTTTCTTCGTTTTAACTCCGATTTTCATTCCGTTTCTTCCGGCTCTCTCGCAATTTGATGTACTGTTATTCTTTTAGCTCAAAACCTACCATTTAAGCATGGAAAACATCATCCCACATCCGACTCTTATTCCTGCACAAATTCACTAAAAACACATCAAAAACACCACATACTTGAGTTCAAGTCATCAATTCAAGCCGATACGAAGCATTCCAAGTGGATATAAAATCCACTTATCATCTACATAAACCTCTTCATCTAGCTTGCCATTCAAGAAAGCACTTTTGACATCCATTTGATAAACTTTAAAGTTTGAAAATGCTGCGAATGCCAAGAATATTCTTATGGCCTCAAGTCTAGCCACTGGAGCATAGGTCTCATCATAGTCAATGCCTTCAGATTGGGAGTAACCCTTTGCTACCAGTCTTGCTTTATTTCTCGTCACTGTGCCATCTTCATCAAGTTTGTTTCTGAATACCCACCTTGTGCCAACTACTGGTCTGTCTGTAGGTCTGGGTACCAGCTTCCAAACTTCTTGTTGTTTAAATTGATTGAGTTCATCTTGCATAGCAATCACCCAATCAGGATCAGAAAGAGCTTCTTCAGTTTTCTTAGGTTCCATTTCAGATAGAAACCCTGAATAATTGCATTGATTCTGAAGAGCTCTTCTAGTCTTTACACCAACAACTGGATCACCAATGATTAACTCAAAAGGATGAGCTCTATTCCAAACAGTCTGTCTGGGAAGATTGGATCTTGATGATTCTCCTTGACCTTCATTGGGATGTTGTGTATGACCAGTTGACCCTTCATTTTCTCCCCCTGAGTTGTTGCCAGGTTGACTAGATGATGATTGATTATTAGAGTCAGAGGAATTTTGACTACTATCATTTATTTCATCACCATTACCCTGATCATCATTGTTGTCATTAGCATCAGCAAAAATCTCAGGTGCATTGTCATCATCTGAATCTGTATCTGTCATGTCATCGAAAGATAGCTTCTCAGATGGATTCTCAGTTTGGATACTAGGGAGTTTAGTGTCATCGAATGTTACATTGACACTTTCCATCATCTTCTGTTCATCAATCACATACACCCTGTATGCTCTCATTGAATAACCAATAAAAATTGCTTCAAATGCTTTGGTATCGAATTTACCACCTTGATCATCACCTTCTTTAAGCACAAAGCATTTTGCCCTAAATACATGAAAGTATTTGAGTGAAGGTTTCTTATCAGCCATAATTTCATAGGGTGTCTTCATTTGATCTTTATTGATTAGAGTTCGATTCTGGGTATAGCACGCAGTATTGACGGCTTCAGCCCAAAAGTACAATGGAAGCCTTGATTCACTTAGCATAGTACGTGCAGCTTCAATCAAGGTTCTATTCTTTCTTTCTACTACCCCATTTTGCTGAGGAGTTCTTGGAGCTGAATATTGTCTTGTTATACCCTTCTCAGTGCAAAAGTCATTTAGAACTGCATTCTTGAATTCAGTTCCATTATCTGATCTTATAGCTCTCACTGGATACATAGAATCTCGCTCAATTAACTTGATGTGATCAATCACCAGTTGTGGAGTCTCATCTTTAGAATTCAAAAACAGAACCCATGCGTATTTTGAAAAATCATCAACAATCACTAGAGCATATCTCTTCCTTGACATAGACATCACATTGACTGGACCAAACAAATCCATATGAAGTAATTGTAATGGTTCAGTTATTGAAGATGTATCAGTGCTCCTGTGACTTGCCCTTTTTAGCTTGCCCTTTTGACATGCATCACACAGTCCTTCTTGAGTGAATTCCATTGAAGGCAAACCTCTCACCAATTCTCTTTTGACCAGAGAATTCATTGTCTTGAAATTAAGATGAGAAAGTTTCTTGTGCCATAGCCAACTCTCATCATTAGATGCTTTAGTGTAGAAGCAAGTGACTTCTTCAGTGCTTCCTGAATTCATATTGGCTACGTACAGATTGCCTTTTCTAACTCCTGTCAGTTGTGGCTTTTCAAGTCTCTTGTGTGAAATTAGACAATTCTTCTTGTTGAAATGAACTTCATAACCTTTATCACAGAATTGACTGACACTGAGCAAATTGTGCTCAAGTCCTTTCACAAAAGAAACTTCATCAATGATAACATTTCCAGCTTCAAGTCTGCCATATCCATCAGTTCTACCTTTGCTGTTATCTCCAAAGGTAACTACTGGGCCGGCCTTCTCCACCACATTTGTCAGCAGGGTTCTATCTCCAGTCATATGCCTTGAACATCCACTGTCCAAGATCCAGGTTATCCGATCAACCTGTTCAATACCCTGCAATGACAAATGAGTTAAACCTTCTTCGGGACCCAAATTTGATAGGGTCCTGCGTATTTAAAGTATTGACCTTTATCAGGCAAAACAACATTTTTAAGTTTAACCTCTTTAGTCAATAAACATTTAACCTTATAAACAGATTTGAAAATCTTTTGTTTAATCTTGGGTATCCATGTTTCTCTCGCAGCAGTAACACTTGTGTCATTGACTGGACATTTGACCTGGTAGACATTCTTGGTAATCTTTTGTTTAGTCTTAGGTGCAAATGTCTCTCTCCTAACTTGAGGAGGAAAAGCAGTCTTAGATCGAACATTATTGTTCCTGTTCATGTGCTGTCGAGGAGCATTCTGTTTAACACATGCATAATTACCATTAAAATAAGCACGCATATTGTTAAAAGCACAAGACATACAATTGATAATACCACATGCTTTATGATTAGAGTTAATAGTAGGCATGGTATTTTTCTGCTTTGACTTGTTACTACCTAATCCAGTCTTAGAAGTACTAGCTGATTTAACAACTTTGACTGGTACTTTAGGTACATCTTTCTTGGGTGACACATTTGTTGTGTTAACGTCCTCAACTGATTTAGCCTTAACAAATACTGTGACATTTTTCTTGGATGACACATTCTTTGTATTATAGTTTTTAGTAGTTTTATTCTTAACACATTTATTCTCAGCAAGAACTGTGCCATTTGCAGCATCCTCATTTCTCATTTCTTCATGTATAACCATAGAACTAATATCTGGTTGACCAGCATCAGATTTTGTAAACATTGGTTTTTCAACATTCTTGAGAATATGTGGTATACCTCTTTCTTTAGCTGGTATAGAATTAGGGGAATGATTACTCAAAGAACCAACAGCTTGACTGTAATCAAATCCTATTCCTACAGTTTGTTCTAATGCTTGTTTGTTGAAGAAATCTTTAGAAACTTTAACAGAATTATAACACGCTCTAACCTGTGTTTCAAGTTCCCTAATGGTGGTTTCTTGTTCAGCAATCTTATCAACTTGTTTTGTCATGTATTCTCCTAGACCCATTTCTCTGCAGTTAAGTCGAGCTATTTCTTCTATATTCTTATCTTGATTAACCTGTACTTTTTTTAAATCTAGCATTTGATTTTCAAGATTAATGTTAACAAGACTTATTCTCTCGTACCCTCTTTCTGCATTATTCAAGGAAAGACGTAAACTATCAATTAACTGAGCATCAGTAAGAATTACCGGAGTGGTATAATAAGTTGAAGATTCAGCATTTGCCACCAACGCAAAGTTTCCATATTCTTCATCTTCGCTATCTGTATCATCCCAGCTTTTACCAGCAGCCATATAAGCTCTTCCACTTTTCTTCTTTTCAGAAACATAATCTTTCTTCTGTGCTTGCTTGGGTTTCTGACACTCAGTAGCAAAATGTCCCAACTCATTACAATTGAAACAACGGATTTTGCTTCTGTCAACAGTTCCAGTTTTATAACCTCCCCTGTTACTAGAGGATGAAGAACCTCCTCTCTGAAACCTGTTATTTGACTTAAACCTGAACTTTGGATTTCTTCTGAATCTGAAGTTACTAAATTGTCTCACCATCATTGCCATAGATTCATCTTCCAATTGATCCAGCTCTTCAAGTGAATAAAATTCTCCACCATCCTGAGTAGCTGGTGTTTGGCCAAGTTCTACTTCAGTTTGTTCCTTGTTGAAACTGATAGGTTGAACCACCTTAGTTTCCACTTCCTTAGGAACCTCAACCACTAAAGCTGTAGAAGAATTTGCCATCCTGCCTTTGCCATAGAATTCCTTTTGCTGTACTTGTTCTAATTCATATGTTTTCAGAACACCAAACAGCCTTTCAAGAGCAACCTGAGTCAAGTCTCTAGATTCTCTGATGGCAGTAATTCTATGTTCCAAGTGAGTAGGCATAGTTAGTAAAAACTTCATGTTGATCTCCTTCTGAGTATAATGCTTGCCATGAACTTGAAAGTTGTTGATTATCTTGTTATACCTTTCGAACACTTCCTGAATGCCTTCATTAGGGCCAGCTCTAAAGTGTTCATATTCAGAAGTTAGAATTTGCAGTCTATTTTCCTTGACTTCATCAGTCCCTTCATTAATGACCTCAATAGTTTCCCAGATGTGCTTAGCAGTTTTACAATTTCTCACATGGCTATACATTACAGCATCTAGGGAATCCAACAGAATGAGTCTCAAATTTTTATCCAATCCAGCTGCCTCCTTATCTTCAGAGGTATAGTTCTTAATGTCCTTTGGATAGGATCTGGCAGGGACTGTTACAGTTCCATTTACAACTGTTTCAGTATCATGTTGCATGGGAATTGCTGGCCCATTTTCCAAAACCCACAAGAAACTTGGGTTTGCTACATCAAGAAATAACTCCATTTTGTTTTTCCACATATCATAATTATCTTTATTAAAGATAGGAATTTTGACATTGCCTTTGGCAGACATGATGAATTTTTAAGAGAGTTAAAAATTCGAGCTTAATTTTTGATTGAGTAAAAATAGGATCTTGATTTGTGTATCAATCAATAGGCTCTGATACCAATTGTTAGGTCCAATAAGATTGTAGAAGGGGGGGTTGAATACAATCTATACCATTTTCTCAAAATTTATTCGTTAAATAATTTTGCCTTAAACGAATATTTTTGTGCGGAATAATATAACACAAATTTCAAGTTGAATATAGCAATATATTAACTTGAGGGGTGTTACAAAATCAGTCCAAATGATTATCAAGGGATTAATAACTAATTAGAAAATTCAACATGAACTTTGCTAATTTAGTTAATAAAATCAAGATATCAATTTGTGAACTAGGAAACTTAATTCGCTAGTAGTACAAGAATCACAAGTAAACAAGTTCCAATGGATAGGATATTACAACTGAGATGAACTTGAATTTACAGAATTAAATTTGAAGGTGTTCTTGAGCTTGAGAGAGAGAGAAAACAGCTGCTGTGTATTTTTCTTGTTCTTGGTTCGACTTGTTCTTAATCTTCTGCATTCCTCTGCCTTATATACACAGCCATAGTCATATTACTTGATTTAAACTGATATGACAATCATTTTACATTAATATGACGATCGGTATGACTATCAAATCAATGTAATATGTCTGTCCAGCTTAAATATAACTTTCGGTATAACTTAAATAGTCAATATAACATTCGGTATGACTTACCAAATGAATATAACATTCGGTATAACTTACCAATTGAATAAAATATGACTATCTCCATTTAACTGAATATGACTATCTCCATTTAACTGAATATGACTATCGGTATAACTATCAGTTTGATAGTTATATCATCATATTTTTCAGCTTATAATTAATTAAATGACTTATCAAAAATCATTTAACTAATTAATTCTTTTTTCATATTAATTCTTATTTAATTAATCTAATAATCACTTTAACAAATATATTAATTCTGATAGAATTAATTTATTTATTAACTTAATTACTTGACTTAATCAATTAAAATAGAATTAATATAAATTCTTTAATAGTCAATACTCCGCTGAAAACCACGTAATTATAATAAGGAACATACACTGTCATGATATTGACGTTCGATGTACTGTCTGGTTGATGAACGACTAACTCCAATCTCTGTTCTTCATCGTGACTTTTAACACTGTGGTCTTTTATACTCTTCACTCTCATCAATCATTCGGTACTGAAATTGTTTCTTGTCACTAATAGAAATCTTTGTCGTTGAAAATGAATCCACTTGTTTCAATGCTACCTTGAGGCCTGATCAGATATCTGAATCTTCTTCCAGTGTAAAACATCAAAACTATAGATTAACTTGTTGATTTTTCTTCTGACGGTTATCATCTTGTGAGATTCCTGTGACAGTTGATATTATTTACTTATTACAATCTAGTTTAATTGGATTAGGATCCTCGAACTACAAATAGGCTGAGTCATATGCCTTTCAAATCCGGCAAACCAAATGGATTGATATGGGTATGAATGTGTAGAGCATCGAAAGGCGATTCGATTGGTATATTACATGATATAGGAAGATGTCTGTAACGGAGCATCGCTGATTTTGTTGTGTTTTCCAGCGAAATCGCCAAATCGCCGTTCAACGAGAGCTCGCGTAAAATCTGAGAAAAACTGATGATGACGTCAGCTGACGTCATCGCGCATGTCAGAGATGCGTGTCAGCTGATGCGCCGGATCAAAATGCGTATCCCATAGACATACGGCTTTTTCATAGGCGTAACTGGCTCTTTACTCTTCTACATTAGGCGTATCCCACCCTTTACTCCTCTCACATAGGCGTATCCAAGGATACTCCTCTTGTATAGGCGTATCCAATGGGTATTTTGGGCGCGCAGCGCGAATTTTGGGTATTTTGGTGAGAGAAACTTAAAAAGTGGGTAAAAAGGGCAATCACCCATCTTTTTTTCTATTTCGAATATGTAAATTCGAATTCTTCTTCCCTATAAATTGAAAATCTTTTCTATTTCGAAGATGTTTATGTTAATGTTAAAAAAAGAAGTTTTGATTTCCTTTCTAAAAAATAGAAACTAAAGATGGAAGTTTTGATTTTAATTATTTAAAACAGAGAAAAAAAAGGTTACAAACATTGTGATAAAATTTAATCGTTATAAGCTATGATTATATATATATATATATATATATATATATATATATAAGAATATAAAATTTCTTTTCTATTTTAAATATATATAAGAATATAAATTTTTTCTATTTCAAATATGTAAATTTGAATTCTTCTTCCATACAAATTCAAAACCTTTTCTATTTCGAAGATGTTAATATTAAAAAAAGGAACTTCTGAAATATTTTTTTTTCAATTTCGAATATATAAATTTGACTTCTTCTTTGCTACAAATTTGAAAACACTTTCTATTTCGAAGATTTTAGTGCTGATGTTAAAAAAGGAAGTTTTGATTTCTAATTAAAAAATAGGACCTAAAGAAGGAAGTTTTGATTTTATTATTTAAAATAGAGGAGTTCTAGAAAAATAGATTAATAGGATCGGATAGATAGATAGATAGATATAGATAGATATACTATAAGTCTAATTATTAAAAATAAAAAAAAATGAATTTAACTTTAATTTTTATTTCAGATGCTAAAAAGGGCAGGTCTGGAACGCAAACAAATCGGACCCTTAAATTCCTAAACCCTGCCCGAGCCTGATTGCTAAAACCTCCAAGAACTGTTAAAATAAAACCCTATTTTAAGGCGGTGAAAACTCGCTATTTTCTCGAGCTTTCTACTGTTCATACCTATATGTATCTATAAATCCATACATACACGCTTGTGAATGTCGGTTTCGCGTATATTTTTATCTCTCAAATTAGGAACTTACATACCTTCCCCTCTATTTTTCCATCAGGTACATTACATACATGTATTCATTATGTTAAAAATAGATATAAAAAGATGTTTATGTGATTCTATTGATGTTTGTGCGTTCTGTTGTGTTTTGAATTGTGTGATTTTGTTGATCATATTGTGAATTAGAATTTCTGTGGATAACTGGTATTGTGTTCGTTTTGTCGATTTTACGCCATGTTTCGAATCAGTTATAAGGTTTTGAGGTTTGTTACAGCTACGGAGTACGAGTGTAGTGCGAGAAATTGGATTATGGTTAAGCATGATATTAAAGATAAATTATTCGAGAATATAGTAAAAACAGAAATAGAGTAAGAGAGTTGAGTTACAGACTTAATAAGCTAGTATAATTTTCGTTTGTTGCTGATGATTGTGATGAATGACAGCCTCTACGTATAGCGTTAAATCAAGCACTAGAGCTATTTTTCCTTATATGTCCCTATGGTAAGATTTAGTTACATATTTTAACTTGTAAGTCAGAGTGTAAGTGAAGCCGAACAGCCTTTTGAGATTATTGAATTTGTTATAGGGAGAAACTGGTAACCACTCAATTGGGTGAAAACACTCCCCTCTAACATCCGCTGTGCTGTATGTAGGTTTTGCAGCTTGAACTAGTAAACAAGGCCTATAAGAAATTACGAATAATCATCAGTCATGTTGATTTCTAATTCAAAAACTTTGTGTTGCTTGCGTATTTTTGTAAACTTTACCCGTGGTCTCTGCATAAAAACGTTGCTCAAAGTTTGCAAAATATATGTCTTGGAGATTGTTAAGTTTTTAATATTTTCTGGAAAAATTACTGAACGTTGTTTTCTTCATAAGAGAAAAGTTTTTCACATGGAGCAAAGGTGGAGAAAGAAACCACAAGCTAACAAGAGTTCATCAACGGCAGCAACTGAAGATGTCAGCAACAGACTTTGTGAGATGAGTGTTGCTGAAAACAGTGGGCAGTCGCATGCTTCAGTTTCATCTGTACAGTTCGGGACTGTTGGTACTCTAAAGCATGTCCCTGCGCAGGGTGTAAAATCCATTTGGAAACCACAATCATATGGAACAGTAAGTGGAGCCACATCAATAGAAATTGAAAAATGTAAAGCTGATCAAGCTACAATTGCAAAAGATGGAGGTGGATCTAAAACAGCATCTTCTGAAAAAATTGATACTGCTGCGAGTAAATTGTTTGATGGCAAGTTGTTGGAGGATTTTACAGTGGACAAGTCTACATACTCGCGTGCCAAAATCAGAGCAACCTTTTATCCGAAATTTGAAAATGAAAAGTCTGATCAAGAGGTGATGTTTCTAATACCTCTTATGTTCTGTTACGTCTTTGCAAAGAAAATCAAAGTTAAATAAAATACTTTACACCTTGTTATTTCTGTTCTCGTATCATTATGTTATCTAAAAGAGAACGAAAAATTTATGAACTTTGCTTTCTCTTACCATAATAAATTTTCGGAACGATTGTCGCATTGATTAACTTTCCTCTTTGACTGTGGTTTTTCAGGTCAGAACGAGGATGATTGAACTGGTCTCGAAAGGGCTGGGTACTTTAGAAGTATGGGGTTAACAGTACCTACTTTATTATGATATATAGTTCTCTTTATTATTCAAAAAAAAAAAAAGAAAAACTCTTTATTTGTCCATTTATTATTCTATCTAGTATACAGCTGGCCTCAAATCTTATCTGTGTTTGATTAATTATGCTGAAAATCTCAGGTTTCCCTGAAGCACTCTGGATCTCTTTTTATGTATGCTGGTCATGAAGGTGGTGCATATGCCAAAAACAGTTTTGGGAATGTGTATGCTCGTCTTTCTCTTGTTATTTTTGATATAACTTGTGATTTAGTTCACGTCAATGTATAAAAATTCAGTTATACCTTACTCAGATGATTTATGTTACTATAGTCATTCAGTTTATCACCTGCATGTTTGCGTTTCCAATTACCAATTAGGTTGTATGTAAATGTTGTGGTTAAATGGGATAATGACCAAGTAAATTTCACTTTAGTAGCCATGTAACTGGTGAAAGTAGAGAGCATGCTTATAATATGATTGGGCTCTCTTCATATATGAGTTGAGTCTATCAGATATGTTTCGAGTAACACATGACATCAATACATAGGCTGGCATAGACCATTCATGATGCTATGTGTATTTGGTGAGCAATTTTCAGACTCTACAAATATCATAGTTTCTGAATATTTTGTCGTATTTGATTAAAATGTATGTTTAGTTTTACTCACTTGTGGTATTCTGTCGTTTACTCTGTTCTTGGGTTGACCTTTATTGGATATATTGTATTAATAGCTTACAACAGAACGAGACTTAAGATGTAGAATAATTTAGCCATCTTCAGCCATTTGGGTTAAGTAGATGGTCTGACGTATGCACTATATAGTTATGGTTATTTGGATTTACTTTGCAGCGTGCTGATTCTTTACTGTTAAACTGTAGTTACACTGCTGTTGGTGTTTTTGTTCTTGGGCGGACATTTCGAGAGGCATGGGGCAGCCATGCAAGCAAAAAACAATCAGAATTCAACGATTACCTTGAGGTAGTTTTCATGTGGATGGATTTCACTACAATTCATGTTGAACAAAGTACCTCTTCAATTATATTATAAATTTGCACTTTAAGTCATGCTTGTGAATCTACCTCAGGATTAAATGCTACTTATCTTTTAATTATGTGGATAGTGGTGGGGGTGTGCTTGAACATTTTATTAATCGTTTACCTTACTTGAACGAGAATTGGCTGTTGATGGAAAAAGGGGGCCAAATGAAATATTTAATATATTTCTTGACTTTAATGCACATAATTATGTTTTCTTATATATATATACTAGCTTATTTCCCGTGCATTATTTTATTATTTTTATTTAATATTTTATTTTAATTTACATTTGTTTTTGTTGTAGAAATTTATTCAAATTATAATTGTTCTAATTGGAATATACTTTTAATAATAATATACCTGTTAAGATAGATTTTTAAAATAAGTAGTCCCTGGTGATGTGTTCAAATTGAAATACTTATATGAGTTGTACGTAGAATAGGTTTTGAAGATAACTAGGTCCGTTAAAATAACTTTTTAAAATAAGTAAACTTTTTTTTTTTTGGACTGAAAAATAAGTAGGCTTTAGAGATGTGTTTTAATTAGAATAGTTTAATGTGTTTTAATTAGAATAGCGTTTACAGGAATGCATTTAAATTATAATTGTTCTAATTAGAGTAGATTTTTGAAAAAACATAGTTAAAGTAGATTTATAAACTTAGTCCCTAATGATGTGTTAAAATGCGAATAGATGTATGAGTTTTAATTAGATTATTTTATTAATATAATTATGCCCATTACAGTAAAATCTCCTTGAATTAATACTCAATACCACGATAAATTAATATTTTTAATGTAGATTTTTGGTCCCAACATAATAGTGGTAGTATAAATTTAACCTCGATTAATTAATAATCTCGATAAATTATTAAATTTGCCGGTCCCAATGTGATTAATTTATAGAGATTTTACTGTGAAATAAGTCTTTAAACGCTTGTTAAAATAGATTTTTAAAATAAATAGGCTTTAGAGATGTGTTTAAATTAGAAATTTAAATGTGTTTTAATTTTTTAAAATAATTAGGTCCGTTAAAAAATGTTATAAAATAAAAAGGCCCACTTATCGACCGACCAAAACTTTTACTGTTTCGGCTTTGATAATATGGTATGGATATGTATGTATCTAAGCAAAACAACTCATTTATAGGTTGAAGATATTATTTCTATGAATGGGGAAGGGGTATTGTAAATATTGAGAAAACTGATCGATAGTCTCACACAGGCTTTGCCATAAAAACAACTGCACAATTACTCTCCTAGCCCTTGTTACTTAAAATAGGCCATCAAACCATTTATACAATAAATGAAATTGAACTCGTTCTTACAGTCCTAGAATGAAGCTTTAGTCATATATCCATCTTGATTCATGTGTTCTTTTGTAATGGATCTCCCTTTATATTTAGCCCTGGACTTGGCTGACAACCTATTTTTTATGATGTGCAAAGACATCTAAATGCATTGAATTGACCACAAAACAAGTTTTGATAGGCTTCACTGGACTGTAACTAACTTGAAGTAAACGACAGTTTTACCCTTAATGAACACTTAACACTACTAAGCACAATAAAATAGACTAACAGAAATGCTAACACAGTCTCCCTGACATATAACTTATAAAAAACTTTACTATAACCAGACTCTTGGATTTGTCTTGTCTAACATTAGTTAAAAATTAAAAAAGTAGCCCAATTGAAAGATGTTCTATGAGCTTCACTATCTAATACTTGCTTTGTGGAGGTGGGTTGGATGCATTTCTAAATTATGTAATGCAAGACTATAGGTGAAAGCTACAACAAAATGATAATATTTTCGATAATATGTAGACACACCAGAAGTAACAATAAAACATGAACTAGGGTTAAGCAACTGCATTGTCCTCAAGATGCACATAGTAATAAGTAATAACCAATTATTAAGCTTTTCTCCGACCAGTGGAAATGCATTATATTTGTTGACAACAGACCTTTTAGCAATTCTTTGGTAATTAGAAAATATCAAGCTATAAATTCCATAACTAAATAAAAATCTAAATCAGTTTTTAATATCCAGAATACCCATAAATGTGTAAACTAATAAAATGCATTAAATTTTTCCTTACTAAGTAGTTCTGTATAAAGAACACAGTAGACCTGTTCTATGTAAAATTTGTATCTCCTTTTTTTTTTTTTTTTTCAGTTTAACTATTTGTTTTGATGAGAATATTTTAAAACTAATGGAGCCAATAATGATACATGTGTAGAAATTTTCTGGAACATCTTCCCATGGCACAACTTAAAAATTTATAAGAAACACTATTAATGAAGCGTCTGACGTTGACTCAGTGATGAGCTTAACTAGTTTAGGCTTACAAAACAGTTTTGCTTTGTAGTGCAGTTGTACCATGCTCAGCATATGGTTGAATCTCTTCAATTGTCTTTTTGCCTTTTAAGTTGCTTTATATGTGGGAATGAAGAATCCTTGTATTTCTTTGTCATTTTACGGTATGTTTAGGATATATAACCGTGTGTTTTCCTTTTTAGCGTTTTACATAGTACTTGAATTCTCTACTAACTCATTACTTGATGTGTTTGGTCACTTGTGACTGGTGACAATAGTCTTAGTCATCACAAGTGTGACCATTCAGTTGGTGCACATTCTTTAATTATTTAAGGTTTAAGTTGATATTGGAATGATTGTCTTTTTGACTCCTTTGTATGTATTGGCTTGATGTCAAGTTTGTTTAGTTGTATGTATACATGTTCTCTCTGCCCCCCTCCTATTTCTTTCCGATTTTAATTGGAAATAGTATCACTCTTGGAATTTCAGAAAAATCGCATGTGCATATCTATGGAATTGGTGACTGCTGTTTTAGGAGATCATGGACAACGTCCTCTTGAAGATTACGGTAAGATTGTGGTGGGGGAGGGGAGGATTTGTAAACTTCATTGAAATCGAACGAATTGATGTATAATAGAATATGAGATGTTTAAATATTATTTTGCTGAACATGTTGTGTCCTTATTTTGTTTTGAGTAAAATGTACGATCTGTACCAGAAGCTAGGAAGCACCGACTCGGGTGCGGCGACACGGGACACGGGGATACGCCAATTACCAAAGTGTCCTGGATACGGGACACGGCAAAAAAAAAGAAGGAAAATATATATATATATTGTATATGTCATAAACTAAAGGAAAAATATATATATATATATATATATATATATATATATATATATATATATATATAGTCTAGAACCCTTACATATACGCTGTGTATGTATATGTGTGTATATAGGCGGTGGGTGAAATTGAGGAGGACTGTTATTTAGGTTATATTAATTGAGAATAAGTGGGCTTCTTTTAAAAAAAAAACTGGGCTGGGCTGGGCTTTTTTTAATCATAGATGTATGTATATATAGGTGTGTATGTATAACAGAGGTTTTCTGGGCTGTTTTTTGTATGGGCTGTGGACTTTTTTTTATGGGCCTCGTCAGTGGGCCGTGTCCCCCGCGTGTCGGACGCGTGTCCCCCGCGTGTCGGGCGCGTGTCGACCGCGTTTGCTTCACGACACGCCACCTGGCGTGTCCGACACGTACTCAGGTGTGTCGCCGTGTCGGGGCCGTGTCGGCCGTGTCCGACACGCGTACGGCACCCAAATTGCCGTGTCGGTGCTTCCTAGACCAGAAGTATCCTACTTGTGCAATTTGTTTACATGAAATTTGACATATAGCAAAAAACATACTGAAGTCTTCAATTCACTGCAAATTTTGTTAACTTCACATTCCAGTGTTTATCATATAGCTTTAAAATTTCTGTCCTTTGTTGCTATGAACAGTGGTAGTGACAGCAGTGACGGACTTGGGCAAGGGTAGACCATTGTTCTACTCAACACCGGATGTAATTGCTTTTTGCAGGAAATGGCGTCTACCTACCAATCATGTTTGGTTGTTCTCAACAAGGTGAGGGGCTATGATTGTGCTGTTAACTGTAGATATATGATTGTTACTAAATATTTGATTTTTGTACGTGAGTATAATGAGATTTATGTTGTGGAATTTGGGTTGAGTATATACACTTGCATCAGAGTTTCTGATTTCGATTAAGTATGAGGTCCGGCCTATTAAAATTCAGTCCAATTTTAATTTAAACATTCGTACCCTCAATTCTATCTTTCTTTGGTCCAGCCAAGCTGTATTTTCACTCCAAAATTAATTGACTCTTGAACACTCTTGGTGAAATATCGGGCCAGACCATTTTTTAACTAAGACTGACCTTTAATAATTCCCTTTCCAGTCCATACCGTGTAGTCTTTCTCAATCCGTCTTGTGTGCATCTTTAACTTGATTGCTGCAAAGCTAACCGTGACCACCATCTTTGTACTCAATAGAAATATAATTAGTTGTAAAGTAATTAGATTTAACTGTGTGACACATTGACATTCTTCTTGCTAACCATTTTGACTTTGTGACACTAGGGGATTTTGCCACTGTCACACTGATGTACTGTCATAATTAGCTTAGTTTAAATGAAATTTACCGCCTCTAATATAGAGAGTTTTTGTTGCCAAAGGAAATCAGTAACATCATTCTTCGCTGCGTATGATGCCTTGTGCGAAGAAGGAACTGCAACACCTGTATGCCATGCTCTAGACGAAGTTGCAGATATATCTATACCAGGTAAGATTTTATATGTATATATTTACAGCCTACTAGGCTACTACAACTGTTAGGCTGCATAGCCCAATTTTGGTGCCTTCCCCCTAGGCCTACTACATTGTATGATTCCAGAAGTCCAAAAACTGTTTTTGACAGTTGGTGCCATGGTTTTGCATCACGGTGCCTTCACTTTCTCTTGGGTGTACTTTTTTTTTTTTTTTGGATAATTGAACACTCACCCAAACCTTCTTTTTGACAAGGTTTGAATCCTCGACCTTAGGTAAAGGGATTGAGGAAGATACCGTTGGCTGTAATTTTTCTAGTCTTTGTTAATATGCAACATACTGTGCCACAACCCTTTTCCTATTATGCCCTCCCCCAACCCTACCATAGTTGGAACATTGTGACATGGGTGAACTTAATATTGTAGTTCTTGGAGTGCACCACCAAAGTTCCAGTTTATAGTGAATCCATTCTGAATCCTTATTTTGTAGCGATAGACTTTTACGTATGTAATAGACCCCTCCTACTTTTTTGGAATCCAAAAGAGTATCCATCTTATTTGGAAATCGTAGTATCCTGGCAGAACTAATAATACGTGCATGTAGAACTAATAATACGTGCATATAGATATATTCCAGCAGAAAAGAAGCCCTTTTAAGTACAACTAATGTTCACTTATATTTTTCGTATAATTTGTAACCTGATATGGAACCTAAACCACCAGTTATCTTTTCACGATCTCTTATTTGTGAATAACTTGTAGAAATTCGGTCATTGATTACTATACAAGTATAAATAAATATTTTGATAGTTTTCTCTACTAGGATACCACAAACACATTATACCAGAATATGTGAACAGTACTACCAGATGTAAGGTTTAGTTTGAATTATGGAATACCTCAGAGTAAAAAATCCACTTAACCAGAATCTCAAAGTTAAAAGGAAGGTACAACAAAAACAAATTTTAGCTACCATGTGACATATAGATTTTGGATAGACTTCCATAAATAATAAACAAATTAGGTCAGTACTGTTGGGTTTTTTTTTTGGTTTTGGGGAGAGGGGGGGGGGGGGGGATGGAATGCAGCCAGAGCTCACTTTTCTCCTTCCGAACATGATTGAGTTGCACTCTAACAGGACCAACCCAACAATTTGAGTTGCAAATAGCGCACAATTTATTTTTATATTTGACCTTGCTTTTCTATCACGTGTTAAAACCTTTTCTAGTTTGTAGTTATGTTGTTTTCTCAATCCTGATCACGGGACTTGGAGTATGTTCTATCGGTTTTACGATGAGTAAAAGGTATGAGAATACTGATTTTTTTTATGCAGGGTCTAAAGACCATATAAAGGTTCAAGGTGAAATTTTGGAAGGGCTAGTGGGCCGTATTGTGAGCCATGAAAGTTCAAAATACATGGAACAAGTTTTGCGAGATTCACCTCCATATGATTTAGAGGGAGGTAAGCTAGCTCTATTCTCGCATTGATGTGGTGTAGAAGCATTTCTCAATAACTCGCATATGCACTCCCCCCCCCCCTCCCCCTCCTTTTAGATGGTATTCAGAATTATTTTCTTGTATTGGATGATTTTACTTCATATGCTTAGAGATGCTAAATGTTCTACTTAGAGGTAGTCCATTATGTGCCGCAATCAGAGATTCCCGAAGTAGCTAGGTAGTTGGCTAAGCCAGCTTTAAAGAGCCGTGTATAATTTGAGTGAAATAGTAAGCAAGGGTGTCCACTACATTTAAGCATTTTTAGGAAGTGGGTGTTTAAATTTCTTACAAAAGTATATTCCTTAAGAGTAGTATTCTGCTTCTTTTCGTAAGAATTCCAAGTTGTCGTGTTTGATTCTTCTTATTGTTCTATTTTGTTTTTTGAATAGCAGTGTTAGAGAATATTTTTTTATGGTGATTTTGCGCTAATAAAATGATTTTGATCACCCTATCCAAAGTCAGCAGGGTTTGCTATTCCAGAAGTTGTATTACATAGATTGCGGCTGGGATTGCTAAGAAACTTTTATAAAATTCATGTTGGATAATTTAGTTATGAATATCAGCTTTTAGGATTATTGATCTAGTATAATGAAGTCATGACATTAACTATGGTCTCTTTCTTTTTCAATAGCAGTAAAAAAAGAAATTCTGGAATTTTTTCTGATGGTGAGGTCCCTTAAAATGTCTCACCTTCCCATTAGTGTTGATGACAAATCAGCTCCATTGTCTGGTTTAATTTGTGTTATTATTTATTTTTAGGCTTATACACGTGAACATAAATTCACTGGTTTGGTTTCATATTTTCTATGCTCTGACACGATAAGGCATTGTATTTTAGGTGACCTTGATTTGGGTCCTAGCTTGCGAGAGATATGTGCTGCAAACAGATCAGATGAAAAACAGGTGGGTTCTTCCCGACAATATATTATTTATCATTATTATTATAGAGTATAAGCCTAATGTACATTGACGAGGTAGACTAAAGGTACAAACCTCATAACGTATTTAATATTACATAAAACTGCAGCAAATCAAAGCACTCCTTCAGAATGTTGGTACCTCCTTTTGCCCCAATAATGTCGACTGGTTTGGAACGGAAGGAACAAAGTTACACTCTAGAAATGCCGATCGGTCGGTTATCTCAAAATTTCTACAATCCAACCCGTCTGATTTTTCAACAACCAAGTTTCAGGTCCAGCTATGATCTTAATGTCTGTAGATTCATGAATTATATACAAATTTGGCATTTGTTCCTGTACTTGGAATATGTTGTTTCTTATGCTCCCCATTAAAATGAAGTTCCCATATCTGCTGTGCCTGTAATGTTCCTTTTCTGTATTTAAATACTTGTGTGCTTGTACCAGGAAATGATTCGTCTAATGAGGGAGAACCGTTTTCCTGCTGCTTTCAAGTGCTACTATAACTTTCATAAAACCGATTCGGTCTCGAGTGACAACCTTCAGTTTAAGATGGTGATTCATGTACGTAGTGACTCAGCTTTTCGACGCTATCAGAAAGAGATGAGGTTGGGTACATTTTTTCTCATACATCATTCATCTTACTTCATTTTGCTGTCTCGGTCTTGTTAAAAAAACTGAAAATATGGTTAGTTTAAGTGTTGCTATCCATGCATATCACTGGCTGAGCTATCAAACCCTTGCAATTTTCACAGGCACAACCCGGGACTGTGGCCACTGTATCGAGGTAATCTTCAATAATGTTCATACATCTTTTATCACTACTGTCCATGCGTGTTTCTATCTAAGTTACTGATTTTAAACTGAAAGTGATCAAATAAACTACTGGACATATTAGAATTTACTACTGGCAGCCTTGTGAATCTTCTTATCCGTTTATTGTCATTGGAAGTTGTGAATAGGGCTGTCAAAAAAATTCGAAAAATTCGATATCCGTCCGAAATATCTGCATTCGTATTCGAAAAGAAGTGGATATTATCCGTATCCGAAATAAAACGGATATTATCCGAAATAAAACGGATATTATCCGTATCTGAATTCGGTACATCCGAATCCGAAATTAAATATATTTGATATTTAAATTATAAATATATATATATATATATATATATATATATATATATTATGTACATATAAAATTTAAATTTTTTTCTATTAGCCTGTAGTGTTTGTGTGTGTGTATATATTAATTAAATTATATATGTATACAAATATATAATTGTAAAAATATTATGGACATACATAAAAAATATCATTTGAGTTTAATATTTTAAAGATAATGAAATTAGATTGAAAAGATAAATAAAATTAGTATGGAGTTCGCAGTTTTATTTTTTCTAAATGAAAAAAAAATATTATTTTGAAATAATGGTGGATACGCGTCAAAAAAATTTGAAAAATTCGATATCCATCCGAAATATCTGCATTCGTATCCGAGAAAAAACGGATATTATCCGTATCCGAAATAAAACGGATATTATCCGTATCTGAATCCGATAAGTTAGGATACGGATACGGATATAGGCAAATCCGTATCCGAATTATCCGTTTGACAGCCCTAGTTGTGAAGATGGACACTTAAATTTGTAAATATAGTGATAAAAATATGCTTCTTTGTTGCAAGCTGAATATAATTTTAGAATGTTAGTGCTTGGTCTTGGCCTCTTGGGTGATGGAATCACAATTTGCGTCCAAACACAATGGAATGCATAACTATAGGTCAGATTAGACTGAGCCTTGCTCATGTCTGAGAATGAACCATCAGCATATTCGCAATAGGGAAAGCTGTAAACATTGATGGAATGGTGCATTAATGTTGGTAGTTCCAATGATGCTGCTATAAATCCATCTGGCTGCTTGTTGCGTAAATAAAAGATGCAGCATGAGAGGGCCGAAAGATTTGCCTGAGGCTGCAGAAGATAATTTGATGGGCTTTGAATGGCGAACATGGTTATATCTTTTGTCCTGCGATTCTCAGCAAAGAAGTGTTAACCAAAGAAGTGGTCCATGGAAACACAGATGATGATCACTGGGGTATGGGGTCTGATGACAAGGTATCAATGGATTCCCTATTAGTAGTTAGGTTTAGGTTGGTTGACTTTGAGAACTTCATGTGTGACCCTGGAGTGTAAATATCTTTGATAGTTAGCTATAGGTGAGAAGGAGTAGAGGTGGGAAAGTAGAGGAGTCGAAGGGAAAGGCCTGCAACAAATGTTCACTTATTTATGTGTAGGCAAAGGACCGAGATGCATTTATTTGTTACGTGTCAAGATTGCTGTAGTTATTCATTCTGATGATAAAGGAAAAGCAACACAGACGTATGAGAAGCGTTTATAGATGATCCTGGTAAAACATAGAATAGTAGAATACAAGACTAGGTTGGAAAGAATGCGGGAGGATCGATTACGATTACCATTGATCAGATTAGGTTTTTATGTATGTGCCTAAATAAGTACCCGTGTCGGACATGCAACATGCATTTTTCCTGTTAAGACAGAATCACTGATCTTGAAACAGCTTCTGATCTTTAATTTTATTATTTTTCCAGGATTTTTTGTTGACCTGAATTTATTCAAGACAACTAAGGATGGAGCTTCTGAAGTCGCCAAAGACTGCGTTGACCTGACTAACAATGTCAATGATAGCAATGAATCTGGAAAAGGTGGTTTAGCTGATGAAGATGCAAATCTTATGATTAAGATGAAATTTCTCACGTACAAGGTGCTTTTCCTTGCATAGTTGGTTCCGACCTTACGATATGACGAGACTCATGTTATCCTTGCAAGTGTAGCTGTTTATTAAGTATATATATCCTCAATAATAAGTTTAAAACTTGCCACATTTGGAATTAAATCTATATATTCATTTTCTTCTCGTATTTTTGGATTGTATAATTATTGATGCTATTTTATGATGCACACAATAATTCAGCATTGTTCATTATTGATCTACAGTTGCGAACCTTTCTTATTCGAAATGGCTTATCGATTCTATTCAAGGAAGGTCCAGCTGCTTACAAGACATACTACATGCGGTAAAATTTCTACATTGCTAATGAAGAAAGAAAGCCTTTTCATAAGTAACTGTTTTTTTGTTTGCTTGCAGGCTCTGACTTTTCTTGAGAATAAAGTTTGTTTTCTCACAGAATTTTATACATCATTTTAGTTTACATATCTGTCACATTCAAATAATTTTAAAGTGATACACTCGGAGTATTGTTTGTGTTCTCGTGCATGTGCTCTTTGTCTTGTCAAATGTTGTCAGCAGTAAATACTATTCATAATTGACTTTACCTTGACTACCAATTTAATTTTGTAAATGTTATAGACTTCCATAAATCCGTTCAGTTTTCTTACTTGGGACTTGCTTGATACGTACTTCTGTTACATAGTACGACTAGTTGAGAGAACAAGATAAAAGTTTTGGTTCACATATCTTTATATGATTGTTTTTAACAATCATCATTTAAAGATTTCTAGGAAAATCATGTCTAATCGATTGTTTACATTATCCTGTTGTTGATGATGATGATATATCACAATTTAGGCAAATGAAGATATGGAATACTTCGGCAGTTAAGCAGAGGGAACTAAGCAAGATGCTCGATGAATGGTTATTTTCTTAGTGTCTACTATTCTCTCTTTCTTATTAACTTCTAATCCTGTTCTGCATGGACTAATGACTATCTGCTTTAATTTAGGGCGGTCTACATAAGGAGGAAGCATGGACACAAGCAGCTGTCGTCATCGATATACCTTACCGAGGTGGAACCTTTTCTCGAAAACTATGCCAAACGCAGTCCACAGAATCAAACTTTAATAGGATCTGCTGGAAACTTGGTGAGAGCTGAAGATTTCATGGCCATAATTGATGGAGGCAAAGATGAAGAGGGAGACCTTGAGACAGAGAAGGAAGTAGCGCCATCAAGCCCCAGCCCCTCTGTAGTAAAGGATGCTGTTAGAAAAAATGAGGGTCTGATTGTATTCTTTCCAGGTACCACTTCTGGACAGCCTGAATTGGTCAAATCTATCTACTAGTCAATCTAGCTTTTGTAAGCAGAGTTGCTTCAAATTTTCGTACATAGCATATTGTTGTATATGGTATGTATGCACTGTAGTTTCATGTTATTATCCAAGTAGTCATCTGTAATATCTTTAACTGCTGGTAGCTGCAAATTCTGAACTTCCCATTGACTGATTATTGTAATTCTATATATTGGGTTATCTTTGATCATGCTATTAGATTCTTTGCATAGTTCAGTTGTGCAGCTAAATTACCATAACTAATTACAAACTTCTTTGGTATCTTAAAAAAATCAGTGTGAAATGCTGCAAGTGATGGAATACCTTTTCTTAAATCCCGACCTACAATCTACTGTATTTTAAACTCTGTGACTGATTATTAAAGTTGGCCACCTGCTGTTAGGTTCTTACTTTTGTGTACTTTAAAGCTTAGAGCTAGTACGGATACCTTTGCATTTTTTTTCAGAAATTGATTGTACTGAGCTACTAACCTACCTATTTGTGAACACTAAGAGGAGTTCGTGCCAAAGAGAAGATTAGCCGAAATGAACTTCCTAATTCATCTCCTTTGGTATTGAGTAAGAAAACATCGAACTATTAGAACCAGTTGCCACAGGCCGACCACCCATCCAGTTAGGGCGGTGGAAATTATTATTATGGAGAGGTACTGAATGTGTTGGCTTACAGTATTTTATGGTATTGGCAGTAAATGAAGTAATTCATAGCTCCTTTAAATAATGTTTAGCTAATAATTTTTCTTAATTAATGATGCAAGTGATACATTTAAAGATGCATAATTTTGTTTTCAGTACTAGCTTACTGTTTTGATTTATACCTAGTGTGGTGCAGTTTTTTAACACGCCTAATTTTTCTTTTTTAGGAATACCTGGATGTGCTAAATCTGCTCTTTGTAAGGAAATATTAAGTTCTTCAGTGGAACTAGAGGATGATCGTCCAGTTCATAGTTTGATGGGCGATCTTGTTAAAGGTGCGTGTTACTGCTCGGGAACATGAATAGTTAGATACTTCTTGAATATTTTCGAAAAACTTTCTTTACCTTGTAAAACTTCTCCACATAAAATTTCATGCACTAAAGGTTGAGGACCTTGAGGTTCTTAAAAAGACTCTACCCAGTTAGACCTTTCGCTTGATTGGGTTTGGATTGAATTGACCTTATTTCATATGCTAATCCATCTAATTTGTCTGATCCAGATTCTATCAAATGAGAGTCGGATTTTTTGACAGATCAATCCATATTCGATCCCTTAGGGTCATAGATAATCGGGTTGATTAATTTTTTTATTAAAAGAATTAAAAGGACATTATTTTAATAGTAGTACATATGTCATAATAAAACACAAATACACAATCGTTGGCATTTGGAAATTCACGTTTTACCTCCGTTTTAGAAGTACTGCGGTTGCGAAGTGATTTTAATTTGAACTCTCTACCAACAAATAATTTTCAGTTAAAGTGATTTGGACTACTGCTCATCCAAATGAATTCTAAAGTGATTATGCTTTAGTTGAACCTTCATAGCTCTTTCAGTACCTCTTCTGTTGTAGTTTCTATCCGATTTATTATTTTTTTCATTTCTTTCACTTTCTTAAATTGTAACAGGAAAGTACTGGCAGAAGATTGCTGAACAGCGCAGGAAAAAACCTTATTCTATTATGCTTGCTGACAAGAATGCACCAAATGAAGAGGTTTGGAGACAGGTCAGATATTGTTCCCTTCTCATTTTTCCCTTTAGCTCTTTTCCAATAACCATAGGTGCATGATTATTAATTTATGCATATTTAGACTGATAAATGCAATGAGACAAGTTAGGTCGATTTCCTTTTCAACGGTGGTACTACCGTCTTATTTGCTAACTTTGCGTTTTTATCAAATTGTAGCCCACAAGTCCATCACCAATAATAGAACCAGCTTCTAAATCTGAACCACGGTATAAAAATTTTAAAAAGTAAAATATAATTAGACCTAAGTTTCATGCAGTGCAGGTGAACCGTTATTTCTCAAATTTTTTTAGTTAATAAAAGCTAGAAAGATTTGAGACTAATCAAAGACAATTTCTGTAGCAGATCACGCGTTCTTCTTGGTTGAGTGTTGAATGTCAATATTCTAATGTTTTTCAACAAACTGGTTAGAATAACCTAATACTAAAACTTGTAGGAGTGAAATTCTATAACATATCCAACAATTAAAATCCAAATATTAAGGAAACTAGTAATGTAGGAAACAAATCCTTTCCTTATTTTACCAAGATTTTCTTGAGTACTCCTAAATAATATATTTATCTAATTTAAATAATTTCTAATAAATTTCAATCAACTATATTCCTAAATAATTACATAAAATATATACGCACTAGTTTTTTAGTTTTATGCTCTACATCAAACATTGACATTTGTGGACTACATCAGCTCATTGTCTTGATGATCGTTTACTATATTTAACTCCAACAAAATTTTACATATGCAAGGCCCATGTTTAATTAGTTTTTATGTAAATGTGATGATAGATGCATTTTCTAAACATTGCTTATTTTGGTGGTGGTTATGTCCCAACAGATTGAGAGCATGTGCCGAAGCACTAAAGCATCTGCTGTTCCAGTTGTCCCTGATTCTGAAGGTTGTATCGTGCATCGTTAGGTTTATTTAAATAATTGCAATATATGTTTTATTTCAGCTAGTGTGCTATCTCTTTTTGACTCCTGACGGATCACTGATTTGTGGATCTTGGCTTCCGGACTGATTCAAAATTACACGTTTGCTACTCATTGACGGCACGCCGTTGCCTCTAGTTTCATCATTTTCTTTAATGCTACATAATTTCATCCTTTTCAAACTAAAGATTAAAGTCTTTTAAACTTCTCCAGAACCTGTCCTATGTTTTTTATAATTATTTCTTTTGCATTCAAAATTGTTTGTTTGTTGGTTATCATGTTGTGATATCTTACTATTTGGATGCACCATATCTTGGTCGTGTGTATGTGTTATTTGGTATATAGATGTTAAAGTTTAATTCAACATGTGGATAATTTTTATCAGAGGTGCAGCGG
The DNA here is from genome assembly GCA_036435485.1 of Saposhnikovia divaricata. Lineage (NCBI taxonomy): Eukaryota > Viridiplantae > Streptophyta > Magnoliopsida > Apiales > Apiaceae > Saposhnikovia > Saposhnikovia divaricata. The sequence continues at coordinate 59,367,027 of CM071595.1, read as the reverse complement.
AAACAGTGAATCATAACAAAAGATTTTGTACTTTTTCTGCCTTTATGTGTGTATCATACATAAAATTTTCAGCTCTTCTTATTTTAAAAGCCATCTTATATGTGTTTCTTGCACATTTATATATTTGAGCTCTTGTGTGTATTTTATCATATTGTTAAACAGGTGTTTATTAATAAATGCTCAAGGTTATTATCAGATATAAATCTAGTACAATTATCCAGCTGTATTATACCCTATTTTTCAGTTGATTTTATCTTAATATATTTTTTTATTTTAATTCTGTTATATCTTAATCTATGATCTGAAATATATTAATTTTTTGCATTGCAGGAACAGAAACCAATCCGTTCTCACTTGATGCTTTAGCAATTTTTACATTTCGTGTGCTCAACCGTGTTAATCATCCGGTTCGTTCCGGCTTATTCATTCTTCAATTTATATTGCTCTTTTACTCTAAATGCTAAGCTTTTGTTTGCTGTCCGGTTCATAGGGTAATCTTGACAAGGCATCTCCAAATGCTTGCTATGTTTTGCTAGTTTTTTACCACCTATATGATGGCAAGGTTCGATACTTCTGTAATAGCTTATTATGATTATATTGAATGTAAATCATATCCTAACTTTCATTTCATGTTCATCAGAATCGACAAGAGTTTGAGGCTGAGCTTATAGAACGTTTTGGCTCACTTGTAAAGATGCCTCTCTTAAAGCCTGATAGGTTAGAATGATTATATTTAGATCTTATCATTAAAGTTGCACCTATCTGATTCTTATGTATTAGTCTGGTTATTTTTCTCCCTTATTTTGGAAAAATGGGGCACAAGTTTGATGCAGGGTTGGGGTTTAAATTGTACAGAAAATACAGTCAAATCTTACTCGATGCATTAGTTCACACTTTGCCTAACCTTCTTTTGTTACTGCATATCTGAGTTGTCTTCTACTCGATCATATACGTTTTAGGCGATTAACCAACAGGTACCTAATGCATGCATTCTGATTGATGCGGGATGTTCATTTTCAGCACGTAAAGTTACAATTAATTGATAAAGAGAAGTGACAACTCTGGACAGCAGTGATAGTTTTGAGAAGATGAAAGTAACTGGGCCGCCCTCCTAAATTATATGCCTCACATCCTGAATACTTAAGTCTCTCACCCAAAGTTACAAAACAGATCTGATTTCATTCAGGTCTGCCAATTAGTTACAACTATTTACAGGAGTATTGGCAATTTTTGAGCTACTGGATAATGACTACAGCCAAGAGTTTTAACTGACTGTTGACTCCTAAAAATAATTTGCTTTTGTCTAATTAACACTGCACCTTAAGACTCTTATACCATACTCTTAACGATATAGTAACAATAGTATAGAGAGTAATATAGAGAGAATAAGAGTTTATAGAAGAAGAAGTTCTAATATATTTGTGTGTGTTACAAGAGCTGTGGTGCTAAGTATATATAGCCTAATAAAAACACTTCTACGTAACTGATTACATCATGTAAACACTGTAGATCCTAAGACTTTACTGTAGAACATCTGACTAAGTTTAACATCCTTCTTGACACTCCCCCTCAAGTTGATGCATATATATCACTCATGCCCAACTTGCCAATAAGTGGATGAAGCATCTTCTGACTTAAACCTTTGGTAAATATGTCAGCTATCTGGTCCTCCGATCTTACAAAATGAATACCAATGGTATCATTATTGATCTTCTCTTTTATGAAGTGTCGATCAATTTCGATATGTTTGGTTCGGTCATGTTGAACTGGATTATGTGCAATGGCAATAGCGGCTTTATTATCACAATGTAGCTTCATTGGAGTTGTAGATGCAAGTCCCAATTCTTCTAGAAACAATCTTATCCATAATAATTCACGTACACCTTTAGCCATAGCTCTATATTCTGCCTCAGCACTAGATAAGGCAACCACGGGTTGTTTCTTGCTTCGCCAAGTAACCAAATTGCCACCAACAAATGTACAATATCCTGAAGTAGATCGTCTATCGTCTTGACATCCGGCCCAATCTGCATCTGTATAGCTTTCAACCCCGAGGTGATTGTTTTTAGTAAACATTACCCCTTTTCCAGGAGCAGCCTTAAGATACCTTAATATCATATAAACTGCATCCAAATGTGGTTGACGAGGATCATGCATATACCTACTAACAATTCCCACTGCATATGATATGTCTGGCCTTGTATGTGCAAGGTAGATTAGTCGACCAACTAACCTTTGATATTGAGATTTCTCGACAATTTCACCAACATCTCCACAAAGTTTATGATTTGCTTCTATTGGAGATTCTGCAGGTCTACATCCCAACATCCCTGTTTCATTCAGAAGATCAAGTGTATACTTCCGTTGTGAGAGGAAGATACCACCTGGACTTCTAGAGACCTCAATACCAAGGAAATACCGTAGTTTTCCTAAGTCCTTCATCTCGAATTCAGAGGCAAGCCTGCGTTTAACATTAGCAATCTCACAGGTGTCGTTGCCGGTGATCACAATATCATCGACATAAACAATCAACACTGTGATTTTTCCATCTCGTCTTTTTACGAACATAGTGTTATCTGAGTTGCTCTGTTTGTAGTCAAATTTAATCATTGCTCCCTGAAATTTGCCAAACCAGTCCCTTGGAGACTGTTTTAATCCATAAATAGTCTTCTTCAGCTTGCATATTTTCCCAATGGTCGCAGTTGTAGAAAAACCTGGTGGAATATCCATGTAAACCTCTTCTTTCAGGTCTCCATGTAAGAATGCATTTTTTACATCCAATTGCTGAAGTTCCCATCCAAGATTTGCTGCACATGATATCAAGACTCGAATAGAGGCCATCTTTGCTACTGGAGCAAAAGTTTCCTGATAATCAATCCCGTAGGTTTGAGTATACCCTTTTGCTACAAGTCTCGCTTTGTACCTATCAATCAGCCCATTAGGTTTCTGTTTCACAGTGAATACCCATCTGCATCCTACTACCTTCCTTCCAGCGGGAAGATGAGTTAACTCCCAAGTGCCATTATGTTTCAAGGCATTCATTTCCTCTATCATAGCATCTTTCCATTTAGGATCACATAAAGCATCCTGCCAAGTATGCGGAACAGAAATACTAGACAAGGATGACACAAAAGCAAGTGAAGATGGAGATAATGCATTATAAGAAACAAAGTTTGAGATAGGATGGTTAGTGCAAGAGCGTACACCCTTTCTTATAGCAATAGGAAGATCTAGAGTAGGATCAAGAGTATTACCATTTTCTGGCTCAAACACAGGAGATGCAGGATCTGTCTCGAGGTCAGAGGTCTCTGGATGCGGTAAAGTGGTGATATCATTTCTTTTCCGCCTGGAATATGTAATCAAATCTGGAATATCCAATCTATTTAGATCATCTGACTCATTACTCGTATGTGGAGGAATAGATAACCTGTTTGAGCTAGTGTTTGGGATAGGTATATTAATAAATGGAAGTGTCTGTGACTCATCTGTTGCTTTACTATCAAGACTGTGTCGGTTTATCTCCCCCTGAAGCAAGGAGGAGGAACCCGGAGAAAAATAAGAAATGTTCTCCCAGAAACTAACATCATGACTGACAAATATGCGATGTGAGAGAGGATGATAACATTTATACCCCTTCTGAGTTGGTGAATACCCAATGAAAACGCAACGGAGGGCCCGAGAATCCAGTTTATCCCGAGAGGGAGCATGATTATGAACAAAACATACACTCCCAAATACTCGAAGAGGTAGTGGGTGCGAAGAAGGTGCAGGAACACAAGACAACGGTGTTTTGAATTTTAGGACACTAGAAGGAAGTCGGTTTATAAGATATGCAGCAGTCATGACTGCCTCTCCCCAAAGATATTTGGGAACATGCATTGTTAACATAAGCGACCGAGCAACCTGTTGTAAGTGACCAATTTTCCTTTCGGCTACCCCATTTTGTTGAGAAGTTTTGACACACGAAGTTTGATGAATTATACCACATGTATCCAAATAAGATATAAATGGACCCCCATATTCAGTACCGTTATCACTCCGAAGAATTTTAACAGATGCATTAAACTGTGTTTGGACCATGTGATGAAAAGATTTAAATCGCTCGAAAACTTCACTTTTCTGTTTTAGAAGATATACCCAAGTAAGCCTAGAATAACAATCAACAAAGACAACAAACCATCTATACCCATCATGTGTAGGATGTCTGAATGGGCCCCAAACATCAGTATGAATAATAGAGAATAAAGTAGAACTTCGTTTATTCCTGGATGGATAAGATGATCTTTTATGTTTGGCTAATTCACATGGTTCACAGAAAAAATCTTCCTTCTTACAGTGTTTTACTAAGGTAGGAAATAGATGTGTTAAAACACCAAACGATGGATGACCTAACCGTCTATGCCACTGATACAAAGATTTAAAAGCAGAATTTAACTTGGATGACACCTGATAAGTTGAGGGAGAAATAGAATTCCCTTCCATAACATAAAGTCCATCTACCACTTTACCATTGCCAAGGACCTTGCCTGTCGCCAGATCCTGAAATACACAGTGGGAGGAAAAAAAGGTTACTGAACAATTAAGTTTCTCAGTAATACGTTGAACAGATAATAAGTTTGATGTTAAGGAGGGAACATGTAACACATCAGATAGTGGCAATGATGATGAGAGGCAGTGAGAAGTGCCTTGTCCATGAACAGGTACAATAGCTCCATTGGCAACACGAATATTGCCTGTTTCATCAATATATGTTTCTAGGAGACTAGAATTTCCAGTCATATGTGCTGATGCTCCGGAATCAATAATCCATGAATTATGACATTTATCGGAGGTAAAGTGACAAGGTGTACCTGCATGAGCAGAATTAGCTGTAGGTGGAGTGGTGTTCATTTGTGACATTAATTGCCGGAGGGTGTTGACCTCTGAAGCAGTCATCGTTCCTGTTGAAGAATAAGACTCACATTCTGATGCAGCATGATGAGCACTAAAGGGAATTCCTCTACCCGTGCTTCTGCCAGATGAGACACCACGGTAACCACCTCGGCCACGCCCTCCTCGTCCTCGAATTCTGAGATGAGGGTGCAGGATAAAACACGTTTCACGAGTGTGATTTAACTTCTTGCAGTAGTCACATTGAAGACTGGATCTTTCACCCATTAAAGCCATTGGTACCTGTGCAGGTTGTTCTGGCTCAGATTGCTGAACATTTCCAGTTAAGAGGGCAGATCGTTCAGAAGAGACGACTGGAGCCATACTTTGCTTTCGACTTTCCTCTAACCTGACACGACCATAGGCTTCTTCCACAGTAGGAAATGGAACTTGTCCAATAAGTTGATTTTTTATTGAATCATACTCATCAGACAATCCATCAAGAAACTTCATCACTTTTTCTACAGTCATCATCTTTTGATATTTTTCTTGATCTTCAGCATGTTTACACTCAAATATAGTGTAATGTCCCAATTCGCTCCATAATGATGTAAGCTCAGAATAATACTGAGCTAATGTGTGGCTTCCCTGAGCCAATGCCCACATCTTCCGTTTGATCTCAAATTGCTTGGCTACATTTCCGGAGAAGGAATACGTCCGAGTGAGAGAATTCCACACTTCTTCAGCGGTATCAATAAAGATATATGTTTTCCGAATATCAACCTCCATAGAGTTAGATAGCCATGAACACACCATGGCATTTTCAGATTCCCAATCATCGAAACTAGTATCACTTTCCAAAGGTTGTTTGGCTTTCCCATTGATATATTTCATCATTCTATGAGATTTAAGTGCCATTGTACAAGCTTTTGACCATTCCAAAAAATTTTTTCCGTTAAATTTAGGGCTTACATACGGAGTACTATGAAATCCAGATTTCATGCTACTTGTAGCACTACTTTCGGATGTATTATCTAACACCCTACTACTGGATGTATTATCTAAAACTTCCACCATTTTATATTAAAATAGAGTAAAATTCAATCAATACTTATTGAACTTTATATAATAATATCTACTGCTATCTATCTATATATATATAGTAGTTTATAGAGACTAAGTAAGGCCCAGTAGATCAAAAAACAGCAGAGAACAAAAAAACTCTCCGAAGGCAGACAATAATTTTGACAGAAAAACAAAAAACTGCTCAGATTCAAGAGATAGTACCACTGTTGGGTTCGGATTTTAGAGGAGAACAAGAGTCCCTGAAGAAGTTTCTACAAAAAACGATCGGGAGAGGCCTCACGCGCCGGCGCGTGAGCGCGTGTGGCGGCTCGGACGCGCGTGCGGCGGCGCGTGAGGGCGCGTGGGAGGCCTGTTTTCCAGTTTTCTTTTTTCTGTATTCTCCTCTTCTCCTGCTCTTTCCAGTGATATGCTTATATTTGTGTTTTGATGTGTTTTGAAAAACGATTTTTTTGACAGGAGAGGCAGGCTGCTGTTTCTGGGTTTGTTTCTGTTTCTGGGTTTGTTTGTTTGGTTTCTTCCTTCTGTGTTTCCCTAGGATTTCACATGCTCTGATACCATCTTAACGATATAGTAACAATAGTATAGAGAGTAATATAGAGAGAATAAGAGTTTATAGAAGAAGAAGTTCTAATATATTTGTGTGTGTTACAAGAGCTGTGGTGCTAAGTATATATAGCCTAATAAAAACACTTCTACGTAACTGATTACATCATGTAAACACTGTAGATCCTAAGACTTTACTGTAGAACATCTGACTAAGTTTAACATCCTTCTTGACACATACACATGTATATCAGGTACACAGCTCCTAATAAACCCAGGTATTCATTTACTAGAGTTCTTTCAGTTAGATTTTTCCAAACTAGTTTTACTCGGCATCACTTTTCCTGAGAATACTTGTCACCTGATAAATGGTAGTGTTCTAGTTTGTACCTACTTAATATATGTTGAATTTGATAATACGAAAGTTCTGCATTGAGCGGTGCTTCTTCTTTATGTGAAGATGGAAGCCGCAGAGTATATGCTGAGGTAGTAATAGTAGCCTTGTGGTTCAATTTTAAATAGAAAATTACTCCTTTCCTAATATGGAGAGGCAAAAAAACAGAGACAGTAGAAGGCGATGAAATGTGATCAACTTTGTTTTTAACTATTTTAAGAATTGAGCACGTAACTTGGCAAAAAAAAGAATTTGGAAATCGTAAGATAAATGAAAAGTGGGAACTGTGAATAGTGTGAAAATTGAGATGTGTAAATCACAATTGCATAAATAATCTGGGGTTTGCCATTGGACAATAATTTTGGGATCGAGGGAGTATTAACTTTTAGTTGTAGATTTGGGTTGCTCTAGTAACTTGCCAACCTTTGAAACTAATCTAACCTGTAATTTTGGTATGCAAGAAACTTTTAGTATATACAGTATGTACTTTCACTTCACTGAAGGTTGTACTTGGTGTGGTGGTCAAGTGTCTACCTGTTATGTGCTCCATCACTGATTTGAACCTTGGAAGCAACTTCTTTATGAAAAATATGGGTAATGGTGCATACATTGGGACCTTGATGATGCCAGATGCGCACTGTGTACAAGCTTTATTATGCTCTCATTCGCTGCCCTAACAGTTTACTTCCTTTTTTTCTTTAATATAAAGGAAACCGTTACCTGAATCGATAAAGTCCACTTTGGAGGAGGGAATAAACCTGTACAGGCTTCACTCTAACAGACATGGAAGGTTGGTGCCATTGTTATCTGTCTTACTCAAGTTTCTTTAATCATGTCTTTTCCATTATTTTGCCAAATCAGGATTAAGCATTCTTACATAATTGGTATAACCTTCTTTTATATCTTCTTAGATATGCATTGTCATACTTTTGACTGTCTTTTAGGTAAAAATGATATGCACTGGTTGATTAAAGCGAGGCTGTAATAAGAATACGTATCAGGGATAGTACTGTTTGTACTTCTTTGTATAGATGTTACGGCCTTACGGGGCTGTTACTTGATCAACAGTTCTCGTCCTATATAGGATTAAGGCTATACCAGCATATCGCTACTGCTGAACAAGTTCAAAATCCAACCTTTTCCCAGTGTTGCAACTCGTCTTTTTTAATTTTGTGATATATAATATGCTATATGTTGTAATCGGAATTGATATCCAATTCTCATCATTCTCAGCCAAGATCTTAAGCGTGACATACGGTTTTCAAATTTTGTTTGATGTATATAGTTGGTTTAAATCTTCTAATTTTAGTTAGTATATATCTTTGAGTTTTAAATTGTAAGAATTGATGCCGTTGCAATGGGTGCTAAAATAATTTTGGTTTTCATATATTCGTAATGGAAATTCCATATTCTGAAGCCTCTCCTCTAATGATTTTGCCTCTTCGCTCAGATTGGACTCCACCAAAGGAACATACGCACAAGAATGGACTAAATGGGAGAAGAAATTACGAGATATTTTATTTGGAAACGCGGAATATCTCAATTCTATTCAGGTCGTTATTTTGCTTATTAGTAGCGATACTATGGTTCATAACACCACTTTAATTGAAACCATACGACATTGTCTACGCATGGCTTCGCAACTGAACGAGACCTTGCCCAGACAGTAATGCAAGAATATATTGGAATAAAATGTAAAATTCATGTACTAAAAGTTAATAAGAAAAATATGTACATGCACTAGTGGTTTGCTATTAATTTATCTACTCGCGATTATTATGTACTTAGGTAATTATGAATGCCTTACCTCCAAACAGACGCTTTCTGGTGAGTGGCATTGCAACCATGGCCACAACACATAACTGTTTCATGATGGACCTGTATATTGTAGAAGTTTATTGTTGCAATAAATATCAATACTGTACACACAATTTCTATTTTTCGTTACAGGTATCTATTGCACCTGACAGCATGCAGATATAAAATATGATTATTAGAGTTTTCTGGAACAATAGAAGTATTAGATAGCGTCTTAGCATCACTAACTTGCTTTTCATGAATGGAAACATTGATTAATTTAGCTTAGTATTCATCCCTTTGATCTATCTCCCTAGGATATTTTTACTTCTCTTCATAACAGGAATGCATTATTATATAATGTTATGTCTATGGGTTATTGCTGAATGATTATTACAACGTCGAGCATGTCTTCTGTGTTTGCAGGTTCCATTTGAGTCTACAGTTAAGCAAGTATTGCAACAGCTAAGAAGCATTGCGAAGGGAGATTACACAGCACCAACTACACCGCCATCTACAGAGAAAAGGAAGTTAGGGAGCATTGTATTTGCAGCTGTTAATCTCCCTGTTATGGACATACAAAGTCTTCTTCACAATGTAAGTGCTTGGTTTGCTTCTTTTGGTTGGCGAACTTTTCTTGTAGTACTCGATTGTTTGTTGTAGTGAACTATATTTTTCTTTATTTTCTTATGTGTGCGTGTGGGATGCATCTACTGTGTTTAGATTGAACTAAGTTTTTTCTCGGGATGCATCTACTGTGTTCAGATTGAACTAAGTTTTTTCTCAACTGTATGTTGAATCATGAATGCAACTTTTGTCAATCTTGTGTGCCAAGACATATGGTTTGTGATTAAAGGTTAGATTCTTGGCACCTTCACTCGACTGCCTGATTATTTTGTGAAGAATTTTAAGTAATTTAGGGTGTGTGCATCTATGTTTTTAATCCCTTTTTATTTGCCTTAATAGTTTAGGAAAGGACACATTACATTTTAGTTGCCTGCATCCTTTTTAGTAGTTGAGAAATAAACATAATGAACATAAAGATAATTAGGTTACTGATTGGTTCATACCTAATTAGGTAGGAATAAAAACTTAGGTATTTCCTTGACTGTTCTATGTTTTTCTATCCTTGCCTTGTTTGCTCGACAAGTGAGATATCTCTTGATTACACTTAAAACTACCAGCAAATGGATTAAAATGATCCAGAGAAATGTGTCCTAGTTTCCTTTCGATTTTTGCAACTTTATATGTATTTAGCTTTAATTTATTCGGGGAATTAGATTTCATAACGTACACTGGATTAACCCTTGGTGATATCTTAATATTTCTACAGTTGGGTGAGAAGAATCCAAATGTTGAAGCTTTCTTCAAAGACAAAAATACGGCTATTAGCCTTAAAAAGGCTCATTTGACTCTTGCTCACAAGAGAAGTCATGGAGTTATTGCTGTAGCCAACTATGGATCAGTTCTCCATCAAAATGTCCCAGTGGAAATGACTGCTCTATATTTCTCAGATAAATTGGCTGCTTTGGAAGGACGTCCGGGTTCATCTTCTGATGGTGAGAAGGTAACATCAAAGAACGCATGGCCCCATGTCACATTGTGGACGGCTGAAGGGATTGCAGCCAAGGAAGCTAACAATTTGCCACAGCTATTTTCTGAAGGGAAGGCTACTAGAATCGAGATCGATCCACCCATTACAATAACTGGCACTGTAGAATATTACTAAAACGACTTTCATTAATGTCAATCAACCTTCCATGCTGCTTGTGTAAAGTAGCAGTGCATTAAGAAATCTTGTAGGAGAAGAAAATGAGAGATGTATATCCGGCATATATTCTGGTAGCAATAGAAAGGAAAACATAATTTTTTGGTTGGAACAACCGTTCTATTTCCTCATTTGCAATGTTTTTGCTCTTTTTTGTCTAATTTGTATTGTTGATCACATTACATAAATTGCATATAAAAATCATAGTAGATAGTTTTGCAAGCCCCCTGTTTTTTCAGTGCGGCAAGCGTTTCCTTGAGAAAACTGAAGTCATAAAAGTTTAATACCGTAGATGTTTATTATTCTCATGGTCTCCCATATACTCCTGGAGATGTTCAGTATTCTCACAATCTCCCACGTACCACTGGAGCGATCTTCCATTAAGCAGATTTCATTTTAATGTTAAGGCGTTGTGTTATTGATTATTGCTATTCATAGTAACAGAGGGATGTAAATGGCCCTCTAGTCTGATTTATAGATATGGGTCGTTGGTGGTATATAAGAACTCCCAGATCGATTGGACCTATATTTTCAAATATTGTAATAATGAAGTCATATATATATATATATGTAGGTCGGTGGTAGATATTAAATTAGCAAGTCTCATCTCAGAATTTTGGATACCGGAGTACTAGTTCTCATCTTGGAATCGAGCTATTGATTCCTTGGCAAGTGGCAACACCATGTTCAATATAGCATCTTTTCGCGTTATTTTTGCTTCGGTTAATATCTTGGGATGTTGGAAGGAAAAAACTGAAAGTATGTATGAACCAATTTCTAATTTACAACACATAAGTGCTGGATAAACTTGTTCAAAATGTTAAACGAAGAAAGTGCAAATGAGCTTTTCGTCCATACAAACCTGATTTACTTAGCACCCAATTGTCTTGTCTGGGGTATATTAGAATAAATAACTTATAATTTAAACTGGAAAAGTATCTAAGTAAATTATTAATTATAAATTATTTATGAATTTAGATAATTTTGTTTGTAAGTTTGTGATGTATTTGGTAAATTAGCAACTTTTAATACATTAGAATAAAGGGATCTTTATTTTCAAGAGTGCCTATTTGGATTTTTTTGTAAAATTACAATTATATCTTAAAACACATCAATAATACTATTATTAATTTTATTATACTCAAAAATTTCATTAGAAAAAAGTCTAACTCTTATTTTTCCTTTTCTCCATTTTAATACGCCAAAGCAAAGATTTGTGAAGTGAGTCGTGCAGAATAGTTAAATAATTATCTTGGGACACTGGAAGAAAAAACCTGAAAGTACATATGAACCTGAATAAACCCGTTCCGAATGTTAGCCAAACAGCCCAATGAAAGTGCAAACGGGCTTTTTGTCCATATAAGCCCGATTAACTAAGCACCCAAACACGTATTAACGGGCTTTTAGCTCATATAAACCCGATTAAGAGGCCGTTTGTCAACGACGGCTTAAAGCTAAAAATAGTTTTAAGTCGTTTTTGCTGTGTTTGTGTACCATGGCTTTAAGCCGGCTTTAAGTTAAAAAACGGATTTAAGCCATAAGTTCCATTTAGGTACTTATGACTTATGGATTTTTTTTATTTTTTATTTTTTTTCACAATTCTTGTAAAACTTAAATATCATGAATTTAAATTTTTTTAAAGTTAAATTTCACTTTAAGCTAAAATTATTAAACCCCCATTTAACTTTAAGTAAAATTACTCAAACACTTTCCTTCAACTTAAAGTAAACAACTTTGAGGGTGTTTGGGGTTGTTTAAAATAAGTTACTTTTGACTTAATGGAGGTGTTTTTAACTTAAAGGAGAAAGTGAAGTTGTTTACTTTAAGTTGAATGAAAGTGTTTGGGTGATTTTACTTAAAGTTAAATTGAGATTTAATAATTTTGACTTAAAGTGAAATTTGACTTAAAAAAAATTTTAAATTCATAATATTTAAACTTTACAAGAATTGTGAAAAAAGAAAAAAAAAAACTCCATAAGTCATAAGTCAAAAGTACCTAAATGGAACTTATGACTTAAAACAGTTTTTTAACTTAAAGCGGGCTTAAAGCCTCATTTGCCAAACAGTTCGAAATCAGCTTAAAGCCGGCAAAAGCAATAAGCAGTGTTGCCCAAACGGGCTCTTTACCTTCTCCTTTAAGTTAAAAATACACCCATTAAGTCAATAGTAACTTATTTTAAACAATCCCAAACACCCTCTAACTTAACACCCAAACAAACACTATCTTGGGATGTTGGAAGAAAAGTTGAAAATACGTTTAAATCGACTTTTAACTTACAACACATAAGTGTTGCATAAATCCGTTCAGAATGTTAGCCAAACAGTCCAACAAAAGTGCAAATGGGCTTTCTGCCCATATAAGCCCGATCAACTTAGCACCCAAAGGGTTAGTAATTCATATAAATAATAACACTATTTAATAAAAAAAATTATAAAATTTTGAGAAAATCAGCCATACTTTTGTTGCTGAGAGTGTAGTATCTTTAATCTTGAACAGATAAATACCAATATAACAAGCACATTATTACCGGGACCATACTGTTAAATCACAAATAATTTGTAACATACACAAAACAAAGACTACCTGCAAAAGATAAAAACTGACCAATTCAAATCTACAGGCAAGTTAACTACTCCAAAACAAAGACTATATCTACCAAATGTATGAGCTTTTCATTAGCATGACATTTTGAGGTTTCAGAAATAGCTTGGTGCAAAGAAAAATTAGCTTTGGTTGCAACAACTCAATCCCGCACCCTTCCCTGCGATACACATAGCCATTATACTTGAAACAATGTAGTCTACCAAAAAAACGCCAGCGCCTCTCAAAGATACCACCAATATACTTGCAATGCCCATTTATAAGGCAACTCAAATTGTGTCGTAGTTCAAAATAGGCAGTACTGCTGTCGCCTCGCCATCAATAACAAGTAGTTCTCCATTATTTTTGAAGCATTTGGTTGAAAACTTTGTGCTGCACCATTGACCAAGTAACAAAGTCAGTAAAAAGTAATCAATCCCCTTTACTACATAGCATATGTCTGGTTTTTAAGTCTTTTGACGTGATTGAGCTTACATGAATTTGTTTTTGACTTCTCTTATGCTAATTGCAGTTATGTCACCAGCAATCACTTCTCCAACATAGACAGGTAATTTGAAGTGAATGTTTTGAGAAACATAAATAGCTCGAGGCTACAAAATTCAAACATTTGTATTATTAGCCAAGCCCGAATCTTGCCAACAAAATAAGTATGCAACAAGAAATAATTTACTATTTTTATCGAAGTCAGCAAATTAACAATATGAAAGTAATCACACGTAGGAGGAAATAATATTTAAAAAAAAAAACAAAAACAAAACATGCACAAGTCCTGAGCTATGTGAAGCGTAGAAGTTTGATATTAGAAGACTAGTAGAATAGTAAGAGTTACTTATGAAGAACATTTAAATAAATTTGAGATAACAAAGGCTTTTCCAGGGTCAATCCATGCGTGCGTGTATAAATAACATTACTATATAAAATTCAAGCTACAATGTAACTACATATATACAAATCAAAATCTGCAAATTTGGATGCAGCATATGTGATTCTGCTTCTCCCTGAACGCTGTTCAAAATTCCAGGATATGTCAATGTCCATTTCACGACAAATAAAGGAATTGAAGAAAAATAAGCGGAGGGGTGTGAGTGTGTGACATTATGTACAGAATGCTGTTTGGTTTATATATGCTGTCTTTGGTATGGGGTAACTGGAATTGGGAGGGAACGGAATGAAATCTGTACTATATTACAGGTAAATGTTTATAATTTTCATTCTTCCTCCATTCCGTTCCTAGCAATCAAAATTAGAGCTCAAAGCACCAATTTGACAAGGAATGCTCAATTCTCCTTCCTACTCATTTTCCTTAAAAACTTCGTCATAAAGAATCTACTCCCTTGTTCCTATCCACTCTTCCGTTTACCATCCTTTCTTTAAACCTCAATTTTTGTTCACAATTTTTCATTCCCTTCATTCAATTTGTCTTGAACCAAACGGGGCATAAATATTTAAAAAAAAAAAAAAAAAGTCAAGACACTGCAGCACATTATAAACCCTCAAAAGGAACTACTCAAATACCGCATTACTTCATATTGCCTCGTTTTTCTCAGGGACATATCATAACTAATGCATAAACTACCAATTGTCCATTTCTCATTTCCAACTACACATCACAAATCACATAACTACCCACCTCAAATTCTTCTATACATTTTCAATTACTTTAAAAGAAAATCAAAAAAATTAGGAAAAATATGATGACTTACAAAATGAGAAGCGATGATTCTGGGAAATAAAGAAGCAACAAGCAAGCCATGAACAAGCCTATCTTGAAAGCCAGCAGCTCTAGCAGACTCCGAATCAAAATGTAGAGGATTTGAATCACCACTCACTTTAGAATATTCAAGAACGTCTTTATCTGAAAATACCCTTGTTTCTTTTAAAATGTCTCCAACTTTAAGTACAGAACAAGGGGCTAAAGATGAACTGAATCTTGGACATAAGAACATGCTGCCACTCAAAATCTTGTGTTTCATAATTGTAAATTTGGTTAATTCTTAAATACCCCAGACCCTTTATGTTTGGTTTGACTTTGATGGTTAAAATTTATGTGTTTGTGTTGCAAAAATGTTTGACACAAGTTAGAGCCTAGAGGTTATATACATGAGTGCGTGCAATGATAAAAGAAAATGCGTTGCTAAAGCCCAAAATCAAAAATCCTCAACCCCGTTGATTTTTAGAATTCTATTTATCACTATAAACTCTTTTTAAATGCATCTCCCTCCGTCCCAACCAATTCTTTACATTTCTTTTTACACTTTCTGGCACGCATTTTAAGGTGTATTTTAAGGATAGTTCCATAACTTATTTTTAAAATTTTCTTTTTTTTTTATAAAAATATATACATTATATTTTTATACAAAAAAAGAAAATTTTAAAAATAAATTATGAAACTACCTTTAAAATGTGCCTTAAAATGCGTGCCAAAAACATCATTCTGAAATGTAAACAAATCAATGGGACTGAGGGAGTATATTTTATAATGAATCAGCTGATAAAATAAATATTATTATAAATCTTAAAAATACATTTGTTTTTAACAGAATATACGGAATATACTTACATGTTTGTATAACAAAGATGAAGAAGAAAGTGTTTTATTGAAATCTATACTATATTATAATAAGCGAAATAGGGTATAATTTGTAGTTAGTTACCCCCTTATTTTTGGTTATCCCCTTATTTTTGGTTATCCTCATTCACAACCGTTAGATCTTCAATTCAAATAGATCATGACCGTTAGATACAACAATATTAAAAGTTGAATGTCTAAGGTTCGAATCCCGCCAACAACATTTTAATATAAAATTAATACTAGATTATGTTATATAGAAAGGTTGAAGGTTCGATTCCCACCAACAACATATTAATTTAAATTTAATACTAAACTAAAAATAATGTTTAAAATATTATATATACTAAACTATAAACAAATTAAAAAAATAAAAATAACACGTGCCTTGCACGGGCTATAAGCTAGTGAAAGTTAAAAAAGAAAATACACCAACATTCAGTATTTATACAAATTGACAATTCAGCAAACAGAATAACAAACTAAGTCAAACTAGGTCCACAAACAGTTGACTAAAGCCTTATTTATTTGAGCTACTAAAGCAAAATTAATAGTGGCCTTGTATTGAGACTTCTTGACCACTGTTGTATTGTTTGCTAAAGCTTCAATACTGATAGCTTCATTGTCTTCATTACTATTATTACGCCCCCCACAAGTTGGAGATACACAAGGATTGTGAAAACCCAACTTGGAGCAAAGAAACCAATGTGATCGACACCCAAGCGCCTTAGTGAAGATATCTGCTAGTTGGTATTTTGTTGAAATCTTGATAGGCAAAATGGCTCCAGTATTCACTTTCTCTCGAACAAAATGACAATCAAGTTCAATGTGTTTGGTGCGAGCATGTTGAACAGGATTAGAGGCAATATCAATGGCTGCCTGATTATCACAAAAAACAGGAGTAGGCTTAGCACAATCAACTAATAAATCTGCAAGAAGATATTTAAGCCACATAATCTCTGTAGTGATAGTAGCTAAAGCTCTGTATTCAGCCTCTGCATAACTCATAGAAGTAACAGTCTGCTTTTTAGCTTGCCAAGAAATCAAAGTTGTGCCTAACTGCAAACAGTATCCAGTGACAGAACGACCAGTAAAAGTGCAACCACCCCAATCACTATCACAAAAACCTTGTAAAGACAGATCATTAGATGCTGGAAAAACTAAACCAAGACTAAGAGTGCATTTCAAATATCTGAGAACTCTCAAAACTGTAGATAAATGCTTAGCCCTGGGATTATGCATGAATTGACTCAAGAGATGAACAGAGAAACTGATGTCAGGTCTGGTAAAGGTTAGATATAAAAGTTTATCAACTAAACTTCTATAGAAAGAAGGATTATCAAGAACAGGACCTGATTTATCAAAATCATAGATATTAATGTTCTATCTAAGGGGATAGAAAGAGGTTTAGCAGAAACCATATCAGCAGACTCAAGCATGTCTAGGATAAATTTCTTTTGACTAAAAAAAATTCCAGATTCATTTCTAGCAACCTCCAAACCCAAATAATATTTTGCTTCTCCTAAATCTTTAATCTTAAACTCATCATGTAAAGCAGCCTTTAGTTCATTGATCATAAGAATGTTATCTCCAGTCAACAAAATATCATCAACATATATGACTGCAACAGTAAACAAAGAACCCTTCTTGTATGTGAACATTGAATAATCTGCCAAGGACTGAGTAAAACCAAAATCTAGTAAAAAAGTTGCTAATTTAGCATTCCATTGTCTTGAGGCTTGTCTGAGTCCATATAGGGATTTAATCAATTTACAAACCAAGTTAGAGGAATTAGGAGGCAACTTATAACCAGGAGGTATATCCATGTAAACCTCCTCATCCAAATCCTCATGCAAAAATGCATTGTTGATGTCTAGTTGAAAAACAGTCCAATTTTTAGAAGCTGCTATGGCAAAAACTGTTTTGACTTTGACACCCTCAGCCACTGGAGAAAAGGTATCATGAAAATCTACCCCAATTTGTTGTGTGTAACCCTTAGCAACCAAACGGGCTTTATACATTTCTATTTCCCCATTAGCATGGTATTTTATCTTGTAAACCCATCTACAACCTATGGTTTTCTTCCCTTCAGGCAAAGAAACTAAAACCCAGGTTTTATTAGCTTCCAAGGCATCCAGTTCCTTGTTCATTGCATCTATCCAATTAGGATCCAGAACTGCTTGAGCAAAAGTTTTAGGTTCCTTGTGTTTGATTATCTTATTCAAGAAAGCAGCATGACTAGGAGTGTAGGATTAAACAGAAAAGAACTAATGTAAAGGATATTTGACAACTGAATTAGTAGAAGAATAACCTTTATCAGTAACTCTGTAATCAGACCACTATTGTGGCCTTTATCTAGTTCTAGTGGATTGTCTCAATTGAGGATGAGAACCCTCAGAATCAATATTAACCAAAGAATCTGAGTCTGGTGGAAGATTATCCAGAAAATGATCATTAAAATTTGTATCGACAGGTGAAAACTGTGTTTGATGAAAAGTTGTATCATCAGATGAAATATGAGAAAGAGGAAGATCAATATCTGGAGATTGATCATCATTTGAAGAATGAGCAACAGGAGAAGACACTAAAACTGAAGGAGTATGGGATGAAATAACAGGTGTTTGAGCATCAAGAGTTTGGTCAACAGGATGAGTATTTTGATCAATAGGTGAAAAATGATCATGAAAACTTGTTGTCCAATGATGAAGGAAATATGGATCAGTTGAAGTAGCTGTGTGTGTGTTATTCAAAAAATGAAAAACAGATTCATGAAAAACCACATGTCTGGAAACAAACTGCTGTTTTGTATCTAGATTTAACAACTTATACCCTTTCTGCCCATGAGGATATCCTAAGAATACACATTTAACAACTTATATCCAAATTTATCTGGACTATGAATAGAAGCAAAACACAGACAACCAAACACTCGAAGCAAATTATAATCTGGAATGGTTTTATAGAGACACTCATAAGGAGTTTTGTATTGTAAAACAGGTGTAGGTAGTCTATTAATCAAATAAGTGGCAGTTAAAACACACTCCCCCCAGTATTTAATAGGCAATCCAGATTGAAAATGAAGGGATCTGGCTATTGACAACAACTTCCTATGTTTCCTCTCTACCCTACCATTTTGTGCAGGTGTATTGACACAAGAAGACTGATGAGAAATGCCCTTGTCCAGAAAAAAAGTTGATAAAGAGTTATTAAAAAACTCTGTACCATTATCACTTCTAAAACTCTTAACAGTGGTATGAAAATGATTACTGACATAAGCAATGAACCAAGTAAGCTGATAAAATACGTGCTGTTTGGTTGGGAGTAAGAAAGTCCAGAGAGCCTTAGAATGATCATCTACTATGGTTAAGAAATACTTACAACCATTATAAGTTTCATGTGAATAAGGACCCAATAAATCTATATGAAATAGATCAAATATATGGGCAGCATGTGAAGAACTAAGCACAAAAGGAAGTTTAGTTTGCTTAGAAATAGGACAAATAGGACAATTCTTATTATCCTTATCATTAACCAAACCAGAGATAGAATCAATTTTATGAAGAACTGGACTTGAAGCATGTCCTAATCTCATGTGCCAAATGAAATTAGACATTTTATGAGAAACAACAGTATTGCTTATAACAGAGGGAGTAGATGAATACTTGAGAGAAGAAACATCTAAATGATATAACCCAGATTGCAATTTACCAAAAGCTAGAACATTCTGAGGACTCTGTGCCTGAAAAATACATTTATCAGAATCAAAAGTCACTGTGCCCCCTGTGTCTATAGACCACTAAGGTATAGAAAACAGATTGTAACTAAAACTAGGCACTAGCAAAACATTGAAAATATGAAACTGATCACTAAACTTGATAGATCTTACATGAGTAACTAAGATGGTATCACCAGTAGGCAAGGCTACTTGAATAAGATCACCTAAAGCAATTATATCAGTTAAAATCTCAGGTTTACAACACATATGGTCTGTTGCCCCTGTGTCTATGAGCCAAGTGTCTGCATAGGTATTAGCAAGAACAGAGTTTGAAATAGAGATCACCATACCTGCCATATGATCTTCAGGCCTTTTAAAAGACTGATTCATTCCAACAAACATATTCATCATTTTGTTCAGCTGTGAGATTTGCTGCTGCATTTGCTCCATTTGATCTCCAGGTTTAGACTCTGAAACAGGCTCAGAACTCACTTGATTTGCTTTAGGTAAGTTCCTAAAAATAGAAATCTGAGAAGGAACTTTATCTTTCTTCTTTTAGTTGGGAGGATAACCAATAAGCTTGTAACAATTTTCCTTGGTATGTCCATTAAAATTGCAATAAGAACATTTGAGTCCTGTCTTCTTTTGATTAGAAGTAACTGGAGCATTCTTTGTCCCTGTGAATCTCTTCAATTGACTTGCAATATTGGTATTATCAGAAGAGCTAACCAATGAATTCACAAAAGGATTAACTCCTGTTACCAAAGTATTATAGCCTTGTGTTAGTGGACTTTATGTCCACTAAATACGTTCCATTTTGGCTTAAATTGACCGCTTGTACCCGAGTGTTTAGTGTCTTTTTATGTGTTTTCTTGTTTTTAGTGTGCAGAGTATCGTTTGAGGAATAAGGTGGTGCAATTGCGTGTTTCGGATGCATTAGAGCTGGAAGTGTCGAGGACTGAGATAGCATGTCGGCCAGGAAGCATATCGGAGCACTGTGCAGCAGCCAACAAGAGGAACGAAGCGAAATTGAAGTTCTGGACAGGGGGGCCAAGCGCGCCCGCGCCTGTATAGAGCGCGCCTGCGCCCTGGTGGACTGAAGAATATTAATTTCCTGTTGTTGGGCTTGCTCGGAAGGACCGGTTCGGACAAGATGTGCAGCCTTGTGTCTTGGAAGCCCAGTTTAGTATGTACTATTGGGGGAAAGCCCTAATTATCACAAAGTATCGTATTATTCTAAAGGTGGATTTTTAGAGAGAGAGAGAAGAACCATTGGGAGAGCATCAAGCTTTTTGGATATTTCCTAGTTTTCCTTTCATATTTGTAATCTCCTATTGCGTTGAATGCTCGGTTATTTTCGTATACTCTTTTACTACTCTTGTTTGGTTTATCGTATTTCTTTTTCAATCATGTTTACACTTGAACCCATGATGGCGATTAGGTCGATTATGGGCTAAGTCGTTATCATGGGATTTTAATGGATTTTTCTATGGATTCTAGTAATTAAGTGTTTTTTATGCCTTGGTGTGTGATTGATTGTATTGATTTCCTAGTATGATTACGCTTATTCGTTATAGGTGAGTCGCGAACACATGTTATTGTTTGTTTAATCCTGGTGAATACGAAAGTGGATCTAGGGTTTAGAACAATTCATGCTAGCATAGGTTTTTGCATGCGAAGAACATGTATTAATTTGTGGTGTAATTCTAACCGTCTTGCACTGACTATGTGGTTTTATGGATGCTTGATTTTTAACCGGTATGTGTTCAATTGCTATAGACATATAGGAACTACGCATATTTGGTGACTACTTGACTTCTATCAATTGTGGATGATCAGTAGGATGGTATATGCGCAACGAAAGTTGGTGTGTATCAGCTTAGTGCATCTAATCAGTAATCAAACCTGTCACATGCGAGGCTAAAGAGGCATAAGATTCTGGATGAAGTGGTTAATGAAGTTGAAATCCCATGTTTGTTTAATATAAGTTAATCGTTCAGTTATTCTCTCGTAATTTTCATAGTTGATAATTAATCATTAGTTAATTAAAACCAAATTTGTGATTGTCTTGGCAGTGAGTGTAAATCATAAGCTGGTGTATAAGTGAACTAAAACGAACAATTCAAGTCTCTGTGGGAACGAATTCTATTTACCCTGTATTACTTGTTGACCACGTTCTCTTGCGTGAATAAGTGCGAACAAGTTTTTGGCGCCGCTGCCGGGGACTCGGTTCATTGTTTGTTTAGTTTATGTTCTTGTCATCAATTTGGATTAAATTCACTGACTCAGACGTTTTTATCACTTACTTACTTTTGGGTTTCTCAGGTACTATCTTGAGCGTGTATGCGTACTCGTTCTCAAGTTCGTGAAGAGAATCTGGAAGGAAAGGAGCGAGAAGAGGAATTAGTGGAAGAAGTTGAAGAAGAGTTGGAAGTTACTGAAGAAATGGCAGATAACAAGGCGCTGAAGGAATATTCTCAGCCCAAGATTAATGATATTCAGTCAAGTATTGTGCGGCCGGCTATTGCTGCAAATAATTTTGAGATCAAGCCGGGCACGATCCAAATGGTCCAGAACTCAGTCCAGTTTGGGGGTTCACCTGTTGAGGACCCTAACATGCACATCAGAGATTTCATCAAGATATGTGACACCTTCAAAACCAACGGGGTTTCTGAGGACGCTATCAAGCTAAGGTTGTTCCCATTCTCTTTGAGGGACAAGGCAAAAAGCTGGTTGCATTCACTTCCAGCAGGTTCCATCACTACATGGGAAGATCTGGCACAAAAATTCTTGACTAAATTCTTTCCTATGGCAAAGACTGCTGCCATGAGGAATGCTCTTACACAATTTAGTCAGCATTCTGGTGAATCACTGTGTGAAGCTTGGGAAAGGTACAAGGAGATGCTTCGGAAATGTCCTCATCATGGGATGCCAGATTGGATGGTCATCAGTGGTTTTTACAATGGGTTAAGCCATTCTCGAGCAATGCTCGATGCAGCTGATGTGTCAAATTATACCTAACCGCAAGCGCACGGTGTCTATTGCTAGTACAGATGGTAAGCGGGTCGAATCCACAAGGAGACAGGTTTTACTAATTCCTTTTCAGTTATCGTTAATTGTTTCAAGGGTCAGACGAATATTGGAGAATATTAATTAACTAATTAAACAAGATTAAAACTAATTAAACAGATGATAAACAAATTATTTAAAACCTAGGGCAATCAGGTCCACCATGCTTACACAATTGGCTCTTAAGCTAAAGCAATCAATGTGATCCTATAACTAGAGTATGTTAATCTCTTTCAAGCATTAACACTCTCGAAACATTCAACACAATTAACCACTTTTAGTAATTCAATCAATCAGGTAATTAGAGTCAAGTTAATCTCTTCCAAGCATTAACGCTCTCAGAAATCCAATGATGCTTCCGCACTCAAATTCAATTCTGCTAATCGTATGTGTGCCTCTAGTAAGTAAATCTCTCGATCTATACCCCTATTTGCATATAATTAATCCATGATATCGGACGATTACACAAATTAATGATTAAAACATATCAATCAGAATTAACCATAACCAATCAAACCACTATGAAAATCATGCCAATATTAGTGCAAACATGGCTTCCCTTTAAGCCCTAGAAATAACTACTCGCTAATAATTAAACAAGTAAAACAACTAGTAAAACAAGAAAACATAATTAAACTAATAAGAACAAAGAAAAGATTAAGAGAACAAAACCTTCAAACTTCAATGTTGTCACCCAAAAGAAGAGTCATGGTGTTTCTCTACATCTCCAACTAATAATAATAATCTACTCTAAACTATATTATCTGATCTAATATTACATCCTCTCATTACAATGGTAGGATGTGTTTAAATAGGCTCTAAAAGTCTTTCCCAACAAGAAAATACCAAAACAGAATTATAATAGAATTTCTGCAAGATACGTTTCCTAAACTGATTCTGTTTTTTAAGGAAAATTCGTGGCTGACTTTTCTTCAGATTTTATGGAACGTTCCAAACGTAATTGGACCTCTGGACCACCTTAGAATGATAGAGAATCTCGTTATCTTCGCGTGGACTACTTACGGGCCTCAAACGGACTTCTAGAACTCAAGATATGGCCAAAACAGTGTTAAACAGCCCGTGTAGCCCAATATTACGAATTTCCTTCAATTTTATCTCCAAAATAGCTCTTTTTGCTCCAAATCCTTCCAAGTTATGAATTCCTTATTTCCTACAATAAAACAATCAAATCTATTAAATAAAAATCCAAATCAATGCAAAACACAATAAATATGAGAATAAAATCATCTAAAATATATATAAAAATATATTCTATCAAACATCCCCACACTAAGCATTTGCACGTCCTCGGGCAAATAAGTGAAATAAAAACTAAGTCCTAACAAACATCACTTTCGTAGATGACACGATTGCATTGAGCATATGCAACAAGCCGTTAAACCCCTAGGCAACCCTAGTAGGACGAGTGTTGTCTCGTGAGGGTTTATAGTGAATATACCCACAAAATTCATCTAACCATGCAAAATATCAATGCTAACACAACACCACACACACAAGTCCTCTCATGCCACATCAACTTAAGAATCAAAGCAAACATACGATGTCTTGGTGTCAAAAGTGCAAGTATTCACGTAGTTTACTCAACCAACATGCAGAAGGTCATAAAAATTCATGTCAAGTGTAAAAATAGTTGGTAATCATGCTAAACCCACAAGAAATACATCTTTAAGTCTAAACCTGAGATCTCCTATGCCAAAACAAGTAATAACTCACCTTTCACTCAAAAACGAATATTCACTCAAGAACAAGGTTAAGTGTATCACTCAATTCCAACAAAATCATAAACACAACTTGACACTCGCAATCAATCTCACTCTCAACACAACATACATCACTGATGACAATCAAAAGGTCTTTATTCGGGTTGTAACGTGGGCTAGGGACCAGGTATGTCAAGTAAAGCTAAAACAGGTTAAATGTCAAAAGCTAGTACCCAACAATAATCATTATTCAATTCCCTTTCTATTAAAACCACAAATACTTCCCCACACTTGGATTTTTTCAATAACCCTTACATAATAACTTGACTAGTCGAATGAAGAAGGATCATACAAACATAAGAATGCTCTCAAATTTATTTATTTTTTTTCTCTTTTTTTCTATTTTTTTTTCTTTTTTCTGTTTTTTTTTCTGAGAGCTAAGGAATAAGCACAATGATCCATAGATATTATTATGAATTTCGACTAACAAGCATCAACCAAAATCAATATTCCCCAATGGTATGATCATCAATAACCCCCCCTTTTATGAACACCTTATTACTCCCTTAAGCACGATACTAACCTTTGACAATTTAGGTTCAAATTCAATGTAAGGCCAATAGAATAAAAAGGATAATGGCAAGTAATGTGGTGTGTCACCAAAAGAATAGGATTAAGCTCAACGGGTTAACTAATTGATCATGTTTAAAAGGTGTGGAAATATGGGAAATACGAGGTTAAACCTAAGTGCCTTTATCATCTCATCATCAAGTAATGTCATGCATTTCAAGAAAGATCTCAAGTAAGTGCTAGCAATGCAAACAACATGTGGACACTCAAGCAAACGAAAAATCATGCAAAATATATGCATATAGGCTCAAAACTCGTTTGGTCTGACAAAACATAATCAATCCCAAGTAACAAGACTCTCTAACGCACCTACTTGTACTCAAAGCATGGAAACCAAGTCATCTTGCACATATTCATGTCATTCTAATCACTTACAACATTCAATTAAGTCTACCAGCTTCAACTTGCTAGTGAAAGTGTGTGCACAAGAACAAAGCACGTCACTTCTCATACAAAAGCGTCAAGAACACAAGAATTCTACGCATGCATGGGTGTATCAAGCAAAATACAACAACTAATCAAATTGCATGGCTAGAATTATTTTTGGTATTTTTCAATTTTTTTTAATTTTTTTGAATTTTTGAATTTTATTTTTTTTGAATTTTACAATATATAATTTTTTTTGGATTTTTTTATCATTGAGAACTCATCCCCACACTTAAGTGGTTCATTGTCCTCAATGAACAAATATATAAAAGAAAAGAAAGAAAAATAAAGAAAAGAAAAAAATATATATATACAAAAAGATTCGTAAATAAAATACAAAAATAATAATAAAAAATAATTACAACAAATATACAAAGAAAGGAAGGTCAAGAATACTCCCCTAGTGCATAAGCATGAAGTGGCCTTTGAAAATATTGCAGAAGTATGTGCTTGCTCAAATTTAATTTCTGTCCAAGGCGCGCCTTACATATCCTTCCCCATCGCAACTCAACATGCTTGTTAGGCAAAAATCCCCTTTCTGTAGCAATACCCAACTCACAAGAAGCTCCACTAATAATCTCCAAGCAATAACACACCAAAAATAGCCCAATTTCCTACAATAATACAAAATCCCAAATTTACAAGATCACAAATTCGTAATAAAAATAAGATTAGAGAAGAGATAAACCAATTACGAATCAAAGAGGTGAACTTGCAATTAATTCCTCTTTATAATTGAATTTTTAGAGATTTAAAGAAGTAGAAGAGGAATTGGATTTGTATGTATAGGTGGGTATATATATAAGATGATGGAGAGGTTATAAAAAAAAATAAAAAAAATTAGGGTGTAGGAGAGCTTTGGGATGGTATGGAATTGATATATAACAAGAATAGAATTTAAGGATTGAAGGAATTTGAGTTGGGATAAAATTTGGGTGAAATTACAACAATTTTCGTGGAAAAATTAAAAAAATTCTGGGCAGAAGGGGAGAGTAACGCAGGCGCAACCTGCGTTACAGGTGCGCTGGACGAAAACAAGGGAGACACGCATGACGTGAATGCGTGTTAGGGGCAAAATTTATAATTTTTTTTCCATGTAACATCACATGTACACGGACAATACAAGCCTGGACAGAGATTTGTTGACGCGGGGTCCAGCACCTGGCGCAGTAGCGCGAGAAATTTTCTGTTTTTTTTTTGCACAACAGATTTTTTTTTATTTGCACAACAGATTTTTTTTTTTTTTTGCACAACAGATTTTTTTTTTTTGCACAACAGATTTTTTTTTGTTTTCCTACACTAATGCGTGGGTTGCCTCCCACGAAGCGCTTCTTTAACGTCAATAGCTTAACGTTACTCAAAATTACTCCGATGGAGGTGGAATATCCAATTTCTCGATCATAAACTCGCCACAACAAAAAGTATCAAGAGTGTTAGTGGTTGTCTTTATCCTGCAGAAAGTCTCCAAACAAGCATCAGTAAAATAAAATAAGTCATTAATAAGCAATAGAGAGAGTGCTTGTGCAGTTTTGGAAAACTTTGTGATAAAATAGCGATAAAATTCGACACCATGAAAATATTGAACTCCCTGGACATAAGGTGGAGGTTGTGGTGGTTGCTTTTCTTCACTCCTCACTTTCACTGGAGCCATTCGGACATCTTGGCTTATCACATCATTGGCTAATAAGACACTTCCATCTTCTCCCTCTTCTCGAGCTTGAAACGTAGGAGCCAATTTGTATGGATCCTCAACCAGAATTTGAGAAATATCATCTTGGACAATATTTGTTATCACATCAACCTTGAAATAAGTGTTCTTGAGCAAAGAAGCCTTGTAAGTAGAGGCTAGATCGAGAGCAAATTTATCAATACATGGTAGCTTAGGCACAGATTGTGGAAGAGAAACAACAACCATCTCTGTATTGCTTTCCTTTGTAGCCTCATCATCAGTCACATTGTTCTCGTTAGCAGCAACATCATTGATCTCATCATCGGTGGCATGCTCCTTCTCTTTATCAATGGCCTCATCATCAACATACATGGAGAAACTATAATATTCCTGATCGCTTGTGAGATTGATAGCAGTCAGGTTCTCTTCGGATCGGATAGATGATGATGGTAAATAGTCGAGCTGCCCTGTAGTAGAAGAGTTAGCCAACTTTGCAATTTGAGATTCAATCGCCAAACTTTGAGTTTCTAATTCTTGAAAACTCTTTAGCAGTTTACTCAAGATATCCCACATCTCATTTGTCTGATCAACTTGCACATCTACGCTGGGTTGAGAAACATGTAGATCTTCTTGTAGAGGAGGATATTGATATTCTTGATGTGGCGGCTGCTCATATGACTGATAATATTGTTGCTCAAACTGTTGTTGATTATGATATGAGAAATTTTGAGCACCATTGTCCTGGTAGTAGAAATCTGGTTGATTCACCCATTCTTGATCAAAAGTGTTTGAATACTGATTGTACCCATATCCTTCTTCAAAAGAATTCATTTGTCCCAACTGAGCACTCTGAGAATTATAGACATTGTAAGAGCATTCAAGACCAAAGTGGCCCTGCACACCGCAAATTTGACAAACGTTGTAAGTTTTAGGGGCCACTTGTGACATCTCATTGATACTCATTGGACGCATAGTGGGCTCTGTAGTCTTTGACATGGCAATCTCTCGAGTATGTGCCTCTACTAGGGAAGATAAGAATGCAAAAGTATCAACTTCACCCATTGCAAACCTGTAGACACTCAACAAAGCCAAGAAAACGAAGTAAAATTTGCCTCAATTGGAACAAAGGTTCCAACGAGACAATGGAAACAATCTAAACAACTAAATTAAAACCAATAGAAACTAGCTGTCTCCCCGGCAACGGCGCTCTTAAGCTAAGGCAATCAATGTGATCCTATAACTAGAGTATGTTAATCTCTTTCAAGCATTAACTCTCTCGAAACATTCAACACAATTAACCACTTTTAGTAATTCAATCAATCAGGTAATTAGAGTCAAGTTAATCTCTTCCAAGCATTAACGCTCTCAGAAATCCAATGATGCTTCCGCACTCAAATTCAATTCTGCTAATCGTATGTGTGCCTCTAGTAAGTAAATCTCTCGATCCATACCCCTATTTGCATATAATTAATCCATGATATCGGACGATTACACAAATTAATGATTAAAACATATCAATCAGAATTAACCATAACCAATCAAACCACTATGAAAATCATGCCAATATTAGTGCAAACATGGCTTCCCTTTAAGCCCTAGAAATAACTACTCGCTAATAATTAAACAAGTAAAACAACTAGTAAAACAAGAAAACATAATTAAACTAATAAGAACAAAGAAAAGATTAAGAGAACAAAACCTTCAAACTTCAATGTTGTCACCCAAAAGAAGAGTCATGGTGTTTCTCTACATCTCCAACTAATAATAATAATCTACTCTAAACTATATTATCTGATCTAATATTACATCCTCTCATTACAATGGTAGGATGTGTTTAAATAGGCTCTAAAAGTCTTGCCCAACAAGAAAATACCAAAACAGAATTATAATAGAATTTCTGCAAGATACGTTTCCTAAACTGATTCTGTTTTTTAAGGAAAATTCGTGGCTGACTTTTCTTCAGATTTTATGGAACGTTCCAAACGTAATTGGACCTCTGGACCACCTTAGAATGATAGAGAATCTCGTTATCTTTGCGTGGACTACTTACGGGCCTCAAACGGACTTCTAGAACTCAAGATATGACCAAAACTGTGTTAAACAGCCCGTGTAGCCCAATATTACGAATTTCCTTCAATTTTATCTCCAAAATAGCTCTTTTTGCTCCAAATCCTTCCAAGTTATGAATTCTTTATTTCATACAATAAAACAATCAAATCTATTAAATAAAAATCCAAATCAATGCAAAACACAATAAATATGAGAATAAAATCATCTAAAATATATATAAAAATATATTCTATCAGCAGCATCTGGAGGAGCTCTGTGGGCCAAAAGCTATGAAGAGGCCTATGACCTGATTGAAATGATGGCTGCGAACGAGTATCAGAATCCGACCCAGAGTATTCCACAAGGTAAGGTTGCATGTGTTCTTGGAGTGGATGCCATAACAGCTATAGCACCTCACCTACAGGCTTTATCCATGAAAGTGGATTCATTAGCTAAGGTGGGGGTTCAACAAGTTGCCATGGTTTGTGAATTGTGTGCGGGGGATCATGAAACTAATCAATGTGCAATTTATAGTGAGTCGGCACATTTTGTCAGCAATTATCAGAAGCCGTCACAACCTGCTCCGAACACATATCATCCCAACAATAGGAATCATCCTAACTTCAGTTGGAGCAACAATCAGAATACCATGCAACAACCATCTCAGGGTCAGCAGTATGGTTCGAAGCAGTTCAACAATTCGGGTTATCAACAACCCTATGCCCAAAGACCACCATACAATCCACCTGGATTTCATCAACAACATCAAGGAAGTCATGTACAGTCGAATGAGAAGTCAGAGTTGGAAGAATTGCGAATGATGTATAAGAGTCAAGCAGTATCTTTGAAAATTCTTGAAAACCAAATTGGCCAACTGGCTAATGCTCTTTTGAACAGACCTCAAGGGCAATTACCTAGTGACACGGAAGCTAATCCGGGTAAAAAGGAGGTCAAGGAACATATTCACGCTGTTACATTGCGTTCTGGAAAGGTTATAGACGATCTGGTGGTCAAAAATCAACTTAACGAAGAGCTTGAGAAGTCTGTGAACAGTGAAAAGGGGCGCGGGCGCGCAGCCTTGGGCGCGGGCGCGCCTGAGGATTCTGGTCATTCTTCAAGTTTTGTTCTTCCGATCGTTCAGAAGGCATCAAGTGAGGAAGAAAAGGTAAAGTCAGCTGGGAAAACAAGTTCAGAGAGTAAGGAAGCTAGCAAGGAAGTCTATCCGCCTCCGCCATTCCCTAAAAGGCTTCAGAAACAAAAGTTTGATAAGCAATTTGCAAAGTTCTTGGAAGTGTTCAAAAAGTTGCACATAAATCTGCCGTTTGCTGAAGCCCTGTAACAAATGCCAAGTTATGCCAAGTTCATGAAAGGCATACTTTCGAGGAAATTGAAACTCGAGGAGTTAGAGACCGTCGCTTTAACGGAGGAGTGCAGTGCTGTCTTGCAACAAAAGTTGCCACCTAAGCTGAAGGATCCGGGGAGTTTTACCATACCGTGCATCATTGGGAATGTTTCTTTTGACAAGTGTTTGTGTGATTTAGGGGCAAGCATCAACCTCATGCCCTATTCGGTTTTCTTGCAACTTGGTCTTCCGGAGCCTAAGCCTACAAACATGTCACTCCAATTAGCTGATCGCTCAATCACCTACCCTCGAGGAATTGTAGAAGATGTTCTGGTGAAAGTGGACAAACTTATCTTTCCAGCGGATTTCGTCATACTTGATTTTGAAGAAGATAAGAAAATCCCTATCATTCTTGGGAGACCATTCTTGGCCACAGGTCAGACCTTGATTGACGTGCAGAAAGGAGAACTCACTATGAGGGTGCATGATCAGAATGTCACCTTCAATGTTTTTAAGGCTATGAAGTTTCCAACTGAAGAAGAGCATTGTTTGAAGATAGACTTGGTTGAGTCAGCAGTGCAATAAAAAATTGAGCATCTGCTCATGAATGACACATTGGAAAAAGCACTGATTGGTGATTCTTTATTGGAAGAACAGACGAGCAACTGCTATTTCTGGATGCTACTCCATGGCAAAGGAAATTTGAGAGACTAGTGGAATCTTTAGGTCTATTTGAATTGAAGGGGTCGCATCAGCGGTTGAAACCATCCATTGAAGAAGCTCCAACTCTAGAGCTCAAACTGCCACCTGATCACTTAAGGTATGCCTCTCTTGGTGAGTCATTTACTTTACCTGTGATTATTGCTGTTAACCTGTCAGATTCTGAGGAAGACAAGCTCTTGAGAGTTCTTAGAGAATTCAAATCAGCCATTGGATGGACTATTGCAGACATCAAGGGGATTAGTCCGGCTTACTGTCAACATAAAATTCCACTAGAAGAAGGGAGTAAACCAACAGTGGAACATCAGAGACGTCTAAATCCAATCATGAAAGAAGTTGTGAAGAAAGAAATTATCAAGTGGTTGGATGCAGGGATTATCTATCCCATTTTTGATAGTTCATGGGTAAGCCCAGTTCAATGTGTGCCAAAGAAAGGGGGCATGACGGTAATCACCAATGAGAAGAATGAACTTATCTCCACTCGCACAGTCACTGGTTGGAGAATCTGCATGGACTACCGGAAATTGAACAAGGCCACCAGGAAGGATCATTTTTCTTTGCCCTTTATTGATCAGATGCTAGACAGACTTGCAGGTCATGAGTACTATTGCCTTCTGGATGGATATTCTGGGTATAATCAAATCTGTATTGCTCCTGAGGATCAGGAGAAGACGACATTCACATGTCCATTTGGTAAATTTGCTTTCCGGCGGGTCTCTTTTGGTTTGTGTGGTGCACCTGGCACTTTCAAAGGTGTATGATGGCTATCTTTTCAGACATGATTGGTAAGACCGTAGAAGTTTTCATGGATGACTTTTCTGTAATTGGTCGTTCTTTCGACGAATGTTTGCAAAATCTGGGTGCGGTTCTGAAAAGATGTGTGGAGACTAATCTAGTGCTTAACTGGGAGAAATGCCATTTCATGGTGCAGGAGGGAACTATCCTTGGGCACAAGGTGTCACGGAGAGGTCTAGAGGTGGACAGAGCAAAAATAGAAAAAATTGAAAATCTTCCACCACCTACTTCAGTGAGAGGGATTCACAGTTTTCTTGGTCATGCAGGTTTCTACAGGCGTTTCATCAAAGACTTCTCAAAAATCTCCAAACCGTTGTGTAAGCTCTTGGAAAAGGACGTTCCTTTTAAATTTGACGAAGAATGTTTGACCGCTTTCGAGACTCTGAAAAAGAAATTGGTTTCAACACCAGTGATCATTGCTCCTGATTGGAGTGAACCTTTCGCTATGATGTGTGACGCTAGCGATTATGCAGTGAGGGCCGTTCTTGGTCAAAAGAAAGAGAAAGTGTTTCGTGGGATCTATTATACAAGCAAGACCCTTAATGAGGCTCAGTTGAACTACACTACTACTGAGAAGGAGCTGTTGGCCATAGTCTATGGTTTTAAAAAATTTCGTTCTTACTTGCTCGGTACAAAGGTAATGGTGTACACGGATCACGCGGCTATTAGATATCTGCTCTCTAAAAAGGACTCCAAACCTCGGTTGATTCGTTGGGTACTTCTGTTACAAGAATTTGATGTGGAGATTAAGGATAGAAAAGGGACAGAGAATCAAGTAGCTGATCATCTTTCTCGACTGGAGGACACTGGTAAATCCTCTCGAGACGGTACCATCATTAATGAATTCTTCCCGGATGAGAAATTGTTTATGGTGCAAGAAGAAGAGCCATGGTATGTAGACATTGTGAACTTTCTGGTTAGTCAAGTGATTCCACCCGAGCTTTCTTATGCACAAAGGAAGAAGTTCTTGAATGAAGTCAAATGGTATCGTTGGGACGAACCATATCTGTTTAAACAGGGAGCTAATCAGGTTATTAGAAGATGTGTGCCGTACAGTGAAACAGAGACTATTCTGAGGGATTATCACGCCACGACATATGGAGGCCACTATGGAGGTGAAAAGACTGCAACTCGAATTCTTCAAGCGGGTTTCTATTGTCCTTCTCTTTTTAAGGATGCCCATCAGTATGTCTTAAGGTGTGACCGTTGTCAGCGTGTTGGTAACATATCGAGGAGGGATGAGATGCCCCTTAATGTAATGTTGGAAGTGGAAATTTTCGATGTTTGGGGAATCGACTTCATGGGACCGTTTATCTCCTCATGCAACAATCAATATATCTTGCTAGCCGTTGATTACGTCTCTAAATGGGTTGAGGTCAAAGCACTCCCGACCAATGATGCCAAAGTCGTGCTTAATTTCCTTCAGAAGAACATCTTCACCAGATTTGGCACTCCTCGAGTCATTATCAGTGATGAAGGCACTCATTTTTGCAATCGCAAGTTCACTAATCTTATGGCCAGATATAATATCAATCATCGGGTAGCTACAGCATACCATCCTCAGACCAATGGCCAAGCTGAAGTGTCTAATCGTGAAATCAAGCGTATTCTGGAAAAGGTGGTGAGTCCTTCAAGAAAGGATTGGTCTTTGAAACTCGATGAAGCCGCCTGGGCTTATCGAACGGCATATAAAACACCTTTGGGTATGTCGCCATATCAGCTTGTCTATGGGAAAGCTTGTCATTTACCGGCAGAATTGGAGCACAAGGCTTATTGGGCTTTGAAAAAGCTAAATTTTGATCTTAAAGCCGCGGGTGAGAAGAGAATGGTGCAACTCAACGAGATGGACGAGTTTCGCTTGCAAGCCTATGAGAACAATAAAATCTACAAAGAAAAAGTGAAGCGATGGCATGATCGTCGTCTAGTCAACAAGGTATTTGTTCCTGGCCAAACCGTGTTGTTATTTAATTCTCGCCTTCGTCTGTTTCCAGGAAAGCTTAAGTCGAGATGGGCAGGGCCTTTTGTTGTCAAAACCGTATTTCCGCATGGTGCGGTTGAAATTTTTGAGAAATCACCTGATCAGTCCTTCAAAGTCAATGGTCAGAGATTGAAACCGTACTTTGGTGAGGTATCGAATCGTGGAGCTGAAACCGCGATTCTTGCAATTACTGAGTGAATCATGGAAGTCAAGTCAAGCTACTGACGTAAAAGAAGCGCTTCGTGGGAGGAAACCTACGTTTTGTTGTACAATAATGAGGAAAAAAAAATATCTGGGCAGAAAGTTTGGGCGCGGGCGCGCCACCAAGGGGCGCGGGCGCGCGTGAATTGCTGAGAGGAAGCACGGGCGCGCTGCACAGGGCGCGGGCGCGCTGCAGTCTGCTGTTAAAAAAAACGAAAAAGAGAAATAAAAATAGAAAATTAAAGAGGGGAAATCAGTTTTTGGGGGTTTTTAACCTATATAAACACAAACCCACTCCACCACTTCTACAATTACAAACCCTAGCCACTACTTTCATCCAAATCTCTCAAAACACAATCCAACCTATACACACAAATTCTTCCCATCAATTCAATGGCTTCTAAGAGAACAAGAAGATATGTGGCCTCTAGTGATTCTTCATCTAGTGGGGGGAATGCTTCTAGTTTCAATTCACCGGAGGCTCAAGAAGAATTTACGCGATTGTTGACCAAGCCAGTGGTCAAAGAGAGGGGTTTTACTCCGGGCATCTTGGATGGAGATCTGGTGGGCATGATTATGAGGTGGGGATGGGATACGGTGTGTGAGGTGGCTGAGGCGGTACCTTTGAGTATCGTTAGAGAGTTTTATGCTAATGCGAAGAAAATGAAGAATGGGTATTCTACAGTTCGTGGCCATGTGGTCGATTATACTCCTGCCGCCATCACTAGGGTTTTGACTGTTCCAGCACCTACACCTGGTGAAGAGGATTATGGGGTGAAGGGCCGTGGGGATGTAGATCTTGAGGCCATTCTGAGGCAGATGACAGTTCCGGGCACTGAATGGAAGCGCAGGGCGGGGTCGACTGAGCCGATTACTTTTCCGGCTTCTGCTTTGAACAGGTATGCTAAGGCCTGGAATTTGTTTATTTGTGCAAACATATTACCATCCTCGCATTCTCATGAGGTGACTGTGGAGAGAGCTATTCTTTTGTGGGCTATTGTGAATGAAAGGTACATCGATGTGGGTAGTGTTATTCATCGGAACATGATCAGGTTCATGTAAGGGGGTTCCACTGCAGCGATTCCTTATGGCTCGGTGGTTGTTCGATTGTGTTTAGATGTGGGTATTCGCTGGTTAGCAGAGGTGCAGTTACAGTTGCCAGCTAGCTGCATAGATAAGGCGGCTATTGCTAGGTTGGCTGAGTGGGATGGTGGTGAGCCACATCCGCGAGGTTTGGGTTACATTCTGGGTGGTGATGTGCCACCACGTCCGCAGCAGGAGGCTAGAGCTGGTCCTTCGAGAGCACGGAGGGGTGTGGTGAGTGAGAGTACTGGTTTGACCGAGTCTCACTTCAGGAGGCTTGCTAGGCGGATAGATGTTGTTGATGAGAGGCAGAGCCGTTTTGCTGATGATCTGGCACAGGCTTTGGGCACGGCATTTTTAGCTACAGGGGTTGAGGTTGTTTGGCCTCAGTATGGAGATGGAGTTGTTTATCCACCACCGGATTCACCCGAGGAGGGTGATCCTGCTGATGATTGAGGTATCTCTGTGCACTTTCTTTGTTTCTTGCCTTCAATGAGGACATTGAAGATTTTAAGTTTGGAGGTGGGAAATGAAGATTGTGATTAGTAGTTAGATGCATATAAGACATGTAGTGTAGTATTATCATGCATATTGTTTAAATTGTTCATCATGTATCATGCATATTGTTTAATTGTGAGTCATGTAGTGGCATTCCAGATTGCATAGCATAATTCATGCATTCATGCATTTTCTATGATCCCTTAGAACGAACTAATTCTGATTGGTAGGTAGGTGTCTGATTGAGTGCATTAATGATGAGTAGAGGGTTGCTTTATAGTTCTTATGAAACTGATTTGCTTGTTCAGAAACAAAAATTTTTACACAATCACAGTCTCATTGAGTGCTTTTGAATTGGACCCGGCCATGTCTGTTTGGTTGCTAAAATTTAACACCTAGTTTAAACCTAGAATGTTTGTTAGATTCTTGAAAGCGAAGGAACACTTAAGTATAAGTTTGGGGGAAACAAAGAAATTCATGATAATTGTGAATAATATTAATAAATAGGTGTCAAATGGCTAGTAGCCGGCTCATATTTATATGAGTGGTCTAGGGTTGGAGGTGAGAATTCTCACTCCAGATTGTTTCTAGTAAAAAAAAAGAGAAAAAAAAATGGAAAAGAAAAAAAAAGAGTCGTGTAAAGTGTGTAATTGCAATATTAACCAGGGTGAGCTCTTTAATACTCGAGCAATTAAGTACGAGGGGACTTTGTGCCTAGTGACCTAAGGCTTTTATAGTCTGGGATCCACTGACCTAATGCTCGTTACATGGGTATTATTGTATAAGCCTTTAGGGGTCTCATCCATTGCATGGTTAAATAAGCATGCGTTGTATATATAGTGTTATGTGTCATATGTGTTAGTAATTAAGCATGATTTCCTGTCAACTCAAGTGGACTATGGCGGTGTATCTGGAGGGATCTTGTGTCTAACGTTCATTCTGCTTTTAAACCTGGTGGTAGTTTGGCTAAGAATAGGTATGGTTTTGGTTTGATTTGGGGGTATCTCTGATGAGCTCAGCACGCGTGTACGTTTCTGTCCATGTACTGTTAGTATACGGGGATTTAGGCGAGCTCTATTTGGATTTAATTGCATTTCTTTGAGTATTTGCTTGCTTGTTGGTTTTGGTTGGTTTGAAGGGGATCACTTGCATTTTTCATGATTAGTTGCATTCATGCATTGCACTTCATTGGATTGTTTAGTGTCTGTTTATGCTTGGGGACAAGCATCAGTTTAAGTTTGGGGGTGTGTTAGTGGACTTTATGTCCACTAAATACGTTCCATTTTGGCTTAAATTGACCGCTTGTACACGAGTGTTTAGTGTCTTTTTATGTGTTTTCTTGTTTTTAGTGTGCAGAGTATCGTTTGAGGAATAAGGTGGTGGAATTGCGTGTTTCGGATGGATTAGAGCTGGAAGTGTTGAGGGCTGAGATAGCATGTCGGCCAGGGAGCATATCGGAGCATTGTGCAGTAGCCAACAAGAGGAACGAAGCAAAATTGAAGTTCTGGACAGGGGGGCCAGGCGCGCCCGCACCTGTATAGAGCGCGCCCGCGCCCTCTGGACTGAAAAATATTAATTTCCTGTTGTTGGGCTTGCTCGGAAGGGCCGGTTCGGACCAGATGTGCAGCCTTGTGTCTTGGAAGCCCAGTTTAGTATGTACTATTGGGGGAAAGCCCTAATTATCACAAAGTATCGTATTATTCTAAAGGTGGATTTTTAGAGAGAGAGAGAGAAGAACCATTGTAGAGCATCAAGCTTTTTGGGGATTTCCTAGTTTTCCTTTCATATTTGTAATCTCCTATTGCGTTGAATGCTCGGTTGTTTTCGTATACTCTTTTACTACTCTTGTTTGGTTTATCGTATTTCTTTTTCAATCATGTTTACACTTGAACCCATGATGGCGATTAGGTCGATTATGGGCTAAGTCGTTATCATGGGATTTTAATGGATTTTTCTATGGATTCTAGTAATTAAGTGTTTTTTATGCCTTGGTGTGTGATTGATTGTATTGATTTCCTAGTATGATTACGCTTATTCGTTATAGGTGAGTCGCGAACACCTGTAATTGTTTGTTTAATCCTGGTGAATTCGAAAGTGGATCTAGGGTTTAGAACAATTCATGCTAGCATAGGTTTTTCATGCGAAGAACATGTATTAATTTGTGGTGTAATTCTAACCGTCTTGCACTGACTATGTGGTTTTATGGATGCTTGATTTTTAACCGGTATGTGTTCAATTGCTATAGACATATAGGAACTACGCATATTTGGTGACTACTTGACTTCTATCAATTGTGGATGATCAGTAGGATGGTATATGCGCAACGAAAGTTGGTGTGTATCAGTTTATTGCATCTAATCAGTAATCAAACCTGTCACATGCGAGGCTAAAGAGGCATAAGATTCTGGATGAAGTGGTTAATGAAGTTGAAATCCCATGTTTGTTTAATATAAGTTAATCGTTCAGTTATTCTCTCGTAATTTTCATAGTTGATAATTAATCATTAGTTAATTAAAACCAAATTTGTGATTGTCTTGGAAGTGAGTGTAAATCATAAGCTGGTGTATAAGTGAACTAAAACGAACAATTCAAGTCTCTGTGGGAACGAATTCTATTTACCCTGTATTATTTATTGACCACGTTCTCTTGCGTGAATAAGTGCGAACAAGTTTTTGGCGCCGCTGCCGGGGACTCGGTTCATTGTTTGTTTAGTTTATGTTCTTGCGCGAATAAGTGCGAACACCTTGTCTTGAACGTTCATCTCTTTTAACAAAAGAAAAAGCCTGAGAAACTGTAGGAAGAGGATTCATCATTAACATCTGTCCTCTTACAGTAGCATTACTCTCATGTAATCCCATCAAGAATTGTAAAAATTTCTTCTTCTGATCTCTATTAACTGCACCTTTTGAGCTCCACAAACAAAATTGATAGTTGGTTCTATAACATCATATTCATCCCAAAGAGCTTTCAACTTGTGAAAATACACTTCCACTGAATTATTTCCTTGTTCTAAAACATGGATATCTTTAAGAATTTGATATATTCTTTTACCATTGGTTCCTGAAAACCTCTCACTAAGTTCATTCCAAGCCTCTTGAGCAGTAGTAACATAACTCAAACCATCACTTATATCATTTGTTACAGTGTTTAAAATCCATGTGATTATCATATCGTTCACTCTTTCCCATTGATCATACAAAGGAGAACTAGAGGCAGGCTTCTCAAAGCTACCATTGACAATCACAAATTTGTTCCTAGCATTCAAAGCTATTTGCATAGATCTACTCCATGGACGATAATTTTCTGGACCTAACAATTTCTTAGCAATTAACACAAGTCCTGGATGATCGTTGTTGTGTAAATACAATGGATGAGAATTGTTATCAATTAAACTGTGATTATACTGAGAATCATTATTAACTGGATGATCTACGATATGTTCGGTTGAAATCGAACGATTATCAACACGAATCGCATCATCGTCTTTAGTGTTTGATGAATTAACAAGTGGATTAGTACTCGTAGAACCTAATCCTTAAACAACATTAGCAAAACTGTTTCGTAACATGACTGAATCAAAAATTGTACGGAAAACTAGGGTTTCAAACGATGAAAAAACTGAGAAAAATGAAGTTTCAATCGGATGAAATGTACCGAAAAGAAAAGAATAAAAGAAACAAACCAGAGAATCAATCGACGCAATAACGAAGAAGACGAAATGAACAAAAGAACCACAAAGATCGTTGCATTTCAGCCATGTCTGTGCTCTGATACCATAACAGAATATACGGAATATACTTACATGTTTGTATAACAAAGATGAAGAAGAAAGTGTTTTATTGAAATGAAAGTTAAAAAAGAAAATACACCAACATTCAGTATTTATACAAATTGACAACTCAGCAAACAGAATATCAAACTAAGTCAAACTAGGTCTACAAATAGTTGACTAAAGCCTTATTTATTTGAGCTACCAAAGCAAGATTAATAGTGGCCTTGTATTGAGACTTCTTGACCACTGTTGTATTGTTTGCTAAAGCTTCAATACTGATAGCTTCATTGTCTTCATTACTCTTATTAGTTTTTGTTCCCCTTGATCCCTTTTATTAATTTTCAATAATCCAGTTAAAATTTAATCAGTAACTCAATCGATTAGATTAGATTATTAAATTTTACAAATATGGTATATATTTATTTATTTATTTATTTACTATTATTACTATTATTATTAATTATTACAATCATTATTATTATTATTAATTATTTTTATCATTATATATATATATACTATTATATAAAAGCCGAAATATTAAAAGTTTGATTGGTCGATCGGTACAGTACCTTTTAATTTTACTTATTTACCCTTACTTAATAGTACATATTATTTTACGTAATTATCCTTACTTAGTTATTTATATTTATTAATAACTAATAAATTTCTTTTTGTAGGTAAAACATGTTATCTTTTCTATTTTTCAATAACTAATCAATTTCCTTTTTCACATAAAATATGAGCATTCTATTTAATAAAATAAAATATTATAATTAAAATTTCTAAAAATAATCAATTATCTTTTTTAGCTAAAATACATTACCTTTTCTATTTTCTTATTTTTTTCCAGTAAAACCTGTTCGGTTAGCTTTATTTAATTAAACTGTTTCCTTTTTTAGGTAAAATATGTTACCTTTTCTATTTTTCAATAACTAATCAATTTTCCTTTTCACGTAAAATACAGTTTATCTAACTAAAATTTTTCCTTTTCTAAAAATACTATGAGCAATTCTGTTTAATAAAATAAAATATTATAATTAATAATAATAAACCAATTACCTTTTTCAGCTAAAATACGTTACCTTTCTTATTTTTCTATTTTTCAATAAAATCTCTTCGGTTTGCTTCATTTATTTAAGTACAATAAAATAATAATAATAATATAGTAACTAATAATTAACTGATTACGTTTTTCAGCTAAAACATTTTATCTTTTCAATATATTTTCAAACTAAAATACATTATTTTCTAAAAATATCACGGACAACATATATTTAATTACATCAGATCATATCATTTAAAATTTTATGCCAACAAAATTTTTGTCTTAAAATTTTGAATTCAAATTAAAAAATTCCAATATATTAAAAAACATCCGTGCATCGCACGGGTTTTAAACTAGTATATTATAATGCAAAATATCGAAAAGTTACCAGAAACGTTTAAGATAGTTTTCTTAATTTTTTTTGATTGTTTAATAATTTTTTTCTTACATTAAATAGCACCTTAATTAGTTATTAATTGCACCTATTAAATATACTAGCTTATAACCCGTGCAATGCACGGGTTTCTTGTATTATATTATAATTTTTATTTAATATTATAATTATGTTTTTGCATAATCATTATTTTTAATAATTTTTAAATTTTTATTTAATATAATTTAATATACTCATGTTTACAGATTATATTCATGTTTCATTATTATAAACAATGTATACGATTTTTAATATATTTTTTTAATAATTGAGAAATATGATGTGATATTTTCATGTATATATTAATGATTGTAAGATTTCTTGTAAATTAAAAAGGTAACGTAAAAATATTAATGATTGAAAGATATGATAAAATTGATGTTTTTAGGTGTTTATAAAAGGTAATATGTTCAAATAAAAGTAAATGTGAAAAAGGCAATCACTAATTACCATTAATTTTATTATATTAATTTGAAAAAGTCAATCGACTAATTACCATTAATTTTATTATCTTAATTATCATTAATTATAACGTATTTTAATTGGAAAGAAAATATTAATGATGGAAAGATATGATACGATTGATGTTTTTAGGTGTTTATAAAAGGTATTATCTCGACTAATTACCATTAATTATATTATGTTATTACTTATTTTAGGTGTATTTATGTTTCTTTATAATGAAGGGTATATAAGTAAATTCACTAAGTACCAAAAAACATGTACCAAAACTTTCAATATTTCGGAATTTATATAATAGTATAGATACTACATTAAAGTTACTTTATTTTATATACATCAAACTTTAGCAAATTTTATTTTCGCAATATAATAGAGTTTTCCATTTAAAATAGGACTTAAAATTTAACACTAAAACTTTCAAACCTTTAAGTAAATTTATTTTTAGATAAAATGTGACTTAAAAATTATTAATATTGTTTCATTTTTTTATTTCATATTCAAGATCACTATAAAAAAAATCCAATTTCTCTTTTTTGAATTTTTTTAATAAACCTTTTAGTTGTTTTTGATATCATCATTAATTACACCTATTAACAATATATGTAATTAAATTTTATTATTTTTATAAAAGTTTTTTTTTGCTAAATTATTTATATAAAAGTTTAGAAAAAGTTATTTTAGCATTATAATTATTATTTCAATATAAAATATTAATTATCTATCGAAAAGTAAGAATATTTTCATCCAAGATGACGACTTAAATTATTTATATTGTGTCATTTTCTATTTCCCATTAAAATTTTTACAATATTTCGGGCAATTGGAGGACATGCGATGTTAATTTTTCTGGATAAATTTGTTAGTTGCTATGGAAATTGTGTAAATCATCGTAAGTTATAGAAATAGATAGAATTTTCGGTTAACATATACAATTAATACAAAAATACTATCGACCTGTTTTCACTTTTGCACATGAACTCTGACCAACTTGATGAACCAACTCGACCCCTTTCTCGATCGATTAGATCAATAAATTATACCCTATTGTTTTATTAGATTGTGAACAAATAATATTGTATGTTTATGATTTTTTTAAAATTATCAAAATTTTAGATATATAACTGAAATTAGAATTAAAATATGGTAAAAAGCAGATGATCGAAAACTCGAAAATATTTGGAACAGTTTCAAAGTATTTTTCTTGAGATATC
Organism: Saposhnikovia divaricata; assembly: GCA_036435485.1. Taxonomy (NCBI): domain Eukaryota; kingdom Viridiplantae; phylum Streptophyta; class Magnoliopsida; order Apiales; family Apiaceae; genus Saposhnikovia; species Saposhnikovia divaricata. The sequence continues at coordinate 59,324,580 of CM071595.1, read as the reverse complement.
ATTTTTCTGAATTTTTTCTGAATTTTTTACTTGCATTTAATAGTAATATAATTAGTCATTAGTTACGCCTATTAAATATATATGTACTTTACTTTATTTAATTTATACAAAAATTTAGCAAAATTTATTTGAGCAATATAATTATAATTTTAATATATAATATTAATACAATCTTCACCATGCAAATTGACTATATATATACTGTCTTCATTAATGAGACATTACTCCTGTGGAATAAATTATTTACAATCAATTTACAAAAAATTAGTGGGAAGCCGAGATACAATCTGGGCCCCCACTCCTCTTGCTATAGAAAAACCCATCCTGGTAAAGATATGAGCAGCAACACGAGCCCCAATATCTTGAGTTGTAGAAAACTTCTGAACCCGCTTCAGCAACGCAACAGCATCCTTATCTAGCTCCCACAGAGAAGAAAAGGAGAAAGGAAGAAAACCATAACCAATTTTTCGACAACGTGCCTCGTACTTGACCCGCTTTCGATTAGCTGCATCAGTCACAACCCGTCCGAGAACAAATCCAGACAATCCAGTTTATGTCAAAGGAGAAGATCCTGTCAAGTCAACACACACATCACGACCCCGATCCCAAGAATAGAGTAACACGTCTGCAGGTCAGAGAGCTCCGTCATTCCCTCCAAACAGTCCAATATCAACCTCTTTCCTTGCCGAAATCCCAGACCGATAACAAACATCAACAAGGGTGTCACGAACAACATTATGTCGATATTTAATACCCATGATACCAGCACAAGACACCGCATGATCATCGAAGATATCCCCCGCAAAAACCCTGGAGCAAGCAGAACATGGTGTCGAAATATAGAACAAAGGAACACCCAACCAATAACACAACACACAACGGTAAGTCTTAGCATTCATTGTCTGTCCCAGACCCAATATGGGGACCGCCCGAAACCATGCAGAGGTATGATCTCCCTGCTGCGATTTCCACAATGCCAATTACCGAGGAGATAAAGAAAAGGTGGATTCTGCAGATGCAGTAATTTTTGTGAAATATATATCTGCCAATTTCTTCATGAGTATAGGGGCAGCGACCTCACTAGGATTACTCAAAATGTCATACTCCATAGTTCTATTAAAAAGACTCAACGCATCCTCAAAAGCACGACCAAGACCAACAATACCAGCATGCCGTAGAAGCTTTATCTGCAAACCAACATACTGCAATCGAGAAGCAAGAAAAGCATAATGACGAACATCACCTGCATAATAAACACCAAGCCCTCCAAACAAAAAAGGTAAGGTGGCAAGCGCCACTTCCAATTACCAAACCCAGGTCCCGAAGCAGTAACAATACGCTCCAAGGAAGATCGAAGAGGCCCATCAAATGTGCGTTGAGCCACCTCAAAAATACAGGGAGGACAAGTACGCAGAGTAAAATAGAGTTTAGAAATTCCGGTACATGCCCTAAGTAACAACATTTTCAGGCAAGATGACAACGTAAAATTACATATATGTGTCATTTCTATTTTCTATTTAAGATTACTGTAATTTTTTGAAGCGATTGAAGGATAGACGACGTTAACTTTTCAAAAAATTCCTTAATCAATTGTCATGTAAATCGTGTAAATCATGATAGGTTATGGGAATAAATTATTTTTTTGGTTGACATCTAAAATTGCTACACGATGAACATCTACAGATTTTTAGTTTTGCACATGAATAAATTATACACGAGATTTGACCAACTCGATTAAATTAAATTAACCTAATCCTTTTATCGATCGATTAAATCGATAAAGAAATTGTACATCCGTTGTTCCAATAAATCGTGGCGGATTAAATTAATATTATAATTAAATAAATTATTATACTATTTTTGAGCATGAATGTTATGAGAGGGGTGTCGACTTTTAAGAACGCTATTTGTTATATTTAATATCTATAATTTTTTATCATAAAAATAATGATAATATAATATCTATATTATGAGAGTATTCTTTCAACTAATAATTCAAGTGAATGGTTTGAATTAATTTTTAAAAGAAAATTCTAAAAAAAGCTATCAATGGTTTCTTTAAAATTAAAATTTGTATCTTAATTTTCATTTTCTTCTTTCTAAAAAATATTAAAATTTAATATTAGCATTCAATAAATAATGCTTGAATTTTTTTAGATATTTGTTTAATTTCAAATTTTAATTTAAAATTTGTTTTAATACCATAAAAGTTTTAGTTCTCATATGTTTGAAAATTTTCTGTGATATCATGTATAAATTATATGTACTGTTCCACAATTTTCCAATAATATTTATGAATTATTAAAGATAGTTTTATGAAATCGTGGTATCGCGCGACAAAATTGACCTCAATATATATATATATATATTTATAGGGCTACTCCAATACAAACCAAATTAAACTACAAACCTACAAACCAGATCAAGCCCCAAATAAAGTCTTACAACATAAATAGAAAGTAGAAACTGGCCAAGCCCAATAACATAAACGACGTTCGACCCAGAAAATAAGGCTACAGACAACTTAAAATTTGAAATGGACAAACCGTTGTTATGCATAACCATCCACCAAACCCAATTTCTCCTTTTTTTTCACTTGTTCTCAACAGTAAAATCACCACTGATTTGTTCAAATTGAAGTTCGTCGTTCATTGTTCATCATCGATCGAAGCTTGTCGTCGTTGATGACTATTGTTCATCACTGATTTGTTCATCAAAGTACTGCTGTTTTTAATATATTAAATTATATGAAGAAATCACTAAATCATATTATAGAAATCAACCGTTTATATTACATAAATCACTAATTTATACGCTGAAAATCATTTACTATTACCAGTTCAGCAAAAAATCTTAACTTATAATACATCGCGATTTGACGATGAAGATGGTGCCCCTGCGGGGCTAGAGATCAGAATGGAAGAGGAGATCGATTAGGAATCTCGTCGGAGCCAGATCTTTAAAAATCGAGCTCGCCAAAATTTGAGCTCACCGGAGAAGATGACCGGAACTGTATTGGTAGCGTGCTGACAGCTGTGGTGGAGGTGTGATGGGTGGCAGCAGTGACGGTGGTGGTGGGTGGCGGCGGTGGAGGTGAGTGGCAGCGATGGGTGGCAGCGGTGGTGGTGGGGTTGCTAGTGGAGATGGCAGTGGGGTGGGGGGCAGTGGTGCGGGGTTGGGGATGGGTTTTATTTTTGTAATTTTGGTTTTTTTATATTTTTAAAGTTAAATATAAAAATAGTGATTTTGATTGTACAAATAATAATGCTTTGTAGTTCTCATTTTAAGAGTGGTTTGTATTTGATCATTTGCCTATATATATATATATATATATATATATATATATATATATATATATATATATATATATATATATATATATATATATATAGTCCTACTCTACTACAAACTAAAAACCAAACCCTAATCTAACATTTCAAGCTAATCTAATAACCAAACTAGGGGTACCCCAATCCAAAAAAGTCTTATAATTCTACCCTCTATCTATTCATCGAAAAAAAAATTAAAAAAAATATTTTTTTTTTTTAAAAATGATGACGTGGCAGCAGGTTTTTTTTATTTTTTTTATTTTTAAATTTTTTTTTTTTGATGAATGGATAGAGGATAGAATTATAAGACTTTTTTGTAAAGGTGCCCTTGCGGGGCCCTTAGAATAAATGAAATATAAAATATTTAGTATTAGTATGTAGTTTGTATTTAAGGATTGGTTTGTATTTGAGCAAAAGCCTATATATATATATATATGATTAAAAGTTCTATTTCCAATAGAACTTTTAATCATATATATTATAAATACTTATTCTACTTCTAATAGAATTTCTAATTTTTTTCTCCTCTATAAATTCGAACACATATTCTACTATATGTTAAATGATATTGATTTAAATTTATTAGTGTTTAAAATTCTAAATTCTAGAAAATTAAAAATATATATATATATATATATATATATATATATATATATATATATATATATATATATATATATGGAGGATACGCGGGAGCTTAGGTGGCGCTCTAAAATCGTATCAATCTATTTTTCTAATTTTTCAGAATTTTAGAATTTTAAATTGTCATAAATAAAAAAATATCTTTTAAGATGTTAGAAGTAGAATATGTGTACGAATTTATAAAGGAGAAGAGTTTGAATTTATAGAAAAGACATATAATTAAAAGTTTTATTGAAAAAAATAGGTGTTCGAATTTGTAGCGGAGAAGAGTTCAAATTTATAAGGAAGACATATAATATTAATATAATATTAATATTATTTTAGAATTTATTAATTTAGTAATATTATTCCTAAGAGTTCGAATTTATTTTTCTAAATTTTTAGAATTTTAGAATTAAAAATATTAATAAATAAAAAATAATTTTTAACATATTAAAAATAGGATAGGCGTTCGGATTTATAGAATATAATTAAGAATTAAGAGTTCTATTGAAAGTAAAATAGTTCGTATTAATTACAGCGATATCGATCACGTTATAAAAACTCGGCAAAATTTATATGAATTTAGCTTTTTTATACAACATGCATGTCACTAACTTTACGATTTTTGTTTGTGCAAAACTAAAATCCTAAGAACAGAGTATGTAAACGGATTTGGAAATCAGAGTTCTTTGGGGCATGATTATGATATATTGATTTATGACAAAATGACAGTTTGTAACCCCTATGTATATTGGTTTTGTCAAATTGGTCCAGATTTACGTTTTTAGCACTTTGCAACCCTTATCTTCAAATCTCGCTTCATATTACAACCCCTATCTTCAAAAATGACAGTTTGTACCCCTTATGTATAGAGGTTTTTGACTCATTTTTGCTTGTAAAATAGGTCAATTAGACGGGAGGGGTTGTAATATGAAGCGAGATTTGAAGATAGGGGTTGGAAAGTGCTAAAAAACGTAAATCTGGACCAAGTCGACAAAACCCATATACATAGGGGTTACAAACTGTCATTTTGTCTTGATTTATTTGTTATGGTGTTTCACTTTTTATTTATGCTTCTTATAACTTCTTTTTACAGATCTTTGTGTTGTTTAGTATTAATTTTTATGTTATGATCTTTGGTACTAATATTGATTGTTGTTTAAAAAAAAAATTCATGTTCATTAGCGTTAGATTTACATGCTCTCAACTTTTTTATGCGAAAAATCGGAACCTGAGCATCTCCAACCATGTAGAACCCTTAGCTAAAAGTAATTAAAACATATTATAAATAAAAATTATAAAAATTATGTAAAAAAAAAGGATATTCCAAATGGTACCACTGTACATATGGCTTTTCCATTTGGTACCATCCAACATTTTTGACTTCCAAGTGGCACCACTGTACTTTTGGCTTGATCCATTTATACCATTCTGTCAAGCAAACGTTAGTCAGACGTTAGATTATTCTTAATGGTACCACTATACAATTGACTTTTTCATACGGTGCCATCCAATATTTTTGACTTCTACATGGTACCATTTTTCTCTCATTGAGGTCAAATTTTCCTCTGAATTTCACAATTTATCTATACATTTTACCCTATAATAAGTCATTGATTCTCTCACTTTTTCTGATCAGGCTCCAAGTCATAAATTAGTCTCGTATCCAATTGTCTTATCATAATAAACTATGTAGTTCAAATTATTTAGCTTCTTTCAACGCTTTCATCGGTCAAAGTAAACCCTCTGGAAGCTCTTGGACAGATCCGAGCACACATTATATATGTATATGTTCATACGGGTTGATCTATATATTATGTATTAATTTAATATTTTGAATTATTGGTCAAAGTTTATTATGATTGGACAATTGGATCCGAGTCTAATGAATGACTTGATTGCTTATCAGAAATAGTGATAGTTAGAGAATCAATGACTTATTATAGACAAAGCATATAGATAAGTTGTGAAAATTTCAAGAAAAAATTGATTTTAATGGTACTATGTAGAAGTCAAAAATATTGAATGACACTGTATGAAAAAGTCAATTGTATAGTGGTACCATTAAGAATAATCTAACGTTCGGCTAACGTTTGCTTGACAGAATGGTATAAAATGTATGAAGCCAAAAGTACAGTGGTACCATTTGGAAGTCAAAAATGTTGGACGGTACCAAATGGAAAAGCCAATTGTACAGTAACATCATTTGGAATATCCCAAAAAAAATCAACTCCAATGGATCATTTCCCTTGTCTATATTTTTAGCCAACCTCCTGATGTTGGCTATATTTGTTGAATCTCTAGAGACCTGTAAGCAGGGGCAGACTTAGCATACAGAGAGTAGGTGCCCAGGAACCCACTGGGTCCTGGGCTGAAAGCTATATATATATATATATTGAATTTTATTTGGGAACCCACTTAAATTATGATTAAGAACCCACATATTATTAGCCCATTAATATATCAACACAAAAAGCCCAGTAAAAGCCCAGCAAACTTTAAACAAAAATAAAAAAGATGTACAAGCCGTCAAGCCTGATACAAATAAAGAAGAAAAGTAATTAAGTAAAGGACATGATTGTTTAACACACTGCAGACACCCACACATTTTATATCTCTCCAGTCTCCACTGTCTCTTTCTTCGGTATCAGTTAAAATAAAGAGACAAAAGAAGGCAATATTCTTATCTTTTCTCCAATCGATTCCAGTCCACTCCAATCGTCTGTTCCCCACATCCCACTCACTGATTCCACCTTGTAACTTGTGAGTAATTTTCTTTTACTTTTTTTATTTACTAAATGGATCTTTTTAATTGTGATTATGTTATATGTAATCATGTGATTATGTGAAAAGTATTTGTTATTAGTTTGTTTAGCTTTGGTTAATTTATTAATTTATCTTCCTATTTTGCTTTACTGTGATGTGCAAGTTTATTAAGTAAATATTTATTATTAATATTATATTTAAGATTTAATTAGCTTAATAGTGTTAATATTTATGCTTATTTGCAGAAATGGAACGATATTTTAAAAGGAAAACGCCTTCAACATCGGAACCGTCTCAATCTCATAATAATAATGTTGAACATTCTCAATGATTCCTCAAGAGAAAATATCAATGTATCTCGGTCTATTTCCACTCCTTCGATGCCTAAAATAATTGATTTGAAAGACCTTCCTTTGGATCCACTTGATAGAAAAAGAATTTTAGATTATCATCCGAACCAAAGAGATGAAATAAGAAGGACTTACTTACTTAAAGGGCCATGTAGACCAGAAGGGTATGAATATCCAACAAGGATGATAGGAGATAAATCAAGACGCTTTAATCCTAAATGGTATGGAGATTTTGATTGGTTAGAGTATAGTATAAAAGTCGATGGACTCTTTTGTTTGCCTTGTTATTTATTTAATGATCATGTTAGTAGACAAGGAGGGGGTGATGCATTTTATATTAGAAGGTTTTAGTGGTTGGAATAAAATACAAGAAAGGCTTAGAGCTCATGTTGGAGAAGTTGGTAGTGCTCATGTTGGAAAGGAAGGCCTTGGAATATGAACTTATCATCTATATTGATAATGTGAAAGAAGATGCAAGATTTGCTCATTTGAATGGTATTAGTGATCTTGCTAGGGTGATGGTCCAGACAAGGAAGCATCTTTCTTATCCTTTGCTATCGATTTCTAAAACTTACATTGATTTTGCCGGTTGCAACTGCAACAGTGGAGAGGTGTTTTTCAACCATGAAACTTGTGAAGTCGGATTTGCGCAACCGAATTGGTGATGTATTTTTAAGTGATTGTCTTATAGCGGCTATTGAAAAAGAAGCACTTGCCAATGTTACTAATGATGTTGTAATAGATCGTTTTCAAAAGATGAAAACGCGTAGGGAACAAATTTAGAATGTAAAAATATTTCTTATTTATATTAATTTCGTACTTTTTAATCATTGTCTTCTTTGTTAATATTTATGTGAGGAACCCACTCGAAAAAATTCCTGGATCCGCCACTGCCTGTAAGAAGATTCCATTACCATATTCAAATGATTTATTCTATTTATAATAATTTAAAATAATAATAATATACTATTTTTAAAATATAGGCAATCAATATAAAGCACAACACCTTACAGGTTTAGTAAATTTTACATAATCAGTATTTTCTATCATTTTAGCCAATTCCATTGGAGATGCTCCAACTAGCATCTTATTTTGACGGTTGATGAGTATTAATGAAACGATTTGATTCAATATCGTGGGAATTTCTTTTTATTCTGTCATTGAATCTATTTTTTTTAATTTATAGATCAGTGGTTACATCATTGGAGTATACAGGACATGTACTGAAATTTTGAAATTTTGTGACGCACGTCCAAAATTATGGCATTCGATCAAACGGATGGTAATCCAATTCATAACATTCCTGTATATAATACCTGAGTCTACCAATGTATAGTTAGCCAATCAGAAATTAGAAATTATTTTAGAACCAATCAGAGCTAATTCGTAAATTTTAGACCAATCATGTTATATTAAAAGTTTTCCTTATTTACAATATCAACCTACCTCTTTAACCATGGCTAGTTAACACTTCTAATTTAAATACAATAATGGTTAGAAACAATCAGAACTAATTTCTAAATTTTAGACCAATAATGTTATATTAAAAGTTTTTCTTATTTACAATATCAACCTACCTCTTTAACCATAGTTAGTTAACACTTCTAATTTAAATACAATAATGGTTTTATTAAACATATCCATAAATACATATTTTTAAAATCAAAAATATTTACTAGAAAATCACAATTTTAATTTGAAATCAATCACGATATAGTATTATATATTTCAAATTAAAGTTCATAATTAATCATTCATTAATCAACCATTTTTTTAATATAAAGTCAATAATAATCATACTATCATACATTATAAATGGATTTTCATAATATATATTGTACAATTATAATCGATTTTAAGAAATTGTAATCTAACTCAACTAGAAATATGAAAAAATCGGATTTGAAATCAGATTTTAAATAATTTGGATAAAATCCATAACTTCAAATTTTTTGATTTTTTAAAAGTTCAAAAAAAAATATTTATTAATAATTTGTTAATAAAATTAATTAATAAATGCATATAAGCCAACACTACAAGATCGGATTAATTAGAACGATCATATTTTTGGAAAAAAGATATTTTAGTTAAAAAAGTTAAAAAAGATAATAGCTGAAAAAGGTAATTGGTTAGTTATTATTTAGGAAAAATTGAGATATTTTAGTTAGAAAATATATACCTTTTAGCTGGAAAAGGTAATCAATAAGTTATTTGTGATTATAATATTATTAGTTTATTTCATTAATTAGAACAACCATACTGAAAAAATCGAATTTGAAATCAAATTTTAAATAACTTGGATAAAATCCATACCTTCAAATATTTGATTTTTTAAAAAGTTCAAAAATATATTTATTCAAAATTTGTTAATAAAATTAATTAATAAATGCATATAAGTCGACACTACAAAATACGGATTTGAATCAAATTTTAAATAGTTTGGATAAAATCCATATCTTCAAAGACTCGATTTTTTTAAAGACTCAAAAAAATATTTATTCACAATTTTTTAATAAAAAATTTAGTAAATTCACATAAACGAATACTACATACCTTTTTAATTACTTTAATTATCGAATATACGTTAGAAGAGTATTATAATTGGTTGGTGAACAAATTACCAATCAAAAAATTAAAATTATTTTAGAGGCAATCAGAATTTACTTCTAAATTTTAAATCAATCAATCATGTACAAATTTTTTATTATTTACCATACTTACTTTAATTTACTAATCGCGATTTAATTAAATTTAAATATAATAATATCTTGATTTAATAACTTCGTATATCACATGCTTTTTTATTTTAAAAAATCTCTACAAATCGTAATTATTATTTTCTATAAATCCATATAAAAATATATTACATATGTTTATACATCTTCTAGCTATGAATGGTTTTTGAACATCCTTTATTATAATAAAGGATACCCGAATCTACCATATATTAGTTAACCAATCACAAAATTGTGAATTATTTTAACATCAATCGAAATCTACTAAATTTTAGACCAATTAAACTTAATGTAACATGTTTCTCTATTGGATCTTGATTCTACGTTTCAGCCAAGATTAAACTCAACTCAAGTTACACTCAATAACAGTTGATTTTTATTTTTTCATATCAATTAACTCAACATAATAACTACTAATTTTTATTTTAATGATTAACTAATAAACAATTTATATAAAATAAAATTCTTACAAACTAAAAAATATAATTATTATATCAATTTAAACATTAATGGAAATTTAAGCCGCTTATTCCCAATTCCCCATCAGACCTACTTTATATCTTTTACAGTTAAGGTACTACTTTATATCTTTTTATTATATGACATACTATACTTGGATAGATTATCTTTTTATTTCGATTATATATATGTATCGTATGTTTCATGTTTTAATTGTCCAATAAAATCAACAACAAAAATAGAAAACGATTTAGGTTTTTTTTTTGATAGGCAAAGATTTTATTATAATAAGCCCTAAGGCCAATCATGGTACAACTACTGATACAAATTTTCACTGAATTACCACTGATACAATTCCCACTGAACATACTACTACTGAAATCTGGTCTTCAAAATAACTATCGCTGAACATATTTCCACTGAATTTGATCTTAAATTTTTTGTAATGCCAAACACTGAAAGAGAAATTTCAGGATCACTGTTCAGAACCTGTGATTTAATTATAGTTGGTTTCTAGACCGCATCAATCACGATTTACGATCTAAAGACACTATAAGAAAATTATTGAGCCTTAGTTGTAATTATAGTTGGTTTAAAGATCGTATCAATCACGATAAACGATCTAAAGACACTATAAAAAAACTATAGAACCCGAGTTCTATATATAGTTGGTTTCTAGATCACATCAATCACGATTAATGATCTATAGACACTATATATTAATTTAGAACCCGAGTTTTATTATAGGCAATTTGTAGATCAAATAAGTCCATAATGACAATCTAAAAACACTATAGAGATTTAGAACCAGGATTTTAATTATAGTTGGTTTTTAGGTCGCATACTACCACTGAATGTTATGAATCCCTAAAAGCGACCTAAAGACACTATAAAAATTTGAACCTGAATTCTAGCTATAGTTGGTTTTTAGATCGCATTAATCATTATTAGTGATCTATAAACACTATAAAGGCTTATAGTTGGTTTCTAGATCGCATTTGTCAAGAATGACGCTCTAAAGACACTATAGATTAAGAACCGGGGTTCTAATTATAGTTAGTTTTTAGAACACATCAATGAAGAATGACGATCTAAAAACACTATAAAAATTATGAACCTGCAATCTCTTGTTGCTGCTTTTAGCATCTGCCAACAATCTCCCAATCTACCTCTGAAGCTTCTACAAAAACTGTCTGATCCTCAAATGACGTACCACTATTATTCCTAGCAAAAGGGCCTCGTTAAAAACCCCACAAGAGTAAAACCCAGTGGGAAAAAACTCAAGGGGGGAAAAGAGTGCCCTCTCAATGAACCCACTAAACAAATAAACTGTCAGAAAATATATATCCCAGATTGGTGATGAGCAGAGCCTCGTAGACAAGAAGATGGCATTCTCGCATCTAGTTTAAAGACAATTACTGCAAAACAAGTACTCATAAAACACCTTAGCGCAATGCTATCATCATCCCTAGTCCAGATTATCCCAGAGTTAATTCCCATTAGAATATTCAGTGGCAAACTACAATAATTCTGCAACTTACTGAATTCTAGGCATCAATCCTTACCACATTACACTGATTTGTTTATATTATTAGGCGTGCCTATAGAAAAATGTTTTTTACAGTGTTGGGTTGTCGATGTTATTCAGTGATTACTTAACAATTTTATTCTAAATATGATAATTATTTAATTTAAAAAAAATACACTAATATATGAGTCTATAAATCTATAATAGATATTTTGATATCTCAAACTCCCAATTCAAAAGCATAAGGTACAATCAAAATCATGAATTAAAAATTGTTAACAATATAAAACTATTTAACAAATTATTCTAAATACATATTCAAAATTTAAGTTATGTAAAGTATTAAATAATTTGGTAAAAAAAAAAATCTAGCATCAACTAATTGAAACATTAGAATGAATTTTAAACCAATCATCTTTCACATTTTAATTACGAATTTTTTTAACTATGCAATAATTAATGGAAAACAATTTGATCTTCCAATATATTTGAATTATTTAAAATATTAAATATATATATATATATATATATATATATATATATAAAATAAAAGTTTTACAAAGTTAATGAAAATATTGTTAGTGAATATTTTCATAATAAATTGATGAATTTAGTACAAATTTTCTTATAAATCACTATTTATTTATAGATAATTAATTCATCTATAAAAGGACATATGTTATTCACAAAAATAATCAAACCTGCAAAAATCATCAATAAAAGGGCATACAACATCTACAAAAATAACTAAAATTGAACAAATACATAGTAAAATAGATCACTAATTTCCTTTATCCAATCATTGAACATGTCTTCAATTATGGTACATCCATCATCTATATCTCTAAATTATGCAACCTTTTCGGCGAGATAATCTAACAGTTTGTTATAAATGTGAGGAATATGTATATCTGATTTATCAAACGTATTCAAACAACCGATGAAAACTGTGATTCTACACTAATATAACAAAATCTAATATATGGGTATACAAAATCAACGAATAGGATATTACCCTCTCAACAAAGAGAGATATTTACTGAATAAAGGAAAAGAAAATGAGGCTTATCATTCACAAGGAGATAGTACAAAATCTAATATTTCGATAGATAGGTACTAGACTCTCAATAAAGGATTTATTTATTGGAAAATAAAGAAAAATAAATTAAAAATTATAAAAAAATATAAAAAACCAAAAAGTTGATATTAGCTCCTAAACTTTAGTTTAGCATATTTTGGGAGAGGTGGAGAGAGAGAGAGAGAGAGCAGCAGCAGCAACCACGATGTTTGTTATAAAAATTATTAATATTGATAAATAAAAAGGTTGATACATATAAATTATTTTTAATAAAATGGTGCCTTTTTGAATTTTATATTCTGGAATTAAAGTAATCGTATCAATTCCCATATCTTAACCTAAGAGCATATATTGAATTTGCTTGGTTGATTGATTATAATTTATTTTTTAATATCAACAAAGCATAAAATATGGGTAAGAAAACTCAATAACTTGGTAGAAAGATTCTAAACAAAGAGAGATATTTGTTAACAAAAAACAATATTAAGAAAAATAAAAAAGTGAGTTTCATTTTGTTTTGGAGACTTTACATCATGCATACTATCCTTAGTTTAGTTTTGTAACATCTCAATATTGTTCAAAAACACATAATTATATATTTACATAACTTGGATACAGAGTAATATTTCATGTAATTATCATACTTTTTCTATTCGCATATTTCATTTCATTTCGTGTACACGAAAAAAATCATGTAGTTTAGTGTCATTTTGTGTTATAATTTTGGTACACGATTCAATATTATGTCATTTTCGTTTAAGTTACACGACATGAATGTACAAAACGATTTGTTAGGTCTACATAAGCTGTTTTTATGTTCTAATTTCGGGTACATGATACAATATCATGTCATTTTTGTTCAAGACCCTAAAGTACACAACATGAATGTGCAAAATTATTTTTCAGGTCTACATAAACTTTTTCTTCTTATATATGTCGGAAAAATATACTTACTTTTAAAGAAAAATGAATTTCATGTTATTTAACCTAATATCTAAATTACAATAGCACATATATAACAATGTGATTATGTGTTTATATATTACAAACTTGATTTCAAGTTTATGGACAGTAGCTTATTTTTACAAGTTAGTCAAATAGAAAAAAGATAGGTGATACTCATTTTCGTATGTCTTATTTTAAGAGTAAATTAAACTAAAATTTATTATACCATGTGTTACTAGAAAAGAATAAAAAATCCAACATACAAACTTCCAAACTGTAAATGCACATTTTAAATTGTCTTTACAAATAAGCTAAAGTCAATCACCATAAACTCTAACAATCATACGTTACTCCAAGAGCACGATATTTTGAATTTGTTTGGTTATATTTATTTTTCAATAGTAAATCAATTCATTAATAAAAGGACATATAATTTATAAAAAAGATATTGAATGATCACATAACAAACTAAATTAGATGAAAGTTTCTATTGTTATAACTACGTTCGTTTCATGTATCTTACACAGTAGATATCCTTTCTCATATCGTTGTAACCTTTTTTGATAGATAATCTAATGATTTATTGGAGTCGTGAGGATTGAGTGTTTATACATTTTTAATATGTAATCGAAATAATTAACCATGACCATATAAATATTTTCAATGTATTAATTTAATAAATATTTTAAGGATTCGATATTGAATAAATATACCGAATTCTCAAAATATGGGTGAAAAAATTGTTAACATGGTACTTAGAAATATTCTTTAAAAAAGAGAGAAATAAAATGAAAGCTAAATTTTAAAAAAACAATAAAGTGGGGTTTTGAAATTTTCATCGGTGGTTGTATTTTTTTTTTTTTTTTCAAAAACCAGAAATATTATTAGAATAGAATCAGGCAAATCCTGAGATACATGAAACAGATGGTCCTTAGACCTATAAACTGGAAAGCAACATGCAATCGGAAGAAGGAAACTAGTACAACATTGAAACTAAGATTACTATACTACTACTACTGCTTAAATGACTACTACTGAACGAAGGTAGATAGCCCTGTGATAGAATAAACTTAGGGAGAATCCAGAATTTCACCAAGGCCAAAGTTTTCTTGCATGTCACTATCCTGGAATGGCCTTCCGAGGCCCATGTCGCTATTCATAAGGTCTTGAAGTGAGCCAAACATGCCTGAAAACTTGTCAAAAGAAGTGCAGCGGGATAGGCCATAACGAGCTAAGTACTCAGAAGTTTTATTCATACGACTTGGAACTAGGGAGATATCTCTATCAGTGACACCCGGTTTATAGGAGTTATGATGGAGGGAGTTGATTTTGGTGCATAACTTCCTCCAGATCTGGGTCAATGGAAGCATGTTCTTGAAGACGAATCGAGTCGTACACTCCCCTGTTGTTTATCTCTACTAGATTTTTATCCTTACCTAATCTCAACGCTTCCACCATACCTGCGTGAACCCCCTAGAGGAGAGCTTGCAAATTCGTAAGCCCAGGCATAGGGCCTAAGGCCCCCCCACAGAAGCAAGCCTTCATGATCCCGAATGATTACTCCAACCCCATTTCTATTACCAATGAGCTGAGGTTCTTCACTTGATACGCAGTGCACACTGATCTTCACAAAAGGGGGTTCAGGAGGAATCCACACAAAATCCATTAGTGAGTAGTTTGGGGGGAGAGAGGTTAAAAATAATAGAAAAAGAAGAGAGAAACCCAGTGCTGAACTAAACAGTCTGAGGAGAATACGATTAAGAAGACGGAGGTAAAAACTAGTAAGTGCTCCTAGGGGAACTATAGAAGAATCTCTAAAAAGAAGAAAAAGAAGTTTGACAAGAAAGGTAGAGGAATATAGCAGAATAACACTGTGGAGTAGAGAGGGAAAGCCCTACTAAAACCACTGTAGGCTAACCTACTATATTCCAGGGTTCTGTATCTAGGAAGATATGTAACAGAGCACCAGATTCTCTGACGGAATCCCTATGACAAACACTGAGAGTTTCAGAGATTCAACTTGAAATCATTATACCCATACTGCTAGAAGATTCTTTTTGCATACCCCGTTTGTTTCTAGGCTATCTGCATTTGTGTTTAACTCTCTTGGAACGAATTCTATATTAATAGAATCATTTAGAAGAAATAAAGAGAGCGATTCCAGACTAAGATTTGATTACCCTTTATAAAACCCATTTTGAAAAGGTTGATGGCTTCTCTTGAGTTTGAGCACACAATTATATTCTTTGAATTGAAGAAACCTTGTAACCAAAGGTCCACAATATGCAAAATCGCTGATACTTCAGCCTCAATGCTATTTGAAGCGAGGCAAGGCCCAGAGTAAACATAGCACAAAAATCCATGCTTGTTTTTTTTATATTACCTCCTATCCCTCCCCTAAAAACTCCCTCTGGGTTAGGACCCCAAGCACCGTCTACTGCACAAACTAAGTCAAAATGCTCGAATTTATATTTCCAATAAGCTTCTAAAAGGGAATGGTGGTGAATTGTAATTGAACCCTGAGGATTCACCCTCCATAGAGCATCATTACTAAAACTAATAAGATGTGAGGCAACTCCCATTTATTAACTCTAGTGAAGATGAGAAATTCCATTGTTGTCTGGGTAACTCTGACCTTATTAAAAACATTTTCATTCCTTGCTAACCAGATTGTCCAGCATGTCGCCGCTACAACTAAAAACCAAATTTTCCTTGTTTGTTTATTTTTCTGAACTTTACACACACTCAGCAGAGAGAAAGATGTAATATCATTAACTTGTTCAGGACGCTCCACCACTTACCGACAAAACCCCACGCTCATCTTGCAAGAAGACAGTCCCAAAACAAGTGTTGAGATGTCTCCTCGCCAGACATACACCAGGAACATTGATCTCCTATATTTATTCTCTGAAGCCGTTGTTTCAGGAGATGCATTGTAGGAAGGCTATTTGATTGTAGCTTCCAAAGGAAAATCCTAATTTTAGGTGGCACCTTAGCATTCCAGATGAAGTTCCAAACTTCATTACGAGACTGGTTTGGGAGGGAGCACTGTTGAGAAATTGCATTACAATCTCTACTATTGAAAACCCCATGATTAGGAATCCAGATCAGCCTATCATTTTTACACGATAAGGAGATGAGATTTATGATCCTTATCAGAATATTTAAATCTTCTTCGTCCTTGTTGAACAGATTTCTTTTCCATAGAGATGAATTAGAAGCTGGACGAGAAAGCCAAAGAGTTATAAATTCCTTAACCGTTGAATGTGATTGATTTGAGATGCAATAAAGCCTTGGGAGCAAGAACATAACCTCCCAAAAAAACACTAGCTTTCCATTTTCTAGCAGCCACTTAAACTTACTACGATTCACTAGAGCATTCAATTCATTGTTGGCACTGGCTCTAACTATACTCTGTAGTGAGTGAGATGATTCCTGCTTTAGAGCCAAATTTCCCAAGTCATAATTGAAAATCTTCCCGTAAGAACTAGAGAACACTTTATTCCACAGGGCTGTTCTTTCCAGATAACTCCTCCACTACCATTTGGCCAGCATAAACAGATTCCTGGACTTTAGGGGAACCAGCCCGAGACCTCCCAAGGGCTTAGAAGAGCAAATCTTTTTCCAGCATACCAAGTGCATTTTGTTGAGATGAACATTATCCACTAACCGATGGCCCCAAAGAAATTGCCTCCTAATTTTCTCTAGTTGTTGGATGACAGTTGCAGGAATTATAAAAAGGGAGAACAAGTACACTGGCATACTGTCTATTGCCGCTTTGAGGAGAGTTAGCCTACCTGCCATAGAAATGGAGTCCATTTTCCAGATTTGCAACTTATTTTTTACCCTCGAAATTAGAGGAGTCCAGTAAGAAATGGACTTAGGGGATTGACAAATGTCAATTCCAAGATATTTGAGGTTCCCTCGATCCACTGGACATCCAAGAAAGGAAGCCCATTGATTTATTTGTTCCATGTCTTCTCCAAATCCATATAAGCTGCTTTTTTGAAAGTTAGTTTTGAGGCCAGAGATTAGTTGGAAGCACTGCAGGACCCTTTTAACCCCTTGCACAGTGGGGAAATCGTTGTTTATGAAAAGAATCACATCGTCTGCAAACTGAAGATGTGAGAGAACCATGCTTGAGTTTGGAAGAGATATCCCTTTACAGACACCTAAGGCAATTGCTCTGTCTATCAGTTTCACAAGCACTTCCCCAATTAGATTGAATAAAAGAGGGGATAAAGGATCCCCTTGCATAAGGTCTCTCGAAGGGGAGAACTCATCTGTCGGACATCCATTAACAAGGATTGAGATTCTAGATGAGTAAAATATTGATCGCATCCTAGCTATCCAAGTTGTATCAAAGTTCATACATTCCAGAACATGGAAAAGGAAGCCCCAATTTACCGAATCAAAAGATTTCTCAAAGTCGATTTTCAAAACCATACCATTCGATTTTTTTGCTCTTAAGGTTGCATAAACCTCACTAGTAATCAAAATACAATCCGTGATTTGATGACTATGAATGAAAGCTGTTTGAGTTTCTGACACTAATCCACTCATAACATTTTTAAGCCTCAATGCAAGCACCTTAGTTAGCAGTTTCATCAGTGCATTCATTAGACTTATAGGTCTAAAATCAGAAGTGCCTAAAGGAAGCTTGATTTTCGGAATTAGAGCAATAAAGAAGGAATTGAGACCGTTAGGAATGGATCCCGAATCATGAAACTTGGAGAAGAAATCCATTACCTCAAGCTTGATAAAAGGCCATAGTTTTTTGATAACTCCCTCATTTAATCCATCCGGTCCTGGTGCTTTGGACGAATCTGTATTAGATAATGCATTTTCTACCTCTTCCAGTGAGAAATTACTGACTAAATCTGAACTCTCCGTTGAGGTCAGTTGCTTGACCAGACCAGGCCCTAACCAAAAGATATTGGCTTCTGTTTCCTCCTTAAAGAATGAACTAAAGTACATGAAGAATTCCGTCTTAATCTCCAAAGGATTAACACACCATGAATTTCTTATCTACAATCCAACAATCTGGTTATTTCTACGTCTTCTAATTATCGCTTTATGGAAAAACTTCGTGTTTTTTCACCATTTAGCTCTCATTGCAACCTGGATTTCTGGAATAACATCTTTGCCTTGATGCCATACAATTCGTCCAAGTTTTCCTTGATTGTCGCATTCACTTTGCAATCTGACTCTGATTGATCAGCCTTGGACTTCTTCTCTTCTAAATCCCTAATGCGGTTGTCCAGATCTCCAAAAGTAGTTAGCTTCCACTTCTTAGTGAAATTCTTTATGAGTTTCAGTTTGAAATGGATGTTACTTTCTTTTGAATTTTTCCAAACTGCCCCCAATTGTTCAACCAAGCTAGGATTATCAAGCCAACAGTTGAAAATTTTGAAGGGAATAGGTCCCCATTTATGCATGGAACATTTGATATTTAATGGTCTATGATCTAAATTCCGCTTCGCCAATGCAATCGATGTCCAATTTCCCAAGAGTGCCCATTCCTCATTTAGGAGAGCTCGATTGAGCTTGCTCTGTTTACCGTTTGGTCCAAACCAAGTGAATCGAGAGTTAAGAAGAGGAGCTTCAATTAAGGAGTTATCTTGGATAAAGACTCCAAACAAGCTCGAGTCCAGGTCTACATATAACAATTCGACCGTTCACTCAGATTGAGAACACAATTGAAATCTCCTACTAGTATCATGGGGATTGAATTGACTGAGGAGAGGATATTTGAGAAGTCCTGCCAAAAAGCCCTTTTTTCTTGATGATCTAAGAGGGCATAAACATTAATGCAGGAGAAGGCCATCTTTGAGGCTAGGAGTTCACCCCTAACCCAAATCCAATTTCTAGAGGAGGCCGAGTGAGAAATCGAAAAGACTGTTGAGTCCCATATTGATATAAGTCCACCAGATAAGCCCAGAGGAGGGGCCTCCACCCATTCTATGAAATCTCCCAACCCAATGGAGCCGAGTCTTCTTTCATTACACTACAAACATTTGGTTTCTTGAATGCAAACAAATGAAGCTTTTGATTCCAAAACAGCTGATCAAATGTTGAATCTCGCTATGTCATTCGAGGCTCCTCGAACAATCCAACTAATAAAGGAAATCTGATTCATTAAGATTAAGAATTGGAATAAGTGGTAGGATTCAGAGATTAAAGATTGAGTCTCTTTTTGATTTCTGAGACGGAGGAATCTTTATCCTTTTCCAGAATTAAACCCATTAAAAGGCCTGTTTCCAGAATGGCCTTGGCCTCATCCATTTCTTCAAATGAAAACTGAGTTGGTGTTTCCTTTGATACATGCTTCTTCCCAAATCTACGTCTGAGGGGAATCTTGAATGCCTTGTTTTCCTTAAATTTCAGATTTTTCCTCAGTCTCCCTCTTTTACTTTTTATTCTGAGTTCTTTAAGGTCTTTTAGGAGAGAGAACTGTGAATCAGCTTTGTCAGATATATCTTGGCCAATGTTGTCATCAAGGAAGGATGCAATTTGAGACTGATCAGACAGAACATGGGATTTATCCTCTTCCGTAGAATCCATCGATCTCCAATTCCAATTTAAGTTATCGTCAGAGTATCTAGAGGTGATGTCCGAGTTGCCATCACCGTGCAATTCAAACCCAGGAGGTCTTAAATCCATTAAATTATCTAAGCTCCCAGTAGATAGCCGAGGTTACTGATTTGATGGCTGAAGACCACCAACCTCGACTTGGTGTGATGCTGGTAGATTGATTTCAGGAATAATAATTGGCTCATGGTGATTCGAGATATGAGCTGCCTTTGTTTCAACGTCCGTTTCTTTACAATCCTCAGCGAACGACCCTAGAAAATTATCTCTTACCTCATTCTCTGAAGAAAAATTACCCTGAATGCTGCTACCTCTGCTCTTAGGATCCCATGTTTCAATCACTGAAATGTTGAAGGATTGATTCTGTACAAATACCACCTCGTTGAAATCCAACTTATTTTTAATCTCCGTTTCCACCAGAACAGTAGGGGTTATATAGCAATCTTCATCATCTACAAAAGGCGAAATATGAATCACAGTGCCCCTGCCTTGAAGTAATTTCTTGAAATTGTTTTCCGATCAAGCACACATAGGCAACCCCCTGCATTCCACCCAAGACTTCCTTGAAGGCTCTAGGTCTTCCCATTTAGCTTTTCTAATATTTGCAAAACCTATTGCTCAGAAATCCAAATCTTGTTGTGAGAGCAACTCTTCATTGGGAAAATAGATAATGAAACGGTTGCTGGTATTCCCTCTGATTATTTTATCCTTGTAACCTAATCCTTCCACAATCATTTGTCTGTTTCTACTTTCTCTCGATTAACCGTTTGTACCAGGTAGCTAAAGGCTAATTCTTTTATGAAAGCTTCATTTACTGGAAGAGTTACGGGCGTACTCTCTGACATCTTCTTGACAATAGAATCTACCGAGGCTTTACTCTTCGAATGCATTGGCTCAAAAGGAACTTTAGGACTTGCGAAGGCTAGATTGATTGGCTTAGGACCATACTTGAGAGTGGTTGAAGAAAATGGGACTTTCCTAGAGACCTTCTTTGAGTTCACCTTTTTAGCCCTTGCTGACGTGTCAAATATTCTACCTTCACCTAGACGGGAGCCATTTAATTTCGTGATCAGATTTTTTGCCATCTCCTGATTTAAAGTCTTCACAAACCCAAACCTTTTGTGGTGCTTATCCCTTTTATTTTGCACTATAATATCCTTTATGGTACCTACTCTCTTAAAAAATTGCCACAGATCACGAATAGAAGTGTTATCAGAAAAACCATATATGAATAGCGTTTTACCAATAAATTCCTCCTGACTGATAGCCTTCTTTCTACCCCTGCGAGCTTGTCCATCGGACGTATCAAAGTGAGGTTTATTGCCATTCAATAAGGCTTCCTTGAAAGATTTTTCCTGCGAAGACGGGTGAACGTTCCGAGACTCCGGTTTCAAGGTTCTATGATGAATTTGCCCTAGAGCAAAGTTAATTGCTTTGTCATCCCCCTTTTTTGCGTCCTGTAGAATCCCCTTTTCGACCAAGTCACTGTGACTATCAATGAAATCAATTATAATCTTAGATTGATCCTCCCCAGATGGAAGGGGTTTATTGTTTTGTCTGAAATAGTTAGAGAGGGAATTTTGGTGGATTTGATCCAAAGCTGTGGTTATGTCTGAGTTGACATTTCGTCAAACACCTTGAAGGACCTTTTCTTTCACCCAACTTTGATGTTTGAGGATGAAGTCTTTTAGGGTTGCTACATTATCAACTTCTTGATTCGTAGCAGGCTGCCTTTGAGGACTTTTCTAATCTATGTTTGGGGAAAGGTGCTCCTTTTCCTTTTTCGTGATGTTTCTTGACATTAACAATACGTTTCTCAAGTGTTCTTCTTCCTTTCTATCGTTCCAAGGAGAATCCTCTGCAAGCCTAATCCTCACTTCCCCCTTTGAATTGTAATCTATCACTTTTGGCTTCAATTTATTCTCCACCTGTTTGTCTCCTTGCCCATAGTTGTTTAGCTCCTTTTTGTCCCAGTTTTTAAATTTTTTTTCCCAGATCCTCTTGCTCTCTTGCAGAGAAAGAAACCTCCTGCTCCACCATTCCTCATCGACATAGAAGCTACTGCCATAAGTGTCCAAAGAGTTTGATCTCCGATGCCTTGGCCCATGCTCGCCAGTCGCCCTTCCTCTCGCCATCCCCCTATATTTCAACTCAATCGGGGGTTGTATTTGTTTTGATGATTTTTTTTCATAATATTAATATTAATTCAATTGGGATGAATTCACCGATAAGTAATTTTTATACTTAAGTTAATTAACATTCCAATAAAATTATATTTTTTTCTAAATAATAATTAAAATAATATATTTATATTAATTAATTAATATAATTTATCGGTCGGTGCGTAGCACGGGTAGAACGCTAGTATTAATCATCAAAGTAGGATTCCTCAGACCTTTTACATATTTTATTTGCTTTGTGTTTTTATGCATGACATATGATTCGTAAACAAATTTTGATGTCAAATTATTTCAGTTGATTGTAAAACGTACCAAGTTTATGTTAATTGCAGTCCACATAAATTTATATTAGGTGGTGGTTTTAGGATTGTCTCGATTCATTTTTCTATTTTTTTTAGAATTTTAGAATTTTAAATATTAATAAATAAAAAATATCATTAAACATATTAGAGATAGAATAAATGTTCGAATTTATAGAGAAAAAATTTCTAACTTATAGGAAAGACATATAATTAAAAGTTTTATTAGAAATAGAATAGGTGTTCGAATTTATAGGGGATAAGAGTTTGATTTATAGGAAAGACATATAATTAAAAGTTCTATTAAAAATAGAATAGGTGTTCGAATTTATAGCGGAGAATAGTTCAAATTTATAAGAAGTTACATAATTAAAAGTTATATTTAAACTATAATAGGTGTTTGTAAAGCATATAATTAAAATTCTATTGTAAATAGAATATGAATTCGAATTTATAGATAGTAGAGTTCAAATTTGTAAAATATATATATAACTAGTTGATAAAGCCGCGCTTTGCGGCGGCATTACAATTTTTATTTTTAAAAAAATTCAATACATTTACGTTATATTATAATATTAATATTAAATTTTAATAATTAAATAATCTTCTCTAATGAACCAATTTCTTGTTAAATACGATTCTGCCGATTGAGCCGCTCTCTCGTTAAAACCGAAATCCCAACTTTTTAATATATATTATAAAGACTTATATAATATTTTTTTATCCATAAAATCGAACCGTAAAAAGAAAAAAAAATTATTACTACGGTATCAAATTCTAATAGCTAATACAATCTTTTCTAGCGAGCCCTCTTCCCGTTAAATACGTTTCGAGCCGCTCTTATTTGAAATCGAAATTCTAACTTCACTATATAAAGAGAGTAAATTCCAATTTTTATATTCTTTAAACTTTCTAATATTTATAGATTTTTAAAAGATGAAAATACATCTTATATTTTCTGTATATTATAGATAAACTTGTATAAAAAAGTTAAAATAAAGGATTTTTAGGAAAAAAGATGTATAGTTTTAAAAAAATCGTATATAACGTCTCCACCGTCCTCGTATTCTACTTCCAGTAAAACATTTTATTTTATGTATTATATATTTAAACACTTTTTATACGGTCTTATTTAATGAACCGCTTTCTTGTTAAACACGGTTATTACTATTGATCCGCTCTCTCGTTAAGACCAAAAACCTAACTTTTACATATATTACTTGTATGATAATGTTTATCCATAAAAATCAAATCCTAAAAATAAAATAAAATTTATAACATCAATATGGTATTTTAATAGCTAGTACAATCTTTTATAGTGAGCCATCTTCCCGTTAAACATGTTTCGAGCCGCTCTCGTTTGGGATCGAAATTCCAACTTCATTACATATTATTGATGATACTTATCTTACACAACAATTTTTTTCCTTAAAATCAAAACCTAAAAAATAGAGTGAATTCCAATTTATACTTTCTCTAGACTTTTTAAAATTTTTGGAGTTTTAGAAAATGAAAACACATCTTATTTTCTCTTTATATATAGATACTCCTGTATTTATTTAGGATTCTTGCATGAGATTGTTCTTTTATTATGTTAACACATCAATTATTTTCTTTTTAATATATGGTGAATTATGTTAACACATCAATTTTTTTTTTTTTTTAAAATACGGTGACTTTTTTTATGACAATAGTATTGGATTTATGAATAAATTTTCCTAATCTAAGTATAATTAACTTATATAAAAAATATATAATTTAAGAAGATCATACTTTCTATAAAATATTTAATTATATTTTTGCTCTATATATTCAAACACCTATTCTACTTCTAGTAGAACATTTATTTATATATTTTTTCGATAAATTCGAACTCTTATTCTTTATAAATTCGAACTCCTATTCTACTTCCAATAGAACTTTTAATCGTATGCCTTATAAATACTTATTATACTTACAATAGAACTTCTAATCATATGTCTTCCCTATAAATTCGAACTCTTGTTCTTTATAAATTCGAATACCTATTCTACTTCTAATATGTTAATTGATATTTTTGTATTTATTAGTATTTAAAATTCTAAAATTCTAGAAAATTAGAAAAATAGATTGAGACGATCTTAGAGCGCCACCTAAACTCCCGCTATCCTCCTTTATATATATATATATATATATATATATATATATATATATATATATATATATATATATATATATATATATATATATATATAGTTGATAAAGCCGCGCTTCGCGGCGGCGTTACAGTATTTTTAAAAAAATTCAATACATTTACGTTATATTATAATATTAATATTAAATTTTAATAATTAAATAATCTTCTCTAATGAATCAATTTCTTGTTAAATACGATTCTTTCAATTGAGCCGCTCTCTCGTTAAAACCGAAATCCCAACTTTTTAACATATATTATAAAGACTGCATTAGATTGTTCTTTTACTCATTATTGTTTTATTATGTTAACACGTCAATTCTTTTCTTTTTAAATACGGTGACTTTTTTCATGACAATAGTATTTAATTTATGAATAAATTTTCCTAATATAAGTATAATTAACTTATATAAAAAATATATAATTTAAGAAGATCGTACTTTCTATAAAATATTTAATTATATGTCTGTTCTATATATTCAAACACCTATTTTAGTTCTAGTAGAACTTTTATTTATATATATATTTTTTTATAAATTCAAATTCTTATTCTCTATAAATTCGAACTCCTATTCTACTTCCAATAGAACTTTTAATCGTATGTCTTATAAATATTTATTATACTTTCAGTAGAACTTCTGATCATATGTTTTTCCTATAAATTCGAACTCTTCTCCTTTATAAATTCCAACACCTATTCTACTTCTAATATGCTAATTAATATTTTCATATTTATTAGTGTTTAAAATTCTAGAAAATTAGAAAAATCGATTGAGACGATATTAGAGTGCCACCTAAACTCCCGCTATCCTCCTTTATAAATATATATATATATATATATTGATTAAAGTTTTATTGGAAGTAGAATAGGTGTTCGAATATATAGAGGAGACATATAATTAAATGTTCTATTAGAAGTAGAATATGAGGACGTCGATGACATCTTTTAAAGTTACATATCCTTTTTCTTAGAAATCCTTTATTTCAATTTTTTTATACAAATTAACTATACTAGCATTATGAAAATATATACATAAATTTAATACTATTCCCATAACGAAAATTTTTCATATTTTAAAAAAATTAATGTGTTAGACATAATAGAATGCATTCCCATGTGGGGACCATAAATAAATATAAAAATATCTATAATGTATAGAGAAAATAAGATATATTTTCATTTTATAAAATTCCATAAATATTAGAAAGTTTAAAGAAAGTAAAAATTATAATTCACTCCGTTTATAGGTTTTAATTTTCAATAAAAAATTATTTTAAATGATAAATATCATCAATAATATGTAATAAAGTTAGAATTTCGGTCCCAAACAAGAGCGGCCTGAAACATGTTTTACAGGAAAACCACTCATTAGGAAAGATCTTATTAACTATTATATTGATAATAGTTGATAAAGCCGCGCTTCGCGGCGGCGTTACCATTTTTATTTTTAAAAAAATTCAATACATCTACGTTATATTATAATATTAATATTAAATTTTAATAATTAAATAATCTTCTCTAATGAATCAATTCCTTATTAAATACGATTTTTTCGATTGAACCGCTCCCTCGTAAAAACCGAAATCCCAACTTTTTAACATATATTATAAAGACTTATATAATATTTTTTGTCCATAAAATCAAACCGTAAAAATAAAAAAAAATTATGACTACAATATCAAATTCTAATAGCTAATACAATCTTTTCTAGCGAACCTTCTTCCCGCTAAATACGTTTCGAGCCGCTCTTATTTGAAACCGAAATTCTAACTTCACTATATAAAGAGAGTAAATTCCAATTTTTATATTCTTTAAACTTTCTAATATTTATGGAGTTTTAAAAGATGAAAATACATCTTATATTTTCTGTATATTATAGATAAACTTGTATAAAAAAAGTTAAAATAAATGATTTTTAGGAAAAAAGATGTATAGTTTTAAAAAAAAATCGTATATGACGTCTCCACCGTCCTCGTATTCTACTTCCAATAAAACATTTTATTTTATGTATTATATATTTAAACACTTTTTATACGGTCTTATTTAATGAACCGCTTTCTTGTTAAACACGGTTATTACTATTGATCTGCTCTCTCATTAAGAACAAAAACCTAACTTTTACATATATTACTTGTATGATAATGTTTATCCATAAAAATCAAATCCTAAAAATAAAATAAAATTTATAACATCAATATGCTATTTTAATAGCTAGTACAATCTTTTATAGTGAGCCGTCTTCCCGTTAAACATATTTCGAGCCGCTCTCGTTTGGGATCGATATTCCAACTTCATTACATATTATTGATGATACTTATCTTACACAACAATTTTTTTCCTTAAAATCAAAACCTAAAAAATAGAGTGAATTCCAATTTATACTTTCTAAACTTTTTGGAGTTTTAGAAAATGAAAACACATCTTATTTTCTCTTTATATTATAGATACTACTGTATTTATTTAGGATTCTTGCATGAAATTGTTCTTTTATTATGTTAACACATCAATTCTTTTCTTTTTAAATACGGTGACTTTTTTTATGACAATAGTATTGGATTTATAAATAAATTTTCCTAATATAAGTATAATTAACTTATGTAAAAAATATATAATTTAAGAATATCGTACTTTCTATAAAATATTTAATTATATTTCTGCTCTATATATTCAAACACCTATTCTACTTCTAGTAGAACGTTTATTTATATATTTTTTCTATAAATTCGAACACTTATTCTCTATAAATTCGAACTCCTATTCTACTTCTAATAAAACTTTTAATAGTATGCCTTATAAATACTTATTATACTTCCAATAGAAGTTCTTATCATATGTCTTCCCTGTAAATTCGAACTATTCTCCTTTATAAATTTGAACACCTATTCTAATTCTAATATGTTAATTGATATTTTTATATTTATTAGTGTTTAAAATTCTAGAAAATTAGAAAAATAGATTGAGACGATCTTAGAGCGCCACCTAAACTCCCGCTATCCTCCTTTATATATAGATACAATTTAAGAATATCGTACTTTCTATAAAATATTTAATTATATTTCTGCTCTATATATTCAAACACCTATTCTACTTCTAGTAGAACGTTTATTTATATATTTTTTCTATAAATTCGAACACTTATTCTCTATAAATTCGAACTCCTATTCTACTTCTAATAAAACTTTTAATAGTATGCCTTATAAATACTTATTATACTTCCAATAGAAGTTCTTATCATATGTCTTCCCTGTAAATTCGAACTCTTCTCCTTTATAAATTTGAACACCTATTCTACTTCTAATATGTTAATTGATATTTTTATATTTATTAGTGTTTAAAATTTTAGAAAATTAGAAAAATAGATTGAGACGATCTTAGAGCGTCACCTAAACTCCCGCTATCCTCCTTTATATATAGATATTGATTGATGTTATAAATTCCATTTTTTTTAGGATTAGATTTTTATGGATAAAAAATAATATACAGTATTTATAATATATAAAAAAGTTGAAGTTTCGATTTTAACGAGAGAGCGACTCAGTAGAAAGAACCGTATTTAACGAGGAAGCGGTTCATTAAATAAGATTGTGTTAACTATTAAAATTTAATATTGATGAAACAATATAATATAAATATATATAAAAAAAATTAGATGCCTTCAATTCATTTTTGTTTAGAATTTTAGAATTTTAAATACTAATAAACAAAAAATATCCTTTAACATATTAGAAGTAGAATTAGTGTTCGAATTTATAGAGGAGAACAGTTCCAATTTATAGGGAAAACGTATAATTAAAAGTTTTATTGAAAGTAGGATAGGTTTTCGAATTTGTAAAGGAATAGTTCAAATTTTTAAGATATGACATATAATTGAAGTTCTATTGAAAATAAAATAGGTGTTCAAATTTATAGAGAAGAAAAGTTCGAATTTATAGGGAAGAGATATAATTAGAAGTTCAATTGAAAGTATAATAGGTGTTTCTAAGAAATATAATTAAAAATTCTAATAGAAGTAAAATAGGAGTTAGGATTTATAGTAAAAAAAAAGTTCGAATTTAGAGAAAAGGCATATAATTAAAAGTTATGTTGGAAATATAATCCAATAGAATAGGTATTTGAATATATATATATAGAAGACATATAATAAAATGTTTTATTGGAATTAAAATACGAGCACGATGAAGACATCTTTTATGGTCTCCTAAAATTATATATCTTTTTTCTTAGAAATCCTTTATTTAAAATTTTTGATACAAGTTAATTATAGTTACATTAGGAAAATATATCCATAAATCCAATATTATTCCAATAACGAAAAGTCTTCGTATTTAAAAAGAAAAAGAATTGATGTGTTAACATAATAGAAAGAAATTTCCGTGTGGAAATCGTAAATAAATACAGGAATATCTACAAGAATACAATATACAGAAAAAATGAGATGTACAGTAGAACCACGATAAATAAATATTCGATAAACTAATAACCTCATCAAATTAATAATTTTTTCCGGTCCCGACATAATAGATTTAGTGTATTTTTGACTTCGATAAATGAATAATCTCGATTAATGAATAAAATTTCCCGATCCCAAGTGTATTCATTTATCAAGGTTTAACTATATTTTCATTTTCTAAAACTCCATAAATATGAGAAAGTTTAAAGAACGTAAAAATTGGAATTCACTCTCTTATTAGGTTTTAATTTGTAAGGAAAAAAGTTATTATATAAAATAAGTATCAACAATACTATGTAGTGATGTTAGAACTTCAGTTCCAAATGAGAGCGACTCAAAACGTGTTTATCGGAAATGCGACTCACTAGAAAAAATCGTATTAACTATTAGAATTTGATATTGATGCTATAAAATTACTTATTTTTAGGAATCGATTTTATGGATGAAAATTAGTTTACAAGTATTTAAATTATATGTAAAAGTTGTGTTTCAATTTTAACGAAATAGCGGCTCAATAGAAAGAATCGTGTTTAACGAGAAAACGTTTCATTAGTGAAGATTGTGTAACTATTAAAATTTAAAATTGATGATTAGATAATATAAATATATATATATATATATATATATATATATATATATTGAATTCATTTTTAAAAGAATTATAACGTCGTTGTGAAGCGCGACTTTATCTACTAATTTTAACTAAAAGAGGATTTTTTCAAAAAAATATAATAATGAAAAGTTCGCATGTTATTGTTATGGTAGAAGGCTACAACTCATCAACAAAGGGTTTTATTGAGCAAATTTAATAAAAAATATCTTCATTAATATTTATATAATATATTTATTTTATATTATTAATATTCTAATTATTATCAATAAAATATTTATTCAACCTAATTAATGCTCTTATTAATATCAATAAATTAGATTTAACTGAGCAAATTAATCATAAATACTCTCATCTAATTATTATCAATAAAATATTTATTAAATCTAATTAATACTCTTATTAATATTTATAAATATTTATTTTATCTATCTCCCGCATTAATATCTACCGGTAGTCCTGTTAATACTAAATCATACTAATATCTATTACTAATATCTAACTTATAATTGTACAAAAATAAATTTTAATTAATCATTAATATACATAAGATATTACTTTAATTCATGTTTCTCAATTTTTATTTATTAATAATTACATAATTAATCATTATAATTATTTGTAATCCATTGTAATTGTATTTTCATAAGAAGATGTGAATACATATACACAAATATATACATATGGATGTACACACTTCTTTAAAATTGCAAGACACATAGTTGATACTCCCTTCGTCCCATTTTGTTTGACACTTTTCATTTTGCACTCATTTCAATGTGCTTGGATGGGGTACTTATGAATAATATTTTTAAAATTTGTTTGTTTTGTATAAAAATATAGATTCTATATTTTTATACAAATCAAAAAAAATTAAAAAATATAATTTATAAGTGCCCGGTCCGAGCACATTGAAATGCGTAAAAAGTCGGAGGGTCTTACATTTTGGGACGGAGGTAGTATTAGTGTTACTAGAGTTTTATACTAGAGTTTTATAAAAAGTCAGTCCCGACAGATTCAATAAGTACATCATCATTGTATGATTAAAATAGAATATTTAAATACTTAATACTTAAATATCGAATTACAATTTTCAAATATCTATAATAAAATTTTATTTTTTTCAAATTTAAATTAATAGCATGTAATAGTATAGTTGGAATTATAATATGAATATGTGTATGAGAAAATATTTAGTGTATACAAACCAAAACCATATTATGTCATATTTTATAAGACAATACCTTATATTGTAATTATTAATGTATTTATTTAATAAGCAATTCCTTCTATTATATTTTAAATATTAAATTTATTGTACAAATAAGTTTAAATTCACATAAAAATAGTTAAACATAAAGCTCAATAAACTGAAAAATGATTAAGATCTAAACACAGATTTTTACTAATATTTACTATATAACTCAACCCTTCATCATACATCTATTAGTTCGACAAACATTAGTAATTTATTTATTAATATTTAGAACGTACCCGCGCATTGCACGGGCTTAAAAGCCAGTTCAACAAATACAACAAAAAAGGCCTACAAGCACAACCAAACATAGATTTTTTCTCAGTGCAAAACATAAGTAAAAGCTGATGCATACAAGAAACATTTCTCCAAACAAAAGTATCATTTCGGAAAAAACTATTAATCTATTATAGTACAACGTAATTTAACCATGACACTACAAGATCAAGAGATCATGGGGCTCCAACTGCTAACCCAATCTGATAAAGTTGTAACATTTGTGTTCATCTCATCAACAGTGTCATTCTTTAGTGCAACCACAATGTCCTCGCGGTAACTTTCTTTTGCCTCCTCTAATAGCACTTGAAAAATTTCACACTCTATGTTGTTTGAGAGCTTCGAACCTGTGTAACCTCTGTTTAAAAAGACAATTAAAATGTCATATCATGTATAAAGGAAAACTTATGAGATAAATCATAAATAAACTTGTTCAAGTGATAAACAAAGTACCTCCTACTCAACCGGTCAAACAACACAGAGTTTTCAGTTTGTAGTACCACAACACGATCAAACCAACGTTCAGGGAAGAAGTCGCAGCCATGATAATCCACAATGTTTCCACCCTCGTCCATCATATCCTCAAGCTCATCACAAACCTAAACATGTCAAACATAATCATATGTACGTAAGCACTAGCCACATCATAAGTGTAAACAATGTTGTATATTCCATAATGTTCAAGGTGTCCCCACCCACATCATCTGTGGGAGGGGCAGGATTATAAATGTGAGAAGTCATGAATTAACTTCTTGGACAACAGACTAACTTTTTGGGGTTCAAATAACACTTTATTTAACTCTGTAGATAGCAAATCATGGAAGTCAAGCTTTTTATAATAATGAATTGAATACTACATTTCTCACAAAAATAAGTTTTGTTTTGACAGTCTCAGCGAAAAAATATCACTGCAGATGGTATTACCATCTGAATTTTAATATTTGGAAAGAAAAAATTATTACCAGATCTTAATCTGTATGCACCACTAACCTTAAGGGAGAAAAGTAGGGCTCATGATTCCAAAAAGATAAAATATATTTTGACACAAAGTCTAAGCTACAATGATGGGATGTATTACATGTGAATGAAGATGGCTTAAATTAAACTATCCATGTAAATTTACATAGACTACAGCAATACTAGGATTTGGATCCCACTCAACAAATTTTATATTGGGACGCATAACTCAAACTCAGAAGACATAAATGACACGGAACAAAATTTACACTTTATAGTACAACTTTATAGGCACATGTACCTACTATAATCAATGATCCGGAAAAAAGTTATCAGCTGATTAAAAGGAATATTAGCATTTAAGAACATAGAACATATACTGAAAGTCTGAAATAGCATGTAGTATAATACACTACGCTTGTTTGGGTGTGTCTGAACAGAATATGATAATTCCTGGTGTCAACACAAATGCCTAATTGCCCGACATTTCAGTTCTCAATCCAAGCAATTTCTTGATCTACAATAATCTTTTAAATTCAATACCTCATAAATGGTAGAGCACAATAACACAAGAAAAAGTCTGCCTCTTGGTCTGTACTAGTACATTATATATTTTTTTATTAAAACATAGGTGATCTAGAACTTTTAGAGAAGTGTTTTAAAACTTGCTGGATATGCATAGAAGATTATAAACTACAATCTTCTACAAGACTAGCAGGCATGCCCGCGTCACTATTTAAGTTCTACTTTGATCTTCCAAATGTTGAGAAAGAAGAAACGGTCAGCTGTACACTTGTACCAAAAAGTGATCATATGGACACTAATTATAGGAACTCCCCACCCCACCCCACACAAACACAGAGCAAAAAACATTAAGGTCCAGAGGGAAGATACTGTGCAGTATGGTAATTGGTAATGTATTTTTTCTTAATCTCGTGTTTCCTTTTACATATATCAACATCATATATCTCTATCCCATAAAATTATGTCCATTGTAACCACCCAATCACCATCACTTAGAACAACAAGAATATGCAAAAACAGCAAAATATACCAATATCACCGCTTGAAAGAACAAACACACTAGCGCCCCACCTCCAACAAACTAAACCTTCTGTCACTTACACAAAATGATAGAAAAGATCGAGCATTTGAAAAACCATTTTAAGTGACGAGATTACAAAAGAGATAAATCACGAAAACATCAAGAATACCAGTTTGTAGAAACAGACATTCTGTTTATCAACAATATATCACAACCCATTTTATTCAGTATATCCATGCTATGAATCCAACATTGAGGCTGCCTTGACTATCTACGTTGTTGTTACACTGACCATATAAAATTAGGTCAACATTCATATCGGCCTAGCAACTGGTATGGTATTACGAAATACAAAAGGAATGTCTGTTTAACATAAAGCAGGAAATAAAGAAACATGGCAGCACACAAACAGCTCCCAGGAAAAACTCCAGCTTAAATAGCCATTAAAACGACTCTTGTGAATTAGTTATTCTCTCAAACTCTTTACCTAGTTCAAGATTCTAGACTCAAAAGCCATCCACAACTTTAAAAAGAAAAAAAAATTGAATTTCTTACGATGAACTTCATTACACTAACCTTAATAACCACTTAAATTAAGCTGAAACATCAAAACTTAACTATGTAGCAAAGTTGACAAATTGTCATCAACTAAACCTCTCAACTAAAATCCAAGAATGAGTTAGAATCAATACAATAGGACTCTACTTAAAATCTAAAAAATTTAGTTATAAATGTATTTATCTGCAATCGTATTCCACAACTATCTCGATAACAAGCTTTAATCGATACCCAGATGCAAAATACATATATAATATTAATTACCATCATGAAAAAGTAGGGAATCAACAGGGGATCCCCATGTTGGGTAATAACAAGTCGAGACACACGCACAATCATATGTGAGTATATAAATTTTTATGATTGATTGTTAAAAAAGTTCCGAATAAAGAGAGAATCCTGTTTTTAGTAGTTTCTTACATTATCAGCATAACGCCAATTTCTTATTCTTGGGATCTAAAACAAAATCTCCAATCACACAATTCTCCTGAAAAGATTCCAACTTGAAACAATATCAAGCACAATTCTCTTCCATTAAGAACAATTTAATTTTCAAAGTATAAAAGCTTACATTAAGACTTTAATACCAAACAAAACCAAACAAGTCATATTAAATTCAATTGTTCTACATGGAATTCAATTGGCATAAATCAAGAAAACTTGAGCTCTGAGCTGAACACAAGGCACAACCAAACACAGCATAGAAAAAGATAGGAATTTAATGAGGGAGACTTACGAGGTCTTCATTGATGATGTAACAATTGAAGTCATCATCCCAACCATCATGAAGATTCTTCTCCTTGACTAGCTCTCCGATGTTGATGTGTCGGAGATTCTTCGCTTCCGACAACGCTGCCGAGAAAGTGCTCTTTCCGGTACCAGGAGTTCCGGTGACGAGAATGTTTGGTCTGCTCCTTGCCACCATTTTTTAGCCCTTTCTTAAACCCTAAGCCCTCTCTAGCCAGTGCTCGATGTATTACTTATGACCCGGTTTTGACCCGGTGTTTTTACCGTGTTAGGCTTTAGAGCCCATTACGCTAAATTTAAAATCATTACATATGATTTAAAGTTTTTTTTTTGCTAATTTTTCTTTTTTCTTTTTTTTGCTAATTGACTTAAAGTTGCTTAAAATGATAAGTGAAAGATGAAAATTTTAAGTTTATATGTGTTATAATTTCCACGGCTGACTATTGGCTCCAATCACTGTTCCGGCGGTGCCTCCACCTAGGTTGCTTGTCCTTGCAGCATGGTGTTAGATATTCTTTGGGATGTCTACTTTTACTTTGCTTCACCTGCTACTCAAAAGGACATTCTATGTGCACGCGCATGTATATAATAATAGGATGTTGTGATTATATATTTAAAACATGGATGTCTCCAAAGTGGGGTGTAAACGATGCTAAGTGCTCGACCAAGCCTTGAGGTGGCGGCCACGATCGCTCCGTCGAGGATGGTCGCGGCCTGCAAGCACGTTTCGGTTTCGGGCTGGCGGTGGCGGTTATGTGGTATACTATCAATGTGTTTGAGTAATTTTATTTTATGAGTAACTTATAAATTATTAAAAATGTAAACATAAAAATAAATTTTATAATTATCTATTAGAATAATGATATTAACTTTTATCAAATAAAATCGTAAAAATAAAATAAATCAATCAAAAAAGTACCTCCTACCAACTTTTGACTTTAAACTATTTTTTTTAACTTTAATCAATTTTTGATTTATTACACAAATACCCATTTTCTAACTTAAAGAAGAAAATGACTTTAAGCCGGACTTAAAAGCCCATCCCAAACGGGCTCTTAGTTTTTATCCATTCGGGTCCGTTATTCGGGTAATTTTTCGGGTTTTTGGATGAAAAACGAAAAATATTTTTTTAAAAATTCGGGATCGGGTCGGGGGTTAGGGTATTCCCACCCCGATCCCCGATCCCTAATTTTAATATTTAAGAAAAAAATATTTTCATATATGTAAAATTAAATTATTATAGATAAATATATTTATATGTATAATTATTATTGTATTGAAATCTTAATTCATTTCACTAATTTAAAGTTTTAATAGTAAAATATAATTTAATTATATCTTTTAGTTTTTATTGTAAATAAATAATAATTAGAATTGTTTTCTAGAATATGTCATTAAATTTAAAATATAATTACATATCATGATTTAGCAAATTAATTTTATTATTAGAAAATAATACAAATTTATTTTTTAAGAAAAATGAAAGTCCCCGACTACTTATGGGGATTCCCATTCCTCGTTTGGGGTGGAGGTCGGGGAGCAAAATAATCTACATTCGAGGATCGGTACGGGTTCAACGAGAATATGAGTTTGGGGATTGGGGGCGGGGATAGCAATCCCCGACCCAAAGTGACCCGATACCCATCCCTAATCTTGTTTTTACTATATTGGACTTAGTTTCTTGGTTTCTAAACAAGGCGAGACAAATAGCCCTTCGAGTGAGGCTTTATTTGGACTTTATGAGAATCGGGCCGAACCGTGTTCTTTAGAAAATCAGGTCAAGTTTCTCTAAAACATTAGGATCATTTTAGGCCCGCGGGTCGGGTCGAATTGGGCCGAATCGGACTTTTATCCAGGTTTTTTATTTATATATTAAATTTTTTGATATTATTAAAAATATTACTGTTATGTCCAAAATAGTTTGTGGAAGGGGGTTGAATACAAACTATATTGTTTTATCGAAATTGTTCTTTATGTGTATATTAAATTTTAAACAATTCGATGCGGAATAAAATGAAGCCAATATTCAAGTTAAATATAAAATTTATATTAACTTGGAGGGGTGTGCCTTAATGCACGATACAAATTACAAGGTTTGATGACCAAACTAATTATTACAAATTCTATAGAAAATTCGACATGAACTTTTCTATATTTGTAATAAAAAGATCGAATGCTAAAAGCAATTCTAGAGATAAGTTCTAGGGAACTTAATCCGCTAGATAGTTCCAATAGTACAAGTAATCAAACTCTAGTGGCTAAGATATTACAACGAATACTAGAGATGGATTTACAAGTAATTAAAACTAAGTTGAAGTTCTAGAGGGGAGAAGAAAATAATTCTTTGGGTCTCTCTATTTCTCCCCTCTGTATCTCTCTTGGTCTCTGTTTGTGAAGATGAAGGTGTGAAATGTTTGTGTGTATGTTCTGTCTGTGTCTTTCCTTCCCTTTATAGACAACACAAAATATCTCTACTGTCTTCTTTTTCTGCTGCTTTAACTCCTGGAAATAGTATGACACTCAACAGAAATAGTATGCTCATTCCCTTGTAATAGTATAAGTTATACTCGGTGATAGTATAAAGTAAACTCGGTAATAGTATAAACTATTACTCGGTAATAGTATACACAAACCAGGGCAATAGTATAACTTAAAACCTCGGTGATAGTATCCAAAGGGGCAGCAGTAGTATGATACAAACCCTGGTAATAGTATGCTGAAAACTCGGTAATAGTATCAGGGCTCCAGTAATAGTATGGTAAAGCAGTAGAAATAGTATCCCTGGTAATAGTATCTTCAAGCAGTAATAGTATCTTCATCAGAAATAATATCTTCATCATAATAGTATCACTTAGCTCCAGAAATAATATCACTCAAACCTTGGTAATAGTATCACTTAAGGTAGTAATAGTATCCTGAAAATCCTTAGTAATAATATGGCTAAAACCTTAGAAATAGTATAACATACTATTACTAGTTCAAATCAAAAACCCTTATCTTACTAATAATTCAAAGACTAATTAACTGGGTTAATTAATTTATTAAATAAATTAATTCTTGCAGAATTAATTTATTAAATAAATAAATCAAATAATTTAGTTAATTAATAATAGAATTATTATTAATTCTGATTTAATTAATCTATTGATTAATTTAAGTAATAAATTAATTCCGATTGAATTAATTTACAAAATAAATTAGCCAAATTATTAAATTAATTAAAGGAGAATTAATACACCTCCTTGATAGCATAACCCTTGTGGTTTCTTCATCTGACAATTCTGATCATCCACAATAATTACTCCTCGAGCCAGTCTTGATAGCGAAATCCTTGTGGTTAATTATTTTAGCACTTCTGTTGCTTGCACAATGATTTCTCCTATTACCAGTCTTGATAGCTTGAACCACTGAAGTTAATGACGAACAACTACTGTTTAATGTTGACACTCGATGCACGTTCTGGTTCATGAGTGACTAACCGCATTGACTGTTCTTCATATATTGACTTTAATGCTGTAGTTCCTATCATCTTTTTCTTCATACTTTATTCAAACCTTTTCATCTATATTCTACCACTGTAGGAACCTCTTGTCACTATAAATAGAACCCACCGTCTTGATTACTGCTATTTCCCAGTTATGCACCACGAGATTGTAGAAGGGGGGTTGAATACAATCTCAACTAAATTCTTTCGAAATGATGAGGGTTAGATCAAACTGTTATAAAAACAGAAAGAAAACAAGATAAACAAATTATCTAATCATACATACAACACGAGATATAAAAAATCTCAGGTGGGTTGGCTTGAAAGCTTAATCCACCTGATGGTTGTATTTGAAGATAATTCTCTGTGTAAAAATACACAGCTGCAGATTACAAAGTTTTAGTGTTTACAAGAAAACCTAAAGCTATCAGCCTTGTGATCGGTGTTTTCTTCTCTACCAAAACTATGCTGCTCATACAGCTTATTTAAACTATATGAAGACAAGTAAAAGTTACATGAAATGTGATGATACATTTCTGGTATAACTTGTCACACACACATGCTCGAAGTGGTAACCATTTCTGGAATTATCTTGAAAGTCTTCTTTACTTGATTTGGACAATCCCATCATGCTTCAAGTCAGTTTATGTTTCTTTCTTCAAAAGTAACTAAGTTCTTGAAATGACTTAGCTTCCAAGCCCATGTGATGCTTTATGCACATGATCTTTTTGCTTTGGATTTCTGTCTCTGAAAATAACTTTAATAAAAAAGATAATCCTTTTGAAAGTCAATAAGCTTTTCTGTTTATTGAGCTGTGCTCGAACTTCACAAATATAACTACTAATCCTTATGCATTCATCAAGATATCCTTTGAATCTTTCATTAGAAATGTAATCATGTTGGAGGTTGCTTCCACTCTTATTGTTGCCCTTGAAGTCGGATAAACAGTGACTGATTGCACCTTTCATTTGGAAGAGTTTGGGCCTTCAAATATTTACAATTTATAGCACTTGATCTTTGATCTCTCAACGATGTCCTTATTAGGTTGATAGCTTTTCTTGAATTGCCCGGCTCCTGCTGAATTCTTCTTGAACTTCAACTTAGAAAATCTCTTTGACAAAAATGCCAAGTATTCATCTAGATCTTCTGATTCATCTCCACTCAGTGCATCAAGTTCCTCTGTCATCTTGCTTTTGCCTTTGCTAGTTCCAGCTCCACCTTCACAGGTTCTTTGACTCGGTGTGGCTTCCACATTCTTCATCTTCTCCCCATCTTGATTGTTTGGAATATTGGCCACCAAAGCTACATTTCCACCTTTCTTCTGGCTCTTCTCAACTTCTTCATCTTGTTGTAACTCGAGCTCATAGGTCTTTAGAATTCCATACAGTCTCTCAAGTGTATAATCTTTGTAGTCTTGAGAGTTTCTCAATGAGACTGTCACTGGCTTCCATTCTTTAGGCAAAGACCTTAGAAATTTTAGGTTGGAGTCTTTGGTTTCATAAACTCTTCCATACAACTTTAACCCATTTAACAATTTTTGAAACCTGCTAAATATATCAGTTAAGTTTTCACCTGTATTAAAGTGAAAGTGTTCATATTGTTGTATGAGGAGTTGTTTCTTATTCTCTCTGACTTGCTCAGTCCCTTCACAGAGTGTTCGAATGGTGTCCCACACTTGCTTAGCAGTGGTGCAGTTGATGACATTATTGAACATGTCTTGATCAATACCATTTAACAAAATATTCATGGTTTTCTTATCTTTCTGGACTTCCTCTTTGTCCCCGTCTGTGAATTCTGCTGGCAGTTTGGGAATAGGCCTTCCAGCAACTCCAGTTCCAGCTGCTTCTCCAACTGCAGTGTTAGCCTTCATAAGAATATGAGGACCTTTCTCTATGCAATTGACATAACCTTCATCGATGGATAAGAGATGTAAATGCATCTTTACTTTCCAGTGAAAATAATTATCTTTGTCGAGGATTGGTATTTTCACGCCTGTATCCTTCTTTCCCATGGTGGTGATCTTTAGACTTCTTGTATGCTAGAAGCTTGCTCTAATACCAATCGTTATTTCCCAGTTATGCACCATGAGATTGTAGAAGGGGGGGTTGAATACAATCTCAACTAAATTCTTTCGAAATGATGAGGCTTAGATCAAACTGTTATAAAAATAGAAAGAAAACAAGATAAACAAATTATCTAATCATACATACAACACGAGATATAAAAAATCTCATGTGGGTTGGCTTGAAAGCTTAATCCACCTGATGGTTGTATTTGAAGATAATTCTCTGTGTAAAAATACACAGCTGTGGATTACAAAGTTTTAGTGTATACAAGAAAACCTAAAGCTATCAGCCTTGTGATCGGTGTTTTCTACTCTATCAAAACTATGCTGCTCATACAGCTTATTTAAACTATATGAAGACAAGTAAAAGTTACATGAAATGTGATGATACATTTCTGGTATAACTTGTCACACACATGCTCGAAGTGGTAAGCATTTCTGGAGTTATCTTGAAAGTCTTCTTTACTTGATTTGGACAATCCCAGCATGCTTCATGTCAGTGTATGTTTTTTTCTTCAAAAGTAACTAAGTTCTTGAAATGACTTAGCTTCCAAGCCCACGTGATGCTTTATGCACAAGATCTTTTTGCTTTGGATTTCTGTCTCTGAAAATAACTTTAATCAAAAAGATAATCCTTTTGAAAGTCAATAAGCTTTTCTGTTTATTGAGCTGTGCTCGAACTTCACAGATATAACGACTGATCCTTATGCATTCATCAAGATATCCTTTGAATCTTTCAGTAGAAATGTAATCATGTTGGAGGTTGCTTCCACTCTTATTGTTGCCCTTGAAGTCGGATAAACAGTGACTGATTGCACCTTTCATTTGGAAGAGTTTGAGCCTTCAAATATTTACAATTTGATTCCCTACTCGTAACATCCTCTGTGTAATTGATCACTGTCTATAAGTCACGGGTTGCAAAGTAATTATGGGTTCAATCTTCATTCGATATGTTCCATTAGAGAACTCTGTAATATTGTGGAAACAGGTTGAGTTCTCGAACAGATAAATCTTGAGTTCTCGAATGATGATTTTTCGAATAGTTCCTTAAAGCGAGTTCTCGAATGACTTCTCGAATACCCTTCTGAGTGGACTTCTCGATTAGTGCATGTTGCAGACTTCTCGAATAGAGCAATCTGAATTCTACGAATTAGGACTTCTCGAATAGTTCATTTTACAGACTTCTCGAATAGAGCAATCTGAATTCTCGAATTAGGACTTCTTGAATAAACCCTTTGTGTAGAGTTCACGAATGACTTCTCAAACTCTTCTTTCCTTGATTTCTCGAACTTACTTGCATGGTATTAACAAACTCTCTTTTGATTACTGATATCTGACTTTAGCATCTCCAGGCTTGTTACTGAAATAAATCCTAACTGTATGCAGAGTTTCATCCTTAAGATATTGCTATAGTTGATCTGCATTTTAGTTAGCTTCCTGATTTGTTCATCAGCTTCGATTCCTTGATTAATTTTCTATCTTGTGGTATTTGTTATCATCATCCATATGCATGCATGTCTCAACAATCTCCCCTATTTATGACTCCAAGAAGAGAGGCATAAATCCAGAGATTGATGATAACAAAAACCACTCTTCAGATTCTCCTTTCACTAGGACAGAAAATTCGATCAAGCTTCCTTGACACAGTTTCTGAGTTGTACTAACTTCACTTTGAGTACTAAGAGCTACTCCCCCTAATTTGGCATCCATTTCTGAGAGTTGTTCTGTTCCCTTAATTGCTGGTCTTCTGAGAGTTAGCTCGAAGATCTTAGTTCAGTTAAGTCTCCCCCTGTAAAAAGACTTTGAACTGAGCTAACTGAGCTAACTTCGTCTCCCCCTCTAAAAGAAGACTCTGAACTGAACTAACTTCTCCCCCTTTTTTGTTATCATCAAAAAGTAAAATGATCAAAGTGATGTAATACCTCAGCAGAATCATAGATGTTACATGAAGCAAAAACTACTGTCTCTCATCTCTCTGTTTTTGCATCAGGATCTCATCCTGGCTCACTGCTCTCAACTCACCTTCCCTTACTAAAGGGGTACTGAATCTCTCCTTTTGCTCTCCTGGAAGAAATAGGAGACCACTCTTACACACAACTCACCTTTTGCCCTGGAGCAACCAGGCCTCTCCTATTTTTCACTCCCTACCCTCAGTCCTAAATGAAGATCATGAGATCTCAAGAAGTTTGAAGAGAAATAAATGTTAGCATTGCTGTATCAAACAGAGATTAAAGGTTTAGTAAAGTGTTTGAAGAGAAAGCTTAGTGAACTAAAAATTGAGTGTTGGCTTCTTCATGAATTAAGATGAAGAATTAAGATAGTTCGGTGGTGAAAAAAAAAATTCAGTTTCCAAATTAGGTATCCATGAGTGGGGCTGAATCTTCTCATTTATAGAAGATTCATCAACCTGAATTCGAGAAAGAAAAAAAAAGTTAAGAGTAACTTGTGTGTGCTCCCCCTGTGTCCATGCAACTTGTACTAACGCTTGGCTCGATGACAAGTGTTATAGGTTGCACAAGTGTGTCCCTTACCCTCACTGATTGTGTTCCTGGTTGGGAACTTGTTTCAATAGTTAAAGTTTGTTGAGAGACTAAAACTAGAAATACGGATGTCCGTATTAATCACTATGCCTTTTTTGGAAGACATAGGATGGCTAGGCTAGTTTTACACACCCTCACCTTCCTTATTCTTCTGGTTTCTTGATGTTCACCACTTCCCTCACCCTTACTTTCCTCCTGGACACTCCCTTCAAGTTAAGATTTGCAAGGATGGTCAACTACAGTTTGTTGAGAAACTGTAGAGGGGGTTTCAGAGATGAAAACTATGAAAGCATGGTGTGCTGATTGGGTAGAGAATCCGGGGGACATTCCAGCAATTCTCATTTCAGTAAAATAAGGCAAAGATTTTAGGACAAGAACTGCTGATAAAAAAAATGAACTCGATACCTTAGCTAGGTGAACTGCTATAAGAGTCTTCTTCATATGAAGAAATAATCTCTTAAGCAAGATGTAGAACACCAATTGTCTTGAGTGAACAAATTGGCATTTTACTTGGAGCTGTACTTAGGAAAAGAAACAAATTGCAGAGAAAGTTATGAATATTCATTGAAGTATCTGCAAAAATGTTATGCTTAATCGTAGTGCCATAGTTAGTATATTTGAAACATGAGTTCAATCAGCAGAAATACTTGTTTATGAGTTTAGAATTAACCAATAAGACCTGTTGTGAAACAGAGTACAAACCAGTTATCTCTAATTAAGTTCTAATTCTAAGTAAGTGACACATGGCATATGACAGAATTATAGAACCTGATTGATGCAATCACCAGGCTTGCTGTGGGTACACCATTACTCTATCATCATCATCCTTTATTGTCAGTTTGAGTCATGTAAATTACTGCAATTTAGACACAAAACTATGCAACACTGTAGCTATTAAAGCTCACTGCTAGGGTTAGATGGTAAAGTGAACGTAGAATTAAAACATCAGGAACAATGTCTAAGTTATCATATCTATTCAATCTGATCCAGATGAGATCTAAATATTCTGATTAGATTAAAGATAACTGAATGAAATGTGTGTCAAATCACAATTAGATCAGAAAAATCGTGTAAGTTGAATTAAGAAAGCTAATTTGCAGATATTAGATTATTAAAACAACTTTGGTGATTCAAGCACAGTCCAACGTAATCTTATCTAAACATTCTATGAAAGACGAGACATAATCTACTTAGCAACTCGTTCTAAAAAGGCATGCAAATAGATCAAGACCATAGAATCAATAAGACAACGATTGATGGAAACTTTATTTCATTAAAAAAAACATTACAAGAATTGTCATAAAGACCATTGAAAATAAAGAAA
Organism: Saposhnikovia divaricata; assembly: GCA_036435485.1. Lineage (NCBI taxonomy): Eukaryota > Viridiplantae > Streptophyta > Magnoliopsida > Apiales > Apiaceae > Saposhnikovia > Saposhnikovia divaricata. The sequence goes on along the minus strand of CM071595.1, from coordinate 59,280,211 downwards.
AACCAGAAACAAACAATTAAACTAAGACCCCCCCCACCTACACCAACTAGGCGGCCTTGGCTGGGTCTTCAACGCCATCCTCCCGGTTGCGAGCTCGGAGAACCTCCAACGCTGCACGCATGGCAGCGAGGTTCTTCTCCTCCTCGGCAAGAAGCTCGTCTATCTTCTCCTAGAGGGCCATTACCTTCGCATAGAAGGGCATGGCCTCATACTCCTCCACAGAAACCTTCAGGATGCTCTTAGTCATCTTTTAGATGAAAGGGTTTGAAAAGGATTTGTTTTTTGTTAAGTGTAAGTCTAAATGGTGTCTACCCCTTCCTATTTATAAGCCCAGAAGTCCTAAAGACACGACTTAATATCTAGGAAATAAATGGGTACAAGGTTAATCAAAGGTCACTCCTCTTTAATACACACTTACGCATGCAAAAGAGATACACGGTGTCCTATACTAATCCTGATAGTCCATTTAGAAAAGATAAAAAGTGAAAATATTATGTGTGCTATTTGTTCTAAAATCATTTAAGTCTGACAGCTTATGTCTAATCAAATCGAGACAAATAATCTTAGAGAACAGAGCACACAAAGCATTTGAAAATTCTGGACACAAAATAAAGCACTTAAGTAATATCAACAATTAATTAAACTATTCGACATCTCAAATATTTGACCATTCGATTTGTCTGAACATATACTTATTCGATATCTCTCAACATATGACTAGTCGATATCTCTAGTTAAAAGACTAGTTCGATATCTCTAGAAAATTAGCTGATCGATAGCTCAAGCATAATATCCATTCGACAACTCAAGTTAGTACACATATTCATTCGATATCTCTAGCAAATTAGGTGTTCGATATCTCCAGAATAATCAAGAAAATAATAAATAAAATCCAGAGAATAAAATTCACTGGCTACAACAATTTGAACAGATATTAAAGATTATGAAAAATTCAACATACCAAGCTCACTTACCAATCTTGAAAAGGTTGCTTCATCCAGAGCTTTAGTAAATATATCTGCTAATTGTTTCTCACTTGGAACAAAAGGAAGTTCCACAGTACCTTCCATCACATGGTCTATGATGAAATGGTATATGATGTCTATGTGCTTGGTTCTTGAGTGTTGCACTGGATTCTCAGAAATTGAAATTGCACTTGTGTTGTCACAGAAAATTGGAATTTTCTCAACCTTAACTCCATAGTGAAGCAGTTGATTTCTCATCCATAGAATCTGAGCACAGAAACTTCCTGCTGCAATATACTCAGCTTCTGCTGTTGAGGTTGAAACTGAATTCTGCTTCTTACTGAACCAAGAGACCAAGTTATTTCCTAGAAATTGACAGGTACCTGTGGTACTCTTCTTGTCTATCTTACATCCTGCATAATCTGCATCTGAATAGCCTATTAGATTAAAACCAAAATCTCTAGGGTACCAAATGCCAAGGTTTGGTGTCCCCTTGAGATACCTGAAGATCCTTTTAATAGTTATTAAATGAGATTCCCTAGGATCAGCTTGGAATCTAGCACATAAACAAGTAGCAAATATAATATCAGGTCTACTAGCAGTTAAATATAGAAGAAATCCAACCATGCCTCTATAGATTGAAATGTCCACCTTCTTTTCCTTAGTATTCAGTTCAAGCTTAGTTACAGTGGCCATGGGTGTTTTTGCAGAAGAGCAATCTACTAAGTCAAACCTTTTTAGTAGATCAAAAACATATTTTGTCTGAATTATGAAAATTCCCTCATTTACTTGTTTAAGTTGTAAACCAAGGAAATAAGTTAATTCACCCATCATACTCATTTCATATTTACTTTGCATAAGTTTGGAAAACCTTTTGCAAAGCTTCTCATCAGTAGACCCAAATATTATATCATCTACATAAATTTGGACAAGTATCATATAGCCATTGACAAATCTATAAAAGATAGTCTTATCTACAATACCTCTGGTGAAGTGATTCTCGATGAGGAACTGTGAAAGAGTGTCATACCAGGTTCTAGGTTCTTGCTTCAGGCCATAGAGTGCTTTGAGCAAGTAATAAATATATTCTGGGAAGTCTAGATCTTCAAAACCAGGAGGTTGACTTACATACACCTCCTCCTCCAGAATACCATTTAGAAATGCACTCTTGACATCCATTTGATAGACCTTGAAATTGGCATGGGCTGCATAGGCTAGGAAGATTCTGATTGCTTCTAACCTTGCCACTGGTGCAAAGGTTTCTTCAAAGTCAATTCCTTCTTGACAGTAGCCTTTGGCAACAAGTCTTGCTTTATTCCTTGTCACTATACCGTTTTCATCCATCTTGTTCTTGAATACCCACTTAGTATCAATCACTGATTTGTCCTTTGGCTTGGGTACAAGTTTTCATACTTTATTTCTTTCAAACTGGTTTAGTTCCTCTTACATTGCTAGAACCCAGTCTGTATCTAGAAGAGCATCTTCGATCTTCTTAGTTCCTCTTTAGAGAGAAAGCTGCTATACAAACATTCTTCTTGAGTTGCTCTCCTAGTCTGGACTTTTGCATTGGAATCACCAATTATCAGCTCAAATGGGTGATCCTTAGTCCATTTTCTTTGTGGTGGCAGGCTTGACCTTGATGAAGATACTTCAATCTCTTGATGTTGATCATTTTGATTCATAGTTGAGTGTTGACTGTGAGAAACTCCCCCTGAGTGTATGGGCCTCATGTTGAGTGGAGTTCTAACAGAGTTGTCAGTACATACTTCTCTTTGTTTCCCAACAGATGCTTCAACATGATCTTCACCAGATGGAATGTGTTGCTCTTCTACAGATGGTCCATTCTGCACTTCTCATGATGGTCCATGTCTGTTCTCTACACCCGTTGTTATTCTTTCTACATCATCATCTTCACTTGCCTCACTACATGTCTCATTCTCGAATGAGAGTGACTCATGAAAACCTTCATCTACAAGACCAGATATTTTCTTGTCGTCAAAGACAACATATATGGACTCCATAACAATGTTGAGTCTTAGATTGTAGATTCTGTAAGATTTTCCAGCTGAGTACCCAACAAATATAGCTTCATCTGCCTTTGAATCAAATTTCCCGAGGTTCTCACCAAAATTCTTCAATACAAAACATTTGTATCCAAAGACATGTAGAAAGTTAATTGTTGGCTTCTTGCCTTTGAATAATTGATAAGGAGTCATGCCTTTTGCTTGGTTGATCAAAGATATGTTCTGAGTGTAGCATGCAGTATTAATAGCTTCAGCCCAGAAATATGTTGGCAACTTTGATTCTTCAAGCATAGTTCTTGCAGCTTCAATAAGTGTTCTGTTCTTTCTCTCCACCACACCATTCTGTTGAGGTGTTCTTGATGCAGAGAATTCTTGAGTAATTCCTTCTCCCTCATAGAACTTTCTTAGCACAGAATTCTTGAACTCAGTTCCATTGTCGCTTCTTATCCTTCTTACTCTGAAGATTGGATTGTTGTTGATTGCCTTGACATGTTTGATAATGATTTCACCTTCCTCATCTTTCGAATGAAGAAAGAAGGTCCAAGTGAACTTGGAGAAATCATCAACAATCACAAGATAGTATTTCTTGTTGGCTATCGACAATACATTGACTGGTCCAAATAGATCCATGTGTAGAAGCTGTAAAGGTTGATCAATTGAAGACATTGACTTAGATTTGAAAGAGGTCTTCCTTTGCTTCCCTTTCTGGCAAGCATCACATAGTCCATCCTTGGAGAAATCCAATTTTGGGATGCCTCTAACCAAATCCTTCTTGACCAATTCATTCATGGCTCTAAAGTTCAAGTGTGACAGTCTCTTGTGCCAAAGCCATCCTTCATCCATGCTTGCCTTTCTGAAGAGGCATGTAGCAGAGTTGGCACTTGTTGAGTTGAAGTGAGCAATGTACACATTTCCTTTTCTATTTCATGTCATCACTACCTTGTTGTCATTTTTCTTGAAAACAATACAAGCTTCAGAGGCGAACCACATATTTTGATTTTTATCACATAATTGACTGATACTCAACAAGTTGTGCTTGAGTCCATCAACCCGTGCTACTTCTTCAATGACAACATTTCCTTGTGAAATCAAGCCATATCCTCTAGTATATCCTTTGCCGTTGTCTCTAAAGGTAATGCTAGGGCCAGCTCTCTCCTCAAACTTAGTGATCAGGGTAGAATATCCAGTCATGTGCCTAGAACAACCACTATACAGGTACGAAAGATTCTTTCTGTCTCCCTGCACACATCAAAATCAAATCAAGTTGATTTTGGTACCCAAGTTTCCTTGGGTCCTGCCTTGTTAGCCTTTTTCCTATTTTTCAAGCCCTTACCACCCAAGGGTTCTGACTGAGTTAAATCAATCTTAACTCTTGGTGTGGATCTCTGAAAGACAGGTTGTTCCACTTGCTCACATGCATTAAAACTAGATGTGCAATTATGCATAGTTTGTGCAAACATGTTATTCATCATCCATAGCAACTGAGTCATGTTATAAGCATCATGATATGGATTATGCATGAATGGCATGTTGGCATAATGACTAAATGCATGAGCAGGCCGGAAAGACACATTTGGCATAGCATTCATGGCAGGCACAGGTACTAACTTAGGCATATTAGGCACGGAAGTATTCTTAACAGATTTACAGTTGGCAGATAAATGATTAGCACTACCACAGTTCACACATTCCTTTCTGGGAGCATATTTATCAGGTATGTGGTCACTGTGTTTGTTAATTCATACCTTGCCATTCCTATTCTTCCTGTTAACCTTAGCCTTAGGTTCAGTCTTCTCTAACCTATCCTTCAATTTCTTGGTGGATAAGTGACCTGTGTTTTCTTGTTCAACTGACTTGGTTTTGCTACATTCTCCCAACACAAAGTTTTTGCTGATAGGACCATACTTCTTATGCAATTTAATCAAGGTTGCATTACTAACAGGTTTCAACTCCTTTGGACAATCATCATCCAATGAGTCACTGTCCGATGCAACTTCCACATCAACTTCCAACTTTGCTTCTGCTAATTTGCAAAAAGAATCAATTCCTTGCTTACTGCCAATTTCTTCAGTTTTAGCCTTTGATCCTCTCCACTTAGCAATTAAATCCTGTTCCTTTTTCAACTGTTCTTTTAAACAATCTTCTCTATTTAAAGCCTCAAGTAGTTTATCTTTTGCATCTTGGTAATCTCTTCTCATTGTCTCAAAATCAATTAATTGAGTCTCTAACAGTGTATTCCTATCACCTAACCTAGCATTTAGCTCCTTAATCTTGCTATTCTCTTTGTTAAGTGATTTCAGTGTAACATGCATGTTGTACAATTCATTTGACATTTCATTAACAACATTATCACATTCATCTTTGGAAAGCTCAGTTAGATTCGTAGAGTATACCTGATTGCTTGATGAACTAGCTTCCTCATCATTCCCATTTGCCATGAGTGCAAGGTTGACAAATTCTTCCTCTGCATCTGAGCTTCCTTCAGCTGCCCAATCATCATCTCTTGATACGAATGCTCTCTCCTTTTTCTTGAGAAGATCAAAGTACTTCTTCTTGTAGTCAGTAGACTCAAACTGCTTCTTTTCATTCTCAGCTTTGGATTTTCTGCATTCATTGGAAAAGTGACCAGCAATTCCACATTTATAGCACTTGATCTTTGATCTCTCAACGATGTCCTTATTAGGTTGATAGCTTTTCTTGAATTGCCCGGCTCCTGCTGAATTCTTCTTGAACTTCAACTTAGAAAATCTCTTTGACAAAAATGCCAAGTATTCATCTAGATCTTCTGATTCATCTCCACTCAGTGCATCAAGTTCCTCTGTCATCTTGCTTTTGCCTTTGCTAGTTCCAGCTCCACCTTCACAGGTTCTTTGACTCGGTGTGGCTTCCACATTCTTCATCTTCTCCCCATCTTGATTGTTTGGAATATTGGCCACCAAAGCTACATTTCCACCTTTCTTCTGGCTCTTCTCAACTTCTTCATCTTGTTGTAACTCGAGCTCATAGGTCTTTAGAATTCCATACAGTCTCTCAAGTGTATAATCTTTGTAGTCTTGAGAGTTTCTCAATGAGACTGTCACTGGCTTCCATTCTTTAGGCAAAGACCTTAGAAATTTTAGGTTGGAGTCTTTGGTTTCATAAACTCTTCCATACAACTTTAACCCATTTAACAGTTTTTGAAACCTGCTAAATATATCAGTTAAGTTTTCACCTGTATTAAAGTGAAAGTGTTCATATTGTTGTATGAGGAGTTGTTTCTTATTCTCTCTGACTTGCTCAGTCCCTTCACAGAGTGTTCGAATGGTGTCCCACACTTGCTTAGCAGTGGTGCAGTTGATGACATTATTGAACATGTCTTGATCAATACCATTTAACAAAATATTCATGGTTTTCTTATCTTTCTGGACTTCCTCTTTGTCCCCGTCTGTGAATTCTGCTGGCAGTTTGGGAATAGGCCTTCCAGCAACTCCAGTTCCAGCTGCTTCTCCAACTGCAGTGTTAGCCTTCATAAGAATATGAGGACCTTTCTCTATGCAATTGACATAACCTTCATCGATGGATAAGAGATGTAAATGCATCTTTACTTTCCAGTGAAAATAATTATCTTTGTCGAGGATTGGTATTTTCACGCCTGTATCCTTCTTTCCCATGGTGGTGATCTTTAGACTTCTTGTATGCTAGAAGCTTGCTCTAATACCAATCGTTATTTCCCAGTTATGCACCATGAGATTGTAGAAGGGGGGGTTGAATACAATCTCAACTAAATTCTTTCGAAATGATGAGGCTTAGATCAAACTGTTATAAAAATAGAAAGAAAACAAGATAAACAAATTATCTAATCATACATACAACACGAGATATAAAAAATCTCATGTGGGTTGGCTTGAAAGCTTAATCCACCTGATGGTTGTATTTGAAGATAATTCTCTGTGTAAAAATACACAGCTGTGGATTACAAAGTTTTAGTGTATACAAGAAAACCTAAAGCTATCAGCCTTGTGATCGGTGTTTTCTACTCTATCAAAACTATGCTGCTCATACAGCTTATTTAAACTATATGAAGACAAGTAAAAGTTACATGAAATGTGATGATACATTTCTGGTATAACTTGTCACACACATGCTCGAAGTGGTAAGCATTTCTGGAGTTATCTTGAAAGTCTTCTTTACTTGATTTGGACAATCCCAGCATGCTTCATGTCAGTGTATGTTTTTTTCTTCAAAAGTAACTAAGTTCTTGAAATGACTTAGCTTCCAAGCCCACGTGATGCTTTATGCACAAGATCTTTTTGCTTTGGATTTCTGTCTCTGAAAATAACTTTAATCAAAAAGATAATCCTTTTGAAAGTCAATAAGCTTTTCTGTTTATTGAGCTGTGCTCGAACTTCACAGATATAACGACTGATCCTTATGCATTCATCAAGATATCCTTTGAATCTTTCAGTAGAAATGTAATCATGTTGGAGGTTGCTTCCACTCTTATTGTTGCCCTTGAAGTCGGATAAACAGTGACTGATTGCACCTTTCATTTGGAAGAGTTTGAGCCTTCAAATATTTACAATTTGATTCCCTACTCGTAACATCCTCTGTGTAATTGATCACTGTCTATAAGTCACGGGTTGCAAAGTAATTATGGGTTCAATCTTCATTCGATATGTTCCATTAGAGAACTCTGTAATATTGTGGAAACAGGTTGAGTTCTCGAACAGATAAATCTTGAGTTCTCGAATGATGATTTTTCGAATAGTTCCTTAAAGCGAGTTCTCGAATGACTTCTCGAATACCCTTCTGAGTGGACTTCTCGATTAGTGCATGTTGCAGACTTCTCGAATAGAGCAATCTGAATTCTACGAATTAGGACTTCTCGAATAGTTCATTTTACAGACTTCTCGAATAGAGCAATCTGAATTCTCGAATTAGGACTTCTTGAATAAACCCTTTGTGTAGAGTTCACGAATGACTTCTCAAACTCTTCTTTCCTTGATTTCTCGAACTTACTTGCATGGTATTAACAAACTCTCTTTTGATTACTGATATCTGACTTTAGCATCTCCAGGCTTGTTACTGAAATAAATCCTAACTGTATGCAGAGTTTCATCCATAAGATATTGCTATAGTTGATCTGCATTTTAGTTAGCTTCCTGATTTGTTCATCAGCTTCGATTCATTGATTCATTTTCTATCTTGTGGTATTTGTTATCATCATCGATATGCATGCATGTCTCAACATTGGTTTCAGGATCAAGCGTTTACCACTTGAGCTAAAAGCCCCGGGACTTGTAATAAGGCGCAACTTTTATTTCCTTATGCTTGGCCAGGCACAAGCGCCACGTTTCGAATAGGGAGATGCTGGACACCCCAACAATCCCCTCCCCAGCATCTGCCAGCACTAACAAGTCCCTGTTTGGGGTACAATGGCTGCACAGCATGCCTTTGGCATAAAATGCACTCCGTGGGACTCGAACATGCGACCTTGGCTCTGATACCAGGTTTCAGGATCAAGCGCTTACCACTTGAGCTAAAAGCCCCGGGACTTGTAACAAGGCGCAACTTTTATTTCCTTATGCTTAGCCAGGCACAAGCGCCACGTTTCGAATAGGGAGATGTTGGACACCCCAACAATTACTCCACTGACGCTTGATCAACTGAATGAACTTCTTCAAGTGTAGTATACTTCAAAACGGTAGATTGACTTTGTCTTCTTTCTCTTGACAGATAAACATTTGAGATCCTTGTGACAGTATGTATATACTATTTACTATTACATTCTTGTTATAGTTGAGTTGAATCCTCGATGTTTACAAATAGGGTAAACATTTGACTTTAAATATCCCCCTATTTGTTTGTTAAACATTAACATACAAATCCTAGAGGATAACTCAACTATAAACAAGAAGAAGATAAAGCATTAAAGAACTATAGTAAATAATACATACATAAAAAAAAAAGTTCTGGTTTAGATATAACATTTTCAGAATCTCAGCAGATGAAATGATAGATGATTGCGCCTCTAGCACTGAACTGATCTTCATTAAGTAACTCATCTCCATTTCATGACATATCTGCCTGATAACCCTTTACATCAAACATTGAACATTATCAGCAGATACTAGAATTCTTCAGTGGTAAAGAATATGACTTGTCAGCCACATACTTAAGAATTCTTCTTTGTCATTTCATACTTCTCTCCTTCCTTATGTCTCCCTACCTAAGGTGACATGTCTCCTCCTTATAACGGTGAATACTTTTTATCTCCCCCTAACAAGGCGAATAAATCTATCTCCCCCTGACAAGGTGAATAATCCCCCTTTCTTAGGTATATCCTTTTTCATATCTCTCCTCCTTAGATAGAAAATCTCTCCCTCACTAAGGTAAGCTTATAATCTCCCCCTTAGTTGAGTATCTCTTACTAAGGCAATATTTGAGTATATCTTCTTCAATATATCTCTCCCCCTTAGTTGATTAATCCTCCAAGCATTCAATTATATCAAACATCCAAATGTAAATTAGATGATACCATATTTTCAATTATAACTCATCTCTTACCTTTAGTACAACAGATTCTTCATACATATACCATTGATGTAACGCCCCCAAATCTGAGGTCAGAGATTCAGGTCGTCACGTCACCATTCAACCATATCATACCTGTACTAACTTTACAACTCAACAATACATCCATTCAGACCTCAATCTTACACACAAGCAAGTTAGAGTCTCAGAAACGATAATCAAAGGTGCCACTAAATATTACAATTCATTTGTACAAATCAGAGTCTTACACAATTCCACTTATACAACTACACTTGAAGACAAGTCTTACTATTACAGTTGAAAACCTATCAGACTCACTCTGCAGTATTTATCAGGAACTAAATCATCTTCGGGGTAACTCTTCTACTCCTCTTCTGCTGTCGCGGAGTTAACCGACCAAATTCTTCTCTTTCTGAAAAGTTTTTATAAAGCAAGAATGAGCTACATAATGCTCAGCAAGTTCACCATTTTGTAAAATAATAATGGGGTTTATTTCGAAAACATTCCCAACTATATGGGTATATATCCCAGATTTCAAAACATAATTGGACAATGTATATGTCCGAGTTTGAATAAAACATCTATACTCACTATGGAGCTTTAAGAATAACATATGAACCCCTTATAAGGTTCCCATTTCAACATATCTCAAGTTTGAAAATATATACATATGAGTATATCCTTTCGGCAAAACACTCTACAATTAACATACTGTACAAGGAATACATCATTGCAAACCTCTTTCCTTCCATTAGCTTAGAAGGTTTCTCATACAAAAAAAACATTTCATTCTTTGAAACAATTGCAAGAGTGCACTAACACGTGCCAATCTTTATAGAAAATCTTGCAGTTCTAGATACTGCACGATGTCAATATTTTCTCATCAAAAACCACACTATCAGCAACTTGGCACTTAGGCCCAAGAAGCAGTGTTTGAGTATTTTTCCAAAGTGGAGGATGGGACTTAAAGAAAACACAAAACCTGACAAGGATTGACGATGATCAGTCGCCACATCCAAGTCCAATAATCCGCGGGTCTTCTCTATCGGTAGAAGGATAGAGACTACATCCGTAACTATCCCTCGGGTGAAAACTACATCCGTAATCACCCTCGATGAAAACTACATCCGTAATCATCCTTCGGAAACACCTGGGCCGGAATAATAAGGGATGGACCGCCTGGCTCACGGCCGCTTACACATCCCGGGAATCGTTCGTCAACGGTTCCCACACCTGCCAGAGTCCCTTTTTCTTTTCTTTTAAAACTTGATTTTGATTAAAAACAGAGTAGTTGAGGTCCGACATCAGTCGACCGATGATTCTTGAAATCATACAAGAAGCAGAATCTGACCGGGGGTTTTCGAAAATGTTTTGAGTTCGAAAGAGTTCGAGTTTGAAAGTATTAAAAAGTATCTTTGATTAACTTTGTCTTTAAATAATGAACAGTAATTAATAAATAATATTTTAAGATTTAATATTAATAATTAATAAAATAATTATTCGATAAAATAAACTCTTAATCCAAGATAGGGTTTCGAGTATTTACGAAGATATAACAATAGTTATTTGAGTATACGATACCACCCGAATGACCCTTCGGGTTTTCGCAATCTAGATACGATATAATAATATACCGCTCCCCGGTCAATAGTATATACGGACCTCTACGACCTCTATTGCTAGAGTCGTTGTCCGAAGAAAACATTTCAATCTAAGTTCAAGGGTTAAAAGCATACATGTACTTGTTCAATCTCAATTGCATCAATACTTCGATAAACATAGCATTTGATATAATTTGAAAACTACAAACACGATAGTAAAAGTCCTTGTATATGGATAAGTTTTGAAAAGTAAACTTGCCTTGGTTTGGTTGGGGTGGTCGAGCGTGCGGATTCGAACGATCTATACATAAACAATAATCGTTCGTTAGTGCCTTAACAATTTCTCTTTAATTACGGGGTTTAGGGGGGTACGAAATTAACTTAACGACTTCGTCTTATGACTCCCTAGCCCCACTATAGGTCCATGTCATCTCTCGATTACGCTCGTCACTTACTCGACTTAATTTAGTTACCACGTTCGAATCATAACCACTAACCCTAGAATCATGATCCACTAATCGACTTTTTCCATTGCGCGAATTTTACTCTAGCATTTTTATAAAATCCAAAAATTCATATTTTAATCCAATTCCTTTTAGGTGGTCTTCACCACTGCATTCCCTACATTCTCAAATTTTTCCATGACCCCACATATATTTTAAGGTGTTTAAACAAGGTTCACAAGTGGTCACTTAATGCAGTCCATAGTCCAGAAACAAAATTCACTCCTCCGGCCATAACTAAAAATCCACACATCACCTAGCTATGAACCTTACATTTCCAGAAACTACATTCAATTATCTTTCCAACAATATAAGGTAGGACATCAGGGGACATCATTTGGGGGTTCAAAATCGTGCTACAACACAGATCAAAGTTCCTGGACAAACTCAGCAAGCTCAAACTACTTAGCTCAACCATTATTCATACTTCCATAACATAATCACCACTTAATACACTTAGATCATGGTTCATAACACTCATGGAGATATATATATGAACCATAGTCATAAAAATCACAATCTCAACATCAAAACTCAAGATCCATGCTATCCAATACATATACCTCCAAGATTAGTCCTAAAACACATGGATCTACTACCATATTATATGAACAATACATAACCAAGGGGGTTTGAGATTTTTATACCTTCTTGAGCTCCTAGAGGCCTTGGACAATCTTTACACAACTCAAAAACACCTTAGATGGCCTCCTACAACACTTACAATGCAAGATCTAAATGAAAAACAAACTTGGTTACCATTTACCAAAACTTGAATAATTTGTAACTTGAAAATGGTTGGATAAAATGGAGTGAAATTGCTAGCATACCTTGCCTATATGATGTAGATGACCTAGGAATTATGGCAAGGTTTATGAGTGATGGAAGAGGGGAGAAGAAGAAATTTTCTTCTTCCTTGGAGTCTTGGCCGAGAGCAACAAAGGGGGGGGGGAAAGAAAAGTTTTTGTTTTGTTTTTGTGTTTGTGTTGGCAAATAATTGATGTTAGGTTATTTAGGTTGGGTGATACATATCACATGTAAGCATGGTAGTGTACTAGCAAGCATGGGCTCTTGTACTATGTGTCCCCCTTTTTGAAAAAGTAACCAACTAGATACTATTCATCTTCCAATGGCCAACTAACTTGTTTGATTTCTAACCACTTGGTTGCATGGGCTTGCATGCAATACTACTCCTTGTATTATTATTCTTCCACCAATGCTTATAATTAAATCTTTAATTCGTATCGTATCTTAATTATTCTCTCGTAATAATATTTCGTCGCGTAGAGATTTCCCTTATAATTCCTTAAGTACTTATTGTGTAAATTCCTCGAATGTTCATAATTCCTCGTCATAACTCTTAATAAATCCTTTAATATTCTAACCATTCTCAAATCCCAAGTTTAATAAATATTACTAACAGTAAGACTCTTGCCTTCACAATCTCTCTGTATATCTTACATAATAAATGCAACAACGCAGTTTCTCAAACAATCAATTCTATTAATCAACAGGGATGACTAGAAAGGTTCCATAATGATAATGTCACAAGATATTAAATAAAAGGAAATATTACCAAAAATTAGGGTTCTTACAGCCTCCCCTCCTTAAAAGGATTCCGTCCCGGAATCAGGTTGAAAACAGTTGGGGGTGCTTTTCCCGCATCGCGCTCTCTAGTTCCCATGTTGATTCTTCGACATTCTGATTCCTCCACAAGACTCTCACTAATTTGACAACCTTGCTCCTCAGCACCTGTTCCTTTCTATCCATGATTTCTACGGGTTGCTCGACATATGTTAAGTCTGGTTGCAGATCCACTTGATCATGTTCTATCGCATGTCGGAAGTCGGTATGGTATGGTCGTAGCATGGACACATGGAACACATTATGTACTTGTTGTAAGCTCGGGGGTAAAGCCAATTCATAGGCTAACTTCCCAACTCGTTTCAAGATCTCAGAAGGTCCAATAAATCTCGGGCTTAGTTTTCCCTTCTTACCAAATCTCATCAATCCTTTCCACGGCGATACCTTCAACATCACAAACTCTCCTACCTCATATTCTTTATCCTTGCGGGTCTGGTCCGCATACTTCTTTTGTCTGTCCTGGGCCGCTACCAGCCGTCCTCTTATGAGCTCGATAGTTTCTCTTGTCTGTTGGACCAGTTCAGGCCCTAAAATCTTCCGCTCTCCAACTTCTTCCCAACACAAGGGAAACCGACATCTCCGTCCGTATAAAGCTTCATATGGGGGCATGCCTATACTCGCATGGTAACTGTTGTTGTAGGAAAATTCGATCAACGGCAAGTGGTCATCCCAACTTCCCTTAAAATCAATGGCACATACCCTCAACATGTCCTCGATGTTCTGGATAGTTCTCTCACTCTGTCCGTCTGTTTGGGGATGGTATGCAGTACTCATGTTTAACTTGGTCCCGAAAATTAGGGTTAATGCAGTCTCCTCTCCTTAAAAGCATTCTATCTTAAGAACCTAAGGATAATAGTTGTGGATACGATTCCAACCTTACCCTTTCCAACTCTCAGGTTGACACCTCAACCCTATTGTTCTCTCCCTTGGTCTCACCAACGCTTTAATGTTGTTCCTCAACGCATACTCTCCTCGACCTGTATTCCTTATCGGTTGTTCTATGATCGAAAATTTCTATCCCACTACTTACACGTTCCTCTTCTACCTTGTTTATAGTATCCGTGTTGAGTTCCTGTGTTAGGTCCAAATGTGTTGTAGAGGGGGGGTGAATACAACTTTTCGAATATGAGAAGCAATAAATACGATGCAATAAATGAACACACAGATTCAAGGAATATATTTCTTATATATAACTTGAAATGGTTGCTACAACATTCATTACAAAGTATAACAGAAGTTCAGAGAGAAGTGAATGATACTAAGCTCTGTGAATGCACTCTCTCTCTTTCTCTTGTGTTTTTTCTCAAGAATTGCTCACTAACTAAAAACATTACACAAGTACTTCTATTTATACTACATGTAATCTATGTACTGTAGACTTCAAAGACTAAGATATACGTGGCCCAATGATGTCCACATAAATCTTGCCTTATCTTGAAAGCTTGGAAATCTGCCAATCAGAAGATGCCATGTGTCATGTTGAAGCTGCACTCTAAGTAGAACTTCTACTTGAGAATTTCTACTTAGCCATCTCGAAGTTCTAAGTAGAACTTCTACTTAGAAACTTCTACTTGGCCATCTAGAATATTTAGTACTTAGAAAATATTCTGGTCTTCAACTTGAAACTTCAATGCACATCTTGAACTTGTGATATCTTCATGTCTTCTTTGTTCTTCACTAAGTTCTTGAATATGGATCTTTATTATTGACATAAACTTGTTATCAATGTCCTGACACTTGATGCAACGGTCTGGTTCATAAGTGACTAGTCTTGATAGGGTTTTTGCTTCTTGAATAAATTACCATATCCAATTAGAAATGTGGCTTTCCAATATTTGCTTTCCTTCTTGTTCACTTGAAATCAATTGGTCTTATTGATACTGATGGTTATGATCTTGATCTTTGGCTTTTCAAATCACTGAGGCATGAACAACTTTGACTTGAACTTCTTTCAATGATTTCTTCTTCGATTGATCATAGTTAACATGTTGAATTGTATCAATTACCTTGTCTTCATTTAGTGTTGATTTCTTTTGACTTCTTGTTCTTCATTGTCTTCTGGTTAAGTATCTTTTCCTTTAGTTTGAGTTACATTAGTTATAGTGTTACAAGTTTATACACTCTGCCTTTCAATCTCCCCCAATTTGATTGTCTAACAATGACATTCAAATTAATGAAGGATAACTCAACTAAACAATGAGATGAGAAAAGATAATTAACATTACAGTCTTGAATAATTTACAATTGAAATTTACATGAAAACAATACAAAGAACTTAAACTAGAAACAGAATTCGAACTTCGAATTAAAGATCATTTGAGTGATTCCTATCACCTGGATTATTTCATACCTTTTAGTCAAACTTGTATCACCTTATTGGATTCACTCTAAGGTGAATTTTCCTCAAGTGAGTTAAAGCAACCGAAAGACATGAAGTTTTTCCAACTTCAAGTTCACACCACTCTGACCTTTAACCCTAATTCCGTTTCCTCTTTCTAGCTTCAGCAGCTTGGTCTCTCTCTTCTTTCTGCCTTTTGCGCTTCTCCTTCTGCTGCTTTTCTTTCTTGTATACTGGATCTTTAAGCTGCTTCCACCTGGCATTCAATAGACTTACAGCTTCCATTTCTAGAGGGTTCTTGGGCTCTGGATAAGGATGTTTGAAAAGCCTTCTGAGTTTGTCCACCTCCTGAGTAGTTCTGATCTTTGGAATATCCTCGAAGTTCTTCATGATGATCTGAGGTTTCTAGTGAGATTTATCAGATTTGAACTGACAATAGATCATCTTGGGGTAGCCCTTGACACGGTCAGTATTGTGGACACTGGCCGCATCTCGCTCCATTCTCTTCTTTTCCACCACTACTTCAGACAGGTAACTCATGAGTCTCTGCTTTTCTTCAACAAACTTATCTTCCACTTCGCCCCATTTGAATACATATAATACTCTCTCCAGAAATGCAGCATCTTGAGTCCGTAGCAGCCATTGTCTACTCATATGCAAGATTGTTTGATTCTGGTCTGCATCTATGAATACTAAGGCATCAGCTGTATCTTCAACATAAGCATGTATCCAGTATACACTTTCACTTCCTGGAACACCAATAGCCTCCCTTATTTCTCCTTGTTCTAGTGCTCCAGAAGGAAGAGTCAAAGCTTCATCTACATTCTTCATGGCTTGAAGAATATTCCATTTCTTCTCTATCAGCTCCGGCTCAATCTTCACGTCATCAAGAGGGTTTGGAGCAATGACATCACACTTCCACACCTCATTGCTCTTCTTGAATATAACTCTTTCAATGATCTTCACGGATTTATCTTTAAGCTCAGAAGCGAATCCCTTACTCATCATTTGTCTACAGACAGCTTTGAGAGATTCCACTGAAAACTCCATCAGATCATTTTCCTCCATGCTAACCCTCTTCATCTTTCCATCAACTACCATCCGGACAAAATTTGGATAAGCTGAGAATTCTGGACCCTTGTCCTCTGCTAGCTGCATTAACTGATCCCTGTACAGAATGCTTAGCTCCTCAGATTGAGAGTACTGAATTTTAGTCGCTAGCAAGAACAACTCTGACGCAGATCTTCTCATTATGAATTGATCATCCACATATAAGAAAGATGTTGGGACTCCTTCTACCAAAGACAAGATAACCTGCCACTCCTTAAGATTTGCATTGTATCCAACCCTGACTTTAGAAATTAATCTCTTCAAAGCATTTATATAGTCCCCAGTCATTGGATTCTGCAAATTCAAGTTGTAGAACAGTTCATCTGCATCCTTGTTATGAACTCCTTTTGCACAGGGTCCCATCATTATCTTCCTTGCTTCATCCCATTTCTGCCCTATCCTTCGTTTGTCCAGATCAACTTGAGGATTAGCTAGCCTTGCAAGCTCATACTCATACTGCTTCCCTTGTAGCTCCACCTTCTGTTCTAGGAACGCAGCATGTTCTTGCATCATCTTCATTTTATGGAACTGAGCTTGTTCCAAGGCTAACTGTTGAGCTTTAAGGGTTTCCTCATCAACAGGAAATTCTTCAGGCAGTCCGGAAGACATCCCAGCACCTCCACCTTGTTCCTTCAAAGATCTTTTTATAGCGTGTGCCAACGGTACGTCTTCCATGTCAGAATCTGAGTCAAGTACCTCCTGTACTGTTTCCTGATGACTCAGATCAACAAATGGTTCATCAACCATTACTGCCTTACCCTTTCTAATCCTCAGAGCCTCTTCATCAACAGACGGCTCAACTTCTGGTTCCTTGACAAGATCAGCGGGTTCTTCAATTTCTTCGATGTGAACTGCCTGCTGTCTCGTCTCCTTTCCACTCTCCCCCTTAGGTGAGTTATCCTGAGCTCCACCATGGTCTTCAGATCCACCAGCTGCATAGGAACCTCCAAAACCAGAACCAGAGGCTCCCGCTCCACTAGCACCACCTGCACCACCTGCACCGGGGGGGAGGTTGTTGCGACTCGAAGCACTCCGGGGGCACAAAACTCCTGACTGCGAACATCATTCTACTGATCTCCACAGCCATTGTATGCATTGTAGACTCCAATGTCCCCATCCTCTCATTGAGAGTGCTTCCCAAGACACCACCAGCATGGCCCAAGTCATTGACCTTATTTGTCAAATCATCAAAAGCTGTAGCTTGACTTGCCATTCTTGCTGCGTAGTCGTCTAGAGCCCTTTGGTTGTTTCCAATGTTAATCCCGAACTGCCCCATCGTCTGCCCGAACTGCCTCATCTGATTTTCCATTGAAGTCATACGCGTATCAAGATTTTCAGTGTTAAGGGACGGTGTTTGGTTTAGGTGACCTCGCTCTAATACTCGTTCTGTTGGTATTTGACGCTCGATTTCGGGCCTTGAAAACGAAGGTCCCTCTCTCCCTAACCTCTCACACACACTCCCTGTCTCACGCTCGTGTATGTCTTCAATGATTGATCCAAATAATGAAGCAGTACCTGCAGAAAATTGATAAGAAATGTTGTTGACAGTTATGGGATCAAATTTTGTTTGTTCCTGAGTTGGAATCTCAGGCTGAGAGGCTGCAAAGTGTCCTTGTACGACATCAGAACCGATCCTCTTTGCAGCATCAGTACGTACCGGTGAAGGTACGGCTGAAGTTCTTAAGACTTCATGTCCTCTTGAAGCAACAGTATCTTCAAGAGGTACATCATCCTCACCAAAATCAAAATCCCTATGTGCAAGTTGTTCAAGGGGTGAACCACTCGCGTGAGGTGGAGTGGTTGCGTGTGACACGCTAGGGTTTGACTGTGGTTGTGAAGTAGCAGCGTGGAAAAGTTTGGCTTTCTTTCGAATAAGTTGCTGCTCTTCGGTTTCACTCTCCTCATCATCTTGTATATATACACGTGCTGGTTTTCTGACTTCCGTTAACAGGGGTGATAGAGAATAGGAATGTGTATCAGACTCAGAGTCAGAAATATGGCTCTTACCCTGGGATAGATCCTGCGGGTTGGCAGTCTCTTAGGTCGCGGAATCAGAAACATAGGATGAGGAATGAATAGTATGCAGGGAGAGATTACCTGATTGATTACCTTGTGCATCATCGCTTTCCTCATCAGGAATCTCATCAAATGCCTCAGCATGAACAGATGGATTTTGAGCATGTGATGAAACTTGTGACGATGCCTCCAAATTGGTAACTCCTGCATCATATCTAAGCCACATTTGTAAATTTTCAGGAGTAGACATCGGTTTACCTTGATGTTTATCCTGATTAGCAATGGTTGAAAGTGACTTAGTGCCCATCCCTAGCGATTCAGATGTGGGGCTTCTGGCAAATCCCTGTCTAACAGCAAGAGCATCCTTCGGTATCAAGTCATTGATCAGCATTTGAAGAAACCGAGGAAACCAGCAGACAACATCAGTTGTAGAGAGGTCTCTGCTTTCAGGAGATCCCATTGAGCCCACTATTTCAGAGAGAACTATGCGTCCATAGTTTATATCCAGTTCTCTTGCTAGGGCAACTGCAAAGGTTTGCATTGGAATTGGAATTTGATGAAAGTCTTTTTCGCGTGCCCGAAAACATCGTGTGATGGCCTCGAAAAAGTAATTCCATTCCACATGGAAGAATTGTTTTTGGATATTTCCCGTGATTGGGCCTTTTGGAGGATAACATCCAATTTCTTCAAAGAATCTGAGGCGTTCTGCAGCAGTAGGTTCTGGATCATAGGCATCTTTAATTGGAAATCCCAGAACCCTGTTGACAATTTCTTCGGTCACCTCATATTCCTGACCCGCTAAGGTAAACCTGAAACCGTAGGGGGTTGATTTACTCCCAAAAGTAACCGCACTAGTCCATAATTGCTGTAAAGCATCATGTACTAGTGTAGGTTTAGCAGTAAAAGCATGGCTAGCTTTGGAGTACAAATTGAGAAATCGTATCCAAAACTTAAACCGCGGGAGTTGATCACCAATTTCCGTAGAAATATTATAAAAATTGTTTTTAGCAAGTGAAAATTGGTGAGCCATTTTGATTAAATGTTTTTCTTTAAAAAGATGTGATTTTTTTGGTTAATTTTGAAAAACAAATAATTTACGAATTAAATGATGTATCCCTTTAATTTATCAAAAAGAACAAAAGTTCCTTAGAGAAAATTAAACTACGGGATGAACAATCAAAAACCAATGACCAAATCTGAATATTCAAAGAAGATGAATATTCTTGTGTACCAGTGAAATCGTGTGTGTTTTTGAATGGTGAATATGGAATTGCGTTTTTTTTTTAACAGTACACAAACAGTTATATGTTCGTGTGTATGTATATGTGCGTGTATATGGATGAACACAAAACACACCAACACAAAGATTAAGGATAACACAGTCAAGATTAGTCCAAAAATTGGCAGTAATTCGTGATTAGTATGAGTTTAATCACAAAACAAAGATTAATGGTATGAAGTTATGAAATCGCCTTGTTTTGTGAAGAGGCTGCTGTGAAAATTAGAATTAGGTAAAGTGAATTAGGCATCGAGTTAGAGATGTATATATAGATGAATGTAAAATGACAAAAATGTCCCTGTTAAAAAATGTGAAAAGTACTAAGTCCATACAGGAAACATCTAAGTCGAACTCTATCTCGAACATTTCTATCTCGAACATCTCTATCTCGAACATCAAGTCGAACTTCGAGATAAAGTTCGAGATAGAGGTTAACTCGAACAATTATGCACAACTAAGCACTTTAACCAATTATACAGCAGAAACTATAGGGAAATCCTATCTTGAACATTAATGAATTGTAGTAAACTTGGAAAAATTCCCTTCTAAGAAAGACAAGGAAATTCAAGATACTTTTCGAGTTAGAGTCTATCTCGAACATCAAGTCGAAATTCGAGTTGAGTTTCGAGATAGACTAAGAACTCTATCTCGAACATCAAGTCGAAATTCGAGTTGAGTTTCGAGATAGACTAACTCGAAGTTAATCTCAAATTCTTTCCAAAATACCCCCTTGAACCAAAAAGTACAGGGTAATTCAAGATATGTTTCGAGTTAGGAGTGTAACTCGAAAGATTCCCTTTAGCTTAACTGAGAACTCTATCTCGAACACCAAGTCGAAATTCGAGTTGAGTTTCGAGATAGACTAAGAACTCTATCTCGAACATCAAGTCGAAATTCGAGTTAAGTTTCGAGATAGACTAACTCGAAGTTAATTCTCAGTTCTTTTCAAAATATTTCCTTAATGGAAACCTCATCTCAACCTTTGAGATAAAATTCGAGATAGACTTTATCTCGAATATTTTGAAGATAGAACTAGGCACACTGGTAACTCGAACTCGAACTCTAAGTCGAATTTCGAGATGAGTTTCGAGATAGCCAACTCGAAATTCTTCCCAGACTTAGAATTTTCAAAACTTCACTCTGACAGCTTAAGTCGAACTCTAAGTCGAATTTCTAGATGAGTTTCGAGATAGAACCTAACTCGAAATTTTGAAGTTTTTTAATTCTAAGGCCTCTAATTACATGAAACTCATAGGTAAATTCATCTAAAAATCATGCAATATTTAGAATATTATGAATTTAACTCCCCCTATGATCATGCAATCTAACAAGCATAAATTCACAGATTTGTGCTATAAAAGACACTTAAAACACAATGAATTCATGCAAAATCACACTATATGCAAACTATAACAATCATTAATTAGGCATTTTAAAGTCTAAGCACATAATGATTGATTAGCTTGCACATACAAACATAAACATGGATTTTACAGATAGAAGGCTTTACTAACTTGTGTTAAGCATTCCCAATTCACCAACCAACCTATTGAATGTTACTTCATCAAGAGGTTTGGTGAATATATCTGCAATTTGTTGCATTGTGGGCACAAAATGTAGCTCCACAGTCCCCTCCTCGACATGTTCTCTTATGAAATGATACCTGATGTCAATATGCTTGGTTCTTGAGTGATCTACAGGATTGTTGGTTATGGCAATGGCACTTGTGTTGTCACACATGATTGGAATTTTCTTGTGCTCCATGCCATAATCCTTCAATTGGTTCCTCATCCACAGTATTTGAGCTACACAGCTTCCAGCAGCAATGTACTCAGCTTCAGCAGTAGAAGTAGATACTGTATGTTGCTTTTTACTTTGCCAAGACACCAATCTTCTGCCAAGAAATTGGCAAGCACCAGATGTGCTTTTCCTATCAATCCTGCAACCTGCATAGTCTGAATCCGAATAGCCAATAAGATTAAAACCTGTATCTCTTGGGTACCAAATCCCTAGATTTGGTGTGCCCTTGAGATACCTAAAAATTCTTTTGACGGCTACGAGATGTGATTCTCTAGGATCCGCTTGGAACCTTGCACATAAACAAGTTGCGAACATTATATCTGGTCTACTTGCAGTTAAATAGAGGAGTGAGCCAATCATACCTCGATAGCTTGTGATGTCAACTGATTTACCTGATTTGTCTTCATCAAGCTTCGTGGCTGTTGCCATGGGAGTCTTAGCTGCTGATGCATCTTCTAGATTATACTTCTTGAGTAAATCTCTGACGTACTTGGATTGACAGATAAAGATACCATCTTTTCTCTGACTGATCTGTAATCCAAGGAAGAAGGACAGCTCTCCCATCATGCTCATCTCATATTTTTCCTGCATTAGCTTGGCAAATTTCTCGCACAAGCGCTCATTTGATGACCCAAAAATAATATCGTCCACATATACTTGAACAAGTATTAAGTCATTTCTCACAACTTTATAGAACAATGTTTTATCAATTACTCCCCTAACAAAACCATTTTCAATTAAGAATAGAGATAGGGTTTCATACCATCGCCTTGGGGATTGCCTGAGGCCATAGACAGATTTGAAGAGTAGATACACAAAATCTGCATGTTCTGGATCAACGAAGCCAGGCGGCTGTTCCAGATACACTTCTTCTTCTAACTCTCCGTTCAGGAAGGCACTTTTCACGTCCATCTGGAAAACTTTGAAGTTCTTATGTGCTGCAAATGCCAAGAACATCCTGACTGCCTCAAGTCTTGCAACTGGTGCATAGGTTTCATCATAATCAATTCCTTCTCGCTGAGAATAACCTTTTGCAACCAAACGAGCCTTGTTTCGTGTTACAAGTCTGTTTTCATCCAGTTTATTTCTGAATACCCACCTAGCTCCAATTACGGATTTGTTCTTTGGTCGGGGTACCAGTTTCCAAACTTTCTGCCTTTCAAACTGATTGAGTTCCTCTTGCATTGCAATCACCCAATCAGCATCGCCAAGAGCTTCTTCTATTTCTTTAGGTTCAAGCTTGGATAAGAACCCAGAATATAAGGAGATATTAGCCATGTCAGCTCTTGCAGTTCTTCTAGTAGTCACACCAGCATCTGGATCACCAATAATTAACTCAAACGGATGGTCTCTATTCCATACCCGTTCACCTGGAAATTGTCTTGATGATTCAGCTTGACTTTCTGAGTTGGGGTGCTGACTACTTTGATTATTTTCACTAACTCCCCCTGAGTTAGTGCCAGCTCCTACAGAACTAGAGTCAACTCGACTCGAGCCTTGAACAGTAGTCCTTGAGCTGCTATTTACTCCCCCTGAGTTGTTGCCGGTTGGTACTGAAGAAGTCTCTCCTGATCTTGTAGAATTAGCTTGTTCACTAGACTCAGGTTCTTCACGTACGCTTGGAACATTTAATGGAACAACCAACTCAGGTTCATCTTCAAGATCTTCTAAGTCCAGATTCTGAAATTTTAGGGACTCAGGTTCACTAGAATCTCTTGAAATTGATGAGAGTTTGGTATCGTCGAATCTGACGTTGTAACTTTCAGTCACTTTTCGATCATTCACCAAGAACACTCTATAAGCTGCCACCACGTCTGTAGAGTAACCAACAAAGATTCCTTCACGAGCTTTTGCTGCAAACTTGCCTAGATTTTCATCATCTATAAGCACATAGCATTTTGCTCCGAAGACATGAAAGTATTTGATTGTTGGTCTTCTGTTGTTCATTAGCTCACATGGTGTCTTTTCTTTATCTTTTATGATCAAGGTTCTATTTTGAGTGTAACAAGCGGTACTCACTGCTTCGGCCCAGAAATACAAAGGAAGTTTTGAATCATACAACAAAGTTCTTGCTGCTTCAACCAGAGTTCTATTCTTCCTTTCAACTACTCCATTTTGCTGTGAAGTTCTCGGGGCTGAATACTGACGACGTATTCCTTTAGATACACAGAAGTCATTTAGCACTGCGTTTTTGAATTCAGTGCCATTGTCTGATCTAATCGTCTTCACAGTAAGTGTTGAAACATTCTCAATTTGAGTGATGTGATCAATGATTAAGAAAGGTACTTCGTCTTTCGTCATTGCGAACAATACCCATGTATACTTGGAGAAGTCATCCATGATTACTAAAGCATATCTTTTCCTAGACAAAGATAGGACATTCACTGGGCCAAACAAATCCATATGAAGAAGTTGCAGAGGCTCAGTAATACTAGAAATTTCTTTGCTTTTATGCGATGCTCGCTTCGACTTTCCCATTTCACAAGCTTCACAGAGTCCTTTCGGAGCGAACTCCATTTGAGGTAGATCTCTCACCAATTCTCGCCTCGCGAGAGCATTCATCGTTTTGAAGTTTAATTGAGATAGCTTTTTGTGCCATAACCAGCTTTCATCATCTGAGGCTTTGCTGTAGAAACAGGTGACCTCATCCTGATTTGCTGAATCCATATCTGCAACAAAAAGATCTGCCTTTCGAACTCCTCTCAAAGCTAGTGAGCCTTCCTTGATGTGAGTGATTGAGACACCTTTCTTGTTGAAGACAATTTCGTAACCTTTGTCACAGAATTGACTTATACTCAACAGATTGTGCTTTAGTCCCTCAACATAGGAAATATCTTCAATGATGACATTGCCAGTTTTCAGTATGCCATATCCCTTAGTCACACCTATGCTGTCATCTCCAAAGGTAACATAAGGGCCAGCCTTCATAACCAACTCTGTAAGCAGGGACTTGTTTCCAGTCATATGCCTCGATGCTCCACTGTCTAGCACCCATATAACTTTATTTCTATTCTGCTTAATGCCCTACAATGACAGATTGGTTAGACATTCTTCGGAACCCAACTTTGATTGGCCCGGCTTTTCGAAAAAATCGAGAATCAACAGATTTAACAACAGGAGATGCACTTTTCTTCACATTACTAGAGCTTTCGACTATCTCCTTTCCTTTCTCAGACTTGACAGATTTATCAGTCTTAGGAGAAGGTTTATCACTCCTAACTTTAGGAGGACTGACAGTCTTGGCTCTCCCATACTTTTTCTTGATATTTGAACTAGCAACAGTATTTGAGCATGACTGGCTAGATGCATTCATTAAATGCACAAAAGTTTGCATGATGTTAAAAGTGCATGGCATACAATTAGGTTGACCACACTGTGCATGATTCTGATGCAGATTATTCATTGTATGTGTGATAGGCATGGCATGTGCAGCAGGAACATTCATGTTAGCTTTGCATGCATAAGAAAGATGTTCAGTAGATTTACAATGATAACATGCTTTCTTTATTCGTTCAGCCTTAACCTCTTTTATGCCTTTCTCTCTCTTTCCTTGTTGTTTAACAGCCTTAGCTCCTAATCCTAGTCTAGATTCATCTCTAGGGAAATTGATTTTAACTTGTTTGATAGGAGTTACAGGTTGTTCTTTCTGGCGATCTTCCATCTCAATCTCATATCTAGCTATCAATTCAGTCTCTTCTTCTTCTATTCTAGGAACAAGATGTTTGTAGATAGGTTTGACAGCCGATTTAAGAATACTAGGTGTTTCCTTTTTAAGGTCACTGGAACTAGGGTCAATAGGTCTCTTTCCTTCTTTCTTAGGAAGGTCAGAATAATCAAGTCCTATACGTACTCCAGTTATTTTCTTAAATGTGTCATTATCTACATACACTTTACTAGCCGCTAGTTTGTAAGCTTCGCATTTTGTTTCTAACTCAGCTAGATTTTTCCTAAGACATGCTTCTACTTCTTCCTTAAGGACGAGCTTGTGTTCCAGAGATTTAATAAAGTCTCTTAGAGAAGTATCTACAGTGCAAGCAGCCTCTAACTCTTCCACTTTTGCCTCAAGAATTCTACATTTGACAACAAGTGTTTTCTGTTCCTTTTGAGAAGAGTCTAGGCTTTTGCACAACATATAGATTTCTTCACTAAGAGCCCCGTTCTGTTCTTTATAATCATCAATAGACATTTCTACTTTAAGAGTCAGAACTGGTACCTCTGGTTCCTCTGATGTCTCAGCCATGAGGGCAAAGTTTGCTACATGAGTAACATCTTCCTCATCAGAATCATCCCAAGCTCTTCCTTCTGTCACCAATAAAGCTCGTTTTCCATGTCTTTCCTTCAACAGTGCTTCATAGTTGCTTTTGAGAGCTTCAAATGTTTCTTTTGGATAAGTCTGTTTAGGCTTTTTGCAGTCCGAGGCAAAGTGTCCAGCTTCACCACAATTATAGCATTTGAACTTCATTTTGAAATCCAAAGGAGATTTGTAGCTGGTATTCTTGCCTTTTCCTTTGTAGCCTGACGAACTACCACCACCCTTAGCAGCCCGATAATAAGATGAAGATTTTCTCTGTGGTCGGTTGCTCTTTCTAAATCTCATGTTGCTGAACTTCCTTGCCATGTATGCCACGACACTATCGTCCATGTTGTCCAGCTCTTCTTGGGTGTAGTAGTCATCATCACTGTCAGATGCGCACTCGTCATCATTATCAACTTGATGTGGTGCAAGTGATGATTTAGGCTTTGCTGCAACCATTGCCTTCTTAGACTCTTCCTCATCAGCAACTAATCCTGATGCACTTTCTTTTCCCTTTGAATCATTGTCCCATGCTTGATCTTGAAGTGTTTCCAGCTCATAGGTATTTAATATTCCATAATATTCTTCCAGAGAAGTTGTATGCAAATCTCTGGTTTCTCTTATTGCGTAGACCCTATGTTCAATGCTTTTTGGCTGGTTCCTCAGATATCTCGTATTAGTCTCAACCATGGGGAGAGTTACACCTCTCAGATTCAAGTCCAATACCAACTGACTGAATCGTAGGTAGACATCTGTTATGCCTTCTCCTTTCCTTATTCTAAAGGTGTCATACTCCATCTTGAGTATGAGTGTTTTGTTGCTTCTGACCTCTGCAGATCCTTCCATGACAACTTCTATCTTGTCCCATATCTTCTTCGCTGTAGTCAGACCTTTGACTATATTAAACATTTCATGATCAAGAGATTCCATCAAGGTTTGTCGTACGGCAGTATCACAAGCTATTTGTTCCTTGTCAGCATCCGAAAACTCTGAGACCTTTTTAGGCTCAGACCGAGGTGGTATAACCACTCCTCCTTCCGTATGTGAAGGAATAACTACCATTGGAACAAATTTACCCTTGTCAAGGACTTCCAGATATTCAGGGTTAACAGTCTCTAGATATAGTCTCATTCTGAAAACCCATTCTTCATAGTGATCTTTGTTGAACATTGGGATCATGAATGCATTTTTAGGAGCCATCTCAATTCTGGTCACTAAAAGTTTCTAAGTACCCAAGACTAGGCTATGTAGAATTTTTATGTAGAACTTTTGCCTAAGTCGAAATTTCTCTAAGTAGAAATTTTGCTCAAGTCGAAATCACCAAGTAGAAATTGTCCAAGTCGAAATTCTATGTAGAAATTCTCAAGTAGAAATTCTATGTAGAAATTCTCAAGTAGAAATTCTATGTAGAACTTTTGTCCTTAGAATAATTTTTCTGCAGATTACTTTAATATTGAATAAACAATATTATCTCTTTAACACCTTTTGACTTTGAATGCTTTACTCACCTAACCCACCTAACCCACATGCTAGGTACTGAGTATGTCTGTATACTTTCGGCCGAATAAAGCAAATTAAAAAGTCCAAAACCACCTTTTTTATTCTTTTACTTTTGAAAAGGAGATCAAAAAGTTGTTGGGT
Source organism: Saposhnikovia divaricata (assembly GCA_036435485.1). Taxonomy (NCBI): domain Eukaryota; kingdom Viridiplantae; phylum Streptophyta; class Magnoliopsida; order Apiales; family Apiaceae; genus Saposhnikovia; species Saposhnikovia divaricata. The sequence goes on along the minus strand of CM071595.1, from coordinate 59,252,462 downwards.
TGTCTTCTTTGATAAGAACAGATGATGAACACTCAAGAACACCAAATATGAACGAACCCAGATAAATTCACAAAAATTAGTTAAAATACACCCAAGCTAAATAATCACACCTAGAGTATTTACATAATTTTTCAGATGAGTTTTCACTACCAACGAATTAAAACACACTTTTCGAGAAAATGAAAAGTAGATCTGAAAAATGAAAACTCACGATTCTTCTACTCAACACAAGGATCTATGTTTTGTATGTTAAACATATAGCTCTGATACCAATTGTTAGGTCCAAATGTGTTGTAGAGGGGGGGTGAATACAACTTTTCGAATATGAGAAGCAATAAATACGATGCAATAAATGAACACACAGATTCAAGGAATATATTTCTTATATATAACTTGAAATGGTTGCTACAACATTCATTACAAAGTATAACAGAAGTTCAGAGAGAAGTGAATGATACTAAGCTCTGTGAATGCACTCTCTCTCTTTCTCTTGTGTTTTTTCTCAAGAATTGCTCACTAACTAAAAACATTACACAAGTACTTCTATTTATACTACATGTAATCTATGTACTGTAGACTTCAAAGACTAAGATATACGTGGCCCAATGATGTCCACATAAATCTTGCCTTATCTTGAAAGCTTGGAAATCTGCCAATCAGAAGATGCCATGTGTCATGTTGAAGCTGCACTCTAAGTAGAACTTCTACTTGAGAATTTCTACTTAGCCATCTCGAAGTTCTAAGTAGAACTTCTACTTAGAAACTTCTACTTGGCCATCTAGAATATTTAGTACTTAGAAAATATTCTGGTCTTCAACTTGAAACTTCAATGCACATCTTGAACTTGTGATATCTTCATGTCTTCTTTGTTCTTCACTAAGTTCTTGAATATGGATCTTTATTATTGACATAAACTTGCTATCAATGTCCTGACACTTGATGCAACGGTCTAGTTCATAAGTGACTAGTCTTGATAGGGTTTTTGCTTCTTGAATAAATTACCATATCCAATTAGAAATGTGGCTTTCCAATATTTTCTTTCCTTCTTGTTCACTTGAAATCAATTGGTCTTATTGATACTGATGGTTATGATCTTGATCTTTGGCTTTTCAAATCACTGAGGCATGAACAACTTTGACTTGAACTTCTTTCAATGATTTCTTCTTCGATTGATCATAGTTAACATGTTGAATTGTATCAATTACCTTGTCTTCATTTAGTGTTGATTTCTTGTGACTTCTTGTTCTTGATTGTCTTCTGGTTAAGTATCTTTTCCTTTAGTTTGAGTTACATTAGTTATAGTGTTACAAGTTTATACACTCTACCTTTCATCCTGTATCGTTGGCCCGTGAATACTTTGTGGTCGTGTTTTGTAATCCGAGACAATGTCAATGCGCACGGTATTCCTCATATTCCTTCGCTTGATTAGCAGGCATGTGTTGCCTCCCGTCAACCGTTACCACTTGCTATGGATATTGTATAGTCTTCGGTATACGTCGAACCAGTTCAGCTACTATATCCCTCGTTCATTGACTTCTTCGTAACGCAAGAGAAGCGAAGCTTCTTCTTTCGCAGTACGCTCTACAGGAGACGTCCTTACGTTCGCATGGTGATGATCGTGATAACAACATTCATTTCATGGATAAGTTTTTATTCTCGACTGCCCCGTGAAGCCTAAGGCACGACACTAAATATAAATTCAATAGTCTGGACAATTCTTCTTCCCTGTCCGTCAGCCACAGATCGAATTAGTACATACGCTCAATCTCTTTGTTAGATATTCTTGAAAGCACCTTCAATATTCGAAGTTTAACCTTAAGTCTTTATCCGACGTAATTGCTGCAGAAGTTTTATATTGCACCACCATCTCTTCCGTATTTAAATCGATGATCTTCTAAATGGAAAGTCTCTCGTATGTAAATCACTTAATCCAACAATTATAAATCAACTAGGGCCATCTCTTGGCTCGGTCTTCGGCGACCTACTTATGAAGTTCATTATAATTCTGTCCACGTTCAAGATTTTCTACAGGCGGAATTAATCCACTAGATCTCTATCATTCTGCTTTTGGCATGTCGCGCTTGCACTTAATAGTTTGCCAATACCATTCTTCATATCCGTTTGCCAACATTCTCTTAATTCTCTGTACATCTTTGTCCTTCCCCATAATTTAGTCATTTTCCTCTAACGTTATTCTTTATTGCATCTACTCTATTTTCTTGGTCAATACTGACTGAATTCCAATTTTGAATAATCCCCTCTATAGGTATCGGCCACCACACTGGCCTTTCCTGGGAAATAACAAATTTCTCCATTATACTCCCTGCTCCCTTTCGTCACCTTCTCTTTCTTATGTTTAGTTCTAATATGAAGATATACTTATGGCACTTGTGGAGAAATTTTCACATTTTTCTCATAAGGTTAACGTCTCAGTTTTATGCGTGAACGCCATCATGACTAATCCCAGACTCACGGTTAGTGCTATCTCATAACCTTTATGTTGTTTTAGAAGTATAGGCTATCATCCTTTTTCTACTGCATCAGCACACCTCTCAAACTCTCGAAAGACGCATCGTCGTGACTCTCAAAGTCCTCTTTTTACCATCAAGTATAGCTAGCAACGAGGTTGTTGCTAATATCTCATTTCATCCCAAAACTTTGTTCATTAATCCATAAAGGCTTCTGACTCATTAGTCCATTCAAACGATACTACCATAATTTTATAACGTTTATATTAATGTGAAATGCCAACTTTGGCACCGTACATAGGTCAATCTTGAGTTGGTAAAACCTTCTCTTCAACCTTATCTTTAAAAAAACAACTACTCATTTTAACTAGTCAACAATTCCTCCATTTCCGATAAGGGTATCAGTTCTCGATGGTATATGTAAGATGTCATACGCTCGTCCTCCTTCACAACTGGCGCCAATCAGCCTGAGACCTGCATGCTACTGCGATTCCCAATAAACTTGATTAGGTGGTAATCTCGAAGGACCATTGTCATATATCCACGCATCCATTTGCTATTAGGGGTCTGTTAAACTTTATGTCTCTCTATGTGCATCAATCCCTTTAAGCTAAATAAAGCTTCACATTCTTGCCACGATATTTCTTCCTTTCTTGTCCATCTCACTCCCAGGTAGTTTCCTCTAAGGATATGTTTTACATCGCAATCGATTTGCATTTCTTGGATCAGGAAAAGGCTTGGTAACTCCAGAATTCATTAATATAACATCCTGACAACGATTGGTAGGAGCGTGCTCCCAACCACCTCATCATTTCTTATAACTTTCCCCACACCAATATTAAAGGTCTTGTGGTATGCCCTGACATGTTATCTCTACTTCAATAATTACTCGGCATAATGCTCTGGCTGCACAATTACAACATTTGGTTTTTGATCTCATATTGGTGTAACGGTTCACAATTGTACCTCCCGTTCACCTTAGAGTAATCACTTTGAAAGGAATGGTTTCAAAATAACAAGGTCCAATAGATAATCTCAATAAGAATTCCACATTGGATGTTCCAAGAATGTTGATGGTTCCAAATACTAGGAGTCTCGATTTTTGGAGATGTAAGGATGGACAGAAAGAATACAACAAGGTTTATTCCTTCCCGTCCTGATAATTCGGTAATATGACACCATAGAGAATGTTGCATAAGGGTAATGATTGTTGGGTACAAAAGTCATAAGGACGGTCTTTATACAATTCTTACATCGGGTGGATACTTTTCCTCCTGAATAATAAGAGGAAATCTAAAGTCGCATTGATGAAGGTCAGCCAATAGAAAGCAATTCTACTCCATGACAATTAAAGAATGAAGTAGTTTGTCACTCAAGTAATCAATGGTTTCAAATGAATTCTCATTGTATGAAATGAAAGAATAAAATATTCAAGTGATATAGAGTCTGATACGAAGATGGGTAGAATTCGAGTTGAGTGGGCGACCTCATTAGGTCTCAATCAAGTTATTCGTCAAAACTTTCGTCATCATGCTTTACCACATGCAAAATGCATTGCAGAATGAATTAAATTAGGAGTTGGACCAGTGAAACAATAACTAGTCCTTTTCAAGAAACACTAGCGACTAGCTAGACAAAATTTGCTAGTTCATCTGTTTGAGACATCACCACCAGCTAGGACAATTAGCTAGGTGTTCTTCAAAACATTACAATTTGAGTAGTTGGAACGATCAACTAGTCATTCATATTGACATAACGACTAGCCAGTTTCAATTGGATAGAACGGAATTTCAACATCGTAGCCACTGAAGAAACTTCAGGCTTCTCGGACAACGAATGAAAATAAGAAGTTATTAAGTTTGAAAAAGAAAACTATAAAATCTGAAGAGAATGTTCTAGGTATCGGAACAATCGATAACCTTTCATCAAATATTACTTATTAGTGAAACGGTCCACCCAAGGGTGCCTCCGTACACATGCTTTATCAGGTTCGACAATAGAATTAAATTCGGAATGCCAATATCAAAATGATATCCTTACTATGATTTCAATGTACGAAGTACAATCTCATCTTGAATAGAAGAAAAGAATTCATGAGGGATGTCTGGACATTAGATCACCTATGTCCTCAGCAATTTGTTGAATATTTATGAGCTCAACTGAAGAGTGCAAGTATGAAAGAAGCAATCAAATATCGACATCCGTTAAGTCGTATTCGTCGATTAATTAAGGAAATATTTGTTGAACCTTCCTTGGATAATTGAAAGAAAGTGTAAATAGTCCTGAGCAGAAATAATTATAAACCTCAGATAGAATGCTCGGGGATCAATTAAGATACTTTGGATGAGTCCCGGTTTCGAGAAAGTATATCACTGGTTGTTATTCCACAAGTTTGAAGTAGAAGCTAGGAGGGTTACCTGAGATAACTAATCGAGGTAGCATGGTTAGTGAACAGTTTAAAATGAAGTAGTGCACCAGCCGGTAGTTACCGAAATAAGTTAATAACTATTCGTGCATTCCATTATCACCATTATGAGGGTAATTCCATCTCTTCGTCTTCGTAACACAAGACACCAACTAGTGCGTCTCTCAATCCATCATCTTAAAGTCATTAATCAAGTTAGGGTTTCACCAATATATCTGTCATTTCCGTGCTTTATCTTGAAGACCAAGCTTCACACCATCCCGGGGACACCTGCTAAGTCCATAGGGTCCTACTTCATGCCTTCCGACATGAATCACAAGTGGCCAGTTCACCCTGGGAACAGATCAAAGAGATCTCTCAGGGATCTCAGTGCAGTCCATAGGTTCAGTGGCGGGTGTGTGTATGTGAACATATACCAAAAATATTGAGGTCTACAATACATATATACGTAGTCCCTGCTAACATCTCTATCAAAGGATCCCACTCTAGACTCGCTGGTCCTTTCTTTTGGTAGACTCTGAGATCACTGTATCGCTCGTTGCAACCATATTCAACTTCTCTTGAGTCCCTTTGTTAATCCCACTTGTTTGCTCTCTAAGTTGAACTACCATGCTCTAGCGTCCGAATCATGCATGGAATTATCTAGCACGCTCATCTTATGATAATATTCTCGTATAACACATGTAAAATTCGCCCTCAAGGGTAATAAAATCCACAACGACGTAGTGACCAACTTTCAGGTAAACCCGTTACTTATCGAAAATCGGATCTTATAGCCAAAGTAAAAGACTTTCATTATTCCAAGTACTAAGTACCCTCAAATATGTAGGGAAGTCTAAAATTCTCGATTCTTAAAATGCCGCCTCCTAAACTGTGGAGGACTATGGGCTACAAAATTTATGCCAGCCTAGTCATCCGATCATATTGGCAATATCGCCTCTACATCAGCTGCTCTTGAGATTTCGCTCTGCTTCCTATATCATTACCAATGATAGGTCATGTACGACTCTCAAACCTCTATTCATCATTCTGAAGGTCTATAAGGATTCTATCGACCCTAGTATAATACCTTCAGTCAACGCTCCAGTCCATTCTACTCACCGGTACCTCTTCCGGTAGTCCAATAATAAGTTTACTACGATCTTCTTATGTCATTCTCCTACTTAGACTCAACTCTCAACACTCTCGTTTCTGAGTACTGTAACTTATCGCTCTGATACCATTTCTGTAACGCCCCCAAATCTGAGGTCAGAGATTCAGGTCGTCACGTCACCATTCAACCATATCATACCTGTACTAACTTTACAACTCAACAATACATCCATTCAGACCTCAATCTTACACACAAGCAAGTTAGAGTCTCAGAAATGATAATCAAAGGTGCCATTAAATATTACAATTCATTTGTACAAATCAGAGTCTTACACAATTCCACTTATACAACTACACTTGAAGGCAAGTCTTACTATTACAGTTGAAAACCTATCAGACTCACTCTGCAGTATTTATCAGGAACTAAATCATCTTCGGGGTAACTCTTTTACTCCTCTTCTGCTGTCGCGGAGTTAACCGACCAAATTCTTCTCTTTCTGAAAAGTTTTTATAAAGCAAGAATGAGCTACATAATGCTCAGCAAGTTCACCATTTTGTAAAATAATAATGGGGTTTATTTCGAAAACATTCCCAACTATATGGGTATATATCCCAGATTTCAAAACATAACTGGACAATGTATATGTCCGAGTTTGAATAAAACATCTATACTCACTATGGAGCTTTAAGAATAACATATGAACCCCTTATAAGGTTCCCATTTCAACATATCTCAAGTTTGAAAATATATACATATGAGTATATCCTTTCGGCAAAACACTCTACAATTAACATACTGTACAAGGAATACATCATTGCAAACCTCTTTCCTTCCATTAGCTTAGAAGGTTTCTCATACAAAAAAAACATTTCATTCTTTGAAACAATTGCAAGAGTGCACTAACACGTGCCAATCTTTATAGAAAATCTTGCAGTTCTAGATACTGCACGATGTCAATATTTTCTCATCAAAAACCACACTATCAGCAACTTGGCACTTAGGCCCAAGAAGCAGTGTTTGAGTATTTTTCCAAAGTGGAGGATGGGACTTAAAGAAAACACAAAACCTGACAAGGATTGACGATGATCAGTCGCCACATCCAAGTCCAATAATCCGCGGGTCTTCTCTACCGGTAGAAGGATAGAAACTACATCCGTAACTATCCCTCGGGTGAAAACTACATCCGTAATCACCCTCGATGAAAACTACATCCGTAATCATCCTTCGGCAACACCTGGGCCGGAATAATAAGTGATGGACCGCCTGGCTCACGGCCGCTTACACATCCCGGGAATCGTTCGTCAACGGTTCCCACACCTGCCAGAGTCCCTTTTTCTTTTCTTTTAAAACTTGATTTTGATTGAAAACAGAGTAGTTGAGGTTCGACATCAGTCGACCGATGATTCTTGAAATCATACAAGAAGCAGAATCTGACCGGGGGTTTTCGAAAATGTTTTGAGTTCGAAAGAGTTCGAGTTTGAAAGTATTAAAAAGTATCTTGGATTAACTTTGTCTTTAAATAATGAACAGTAATTAATAAATAATATTTTAAGATTTAATATTAATAATTAATAAAATAATTATTCGATAAAATAAACTCTTAATCCAAGATAGGGTTTCGAGTATTTACGAAGATATAACAATAGTTATTTGAGTATACGATACCACCCGAATGACCCTTCGGGTTTTCGCAATCTAGATACGATATAATAATATACCGCTCCCCGGTCAATAGTATATACGGACCGCTACGACCTCTATTGCTAGAGTCGTTGTCCGAAGAAAAACATTTCAATCTAAGTTCAAGGGGTAAAAGCATACATGTACTTGTTCAATCTCAATTGCATCAATACTTCGATAAACATAGCATTTGATATAATTTGAAAACTACAAACACGACAGTAAAAGTCCTTGTATATGGATAAGTTTTGAAAAGTAAACTTGCCTTGGTTTGGTTGGGGTGGTCGAGCGTGCGGATTCGAACGATCTATACATAAACAATAATCGTTCGTTAGTGCCTTAACAATTTCTCTTTAATTACGGGGTTTAGGGGGTACGAAATTAACTTAACGACTTCGTCTTATGACTCCCTAGCCCCACTATAGGTCCATGTCATCTGTCGATTACGCTCGTCACTTACTCGACTTAATTTAGTTACCACGTTCGAATCATAACCACTAACCCTAGAATCATGATCCACTAATCGACTTTTTCCATTGCGCGAATTTTACTCTAGCATTTTTATAAAATCCAAAAATTCATATTTCAATCCAATTCCTTTTAGGTGGTCTTCACCACTGCATTCCCTACATTCTCAAATTTTTCCATGACCCCACATATATTTTAAGGTGTTTAAACAAGGTTCACAAGGGGTCACTTAATGCAGTCCATAGTCCAGAAACAAAATTCAGTCCTCCGGCCATAACTAAAAATCCACACATCACCTAGCTATGAACCTTACATTTCCAGAAACTACATTCAATTATCTTTCCAACAATATAAGGTAGGACATCAGGGGACATCATTTGGGGGTTCAAAATCGTGCTACAACACAGATCAAAGTTCCTGGACAAACTCAGCAAGCTCAAACTACTTAGCTCAACCATTATTCATACTTCCATAACATAATCACCACTTAATACACTTAGATCATGGTTCATAACACTCATGGAGATATATATATGAACCATAGTCATAAAAATCACAATCTCAACATCAAAACTCAAGATCCATGCTATCCAATACATATACCTCCAAGATTAGTCCTAAAACACATGGATCTACTACCATATTATATGAACAATACATAATCAAGGGGGTTTGAGATTTTTATACCTTCTTGAGCTCCTAGAGGCCTTGTACAATCTTTACACAACTCAAAAACACCTTAGATGGCCTCCTACAACACTTACAATGCAAGATCTAAATGAAAAACAAACTTGGTTACCATTTACCAAAACTTGAATAATTTGTAACTTGAAAATGGTTGGATAAAATGGAGTGAAATTGCTAGCATACCTTGCCTATATGATGTAGATGACCTAGGAATTATGGCAAGGTTTATGAGTGATGGGAGAGGGGAGAAGAAGAAATTTTCTTCTTCCTTGGAGTCTTGGCCGAGAGCAACAAAGGGGGGGGGGGAAGAAAAGTTTTTGTTTTGTTTTTGTGTTTGTGTTGGCAAATAATTGATGTTAGGTTATTTAGGTTGGGTGATACATATCACATGTAAGCATGGTAGTGTACTAGCAAGCATGGGCTCTTGTACTATGTGTCCCCCTTTTTGAAAAAGTAACCAACTAGATACTATTCATCTTCCAATGGCCAACTAACTTGTTTGATTTCTAACCACTTGGTTGCATGGGCTTGCATGCAATACTACTCCTTGTATTATTATTCTTCCACCAATGCTTATAATTAAATCTTTAATTCGTATCGTATCTTAATTATTCTCTCGTAATAATATTTCGTCGCGTAGAGATTTCCCTTATAATTCCTTAAGTACTTATTGTGTAAATTCCTCGAATGTTCATAATTCCTCGTCATAACTCTTAATAAATCCTTTAATATTCTAACCATTCTCAAATCCCAAGTTTAATAAATATTACTAACAGTAAGACTCTTGCCTTCACAATCTCTCTGTATATCTTACATAATAAATGCAACAACGCAGTTTCTCAGACAATCAATTCTATTAATCAACAGGGATGACTAGAAAGGTTCCATAATGATAATGTCACAAGATATTAAATAAAAGGAAATATTACCAAAAATTAGGGTTCTTACAATTGACTGCTGGAATAAAGTAAAGAAGCTTTGCTTATGTTGAAGGGTTTTTCATGAAGACTTCCAGAATAGAAGTATGTAGACTGATCAACTTTGCCCTTTAGATATACAAAATGGCTTCACTGTTGATCATCCTAACAACCAAATCTCCCCACAATTTCCTTATATCTCCCAACTATTCTTCCACTGTATTTGGGGAATAGGGAACGGGATTTCGTGTTTATCTTTCTTCCTCACTGTGAGTGTGTGATTCTGTTTCGTGTACCTCACAAGTGTTTAACTCATCTCTCCACTCATATCACTTAAAATGAGTGATCTTCTCTCATCTCTTAAGTTTTTGCACTCATGTCCACTAGTATATCATTCTAATCTCTCATATCTCCAACATTACTGTGTATCTGCAAGGAAAATTCACCATAGCCCCTTCTAGAGAGGTCACTGGTGGTGCAATGGGGTTTCGCAAATCCCCGATCCTCGTTGGACTCGTCAGACGAATCTGAGTCATAATCTACAAGTTGATAAAATTTTCCCTTTTTTGTGGGTTTTAGAATTGAATTCTGAGAAAGTAAACAATTAAATCAAAACTTAGAATTAAGATCATGTTTCCTTATAATGTCTGTGACGACATCCCCTTGTTTAACTCATCATGTGAATTTGAATCATAGTCAACAAGTTACCGATCCGCACCTATGTCGGACCCGTTACCCGCAGGATCCAGAGATGTTTCCTCTGGGGAATTAAATAGTGATCCTGAAAGATTTTGCATTAGGGATCAAAGCCTTCTCTCGAGGTCTGTGAAGACTCTTGGTTCTTTGAGGAACCTACAACCTACAATCCTAACCGTAATATGGTCGGAGTATTAGTTGTTTCCGTCAATTCGTCCTTAGTGTGTGCAATCTCACTTTGTGCATAGGAAGTATTTTAGTCTTGTGTATGAAGTAGTGACTTAGCAATAGCTGCCCTGGCTGACAGGCGAATTTCAATAAACTCATCCTTTTGAGAGAATGAATCTAGAGACTGTTTTAGTCCCATTTTCAACTCTGCATCCTTTTGGGAGAATGCAGGCGAGCTGACAGATACCTCAAATTGTATATATCTATTCTCCTTGAGAGGTAGAGCTGTGGGTTTACTATCCCTCACATCCTTATTTGCTGTAACAAGTACAGTTACTCCCTTATTGACCTCTAGTCTAATAGGTTACTTCCATTCAGGGGTAGGTTAGGATGTGTTTAGATTTGGATTTATAGTCCGGGATAGAAGTTGTTGGCTTTACAACCTCATGACTTTCAATGTGAGAAAACTTTTACTAGGAGCTGAACCTGCATCACATAGCAATTGAGCAATATAGAGATAGAATGCATTTACATCATAACAGAACATTGAATGAAAACATATGTATTATATCATGTGAGAGAAATGATGTACAGTTGTGACTTCAAAACATTTACAATGTAAGCAATCACAGCTGTAGAAAGAAATTTTGAGTTAAGAAAGATATAGATCTTGAGCCAGTTTTACTAAACAAAAACAAAACCAATAATCCAATTAATAAAAATTAATCGAATTAATGTAAGTTAATGTTCAAACCAATACCAAAAAAACTATTTTATCATGTTTTAGGTCCTGTATGTTAGATACCAACTGTTAGAAATTGTTAGCAATTGTTAGGTTCTATCTTCCAATTGTTAGGTCCTGAAAGTCAAACGTTAGTTCCTAAAAATCAATTGGATTGACATATACCAATTTGATACCAACATTGGTCCTATACATGAAGGTCTGTTAACAACAATAGCAAAACAAAGATTAGAACTTAAAATTGCATGTTATGTTTGTGTTAAACAGAAGAACAGCAAAAAAACCAAGTATATGGACCTTTTTGTAAGTTTTGAAAGTATAGTGACTAAACTGTAAAAACTATACAAACTATTTATATTCACACAAAAAATAGAAAAACACTATACATAATATGAACATCGAATATCAATAGTTTAAAAATAAATAAAAATAGAAAAACTATACAAGAGTTAATAATTTACATAGGTAGACTTATAAACAGACTTAAGACTTAAATAAAAAGACAAACACTACAAAACATGTTGAATAAGATTAACATTCGAAAATTACAATACCTGTACAAAAACATTAAATATATACAAGAATATTTATTTATAATAAGTTAGTAAATCCATATATTTTCTAACAAGTTAACTTTCTATTAAAAAATTATTTAGAGAGAAAATATGATTTAATAAACTATCATAAATATGGCTGTTATTTTAAAATAAAGAAATTTTCAAAAAAAATAGCTTCCTCAAAAATCTAACTTCAGAATTAGAGAAAAATATTTTTATAGAAAATTTATTATTCTAAAATACAGAAACATTGAGTATAACATGAGAATGACTATGACAATCCTTTTAGAAAGATAACAAGTAAGAATTTGGAAAGAATGTCATACCATTTACTTGGTGCTTAGACCTTGGCACCAGCTTCCATGCTTCTTGTTGTTCAGGATCAGCAAGTGCTTCCTCAGATTCCTATACCTTGATTCTGAGAAGCCCTTCTAGTTCTTACTCCAACATCTGGATCACCATTGATCAGCTCTACTCCAAACAGACAGTCTGAGAAGCTTAGATCTTGATGAATTGCCTTGTTCTTCATTGTGATGTTGTATTTTACTAGTTGATACTTTGTTTATTCCCCCTGAGTTATTGCCGGATTGACTCGATGATTCTTCTCCAGTGACAGGGGTATCTCCAATATTAAAATTATTTCCACCACTATCACTTGGATAATTGTCATCATTAACATTTTAAACTACTGACTTCAAGGAAACTCTCCTCGATAATAACAATTGTTAACTCCTAACAACTGCTAGTTGTAGACAACCTTGGTTCTATAAATAAGAATTAATTACCAAAGCTATCATGTCTGCAATCTTAGAAATGATATTCTAAGTCCAATACACCTTGATCCATTATATATACCATTTATTATCAAAGTGATTAGAAACTTGAAAATAAGAATAAAAATTATTCGAAGTAACTGAACTGTGGTCTCTTTAGTTATGTCAATATCCATAGTTCTACTTAGAGAATTTTCACACCCTGTATAGTAGTATGAGTGAATTTCAAAAGATACAACATAAATTACTTAGAGGAGTTCTAAGTAATTTCACTCATACCAATACATCTCACATTTAGTTAGTAAATCGAATTCTAACAAAATATCATTAACTGATATAAGTCAAAACTTCAATACAACCAATTGTTAGAACCATGATATTAATTATAGTGAATTTCTGAAAATGGAGCATTGAGAAATTCACTATAATTAACATCTCACAACTAATTGAAGAGCAACACAGATTAGGTCCAAATTAGTTATGTTATATATTTATTTTAATAAATATGAGGTACAGAGCAAATACTTATATTGAATTGCTTCAGGTTCCATAGCTCAAATTAATCAAAATAAATAATGCATAAATAAGTACTAAATCTCTATGAGTTAGATTTTAGCACTTAAGTATTTAAATTATCCTTAAATAATCACCAATAATATATATATATATATATATATATATATATATATATATATATATATATGTCAATTATACACATGACAATTATTTAACAGATAATTCTCAGCGTGATGTTTGGATGTAAATAAGTTCACAAGTCCTTTCAATACGGACAATTGAATACTTATGAACTCATTTATGAATTGCTTACAATGAATTCACAAGTTCTTTCAATACTGACAACTGAATATTTGTAAACTCATTTAAGAATTACTTATAGTAAAACCACAAGTCCTTTCAATACGGATAATTGAATACCTGTGAGCTTACTTAAGAATTAATTAACAGATGGGATTTACAAATCATATAGCATTAATAAAACCCCAAGTTTACAAACCAATCTTGAAAAATTAATTTCATCAAGTGATTTAGCAAACGTGTCTGTAAGTTACTCTTTGTGACATCCCTTGATCCGGGGTCAGGAATCCAGGTCATCACGGTCCAATTTCCATTTAATAACATTATACACTTGGCAATTTAAATCTTAATCCCTGTTAATACCTACACAATTGACCCCACATTATCATCCACACACACAAGCCATATGCTCAGGGAAGAACATCCATTAATAATAGCAGTTAAAGATAAACTGTTATTATAATCCCAGAATACCATCTACTATACCCATATATAAGTATATACTACCTTGAGAACATGTGTCAATACTTTCTCATAAGGTAGACTTCCCCTTTACCCTCTTCCGGGTTGTACTGCAATATTTCGGCACCTGATCTAACTGTTATATAAAGAAATAGCAAGAGTAAGCTATAATAGCTCAGCAAGATAAAGTTTTTAAAACCAGTACCAAAGATAATATATAATCATTTAATAAGATGAAAATTCAATAAATAATCAAGAGAAGAATTTAATTCTTACTCTGTTTTTGTAATCTTCCATTTACTATTAAGAATAAACTTGTAACCCTTTAATAAAATAAAATTTCAGAAAATAATCAAAAGAATAATTAACCCTTGTTCCATTTGTGTAAACATTCCATTTTTTTCTCTTCTGTAATGAAAATAGTATTATAATAATACTTCCCTTTTTATCCACTGTATAATTCCATTATTTAATGCTAGTTCTTCTCTTTTCAGTACATCAATCTGTAACATTTATCAATTATTCCTTTAAAGAAAATTTTTGGGGATTTTCACTATTGCCAAATATGTAAGGACAATGATCAGTCGCCCTCCGTATCTGTCCCTTTTTACTACTAGTAGAAAGAGGAAGGTTAGCCACTGCATTCCCCTGGAGGAAGGTTACCCATTACATCTTCCGTCGGCAACACATGGGCCAAAATAAAATATCGAGTGCTGGACTGTGCCAAACACAGCCTCTTACGCGAACTGTCAGAATCCACATTGAAAACAATTTGTTTTTCCAATTCATACTGAAAGATAATCTTTCACATTCTCATTTCCATTTTCCATTTTCCTTTTCACCCTTATCCTTTCATATATCATTACCCTTTTTATTAACTCTGGATACATCTCAGAGTTAAGATTTTCAGAAAGAATTTGATTTAAAAGAGTTTGACCAGGGAGCCTTGGGGTGGAAAGAATCCTTAACTTTTAAAATCGTCTTTAGTACTTTTAATATTCCTTGAAAAGTTTTAGTAACATTTAAAGCAACAATTAATACTTTTCCCTTTATTAAAATAATTACTCAATATTGAGTATTATACATTTATTATATTAATATATAATTTAAAATAACGGGAGGTATAGGGTCTAGTGGAACCACAGCTTCCTTCTCGAAGTCATTGATCATTCCCACCGCATCCTCACCTAGGAGAGACCAGTTTAACTCAGGCATTTTCTCCCACATGGAGCGCATATAATCACGAACACCTTCATCGTAGCCCTCATCATACCTGGCCTTTTCCTGTTGTTAGGTCCAAATGTGTTGTAGAGGGGGGGGTGAATACAACTTTTCGAATATGAGAGGCAATAAAAACGATGCAATAAATGAACACACAGATTCAAGGAATATATTTCTTTATATATAACTTGAAAGGGTTGCTACAACATTCATTACAAAGTATAACAGAAGTTGAGAGAGAAGTGAATGATACTAAGCTCTGTGAATGCACTCTCTCTTTTTCTCTTGTGTTTTTCTCTAGAATTGCTCACTAACTAAAACATTACACAAGTACTTCTATTTATACTACATGTAATCTATGTCCTGTAGTCTTCAAAGACTAAGATGTACGTGGCCCAATGATGTCCACATAATTCTTGCCTTATCTTGAAAGCTTGGAAATCTGCCAATCAGAAGATGCCATGTGTCATGTTGAAGCTGCACCTAAGTAGAACTTCTACTTGAGAATTTCTACTTGGCTATCTCGAAATTCCTAAGTGGAACTTCTACTTGGCTATCTCGAAATTCCTAAGTAGAACTTCTACTTGAGAATTTCTACTTAGCCATCCAGAACATTTAGTACTTAGAAAATATTCTGGTCTTCAACTTGAAACTTCAATGCACATCTTGAACTTGTGATATCTTCATGTCTTCTTTATTCTTCAACAAGCTCTTGAACATGGTTCTTTATTACTGACATAAACTTGCTATCAATGTCCTGACACTTGATGCATTGGTCTGGTTCATAAGTGACTAGTCTTGATAGTGTTTCTGCTTCTTGAATAAATTACCATATTCACTGAATAACTTGGCTTTCCAATATTTGCTTTCCTTCTTCTTCACTTGAAATCAATTGGTCTTGTTGATACTGATAGTCATGATCTTGATTCTTGATTTATCAAATCACTGAGGCATGAACAACTTTAACTTGAACTTCTCTCAATGATTTCTTCTTGGCTTGATCATAGTTAGCATGTTTAATTGTATCAATTACCTTGTCTTCATTTAGTGTTGATTTCTTGTGACTTCCTGTTCTTGATTGTCTTCTGGTTAAGTATCTTTTCCTTTAGTTTGAGTTACATTAGTTATAGTGTTACAAGTTTATACACTCTGCCTTTCAATCTCCCCCAATTTGATTGTCTAACAATGACATTCAAATTAATGAAGGATAACTCAACTAAACAATGAGACGAGAAAAGATAATTAACATTACATTCTTGAATAATATACAATTGAAAAGAACTTGAAAACAATACAATGAACATAAAAACTAGAAACAGAATTCGAACCTCGAATTAAAGATCATTTGAATGATTCCTATCACCTGGATTATTTCATACCTTTTGGTCAAACTTGTATCACCTTATTGGATTCACTCTAAGGTGAATTTCCTCAAGTGAGTTAAAGCAACCGAAAGACATGAAGTTTCTCCAACTTCAAGTTCACACCACTCTGACCTTTAACCCTAATTCCGTTTCCTCTTTCTAGCTTCAGCAGCTTGGTCTGTCTCTTCTTTCTGCCTTTTGCGCTTCTCCTTCTGCTGCTGTTCTTTCTTGTACACTGGATCGTGAAGCTGCTTCCACCTAGCATTCAACAGACTTACAGCTTCCATTTCTAGAGGGTTCCTGGGCTCTGGGTTAGGATGTTTGAAAAGCCTTCTGAGTTTATCAACCTCCTGAGTAGTCCTTATCTTTGGAATTTCCTCAAAGTTCTTCATTATGAGCTGAGGTTTCCAATGAGATTTAGTGGCTTTGAGATAACGATATATCATCTTGGGGTAGCCCTTGACACGGTCAGTATTATAGACACTAGCCGCATCTCGCTCCATTCGCTTCTTCTCCACAATTACTTCAGACAGGTAACTCACGAGTCTCTGCTTTTCTTCAACAAACTTGTCTTCCACTTCGCCCCATTTGAACACATATAACACTTTCTCTAGAAATGCAGCATCTTGAGTCTGTAGCAGCCATTGTCTACTCATATGCAAGAGTGTTTGTTTCTGGTCTGCATCTATGTATGCTAAGGCATCAGCTGTATCATCAGCATAAGAGTGTATCCAGTATACACTATCTTTCCCTGGAACGCCAACTGCCTCCCTTATTTCTCCTTGTTCCAGTTCTCCAGAAGGAAGAGTCAAAGCTTCATCTACATTCTTCATTGCTTGAAGAATATTCCATTTCTTTTCTATCAGCTCCGGCTCAATCTTCACGTTGTCGAGAGGGTTTGGAGCAATGACATCACACTTCCACACCTCATTGCTCTTCAAGAATATGACTCTTTCAATGATCCTCACGGATTTATCTTTAAGCTCAGAGGCGAATCCCTTACCCATCATTTGTCTACATACAGCTTTAAGAGATTCCACTGAAAGTTCCATTAAGTCCTTTTCCTCCATGCTCACCCTCTTCATCTTTCCTTGAACTACCATCCGGACAAAATTTGGATAAGCTGAGAATTCTGGACCCTTGTCCTCTGCTAGCTGCATTAACTGATCCCTGTACAGAATGCTTAGCTCCTCAGATTGAGAGTACTGAATTTTAGTCGCTAGCAAGAACAACTCTGACGCAGATCTTCTCATTATGAATTGGTCATCCACAAATAGGAAAGATGTTGGGACTCCTTCTACCAAAGACAAGATAACCTGCCACTCCTTAAGATTTGCATTGTATCCAACCCTGACTTTAGAAATTAATCTCTTCAAAGCATTTATATAGTCCCCAGTCATTGGATTCTGCAAATTCAAGTTGTAGAACAGATCATCTGCATCCTTGTTATGAACTCCTTTTGCACATGGTCCCATCATTATCTTCCTTGCTTCATCCCATTTCTGTCCTATCCTTCTTTTGTCCAGATCAACTTGAGGATTGGCTAGCCTTGCAAGCTCATACTCATACTGCTTCCCTTGTAGCTCCACCTTCTGTTCTAGGAACGCAGCATGTTCTTGCATCATCTTCATTTTATGGAACTGAGCTTGTTCCAAGGCTAACTGTTGAGACTGCAGGGTTTCTTCATCAACAGGATCTTCTTCAGGCATTCCGAAAGACATACCAGCACCTCCACCTTGTTCCTTCAAAGATCGCTTTACAGCATGTGCGAAAGGTACGTCTTCCATATCAGAATCTGAGTCTAGTATCTCCTGTACTGTGTCCTGATGACTCAGGTCAATAACTGGTTCATCTTCTTCAACCATTATTGCCTTACCCTTTCTCCTCCTCAGAGCCTCTTCAGCAACAGCACGCTCAATTTCTGGTTCCTTAACAAGATCAGCGGGTTCTTCAATTTCTTCGATGTGAACTGCCTGCTGTCTCGTCTCCTTTCCACTCTCCCCCTTAGGTGAGTTATCCTGAGCTCCACCATGGTCTTCAGATCCACCAGCTGCATAGGAACCTCCAAAACCAGAACCAGAGGCTCCCGCTCCACTAGCACCACCTGCACCACCTGCTCCAGCATCGGGGGGAGGTTGTTCCGACTCGAAGCACTCCGGGGGCACAAAACTCCTGACTGCGAACATCATTCTACTGATCTCCACAATCATTGTATGCATTGTAGACTCCAATGCCCCCATCCTCTCATTGAGAGTGCTTCCCAAGACACCACCAGCATGGCCCAAGTCATTGACCTTATTTGTCAAATCATCAAAAGCTGTAGCTTGACTTGCCATTCTTGCTGCGTAGTCGTCTAGAGCCCGTTGATTGTTTCCAACATTAATCCCCAACTGCCCCATCGACTGCCCGAACTGCTCCATTTTATTCTCCATTGAAGTCATACGAGTATCAAAATTTTCAGTATTAAGAGACGGTGTTTGGTTTAGGTGACCTCGCTCTAATACGCGTTCTGTTGGTATTTGGCGCTCGGTTTCGGGCCTTAAAAATGAAGTTCCCTCTCTCCCTAACCTCTCACACACACTCCCTGTCTCACGCTCGTGTATGTCTTCAATGACTGATCCTAAAAGTGAAGCAGTACCTGCAGAAACTTGATAAGAAATGTTGTTGACAGTTATGGGATCAAATTCTGTTTGTTCCTGAGTTGGAATCTCAGTCTGAGAGGCTGCAAAGTGTCCTTGTACGACATCAGAACCGATCCTCTTTGCAGCATCAGTACGTACCGGTGAAGGTACGGTTGAAGTTCTTAAGACTTCATGTCCTCTTGAAGCAACAGTATCATCAAGAGGCACATCATCCTCACCAAAATCAAAATCCCTATGTGCAGAATGTTCAAGGGGTGAACCACTCGCGTGAGGTGGAGTGGTTGCGTGTGACACGCTAGGGTTTGACTGTGGTTGTGAAGTAGCAGCGTGGAAAAGTTTGGCTTTCTTGCGAAAAAGTTGCTGCTCTTCGGGTTCATTCTCCTCATCATCTTGTATAAATATACGTGCTGGTTTTCTGACTTCCGTTAACATGGGTGATAAAGAATAGGAATGTGTATCAGACTCAGAGTCAGAAATATGGCTCTTACCCTGGGATAGATCCTGCGGGTTAGCAGTCTCTCGGGTCGCGGAATCAGAAACATAGGAGGAGGAATGAATAGTATGCATAGAGAGATTACCTGATTGATTACCTTGAGCATCATCGCTTTCCTCATCCGGAATCTCATCAAATGCCTCAGCATGAACAGATGGATTTTGAGCATGTGATGAGACTTGTGATGATGCCTCCAAATTGGTAACTCCTGCATCATATCTAAGCCACATTTGAATATTTTCAGGAGTAGACATTGGCTTACCTTGATGTTTATCCTGATTTGCAATGGTTGCAAGTGACTTAGTGCCCATCCCCAGCGATTCAGATGTGGGGCTTCTGGCAAATCCCTGTCTAATAGCAAGAGCATCCTTCGGTATTAAGTCATTGATTAGCATTTGAAGAAACCGAGGAAACCAGCAGACGACATCAGTGGTAGAGAGGTCTCTGCTTGCAAGGGATCCCATTGAGGCCACTATCTCAGAGAGAACTATGCGTCCATAGTTTATATCCAGTTCTCTTGCTAGGGCAACTGCAAAGGTTTGCATGGGAATTGGAATTTGATGAAAGTCTTTTTCGCGTGCCCGAAAACATCTTGTGATGGCCTCGAAAAAGTAATTCCATTCCGCATGGAAGAATTGCTTTTGGATATTTCCCGTGATTGGGCCTTTTGTAGGATAACATCCAATTTCTTCAAAGAATCTGAGGCGTTCTGCAGCAGTAGGTTCTGGATCATAGGCATCTTTAATTGGGAATCCTAGAACTCTGTTGACAATTTGTTCTGTTACCTCATATTCCTGACCCGCTAAGGTAAACCTGAAACCGTAGGGGGTTGATTTACTCCCAAAAGTAACCGCACTAGTCCATAATTGCTGTAAAGCATCATGTACTAGTGTAGGTTTAGCAGTAAAAGCTTGGCTCGCTTTGGAATACAAATTGAGAAATCGTATCCAAAACTTAAACCGCGGGAGTTGATCACCAATTTCCGTAGAAATATTATAAAAATTGTTTTTAGCAAGTGAAAATTGGTGAGCCATTTTAATTAAAATGTTTTTCCTTAACAAATGTGAATTTTAATTTTAATTTTCGAAAAACAATTAATTAAGGAATTATCAGTTATATCCCTTTTAATTTAACAAAAAGACCAAAAGTCACTCTTGAAAAATTAAACTACGGGTTTTAGATAATTATCACTGTGAGAGGCGAAAATCAACAACCAATTAACAGAATCTGATACCAGTGAAATCAGTGAAGTTATGTGTGTACACACCAGTGAAATCGTGTGTATATGACTGTGAAGCGGTGTGTGTATATACGTATGTATATATGTCGAGAAAGAAGAACAAATTCACAAACACACAAACTCAGATATTACTGGTCACTCAGATAATGGCAGTAAAAAAATCGGGCAGTAATTCGTTGTCCGTATGAGATTAGTCACAAAGATCACGAATCAGTGGTTGTAAGTCAAAATCGCCTGTATGTATATGGGGCGGCTGTAAAACTCAATTAGGTAAAAGTGAAAGAATAGATCGAGTTAGAGAAGTATATATAGACATTAATGTGGAATGACAAAAATGTCCCTGTAAAAAAAAATGTGAAAAGTACTAAGTCCATACAGGGGACATCTAAGTCGAACTCTATCTCGAACTTTTCTATCTCGAACTTTTCTATCTCGAACATCAAGTCGAACTTCGAGATAAAGTTCGAGATAGAGGTTAACTCGAACAATTATGCACAAAGAAGCACTTTAACCAAAATTATAGCAGAAACTATAGGGAAATACTATCTTGAACATTATTGATTTGTAGTAAACTTGGAAAAAAGAAAATTCAAGATACTTTTCGAGTTAGAGTCTATCTCGAACATCAAGTCGAAATTCGAGTTGAGTTTCGAGATAGACTAAGAACTCTATCTCGAACATCAAGTCGAACTTCGAGATAAAGTTCGAGATAGACTAACTCGAAGTTAATCTCAAATTCTTTCCAAAATATTTCCTTGAATCAAAAAGTCCAGGGTAATTCAAGATATGTTTCGAGTTAGGAGTGTAACTCGAAAAATTCCCTTTAGCTTAACTGAGAACTCTATCTCGAACACCAAGTCGAAATTCGAGTTGAGTTTCGAGATAGACTAAGAACTCTATCTCGAACATCAAGTCGAACTTCGAGATAAAGTTCGAGATAGACTAACTCGAAGTTAATTCTCAGTTCTTTTCAAAATATTCCCTTAATGGAAACCTCATCTCAACCTTAGAGATAAAATTCGAGATAGACTTTATCTCGAATATTTTGAAGATAGAACTAGGCACACTGGTAACTCGAACTCGAACTCTAAGTCGAATTTCGAGATGAATTTCGAGATAGGTACTAACTCGAAATTCTTCCCAGACTTAGAATTTTCAAAACTTCACCCTGGAAGCTCAAGTCGAAATTCAAGTCGAATTTCTACATGAGTTTCGAGATAGAGACTAACTCGAAATTTTGAAGATACTTAGAATAATTTGACAATTTTTCTTTGAAAAACTCAACAATTAATTTTGCCAAATTAATATAAATATCAATTCAAGGATTTTAATATATGACATAATTAAAACATTCCTTGATAATTCTAAGGCCTCTAATTACATGAAAAACACAGGTAAATTCATCTAAAAATCATGCAATATTTAGACTATTATGAATTTAACTCCCCCTATGATCATGCAATCTAACAAGCATAAATTCACAGATTTGTGCTATAAAAGACACTTAAAACATAATGAATTCATGCAAAATCACACTATATGCAACCTATAACAATCATTAATTAGGCATTTTAAAGTCTAAGCACATAATGATTGATTAGCTTGCACATACAAACATAAACATGGATTTTACAGATAGAAGGCTTTACTAACTTGTGTTAAGCATTCCCAATTCACCAACCAACCTATTGAATGTTACTTCATCAAGAGGTTTGGTGAATATATCTGCAATTTGTTGCATTGTGGGCACAAAATGTAGCTCCACAGTCCCCTCCTCGACATGTTCTCTTATGAAATGATACCTGATGTCAATATGCTTGGTTCTTGAGTGATCTACAGGATTGTTGGTTATGGCAATGGCACTTGTGTTGTCACACATGATTGGAATTTTCTTATGCTCCATGCCATAATCCTTCAATTGGTTCCTCATCCACAGTATTTGAGCTACACAGCTTCCAGCAGCAATGTACTCAGCTTCAGCAGTAGAAGTAGATACTGTATGTTGCTTTTTACTTTGCCAGGACACCAATCTTCTGCCAAGAAATTGGCAAGCACCAGATGTGCTTTTCCTATCAATCCTGCAACCTGCATAGTCTGAATCCGAATAGCCAATAAGATTAAAACCTGTATCTCTTGGGTACCAAATCCCTAGATTTGGTGTGCCCTTGAGATACCTAAAAATTCTTTTGACGGCTACGAGATGTGATTCTCTAGGATCCGCTTGGAACCTTGCACATAAACAAGTTGCGAACATTATATCTGGTCTACTTGCAGTTAAATAGAGGAGTGAGCCAATCATACCTCGATAGCTTGTGATGTCAACTGATTTACCTGATTTGTCTTCATCAAGCTTCGTGGCTGTTGCCATGGGAGTCTTAGCTGCTGATGCATCTTCTAGATTATACTTCTTGAGTAAATCTCTGACGTACTTGGATTGACAGATAAAGATACCATCTTTTCTCTGACTGATCTGTAATCCAAGGAAGAAGGATAGCTCTCCCATCATGCTCATCTCATATTTTTCCTGCATTAGCTTGGCAAATTTCTCGCACAAGCGCTCATTTGATGATCCAAAAATAATATCGTCCACATATACTTGAACAAGTATTAAGTCATTTCTCACAACTTTATAGAACAATGTTTTATCAATTACTCCCCTAACAAAACCATTTTCAATTAAGAATAGAGATAGGGTTTCATACCATCGCCTTGGGGATTGCCTGAGGCCATAGACAGATTTGAAGAGTAGATACACAAAATCTGTATGTTCTGGATCAACGAAGCCAGGCGGCTGTTCCAGATACACTTCTTCTTCTAACTCTCCGTTCAGGAAGGCACTTTTCACGTCCATCTGGAATACCTTGAAGTTCTTATGTGCTGCAAATGCCAAGAACATCCTGACTGCCTCAAGTCTTGCAACTGGTGCATAGGTTTCATCATAATCAATTCCTTCTCGCTGAGAATAACCTTTTGCAACCAAACGAGCCTTGTTTCGTGTTACAAGTCCGTTTTCATCCAGTTTATTTCTGAATACCCACCTAGCTCCAATTACGGATTTGTTCTTTGGTCGGGGTACCAGTTTCCAAACTTTCTGCCTTTCAAACTGATTGAGTTCCTCTTGCATTGCAATCACCCAATCAGCATCGCCAAGAGCTTCTTCTATTTCTTTAGGTTCAAGTTTGGATAAGAACCCAGAATATAAGGAGATATTAGCCATGTCAGCTCTTGCAGTTCTTCTAGTAGTCACACCAGCATCTGGATCACCAATAATTAACTCAAACGGATGGTCTCTATTCCATACTCGTTCACCTGGAAATTGTCTAGATGATTCAGCTTGACTTTCTGAGTTGGGGTGCTGACTACTTTGAATATTTTCACTAACTCCCCCTGAGTTAGTGCCAGCTCCTACAGAACTAGAGTCAACTCGACTCGAGCCTTGAACAGTAGTCCTTGAGCTGCTATTTACTCCCCCTGAGTTGTTGCCGGTTGGTACTGAAGAAGTCTCTCCTGATCTTGTAGAATTAGCTTGTTCACTAGACTCAGGTTCTTCACGTACGCTTGGAACATTTAATGGAACAACCAACTCAGGTTCATCTTCAAGATCTTCTAAGTCCAGATTCTGAAATTTTAGGGACTCAGGTTCACTAGAATCTCTTGAAATTGATGAGAGTTTGGTATCGTCGAATCTGACGTTGTAACTTTCAGTCACTTTTCGATCATTCACCAAGAACACTCTATAAGCTGCCACCACGTCTGTAGAGTAACCAACAAAGATTCCTTCACGAGCTTTTGCTGCAAACTTGCCTAGATTTTCATCATCTATAAGCACATAGCATTTTGCTCCGAAGACATGAAAGTATTTGATTGTTGGTCTTCTGTTGTTCATTAGCTCACATGGTGTCTTTTCTTTATCTTTTATGATCAAGGTTCTATTTTGAGTGTAACAAGCGGTACTCACTGCTTCGGCCCAGAAATACAAAGGAAGTTTTGAATCATACAACAAAGTTCTTGCTGCTTCAACCAAAGTTCTATTCTTCCTTTCAACTACTCCATTTTGCTGTGGAGTTCTCGGGGCTGAATACTGACGACGTATTCCCTTAGATACACAGAAGTCATTTAGCACTGCGTTTTTGAATTCAGTGCCATTGTCTGATCTAATCGTCTTCACAGTAAGTGTTGAAACATTCTCAATTTGAGTGATGTGATCAATGATTAAGAAAGGTACTTCGTCTTTCGTCATTGCGAACAATACCCATGTATACTTGGAGAAGTCATCCACGATTACCAAAGCATATCTTTTCCTAGACAAAGATAGGACATTCACTGGGCCAAACAAATCCATATGAAGAAGTTGTAGAGGCTCAGTAATACTAGAAATTTCTTTGCTTTTATGCGATGCTCGCTTCGACTTTCCCATTTCACAAGCTTCACAGAGTCCTTTCGGAGCAAACTCCATTTGAGGTAGATCTCTCACCAGTTCTCGCCTCGCGAGAGCATTCATCGTTTTGAAGTTTAAGTGAGATAGCTTTTTGTGCCATAACCAGCTTTCATCATCCGAGGCTTTGCTGTAGAAACAGGTAACCTCATCCTGATTTGCTGAATCCATATCTGCAACAAAAAGATCTGCCTTTCGAACTCCTCTTAAAGCTAGTGAGCCTTCCTTGATGTGAGTGATTGAGACACCTTTCTTGTTGAAGACAATTTCGTAACCTTTGTCACAGAATTGACTTATACTCAACAGATTGTGCTTTAGTCCCTCAACATAGGAAATATCTTCAATGATGACATAGCCAGTTTTCAGTTTGCCATATCCCTTAGTCACACCTATGCTGTCATCTCCAAAGGTAACATAAGGGCCAGCCTTCATAACCAACTCTGTAAGCAGGGACTTGTTTCCAGTCATATGCCTCGATGCTCCACTGTCTAGCACCCATATAACTTTATTTCTATTCTGCTTAATGCCCTACAATGACAGATTGGTTAGACATTCTTCGGAACCCAACTTTGATTGGGCCCGGCTTTTCGATAAGATCGAGAATCAACAGATTTAACAACAGGAGATGCACTTTTCTTCACATTACTAGAGCTTTCGACTATCTCCTTTCCTTTCTCAGACTTGACAGATTTGTCAGTCTTAGGAGAAGGTTTGTCACTCCTAACTTTAGGAGGACTGACAGTCTTGGCTCTACCATACTTTTTCTTGATATTTGAACTAGCAACAGTATTTGAGCATGACTGGCTAGATGCATTCATTAAATGCACAAAAGTTTGCATGATATTAAAAGTGCATGGCATACAGTTAGGTTGACCACACTGTGCATGATTCTGATGCAGATTATTCATTGTATGTGTGGTAGGCATGGCATGTGCAGCAGGAACATTCATGTTAGCTTTGCATGCATAAGAAAGATGTTCAGTAGATTTACAATGATAACATGCTTTCTTTATTCGTTCAGCCTTAACCTCTTTTATGCCTTTTTCTTTCTTTCCTTGTTGTTTAACAGCCTTAGCTCCTAATCCCAGTCTAGATTCATCTCTAGGGAAATTGATTTTAACTTGTTTGATAGGAGTTACAGGTTGTTCTTTCTGGCGATCTTCCATCTCAATCTCATATCTAGCTATCAATTCAGTCTCTTCTTCTTCTATTCTAGGAACAAGATGTTTGTAGATAGGTTTGACAGCCGATTTAAGAATTCTAGGTGTTTCCTGTTTAAGGTCACTGGAACTAGGGTCAATAGGTCTCTTTCCTTCTTTCTTAGGAAGGTCAGAATAATCAAGCCCTATACCTACTCCAGTTATCTTCTTAAATGTGTCATTATCTACATACACTTTACTAGCAGCTAGTTTGTATGCTTCGCATTTAGTTTCTAACTCAGCTAGATTGTTCCTAAGACATGCTTCTACTTCTTCCTTAAGGACAAGCTTGTGTTCCAGAGATTTAATAAAGTCTCTTAGAGAAGTATCTACAGTGCAAGCAGCCTCTAGCTCTTCCACTTTTGCCTCAAGCATTCGGCATTTGGCAACAAGTGTTTTCTGTTCCTTTTGAGAAGAGTCTAGGCTTTTGCACAACATATAGATCTCTTCACTAAGAGCCCCGTTCTGTTCTTTATAATCATCAATAGACATTTCTACTTTAAGAGTCAGAACTGGTACCTCTGGTTCCTCTGATGTCTCAGCCATGAGCGCAAAGTTCGCTACTTGAGTAACATCTTCCTCATCTGAATCATCCCAAGCTCTTCCTTCTGTCACCAATAAAGCTCGTTTTCCATGTCTTTCCTTCAACAGTGCTTCATAGTTGCTTTTGAGAGCTTCAAATGTTTCTTTTGGATAAGTCTGTTTAGGCTTTTTGCAGTCCGAGGCAAAGTGTCCAGCTTCACCACAATTGTAGCATTTGAATTTCATTTTGAAATCCAAGGGAGATTTGTAGCTGGTATTCTTGCCTTTTCCTTTGTAGCCTGACGAACTACCACCACCCTTAGCAGCCCGATAATAAGATGAAGATTTTCTCTGTGGTCGGTTGCTCTTTCTAAATCTCATGTTGCTGAACTTCCTTGCCATGTATGCCACGACACTATCGTCCATGTTGTCCAGCTCTTCTTGGGTGTAGTAGTCATCATCACTGTCAGATGCGCACTCGTCATCATTATCAACTTGATGTGGTGCAAGTGATGATTTAGGCTTTGCTGCAACCATTGCCTTCTTAGACTCTTCCTCATCAGCAACTAATCCTGATGCACTTTCTTTTGACTTTGAATCATTGTCCCATGCTTGATCTTGAAGCGTTTCCAGCTCATAGGTCTTTAATATTCCATAATACTCTTCCAGAGAAGTTGTATGCAAATCTCTGGTTTCTCTGATTGCGTAGACCCTATGCTCAATGCTTTTTGGCTGGTTCCTCAGATATCTCGTATTTGTTTCAACCATGGGGAGAGTCACACCTCTCAGATTCAAATCCAATACCAACTGACTGAATCGTAGGTAGACATCTGTTATGCCTTCTCCTTTCCTTATTCTAAAGGTGTCATACTCCATCTTGAGTATGAGTGTTTTGTTGCTTCTGACCTCTGCAGATCCTTCCATGACAACTTCTATCTTGTCCCAAATCTTCTTCGCTGTAGTCAGACCTTTGACTATGTTGAACATTCACTACTAGAAAAACTACATTAGACATCACACTTTAGACATCGTCCAGAAAAGCCACCGATGTTAAAAGCATCTATTACATCGAAAAATAAGAAACCGATGTCTAATAGTAATCTAGACATCGTTTTCCTCTATAAGCGATGTCTAATTCCCTTTTTTAAAAAAAGAAACCGCGCTCTTCCCTCTTTTATTTCCCCCTCTTATCAAAAATTTCCCCCCTTACAAATTTCCCCCCCCCCTTAGAATTTTTTTCCCCCCCTTAGTCAAATAGCTCCAGCCCGCTTGTTCCAAAAAATAAAACATTAAAACTAAAAACATTAAGACCCCCATTTTCCCCCAAATATTTCCCCTCTTTACCCAAGAACCCTAGCCCTATTTTCTCAGTGTAAGTGTGAGATTTTATTAAACCTAATTCATCGCTGTTGAGAACGGAGGCGATTAAATCGGTGAGATTTTTGCGAGGTAGTGTAGTTAGAGGTGTTGTTGGAGAATCATCGAGCTATCACACTCGATTTCGTCTATTAATTCCGATTTCATCTATTAATTCCGGCAATTGCTCTCATCTCCGGCCGTATCCTCCTCTCTGTCTTGCTCTTCTTCTCCTTTCTCGCTCCTTCTCCCTCACACAATCGCCATCTTCACCGCTCATTGGTACTCACTTATATATAAGTAGTTTATATACACAGACATTTGTATGTATTGTTACTCCAGTTACTTACTCCACTGTTTCATTTGATGAGATAGACACAGGCGATGCGGATGCTCGTATTGTTCTCTCGTTTCGTGTTCCGGTCAGGGCTCTTTGTACTATGTATATGTGTATTTTATATAAGTGTTTTGATTTAATTGAATTCTGATTTTGCCTATGTTTGTGACTCCTCTGCGGAATTCATCGATTGATGTTGCTATTTTATGCTAATCTGTTTCTGAAAAATGGAACTGGATCTGATTGTTATTCATGCTCATTTCCAGACTCTTGCTAAGGTAAATATTCTTTACATACCTAACTCATTTACCATCATTTGTTTGATTATTATTTTTTTAACTGATTGATCTTGGACAATTCACTAGGCAGCAGAGCAGGACTATGAAAAGGAAAAACTAAATGAACGAATTGCAAAACTTTCAGGGGGTATTGCCGTTATTCAGGTGATCTTTGGCATCTGTATATTGATATTTGATTGCCGAGACAATTTCAATCTAACATGCCTTTAATTCATAATTTTTTGCTTGAGTACACAGGTTGGAGCACAAATGGAAACCGAACTTAAAGAAAAGAAATTGAGAGTAGAGGATGCCTTGAATGCAACAAAGGTATATATTCGATAGAGCTGCTGAAGTATTTGGCTGAATAATTATTGTGTATATCACTATGCTTGAACGATCCAGTACTTTGTTTCTTACAGGCAGCTGTTGAAGAAGGAATTGTAATTGGTGGTGGTTGCACTTTACTGCGCCTTGCAGCAAAAGTTGATGCCATCAAAGAAACTCTTTATAATGTTGAGCAAAAGGTAGCGTTTTTTGCTTGTGGCTTTTATCTATGGTGACATAGTAAAATTGTATGAAATTTTTGTGGGTTCTTTTATGATGTAAAATATGAATGACCGACAGGTAGGAGCTGATATTGTTAAGAGGGCATTGAGATACCCAATGAAGTTAATTGCCAAGAATGCAGGGGTGAACGGAAGTGTTGTGATTGAAAAGGTATCTTTCTTACTTTGTACGTGTCTGTGTGGTATAATGTGCCTAATGTTGGGTATTCTTCTAGAATTAAATGATCTCCACTATTTGATTCAGGTGCTCACTAATGATGATCAAAAGTATGGTTACAACGCTGCAACAGGAAAGTATGAGGACTTGATGGCTGCTGGTATTATTGATCCTACAAAGGCAAGTTGTTCTTGTTTCGCTTCCTTGTGATGTCCCTAATGATTTTAGGGCAACTTCTTCTCTTTTTAGGCTTGCACTTGCTGGTTAACAAAAACTTAGGTTGATGCGGATATCTACTTGTATACTGTATATGTGTTGTAGTTAAGGCTGCTGAATATATAAAAGCTTGCGTTGTCTTGTTTATATAATCGGCATATCGACATATGCACTATTTAATTTTCTGAAATTGACTGCATAGAAATATGCCTTTTAATTTAGTTATAGTGTTTTTGTGATCTATTTGATCAGCCATATGCACATGTATAATTATGTAGTCACTGTTTCAGATACATGCAGCCTCTGTTGTCTAGAATTCCAATAATGGTGGTGGAAGGAAATCATGAGATAGAAGAGCAGGTTGATAACAAAACATTTGAGGCTTACATCACTCGATTTGCATTCCCATCTGAAGAAAGTGGATTTAAATCAACATTCTACTACTCGTTCGATGCTGGTGGCATACATTTTGTGATGCTTGGCGCCTACACAGCATATGATAAACTAGACATGTTTTAATCGTGGTTTACATTCAGTTGTAAACTGGACAAAGTATGGAACACATGTTTTAATCGTGGTTTATGATTGTAAACTGGGCAACATTGATTTTGTAGGAACTTTAATTGCGTGGAGCTTTGATTTTGAAAGCTTATCTCGAGGTTTATAAAAACCCTATATTTTGTTTGGATTTTCCCCTGTTTTTAAATATATATGCTCTGTTGATTGTGATGTAAGTTTATATTTGGATGAGGCTTTTATTGATTAAATATGCTTATTCATGTTTAATGTTAATTATATATGCTTATTCATGCCCTGTTTATTTGATTTCATGTTAAGTATTATTAAATATATATGCTCTGTTCGATTTTGATATAAGTTTATTTTTGGATTTTGTTTTTGTTGATTAAATATGCTTATTCATTTTTAATGTTAATTATATTTTCTTATTCATGCCCTGTTTCGTTGATTTCCTGTTAAGTACATATTGAGTTGTTTCTTGCTTTATACTTAAAAATTAGAATTTGTTAAGTTAGGAATTTAGGTCATGTTATAAATTTATTGTAATCTTTAGACATATATATGGTTTGACTGTATGTTAGGCTATTGTTATTGAAATTTGAATTTGGTATAACGTAGGTTGCTTTCGAGAAATTTGGAAATTGATGGATAAGTCATGGATTAAGGAAGATAGGGATTCTTTAGAGTACGAAATGGGGGTTGAAAACTTTCTAATATATGCTGAAGAAACTGCAGATAACCCTAGGAAAATTCCTTGTCCTTGTGGACGTTGCGTCAATTTTAAAAAATTCTCTGTAAATATAATCCGGGGTCATCTATACGAGTATGGGTTTAGTTTAGGGTATGTTGATTGGATTTGGCATGGAGAAACGGTTTCTCCAACAAAGGTTTCTTCTACCGGTAGTGTATTCCCTCCTGACCAAATGTCGATGTTCCGTCTTGGCCAAATGTGGATCCTGAACTGAAATCTAAGTTATGGGTTGATATTCAGGTAAAGTAAATTGTTCCAAGAAATAGTATATTCAAAGTTCGCATGTTTATAACATACATTAATATCTGTGCTTGCATGTTGACATTCAGGCAACTTTCAAAGTTGCTCCAGAAAGCAAGTCCATGGTGCTAAAGTCTGCAGGCACAAAATGGAGACAATTCAAATCTCAACTGACTGCTGATTATGTGATGCCATTTATCGGACAAAAAAAGAAACTAAGGAAGCCTCCACTAAAATATGCATTTGTTGGTAAAGATAAATGGAAGAACTTTGTTGCTCAAAGGACTGACGATAGGTGGATGGAAGTTCGCAAAATACAGAGTGAGAGAGTCAAAAAACGAAAATATCCACATCGTCTATCCAGAAAAGGCTACGTTGGTTTACGAGAGGAAGAAGTAAGATTTATTTACTTTTAGTGTAATTTCCCCCCTTCATTATTGGAATATAAATGTCTTTTCATTTTTAACAGATAAAAAAAGGAAATCTGAAACGCAAACAATTACCTGATCGTGCGATTTTCTGGAAGAAAGCTCGCAAGCCAAAAAATGGAGAGGTAGTTGATCCGGAGCAAGTGGAGATGAATGAAAGAATTGTAAGAATTTGTATCTTAATTTTTTTAAATTCCTCAAACTCAATGATTAGTGAAGTAATTAGTAATATATAGGAGTAATTATGCTTTTATGTTTATTTTTTTGTTGTTGGTAGGATATGTTACTAGAGCAGAAGGAAAGGGGTGATTTTGTACCATCTGGAACTCAAGATGTATTGACCACGGCACTAAAAACTCCTGAGCATTCAGGCAGGGTCAGAGGAGTTGGAAGTTTTGTCACCCCTAAAGTGTTCTTTGATTTGCCGAAAGAGAAAAGGACCAGAATTACCAAGGCTGAGTTGTTGGCTCGTGATAAACAGAGGACCGAAGAACTGGAGAAAACAAAACAACTTTTGTTGTTGGAGATTTCTGCACTTAAGGAGCTGATGAGAACATCTAATATTGAATCTCCATTGTCCGACAAAGCTAGTTCACAACCGATGCATGAAGTAAATGGAAAACCATCATCTGCCAAAGGATTGATGGCTGATGATGATGATCAGTGTACTGCTTTTCATCATACTCCACCATCCGGTAAAAAGGTAAAAAATATTCTAACTCTTATAAAAATATACGTAAGAAATTAATTATATGGGAAATTAAAAATATACGTAACTCTTATAAGAATATACGTAGGAAATTAATTATATGGGAAATTAAGAATATAAGTAACTTTTATAAGAATATACGTAGGAAATTATTTATACGGGAAATTAAGAATATACATAACTCTTATAATGAATGTAGGGTCCGCGACCATGTGAGCTATCGGTGGACTGCATAGAGAACAAAGTTGCTTTTGGTATGGTTTTTGATGACGCGTATATTCATGAAGACAGTCTGCAGCCTGGATGTGTTCGCGTGTTGGTGGATGGAGTGATCCAAGGCGATGCATTGATTCCTGTGCCGATACCAGGTCAAATGGAGAAAGTCTTCCAAGTTGTTGGTTCTCAGGTGGCTTGGCCACTGAACTTGATAAGTTTTACATCTGCGCAGGTATGTTTTTCTATATTTTGTCAATATTTTTCCCATTTCTGTTCCATATTTAAATGGCCACAAAAATAGAATTTATTGATATATGTGGTTTGTAAAATTAATTACAGAAACCTAAAGTCCCAGTGTGGTCGCAAAAGAAAAATGAGAAAAATATGTTGAAGACAATGGAGAGCATGTTTAGAAATGTAGAGATAAGTAAGAAAGTGCCAGCCCGGTTTAAGTTGCTGTATAAACACGCAACAGTTATGAAGGATAGTGGACTCTCGATACCAATTCCATGTGATGCAGAAGTGTTCGGATTTGAGAAAGTGATATACATATTGCATGAGAATATAATTGCCTTGCTAAACTTTGGTCAGATTGGCCAATCTGCAATATGTGCATATATGTCGTAAGTAAATTTGTTATTCGTCTAGTTCTGCATATATATTCCATAATGAAACTGTGATTTATTCTATTTTTTTTATTTCTAGTTACTTGCACACTGTGATTCGTGCTCGAAATGACTTGGAACTCTATGCATTTGTTGATCCCGCGGCCACATATAACATTAACAAAGATTTTGAAGCTTATATTGTTAAGCGGCTGAAAGAGGGCAATCCGGACCGCATGTTTTTCATGCCGCATAATCAGGAGTATGATTTTTCTAATTAAGTGTTTTAGTCTTGCCGTGTATTCTTTTTCTCTTTTTATAATTTTTTCTTTTTTATAATTTTCATAGTATGCATTGGATTTTGGTCATATTTTGGGAAGGTGACATTTACATCCTCAATCCTTTGCCTCAAAAGACACAATATACTGCACTACAGAATGCATTATCAAGGTAAAAAAATCAGTCTTAAATTGTTTTTAAGCATTTTAGTTCTGTGATTAATGATCTATTTTGTTATGTCAATCTCCTGTATGTATAGGGCCATTCAGTCATTCAATGCTGAAACTGGAAGGGGAAACAAACCTCCAAAAGTCGTCTATGTTGTTGTAAGTATTTTCCGCACTCAATTAAGTTTATTTTCGTCTTTTAGCACTGATCAATATTGTAAATTTTGGATTATTTCTAGGGATCACCTAAACAGCCCGGAGGCAATGAATGCGGTTATGTGGTTTTGCGCTATATGGCTGATTTACTCAAGGATGAAGAAATGACTTTAATTCCTAAGGTATTAATGAATTTGGAGAATACTGAATAATATTAAGTGAAAAGTTATATATGTGCTAATTATTATCTGTGTGCTCTGTGTAATTTGTAGTGGTCCACCAAGACTAGGCTGACTTACACAATGGCTGAACTTGATGAGGTTCGTGTGACGACGCTTGAGCAAATCGAAGACAAAATGTGAAGGATTAGGTTTCCAGCTGCCACGGTCTTTTAATGTTAGTTCAAGGCAAATATTAGATGTTTATGGAAATACTTGGGTTTGACAATATCGTGCCGGTCATTTTGTTAAGTACGTACTAAGTAATTATGGTCTGTGGAGTACAGTAAGTTGATAAATATGTTGGTTTGTACTATAGCTAGCTAAGAGGCATATATGTTTGTCGTTCCGTTATGTTGATCTACATTGTAAGCTACAAGGTTGGTCGAATGGTTTGTAGTTTTTGTCGATCGGTATAACTGATGAATATTTGGATATATGAAGTTGGGTTTTGGTATGGTATTGTGTTTAGAATGATTTTCGTTTTTTTGGTTTATATATGGTATACTGCAGATGGGAGAATGATAAATTCGACCATAATTAACATCATGTAACCATTGTAAACGATGTCTATAGTTTATTTGGCAACAGCTTACCAATGTAAAACCAATGTTATATAAAACATTTTACAACAGCTGTCTAATGGAAAACCGATGTGTAAACAGTCTAATAACATCAGTACAGTAAAACCAAACTGATGTAAAACGACAGTAATACAACACTTGATCAACAAGTAACCGATGTAAAAAGGCTAATCTAACAACGATTATTTTAAACAATCGATGTTTATATCTGTATAGACATCGCTTGTGTAATAAAATATCATTGCAAACTGAATGGTTACTTGATGCAAAGACATCAGAATACGTTTTATAGCCGATGTCTATAATAAGGATATACATCGGTTAAAAACCGATGTCAAAAACCACCACCTTTCTCTACACATGCGAAGACATCACTTCAGTTTTTTTTTTACATCGGTTTTTAGCCGATGTCTAATGCCATTTTTGTAGTAGTGATTTCATGATCAAGAGATTCCATCAAGGTTTGTCGTACGGCAGTATCCAAAGCTATTTGCTCTTTATCAGCATCCGAAAAATCCGCTGCCTTTTTGGGCTCAGACCGAGGTGGTATAACCACTCCTCCTTCCGTATGTGAAGGAATAACTGCCATTGGGACAAATTTACCCTTGTCAAGGACTTCCAGATATTCAGGGTTAACAGTCTCTAGATATAGTCTCATTCTGAAAACCCATTCTTCATAGTGATCTTTGTTGAACATTGGGATCTTGAATGCATTTTTAGGAGCCATCTCAATTCTGGTCACTAAAAGTTTCTAAGTACCCAAGACTAGGCTATGTAGAATATTTATGTAGAACTTTTGCCTAAGTCGAAATTTCTCTAAGTAGAAATTTTGCTCAAGTCGAAATCACTAAGTAGAAATTTTCCAAGTCGAAATTCTATGTAGAAATTCTCAAGTAGAAATTCTATGTAGAACTTTTTGCCTTAGAATAATTTTTCTGCAGATTTCTTTAAATATTGAATAAACAATATTATCACTTTAACACTTTTTGACTTTGAATGCTTTACTCACCAAACCCACCTAACTCACATGCTAGGTACTGAGTATGTCTTTTACTTTCGGCCGAATAAAATAAATCAACAAGTCCAAAAACCACCTTTTTATTCTTTTACTATTGAAAAGGAGATCAAAAAGTTGTTGGGTTGTATTCTTTGATAAGAACAGATGATGAACACTCAAGAACACCAAATATGAACTAACCCAGATAAATTCACAAAAATTAATTAAAATACACCCAAGCTAAATAATCACACCTGGAGTATTTAAATAATTTTTCAGATGAGTTTTCACTACCAACGAATTAAAACACACTTTTCGAGAAAATGAAAAGTAGATCTGAAAAATGAAAACTCACGATTCTTCTACTCAACACAAGGATCTATGTTTTGTATGTTAAACATATAGCTCTGATACCAATTGTTAGGTCCAAATGTGTTGTAGAGGGGGGGGTGAATACAACTTTTCGAATATGAGAGGCAATAAAAACGATGCAATAAATGAACACACAGATTCAAGGAATATATTTCTTTATATATAACTTGAAAGGGTTGCTACAACATTCATTACAAAGTATAACAGAAGTTGAGAGAGAAGTGAATGATACTAAGCTCTGTGAATGCACTCTCTCTTTTTCTCTTGTGTTTTTCTCTAGAATTGCTCACTAACTAAAACATTACACAAGTACTTCTATTTATACTACATGTAATCTATGTCCTGTAGTCTTCAAAGACTAAGATGTACGTGGCCCAATGATGTCCACATAATTCTTGCCTTATCTTGAAAGCTTGGAAATCTGCCAATCAGAAGATGCCATGTGTCATGTTGAAGCTGCACCTAAGTAGAACTTCTACTTGAGAATTTCTACTTGGCTATCTCGAAATTCCTAAGTGGAACTTCTACTTGGCTATCTCGAAATTCCTAAGTAGAACTTCTACTTGAGAATTTCTACTTAGCCATCCAGAACATTTAGTACTTAGAAAATATTCTGGTCTTCAACTTGAAACTTCAATGCACATCTTGAACTTGTGATATCTTCATGTCTTCTTTATTCTTCAACAAGCTCTTGAACATGGTTCTTTATTACTGACATAAACTTGCTATCAATGTCCTGACACTTGATGCATTGGTCTGGTTCATAAGTGACTAGTCTTGATAGTGTTTCTGCTTCTTGAATAAATTACCATATTCACTGAATAACTTGGCTTTCCAATATTTGCTTTCCTTCTTCTTCACTTGAAATCAATTGGTCTTGTTGATACTGATAGTCATGATCTTGATTCTTGATTTATCAAATCACTGAGGCATGAACAACTTTAACTTGAACTTCTCTCAATGATTTCTTCTTGGCTTGATCATAGTTAGCATGTTTAATTGTATCAATTACCTTGTCTTCATTTAGTGTTGATTTCTTGTGACTTCCTGTTCTTGATTGTCTTCTGGTTAAGTATCTTTTCCTTTAGTTTGAGTTACATTAGTTATAGTGTTACAAGTTTATACACTCTGCCTTTCACCTGTGTAAGCATGGACGATTTGACAGCATCATCGGCGGCGTTCAAGGCATCAACCTGAGCTTCCAGCTCATTTATCTTCTCTAACGTTGATAGCTTCTCGTCGTTTAGACTTTTGACTTGAGCTTGGAGCTCTTCTTTCTCTCTCTTTAAGGAGGTCTCAACAGCTTTCACTCTTCTAACTGCAGCTGTAACAAGGTTCACTTTCTCTTCCTTAGCAGCTAAATCTTCTCGAAGTTTCTTTACCTCTCCCTGCAAGCGCAGATCATACTGGGTCTTCTCTGCGAATTCATCACAATACCTCAGGGCAAAAAAAGTGGTTTGGGCAGCTGCGAACCTCATAGTATGCATAGCCTCAGTGGAATTCATTTTTCCCCAAGCAGCAATTGTTTCAGCTGGAACATGTGTATCGATCATATCCTTGAATAAATTAGGGAGTGGCTCTGAATCAGTCTTGATAGCTTTACCTTTTCTTAAAGACCGGGACTGTGAGCTTTCAGATAAGTCAAGGGTAGTTTGGGCTAGCTTACGCTTGGAGGAGTTCGATGGCTAGTTCTG
The DNA here is from genome assembly GCA_036435485.1 of Saposhnikovia divaricata. Lineage (NCBI taxonomy): Eukaryota > Viridiplantae > Streptophyta > Magnoliopsida > Apiales > Apiaceae > Saposhnikovia > Saposhnikovia divaricata. The sequence goes on along the minus strand of CM071595.1, from coordinate 59,214,546 downwards.
AGTAGATGCAGGTGTGGGAACCTGACTGATAGGAGTGGCTATAAGCGGAACCTCCTTTATTTCAACGTCAGTTTTAAAAATCTCATCCACATTCTTGGTTCGTTTAACAAAAGAGGGAACTTTGGGAGCCATGTCTGCATAAGTTAACAAGTTAAGATTAGAGAAACATGTATGGAGTAAATAGATATAATCATAAAGATGTAATCAAAGAGGAGAGTATAATGGCAAGGAAGCTCATACCAGAAGTTGAAGGGATAAAACCTAAAGCAGTTAGATTATCAGAAGTCATCAGAATCATACAATCCCTAGTGGAGGCAGACAGTTTCAAGATTCCCTGTGCTCTTTCCAAACAAGCTCTAGTTAAAATAGTTTGTTTAGGAATATTGGGTTGACGGTTGAACTCATACCTAACGAAAGGAAAGTTATAGCAATATAAAAATTACTCCGGCCATTGTTCAAAGTTTTGTTTAACATTTTTTATGCACTAACACTGATGACAAGGCCATGCTGACAAATAGAAACAACCTGAGCTTCTCCTAGTATCTTTCAACCTAAAGAAGTAACCTAGTTCGGGGGCAGATAAAGGAGTTGTGAATTTACTAGAGTATAAGATGAAGGTGCTTATCGCCAGACGATAAGAATTAGGAGTTAATTGCATTGGAGCAAGGTTATAAAACTCCAGAACCTCCCTTAGAAAATGATGAAGGGGCATAGAGACACCTACTCTCAGAAAAGCGGCAGAAACAACAGCATGGGGAATTCCTCATTCTGGAATTTTAATATCGAACCTATGAGCTCTTTCACCAGGTTCCGGGATTACAATATCACAAATGGGGCGATGGCATTCCTCAAACAGTTTCTCTAACTTTGCAGAGGTTATGATGGAATCAGTATTCTCACAGAAAGGCGTAATATCCTGTTTGTACAACTCTCTTTCAACAACTACCTCGTTGTCAAAATCAGGTTCAGGAAGCAGTTCATAGTCAGGTTTAGACACTTCTTCATCATCAGTGGGCCAATCATCCCCCCAATCCACAAATGTAGGAATAGGAGGGTTTGTAGAAGGTGAAACCAGAGGTCTGATGAGGATGTTTTCAGGTTCATTCACATTAGGGATGACGACCCTAGACCTAGTCCTTTCACCTATTGGTATATTAGAGGGTTGAATGGAAGACAGGTGGTCAAAGTGTATGGAATTAGAGGACATCTGCAAAGACAGATGGAGAATGGTCAAGTTCAAGGACATCTAAGAGAATGAGTAAAGGTCCAGAGACATCTAGATAGTTAATTTTTATAATCCAAGATACTCCAACATATATTGAATATCAACGATAGTGTAAGTATAAGCGTAGAAGTGCAAGAGACGGGTAGACAGTCAAAAGTTACGAAAAATTTATGACGATACGACCGTGAATCGATGAATAGATAATTACTACACAAGGTATGGTGAGTAATAGTATGTGAATCATGAAGTGTAAAGAATAGATACATTCATAAAAGATGAACTGAAATGAGGAAAACGTCAACATGCAAGATCAAAATAGCAGATAATTGAAAATAGAACCAAGATTATGAAAGAATAGACAGCAATGGATAAGAATCATACCTTGGATTGAAGAAAACAGCGACAAGGAGGCAGGATGGAGTAGATGACGATTGGGCTTCTCTTTTGTCTCTCTAATGGTTTAGTAAGTATTTGGTAAAGGTAAAAAATGAAGATGAACCAAGTCGCGTGTCTATATAGCTAAGGTAAATGAGAGATAGTCGTGTACACATGGCCGCCAGTGATTAGAGCAAAACTTAAAGAGGTACACGCGTAGGAGGCGTGTGAATCTTGGGAAGAGACCATATTAACTACAACATTGGTAAGTGATAAGGGTTAATTCAAATTTTGAATTATCACTCCAAGATATTTACAGTTGAAAGTTATCTTCCCTACGAATTTTTAAATTATAAAAATTGAAAGGGACGTGATGATGATAGACAATTTAGATTCCCTGGGAAGCTAAATGCGGACATTGAGTTGATTTCGAAAGATGCAGTTTGAAGAAGAAAACAGCAGGATAACAGGTTCCTTAATAGGAAGGAAGCTAATCAAGATTACACTAGCTGAAAATATTTTATGTCCTATTTCCTACGCCGAGTTAGCCCATGTAGGCTTGGATATATAATATTAAAGCGAGGAATCGCAGAAAGACAGATTCAGTATTGGACCCCAGATTAGAGAGCAAGATAGGTTCCTTTCATATTACATGATTTCAAGGAATCGGGGGGTACTTGTTGTGCCCAAAGTTACCATGGTTTGAATTTAGGCCCATTAAATCATAAGGTTCAGTCCAAGCAAGCGAGAAAATAGATTTAGTACGAGCCATGAAGATCAGATATGGAGAAATGAGCATTAGACAAAAGAATGACCAAGCAACTATGAACATCAGGAGGTTCCCGAAGGCGTGGAAGCTGATCAGGTTACCAAAGGACCAGGTTCCTCCTATCAGAAGAGTTCGAATTAGCATAGCAACAACCACAAAGAGTGTCAAGAGCATATGAAGACATCAAAGGAGTTATCCATCATAACATGTTTGTTATTTGTGCAGGTACAGATACCTAAAAAGAGGTTCCTGAGCAACAGGTCCCGAAATAAGGAGGTTCCTGAGAAACAGGCTCCTGAGATATAGGTTCCTGAGCACCAGGTTCCTAAGAGCAATCGACAAAAAGTTCTAGAAGCTATCTAGAATAGATAAATGAATTATTATTGGAGTATAATTCTAGGGCGCAGATGATCCTAGAATATCTCTAATCGACCAGAGAATTAGAGTAGGGTACAAACTCGAGTTCTACTATATTTAGCTAACCTGTTCGTGAAAGACTCTAAAGGAACCTGAGTCCAACACGAACTAGACAACCGAATATAGCTATTCCAGCAGAATTAGCTTCGCATTAGAACTACGTGAGCTTGATTCCTATAAAAAGGATACGTAGGCACCTTGAGGGGGGACGAATCAAGCTCTCTAATTTTCTCTAAAGGCACCTGAGATTGTTGGAGACACCCTCAAGCTCAGCTCACCCCCACAAACACAACCTAAATCCTCCATTGAACAGTTGATCATTAGCATTTACAACTCACAGAAAACCTCACAAAAGTTGTTACGAAATCCACTCATCAACAGCGTGTCATAAAGATTCCAAAGTATACCAAATGGATGTCAAATCGACCTTCTTAAACGGGATATTAGAAGAAGAAGTTTATGTCAAAAAACCTCCTGATTTTGAAGATGCCACGCATCCGGAGTATGTATACAAATTATACAAAGCTCTATACGGCTTAAAACAAGCTCCAAGAGCTTGGTATGAAAGGTTGAGCAAGTTCCTATTAGAAAACAATTTTAAAAAGGGAACGGCCGACAAAACCTTATTTATAAGACAAGTAAAAGATGATATCTTGCTTGTAGAAATATACGTAGATGACATCATTTTTGGTTCAACCAATGATGCACTTTGCAAAGAATTCTCTTACAATATGAGCAAAGAATTCGAAATGAGTATGATGGGTGAATTAAATTTCTTTTTAGGATTGCAAATTAAGCAATCTGATGAAGGCGTACATATTTCACAATCGAAATGTTGTAAAGAAATGCTAAAGAAATTTGAAATGGAAAATTCAAAACCCATATCTACTCCTATGTCGACTTCTGATAAATTAACAGAAGATCCCAACGGAATACCCGTTGACACTAAGAAATATCAAGGCATGATTGGTATCTTGCTATATATTACCGCAAGTCGTCCCGATATTCAATATAGTGTTTATAAGTGTGCTAGATTCCAAGTAGCACCAAAGGAATCTCACTTATCCATGGTAAAACGGATATTAAGATATTTAAAAGGAACCACTGACGTAGGTCTTTGGTATCCTAAAGGAGTACCATTCGACTTAGTATATTTTTCTGATTCGGACTATGCCGGGCATTTTGTCGACAGAAAAAGTACAAGTGGTACATGTCAGTTTCTGGGAGGATGCCTAGTATCTTGGTTTTCCAAGAAACAAAATTCGTTATCTATTTCCACAATGGAAGCCGAGTATATAGCGGCCGCAAAATGCTGTGCTCAAATAGTATGGATGAAGCAAACAATAGCCGACTATAATACTAAATTTGATGTGATCTCAATCTTATGCGATAACACGAGTGCTATAGATCTTAGCAAAAATCCCGTGTTACATTCAAGATCTAAGCATATAGATGTGAGACATCACTTTTTACGTGATCATGTCAATAAAGGCGATATAAAAATGACTCATATCAAAACTGAGTACAATCTCGCAGACAAATTCACGAAGCCATTGAATTCCGAAAGATTCACTAAACTCCGGTTGGATTTAGGAATGTTAGAAATTCCAAAATAATGGTTTATATCAATATATAAATATTACAAATATTTATATATCCTTGGTGAGAATATTTATCATTATTTATAGTCATCTCACGAAAAAGATATCTTTTCGAATAATTAAGAAATCTCTAAAACTTAGATTCATCGATAATGATAATATATGAAACTTTATCGATCGGATTTTATCAAGAACTTAACTTTCCTACGGATAAAGATAAGACTATTCGAGCAAATATTTATCGGAATTAATTTCGGAAATATTTTTGAGGTACTAAGTATATGATATTTTATCTCAAATACAAAGAATCAAAATATTAGTATGATTACTAGTATTTAATATTTAATATATTATTATATCTATATATATAATAATTATTATTATTTTACAAAACTATTTTCATATGTAAAATACATTATTTTCAGATTATTTTTGGTCATTTTGACCCAGCCCATTTAATCAAATCCGTCCCAGCTCAAAAATAATCCGACCCAACCTAAACCCTAGCATCTTGTCCATTTATTATTAGGATGATTAAATATGAGCCTTTCATTCCTAAAATATATATACTAAAATAACACACACAATTATCATATGTGTGTACACTGTTCAGCCGCGTGGTCTCTATTCTCTCTAAAACCCTATCTCGCCTCTCTCACCGCTGTTTCAAAATCTTTTCGACCAAAACCCTAATCTTTCAATGATTATCAGTGTTCTTAAACATTAAATCCAGTTTATCTTCAATCATTAGTTTCGATTATTCCAATAATCGTCACTAATTAAGCTGGGTTGGTTAGATCGATGATTTTGATGAATTATAATTGATAATCTTCATCATAGATTATCAATTGATGTTCGAAATCAACAAATATATGTATATACACGACATATACACACACCATTCACCGTCCTCTTGATTTTATGTTAATTTTTTCAAAAACCCTAATTTGCTCTTGAGTATTTTATGCAGGAATGTTAAAGACAACTTTAATTAGTGTCTTCGCTGTGTTGTAAAGCATCAAATCGAGCTTCGTAAGGGCTTGAATCGTTGGAATCGGGTTGACTCGTGAGTTAACTCGGTCGTCAAACTGGTTAGGATTGGTAAGTATCGGAGAAGACTACAAGGCCTCGGACTTAGGTATAATTTCAATTAAACTCAGTACTTCTTATGTTCCCTGTGGAAATCGATGAAATCGATGGAACTTTATTAAATATTTCTGTGATATCTTGAACCTTATATGAATTTCTCTAAGATATCTTGAATCCTATTAAAGTTATATGTGGTTATTTGAACAATCGGATGGTCAATATGATACTTTTTGAGAGTCTATGCTAAATTCTTATGATTCGAATGTGAGAGACAATTATAGTTAGGTTATTAGATATGTATTTCTGAAATGGAAATTCTATTGATGTGCTTGACTAATTTTGGAATATAGTGATTCTGTTGTATGGATTAATTTAGTAAAGATGAGTATATATTGATTTGGATTTAACTGTGATAATTGAATGGTGAAATCTGCCTTAATTAGTTGTCAACTCTGTATACATGTGGGGTGCACCAATTCCTGTCTGACTTAGTCAATTATATGCTTCTATATTGCTTACTAGTCTGGCAAATTGTGATAGGAGCCTGTAAGATAATTCGAATTATGAATAAAATTGATAATTGAGTTCACTTCGAACACTTTGTATTGTTTAAAAAATTGATGAGGTCTAATATGTATCTATTAGAACTTAACTGTGGTTATGACCTGTATAATATGAAAACGTGGATTGTTGACTTGTTTAGCTATATGCTCTATTTGGCAGTTAGTATAAAAAGAACAGAGTAAATTACACTCTTATGTGTTGACTGGAGTAATACAAATATGTGTGCTATATGTGAGATAACATAAAAGATAATTAACAGTGTATAAATAAGGATTATGATCATACTACTTGGACTGGTTTGATGAATGCTTTAAGTGTTTAAAATTTAAGATGGACATGATATTATCCTTTGTTGTATAGTTATATGGTCTCCAATATTTGATAAATGACCTTGACTGTCTTTGTGTGCTATATGATTGTGACTTGGCTGTTTAGTTCAAATAAGTGTGAACTGGTTATATCTTGTTGAGAATACTAGTATGGTTTGTAACTATATACAGTCATACACACACAACACACACTAGCCCTCATTCAAAGACTTGGCTGGGAATCCCTTAGAGAGGCCCAGTATCTGGACACTGGAATGAAACGGCCACATAGAACAAATAGGATTCATACTTTGCATTTATACTATTTGTTTAATCTTTTAATATGTTCTGTGAAGTGGTGTATGTGCCCTGTTTTGTAATGCATGCTTGTTTATCTTGTATGACTTAGTCAATACATGATCTGTGCTCCTTAAATGCAAGATAGTCTGTTTGTCTGGTGTGCAGAGTCTCTATCAATTAATCATTTGCAATATATATAACCTTGAGTCTTTAATTTATTCTTATAGTACTAAAAGTAGTAACTTGGCATTAAATGAAGATGACCTCAGTTGGACTTTTAAGGGTTACAAAGTTTGTCTTTAAGAGATAGCTTTTAGTAGATTCAGCCATGTGTCCCCTTATATGAAATCTTTGAAAAGTCAAATATGTCATTCTTTTCTCATAAAATATGCATTACATGTCCTGTTAAGATATTATGTGAGTATTATCTCCACACACTTATACACTCATGCCTGATACCATATATTCCCACACCACTGTCAACAATATTTAAGGTACAAAATTAAGCCATAGTCTGTGCATATAGAACCTTCATCAGTCTGTCACTTGGTTCACTTCACATACCCGGATTGAATTTCAAAAACCTCATGCATTGAGCCACAAAAACAGCTGTCATCTGACATAGAGTATCTCTACCAATTGCATACAATCCTATATTCTCATCCTTGCATGCTGTGCAGTTCATTTAATGAAAACACTATAGAGTTTTCAAAATGCATCATTTCTAGTGGGATTACATGAAAACTTGTGCATGCTTGAGTTAATCCTTATATGTGGTAACTTCCTATATATAGATATGTATACATTTACAAGCACACACTCACCTGCACTTTCATTACCACTACATGGACTACACACCATTAACTCCAAACCCAAAAGCTAAAAACCTCACCCTTCTGCCTTTATTTCCAACCATGAATAGAAGAGATTTTAACCACAATCTCTATGCTCCCTTCACTCCTTACTGTCACCCAGATAGCTCCAAAGAGCATTACCATAAGAAAATCAAACATGAACCCTCAAACCTCAATGTATATGATTATTTATCTCATGCTAATAAGCTGCCTATTTTTAGAAACCCCAACCCTAACCATAACATGGCTTTTCAAGCTATGCCTATATCTGAAAAATCTATTAACTCCCACAAAGCTAAAACAAACATCAAACCTCCAAGCCCTACCCTAGTGAGATTAGCCAATACTGGTAAACTCAATAGGATGCTTAAAAACAATCAGCCAGGGATGATGGTTTATGTCCCAAAAAGTGCTGATGTCCATAGCATGTTCACTGGTGTCAAATGGGAAAACCTTGTGTTCTATAGGGGTCAAAATTTTTATACTCATTTGATTGCTGAATTCTATGCCAATATGGAGGTACAACAAAGGGTTAATGGTGTCTTCTACTTGAGCTCATTTATTAATGGTAAAAACATATATGTTGATCATAATGTCCTTAGCAAGTCTCTTAGGTTAGGAAATAAGTTTTCTGACCTTCCTTTTGTCAACATCTTTGATAAGTTTATCTTTAACCAAAGTGAGTTTGAGTTATTTCTTGGTCTTTTCTGTGAAGAGGATGTGCCTGATGGTTTATGTGTAAGGGAATTTGTTGTTAACTATAGACACTTTCTGCCTAAGTTTCAATAACTAGCAATTGCTCTAAGGTCAAATATTCTGCCCAAGCCTCAAAATGATAAATTCTTTGACTTTGTTGACCTAAAAGTTATGTTTAAGATTGTGTCCAATTCTATAGATTTCAACATTAACTATGTGATTGTGCTAAACATGATAAATGCCTATAATGTTAATTACATGCCATATGGTTTGCTCCAAACCTCTATCTTTGAAACCCATTATATGCACATGTCTTGGATGCATCTTAACAAGGTTGAATACTGTAATGTTGATGGTTTAACTCAATCTAGAATTTCCTTGAAAAATTGTCAAACTAGTCATCCAAACAGAATTGTGATTCCCTCTCTTGCTCCTAAAACTGACATTTATGCTATCATTAGGGAAGAAGTAAATAAGCCGAGTTTAGAAGTTGTGATTCTTAAAGAGTCTAACATAGAGCTTCTAACTAGGGTTAAGAATCTAGAGGGAAAAGTTCATAAGGACAAAGGTAAAATGATTGAGACTATTGATCTTGAAACTACTAAAGAGACAGAGCCTAAAGTCGTTGGTGAAGTGGGTACTGTTAGTAATGATGATGAAATGGAGAAAGTATATGTTGCCTTACCTGATCTAGGTGAGGATCTTGGTGGTGTTTCTACTGAACCTGTTATGGTTAAAACTGCTACTTGACTACTTGTTCTATGACACTGTATGTTTTTTTTTGCCTGTAACATGTCTTTTAATTCTATCTGACGGTTGAATTTGCTGTTGTTGCTTCACTTAAAGAGGTTGTCTTTAAGTTAAAATAAGACCGATGCAATGAGTTCTCTAAGAATCAGTGAACCACACTGATTATCTTGAACTATTTTGAATGTATATAAGACTGCATTGAACTCTATCTATTTTTCAACACTTATTTGTCCCTATCTTGACTATATTTACATATCTGAGATGCCACACTTATATGAATTAGTTCAGTATAGATAAAGAAATGCAGAAAAGGTTTGAATTATGTTTACTGATTCTAATTGTATATCTGCAATGATATACTATCTTAGATATTTGACCTAGTATAGACATTTAATTGTGACTTTTGAATCTGTTATAATCAGTATTACTTAAGTCACTGGACTGTTTTGCAATATTCAGTGTGATCTTTGAGTTTGGCTGAATGATCTCTCATGTTATACTGATTAAAACATCTCTGCATTTGCCCTCTTACCTGTTAAATCTGAACTGCTTACAAAAAGGAATTACAGGTATATTGCAGTTAAATAATAGCAAAATCTTTGTTACAAGAAAAATGCATGTCATGATAACGCTATACCTTCAGATACTTGATCTAAAGTTTATAATCTTCTTTATCTAAGCTGGCTATATTATGACATTAGATGATTCATTTGAGTCTGAGACATAGTGTGCTTATCGAGTTGAAAATTGGAAAACTCATGTTATCATTTTCTTGTCAGATTTCTGGGTAGAACAATGCTATGTAAATTGCTGTTATGTGTAAACTGATAAGTATAAATGAGTATATTCCAGCAGGTTTATAAAAAGGACTTATCAGATTTCGTGTATAGTAGAATTATACACTTACACATTAATGATACTAGATTAATAAAAAAGTGGTGGACATGATATTTTTTTGGATCATCAAGTTATAACATTTTTTTTGGCTGGTTCAGTAGTATTGAAATTAAATCTTGCAATTCTGATAGAGTATGAGACATTATGAAATAAAGTGATTATGATATACTCTTATAACTCTGTATAATTACAGCATGTATTTACAGCCCTTGTACGAAGAACTGACTTTTATTGATCAGCCTTCAACAATTTTGTTTGAACATTCAGTTTACATACGGGAAGACTTATGTATTTATAAGACTGAATGATTTGTGATTGTGTGGAATAGTACTTACATATGTATTCGGATAGTTTTACTCAGATTATCCAGATTAAATTTTTAGATTATCCTTGTAAATTTAAATTTGAATAACTTATGTTGATTATACCGATTACATACTGAACAAGATTCTGTACTAAACATTTTTAATATGAAAGACAGAATACTATGTGATCAGATTGAATGTTTTATATCATCGTTTTTTTTTAAAACAAGAGAGTGTTGTACGAATCTAGATTGCAAAATACGAGCAACAAAGATCGACATCAAAACAAACAAACTCGAGATTACCGATTATACATTCTGGTAACACAAAAATTACTATTATAAAAGAAAATTTTGTTCAAACATTTTTTTTCTTTTACTAAAAAGGTATTCCAAACGAATTATGTTTTAAGGGGAAGCCACAAGGGGAAGAAAAAATTAATTGGTAAAAACACCAATTAAAATCTTGTTCAAAAATAAAAAAATTGGTACTACACCAATTCAATTGGCCTTAATCGAATTTTTCAAAAAGGAAAGAAGAAATTAACAATTTGGTAATACACCAAGTTATATTGTTCCAAAAAGGGGAAGAGATAAGGAAAGTGAAAATGATTTTAATTCAAAGATGAATCATATTTTTGGGGAAGCACAAATTTTTGATAAATACATCAAAATACAAAAGCTTACATTAAAACGGGAGATATAAGGGGAAGAGGAAATTAAAACTTTTTGGTAATATACCAAACAAAAAGGGGAAGAGAAAATTAGACCCCTAATTTAAAATTTTCAAAATTTCTTATATGAATTGCCTAACAATGTTTATTCATCCTGTTGTGGAATAAAAACTAGTTTACGATTTGTAATTAATGCTAGGGTGGTTGAGCTTCGAGCTTTAATGGCTGCTTCTGCGTTCGAGACTAAACGGTCCTCACAGAATGCCTACGTATCTCTGTATTAGAGAATCAAGCCAAGAAAACGTAGTTCTGAGAATGAGGGGTCAGGCCCTTTATATAGGCTGAGAAGCCTTTAGAATTATGGTAGGAGTTAGAGACTTGGTAGAAAAGTCTTTGAGGAAAGTTCTAGATCTATTCCTTGTAGGAATCAGTTTCCATATTGAATTGGATGCCTTATAGGATAAGTCTGAAGGGAATATTATCCTTATCCAACTCTTATTTGCTGAGCTGTTTATTTCCCCCAATATTAATTACGAAATTAATATTATAATAGGGGTTTTGGGCCCATCTGGTGGGCCCCACGTTTGGACCATTCAGGGTCTAATTAATGCCATATTAAATGTGTCTTTAGGGCTTATTTTCAGCCCATATCATTTGCCCCCCAACTTCTAGGAAAACTGATCAGGTTTTCCTTGAAGTTTTAACGGCCTTTTTCGAGACTCGGGTCAGGGCTTATCTTTGATATCGTTTTGACGTAAAGCGTGGAGCGACCGACGCGTTTACAACGACGCTAGATTGTGCCAGTAGCATTGAACGGTGCTAAACGACACTAAACGACACTAAACGGTGCTGACTAGCCTTAAACGACGTTTAAACGATGTTAAACGACGCTAAACGGCGATAAACGGTGCTAAACGACACTAAACGACACTAAACGGTGCTAAACAGCCTTAAACGACGTTTAAACGATGTTAAACGACGCTAAACGGCGATAAACGGTGCTAAACGGCACTAAACGACACTAAACGGTGCTAAACAGCCTTAAACGACGTTTAAACGATGTTAAACGACGCTAAACGGCGATAAACGGTGCTAAACGGCACTAAACGACACTAAACGGTGCTAAACAGCCTTAAACGACGTTTAAACGATGTTAAACGACGCTAAACGGCGATAAACGGTGCTAAACGACACTAAACGGTGCTAAACGGTGCTAAACAGCCTTAAACGACGTTTAAACGATGTTAAACGACGCTAAACGGCGATAAACGGTGCTAAACGGCACTAAACGACACTAAACGGCGCTAAACAGCCTTAAACGACGTTTAAACGATGTTTAAACGATGTTAAACGACGCTAAACGGCGATAAACGGTGCTAAACGGCACTAAGCGACACTAAACGGTGCTAAACAGCCTTAAACGACGTTTAAACGATGTTAAACGACGCTAAACGGCGATAAACGGTGCTAAACGGCACTAAACGACACTAAACGGTGCTAAACAGCCTTAAACGACGTTTAAACGATGTTAAACGACGCTAAACGGCGATAAACGGTGCTAAACGGCACTAAACGACGCTTCTGAAATCATACGAAAAATTCAAGATTCAGGTTCAGAAGCTGCCCGAGAATTGCTGAAAAACCAAGATTCAGGACCACAAGCTGACCCGCGATCGGCCGGATCGAGGGCTAGCTTGTGGTCGGCTAGCTCCTGGTCGGCCGAAGGGCCTCCAACCAAGGTGGTCGGCTGACACCTGGTCGGCTGGAGGGCCTCGACCCCAGGTGGTCGGCCGGCACCTGGTCGGATGGCTCGTGGTCGGCCGGGGCTCCTGCTTTTGCCTTGGTCGGCTGCAAGGTGGTCGGCCGGGGCTCTTGATTTTGCCTTGGTCGGCTGCAAGGTGGTCGGCCGGGGCATCTTCATGTGCCTTGGTCGGCTGCAAGGTGGTCGGCCATGGCTCCTTCGGGTGTCGTGGTCGACCATTTCGAAGGATTCAGAAGCTGAATCTCGATCCTAGGGATTCAGAAGCTGAATCTAGATCCTAGGGATTCAGAAGCTGAATCTCGATCCTAGGTTGGTTTTTTGGTCATCCGTGACTTTCAAGGATTCAGAAGCTGAATCTCGATCCTAGGGATTCAGAAGCTGAATCTCGATTCTAGGTTGGGTTTTTTGGTCATCCGTGACTTTCAAGGATTCAGAAACTGAATCTCGATCCTAGGGATTCAGAAGCTGAATCTCGATCCTAGGTTGGTTTTTTTGGTCATCCGTGACTTTCAAGGATTCAGAAGCTGAATCTCGATCCTAGGGATTCAGAAGCTGAATCTCGATCCTAGGTTTAGCATTTTTGTCAATCGTGACTTCTATCGGAATTACACCTTAATTCAGGATTAGCACTACTAACCTTGTTTTTAAGATTAAACTCATTGTTTATCTCTTTAAGTGCAAACATCCATGCAGTAAATATTTCAGCTGTTTCTTTTCCGACAGATATGAATTATAACGATTCTTTCTGTATAACGTGGATAATTTCTGTCCTTTTTTGTCTGGAAACGATAGATGACCTGTTAACACGAACCGAGCTGAGATTCAACCTGATGTACCAGGTCATGTATTTTCTATAAAAGAGGAGAAGTAGCCTTCATTTCCATTCACTTCTTCATTTCTGAGCTTTCAGATTCTTAAGTTTTCTAAGGTTCAAGTCACAAGATCCAGTTCGAGCTTCAAGATCAAGTTTCAGATTCAAGATCAAGTTTCAGCTCCTGCATCAAGATGTCGGAAGGTGATCAACCAATGGCTCCCCCGGTCTCCATGATGGAAGCCATGTCAAAGAGGAGTAAAATGAGGACTGCTAAAGGTAAAGAAAGAATTCAACCTCCTTCATATGTTGAACATAGATTCGAATCCTTGCTAGAACTTTTAAATATCATGAGGGATACATTTCCCAACTGTTCTAGTCTAGATTCTTTCACTAGTTCCAGTAAATTGTCGGAAAGGGACGTTCAGAAGATAAGGGAGTCTTATCACTTTCCAAGTGCCATCCAGGTTCGTCTCCCGAGTCCATCAGATAGAACTTGCAATTGGCACCCTGAAAGGATCTGTGTTTATTGGGGTGCCTTAGATGCTGGGTTCAGGTTCCCGGTTGACAATTTTATTATTAGGCTGCTGGCTGAATATCAAATCCACCCCTGTCAATTGTATCCCAACGCCTGGAGGTACATTTCTATTTTCTTAATAAGGTGTCGGGAGCTGGGGATTCATCCGACAACCACAATGTTTCGAAGTATTTTCGGGGCCAGCAACTCTTCTGAATCCAAAAAAGGATGGGTGAGCCTCAAGCACCGAGCCAAGCTTCCCCACATGGTGAATCCCTTCTCCTTTCCAGATTCACAACATTTCTGGGAAAGGGAGTTTGTTGTTCTTGAATGGAGGGGCGGTGATTGGGGCAACTTCTTTGTGAAGAAATTCGGGTCTGTCGAAGATAGTTCCCACTTCGTGTGTGACCTTTCTGATCCGGAATTGTTGGGCCGGGATAGGCTTCTTGCTGACGACGGTCGCACACACTATAAAACTATTTTAAACGAAAAGAATCTCATTGGGGCTGGCCTTAGCTTTCTTTCCATTGAGGGTAACTTTCTTACTTGAACTTATTGTGAACTCTGTTTGTTCTTATACCGATGTTTTTCTCTTTGTATTTCAGCTGCTGAGGAGATTGATAATCGTCCCGAGAACCGGCCAACTGTTACAAAGAGGATGCAGAAAAGGGCTGAAGAGAAGCTGAATCCAACTAAGCCTCACATCCCTAATTTCTTGGAGCGTTGTTCTCAAGGTGGTAAACGATCCCGAAACGCTGACGGGGATATCCGGACTCCCTTCATTCCTCCTTGGGGCATCTGCGAACAAGACTCGGTCTTCGGGAGTCCTCATCTGGCCCTAGACTGGTCTAAGCTTTCCATCACTCCGCCTGACCAAGCGACAATGCATGCAGGTGACAAGCTGGATGAGTCTCAACTCATGGGCGCCCAGGCCTTATATCAAGTATGAAATTCCTTATGTTTGACATTGTCATTGATTTCAATTCTGCATATTCCTTGTGGCTCACTTATCTCCTTGTTGCAGGCTAACGCCTATTTTCAAACCATTTCGACCCAAGGCCGGGCCTTTAGGGACGAAAATGTTAGCTTGAGAAATGACTCCATGAGGTTCAGGGAAGAGATTGATGATCTACACTCCCAAGTTGTTCGAGCTGAGGCCAACGCCGCATCTACCCGCAAACAGCTTGCTTCTCTAGCCAGAAAGAAGGCCTCTGATGCAGACAAGGTGATCCAGGCCTACCATAGGTCTGAAGATTTCCTCAAGCTCATTGATGATCATGATGATGAGGTGCGTCCCTTCAACATGTCTGTTGGTTGGGAAAAGGCTATTAACGCTGTGAATCATAGGCATCCATCTGTGGTCAATCCAGCAGACTTTCCTTGCCCAAATTGGGGTGCCCTCCCGGTTAACCTAGCTTCCGGTTCGGGAACTAAAATTGTTCCCCAGGCATCAGGATCCGGTTCCAGAGGCAGTCACCGTCGTTCCGGGTCCAACTCAAAGGGGGTTGTTCCCGCTGCTAGCCAAGACTCACATTCTTCTGGCTCCCGTGGGAAGAAAGTCCTGCCTGCAAAGAAGGTTGGAGTAGTTCGCCAACCCATCCCTGGGAAAAGGCTAATCCGGAACGAGGGCAGTTCTACTTCTTCTTCATCTTCCGAGGGAAAAGGAGCCAAAGTTGCTGGAGCTCAGCCAATGGTGATAGCAGAGTCCGGTGGTGATTCCAGCGAAGACTCAGAGGAGGAGAGTGAGGAAGAGGAGAGCGGCGGTGAGGAGTCTGGAGAAGAGGGTTCTGGGGAGGAGTAGCTGGAGTTAGTTCGTGGCCTTGCATGGCCTTGTTAGCCAGATGTGGCTTTATTTGTCTAGATTTCATTCACGGTCCTTGGGGACCAAACTTTTATCTATCTTGTTGATGTAACTTAACTGTTGGCCCTTCGGGGTCTTTATTTATGCATTTGTTTCCTCATTAGTTTGCTTACTTGTTTTCGGTACTTGTCCTTCCTAGACTCACACTCAACAGGTGCTTGGTACATAAACAAAATCACAAAATCATTGAAGGGAAACAAACTTTGCATTAATAATCTGAAATGGGTTTAACCCTTACATATCTTATTATTGTCCTACTCGGGGCGTAAAGCCCTGAAATGGTTTCATCGAACCTTATTTCTACTCCTCATAATAAATAGATAGAAAGCTGAATCCATGCAAGGATAGCTTATACATAATAAACTTTGAGGTTCAAAGCATGCCAAGTACGGGGCACCTCAACCCCGTCCAAGGTCTCCAACTTATATGATCCTCGTCCCAACGTCTTCTTGACTCGATACGGCCCTTCCCAATTAGGGGCTAGCTTTCCCTTCTGGCCAACTCCAGAAGCCTCGATCTTCCTTAGAACCAGGTCGCCTTGTCGAAAGAACCTTTCCTTAACTCTATGGTTGTAATAAAAGGATGCTTTCTTTTGATGTTCCACATTTCTAGCGTTTGCCTCATCCCTGACATCGTCAATCAGATCTAGGGCGAGTCTCATGCCTTCTTCGTTAGTTTCTAGTTCAAAAGCCTCAACTCGAGGTGATGCTTGCATGATCTCCAAAGGCACAACTGCCTCAGCTCCGTAAGCCAGCAGGAACGGGGTTGCTCCAGTGGTCACCTTACAAGTGGTACGGTATGCCCATAGTATGGGCAGCAACTCATCTACCCAAGTGTTTCTAGAGCGTTCAACCCTCTTCTTCAGTCCATCAAGGATAATTCGATTAGCTACCTCAGCTTGCCCGTTGGCTTGTGGATGAGCCACGGAGGTAAAACGAAGCTCAATTGCATTCTCCTCACAATATTTCTTGAACTCTTCATTATTGAACTGTGTCCCATTGTCTGTCACCAAAATTCGAGGGATTCCATACCTGCAAATTATATTCTCCCAAAAGAACTGGGCAACTTGTTTGGTGGTTATCTTGGCTAGAGGTTTAGCCTCAATCCACTTAGTGAAGTAATCAATGGCCACTATCAGAAACTTCCTTTGTGCTGAAGCTACGGGGAAGGGACCAAGTATATCCATTCCCCACATCGCGAATGGAATAGGGGAGTTAACCGATGTTAACATCTCGGGCGGCTGCCTTACTATCGGAGCATGCTTCTGGCATCGATCGCACCGCTTGACATAGCTCTGTGCATCGGCCAGCATTTCTGGCCAGTAGAATCCCAAACGAGTTATTTTGTGAGCTAGGGCTCTGCCCCCCAAGTGCTGCCCACAAATTCCTTCATGAACTTCTTCCAAAGCTTCCCTTGCCTCTTGGGGCCTCAAACATTTCAAGTACGGGATAACGAAAGATCTTTTGTAAAGAACGCCCTCGATCAAGGCATATCTTAACGCTCTCACGGACAGCTTTCGTGCCTCCAAGGCATTGCCGGGGAGCCAACCAGTTCCTAGGTGAGCCTTGATAGGATCTATCCAACAGCTTCCCACATCAATTGGTGCCACTAATTTTGAGTTAATAGTCGGGGCCTTCAAGACCTGGAAGTAAACACTCCCTGCATAGTTTTCTATTTCGGAAGAAGCGAACTGGGATAGGGCATCGGCCTTAACGTTCTCTTCTCTCGGAATGTGTTCCACATAACACTCATCAAACTGAGTCATGACAGCTTTCACAACTCGCAGATATTTTGCCATAGTTTCATCCTTGGCTTCAAATTCACCATTCACTTGAGAGACTACTAATCTTGAATCTCCACAAACTTTGAGGTTCTTGACTCTCATGATTCTGGCCAAGCCTAAACCAGCTATCAAGGCCTCATACTCAGCTTCAT
The DNA here is from genome assembly GCA_036435485.1 of Saposhnikovia divaricata. Taxonomy (NCBI): domain Eukaryota; kingdom Viridiplantae; phylum Streptophyta; class Magnoliopsida; order Apiales; family Apiaceae; genus Saposhnikovia; species Saposhnikovia divaricata. The sequence continues at coordinate 59,196,837 of CM071595.1, read as the reverse complement.
TGTTAATTGTCTGGAAATCCATCTTCAAAGCATATTCGACTGTGAACCCATCGGGGCTTTGCAACACTAAGCCTGCGCCACTAGATTTTGTTTTTGATGCTCCATCAAAATAGAGCACCCAATATTCCTTCTGATCAGGTTCAAGTTCTCCATCTTTATCTTGCTTCTCAGGGGTTGTTATTGTCTCCTGCCCCCCGACTTCTTGGTTGCTAATGGTGCATTCAACCACAAAGTCAGCCAATGCCTGAGCCTTAATGGCTGTTCTAGGCTTATACGTGATGTCAAATTCTCCAAGTTCAATCGCCCACTTGATTAGCCTTCCACTAGCCTTTGGGCTATGCAAAATGTTCCTCAACTGTTGGTCCGTCAGGACCTCAATCTTGTGTGCCTGGAAGTATGGGCGTAGCTTCCTCGAGGCTGTTATCAATGCCAAGGCGAACTTCTCAATGGGAGAGTAATTCAGCTCCGCCCCGTGCAACACCTTGCTCACATAATAGATAGGTTTCTGGACCTTCTTCTCTTCTCGGATGAGAACGGCGCTCAACGCTTGCTCAGATACCGCCAGGTATATATAAAGAGTCTCTCCGGGACTAGGTTTGGCCAGCAACGGGGCTTCAACCATGTACTTCTTCAATTGTTCAAAGGCCTCTTGGCTCTCAGGGGTCCACTCAAAATTTTTCACCTTCTTCAATGCTTGAAAGAACGGCAAGCATTTATCACCAGACTTGGAGATGAATCTTCCTAAAGCCGCCACACGGCCTGTCAACTTCTGCACATCTCTTATAGAGCGTGGTGGCTCCATGTCTAAGATTGCCTTAATCTTGTCAGGGTTGGCCTCTATGCCTCTCTTTGAAACCATTAGACCCAAAAATTTTCCTGATCCAACGCCAAAGGCACACTTGGCTGGATTCAACATCATTTTGTGGTGCCTCAGCACTTCGAATGCCTCTCTGAGGTGCTTAATGTGGTCTGCCTTGAACAGGCTCTTGACTAGCATGTCATCAACATAGACCTCCATGGTTTTTCCAATTAGATGGGCGAATATCTTATTCACCAGTCGCTGGTAAGTAGCTCCTGCATTTTTTAGACCGAAAGCCATAACAAGATAGCAGAAAACACCAAAGTCAGTTATGAAAGATACCTTAGGGACGTCATCCTTGTGCATCTTAATCTGATTGTAGCCGCTGAACCCATCCATGAAACTCAGCATCTCATGTCCAGCTGTGGCATCTATTAACATGTCTATCCTAGGTAAAGGGAAGCAATCCTTAGGGCATGCATCATTCAAATCGGTGAAGTCTATACACATCCTCCACTTACCGTTGGCTTTCTTGACCATCACAGGGTTAGCCAACCATTCTGGAAACTGAATCTCTTCAATAAACCCAGCTTCTAGGAGCTTTTCCACTTCTTGCTTTATGGCCTCTTGCCTTTCAGGTGCAAAGTTCCTCTTCTTCTGCTGTATTATTTTTCGATTAGGATCGACATTCAATCTGTGAGTTATGAGTTGGGGATCAATCCCTGGCATATCAGCTGCTGTCCAGGCAAACACATCGCTATTTTCTTGCAAGAATGCTATCAATTTGCCCTTCAGGGGTTCCTTCAGAGAGGCTCCTATATAAGTCACCTTCTCAGGGTCGCCCAGCTCCAGAGGAATAGGTATTAAGTCCTCCGCTGGCTTTCCTCTATGTTCATCATCACCGCGGACATCCATGTCTTCGATCGGAAGTACCTGCCCCCCGATTCCATCAGCCCTTAACGCGGATACATAACAACTTCTTGCCATCTTCTGATCGCCCTTTTGTTCTCCAACACCATTCCTGGTTGGAAACTTAATCTTCATGTGATATGTGGAGGCCACAGCCTTGAATGCATGAAGTCCAGTCCTTCCTAGGATCGCGTTGTAGGTCGAGGATGCCTTGATCACAAGAAAATTCAGCATCTGAGTAGCGTCTTTAGGTTCCTGTCCAATCGTCATGGGTAACTGAATAGTCCCTTCAACCTTGGACTCAACTCCATTAAATCCGTAGATTGGCATGTTGGTGGGGGTCAACTGAGAATCGGTGTACCCCATTTTCATAAACGCATCGTGAAACAAGATATCAACAGAAGCTCCATTGTCGATCAAGACTCGTTTTACCTCCGAGTTTCCAATCACAGGAGTTATGACCAACGGGTCGTCATGGGGGAACTTTACCCCTTCGAGATCTGAATCATCAAACCCAATAACTATTTCAGTCTTGGCACGTTTTGGGGCTTCCCCCACGATGTGCATTACTTCTCTGGCATACGCTTTTCGAGAGTTTCGAGTCGTGCCGGCCGCTGTCGGACCTCCCCAAATCATATTAACAACTGGCCCTCGGGGCTGTGGGTTACGATCACGGTCACGATCACGATCGTTATCTCTTCTGTCATTGTCCCTTCTTTGGGTTCCACGATCATCATTCTTCGTGAACCTGCTTAGCTTTCCTTTTCGGATCAAAAACTCAATCTCATCTTTCAACTGTCTACAACTATCTGTATCATGTCCCACATCACGGTGGTACCTACAGTATTGATCCTTGTTTCTTTTTGTGGGATCACCCCTAAGTGGCTTCGGCCATCGGAAATCTTTATCCTTCTCAATATCTAGCAAGATCTGACTCCTAGGAGCATTCAGTCTCGCATAGTCGTTGAATCTTGATCCCAAATTCTTCTTCGGGGGTGAATCAGAATCCTTGCTAGTCCGGGGATACTTGTCCCTAGCATCGTACTCTTGCTCTTGCTTTCGTTTCTTCGAATCGTTAGAACCCTTGCCATTGCTTCCTGTGGTATCCTTCTTCATGCTGTCCTCGGCCTTGATATATTTATCGGCCCTTCGTTAGAGCTCGGCCATATTTTCAGGAGGGTGTTTTGCCAAAGACCTTTTAAAGAAGAGATCTGTGGTTCCGTGTTCCAGGGCTACCATGGCCACCTTATTTTCCAGATCAGTAATATTCAGTGTCTCCTTGGTGAACCGCTTGAGGTAATCTCTCAGATTCTCGTTCTTCCCCTGTACCACATACATAAGGGATGCAGAACTTTTTTCATGAACTCTCCCACTAATGAACTGGCTGACAAAGGCGGCGCTCAGCTCTTTAAACGAGCCGATTGAGTTTGCAGGTAAGCGGCTATACCACCTTTGAGCCATGCCAGACAAGGTTTGAGGGAACGCCCTACACTTTAAGGCATCGCTTGCAGGCTGCAACAGCAGTGCGTTTGAGAACGTCCTAACATGGTTTGCGGGATCGCCCGTTCCATCGTAAGCCTTAATTGTCGGCATCTTGAACTTCCTTGAGATGCGAGTATTCATTACCTCCTCAGTGAACGGAGGTGTAGGGTCATCAGGATCCCCAAGGGGCATCAGATCCCTAGGGTTACTTTTGGGGGTCTCCACCCTTGTTGATTTTTCAATCGGGGCATCGGCCCTTCGTTGCCTCCTTGAGGGCCTCTCCAGATTTATAATGGGAATCCTCCCTGTAACTGGAGGAGGTTGAATCAGACTTCGCCTTGCTTGCTCTCTAGCAATATCGTCCTTCAGCCTTTGGATCTCTGCTTCATGAGCCTTAATCCTTTCCTCGGCCGTTTGTGGAGGTTCATCCTGGATTCTTTGGGACCTCCTTCGAGGTTCTTTACTAGCACGTCGCCTCCTCGGGGCTTCATCACGATCATCATTGTCATCCTCAGAAGTTGAATCATCAGAATAGGGACCAGAGTAATCATCGTACTCCCGATCTCGGATCTGTAAGGCATGACCGCTCGGTCCAGGTTCCCTACGTTGAGGGGGATAATTAGGCAGCCCATACATCGGGTTGGTGTTCAAAGGGAGATCCGTGGTGTGGATCTGTACCCCCGGAGGTAGCGTACGACCAGCGCTGTCAAGAGGAGAAACCACCATCTGAAGAGGGTTAGTTTCTCGGTTTTGAGGAATAGCCACAGTTCCCTCAACATGGGGAATCGTCCCTGAGGGTTGAGAGGTTAGAGGTTGAATGACCGTCCCTGTTGGTGGGGGTAACTGTCCTCCCTCAGCGGTGACAAGCGGATCAGAGACAGCAGGTGGAGCAGTGCTAAGGGGTATGGCCTCGGTTGATGTTGTTCTTCGTGTTTGAACCATGGTTGATGTCTTCTTCCCACAGACGGCGCCAAATGTTGTGGAATAAAAACTAGTTTACGATTTGTAATTAATGCTAGGGTGGTTGAGCTTCGAGCTTTAATGGCTGCTTCTGCGTTCGAGACTAAACGGTCCTCACAGAATGCCTACGTATCTCTGTATTAGAGAATCAAGCCAAGAAAACGTAGTTCTGAGAATGAGGGGTCAGGCCCTTTATATAGGCTGAGAAGCCTTTAGAATTATGGTAGGAGTTAGAGACTTGGTAGAAAAGTCTTTGAGGAAAGTTCTAGATCTATTCCTTGTAGGAATCAGTTTCCATATTGAATTGGATGCCTTATAGGATAAGTCTGAAGGGAATATTATCCTTATCCAACTCTTATTTGCTGAGCTGTTTATTTCCCCCAATATTAATTACGAAATTAATATTATAATAGGGGTTTTGGGCCCATCTGGTGGGCCCCACGTTTGGACCATTCAGGGTCTAATTAATGCCATATTAAATGTGTCTTTAGGGCTTATTTTCAGCCCATATCACATCCCATAAGTTGTTTTGCAGGAATCAATTAGTGGAGAATAAGAATTGCCGTGTGCTTCGAATCGAGGTCTAAAATTTTTAAAATTCATGCATACACTAAGGGAAAGCACACACGGACGGGTAAATTTTTAATTTTTATGTTTTGTTTGGCAAATACCAAAAAGGGGAAGATTCAAAGGATATCTTCGATATATTATTTATTTTGGTATTTGTACGATTTAACATAAAATTTAATTACACTTAGTTATCCTCTCCACTAGGTCATTAATTTAATTGATTCCGTCAAAAGCCAAAAGTCAATTCTAGCAATATCTATTTTTACTTATTAAGAGATATTCCATTATAGCGAAAAATCAAATTATATTTTTATGGAATATATCTCTACACCAAGGCAATAAGATCAAACAAGAAATATCGAGGTTTGATATTTTTTAGATCTCCGTTGCAAAAGTGATAAGGCGACAGGCTCGAACAAAGAATATTTTAGGGTTAATATTCTTTAGAGAACTCGTGTTATATTTAAAAACTATCAGTTTTTATTCAAAAATATTCCGCCTTCACACTTAAAATGGTTTTATCCTCAAGAATATTAAAATTCAGTGGTAGAATATTAATAATCATTTTTATCTCGTGCCAGAAATATTTAAAGTAATTTTTCACCCACTTCGTAAATTTAATCCATTTTCGGAGAAAATTATTTTAAATACTCAAAAATATTTCCTACACTCTCAATATATTTTATATATTAGAAAATATATTCTAAGTATTTATTCAAGTCAAAATATTGGTCAAAAGATGTATCTAATTCAAGGAGACCAATCGTATTTTATTTGGAACCAAAACCTGATTTAATCGAATTAAATCCAAATAAAATACTTCCACTTGCTAGAATGACTTGAAACTTGAGATGGGTCACTTAAATGATATTTTCTATGCATGGTAAAAGTTTCATAATTTTCTGAGAATGTTAGTCCGGGCACGAAAATCGAGACAATGGGTCCACTTTGACCACGCTTGACCAAGTCAACGTTGACAAAATTGACCAAAACTTTCAGAATTCAATTTTATAATATTCCTAAGTGCTCATAATTTTAGAATTATTTATTGGGTATTTTCGTATTTTTCCGGTATATAATTAACGAAACATGTTACGTATTTAATCGTTAATTGATACGAGTACGATACAATAAATAAAGAGCCTAAACACAGCTGGTATTACTTTACCAAACCCACTTGGAAGAAACACAAAACCACCCCCAACAAACACAATACAACTTTTCACCTCATCAATCCACACCTTTTCAATCTCAACCACTCCTTTTACTTTAAATCCTCACCCTTCCTTCCACCCAACTCCTCTTATAAATAAACCCCTTCCCCCAACCATTTAAAATAAGCTAAAGAGCCGAAGAATTACTGGTAATTTAAGAAGTAGAGCTCTCTCAATATATCCAAACACTCTATACACCTACTTCATCTCAAAAATCTTCTCTTCCTTATATATACTTAAATATATACAAGGTTTTTGTTCCAAAAAGCTTAGTTCCTTCAACCAAGCTTTCTCCCACCTAGCATGTAATACCCCAACTCAAAAATTTGGCTATTAAATTAATATATATTAGATTTAAAGTTTTAACTTTGGAATATTTTATTGGGCTCACATGAATATACTTACATGAGGTCCATGCAGCGCATGTCTTTGTGTTATATATGTCTTTGTGTTATATTAACAACAAGATGATAATATTATGAGATTTTATTGGGTCTAGTTGAATCAAACCCAATGTGACAAATGGTTGCACCACCCGTTGGTAGATATATGTGTAGAGAGAACCGCTGACCTTAGTTCCCATCGATGTGGGACAAGTACAAGTAGTTCAAAAGAACTAGAACCTTGGTACTTGTTTATTTTAAGTATAAGTTGATTACTAAGTCTCTTTTTGTAGAGAGAGCGAGATAATTAGTCTCCCACTTTTTCGATGTGGGACAAACTGGTCTCCGAACCTTACAAAGAAATACGTAAGGAACCTGGACCTTAAGATTATAAGACTTAGGAAACTAAAGAAATCAAGCTCCCACCTCAAGTTAAAGTTTGGTATTACGACCAAAGTGGCAATGGATACTTCATTGCACTTTGCTTGTTGTGTAAAATTATTCAACTTGCTCTTTTATAGACTCCAAAAAGGAGCCCTTCCTGTTACCATTTCGATGTGGGACGAATGAACTTGTCCAAACAGAAATTTCACGGAAGTCTAGTTGTTTCTAAGTCCGTCTTCACATGGATGATATAGAACTTAAGAGAAGTTTCCTTTAAAATACTTCCATGTAGTACAACCATTCCTTGTGCCTCTAAATTTTAAGAATTTTGAATGTAAGGTTCCTAGTAAAGGAAACCCATGTTTGTTTGCATTCAAATTTTGTACTGTTGAGTTACACCAATGCAATGCGACAATGTTGGTTAATATTGTAAGGCTTAAAACACTCTTAGTGAGGCAAGTCATGTTAAATCCCCAGCACAAGTCAGGCTTTATATAGAGTTTCAAAGAACCTACTTCCAAACCATTATCAATGTGGGATTTTAGAAATATATTAAAGGTTTAAGCAATTCTTGTGTGCAAACTTTCTATCAAGTGTGCCACGTTATTGCTCAAGACACTTTTACTTGTTAAATTACTTGGGAAATCAAATTGTTTAAGGTATAGAACTTTTATAAGTTCGACCCGGCTACAACTAAAGCCAATTAATGTTTAAACCAGAGATGAAACCTAGTTGCTTTTATAGACTTTAGAATAGGTTTTCTCCATTCAACTTTCGATGTGGGATACAATGTAAGATAGGTTAACAAACCCAAGTGCCAAGTCAGGTTTATGTAAGCTTAGCTATAATGCAGAAAACAAATTGTGAATTTAGAGAAGCTTACTTCGTGTTTGGTTACTTGAGCTATAAAACCGTTTTAAAAGTTTAGGAAGTTATAGACTTAAAGTTACTAGGCTTCACTTCACTTAACCAGCAAGAAGCCAAGAGGAAAATTTTGAATTTATGGCAAAGGCATAGCTTTACTTAGGGGACTCTCTTTTAAGGCAGTTATATAGAGGAGGGGATACCATGTGTCTACATTTCCTCGATGTGGGATGAAAAATGTGGTATAAAAGAATTAAGAGAGCTCTTAGCCCTCCTTCTTGTGTTTTACAACTTAGGAAACCAAAATTTCCAAGTTTTATTGACCAAGCCATCACCCTAAACGTTGTACAAACCCTTAGGTAAGGACAAGATGTTAGAATGGCTTGACGTAGAAAAAAATTAAAATAAAAATGCTAGTAATACTCTAATTATATAAGGATTTCAAGAACCCTACTCTTATAAGTTTTCGATGTGGGATAAGCGTAGATGTGAAAAAGAAAAAGAATACTAGGCTCCCACATTGGAAATAGAAGGGACGATGAGTAACAATATATAGAATAACTCAGTGACTTATTATAAAATTTAGAATAAAGCAGCAGCCACATGGACATTAGTCAATTATGGAAAGGGTAGTTTTGTTTATTTTCCCTTACTGCCTTCTGTACCCACATCGAAAAGGAAAGCATGGATTACCACTTTTTCTTCTATATATACAAATAAACTTACCATATTTAGACGAGGTAGCAAGAGCCAACAACCATCGGTTAGTTCTTTTCTCTCCATTTTAAGTTTATTTATTATTTATTATTTTTTTTGAGTTAAATAGTTTAAATAATGTCAGTATAAATGGAATGATTTTGTTAGGATATTAAATTGAATTTAAGATCTCGGACCAAGGATTAAGAGCAAGTCCACATATTATTAAAAGTTAGAAGCGACATAAGGTAAGTATATATTGTTTTATTTTAATCTAAAAGCAAAAATATATTGGTTTGTTTTAAATTATTTGGAACATATTGAATGTTGTTGAGATTATTTAATTACGTCTATACAAGTAAATTATTCATATGATTGTTGTTAATGCTAATGATCCTTATTGATTGGGTATTATGCAAACTCGATGGTTATTCAGTCTTAAAATGGTTTGTACGCGTAAGTAGCTAATAATTGTTTGTTAGCTATGAGATGATAAGATTATTTTAGTATGCTGGTTGATGATTGTTAGCTATTGTTATGGCTAACAGCTATGTTGTTGAGGTGGCTAGTCAATTGTTCTGGCTAGTAGTTATAATTCGATTAAGAATGAGATATTTCAAGTGGAACGATAAATATTCGACTGAGTTTAACAACCCATTTTGTGGGGTATTGATGATGAAGATTACCGGAAGGTAATAGTTAAGACAGATGTCCTAAAGTGCATCTGGAAAGACGAATGGATCCATTTCGTGGTTACGAAGATTACCTACTAGTAATAGTAAGGCAGATGATCATAATTGCATCTGAAATGATAAGGTTAAAAGACCTAATAAGGTCGCTCAGTCAAAACACAAATTCCTTTATGTTAAAGTCTTAGAAGTTCTCTTTTCTAAATTATAATCACTTTATGATCTGGTCAATATTTTATATCTCGACATTTTACATGCTGGTAAGGTATTTACGAATTGTTGTATCGAAAAATCATTTTTATACATTGCGATATATACTTGCTGAGCTCTATAGCTCATTCCTATTATATAAATGACACTTTTCAGGAAGGAACGAAGTAGGTGAAGGATCTAATCCCTCCAGTAGGGGAAAAGAGAAAGCGCCTTAGGGAAAAGAAAGGTTGCTTAGAGGAATTAAATGTGAAGTGTGTAATAGACATTTTTGGTGATAGTATGTAGTATGTACAACTGCGAGAGCAGAACGGTTTCTCTTATCAGTTCTTTTGTATAACTTTGTAATGTAATTATTTATGCAAGCATAAGATGTTTATTTTAGAATTTTATTATTGGTTCAAGAGTAAAGGTAGTATGACGGTCTCGGGTTGGGTCTTGGTTGTGGAATCCGAGACGGGGCTGTCACATAGCAAGCTCATCTACCACTACTATCCGGCCTCCCGAAGGGCTGCCCAAGTTCGACCATAAAGCCAAAATCCAGCCGAACCTCCAGCGAATTTTTCCGGCGAACTTTTCCGGCGATATCCAAAAGTGGTAATATTTTAGCTTCATATCCGAGTCTTAACCGACCATATTTTTATACATATAAGAGCTCTCTATATTCATCTTCTCTTCATCTTTAAGCTCTTATATCGGATCTCGAACCGTGACCATAAAAATCCGTACAAGGATTTAATTTCGAACAAAGATTCGAAATATTACAAAACCTCAAAAAGAGGTTATATTTGATGACGGTCAAATTATTACATCGAGCTTGATTTGATTCCCTTCTATCACCTCTAGTATTCCGGGGGAAAAGAATCTAAAAGCCTTAATTAAAACTTTAACGCACTTACTTTAGCCATTACTATTTTATTGTTGTGTGGTGTGTTTAATTACTCGTACGTGTGTGTTTATCTTTAATGCGTAACAGCGTGGCGAAAGCCGTTTATATATTTTCCGCACTTTTTCTTCTCGTCCTCACACTTGTGAGTGATTTTACTTTTCGCAATAATCTTAACGCGTAATATCGTGGCGAAAGCCTTTTATATATTTTTCGCACTTTTTATTCTCGTCCTCACACTTGTGAGTGATTTTACTTTCCGCACCTTTTTTTTCTCATCCTCACACTTGTGAGTGATTTTACTTTTCGCACTAATTTAACGCATTATAGCGACCCTCGTTTTATCCTATAGATAAGCGAGTTACTTTTCTATACGTGTGCGTTTATTTGTGTGTTGTGTTTAATTGGCCAAATTATTTTAAAGTTCAAATTGTTAAAGTAAAATTGTAAAACTCTCGTTTAAATATATACGAATAGTCTAAAGTTGACTATATCGAACGAGAAGTTGTTTATCAAAGATCCTTAAGCTATAATGCTTTTACAAGGACTTGATTTATCCGTTACTTCGAAAATAGACGTATTTTCGATAAAGAAGTAATTTCAAGTATACTTCGACATTTACAAACAGTCGAACCAAAGTATACGATTATAAACCTTATAAGCCTACGAGCTTAAAGAACATAATCAATATTTAAAAACTCCGAGATATATCTCACTTAAACGGAGTATTATATTAAAAGTATTCTTCGATCTAAAAGTCATATCGAATACAAGAATACACATAAAGTCATAAGCAAATAAAGCTTATTGAACTTATCTCACTTAATATTCGTGTAAGAATATTATAGTCACCCTAGGACATATTAGTCCAAAACCTCTCTTTATATTACGGTCTCTTTAAAATAATAAAATTGTTAAATACTATTATATTTGTAATTTTTTATTATAACTCTTTTCAATTCACAAATAACGTATTTTTCATAATCATGTACATTTTACGTATATATCGGAATCATTTAGTTTTTTTTCTCGATTTTTCTTAAATAAACTTAAATAAATAATGTATAAAATGACCTTTATTAATAAGCAAATTATTTGTAAAGAACATTTTTTATAATAAATTAATGATCAATTTAATTTAAATTTTCTTGGGCCCTTATCATCAATATCAATATCTATACTATTATATAATAAGCAAACATGGGTATAATTTGGTTGTTTGGTTCAACTTGGTTCAACCATCTAAAAGAATAGTGACCGTTAGATATTTAGTAAATAGATGATAACCGTTAGATCTAATAATAAAGAAAATTCTATATTTAAATCCCTCTTCTAAAGATCCAAGGTTCGAATCCCGTAAACAACAAATTTACATTAAGATTTTATATTATTAATTCTAATTAATACATATCATTTATTAAATAACTATTATTATTACTAATAATTTTATTAATTAATTACAAAGTTAAATTATATCCATAATAAATTATTATACTCTATTTTATTTAATCATATAATTTTAAAAGTATTTAAAAGTAACCTGTACTTTGCACGAGCTATAAGCTAGTCTATACTATACTATTATAAGCGAAATTGGGTATAATTGGTTGGTTGGTTGGTTTTGGTTAACACCTTCCAAAAAAAAATGTACAACTTTCCTATTTAGTTATTAAATTAAGTAAAAATTATAAATAAATAAACTATATAATATACAAAGTCATTATAGGTGTTAACAGCAAATGGTATTGTATTACAGTTCAAATTCTCAATCTCAGCCCTCTACTACCAGTTTTCTACTCTGCTTAGAGCTCCATCCACTCAATGTACAGTATTACTCTCAATCCACATTGATTGATATTTGAATTTACTATATTCGAATTTACTAATTAGATTAATACTATATGCAAAACAATTAGTTAGTTGGTTGGTTAACTACTATTATAAGCGAAATAGGGTATAATTGGTTGGCTGGTTTTGGTTAACACCTTCCAAAAAAATGTACAACTTTCCTATTTAGTTATTAAATTAAGTAAAAATTATAAATAAATAAACTATATAATATACAAAGTCATTATAGGTGTTAACAGCAAATGGTATTGTATTACAGTTCAAATTCTCAATCCCAGCCCTCTACTACTAGTTTTCTACTCTGCTCAGAGCTCCATCCACTCAATATACGGTATTACTCTCAATCCACAATGATTGATATTTGAATTTACTATATTTGAATTTACTAATTAGATTAATACTATATGCAAAACAATTAGTTAGTTGCTTGGTTAACGCCTTCCAAAAAATTTGTTAACACCTTCTTAAAAATAACAAGTTAAAAATATTAATTTATTTATTGTAAATAACAAAATTTACTAATAAGGCACAAAAATATATTTTTCAAAAATTAATAAAATGTGTTAAAAAATCCAAATTCATTTAAATTATATATTGTTTTCAATTATATCCCGATTAGAATCATCGTCCGCACACACTTCTTTCTATGATTCTTTCTTCTATGATTTTAATTTACACTAAATAATTTTTTAAAAATATCTATGAAATTATTAAGATATTTAATAATAAATTTAAAAATAACTTTAAATTGATGATATTTATTTTTGTCATGAAATTAAGAATGGAACACATGTAAATTTAAAGTTAATAATAAAATTTATTAAAATGAATTAAATTTTAATATTAAATTACATAATTAATATATTAATTCATAATAATAATATATAATATGTTAGGTCCAATATGTTTGTAGAAGGGGGGTTGAATATAAACAATACTGTTTAATCGAAATTTGTCCAGGTAAATTTAATTTATATTTTGACAAATTTGAGCGGAATTAAATGAAATAAAATTCAAGTTGAATATAAAATTATATTAACTTGAGGGGTTTGTTACAAATACAGTACAAAAATTATATGTAGTTAATAAAAACAAATTTGAAAATTCGACATGAATTTTTCTAGATTTGTTAATAAAAATCGAGATATAGATTAGGAGTAAAAACTCGCTAATAGTACAAGAGTATCAAGTAATCAAGTTCTATCGGATCAGATATTAAAAATAAGAGGAACTTGATTTTCTATGAATTTTTCCAGCTCCTGCAGGTTGTGTTCTTGATGAGAGAGAAGGGAGAAATTGCTTTCTTTGAATGTAATGTTCAGTCTGTATGAATATGTATCGCCTGTGTTTCTTCATATATTGTCTACTGCCTCTTTTTCTTTAATTAGAACTGTCAAGACAATCGGCAAGACAATCTGTTCTTCCAAGACAATCAATTTTGTACTGCCAAGACAATAGGCAATACAATCGGCAAGACAATCAGGTTCCATCAAGACAATCGGCAAGACAATCAATTTCTGAGATATTTTTCTTGATTTATCAATAATTATCAATCTGTCGGAAACTTTTCTTTTTGATCATCATCAAGACAATCTGATTTGAACTGTCAAGACAATCATCAAGACAATCAAATCAGATTTTTATTCTCCTTTTTTAAAGCTGTCGGGTATAATTATCATCAAGACAATCGGTGATTGTCTTTCTTTTCTGAATTCCTTCTTCAAGACAATCGGCAAGACAATCAGAGATTGTCTTGCTAGTTCATTTTTCAGTTTTAAATTAAAATGATTAATAAATAATCATTTCAATTTAAACTTACTTAAATAATTATTCAGATTTAGTTAATTTAATAATTAATTTAATTAACGAATTAATTCTTGATGAATTAATTTATTAATTAAATTGACTATTTGATTTAAATTAATTAAAGAAGAATAATTATATATATATCCTTGAATTGTCTTAATTCTTTTCTGAATCACTGAAAGTAATAAAGGAATACCAATGAATATTCTGTTGACGTTCCATACACGCTCTGGTTCATGAACGACTAACTTCACTGACTGTCCTTTAATTTTCACATTAAAATGTGATTCCTTTTTCTTCTCATCTCTTTCTCCTTCTTGTACTCCACTGTATTCTTTCTGAACCTGTCACTCTAGAAATCTCTGCTGAAGCTTGATCAGTAAGCTGAGCTTCTTCCAGTGTAAAACATCAAAACTATAGATTGACTTTATGGTTTTTCTCCTGACAGATAGTATCTTCTGAGATTCCTGTGATAGTTAAAGTTATTTACTTATTACAATCTAAGCTTAAGTTGAGTTGAGTCCTCGAACTACAAATAGGTTGTGTCATATGCCTTTCAATCTCCCCCTATTTGTTTGTTAGAAAATAACACGCAAATACCTAGAGGATTACTCAACTAACTCAACTTAACTTAGTAAAAGATAGAACTTTAAATACAAAGCAAATAAAAGAAAGGTTCTGGTTTATATTTAACATTGTCCAGATTCAAACATAAAAGATAAATACAAGATAGATGATCCTCTAGACTGATCATATAATACAATTTTCCTATCTTGTCCTATCTAAGCCCTAAAGATATCACATGTAGAGCTGGTCTTCACTTAGAAGTATCTTCCTCCCTTATCTCTCCAGATTCAACTTCATCTTCTTGTTCTTAAAATCTTCTGATCATCTCTGTGTCAAATCGTTCTTGATCATCCAAGGTTTTGATCAAATCTTTGTCAAGTACACGTTCATAATCTGACACAAGGCCTTTAGGTTTCTTAGGCAAAAGTCCAAGGTTGCCCCATAGCCGATTCCGAAGAATGTAATATTTCTTTTCAAAGCCAGTTAAAGCATATGATCAGATAATGTTAGCAACAAAGATATTTTCTTTATCTTCGAATCCTATAGTCCTTAGCATATGTTCTAACCAGACCAGATGAGATGCAAAATATAATTTCATCGACTTAGAATCAAGGAAGCAAGAATGTAGTGTATTACCCTTGAGAAAATTAACATGATGTGGAGTTTGAATAACTTGTTGACTATTCCTTTGAGCAAACTCTAAAAGTCTTTCGTGAAGTAAAATATTCAGTTCAGAAAACCTTTTTAACTTTAGAGACATAATCCACAGTTCAATCAAGGTTCTCTGTTGAAAGATTTGAAGAGACACATAGAGAAAACCCATTGTACGAGAATCAATCTGAATTATCAGCTGATCTGCACATTTGTCAAACCCAACTACTATCCTCGAGATTTCTAGCATCAATGAATCCATATATTGCAAGTAATTTGGATTGGTCTCTTGAAACTGTTGAAGTAGTTTGAGAAAACGTTCATCATCATTAGCAGTGTTTTGAATAGAATCAAAAATTTCTCTTGCTTTCTCCCACTTTGGACCAATATTCAACTGAATATCTCTTTTCCTTTCTTGTACACTGATTGCATGTAGCTTTTGTTTCTCTACATCTTCAGCTTGCTTCAGCTTCAATCTTTTATCCACTACCTGTCTGGTCTTCTCAAGCTTAGCTTGTCTCATCTGACGATCAGCTTTCTCCTCTTGAAGTTCCTTCTCAAATTCAGGATCATATTGCCAGTTTGAAAGATCTTCTTCAATGTCATTTAATTGTTGTACCTCAAACTTACTATTCTTGAGATCAAAATCAAAATCTGATACATCCTGATCATGAGCTTTTTCTTTTCCCTTTTCAGACTTCTCCTTATGCCTTCCTTGAGTTGACTGACCTCCAGATTTACCTCCTCCAGCTCCTCCAGACTTCTCTCCTGACTTCTCTCCTCCAGACTTCTTCTCCCCCTTAGTTGAGGAATCCTCTAAAAACTTTCTTTGACTGTCAAGCTCTCTATTTTCATCATTACCCCCTCCATTACCACCATCATAGTCTTCAAAATATGCTCTTTGTTCTGGTGTGATATGATGAGTAGGTTTAACAATGTTGTATAGATGGTCAAGTCCTTCAAACATGTAATCATATTTTTATTCAAGCTTCGCAAAGGTTGTTGAATATGATTGAGCAGTTACATGCATTTCCACTTAAAGTTTATCCACCCTAATAGAGAGTCTGTCAATAGCATTTAGAATATCTGATCTTTCTGTAGATGCCTGAGAATTGCATTGCATCAATGTATTGATTGCTGGAGTGAGTGTGGTCTTTATGTTCTGAACATCATCACGAATAAACATGAGCTGATTATTGATAGAGGTGGAAGAAGAAGACCGTTCATCCACTTGTGCTTTGAAAAATTGTTTTTCAGCCTCAGTTTCCATCAATTTCTTTTGCAGATCTTGTATTTGAGCCATAAGCGACAAAGTGTTTATGTCAGTGTGTGCGCTCACCTGATGTTCACTCAAGGATATGTCACTCTCCTTTCGTGCATGTGTTTCACTTTATGGTGGTCCTCACATCACTCAACACTAGCTCCTTTCCTTGAGCTGTACCTGCAATAGAAATCACCCTAGCCTCTTCTAGAGAGGTCAGTGGTGGTGCAATGGGAGTTCGCAAATCCCAATCCTCAGTCATCTCTATTAATTCATTTGGATTTGATAACTGAATTTCTTCAGTGATAGGATGACCAAGTTGCCCTTCACTTTCTCCAGATAAATCTGCGAGTGAAGAATCCCTTGAGGGAGCCAGGAATGTTCCTCCTGGGAGGGGAGATGATGACTCTATTATAAATGGCAAAGAGTCAAGATTTCCCTCTGAAGCCTGTGAAGGCTCTTCTACCGTAACAATGGTAGGCACTGTCTTAGTAATAATCCTATCGTGCACTCCTTGCTCAGTGTCCTTAACAACATCGGATTCTAAGGTAATGTCTTCCCCCATTGTGAGTAATAGAGGTGTGCTTGACTCTGTACAAGGTGCCACGGCCCTTTGGCGAATTTCAATAATTTCATCCTGTTGAAAGGATGAAATTAGGAACTGTTCATCGGCCATTTCAATGTCCAAGTCCTTTTGGGAGGAAATGGATGGGCTAATATGTAACACCCCCAGATCCGGGGTCCGGGATCCGGTGGTTACGGTTTCCAATTCTGTCCACAACAATTGAACTTTCCTTAACATAAAATAAATTACGTCTCTATGACCCAACACAACAATATAAAACACACCCGCTATAGTCCCAGAGATGAAATCAGAGTCACAATCAAATTTTTCTTAATCACATTATGAGTTCTTACAATCCAAAAGAATTTCAATATAATTACATACTCTTTGCCATCCATTTACATAAGTCATACTAGACTATATTCTTGGTACTGAAAGAATAAATATATCCTACCAATAGCTTCTTCTTCAGCTCTGGTAGTCTCATCGTCCTCGCCCGCGTCGAGTGCACCTTGTGCGAGTCATCTGGTCTAGCTGTTGTTGTGATATAATAATAAAGCAAGGGTGAGCAATAGCCCACCAACAATAATATATAACTGAACGATAAAGTATAACAGTTCAAAAGTATCTTTCAAACCATATGCCATGCATTTACGGAAATGATGCCAGTATAATATGAACGATGAAGTTACAAGGTAACTTAAAGTATTTGTTTGTAGAAATATCTGCTACGTCAAAAGTAAGCGAGATATTCTCATTGTTATTAAGAAGAGGAACTTGCATGAAAAGGTTGCAATTCCAGTTATGAACATTTTTCCAGTTTTGCCAACAGTAATCATGTTGCAGGAAATAAATAAGTTTGGATGATGAACCAATGATGGAGTATTCACCGCGCCCGCTGTTCCAATCTTGATGATCAGTCGAGATCGTACAGCTCAATTTAGATTTACTACCGGTAGAAGGAAGAACTGACGGCTTTACTTGTATACCGCCTTACTAGCTCTCCCCGGCCAACGGTTGGGCCAAAGGGGATGGACCGGCGCTACTCGGCCTCTTACACGACTCCTAGTTCAAATAGAATTCATGATTCTGAATGTAACGTTCGTCCCCCTTTCCCCAAGTATAATACTTGTTGATAAGACTCCACAAAGTAGTCGTATCTAGTTGGAGAGGAAAATTTACCAATAACTCCCAAGCTATTACTTGGTGACGGATATCAACTTGTTCCAGTAATCTTACCCCTCGAAAGATGAGAAGGTAAGCAACGACTTAATAAGTCAACAGCACCCGAGTTGCGGGTGAAGGGAATACTTTATGACCGGGAAGTCGACAAGATAAATAACATTTTTCCAAGTAAGGTTCCCTTATTATTAAGGAGATAGACTCAAAGAAGAATGATGTCTGAGAACCTTTCTTGATATAAGATTAATAATAATATGACTCCGAAATATTTTCTGTAATAATCGAAGAAGATAAACCTTATCGAGGTTATACTAAGTATGGAATAAATATTCAGAGAATATTTATTGAGTTAAAATATTTAAAGAATAATTGGGAATATGAAAGAATATCTTTAATCAGAGTATTTCTCAAAATAATCCCTGAAGAAATATCAGGAGAATATTTATTGAATAAATAAATATTTAAATGAATACTCAAAACAATATTCATTAATTAATAAGACCGGAAAAGAATATTTAAGGTAATATTCATAATTAATTAGGAATTTAAATGAATATTCAAAAGTAATATTCATTTAATGAATAATATCCTAAATGAATATCAAGTAATATTCATTTAGTAATCCAAGCCTTAAGGAATATTCGAGATAATATTCGATAATTAAATCAAGCTTCAGATGAATATTAAAATAATATTCATCAAGTATTCAATATCTTAAATGAATATTCAAACGTAATATTTATTTAATAAAATAATATTCTAAAAGAATATCCAAATAATATTCATTTAGTAGTCTCATCTTTAGAAGAATATTCGAAATAATAATCGATAATCAATTCGACTCTGAATGAATATTGAGAAATATTATTCGTTGAATAGTTACGTTCAAATAATTATTTGAAGTAAGGATCGTTAAAATAATTAGTCTCGAACGAATATTCAAATAATATTCGTCGCCCAAATAATAGAAAATATTTACTTAAATATTTTCCTCCGAGGTAATCTCGATATATCAAGGAATATTGACTCCCGGTCTATTTTTGATTAATAAGATGTATACGCCCTTCTATGAGGGTCTTACAATAACCGGCTTATAACTGATATATAACTATCTAGCTTATAAGCCAACAATAACATTCAGGGAACAAGTATATCAATTCAACTTGAAAGTAGGCATGCATGCAATGGCATATGCATATCAGCAATCATATATATATATTTATTCAATCACAACAACAGCCTAAAAGAAGGGAATTGAAACTTGCCTGATAGTCGAGTACGGTAAGGGGTAGTGGTAGCGGGTCCCGGTTCAGCTTGGTGATCTATAAATAGCCAAGGCATTCGGGATTAATCACTTAACATATAAAAAGTTAAGTTATACTTAATTCGAAACACGTTCTCGAGTTATCTCGTTATACCCCTTTTAGTGGATTACTTTTATCACTGATCCGACCCGACATTCGTTCGTTAATACGACATGTCATTGTACTTATACTTGGGACATACTTAAGTCATATGAGTTCTAAAGTCGATCGTTACGAACCAATACTATACTCCGAGTTTTATCGCCCGTTTTCTAAGTGTTTTACCGGAGTTATAAAAGAGTCGTCTTTTAGGGGTTCGTTCGCGTTTAACCTCGACTCGAACATTTTTAATAAATCGAAAAATGATCCTTTTGACATACGGTTTTCTTTCACACCTTCCTTTTTACCTCTAGTATTTATTTACCAAGATTCGCCATGACGTTACATAGTTTACGAGGGTTCAATTACAGTTACGAATTCTCGGTTACGGTTTCGATATACTTTTAGTAAACCGGCCGTAACTCCTAAACCGTAAGTCTGTTTCACACGTTCCTTATATCAAAACGAAGCTTATAACATAACCTATCCTATCATGGCAGAAAAGGTTTCTGGACAGTAGGGTCTTGATATGAAAAATGGCACACAAAACATGATATTGTAAAATCGGACATTATAACGGCTATGTTTACGCGTTTTCCAAAGTTTTTACACTTTATCACGATCACCCCATGATCAAATCAACCACTTAAACACATGATAAACATCATGACAAGATCAATAACATCTCCTTATAACCATCTCATGGATCATCAACCATAATCAACCACAAATCCATGGATCTAAACATATAACTAACATATCAACCACTAATCAACCAATCCTTCTTATTACTCATATAAACTCAAAGTAAAAGCTATAGTTTAGGATGTTTATACCTTCCTCGAAGTATATTCTAGTCTCACTAACCTTGGTATGGTCCTTGGATTGCTTTAAGCTTGCTAAATCAATCATGAAAACAAGAAAATCAAAGATTAGTTTTCATTAAAACACTATTCATCCTCCCCTTTGAGGATTTATTTGAAAATGGTAAAAGAGGAGTTTGGGCTAAGATTTCTAGGAGATTACTTTTATGAATTATAGGACTTACCATAAAAATTTGGAGACCAAATGATGGTTGGAAGGTTGATTTCCCCTCTTGAATTAAGGAAGAAGCCGAATGGTGTTCTTGGAAGGGGGGGGGAGAGTTTCTTGCTTGGTTGATTATCCAATAATGCATAAAGTGATTTGTGTGAGATAATATCTCATCCAAGTGGTGCTAGTGGAGTATGATGTATTGGATGATGAAAATTGCAAGGCATGTGTCAAGATTTGGATGGTTGTAAGCTAACTAGTTGGTTTGTTTTGCTAAGTACTAGTTTATTCCATGACCATGCTAGTTACTCTTGCCCACTTGGTTAGTAGATATTTGTTCTAGTAGCTTGCACAAGACTCTTGCTTCCTCTGCTTGTTTCTGTGTCCGGTTATTGCCCGTTTCAATTGATCGTTCGTGAGAATATTTCCCGGATTTCTAATTAGGGTTTACCGGGAATCCTCTTTAATAATAATACTTTCATTCTCCATCTTTCATTCTAACTTTCCAATTTATATTCCTTAAATCCATTCGTTAAATACTTAAGGCTATCAGTGTCCAGGGAACTCTCGGAGAAAATAAAAGTGCGGTTTTTCAGAATCCGACAGCTTTTACATACACTTATTTTCCCCCTGGATCACTAATACGAACTCGGAAATCCGTTCCGAATGCTTCTATATAGTGTCGTCTCATATTATTATATACTCCCACCAAACACTATTCATTCTGTATTCTTTATTTGTTCTCTTAGGGTGGTACAATTGTCCGTATTCTCTTTCGATCGTTCCTTAACCTTTTTACCGAACTACTGGATTAATCGTTATCGATCTGGATGACATGAGGGTATTCTCTTGCTTGAAATTGCCATATCTTATTCCCTTAGAAGATAGATTATTCTTACCTATATTGTTACCCTTTAGCATTCTTCAAGACATAGAAATAATAAAGTCGAATTCCATTCATTCTTTCCAAATATCGATTATTACATTGTAGCCATAACCACTCCTCAGTGGTTTCCTACCTTCATTCTTAAATCAAATGTAATAACATCCCAAAATATCAAATCCTCAAAGTTAATATCTCAATTCTTGGATTATAATAATATTTAATCCACTGTCCGGTCAAATATTATACCGAAAAGAATTTGGAATTTCTGAATTCCGACCGTCTCTGCATTCACTTATTTCCTCCGCGTATTACTAATATGACTTCGAAACATCCATATCACGTCCCGTACATAGGGTGGAGTGAAAAGTTTTCCAACTTACAAAATCACTATTCATCCACCAAATTACTATGCACGTACAGGAAACACTATGCACGTACGGGAAATACTATGCACGTATGGGAAACACTATGCACGTACTCATTTCCCTTCAAGGATCCATTAGCTCCTTCCTGGATGGTAGATTATTCTTATCTAGGTCCTCAACCATCGAATTACTCTATTCTGACAATATACCAATGCATCAGGATCATTGTCCAAAGCAATATCCATTCATTAGAGCTGGTGACCTTGTTGTTGGAATCATTGTTCCTCATTTTATCATTACTTAATAAAAAGTTTTAATTATATCCAAAATTTGGGGTTCTTACAGTCTCCCCTCCTTAAAAGGATTCCGTCCCGGAATCAGGTAGGAAGCAAAGAGTCGTTTGCCTGCCGTTCACTTTTTAGCTTCCCGGTCAATTATTAGTCGTTCTACCCTTCCTCAGCACATCTTCTAGTGCTACGATTCATACTGTATCCTTTTTCCATCAACGTTGCTACCTTTCGTACAACTCACTATACGGGTTATACTCTTACTCAGTCTTATCCTTATTGATACCTGCAGTAACATTGGTATCACTATCACCCTACGAATTCGGAGGTAACCTCGCTCGTACTGTGCATTTCCTGATCGCTTTAATCTTCGCAATCTCGATCAATATAGAGAAGTGGAAAGATTTATTGAGAGATCACTATGATCAATTGAACATTTGTTATATTGCATAGTTAGTACAGAAGGGGGCCAGCCTTTAGTACTTGACAAGCAATTAAACAAGTCATGGCATTCCACTTAGACTTCTATCACATAGACAGATAGTCACGTAGCAGTACCTCCCCTCCTAAAAGGGTTGTTCTTCTCAATTCATAAAGAAGATGAATAAGAGAGAAGAAGAGAAAAGAGTTCTAAAGGATTATAGAAAGCTTTCACGATTGTAGAATATCATACTCAGAATTTACCTCTGAACTATAGAGGTTTATCATAGAAGAAATTAATCATAATTATATCCAATACTATTTGATCGCAATCTCATGTGTCAACATATCTTGCTGCTTTGTCCACTATCCTATGGACCCGTACTCTGGTTCAACCTTAGCAACACTTAATTTTGGAAAATCTTTAAACCTTTCAGGTTAAATCTTAGTTTCTCGCTTGACACCATTGTTACTGACATTCCATGTCACGAACTATAATATTAACACTATCAGGTTGTCATCCCGAGAATTCATCAGAAAATCCATTTATTAATCCATTCATAACATTTCTTGCTTCACATTCCCTAGTTGCTTTCCCAGTCTTTTCTTTATCAATCACATCCTTCTTATTATCTGATTCTTATTTACTTCTGTTATTTACTTCCACCTTCATCTCTTTATTGAGACATCTTTTACACTTGGTATCTCCTTATTGGTATCCCGTCACATTTACTCTATAATCATCACATTATTCCAATTTAAAACCTTCAAAATAAATCTGGCCGATTTCTTTAACTTAGATCCAATATAATCTTCTTCTGCCAAACTTGTTTCTCATCACTTGTTCTTTTCTACCCGTGGTTTTCCACAGGTTGTCTTTCGTAAGTCAGACCAGGTCGTATATCTACCTGTTCGTGCTCTTATCATCTATCGAGCATCTGCCTTTTACTGGCGTAGCCTTGCCACATGAAACACGTTACGATCATGCTATAAGTTTTGGGGGTAGAGCTGGCTCGAATGCCACCTTCCGAACACTTTTAAACTCTCAGATGGCCCAATAAGTCTCGGGCTCAACTGCCCTTCCCTCCAAGTCTCATTAATTCTTTCTACGGAAATACATTTAGCATCATGAATCATCAACCTTATATTCTCTATCTTGTTTGCACAGAAATACCCTAATACAAACTTGCTTGTCATTCATCAACATGCCATTTAGCTTATCAATAGTAGCTCTTTCTTTATCTTTACGTTGTTATCTACTTTCTTAGAAGAATCACCATCGCTTGTTATTTACGTGGCGCGTTAATAGCTAACCATACGGGTTTCAATCCTTTAGGGAGACAAAGTAATCACTATTCCTTATCCATAAGGAACACTTCTTGAACTTGATGTAGATATTACATGAAGTAGATAAAATTGCAGAAGAGTTTCAAGCATCGCAGCTAGGTCCGGTTGATGAAACTATCACTCATGCATCTTCCATAAAATACTGGAAACTTAATGGTTTACTTCGTCAATATTGTATCATGGTCCTGGTTTGCCTCAAAACGGGACCTTCTAAGGTGTGTAGTTTGCTTAAGACAATATCGGGAATCGAATCTTTACTTAAACTATTATTACCTTCGATTCTTGCACAATCATCAAAAGGAATGTAACTTCCTCCACTCCAATATGACCTTCAAGGTCTTTCCAAATATCATTTTGTTTCTTCGGTATGAACATTTATAATTATTCCTTTATACTTAGACTGTCGGCCACCTCATTGGCCTTTCCTGATAATAATAATTTCTGGTAATCCTTGTTCTCTGGATATATTCCAATTCAAACATTTCTACCTCATTCCCATCATTGTTGGGTGAAAGCATTCTCCCTTAAGCTCTGCTGATGGAGAAAAATATATTTATCAGTCTTTCTCCATAAGTCATTGCTTCCACCTACCCGTGGGAACTTTATCACGTTTATTCCCAATCCTACTTAGGATACTTCTTTTCTTAGTTCTTTCCTTATCTTACGATAATCTCAACCTTTATAGGTTCAATCCATACTTCCTCAGGGTTTCATACATGCCTCATCGGGCATTATTGTTACTGTGTCATACATTCCTTACCAAACTTCCATTTTGAAGTTCGGAATATTACCTTTTTCCTTGTAAGGTTTCATAGGTCATCCTCATCCTTCCTCCTGTATTTTCTGGGTACAGGGTATATCAAAATGTCATTGATCAATACTCTAATAATTCTATCTATGTTCTTTCCAGAACTCTTTTTTTTTTTTATAATCCTTACCGGTCATTGTTGCCTTAGCAAGTCCAACTCATATCATCTGAAGTCATAATGTCGTTATTAGGGTTAATGCCACCCCTTGTGCATTCCCCAGGGTTTGTCTTAATTTATGGATATCCTATCCTTAATTCAACTGCCAAGGAATTCTTGCATCTTATAATTGGCAATCAGATCATGTATCCTTAATAAAGCTCTCTTTTCAATCATTCTCATTTGATAATCGATCGGTGGCTCAATGCCATCCTCTTCTTTCAGATAGTTGTCAGCCTATTTGGCCTTCCAAAAGGCAACGTATGTCTATCTGCTCTCTTACAGAACTTGGTAATGGTAGCAAGGATGTTTTGGAAGATATTGGTCGAGTTCAACGTGAATCTCTTAGTACTTATCGTTCTTCTCAAATGTACTTGCCTTAGACAAAATTTCTACAGCATACTGATCCATCTCTGACCATTTCCATACTCTCTTCATAAACCTTCGTTGTTTACTTCCCTTAGTCATAATATGTTCATGGTATTCATGATACCCTAACATCATACATCTCAAGTCACTATACTTCCATTTTACTCGTAATCTTGGACAACCATATACACATGAGTCACTTTAGTACGGGTTACCCCATCCCAAAAAGGTCTAGTAAATTCCCCATCAAAACATGGGTTGCAAAGGGTTTAGTAGAAGATTCCTACGATCTCATTAATATTTCCTTTATATCAGAAGCCCTTGCAGTCGGTGCTTACTCAGAAGCAACCCTGCTTTGTCTTTTCATTGCTGGTCTAGTCACTTTATAGTCCGTTGTGACTTGGCCTCAACTGGCCACACTAAAATAAAAAAATATATGATTTTAAGGGTTGGCTAATTAGCATTACTTTTCTAGCAATTGCCGGCATAGTGTCTTCTTCTTTGATACCTTTCTACCTTTCCAAAACTTTACTTCATATAAGTCTTAATCGGCTACTCAGCGCCGTCTCCGGTCGCCTTTCCTCTATTTTTATCTTTTCAACTATTCTTATCAATCCCGCGTGCCACGCAAGCTTACCATTCCTGGCATAACAGCCTTTTCACTTAAGTCAATCCCGGAGTTTCTCTGTCCGGCTAATTTCTTACTTACATTTCCTGTTTTCGTCCAATCTCACTTCATCATTTTATCACTACCGTCGATTGTAATGCTCAGGGTCCGTTTACTAACCCATTTTACAGCATCCTTACCCAAATCACAGGGTTTGCTCCAGTTTCTATTCTCTTCCATGACATTCTCTGATAATCAGAAAGACAAGGTTTGCCTAAATTCACCGAATTCCTTTCCAGACTCAGGGAAATTTTGATCAATCTACCCACCTACTGGTAACATTAAGGAGACCAGTTTCGAAACCTGAAGAATAGTTCTATGAACCTCCAAGCAGGTGGAATCATAAGCAGTCATAGTTAACGAAATAATCATCATCAGATTGGAAGTTTACCCACTGGAGGGGAATCCATTATATCCATCCATTAGAAGGGAATCAATAGTTTCAAACTGAAACCTGTCACAACGTCCTGATACCTATACGTCCTGATATTCAATACTACCAAATGTCGGTCTACCTAACCCTTTATGCGAAGCGTCGTTGGAAGCACAAAGTCTCCTTTTTCCATTAAGCAATACCAGCTCTTGGTCATTACCAATTTCACCTTTTAGCTCCAGGAAGATTTTCTCACATTTTTCTCTTTAACTGCTGATCGTATTACTTGATCTATTATAATTCCGCATCGGAATAAACTTAAGGTAACTAATATAATTCATTGAAAGAAAGAATTTAATATTCCTCTGAATTACATGCATCTAACATTTCTGGTTCATCATTTTACTGAGTTGAAATTAACCCTATACTTAGTCTCTGGCAGTAGTCTCATTACGAGTTCATCTTGACTCACTGGTCTTATCTTCCGGTAGGTTCTGAGATCATTGTCTTGCTTACTACTTCCTTATATAACTTTATCCAATCATGCTATCACTTCCCAATGTCTTTACTTTCTAACTGATTCATTCATAAAATGAACATTTCCCTTAATAAAACCACCTTATTAACCTCAATTTGGTTCCATAATTTACAACCTACGACACCTGCCTTCTCATGGCGAATTATTACTGACCACATTCATACTAATTCATTTATCAAATGATATGGCACTTACTGCCTCCTTCTCAACTATTCCTAGGGACTCTGCTCCTCGCCCTAAATCGATGTCTTTGATAATCATACATCCCTCTAGCTCTTTCTTCGTTAATATGGAAGTCTCTAGGGATTCTCGTCTATTCCCGTATAAGATCTCAAGTGATCCCTTCAATCCGTCTTACTTGCTGGTACTACCTCCAGTAGACCGGCTACGAATCCAACATGAATCTTCAATTCTCTTGCTAATAACTCAGTTCTTTATGCTCCCTTTTCTGAGCACTATACTTTAATCATCACAGTTTTTCTGGCTGCAACCCTCATTCCTCAAGGGTAAGCTCCTTATCCTAACAGGATTTTTTCTTATCTGCTGGAACCTCTTCCGGGTCTCCAATAGGGTACTCCATCGAATTACCCGCTGATCTTCAGCATATAAAGCATCATCGCGCTGCTGCTCGTATGCCTCAAGGTCTGTCGCCTTACTCGTCAATACGATATCGAGCTAAGTTACTATCACGATACTTAAGAGTTCCCATAAGGGTTTTATATGTCATCACTACATTAAGTAGTCCGACTATGAACTTGGCAAGAGTTCTTATTATCTTAATGAATTTATTGTTTTAACGTCGCCTCATCTCTGGGGTTTATAACGTACGCTCTGATACCACTTCTGTAACACCCCCAGATCCGGGGTCCGGGATCCGGTGGTTACGGTTTCCAATTCTGTCCACAACAATTGAACTTTCCTTAACATAAAATAAATTACGTCTCTATGACCCAACACAACAATATAAAACACACCCGCTATAGTCCCAGAGATGAAATCAGAGTCACAATCAAATTTTTCTTAATCACATTATGAGTTCTTACAATCCAAAAGAATTTCAATATAATTACATACTCTTTGCCATCCATTTACATAAGTCATACTAGACTATATTCTTGGTACTGAAAGAATAAATATATCCTACCAATAGCTTCTTCTTCAGCTCTGGTAGTCTCATCGTCCTCGCCCGCGTCGAGTGCACCTTGTGCGAGTCATCTGGTCTAGCTGTTGTTGTGATATAATAATAAAGCAAGGGTGAGCAATAGCCCACCAACAATAATATATAACTGAACGATAAAGTATAACAGTTCAAAAGTATCTTTCAAACCATATGCCATGCATTTACGGAAATGATGCCAGTATAATATGAACGATGAAGTTACAAGGTAACTTAAAGTATTTGTTTGTAGAAATATCTGCTACGTCAAAAGTAAGCGAGATATTCTCATTGTTATTAAGAAGAGGAACTTGCATGAAAAGGTTGCAATTCCAGTTATGAACATTTTTCCAGTTTTGCCAACAGTAATCATGTTGCAGGAAATAAATAAGTTTGGATGATGAACCAATGATGGAGTATTCACCGCGCCCGCTGTTCCAATCTTGATGATCAGTCGAGATCGTACAGCTCAATTTAGATTTACTACCGGTAGAAGGAAGAACTGACGGCTTTACTTGTATACCGCCTTACTAGCTCTCCCCGGCCAACGGTTGGGCCAAAGGGGATGGACCGACGCTACTCGGCCTCTTACACGACTCCTAGTTCAAATAGAATTCATGATTCTGAATGTAACGTTCGTCCCCCTTTCCCCAAGTATAATACTTGTTGATAAGACTCCACAAAGTAGTCGTATCTAGTTGGAGAGGAAAATTTACCAATAACTCCCAAGCTATTACTTGGTGACGGATATCAACTTGTTCCAGTAATCTTACCCCTCGAAAGATGAGAAGGTAAGCAACGACTTAATAAGTCAACAGCACCCGAGTTGCGGGTGAAGGGAATACTTTATGACCGGGAAGTCGACAAGATAAATAACATTTTTCCAAGTAAGGTTCCCTTATTATTAAGGAGATAGACTCAAAGAAGAATGATGTCTGAGAACCTTTCTTGATATAAGATTAATAATAATATGACTCCGAAATATTTTCTGTAATAATCGAAGAAGATAAACCTTATCGAGGTTATACTAAGTATGGAATAAATATTCAGAGAATATTTATTGAGTTAAGATATTTAAAGAATAATTGGGAATATGAAAGAATATCTTTAATCAGAGTATTTCTCAAAATAATCCCTGAAGAAATATCAGGAGAATATTTATTGAATAAATAAATATTTAAATGAATACTCAAAACAATATTCATTAATTAATAAGACCTGAAAAGAATATTTAAGGTAATATTCATAATTAATTAGGAATTTAAATGAATATTCAAAAGTAATATTCATTTAATGAATAATATCCTAAATGAATATCAAGTAATATTCATTTAGTAATCCAAGCCTTAAGGAATATTCGAGATAATATTCGATAATTAAATCAAGCTTCAGATGAATATTAAAATAATATTCATCAAGTATTCAATATCTTAAATGAATAATCAAACGTAATATTTATTTAATAAAATAATATTCTAAAAGAATATCCAAATAATATTCATTTAGTAGTCTCATCTTTAGAAGAATATTCGAAATAATAATCGATAATAAATTCGACTCTGAATGAATATTGAGAAATATTATTCGTTGAATAGTTACGTTCAAATAATTATTTGAAGTAAGGATCGTTAAAATAATTAGTCTCGAACGAATATTCAAATAATATTCGTCGCCCAAATAATAGAAAATATTTACTTAAATATTTTCCTCCGAGGTAATCTCGATATATCAAGGAATATTGACTCCCGGTCTATTTTTGATTAATAAGATGTATACGCCCTTCTATGAGGGTCTTACAATAACCGGCTTATAACTGATATATAACTATCTAGCTTATAAGCCAACAATAACATTCAGGGAACAAGTATATCAATTCAACTTGAAAGTAGGCATGCATGCAATGGCATATGCATATCAGCAATCATATATATATATTTATTCAATCACAACAACAGCCTAAAAGAAGGGAATTGAAACTTGCCTGATAGTCGAGTACGGTAAGGGGTAGTGGTAGCGGGTCCCGGTTCAGCTTGGTGATCTATAAATAGCCAAGGCATTCGGGATTAATCACTTAACATATAAAAAGTTAAGTTATACTTAATTCGAAACACGTTCTCGAGTTATCTCGTTATACCCCTTTTAGTGGATTACTTTTATCACTGATCCGACCCGACATTCGTTCGTTAATACGACATGTCATTGTACTTATACTTGGGACATACTTAAGTCATATGAGTTCTAAAGTCGATCGTTACGAACCAATACTATACTCCGAGTTTTATCGCCCGTTTTCTAAGTGTTTTACCGGAGTTATAAAATAGTCGTCTTTTAGGGGTTCGTTCGCGTTTAACCTCGACTCGAACATTTTTAATAAATCGAAAAATGATCCTTTTGACATACGGTTTTCTTTCACACCTTCCTTTTTACCTCTAGTATTTATTTACCAAGATTCGCCATGACGTTACATAGTTTACGAGGGTTCAATTACAGTTACGAATTCTCGGTTACGGTTTCGATATACTTTTAGTAAACCGGCCGTAACTCCTAAACCGTAAGTCCGTTTCACACGTTCCTTATATCAAAACGAAGCTTATAACATAACCTATCCTATCATGGCAGAAAAGGTTTCTGGACAGTAGGGTCTTGATATGAAAAATGGCACACAAAACATGATATTGTAAAATCGGACATTATAACGGCTATGTTTACGCGTTTTCCAAAGTTTTTACACTTTATCACGATCACCCCATGATCAAATCAACCACTTAAACACATGATAAACATCATGACAAGATCAATAACATCTCCTTATAACCATCTCATGGATCATCAACCATAATCAACCACAAATCCATGGATCTAAACATATAACTAACATATCAACCACTAATCAACCAATCCTTCTTATTACTCATATAAACTCAAAGTAAAAGCTATAGTTTAGGATGTTTATACCTTCCTCGAAGTATATTCTAGTCTCACTAAGCTTGGTATGGTCCTTGGATTGCTTTAAGCTTGCTAAATCAATCATGAAAACAAGAAAATCAAAGATTAGTTTTCATTAAAACACTATTCATCCTCCCCTTTGAGGATTTATTTGAAAATGGTAAAAGAGGAGTTTGGGGCTAAGATTTCTAGGAGATTACTTTTATGAATTATAGGACTTACCATAAAAATTTGGAGACCAAATGATGGTTGGAAGGTTGATTTCCCCTCTTGAATTAAGGAAGAAGCCGAATGGTGTTCTTGGAAGGGGGGGAGAGTTTCTTGCTTGGTTGATTATCCAATAATGCATAAAGTGATTTGTGTGAGATAATATCTCATCCAAGTGGTGCTAGTGGAGTATGATGTATTGGATGATGAAAATTGCAAGGCATGTGTCAAGATTTGGATGGTTGTAAGCTAACTAGTTGGTTTGTTTTGCTAAGTACTAGTTTATTCCATGACCATGCTAGTTACTCTTGCCCACTTGGTTAGTAGATATTTGTTCTAGTAGCTTGCACAAGACTCTTGCTTCCTCTGCTTGTTTCTGTGTCCGGTTATTGCCCGTTTCAATTGATCGTTCGTGAGAATATTTCCCGGATTTCTAATTAGGGTTTACCGGGAATCCTCTTTAATAATAATACTTTCATTCTCCATCTTTCATTCTAACTTTCCAATTTATATTCCTTAAATCCATTCGTTAAATACTTAAGGCTATCAGTGTCCAGGGAACTCTCGGAGAAAATAAAAGTGCGGTTTTTCAGAATCCGACAGCTTTTACATACACTTATTTTCCCCCTGGATCACTAATACGAACTCGGAAATCCGTTCCGAATGCTTCTATATAGTGTCGTCTCATATTATTATATACTCCCACCAAACACTATTCATTCTGTATTCTTTATTTGTTCTCTTAGGGTGGTACAATTGTCCGTATTCTCTTTCGATCGTTCCTTAACCTTTTTACGGAACTACTGGATTAATCGTTATCGATCTGGATGACATGAGGGTATTCTCTTGCTTGAAATTGCCATATCTTATTCCCTTAGAAGATAGATTATTCTTACCTATATTGTTACCCTTTAGCATTCTTCAAGACATAGAAATAATAAAGTCGAATTCCATTCATTCTTTCCAAATATCGATTATTACATTGTAGCCATAACCACTCCTCAGTGGTTTCCTACCTTCATTCTTAAATCAAATGTAATAACATCCCAAAATATCAAATCCTCAAAGTTAATATCTCAATTCTTGGATTATAATAATATTTAATCCACTGTCCGGTCAAATATTATACCGAAAAGAATTTGGAATTTCTGAATTCCGACCGTCTCTGCATTCACTTATTTCCTCCGCGTATTACTAATATGACTTCGAAACATCCATATCACGTCCCGTACATAGGGTGGAGTGAAAAGTTTTCCAACTTACAAAATCACTATTCATCCACCAAATTACTATGCACGTACAGGAAACACTATGCACGTACGGGAAATACTATGCACGTATGGGAAACACTATGCACGTACTCATTTCCCTTCAAGGATCCATTAGCTCCTTCCTGGATGGTAGATTATTCTTATCTAGGTCCTCAACCATCGAATTACTCTATTCTGACAATATACCAATGCATCAGGATCATTGTCCAAAGCAATATCCATTCATTAGACCTGGTGACCTTGTTGTTGGAATCATTGTTCCTCATTTTATCATTACTTAATAAAAAGTTTTAATTATATCCAAAATTTGGGGTTCTTACATAACAGATGCCTCAAGTAGTAGGTTTCTTCTATTCTTTGGTGGAGGCAGAGCTGTGGGATCACTCAAATTGTCACTTCTTCTATCAGCTCTTTTTGCTAACAGCTTGCTTCTGGATTTAGGTTTAGAGATTTGAGTGGACACAGTGTTTGGCTCTAAGACCTGGGATAGAGGCAGTGGTGGTTCTACAACCTCTTGGTCTATCCTATCAGCCACTTGGGCTCCAGAAACAGTTTGAGAGATAGAATGTAATACCTGCTCCGTTGATGCAGTAGCTGTACCTGAAGGAATGGATTGTTCCAATTGAAATTGAAGTTCAGGGACAGGTACATTTTCAGTTAGAGGTTCAAGAAAAGGAACAGGTACATTTTCAGGTTCAGGTTCAGGTGCATTTATAAGTCGGGGAATGACAGGTAAATCTATGAAGGTAGACAAGTATAGTGTAACATACACTGGCACATTTGGTAATTTTTTATGTGTGTGTAGGCTAGTGAATATTTTCTTGGTTTGCCTGCCTGATACCACAGGATTGTCATTCCTAAAAATTGCTTGTTGACCAACAGGAACAAGATGATTAAATATCAAATTTAAGAATCTAGGATAATAACATAAGACTTTATTACCCTCATCAAAATCCCTTCTGGCCTTAACAATTCTACTAACAATAGTATTCCAAAGTAAATTTTCAGTATTGATTCTACGGTTGTTAGCAACAGCATAACCAATAGTTTGTAACATAGAGGTAAGTAAATGAAAATTACCTCTGGCTGTATTAGCAAATACCTTGGAGATTGTGTCGAAAAATGCATCTCATTGTTGAACCAGGTTCTTTTTGCTCAAATTGTTCATATCAATTACTCCACGATAATTAATATCACTGAAAAATTGATACAATTGTTCATTGGTTGGAAAAGGATCAAAATTATCCACAGGAAGGTCCAGTACAGTACTAAGGGTTGATTCAGTCACAATGTGGTGTGTTCCATCAAAGTCAAAAGAAAATGAGGTCAAGTCTTCAGACACCACAGCTTCTGTGCAAATCAATCTCAGAGGTCCTATTTTTATTGGAGCTTCCAACGAAATAGCCGTTCAGATAAGCGAATTATCATTTAGAAATCGTATCCAAGGCTTAAATCGATCATGGGGACAATCATTTGGATTAAAATATCCAACCAAATTATGCTTCATTATCTCAAAATTATCAGCCATTTTTTTTAACACAAAAACACACTTCAATTTCGGGAAAATTAATACAATTCGAAAATTTTCAGAATTAATAATTAATTAAAATTAATTAAAAATTCGAATTAATTCAAAGTTGTCAGAAAAATCCAAAAAATTAGTATGATGTTCTCCTAATCACTTGGAGTTTCAATCTATTTTTAGATTTCACAGATAAAATTTTAAACACCCAAAACAGTGAAAAACCGATTGAGTTTTTAAAAAATTGAGTTTTCAAAAACTGAACCAAATTCTTTGATACTCGGTTCAAAAGACATGAAATTGAACGATCTACACGAATCCTGTCTCAGATTTCAGTTTGGTTGACACAAATTTAGCAGAGTTTCGATTAAAGATTGTGTGTATCGTGTATGTATATATATTTGTACTCTATGTAAAAACACGAGAGAGAAACAGCAGGAGATTTGATTGTCTTGACCGTGTTTGTGTGTATTTTTTTATGTATAAGTACTGAATTAACTCTACAAGACAATCGGTCGATTGTCTTGCCGATTGTCTTAATAGTTCAAAAACTAACAAGACAATCGATTGTCTAACTGATAAATTAATAAAAAAACGTAAATTAAATTATTATCATTATTATTATTATTATTATTATTATTATTATTATTATTATTATTATTATTATTATTATTATTATTATTATTATTATTATTTATTAACAAAATAACCTGCCAAGACAATCTGTAGATTGTCTTGGCGATTGTCTTGATACCAGAGAAACACTTTCAAGACAATCAACACTGGTATTTACACTAACATATATATATATATATATATATATATATATATATATATATATATATATATATATATAAATCTGGTAAAATTGAAAAACAAAAATTGATTAACAATAAACATAATCTGCTAATTTTATACTAATAAAATACAAATTTATGTGCAGAATTAATCTAATTAACATACAATTTTATTTATCACTAAAATTACCATAAATAAATATTTAGCAAACACATGGATTAACCTTTTTACAACAATAAATATAAATAACAAAAGGACAAACACTACAAAACATTTAATAAAATATTATATTTATTTACAAGAACATTTATAACAAATTAATGAATCTAAATATTTTCTAATAAAATAACTTTCTAATAGAAAATTATTTAAAGAGAGAATATGATTCATTAAAAAATCACAAATATTTCAAAATACAAGAAGTAATAAAGAAGTTATTATAAACATGTTGACAAAGATTTTTAGCAATCACAAGCAATAAAATAAGTTGATAAAATAATTATGCAAGTGATTAAAATTAAAAATTAATAACAAAATCACTTGCAAATTATTAAAGAGCAAACCTCAGATATTAACAAGCTTAATTACTAGGACTGTTCAACATACCCAATTCACCAACAATTCTGGTGAATGTGGATTCGTCAAGAGACTTAGTAAAAATATTTGTTGTTTGTTCTTCTGTGGGTACAAATAACAATTCCACAGTACCATTCATGACATGCTCTCTTATAAAATGATACCTGATGTCTATGTGCTTGGTCCTCGTATGCTGCACAGGATTGTTGGAGATTGCTATGGCACTTGTATTATCACTCAAAATTGGAATATTTGTTAATACAAAACCATAGTCCTTCAGCTGATTCCTAATCCACAAGATTTGAGCACAATAGCTTCCAGCACCTATGTATTCAGCTTCAGCTGTTGAGTTGGAAACTGTTTGTTGTTTCTTGCTGTACCAGGAAACTATCCTACCACCTAGGAATTGATAACTTCCAGATGTGCTTTTTCTATCTACAACACTTCCTGCATAATCTGAATCTGTGTATCCAACAAGATTAAAACCAGATTCTTTAGGGTACCAGATGCCTAAATTAGGCGTACCCTTAAGATATCTTAAGATTCGTTTTACAGCAATGAGATGAACATCTCTAGGATCCGCTTGAAACCTTGCACACAAGCATGTAGAATACATAATATCTGGTCTACTTGCACTAAAGTAAAGTAATGAGCCTATCATACCTCTGTAACTTGTGACATCTACCTTGGCAGAATTTTCACAAGCTCCAAACTTGACAGCTGTAGATGATGGTGTCTTAGCTGAAGATGAGTCCTCCATTTGATATTTCTTGAGAAGCTCTTTGATATACTTGGATTGACAGATAAATATTCCATCTATCCTTTGACTTATTTGAAATCCAAGAAAGAATTTCAGTTCTCCCATCATGCTCATTTCAAATTTACCATGCATTAGCTTAGCAAATTTCTTGCACAGAAGATCATTAGTATACCCAAATATTATATCGTCCACATAGACTTGGACTAGTATTGTATCATTTTTATGTTTCTTAGTGAAGAGAGTTTTTTCTATGACACCTCTATCAAAGCCATTTTCAAGTAAAAATTCAGAAAGGGTGTCATACCATTTTCTTGGTGCTTGCTTGAGACCATAGATAGCCTTGAAAAGGAAGTAGGCATAGTCCAAAAGATCTGGATCTTCAATGCCAGGGGGCTGTTCTACATAGATCTCTTCATCCAGCTTACCATTTATAAAAGCACTCTTTATATCCATTTGATAAACATTAAAGTTTGAGAATGTTGCGAATGCCAAGAATATTCTAATGGCCTCGAGTCTTGCCACTGGAGCATAGGTTTCATCATAGTCAATGCCTTCAGCTTGTGAATAACCCTTTGCTACCAGTCTTGCTTTATTTCTTGTGACTGTGCCATCTTCATCAAGTTTGTTTCTGAATACCCATCTAGTGCCAATCACTGTTCTATTTGAAGGTCTGGGTACCAGCTTCCATACTTCTTGTTGTTTGAATTGATTGAGTTCATCTTGCATAGCAATCACCCAATCAGGATCAGAAAGTGCTTCTTCAGTTTTCTTAGGTTCCATTTCAGATAGAAACCCTGAATAATTGCATTGATTCTGATAAGCTCTTCTAGTCTTTACTCCAACATCTGGATCACCAATAATTAACTCAAAAGGATGAGCTCTATTCCAAACATTTTGTCTGGG
Organism: Saposhnikovia divaricata; assembly: GCA_036435485.1. Lineage (NCBI taxonomy): Eukaryota > Viridiplantae > Streptophyta > Magnoliopsida > Apiales > Apiaceae > Saposhnikovia > Saposhnikovia divaricata. The sequence goes on along the minus strand of CM071595.1, from coordinate 59,160,120 downwards.
TAGATTAGTTCTTGATGATTCGCATTGATTTGTATTGTGTTGTTGAGTATGACTTGTTGACCCTTCATTGTCTCCCCCTGAGTTGTTGTCGGAACGACTTGATGAATAATCAAAAGTGTTAGTGGTGTCTTGAAAATTATCATTGTTTCCACCACCATCACTGTGATTATCATCATCATTATTTTGATTATTATCAGCAACAACACCAGGTTGTTTGTCATCATCTGAATCTAAGTCTGTTATGTCATCAAATATTAACTTTTCAGATGGTTCTTCTGTTTGGATACTGGGGAGTTTAGTGTCATCAAATGTAACATTGACACTTTCCATCATCTTCTGTTGATCAATCACATACACCTTATAAGCTCTTCTTGTATACCCAACAAAAATTGCTTCATGTGCTTTGGCTTCAAATTTTCCACCTAGATCATCTCCTTCTTTAAGTACAAAGCATTTTGTTCCAAAAACATGAAAGTATTTGAGTATTGGTTTCTTTTCAGTCATAGCTTCATAAGGTGTCTTCATCAAGTCTTTGTTGATAAGGGTTCGATTCTGGGTATAGCAATCAGTGTTTACAGCTTCAGCCCAAAAGTATAATGGAAGTCTTGATTCACTTAGCATGCTACGTGCAGCTTCAATCAAGGTTCTATTCTTCCTTTCAACTACTCCATTTTGCTGAGGAGTTCTTGGAGCTGAGTACTGTCTGGTTATACCCTTTTCAGTGCAGAAGTAATTTAGAACTGCATTCTTGAATTCAGTTCCATTGTCTGACCTGATAGCTCTCACTGGATGCTTTGAATCTAGCTCTATCAACTTGATTTGATCAATCACCAACTGTGGAGTTTCATCTTTCGAGTTCAGGAACAAGACCCATGTGTACTTTGAAAAGTCATCAACAATCACAAGAGCATATCTTTTATTTGACATTGACATCGCATTAACTGGACCAAACAAATCCATATGAAGTAATTGTAAAGGTTCAGTTATTGATGATGTGTCAGTGCTCCTATGAGTTACCCTTTTTAACTTACCTTTTTGACAGGCATCACATAGTCCTTCCTGTATAAATTCCATTGAAGGCAAATCTCTCACCAATTCTCTTTTGACTAGAGAATTCATTGTTTTGAAATTGAGATGAGAGAGTTTCTTGTGCCATAGCCAGCTCTCGTCATTAGATGATTTAGTATAGAAGCAAGTGATTTCTTCAGTGCTTCCAGAGTTCATGTTGGCTACGTACATATTGCCTTTTCTAACTCCAGTCAGTTGTGGATTTTCATTTTTCTTGTGTGAAATCAGAAAATTCTTCTTGTTGAAGTGAACATCATATCCTTTATCACAGAATTGACTAATGCTAAGCAAATTATGCTCAAGTCCTTTCACACACGAGACATCATCAATGATAACATTTCCAGCTTCTAATCTGCCATATCCATCAGTTTTACCTTTGTTGTTATCTCCAAAGGTAACGACTGGGCCGACTTTCTCAACCACATTTGTCAGCAGGGTTCTATCTCCAGTCAAATGCCTTGAACATCCACTGTCCAAGATCCAGGTCACTCGTTCAACCTGTTCCACACCCTGCAATGACAAGTAGGTTAAACTTTCTTCGGAACCCAAATCTGATTGGGTCCTGCGTACTTGAAGAATTGGCCTTTGTCAGGAAAAACAACATTTTTTATCTTAACATCATTAGAGAACAAACATTTTACCCTATAAACCGATTTAACAATTTTAGATTTCATCTTGGGTAACCATGTTTGTTTGGCAGAAATAATACTTGTTTCATTGACTGGACATTTGACCTTATGAACAGCCTTAGTAACACTTTGTTTAGGCTTAGGTGTAAATGTCTCTCCCAAACCTGAGGAGGATTGGCAGTCTTAGAACTAGCATTTCTGTTTCTGTTCATATGTTGTCGTGGTGCAGTTTTGTCAGCATATGCATGATTACCATTAAAGTAAGCAGACATGATATTAAAATCACAAGACATACAATTGACAACACCACATGCTTTATGAGAAGTATCAATAATAGGCATGGTATGTATGTTAGACATGTTGTTTTTCTTTTTCCACTTGTTACTTCTTAACTCAGTTTTAGATGAACTATTTGACTCAACAACCTCAACTGGTTCCTCAATAGCTTTTTCATTTTCAAGGACTATGCCATTAGCACTGTCCTCATTTTTTATCTCTTCCTCAATTTCTATAGAAAGCATATTAGGAGGTTCAGCAACAGACTTTCTAAAGAGAGGTTCTTTAACATTATTGAGCACATGTGGTATACCCCTTTCTTTAGCACTAACACGATTAAGAGTATTTATGCCCAAGGAACCAACAGCCTCGTTGTAGCCAAACCCTATTCCTACAGTTCATTCTACGGCTTGTTTATTGTAGTACTCTTTAGATTCTTTAACGGAATTGTAGCAAGCCCTAACTTGTGTCTCAAGTTCAGCAATCCTAGTAAGTTGTTTAGACACTACTTCCACTAAAGACTTATCCCTATAGCTAAGTATTGCCATTTGCTCTTTTTGTTGTTCTTGATTAACAATCAATTTTTTTAGTTCTAACACTTCATTTTCAAAATTAGTGTTAAATTGATTTATTCTAGCATTTTCACTTTGTGCACAACTCAAAGAATCACGTAGACTATGAATCAACTCAGAATCAGTAAGTTTACCGGAGTTCTGAAAACAGTGGATGTCTCAGCATTTGCTACCAATGCAAAATTTCCATATTCTTCATCTTCGCTATCTGTGTCATCCAAACTTTTACCGGCAGCAACATATGCTTTTCCAGGCTTCTTTTTTCAGAAGAAAAATCTCTCCTCTGGCCTTGCTTGGGTTTATGACATTCTGTGGCAAAATGTCCAGGTTCATTGCAATTATAACAACGAATTTTGCTTCTATCAACAGTCCCGGTTTTATAACCACCTCTGTTACTAGAGGATGAAGAGCCTCCTCTTTGGAATCCCCTGTTAGACTTGAACCTGAACTTGGGATTTCTTCTGAATCTGAAATTGCCAAATTGTCTCACCATGAGTGCCAAGGATTCATCCTCAAGCTCATCCAATTCTTCCAACGAATAAAATTCTCCACCATCCTGATTGGCTGGAGTCTGACCTTGCTCTACTTCGGCTTGTTCCTTGTCAGAAGTGTGAGATCGAACAACCTTAGTCTTCACTTCCTTAGGAACCTCAATTACTAGAGCTGCAGATGAACTTGGAACCCTTCCTTTACTATGAATCTCTTTCTGTTGCACTTGCTCCAAATCATAAGTTTTTAGTATCCCAAAGAGTCTCTCTAGAGGAACTTTATTCAAATCCCTAGATTCTCTTATGGCAATTATCCTATGTTCCAAATGAGTAGGCATTAGTGCTTGCCATGGATTAGCAAGTTGTTTATGATTTTATTGTACCTTTCGAACATTTCTTGAATTCCTTCATTAGGATCAGACCTAAAGTGTTCATATTCAGAGGTTAATATTTGAAGTCTATTTTCCATGACTTCATCAGTTCCTTCATTGATTGTCTCAATAGTCTCCCACATTTGCTTAGCAGTTTTGCAGTTCATAACATGACTATACATTACCGCATCTAGGGAATCTATTAAGATTAATCTCAAATTTTTATCCAAGCCAGCATTTTCCTTTTCATCAGTAGAATAATCAGTAGGATCCTTATCATAGGTTCTGGCAGGAGTAACAACAACGTTGTTAACAATAACTTCAGATTCAAGAACCTTGAAAGTCATAGGTCCATTTTTCAACACACCCAAATATTTAGAATTTGTCACATCGAGAAACAATTCCATTTTGTTCTTCCACATGTCGTAGTTATCTTTATCAAACATCGGGATTTTCACAATAGCTTTTGAAGACATGATGAATTTTTAAGAGAGTTAAAAATTCGGTCTAGATTTTTAATTGAATAAAATAGGATCTTGATTTGTGCGTCAATCAACAAGCTCTGATGCCAATTGTTAGGTCCAATATATTTGTAGAAGGGGGGTTGAATACAAACAGTACTGTTTAATCGAAATTTGTCCGGATAAATTTAATTTATATTTTGACAAATTTGAGCGGAATTAAATAAAATAAAATTCAAGTTGAATATAAAATTATATTACCTTGAGGGGTTTGTTACAAATACAGTACAGAAATTATATCTAGTTAATAAAAACAAATTAGAAAATTCGACATGAATTTTTCTAGATTTGTTAATAAAAATCGAGATATAGATTAGGAGTAAAAACTCGCTAATAGTACAAGAGTATCAAGTAATCAAGTTCTATCGGATCAGATATTAAAAATAAGATGAACTTGATTTTCTATGAATTTTTCCAGCTCCTGCAGGTTGTGTTCTTGATGAGAGAGAAGAGAGAAAATTGCTTTCTTTGAATGTAATGTTCAATCTGTATGAATATGTGTCGCCTGTGTTTCTTCATATATTGTCTACTGCCTTTTTTTCTTTAATTAGAACTGTCAAGACAATCGGCAAGACAATCTGTTCTTCCAAGACAATCAATTTTGTACTGCCAAGACAATAGGCAATACAATCGGCAAGACAATCAGGTTCCATCAAGACAATCGGCAATACAATCAATTTTTGAGATATTTGTCTTGCTTTATCAATAATTATCAATCTGTCGGAAACTTTTCTTTTTGATCATCATCAAGACAATTTGATTTGAACTATCAAGACAATCGTCAAGACAATCAAATCAGATTTTTATTCTCCTTTTTTAAACCTGTCGGGTATAATTATCATCAAGACAATCGGTGATTGTCTTTCTTTTCTGAATTCCTTCTTCAAGACAATCAGAGATTGTCTTGCTAGTTCATTTTTCAGTTTTAAATTAAACTGATTAATAAATAATCATTTCAATTTAAACTTACTTAAATAATTATTCAGATTTAATTAATTTAATAATTAATTTAATTAACGAATTAATTCTTGATGAATTAATTTATTAATTAAATTGACTACTTGATTTAAATTAATTAAAGAAGAATAATTATATATATATCCTTGAATTGTCTCTTAATTCTTTTCTGAATCACTGAAAGTAATACAGGAATACCATTGAATATTCTGTTGACGTTCCATGCACGGTCTGGTTCATGAACGACTAACTTCATTGACTGTCCTTTAATTTTCACATTAAAATGTGATTCCTTTTTCTTCTCATCTCTTTCTCCTTCTTGTACTCCACTGTATTCTGTCTGAATCTGTCACTCTAGAAATCTCTGTCTTAAAAATAAATCCACTTCTTTGATGCTATACCGAGGCTTGATCAGCAAGCTGAGCTTCTTCCAGTGTAAAACATCAAAACTATAGATTGACTTTATGGTTTTTCTTCTGACAGATAGTATCTTCTGAGATTCCTGTTACAGTTAAAGTTATTTACTTATTACAATCTAAGCTTAAGTTGAGTTGAGTCCTCGAACTACAAATAGGCTGTGTCATATGCCTTTCATAATAGCCTGTGCTTTGCACGGGTTAAAGGCTAGTATTATTAATAAGTGAAATCGCGTTTTAATGGTACTTCCTTCTAGATTCGTGTCTCCTAGAATTATTGGAATTATGATGTAATGATGTTTCTTTTATTATAAACTACTGAGATACATAAATAACGTAGTTTTTTTTGTACATTTATCATTTTTAAAATTATTTTTTATGATAAATAAAATTTTTTTATAAAAATTAATAAAAAAAATAATTAATTTAAATAAAATATCTCGACCAGTGCAGATTATCATCTAGTCCTTAAACTAAAAACTAAAATTCAAAGACAAATCCAATCCTAAAAGAAAAAATTACATTTCAAAATTCAATAATTATTGCTACCATAATTCTTAGGATCCTAATGTGAAAAAGAAAATAAAATTAAATGCTAGAAATAAAGAACAACAAACTTAATATTTTTTCTTCATCATTTCTTCTAATTAAAGGAACACCCCCCCCCCCCCCAAATAATTTCGGGTTTTATCAAGCCCTTTAAAACTTATATATACATATTTTTGAAATTATTTAAAATATTACGTATTTTCAGATTTTTTCTATAAAATGTCGGCTTTTTATCCGGTTTTCAAAAAGTTCGAGCTTTATTTACATTTTTCCGAGTTTTGGGTTTTAACCGGGTTTTTCGGGTTTTTATCCGAGCATTCGGGTTTTGGGCCAGACCAAATTTAATGAAAAATATGAGGCCCGTATATAGTATGCGGGCTAGACCAAATCAGGTTGCGCTTTTTTCGAATCGAACTTTTCGAATTTTTTGGGGAACGAATTGGATTCGAGTTTAGGGATTTTTGAACATCTCTACGTGAACACAAAAGAAATTAGAAGTGTGTGTCTTTTTATTTTTGATTAATAAAAAAAGTTTCATTTTAACTAAATAGGGTCATGTTCAAATAGAAACTAAATTAGAATAGAAACTAGAAGGGATACCCAATACAAAAAATGTATAATAATCTATCCTCTATTCAGCAGAAAAAAAAAATAAAATTACTGTTTACTGCTGATGCCCTTAGAATAGATGAAATATAATTTATTTAGTGTTTGTTTCTAGTTTCTATTTTAAATTTGGTTTCTATTTGATCACTAGCCTCTATATATATATATATATATATATATATATATATATATATATATATATATATATATATATATATATATTCGAAACATAGTTTAGTAAAAGAAATGAGGAGATGTTGTGTGTGCATATATGTACAAGATGAAACCTTATTCTCGTTTCGTGAATGCTGAAACAAATAAATCTACAATATTATATTGAAATTATTAATACACAAATCTCTACTATTTAATTTCTAATTCTTTTTACTTATAAAAAAATGATTCTATCAAAAGAAAAGGCTTTGAAAAATAAAATGAATTATTAAAATTTAAAAATTCCAATATACCATGTTCCGGGAAAAAAAAAGAGTCAAATATACTGATATCTTCGGATAAATTAGATAGTATAAAGCAGCTATTTTTGTAATTTTATTCTCCGTACTCCCTGAATCACTCACACGACAGAATGAGAATGCTTGTTAAAATGAAGTACAGAATAATCACATTTTTATTTAATGACCTTTCATGCAATGTATACAAAAGAATTTATAAAACAGTAAATTATAAATGATACAACTATACATATAATGCAAATTTTCTATACGTGATCGGCCTCCTATCCTAACTACAAAGGAACAATCAGACTTTCCCTCCACAAACCTCCTTTGAATTTTTCCGTGCTGTCAAGGAGTGCTTAGTTGCTGTCTTGCTGACGATAACAAGAACCTACCTCAACTGCGCGGCAAGGTACTCGTTGGCAGCCAATAAATAAGCCAACGGGAAGCTTTGTATAGACTACTACTGTCAAGCCCAATCAATAGGCTATTGACATTATTGAATAAATAGCAAAAATAAGTTATATCTTTTCCATAGACAGTGTTTCGTCATCAGGTTTGGTGTTTATCGGACATTTAGAAGCATGCAGGCAATAATTGCATTTCCAGCGTTCATCATCTGGAATGTAAGTGGCGTCCCGTTCACCCTGCCAAAACTCAAGAGAGCACTTAATTTGACTTTTGACCCAGTCAGAATCAAATTCGAATTGGTCTTCACCAATCAACGAATGATCTTCCTGGAATTCATATCTGCACAAACAAAAGAAAAAAGGAACAAGTGTCATAAACTACTGCAAAAAATTACAAATGAAAGAAAGAGGAGATGCTAGCCACCTAAGTATGTCAGTAATGGTGCGTAACAGAGAAGGGCTTAGAAGGAATGAAGAAAAGATGTTAATACGCTAGAGTAAAAAAAAAAAAAAAAAACAGGGTTTATTGGTTCATCGATTTGCACAGAATGTAGTTCAAAAAGATGAAACATTTCCAATTATGCCCAAGCCTACACACCTTACGCTCACACCATATATGTGTGTGCGTGTGTATTATCATCTTATATTCATTTGTCTTTTAGAAACACATGACATAATTATCAAAAGATATAAACATATAAAATTTCAAACATTAGTCTTGCAATCACCTCAGAAGCATCTGCTCGTGGGCAAGAGGCAACATGGAACAGGTAGTTTGATGATATCGCAACAATTCATTAAGGGTCTGCATCAAAAGTCATTAAAACACAGTTTATAACAAAGACCACCAAATCAGAAAGCAAGAGTATAGGCATTTTCTTGCACTAATGTTCTGGCCTTCGAAACCCCAGCACATTTTTACCTGGGCAGGGAATCCTGACTTTGCAGTATTCTCCCTTATATCCTCACATAGGATGTGATTGGGATTCAGAGAAAAGAAATTCAGAAACTGTTTGTAGGGGAATCTGTCGGTAATCAAATTGTCCCACAAATATTTGTAGCACATTAACTGAAGCCTGCAAAAATGAATGACATGATTAGTTAAAAATCCTAACCATAACTCAGACAAAGGGATAGCTGGAGAGGTCATAGTAATATCCACACCTTCCATTTCTCCTCTGAGGATCTCTAGGAAACCCGGCCTGTGATCTTGTTTTAGTTTCCACCAATGTCAAATTCCTTTCAGTTCCTGCCAGAGGCATTCGAATTTCATCAATCACTCCCACCATCCATACACCATGTGCAAAGCCTATTCTGAAAAAACATGGATGGTTTATTAAAGTAGCTTTGATTGGATCTTAGCAAAAACACAATCATTGAGGGCTGTAAATGGCATGGGAACAACATTTTGTGGGAAGGACTAGTAAAACATCAGAAACTCAAATACAGGCATACAACAATGATTAACAATGGCCTCCCTGTTTCAGCAAATAAGTCGCATTCTTTATTTGACTGAATTGTGAGGATCTTACATGGGCAACTCTCGTGTCAATCCATCAAATAGTAACTGATTTACACCACGAATAAAATTCAAGACTTTTAAGGCCCATACGTCTTCATCTGTTTCGATCTGAACTTTTACTCTCCTTATAACCTGCACAAAGTACAGTACTAATCAGATAGCCTAAACAGAGAACATAAGGAGTAAGAAACTACCAAAGTAGTTATAATTTCCTTTTAGGGATTGTATAAAAGCTTTCATAGAAGAGTTGTGATCTTAATTGTTTAGACCACAGGCTTGGCATGGTACATGCTTGAAGCTTTAAGAGATGAAAAACAATGCTGCTAGAGTAATATTATGAATTGCACCTAAGTAAAATTCCCTAGTCTACTATGTTTGTTCACATATAAAAAAAGCATTCCTAGACCAATCAATTCTGAGCTCTAACTCCGTTGCCAACGTAGAACTCCAATCCAAAGGGCAGAAACCAATATTAGTCATTTTCAAGGTTATTGCTGATGCATGTGGTTTTAAATTCCGGGAATAAAGATTACATGGAAGCTACAGTCACACGCTTTGACAAGGATGGCAAATGAATTGATGTAGTTTAAATTACCTCTTTTTCAAGAACTTCATGACGAGCTTTACCAGCTTTCATAGCTTTACTTGCACTTGGTTTGCCATGATGAAAATTTAATTCTGTTTGTTTCTCACACCATTCCTGATATCAACAAGAAGCATAATACTTTAACATTTTGGTGAGTTAGCAGAGTATGAATATTTTTCAGTAACAATAACAATAATGCAGGTGGCGCAAGATGCAATATAGTATTCTTCCCTAATCATATAGTACCAGAAACTATGAATCATATTTTAAGATGAAACACAGAGTACTGATCAATGTTTTTATTGATTAGTAGTTGATAAAGATATAAAAGAAGCTAACTTGCACCAACTACACTTCACGGTTCACAGCATAGGATATATAATTTAGGATACTTTTAGCACTACTGGCTGCCAGAATGAGACATTAAGATTCTAATGAGGGATCTAAGAATGAAAATGTGCTATAACTATCAATCTTAAGTAATATGATCTTAAGTAATCTTAAGGTTTTAGATGAGCTAGTTACTTAACATGATATTAGAGCTAGGTTTAGGAGGGGTATCATGTTCGATTCCCTCCATCTGTTGCCTGGTTAACAACTGTAATAGTTCATCAAACCTAAAATCAAAAAGTATTGCAACTAACATCCCAATAACAATGCAACATCAAATTCCCCTATTAAAATTAAATCCTTTTAAAATTTCTCTAAACAATTCAAAATCAACAAAATCCAGCTAAATCATATATATGTTTCAAAATTTCAAATCTTAAATCACATAAAATTTAAGCAAACAACAAAAGAAAACATGATACCGAAGCGGTAATATCAGTAACAAACAAGCCTCTCTTCCTGCGAAACCGATGCAACAACGACTCATTCAATTTAAACCTCTTCTGCTGCTGTACATTCTTACCCCCATAATCTTCCATATCCGTACAAGATTTCAGCAAACCCCTTTTCGATAACACGGATATGGAATGAATAGACCTGGCGTTGTTTTTATGCAACTGAGTTGAGAACCGAGTTGAGGCAAAAGCCAAGGCCGATTCAATGAGTGCCATTTCTTCTTCGCTCACGATTTCGATTGGGATGTCAGGAGGAGGTGAAGAGATGGTTTGGGTTTGGAGAGATGAGGTGTTGGTGTTGGGTGAAGAGTGAGTTGGTGACTCGGGCGATTCCACGTACGTTTCTGACCGTTGCGTTTCCATCGGAGGGGGAGGTGCTTTCGGGTTGTGGGGAATTTTTAAGTATTTTATTCTCATTTTCCATTGACATTTTTAAGTCTTTTTTTTTAATTGCTAAATGCAGTAACAAAATGCTTCACGCAGTAATGTGATTTACAATTATATCCTTTCATTTTTCTCTGTGCACTATATTAAACACTTAATGCATCATTAATACATTGCTCTACTTATGATAAGATTATATAAGTTGATAGAAATGTAACTTTTGGTTTTAAAAAAAATCAATAACTTTTATTTAAGATTTTAATTTTTTATATTGAACGTAAAATAGGTTGTGATCTTGTTTTTTACATTTCACATTTTTACATAAAAATCACGAGTATAGTATAAATAATTAATAAACAACTAGTTGTTCCACCTGTATTTTAAAATCACAAATCATAACATATGTAATTTTTTTTTTCTTTAATTAATAACTTATTACACATCTTAATCACGTGCATACCAAATAACGAAAATAACTTAAAATGTAAAAACTGAGTTTTAATCCATTATTTTTGGTGACTATTCCTGTCATCCTATAGTATATAAGTACCAATATATAATTAGGGTATTACTCTAATATAAATCACTCTTAGTCTAGAAATTAGAAACTACATAAAAAAAATTAAATCGCGTCGGAATATAGCACATATGGTATGGAAACTAATTGTTGAAAGATGGAGAAAAATACGGTGAAGTCAGATTTCAAAAAAAAAAAAAACTCACCAATTTGCGGGAAAATCAAATTAAAAACGGAAGAGATTAGATAGGATTGTGTATATGAGGGTGTATTGGATTTGTGTATCGTACCCTAGCGGGACCATTAGATTAGAATGATCTAAGAATTAAGATTAGTTTCTAGTTTTTATTTTTAATTTTTGTTTCTATTTGATCACTTGAATATATAATTATATGTATGCTAATGATACATCTTAAAAATTACTTTGTTATTGTTTGAATGTTATTGAATAAGTATTTAAATTTATAGAAATTATCAAGAATATTATTTTTCTAATTTTTTAAAATTTTACTGTTTTCTGAAAATATTTGAAAAAATATGATTTGTAACCAAATAACCAAATGAAACTTATTTTTACGTTTTTTCTGGAAAAATAATGAAAGTCGCTTTTTTACATTTTGGTATTGATTTTGGTTCCATTTGATTTAATGGGCACAACTTGTTACGCTAGATATCACGCAACAAAAAAGGATTTCAATTACTAAATTTTTAAAGTTTTATTTGTGGTTGATGTCACATTGAGCCTATTTGGGTTAACTTAAAAAATGTTAAACTTACTCGTTTTAAGTGAAAGTGATAATTTTAATTTTAAGTTAGATGTATCTGTTTGGCTAATTTTATTTAAAGTAAATTTATTTTAAAAGAAATTGACTAAAAAATAGAAATTTATATTTTTTAACCATAATATAAAAATGTAAAATATAAATATATGTAAAGAGTATAATACGAGTTAAAAGGTGATTTAAATATATAAAAATTGATGTGAGAAAAAAAACAAGTTAAAAAAAGTACCTAAATGGTACTTCAATTTTTTGAACTAAAACTAACTTTAAATTGAAAATTTTAAGTGTATACAAACACATTAACTAGCCATTTAAAGTGAATTTGTGTAGCTTACCGATTGCAAATATTGTTACAAATTGCAAAACATATTGTTGAAAATATTTTTCAAAAAATCAATAATTTTTGCAAAGTATTTTTAAAAAACAGTTATTTTTACAAAAAAAATGAGTTTGGGTATTTATGAAAACAATCCTTAAACTTAATATTTGAAATATAATTTAGTTTTGTAACATAAAATTTGAAAATAATTTATTTATTTTGATAAAATAATATTTACACAAAGAATAATTTTTATCTAAAAGTTTTTATTATTTATATATTTATACTATCTGTTACTCCAATAAACATGAAACTCATGGAAAAAAACCAATATTTATCCTCGAACAAGTTGTCAGCGCATTGAAATCTGTAATCTATCACAGTTACAGGAGATTTGATGAAAAGTGTAATTGGTAATTGGTGCAAGGTCAAATGCATTTAATGGATAAAAGGACATTTAAGTAATTTCAGATTACTGCATGAAGCAATTTTTTACTGCATTTAGCAACACCCTTTTCGACCGGGACATTTTTAAATCTTACAAAGGAAGCAACTACAGTAAAACCTAGTTAAATTAATACTTGATTAATTAATAATATTACTAAGTTTTTTTCTTTTGAAAGTAATAATATCTTTAAGTTAATAATTTCTTTCGGTCCCAACTTGGACCGGTTCAAAAAATGATCAATTTCGATAAGATAATAAAATAATAAATTTTTTGAAAATCCAATAAATATATGGTTCCAATAATATTATAAATTAAAAAAAAAATTTATAATCACAAAAATATATGTATTACCCTTTTGTAATATATGATTTTAGGATTCTTAAAATTTGAATCTACTAGCTTAAAACCCGTGCGATGCACGGATTTCTTTAATATTATATGAATTTTTTTATTAGTTTAAATTAACTTTTTTAAAACATGAATTCTGGAGGCTTAAATTTTTATATGAGATGATTTGATAATAATTATATAAATGTTATCTTTGATATTTCTAGAAAAAGAGTGATTTTAGTTAGAAAATATAGAAAAGGTGATAGGTTTTAGTTGAAAAAGGTAATCGGTTAATTATTAGTATATTATTATTTTTTTTATTAAATAAAATGCTCGTGATATGATTAAAAAAAAAAGAAATTAGTTAGAGAAAATCAAAAAAGGTAACATGTTCTAGATGAGAAAGGTAATTGATTAGTTTATAGTAATTATAATTTAATTATGTTATTTTATTAAATATAATTGCTCGTAATATTTTTAGAAAAGAAGAAATTAATATTGTCCGTGATATCTATTATATATATAATGCCACAACATGTACCATTTTAATCCATCTAAAATTACTATTTTGACCCTCTACATTCATTAATACACATCAATTAAAATTCGTATTTAATATGTGCATTCATATATATACATCATTTAATATTATCTACTTAATTATAACACTTTCGTTACATTGCAATTAACTAAGCATTCGAAGAAGTTTGTACCTCCTTCAGATTGCTAACTACTTATTTTTGCTATGGAATAAATTAATTTTGTATCTGTAATTTAGTATTTTTACTTTATAGAAATGTGTCTAATACTATATTTTTTTATACTTTCTTGGCTTTGGTGCATTACTTGACATTCTGTAATATCAAATACAACAAATACATGACTCTAAGCACCTTGGAAAAATAAATGGTACATTTGAATGTTTTAATCAAAATGGAAGATCTTGAAAAGGGGACAAAATAAACGTTGGTTAAAAAAGAATACGATAAACTAAAAAGAATTTTAATCAGCAAAATATCAATTGCTAATATTAATATCAAAACGTAACGAGAAAAACTGCAATACCGATTATAAAATAGAGCAATCCCGTGCCTTGCACGGGATTTGAAGCTAGTTTCTATTAAAAGAGGGATTTTAGTTAAAAAATATAGAAAAGATGATACGTTTTAGTTGAAAAAGGTAATCGGTTAATTATTAATATTATAATATTATTATTTTATTGTATTATATAGACCACCCGTGATATAATTGGAAAATAGATATTTTAGTTAGTGAAAATAGAAAGGTAAGTGAAAATTAAAAAGATGACATGATTTATGTAAAAAAGGTAATTGATTAGTTTATAGTAATTAAATTTAATTATGTTATTTTACTAAATAAAATTACTCTTTCTTTTTAGAAAATGAGAAATTAATGTTGCCCGTGATATTTCAAGAAAAAAAGGAATTTAATCAGAAAATATAGAAAAGATGATACATTTTAGCTGAAAAGGTAATCGAATAATTATTAGTATTATAATATTATTATTTTATTTTTATTAAATAGAAACTCCCATGATATAATTGGAAAAAGAGATGTTTTAGTAAAAGAAAAAAGGTAACGTGTTTTGGCTGAAAAAGGTAGTCGTCCATGATATAACTGGAAAAGGAGAGATTTTAGTTAGAGAAAAGAGAAAAGATAACGTGTTTTGGCTAAAAAAGGTAATTAGTTAATACTAATCATAATGTAATTATGTTATTTTATTAAACAAAATTCCCGTGATATAATGGAAAAAGAGAGGTTTTAGTAAAAGAAAATAAAAAAGGTAACGTGTTTTGGTTGAAAAGGGTAACCGTCCATGATATAATTGGAAAAAGAGAGATTTTAGTTAGGGAAAAGAGAAAAGGTAACGTGTTTTTGCTGAAAAAGGTAATTGATTAGTTAATATTAATCATAATTTAATTATGTTATTTTATTAAATAAAATTGTTTGTAGTGTTTTTAAAAAAGGAGAAATTTTAGTTAGATAAAATGTAAAAGATATTTTATTTTCAGGTTATTGAAAAATAGAAAAGGTAATATGTTTAACATGAAAAAGGAAATTGATTAATAATGGAGAAATTTTAGTTAGATAAAATATAAAAGATATTGTATTTTACCTGAAAAGAAAATTATTTAGTTATTGAAAAATAGAAAAGATAATATGTTTAACCTGAAAAAGGAAATTGATTAGTTAGTAGGATGGATTTTATCTGAGTAAGGGTAAATAAGTAAAATCAACATATACCGTACCGACCGACCGACCGACCAACCAACCAAACTTTTAATGTTTCGGCTTTTATATAATAGTATAGATATGAAACTCATCTTTAACCATCTTTCTTGCATTCAAAAGTTCGAATGTGGTATTCTCGTAAAACATTAAAAAAGTTATTAGTCAATTTTTTTTATGTCTTGGATGCTTTAAAAAATGTTGTTTTATCCTTGATATTATCCAAATATACATGAATATTTACTTTAATTTTCGTAAATACTCATTAAATTTGTAAACAGTATATATTGAATTAATTGAATTAAGTATAAAATATAAATTGTACAATTCATTCTATTTAAATGTATATAATTGAAAATTAATTTCTTTATATCAAAAATTCTCTTTAAATTAATAATTATTAATTTATCGATTAATTAATACATTTCTAAATTAATAGAATTCTCCGGTCACAACTATATTAATTTATAGAGATTTTACTGTAATATCAATCCTACATATACTTTTAGCAACAAAAAACAAAATTATTTGTGGCTTTAATTTGTTATAGTTATTGTAACACCGCAAATCGGGGGTCAGGGATTTGGTCGTCACGCGGAAATCCTCAATAAAAAATCACCTGTTTATCAATATCAAACCATTTGTAGTCACTTACTAACAGAAATACAACAATTGAGACCCCAACTACCAAGCATCTTTTGGGTTATGGCTAGAAACAAGAACTAAAATCCTTACATTACTCGATTCATTACAGCCATTCAATTACATCACATCGTGTATTACAAATCCTATACTACTAATATAGCTTCGATGAGAAGTACACCAGCAACTAGTGCTATCCTGTACAAAGTAATATAATTATTACACATCAATATGATTACATATAACTTACTCCAGCTATAGATTTTCTGGATCACATCGTCTTCATAAGGGCATACTACCTGCTTCTTCCGAGCTATGCATATAAGCATCATCCGCCTACCTTTCTCTGAAAGGTTAATATTTAAAACAAACAAGTATGAGCGAAAGAATTGCCCAGCAAGTATTAATAGAGTTTAACAATATATAATCCAATATACACAGGGGTTTTAAAATCCAACAATACTTAACATCATTTCCGAAACATTTATAACTATGAAACTTCAATAAGGAAAATATGACGTTTAACGCAACATCCATTGAACAGATAAGTTTATAATAACCATAGCAATCCTCATATCTTAGCGAAATAGTATACACTACAGTATTGCTAATCTTTTAGAAAGCTTTTCGAAATACGCAGTTCAATATGCTGCTAAGACAGTTGTTTATCATCGTATACAAACCAAACCATTAGAAGGTTTCATTTTAGTATTTCTCAAATCTGAAGGTATATACGTATAAGTATGTCATTTTCATCAATCACCCCACAGATCAACATCATGCACCGGGTATAAGTTCTTTAACCACTTGATAAATCTAAACTCAGAAATAACTGATAGGAAGCGAGTCAAAGCTCTTAAAGCAAAACATTTGAGACTTGACATCAATAACCGATGAACCATCTTTCATCTTTTGAATAATTGCAAAAGTGCACAAACGTGTGCCATTATTGTTAGAATATTCTTCAAGTTCTAGATACTGCATAAATTCATCATCATCTTTCATAATTGAAAACAACACTATCGGCAACTTGGCACTTAGGCCCAAGAAACAGTGTTTGTGTGTTTTTTCAAAGTGGAGGATGGGACTTAAAGAAAACATAAAAACCTGACAAGGATTGACGATGATCAGTCGCCACATCCAAGTCCAATAATCCGCGGGTCTTCTCTACCGGTAGAAGGATAGAAACTACATCCGTAACTATACTCGGGTGAAAACTACATCCGTAATAACCCTCGATGAAAACTACATCCGTAATCATCCTTCGGAAACACCTGGGCCGGAATAATAATTGATGGACCGCCTGGCTCACGGCCGCTTACACATCCCGGGAATCGTTCGTCAATGATTCCCACACTTGCCAGAGTCCCTTTTTCTTTTTCTTTCAAAACTTGTTTTGATTGAAAACCGAGTAGTTGAGGTCCGACATCAGTCGACCGATAATTCTTGAAAAATGTGCAAGGAAGTAAAACCAGACCGGGGTTTTCGAAAATATTTGAGTTCGAAAGAGTTCGAGTATAGGTATACACTTATACTTATATCAATCCCGACACAGGGTTTTGTGTTCACATGTGGAAAATGGTACGCATAAAGCTTGTATCACAACAGGGTAATTCCATATATATATGAGTTCTTGAAAAGTAACTTACCTAGATAGAATCCAAATATAATATTTTAAATGACTATGAAAGTCCTTAGACATCCTTTGAATAGTGTTTTATAATCTTCAGAACACTCAAAGTATTTAATAAATATTTGACTAATATGTAACAAATAATAAATATTCGATAATCCCATTTTAAAAGGATACTCAAAATAATATTCATTTATTAAATAGTATTCAAATAACATTTACTATTAATACTGAAATATTTAATAACCTCAAAACACCCAAATACAACTCTTGGAATGTTTCTAATAAAAATCAAGACACAATCTCCCCGGCAGTCTCCAAACTTTAGCCACTTTATCAAATAACTACTACTGACTCTCGGTCAGTAAGGAATAATTAATAAGCCTGAAAATCCTTTTTCTCTTTCTCCCTTATTGTTAATGAATATTATAATTAATATTCATCAATTTAAATAATCATTCAAATAACATATATCGATATCAATCTAGCTGTTTTAAGCTGAAAATAACCAATTTATAACCATTGGAATATCTTTAATCCGTATTGAAAATAAACTATCTTCGTTAAATAATATACTAGATAGAATCACTCCATTAAGTTATTTTATTATTTCTCCGGGACAAAGTGATTTTAAGAAAGCGTTTTGAAAACGATATTCATCTAATTAAATAAATTTAATTAGGCGAATGAGGTTTATTTAATTAGCGAATGCTTTCAGAAGTATCTATTAATTAAATAAACACTGGTTTATTGGTGATGTTGCCTTTAGGTTAGTTATTGCGAAATTCTTTTAAAAGCTTTGCCCGGGTTTTCGAAAACATACAATACAAAATAGCCCCGACACGCGGCTAAGTTCTAAAACTCAATCCATGCTCTACCCTCTGAGCCTCTCTTATTCTGATACATAATTACATACCACATAACATATAGTCCACTACCATAGTACGAAAAGTTTATAGATATATATATATATATACCGTATAAATCAAGATATAGAGCCATAAAAATATCACTGCCCGTCAACAGTATTATAAGCCACGGGTACACGAGCAGAATTTAATATTGTTGGCAAAACCAGGAATACAATGATTTGGAAGAAGAAGTACAAGGTTGGAAAACTCGCGATTGTGGATTGAAAACTTATTTAACACATTTCATATATTTAACATAAATATACTCTGAACAATAGAGTATGCATAGTAAACTTGCCTCTGGTCCTTAGCAGAAAATAGAAATCGCGGACAAATCCTTCGTACCTCGTCCAAGCAATTCCATGGACCTTACCTGACGTCTCGATCTTCCCTTTTGGATGCACGTCGCTCCAATTTGATTACGCCCTAATAGTACTGAAATGGTTACGAGTATGTTAGGTCCGATAAGATTGTAGAAGGGGGGGTTGAATACAATCTTTACCTTTTTATCGAAATTTGTCCTTTAAATTAAATTTGATAAAGACAAATTTATCTGCGGAATTATTTTAACACAATTTTTCAAGTTGAATATAACTGTATATTAACTTGATGTGGTGTTACAAAATCAGTATAACAACTTATCAAGAAGTTAATAACTAATTAGAAAATTCGACATGAACTTTTCTAATTTAGTTAATAATAATCAAGATAAGAACTAGGAAACTTAATTCGCTAGTAGTACAAGAATCACAAATAAACAAGTTCTATCGGATAGAATATCACAAAGATGAAGAACTTGAATTTCTGGGAATTGTTTAAGCTTTGGTGTTCTTGGTGTTCTTGAGAGAGAGAATTCTGGTCTTGATGAAATGTTTTCTGCTGTGTTTTCTCCGTTATGACTTAATCTGGTCTGTTCTGTTCTTTTATATCAGTAACAGGTCTTGATGGCTTTCTGTAGGATATTTAACTGCTCCAACATGACTTAAACAGCTTCCAAGACTTGATTTTCATTCATTAAGACTTACACAAACCTCCATTAAGACCTAAAATGTGTCGGTAAGACTTACCAGAATTTCGGTAAGACTTACAACAGCTGGCAGAGGTCGGTAGGACTTAAATCAGGTCGGTAAGACTTAATCCTGAAAAGGCTTCTATCGGTAAGACTTAAAATAAGTCATACCGAATTTTTCATCCTCCAAGACTTAATCATTTTTCTTTCTTTAAGTCTTATTGATCCATTTAATTAGTTAATGATTAACTAATTCATATTTAATTGATACAATAATTAATTTAATTAATAAATTAATTCTACCAGAATTAATTCATTTAATTAAATCAACTAAATTAATTTATATCAATTATAAATGAATTTAATTAAATCAATAAATAATTAATTTAATTCTTACAAACCACTAAAGGTAGTAAAGAATTACCACTGATTTGTGTTGACGTTCGATGTACTGTCTGGTTCATGAACGACTAACTTCAATGATGCTTCTTCACTTTTGACTTTAGGTTGTGGTTTGTTTCTTCTCTCAATTCTCTTGTACTGTAACTGATCTTCAAACTATCACTCGAAAAATCTCTGTCACTGTTCAAATGAATCCATTAACTTCAATGCTGTACTGGGGCTTGATCGTCTTCCAGTGTATGACATCAAAACTATAGATTGACTTTTCTTCTTTCTTCTGATAGATAATACTTCTTGAGATTCCTGTGACAGTTCATATGTATATTTACTTATTACAATTTGGTTTAAGTTGAATAGGATCCTCTAACTACAAATAGGCTGAGTCATATGCCTTTCAGAGTACGTGTCAGTCCTCCCTCGTATCTCGAGTAGTCCCGACTCAGAGTTACTACTAAGTCACTTATAGAAAAACTATAGGCGTCTTCCCCATAGTTAACTATTCTAATACCACTTAATGCACATAACACATTTATATCCATTTAATAGACTTAAACCAATTTAATATACAATTAATCCTCAAAGCATCATTGATCCTCAATACCATTTTTAATACTTAACTTAGCACATAAATCCTCGATACAACAATTAATCCTCAAATCAACCACTTAACACATAAACACATAATCAGTTAACATCCACTTCATGCCTCTAGACCACGGAAATTTAATAAATTTAATATAATTAATCGCAGGGGATTTTCAGAAAATTTCGGCATGAAGTATTCGTTTATCGGACTATGGGCACAGCCCCTCAAATACAATACAACCCTGTTTTAGCAAAAATAAAGCTGCCTCAACTTGCAGCAACATAAAATAAACACACAAGAACGTATCCGCCCTGACATGCGGCACATAGCACATAATGATTTATATTACACTACTACTTACGCTACACCAATGATCGTATTTCTCACGTATTTTAATGATACACGTGACAATCAATCATTGATGTTCGTAAGCCCTAGGGAACAACCCCTAGCACTAAGTATTACTTACGCTATATCGATGATCCCACCACTCAAGTATATTAATTATACCCGTGATAGCTAATCATGGATATTCGTAAGCCCTAGGGATTAGTCGAAAAGAATTTGTTAGGAATATGTTGTACTTGATGATAACTTCACAATCAATCAAATTGTATAAGGTTTTGTAGCTGTCAACGGATGGGGATTTATAACTCTATCCGTTGACAGGTAGCTCATCAACGGATGAGGTTTTGTAGCATACTGCAGTATCTCTATGTTATCAGTTGATAGTGTTTTTATCCACAGTCATGTTGACCACCAACGGATAGGCAGAATAGGGTAGCCAATTGTAAATAAGCTATGCTATGTAATTCTGTCTAAGTGAAAGTGTATCAACAGATGAAGACAAAACTCTATCAACGGATACAACTCAAATCCACTCTATCAACGGATACAGCTCAAGTCTCAATATCAACGGATACAGCTCAATACATCATCAACGGATGTCAGTGTACAATATCAACGGATAATCATTGACACTGTCTTCTATGATAAGCTGGGGATTAGCAGTTGATAAGGACATGTTTGACTGACAGATCACATGGGTTGATAGTAGATACAAAAAGCAGTATGGCAGCCATACTTTGGAAACACAGAAGAAAGAAGCATTCCGTTTACACTATGAATACAAGAAAGGTGCAGGAGACATGTCTGAACACAAGGACAACCTTTCGGCTACATGTGTATTTGGAGTGTAGTAGCAAGTCAACTAGAATTAGATTAATATTATCTTATTCCAATAGTACTTGTAAAACTTGGGATTTATAACCAAGTGTAGCCACTCTTTGTAGACTAAGAAAACAGATACATTTTGCTTAGGGTTTCTATTGAATATTCTTAGAAAGCAAAGAGTTGTAAAACAGAAGCTGTGTACTTTTGTATCACAGAATTTTCTTCGAATAAAAGCTTCAGGTGGTGCATTTAACCACCTGATTTTTATGTGTTTGTGCATTAATCTTTTTACAGCAATTATCTAATTATAGATTTCTGGAGTTCTTATCAGAAATTTATAAATATCAAGAATTGTATTCAACCCCCCCTTCTACAATTATACAAGTGTGTAATCTGGGAATAACAATTGGTATCAGAGCAAGCTTCTAACATATTTGAAGTTTAAAGATCAACACACTTCCAACATGTCTAAGAAGGATTATGGAGTAAAGATTCCAGTTCTTGATAGAGAAAATTACTTTCACTGGAAAGTAAAAATGCGTCTACATCTCTCGTCTATTGATGAGGGTTTTGTGGATTGCATTGACAAGGGTCCTCACGTTCCAATGAAGACTGCAACAAGAGTTGGCATGGCTGAAGGTGTGCCTGACACTCTCATTCCCAAACCTGTTTCTGAGTGGAGTCTTGAAGATATTACAGAAGTCCACAAAGACCAAAAGACCATGAATATTCTGTTCAATGGTCTAGAAACAGACATGGTTGACAATGTTATTAACTGTACTACCGCCAAGGAAGTATGGGACACTGTTCAAACCCTTTGTGAAGGAACAGAACAGGTAAGAATTGCAACTACTAATCCAACAGTATGAACATTTTCACTTTAAGAGTGGAGAAACATTGAATGATACATTTAGTAGGTTTCAAAAGCTACTAAATGGTTTGAAACTGTATGGAAGAATCTATCAAGTTAAAGATTCTAATCTCAAATTTCTGAGATCACTGCCCAAGGAATGGAAGCCAATGACTGTTTCTCTAAGAAACACTCAAGAGTACAAGACATTTACTCTTGAAAGGCTCTATGGAACTTTAAAGACCTATGAGCTGGAAATGGAGCAGGATGAAGAGATTGAGAAGTCTCAAAAGAAAAGTGGGTCAGTTGCACTTGTCGCCAACTTGGAGCAAAAGGAGGAAAGGACAGAAACTGCTAGTTCTACACCAAACAGGGAGGTTTGTAAAGGTATAGCAGAATCAAGCAGGAGCAAGGAAAAGGTGTCTGAGAAATTGAATGTTCTTCAGCAGGATGAATTGGATGAGATAGATGAGCACTTAGCTTTTCTATCTAGGAGATTCTCTAAGCTGAAATTCAAGAGAAACTCTGGGGTGGCCAAGCCATTTAACAAGGATTTCTCCACAAGCAACTATGTGGATAAATCCAAAATTAAATGCTACAATTGTGGAATTGCTGGTCACATGATAAGTGAATGCAGGAAACCTAGATCTGAGAATAAGGGAAAGTCAACTGAGGCTGTTGACTATAAGAAGAAATATTTTGATCTTCTCAGGTAGAAAGGAAAGGCATTCTTGACCCAAGAGTATGACTGGGCTGTTCATGACAATCATTCTGATGATGATGTTGAGTTAGTCAACCTTGCTTTAATGGCTGATTCTGGAGAGCAGGAAGCAAGTTCAGCTAGCAATCAGGTATTTTCTACTAATCTCTCTGAGCTCACCAAAGAGGAATGCAATAGTGTTATAGATGAAATGTCTACTGAACTATATCACTTAAGTGTTACTCTTAAATCACTTACTAAAGAGAACAATAGGATTAAAGAGTCTAATATGTTTTTAAGTGATAGAAATGCTGCTCTAGAAACTCAATTTCTAGAATTTGAGAAAATGAGAGTTGATTGCAATAATGCTAAAAGTGAACTTGAAGCTGTGTTAAAAAGAGAACTGATTTTAAAAGACCAGCTTGAAAAAGAACAAGGGATAATTGCTAAATTTCAAAGTTGTAGGAATATTTCTCAAAACATAATAGAAGTTCAGGGAATAGAATCGTTTGTGAAGGATACCTGGACTCAAAAGAAAAAGGAGCTAGAACCTGGCCTTGAGGATCTAGAGACTATTTTTGAATCAACGGATAGTGATCATCCGTTGACAGATGAACCGTCAACGGATGAGAGGTATCCGTCGACTAACAAAAAGTTTGTTAGTAAGAAGGAACTCAGGAAACTGGATATCAAGTATGGTCCAGTCAACAAGAATTTTGTTAGTGGTGAGTGCAGCAAAACCAAATCCAGTGGGAAGGCTAAGGCAGGTGATTTACACAACAAAAAGGCTGTTGGTAAATCAGATAATGAAAAGGTAGAAATTGAGGATAAAAAGAAAAGGAACAGAAATGGTAAGATAGGCATCAACAAGAAAAACAATTACTCTCCTGACAAGTTTGCTCCTAGGAAAACTTGTAGTAATTGTAATAGTGTCAATCATCTATCTTCTAATTGCAAGATTATCAACAAGGCTCCTGTTCATGTACCTCAACCAATGCCATGTATGCATGCAATGCCTGTTATGCATGGTCTGTATCAAAATGCTAGTTTTTCAAATCCATATGTGAACATGCCATATGTGTCTAATCCTTACTTTCAATCTATGAATGTGCCACAAATGTCATGGTACATACCTAACATGAATAACATGTATGCCAATTTTCCACACATGCATGCATCAAATATTCATGCAAATGAGCATTTGTCAAACCCCATCACTCAAGCATCTACACCTAAGTTGAAGAATGCTAAGAGTGCAAAGTCAAAGGCTAACAAGAAAGGACCCAAGGAAGCTTGGGTACCAAAATCAACTTGATTTGTTTTTGAAATGTGTGCAGGGAAACAGAAGGAATCTATGGTACCTAAACAGTGGATGCTCTAGGCACATGACAGGAGATTCAAACCTGCTCACAGAGTTCAAGGAAGGAGCTGGCCCTAGAATTACCTTTGGAGATGACAGCAAAGGATATACTAAGGGATATGGCCTGATTTCAAAAGACAATGTCATCATTGAAGAAGTGGCTTTAGTTGAAGGTTTGAAGCACAATTTGCTGAGTGTCAGTCAGATTTGTGGCAAAGACTATGAAGTAAAGTTCACAAAAGAAGCCTGTGTTGTTTTTGCCAAGGAAGACAACAATGTGGTATTGACAGGCTTTAGAAAAGGAAATGTTTACATAGCTGGCTTCAATTCAGCATGCTCAGAATCCATTACTTGTCTCTTCAGCAAAGCAAGTAAGGATGAGAGTTGGCTATGGCATAAGAAACTGTCACATTTGAATTTTAAAGTTATGAATGATTTGGTAAGAAAGGATCTTGCTAGAGGAATCCCTCAATTGGAGTTTGTCAGAGATGGACTGTGTGATGCCTGCCAATTAGGGAAACAAAAGAAATCATCCTTCAAAAGCAAGACAGAGTCATCCATTGTTAAGCCTCTTCAATTGCTGCATATGGACTTATTTGGTCCAGTAAATGTCATGTCTATTTCAAAGAAGAAATACTGTCTGGTGATTGTAGATGATTTTTCTAAGTTCACATGGACCTTCTTCCTGCACTCCAAGGATTGTGCAAGTGAAATCATCATCAATCACCTCAGAATACTAAACAATGGTTCTGAAGACAGAGTACAAAGAATCAGGAGTGACAATGGTACTGAATTCAAGAATTCCACAATGAAGATTTTCTGTGAAGAGAATGTAATTGTCCATGAGTTTTCTGCTGCCAGAACACCTCAACAAAATGGGGTTGTTGAAAGGAAAAACAGAACTCTCATTGAAGCAGCTAGAACAATGTTAAGTGAATCAAGGTTACCAACATATTTCTGGGCTGAAGCTGTCAACACAGCATGCTTTACTCAGAATATTTCCTTGGTCAATCAAGCTAGAGGAATGACTCCTTATCAGTTATTAACCAACACGAAACCAACTTTAGCTTTCCTACATGTCTTTGGATGTAAGTGTTTTGTGCTAAGGAATCATGGAGATAACTTGGGCAAATTTGAAGCAAAGGCAGATGAAGCTATTTTCGTTGGATATGCAGCAGGGAAAGCCTACAAGGTCTACAATCTAAGAACCAACATTGTTATGGAATCTGTACATGTTGTGCTTGATGATCAAAAGATTCTAGGCCTAAATGATGAAGGTTCCCATGAAAAGTTGGAATTTGAGAATGAAGGTGAAGGAAGAATGTACTATGATGATGATGAGGACAATGAAGATCATGACCACAGAGATCCACCTAGAGCTGTTATACCAACTAGAAGTGATGCTTACACTGAAAATGAAGCATCCGTTGACAGTCATTCTGCAACATCCGTTGACACTATTAGAGATGCATCCGTTGACAGAGATTCTCAAGCATCCGTCGACAGGCAAAATGATGCATCCATTGACAGTCAACTTCATAATTCAACAAGGACAACAAACTCAGGGGGAGTTTCTCAAGGTCAAAATTCAATGCTAAATCAACATGATCATGCTCATGGAAATGAAGCAACCTCATCAAGATCAAACCTTCCACCTGCAAGAAAATGGACTAGAGATCATCCATTTGAGTTAATCATTGGTGAATCAAATTCAAGAGTCCAAACTAGAAGGGCCACTCAAGCAGAATGTCTCTACAGTAGCTTCCTGTCTCAAGAGGAACCTAAGAAAGTGGAAGATGCCCTTCTAGATCCAGATTGGGTGTTAGCAATGCAAGAAGAGCTAAACCAATTTGAAAGAAATAAAGTATGGAAACTTGTGCCCAAACCTGATGATAGAAGTGTCATAGGTACTAAATGGGTTCTCAAGAAAAAGATAGATGAAAATGGCATAATTGTGAGGAATAAAGCTAGATTAGTGGCAAAAGGCTACTCTCAAGAAGAAGGAATAGATTTTGATGAAACTTTTGCTCCATTGGCAAGACTTGAGGCAATAAGAATCTTTCTAGCCTATGCAGCACATGCCAATTTCAAAGTCTATCAGATGGATGTCAAAAGTGCCTTTCTAAATGGGGAACTGGAAGAAGAGGTCTATGTCCATCAACCTCCTGGCTTTGAGGATCCAGAATTTCCAGGATATGTATATCTTCTCATGAAAGCACTTTATGGTTTGAAGCAAGCACCAAGAGCCTGGTATGACACTTTATCTCAATTTCTTTTAGAGAACCACTTCACTAGAGGTACAGTAGATAAAACCTTATTTCATAGGAATATTAATGGCTCTTCAATACTTGTTCAAATCTATGTAGATGATATTATTTTTGGGTCTACAGATGAGAAGCTTTGCAAAACGTTTGCCAAACTTATGCAAAGTAGGTATGAAATGAGCATGATGGGTGAATTAACTTACTTTCTTGGCCTACAAGTAAAGCAAGTTAATGAGGGCATTTTCATAAGTCAAACAAAATATATTTATGATCTCTTAAAGAAATTTGACTTAATGGATTGTACATCTGCAAAAACACCTATGGCCACTGCAACTAAGCTTGAGTTGAATACTAAGGAAAAGTCTGTGGACATCTCAAGCTATAGAGGCATGGTAGGTTCACTTCTATACCTAACAGCTAGTAGACCTGATATAATGTTTTCTACTTGTCTTTGTGCTAGATTTCAAGCTGACCCTAGAGAGTCTCACTTAATAGCTATTAAAAGAATCTTCAGGTATCTCAAGGGAACACCAAACCTTGGCATTTGGTACCCAAGAGAATCTTGTTTTGATCTAACTGGCTATTCAGATGCAGATTATGTAGGTTGCAGAGTTGATAAGAAAAGTACTACAGGTTCCTGTCAATTTCTAGGAAACAGGCTTGTTTCATGGTTCAGTAAGAAACAAAACTCAGTCTCCACTTTTACAGCTGAAGCTAAGTACATTGCTGCTGGAAGCTGTTGTGCACAGATTCTATGGATGAGAAATCAACTCATTGACTATGGTCTAAAAGTTGAGAAGATTCCAATTTTCTGTGACAACACAAGTGCTATTGCCATCACAGGGAATCCAGTGCAGCATTCGAGAACCAAGCACATTGACATCAAATACCACTTCATTAGAGAACATGTGATGAATGGTACAGTAGAAATGCATTTTGTGCCAAGTGAAATGCAGCTTGCAGATATCTTCACCAAGCCTCTTGATGAATCCACATTCACAAGATTGGTAGGTGAGCTAGGTATGATTAACTTGTCATAATTCCTAGTGATATTTGATTTCACTGCATTGCAGCTAGGAATGTGTTTTGATTTTCTTGAGAATTAAAAACTCTCAGAAAATTTGTTTTGTCTTTAGAAATTTTGTCCAAGGCAAAATTATCTTATCAACGGATATCCTTTATCCGTTGATAGCATAAACACATTTCTAGATTTTTGTGTATCAACGGATAACAGCTTATCCACGTCATCAACGGATAAACTGTTTCTCAAGCGTTCAATCCATATCCGTTAATATACATATTTTCTTTTAAATATAACCGTTGGTAAACGTGTATCTATATATGACTGGTTATATTTACTTTCTTTTATTATTTGACAGTTACTTTTGACCAATGAGTAATTACTTTTAATTATTTCATTTTCAATTCTTGAAAAGTATAAAAGGCTGTCTTGTGCTCTCACATCTCACTTTTATCGACTTTCAAGATTCTCTTAAGTAAACTACATCTTCTTCTTCACAAAAACTCTCTGCAACAAAAGTTCAAACTCTTCAATGGCGCCTATTATTAAGATGATGTCTTCCACTGGGTTCACCTATGAGAAGAACAATTTCGCTGCCTATGTCGATACAGTGAATGCCCCAGAAGCTTATCACACCATGATGAATTTTGTGAAGAATTGTAAACTTTCGTATGCTATGACTGCCACCACTCCTGTAATCCACGAAGTAATCGAAGAGGTGTGGGCATCTGCTGAGTAAAATGGCACAAATGGTACAATTGCTTTTTCTCTAAAGGGTAAAAACTATGTAGTTAACTCTGATGTGATAATTGCCTGTTTAAAATTGCCTGAGAATAACTGTCTGAAAGTACCCACTGATGCTGAAATAGTTGTCATGCTTAATTCCATAAATTATGCCCTTAGTACTGATAATTTAGGAAAAATTGCTAGGAAAGGGATGGTTAAAGAATGGAGTTTTTTTTGTGATGCCTTCATTAAAACTTTTTCAGGCAAAATTAGTAACTTTGATGCTGTTACCCATTCCATGCTAGTTATGCTGTGTATGCTTCTAACTGATAAATTCTATAACTTTGGCACACTAGTCATGTATGAGATAGCAGCAAAATTAGGTAAAAAGGAAACTAGGGGCAAGAATATCTATTTTGCTAGATTTTTGATGCTCTTAGCACTGCATGTATCTGAGAAAAAGCTATCCATTGCTAACCCGGATAGCAAGTTCACATGTGTAACACCCCTAAATCCGGGGTCAGGGATCTGGTCGTTACCGTCTCAATTCCCATCCACAGTTCAACATAAATATTAAATTACAACCTTGTGACCCAAAACAATAACATAAAACACACCCGTTATAGTCCCAGAGATGAAATCAGAGTAACAACCAAATTTTATTAAACACATTATGAGTTCTTACAACCCAAGAGAATTTTAATATAAATACATACTCTTTGCCATCCATTTATATTAGTCATACTAGACTATATACTTGGTACTGAAAGAATAAATCTATCCTACCAATAGCTTTCTCTTCGGCTCTGGTAGTCTCATCGTCCTCGCCAGCATCGAGTGCGCCTTGTGCGAGTCATCTGGTCTAGCTGTTGTTGTGATATAATAATAAAGCAAGGGTGAGCAATAGCCCACCAACAATAATATTTAACTGAACGATAATATATAACAGTTCAAAAGTATCTTTCAAACCATATGCCATGCATTCACGGAAATGATGCCAGTATAATATGAACGATGAAGTTACCAGGTAACTCAAAATGTAAATATATGAGGGAATATCTGCTTTGTCGAAAATAAGCAAGATATTATAAAGAGGAACTTGTAAGGAAAATATTGCAATTCCAGTTACGAACACTTTTCCAGCTCTGCCAACAGTAATCATGTTGCAGGAAATAAATAAGTTTGGATGATGAACCAATGATGGAGTATTCACCGCGCCCGCTGTTCCAATCTTGATGATCAGTCAAGATCGTACAGCTCAAATTAGATTTACTACCGGTAGAAGGAAGAATTGACGGCTTTACTTGTCTACCGCCTTACTAGCTCTCCCAGGCCAACGGTTGGGCCAAAGGGGATGGACCGGCGCTACTCGGCCTCTTACACGACTCCTAGTTCCAATAGAATTCATGATTCTGAATGTAACGTTCGTCCCCCTTTCCCCAAGTATAATACTTGTTGATAAGACTCTACAAAGTAGTCGTATCTAGTTGGAAAGGAAAATTCACCAATAACTTCCAAGCTATTGCTTGGTAACGAACATCAACTTGTTCCAACAATCTTACCCCTCGAAAGATGAGAAGGTAAACACAGACTTAATGAGTCCATAGCAACCAAGTTGCGAGTGAAGAGGATAAATTATGACCGGGAAGTCAACAAGATAAATAACATTGCTCAAGTAGGTTCCCCTATAATATGGAAGTTTGAGCGAGCATTTAAATCCTTTTAAGATAGATTTAAATGAAAAAGAAAGAGTTGGGAACCTTTCCTTGATAAAATAGTCGTAAAAAGACTCCGAAATATTTTACATAATATCTGGAGGTGGAAGGTAATCTCCGAATAATATAAATTATTTTAAAAAGAATTTTAAAAGAATTAAATAAATATTCCAAGAATATTTATTTACTCAATAATAATTATGGAATATTATTAACTCATAATATTGCTCGTAAGTAATCCTCGAATGAATATATGGAATTATTTAATAAATAAATCCCTCCTTAAATGAATATTCGAAATAATATTCATTAAATAATTAAGCTCCAATAAATATTTAAAATAGTATTCAATAAATAAGTCAAACCTTAAATGAATATTTGAAAATAATGTTCATTTAATATTTACTCTTTTAAATGAATATCCAAATAGCATTCATTTAATAAATAATCTTCTAAATGAATATCCAAATAATATTCATTTAGTAATCAAAACTTTAAAGGAATAATCGAAATAATATTCCTTAAGTAAATAGGACTTCCAATGAATATTTTAAAATAATATTCATTAAGTACATAAAACCTTAAATGAATATTCAAAAGTAATATTCATTTAATAAATAACATTCTAAAGAATATCAAAATAATATTCATTAAATATCAACTCTAAATGAATATTCAAAATTAACATTCATTTATTATCTCTCGACTAAGATAATACTCGAATAACATTCCTCGAAATATTTCCAAGTAATTGATACTTTATGGAATATAATAACGTTTAACAATAACCTTCCTCTGATAAATAATAATCTGTCGTTGGAATCCCTCCGGGTTTCCACGACTATCTATAACTTAAAATACCGACTCCCGGTCTATATTTAGAATGAATATCATATGCCCTTCGCTAAGGGTCTTACCAAAACAATCCGGCTTATTACTGATAAATTGTATCTAGTCTATAAGCCAATATCAATTCAGGGAACAAGTATCACAAAAACCAGAGTCACAATATAATTGGAAACAAGCATGCATGCGATGGCATATGTAAAACAGAAATCATATACATATATTATCACAACAACAGGTTCAAAGGTTTGAACACTTGCCTGGTAATTGAGCACGGGTGGGGTTAGTTGTAGGGTGTCCCGAGTCAGCTCGGCGATCTATAATAGTCAAGAAATTCGAGATTAATCACTTAACATTTTTCAAAAGGTTAAGTATTAACTTAAGTCGAAACATGTTTTCGAATTATCTCGTTATACCCCTTTTTAGTGTAACTCTTTTTATTACCGATACGATTTGACATTTGTTCGTCATTAAGACATGTCATCGTACTCACACTTAGTGTATACTTAAGTCGTATAAGTTCTAAATTTGATCGATTACGAACCAAGATTATATCTCGAGTTTATCGCTCGTTTTCTACGTTATATCCAAAGTTATACTTTTAAGGGGTTCGTTCGCGTTTAACCTAGATTCGAACATTTTTATAAAATCGAAAAATGATCCGATTCACATGAGGTTTTCTCTCACACCTCCCTTTTTACCTCTAGTATTTAATTACCAAGATTCGCCACTGACTTACGTATTTTACGAGGGTTCATTTTTAATTACGAATTCTCGGTTACGGTTTCGAACAACTTTTAGTAAACCGACCGTAACTCCTAAACCGTAAGTCCGTTTCACACGATCTTTATATCAAAACGAAGCTTATAACATGATCTATCCTATCATGGCAGAAAACGAAGCCGAACAGGGAGTTACATGTTCTGTCAAAATCGTTTTCTTAAGGTTAACGAAATTTTGGCATTACGACGGCTATAAATCGAACATTCCAAAAATCATAACAACAATACCAAGCTACACCGGGCATCTAAACAACTTGTAAACATGTTATTCATCTCAACAAGTCCAACAACGTATCACTTTACCAATATGATCATCATATCTCTTAAACTAACTTAATCAACTACATAATCATGCTTAAATGCTTAACATAACATCATAATCATATCTAAGCTAAAACCCACCAAGAACATGCTTGAAACTTAAGATTCAACCAAGGGTTTCAAGGGTTATACCTTCCTTGGAGAGTGTACTAGCCTTATAAAACCTTGCATAGTCCTTGTATAACCTTAACCAAGCTTAGATCATCCAAACAAATCAAGAGATCAAAGTTAGTTTCTAGAAATCACTATTCACCCTCATCTTCAATGATTTATTTGAAAATGGAAAAAGTGGAGATTGAAGCTAAGATTTCTAGGAGATCATTTTTATGAAATATAGAACTCACCATAAAAATTTGGAGGTCAAACAATGGTTGGAAGCTTGATTTTGCTTCTTGAATTAAGCAAAAATTCGAAGTGGCTCTTTCAAGGGGAAAAACAGGGTGGCTTCTCGAATTTATTTACCCATCCAAACGATCTTCAAAAATTATGAAATTAAATCCACAACTTCATCTCCATGTGTAGAAGCTCCGTGAATTTTTTCATGATTTTTAGATGAGTAGAACTAGGTGAAAAAAAATTGCCAAGACCCCTGCCCTGGAAAATGTAAACTGCTGGAAATGGGAGAGAAAAGAGAGAAAAGGGTGGTTGGCTTGCTTGGTTCTCTTGCATTATTGATGTTTTAGGATAATATCTAGCATAAAGGCACTTTAATAAAGTGATTTGCTCATCCCTTGCATCACCTTGGACATGTGTTAGTATTTTGTGGTGAGATGAGGTGTTTTAAGCTAACTAGTTGGTTTGATCTCTAATGGTACTAGTTAGCATTGAAAATATCTTGTCTACTTGACCTTATCCTCTTGCACATGACTATCCCTTGGCTCTCTGCTTGATTCTTTGCCCGGTTATTGCTCAATTTGATTGATCGTTCGGAGGAATATCTCAAAGATTCCTACTTAGGGTTTTACCGGAAACCTTCTTAATAATTATAATAACATTCTCCATTTTTCTTAATACTTCTCGAATTTAAATTCCTTAAATCCCTTAAATAAATCCTCAAGTCTTACAGTGTCCAGGAAAATCTCGGAGAAAATAAAAGTGCTATTTTTCTGAATCCGATGTCGTTTACATACACTTATTTCGCCCCTGGATCATGAATACGAACTCAGAAATCCGTTCTGAATACTTCTATATAGCGTCGTCTAATAATATTCTCAATTACACCAAAATCACTATTCATCCTTATTCTTTACTTATTCATCTAGGGTTGTACAATTGTCCGTATTCTCTTTCGATCGTTCCTTAACCTTTTTACGGAACCACTGGATTAATCGCTATCTATCTGGATGACATGAGAATATTCTCCTGCTTGGAATTGCCATATCTTATTCCCTTAGGAGATAGATTATTCTTACCTATGTTGTCACCCTTTAGCATTCTTCATGACATATAAGTATTTGAATCCATATCCATTCCATTCATTCATTAGAGCTGGTGACCTTGTTGTCGGAATCATTGTTCCTCATTTTATCAGTACTTAATAAAAAGTTTTAATTATATCCAAAATTTGGGGTTCTTACAGTCTCTCCTCCTTAAAAGGATTCCGTCCCGGAATCAGGTAGGAAACAATCGGGTTCTTGTTTGTCATCTAGCTTTCCAGTCCTCGGTTGATCCTTAATCATTTCAACCCGTTTACAGCACATCTCCGTAGTGCTACAGTACTCTCTTTTTCCTTTTTATCAACTTTTCTACTTTTGCACATCACACTATCCTGGTTCTGCTCTTACTCATTCATATAATATCACCCTTATTGGTATCTACAGTGACTTCGGTATTACTATCGCATTGCGAATTCGGAGATAACCTCACTCGCACTATGCATTTCCTGATCGCCTTAATCTTCGTAATCTCGATCAATATAGAGAAGTGGAAAGATTTATTGAGAGATCACTATGATCAATTGAACATTTGTTATATTGCATAGTTAGTACAGAAGGGGGCCAGCCTTTAGTACTTGACAAGCAATTAAACAAGTTATGGTATTCCACTTAGACTTCTATCACATAGACAGATAGTCACGTAGCAGTACCTCCCCTCCTTAAAGGGTTGTTCTTCTCAATTCATAAAGAAGATGAATAAG
Source organism: Saposhnikovia divaricata (assembly GCA_036435485.1). Taxonomy (NCBI): domain Eukaryota; kingdom Viridiplantae; phylum Streptophyta; class Magnoliopsida; order Apiales; family Apiaceae; genus Saposhnikovia; species Saposhnikovia divaricata. Next base: position 59,125,741 of record CM071595.1, on the reverse strand, counting down.
AGAGAAGAAAAGAAAAGAATTCTAAAGGATTATAGAATTTTTTTTTTTTGTAAAATATCATACTCAGAATTTACCTCTGAACTATAGAGGTTCATCAAAGAAGAAAATAATCATGATTATATCCAATACCATTTGATCGCAATTTCACGTGTCAACATATCTTGCTGTTTTGTCCATTATTCTATGGACCTATACTCTGGTTCAACCTTAGCAACACTTTTGGAAAAATCTTTCAACCTCTCAGGTTAAATCTTAGGTTTCTCGCTAGACATCATTGTTACTGACATTCCATGTCGCGCTACTAGCTTTTCATATCTATTATATTAACACTATCAGGTTGTCATCCCGATAATTCATCAGAAACCCATTTATTAATCCATTCATAACATTCCTTACTTCACATTCCATAGTTGCTTTCCCAGTCTTTTCTTTATCAATCACATCCTTCTTATTATCTGATATTTATTTACCTCTGTTATTTACTTCCACCTTCATCTCTTTATTGAGGCATCTTTTGCACTTGGCACCTCCTTATTGGTATCCCGTCAAATTTACTCTATAATCATCACATTTAAAACCTCCGAAATGAATCTGGCCGATTTCTTTAGCTTAGATCCAATATAATCTACTTCTATCAACTTGTTTCTCATCACTTATTCTTTTCTACCCGCGGTTTTTCACAGGTTGTCTTTCGTAAGTCAGACCAGGTCGTACACCTACCTGCTCGCACTCTTATCATCTGTTGAGCATCTGCATTTTACTGGTGTAGCTTTGCCACAAGAAACACGTTACTACCATGCTATAAGCTTTGGGGGTAAAACTGGCTCGAATGCCACCTTCCGAACACTTTAAACCCTCAGGTGGCCTAATAAGTCTCGGGCTCAACTGCCCTTCTCTCTAAGTCTCATTAATTTTTTTTTCCACGGGAATACATTTAGCATCATGAGTCATCAACCTCATATTCTCTATCTTGTTTGCGCAGAAGTACACTAACACAAACTTGCTTGTCATTCATCAACATGCCATTTAGCTTATCAATAGCAGCACTTTCTTTATCTTTACGTTGTCATCTACTTTCTTAGAAGAATCACCATCGCTTGTTGCTTACGTAGTGCCTTAATAGCTAACCGTACGGTTTCAATCCTTTAGGGAGACAAAGTAATCACTATTCCTTATCCATAAGGAACACTTCCTGAACTTGACGTAGATATTACATGAAGTAGATAGAATTGCAGAAGAGTTTCAAGCATCGCAGCTAAGTCAGGTTGATGAAACTATCACTCATGCATCTTCCATAAAAGACTGGAAACTTAATGGTTTACTTCGTCAATTTTTTTTTTTTTGTATCATGGTCCTGGTTTGCCTCAAAACGGGACCTTCTAAGGTATGTAATATGCTTAAGACCCATCAGGAATCGAATCTTTACTTAAACTACTGTTACCGTCGATTCTTGCACAATCATCAGAAGGAATGTAAATTCCTCCATTCCGATATGACCTTCAAGGTCCTTCCAAATATTATTATGTTTCTTCGGTATGAACATTTGTAATTATTCCTTTATACTTAGACTATCGGCCACCTCATTGGCCTTTCCTAATAATAGTAATTTTTTGGTAATCCTTGTTCTCCGGATACATTTCAATTCAATTTTTTTTTTTTTTACCTCATTCTCATCACTGTTGGGTGAAAGCATTCTCCCTTAAGCTCTGCTGAAGGAGAAAAATATATCTATCAGTCTTTTTCCATAAGTCATTCCTTCCAACTACCCGTGGGAACTTTATCACGTTTATTCCCAATCCTACTTAGGATACTTCTTTTCTTAGTTCTTTCCTTATCTTAGGATAATCTCAACCTTTATAGGTTCAATCCATACTCCCTCAAGGTTTCATACATGCATCATCTGGTATATTGTTATTGTGTCTTACATTCTCTTCCAAACTTCTAGTTGGAAACTCAGAATATTAGCTTTTCCTTGTAAGGTTTCTTAGGTCGTCCTCATCATTCCTCCTGTATTTTCTAGGTACAGGGTATATCAAAACGTCTTTGATCAATACCCTAATAATTCTATCTCTATTCTTTCCAGAACTCTTTTTAATAATCTGTACAGGTCATTGTTGCCTTAGCAAATCCAACTCATATCATCTGAATTCACAATGTCTTTATTAGGGTTAGTGCCATCCCTTGTGCATTCCCCAGGGTTTGCCTTACTTTATGGATATCTTATCCTTAATTCAACTGCCAAGGAATTCCTGCATCCTATAATTGGCAATCAAATCATGTATCCTTAATAAGGGTCTCTTTTCAATCATTCTTATTTGATAATCGATTGGTAGCTTACTGCTATTTTCTTCTTTCAGATAGTGGTCAACCTATTTGACCTTCCAAAAGACAACGTAGGTCTATCTGCTCTCTTACAGAACTTGCTAATGGTAGCAAGGATGTTCTGAAAGATATTGGTCGAGTTCAACGTGAATTTCCTAGTGCTTATCGTTCTTCGCAAAGGTACTTGCCTCAGAGAAAGTTCCTACCGCATACTGTTCAATTTCTGACCATTTCTATACTCTCTTCATATACCTTCATTATTTACTTTCCTCCGTCATAATATATTCATGGTATTCACGATACCCTAACATCATACATCTCAAGTCACTATACTTCCATTTTACTCGTAATCTTGGACAACCATATACACATGAGTCACTTTAGTACGGGTGACCCCATCCCAAAAAGGTCTAGTGAATTCCCAATCAAAACATAGGCTGTTCAGCAGAAGATTCCTACGATCTCATTAATGTTTCCTTTATATCAGAAGGCCTTGCAGTCGGTGCTTTCTTAGAAGCAACCCTGCTTTGTTCTTTCATTGCTGGTCTAGTCACTTGATAATCATTTGTGACTTGCCCTCAACTGGCCACACTAAAATTATATATGATTTTAGGGGTTGGCTAATTTAGCATTACTTTTCTAGCAATTGCTGGCATAGTGCCTTCTACTTTGATACCTTTCTACCTTTCCAAAACTTTACTCCATATAAGTCTTAATCGACTTCTCGGCACCGTCTCTGGTCACCTTTCCTCTATTTTTATCTTTTCAACTATTCTTATCACTACCACGTGCCACGCAAGCTTACCATTCCTAGCATAACAGCCTTTTCACTTAAGTCAATCTCGGAGTTTCTCAGTCCGGCTGGTTTCTTACTTACATTTCCTGTTTTCGTCCAATCTCACTTCATCATTGTATTTCTACAATCAATCGCGATAACCGGGGTCTGTCCACCAACCCATGTAGCGGCTACCTTACCCAATTCACGGGGTTTGCCCCAGTTTCTACTCTCTTCCATGATGTTCTCTGGTAATCAGAAAGACAAGGTTCGCCAAAATTCGTTGAAGTTCTTCCCAGAATTAGGGAAATTTTGGTCAATCTATCCATCGACTAGTAACACTAAGGAGACCAGTTTCGAAACCTGAAGAATAGTTCTATGAACCTCCTAGTAGGTAGAACCGTAATCAGTCATAATTAACGAAATAATCGTCATCGGGTTGGAAATTTAACCCCTGGAGAGGAACCAATTATATACATCCCTTAGAAGGGAATTAACAGTTTTAAACTGAAACTTGTCACAACGTCCTGATACCTATATGTCCTGATATTCAATATTACCAAATGTCAGTCTACCTGACTACCAGTCTCAGAAGGAACATTACCGTCGGAGTTGGTTGTTCCACAAAAATTGGCACTACTAAGGCCATCCGAACCTGGTGAACCATGATGTCCGAATGCATCCGCAAGTACTTTGTCGTGCTGCGCAAGCACACATCCTAATCTTTTATGCGAAGCGTCATTGGAAGCAAAAAGTCTCCCTTTTTCCATTAAACAATGCCAACTCTTGGTCATTACCAATTTCATCTTTTAGCTCCAGGAAGATTTTCTCACATTTTTCTCTTTAACTACTGATCGTATTACTTGATCCGTTATAATTCCGCGTCAGAGTAAACTTAAGGTAACTACTATAATTCATTCAAAGAAAAGAAAGAATTTAATATTCCTCTAAGTCACATGCATCTAACGTTTCTGGTTCATCATTTCACTGAGTTAAATTAACCCTATACTTAGTCTCTGACAATAGTCTCATTACGAGTTCGTCTTGACTCACTGGTCTTATCTTCCGGTAGGTTCTGAGATCATTGTCTTGCTTACTACTTCCTTATATAACTTTATCCAATCATGCTGTCACTTCCCAATGTTTTCACTTTCTAACTGATTCATTCATAAAATGGACATTTTCTTGAATAAAACAACTTCATCAACCTCAATTTGGTTCCATAAATTACAACCTATGACATCTGCCTTCTCATGGCGAATTATTACTGACAATATTCATACTTATTCATTTATCAAATGATATGGCACTTACTGCCTCTTCTCAACTATTCCTAGGGACTCTGCTCCTCGCCTTATATCGATGCCTTTGATAATCATACATCCTTCTAGCACTCTTTTCGTTAATATGAAAGTCTCTAATGATTCTCATCTATTCCCGTATAAGATCTCAAGTAATTCTTCCAATCCGTCTTACTTGCTGGTACTACCTCCAGTAGTCCAGCCACGAATCCAACATGAATCTTCAGTTCTCTTGCTAATAGCTTAGTTCTTTATGCCCACTTTTCTGAGCTCTATACCTTAATCATCTCAGTCTTTCTGGCTACAGCCCTCATTCCTCGAGGGTAAGCTCCTTAACCTAACAAGATTTTCCTTATCTGCTGGAACCTCTTCCGGGTCTCCAGTAGGGTACTCTATTGAATTTACCCGCTGATCTTCAACATATAATAAAGCATCATCGCGCTGCTGCTCGTATGCCTCAAGGTCTGTTGCCTTACTTGTCGATGGGATATCGAGCTAAGTTAATATCATGATACTTAATAGTTCCCATAACAGTTTTATAGGTCATCACTACATTAAGTAGTCCGACTATGAACTTGGCAAGAGTTCTTGTTATCTTAGTGAATTTATTGTTTTAACGTCGCCTCATCTCTGGGGTTTATAACGTACGCTCTGATACCACTTCTGTAACACCCCTAAATCCGGGGTCAGGGATCTGGTCGTTACCGTCTCAATTCCCATCCACAGTTCAACATAAATATTAAATTACAACCTTGTGACCCAAAACAATAACATAAAACACACCCGTTATAGTCCCAGAGATGAAATCAGAGTAACAACCAAATTTTATTAAACACATTATGAGTTCTTACAACCCAAGAGAATTTTAATATAAATACATACTCTTTGCCATCCATTTATATTAGTCATACTAGACTATATACTTGGTACTGAAAGAATAAATCTATCCTACCAATAGCTTTCTCTTCGGCTCTGGTAGTCTCATCGTCCTCGCCAGCATCGAGTGCGCCTTGTGCGAGTCATCTGGTCTAGCTGTTGTTGTGATATAATAATAAAGCAAGGGTGAGCAATAGCCCACCAACAATAATATTTAACTGAACGATAATATATAACAGTTCAAAAGTATCTTTCAAACCATATGCCATGCATTCACGGAAATGATGCCAGTATAATATGAACGATGAAGTTACCAGGTAACTCAAAATGTAAATATATGAGGGAATATCTGCTTTGTCGAAAATAAGCAAGATATTATAAAGAGGAACTTGTAAGGAAAATATTGCAATTCCAGTTACGAACACTTTTCCAGCTCTGCCAACAGTAATCATGTTGCAGGAAATAAATAAGTTTGGATGATGAACCAATGATGGAGTATTCACCGCGCCCGCTGTTCCAATCTTGATGATCAGTCAAGATCGTACAGCTCAAATTAGATTTACTACCGGTAGAAGGAAGAATTGACGGCTTTACTTGTCTACCGCCTTACTAGCTCTCCCAGGCCAACGGTTGGGCCAAAGGGGATGGACCGGCGCTACTCGGCCTCTTACACGACTCCTAGTTCCAATAGAATTCATGATTCTGAATGTAACGTTCGTCCCCCTTTCCCCAAGTATAATACTTGTTGATAAGACTCTACAAAGTAGTCGTATCTAGTTGGAAAGGAAAATTCACCAATAACTTCCAAGCTATTGCTTGGTAACGAACATCAACTTGTTCCAACAATCTTACCCCTCGAAAGATGAGAAGGTAAACACAGACTTAATGAGTCCATAGCAACCAAGTTGCGAGTGAAGAGGATAAATTATGACCGGGAAGTCAACAAGATAAATAACATTGCTCAAGTAGGTTCCCCTATAATATGGAAGTTTGAGCGAGCATTTAAATCCTTTTAAGATAGATTTAAATGAAAAAGAAAGAGTTGGGAACCTTTCCTTGATAAAATAGTCGTAAAAAGACTCCGAAATATTTTACATAATATCTGGAGGTGGAAGGTAATCTCCGAATAATATAAATTATTTTAAAAAGAATTTTAAAAGAATTAAATAAATATTCCAAGAATATTTATTTACTCAATAATAATTATGGAATATTATTAACTCATAATATTGCTCGTAAGTAATCCTCGAATGAATATATGGAATTATTTAATAAATAAATCCCTCCTTAAATGAATATTCGAAATAATATTCATTAAATAATTAAGCTCCAATAAATATTTAAAATAGTATTCAATAAATAAGTCAAACCTTAAATGAATATTTGAAAATAATGTTCATTTAATATTTACTCTTTTAAATGAATATCCAAATAGCATTCATTTAATAAATAATCTTCTAAATGAATATCCAAATAATATTCATTTAGTAATCAAAACTTTAAAGGAATAATCGAAATAATATTCCTTAAGTAAATAGGACTTCCAATGAATATTTTAAAATAATATTCATTAAGTACATAAAACCTTAAATGAATATTCAAAAGTAATATTCATTTAATAAATAACATTCTAAAGAATATCAAAATAATATTCATTAAATATCAACTCTAAATGAATATTCAAAATTAACATTCATTTATTATCTCTCGACTAAGATAATACTCGAATAACATTCCTCGAAATATTTCCAAGTAATTGATACTTTATGGAATATAATAACGTTTAACAATAACCTTCCTCTGATAAATAATAATCTGTCGTTGGAATCCCTCCGGGTTTCCACGACTATCTATAACTTAAAATACCGACTCCCGGTCTATATTTAGAATGAATATCATATGCCCTTCGCTAAGGGTCTTACCAAAACAATCCGGCTTATTACTGATAAATTGTATCTAGTCTATAAGCCAATATCAATTCAGGGAACAAGTATCACAAAAACCAGAGTCACAATATAATTGGAAACAAGCATGCATGCGATGGCATATGTAAAACAGAAATCATATACATATATTATCACAACAACAGGTTCAAAGGTTTGAACACTTGCCTGGTAATTGAGCACGGGTGGGGTTAGTTGTAGGGTGTCCCGAGTCAGCTCGGCGATCTATAATAGTCAAGAAATTCGAGATTAATCACTTAACATTTTTCAAAAGGTTAAGTATTAACTTAAGTCGAAACATGTTTTCGAATTATCTCGTTATACCCCTTTTTAGTGTAACTCTTTTTATTACCGATACGATTTGACATTTGTTCGTCATTAAGACATGTCATCGTACTCACACTTAGTGTATACTTAAGTCGTATAAGTTCTAAATTTGATCGATTACGAACCAAGATTATATCTCGAGTTTATCGCTCGTTTTCTACGTTATATCCAAAGTTATACTTTTAAGGGGTTCGTTCGCGTTTAACCTAGATTCGAACATTTTTATAAAATCGAAAAATGATCCGATTCACATGAGGTTTTCTCTCACACCTCCCTTTTTACCTCTAGTATTTAATTACCAAGATTCGCCACTGACTTACGTATTTTACGAGGGTTCATTTTTAATTACGAATTCTCGGTTACGGTTTCGAACAACTTTTAGTAAACCGACCGTAACTCCTAAACCGTAAGTCCGTTTCACACGATCTTTATATCAAAACGAAGCTTATAACATGATCTATCCTATCATGGCAGAAAACGAAGCCGAACAGGGAGTTACATGTTCTGTCAAAATCGTTTTCTTAAGGTTAACGAAATTTTGGCATTACGACGGCTATAAATCGAACATTCCAAAAATCATAACAACAATACCAAGCTACACCGGGCATCTAAACAACTTGTAAACATGTTATTCATCTCAACAAGTCCAACAACGTATCACTTTACCAATATGATCATCATATCTCTTAAACTAACTTAATCAACTACATAATCATGCTTAAATGCTTAACATAACATCATAATCATATCTAAGCTAAAACCCACCAAGAACATGCTTGAAACTTAAGATTCAACCAAGGGTTTCAAGGGTTATACCTTCCTTGGAGAGTGTACTAGCCTTATAAAACCTTGCATAGTCCTTGTATAACCTTAACCAAGCTTAGATCATCCAAACAAATCAAGAGATCAAAGTTAGTTTCTAGAAATCACTATTCACCCTCATCTTCAATGATTTATTTGAAAATGGAAAAAGTGGAGATTGAAGCTAAGATTTCTAGGAGATCATTTTTATGAAATATAGAACTCACCATAAAAATTTGGAGGTCAAACAATGGTTGGAAGCTTGATTTTGCTTCTTGAATTAAGCAAAAATTCGAAGTGGCTCTTTCAAGGGGAAAAACAGGGTGGCTTCTCGAATTTATTTACCCATCCAAACGATCTTCAAAAATTATGAAATTAAATCCACAACTTCATCTCCATGTGTAGAAGCTCCGTGAATTTTTTCATGATTTTTAGATGAGTAGAACTAGGTGAAAAAAAATTGCCAAGACCCCTGCCCTGGAAAATGTAAACTGCTGGAAATGGGAGAGAAAAGAGAGAAAAGGGTGGTTGGCTTGCTTGGTTCTCTTGCATTATTGATGTTTTAGGATAATATCTAGCATAAAGGCACTTTAATAAAGTGATTTGCTCATCCCTTGCATCACCTTGGACATGTGTTAGTATTTTGTGGTGAGATGAGGTGTTTTAAGCTAACTAGTTGGTTTGATCTCTAATGGTACTAGTTAGCATTGAAAATATCTTGTCTACTTGACCTTATCCTCTTGCACATGACTATCCCTTGGCTCTCTGCTTGATTCTTTGCCCGGTTATTGCTCAATTTGATTGATCGTTCGGAGGAATATCTCAAAGATTCCTACTTAGGGTTTTACCGGAAACCTTCTTAATAATTATAATAACATTCTCCATTTTTCTTAATACTTCTCGAATTTAAATTCCTTAAATCCCTTAAATAAATCCTCAAGTCTTACAGTGTCCAGGAAAATCTCGGAGAAAATAAAAGTGCTATTTTTCTGAATCCGATGTCGTTTACATACACTTATTTCGCCCCTGGATCATGAATACGAACTCAGAAATCCGTTCTGAATACTTCTATATAGCGTCGTCTAATAATATTCTCAATTACACCAAAATCACTATTCATCCTTATTCTTTACTTATTCATCTAGGGTTGTACAATTGTCCGTATTCTCTTTCGATCGTTCCTTAACCTTTTTACGGAACCACTGGATTAATCGCTATCTATCTGGATGACATGAGAATATTCTCCTGCTTGGAATTGCCATATCTTATTCCCTTAGGAGATAGATTATTCTTACCTATGTTGTCACCCTTTAGCATTCTTCATGACATATAAGTATTTGAATCCATATCCATTCCATTCATTCATTAGAGCTGGTGACCTTGTTGTCGGAATCATTGTTCCTCATTTTATCAGTACTTAATAAAAAGTTTTAATTATATCCAAAATTTGGGGTTCTTACAACATGTTTTGTTCAGGAGAAGAGAGTCTTAAGTGATTTAATTCGAATGAACTCCAATGCAGAGGTACAATTGGTGTACCTACCAATTGTTCAGGTAATTCTTTCTAACCTTGAAACTCCTATCTCTAACCCCCAAATTTCTTTGCCTTCCTCAGTCACAATGGAGTCTGTAGTAGTGACCAAACAGGCTCCTACCCAAGTGACTAAAACAAAAGTTTCCAAACCAAAATCTAAGAGACAAACCTCAGGTGTTTCTCAAAAAGCACCTGTTGCAAAAACTACCATAACTCTTGAGGGGCGTGTGAAGGAGGTAGTGAGTGGTGAGGGACAGGGTGCAAGCCCTAAGAATAAGGTGGGTGAGGAAAGTGCACCAAATAGCCAAGCCCAAGTTACATCCTCTCAACAGGGTGTGACTACTAGTTCTACAGCAACTCTGCACAAAAGGGTAAGGGACACTAGCCCTCTCTCAAAAACCTATGAAAGAAGAGTAAAATCTAAAACCATAGGGGAAGCACAGGGTACACACACAGTACAGCAAACTGTACCTTCTCAAATTCAATTTGATGTGACTTCAATAAATGTGGAGTCACAGCCCCTTGATCTTAATCTTCAAATCGATACACATTACAATCCACCATCACCAACTCCATCTCTGGATGTGGATATGATATCTACATCAATTCCTGATTCTCCATCTTTAAGATTCTTGGAGAAGCCCCACTCTGCAATTGGTGGTCATCATCTTTTAGATGATTTGTTGGGCCATCAACCTTCCATTCCTGAATTCACAACAACATCTGTGGCCTCATCTTTAAAATCAATGTCCACAAATTCAGTGTTGGTTTTCACTTCAACGGATATTATCATTCCTTCATCAACGGATATCCTTCATCCGTTGACAAGTGTTTCTCCATCAACGGATGCGCCTCTGTCTAGCCATCCGTTGACAGCTATAACTACTCCATCAACGGATATTCCTTATCCGTTGATAACTCACTCTACCACTGCTATATCTGACATTCCTGTGTCAAGTGTGGAGGAGTTCTCAGTAGTTGAAACACTTCTAGGATTGAGGGAAGGGAGTGAGAGGCTGCCTTGTGAGCAGGCAAAAGGAGAGGAAAATAATGAGAGGCTGACCATTTCTTCAGGTCAGGCAAAAGGAGAACAAGAGAGTTCCACCTTAGTAGGTGAAGGTGAGGGTGTGAGAGGTGTGAGCCAGGGGGAGCCCCTGGTGCAAGAACAGAGAGATGAGAGGAGAGAAGGGACTACAGGAGAAATAAGGCAGGAAGATTCAGCCATTGCAAGTGAGTTAATGGAGGTTAATGAAGCTTCTAAAGAGATGGAATTTCGACAAGAATATCAGTCAATCATTGACTCCATCTCTTTGGATCCTGAAACCTTTACTCATCCTGTTTCTGCCTATCAAGTCTTGGCACAACAGGGCAATGTGGAGGCAGAGGAGGCAATGCACCTAATGCACACCTCACAATCTCTACAAAGAGCAAAGGATGCTTTGACAACTCTGTCTTCCAATGCTGACAGTGAAGAGTTTGGCAATGATGACAGTGACAGCACAACAAATGATGAAGAAGTCAATGTGGGTGATACTCCAGACTGGCTATTTTCTACTGCCACTGTGGCTGGTGACTTCAATGTGGAGATTGTGAAGCAATATCAATCTGCTAGGGCTGAGCACCAAAATGCAGATCCACAGAGAAAGGCTGTCCTTCAGCAAATAATGGACTCCCTGAAACTTCAGAAAATGCACATGGTCATTCAAAGAACTCAACAAGAGGAGGTCCAAACTGCAATTAGAGAAATGAAAATGGAACTAGATGTCAGGATTGAGGCACTAGCCCCTACTACCACTCAGAAGGTGCTGACTAGCAAATTATTGAAGGAAGATAGCCTGGCCAAATCTGTTCAGCATCTCTCCTCCAGAGTGGATGGTATGGAAACTCAAATGCAGACACTCATTGCAAATCAAGCCAAACAGACTGAGCTACTGGAAAGGTTGCTTGCAGCCTCATCTCCAGCCCTTGATGCTAAAAAAAAGGGGGAGAAAAAGGTAGAAGAGGTTGCAGCCACTTCTAGTCAAATTCAAATTCCAGCTTCCAGTAGCAAGATAGCACAAAGTGAGGGGGAGCAACAGCCAATGATAGTGGTCAATCCAAAAGAATTTACTATAGAGGCTTCCCCTGTGAAGAAACAAAATGCTTTGCCTGTGATTCCTGACCTATCAGAAATCTCAGATGGTGAAAGGCAAGCCAGAATAGAGGCCTTAGAGAAGATCAACAAGGAGGCAAATGAAAGAATGATGAGAACAGAAAGGATGATCAATGAATCAATTGTATCAAATCTGTTCTCTACTTAGTCCTCAGCTCCAACAATATCAACTACAATTCTGAAGGTGCTCACTCCAGAGATTGTAGCTCCTACTTTCTATGATGCTGAACCTTCTTATATCAAAGAATTTGAACCATACATCAAAACCAGAGCCTACTCTCCACCAAAGGCAAATGGGAAGAACAAGTTACAATTGGACTTTCCATTTCCCAAGGATGATGAAGGAAAGCTAATGGGAAAGCAAATTAAGGAGTTCAAGGAAAATGCCAATAGAAGTGTAAGAGAATGGATGGCTGTAATAATAAGGAATGGAAAAGTCTTAAACATATCCAATAGCCATCCTAGATTTGTTGAAGCAAAAAGAGAGGAGACCTCCAGACTTCTCAGGGAAGCTCATCCAAGTGAAGAAAATCAATATGAAAACTCAGATGAGAAGCAAGCCAGGCTGGCTCAAGAGTTAATGGATGAGGTAGAGGATGAAATGAGGGAACCTGAGGAAGTCCCCAAATCCAAAAGGAAAGTGAAATCAGTCCCCAAATCCAAATCTAAGAGAATGAAATCAAAGGCAAGGAGGCCTGTCTCTCCAGAAATTGAAAGCAAGGAGACAGTTGGCTCATCACAACCTATTTCTGTAAAAGTATTCAACCCAGCTGTGAATTTCCATGGTGATCCCTAAAGAGGAACCAATGAATCTTGAATCCATTGAGGTTCCTTCATTCTTGCTGAAGCCTCAACAGAAGCCTATACAGAAGAAAAGGATACCAAGGAAGCAACCTTCAAAGGAACCAATTCAAGTTGCTAGGGTACCTGCTATTGTCAGGCAGCCAATCTTGGAAAACAAGGATGATTTTATCTATCAGGCAGATATTGAAGAATACTCTGGCATGAATCTTTATCTGGATGAATTGTCAGAAGTAAGAGGAATTGACAAATATAAACAATTTCCTGAGAGATTGGTCTTTGTATACAAGGGAGGAAAGGAAAGGACATGGCCACTACAGAGGGTTCTTGGAGAAAATTATCTGACCTTAACCAAAGTGTTCTCTGCAATCAAGAGATACACAGGGTTCTCCAAGATAACAAAAGGGGAGATACTGGACAGAATAGAACAGATAAGGAGGGAATGGAACTCACCATCAAATCTACCAAGGAAGATGAAGATCCCATACAATGGACAGAAAATCCACCTTCAACCCTTCTGGATGATGGAGTTCAGGGATGAAGATGGTAACAGGAGATTCTTCAGGTTAGAAGACCAACTATCAAAGGCTAGTTCTCAATACCTGAGATGGTTACAACAAAAGCTAAATCCAAAGGTTGATGAAGAAGATGCCTTCTATAGGCAACTCCAAATGCAGATTGAGTCCAACTCTGCCAAAGAAGGAAAATCAAGGGTGATGCCAACAAGAGAAAAGAAACAGTCTTAATCTGCTCAGTCTAGAGGAGCACTTCTCTGTAAATTTCTCAAACTTTCAGTTTTTAATTTTTGTAGCTTAATACAATTTTTGCATTGTTATATATATATATCTTTAGGAATGTTTTGTTATCATCAAGGTCCTGAATTTATGCTTTATTGCCATCAAGTATAAATTGGGGGAGATTGTTAGGAATATGTTGTACTTGATGATAACTTCACAATCAATCAAATTGTATAAGGTTTTGTAGCTGTCAACGGATGAGGATTTATAACTCTATCCGTTGACAGGTAGCTCATCAACGGATGAGGTTTTGTAGCATACTGCAGTATCTCTATGTTATCAGTTGATAGTGTTTTTATCCACAGTCATGTTGACCATCAACGGATAGGCAGAATAGGGTAGCCAATTGTAAATAAGCTATGCTATGTAATTCTGTCTAAGTGAAAGTGTATCAACAGATGAAGACAAAACTCTATCAACGAATACAACTCAAATCCACTCTATCAACGGATACAGCTCAAGTCTCAATATCAACGGATACAGCTCAATACATCATCAACGGATGTCAGTGTACAATATCAACGGATAATCATTGACACTGTCTTCTATGATAAGCTGGGGATTAGCAGTTGATAAGGACATGTTTGACTGACAGATCACATGGGTTGATAGTAGATACAAAAAGCAGTATGGCAGCCATACTTTGGAAACACAGAAGAAAGAAGCATTCCGTTTACACTATGAATACAAGAAAGGTGCAGGAGACATGTCTGAACACAAGGACAACCTTTCGGCTACATGTGTATTTGGAGTGTAGTAGCAAGTCAACTAGAATTAGATTAATATTATCTTATTCCAGTAGTACTTGTAAAACTTGGGATTTATAACCAAGTGTAGCCACTCTTTGTAGACTAAGAAAACAGATACATTTTGCTTATGGTTTCTATTGAATATTCTTAGAAAGCAAAGAGTTGTAAAACAGAAGCTGTGTACTTTTGTATCACAGAGTTTTCTTCGAATAAAAGCTTCAGGTGGTGCATTTAACCACCTGATTTTTATGTGTTTGTGCATTAATCTTTTTACAGCAATTATCTAAGTATAGATTTCTGGAGTTCTTATCAGAAATTTATAAATATCAAGAATTGTATTCAACCCCCCCCATTCTACAATTATACAAGTGTGTAATCTGGGAATAACATAATTACACAAGTCCTTTAAATATTGACATTTAAAAACTTGTGATCTTCTCATAACCCCTAGCACAGTTCTAATTATTATAAAATTCTAACATTTAACATATAACATTCATAATTAATAAAGCCATCAAATACCACGACTCGACTTATAGCACTTAGCACGTAAACACTTATTGATGACCATATATTTGTTGGGACAATCAGATCTTGGCACTGCGAATTTTGATACACTAAATTAATGAGTACAAATAGAAAAGTCACCTTGTTAACGGTTGATTCCACGCTCTTCTATTGTATTTCCAAATTCCCTTGAGCGAAGTGTGGCCTTCGTCTTCTCAAGTTAACCTCTCTTCTTGCTCTTGGGTGGCTATAAAATTTTTTCGACCAGCCTCCAGCAAGAAGAGAATAGGAATATATATAGACTACAATATGGATCATGGATAATTAGGTTGGGCCTTCTAATTACATCTTGAGCCTAGCCCAATGTAATTAAATATTAATTCAATCCACTAAAGAATTAATATTTGCACTACCTTTCCTAATACCGTAATTTAATTAATTAATTCGGTTCCAATATTATTTGCTTATTAAATTCCCCATGTTTAAAATATCGCATGTCCATTAATTAAATAAATTACTGATAATTTATTTAATTAATATCTTTTATCCTTGATCATCCACTCAACCTTTATTTAATTATGCCGGAATAAATCCACCTGTAGGGTTTCACATAATTAAAACTTTTTGAGCTTTCAAGGGGACATCATTAACCCGAATATTATAAGGACATGGATTCCTTCAATAAATAATATTCACCATATATATTATTCCATCACCCAAAATATAATGAAATAAATCAAAAGAATTATTTCATATATAAATCAAAGCATGTAAATAATATACACGTGTCAATTACTATATCTGGATTAAGAACCTAAGCATTAATAATAACATAGAATCTTAGTTCACCTTCTTAATCAGTATAAGGGAACAATTCTAAATTTGATCCTGTTCAATATACACAAAGTATACTAGTATTATTTATTAGTCAATATAAACTAATCTAAATAATACTACAGCCATTCTAGTGGATTGTCTAACACCACCTGTGCTGTGAACCATATTATATTATATAAACCGTATTTAATAATCTAATATTCTGTATCCCATTTGATACTAGATTATTCACAATATATAATATTTAGACAACATGTAAACATTTAAATTATTCTAAATAAAATAGGCCAGAAATAAATTTATATACTTCAAATAAATATTTTCAGTATACACCAACAATCTTCCACTTATACTTAAAATATTCTATGAGTATATCAGTGTTTATTTAATCCACTATTACACAAAAAACTACGTGTCCATCCATCTGACTCCTATCGCTTCCACATGCCTGTCAAAAACTTTGGCTGGCAGGCTCTTTGTGAAAGGATCTGCCCGGTTGTCTTCTGATGATATGTGAGCCACAACTATATCTCCTCGCTTTACGATTCCTCGTATGAGATGATACTTACGTTCAATATGTTTAGCTGCTTTGTGATCTCGCGGTTCATTCAAATTTGCCACAGCACCAGTGTTATCACAATACACTGTCAAGCTCCTAGGCAAATTAGGTACCACATCCAAGTCCAAAAGGAAGTTCCTGAACCATACAGCCTCCTTTGCAGCCTCAGAGGCCGCCACGTACTCGGCTTCCATGGTAGAGTCTGCAATGCATTTCTGCTTTACACTCCTCCATATAACGGCTCCACCTCCCAAAGTAAAAACATATCCCGAGGTCGATTTCCTTTTATCCCTATCTGATTGGAAATCTGAATCAGTATATCCCAAAGGAAATAGATCTGAGGCCTTGTAAATTAACATATACTCCTTAGTCCTTCTCAGGTACTTGAGTATAGTTTTTACTGCACTCCAATGTTCCTAACCTGGGTTTGACTAATATCTACTAACCATGCCTACAGTAAAGCAGATGTCAGGCCTCGTACATAACATAGCATACATTAAGCTTCCACATGCCGAAGCATAAGGAACTGCTTTCATGCTCTCTATATCCTTAGGTGTCGAAGGACACTGCTCCTTGGATAGAGCCACTCCATGCTTAAAAGGTAGAAAACCTTTCTTAGAGTTCTGCATGTTAAAACGAGCTAATACTTCATCAATGTAGGGCTCTTGAGATAAAGCCAACATCCTTTTCTTGCGATCCCTTATTACTTTGATCCCAAGGATATATGCCGCTTCACCTAAGTCCTTCATTTCAAATTGTTTGAACAACCATGCCTTTACTGATGACAACATCTTAACATTGTTTCCAATGAGTAAAATGTCATCTACATACAGTACTAGAAAAACCACTGCATTACCCTCACTTCTCTTATACACACATGATTCGCTTGGACTTTGATCAAATCCATATGACTGGACTGCCTGATCAAAACGAATATTCCAGTCCCTAGAAGCTTGTTTTAGTCCATAAATAGACCTCTTAAGCTTATAAAAAAGATGCTCTTGGCCTTCCTTAATGAATCCTTTTGGTTGTTGCATATATATGGTTTCCTCAAGACTTCCATTAAGGAAAGCTGTCTTGACATCCATTTGCCAAATCTCATAATCGAGATGAGCTGCTATAGATAAAAGAATCCGGATAGACTTAAGCATAACAACCGGTGAAAAGGTTTCCTCATAATCGATCCCTTCTTTCTGAGTATACCCTTTCGCAACAAGTCGTGCTTTCCAGGCTTTCACCTTTTTGTCAGATCCTCTTTTCTTCTTATAGATCCACATACATCCAATGGGTTTAACACCTTTGGGTGGTTCCATGAGCTCCCAAACTTGATTAGAATACATAGATTCCATCTCAGATTCCATTGCCTTTTGCCAAAGATCTGCATCTTTATCTAGAATTGCTTCTTCGTATGTCCTGGGATCCTCATCATGTTTACCAGAGACCAAGTCCGAGGACTCTCCCAAAAACATGAATCTATCAGGTTGTTGAACAACCCTCCCACTACGACGAAGTACCGGTGTGGTATTAGTGACAGGTTGTGCATTTTCTTGTGGTTGATCTACTTGTACTATTGGCACTTGGGGATTATCTGTCCCTCCCACTAGTTCCTCTAAAACGATACTACTCATGGGTTTGTGGTTCATTATATAGTCTTCTTCTAAGAATCTAGCATTGGTGCTAACAATGATATCTCGATCCCTAGGACTATAAAATGAATAACCTTTCGTTCCCATGGGATAGCCTACAAACAGCCTTACTTCTGTACGAGATTTTAACTTAGTCGCGTTCTTGTTCAGCACATGTGCTGGACAACCCCAAATCCGAATATGTCTTAGACTTGGTTTGCTACCAGTCCACAATTCTATTAGAGTCTTTGGAACCGACTTAGAAGGTACCAAGTTTAGAAGGTAAGCCGCTGTTTCTATAGCATATCCCCAGAACGACTTGGGTAAATCTGAATAACTCATCATCGATTTAACACTCTCTAAAAGAGTCCGATTCCTTCTCTCTGCTACACCATTCTGCTGAGGTGTGCCAGGTGTAGACAACTGGGATACAATCCCATTTTCTGATAAATATTCCCTAAATTCTCCAAGCAAGTATTCGCCACCACGATCTGATCGTAGTGACTTGATACATTTTCCAAGATGTCGCTTCTCCGCACTTGCTTTGTACTCTTTGAATTTTTCAAAGCACTCAGACTTACGGCGCAACAAATAAATGTACCCATATCTAGAATAATCATCAATGAAAGTGACAAAATACTCATAACCTCCTCTTGCTTGGATACTCATAGGTCCACATAAATCAGTATGAACCAATTCTAACACTTCTTTAGCTCTATTCCCCTTTGCTTTAAAAGGTCTATTAGTCATATTACCTTCCAAGCAGGATTCACAAATTGGAAATGGCTCCACTGCCAACGAGCCTAATGGCCCATCTACTACCAGTCTTTGAATCCTCCTCAAGTTAATATGACCTAATCTTAAGTTCCAAAGATATGTTTGGTTCAATTCAGAAGGTTTCTTTCTTTTATTTGAGCTAGAAAGAATGTTATTAGTTTCCTTATGTTGCAGCATTGGTGGGATATGATTAATAATATATAAATTGTCTTGCAATGTACCAGAACATATAACTCGTTTATTCATCATAATAGAAACATTACGATCCAAACAAACATTATAACCATCCATGGCAAGTTTAGAAACCGAAATTAAATTCCTTCTAAATGAAGGTACATAAAGACAATTATTCAAGACCAAAATCCTATCATCGCCAAAAGATAATGTAATTATTCCAACTGCAACTACTGCTACTTTCGTAGCATCTCCCATGAACACATATATCTCGCCATCTCTAAGCATTCTGGATTGCTGGAACCCCTACATAGAGTTACAAACATGGTCAGTGGCTCCTGTATCTACACACCAAGTGCTCGTAGATATAGCCGCTATATATGTTTCTGTAACTAGAGAAAGAGACATACCAGTATTGTTTGTCTTCTTAGGAAGAGGACAATCCTGTTTCCAGTGACTTGACTGCTTGCACCTGAAGCACTTGCCCTTAGGCTTTTTCACACCACCTTGAACTCCCACTGTATTAGCAATCTTTCCAGCTTTCTGTGTCTGGTCTTTTTCTTCTTCTTACCTTTCGGCTTAGATGAAGAAGCTTTCTCGGCCACATTCACTTGAACATTCTGCTTAAAGAGTCCTTCAGCTGCCTGAAGTTCTGTCAGAAGTTCCGCGAGACTATACATCCTTTTGTTCATGGTGTAATTCAAGCGGAACTGCTCAAAACTTTTGGGCAAGCTCATAAGGATGATATCGATCTGGGTTTCCCCATCAATATCAGCACCAAGGATCTCCATCTCATTCAGATGAGACATCATCCTGAGAACATGATCCCTTACAGGTGTTCCTTCAGCCATCTGAGTGTTCATTAAAGCCTTCATTGCTACTTGCCTAGCAGCCCTATTCTGTTCTCCAAAAAGTTCCTTGAGATTAAAGAGCATATCTGAAGCAGTGGGCATAGCCTGATGCTGATGCTGCAAAACACCCGACATTGCTGCCAGAATGTAACATCGCGACATCTCATCAGCCTTAACCCACGGCTTATAATACTCCTTCTCACTTTCAGGAGCATCTTCAGCAGGCTGATCTGGCTTGGGTTCATAAGTACAAAATTTGTACTCCTCAGCAGTCAACACTATGTCCAAATTACGTTTCCATTCAATATAGTTCGGTCCAGTAAGTTTGTTATCCTTAAGTATGGTGAATAGTGGATTAAAGCCCATAATGATCTAATTCTGAGAATCATACATGTAACACATAATCAGAAAGTTGCATAAATCTTAAATCCTATTGGTTTCCTCTAACAATTTATTCAAAATTAATGCACTAATATTTAAACACCATAAGTCTCTGGTACGCCACGATGGGTGACATATATACCACTTAAATTCGTTTAAATATTACTTCGGTCCTATTACTAAATAATACGCCACGTTAGGGTGGACTATATATTATTTTTCATAGCTAAGTGTATACCATTATTTAATCTTAAATTACTAAAAAGACCGGATACCACCATTAAATATTTCAAATCAATAATCGATAATAGGATAATTCCCAGATCGGGGGGAGCATTGTCAAGAGGCATCACTTAAGACCCCTTTCTAGACAGAATCATCCTTTCTCTCTATATTGAAAATCTATATTCAATCATTGGCACCCTTCTAATTAATCGAATTCTATGAAACTTGGTACGCCACGTTGGGTGGCATATATACCTTTCAATATTCGTAATTAATTTAAGAAGTTTATCCTAGTAATATCCATAACACTATCTGACACCATAAATCATACGCCACGTTAGGGTGGACTCTATAAAATTTATATTCGTCTTAGTGTTAAATTACATACAAACAATAATGGAGACCGTGGGATTTAATTCCTAATTAATTCCCTCACCCACTTAGAATTTTTATTTAAAAATTGAGGAATTTTAAAATTAAATGGGGCCTATGTCGTTATAATTATGTCTAACATGCATTGCAAATACACACATAATTTAAACAACATAAAACATTTAATTAAAGCAATAAATAAAAAATCTATGTCCATGTCGTCCTAATTATGTTAAACATGCAATTAAAAATTACACACATAATTAACAACACATATAATTTATTTAAAGCAATAATTAAAAAAAAATAGCAGAATTAAAATTTAAAATAATAAATAAATCCACTATTATGGCCCTCAAATTAATTTCTTGCAGCCGCTGAAAAAAAAATAAAAAAACTGTTAGCAGTCAAAAAAACTGCTACGGCCAACACTGAATGGGACACGCATCTGGCTGATGCGTGTTACATGTATTTCCTGGACCACCGGGATACGCATCTCAGTGATGCGCATCATGATCAGTATGGGATACGCATCACCAGGATGCGCATCTCCCTTCCCTTTTTTTTTTTTCTTTTTCCACGCACCGCCTTTGTGTCTCTTGTTCTGTTCGTCCAGTACCTGTTCTTCAATTGTTTTTCCAACAGCCACTGTTCTGTAGTAATAATACGAACCAACAACTACGCAGCGGACAAATTTTTGTCTCCGTTTCGATTTCCGATCGCAAGTAATTGTTACAAAATATCCAGATCTTAATAAAATCCAACAAACAATTACAAAAAAATAGATCTAATACAAAACTAATTTTGTAAATCTATTCTAACACGATCAACCCTCGTGTTTTACAACCACGATAAACCACGTGGAAACCAAACAAAATAACCACGATTAAACCACGTGGGATCCAAACACATAATTAAAATATACATGGCCATAATAGTGGATAACAACCTGCAAAAAAGAATTATACAAGCCTACCACTATACACATGCATATATAATTACGACATGGACATCGTATCAAAATTCGCAGAACCTTTGAACCAGGCTCTTGATACCAATTGTTGGGACAATCAGATCTTGGCACTGCGAATTTTGATACACTAAATTAATGAGTACGAATAGAAAAATCACCTTGTTAACGGTTGATTCCACGCTCTTCTATTGTATTCCCAAATTCCCTTGAGCGAAGTGTGGCCTTCGTCTTCTCAAGTTAACCTCTCTTCTTGCTCCTGGGTGGCTATAAAATTTTTTCGACCAGCCCCCAGCAAGAAGAGAATAGGAATATATATAGACTACAATAGGGATCATGGATAATTAGGTTGGGCCTTCTAATTACATCTTGAGCCTAGCCCAATGTAATTAAATATTAATTCAATCCACTAAAGAATTAATATTTGCACTACCTTTCCTAATACCGTAATTTAATTAATTAATTCGGTTCCAATATTATTTGCTTATTAAATTCCCCATGTTTAAAATATCGCATGTCCATTAATTAAATAAATTACTGATAATTTATTTAATTAATATCTTTTATCCTTGATCATCCACTCGGCCTTTATTTAATTATGCCGGAATAAATCCACCTGCAGGGTTTCACATAATTAAATCTTTTTGAGCTTTCAAGGGGACATCATTAACCCGAATATTATCAGAACATGGATTCCTTCAATAAATAATATTCACCATATATATTATTCCATCACCCAAAATATAATGAAATAAATTAAAAGAATTATTTCATATATAAATCAAAGCATGTAAATAATATACACGTATCAATTACTATATCTGGATTAAGAACCTAAGCATTAATAATAACATAGAATCTTAGTTCACCTTCTTAATCAGTATAAGGGAACAATTCTAAATTTGATCATGTTCAATATACACAAAGTATACTAGTATTATTTATTAGTCAATATAAACTAAACTAAATAATACTACAGCCATTCCAGTGGATAGTCTAACACCACCTGTGCTGTGAACCATATTATATTATATAAACCGTATTTAATAATCTAATATTCTGTATCCCATTTGATACTAGATTATTCACAATATATAATATTTAGACAACATGTAAACATTTAAATTATTCTCAATAAAATAGGCTAGAAATAAATGTATATACTTCAAATAAATATTTTCAGTATACACCAACAATATTACAAGTAAGTCACATAAACCTTAATTATCGACTCGATTAAATCTAATTCTCGCATATAAGACATTTATCAAATACTATGGTCAAACTCGATTGTTGACAAACTCGATTATCATTTAATCAATTAAGCATAGCAATTCCATATAACCACTTAATCCTTTTTATTCATTTAGAACGAATCATAATAATCTCTAAATCTAACATCCACTCCGACTATTAAACTCGAATATTAATGACACCACAATTAATCTCACAATTCCAATTAGCAACTAACAATTACCAATTTAGCAATTAACATTTAACAACCACTACCGGCAAATTAAATCGGGCCCCCAATTAATCTCAACCATTAATTACCAACATGCTTTCCGAATTAAATCTCGGAAATTCAACAATATTCATAATTAAACTCTCCGAATTAAGTCACGAAAATTAAACAATTTAAATCTAATTAAATTACAACTAAACAATATACCGCAATTAAATCTAATTTAATTACAACAATATTATCATAATTTAAATCTAATTAAATTACAACAATTAAATTATAACAACATTTACAACTAATTTAATACGAGAATAAAATAGTTGAAATGCGAATTTATACCATTTCGATTCCGATCCGACCCGTCCGAAATCTCCACCATCTCTCTCTCTCTCTCTCTCTCTCTCTCTCTCTCTCTCTCTCTCTCTCTCTCTCTCTCTCTCTCTCTCTCTCTCTCTCTCTCTCTCTCTCTCTCTCTCTATACTGCTATCACCCCCTCCCCACGCTGCCTCCTCCCCGCGCCCTACACCGGCCACGACGCCGCCCGTACGCCACCTGCGCTGCCACCGTCCGCCACCACGAGCTCGCCACAGCCCGCCGCCAGCGACCCCTCTCCTGTAGCACACACCAATCGCGGTTTACACACACACACACTAAGTTTATACACACACTCATGGATTATAAATATACATATATCTATATATTCAAACCCCAATTTCATTCTCTTCTCTCCCCCGATTGATTTTGCGCCTTTGTGTGTATACGTATGTATATATGATGTGCTGTGTTGTTTAACCTAATGGGCCTAAGCCCAATAACAATTTTAAAGCAATACAAATTAATACTACATACCTCTAAATAATATTTTAAACTAATATCTCTAATTTTTAAAAAATTAAAATTTCTAACATAATTAAATACTAGAATATTTTTAAAGACTTTTGGAGAAAGAATTAGAATTAAATCTAAATTTTCTGATTTGATATGCATTTTACAAATATTAATAATTTATAAAATCAAATCATAAAAATAATAATTGTGATTCCTAAATCATAATTTACCGGGCTTTATAAAAATACTAAAAACACTAATGTTTTAGTAAAACCTCAAATTCTCAATATTTATAAATTAATCGAGTAATTTCTGTAAATCCTCAAATAATTAAAATAATCATTTTCTAAGGATTTTTAAAACCTCCAAATTATTCAATAATTTAAAATAAAAACTTTACTAAATAATTGCACACTTCAAAATTAAACTTTTATCCAAATAATTTATTGACTCGAGATATCTACTCGGTCCATCAAATTTTAAAAAGGATCCCGGTTCCATTTAACCGAAAATAATTAAATAATAAAATCAAATAAAAAAAAATCCTCCTCATTTTAGGAAAAACATTATTATTATTGAAATAATAATAAATCATTTCTTGAAAAAAAAATCCGGTTTATTACAGTCTACCCTCCTTAAAAGGATTCCGTCCACGGAATCAGCTAAGGCCACTACTGGGATTCCTTAACTCTTTCGTGATCAACATTTATTCTGCCAAGCCGGAAAGTGTCCATTCATAAACAACTTCTCTGAAACCTCAATCCAACCATAGGATCTCTATTTGACACAGTTATCACTTGAGTCTTACCGCGTTATTCCTCTCACACATATATCTCGACCAACTTTCCATTATCGTACTATCCTTGAGAGAGAGTTCACTGATTCTATCCACAAAACATCCTTGAGAGAGAGACTAAACTAATACCATTGATATGTCACTGATATTCTATTCGTTTTGGGATCCGCTCTTGCTATAGGCGATTCCATTCGAATCTTAATTCTATCAATGAATTTATGACTTGGCCGACCTGGTTGGCATCCCCTTGAAATTCATTAGAGACAACTAGAATTATGGAGATTTGAAAAGGTAGCTGTCATATTAAGGCTATTGCCACACACTGGTGATCATAAGGTTATGAATTTCGAAGCAAACCTTATTTGAGATAAGAGAATTTACTGAGAGATCAATATGATCATAAGAACTCACGTTGCGTGTCTCAGTTAAGACATTACTATTGTTGGAATTCGGGCATAATAACGCAACGGAAATAACGTAAATAACAATTAAAAACGAATTCCAAAGCCCGGATCCATGTATAAAATGATGATCATGGTATAAAAATTCTCAAGAATAAGTTTGTACCTTGTTTAAGCTTTCCAATGGATGACAAATGGAGATCCTAGCTTGTTGATCTTGAGAGTTAAAATTATAACTCCTCCACCGGAATCCACACTTGAATGCTTGCTTGAATCGTCGAACGATTTTCGCCACGGGACGAGGTACTAGCCAAAATAAATAATCGATGTGTTCTTGACAAATCTTGATTTCTCCCTTGTCTCTAAGATGTTTATGAACTGAAATTTTCAGTTGTGTTACTCAAAGAAGACTAGCCAACCTTTGGCTTATAAAGAGAAATAAAGAAAAATGGACCATTAAACAATTAGGCCATTTTTTATTTAAACAAATCTTATTTATTTAAATAAATTAATTAAGTCATACTTAATTAATCAAATAAGTCAAGAAAATACATCTTCAAATTTTATCTTTAACTAATCAAGTCTCACTTAATTAATTTTATAAAATTCGAATTATTATTTATTATTAATTTAAAATCATAATTTAAATTATTATTAATTTAAATTCATGAAATAAATTAATATCCCTTTTAAACATTCTTTGTGTGTGACCCCGTAGGTTATTATTTAATTGGCAACAATTTTATTCTTTAATAAAATTGTAAACAATAAGCGGCGTCTAGTAACACATTATTGCTACCCAATAAAACAATAATTAAATCAACGATTCAATCAACCTTTTATGACTAATGTTCCATGTAATATAATCCCTTTAAATCATGATATTATAGATTAAACTCGAGGCATGTAATCTGTCATCCTCTTCATAATTTAATCTTCATTTTCTTGATCGATGAGTAGACTATTTAATCAAATCAACATTTGAGCATGGCCATGCATTTCATAGTCTCACTCAAACAAGAGGCCGATAATATCACTCCTTTATCAGGAGATTTAAATCCCATCTAGATCGTTCATATTTCTCACATGATTCATAATATATCCGATATTCACCTTTATCATTATCCGGCTAAAGATAACTTTTGACGAATTCAAAATATATTAATTCTCATGTAGAATTATAACGACTTCAGGTCTAAGGATCATTACACCATTATCACTGTGAGAATACATATGACACATTTATTATTATTATTTACCATGATGTATCTCACGGTGGGTCTGTCCAGTACCCTGTACTCGTACAGTTACCTATGCATTGCTTTTAGTATCTGCATACTAATGACCAATGAGATGTGGTCATCTTGTCAATAAACATACTAGCCTTAATGTATTATTATTGTCCTAAGTAATAATAATACTCGGCTAGGGACATTTAAGAATATGATACAATCATTATATAATCTCATGTTCAAGTCACATACTTGCAACTACATAATTCGTATCAAGATTCTAAGGACATTTATTATACTTTATTTATTTCGCAGTAAATAAAGCCAATAATAAATATATATATCAAATATATAAAATCACTCAAACACAAATACAATTGATAGTATTGACTCTAGGGCACCAATACTAACAATCTCCCACTTGCACTAGAGCCAATCATTCATGTATCGAATACCCATGCTACTAGTGTGACATTCATGCTTCTGCTGCGACAGAGCCTTAGTCAGCGGGTCTGCAATATTATCATCAGTATGCACTTTACATATGTGAATATCTCCTCTATCATTTATCTCTCGAATAAGGTGATATCTCCGAAGTATATGCTTTGTTCTGCTGTGAGCTCTGGGCTCCTTGGCTTGTGCTATAGCTCCATTATTATCGCAGTAAAGATCTATGGGATCTTCGATCGATGGAACTACACCAAGTACTGTAATGAACTTCCGTATCCATACAGCCTCCTTGGCTGCTTCACATGCCGCAATATACTCGGATTCCATTGTAGAATCAGCCACTGTGTCTTGCTTCGAACTTTTCCAGCTTACAGCACCTCCATTTAGGCAAAACACAAATCCAGACTGAGACACAGAGTCGTCTCTGTCAGTCTGGAAACTAGCATCCGTGTAACCCTTTATCGTTAGCTTCTCCTCTCCTCCATACACCAAGAATGAATCTTTAGTCCTTTTCAAGTACTTAAGAATATTCTTGACCGCCGTCCAGTGACCTTCACCTGGATTAGACTGGTATCTGCTCGTCATGCTCAAAGCATACGAAACATCCGGACGAGTACATATCATTGCATACATGATAGATCCAATTGCTGAAGCATATGGAATCTTACTCATGCGGTCCTTATCATCCAATGATTTCGGACCATTCTCTTTTGAGATCGTTATCCCATGAGATACAGGGACATATCCCCTTTTTGCATCTTGCATTCCAAAACGATGCAAAATTTTATCAATATATGTACTCTGGCTTAAGCCGATTAATCTTCTTGATCTATCTCTATAGATCCTGATCCCTAATATATAGGTAGCCTCGCCCAAGTCTTTCATAGAAAAACTTTGTCCTAACCAAGTCTTCACAGTCACAAGTGACGGCGTCCCGTCCGACTTCTATCACACAGACAGATAATCCTTGTGGCCCCTATCAGTATAGTGTTGTTCATCTCAGTGGAAGTTGAGAAGTACGAAAGTAATTCAAAGTCAAGTTAATAATTATCGTATCTTGACAATTAATCCTCAGAGGGACACCTTGGAGTTAAATTGAACGGATTCCAAAGGTGTGATTTCCAAAGAAAAGGATAACCAGAAAGACACTGGTATTCAACAAGCAAGTGGTGCTAGCTATGCACCATAGAATCATCCACCATTGGAGGAAAGTGGAAGTTTGAAATATCGTCGTTCATCAGGACTTCAGAAACCTCAAAGTAGGAATAATGACAGCTTCTGGCACAACCGAAATTAAATATGGCTGAACACCAGTATTAAAGAATAACTTCGAGGAGGGAATGTATTCTTTATTAAAAATTCTCTCTTGGAGAGATGTCAAGATAGGTCATAGATTAGGGGGTAATCAAAATAATTTATGCACTGGGAGGTGTCAAATAATTCATAGATTGGGGAGGTAATAAACATAATTTGCAAATGGGGAGATATTAAATAATTCACAGATTGGGGAGGTAATCCAAATGATTCACGAATGGGGAGGGTATTGCCAAGGTCGCCACGGATGCCTTTCATATCGGCTCCTCTGATAGATAATCGTTCGATTTTTAAAGCTTTTCTTTTCCACGCACACCCTATGGTGCTCGATAGCTGACGTCATCGTCGACTCGTAATAGTCGCTAAAGATTCCGTCATCGACATTTATAATCGCAGGGAGTTCTAATAAACTCAGCGCAAGCATCTCAAGCAAGCTTTCTATTCTTTAAGTAGGCTTCGATACCGGTGTCGCTCCTAGAAATGACGAATTCCACATGTCGAACGGACGATACTCCGGAGCATTGCTAGAAAATACCTACTTAGATCCAGTCACCATTACAACCATCTTTATACCACATGTTCCTGTCCTCATGACAATTTCATGTGCTACTTGAGCTTATCTCTCCTTGGCATAACAGCCTTTGTACTAGTCTTTCTCAGACTTTCTCAGTCCGTCTTCGTTCTTAAAACATTTCATCTTTATTGACCAATTTCATCTTCACCATTTTACTTCTATAATCAATTGAAACAATCGGTGTCTGTCCACCAATCTATTTTCAATATTACCTCAAGCCCTCTTAAACTCTAGAAGATTTAAATACCCGCAACTTCGGCTAATACTTTTTCATAGGGATCTTGTTGGGCTTCCATTTCTTGGAATTTTAACAGCATGAGTACGTTCTCAACACATCCTTGCCACAATACTAGATGCCAACTTTCCATCCTTCCTCATCATATTAAGATTCCCTATAGTTCGAAGAATACACAACTGCGTCCATGAATCCCCTAGAATCATTTTAATCTTTGGTCTCGGGCGATTTATGCCCCTGCCGACCAATACTCGTCTCTGAGAATTCTTTAGTAGACATCCATCGCCTCAAGAAGTGAATTCTATCTCAACACATTCCTCAGCATGGCATTCCAATCTTAACTTAATCATTGGCACTACGCCCAGTAGTCCAACATGAACTCTACATGAGTTCTGACGTTCTCACATAACTATACACACTCCTACTCACTCTCGTTTCTAGTTTACTATAACCTCAGCTCTGATACCATTTCTGTAACACCCCAAATCCGGGGTCAGGGATTTGGTCGTCACGCGGAAATCCTCAATAACAAATCACCTGTTTATCAATATCAAACCATTTGTAGTCACTTACTAACAGAAATACAACAATTGAGACCCCAACTACCAAGAATCTTTTGGGTTATAGGGCTAGAAACAAGAACTAAAATCCTTACATTACTCGATTCATTACAGCCATTCAATTACATCACATAGTGTATTACAAATCCTATACTACTAATATAGCTTCGATGAGAAGTACACCAGCAACTAGTGCTATCCTGTACAAAGTAATATAATTATTACACATCAATATGATTACATATAACTTACTCCAGCTATAGATTTTCTGGATCACATCGTCTTCATAAGGGCATACTACCTACTTCTTCCGAGCTATGCATATAAGCATCATCCGCCTACCTTTCTCTGAAAGGTTAATATTTAAAAAAAACAAGTATGAGCGAAAGAATTGCCCAGCAAGTATTAATATAGTTTAACAATATATAATCCAATATACACAGGAGTTTTAAAATCCAACAATACTTAACATCATTTCCGAAACATTTATAACTATGAAACTTCAATAAGGAAAATATGACGTTTAATGCAACATCCATTGAACAGATAAGTTTATAATAACCATAGCAATCCTCATATCTTAGCGAAATAGTATACACTACAGTATTGCTAATCTTTTAGAAAGCTTTTCAAAATACGCAGTTCAATATGCTGCTAAGACAGTTGTTTATCATCGTATACAAACCAAACCATTAGAAGGTTTCATTTTAGTATTTCTCAAATCTGAAGGTATATACATATAAGTATGTCATTTTCATCAATCACCCCACAGATCAACATCATGCACCGGGTATAAGTTCTTTAACCACTTGATAAATCTAAACTCATAAATAACTGATAGGAAGCGAGTCAAAGCTCTTGAAGCAAAACATTTGAGACTTGACATCAATAACCGATGAACCATCTTTCATCTTTTGAATAATTGCAAAAGTGCACAAACGCGTGCCATTATTGTTAGAATATTCTTGCAGTTCTAGATACTGCATAAATTCATCATCATCTTTCATAATTGAAAACAACACTATCGGCAACTTGGCACTTAGGCCCAAGAAACAGTGTTTGTGTGTTTTTTCAAAGTGGAGGATGGGACTTAAAGAAAACATAAAAACCTGACAAGGATTGACGATGATCAGTCGCCACATCCAAGTCCAATAATCCGCGGGTCTTCTCTACCGGTAGAAGGATAGAAACTACATCCGTAACTATCCTCGGGTGAAAACTACATCCGTAATCACCCTCGATGAAAACTACATCCATAATTATCCTTCGGCAACACCTGGGCCGGAATAATAATTGATGGACCGCCTGGCTCACGGCCGCTTACACATCCCGGGAATCGTTCGTCAATGATTCCCACACCTGCCAGAGTCCCTTTTTCTTTTTCTTTCAAAACTTGTTTTGATTGAAAACCGAGTAGTTGAGGTCCGACATCAGTCGACCGATAATTCTTGAAAAATGTGCAAGGAAGTAAAACCAGACCGGGGTTTTCGAAAATATTTGAGTTCGAAAGAGTTCGAGTATAGGTATACACTTATACTTATATCAATCCCGACACAGGGTTTTGTGTTCACATGTGGAAAATGGTACGCATAAATCTTATATCACAACAGGGTAATTCCATATATATATGAGTTCTTGAAAAGTAACTTACCTAGATAGAATCCAAATATAATATTTTAAATGACTATGAAAGTCCTTAGACATCCTTTGAATAGTGTTTTATAATCTTCAGAACACTCAAAGTATTTAATAAATATTTGACTAATATGTAACAAATAATAAATATTCGATAATCCCTTTTTAAAAGGATACTCAAAATAATATTCATTTATTAAATAGTATTCAAATAACATTTACTATTAATACTGAAATATTTAATAACCTCAAAACACCCAAATACAACTCTTGGAATGTTTCTAATAAAAATCAAGACACAATCTTCCTGGCAGTCTCCTAACTTTAGCCACTTTATCAAATAACTACTACTGACTCTCGGTCAGTAAGGAATAATTAATAAGCCTGAAAATCCTTTTTCTCTTTCTCCCTTATTGTTAATGAATATTATAATTAATATTCATCAATTTAAATAATCATTCAAATAACATATATCGATATCAATCTAGCTGTTTTAAGCTGAAAATAACCAATTTATAACCATTGGAATATCTTTAATCCGTATTGAAAATAAACTATCTCCGTTAAATAATATACTAGATAGAATCACTCCATTAAGTTATTTTATTATTTCTCCGGGACAAAGTGATTTTAAGAAAGCGTTTTGAAAACGATATTCATCTAATTAAATAAATTTAATTAGGCGAATGAGGTTTATTTAATTAGCGAATGCTTTCAGAAGTATCTATTAATTAAGTAAACACTGGTTTATTGGTGATGTTGCCTTTAGGTTAGTTATTGCGAAATTCTTTTAAAAGCTTTGCCCGGGTTTTCGAAAACATACAATACAAAATAGCCCCGACACGCGGCTAAGTTCTAAAACTCAATCCATGCTCTACCCTCTGAGCCTCTCTTATTCTGATACATAATTACATACCACATAACATATAGTCCACTACCATAGTACGAAAAGTTTATAGATATATATATACCGTATAAATCAAGATATAGAGGCATAAAAATATCACTGCCCGTCAACAGTATTATAAGCCACGGGTACACGAGCAGAATTTAATATTGTTGGCCAAACCAGGAATACAATGATTTGGAAGAAGAAGTACAAGGTTGGAAAACTCGCGATTACGGATTGAAAACTTATTTAACACATTTCATATATTTAACATAAATATACTCTGAACAATAGAGTATGCATAGTAAACTTGCCTCTGGTCCTTAGCAGAAAATAGAAATCGCGTACAAATCCTTCGCACCTCGTCCAAGCAATTCCATGGACCTTACCTGACGTCTCGATCTTCCCTTTTGGATGCACGTCGCTCCAATTTGATTACGCCCTAATAGTACAGAAATGGTTACGAGTACGTGTCAGTCCTCCCTCGTATCTCGAGTAGTCCCGACTCAGAGTTACTACTAAGTCACTTAAAGAAAAACTATAGGCGTCTTCCCCATAGTTAACTATTCTAATACCACTTAATGCACATAACACATTTATATCCATTTAATAGACTTAAACCAATTTAATATACAAATAATCCTCAAAGCATCATTGATCCTCAATACCATTTTTAATACTTAACTTAGCACATAAATCCTCGAGACAACAATTAATCCTCAAATCAACCACTTAACACATAAACACATAATCAGTTAACATCCACTTCATGCCTCTAGACCACGGAAATTTAATAAATTTAATATAATTAAACACAGGGGATTTTCAGAAAATTTCGGCATGAAGTATTCATTTATCGGACTATGGGCACCGCCCCTCAAATACAATACAACCCTGTTTTTGCAAAAATAAAGTTGCCTCAACTTGCAGCAACATAAAATAAACACACAAGAACGTATCCGCCCTGACATGCGGCACATAGCACATAATGATTTATATTACACTACTACTTACGCTACACCAATGATCGTATTTCTCACGTATTTTAATGATACACGTGACAATCAATCATTGATGTTCGTAAGCCTTAGGGAACAACCCCTAGCACTAACTATTACTTACGCTATATCGATGATCCCACCACTCAAGTATATTAATTATACCCGTGATAGCTAATCATGGATATTCGTAAGCCGTAGGGATTAGTCGAAAAGAATTACACAAGTCCTTTAAATATTGACATTTAAAAACTTTTGATCTTCTCATAACCCCTAGCACAGTTCTAATTATTATAAAATTCTTACATTTAACATATAACATTCATAATTAATAAAGCCATCAAATACCACGACTCGACTTATAGCACTTAGCACGTAAACACTTATTGATGACCATATATTACAAGTAAGTCACATAAACCTTAATTATCGACTCGATTAAATCTAATTCTCGCATATAAGACATTTATCAAATACTATGGTCAAACTCGATTATCATTTAATCAATTAAGCATAGCAATTCCATATAACCACTTAATCCTTTTTATTCATTTAAAACGAATCATAATAATCTCTAAATCTAACATCCACTCCAACTATTAAACTCGAATATTAACGAGACCACAATTAATCTCACAATTCCAATTAGCAACTAACAATTACCAATTTAGCAATTAACATTTAACAACCACTACCCGCAAATTAAATCGGGCCCCCAATTAATCTCAACCATTAATTACCAACATGCTTTCCGAATTAAATCTTGGAAATTCAACAATATTCATAATCAAACTCTCCGAATTAAGTCACGAAAATTAAACAATTTAAATCTAATTAAATTACAACTAAACAATATACCGCAATTAAATCTAATTTAATTACAACAATATTATCATAATTTAAATCTAATTAAATTACAACAATTAAATTATAACAACATTTACAACTAATTTAATACGAGAATAAAATAGTTGAAATGCGAATTTATACCATTTCGATTCCGATCCGACCCGTCCGAAATCTCCACCATCTCTCTCCTCTCTTCTCTCTCTCTCTCTCTCTCTCTCTCTCTCTCTCTACTGCTATCACCCCCTCCCCACGCTGCCTCCTCCCCGCGCCCTACACCGGCCACGACGCCGCCCGTACGCCACCTGCGCTGCCACCGTCCGCCACCACGAGCTCGCCACAGCCCGTCGCCGGCGACCCCTCTCCTGCAGCACACACCAATCGCGGTTTACACACACACACACACTAAGTTTATACACACACTCATGGATTATATATATACATATATCTATATATTCAAACCCCAATTTCATTCTCTTCTCTCCCCCGATTGATTTTGCGCCTGTGTGTGTATACGTATGTATATATGATGTGCTGTGTTGTTTAACCTAATGGGCCTAAGCCCAATAACAATTTTAAAGCAATACAAATTAATACTACATACCTCTAAATAATATTTTAAACTAATATCTCTAATTTTTAAAAAATTAAAATTTCTAGCATAATTAAATACTAGAATATTTTTAAAGACTTTTGGAGAAAGAATTAGAATTAAATCAAAATTTTCTGTTTTGATATGCATTTTACAAATATTAATAATTTATAAAATCAAATCATAAAAATAATAATTGTGATTCCTATATCATAATTTACCGGGCTTTATAAAAATACTACAAACACTAATGTTTTAGTAAAACCTCAAATTCTCAATATTTATAACTTAATCGAGTAATTTCTATAAATCCTCAAATAATTAAAATAATCATTTTCTAAGGATTTTTAAAACCTCCAAATTATTCAGTAATTTAAAATAAAAACTTTACTAAATAATTGCACACTTCAAAATTAAACTTTTATCCAAATAATTTATTGACTCGAGATATCTACTCGGTCCATCAAATTTTAAAAAGGATCCCGGTTCCACTTAACCGTAAATAATTAAATAATAAAATCAAATAAAATAAAAAAAATCCTCCTCATTTTAGGAAAAACATTATTATTATTGAAATAATAATAAATCATTTCTTGAAAAAAAAATCCGGGTTATTACAGTTATTTAAAATTTACATAGAACGTATAACATGTTTTTATGGACGAAGCTTGATTTAATTAATGCATTATTAAGTACGTTTTTTTGGAGGTTTTTATAGCTCATGTCACAATTTAAGGTCTTTCTTCCAAATAACATTAATATTCAATATAATCCAAATATTTAAAATATTAATACATATTATTGTCAGAATTTGAACTTCAAATCATTGTATTAAAAGACTTTGAAATAAAATTTAATAATTCTCTTCAAAATATTTAACAATTATGATCGAAAGGGATAATGAAAAATATGGTATGAACCAAACTAACCACATTTTACTTATTATATAAGAATATAGATTCTAATGTTTTGTGATCATTGTTATGAATTTATTTAATTATATTACATAAAGTAAATATTTATTTATGGTATTTTTATATAAAATGATTGATGTATTTAGAGTTATGAATTTTAATTCTATTAGAAAAAAGTTTAAAAGCCTCTCTGAGTACATTTTAAAGAAAATTAGTTTTAATTTAATGTTATGAAATATAAAGTGGACATT
Source organism: Saposhnikovia divaricata (assembly GCA_036435485.1). Taxonomy (NCBI): domain Eukaryota; kingdom Viridiplantae; phylum Streptophyta; class Magnoliopsida; order Apiales; family Apiaceae; genus Saposhnikovia; species Saposhnikovia divaricata. The sequence goes on along the minus strand of CM071595.1, from coordinate 59,090,105 downwards.
TTGAGTTAGCTTATGTTTAAATACTTATATTATCGTGTAATTTAAGTGTTAAAAATAAGTTTTGAACTAAAGCATGTGAATGATAATGCTATCTTTTCAAAATAGAATTAAAAAAATAGATAATTTAAAGAATATCTCCTATTAACTTTTAATTTGAAATAAAACATTTTAACTTACCAACTTATTTACGGTGCAAAGTACCGATTCTATATACATTTATTACCACTAGTAATATTGTCCATGCTTCGCACACGGAATGATATTTATTTTGTTGATTTTATAATTTATTTATAATTTTTTATTGTCATACATTTATGACATTATTCATCTCGGAATAATTTTTTTGTAAAACATATTATGGTCATGTTATTGTTCTCTGTACTATTTTAATCAAAAATATCACATGTACGTGCGATAGTAATGTTGAGTTAGTACTTACATCCGATCAAAATAACACATGTACGTGCGATAGTAATGTTGAGCCAGTTACTTCCATCCGATCTAAATAACGTTGAGCAAAAACTTATAAATTTTATATTATGAATCGTTATATCTAATATTTTAAAAATTAGAAGATCAAAATTATATCATATTTTGTTTGGTAATATAATTTATATAATTATAAGTATTAAAAAACAGTCATGAATTGCATCGTTTATAATCTATTAGTTTAAAAGTTTTTTTCACACCGTAGAGACAAAATTTCTAAACTATTACATTACATACAATTACAAAATATTTAAATCATCAATCTTCGTAATTTTTAAAAAGTTATTTCATTTAATTGATTAGAATTATTTATATAATAAATTTTGCTAATATAAATAAATAAATTTGTATAAATGTACCCAACTTTTATTAGAATAATAAATATCACGACATACATAATATCATATATAATAAATTTAGTTTAAAAAAACAGGATTGTTAAATTATATATTGGTAAAAGTTGCTCGGCGTCGCCTCACGGCGACCCCTCGTTGCGTTTATATTAATGAAAAAAACACATATACTTGATTTATCTTCCTGTTATAATTAAAAAAAATTAATATTTTAATCGAACATCAGTAAGATTGAAATGACACAAATAAACAAATTAGCAAAAACTTATAACTTTTATATTATGAATCGTTATATCTAATATTTTAAAAATTAGAATATCAAAATTATATCATATTTTTGTTTGATAAGATTATTTATATAATTATAAGTATTAAAAAACAGTTGTGAATTGCATGGTTTATAATCTATTAGCTTAAAAGTTTTTTTTTCACACCGTATAGACAAAATTTCTAAACTATTACATTACATCCCAGGATAAAACGGATTGCAGCGAAGTTATAAAAGCGTCACTCTCAAGGAGCTTACAAAATATTTAAATCGTCAATTTTCAAACTGATTATCTGGACAAAAACTGATTAATATTTGTTCTCAGGGACAAAAACAGTACTTGTTACTGTTTGTTCTTTTTTTAGCTCTCTACAAACTAATTTTGCCTTTAGAACAGAGTAGGCAATATTTGCTTTTGAGAAAAATTTAAGATTAAAGGAAAAAGAAGCCAAGTGAATTGCAAGATAGTTTCTATCAGTTTTTTTAGCATCTTGTCCTGCCTTATGCACATCGTTTTGTTACATTTCAACCTTTGCAATAACAGGTTGGTGCAGAATGCTGGCGAATTTGTTGTTACTTTTCCAAGAGCTTATCACTCAGGATTTAGTCATGGTATATCTTCTATTCACTTGGATTTGACTTTCTATGATATAAACATCTATGACACAGTTATGCTACACAGGGTTCAATTGTGGAGAGGTTGCAAATATTGCTACTCCTGAATGGGTGAGACTTGCAAGAGATGCTGCAATTCGTCGGGCTTTAATCAATTTTCCTCACATGGTGATGGTATAAAAAGAGCATAAGCGACTTTAATAAATATTTTTTTAAAATTTTACTTCAACTTTTACTTTAGCTTTTACTTCATCAGCAAACTCCATCACAGGAAATTCATCAGACATGCCAAAAGCATTGACATCCTAATTTTTTCCATCTTTGGTATTCGATATACCCCCTACATCTGCAACAAAATCAGAAGCATCTTCATCAATCTGCTCAGCCAGCTCATTAGTAACCCTTTTATCCACTTCAGGAGTATCCTCTTTATCCTTGCCAACATGGAGTCCCTTGTTATCATCATTTGATTTAACTTGCACTGGATCAGGAGATGCAGCATATGCTGATGCAGTGAGAGATACAACTTCCCATTCATTCCATTGTGCAGGAACTGTCCGCCCTTCCTCATTATCTGTCATCACCAAAGTCTAAAGATTCTGGAAGTTGCCTGATCCACAAATGTAAAAAAATTAACATAAAATCCTTATGACCACAACTTGAACAGAATCTCTGGCAAATGCAGGTAATCGATAATAAAATTCATTGGCAACAATTTAGCAAAAAAAAATTCACTGGCAACATACCCACTCTATATAAAAGCTCACAATAATCATGACGGACTAATACTTAGAAACTTCACAAATTACACCATTACCAAAATCTAGAGTAAAGTAATGTATCTACATTAAACCACACAAATTAACGAAATCAAGCTTTCTCTACGATGGCGTGAGTCTGTTATTTCCACATTATACAGGTTAGTAATAAGCCTCAAATTGATACTCATTACAACACCAAAAAAAATTAAACAAATATTAATGTCAATGAAAACTTGAAATGCATAACCAATGTTCCAATACTTATTAGTTATTACGCTTTCTACCATATAATAACTCTGTATCCATGTATTAATAAAAAAAAATAGAATATCATTTTATTCTCCTTTACTTATATTACTTCCAAGTTATCAAAACCTAATAAAAGTCATCCTCGTGAAATTACATAAATAGTGAGAGATGGTTTACATTAAATTACATAAATAGTGAGAGATGGCTTACATTAAATTACCAAGATGGAGAGAAAAGTCCAAATTCAAGATCCATAGATGACCTCTCGTCAATTTATTTAGCAGAAGAGACTATGGTACATGTTGTAGCTGAACTTCCCTTAGTATCTGAGGAACTTGAAGAATGACCTAACCCAAGACAAAGTGGCAACTCAATATGTTGCTGCACAGAACCACCAGAAAGGCTCCATTTTCTATTAATTCCTCTTGAAGCCGATAGGCCTGCAAAGATTGAAGAACCGAGAAAATCAAGTCGCAATGTGGTATCTGCAATATCAGCTGTAGATCCAGCTCCTCCAACATGGATGGTACTGCACAGATTCTTCAATGAATTTAAAGCAGGTTTGACAACAAAACCTTGACCACAGAACCTCGCATCCATCAACCAGCTCCTTACATAAAACACTTCTGTTTCTGTCTCAAGCAAATTATATACAAAATAAACTAAGCTCTAGAGTTAGAATTAGAATTAGATTTGTTTGCAGCACATCCCTACCCCGCTAACAAATCCTGATGTGTCTTTGCGGTCCATTTTGATGATTTATTATGACCTTCAGTTAATTAGAGAAGATTTCGCAAACTTTTAATTCTTCATTTCAGGCTCATGACTGTCCAGCATCCTGCACTCCTGCTCCACAAAAGCAAGGCAATGTTGCGGCCATGGTCTGATCAACAGCCCAAAAGCAAGGCATTAAGATATATGAAAACACAATCAACGATAATCAACATTAAGATAATACACGGATGAGTTCTGTCCAATTCTACAATATATAATGACAATATTAATATACGTTACAATTATACAATATATAATGGAAAATGAGTCACCCAACTTTGATAAATTAGTAATGCCAAGACGATTTGGATTAAAATTTATAATGAATATAATGAGGTACAAAACAAAACATGACAAACACAGCTTGAAAACTATATTAGTTATTACCATTTTTTGATGAAGGAGAGTGAGAACCAATTTGCTTCGAACCTGTAAATTTTACAATAGACCATAAAGGTGAGAAGACAAATTAGCAGAAAAATTAATATAGAAGCATAAACATAATAACGTGATCCCTCCATTTCCTAGTTACAGATGGATGATTCTAAACATTGTAACCAAAAAAAAAATTAGGGAAAACAATAAACAACATATACAGTGTACTGAGTATTATTAACCAAAATTGATCAATAATCTAAATGCCCACAACAACAATATTTGTATTAAATAAAAAAATAGAAATGTAGTCGGTACCTTGTCATTCTCCAGGATTTGTTAATTCACTTCTGTAGACTCCCTTTCATTGATAGAACCTACAAAATATACATGCCTCACTTGCATATAACTATGGCCGGGTTCAGGTGATATGTATTTACATGGATAATTCGTGGCCTCTTTGCAGCCAGTATCAAACAAAAGTTGAACACCTACAAAACATCCATATCTACAAATGTGCATAACCTCCATCAATACCTACAAATCCTTCGTCCATTTAACCAAAAAAAAATAAATTAAAATCAGCCAATTATAATTATAAATACAACCCACTTGTATTCAAACAATCGAAGCGATGATGTCAAGCGCGGAAAAATAACAGAAAATTCTCTCAGAACTTATATCAAAATAGTAGGAATGCAAAATCAAAACGATAATTATCAATCAATCAAACAATTATAGAAGAATCATCCATACATTAGTAATGATATAAAATGAAGAAGAAGATAGAGGACCCAAAGGCAACCCGTGTGTGAATAAAACGAAGCTTAAAACTGTGATATTCTTCAATGAAAATCTTCCGATAACTGAAACACTAACCATAGATACCTTTCTTGTCCACAGATTGTTGGATATGAATACAGATCACAGAGGCGTTAAGAGAATACATAGTGTAGATCATAGCTTTTGTCCGAACAATATTCTTTGGCAGATTGTTGGATCAAGAATGAAGAGTGAGAAGAATAGAGAGTCTGGTGATGGAGAAAGCAACGAAGAATGTGTATGAAAAGAATAATGGGTAAGTTTGAATTTGAAATGACATCAAAACTGATTGCACGATAACAGATTAGAAGGAAATGTGGAGGAACGAGGAGAAAAAAAATGAAGTTTGTTGAGTATTGAATACGGTAAAAGAATACAGAGGGGGGTGAATGGATTCTTGAACTTTTCTTTGTTCTTGAATCTTTGCAGCAAGATATGTGTTGAATGTGTAAAATATGTAAGAATAGATAACAAAGACAAACACAACACAATATCACTTTAATCTAATATTTTATTAGATAAAGATTTTGCTAAAATCTGTGAATACAAATGGTAGTATTCTCAGCTTCCTTTTTCTTAGAGAGATATTTCTTGAGATGTATCTTGAAAAACTTATCACTCTCTTATCACTCTTTTTGGCTAAGGAAGTAAGGCTGTATCCTTATAGACATGGATACACCTACTTACTACAAATAAGGTAGGTAAACAAAATACTTTCCAGTCTGTCTATCTTATTTGAGTAAGAGTCCAAACGGCTACAGATTTGACTTTGCAAAGCCTGTTCAGATCCACTTCTTTAGCTCCTTATCCCTTTGTCTTATCTCTCCAAGCTTCTTTGTAGGCTTTCCAATCTGCTTTATAGTACATAGTCAAATAAAGCGTCTCGGCTTGTTGCAGGTTTCTGACTTGTACAATTCTTCAGTAGTTTGTTTCCAAGAATGTATTCGAGAAGTGGCTAAGTGATTAATTCGAGAACTCGAATTGACTTAATCGATAACTCTGAGTTCTCGAATAGTGTTATATTGACATATCGAATTACTTCTCAAATAGCTCTTTTCTCTGGGATTCCTTGAGATATCGAATAGAGCATTTTGACATATCGAATCCCTGAGATGTCGAATAGCTTCTTTAGTCTTTGAGATATCGAATAGATCATTGACTTGTTGACTCTTAGAGAACTCGAATGATGCTTTGACTTGTTGACTACATGAGTTCTCGAATAGAGTAATAGACATATCGAATCTCTGAGATATCGAACAGTGTATTCAGAGATATCGAATAGTGTCTTCTGAGATATCGAATCTCTGACTTCTCGAATGCTAGACTTCTCGAATAGACAAATGTACTTCTCGAATTGGTACTTAGGCAAATTCTTCATTTCTTCAAATCCCAACTGTGATTATTTGGCAATCTTTATCTCCTTGCTTGAGGCATGAACCTTGGAACTTCTTTCAAGCATTATTCTTGACTTTATAAGTACAGTAACACAACTAGAATTTGATGCCTATTACAAGTACAGAACAAATAGAAACTCTACAACTAGAGGTTCCCTCAGTTAAGAGGTCATGTAGGTAATGCATAGCATTACACATACTTAGGCTTGTTATTAGATGTATTCAGGCATGCCTCTGTGACTAACAATCTCCCCCAAATTGTGAGTAAGATCCTTAGTCACAATTTCATGTCTGATAACAAGCATAACATACATAATATAAAACTTGACAGTACATGTATGAATTTTGATTAGCAATGTGGATAGAACTACAGGGTGAGTAATCTTACAGCCTATGATGAAGTACTAGCCATTGTCATTTGTTTCCCTTTCCATAGCTTTGGCTTGCAAATCATCATATGCTTTCTGTCTTCTTTCTTTCTCCTTCCTTGTATTCTCATCCATAGCTTTGATTATTTCTGCCATAGCATCCAATTCTTCAAGCAAAATTGAGTCTTTGAAATCTTCAAGTACTGAATTCAGAATGCTTGTAGGATAGTGGTTGAGTAGATTCATTCTGATGTGGATCTGATTCCCATTTCTCCTCCTATACTTCACCACATAGGGGTTAAACTGAACTCTATACAATCCCTTTGCCCTTAGCTTTTCTGCTTCAATCTTCAGTCTCTCAATTTCTTTCTCCCTTGCTAGCCATTTCTCAAGACACTCTTTTCTGATTTTCTCCTTATGATCTCTCTTCATCTTCACAAAATCAATTAGCTCCAGCTTCCATACTCTTTCCACTTTATCTTCTGAGCTCAACAATGCAATAATTCTTTCTATGTCATGTAGTTTGCCCCAGTGTTGACATCCTCCTTGTTTGAATTTCTCCTCCCTTCCATCAGTATATTTGATCTCAAGGCAGTTATCAACAATGGCAACATGATAGATTCTTTGAGCTTGTAAGAATTGCAGTTGGTCTTCATCAAAATCTTCATCTAGTGGTTGGAATTTTAAGCCTGGATAGATTGTCAGAGTCCTTGACTTGGATAGCTTTGGTTTCCTTGCAGCTTGTTTGAATTTGATCCTTTTGACATGGTTGCCTGGTAGTAGCATGTGACCTTTGTTTGTGGACCATTGTAGTATTCCATTAGCAGTATGCTTTTTGAAATGTACAGATGGTCTCTTGAATTGAATCTTCTTCTCTTCTTGAGGTGGTAAAATAGTTGCAGAAGCCAGGGGATTAGATTTTGGTAGGTCATTACTAACAGCATTCACCCTAGACTTAGAGTCTTGTGTTGTGGTGAGATTACTGCTAGCAATGCCTAAGGCCTGCTGTTTTCCATTCTTCTTCTCATAGACTTTGCCTTGGTCATCATCCTTCTTATCCTTGCCGTCTTTCTTCTTCTTCTTATCCTCATCCCCCTTATCACTCCTGTGATGACTTCTCCTCCCATCACTCTTGTCTTCATCTTCATCATTCTTATTCCTCCTTGGCTTGGCTATTTCTGGAATTACACCAGTTGCAATGTATGATCTGAGAATGTGCAGTGCCTCTATCTCTTCAGCAGTACTTGTCCCCTTTTTCTTTTGCAGTAGATCAATGATGGTAATAATGAGTCTGTGATTTCGAGAAGTGAGATCATTGGGAATGACCAATTGTTTAATCTCTTCAATTCTTGTGCCAGACTGATAGATGATGGTCCATGGCTTCTTAATCACTTCTGGCAGCCTTGAAGGTTGGCCATTCCTCAAGTCATCATACAGACTCTTGTTGTTTTCATTTACATTCCTCTTCTCTATGAGCTCAATCAATGCATCTATCTCTGAATGTTTCAAGGCATGTAGAGTTTTGTAGGTTAGATGCCAGATTCTGGATTTTGCTACCATCATTACTTCCTTGATCCATGAGCTATTAACTTTTCTAGGTACCACGGTGAAGTAATCGATCTGATCCTTTAAGCTCCTTAGATACAATTGAGTGTCACCAGCCTGTTCTCTTGAGACTTTCAGAAACTCCAAGAATGCATCATCATGATAAACATTTGAGTTTGCAATTTCTTGTAGCTTGGCCTCAGTGACCACCTTCACTTCTACAGGCTTGGCACTTTTAGATATGGAGAGTGAAGGTTTATCAGATGGCATACTCCCTGCAACCACTGTGGTTGTGATAGTTTGCTTTTGACCACTGGAAGTAGTGATGTGCACAGTTGGTAGAGTGACAACTGGCAGAGAAGTAGGAGGCTCATCAACTTTGTCTTTTCCTTTGCCAGGCACATGAATTAGAGATTTTGAAGTTCTTTGATGAGCACCTTCAGTGATTTTGATGCCCTTTACCGGTGGTTTCTCCCCCTTTGTATTTGAGTTCCTTGATGTCCTCTTCTCCCCCTTAGGCTTGTTGTCAGGCACAGAGGCTGTAGTATTGACCTTTGTGGTTGAAGATTCTTCAGGTAGAGGGAGACCCATGTGCTTCATCATTGCAGACAACATTGATTGTTGATACAGAAGAACATCAGCTGTGGTGGTGGCTTGAGTGTTCAACTGCTCAGTTAGAGTTTGTACCTTGTCTGTAAGATGAGCATTGGACTGAGTGAGAGTAGCTACCTCCTTTTCAAGTGCATCTACCTTACTGAATAATGCATTAGATTTGAAGCCAGACAGGGATTGTTCTTTAAGTCTCTGCACTTCAAATCTAGACAGCTCATGCACAGGAACCTCAGTTACCAGCTTGTCTCCATATTGATTTGCAAAGAGTGTCCTAAGCATGGCATTGGCATCTGTAGTCTGATCAGATAAAATTTGAAATTTGCTTCCTAGACCTGTGACTGTATCTTTAAGGAGAGCTAGACTATTATTCATCTTGGTGCAGGTGGTGTTGCAGTGTCTGATATCTTTGACCACACTGTCTAGTTGAGGAAATTTGGCATCAAAGGCCCTCTTTATCTCTTCTACTGAAGTGGCTGTCTTGTCACTCACCTTGTTGACTTCAGTTTTGACTCCCTTGCCAAGATAGTGTGCAGCCTTGAGAAAACCCTTGTAGGAATCATTGACAGCTTCGTACACTTCACTAGGGGACAGGGATTTTGCATTTGAACCCAATGAAGTGATGTATTCCTCTCTAAGATATTGAAGTGCTTCACTGAGAGTTACATCATACTTTCCTTGCATCCAGGCATCTACATTGCCATCTCTCTCAGCATCATCAATAATCTTGGCCTTCTGCATCTCCACATCATCGCTATGGCATAGTAGGATGGCTTCATAATCTGGATTTGAGATGTTGGAGGTGACAAGGTTCTGAGCTATTTTGACAAACTCAGGAATCTGATCCACAACATAGCTTTGGAGAGCTTCAATGGACATTTGTGGTGGAACAGACCCTGATCCTGAAGCACTGTCATGTTGCACAGGCTTCAGCCATTGGGACAAAAAGTGAGAGCTAGAGCTAGCCAAGCTAGACTCCTCAGTTATAGATGCACCTTCTGTAACTGAATGAAAAGACTTTGCTACTGTTGTCTCCACAGAAGTGGGATGAGTTACAACAGTATTTGACACAGGCACAGAGTCTCTAGTTAAAACTAGTGAATCCTCTATGTTTGTGATGGTGTCATTAGGAGATGCCCCAGCATGCATTCCCTGACCATCTAAATGTGGTACCTGGGTGGTGAGCAAGGTGTCATGCACCAAGTCACTTGAATCCATTGGCTCATCAAGAGAAAAGAATTCTTGATGATCAATGCCTTGCTCCTCAATTGCTTGAGTTGCAGGCTCCAAAGAAATATGAGTAGTAGTTTCTGGAAGAGAAGTGTGTTGTAGATTAGATTTTGGCAACTCCCCCTGAGAGATAGAGGGAGTTTCAATTGTGATGTGCTCTCCACTCAGTGTTGTGCCAGCCTTATCACTCCCATGTGCTGACTCTGTACAAGTAGATGCATTGGGGAGAATGCTTGATTCTATAGATGCACCCTGTTGAGAGGATACACCTAGTGAGCTGTTTGCCCCTGATTTTACAACTTCAGCCATTTGGGTGACCGAAGAGGTGGTTTTAGACTTCTTCTTCTTCTTCTTTGGCCTTAGTAAGGGTGACTCAGGTTCCTCACTTGCTATGCCTAATTCTACAGCCAAGGCTGCTTCAGTTAAGATTGTTAGAGGTTCAGAAGCAACCTGTTTTCTCTTCTTTTTACTAACATCATCCTTTTGAGAGGATGATGCAGTTGTCTCTGTGTTTGGTAAAGTGTTTGGCTGAGAGGGTTGGTTAGCAGGCCCTGGGTTAGCATTTTGCTCTACTTGCTTAGGCCTAGCTAACTCAGATTTTGAGGCACATATTGGCATGTTGTGGGGGTAAGTCCTAAATAAACTCTCCATAAGGGGAGTTATTTTGAGCCTTACATCCACATCATTCCTAGTCTCCAAGCTACCAAAAATGAGTTTGGTCATGGATTTCGGATAGCCTATTCTATTTTTGTCTAACCCAGGCAATTCAATCAATTTAACATCTATGAAATTAAGTACAGATTGAATAAAGCGAGGGAAGAAAATTTCATTACCTCTCTTGGCTGAGTTCTTACCAAGTCTCCCATACAATCTTGTATTATGATCAAACCAACATCAATCTTTCTCCCATATGCTAGAGCATATCCTATTTGTTGAACAGGTGTGCTGATTTGATCAAAGCTGGACTTCCTTGATGTGAAGACTTGAAGAAGAGTGGCAAAGACATAGCTCCATTCCTTCCTCAAGTACTTCCTATTCAAATTTCCAAGCTTGATTCTATCTGAGTAGTTGATAAAATCAAAGAAATCTTCCAATTCCTGATCAGTTGCTTGACTGTCATACACTCCTTGTTGTAACCCCAGTGCTTGATTCATATTTTTAGTAGTGATGGTGATTTCCTTGTCCTGAATCTTGTAATAGATTACATATGAAGTTATTGCATTCTCTAGGGCCACGACCTCCATAGTAGCAGTTCTCCAAAACTGTTCTAGTAAATCTAGATACAGAGTTGGGTTGGCTGATAGTGCATCCTTGATGTATGATTCAGCCATCCATCGAACGAAGCACTTGAAGTTTGCATTGGGTGCTTCAACATCGTTGGTTATTGCTATGAAATTGGTGTGTTTAGGAATTGTGAGTTGGGTATTTGCCATTGTTACACAGAGAGATGAGAAGAGAATGAAGGTTGAAGAAGAAATTTAGCTTTTGACGTTAGGGTTTACAGAGGTTTTGGAACTTTAGCTGCCTAAGAAATCGAATGAAATGATTTGAACAGTTGTGGAATTGTATATATGTGAGTGACCTGAGTTGTCGATTAGATATAAGTTTTGTATCGACAAGTCAGTCATTCGAGAAGTATAAAACAACTATTCGATAAGTCAAGAAAGGCTTATTCGATATCTCAAGTAGTTTGTAACTCACAGCTGGCAGTTATTTAACTCAGAAAATAATTCTAAGCTAAATAAAATATGTTTTTATGAGCGAAATGAAATTTTGAATATGAATCCAAAAAGCGGTTAAGTGTCAGCGAGAAATCAGCCTTTTCAAATGATTCGATAACTCAAATACAGTATTCGAGAACTCCATCATTAGAGAACTAAAATACTCTATTCGAGAACACAAAGTGTGCTATTCGATTTCTCCAAAAGACACTATTCGAGAACTCAGAAGGGTTCTTAATAGGCCTATTCGAGAACTCGAGCCATGACAAAACAATGAACCATTCGAGAAGTCTGACTTATCGAACTATACTTTCACTCATAAAATTCAATTTTCACTATCTTTTAAAATTTACCAGAAATATTCACTGAAGAATATTCTACTAAATTAAATAGTGATTCTCTCAAAATTTCACAGAAATTTCAAGCTAAAGATGTATGATTTTCAACATATGCAGCATTGTGGAATATTTATAAATCATAATCCAGCCAATACTTACTTTAAAAATATTGAGCATTTGATAAAGTAAGTATTTACTGCTGCAACAATCTAGTTGATATATTCACTCAGTCAGAATTTGAAGAATTCAGCATTCCAATCTCACTAACCAACCTTGTGAAGGTGGCTTCATCTAATGGCTTAGTGAATATGTCAGCTAGTTGTTTCTCTGTGGGAACATAATGTAACTCAATGGTTCCATTAGTTGCATGCTCCCTTATGAAGTGATATCTAATGTCAATGTGCTTTGTCCTAAATTGATTGACAGGATTGGAAACTATAGAGATTGCACTTGTGTTGTCACACATGATTGGAATTCTTTCCAACACAAGTCCATAATCTCTAAGTTGGTTTCTGATCCAAAGCACTTGAGCACAGCAACTTCCAGCAGCTATGTACTCAGCTTCAGCTGTGGAAGTTGACACAAATTGTTGTTTCTTGCTGTACCAAGAGACTAACCTTTGTCCAAGAAACTGGCAGCTACCTGAGGTGCTTTTCCTATCCACTCTGCATCCAGCATAATCATCATCAGAATAACCAACCAGATTGAACCCTGTGTCCTTATGATACCATAACCCCAAGTTTGGTGTGCCCTTCAGATATCTGAAAATCCTCTTTATTGCTATCATATGTGATTCCTTTGGATTTGATTGAAACCTTGCACACAAGCATGTTGCAAACATGATGTCTGGCCTACTAGCAGTGAGGTAGAGTAGAGAGCCAACCATGCCTCTGTAGACTGAGATATCTACTTACTTGCCTTTAGCATCTTCATCCAATTTGGTGCCAGTGGCCATGTGAGTCTTTGCAAGTGAGCAGTCTTCTAAGTCAAAATTCTTCAATAGATCCTTGATGTACTTGGTTTGACTGATAAAGATACCATCCTTCCTCTGACTAACTTGAAACCCAAGAAAGAATGTCAACTCTCCCATCATGCTCATCTCATATCTGCTTTGCATGAGCTTAGAGAATTTCTCACACAGCTTCTCATTTGTAGAGCCAAATATGATATCATCCACATAGATTTGAACTAAGATAATATCATCACCATGTTTCTTGTAAAATAGTGTCTTGTCTAGTGTGCCTCTAGAGAATTGATTCTCAAGTAGAAATTGTGACAATGTGTCATACCATGCCCTAGGAGCTTGCTTAAGTCCATACAATGCTTTAAGCAATCTGTAGACAAAGTGAGGGAATTGTGGATCCTCAAATCCAGGTGGCTGTTGCACATATACTTCTTCTTCCAACTCCCCATTCAGAAATGCACTCTTGACATCCATTTGATAGACCTTGAAATTAGAATGTGCAGCAAATGCCAAGAAAATTCTGATGGCCTCTAGTCTGGCAACAGGGGCAAAAGTCTCATCATAGTCAATGCCCTCCTGTTGAGAATATCCTTTTGCAACCAACCTTGCTTTGTTTCTTATGACTACACCATTTTCATCCATCTTATTCCTTAGAACCCAATTTGTTCCAACAATGGTTCTATCCTTTGGTGCAGGCACAAGTTCCCATACTTTGCTTCTTTCAAATTGGTTTAGCTCCTCTTGCATAGCAATTATCCAATCAGGATCCAACAATGCATCTTCAAGTTTCTTAGGCTCAACTTGGGATAGAAAGCAACCATAGAGACATTCATTTAGAGTTGCTCTCCTTGTCCTTACTCCTGTATTTGGATCTCCAATTATCTGATCTGCAGTATGTGATCTATCCCATTTCCTTGTATGTTCAGATTGATTTCTCAGCCTTGATGTTGCTTCATCATCCAGATCATGATCATTTACATTTCCCCCCCCTGTGAAGTTTCCACTAATCACAGGTGTGTCTTGGATGCTTGTTTCTTCATTGTTGGTTGACACAGGTTCTTCATTCACTTGAGTTTTTTGAATTGTGGGCTCAAATTCAGTTTCAATCTCCTCATCAGAATCATCTAGATTGTCAAACTTCAAAGGATCTTTATCTTCATCATTGGCTTCTTCTAATCCAGGTAGTTTGCTGTAAGAACCCAGATTTTGGGTGGAATTAAAACTTTTATGTATTTAATGATGTAAGAATGAATAGTGGTTATGACTGCGATGTAACGAAGATCTATTAAATAAATGGAACGGATTTGAATTCAATTACTTATATGTCATGCAGAATACTTTTGGTTGACGGCATAGATAAGAATGATCTATCTCCTAAGAATATAAGTATATTACTTCAAGTAAGATTACTCTTATGTCATCCAAATCAATACCTATTATAAGTCCAGCGGTTCCGTAAAAAGGTTAAGAAGCACTCGAGAGTGAACCAGGTTCATTTTCCTAATTATAGGAATTAAATAAAAATAAGTGATGAATAGTGATTTTGGTGGAATTGGGAATATTATTATAATAATGATATACCCGGTATTCGGAACGGATTTCTGAGTTCGTATTAGTGATCCAGGAGGAAAATAAGTGTATGTAAAAGCTGTCGGATTCAGAAAAAGAGCACTTTTATTTTCTCCGAGAGTTCCCTGGACACTGATAGCCTTAAGTAATTAACGAATGGATTAAAGGAGTATAAAATGGAAAGTTAGAATGAAAGATGGAGAATGAAAGTATTAATATTAAAGAGGATTCCCGGTAAACCCTAATTAGAAATCCGTGAAATATTCTCACGAACGATCAATCGAATCGAGCAATAACCGGACAAAAGAGCAAGCAGAGACTAAGATGCATGCATGTGCTATGTATAAAATATCTACTAACCAAACTAGAATCAAGGAACTAGAACCATTAGAGATCAACTAGTACTTAGAAAATCAAATCACTTGGTTAAGCCTTAAACCATCCAATCTTCAACACTTGTCCTACAAAAATCATCATCCATTACATCACACTCCACTAACCCCACTTGGATGAGATATTATCTAGCAAATGTCACTTTATGCATTATTCCAAATCAACCAACACAAAAGAACATAAAACTCTCCCTTGAAGCTCCATTCGGCCTTCTTGGAAATTCCAAACTCAAAATCCAACTTCCAACCATTTGTTGATCTTGAAACTTTTATGGTGAGACTTACATTTCATATAAATGATCTCCTCAAAATCCTAGCTTCAATCTCTTCTTTTTCCATTTTCAAAAAAAATGATTTAAGAGGAGGGTGAATAGTGTTTTCATGAACTAATCTTGTTTTTCCTTGATTTCTTTGGTTGATTTAGCAAGCTTAAGCACTTCTAAGGATCATACCAAGCATAGTGAGGCTAGATCATACTCCAAGGAAGGTATAACAACTTTAAACCCTAGGCTTTACCTTGAGATTTTGCATGCTCTTGATGGGTTTTAGTATAAGATGTGATATTAGCATGATTATAAGCATGTATATGATGTAGTTTTGATAAATGTTAAAAATAGTTTAGATGAACGGAAAGGCATTGCTTGGCCTCAGTTCATGTATATAAGTCATGTATATGTTGTTTGGGTTGGATGCTATGTTTATGGGAAGATTCGAAATTGATAGATATTCGATTTACAGCCGTCATAATGCCCGATTTTACAATACCATGTTTTGTATGCCATTTTCCATGTTGAACCCCTACTGTCCAGAGACCTTATCTGCCATGATAGGATAGGTAATGCTCTAAGCTTCGTTTTGATATAAAGATCACGTGAAACGGACTTACGGTTTAGGATTTATGACTAAATTACTAAAAGTAGTTCGAATCCGTAAACAAAAGTTCGTAACTGAAATTGAACCCTCGTAAGCTAAGTAACGTCATGACGAATCTTGGTAAATAAATACTAGGGGTAAGAAGGAAGGTGTGAAAGAAAACCGTATGTCAAAAAGAGCATTTTTCGATTTATTAAAAATGTTCGAGTCAAGGTTAAACGCGAACGAACCCCTAAAAGACGACTCTTTTATAACTTTGGTGAAACACTTAGAAAACGGGCGATAAAACTCGGAGTAAAATATTGGTTCGTAACGATCGACCTTAGAACTCATATGACTTAAGTGTGTCCCAAGTATAAGTGCAGTGACATGTCGTGTTAACGAACGAATGTCGGGTCGGATCAGTGATAATAAGTAATCCACTAAAAGGGGTATAACGAGATAACTCAAGAACGTGTTTCGATTTAAGTATAACTTAACTTTTATATGTTAAGTGATTAATTCCAGATGCCTTGGCTATTTATAGATCACCAGGCTGAACCGGGACCCGCTACCACTACCCCTTACCGTACTCGACCACCAGGCAAGTTTCAATTCCCTTCTTTTAGGCTGTTGTTGTGAGTGAATAAATATATATATATGATTGCTGATATACATATGCCATTGCATGCATGCCTACTTTCAAGTTGAATTGATATACTTGTTCCCTGAATGTTATTGTTGGCTTATAAGCTAGATAGTTATACATCAGTTATAAGCCGGTTAATATAAGACCCTCATAGAAGGGCGTATACATCTTTATTCATCAAATATAGACCGGGAGTCAATATTTCTTGATATATCGAGATTACCTCGGGAGAAAATATTTAAGTAAATATTTTCTATTATTTGGGTGACGAATATTATTTGAATATTCGTTCGAGACTAATTATTTTAACGATCCTTACTTCAAATAATTATTTGAATTTAACTATTCAACGAATAATACTTCTCAATATTCATTCAGAGTCGAATTGATTATCGACTATTATTTCGAATATTCTTCTAAAGATGAGACTGTTAGATGAATATCATTTGGATATTCTTTTAGATTATTTTTTTATTAAATAAATATTACTTTCGAATATTCATTTAAGATATTAAATACTTGATGAATATTATTTTAATATTCATCTGAAGCTTGATTTAATTATCGAATATTATCTCGAATATTCCTTAAGGCTTGGATTACTAAATGAATATTACTTGATATTCATTTAGGATATTATTCATTCAATGAATATTACTTTTGAATATTCATTTAAATTTCCTAATTAATTATGATTATTACCTTAAATATTCTTTTCAGGTCTTATTAATTAATGAATATTGTTTTGAATATTCATTTAAATATTTATTTATTCAATAAATATTCCCCTGATATCTCTTCAGGGATTATTTTGAGAAATACTCTGATTAAAGATATTCTTTCATATTCCCAAATATTCTGTAAAATATTTTAATTCAATAAATATTCCCTGAATATTTATTCCATACTTAGAATAACCTCGATAAGGTTTATCTTCTTCAATTATTACAGAAAATATTTCGAAGTCATATTATTATTAATCTTATATCAAGAAAGGTTCCCAGACATCATTCATCTTTGAGTCTATCTTCTTAATAATAAGGGAACCTTACTTGGAAAAATGTTATTTATCTTGTCGACTTCCCGGTCATAAAGTATTCCCTTCACCCGCAACTCGGGTGCTGTTGACTTACTAAGTCGTTGTTTACCTTCTCATCTTTCGAGGGGTAAGATTACTGGAACAAGTTGATATCCGTTACCAAGTGATAGCTTGGGAGTTATTGGTAAATTTTCCTTTCCAACTAGATACGACTACTTTGTGGAGTCTTATCAACAAGTATTATACTTGGGGAAAGGGGGACGAACGTTATATTCAGAATCATGAATTCTATTTGAACTAGGAGTCGTGTAAGAGGCCGAGTAGCGCCGGTCCATCCCCTTGGCCCAACCGTTGGCCGGGGAGAGCTAGCATGGCGGTATACAAGTAAAGCCGTCAGTTCTTCCTTCTACCGGTAGTAAATCTAAATTGAGCTGTACGATCTCGACTGATCATCAAGATTGGAACAGCGGGCGCGGTGAATACTCCATCATTGGTTCATCATCCAAATTCATTTATTTCCTGCAACATGATTACTGTTGGCAGAGTTGGAAAAGAGTCATAACTGGAATTGCAACCCTTTCTTGCAAGTTCCTCTTCTTATTAACGATAATAATATCTCGCTTACTTTGATGTAGCAGATATTTCTTCAAACAAATACTTTAAGTTACCTTGTAACTTCATCGTTCATGTTATACTGGCATCATTTCCGTAAATGCATGGCATATGGTTTAAAAGATAGCTTTGAACTGTTTTAAATTATCGTTCAGTTATATATTTGTTGGTGGGCTTTCGCTCACCCTTGCTTTGTTTATATTATGTCACAACAACAGCTAGGACAGATGGCTCGCGTCAGGCGCACTCGGCGCAAGCAGGTTACCCGACCCACCGGACTACCCGATGAGATGCTAGCCGCCATTGCTGAGGTAGCATAGTTAGACAGCTTTTGTTTCCTGTTTATCTATATGTATAATTAATGTAATCAACGGCAAAACTTTTAAACCTATGATGTTATCCTTTTGGGATTGTAATAACTTTTATTCGTAAACCCTTTAATGTAAGACTTATTTCAATTTCATCTCTAGGACTATAACTGTTGTGTGTGTGAGTGGTAATTATTGTGGGGTCACAGCATGTGATTTATTTATTGTGGACTCAAGTCAAGTATTATGAATGGATGTAAGACCGTAACCACCAGATCCCTGACCCCGGATCTGGGGGTGTTACAGAGATGGTATCAGAGCGAGAGTTATATATCCCAAGAGATGATACGACGTTATATAATAATAAATTCAATAATATAATAAGAACCCTTGCCAGGTTCACCTAAAACCCTTACGGGAACTTTTAAGTATCATGATAGTAACATAGTTCGTCTTGTGTAGGCGAGCGACTTGTCGGCCCAGGAGGCAGCTGCGAGACAGCATGATGAGGACATGTTCCGGACTAGGGACCCATACTATGAGCACTTGCCGGAGGAGGATACTGAGCCTGAGGAGGAGGACGCTGAGGAGGTCCAGGTTGAGGCTGATACTGATGTGATCGAGTCTGAGGAGGAGGACCCTGAGGAGGTCCAGGATGATGCTGACACAGATGTTGTTGAGACTGAGGGGGAGGAGGACCCGGAGGGGATCCAGACAGGACAGGATGCTGAGTTAGTGGTTGAGGATGATGATTATTGGGTTATGACTGAGTTCAGGACTATGGGAGATGACACTGACATGACCACGGATCAGGTGGTGCCGGTGGATGAGGGTGTTGAGGGAGATATAGATGAGCCAGTAGTTGGTGCTGTAGGGAGTTCTGGACTTTTTGTGCCACTCCTCCCTGTTGAGAGAGCCCCTACCCCACCACCACTACCTGTGAGCCCCTACCCCGACGAGTTTGAGGAGCTTACCCCAGAGTCCCAGCAGACAGAGACTGCCGCTCCAGCTGAGCCATCCACCCCACCTCATGCCCCGATAGGAGGAGTCCCAGTATGTGTTCACAACTTGATTGTGAACGGGCTTTATAGAGAGTTATCTGTGGCAGATGCCAGGTTGGCAGAGTCTAGGAGTGAGTTAGCAGCAGAGAGAGCCGCCCGGATGAGGGTGCAGGGCAGGAGGACTATCAGTGACAGAGTTGGGTATAGGGCTGTGACCCGCATCGAGCTGAGGGCTCGGGTGAGGGTGCGACAGTTGCCTACTGATGGGCATGGTAGGGTAGACAGAGCAGCGGCTGAGGAGGTTTTCCGCATCGCCATGGGGAGGGTTCGGAGGATGTTTCGTCGTGGCGGCTGATTTCAGATGTAGTGATGCAGTGGTCTAGTTGTCTAGTCATGTACGGACATAGTAGTGCCGGCTTTTATAGGGATGGTTTTCTTGTACTTGTTTTCCCTTTTTGCAGACTAGACAGATAGACAGCATATTTCACTTTTGACTTGTTGTTGTTGCTAGGATGGCTGTACTTTAAACTATCGTTGTAACTCGGATGTTGTACCTTTTCGGTACCTGGTATATATTTGTTTCCATTTCAGTCATTACAATTTTGTTGGGAAGTGATCACGAGTTTATTAGCATATGTATTACTTTTCGATTAAGTTTCCATGAGATATAAAACTGTGGGATTTTTAAAACCCAATCATGTAAAGAAATGTGCAAGGAAAAATCCTTTAAAACCGGTAAGTGAACCTAACGTATAATTTTCCAAATTTTCAGTAAAATGCCTCCAAGACGGATGGGCACTAGGGCTAACCCCCGCGAATCTACTGACCAAGAGAGTCACAACCAACACGAGGAAAACCGTGGAAGTAGTGAAGAACAAGATCAGGACTATAATGAGCAAGAAGATTCCCAGTATGGAGCAGAGGATGAACCCCTGTACTCTGAAGAATTTGAAAGGGAAATAGAGGGTGGAGAAACTGAAGTAGAACAGGAAGGGGAGAACCAGGGTGGAAACCCCATGGGCCAGTTTATGGATCTACTTAGGCAGAATTTGAACCAATACCCCCAACCACCACCAAGCAACAACACTTCAGTGGCAAATTCCTTTAGGGCCTTTAAGTCCCTTAAGCCCCCAGAGTTCCACGGATCGGCTGATCCCGTTGAGGCGAGGGCCTGGGTCAAAGAAATGGAAAAGTCTTTTGAGATCCTGAGTATCAATGAGGCTCAGAAGACTGTTTTTGCTACTTACCTACTAAAGGGAGAGGCCAATTATTGGTGGGAAGCCAAGAAAAACATGGAGACTGATGCTGTCATAGCCTGGGAAAGGTTCAAACAATTATTCCTGGAGAAGTACTTCCCGAAGTTCATGAAAACCCAGATGGAACTTAAGTTCTTGGAACTGAAACAGAACAATATGTCAGTGGCTGACTATGAGGCTAAATTTACTGAGCTATCAAGATTTGTGCCAGAGTTTGTAGACACAGAAGAGAAGAAAGCTAACAGGTTTCAACAAGGGCTGAAACAGTGGATCCAGAATAGGGTGGCTGTTTTAGAGATTACAGATTATGCCACCTTGGTGCAGAAGGCAACCATTGTGGAGGCTGGTAGTGATCAGATGCAGAGAGAGAGAGAGAGAAAGGGGGGATAAAGAGAAAGCATGTTAGTATGGGCGGAAGATTCGCTGGAGGAAAACCCCCAACCAAGTTTAATCGAGGAGCGGTTTCCCTACCAGGGAGGAATATGGGGTTTAAACCATCTGCTAGTGTAAGTGTGAGCCAGGGCGGCCATCAATCAGGAATGTCCCGTTCCAACCCTTCTCGACCTCTATTGCCATTGTGTGCTACTTGTGGGAAGAGGCACTCCGGGGTGTGCAACCTGAAGCAGATAAACTGTTATAAGTGTGGGCGAGCTGGGCATTATGCCACCTCTTGCACCACGGTCATCCCTAACAGCACAACCTGTTTCCAGTGTGGACAGCGAGGGCACATGAGGAAGGATTGCCCAAAGAGCAAACCAGCAGCATCAGGAGCAAGCAAGGTTGCCTCAAATAGGCCACCAACTGCTAGGACCTTCAATATGTCAGTACAAGATGCCGTGAGGGACACAGATGTGATAGCAGGTACTTTTTCTCTTAATTCAGTCAGTGCAAATGTCTTATTTGATTCAGGAGCAACTAAGTCTTTTATATCTAGAAATTTTGCGCATAAGTTGAAACTTAAAACCCAGCAACTAAGAGATTCCTTACAAGTAGAAATAGCTAATCAGGAAATCGTACCGGTTAATCAAATTCACCCCGATTGTAAGCTAGAAATAGGAGGACGATCCTTCTATGTCGATTTAATTCCTTTTAAGCTAGGGGAATTCGATGTCATTTTGGGTATGGATTGGTTGTCTCGCAATGATGCGCAGATAGATTGTAAAGGGAAAAAGGTTAAGTTGAAAACCCCAGGGAAGAAAGAAATAGTGTTTAAGGGGATGCGACAGACCCAGAAAATTCTGACCATGGCGCAAACCAAGAGATTGTTACGAAAAGGGAACGAGGCTTATTTAGCCTACGTTATAGATACTCAGAAGGAAGTGCCAAGATTGCAGGACATTCTGGTAGTTAATGAGTTCGAGGACGTGTTCCCACAAGATCTTCCTGGACTACCACCTGATAGGGTAATTGAGTTTGCCATCGAATTAGCCCCGGGGACGGCGCCAGTTTCGAAGGCCCCGTACCGACTAGCCCCAGTAGAAATGAAAGAACTAGCTAAACAATTACAGGAATTGTTGGATAAGGGCATGATAAGGCCCAGTGTGTCGCCTTGGGGCGCACCAGTGTTGTTTGTTAAGAAAAAGGATGGAAGTATGAGGTTATGCATCGACTACAGAGAATTGAACAAGCTAACCATAAAGAATAAGTATCCATTGCCCAGGATAGACGATTTGTTTGACCAGCTAAGAGGAGCTGAATACTTCTCTAAGATTGATTTGAGAACAGGATATCACCAACTGAAGATCAAACCTGAAGATATCCCGAAGACTGCATTCCGCACCAGATACGGACATTATGAGTTCTTAGTTATGTCATTTGGATTGACCAACGCCCCAGCAGCCTTCATGGACCTAATGAATAGAGTGTTCAAGGAATATTTGGACCAATTCGTGATAGTTTTCATTGATGATATTCTCATCTACTCAAAGACAGAGGCAGAACACGCTGAACATTTAAGGATAACCTTAGAAATACTCAGGAAAGAGCAGTTATATGCCAAGTTCTCCAAGTGTGAGTTTTGGAAAAATGAGGTACAATTCTTAGGGCACGTGATCAATAGAGAAGGAGTGTTGGTTGACCCCTCCAAGATAGAAGCAGTTTCAAACTGGGAACGGCCAACTACTCCAACCGAGGTGAGGAGTTTCATTGGACTGGCCGGATATTACAGGAGATTTGTCCAAGACTTTGCGAAACTCGCAGCTCCATTAACTCGACTTACCCGTAAAACCTAGAAATTTGAATGGACTGAGAAATGCGAGAAGAGTTTCCAAGAGTTAAAGAAGAGGCTGGTGACAGCCCCAGTGCTGGCATTACCTGATGGAAAAGGAGATTTCGTGATTTACAGTGATGCTTCGCATAAAGGACTGGGATGCGTGCTTATGCAGCACGGCAAGGTAATAGCATATGCGTCTAGGCAATTGAAGGATTATGAAGTCAGATATCCCACGCATGATCTAGAACTAGCAGCCATAGTCTTCGCCTTAAAGATTTGGAGACACTACCTGTATGGGGAAAAATGCGAGATTTACACAGATCATAAGAGCCTCAAATACATTTTCACTCAGAAAGAGCTTAACATGCGCCAGAGGAGATGGTTAGAGTTAATCAAGGATTACGACTGTGAAATTCGATATCACCCGGGTAAAGCCAATGTGGTGGCTGACGCCCTTAGTCGGAAAGAGAAGCTCAAGATGATAACTTCAGAGAAAGAGCTAGTGAAGGATTTTGAGAAGTTGGAAATCGAGGTTAAGTTACCTGAAGAGGGCCAAGAAAAGTTGATGGAAATTAGAATCCAACCTCCATTGCTAGAAAAGATTAGACTGTGCCAGGAACGGATGATGGAGGAAGAAAAGAACTCCACAGAAGAGCTAATGACCGGGGAGGAAATTAAGTGCGAAAGAGACAAGGAAGGGATCATGAGGTACACGTACAGGATATGGATCCCAAATGTCCAGGAGCTCAAGGATGAGATTTTAAATGAGGCACACAACTCAAGATACTCAGTGCACCCCGGTAGCACTAAAATGTATAGGGATTTGAAGGAGTATTACTGGTGGCCCAATATGAAAAAGGACGTAGCAGAGTGGGTAAGCAGATGCTTAACCTGCCAACGAGTGAAGGCAGAGCACCAGAGACCCAGCGGACTTCTACATCCCTTAGAGATTCCAGAATGGAAATGGGAACATATAGCCATGGATTTCGTAGTAGGTTTACCCAGGACCAAGGCTAATCATGACACCATATGGGTAATTGTAGATCGACTGACGAAATCGGCTCACTTTCTCCCGATCAACGAAAGGTACACGGTCGATAGACTAGTGGACATCTACTTAAAAGAGATAGTGGCGCGACATGGAGTCCCAGTCGCAATAGTATCCGATCGAGATCCTAGATTTAACTCCAGGTTTTGGAGAAGTTTTCAAGAATGTGTAGGGACCCGGCTGGACATGAGCACAGCCTACCACCCCCAGACAGATGGGCAAAGTGAAAGGACCATCCAAACGCTAGAGGATATGTTGAGAGTCTGCGCGATAGACTTCAAGGGGAGTTGGGATGATCACTTGCCATTGGTTGAGTTCTCCTATAATAACAGTTATCATTCAAGCATTGGGATGCCACCTTATGAGGCCCTTTATGGAAGGAAATGTCGATCTCCCTTGTATTGGGATGAAGTTGGAGAGCGGAAGATGCTCGGGCCCGAAGTGGTCCAACGAACTAAAGATGCAGTAGATCTAATCAGAGGACGGTTGGTAGCAGCCCAGGATCGACAAAAGAAATATGCCGACTTAGCTCGGAAAGGCAAGGAATACGAGGTAGGGGACCTAGTGTTCTTGAAAGTGTCACCTTGGAAAGGTTTAATGAGATCTGGGAAGAAAGGAAAGCTGAGTCCCAGATACATTGGACCATTTGAGATCTTGAGACGGATTGGGGAACTAGCCTATGAACTCGCATTGCCCCCGAATCTACAGCAGGTGCACAATGTGTTCCATGTTTCGATGCTGAGGAAGTATAATCCGGATGCTAAGCATATTGTAGAGTATGAGCAAGTGGACATGCAACCAGACCTGACCTATGTGGAGCAACCTGTGGAAATCATAGACCGGAAAGAACAAGTGCTCCGGAACAAGGTCATTCAGCTAGTCAGAGTTTTGTGGCAGAACCACAATGTAGAAGAATCCACCTGGGAACTTGAAAGCGCAATGCAAGAAAAGTACCCCCACTTGTTTTCAAACTGATTCCGGGACGGAATCCTTTTAAGGAGGGGAGACTGTAAGAACCCAGATTTTGGGTGGAATTAAAACTTTTATGTATTTAATGATGTAAGAATGAATAGTGGTTATGACTGCGATGTAACGAAGATCTATTAAATAAATGGAACGGATTTGAATTCAATTACTTATATGTCATGCAGAATACTTTTGGTTGACGGCATAGATAAGAATGATCTATCTCCTAAGAATATAAGTATATTACTTCAAGTAAGATTACTTTTATGTCATCCAAATCAATACCTATTATAAGTCCAGCGGTTCCGTAAAAAGGTTAAGAAGCACTCGAGAGTGAACCAGGTTCATTTTCCTAATTATAGGAATTAAATAAAAATAAGTGATGAATAGTGATTTTGGTGGAATTGGGAATATTATTATAATAATGATATACCCGGTATTCGGAACGGATTTCTGAGTTCGTATTAGTGATCCAGGAGGAAAATAAGTGTATGTAAAAGCTGTCGGATTCAGAAAAAGAGCACTTTTATTTTCTCCGAGAGTTCCCTGGACACTGATAGCCTTAAGTAATTAACGAATGGATTAAAGGAGTATAAAATGGAAAGTTAGAATGAAAGATGGAGAATGAAAGTATTAATATTAAAGAGGATTCCCGGTAAACCCTAATTAGAAATCCGTGAAATATTCTCACGAACGATCAATCGAATCGAGCAATAACCGGACAAAAGAGCAAGCAGAGACTAAGATGCATGCATGTGCTATGTATAAAATATCTACTAACCAAACTAGAATCAAGGAACTAGAACCATTAGAGATCAACTAGTACTTAGAAAATCAAATCACTTGGTTAAGCCTTAAACCATCCAATCTTCAACACTTGTCCTACAAAAATCATCATCCATTACATCACACTCCACTAACCCCACTTGGATGAGATATTATCTAGCAAATGTCACTTTATGCATTATTCCAAATCAACCAACACAAAAGAACATAAAACTCTCCCTTGAAGCTCCATTCGGCCTTCTTGGAAATTCCAAACTCAAAATCCAACTTCCAACCATTTGTTGATCTTGAAACTTTTATGGTGAGACTTACATTTCATATAAATGATCTCCTCAAAATCCTAGCTTCAATCTCTTCTTTTTCCATTTTCAAAAAAAATGATTTAAGAGGAGGGTGAATAGTGTTTTCATGAACTAATCTTGTTTTTCCTTGATTTCTTTGGTTGATTTAGCAAGCTTAAGCACTTCTAAGGATCATACCAAGCATAGTGAGGCTAGATCATACTCCAAGGAAGGTATAACAACTTTAAACCCTAGGCTTTACCTTGAGATTTTGCATGCTCTTGATGGGTTTTAGTATAAGATGTGATATTAGCATGATTATAAGCATGTATATGATGTAGTTTTGATAAATGTTAAAAATAGTTTAGATGAACGGAAAGGCATTGCTTGGCCTCAGTTCATGTATATAAGTCATGTATATGTTGTTTGGGTTGGATGCTATGTTTATGGGAAGATTCGAAATTGATAGATATTCGATTTACAGCCGTCATAATGCCCGATTTTACAATACCATGTTTTGTATGCCATTTTCCATGTTGAACCCCTACTGTCCAGAGACCTTATCTGCCATGATAGGATAGGTAATGCTCTAAGCTTCGTTTTGATATAAAGATCACGTGAAACGAACTTACGGTTTAGGATTTATGACTAAATTACTAAAAGTAGTTCGAATCCGTAAACAAAAGTTCGTAACTGAAATTGAACCCTCGTAAGCTAAGTAACGTCATGACGAATCTTGGTAAATAAATACTAGGGGTAAGAAGGAAGGTGTGAAAGAAAACCGTATGTCAAAAAGAGCATTTTTCGATTTATTAAAAATGTTCGAGTCAAGGTTAAACGCGAACGAACCCCTAAAAGACGACTCTTTTATAACTTTGGTGAAACACTTAGAAAACGGGCGATAAAACTCGGAGTAAAATATTGGTTCGTAACGATCGACCTTAGAACTCATATGACTTAAGTGTGTCCCAAGTATAAGTGCAGTGACATGTCGTGTTAACGAACGAATGTCGGGTCGGATCAGTGATAATAAGTAATCCACTAAAAGGGGTATAACGAGATAACTCAAGAACGTGTTTCGATTTAAGTATAACTTAACTTTTATATGTTAAGTGATTAATTCCAGATGCCTTGGCTATTTATAGATCACCAGGCTGAACCGGGACCCGCTACCACTACCCCTTACCGTACTCGACCACCAGGCAAGTTTCAATTCCCTTCTTTTAGGCTGTTGTTGTGAGTGAATAAATATATATATATGATTGCTGATATACATATGCCATTGCATGCATGCCTACTTTCAAGTTGAATTGATATACTTGTTCCCTGAATGTTATTGTTGGCTTATAAGCTAGATAGTTATACATCAGTTATAAGCCGGTTAATATAAGACCCTCATAGAAGGGCGTATACATCTTTATTCATCAAATATAGACCAGGAGTCAATATTTCTTGATATATCGAGATTACCTCGGGAGAAAATATTTAAGTAAATATTTTCTATTATTTGGGCGACGAATATTATTTGAATATTCGTTCGAGACTAATTATTTTAACGATCCTTACTTCAAATAATTATTTGAATTTAACTATTCAACGAATAATACTTCTCAATATTCATTCAGAGTCGAATTGATTATCGACTATTATTTCGAATATTCTTCTAAAGATGAGACTGTTAGATGAATATCATTTGGATATTCTTTTAGATTATTATTTTATTAAATAAATATTACTTTCGAATATTCATTTAAGATATTAAATACTTGATGAATATTATTTTAATATTCATCTGAAGCTTGATTTAATTATCGAATATTATCTCGAATATTCCTTAAGGCTTGGATTACTAAATGAATATTACTTGATATTCATTTAGGATATTATTCATTCAATGAATATTACTTTTGAATATTCATTTAAATTTCCTAATTAATTATGATTATTACCTTAAATATTCTTTTCAGGTCTTATTAATTAATGAATATTGTTTTGAATATTCATTTAAATATTTATTTATTCAATAAATATTCCCCTGATATCTCTTCAGCGATTATTTTGAGAAATACTCTGATTAAAGATATTCTTTCATATTCCCAAATATTCTGTAAAATATTTTAATTCAATAAATATTCCCTGAATATTTATTCCATACTTAGAATAACCTCGATAAGGTTTATCTTCTTCAATTATTACAGAAAATATTTCGAAGTCATATTATTATTAATCTTATATCAAGAAAGGTTCCCAGACATCATTCATCTTTGAGTCTATCTTCTTAATAATAAGGGAACCTTACTTGGAAAAATGTTATTTATCTTGTCGACTTCCCGGTCATAAAGTATTCCCTTCACCCGCAACTCGGGTGCTGTTGACTTACTAAGTCGTTGTTTACCTTCTCATCTTTCGAGGGGTAAGATTACTGGAACAAGTTGATATCCGTTACCAAGTGATAGCTTGGGAGTTATTGGTAAATTTTCCTTTCCAACTAGATACGACTACTTTGTGGAGTCTTATCAACAAGTATTATACTTGGGGAAAGGGGGACGAACGTTATATTCAGAATCATGAATTCTATTTGAACTAGGAGTCGTGTAAGAGGCCGAGTAGCGCCGGTCCATCCCCTTGGCCCAACCGTTGGCCGGGGAGAGCTAGCATGGCGGTATACAAGTAAAGCCGTCAGTTCTTCCTTCTACCGGTAGTAAATCTAAATTGAGCTGTACGATCTCGACTGATCATCAAGATTGGAACAGCGGGCGCGGTGAATACTCCATCATTGGTTCATCATCCAAATTCATTTATTTCCTGCAACATGATTACTGTTGGCAGAGTTGGAAAAGAGTCATAACTGGAATTGCAACCCTTTCTTGCAAGTTCCTCTTCTTATTAACGATAATAATATCTCGCTTACTTTGATGTAGCAGATATTTCTTCAAACAAATACTTTAAGTTACCTTGTAACTTCATCGTTCATGTTATACTGGCATCATTTCCGTAAATGCATGGCATATGGTTTAAAAGATAGCTTTGAACTGTTTTAAATTATCGTTCAGTTATATATTTGTTGGTGGGCTTTCGCTCACCCTTGCTTTGTTTATATTATGTCACAACAACAGCTAGGACAGATGGCTCGCGTCAGGCGCACTCGGCGCAAGCAGGTTACCCGACCCACCGGACTACCCGATGAGATGCTAGCCGCCATTGCTGAGGTAGCATAGTTAGACAGCTTTTGTTTCCTGTTTATCTATATGTATAATTAATGTAATCAACGGCAAAACTTTTAAACCTATGATGTTATCCTTTTGGGATTGTAATAACTTTTATTCGTAAACCCTTTAATGTAAGACTTATTTCAATTTCATCTCTAGGACTATAACTGTTGTGTGTGTGAGTGGTAATTATTGTGGGGTCACAGCATGTGATTTATTTATTGTGGACTCAAGTCAAGTATTATGAATGGATGTAAGACCGTAACCACCAGATCCCTGACCCCGGATCTGGGGGTGTTACATTTACTGTCATCAAATGTCACATATGTGCTTTCCATAACGTTCTTTTGAGTGATGATATAAACTTTGTATGCAATTATTTCCATAGAGTAGCCAAGAAAAATTCCTTCAAATGCTTTTGCATCAAACTTTCCAACATATTCTGAGTTGTCTTTTAGCACAAAGCATTTGCTTCCGAAAGTATGAACATACTTTAGGGTGGGCTTCTTTCCAGTCATCAAGTTGTAAGGTGTCTTTCCAGTGTTTTTGTTGATGAGGGTTCTGTTTTGGATGTAGCATGCAGTGCTCACAGCCTCAGCCCAAAAACATGTAGGCATCTTTGCATCAAGTAACATTGTTCTAGCAGCCTCAATCAGAGTTCTATTCTTTCTTTCAACAACTCCATTTTGTTGTGGAGTCCTTGGAGCTGAGAATTGTTGAGAAATACCATTTTCTTTGCAGAATGCTTCAAGCATGGCATTTCTGAACTCTGTTCCATTATCACTCCTTAATGCAATCACACTTGCATTGTTGGCCTTTGCTTCCTTGTCAATTTTCTTTATATGCTCAATGATTACTTGGGGAGCCTCATCTTTTGATGCCAGAAATTCTACCCATGTATACCTTGTGAAATCATCAACCATCACCAGAGCATACTTTTTCCTTCCTAGTGACATAATATTGACAGGCCCAAACAAGTCCATATGAATTAGTTGTAGGGGCTTGGTTATTGATGTCACTGTCTTTGACTTGTGGCTTGATCTTTTCATTTTTCCCTTTTGACAAGCCCCACACACTCCTTCTTGACAGAATTCAAGTGTGGGCATGCCTCTTACTAACTCTCTTTTGACTAGAGAATTAATGCCTTTGAAGTTCAAGTGTGATAGCTTCTTATGCCACAGCCAACTATCTTCATTTGATGCTTTTGAGTAAAAGCAACAGATTTTGTCCTTGTTTGCAGAGTTCATATTGGCTACAAACAGGCTTCCTTTCCTTACTCCAGATAGAGCAAAGTCACCAGTCTTTTTGTGGGTGATCAAACATTCATCTTTGTCAAAATTCACTTTGAAGCCTGTTAGTAAATTGACCAACACTCAGTAGATTGTGCTTGAGTCCCTTGACCAGTGCTACATTTTCAATGATGATATTTCCAATTTCCAACTTGCCATATCCCAGTGTGTTGCCAATGCTGTCATCTCCAAAAGCAACCATTGGGCCAGCCTTATCTTCATACTGTGATAGCAGGGCCATATCACCAGTCATATGGTTTGAGCATCCACTGTCCAAAATCCACATGACCTTTCTTTCACTTTCTTTGCCCTGCAAACACAAAGGTATTACTTCTCCTTTGGTACCCAAACAAGTTTGGGTCCATGTGGCTTAGCAACAGTCTTATCATAAACAACATGCTTATCAATTTTCTTGATGTTAGTCTTCTTGTCACTGTTAGAAGTCTTAGAATCAGGGTTCTTAGACTTAGGTGACAGAGGCGCCTTCCTAACTTTAGGAGGACTTGAAGACTTTGTTCTTGTGTAGTGTGTGTGAACATTGTGAATGATACAACCTTCCATGAATTGTCTTCTCAAATTAAAGCAACTAGTCATTACATTCATGTTACATGGCATACAATCAAATTTATCACAGAAAGGAGAGTCTCTATGTCTTAAAGACACAGAGCAATCATAGAATGGTTTAGCAACACTACCAGATGGTTTCTTGCATGCATGAGTTAAATGATTAGTGCTAAAACAATTTTGACAAACTTTCCTAGGGGCATTTGGCACATAAGCATAATTGTTGTCCTTGTTAATCCCTATTTTGTCATTCCTGTTTTGTTTCTTTTTAGCCACTTTCTTCTCAAACTCATTATTCCCAGCTGAAACAAACTTCACAAATTTCTCAAGTCTAGGTTTACCTCCTACTGACTCCTTGGCTTTGGTTTTGACATTCTCACTCTTAGAGGATGCTTGTTGTTCATTTGATTGTGCCTTATCTTCATCATCCAACATTTGCTTAATGAGTAAGGCATCCTCATCAATCTCAAGTGTTGGTGTTTTAAATATTGGGGTCTCATCCTTTTTCAAAACCTGAGGCACTTCCTCTTGAACAACAATGTCATCTTCAATGACTGCATAGCCTTTCCTCTGCTTGAGAGTGTCATAATCAAGTCCAATAGCAGCCTTAGGTCTAGCTAGATTTTTCTCATGGTAGGACTGCAATAGACTAGAGGAATTCTTGAATGTTTTCAATTTAAATTAATTTTCAGCTAGTTCATCCCTAAGAGCTTTCTCAACTTGACTAGCACATAGAACCTTATTCTTTAGATATTCGATTTCTTGTTTAAGGTTTTCTATTTGCATAGCAGTTAGTTCTAGTTCCTCATTTCTTTTGTTTAACAGTTCATTCCTAGTAGACAGTTTAGTAATCTCTTCATTAGAAGCAGTCATACTAGTATGAATATTAAACATCTCAACAGATAGTTATTCAACCATAGATTTGTATTCAGAAACAGACATGTCTATAGTAGTGAGGGATGGTACCTGAGAGTCTGATTCAGATGGTTCTTCCTTGGAGTTGGCCATCAAGGCATAGTTGCAGAATTCTTGTTCTTCTCCATCACTATCAGAATCATCCCAACACTTCCCTTCAGCTATGTAGGCCTTACCTGGTGCATGCTTCTTTAGCAGAGCCTCATACTTAGCTTCAAGCTCAAGAAACTCCTTATCCTTCTTCTTAGGCTTCTTGCATTCACTGGCAAAATGCCCTAGGTCATTGCATCTATAACATCTCACAGATGACCTATCCACATAGCTGGTTTTGAATTTGTTTTTGTTTGCTTTCACAGGTGCCTTGCTCTTGTTGAATGAATGATTTTGAGATCTAGACTTGAAGGGCTGATTCCTCTTAAATCTGATGTTTGGGAATTTTCTAGCCATAAAAGCATATGAAGTGTTTTCCATGGCATCCAACTCTTCAAGAGTATATAACTCATCTTCTTCCTTTTCATCAACAGGTTCAGTCACTTCTTCTTCAGTCTCTTCATCATCTACTATCTCTTCTATTCTCAGTTGACTTGTAGATTCTTCCAGGTCTTGAACGGATTTGTTGACAATCAAGGCACATGATGTGTTTATCATTCTGCCTTGGTTGGCTTGGATAGCCCTCTTCTGAAGCAACTCAAGCTCATGAGTTTTTAAAACCCCATAGAGCACATCATATGTGACTTTGTTCAAATCTCTTTCTCTTAGAGATATGACCCTTTGCTCTAGATGGTTTGGTGCAGATAGTAGAAACTTCATGTTTAATTCCTTAGTGCTGTAAACCTTCCCATTCATTTGAAGCTCGGTCACCAGCTTGTGAAATCTCTAAAACATGTCAGTAATACTTTCTTTGGACTGTGCCATGAAAGCTTCATACTGTGTGACCAGTATCTGTTTCCTATTTTCTCTTACCTCCTCTGTCCCTTCACATAACACCTCGATGTGGTTCCACATGTCCTTGTCTGATGTGCATGATGCTATATTAGCAAACATCGACATATCCATGGAGTCTATGATCAGCAACATGAGATGACTGTCAAGGGCAACCTTTTCCTTCTCTGAGTCAGTCCATTCGGATGGCTCTTTTGCAACATATGATCTAGGAATGACTATTGTGCCCACTATGGATTCAGCAATTTCTTGTTGTGGTACAAATGGACCATTCTTGAGAATGTCAGAATAGAGAGGATTGGCAGCTTTGATGAACAACAACATTTTTATTTTCCAGAGGTTGTAATTCTCTTTGTCGAACTTAGGGACCTTCACCGTACCTGTAGTCTTTGGTGTATTCGAACTCATGATCGTTTTTTGTTTAGATTAAACAGCCTGCTCTGATACCACTTGTTGAGTATTGAATACGGTAAAAGAATACAGAGGGGGGGTGAATGGATTCTTGAACTTTTCTTTGTTCTTGAATCTTTGGAGCAAGATATGTGTTGAATGTGTAAAATATGTAAGAACAGATAACAAAGACAAACACAACACAATATCACTTTAATCTAATATTTTATTAGATAAAGATTTTGCTACAATCTGTGAATACAAATGGTAGTATTCTCAGCTTCGTTTTTCTTAGAGAGATATTTCTTGAGATGTATCTTGAAAAACTTATCACTCTCTTATCACTCTTTTTGGCTAAGGAAGTAAGGCTGTATCCTTATAGACATGGATACACCTACTTACTACAAATAAGGTAGGTAAACAAAATACTTTCCAGTCTGTCTATCTTATTTGAGTAAGAGTCCAAGCGGCTACAGATTTGACTTTGCAAAGCCTGTTCAGATCCACTTCTTTAGCTCCTTGTCCCTTTGTCTTATCTCTCCAAGCTTCTTTGTAGGCTTTCCAATCTGCTTTATAGTACATAGTCAAATAAAGCGTCTCGGCTTGTTGCAGGTTTCTGACTTGTACAATTCTTCAGTATTTTGTCTCCAAGAATGTATTCGAGAAGTGGCTAAGTGATTAATTCGAGAACTCGAATTGACTTAATCGATAACTCTGAGTTCTCGAATAGTGTTATATTGACATATCGAATTACTTCTCGAATAGCTCTTTTCTCTGGGATTCCTTGAGATATCGAATAGAGCATTTTGACATATCGAATCCCTGAGATGTCGAATAGCTTCTTTAGTCCTTGAGATATCGAATAGATCATTGACTTGTTGACTCTTAGAGAACTCGAATGATGCTTTGACTTGTTGACTCCATGAGTTCTCGAATAGAGTAATAGACATATCGAATCTCTGAGATATCGAACAGTGTATTCAGAGATATCGAATAGTGTCTTCTGAGATATCGAATCTCTGACTTCTCGAATGCTAGACTTCTCGAATAGACAAATGTACTTCTCGAATTGGTACTTAGGCAAATTCTTCATTTCTTCAAATCCCAACTGTGATTATTTGGCAGTCTTTATCTCCTTGCTTGAGGCATGAACCTTGGAACTTCTTTCAAGCATTATTCTTGACTTTATAAGTACAGTAACACAACTAGAATTTGATGCCTATTACAAGTACAGAACAAATAGAAACTCTACAATTAGAGGTTCCTCAGTTAAGAGGTCATGTAGGTAATCCATAGCATTACACATACTTAGGCTTGTTATTAGATTTATTTAGGCATGCCTCTGTGACTAACAAAGTTAACTATTCAATCAGTTATAACTGACGTAAAGAAAATTTAAGATTGATATGGATAAAACTCATTTCTATACGGGTCATTCATTTTGGGTGTAAAAATACTTGAAAAAAGATGGATATAACCCGTTTTTACTTGGATGATCCGGTTGAGGGTAAAAAGACCAAAAAATATGTGAAGTTATTTAAAAAGAAAAAAAAAAGGAAGGGTAGTTTAAGTCATTTGAAAAACCCAATGCTAGCATAAATTTAGAATATATTGATAATATTAATATTAACATTTATTATTTATTTTCTTAATCTCATTAACAATTGTTTAAATTAAATCATTTACTGGTAATTAGTAAGAGTTATAAATAATAATAAAAATTTGGTAAAATTCGAATTTTGAAATTAAACTAATATTTTGAAATTGTTGATATTATATTCAAATATAATAATAAAATAGTTATTAAAACCACATTTTGCGAAAACATTGTAATTTTTATTTAAATAAAGTATATGCAATGGGGGTGTTTGGGGAAATTTATTTTTCAGAATAAGTCAACTTATTTTAAGACAAAGTTAGATATTCCTAATTTTTTCCTGAAAATGTTAACTTTTTTTTTTACAACTTATAAAATCTCAAACATACATTAAATACTTATCTATACTATTATATAAAAGCCGAAACATTGAAAGTTTTGGTACCTGTTTTTTGGTACGTCGTGAATTTACTTATTTACCCTTCATTATAAAAAATATATATATGATATCTATACTATTAAAACTCCTAAAATAAATAATAACATAATATAATAAATGGTAAGTAGTCGATTACCTTTTTTCACATTTACTTTTTATTGAAGATATTACCGTTTATAAATACCTAAAAACATCAGTCGTATCATATCTTCCAATCATTAATATTTTCTTTTGAATTAAAAGACGTTACCTTTTTAATTTAAAACTAATTTTACAATCATTAATATATACCCGAAAATATCACATCATATTTTTCAATTATTAATAAAATATATTAAAAATCTGTATATGTTGTTTATAATAAGGAAACATTATTATAATAGGTAAACATGAGTATATTAAATTATATTAAATTAAAATTAATCTATGTTTGGGGGAACTTTTTTCCAGAATAAGTCAACTTATTTTAAGATAAAGTTGGAGATTCCTAACTTTCCAACTTATTTTCCAACTTATTTTTGCAACTTATAGAATCTCAAACATATATTAAATACTTGTATAAAAAAAATTATCAAAATATAAAATTTTTATTCGAAAATAAGTCCATAAGTTCAAAATAAAAGTTGTGCCAAACGGGCAAATTATAAAAGACGAAACATTAAAAGTTTTGTTACCTATTTTTTGGTATATGTTTTTTAGAATTTCGTGAATTTACTTATTTAACATTTATTAAAAAAATACACGATATCTATACTATTAAAACACCTAAAATAAATAATAACATAATATAATTAATGGTAATTAGTCGATTTCCTTTTTCACATTTACTTTTAATTGAAGATATTACCTTCTATAAACACCTAAAAATATCAATCATATCATATATTCCAATCATATCATATCTAGCAATAATTAATATATACCCAAAAATATCACATCATATCTTCTAATTACTAACAAAATATAATAAAAATCCGTATACTACGAATAATGACCATTAGATTTTTAGTAAAAAATCAGAATGGTTAGATATAATGATTAAATATATTATATAATTAAATTAATTTACTAAAATTTTAAGATTCGAATTCTATCAACGACAGATATATTTTAAAATTTTATAATATAAGTTTTAAACCATGCATATCATTAATTAAATTTATATTAAATTATTAAAATTAAAATTAAAATAAAATATTGTAAATAATGATTATATAAAAATATAATTGTATCATAAAATAGAATTTATTACATATAAAAAAATTCGTGCATCGCACGGGTTATAAGATATAAAAAAAATAGAATGATGGCCCAAAATATTCATCTGGGAAACTGGCTGGCCCTTTTTACTGACGGGACACGGTACATCGTGTACTGTGATATGAGGGGTGTTGCGGAACACGATCTTCCGTAACAGGGCATGATACGGAACTGAGTCTTCCGTGTTATGCATGATACGGAAGACCATGCTCCGTGACTGTGCTGCGCACCCACCTAACACGGAACACCGTCCACCGTATCATGCATAACACGGAAGACGCAGCTCCGTATCTACGTAATACGGAGGACGATTCTCTGCATCATGCTAACATGGAGGACGATTCTCCGTATCCCGTTGGTATTTCGGGCCTTTTTTTTTTAAATCAGTATTTTAGATAAAAACTTGTGAAAAATAGGCATGGTAATTCTCTCAAAAAAATATCAAAATATAAATTTTTTATGTACATAACAGCTTATTTTAAGTTAGTGCCAAACAGGCCCATTAATTTTAATGTAATAGTACATTTAACATGGTTATGCGCACACATTTGTAGTAACGAACCACATTTTTTAGACCGTGACTTAAAAGCCCAGAAAAACAGGCTCCAAGTTGTTTTTGACTGAATTTTAATAACTTCGTTCAAGAAATTCGATGCCTGCGCTTGCGATGAGGAACCTCCGTCTCAATATAAAAACAATAACAATACTTATTGTTATTTCATTAATTTTCATCTCCAATATCAAAGCTGAGGTTCTTGATTTGACACCTGAAACCTTTACTGACAAGGTAACATCTTTACTTGTTCTTTGTGTATTGTGTGTGTCTGATAGTAATTGGGTATCTCAGATCTGTCTTTTCTTTGATTTGTTCTTTAGAGCTATTTATATTGGTGATTTTGGTACTATGCTATTCAAGTTTGAGTTGTATTGTTTATTTTAGAATCTGGGTCATAAGATTAGATTTATTTAAAGATACCCTTTTGATTTTGATATGTTTGTGTGCAGGAATCATAAGATTTTATTTCATTTTACCTTAAATTTTTAGTATGTCTTGTCGCTATTCAGATGAACTAGACTAGAAAGTTATGGTATTTAGACCATAAGATTCATTTAAAGGATCACTTACGATAATTGAGAGCGTAAATAGTCTTTGTGTTATAATTTTAATAATCCAACATGTCAAACACTGTGTTTACAGAAGAATAAACTCATATGAAGATGAAGAAGAAGAAAGCAACAGGAATGAAAGATATTCCACATAATGGAAAAACTGTTATGAATACAATGTGTTGTAGCCTTCATATTGTCTTGTCTCTTATATACAACTAACTCTAACAGAATGTGCCAGCTGTCCACCTATACAACTGACACCCTGGCACTCTTAGTAACCAAGCAACACAGACTACTACTAGTATTCTTATATCTCTGAGCTAGTGTATGTAAAACAGTAAATAACTTCGAATCATGACATTTTACTGTGTTATCTTGTTTATTGGTAACACAACATAGCCTAAAATGGTATAAAGTATATTTATATAGTTCATAATATAGACTTTTTGTATGCCATTCTATGAAGAAGGATTACATGAACTAATTGTTGCATAAACTGTTTAGAGAATCAGGTTCTTAAAGTATGTTTGTTACGGTTTGTGGTGTCTGACAAGTGCTTGAAAAATTCGCCTTTTTCCAGTGTTTTGGCATTATATTGTGGTCATTAAAAGTTTAGGTATATTTGGGTTAGAAAAAAAACCTAAGGTGTTTTCTTGTGTCCTCTTTCATTAATTCCTCTTTTGTTATAGGTGAACGAGAAAGATACAGCGTGGTTTGTCAAATTTTGTGTTCCTTGGTGCAAGCATTGGTATGGCTCAACGTGCTTATACCATTATTGTTCTGTATTTTATCTTTTTTTTTTAATGTTTTGTGTTTGAGTTGTTCGTATAGTAATTGTTAAAAGTATTGCAGTAAGAGCTTGGGCACATTATGGGAAGACCTGGGAAAAGAGATGGAAGGAGCAGATGAGATAGAGATTGGCCAAGTTGACTGTGGCACAGCCAAGTCTGTTTGTACCAAAGTCGACATCCACTCATATCCTACATTCAAGCTCTTTTATAATGGAGAAGATGTCATAAGATATCAAGGTTATCACTTACTACTTCCTGAATGACTTATAAAACTCCTCTGTAATTTGAAATCAAAGCCCTAGAATTTACTCTTTAAAATGCATAGGAGGAGCATTAAGCATAGATACATAAGATAGAAACATTCAAACAAGAATGTCTTGCCGCATATGAAAATCAGAAGTTATGAATTGTAGATTTAAGAAGGAAATGTCAATTTTGTAGAAGTAAGAACAGCTGCAAATGATAACCAGGCCAAGGTCAAAATAAGGAATATTCCTTACCAAATATATTTCCTGTACCTTTTGACAGTGAGCCACATTAATCAATCTTCAATGCAGACCCTTTCATTAGAAACAAAGATGGTAAAATTAATTCTTTGAGAGAATGGAATGGAACGAAAAATAAGAACAAAAATTAAGGAGAAAAAACAAAGTAGAGAGAATTGGGAATAGTGAACAACACGAGGAAGTAGAAATTTTCTATGAAGAAGTTTTCAGGGAAAATGAGGAAGAAGGAGATGGAGGATTCCTTCACAAAGGTTAGAGTTGTAGTTCAATTGTTTGGAAAAGAATGGAAGAAGGAATGAAAATATTAAACATTCTCTGTGTAAAAGGGTAGAAATCTCATTCCATTCTCTCCCAGTTTCATTCGATCGAGGGAACACAACCTTATCGATTTATTTGGGCTTGGTTTATGGTGTAATTGTGTAGTTATTGATTTATTTTTGGGGTTTGGGGGTTTTTTTTTGCGGGGGGGGGGGGGGGGGGGGGCTAATATAAAACATTACTGACCTTATTTCTCTGTATTTTCTATTATATATCTAAAAATAAGAAATTATCCCGCATGTAAATTTTTTTGAATAAAAATTTAAACATTAAATTTTTATTCAGAAGAAAAAAAATTAAAAAAAAATTATGGAATTATACTTTTTAGGAGCCTTAAAATGCGTGCCATGCTCCCGTCCCCCAATGTAAACAATTCAGGGGGACAGAGGGTAAAAATAAGAAATTATCCCGCATGTAGTTTTCTCTTGTTTAAATTTGTCACTGTCCATGTGTGGCATGTGTTTGGCAACTTGTCATAGGTGTGGCACTGAGAAAGGAATAAGCTAGGTACAGTAATAATGAAATATAGTTAGTGAAATTGTGCTTGAACCATTAACTGTTGTAGCAACAGTAACAATGCTAATGTGGTTGTGTTTTGAGATCAGGATTCAGAGGTAATTGTTGTGTCAATAATATAGGCTATGTAGCAACTATTTTTGTCTGAAGCAGGATGGTGTCTTATTTAATACCAAATCACAAAAAAGAATTTCTGACAAGTTGGTGATAATGCTACATATATTGATAGAACATTTGAGGTTTCTGTTCTTTTAGTGCGTTAGGCTGGCAAATATCACACTGAAAAGTATTTTTACTAGAGCTGACTAGATTTTGGTTTTAACTTTTCTTTCGTCTACTCTGGTGAAAAACGTCTTCTGAACACTTTCCAATCTAATTTTATACAGTTTTTTGGTCTTTTATCTGGAATTTTTTGTATATTATGTTCCTATTTATTTGATTTATTTTGTTGAGTGATCAGGGCCAAGGGATGTAGAGGCACTGAAGACCTTTGTTTTAAAAGAAACGGAAAAGGCAGCAGCTAAAGCACATCTTGAGGAGGATAAAGAATTATAAGTTTACAGGTACAACAACTTGAATATCGTAACTGGGGAACAGGGGCAAGGGGTTACTGACTTACGTACTGTTAAAAAAGAATGGGGTGCAGTTCCCTTGCCATTTGTGCATTTATAAACTTAGTGTTGTATATAGTTCTGTTTAATTCTTATTCATATTCGAGTTTTATGGTGAAATTGTGCAGTTCTTTTTTACTTGAAAGTGGACACTGAATCAGCTTCATTGAGAGACTTGTAGCCTTGTTGACTGAAGGAGGTTTGCACAGGAAGAGCAGCCAGTAGATCAGCGACTTCAAAGTTTACAGATCTTCTGTGTTCCTTTATAAGGATTTTCCGATGATACATTCTGTGTTCTTTCATATAGATTTTCCTACGATACAACTTTGGGTTATACTTGAAAGTAGAAACAACTATTAGCTTACATTCGTGTAATTCATTTCTTTTTTCGTACTATTTGGCATTACTCAATGATGACATTATTGATTTGAAGCTTAATGATATCATCTTGTGCACCATAGATTGATTTTTCAATTGTATGCAACATATCTACTTTATTTTTTGTGATTTTTTACATTTAATGTTATGTAAAATATTGTAATCCTTTTACATTAAATTTTTACTGCTCCGACAAATGAAAGGATTCAAAGGAATATAAAGATGTGCTAGTAGTTAAATCCTTAGGTTTTTTCTTGAGAAAGAGAGAGGAGTTAACTCTTTTTTTTCTCCAATTAACAATTTATTATTATGTGCCCAGGTGGAGGATAAGAGGATCGGTAATTGAAAAGCATATAACTTTCACCAGGACATTTTAGAAAATCAAAAAACACGGAATTAAGACAACTGATTGTCAACCAAACTGGCATAATTCTCATAACAATATATAAAAGTTCACCGAGGACCAACTACACCTCACTATAAAACCATTACGAGCAATGTAATACAAAGGCCTTCCACAGCCGTCTGTCAAGCAACCAAGTCTGTTACAACTCAGTTGCTCAACGCCTCCACTATCCTCACAAGTGAGGCTAGAGTACTGCAATGGAAGACCATATGCAATCATTACTAAAACTGCTAATAAGTTCTTGAGACATAAAAGACACATAATAATAGAAATAAATTCCCGCTTCGAGTTCAGAAAAATCACAGTTCACTTGGCACCCTTCTTTACTGCTGCCTTGGTAACCTTGGCACCAGTTGCTTCCTTCTTGTCAACAGCCTTAATGACACCAACTGCAACTGTCTGCCTCATGTCCCGAACAGCAAACCTTCCAAGAGGAGGGTACTCGGCAAAGGTCTCCACCACCATGGGCTTGGTTGGAAGCATCTTAACCATCCCAGCATCACCATTCTTCAAGAACTTGGGCTCCTTCTCGAGCTCCTTTCCAGACCGCCTGTCAATCTTGGTCAAAATCTCAGCAAATTTGACAGCAATGTGGGAGGTATGACAATCGAGGACTGGAGCATATCCATTGCCAATCTGTCCAGGGTGGTTCATGATGATGACCTGAGATGTGAAGTTGGCAGCTCCCTTGGCAGGATCATCCTTGGAATTCGAGGCCACATACCCACGCTTGAGATCTTTGACAGAAACGTTCTTGACATTGAAGCCAACATTGTCACCAGGGAGTGCCTCTTGAAGAGACTCGTGATGCATCTCAACAGACTTAACTTCAGTGGTCAGACCAGAGGGGCCAAAAGTAACAACCATTCCAGGCTTCAAAGTACCAGTCTCAACTCGTCCCACAGGCACAGTTCCAATACCACCGATTTTGTACACGTCCTGAAGTGGGAGACGAAGGGGCTTGTCTGAGGGTCTTTTTGGCTCATTGATCTGGTCAAGGGCTTCAAGAAGAGTCGGGCCCTTGTACCAGTCCAAGTTTGTGGACCTCTCAATCATGTTGTCACCCTCAAATCCAGAAATGGGGACAAAAGCAATTTTGTCAGGGTTGTACCCAACCTTCTTCAAGTAGGAAGACACTTCCTTCACAATTTCATCATACCTCGCCTTGGAGTATTTTGGGGTGGTGGCATCCATCTATAAGCAATAAACAAGACAAACACTGGTCACAAAACAAAACATAATATAAGCTCAACAACGTAAATAACAGAGCCAATCCTTACCTTGTTACAGCAACAGATCATTTGCTTGACACCAAGGGTGAAAGCAAGCAAAGCATGTTCACGGGTCTGACCATCCTTGGAAATACCAGCTTCAAAACCACCAGTGGTTGAGTCAATGATGAGAACAGCACAATCAGCCTGAGATGTTCCAGTAATCATATTCTTGATAAAGTCACGATGTCCAGGGGCATCAATGACAGTGCAGTAGTACTTGTTGGTCTCAAACTTCCACAAGGCAATATCAATGGTAATACCACGTTCTCGCTCAGCCTTCAACTTGTCAAGCACCCAAGCATACTTGAAAGACCTCTTGTTCATCTCAGCAGCTTCCTTCTCGAATCTCTCAATAACACGCTTGTCAATACCACCAAGCTTGTAAATCAAGTGACCAGTTGTGGTCGATTTTCCAGAGTCAACATGGCCAATGACCACAATGTTGATGTGAACCTTCTCCTTACCCATAGCTCAAACAAATCTGAAAATCATATACAATTAGCAAAACATAACTGCTATAGATGTAATAAGCCAATAACACACAAGTTTAAAATGCAATTGAACTCCACACGACTGTCAGATTAATAATATAATTTATTGTGCAGTAACCAACATATAGCAAGTCCAAACAACAATGATTGGAATATTATTACTTAATGTTTCTGAAAGCCAACAAAATATAACAGCTAAATAAAAAACTCGAAAAAGCGACACGTGCATTATAAACACAAAAGGCAGACCCAATCATACTTAAACAAATAAGATATATACAGACACACAAACATACTTGCACTAGCACATACCAGAAGATAATAGTATTAAAAAAGCTAACAGAATCCGTAACCACCAGGCCTCGAACTCGATCGGTAAAACACATAATATATCATAATAAATAACGCCATCGACAACACAATAATTTTCGCAAGTTCACAAAATATTTAACAAAACCAATAATACAACAAAATTCGTTTAACAAAATACGCAATACATCACAAAAAGTACAGATCTGGAACGCAAACGCATTTTAACAGATAAATCACACATATACAGTGCAAAAACATATCTATCAGTAAAATTTTGTGACTACAACATGAAAAATCAGTAAAAACACATTTTAAACAAATAAATTCATCAATTAATCTTGTAAAAAGCTACTAGATGAAAAGCAATAAAACACGAATACGTAAGATATATCTCATAAATCAACATAATCAAACGATAACTAACGAATCAAATAATAAAAGATGATCATCTACATATATCAAACAGTTAAATCAACAAAAATAATCAATAAACACATATAAACAACAGCATACATGCGATTTTATATACACAATCGAATTAAATACACAAACAAAATGTCATGGATCAACAAATATATTTATGACAAAGAGATAAATAAAGCATATACATGTATATAATTGAAGAGAAATTTGAGATACACTGACCTGATAGTGAGAGATAAGAGCAAAATCGGAGAGAAATCTCTCGCTCGAAAGATGAAGAACGAGAGGGAACGAGAGAGATAGAGAAAGTGAGAGAGATGAGCTGCTGAGAGAGGCTTTATAGATAAACAAATGAGAAGTGTTGGCCACGCCTTAGGGTTTTTCTGTCAGCCGTTAGATTGAATGATCCGACGGTTGTGAATAAAGTGCTCTTTTTTAATACAACCGGAGTCCAAATGGTAGTGTGCGGTTTGCTTGTTTAGTCGCCCGATTCTTTTGTTTCAGCTTATGTTTTTTATTGGCTCCCGGTGCACCAGATCCGTTACTGAACATACGGTCCCCCGCCGTTGGATCAACCATCCAACGGCCCTGATTTAAAAAAAAATTTTACCGTACCGCAACAAGTTTCCGTGGTACGGGGCAGTTACCAAAATACCCCTGCTCCCGTACCGCAACAAGTTTCCGCGGTACGGTACTGTTCCCTTTTGTTTCTTATTTCGCCAGTAGCAGTGTACAACACAGAAAACACAAAATCATCACCAAATATAGATTA
This sequence comes from Saposhnikovia divaricata, assembly GCA_036435485.1. NCBI lineage: Eukaryota > Viridiplantae > Streptophyta > Magnoliopsida > Apiales > Apiaceae > Saposhnikovia > Saposhnikovia divaricata. Next base: position 59,045,746 of record CM071595.1, on the reverse strand, counting down.
ATCTGAGGCGATTTATTAACTTTGAGAGGCAATTTCTTGCGTTTGAGAGGCAAAATCAACACATACGGGCTGTTCTTCATCATTTGGAGGTATTTTGTTTATTATTCATCTTTTCTTTGTTGGTATAATGTGTGTACATATGATTTTGTATGTATGTAAATCCAAAATGTGCGATTTATTGTATGTTTGCTGCATATTGTTGTACCATTGTTGTGTGTAATGAGAATTAGAGGCATATAAATGGTGTAATTTGAATTTCCCCGTACTTTAATTTAATTAGGGTTTAATTTTTTTTTAAATTATGTGTATTATTGAACTAGGGTTTATGTGTAATTAAAATTAGGGCTTTGCACTAGGAATATTTTTGTTGATTTTACAGAGAATGTTTGTTGTATTTAGGGTATATTCTTGTGAAATTCGAAATGAGTATTTCATTTTGATTATTAATTTAGTTCTTATGATTTTTAGATAATATTTTTGAATACTATTTGAACTTGTTTTTAATGTAATTCTTTATCTAATTGGCAGGGTATGGAGGGTTTTCACGATGACTTACTTGATACTTTGCCGGGTCCTAGTAGAGCGAACATTATTTGGGATAACCGCTATCATGTTAGCGAGGATGTGTGGGATGGTAGGGGGAGGGAGGAGTTGGAGTGCATTTGTGGTAATAGGGCGATGCGGGAGTGGAAGTTAAGAAGACCACAGAGGGAGCTTCTACATATGATGGGGTTTGGGATTTTTACCAACCCCCATGTTGTGTTGGGTAATGACGCGAGACTCATTTCTGCTATGATTGAGCGGTGGAGGCCTGAGACCAACACCTTCTTCATGAGGCAAGGGGAGATGACAGTTACCTTGGAGGATGTTGGGTACATCTTAGGATTGCCGGTTGTTGGTGAGGCTGTGACATGTGGTCGTATAGAGAATCGGAAAGATTTCTTTATTCGTAATTGGTTTGAGCCGTTGACAGATGAGGAGGTGGAGGATGCTTTGTTTAGAAATCATATCAAGTTGACATGGCTATATGAGAGATATGGTAGACATAAGCCGGAGAAACATAATGTCGAGGCAACTATTGTACATACACAGGCATACTTGGTATTTCTGTGTGGTGCCATTCTATTTCCTACGAAAGACAAAGCCTATGCCCATGTCAGATACATTGTGCCTGTGTCCAACATCCGGGAGGTTCATAATTATGCTTGGGGTGCAGCGGTGTTAGCACATTTGTATAGAGGGTTGGAGCATGCTGCGAAGAAGAATAGTAAGAGTGTTGCTGCTTGTGTATGGATATTGCATATTTGGTCTTATGAGAGATTTCCTCGTATTGGCGTGCCTCAGCGGGACCTTGGTCTTATGAGAGATTTCCAGATTTTCCGGTTGCAGAGGGTTGGGCTTATTCGTCGCTTCAGGGTATTAATAGGAAGCGGCGTCAGTCTGGTCCTCACCACAGCTTACCATTTTATAGGGGTGAGTTTGATGGAGTTGCTGGTGATGATGTGGTTTGGAGGCCATATGCTCGATTTGACGGGGTTGTTGATTGGGAGATGGTACAGGCACAGCTAGCTGGTAATGCTCGAGTGTCCTTGGTATGCTTTGATGTGGTTGAGTGGCAGCATCCGGAGAGGGTGATCAGGCAGTTTGGTAATTTGCCGGTGATTCCTCAGCCTCCTGTTAACATGCTCTCGTATAGGCAACCTAAAGAAGCCACTTTTGCCTCTGAGGATTGGTTGGTTAGGTGGTTTGTGGATATTGGGAGGTGGGCTAGATTCTGCTCAGATTTGGAGGGTTTGGTTGATTGCACATCTAATATTGCATCCAAGGCGGAGTACATGGCTTGGTATGCAGAGATTACCCGTGCACGTGTAGGGAAGCCACAACCTGTCCCCCGTTCAACCTACCAATCGAGGGAGCTCTATGATGGCGTCGAGGGATACCGAGTTGTAAGTATCCTAGCTTTCCTACATTTCAATTACACAGTGCATACCTAATATGTTTATTTATTAACATTGTTTTATCTTGTAGATGGTAGCTGCACTTGATATGTTGAAGCAGTTGGAATCTAGGGCTCCCGTTGAGTTTTTGGAGGAACTTGGGACGATTTCAGATACCTTTCTTACTCCTTTCACAAGGTTGATGAAGAAGGTGAAAGGGCCAGCTTATAAAGCTCCAAAATTTGAGAACATACGTCCACTTTCACTTTGTGAAGAAGATCCCGAAGGTACTGCTACAACCATTACTTCTCACGATGTCATTGACATGACACAACCATCCCAACATGTGTCTCATCCTCCCATTCCCAGTGGTACTGCCTCTTCTAGTAGGCCTCCCAAACTACCAACCCGGAGAATGAGGGGGGAGAAGTGGAGTATCATGAAGGAGTTGGATGTGCAGAAGCGAAATACAATCTATGATGATTGGGGTTGGGGCATTGGGCAAAGGCCTAAGTTGGAAGGAGGAATTCAAGTATGTGGCTATCATGTATCAGAGAAAGCAATGCAAAGCTTGGCTCCAAGTGCATGGGTTGATGACAGGATCATTTATTGCTATATGGTAAAATATCATGCTTCTCCTTGTTTTACATCTATTGTATTTGTCCTTCTTTATATGACCAAAGTTATGTGTTTGTTTTTAGGCATTGCTACGAGAGCGAGAGGAGGATATTCATAACTCCAAAATTTGGGAGAGAAAGCCGGTTTACTACTTCATGGATCCGTACTTCATTGTCCTTCGGTGGGAACAATTGAAAAAAATCCGACGAGCGGGTAGGAAGGGTGAAGATGCGGAGCAGAAGGCTTGGGGTGAAGCACTCCGAAGTTTAAATGGTTTTGCCACTTCAAGCATTGGTCCCTCCGTTATCGAGGCGGATTACATATTCATCCCATGTAATGTGGACGGTAATCATTGGATCTTATTCATGGTTTGTACGAAGACGTTTGATGATATCATTATAGATTCGATGAACGATGACCCGACATGTCCAAGGGCAATACAAGTTGTGGTAAGGATCTTTATTTTTTAGGTGGTCGTGTATTTGTTTCTTTGTTAATTATCAACAATTGTGTTTTTCTTATAAATTAATTTTTTTCTTTAGTCATGGTTACTGCCAAGATTTCTACTCAAGCTAAATCCTCGGTTTGATCGTGATCCTAACTTACATGAGGTCCTACCTTTACCGCAAAGACCGAAGCAGCAGAATTGTAATGATTGCGGTGTTTTTGTCATGAAATACATGGATTTCATGTTGCAAGGTTATGATTTAACCTCAGTCACATCTTGGCCACAAGAAGTAGTTGATACGTTCCGTTATAGAATAGCGAGGGAGCTTCAAGTGGGAAAGGCAAGAGGGATATCCGGTGTTCGTATGCGTGAACGTCATCAACTAGTAGAGTAGTAAATCATGGATTTTAGTTTAATTTTTTTTAAAATTTTTGTAATTTTAGTGGTAAATTTAGTTGGAATTTACTTGGAATTTTAGTTGTAATTTAGTTTGGATTTACTTGTAATTTAGTTGGAATTTAGTTGGAACTTATTTGGAATTTTAGTTGTAATTTGGTTGGAATTTAGTTGGAATTTAGTTGGCACTAATTTGGAATTTTAGTTGTACTTTGGTTGGAATTTACTTGGAATTTTCTTGGTTTTTTAGTAGGTTATTTGCTTGAAATGTTCTTGGAACTTTCTTGGAATTTTCATGGTTTTTTAGTAGGCTATTTGCTTGGTTGTGTTGGAAATGTTATCACAGCACTGTTTCTGCTGTTTCTGGTTTGGTTGCATCACAGGTTTGTTGTCTGATAAATCTGCAGGTTTTGCAGGCTCCAGACCATACCGCGGAAAGTTTCTGCGGTACGAACACGTACCGCAGAAACTTTCCGCGGTACGGTCTGGAGCCTGCAAACCCAAAACAGAGCAGAACAGAGCATTCCCAGGAAAACAGAGCAAAACAGAGCATTTTGGCACTGCCTAAACTGCCTAAAGTCACTAACTTTTGGAAGTTAGTGCCAAAATCACTCAAAAAAAATATGTAAGACTTCCTAAAATCTTAAAATATTGTAGTGAGTGAACTTCTGAAAAAAAAATGATTTAATTTTATTTTAAAGAAATTTCATAATTCCTTATAAAATACATGAAAATACTAGGTTTTTCGGAAGTTAGTGACAAAATCACTCCAAAAAATTATGTTAGACTTCCTAAAATCTTAAAATGTTATAATAAGTGAACTTTTTTAAAAAAACATGGTTTAGTTTTATTTTAAAAAAATTCTTAATTTCTTATAAAAAACATGATAATAATAAGACTTTGGAAGCGAGTTAAAAATTTACTCCCAAAAAATTTGTTACACTTCCTAAAATCTTAAAATGTTATAATAAGTGAACTTTAGAAAAAAAACATTATTTACCTTTTTTAAAAGGTAAATTTGATTTCATTAAAATTAGAATAAATTCATTACAAACCCGAAAATGCTACATGCATATTACATTTGAATGGAGTGAACAACTCCTAACCAAACAAACCTAATATATTGGAAAAGCCGGCAGACAAACGGTGAGAGGGTGTTCCGGGAGGAGCCTCCAAATTCACAAACGCGGCAACGTGATACAAGATTACAACACAACCCTCGCGGATGACACCTTCACTAATGGCTTTGTGCGTGCTAGTGTCGTTCCAAATGGACACTTTTATAGACATCGATCCATCGTAGAGATTGAATGTGGCCCAACAACGAGGATGAGGAGAATCTTTTACGTGGGAGACCCATCCCTTCACATATTGCACGCGCATTTGATCTCGTGTGCAACCTTCCCGAGGCCTCAATTTGTAAATGTCACTAATGTTGTCACAAAACTCAAAAAGGCCACCATCCCAATCGGAAATCCGCCACTTGCCTTCGGTGTCCTTGCCCAAGTTCAAAACAGGATAGAAGTAGGGATCCACATTATACGCTACCCGCTCCATCATTTCTTCGGTGTCCATCCAACGACATGCTTCGATCCAATTTTTTGACCTATAAGCCTCTTCCTCCGGAGAATATAACTCATCATCCTCCTCCTCAACAATCGGTGGGGGCTCAATGGGTTCCCCCATTATGTCATAGTATTCAGGTAAATTGCAACATATTTCATCCGCGGCATTGTCCGACAGGCTACTAATATATGACTCATTTCCCCCGGAAGAAGCCGAGAGTGAATCACTAACATGTGAAACATCCGAAACATCACCACCATCCATGTTACCTACACATCACAATAAAGAGTTATAGCAAAATAGAGACATGTGAGAAGGACATAAAGTAAATGAAAGAATGGATAAGTAAAGAGTTATAGCAATTACAGTTGTTCACTTTCACTTTGAGGCATGTGAGAATTTTGAGCCATTTGGGCATTTTGAGCAATTTGAGCATTTAAAGCTTCTAGCCTTCGAGGACAATTTCTTTTGTCATGTCCTTCAAAATTACAATGTGTGCATTTTCTTTTCGGCTTCCCCTTACCAAGCAATTCGACGGGACTTTTAAAACGAACGGTTTTTTTCCTCCCTTTCGTTTGGGACACAATAGGGTCGAGAATTGGTTCATCATCATGTGTTGCATCGTGAGAATCTACATTGCTTTCATCAAATTGAACTCCATCAACCCTCATACTTTCGAGAATTGGTATTTCTCGATTCATCACCTCGACGGCATAGTCATATCGTTCCTTAGATGCAATGCTACTATGACAAAAACTCATCGTGAGCATTGTCATGCTATTAAATCTATCGGTTGGGGTCATCTCATTAGATTCTCCAATGTTCAACTCGTAAGGCAACAAACCGTTTACTCTATTAGCATGCATAGTCCATCGTCGAAGTATGAAATGGTCGGGAATCTTGGAAATTCGTTTTTTATTCAAAACCGCCAAGATGTGTCGACACGGAATCCCTACATGTTCAACCATTCTACACATACACATGCCCTTCAAAGCTTCTTTGTTGAATGCAACATAATTTAGTTTTGATGTTGGGCCCAAATTTTGCCTATACAAACAATAATAGGTATTTTCGTCCCCTTCCCTCTCCCCTTCTTCACAAGCTTTTTTGTCTTTGACCACAAAGTATTGGTAGGATTCAACCAATTGATCTTGAAATTTCCTAAACATCTCCTTGGTATAAAATTTTGAACCATGAATCTCCAAGGCGGTATGCATTTTTATAGGACGTTTTAAAGTACATGACATATAATCTTCTTCTTTCTCCCGTAGAAATTGTCTTGCCAATGCCTTTTGGGCATTTTCAATGAATTCTTTCAATCCCGTGGCGGAGCTCACATAACTATCAAAGAAAGAATTCATCCCCTCACTCCTTGAAGTAGTGTTTTGACCCGCTGAAAATGTGTTCCTAGTATATGCAATGATCCATTTCTCCTTCAACTCATATAACCCCTGTAACCATTTATTATCTTGTAACTCATACTTCTCCGTCAAGGATTCCCATCTAGCCTCGAATTCATTTTCGGTCAAAGAGTTATAAATACAATGGTTAAAGTCCACTTTAAAGTCCGGAAAGGTGGAATAATAATGTGCTAGTTTTTCAGGAAATTTGATACTAATGTGCCATGAACACAACAAATGGGTAGTATTTGGAATTACAATTGCAATAGCGTTTGCCATGGCTTGATCTTGATCGGTTATTATAGTCTTTGGGTGTTTATTCCCCATAGCTTCAAGCCAAGTACTTAGAACCCACTCAAAAGTTGTTGTGTGTTCATCTCGCATTAGTGCAAAACCAAATATCACTGAATGATAATGGTGGTTTACGCCGGTAAAAGGGACAAATGGCATGGCATATCTATTTGTCCGATATGTCGTGTCGAATGCCACAACATCACCAAAATTTTGGTAGGCCATTATACATCTAGGATCAACCCACAGAAGACATTTCAAACGTTGTTTTTCATCAACTTGTGTTCTAATAAAGAATTTGGAACCACTTTCTTCATTGAATCTATGTAACAAGTCTAATGCGGCTTGAACATCACAACTTTCAAACTTTTTTTTCCTCTCATCCCGTATGACATTCCTAACATGTTGAGTACCAAACCCTACTTTGTCATTACCTCCATGCATATTACCGATAATATTCATTACTTGAAAATCACGAATTCCCCCACCACGAAGAGTTTTGATCAAACTACGAGTAGCGGTATTCACATGCCTTTCTCGTTGTATCAAATTCCTCTTCGAAGGAGTGACACATACGTGATTGTGATTTAACTCAAGACCAGTTACCTCCCAAAGACTTAAATTCTTCGAATAATTCACATACATTCTTACTTTGCAATCGCTCCTAGGAAGATTTTCTCTACGTCGTTTAGGATTACTACTACTTTCACCACTTCTACCCGCAAGTCTACAAACATACATACGAGCATATATTTCATTACTTTTAGAACGCCTATGGGTTGATTGAATTCTAATACCAAATCCATTTTTTAGAGCATATGCCCTAAAAAAATTTTCCCCTTGTTCCAAAGTATGAAATAGTTGATGCATATAAGGAACGCCATTTCCATCCTCACACTCTACATTATGCTCATTTTCATTTTGAACATCTAAATCATCATCTAAATCATCATCTAGCTCCTCATCTTCCTCAACACTAACAAATTCATCATTTTCATCCACATTAATGAACTCATCAATATTAACAAATTTGGGGGTGCTAGGCTCATCACTACTTTCATCGATAAATTCATCCATATTTAAATCATCAAGATGCAAGGAATCTTCAATTTTTTTTATTTTTTTTTTCATTATCATTTTTTTTTGAACCAAACATACGAGAAAATAATCTATCCGCCATTACAAAGATCACAAAGAAAAGAGATAGATTTTACCTCAAAGTTGATGATGAAGATGTCACTTTTCTTCCTTCCCACTTTTCTTATTTCGGCAGAGAGATCTCAGGTCTGATGTTTGTTCCTTTTCTGTGGTCTTGTTAAAGTGGAGATAAGGAAGCAGTTTCGGTTGGCAAAAAGGGAACAGTACCGTACCGCGAAAACTTGTTGCGGTACGGGAGCAGGGGTATTTTGGTAATTGCCCCGTACCGCGGAAACTTGTTGCGGTACGGTAAAAATTTTTTTTAAATCAGGGCCGTTGGATGGTTGATCCAACGGCGGGGGGACCGTATGTTCAGTAACGGGTCTGGTGCATACGGTTGCACCAGACCGGGAGCCTTTTTTATTTGCATTTTTGCCCCTCTTTCCTTTAATATATTTTCCTTCCTGTATTTTATTACGGTAGCTTAAAACTGGTGTGATGGACGGATATTTTAATATATTATAAAACTTTTCTATGATTAGATTAAAATTTTTTAAGACATTAATTTGTAAGTTTAAAATTTTAAATGATATAACTAGCTTCAATTCCCGTGCAAGGCACGGGATTGCTCTATTTTATAATTGGTACCGTAGTTTTTTTGTTACGTTTTGATATTAATATTAGCAATTGATATTGTGATGATTAAAATTCTTTTTAGTTTGTCGCGTTTTTTTTTAACCAATGTTTATTTTGTCCCCTTTTCAAGATTTCCCATTTTGGTTTAAACATTCAGATGTGCCCTTTATTTTTTTAAAAATTTATTTTCCCAAAATGCTCAGAGTCATGTATCTGTTATATTTGATATTACAGAATGTGACGTAATGCACCAGAGCCAAGAAAGTATAGAAAAATATTGTAAGACACATTTCTATAAAGTAAAAATAATAAATTACAGTACACAAAATTAATTAATTTTGTAGATTGCATAGCAAAAATATGTAGTGAGCAATCTGAAGTTAATACTTCAATTTTATTTCTTCAATAATGTTAGTTCACTTACAATGAGTTCTAAGGCTTCTATACTCGTGCGAAGCACAAACTTCTTCAAATACTTAGTTAATTGCAATGTAACGAAAGTGTTAATTAAATAGATTGTATTAAATACGAATTTTAATTGATGTGTATTAATGAATGTACATATTAAATACAAATTTTAATTGATGTGTATTAATAAATACAAAGGATCAAAATAGTAATTTAAGATGGATTAAAATGGTACATGTTGTGGTATTATATATATAATAGATTTGATAATAATTATAAATATATATATATATATATATAGTTGCACTCCATAGCAAACACCTTATATAACAAACAATAAAGAACACCTCATATCTCATAGATCCATTGCCCCTGGCGGGGCCACCCAATACAAAAAGTTCTTATTTTTTTAGGCTCCATCCATCCAGCAAAAAAAAATTGAAAATTTACTGTTCATCGATGACGTCATGATGACGTCATCAGTGACGTCATCGATGAACAGTAAATTTTCAAATTTTTTTTTTTTTTTTTGCTGGATGGATGGAGCCTAAAAAAATAAGAACTTTTTGTATTAGGTGCCCCTGGCTTGGCCAATGGATCTATTGGAATGAATGATTTTATAGTGTTCTTTATTGTTTGTTATATAAGAGTATTCTGTATGGAGCAAAGGCATATATATATATATATATATATAGGCAAGTGCTCAAATGAGACCCCCACTTAAAATGAGAACTGAGAATGAATCCCAGCGCTCTATTTTATCTATTATCTTTTAATCTCAGCCACACATACTAGATCTATATTTATTTTATCATTTCTTCCTTCCTCTTATCGACTTACACGCATACTCATCCAGTCATCCCTGCCCTCAACCCCCCCAATCGCCAACGACCTCCCCCCACCCCCTCCCCAACCTCGCCGGAACAAATCGCTGTCGTTCCCCGATCCCACCGCATCACCACCGCCACTCAATTCATACGCACAAATCCATAACCATTCGAAAACGACGGCCCAAATCCGGTGGTTCTGATCTCATACTCCGATGAGTTTTCCGCCTTGACATAGAAGAAGAAGAGATCTGAGTCTGACTATCTCTGAATTTCGGCGCCGCAGGCGGAGCTAAGTTCTACGATCTCGTCTTCTTCGTCGTTGACTTTGTTAAGATTCCGGTGATTTTTAGTTGATAAAGATGTGGTGATTAATGGCAAATATTTTTTTCTTTCCTTTTTGTGAATCTGGGTTTTGTCTTGGTATATGATTGAGTATTGGATTTGGATTCATTCAGTGATGAAAGTAGAGGAGAGTATACAAGGAGCAGGACAAATGGTGTGGACCCAAGAAGAAAAGGCTATGGCTACTGCTGTTTTGGGTGCTCAAGCTTTCGATTATTTGATGTCTAGCTCACTTTCTGTTGAATGTTCTCTAATGCCTATTGGAAATCACGAGACTTTGCAAAATAAGCTTTCAGATCTTGTGGACTCTCTTAATTCGTCTAATTTTAGCTGGAATTATGCTATTTTCTGGCAAGTATCAGGATCAAAGTTCGGTGATTTGGTTCTTGGATGGGGAGATGGGTCTTGTAGGGAGCTAAGGGAGGGTGAGGAATCTCAAGTTACCCGACTTGGTAATAACAAGCTCGAAGATGAGAATCAACAGAGGATGAAGAAGATGGTGCTTCAGAAATTGAATTCATTGTTTGGTGGATCAGATGAGGAGTGTATTGCTCTTGGTTTGGATAAGGTCACAGATACTGAAATGTTTTTTCTTGCCTCCATGTATTTTTCTTTTCCTCGAGGACAAGGTGCTCCCGGGAAGTGCTTTGGAGATGAGAAACACATTTGGCTTTCACCTGCAATGAAATCATCCACTGATTATTGTTTCATGTCATTATAAGATCTACTAAATTTCAACGGAAAATTGGTGATTATAAGCAGAAAATTGATATTTTGGAGGCAAAATTAGTGATTACGACTTTAATTTTTAGTGATTAGTATTTAAATTTTAATGATTTGCATTTTGAATTTGGTGATTTGAGCTTGATTTTTCGTGATCTGCGTTTGAACTGGATGTTGGTGATGTAAATGGTGAATATGTTGATTGTGAGGAATCAGAAGAATAATTATGACAAGAAGAAAAAAGGAGATTTAATAACAGATATGAAAAAAGGTGGTGATAAGAAAATTCGTGATTGGAGAAGTGTGGTGTATTTCTTGGGACAAAATTATCGGAATATTGTTATGGTGCTTGGAATGATGTTAATTGAGTGATATGGTTATACATGTGAACTCGTAATGAATTAGCTAAATGAAACGAAGAATTAATCATAATTTTGGAGTGATTTTGGAAGTGAAAAGTTAATTTTGGATTTGGAGTGATTTTGGAAGTGAAAAGTTAATTTTGGAATGATTTTTTGTCTTCGAATTTGGTGATTTGGAAAACTTTCCCTCCAAAATTTGGTCATCATGCTGATGTCAGCAATGATGTCATGCTGACGTCAGCAGTGACGTGGTGCTGAAAAATAATATTTTTTGTGTTTTGGTGATTCTGTTGGATTTTGGTGATTTGCTTTAGGGACTAAGTTCTCATTCTAAGAGGTTCTCACTAGAGTAGCTCCCTATATATATATATATATCGTCCGTAATATTTTAGAAAATGATGAATTTTAGTTTAAAAATATAGAAAATATAATAGGTTTTAGCTGAAAAATGTAATTGACTAGTTATTATTTAGAGTAAAATGTATCTACCGTTAACTGTAGATGGCTTTCCTAAAATTAACTATTAAAGTAAGGAAATTTTGTAAAATATTTTCTTGGTGTTAGAAATAAAGGTTAACAAATTTGTGAATGAATAAATGTATTTGTGCTATCAATTAGTCATCCAATCATTGGATATTATTTTGGAAATTAAATTTTGAAAAATGTATAATAATTATTTTTTTAATAAAATAATCTTGTAACTTCAGAACTACTTGATTTTAATAGTTAAATTCATGAGATTAATCTACAGTTGAATATAAATACATTTTACTCTATTAATTATTATAATATCATTATTTTATTTTTATTTAAATAAAGCTATCCAAGTAGGTTTTACTTAGAAAAATAGAAAAGTTAACGTGTTTTAGCTGAAAAGGGTAATTTGTTAAGTATTAATAATAATAATTATAATATTTTATTTTATTAAATATAAAAGTTTTAATATTTCGAATATTATATAACAATATAGATATAGATTTACTTTTTCAGAGAAGGTGATTGGTAGGGCCAATTAACACAGCATGGGCATCGGATCGTTTTATGATCATGGAGTGCGGATTTCAAACCCGGAATTCATCCAAACTTGTTCCGATCTTTGAATAGAATTTATTTTACGTTTTGATCCCCGTCCCGACAAGGGAATGATAATTTTTCCGGGAAATCAAGAATTTTTAATTTTTTTTCTAAATAAATTTATATAAATAATACATTTTGTAATAAAAAATTAATTTAAAATTCGTGATATGTGATATATATTTTAAATTTAATGTCATATTTTGAAAACACTGTATATCGCTTTTAGCCGTGTGTCTGACCAAAATACTAGCACGCGAGATAAGTGCCTAAAAGCACACTTTCTATACACACTCACATTTTATATACGCACTCACATAATGCATACCCGTACACGCAAGATACAAATTTGTGTTTCTATTATCTGTTTTGTCTTTCCCTTTCAGCTGATTAAAATACTCCAACTTAATCAACAGGATACACAGTCACCATATATGTTGGCCTGCCTCAGCAAATGCGTATACTTTTGCCTGACACACCTCACCCACTCTGCTACACACATCCAGAATATGCGCCTACAACCTATATGCATAATGGATATGCGCGATGCTTGTTCTTTGCTTATTTCTTATCCTTCTAATCTTCTTTTTCTTTTGGAAAAATCGTCGATTCGCCACCATAATTATTCCCATATGTTATACCCAAAATTTGTAACAAGGTTTGACTTGGTCAAAGGGCCCTTTTGGGGATGTTGAATTTGTTAGTCACAGATGCATGCCTGTACACAACTAATAACAAGCCTAATTGTTTGTAATGCTTTGCATTACTTACATGACCCCTTAACTGGGGGAACCTCTCGTTGTAGAGTTTCTACTTGTATTTAGTACTTGTAATAGGCATCAAAATTCTACCTGTGTAAACTGTAAATTAAGTCATGGAATAATGCTTAAAAGAAGATCCAGAGATCATACCTCAAACTTGAAGAACAAGGCTGTCAAAATAGACATAGTTTGATATTTAAAGATTGAAGATTTGTCTAAGTACTAATTCGAGAAGTACTTTTATCTATTAGAGAAGTCCAGCTTTCGAGAAGTCAGGGATTCGATATCTCAAAAGACACTGTTCGATATCTTAAGGAGTCAATAAGTCAAAGTATCATTCGACAACTCAGGGATTCGACATGTCTATAACTCTGTTCGAGAACTCAAGAAGTCTACAAGTCAAAGCATCATTCAAGTTCTCAAAGAGTCAAAAAGTCAAAGTTGCATTCGATATCTCAAGGACTTAAGAAGCTATTCGACATTTCCAGGATTCAATAAGTCAATTGTTCTATTCGACAACTCAAGGACTCCTGAAGAAATAGTCATTTCGAGAAGTAGTTCGATATCTCAAGGATTCAGTATTCGAGAACTCAGAGTTATCTATTAAGTCAATTCTAGTTCTCGAATCGACCACTTAATTACTTCTCAAATGGATTCTTGGAGGCAAATTACTGAAAATTGTACAAGTCAGAAACCTGCAACAAGCCAGTACAATTACAGGGCCACCATAACTGTAAGTGTACGTGGAAAGCCTACAAGGAAGCTTGGAGAGATATTTCAGAGACAGCTGCTAAAGTGGTGGTACTGAACAGGCTAAGAAGATGGTCAAATTGCATGTCGTTCAGACTTTTTTTCAAAAAGGATAAACACCTTAGAAAGTAATTTTTGTTTGTTCCATCATTTGTAGAAAGTGGCTGTACACATGTTCTATAAGTGTACAACCTCACCACCATTAGCAATGTGAAGAAAAGTATTAGATAGAGAACTACTCAAGATATATCTCTCTAAGAAAAAGAGAAGCTGAGAATACTAACTTCTATATTCACAGTTTGTAGCAAATCTTGATCTAATAAAATATTAGATTAAAGTGAGTATTGTGTTCGTGTGTTTCTTATTTTCCGCATTCATATTCTGATGAACACAAACACATACTGAGCTACACAAACATCAAACAAACGTTCTTGAAATTCATATTCAAAGAAAAGTTTAAAAATACATTCACCCCCCATATTTTCCTCTGTGTGTATTTCATACTCAACAAGTGGTATCAGAGCAGGCTGTTATTTTAAAAAGAAAAAGATCATTATGAATACACCAAAGACAACATGAACGGTGAGTGTCCCTAAGGTTGATAATGATAACTACAACCTTTGGAAAATCAAGATGATGTTGTTCATCAATGCTGTTAACCCTCTATACCCTGAGATTCTCAAAAATGGTCCATTTGTTCCACAACAAGAGATTGCTGAGTCAACTGTTGGAACCATAACCATCCCAAGATCTTATGTTGCTAAAGATCCATCGAAATGGACAGACACAAAGAAGGAAAAGGTTTCCCTTGACAGTCATCTAATGCTGTTAATCATAGATTCAATGGAGATGTCAATGTTTGCTAATATTGCCTTTTGCACAACAGCAAAAGAGATGTGGGATCACATTGGAATTCTATGTGAAGGGACAGATGAGGTTAGAGAAAATAGAAAACAAATACTGGTAACACAGTACGAGGCTTTTATGGCACAGCCCAAAGAAAGCATTGCTGACATGTTTGAGAGATTTCACAAGCTGGTGACTGAGCTACAGATGAATGGAAAAGTTTACAGCACCAAGGAGCTGAATATGAAATTTCTACTCTCTTCACCCAACCACCTGGAGCAAAGGGTCATTTCTCTAAGAGAAACAGATTTGAACAGAGTTACATATGATATGCTTTATGGTGTGTTAAAGACTCATGAGCTGTAGCTGTTGCAGAAGAGGGCTATCCAAGCCAACCAAGGGAAAATGATCAACACATCATGTGCCTTGATTGTAAACAAATCTATACAAGACCTTGAAGTCTCTACATGCCAGCTGAGAATTGAAGAGATAGTGGATAAGGAACCAGTAGTGGAGCTACCTGAGGCTGTTGTTGAAGAACAGGAAGAAGAAGATGAGTTCTACACTCTTGAGGAGCTAGATGGCATGGAAAATACATCATATGCTTTCATGGCCAGAAAATTTCCAAATATCAGATTCAAGAGAAAGCAATTATTCAAACCTAGACCATAGAACCACTCACTCAATAAGAGCAAAGCAGCTGTGAAGCCAAACAAAAATAAATTCAAAACTGGCTATGTGGATTAGTCATCTGTGAGATGTTACAGATGCAATGACCTAGGGCATTTTGCTAGTGAATGCAAAAATCCTAAAAAGAAGGATAAAGAGTTTCTAGAGCTTGAAGCTAAATATGAGGCCCTTCTCAGAAAGCAAACACCAGGCAGGGCCTACATAGCTGAAGGGAAGTGTTGGGATAACACTGACAGTGATGGAGAAGAGCAAGAGTTTTGTAACTATGCCTTGATGGCCAATTCCAAGGAAGAGACATCTCCATCAAACTTTCAGGTACCATCTCTCACTACCATAGACATGTCTATTTCTGAATATAAAGTTATGATTGAACAACTATCCGTTGAGATGTTTAACATTCATACTAGTATGACTGCTGCTAATAAAGAGATTGTGAAATTGTCTGTTAAAAATGAACTGTTAAACAAAAGAAATGAGGAACTAGAGCTAACTGCTATGCAAGTAGAAAACCTTAATAAAGAAGTTGAATATCTAGAGAATAAGGTTCTATGTGCTAGTCAGATTGAAAAGGCTCTTAGGGATGAATTAGCTGAAAATGAGTTTAAACTAAAGACCTTTAAGAACTCCTCTAGCCTATTGCAGTCCTATCATGAGAAATATCAGGAGAATGCAAAGACTGCTATTGGCTTTGATTATGATACTCTCAAGAAGAGGAAAGGCTGTGCTATCATTGAAGATGACAAGGTTGTTCATGAGAATGTACCTCATGTTTTGAAAAATGCTAAGGCACCTATCTTTAAAGAATCAAGACTTGAAATTGATGAGGAAGCCTTACTCATCAAGCAAATGTTGATTGATGAAGATGAAGCACAATCAAGTGAACAACCAGCATCTTCTAAGAATGAGAGTACCAAAGTGAAAGCCAAGAAGCCTGTTGGAGTTGAACCAAAAACTGAAAAATCTTTTAAGTTTGAACCAGCTAAAAGGAATGAATCTGTGAAGAATGTGGCTAAAAGGAAACAAAACAGGAATGGCAAACTAGGGATCAACAAAGATAACAACTATGCTTATGTGCCTAATGCCCCTAGGAAAACTTGTTAATACTATTTTAGCACTAATCACTTAACTCATGCTTGTAAGAAACCTGTAGGTAGTGTGCCTAAACATTTCTATGATTGTTCTGTGCCTTTAAGACATAGAGATTCTCTATTCTGTGATAAATTTGATTGTATGCCATGCAATATGAATGTTATGACTAGTTGTTTTAATTTGAGAAGACAATTCATTGATGGTTGTATCAGTCACAACACTCATACACACTACACAAGGACAAAGTCTTCAAGTCCTCCTAAAGCTAGGAAGGCATCTCTGTCACCCAAATCTGAGAACTCAAGTTCTAAGACTTCTAGCTGTGATAAGAAGGCCAGTCCTAAGAAAGTTGATAAGCATGCTATTTATGATAAGACTGTTCCTAAGCCAAGTGGACCCAAAATTATTTGGGTACCAAAAAAGAAGTAATACATTTGTGTTTGCAGGGCAAAGAGAAAGAAAAGAAAGTCATTTGGGTGTTGGACAGTGGATGCTCAAACCACATGACTAGTGATATGGCCCTGCTATCATAGTATGAAGAAAAGGCTAGTCCTATGGTTACTTTTGGAGATGACAGCATTGATAACACATTGGGATATGGCAAACTGAAAGTTGGTAATGTCATCATTGAAGATGTAGCACTGGTTAAAGGACTCAAGAATAATCTACTGAGTGTTGGTCAGTTTACTAACAGGGGTTTTAAAGTTGATTTTGACAAAGATGAACGTTTGATTACTCAGAAAAAGACTGGTGATCTTGCTCTAACTGGAGTCAGGAAAGGAAGCCTGTTTGTAGCCAATATGGACTCTGCAAACAAGGACAAAATTTGTTTCTTTTACACAAAGGCCTCAAATGAAGATTGTTGGCTGTGGCATAAAAAGTTATCACACCTGAACTTTAAAGCCATTAACTCTTTAGTCAAAAGAGAGTTAGTGAGAGGCATGCCCACACTTGAATTCTGTCAAAAAGGAGTGTGTGAGGCTTGTCAAAAAGGAAAGATGAAAAGGTTAAGCCACAAGACAAAGACAGTGACATCAATCACCAAGCCCTTAATACTAATTCATATGGATTTGCTTGGCCCTGTCAACATTATGTCTCTTGCAAGAAAGAAGTATTCCTTGGTGATGGTTGATGACTTTACAAGGTATACGTGGGTGGAATTTCTAGCATCAAAGGATGAGACTCCACAAGTAATCATTGTGTACATAAAGAAAGTTGATAAAGAAGCTAAGGCCAACAATGCAAGTGTGACTGCATTGATAAGTGACAATGGAACAGAGTTCGGAAATGCCATGCTTGAAGCATTCTGCAAAGAGAATGGTATTTCACAACAATTCTCAGCTCCAAGGACTCCACAACAAAATAGAGTTGTTGAGAGAAAGAATAGAACTCTAATTGAGGCTGTAAGAACAATGTTACTTGATGCAAAGATGCCTACATGTTTTTGGGCTGAGGCTGTGAGCATTGCATGCTATATTCAAAATAGAACCCTCATCAACAAAGACACTGGAAAGACACCTTACAATTTGATGACTGGAAAGAAGCCCACTCTTAAGCATGTTCATGCTTTTGGAAGCAAATGCTTTGTATTGAAGGATAATTCAGAATATGTGGAAAAATTGATGCAAAGGCATTTGAAGGAATATTTCTTGGCTATTCATTGGAGAGAACATCTTACAAGGTTTATGTCATCAGTCAAAAGAAAGTTATGGAAAGCACAGATGTGACATTTGATGACAGCAAACTACCTGGACTAGAAGAAGCCAATGATGAAGATAGAGATCCATTAAGGTTTGAAGATATGGATGATTCTGATGAAGATATTGAAACTGAAGTTGAGACTACAGCTCAACAAACTCCAGTGAATGATGAAGCAAGAGAAGAGTTAGTGTCAATCAACAATGAAGATACAAGCATCCAAGACATACCTGTGAATGAGAGCACTTTCACATGGGGAGGAAATGAATCTGATCACAACTTGGATGATGAAGCAACATCTCATTTAATGAATCAACCTGAGCATACAAGAAAATGGGATAGATCACATACTGTAGAGCAAATTATTGGAGATCCAAGTGCAGGAGTGAGAATAAGGAGAGCAACTCAAAATGAGTGTCTCTATGGTTGCTTTCTATCTCAAGTTGAGCATAAGAAACTTGATGATGCACTGATGGATCCAGACTGGATTATTGCTATGCAAGAGGAGCTAAATCAATTTGAAAGAAACAAAGTATGGGAGCTTGTGCCTGCACCAAAGAACAGAACCATTGTTGGAACAAAATGGGTTCTGAAAAATAAGATGGATGAAGATGGTGTGATTATAAGGAACAAAGCAAGGTTGGCTGCAAAAGGATACTCTCAACATGAAGGCATTGACTATGATGAGACATTTGCCCCTGTTGCCAGACTGGAAGCCATCAGAATCTTCTTCGCATTTGCTGCACACTCAAATTTCAATTATGCTTGCAATCTTCTCTTTTATTTCTTCTCTTTCTTTTTCTCTCTCTTTTCCTTCTTCCTTCTGAATCAAAAGTAACGTAAGTTTCTTTTTCTCCAAGCCCTCACTCTTTTTCTTTTCTTTTATTCTCTCTTTCTTTCTTTTAACTAATAATCCTAAAACAATATTCTAATTATAAAAGAAATATATACTTACACATAAAATAATATTAATAACTCACTAATATTATTATTATTAATCGAATAAAATCCTCAAAAAAATACGGGATGTTACAATTCTTCTGTCATCGGTAGATTATATATATATATATATATATATATATATATATATATAGTGTGAAACAAAAGAATTTTGATGAATGTTAGTTCAGAATCATTGTTTTTCGATCATCAATGATAAAGCTCAATGGCCATTTACGATATGTTACTGGCTTTATATTTTTCAATCATCATCGATAAAGCTCAATGGTCATGTACAATATGTTATTGACTTCATGTGCCCTTCAAAAACAAAACTAGTTAAAATAAAATTAGCTAGTACAATATAATAGCAAGTGTGTTTGTATCTTAACATTATTTCGTATTAGCACAGTCCGATAAGAGGATTTAATTTAAAGTTATGACAATTCTCGAAAAAAATTTTTTGATAACATGTTAGATCACGAACTCTCCTTAAACCTTAATATGCATTGAAAATTAAACAATCCAAGACTACCATAGTCCAAGTTCCTTTGCTAATACATATATTGAATTTTGTCTTGGCAAACTGAAACATGGACTTATATTACAACCAGAACTCAGTCGTCCCTCAAGTCACAGTTTATGGAGGAAAGTGGATGCATTTTACCGATTTACTCATCCACATACTATCATTGGCTATGTAAGTGATTACTGATCATGAATATCTTTCTCATTTCTTTTAATTTCATTTTAAAATTGTCGATATTAAAATTTTAAATAATCACGTGCTCATGGTTACACTTAAAGTCGGTTTATCAACTCTTTGTTACCAATAAGAGAAGTACATCGCGACTAGCTACAAGCTAAGAGATTTCTCAGTTATAGATCTTCGAAGATATGTGCTGTTATATTTCACTTTACATTGATATTTGAATGATTTCACACTTTTTTGAATAACAGATTGTTGGAATAACATTAGTTTCCTTACTGCCTCTGGTCTCATTCGAAGATTTGTCACATGCTTTTTCCCTCGGTTTACTGAAGGTAACAAAGAATTCTTGTCTTAATCTTGGTGAAGCTAACAATGTATCTTTACTGATATTTCAGTTTAAATTATTAATACCGTAAGTTTTCCTTTGAATGTACGTAGGTGATGATCCCTATAGTTTGTGTGAACTAGCGATTGATGTTAGTTCCGATAGTTAAGGCTAATATTGTATCCATAAAATCCTCATTCATGATTGAGCATTGGGGTCATTGGGCTAGGATTCATCGTATGGGCTCTCCTAAATGGGCTCAACAACTCTCCGGTTATGTCGGTCTGCTATGAGTGGGCTTGGGTTTGAGCATATCTTGAACGAATGCCTATTTCAACTGGGCTTAGATCTCTTTCACAAGAGTCCTACTTCCATTGGATTTAGGTTTCCTATCCTACAAGAACTATGTGGGGCTTGATCCTCTATAAATATAAAGGTACGTAGGCACATTAAAGGGGTTGAACGTTGAGAACTCAGAAAGACCACAATCACTCTTTTGATCTCAGCTACTTTAAAACACATACATCACCACATTCCGGTAACTTTTCCGGTCACAAACATCCATTGTAGATCTTGATTTCGGCTAAAAACCTCGAATTTTGTTATCACAAATTCCTCCGTTAACACCATATATTCATTCTAAAGGTCTATACTTCATCATTAAACATAATTGATGGTGTACGTTTTGGGATTGAGTTTGAATTAAGGCTTTTGAGAATTAAAGAAGGGGTAAGATTCTGGGGAATAAGGGAGAGAAGGATGTTGAAAGAGGGAAAAAAAAAGACAGCTTCGTGAGATTGACAAGCAATTTGGTAAATGCAAGTTAATAAAAGTAGATGCACGCATGTGTTAGATGCGAATACAAAAGGAGAAAAAGGACATCCTGCCCGAAAAACGTTAATTTGGGCATAGGGTATCATTTTTTGTGGTATTAAGATCATTTTTTCTATTTTGAATAACAATTCGATTTAACATTTATTTATTATAAAAGATAAAACTAAAATAATTGTAATTTAATTATGTTCTACTATAGAAATTTGAATTACATAAATGGATCAAAAATTAAAACTATAACAATATGTAATAATTATTATTTTTGATATAATTTAAATAATATATGTAAAATAATATATTATTTTTCTTAAACAGATGAATCGGGGAAGGGGCAAGGATACCCTAAGCACTGACCCTGACTTAATTCCCGAATTTTTTTATATAATTTTCCCCGATCTCCATCCTAAATCCGAAAAATTTCCTTAATCTCCGATCCAAATTGGGCGGGGATCAAATCTGAATCGAATGATGCGGGTGAAATGCCCATTCCTAATTAATTGATCAGTAAACTAAGGTAACTAAGATTACAACTGATCAATTTTGATTTTACTTTTTGTCCCCAATTATCGTCGTTGCAGTTCAATTTCCACAAATGATAAGTTCACAAGAAATATAAGTATTGGCTATCTGCTGAAAAATTTCAAGCTCATATAAATATTATTTGACATAATATATTTATTACATTAAATATGCACGTATAGAATTTTTTTTTCCCAAAATACATTATACCGACATAAATTTCTTAGAGAAAATTATTTATTGTGCATGAGCTAGTTTTATAAATGCAAGAAAAAGAAGACTTTTTCTTTCTTTTCGCCTTAAGCCATGAAATCCACCCTAATGCATGTTGAAGGTTCTTGTGTGGATTGACAAAACTTGAATTAACATAGGGGGTGTTTGAGAAAGCTTATTTTCCAAAAAAGTTGACTTATTTTAATAAATAAGTAAAGATTTCTAGGTTTTTTCTGAAAAAATACTTTTTTTGCAACTTATGGAATCTCAAATATATATTAAATACTTGTATAAAAAAATTATCAAAATATGAAATTTTTACTGAGGTGAGCCAAACAGCACGATAGTCTTTGTACTTCTTCCAACTCATTTCAGCTGCATTTTTTCTTTTTATGTCTGAGGCATGGCTGCTGCTGCTTCTCTTTTGAATAATGAATTCAGTACGGTTGCCAACTTACGCGGTAGGTTACAAAATCATTCCAGTAAATTCAGTTTAATGTGTTACGATCTTTTTATTGAATTACACTGGTTTTTAATGAATCTGATGCAAGCGTTTCTGTTATAAGAATTCAGACGCTCTTTGTTGACCAACTCCAGTTCTTTTTCTACTTAGACAACTTGCTTCTTTTTGTTATTCCAAAAGGTTTGAGAAGGCTATCTCTTTTAGAAATCTGGTTAACATCATGCATTTAAAGCAAGAAGTCGTCGTAATTTATGTCTTTTTCACTTCTGCTGGTTCTCCCCCATCTTCTCCTTTTTCGTATGTTTTATCATTGCCAACAAAATTTAGTTAGCACAAATCTGATTTCGGCTAAGTTTTTCCTTCAATATCATAAATAGAAGTGTTAAGGCAAGTCATTTCCGTTTAATAGGTCATATGCTCCTGGGTGTTGGGCTTGTTAATCTAAGCATGGGTTTTTGTGTTTATTCTAAGGTTGGGCTTTGTTTGAATAATACAGTTGATCCAGTTGGTGTTTTCAAGTATTGCAGCAACGGGAAGATATCAACGTTCCTTTTAGTAATTATAGGGTGGTTAGAAATAAACGGGAGTATGGGAGAGATTTTAGGATCTGATTTGTTTAATCGTTATTTCCTTCATGTATTTATTCTGCATTCTGTAATGGGTAAGAATAAGAAGTGACAATCAGTTTTTGCGTTTATGTTCTCTGTGTTTATATATAAACGTGTGTGTGTGTGTGTGTTCTAGTCAGTCTTAAACTCTACATTTGGTATCAGAGCATTGTATGCCAAAGTAAATGCCACGACAGACTACGACAATGGAGACTAAAGGCAAAGACGGTTCAGTAGGGTTATGTTATCCCATGTTAACCAAAACCAATTACATAGCTTGGTCGATCAAGATGAAGGCATTTATGCAGGCACACAGCATCTGGGAGGCGATTGAATCCAAATCTGCGATCGTAGACAAAACAGATAAGATGGCTCTGGCGGTTATCTATCAGAGCATTCCTGATGATATTTTGCTATCGATTGCGGATAAGAACACTGCGAAGGAGGCTTGGGAGGTAGTCAAAACAATGTGCCTGGGAGCTGATCGAGTCAAGAAAGCTAGAATCCAAACGTTGAAAGCTGAATTCGATTCCTCGATTATGAAGGACACAGAGCTGATTGATGACTTCTGCATGAGGTTAAATGGCCTAGTCACTAATATACGAGCCTTAGGTGAAAAAGTTGAGGAGGCGTATGTGGTGAAGAAATTGCTCCGAGCTGTACCTGCAAAATTCTTGCAGATAACATCGAAAATTTAGCAGTTCGGATATCTGGAGGCTATGTCTATTGAGGAGGCCGTGGGTTCTCTTAAGGCACACGAGGAGAGACTCGTGGACAAAGTAACACTAGTGGTGGACAGACTAGTGGAGGAGAACTCTTATTGACTGAGGAGGATTGAAAGAAGTGGGAAGAAGGACAAGGACAACTTCTGCTCACAAAAGAAGAGTGGTTGAAGAAGAAGTCAAATTCAACCACTTTTAGGAGTCAGGGTAGCAGTAACTATAAGAATCGAGAAGGTGGTCGTGGAGGAATTGATAGGAGTAAAGTAAAATGCTTCAACTGTTACACATATGGGCATTATGCAGCAGAGTGTAAGAGGTCTCGACGTGAAAGGAATAAAGATCAGAGAACGGAGGTGAACTTAATCCACACTCAAGATGACGAGCCAGAATTATTGATGGTCGAAAGTGGAAAGGAAGGGCACACCAAGTTGTTGTTAAATGAAGGAGACATGAGACCACAATTATCCCTAGGCAGTAATAAGAGGGAGGACTCAAATGTTTGGTACCTGGATAACGGGGCAAGTAACCACATGACTGGTTTTCGTTCAAAGTTTACTTTCTTGGATGAAGGTGTAACGGGTCAAGTACGTTTTGGGGATGGGTCAGTGGTGGACATTAAAGGAAAAGGCACGGTCGGTTTCAAATGCAAGAATGGGGAAGAGCTAATGTTCGAGGAGGTATATTTCATTCCTAGCCTCTGTAATAATATTATTTCCTTGGGTCAGTAATCTGAAAATAAGAACAAAGTCATTCTCAAAGACATGTTCTTGTGGATTTACGATAGTCAAGGGCGACTAGTTATGAAAGTGCAGCGATTAGTGAATAGGTTGTATAAGATTATGCTAGAAAAAGTGGAACCAACTTGTATGTTGTCAAAGGCAGAGGAGGCAACTCGGTTATGGCATTCACGATTTGGTCATGTCAACATTAAGGCCATGAAGATGATGTCTATGGATAAGATGGCACACGGTCTGCCAGAGTTTTCTTCGTCAACAGAAGTATGTGAGGGGTGCATTATGTCAAAACAAACAAGAAAGCCGCTTCCTCGACAGTCGGAGTTTCAAGCAACGAAGCCTCTGGAAATAATTCACGAGACCTTTGTGGACCAATATCCCCTCATACTACTGCAGGAAATAGGCATTTTTTTCCTTCTGGTAAATGATTTTACTCGCTTTATGTGGATATTCTTGTTGAAAGGAAAAGATGAGGCATTCAGAACATTCAAGAAATTCCGAGCTTTGGTTGAGAATAAATCGAGAAACCGAATTAAAGTGTTTCGTACTGACAGGGGTGGAGAGTTTACTTCGAAGGAGTTCACGGGATTTTGTGAAGATGTAGGTATCGAAAGACACTTTACAGCCCCTTATAGCCCTCAACAAAACGGTGTGGTGGAACGTCACAATCGAACCGTTGTAGCTATGGCTCGAAGTATTTTGAAAACTATGAAGATGCCGTCTGAGTTTTGGGGGGAGGCTGTCCGGCATTCCGTTTATTTGCTCAACAGACTACCTACCAAGGCTTTATCGGGAAAAACTCCGTATGAAGCGTGGAAAAATAGAAAACCAGAGGTTGGGCATCTTAGAGTCTTTGGTTGTGTTGCTCACATGAGGCTACCAAGTGTCCACACAACTAAACCTAGTGATCGTAGCCAAAAAGTTGTACATCTTGGAAGGGAGGCTGGAACCAAAGCCTATAGACTGTACAATCCAGTAACAAGGTCAGTACATGTAAGTAGAGACGTGATCTTTGAAGAAAATAAAGCATGGGAATGGAAAGAAAAGCAACAAGAAAATTCAGATTCTCACGAGTCGTTTATTGTGCTGGGCACTCGTTCTTGTGAAATTGGTGGTGAGAATGAAACTAGTGGTGACACTAGTGGTGAAACTAGTGTCGAGAGTGAAGAGGAAGAACCTGACACACCCAGTAGTGATAGAATTAGCTCTGAAGATAGCAACTGGACAACTCCACAAACAGAAATAGGGGAGAGAAGTTTAATAAGTGGGTCAACCGACAGCAGCAGTGAGCAAGTCAGACACTTTCGACTACTCAGTGATATTTACGATGAAACGGAAGAAGTAGAGATCGAGAATGAATTGATGCTATTAGGGTTTGATGAACCTAATAACTATAGAGAAGCAGCCACGGAGCAAGAGTGGCAGCAAGCCATGAAGGATAAGATCAATGCCATCGAAAAAAATAACACATGGGAGTTGGTAGAGTTGCCATCTGGGCATAAGGCTGTGGGACTCAAATAGGTTTATAAATTAAAACGAGATACAAATGGGGAAGTTATCAAGCACAAAGCTCGCCTCGTCGCAAAAGGGTATGTACAAAAACAAGGGGTCGACTTTGAAGAGGTGTTTGCACCGGTGACACGGCTCGAGACTGTGAGATTGTTACTGGCTCTCGCAGCAAAACGAGGTTGGGAGATTCATCATATGGACGTAAAGTCCACGTTTCTTAATGGAGAGTTGCAGGAAGCGATTTATGTATATCAACCGGAGGGCTTTATAAAGAAGAACCAGGAACACATGGTGTATAAGTTAAACAAGGCGTTGTACGGCTTACGCCAAGCTCCTAGAGCATGGTACGCGAGGCTTAGCAAGTATCTTGAAAAATTGGGCTTCACAAAGTGTCCTTATGAACACGTCGTGTATACAAGACAAGAAGGACAAGAGAGCTTAATTGTTGGAGTTTATGTGGACGATTTGCTCATTACGGGAACTAATATATCTAATATTAGAAGGTTTAAGAAGCAAATGAGTAATGAATTTGATATGAGCGATCTTGGAAAGCTGTCACACTATCTGGATATCAAGGTAGATCAAAGGAAGGAGTACATTGAAATCAAACAGGCTGCATATGCTAGAAAACTGCTTGAGAAGGCTGGCATGAGTGATTGCAATTCGGCTAAGTACCCAATGGAGATGAAGTTGCAGATAGGCAAAGATGAGAAGGGTAGAGCAGCGAATCCAACTTAATTTAGAAGCTTGGTGGGAGGTTTGAGGTACTTAGTTCATACCCGTCCAGATATTGCCTTTGTTGTAGGGATTGTCAGCAGGTATATGGAGAGGCCTACGACTGTTCACTGGAATGCAGTTAAACGGATTTTGCGCTATGTAAAGGGAACTCTACATTATGGTTTGGTGTATGCAAGAGGTGTTGGTAATCATTTGTTGAGTGGATATTCTGATAGCGACTTGGCTGGGAACATAGAAGATAGGAGAAGTACAGGTGGTATGGCGTTTTATTTAGACGAAAGTCTCATTACCTGGGTCTCTCAGAAACAACGGTGTGTCGCCTTGTCGTCATGAGAAGCTGAGTTTATGGCAGTGACGGCTGCAGCCTGTCAAGGAGTGTGGCTGAAGAACTTGCTTAATCAGGTGATTGGTGAGAAAAATAGTCATGTAGTCATATATGTGGACAATAAGTCCGCAATTGATTTGGCTAGGAACCCGGTTTTTCACGGACGAAGTAAACATATTGACATATGTTATCACTTTATTCGTGAGTGTGTTGCACGGGGAAAAATCATAATTAAGCATGTTCGTACTGAAGAGCAGCGTGCAGATGTGCTAACAAAGGCAATGTCCACAGTTAAGTTTGAGAGAATGAGATCGCTGCTGGGTTTGAGAAATTTGCAGAAACAAGCTGGTTCAGTCGAGGAGAAGGATTCTGTTTTATCAGCTTAGATTAAGGGAGAGCATGTTGGGCTTGTTAATCTAAGCATGGGTTTCTGTGTTTATTCTAAGGTTGGGCTTTGTTTGAATAATACAGTTGATCCAGTTGGTGTTTTCAAGTATTGCAGCAATGGGAAGATATCAACGTTCCTTTCAGTAATTATAGGGTGGTTAGAAATAAACGGGAGTATGGGAGAGATTTTAGGATCTGATTTGTTTAATCGTTATTTCCTTCATGTATTTATTCTGTATTCTGTAATGGGTAAGAATAAGAAGTGACAATCAGTTTTTGCATTTATGTTCTCTTTGTTTACATATAAACGTGTGTGTGTGTGTGTTCTAGTCAATCTTAAACTCTACACTGGGTAACGTTCCTTTTTCAAGCTTCCTGTAAAATATGTGCTTCGTTGCTTCGTCCCACTCATTTTCCCCATGTTTTGTTGTGCAGTCCACAAAACTGTCTGGTCCCTGCTGCATTTGTTTTTGCTTCTTGTTGTAAACACGTCTCCACTTTGTTCGATGTTTTTACCTTTTCTGATTTCCTCCTCTGCTTTTTATTTTGCTTGTTTTCTTTTTCTGGATCATGTCAAGGGTTGTGCCATATAAATTTTATCATGCAACAGAAAATACATCTTCCATGAGTACAGATCCGGTATTTGTTTTCTTGCTAATTCTGAAGCATCAATCTCCGCGGTTCGTTTGGTTCTTACAAACTTTGGAGAACTAGGTTACATCAATGGTTGGTGCTAGAGGTGGCCAACCGTGCGGGTCAGCTCGGACCGCACGGGACCGGCACGGATATATAACCGGTTTTATTCGGCCCGTAACGAACCGGGCTAAGCCCGCACAAACCGCTAATTTTTTCGGTCCGACTACGGGTTGTGAAATTGAAAACCGAGAACCGGCCCACACGGACCGTGAACCGCAAGAACCGGCCACACGGACCGGCCCGCACGAATCATGAATACAACGGGAAGAAGAAAGCAATACAGCTGTGTTAGTACAATGTTTTTAGTTTGTTTATTATTGTTTGATTGTTCCGACACAAGTCTGCTTCTAGATCTACGAGCCTTTGAACTAGTGTTAAATAACTAAACTACCCTTTTCTTAGATTGTGGTCAAAAAATATTAATAATAAAAGTTTATATTGCCTTTCTAGAAATGCATATCATAATATATTAAAAATCTAATTTAAAAAATGAGTAATTCTATCAATTATTCCAAAAAAAGTAATATTTTTAGTTTTTACCATCTTTTACGTATTGATTTTTGAAGGGCTTGGTTGATTGATGGGTGAGAATGAGAAATGAAAAGACGGTTGTTTGGTAATTGTGGAGTGATTCGTGATGTGTAAGAGAATTACGAGTATCTGAAGTTGCACGGTCCGAACAAATAACCCGCACGGCCCGCACGGCCCGAATCGCGTGCCGTCTACGATTCCTTCATATGTGAACCGGAACCGGCCCGAGACCAGCCCGACTTACCTGCGTGCCGAATACGAATTCAGTAACTGTGAACCGGGACCGTGCAAAGCCCGACCCGACTCGCACGGCCCGCACGAATGGCCAACACTAGTTGGTGCAGGCTCTCAGTTCACACGTGCCATCTCCTGCAACCCAAAATTTACCAAAATGTTTTTTGATGCATTCAATTTCCTTTTCAGGTGTTAGGTCATGTGCTTACAGTGTATTAGATGATTCTTGCGAGAACCTTGCTGCATTAGTTACTTCCAAGTGCGCACATAGCAGAATTTTAACCAGCTATAGCTTTGCTGCGGGAGATGGAACTAGCACTCCTCACCCTTTTTCCTTTGTATAAACACTAGATATCATCAAAGTTATGTCAGTTCTTTACTTCCTCTAAAAATCTGATGGACATGATGGCTGGGGGATCAGAGATGCAGTTGTGATTTAATGAGACAAAATAAGACATCCATTAACATTGTCGAACACTGCTATTCAATCAAATATGGAGTAAATTATAGAGTGGTGGCACCAATTTTCAAAATAGTGGCCAAACTTTCAGATTCTCAAAAGAGTGTCCAAATTTTCTTTCCGCCTTTCAAAAGAGTGGCTGCCGTCAACTTCCGTTAAATTTTCACCGTTAACTAATATATTTAAAGAGTAAATTACAGAATGGTTGCTATACTTTACAACGATTTTCAAAATAGTAGACAAAATTTTATATTCTCAAAATGGAGAAGTAGATGACAATCAGGTAGATCTTAACTCTTAGTTGCTTTCTTAATTATATATTTGTTTTCTTCATAATTAATTTACATGTGATTCATATAAATGCAGTCAGGTAGATCTTAATTCTTAGTTGCTTTTGTAATTGTATATTTACGTTCTTCTTAATTAATTTATATATGATTCATATAAATGCAATAAAATAGATCTTAATTCTTAGTTGTTTTTTTAATTGTGTATTACTATATTAGGTGTTTCACTACAAGAAAACCCAGTTTTAACAATAGAAAATTCCGTTGGCATGTTAAGTAAATCCGTTGGGAAGACCCTTTACCAACGGAATGACCACCAAACCTGTCTGTTGGAGGAAACCTTGTTGGAAAATCGTTACCAACGAATTTCTTTCCATTACTAAATTTACCAACGGAATACCAAGAGAACAATAACACAATTCTTGTTTTACCACCAACCATGTTATAACGAAGGGACTACAGATTATTCTGTTGGTATATTTAGCAACAACATTGTGACGCCCCTAGATCCGGGGTCAAGGATCCAGGTCATCACGGTCCAATTTCCATTCAATATCAATATCTCTTGAGTTTTTTTTATATTTAATAATTAAGCAATTGACCCCACACTAATACACACACACACACACCAGTCATATGCTCATAGAACAACATCCACAATATTTAAAAGTTTAAAATTTACAGTTATTACAAGCCCAGAATTTTACTAAGTACATTGCTGAACAAAGCTTCTACAGGAAGCATTTCAACAACCAAAGTTTATTACAACTTACACACTTAATTTACATAAGTATACTAAGCCCCTTCGCTTGTCACTACCTCGGGGATGGTCGCCAGCACTCGCTCAAAAGGTCGCCTTTCCCTTACCCTCTTGCGGGGTGTGGTGCGTAGTATCGGCATGGGACCTAGCTGCTATATACATAAGTAGCAAGAGTGAGCTATAATAGCTCAGCAAGATAATATTGTAACCTAGAATTTAGAATGTGAACAGGTATACATATATGTATATGCATATATAATAGCAGAAAAACAATTAAAATCCTTAAGGAAGAATAAAGCTCTTATTTAATAATACATCATCCACTTACTATTATAAGAAAGAAATCTAAATTATTATAATATCAGTTTTTCTTCATCTGTAACCATAATTCCATCATCTCATATCATTATTCTGTTTTCAGTATAGAAATCTGAAATAATATAATATCAGTTTTTCTTCATCTGTAACCATAATTCCATCATCTCATATCATTATTCTGTTTTCAGTATAGAAATCTGAAAACCATTGTCTACACTTTCTTGTCAGAAACATTGGGGATATCTGCTGTCGCCTGATACGTTAGGACGATGATCAGTCGCCTAATCATACCTGCTCTCTTTTTACTACCGGTAGAAGGAATGAAGATCATCCCTGGAGGAAGGCCACCTGCTAACATCCTCCATTGGCATTTTCGTGCCGTAATAAAAAAAATAATAAATGCTGGACTGTGTCGCACACAGCTGACACAGCCACTTACGCAAGTCTATTGCAATCCCCCTTTTTATTACATCATTATTCCCTTTTCAAAATATCATTCCACATTTCCATTTTCTCGCTTTCATTTCCACATATCATTCTCTCATATCATTTCCATTCTCGCACATTACTTCTATAAAATATATATATATATATCATAATGCTTTGATTATGATCCAGACCTTTATTTCATATTCAGAAATCAAATATACTTTTATATTCATAAAATATTCCATCTATTTTAAGAGTAGTAAATAATAATCAATTATTATTTATTAAACCACTGATATTTAAAAAGAATATCTTTAGCAAAATATTATAAATCATATAACCCTAGATAACAACTGATACCATTCTTTTATTTACTTTTAATCATAAGGCATGTTCACTTCATGCATAATCATCTCTATACATATCCATCTCATACTCATATCCATATTCATATACATTTTCGTACTCATAGTCATATTCATATACATCTTCGTATACCCTTCTTTTCAATATCACTACTCAAGGAAGACAATTTCTTCACCATATAGTAATAATAGCATCACATATATATCCCATGAAATCAAGTTTCTTTGTGAAGATAAGTAGTTTTACAAGTAAGGATAGAAGAAATCTTGCCTCGGTTTCGGTATCCTGACGGTATGGCTCGTCCCTCTTCCGGAGTTTCTATAAACACAAAAGGACCGTCGTTAGAATACCACTTCTCTTACTCACTACACTCTTGTATAACATTATCTTTGAAACTTTAATATATGTTTAATGTATTCCTATTACCCCAAAGGTTCAAGAACTTAGCCATTTAAAACCTTAATCGAAGTTTCAGGGGTTTTCACTATTTCCCCTAACGATCACACTTAACTGTAAAAATTCTCAGAAAATATGGATTTCGAATTTTATCACAAGGTCAACTGGTAACAACTCTTTGACTACCTTACTACATTATCCCAAAGTTTCATAATTTTTAAAAATGTTTAAGTATGGTAGTTATAGCCTCAAAGTTAACACAATTACATTTTCTCGGTTTCCGAACGTCTTTCACTAAAACTGACTTTTCTCCTAAACCGTTCATCAGATTTTAACGTACCTTATATCAAAACGATCTATGAACTAAGCTCTATCATTACATGGTCAATTGGTAACCTAGGCAGTAGGGTACCGTACGGATGCAGGGGTCACAAAACAGGGCAGATTTCTTCCTAACGAAAATCGGGCATTATAACGGCTATAATTTCGTACTTTCCAAAATCCAACCCCTCCAAATCAATTATCAAACACCATAATCATCACCTACACCATGTGGTCTTCATTACCAGCCATGGTTACAAGTCCACAACACACAATTTCCACATCAAAACAAACCATTTACAACACATACTCATTATAAACTAAACATTAACATCATTTAACTACTAACCAATTTAATTCCCACCATAAATACAAAGAGGGAAAGAGTAGTTATACCTTCTTGAAGCTCTAACAACACTTAACAAGCCTTGGGTAATCCTTAACAACCTTACAATAGCTTGATTCAACTAAAGGAAACCATAAAAACAAGTTAACACTTAGAAAACACTATTCATCATCTTTTCTAGTAACTTGAATGATTTTATTACCTTGGTAAATGATGTTGGTTTGCTATGAAACTTTGTATACGATCCTTCCTAACCTCCAAGAAGCTCCATGATTTTTCCCTTGAATTGTTATTGAAGAGAGCTAGGGTTTTGAATTTTTTTCTTTCTTTTTCTCCTTTTTTTCCTCTTTTGGCCGAATGTAGTAATATGGATGGGGGAGAGAGATTTTTGTGTTTACTTGCTCTTATCTTAGCTAAATCTTGATTAGTCTAGTGTCTTGTGGAAGCTTGGAGATATTTGTGATTAAAAACCATGCTAAAGTACTAATTTGCCCTTAAAACTAGTTAGTGGAAAATGATGTCATTAGTGATGTCATTAGGATGATCTAATATTCTCATTTCCTTATTTTCTAAGTATTATGCTACTAACCTTGGATAATCATAATTTGGTATGCATCCTTGTTAAATTACTAATCTTGGTTGCTTGGTTTCCATACTCGTCTAATCGTGGTTCGTTTCGAGTATACCTCATTATCTCAGTGGTTTTCGAAATCATTTACAAATCCAATTTCCTTTGGCATTCTCTTAACTTAATAATCCCTTGGTTTAACTTAAATTCACTAATTCCTCAATATATAATTCCTTTAGTATTTCTATACTCCTTAATATCCAAGATATAGAAGTTCGTTCGAGCTCAAAATCCTAAAAATCAAAATTCAGGAATTTCTAAAATCCATCGTCATTTCGAGTCACTTATTTTCAATGTACAACACTAATATGGTTTCTGTTTACTCATTTTCCATCCCTAATATAGAGTACCTACACACCATTTCCCTGGATTCCTCAAGATCACTATTCATTTGGGCACTGTAGCCTTTCTAAAGTTAGGGTTATTACAAACATGCCAACGAAATTCCGCTGTTAAATGTAATAACAAATTCCCAACGGAAAGTTCTTAGCAACTAATTGCCAACAGAACACCCATTTGTATATAGCATTTCAAAACTTCATTCCAGGTAACACTATATCAACGGAAATACTATGACATAATGCCAACAGAATATTAATAACTATACCAAACCATACCAATGGATATATATGATTTTTCAATTTTCTAGACCTGTACAATTTACATATTCATAAAACAAAAGTGCAAAAGATCGTAAAAGTCTCTTTTCATAATACTGGTATTTCATTAGATAGTAGATTCAAAATGGAGCTTACAGAGTTGCATCACTCTAGCCCTACAAAATACTAGGTTGTACATATTCAATGTCCAAAATAGCTAACATAGACAACTTGAACTACTGCTAAACCACCATACCAAGATCTTTCCTAATGTCATAAGCAACATAAGTCAAAAGAGCATTGCAGAATAATCCATGCATAATATATATTATGGAAATTGCTTATTCATCATTAAGCCCTTAATTGAGGTGCACGCTGAAGAAATGGAGACCATTGGATCCTTGATAAGTGGATTTTTATCCACTTGGATCATTCCATTTCGGCTTAAATTGGTGTCTTGGTCTCAAGTATTCGTGTGTTCTAACGAGTTTTTGTGAAGAATTGTGTGGGACATCATTTCTGTGCAGGATCAGGCTTTCCAATGGTTATGTGTTGTTATCAAGGTGAAGAGAACAAGTTGCAGTTTATGACGGAAAAGAATCCGCAAAAGCAAAAGAATATTTTTGCTGGACAGAGACAGGCGCGACCACGACTGATTTACTCAGGAAGAGTGCACGGGCGCGCTGGAAGAAGTGACAGGATTTGAAGCGCGCGACCGCGCCTGTTTTGAACGTGTGTAGCGCGCGACCGTGCCCTGTTGTGCCAGAATCTGCCAGACTTTAATTCAGAATAGGAAATTGCTTTATTTCTAATCCTAATTATTATGGCAATCACTTTGGACGGTTGGAACATTCTAGAATCAGTATTGAGCATGGAATTTGCAAATCTTATCCCTTTTCAAGATGGAAATTACCGATCTTCTATTCCAACTGCTTGATGAAGAGGCAACTTGGGGCTATAAATACACACCTTGGGGGACATCATAAGAATATAACACACCAGAGTTCAGATTCAATTCGTTCGTAGCACGAGATTGAGAAGCCAAGGCGAGGATCGTGACGACAAGAAGATCTAGACATAGTTTTCTTGTATTCCTTTATTAGGCGTATCTTTTGGATGCTT
The DNA here is from genome assembly GCA_036435485.1 of Saposhnikovia divaricata. Taxonomy (NCBI): domain Eukaryota; kingdom Viridiplantae; phylum Streptophyta; class Magnoliopsida; order Apiales; family Apiaceae; genus Saposhnikovia; species Saposhnikovia divaricata. The sequence continues at coordinate 59,011,223 of CM071595.1, read as the reverse complement.
GTTTGTTACTCGGATTTGTTCTCTAAACCTTATTACTTTATTGATTTATTCATCTTTTCGATCTTGTTTAATATCATGTTTTCATCAATTCCCATGGTGACGAACGGTTCAATTATGAACTAATCGTTGTCATGGGATTCTAACGGATTTAATTATGTAGTTTAGTATTTTGACGCTTTAAAGATCTGTATGTGATGTATATCTGATATCCTCGTATGGTTATGATTAATTGTTAGATGAGTAGCTAACATCTAATCTGTTAATCTCTTGTGAAGTGAAAGTGGATCTTGAGATTTAGAACTTGCCATGCTAGCATAGGTTCATAATTGTTTATCAATATGATTCGTAGTATGAGATGAGAATACTTATATTGCCCTATGTGATCAATATGGATAACTTGTGCCTCAACCGTTATGTTTTCAATTTCTATAGACATATAGGATCTAAGCATAATTGGTGTCTATTCATCTTCTATCTCTTTTGTGGATGTATGGGTAGTTTGGTATACGTATGCTGACAGGTAGCGTGTACTTGTTTCATGTTATCCGATCAGATATCACAACCATTGCATATAGTGATTAAAGGCGTCAAACTAAGCGAAGTATTTAATGAAGTTAGGATCCCATGTTTTCTCTAGCATAAGTAATTCGATTTTAATTCTCATTAGTTAATTAATTCTTAGTTTAATAATTTGTTCTTTAGTTAAGTTTAGATAATCAAAACCAAATTTTATCAATTGTCTTAGCAGTGAGTAAAAACCATACATTGTTGCATAGGTACATTAACTGAATTGAAACCTAAACCAGATCTCTGTGGGAACGAACTAAACTTTATTCTATATTACTTGTGACCACGTACGCTTGCGTGATTAGCAAAAACAAGTTTTTGGCACCGCTGCCAGGGATCATCGGTGTTTTATTTTTAGTATATGTTCTTGTCATCAGTGCTCGTTAGAGTTCACTGACTCGGATTGTTTTCTTACATAGTTGTTTGTTTCGTGGTGTTTCAGGTACTTGAACGTGTATGCGAACACGTTCGCAGACTCGTAAACTGGAAGAAGAACTTGCAGCAGCGAAAGATATGGGAGAAACAGTAGGAGCAGCAGCAGCAGCTAAGGCTTTGAAGGATTATTCTCAGCCTAACATCAATGACATTCAGTCTAGCATTGTCAGACCAGCTATTGCAGCAAATACTTTCGAAATCAAGCCGGGCACGATTCAGATGGTACAGAACTCAGTTCAGTTTGGGGGTGCTCCTACGGAGGATCCTAACATGCATATCAGGGACTTCATTGAGATCTGCGACACTTTCAAGTTTAATGGTGTGCCGGATGATGTTATCAAATTGAGGCATTTCCCATTCTCTCTACGGGATAAAGCTAAAGGCTGGTTACACTCTCTACCAGCCGGTTCCATTACTACTTGGGAAGATCTCGCTCAGAAGTTTCTTACTAAATTCTTTCCCATGGCTAAGACCGCAACAATAAGGAACGCGCTCACTCAATTTGCACAGCAGTTTGGTGAATCTTTGTGTGAAGCTTGGGAACGCTACAAGGAGATGCTTAGGAAGTGTCCTCATCATGGTATGCCTGATTGGATGGTGATCATTGGTTTCTACAATGGGTTGGGAGCACAATCTAGACCTTTTCTAGATACAGCATCAGGTGGAGCTTTGTGGGCTAAGAGCTACGAGGAAGCTTATGATCTTATTGAGACGATGGCTGCCAATGAATATCAAAATCCAACTCAGAGACTTTCTCAAGGCAAGGTAGCAGGTATTCTGGAAGTTGATGCAGCTTCAGCCATTGCAGCTCAATTGAAGGCTGTCAGATTTATACATATATAGGCAGAATATAGAGATAAGAGAGATAGATAGACAAGAGAGAGATGGCGCAGTGAACTGTGTATTTTATTATACTACTTCTGCTGCGTTTTCTGTTATTGTGTTGTGTTTAACAATAGAGGAGAACACCCCCATTTATAGGCTGCATCTCTAGCCATTTACATCATGGATTACATCATAAATTAGGCAACCTACCAACCTACCAAAGTTGAATAGTCTACCTACCTAACTTGCATATGTAATCAATTACATCACTAATTTAACAATATTTAACACGCCCCCTCACTCGAAATCCCATCTTCGGATGAAAGACCTATATTGGGATTGAAGAGTGGACACTAGTAGCCCCTTGAGCTTAATCTGAGCATCCAACTATACCCATTTTTAGGATCGACCGATCTTGAGTTTATTGAGTCTTTTGGGATACCGGTTATCGAATTTTCGACCACACAGTATATTTTAGGCCGTCAATAATATAGAAGGTGCTGATGCAAGTCCTATAGTAGATAGCCACCTTATTAAGGGGTTCCAACCCCTTTACCATTGCCAAGCATTTTGTTTGTCGCCTGATTCTGCAAGGGCAGAATTGGCAGATGAAGTCACTGGTAAATCAATCTCCATTCGAGACAATAGCTGACGGAGAGCGTTGAGTTCTATTGCACTTATTGCTCCCGTTGCTGAAGTAGCAGAGTCAGCATGGTTTTCAGACGTCGTATTAGGTGCTTCGTCCTCCTTGACCGCGATCTCGTAAGTGTGGGTGTAAGATATAGCATTCTTCACGAGAATGGTATAACTTATTACAATAGTCACACCTGAGAACATCTTTTTCACCCTTTGAAGCCTCAATCACATGTTCTGCTTTGCCTTGATTTTGAACACTTCCCGTAAAAAGTGTAGATCGATCAGGCACAGTATCAATCGGAGCCATGCTTTCTCTCCGACTCTCTTCGAGCTGCACACGACCATGTGGTTCTTCAATTGTAGGAAAGGGAATTCGACCAATGAGTTGATTCTTGATTGAATCATACTCCATTGTCAGTCCAGCAAGAAACTTCATCACTCTTTCTTCTTGTACCAATTTTTGGTACTTCTCTTGGTCTTCAGCCTGTTTACACTCGAACACAGTGTAGTGGTCTGACTTCTGCCATAGAGATGTGAGTTCCGAATAATATTCGGTCAATGTTCTGCCCCCTTGAGTTAGAGACCATATTTTCTACTTTACCTTGAAATGTTTGGCCATATTACCCGAATATGAGTATGTTCGGTTGATGGAATTCCAAACAGCTTCCGCAGTATCAAGAAACAAATAACTTTTGCGAATACGTAACTCCATAAGTTAAACAACCATGACTTGACCATGGCATTCTCGCTATCCCAATCATCGAAGCTTGTATCAGTTGCCAAGGGATTCTTGGCCTTCCCATTGATGTATTTCATCAAACGATGAGATTTAAGTGCGAGTGTGCAAGATTCCGACCATTCCAAGAAATTCTTTCCGTCAAATTTGGGGTTAACATATGGAGTGCCGTGGAAACCAAATTTAACAGTCCCTTGACCGGTATTGTTCCTTGCAGCCGACTCATTTACAACCTCCGCCATTATTCAAGACAACAACACTACAAGAAGATTTGCTAAAAAATAGAATCTGCAGAAATAAAAAAACTGGGTAGAAAATGGCAGAAAATTACTCCCCTCTGCTGAAAAACAGAATCAGCAAGTTTCCCTTGAAAAACTTGTATATTGTTGTGTGTTTTCTGGGCAGAATTGACAGAATCTGGGCTGAATCTGGTGTGTTTTCTGGGCAGAATGGGTGATGTTTATAGCAGTTTTTGGCAGAATTTGTGTTTGTGTGGGTAGTGTTATTCCCTTAGGAACTAAACATGCTCTGATACCATGTCTGATTTATACATATATAGGCAGAATATAGAGATAAGAGAGATAGATAGATAAGAGAGAGATGGTGCAGTGAACTGTGTATTTTATTATACTACTTCTGCTGCGTTTTCTGTTATTGTGTTGTGTTTAACAATAGAGGAGAACACCCCCATTTATAGGCCGCATCTCTAGCCATTTACATCATGGATTACATCATAAATTAGGTAACCTACCAACCTACCAAAGTTGAATAGTCTACCTACCTAACTTGCATATGTAATCAATTACATCACTAATTTAACAATATTTAACAAAGGCTTTGACTATGAAGGTGGATTCTCTTACCAACTAAGAAAAGAAAAGAATTATTAAATACACCATCTATTTATCTTTATAAGAAAAGAACATAAAATCATATAATATCAGTTTCTCTTCTAATATAATATAATATCAGTTTCTCTTCTAGTATAATATAATATCAGTTTCTCTTCTAATATAATATAATATCAGTTTCTCTTCTAATATAATATAATATCAGTTTCTCTTCTAATATAATATCAGTTTCTCTTCTAAATCATAAAAAATTTTCATAATTTCATACCATTTTTCCTTTTTCAATATGTCGAACTGTAACCATTATCAATTCTTTCTTTTATTACTTTGGGGATATCTGCTGTCGCCTGATACGTTAGAACGATGATCAGTCGCCTAATCGTACCTGCTCTCTATTTACTACTAGTAGAAGGAATGATCCAACCTGGTCATCATCCCTGGAGGAAGGCTCTCTGCTACATCCCCCTTCGGCATCTCTTGGGCCGTAATAAAATATTGAGTGCTGGACTGTGCCGAACACAGCCTTTTACGCTTGCTGTTGCAATCCCCCTTTTTATCAAATCATTATTCCATTTATAAAACACCATTCCATATTTTCCATTTTCTGTTTCCATTTCCATTCACATATATCATTTCCATTTCCATTCACATATATCATTTCCATTTCCATTTACATATATCATTCTTTAGAAAGACAACATCATAATACTTTGATTATAACTCAGACATCTCCTCCGTATTTAATAAAGTCACTTATGCTATTAAATACATAACTATTCCATCTATTTTTAAAGTATTAAATAATATTCAAATAATATTTATTAATCACAAATGTTTAAAGATTATAAATAACAGAATATTATAAACCATATAACCATAGATAACAACTGATACCATTCTTTTCATATCTTTTTAAGCCATAAAGTATATTGGTTCCTTTCATATTCATATCCACAATCCATATCATATATTGATATAAGATTCATATATTATCTAGCAAAACCATTTTTCTTTGAAACATAACAATTTATCAAAATAAGGAAGAAGAAATCTTGCCTCGATCTCTAAATCCAAGAGGTATGACCCGGTGTTCGTCTTGAGTTTCTATAAGAACGAAAAGGATCATCATTAGCATATGCCCCATTATAATTATTATTACTAACAACACTTATCCTAACCATTTAACTCACTTGATCCCCTAACCTTTTTAGCTTATCAAACATCTATAACAAAACTCTTATTAATACCGCCACGTAATGACACTTAGTACATTATCAAGGTATGTCATTATCGTATACACTTAGTAGATATTTAAGTTTTAAAGAATTTTAAGTTGACCATTAACTCGAGAAACTTATCCTTTATCCGTTTAAGGGGTATTCCATTAACGTACCCTTGATCTAAACATTTTTATAAAATTGAAAAATTATTCGTTCGACATGAGACCTTCTCCTATACCTTCCTTATGACCTCTATTATTTAATTATCAAGATTCGTAATGGAATCACTTAGGTTAAGGGTGTTCAATTGAAGTTACGAACTCGCACTTACGCGTTCTAACCACTTTTAGTATTTTGGCCATATTTCCTAAACCGTTCATTAGATTTTTACGTACTTTATATCAAAACGATCTATGAACTAAGATCTATCCTATCATGACCAGTGGTTATGCCCTACTAACCATGACAGATTCGGTATTGCTCTGTGTTTAGCAAGTAATTACTGTTTTAACAAAAAATCGGGTATTATAACGGCTATATTTTCATACTTTCCATAATATAACACCTCCAAATCCAACATCCAACACATATACCAAACCCTACTCCTTGTGGACGTCATACCAGCCATGGTTACTAGCACCCACAACACCTCCATGTTCAATCAATCACTTATAAACATACATATAATCATGATTTAATGCTTAATACTCATTTAACCACTAAACTAACCATAAACCATTATAAACTCAAGATAATACTAAGGGTTCTTGAACTTTATACCTTCCTTGGAGCTTGAACAACACTTAATAAGCCTTGGTTAGTCCTTAATTAGCCTTAAAGTAGCTTGGATCAACTAAAGAAACCATGAAAACAAAGTTAATTTTAGAAAGTTACTATTCATCACTATTCATTCATAACTTTGATGAATTTATTACCTTACCAAATGATGTTTGTTTACTATGAAACTTGGTGCTCGTCTTTATCTATCCTCAAGTGGCCTCCATGATTTTTCCCTTGAGTTTTAGTTGATTGTAACTAGGGTTTTGAATTTGGTTTTTTTCTTGATGAATAGTGAATTCCGAATTTTGATGAAAATGAAGAAGATGAGTTGATTTTTATGTTGGTTGGTTGATCTAGCCTTATCTTGATAATTCTAGAGTTTAATAGAAGATTGGTGAAGGTTATAGATAATTACCATGTGAAGTTACTCTTTTGCCCTTGGTGAAGGAGGGTGATGTCATGAATGATGTCACTTGGTTGATCTTTAATCTTTATTATTGATTTTTCTAAGTAAAATGCTAATAATCTTGGTAAATAATAATGTGGTATGTATCCTTGTTATATTACTAATCTTGGTTGTTTTGTTTCCATACTCGTTTAATCAAGATTCGTTTCGAATACACCTCGTTATCTCAGTGGTTCTGAAATCGTTTAACAATTCATTTTCCCCTGGCATTTCCTTGCTTGAATAATCCCTTGGTTTAACCTAACTTCACTATTTCCTCAAGATATAAACCTTTTAATATTTCCATACTCCATGATATCACATCCCATAGAGTCTTAATTGAGATTGAAAATCCTTAAAATCCACACTCAGGAATTTCTGAAATCCGTCATCGTTTCGAGTCACTTATTTTCATAGTACATCACTAATATGGTTTCTGATTATTCATTTTCTGTTTCAATGGTAGGGTACCTACATGCCATATCCCTAAATCCTCAAAATTTACTATTCATTTAAGCACTGTAGCATTTCTAAAGTTAGGGTTATTACAGTCTTCCCCCGTTAAAGGGATTCCGTCCCGGAATCATGTTGAAGTCATCAACGAATACCCTCCTCATTTTACACCCTCTAATTCCCTTATTACTTCCTCCATCCTCTAGTTCCTCCTTAAACATCTCTATCTTGTTTGTATAGAAGTACACCAATATAAACTTGCTTGTCATTCATCAACATGCCATTTAGCTTATCAATAGCAATACTTTTACTATCTTTACCGTACCAACCTTCTCTGGCATTCTGTCATTCTATATAATCTCATCTCTCCTTTCTCTTTTTACTAAGGGTATCGGCCACCACATTGGCCTTCCCTGAATGGTAGTGTATCTCACTTATTGTCTAACTATATTTTGATCTCTATCATAACATAAAATATGAATACTTCAACCTTATTATATCCTGTCTCTGTAAAATCCTCCACAAATTTGACTAGAAGGCTATTCCTTGAAACCATTGTAAGAAAATATTATCTATAATATATTTTTTATTTTTATTTTTTTCTTACTCTCTCTCCTTGTCAGATAGATTATTCTTATCTATTTTATTAACTTATTTACATCATTCATTAACCAAACATTTACACTTAAAAAGGTTAAATAATAAAATACCTGTGTCTGCATCCGGTTTCTTCAACGCATCTCCTAAGGTCATATTGTACACTCTGGCAGTAGGTCTATTCGAAGCAGTCGTACTTTGTCCTGTCACAGACGACCCACTAGAACGACAATCTCTTGCTATGTGTCCTAATTTTCCACACTGGTAACACTTGACGTCACTCCTAGGGTTTGTATCAACTGATGGGCACTGGTTAAAATAGTGTCCTTTTGTCCACACTTAAAACAAGTTATTCCCAACATTCTACACACTCCCGTATGCTTCTTACCACACGTGTTACAATCTGGTAATGGTGGTCGTGATTGATTGGACTAAAATGTTCCCGAGGATTTACCACCTTGATTCACAGTGTCACTAACAGCCTTATTACTCCCTGACTTTCCCACAAACTGAGATTTTTGTCCTTTATTGAACTTGCTAAAGTAGCTTCCTTCACTTGAACCTCCTTTCTGGCCCTCAAATTTCCTTTTCTTATTCTCTCGACCAATTTGAGTTTGTTCACTCTCGGCTTCTATAATAGCTGCTTTTTGAACCACTGCAGCATAATCAGTTAGCTCAAATGGTGCCACTCTCGTCCGTAGCCATGGTTTCAATCCTTGTTGGAACCTTTTTGCTCGTTGTTCTTCAGTACGCACAAATTCCGGAACAAACCTAGACAGTTCAGTAAATTTAGTTTCATACTCTGCCACTGTGAAAGGCAGAGTGTATAAACTTGTAACACTATAACTAATGTAACTCAAACTAAAGGAAAAGATACTTAACCAGAAGACAATCAAGAACAGGAAGTCACAAGAAATCAACACTAAATGAAGACAAGGTAATTGATACAATTAAACACGCTAACTATGATCAAGCCAAGAAGAAATCATTGAGAGAAGTTCAAGTCAAAGTTGTTCATGCCTCGGTGATTTGATTAATCAAGAATCAAGATCATAACTATCAGTATCAACAAGACCAATTGATTTCAAGTGAAGAAGAAGGAAAGCAAATATTGGAAAGCCAAGTTATTCAGTGAATATGGTAATTTATTCAAGAAGCAGAAACACTATCAAGACTAGTCACTTATGAACCAGACCAGTGCATCAAGTGTCAGGACATTGATAGCAAGTTTATGTCAGTAATAAAGAACCATGTTCAAGAGTTTGTTGAAGAATAAAGAAGAGATGAAGATATCACAAGTTCAAGATGTGCATTGAAGTTTCAAGTTGAAGACCAGAATATTTTCTAAGTACTAAATGTTCTGGATGGCTAAGTAGAAATTCTCAAGTAGAAGTTCTACTTAGGAATTTCGAGATAGCCAAGTAGAAGTTCCACTTAGGAATTTCGAGATAGCCAAGTAGAAATTCTCAAGTAGAAGTTCTACTTAGGTGCAGCTTCAACATGACACATGGCATCTTCTGATTGGCAGATTTCCAAGCTTTCAAGATAAGGCAAGAATTATGTGGACATCATTGGGCCACGTACATCTTAGTCTTTGAAGACTACAGGACATAGATTACATGTAGTATAAATAGAAGTACTTGTGTAATGTTTTAGTTAGTGAGCAATTCTAGAGAAAAACACAAGAGAAAAAGAGAGAGTGCATTCACAGAGCTTAGTATCATTCACTTCTCTCTCAACTTCTGTTATACTTTGTAATGAATGTTGTAGCAACCCTTTCAAGTTATATATAAAGAAATATATTCCTTGAATCTGTGTGTTCATTTATTGCATCGTTTTTATTGCCTCTCATATTCGAAAAGTTGTACTCACCCCCCCTCTACAACACGTTTGGACCTAACAATTGGTATCAGAGCTATATGTTTAACATACAAAACATAGATCCTTGTGTTGAGTAGAAGAATCGTGAGTTTTCATTTTTCAGATCTACTTTTCATTTTCTCGAAAAGTGTGTTTTAATTCGTTGGTAGTGAAAACTCATCTGAAAAATTATTTAAATACTCCAGGTGTGATTATTTAGCTTGGGTGTATTTTAATTAATTTTTGTGAATTTATCTGGGTTAGTTCATATTTGGTGTTCTTGAGTGTTCATCATCTGTTCTTATCAAAGAATACAACCCAACAACTTTTTGATCTCCTTTTCAATAGTAAAAGAATAAAAAGGTGGTTTTTGGACTTTTTGATTTACTTTATTCGGCCGAAAGTAAAAGACATACTCAGTACCTAGCAAGTGGGTTAGGTGGGTTTGGTGAGTAAAGCATCTAAAGTCAAAAGGTGTTAAAGTGATGATATTGTTTATTCAATATTTAAAGAAATCTGCAGAAAATTATTCTAAGGACAAAAGTTCTACATAGAATTTCTACTTGAGAATTTCTACATAGAATTTCGACTTGGCAATTTCGACTTGGTGATTTCGACTTGGCAATTTCGACTTGGCAATTTCGACTTGGCAATTTCGACTTGGCAATTTCGACTTGGCAATTTCGACTTGAACAAAATTTCGACTTAGAGAAATTTCGACTTAGGCTAAAGTTCTACATACATATTATACATAGCCTAGTCTTGGGTACTTAGAAACTTTTAGTGACCAGAATTCAAATGGCTCCTAAAAATGCATTCAAGATCCCAATGTTCAACAGAGATCACTATGAAGAGTGGGTTTCCAGAATGAGACTATATCTAGGGACTGTTAACCCTGAATATCTTGAAGTCCTTGACAAGGGTAAATTTGTTCCAATGGTGGTTATTCCTTCACATACGGAAGGAGGGGTGGTTATAGCACCCCGGTCTGAGCCCAAAAAGGCAGCGGACTTTTCGAATGCTGATAAAGAGCAAATAGCTTTGGATACTGCCGTACGACAAACCTTGATGGAATCTCTTGATCATGAAATGTTCAACATAGTCAAAGGTTTGACTACAGCGAAGAAGATTTGGGACAAGATAGAAGTTGTCATGGAAGGATCTGCAGAGGTCAGAAATAACAAGACACTCATACTCAAGATGGAGTATGACACCTTTAGAATACGGAAAGGAGAAGGCATTACAGAAGTCTATCTACGATTCAGTCAGTTGGTATTGGATTTGAATCTGAGAGGTGTGACTCTCCCCATGGTTGAAACAAATACGAGATATCTGAGGAACCAGCCAAAAAGCATTGAGCATAGGGTCTACGCAATCAGAGAAACCAGAGATTTGCATACAACTTCTCTGGAAGAGTATTATGGAATATTAAAGACCTATGAGCTGGAAACGCTTCAAGATCAAGCATGGGACAATGATTCAAAGTCAAAAGAAAGTGCATCAGGATTAGTTGCTGATGAGGAAGAGTCTAAGAAGGCAATGGTTGCAGCAAAGCCTAAATCATCACTTGCACCACATCAAGTTGATAATGATGACGAGTGCGCATCTGACAGTGATGATGACTACTACACCCAAGAAGAGCTGGACAACATGGACGATAGTGTCGTGGCATACATGGCAAGGAAGTTCAGCAACATGAGATTTAGAAAGAGCAACCGACCACAGAGAAAATCTTCATCTTATTATCGGGCTGCTAAGGGTGGTGGTAGTTCGTCAGGCTACAAAGGAAAAGGCAAGAATACCAGCTACAAATCTCCTTTGGATTTCAAAATGAAGTTCAAATGCTATAATTGTGGTGAAGCTGGACACTTTGCCTCGGACTGCAAAAAGCCTAAACAGACTTATCCAAAAGAAACATTTGAAGCTCTCAAAAGCAACTATGAAGCACTGTTGAAGGAAAGACATGGAAAACGAGCTTTATTGGTGACAGAAGGAAGAGCTTGGGATGATTCAGATGAGGAAGATGTTACTCATGTAGCGAACTTTGCGCTCATGGCTGAGACATCAGAGGAACCAGAGGTACCAGTTCTGACTCTTAAAGTAGAAATGTCTATTGATGATTATAAAGAACAGAACGGGGCTCTTAGTGAAGAGATCTATATGTTGTGCAAAAGCCTAGACTCTTCTCAAAAGGAACAGAAAACACTTGTTGCCAAATGCAGAATGCTTGAGGCAAAAGTGGAAGAGCTAGAGGCTGCTTGCACTGTAGATACTTCTCTAAGAGACTTTATTAAATCTCTGGAACACAAGCTCGTCCTTAAGGAAGAAGTAGAAGCATGTCTTAGGAACAATCTAGCTGAGTTAGAAACTAAATGCGAAGCATACAAACTAGCTGCTAGTAAAGTGTATGTAGATAATGACACATTTAAGAAAATAACTGGAGTAGGTATAGGACTTGATTATTCTGACCTTCCTAAGAAAGAAGGAAAGAGACCTATTGACCCTAGTTCCAGTGACCTTAAAAAGGAAACACCTAGTATTCTTAAATCGGCTGTCAAACCTATCTACAAACATCTTGTTCCTAGAATAGAAGAAGAAGAGACTGAATTGATAGCTAGATATGAGATTGAGATGGAAGATCGCCAGAAAGAACAACCTGTAACTCCTATTAAACAAGTGAAAATCAATTTCCCTAGAGATGAATCTAGACTGGGATTAGGAGCTAAGGCTGTTAAACAACAAGGAAAGAAAGAAAAAGGCATAAAAGAGGTTAAGGCTGAACGAATAAAGAAAGCATGTTATCATTGTAAATCTACTGAACATCTTTCTTATGCATGCAAAGCTAACATGAATGTTCCTGCTGCACATGCCATGCCTACCACACATACAATGAATAATCTGCATCAGAATCATGCACAGTGTGGTCAACCTAACTGTATGCCATGCACTTTTAATATCATGCAAACTTTTGTGCATTTAATGAATGCATCTAGCCAGTCATGCTCAAATACTGTTGCTAGTTCAAATATCAAGAAAAAGTATGGTAGAGCCAAGACTGTCAGTCCTCCTAAAGTTAGGAGTGACAAACCTTCTCCTAAGACTGACAAATCTGTCAAGTCTGAGAAAGGAAAGGAGATAGTCGAAAGCTTTAGTAATGTGAAGAAAAGTGCATCTCCTGTTGTTAAATCTGTTGATTCTCGATCTTATCGAAAAGCCGGGCCCAATCAAAGTTGGGTTCCGAAGAATGTCTAATCAATCTGTCATTGCAGGGCATTAAGCAGAATAGAAATAAAGTTATATGGGTGCTAGACAGTGGAGCATCGAGGCATATGACTGGAAACAAGTCCCTGCTTACAGAGTTGGTTATGAAGGCTGGCCCTTATGTTACCTTTGGAGATGACAGCATAGGTGTGACAAAGGGATATGGCAAACTGAAAACTGGAAATGTCATCATTGAAGATATCTCCTATGTTGAGGGACTAAAGCACAATCTGTTGAGTATAAGTCAATTCTGTGACAAAGGTTACGAAATTGTCTTCAAGAAGAAAGGTGTCTCAATCACTCACATCAAGGAAGGTTCACTAGCTTTGAGAGGAGTTCGAAAGGCAGATCTTTTTGTTGCAGATATGGATTCAGCAAATCAGAATGAGGTCACCTGTTTCTACAGCAAAGCCTCGGATGATGAAAGCTGGTTATGGCACAAAAAGCTATCTCACTTAAACTTCAAAACGATGAATGCTCTCGCGAGGCGAGAATTGGTGAGAGATCTACCTCAAATGGAGTTCGCTCCGAAAGGACTCTGTGAAGCTTGTGAAATGGGAAAGTCGAAGCGAGCATCGCATAAAAGCAAAGAAATTTCTAGTATTACTGAGCCTCTACAACTTCTTCATATGGATTTGTTTGGCCCAGTGAATGTCCTATCTTTGTCTAGGAAAAGATATGCTTTGGTAATCGTGGATGACTTCTCCAAGTATACATGGGTATTGTTCGCAATGACGAAAGACGAAGTACCTTTCTTAATCATTGATCACATCACTCAAATTGAGAATGTTTCAACACTTACTGTGAAGACGATTAGATCAGACAATGGCACTGAATTCAAAAACGCAGTGCTAAATGACTTCTGTGTATCTAAGGGAATACGTCGTCAGTATTCAGCCCCGAGAACTCCACAGCAAAATGGAGTAGTTGAAAGGAAGAATAGAACTTTGGTTGAAGCAGCAAGAACTTTGTTGTATGATTCAAAACTTCCTTTGTATTTCTGGGCCGAAGCAGTGAGTACCGCTTGTTACACTCAAAATAGAACCTTGATCATAAAAGATAAAGAAAAGACACCATGTGAGCTAATGAACAACAGAAGACCAACAATCAAATACTTTCATGTCTTCGGAGCAAAATGCTATGTGCTTATAGATGATGAAAATCTAGGCAAGTTTGCAGCAAAAGCTCGTGAAGGAATCTTTGTTGGTTACTCTACAGACGTGGTGGCAGCTTATAGAGTGTTCTTGGTGAATGATCGAAAAGTGACGGAAAGCTACAACGTCAGATTCGACGATACCAAACTCTCATCAATTTCAAGAGATTCTAGTGAACCTGAGTCCCTAAAATTTCAGAATCTGGACTTAGAAGATCTTGAAGATGAACCTGAGTTGGTTGTTCCATTAAATGTTCCAAGTGTACGTGAAGAACCTGAGTCTAGTGAACGAGCTAATTCTACAAGATCAGGAGAGACTTCTTCAGTACCAACCGGCAACAACTCAGGGGGAGTAAATAGCAGCTCAAGGACTACTGTTCAAGGCTCGAGTCGAGTTGACTCTAGTTCTGTAGGAGCTGGCACTAACTCAGGGGGAGTTAGTGAAAATATTCAAAGTAGTCAGCACCCCAACTCAGAAAGTCAAGCTGAATCATCTAGACAATTTCCAGGTGAACGGGTATGGAATAGAGACCATCCGTTTGAGTTAATTATTGGTGATCCAGATGCTGGTGTGACTACTAGAAGAACTGCAAGAGCTGACATGGCTAATATCTCCTTATATTCTGGGTTCTTATCCAAGCTTGAACCTAAAGAAATAGAAGAAGCTCTTGGCGATGCTGATTGGGTGATTGCAATGCAAGAGGAACTCAATCAGTTTGAAAGGCAGAAAGTTTGGAAACTGGTACCCCGACCAAAGAACAAATCCGTAATTGGAGCTAGGTGGGTATTCAGAAATAAACTGGATGAAAACGGACTTGTAACACGAAACAAGGCTCGTTTGGTTGCAAAAGGTTATTCTCAGCGAGAAGGAATTGATTATGATGAAACCTATGCACCAGTTGCAAGACTTGAGGCAGTCAGGATGTTCTTGGCATTTGCAGCACATAAGAACTTCAAGGTATTCCAGATGGACGTGAAAAGTGCCTTCCTGAACGGAGAGTTAGAAGAAGAAGTGTATCTGGAACAGCCGCCCGGCTTCGTTGATCCAGAACATGCAGATTTTGTGTATCTACTCTTCAAATCTGTCTATGGCCTCAGGCAATCCCCAAGGCGATGGTATGAAACCCTATCTCTATTCTTAATTGAAAATGGTTTTGTTAGGGGAGTAATTGATAAAACATTGTTCTATAAAGTTGTGAGAAATGACTTAATACTTGTTCAAGTATATGTGGACGATATTATTTTTGGGTCATCAAATGAGCGCTTGTGCGAGAAATTTGCCAAGCTAATGCAGGAAAAATATGAGATGAGCATGATGGGAGAGCTGTCCTTCTTCCTTGGATTACAGATCAGTCAGAGAAAAGATGGTATCTTTATCTGTCAATCCAAGTACGTCAGAGATTTACTCAAGAAGTATAATCTAGAAGATGCATCAGCAGCTAAGACTCCCATGGCAACAGCCACGAAGCTTGATGAAGACAAATCAGGTAAATCAGTTGACATCACAAGCTATCGAGGTATGATTGGCTCACTCCTCTATTTAACTGCAAGTAGACCAGATATAATGTTCGCAACTTGTTTATGTGCAAGGTTCCAAGCGGATCCTAGAGAATCACATCTCGTAGCCGTCAAAAGAATTTTTAGGTATCTCAAGGGCACACCAAATCTAGGGATTTGGTACCCAAGAGATACAGGTTTTAATCTTATTGGCTATTCGGATTCAGACTATGCAGGTTGCAGGATTGATAGGAAAAGCACATCTGGTGCTTGCCAATTTCTTGGCAGAAGATTGGTGTCCTGGCAAAGTAAAAAGCAACATACAGTATCTACTTCTACTGCTGAAGCTGAGTACATTGCTGCTGGAAGCTGTGTAGCTCAAATACTGTGGATGAGGAACCAATTGAAGGATTATGGCATGGAGCACAAGAAAATTCCAATCATGTGTGACAACACAAGTGCCATTGCCATAACCAACAATCCTGTAGATCACTCAAGAACCAAGCATATTGACATCAGGTATCATTTCATAAGAGAACATGTCGAGGAGGGGACTGTGGAGCTACATTTTGTGCCCACAATGCAACAAATTGCAGATATATTCACCAAACCTCTTGATGAAGTAACATTCAATAGGTTGGTTGGTGAATTGGGAATGCTTAACACAAGTTAGTAAAGCCTTCTATCTGTAAAATCCATGTTTATGTTTGTATGTGCAAGCTAATCAATCATTATGTGCTTAGACTTTAAAATGCCTAATTAATGATTGTTATAGGTTGCATATAGTGTGATTTTGCATGAATTCATTGTGTTTTAAGTGTCTTTTATAGCACAAATCTGTGAATTTATGCTTGTTAGATTGCATGATCATAGGGGGAGTTAAATTCATAATAGTCTAAATATTGCATGATTTTTAGATGAATTTACCTGTGTTTTTCATGTAATTAGAGGCCTTAGAATTATCAAGGAATGTTTTAATTATGTCATATTTTAAAATCCTTGAATTGATATTTATATTAATTTGGCAAAATTAATTGTTGAGTTTTTCAAAGAAAAATTGTCAAATTATTCTAAGTATCTTCAAAATTTCGAGTTAGTCTCTATCTCGAAACTCATGTAGAAATTCGACTTGAATTTCGACTTGAGCTTCCAGGGTGAAGTTTTGAAAATTCTAAGTCTGGGAAGAATTTCGAGTTAGTACCTATCTCGAAATTCATCTCGAAATTCGACTTAGAGTTCGAGTTCGAGTTACCAGTGTGCCTAGTTCTATCTTCAAAATATTCGAGATAAAGTCTATCTCGAATTTTATCTCTAAAGTTGAGATGAAGTTTCCATTAAGGGAATATTTTGAAAAGAACTGAGAATTAACTTCGAGTTAGTCCATCTCGAACTTTATCTCGAAGTTCGACTTGATGTTCGAGATAGAGTTCTTAGTCTATCTCGAAACTCAACTCGAATTTCGACTTGGTGTTCGAGATAGAGTTCTCAGTTAAGCTAAAGGGAATTTTTCGAGTTACACTCCTAACTCAAAACATATCTTGAATTACCCTGGACTTTTTGATTCAAGGAAGTATTTTGGAAAGAATTTGAGATTAACTTCGAGTTAACTTCTATCTCGAACTTTATCTCGAAGTTCGACTTGATGTTCGAGATAGAGTACTTAGTCTATCTCGAAACTCAACTCGAATTTCGACTTGATGTTCGAGATAGACTCTAACTCGAAAAGTATCTTGAATTTTCTGTTTTTCCAAGTTTACTACAAATCAATAATGTTCAAGATAGTATTTCCCTATAGTTTCTGCTGTAATTTTGGTTAAAGTGATTCTTTGTGCATATTTGTTCGAGTTAACTTCTATCTCGAACTTTATCTCGAAGTTCGACTTGATGTTCGAGATAGAAAAGTTCGAGATAGAAAAGTTCGAGATAGAGTTCGACTTAGATGTCCCCTGTATGGACTTGGTACTTTTCACATTTTTTAACAGGGACATTTTTGTCATTTCTCATTCACCTATATATACATCTCTAACTCGATGCCTAAATTCACTTTACCTAATTCTAATTTTCAGCAGCCGTTTCACAAGAACAGTGCGATTTTACTAATTACATACCTTTGATCCTTGTTTTTGTGATTAAACTCGTACTAATCACGAATTACTGCCGATTTGTTGACTGCTATTATCTGTGTTAACCTTAATCTTTGTGTTACTGTGTTTTGTGAACATTCATACACGCGCATATACATACACACGAACACATATTGTTTGTGTACTGTTCATAAACACGATTCCATTTTCTCCATCTATAAACACACACGATTCCACTGGTATACACACGAAATAGTAATTGGTTGTTGAATTGAATCCCGTAGTTTGATTTCTCAGATTCCGTTTGGTGTTCTTGAAAAATTAAAAGGGTTACAATTCTCTTTTGTAATTCGGAAAATTAATTGTTTTTCTAAATTAAAATAAAAATTCACATCTTCTTAAAGAAAAACATTTAATCAAAATGGCTCACCAATTTTCCCTTGCTAAAAACAATTTTTACAATATTTCTACGGAAATTGGTGATCAACTCCCGCGGTTTAAGTTTTGGATACGATTTCTCAATTTGTATTCCAAAGCTAGCCAAGCTTTTACTGCTAAACCTACACTAGTACATGATGCTTTACAGCAATTATGGACTAGTGCGGTTACTTTTGGGAGTAAATCAACCCCCTACGGTTTCAGGTTTACCTTAGCGGGTCAGGAATATGAGGTGACAGAACAAATTGTCAACAGAGTTCTAGGATTCCCAATTAAAGATGCCTATGATCCAGAACCTACTGCTGCAGAACGCCTCAGATTCTTTGAAGAAATTGGATGTTATCCTACAAAAGGCCCAATCACGGGAAATATCCAAAAGCAATTCTTCCATGCGGAATGGAATTACTTTTTCGAGGCCATCACAAGATGTTTTCGGGCACGCGAAAAAGACTTTCATCAAATTCCGATTCCCATGCAAACCTTTGCAGTAGCCCTAGCAAGAGAACTGGATATAAACTATGGACGCATAGTTCTCTCTGAGATAGTGGCCTCAATGGGATCCCTTGCAAGCAGAGACCTCTCTACCACTGATGTCGTCTGCTGGTTTCCTCGGTTTCTTCAAATGCTAATCAATGACTTAATACCGAAGGATGCTCTTGCTATTCGACAGGGATTTGCCAGAAGCCCCACATCTGAATCACTAGGGATGGGCACTAAGTCACTTGCAACCATTGCAAATCAGGATAAACATCAAGGTAAGCCAATGTCTACTCCTGAAAATATTCAAATGTGGCTTAGATATGATGCAGGAGTTACCAATTTGGAGGCATCATCACAAGTCTCATCACATGCTCAAAATCCATCTGTTCATGCTGAGGCATTTGATGAGATTCCAGATGAGGAAAGCGATGATGCACAAGGTAATCAATCAGGTAATCTCTCTCTGCATACTATTCATTCCTCCTCCTACGTTTCTGATTCCGCGACCCATGAGCCTGCTAACCCGCAGGATCTATCCCAGGGTAAGAGCCATATTTCTGACTCTGAGTCTGATACACATTCCTATTCTTTATCACCCCTGTTAACGGAAGTCAGAAAACCAGCACGTATATTTATACAAGATGATGAGGAGAATGAACCCGAAGAGCAGCAACTTTTTCGCAAGAAAGCCAAACTTTTCCACGCTGCTACTTCACAACCACAGTCAAACCCTAGCGTGTCACACACAACCACTCCACCTCACGCGAGTGGTTCACCCCTTGAACATTCTGCACATAGGGACTTTGATTTTGGTCAAGATGATGTGCCTCTTGATGATACTGTTGCTTCAAGAGGACATGAAGTATTAAGAACTTCAGCCGTACCTTCACCGGTACGTACTGATGCTGCAAAGAGGATCGGTTCTGATGTCGTACAAGGACACTTTGCAGCCTCTCAGACTGAGATTCCAACTCAGGAACAAACAGAATTTGATCCCATAACTGTCAACAACATTTCTTATCAAGTTTCTGCAGGTACTGCTTCACTTTTTGGATCAGTCATTGAAGACATACACGAGCGTGAGACAGGGAGTGTGTGTGAGAGGTTAGGGAGAGAGGGACCTTCATTTTTAAGGCCCGAAACCGAGCGCCAAATACCAACAGAACGCGTATTAGAGCGAGGTCACCTAAACCAAACACCGTCCCTTAATACTGAAAATTTTGATACTCGTATGACTTCAATGGAAAATCAGATGAGGCAGTTCGGGCAGACAATGGGCCAGTTCGGGATCAATATTGGAAACAACCAAAGGGCACTAGACGACTACGCAGCAAGAATGGCAATTCAAGCTACAGCTTTTGATGATTTGACAAATAAGGTCAATGACTTGGGCCATGCTGGTGGTGTCTTGGGAAGCACTCTCAATGAGAGGATGGGGGCATTGGAGTCTACAATGCATACAATGACTGTGGAGATCAGTAGAATGATGTTCGCAGTCAGGAGTTTTGTGCCCCCGGAGTGCTTCGAGTCGGAACAACCTCCCCCCGATGCTGGAACAGGTGGTGCAGGTGGTGCTAGTGGAGCGGGAGCCTCTGGTTCTGGTTTTGGAGGTTCCTATGCAGCTGGTGGATCTGAAGACCATGGTGGAGCTCAGGATAACTCACCTAAGGGGGAGAGTGGAAAGGAGACGAGACAGCAGGCAGTTCACATCGAAGAAATTGAAGAACCCGCTGATCTTGTTAAGGAACCAGAAATTGAGCCTGCTGTTGCTGAAGAGGCTCTGAGGAGGAGAAAGGGTAAGGCAATAATGGTTGAAGAAGATGAACCAGTTATTGACCTGAGTCATCAGGACACAGTACAGGAGGTACTAGACTCAGATTCTGATATGGAAGACGTACCTCTCGCACATGCTGTAAAGCGATCTTTGAAGGAACAAGGTGGAGGTGCTGGTATGTCTTTCGGAATGCCT
Source organism: Saposhnikovia divaricata (assembly GCA_036435485.1). Taxonomy (NCBI): domain Eukaryota; kingdom Viridiplantae; phylum Streptophyta; class Magnoliopsida; order Apiales; family Apiaceae; genus Saposhnikovia; species Saposhnikovia divaricata. The sequence goes on along the minus strand of CM071595.1, from coordinate 58,990,936 downwards.
GAAGAAGATCCTATCGATGAAGAAACCCTGCAGTCTCAACAGTTAGCCTTGGAACAAGCTCAGTTCCATAAAATGAAGATGATGCAAGAACATGCTGCGTTCCTAGAACAGAAGGTGGAGCTACAAGGGAAGCAGTATGAGTATGAGCTTGCAAGGCTAGCCAATCCTCAAGTTGATCTGGACAAAAGAAGGATAGGGCAGAAATGGGATGAAGCAAGGAAGATAATGATGGGACCATGTGCAAAAGGAGTTCATAACAAGGATGCAGATGATCTATTCTACAACTTGAATTTGCAGAATCCAATGACTGGGGACTATATAAATGCTTTGAAGAGATTAATTTCTAAAGTCAGGGTTGGATACAATGCAAATCTTAAGGAGTGGCAGGTTATCTTGTCTTTGGTAGAAGGAGTCCCAACATCTTTCCTATTTGTGGATGACCAATTCATAATGAGAAGATCTGCGTCAGAGTTGTTCTTGCTAGCGACTAAAATTCAGTACTCTCAATCTGAGGAGCTAAGCATTCTGTACAGGGATCAGTTAATGCAGCTAGCAGAGGACAAGGGTCCAGAATTCTCAGCTTATCCAAATTTTGTCCGGATGGTGGTTCAAGGAAAGATGAAGAGGGTGAGCATGGAGGAAAAGGACTTAATGGAACTTTCAGTGGAATCTCTTAAAGCTGTATGTAGACAAATGATGGGTAAGGGATTCGCCTCTGAGCTTAAAGATAAATCCGTGAGGATCATTGAAAGAGTCATATTCTTGAAGAGCAATGAGGTGTGGAAGTGTGATGTCATTGCTCCAAACCCTCTCGACAACGTGAAGATTGAGCCGGAGCTGATAGAAAAGAAATGGAATATTCTTCAAGCAATGAAGAATGTAGATGAAGCTTTGACTCTTCCTTCTGGAGAACTGGAACAAGGAGAAATAAGGGAGGCAGTTGGCGTTCCAGGGAAAGATAGTGTATACTGGATACACTCTTATGCTGATGATACAGCTGATGCCTTAGCATACATAGATGCAGACCAGAAACAAACACTCTTGCATATGAGTAGACAATGGCTGCTACAGACTCAAGATGCTGCATTTCTAGAGAAAGTGTTATATGTGTTCAAATGGGGCGAAGTGGAAGACAAGTTTGTTGAAGAAAAGCAGAGACTCATGAGTTACCTGTCTGAAGTAGTGGTGGAAAAGAAGCAAATGGAGCGAGATGCGGCTAGTGTCCACAATACTAACCGTGTCAAGGGCTACCCCAAGATGATCTATTGTCAGTTTAAAGCTGATAAAACTCATTGGAAATCTCAGCTCATCATGAAGAACTTTGAGGATATTCCAAAGATCAGGACTACTCAGGAGGTGGACAAACTCAGAAGGCTTTTCAAACATCCTTATCCAGAGCCCAAGAACCCTCTAGAAATGGAAGCTGTAAGTCTGTTGAATGCTAGGTGGAAGCAGCTTAAAGATCCAGTATACAAGAAAGAAAAGCAGCAGAAGGAGAAGCTCAAAAGGCAGAAAGAAGAGAGAGACCAAGCTGCTGAAGCTAGAAAGAGGAAACGGAATTAGGGTTAAAGGTCAGAGTGGTGTGAACTTGAAGTTGGAAAAACTTCATGTCTTTCGGTTGCTTTAACTCACTTGAGGAAATTCACCTTAGAGTGAATCCAATAAGGTGATATAAGTTTGACTAGAAGGTATGAAATAATCCAGGTGATAGGAATCATTCAAATGATCTTTAATTCGAGGTTCGAATTCTGTTTCTAGTTTTTATGTTCATTGTATTGTTTTCAAGTTCTTTTCAATTGTATATTATTCAAGAATGTAATGTTAATTATCTTTTCTCGTCTCATTGTTTAGTTGAGTTATCCTTCATTAATTTGAATGTCATTGTTAGACAATCAAATTGGGGGAGATTGAAAGGCAGAGTGTATAAACTTGTAACACTATAACTAATGTAACTCAAACTAAAGGAAAAGATACTTAACCAGAAGACAATCAAGAACAGGAAGTCACAAGAAATCAACACTAAATGAAGACAAGGTAATTGATACAATTAAACACGCTAACTATGATCAAGCCAAGAAGAAATCATTGAGAGAAGTTCAAGTCAAAGTTGTTCATGCCTCGGTGATTTGATTAATCAAGAATCAAGATCATAACTATCAGTATCAACAAGACCAATTGATTTCAAGTGAAGAAGAAGGAAAGCAAATATTGGAAAGCCAAGTTATTCAGTGAATATGGTAATTTATTCAAGAAGCAGAAACACTATCAAGACTAGTCACTTATGAACCAGACCAGTGCATCAAGTGTCAGGACATTGATAGCAAGTTTATGTCAGTAATAAAGAACCATGTTCAAGAGTTTGTTGAAGAATAAAGAAGAGATGAAGATATCACAAGTTCAAGATGTGCATTGAAGTTTCAAGTTGAAGACCAGAATATTTTCTAAGTACTAAATGTTCTGGATGGCTAAGTAGAAATTCTCAAGTAGAAGTTCTACTTAGGAATTTCGAGATAGCCAAGTAGAAGTTCCACTTAGGAATTTCGAGATAGCCAAGTAGAAATTCTCAAGTAGAAGTTCTACTTAGGTGCAGCTTCAACATGACACATGGCATCTTCTGATTGGCAGATTTCCAAGCTTTCAAGATAAGGCAAGAATTATGTGGACATCATTGGGCCACGTACATCTTAGTCTTTGAAGACTACAGGACATAGATTACATGTAGTATAAATAGAAGTACTTGTGTAATGTTTTAGTTAGTGAGCAATTCTAGAGAAAAACACAAGAGAAAAAGAGAGAGTGCATTCACAGAGCTTAGTATCATTCACTTCTCTCTCAACTTCTGTTATACTTTGTAATGAATGTTGTAGCAACCCTTTCAAGTTATATATAAAGAAATATATTCCTTGAATCTGTGTGTTCATTTATTGCATCGTTTTTATTGCCTCTCATATTCGAAAAGTTGTATTCACCCCCCCTCTACAACACGTTTGGACCTAACACACTGTTAGATTGTCCTGCTTTAACACCAAAATTTTTATTTCCATTTGGTTTTCCAAATACGTAGGGGAATACTTTTCTAGAAACACCCTAGTAAAACGCTCCCAGGTTTTCATTCCCGCTTCTTCTAAACCCTTCTTAGCTTCCCACCAATAGTTTGCCTCTCCCTTCAAGAGATAGGCGGCGAAAATGGTCTTCTGTTCCTCATCTACCCTCAAGATTTCAAAAGCTTTCTCCATCTCTTTCAGCCATGCTCTGGCTACTACTGGGTTAGCAGTTCCCTCAAACTCTGGGGACTTTAATGACTTAAAGGCACGAAATGTATTAGCTACCTGGTTCGGGGGAACAGGTGGTTGTTGAAGATTCTGTGGATTAGCTAAATTTTGCCTTAATAAGTCCATAAATTGGTTTAAGGGATCACCTCCCTGGTTACCTTGTTGGCCAGCTGATTCATCTTCTTCTTCTTCTTCCTCATTATTTTGTTCTCCCTGAGCATTTTCATTCTGTCTATTTTGACTTTCTTCATCTCTCTCATTTTCCCTGGCACTCTCTCTGTTATTACGTCTAGCCATTTTTCTGTCAATAATAATATTCCTCATCAATTAACCAAATTTAGGGTACAATATTCATCATTCCCAGATACAATAATTATATCACTATTTACTCATTTATACACAACCACATTCTCAATTTCAAGCAATTAATATCAAGTTATAATACCATTAATACGAAACATATAAGCTCACTACCTTTAACACGATGACCTTTAACATGATAACCTTTTCATTTAAGTCAATCACTTTATATACATTAATATTTTCGAATCTCAACATTTGGTATCAAAATACGATAAAAAATTAGGCAAAATACATAAACTTCATTAATTCACATAAATATATTACAACTTATGGATAACATCCTTCACTACTAATTAATATATACATTATAAAGTACAAGGTTTGAAACCCCAAAAGCATAGCCGTACATACTAATCCGCTATAACAAAAGTACTACTAACATCCTTCTAATCAGACTGGGATTAAGATAGTAAACACTAAACTAATCCCCAAAATGACATCAGTAAGATGACTACAGTCTGATTATTGACTAAAACTACTATCCCCGGCTCACGGTAATCCTGCTCTAATAACATCCCTGATCTGAACCATCATAGACGTGACAACCTCTACTACCTCAGCTCTCCATGCTAGATCTCCTCTCTGAGCTAACAACCTCCTCATAACACCAAGTGCTCGCAGCTCAATGCTAATCAATCCCAAAGATACACCATCTGGAATAACACCTCCTCTACCTCCAGCTAACCTCTGCAATAGTGTATCTATCATCCTACGAGACTCCTCTAGCTGACCCTATAAGATATGGTAGTCTGACTGTAAAGTCACATAGACCGGATCACCTGCAAGTATAGGTACCTCCTGTGGGGGTGCAGCTACTGGTGATGGTGCAGCTACATGTGAAGGTGCAACTACTGGTGGAGGTGAGGAACTGGCTCTGTATCCGCATCCTCTGAAGGGTCCTCCTCCTCTGAATGGAAAACAAATTGTCCTGGGGGAGTGAACTGCCCTATCGGATCATCCAAAGGATCCGGACTCGGTGTAGGGGATGGAACAGGTAAGGGCACTATCACAGGTGGAATAGGAGTAGGAATCATGTGGATATCTCTCCACTCAGGCTGCTCCTCAGCTATCACTGATAATCTAGGCCTCTTACGCACTGGCATATCGCCCTCTGGAACCTCTGATCTAACTCGGGAAGGACCTGCCTCATCGGATCCTACAAGTGGTCTCCCAGTGTATGGCACTATAGCCACAGCATCTCTCGCTCTGCGCTCACATGCCTCCCTGGCTCTCTCCTGAACTCTCCTTCTCAAGTCTGCTATAGCATACTCTGGAACCTCGACACCTGCGTATAATAAGTCTGTAATCTCCTGCTCCGACATCCCTAGCCACTCCCGTGTATGACTCGGCTCACCGGTCTCCATTTCCTCTCCCTATAAATAATAAAAAATAACTTTTATTGGTAATAATCTATAAAATTATAAACATTACTTAAAATAAATGCTACCTTCGATAAACCACCCTTGAACTCGATGTGAGTTCACAATTTATATTATTATTGATTTATTTATTATTATCACTATTGTTCCTGAGCATTATGACTCTTATCTCTGATACCATCTGTGACACCCCTAGATCCGGGGTCAGGAATCCAGGTCATCACGGTCCAATTTCCATTTAATAACATTATATTCTTGACAGTTGAAATATAAATGCGTAATAAACCCACACAGTAGACCCCACACCTAATAATATTACACACCAGTCATATGCTCAGAGAACAACATCCATAATAATAATAACAGCTTAATGTTAAGAGAGTTATTACAAGCCCAGAATCTTACTTAAGTAGTGTTGCTGAATATTACTTCGAGAGGAAGCATTTCAACAACCAAAAGTTTATTACACACTTAATTTACATAAGTCTACCAATACCCGTCTGTCTATCAACTACCTCAGGGATAGGCGCCAACACTCTCTCAAAAGGTCGTCTTTCCCTTACCCTCTTGCGGGGTGTAGTGCGGAGTATCGGCATTTGACCTAGCTGTTATATACATAAGTAGCAAGAGTGAGCTATAATAGTTCAGCAAGATAAATTTTGTAAACCAGTATCAAAGAAAACACACACACACACACATACACACACACATACACACACACACACACACACACACACACACACACACACACACACACACACATATATATATATAAATAAACAGAAGACCCATCGTAATCATTAAGAAAAGAATTAATTCTTATTTATTAAATACACCATCTATTTATCTTTATAAGAAAAGAACATAAAATCATATAATATCAGTTTCTCTTCTAATATAATATAATATCAGTTTCTCTTCTAATATAATATAATATCAGTTTCTCTTCTAATATAATATAATATCAGTTTCCCTTCTAATATAATATAATATCAGTTTCTCTTCTAATATAATATCAGTTTCTCTTCTAAATCATAAAAAAATTTTCATAATTACATACCATTTTTCCTTTTTCAATAAGTCGAACTGTAACCATTATCAATTCTTTCTTTTATTACTTTGGGGATATCTGCTGTCGCCTGATACGTTAGAACGATGATCAGTCGCCTAATCGTACTTGCTCTCTGTTTACTACTAGTAGAAGGAATGATCCAACCTGGTCATCATCCCTGGAGGAAGGCTCTCTGCTACATCCCCCTTCGGCATCTCTTGGGCCGTAATAAAATATTGAGTGCTGGACTGTGCCGAACACAGCCTCTTACGCTTGCTGTTGCAATCCCCCTTTTTATCAAATCATTATTACATTTATAAAACACCATTCCATATTTTCCATTTTCTGTTTCCATTTCCATTCACATATATCATTTCCATTTCCATTCACATATATCATTTCCATTCCATTTACATATATCATTCTTTAGAAAGACAACATCATAATACTTTGATTATAACTCAGTCATCTCCTCCGTATTTAATAAAGTCACTTATGCTATTAAATACATAACTATTCCATCTATTTTTAAAGTATTAAATAATATTCAAATAATATTTATTAATCACAAATGTTTAAAGATTATAAATAATAGAATATTATAAACCATATAACCCTAGATAACAACAGATACCATTCTTTTCATATCTTTTTAAGCCATAAAGTATATTGGCTCCCTTCATATTCATATCCACAATCCATATCATATATTGATATAAGATTCATATATTATCTAGCAAAACCATTTTTATTTGAAACATAACAATTTATCAAAATAAGGAAGAAGAAATCTGGCCTCGATCTCTATATCCCAGAGGTATGACCCGGTGTTCGTCTTGAGTTTCTATAAGAACGAAAAGGATCATCATTAGCATATGTCCCAATATAATTATTATTACTAACAACACTTATCCTAACCATTTAACTCACTTGATCCCCTAACCTTTTTAGCTTATCAAACACACTATAACATAACTCTTATTAATACCACCACGTAATGACACTTAGTACATTATCAAGGTATGTCATTATCTTATACAGTTAGAAGATATTTAAGTTTTAAAGACTTTTAAGTCGACCATTAACTCGAGAAACTTATCCTTTATCCGTTTAAGGGGTATTCTATTAACGTACCCTTGATCTAAACATTTTTATAAAATTGAAAAATTATTTGTTCGACATGAGACCTTCTCCTATACCTTCCTTATGACCTCTATTATTTAATTATCAAGATTCGTAATGGAATCACTTAGGTTAAGGGTGTTCAATTGAAGTTACGAACTCGCACTTACGCGTTCAAACCACTTTTAGTATTTTGGCCATATTTCCTAAACCGTTCATCAGATTTTTACGTACTTTATATCAAAACGATCTATGAACTAAGATCTATCCTATCATGACCAGTGGTTATGCCCTACTGACCTTTACAGATTCGGTATTGCTCTGTTTTTAACAAGTAATTACTGTTTTAACAAAAAATTGGGCATTATAACGGCTATACTTTCATACTTTCCATAATATAACTCCTCCAAATCCAACATCCAACACATATACCAAACCCTACACCATGTGGACATCATACCAAACATGGTTACTAGCACCCACAACACCTCCATGTTCAATCAATCACTTATAAACATACATATAATCATGATTTCATGCTTAATACTCATTTAACCACTAAACTAACCATAAACCATTATAAACTCAAGATAATTGTAACACCCCCAGATCCGGGGTCCGGGATCCGGTGGTTACGGTTTCCAATTCTGTCCACAACAATTGAATTTTCTTTAACATAAAATAAATTACGTCTCTATGACCCAACACAACAATATAAAACACACCCGTTATAGTCCCAGAGATGAAATCAGAGTCACAATCAAATTTTTATTAATCACATTATGAGTTCTTACAATCCAAAAGAATTTCAATATAAATACATACTCTTTGCCATCCATTTACATAAGTCATACTAGACCATATTCTTGGTACTGAAAGAATAAATATATCCTACCAATAGCTTCTTCTTCAGCTCTGGTAGTCTCATCGTCCTTGCCCGCGTCGAGTGCGCCTTGTGCGAGTCATCTGGTCTAGCTGTTGTTGTGATATAATAATAAAGCAAGGGTGAGCAATAGCCCACCAACAATAATATATAACTGAACGATAATGTACAACAGTTCAAAAGTATCTTTCAAACCATATGCCATGCATTTACGGAAATGATGCCAGTAAAATATGAACGATGAAGTTACAAGGTAACTTAAAGTATTTGTTTGGAGAAATATCTGCTACATCAAAGTAAGCGAGATATTCTTATTGTTATTAAGAAGAGGAACTTGCAAGAAAAGGTTGCAATTTCAGTTATGACACTTTTCCAACTCTGCCAACAGTAATCATGTTGCAGGAAATAAATAAATTTGGATGATGAACCAATGATGGAGTATTCACCGCGCCCGCTGTTCCAATCTTGATGATCAGTCGAGATCGTACAGCTCAATTTAGATTTACTACCGGTAGAAGGAAGAACTGACGGCTTTACTTGTATACCGCCTTGCTAGCTCTCCCCGGCCAACGGTTGGGCCAAAGGGGATGGACCGGCGCTACTCGGCCTCTTACACGACTCCTAGTTCAAATAGAATTCATGGTTCCGAATGTAACGTTCGTCCCCCTTTCCCCAAGTATAATACTTGTTGATAAGACTCCACAAAGTAGTCGTATCTAGTTGGAAAGGAAAATTTACCAATAACTCCCAAGCTATTACTTGGTAACGGATATCAACTTGTTCCAGTAATCTTACCCCTCGAAAGATGAGAAGGTAAGCAACGACTTAATAAGTCAACAGCACCCGAGTTGCGAGTGAAGGGAATACTTTATGACCGGGAAGTCGACAAGATAAATAACATTTTCCAAGTAAGGTTCCCTTATTATTAAGGAGATAGACTCAAAGAAGAATGATGTCTGAGAACCTTTATTGATATAAGATTAATAATAATACGACTCCGAAATATTTTCTGTAATAATCGAAAAAGATAAACCTTATCGAGGTTATTCTAAGTATGGAATAAATATTCAGAGAATATTTATTGAATTAAAATATTTTACGGAACATTTAGGAATATGAAAGAATATCTTTAATCAGAGTATTTCTCAAATAATTCTTGAAGAAATATCGAGAGAATATTTACTGCATAACTAAATATTCAAATGAATATTCCAAATAATATTCATTAATTAATAAGACCTGAAAAGAATATTTAAGGTAATATTCATAATTAATTAGGAATTTAAATGAATATTCAAAAGTAATATTCATTTAATGAATAATATCCTAAATGAATATCAAGTAATATTCATTTAGTAAACCAAGCCTTAAGGAATATTCGAGATAATATTCGATAATTAAATCAAGCTTCAGATGAAATAATATTCATCAAGTATTTAATATCTTAAATGAATATTCAAAAGTAATATTTATAAAATAATATTCTAAAAGAATATCCAAATAATATTCATTTAATAGTCTCATCTTTAGAAGAATATTCGAAATAATAATCGATAAATAATTCGACTCTGAATGAATATAAAAAAATATTATTCGTCGAATAGTTACGTTCAAATAATTATTTGAAGTAAAGATCGTTAAAATAAATAATCTCGAACGAATATTCAAATAATATTCGTCGCCCGAATAATGGAAAATATTTACTTAAATATTTTCCTCCGAGGTAATCTCGATATATCAAGAAATATTGACTCCCGGTCTATATTTGATGAATAAGATGTATACGCCCTTCTATGAGGGTCTTACAATAACCGGCTTATAACTGATGTATAACTATCTAGCTTATAAGCCAACAATAACATTCAGGGAACAAGTATATCAACTCAACTTGAAAGTAGGCATGCATGCAATGGCATATGTATATCAGCAATCATATATATATATATTTATTCAATCACAACAACAGCCTAAGAGAAGGGAATTGAAACTTGCCCGAATAATGGAAAATATTTACTTAAATATTTTCCTCCGAGGTAATCTCGATATATCAAGAAATATTGACTCCCAGTCTATATTTGATGAATAAGATGTATACGCCCTTCTATGAGGGTCTTACAATAACCGGCTTATAACTGATGTATAACTATCTAGCTTATAAGCCAACAATAACATTCAGGGAACAAGTATATCAACTCAACTTGAAAGTAGGCATGCATGCAATGGCATATGTATATCAGCAATCATATATATATATTTATTCAATCACAACAACAGCCTAAGAGAAGGGAATTGAAACTTGCCTGGTAGTCGAGTACGGTAAGGGGTAGTGGTAGCGGGTCCCGGTTCAGCTTGGTGATCTATAAATAGCCAAGGCATTCGGGATTAATCACTTAACATATTAAAAGTTAAGTTATACATAATTCGAAACACGTTCTCGAGTTATCTCGTCATACCCCTTTTAGTGGATTACTTTTATCACTGATCCGACCCGACATTCGTTCGTTAATACGACATGTCATTGTACTTATACTTGGGACATACTTAAGTCATATGAGTTCTAAGGTCGATCGTTACGAACCAATACTATACTCCGAGTTTTATCGCCCGTTTTCTAAGTGTTTTACCGAAGTTATAAAAGAGTCGTCTTTTAGGGGTTCGCTCGCGTTTAACCTCGACTCGAACATTTTTAATAAATCGAAAAATGATCCTTTTTGACATACGGTTTTCTTTCACACCTTCCTTTTTACCTCTAGTATTTATTTACCAAGATTCTCCATGACGTTACATAGTTTACGAGGGTTCAATTACAGTTACGGACTTTCGTTTACGGATTCGAACTACTTTTAGTAATTTGGTCATAAATCCTAAACCGTAAGTCCGTTTCACGTGATCTTTATATCAAAACGAAGCTTAGAACATTACCTATCCTATCATGGCAGTTAAGGTCTCTGGACAGTAAGGGTTCAACATGGAAAATGGTATACAAAACATGGTAATGCAAAATTGGGCATTATAACGGCTGTAAATCGAACGTTCCATAAATCGTAATCAACAACCCAAGCCACATCGGGCATACCAATCATCTTACATTCATAATACTAATCTCATAAGTCCAGGAACATCATATTATATCATCATATTCATCACATCTCTTAAATCAAACAAACTAACTACATAATCATGTAAACATGCTTATAACAACATTATCACCAAAATTTATCCAAAACTCCATTAAAACTCAAATCAAAGACTAGGGTTCTTGAAGTTTATACCTTCCTTGAGGTATGTATGCACTTATTAAGCCTTGTATAGTCCTTGTATAGCCTCCATGATGCTTGGATCATCAACCAAAATCAAGATTCAAGAATTTTGTTCTTGAGGTTACTATTCATCCTCCACTTTCTTGATTTTTTTGAAAATGGAAAAGGTGGTGTTTGAGGCTAAGATTTTTAGGGTATCATTTCTATGAAATATAGGATCTATGATAAATTTTTGGAGATCAAACAATGGTGGGAGCTTGGACTTTGATTCTTGAATTAGGGTTAAGGTCGAATGGAGCTTTGAAAAAGGGGGGAGGAGAGTTTTGCTTGGTTGGCTTGCTTTTTGGTGTTTTAATCTCATCCACTCTCATCCACTAGCAACATAATATCTTGCAAAAGTCACTTTATCAAAGTGGTGAGGTGTTGGATGGTGAAATGGCAAGACATGTGTTGGTTTTATGGTGGTTAGAGCTTAACTAGGTAGTTACTTGCTAAGTACTTGTTCAATCTCTAATTGTCTAGTTACTTAGCCCACTTGGTTGCTAGATATTTATCTAGTAGCTTGCACAAGACTCTTGCTTCCTCTGCTTGTTTCTGTGTCCGGTTATTACCCGTTTCGATTGATCGTTCGTGGGAATATTTCACGGATTTCTAATTATGGTTTACCGGGAATCCTCTTTAATATTAATACTTTCATTCTCCATCTTTCATTCTAACTTTCCAATTTATATTCCTTAAATCCATTCGTTAAATACTTAAGGCTATCAGTGTCCAGGGAACTCTCGGAGAAAATAAAAGTGCGGTTTTTCAGAATCCGACAGCTTTTACATACACTTATTTTCCCCCTGGATCACTAATATGAACTCGGAAATCCGTTCCGAATACTTCTATATAGTGTCGTCTCATATTATTATATACTCCCACCACAACACTATTCATTCTGTATTCTTTACTTGTTCTCTTAGGGTTGTATACTTGTCCGTATTCTCTTTCGATCGTTCCTTAACCTTTTTACGGAACTACTGGATTAATCGTTACCGATCTGGATGACATGAGAATATTCTCCTGCTTGAAATTGCCATATCTTATTCCCTTAGAAGATAGATTATTCTTACCTATGTTGTTACCCTTTAGCATTCTTCAAGACATAGAAATAATAAAGTCGAATTCCATTCATTCCTTCCAAATATCAATTATTACATTGTAGCCATAACCACTCCTCAGTGGTTTCCTACCTTCATTCTTAAATCAAATATAATAACATTCCAAAATATCAAATCCTCAAAGTTAATATCTCAATTCTTGGATTATAATAATATTTAATCCACTGTCCGGTCAAATATTATTCCGAAAAAGAATTTGGAATTTCTGAATTCCGATCGTCTCTGCATTCACTTATTTCCTCCGCGTATTAATAATATGACTTCGAAACATCCATATCACGTCCCGTACATAGGGTGGCGTGAAAAGTTTTCCAACTTACAAAATCGCTAATCATCCACCAAATTACTATGCACGCACAGGAAACACTATGCACGTACGGGAAATACTATGCACGTACGGAAAATACTATGCACGTATGGGAAATACTATGCACGTACTCATTTCCCTACAAGGATCCATTAGCTCCTTCCTGGATGGTAGATTATTCTTATCTAGGTCCTCAACCATCGAATTACTCTATTCTGACAATATACCAATGCATCAGGGTCATTGTCCAAAGCAATATCCATTCATTACAATCATTGTTCTTTGAAACCACCACTCATTAGAGCTGGTGACCTTGTTGTCGGAATCATTGTTCCTCATTTTATCATTACTTAATAAAAAGTTTTAATTATATCCAAAATTTGGGGTTCTTACAGTCTCCCCTCCTTAAAAGGATTCCGTCCCGGAATCAGGTAGGAAGCAAAGAGTCGTTTGCCTGTCGTTCACTCTTTAGCTTCCCGGTCAATTCTTAGTCGTTCTATCATTCCTCAGCACATCTTTTAGTGCTACAATTCATACTTTATCCTTTTTCCATCAACGTTGCTACTTTTCGTACAACTCACTATCCGGGTTATACCCTTACTCAGTCTTATCCTTATTGATACCTGCAGTAACATTGGTATCACTATCACCCTACGAATTCGGAGGTAACCTCGCTCGTACTGTGCATTTCCTGATTGCTTTAATCTTCGCAATCTCGATCAATATAGAGAAGTGGAAAGATTTATTGAGAGATCACTATGATCAATTGAACATTTGTTATATTGCATAGTTAGTACAGAAGGGGGCCAGCCTTTAGTACTTGACAAGCAATTAAACAAGTTATGGTATTCCACTTAGACTTCTATCACATAGACAGATAGTCACGTAGCAGTACCTCCCCTCCTTAAAGGGTTGTTCTTCTCAATTCATAAAGAAGATGAATAAGAGAGAAGAAGAGAAAAGAGTTCTAAAGGATTATAGAAAGCTTTCATGATTGTAGAATATCATACTCAGAATTTACCTCTGAACTATAGAGGTTTATCAAAGAAGAAATTAATCATAATTATATCCAATACTATTTGATCGCAATCTCATGTGTCAACATATCTTGCTGCTTTGTCCATTATTCTATGGACAAATACTCTTGTTCAATCTTAGCGATACTCACATTCGGGAAATCCTTCAACCTTTCAGGTTAAATCTTAGATTTCTCACTTGACATCATTGTTACTGACATCCCATATCATGTTACTAGCTTTTTCATACTATAATATTGACACTATCAGGTTGTCATCCTGAGAATTCATTAGAAAGCCCATTTATAACATTCCATGCTTCTCATTCCATAGTTGCTTTCCCAGCCTTTTCTTTATCAATCACATCCTTCTTATTATCTGATTCTTACTCATTTCTATTATTTACTTTCACCTTCACTTCTTTATTGAGACACCTTTTTGCACTTGGTACCTCCTTATCGGTATCCCGTCACATTTATTCTATAATCATCACGTTATTCCAATTTAAACTTCCCGAAATGAATCTGGCCCGATCCCTTTAACTTAGATTCCTATAATCTACTTCTGCCAACCTTGTTTCTCATCACTTGTTCTTTTCTATCCGTGATTCTCCACAGGTTGTCTTTCATAAGTCAGACCAGGTCGTATATCTACATGCTCGTACTCCCATCATCTGTTGAACATCTGCATTTTACTGGCGTAGCCTGGCCACAGGAAAACCCATTATGACCGTGCTATAATTTTGGGGGTAAGGCTGGCTCGAATACCGCCGTCCGAACACTTTAAACTCTCAAGTGGCCCAATAAGTCTTGGGCTCAACCGCCCTTCCCTCCAAGTCTCATTAATTCTTTCTACGGGAATACGTTTAGCATCACGAATTATCAACCTCATATTCTCTACCTTGTTTGTGCAGAAGTACACTAACACAAACTTGCTTGTCATTCATCATCATGCCATTTAGCTTATCAATAGCAGCACTTTCTTTATCTTTACGTTGTCATCTCCTTTCTTAGAAGAATCACCATCGCTTGTTGTTTACGTGGTGCGTTAATAGTTAACCCTACGGGTTTCAAATCCCTTAGGGAGACAAAGTAATCATTATTCCTTATCCATAAGGAACACTTCCTGAACTTGATGTAGATATAACGTGAAGCAGATAGAATTGCAGAAGAGTTTCAAGCATCGCAGCTAGGTCCGGTTGATGAAACTATCACTTATGCATCTTCCATAAAAGGCTGGAAACTTAACGGTTTACTTCATCAATTTTGTACCATGGTTCTGGTTTGCCTCAAAACGGGACCTTCTAAGGTACGTAATATGCTTAAGACTCCATCAGGAATCGAATCTTTACTTAACTATTATTGCCTTCGATTCTTGCACAATCATCAAAAGGAATGTAACTTCCTCCACTCCAATATGACCTTCAAGGTCTTTCCAAATATCATTTTGTTTCTTCGGTATGAACATTTATAATTATTCCTTTATGCTTAGATTGTCGGCCACCTCATTGGCCTTTCTTGATGATAATGATTTCTTGTAACCCATGTTTTCTGGGTACATTCCAGCTCAAGTTTTTCTACCTCATTCCCATCACTGTTGGGTTAAAGCATTCTCCCTTAAGCTCTGCTGAAGGAGAAAATAAAACTATCAGTCATTTCCATAAGTCATTGCTTTCACCTACCCGTGGGAACTTTATCACGTTTATTCCCAATCCTACTTAGGATACTTCTTTTCTTAGTTCTTTCTTTATCTTAGGATAATCTCAACCTTTATAGGTTCAACCCATACTTCCTCAGGGTTTTATACATGCCTCATCTGGCATTATTGTTACGATGTCATACATTCCTTACCAAACTTCCATTTTTGAAGTTCGGAATATTACCCTTTTTCCTTGTAAGGTTTCGTAGGCCATCCTTATCATTCCTCCGGTATTTTCTGGGTACCGGGTATATCAAAATGTCATTGATCAATACTCTAATAATTCTATCTCTGTTCTTTCCAGAACTCTTTTTAATAATCTTTACAGGTCATGGTTGCCTTAGCAAATCCAACTCATATCATCTGAATTTACAATATCTTTATTAGGGTTAATGCCATCCCTTGTGCATTCCCCAAGGTTTGTCTTAATTTATGGATATCCTATCCTTAATTCAACTGCCAAAGAATTCTTGCATCTTATAATTGGCAATCAGATCATGTATCCTTAATAAAGGTCCCTTTTCAATCATTCTCATTTGATAATCGATCGGTGGCTTAATGCCACCCTCTTCTTTCAGATAGCTGTCAGCCTATTTGGCCTTCCAAAAAGGCAACGTATGCCTACCTCCTCTCTTACAGCACTTGGTAATGACAGCAAGGATGTTTTGGAAGATATTGGTCGAGTTCAACGTGAATCTCTTAGTACTTATCGTTCTTCTCAAATGTACTTGCCTTAGACAAAATTTCTACAGCATACTGATCCATCTCTGACCATTTCTATACTCTCTTCATAAACCTTCGTTGTTTACTTCCCTTAGTCGTAATATGTTCAGGGTATTCATGATACCCTAACATCATACATCTCAAGTCACTATACTTCCATTTTACTCGTAATCTTGGACAACCATATACACATGAGTCACTTTAGTACGGGTGACCCCATTCCAAAAAGTCTAGTAATTTCCCAATCCAAACATAGGTTGCAAAGGGTTTAGTAGAAGATTCCTATGATCTCATTAATATTTCCATTATATCAGAAGCCCTTGCAGTCGGTGCTTACTTAGAAGCAACCCTGCTTTGTCCTTTCATTGCTGGTCTAGTCACTTGATAATCCTTTGTGTCTTGGCCTCAACTGGCCACACTAAAATTATATGATTTTAGGGGTTGGCTAATAGCATTACTTTTCTAGCAATTGCCGGCATAGTGCCTTCTTCTTTGATACCTTTCTACCTTTCCAAAACTTTACTCCATATAAGTCTTAATCGACTACTCGGCACCGTCTCCGGTCACCTTTCCTCCACTTTTATCTTTTCAACTATTCTTATCAATCCCGCTTGCCACGCAAGCTTACCATTCCTGGCATAACTGCCTCTTCACTTAAGTCAATCCCGGAGTTTCTCCGTCCGGCTAGTTTCTTACTTACATTTCCTATTTTCGTCCAATCTCACTTCATCATTTTATCACTACCGTCGATTGTAATGTTCAGGGTCCGTTTACTAACCCATTTTACAGCATCCTTACCCAAATCACAGGGTTTGCTCCAATTTTACTCTCTTCCGTGACATTCTCTGATAATCAGAAAGACAAGGTTTGCCAAAATTCACCGAATTCCTTTCCAGACTCAGGGAAATTTTGATCAATCTACTCACCTACTGGTAATCATTAAGGAGACCAGTTTCGAAACCTGAAGAATAGTTCTATGAACCTCCAAGCAGGTGGAATCATAAGCAGTCATAGTTAACGAAATAATCATCATCGGATTGGAAGTTTACCTACTGGAGAGGAATCAATTATATCCATCCCTTAGAAGGGAATCAACCGTTTCAAACTGAAACCTGTCACAACGTCCTGATACCTATACGTCCTGATATTCAATACTACCAAATGTCGGTCTACCTAACCCTTTATGCGAAGCGTCGTTGGAAGCACAAAGTCTCCCTTTTTCCATTAAGCAATGCCAGCTCTTGGTCATTACCAATTTCACTTTTTAGCTCCAGGAAGATTTTCTCACATTTTTCTCTTTAACTGCTGATCGTATTACTTGATCTATTATAATTCCGTGTCGGAGTAAACTTAAGGTAACTACTATAATCCATTCAAAGAGAAGAAGGAATTTAATATTCCTCTGAATCACATGCATCTAACGTTTCTGGTTCATCATTTAACTGAGCTGAATTAACTCTATACTCAGTCTCTGGCAGTAGTCTCATTACGAGTTCATCTTGACTCACTGGTCTTATCTTCCGATAGATTCTGAGATCATTGTCTTGCTTACTACTTCCTTATATAACTTTACCCAATCATGCTATCACTTCCCAATGTCTTTACTTTCTAAATGATTCATTCATAAAATGAACATTTTCCTTAATAAAACCACTTTATTAACCTCAATTTGGTTCCATAATTTACAACCTACGACACCTGCCTTCTCATTGCGAATTATTACTGACCATATTCATACTAATTCATTTATCGAATGATATGGCACTTACTGCCTCCTTCTCAACTATTCCTAGGGACTCTGCTCCTCGCCCTAAATCGATGTCTTTGATAATCATACATCCCTCTAGCTCTTTCTTTGTTAAGATGAAAATCTCTAAGGATTCTCATCTATTTCCGTATAAGATCTCAAGTAATTCTTCCAATCCTTCTTTCTTGCTGGTACTACATCTGGTAGTCCGGCTATGAATTCAACATGCATCTTCAGATCTCTTAATAAGATCTCGGTTCTTTATACTCACTTTTCTGAGCACCATATCTTAATCATCACAGTCATTCTGGCTTCGACCCTCATTACCCATGGGTAAGCTCCTTATCCTCACAGGATTTTCCTTATCTGCTGGAACCTCTTCCGGGTCTCCAGTAGGGTACTCCATCGAATTACCCGCTGATCTTCAGCATATAAAACATCATCGTGCTGTTGCTCGTATGCCTCAAGGTCAGTCGCCTTACTCGTCGATACGATATCGAGCTAAGTTACTATCATTATACTTACGAGTTCCCATAAGGGTTTTTATATGTCATCACTACATTAAGTAGTCCGACTATGAACTTGGCAAGAGTTCTTATTATCTTATTGAATTTATTGTTTTAACGTCACCTCATCTCTGGGGTTTATAACGTACGCTCTGATACCACTTCTGTAACACCCCCAGATCCGGGGTCCGGGATCCGGTGGTTACGGTTTCCAATTCTGTCCACAACAATTGAATTTTCTTTAACATAAAATAAATTACGTCTCTATGACCCAACACAACAATATAAAACACACCCGTTATAGTCCCAGAGATGAAATCAGAGTCACAATCAAATTTTTATTAATCACATTATGAGTTCTTACAATCCAAAAGAATTTCAATATAAATACATACTCTTTGCCATCCATTTACATAAGTCATACTAGACCATATTCTTGGTACTGAAAGAATAAATATATCCTACCAATAGCTTCTTCTTCAGCTCTGGTAGTCTCATCGTCCTTGCCCGCGTCGAGTGCGCCTTGTGCGAGTCATCTGGTCTAGCTGTTGTTGTGATATAATAATAAAGCAAGGGTGAGCAATAGCCCACCAACAATAATATATAACTGAACGATAATGTACAACAGTTCAAAAGTATCTTTCAAACCATATGCCATGCATTTACGGAAATGATGCCAGTAAAATATGAACGATGAAGTTACAAGGTAACTTAAAGTATTTGTTTGGAGAAATATCTGCTACATCAAAGTAAGCGAGATATTCTTATTGTTATTAAGAAGAGGAACTTGCAAGAAAAGGTTGCAATTCCAGTTATGACACTTTTCCAACTCTGCCAACAGTAATCATGTTGCAGGAAATAAATAAATTTGGATGATGAACCAATGATGGAGTATTCACCGCGCCCGCTGTTCCAATCTTGATGATCAGTCGAGATCGTACAGCTCAATTTAGATTTACTACCGGTAGAAGGAAGAACTGACGGCTTTACTTGTATACCGCCTTGCTAGCTCTCCCCGGCCAACGGTTGGGCCAAAGGGGATGGACCGGCGCTACTCGGCCTCTTACACGACTCCTAGTTCAAATAGAATTCATGGTTCCGAATGTAACGTTCGTCCCCCTTTCCCCAAGTATAATACTTGTTGATAAGACTCCACAAAGTAGTCGTATCTAGTTGGAAAGGAAAATTTACCAATAACTCCCAAGCTATTACTTGGTAACGGATATCAACTTGTTCCAGTAATCTTACCCCTCGAAAGATGAGAAGGTAAGCAACGACTTAATAAGTCAACAGCACCCGAGTTGCGAGTGAAGGGAATACTTTATGACCGGGAAGTCGACAAGATAAATAACATTTTCCAAGTAAGGTTCCCTTATTATTAAGGAGATAGACTCAAAGAAGAATGATGTCTGAGAACCTTTATTGATATAAGATTAATAATAATACGACTCCGAAATATTTTCTGTAATAATCGAAAAAGATAAACCTTATCGAGGTTATTCTAAGTATGGAATAAATATTCAGAGAATATTTATTGAATTAAAATATTTTACGGAACATTTAGGAATATGAAAGAATATCTTTAATCAGAGTATTTCTCAAATAATTCTTGAAGAAATATCGAGAGAATATTTATTGCATAACTAAATATTCAAATGAATATTCCAAATAATATTCATTAATTAATAAGACCTGAAAAGAATATTTAAGGTAATATTCATAATTAATTAGGAATTTAAATGAATATTCAAAAGTAATATTCATTTAATGAATAATATCCTAAATGAATATCAAGTAATATTCATTTAGTAAACCAAGCCTTAAGGAATATTCGAGATAATATTCGATAATTAAATCAAGCTTCAGATGAAATAATATTCATCAAGTATTTAATATCTTAAATGAATATTCAAAAGTAATATTTATAAAATAATATTCTAAAAGAATATCCAAATAATATTCATTTAATAGTCTCATCTTTAGAAGAATATTCGAAATAATAATCGATAAATAATTCGACTCTGAATGAATATAAAAAAATATTATTCGTCGAATAGTTACGTTCAAATAATTATTTGAAGTAAAGATCGTTAAAATAAATAATCTCGAACGAATATTCAAATAATATTCGTCGCCCGAATAATGGAAAATATTTACTTAAATATTTTCCTCCGAGGTAATCTCGATATATCAAGAAATATTGACTCCCGGTCTATATTTGATGAATAAGATGTATACGCCCTTCTATGAGGGTCTTACAATAACCGGCTTATAACTGATGTATAACTATCTAGCTTATAAGCCAACAATAACATTCAGGGAACAAGTATATCAACTCAACTTGAAAGTAGGCATGCATGCAATGGCATATGTATATCAGCAATCATATATATATATTTATTCAATCACAACAACAGCCTAAGAGAAGGGAATTGAAACTTGCCTGGTAGTCGAGTACGGTAAGGGGTAGTGGTAGCGGGTCCCGGTTCAGCTTGGTGATCTATAAATAGCCAAGGCATTCGGGATTAATCAATTAACATATTAAAAGTTAAGTTATACATAATTCGAAACACGTTCTCGAGTTATCTCGTCATACCCCTTTTAGTGGATTACTTTTATCACTGATCCGACCCGACATTCGTTCGTTAATACGACATGTCATTGTACTTATACTTGGGACATACTTAAGTCATATGAGTTCTAAGGTCGATCGTTACGAACCAATACTATACTCCGAGTTTTATCGCCCGTTTTCTAAGTGTTTTACCGAAGTTATAAAAGAGTCGTCTTTTAGGGGTTCGCTCGCGTTTAACCTCGACTCGAACATTTTTAATAAATCGAAAAATGATCCTTTTTGACATACGGTTTTCTTTCACACCTTCCTTTTTACCTCTAGTATTTATTTACCAAGATTCTCCATGACGTTACATAGTTTACGAGGGTTCAATTACAGTTACGGACTTTCGTTTACGGATTCGAACTACTTTTAGTAATTTGGTCATAAATCCTAAACCGTAAGTCCGTTTCACGTGATCTTTATATCAAAACGAAGCTTAGAACATTACCTATCCTATCATGGCAGTTAAGGTCTCTGGACAGTAAGGGTTCAACATGGAAAATGGTATACAAAACATGGTAATGCAAAATCGGGCATTATAACGGCTGTAAATCGAACGTTCCATAAATCGTAATCAACAACCCAAGCCACACCGGGCATACCAATCATCTTACATTCATAATACTAATCTCATAAGTCCAGGAACATCATATTATATCATCATATTCATCACATCTCTTAAATCAAACAAACTAACTACATAATCATGTAAACATGCTTATAACAACATTATCACCAAAATTTATCCAAAACTCCATTAAAACTCAAATCAAAGACTAGGGTTCTTGAAGTTTATACCTTCCTTGAGGTATGTATGCACTTATTAAGCCTTGTATAGTCCTTGTATAGCCTCCATGATGCTTGGATCATCAACCAAAATCAAGATTCAAGAATTTTGTTCTTGAGGTTACTATTCATCCTCCACTTTCTTGATTTTTTTGAAAATGGAAAAGGTGGTGTTTGAGGCTAAGATTTTTAGGGTATCATTTCTATGAAATATAGGATCTATGATAAATTTTTGGAGATCAAACAATGGTGGGAGCTTGGACTTTGATTCTTGAATTAGGGTTAAGGTCGAATGGAGCTTTGAAAAAGGGGGGAGGAGAGTTTTGCTTGGTTGGCTTGCTTTTTGGTGTTTTAATCTCATCCACTCTCATCCACTAGCAACATAATATCTTGCAAAAGTCACTTTATCAAAGTGGTGAGGTGTTGGATGGTGAAATGGCAAGACATGTGTTGGTTTTATGGTGGTTAGAGCTTAACTAGGTAGTTACTTGCTAAGTACTTGTTCAATCTCTAATTGTCTAGTTACTTAGCCCACTTGGTTGCTAGATATTTATCTAGTAGCTTGCACAAGACTCTTGCTTCCTCTGCTTGTTTCTGTGTCCGGTTATTACCCGTTTCGATTGATCGTTCGTGGGAATATTTCACGGATTTCTAATTATGGTTTACCGGGAATCCTCTTTAATATTAATACTTTCATTCTCCATCTTTCATTCTAACTTTCCAATTTATATTCCTTAAATCCATTCGTTAAATACTTAAGGCTATCAGTGTCCAGGGAACTCTCGGAGAAAATAAAAGTGCGGTTTTTCAGAATCCGACAGCTTTTACATACACTTATTTTCCCCCTGGATCACTAATATGAACTCGGAAATCCGTTCCGAATACTTCTATATAGTGTCGTCTCATATTATTATATACTCCCACCACAACACTATTCATTCTGTATTCTTTACTTGTTCTCTTAGGGTTGTATACTTGTCCGTATTCTCTTTCGATCGTTCCTTAACCTTTTTACGGAACTACTGGATTAATCGTTACCGATCTGGATGACATGAGAATATTCTCCTGCTTGAAATTGCCATATCTTATTCCCTTAGAAGATAGATTATTCTTACCTATGTTGTTACCCTTTAGCATTCTTCAAGACATAGAAATAATAAAGTCGAATTCCATTCATTCCTTCCAAATATCAATTATTACATTGTAGCCATAACCACTCCTCAGTGGTTTCCTACCTTCATTCTTAAATCAAATATAATAACATTCCAAAATATCAAATCCTCAAAGTTAATATCTCAATTCTTGGATTATAATAATATTTAATCCACTGTCCGGTCAAATATTATTCCGAAAAAGAATTTGGAATTTCTGAATTCCGATCGTCTCTGCATTCACTTATTTCCTCCGCGTATTAATAATATGACTTCGAAACATCCATATCACGTCCCGTACATAGGGTGGCGTGAAAAGTTTTCCAACTTACAAAATCGCTAATCATCCACCAAATTACTATGCACGTACAGGAAACACTATGCACGTACGGGAAATACTATGCACGTACGGGAAATACTATGCACGTATGGGAAATACTATGCACGTACTCATTTCCCTACAAGGATCCATTAGCTCCTTCCTGGATGGTAGATTATTCTTATCTAGGTCCTCAACCATCGAATTACTCTATTCTGACAATATACCAATGCATCAGGGTCATTGTCCAAAGCAATATCCATTCATTACAATCATTGTTCTTTGAAACCACCACTCATTAGAGCTGGTGACCTTGTTGTCGGAATCATTGTTCCTCATTTTATCATTACTTAATAAAAAGTTTTAATTATATCCAAAATTTGGGGTTCTTACAATAATACTAAGGGTTCTTGAACTTTATACCTTCCTTGGAGCTTGAACAACACTTAATAAGCCTTGGTTAGTCCTTAATTAGCCTTAAAGTAGCTTGGATCAACTAAAGAAACCATGAAAACAAAGTTAATTTTATAAAGTTACTATTCATCACTATTCATTCATAATTTGATGAATTTATTACCTTACCAAATGATATTTGTTTGCTATGAAACTTGGTGCTCGTCTTTATCTATCTTCAAGTGGCCTCCATGATTTTTCCCTTGAGTTTTAGTTGATTGTAACTAGGGTTTTGAATTTGGTTTTTTTCTTGATGAATAGTGAATTCCGAATTTTGATGAAAATGATGAAGATGAGTTGATTTTTATGTTGGTTGGTTGATCTAGCCTTATCTTGATAATTCTAGAGTTTAATAGAAGATTGGTGAAGGTTATAGATAATTACCATGTGAAGTTACTCTTTTGCCCTTGGTTAAAAAGGTTAGTGGAGGGTGATGTCATGGATGATGTCACTTGGTTGATCTTTAATCTTTATTATTGATTTTTCTAAGTAAAATGCTAATAATCTTGGTAAATAATAATGTGGTATGTATCCTTGTTATATTACTAATCTTGGCTGTTTTGTTTCCATACTCGTTTAATCACGATTCGTTTCGAATACACCTCGTTATCTCAGTGGTTCTGAAATCGTTTAACAATTCATTTTCCCCTGGCATTTCCTTGCTTGAATAATCCCTTGGTTTAACCTAACTTCACTATTTCCTCAAGATATAAACCTTTTAATATTTCCATACTCCATGATATCACATCCCATAGAGTCTCAATTGAGATTGAAAATATTTAAAATCCACACTCAGGAATTTCTGAAATCCGTCATCGTTTTGAGTCACTTATTTTCATAGTACATCACTAATATGGTTTTTGATTATTCATTTTCTGTTTCAATGGTAGGGTACCTACATGCCATTTCCCTCAATCCTCAAAATTTACTATTCATTTAAGCACTGTAGCATTTCTAAAGTTAGGGTTATTACAGCACCTAATTGGGAGGAACCGTTTGAGTTGATGTGTGATGCAAGTGACTATGTCGTGGGAGCTGTGCTTGGTCAAAGGAAGGATAAAGTTTTTCATGTGGTTTACTATGCTAGTAAAACCCTCAATGATGCGCAGCTAAACTACACCACTATGGAAAAGGAGTTGTTAACAGTTGTCTATGCCTTCCAAAAATTCAGATCTTACTTGCTTGGAACGAAGGTGATTGTGTATACGGATCATGCAGCTATTCGGTATCTTATCTCTAAGAAGGATTCAAAGCCTAGGTTGATTCGTTGGGTGCTTCTACTGCAAGAATTTGATTTGGAAATCAAGGATCTTAAAGGAACAGAAAATCAAGTAGCGGATCATTTATCTCGTTTGGAAGGCCACGGTAAAGATTCACGCAATACAACACTTATTAATGAATCTTTTCCAGATGAGCAACTTTTTGGAGTGCAAGGTGAAGAACCATGGTTTGCAGAATTTGTAAACTATTTGGTGAGCAATGTTTTTCCTTCGGATCTTTCTAGTGCTCAAAGGAAAAAGTTTCTACATGATGTCAAGTGGTACCGTTGGGATGAGTCGTTTCTGTTTAAGCAAGGAGCAGATCAGATGATCAGGCGATGTATTCCGTATAGTGAGACGGAGAGTGTTTTGCGAGATTGCCACTCAACCATCTATGGCGGCCATTATGGTGGTGAGAAGATAGCAGCTCGAGTGCTTCAGGCAGGTTTCTACTGGCCTACCTTGTTTAAGGATGCTCATCGGTTTGTGATGAGTTGTGATCACTGTCAAAGGGTTGGCAATATATCTAGGAAGAACGAGATGACACTGAACATGCTTCTTGAGGTGGAGATATTTGATGTGTGGGGTATTGACTTCATGGGACCGTTTGTTTCGTCGTGCAATAATCAGTAAATCTTGCTAGCTGTGGATTACGTGTCAAAATGGGTCGAGGTGAAAGCTTTACCGACCAATGATGCTAAGGTGGTATTGAATTTCTTGCATAAGCAAATTTTCACACGTTTCGGAACACCACATGCTATAATTAGTGATGAGGGAACTCACTTCTGTAATCGTCAATTTACTACGTTGATGGCAAAGTATAATGTGACGCATCGTGTTGCTACAGCCTATCACCCTCAAACTAATGGTCAAGCTGAAGTTTCTGACATGGAGATCAAGAGAATTTTGGAGAAAGTGGTGATTCCGTCTCGTAAAGATTGGTCATTGAAGTTGGATGAAGCTGTATGAGCTTATAGAACAGCTTACAAGACACCCTTGGGAATGTCGCCGTTTCAGTTGGTTTATGGGAAAGCATGTCATTTGCCTGCAGAATTAGAGCACAAGTCATATTGGGCATTAAAGAAGTTGAACTTGGATATCAAGGCCGCGGGTGAGAAACGGTTGCTTCAATTGAATGAACTTGAGGAATTTCGTGAGCAAGCTTACGAAAATAACAAAATGTATAAGGAGAAGGTCAAGAGGTGGCATGATAAAAGGTTGGTACCAAAAGCATTTTTGCCGGGTCAACAGGTTTTGCTATTTAACTCTCGCCTCAAGCTTTTTCCGGGAAAACTCAAGTCAAGGTGGTCGGGTCAATTTATTGTTAAAACGGTGTTTCCTCATGGAGCTGTTGAAATTTTCGAAACAACACCAGATCATGCTTTCAAGGTGAATGGACAGCGGTTGAAGCATTACTATGGAGGTTCATTTCATCGTGAGAAGGTTTCCGCCGTTTTGGCGTCTACTTGAAAAGGAAGAAGAATGTCAAGCTATTTACGTAAAAGAAGCGCTTATTGGGAGGCAACCCAAGCATTGTTGTATCATACAGTAGTGGCTTAGCTTTTTGTTTAAAAAAAAAAAATTTTGCAAGGAGGGAGCGCGACTGCGCCTGGAATACAAAGGAAAGCAGCGCGACCGTGCCGTGTGTTCCTGTCGAAAAAAAATAGTCAGTAGCAGTTTAAAACAACCAAACCCTCTTCAAACCTCATCTTTTCCCCCCAAAATCAAACCCTAATCCTATTCTAAATCCCTAAATCATATTCTCTACACCACATCTTACATGCCCAATTACTTATACCCACCTCTACATACATATATAAATCTATCCATATACATCTCTCTTAACCCTAATTGGTGCTTCAAGGAGCTCAAAATTCGAATTTTGGTGTTGATTGTGCAAGTGCTACCCCTACTATTCGATTGGGTACTCTCTTTATCTCTTAATTTGATCTTTCAAATTGTGGTACTTGCGTTTTTGTGGGTTTTTGTGTATGGATTTTTGGCCAGATTTTGCTGCGGTGTGGTAGTTGATTTTGCTTGCTAAATGGCCCCAAAGAGATCTCGTGTGGTTCGTGGCAGTTCAAGTGCCCAATAGTCATCAGATTCGGATTCGAGTGTTGATGCTTCTGTGAATAAATTCAGGTCTATGGAGGCTCAGGCTGAATATGACAGGTTGATGACTAAGCCTGTAGCTAAGGATAGGGGATAGTTGGCATCTGTTGGAGATGGTGAGAGCTATGCGATGATACAGGCTAGAGGTTGGCAGGGCATTTGTGAGATTTCATCCGCTGTCCCGTTGAGCATTGTCCGGGAATTTTATGCTAATGCCAAGGAGACCAAGGATGGGTATTCCATGGTTAGGGGATTTACTGTTGATTATACGCCAACTGCTATTCGCCAGATTCTTGGGGTGCCAGATAGGCCTGTGGGGGCAGAGGATTGGACTTTTAAGTCCAGAGCTGAGGTTGATTTGGATGCCATTGTGGCACGACTTTGTGTGCCAGGGATAGTGTGGAAGTTGAAGGCAGAATCGATGGAGAAGAATACTTTTTCTGCTACCCAGATGAACAGGTATGCTAGGGCATGGAACATATTCATCTATGCTAATCTGTTGCCTTCTACTCATTATTATGAGGTGACGGTGGAGCGTGCTATACTGCTATGGGGGATTCTGAATGGTCATTACATAGATATTGGTTATTTGATACATTAGAACATTCTCCGATTTATAAGGGGCGGAACGACAGGGGCGATTTCTTATGGCTCTGTAGTCACGAGATTATGCACGGCTTGTGGGGTGAGATGGTCTTCTGTTGAGCAGGTACAAATGCCAAGTGGTCATATTGATTCTTCAACGATTGAGAAAATGGTGGAATGGTCTAGCGGCATTCCTGATCCTAGGGGTTTGGGTTATGTGATTGCTGTAGGTGCTCCTCAAGTTCCTGTTGCAGTTTCTAGTGCTTCTCAGTATAGGCGGTTGATGAGGTGTATGGATGCTATGTATGAGAGTAACAGCCGCTTTGCACAGGAGATGACACAGGCTTTGAGTAGTGCTTTTGGAGCCAGTGGTATTCATGTTGACTGGCCAGTTTTTGGAGCGCACACTATATATCCGCCTCCTGATTCTCCACCCGAGGAGGGTGATCCTGCTGATGAGTAGGTATGTGTCTACTATCCCTTGTATTTACTTCCATTCAATGCGGACATTGAATATTTTAAGTTTGAGGGTGATTTGAGGGGTAAGTAGTGTAGTAGTATGTAGTAGTGTGTCATTTGTTCATGTAGGAAATCATATTTTGCATGTTAGTAGTAATTCATTCGTATTTTGTATGTATTGCATGTTTGTTTCATATAGGACATTTTGTTTTTATTTTCGTATACCATTTGAGTCCATATTAGTTGCATAGCATGCATATTTCATGATCCCTTAGGATGAGCTAATTCTGATTGGTAGGTCGATGTCTAATTGAGTGTGGTAATGATGAATAGAGGGCTGATTTATAGTTCTTAGGAAATTGACTTGCATGTTTCAGAAACAAAAATTTTACACAGTCTCATCGTTTACTTTTGGGCTAGGTTGAGGTCATGCTTGTTTGGTTGTTTTAGATTTAATCACCTGATTATATTTAGAATTTTCGTTATTCCCTTGATGGCGTAGGAGCACTAAAGTCTAAGTTTTGGGGAAACCAGGGATTTCATGCTAATTGTAAATAGTCGTTAATAATGGCTAGGCGTCAAATGGCTAGTAGCCGGCTCATATTTATATGAGTAGTCTAGGGTTGGAATTGAGAATTCTCATTCCAGATTGCAGAAAAAAAAGGAAAAAAAAGAGAAGAAAAAATCAGAAAAAAAAGAGTTGTGTGAATTGTTATATGCAGAATTAACCAGGGTGAGCTCTTTAATACTCGAGCAATTAAGTACGAGGGGACTTTGTGCCTAGTGACCTAAGACTTTTTCGGTCTGGGATCCACTGACCTAACGCTCGCTACATGGGTATTATTGTATAAGTCTTTAGGGGTCACATCCATTGCACGGTTAAATAAGCATGCGTATTGTGTTAGTATAGTATTGTGTGTAGTTGTTGTTTAGTAATAAAGCATGAATTTTTGTCTAACTCAAATGATGATGGAGGTGATCTTAGGTTATGAAGTGTCTAGTGTCTATTCTATTTATAAACCTGTGATTGTCTTGGCGAAGAATGAGTATGATTTTGATCTAGTGTTAGGGGTATATCTGATGAGCATCGCACACACGCACGTTTCTGTTCATGTATTGTTAGTATACGGGGACTTAGTCGAGCACTGTTTGGATGGTTGGAACATTCTAGAATCAGTATTGAGCATGGAATTTGCAAATCTTATCCCTTTTAAAGATGGAAATTGCCGATCTTCTATTCCAACTCAAAAACGGCAATTGCTTGATGAAGAGGCAACTTGGGGCTACAAATACACACCTTGGGGGACATCATAAGAATATAACACACCAGAGTTCAGATTCAATTCGTTCGTAGCACGAGATCGAGAAGCCAAGGCGAGGATCGTGACGACAAGAAGATCTAGACATAGTTTTCTTGTATTCCTTTATTAGGCGTATCTTTTGGATGCTTGTTTGTTACTCGGATTTGTTCTCTAAACCTTATTACTTTATTGATTTATTCATCTTTTCGATCTTGTTTAATATCATGTTTTCATCAATTCCCATGGTGACGAACGGTTCAATTATGAACTAATCGTTGTCATGGGATTCTAACGGATTTAATTATGTAGTTTAGTATTTTGACGCTTTAAAGATCTGTATGTGATGTATATCTGATATCCTCGTATGGTTATGCTTAATTGTTAGATGCGTAGCTAACATCTAATTTGTTAATCTCTTGTGAAGTGAAAGTGGATCTTGAGATTTAGAACTTGCCATGCTAGCATAGGTTCATAATTGTTTATCAATATGATTCGTAGTATGAGATGAAAATACTTATATTGCCCTATGTGATTAATATGGATAACTTGTGCCTCAACCGTTATGTTTTCAAATTCTATAGACATATAGGATCTAAGCATAATTGGTGTCTACTCATCTTCTATCTCTTTTGTGGATGTATGGGTAGTTTGGTATACGTATGCTGACAGGTAGCGTGTACTTGTTTCGTGTTATCCGATCAGATATCATAACCATTGCATATAGTGATTAAAGGCGTCAAACTAAGCGAAGTATTTAATGAAGTTAGGATCCCATGTTTTCTCTAGCATAAGTAATTCGATTTTAATTCTCATTAGTTAATTAATTCTTAGTTTAATAATTTGTTCTTTAGTTAATTTTAGATAATCAAAACCCAATTTTATCAATTGTCTTAGCAGTGAGTAAAAACCATACATTGTTGCATAGGTACATTAACTGAATTGAAACCTAAACCAGATCTCTGTGGGAACGAACTCAACTTTATTCTATATTACTTGTGACCACGCACGCTTGCGTGATTAGCAAAAACAATCCTTGCTAATGACAATATCATAAAAAGAACCATTCGATGTAATAATCTTGAAGTCACCCCTGTGAAATATTTTTATCTACTCAGTAAGTAAGAAAATCGAAATGATCATATAGAAAAATTATTAAAATCTAAACACGAAATATATATATTAAACAAATGAGAAACAAAATGAAAACTTACAAGCAAGACTTCTTATTATCAAAGTCATCCAGTACAATTAAGTCTACAATTGGAGAAGAAAGTTTCAAATGCCTCCTGCTTTTGATAATGGTTTCTTGTGAACCCCTAGTAACTTTCTCAAGCTCTGTAAGCGCTCTTCTAGAAGATTATGATGCTGTACAACACGAGCATTAGCACAGTTTGTCAGGAATGTTGACACCAGCAATACATTTAACATATAAAAATTAAGATAAACTGTAAAGCATAATGTAATGTAATATGTAATAGAGGACATTTATAACTCAACTAGGATAAAAGATAAATAACTTTAAACTCTATACAGGGATCGTGAAATTTGAAGAACAAGCATCAAAAAGGATCAAGTCACTGAAAGAAGTTCAATAACATGATCAAGCCTCAGTAACAAAATAAGATGTACAGATGATTCAGTTGAAGGGCCAAAAGATTCCATGTATTTATATTATTTGAAGATACTGCTGCAGGCTAATCAATTGGAATGTAACGATGGTGTGAAGATCAAGATCATTGCTAGTCACTTGTGAACCAGACCTGTGCACTAAGTCTCAGTACATACGAGAAGGATCAACAAATTAATTCACAGAAAGAATTGCCAAAGCCTATTGACGATCAAGGACAAACATAATATCTCAAGGTATTGTCAAAAATTAATTTACTCTGAAAATTAAATAAGTAACAGATTAATTAATTATTTATAACAAAAGAATTAAATTAATCTGGTACTTGGATTATTTTCTGAGATGAATTTAAACAGCAGAAAAAACAGAAGAGAGAAGCCCAAGAGATTAAAAAATAGTAAACTATGCGCAATTACTATGCACAGTTACTATGCAGGTACTGTGCAAATAGTGGTACTGTGCAAATAGTGGCTGGTGGGGCCCACAGTGATAGGTGATAAATAGTGGTACTATTCAAATAGTGGCTAGTGGGACCCATAGGAGTTGTTGAAATAGTAAATGATAGGTGAAATAGTGCCCTCCTTCAGCCTATAAATAGGCATGTTGTATTTCATTTCAAAACACACTTTAACACACAACTTTCTCTTCTCTCTCTTATATCTTCTCTTTGTAAGCTGCTAGATAGTCCATCTAGTAGGGAAGCCGGCTTATCCCGCTTTTAGGAAGTGTCGGGTAGAAGGTCCTCGTGCCTAAACTATCCTAGGAGTGTTTGATTTTATAGCTGATCCATCTGATTAGATTGTGTAGCAAACCTTCGGGTTTTATCTATTCAAAGATATTTCCCAAACAGTTGTGTTATTTTGATTCAGTATTTTTTGATCTCATATCCACATCAAAAATCGAAATATTTTTTGAAAAACGCATTCAAAAAAATATTTTTTGAATAACTCTTTATAACAAACTGCTCTGATACCAGTTTGTTATAACGGAAGCAAGAAAGATGATAAACGTAAAGAGAAAAATATATGCAGAAGAGAAATAGTTTATATTGATCTTGAGGATAAACAGATTACAGATTTTTTTTCAGATGCTCACAATCTTTACATGCATTTCTATTTATAGACACAATCTAAGGGGTTAGGTGTGGTAGGTGGTGTTAGGTGTGGTAGGTGGTGTCGTCGGCGACTACATAAGTCAAGTCCGGTCTAACAAATCTCCACCTTGACTTGAATCCTCTCACAAAAAATAGATAACAGATGTACCAGATGCATCATAATAATGCCAGATGTACCAGATAAAAAAAACTCTTCTGCCTCAGATTTTGCCCTAAAAGGGCAATCAATAACTCCGAACATTTAGCAAGTTCAAACAATGTTGAAACTTGCTATGTGGAACCGGCTTGGTGAGCATATCAGCTGGGTTATCAGCAGTACCCACTTTGCTCACCTTGATTCTCTTCTCACTTCTTAGTAAATGATATCTCACATCTATGTGCTTAGTCCACTCATGATGGACATGATCCTTGGCTAAACAAATTGCACTGAGACTATCACAAAATACCGTAGCCTGATCATGATGTAGACCCAGATCGCTGACCAATCCTTTCAACCAGATTCCTTATTTTGCGGCTTCTATCAATGCCATGTACTCTGCTTCTGTAGTAGACAAAGTCACTGTAGGTTGTAGAGTAGCTTTCCTACTGACAATCGAACCACCAAAAGTGAAAGCATAACCAGTCATAGATCTTCTACTGTCAACATCTCCAACATAATCAGAGTCTGAAAACCCTGTCACCAAACATTCAGTATCACCTACATAAATGAGACCAACATCAGACGTACCTTTTAAGTACCGAAAAACCCTCTTCACAGCTTGCCAATTCTTCTTGTCTGGATCACCCATGAACCTATTAACAACACTGACAGACTGTGCAAGATCGGGTCAAGTGCAGACCATTGCATACATCAAGCTTCTTACTACACTAGCATAGGGAACTCGAGACATGTACTCTTTTTCCTCAGCAGACTTAGGTGCAAAAGCGATAGACAAATGTGCATTTGCAGCACTAGGAGTATCTATAGGCTTTGTTGTAGACATGCCAAACCTTGACAAAATCTTCTAAATGTATCCCTTCTGTGACAAGAAGATATTTCTTTTGCTTCTATCCCTATAAATCTCCATTCCCAGAATTTTCCGAGCCGCACCCAAATATTTTATTTCAAACTCAGCATTGAGGAGACCTTTCAACTTCTGAATATCAGACTTGTTCTCTGCAGCTATCAACATATCATCTACATACAGGACCAGATAAATGAAAGAACCATTTGATGTCTTACTGTGATAAACACAACAATCATACGGACTCCTGGTGTAGCCAATACCTATCATATAGCTATCAAATTTCTTGTACCACTGTCTCGAAGACTGCTTTAGCCCATACAGAGACTTCAATAACTTGCACACATAGTCTTCTTTACCACGAACCTGAAAACCATCTGGCTGAGTCATATATATCTCCTCTTCCAGCTTTCCATGCAGAAAAGCTGTCTTCACATCGAGTTATTCAAGCTCCAGATTCTGATGTGCAACTATCGCTATAAGCACCCTGATGGAAGTGTGTCTGACCACTGGTGAAAAAATCTCATTGCAATCTACTCCCTCTTTCTGAGTGAACCCTCGAGCTACTAACCGAGCTTTATACTTGATACCCTCAACCGATGTTTCTCCTTCCTTCTTCTTGTAGACCCATTTACAAGTAACAATCTTTGTGTCTCGAGGCCGCTTGACTAATTCCCAAGTCTTATTCTTCTGAAGTGACTCCATTTCATCTCCCATTGCAACAAACCATTTTGTAGATTCAGTACATGTCACCGCTTCTTTGTTGTGGATGGCTCATCAGAGCTAGGATCCACTTCTTCAGCTACCTGTAGTGCATATGCCACCATATCTTTAAAACCATATTTCTTTGGAGGCACTCCATACTTAGCTCTCCTCGATCGATCAAGAGCCAAACTGTGCTAATTTACTACTGGTACTGATGATTCTGATTCTGACTGTGGTTGTTGAACTTCTTGTTGTGGTTCACTCTCATCTTGAGTGACTTCCTGCTCCACCTGTTTCTCAACACCATCACTTTCTGAAACAATCGTAGACTTCACAGTAGGTTTAAACATAGAATTTTCATTAAAGATTAAATTTCTACTCAGTATAACCCTATTTTCAGATGGAGACCAGATTCTATAACCTTTAACTCCATCCCCATAGCCTACAAATACTCCCTTTTTAGCTCGTGGCTCTAATTTACCCTCATTTACATGATAATAAACAGTACAACCAAAAACTCTTAAATTTGAGTAATCAGCAGGTTTACCAGACCATTTTCTGTTCGCAGCCTCCTAATCTTCTAACCTGTTTGATTCTCCACTAGCGTCTTCCACTGTTTGAAAATCTTAAAGGCTTCACTTTTGTGCTTTATGATGAACAGCCAAGTCATTCATGAGAAATCATCGATCATTGACATAAAATATCTATGACCCCCTAAAGACTCCACCCGGGAAGGACCCAAACAATCAGAATGGATGTAATCAAGTGTGCCTTTTGTTCCGTGGGTTGCTTTAGGAAACTTGCTGCGATGTAGCTTTCCAAAAACACAATGTTCACAAAACTCGAGACATGTGACCTTATGACCACAAAGAAGAACAGCTTTTGATAGAATCTGCATCCCCCTTTCACTCATGTGACCAAGCCTCATGTGCCACAACCTGGTTATATTTTCCTTTTCAATTTCCGAAGATGCAACAGCAATAGAACCTGTTAACGTAGAACCTTGAAGAAGATACAAGGTACACTGTGAAGTTATAAGTAAATCTACAGGCAAAGTTGTTCTGAAGGGATACAGGCATGGTAACATTTATGAAGCCAAGCTTTCAAAAAACTCTGAAGGCTCTGCAATCTATCTACTGAGTAGAGCATCAATTGAAGAAAGCTGGAACTGGCACAAGAGACTTTCTCATCTGAATTTCAACAGCATTAATGAGCTAGTGAAGAAAGATCTTGCAAGAGGATTGCCCAAATCAGTTTTTACTCCAGATGGCCTATGTGACTCATGTCAGAAGGATAAACAAAGGAAAACTTCATTCAAAAGTAAGACTGAATCCTCAATTATTGAGTAATATCACTTATTGCATGTTGATTTATTTGGTCCAGTAAATATAATGTCTATTGGAAAGAAAAGATATGCGTTGGTTATTATTGATGAATACACCAGATATACATGGGTGTATTTCATGCACAAGAAAGAAGAAACTGCATCAATCTTAATAGAGCATGTTAGACAACTGGACAAAGGATCTAAGCATACAGTGAAAATCATAAGAAGTGATAATGGCATTGAGTTCAAAAATGCAGCCATGGAAGAATATTGTAAAGAAAAGGGAATAAAGCAAGAATTCTCTGCACCTGGAACTCCACAACAAAATGGAGTAGTAGAGAGAAAGAACAGGACTCTCATAGAAGCTGCAAGGACCATGCTTGATGAAGCAAAGCTACCAACTTACTTTTGGGCTGAAGCTGTGCAAGCTGCTTGTTTTACACAAAATGCTACACTCATAAACAAGCATGGTAAAACACCATATGAGATGGTGAAAAATAAGAAGCCGAACCTAAAGTACTTTCATGTGTTTGGATGTAAGTGTTTTGTTCTTAAGACTCATCCAGAACAGCTTTCAAAATTTGATTTAAAATCTGATGAAGGAATCTTTGTTGGATACCCACTATCCACCAAAGCATTTAGAGTCTACAATCCGAGAACAAAAGTGGTCATGGAATTTATCCATGTGTCTTTTGATAATAAGAAGATAACAGGACTTGAAGATTTTGATGAACATAAATGTTGAGAATGAAGAAATAAATGTTGATCTACAAAATTCTGATATTCTTTCAGACTATATTGTTCAATCTATACAAGTAGATCAGACTGTAGCACATGTTGAGGGGGAGAAAGTGAACGATGAAAATGAACCCCAATCAAGTGAAGAAACATGAAAGAATGCATCTGCTGCTAATGATTCATTAAACTCTGATTCATTAGACTCTGAAAGCAACAGCTCAGGGGGAGCAATCAATGAGTTTGGATCTACTAGTCACCACACTCAACACAATTATGAACTTGGGGAATCAGCAAGATCAAATCTGTCGAGACAAAGGGTATGGAGTAGAGCGCATCCCTTTGAATAGATCATTGGTGAACCGGACACGGGTGTACAGAAAGAAGAGCAATACATAATGAATGCAATTTCGCAGGATTTTTATCTCAAATTGAACCTAAAAAGGTTGATGAAGCTCTAGATGATCTAGATTGGGTAACTACAATGCAGGAAGAACTCAATCAGTTCGAAAGGCAGAAAGTATGGAAGCTGGTGCCAAGACCAAAAGATAAATCTGTAATTGGCACTAGATGGGTGTTTAGGAATAAATTGGCTGAAAATGGTATTATTACGAGGAACAAGGCTCGATTGGTAGCAAAGGGTTACTCTCAAGAAGAGGGAATTGATTATGATGAAACCTATGCTCCAGTTGCAAGGCTTGAAGCAATCAGGATGTTCTTGGCATTTGCTGCACACTCCAACTTTAAGGTTTTTCAGATGGATGTGAAGAGTGCATTTTTGAACGGAGATCTAGAAGAAGAAGTCTATGTTGAACAACCCCCTAGGTTCGAAGACAAGGAATTTGAAGGTTTTGTGTACTTTCTCTTCAAAGCTCTCTATGGTCTCAAGCAAGCCCCTCAAACATGGTATGATACTCTCTCAAAGTTCTTGCTTGAAAATGGTTTTACAAGAGGTATCATCGACAAAATTCTCTTTCATAAAAAGCATAAAAATGATATAATTCTGGTGCAAGTATATGTGGATGATATAATATTTGGTTCTACTAATGATTTGTTATGCAAGAGATTTGCTAAGCTAATGCAGAGTAAGTACGAGATGAGCATGATGGGTGAGTTGTCCTTCTTCCTTGGACTTCAAGTTATTCATAAGCCTGATGGTATTTTCATCTGCCAGTCAAAATACACAAAGGACCTTCTAAAGAAGTGTGGGATGGAAGAAGCAGCTACTGCCAAGACCCCGATGCCAACTGCTGTCAAGCTGTAAAGCATAATGTAATGTAATATGTAATAGAAGACATATATAACTCAAATAGGATAAAAGATAAATAATATTAACTCTATACAGGGATCGTGAAATTTGAAGAATAGACATCAACAAGGATCAAGTTGCTGAATGAAGTTCATTAACATGATCAAGCCTCAGTGACAAAATAAGATGTACAGATGATTCAGTTGAAGGGCCAAAAGATTCCAGAGATAAAGTTTTTATGGTTGCACAATTCTTAGCAGTGTTCTTAAAGACATGATACGAAGACCATGAGTTAATGTTAGTCGTCTGTGAACCAAACCAGTTGCACTAGGCATCAACACTTCACAAAGGAATCGAAGTATCTAACTCAGAAAAACTGTTAAGAGGTATGATTGAGTTTAGAGCAGTATTGATATCCTCCATTTTGGAAGCTGCATATTTATGGATGTCAAATTAAGAGAAAATGAATAGTATCCAAAATCACTATTCATATGAATAGTAGCCGAAATCACTATTCACATGAATAGTACTATTCATATGAATAGTAACTGAAATTACTATTCATGTAGTATCCAAAATCACTATTCATATGAATAGTAGCCGAAATCACTATTCACATGAATAGTACTATTCATATGAATAGTAACTGAAAGGACTATTCATGAAAAAAAAAACATAAACGTCATCAGTTACGTATTTTGGCCGAATAGTAACATTCTAAAATCTATAAATAGGCCTGTTGTATTTCATTTCAAAATACACCTCAACACACAACTCTCTCTTCTCTCTCTTATATCTTCTCTGTATAAGCTGCTAGACAGTCCATCTAGTAGGAAAGCCGGCTTAGCCCGCTTTCAGGAAGTGTCGGGTAGAAGGTCCTCGTGCCTAAACTATCCTTAGGAGTGTTCTGGTTTTGAAACTAATCCATTGGATTAGAAGTTGTAACACCCCTTCGGGTTTATTATCAATAAAGATATATTCCTGAAATTGTGTTTCGTTATTTTTGATTTCAAGATCCGAAAAATTGTTATCCGCAAAAATCTTGAAAATCGAAATATTTTGGTAGTATCGTATTCAACCCCCCCTTCTACGATACTTCGGGACCTAACAATTGGTATCAAAGCAAGCTTCTAACATACAAGAAGTCTAAAAATTAAAACCATGGGAAGAAAGCATACAGGTGTGAAGATTCCAATGCTTGACAAAAATAATTACTTTCACTGGAAAGTAAAGATGCACCTTCATCTCTCAGCCATTGATGAAGGCTATGTAGATTGTATAGAGAAAGGACCTCATATTCCAATGAAGGCCAACTCTGGGATTGGTCAAGATGCTGCCACTGTAGCTGCTGGAAGGCCTATTCCAAAGAATCAAGCT
This sequence comes from Saposhnikovia divaricata, assembly GCA_036435485.1. Classification (NCBI taxonomy): domain Eukaryota; kingdom Viridiplantae; phylum Streptophyta; class Magnoliopsida; order Apiales; family Apiaceae; genus Saposhnikovia; species Saposhnikovia divaricata. The sequence continues at coordinate 58,952,266 of CM071595.1, read as the reverse complement.
GAGTACACAGATGAAGACTTGGAGGAGATTCACAAAGATAAGAAGGCTATGAACATCCTATTCAATGGCATCGACCAAGATATGTTTGATTGTGTTATAAACTGCACTACTGCCAAGCAAGTGTGGGACACTATTCAAACAATCTATGAAGGAACTGAGCAAGTCAGAGAAAATAAAATGCAGCTCCTAATACAACAATATGAGCATTTTCACTACTCCTTTGGTGAAAATCTAACAGACATATTCAGTAGATTTCAAAAGTTACTGAATGGTCTAAAGTTGTATGGGAGAAAATATGAAACCAAGGACTCCAACCAAAAGTTTCTGAGATCTCTTCCTAAGGAATGGAAGCCAGTGACAGTCTCGTTGAGGAACTCTCAGGACTACAAAGATTTCACACTTGAGAGACTGTATGGCATCCTGAAGACCTATGAGCTTGAAATGCAGCAAGATGAGGAAGTTGAGAAAATCCAGAAGAAAGGTGGATCTGTTGCCTTGGTGGCCAATATTCCAACAATCCAAGGTGGTGGAAGAATGAAGAGTGTAGAAGCCACACTAAGTTCAAAAACTTGTGAAGGTGAAGCTGAAACTAGCAAAGGTAAAAGCAAGATGATTGAAGAACCTGATGCATTAAGTGAGGATGAAGCTGAAGATCTAGATGAGTATTTGGCATTTCTGTCAAAGAGATTTTCGAAGCTAAGATTCAGGAAGAATCCAGCAGGAACCGGGCAATTCAAGAAAAGCTATCAACTGAACAAGGATGTGGTTGAGAGATCAAAGATCAAATGCTATAGCTGTGGAATTGCTGGTCACTTTGCCAATGAATGCAGGAAATCCCAAGCTGAGAAAGAAAAGAAGCAGTTTGAAGCTGTTGATTACAAGAAGAAATATTTTGATCTTCTCAAGCAACAAGGGAGAGCATTCGTGTCAAAAGATAGTGACTGGGCTGCTGGAGGTGACTCAGATGCAGAAGAGGAGTTTGTCAATCTTGCACTCATGGCAAACGAAACTGATGAAGAGGCTAGTTCAGCAAGCAACCAGGTAACTCTACAAACCTAACTGAACTTTCCAAAGATAAATGTGATAATGTTGTTAATGAAATGTCTAATGAATTGTATAACATGCATGTCACATTAAAATCGCTTAACAACGAGAACAAAAAGATTAAAGATCTTAATGCTAAGATAGGTGATAGGAATACTCTGTTAGAAACTCAACTAATTGATTTTGAAACAATGAAAAGAGATTTCCAGGATGCTAAGAATGAGTTACTTGAGGCTCTGAAAAGAGAAGAGTGTTTAATAAAACAGTTAAAAGTGGAACAAGACTTAATTGCTAAGTGGAAGGGATCAAAGGCTAAAACTGAAGAAATTTATAGTAAACAAGGAGTTGATTCTTTTCACAAATTAGCAGAAGTTAAGTTAGATGTTGATAGGGAAGTTGCTTTAGACAGTGAAAAAGAATGTTCTTTGAGACTTAAGCCTGTTAGCAAAGCAACTTTAACTAAATTGAATAAAAAGTACTGGCCTGTCAATAAGAACTTTGTTAATGGAGAGTGTAGCAAAACCAAGTCAGTTGAACAAGGAAACATAGGCAACTTGTCAATCAAGAAATTGAAGGATAAGTTAGAAAAGACTGAACCTAAGGCTAAGGCTGATAAGAAGAATAGAAATGGCAAGGTAGGAATTAACAAACATAGTAATTACACACCTGATAAATATGCTCCTCGAAAGGAATGTGTGAACTGTGGTAGTGTTAATCATTTATTTGTCAACTGTAAATCTGTTAAGAATGCTTCTGTGCCTAGTATGCCTAAGTCAGTACCTATGCCTGCTATGAATGTTATGCCAAACATGTTTGTCCAGCCTGCTCATGCATCTAGTCATTATGCTAACATGCCATTCATGTATAATCCATATTATAATGCTTTTAATATGCCTCAGTTGCCATGGATGATGAATAACATGTTTGCACAGACTATGCCAAATTATACATCTAGTTTTAATGCATGTGAGCAAGTGAAACAACCTATTTTTCATAAACCTACACCAAGAGTTAAGGTTGATTTAACTCAATCAGAACCCCTGGGTAGTAAGGGCTTGAAAAATAAGAAAAAGGCTAACAAGGAAGGACCCAAGAAAACTTGGGTACCAAAATCAACTTAATTTGATTTCGATGTGTGCAGGGAAACAGAAAGAATCTTTGGTATCTGGACAGTGGTTGTTCTAGGCATATGACTGGAGATTCTACCCTGCTCACTAAGCTTGAGGAGAGAGCTGGCCCTAGCATTACCTTTGGAGACAACAACAAAGGATATACTAGAGGATATGGCTTGATTTCACAAGGGAATGTTATCATTGAAGAAGTAGCACTGGTTGATGGACTTAAGCATAACTTGCTAAGTGTCAGTCAACTGTGTGATAAAGGCCAGAATGTCTGGTTCACATCTGAAGCTTGTGTCATTTTTAAGAAAAGTGACAACAAGGTAGTGTTGACAGGAGATAGAAGAGGAAATGTGTACATTGTTGACTTCAATTCAACAAATGCAAACATGACTACATGTCTTCTCAGCAAGGCAAGTGTAGATGAAGGTTGGCTTTGGCACAAGATTGTCACACTTGAGTTTTAAAGCAATGAATGAGTTGGTAAAGAAGGATTTGGTTAGAGGTATTCCAAAATTGGATTACTCCAAGGATGGATTGTGTGATGCATGCCAGAAAGGGAAGCAGAAGAAGGCCGCTTTCAAATCAAATTCAATGTCATCAATTGATCAACCTTTGCAACTACTTCACATGGATCTCTTTGGACCAGTCAATGTGTTGTCAATCTCAAAGAAGAAATACTGTCTTGTGATTATTGATGATTTCTCAAAATTCTCTTGGACATTCTTTCTGTACTCTAAGGATAAGGCAGGTGAAGTCATTATAAATCACATCAAGATAGTCAACAACAATCCTTTACTCAAAGTAAGGAGAATCAGAAGTGACAATGGAACTGAGTTCAAGAATTCTGTAATAAGAGAGTTTTGTGAAGAAGAAGGAATTATCCAAGAATTCTCTGCACCAAGAACTCCTCAACAAAATGGTGTAGTGGAAAGAAAGAACAGAACTCTAATTGAAGCTGCAAGGACAATGCTTGAAGAATCTAAGCTACCAACATACTTCTGGGCAGAAGCTATAAACACTGCATGCTACACTCAGAATATTTCTTTGATCAATCAAGCAAAAGGCATGACACCTTATCAACTTTTCAAAAGCAAGAAACCAACAATCAACTTTCTGCATGTCTTTGGATGCAAATGCTTTGTACTGAAAAATCATGGTGAGCATCTTGGGAAATTTGATTCAAAAGCAGATGAAGCTATCTTTGTTGGATACTCAGCTGGAAAATCCTATAGAGTCTACAACCTAAGACTAAACATTGTAATGGAGTCCATACATGTTGTCTTTGATGATAAGAAAATATCTGGTCTAGTAGATGAAGGTTTTCATGAGTCTCTCTCATTTGAGAATGAGAGAAGTGGTGAAGAAAGTGAAGATGATGATGAAGAATGGAGATCAAATGGTGTGAGAAACAGACAATGATCATCAGTTGAAGTGCAGAATGAACCACCTGTTGAAGAGCAACTTACACCATCAGTTGGAAATCAAAGAGAATCATCTGTTGATGAATCTGCAAGAAATCCATCAATCTCGAGGACCATACACTCAGGGGGAGTTTCTCACAATGATCAACACAGAGAAAATGAAGCCACTTCATCAAGGTCAAACTTACCACCACAAAGAAAATGGACCAGGGATCATCCATTTGAGCTTATAATTGGAGATCCTAATGCAAAGGTCCAAACCAGAAGAGCAACTCAAGAAGAATGCTTATATAGCAGTTTTCTATCCAAAGAGGAACCAAAGAGAGTTGAACATGCTCTTCTGGATCCAAACTGGGTTTTAGCAATGCAAGAAGAGCTAAACCAGTTTGAAAGAAATGAAGTATGGAAACTTGTACCCAAACCTAAAGACAAATCAGTGATTGGCACTAAGTGGGTATTCAAGAACAAGATGGATGAGAATGGCATAGTCACAAGGAATACAGCTAGATTAGTGGCTAAAGGCTACTGTCAAGAGGAAGGAATTGACTTCGAAGAAACCTTTGCACCAGTGGCAAGGTTAGAAGCAATAAGGATCTTCCTGGCCTATGCAGCGTATGCCAATTTCAAAGTCTATCAAATGGATGTCAAGAGTGCATTTCTGAATGGAATTCTAGAGGAAGAGGTATATGGTAGTCAACCGCCTGGTTTTGAAGATCCAGACTTTCCAGAATATGTGTTCTTTCTACTCAAAGCACTCTATGGCCTGAAGCAAGCACCTAGAGCCTGGTATGACACACTCTCACAGTTCCTTATAGAGAATCACTTCATTCGAGGTACTATTGATAAAACTCTCTTTTATAGAAATGTCAATGGCTCTATGATACTTATCCAAATTTATGTAGATGATATAATATTTGGGTCTACAGATGAGAAACTTTGCAAGAGGTTTGCGAAACTCATGGAAAGTAGATATGAAATGAGTATGATGGGTGAATTAACTTATTTTCTTGGTTTACAAGTTAAACAAGTGAATGAGGGAATTTTTATAAGTCAAACAAAATACATTTATGATCTTTTAAAAAGGTTTGATTTAGCAGATTGTTCTTCTGCAAAAACACCCATGGCCACTGCCACTAAGCTTGAACTGAATACTAAGGAAAGAAGGTGGACATGATAAGCTATAGGGGCATGGTTGAATCTCTTTTATACTTAACAGCTAGTAGACCTGATATTATGTTTGCTACATGTTTATGTGCTAGATTTCAAGCTGATCCTAGGGAATCTCACTTGGTAGCTATTAAGAGGATTTTCAGATATCTCAAGGGAACACCAAACCTTGGCATTTGGTACCCTAGATATTCTGGTTTTGATCTAATTGGTTACTCAGATGCAGATTATGCAGGTTGCAAAATGGATAGAAAAAGTACCACAGGAACCTGTCAATTCTTGGGAAACAAGCTGGTCTCATAGTTCAGTAAGAAGCAGAACTCAGTATCTACCTCAACTGCAGAGGCTGAATACATAGCAGCTGGGAGTTGTTGTTCACAGATTCTATGGATGAGAAATCAACTACTTGACTATGGAGTTAAAGTTAAAAAGATCCCAATTTTCTGTGACAACACGAGTGCAATTGCAATATCACAAAATCCAGTGCAGCATTCTAGAACCAAGCACATAGACATCAGATACCATTTCATCAGGGAGCATGTGATGGAAGGCACTGTGGAATTGCATTTTGTTCCTAGTGAAAAACAGTTGGCAGACATTTTTACTAAAGCTTTGGATGAAGCAACCTTTTCAAGGTTGGTAAGTGAGCTTGGTATGTTAAATTTCACATGATCTTTTAAAATGTCTGTTCAATTTGTTGCAGCCAGTGAATTTCATTCTCTGGATTTTGTTTGTTTTATTTGATTATCTGCAGGATTATTCTAGAGATATCATTGTAGCATAATTAAATAAATATTTTATTGACATATATCAATTAATGATATTTTTTTAATTTTATGTCTATTTAATTGTAGGTTTATTATTGTGGATTAATTCTTAATTTACTGCGTGATTATAATTAAATCCATAATAATTAGAAGTATTAAATATGTGTATAGGCTGATAGGTCGGCTGACAGATTTCGGTGATAAGATGTTAGCCTCCATTGTTGAATTCATGAAATGTGGCTACCTAACATGGTGGCTACCTAACATGGTTGAAAATTTACCACTTGTTGTAGAGAGTTTGAATTCTTTAAACAAAACCTGTCACTATTTCACCTAACCCACTGAACCTTGAAACCTTATAAATGATGAGTTTTTGTTTGTGTTTAACATCATCATTTTTCAGATATACAGAGCATATACACACAATTGCTGAATATTTCGAGCTTTGATCGGAAAGATCTCTCAATCTAGCTGGTGTTTTTTATATCGGATTTCATATTCTTGCTTTATACATCATCCTTTATAAAAACTAACCCTTGTTTTTGAATTTCCTCAAAGTTTTGAAAATGGCATTGCAGGGAAGTTTTTTTAATTGCTAAAGCTAATCCTACTTCCATTCAGCAAATCGAAACCATCTATGATGAACAATTTTGGGTTTGGGCACAATTTCTGAATGAACATTCAATAATTCGCTATGCTTTAGTTACACCAGTGCAGCTTAACCATGATGCATTACGTGAACTATATTGCAGTGCGGTTAACACTTCTGGACAGGACGGGTGTGCATTCACATATCGACTGTTTGGTAGGTCGATTGGGGTCACTGAACGAGATGTTAATCGAATTCTTCATTTTCCTATGGAAAATCTCGTTTCTGATCCTACACCTGAACAGATTGAAATGTTCTTTCGTTTTATAAGGTACCAAGATGGCAATTTCAATACTGGTAATATCTTTAGAACATTTCTAACCCAGTACTGGAATTTCTTCTTTCACATTCTTGGCCATGTTTTTTCCTCAGATAGAACGAATCTAGATCGGATACCTGAATTTATTCAAAAAATAGGGTATGCGGTCGCCAATAATTTGAGGATTAATTTTGGAAAAATAGTGTTTGGTCAAATCATTTTAAAGATGAAACACTTGGGAACAAGAGATTTTCAGACTCAAAACGTCAAATGTCTATATCCAAGGTTTCTACAGCTAATATTAAATGATTTTTTGAATGATGAAGACAGGGTACACTCGAAAAATGGTCAAAAGGTGGAATGTTCTTACATGAAGACAAATGTAATTTATTACATAAGCAAAAAGAACTATACGGATGTGCCTACAGTCCTAACTGAATATCTAAAGACTGTCACACTTCCATTGTTACCAAGACCAGTGAGAGCAAGTATACGACAAGGTAATATTTCAATCCCTGCTATCTCAACCTCTGTATTCCCTATTGTATCACAGGAAATACAGTTCCTACAACCCCTAGTGGCCATCTTACCCGACCAAGAGCAGGAAATCCCACCGACTCTAACACAGGTCGAAGAGCCCATTCTACAAATACAAACACAAACATAACAAACTCCTACACCTCAATTGTCACTTAAACGACCAGTCATCCACATTATTGAGGGAGATAGTGCCTCAGCAGCACCACATAAGGAGTTAGTTACATCAGCCGCTCTACCTCATTCTAAACGGAGTAAACCCAATGAACCTGAGGTAACGGCAACTGTTAGTGAAACAATTCTTTCTTATCCAATGAGTGAAAATGTAAATAAGGCTGAATTGACGGGAGCAACTATCTTGAGTTCCATTTCACGGAACATAAGAGTGGTTGATGATCTTTCTAAAGATCAAATGCCTTCACGGAACATAGAGTATTGAGTGAAACACCTGCAGAACTTATGAGTGAGCAACCTACTCAATCACATGCACCTGTAACCAGAAAGGAATACAGCAGACTCCTTATACGGATCCAAACAATGGAGAAAGAGTTGTCAAATATCTGTAAGTCCATTGCAGAAATCAAAAATTTACAACTTATTCAACATGATGCATTCCAGGTTTAGTTAAGTTCCATGGCATCCCAGTTTAGTCATGCAATTAATTCCTTGGCAAAACCAAATTCGTCTAATTTACCAACTACACATCCTACTACTCTGGAGGACAACCCAACTGAGGGGGAGAAGTTGGATGATCAAGAAAAATCAACTAGGCGTAAGGGCAAGGAAAAGGTTGTTGACACGAAATTAACTTTATTTTGGGAAAGGAAAAGCTAGTGGGAGTATTAGTGGAAAGAAAGCAAGGCAAAATTGAAGATATGTTCAGTCTAGAGGAACAATTTATCTTGCACTTGTTCAAATTTTAGAAATCTGGAAAATGTATATATGATCCAGAATGCGCTTTAATATTATTTATCTTTGTATTTCATTTTTTGTTGTATCAGTTGAGTTATCCTCTAGGAATTTGCTTATCAAACCCTAACAATCAAATAGGGGAGATTGTAAATCATAATGTAATGTAATATGTAATAGAGGACATATATAACTCAACTAGGATAAAAGATAAATAATATTAACTCTATACAGGGATCGTGAAATTTGAAGAACAGGCATCAACAAGGATCAAGTTGCTGAAAAAAGTTCATTAACATGATCAAGCCTCAGTGACAAAATAAGATGTACAGATGATTCAGTTGAAGGGCCAAAAGATTCCGGAGATAAAGTTTTTATGGTTGCACAATTCTTAGCAGTGTTCTTAAAGACATGATACGAAGACCATGAGTGAATGTTAGTCGTCTGTGAACCAAACCAGTTGCACTAGGCATCAACACTTCACAAAGGAATCGAAGTATCTAACTCAGAAAAACTGTTAAGAGGTATGATTGAGTTTAGAGCAGTATTGATATCCTCCATTTTGAAAGCTTCATATTTAAGGATGTCAAATTAAGAGAAAAATGAATAGTATCCAAAATCACTATTCATATGAATAGTAATCGAAATCACTATTCACATGAATAGTACTATTCATATGAATAGTAACCGAAATTACTATTCATGAATAGTACCCAAAAGTACTATTCAATCAGGTGGGGTCCACACAAATATAAAATTCAAAGTTTTGTCAGAAAGCTTTTTATTGAATTTTGTAGTCAAAAGAAGGTTGGCAGGACAACAGAAAAAAAAAACATAAACGTCATCAGTTACGTATTTTGGCCGAATAGTAACATTCTAAAATCTATAAATAGGCCTGTTGTATTTCATTTCAAAATACACCTCAACACACAACTCTATCTTCTCTCTCTTATATCTTCTCTGTATAAGGTGCTAGACAGTCCATCTAGTAGGAAAGCCGGCTTAGCCCGCTTTCAGGAAGTGTCGGGTAGAAGGTCCTCGTGCCTAAACTATCCTTAGGAGTGTTCTGGTTTTGAAGCTAATCCATTGGATTAGAAGTTGTAACACCCCTTCGGGTTTATTATCAATAAAGATATATTCCTGAAATTGTGTTTCGTTATTTTTGATTTCAAGATCCGAAAAATTGTTATCCGCAAAAATCTTGAAAATCGAAATATTTTGGTAGTATCGTGTTCAACCCCCCCCCCTTCTGCGACACTTCGGGACCTAACACAAGCTTGATCAAGACAAATCTGGTAAGTCAGTTGACATCACGAAGTATCGAGGTATGATCGGCTCTTTCTTGTACTTAACTGCTAGTAGACCAGATTATATGTTCGCAAATTGTTTATGTGCTAGATTCCAGGCTAACCCTAAAGAGTCACATCTTATAGCTGTTAAACTTATTTTCTGATACCAAAGGTGGATGACCAAGAAAAATCTACTAGGCGTAAGGGCAAGGAAAAGGTTGTTGACACGGAATTAACTTTATTTTGGGAAAGGAAAAGCTAATTAGAGTATTAGTGCTATGTGGAAAGAAAGCAAAGGCAAATTTGAAGATATATTCAGTCTAGAGGAACAATTGTCTTGCACTTGGTTAAATTTAAAAATCTGGAAAATGTATAAATATGATCCAGAATGCACTTTAATATTATTTTTCTTTGTACTTTATTTTTTGTTGTTGTATCAATTGAGTTATCCTCTATGAATTTGCTTATCAAACCCTAACAATCAAATAGGGGGAGATTGTAAAGCATAATGTAATGTAATATGTAATAGAGGACATATATAACTCAACTAGGATAAAAGATAAATAATATTAAATTCTATACAGGGATCGTGAAACTTGAAGAGCAAGCATCAACAAGGATCAAGTCGCTGAAAGAAGTTCATTAACATGATCAAGCCTCAGTAACAGAATAAGATGTACAGATGATTCAGTAATTTTTGATCTCATATCCACATGAAAAATCGAAATATTTTTTGAATAACGCATTCAACCCCCCCTTCGTCTAATTTACCAAGTCCACATCCTACTACTCTGAAGGATAACCCAACTGAGGGGGAGAAGGTGGATGACCAAGAAAAATCTACTAGGTGTAAGGGCAAGGAAAAGGTTGTTGACACGGAATTAACTTTATTTTGGGAAAGGAAAAGCTAATGGGAGTATTAGTGCTATGTGGAAAGAAAGCAAAGGCAAACTTGAAGATATGTTCAGTCTAGAGGAACAATTGTCTTGCACTTGGTTAATTTTAGAAATCTGGAAAATGTATATATATGGTCCAAAATGCACTTTAATATTATTTATCTTTGTACTTTTTTTTTGTTGTATCAGTTGAGTTATCCTCTAGGAATTTGTCTATCAAACCCTAACAATCAAATAGGGGGAGATTGTAAAGAATAATGTAATGTAATATGTAATAGAGGACATGTATAACTCAACTAGGATAAAAGATAAATAATATTAAACTCTATACAGGGATCGTGAAATTTGAAGAACAAGCAACAACAAGGATCATGTCGCTGAAAGAAGTTCATTAACATGATCAAGCCTCAGTAACAGAATAAGATGTACAGATGATTCAGTTGAAGGGCCAAAAGATTCCACGTATTTATATTATTCGAAGATACTGCTGCAGGCTAATCAATTGGAATGTAACGAAGGTGTGAAGATCAAGATCAGTGCTAGTCACTTGTGAACCAGACCAGTGCAATAAGTCTCAGCACATACGAGAAGGATCAACACATTAATTCACAGAAAGAATTGCCAAAGCCTATTGGTGATCAAGGACAAACATAATATCTCAAGGTATTGTCAAAAATTAATTTACTCTGAAAATTAAATAAGTAACAGATTAATTAATTATTTATAACAAAATAATTAAATTAATCTGGTACTTGGATTATTTTCTGAGATGAATTAAAATAGCAGAATAAACAGAAGAGAGAAGCTCAAGAGATTAAAAAATATTAAACTATGCGTGATTACTATGCGTGGTTACTATGCAGGTACTGTGCAAATAGTGGCTGGTGGGGCCCACAGTGGTAGGTGATAAATAGTGGTACTATTCAAATAGTGGCTGGTGGGACCCACAGGAGTTGTTGAAATAGTAAATGGTAGGTGAGCCTATAAATAGGCCTGTTGTATTTCATTTCAAAACACACCTCAAGACACAACTTTCTCTTCTCTCTTTTATATCTTCTCTTTGTAAACTGCTAGATAGTCCATCTAGTAGGGAAGCCGGCTTAGCCCGCTTTCAGGAAGTATCGGGTAGATAGTCCATCTTGTAGCTGATCCACAGGAGTAGATTGTGTAGCAAACCTCCGGGTTTTATCTATTCAAAGATATTTCCCAAACAGTTGTGTTATTTCGATTCAATATTTTTTGATCTCATATCCACATCAAAAATCGAAATATTTTTTGTATAACGCATTCAACCCCCCTTCTACGTTATTCCGGACCTAACATAAACCATTGGACTTGGATTCATATAATTTGAAACCCTAAATAGAACAAGAACTCCCTAAAAGTTGAACGATGGAACTGAAAAGTATTTACTTGGCGACTAAATTAAAAGTATTTACTAATACATTAGTAACGGAAATAATATAACCGACCTAAAATTCCCAACGGAATATATCGTTGGTAAAGCATTGTTAATTCCTTGGTAAATTATTGTTATTCTGGTAGTAATTTTTCCATTTATTTTCCGTTAGGAATCTGTTAGCAATCACCAACGGAAATTTCCGTTACAAACTATCACTGAATCGTTGCAAATCTGATATTTTATCATTGACTTTTCAGCAAAATCATATGGGTGAACAATCCGTTAGTAAATAGCAATGGACACGTTTCCGTTGGGAAATTTCGTTATCAAAATTAGGATTTCTTATAGTGTTTGACAGAAGTACTCAAAGAACTAATACAACCACAACCGAAAAATATAAATTAATTATAAAGAAACCAAATATACAATTAATAAAGCAACTAAGAATTAAGATCTATCTGACTGTATTTATATGAATCACATATTAAATTAATTATGAAAAATAACAAATATACAATTAAGAAAGCAACTACGAATTAAGATCTACCTGACTGCAGTCTCCTTCTACATTTTGAGAATATAAAATTTTGGCCACTATTTTGAAAATCGTTGTAAAGTATGGGCACCATTCTGTAATTTATTCTTTAATTTAAATGTATTAGTTAACAGTGAAAATTTAACGGAAATTAACGGCCGCCACTCTTTTGAAAGGCGCAAAGAAAAATTGGTCACTATTTTGAAAATTTGAAAATTTTACCACTATTTTCGAAATTGGTGTAAAATACGGCCACCACTCTATAACTTACTCATCAAATATGCATCAGGAAGGCTAATGGTCGAAGACTTAGCTGTTCATTCGATTCACCTGAGAGAAATCCAACTTGACGATCTTTTGACCCAGCCAATTTATTTAAACAAAGTTTCTTTCTGTTCATCTTATAATCTCATAACGTTTTCCAGGTGAATATAAAACCACCCTTTCCCTATATTTGTTGAATTTTTGACCGCTGTTTTTCCAATAAACAATTTTGAGCAATTTTAATGGTTATCATTCGATAGTAATTTTATCTACACGATTCCCACAGACGAGGTCAAATGTTTATGCCGATTTTTTTCATACACGAGAAATCATAATTAAGGGTATTCATATAGAGCTATATAATGGTATGAGTTATGAATAATTCTCCAGTAACCACATTCCTGTAAGAACTGGCTAGGTCCAGGAATGATGAAAACTGCTGATTTAACAAGCGGCCAGGTTTATGAGAATACGGAGTTTAAGAAATGAGTTGCATCATTAAATCCTTACGGGAAGTGCTTGAATTAAAATATGCGATCCTTTGAGCCTAGAAAGTCTCTCTCGACAAGCACCATGGAGAGTGAAACAATACTAAGACGGCAACAAGCACATGGCTACTCAAGTGAAGATGTACATATGGTTATTGAATCTATAGCTGCACAAGGGAAGGAGCCTACATTCTGCATGGGGCATGATGCTCCGTTGGCAATACTATCGCAGAAGTCACATATGCTTTATGATTATTGCAAGAAAAGATTTGCTCAGGTGACTAATCCAGCTATAGGTCCACTTAGAGAAGGATTAGTAATGTCACTGGAAATCAATCTTGGGAAGCGTAGAAACATATTAGAGGTTGGACCTGAGAATGCCTCTCAGGTGAGTTTGTCGAGCCCTGTTCTTAATGAAGGGGAGCTTGAGTCCTTATTGACAGATCCCAGCTTGAAACCAAAAATTCTACCTACCTTTTATTACTTAAGGAAGGGTGTTGACGGTTCATTGGAGAAGACATTTTAAAAACTTTTCTCTCGAATCTATAGATTTGGATGTGCAAACAGTTAAACCCCTTTTTTTTTAGAGAGGAGTTAAATCGGGAATGGAGGGTTTTATTGAAGAAGTTTTTTCTTGGTATGAAAACTTATAGTAACTTTTTGAACTTGTTATCAATATCAATTTCTCAGATGGTAAATCTGCAGAACATTTGAATCTTAATTTATAGAAACTTAAATAATTATGGTCCCAGCACTGAAAGCCTGTAATTGACAGAATAATACTTAGCCCCCTCAAGTCAAGTCACCTTTAATACCACCACGTGTGTTCTTAAAAACACTCATTCAGTATAGGAGAGGGGGAAAGGGGGGGGGGGGGTTTAACCAGATGAACAACATATTTCAACAAAAGGAGAAAACAAATTAACAAATTCTCTCCAATGAAGCTAGGAATACGTGCTCAGGTAGAGGATAACAGGAAATGCAAATGAACAGCATAGAACTTCTACCAGGAAATTTTAGAACAAAACACAGGGAATTAAGACAACTGTCGATTAAACCGGCACAAGTCTCATAACAATATAAAAAAGTTTACCGAGGACCAACTACACCTCACTATAAAACCATCACGAGCAATGTAATACAAAGGCCTTCCACAGCCGTCTGTCAAGCAATCAAGACTGTTACAACTCATTTGCTCAACACCTCCACTATCCTCACAAGTGAGGCTAGAGTACTGCAATGGAAGACCATATGTAATCATTACTAAAACTGCTAATAAGTTCTGAAGAAAATATAAAAGACACATAATAGAAAAAAATTCCGGCTTGGAGTTCAGAAAAACCACAATTCACTTGGCACCCTTCTTTACTGCTGCCTTGGTAACCTTGGCACCAGTTGCTTCCTTCTTGTCAACAGCCTTAATGACACCAACTGCAACTGTCTGCCTCATGTCCCGAACAGCAAACCTTCCAAGAGGAGGGTACTCGGAAAAGGTCTCCACCACCATGGGCTTGGTTGGAAGCATCTTAACCATCCCAGCATCACCATTCTTCAAGAACTTGGGCTCCTTCTCGAGCTCCTTTCCAGACCGCCTGTCAATCTTGGTCAAAATCTCAGCAAATTTGACAGCAATGTGGGAGGTATGACAATCGAGGACTGGAGCATATCCATTTCCAATCTGTCCAGGGTGGTTCATGATGATGACCTGAGATGTGAAACTGGCAGCTCCCTTGGCTGGATCATCCTTGGAGTTCGAGGCCACATATCCACGTTTGAGATCCTTAACAGAAACATTCTTGACATTGAAGCCAACATTGTCACCAGGAAGTGCCTCTTGAAGAGACTCGTGATGCATCTCAACAGACTTAACTTCAGTGGTCAGACCAGAGGGGCCAAAAGTGACAACCATTCCAGGCTTCAAAGTACCAGTCTCAACTCGTCCCACAGGCACAGTTCCAATACCACCGATCTTGTACACGTCCTGAAGTGGGAGACGAAGGGGCTTGTCTGAGGGTCTTTTTGGCTCATTGATCTGGTCAAGGGCTTCAAGAAGAGTCGGGCCCTTGTACCAGTCCAAGTTTGTGGACCTCTCAATCATGTTGTCACCCTCAAATCCAGAAATGGGGACAAAAGCAATTTTGTCAGGGTTGTACCCAACCTTCTTCAAGTAGGAAGACACTTCCTTCACAATTTCATCATACCTTGCCTTGGAGTATTTTGGGGTGGTGGCATCCATCTATAAGCAATAAACAAGACAAACATTAGTCACAAAACAAAACATAATATAACTCAACAATGTAAATAACAGAGCTAATCTTTACCTTGTTACAGCAACAGATCATTTGCTTGACACCAAGGGTGAAAGCAAGCAAAGCATGTTCACGGGTCTGACCATCCTTGGAAATACCAGCTTCGAAACCACCAGTGGTTGAGTCAATGATGAGAACAGCACAATCAGCCTGAGATGTTCCAGTAATCATATTCTTGATAAAATCACGATGTCCAGGGGCATCAATGACAGTGCAGTAGTACTTGTTGGTCTCAAACTTCCACAAGGCAATATCAATGGTAATACCACGTTCTCGCTCAGCCTTCAACTTGTCAAGCACCCAAGCATACTTGAAAGACCTCTTGTTCATCTCAGCAGCTTCCTTCTCGAATCTCTCAATAACACGCTTGTCAATACCACCAAGTTTGTAGATCAAGTGACCAGTGGTGGTTGATTTTCCAGAGTCGACATGGCCAATGACCACAATGTTGATGTGAACCTTTTCCTTACCCATAGCTCAACAAACAAATCTAAAAAGCAAATACTATTAGCAAAACGAAACTACTACAGATACTACTAATAACACACAAGTTTATAATACAACTGAATTCCACATGACGGTCAGATAAATCATATAATTTATCACGCAGCAATTGACATATAGCAAGTCCAAACAACAATGATTGCAATAGTAGTACTTAATGTTTCTGAAAGCGAATAGAATATAGCAGCTAAATAAAAAAACTCGGTGCATAGAAAACATGAAAAAGCAGGGGCAATCATGCTTTAATAAATAAGATAAATACACACAGACACGAATGTACTTGCACACTAGAACATTATACACATAAAAAAAAAACAGAATTCATAACAACCAGAACTCGGTAGATAAAACACGTAATATCTCATAAAATCAAATGAGATCGATAACACACAAAATTTATCTCATAAATAAATTTTCACGAGTTCACAAAATGATTCATAAACACGACATTTAAACAAATTCGATTAGCGAAACTAAAATATACAAAATACATCACAAACAGTATACATTTGGAACGCTAACACATTTTGACAAATAAATCACATATATATTGTCCAACAACATATCAAACAATAGAAATTTGTGACTAAACATGAAAAATTAGTACAAACACATATTAAACAAGACAATTCATCAATAAATCATCTAAAAAAACTACTAGATCAAAAGCAATTAAACACGTATACGTACATATATATCTCATAGCTAGATCAACATAATTAAACGATAACTAACCAATCAAATCATATAAGATGATCATCGATGTACAAAAACAGTTATAAATCAACAAAAACTAACAATAAACACATATAAACATTAAACAACGGCATACATGCGATAAATACACACAATCGAATTAAATACACACATAAAAATTGAAAATAAAACAATAACATATCATGAATAAAATGACATGGAGATATGTAGAGCATATGAACATGTGTAATTGAAGAGAGATTTGAGATACACTAACCTGATCAGGACAAAATCGCAGAGAAATCTCTCGCTCGAAGGAAGAAGAAGCGAGAGAGATAGAGATAGAGAGTGAGAGAGACGAGCTGCTGAGAGAGGCTTTATAGATAAACATGAGAAGTGTTGGCCACGCTTTAGGCTTTTTCTATCAGCCGTTAGATAAAATAATCGACGGTTGTGAATAAGGTGCTCTTTTTAAATACAACTGGAGTCCAAATGGTATCGTGTTGAGTCAGCCGATTATTTGTTTCAGCTTATGTTTTTATTTACAATTTTACCCCCTTTCCCTTTAATATATTCTCCTTTGTGTATTTTATTATATATATTATTTTATTTGAAGGAAGGTGATTGGTTGGGCCAATTTTCTTATTTACTTGAGTAATGGTAAGGAATCAAAAAAAATTATCCAAAAATGTTCTTTACATGTGTGATTTGATAAAATGGAAAGTTTTAATTAGGAATTTATATGAATGCATTTTGAACACTTTATTGGAACTTTTATTTGGTTTCGATAGTTTCGAGTAATACAGATTACAAAATGATTTTTTTTAATGAATAAGTTCCTCGTTTGTTTCGTCTTGAACAATCAGAATTATGTCGTTTTATGGACGTTTGTTGTATCATAATAGTTGACTAAGGTATCTAGCCAAAGAGATACTCTTTTGGCTAGAGTAATGTTACTTTTGTTGGTTTTAATTTTGCAGGAAGTCCCGACATGTTTATTGATTTCAATAATTGGTATCGACGAATATATGTTGGCAATTTACATGTGAAGAGATTATGAACGGAGGAAGGAGCGGAAGCTTATAAAATGTTTTAACCTTTGTCTTTGGAGCCTCCCGTGTTTCGATGATCTTGGATTTCTTGGAGGGCACTCTTTTTCCCACTTGAGTTTTTTCCCAAAGGATTTTGCTCTTTTGGATTTTTAACGAGGCCCTTCTCTGTTCCTTTTATGTCCCTTTTGATCGGGTTGATGAGTAGAAATGCAGGTTCTTATAGTAGGCTGGTGACAAATTATAGAACGTTGGGGTTTGTGGTTTTGGGTTCTGAGACTTTTGAAGATCGGCCAGGATACATTTATGGGGTGTTGGTCTTATAGTTCTAATTTTTTCTTTCTAGTTTTTGTTTTTGTATTGTAATTACCAATCGGGTGACATCTTCTTAGACATTAAAGTTCTATTGTCTAAGCGTCCGGAGGCAACATGCGTGCCTTTCGGTTAGATGATTAACTTTCTTGAATGAAATAAACACCTTCTTACGAATATTGTACTCGTTGCAATTCATCTATGGAATAGATTCCCCTGAAAAAAATTATGTTTAAACGGAATATAAAGTTATATTTTCCAACCTTTTTCCATCTTCCCAATTTGGAAAAGACCTTTTTTAAGATTTTTTTTAAAAAAAGAACATGTTTTTTTTAATAAATTGTACTTGCATTATTTAAATAAGATCTTTCTCAAGTATATGATGAATAAAATCAGGGGGAGTGACAAGCCACTCTCCTAGGCCTGACACAGAATGTGCAACTTTTGCTAACTCATGAGCCACACAATTTGCAGACCGGAAAACAAACTCCACTAGCACATGATCAAAGTGCTTCGATAAATTACTACATTCAGAAGTAATGGTATGAAAATAAGCTTCTCCCCGTTTACCATTACACGCTAGCACTAATTCCTTCGAATCAGTCTCGAAAATACAGCACTTCAGCTCCATTTCCTTAACCCATGGCATAGCTTCCTTCAAGTTAATTGCTTCATCCTCCCTCGGGCTCCAGCTACCCTCTACTATATTGCAACGAGCACCTACAAATCTCCCCTGAGCATCACGAACAACACATCCAATACCCACACTACCATTAACTACACCTGAAGCATCACAGTTCACCTTATACCAACCATGTTCAGGCTTACGCCAAGTCCTCCCAACCATATTCATACCTTGGTTGATATTCCTTTTACTGACTTCCTGTGCTTCTCTCCAGTCATGTAACAGGTTCCTTGCTGCAGCTAGAACTCCAAAAACTGAGCCATTAACTCTCTCCCACACCCACTTATTCCTCCTACTCCAAATACTCCAACAAATCAAACCAATTAGCACACATTGATTTATTGAACAAACTGCAAAGCATCTACTAAGCACCTCAAACGCAGATTCCATCGGGACAAAATGAACCACATTCTTAACTTCTGAATTCTGCCATACAGTTTTAGCAAAATCACACCCAAAATGGACATGACCATCAGTCTCGATTTCATTATAACACCAAGGACAATAAACACTAATCTCAACACGCTTCATAGCCAAAGCATTTGTAGTTGGTAAGCACCCTCGACACACCCTCCACAAAAAACTAATCACCTTACCAGGCATATTCAACGACCATAACCTTTTCCAGAACCTCGCATGATTATTAACCAACTCACCAGTCAACCCTCTGTAAAAGCTTCTTACCGTAAAAACCCCATTATCATCTCTTATCCAAAACCATGAATCCTCCTTATCCTCTACTGGAATTGGGATACGCTTAATAAGTTCAGCATCTCTGTCATTACATATATCTCGAATAACCTCTAAATCCCAGTGCTTTTTCTCCATGTCCATGAAACTATCCACCGTAATGTTTCCAAGCTGTGAATGCATAACTGAATTTTGTGGTGATTTTGGAGCTTTGGAATTCGTGTTCTTTCATCGCCTTCATGGGGTCCTAGCGGATTTACTTACGGAATTTAGATGTTGATTGCCTAACTTGATATATGTGTGGTGAATTTACGATATCCTTGCATGGTTGTATTTAATTCATATAGATGCGTAGCTAACATCTATTTTGTTAATCTTAAGTGAAGCGACAGTGAATCTTTTGATTTAGAACTTGCCATGCTAGCATAAGTCCATGAATGTTATTCATGTTTGTGGTGTGTTTCTAACCGTCTCATGCTACCTTATGTAATCTCATGGATACTTGATCTTCAACCATTATGCTTTCAAATTCTATAGACATATAGGGTCTAAGCATAACTGGTGCCTGCATGATTTCTATCTTTTGTGGATATTGTGTAGATTGGTGTGCGTGTACTGAAAGGTAGCGTATACTTATTTCGTGTTGTCCGATTAGTTATCGTAACCACCACATGTGTTGATAAAAGGGCATGATCTCTAAAGGAAGTTTGTATTGAAGTTAGGATCCCATGTTTTTCATCTCATAAGTAATTTGAAATCAATTAGTTATTAATTTAGTTGTTAATTAATTCTTATTATTAAATTTTAGATAATCAAAACCAATTTACTTATTGTCTTAGCATTGAATGATAATCATACATTGATGCTTAGGTACAAGAACTAAATTATACAATCTCTGTGGGAACGAACTCTACTTCATTCTATATTACTTGTGAACACGTACGCTTGCGTGATTTTGTGCTAACAAGTTTTTGGCGCCGCTGCCGGGGATTTGTTATAGTTTATGTGCTTGACATCAGTGGTCGTTAAAGTTCATTGACTCGGATCGGTTACTAATAGTTTTTGTGTTGTTTTGTGTTCTTAGGTACTTGAGCGTGTATGCGAACGCGTTCTCAAGCGAATAAGGAGAAGCTGGAAAATAAAGAAGAAACAGAAACAGAAGTTCCAGTGATTCAAGTTGTAGAAAATATGGGAGAACCAGCAGCAGCAGCAACTAAGGCTCTTAAGGATTTCTCGCAGCCAAAGATCAATGACATTGCATCGAGTATTGTCAGACCAGCAATCGCAGCTAATACCTTCGAGATCAAGCCTAGCACTATACAGATGGTCCAGAACTCAGTTCAGTTTGGGGGTGCTCCTACCGAAGATCCCAACATGCATATTCGAGATTTCATAGAGATCTGTGATACCTTCAGAACCAACGGGGTGTCTGAGGATGCTGTTAAGTTAAGGCTATTTCCATTCTCTCTGAGGGACAAGGCGAAAAGTTGGTTACACTCTTTACCAGCAGGTTCTATCACTACATGGGAAGATCTTGCACAGAAATTTCTCACCAAATTCTTTCCCATGGTGAAGACAGCAGCTATCCGGAATGCTATCACTCAGTTTTCACAGCAGTCTGGAGAATCTCTATGCGAGGCTTGGGAGAGATATAAGGAGATGCTAAGGAAGTGTCCACATCATGGGATGCCTGATTGGATGATAATCAATTGTTTTTATAATGGGTTGGGTGCACAGTCGAGACCTATGCTAGATGCAGCATCAGGTGGAGCTTTGTGGGCCAAGAGTTATGAAGAAGCTTATGAATTGATCGAGATGATGGCTGCTAATGAATATCAGAATCCTACAGGGAGGTTATCTCAAGGCAAGGTAGCAGGTGTTCTTGAAATTGATACAGCTACAGCCATTGCAGCTCAGTTGAAGGCCTTGTCAATGAAGGTCGATTCTTTGGCTAATATGGGAGTTCAGCAGGTAGCTAGTGTTTGTGAGTTATGTGCGGGCGCACATGATACAACTCAATGTGCCATATCTTCTGAATCGGCACAATTTGTGAGTAACTTCCAGAGGCCACAACAGCCAGTTCCAGCCACCTATCATCCGAATAACCGCAACCATCCAAATTTCAGTTGGAGTAACAATCAAGGTGGTAATCAGCAGCAACAGCAATTCGGAGCTAGGCAATTCAATCAAGGATTTCAGCAGCAGTACCAGCCCAGACAATAGTTTCAGCCTCCAGGTTTCCAGCAACAATCTCAGGGGAATGCTGGTCAATCTTCTAATGAAAAAGCTGAGCTTGAGGAGTTGAGGATGATAGTAAAAAGTCAGGGGGCATCTATGAAGATCATGGAAAGTCAGATCGGGCAGCTTGCTAGTGCTCTGTTGAACAGACCATCTGGAGTTCTTCCGAGTGACACTGAAGCCAATCCAGGAAAAAGGGAAACCAAAGAGCATGTCAAATCAGTTACTTTGAGATCGGGTAAGGTGACGGGTAATCAAAATTCAGCCATTGAAGAAGAAGAAGTTCAAGAGCAACATGTGGCACCTACTGCAGATAAGGAGCAAGTCCAGACTAATAGAGTAGCTGAGCAGTTGGTTAGTGAGATGGAGAATCCTAAAAATTCTGCTAAGGAAGTTTCTCCAAAGCAGTCTACAGAGAACGTGAAAATCATTCCTCCTCCTCCATATCCTGGTAGATTGAAGAAGCAGAAGAATGACAGACAGTTTGGCAAGTTTCTGGAGGTATTCAAAAAGCTTCAAATCAATATCCCTTTTGCTGAAGCATTGGAGCAGATGCCGAGCTATGCAAGGTTTATGAAAGGTATTCTCTCAAAGAAGTTGAAACTTGAAGAATTGGATACAGTAGCATTAACAGAAGAGTGCAGTGCCGTTTTACAGCAGAAGCTACCACCGAAGCTAAAGGATCCCCGGCAGCGGCGCCAAAAACTTGTTAGCACAAAATCACGCAAGCGTACGTGTTCACAAGTAATATAGAATGAAGTAGAGTTCGTTCCCACAGAGATTGTATAATTTAGTTCTTGTACCTAAGCATCAATGTATGATTATCGTTCAATGCTAAGACAATAAGCAAATTGGTTTTGATTATCTAAAATTAACTAATAAGAATTAATTAACAACTAAATTAATAACTAATTGATTTCAAATTACTTATGAGATGGAAAACATGGGATCCTAACTTCAATACAAACTTCCTTTAGAGATCATGCCCTTTTATCAACACATGTGGTGGTTACGATAACTAATCGGACAACACGAAATAAGTATACGCTACCTTTCAGTACACGCACACCAATCTACACAATATCCACAAAAGATAGAAATCATGCAGGCACCAGTTATGCTTAGACCCTATATGTCTATAGAATTTGAAAGCATAATGGTTGAAGATCAAGTATCCATAAGATTACATAAGGTAGCATGAGACGGTTAGAAACACACCACAAACATGAATAACATTCATGGACTTATGCTAGCATGGCAAGTTCTAAATCAAAAGATTCACTGTCGCTTCACTTAAGATTAACAAGATAGATGTTAGCTACGCATCTATATGAATTAAATACAACCATGCAAGGATATCGTAAATTCACCACACATATATCAAGTTAGGCAATCAACATCTAAATTCCGTAAGTAAATCCGCTAGGACCCCATAAAGGCGATTAGTTCATAATCGAACCGTTCGTCATCATGGAGTTTGATGAAAACATGATAAAGATGAAGAGAATAATAATGAATAAACCAATGTTAACAAAGTTATGGAACAAAATCGAGTAATGCTCAAGCATCCAAAAGATACGCCTAGTAAGAATACAAGAAAACTATGTCTAGATCTTCTTGTTGTCACGATCCTCGCCTTGGCTTCTCAATCTCGTGCTAGAAAGTGTGTATGTAATGTGAAGTAATCTGATCTCTGGTGTTGGTGTGTCCAATCTGACCCCCAAGCATGTGTATTTATAGCTCAATATTGCCTCTTCTCCAAACAATTGCCGTTCTTGAGTAGGAATTGAATTTGACAATTTCCATCTTTAAATATGATATAGATTGCAACTTCCCTTGTCAAATAAGGCTTCTGGACTATTCCCACCGTCCAAGAATAATTCCATGACGAATAGGAGAAGAAAACGGCAACTTTCCTCTTTGAAATCAGATTTGGAACAGTTTCTGGCGGCACAGTTTCACCATAGCGCGGTCGCGCTGTCCTGTAATGCAAATCTGGCGCGGTCGCGCTCCCTCAATTCTGACAATTCACTTAGCGCGGTCGCGCTCTCTTCCAGTAATAACATAGCGCGGTCGCGCTGTGTACATTCTGTTTCTGCAGACTTTTTGTTAGGGCCTATTTCTCCACGCACCGTTTTACATCACGACCGGCTTCTGTTCCAAAAGCAACAAACACCATAAACACCTGCAAAAACTATATTCCTGCACAAACTCCACAAAACATGTTAAACCACACAAATACTCGAGAATTCAGCAATCAATTCAAGCCAAAATAGAATGATCCAAATGGATAAAAATCCACTTATCACACCCCCAAACTTGAACCGATGCTTGTCCTCAAGCATAAACAGATACAAATATATACAACTAATTAGTACCACTTCCGTAGGTGATCACGGATGCATTTAGCATATGTAACAAGCCCTTTAAACCCCTAGGCAGCCCTAGTGGACGAGTAAGGTCTCGTGAGGGCCTATAGTGAATGTACCCACAAAATCCAACTGACACGAACGACACAAACAATGCAATGCATGAATGAATGCAACTAAATATGAATGCAAAGGATCCCCTCAAACTAACCAACACCACTTAGCAAGCAAATATCTCCATGAATGCAATCAATCCAAACAGAGCTCGACTAAATTCCGGTATACTAACAATACATGATCAGAACGTGCATGTGTGCAATGCTCGACAGATATACTCCCAAACCGAATCAAAATCATACATATTCTTTTCCAAGACAATCACAGGGTTATAAATAGAATGAACGTTAAACTCAAGATCACTTCAGATACACCTCTATACTCCTCTAAAGTAGACAGAAATTCATGCTTTATTATGACTCAAACACAATATGTACACAACACACATGCTTATTTGATCGTGCAATGGATGAGACCCCTTAAGGCTTATACAATAATACCCATGTAGCGAGCGTTGGGTTAGTGGATCCCAGACTATAAAAGCCTTAGGTCACTAGGCACAAAGTCCCCAAGAACTTAATTGCTCGAGTATTAAAGAGCTCACCCTGATCAATTCTGCATACTCAGATTCTCACAACCTCTTTTTTTTTTTTTTTTTCTTTTTCTTTTTTTTTTTTCTTTTTTTTTTCTCCTTTTTTTTTTCACATGGAATCTGGAATGAGAATTCTCAATTCCAACCCTAGACTACTCATAAACATGAGCCGGCTACTAGCCATTTGACGCCTAGCCAACAAACACAAACACAAACATATTAGCATGAAATTTCTGTTTTCCCCCAAACTTGTATTTTGGTGTTCCTTAATCATCAAGAGAATAAAGCAAATTCTATCGATAAACAAGTGATTAAATCCTAAATCCAAACAAGCATGACGCAACCTAGTCCAAGAGCAAACGACGAGACTGTGTAAAAATTTTATTCATGAAACATGCATGTCAATTTCAACAAAATTTAAAATCAGCCCTCTGTTCATCCTTTTCACACCCACATCAACATCTACCTACCTTATGGCATCAGCTTATTATAAGGGATCATGAAAAATGCATGTAATGCAACTATATGAACTCACATACAAAACTCGACACACATGCAAACAGAATGCTCTATATGACAGGTATCATGCATGAAACTAAACTACACATACAAATATGATGCAATATGAATTCCTACATGCCACAAATATATCACAACAACTACTAATTCCCAAATCCACCCCCAAACTTGAAATTTCCAATGCCCTCATTGGAAGCAAATAAGGGAAAAGTAGAAACATACCTACTGACCACCTGGACCACCCTCCTGAGGAGGAGAATCCGGCGGAGGATAGACTCCATGTGCCCCAAAAACAGGCCAATCCACCTGCACTCCACTGGCAGCAAAAGCAGTGCCCAGCGCCTGAGTCAACTCCTGTACAAAACGGCTCTGAGAATCATACATAGCATCCATGCGGCGCATCAACCGTCTATACTGAGAGGCAACAGGAACATCCTCAGGAACCTGTGGTGGTGGAACAGCACCAGCAACCTGATAACCCAAACCCCTAGGATGTGGAACGCCGCCCGGCCACTCCACCATCCTCGCAATAGTCCCAGAATCAATAGCACCACTCGGCAACTGTATCGGCTCATCCTCAGCCCACTTAGAGACCTAGTCCACAGCTAGCAAGATGTACTGATTATTACAAGACGAAACAAAGGGTCCCATGAAATCAATACCCCATGCATCAAAGATCTCTACCTCAAGGAGCATATTAAGAGGCATCTCATTCCTCCTAGAAATATTACCAACTTTCTGACAGCGATCGCATCTCAAAACAAACTGATGAGCATCCTTAAAAACTGTAGGCCAAAAGAAACCTGCCTGAAGAACACGAGCTGCTGTCTTCTCTCCACCATAATGACCTCTATAAACAGTGGAATGGCAATCTCGCAATACACTTTCAGTCTCGCTATAAGGAATGCAACGTCGAATAATCTGATCAGCACCCTGTTTGAACAAATACGGCTCGTCCCATCGGTACCACTTCACATCATGTAAGAACTTCTTCCTTTGAGCATAAGTTAAATCAGGAGGAATGATGTCACTAACAAGATAGTTCACAAAATCTGCAAACCATGCCTCTTCCACTTGTACCCCTAAAAGCTGCTCATCTGGAAAAGATTCATTAATCAAAGATTTAGCTTGTGAATTTTTACCCTGGTCTTCCAACCTCGAAAGATGATCTGCTACCTGGTTTTCAGTTCCTTTTCTGTCTTTAATCTCCACATCAAATTCCTGAAGCAATAAGACCCATCGAATCAACCTAGGCTTCGAATCCTTCTTTGTCATCAAATATCTGATAGCCGCATGATCTGTGTAGACATTAAGGGTTTTACTAGCATAATAAACCACATGAAATATTTTCTCCTTTCTCTGATCAGTTGGCTATGGATATTCCGTTGTCTATTGTTCGCGAGTTCTATGCGAATGCGAAGGCTGAACGGAATGGTTATTCAGTGGTTAGGGGTTTGACAGTGGACTACACACCGCCTGCCATCAGCCGTTTGCTTGCTTTGCCTGCCAGACCTGCAGGTGCTGAGGATTGGACTTTTAAGTCCAGGACAAAAGTTGACTTGGATGCTATTGTGACTAGGTTGTGTGTGCCAGGTACTGTGTGGAAGATGAAGCCAGGGAGTAATGAGCACTTGCATTTCCCTACTTCTGCGTTGAACAGGTATGCTCGAGCATGGAATTTGTTTATCTGTGCTAACTTGTTGCCTACCACACATCAGCACGAGGTTAATGTGGAGAGAGGTATTTTGCTGTGGGCGATTCTGAATGGTTTTTATATTGACATTGGTTATATGATTAACCAAAATATCTTGAGGTTTTTGAGAGCTAGTACTACAGGGGGGATTCCATATGGTTCGGTGGTTACTGGTTTGTGTATGGCGGTGGTGGTGTAGTTCAACTGTGCGTCATTAAGGGTTTTACTAGCATAGTAAACCACATGAAATATTTTCTCCTTTCTCTGATCAGTTGGCTATGGATATTCCGTTGTCTATTGTTCGCGAGTTCTATGCGAATGCGAAGGCTGAACGGAATGGTTATTCAGTGGTTAGGGGTTTGACAGTGGACTACACACCGCCTGCCATCAGCCGTTTGCTTGCTTTGCCTGCCAGACCTGCAGGTGCTGAGGATTGGACTTTTAAGTCCAGGACAAAAGTTGACTTGGATGCTATTGTGACTAGGTTGTGTGTGCCTGGTACTGTGTGGAAGATGAAGCCAGGGAGTAATGAGCACTTGCATTTCCCTACTTCTGCGTTGAACAGGTATGCTCGAGCATGGAATTTGTTTATCTGTGCTAACTTGTTGCCTACCACACATCAGCACGAGGTTAATGTGGAGAGAGGTATTTTGCTGTGGGCGATTCTGAATGGTTTTTATATTGACATTGGTTATATGATTAACCAAAATATCTTGAGGTTTTTGAGAGCTAGTACTACAGGGGGGATTCCATATGGTTCGGTGGTTACTGGTTTGTGTATGGCGGTGGGAGTGAGATGGGCTGAGGATGAGCCGATACAGTTGCCGAGTGGTGCTATTGATTCTGGGACTATTGCGAGGATGGTGGAGTGGCCGGGCGGCGTTCCACATCCTAGGGGTTTGGGTTATCAGGTTGCTGGTGCTGTTCCACCACCACAGGTTCCCGAGGATGTTCCTGTTGCCTCTCAGTATAGAAGGTTGATGCGCCGCATGGATGCTATGTATGATTCTCAGAGCCGTTTTGCACAGGAGTTGACTCAGGCGCTGGGCACTGCTTTTGCTGCCAGTGGAGTGCAGGTGGATTGGCCTGTTTTGGGGCACATGGAGTCTATCCTCCGCCGGATTCTCCTCCTCAGGAGGGTGGTCCAGGTGGTCAGTAGGTATGTTTCTACTTTTCCCTTATTTACTTCCAATGAGGGCATTGGAAATTTCAAGTTTGGGGGTGGATTTGGGAATTAGTAGTTGTTGTGATATATTTGTGGCATGTAGGAATTCATATTGCATCATATTTGTATGTGTAGTTTAGTTTCATGCATGATACCTATCATATAGAGCATTCTGTTTGCATGTGTGTCGAGTTTTGTATGTGAGTTCATATAGTTGCATTACATGCATTTTTCATGATCCCTTATAATAAGCTGATGCCATAAGGTAGGTAGATGTTGATGTGGGTGTGAAAAGGATGAACAGAGGGCTGATTTTAAATTTTGTTGAAATTGACATGCATGTTTCATGAATAAAATTTTTACACAGTCTCGTCGTTTGCTCTTGGACTAGGTTGCGTCATGCTTGTTTGGATTTAGGATTTAATCACTTGTTTATCGATAGAATTTGCTTTATTCTCTTGATGATTAAGGAACACCAAAATACAAGTTTGGGGGAAAACAGAAATTTCATGCTAATATGTTTGTGTTTGTATTTGTTGGCTAGGCGTCAAATGGCTAGTAGCCGGCTCATGTTTATGAGTAGTCTAGGGTTGGAATTGAGAATTCTCATTCCAGATTCCATGTGAAAAAAAAAAAGGAGAAAAAAAATGCAAGAAAAAAAAAAGAAAAAAAAAGAAGAAAAAGAAAAAAAGAAAAAAAAAAAAGAGGTTGTGAGAATCTGAGTATGCAGAATTGATCAGGGTGAGCTCTTTAATACTCGAGCAATTAAGTTCTTGGGGACTTTGTGCCTAGTGACCTAAGGCTTTTATAGTCTGGGATCCACTAACCCAACGCTCGCTACATGGGTATTATTGTATAAGCCTTTAGGGGTCTCATCCATTGCACGATCAAATAAGCATGTGTGTTGTGTACATATTGTGTTTGAGTCATAATAAAGCATGAATTTCTGTCTACTCTAGAGGAGTATAGAGGTGTATCTGAAGTGATCTTGAGTTTAACGTTCATTCTCTTTATAACCCTGTGATTGTCTTGGAAAAGAATATGTATGATTTTGATTCGGTTTGGGAGTATATCTGCCGAGCATTGCACACACGCACGTTCTGATCATGTTTTGTTAGTATACCGGAATTTAGTCGAGCTCTGTTTGGATTGATTGCATTCATGGAGATATTTGCTTGCTAAGTGGTGTTGGTTAGTTTGAGGGGATCCTTTGCATTCATATTTAGTTGCATTCATTCATGCATTGCATTGTTTGTGTCGTTCGTGTCAGTTGGATTTTGTGGGTACATTCACTATAGGCCCTCACGAGACCTTACTCGTCCACTAGGGCTGCCTAGGGGTTTAAAGGGCTTGTTGCATATGCTAAATGCATCCGTGATCACCTACGGAAGTGGTACTAATTAGTTGTATATATTTGTATCTGTTTATGCTTGAGGACAAGCATCGGTTCAAGTTTGGGGGTGTGATAAGTGGATTTTTATCCATTTGGATCATTCTATTTTGGCTTGAATTGATCGCTGAATTCTCGAGTATTTGTGTGGTTTAACATGTTTTGTGGAGTTTGTGCAGGAATATAGTTTTTGCAGGTGTTTATGGTGTTTGTTGCTTTTGGAACAGAAGCCGGTCGTGATGTAAAACGGTGCGTGGAGAAATAGGCCCTAACAAAAAGTCTGCAGAAACAGAATGTACACAGCGCGACCGCGCTATGTTATTACTGGAAGAGAGCGCGACCGCGCTAAGTGAATTGTCAGAATTGAGGGAGCGCGACCGCGCCAGATTTGCATTACAGGACAGCGTGACCGCGCTATGGTGAAACTGTGCCGCCAGAAACTGTTCCAAATCTGATTTCAAAGAGGAAAGTTGCCGTTTTCTTCTCCTATTCGTCATGGAATTATTCTTGGACGGTGGGAATAGTCCAGATGCCTTATTTGACAAGGGAAGTTGCAATCTATATCATATTTAAAGATGGAAATTGTCAAATTCAATTCCTACTCAAGAACGGCAATTGTTTGGAGAAGAGGCAATATTGAGCTATAAATACACATGCTTGGGGGTCAGATTGAATACACCAACACCAGAGATCAGATTACTTCACATTACATACACACTTTCTAGCACGAGATTGAGAAGCCAAGGCGAGGATCGTGACAACAAGAAGATCTAGACATAGTTTTCTTGTATTCTTACTAGGCGTATCATTTGGATGCTTGAGCATTACTCGATTTTGTTCCATAACTTTGTTAACATTGGTTTATTCATTATTATTCTCTTCATCTTTATCATGTTTTCATCAAACTCCATGATGACGAACGGTTCGATTATGAACTAATCGCCTTCATGGGGTCCTAGCGGATTTACTTACGGAATTTAGATGTTGATTGCCTAACTTGATATATGTGTGGTGAATTTACGATATCCTTGCATGGTTGTATTTAATTCATATAGATGCGTAGCTAACATCTATCTTGTTAATCTTAAGTGAAGCGACAGTGAATATTTTGATTTAGAACTTGCCATGCTAGCATAAGTCCATGAATGTTATTCATGTTTGTGGTGTGTTTCTAACCGTCTCATGCTACCTTATGTAATCTTATGGATACTTGATCTTCAACCATTATGCTTTCAAATTCTATAGACATATAGGGTCTAAGCATAACTGGTGCCTGCATGATTTCTATCTTTTGTGGATATTGTGTAGATTGGTGTGCGTGTACTGAAAGGTAGCGTATACTTATTTCGTGTTGTCCGATTAGTTATCGTAACCACCACATGTGTTGATAAAAGGGCATGATCTCTAAAGGAAGTTTGTATTGAAGTTAGGATCCCATGTTTTCCATCTCATAAGTAATTTGAAATCAATTAGTTATTAATTTAGTTGTTAATTAATTCTTATTAGTTAATTTTAGATAATCAAAACCAATTTGCTTATTGTCTTAGCATTGAACGATAATCATACATTGATGCTTAGGTACAAGAACTAAATTATACAATCTCTGTGGGAACGAACTCTACTTCATTCTATATTACTTGTGAACACGTACGCTTGCGTGATTTTGTTCCACATCCTAGGGGTTTGGGTTATCAGGTTGCTGGTGCTGTTCCACCACCACAGGTTCCTGAGGATGTTTCTGTTGCCTCTCAGTATAGACGGTTGATGCGCCGCATGGATGCTATGTATGATTCTCAGAGCCGTTTTGCACAGGAGTTGACTCAGGCGCTGGGCACTGCTTTTGCTGCCAGTGGAGTGCAGGTGGATTGGCCTGTTTTTGGGGCACATGGAGTCTATCCTCCGCCGGATTCTCCTCCTCAGGAGGGTGGTCCAGGTGGTCAGTAGGTATGTTTCTACTTTTCCCTTATTTACTTCCAATGAGGGCATTGGAAATTTCAAGTTTGGGGGTGGATTTGGGAATTAGTAGTTGTTGTGATATATTTGTGGCATGTAGGAATTCATATTGCATCATATTTGTATGTGTAGTTTAGTTTCATGCATGATACCTGTCATATAGAGCATTCTGTTTGCATGTGTGTCGAGTTTTGTATGTGAGTTCATATAGTTGCATTACATGCATTTTTCATGATCCCTTATAATTAGCTGATGCCATAAGGTAGGTAGATGTTGATGTGGGTGTGAAAAGGATGAACAGAGGGCTGATTTTAAATTTTGTTGAAATTGACATGCATGTTTCATGAATAAAATTTTTACACAGTCTCGTCGTTTGCTCTTGGGCTAGGTTGCGTCATGCTTGTTTGGATTTAGGATTTAATCACTTGTTTATCGATAGAATTTGCTTTATTCTCTTGATGATTAAGGAACACCAAAATACAAGTTTGGGGGAAAACAGAAATTTCATGCTAATATGTTTGTGTTTGTGTTTGTTGGCTAGGCGTCAAATAGCTAGTAGCCGGCTCATGTTTATGAGTAGTCTAGGGTTGGAATTGAGAATTCTCATTCCAGATTCCATGTGAAAAAAAAAGGAGAAGAAAAAATGCAAGAAAAAAAAAAAAAAAAAAAAAAAAAAAAAAAGAGGTTGTGAGAATCTGAGTATGCAGAATTGATCAGGGTGAGCTCTTTAATACTCGAGCAATTAAGTTCTTGGGGACTTTGTGCCTAGTGACCTAAGGCTTTTATAGTCTGGGATCCACTAACCCAACGCTCGCTACATGGGTATTATTGTATAAGCCTTTAGGGGTCTCATCCATTGCACGATCAAATAAGCATGTGTGTTGTGTACATATTGTGTTTGAGTCATAATAAAGCATGAATTTCTGTCTACTTTAGAGGAGTATAGAGGTGTATCTGAAGTGATCTTGAGTTTAACGTTCATTCTATTTATAACCCTGTGATTGTCTTGGAAAAGAATATGTATGATTTTGATTCGGTTTGGGAGTATATCTGTCGAGCATTGCACACATGCACGTTCTGATCATGTATTGTTAGTATACCGGAATTTAGTCGAGCTCTGTTTGGATTGATTGCATTCATGGAGATATTTGCTTGCTAAGTGGTGTTGGTTAGTTTGAGGGGATCCTTTGCATTCATATTTAGTTGCATTCATTCATGCATTGCATTGTTTGTGTCGTTCGTGTCAGTTGGCTTTTGTGGGTACATTCACTATAGGCCCTCACGAGACCTTACTCGTCCACTAGGGCTGCCTAGGGGTTTAAAGGGCTTGTTGCATATGCTAAATGCATCCGTGATCACCTACGGAAGTGGTACTAATTAGTTGTATATATTTGTATCTGTTTATGCTTGAGGACAAGCATCGGTTCAAGTTTGGGGGTGTGATAAGTGGATTTTTATCCATTTGGATCATTCTATTTTGGCTTGAATTGATCGCTGAATTCTCGAGTATTTGTGTGGTTTAACATGTTTTGTGGAGTTTGTGCAGGAATATAGTTTTTGCAGGTGTTTATGGTGTTTGTTGCTTTTGGAACAGAAGCCGGTCGTGATGTAAAACGGTGCGTGGAGAAATAGGCCCTAACAAAAAGTCTGCAGAAACAGAATGTACACAGCGCGACCGCGCTATGTTATTACTGGAAGAGAGCGCGACCGCGCTAAGTGAATTGTCAGAATTGAGGGAGCGCGACCGCGCCAGATTTGCATTACAGGACAGCGCGACCGCGCTATGGTGAAACTGTGCCGCCAGAAACTGTTCCAAATCTGATTTCAAAGAGGAAAGTTGCCGTTTTCTTCTCCTATTCGTCATGGAATTATTCTTGGACGGTGGGAATAGTCCAGAAGCTTTATTTGACAAGGGAAGTTGCAATCTATATCATATTTAAAGATGGAAATTGTCAAATTCAATTCCTACTCAAGAACGGCAATTGTTTGGAGAAGAGGCAATATTGAGCTATAAATACACATGCTTGGGGGTCAAATTGGACACACCAACACCAGAGATCAGATTACTTCACATTACATACACACTTTCTAGCACGAGATTGAGAAGCCAAGGCGAGGATCGTGACAACAAGAAGATCTAGACATAGTTTTCTTGTATTCTTACTAGGCGTATCTTTTGGATGCTTGAGCATTACTCGATTTTGTTCCATAACTTTGTTAACATTGGTTTATTCATTATTATTCTCTTCATCTTTATCATGTTTTCATCAAACTCCATGATGACGAACGGTTCGATTATGAACTAATCGCCTTCATGGGGTCCTAGCGGATTTACTTACGGAATTTAGATGTTGATTGCCTAACTTGATATATGTGTGGTGAATTTACGATATCCTTGCATGGTTGTATTTAATTCATATAGATGCGTAGCTAACATCTATCTTGTTAATCTTAAGTGAAGCGACAGTGAATCTTTTGATTTAGAACTTGCCATGCTAGCATAAGTCCATGAATGTTATTCATGTTTGTGGTGTGTTTCTAACCATCTCATGCTACCTTATGTAATCTTATGGATACTTGATCTTCAATCATTATGCTTTCAAATTCTATAGACATATAGGGTCTAAGCATAACTGGTGCCTGCATGATTTCTATCTTTTGTGGATATTGTGTAGATTGGTGTGCGTGTACTGAAAGGTAGCGTATACTTATTTCGTGTTGTCCGATTAGTTATCGTAACCACCACATGTGTTGATAAAAGGGCATGATCTCTAAAGGAAGTTTGTATTGAAGTTAGGATCCCATGTTTTCCATCTCATAAGTAATTTGAAATCAATTAGTTATTAATTTAGTTGTTAATTAATTCTTATTAGTTAATTTTAGATAATCAAAACCAATTTGCTTATTGTCTTAGCATTGAACGATAATCATACATTGATGCTTAGGTACAAGAACTAAATTATACAATCTCTGTGGGAACGAACTCTACTTCATTCTATATTACTTGTGAACACGTACGCTTGCGTGATTTTGTGCTAACAAGTTTTTAGTACACGAAATAAGTATACGCTACCTTTCAGTACACGCACACCAATCTACACAATATCCACAAAAGATAGAAATCATGCAGGCACCAGTTATGCTTAGACCCTATATGTCTATAGAATTTGAAAGCATAATGATTGAAGATCAAGTATCCATAAGATTACATAAGGTAGCATGAGACGGTTAGAAACACACCACAAACATGAATAACATTCATGGACTTATGCTAGCATGGCAAGTTCTAAATCAAAAGATTCACTGTCGCTTCACTTAAGATTAACAAGATAGATGTTAGCTACGCATCTATATGAATTAAATACAACCATGCAAGGATATCGTAAATTCACCACACATATATCAAGTTAGGCAATCAACATCTAAATTCCGTAAGTAAATCCGCTAGGACCCCATAAAGGCGATTAGTTCATAATCGAACCGTTCGTCATCATGGAGTTTGATGAAAACATGATAAAGATGAAGAGAATAATAATGAATAAACCAATGTTAACAAAGTTATGGAACAAAATCGAGTAATGCTCAAGCATCCAAAAGATACGCCTAGTAAGAATACAAGAAAACTATGTCTAGATCTTCTTGTTGTCACGATCCTCGCCTTGGCTTCTCAATCTCGTGCTAGAAAGTGTGTATGTAATGTGAAGTAATCTGATCTCTGGTGTTGGTGTGTCCAATCTGACCCCCAAGCATGTGTATTTATAGCTCAATATTGCCTCTTCTCCAAACAATTGCCGTTCTTGAGTAGGAATTGAATTTGACAATTTCCATCTTTAAATATGATATAGATTGCAACTTCCCTTGTCAAATAAGGCTTCTGGACTATTCCCACCGTCCAAGAATAATTCCATGACGAATAGGAGAAGAAAACGGCAACTTTCCTCTTTGAAATCAGATTTGGAACAGTTTCTGGCGGCACAGTTTCACCATAGCGCGGTCGCGCTGTCCTGTAATGCAATTCTGGCGCGGTCGCGCTCCCTCAATTATGACAATTCACTTAGCGCGGTCGCGCTCTCTTCCAGTAATAACATAGCGCGGTCGCGCTGTGTACATTCTGTTTCTGCAGACTTTTTGTTAGGGCCTATTTCTCCACGCACCGTTTTACATCACGACCGGCTTCTGTTCCAAAAGCAACAAACACCATAAACACCTGCAAAAACTATATTCCTGCACAAACTCCACAAAACATGTTAAACCACACAAATACTCGAGAATTCAGCAATCAATTCAAGCCAAAATAGAATGATCCAAATGGATAAAAATCCACTTATCACACCCCCAAACTTGAACCGATGCTTGTCCTCAAGCATAAACAGATACAAATATATACAACTAATTAGTACCACTTCCGTAGGTGATCACGGATGCATTTAGCATATGCAACAAGCCCTTTAAACCCCTAGGCAGCCCTAGTGGACGAGTAAGGTCTCGTGAGGGCCTATAGTGAATGTACCCACAAAATCCAACTGACACGAACGACACAAACAATGCAATGCATGAATGAATGCAACTAAATATGAATGCAAAGGATCCCCTCAAACTAACCAACACCACTTAGCAAGCAAATATCTCCATGAATGCAATCAATCCAAACAGAGCTCGACTAAATTCCGGTATACTAACAATACATGATCAGAACGTGCATGTGTGCAATGCTCGACAGATATACTCCCAAACCGAATCAAAATCATACATATTCTTTTCCAAGACAATCACAGGGTTATAAATAGAATGAACGTTAAACTCAAGATCACTTCAGATACACCTCTATACTCCTCTAAAGTAGACAGAAATTCATGCTTTATTATGACTCAAACACAATATGTACACAACACACATGCTTATTTGATCGTGCAATGGATGAGACCCCTAAAGGTTTATACAATAATACCCATGTAGCGAGCGTTGGGTTAGTGGATCCCAGACTATAAAAGCCTTAGGTCACTAGGCACAAAGTCCCCAAGAACTTAATTGCTCGAGTATTAAAGAGCTCACCCTGATCAATTCTGCATACTCAGATTCTCACAACCTCTTTTTTTTTTTTTCTTTTTTTCTTTTTCTTCTTTTTTTTTCTTTTTTTTTTCTTGCATTTTTTTTCTCCTTTTTTTTTCACATGGAATCTGGAATGAGAATTCTCAATTCCAACCCTAGACTACTCATAAACATGAGCCGGCTACTAGCCATTTGACGCCTAGCCAACAAACACAAACACAAACATATTAGCATGAAATTTCTGTTTTCCCCCAAACTTGTATTTTGGTGTTCCTTAATCATCAAGAGAATAAAGCAAATTCTATCGATAAACAAGTGATTAAATCCTAAATCCAAAAAAGCATGACGCAACCTAGTCCAAGAGCAAACGACGAGACTGTGTAAAAATTTTATTCATGAAACATGCATGTCAATTTCAACAAAATTTAAAATCAGCCCTCTGTTCATCCTTTTCACACCCACATCAACATCTACCTACCTTATGGCATCAGCTTATTATAAGGGATCATGAAAAATGCATGTAATGCAACTATATGAACTCACATACTAAACTCGACACACATGCAAACAGAATGCTCTATATGACAGGTATCATGCATGAAACTAAACTACACATACAAATATGATGCAATATGAATTCCTACATGCCACAAATATATCACAACAACTACTAATTCCCAAATCCACCCCCAAACTTGAAATTTCCAATGCCCTCATTGGAAGTAAATAAGGGAAAAGTAGAAACATACCTACTGACCACTTGGACCACCCTCCTGAGGAGGAGAATCCGGCGGAGGATAGACTCCATGTGCCCCAAAAACAGGCCAATCCACCTGCACTCCACTGGCAGCAAAAGCAGTGCCCAGCGCCTGAGTCAACTCCTGTGCAAAACGGCTCTGAGAATCATACATAGCATCCATGCGGCGCATCAACCGTCTATACTGAGAGGCAACAGGAACATCCTCAGGAACCTGTGGTGGTGGAACAGCACCAGCAACCTGATAACCCAAACCCCTAGGATGTGGAACGCCGCCCGGCCACTCCACCATCCTCGCAATAGTCCCAGAATCAATAGCACCACTCGGCAACTGTATCGGCTCATCCTCAGCCCATCTCACTCCCACCGCCATACACAAACCAGTAACCACCGAACCATATGGAATCCCCCCTGTAGTACTAGCTCTCAAAAACCTCAAGATATTTTGGTTAATCATATAACCAATGTCAATATAAAAACCATTCAGAATCGCCCACAGCAAACTACCTCTCTCCACATTAACCTCGTGCTGATGTGTGGTAGGCAACAAGTTAGCACAGATAAACAAATTCCATGCTCGAGCATACCTGTTCAACGCAGAAGTAGGGAAATGCAAGTGCTCATTACTCCCTGGCTTCATCTTCCACACAGTACCAGGCACACACAACCTAGTCACAATAGCATCCAAGTCAACTTATGTCCTGGACTTAAAAGTCCAATCCTCAGCGCCTGCAGGTCTGGCAGGCAAAGCAAGCAAACGGCTGATGGCAGGCGGTGTGTAGTCCACTGTCAAACCCCTAACCACTGAATAACCATTCCGTTCAGCCTTCGCATTCGCATAGAACTCGCGAACAATAGACAACGGAATATCCATAGCCAACTGACAAATAGGCTCCCAACCTCGCAACTGAATCATCGCCACCAGATCTCCATCAGACGGACCAGCTAAAAACATCCTATCTTTGATTACCGTCTTTTATAGTACATAATCACGCACACCAATCTACACAATATCCACAAAAGATAGAAATCATGCAGGCACCAGTTATGCTTAGACCCTATATGTCTATAGAATTTGAAAGCATAATGATTGAAGATCAAGTATCCATAAGATTACATAAGGTAGCATGAGACGGTTAGAAACACACCACAAACATGAATAACATTCATGGACTTATGCTAGCATGGCAAGTTCTAAATCAAAAGATTCACTGTCGCTTCACTTAAGATTAACAAGATAGATGTTAGCTACGCATCTATATGAATTAAATACAACCATGCAAGGATATCGTAAATTCACCACACATATATCAAGTTAGGCAATCAACATCTAAATTCCGTAAGTAAATCCGCTAGGACCCCATGAAGGCGATTAGTTCATAATCGAACCATTCGTCATCATGGAGTTTGATGAAAACATGATAAAGATGAAGAGAATAATAATGAATAAACCAATGTTAACAAAGTTATGGAACAAAATCGAGTAATGCTCAAGCATCCAAAAGATACGCCTAGTAAGAATACAAGAAAACTATGTCTAGATCTTCTTGTTGTCACGATCCTCGCCTTGGCTTCTCAATCTCGTGCTAGAAAGTGTGTATGTAATGTGAAGTAATCTGATCTCTGGTGTTGGTGTGTCCAATCTGACCCCCAAGCATGTGTATTTATAGCTCAATATTGCCTCTTCTCCAAACAATTGCCGTTCTTGAGTAGGAATTGAATTTGACAATTTCCATCTTTAAATATGATATAGATTGCAACTTCCCTTGTCAAATAAGGCTTCTGGACTATTCCCACCGTCCAAGAATAATTCCATGACGAATAGGAGAAGAAAACGGCAACTTTCCTCTTTGAAATCAGATTTGGAACAGTTTCTGGCG
This sequence comes from Saposhnikovia divaricata, assembly GCA_036435485.1. NCBI lineage: Eukaryota > Viridiplantae > Streptophyta > Magnoliopsida > Apiales > Apiaceae > Saposhnikovia > Saposhnikovia divaricata. The sequence continues at coordinate 58,913,611 of CM071595.1, read as the reverse complement.
GCACAGTTTCACCATAGCGCGGTCGCGCTGTATACATTCTGTTTCTGCAGACTTTTTGCTAGGGCCTATTTCTCCACGCACCGTTTTACATCACGACCGGCTTCTGTTCCAAAAGCAACAAACACCATAAACACCTGCAAAAACTATATTCCTGCACAAACTCCACAAAACATGTTAAACCACACAAATACTCGAGAATTCAGCGATCAATTCAAGCCAAAATAGAATGATCCAAATGGATAAAAATCCACTTATCACACCCCCAAACTTGAACCGATGCTTGTCCTCAAGCATAAACAGATACAAATATATACAACTAATTAGTACCACTTCCGTAGGTGATCACGGATGCATTTAGCATATGCAACAAGCCCTTTAAACCCCTAGGCAGCCCTAGTGGACGAGTAAGGTCTCGTGAGGGCCTATAGTGAATGTACCCACAAAATCCAACTGACACAAACTACACAAACAATGCAATGCATGAATGAATGCAACTAAATATGAATGCAAAGGATCCCCTCAAACTAACCAACACCACTTAGCAAGCAAATATCTCCATGAATGCAATCAATCCAAACAGAGCTCGACTAAATTCCGGTATACTAACAATACATGATCAGAACGTGCATGTGTGCAATGCTCGACAGATATACTCCCAAACCGAATCAAAATCATACATATTCTTTTCCAAGACAATCACAGGGTTATAAATAGAATGAACGTTAAACTCAAGATCACTTCAGATACACCTCTATACTCCTCTAAAGTAGACAGAAATTCATGCTTTATTATGACTCAAACACAATATGTACACAACACACATGCTTATTTGATCGTGCAATGGATGAGACCCCTAAAGGCTTATACAATAATACCCATGTAGCGAACGTTGGGTTAGTGGATCCCAGACTATAAAAGCCTTAGGTCACTAGGCACAAAGTCCCCAAGAACTTAATTGCTCGAGTATTAAAGAGCTCACCCTGATCAATTCTGCATACTCAGATTCTCACAACCTCTTTTTTTTTTTTTTCTTTTTTTCTTTTTCTTTTTTTTTCTTGCATTTTTTTTCTCCTTTTTTTTTCACATGGAATCTGGAATTAGAATTCTCAATTCCAACCCTAGACTACTCATAAACATGAGCCGGCTACTAGCCATTTGACGCCTAGCCAACAAACACAAACACAAACATATTAGCATGAAATTTCTGTTTTCCCCCAAACTTGTATTTTGGTGTTCCTTAATCATCAAGAGAATAAAGCAAATTCTATCGATAAACAAGTGATTAAATCCTAAATCCAAACAAGCATGACGCAACCTAGTCCAAGAGCAAACGACGAGACTGTGTAAAAATTTTATTCATGAAACATGCATGTCAATTTCAACAAAATTTAAAATCAGCCCTCTGTTCATCCTTTTCACACCCACATCAACATCTACCTACCTTATGGCATCAGCTTATTATAAGGGATCATGAAAAATGCATGTAATGCAACTATATGAACTCACATACAAAACTCGACACACATGCAAACAGAATGCTCTATATGACAGGTATCATGCACGAAACTAAACTACACATACAAATATGATGCAATATGAATTCCTACATGCCACAAATATATCACAACAACTACTAATTCCCAAATCCACCCCCAAACTTGAAATTTCCAATGCCCTCATTGGAAGCAAATAAGGGAAAAGTAGAAACATACCTACTGACCACCTGGACCACCCTCCCGAGGAGGAGAATCCGGCGGAGGATAGACTCCATGTGCCCCAAAAACAGGCCAATCCACCTGCACTCCACTGGCAGCAAAAGCAGTGCCCAGCGCCTGAGTCAACTCCTGTGCAAAACGGCTCTGAGAATCATACATAGCATCCATGCGGCGCATCAACCGTCTATACTGAGAGGCAACAGGAACATCCTCAGGAACCTATGGTGGTGGAACAGCACCAGCAACCTGATAACCCAAACCCCTAGGATGTGGAACGCCGCCCGGCCACTCCACCATCCTCGCAATAGTCCCAGAATCAATAGCACCACTCGGCAACTGTATCGGCTCATCCTCAGCCCATCTCACTCCCACCGCCATACACAAACCAGTAACCACCGAACCATATGGAATCCCCCCTGTAGTACTAGCTCTCAAAAACCTCAAGATATTTTGGTTAATCATATAACCAATGTCAATATAAAAACCATTCAGAATCGCCCACAGCAAAATACCTCTCTCCACATTAACCTCGTGCTGATGTGTGGTAGGCAACAAGTTAGCACAGATAAACAAATTCCATGCTCGAGCATACCTGTTCAACGCAGAAGTAGGGAAATGCAAGTGCTCATTACTCCCTGGCTTCATCTTCCACACAGTACCAGGCACACACAACCTAGTCACAATAGCATCCAAGTCAACTTCTGTCCTGGACTTAAAAGTCCAATCCTCAGCACCTGCAGGTCTGGCAGGCAAAGCAAGCAAACGGCTGATGGCAGGCGGTGTGTAGTCCACTGTCAAACCCCTAACCACCGAATAACCATTCCGTTCAGCCTTCGCATTCGCATAGAACTCGCGAACAATAGACAACGGAATATCCATAGCCAACTGACAAATAGGCTCCCAACCTCGCAACTGAATCATCGCCACCAGATCTCCATCAGACGGACCAGCTAAAAACATCCTATCTTTGATTACCGTCTTTGACATCAACCTGTTATACTCCGTCCGGGCCTCCACAGAAACAAACTTTTCCCCGGGTCCCTCCGAACTAGAATCGGAATCAGATGAATGATGTCCACTAGAACCACCAGCAAAACGAGTCCTTTTCGGAGCCATAACACAATCTCAAACAAGCAGAAAATATGAACAAATAGCAACCCACAACAACCTCACAACACTTATCCCAAAATACGCAACTACAAATCCGAATAATCAAGAATAATCAAGAAATTACCCACAACGAATCTGTAGGAGAAGTAACACTGCGAATCCAGCCTCCAATCGATGAAAGAACACGAATTCCAAAGCTCCAAAATTGTGGTTTTAGGGTTTATGGGTGTATGTATGTATATGTATATAAGAGATGTATAAAAATTTTGGGTGAGATATAGGGTATGATTAACCACGAAATTGGGAATTATAAACTGATCAGAAGTGTTTTTGGGCTGGGTTTAGGGGTGGAAATCGGAATTTGGGCTGAAAAAACTGCTCCGAAAATCTCTCTGCAATTCCAGGATTCGACCTAGCGCGGTCGCGCTATATATGTACTGTAAGGCAGCGCGGTCGCGCTGTCCCAATTTATTTATTTATTTTTTTTTTTTTATTTTTTTTTTTAAATGAAGATACAAATATACAATAATAATGATATCACATGGGTTGCCTCCCACGAAGCGCTCGTTTAACGTCATTAGCTTGACGTGCTGCTCGGTCGTTACGTTTCTGCCAAATCCACGGAATCTGTTTCACGAACCACTGGATCACCTGTAAAATAATGTTTCAACCGCTGACCATTCACCTTGAACGCCAAATCAGGTGACTTTTCAAAAATCTCAACGGCTCCATGCGGAAATACGGTTTTAACAGTGAACGGCCCTGACCACCTTGACTTAAGCTTCCCAGGAAAAAGCTTGAGGCGCGAATTAAACAACAAAACCAACTGACCAGGCACAAAGACCTTAGGAATCAACTTCTTATCATGCCACCTCTTCACCTTCTCCTTATAAATCTTGTGGTTCTCATACGCCTGAGATCGAAATTCCTCTAACTCATTCAACTGCAATAACCGTTTCTCACCAGCTGCTCTAATATCAAGATTCAACTTCTTAATCGCCCAAAAAGCTTTATGTTCCAACTCCACTGGTAGATGACATGCTTTTCCAAAAACTAACTGATACGGAGACATTCCCAAAGGTGTTTTGTAAGCTGTTCTATAGGCCCAAACAGCTTCATCTAACTTCAAGGACCAATCCTTCCTCGACGGATTCACCACCTTTTCTAGAATTCTCTTGATTTCACAATTAGATACCTCCGCTTGACCGTTTGTCTGGGGATGATATGCTGTAGCTACACGATGTGTCACCCTATACTTTGCCAATAATGCAGTGAATTGACGATTACAAAAGTGAGTCCCCTCATCACTAATAATAGCTCGCGGAGTTCCAAAACGCGTAAAGACCTGTTTATGCAGAAAGTTCAGCACCACCTTAGCATCATTGGTTGGTAAGGCCTTCACCTCAACCCACTTAGAGACGTAGTCCACAGCTAGCAAGATGTACTGATTATTACAAGACGAAACAAAGGGTCCCATGAAATCAATACCCCATACATCAAAGATCTCTACCTCAAGGAGCATATTAAGAGGCATCTCATTCCTCCTAGAAATATTACCAACTTTCTGACAGCGATCGCATCTCAAAACAAACTGATGAGCATCCTTAAAAACTGTAGGCCAAAAGAAACCTGCCTGAAGAACACGAGCTGCTGTCTTCTCTCCACCATAATGACCTCCATAAACAGTGGAATGGCAATCTCGCAATACACTTTCAGTCTCGCTATAAGGAATGCAACGTCGAATAATCTGATCAGCACCCTGTTTGAACAAATACGGCTCGTCCCATCGGTACCACTTCACATCATGTAAGAACTTCTTCCTTTGAGCATAAGTTAAATCAGGAGGAATGATGTCACTAACAAGATAGTTCACAAAATCTGCAAACCAAGGCTCTTCCACTTGTACCCCTAAAAGCTGCTCATCTGGAAAAGATTCATTAATCAAAGATTTAGCTTGTGAATTTTTACCCTGGTCTTCCAACCTCGAAAGATGATCTGCTACCTGGTTTTCAGTTCCTTTTCTGTCTTTAATCTCCACATCAAATTCCTGAAGCAATAAGACCCATCGAATCAACCTAGGCTTCGAATCCTTCTTTGTCATCAAATATCTGATAGCCGCATGATCTGTGTAGACAATGACTTTCGTGCCAAGTAAATAGGCTCGAAACTTCTCAAATGCATAAACCACAGCCAAAAGCTCCTTTTTCGTGGTGGTGTAGTTCAACTGTGCGTCATTAAGGGTTTTACTAGCATAGTAAACCACATGAAATATTTTCTCCTTTCTCTGACCAAGAACAGCACCAACGGCATAGTCACTAGCATCACACATTAGCTCGAATGGCTCACTCCAATCTGGTGCAGTAATAACAGGTGTGGTAGTCAACTTCTTCTTCAAAAGCTCGAAAGCATCAAGACAAACTTCATCAAAATTGAAAGGAACATCTTTCTCCAAAAGATTGCACAAGGGTTTAGAGATCTTCGAAAAATCCTTTATGAACCGACGATAGAACCCCGCATGACCAAGAAAGCTACGAATGCCTCTAACAGAGATTGGGGGAGGAAGCTTCTCTATAGTGTCAATTTTTGCTTTGTCCACCTCGAGTCCCTTACTAGAAACCTTGTGCCCAAGAATGATCCCTTCTTGCACCATAAAGTGACATTTTTCCCAATTCAGCAACAGATTAGTCTCCACACATCTCTTCAAAACCAGACCAAGATTATGTAAGCACTCGTCATATGAAGAACCAAACACTGAGAAATCATCCATGAAAACTTCCACATTGATACCAATCATGTCTGAAAAGATAGCCATCATACACCTCTGAAAAGTGGCTGGAGCGCCACACAGTCCGAACGGAACTCGTCTGAATGCAAAGGTGCCAAAGGGACATGTGAATGTAGTCTTCTCTTGATCCTCAGGTGCAATGCAAATCTGATTATATCCAGAATATCCATCAAGAAGACAATAGTACTCGTGGCCTGCCAACCTGTCTAACATCTGATCCACAAACGGAAGAGGAAAGTGGTCTTTTCTCGTGGCTTTGTTCAACTTGCGATAGTCCATGCAAACTCTCCACCCTGTAACAGTGCGTGTAGGGATGAGCTCATTCTTCTCATTTGCAACAACTGTCATACCCCCCTTCTTTGGCACACACTGTACCGGACTCACCCAAGAACTGTCTGAAATAGTGTAGATAATACCAGCATCAAGCCACTTCAAGATTTCCTTCTTCACCACTTCCTTCATAATAGGATTGAGACGATGCTGTTGCTCCACAGTAGGCTTGCAATTCTCCTCTAGCAGAATTTTATGCATGCAATACGAAGGACTGATGCCTTTGATGTCTGCTATAGTCCATCCAATAGCTGTCTTGAACTGTCTCAGTATCCTCAAAAGCTTCTCCTCTTCACTATCTGTCAAGTTAGCGGCAATGATAACAGGCAAAGTAGATGCTTCTCCCAAAAAGGCATACCTCAAATGCTCTGGTAGCTGTTTAAGCTCAAGTGTAGGAGCTTCCTCAATAGATGGTTTGAGACGACTTTGTGACTTTTTAAGCTCCTCCAGCCCAAGTGACTCAACTGGCACTTCAAAATTCTTTCTCCACGGAATTGCCCTTAACTGCTGAATTTGCTCTTCTCTGTCTTCATCTTCAACTACAGAATCTCCTAACAAAGCTCTCTCTAATGGATCAGCCAACAGTAACTGATCAAAGTTCAACTTCACTGACGATTCCACCAAGTCTACCTGACAACATTCCTCATCATCTTAAGGTAGCTTCATTGCATTGAAAACATTGAAGGTAACATCCTGATCTTGCACCCGCATCGTAAGCTCCCCCTTCTGAACATCAATCAAGGTACGGCCCGTAGCTAGAAAAGGTCGCCCTAAGATGATAGGAATCTTCTTATCTTCTTCAAAATCAAGAATCACAAAATCTGCTGGAAAGATGAGTTTATCAACCTTGACCAAAACATCCTCAACGATAGCCCTCGGATATGTAATAGAACGATCAGCTAACTGTAGAGAGATGTTGGTAGGTTTAGGATCTGGAAGACCAAGCTGCATGAAAACTGACAATGGCATGAGATTGATACTAGCGCCCAAATCACACAAACACTTGCTGAAAGACAAATTCCCAATGGTGCACGGAATAGTGAAACTGCCTGGATCCTTTAGCTTCGGTGGTAGCTTCTGCTTTAAAACGGCACTGCACTCTTCTGTTAATGCTACTGTATCCAATTCTTCAAGTTTCAACTTCTTTGAGAGAATACCTTTCATAAACCTTGCATAGCTCGGCATCTGCTCCAATGCTTCAGCAAAAGGGATATTGATTTGAAGCTTTTTGAATACCTCCAGAAACTTGCCAAACTGTCTGTCATTCTTCTGCTTCTTCAATCTACCAGGATATGGAGGAGGAGGAAAGATTTTCACGTTCTCTGTAGACTGCTTTGGAGAAACTTCCTTAGCAGAATTTTTAGGATTCTCCACCTCGCTAACCAACTGCTCAGCTATTCTATCAATCTGGACTTGCTCCTTATCTGCAGTAGGTGCCACATGTTGCTCTTGAACTTCTTCTTCTTCAATGGCTGAATTTTGATTACCCGTCACCTTACCCGATCTCAAAGTAACTGATTTGACATGCTTTTTGGTTTCCCTTTTGCCTGGATTGGCTTCAGTGTCACTCGGAAGAACTCCAGATGGTCTGTTCAACAGAGCACTAGCAAGCTGCCCGATCTGACTTTCCATGATCTTCATAGATGCCCCCTGACTTTTTACTATCATCCTCAACTCCTCAAGCTCAGCTTTTTCATTAGAAGATTGACCAGCATTCCCCTGAGATTGTTGCTGGAAACCTGGAGGCTGAAACTGTTGTCTGGGCTGGTACTGCTGCTGAAATCCTTGATTGAATTGCCTAGCTCCGAATTGCTGTTGCTGCTGATTACCACCTTGATTGTTACTCCAACTGAAATTTGGATGGTTGCGGTTATTCGGATGATAGGTGGCTGGAACTGGCTGTTGTGGCCTCTGGAAGTTACTCACAAATTGTGCCGATTCAGAAGATATGGCACATTGAGTTGTATCATGTGCTCCAATCGATGAAAGAACACGAATTCCAAAGCTCCAAAATTGTGGTTTTAGGATTTATGGGTGTATGTATGTATATGTATATAAGAGATGTATAAAAATTTTGGGTGAGATATAGGGTATGATTAACCACGAAATTGGGAATTATAAACTGATCAGAAGTGTTTTTGGGCTGGGTTTAGGGGTGGAAATCGGAATTTGGGCTGAAAAAACTGCTCCGAAAATCTCTCTGCAATTCCAGGATTCGACCTAGCGCGGTCGCGCTATATATGTACTGTAAGGCAGCGCGGTCGCGCTGTCCCAATTTATTTTTTATTTTATTTTATTTATTTATTTTTTTTTTAAATGAATATACAAATATACAATAATAATGATATCACATGGGTTGCCTCCCACGAAGCGCTCGTTTAACGTCATTAGCTTGACGTGCTGCTCGGTCGTTACGTTTCTGCCAAATCCACGGAATCTGTTTCACGAACCACTGGATCACCTGTAAAATAATGTTTCAACCGCTGACCATTCACCTTGAACGCCAAATCAGGTGACTTTTCAAAAATCTCAACGGCTCCATGCGGAAATACGGTTTTAACAGTGAACGGCCCTGACCACCTTGACTTAAGCTTCCCAGGAAAAAGCTTGAGGCGCGAATTAAACAACAAAACCAACTGACCAGGCACAAAGACCTTAGGAATCAACTTCTTATCATGCCACCTCTTCACCTTCTCCTTATAAATCTTGTGGTTCTCATACGCCTGAGATCGAAATTCCTCTAACTCATTCAACTGCAATAACCGTTTCTCACCAGCTGCTCTAATATCAAGATTCAACTTCTTAATCGCCCAAAAAGCTTTATGTTCCAACTCCACTGGTAGATGACATGCTTTTCCAAAAACTAACTGATACGGAGACATTCCCAAAGGTGTTTTGTAAGCTGTTCTATAGGCCCAAACAGCTTCATCTAACTTCAAGGACCAATCCTTCCTCGACGGATTCACCACCTTTTCTAGAATTCTCTTGATTTCACGATTAGATACCTCCGCTTGACCGTTTGTCTGGGGATGATATGCTGTAGCAACACGATGTGTCACCCTATACTTTGCCAACAATGCAGTGAATTGACGATTACAAAAGTGAGTCCCCTCATCACTAATAATAGCTCGCGGAGTTCCAAAACGCGTAAAGACCTGTTTATGCAGAAAGTTCAGCACCACCTTAGCATCATTGGTTGGTAAGGCCTTCACCTCAACCCACTTAGAGACGTAGTCCACAGCTAGCAAGATGTACTGATTATTACAAGACGAAACAAAGGGTCCCATGAAATCAATACCCCATACATCAAAGATCTCTACCTCAAGGAGCATATTAAGAGGCATCTCATTCCTCCTAGAAATATTACCAACTTTCTGACAGCGATCGCATCTCAAAACAAACTGATGAGCATCCTTAAAAACTGTAGGCCAAAAGAAACCTGCCTGAAGAACACGAGCTGCTGTCTTCTCTCCACCATAATGACCTCCATAAACAGTGGAATGGCAATCTCGCAATACACTTTCAGTCTCGCTATAAGGAATGCAACGTCGAATAATCTGATCAGCACCCTGTTTGAACAAATACGGCTCGTCCCATCGGTACCACTTCACATCATGTAAGAACTTCTTCCTTTGAGCATAAGTTAAATCAGGAGGGATGATGTCACTAACAAGATAGTTCACAAAATCTGCAAACCAAGGCTCTTCCACTTGTACCCCTAAAAGCTGCTCATCTGGAAAAGATTTATTAATCAAAGAATTAGCCTGTGAATTTTTACCCTGGTCTTCCAACCTCGAAAGATGATCTGCTACCTGGTTTTCAGTTCCTTTTCTGTCTTTAATCTCCACATCAAATTCCTGAAGCAATAAGACCCATCGAATCAACCTAGGCTTCGAATCCTTCTTTGTCATCAAATATCTGATAGCCGCATGATCTGTGTAGACAATGACTTTCGTGCCAAGTAAATAGGCTCGAAACTTCTCAAATGCATAAACCACAGCCAAAAGCTCCTTTTCCGTGGTGGTGTAGTTCAACTGTGCGTCATTAAGGGTTTTACTAGCATAGTAAACCACATGAAATATTTTCTCCTTTCTCTGACCAAGAACAGCACCAACGGCATATTCACTAGCATCACACATTAGCTCGAATGGCTCACTCCAATCTGGTGCAGTAATAACAGGTGTGGTAGTCAACTTCTTCTTCAAAAGCTCGAAAGCATCAAGACAAACTTCATCAAAATTGAAAGGAACATCTTTCTCCAAAAGATTGCACAAGGGTTTAGAGATCTTCGAAAAATCCTTTATGAACCGACGATAGAACCCCGCATGACCAAGAAAGCTGCGAATTCCTCTAACAGAGATTGGGGGAGGAAGCTTCTCTATAGTGTCAATTTTTGCTTTGTCCACCTCGAGTCCCTTACTAGAAACCTTGTGCCCAAGAATGATCCCTTCTTGCACCATAAAGTGACATTTTTCCCAATTCAGCAACAGATTAGTCTCCACACATCTCTTCAAAACCAGACCAAGATTATGTAAGCACTCGTCATATGAAGAACCAAACACTGAGAAATCATCCATGAAAACTTCCACATTGATACCAATCATGTCTGAAAAGATAGCCATCATACACCTCTGAAAAGTGGCTGGAGCGCCACACAGTCCGAACGGAACTCGTCTGAATGCAAAGGTGCCAAAGGGACATGTGAATGTAGTCTTCTCTTGATCCTCAGGTGCAATGCAAATATGATTATATCTAGAATATCCATCAAGAAGACAATAGTACTCGTGGCCTGCCAACCTGTCTAACATCTGATCCACAAACGGAAGAGGAAAGTGGTCTTTTCTCGTGGCTTTGTTCAACTTGCGATAGTCCATGCAAACTCTCCACCCTGTAACAGTGCGTGTAGGGATGAGCTCGTTCTTCTCATTAGCAACAACTGTCATACCCCCCTTCTTCGGCACACACTGTACCGGACTCACCCAAGAACTGTCTGAAATAGGGTAGATAATACCAGCATCAAGCCACTTCAAGATTTCCTTCTTCACCACTTCCTTCATAATAGGATTGAGACGACGCTGTTGCTCCACAGTAGGCTTGCAATTCTCCTCTAGCAGAATTTTATGCATGCAATACGAAGGACTGATGCCTTTGATGTCTGCTATAGTCCATCCAATAGCTGTCTTGAACTGTCTCAGTATCCTCAAGAGCTTCTCCTCTTCACTATCTGTCAAGTTAGCGGCAATGATAACAGGCAAAGTAGATGCTTCTCCCAAAAAGGCATACCTCAAATGCTCTGGTAGCTGTTTAAGCTCAAGTGTAGGAGCTTCCTCAATAGATGGTTTGAGACGACTTTGTGACTTTTTAAGCTCCTCCAGCCCAAGTGACTCAACTGGCACTTCAAAATTCTTTCTCCACGGAATTGCCCTTAACTGCTGAATTTGCTCTTCTCTGTCTTCATCTTCAACTACAGAATCTCCTAACAAAGCTCTCTCTAATGGATCAGCCAACAGTAACTGATCAAAGTTCAACTTTACTGACGACTCCACCAAGTCCACCTGACAACATTCCTCATCATCTGAAGGTAGCTTCATTGCATTGAAAACATTGAAGGTAACATCCTGATCTTGCACCCGCATCGTAAGCTCCCCCTTCTGAACATCAATCAAGGTACGGCCCGTAGCTAGAAAAGGTCGTCCTAAGATGATAGGAATCTTCTTATCTTCTTCAAAATCAAGAATCACAAAATCTGCTGGAAAGATGAGTTTATCAGCCTTGACCAAAACATCCTCAACGATACCCCTCGGATATGTAATAGAACGATCAGCTAACTGTAGAGAGATGTTGGTAGGTTTAGGATCTGGAAGACCAAGCTGCATGAAAACTGACAATGGCATGAGATTGATACTAGCACCCAAATCACACAAACACTTGCTGAAAGACAAATTCCCAATGGTGCACGGAATAGTGAAACTGCCTGGATCCTTTAGCTTCGGTGGTAGCTTCTGCTGTAAAACGGCACTGCACTCTTCTGTTAATGCTACTGTATCCAATTCTTCAAGTTTCAACTTCTTTGAGAGAATACCTTTCATAAACCTTGCATAGCTCGGCATCTGCTCCAATGCTTCAGCAAAAGGGATATTGATTTGAAGCTTTTTGAATACCTCCAGAAACTTGCCAAACTGTCTGTCATTCTTCTGCTTCTTCAATCTACCAGGATATGGAGGAGGGGGAAAGATTTTCACGTTCTCTGTAGACTGCTTTGGAAAAACTTCCTTAGCAGAATTTTTAGGATTCTCCACCTCACTAACCAACTGCTCAGCTACTCTATCAGTCTGGACTTGCTCCTTATCTGCAGTAGGTGCCACATGTTGCTCTTGAACTTCTTCTTCTTCAATGGCTGAATTTTGATTACCCGTCACCTTACCCGATCTCAAAGTAACTGATTTGACATGCTCTTTGGTTTCCCTCTTGCCTGGATTGGCTTCAGTGTCACTCGGAAGAACTCCAGATGGTCTGTTCAACAGAGTACTAGCAAGCTGCCCGATCTGACTTTCCATGATCTTCATAGATGCCCCCTGACTTTTTACTATCATCCTCAACTCCTCAAGCTCAGCTTTTTCATTAGAAGATTGACCAGCATTCCCCTGAGATTGTTGTTGGAAACCTGGAGGCTGAAACTGTTGTCTGGGCTGGTACTGCTGCTGAAATCCTTGATTGAATTGCCTAGCTCCGAATTGTTGTTGCTGCTGATTACCACCTTGATTGTTACTCCAACTGAAATTTGGATGGTTGCGGTTATTCGGATGATAGGTGGCTGGAACTGGCTGTTGTGGCCTCTGGAAGTTACTCACAAATTGTGCCGATTCAGAAGATATGGCATATTGAGTTGTATCATGTGCGCCCGCACATAACTCACAAACACTAGCTACCTGCTGAACTCCCATATTAGCCAAAGAATCGACCTTCATTGACAAGGCCTTCAACTGAGCTGCAATGGCTGTAGCTGTATCAATTTCAAGAACACCTGCTACCTTGCCTTGAGATAACCTCCCTGTAGGATTCTGATATTCATTAGCAGCCATCATCTCGATCAATTCATAAGCTTCTTCATAACTCTTGGCCCACAAAGCTCCACCTGATGCTGCATCTAGCATAGGTCTCGACTGTGCACCCAACCCATTATAAAAACAATTGATTATCATCCAATCAGGCATCCCATGATGTGGACACTTCCTTAGCATCTCCTTATATCTCTCCCAAGCCTCGCATAGAGATTCTCCAGACTGCTGTGAAAACTGAGTGATAGCATTCCGGATAGCTGCTGTCTTCGCCATGGGAAAGAATTTGGTGAGAAATTTCTGTGCAAGATCTTCCCATGTAGTGATAGAACCTGCTGGTAAAGAGTGTAACCAACTTTTCGCCTTGTCCCTCAGAGAGAATGGAAATAGCCTTAACTTAACAGCATCCTCAGACACCCCGTTGGTTCTGAAGGTATCACAGATCTCTATGAAATCTCGAATATGCATGTTGGGATCTTCGGTAGGAGCACCCCCAAACTGAACTGAGTTCTGGACCATCTGTATAGTGCTAGGCTTGATCTCGAAGGTATTAGCTGCGATTGCTGGTCTGACAATACTCGATGCAATGTCATTGATCTTTGGCTGCGAGAAATCCTTAAGAGCCTTAGTTGCTGCTGCTGCTGCTGGTTCTCCCATATTTTCTACAACTTGAATCACTGGAACTTCTGTTTCTGTTTCTTCTTTATTTTCCAGCTTCTCCTTATTCGCTTGAGAACGCGTTCGCATACACGCTCAAGTACCTAAGAACACAAAACAACACAAAAACTATTAGTAACCGATCCGAGTCAATGAACTTTAACGACCACTGATGTCAAGCACATAAACTATAACAAATCCCCGGCAGCGGCGCCAAAAACTTGTTAGCACAAAATCACGCAAGCGTACGTGTTCACAAGTAATATAGAATGAAGTAGAGTTCGTTCCCACAGAGATTGTATAATTTAGTTCTTGTACCTAAGCATCAATGTAAGATTATCGTTCAATGCTAAGACAATAAGCAAATTGGTTTTGATTATCTAAAATTAACTAATAAGAATTAATTAACAACTAAATTAATAACTAATTGATTTCAAATTACTTATGAGATGGAAAACATGGGATCCTAACTTCAATACAAACTTCCTTTAGAGATCATGCCCTTTTATCAACACATGTGGTGGTTACGATAACTAATCGGACAACACGAAATAAGTATACGCTACCTTTCAGTACACGCACACCAATCTACACAATATCCACAAAAGATAGAAATCATGCAGGCACCAGTTATGCTTAGACCCTATATGTCTATAGAATTTGAAAGCATAATGGTTGAAGATCAAGTATCCATAAGATTACATAAGGTAGCATGAGACGGTTAGAAACACACCACAAACATGAATAACATTCATGGACTTATGCTAGCATGGCAAGTTCTAAATCAAAAGATTCACTGTCGCTTCACTTAAGATTAACAAGATAGATGTTAGCTACGCATCTATATGAATTAAATACAACCATGCAAGGATATCGTAAATTCACCACACATATATCAAGTTAGGCAATCAACATCTAAATTCCGTAAGTAAATCCGCTAGGACCCCATGAAGGCGATTAGTTCATAATCGAACCGTTCGTCATCATGGAGTTTGATGAAAACATGATAAAGATGAAGAGAATAATAATGAATAAACCAATGTTAACAAAGTTATGGAACAAAATCGAGTAATGCTCAAGCATCCAAAAGATACGCCTAGTAAGAATACAAGAAAACTATGTCTAGATCTTCTTGTTGTCACGATCCTCGCCTTGGCTTCTCAATCTCGTGCTAGAAAGTGTGTATGTAATGTGAAGTAATCTGATTTCTGGTGTTGGTGTGTCCAATCTGACCCCCAAGCATGTGTATTTATAGCTCAATATTGCCTCTTCTCCAAACAATTGCCATTCTTGAGTAGGAATTGAATTTGACAATTTCCATCTTTAAATATGATATAGATTGCAACTTCCCTTGTCAAATAAGGCTTCTGGACTATTCCCACCGTCCAAGAATAATTCCATGACGAATAGGAGAAGAAAACGGCAACTTTCCTCTTTGAAATCAGATTTAGAACAGTTTCTGGCGGCACAGTTTCACCATAGCGCGGTCGCGCTGTCCTGTAATGCAAATCTGGCGCGGTCGCGCTCCCTCAATTCTGACAATTCACTTAGCGCGGTCGCGCTCTCTTCCAGTAATAACATAGCGCGGTCGCGCTGTGTACATTCTGTTTCTGCAGACTTTTTGCTAGGGCCTATTTCTCCACGCACCGTTTTACATCACGACCGGCTTCTGTTCCAAAAGCAACAAACACCATAAACACCTGCAAAGACTATATTCCTGCACAAACTCCACAAAACATGTTAAACCACACAAATACTTGAGAATTCAGCAATCAATTCAAGCCAAAATAGAATGATCCAAATGGATAAAAATCCACTTATCACACCCCCAAACTTGAACCGATGCTTGTCCTCAAGCATAAACAGATACAAATATATACAACTAATTAGTACCACTTCCGTAGGTGATCACGGATGCATTTAGCATATGCAACAAGCCCTTTAAACCCCTAGGCAGCCCTAGTGGACGAGTAAGGTCTCGTGAGGGCCTATAGTGAATGTACCCACAAAATCCAACTGACACGAACGACACAAACAATGCAATGCATGAATGAATGCAACTAAATATGAATGCAAAGGATCCCCTCAAACTAACCAACACCACTTAGCAAGCAAATATCTCCATGAATGCAATCAATCCAAACAGAGCTCGACTAAATTCCGGTATACTAACAATACATGATCAGAACGTGCATGTGTGCAATGCTCGACAGATATACTCCCAAACCGAATCAAAATCATACATATTCTTTTCCAAGACAATCACAGGGTTATAAATAGAATGAACGTTAAACTCAAGATCACTTCAGATACACCTCTATACTCCTCTAAAGTAGACAGAAATTCATGCTTTAT
Source organism: Saposhnikovia divaricata (assembly GCA_036435485.1). NCBI lineage: Eukaryota > Viridiplantae > Streptophyta > Magnoliopsida > Apiales > Apiaceae > Saposhnikovia > Saposhnikovia divaricata. The sequence goes on along the minus strand of CM071595.1, from coordinate 58,897,601 downwards.
TATGACTCAAACACAATATGTACACAACACACATGCTTATTTGATCGTGCAATGGATGAGACCCCTAAAGGCTTATACAATAATACCCATGTAGCGAGCGTTGGGTTAGTGGATCCCAGACTATAAAAGCCTTAGGTCACTAGGCACAAAGTCCCCAAGAACTTAATTGCTCGAGTATTAAAGAGCTCACCCTGATCAATTCTGCATACTCAGATTCTCACAACCTCTTTTTTTTTTTTCTTTTTTTCTTTTTCTTCTTTTTTTTTTTCTTTTTTTTTCTTGCATTTTTTTTCTCCTTTTTTTTTCACATGGAATCTGGAATGAGAATTCTCAATTCCAACCCTAGACTACTCATAAACATGAGCCGGCTACTAGCCATTTGACGCCTAGCCAACAAACACAAACACAAACATATTAGCATGAAATTTCTGTTTTCCCCCAAACTTGTATTTTGGTGTTCCTTAATCATCAAGAGAATAAAGCAAATTCTATCGATAAACAAGTGATTAAATCCTAAATCCAAACAAGCATGACGCAACCTAGTCCAAGAGCAAACGACGAGACTGTGTAAAAATTTTATTCATGAAACATGCATGTCAATTTCAACAAAATTTAAAATCAGCCCTCTGTTCATCCTTTTCACACCCACATCAACATCTACCTACCTTATGGCATCAGCTTATTATAAGGGATCATGAAAAATGCATGTAATGCAACTATATGAACTCACATACTAAACTCGACACACATGCAAACAGAATGCTCTATATGACAGGTATCATGCATGAAACTAAACTACACATACAAATATGATGCAATATGAATTCCTACATGCCACAAATATATCACAACAACTACTAATTCCCAAATCCACCCCCAAACTTGAAATTTCCAATGCCCTCATTGGAAGTAAATAAGGGAAAAGTAGAAACATACCTACTGACCACCTGGACCACCCTCCTGAGGAGGAGAATCCGGCGGAGGATAGACTCCATGTGCCCCAAAAACAGGCCAATCCACCTGCACTCCACTGGCAGCAAAAGCAGTGCCCAGCGCCTGAGTCAACTCCTGTGCAAAACGGCTCTGAGAATCATACATAGCATCCATGCGGCGCATCAACCGTCTATACTGAGAGGCAACAGGAACATCCTCAGGAACCTGTGGTGGTGGAACAGCACCAGCAACCTGATAACCCAAACCCCTAGGATGTGGAACGCCGCCCGGCCACTCCACCATCCTCGCAATAGTCCCAGAATCAATAGCACCACTCGGCAACTGTATTGGCTCATCCTCAGCCCATCTCACTCCCACCGCCATACACAAACCAGTAACCACCGAACCATATGGAATCCCCCCTGTAGTACTAGCTCTCAAAAACCTCAAGATATTTTGGTTAATCATATAACCAATGTCAATATAAAAACCATTCAGAATCGCCCACAGCAAAATACCTCTCTCCACATTAACCTCGTGCTGATGTGTGGTAGGCAACAAGTTAGCACAGATAAACAAATTCCATGCTCGAGCATACCTGTTCAACGCAGAAGTAGGGAAATGCAAGTGCTCATTACTCCCTGGCTTCATCTTCCACACAGTACCAGGCACACACAACCTAGTCACAATAGCATCCAAGTCAACTTCTGTCCTGGACTTAAAAGTCCAATCCTCAGCACCTGCAGGTCTGGCAGGCAAAGCAAGCAAACGGCTGATGGCAGGCGGTGTGTAGTCCACTGTCAAACCCCAAACCACCGAATAACCATTCCGTTCAGCCTTCGCATTCGCATAGAACTCGCGAACAATAGACAACGGAATATCCATAGCCAACTGACAAATAGGCTCCCAACCTCGCAACTGAATCATCGCCACCAGATCTCCATCAGACGGACCAGCTAAAAACATCCTATCTTTGATTACCGTCTTTGACATCAACCTGTTATACTCCGTCCGGGCCTCCACAGAAACAAACTTTTCCCCGGGTCCCTCCGAACTAGAATCGGAATCAGATGAATGATGTCCACTAGAACCACCAGCAAAACGAGTCCTTTTCGGAGCCATAACGCAATCTCAAACAAGCAGAAAATATGAACAAATAGCAACCCACAACAACCTCACAACACTTATCCCAAAATACGCAACTACAAATCCGAATAATCAAGAATAATCAAGAAATTACCCACAACGAATCTGTAGGAGAAGTAACACTGCGAATCCAGCCTCCAATCGAGCTAATATATGTACTGTAAGGCAGCGCGGTCGCGCTGTCCCAATTTATTTTTTATTTTTTATTTATTTTTTTTTTTTAAATGAAGATACAAATATACAATAATAATGATATCATATGGGTTAGTGGATTTTGTCCTAACTTCAATACAAACTTCCTTTAGAGATCATGCCCTTTTATCAATACATGTGGTGGTTACGATAACTAATCGGACAACACGAAATAAGTATACGTTACCTTTCAGTACACGCACACCAATCTACACAATATCCACATAAGATAGAAATCATGCAGGCACCAATTATGCTTAGACCCTATATGTCTATAGAATTTGAAAACATAATGGTTGAAGATCAAGTATCCATAAGATTACATAAGGTAGTATGAGACGGTTAGAAACACACCACAAACATGAATAACATTCATGGACTTATGCTAGCATGGCAAGTTCTAAATCTAAAGATCCACTGTCGCTTCACTAAAGATTAACAAGATAGATGTTAGCTACGCATCTATATGAATTAAATACAGCCCTGCAAGGATATCGCAAATTCACCACACATATAACAAGTTAAGCAATCAACATCTAAATTCCATAACTAAATCCGTTAGAATCCCATGACAACGATTAGTTCATAATCGAACCTCTCGTCATCATGGGATCTGATGAAACCATGATAAAAACAAAGTATGAAAAGATACAAATAAAACTAAGTAATTGATATGTAATGGTGTGTGTTTTTTTTCTGTCCCCCAAGATGTGTATTTATAGCCCCAAGTGTCCTCTTCTCCAAGTAATTGCCTTCTTTGAGTTGGAATAGAAGATTGGCAAATTCCATCTTTGAATGAAATAGAATTGCAAATTCCATGTATAAATCTGATTCAGGAATGTTCTAGCCGCCCAAAGCAATTACCATACTTAATAGAAGTAGGAATTGTGGCAATTTCCTTGTTGGAATAGAATTCTGCAACTTCTGGAAGTTTTTGTTTTGATTGAAAATTCTCTTCAATAATTCTGGACTCCGGACCACCTTAGAATGATAGAAAATCTCGTTAGCTTCGCGTGGACTGTAAGATCGCCCAAAACGGACTTGTAGAACTCAAGATATGGCCAAAACAAAATCAGAGTTTCTGGCTGATTTTTCACCAGCACCGCGCGCGACCGCGCTACTGTTCACTCCCGCGCTACTGCTCATTCCCGCGTGCCCGCGCCCGAAATTAGTACAAATTAGGCGCGGCCGCGCCCGACTTACTGTTCATTTGCTGATTTTGCTGATTTTGCTCTATTTTCTTCGTTTTAACTCCGATTTTCATTCCGTTTCTTCCGGCTCTCTCGCAATTTGATGTACTATTATTCTTTAAGCTCAAAACCCACCATTTAAGCATGGAAAACATCATCCCACATCCGACTCTTATTCCTGCACAAATTCACTAAAAACACATTAAAAACACCACATACTTGAGTTCAAGTCATCAATTCAAGCCGATACGAAGCATTCCAAGTGGATATAACATCCACTTATCACACCCCCAAACTTAAACCGATGCTTGTCCTCAAGCATAACAATTTTAACTATATACAACTAACTAGTACCACTTCCTTAGGTGATCACGGTTGCATTTGGCATATGCAACAAGCCCTTTAAACCCCTAGGCAGCCCTAGTGGACGAGTAAGGTCTCGTGAGGGCCTATAGTGAATGTACCCACAAAATTCAACTGACACAAATGACACAACAATGCAATGCATGAATGCAACTAATATGAAAATGCAACAATCCCCTTCAAACTAACCAAAACCAACTAGCAAGCAAATATCTTAGAGAATGCAACAAAATCCAAATAGAGCTCGACCAAGTTCCCGTATACTAACAATACATGAATAGAAACGTGCGTGTGTGCAATGCTCATCAGAAATACTCCCAAAACTAGGTCAAAAATCATACATGTTCTTCGTCTAGACACCGCCTGCCATCAGCCGTTTGCTTGCTTTGCCTGCCAGACCTGCAGGTGCTGAGGATTGGACTTTTAAGTCCAGGACAGAAGTTGACTTGGATGCTATTGTGACTAGGTTGTGTGTGCCTGGTACTGTGTGGAAGATGAAGCCAGGGAGTAATGAGCACTTGCATTTCCCTACTTCTGCGTTGAACAGGTATGCTCAAGCATGGAATTTGTTTATCTGTGCTAACTTGTTGCCTACCACACATCAGCACGAGGTTAATGTGGAGAGAGGTATTTTGCTGTGGGCGATTCTGAATGGTTTTTATATTGACATTGGTTATATGATTAACCAAAATATCTTGAGGTTTTTGAGAGCTAGTACTACAGGGGGGATTCCATATGGTTCGGTGGTTACTGGTTTGTGTATGGCGGTGGGAGTGAGATGGGCTGAGGATGAGCCGATACAGTTGCCGAGTGGTGCTATTGATTCTGGGACTATTGCGAGGATGGTGGAGTGGCCGGGCGGCGTTCCACATCCTAGGGGTTTGGGTTATCAGGTTGCTGGTGCTGTTCCACCACCACAGGTTCCTGAGGATGTTCCTGTTGCCTCTCAGTATAGACGGTTGATGCGCCGCATGGATGCTATGTATGATTCTCAGAGCCGTTTTGCACAGGAGTTGACTCAGGCGCTGGGCACTGCTTTTGCTGCCAGTGGAGTGCAGGTGGATTGGCCTGTTTTTGGGGCACATGGAGTCTATCCTCCGCCGGATTCTCCTCCTCAGGAGGGTGGTCCAGGTGGTCAGTAGGTATGTTTCTACTTTTCCCTTATTTGCTTCCAATGAGGGCATTGGAAATTTCAAGTTTTGGGGTGGATTTGGGAATTAGTAGTTGTTGTGATATATTTGTGGCATGTAGGAATTCATATTGCATCATATTTGTATGTGTAGTTTAGTTTCATGCATGATACCTGTCATATAGAGCATTCTGTTTACATGTGTGTCGAGTTTAGTATGTGAGTTCATATAGTTGCATTACATGCATTTTTCATGATCCCTTATAATAAGCTGATGCCATAAGGTAGGTAGATGTTGATGTGGGTGTGAAAAGGATGAACAGAGGGCTGATTTTAAATTTTGTTGAAATTGACATGCATGTTTCATGAATAAAATTTTTACACAGTCTCGTCGTTTGCTCTTGGACTAGGTTGCGTCATGCTTGTTTGGATTTAGGATTTAATCACTTGTTTATCGATAGAATTTGCTTTATTCTCTTGATGATTAAGGAACACCAAAATACAAGTTTGGGGGAAAACAGAAATTTCATGCTAATATGTTTGTGTTTGTGTTTGTTGGCTAGGCGTCAAATGGCTAGTAGCCGGCTCATGTTTATGAGTAGTCTAGGATTGGAATTGAGAATTCTCATTCCAGATTCCATGTGAAAAAAAAAGGAGAAAAAAAATGCAAGAAAAAAAAAGAAGAAAAAAAAAAAAGAAAAAAAAAAAGAGGTTGTGAGAATCTGAGTATGCAGAATTGATCAGGGTGAGCTCTTTAATACTCGAGCAATTAAGTTCTTGGGGACTTTGGGCCTAGTGACCTAAGGCTTTTATAGTCTGGGATCCACTAACCCAACGCTCGCTACATGGGTATTATTGTATAAGCCTTTAGGGGTCTCATCCATTGCACGATCAAATAAGCATGTGTGTTGTGTACATATTGTGTTTGAGTCATAATAAAGCATGAATTTCTGTCTACTTTAGAGGAGTATAGAGGTGTATCTGAAGTGATCTTGAGTTTAACGTTCATTCTATTTATAACCCTGTGATTGTCTTGGAAAAGAATATGTATGATTTTGATTCGGTTTGGGAGTATATCTGTCGAGCATTGCACACATGCACGTTCTGATCATGTATTGTTAGTATACCGGAATTTAGTCGAGCTCTGTTTGGATTGATTGCATTCATGGAGATATTTGCTTGCTAAGTGGTGTTGGTTAGTTTGAGGGGATCCTTTGCATTCATATTTAGTTGCATTCATTCATGCATTGCATTGTTTGTGTCGTTCGTGTCAGTTGGATTTTGTGGGTACATTCACTATAGGCCCTCACGAGACCTTACTCGTCCACTAGGGCTGCCTAGGGGTTTAAAGGGCTTGTTGCATATGCTAAATGCATCCGTGATCACCTACGGAAGTGGTACTAATTAGTTGTATATATTTGTATCTGTTTATGCTTGAGGACAAGCATCGGTTCAAGTTTGGGGGTGTGATAAGTGGATTTTTATCCATTTGGATCATTCTATTTTGGCTTGAATTGATTGCTGAATTCTCGAGTATTTGTGTGGTTTAACATGTTTTGTGGAGTTTGTGCAGGAATATAGTTTTTGCAGGTGTTTATGGTGTTTGTTGCTTTTGGAACAGAAGCCGGTCGTGATGTAAAACGGTGCGTGGAGAAATAGGCCCTAACAAAAAGTCTGCAGAAACAGAATGTATACAGCGCGACCGCGCTATGTTATTACTGGAAGAGAGCGCGACCGCGCTAAGTGAATTGTCAGAATTGAGGGAGCGCGACCGCGCCAGATTTGCATTACAGGACAGCGCGACCGCGCTATGGTGAAACTGTGCCGCCAGAAACTGTTCTAAATCTGATTTCAAAGAGGAAAGTTGCCGTTTTCTTCTCCTATTCGTCATGGAATTATTCTTGGACGGTGGGAATAGTCCAGAAGCCTTATTTGACAAGGGAAGTTGCAATCTATATCATATTTAAAGATGGAAATTGTCAAATTCAATTCCTACTCAAGAACGGCAATTGTTTGGAGAAGAGGCAATATTGAGCTATAAATACACATGCTTGGGGGTCAGATTGGACACACCAACACCAGAGATCAGATTACATCACATTACATACACACTTTCTAGCACGAGATTGAGAAGCCAAGGCGAGGATCGTGACAACAAGAAGATCTAGACATAGTTTTCTTGTATTCTTACTAGGCGTATCTTTTGGATGCTTGAGCATTACTCGATTTTGTTCCATAACTTTGTTAACATTGGTTTATTCATTATTATTCTCTTCATCTTTATCATGTTTTCATCAAACTCCATGATGACGAACGGTTCGATTATGAACTAATCGCCTTCATGGGGTCCTAGCGGATTTACTTACGGAATTTAGATGTTGATTGCCTAACTTGATATATGTGTGGTGAATTTACGATATCCTTGCATGGTTGTATTTAATTCATATAGATGCGTAGCTAACATCTATTTTGTTAATCTTAAGTGAAGCGACAGTGAATCTTTTGATTTAGAACTTGCCATGCTAGCATAAGTCCATGAATGTTATTCATGTTTGTGGTGTGTTTCTAACCGTCTCATGCTACCTTATGTAATCTCATGGATACTTGATCTTCAACCATTATGCTTTCAAATTCTATAGACATATAGGGTCTAAGCATAACTGGTGCCTGCATGATTTCTATATTTTGTGGATATTGTGTAGATTGGTGTGCGTGTACTGAAAGGTAGCGTATACTTATTTCGTGTTGTCCGATTAGTTATCGTAACCACCACATGTGTTGATAAAAGGGCATGATCTCTAAAGGAAGTTTGTATTGAAGTTAGGATCCCATGTTTTTCATCTCATAAGTAATTTGAAATCAATTAGTTATTAATTTAGTTGTTAATTAATTCTTATTATTAAATTTTAGATAATCAAAACCAATTTGCTTATTGTCTTAGCATTGAATGATAATCATACATTGATGCTTAGGTACAAGAACTAAATTATACAATCTCTGTGGGAACGAACTCTACTTCATTCTATATTACTTGTGAACACGTACGCTTGCGTGATTTTGTGCTAACAAGTTTTTGCCAAACCTTAGTAGAACCTCCATTTCCAATCTTTCTTCTACATCCCATCTTAATCGCCTCTTGTGCACTGACAATACAATGCCATACAAAACTAGGATTAACTCCTATCCCTGCATCTAAAAAATCCGTATTAGGGAAATAGCGAGCCTTCATTATTGCATACACTACGAATTATCTTTATTAAGAATCCTCCAACCCTTCTTAGCCAACATAGCCACATTAAAATTCTTCAGATTTTTCATCCCCAAACCACCACCACATTTTGGAACACATAATTTATCCCACGCCATCCAGCTAATTCCTTTACCATTCGCACCTCTCCCCCACCAAAACCCATTCATTAACTTCTCTATAACCTCACATACACCATTTGGAATCGAAAAAAATAGATATCCAGAAATTTGGAATTGTTTGCGCAGCCGATTTCAACAACGTAATCTTACCAGCTCTTGAAATTTCTTTATTCATCCACCCCTGTAATTTATTCCTCACTTGGTCTGTTAAAAAACCAAAAACTTCAGATTTATTCTTTCCAATGTACATAGGCATTCCAAGATACGATCCTGGTTTACTAACCTCACCAACCTCCAAAATTTCACAGAATCTTTCTCTATCTACAGCACTTGTATTCAGACTAAATACAATATTGGATTTTGAATAATTAACAGCTTGCCCTGAAATTCTTTCGTACCTGTTCAATATCACTTTCATTGTATCAGCCTCCATTTTTGATGCCCTGAAGAAGAAGTAACAGTCATCCGCAAACAAAAGATGTGAGACACTTGGCGCTTCTCGAGCAATTTTACACTCATGCAACGAACTAGTAGCCTCATAATTCCTAATAATGGCAGACAATCCTTCTGCACACATAATGTACAAGTAAGGGGAAATAGGATCTCCCTGACGAATCCCTCTCTGAGGTTGAACTTCACCAAACAGCTCCCCATTCTGTAAGAAATTATAGGACACCGTATTAACACAAGTCACTATTCTTCGAATCCACTCCGAGTGAAAGACAAATTTCTTCAACATTTTTTCACCAAAACTCCACTCTAATCGATCATATGCCTTAGAAACATCAATTTTCAATCCAGCAACCCCTGTTTTGCCTTGAGTCTTCCTATGAATAAAATGACTAAACTCAAATGCTATCAATGGGTTATCCGTTAGAAGACGACCTTCAATGAATGCACTTTGATTTTCTGACAAAAGATTTCAAACATGGTTTTAATCTATTAGTCATTACCTTAGACAATATTCTCATAAGCACATTACATAAAGAGATTAGTCTAAAATTTGACATTTGCTTCGGGCACTTTACCTTAGGAATCAAACAAATCAGAGTGCGATTTAATTCACTTGGAAGTTCACCTGTTGATATAAACCTCTGACAAAATCGAACCACATCCTCTCCTACAATATTCCAGTAAGTTTGGAAAAAAGCTGGGTTAAGACCATCAACACCGGGGGACTTCTCTGGATACATTGCAAACACTACTTGCCTTACTTCATCAGCTGAAACAGGCATCATGATTTCAATATTTTGCTCCTCCGACACCTGACAAACTTTTTCTCTATTCCACAAACCTTAATCCACCTCTCCTGCTTTAAATAGCCCTGTAAAATAATCTAAAATCACCCCTTGAATCACAGCATCAGACTCCTGCCACTCACCATTGGCATCTTTCATCCTCTTTATATTATTATGCTCTTTTCTAGTCGAAGCATATTTATGAAAAAAATCGTGTGTTTTTGTCTCCTTCCCGCAACCAGAACTGCTTCGCCCTTTGCTTCCAGTAAATTTCATGTTTTTCCAATAAGCATAAATAATCCCAACGCACTCTATTGTACTGCAAGACTCCATTAGAATCCCTTCTTGATCTAAGCTTCTTCATCTCTTTTCTACAACTCTCTATCTTCGCTTTCATCTCCTTTAATAATCCCCCTCCCCATTCTTCCAACTTAGCACAGCACCTCACCATTTTCTCTACTATATCATCTACGCCCGCCATATTCCAACATTGTTGAATAATATTTCTACACTCATTATCTTTAATCCACATATTCTCAAAACGGACCCTTCTTTCCTTCATTTTATACATCTGTCTATTCAAACAAATACATAAAGGCAAATGATCCGAAGTTGAAACTTCTAAAACTCGAACCTCAGCTGCAGGGAACCAATCTTTCCACTCATTATTAGCCATACCCCTGTCCAAACGCTCATTAACCCACATGCTACTGCCCCTAAATCTCTCCCAAGTAAATTTGTCTCCTACAAAACCAAAGTCAGAAAGCCCACACTCTACCAAAGTCTGATTAAAACCTTCCAGCAAACTCCTCGGTTGATGACGACCCCCTATTTTTTCATCTAGATTTACCATATCATTGAAATCACCAACTATACACCAAGGAAGCACTGATTGTTAAGATAAGTCTATCAATAAATTCCAAAAATCAACTCTCCTACTCCTTTCCGGATAGCCATAGAATCCAGTGTAACGCCATCGACCAACTTGCTCATTAAACACCTCAAAGTCAATATAATTTAACGTACTTGACTTTACCACCACCCCCCCTTCATTCTTCCAGAACAAAGCTAAACCTCCCCCATGACCTAAGGCATCCACTGAGTGATAACCAGCAAAACCAAATGATGTACACATAATTTTATTTTCCTTAACCAAAGTCTCACACAAAAAAATAATACTGGGCCGGACTTGTTTATTGATTTCTTTTAGAAATCTAACTGCTCGTGGGTTGGCCAGCCCACGACAGTTCCACGATAAAAGACTCATAATGCTTGGTGGGCCTGGAGTCCAGAGCCCACCCCTAATCCGTTTTTTGACCCATTCATTGATTGATCCTCAGTAATTAAGTTATCATTATCTCCTACAATTTCTCCCTCTAATATCTCTTCCACACGCTTCCTTTTTGAATCCGCAACCACTAACTCCCTTTCACTAGTTTTGCCTCCCACAAAAATCTCCATTTGATTTTGAATTTGATTTCCACTATCTCCTCTCCCAGATTCTCGCCCTCTAACATTAACCACCTATGTGACTCCGTTGATTTCGCTAACAATGCCATCAATTTCCATGAATTTCGCTGCAACTAATTGCCCTTCTCCATCTTTACTGGTATTTGCTGTTCCAGTAAAACTACTACCCGATGACCATGCCTGACTACCGTCATTGTTATTCCGAATCCACATTGATCCTGCACTCATCTTAGCATTAGCATTCTTCATTGGTGCACGAAGCTAGGCTCCATACGCTCTAGCAACCAACTTGTCCGGATTTGCATAAACAACATTACAATCACGTTCTGAATGCCCAAGTTTACCACATACAAAACAGAACGTACTAAGTCTCTCATATTTAAAATTAATCCAACTGCCCTCTATTCCATCACGCTTTATTTTCATTCTTCTCTTCAGAGGTTTTTCCACATTCATGGCTACTCAAACTCGTACATATGGTTTCCATGCTTCATCAAAATTACGAGGATCAGACTTTACATACTTCCCAATCGATGCTCCAACACTCTTAAGAATATTTTCAGATAAAAAACCTCTCGGAATATCATACACCTGAACCCATATTTCTGTTTCTTTTAACTCCACCATATGAGAATTCTCAGTTGCCTGCAACCGATTAAACACCAATAATGCCTGCTCAAACGACCATGGACCACCATCCACCACTTTATGGAGATCCAACACATGGAAAAAAACAAATGAATAACGAAACCCTCCCAAATCGTGAAACTCCATCCCCTCCTTCGGACTCCATAGTGAGGCCATAACATTTTTCATGGCATTAAAATTAATATTCTTTATTTCTTCTCCGTTAAGAAACGCCCCACCAAAACAAACATTTGTTTTGGCTCTCCCCCTCCTTATTCTCAATTATTATTTCTTCATCGTTCTCGTCCTCAATAACCAGATTAAAATACATTTCTTCTAAAGATTTTCCATTGCTCGCCATTCCTCCACTTAAACAGAAAATAAACTAAGAGAGTGACTGAAGAAAACTTTGACAAAACTGTTAAGAATACCAGACAAAAAACTTGCCAGAGAAAGACCATAATATTCAATCGTATCAAGTTTTTAATCAAGTATAAATTATACTCCCTCCGTCCCAGTGAATTCTATACATTGGGGAACGGGGGCGTGACACGCATTTTAAGGCTCCTAACTACTATAATGACATAACTTATTTTTACAATTTTCTTTTTTTGTATAAAAATAAAACAATCCTATTTTTATACAAAAAAAGAAGATTTTAAAAATAAGTTATGGAACTATACTAATTATGCACCTTAAAATGCGTGTCAGACACTTTAAAAAAAGTGTATAGAAATGAATGGGACAGAGGGAGTACTTGATACTAGTAAATAGTTAATATAAAGAACATGTTGGCAATGGGGACATGGGGGTATAAAAATTCCTCGTATGCTGGAGAAATAATTTGATGGTGAACACTGCGGTGTTTCGGGCCAGATTATGTTAATTAAAATTGAGCCACGGGCCAGATTATGTTAATTAAAATTGAGCCATTATCAGCTGTTAATTGGGCCTCCTGTTAATGTGGGCTGGACTTATGGTATTTTAGGTATAAATTTTAAAAGCATGTTTGGTGTATGAATAGATCCGGTTAAAGGAAATTGGAGTCTCAATTTCAATTATTGATGTTTGGATTGTTTGTTTTATTATATGAAAAATGAAGGAGAATGTTAATAACAGAATTGATTTAAAATTTCCTCAACAACCTGGAAATAAAAAAAGGATTTTAGAAATAACATTTTCCAAAATGAAAGTCTCATTCTCACAAAAGAGGTAATGTATATATTCCCTATTTTTTAGGATTTCATATTATTACCATTTTCAATTTTAGGTACTAAGGAATTAAATTAGTTAATTTTGATAGATTTAAAATTTAATCATATTAGCTTAAAGCCCGTGCGATGCACGGATTTTTTTATTTTAATATTATATAAATTTTTTCATTTATTTAAATTAATTTTTAAAAGATGAATTTTGGAGGCTTACATTATTATATGAGATGATTTGATAATAATTATACAAATGTTATCCGTGATATTTCTAGAAATGGAAGGATTTGAGTTAGAAAATATAGAAAAGATGATAGGTTTTAGTTGAAAAAGGTAATCGATTAATTATTGGTAATTATAAAATTATTATTTTTATTAAATAGATTGCATGTGATATGATTAGAAAAATATAGGATTTAGTTTGAGAAAATTAAAAAGGAAACATGTTATAGGTGAAAAATATAATTGATTAGTTTATAGCAATTATAATTTAATTACCTTATTTACTAAATACAATTGCACGAAATATTTTTAGAAAAGGAGAAATTAATATTGTCCGTGATATTTCTATTAAAAGAAGGATTTTAGTTAAAAAAAATATAGAAAAGATGATACGTTTTAGTTGAAGAAGGTAATCGGTTAATTATAGATATTAAAATATTATTAGTTTATTTTATTAAATAAAACCTCCCTTGATATAATTGGAAAAAGAGAGATTTTAGTTAGAATAAATAGAAAGGTAACGTGAAAATTAAAAAAATGACATGATTTATGTGAAAAAAGATAATTGATTAGCTTATATAATTATATTTTAATTATGTCATTTTACTAAATAAAATTGCTCATATTTTCCAGAAAATGAGAAATTAATGTTGCCCGTGATATTTCTTAAAAAAAAAAGGGAGTTTAATTAGAAAAAATAGAAAAGATGATACGTTTTAGCTGAAAAGGTGATCGATTAATTATTAGTATTATAATATTATTATTTTATTTTATTAAATAGAAACATCTGTGATATAATTGGAAAAAGAGAGATTTTAATAAGAGAAAAAAAAGGTACCGTGTTTTGGTTGAAAAAGGAAACCGTTCATGATATAATTGGAAAAAGAGAGATGTTAATTAGAGAAAAAAGAAAAGGTAACGTGTTTTGGGTGAAAAAGGTAATTGATTAGTTAATAGTAATTATAATATAATTCTGTTATTTTATTAAACAAAACTGCTCGTGCTATTTTAAAAAAAAAGAGATATTTTAGTTAAATAAAATGTGAAAGATATTCTATTTTACTTGAAAAGGGAAATTCTTTAGTTATTGAAAAATAGAAAAGGTAATATGTCTAACTTGAAAAAGGAAATTGATTAATAAAGGAGAAATTTTATATTTTATCAGAAAAATGAAATTATTTAGTTTTTGAAAAAGATAAAAGACAATATGTTTAACCTCAAGAATGAAATTTATTAGTTAGTAGAAAAGGTAATATGTCTAACCATAAAAAAGAAATTGATTAATAAAGGAGAAATTTTAGTTAGATAAAATATAAAAGGATATTGTATTTTAGGAAATTAGTTTGTTAGATAAAATATAAAGGGATATAATATTTTATCAGAAAAAGGAAATTATTTAGTTTTAGAAAAAGAGAAAAGATAATATATTTAACCTCAAGAAGGAAATTGTTAGTTAGAAATTGATTAGTTAGTAGAAAAGGTAATATGTCTAACTTGAAAAAGGAAATTGATTAATAAAAGAGAAATTTTAGTTAGATAAAATATAAAAGGATATTGTATTTTAAGAAATTAGTTAGTTCTTGAAAAATAGAAAAGATAATATGCTTAAACTCAAGAAGGAAATTAATTAGTTAGTAGATCTGTAATTAAGTAAGGGTAAATAAGTAAAATCAACATGTATCGTACCGACCGACCGATCGACTAACCAAACTTTTAATGTTTCGGCTTTTATATAATAGTATAGATTTTATTGAATTTATGTTTGGCCAATTTGGCCTTAAATTTGACTGAAATTAGTTTACTAATTTGATAAGTCAGTTTGATTTTAAATTTGACTAAAATTGATTATATTTAGATAATCGAAATTATTTATATGTTTCTCTAGTGCATTTTCCAGTCTTTACTAGTGTTATGTGCAAAATACGAGTTTAATTGTATACTACAATTAGTAGCATAAAATATTTTCATGTACGAATTTTAATATATTAAATTTAAATGAGTAGATTAAAAGTAAATTATTAACATAAATTAGTATATAATTAGAATTTAATATTATTAAAATATTATAAGGAATTAAGATTGTTATAGCAATAAAATAAATATTTTTTCTTGATATTTATACACACGACACACCTACCTATTCTTTACAAGATTCGAACTCTCGACATCCCATAA
The DNA here is from genome assembly GCA_036435485.1 of Saposhnikovia divaricata. NCBI lineage: Eukaryota > Viridiplantae > Streptophyta > Magnoliopsida > Apiales > Apiaceae > Saposhnikovia > Saposhnikovia divaricata. The sequence continues at coordinate 58,882,339 of CM071595.1, read as the reverse complement.
AGGAAGCGAGAGAGATACCGATGCTCAAAGGTAATAAATAAATATTTAATAGAATATATATATATAGAAACCAAATTTAAAATAGAAACTAGAAACAAATGTTAGCCCTTAGATCAATCTAATCTAATGGCCCCGCTAGGGGCACCACACACTAATCCAATACACCCTCACATACATAATCCCACCTAATTCCCTTTGTTTTTAATTTGATTTTTCCCGTCAATCGATGCATTTTTTTTTCAAATCGGACTTCACTGTATTTTTCTCCATCACTCAATGATCAATTTGCATACCATCTGTGCTATATTCCGACGCGATTTAAACAATTTTTTGTTTAGTTTTTAGTTTTTAGTTTCTAGACTAAGAGTGGTTCTATTAGAATATATATATATATATATATATATATGTTGTGGAATAAAAACTGGTTTACTATTTGTAATTAATGCTAGGGTGGTTGAGCTTCGAGCTTTAATGGCTGCTTCTGCGTTCGAGACTAAACGGTCCTCACAGAATGCCTACGTATCTCTGTATTAGAGAATCAAGCCAAGAAAACGTAGTTCTGAGAATGAGGGGTCAGGCCCTTTATATAGGCTGAGAAGCCTTTAGAATTATGGTAGGAATTAGAGACTTGGTAGAAAAGTCTTTGAGGAAAGTTCTAGATCTATTCCTTGTAGGAATCAGTTTCCATATTGAATTGGATGCCTTATAGGATAAGTCTGAAGGGGATATTATCCTTATCCAACTCTTATTTGCTGAGCTGTTTATTTCCCCCAATATTAATTACGAAATCAATATTATAATAGGGGTTTTGGGCCCATCTGGTGGGCCCCACGTTTGGACCATTCAGGGTCTAATTAATGCCATATTAAATGTGTCTTTAGGGCTTATTTTCAGCCCATATCATTTGCCCCCCAACTTCTAGGAAAACTGATCAGGTTTTCCTTGATGTTTTAACGGCCTTTTTCGAGACTCGGGTCGGGGTTTATCTTTGATATCGTTTTGACGTAAAGCGTGGAGCGACCGACGCGTTTACAACGACGCTAGATTGTGCCGGTAGCATTGAACGGTGCTAAACGACACTAAACGACACTAAACGGTGCTAACTAGCCTTAAACGATGTTAAACGACGCTAAACGGCGATAAACGGTGCTAAACGGCACTAAACGGTGCTAAACAGCCTTAAACGATGTTAAACGACGCTAAACGGCGATAAACGGTGCTAAGCGGCACTAAACGACACTAAACGGTGCTAAACAGCCTTAAACGACGTTTAAACGATGTTAAACGACGCTAAACGGCGATAAACGGTGCTAAACGGCACTAAACGACACTAAACGGTGCTAAACAGCCTTAAACGACGTTTAAACGATGTTAAACGACGCTAAACGGCGATAAACGGTGCTAAACGGCACTAAACGACACTAAACGGTGCTAAACAGCCTTAAACGACGTTTAAACGATGTTAAACGACGCTAAACGGCGATAAACGGTGCTAAGCGGCACTAAACGACACTAAACGGTGCTAAACAGCCTTAAACGACGTTTAAACGATGTTAAACGACGCTAAACGGCGATAAACGGTGCTAAACGGCACTAAACGACACCAAACGGTGCTAAACAGCCTTAAACGACGTTTAAACGATGTTAAACGACGCTAAACGGCGATAAACGGTGCTAAACGGCACTAAACGACACTAAACGGTGCTAAACAGCCTTAAACGACGTTTAAACGATGTTAAATGACGCTAAACGGCGATAAACGGTGCTAAACGGCACTAAACGACACTAAACGGTGCTAAACAGCCTTAAACGACGTTTAAACGATGTTAAACGACGCTAAACGGCGATAAACGGTGCTAAACGGCACTAAACGACACTAAACGGTGCTAAACAGCCTTAAACGACGTTTAAACGATGTTAAACGACGCTAAACGGCGATAAACGGTGCTAAGCGGCACTAAACGACACTAAACGGTGCTAAACAGCCTTAAACGACGTTTAAACGATGTTAAATGACGCTAAACGGCGATAAACGGTGCTAAGCGGCACTAAACGACACTAAACGGTGCTCCTGAAATCATACGAAAAAATCAAGATTCAGGTTCAGAAGCTGCCCGAGAATTGCTGAAAAACCAAGATTCAGGACCACAAGCTGACCCGCGATCGGCCGGATCAAGGGCTAGCTTGTGGTCGGCTAGCTCCTGGTCGGCCGAAGGGCCTCCAACCAAGGTGGTCGGCTGACACCTGGTCGGCTGGAGGGCCTTGACCCCAGGTGGTCGGCCGGCACCTGGTCGGCTGGCTCGTGGTCGGCCGGGGCTCCCGAATTTGCCTTGGTCGGCTGCAAGGTGGTCGGCCGGGGCATCTGAATGTGCCTTGGTCGGCTGCAAGGTGGTCGGCCATGGCTCCTTCGGGTGTCGTGGTCGACCATTTCGAAGGATTCAGAAGCTGAATCTCGATCCTCGGTTGGTTTTTTTGGTCACCCGTGACTTTCAAGGATTCAGAAGCTGAATCTCGATCCTCGGTTGGTTTTTTTGGTCACCCGTGACTTTCAAGGATTCAGAAGCTGAATCTCGATCCTAGGGATTCAGAAGCTGAATCTCGATCCTAGGTTGGTTTTTTGGTCATCCGTGACTTTCAAGGATTCAGAAGCTGAATCTCGATCCTAGGGATTCAGAAGCTGAATCTCGATCCTAGGTTGGTTTTTTGGTCATCCGTGACTTTCAAGGATTCAGAAGCTGAATCTCGATCCTAGGGATTCAGAAGCTGAATCTCGATCCTAGGTTGGTTTTTTGGTCATCCGTGACTTTCAAGGATTCAGAAGCTGAATCTCGATCCTAGGGATTCAGAAGCTGAATCTCGATCCTAGGTTGGTTTTTTGGTCATCCGTGACTTTCAAGGATTCAGAAGCTGAATCTCGATCCTAGGGATTCAGAAGCTGAATCTCGATCCTAGGTTGGTTTTTTGGTCATCCGTGACTTTCAAGGATTCAGAAGCTGAATCTCGATCCTAGGGATTCAGAAGCTGAATCTCGATCCTAGGTTGGTTTTTTGGTCATCCGTGACTTTCAAGGATTCAGAAGCTGAATCTCGATCCTAGGGATTCAGAAGCTGAATCTCGATTCTAGGTTAGTTTTTTTGTCAATCGTGACTTCTATCGGGATTACACCTTAATTCAGGATTAGCACTACTAACCTCGTGTTTAAGATTAAACTCGTTGTTTATCTCTTTAAGTGCAAACATCCATGCAGTAAATATTTCAGCTGTTTCTTTTCCGACAGATTATAACGATTCTTTCTGAATAACGTGGATAATTTCTGTCCTTTTTCGTCTGGAAACGATAGATGACCTGTTAACACGAACCGAGCTGAGATTCAACCTGATGTAACAGGTCATGTATTTTCTATAAAAGAGGAGAAGTAGCCTTCATTTCCATTCACTTCTTCATTTCTGAGCTTTCAGATTCTTAAGTTTTCTAAGGTTCAAGTTACAAGATCCAGTTCGAGCTTCAAGATCAAGTTTCAGATTCAAGATCAAGTTTCAGCTCCTGCATCAAGATGTCGGAAGGTGATCAACCAATGGCTCCCCCGGTCTCCATGATGGAAGCCATGTCAAAGAGGAGTAAAATGAGGACTGCTAAAGGTAAAGAAAGAATTCAACCTCCTTCATATGTTGAACATAGATTCGAATCCTTGCTAGAACTTTTAAATATCATGAGGGATACATTTCCCAACTGTTCTAGTCTAGATTCTTTCAATAGTTCCAGTAAATTGTCGGAACGGGACGTTCAGAAGATAAGGGTGTCTTATCACTTTCCAAGTGCCATCCAGGTTCGTCTCCCGAGTCCATCAGATAGAACTTGCAACTGGCATCCTGAAAGGATCTGTGTTTACTGGGGTGCCTTAGATGCTGGGTTCAGGTTCCCAGTTGACAATTTTATTATCAGGCTGCTGGCTGAATATCAAATCCACCCCTGTCAATTGTATCCCAACGCCTGGAGGTACATTTCTATTTTCTTGATAAGGTGTCGGGAGCTGGGGATTCATCCGACAACCACAATGTTTCGAAGTATCTTCGGGGCCAGCAACTCTTCTGAATCCAAAAAAGGATGGGTGAGCCTCAAGCACCGAGCCAAGCTTCCACACATGGTGAATCCCTTCTCCTTTCCAGATTCACAACATTTCTGGGAAAGGGAGTTTGTAGTTCTTGAATGGAAGGGCGGTGATTGGGGCAACTTCTTTGTGAAGAAATTCGGGTCTGTAGAAGATAGTTCCCACTTCGTGTGTGACCTTTCTGATCCGGAATTGTTGGACCGGGATAAGCTTCTCGCCGACGACGGTCGCACACACTATAAAACTATTTTAAACGAAAAGAATCTCATTGGGGCTGGCCTTAGCTTTCTTTCTATTGAGGGTAACTTTCTTACTTGAACTTATTGTGAACTCTGTTTGTTCTTATACCGATGTTTTTCTCTTTGTATTTCAGCTGCTGAGGAGATTGATAATCGTCCCGAGAACCGGCCAACTGTTACCAAGAGGATGCAGAAAAGGGCTGAAGAGAAGCTGAATCCAACTAAGCCTCACATCCCTAATTTCTTGGAGCGTTGTTCTCAAGGTGGTAAACGATCCTGAAACGCTGACGGGGATGTCCGGACTCCTTTTATACCTCCTTGGGGCATCTACGAACAAGACTCGGTCTTCGGGAGTCCTCATCTACCCTAGACTGGTCTAAGCTTTCCATCACTCCGCCTGACCAAGCGACAATGCATGCAGGTGACAAGCTGGATGAGTCTCAACTCATGGGCGCCCAGGCCTTGTATCAGGTATGAAATTCCTTATGTTTGACATTGTCATTGATTTCAATTTTACATATTCCTTGTGGCGCACTTATTTCCTTGTTGCAGGCCAACGCCTATTTTCAAACCATTTCGACCCAAGGCCGGGCCTTTAGGGACGAAAATGTTAGCTTGAGAAATGACTCCAGGAGGTTCAGGGAAGAGATTGATGATCTACACTCCCAAGTTGTTCGTGCTGAGGCCAACGCCGCATCTACCCGCAAACAGCTTGCTTCTCTAGCTAGAAAGAAGGCCTCTGATGCAGACAAGGTGATCCAGGCCTACCATAGGTCTGAAGATTTCCTCAAGCTCATTGATGATCATGATGATGAGGTGCGTCCCTTCAACATGTCTGTTGGTTGCGAAAAGGCTATTAACGCTGTGAATCATAGGCATCCATCTGTTGTCAATCCAGCAGACTTTCCTTGCCCAAATTGGGGTGCCCTCCCGGTTAACCTAGCTTCTGGTTCGGGAACTAAAATTGTTCCCCAAGCATCAGGATCCGGTTCCAGAGGCAGTCACCGTCGTTCCGGGTCCAACTCAAAGGGGGTTGTTCCCGCTGCTAGCCAAGACTCACATTCCTCTGGCTCCCGTGGGAAGAAAGTCCTGCCAACAAAGAAGGTTGGAGTAGTTCGCCAACCCATCCCTGGGAAAAGGCTAATCCGGAACGAGGGCAGTTCTACTTCTTCTTCATCTTCCGAGGGAAAAGGGGCCAAAGTTGCTAGAGCTCAGCCAATGGTAATAGCAGAGTCCGGTGGTGATTCCAGCGAAGACTCAGAGGAGGAGAGTGAGGAAGAGGAGAGCGGCGGTGAGGAGTCTGGAGAAGAGGGTTCTGGGGAGGAGTAGCTGGAGTTAGTTCGTGGCCTTGCATGGCCTTGTTAGCCAGATGTGGCTTTATTTGTCTAGATTTCATTCATGGTCCTTGGGGACCAAACTTTTATCTATCTTGTTGATGTAACTTAACTGTTGGCCCTTCGGGGTCTTTATTTATGCATTTGTTTCCTCATTAGTTTGTTTACTTGTTTTCGGTACTTGTCCTTCCTAGACTCACACTCAACAGGTGCTTGGTACATAAACAAAATCACAAAATCATTGAAGGGAAACAAACTTTGCATTAATAATCTGAAATGGGTTTAACCCTTACATAGCTTATTACTGTCCTACTCGGGGCGTAAAGCCCTGAAATGGTTTCATCGAACCTTATTTCTACTCCTCATAATAAATAGATAGAAAGCTGAATCCATGCAAGGATAGCTTATACATAATAAACTTTGAGGTTCAAAGCATGCCAAGTACGGGGCACCTCAACCCCGTCCAAGGTCTCCAACTTATATGATCCTCGTCCCAACATCTTCTTGACTCGATATGGCCCTTCCCAATTGGGGGCTAGCTTTCCCTTCTGGCCGACTCCAGAAGCCTCGATCTTCCTTAGAACCAGGTCGCCTTGTCGAAAGAACCTTTCCTTAACTCTGTGGTTGTAATAAAAGGATGCTTTCTTTTGATGTTCCACATTTTTAGCGTTTGCCTCATCCCTGACTTCGTCAATCAGATCTAGGGCGAGTCTCATGCCCTCTTCGTTAGTTTCTGGTTCAAAAGCCTCAACTCGAGGTGACGCTTGCATGATCTCCAAAGGCACAATTGCCTCAGCTCCGTAAGCCAGCAGGAACGGGGTTGCTCCAGTGGTCACTTTACAAGTGGTACGGTATGCCCATAGTATGGGCAGCAACTCATCTACCCAAGTGTTTCTAGAGCGTTCAACCCTCTTCTTCAGTCCATCAAGGATAATTCGATTAGCTACCTCAGCTTGCCCGTTGGCTTGTGGATGAGCCACGGAGGTAAAACGAAGCTCAATTGCATTCTCCTCACAATATTTCTTGAATTCTTCATTATTGAACTGTGTCCCATTGTCTGTCACCAAAATTCAGGGGATTCCATACCTGCAAATTATATTCTCCCAAAAGAACTGGGCAACTTGTTTGGTGGTTATCTTGGCTAGAGGTTTAGCCTCAATCCACTTAGTAAAGTAATCAATGGCCACTATCAGAAATTTCCTTTGTGCTGAAGCTACGGGGAAGGGACCAAGTATATCCATCCCCCACATCGCGAATGGAATAGGGGAGTTAACCGATGTTAACATCTCGGGCGGCTGCCTTACTATCGGAGCATGCTTCTGGCATCGATCGCACCGCTTGACATAGCTCTGTGCATCGGCCAGCATTTCTGGCCAGTAGAATCCCAAACGAGTTATTTTGTGAGCTAGGGCTCTGCCCCCCAAGTGCTGTCCACAAATTCCTTCATGAACTTCTTCCAAAGCTTCCCTTGCCTCTTGGGGCCTCAAACATTTCAAGTACGGGATAACGAAAGATCTTTTGTAAAGAACGCCCTCGATCAAGGCATATCTTAATGCTCTCACGGACAGCTTTCGTGCCTCCAAGGCATTGCCGTGGAGCCAACCAGTTTCTAGGTGAGCTTTGATAGGATCTATCCAACAGCTTCCCACATCAATTGGTGCCACTAATTTTGAGTTAATAGTCGGGGCCTTCAAGACCTGGAAGTAAACACTCCCTGCATAGTTTTCTATTTCGGAAGAAGCGAACTGGGATAGGGCATCGGCCTTAACGTTCTCTTCTCTCGGAATGTGTTCTACATAACACTCATCAAACTGAGTCATGACAGCTTTCACAACTCGCAGATATTTTGCCATAGTTTCATCCTTGGCTTCAAATTCACCATTCACTTGAGAGACTACTAATCTTGAATCTCCACAAACTTTGAGATTCTTGACTCTCATGATTCTGGCCAAGCCTAAACCAGCTATCAAGGCCTCATACTCAGCTTCATTGTTAGTTGTCTGGAAATCCAGCTTCAAAGCATATTCGACTGTGAACCCATCGGGGCTTTGCAACACTAAGCCTGCGCCACTAGATTTTGTTTTTGATGCTCCATCAAAATAGAGCACCCAATATTCCTTCTGATCAGGTTCAAGTTCTCCATCTTTATCTTGCTTCTCAGGGGTTGTTATTGTCTCCTGCCCCCCGACTTCTTGGTTGCTAATGGTGCATTCAACCACGAAGTCAGCCAATGCCTGAGCCTTAATGGCTGTTCGAGGCTTATACGTGATGTCAAATTCTCCAAGTTCAATCGCCCACTTGATTAGCCTTCCACTAGCCTTTGGGCTATGCAAAATGTTTCTCAACTGTTGGTCCGTCAGGACCTCAATCTTGTGTGCCTGGAAGTATGGGCGTAGCTTCCTCGAGGCTGTTATCAATGCCAAGGCGAACCTCTCAATGGGAGAGTAATTCAGCTCCGCCCCGTGCAACACCTTGCTCACATAATAGATAGGTTTCTGGACCTTCTTCTCTTCTCGGATGAGAACGGCGCTCAACGCTTGCTCAGATACCGCCAGGTATATATAAAGAGTCTCTCCGGGACTAGGTTTGGCCAGCAACGGGGCTTCAACCATGTACTTCTTCAATTGTTCAAAGGCCTCTTGGCTCTCAGGGGTCCACTCAAAATTTTTCACCTTCTTCAATGCTTGAAAGAACGGCATGCATTTATCACTAGACTTGGAGATGAATCTTCCTAAAGCCGCTACACGGCCTGTCAACTTCTGCACATCTCTTATAGAGCGTGGTGGCTCCATATCTAAGATTGCCTTAATCTTGTCAGGGTTGGCCTCTATGCCTCTCTTTGAAACCATTAGACCCAAAAATTTTCCTGATCCAACGCCAAAGGCACACTTGGCTGGATTCAACATCATTTTGTGGTGCCTCAGCACTTCGAATGCCTCTCTGAGGTGCTTAATGTGGTCTGCCTTGAACAGGCTCTTGACTAGCATGTCATCAACATAGACCTCCATGGTTTTTCCAATTAAATGGGCGAATATCTTATTCACCAGTCGCTGGTAAGTAGCTCCTGCATTTTTTAGACCGAAAGCCATAACAAGATAGCAGAAAACACCAAAGTCAGTTATGAAAGATACCTTAGGGACGTCATCCTTGTGCATCTTAATCTGATTGTAGCCGCTGAACCCATCCATGAAGCTCAGCATCTCATGTCCAGCTGTGGCATCTATTAACATGTCTATCCTAGGTAAAGGGAAGCAATCCTTAGGGCATGCATCATTCAAGTCGGTGAAGTCTATACATATCCTCCACTTACCGTTGGCTTTCTTGACCATCATAGGGTTAGCCAACCATTCTGGAAACTGAATCTCTTCAATAAACCCAGCTTCTAAGAGCTTTTCCACTTCTTGCTTTATGGCCTCTTGCCTTTCAGGTGCAAAGTTCCTCTTCTTCTGCTGTATTATCTTTCGATTAGGATCGACATTCAATCTGTGAGTTATGAGTTGGGGATCAATCCCTGGCATATCAGCTGCTGTCCAGGCAAACACATCGCTATTTTCTTGCAAGAATGCTATCAATTTGCCCTTCAGGGGTTCCTTCAGAGAGGCTCCTATATAAGTCACCTTCTCAAGGTCGCCTAGCTCCAGAGGAATAGGTATTAAGTCCTCCGCTGGCTTTCCTCTATGTTCATCATCACCACGGACATCCATGTCTTCGATCGGAAGTACCTGCCCCCCTATTCCATCAGCCCTTAACGCGGATACATAACAACTTCTTGCCATCTTCTGATCACCCTTTTGTTCTCCAACACCATTCCTGGATGGAAACTTAATCTTCATGTGATATGTGGAGGCCACAGCCTTGAATGCATGAAGTCCAGTCCTTCCTAGGATCGCGTTATAGGTCGAGGATGCCTTGATCACAAGAAAATTCAGCATCTGAGTAGCTTCTCTAGGTTCCTGTCCAATCGTCATGGGTAACTGAATAGTCCCTTCAACCTTGGACTCAACTCCATTAAATCCTTAGATTGGCATGTTGGTGGGGGTCAACTGAGAATCGGTGTACCCCATTTTCACAAACGCATCGTGAAACAAGATATCAACAGAAGCTCCATTGTCTATCAAGACTCGTTTCACCTCCGAGTTTCCAATCACAGGAGTTATGACCAACGGGTCGTCATGGGGGAACTTTACCCCTTCGAGATCTGAATCATCAAACCCAATAACTATTTCAGTCTTGGCACGTTTTGGGGCTTCCCCCACAATGTGCATTACTTCTCTGGCATATGCTTTTCGAGAGTTTCGAGTCGTGCCGGCCGCTGTCGGGCCTCCCCAAATCATATTAACAACTGGCCCTCGGGGCTGTGGGTTACGATCACGATCACGATCACGATCGTTATCTCTTCTGTCATTATCCCTTCTTTGGGTTCCACGATCATCATTCTTCGTGAACCTGCTCAGCTTTCCTTTTCGGATCAAGAACTCAATCTCATCTTTCAACTGTCTACAATTATCAGTATCATGACCCACATCACGGTGGTACCTACAGTATTGATCCTTGTTTCTTTTTGTGGGATCACCCCTAAGTGGCTTCGGCCATCGGAAATCTTTATCCTTCTCAATATCTAGCAAGATCTGACTCCTAGGAGCATTCAGTCTCGCATAGTCGTTGAATCTTGATCCCAAATTTTTCTTCGGGGGTGAATCAGAATCCTTGCTAGTCCGGGGATACTTGTCCCTAGCATCGTACTCTTGCTCTTGCTTTCGTTTCTTCGAATCGTTAGAACCCTTGCCATTGCTTCCTGTGGTATCCTTCTTCATGCTGTCCTCGGCCTTGATATATTTATCAGCCCTCCGTTGGAGCTCGGCCATATTTTCAGGAGGGTGTTTTGCCAAAGACCTTTTAAAGAAGAGATCAGTGGTTCCGTGTTCCAGGGCTACCATGGCCACCTTATTTTCCAGATCAGTGATATTCAGCGTCTCCTTGGTGAACCGCTTGAGGTAATCTCTCAGATTCTCGTTCTTCCCCTGCACCACATACATAAGGGATGCAGAACTTTTTTCATGAACTCTCCCACTAATGAACTGGCTGACAAAGGCGGCGCTCAGCTCTTTGAACGAGCCGATTGAGTTTGCAGGTAAGCGGCTATACCACCTTTGAGCCATGCCAGACAAGGTTTGAGGGAACGCCCTACACTTTAAGGCATCGCTTGCAGGCTGCAACAGCAGTGCGTTTGAGAACGTCCTAACATGGTTTGCGGGATCGCCCGTTCCATCATAGGCCTTAATTGTCGGCATCTTGAACTTCCTTGAGATGCGAGCATTCATTACCTCCTCAGTGAACGGAGGTGTAGGATCATCAGGATCCCCAAGGGGCATCAGATCCCTAGGGTTACTTTTGGGGGTCTCCACCCTTGTTGATTTTTCAATCGGGGCATCGGCCCTTCGTTGCCTCCTTGAGGGCCTTTCCAGATTTATAATGGGAATCCTCCCTGTAACTGGAGGAGGTTGAATCAGACTTCGCCTTGCTTGCTCTCTAGCAATATCGTCCTTCAGCCTTTGGATCTCTGCCTCATGAGCCTTAATCCTTTCCTCGGCCGTTTGTGGAGGTTCATCCTGGATTCTTTGGGACCTCCTTCGAGGTTCTTTACTAGCACGTCGCCTCCTCGGGGCTTCATCACGATCATCATTGTCATCCTCAGAAGTTGAATCATCAGAATAGGGACCAGAGTAATCATCGTACTCCCGATCTCGGATCTGTAAGGCATGACCGCTCGGTCCAGGTTCCCTACGTTGAGGGGGATAATTAGGCAGCCCATACATCGGGTTGGTGTTCAAAGGGAGATCCGTGGTGTGGATCTGTACCCCCGGAGGTAGCGTACGACCAGCGCTATCAAGAGGAGAAACCACCATCTGAAGAGGGTTAGTTTCTCGGTTTTGAGGAATAGCCACAGTTCCCTCAACATGGGGAATCGTCCCTGAGGGTTGAGAGGTTAGAGGTTGAATGACCGTCCCTGTTGGTGGGGGTAATTGTCCTCCCTCAGCGGTAACGAGCGGATCAGAGACAGCAGGTGGAGCAGTGCTAAGGGGTATGGCCTCAGTTGATGTTGTTCTTCGTGTTTGAACCATGGTTGATGTCTTCTTCCCACAGACGGCGCCAAATGTTGTGGAATAAAAACTGGTTTACTATTTGTAATTAATGCTAGGGTGGTTGAGCTTCGAGCTTTAATGGCTGCTTCTGCGTTCGAGACTAAACGGTCCTCACAGAATGCCTACGTATCTCTGTATTAGAGAATCAAGCCAAGAAAACGTAGTTCTGAGAATGAGGGGTCAGGCCCTTTATATAGGCTGAGAAGCCTTTAGAATTATGGTAGGAATTAGAGACTTGGTAGAAAAGTCTTTGAGGAAAGTTCTAGATCTATTCCTTGTAGGAATCAGTTTCCATATTGAATTGGATGTCTTATAGGATAAGTCTGAAGGGGATATTATCCTTATCCAACTCTTATTTGCTGAGCTGTTTATTTCCCCCAATATTAATTACGAAATCAATATTATAATAGGGGTTTTGGGCCCATCTGGTGGGCCCCACGTTTGGACCATTCAGGGTCTAATTAATGCCATATTAAATGTGTCTTTAGGGCTTATTTTCAGCCCATATCAATATATATATATATATATATATATATATATATATATATATATATATAGGCAAGTGCTCAAATGAGGCCCCCACTTAATATGAGAACTGAGACTAAATCTCAGCCACATGTCATTTACACTTACATTGAATCTCAGCCACATGTTTTAGATCTAGCAACTTATCTCTTTTGTCTCTCCTGCCTACTCTAATCTTCTTTTTTACTTTATCATTCATGTGTGTCTCTTCAACAACTAAAATACATAAATATATTCATCATCTTCCTCCACACATCTCTCTCGACCTTTGATCATTCTTTTCCGTTGTCGGAACCTCACAACTCTCGATTTTCACCTTCGTGAACAATATTGTCATTTCCGAAGCAAGATTTTCCGAAGATAAATTCATCACAAATCACCAACATCGTCAACTGAAATGAGTGAAGAACAGAAGTATGAGTAGCCTTGCAAGAAATCGTCGATGCAATTAAAGAATCTATGTATACAAATCACCTTTTTAAAATACAAATCACTTTTTTTTTAGTACAAATCACCTTTTTATTTGGTGATTGGGATAAGTATAATTTTCAAATTTTATACAGAAATTGGTGATGTTAGTTTAAATTTCAGTGATTCGTTTATGAATTTGGTGATTCTATAGTTATTACCGGTAGTGGTTGTGGTGATAATTTAAATTTTTATGATTTAATTTTATATTTAGTAATTTTGGTAATGGTGTTGGTGATTTAAGCGCAACTTTAGAAATTCGGTATATGGTGATCATAGTTAGTATACGACAGTGATTTTTTATATATCAGATGATATTGATGGTGATTAATGGCAATAATATGTGGTGATTATGATTCTGGTATTGGCGGTGGATGGATGGTGATGGATTAGGCAGTGTATTGGTAAAACAGGTGTTGCAGTAAGGGTGAAATCGATGGTGTCATGGAGGTTCAGGGTGGTGTCACAGAGGAGCAGGGTGGTGTCGCGAAGGAGCAGGTGAAATGGCTTCAGTTAGTAACAGGTGCCAAAAGTGCCGCACGTGTGTTTTGTTTATTGGGCCTAATTTTGTGGCCCAATGTGCAGTTCTCACAAAATAAAAGGGTCTCACTAGAATAGCCCTATATATATATATAAAGGTAAGAAGAATCGAAAGTTAATTAACTGTAGATAAATTACTAAAGTAATTAATTTAAATTTAAGTAGTTTGGTGTATTTGAAAAAAAAAATATTAATATTTAATATTAATTCCTAACAAAATTGTGTAATTTCATCAATTCTTTACCTTCGAAAACAGAAAGTAAACTCAACAATTGAGATACCTTTTACCATATATATATATAGGGAGCTACTCTAGTGAGAACCTCTTAGAATGAGAACTTAGTCCCTAAAGCAAATCACCAAAATCCAGCAGAAACACCAAATCACAAAAAAATATTATTTTCCAGCACCACGTCACTGTTGATGTCAGCATGACATCACTGTCGACATCAGCATGATGACGTGGTAGTGGGGCCCACAAAAAAATTTTTGCGGGAGGAAAAAATTTTGCGGGAAAATTTTCCAAATCACCAATTTTTTGGTAGGAAATTTTGCCAAATCACCAATTTTTTGGTGGGAAAATTTGCCAGATCACCATTTTTGGCAGGAAAATTTTCAAAAATCACCATTTTTTGGCGGGGAATTTGCCAAATCACCATTTTTTATTAAGTCCAGCGGCCTGATTTTTAAAAAATCGGGGGCCAGCCCCCGATTTTTCAAAAATCAGGATAAGTTTGGGTTTAGGGTCTAGGTTTTAGGGTGGTAAACAATCCTAAACCCTAAGTCCGTATACTGTTTATTCGTCATTCTAAATATTTCAAAAACCCAAAATGGAACTGTTGAACCATAAAGGTTAACTATTGTGTTTAGGAAAAATGCTAATCTAAGTGATTTGTGGATCACCATTTGTTGGCGGGAAAACCTGCCAAATCACCATTTTTTCGGTAGAAAAAAACGTGCCCAAAATTTTTTTTTTAATTTTTTTGACAGGAAAATTTTTTTTGGTAGGAAAAAATTTTGGCGGGAAAATTTCTGCCATGTCAGCATGCTGATGTCAGCAGTGACGTCATCATGCTGATGTAAGCACTGACTTATTTTTTATTTTTTTATTAATTTTAACGATTTGGTGATCCTGCTGGATTTTGGTGATATGCTTTGAGGACTAAGTTCTCATTTTAAGAGTGGTTCTCATTTGAGCACTTGCCCATATATATATATATATATATATATATATATATATAAACAGAATTTAACATTGTTTTAAAATTCAAAAAGCATTGATGTTATACTATTTAAGATCTCATCTGTCGAAAAGTTTACTTTGTTATTTTATCCTAATATTTAAATTTATACTATGTTATAATAGTCCAAATATTAAAAGTTTTGGTATCTATTTTTAGGTACTTTGTGTTTTTACATAATTACCCTTGCTAATATGTTAATACATTTTTATCTAAATACCCTTACGTATATGTATCTATATTATAATATTAAAACCAAAATTTTGAAAGATTTAAAAGAAATACAATTATAAATACTTAATCAATTGCAAATCTCTCGCCCTTGTCTCTTTCTCTCCGGAGAAATATCTCCGATGGGTCGTTTAAACTCTGGCATTAGACGTTGTTTGTAAATGGTATAGGATTGTAGATCGTCGAAAGACGAATCTAATGGTGTGTAGAATGTCAATGGAATATGCCCGGAGATGATCGAGCAAAGTGAAGTAGAGTTAGCCGAAAAAATGGAGTTGGTCGGATAATTTCGAATGAATTGGGGGTTTACAATCCGACAATAAAACTAATATAAATTTGGTATAGGATTGTAGAGCATGAAATTCCGATTCTAATGGTGTATAACACTTAAATCAAAAACTAGGGATGATGGCTGAATGAATGACCAGAGAGATTCTCCGGAAATCTCCGATCGATCGCCATGGATCGCCAGAGAGAAGACCTGTGATGCATCTGGTAACTGCGTATCCCATAATACGCAACTTCTGTAGACGACTAGACGTAACCTGTTTAGATGCGTTTTTGCTATAGGCGTGTCCCAAGATACATTTTTGTTATGGGCGTATCTCAACACTTACGTTGCTTGTATGGGTGTGACCCAGGATACTCCTCTCTCATAGGCGTATCCCGTGGGTATTTAGGGCGGTGCTCGCCCGGAATGGGTATTTTGGTTATGAAATAATAAAAAGTGGGTATTTAGAGCACTCACCCCTTAAATATTTATTACTGGTAAAAACATGTTACTTTTTTTTTTACAACTAATTAATTTCATTTTAAGGTAAAACACGTTAACTTTTATATTCTAAAAATACTACGGGCAATTATATTTAATAACATAAAATAATATGAGAAAACTGGGCCTGAAGACAACCTCAGGGATCTCCCCTAAGGTTATAAGAAATATTAGCTATAAATTAAGGGGCCCCGCAGGGACATTTTTGTAAATATTAAATTTTTATCAGTAATTTACACGAATACCCTTAAATTTGTATTGATTTGTTTTAACCTCAGGTTTCTAACTTGAGGTCATCCTCAGG
The DNA here is from genome assembly GCA_036435485.1 of Saposhnikovia divaricata. Classification (NCBI taxonomy): domain Eukaryota; kingdom Viridiplantae; phylum Streptophyta; class Magnoliopsida; order Apiales; family Apiaceae; genus Saposhnikovia; species Saposhnikovia divaricata. The sequence continues at coordinate 58,866,434 of CM071595.1, read as the reverse complement.
CACATGAAACCCAAATAATATTATTATGATTACTGATAACTAACATATTACATTTTTAGCTAAAATACGTTACCTTCTATATTTTCTCTTACTAAAACCTCTTCTTTTCGAATAATATCACGAAAAGTTGTATTCAATAAAATAATACCATAATAATTAAAAATTGATTGATAACCTTTTTTAGGTAAAACATTGTTGTGGAACAAAAAATAGGGTTATCAAAGTGCGGCTAGGGTTCGTGAGTTTCGTGCTTTAATGGCTGCTCTTGTGCTCGTGGCTGAATCTGCCTTCACAAGATGCCTACGTACTTTGATGAATATCAAAGATCAAGCCAAAAAACGTAGTTCTAGGTTGAGGGGTCTGGCCCTTTATATAGGCTGAGAAGCCTTAGAATTATGGTAGGAGTCAGAGACTTGGTGGGCAAGTCACCTCCTTGAGGAAGGTTCTAGATCTATTCCTTGTAGGAATCAGTTTCCGTATTGAATTGGTTGCCTTGGTGGCTAAGTCTGACAGAGATAATATCCTTATCCAACTCTTATTGCTGAGCTGTTTATTTCCCCCAATATTAATTATGAAATTAATATTATAATTGGGATTTTGGGTCCATCTGGCGGGCCCCACGTTTGGACCATTCTTGGTCTAATTAATGCCACATTAAATGTGTCTTTTAGGGCTTATTTTCAGCCCATATCATTTGCCCCCCAACTTCTAGGAAAACTGATCAGGTTTTCCTTGAAGTTTTAATGGTCTTTTCCGAGACTTGGGTCAGGGTTCATAATTGTACACTAGTGTTTCACAAGTATCGTCTTAATGTAAAGAGTGGAGCGACCTACACGTTTACGACGATTTGCCTTATTCGAGACTAAACAATTATTTCCAAGTAACTTCTGTTACTGGATTTTTGTCTATTCAATATGAAGGAATCATCCGTAGTACTTCTCGTATCGTAAATATATTTTAGAGTTATATAGTACCCACAGGTGTTTCTCTCTTAAAAATTCCATGTCCACGAAGATTCGATGTCCAAAAATAAATTTTTCAAAGCAATTTTCGAACAAAACTGAAATTTTTCGACCAGGAATTTCGACCAGGAATTCGACCAAAATTCTGGTCGAAATAAGGGCTTCAACAAATCCTGATCGAAGGGATTTTCGACCAGGATTCCTGGTCGTTTCGACCAGGATTCCTGGTCGTTTCGACCAGGATTCTGGTCGAAGTAAGCGTTACATTCTTCTCTGCTCGAACACATTTTCGACCAGTGTTCCTAGTCGTTTCGACCAGGATTCTGGTCGAATTAAGCGTTCAAGCTTTTCTTGGTCGACAGCTTTTTCGACCAGGATTCCTGATCGTTTCGACCAGGAGTCTGGTCGAATTAAGAATCCAAATTTCCTCTTGTCGAACACTTTTTCGACCAAGATTCCTAGTCATTTCGACCAGGATTCTGGTCGAATTAAGCATCTAGATTTCTTCTTGTCGAACACTTTTTGGACCAAGATTCCTAGTCATTTCGACCAAGATTCTGGTCGAATTAAGCGTCCAAATTTCTCCTTGTCGAACACATTTTCGACCAAGATTCCTAGTCATTTCGACCAGGATTCTGGTCGAATTAAGCGTCAAAATTTCTCCTTGTCGAACACTTTTTCGACCAAGATTCCTGGTCTTTTCGACCAGAATCTTGATCGAAATAAAGTCCTCAAAATTTTCGGGATTTTTCTTGATGGGCCTTTCTACTTTTGGGCCTTCGAGGCTTTACATGTTTAAAGTGTGTATTTTTATAAAAATACCTTCTTTCTTTGGGCCTGACCCTATGGCCATAATGGGCCTGTTCAAATTCCGAATCTTTCGTTAGGGTTTGGGTTTGATATTTCTTCAAAATATCTTAGATATTTCTTCAAGATATTTTACAAGGAACGTTCCAGAATTGGGCTTCAATTTGGGCCGGTTTCATGGGCCTTTGGTAGGTCAATTTTGGAATTCTGACCGGTCACTGTAGGTTTTCTAACCGTTTGAGAGTATTTCAACCGGTTGCTCATTCCTATATAAGAGTGAGAGTTGAGGATTCATTTTTCACACTCTCACTTTTCACTTCACTTTTTCATCTTTGAGCTCTCAACTTTTAGCTAAGAAATCTCTCTCTCAAATTCCGTTCGGAGTTTTTCTCGGCTAATTCCGGCCTTCGTCTCCAGTCATCTTCTTCGTTTTAAGTCAAGATCTCAAGCTGTCATCAATGGCGGACAAAGCTCAAGCTCGCCTTCTGAAAATGAACTCAGCCTCTTCTAAAGGTACCATCCAAATTCGCTCTCCTTACACCTCTATTTTAGATATGTTAAATGAAAGAGCAGACGACTATCCTTCCTTAGCCGAGTTAGATGCGTATGATTGCTGTAATACATATCACGATACAGATGAAATTGGTAGATACAACAAGTTGTATAAAATTAAAAAACCTTATAAACTCGTTCCAGCTGGGCCAGGTGACAGGCCTTGTCATTGGAGGCCCAATGCCTTGTGTATCTATAGGGAATGCTTAGTAGCGGGCCTCCGTTTCCCTTTTCATGAGTTTATCCCCCGCCTTTTAGCTAACATTCAGTGTAGCCCTTGCCAATTACCCCCAAACGCATGGAGAATAATACTTTGTTTTATGGTTTTGTGTCTAAGGCAAAATCTTCCTCTATCTGTTGCCCTTTTTCGCAAAATTTTCAAATTTACAACAGCCCCGCTTCATACTCTGGCTGGGTATATATTAAACTTCGCCCCAAAGTCCCTCCTATCTTTAATGGTAAATCAATACCAGACAACAACCCTGGTTGGAAGAAAGAATTTGCCTATCTTGAATGGGAGGGTGGTGATTGGGGTACCCTCTTTAGAAAAACCTTTTCGAGGGTTTCAGATGGAAACGCCAAGGGAATCACCCTTAGCACCGAGGATCAGGCTGCTTTTGACACTTTAACCAAAGGTGATGGTATGTCTATAACCTGCCAAAGCCTAAAAAATGAAGAATCTCTGAGGGCAGTAGGCCTCTCACAAGTTTCAGAACGGGGTAACTTCCTTTCTTGCCTTTGTTTTTTTTTATTTTCATACTTGACTTATTCATTTGTGTTTCCATTCATGTCATTTCAGTTGCTAAGATGCTTGTGGAAGCTTCCCCGGATCCAGACAACGAAACCTCGAGGATGGCCCGGGCAAAGCGGAATGCTGATCCTCGAGAGAAAGGAACTGAGCCTGCGTTCTTGCGTGCCCATAAGGTCCAAAAGGTGGACCTTAAATTTGGTGATATAGCAGACTTGGAGGGGAGCTCTCAGGTGAACGTCTAATCTTCTGTTTTTAGGCCATCCTAGGGCTTTAGGAAGCGGGACTCCGTTGTGGGTTCGACTAAGCACGCCATGGACTGGTCTCTTAACTCGATCACCCCTCCTGACTACAAAGACTTGGTTATCAATGGAGGCATCGGGGAATCAGAGGCACTTGGTTCTCAAGCCTTAGCTATGGTAAGACTCAAACCTCGCATTCTTTAAATTTCGTACTTATTTACTTTATTCCAACATAATTATTGTTTCTGTGCACATGCCAACGTTCACTTCCAGAGTTCTCTCTACCACGCCAAAGCTTGGAAGGAGAAGGCCAAGGGGTATGAGTCTGAATCTCAAAAGAAAAGCCTCACTATCAACCATCTAGAGGAGAAGCTCAAGGATAAGGATGAGGAGCTGGCCAGTGCTCGGGCAGAGTTGGTAGCTTTGAAAGATGACAGGGAGAAGATCATCGATGACTATCTGGATTCTGATGAGTGCAAGTCCCTCATGGATCAGCATGATGAGCTGTTATTTCCTGGCCAGTTTTCCGAGGGTTGGAACAAGGCCATTGAGGCAGTTCTGAGGAGCCATCCTGGCTTATTCCAGCCTTCAGACTTCGTGAGCCCTCATCTTCCTGCCCCATTATTAGTTAACGAGCCTGGATCCAGCGAAGAGTTATTCGGGGAGGGTGATGCTTTGGTCAAAGAGCATGCTACCGCTACCACTTCAGCCTTGGATCCTAAGCTTCCTCTAGTTCGGTCTGGTGCTGCTAATTCTGCTGAGGATGGATCCACTACAGACACTAGCTCTGAGGATGATTCTCCTGCTAAGGAGGCCCCTAAGGCCCCTTAAGCTTTATTTATTTATCTTTTGCTTATCTGAACTCTTGGTTTCTGCCATTTGACTTAATAGCCTTCGGGCCTTTATTTGTGTAACTTTTAATTTATCTATTGATGTAGTTAGTTTCCATTGTGTTCATTTTTCTTGCCTTTGCTCATAGTTTAGTAAACTTTAGACTTTTTCGAGTACTTGGCCCCCTGGCTGGAACTAGACTCACAAGTTAGTTCAACATTTGTCTTTCGTGTTTATTTTAACAAGGAAGAATAACTCATAGAGAAGACAAAATAGATTCCATTGTGCTGTCAAAGGATATCAATAAAATGGGTTCAACCCTTACATAGATACTCTATCTCCTACTGGGAGCAACATGCTCTATAATGGTTTCATTCGAACCTTATTCCTAATAAATAGATAAACATCCAAGCCTTTGTCAAAAGAACTTAAACATAATAAACTTTGAGGTTCACAGCATGCCAAGTTCGGGGCACCTCAACCCCATCCAAGGTTTCTAACTTGTAGGATCCTCGTCCTAACACCTTTCTGACTAGATACGGTCCTTCCCAGTTTGGTGCTAACTTTCCTTTCTGGCCAACTCCTGAGGCTTCAATCTTCCTTAGAACCATGTCGCCTTGTCGAAAGAATCTTTCCTTAACTCTCTGGTTGTAGTGAAAAGAGGCTCTCTTCTGATATTCAGCATTCCTAGCATTAGCTTCGTCTCTAACCTCGTCAATTAAGTCAAGGGCAAGTCTCATCCCTTCTTCATTAGTTTCTGGTTCATATGCCTCAACTCGAGGTGACGCTTGCATGATCTCTAAAGGCACAACTGCCTCAGCTCCATAAGCCAGCAAAAATGGGGTTGCTCCAGTTGTCACCTTACAAGTGGTACGATATGCCCAAAGTATGGGCAGTAATTCATCTACCCAAGTGTTCCTAGAGCGTTCGACCCTCTTTTTCAGTCCATCAAGGATAATTCGATTAGCTACCTCAGCTTACCCATTGGATTGTGGATGTGCCACTGAGGTAAAACGGAGCTCAATCGCATTCTCTTCACAATACTTCTTGAACTCTTCATTATTGAACTGTGTCCCATTGTCTGTTACGAGGATTCGTGGGATTCCATACCTGCAGATTATGTTCTCCCAAAAGAACTGGGAAACTTGTTTGGTGGTTATCTTAGCCAGAGGTTTAGCCTCAATCCACTTAGTGAAGTAATCAATGGCCACTATCAAGAACTTCCTTTGTGCTGAAGCCATGGGAAAAGGACCAAGTATATCCATCCCCCACATCGCAAACGGAATGGGGGAGTTAATTGAAGTTAACATCTCAGGCGGTTGCCTTACAATCGGAGCATGTTTTTGACATCTCTCACACCTTTTGACATAGTCTTGTGCATCAGCCAACATCTCCGGCCAATAGAACCCTAAACGAATGATCTTGTGAGCTAGGTCTCTGCCCCCCAAGTGTTGCCCACAGATCCCTTCATGAACTTCCTCCAATGCTTCTCTTGCCTCTTGAGGCCTTAAACACTTCAAGTATGGGATGACGAACGACCTTTTGTACAGAATGCCCTCAATCAAAGTGTATCTCAATGCTCTTACTGAAAGTTTTCGTGCCTCCAAGGCATTGTCTGGGAGCCACCCGGTCTCAAGGTGTGCCTTGATAGGATCTATCTAAGAGCCCCCTATATCAATTGGTGCCACTAATTTTGAGTTAACGGTCGGGGCCTTCAAGACCTGAAAGTAGACACTCCCAGCATAATTTTCTATCTCGGAAGAAGCGAACTTAGACAGGGCATCGGCCTTAATGTTTTCTTCTCTCGGAATGTGCTCAACATAGCACTCCTCAAACTGAGCCATAACAGCCTTTACGACTTTCAGGTATTTCGCCATAGTCTCGTCCTTAGGTTTGAATTCACCATTTACTTGTGATACCACAAACCTTGAATCTCCACAAACTTTGAGATTTTTGACCCTCATGATTCTAGCCAAACCCAAACCAGCTATTAATGCTTCATACTCCGCCTCATTGTTGGTAGTAGGAAAATCCAACTTTAAAGCATACTCAACTGTGAACCCATCGGGGCTTTGCAGAACCAAACCTGCACCACTAGATTTTGTTTTTGATGCTCCATCAAAATAGAGCACCCAATATTCCTTCAAATCAGGTGTAAGTTCCTCTTCTTTTTTCTCTTGCCCAGGGGTAGTCACTATCTCTTGCCCCCCGACTTCTTGGTTGTTAATAGTGCATTCAACCACGAAGTCAGGCAATGCCTGAGCCTTAATGGTTGTCCGAGGCTTATATGTGATATCAAAATCTCCTAACTCAATCGCCCACTTGATTAGCCTTCCACTGGCCTTAGGGCTATGCAATATGTTTCTCAACTGCTGGTTTGTCAGAACTTGAATCTTATGTGCCTGGAAGTAAAGCCGCAACTTCCTCGATGCAGTTACTAATGCCAAAGCAAACTTTTCTATGGGTGAGTAATTCAACTCAGCCCCATGCAACACTTTGCTCACATAGTAGATAGGTTTCTGGACTTTCTTCTCTTCCCGAATGAGGACAGCACTCAGGGCTTGTTCAGATACCGCTAGGTATAGACAAAGAGTCTCCCCAAGGCTTGGTTTGGTCAATAACGGGGCTTCAACCATGTACTTCTTCAGTTGCTCAAAGGCCTCTTGGCTCTCAGGTGTCCACTCAAAATTTTTCACCTTCTTCAATGCTTGAAAGAAAGGCAAGCATTTGTCACCAGACTTGGAGATGAATCTTCCTAAAGCCGCTACCCGGCCTGTCAACTTCTGCACATCTCTTATAGAGCGTGGGGGTTCCATATCTAAGATCGCCTTGATCTTGTCAGGGTTGGCCTCTATGCCTCTCTTGGAAACCATCAAACCCAAAAATTTGCCTGATCCAACGCCAAAGTTACACTTGGCTGGATTCAACATCATTTTGTGGTGCCTCAGCACTTCGAATGCCTCTCTGAGGTGTTTAATATTGTCCGCCTTGACCAAGATTTTAACCAGCATATCATCGACATAGACCTCCATGGTTTTTCCAATCAGATGGGCGAATATCTTATTCACCAATCGTTGGTAAGTAGCTCCTGCATTCTTTAGACCAAACGCCATAACAAGATAGCAGAAAACACCAAAGTCAGTTATGAAAGATACCTTTGGGATGTCATCTTTGTGCATCTTAATTTGATTGTAGCCGCTGAACCCATCCATGAAGCTCAACATCTCATGTCCTGCTGTGGCATCTATTAACATGTCTATCCTTGGTAAAGGGAAGCAATCCTTAGGGCATGCGTCATTCAAGTCGGTGAAGTCTATACACATCCTCCACTTACCGTTGGCTTTCTTGACCATCAAAGGGTTAGCCAACCATTCTGGAAACTGAATCTCTTCAATAAACCCAGCTTCCAAGAGTTTGTCCACCTCTTGCTTAATGGCCTCTTGCCTTTCTGGAGCAAAATTCCTCTTCTTCTGCTGTATTATCTTCTGATTAGGATCGACATTCAATCTGTGAGTTATGAGTTGGGGATCTATCATTGGCATATCAGCTGCTGTCCAGGCAAACACATCACTATTTTCTTGTAAGAATGCTATCAACTTGCCCTTCAGGGGTTCCCTCAAAGAGGCTCCTATATAAGTCACCTTCTCAGGGTCGCCTAGCTCTAGAGGAATAGGTATTAAGTCCTCTGCTGGCTTTCCTCGGTGTTCATCATCACCACGGACATCCATGTCTTCAATTGGGAGTACCTGCCCCCCGGCTCCATCAGCTCTCAAAGCAGCCACATAGCAACTCCTGGCCATTTTCTGATCTCCTTTCTGTTCCCCAACACCATTCCTGGTTGGAAATTTGACCTTCATGTGATAGGTAGAGGCAACAGCCTTGAACGCATAAAGTCTGGTCCTCCCCAAAATTGCATTGTACGTCGAGGTAGCCTTAATCATTAGAAAATTCAACATCTGGGTGGCTTCCTTAGGTTCTTGCCCTATTGTCACGGGCAGCTGAATGGTCCCTTCAACCTTGGACTCAACTCCGTTAAACCCGTAGATAAGCATGTTAGTCGGGGTCAATTGAGAGTCAGTGTACCCCATTTTCACAAAAGCGTCATGAAACAAGATATCAACAGAAGCTCTATTGTCTATCAGGACCCGCTTCACTTTTGAGTTTCCAATTACAGGAGTTATGACCAACGGGTCGTCATGGGGGAATTTCACCCCTTCAAGGTCCGAATCATCAAAACCAACTACTATCTCGGTCTTAGCACGCTTCGGGGATTCTCCTACGATGTGCATCACTTCTCTGGGATAGGCCTTTCGAGAGTTTCGGGTAGTGTCGGCCGCTGTTGGTCCTCCCCAAATCATATTGATTACTGGCCCTCGAGGCTGTGGGTTACGATCACGATCGTTATCCCTCCTATCATTGTCTCTTCTATCATAATCCCTTTTCTGGGTTCCACGATCTTCACCCTTGGTGAACTTGTTTAACTTTCCCTTCCGGATTAAAAATTCAATTTCATCCTTTAACTATCTGCAGTCATCTGTATCATGTCCCACATCTCTGTGGAATCTACAATACAGATCTTTGTTTCTCTTTTCGGGGTCACCCCTGAGTAGCTTAGGCCAACGAAAGTCTTTATCCTTCTCAATATCTAACAAAATTTGACTCTTAGGAGCGTTCATCCTTGCATAATCAGAAAATCTCGGTCCAAAACCCTTCTTTGGTGATGACTCGGAGTCCTTGCCAGCCCGGGGATACTTGTCCCTAGCGTCGTACTCTTGCTCTGGCTTTCGTGTCTTTTAGTCATTAGAACCCTTGTCATTGCCTCTCGCGGTTTCCTTTTTCATGCTATCCTCAGCCTTGATATATTTATCGGCTCTTCTCTGGAGCTCGGCCATGTTTTCAGGAGGGTGTTTTGCCAAGGACCTTTTAAAGAAGAGGTCAGTGGTTCCGTGCTCCAGGGCTACCATGGCCACCTTATTTTTCAGATCAGTGATATTCAACGTCTCTTTGGTGAATCGCTTGAGATAATCCCTCAAGTTCTCATTCTTTCCCTGCACCACATACATAAGGGATGCAGAACTTTTCTCATGAATTCTCCCACTAATGAATTGGCTGATAAAGGCAGCGCTCAACTCCTTAAAAGAGCCAATTGAGTTTGCAGGTAGGCGGCTATACCATCTGTGAGCCATGCCCGACAGAGTTTGAGGGAACGCCCTACACTTTAAGGCATCACTAGCAGGCTGCAGCAGCAGTGCGTTTGAGAATGTCCTGACATGGTTTGCGGGATCGCCCGTTCCATCATAGGCCTTAATAGTCGGCATCTTAAATTTCCTTGAGATATGGGCATTCATCACCTCCTCAGTAAACATAGGTGTGGGGTCGTCAGGGTCCCCAAGTGGCATTAGATCTTTGGGGTTGCTTCTGGGGGTCTCCACCCTTGTCGATTTTTCGGTTCGGGTATCAGCCCTCCTTTGCCTCCTTGAAGGCCTCTCCAAATTTATAATGGGAATCCTCTCTGCAGTTGGAGGAGGCTGAGTTCGATTCAATCTATCTTGTTCTCTTGCAATATCGTCCTTCAATTTTAAGATCTCAGCCTCATAAGCCTTGATTCTCTCAGCAGTTGTCAAGGGGAGTCCATCATGGATTCTTCGTGTCCTTCTTAGAGGTTCTTTGCTAGCACGTCGCCTCCTCGGGGCTTCATCTCGATCATCATCCTCAGATGATAATGAATCATCAGTATAGGGACCAGAGTAGTCATCATATTCTCGATCCCGGATCTGTAAGGCGTGACCGCTTGGTCCAGGTTCCCTTCGTCGGGGGGGATAATTAGGCAGCCCATACATCGGGTTGGTATTCAAGGGGAGATCCGTAGTATGGATCTGTACCCCCGGGGGTAGCGTGCGATCAACGTTACCAAGAGGAGAAACCACCATCTGAAGAGGGTTAGTTTCTTGGCTTTGATGGACAATCACCGGGAGGGTCCCCTCTACATGGGGAGTCGTCCCTGGGGGCTGAGTGAGCAGAGGTTGAATGACCGCCCCTGTTGATGGGAGTATCTGTCCTTCCTCAGTAGCGATAAGCGGATCAGAAGTGGCTGGTGGAGCAGAGTTAAGGGGTACGGCCTCAGTTGATGTTGTTCTTCGTGTTTGAACCATGGTTGATGTTGTCTTCCCACAGACGGCGCCAAATTTTGTGGAACAAAAATAGAGTTATTAAAGTGCGGCTAGGGTTCGTGAGCTTCGTGCTTTAATGGCTGCTCTTGTGCTCGTGGCTGAATCTGCCTTCACAAGATGCCTACGTACTTTGATGAATATCAAAGATCAAGCCAAAAAACGTAGTTCTAGGTTGAGGGGTCTGGCCCTTTATATAGGCTGAGAAGCCTTAGAATTATGGTAGGAGTCAGAGACTTGGTGGGCAAGTCACCTCCTTGAGGAAGGTTCTAGATCTATTCCTTGTAGGAATCAGTTTCCGTATTTAATTGGTTGCCTTGGTGGCTAAGTCTGACAGAGATAATATCCTTATCCAACTCTTATTGCTGAGCTGTTTATTTCCCCCAATATTAATTACGAAATTAATATTATAATTGGGATTTTGGATCCATCTGGCGGCCCCACGTTTGGACCATTCTTGGTCTAATTAATGCCACATTAAATGTGTCTTTTAGGGCTTATTTTCAGCCCATATCAAACATATTATCGTTTCTATATCCTATAACTAATTTTTCCTTTTTTAGAAATAATATGGCTAATATATGTATGTGTGTATATATATATATATATATATATATATATATATATACATACATACATGTGTAATTATTATCAAATCATATTATTTAAAAATTTAATTTTTAAAAATTCATATCGTAAAAAATGTATTCAAATTATTGAAAAAATCATATAATATTAAAGAAAATTCGTGCATAACACGGGTTTTAAGCTAGTATATATAAATGGTGTAAAACATTTAAATGCTATGGTATGATCGTGATAGTCATGGTCCCATATAATTAAAAAATAGAAACAAAATTAGAATACATTCTAAAATATTTATAAAAAAGTAGTTGACTAATTAAAAAGAATCAATCACTTGAAATAAACAACACTCTTTCAACTAAATCCATATTTAAAAATTTAATTAATATGTAATAACCTTTTGAGAAAATAAATTTTTTTGTCACTCAACTATTTTTGCTTCTAAAAACCTACCACTGAACTATAAAGTTTATTTTTCTAACCACTATCGTTACATATAAATTTAATTATTAACATTTACGTTAACTTGCCATTAGATTTAGAAGGAAAAATGCATTCTTTTATCACTCAAACTTTTCATATTATTAGAAATCAGTCACCGAATTATAAACTTATTTCTTCTGATCACTAACGTTACCTTGACATTTTAATATAGTCATTATATAAAAAAAAATTCGTTTAGATATAGATGTAGAAAATCCAACGTGTCATATTTTGATAATGTGTCTTGCAACGTGTTTATTTCTATAATTTTATATATTATGATTTTTACATAACATAACGGGTATGAAGTTCGAATTGGGGGATTTAAAATTAGGTTTCAAACTTCTACCATTTAATCATCTTAAATCAATGGCTTCTAGTTTTCCAACATCTTCATTCGATTATCAAGCTAAACTGATCGATGTAATGCTTTTGTGGAGTTCAAGCACCAAGTTGGACATCTGTAAAACCAAAAACCAGGGGTAGGGTTTTACCCATGTTTCACTATTACATATAAACACAGCTTTAGAGTTTTTCAAATCTGACATGCATGTATCATTTTATTGCTCTACTTATAAGATATATAAACACTTAGAACCTGAAACTTATAATATTTTTTTTGGTATCTTACAAGATATATGCACTATTATTTATTCACTATCATTATAATCGGTGCAAATTCGTGGTTCAACTCCACAATAACATATGAGTTCATTGTATTTAGTGTGTGAATCGATCGACAAAAAAAGACATTCCACCAATTAGTAGTTTGTCTGTTTATATATAGATGCACTATATTATGTACACAAAATAGTTCACGTTGATTATTTTTTTAGGCACCTGATTAAATTTAACGGATTGCTAAAAATCACAAACATCTCTATGGTCAGTGATAATACTGAGTAAAATTATTGTTCGGTGATAAGGTTTTAAAAGAGGCAATAGTTTTGTAACAGAAAAATCAATTTTCCCTAACCTTTTATATACATTCATATCTATACTATTATATAAAAGCCGAAACATTAAAAGTTTGGTTAGTCGGTCGGTTGGTCGGTACTGTTGATTTTACTTATTTACCCTTACTTAATTACAGATAAACTAACTAATCAATTTCCTTATTGAGTTTAAACATATTATCTTTTCTTTTTTTCAAGAACTAACTAATTTCCTAAAATATAATATCCTTTTATATTTTATCTAACTAAAATTTCTACTTTATTAATCAATTTCCTTTTTCATGTTAGACATATTACCTTTTCAACTAACTAATCAATTTCCTTCTTGAGGTACTATCTTTTCTCTTTTTCAAAAACTAAATAATTTCTTTTTTATGATAAAATATAATATCCCTTTATATTTTATCTAATTAACTAATTTCCTAAAATACAATATCCTTTTATATTTTATCTAACTAAAATTTCTCCTTTATTAATCAATTTCCTTTTTCAGGTTAGACATATTACCTTTTCTACTAACTAATAAATTCACTTACTTAATTACAGATAAACTAACTAATTAATTTCCTTCTTGAGTTTAAACATATTATCTTTTCTATTTTTCAAGAACTAACTAATTTCCTAAAATATAATATCCTTTTATATTTTATCTAACTAAAATTTCTACTTTATTAAACAATTTCTTTTTTCAGGTTAGACACATTACCTTTTCTACTAACTCATCAATTTCTAACTAATCAATTTCCTTCTTCAGGTTAAACATATTATCTTTTCTCTTTTTCAAAAACTAAATAAATTCCTTTTTATGATAAAATATAATATCCCTTTATATTTTATCTAACTAACTAATTTCCTAAAATACAATATCCTTTTATATTTTATCTAACTAAAATTTCTCCTTTATTAATCAATTTCCTTTTTCAGGTTAGACATATTACCTTTTCTACTAACTAATAAATTTCCTTCTTGAGGTTAAACATATTATCTTTTCTCTTTTTCAAAAACTAAATAATTTCCTTTTTCTGATAAAATATAATATCCCTTTATATTTTATCTAACAAAAATTTCTCCTTTATTAATCAATTTCCTTTTTCAAATTAGACATATTACCTTTTTTTTTATTTTTCAATAACTAAAAAATTTTCTTTTTCAAGTAAAATAGAATATCTTTCACATTTTATTTAACTAAAATATCTCTTTTTTTTAAAAATAGTACGAGCAGTTTTGTTTAATAAAATAACGTAATTATATTATAATTACTATTAACTAATCAATTACCTTTTTCACCCGAAACACGTTACCTTTTCTTTTTTCTCTAATTAACATCTCTCTTTTTCCAATTATATCATGAACGGTTACCTTTTTCAACCAAAACACGGTACCTTTTTTCTTTTCTCTTATTAAAATCTCTCTTTTTTCCATTATATCACAGATGTTTCTATTTAATAAAATAAAATAATAATATTATAATACTAATAATTAGCCGATTACCTTTTCAGCTAAAATGTATCATCTTTTCTATTTTTTGTAATTAAACTCCCTTTTTTTCTAGAAATATCACGGACAACATTAATTTCTCATCTTCTAAAAACTATGAGCAATTTTATTTAGTAAAATGACATAATTAAATTATAATTATATAAGTTAATCAATTACCTTTTTCACATAAATCATGTCATTTTTTTAATTTTCACGTTACCTTTCTATTTTCTCTAACTAAAATCTCTCTTTTTCCAATTATATCAAGGGAGGTTTTATTTAATAAAATAAACTAATAATATTTTAATATTAATAATTAACCGATTACCTTTTTCAACTAAAACGTATCATCTTTGCTATATTTTTTTAACTAAAATCCTTCTTTTAATAGATATATCACGGACAATATTAATTTCACCTTTTCTAAAAATATTTCGTACAATTGTATTTAGTAAATAAGGTAATTAAATTATAATTGCTATAAACTAATCAATTATATTTTTCACCTATAACATGTTTCCTTTTTAATTTTCTCTAACTAAATCCTATCTTTTTCTAATCAAATCACATGCATTCTATTTAATAAAAATAATAATTTTATTATTACCAATAATTAATCCATTACCTTTTTCAACTAAAACCTATCATCTTTTCTATATTTTCTAACTAAAATCCTTCCATTTCTAGAAATATCACGAATAACATTTGTATAATTATTATCAAATCATCTGATATGATAATGTAAGTCTCCAAAATTCATCTTTTAAAAAATTAATTTAAATAAATGAAAAAAAGTATATAATATTAAAATAAAAAAATCCGTGCATCGCACGGGCTTTAAGCTAGTATATTGAAATAACAATACAAGTAAATAATTTATATAATTAAAATTGTAATAATGTTATATAAAATGAAATAATAAAAATTTATAATTGTAAAATACATAATATAAATATCAATATTTAGTAAAAGTGAATAAAATTGAATTTTGACATTAAATCAATGTAAATATTAACTTCAAAAATCGTGTTACAGGGAGGTGTTTGGTTTAAATTTGATGTTGAAATTGAATTTTCTGTTTTTCTGTTGCTGTTTGGAAGAGAAAGTTATCCTAGTACATTTCCTTATATATCCCCCATTCCTATATATGGCTGTTATCATCACTAATGCTGTGGACACTATAAATTTCCACACAAGTGTTCTTGTGCACGAGTTGCTTAATAACCATGCATACCGAGAAATGTGAAAATTATGAAACACATAAAAGTTGTTTTACTAATTTTCACATAATCATTACAATAAAATTTAGCATGCTTGCTCTTTATAAACACTAAACAGCAACGATTGGACATGTCAAATATGTGTAGCCACTAGGCATCACGTGTAGAAGTAAAAATCTAGTAGAAAATCAGTGGAGTTGTATTATTCAAAAGAATCCATTGGCCGGCTAGAAGCAACCAATTAATTTAAATATTGTGTCCTCGATCCAGTCCGCCTTGAAGTTATGAGGCACAAAATATATAATAATCTGTAGACATAATTCTAAAAAATACACATACCGGTTCCGTTCCGTTACTGTGTCCATTGGAGTTGGTTCATCAAGAAAAATGCAGAGATTGTTTGGAGTGAAGAGATTATTTACGTCTACAAAGGATGCAGTGCTGCATCAACGTGCTTCTTTCTCTTCTATGCTTTTCGATGAAACCCAAATTCAGGTTTTTCTTATCCTTTACTCTATCGATCTCTTTCTACGTATCTATCTATACTATTATATCAAAACCGAATATGATCTTATAAGCTAGTACACACATGTTCTGTTTGGTAAGCATACTGGGGATTCTGTGGTGTTATATAGTACATGACTATACTCATATACGTGCAGTTCAAGGAAAGCGTTGCACAGTTTGCTCAAGAAAATATAGCACCTTATGCTTCCAAAATAGACAGAACAGATAGTTTCCCAGAGGTACGCATTGATGCAAATATGTGCATTAATTCTATCGATGTTCGATTTCTCTTATATTTCGAGAATAAGTTTTTCTCTATACTACAAAATTTGCTTTTTGCGTAATTTTCGGAATAAGCTAAATCAAACGGGCTCCGTAGAAGTTATCAAATCACATTAATCCTAAATTGAAATCTCTAATAACATCTCTGATGCTATACATTTTCATATGTTGGTAGGAGGTGGATTTGTGGAAACTAATGGGAGATTTCAACCTTCATGGAATCACTGCTCCAGGTATGTTTAGATTATCTTAAAATTCATAAATTAATTGTGCGCATGAATTGTTGCTTCGCCACAAACAATTTTTGTAATTGTACCAAAAACTAATTCAGTAACTTTTGACTGCATTCACATACAGTAATTGAACAAAGTACCTTCGGTCAAAAATCAACACTACTCATTCACGAAAAAAAAAAAGGAGAAATGCTGGAGTCCCCAAAAAAAATCCCAAAACGGTTTCCAAAAGCTTAGTTGTCAGTTCTGATTGAATATGTATTTTAAAAATAAAAAAACCTCCATGTATTCATATGAGTTCCACTAATTAAAAGTTGTCACTTGGTATTCAGGAACTGTTTCAGGAATTATTTCGGGATCTCTAACATTGCTAAAATAAAAGATACCAAGTAATTACCAAAGTTGTGTCAAAAGTTTAGATAGTTGTGTCGCAATCAACCTGATAACTCTGAATCTTGATCGGGTCCTTCCTCACCAACTCCTGCCTCGGAAGGGGTGTAGCTGTGGTGGGGTGCCTACAAAACAACACCGGAGGGGGGGGTTCGGCCCCGAGGTGCCTCCCGCGTGAGAATAAGAGTTGGCTTTGGAAGACTATAATCAAGGAGAGTATCACAAAAGTAATAAATGTGTGTGGGTGTGTAATAGTGTCTAACCCCTAAACCCTCTTTACTAGGGGTATTTATAGCCCTAGGCCTAGGGTTTAGGGGTAAATTACCTTCACCCCCGACCGTTGGATCTGGGGGACAAGCCGCTGAATATCCGGGATGTAGGACACGTGGCCTAGTCTGGAATGACCGTTGGCTGGAGTGTGGCCATGTTGTTGTAGACATAGCTTGGCACGTGCCTCCCCTTGTCCTTTAGTGTTGGTCAGCGCCATATGTAGGAATGTCAGCTGAGGTGGGGTGCCACGTATGTTGAGTGTCACCGACCTGGGGTCCCCTAGTCCGGGGTGGGACCATGCCACGTGGTAGTGGCCCCGGGCCCGGGGTCCACTACTCTGGGCTGGGCCGTTCTTATCCTCATGAGATGATTTGCTTACTGTTTTTGGGCTCCTTGTTGGACCTTGGCTGTTTACGGCTTATCACAACCTATGTAACACCGTGAAAAGCAATTACCAAAGTCGGAAGAGTATACTTATTTTGTATATATCATTAAATACCTGTTTTAGTCCGAAGTTTTTCAAGATTCTGGTTCCGTCATAATTTACATACGTTTAAGGATAGATTTCTGAGCGGAAAAACATATGAATGCATAAAATTTAGTTGGGGGTTAATCTTATACATGTATAATGAAATGATGTGAAATTGCAGAGGCATACGGAGGAATGAATCTAGGATATCTATATCATACCATAGCCATGGAAGAAATAAGTCGCGCTTCCGGCGGCGTTGGTCTTTCCTACGGCGTGCATTCTAACGTTTGCCTTAATCAACTGGTAATTGAAATATAAACAACGATTTTGGTCAGTATAGTTCATAGCAAAAACAGTAAGAACGATAGTTCCGTATCTGTTTCTTGAAAAACGCTTGTTCTCTACACACAGTTAAAATGATTTTATAAGATTTTTTTTTTCAGTTTTTTTCTTTCAGTTTTCATAGATAATATAAATATAATTCTAAGATGTGTCATGATCATCTACGTAGGTGAAGTATGCAAATCCTGTTCAAAAGGAAAAGTACTTGCCCAAGGTATGTAACATTTACAGATTATTTTTCAAGTTACTAGTGGTAAAAACACCCACAACTGAATTGACCGTTCTTCCCCGTTAGTCCCGGAACAGAGTGACTGCAGGTTGACATTTGTCGACGTAAGCAATAAAATCAAGTGAATCTTCGGACCAAACCGAATCATATTATTCTATATTGTTCGAATGATTTAATTTCTAATTTATGTGCAAATATTGAACTCTTCTAATTGCCTTTTTCAAGTTAATCAGTGGCGAGCATTTTGGAGCTCTGGCAATGAGTGAACCAAACGGTAACTATTAATCCATTTCCTTAAGTTAATAATTACTCCTGTCAACATTACTAGTGATGTTTTTGGGAAAATAAAATATACATTGTAAAGTTAATAGCAGAGCTTCTGGAGATCTGTAGACAAGATAACAACATCTACGTTTCTTGTTGGCAAAAACGCAGCTGGTTCAGATGTTGTTGGTATGAAATGCAAAGCCGATCGTGTGGAGGGAGGCTACATTCTTAACGGAAACAAGATGTGGATCACTAACGGCCCAATCGCTCAGACACTGGTAATGTTACACACACACACACACACAGATGAGTAATGAGTTGAACCATAGTTGCAGACTTGCAGCCCTATACATGAGCATGGACAAATAGTATACACTGTGCCAGAAACAATTATAAGAGAATAATAGTTACAAATTCTGAATTTAACTTAATATCTACTACAACTCAAGTTGTCCAAGCTGTGCGGATCAAGTCAGTACCCCGAATAGCAGCTCAAATACAATCAATCTAAATAATTTGAAAAGTTCATTAAAGGCTCCAAAAGATCACTTTATTTGTGCAATTAGTAAATGGACTTGACCAACAAAATATCCTACATGTTTCAACGTGTGACTGAGGTGTTACACTAAACTCAGCTGCTGATTTTATGTATGTATACCATGTATTAAGCAGTCTCAGCTTTGTAAGAATGAAGTCTAATATTTTTATAAATCTCTGCGGAACTATAATCTATAAGATTGTATACGCAAAAACAGACATGGCTGCTGGCTCCAAAGGAATCACTGCTTTTATCGTTGAGAAGGGAATGGCTGGGTATGCTTTTTCTATAAGACATGTTTCATGTATTTCTTTTTTCTATATGCACAAGTATAGGACAAAGATGCATAGAAATAGAATCATAATATGTTTCAGGAGTGGACTCCTAATGTAAATTATGAGGACAAGTGAAACCAGATCCCATCATATGACAAATTATTTCAATTAAACATTTCGGCATATGTATACTTACACATATATTTTCTAGAAAAGATACACGTGTGTTTGGTACAAATAAGCACTTATATATCGTTCTTTCAGTTTTATTGATTCCTTGCTATTACAATGCAGATTCACTACCGCACAGAAGTTAGATAAACTTGGAATGCGAGGAAGTCCAACGTATGTGTACACAGCTAATGATAATTGTGCATAACTGGTTAAAGTGTGTGTGCTAAAACGCTGTTGTAACACCCTCTAGAGATGATAAATTTTGAAATTTCAATAATTTGCAGATGTGAGCTTGTATTCAACAATTGTTTTGTCCCTAAAGAAAATATTCTTGGACAAGAAGGGAAAGGTATACCTTATAAAGTCATTAACATTTTACCTAACACTCTAACAGCGACTAATAATTTGTAACAGTGTGTCTGGGGACATAATCCTATATATATGTAATTTTTTCATAGCATTTCGATTATTATGGTTCGATAATTTATCAAATTTTATTTCATTCCGTAGGAGTTTATGTTTTAATGTCGGGTCTAGATCTCGAGAGAGTTGTGTTTGCTGGGGCGCCTGTTGGAATAATGCAGGCATGTATTGATATAGCTATACCTTATGTTCGACAACGTGAACAATTTGGCACTGCAATTGGTCAATTCCAACTAATACAGGTTTGATTCCTTTTTCTTTCTTTCTGCGCTAAGGGGAGATTCTTTCTTCCTTTTGTGCTAATGGAACACACACACACACACAACTGATTTGCATTCGACAAGACTGGTTCCTCACTAAAGACTGTTATGAACAAGTAACTAATATACATGTTTCTCATTTGTTCCTACAATTAAACACTTGAATGCAGGGGAAAATTGCAGACATGTATACTGCACTGCAGTCTTCAAGGTGCGTGTAATCTGACCTAATTGTTATGTTAAATAATGAACATTGTTTATTGACAAGGAAGGATTAAATTCTAAAGACTTGCGAGGAAAAATAAACAATTAACAGAACTATTACTCCTGCTATATTATTATAACGTTATATGTTTCAAAATGATTTCAGAGCATATCTATATTCAGTTGCAAGGGACTGTGATAATGGCAAGATTGATACAAAGGTTATATATGTGCATGACTTATTTCTTTGAGTAATTTTTGTTATCAAATTCTTTAGAATTAACCTTTGAATATGTGTAATTAAATTACATTATATGAACTGATATGTTCGTAGGATTGCGCTGGTGTAATACTTATAGCAGCTGAGAGAGCAACTCAGGTTGCATTACAGGTATGCTACTAATTTTTTATTTTTTTTTGTGAGTTGAGTGAGGTATCCTACTGATAAGTTCTCACTTCGGTGGTTCCCATTTTCTTTTGGTTCTCATTTGATATATACATGTACCCTAAAGTAGTTAAATTCATGTAAAAAATATATACAGGCAATTCAATGTTTAGGCGGCAACGGATATATAAATGAGTATGACACCGGGCGTCTTCTTAGAGATGCAAAACTGTATGAGATAGGTGCAGGGACTAGTGAAATCAGAAGAATGCTTATCGGCCGTGAGCTGTTTAAAGAAACCAACTAGTGTAAGCATTTTCTACATGTAGTTGAAGCAATCTAGCAAGAATTGTCGCAAAATAAGTATCTAATAATCTTATACTTATTCACCAGTCGAAGCTGTGATTTTCTTTGTTATAATAAAGCAGCTTGAAGTTAATATACGGTATGTTGTTAACTTGTTATTATGTTATCTTTTCAAATGATCAACTCTTAGACCACCTTACAGTAAAATCCTATCGTTGGAAGGTGTTTTAACTTGTTATTATGTTATCTTTTCAAATGATCAACTCTTAGACCACCTTACAGTAAAATCCTATCGTTGGGAGGTGTTTGGTTTAATGTTACTGGATCTTTAATCGAGTTTTTTGTTGTTGTTTGGAAGAGAAATGTATCCTCATATGTTCAGTTTCATTCTAATTCTCCCTCATTCCTATTCTTACTGTTATTGCCATCAACAATTCAAGCATCCCCTCAATGCCAAACTATGCCATAAGTCATCATTTTCCTTGAAGTAAAAAAATCTTACATTGACTAAGGGTTTCTTGTAAAGATAATAAAGTACTTGTCAGATTTGTACATATATATGACTGAATATAGAGAGAAAAGAGATAGATAGACAAGAGAGAGATGGTGCAGTGAACTGTGTATTTTATTATACTACTTCTGCTGCATTTTCTGTTATAGTGTTGTGTTTAACAATAGAGGAGAACACCCCCATTTATAGGCTGCATCTCTAGCCATTTACATCATGGATTACATCATAAATTAGGCAACCTACCAACCTACCAAAGTTGAATAGTCTATCTACCTAACTTGCATATGTAATCAATTACATCACAATATTTAACACGCCCCCTCACTCGAAATCCCATCTTCGGATGAAAGACCTATCTTGGGATTGAAGAGTGGACACTAGTAGCCCCTTGAGCTTAATCTGAGCGTCCAACTATACCCATTTTTAGGATCGACCGATCTTGAGTTTATTGAGTCTTTTGGGATACCGGTTATCGAATTTTCGACCACACAGTATATTTTAGGCCGTCAAAAATACAGAAGGTGCTGATGCAAGTGCTATAGTGGATAGCCACCTTATTAAAGGGTTTCAACCCTTTTACCATTGCCAAGCATTTTGTTTATCGCCTGATTCTGCAAGGGCAGAATTGGCAGATGAAGTCACTGGTAAATCAGTCTCCATTCGAGACAATAGCTGACGGAGAGCGTTGAGTTCTGTTGCACTTATTGCTCCCGTTGCTGAAGTAGCAGAGTCAGCATGGTTTTCAGACGTCGTATGATGAGCACTATATTGGGTGCCTCTTCCTGAGCTCCTACCGGATGAACTACCTCGGCTTCGTCCTCCTCGACCACGATCTCGTAAGTGTGGGTATAAGATATAGCATTCTTCACGAGAATGGTATAACTTATTACAATAGTCACACCGGAGAACATCTTTTTCACCCTTTGAAGCCTCAATCACCTGTTCTGCTTTGCCTTGATTTTGAACACTTCCCGTAAAAAGTGCAGATCGATCAGGCACAGTATCAATCGGAGCCATGCTTTCTCTCCGACTTTCTTCGAGCTGCACACGGCCATGTGCTTCTTCAACTGTAGGAAATGGAATCTGACCAATGAGTTGATTCTTGATTGAATCATACTCCATTGTCAGTCCAGCAAGAAACTTCATCACTCTTTCTTCTTGTACCAATTTTTGGTACTTCTCTTGGTCTTCAGCCTGTTTACACTCGTACACAGTGTAGTGGTCTGACTCCTGCCATAGAGATGTGAGTTCCGAATAATATTCGGTCATTGTTCTGCCCCCTTGAGTTAGAGACCATATTTTCTGCTTTACCTCGAAATGTTTGGCCATATTACCCGAAAATGAGTATGTTCGGTTGATGGAATTCCAAACAGCTTCCGCAGTATCAAGAAACAGATAACTTTTGCGAATACGTAACTCCATAGAGTTAAACAACCATGACTTGACCATGGCATTCTCGCTATCCCAATCATCGAAGCTTGTATCAGTTGCCAAGGGCTTCTTGGCCTTCCCATTGATGTATTTCATCAAACGATGAGATTTAATTGCGAGTGTGCAAGATTCCGACCATTCCAAGAAATTCTTTCCGTCAAATTTGGGGTTAACATATGGAGTACCGTGGAAACCAAATTTAACACTCCCTTGACCAGTATTGTTCCTTGCAGCCGACTCATTTACAACCTCCGCCATTATTCAAGACAACAACACTACAAGAAGATTTGCTGAAAAACAAAATTTGCAGAAATAAAAAAAACTGGGCAGAAAATTTTGCTGGAAACAGAATCTGCATAAAAAAGCTGGGCAGAAAATGGCAGAAAATTACTCCCCTCTGCTGAAAAACAAAATCAGCAAGTTTCCCTTGAAAAACTTGTATATTGTTGTGTGTTTTCTGGGCAGAATTTGACAGAATCTAGGCTGAATCTGGTGTGTTTTCTGGGCAGAATTTCTGGGCAGAATGGGTGATGTTTATAGCAGTTTTTTTTTGCAGAATCTGTGTGTGTGGGCAGTGTTATTCCCTTAGGAACTGAACATGCTCTGATACCATGTCAGATTTGTACATATATATGACTGAATATAGAGAGAAAAGAGATAGATAGACAAGAGAGAGATGGTGCAGTGAACTGTGTATTTTATTATACTACTTCTGCTGCATTTTCTGTTATAGTGTTGTGTTTAACAATAGAGGAGAACACCCCCATTTATAGGCTGCATCTCTAGCCATTTACATCATGGATTACATCATAAATTAGGCAACCTACCAACCTACCAAAGTTGAATAGTCTATCTACCTAACTTGCATATGTAATCAATTACATCACAATATTTAACGAAATTCATCTAATGTTGTTTGCGTATGTTCTACAAATTGCTTATTAGATAAATTAAATAATGTTGTTTGCATATGTTCTACAAATTGCTTGTTAGATACATTTATTTAATTTAATCTAATCAGCAAGGGTTAACATATTTATAATAAGATCAGATATTCATATACGAAACACACGATCAAGGCAGTATTTTTCGCTTTGAATGGTAAAGGTTACATGTAGATTATAAACTATAATATAGATTATCAGGTCTTGATTTTGAATAGTAGTTCTAATACAACACACTATGAGCAAACTAGTCTTGAGGTTCAAACACTGATGGGCAACGACTAACCTGCATGTCCAACGGATGGAGATTTTGAAGCATCCATTACTATTGGTGCTTCTTCCAGACAGCTTTGAGTGTCGTCGCTCGTCATTCCTATCATCATTTTCTGCACTTCTTCTTGTGTATGTATATGTATCTTAGACACCATTCTACAGAATTCACTGTAATAGATATACAGATATGTATAAGATAAAATGGGAGGTGAGTGACTAATATTATTGCATAGTCAGTCCCTATTTGAGAAATACTAATTCTTGTTAGGTGTACTAATTACACAATATGTCACCTACAAAAGCCTAGTAATTAAACTTTGGAAATTTCGCAGATACGTATTACATTTCTTTAACACGCCCAGACCCCCAAGTGGGATATATTATAGGTATGTTTCTTTTTGTGAATTATTTACTCGGAAACCCCAAATGTTCATATATTCAAAGTATTCCATGAAATAAAGTATAGACTATATTGAGCATGCTACTATCAATTAAAAAGATAGAGAACATGACAATGTATTAAAGAGAAGAAAAATATATAAAGCCACATGAAAAAAGAAGACAAAATACTGAAAACAGCATGTCATGAGTCACTTACTTCCAAGGATCGTCACCAACAACCATCATATCGTTCTCATCATCAGTAAACAAAATGCGCCATCCTTCGCCAGGATCTCTTAGGAGGCCTTCCATACTAAAGAGCCTCTCTAGCTCAACTAGTAGTTCATCATAACAATGCAGCTTTGAGAGATCAATAGCCCTACCCACCAGATTTCCTTGTTTGTGTACCTTCAGCCAATACATCTAACATAAGTCACAGATTGTCAAAAATACATCTACTGTTAACTCTTTATGCAAGCTTACCTTTATACAGCTCCTTTTACATGCACATTGAGACACTGATGTCGATGTATTGCCGATCAAAGGAAACCCAAAAAGTTTGCAGTTAGTCACTGAACCTTCATCCTTCTCATTGCTGGAGTTCACCTCAAAATTGTGAGAGGAAGGTATCGTATCTACTACACTTGGCTTGTGTGAAAGATTTTGCTTTGTTTCATTGCTTGTAACTCTACAGTGCACTGAAGACGGATTGTGCTGAACAGCTTCATTTGGAAAGTTGGTGTAAGACAGCATGCCAGGTTGACCAGCTTTGTAGAGGTCATTATATGGATTATACATGTTTCTGATACCTGCTGAAGCTAGTGGGTAAAAATTGGATGTGAGCCTATGATATATGTTCAGCAGATTGCAGCTGGTATCACCTTTTCCCGAAGCGCTGAGTTCGATATCGGTTTTCCCAGACAGGGATTTCAATGAGCAAATTTCTTGACCTTGCAAGACCTTTGGAAACCTACTGGATTCCACAAAGCCTTTGTAAGTAGTGAATGGCTTAATCCTTGTAAATTCGGTAAAACTGTTTTTTCCCATCGCTTCTGATGCATGATTCATTATTGATGGCATGTCAACATTGTGCGAGCAGTTTCTTGTATCATATCCATTAAGAGCTGATACTAAACCTACATTTTCTTGACCTTGCAAGACCTTGGAGGATCGAACAGACTCCTCAAAGTCCAGGAACCCAACCCTTGCTGCCACAATAAATTTGAACGTGTTCAAGAGATTCGCTTCTTTTTTCCATATTAAATGTGGAGGGTGAAGAATGCTAGAATTATAAGTTCACTGAAATTGTTAAAATAGTACCATTGTTAGGGTTCTCATTTTGAGTTGCCTGAAGACTCGTCCGCAGTTTCTTCAGCCTTGGAGAGGACTGAATGCTCAGACTTGATGGAGAAACAGAAAGATCAATTTCCCAAGGTGAAACCCGATCTTGATGATTACTTGTATAATTTTCATCCCATCTAACCTGTTAAATGGTTATAGGCAGGGGCCTTAATTATACATTCACAATGACATTGAAGATCGGAAAGAACAATTCAATAAACAAATCTAGGCACTTGCATATTTAATTACTGATGTGCTAGCAACAGTTCTAGGTCCAAAAAACCTCACCTTATGGATAAAGAGGAGATCTAAGCAACTTCGCTGTAGTATTTGTTTTAGCAGTGTGAGCTTTGTAAATGTAAGAAAAAAGGAGATCTAGGCAACTTCGCTGTAGTATTTGTTTTAGCAGTGTGAGCTTTGTAAATGTATGAAAAAAATTCAACATGTTTTTTAGCTAAATTTTCAGTATTAAATCAAAATATTAACCATATAAGCTTGAAATTTAACAGAGTTTAGTTGGAATTTGAGGATATATCAAGAAATAATTTGTCAACGTTAATAATTGCCGAGACACTTAACCTAAACCCTGATAACTACAAATAAACAGGACCTAGTCCAAAATATGGAGGAAGAGATTAGAAGAATGCAAATTATACCATTAAACATCTCCATTTGGAGTTGGGCCATTTGTAGGGATCCAGATCCCCTATGCCAGTAACCAACCCACTGAACCTGAAAAAAATTACTGTATTATTTAAGTTGCATAGTTATTTACGACTCACAATAGTAAGAAATACCTTTGTTGACATACCTTCTTTCTGGGGCATCATCGACATCACACTTCATCTTGAATCGTGTACCTACGAGAATCTGACTCTTGATGCTTTTCACATATTTTTGCTGGGGCACAATAAATTCTGCATGAGTAGCCCTGCAAATTTATTTATTATTGTCAGCTCCTTAAAGCAGACGTGCAGATCTCTAAGAGCAAAAGTAACAACTAAATGTAAGCATATAAAACCAACAACAATATCTCTCTCTTTCCTCCCGCTTGATTTTATGTATATAATAATAAGCAGCTACATATCTTATACAATTTATATACAGCGCATTGTGGTATTCGACGCAGTAGTAAAAGCATTTAAATCATTGTTCTGCATCATACTAAGCAGTAACTCACTCTGTGGCTCAATTTGAATGGACAAAGCAGTATGCAGTACAAATTTTAAATTATCTTAAAAAGACAACTTTTGTTTAGTGAAACTAATCAGAGCCCATAGAAGGCACTGAATAACAGAAGGGAAAGCAACAACTATAAATGTAAGCCAAAGACACTGCTCTTAAATCCATACTATTACAATTTTAACATAAAGTTTGAGGAGGGTCAAGGTAGCTCCATGGTTAGGTTAAATAGAAATAATAGAAGCTCCATCGCAGTCTATTTAATAGTGCATGATTAGGTCACTAGGAACTAATTGACTTTTGCCATAGTAGAATTATTGACAATCCTACAACCTCAATAACAGTAATTAAAAATTTAAAATAAACAGTACCTTGGGCTGTAGAAAACATGAAACACACCATTGGCAGATACTGCATTTGCGACCGAGGAAAGAATATTGTGATTAGAGCTCAGGTTCCCATTAACTCGATCAGGAAGCCCATTTTTAGGTCGAGCAGCTCTTCTGATCCCCAGTCTTAGCTCTCCGCTTTCACCTCTACAAGTGTTTCACATTATTATCTTAACAGAGATGCATTAAAGAATTTCAATGCTGGAAGTTATTGTTTTAGCTTTCTCTGTGAGCTTCAGTACTATAATGTGTCTATTGGAAGATATTGGTGTAGCTCTCTAGGAGCAAACTATTTCCAAGACTATAGTAAGAGCAAAAAGTATTATCTGAATAATTGCAACTTTTTCGTACATTTTCTTCCCGATAAAAAGACCTAATCAGCTAAAAGCAGCAATCACATTATAAGTGCTCATGGTTAGAAACAACCATCCATCCTCTTCTCCTCAGCTGTCTAGATTCAAAATTTTGATAACTAAGTTTCCATTTTATGATAACCGAACTTGTTTTCTTAAATTACGCAGACCTACTGAAAACTTTGTCACCAGGCACAACCTTTCCATTTTAATGTTACTGAGCTGTTGCACTTCTCTCATTGCTCCAATTGGATCATATCAAGGAATACAAAGCTACTACTTGAATATTTATGTCTTTATGTATCAGTGAGTTGTGCGAAATAATACCAAGAACTGAAAACTATTTATTTCTACTTCACATCTGGCCACTGATTTAGCTAAGATGTGTTTGCACACTAAAGAACTGGACAAAACATCTTTATTAACATAATTCCAACACTACATCAGAATATAATTTCAGATTGCTCTGCTCCTTCGCGTCATTACTCCATCACATTCTTAGGATTTAAATAATTATACACATGTTCTGTTCTATCTTACTAGTTTTATAATCATGCCGATCAAAACTTATGTCAACCAGGGCATTTCTGAAATGTCACAACATCTAGTGCAGTCAAACTAAATAGCATCTCGGATAAATCTATACCTTAAAAAGAGGACAGCATCTCCTGAAACAAGATTCTTTTGGCTGACAAAAATACTCCACCCGGTGGTAAGCAAATGTCGCCTTGGTTGGCCTAAAATGTATGATTCACCTCAATAAAAGGTAACTAAATTAAAATGCAGTTTGCAGTTCAATCAATCACCTACCTCTATATATATGTCGGAACTTCCATTCGACCCCATGCAAATCTTTGGCAACGAGCTCCTGAGAGGGTCTTTGCTCTCTGTAATCCTGCAAAGAAAATGATCATCAACGGCAACATAAGTTTTTAGTGAATATCCATCAATGTACGCAAATTAAGCTGAAAATCTGTATAAAGAGTAAATTACCAAAGGTGCAAAACAGTCTTCTGCAGCTCTGCGAGGTACCGAAAATCCACCATGTGTGCTGGTATCTGATGCAGTCAAGGTTTTGCAAAACATGTGAGGGGTCGATTTTGTGGGTGTAAGACCGGCACCCTCCTCATCCACCCATAGATCTTCATTCAGTATTCCCTCTAAATTCATGCCTAACAACTACAAAGTACCCAAAGTTGAAACCTTAGAGAGATGCATTGCTACAGTTTCTTCATGGATTAAAGCAAATTCTACATAGCAATACAATTTAGTCCAAAGCATATTGGAAATTCTAAAAAAAAAAAATATATCCCTTCACTCGAAAGCAGAAAATCAAAGTGATCACTTCCACAATAAAGGCAAAATTAAATAAACAGGTGCATAAAGATGACACTTTTATTTCTGAAAATTCATTCAAGAAAGACTAACAGTGAAATATAACTCATACCTCTGGTACAGGAAGTAGGCTCAGCTGTGTATAGACCTCATCATTCTCTTTATTAGCCTAAACAAAAAAATCGAAATAAGCCAAAATAAGACAAGAAAAGTTTCAAAATTTAAACAAACTATTCAAATTTCAAGAATGCACAAGAAATCTAGCATACCAATAATTGAACATCCATAACTCTGCAAAAGATCTGAGGACTAAGATTAAAATTGGGCATTTGAGTAAGTGGAAAATGAGTAGTTTCCAAGTGACCTTGTGGGAAGTAAACAACTACATTTCCTTTCTTTGGAAGTGTGACAAGAGGACCAGCACAAGCATGCCAAAGCTCCTTATAAGTAGGAGAAAAAGCAGCAGACACACAATTTCCATTACAATCTGCAGCTCTTTCTAACTCAACCACTACTTGGTTCAGATCAATTTCCATGAAAGTCTCACTGTGTGTTTTTTCACACACTAACTACAAATGACACAACACAACCAGTACACCAAACAAAATAATAATAAAACTAAAGCTGGGATTAGAGCAGGCAATTAAGTGGTTCTTGAAAAGAGTACTTAAAAAACAAAAGGTAAGTTAATAGTAGAAAATTGAAAATGACAAGAACTACACACACACAAACAAACACACAAGTGTGTGTATTAGTATAATATTAAGAAATACAAGAACTGGAGACAAGATGTATGTAAAAGAGAAGTCATGGCTTGGAGGGTTTATCAGAAGGAGAAATGAAATAAATAAAGAAAGGGTATAAGATAATAAACAAGAAATTCAAAGTTTGATTCTTTCATACCCCATTTCAAGTGTTGAGAAAAGGGAGCAGAAGATGCAACAGACATAGACAGATGATACAAGTGTGGCTTAGGAAGCAGAGTTAAACAAATGGGAAAACAACCCAGTGGGATGTGTTTTAAACATGATTGTGTCAAGTGTGGACTCTTGAGTGCATCAGAGAATTAATATTATTATTGAAAAATGAAGAATTTTATTGTTATATTAATTTTTATAATTAAATATTAGGAATCGTTTATATAAATAATTATGCTATTGTAATAAATATTTGGAATTTATGTGAAATTATTTTATCAAAAAGAATAAAAATAATCTTAATATCTGATCCGATTTGGAACACGAAATATGTATTCGAATTACTTTTATTTAACTACACAAATTATCGAGATTCAATTTGAAATGAGTATAAATATGTATTAATCTAAGTTCGTTGCAAAATAATTCACTTGCAAGACTTTATTCGTTTAAAATACCCAAATTTTGAAAAATTATTATTCAATTAGTACATATTAATAATTGCAAACACGAATACGATCCTAAACAAAAGAAAAGAAACGGTCAGTTGAAGAGCGGGGGTAGTTTGTGTTGGGTGGGGTGCGGGGACAAATTACAAAGACAGTACAGCACCCACAATCACCTCAAGAGGCTCGCAATAACCTTTTTGTGCTTTCCTTATGCTTTGCTTTGCCTCAACTTTCTTCATTGTCTCCCTTTAATTGATACTCATCGAAGTAAGCCCCCTACCTACTCCACCAATCAAAAAACAAAGTGAAAAAGGAGGAAATTTATTTGCTTGTATTTTCCTTAATGCCATGAAATCCTAGTACTTTCACTTTTATATCACAGAAAATATTAACTAAACGCAATGCAAGATTTAAAAAAAAAAGGACACAAAAACATGCGAAACTACTTCCTTATCTTAAATTTGTAAAGTTTGTTTTTCTATCAATAATCAGTGTCTTACCGATCAAAAGAACCGAATCTACTTCAAAACACCACAATTTATTGAGCTGTTTGGACAATATAGTTATTAACTGGAGTTTGGAAAATAAGAATGAAATAGTATCTGTATAATAATCTCGAAAGAATATAATGAGTTTATACATGCGATTGTGCCGAAAATGGAATAGTAAATGTATGAAACTGTTTTTAGTATCTGTTCATCTACCTTGAATTTTCACCAGTAAACTGGGTCATGTTTAATTACAAATACTAGTAGGAG
This sequence comes from Saposhnikovia divaricata, assembly GCA_036435485.1. Taxonomy (NCBI): domain Eukaryota; kingdom Viridiplantae; phylum Streptophyta; class Magnoliopsida; order Apiales; family Apiaceae; genus Saposhnikovia; species Saposhnikovia divaricata. The sequence continues at coordinate 58,835,581 of CM071595.1, read as the reverse complement.
TACAAAAGATGAAAAACGGTAGATAACTGTTTTTAGGTAGGAAATGGAGTAATAACAAAATCCCATGAAATCGAATCGTACAAAAATGTGCATGCATGTGAGGCATCTTTTTGTGAACATAACATAAAAGTGGTAAGCGAATGGTTGTCAGCATATATCGTGGGGGCTCTGTCAGTAAACTCAACTATCACTCTCCATTTTATTTTCGGTTTTTTTAGTGTGTGTTCAAGATCTTATGCTAAGAATTCGTGTTCATTTAATAATCAAAAATTTTGATTGGTAAAAATTTCATTAATAATGTTGGATTCCCTTGCATGCACAAAAATCTTCACCAATCAAAATTTTCCAACTTATCACACACGAATTAATTCTTAGCATGGCACACACTAGACAAACTCTTTTATCTTTCTTACACGTAGTATTATTATTTACAAAGAGACAACCAAATATCAGAAACAACCCCCCCCCACTCACCAGAAACAGTGATAATTACGCTACTTGAATGGTGTTCCCCTTGAAAATGACCGCTTATATATCACAGCCCTGCAACTTTTGCCACTGCTACGTACTGCATTTTATTTATGTTATGTAGGTCTCACAATGTACTGGGTTTTAGCTTGCAATTATCTGGGTCTGGGTTCCTGGTTCTACGTCCCTAACCATTTATTCGTTTAAATAAATTTCGGGAATGAATATGAATGCTTAAAATTTAAGTGAATGTAAGTGACCAAGTTATTTTATCCGCGTTTAATTTTGCTTGTTTTAGGATTTCAGGTATTCGTGAATAATTTTCGTGATTTGTTGTTGATGGCATATTAAGGACCAGCTGCTTCATATGCGCATATACAATGCTTACACCGTTTCTCTATCTATATACTAAAAATCGGTAATTGGTATAAATCGGTTGAGCCGCCACCGATTTAAGATTAATCAAATAATCGGGGATTAATCGGAAGGATTAATCGAAGTATTAATTGGATATTATAAAATATTTAATGGATTGATGTGCCTGATAATGACCTCATGTAGAACCCAAAATAAGGATATTTAGGTAAATTATTGAGAAAAGTTTGATATTTACAAAAATGCCCCTGCAGGGCTCAGTTGTTTTATACTCCCTCCGTCACAAAATGCTACTCTCGTTTCATATGTCGGGACTGTTCATAACATGAGACAAATTATTAATTTACGTTTAATTTATAAGATCAAATATAGTCATGAGTGATCTTGTTGGATTCGTATTTATGAGTATTTTAATATAGTGAAGTTTTTATATTTAATACTAATATGAAATTCAAGATATTAACGATCAAAAGTGTGCGTTGGCAAACGTGTCCAACAGAAATGAGAAGAGTTTTTTGAGACAGAGGGAGTAGCTTTTTTGTATTATAATCTCAGGAGAAATCCCTAAGGACAAACTCAGGCCCAGTTTTCTCAATATTTAATATATTAATCTAATTTACAATTAAACATATCATTTTAAATAAATTCATAGGATTAATTGGATTCCAGAAATTAAATCGATTGATTACCTTACATAGAATTAATCGAAAATTAATCGATTAAAATCTTAAATTGAGGATTTTTAGAACCGATGTATATATACAATGGCAAGAATGATCAGCTTACTTTTACTTTTTCTTTCTTTCTTTTGTTTTTTGACACATAAGAAGGCCCGAGTTTTATTGATTTTCAAAAGAAATTACTATATCGATAAGAAAAGGAGGAACGCATGTCCTTCCTCACGATCAAACTGACTTTTTCTTAAAACGTTGAAAAAATTGCCAAAGGGACAAATGAAATTATCGCACGGACGAAGCATCATCATTAGTAAACACGATTGAAGTCTTGTTCTATACCGTTGTTGTCTTCGTTCATTTTACTAGAAATTCAAAATCGGATTTCAACAAAATCGTATAAATAAATATTTTAATTTCTGTAATCGATATGAAAATCACATATTCTTTTACCACATGTCATAGGTCTCAGCAAACCAAGAGGAGTTTGTGGTGAACAAAATAAAAGCTTTAATGCTTTACAAAAAAAAAAATAACAATAAAAGCTTTAATCAATGCGATGCTTGTCGGATTATTTATCACCCGATTTCGTCGTACAATTCTAGCACCTATCCTTGTCTTCCTACGTGTCCCTACTTTCCTTATCACTATTCTTCTTCTCTAATCACCTCGGAGTACCTACTCTGTCAGTGTTTCAACTTTTTTGTACACACCATTAATTTGTACACACCATTATTAAATACAAGTATTATTAGTACTTGGTTGATAATGCTACTGTATCTCCAACTTCAAATAAGTTTGGGTTCGATTTTTTTCCCCCAATATTTTAGTGTAAAAAAGGGTATTGGTCTCATCTATCACAATTTAAAAGCAAATGGTCCCAAATATCACATCTTAAAAACTTGGTCCTAAATATCACTTCAAAACACAGTTGTGTGTAACGTTTTGGATTTTTTTTTTAAAAAAACGCTAAAGCGTTTAGCGTTATTGGGGTGAGTGAGAGGGGAAACGCCACTTGAAATGGCGTTTGGGTTGGGGGGACGCCACTGAAGTGGCGTTTGGGGAGATCTATACAATTTTAGTAGAAGTGCGCATTCCTACTCCATTTAAGTTTAGAACCAAAACGCAACTTTAAACTTTGTTCTGAGGTGTAAAACGCTGATTCATCTTTGGTTCTGACCAGAACGCTAATTTAAGTATTGTTTTGGGTTAAAAAATGATATTTAAAATGGTGTTTTGAACCTAAAACGTTACTTTAAGTGGTGTTAACAATTTCAAAAATAAAAAATTAAATTTGAAAAATTTAAAAATTTTAAAAATTTTAATTAAAGAATTGAATTCGGCGACCTGATTTTTAGGGTTGTAAACAACTCTAAACCCTAAACCCTAAGTTCGCATACGGTTTATTCGTCGTTCTAAATATTTCTAAAATCCAAAATGGAAACGTTGAACCCTAAAAGTTAATTATTGAACCTCCTAACGGAATAAAAATAAAATTTAAAAATTTTAATTAAAAAATTGAATATTTCTAAACCTCAAATGAAACCCGTTAAATCCTAAATGAAAACTATTTAACCGAAAAGGAAATACCGATAAAATATTAAAATATTAAATTAAAAAAACAATATATAATTTTTTAATTATTGAATGCAAAAAGCTAGTCAAAAGTTTGTTCCTAAGTATAATGCTAGTTACTAGTTTGTTTTCTTGACAAAAACGCTAGATTTGCTTTTGTTTTGTCCTATTTTGGCTGTGTCCTCAACAACGCCAAACGCAATAGCGTTTTTAATAATAAAAAAATAATTCTTAAAACGCTACATCATCATTTGTTTTGAAGTGATATTTGAGGCCAATGTTTTGAGTTGTGATATTTTGAACTAATTACTCTAAAATTATGATATTGGGAACCTTTACTCTAAAAAAAGGATCTTTTTTTTTAGATAAGCAAATATTTATTAGAACCAGAAATATTAGTACAACTAAGCAGAAGCGAGGCTTGCATAAGAGTTGCTAAGCTCTCAGGATACAGATTGCTGAATACCAGATTATCATATTGCTAGGAACTACTTCCTAAACTACATAACACTTTCATTGCCATGCCGACCATACTGTCACTAACCCTACCCCAAAATGCTGGAATGAAGACTATCAGCCGGATCCTGAGATGCAACTGAGTATTCCAAGTCCCTTAGTCTACGTCCCCCAGAGGGGGGTCTGTTGCCAGGAGGTTAACGCCATGATCAGCATGGTGAATTTCCTCCACCAGTCCATCCACTTCCATGTGAAGCTCGTCCTCCTCCATTTCCATGACCACTGCAAGTGGAGCATTTTCTTGCCCTAGCCCTAGCTCATGCACCTGATCTGACAACACTTCTCCCTCATCAAAGTTAACAGGGTCTGGTGCATTGTTTGGAAGGAAGACATCTTCATAATCCGGGTGATCAATACCAAGCCCTATATCCCAGTAAAGCAATTCCTCTACTCCTCCAACTGGGTGGTCAAAAGTGTAGAGCCTGTCACATACTTCCATCGCTAACCTAGCTGCGTAGCGAGCCACCTTGTTGCGAGCTGCAAAAACAAATCCAATCATACATAGCCATGAGTTGTTTTTTAACAGGAGGTCTATCTGATTCACAAGATGGTAGATGGAAGCTGGAGCTCCCAATTGAAAGTTCTTGATAGCAAGGACGGAGTCTAGATTGTCTATCTCTATGATCACATTGCGGAACCCTTCTTTGAAAGCTCTCCTCATAGCACTATAGATGGCCCAGAGTTGATTTCCTACTCTTGTTAGACGAGGGATAACTCCTATAGTAAGCATTTTGAGTTGTCCCATGGCATCTCTGTAAATTGCACCGATTCCAGTGTTATTGCGGTTTGGAAGAGGGATTGCTGAGTATATGCCATGAACGTTAACTTTCAAAACTCCTGGAGGCGGTGGTATCCAGTGGAAGGCCATGGAAGTAGAGAGAGATTAAGAAATAGCAATAAAGCTTGGTTTGTTTAGAGGTTACTGGAATTGCTGAGAGATGTGGGTATATATAGGCCCATAAGTATAAAAGCTCTGTGATGGTTAGGTGATAAGTGGATTTATATCCACTTGGAGCGTTCCATATCGGCTTAAATTGATTGTCTTGGGCTCAAGTTTGTTGTAGTTTTGATGTGTTTTGCTTAGTTGTGCAGATTTACGAGAATGTTGATTAAGGTGGATGCTTCTATCGTTTTTGGAGAATTAATTGATTGAAATTCGGATTTCTGAGACGGTTGCGCAGTCTACACTGTTTTGGACATATCTGGAGTTCTAGAAGTCCGTTTTCAGCGATCTTACTGCCCACGCGAAGCTTGGGAGATTTTCTACAATATGGGACAGGTGTTGCACGGGCAGGTTGCGCGTGGTTGGCGCAGGCTGCGCGACAAACAGACTGCGGGGCGCAGGTTGCGCGCGGAAAATCTTGAAAATTACTGTTTTGGCCATATCTTGAGTTCTAGAAGTCCGTTTGAGGCCCGTAAGCAGTCCACGCGAAGATAACGAGATTCTCTATCATTCTAAGGTGGTCCAGAATTCCAATTATGATTGGAACGTTCCAGAAATACTTAAGAAAAGTCAGCTACGAATTTTCCTTCAAAACCGAATCAGTTTAGGAAACGTATTATGTGCCGAGCTGCAGAAATTCAACTTTGACAAGGAAATTGCTATAATTCCTACTTCTAATAAGTATGGTAATTGCTCTGGGCGGCTAGAACATTCCAGAATCAGATCTACACATGGAATTTGCAATTCTATTCTCATTCAAGAACGGAAATTGCCATACTCCTATTCCAACTCTAAAACGGCAATTTCTTAATGGAGAGGCAAATTGAGGCTATAAATACACATCTTGGGGGACAGAAAAAACACACCATTACATATCAATTACTTAGGATTATTTGTATCTTTTTATACTTTGTTTTTATCATGGTTTCATCAGATCCCATGATGACGAGAGGTTCAATTATGAACTAATCGTTGTCATGGGATTCTAACGGATTTATCTATGTAGCTTAGTAGTTTGATTGCTTTAAAGATTTGTGTGTAGTGAAATTTTGATATCCTCGTATGGTTGTGATTCATGTGTTTAGATGCGTCATGAACATCTAATTTGTTAATCTCTTGTGAAGCGAGAGTGGATCTTGAGATTTAGAACTTGCCATGCTAGCATAGGATAGGTTGATGTTTTAACATCATGATTTGTGGCGTAAATAGAGATATTATGCTGCCCTATGTGATCTTAATAGACAACTTGTTCTTCAACCGTTATGTTTTCAAATCTTATAGAGATATAGGGTCTAAACATAATTGGTGTCTATTCATCTTCTATCTCTTTAGTGGATGTATGTTTAGTTTGGTATTCGTATACCGAGAGGTAGCTTATACTTGTTTCGTGTTGTCTGATCAGATATTAACCATCATATGCATTGATTAAAGGCATCAACTCTAAGCGAAGTAGTTAATGAAGTTAGGATCCCATGTTTTCTCTTGCAGACGTAATTAGAATTCAATTCATGTTAGTTTGTTAATTCTTAGTTTTATTAATTTGTTTCTTAGTTAATTATAGTTAATTAAAATCTTGTTATTTGTCTTAGCAGTGCATAATAACCATACATTGTTGCATAGGTACAAAACTGAATTAAAACCATAACCAGATCCCTGTGGGAACGAACTCGACTTATTCATATATTACTTGTGACCACGTACGCTTGCGTGTATTAGTGTAAACAAGTTTTTGGCGCCGCTGCCGGGGATAATCGGTGTTTTATTTTTGGTTTATGTGCCTGTCAATAGTGGTCGTTAGAGTTCACTGACTCGGATTAGTTACTTATCTATTCTTGTTTAGATCGTTGTGTTTCAGGTACTTGAGTTTTTGAAGATGGCATGCGAGGAGTTGCCATGGTGGGCATATTCGAGGACATCCATGCCTTATCAATGTGAGCGGTGTTTTGGCGTTCATGATCCGTCACAATATTGTTACTACGAAGGAGTTGATCCATATGTCACTTATGAGGAACAACCATATTTTCCATACCATCCTCAACAGTACCAGCAAGATGTTCCAGACATGTCATATTTCTTTGGAAGTGAAGAGTTTCAACATCAGCAACCTACTCCTACTTTTCAGTCAGATGAGGTTGATGATTTGAAGGAGATTAGGATTCTTGTAGAGGGTCATGAGAAGAATCTCAAATCTATGGAGACACTAGTTGCTCAAGTTTTGAGTGTCTTGGAACAAGAGAAACAGCAATCCATACGAGAGGCAATTCCAGAAAATGACGGTGACTTGGAGCAAGGTACTGCATGCTTAATCGAAGAAGACAAATTCCAAGGTGAGGTGAGCGTTCACAAGTCATGTGAGGAATTTGATCATGTTAGGATGGTGGATGATTTGGAAAGGGCACTATTTGGGACAGACACTGATGAGCTGCACAAATTTCAAGAATTGGTATGTGCGTACCAAGAGGCTGAAGAACATGGGACAGATGCAGGTCTTCTACTTGTTTCAAGGTGTGAAGCTGGAGGTAGCGCATTAGAGCCAATGGAGGAAGTTCTCTTTGAGAAACCAAAGGCTTCAGCAACTTACATTTATCCTCCTCCATTATATTCAAGCGAAGCCCGCGAGTGTGTGTTGTTCTACAAATTGACAGATTTTGGGTCAACAGAAGGAGGCATTGGAACAGGACATATTTGTTATACGAATAGGCCAAGCGAGGAGAAGGGGCACAAAGTGTGCCGCCGTGATGATGATGAAGTCTCACGAAGAGAGGACCAAGCAAACTATTATCATCCTTAATGGAGGCTTGGAAGTAACGTCAAGCTATTGACGTTAAAGAAGCGCTTCTTGGGAGGCAACCCAAGCATTGTTGTATACTGGTATGTTTTCTACTATCCCTTGTATTTACTTCCATTCAATGCGGACATTGAATATTTTAAGTTTGGGGGTGGTTTGAGGGTTTAGTAGTTGTTATAATGTGTTCATGTAGGATTTCATGCTTTGCATATTAGTAGTAGTAAATTATGCATGTATGTTCGTGTTATTTACGTTTGTTTCATATAGGATATTATGTTTTTATGTTCGTATATCATGTGAGTTCATAGTAGTTTGCATTTGCACCCATGCTTGATAGGAATTTTGTGTTGTTGACACTTTTGATTGAGAAGTGATATGCTTTGATCTTGTGCACACACATACACTAGTAAGTTGAAGCTAGTAGACTTATTGAATGTTGTAAGTGATTAGAAGGACATGAATATGTGCAAGATGATTTAGTTTGCATGCTTTGAATACAAGTAGGTGCATTAGAGAGATTTTTGCTTGGGATTGAGTATGTTTTTCCACCAAGTGAGATTTTGAGCCATATTGCATTTGTTGCAATTTTATTCGTTTGCTTGAGTGTCCACGGATTGTTTGCATTGCTAGCAGTTGTTTGAGGTCTTTCTTGAAACGCATGACATTATTTGACGATTAAAATGATAAAGGCATTAGGATTAACCGCATATTTTCCCATATTACCACACCATGTTTACATGATCGATTAGTTAACCCGTTGAGCTTAATCCTATTTTTTCGGTGACATACCACATTACTTGCCTAGACCTTTTTCTTGTATTGGCCTTACATTAATTTGAACACACATTGTCAAAGGCTAGTAGAGTGCTTCAGGGAGTAATAAGGTGTGCAAGAAAGGGTTTATTGTTGGTCATAAGTTTGGGGGAAATATTGAAATTTTGAAATTGGGTTTGGTTGTTGCTTGATAGTCGGCGTATGTAATAAAATTGTGGGATCATTATTATTGTTTATATTATTGTTTGTGTTATATTTAGCTCTCGGGAAAAAAAAAGAAAAAAAAAAGAAAAAAAAGGAAAAAAGAAAAGAAAAAGAAAAAAAAGAAGAGAAAAAAAAATTATATTATGAGAGCATATTTGTGTTATTATGATCCTACTTTAGTCGGCTAGTCGAGTGTTTTGTTGGAAGAAGAATAGTAAAATTATATGGGGGGGGAAAATAGGTGGTTGTGTATGATCTATTATAAGTTCCTACTAGCTTTTGACACTTCACCTGTTTTGGCTTATTTGACATACCTTGTCCCTAGCCCCGTTACAACCCAAATAAAGACCTTTTGATTATCGTCATTGATGTATGTTGTGTTAAGAGTTAGATTGATACCAAATGTCAAGTATGTTTATGATTTTGTTGGAATTGAGTGATACACTTACCCTTGTTCTTGAGTGAATATTCTTTTATGAGTGGATTGTGAGTGTTTGCTTGTTTTTGCGTATGAGATTCCGAGTTTTGTCTCAAAGATGTGCTCTTGTAGGCTTAGCATGGTTACTAACTTATTCTTACACTTGACATGGACTTTTGAGAGCTTATGCATGTTCATTGAGTAGACTATGTGAATACTTGCACTTTCGACACCAAGACATTGCGTATTTACTTTGATTCTTAAGTTGATATGGCATGAGAGGATTTGAAGGTATGGTAGGATATTAGTACTAGATTATTTGCATTTTCATATTAGTTGCATTCATGCATTGCATTGCATTAGGTTAAATGGATTTTGTGGGTACATTCGCTATAGGCCCTCACGAGACCTTACTCGTCCACTAGGGCTGCCTAGGGGTTTAAAGGGCTTGTTGCATATGCCAAATGCAACCGTGATCACCTACGGAAGTGGTACTAATTAGTTAGTTGTAATTGTTTATGCTTGAGGACAAGCATCGGTTTAAGTTTGGGGGTGTGATAAGTGGATTTATATCCACTTGGAGCGTTCCATATCGGCTTAAATTGATTGTCTTGGGCTCAAGTTTGTTGTAGTTTTGATGTGTTTTGCTTAGTTGTGCAGATTTACGAGAATGTTGATTAAGGTGGATGCTTCTATCGTTTTTGGAGAATTAATTGATTAAAATTCGGATTTCTGAGACGGTTGCGCAGTCTACACTGTTTTGGACATATCTGGAGTTCTAGAAGTCCGTTTTCAGCGATCTTACTGCCCACGCGAAGCTTGGGAGATTTTCTACAATATGGGACAGGTGTTGCACGGGCAGGTTGCGCGTGGTTGGCGCAGGCTGCGCGACAAACAGACTGCGGGGCGCAGGTTGCGCGCGGAAAATCTTGAAAATTACTGTTTTGGCCATATCTTGAGTTCTAGAAGTCCGTTTGAGGCCCGTAAGCAGTCCACGCGAAGATAACGAGATTCTCTATCATTCTAAGGTGGTCCAGAATTCCAATTATGATTGGAACGTTCCAGAAATACTTAAGAAAAGTCAGCTACGAATTTTCCTTCAAAACCGAATCAGTTTAGGAAACGTATTATGTGCCGAGCTGCAGAAATTCAACTTTGACAAGGAAATTGCTATAATTCCTACTTCTAATAAGTATGGTAATTGCTCTGGGCGGCTAGAACATTCCAGAATCAGATCTACACATGGAATTTGCAATTCTATTCTCATTCAAGAACGGAAATTGCCATACTCCTATTCCAACTCTAAAACGGCAATTTCTTAATGGAGAGGCAAATTGAGGCTATAAATACACATCTTGGGGGACAGAAAAAACACACCATTACATATCAATTACTTAGGATTATTTGTATCTTTTTATACTTTATTTTTATCATGGTTTCATCAGATCCCATGATGACGAGAGGTTCAATTATGAACTAATCGTTGTCATGGGATTCTAACGGATTTATCTATGTAGCTTAGTAGTTTGATTGCTTTAAAGATTTGTGTGTAGTGAAATTTTGATATCCTCGTATGGTTGTGATTCATGTGTTTAGATGCGTCATGAACATCTAATTTGTTAATCTCTTGTGAAGCGAGAGTGGATCTTGAGATTTAGAACTTGCCATGCTAGCATAGGATAGGTTGATGTTTTAACATCATGATTTGTGGCGTAAATAGAGATATTATGCTGCCCTATGTGATCTTAATAGACAACTTGTTCTTCAACCGTTATGTTTTCAAATCTTATAGAGATATAGGGTCTAAACATAATTGGTGTCTATTCATCTTCTATCTCTTTAGTGGATGTATGTTTAGTTTGGTATTCGTATACCGAGAGGTAGCTTATACTTGTTTCGTGTTGTCTGATCAGATATTAACCATCATATGCATTGATTAAAGGCATCAACTCTAAGCGAAGTAGTTAATGAAGTTAGGATCCCATGTTTTCTCTTGCAGACGTAATTAGAATTCAATTCATGTTAGTTTGTTAATTCTTAGTTTTATTAATTTGTTTCTTAGTTAATTATAGTTAATTAAAATCTTGTTATTTGTCTTAGCAGTGCATAATAACCATACATTGTTGCATAGGTACAAAACTGAATTAAAACCATAACCAGATCCCTGTGGGAACGAACTCGACTTATTCATATATTACTTGTGACCACGTACGCTTGCGTGTATTAGTGTAAACATTAGGTAATACTAATTAAAGCTACCGTAACCTCTTTTGGCTTTACTATAAATGGAAGAGTATTGAACTGCTAAACTAGATTTCCTCCGTAATGTGATAAATCTCTTGGCCAATCAGAAGAGTTCCACCTGTGCTTGCTTCTAGAAGGACTTTATGACTGACACTGTGGATAGGAGAATATCCCTCTAAAATTTTGAATATCACTATCTGTCTTCCAAGCTTTAGTTGCCCTTTTGGAGGGAAAATCTTCAAGTAAATCCCTGAATAACTCTCTCTATCTTTACTCTGTCAAGAACTTAATGCTGATTTGATCTTTTGAACAGAAGGATGTAACCATCAAGTTGAATTGCAACCAGCTTAGTAATCTTCACTGTGCCTTTTCATGTTATAGGACATTCATTTAGAGCATGCTTACCCGACCCATTGTTGAGGTGTTACTCTGTACTACCAACTTGCTAATGGGCCCATTACGATTGAAAGAAGAGAGTAGTGATAGTGTTACTCTTGATTCTGTTGCTTTTGACACTGTTAACCTATCTTCCCAGCCTATTCTCTCTCGACTCATTTCCTCGCTATACTTGACCCTGTTGAACTCATCTATATCCAGGCATAGATGACTTTATTCCTTTTGAGTCCATCCTTGGCAAGATTATCCGCCTCCTTGTTAAGATGTCTCTCTACATGCACTAAATTTAACTTGTGAAACATAGTATTTGTTGCATTGGTAGTTTCACGGCCATTTCTAAGAGATTGTAGGTTATTTACCATCTGCTTCGAGTCAGTAAAGATCGTAATGCTGAGGTCTTTGAACTCGCTTTTTTCCATTTGATTCAAGACAAACATCAAGGCAGCTACTTCAGTGTCATACGGAGTTGATGCCTCAATTGTTCCAGAGAAGATGAACAATAACGAATATGACGGTTTCATTAAGAATCCACCAATACTAGTTTTGACCTTACCAGATTCATCTTTCAGCCATGCACCGTCAATGAATCCAACAATTTGAGAAATTTCTGACCAATAAGATAGTATTTTGAGTTTAGCTAACCTGAAGTTAGCTTTAATCACCTGTAAGGGGTTAATAAACCATGTTTATTGTTGATCCTTCGTGATCATTTTATTTGCAACTCCCCAGCTAAAGGACTGAAATTTGATAAGATATTCGACCTGTGCATTTTAAGTCTTGATCTTATAAAAGATAAGATCATTTCTTGTCTTCCATATTGTCCATAGAAGGGCGGCGAGACAGATACCCTATTCAATTTTGTGAACGCTTTTGGTCGTTTCTCAAAAACATTGACTATATTGTCCTCTGCATTATGGTTGAAATGTAAATCCAGCCATTTAGAAGTATAATCCCAGGCTTGTTTCGCCATTGTACACTTCCAGAATAAATGTGAAATATCCTCATCTTCATTTCCGCACCAATTGCAGATAGGATTTTCTAGAATACCCCTCCTATGAAGGAAGGATTTTGTAGGTAAACAACCATGTGCCAGTTGCCACAAGAATAACTTTATCCTAGGGGGTATCTTTAGTTTCCAAATAAGGTTCCAAGGGCCTTTTAGACTGTGAAGTCTGATGAGGTTTCTGTAACACATCGATGTGTCAAATTTATCAACGAAAGACCCCCAAGTTAAAATGTCTTCTCCTTTACCCAGCAATACTGATTCAATTAAAACGTTTAGACAGTTAGCCTCCCTTTGTTCTTGAACCGATAAGCTTCTCTCCCACATCAATAACTCATTTCATCTCAGTTGATGCCATTTCATCTTGATTTCTTGCAGGTTGCAGAACTTGTCTCTTGCTATTGTGAATAGATTACCAAATTGTTCAGCAATCACCCCTGATGGGTGCCATTTATCAATCCAGAAACCTATTAAAGAACCATCTCTTACTTTCCAATGATAATCATTGTCTAGCACCGTTCCATGAAGAGCCTCATTTGTCTTTAATAATATGTTTTGCATGAACTCTGAGAATTTTCTGCTATCTAAATCTTGTCTTCTTGTTTGTGAGATGGCCTCTTTTCCATATTTTCCAATAGTAATTCTATTCCATAGATGCTTTTTGTCATGAATGAGCTTCCACCTCCATTTTGCTAGTAGAGAAACATTCTTGTTGTCCAAATTTATCAAGCCCAATCCTCCAAGATCCTTTGGCAAGGCTATCTTGTTCCAGCCAATACTATGCAATTTTTTCCTAATACCTTCCGATTTTGACAGTTCATTCCAGAAAAAATCTCTATTTATTCTTTCTAGCTGACTTATTATTGGTTTAGGGGCTCTGTGGAGTTGGAACCAATAAGTTGGTATGCTGTTCGGAGTTGAAGCAATGAGCGTTGCCCTTCCAGCCTTATTCAGTGAATTGCATTTCCATTTGGCTAGCTGTGTTCTGACTTTCTTCACTACTGGGATCCAAAATTTATGTTTTTTTGCTGAACACCCCAAGTTAGTACCTAGGTAAGATAGAGGCCATGAACCTACCTCATATCCAATTATACTGGCCAAATTACTCGCTTTATATTGGTCCTTCTTAGACGTATACAATGAGCTTTTCTTGTAGTTGATGGTAAGACCTGACATGACTTCAAATAATTTGAGAACCACTTTGATACCCCAACAAGAGTGACTCGAGTTTTCGATAAAATCACGGTGTCATCTGCATATTGTTGATGAGTTATCATTGGACCTTTTCCCAGCCAAACGCCTTTAAAAAGGTCTAGATGAGCTGTTTTCCTTAGTAACAAGTTAAGTATCTCTACCACTATGTTAAAGAGCAACGGTGACATAGGGTCACCTTGTCTTAATCCACGCTTGACGTTGAATTCATGCGACGGACTACCATTGATCAACACTGACATTCTTATAGAGAGAAATATCGTTTGAATCCAAGAAATCCATTTAGATGAGAATCCCATGCATTGCAAGATATGGAACAGAAAGCTCCACTTAACGGAATCAAATGCCTTGGCAAAGTCCAGTTTTATTATCATGCCATTGGTTTTGTTACTCCTGATGTTGTGGGCTACTTCGTTGGCAATAATAATATTCTCCGTGATGACTCTTCCTTTAACAAAACCTGTTTGAGCTTCTGAGATTAATGTGGGTAAAATGCTTCCCAATCTGTTTGATAACAATTTTAGAATGATTTTCATCGAGTTGTTTATCAAACTTATTGGACGGTAGTCAAGCACTGCTTCAGGTGCTGCTTTTTTCGGAATGAGTACTATGAAAGAGGAGTTTACTCCTGCAGGAAGGCTATTATGGTTGAAGATATTCTTTATTAAATCAAGTAAATCTTCATGAATTACCGACCACATCTTTTTGTAGCATTCCATCTTCATACCATCTGGTCCCGGTGATTTGTTTGAGTTCATGGACATCACTATCGCAAAGACTTCCTGGATGTTAGGATCCTCTTCTAGCATTCTTATCTCACTGTCTGATAACTTTTTTTGAATAAGTGCTTCCACTGAGAAAATGTCTGGGCCTTGATCAATATTGAAGAATCTTTGAAAGTGATCTTTAAAAGTATCCTTGACCTCTTGTGGGGTTGATATCCAATCTCCATTTACCTTGATACCAATGATGTTGTTGCTTTTTAGTTTGTAACTTACCAATCTGTGAAAGAAACGTGAGTTTGAATCTCACTCTGCATCCCACTGGAGTCTTGATTTTTGCTTCAAAGTTTCTTCTCTCTCTCTCTCTATATATATATATATATATATATATATATATATATATATATATGCCTCTTGTAGCTCTAGTTCAACCTTCCTTTTAAGTAGAGCATTTGTGTTCCTGTCTGCATCCCAAGCCTCTAATTGCGACTCTAAATCTTCCACCTTTTTAAAACAATCCCCTCTTATTGTTTTATTCCAATCTTTCATGAAATTTCTGGCAGATCTCAACTTTTCTTGAATGTTTGATTGAGAACCTCTCATGGACCTCCAATGTTCTAGGACTGTATATAAGAATTTATCTTCCTTCCACCAATGATTGAAAATTTTGAAAGGTCTAGGCCCCCAATTCTGAATGCACGATTTCATGAGGATCACTTGATGATCTGAAGATTTCCTACCCAAGCCTTGCAAAATCCAGTTGCTTTCTAATAGAGTCTAGTCATTATTTAACAATGCTCTGTCTAATTTACTACATTTACCTTGAGGTCCCAACCAAGTGAATTTGAAATTCGATGCCGGCACATCCCACAAACCATTGTCCATTAGAAAAGAATTGATGCTCTCTGTATCTGTTCTTCTATAGGAGCAATTTATTCTTCCAGATTCTTCCAAGATACTGTTGAAATCTCCCATTAAACAGAACGCTTCATTCTCATGAGAGTTCAGTAAATTACTTAAATCCGACCAAAGAACTCTCTTGTCATGTAACTCATTTGGACTATAAATATTTACACAGTTAATGAGTACATTCGAGTTTACTAGTGTACCTCTGATCCAGATCCAAGATTGGTTCACTTGTGACGAAGTTAGTTTGAAAGTATTTAAATTCCACGAAGTTATAAGGCCACCAGATAAACCTCTTGATGGAGAAAAAATCCAAGCGTGGTCTTGAGCGGACCATAAATAATCTTGTATGTTCCTAGCTAAAGTGTCACACTTAGTTTCTTGTAGAAAGAGGAGCGTAGGATTATGTGCCTTTAGCAAGCTCTGTAAATTTCTTCTCGCTATACCATTATTCAAGCCTCTAATATTCCAACTAAACAAAGTGATATACTCCATATGAATAATTGTTCCTGTACTTACTATGAAGTATGCTGTTCTTGTGCACTAGGATTTACTTATCTTCTGCAGTACGAATTCTAATTTCCTGTAAAGCCTCATTCCTAGCTTTGAGAGGAATCAGACCCATGAGGATCCCTGTTTCCAAAACTTCTGTGGCAAGGTCTTTGTGGGTCAACTCCGATCTATCCCATTCTTCTTTGTTGGAGAATTTCCTGTTAAGTATTTTTTTCTTTTTTCCTCTGATTATACTTTTAATTTATTTTAATTTTTTATCAAAAAAATATTGAATCTAAATTTGCATTTAGAAAAACAATGAGTTACCAAAGTAATTTCTTTAAAAAGACCGACCTCGTCTTTAAAAAAAATGGAAGAAAAGAGAAAATGAATAAAAATTTGTAATTTTTTTTTAATATGTTTCCACTCCTTTTTTTATAAATTTGAAGAGAATTTTTTTTTTAAAAAAAAAGAGAAGGGAGGATTTTAAAAAAAAATATTATGTAGAAGTTTCTCTGCCAATCCCAATTCTGGGAAAGGTCTTTTGGAAAAAAATTATTGAAAATTCTCTTTCTTAAGATAGTCGAGATAAGCAGAGTAGAATAAAGTGAATGTCAACTTAGCCATAACAATGATGACTTTTTATTGAACTAAAATGCAAGAGTAGGTCTTGTTTTCTGGTGGGAAAATGTAGATTAAATTATTATCGACGCTTATCAAGTATACAAATACATTTTATTATTTATGTTAATATAGTTACAAAAGACATTTAAAGTGCTATTTGGCTGGTTTAGGTTCACTTTTGTAGATGGTTTCTTTGCGAGATTTACTCATTACAAGTTCACTGAAAACATGAAATATGATCTATTAATCACAAACACAACGAAATTAGTGATTGTTTTTCTAATCTTAATAGCCGTAGAGTTATAAAATGATATCATAAAAAGTTTATTATTACTTCATTAAACATGAACGAAAAACAAATGCACATAGTTAAAGATTGGAAGAACAAGAACAATAGATACAAGAAAAAAAAACCACACAAACTAGTCATCTTTTTTACAAGTACTCTTAAAGCGCCCTTTTTGACCACAAGAACTACAATTTTTTTTTGTTTTGAATCTTGACTTTCTGTTGATGTGTATTTTTAGAGTTTCGTTCACAGGGAAGGACTGATATCAATACCAGTTCCAAGTCTTTATCTTTACAATTTAGAAGTGTGGAAAAAATATTATGGTGATTTGTGTTTAACTACTAATTAATCTAATAAACGAATAAAAACTATATAATATATATGAGAGAAAACAATCCAAGAATTAGGATTTTTCAATTGGTTATCATGAATGTCTAATTTGTGTCCGTTATTTTGTTAAAAACAATCCTTCTAATGTTTATAAAATCCTCTTCCAAGGTAAATTATAATGCCTACAATCATCCCTTAATCGACACTCCCATGGTCAATCAAAGTACAACTATAGACTATTACGAATCAAGGATTATCAGTTTCACAATTCGCATATCAATCTCCCGATATAATAATTAAATTATGTCTATCATATCATGTACTAGAATTACAACTCCTCTCCCGATTCGTTATAATTCCTAGAGATTCAACTAAAAGTTCGCGACTCTTCTAATTGTATAAAGCGCTCAATGACAGATTAACAATAACAATAAAACCGCAATACAATCATACAAACTCAATAAACCAACGAATACTACCCAACTCTTGGATAAAGGGATTAACTACTCATGATAAGATAAAACAAATATGAATTATAAAACGCAAATCATGAGTTTAAGAATTGAAGTACAAAGAGTACAACTTGAATAGTTTCGTTGAAGTCTGGATGAATCCCTTCACTCCTTCTTCTGATCTCGCTATCAAGTGTTTCTCTCCCCTCTCTCTATCACTATCTCTACTTGTCTATGTCTGTAATACTGCTATCTATTGTCTCCTCTCTAAAACCTAATACATATGTTTCTATATATTTTGATGGGCTTTTTAAAGTCATACAATGATACTAAAAACAAATTAAAATTAGGTAAAGAAGTCTATTTTCGTCCAGCTCATGACCCCTGAATATGATGCTCAGGCCCCCTGAGCTTGCTCAAGCTTCCCTCAAGGCCCCTGAGTGCGAGGCTCAGGTCCCATGACGCCAAAAAGTAAAAATTCTGATCCGTTCAGGGCCCCTGAGCCTAAGCTCAAGACCCAATTTCTCTAAGTTTTGTCTCCTTTCAGCATGCCTTCTTGTCCCCAACACCTTGCTCCTTTGGAATCTCCTACAAACATAGAAAACACCCACTTAGCATCCATATAAGTTAAATAATAATTAACATTATTTATATATGACCAAAGCATCATAAAACAAGGCTAATGAGGATTAATATGAAGAAAAATATCTTCATTACCTGAGCTTGCTGAAGCTTCCCTCAAGGCCCCTAGGTGCGAGGCTCAGGTCCCATGACTCCAAAAAGTAAAAAATCTGATCCGCTCAGGGCCCCTTAACCTAAGCCCAGGACCCAATTTCTCTAAGTTTTGTCTCCTTTCAGCATGCCTTCGTGACCCCAACACTTTGCTCCTTTGGAATCTCCTACAAACACAGAAAACACCCACTTAGCATCCATATAAGTTAAATAACAATTAACATTATTTATATAGGACAAAAGCATCATAAAACAAGGCTAATGAGGATTAATATGAAGAAAAATATCTACATTATAACCATACATCACTTTCCTGCATTCCAGTAGGGATACGTGATGCATTCCGTGGTCTACCTTTAGTCTTGCATTTGGCAGGATCACGAATAGTGAAATTTAATATTGGTGCTTGTGAACCTCCTCCGACAGTATTTGATTCAACATTTTCGGTCAACAATGATGATATTTTTATCTTTTCTGTCTCTTCAGTCTTTTTCTCCACTCTTGTAAATCTTTCTGCATTGCTTCGTATAGGTCTCTCCTGCAAATTACCTTTTCATATAGTCTGTTAAGATCACCCCGCAATGTCCAGGCTTCAAGCGATGTTACCGCATTTGAATTATAAGTGTCACTTGCTTCAGCTTCACCTTCATTGTGATTGCAACCAGTAGATGTAGTTTTATATCTTACGTTCAAGGTCCACCTTGGTAAAATATATTCATCTGGTATAATCTTTAAGCGTAATTTCTGTTTTATGATGTACACTATATGCTTGCAAGGAATTTCCCATGTCTCAAACTTGGCACAAGAACACTTACAAAATTTCATTGAAAGATCCACCTTAACAATGTGTACTCGTCCCTGCTCCTTAAAGTCTACCTCATATTTGGTTATAACTCCTTCTTTAACTCCCTTACTATGTTAGCAGTGCAAGATTTTACTAAATCCATCCTAAAATATTTTGAAAATATTTCTAGAATAAACTTGTCCAGCATGAGCCTCTTAAGCATGCATTTCTGTAAAACCAGGAGTAGTTGTCATTGAAACCAAATCCTTTTTCCCTTCCATGCCACGTTGACTTTTAATTGCTTTCTCATATTGCTCAATAAATTTTGATAAAGGAATGTTGCTATTAACATATCCATCAGAAAATGAATTTATACTCTCACTTCTATGAGAAGACTTCATACCTACAATCAAATGGAACAAGTTTATGATCAGTTGCAGAACTCAAGCTCTACACCCAAAAAATTTACTTGGCTACAAAAAAATAAAATTTAACATGATGCGATTGTTATTTACAAAATTTTAAGTATGAATACTTGCAAAGAATGTGTCTTTAAAATACGCCTTCATCCAGTGGCATCTTTTTTCATACATGTTTCAATCCATTTCCAAGACTTCATCATATTTTTTTGAGTCTCGGTCAACTGCTCTTTGTAAATTGGTTTGTATTTCTCACATAACCTGATCCAACATTCCTCGGATTCTTCAATAGATTTAGATTTCTTACACCAGTTATTGTAATCTTCATTAAAAGCTGGGTATGTACACTGTAGTGAACGAATGTGCTCACACTCATGAAGTCCAAGATGCCATTTACAGTATCGATGATGTGTATGTGGAAACATCCTTGCAATGGCATTACAGATTGCAGAGTCCTGGTCAGTAATGATTACTCTAGGAGCTTGATTCCCCATGCACTTTAGCCATTGGTCAAATAACCAAACAAAGGTTTCTTCTTATTTACCTGAAAGCAATGCACACCCCAATAAACTAGACTGTATATGATGGTTGATACTTGTGAAAGGTATAAATGGCATAGAAAAGTTTTTTGTCTCGTATGTGACATCGAAAACTATCACATTACAAAATTTCATGTAAGATTTTTTAGCTCTAACATCACACCAAAAAATACTTCGACAACTTTATGTATCATCAAGCTGAATGGCATAATAAAATTCAGAATCCCTAGCTTGTTGCTCCAAAAACTTTTGTGTCACAATCATGCACTCCTTACCATTGTTGTTCTTCCTCATAATTTTTAAATAATCTGAGCATTGCTGAGGCATGATATCTGTA
Source organism: Saposhnikovia divaricata (assembly GCA_036435485.1). Taxonomy (NCBI): domain Eukaryota; kingdom Viridiplantae; phylum Streptophyta; class Magnoliopsida; order Apiales; family Apiaceae; genus Saposhnikovia; species Saposhnikovia divaricata. The sequence continues at coordinate 58,815,365 of CM071595.1, read as the reverse complement.
CCATTACAATTTGTACTATTAATAATCTAGGATATCTTGGCAGGTCCAACCCCATAACTACGATAATTTTCCATTAGCTTCTTGCAAGCAGGTTCTTGATGAGACCTATTATGTGATTGCAATTTCTTTTTCTTGTTCGGACTATTGAATAGGTCGTGTGAATGAGTATTACTAAATTTTTTGATCTCCAATACCCACTCTTACTTAAAACAATTTCCATAAAAGCTTTGCAGCCACATTTTCTTTCTCGACGACGCTTTATGTCTTTCTCATTGTTCTCCTCCTTTTTTTCAAACCCTCTCTGTTGCACATAAAAGTTCTTCTTATAATAACATCACTATATCTAGACTTGAAAATAGAGTACCTTCGAATTGCAAACCCATTTGTTAAAGAAAAATTATTATAAAAGTCGTATGCTTCTCCATGGGTCTGAAATCGTAAACCCTCATGAGGTACATGCGATGCTTTTGTACTAGATTCAACGTTAAATCATCATCATGGGTATCTTGTATCATCTGATAATAAATGTTCGAATATTTGTCAATTTTCGGTATTATCATTCATCTCTCTATAGATTATTAAACGAGAATTATATCACATGTATTGGATATATGTGTAACTTATTGAAGAGAAGGATAGTGTATATGAAAAACACGGAGTGAAGATATTGTTTTTGCAAGACTTGGGTTGTTAGGTTTTTAACCATAACAGACCGTGTTTTGTAGTTTAAGCTGAGATAAACAAAATGATTAGGTTTATCTTATATCCCTTTTTCTCCATATATATATTGTAACGCCCCCAAATTCGGGGTCTAGGATATGGGTCGCTACTGCGGAAAACCTTAATAATCAAACAATCACCTGCCAATATTTTATATCTAAAACAAGACATCCGACCCCTAACTACCAAGAATCTTTTCAGGTTACAGACTAGAAAACAAGAAATCCAAAAACATTAATAATAATAACTTCTTTCATTAACTCACAACTCTTAGTACAAAAATCTCTTATACAATCTTATGCTGTTAGTATCACCTTGATATAAGGTATACAACAGCCACAATATTCTAATTCTAATACAACAAATATTTCAACACAAGTAATAAATACGTTACCGGTCTAACTATACATCTAGTAGACTATTTCGGAAGACAGAATGCTCTAAGCCAAAACCATCTTGATCCAGGTCCTTCCCTGCTTCGAGCTGATCTAGATCGATCACATCAACTATTTATCTCTGTAAAATAAGATATAAATAAAAGCAAGAGTGAGTGAAAGAAGCGCTCAGCAAGTATATAATAGATTATACTAAGATACTTTTAGAAAACTTTGAAGGTTTCAAATCCAATATGTGGATGATATCATTTTCAAATGTTTAAAATGAAAATTTCTAAATAGGAAAGAGGTTTACAGCATTCAATAAGGAATTCACCTCGACAGCTTTATAAAAGGATTTTTGATATTTATCTCAACAATTTATAATGACTTCCGATAAAAACTTTGAATAACTAAGCGACAGATGCTTCAGCTACTAAGAGACAACATACAAGAAATTCCTAATTATTCATAATCTCACTCTTGTCGACTAAGCACTTACATACTTAGCTACCAAACCGGCCTGACAATAATGAGTTGAATAAATAAGAAGATCTCAATTCATTCTCGATTTTAACGGTCACTGTGCAACAAATGCTCCAGCGATAATCTGAATCTCGAATTAATTTAGAACAATTCGATAAGAGATTTGACATTTGATTCTCAACAATTAAATAAGATTTTCAGAATGTATAACATTTGAAATTGGAACTACGATAAGACGCTACGAGCTAAGCTGGGTGATCAGCCCACGACAGAGCTCCGAACCACATATCCAATGTGATTCTCAAATATGAAAGGATCCTTAGGCACACATTGGCCTTTAATAAAATAATAAAATGGACCGGCACCTCGGTCAAAAGTAACGTTCCAATATGACAAGGGTTGAATTAACCATTCCAGTATAAGAAAATTCATGGTGTCACGGAGTACGAATTAGGTACACAAGCAAAGAAAATACATTAACTATTGTAACTGCACCTACTCTAACAAGGAATTTAGAGCAGGGTAAAGATATGAAATTGTTCGACAAAAAACAAAACTTTTGAACGTTGAACGGGATTTCACATCCCTCACAGATATCAAAGCGTATCATAATCATGAAAGAAATGTAAAACTTTTCTTATAGGGGTAAAGAGCAATTGTAAACTTTCATAACACAATGGATAAAATCACAAGCTTGCGATAAGTTAAAAGCAGTTATAGAACTGGTTAAATGACTTGAGTGATTTCTCGCGAATTTACGAGATTAATAAAGCATTTGCAGGATTCTCATTTTTAAGAAAGAATAATATTTTAAAAGGATGCATACTCTGAACGAAAGAGTACGGTTAGTAGACTTGCCTTAGGTCCCAGCTAATAAGTACGCTTGACAATTTAGAGAGAACATTCATTCGTTTGTCCCGCGTGTCCAATCCTCTGATTTGATCCTCTTTCGATTCGATACACTTGTGATTACCACCAGTCTGATTCACCGCGATCGAGTCCGCACGTCGATTCTATAGTTAACACAATATGGTACTTTAGTCTTCGGGATAAACATACGGTCTACCGACGCTAGTACGCACACTCTAACACGTTTAACTTAATCGCAAATATTTCTATAAAACACTTCCCGGTGTATACAACACCTTACCACAATCACCAAATCAACCAATCAATATACACTTAATAACTTTATAACATCTAGGGTCTATGCCCGACAAATCTTAAATCATAAATCAAAGTCAAATTCAACAGCGACTATCCCTATAGTCGTTAATACATAATTATGTAAACATGTATTCATATATTCTTATCTCTAGCATGTATACGACCTTCTAATCACATAGCATATAACTTAATTAGTAATTCCGATTGATAATAACGATCATATACGAGAGATGTGCCGGTTCAAACATTGAAAAAGTTATTTACATTTTTAAAAATTTTGGCAGCACCTCCTTTGTATTATCGCGTTACCAATCAAAATTTAACCGATCCAACAAGAAAGTGTTAATTTTACAATAATCCAAGTCTTCGACTACAATTAAATATAAATTAATTATTCTATAACTCAAACCAAAACTCTAATTACACAAATAAATCAGAAAAATTATTTACTTAAACTTTCATATTAAACACTTTTTCTAATTCCTTCATTTAACCCCACAAATAATTTAAATACCAATTACAATATTCTAGCCAATCAGGACTCGCCACATCATCATCTGCTTCCTCACATCAACTTATTTTTCTCTCTCCTCGAGTCAACACCCATAGCTAAACTTTGACCATCTATAACTTATTCATTTTTAATCCGATTTACATGATGCAAGAGCCTATTCCATCTATTTTTTCGCAAGGAATCCAAATATGCAATCAGTTTTAAGAACCGACTTCAAATAGGCAGTGAACGAATTGATTTACAGTAGCAGATTTTTCTTTTAAAAAATGTAATCACTAAATACTCCATTCATTAACAATATTCATGTAACTAAATTTTAAAACTGTTGTGCCCAAAATTTGTAATGGGCTTAATTTTAGGCCCACAGATGTAGGGGCTGTTAGTTTAGATAATTATATATGAGGTTCAGCTGTGGAGGTACGAGTTTGGAGGAAGCTGTGCAGGTGCAGGTGTGCTTACAGCTCCACCTCTGTTTGTCGAAGGGATAAGGATTATCTCCTAGTTTTTAGGGGATACGAATTGAGTTCTTTAGACAGTCTATTTCATTAAGAAATACGTTTCTAATATGATAAATATCAGGCACATGTGATATATATTTATAAATATATGGATATATCTTATAAGTAGGGTTTAGGTGATATACTTTGAGTAGGACTCTACTAGTCAGCTGGTAAGGTGGAGAATAAGTGATATGTTTGAGTAAAACTCTATCATTTTCGTGGTTTAATCAACAATAAAAGGATTCCTAACCTAAAAGAACTACATTGGGGCTTCATTTCTATAAATAGGATATGTAGGCAATTAGCAAGGGGTTCGGTTTTCACTTATTCTGTACGCAAGGCACGTGTACCCTCGGTGATCATATTCTGGACATATTTGGCCGGAGTTCTTTGCCATTGTTGTTTGGTAACCTTGCTAATCCAGCCCTTTAAATAACAAACACCATTATTAGGTTCAGCTGCCCAGCTTCCATACGGCTGTTGAATCTGTTTTGTTATCCGAAAACCAAGGATAATTTCTACTATTCCGGCGAGACTTACTCGGGGTGTTGTGTGAATTTTTTGCATAACATTTTTGGCGCTAGAAGGAGGGGCTCTCTCCTAAAAATCTGTTGGTGAACTAATGTCTGAAAGTTCTGATCATGTACGAATACCGAGCGGCAAGGGTGGTAAGCGTGATGCTAATCCTGATGGTGAAGTAACGGCTAGGGAAATCCTTACCATCTCCAAAATATGGGTGAAAGGATTGACCAGTTGGGGAAAAAGTCTTCACAAAATAGAAAAGGACGAAAGAAGTAGAGGTCCTCGGAAAGACGTTCTAGACGGCAGGAGGTGACGCCGAAAATTTTGGATTTTGGAAGTAAGGAAGAACCTGAGAAGGAGGCTCGAAAAATTGATTTCTCTGATGTTGAAACGGATGAGGAAAACGTGGATTGGAAGGAAGAAGGTCCTGTGGATTCTCCTACGAGAAGCGTGAGTGTATTTGATCGAGTAGGGAAGAAGCTCAGTAACAAGGACCTACGACATGTGTAGGATGGAACAAAGGAGAAGGTGAATGGGAACGATGACTATGACAAGTCTCAGTCGAAGGGTTCTAAGAGCCATAGGAAGGAAAAGTCTCAAGGTGACGAACGAACTTATGACAGGAGGTCTAGGTCCACAAAACCTCAATCAATAGCTGGAAGTGATGACAGCTCCAGCTCTCAGGAAAGCTCAGCTCATAAGCGAGAAGGAGACTTGAATGAAGAGACGAATGAAAGTGATGGTTACCTCTGGGATGGAGAGGATACAAATTATAAGGTGGCTGACTTGAGGAAAGCTCTAGAGAAAATCAAAGTTTAGAAGAGGTCAACATCAGGTCTGGCTGTAGCTTCACCTTTCACTAAAAAGGTGCGAGACTCACCCCTCCCGCCTAGATACAGGGGAGTAGACCCTGTGGAATACCTCAGTTGTTTTAGCAGTGAGTTGGAGGTTTACCAAGTTAAGGATCACACAAAATGATGGTTGTTCGCAGCTACCTTAAGGGACAACGCTCATCAGTGGTTCAAAAGGTTGTCTGCTAATTCTATTCGGTCCTGGAGATAGATGAGTTAACTTTTTGTGACTCAGTTTAAAGCTACGGTTGCTTTTGCACCTCCTGATAATACGTTGGCAAATATTAAGCAGAGAGAAAATGAGACTTAAAGGGAATATTTTACAATGCAGAGGTACCGAAAGTAAGGAAATCTACAGATGAAACTTATAAAAATTTCCTGATTGCTGGAATAAGGCCCGACACTGATTTTTGGAAGGAGCTCCAGAAGGAGGAGCCTGTCACACTGGCTAACTTTTATGCTCGGGCTGAAGCTCACAAGGTCGTTAAAGAATATATGGCCAAACTAAGGAAAGATAACAGCTCAATTGGTTGGAATAGGGGAAAAAGAAGCCGGCCTTATAGCCCAAAGAGAAGGAATGTGGACAGGCGTACTTCCTATCATGGAGCTTTAGCTTCCTCCGAAAGGGAAGCTAGTCGAAAGGAGAGGACAACACCTCTAACAGTGGATGCAACTGGTTCAAGGAGATCTGTGGAGTATAAGCCCCCATTTTTTAAGAGCTAGAACAAATATTCAGATTATTCCCCATTAGCAGTTCCTTTTAAGCATATGTTTGAGGTTGGGGACAAAGCTGGAATGTTCAAGAAGCCGACTCGCACCGGTCCTCCTGGAAGGAGGGATGTGGGGAAATATTGTGCATTCCATGATGCAAACAGGCATGAGACAGCGGACTGTCGTCATTTGAGAGATCATGTCGAGGATCTAATCAGGAAAGGATACCTCACAGAGTTTGTGGCTCAGGAGGCGAAGAAGTATAGAGATGAGAAAGCGAGAAAGAATGCAAAAAAAACAATACCTGATCGTACAACAAGGGCAAATAGTATTCGAACCATAATTGGAGGTCCATACATTGGAGGCACAAGTAGGAATTCTATGAAAAACTTCGCTCGGGAGGCTAGATGAGCTCCCCTTACTAATGTCTTCCATTTAGCTGAAAGGCCCCCGAAGCTGTTCAAGGAGGAAACTGCAGACATCACCTTTATTGAAGAAGATGCTAGGCACGTGCATCATCCTCATAATGATGCATTGGTGGTCATGTTCTCCATTGGGGGGATGAATGTACATCATATTTTGGTGGATAATGGAAGCTCTTTCAATATAATAGCTTATGACACTTACCATAAGATGGGACTCCAAGATAAGGAGATGTTCCCTTCTTACAACGACTTATATGGATTTACTGGAGGTCCGGTTCAGATTGTGGGACAAGTGAAGCTCCCAATCAGACTGGGGAGCGAACCTTATGTGGCAACCCAGGTTGCAAAGTTTATGGTCGTGAATGAAGATATATCTTACAATGCTATTATGGGTAGGCCTTTCTTGAAGGAGATGTGTGTGGTGACTTCCATATACCATCTTTCAATGAAATTTCCAACCCCTAATGGGATTGGGTGTCTACGAGAATGTCAGTCAGATTCACGGGAGTGCTATGGTAAGGCCTTGCGTACTGCTGAGCAGGCTTCGAAGCATTTGCTATTGGTAGATGGAGGAACAACTAACAACTGCTATCGTTATCTTGGACCCCCAAATACTTTGACTGGAGAGTCTTCCCAGCAGAAGGATAGAGCGTTTGACAAGGAATCGGGCAATGCAATTTTTGATTGTGCAACATCCAGATGAGGACCCATACATGGATGTTACTTCATTTTCGGGGGTAGATACTTGTAAGGAGGTGCTTATACTGGAAGCACCTCAATTTAAAAATAGAAATGGCAATGATACTTTGATTGAAGGCATCGTGGAAGAAGTCAATGATAATGATTTTGAAGATGTTGAAGTTGTAGAGCAGTCACGGGCAGAGGTACCTGAACCTGCGCAGGTGGAGAAAAAGAAAAACCTGATGGAAATTGATTTAGATCCCAGGATGCCTGAATCCAAAGAAAAGGCTGGTGCTGCAGGAGACACTATATCTTTTGTGGTGGATACCACTGATTCTAGCAGGGAGATAAAAGTAGGAAAATAGCTGGAGCTAAACATGTGAGAAGCTCTGATAAATTTCCTTATGGAGAATGTGGATGTATTTGCTTGGAATCATTCAGACATGATTGGGATAGACCCAAAGGTAATGTGTCATCGTCTCAATTTTGATCCAGATGTGAAAACGGTAAGGCAGAAAAGAAGAGCCATAGGTGGTGAAAGAGCCTCTGCTTTGATAGAAGAGGAGGATATACTGTTGGCAGCTGGTCTGGTAAGGGAATCTTTTTATCCCATGTGGTTGGCAAACCCGGTATTAGTTAAAAAAACCCAATGGAAAATGGTGCACTTGTGTGGATTTTACAGACTTGAATAGGCATGCCCGAAAGATAGTTTTCCACTACCTCGTATTGATCAGCTGGTAGATGCAACTTCTGGGCATGCTCTGCTAAGCTTTATGGATGCATATTCTGGATATAATCAGATCCCTATGTATAGTCCAGATCAGGAGCATACCTCCTTTATAACAGATAGGGGTTTGTATTGCTACGTTGGGATGCCGTTTGGTTTAATAAATGCGGGAGCTACGTATCAGCGACTAGTAAACATGATGTTCAAGGATCAAAATGGGAAAACAATGGAGGTGTATGTTGATGATATGATGGTAAAATCAAAGGAAGCAGCTGATCATGTTTCACACTTGGCAAAAATGTTTGACATCTTAAGGAAATATAGAATGAAGCTCAACCCTCATAAATGTGTGTTTGGGGTGGAGTCCGGAAAATTTCTTGGGTTCATGGTCAACCATCGTGGTATCGTAGATAATCCCGCGAAGATTAAAGTCTTGTTGGAGATGAGATCACCTAGGAGTATTATGGAGGCTCAGTCACTTACCGGAAGGGTTACAGCTCTGAATAGGTTCGTTTTGAAATCTTCAGACAGGTGTAAGGAATTCTTTTCAGCAACCAAGAAAGGGAAGAACTTTGAATGGACGTTTGAGTGTGAAGCTGCTTTTGACAAGCTAAAGGAACAGCTGGGTAATCCCTCGTTTCTTTCTAAACCAATTGATGGTGAGGTTATGATACTTTACCTAGCAATTTCTGAGTATTCCATTAGTGTTGTATTGGTTCGAGAGGAATGGAAGGTGCAACTTCCAGTGTATTATGTAAGCAAGAGGTTGTTGGACGCTGAAACCCGGTACACGAATATGGAAAAGTTAGCCTATGCACTGATTTTGGCTTATAGGAAGCTCCGACCTTACTTTCAATCTCATAAGGTTGAGGTGCGGACTTCCTTCCCACTAAGGCAGGTACTACATAAACCTGAAGCTTCTGGAAGATTGATGAAGTGGGCCATTGAATTAGGGCAATTTGATGTTAAATACAAACCGAGGTCTGCAATAAAAGGGCAGGCGTTGGCTGATTTTCTTCTAGAATTCCCTCCGACTTTCGAGGTAGGTGGAAATGAATGCGTACCTGTTGATGAGCCACCTGCGGCTGAGATGCTCGTGGAAAATTGTGCTCCGTGGTGGACTTTGTACGTGGATGGGGTAGTTAACTCTAATGGAGCAGGTGTGGGTATAATTTTAGTAAGCCCTGAAGGACATAAGTTGCAAAGTGCTATTCACTTTTCATTCTATGCAACTAATAATGATGCTGAGTACGAGACGTTAATTGTCGGTTTGAAGCTTGCTTTGGAAATGAAGGTGGAAATTTGACGGTTTTTAGTGATTCAATGTTAGTAGTTTGGCATGTTAAAGGAGGTTTTCAAGCTCGAGGCCCCCGTACTGATTTATACATGAGGTGCACACAGGAATTGATATGAAGGTTTAAGGAGGTGAATTTGGAACAGATTCCCAGATCGGAAAATGCTAATGCGGATGCACTGGCTAAGCTATGTTCTCAAAGGGAAGCTACTCTATTGGGGGTCATTCCTCTAGAGGTACAGCTTCAGCCAAGTATTTTAAAAATATAAGCTCTGAATGTGGAAGCTACAGTGGAGGATCACTGGACAACTCCAATTGTGGAATACATCACGAAAAGAGTTTTACCTTCGGATAAGGATGAAGCTCGAAAATTGAAATATAAGGCAGCAAGGTATGTAGTCTATGAGGGAATTTTGAATAAGAGGGGTTTTAATAAACCTTTGTTAAGGTGTATTTCGGGAGCTGAGTGTGAGTATATCATGCGGGAATTGCATAAGAGGATTTATGGTAACCACTCTGGATGTAACACCCCCAGATCCGGGGTCCGGGATCCGGTCGTTACGGTTTCCAATTCTGTCCACAACACTTGAACTTTCCTTAACATAAAATAAATTACATCTCTATGACCCAACACAACAATGTAAAACACACCCGTTATAGTCCCAGAGATGAAATCAGAGTAACAATCAAATTTTTATTAATCACATTATGAGTTCTTACAATCCAAAAGAATTTCAATAAAAATACATACTCTTTGCCATCCATTTACATAAGTCATACTAGACCATATACTTGGTACTGAAAGAATAAATTTATCCTACCAATAGCTTCTTCTTCAGCTCTGGTAGTCTCATCGTCCTCGCCCGCGTCGAGTGCGCCTTGTGCGAGTCATCTGGTCTAACTGTTGTTGTGATATAATAATAAAGCAAGGGTGAGCAATAGCCCACCAACAATAATATCTAACTGAACGATAATATATAACAGTTCAAAAGTATCTTTCAAACCATATGCCATGCATTTACGGAAATGATGCCAGTATAATATGAACGATGAAGTTACAAGGTAACTTAAAGTATTTGTTTGTAGAAATATCTGCTACATCAAAAGTAAGCGAGATATTCTCATTGTCATTAAAAAGAGGAACTTGCATGAAAAGATTTCAATTCAAGTTATGAACACTTTTCCAGCTCTGCCAACAGTAATCATGTTGCAGGAAATAAATAAGTTTGGATGATGAACCAATGATGGAGTATTCACCGCGCCCGCTGTTCCAATCTTGATGATCCGTCGAGATCGTACAGCTCAAATTAGATTTACTACCGGTAGAAGGAAGAACTGACGGCTTTACTTGTCTACCGCCTTACTAGCTCTCCCCGGCCAACGGTTGGGCCAAAGGGGATGGACCGGCGCTACTCGGCCTCTTACACGACTCCTAGTTCAAATAGAATTCATGATTCTGAATGTAACGTTCGTCCCCCTTTCCCCAAGTATAATACTTGTTGATAAGACTCTACAAAGTAGTCGTATCTAGTTGGAAAGGAAAATTCACCAATAACTTCCAAGCTATTGCTTGGTAACGAATATCAACTTGTTCCAACAATCTTACCCCTCGAAAGATGAGAAGGTACACAACGACTTAATAAGTCAATAGCACCCGCATTGCGAGTGAAGAGAATATTTTATGACCGGGAAGTCGACAAGATAAATAACATTTTCCAAGTAAGGTTCCCTTATTATTAGGGAGGTAGAATCAAAGAAGAATGATGTCTGAGAACCTTTCTTGATATAAGATTAATAATAATATGACTCCGAGATATTTTCCGTAATAATCGAAGAAGATAAACCTTATTGAGGTTATCCTTAGTATGGAATAAATATTCAGAGAATATTTATTGAATTAAAATATTTAAAGAATATTTAGGAATATGAAAGAATATCATTAATCAGAGTATTTCTCCAAATAATCCTTGAAGAAACATCAAGAGAATATTTATTGAATAAATAAATATTTAAATGAATATTCAAAATAATATTCATTAATTAATAAGGAATTTAAATGAATATTCAAAAAGTAATATTCATTTAATGAATAATATTCTAAATGAATATCAAGTAATATTCATTTAGTAATCCAAGCTTTAAAGGAATATTCGAGATAATATTCGATAAATAAATCAAGCTTCAGATGAATATTAGAATAATATTCATCAAGTAATTAATATCTTAAATGAATATTCAAAAGTAATATTCATTTAATAAAATAATATTCTAAATGGATATTCAAATAATATTCATTTAGTAGTCCAATCTTTAGAAGAATATTCGGAATAATAATCGATAATCTATTCGACTTTGAATGAATATTGAAAAATATTATTCGTCGAATGGTTACGTTCAAATAATTATTTGAAGTAAGGATCGTTAAATAAATAATCTCGAACGAATATTCAAATAATATTCGTCGCCCAAATAATGGAAAATATTTACTTAAATATTTTCCTCCGAGGTGATCTCGATATATCAAGAAATATTGACTCCTGGTCTATATTTGACGAATAAGATGTATACGCCCTTCTATGAGGGTCTTACAACAACCGGCTTATAATTGATACGTTATTTATCTAATTTATAAGCCAATAAACAATCAGGGAACAAGCATAACGATATAACTTGAAAGTAGGCATGCATGCTATGGCATATGTATAACAGAAAACATATATATATATATATATATATATATATATATATATTCAATCACAACAACAGCCTAAAAGAAGGGAATTGAAACTTGCCTGGTAGTCGAGTACGGTAAGGGGTAGTGGTAGCGGGTCCCGGGTCAGCTTGGTGATCTATAAATAGCCAAGGTATTCGGGATTAATCACTTAACATCTTAAAAGTTAAGTTATACTTAAATCAAAACACGTTCTCGAGTTATCTCGTTATACCCCTTTTTGTGGATTCCTTTTATCATTGATCCGACCCGACATTCGTTCGTTAATACGACATGTCACTGTACTTACACTTGGGACATACTTAAGTCATACAAGTTCTAAAGTCGATCGTTATGAACCAATATTATACTCCGAGTTTTATCACCCGTTTTCTAAGTGTTTTACCGAAGTTATAATAGAGTCGTCTTTTAGGGGTTCGTTCGCGTTTAACCTCGACTCGAATATTTTTAATAAATCAAAAAACGATCCTTTTGACATACGGTTTTCTTTCACACCTTCCTTTTTACCTCTAGTATATATTTACCAAGATTCATCATGACTTTACATATTTTACGAGGGTTCAATTTCAGTTACGAACTTTCGTTTGCGGATTCGAACTACTTTTAGTAAATCGGTCATAAATTTAAAACCATAATTCTGTTTGATTCGATTCTTTTTCCAAAATGATCTACGACTCAAGATCTACAAGGGCATGTTAGATACTTGTCCAGTTTCGGCCATTAGACCTACTGTGATGCACGGTTTTCAACAATTAACGAAATTTCGGCATTATAACGGCTATAATACGAACGTTCCAAAAATCACAATCAACAACCCAAGCCACACCGGGCATCAATACAACTTGTACACATAATAATAATCTCACAAGTCCAGAAGCTACTGATCTTAGCATCAAAATCATCATGCATCTTAAATCTTATAACTGATTACATAATCATGCTTATAATTATCACTATAATCATACCAAGCTAAATCCATAAAAAACATTCATAAATCTCAAATCAAATGCTAGGGTTTCAAGAGATCTACCTTCCATGGAGTATTATATAACCTTAATAAGCTTGGTATGGTCCTTGTATAGCTTAATCAAACCTTAGATCATCCAAAGAAATCATGAAAACAAAGTTAGTTTCTAAGATCCACTATTCATCGTCAATCTTGTAAAAATCATATAAAATCAAAAACTAAGAGTTTGGTTCTAAAATTTTTTACCACACCTTCTACTCTTCAAGGGATTTCTTTTGAGATATAGAACACAAGAATCCAACCATGGGAGCTAGGGTTTTGAGCCCCATCTTTCTACTGATCAGAACCTGGACAGTTTTTGTCCTCCAACTTTAAGCATGGATTTGCCTAGGCTATACTACTTGGATTTCCATGAAATTTGGAACGAATCTTGCCCATGGAGTGGAGAAGCTATGGTTAAAATTTGGTGATTTTATCATGGATAGAAATGAAGATATGAATTTTTCTTTGAACCTTGCTCCTGCTGAGCAGTTTGGAGAGATATGGTGTTTCTTGCTTTCTCTTTTCTTCCTTTGACTAATTCAACTAGCTTTGATCTAATATCTTGATATTATCAGTTGGGTGGGCTGAGTTGGATGCACTGGGGCAAGAGCCAAGAGTCTTGGACAAGCTTGGTTAATTGTTTTGTTTTGGAAATTAAATCCTAATTACTCTTGATTTAATCTTTGATTAAATCATTCCATCCACTTGATATAATACTCTTGATGATCATATAAGATATTTAATCTTGATATGAATTCAATCCATAATCCATGATTCATTCGCTTTATCGCTTAATCTCGTTATAACGTTTTAGCGGTTTCTAGAACGCTTGTTTCACTGCCTTAGTGGTTTCCTACCTTTATTCTTAAATCAAATATAATAACATCCCAAAATATCAAATCCTCAAAGTTAATATCTCAATTCTTGGATTATAATAATATATAATCCACTGTCCGGTCAAATATTATACCGAAAAAGAATTTGGAATTTCTGAATTCCGATCGTCTCTGCATTCAGTTATTTCCTCCGCGTATTACTAATATGACTTCGAAACATCCATATCACGTCCCATACATAGGGTGGCGTGAAAAGTTTTCCAACTTACAAAATCACTATTCATCCACCAAATTACTATGCACGTACAGGAAACACTATGCACGTACGGGAAATAATATGCACGTACGGGAAACACTATGCACGTATGGGAAACACTATGCACGTACTCATTTCCCTTCAAGGATCCATTAGCTCCTTCCTGGACGGTAGATTATTCTTATCTAGGTCCTCAACCATCGAATTACTCTATTATGACAATATACCAATGCATCAAGATTATTGTCCAAAGCAATATCCATTCATTACAATCATTGTTCTTTGAAACCACCATTCATTAGTGCTCTTTAACCACAATAAGAAAAGTTTTAATTCTCCCCAAAATTCGGGTTATTACATTGGAGGAACCTTCTTGGCACATAAAATACTTCGTCAGGGGTATTACTTTGCAAGGTGATGCTCACAGGTACACTCGAGCATGTGATCGCTGTCAGAGGTTCGCGAAGTTGGGTATCAACCCAGCTGTACCTCTTAAACCTCTTACTGGTCCTTGGCCTTTCGCAGTTTGGGGGATAGATTTGATTGGGGAGCTCCCCAAAGGAAAAGGTGGAGTGAAGTATGTAGTCGTTGCAGTGGACTAATTTACAAAATGGGCTGAAGCAGAACCTTTGGCTACAATAACTGCTGCAAAGTTGAAAGAGTTTGTGTTTCGAGCCATAGTTTGTAGGTATGTAGTACCCTATAACCTCATCTCAGATAATGGGAAACAGTTTGACAGCAAGGAAATGCGAGGTTTGTGTGAAGATCTTGGAATCCAAAAGTGGTTTTTAACTATTTATCACCCTCAAAGTAATGGTCAAACTAAGGCTGTAAATAAGATAATCAAACACACTCTAAAGGCCAAGCTGGAGGCGCGAAAGGGAAGTTGGTCGGAGGAAGTTCCGATGGTGTTGTGGTCCTATAACACCACTCCAAGAACTACAACAGGTGAATCTCCGTTCACCTTAGCATATGGATGTGAGGCGATGGTGCCTGTTGAGATAGGAGCTGGTTCATTCAGGAGGGAGAATTATATCCCTGAAAATAATGAGGTGAATCATCGCTTGTACCTGGATCTTGTTGAAGAGGTACGCATGAATTCGCAGCTCATATCAGCAGCGAACTCGGAAATATTTTGATAAGAAGGTTCGAGCTCGCCCTCTGAAGGTGGGAGATTTGGTTTAAAGGATGGTGTTACCCAACATGAGGGTACCTGGTCATGGTGCGTTTGGAGCCAATTGGGAAGGACCATACCTTATAAAGATGGTTCTTTGGGAAGGTGCTTATCACTTGACTGATTTGGATGGGAAGCTGATCCCCAGGGCATGGAATGCCGAACATTTGAGGAAATATTACCAGTAGGTGCGTTTTCAGGTAATGCTTTCAAGTAGACCTCTTTCAGGTATAGGATTAATAAAGGTAGCTTATTAGTTGTAGCTGCCATCTTTAGGACAAGTAGATGATTTGATTTCGTTTTGCTATGCTCGGGGGGTAGTGCATGTACACCCCACCGATAGGAAATATCATGAGTTGTTGCCTCTATGAGGCCAATAAAGTTGTTGCTTTCTTATAACATGTTTTGTTTTTATGTTATGTCTTGTTCTTTTATTTGTTTTTATGATATGAGTATGAAATTGCATGCATAAATATATGGTTTTAGTTCTTCATCATAATTGTTAATATGTTAAAGAACTAGGGGGGTAGTAGGTTATATCACCTTCCTCTAGCTATGTGGACGATTCTAGGTGGTTAATTTTTTTTTCTTATATGAATTTTGGAATAATGAATTCTTAACAAAATAATCAATTTTGGAACGGATTATGGTGTGCGAAGAATCCTATGGACATAGGTTCGCCAAATTGGTTTACCTATGAGGTTCTTTTACTATGGAAGCTATTTTGGTATTATGTTATCAGGTTCATGTGGATCTCAGGGAAGCTGGGCACATGAAGAGCCAAGGCATAAGGATATATCATGTAGGAGCCAGAATGCAGGCTACATGAAATGGAATAACTTATATTAAATTCATAATGAGCTTCATCCGGCTGAAAAGGTGAAGCTCATATACGAGGCACAGTACATTCGTATTTTTGGGAAATGGTTCTGTGGATTCTTCTCATAAAGCAAAACAGAATCATATGGGAACCAGGACATTGGCCATGTGATGATTATTTATATAAAAAAAGGGTACGAGCAAATAGTAAGCTCTACCTTATTTCAGGATTTTACGCACCAATGTGCATGATTATTTAAGGACAATTATTCATAAGGATTTTATGATAAATTGGATGGGATATCTTTAATGTGGAAAAGGATTGGTTAGATGTCGAAGTGATATAATTTTATAACATATTAAGCCTTGTGAAAGGAAGCTTCATGGTAGTTTGGATGATGGTATACACGCTAAGGAGATGTTATCTGTTTTGAAAACAAGGGCTATCTGGTGAAGTAGCTCAATGCTTTTGGATTTTTAAATGGATTATTTCCTTTGACCCTAAGTGGACAATATCTACTTAACAGGAAATGTTATGATGTAAAAGGTGTGTGACAAATGGATATAGATTTGTACCACTAAGGATTCATGATGAGCTTGGCATTCGTATGAAGCTGATTTAATTAATCTAGTTACGAGTAAACGTCTACACCCAGGTTTAGGTATGTGCTTCATCATAAAGGTATATGTGTTTAGCATGTCAATTCTATATGAATGATAACTGCAAGGATATATGGAAACAAAGTGCATAATTTTAAAACCATTCAGAGTTATGAAATTACATCTTGTGAGGCAATACGAGGAGCCCACGACCTCATAAAATTCAAAGTTAATGGCGTAATCGTCACAAAAACCATTCAAAACAATCTGAAATACGAACCCACGCAGGGGTAGAAGAGTTTTTTGAAAGACAAGAGGATTAAGGAGTAGGAGTATCAGAAGGTACCTGAGTTGTTGTGGCAGAAGGAGTAAGAGCAGCTGCATTTGAGACAATCATTTGAGTTTCAGCTGCCTCCATATTAGGAACCTCTGTTTCTTTTTCTTCAACAGCTGGATCAACATCATCCACCTTGGTTTTAACAGCCTCCTTCTTCTTTATATCCTCCACCATTTTAACGGCATCTTCGCCAAGCTGGGACCAATCTAGGTCAGGGAACTTGAGGTGAGTGGATTTGATATAGTCATTGATGGTAATGTTGTATCCATCTTCATAGGCTTCCTTCCTCCTCTCCTTTTGAGCAGACCTTTCCTGGGCAAGCTTAGTATTTAGAGCTTCCATCTTCAGCTCTAGTTCGTGAACCTGCTTGGCGTGGGAGGAAACCAATTCCTCTTTCTCTGTATCCAGGCTAGCAACTGAGTTAGAAAGCTGATCACACTCTTTCAGCAACTTGGTTTAGGCAGACTTGAGTTTCTTGTTAGCATCATCGAACTTCTTTCTTTCTTCGTCTTTGGCTCTGAGGGATGCCTTAAGCTGTTTCACTTCCTCGGCAAGCTTCTGATCCCCTCTAGCAGCATCCACGATTCTTTCACCGTGTTTCAAGTAATGAAAGAAACTTTCTGCATTAGCTAGGAGGGCAGCCGTAGTAGCTTTTGCCAGGTTCATCCCATCCCACTTGGCAATTGTCTCCTCAAGTACTTGATTCCCAACCATCTGAAAGAAACTTCGTGTATGGGAACCTGGGTTTTCACCCTCAGGAGCAGTGGTTAGTTTGTTTCTTTTGGTAGAGTGTGAACCTGAGGCACAGGTTGGATCAGAGATGGGTAGAGGAAGCTTTCTTTTAGAGAAAGTGGATGATTTTTCCAAATTAGCTGATGGGTCTTTGATTTTAGAGATAGGGGTAGCTGCGATTGGTGCAACCTTGTCGTCTTCGTCACCAAATAGCTCTTCATAGCCAGCTGACTTCTGAATGAAATAAGGAACACCTGATGCCATCTCTGCAAGAATTATACAATGGATGTGATGCATTTGAGTTTCAAATAAGTGAAAGCTAGGATAATATGTGCAAATATGAAATGCATAAAGGGAAATGAATGAATTCAGGATGATGCAATAAGGATAACAGATAATATATTTGGTAAATATTATGGTCAGTTTCAGTTAGTGAAGAATGTGTGGCTGGGGCATGGGTACCTCCTCCTAGTTGGAAGCCACAATTTATGAGGTTGTCACGCGTTAACAGTCTAAGGCCATTCCCGAGCTTGGCTGATAGACTTAGTGCTTTCACTGCACGCTCAAGAGTGCGGCCTCTCAAGGGAGTTTTCGTTGGTATCTCTATAGGAAATATGAGGGAAGCTCATATAAGTGAATTAAGGTTCTATAGGAGTAGAAAAGAGAGCGATTGTAGGGGAATACTTACTTAGTGAAATGTTAAATTCCAGCTTTAATTGTAGGCAATCGTAACAATATAAAATTGTTTGAGCCAGCCGCTCATCCCTCTCTTGCTGCTTTTGAAGAATTGGCCCTCATGGACACTCCAAGCAGCTAAATAGAAGAAACCTGAATCTTTGCCACTTGGTTTTAGCTGGTAAAAATATCCTAGTTCTCAAGCAGAAAGGGCTTGTTTGAATTCAACATGGTACAAAATATACATATACATCGCCATGAAGTATGAGTTGATGGTAAGCTGAAGGGGAGCTATGTTAAAGAATTCAAGGATTTCCTGAATAAAAGGGTGCAAAGGCAAAGATAATCCCAACTTGAAGAATTGAGCTGATAGGAGAGCTCTAGGCAAAAGTTGTCCGGGTTCGAACATGTCGAACCTGTGGCATCTTTCTTCAGGGGAGGGTATGACTAAGGAGCAGCCTATGTGATGGGATTGAGTTGATTTTTCTAATCTTGGGGTGGTCATGGAGCTGCTCAAATCCTCACATGATAAAGTAACATGAGGCCTTTCCAAGTTTTCAATTTTTGTCTCGTCATTTGGGGGATCCGTCTCGGAAGAAGCTATAGTGATGGTTTGTGAAGGTGTAGCTTTGATGGAGGAAACCTCATCACCAGTAGATTCGTATGGAAGGTTAGGTGTGGTTTCTGATCCCAGTGATACTTGCTCATCAGAAGAGGTTATGAGAATAGCAGGTCGAGTGTCTCTGGTTTTGTGGGAAAAAAGGTTGATGCCTAAAGGGCGAGTTCGGTTCGGTTCAATTGATTTAATCTTTGAACGAGTCCTGGTGCTTATAGAAGAGGTCAAGTTAATTTCTGGAGCTGGTGTTACAATAGAAAGCTGAGTTGTGTCCAAAGGTTCTAAGAAGTGGTCGACCTCCACAGCCGTGGAATGTTGGCAGTTGGCTGCAACTGATCCATTAGACATCTACACAAAGTGGAGCAGAATGAGTAGGTGACCAGCAGTTCGCCCATATGAGGTGTCTCAAGAGACATGTGTGTGAAGACAGTGACAAGATAATGAAAAAAAGGATGGCTAATTAATGAGAGGTTCTCTTGGACAGCCAGCTGGGGTGAGGTACGCTTATAAAAGAACCTCGTATGGCTTCCGATCAAATCTTATATGAAACATTTACTAATAGTCTAAAGTTTAGTTATATGGGTTACATAAATGGGGGATGGAAATAACATATGGACTATTAAACAAACAAAAGTTAGATTATAGAATTTTTTTTTTAAAAAAAGAAAGGTACACCCATGGGTTTGCTGTCGATCGGTGGGATTCAAGATCTAGGGTTATAATCTGTACGGATGTTTGAGCCATAAATAGGGATTATGCAATTTTACATCGGTTCTAATAGAAAAAGGATGCATTGACTGGTTTCATATCTACTTTCATATATATATATATATATATATATATATATGTATGTGTATGTGTATTTACATATGCATGTGACTTTATGCGAGTGGGAAGTGAATCTAGGCATATGATCATCAAGGAAATATATGTAGGAGTAGAGGATGTAGGGGAGATTGTACCTTGAGAGGATGTGGAGATATTGAGTTGCTGGAACCTGAGAGTACCGCCGGAATGATTCGCCTGAATAGAGCTTCCAATGAGGAGATGAACCAATGAGGTAGGAGAGAATGTATTTTCGAGATAAAGGTAAAGAAAAGTGGGTGAAAGGGTTTGGTTATATATATATATATAGGGGATTGGGGCACGAAACGGTAGGAGGGGCTGAGAGGCGTGGCTCTCGAGGAAAGATGGGAAATCCCATTGATATTTAAATTGTTATGACTTTGTTTAGTAACTATTTTGGGTATCTGAAGAGTTTTTAGAAAAGAAAAACGCACAAGCAGCAATAATAGGTGGATTTAATTTCTAAATAAATGATGTTATTTTAGGAGGGAATTTTGTGGTAAGAGTTTCGGGTAGTTGAACCTCTGCTTGGAAAAGGGAAGGTATTCTCGGATTTAAAGACAATGATTATTGCTGAAGATAGTTGGAAAAAGGGTTATAAAATCTATTAGGATTCTTGTGACTTGGATATAGCAAATTTTGTCAAGGAAACTTAGAGGCTTTAGCTAGCAAGATGTTTTATTAAAGCTGGATGTGAAAAGGAAGATGAACCTATGAAAATGTGGTAAGGTTCCTTTTGCATTTTATGACTATAAGGAATCGGGGGGTAGTTGTTGTGCCCAAAATTTGTAATGGGCTTAATTTTAGGCCCATAGATGTAGGGGGCATGTTAGTTTAGATAATATATGAGGTTCAGGTTCAGCTGTGAGGGCAGCTGTGGAGGTACAAGTTTGGAGGAATCTGTGCAGGTGCAGGTGTGCTTACAGCTCCACCTTTATTTGTCGAAGGGATAAGGATTATCTCCTAGTTTTTAGGGGATACGAATTGAGTCCTTTAGATAGTCTATTTCATTAAGGAATACGTTTTTAATATGATAAATATCAGGTACATGTGATTTATATTTATAAATATATGGATATATCGTATAAGTAGGGTTTAGGTGATATACTTTGAGTAGGACTCTACTAGGTAGCTGGCAGGGTGGAGGATAAGTGATATGTTTGAGTAAAATTCTATAATTTTCGTGGTTTAATCAGCAAGAAAAGGATTCCTAACCTAAAAGAACTACATTAGGGCTTAATTCCTATAAATAGGATATGTAGGCAATTAGCAAGGGGTTCGATTTTCACTTATTCTATACGCAAGGCACGTATACCCTCGGTGATCATATTCTAGACATATTTGGCCGGTGTTCTTTGCCATTGTTATCCGGTAACCTTGCTAATCAAGCCCTTTAAATAACAAACACCATTATTAGGTTCAGCTGCCCAGCTTCCATACGGCTATTAAATATGTTTTGTTATCCGGAAACCAAGGATAATTTCTACTATTCCGGCGAGACTTACTCGGGGTGTTGTGTGAATTTTTTGCATAACAAAAATCAAAGAAACTAACATGCAACTAGTAAAATCAACATGCATCTCAAAATCTTGTCATTTCTTTAAATACAAAAATCAATCCAAGGGCACATACACTTATATACTTCTACCAACCCATCTAAATGACAATTCCACTCTTACTCAATTAATCTAAATCAAAACAACAACTTAACAAAATCTGAAAATTTACAAACTCGCCAAGATTAAGTCATACAAACTCATATCCAAGCATACATATCAAGAACAACTAAAGTCAAGCAAGAACCCAACTTAAACTTGAAATAAAACTAAACTTTTTTCAAAACCCTCTTTTTAAAAATTGACATGCAAGTACAAATCTTAACAAAAATCATTTAAACAAGATCATCCAAGCAATAATATTAAGCTTACACATTTAACTCACAAAATAACCCACTAACTAACACCCACTTTGTAATCTATAAAAAAAATCTTTTGAACTTTTGAAACCCACTTTGAAAATTTACATGCAAGCTTACAAATTCACTTTTCTATGTATAAAACACATAATCTAGCAATGATATTACATAATCTAGCAACATCCATCAAATTTGAGCAAGAAAATCGGAACCCTCTTCACAAATATACATACACGCATATATTATATACATACATAACTCACCTCACACTTGTACTAAGCTATGACCCATTATCAATCTTTGATCAAACAATCAAGAAACAAGAGCTTTGCAAGATTTTGAGGAAGAGAGAAAAAATGACAAGGGGAAAAATTTGAGAGTACATACATGGGGGCTCTCGACTGAAAGAGAAGAAGGGGGGAGTGGGTGGGCTTAAATAGGCACAAGGAGGGATTGTTTAGGAAATATACTACCTACTATATAATACAATTACTATTCTATTTAACATTTAAAATACTATTCAATGGTGGCTGATAAAAATATAAAAATATTATATTTTTAAAATCAAGATCTTGAAATTCTCAATCCACACATATTTTAAAAATATTTTTAGGACTTCTATTTAAAAAGATATGGATTTTACAAGAAATAGTCTTTTAAAAAGAAATGTCCTTGCAAAAATAATTTAAAAATCCATAAAGCAAAAAATAAATCAAATTCTTATTTTTATAATCAATAGTACAAAATCAGAAACACATACATACCAAAAATATATTTTTACAACTTGTAATTATTTTATTAAAGAATTTACAAGATTTACTATCTTAAAAGACGGTAAGACTTTAAAAATCACTAAAAATTATTGGAGCCCAAATAAATTAAACTTGCATTTTTAAAACGTTTTTAAATACTGAAGAAACATTATGAAAGAGATTTCATGATTTTTCGATGCTCCGAAAATTTTATAAAAATCAAACAGCGCTTAGAAATAGCATTTTAAATGCATTAAAAATCCATACAAGTACATTTAATCATACAAGTTCACATATAAGTCACATAGACATAATAAGTGATCATAAATTCATACAAAAAAATTGACTCATTAAACTGGAATAGAACCCTTATCATTTTATTCAACTAGACGACTACCACGATAATTCCAAATAATGTCAATTTGATTCAGATAACTCACATAGTCATTTAGTAGTTAAGTCACATTGACTTAATTCACAAAATTTAAAACAAATCCATTTTTCACTTAATCATACACAAACAATATTTAATCACATAAATGCTTCACAATCAAATAAATATTATAAAATAATATTTAACTATTCTCTTCTCATCAAT
Source organism: Saposhnikovia divaricata (assembly GCA_036435485.1). Classification (NCBI taxonomy): domain Eukaryota; kingdom Viridiplantae; phylum Streptophyta; class Magnoliopsida; order Apiales; family Apiaceae; genus Saposhnikovia; species Saposhnikovia divaricata. The sequence goes on along the minus strand of CM071595.1, from coordinate 58,792,497 downwards.
TATATCGGTCGACGCAAAATAATAATAATAATTTTATTTTAAAAATTCGGGTTGTTACATATATATATATATATATATATATATATATATATATATATATATATATATATATATATATATATATATATATATATATATATATATATATTGTGTGTGTGTGTGTCCTATTTGAAACAAAGATAAAAGTTCCACTTTTTTACATGTCAATACCCATATTATGGTATGGCCCCCAAGTTTTTTTTAAATTATATTAAATTCTAATTTTTTGATCGTATTCATAAAACATCATTTTTCATCAGACATTTCGTTTCAGGTATTATGATTTTGGTTGATTTGAAATATTAATCCAACTCAATCCAAACTTAAAACGTTCGTTTCAGGTATTTTGATTGATCTGAAACTAAAGATTAATTCAACTAAATTCAAATGTCTCTTTTAAGCAAACTCAATTCAAACTTAAAACACTACTATTAAGTCAACATAATCGAGAAAATGTGAACTTAAAAAGATATGAGATTTATCACAAGAACATGATATGAAAATATGTTATTGAATTAATTTTGTTTTTACAGCGTAGGATGTTAGGAATCTGCCCGATTCCCGGCGAATGCGGAAGCGATTTGGTAAATATGTGTGCTTAGATCCCACAAATATACGTGATAGTAATGAAGCAACAAACCAACAATACAGTAAAAGAGACAAGAGATTTAACGTGGTTCGGCCCAGCCTACATCCACAAGAGCAACAACTTTACACTAGATAAAAAAGATTACAATATCCGGGTATCCGGCCCCTGAATTTTATACACAAATTTAGCCCTACGATACCTATTATGTATATCCCCAACTCACTGAAGTGTTTATCTCAAAACCTCCCCCTATCACTGTTTCCCGACAACCTTTCATTCTCTCCCTCTCCCAACCCGGACAGTGCCACACAACCTGATAGAAAGACCCCTACAGCGGGACCACCTCCGATGGCTGCAGTCAGACCCAAGTACCCTAAAGAATAGTTTAGGCACGAGGACCTTCTATCCCGACACTTTCTGAAAGCGGGCTAAACCGGCTCCCCTACTAGACGGACTATCTAGCAGCTATATAGAGAGAAGAGAGAATTATGGTGTATTTGATATTAAAGGATGAGAGGAGTATTTATAGAAGTTAGATGTAGTAGGTGGGGGTTAGTGAATTTTGGTTGGTAAAGAGTTTTGTGGAGAGTTTGGTAAGAATGTGGGCTGCCTAACAATCTCCCCTTCTTTCCAAACTCACAGCTCTTCACTTCCACTCCATACCTGCGCCCTGTTGGCACAACTCCAACTTTTCCTCGATCCGTATCATTCCCTACGACAAAACTCCCCCCGAGTCCAAGACTCCAAACTATACCCTAGTTTGCTCATTCATTCTCGAATGCCCACTTGATATACGCACAAGTGTACCATTGACCTCTATTTGTCCAACTACATACATGTGAAGCAATCTGTTGTATACACACATACTCACTTGATTCACGTCAGTCAATCCCATATGTAGTCCATCACACACGCAAGTATGACCATCACACACACAAGTGTGACCATCGATCTTTTATTTACTCTCCAACTGCATATCAAACAAATCAATCTGTTGCATGGTTCAATGCTCACTTGATTCGTGTTGATCGATGCCCATATGCAGCTGCAACACACCAACTACTCGTTGATGTTGTGGAAGCCCTTCGACCAAGCATCCATCCCAGCAGTCTTTGCACCATCGTCTAGACTGGAAGGCAATACAACCGCAGCAGTATCCTTCAAGTCACTCTTCCCTCGTGCACGAGATAACCAGATTTTCGAAGTTCCAGTACGTTCTGGCCACGTACTAATCAGACGATATATTCCCACACGTAGCTCTCCCTTCATCCGAACCACACGGCCTCTTTTGATATTAATAGCTCCCCCTACTACAGAGCATCTGTAGCCTTCTGAACCTAACCGACCGATAGATATTAGATTCTTCCTCAGCTTAGGCACATATCTTACCCCATTCAAGCTGAGAACTATTCCATTGAACATTTTGATTTTCACAATTCCAATCTCCTTGATCTCACAAGTAGATCCATTATCCAAAGAAACTGTTTCATTCTTTGTATCTTGGAATTTGTCAAAATGCTCCCTCTCGGAACATACATGATAAAATGACCCTGAGTCTAATATCCATTCTCCTGGAGAACTAGTGCCTCGATTGAAGACGGTGCAAACATCTTCACAATCAAGAGTAACCACAGCTAATGATGCATCTGGATCCTTCTTATTAAGCGGACAATTCAGCCTAATATGACCCCACTCCTTGCAACCAAAGCACTGCATGCCCTTTTCACTATATCTGGATTTACCCCTGCTATTGATAGATCCTCTCACAGTACCCCTTCCTCTATTATTTTGACTACGCAAGCCAAAACTGTCATTCCGTCCTTGTCACCATCCTGGTTCTTCCTTCCAGCATTTGAAAAAAGTGCTGACTGAACCTCCTCCATTTTTAACGTGTCCTTTCCGTACAAAATGGTTGTGACCAAATGATCGAATGACTCCGGAAGCGAAGTAAGAAGAATAATGGCCTTATCTTCTTCCTCCAATTTTACATCAACCTTTTCAAGTTGATCAACAATACCATTAAACACATTCATGTGCTCAATAACATTGCCTTGAGCTGCCATCTTCAGCTTGTATAACTCGCGCTTCAGATTTAACTTTGTAGTCAAGTTCTTTCCGAGATACAATGTCTCCAACTTTGACCATAATTCCTTCGGTGTGCTTTCGTCAACAACATTATTGATAATGTTATCAGCAATGCATAGTCTGATGGTACTCATGCATTGTGACTCAGCATCCTCCCAATCTTCATCGCTCATCTTTGTTAGCTTTCCCTCCTTCCCCTTCAAAGCCCTTGCTAGCTTCTGTTAGGTTAGGATGTCCTTTACCCTTCTCTGCCAAAGAGTAAAACTTCCTTTACCATCATATGGTGTCACCTTGAATCCTCCAATACTTGCCATGATCTCCGTTTGCACACATAAACCAATCCAAGCAACTAAATTAATTGGCCAGGTAAGTGTAAGAAACAATGGGAGCACTTCCGTCAAAACGGTGCCTAATTAGACAACCACTTTTCTTAATGACTTTCCTTCGGCACCAATAATTTAGACACAACTAGCTCTGATGCCAACTGTTAGGAATCTGCTCGATTCTCGGTGAATGCGGAAGCGATTTGGTAAATATGTGTGCTTAGATCCCACAAATATACGTGATAGTAATGAAGCAACAAACCAAAAATACAGTAAAAGAGACAAGAGATTTAACGTGGTTCGAACCAGCCTACATCCACAAGAGCAACAACTTCACACTAGATAAAAGAGATTACAATATCCGGGTATCCAGCCCCTGAATTTTATACACAAATTCAGCCCTACGATACCTATTATGTATATCCCCAACTCACTGAAGTGTTTATCTCAAAACCTCCCTCTATCACTATTTCCCGACAACCTTTCCTTCTCTCCCTCTCCCAACCCGGACAGTGCCACACAACCTGATAGAAAGACCCCTGCAGCGAGACCACCTCCGATGGCTGCAGTCAGACCCAAGTACCCTAAGGAATAGTTTAGGCACGAGAGCACCTTCTATCCCGATACTTCCTGAAAGCGGGCTAAACCGGCTCCCCTACTAGACGGACTATCTAGCAGCTATATAGAGAGAAGAGAGAATTATGGTGTATTTGATATTGAAGGAGGAGAGGAGTATTTATAGAAGTTAGATGTAGTAGGTGAGGGTTGGTGAAGTTTGGTTGGTGAAGAGTTTGGTGGAGAGTTTGGTAAGAATGTGGGCTGCCTAACATAGGAGACTTTTATTCAAGTATTAATCGCATGCAAATTCAGAATTAATGTATGTGTGTATATTATCTATATTTACAGGATTTATTCTAACATACAAACTAATAAAAAAATTTAGAACATATATGTACTCTATACTCTGTAAGAGCATTCCCATCTGATTCCCTATCTCCGACCCCATCCCCATAATATAGGGAAATGTTGGAAGCCCATCTTCCCATTGGACCAAGCATAAAGACCAATATCAAAATAGGCCTACAGTCGATCGGCCCATGGTCGTTCAGCCCATATTCGGCCCAATCACTTTCCTTCAACTGTCACATGGTCATTTTCCCTTTAACAGATCACATAGTTACTTTATTCGAGTATGGGGGACAATGAAGAATAATGATGTCTCCTCATCATACCGATCCCGATCGGATACAAGGAGAAAAAGGTGAAACTAAGTCTATAAAAAGAGAAGTATCATTAAACTTAAGGGGACAACAAAAAAACACACACAAACACTCTACGTTTTACCTTATTCCTCTCAAAAAACCGATTTACTGATTCTCACACCGGAGGCGAATCGGGGGATCAATCCCTCGCATTCTTCTCGTTTTGCAGGTGGGGCCGAACCAAGGCTTGGCAGAAATCAGGTTATAACATTTGGCGCCGTCTGTGGGAACATAGAGATACGATTTGTGTTGAAAATCACCACCTACCAAGCTGCTATGGCTAACGATGAAACTCCAACAAATACCCAGGCAGGAGGCAGCCGTCCACCTCCTGTTACACCAAGAAATTTGAACTTCGACGAGGAAGAAGAAATGCCAACCCCCGAAGAACAGCAACAAATGCTCCAAAAGTGGAGAGAAGAGCAAAGAACCAAATGAAAACAAAAAGAAAAAAGCGACAAGGACGCAGAAAGATTGGCCAAACAAAAACTGGCCGATCAGTTGAAATTACAATCCTTGAAGCTCCAAAGGGAGGAAATAGAACTCCAAGAAAAATTGCTACGAGAAGCCCTGGAAACCGAAGGTCACGAAACCGAAAGCCGAAGAGAAAAAAGGACCAGAGATGATTAAGGCGACTCAGAAAATTCCGAGCCATGCTCCATACGATCCCGATCAAAGGTAGTTTATACCTCGGATTCAGACGAGGATGACTCACATGTAGGTGACAGAATAAAAAGGATTGAAAACGTAATGTTCGGGGATAGGAAGGTCAGTCACGAACCTGTGGTGACCGAAGACATCGAGCAGTATCGACCACCACCCGGGAGGCAATTCCCGAAGATGCATGAGTTCAACAGAAAGGGTGATCCCGAAGATCATTGCGAAAAATACGAGTCTCTCATGACTGGTATAGGGCACTGTGATGTCATGCTATGCAAGATGTTCAAAACTTACTTAAGGGGAACGGCGTCTATGTGGTACAGTTCGCTAAGACCAAGGTCGATCGGATCATACGGACAAATCAAAAGAAAATTTTTGAGGCACTACTCTCACCTGTGCCGAAGAGAAAAAGATACCGAAGCTTTAATACACTGTAGACAAAAACCGAACGAAGAGCTTGGCGATTATCTAGCCAGGTTTAAAGAAGAAACAGGAATGGTGACAAACTTAGATAAAATTAAAGCCGCAGGATTCCTCTCCGCAGGCCTCAATCCCGTGAAAGGGAAAAAGCTTCGGTCTTCGTTATATGACGTACCGCCGAAATCATTAAACAATATATACCTTCGGGGAGAAGCCATTAGAAGGAAAATGGAGTCAATAGGAGGGTATAAAGATGAAAAAAGGAGTGGTTCCGGCAGGGACGAAAGAAAGGACGATCGACGAGAAGATCGAAGGAGCCGAGGGGATATCAAAAGCCGACTAAAAGACCTCAGGCCAGACAAAGGGCCCGAACGAAGACGAGATAGAGATAGCGTGGTGTTTACACCATTAAATACACCTATCTTGAAGATTCTCCACGAGATAAAAGGTAAGCCAGGGTTCGTTCGGCCAGCCAAGCTAAGAACCCCCGAACACCGAAGGAACGAGAACAAGTATTGTGAATACCATCAAGATAAAGGGCATAACACCGACGAATGTTTCCATTTGAAAAGGTTAATAGAAAAAATGATCAAGGATGGAGACTTAGCACAATTCATCGGAGATCTGAGGGAGAAGCTGGATAACAAGGAAAAGTAAAAGGAGATCGAAGGAACGGAAAAATTCCGAGGTGAAGTAAGAACCATTTCTGGGGGGACAGTAAAAACCGCCCGTAAGAAATACGTCAGACAAATCTACAACTTATATCAGTCAAGCGCAGCGAAACAACCATTGCCTATCTCATTCACAGAGGATGACTATGAGGATGTAATTTGGCCACATGAAGACCCACTCGTCATCAACCCTGTCATCGGGGAAAATAAGATTTGGAAAGTGCTGGTCGATGAAGGGAGTTCGGTAAACATTCTATACTACCGAACATACTGCAAAATGAACTTGGGAGGCGAACAACTGGAACCATGCCACGAGGCACCGCTTTACGGCTTCGGGAATCAACCCGTACCCATCGAAGGAACTATCACACTTTCTGTCCTAATGGGAAAAACACCGTATACAGCAATGAAGGAAGCCAAGTTCTATGTTGTTCGAGTAGACAGCCCATACAACGGAATTCTCGGGAGGCCAGCTTTATCACTGTTTCAGGCTGTATCATCGATCCCTCATTTAAAGTTGAAATTCCCGACCGAACATGGGATCGGAGAAATGAGAGGCGACCAAAAGGCCGCACGGATAATTATGCTGGAGGACTTGGAAAAAGACAAAGACGTGGAAATGACCGAAGTTAGAAAAAGAAAAAAGGCCGAAAATGATGCTGGAGGCAGTCACCAACTATTAAACATCGAGTTGGAGAAGTTTGGAGCCGACCTATCCAAACCGATTGCCGAACCAGCAGCCGAAACGGAAGAGGTCGAGTTGTTTGTGGGACAATCAGGAAAAATGATCCAAATATGCAAAGACATTGAACCTGAATTAAAGGAGAAAGTCATCAAAATCATTAGACAGTACCATGACGTGTTTGCCTGGGGGCCCGAAGATATGCCTGGATTAGATCCATCAATAGCCAAACACTGTCTCAACGTCAAGGCTGATGCACAGCCTGTGAAACAAAAGAAAAGAAACTTCGCTATGGAAAGACAGCAAGTCATTCAGGCCGAAGTAGAAAAATTGTTGGAGGCAAAATTCATAGAAGAAATTGACTACCCCGATTGGCCGGCAAACGTGGTGGTAGTCAAAAAATCGAACGGCAAATGGAGAATGTTCGTGGATTACACAGATTTGAACAAAAATTGTCCGAAGGATCATTATCCCTTGCCAAACATCGATCAACTGATAGACGCCACTTCGGGATATTAAATACTCAGTTTCTTAGACGCTTTCTCGGGATACCACCAAATAGCGATGAATGTCGAGGATATACCGAAGACAACATTCATCACACCAAACGGCACATACGCCTACGTAAAAATGTCCTTCGGTTTGAAGAACGCAGGGGCAACATTCCAAAAAATGATCAACAAGGTTTTCAAACATCAGATCGGTCAAAATATGGAATGCTACGTAGATGATATGATCGTCAAATCATTGAACAAAGATCATGCCGAAGACCTTAAAGAATGTTTCGAAACATTAAGGAAAAATAATATGAAGATCAATCCGAACAAGTGTACGTTCGGAATGGGCAGTGGCAATTTTCTAGGCTACATGGTCAATGCACAAGGAATCGAGGCAAATCTTGAAAAAATACAAGCTGTAATCGACATGAAAGCGCCGAAAACAATTCGGGAAATCCAAAAGCTGACCGGACGAATAGTAGCTCTAAGGAGATTTATCTCTAGATCAACTGAAAAAGCTCTACCATTCTTTGAAGTACTTCGGGGGACAAAGACCTTCGAATGGGGTCCAAATTGTCAAAAAGCATTTGAAGAACTCAAAGAATATCTGGTAAAAACCCCCCCTCTTAATGAAACCAAGCCCGAACGAAACTCTGCAGCTATATTTAACAGTGAACGACCGCACACTGGGGGCAATTCTGATCAAACAACACGAAGGAAATCAATATCCAGTGTACTACGTCTCTCACATACTAAAAGATGCAGAAACAAGATACCCCAATGCAGAAAAATTTGCTTATGGGGTGGTGATGGCCTCAAGAAAGTTGCGACATTACTTCCAAGGCCGAACGGTGCAAGTAGTAACCAATCAACCATTGAAGAAAATTATGCAACGACCCGAAGCTTCGGGCAGGATGGTCACTTGGTCGGTCGAATTAGGAGAATTTGACCTAGAATTCGTCCCAAGAATAGCGATTAAAGCACAAGCCCTAGCCGACTTTATAGTGGAATGCTCTTTCTCTGATTCGAAGGATTTGGAACTCGAAGAAAAATCAATTCGGCCACCAGGAAAGTGGAAACTCTTTGTTGATGGGTCGGTCGCCGGATTGAAGTATGGAGCGCGACCCATTCTAACTAGTCCCGAAGGCTTCGAGATTTGCCAAGCCATCAGATTCACTTTCCCTTTGACAAACAACGAAGCGGAATACGAAGCACTAATAGCAGGATTGGATCTTGCAAAAAGCCTGGAAGTAAAGCACCTAAGAGCCTTTAGTGACTCAATGCTAGTCGTCAAGTAGTTCTCGGGAGAGTATGGATAGAAAGATCCGCGAACGAAGGCCTACGCTACGAAGGTACGCCAAAGCTCGGAGCTATTTGAATCATTTGAATTAAGCCAAGTAGCTAGGGAGAATAACAGCCGAGCCGATGCCCTATCGAGGTTAGCTTCAGCAGAAACGCAGAACCTCACAGGTTCAATTTATCTGACCGAAGTAAAAATACCATCGATAGACAAAAAGCGATGCCTCGAAATACATCAAGGAATTAATTGGATGACTCCAATCAGAGCCTTCTTGGAGAAAGGTACCCTTCCACTTAACAAAAAAGATGCCCAAAATATCAAATATCGATCAGCCAGTTACTCCATAATTGAAGGAAGGTTGTTCAGGAGGTCAGTCACTCAACCTCTGCTTCGATGCCTAGATTCCGAAGAACAGAGAATGGCTCTCGAAAGTTTCCACGAAGGCATTTGTGGAGAACACCTCTCCGGACGATCACTAGCCTTCAAAATCCTAAGACAAGGTTTCTTTTTGCCAACAATAAGGGAGGATGCAGCGGAATATGCCAAAAAGTGCAAACAGTGTCAGCTGTTCAGCAATATGCCGAAGCAACCCCCAGAGGAAATGACATCAGTGTTAAACCCCATTCCCTTTGCAATGTGGGCTGTGGACATTGTTGGTATCCTCCCGACCAGCACTAAACAAGCAAAATACTGTATTGTGGCCATTGATTACATGACCAAATGGGTGGAAGCCAAACCCCTCTCAGCTATCACCGAGGAAGTGGCAAAAAAGTTCGTATTAGAACAGATAATATTAAGATTCGGCATTCCGATGATCTGCGTATCAGATAACAGAACACAGTTCATTGGCAGCAAATTCAGAAAATTCTTAGCCGAATTTGGAATCCAACAAAAGTTTAGTTCAGTCGGTCATCCTCAAGGGAATGGAGCGATCGAAGCTGCTAACAAAATCATCTTCGATGGAATTAAGAAAAAACTCAGAGATTCAAAGGGACTATGGGCCGAAGAACTGCCGTACGTCCTATGGGCCTACCGAACAACCCCAAGATCATCAATCGGAGAAACGCCATTTAGATTAGCCTTCGGAACTGATGCCTTAATGCCAACAGAAGTCGGCCTGGAGTCGTATCGAACACAAGTATTCAATATTGAAACAAATGAACACGGGCTCCGAGCGAACGTTGACCTACTTGAAGAAGAAAGGGAGGTGGCCTACCGAAGGAACTTAAGATACCAGCTTCAGGCAGCTCAGTATTACGATTCGGGAATGAAAAAGAGATCCTTCCGAGTGGGAGACTTAGTACTTCGAGAACTAGCTACTTCCATGCCCACAAAACAGGGAAAACTCATGCCAAACTGGGAAGGACCCTATACAGTGGTGGAAATATAAGCTAGCCCATTCGGACGGAAGCCTCATCAAAAACACGTAGCACGCAGCACGCCTTCGTCGCTTCTATCAGTAAGCTCCCTAATACGTGTTTATGCCTACGATTGTTAACTAGAGCACAATGAAAATCAAATGAGTTATGCTTAACAAACCCATATTCGGGAACGATCGAATAAAGCATATGTTCTCTTGCTTCAGTATTTTGTTATTTTGACATGATTAAGGCAGGGAGGAAATATTTTTCAACGACCGAATAAAACCTTAATCATTTACAAAAATACCCAAACACTAGGGAGGTTATGACCTAACATAACTAATTATGCTAGACCGAAGGCCGAAGATGCATAACAAAGATGGAATTATGCTAAGGGAAAATAACGCCGAAGATGCATAAAAATACAGAAATTATGCTAGGCCGAAGGTCGAAGATGCATAACAAAGATGGAATTATGCTAAGGCAAAATAACGCCGAAGATGCATAAAAATACAGAAATTATGCTAGGCCGAAGGCCGAAGATGCATAACAAAGATAAAATTATGCTAAGGCGAAATAACGCCGAAGATGCATAAAAATACATAAATTATGCGAGGCCGAAGGCCGAAGATGCATAACAAAGATGGAATTATGCTAAGGCAAAATAACGCCGAAGATGCATAAAAATACAGAAATTATGCTAGGCCGAAGATGCATAAAAAAGACAAAATTATGCAAAGGTAAAATAACGCTGAAGATGCATAAAAAGATGCTAAGGTAACAGAAAAGATGCATAAAATAGACCAAGTTATAAGCCCGAAGGCAAAGTTAAGAATTACAAGCCCGAAGGCCACCACAACTAAACAGTTCAAAGAAAAGTTACAAAGCGACTAGTCAGAAAGAGCTTCGTCTTCGCCCGAAGAGACTACCAGGGGGTCATCGGATTTTTCCCTACCAACAGGATCCGTTATACCAAGCTAGGCATTAAGCAGCTTAGTATGATCGAAACCAAGAGTATGTGCCTTCAACACTGCATCCTCATAACCCATCTGGTAGCATCTCTCCTCGGTCAAGTCAAGTTTCTTCTGCAGTTTCCGGATGTTCTTCCTGCTAGCCTTGAGCTGTTGATTCCTCCATTCAATGCGCTTCTTCAAAATGTCCACCTCTTTCAGTTTCTCCCGGAGATCATCATTGTCTTCCTTTAAAGCTTTAGCTTGACCAGTCACTCGCTCCCACTCAATGGCCGAGTTTCGAAGGTCCTCTTCCGCCTTAACCGCCCAAGCATCCAATTGGTCAACTTGCTTCAACCGGGTTTGCATTTGTTCTACCCGTTCGGTCACAACAGCCGACCAGGCAGCATCCTGAAAACAATCAGGGAAAAGAGTTAAAAATCTCCAAGGCAAATAAATATGACCGAAAGAAGAAGAAGCTTACCATAGACAGAAGGGTCATCATTTCGGTGCAAGCTTGAAGATCATCGACCTTAGCAACCGTTGGTCGATCAGTCGGTAGAAGGAGACCATGACAGAGGTCGGGAGCCACATTCCGGGATGAAGGAGGAACTGGAACAATTATTTAATCGCTCTCCAAAACTCCCCATTGAGGAGAGTACACCTTCGGTTCCTGATCACCCGACCGAATCCTCTTTCTTGGCTCAATTGAGGGGTTCAGAGTCGCCTCCTTCGACCCTGATTCCTGAGGAGGAGAAGAAGCAGGTGGAGTAAGGACCAAACTCTTTTCCCCCTGGTCGGGAGCCGATTGTTTCACTCTTTCGGCCGAATCAGCGGCAGCTTCTTCGGCAGCCATAGCAGCAGCCGCAAGTTCGGACGCCTTCCTCCTTTTTCGCTCCAGAATCTCTTCTCGAGAAGCCACTGCATAGACAAATACAATTAGACATGTTGAGGCAAATATGCAGGATTATACTAAGCCGAAGCCGAAGATGTGCAAAAACAGGAATAATCATGCCTTCAGAAAGATAAAAATAAAAAACGAAAGAAGGTTACCACTACCCCAAAGACCGAGCAGCCAGTCATTATCCCGACTGTCCGCTAGAGGAACCTTGTCCATTTTGAGCTTGCAGAGAAGCTTATGATCATGCTTGTCCGCCTCCAAGGGATCTACAAATCTCAGTTTATGTGGGTCGACCTCTCTCCATGTGTCGAACTTCTCCATCCTCGAACCCGAAACAAACACCCACTTAAGGTGAGTTTCTTTATTACTTGAATTTGTTTTTGACCAATCGTCTCGATTATTCTTACGAGCGATGGAATAGAAACCCTTACTCTTCGGGTTCCTACGCAACTCATAGTGAAGCCAAAAGAGACTCGTTCGGGGTACTATTTCACATGCCAAACATCGAGCCTGGAAGGTGTTTATGTGTATAAAACTATTCGGATCCAGTTGTCCTATAGCGATCCTAGTCTGCTTCAATATACTTTTGAGAATATGAAGCATAGGCAACCTAAAGCCGCATTTAAACGCGGCTTCAGATATGCCCGTCGCTCGACCTCCTCCGTAACACGCAGGAACCTCGGGATTATGCCAGATCCTATCGTTCCTCCTAGGAGCATAAAAATACAATTTGTACTTATCTATAAGGAAATACGATGGGTATGACCCAATATCGTCTTCGGTCAATCTAGAACGTAAATTGGCGGCCGGATATAACTCGGCATCACTAAAGGGACTTGTCTGACCCGCGTCTTCGGTCGGCTGATCCATGTCCCTGCATTCGGAAATGAAGAGACATTAGCCATGTACTCGGACAGCAATAAAAGATGATAGAGATTAACCGACCAAGTACAATGGGCCGAGATCAGTCGGGGACAAATCCATGACCTAAAGAGCCTAAAGTCCACGGTTAAAAGAGGGGACATCCCGAAGGAAGTTATCTAAACCCTAAGATCCCGAAGGCCGTTCTTCTCCTAGATCATTTTCAGATGAACCCCACGAATCCCGTAAAGGTTTTTTCTCAGACAAAATGAAGAAAACTAAAAGCAGGAAAGGGGGATAATCATATAAACGTTTGGCTCAAGAAATGCAAGTGAATTCATACATATACATACAGTTATACATACATATACCCATAACATGAACTATGAAAAAACAATATACGCAAATCACCGTGTTTGAGAATTACGGAGAAAAGAAAGGGAAAAGGAACTTACTTGAAGAAATAAGATCGAGTTCTTGAGGATATGTGTTCCGGAGATGGGATGATACCAGAATCGGAGAATCAGGACTTTCCGACGATGAAGTAATGTTCCCAATTGTTGATAGAAGTTTTTCTGAAAGAGTTTTTTAATCTCTGGGAAAGGAAGTGTGTAAAAAGAAGAAATGAATTGCAGGGATTAAATAAAGGGCCACGACGCTTGGGTCGAGAGTCGTTTCAAATTCAACGGTCGAGATTGATGCGAGAATCTCGAGAGCAGACAGCTGTAAATCATAAATAGACACAACTTCCCAAGAAATATCTCGACCTTATCCATCGGCCAAAATATCCAGCCAAGGCGTCCGATGGGTATACTCCGAAGATGGATCTAAGGTTTGACCTTCGTCCTAAGGATATCTCCGAACGAAGCTCAGGGACATGTTGGAAGCCCATCTTCCCATTGGACCAAACATAAAGCCCAATATCAAAATAGGCCCTACAGTCGATCGGCCCATGGTCGTTCAGCCCATATTCGGCCAAATCACTTTCCTTCAACGGTCACATGGTCATTTTCCCTTTAACAGATCACATAGTTACTTTATTCGAGTATGGGGGACAATGAAGAATAATGATGTCTCCTCATCATACCGATCCCGATCGGATCCAAGGAGAAAAAGGTGAAACTAAGTCTATAAAAAGAGAAGTATCATTAAACTTAAGGGGACAACAAAAAAACACACACAAACACTCTACGTTTTACCTTATTCCTCTCAAAAAACCGATTTACTGATTCTCACACCGGAGGTGAATCGGGGGATCAATCCCTCGCATTCTTCTCGTTTTGCAGGTGGGGCCGAACCAAGGCTTGACAGAAATCAGGTTATAACAGGAAATATGTTAATTTTTGTTAAAATATGCTCCACATCCGAACCCTAAAATCGGGAATAATTATAGGGACTAAATCCAAGTCCCCATATTTGAGGTTACACTATTCATCCCCTAATCCTAAATTATATATTTGTTTATTGTATTTGTAGATAGTGAGTGGATTTTGGTAGTTAAAGTTGTAAATGAAAGAGAGAGAAAGAAGTAATATAAAAAAGAATATATAGATATGGGGTTGAAAAATGGGAAATGGAATGTAGAATATTTTTGATAATTTTGAGAATTTACTATTTTTGTTTGATTTTAGTAAGTTTTTGGAGATGGGATAGGGGATGGATGTGAATGCTCTAAAGAGCATCTCCAACCCATCTCCATCCTTACCTATATTTTTGCCACATATGCAATTATAGGGAACCAAATTAAATTGGAACACTCCAACCCATAACCCCTTACCTAAAAAATTTTAGGTGAGAGAAAATGCTTTCCTAAATGTAGGGAACCATTTTGCTTCCCTGTAACGCCACATTATGCCACCTCATCATTCATTATTTATATAACATATATCTACTCTCACACTCTCGTTATTCCCTATATTATCTAAAATATTGGTTAAATATTATTTTTTTAATTATAGGTATTGAATATAGGTAACACCGTTGGAGTAAAACAACTTTTTGATTTCCTATATTTTAGTTAATCATTATTTTATTATAGTTTAGGGAATGGAAATAGGAATTACTCTTGGAGATGGTCTAACAGGTTTAAGTATTTTTCAGAAAAATTATTAAATTATAAACGAAAACGAAAACGGGTGGAAAAAACAATATTGGGAGAGAATCATGGACAGGATATGGGGGAATATTTGGCTAACCAATCATTAGTTGGGTCAAAAAACTTGCTAGAGGCGGGTCCTGGATTCCAGGCCCGCCAGGAATTATGAGTTTGTTAGCTTGGAACTGTCGTGGGCTGGCCAACCCACGAGCAGTTCGATTTCTTTATGAAATCAGTAATCAGCTTCGGCCCAGTATAATATTTTTAAGCGAGATTTTAGTAAAGGCGAATAAAGTAGAAAAAATGAGAAAAAAGTTAGGTTTTACAAGCTGTTTTGTTGTTGAGGCTCAAGGGCATGGTGGGGGCCTTGCGTTGTTCTGGAGAACTGAAGGGGGAATAAACATTATGGGTAGTAGTAGTAATTTTATTGATTTTGAATGTGTTCATGAAAACATGGAGAAATGGCGGTATACGGGCTTTTATGGATTCCCAGAGAGAAGAAGACGGGCAGAGTCATGGAATTGGTTAAGGAGTTTATCAACAGTGTCGACGTTACCCTGGTGCATCATTGGTGATTTTAATGACATGGTTTCTATGGAAGAAAAAAGGGGAGGAGTTCGTCAACCAAGAGCTTTGTTAGATGGTTTCTCAGACACTATATTGGAGTGTGGACTGGAAGACTTAGGTTTTGTGGGAGATATTTATACGTGGGAGAAAGCAAGGGGGACGGAGAGATGGGTACAAGAACGGTTGGATAGGGGGTTGGCTACGAAAGAATGGCGTGAGATGTTCCCAAATGCAGATGTGCAGGTTCTTGAAGTATCCACGTCTGATCATATGCCTCTGTTTCTGCAGTTGAACTGTCAAGTGTATGTGCATAAAAGGAGCAGATTCAGGTTTGAAAATCTGTGGATCAAGGAAAGTGAATGTCGAACCATTGTCCAATCGAGCTGGAATGAAGGTGATGATAGTGACATACTTGAAAAAATGGTGAGGTGCTGTGCAAAATTGGAAGAATGGGGAGGAAGTTTAATCAAAGAGATGAAAGTTAAATTGGCAAAGTACCGAATGGATATGAGAAGACTTCGAACTCGAAGGGATGAGGTTGGGATTCGTCAGTATGGAGAGGCACGGTGGCATTATTTGAGATTACTTGAGAAGAAGGAAATATTTTGGCGACAAAGGGCCAAACAATTTTGGCTCCGGGATGGTGATCGAAATACCAGATTCTTTCATAAATATGCCTCAGCAAGAAAAGAGCATAATAAAATCAAAAGATTGAAGGATGAAAATAGGGATTGGAAGGATACAGAGGGGGATATTCAGGGGCTTATTACGGAATATTTTGACAACATATTCTGTACGACAGGGCAGGAGGAAAGTTTATCAAACAGAATTGTGTTTAAGAAATTAAATGAGGAGCAAAAACAAACTCTTGTATTACCAGTAAGTAATGAGGAGGTGAAAGAGGCTATATTCGCTATGCACCCAGATAAAGCCCCAGGTATGGATGGTTTGAACCCGTCGTTCTTTCAAGCATATTGGGATATAGTTGGTCAGGATGTATGCAATTTTTGCCGGAGATTTTTTGAAACAGGTGAGCTACCAGAAAACATAAATACCACATTGGTATGTCTTATTCCCAAAGTGAAACAACCAAAGAAAGTAGCTGATTTAAGACCAATTTCCCTCTGCAATGTGCTAATGAGAATACTGTCAAAGGTTATGGCGAATAGGGTGAAACCAACACTCCAAACAATCATCTCGGAACAACAAAGTGCATTTATTGAGAATCGGCTTTTGACAGATAATGCGTTGGTGGCTTTTGAGGTAAATCATTTTATTCATAGGAAAACACAGGGTGCCATGGGAATTGCAGGTTTGAAAGTTGACGTGTCGAAGGCGTATGACCGTTTAGAATGGAGTTTTATTGAATTTATGCTTCAGAGTTTTGGTTTTCCTGATCTGTGGACAGATCGTATTATGAAGTGCATAAAGACGGTGAGCTATAGTTTTCTGCATGATGGGAAAATCTTTGGGAGTGTAAAACCTCAACGGGGAGTGCGGCAAGGGGATCCAATCTCACCGTATCTTTATATAATGTGTGCTGAGGGTTTGAGTGGAATAATGAAGAGGTATGAAGAAGATGGTTTAATTCATGGGTGCAAAATTGCTCGAGGAGCCCCTCCTGTATCTCATCTGCTCTTCGCGGATGATTGTTATTTCTTCTTCCGAGCATCAGAAAGTGAAGCAAGTATGATGAGGGTTATTTTACAGAAGTACCAAGCTGTTTCTGGACAGATGATTAATGAAAATAAGTCGAATGTTATTTTCAGTCCGAATACAAATCTGGAAACAAGGACAGAGGTGTGTAGAATTCTGCAAGTCCAGGAAACTGAGGTACCAGGGAAGTATCTTGGCATGCCCATGCGAATGGGAAAGAATAAAGGGGAGGTATTTGGGTTTTTGACAGATAAGGTTCAGCAAAAACTACAAGGGTGGACGCATAAAGAACTTTCTAAGCAAGGTAAGTTAACACTGTTATCGTCAGCAACTCAAGTAGTACCTAGTTTTTGGATGAACTTGTTTCTTATCCCGGTGGGTATATGTGAAAATATTGAGAGAAAGATGAACGGGTTTATGTGGGGGAAGGGAGCATCAGGTAAAGGGGTTAAATGGATGGCTTGGTCGAAGATGTGCATGCCTAAAAATTGTGGAGGTTTGGGAGTTAGGGAGTTGAGGAAGTTTAATTTAGCAATGTTGGCTAAACAGTGTTGGAGGTTACTTAATCAAACGAATGGGCTTGTAACTGCGATAATAAAGGCTCGATACTACCCAAATGTGTCTTTTCTTGACGCACAGGTGGGGAACAATCCGAGTTATATTTGGAGGAGTTTGATGGAGGCTAAGGAAGTTGTTAAAGCAGGAGTCAGGCGTAAGATTGGTAATGGTGAGGAGACGAAAGTTTGGCAGATAGCTTGGTTACCAGATATGGAGAATGGGTATATAACAACGCAAATGTATGATCAGTTAAAGGATATTAAAGTTAGAAGTCTAATGGAGGAAACAGGACGGAATTGGGATGTTGAAGTAATAGATGATATCTTCAATAGTAGAGATGCAGAACTAATTAAACGTATACCGATTCCAATGGTTGAGAAGCGAGATACCTGGTACTGGATACTAGATGAGGAAGGACAGTTCACGGTTAAAAGTGCATATAGGTGGTTGCAAGGGGAGTTTCAGACCATACATAAGAAGTTTTGGCAGAAATTATGGTCTTTAAAATTTCCGGGTAATGTGAATCATTTTCTGTGGCGTGTTTGTCAGGGGTGCTTGCCTACTATGAGTGCATTATCAATTAAACAGGTGGTTCAAAATGCTCAATGTCCGTGGTGTTGGAGTGCAGTAGAGACAGATAGTCATGTGTTATTTAATTGTAATTTTGCTCGAAATGTTTGGAGTATGGCAGGTTTTCAACAGGTGGTACAGGTACAACCACAGGAAACAGCGTTCATGGTTTTTCTCAAAGTGTTTGAAGCTTGTAGCAGGGAGAAGTGTGTGCAGATTGGGATGCTGGCGTGGGCATTATGGAACAGAAGGAACAAATGGGTATGGGAGCGAATAAATGGTTCTGCGTTTGGGGTAAGAGCTGCAGCTACACACTATCTCACAGAGTGGAGAGAAGCCCAGGTGAAAAATGCAGATAGATGGGATCATATCTGGAGGAAACCAATGGATGGGTGGGTGAAAGTAAATACGGATGCCGCTATTTTTCAAGACGGAAGTATTGGAGTAGGTTGTGTAATTCGGGATTCACAAGGAATGTTTCTGGGGGCTCGATGTTGCAGGGTGGAGGGAACTTGGTCGCCAAGGGAGGCTGAGGCCATTGCCATGAAGGAAGCTCTGTCGTGGGTACTTACCAGGAGGAATCATAGCTGTGTCATGGAGACTGATTCTCAGGTGCTTGTGGCTGCGTGTAATGGAGGTCCAGGAGAAACAAATTTTGGTACAATAGTTGGTGATTGTAATGAAATTTTGAAGCACATAAATCCAGTGCTAGTTAAGTTTGTTTATCGTTCTGCGAATAGTGTGACACATGCTTTAGCAAGGGCTTCCTATTCTGTGTCAGGCGTAAGGGAATGGGATCATACCCCCCCGATTTTATTTATCATGTACTCGAAAGAGATTTGATTTAATCAATGAAAGTACGTGGTATTCAAAAAAAAAAAAAAAAAATATAGACATACGGAGCAGGCCGCGGGGGACAATGGACATGGTAAATTGGTAATGATGGTATGTGTTGAAATCATTATGGCTTTATGTGAAGCCTGTCTATGAAAAATACATGCATGTACTAGTTGAAGAGGCCTACCTGAAATATTCATGTTCATGGTTTGCGATCATCGCCAACAATGAATTGATTTTGTGTCTCGCAGTATTAGAAGTCATTAACATAATTGTCTGCAAGTTACAATTAGAGCATCTCCAATAACGTTGGATAAAAATGATTGACTAAATTACTATTACGTAAAATTTGTTGAAATATTGATTATAGTGATTGACTATATTTTAAAAATGGTATGTTATTAATATTTGAAGTTGTTAATAATGGTTATTTTAATATAAAAATAAGTAATATGGCAATTCACAATATGTCTCTAGAGGTTCGACAAATATAATCAACATCAAAAGATTATCTATAATTATAGACAAGGATTTTGTCCCGTTGGAATGACTAATTTTTTTTACCTATTATATAAGTTTTATTTGGAAAATCACGTAGACTTTTAGCTAAGATTTTGGTATGGTTGGAGAAGCTCTTAGGAAGAAAATTTAAATTTAAGCAATCGGCATCATCGCTATCCATTTGGGTAGTTGCATACGTACAAAAATACATCAAATCAAACTGAGATAAATGAGTCACGAGAATCGTATAAATTAAAAAAAATATATAATTTAAACTCACTGACTCGGAAAAAGTATAAAAAGAATTTAAATTCGGAAAAAGAAATTTAAGTTTCGAGAACAGAACATATGGGACAATATAATTAAGCATGAGAACAGAACATATGGGACAATATAATTAAGCATGCGTGTATGATAATTTAATTAATTGTAGTATCACAGCCTCAAAGGGATGCCTTTAAAGAATCAGCTATTCATTGGTTGGACCGTGACTTAATTAACATTCGAAAACTGTTTTCTGAATTGATCAAAATTGTGCCAACTGGGCATTTGGTCTAGTGGTATGATTCTCGCTTAGGGTGCGAGAGGTCCCGAGTTCAATTCTCGGAATGCCCCCTTGTTTTCAGTTTTAAACTGCATTTTTAATTACTGAAGAACCTATATGATGTCGCAAGAAAACCATAACATACTTTATTTAGGTGAAATTTTACTGGCATTTTAGGGTCAGAAAACTTGTGCTTAAATGAATTCTTGGCAATAATTTCTTTAGCTTTTATTTAGAAACATACATTTTTTTTCCTTAGTTTGCTTCAGGGGTTTTCTTGGTTGGCTTGATAACTTCCAGAGTATTACTGGTATCAACTAATTGTTGGGTTGTTTTTTGAACATTGGTTGTGTTGAGAAACCTCAGATAAGGATTTTGTAATTGCCTTACGATTGTTAAATTTGTAGAGATATTTTAGTTTCTAGCCATGCCAGAGAAATGTTTTGGCCTGAAATCAATGTAAAACTGATTGCTCAAGGAAGGTAAGCCAACAACAAATTGCACTGCTTACCCTTTCTTTTAAGGGTTCTAGTCTCTGACAATCGTATGTGAGAGTTATTATAACAATGTATAATTTCTGCACTGTCACATGAAGTTATGGACGGCTGTGATCAAAACACAATTTTTAATCTTACCCCCCTTCTTAAGTGCGGCGGTCAGGCAGCTTACAGATGTTCAATGCTGTAAATGAGGTAAGGCGAAACTACTTTTATAACGTAAATGACAATTATTTGATAACTCATTGTAAAGAAATGTACACACTTCCGGGTTGATGGATCCTTGGCATTGGTTTTTGTCAGGAAGTTCGTTGATTCGTCGGTTGTATTTGGATTTTACACACTCTGGTTTTTGTACTATAATTAACACGATGAGTTAAGATTCAAGATAAGATCAGAGAATGTATATGAAAAAAATAAATAATAAACGGACTAGGTACCTGGGAACGGAGTGAGAGTAGCATTCATGGCTGAACAGAACTGACTTGAATGGTTAAATTTAAAAGCTGAACAGTTTGTGAATATTATGCGCGGGAACAGTTTTGTATTTGGATGATGCTCACAAGTCCATTTTGATTTTCTCAAAAATGTCTCAGTATTCAGTACCAACAAAGAAGTAAGATTCCTGCTGCTTGTTATCGTCCTTCTTTTCAAGGCAAACACGTTTAATCAAAGTAACATCATACTCACATTACCATTTTAACTCAAACTTATTTTGAAACAGGAAGTAGAATGTAGAGCTATACCAAGATAATACCAAATTAGAAACTGGATTAGCAAACAATATATGAAAGAGTACTTATTAAGTGTCCATATCAAACAATGTCACTCAGATGGACGAGTACATGCGGTTTGTATACATACTGTAAACAGAAAACGGCAGTCAAACTTCAAAGAACGGCGAAACTGACATGTAAGATAGAGAAACCGGATATATCCCCCGGGTGGTGCAAGATTTAAACAGTACTTGCAGGTGTTATTCAAACAGTTTATTTAGCAGACTTCAAGCTTGGAAATATTTCTTGCTTTCTTAACTTGCGAAATTCCCATTTGTCTGAGCTTATAAGCTATAAGTCAAAAAAAGTAGCTATATATTGAGATTTAGGTATTTTCAGAGACTTATATCTTAGCCTCACAAATAAGCCTAGACAAAAGGGCTCCGGTATTCTTGATAGAGTTATTGCACAAGTTCAGTACCCTTCATGAGAAAGGAGTAAACTCATTATAGCATCGGATGGAGTAGGGTTGTAAACAAAGTTTCCTTCAGCTTGATTTTGATTGTAAAAGTTGATTGTGTTTGTGCTCATCATGTTCCCCACCTCATTTCCCCTCATCACATCTGTCACAATCTTGTTAGAACCATTGAGATTGACATTTTCATTTACGAGTTTGGGCTTAAGGAAATTGTCAAAGAAGGATGACGTGATGAACTTCGAATTGTTAACATTGGAGGTCATGGTTTGGACAGGAGGTAGATCTTGAGGTGATAGCATGGATGCCATCAATATCTGACAATCCTTATACAGGTAACTGTCATATGGAGTGTTGTTGGTTTCGGTGTATACTGAAGGGAGCTCTTCGATCTTTGGCATATAATTAGTATGCACAAATTTGCTGGGTGGACTGGAATTGTAATCATCTTCCACGGTCCAGCTATTCTTTGAATTGTTGCCTTTTTGACGAATCCGACACAGTACCCAGTCATCCAGCTGAGATTAACAGACACAATGTGTGTTACAGATTCAGTTTCTTTGTCAAATGAGAATTATGTTTAGCTAAAATTAGCTGATATTGACAGACACAATATGTGTTACAGATTCATTCCTTGTGCAATGAAAATTATCTACAGACTTAGATTCTCACATACGAATTTATGGTATTTCATAATTCATCTAGAGTGTTTTACTAATGATCTAATAGGTCAAACTGGTTCATTTTACGCTTGATACATAAAAAATTGATTGAAGTGTTTCATGACTACTCAGTAAGGGTTTGATTATCTCTTTACCTAATGGATTATTAAGTCGGCCTCATTGATCTCAACGAGGAAACAGACCAACAGCAATATCTTATAGGCAAAAACAAAGATATAATTACATAATTACGTACCCTCATAGAGCCCTTTGACCGTGATGGTCGAGTGGTGGTGTCTGGCAATCTGTACTCGGTCATGATCCAATCAGTTTTTACACCCTTCGGAGGACGACCAGTGTAAAAAACTAGAGCCTTTTTCACTCCAATTCTTCTTGATCCAGAAGCACTGAGTATTGGCTTGTCTGTCCCTGTTGCTTTCCAAAAACCCGATGCTGCCGTCCTGTTAGGCCTGACTCCATTAGGGTACTTTCTGTCTCTTGGTGTGAAGAAATACCATTCATCTTCTCCAAATAATGACTTATCTGAAACAGAATTCACAATGAAAAAAAAAATAAGAAAATAAAGAAAAAGCTCTTATTGGTACATATGCTGATACTACGGGTGAGGGCACACAGCAAACACTGGCTGGTTCATTCTGTGAGCTAGTAAAACATCAGCAATCTAGTTGTTGGATAGATGGTTCGGAATCATGGTCTACTATCAGCAGTCCGTTAGGGCCTACCATGCCATATGTTTCATTGTACAATCACAAAACAGTTTTTTGGTGCAATCGTAGTCTTACGAGGATTCACAAAATTCTGTGTGTGTGTTATGTGTGGAATACTAACTTGGGAGATCCCACGGATTGTAGTTGTACAGCTCGATATCAGCTACAACAGGAGCAGGCAAAGGACATGAACATAGTCGTTTCATTAGGTAATGAACCATAAGTTCTTCATCAGAGGGATGAAATCTGAATCCAGGCGGATAATGAGGAGTTGAAATTTGATCAGTCTCCATAGATATGAAGATACTACTCTCCTTTGAGAGAGGAGAATTTAGATAGCGAAGGGGAGGAAGAACTAATTAAGTGGGATAAGCTCTGTTTATATCGACAAGAGAACACTGCTGATGATTAGCACATTTAGGATGTAGACATTCTTTGTCACTGACAAAAACTACAAAAGTTTCACCAAAAGACTTAGGAATTGGATTAGAAAGTAACATTTTGGTTTTACTTGTTGGACTCTCCTCGGCTCTTGGGAAGTACAACTTAATGTTATTATAGTGCTGCCACAACCGACTGCTATTATAAGTTACTAATTCATAAACAGAATCTTATATGATATGCTATTAGAATCTAGAGCTAGCTGAGCTGATTCTCCCCGAACCACATTGAGACTCCACGATAGACTTTGATCTCAAGAACACAAATTTCGAAATGAAGTGAACTGGGAA
This sequence comes from Saposhnikovia divaricata, assembly GCA_036435485.1. NCBI lineage: Eukaryota > Viridiplantae > Streptophyta > Magnoliopsida > Apiales > Apiaceae > Saposhnikovia > Saposhnikovia divaricata. Next base: position 58,768,759 of record CM071595.1, on the reverse strand, counting down.
CGAAAAAAGACACAGATGAAAATCACATGTTGGCTAGAGAGGCTGCAATTTTGATCAGAGCAGACACCAGAGGCCTAAAAACGAAGAAAGACACAAAATGTCAATGCCATAGTGTTGTGATGTGAAGTTACCATTTGCTAATTTTTCTGTATATATTATTGAAATGTCGCTATATTGCAATTAATAGTAAAAGTAACATGATGTAACTATTACTAATCGACTCTTTTAAGCGGCTTTTTAATTTTTTACTTCCATAGTTATTCCAAAACATCTTTTGTCAAGTTAATATAGTAGTAGTTGTTTGGATTGATGACTGATTCAGAATATGCCTGTTAGTGATGTAAAGCTAAACAACATGCATGGCATATTTGCTTTTCCATACCACATTTCTCCATTATCGCTGTGTGTTTGTCTGGGAATTTTCATTCACGTTATTTGATAACATGCATGGAGTGTGGTGATCGCTAAGGATTGTCATTAGAATCTCTAAGAATTCCTAAAATTCCTATGTAAGGATTCTAATGACAATCCGTAACGATCATCAGGGTGTTTATTCTGTTTATCTATTGATGTGAGGGTGCTAATTAGCTTTCATTTATCAATTAATTGGCTTTCATCTGCACTTGATTAAATTCACAAATTCTGAAAGGTTGTAAAAAGATAAACAAAAAGAAAACACATTCGATTTCTTTGTGTTAGCAACTAACCAACAAATAAACCCGACAATGGAACAAACCAATTAAAGGGGTAGGTCTTGTTGCACATTTTCTTAATGAAGCCTTTTGTATTTTAGTTTACCGAATGAATGTGGTCCATAATTTGCCATGTTATACAATTTTCTCTATATAATTTTATTTACATTCGATCTCATGTTAAAATATCAATAACAAAGATTAATCGAGAAGAATACGAATAAGATGTCGATAAAATGAAACATAATGAACGGGAGAATCAGTTGTCACACCTGAGAAAAGGTTAAAAACTGGTAGCTGGCTCATTTAAAACAAGTCCTTTTGAACAATCCAACAACGATGATATCCATGTTCTATTCTACAGTCTGTTATGAAGATAGACCATGTCCATTTGTATATGCCATTCCTCTTAATAAATATCAATCTTTGACAAACATTGTTAACATCGGATTAATCTTTGTCATTTTCCTTAAATTTACAAATCCTAGAAGATTAGGAAAGATTTATACTGTAGCATATTACTAAACAGGGAATCATTTTGCAATCAAGGGGCGATATGGAGGATCTAATATTCATGTAAATGCTTCAAGGAAAGTGTCTTACTGTTGAGATTATCTCACAAGATGAAGAGTTCGGATTTTCTGTCCCCTTCTTCATGCCCACTGCTCTTTTTTTTTTTGAAACCTGCCCACTGCTCTTTAATGCTCTTTTAGTATTAAAAGAGTGCTCCTGGCGGAGTCCATTTTAATTAATCTTTTTTTTTCCTAAAATGGACCCATGTACTCTTTTACGCTGTGTTCCAGAGATTTTTTGGTAAAGAAGAGAAGAGAAGGTGAAAGAAGAGAAATAAAAAAAATAATCTCTTATGTGTTCCCAAGTTTTTGTGAAAAGAAGAGAAAATTTTGAAAAAATGATATAGAGGGAAATTTTAAAGGTAAATTAGAGTTTCTCTCCAAATCATTCCATTTTTGGAAAGAAGATTATGGAGAGAAAGTTGTTAGAATTTTCTTTCCGGATCCATTCTCTTCTTTCTAGAAAAAACTCGGGAGCACGACTTAGAAAGAAAATTTTAAAAATTTCTCTTCTCTTGTTAATCTAACTCGGGAGCACAGCCTTAATACTAAAAGAGCATAGAAAAGGGGATAGAGAATCCCGCTCCAAGATGAAATATGATAGGATAGAATTGTACAGTTGTGGCCATCAAATTAGCCTGCATGTTTCGGCTTATTTGATGCTTTGCTGCCTATACCAAAACATATTGGATTAGCTTAACAAATAAACAACATATTGATTATACTTTATTATAATACCTAAGTTATGCGCAGTTAATCAATCAGAAAAATATGATTTATTTTATAATTAAGAGCTGACTTCTAAATTTTAGACCAATAGTATTATATTAAGAATTTTCCTTATTTACATTCTCACTATACTTTGTTAACCATGGTTAGTTAACACTTTTAATTTAAATACAATAATAATTTTATTTAACATATTCATAAATACATATTTTTTAAATAAAAAAATTACTAAAAAATCATTATTTTAATTTAAAATAAATCACGATATATAATATTATATATTTTAAATTAAATTTCATAATTACTCATCATTAATCAACAACTCTTTTAATATAAAATCAATCACAATCATATTATCATACATTACAAATTGATTACCATAATATATATTATACATTTATAACCGGTTTTAAACAATTTTAATCTAACTCAACTAGAAATTTGAAAAAATCGGATTTGAAATCAGATTTTAAATAACTTGGATAAAATCCATACCTTCAAATACTCGATTTTTTTTAAAAGCTCAAAAATATATTTATTAATAATTTGTTAATAAAATTAATTAATAAATACCAGTGTTCCAGAAATCGCTAGGCGGTCCAGGGCGGTTGGGGTACCGCCTAGCGCCTAATCGGATAGGCTGGGATTAATCGGACGGAATAATCGGAGCATTAATCGGATATTATAATAATATTTAATATATTAGTCTAATTTACAATTAAACAGATCATTTTAAATAAATTAACAGGATTAATCGGATTTCAAAAATCGAATCGGTTGGTTACCTTCGAGAAGATTAATCGGGGATTAATCGGTTGAATCGGGGATTTTTAGAACACTGATAAATACATATAAGCCAACACTGCATATATTTTAATTATTTAAATTATTAAATATACCCTAGAAGAGTATTATTATTGGTTGGTGAAGAAATTATCAATCAAAAAATAAAATTATTTTAGAGACAATCATAATTCACTTCTAAATTTTCAATCAATCAATTATATACAAAACTTTTATTATTTACCATACTTATTCTAATTTACTAATCGTGATTAAATTAAATTTAAATATAATAATATATTAATTTAATAAATTCGTATATCACATAATTTTTAATTTTAAAAAATCAATACTAACCATAAATAATATTTTCTATAAATCCAGTAAATTACATATGTTTATATATATTTTAATTATGAATTGTTTTTTAACATCCTTTATTGTAATACTCAGTCTACAACGTATTAGCTAACCAATCGGAAGATTGTGGATTATTTTAGCATTAATTTGAGTCTACTAAATTCTAGACCAATTAAACTTAATGTAACATGTTTCTCTATTGTATCTAGATTCTACGTTTCAACCAAGATCAAACTAAACTCAAGTTAAACTCATCAACAATTGATTTTTATTTTGTTATATCAAATAACTAAACATAATAACTATTAATTTTATTTTAATGATAAACTAATAATAAATTTACATAAAATAAAAATACCTCGATTATAAAATTCTTACAAACTAAAAAATAGAATTATTATATCAATTTAATCATTACAGGAAAAATAAGCCGCTTATTCCATATTTTCCATCAAACCTAGCCAACTTTGATTAACTAAGCGTTTGCATCAATTCTTCTCTTGCTTAAATCATATCAATTTCGGTTTAGGCACTACTTTGTATATTTTTATTAAATGACAGACGATACTTGGATAGACTATTTTTTTTATTTTGATTTGTATATGTATCGTATGTTTTGTATTTTAATTATCCAATAAAATCAACAGAAAAACGATTTTGACAAAATAATAATTGAAAACGATTTAGGTTTTCATCATCTCCATTCCAAAATCCCCCCAATTTTACTTCCCATCAGAATATTCAGTGGTTAGCTTCAATAATTCTGTGACTTACTGAATTGTAGGAATCAATCCTTACCACATTACACCAAATTGTTTACATTATTAGGCGTGTTTATAGATAAATAACTTTTTTTTACAAAATTTGGTTTCCAATGTTATCATTCATAACTTACATGCATGATCAATAAAATATATATTATATCATTGTCCAAGTACGATATAGTTTTCCTCAAATGGCCTTTCTAGAAGGGGTCAATGCCCACATAAGATCAGTTTCCCGATTCCTGTGAAGCAGAATTAGACCCCTGTAAGTTGATTCTTAAGAAAAACACACAAGTCATATTAAATAAAAATGCATTCTATAGTTTTTTTCTTCAACACATCAATAAAAAATCTATTTCCTTCGTCAACTTAATTTCTAATGAATTTAATTTTGTATATATTGTTATTTCACCAACTTAATATTTAAAGGTACATAATAAAAATGGTCATAACCATTCAGAAGACATCTTGAATTCACAACACAAATCAATGAGAAAAGGTATGGAAACAATCTTAAAACCATTAATTGTCATTTATTTATGAATTTATGAATTTTATATTTTTTTTATGTCTCATATTTTTCTCCATTTCTTACCTTTTTCACCTCCATCTTTTACAAGATAATCAAATTGCTGTATATGAAATATATGCGTAAACTTGATAAATTAAAATAAGTTGAAACTATATCATTGTAAATTTTGTTTATGGTATGTTGTGAGACTAATAGACAAATCTACTGCAAAAATCAGTTTATATACTTTTTTGAGATTATACCACACCACGATGAGCATCCTTATTCCTTCCTCAAACTAAGTATGATGTATATCTACGAAGTGTTTATATTTGCCAATTTAAATTACTAAATTGAGAAAAGTTAATGTTTGTGAATGATGTTGTTTTTTTAAAAGAGTTAATCACTTTATGTATCTACTTTTGATTTTCTTTCTAACAAAAATACCTACACACTTATTCACACACACATGCATGTTCCAAATTAAAGCATGTAACTTTTCTCAACTTTATAATACTTACATTAATATATTTATTTGTGTCTCGAATGTATATTATGCCACAATTTTTTTTGTCAGAGTAGTTATAAAAACCACCTATCTAAATTCTCAAAAATCATTTCTGTACTTTGGTAATCAATTTTAACATAGGGAGTAGTCAAATTTAACATAGGGACTCTCTAAGCTCAAGTCACTAAATTATATAACCTAAGATGTTCAATTTTAATATTTTCTTATATTTGATGAATTTAAATAATTGTTGGTGGATCATAAACATGAATGACTTTCATGTCATAGTTAATGATTGTCATTACATATCCGAGAATATTAGGTGAATTTTATTTTTAATTTTTTGGAAAATAAATTTTCCACTTTGCTTTATTGGCAGGTCACCAAAACATACGCAAACAATGCAAACAATGATATGTTATTAATGGGATGTGTGCTTTCTATAAAGTACTTTATGGTGTATTGGTACAAACTTTTGTTGTCGCATTTGCATTTGAGAAAGTAAGATAATATATGATAAGTATGGTCATTTGATCTTCGTCGTTAATAGTATTTGTAATATTTTTCTGACCTTTAAGGTCAAGCGCAATTTTTTCTTAGGAATAATTTGAAAATTACTGAATAATATATATAACTTTTTTATTTGATTAAAATTTATTAGTTTAGTCTCTATTAGTGATATAACAAACATATGTATGAGTTTGAAAGTTATATCTATGTTAATAACGGACGTATATGATAAAAAAATTAACTAACTATATGTATGTCTTATAGGATCTTGACGGTCTTGCAGATACATTGAACTAGGAAGTTACATCTATATATAACAGGATTGATCGATTAATAGTGTGTTAAGGTCAGTGGTAACGAGCTACTTCAATACAATGAAATTTCCATTTTATTTGACTTTATATGTAAATATTCATTTGCCATGGGTTCAAATGCTTCCAAACTTATGACTTAAGATTTATTATATCACTCACTCACTCAATCAATTTCTTATTTCTTATATTTTCCTTAATATAATTTATCCATTGCACAGGGGAAAATTATAAACAAGTTTTAGAGGTTTTTGAGACTTTTCTTGAATTCCAACGAGACTATTTTATGAAATTAATAAAGTAAAAACTGAACAAGAAACCAAGTTACTAGATGTAATTTATTTGCAGTGCAGTTAGGGCTACACAACATTTCGATCTAGACCGGTAAATTAGACTGGACCGGGTCTATCAATCCAAGACACAGACCAGATCGTATATAAGCAGTCTGGTCTCCGGTCTTTCAAATAAAAAAATTCGATTTTCCGTTATGTCTGGTCCAAATCCTGAAAAAATCTGGATCAGACCGAAGTTTGTGTATATAATTATTTTTATATTACTTTACTTCTTAAATTATATAATATAGATATTAAATATTTAAATACATAATAAACTGACAAACTAAATTAGTAGATAATAATTTGATGAAATAGTAGAGATCAATATTATAATCTAAATAATTAAATGTCATATTTCATACGATAAATAATTGGCATTCACATGTTTAGAAATTGCGATTATTTCATAAAAAATAAGATATGGACTTCAATTTTAAACATATATTAACTTGCAAAATATTTATCTATTTAAATTTTTAATAAACAAATATTATATTATGAAAATTAATTTTTTTATGTAGAAATTAACTAAACGGTTCGGTCCCAAAATCGAATATAATAGGTCTGGTCTTTGGTCCAAGAAATTGGGAGAATTCGGTCTTCGGTCGATCCGTGTCGATCCGATCCGGCCCAATTTTGGACATTTGCAATATAACTTGACCATTTGGAAGCCTTCAAAGGTCGAATTAGAGGTCCAATTAGCAGTATAACATGTTTATTCAACAACTTCCAAAGAGTTGGCACTTTCTATTCCTTTTGCTTTAATAGAAGGAAAAATGTGTACATTATTATATTTATATCAATAATTATGCTTTTTATGCCCGGTCCTTGATACATGACTATATTGAATTGAATTTTTCTGTAAAAATAGCATAAAATGTAATAAAACTATTTGAAAAATAAATAAATAACAAAATAATTTATTTTTTGATACTTATATATATTTTTAGTAATTGTTTAATATTTTTTAGAATTGTGCGTTCGATACGTAGCACGGGTAAAATGCTAGTTAATTCGTAAAGAAACATACTTGACTATTTACCACAAATTACATAAATCTTTAAAAGAGGAAAATGTCTATAAATACATACTCATGACACTTAGTTGAGTGCTTAGTATATTTGAATTAGGGACGAGCAAAATCGAAAATCGAATTATCCGATTTTTCGATCCGGTATTGGATTATAAAAATTCAGAAATTAGGATATTTGATCCGAAAAAATCGGATCGGATATTCGATCCGGATTTTTTTATGTATTCGAATATGAATTCGGATCACAACTTTTTATAAATTCGGATATTTGGATTCCATCCGATCTTTAATATTTATCAAAAAAATATTTTTATATTTAATAAATTATGAACTTATTGTAGAAAAATAATTCGACATTGAATATATTAAATTAAGTAATTGATATGGGTGAAAAATATTCCCTAAAGACATAATTAATATAGTATTTATTGGCTCATAAATGAGGCCCAAAACCCTAGCTGGGCATTAAATTCGTGGTTAGTGGTTAAGCCCAAAAGAACAGCCCAAACCGGGGACGCCCGGTACAAGCTTGTTTATAACACGGGCCTGATCCACAAAACAGGAACGTTCTAGAAACCTGGAACGTTCTGGAATATCCCAGGGATATTGTGTAGCCTCCAAGGCACCTAATCCAACAAGGAAACTAATTCCTATAAGGAAGGAGTCAGAACCTTCCTCAATAACGGTGACTTGTCCACCAAGTCTCCAAACCCTACTACGATTCTCAGGCTCCTACAGCCTATATAAAGGGTCAGACCCCTCATCTCAGAACTACGTTTTTTGGCTTGATTCTCGACATTGAGATACGTAGGCATCTTGTGAAAACCCGAATTAGGTCACGGTAACACAAGTGCAGCCATTAAAGCATGAAGCTCACGAACCCTAGCCGCAATTTGATAACCTTACTTTTTGTTCCACAACATTTGGCGCCGTCTGTGGGACAACATCAACCATGGTTAACACACGAAGAACGACATCCGAGAACGTTCCTGTAACTTCAGATCCACCAGCCATCTCCACCGCTCCACCTGTTGTTACAGAGCAAGGGTATGTACCCCAATTAACAGAGACAACCACTCAGCCCCAAGTTTCTCAACCCATAGGGACAAATCCCCATGTTGAGAGAACCTTACCAGTGGACGTCCATCCAGGACGTGAGACCAATCAGCTTCAGATGGTGGTCTCACCATTAAATAGCCGTCCCTCACTCTCAGGAGTTCAGATCTCCACCACTTCACTCCCCGTGAACACTGATCCGTTATACGGATTGCCTAACTACCCTCCAAATCGTAGGGATCCTGGACCAAGTGGTCACGCTCTACAGATACCTGAGTCGTATCAGCCTCCCTATGCTAGGGGTTTAGCCCCTCCTGATACTGATGATTCCTCATCTGAGGATGATGATCGTGATGAAGTCTCGAGGAGGCGACGTGCAAGCAAGGAGCCTATGGGAAGGACTCGAAGAATCCATGATGGACCTCCTCAAACAGCCGCTGAGAGAATCAAGGCCCATGAGGTTGAGATCCAAAGGCTGAAGGACGATATAGCCAGGGAGCAAGCAAGGCTGAATCAGAATAGGCCCCCTCCAACTCAGAGGGAGATTCCCTTTATTGATTTGGAAAGGTCTTCAAGGAGACAAAGAAGGGCTGATGCCCCAAATGGAGGAGTTACAAGGGTGGAAACCCCCAGGGGTGATCCCAAAGACCTGATGCCACTTGGAGACCCTAACGATCCCACACCCCCGTTCACTGAGGAGGTGATGAACGCTCATGTTTCCCAAAAATTTAAGATGCCCACGATAAAACCATATGATGGAACGGGTGATCCCTCGAATCATGTCAGGACGTTCTCAAACGCGCTGTTGTTATAACCCGCCAGCGACGCTCTTAAGTGTACGGCTCTTAAGTGTATAGCCGGTTGCCCGCAAACTCAATTGGCCCTTCAAGGAGTTGAGCACTGCTTTCATCAATCAGTTTGTTAGTGGAAAAGTCCATGAAAAAATCTCTGCATCTCTCATGCAAGTGAAACAAGGGAAGAATGAGAACCTGAGGGATTATCTCAAGCGTTTCACCAAGGAGATATTGAATGTCCCAGACCTGGAGAACAAGGTAGCTATGATAGCCCTGGAGAATGGAACAACGAACACCTACTTTCAGATGTCGTTGGCAAAATATCCCCCTGAGAGCATGACTGAGCTCCAAAGAAGGGCGAGTAAATACATAAAAGCAGAAGAGAGCATGAGGAAGGGAGAAGCCCCTACAACGAATGGAGGAAACTGAAATTCCTGAAAGCGGAAGCAAGAGCAAGAGTACGATGCTAGGGACAAATATCCCCGGACTAGCAAGGAGTCCGATTCTGCCCCTAAGAAAAATTTGGGACCAAGGTTCTCTGAATACGCAAGGTTGAATGCCCCTAGGAGTCAAATCCTAATGGATATTGAGAAAGACAAGGATTTCCGATGGCCGAAGCCACTCAGGGGTGATCCCGCAAAGAGAAACAAGGATCAATACGGTAGGTTCCATAAGGATATAGGACATGACACCGATGATTGCAGGCAACTCAAGGACGAGATAGAATTCTTGATCCGAAAAGGAAAGTTGAGCAGGTTCACGAAAGGCGAAGATCGTGGAAATCAAAGGAGAGACTATGATAGAAGAGATAATGATAGAAGGGATAACGATCGTGATCGTAACCCCCAGCCACGAGGGCCAGTTATTAACAAGATTTGGGGAGGCCCGACTGCGGCTGGCACGACAAGGAACTCTCGAAAGGCATATGCCAGGGAGGTGATGCACATCGTGGGAGAGGCCCCAAAACGTGCAAAGACTGAAATAGTGATTGGTTTTGACGATTCAGACTTGGAAGGGGTGAAGTTCCCCCATGACGACCCGTTGGTCATAACCCCGGTAATTGGAAACTCAGAGGTGAAGCGAGTCTTGATAGACAATGGTGCTTCTGTCGATATTTTATTTCATGATGCATTTGTGAAGATGGGATACAACGACTCACAGTTGACTCCTAACAATATGCCTATATATGGGTTCAATGGAGTCGAATCCAGTGTCGAAGGGACCATCCAGCTACCGGTTACTATTGGACAGGAGCCTAAAGAAGCTACTCAGATGTTAAATTTCTTGGTAATCAAAGCAGCATCCACGTATAATGCGATCCTCGGAAGGACTGGACTTCACGCGTTTAAGGATGTTGCCTCAAGCTACCATATGAAAGTTAAGTTTCCAACCAGGAATGGCGTTGGAGAACAGAAGGGTGATCAAAAAATGGCCAGAAGTTGTTATGTGGCCGCATTAAGAGCTGATGGAGTAGGGGGGCAGGTCCTCCCGATAGAAGACATGGATGTCCGAGGGGATGATGAATACCGCGGGAAACCGGCAGAAGATTTGGTTCCTATACCTTTGGATTCTCGAGACCCTGATAAAGTTACGTATGTTGGAGCGTCTTTAAAAGAACCCTTGAAGGGCAAGTTGGTAGAATTTTTACAAGAAAACAGAGATGTGTTTGCTTGGACGGCAGCTGATATACCAGGGATAGACCCCCAACTCATAACTCACAGGTTGAATGTCGACCCCAAGCGGAAGGCAATAAAACAGAAGACGAGGAACTTTGCTCCGTAAAGGCAAGAGGCCATTAAGCAAGAGGTGGACAAGCTCTTGGAAGCTGGTTTTATTGAGGAGATTCAGTTCCCTGAATGGTTGGCTAACCCTGTGATGGTCAAGAAAGCCAACGGAAAGTGGAGGATGTGTATAGACTTCACCGATTTAAATGACGCGTGTCCTAAGGATTGTTTCCCTTTACCAAGGATTGACACACTAATAGATGCCACGGCAGGGCACGAAATGCTGAGTTTCATGGATGGTTTCAGCGGTTACAACCAGATTAGGATGCACAAAGACGACATCCCTAAGGTATCTTTCATAACTGACTTTGGTGTTTTTTGTTACCTTGTCATGGCTTTTGGACTAAAGAATGCAGGAGCTACTTATCAACGACTGGTAAATAAGATATTTGCCCATCTGATTGGGAAAACCATGGAGGTCTACGTTGATGATATGTTGGTCAAAAGCTTATTTATAGCAGACCATGTTGAACACCTCAGAGAGGCCTTTGAAGTGCTGAGGCACCATAAGATGATGTTAAATCCAGCCAAGTGTGCTTTTGGCGTTGGATCAGGGAAGTTTTTGGGCTTGATGGTTTCAAAACGTGGCATTGAAGCCAACCCGGATAAGATTAAGGCAATCCTCGATATGGAACCACCTCGTTCTATGAGGGACGTGCAGAAGTTGACTGGTAGAATAGCCGCATTGGGAAGGTTCATCTCAAGGTCTGGCGACAAGTGTTTGCCTTTCTTTCAGGCCTTGAAGAAAGTGAAGAATTTCGAATGGACTTCAGAAAGCCAAGAGGCTTTTGAACAGCTAAAAAAGTACATGGCTGAGGCCCCGTTGTTTGCCAAACCTAGTCCTGGAGAGACCCTATATTTATACATAGCGATATCCGAACAAGCACTGAGTGCCGTTCTCATTCGAGAGGAAAACAAGATTCAGAAGCCTATCTACTACGTGAGCAAGGTATTGCACGGAGCTGAGTTAAATTACTCACCCATTGAGAAGTTTGCTTTGGCGCTAGTAACAGCTTCAAGGAAGCTACGACCTTACTTCCAGGCACACAAGATTGAAGTCCTGACGGATCAACAGTTGAGAAGTATATTGCATAGCCTCAAGGCCAGTGGAAGGTTGATTAAATGGGCAATCGAACTCAGGGAGTTTGATATCGCATATAAGCCTCGAACAGCCATCAAGGCTCAGGCATTAGCTGACTTCGTGGTTGAATGTACCATAGACAACCAAGAAGTCGGGTGGCAGGAGATAGTGTCAGGCCAAGAAGGCGAAGGTAAAGTTGAGGAGCTTGCACCTGATCAGAAGGAATATTGGGTGCTCTATTTTGATGGGGCATCAAAAACAAAATCTAGTGGTGCAGGCCTGGTCTTGCAAAGCCCCGACGGGTTTTTAGTAGAATATGCTTTGAAGTTGGACTTTCCAACAACCAACAACGAAGCCGAATATGAAGCCTTGATAGCCGGATTAGGCTTGGCCAGAATATTGAGAATCAAGAACCTTAAAGTTTGTGGAGATTCGAGGCTTGTAGTATCGCAGGTGAATGGTGAGTTCGAACCAAAGATGAAACTATGGCAAAATATCTAAGGATTGTGAAAGCCGTTATGACTCAGTTTGATGAATGCTATATGGAGCACATTCCGAGGGAGGAGAACGTCAAGGCCGATGCCCTATCAAAGTTCGCCTCTTCTGAGATAGAGAATTATGCAGGGAGTGTTTACTTCCAGGTCTTGAAGGCCCCTTCCATCAATTCAAAATTGGTGGCACCCATTGATATAGGAAGTTGTTGGATAGATCCTATCAAGGCCCATTTGGAAACGGGATGGCTTCCCGAAGACGCCTCGGAGGCGCCGAAACTATCAGTGAGAACATTGAGATATGTCCTGATTGAAGGCATCCTTTACAAGAGGTCTTTTGTTATCCCGTACTTGAAGTGTTTGAGGTCCCAAGAGGCAGAAGAAGCATTAAAGGAAGTTCATGAAGGGATCTGTGGGCAACGCTTTGGGGGCAGAGCCCTAGCCCATAAGATCACCCGTCTGGGGTTTTATTGGCCACAGATGTTGGCAGATGCACAAAGTTACGTCAAGAAGTGTGACAGGTGTCAGAAGCACGCTCCGATTGTTAGGTAGCCGCCAGAGATGTTAACATCGATAAACTTTCCTATTCCGTTTACCATGTGGGGGATGGACATTCTAGGTCCTTTCCCTGTAGCTTCAGCACAAAGGAAGTTCTTGATAGTGGCCATCGACTATTTTACCAAGTGGATTGAAGCTAAGCCATTAGCTAAAATAACCACCCAGCAAGTTGCCCAATTCTTTTGGGAGAACGTAATTTGCAGATATGGTATCCCACGAATCCTTGTGACGGATAATGGGCGCCAATTCAACAATGAGGAGTTTAAGAAGTATTGTGAGGAGAACGCCATCGAACTTCGCTTCACTTCAGTAGCTCACCCTCAGGCTAATGGGCAAGCTGAGGTAGCGAATCAGATTATCCTTGATGGACTTAAGAAAAGGGTCGAACGTTCAAGAAACACGTGGGTGGACGAGCTGCTGCCTATTCTATGGGCATATCGTACCACCTGTAAAGTGACAACAGGAGCTACCCCATTTTTGCTAGCCTATGGAGCAGAGGCAGTAGTGCCCGTGGAGATCTCTCATACGTCTCCAAGGGTTGAAGCATATGAGCAAGAAACCAATGAGGAAGGCATGAGGTTTGCCCTTGATTTAATTGATGAAGTCAGGGACGAAGCGAATGCCCGCAATGTAGAGCATCAGAAGAGGGCATCTTTTTATTATAACCATAGGGTTAAAGAAAGGTTCTTCAAACAAGGTGACTTGGTTTTAAGGAAGATAGAAGCATCTGGAGTTGGACAGACAGGCAAGTTAGCCCCTAATTGGGAAGGGCCGTATAGAGTCAGCAAAACGTTTGGAAGAGGTTCTTACAAGTTGGAAACCTTGAATGGAAGCGAGGTGCCTCGTACTTGGCACGCCTCGAATCTCAAGATTTATTATGTTTAAGCTCTCCTAGTAAGGACTTAGCTTTTAGCCTATCTATTGAAGTAGACATAAGGTTTATGTTAAACCATTGCAGAGCATGTTGCTCATAGTAGAACTTATCATTTTATGTAAGGGCAGAGCCCATTTCACGTTATTAATACAAGTTTGTTTTCTATTCTACATTTCTGTGATTTTAATGATGTACCAAACACCTGATGTGTGTAAGTCTATGATGACCAGATACCGTAAAAAAAAGGAACGTATGAATTAAAGGAAACAAGCATGTAGATAATATACCCCTAGGGGACAGAGTTATAAGTTACAAACAACATCGAATAAAATATAAGTCCATGAAGGACCATGAGTAAAGTCAGGATAAAACGAGAACTGAATAAGAGCCACACGAGGCAAACATAAGCCATGCAAGTCTTAAAAGATAATCACTTCTTGATAGAAGCAGTCTTCAGCAATCGCTTCTTGGCTTTAGGAGGAGCAACCTGAACAGGGGCTTCTTCTCCGCTGGAGGACCCCGTCTCACCTTCTTCCCTACTCTTGGAAGTCGAAGTCGAGGAACTGGTAACGCTCACCGATTTGGGCTCGCGAATTCGGCCGGCTAATTGGCGTCCTGAACTGTCACTTCGGTCTTTCCCCCGGGATCTCGAAGGGTGCCTCCCAGAACTGGATCCTGAATGTTGGGAAGTGGCCTTAGCCCCGGAGCCTGAAGCACGCCTGTTTGCCTGGGAGGAAGTTCCAGCACCTTCAACAAGGTCATCAGCATCAGTCACCTTCCAAGGACTCGGATAGAAGGAAGGAAAAACAACCCCTTTTTGGTCTTGGCTAATCTTATTCACAGCTTTTTCCCAACCTATGGACATGCTGTCCGGTTGGACCTCCCTGTCATGTTCATCGATGAAGGAAAGGAATGTATCCGAGCCCAAGTAGTTTTGGATGATGGAATCCTCGTTGTTCTGGGTCCTGTTCTCCAAGGCTGCGTACTTACCCCTGAGGGATGAGAGTTGGTCTTCGGAGGTGAATTATTTAGCCTCCCATTCTTGAGACTCTTAATCATCACAGTCATTCTGGCTGCAACCCTCATTACCCAAGGGTAAGCTCCTTATCCTAACAGGATTTTCCTTATCTGCTGGAACCTCTTCCGGGTCTCCAGTAGGGTACTCCATCGAATTACCCGCTGATCTTCAGCATATAAAACATCATCGCGCTGTTGCTCGTATGCCTCAAGGTCAGTCGCCTTACTCGTCGATACGATATCGAGCTAAGTTACTATCATTATACTTACGAGTTCCCATAAGGGTTTTATATGTCATCACTACATTAAGTAGTCCGACTATGAACTTGGCAAGAGTTCTTATTATCTTATTGAATTTATTGTTTTAACGTCACCTCATCTCTGGGGTTTATAACGTACGCTCTGATACCACTTCTGTAACACCCCAGATCCGGGGTCCGGGATCCGGTGGTTATGGTTTCCAATTCTGTCCACAACAATTGAACTTTCCTTAACATAAAATAAATTACGTCTCTATAACCCAACACAACAATATAAAACACACCCGTTATAGTCCCAGAGATGAAATCAGAGTAACAATCAAAGTTTTATTAATCACATTATGAGTTTTTACAATCCAAAAGAATTTCAATATAAATACATACTCTTTGCCATCCATTTACATAAGTCATATTAGACCATATTCTTGGTACCGAAAGAATAAATATACCCTACCAATAGCTTCTTCTTCAGCTCTGGTAGTCTCATCGTCCTCGCCCGCGTCGAGTGCGCCTTGTGCGAGTCCTCTGGTCTAGCTGTTGTTGTGATATAATAATAAAGCAAGGGTGAGCAATAGCCCACCAACAATAATATATAACTGAACGATAATATAGAACAGTTCAAAAGTATCTTTCAAACCATATGCCATGCATTTACGGAAATGATGCCAGTATAATATGAACGATGAAGTTACAAGGTAACTTAAAGTATTTGTTTGTAGAAATATCTGCTACATCAACAGTAAGCGAGATATTCTCATTGTTATTAAGAAGAGGAACTTGCATGAAAAGGTTGCAATTCCAGTTATGAACATTTTTCCAGCTCTGCCAACAGTAATCATGTTGCAGGAAATAAATAAGTTTGGATGATGAACCAATGATGGAGTATTCACCGCGCCCGCTGTTCCAATCTTGATGATCAGTCGAGATCGTACAGCTCAATTTAGATTTACTACCGGTAGAAGGAAGAACTGACGGCTTTACTTGTATACCGCCTTACTAGCTCTCCCCGGCCAACGGTTGGGCCAAAGGGGATGGACCGGCGCTACTCGGCCTCTTACACGACTCCTAGTTCAAATAGAATTCATGATTCTGAATGTAACGTTCGTCCCCCTTTCCCCAAGTATAATACTTGTTGATAAGACTCTACAAGGTAGTCGTATCTAGTTGGAAAGGAAAATTCACCAATAACTTCCAAGCTGTGGCTTGGTAACGGATATCAACTTGTTCCAATAATCTTACCCCTCGAAAGATGAGAAGGTAAGCAACGACTTAAGAAGTCAACAGCACCCGAGTTGCGAGTGAAGGGAATACTTTATGACCGGGAAGTCGACAAGATAAATAACATTTTCCAAGTAAGGTTCCCTTATTATTAAGGAGATAGACTCAAATAAGAATGATGTCTGAGAACCTTTCTTGATATAAGATTAATAATAATATGACTCCGATATATTTTCTGTAATAATCGAAGAAGATAAACCTTATCGAGGTTATTCTAAGCATGGAATAAATATTCAGAGAATATTTATTGAATTAAAATATTTTACAGATTATTTAGGAATATGAAAGAATATCTTTAATCAGAGTATCTCCCAAATAATTCATGAAGAAATATCGAGAGAATATTTATTGCACAATTAAATAATCAAATGAATATTCAAAATAATATTCATTACTTAATAAGTCCTGAAAGGAATATTTAAAATATTTAAAATAATATTCGATGATTAAATAGAACCCTGGATGAATATTCAAAATAATATTCATAATTAATTAGGAATTTAAATGAATATTGATAAAGTAATATTCATTTAATGAATAATATTCTTAAATGAATATCCAGTAATATTCATTTAGTAATCCAAGCTTTAAAGGAATATTCGATATAATATTCGATAAATAAATCAAGCTTCAGATGAATATTGAAGATAATATTCATCAAGAACTTAATATCTTAAATGAATATTCAAAAGTAATATTTATTTAATAAAATAATATTCTAAATGAATATCCAAATAATATTCATTTAGTAGTCTCATCTTTAGAAGAATATTCGAAATAATAATCGATAATCAATTCGACTCTGAATGAATATTGAGAAATATTATTCGTCGAATGATTACGTTCGAATAATTATTTGAAGTAAGGATCATTAAATAAATAATCCCGAACGAATATTCAAATAATATTCGTTGCCTGAATAATGGAAAATATTTACTTAAATATTTTCCTTCGAGGTAATCTCGATATATCAAGAAATATTGACTCCCGGTCTATAATGATGAATAAGATGTATACGCCCTTCTATGAGGGTCTTACAATAATCCGGCTTATAACTGATACGATAGCTATCTAATTTATAAGCCAATAACAATCAAGGAACAAGCATAGTGATATAACTTTGAAAGCAGGCATGCATGCTATGGCATATGTATATCAGAAAACATATATATATTTATTCAATCACAACAACAGCCTAAAGAAGGGAATTGAAACTTGCCTGGTAGTCGAGTACGGTAAGGGGTAGTGGTAGCGGGTCCCGGTTCAGCTTGGTGATCTATAAATAGCCAAGGCATTCGGGATTAATCACTTAACATATTAAAAGTTAAGTTATATTTAAATCGAAACACGTTCTCGAGTTATCTCGTTATACCCCTTTTAGTGGATTACTTATTATCACTGATCCGACCCGACATTCGTTCGTTAATTCGACATGTCACTGCACTTATACTTGGGACATACTTAAGTCATATGAGTTCTAAGGTTGATCGTTACGAACCAATATTATACTCCGAGTTTTATCGCCCGTTTTCTAAGTGTTTTACCGAAGTTATAAAAGAGTCATCTTTTAGGGGTTCGTTCGCGTTTAATCTTGACTCGAACATTTTTAATAAATCGAAAAATGCTCTTTTTGACATACGGTTTTCTTTCACACCTTTCTTCTTACCCCTAGTATTTATTTACCAAGATTCGCCATGACATTACATAGCTTACGAGGGTTCAATTTCGGTTACGAACTTTCGTTTACGGATTCGAACTACTTTTAGTAATTTGGTCATAAATCCTAAACCGTAAGTCCGTTTCACGTGATCTTTATATCAAAACGAAGCATAGAACATTACCTATCCTATCATGGCAGATAAGGTCTCTGGACAGTAGGGGTTCGACAAGGAAAATGGCATACAAAACATGGTATTGTAAAATCGGGCATTATAACGGCTGTAAATCGAATATCTACCAATTTCGAATCTTCCCATAAACATAGTATCCAACCCAAACAACATATACATGACTTCTATACATGAACTGAGGCCAAGAAATGCCTTTCCGTTCATCTAGTTATTTACATCATTAATCCAAAATCCATACATAATCATGCTTATAATCTTAACATAACCATAACTAAGTTATAACTATCATAAACATGCTTAAATCTCAAACAAGGGTTAGGGTTTCAAGAGCTTTATACCTTCCTTAGATAGTGATATAGCCTTACTAAGCCTTGTATGGTCCTTAGGAGTGATTATGCTTGCTAGATCAACCATGAAAAATCAAGAAAACAAAGTTAGTACATGATGAACACTATTCACCCTCCTCTTGTTTGATTTTTTTGAAAATGGAAGAGGATTAGTTTGAAGCTAAGATTTTGAGGAGATAAGTTTTATGAAATATAAGTCTCACCTTAAAAATTTCAAGAACAAACAATGGTGGGAAGGTGGAGTTTGGATTTTGAATTTAAGGGTAAGGCCGAATGGTTTTGAAATGGGGGGGGGGGGAGAGAGTTGCTTGGTTCTTTTGATTTTTGTGTTTTAATCTCATCCACTCTCATCCACTTACAACATAATATCTTGCAAAAATCACTTTATTAAAGTGATGAGGTGTTGGATGATGAAATGGCAAGACATGTGTTGGTTTTATGGTGGTTAGAGCTTAACTAGGTAGTTACTTGCTAAGTACTTAGTTCTTCCTCTAAGGTGCTAGTTCCTTGCCTCTAGTTTAGTTACTAGATATTTATACTAGTAGCTTGCACAAGACTCTTGCTTCCTCTGCTTGTTTCTGTGTCCGGTTATTACCCGTTTCGATTGATCGTTCGTGAGAATATTTCACGGATTTCTAATTAGGGTTTACCGGGAATCCTCTTTAATATTAATACTTTCATTCTCCATCTTTCATTCTAACTTTCCAATTTATATTCCCTAAATCCATTCGTTAAATACTTAAGGCTATCAGTGTCCAGGGAACTCTCGGAGAAAATAAAAGTGCGGTTTTTCAGAATCCGACAGCTTTTACATACACTTATTTTCCCCCTAGATCACTAATACGAACTCGGAAATCCGTTCCGAATACTTCTATATAGTGTCGTCTCATATTATTATATACTCCCACCAAAACACTATTCATTCTGTATTCTTTACTTGTTCTCTTAGGGTTGTATAATTGTCCGTATTCTCTTTCGATCGTTCCTTAACCTTTTTACGGAACTATTGGATTAATCGTTATCGATCTGGATGACATGAGAGTATTCTCTTGCTTGAAGTTGCCATATCTTAATCCCTTAAAGGATAGATTATTCTTACCTATGTTGTCACCCTTTAGCATTCTTCAAGACATAAACATAATAAGGTCGAATTCCATTCATTCTTTCCAAATATCACTAATTACATTGTAGCCATAACCACTCCTCAGTGGTTTCCTACCTTCATTCTTAAATCAAATATAATAACATCCCAAAATATCAAATCCTCAAAGTTAATATCTCAATTCTTGGATTATAATAATATTTAATCCACTGTCCGGTCAAATATTATACCGAAAAGAATTTGGAATTTCTGAATTCCGATCGTCTCTGCATTCACTTATTTCCTCCGCGTATTACTAATATGACTTCGAAACATCCATATCACGTCCCGTACATAGGGTGGAGTGAAAAGTTTTCCAACTTACAAAATCACTATTCATCCACCAAATTACTATGCACGTACAGGAAACACTATGCACATACGGGAAATACTATGCACGTATGGGAAACACTATGCACGTACTCATTTCCCTTCAAGGATCCATTAGCTCCTTCCTGGATGGTAGATTATTCTTATCTAGGTCCTCAACCATCGAATTACTCTATTCTGACAATATACCAATGCATCAGGATCATTGTCCAAAGCAATATCCATTCATTACAATCATTGTTCTTTGAAACCACCATTCATTAGAGCTGGTGACCTTGTTGTCGGAATCATTGTTCCTCATTTTATCATTACTTAATAAAAAGTTTTAATTATATCCAAAATTTGGGGTTCTTACAGTCTCCCCTCCTTAAAAGGATTCCGTCCCGGAATCAGGTAGGAAGCAAAGAGTCGTTTGCCTGTCGTTCACTCTTTAGCTTCCCGGTCAATTCTTAGTCGTTCTACCCTTCCTCAGCACATCTTCTAGTGCTATAATTCATACTGTATCCTTTTTCCATCAACGTTGCTACTTTTCGTACAACTCACTATCCGGGTTATACTCTTACTCAGTCTTATCCTTATTGATACCTGCAGTAACATTGGTATCACTATCACCCTACGAATTCGGAGGTAACCTCGCTCGTACTGTGCATTTCCTGATCGCTTTAATCTTCGCAATCTCGATCAATATAGAGAAGTGGAACGATTTATTGAGAGATCACTATGATCAATTGAACATTTGTTATATTGCATAGTTAGTACAGAAGGGGGCCAGCCTTTAGTACTTGACAAGCAATTAAACAAGTCATGGCATTCCACTTAGACTTCTATCACATAGACAGATAGTCACGTAGCAGTACCTCCCCTCCTAAAAGGGTTGTTCTTCTCAATTCATAAAGAAGATGAATAAGAGAAAAGAAGAGAAAAGAGTTCTAAAGGATTATAGAAGCTTTCATGATTGTAGAATATCATACTCAGAATTTACCTCTGAACTATAGAGGTTTATCAAAGAAGAAATTAATCATAATTATATCCAATACTATTTGATCGCAATCTCATGTGTCAACATATCTTGCTGCTTTGTCCATTATTCTATGGACAAATACTCTTGTTCAATCTTAGCGATACTCACATTCGGGAAATCCTTCAACCTTTCAGGTTAAATCTTAGATTTCTCACTTGACATCATTATTACTGACATCCCATATCATGTTACTAGCTTTTTCATAACTATAATATTGACACTATCAGGTTGTCATCCTGAGAATTCATTAGAAAACCCATTCATAACATTCCTTGCTTCTCATTCCATAGTTGCTTCCCCAGCCTTTTCTTTATCAATCACATCCTTCTTATTAGCTGATTCTTACTCATTTCTATTATTTACTTTCACCTTCACCTCTTTATTGAGACACCTTTTTGCACTTGGTACCTCTTTATCGGTATTTCGTCACATTTATTCTATAATCATCACGTTATTCCAATTTAAACTTTCCGAAATGAATCTGACCCGATCCCTTTAACTTAGATTCCTATAATCTACTTCTGCCAACCTTGTTTCTCATCACTTGTTCTTTTCTATCCGTGATTTTCCACAGGTTGTCTTTCGTAAGTCAGACCAGGTCGTATATCTACCCGCTCATGCTCTTATCATCTATCGAGCATCTGCAGTTTACTGGCGTAGCCTGGCCACATGAAAACCCGTTATGACCGTGCTATAAGTTTTGGGGGTAAGGCTGGCTCGAATACCGCCGTCCGAACACTTTTAAACTCTCAGGTGGCCCAATAAGTCTCGGGCTCAACCGCCCTTCCCTCCAAGTCTCATTAATTCTTTCTACGGGAATACGTTTAGCATCACGAATTATCAACCTCATATTCTCTATCTTGTTTGTGCAGAAGTACACTAACACAAACTTGCTTGTCATTCATCAACATGCCATTTAGCTTATCAATAGCAGCACTTTCTTTATCTTTACATTGTCATCTCCTTTCTTAGAAGAATCACCATCGCTTGTTGTTTACGTAGTGCGTTAATAGCTAACCCTACGGGTTTCAAATCCCTTAGGGAGACAAAGTAATCATTATTCCTTATCCATAAGGAACACTTCCTGAACTTGATGTAGATATAACATGAAGCAGATAGAATTGCAGAAGAGTTTCAAGCATCGCAGCTAGGTCCGGTTGATGAAACTATCACTTATGCATCTTCCATAAAAGACTGGAAACTTAACGGTTTACTTCATCAATTTTGTACCATGGTCCTGGTTTGCCTCAAAACGGGACCTTCTAAGGTACGTAATATGCTTAAGACTCCATCAGGAATCGAATCTTTACTTAAACTATTATTACTGTCAATTCTTGCACAGTCATCAGAAGGAATGTAAATTCCTCCATTCCGATATGACCTTCAAGGTCCTTCCAAATATCATCCTGTTTCTTCGGTATGAACATTTGTAATTATTCCTTTATACTTAGATTGTCGGCCACCTCATTGGCCTTTCTTGATGATAATGATTTCTTGTAACCCATGTTTTCTGGGTACATTCCAACTCAAGTTTTTTTCTACCTCATTCCCATCACTGTTGGGTTAAAGCATTCTCCCTTAAGCTCTGCTGAAGGAGAAAATATAACTATCAGTCATTTCCATAAGTCATTGCTTCCACCTACCCGTGGGAACTTTATCACGTTTATTCCCAATCCTACTTAGGATACTTCTTTTCTTAGTTCTTTCTTTATCTTAGGATAATCTCAACCTTTATAGGTTCAACCCATACTTCCTCAGGGTTTCATACATGCCTCATCTGGCATTATTGTTACGATGTCATACATTCCTTACCAAACTTCCATTTTTGAAGTTCGGAATATTACCTTTTTTCCTTGTAAGGTTTCATAGGCCATCCTTATCATTCCTCCGGTATTTTCTGGGTACCGGGTATATCAAAATGTCATTGATCAATACTCTAATAATTCTATCTATGTTCTTTCCAGAACTCTTTTTAATAATCCTTACCGGTCATTGTTGCCTTAGCAAGTCCAGCTCATATCATCTGAAGTCATAATGTCGTTATTAGGGTTAATGCCACCCCTTGTGCATTCCCCAGGGTTTGTCTTAATTTATGGATATCCTATCCTTAATTCAACTGCCAAGGAATTCTAGCATCTTATAATTGGCAATCAGATCATGTATCCTTAATAAAGGTCTCTTTTCAATCATTCTCATTTGATAATCGATCGGTGGTTTAATGCCACCCTCTTCTTTCAGGTAGTTGTCAGCCTATTTGGCCTTCCAAAAAGGCAACGTATGCCTATCTCTTCTCTTACCGAACTTGTTAATGGTAGCAAGGATGTTCTGGAAGATATTGGTCGAGTTCAACGTGAATCTCTTAGTGCTTATCGTTCTTCGCAAAGGTACTTGCCTCAGACAAAATTCCTACAGCATACTGTTCAATTTCTGACCTTTTCTATACCCTCTTCATATACCTTCATTGTTTACTTTCCTCCGTCATAATATATTCATGGTATTCATGATACCCTAACATCATACATCTCAAGTCACTATACTTCCATTTTACTCGAAATCTTGGACAACCATATACACATGAGTCACTTCAGTACGGGTGACCCCATCCCAAAAAGGTCTAGTGAATTCCCAATCAAAACATGGGTTGTTCAGCAGAAGATTCCTACGATCTCATTAATGTTTCCTTTATATCAGAAGCCCTTGCAGTCGGTGCTTTCTTAGAAGCAACCCTGCTTTGTCCTTTCATTGCTGGTCTAGTCACTCGATAATCCTTTGTGACTTGGCCTCAACTGGCCACACTAAAATAAAAAAAAATATATGATTTTAGGGGTTGGCTAATAGCATTACTTTTCTAGCAATTGCCGGCATAGTGCCTTCTTCTTTGATACCTTTCTACCTTTCCAAAACTTTACTCCATATAAGTCTTAATCGACTACTCGGCACCGTCTCCGGTCACCTTTCCTCCACTTTTATCTTTTCAACTATTCTTATCAATCCCGCGTGCCACGCAAGCTTACCATTCCTGGCATAACAGCCTTTTCACTTAAGTCAATCCCGGAGTTTCTCCGTCCGGCTAGTTTCTTACTTACATTTCCTATTTTCGTCCAATCTCACTTCATCATTTTATCACTACCGTCGATTGTAATGCTCAGGGTCCGTTTACTAACCCATTTTACAGCATCCTTACCCAAATCACAGGGTTTGCTCCAGTTTCTACTCTCTTTCATGACATTCTCTGATAATCAGAAAGACAAGGTTTGCCAAAATTCACCGAATTCCTTTCCAGACTCAGGGAAATTTTGATCAATCTACCCACCTACTGGTAACATTAAGGAGACCAGTTTCGAAACTTGAAGAATAGTTCTATGAACCTCCAAGCAGGTGGAATCATAAGCAGTCATAGTTAACGAAATAATCATCATCAGATTGGAAGTTTACCCACTGGAGAGGAATCAATTATATCCATCCCTTAGAAGGGAATCAACCGTTTCAAACTGAAACCTGTCATAATATCCTGATACCTATACGTCCTGATATTCAATACTACCAAATGTCGGTCTACCTAACCCTTTATGCGAAGCGTCGTTGGAAGCACAAAGTCTCTTTTTTTTTTCCATTAAGCAATGCCAGCTCTTGGTCATTACCAATTTCACCTTTTAGCTCCAGGAAGATTTTCTCACATTTTTCTCTTTAACTGCTGATCGTATTACTTGATCTATTATAATTCCGCATCGAAATAAACTTAAGGTACTACTATAATCCATTCAAAGAGAAGAAGGAATTTAATATTCCTCTAAATCACATGCACCTAACGTTTCTGGTTCATCATTTAACTGAGTTGAATTATCTCTATACTCAGTCTCTGGAAGTAGTCTCATTACGAGTTCATCTTGACTCACTGGTCTTATCTTCCGGTAGGTTCTGAGATCATTGTCTTGCTTACTACTTCCTTATATAATTTTGCCCAATCATGCTGTCACTTCCCAATGTCTTTACTTTCTACTGATTCATTCACGAACATTTCCCTGAATAAAACCACCTCATTAACCTCACTTTGGTTTCGTAAATTATAACCTATGACATCTGCCTTCTCGTGACAAATTATTACTGACAGTATTCATACCGATTCATTTATCAAATGATATGGCACTTACTGCCTCATTCTCAACTATTCCTAGGGACTCTGCTCCTCGTCCTATATCGCGGTCTTTGATAATCATACATCCCTCTAGCTCTTTCTTTGTTAAGATTAAAATCTCTAAGGATTCTCATCTATTTCCGTATAAGATCTCAAGTAATTTTTCCAATCCTTCTTTCTTGCTGGTACTACATCTGGTAGTCCGGCTATGAATTCAACATGCATCTTCAGATCTCTTAATAATATCTCGGTTCTTTATACTCACTTTTCTGAGCACCATATCTTAATCATCACAGTCATTCTGGCTGCGACCCTCATTACCCAAGGGTAAGCTCCTTATCCTAACAGGATTTTCCTTATCTGTTGGAACCTCTCCCGGGTCTCCAGTAGGGTACTCCATCGAATTACCCGCTGATCTTCAGCATATAAAACATCATCGCGCTGTTGCTCGTATGCCTCAAGGTCAGTCGCCTTACTCGTCGATGCGATATCGAGCTAAGTTACTATCATTATACTTACGAGTTCCCATAAGGGTTTTATATGTCATCACTACATTAATTAGTCCGACTATGAACTTGGCAAGAGTTCTTATTATCTTATTGAATTTATTGTTTTAACGTCACCTCATCTCTGGGGTTTATAACGTACGCTCTGATACCACTTCTGTAACACCCCAGATCCGGGGTCCGGGATCCGGTGGTTACGGTTTCCAATTCTGTCCACAACAATTGAACTTTCCTTAACATAAAATAAATTACGTCTCTATAACCCAACACAACAATATAAAACACACCCGTTATAGTCCCAGAGATGAAATCAGAGTAACAATCAAAGTTTTATTAATCACATTATGATTTCTTACAATCCAAAAGAATTTCAATATAAATACATACTCTTTGCCATCCATTTACATAAGTCATATTAGACCATATTCTTGGTACCGAAAGAATAAATATACCCTACCAATAGCTTCTTCTTCAGCTCTGGTAGTCTCATCGTCCTCGCCCGCGTCGAGTGCGCCTTGTGCGAGTCCTCTGGTCTAGCTGTTGTTGTGATATAATAATAAAGCAAGGGTGAGCAATAGCCCACCAACAATAATATATAACTGAACGATAATATAGAACAGTTCAAAAGTATCTTTCAAACCATATGCCATGCATTTACGGAAATGATGCCAGTATAATATGAACGATGAAGTTACAAGGTAACTTAAAGTATTTGTTTGTAGAAATATCTGCTACATCAACAGTAAGCGAGATATTCTCATTGTTATTAAGAAGAGGAACTTGCATGAAAAGGTTGCAATTCCAGTTATGAACATTTTTCCAGCTCTGCCAACAGTAATCATGTTGCAGGAAATAAATAAGTTTGGATGATGAACCAATGATGGAGTATTCACCGCGCCCGCTGTTCCAATCTTGATGATCAGTCGAGATCGTACAGCTCAATTTAGATTTACTACCGGTAGAAGGAAGAACTGACGGCTTTACTTGTATACCGCCTTACTAGCTCTCCCCGGCCAACGGTTGGGCCAAAGGGGATGGACCGGCGCTACTCGGCCTCTTACACGAATCCTAGTTCAAATAGAATTCATGATTCTGAATGTAACGTTCGTCCCCCTTTCCCCAAGTATAATACTTGTTGATAAGACTCTACAAGGTAGTCGTATCTAGTTGGAAAGGAAAATTCACCAATAACTTCCAAGCTGTGGCTTGGTAACGGATATCAACTTGTTCCAGTAATCTTACCCCTCGAAAGATGAGAAGGTAAGCAACGACTTAAGAAGCCAACAGCACCCGAGTTGCGAGTGAAGGGAATACTTTATGACCGGGAAGTCGACAAGATAAATAACATTTTCCAAGTAAGGTTCCCTTATTATTAAGGAGATAGACTCAAATAAGAATGATGTCTGAGAACCTTTCTTGATATAAGATTAATAATAATATGACTCCGATATATTTTCTGTAATAATCGAAGAAGATAAACCTTATCGAGGTTATTCTAAGCATGGAATAAATATTCAGAGAATATTTATTGAATTAAAATATTTTACAGATTATTTAGGAATATGAAAGAATATCTTTAATTAGAGTATCTCCCAAATAATTCATGAAGAAATATCGAGAGAATATTTATTGCACAATTAAATAATCAAATGAATATTCAAAATAATATTCATTACTTAATAAGTCCTGAAAGGAATATTTAAAATATTTAAAATAATATTCGATGATTAAATAGAACCCTAGATGAATATTCAAAATAATATTCATAATTAATTAGGAATTTAAATGAATATTGATAAAGTAATATTCATTTAATGAATAATATTCTTAAATGAATATCCAGTAATATTCATTTAGTAATCCAAGCTTTAAAGGAATATTCGATATAATATTCGATAAATAAATCAAGCTTCAGATGAATATTGAAGATAATATTCATCAAGTACTTAATATCTTAAATGAATATTCAAAAGTAATATTTATTTAATAAAATAATATTCTAAATGAATATCCAAATAATATTCATTTAGTAGTCTCATCTTTAGAAGAATATTCGAAATAATAATCGATAATCAATTCGACTCTGAATGAATATTGAGAAATATTATTCGTCGAATGATTACGTTCAAATAATTATTTGAAGTAAGGATCATTAAATAAATAATCCCGAACGAATATTCAAATAATATTCGTTGCCTGAATAATGGAAAATATTTACTTAAATATTTTCCTTCGAGGTAATCTCGATATATCAAGAAATATTGACTCCCGGTCTATAATGATGAATAAGATGTATACTCCGAGTTTTATCGCCCGTTTTCTAAGTGTTTTACCGAAGTTATAAAAGAGTCGTCTTTTAATGGTTCGTTCGCGTTTAACCTTGACTCGAACATTTTTAATAAATCGAAAAATGCTCTTTTTGACATACGGTTTTCTTTCACACCTTCCTTCTTACCCCTAGTATTTATTTACCAAGATTCGCCATGACCTTACATAGCTTACGAGGGTTCAATTTCGGTTACGAACTTTCGTTTACGGATTCGAACTACTTTTAGTAATTTGGTCATAAATCCTAAACCGTAAGTCCGTTTCACGTGATCTTTATATCAAAACGAAGCTTAGAACATTACCTATCCTATCATGGCAGATAAGGTCTCTGGAAAGTAGGGGTTCGACAAGGAAAATGGCATACAAAACATGGTATTGTAAAATCGGGCATTATAACGGCTGTAAATCGAATATCTACCAATTTCGAATCTTCCCATAAACATAGTATCCAACCCAAACAACATATACATGACTTCTATACATGAACTGAGGCCAAGCAATGCCTTTCCGTTCATCTAGCTATTTACATCATTAATCCAAAATCCATACATAATCATGCTTATAATCTTAACATAACCATAACTAAGTTATAACTATCATAAACATGCTTAAATCTCAAACAAGGGTTTGGTTTTCAAGAGCTTTATACCTTCCTTAGATAGTGATATAGCCTTAATAATCCTTGTATGGTCCTTAGGAGTGATTATGATTGCTAGATCAACCATGAAAAATCAAGAAAACAAAGTTAGTACATGATGAACACTATTCACCCTCCTCTTGTTTGATTTTTTTGAAAATGGAAAAGGATGAGTTTGAAGCTAAGATTTTGAGGAGATAATTTTTATGAAATATAAATCTCACCTTAAAAATTTCAAGAACAAACAATGGTGGGAAGGTGGAGTTTGGATTTTGAATTTAAGGGTAAGGCCGAATGGTTTTGAAATGGGGGGGGGGGGAGAGAGTTGCTTGGTTCTTTTGATTTTTGTGTTTTAATCTCATCCACTCTCATCCACTTACAACATAATATCTTGCAAAAATCACTTTATTAAAGTGATGAGGTGTTGGATGATGAAATGGCAAGACATGTGTTGGTTTTATGGTGGTTAGAGCTTAACTAGGTAGTTACTTGCTAAGTACTTAGTTCTTCCTCTAAGGTGCTAGTTCCTTGCCTCTAGTTTAGTTACTAGATATTTATACTAGTAGCTTGCACAAGACTCTTGCTTCCTCTGCTTGTTTCTGTGTCCGGTTATTACCCGTTTCGATTGATCGTTCGTGAGAATATTTCACGGATTTCTAACTAGGGTTTACCGGGAATCCTCTTTAATATTAATACTTTCATTCTCCATCTTTCATTCTAACTTTCCAATTTATATTCCCTAAATCCATTCGTTAAATACTTAAGGCTATCAGTGTCCAGGGAACTCTCGGAGAAAATCCGTTCCGAATACTTCTATATAGTGTCGTCTCATATTATTATATACTCCCACCAAAACACTATTCATTCTGTATTCTTTACTTGTTCTCTTAGGGTTGTATAATTGTCCGTATTCTCTTTCGATCGTTCCTTAACCTTTTTACGGAACTATTGGATTAATCGTTATCGATCTGGATGACATGAGAGTATTCTCTTGCTTGAAGTTGCCATATCTTAATCCCTTAAAGGATAGATTATTCTTACCTATGTTGTCACCCTTTAGCATTCTTCAAGACATAAACATAATAAGGTCGAATTCCATTCATTCTTTCCAAATATCACTAATTACATTGTAGCCATAACCACTCCTCAATGGTTTCCTACCTTCATTCTTAAATCAAATATAATAACATCCCAAAATATCAAATCCTCAAAGTTAATATCTCAATTCTTGGATTATAATAATATTTAATCCACTGTCCGGTCAAATATTATACCGAAAAGAATTTGGAATTTCTGAATTCCGATCGTCTCTGCATTCACTTATTTCCTCCGCGTATTACTAATATGACTTCGAAACATCCATATCACGTCCCGTACATAGGGTGGAGTGAAAAGTTTTCCAACTTACAAAATCACTATTCATCCACCAAATTACTATGCACGTACAGGAAACACTATGCACGTACGGGAAATACTATGCACGTATGGGAAACACTATGCACGTACTCATTTCCCTTCAAGGATCCATTAGCTCCTTCCTGGATGGTAGATTATTCTTATCTAGGTCCTCAACCATCGAATTACTCTATTCTGACAATATACCAATGCATCAGGATCATTGTCCAAAGCAATATCCATTCATTACAATCATTGTTCTTTGAAACCACCATTCATTAGAGCTGGTGACCTTGTTGTCGGAATCATTGTTCATCATTTTATCATTACTTAATAAAAAGTTTTAATTATATCCAAAATTTGGGGTTCTTACAATGACCCGGCAGACTGTCAATCTCATCAGCAACTGCAAGAAAAGACAAAGAAAAAAATGTTGAAATAAGAACAAGTATGATGAGTATAAAAGAGTTAAAGTAAGAATTACCCTCGGGAGGGATACTACTAAGCCCAGTCTCTATCAAGTTATGCTCAGTCACAACTTCGCGGTAGTAGGCATTTTGAAAGGTTGAAATAAGCCAATCCCGATTGGCTACTTCTACAGTTGAGAGTTGCAGCTCACTAACACCATCATCGTTCACGTGGTTGAATTTAGTCCTGAAAAATTCACCCCAATCTCCTCCTTTCCACCTAAGGATAAAAAATTCGTGCCTCCAATTGTGGCATGAGTCAGGAACGGAGGCAGCATTGATAATCATTCGGGACTTTGTACGATGTTGGATGCTTACCCATCCTTTCCTAGTAACAGGGTTATTTTTGAAAGCAAACAAATGTCTAAATAAAGGAATGCTAAGGCGGACGCCTCCCATGATGCATTCAACCATAAAGATGAATATAAATTTCCAGGAGTTAGGATATAGTTGGGACGGGTTGATTTTAACTTCAGCTAGTAACCTAACAAGCCATGGGTGAACCGGAAACCTAAGGCCAGCTGTGATAGCCCCTTTGTACACATATAAATTCTCAGGGTGCCAATTACAAGTCCTATCTCCCGGTGAAGGGATTATGAGTCTCAAACCAGAAGGAAACTCATATTTGAGTAGGTCGTTAATATCTCCTACGCCTAAAGTGCTAGGAAATATGAAAGAGTCAAATTCAGCATTGTTTGGAAACACTTCCCCGGACTCTTCTAAGAGTTGGGGTAAAGTTAATTGATAACGAGGAGGAAACACCTTACCTTTCCTGTTCTTGTCCTTGGTCCTCCTGTTGATTGCTTGGAGGAGGGACTTAGAAGGGACTACGGTGCTCTGACCACCTTCACTTGCCATCAGGTTTGTTTGAAATTGAAATAGGTGTTTGAATCTTGAGAGCTCTTCAGAGAGAAATTTTCTTTGGAAGAAGATGGAAATGTGAAGAATGACTTCCACTCCATCTCTTTTATAAGGAAATGAGCGACCCCTCATAGCAGGCCATCTTTCCAATGACCCGCGTTTACAGGTTAAATAGCCGAAAACAGCAGGAAAAAGGCGTTATGAACTCGGAATTGGGTCAAATAAATGATCTAATTCGTGAAAATAAATGAAAGAAACGAATGAAAATGCAGGCTGGAGCAGCAACATAGTTAACGACCTAAGAGGTTGAACTAACTTATGCTTAACGAGCCTAAACGGAGGATTAAGCCAAAAATCCATGATTAAGGCACTTAGTAGAAAGATTAGCTAAAAAGCTAATACTTTATAGAAATATAGAAAATAGATTCTAAGAAAATGGTGGGAGTTTTGAAAACCTGCCTAAAATATAAGCCCAGAGGGCCAACGAGGTTGTATGTCCTGAATTAAGCCGGTTGATTGAACTCAAGGCCTAAAATTCAGGAACCTTTGAATAAAATGAAGCCAAGGCATGGCCTTACAAACAAGGTAGGAGTTTTAAAGTCCTTGAGTATGAAATCAAGGATAAAAACTGACCATAGCACCCTAGACTTGAAGTCAGGTGTTGAAAACAAGAGAAAAACCCTATATAAGCTAATAAAGGAACAAAGACCTCCATGGCAAGGTGGGCAAGGCCAAGGTTGTTCAAAACACCCTATTGTAAGTATGGAATGGTGTCAACAAGTCAAGGGCCATAGTATAGCCCAAGGTTATTAGAAACTAAGAGTTCAAGAACAAGTTAAAACCAAAAAGGTCTTGAAAACTGAGATGAAGGTTGTTTGTGATTGAGGATCACAAAATCAACCAAGGTGTTGTAAACTCACTCTAGAAACAAGGAGGGGAGTTTGAAACAAGTTTTGGTTTTGGTCAAAGTCAAAGTCAAAAGTCAAAGTCAACGGTCAAAGTCAACTAGTCAAAATTTGGCCAAAATTAAAATAAAAAAAATTTTGGGGCCCAGCCGACCAGGGGTGGCCGACCAGGTTCCTATGGTCGAAGGCCGACCAGGGTTGGACGACTAGAACACCTTGGTCAGGTGTTGTGAAGACCTGAACCCCCTAGGTGGTTTCATGACCCTCCAGAACGCTCAAAAATGCTCCGTTTGAGCTCAAATTTGGGATTTGGAAACCTCTTAAGGTCCTCTACAAGCCTAGGTAGGTCTCTCAGTGGTTTCAAGAAGTAGAAAAAAGGAGGGTGTTTGAAACAAGGTATGGTTTGAAAACCAGCTCAGAATGAGGTATTTCGCCCCTAAAACGTTCAAAAATGCATATTTTCATGTGATTCTTGCTCATACCAGGAGATTATAAGAATCCCTATCATATAAGCTCAACTTGAAAATTTGAGTTTAGAAATGCCAGGGGTGTTTGAAACCATGAGGGTGTTTGAAATCAGGAAGGTGTTTGAAACACCTTGCCCAGAAGGCCGTATTTCTTGCCTAGACAACTCAAAAATGAGAATTTTTACGTGATTCTTTCTACAACCATG
The DNA here is from genome assembly GCA_036435485.1 of Saposhnikovia divaricata. Classification (NCBI taxonomy): domain Eukaryota; kingdom Viridiplantae; phylum Streptophyta; class Magnoliopsida; order Apiales; family Apiaceae; genus Saposhnikovia; species Saposhnikovia divaricata. Next base: position 58,735,862 of record CM071595.1, on the reverse strand, counting down.
AGGTTATAAGAATCTCTATTAGATTGGCTTAACTCCAAAATTTGGGATTAGGGTTTCGCTAATCGCAATTAGGGGGTGATTAACCTCGATTATCGACGTTTAAGGACTCTAACTCTAAAATTAGCCTATCTCAAGGTTAAGGGTGGATATCCTAGTAGTAATCATATTCAATATGAATTATTTAGCCTCGGTTAAGGCCTTTGTAGCCTCGTTTAGGGTTGTTTAGCCCCGATTAGGGCTGAATTAGTGTCTTTCGCTGAAAAATTAGCCCTTATTAAGGCTTATGAGCAATGACCGTCTGATATTAACCCTAACTTAGAAAAGTTGAGAGAAATAAATCATTAATGAATCTATGATAAAGGATCCTATGCACGAATTGCACTTGGATTAGTGTCTATGAACTCGAAACGACACTAATCATATTCCCGAAAGGCCCAGAAATCTTAAGAAAGAGGTTCAAGAGGTCAAGGAACGTTTAACTTTCTTAAGTATTAACTTATGAGAGAGTCTTAGTCATTGTGAATGTGTAGGTCGCTCCACACTTCATTGTAAGACGATACCCTGGTAGGGCCGAACTGACCTTAAACTTCTACGAAATCAAGTTTTCCTAGAAGTTGGGGGGCAAATGATATGGGTGAAAAATAATCCCAAAAGACATAATTAATATAGTATTTATTGGCTCATAAATGAGGCCCAAAACCCTAGCTGGGCATTAAATTCGTGGTTAGTGGTTAAGCCCAAAAGAACAGCCCAAACCGGGGATGCCCGGTACAAGCTTGTTTATAACACGGGCCTGATCCACAAAACAGGAACGTTCTAGAAACCAAAAACGTTCTAGAATATCCCAGGGATATTGTGTAGCCTCCAAGGCACCTAATCCAACAAGGAAACTAATTCCTATAAGGAAGGAGTCAGAACCTTCCTCAATAACGGTGAGTTGTCCACCAAGTCTCCAAACCCTACTACGATTCTGAGGCTCCTACAGCCTATATAAAGGGTCAGACCACTCATTTCAGAACTACGTTTTTTGGCTTGATTCTCGACATTGAGATACGTAGGCATCTTGTGAAGACCCGAATTAGGTCCCGGTAACACAAGTGCAGCCATTAAAGCACGAAGCTCACGAACCCTAGCCGTAATTTGATAACCTTACTTTTTGTTCCAGAACAGTAATGTATTATCACTAATAAATTAATGAAATTATTGTGTATCACTTAAGTTTATAAGAATTTTAGTTGTAAAAACTTAAATAGGGATGCATTTAAGTGTGAATTCATAAATGCAACTCCATATATTTGAATGTGAAAATTTCTTAACCGCATGTAAGTTTTCTTAAATCAACCTTGATAAATAGTTTTTCTTATTTAATCATTTTATTTGAAGTGATTGATTAAGAAATTATAATATTAAAAAAATTAAAAGCAAATCAATTGGAAGAATATTTTATTTGAATAATATTTTTCACTTAAAATTATGAAATCAAGAGATAGCGTATTACTCCCTATATCCTGTTTATATTTACTATCAATTAAAAGCACGTATTGAGCAATCGAGTGAAAATTGCCAAACTTATTAGAGCAAGTTCAATGCTAAAGCTAAAATGGCTATAGTTATTGCTATAATTTGAGACCAAAAAGTAGTGTGGTCTTAAATTATAACTAGTGCTCCAATGCATAGTTCTAAAATAGGATCAATTACATTCAAATTAGTATCTAAAATTATTTGAACAATTTTTGATAAATGAATAGAATAATATGGTTGATTGGAGATGATTTGACAAAGATAGCTATAGTCATTTTTAATCCTAAATATTGGACTTATTATCCATTTATGCTATTATAGGACTAAGTATAGCTATGTGGTGATTTTGTAAATTTAGTTCTATATTATAGCTAGTATGTTCGTAGGTCTCCGAATGGAGTAGCACACTTATTAGCTACTCATTCTATGTCTGAGGGAGTGGGTTGTTAACCCTCCCGATTTTATTCACCATGTATTGGATTATGATATTATTTAAGTAATGCAAGTTCGTTCTTCCTCAAAAAAAAAAAGTATAGCTAGTATTGGACTTGCTTTGTTTGCATACTTTGAAAAACATAACATTATTAATGCTTAATTTGCTTTATTTAGGAAATGTGGCCACTACTTTTGGTACAAGCAAAAAGGAATTGTGGCCAACATAAATGGGATGAAGGAAGTATTAATATTTCTTAAAAAATATTTATAAGAATTCGTTTAAAAAATGAATGATAGTTTATGATAGGTGAAAATAAAATTAGAAAAAAAATGAATATGCAAATGTTAAATATGCGATGATGATATCTAAAATTTTATTAATTTAAATTTTATTTTATAAAGCTAACGATAACTTACTGAAAATGTAATAAAATTCATTTATTTATACAAATTTAAATAAATTTTACTTAATTAATTGGGATCCGAATTATCCAATTTTCAATTAGATTCAAACGGATATCTGAATATCTGATTAGACCGGAATCCAAATAGGCTTTTCATAATTAGAAACATCGGATATCTGATCCGAATTGTAAAACCAGATCGAATATCCGATTTTGCTCACCACTAATTTTAATGATTTAGTTGTAATTATTCGACCAAGTTCTACTATTGAAAAGTACCTCCTCCTATGCATTCATATGAAAACGAAAGATGAATAAGAAAATGATAAATCGATCTTGAAAATTTAAGAAGATGAATAACACTTAAAAATTGAACGATATATATATATATATATATATATATATATATATATATATATATATATATATATATATTCGATATATCTCACTTAGATGTTCCTATAATTAACAAAATAATACTCGAAAGTTGTAAGCAACAAAAACTAAAACAAGTATTAAGTGGTACAAGTTATTTAAGTAATGAATACCTCATTCCTATTTTGTAAAATTTAACTTGCATGCCAGTTTTAGGAAAACTTTTGTCGAACCTAAAATTCTATTTGTAACTTTTTTTTAACAAATAAATTACTTCCAAAAGTGTTGTGACAAATGACAATGACGTATATGAAAAATGTTAGAGTTTCTAAAATCATTTCTGTTTTCAAACGTTGAGTTGTCAAAATATTATTAGTTATTCTCTCATGAATAGAAAACCTTCATGCATACATAAAAATTACACGAATAAAATCACAACATGTGTTATTCGAGAATATTTTCGGGATTCATTTCGGATATGTAGCATCACTTGGTATATATATAGGATATAAGATCCATAAACTAGTCCTCCCAAACATAAACTCAACGGCTTTACTTTTATACAAGCTTACAAATCCTCCAGGCATAAACTAAACGAGTGAGTTCCCTTAACCTCGACACATCGTGGTGCTAGCCTTACGTAAACAGATAAATTTTACAATTAGACATAACATAGATGTACAAGATTACCTTAATAATTAATTTTACGTAATTGTTATGCCCAAATCTGGCATAATAGCTAAATTGATTTAATTAGCTAAATTGATGGTTCGTAATCTATGATGGGTCTAGAAGATGAAGATTGGATCACTAAAGCCCACTATTGGAATCAGCCCAACATGCCTTGGCAATAATACCTCTATTACAAGAGCACCTCGCTCGCTGCGTGGTTGCGCCTCGCTATATAGCGATGCCTGCCAGGGGATCGCTTCGCTTTTGTATCACATCTATAACTTAACATCGCTTCGCTTTTGTATCACATCTATAACTTATAGCGAGATCATTATCTCCTCTTCTCTGGAAGGCTCATGGCCAGACCCAAGGTCGCATGAGTAGCTAGGCACAGGGATCGCTTCGCGTGGCCAGGCCTCTCAAGGTCGCATGCAAGGGCCCTGATGGATCTTTCATTCCAAATCTATCCGTTCGAGACCATGGGCTTCTACAGCTGGGATCATGGATAGGGTTGATGACTCACTGCCACGTCAGCCCTAAACAAGTGGGCTTGGACTTTGGCTTATCTCTTAAAACCCTAGCCCGCCTAGGTAACTTGTTGCCTAAGAACTACGTCAGGCTTGATCCCTATAAATAGGGTACGTAGGCACCTTGATACGGATGAGAAACAGTTTACATGCAAACACCTATCAAGCTCAGCCACATCTAAACACACAAACCCTAATCCTTGTTCTTTTTTTGTTAGCAAAATATCTGTATTTTGCTTCGATAATCCAGCAAACCTCCAAAATATTGTTATACAATATTCTCCCTATAACATTTGGCGCTAGAAGGAGGGGGCTAGTCATTGAATTGGGAGAAGCGATGACTAAATCACACAAAAAGAGGAACGATGGAGAGACCCCGGGATCGCATAAGGTTAACAAGGACGATCCCCTGACGAGAGACCCCTCAGAGGACGAGGTGTCCAAGGACAACTCTAAGACTGGGTACAAGGAGGAACACACCCCCCGGTACAGAGTGTAAGATACCAGATTATTTTAGAATTTATTATTATTATTTTATTAATTATTATGTTAATTAGTATTTAAAGAATGGAATTGGATTTGAGAATATCGTTGTGGAATTCAAAGATATTTAGTATTGAGTTTATATGAGTATATATTGAGTTATGTGTGCCAATGTGTGCCCCAGTATTTTATTGGTATTTTTAGTGATTTAAAAATATTTAAATCAAGTATTATTTATCTTCAAAAATCTTTATTTAATTATCGGAGGGCTTAAAAATCATGAAATCTTTTGTAAAATTATCTTTATATATTTATTGAGTTTTTAAAATTGTTGGGTGGATTAATTTGGGAGGTTAAGTATTTTAAAATGATTTTAAGAGTTTTATTGTATTTAAAGGATCAAAACTTTGAAAATTCATATTTAATTCATTTTTGATCCGAAAATTTTTTTAAAAATACGTGGGGGTTCGAAATTTTGTACTCTTTATTTTAAAAATGAGAAGTTTAATTTTCACTAATTTTTTATTTGATTTCAAATTTAGAGATTAGGTAAATTGATTTAATATTGTTTTTATTCAAAAAAATTTGTTGTAAAATTTCCATTTTGTTTCTTTCCTCTCTAAATCCCTAATTAGCAGATATTGACCCCCAATTTCATTACCCAGATCTGTTTTTCTCTCGACACTTCTCGAAAGTTCTCTCAACACTATCTAACTCTCCTTCTCGTTTTCTCCGTTTTATTCCCTTGGTTCCGTTCAGTTCTTTCGGGTAAAACCCACCCCTTCCCTTCCCTGTTCTTCCTTTTTGCAGTGTGTGTGAGTGTGATGGATTTTTGGGGTCAGAAATTGAGGATTCCAGCTTATTGTGGTTTCGGTTCTGTGTGTTCTTGGGCTATGTAGTTCGAGGAAGCAGAAGATAAGGGGTGAGAGGCTGTGTCGAAAGGGAGATTGTCTGCACGTGTGCGTGGGTTTATGGTTGTGTGAGTTTGCAAGAATAGTGAGTTGGGGAGTGTATATACTCCCTCCGTCCCATTTTATGTGAACCTCTTTCCTTTTTGGTACGTCCCAAAAAGAATGAACATAACATACTTACTATTTTTGAACACTACTTTTCACTATTACACCCACTACTTCTCCACTTTTTTATTAAATAAATACTATTACACCCACTACTTTCCTTCACTATCTCAAATTTATTATTAAATATTGATAGGTCCGACCACTATACCCACTTTTCAACTAACTTTACTCTATTTCTACTACTTTTTCTTAATCTCCGTGAAAGTCAAACTAGTTCATATAAATTGGGACGGAGGTAGTATATCATATGTGAGAGTGTGTATCAGCTTGGGCATATTTGAGATTGTGATGGCCAGAGGGGGCAGGGGAGATGGAAGTAATTGAATGGTAGTGTATGTATCGTAGGTGGTCGAATCGAAGTTTTGGTCACCACCAGAAGTCGCCGTCACCAGCGATGACTCGAAACGAGCCGATGGCCTGGGTTTGAATGATTCAAATTGTGGAAATGCTGGTTAATTACTTTTATTATCGGAGGTTGTTAAACTAGTTGTGGATTAAATTTTTGTACGAATGTTGGTTTGATTGAGTCGTTTAATAAGTTGAATTTGGGCTTTGAAATGGTTGTTCAGTTGTTTTATTGTTGCTAAATAGCGGTTGTGTTAATATGAGTCAAGTGCTTAGTTATACGATTTATTTTGTGTGCTGAGTGTGCTCGGGTGTAGTCATATGAGGGTACATATCATATGTGTAAGTGATTACATATGTGTGTGTGTGTGTGTTTGACCTGTAGAACAGAAGGGGTAAAAGGAGACAAAATAAATCATGTAGTGGTGGTATGTATATGTATGTTGGAGTATGGTGTGTATGTCTTTGGTGGAAGGCCGAGATGCAAGTAGAGATAGGTGTGTAATTGATGTTAATTAGAAGCTTATTTGTAAATTGCTAATTGATATAAGTGTGTGAATATGCCGAAGTGTATGTGTGTTATGATGTAGGTATTGCTTAAATAATTGCTAAGCTTAAGTGTTAAGAGTTACGAAATTTGTTAAGTGATTTGTTAAGTTCGATAGTGATCTGCTGCCTTGTAAAAATCATATAAAATCGAGTTTTTATCAGTTGGTGTTCATTCTTAAGTCATTGGAAAGGTATTTCAATTGTCTACGAGTCTCGTTTTATATGTTTTCTGAAATTCCATTCCAAAATATGAGGTTTCTGCACTTTAGTAAAATGGACAGATTTGCTTGAACATAGAGAGCCCTATTTTCATAAATTCATAGTAAATCGATCTCACATTCAAATTTTCTGAGCTATAACATTCTGGAAAGCTCTTTTCGAACTCTACATTTTTCATTTACATTACATTGTCAAATTTTGTGATCTTAATATGATAAACGTCAAAATACTTGTGCATATGGGATCTGAATCTGTTTTAGCAGTTTACATTTTATTTATTTCTGAATTCGTTATATATCCGTTTTTAATGAGCCTTACCATTCTGGAAAGGTCTCGGAGTTATCTTCGAGTTTCGTGTTCTGTACCTTTTAATTTGGAGTGTTCTTGATATAGTAAAATGAGTTTCTTTCAGAACTGGTCATTGTAGATTTTTAAGTGAAACAGTCATTTTGGGTGTATTGTGAATTGTGATCATAATTATGGTTGTAAGTAATGTCGAATAACTATAATAGTAAGTTGAATGCTTGATTATGTTGTAAGTATGTGACTTGGTTGATTTAGTGATTGTGGTAAGGTGTTGTATATATACCGGGAAGTGTTTTATAGAAATATTTGTGATTTAAGTTAAACCTGTTAGAGTGTGCGTACTAGCGTCGGTAGACCGTATGTTTATTCCGAAGACTGAAGTACCGTCTTATGTTAACTGTAGAAATGGCATGCGAGTTCGATCTCGGTGAACCAGACTCTTGAAAACAGCAAGTGCGTCGAATCAAGGAAGGATCAAATCAGAGGATTGGACACGCGGGACTAACGAAGGATTGTTCTCTTTAAATCGTCAAGCATACCTATTAGCTAGGACCTAAGGCAAGTGTACTAACCCTCGATTATCGTTCAAGCGAGATAAATATGTTTCTATTCAATATAAGTATTCCATTCAAATTATTATTGCTAGTATCCTCTCCTTCAAATTATTGAAAAGGTTATATTTTATTCGTATATCATGTGGAAAGTAGAATTTCAGTTTTATTGCCCGTATTATTCTTTCTAAAGTATTGTCAGTAATATTCTGTTAAAGTTTTTGCGAGTATTGCATTCTTATTCCTTGTTTTAGTATAATGTTCTTAATGTATAAAGTTTCACTGAGATTATTTGATAGTAAAGTAGTTTAATGGAATTGGAAGAATTTTATAAAAAAATGTGGACCAGCTTCGTGGTCAGAGTAGTAAAGGCCAATGTCAATAAGTGCCTAGTGAGGGATCTCAGAGTATTGTTTTTTTTAGCTGGACCTTACGTGGCTGATCACCCGTAATGTCCAGAGTATGATGAAAACTCCAATTCTATTAAATGTTGTTTTTATGCAAGTATATTCTTATGATAGAATGTTTAAGTTAAAGTACATTTTCATTTCCAAGTATGTTGGATATAAAGTTATGATTTGAGTTAAAAGTTATGATTTGAGTTAATAAATACTGTTAGTATAAAAATGGAAAGTTATTATATTAGTGTTTGAACGGTGAAAACTAATTCACGGTTATTATGGTCGCTGTGGCATTTGTTGCGCAGTGATAGTAAGGACCGAGAATGAATTGAGATCTTTTTATTTATTCAAACTCATGATTGTCAGGCCGGTTAGGCAGCTAGGTGTGCAAACGCTTACTGACATGAATGAAATTTGAGTAACTGAGAATTTCTTGGAGATTTTGTTAAAGCGATAGTTAAAGTATTTTGCAAGTATTAAAAAGTATTGAATCTAGTATTACGAACCTTCTCAGTTATTAAATTCTGATTTCGAGTTATAAGTGTTTTAAATGATATTAATCTTCTGTTAAAGTTAAGAATCCAGATTTCAATTATAGTATTGATTATAAATTGGTGAGCATTCCTTCGCCATATTTATTGTTCCTATTTCTTGAATTGCAATTATTGCATTCTTATTTCATCCAGTTCAGTTCAATATATAACTTGCTTAGCATTCTTTGGCTCACACTTGTTGTTTTTAAAATCTAACTTTTCAGTAAACTAGTTGGCGAGGCTTAGCTTGTGCAGTTCAGAAAGTGGAAAGAAGAAGCAGGATGCTGTTATGAAGCTGACGTGGATCAGGGTATTTAGATATAAAGTTTGATTTGTTGTATGAAAATATAGTTTAGTAGTTATAGTATGTATTTGATTAGTTGGCCTGGTATACTTCAATTCGAAGTTATACCAGTGATTTAAGTCTGTATAAAGTTTTGTATATAGAGTTGTATTTAAGTTGGTTTTGGGTTTTCTTGTTTCTATAACTGTAACCTAAGATCCTCAGTTGGGAGTTGGGGTCAAAGAGCTTTTGTATGAGTTTTTATTTTTATTTCAGTTTTATTTTGATTTCAGATTTTCAGTTTAGTATTCAGCAGGTTTATGTTGTATTTACGAATACATCATGGCCAATTTTTGTTAGAATTATTGAGTTTGTTAGCGTGACACCCAAATCTACTGACCCCGGATTTGGGGGCGTTTCACAGAGGGTGGCGTTGACCAGCGAGGTCATGTCTTTTCTAAAAGGCCTCGGCGAGCAAGTGACCGCTGTGCATGAAAGGGTCGCAAAAGTGGAGAAGCGCTATAGTTCTAGAGGATCGAAGAGGAATGCAAGGACAGGCGGTAGAACACCAGGGGAAGGAAGCAAACTCCCCACTAAGAAACTCATTGATGATTTCGAGGATGTCCTAACAGATCAAACCAACCCTGACTGGAATGAGGAGGAGGACTCGCTCGAAAAGAAAGGGGGATCGCATGACAAGGTCGCCTCATCTGAGGGGAGATCGGTCAGTGTTTTTGACCGTCTCGGAAAGAAGTTAACTGAACATGACCTTCGTCTAAAATTGGAAAAGGTTAATGCGCCTCGACATGAAGAATCTAAGAACAGAAGCAGGGGCACACATCGACCATTGTCTCCTCGAGATCGCGAACGGTCATATCGTCGTGATGACAGACCCCCCTCTCCCCATAGAGAGCGTGAGCGGTCCCATCGTCGCGATGACAGACCCCCGTCTCATCGAGACCAAGAACGATCTCAATATCTCGAAGAGGATCGTAGAAAGAAGGATCGCAGGAATGACCAGGAGGAGTCCAGTGTCCCAAAAAAGACCCAGTCACATCATGGAAGTACTGGAGGTAAAAAGGAGGGTGACAAGGAGGTCAAGGTAGGAGACTATAAGCTGGAGGAGTTGAAAAAGGCCCTGGACGCGATGAACAATGAGAAAGGGATCTTTAGCACTATGGGCTCTTCATCGCCCTTTACTCATGAAATTCGGACTGCTCCGCTTCCTACAGTGTTTCGAGGCCATCAACATGATATGACCTATAATGGCGATACTGATCCAGCAGAGTTTGTGATTCGATTCAATAATGAGATGGATGTTTATCAGGTCTCATTACTAGCGAGGTGTAGACTATTTGCGGCCTCGCTGAGGGGAAGTGCTCAGCAGTGGTTTTCGAAGCTAGGGGCATTGATTGTCCTCGATTCTTGGGAACAATTCGTGGACATATTCATCAAACAGTTCTAGTCCTCAATGCTCTACGCACCCCCTGTGTCCACCTTGGCAAACATAAAACAGAAGGAAGGTGAAACCCTTCATGATTACTTCAAGAGGTTCAATGCTGAGGTGCCTCGCGTGCGAGGTGCAAATGACGAAGCTGTAAAAAATTTCCTCATCGCTGGAGTGAGGGAAGGTACCGAATTTTGGAAGAAGTTACAAGAACAAGCCCCTAGCACTCTTTCTGAATTGCACAAGGTCGCTGAGCCTTTCAAGCGTGTTGAGAAGTCACTCGCAGATTTGAAGAAGAATAATGAAAGGAGTAGCAGTTGGAGTAGGAACAGGGGGGTAAAAAGAAAGGACTCCAGAAGTCCAAGGTGAAGACGGGATCGAAGTCGAAGCCCCAGCCCAAAAAGGAGAGACCGCGATCCTTTGAGGCGATCCCCACCGAGAGCTCGCCCCGCGAGGGATGAAGACAAGTATATTCCTCTGGTCGCCCCAATTGATCACATTTATGCAGTCAATGAAAACAAGGGGGTATTCAGGAAGCCTACACCGATGGGTCCGAAGGGGACCGCAAACACTAGCAGTTATTGTGCCTTTCATGAACAAACAGGGCATGATACAACAACCTGCCGAGAGCTGAAACAGCAAGTGGATCAGTTAATTCGTGAGGGAAAGTTAACTGAGTGGGCAGTTCGCGAGGTGAAGAAGCATAATCCCAAGTCTGGCCTTGGGTATAATCAAGCCCCCCCACCTGAACAGAATCCAGTCATTAAGGAAAGGGAAACGCGAGGCGGAAGTATCCACGTAATAATTGGGGGACCCCTGATAGAATATATTTTTATATATATTTTAGATGATTTTATTCTCATATTTATTGTGTTTTGCATTGATTTGGATTTTTATTTAATAGATTTGATTGTTTTATTGTAGGAAATAAAGAATTCATGACTTGGAAGGATTTGGAGCAAAAAGAGCTATTTTGGAGATAAAATAGGAGAAAATTCGTATTATTGGGCTGCACGGGCTGCCTGCACTGTTTGGGCCATATCTTGAGTTCCAGAAGTCAGAATTTAACGATCTTACTGTCCACGCGAAGCTTGTGGAATTTTCTTTAATTCAGAGGTGGTCCAGTAAGCAAAATCCAACTGGAAGAGCCCGGAAACAGAGGAGAAAAAGAAGTGACGAATTTTACAAGAAAATCCTATTCAATTATGGATATCTTTTTGTAAATTGATTAGAATATTAAAAAAATACTTTTATTAGGAGATAGAGATCAGATTTTATGAGGAGGTTTTATTATAAAAACGTGGGAAGAGATAGATAGAGATATACGTATTTTTACAAAAGCTAGGGTTTTGGTTTTTCTCTCTCCATCTCTTCCTTTGTAAGCACTTGGTTTAATTTGGATCTTCATTGTTCTTCGTTAATACAAAGTTTGAGGTATTCTTTATTCTCTTGTTTTATTATTATATGTTTTACATGGCTTCTTTCATTATTCTTATTGCTTTTACTTCTACCATGAGTGAGTAGTTTAATTCTAGGGTATTAGGGGAAGCCATGTTTGCACCATGATTTGGGCTTAATTTGATTAGTGAATTGATGGGTAAAGAGTAATTCTAATTGATATGTGTTAATTCTTAATTTGTGTAATTGCGCAATATCATAGATTAATTGATTGCAATAGGAGTAATAGATCGAAATATTTTACTACTAGAGGCTTACATACAATTAGCGGAATTGAAGGTGAGTGTGAAAACATCATCGGATTTCTGAGAGTGTTAAAACTTGGAAAAGTTTAACCATTGCTCTAATTATTTTATCCCATTGATAAGCTATACCTTTGTTATTTGTTTGGTGTAAACATGGTGAACCTGAATTGCCCTAGATCCCTTAATTAATTGAATTAAAACCTTGTTAAATTTGCTTTAGTAGTTAACAAAATTCTCAACTAATCGTTTGTGACTAGAAACAATTGATAACCATTGAATTGAATTTGAAACTGTCTCCTTGAGGATTCGACCCGTATTTGCTAGTATCTACTACAATTGATACCGTGCGCTTGCGGTTAGACATAATTTTACACATCAAGTTTTTGGCGCCGCTGTCGGGGAGACGCCTAGTTTCTATAATTTTAGTTTGATTGTTTAGATTGTTTCTCTTGTCTCTTTGGAACTCTTGTTCCATTTGAGACCGATCTTACTGCTTTTCCTTGTTTAGTTGTTGATGCCCAGGACCAGGTCTCAAACGAAAGAAGATCAAGCGGAAGAGGATACAACTCCTCTTAGTCCAGATTCTAAACTTTCTTGTTAACAATACATAGATCTACAAAGGAAAGAGAAGCAGCAAGAGACACCTGAACCAAAGATTGAGATGGCGGACCTTCCCAAATCTTTGAAGAACTACTCACAGCCCTCTCCGAGTGGGGTACCTACTGGCCTTGTTATGCCAGCAATTCAAGCAGCAAATTTCGAGATCAAGCCTGCTCTGCTTACGATGATCCAACAGAATCAATTTGCTGGGCTTGCCTCCGAAGACCCTACAAATCATCTGCAACGGTTTCAACAGCTCTGTTCTACAATTAAACATCAGGGAGTCACTCCAGACCAGTTGAAAGTCATGTTGTTCGGTTTCTCTCTTCGTGACAAAGCTCAAAAATGGTTGAATGATATTGACCTGACTGAGTGGGATAAGATTGCTCAGGCTTTCTTAACTGAGTTCTTCCCTCCTAACAGAACCGACGATTTGATCGACAAGATGATGGGTTTTAAGCAAGATTATGGTGAATCTCTACGGGATGCTTGGGATAGATTTAAGGATTATCAACGTGCATGCCCTCACCATGGTCTTGAGAAGTGGTTTCTGCTTAAACGCTTCTACAATGGTCTTGATCCGGAAACAAAAGGGATGGTTGATAATGCTGCGGGTGGTGTGTTTTTAGACAAAGGAGTTGATGATGCACATGCTTTTCTCTCAAATTTGGTTGCCAATCACTTCAGTAATCCGAGAGCAGCCAAGAAAGGGGGTAAACTCGAAGTGGATGCCTATTCTTTATTATCATCTCAACTCGCTGCATTGACTCAGGAGATCCACTCATTGAAGACATCTCAGCCCTCTACACAACCTATGAGTATCAATGCACTGTCATCAATGGCTCCATTGAATAATCCAGTTTGTGAAGTCTGTGGCATCCAAGGCCACTATGGTAACGATTGCCAATACAATGCTCAAAATTCACAACATTTTCAGATGGAGCAAGCAAATGTTTTCCAACAGAGGCAGCAGTACAATCCGTACTCCAACACTTATAATCCTGGTTGGAAAGATCATCCGAATTTCTCATATAGGAACAATAATGCTCAGAATACAAATGTTCCTAATCAGCAGCAATATCAGCAGTCGTACCAGCCTCCTCCACAGCAACAGTATAGGCCTCCGCAAGGACCTATGAATCCCCCTGGATTCCAAAGGCCTCCTCAGAATTATGCTCCTCAAGCAAATCAAGCTGCACAGGCTGATAATCAAGGTGATATGATGAAGATAATGTTACAAATGCAAACAAAGATGAACCAGATGGAGATACATAATAAGATGCTGGAAACTCAGATTGCTCAAATGGCTAGTTCTTCGTCTACAAGGCAACAAGGCTCTCTACCAGCCCAACCAACTCAGCCCAAGGAAAATGTGAATGCCATTGCTCTTAGGAGTGGTCGTACATATGATGCTCCTCCAATGCCTACTGATGATGTTCCTACAGAGAAAGAAAAAGAGAATTCTGAGGAAGACAAGGTAGAGAAAGTTGTTGAAGATGCAAGCGAAGGTGAAACTGAGGAAAGCAAGAAAAAGGACAAGGAAAAGACTGCAGTTGCTCCTCCACCATTTGTGCCAAAGCTCCCATTCCCTAGCAGGATGAACAGAACTAAGGTGGACCAGCAGTTTGGTAAGTTCATGACACTTGTCAAGAATCTTGAGGTAACAGTTCCTTTCACTGATTTAATTTCTCAAGTTCCATCATATGCAAAGTTTCTTAAGGATATTCTCACTAAGAAAAGGTCTTTTGGTGAGGTGGAGACAGTAGCTTTTACTGAAGAGTGCAGTGCTGTTTTACTAAATAAGTCTCCACCTAAGCTTAAAGATCCTGGTAGTTTTTCGATCCCGTGTCATTTAGGTGCATTGTTCATTGATAAAGCTTTATGTGATTTAGGCGCTAGCGTCTCAGTCATGCCTCTCTCGGTTTTTCAAAAACTAAATATGGGAGAATTAAAATGTACACAGATGACTTTGCAAATGGCAGACCGTTCAATAAAATATCCCCTTGGAATTTTAGAGGATGTGCCTATTAGGGTTGGAAAATTCTATATTCCTGTAGACTTTGTAGTTCTAGATATGGAAGAGGACAGCCAAATACCTATTATTTTAGGTAGACCATTTCTTTGTACTGCAGGTGCTGTTATTGATGTTAAAAGTGGGACTCTCACATTGAGCGTTGGTGATGATAAAATTACTTTTACTCTAACCTCTGCTCTTAAATCCCCTTTGCTTGAGAATACTTGTTGCAGGATCGATGTTATAGATGGAATTGTCCGAGATGATACGCCTCAGATTCTATTGAATGATGCATTGGAAGCAGTGCTCATGCTTGAAGCTTCAGAAGGAGGACATGCTGAAGTCGATTCATTGATTCTTGAGTTGGATGGTATAGCTGTTCCGAATTGTGAGGTAACCAACACTGACACATCTTGTGGTCAACCTCAGCCGATAGAGTCGGAGAAGCACCTTAGAGGTGTGAAGAAGAAAAAGAAGAAGATTTGGTCGTTGGTTAGTAAAATCAGGTTCAAGTCTAGAGATTTGTGGAAAGCAAGCAACCAAGATGTCAACGTTCGTAGGAATGGTCTTTCTGTTGCGGACGGGTCAGTTATTCTTTTGAAACCGCCATGAGTTGAGGAAGTAACGTCAAGCTATTGACGTTAAAGAAGCGCTTCGTGGGAGGCAACCCACGCATTAGTGAAAAAAAAAATTTTGTTGAGTGTTGTACTCTTAAAAAAAAATGAGTGTTGTGAAAAAAAAAAGAAAGAAAAAAAAAGTGTGTGAAAAAAAAATTGAGAGTTGTATTCAAAAAAAAAAAAAAAAGAAATACCTGTAACGCAGGCTGCGCCTGCGTTACTGCCTGAATCGCTGGCTGCCCCCCTGTAACGCAGGCTGCGCCTGCGTTACTGTCCCCCGCGCGCCCTGCGCCCCTGAAACGCAGCCTGCGGCTGCGTTACACCCTTCTGCCCAGAATTTTTTTTATTTTTCCCCGAAAATTGTTGTTTTGCATCATAAAAACCCACCCAAACCTATTCTAACTCAAATTCTTTCAAACCCTAATTCTTATATCTATCCTACATCAATTCTAAACTTCCCAAATCTCTCCTACACTCTAATTTTTTTTTTATCAAATCTCTCCATCATCTTATATATATATACACACCTTTCCATACAAATCCAATTCCTCTTCTATTTTCTTTAAATCTCCAAAAATTCAATTCTAAAGAGGAATTAATTGCAAGTTCACCTCTCCAATTCGTAGTGGGTTTATTTCTTCTCTCCAAATTTATTTTAATTGCGAATTTGTGTTCTTGTAAATTGGGATTTATATTATTCTTGATATATTGGGGTATTTTTGGTGTGATATTGCTTGGTAATTTTTGGTGGAGCTTCTTATGAGTTGGGTATTGATTATTTTGGCTCGTAAGCATGGGAGAGATAGTGCTAATATTGGGAAATTTTCATTTTCGACGGTGGAGGTTAAATTTAATCGGTTAATGTGAGACTAATTGCTAAGGAAAGGGGATTTTTGCGAGAAAAAATTTGTTGGGTTGGTTCATATGATTAGTGGGTGGCTCATAAGCGAATGAGGGGTGATTTTCACATCCGACAACTTGATTCCAGGGGAGTTTTCTTTCTTTTCTTTTTAGTGTAGTTTTATTTTGTTTTTAGTTGTAGTTTTGTATCTTGTTCATTAGTTCATTGGGGACAATGAACCGCTTAAGTGTGGGGAAGGGTTCTCAATGTTAAGAGAAATTTTAAAAAAAATAAAAAAATTGAAAATTGAAAAATACCAAAAATAATTCTAACCATGT
This sequence comes from Saposhnikovia divaricata, assembly GCA_036435485.1. Classification (NCBI taxonomy): domain Eukaryota; kingdom Viridiplantae; phylum Streptophyta; class Magnoliopsida; order Apiales; family Apiaceae; genus Saposhnikovia; species Saposhnikovia divaricata. The sequence continues at coordinate 58,719,619 of CM071595.1, read as the reverse complement.
AATTTGATTAGTTGTTGTATTTTGCTTGATACACCCATGCATGCGTAGGAATCTTGAGTTTATGGATGCTTTTGTATGAGAAGTGACGTGCTTTGTTCTTGTGCACACACTTTCACTAGCAAGTTGAAACTGGTAGACTTAATTGGATGTAGTAAGTGATTAGAATGACATGAATATGTGCAAGATGACTTGGTTTCCATGCTTTGAGTACAAGTAGGTGCGTTAAAGAGTCTTGTTACCTGGGATTGATTATGTTTTGTCACACCAAGTGAGTTTTGAGCCTATATGCATATCTTTTGCATGATTTTTCGTTTGCTTGAGTGTCCACATGTTGTTTACATTGCTAGCACTTACTTAAGATCTTTCTTGAAATGCATGACATTACTTGATGATGAGATGATAAAGGCACTTAGGTTTAACCTCGTATTTCCCATATTTCCACACCTTTTAAAACATGATCAATTAGTTAACCTGTTGAGCTTAATCCTATTCTTTCGGTGACACACCACATTACTTGCCATTATCCTTTTTATTCTATTGGCCTTACATTAAATTTGAACCTAATTGTCAAAGGCTAGTATTGTGCTTAAGGGAGTAATAAGGTGTTCATAAAAGGGGGGTTATTGAAAAATCCAAGTGTGGGGAAGTATTTGTGGTTTTAATAGAAAGGGAATTGAATAATGATTATTGTTGGGTACTAGCTTTTGACATTTAACCTGTTTTAGCTTTACTTGACATACCTGGTCCCTAGCCCACGTTACAACCCGGATAAAGACCTTTTGATTGTCATCAGTGATGTATGTTGTGTTGAAAGTGAGATTGATTGCGAGTGTCAAGTTGTGTTTATGATTTTGTTGGAATTGAGTGATACACTTAACCTTGTTCTTGAGTGAATATTCGTTTTTGAGTGAAAGGTGAGTTATTACTTGTTTTGGCATAGGAGATCCCAGGCTTAGACTTAAAGATGTGTTTCTTGTGGGCTTAGCATGATTACCAACGATTTTTACACTTGACATGAATTTTTATGACCTTCTGCATGTTGGTTGAGTAAACTACGTGAATACTTGCACTTTTGACACCAAGACATCGTATGTTTACTTTGATTCTTAAGTTGATGTGGCATGAGAGGACTTGTGTGTGTGGTGTTGTGTTAGCATTGATCTTTTGCATGGTTAGATGAATTTTGTGGGTACATTCACTATAAACCCTCACGAGACAACACTCGTCCTACTAGGGCTGCCTAGGGGTTTAACGGCTTGTTGCATATGCTCAATGCAATTATTCACTATAAACCCTCACGAGACAACTCGATTGTTTGTCGTTTATTATTTAATTTATAATTTGTTCATGCAATTATTTTCAATATTTAGTACCGACTTCGAGTTAAGTATTTTTTACTTATTTTTTGTTTTTGAAATAGAAATTTCTATTGTGATTTTCAGATTTTCGTATAAGATATAAAATTTCTGTTTTGAATGGTATAAAATATAAGTATTTGCATATTAGAACTCATTCTCAACGTTTTGAATTTGTTCGTAATTTATGCTATAGTTCTGAAACTAGTCTTAAATATCCTTAGTAAATGCACAAGTATGCAATTTTAGATACCTATAAAGAACGCGTGATTATTAAACTTTAGATGTTGATCACTGGCAAAGTGTGACTAATAAGAATAAGAATAAAATGCCGGTCACTGATAAAGTGTGACCGTAGATCAATATTGTGGTATTATAAGATTTATGTTCTATCTTAAATTATTTTTCCATTCTATTTTAAATTCTGGTTTTGCAAAATATAAACTTTGGGATGGATTTGTTTTCGAAAATGTTTTGCAAATTTATATTTGATTTTGAAAATTATTTTATTGAAACGCCAGTTGATTTTTAAGAATATGTGTTAGTCAATTTGTACTCATTCGTTTCTAATATTTCAGGTTATTGAGTTTTGGATCGAATAAGGATGTGAACTTCTGGATTTTGTGTTACATGATTTACTGCAATTGTTGGATTAGAGTTGTCGCATTATTAGATTATTTCTTGTTATTAAATATTGAACTAGTGGAGCTATGTTTCCTTTTTTTTTTTTTTGACAAACAAAGAAATTTTATTAACTAGAAAACTTAGCCGGAATAAACCCCCGACTATCAATACAACCAGGTTGGAAAACAATTAAACAAACTAAACAATTAGCCGCATTGTTTCCTGATCGTTTTACAAGCTGAATATTTAAAATATTCTTGACAGAAAAAATGATTACAATAGAATCTCGAACAATCCAAGCGACACCAACATCGCTGAAAAAAGCAGCATCACAATTGACCTTCACACATAAAAAATCGGTGATAGTCCAGTGTTCAGACCCTTGAACAATCTTTCGTTATGAAAGGTGAGCTCTTGCGACATTCACTACTGTTCCAGCTACGATACGGGCTTCCCAGATTTTCCAAGACACCATGGAAATCATTCCCAACACACTGAAAACTAAAATAACTGCAAATAACATGACGGCTAACAATTGCACACAGAGCGATACCATGCCAAAAGGCAAGACGAAAACCCAAAAAAATAAAAACCTCGGAATGACACCAAATGTTGGTATGATGTTAAGCCGGAGATTTAGAGTCTAAGGATGATTTTTATTTGAATATTCGAGCTAAAGACCTATGCAAATCTGATAAAGCTCAAATAGGTTTTATTGAATGAAAATGAATGAAAAACAAGAAAGAGGGGTTAGACGAGAAGATGGAGGGTCGAAAGTGGGTTGAAGGAAGAATGGATGATTGAATTGATAGAGGAAGGTTGTAGCTATGTATCTAATTTTATCTTTTTGAATTATCGAATTTGATCGTTGTTTTGATTTTCGTTAATTTTGATTTATGTGAATAAAGAATATTCATTATTTAAGTTTTGTACTATGTATTATAAATTGAGAAATGCTAGAGTTAACAAAAATATTCCCAAAATCATTCCCAAATAATAAGTTGTCATTATACTATTGATTGTTATTTACATTAATGAGATGAACCCATCGTGTATACATATGAATCTACAAATAAAAATAAGATATGTGACATCCGGGAACAAATTCGAGATCCGTTTCAGGATACGTAGCATTGCTCTTATAAATTAGTGGACAACTATTATTTAAGTTTGGACAAGATTTTGCATTAATTTGATCATTAGATAATTCATTTTTAGATTTGGTATCCATATTACATTTGGAAAAGATCCAAATTCTTTATATGACTCCTGATTAATTAAAGAAAGTTTATATATAAATTTAAATATTATTAATATATTCTTTTCCTGAGATACTCATAAAATATATTCTATATTTGATTGGGCCCGTAGGGCTAATTAAAAAATTCTATTTTTACTAAAATGCCCACACCATATTTGTATATAAATTCCATGTATCTCAGGAAATTTACCTGAGATATATCTCAGACTCCCCAATATCTTTAATATTTATGTTAAGGTAATGAAAAATTTGAATAAACATTTTATTCAGATCCTTAAACTAGTCCTCTCAAACATAAACTCAACAACTTTACTTACATATAAGCTTACAAGTTCTCCCAAGCATAAACTAAACGATAAGGCTGTCAAACGGATATTTCGGATACAAATCTGCCTATATCCGAATCCGAAATCCGAAATCACTATCCGAATCCGTATCCGAATCCGACGGATATTAGAAAATTATATCCAAATTCGAATTCGACGGATATTATCCGGATACGGATAATATCCGAATTCGAATATCCGAATTTTGAGATTTTTTAAAAAATCCGAATATTTCCGACAATCCAAAAATCTGAATATCCGAATATCTGAATCATTTAAAAAATTAAAAAATAACAATTATTTACTTATTAATAAACTAAATAATTAAATATCTTTACTTATTAATGAATTAAACAATTCATTAATTATTAATTAAATTATTAAATTATTAATTATTTAATATCCTTACTTATTTATGAATTAAATAATTAAATTTTAATAAATAAATAATATAAATATTAAATTATTAATTATATGTTATATATTCTAAAAAGTAAATATAAATATATATATATATATATATATATATATATATATATATATATATATATATATATTGAATTCGTGGTTAATGATTAAGCCCAAAAGGACAGCCCAAACCGGGGACGCCCGGTATAAGCTTGTTTATAACAGGGGCCTGACCCACAAACCGGGAACGTTCTAGAAACTGGGAACGTTCTAGAATATCCTAGGGATATTGTGTAGCCTCCAAGGCACCTAATTCAACATGGAAACTAATTCCTATAAGGAAGGAGTCCGAACCTTCCTCAATAACGATGACTTGTCCACCAAGTCTCCAAACCCTACTACGATTCTAAAGGCCCCTACAGCCTATATAAAGGGCCAGACCCCTCATCTCAGAACTACGTTTTTCGGCTTGATTCTCACCTTTGAGATACATAGGCATCTTGTGAAGACCCGAATTAGGTCACGGTAACACAAGCACAACCATTAAAGCACGTAGCTCACGAACCCTAGCCGTAATTCGATAACCCTACTTTTTATTCCACAACATTTGGCACCGTCTGTGGGACGACAACGTCAACCATGGTTCAAACACGAAGGACACCAGTCTCAACCGAGGCTACCACCGTCACCTCTGTTCCACTAGTCGTTACTAAACAAGGGCATGTACCCCCATCAACGGAGACAACCACTCAGCCTCAAGTTTCTCAACCCGTAGGGACGGATTTCCATGTTGAGAGAACCTTACCAGTGGACGTCCACCAGGGATGGGAGACTAATCAGCTTCAGATGGTGGTCTCACCATTAAATAGCCGTCCCCCACTCTCAGGAGTTCAGATCTCCACCGCTACACTACCCGTGAATACTGATCCATTATACGGATTGCCTAACTACCCTCCACATCGAAGGGATCCTGGATCAAGTGGTCACACTCTACAGATACCTGAGTCATATCAGCCTCCCTATATTAGGGGTTTAGCCCCTCCTGAGCAAGATTATTATGATTACTCCGGACCTTACACTGATGATTCCTCGTCTGAGGACGATGATCGTGATGAAGCCCCGAGGAGGAGACGTGCAAGCAAGGAGCCAATAGGAAGGACTCGAAGAATCCATGATGGACCTCCTCAAACAGCTGCTGAGCGGATCAAGGCTCATGAGGCTGAGATCCAAAGGTTGAAGGACGACATAGCCAGGGAGCAAGCAAGACAGAATCAGAATAGGCCCCCTCCAACTTTGAGGGAGATTCCCTTCATTGATTTGGAAAGATTTTCAAGGAGACAAAGAAGGGCTGATGCCCCAACTGGAGGAGTTACAAGGGTGGAAACCCCCAGGGGTGATCCCAAAGATCTGATGCCACTCGGAGACTGTAAGAACCCCAAATTTTGGATATAATTAAAACTTTTTATTAAGTAATGATAAAATGAGGAACAATGATTCCGACAACAAGATCACCAGCTCTAATGAATGGTGGTTTCAAAGAACAATGATTGTAATGAATGGATATTGCTTTGGACAATGATCCTGATGCATTGGTATATTGTCAGAATAGAGTAATTCGATGGTTGAGGACCTAAATAAGAATAATCTACCATCCAGGAAGGAGCTAATGGATCCTTGAAGGGAAATGAGTACGTGCATAGTGTTCCCCATACGTGCATAGTATTTTCCGTACGTGCATAGTGTTTCCTGTACGTGCATAGTAATTTGGTGGATGAATAGTGATTTTGTAAGTTGGAAAACTTTTCACTCCACCCTATGTACGGGACGTGATATGGATATTTCGAAGTCATATTAGTAATACGCGGAGGAAATAAGTGAATGCAGAGACGATCGGAATTCAGAAATTCCAAATTCTATTCGGTATAATATATGACCGGACAGTGGACTAAATATTATTATAATCCAAGAACTGAGATATTAACTTTGAGGATTTGATATTTTGGGATGTTATTATATTTGATTTAAGAATGAAGGTAGGAAACCACTGAGGAGTGGTTATGGCTACAATGTAATAATTGATATTTGGAAAGAATGAATGGAATTCGACTTTATTATTTCTATGTCTTGAAGAATGCTAAAGGGTAACAACATAGGTAAGAATAATCTATCTTCTAATGGAATAAGATATGGCAATTTCAAGCAGGAGAATATTCTCATGTCATCCAGATCGGTAACGATTAATCCAGTAGTTCCGTAAAAAGGTTAAGGAACGATCGAAAGAGAATACGGACAATTATACAACCCTAAGAGAACAAGTAAAGAATACAGAATGAATAGTGTTTTGGTGGGAGTATATAATAATATGAGACGACACTATATAGAAATATTCGGAACGGATTTCCGAGTTCGTATTAGTGATCCAGGGGGAAAATAAGTGTATGTAAAAGCTGTCGGATTCTGAAAAACCGCACTTTTATTTTCTCCGAGAGTTCCCTGGACACTGATAGCCTTAAGTATTTAACGAATGGATTTAAGGAATATAAATTGGAAAGTTAGAATGAAAGATGGAGAATGAAAGTATTATTATTAAAGAGGATTCCCGGTAAACCCTAATTAGAAATCCGTGAAATATTCTCACGAACGATCAATCGAAACGGGCAATAACCGGACACAGAAACAAGCAGAGGAAGCAAGAGTCTTGTGTAAGCTACAAGAATAAATATCTAGCAACCAAGTGGCTTAAAGTAACTAGCATACTTGGAGATGGAAGTAGTACTTAGATATCAAACCAATACTTAGCATGAAAACCATTCAAAATGCAACACATGTCTCTTGATTGCATCATGGATGACCTAGGCACTTTAATAAAGCTACTTTAGCAAGATATTATCCAAGGCAACACAATAATACAAGGAAAAGATCAAGAACAAGCAAGCAACTCTCTCCCCCTCCAAAACATTCCATTCGATTTCCTCCCTAAATTCCAAATCCAAAGTCCAAGCTTCCACCATTGTTTGATCTCCAAATTTTTATGGTAAGTCCTATAATTCATAAAAGTGATACCCTAGAAATCTTGGCTTCAAACTCCATGTTTTCCATTTTCAAATAAATCATCCAAGCCTAGGGTGAATAGTGATTTTAAGAAACTAACTTTGATTTCTTGTTTTGTTTGGATGATCCAAGCTTTGTTAAGGTAATCTAAGGACTAGACAAGGCTTACCAAGTGTTATTCACTCTCCAAGGAAGGTAACAAGCTCCAAAAACCCTTGGTACCATTTTGAGATTTTATGAGTTTTATGGATGATTTAGTGTTAGTATGCTATGTCATGCTTAGATCTATGTTATTAGTTGATTATGGTTGTTGTTTGGATTGTGATCCATGAGATGGTTGAGATGAGTTGTTGATAGACTAGTCATGATGATTATCATGCGTTTGTGTGGTTGGATTGATCTTTGTTAGATCGAGATAAAGTGTAAAAACTTTGGAAAACGCGTAAACATAGCCGTTATAATGCCCGATTTTACAATATCATGTTTTGTATGCCATTTTTCACATCAAGACCCTACTGACCAGAAACTTTTCTGCCATTTTAGGATAGCTTATGTTATAAGCTTCGTTTTGATATAAAGATCACGTGAAACGGACTTACGGTTTAGGAGTTACGGCCGGTTTACTAAAAGTATTTCGAAACCGTAACCGAGAATTCGTAACTGAATTTGAACCCTCGTAAAATATGTAAAGTCATGGCGAATCTTGGTAAATAAATACTAGAGGTAAAAAGGAAGGTGTGAAAGAAAACCGTATGTCAAAAGGATCATTTTTCGATTTATTAAAAATGTTCGAGTCGAGGTTAAACGCGAACGAACCCCTAAAAGACGACTCTTTTATAACTTCGGTAAAACACTTAGAAAACGGGCGATAAAACTCGGAGTATAATATTGGTTCGTAACGATCAACCTTAGAACTCATATGACTTAAGTATGTCCCAAGTATAAGTGCAGTGACATGTCGTATTAACGAACGAATGTCGGGTCGGATCAGTGAGAAAAAGTAATCCACTAAAAGGGGTATAACGAGATAACTCGAGAACGTGTTTCGAATTAAGTATAACTTAACTTTTAATATGTTAAGTGATTAATCCCGAATGCCTTGGCTATTTATAGATCACCAAGCTGAACCGGGACCCGCTACCACTACCCCTTACCGTACTCGACTACCAGGCAAGTTTCAATTCCCTTCTTTTAGGCTGTTGTTGTGAATGAATAAATATATATATATGATTTCTGATATACATATGCCATTGCATGCATGCCTACTTTCAAGTTGAATTGATATACTTGTTCCCTGAATGTTATTGTTGGCTTATAAGCTAGATAGTTATATATCAGTTATAAGCCGGTTATTGTAAGACCCTCATAGAAGGGCGTATACATCTTATTAATCAAAAATAGACCGGGAGTCAATATTCCTTGATATATCGAGATTACCTCGGAGGAAAATATTTAAGTAAATATTTTCTATTATTTGGGCGACGAATATTATTTGAATATTCGTTCGAGACTAATTATTTTAACGATCCTTACTTCAAATAATTATTTGAACGTAACTATTCAACGAATAATATTTCTCAATATTCATTCAGAGTCGAATTGATTATCGACTATAATTTCGAATATTCTTCTAAAGATGAGACTATTAAATGAATATTATTTGGATATTCTTTTAGAATATTATTTTATTAAATAAATATTACTTTTGAATATTCATTTAAGATATTAAATACTGGATGGATATTATTTTAATATTCATCTGAAGCTTGATTTAATTATCGAATATTATCTCGAATATTCCTTAAGGCTTGGATTACTAAATGAATATTACTTGATATTCATTTAGGATATTATTCATTAAATGAATATTACTTTTGAATATTCATTTAAATTCCTAATTAATTATGAATATTACCTTAAATATTCTTTTCAGGTCTTATTAATTAATGAATATTGTTTTGAATATTCATTTAAATATTTATTTATTCAATAAATATTCTCCTGATATTTCTTCAGGGATTATTTTGAGAAATACTCTGATTAAAGATATTCTTTCATATTCCCAAATATTCTTTAAATATTTTAACTCATTAAATATTCTCTGAATATTTATTCCATACTTAGAATAATCTCGATAAGGTTTATCTTCTTCGATTATTACAGAAAATATCTCGGAGTCATATTATTATTAATCTTATATCAAGAAAGGTTCTCAGACATCATTCTTCTTTGAGTCTATCTCCTTAATAATAAGGGAACCTTACTTGGAAAATGTTATTTATCTTGTCGACTTCCCGGTCATAAAGTATTCCCTTCACCCGCAACTCGGGTGCTGTTGACTTATTAAGTCGTTGCTTACCTTCTCATCTTTCGAGGGGTAAGATTACTGGAACAAGTTGATATCCGTTACCAAGTAATAGCTTGGGAGTTATTGGTAAATTTTTCTTTCCAACAAGATACGACTACTTTGTGGAGTCTTATCAACAAGTATTATACTTGGGGAAAGGGGGACGAACGTTACATTCAGAATCATGAATTCTATTTGAACTAGGAGTCGTGTAAGAGGCCGAGTAGCGCCGGTCCATCCCCTTTGGCCCAACCGTTGGCCGGGGAGAGCTAGTAAGGCGGTATACAAGTAAAGCCGTCAGTTCTTCCTTCTACCGGTAGTAAATCTAAATTGAGCTGTACGATCTCGACTGATCATCAAGATTGGAACAGCGGGCGCGGTGAATACTCCATCATTGGTTCATCATCCAAATTTATTTATTTCCTGCAACATGATTACTGTTGGCAGAGTTAGAAAAGGGTCATAACTGGAATTGCAAACTTTTCTTGCAAGTTCCTCTTCTTAATAACAATAAGAATATCTCGCTTACTTTGATGTAGCAGATATTTCTACAAACAAATGCTTTAAGTTACCTTGTAACTTCAACGTTCATATTATACTGGCATCATTTCCGTAAATGCATGGCATATGGTTTGAAAGATACTTTTGAACTGTTATACATTTTCGTTCAGTTATATATTATTGTTGGTGGGCTATTGCTCACCCTTGCTTTATTATTATATCACAACAACAGCTAGACCAGATGACTCGCACAAGGCGCACTCGACGCGGGCGAGGACGATGAGACTACCAGAGCTGAAGAAGAAGCTATTGGTAGGGTATATTTATTCTTTCAGTACCAAGAATATGGTCTAGTATGACTTATGTAAATGGATGGCAAAGAGTATGTATTATATTGAAATTCTTTTGGATTGTAAGAACTCATAATGTGATTAATAAAAATTTGATTGATACTCTGATTTCATCTCTGGGACTATAACGGGTGTGTTTTATATTGTTGTGTTGGGTTATAGAGACGTAATTTATTTTATGATTAAGGAAAGTTCAATTGTTGTGGACAGAATTGGAAACCGTAACCACCGGATCCCGGACCCCGGATCTGGGGGTGTTACAGAAGTGGTATCAGAGCGTACTTTATAAACCCCAGAGATGAGGTGACGTTAAAACAATAAATTCAATAAGATAATAAGAACTCTTGCCAAGTTCATAGTCGGACTACTTAATGTAGTGATGACATATAAAACCCTTATGGGAACTCGTAAGTATAATGATAGTAACTTAGCTCGATATCGTATCGATGAGTAAGGCGACTGACCTTGAGGCATACGAGCAACAGCGCGATGATGCTTTATATGCCGAAGATCAGCGGGTAATTCGATGGAGTACCCTACTGGAGACCCGGAAGAGGTTCCAGCAGATAAGGAAAATCCTGTTAGGATAAGGAGCTTACCCATGGGTAATGAGGGTCGCAGCCAGAATGACTGTGATGATTAAGATATGGTGCTCAGAAAAGTGAGTATAAAGAACCGAGATATTATTAAGAGATCTGAAGAGGCATGTTGAATTCATAGCCGGACTACCAGATGTAGTACCAGCAAGAAAGAAGGATTGGAAGAATTACTTGAGATCTTATACGGAAATAGATGAGAATCCATAGAGATTTTCATCTTAACAAAGAAAGAGCTAGAGGGATGTATGATTATCAAAGACATCGATTTAGGGCGAGGAGCAGAGTCCCTAGGAATAGTTGAGAAGGAGGCAGTAAGTGCCATATCATTTGATAAATGAATTAGTATGAATATGGTCAGTAATAATTCGCCATGAGAAGGTAGGTGTCGTAGGTTGTAAATTATGGAACCAAATTGAGGTTAATAAGGTGGTTTTATTAAGGAAAATGTTCATTTTATGAATGAATCATTTAGAAAGTAAAGACATTGGGAAGTGATAGCATGATTGGGTAAAGTTATATAAGGAAGTAGTAAGCAAGACAATGATCTCAGAACCTACTGGAAGATAAGACCAGTGAGTCAAGATGAACTCGTAATGAGACTACTGCCAGAGACTGAGTATAGAGTTAATTCAACTCAGTTAAATGATGAACCAGAAACGTTAGATGCATGTGATTCAGAGGAATATTAAATTCCTTCTTCTCTTTGAATGGATTATAGTAGTTACCTTAAGTTTACTCCGACACGGAATTATAATAGATCAAGTAATACGATCAGCAGTTAAAGAGAAAAATGTGAGAAAATCTTCCTGGAGCTAAAAGGTGAAATTGGTAATGACCAAGAGCTGGCATTGCTTAATGGAAAAAGGAGACTTTGTGCTTCCAATGACGCTTCGCATAAAGGGTTAGGTAGACCGACAGTTGGTAGTATTGAATATCAGGACGTTGTGACAGGTTTCAGTTTGAGACTATTGATTCCCTTCTAAGGGATGGATATAATTGATTCCTCTCCAGTGGGTAAACTTCCAATCCGATGATGATTATTTCGTTAACTATGACTGCTTATGATGCCACCTGCTTGGAGGTTCATAGAACTATTCTTCAGGTTTCGAAACTGGTCTCCTTAATGTTACCAGTAGGTGGGTAGATTGATCAAAATTTCCCTGAGTCTGGAAAGGAATTCGGTGAATTTTGGCAAACCTTGTCTTTCTGATTATCAGAGAATGTCATGGAAGAGAGTAAAAATTGGAGCAAACCCTGTGATTTGGGTAAGGATGCTGTAAAATGGGTTAGTAAACGGACCCTGAGCATTACAATCGACGGTAGTGATAAAATGATGAAGTGAGATTGGACGAAAATAGGAAATGTAAGTAAGAAACCAGCCGGACTGAGAAATTCCAGGATTGACTTAAATGAAAAGGCTGTTATGCCAGGAATGGTAAGCTTGTGTGGCACGCAGGATTGATAAGAATAGTTGAAAAGATAAAAGTGGAGGAAAGGTGACCGGAGACGGTGCCGAGTAGTCGATTAAGACTTATATGGAGTAAAGTTTTGGAAAGGTAGAAAGGTATCAAAGAAGAAGGCACTATTCCGGCAATTGCTAGAAAAGTAATGCTATTAGCCAACCCCTAAAATCATATATTTTTATGTGTGGCCAGTTGAGGCCAAGTCACAACGGACTATAAAGTGACTAGACCAGCAATGAAAAGACAAAGCAGGGTTGCTTCTAAGAAAGCACCGACTGCAAGGGCTTCTGATATAAAGGAAACATTAATGAGATCGTTTGAATCTTCTGCCGAAAAACCCATGTTTTGATTGGGAATTCACTAGACCTTTTTGGGATGGGGTCACCCGTACTAAAGTGACTCATGTGTATATGGTTGTCCAAGATTTCGAGTAAAATGGAAGTATAGTGACTTGAGATGTATGATGTTAGGGTATCATGAATACCATGAATATATTATGACGGAGGAAAGTAAACAATGAAGGTATATGAAGAGGGTATAGAAAAGGTCAGAAATTGAACAATATGCTGTAGGAATTTTGTCTGAGGCAAGTACCTTTGCGAAGAACGATAAGCACTAAGAGATTCACGTTGAACTCGACCAATATCTTCCAGAACATCATTGCTACCATTAACAAGTTCGGTAAGAGAAGAGATTGGCATACGTTGCCTTTTTGGAAGGCCAAATAGGCTGACAACTATCTGAAAGAAGAGGGTGGCATTAAACCACCGATCGATTATCAAATGAGAATGATTTAAAAGAGACCTTTATTAAGGATACATGATCTGATTGCCAATTATAAGATGCAAGAATTCCTTGGCAGTTGAATTAAGGATAGGATATCCATAAATTAAGACAAACCCTGGGGAATGCACAAGGGGTGGCATTAACCCTAATAACGACATTATGACTTCAGATGATATGAGCTGGACTTGCTAAGGCAACAATGACCGGTAAGGATTATTAAAAAGAGTTCTGGAAAGAACATAGATAGAATTATTAGAGTATTGATCAATGACATTTTGATATACCCGGTACCCAGAAAATACCGGAGGAATGATAAGGATGGCCTACGAAACCTTACAAGGAAAAAGGGTAATATTCCGAACTTCAAAAATGGAAGTTTGGTAAGGAATGTATGACATCGTAACAATAATGCCAGATGAGGCATGTATGAAACCCAGAGGAAGTATGGGTTGAACCTATAAAGGTTGAGATTATCCTAAGATAAAGAAAGAACTAAAAAAAGAAGTATCCTAAGTAGGATTGGGAATAAACGTGATAAAGTTCCCATGGGTAGGTGGAAGCAATGACTTATGGAAATGACTGATAGTTATATTTTCTCCTTCAGCAGAGCTTAAGGGAGAATGCTTTAACCCAACAGTGATGGGAATGAGGTAGAAAAACTTGAGCTGGAATGTACCCAGAAAACATGGGTTACAAGAAATCATTATCATCAAGAAAGGCCAATGAGGTGGCCGACAATCCAAGTATAAAAGAATAATTACAAATGTTCATACCGAAGAAACAGGAGGATATTTGGAAGGACCTTGAAGGTCATATCGGAATGGAGGAATTTACATTCCTTCTGATGACTGTGCAAGAATTAACAGTAATAATAGTTTAAGTAAAGATTCGATTCCTGATGGAGTCTTAAGCATATTACGTACCTTAGAAGGTCCCGTTTTGAGGCAAACCAGGACCATGGTACAAAATTGATGAAGTAAACCGTTAAGTTTCCAGTCTTTTATGGAAGATGCATAAGTGATAGTTTCATCAACCGGAATTAGCTGCAATGCTTGAAACTCTTCTGCAATTCTATCTGCTTCACGTTATATCTACATCAAGTTCAGGAAATGTTCCTTATGGATGAGGAATAATGATTACTTTGTCTCCCTAAGGGATTTGAAACCCGTAGGGTTAGCTATTAACGCACTACGTAAACAACAAGCGATGGTGATTCTTCTAAGAAAGGAGATGACAACGTAAAGATAAAGAAAGTGTTGCTATTGATAAGCTAAATGGCATGTTGATGAATGACAAGCAAGTTTGTGTTAGTGTACTTCTGCACAAACAAGATAGAGAATATGAGGTTGATAATTCGTGATGCTAAACGTATTCCCGTAGAAAGAATTAATGAGACTTGGAGGGAAGGGCGGTTGAGCCCAAGACTTATTGGGCCACTTGAGAGTTTAAAGTGTTCGGATGGCGGTATTCGAGCCAGCCTTACCCCCAAAATTATGGCACGGTCATAACGGGTTTTCATGTGGCCAGGCTACGCCAGTAAAATGCAGATGTTCAACAGATGATAGGAGTACGAGCATGTAGATATGCGACCTGGTCTGACTTACGAAAGACAACCTATGGAAAACCACGGATAGAAAAGAACAAGTAATGAGAAACAAGGTTGGCAGAAGTAGATTATATGAATCTAAGTTAAAGGAATCGGGCCAGATTCATTTCGAAAAGTTTAAATTGAAATAACGTGATGATTATAGAATAAATGAGACGGAATACCTATAAGGAGGTACCAAGTGCAAAAAGGTGTCTCAATAAAGAGGTGAAGGTGAAAGTAAATAATAGAAATTAGTAAGAATCAGCTAATAAGAAGGATGTGATTGATAACGAAAAGGCTGGGGAAGCAACTATGGAATGAGAAGCAAGGAATGTTATGAATGGGTTTTCTAATGAATTCTCAGGATGACAACCTGATAGTGTCAATATTATAGTTATGAAAAAGCTAGTAACATGTTATGGGATGTCAGTAATAATGATGTCAAGTGAGAAATCTAAGATTTAACCTGAAAGGTTGAAGGATTTCCCGAATGTGAGTATCGCTAAGATTGAACAAGAGTATTTATCCATAGAATAATGTACAAAGCAGCAAGATATGTTGACACGTGAGATTGCGATCAAATAGTATTGGATATAATTATGATTAATTTCTTCTTTGATAAACCTCTATAGTTCAGAGGTAAATTCTTAGTATGATATTCTACAATCATGAAAGCTTTCTATAATCCTTTAGAACTCTTTTCTCTTCTTCTCTCTTATTCATCTTCTTTATGAATTGAGAAGAACAACCCTTTTAGGAGGGGAGGTACTGCTACGTGACTATCTGTCTATGTGATAGAAGTCTAAGTGGAATGCCATGACTTGTTTAATTGCTTGTCAAGTACTAAAGGCTGGCCCCCTTCTGTACTAACTATGCAATATAACAAATGTTCAATTGATCATAGTGATCTCTCAATAAATCTTTCCACTTCTCTATATTGATCGAGATTGCGAAGATTAAAGCGATCAGGAAATGCACAGTACGAGCGAGGTTACCTCCGAATCGTAGGGTGATAGTGATACCAATGTTACTGCAGGTATCAATAAGGATAAGACTGAGTAAGAGTATAACCCGGATAGTGAGTTGTACGAAAAGTAGCAACGTTGATGGAAAAAGGATAAAGTATGGATTGTAGCACTAGAAGATGTGCTGAGGAAGGGTAGAACGACTAAGAATTGACCGGGAAGCTAAAAAGGGAACGACAGGCAAACGACTCTTTGCTTCCTACCTGATTCCGGGACGGAATCCTTTTAAGGAGGGGAGACTGTAAGAACCCCAAATTTTGGATATAATTAAAACTTTTTATTAAGTAATGATAAAATGAGGAACAATGATTCCGACAACAAGATCACCAGCTCTAATGAATGGTGGTTTCAAAGAACAATGATTGTAATGAATGGATATTGCTTTGGACAATGATCCTGATGCATTGGTATATTGTCAGAATAGAGTAATTCGATGGTTGAGGACCTAAATAAGAATAATCTACCATCCAGGAAGGAGCTAATGGATCCTTGAAGGGAAATGAGTACGTGCATAGTGTTCCCCATACGTGCATAGTATTTCCCGTACGTGCATAGTGTTTCCTGTACGTGCATAGTAATTTGGTGGATGAATAGTGATTTTGTAAGTTGGAAAACTTTTCACTCCACCCTATGTACGGGACGTGATATGGATATTTCGAAGTCATATTAGTAATACGCGGAGGAAATAAGTGAATGCAGAGACGATCAGAATTCAGAAATTCCAAATTCTATTCGGTATAATATTTGACCGGACAGTGGACTAAATATTATTATAATCCAAGAATTGAGATATTAACTTTGAGGATTTGATATTTTGGGATGTTATTATATTTGATTTAAGAATGAAGGTAGGAAACCACTGAGGAGTGGTTATGGCTACAATGTAATAATTGATATTTGGAAAGAATGAATGGAATTCGACTTTATTATTTCTATGTCTTGAAGAATGCTAAAGGGTAACAACATAGGTAAGAATAATCTATCTTCTAATGGAATAAGATATGGCAATTTCAAGCAGGAGAATATTCTCATGTCATCCAGATCGGTAACGATTAATCCAGTAGTTCCGTAAAAAGGTTAAGGAACGATCGAAAGAGAATACGGACAATTATACAACCCTAAGAGAACAAGTAAAGAATACAGAATGAATAGTGTTTTGGTGGGAGTATATAATAATATGAGACGACACTATATAGAAATATTCGGAACGGATTTCCGAGTTCGTATTAGTGATCCAGGGGGAAAATAAGTGTATGTAAAAGCTGTCGGATTCTGAAAAACCGCACTTTTATTTTCTCCGAGAGTTCCCTGGACACTGATAGCCTTAAGTATTTAACGAATGGATTTAAGGAATATAAATTGGAAAGTTAGAATGAAAGATGGAGAATGAAAGTATTATTATTAAAGAGGATTCCCGGTAAACCCTAATTAGAAATCCGTGAAATATTCTCACGAACGATCAATCGAAACGGGCAATAACCGGACACAGAAACAAGCAGAGGAAGCAAGAGTCTTGTGTAAGCTACTAGAATAAATATCTAGCAACCAAGTGGCTTAAAGTAACTAGCATACTTGGAGATGGAAGTAGTACTTAGATATCAAACCAATACTTAGCATGAAAACCATTCAAAATGCAACACATGTCTCTTGATTGCATCATGGATGACCTAGGCACTTTAATAAAGCTACTTTAGCAAGATATTATCCAAGGCAACACAATAATACAAGGAAAAGATCAAGAACAAGCAAGCAACTCTCTCCCCCTCCAAAACATTCCATTCGACTTCCTCCCTAAATTCCAAATCCAAAGTCCAAGCTTCCACCATTGTTTGATCTCCAAATTTTTATGGTAAGTCCTATAATTCATAAAAGTGATACCCTAGAAATCTTGGCTTCAAACTCCATGTTTTCCATTTTCAAATAAATCATCCAAGCCTAGGGTGAATAGTGATTTTAAGAAACTAACTTTGATTTCTTGTTTTGTTTGGATGATCCAAGCTTTGTTAAGGTAATCTAAGGACTAGACAAGGCTTACCAAGTGTTATTCACTCTCCAAGGAAGGTAACAAGCTCCAAAAACCCTTGGTACCATTTTGAGATTTTATGAGTTTTATGGATGATTTAGTGTTAGTATGCTATGTCATGCTTAGATCTATGTTATTAGTTGATTATGGTTGTTGTTTGGATTGTGATCCATGAGATGGTTGAGATGAGTTGTTGATAGACTAGTCATGATGATTATCATGCGTTTGTGTGGTTGGATGGATCTTTGTTAGATCGAGATAAAGTGTAAAAACTTTGGAAAACGCGTAAACATAGCCGTTATAATGCCCGATTTTACAATATCATGTTTTGTATGCCATTTTTCACATCAAGACCCTACTGACCAGAAACTTTTCTACCATTTTAGGATAGCTTATGTTATAAGAGGATAGCTTATGTTATAAGCTTCGTTTTGATATAAAGATCACGTGAAACGGACTTACGGTTTAGGAGTTACGGCCGGTTTACTAAAAGTATTTCGAAACCGTAACCGAGAATTCGTAACTGAATTTGAACCCTCGTAAAATATGTAAAGTCATGGCGAATCTTGGTAAATAAATACTAGAGGTAAAAAGGAAGGTGTGAAAGAAAACCGTATGTCAAAAGGATCATTTTTCGATTTATTAAAAATGTTCGAGTCGAGGTTAAACGCGAACGAACCCCTAAAAGACGACTCTTTTATAACTTCGGTAAAACACTTAGAAAACGGGCGATAAAACTCGGAGTATAATATTGGTTCGTAACGATCAACCTTAGAACTCATATGACTTAAGTATGTCCCAAGTATAAGTGCAGTGACATGTCGTATTAACGAACGAATGTCGGGTCGGATCAGTGAGAAAAAGTAATCCACTAAAAGGGGTATAACGAGATAACTCGAGAACGTGTTTCGAATTAAGTATAACTTAACTTTTAATATGTTAAGTGATTAATCCCGAATGCCTTGGCTATTTATAGATCACCAAGCTGAACCGGGACCCGCTACCACTACCCCTTACCGTACTCGACTACCAGGCAAGTTTCAATTCCCTTCTTTTAGGCTGTTGTTGTGAATGAATAAATATATATATATGATTGCTGATATACATATGCCATTGCATGCATGCCTACTTTCAAGTTGAATTGATATACTTGTTCCCTGAATGTTATTGTTGGCTTATAAGCTAGATAGTTATATATCAGTTATAAGCCGGTTATTGTAAGACCCTCATAGAAGGGCGTATACATCTTATTAATCAAAAATAGACCGGGAGTCAATATTCCTTGATATATCGAGATTACCTCGGAGGAAAATATTTAAGTAAATATTTTCTATTATTTGGGCGACGAATATTATTTGAATATTCGTTCGAGACTAATTATTTTAACGATCCTTACTTCAAATAATTATTTGAACGTAACTATTCAACGAATAATATTTCTCAATATTCATTCAAAGTCGAATTGATTATCGACTATAATTTCGAATATTCTTCTAAAGATGAGACTATTAAATGAATATTATTTGGATATTCTTTTAGAATATTATTTTATTAAATAAATATTACTTTTGAATATTCATTTAAGATATTAAATACTGGATGGATATTATTTTAATATTCATCTGAAGCTTGATTTAATTATCGAATATTATCTCGAATATTCCTTAAGGCTTGGATTACTAAATGAATATTACTTGATATTCATTTAGGATATTATTCATTAAATGAATATTACTTTTGAATATTCATTTAAATTCCTAATTAATTATGAATATTACCTTAAATATTCTTTTCAGGTCTTATTAATTAATGAATATTGTTTTGAATATTCATTTAAATATTTATTTATTCAATAAATATTCTCCTGATATTTCTTCAGGGATTATTTTGAGAAATACTCTGATTAAAGATATTCTTTCATATTCCCAAATATTCTTTAAATATTTTAACTCATTAAATATTCTCTGAATATTTATTCCATACTTAGAATAATCTCGATAAGGTTTATCTTCTTCGATTATTACAGAAAATATCTCGGAGTCATATTATTATTAATCTTATATCAAGAAAGGTTCTCAGACATCATTCTTCTTTGAGTCTATCTCCTTAATAATAAGGGAACCTTACTTGGAAAATGTTATTTATCTTGTCGACTTCCCGGTCATAAAGTATTCCCTTCACCCGCAACTCGGGTGCTGTTGACTTATTAAGTCGTTGCTTACCTTCTCATCTTTCGAGGGGTAAGATTACTGGAACAAGTTGATATCCGTTACCAAGTAATAGCTTGGGAGTTATTGGTAAATTTTCCTTTCCAACAAGATACGACTACTTTGTGGAGTCTTATCAACAAGTATTATACTTGGGGAAAGGGGGACGAACGTTACATTCAGAATCATGAATTCTATTTGAACTAGGAGTCGTGTAAGAGGCCGAGTAGCGCCGGTCCATCCCTTTTGGCCCAACCGTTGGCCGGGGAGAGCTAGTAAGGCGGTATACAAGTAAAGCCGTCAGTTCTTCCTTCTACCGGTAGTAAATCTAAATTGAGCTGTACGATCTCGACTGATCATCAAGATTGGAACAGCGGGCGCGGTGAATACTCCATCATTGGTTCATCATCCAAATTTATTTATTTCCTGCAACATGATTACTGTTGGCAGAGTTAGAAAAGGGTCATAACTGGAATTGCAAACTTTTCTTGCAAGTTCCTCTTCTTAATAACAATAAGAATATCTCGCTTACTTTGATGTAGCAGATATTTCTACAAACAAATGCTTTAAGTTACCTTGTAACTTCAACGTTCATATTATACTGGCATCATTTCCGTAAATGCATGGCATATGGTTTGAAAGATACTTTTGAACTGTTATACATTTTCGTTCAGTTATATATTATTGTTGGTGGGCTATTGCTCACCCTTGCTTTATTATTATATCACAACAACAGCTAGACCAGATGACTCGCACAAGGCGCACTCGACGCGGGCGAGGACGATGAGACTACCAGAGCTGAAGAAGAAGCTATTGGTAGGGTATATTTATTCTTTCAGTACCAAGAATATGGTCTAGTATGACTTATGTAAATGGATGGCAAAGAGTATGTATTATATTGAAATTCTTTTGGATTGTAAGAACTCATAATGTGATTAATAAAAATTTGATTGATACTCTGATTTCATCTCTGGGACTATAACGGGTGTGTTTTATATTGTTGTGTTGGGTTATAGAGACGTAATTTATTTTATGATTAAGGAAAGTTCAATTGTTGTGGACAGAATTGGAAACCGTAACCACCGGATCCCGGACCCCGGATCTAGGGGTGTTACAGAGACCCTGACGATCCCACACCCCCGTTCACTGAGGAGGTGATGAACGCTCGTGTTTCCCGAAAATTTAAGATGGACACGATAAAACCATACGATGGAACGGGTGATCCCTTGAATCATGTCAGGACGTTTTCAAACGCACTGCTGTTACAACCCGCTAGCGACGCTCTTAAGTGTAGGGCGTTCCCTCAAACCCTGGCAGGCATGGCTCAAAGATGGTATAGCCGAAATCCCGCAAACTCAATTGGCTCCTTTAAAGAGTTGAGCACTGCTTTCATCAATCAGTTTGTTAGTGGAAAGGTCCATGAAAAAAGCTCTGCATCTCTCATGCAGGTGAAACAAGGGAAGAATGAGAACCTGAGGGATTATCTCAAGCGTTTCACCAAGGAGACATTGAACGTCCCAGACCTGGAGAACAAGGTAGCTATGATAGCCCTGGAGAATGGAACAACGAACACCTACTTTCAGATGTCATTGGCAAAACATCCCACTGAGAGCATGACTGAGCTCCAAAGAAGGGCGAGTAAATACATAAAAGCAGAAGAGAGCATGAGGAAAGCAGAAGCCCCTACAACGAATGGAGGAAACAGAAATTCCCGGAAGCGGAAGCAAGAGCAGGAGTACGATGCTAGGGAGAAATATCCCCGAACTAGCAAGGACTCTGACTCTGTCCCTAAGAAAAATATGGGGCCAAGGTTCTCTGAATACGCAAGGTTGAATGCCCCTAGGAGCCAAATCCTGATGGATATTGAGAAAGACAAGGATTTCCGATGGCTGAAGCCGCTCAGGGGTGATCCCGCAAAGAGAAACAAGGATCAATACTGTAGATTCCACAAGGATATTGGACATGACACCGATGATTGCAGACAACTCAAGGACGAGATTGAATTCTTGATCCGAAAAGGAAAATTGAGCAGGTTCACAAAAGGCGAAGATCGTGGAAATCAAAGGAGAGACTACGATAGAAGGGATAATGATAGAAGGGACAATGATCGTGATCGTAACCCCCAGCCACGAGGGCCAGTTATTAACATGATTTGGGGAGGCCCGACTGCGGCTGGCACAACAAGGAACTCTCGAAAGGCATATGCCAGGGAGGTGATGCACATCGTGGGAGAGGCCCCAAAACGTGCAAAGACTGAAGTAGTGATTGGTTTTGATGATTCAGACTTGGAAGGGGTGAAGTTCCCCCATGACGACCCGTTGGTCATAACTCCGGTAATTGGAAATTCAGAGGTGAAGCGAGTCTTGATAGATAATGGTGCTTCTGTCAATATTTTGTTTCATGATGCATTTGTAAAGATGGGATACAACGATTCGCAGTTGACTCCAAACAATATGCCTATATATGGGTTCAATGGAGTCGAGTCCAATGTTGAAGGGACCATCCAGCTATCGGTTACTATTGGACAGGAGCCCAAGGAAGCCACTCAGATGTTAAATTTCCTGGTAATCAAGGTAGCTTCCACGTATAATGCGATCCTCGGAAGGACTGGACTTCACGCATTTAAGGCTGTTGCCTCCAGCTACCACATGAAAGTCAAGTTTCCAACTAGGAACGGTGTTGGAGAACAGAAGGGTGATCAGAAGATGGCTAGAAGTTGTTATGTGGCCGCATTAAGAGCTGATGGAGTCGGGGGGCAGGTCCTCCCGATTGAAGACATGGATGTCCGAGGGGATGATGAACACCGCGGGAAGCCGGCAGAAGATTTGGTTCCTATACCTCTGGATTGCAGAGACCCTGAAAAAGTTACATATGTTGGAGCGTCTTTGAAGGAACCTTTGAAGGGCAAGTTGGTAGAATTCCTACAAGTAAACAGAGATGTGTTCGCTTGGACAGTAGCTGATATGCCAGGGATAGACCCCCAACTCATAACTCACAGGTTGAACGTCGACCCCAAGCGGAAGGCAATAAAACAGAAAAAGAGGAATTTTGCTCCAGAAAGGCAAGAGGCCATTAAGCAAGAGGTGGAAAAACTCTTGGAAGCTAGTTTTATTGAGGAGATTCAGTTCCCTGAATGGTTGGCTAACCCTGTGATGGTCAAGAAAGCCAACGATAAGTGGAGGATGTGTATAGACTTCAACGACTTGAATGACGCATGCCCTAAGGATTGCTTCCCTTTACCAAGGATTGACACACTAATAGATGCCACGGCTGGGCACGAAATGTTGAGTTTCATGGATGGTTTCAGCGGCTACAACAAGATTAAGATGCACAAAGATGACATCCTGAAGGTATCTTTCATAACTGACTTTGGTGTTTTTTGTTACCTTGTCAAGGCTTTTGGACTAAAGAATGCATGAGCTACTTATCAACGACTGGTTAATAAGATATTTGCCCATCTGATTGGGAAAACCATGGAGGTATACGTTGATGATATGTTGGTCAAAAGCTTGTTTACAGCAGACCATGTTGAACACCTCAGAGAGGCTTTTGAAGTGCTGAGGCACCATAAGATGATGTTAAATCCGGCCAAGTGTGCTTTTGGCGTTGGATCAGGTAAGTTTTTGGGTTTGATGGTTTCAAAGCATGGCATTGAGGCCAACCCGGATAAGATTAAGGCGATCCTCGACATGGAACCACCCCGTTCTGTGAGGGACATGCAGAAGTTGACTGGTAGAATAGCTGCATTGGGAAGATTCATATCAAGGTCTGGCGATAAATGTTTGCCCTTCTTTCAGGCTTTGAAGAAAGTGAAGAATTTTGAATGGACTTCAGAAAGCCAAGAGGCTTTTGAACAGCTGAAAAAGTACATGGCTGAGGCCCCGTTGTTGGCCAAACCTAGTCCTGGAGAGACCCTATATTTATACCTAGCGATATCCGAACAAGCATTGAGTGTTGTTCTCATTCGAGAGGAAAACAAGGTTCAGAAGCCTATCTACTACGTGAGCAAGGTATTGCACGGAGCTGAGTTGAATTACTCACCCATCGAGAAGTTTGCTTTGGCGCTAGTAACAGCTTCAAGAAAGCTACGACCTTACTTCCAGGCACAGAAGATTGAAGTCCTGACGGATCAGCAGTTAAGAAGTATATTGCATAGCCCCAAGACCAGTGGGAGGCTAGTTAAATGGGTGATCGACCTCGGGGAGTTTGATATCACATATAAGCCTTGGACAGCCATCAAGGCTCAGGCATTAGCTGACTTCGTGGTTGAGTGTAGCATCGACAGCCAAGAAGTCGGGGGGCAGGAGATAGTACCAAGCCAAGAAGGTGAAGGTGATGTTGAGGAGCTTGTACCTGATCAGAAGGAGTATTGGGTGCTCTATTTTGATGGGGCATCAAAAACAAAGTCCAGTGGTGCAGGCCTGGTCTTGCAAAGCCCCAATGGGTTTTTAGTAGAATATGCTTTTAAGTTAGACTTTCCAACAACCAACAACGAAGCTGAATACGAAGCCTTGATAGCCGAATTAGGCTTGACCAGAATATTGAGAGTCAAGAACCTTAAAGTTTGTGGAGATTCAAGGCTCGTAGTATCGCAGGTGAATGGTGAGTTCGAAGCCAAGGATGAAACTATGGCAAAATACCTAAGGGTTATGAAAGCTGTTATGACTCAGTTTGATGAATGCTATATGGAGCACATTCCGAGGGAGGAGAACGTCAAGGCCGATGCCCTATCAAAGTTCGCCTCTTCTGAGATAGAGAATTATGCAGGGAATGTTTACTTCCAGGTCTTGAAGGCCCCTACCATCAATTCGAAATTGGTAGCACCCATTGATATAGGAAATTGTTGGATAGATCCTATCAAGGCACATTTGGAAACGGGATGGCTTCCCGAAGACGCCTTGGAGGCGCGGAAACTGTCAGTGAGAGCATTGAGATATGCCTTGATTGAAGGCATCCTTTACAAGAGGTCTTTTGTTATCCCGTACTTGAAGTGTTTGAGGCCCCAAGAGGCAGAAGAAGCATTAAAGGAAGTTCATGAAGGGATCTGTGGGCAACACTTGGGGGGCAGATCCCTAGCCCATAAGATCACCCGTCTGGGATTTTATTGGCCATAGATGTTGGCAGATGCGCAAAGTTACGTCAAGAAGTGTGACATGTGTCAGAAACATGCTCCGATTGTTAGACAGCCTCCAGAGATGTTAACGTCGATTAACTCTCCTATTCCGTTTGCCATGTGGGGGATGGACATTCTAGGTCCTTTGCCTGTAGCTTCAGCACAAAGGAAGTTCTTGATAGTGGCTATCGACTATTTTACGAAGTGGATTGAAGCTAAGCCATTAGCTAAAATAACCACCCAATAAGTTGCCCAGTTCTTCTGGGAGAATGTAATTTGCAGATACGGTATCCCACGAATCCTTGTGACGGATAATGGGCGCCAATTCAACAATGAGGAGTTTAAGAAGTATTGTGAGAAGAACGCCATCGAACTTCGTTTCACTTCAGTAGCTCACCCTCTGGCTAATGGGCAAGCTGAGGTAGCGAATCGGATTATCCTTGATGGACTTAAGAAAAGGGTCGAACGTTCAAGAAACACGTGGGTGGACGAGCTGCTGCCTATACTGTGGGCATATCGTACCACCTGTAAAGTCACAACAGGAGCTACACCGTTTTTTCTAGCCTATGGAGCAGAGGCAGTAGTGCCCGTGGAGATCTCTCATGTGTCTCCAAGGGTGGAAGCATATGAGCAAGAAACTAATGAGGAAGGCATGAGGCTTACCCTTGATTTAATTGATGAAGTCAGGGACGAAGCGAACGCCCGCAATGTAGAGCACCAGAAGAGGGCATCCTTTTATTACAACTTAGGGTTAAAGAAAGATTCTTTAAACAAGGTGACTTGGTTTTAAGAAAGATAGAAGCATCTGGAGTTGGACAGATAGGCAAGTTAGCCCCTAATTGGGAAGGGCCGTATAGAGTCAGCAAAACGTTGGGAAGAGGTTCTTACAAGTTGGAAACCTTGGATGGAAACGAGG
The DNA here is from genome assembly GCA_036435485.1 of Saposhnikovia divaricata. Lineage (NCBI taxonomy): Eukaryota > Viridiplantae > Streptophyta > Magnoliopsida > Apiales > Apiaceae > Saposhnikovia > Saposhnikovia divaricata. The sequence goes on along the minus strand of CM071595.1, from coordinate 58,693,676 downwards.
TGCCTCGTACTTGGCACGCCTCGAATCTCAAGATTTATTATGTTTAAGCTCTCCTAGTAAGGACTTAGCTTTTTGTCTATCTAATAGAAATAGAAATAAGGTTTATATAAAACCATTGCAGAGCATGTTGCTCATAGTAGGACTTATCATTTTATGTAAGGGCAGAGCCCATTTCACGTTATTAATACAAGTTTGTTTTCCATTCTACGTTTCTGTGATTTTAATGATGTGCCAACCACCTGATGTGTGTAAGTCTAGGATGACCAAGTACCGTAAAAAAAGGAACGTATGAATTAAAGGAAACAAGCATGTAGATAAAATACCCCTAAGGGACAGAGTTATAAGTTACAAACACACCGAATAAAAATATAAGTCCATGAAGGACCATAATCAAAGTCAGGATAAAGTAAGAACTGGATGAGAGCCACATGAGGCAAACATTGGCCATGCAAGGCTCAAAAGATAATCACTTCTTAACAGAAGCAGTCTTCACCAACCGTTTCTTGGCTTTGGGAGGAGCAACCTGAACAGGGACTTCTTCTTCACTGGATGACCCCATCTCACCCTCTTCCTTGCTCTTGGAAGTTGAAGTCGAGGAACTGCTAACACTCACCGATCTGGGCTCGCAAATTTGGCCTTAGTCCCAGAGCCACTTTGAACCTTCGCACGGGATTTTGAAGGGTGCCTCCCGGAACTAGATCCTAAGCGTTGGGGAGTGGCCTTAGTCCCAGAGCTTGAAGCACGCCTGTTTGCATGAGAGGAAGTTCCAGCACCCTCAACAAGGTCATCAACGTCAGTCACCTTCCAAGGACTTGGATAAAAGGAAGGAAAAACGACCCCCTTGTGGTCATGGCTAATCTTATTCACAGCTTTTTCCCAACCTATAGTCATGCGGTCCGGTTGGACCTCCCTGTCATGTTCGTCAATGAAGGCAAGGAATGTATCCGAGCCCAAGTAGTTATGGATGATGGAATCCTCGTTGTTCTGGGTTCTATTCTCCAAGGCTGTATATTTTCCCCTAAGGGAAGAGAGTTGATCTTCGGAGGTGAAGTACTTAGCCTCCCATTCTTGAGATTCTTTCTGATGCTTCTCCGCAGCCTTGAGGGCAGTTCTTTCCTTATCCTTATACGATTTCCCAAGTTGGATAGCGTTCTGGAAATGAGCATTCAGCTACAAGAATAAAACACCATAAAAAATTATGTTAAACCATGATGGTCAATATCTAGCAAGAGTAATAAAAAAGGAAGAGGAAATAAGTTTACGTTATAGGCGTGAAATGCCCCCAAGCTTTCATTTTCCCCAAGGTCCGTTGCTGTTGCAAAATGAATCTTATCAACCGGGGCTATGGCATTCTGAGACCATTCCTGAGCAAGAAGATGGCTATCTCGGATAGCGTCCTGCTCGCATATCCCCAACTCAGGCATAAACGCAGTTTTCATACTCCCATCCGAACTCCTGATCCTTTTTCCAGCTTTTGAGCAATGCTGAAGGAATTCAGGAACTGGAACGTCGTCAAGGTTGGCCTCTTTCTCAGCCTTTTTAATCATTCTCTTAGTAATCTGAGGAGCATGTCCCGGCAGGCTGTCAATCTCCTCAGTAACTGCAAGAAAGACAAAGAAAACAATGTTGGAATAAGAACAAGTATGATGAGAATAAAGGAGTTAAAGTAAGGATTACCCTCGGGAGGGATACTACTAAGCCCGGTCTCTATCAAGTTATGCTCAGTCATGACTTCGCGATAGTGAGCATTATGAAAGGTTGAAATAAGCCAATCTCGATGGGCTACTTCTTCACTTGAGAGCTGCAGTTCACTAACACCCTCATCGTTCACGTGATTGAATTTAGACTTGAAAAATTCACCCCAGTCTCCTCCTTTCCATCTAAGGATGAAAAATTCGTGCCTCCAATTGTGGTATGAATCAGGCACGGAGGCAGCGTTGATAATCATTCGGGACATTGTATGATGTTGGATGCTTACCCATCCTTTCCTAGTAACAGGGCTATTTTTTAAAGCAAAAAAATGTCTAAATAAAGGAATGCTAAGGTAGATGCCTCCCTTGATGCATTCACCATGAAAATGAAGATAAATTTCCATGAGTTAGGATATAGTTGGCACGGGTTGATTTTAACTTCAGCTAGCAACCTAACAACCCAAGGGTGAACTGGAAACCTAAGGCCAGTTGTGATAGCACCCTTGTATACATATAAATTCTCAGGGTGCCAATTACAAGTTCTATCCCCCGGAGAGGGGATTCTGAGTCTCAAACCAGAAGGAAATTCATATTTGAGTAGGTCGTTAATATCTCCTACGTCTAAAGTGCTAGGGAATATGAAAGAATCAAATTCCGCATTGTTTGGAAACACGTCCCCGGGCTCATCTAAGAGTTGGGGTAAAGTTAACTGATAACGAGGAGGAAACACCTTACCTTTCCTATTCTTGTCTTTGGTCCTCCTGTTGATTGCCTGGAGAAGGCCCTTAGAAGGAATTACGGTGCTCTGACCACCTTCACTTGCCATCAGGTTTGTCTGAAATTGAAAGAAGTGCTTGAATCTTGAGAGCTCTTCAGAGAGAAATTTTCTTTGAGAGAAGAAGGAAATGTGAAGAATGACTTCCACCCCTACTCTTTTATAAGGAAATGGGCGACCCCTCACAGCAGGTCATCTTTCCGACGACCCGCATTTACAGGTTAAATAGACGAAAACAGCAGGAAAAAGGCTTTATGAATTCGAAATTGGGTCAAATAAACGATCTAATTCATGGAAATAAATGAAAGAAATGAATGGAAATGCAGGCTGGAGCAGCAACATAGTTAACAACCTAAGAGGTTGAACTAACTTATGCTTAATGAGCCTAAACAGAGGATTAAGCCAAAAATCCATGATTAAGGCACTAAATAGAAAGATTAGCTAAAAATCTAATACTTTATAGAAATATGGAAGATAGACTCTAAGAAAAATGGTGGGAGTTTTGAAACCCTGCCCAAAATATAAGCCCAGATGGCCAACGAGGTTGTATGCCCTGAATTAAGCCGGTTGATTGAATTCAAGGCCTAAAATTCAGGAACCATTGAATAGAATCAAGCCAAGGCACGGTCTTACAAACAAGGTAGGAGTTTTAAAGTCCTTGAGTATGAAATCAAGGATAAAAACTGACCATAGTACCCTAGACTTGAAGTTAGGTGTTGAAAACGAGAGAAACCCCTATACAAACAAATAAAGAAAAAAAGACCTCCATGGCAAGGGGGCAAGGCCAAAGTTGTTTAAAACACCCTATTGTAAGTATGAAAGGGTGTCAACAAGCCAAGGGTCATAGTATAACCCAAGGTTATTTGAAACTAAGAGTTCGAGAACAAGTTAAAACCCAAAAGGTCCTGAAAACTAGGAAGAAGGTTGTTTGTGATCAAGGGTCACAAAATCAGCCATGGTGTTGTAAAATCACTCTAGAAACAAGGAGGAGAGTTCAAAACAAGTTTTGGCTTTAGTCAAAGTCAACGGTTAAAGTCAACTAGTCAAAATTTGGCCAAAATTCAAAAAAAACAATATTTCATGGGGCCCAGCCGACCAGGGGTGGCCGACCAGGTCCCCTTGGCCGAATGGCCGACCAGGGTAGGCCGACCAGGCTACCTTGGTCAGGTGTTTTGAACACCTGAACCCCTTGGGTGATTTCATGACCCTCCAGAACGCTCAAAAATGCTCCGTTTGCGCCCAAATTTGAGATTTGGAAACCTTGTAAGGTTCTCTACAAGCCTAGGTAGGTCTCTCAGTGATTTCAAGAAGTTGAAAAAAAGATGGTGTTTGAAACAAGGTCTGGTTTGAAAACCAACTCAAAATGAGGTATTTCGCCTCTAAAACGTTCAAAAATGCATATTTTCATGTGATTCTTGCTCATACCAGGAGATTTTAAGAATCCCTATCATATAAGCTCAACTTCAAAATTTGAGTTTAGAAATGTCAGGGGTGTTTGAAACGAGGAGGGTGTTTGAAATCAAGGTGTTTGAAACACCTTGCCCAGAAGACCGTATTTCTTGCCTAGACAACTCAAAAATGAGAATTTTTACCTGATTCTTTCTACAACCATGAGGTTATAAGAATCTCTATTAGATTGGCTTGATTCCAAAATTTGGGATTAGGGTTTCGCTAATCGCAATTAGGGGGTGATTAACCTCGATTATCGACGTTTAAGGACTCCAACTCTAAAATTGACCTATCTCAAGGTTAAGGGTGGATATCCTAGTAGTAATCACGTTAAATACGAATTGGTTAGCCTCGATTAAGACCTTAGTAGCCCCCTTTAGGATTGTTTAGCCCCGATTAGGGCCGAATTAGTGTCTTTTGCTGAAAAATTAGCCCTTATTAGGGCTTACGAGCAATGACCGTCTGATATTAACCCTAACTTAGATAAGTTGAGGGAAATAAATCACTAATGAATCTATGATAAAGGATCCTATGCACGAATTGCACTTGGATTAGTGTCTATGAGCTCGAAACGGCACTAATCCTATTCCTGAAAGGCCCAGAAATCTTAAGAAAATGGTTCAAGAGGCCGAGGAACGTTTAACTTTCTTAAGTATGAACTTGGGAGAGAATTTTAGTCGTTGTGAATGTGTAGGTCGCTCCACACTTCATAGTAAGACGATAACCTAGTAGGGCCGATGTGACCTTAAACTTCTACGAAATCAAGTTTTCCTAGAAGTTGGGGGGCAAATGATATGGGTGAAAAATAATCCCTAAAGACATAATTAATATAATATTTATTGGCTCATAAATAAGGCCCGAAACCCTAGTTGGGCATTAAATTCGTGGTTAATGATTAAGCCCAAAAGAACAGTCTAAACCGGGGACGCCCGGTATAAGCTTGTTTATAACATGGGCCTGACCCACAAACCGGGAACGTTCTAGAATATCCTAGGGATATTGTGTAGCCTCCAAGGCACCTAATTCAACATGGAAAGTAATTCCTATAAGGAAGGAGTCAGAACCTTCCTCAATAACGATGACTTGTCCACCAAGTCTCCAAACCCTACTACGATTCTAAAGGCCCCTACAGCCTATATAATGGGCCAGACCCCTCATCTCAGAACTACATTTTTTGGCTTGATTCTCAACTTTGAGATACGTAGGCATCTTGTGAAGACCCGAATTAGGTCACGGTAACACAAGCGCAGCCATTAAAGCACGAAGCTCACGAACCCTAGCCGTAATTCGATAACCCTACTTTTTATTCCACAACATATACATTTATACATTTATAAATTTTCGAATATCGGATATTTCGAATACGGATGTGCCTATATTCGTATCCGCTATTTTCAGATACGAATTCAGATACGAATAATATCCGTTTTCTATCGAATATGGATATTATCCGTTTTTTTCAAATTTGGTATCAAATTTTTCGATCGGATATTGGATTTTTCGAATTTTTTTGACAGCCCTACTAAACGAGTTCCCTTGACCTCACATCGAGGTGCTAGCCTGCTGGCCTGCTAGCCTTTCGTATACAACTAGCTTGATAGCCCGTGCAAAGCACGGGCCATATAATAATTCAAAGAATTTTCTTGTATTAGTCTACTTTACGTATTTCGATCTATTTAAAATGTTATAGTTTCAAAATATTATTAGATTCTGAACCGCGAAAGTTATATTTTTAGTTATGTTTGGTCAGTGTAAGAAGAATGACCGACTGAAAGCTATAAGTAAGAGTTAATTAAATGCCAAGTATTACCACAATAATCTTGTTGTATTGAAATACATGAGAAAATAGCTGGCTTATTTATTTTGGGTGGATGAAGAATTAAATATTATATTATTTCTAATTTAATATTGTAAGAAATAATGTAATGTGACAAAAAAATAAAAGTAATAGAGTCATATAATTCTGCTAATAAAATCTCAGCGCATATTTCCAATTTTGGATTTCAACGCACATTTCCAATTTTTGATCCTTTTCTCCGACCAATTTCGGAGAACAAGAAGAATAACAAATTTATTCTAATAGTTGTGCACGTTCAAAATAAATATGTGATGTGTGCTTTTCTAAGATCATGGTATTTGACCATCTCAGATGTATCCTTTCAATAGCAAATTGACCATAACAAAATATTTTCTTCAAATACATTGTACTATATATCTATTCTTAGAAGTGAACTTTCAAAACCCCATGGTAATATCTCAAATTTCAAGACCATCCATATTTAGACATGTAAAAATTCAACAAAATACACGAGTAACTAAAATTAAAGTGTCATAACTCATAACGGGTTTTTAAAATCAGATGTGTTAATGTATGCACCGAATGAAAAATGTTGTAAAAGTTCATATGTACAATAAAATTCAATCTATGAAAATAAGATAGACATAACTACGATAATGAAGCATCCCGAATATCATTTTAATTTGAGGTAACAATAAAATGATAGCCGAAAAATTAAAAAAAATACACATACCACATCCGTGATCATAAGACATTGTATATATCAGCAATTTTCGAGTTTATTAGTCTCACACCAGGTTGAAACTCGCATTGGAGTTTAAAATTCAAGTGAAATTGGTATATTACTATCTTATATATGGTTGTAAAACTCATTTTGTATGAAGTTAATAACATTAGCATATTACGAAAATGCTGCAAAAATAAAGTGCGAGAGACAATAGACATCAAAACCATATTGACATTTTTTTACCAAATCCAAATCCCATATGCAAATTATTTCTTATTTTTAATATTTTAATCAATTTTGTTAATAGATTTATAAATTTTTATATATTTATTTTCACTTCCGCCCGTTTACCTACTTGAGATAACTTCTACTAATTTTCCGTCACCTACCGCCTCACTTCGATTTTTTTTTACCAATTTTCGGCCACCTCAGTACCTTTCATACATAAAATAAAATATTATAATGATACTGAGTAAAAATATGTTATACACTTCATTCATCAATGTAACAATTTAATAATAAACATAATCTGGCCATTTGACTAATATATAGATATAATTGTTAAAAAAGAGAAATATTATAATAAAATTTTATAGATCTATTTTCACTTCCGCCCGTTTACCTACTTGACATAGACTTCTACTTATTTTTCGTCACCTACCTCCTCACTTTGATTTTTTTTGACCAATTTTTAGCCACTCAGTACCTTTCTTAATTCGGACTTCGACGACATCATATTTGTCAATTTATATTTTCCCTCCCCGACTACCATTTTTTACTATTATATGTGAAAATATTTTAATGATTTTATCCATAATAAATCATAGAAAAAACGTGAGCATAAATTTATGAGTATAGGAATGACATAAATTATTAAAATTAGTAAAAATTACTATCTTATATATGGTAGCAAAACTCATTTTGTATGAAGTTAATAATATTAGTATATTACGAAAATGCTACAAAAATAAAGTGCGAGGGACAATAGATATCAAAACCATATTGACATTTTTTTTTTTGCCAAATCAAAATCCCATATGTAAATTATTTCTTATTTTTAATATTTTAATCTATTTTGTTAATCAATCTATAAATTACCCGATAATAATAGGATTAACCGATATAGTGCAAATATACTTAAAATAAAATATTATACTGATATCGAGTATAAATATGTTTTACACCTTATTTATCATTTTTTGTATTCTCGCCATTCGACTAATATAGACATAATTTTAAAAGAGAGAAATATTATAATAAATTTTTAAATATCTATTTTCACTTCCGCCTGTTTACCTACTTGAGATAACTTCTACTAATTTTCCGTCACCTACCCCCTCACTTTGATTTTATTTTTTTTACCAATTTTCGGCCACCTCAGTATCTTTCATACATAAAATAAAATATTATAATGATACCGAGTAAAAATATGTTATACACTTCATTCATCAATGTAACAATTTAATAATGAATATAATCTGGCCATTTGACTAATATATAGATATAATTGTTTAAAAAGAGAAATATTATAATAAAATTTTATAGATCTATTTTCACTTCCGCCCGTTTACCTACTTGACATAGACGTCTCTTATTTTCCGTCACCTACCTCCTCACTTCGCTTTTTTTTTTTGACCAATTTTCAGCCACTCGGTACCTTTCCTAAATCTGACTTCTACGACATCATATTTGTCAATTTATATTTTCCCTCCCCGACTACCATTTTTTTACTATTATATGTGCAAATATTTTAATGATTTTATCCCTAATAAATCATAAAAATAAACGTGAACATAAATTTATTAGTATATGAATGGCATAGTTTTAATTATCAAAATTCAAATTATTAAAATTAATACAAATTATGTGGGCAATTTTATCTTGAATAAATTATAAAATAAATATTGCTAATAGGTGAGTTATTTGAGCATGTAGTGAATGACTTTAAAAAGTTGCACAAAAAAGTGATTTGGTTTAGTGGTTGAAAATGTGAACACAAAGTTACAAGTGTTGGAAGGTCATGGGTTCATTTCCTTCCAACTTCAAAATTTTTAACATTCATTTAAATATAAGGATAAATTAGTAATTTACTAAATAAGCACAAAACCCATGTTGGCCTATAATAGATAAAAGGATATGAATGTCATAGGTTTAATTCTTATCAAAATTCGAATTATTAAAATTAGTAAAATTATATGGGCACTTTTATTCTGAATAAATTATAAAACAAATATTGTTAATAATTGAATTATTTGAGAGCATGTAGTGAATGAGTTTAAAATGTGACACAAGAAAATGATTTGGTTTGGTGGTTGTCCATGTGAACACTAAGATATAGGTGTTGGAAGGTCATGAGTTCAATTCCTTTTAGCTACAAAATTTTTAACATAATTACAAATGTAAGGACAAATCCATAATTTACTAAATAGGCTCAAAACCGATGTTGGCCTAAAATAGATATAATGGATTTATAAGATTTTTAATATATTTTATTAATAATAATTTTATAGATCTATTTTCACTTCCGCCCGTTTACCTTGACATAGACGTCTCTTATTTTCCGTCACCTACCTCCTCACTTTGTTTTTTTTTTTGACCAATTTTCAGCCACTTAGTACCTTTCTTAAATTTGACTTCGACGACATCATATTTGTCAATTCATATTTTCCCTCCCCGACTACCATTTTTTAATATTATATGTGCAAATATTTTAATGATTTTATCCCTAATAAATCATAAAAATAAACGCGAGCATAAATTTATGAGTATATGAATGGCATAGTTTTAATTATCAAAATTCAAATTATTAAAATTAATACAAATTATGTGGGCAATTTTATTTTGAATAAATTATAAAATAAATATTGCTAATAGGTGAGTTATTTGAGCATGTAGTGAATGACTTTAAAAAGTTGCACAAAAAAATGATTTGGTTTAGTGGTTGAAAATGTGAACACAAAGTTACAAGTGTTGGAAGGTCATGGGTTCATTTCCTTCCAACTTCAAAATTTTTAACATTCATTTAAATATAAGGATAAATTAGTAATTTACTAAATAGGCACAAAACCCATGTTGGCCTATAATAGATAAAAGGATATGAATGTCATAGGTTTAATTCTTATCAAAATTCAAATTATTAAAATTAGTAAAATTATATGGGCACTTTTATTCTGAATAAATTATAAAACAAATATTGTTAATAAGTGAATTATTTGAGAGCATGTAGTGAATGAGTTTAAAATGTGACACAAGAAAATGATTTGGTTTGGTGGTTGTCCATGTGAACACTAAGATATAGGTGTTGGAAGGTCATGAGTTCAATTCCTTTTAGCTACAAAATTTTTAACATAATTACAAATGTAAGGACAAATCCGTAATTTACTAAATAGGCTCAAAACCGATGTTGGCCTATAATAGATATAATGGATTTATAAGATTTTTAATATATTTTATTAATAATAATTTTATAGATCTATTTTCACTTCCGCCCGTTTACCTACTTGACATAGACGTCTCTTATTTTCCGTCACCTACCTCCTCACTTTGTTTTTTTTTGGACCAATTTTCAGCCACTCAGTACCTTTCTTAAATCTGACTTCGACGACATCATATTTGTCAATTTATATTTTCCCTCCCCGACTACCATTTTTTACTATTATATGTGCAAATATTTTAATGATTTTATCCCTAATAAATCATAAAAATAAACGTGAGCATAAATTTATGAGTATATTAATGGCATAGTTTTAATTATCAAAATTCAAATTATTAAAATTAATACAAATTATGTGGGCAATTTTATCTTGAATAAATTATAAAATAAATATTGTTAATAGGTGAGTTATTTGAGCATGTAGTGAATGAGTTTAAAAAGTTGCACAAAAAAGTGATTTGGTTTAGTGGTTGAACATGTGAACACAAAGTTACAAGTGTTGGACGGTCATGGGTTCAATTCCTTCCAACTTCAAAATTTTTAACATTAATTTAAATCTAAGGACAAATTAGTAATTTACTAAATAGGCACAAACCCATGTTGGCCTATAATAGATATAAAGGATTTAATTTTAAAAATTAGACATAACATAGATGTACAAGATTACCTTAATAATAAATTTTACATAATTAATGTAAGTTTAATTGCAACATTTATCAAGAAACCAACCAATATTCATTGATTACTTCTTGCACCATATAACATGAGGAAAATACAAGGAATTTGCAACCCGCGCGCCTTAATAATGTCGAACAAAAACAAAAAAAAAAAAAAAAAAAAAAAAAGAAAAGATCGCAACTTAATAATGTCGAACAAAAACATTGTATTCAACCGTAGCATTTGCAACAACAATATCAAAATAAAAAGTTTTCAACTGTGCAACTCCGCGTGCCAACCGGAAAACACCAGTACCGCCAATGATCGGTAGCTCTCGATGCTCCCGAAGGATCTGATTATAACCTTGAATGATTAGAGTGCTACCATTGTACTTGTCATCCGTGAAGACAAAATTCATATTTACACATAGTGAACTGTAGTTCCTCCACAGAAGAAGGAATATACAAGCCTTGGGCTCGGCCCATAGGCTTCGATGTGAATTGTGGCCCAGCTGTTAATGGGTCATCCATTAAATAGGTCATGCCAAGGAAAGTTGGCGATGTAGCACTAGAGTTGGCCTGAACTATTACAAGAGCAGTTTTACCACGTAAATCATGATAATAGAAATGGAGTTTTGTAACCTTCTCTTTGTATTCTCCCAGCTTCCCGAACCATTTTTCGACATCTTCCGGCGCATCGGCAGTGCCGGAGAATGCTGGCATTGCCGCGGTCACCACCACATATAAGGATAAAACTAAAATTAACCTAGCCACTTCTCTTATTCGTCTCTATGTATGCTTACTTTCTCTTGCTAGTGTAGAAATTGTTATGGTATATGTATGTACGAGATCCGTGACACTATATAACAAGAAGAAATTAAGAAACGTGCATATAAGCATCAATGTTTTTCTTGAGAATCTTTGTTGGGCAAATGAACATTACAGAGTAGGTAATACGTTGCTATGTCCAAAATATTCGAAAGCACAAAAATCTACTGTCTGCAGCATGATCAAATTCGCACTTTCTGTTGTTTAAATTTGCTCAAGCCAAATAATTATGTGTTAAATATTATATACATATAAAGGTAGCCTAGCTTATTGTGCGTGTGTGTTTTTTGGATCCATCTTATTGTTATTGTGTCTATGTATGGTGAAAGTTAGGGGTGAGCAAAAAATCGAAATGAAACCGAAACCGAATCGAAACCGACCAAAATCGAACCGAAAAAACCGAAACCGAAGCCGAACCGACGGTTGCGGTTTTTGATTTTTAAAAAGCGAAATTTTCGGTTTCGGTTCCGGTTTTAGGTTAAAACCGAACCGACTAAAACCGAACCGAACCGATTATTAAAATAAATATATAATTTATATAAATTTATAAAACTTTCGACTGCTCTGGTAACTTCTCATTTTCGTAAACTATATATGTATAGGTTTCTACTATCATGTAAATTGTATTAAAACTAAGATTATATTGCAATCAACTTACATATTACATTAGAAAGTTCTAATTTGCTTTTGTATTAGCAACTGAGAGTACATTTTGTCATTTACTCATATACATTGCACATTATCACACATGCATGTATAAATTTTTTTAAAATATATTTTGAGCCCTGTATAACTTATTAGCTTACTAATGTCATATGATACTGTCATATAACATTACCACTAACATATACACATAGTGTATTCATTCAAAAACTCAGTTACTTTGTTTAAAAATCGAGAACGTTGTAATTTATAAATTTAAAGTCTTGTAATATATTTATGATTTTTTCGTTCGGTTTTATAACCGAAACCGAACCGTTAAAAACCGAACCAAACTTTTTAAAACCGAAACCGAAACCGACGGTTCGGTTGCGGTTGCGGTTTTCAATTTTAAAAACCGAAGGTATGCGGTTTCGGGTTCAGTTTCGGGGTAAAACCGAACCGAACCGTGCTCTCCCCTAGTGAAAGTGGTTGCTCATATCCAATTGGTTAATGTATTAAGCCATGAGACAATCAATTTAACGTCTGGACGCATTATGTTTTTTGCCTCATAGTCCAATTTTACTTCTATCCTTAATTATGAGCAATTTTGGGCTTACAAAAAAGATTGTGTTTCTAGTAATATATATTTTGGAATGTTTCAATTGTTTCTAAACATTTTTTAAAATAATACATTTTTTTTTCAAATATTACTACGTTTTCATTCATTTACCCCAATTTTTTTTATTTTTTTTTTACTTTTTCTCATTTTTTTAAATTCCATGCCGAAAAACAAAATTAATACTCCCTCTGTCCCATTCATTTCTACCCATTTACTATTTTGGGATGTCCCATCATTTCTGTCCCATTCATTTTTACCCATTTAATATTTTGGGATGTCTAATCATTTCTACCCACTCCATAAATAGTAAAGTTTTAATAATAAAAAGAGTAAAAAGCACTTGGTGTACTTGAATTTTACCGAAATCTACACTTGGGATACTGAATTTCAAAAACCCCTACTTGTAATACTGCACTTTCAAACTTTTTACGAAGTGTGTACTTCCGTCAATTTCCCTCTAACACCTTTACTTTGGCGAGGACAGTTTGGTCCTTTCAGCCCTAAAATCAAAATAATTAGAAATCTGCACTTGGAAATTACTTTTATAAAATACATTATAAAATCAAAATAATTAGAGAAGTAAATTGAACTTTTACCACAAAGGAAAAAGTAATTTCTTTTTAATATAACTGTCATGGTAAAATAGTAATAAGTTAAAACCATAGCTGTTTACCACACAACACTCATAACAGATCAATCACAGGTTTTTAAATAAAACAAAATGAAAAAAATCAAGAACAATTATGATTGTTCTTCAATTTTGCAGAAACCGGCCAACTGCCCAGTTTCCGGCTGACCATCTCGACTTCCGGCTAGCATAAACCCACCCCATTTACTCTTATTTTTGCACGTTCTGCTTGGTTTTTCAGTCAAAAATTCAAGCTACACGTCCCCGTAACACGTCTGATACCATATCATCATGAAAATAACCACAACAATTAACCTCCGGCAAAATTAACGCACATTCTGGTAAACTTCGACTTCGCCTCAATCCTAAACCAAATCAAGTGTTTGATATGCCAAATTAAATCTAGAAATACATAAAATCTTTCCATGGTTTCATTGTTCACGGACAAGCAGCAGATTTCAAGAACGAATCAATACAAAATTTCGAAATAAATTTTAACTCGAACTACAATATCTAGCAAAAGAATGACATAATCATTGATGCAAAATGATTATATGTCATCCCCTAATGCTATAGGAATCATCAGAACAATCCAGAAAATCAAAGAATCAAAAATCCCTAATTTTAAGCATATGAACCCTAAAATTCGAAATATAAATTATAATTTATAGAAAATTGAGATGATAACCTGGGTAGATGTTGACAACAAATTCAGATAATAGGCTTCGATTTGGTTATTCGAACATCAAAAATAGAATCCAATATCACCTCCAACCGAATGATCAATCCTCAAGAACACTATTCGAATTTTATTTTTGAAAATAATAATTTTGGAAAGGACCAAATTGCCCTCGCCAAAGTAACGACGTTAGAGGGAAATTGACGGAAGTACACACTTCGCAAAAAGTTTGAAAGTGCAGTATTACAATTAGGGATTTTTGAAATTCAGTATCCCAAGTGCAGATTTCGGGAAAGTTCAAGTACACGAAGTGCTTTTTACTCTAATAAAAAACACTATTACACCCACTAACTTTCCTCCACTATATCAAATCTATAATATAAAATACTATTACACCTACTACTTTCCTCCATTATCTCAAATCTATTATTAAATATTGATAGGTTCCACCACTTTATCTACTTTTCATCCGACTTTACTCATTTTTCATACATTTTTTTGGTCTGCATGCCCAGATAATTTGGGTAGAAATCATTGAGACGGAGGAAGTAACAAATCGGGACGAAGTGAGTAGTAATTTTGTTTAAAGATCTATGTACGAATCATTGATTAATCTTACACGGGTATTCTCTCGAGTTCTAAAAACTAGCCAAAAATGCGAAACTAATTAATCACAGAAGCTCTAGTTTAGCTATTCATACGAATGTATGTATGAAAGTTTTAGACAATCGCGTACAGGATGGAGAAACTGTGGGTTCAAAAACCTTTATGCAATAGCTAGAAAGCTAGGCTAACACTATGCAGAAAGTGGAAGAAAAGTTATGAAATGATGATTAATGCTTTATACATACACGTACCTAAACAAATCTGGCCTGTCCGTAATGATGAAATTACCTACCTGCATGTGGAAATAGGCTTTGGTGGGAACGATTTACTTTAACCGTAATCAAGTGTGTGTACGTGTGTGTGTACGTGTCACTCTTAATTTTATGGTTCTTCAGCGCTAATATGTTGGCGTCCCATCCTTTTAGTGCAACTCATTACATATATCAACGGATAATTATGTCTTGATTCAAATTAACTTTCAGTTATTCCAGTACATAGAATTATTGGAAGAAAAGGTACTTATAAAACATTTCATACTTACATACCGAAGTTAACAGATATAAACTTAAATGTTACATAAGGAATTTAACCCGATATTAAAGCTAATGAAATTAAAGTAAATAAATTTTGTACAATTATGTAGTTGTAAGGAATCAAACCCTCAATTTAATGATAACCAAATTTAATATTTTGATTGGTACAATTACGTGTTATTAAAACATGATTTTTCACATTAATAAAGAGTATAGATTACGTCCATGGGCTATAATAATGATTGATCAAAATCAAGTACTGACGGCAATGGCGGATACAGGATTTCGAACATGGTGTGTCATTCAGTATCGGATCTAAAGCTAAAAAATTCTAACTGTGCAAAGCGCGGATTTTTTTCAACTAAATCATGCAAATTCAATGTTCACATTGATATTTTATCAAACACTTGGAGTCTGAGACAATTTGAGACAATAAAGAAACAAGAGTTTTTAGTAGGATTGTAGAGAAACAAATAAACAAATAGAATAGAATATTAGTTAAACAAATAACTTATGTTTTTAAACTTTAAAAACTAAACCCAAAACATTTTAACATGTAAATGTAAAAAAAATAAAAAATGGTTTTTAAAAATAATGTGACACACCATGCTCACATATACATCCGCCACTGACTGACGGATTATATATTAACTTCTAATATTTTCAATTTTAATTATATAACAGCAGGATTGATCCTGAATTTTGAGAGATATTACGAAATCATCAATCCTCTACTAATCCTCTAATCTCAAATCCTTAAGTATAACTTCTACTGTCGGATATATCACCAGTCATCAACATAATATTTGGATGTTGCTATAATGACCAGTTTTTTCAAACAGAAAGAGAAAAAGAAGATGTATATATTTGGAGTACTAAGATGTACATAACTACGTAGGGTTCGTGTTAGAGGCTGTTATACTGACTATGAGCATCTTCAAGAATCTCTTAAATCACTTCTAAATATATTATAAAATAATAATTTTTAATGATTTAATGTGGATTCATCTCCAATAATATATCTTATATTCACTCCTTATTTTGTTTATATTATTAAAAATAAGCCTGAGGTAGTTCAGTTGATTGAGCTTACCTCTAGTCGACCCAGAGGTTTTGGCTTCGATACTCGCTTACCACGAGATTTGTCAATGAACAGATACTCATTGTAAAAGGCTATAAGCCAAAATATTCAAAAAAAAAAAAAAAAAAAAAGGAGATGGATAGAGAGAAAATGGAAAGAATGACAAGATTGACCTGTTTTTGAAATTTTTTCACCGAAACATCCTTTTCTGAGAAGTTGAGCAAAAATAGTCGATGGATTATGCATATGGGGTTAGGATATTTGGGATATGAATTTCGACATTGCGTATCTCGTACAAATGTTTCTTTTTTTTGAAAACTCTCCATAATGTGGGCCCCGCATGGAGACAAAAAAAGAGGGATACGCATTTTGATAATGCGTATCCGGTGTTACTCCATTTCTAATTGCGTATTCTACCTTATATTTTCAAACAGACATCTTGGGGTTCAACGGGCTCCGGTTGGGGTTTATAAATATTTAATTTTTTAATTTTATCTGTATTCCATTAGGGTTCAACAATTAATATTTGAGCTTCAACGTTCCCATATTAGGTTTTAGAAATATTCAGAATGAAGAATAAATCGTATACGGACCCTAAATCCTAGACCCAAAACCCTAATTTATTCTGATTTTTAAAAATCGGGGTTGGCCCTCGATTTTTTAAAAACCAGGCCGCCGGACTCGGTAAGAAAAAATAATTTTTTTATCTGTATTCCCTTAGGGATTAAATAATTAACCTTTGGGGTTCAACGTTTCCATATTGGGTTTTAGAAATATTCGGAATGATAAATAAATCGTATACGGACCCCGATTTTTTAAAAACCAAAACCCCGGACTCGGTAGAAAAAATTTAGTTCAAAAATTAAAAAGAAACCTTATATACAATATTTGGGGTAAAAGTATTAAAAAAGAAAAAGAAAAAAAAAAAAGAAAGAAACTAAACTTATACACCGTGACTCCATGTCACGACAACAAATGTGGGTGATACACAACCAAGAATTGCTTATTCAATCAATACCCACATGTTACTTGCGTAACCAAGGTATAATTAACAAAAAATTCAACGAAGAATACGCATTTGCGAAATGCGTATCCCAGGATACCCACTTGTCAAATGCGTATTCAACCAGCTATTTTTGCACATTTTTTCAGAACAGGTTACTTTCGTTATTTTGGCTCTAAAAACAGGTTATTTTTGTCCTTCACCCAATAAAATATGATTTAAAAATTTATAATATAATATTAGTTAAGAATTGGTAATAGCTCTTAAAATTGAGGAGAGAGAAGAGAATTTTAATGAATTTAAGAGCCGTTTTAAGTTTCTTGGAGCAAAAAATTTCATCTTTCTCTTGAAATCTCAAGTTAAGAGCCAATTTAAAAGCCTTTTATAAATGCTCTAATGTACTAGTAATGTGGAAATCATTCGGACTTGTTAGTCAAAATTGTGAGCGTGTGACCTATTTCAATTATTAAAGAGTTCTATTTTTTGCGCGTTAAGAGGTCGACCAAACGTGTGGTACACAATTATTTCTGTAAGCGTTCGTTTATTTATTATTAAACATTAACTCAATTTTTAGCTTTCAAGAGGATAAAAAGAATAGATTACTGTGTATTTTTTCCCTATAATTTGACCTTTACCAGAAATTTCATGAATCGCCCGAACGTGCATATATGTATAAAACCAAATACATTGCAGAGGCTGCCAACAAAATGGAGATTTGGGAGATTGAATCTTGAAGTCGATCCTGGATAGTGGTTTACAACAAAGCTAGCCCCCACTGGTCAGACCTGATGAAGATCTAGGGCTATATCGACCATAAATAAAATAAGTTCTCTCATTAATGATTTAAAGGGCGAAGCATACCTTTGAGTCAACTGTAAATCAAGTCTCATGTTCCCACTGACCTTCAGATTTTGTCTCATTTATTACTTCACGTACGTGTTATTAACATTTATAATATTACTGTTATTAAATAATTTTATTAGGGTAGTAATATATGTACACTAAGTGATGGTTGCAAACCCTAATTTTTATTTTAACTAAAAAGTTCATAACAATGAATAAACTTTATTTGGTTATTTCTCACTATATAAAAGTGTTTTTATTCCTCTCAAACTTTTAAGTTTAGTATGTGTTTCTACAATTTTATAAATATATATTTTGTTTACATATTTTGATAATATTGAATGTAAAATTGATAGTTATTTACTTAATTAATATGGTTATATAAATATAAACAAAATCAATAATGTGCTACTTCATGATAATGGTATGTTCAAAATATAAATACATTTATTTGATGCTTTTTGTTAAATTAATTGGTTCCACATTTCATAATATTTAATTAAAAAGATACTCATATAATAATGTAATTTTAATTTTTATAATCATAAATAAATATTTTGTTTCAGAAAAGGTTAAGTTAAGTGCGGAAATACATTTTAGCACTTATTATTCGACTACTTAACAAATTTTTTAAGCATAACTTTGATTATATTATAATAAATTAGGAGGAGGAAGTAATAATTTTAAATACAGTTGTGGGTCAACACTTATTTGAGTAAATGGTGTTAATATGTAACTTATCACATACAAATAATAGTATAATTGTAACAAAACAAAATATTCATATTATTAATTTTATCACAATATGCTAAGTTGTAAAATGCATTTATTAAATAAATAATATTAAAATATGAGAAAGCACTTCATTGATTTTGAATAAGAACAAAACATGAGAAATTAAGCTTAGTATTGAATTTGAGGACATTATTGTCAAATAATATGATTAAGGTGTGCAACCATCAATTGGGATGTGCATATATCAACACCCTTTCTTTATTATAATATTGTTTTTTATAGGACAATTTTTTTAAATTATTGTTTAGTTGTTAATTTTATAAGTTCTCATTATATTATAGTAGTGACCAATAACAAGTTAGTAATAAAATCCCTTGATTTCTCTTTTCTCTTCAGGTATTAGAGCTAGGTTGATTCGATTCGGTATCGATTGATTAAGAGTTAAACGTGAAGTCTTTCCCATGTTGGATTAAACATGTGCTTAGATTGTTTTTTACTTCTCATATTTTTTTCCCGAATCAAATAAGATAAGTTCTCTGATTGTTTTGAATATGGATTTAGCGATCGCTTTTTTCTTTAATTCTTCCTCGTCTTTGTCTTCTTCGTATTGATTGAATTATTCTAGAGTAAAAATTGATTGTGGTTGAATTTATTTTTGTACTGGTTTCTTTTTGTTTTGATTGGAACTCTCACACACACTCTATGTTCTCTCTTTAATGGTACTGGCTCGTCGGTCAACTTATTTTTCTTTCTTTCCCTTCCATTCAATGATGGGAGTAGCCCGAGGCACATCTACGTACATTTTTTTTGCTCTTTCTTTCACGTGTTCAATTATGGGAGTAGCCCTAACCACATTTGCATACCTTCTTTTTCTCTCTATTGGTTTAGGATTATAAATTGGTTTCACAGTTGTATTTTGGATATGGATTTAGATTCGATTGGTTTTGGTTTGATATTAGGTCTGATTAAATTTGGATAAATTTTTTTGGTTAAATTTGGATTTAATTCTAGTGTTAGGTTAGAATTGGATTGATTTGGCTAGATTATTAGGTTTGATTTTAGATTTGGATATAATTTGTGGATTTGGCTTCAGTTTTGGTTTTGGTATTGGTATTATTTTCGGTGGTTAAATTTAGTTTGGATTTTTCTTTCTTATTCATTGGTCGAAGATTTGTTTGACTTTTGAAATTGTTTCGATTTTCGCTGAAATAGAAGGTCCTTCTCTTACTGATTGAATTTCTTGCTAACTCTCGTTTTGATTCGAATACACTTGAATTTTACAATAGTTTTGGTTAATTCTTGAACAACATGAATGATTCAAATACAATTTATCTTTGAATTCTTACTGATTGAATTTTTCTCTTCGCTTTAATTTTGGATTGGATACAATTGGGTTTACAATTTTATTTTTGTTTACTCTTGTATGACATGAGTACTATACTTTTTCTCTATTTTATCCTTGTGTGCATCTTTGGATTCATTTGGAAGTGTTGGACTCGTATGGATTCGTGATTCCATTTTTGGATTCATTTGGATGCTCTTACTTTCTTTATTGTGACTCCAATTTAGGATTCATTTGGATACATGATTTAATTTCTTATTAACAAATTCTCGATTTTTCATCATGAGTTCGAGTGGGAAGCTAACATATATAATATATATTACTGGATACTTTTATTATTGTAATAATTTTTTTATTATTGTTTAATTGTTGATTCTATAAATCCTCCTTATTTTGTACTCCCTCCGTCCCTCTTTAGTTGGCACATTTGGAAAAAAAAATTGTCCCTAAATAGTTGTCACATTCCTTGTTCCAATACATATTTTTACCAATTTTTCCATATATACCCCTTTATTTCTAATATCAATGTTTGACTTTATATTTAATATACACACTCATAACTCTTCATTTAATGTTAAGATTAAGGGTAAACATGGAAACAAATTACATAATTAAATCTTTCTTAATATGTGTGTTTTTTGTAAATGTGCCAACTAAAAAAGGACGGAGAGAGTAATTGATAACAAGTTACATTAAAATATAATTTTTTGATTTCTTTTTTTTTTTTTATCTATACTTTATCATGCGGAGGAAAAAATTTATTTTTACTAAAAATATAATTATTTTTTATTCTCTTTAACTCCTGATGTACTGCATCCATATGGGTCACAATAATAGTTGTATTTTAAGTCAGATGTAGGGAACCAAACGTATTGAAATGATGATGTTACAGGCCACAGGGTCAATTCGTTTTTAATTTTAAAAAAAATGAGTGTTCCCTCCATTCCATTCATTTTTATACAATTTTTTTCATTGTTTGACATGTATTTTAAGGCTCCTATAAAATATAGTTACATAACTTATATTTTAATTTTTTTAATAAAATTTAAACATTAAAATTTTATTCAAAAAAAAAATTAAAAATTAAAAATAAATTATTAAATTTTACTTTATAGAAAACTTAAAATACATGCCACAAATATTCACCGCCGGGACAGAGGGGTAGTATTATGTTGTAATTTGGTTTTGGATGGTCAGCTTGAAGCCTTGGCCTTACTCATTACCAAGTCATGGCATGGATACACCACCCCCACATATTTATAAAAATTGTCAGTGTTTTTCACTACAAACAATCGCAGGAGCTCGAAGACTTTTTCTTCTTGCACAATTAATTAATGTGTTCCTTTTGGCTTACGTAGTATGCTTACAAAACCTACCGTACTAGTTTTTGTATAAGTATACAATTATTTTGTATAAATATTTTTGTATACAAAACCTACCGTACTAGTTTTTGTATATTACATTAAGTTTTTCTAGAATTTTATATTTTCCGAGAGAAGTAGTCATCCTAAAAAAATACTACCATTATTTGCCGAAACAAGATAATTGGACCAATTTCATAGCGGGGTCTAAAGTAAAGTGTCACTGTTTGTTTCACAGGGAGAAAGGGTTACGATAGCAGACCCTGCGCCATGTGTCCAAACAGCCTGAACGAGGCCGTAACCAATAAATCAATCATCAAGCATGCATTCTCAGAGATCTCAACACCAAAAAGAAAAAAGAAATTGACAAGCAGAAGCGAATATTACGTACTGGTTAATTGGTCGTGTAAAGGAAAAAGGCTCAACACAATATTTATATTAATATTCTAACATTTTTCGTTCACTTGAAAAACCTATTTTGGATCTAAAAGTGTATCAGAAAAATGCATATTTTGGGCATAATTAAATTAGTTTTGTGTACATAATAAATGTTGAAAAATGTTTGGAATCGCAAAAAATCAAATCTCAGTAACGGTGTACATACAACTAGTTAAATTTCTGTTTGGTATGTGAGAGAAGTTACATCCACGCCAAGCCAACCTCTTAGTGCACGAAATTAATGAAAATATGTATTTGTATAATAAATTCTAAAACAATTTTAAACTAAAAATATAAGTTAAAAAATAAAAGTTACGACAAAATGATTTTTTGAGTTAACTTAAAAAAATGATTTTGTGAACAACTTGTCTTATTTTTAAATTTTTTAAATCACTTTTTTTACATTTATATATATAACTTTTAAAATACATTTCTACGTTTTTATTTTTATTTATCTATAAATTACTCACAAGAATAAAATTACTTAACAACTAGAATTTAACTTAAAAGTTAAAATTTTTACTTCTTCTAAATAATTGCAAATTAGTAAAAATTACTCTGAGTTTCTGGCTCCCAGAAGTACATGTTGTGGCATGAAATGATGAGAACCCAGTTGCATGACTTTGCACCCCGTGACTGAACAACAGCAAGAACAACAGAAACGACAATAACTGACCATATGATTCAAGTTCCCACTGCACTGTACATATATATACATTACTCTTTTTCTGGTTTTCTGGTGTCTGAGAGTTGGTATTTTGAGAAAAAATTAGAGATTCAAGTTAAATTAGAATTTTGACTATTTGAAAACTTTAAGTGTTTGACAGTTAGCATAATATTAGTGTTTAGTAGTTAGCAGATGAAATTAATTTTTTGGTTTCAAAAAGCTATTTGGAAAAAAATTTTCAATTAAAAAATTGTGACATTTCTAATTAATATACAAACACCTATCTCAAATAATTAATTACTAAATAATTTTATATAAAACATTTCATTTAGATAGCTAATCAAAACAATTAACCCAATTTGCTAATTAAAATAGCTAACCAATTTCATTAATCACTGAATAGATAACCGCTAATAGCTAATTACCAAATACGATCATTTTATATTTTATGGAAAGGGAATCGTGAAATCAAATGATATCTATGTTTGTAAATTAAATTACTTCCTCTATGTAAATAATTGTAAATATATACTCATGATTCTATCATATTAGTAGTAGTGGTTGATCCATATTTTTTTTAATGATAGGCTTATATGCCTTATAAGTAAATATTTATTCTGATATATGGAAGATGAGTAAAACTCGAAACCAAATCGACAATATATAATTGTAGTTAATCCATATTTTAAGATGCAAAACGAGTGTTAATTTTTTTTTTTTTTATGTTAGTGTGATTTGGAATTTGGACTATAAATTAGTTGATACATTCACAAACAGTTCAACGTTTGATTTGAAAAAAGTTCGACTCGAATTCGATTCAATTTGTAAACAAGTCGAATATGAATACAATTTTGAGTTTCGTATCGTAAATGAGCTGAACTTGAGCATAACGTTTGTTCGGCTCAAAAATTCACAAACAAGTTCGATTGTATAGTTCCTGAACAAGTTCGGTAATATAATTCGTGAACAAGCTCGTGAATATGGTTCATGAGAATTCGTGTACAAACTAGATATATATTTTGTGAACATATTTAATTAAGATTTTATAGGATTTGTTGAATTCATGATAACTAATCAATAATTTTAATGTCTACGAAATAATAGATTAGTTTATTATGTCTATTCATTATTTCTTTTTGTTAAAATCTATACCTTATTTCTTTTTGTTAAATCTATACATTATTTATCATTAAACATGAATACTGCTGATGATCTCGTGTTTAAGAATAATTAAATTATGACATATGTTATTATAAATTATAGCATTAATTGATTACACATTAACTAAATCTGATCCAAATTCAACTCGTAGATAAGTGTATATATTAGAAGAATATCTTTAATTTTTGAGGTTTTATCTTTTTATTTTTTAATGCAATAAAAATTTCTAGAATTGAATGACGTATTCGTAAATACGAGATTATGTACAGTATTCATCAAACGTTCGTGAGTAGTATCTCGTGAGACATGTTCATGAATTGTTCACGAAGATGTTTGTGAATAATATTTTTTTTAATGAGTTGATACACAAAAAAAAAAATATTGGCTCGATAAAAAATTCGAGTTCGAATTCGAAATATTTATATCAACTCGATTCGACTCATTTATAACACTATTCGGAATGGAAGAAATATTTCCATGTTGGTTTTGCCAAATCAATATATTTTTTCATTTCTTTCCTCTGTTTTGACATGTTTTTCTCACATTTTTCGGAAAAAAATTCACAGTAGCTATTATTGATCAACTTCCTTAAGATGTACGTACAATGTTCAACATTCTTCACAGTTTTATAAGGATGCATGCCATCAATATTTTTGTAAGTTATTAATGATTTTTTTTTTTGGTTAAGTTGTAAGATATTAGTGATATGTTTGTACAATAAATTTAAAATTTAAAAAATAACTGACAATTTGAAAGCAACTACCTTTTCAGATGATTTAATTTATTTTGGTAGTATTTCATCAAAGTTAACATCATTACTTTATGATATGATTTATAAATTATAATTTTTTTACATTTTTGATACCATAAGTTAATAATAAAGTATTCAAATAAATATGAACCTAAAATAAAATTTTCCAACTTCAACATGCTAGAAACTTGAATTTTGACGTTAGATGTGTATTTACATCAGAATTCAGCTCAAGACTTTATATTACTGCACTAATTACCGCACCATGTGTACGCCCGTGCGCATGTATGCATGTGTGTGAAATCAATTTACAAGAGAGACGGACCGTTTTTGACAAAAATATCCGTTATTTTACCCCAACAAGATTGTGTACGCCCGTGCGCATGTATACATGTTGGTGCAGTGGTTGAGCCATTGGCCTCCTTTGAAGGAGGTCAGGGGTTCGACTCCTGCGTGTGCGTGAGTTTCTTAGTTTGTATTAGGTTTCCTTTCTGTATTTGTATTTCTGTATTTGTAATGGCCGGGGGTCCTTCGGAAACAGCCTCCCTATTGTATAGGGGCATGGTCTGCGTACAGCTACCCTCCTCAGATACCACTTTGAGTGGTATTATAACTGAGTAAGCTAAGTTTTTAGACGGACCGTTTTTGACAAAGAAAAGGACTGCCTATCTTGTTGGGGGTAAAATAACGGATATTTTTGTTCAAACGGGTTATTCATTAGTGTAGTATTTGACAAAATATTGGCTGCATGGATAAAAAATTCGAGTTCGAAATATTTATATCGGCTTGATTCGACTCATTTATAACACTATTCGGAATGGAAGAAATATTTCCATGTTGGTTTTGCCAAATCAATATATTTTTTCATTTCTTTCCTCTGTTTTGACATGTTTTTCTCACATTTTTCGGAAAAAAATTTCACATTAACTATTTGTTATGCCCAAATCTGGCATGACAGCTAAATTGATTTGATTGGCTAAATTAAAGGTTCATGAAGATGAAGATTGGGTCCATAAAATCCACTACCGGAATCAGGCCAACATGCCTTGATGATAATGTCTCTATTACAGGGCTCACCTCGCTACAAGGCCACATCGCTAAAGATTCGCCTCGCTACAGGAGTATTTCGCTTATGATCCTCACCGGGGGATCGCTTCATTTCTATCATCATATCTACAAACTAAATTAGGATCGCTATCTCACTCTTTACTGGAAGGCCCATGGCCAGACCCAAGGTCGCATGAGCAGCTGGACACTAGGGATCGCTTCGCATGGCCAGATCCTTCGAGGTCGCATGCAAGGCCCTTGTTACTTCTCTGCTAGCCAACTATGTTCGTGCAAGACCATAGGCTTCCTCCTTTTGGCCATGGATCACGGATAGGGTTGATGACTCACCGCCACGTCAACCCTAAACGAGTGGGCTTGGGCTATGGCTTATCTCTTAAAACCCTAGCCCGCCTAGGTAACTTGTTCTCCAAGAACTACGTCCGGCTTGATCCCTATAAATAAGGTACGTAGGCACCTTGATACGGGGGAGAAACACACTACGTCAAATTTTGGCTTCCGTCACATCAAATATGTGTGGCTAAGCACTTTCCGTCACGTTTTAATTTTTCAGCAAAGTGTGACCTAAGGTCTCGTCATTTTACGCCCCCCTACGGCCACACCCCAGCTGTGTGGCTGTAACTCAAAATAGAGTGACTAAAGCATACCACCAATTGGGTCTGACAGCCCCATTTTAAGCTCAAAAGTGTGACTAAATACCAGATTGCTGCCACAGGATGCGTAGTGGCTAAAGAGAGTTAATAACGTGGCTAAATACCAACATTCATCAAAGGCTTAGTTTTGGTCACACTATTTATTGGTAAATCGTGGCAAAAAGCTTTGGTATGGCCACATTATATAATTTTTGTGTGATCATTTCTATGTTATATAGACATTAAATAACTGATTTTAGTCACTAATAATTATAGTAACTATAGTTCTGGCTAAAACCTATTTTTTTAGAATTTTTGTAATATATAGTGTGGCTAAAGTATAGTAATAGCCACACACACTTAACTAAATTATACAGGGTATTATTTGTATTATAAATGATCGATAATAAATAATAATACCAAAATGCCAAAATTGAAACACAATGGTATATTCTAAAATTCAAACACTTTTAGCCATACATAAATCAATTCACATCGACATAAGAATTATGTCCGATACAAACTTATTGAATTGTTGAAGGAAAAAAATCAATTGCTTCTTGTACAACAGAGGCAAGTACATTGGCAATCATCACAACTGGCTCTTCTTCCTGGTCTGACGCAGATGATTTTCTTTGATCAGATACTTGACCTTGCTCACTTGCAATTGAAGAAGCGTTTTCGGATTTGTTTGCAGCATCCATTTCATCAGCTTCAGGAGATGCAGATGATGAGAAACAGTAGTAACTCAGTTGACAAATAGCAACAAACTGCTTCTTGAATTACTACAAAGTTGAAACGAAAAAAATCATTCAAATTTTAAACTTTCTTACTTGGACAGAGGCTATCTCACTGCGCAACGAAGCTATAGTAGGTGCTAGTTGCCCAAATGGTAACTACTATTTGCTACACCTGGGCTTGAGAAGATGAAACAGAACAAGGTATGCTTACAGATGCTTTGTCATAGGTGCTAAGCCCTACCCCAACAGAAACAACCAGAAGACCTTGAAATATTTTACAAGACAAGCAAAGAACTAGGCTTGTAAGTTTTGACTTGCAAATACCATAGTTACCTCAAAGCACTTTTCATGCATTTACATTTAACGTATGATAAAAAGAAAGAAATGTCAAGCACGTAAAAGAGTACCTCTTTTGAGTAACCTGACATTCCTATAAGTTGTGAATCCCTCACATCTTCAGGAATAATTGGTTTCTGTAATGGAAAGCTGAAATGTGTTAGCAAGCATCTGTAATGGAGCAATTTTGTTGGCGCACACTTTCTCTTGTTCTGCTATCAAACTCTTTTCCTTCTTTCTTGAAATCCAAAATATAAAATTAAGTGATTTTAGTTGTTAACATAAAGTCAGGGGTGCTAAAGTCTTGATTCACCTGCCAAGTCTTGATTCAGAGACCATTTGTAGTCCCTCGAAGAAAATGCATTTGTAGTCCCTCGAAAAAATGAATCAATGGACTTCAATTAGAGAAATGAAAAGGCAGTATCCAAAAACAGAGGGCGCTAAATATAACGACAATGTGAAAACCACATTTACATTTACATTCCAGCATCCGTAATTCAAATGGAGTAATTCTACAATATTTATCACAGCTCAATATCAAAAATACAGTTATCCATTAAAATCAACAAGACACTGCATCACTAGCAAAACAAACACAAACACAAAGATATATTGGCCCGTTAGAGGGAGGAGTTGACTTGGCAATATAAAACCCTCAACATCATTTCGCATACAAGATCGATTCAAAACAAACACTCAAGATTCAAAGTACACACAACAAAGCCAATTCAAAACAGCGATGAGTGTGAATTTACCTTTATTTAATCAAAACGTTGAACCAGTAAACAGCGATTGAGAGAGCTTGAGATTTGCTCGATGTATGTGTTCCCTGGTTTTGTCACAAACAGAAATTGATAATCAAGATAATGAAAGCACCTTTATGTTTGTGACAAAATCACGAACACCTACATCTAGCAAAATCAATTGACCAACACAAACAGATCGGGGCCGGGACTATGTATAAAAAGAAGGTTTCCCTTGAATTTGTATGTGTGTGTTTGATTTGAACTTGAGCCGTGAACTTATGTGTGTGCTGAAAAAGAAGGGGAAAATGGGGAAATGAAATACTGGGTAGGGAGGGAAGTGAATTTTTGGGTACATAGGAGGGAAAGAGGAAGCGGGAAATGAAATATTGGGTGGGGAGGGAAAAGAATTTTAATATATAGATCTAGTTAATTCGTAAAAAATATTAATTTTAAACTGACGATCGAACCGTAGTTAAAATATTATTTTTAACGGATGTTATTAAACACTCATTTTAGTGTTGGGAAAAAATAATCGAAAAATAAAAAATCCTGGTTGTACGCGATCTTAACGAAAACGTGGTGAAAGTGCTACTTCCTAGTAACAAGGCACGATCCAGATTCATTGAATAATTTTTTTTGAATGTTTTTTTGGACGATCGAACCGTACGGATGTTATTAAACACTCATTTTAGTGTCGGGAAAAAATAATCGAAAAATAAAAAGGCCTAACGAAAACGTGGTGAAAGTGCTACTTCCAGGTAACATGGCACGATCCAGATTCACTGAATAATTTTTTTGAAGGATTTTTTCGACGATCGAACCGTACGGATGTTATTAAACACTCATTTTAGTGTTGGGAAAAATTAATCGAAAAATAAAAAGGCATGGATGTACGCGATCTTAACGAAAACGTGGTGAAAGTGCTACTTCGTGGTAACAGGGCACGATCCAGATTCAATGAATAATTTTTTTGAATGTTTTTTTCGACGATTGAACCGTACGGATGTTATTAAACACTCATTTTAGCATCGGGAAAAAATAATCGAAAAATAAAAAGGCCTGGTTGTACGCGATCTTAACGAAAACGTGGTGAAAGTGCTACTTCCTAGTAACAGGGCACGATCCAGATTCACTGAATAAATTTTTTTGAATATTTTTTTCGATGATCGAACCGTACGGATGTTATTAAACACTCATTTTAGTGTCGGGAAAAAATAATCGAAAAATAAAAAGGTCTGGTTGTACGAGATCTTAACGAAAACGTGGTGAAAGTGCTACTTCCAGGTAACATGGCACGATCCAGATTCACTGAATCATTTTTTGAAGGTTTTTTTCGACGATCGAACCGTACGGATGTTATTAAACACTCATTTTAGTGTTGGGAAAAAATAATCGAAAAATAAAAAGGCCTGGATGTACGCGATATTAACGAAAACGTGGTGAAAGTGCTACTTCAGGTAACAGGGCACGATCCAGATTCACTGAATAATTTTTTTGAATATTTTTTTTCGACGATCAAACCGTACGGATGTTATTAAACACTCATTTTAGTGTCGGGAAAAAATAATCGAAAAATAAAAAGGTCTGGTTGTACGCGATCTTAACGAAAACGTGGTGAAAGTGCTACTTCCAAGTAACATGGCACGATCCAGATTCACTGAATAATTTTTTTGAAGGTTTTTTTCGACGATCGAACCGTACGGATGTTATATACACTCATTTTAGCGTCGGGAAAAAATAATCAAAAAATAAAAAGGCCTGGTTGTACGCGATCTTAACAAAAAAATAATCGAAAAATAAAAAGGCCGAATAAACTTGTAAAAATCATAATAAATTCATTTTTGATCCCAAAATCATTTTAAAAATATGGGGATGAAGCTAATTTTGATATATTGATTTTAAAATCAAAAGTTCGATTTTAGAATATTCTTTTATTTAAATATCGAATTAATAAATGATTTAAAGTTGATTTTCAAAAAGTAAATTAAATAAAAAATATATTATACCAAATATTTCCCCCCTTAATCAG
Organism: Saposhnikovia divaricata; assembly: GCA_036435485.1. Lineage (NCBI taxonomy): Eukaryota > Viridiplantae > Streptophyta > Magnoliopsida > Apiales > Apiaceae > Saposhnikovia > Saposhnikovia divaricata. The sequence continues at coordinate 58,663,682 of CM071595.1, read as the reverse complement.
AAGTTCCCCCCTTTACACCAAATGTTTTCCCCCCTTAACAATTATACCCTAAATCACATCTCTCTCTCTCGACTGAATCTAAAACACACATAATTCAATCCTTTTTTTCGGTTCTAGATTTGATTGAAACAAAGCCCCAGAAGCTAAAAATTAAGATGAGCGGAGGCACTGTTCAGATCAATTGGCCTGTGTTAACCCTAGGTTTTCACCCCCTTTCCGGCGAAGATGATATCCGGCAATTAGTACCTGTATGTCTCCTCTCTCTCCCTCTCTCTCTCTCTCTCTCTCTAAATCTATTAAGTCTTGCATTTTTTGAAAAGATGCGTACCTATTGAGATGTATTTCATTAGTCTTGCGTGTATTCATTGGGAATATGTGTTTGAGAATGTGTCTATTGAAACTCATAGAGTTTATTGCGTCTATTGGGAATCTAAGAGACTAAAACTGCATGCAATTATGACATTCTCAGTTAATAGCGTTGTTTCATATGCCTTAATTTTATCTTTTTAATATCAAACCCCGTCTATCAAATGATGCCCTTCAACGATCTCGCAAAACGTATTGAAAATATAGTGTTCAACTACGAAAACTTCATGATCGTAGTGGAAGGTGCAAGCTTTCCAGTGGACGATGTTCCACAGAATATCAGCTCTGAGTTCTCCTATGATCAGCAAATCGAGTGGATGTTTCTGATGATGGAGTTCGAGCTAGACAAGGACAGGAGGGAGGCGGAGCATCTCCGGGCCCTGCAGTTGCATGAGAGGATCATTGGACTGGCTATCACCATGTCCAGCATTTACAAAAGGAGGAGGGAAAATCGTTCTTAGAATTTTGTTATTATTTCTTTGTAATTTTTGTTTAATTTCCAATGTTATGCAAGTGTTATGACATAAGAAACATGGTGTATGATTTGATGCAAGTGTATGTCTTTAATGAATGGAAGTAGTTGATTAATTCTGTTTAGTGCATGCTATATTGAGACAGCGGTTTCTTATTTATGCTAATTATTACTTAGTTGGAGAATTGGTGATTGAGTATTCGGTCAAGAAAATTGTTGTTGTTCTGTGTTCTTCAATTAATTGTAAGGTCGTTCCATGTGACTGAAGTAATTTTGCAATAGGTGCCATGGTAATTGCTGACCGTGGATTAATTCTCCTAAATTATATCGTCTATGCCTATGAATTGTTAATTCTCCTAAATTATATCGTATATGACTCTATCCTAATTCAAATAGTATGACTATGACCTCATGTTAGTGATCTATTTTAGAATGAAAAACAATTTAAGTTGTGTGTATGTGACTCGATGCATCTTATAATAAAAATAACCATGAGTCTGTTAATGTATCCAGGGATAATGGAATGCGGAAGGCTTTGTCATGCAACTATCAGCAGGTAGTATTTTGTCTGCTAAATGGTGAAAGATCAGATTTTTAGCATGAAGCACCAGCTAACATCTGGTCCAGTGTGTGCATAGATGCTAACTATACTGATTAACTTCATAATTCTTGAGTGAACGGCCTCTCTTTTTTCTATAGAGATGTATGGCACAAATGCTTCTACTTGTTGGGCTGGTGTCTTAATTTCTGTCTTCCTTCTTAGAACTGCTATAAAGGTTTGCAAAATTGTGGCTTATGCTGTGTATTTCTTCATTTTTTGGGTGTTGATATATAAATAAATCAGTATAGCTAATATTTCAGTAAAACTTGTTGGCAGCCCAATGTTGGATGCTGTTTTACACAATGTTCCACTGGACAAGGAGATGGTGCATTGGTTGAAGCACAGACCTTCAATTTTTCATGCCAGATGAGATAGGTAGTTTAAGCAGAAGCAGGGAGAGAGATGGTTTGCAAGGAGAGTTTGAGAGAGGGGGTCTGAGAGATGGAGACACTACACCATATATTGCCTATAGCAACACCTTGAAATTGTTGCTAAATGGCCTAATACCGTTGCCATTGATGCTATGGCAATGCTTTTGCAAAAATTGGGCGTTAACTTTGCTTGGGTTGCAATAGGTCCCTATAGCAACGAATATAGTACCATATAGCAATGCTTCAATGTCATTGCAAATGCTTGTTATAGCAACGTTTTCCAGTCTATAGCAACAATTTAAATTCATTGCAATAGGCCATAGCAACCCTGTTTTGGATATTTATTACAACGTTTAAGGTGGCAATGGCAACAAATTTCTGTTTAATAGCAATGCTTTTAGTAAGGAATTAATAATAAATGGCAACACATTATGAGGCAATAGCAATGCTTTTAGTAAGGAATTAACAATAAATGGCAACACATTATGAGGCAATAGCAATGCTTTTCTTTAAAAAAAATGGACATTACCCATTTGTTCATATAGAATTCCACCATTAACATGGTATTTCATACACACCAAATATCCAAAAGACTACCTTGGTACATCACTATCACCTGCCCAAAAGAAGTACCAAAATCATTCGGACTACATTGTCAACATAGCCATTCAACGTCTAACAACTAAATGTAATCAAACGACGACATAAACGTGGTACATGCAATTAAGGTTTACAATGTTCACCAAAAGCTTAGATATAAATTAAATGAAAATGCTCCAAGTCAAGCATCTGCATCTTCTTAATCTGCCTTATCTCCATCCTAGACAGATTCATCACACAATTCTTCAACATTGATTTTCAAAGTGGGATTCGCCTCGGCTATTTTCCCCAGAATTCTTTTCAGTTTCTGGTTCATTTTCTCCTCCATTTCAGCAGAAAGTTCTTCTCGTATCCTTCCCAGTTCTTCCTTGCTGTCACTTTTCTTGGTTGCCAAATATTTCTTTGTCCTCCTGGTAATGCCACTTCTGCCAACAAGCCAGTTTGGGCCATGTGCTGCAAAGTCAAGTTCTATAGCATGGTTTGTTTCATTCAGTTCACCAGTGGAACCATCAACAGTTTCCTAAAATTAATTGATATATTATCAAATTATCCCAAATGCATATTATATATTTCAGAACTAGCGAACAAGTAGATACCTAAAAATACTATTATTTACCTGATTTTCGCAATCCTTGCGGGTTTTAGGATATAAATCATTCTTTGTGGGTGTGTCAGGCATTGCCTTTTTCTTTTTCTAGCATAAAATAAATAGAGTGAAACAAGAAAAGAAATTATGTTAGTAATTGATTAGTTTTCACAATAATATCCTATTTATTAAAATACATACTTATTAAAGATTCCAAATTAGCATACCATGTCGTTACGGATCTGCGCAAAACTAGTACGACCTGCATTGTGTTTGTCTTTAATTTGTTTGCGATTATTAGCATTTGTTTCAGCATTTTTCTTCACATCTTCATCACCCCAATACTGCAGCAACATCTTGAATTGTTCTAATGGAACCCTTTGAGACCTGTTCCTTATCCGTTCCTCATCAGTTTCATATTTGGAATAATACTGCGCCTTGAATCGACTTTTGTACATGCTCCAATTTTCACAAATACCCTTCAACACCCAATCTTTAGCCTCCTCGGGAATGATATATTTTGTCTGAAAAATAAATAAATTAATTATAATTATAGTATAATTAAACAAGCCTCTTGTTCATACCACAAATTAAACAAGTTTTGGAATAAAAAAACACGACGAGATGGTTTTTACCTTGATAAATTCCCACAACCCATTTTTTTGTTCTTCAGGAACTTGAATCCAACTATGAAAATCAAGTGGCATACATTCTCTTGCTACTCCCCCAAAAAACTGCTAAATTCAGCTCTTATTTTGCGGCTTTCAGAAACCGGCTGCAATTCATGATTCAAGGTCAGAGTTGGTCTTTCATCTAGTCTCCTTGTAAAGACTGCATTCATTTTCGTAGGTCCTCTCTTCCGTTTGATCTTAGGTTCATCTATCAAAATACACAAATAAATAAATAATTATAGTCATGATTGGTAATTCGTAATTCCTCTACATATGTGTGCAAAGTCATACCTGTTACAGTAATTGTGTTACCGAGATTCTCATTAATTGCTTCATCATTCACCACATTCACCTCATTTATCTTTTCTTTTTCGGCCACTTCCAGATCCCTTTTGCGTTTTTGCATTTCCAGATATGACGCCATCGAACCAATTGCATTATTAGTATATACCTTTTGTATTTGTTTCAAATGTTCGATATTAGTTGGCAGTGGCGGGGGAGGTGGTAAAATCTCTCCATCAGCAGGCTAGTAAAAGAATGCCAAAAAATAAACATATAAATACAGAAAATGGAAATAAAAGTACAGAAAATGAAAATAAAAACATATACCTCTGTACCAAGAAGAGCATATGCTGTTTTTGAACGAGTTGTTGGCCCGCGCCCAGCCTTCCTCTTTTCAACTTTTTTCTTCCTCTAAATAAAGAAATTTGGTTTTAATGATTTTTACGATTCTTGGTACTTTTGTATTATCAGTTCAAATAAATAATGTCCCTATCAAATTATGTATTCCTTACTAAACAAATAATAATGTACCTTAGGGGCAACTGGTTCTTGGTCATCCTCACTAGTTGGAAGGATATCATCTTCGCAAACGTACTCCCTATCAGTTTCTTGGTCAGACATTTCTTCCACAACTACTTTTTTTTTTCTTTTCTGAAATCCCAGTTGTGAGACCATCTGACAGTTGCTTCAACCCAAGTTCATGAATGCGCTGCTTATTTTCTTCGATTCTCTTCTTTCTCATTTCTTCATGTCCAACAATTTCTGTTGCTGACTTCCGTAGCTCCAACATTTTCGGTTGCCTTTGTTCTTGCTCATCCTCACTAACTGAAAGGCTATCATGTCCAGAAACATACCCCCTATCATTATCAGCCCATTCCTCTTCAAGTGTTTTCTTTTTTTTAACATTAGAAATATTTCCGGTTTCGAGACTAGCAGGCTGATGCTTCAACTTTTGTTCTTCAATGCCCTTCTCATTTCCTCCCACTTTCTTCTTTTTGTTTCCTTTAAATTCATTATTTTTTGACACACGCTTGTCATGTCCACCAATTTCTGCTCCACCTGCTCCTACAATCAGCTCCTGGTCATGCTGATTTGGTTTCTTCTTATCCTTTAGTTCATGCTGAAGGGTTTGTATTGTAACATACTTTCGCTTCACTTGAAGATCTTCACCTACAATAATATCATGAAAAAACCTGGACAACATCAAAAAAACTTGTCCTTAGCCTTGGCCTTACAATTAGAATAATATCTTCAAATTAAGGCTCTTAGTTAAGGTTTACCTTAAAAAAAAACTTGTCCTTGGCCTTAAAATTACATGTGGCTGCAACTGCTTCACTGGCTGTATCGCCTTGTCAACAACTGTGTCAATATAAAGGTCTAACATAGAACCATCTTTTAACCCATTACCAAGCTCACATGCTTCTGCATCATTACTCACTAGTTTCCAGCCACCTCCTGCTTTCTTCACATAAACCCCACCTATTTCAGCGTATCTAGCTGCTTCTTTGACATACTCCATAATAACAGAGTAGGAGAATCTATCAGGCTCCATAACATCAGGAATTTTGATACATGTGCCAGAATGGTATTTGGTTTTTAGGAACTGTCCCTTATGATAAAACCTGAGAAAAAAATGTTTCTCTCCCATCCTGAAATTAAATGAAAGCATAAAACTGGTTAGTCCACAACTCAAGCAAATACAATAGAATATCAAGTAAATGTGATAAACATCTCAACAACTAAAACTAAAATTACTACCAAGTAAAAGGGAAAAAAAATCACAAATTGACATTACACAGGAAAACTTAAAATCATTAATTATATTACAATCATCAGTGAATTTAATTCCAGATTAGAATTTAGAGAAGTTAACATTACAATGCAGTTGAAAATATTGAACTAAATAAACTCAGACAGTAGAATTATCAAGTCTATTCATTCGGAGTCTTGATCATATCCTTCCTCTTCAATTAACTGATCAACATGAACTTGTTGCCTCGGAAGATCTTCTCTACACCAACTAACACCATCACTTTGATTTTCCAGTTCAAAGTTTACTTCAACATCATGCATTGTAGGTCCAGAAACATCTTCAAGTGCATCATTTTCATCTTCTTGATCATTATGCTCCCTTGGCGATTTCTTAACAACATAATACAAATTATTTTCGGTACAATCCTGAATATAGAATACTTGTTCTACTTGTCTAGCTAGAACAAATGAATCATCTTTCTGACATAATTTACTAAAATTTACTCTTGTCAGCCCATGACAATCCTTATCCGTTTGGTACCAAGTGCACTTGAACAAAACTAATGCCAAAGCTCCCCAGTAATCGACTTCAATGATCTCGTCAATCGCTCCATAGTAATTGACTTCACTGACTATTGGGTTTTGATCTTTAGAACTGGCAAAGCTAGTGGTCAGGGTTGTCAAAAAGACACCACTATTTTGTGTCGTACACCTTGCATCTCTTCTCTTTGTATGAAATCGAAACCCATTTATCACGTAACCAGTGTACTTTTTCGCTACTCGTTGAGGCCCTTTCGCCATATACAACAATTCCAATGAACAACATTCCTTTTTCTTTTCAACCTCCTCCTTCAACCAGTTATGGAATTCTTTTATGTGTTTTCTTTCTCTATCATACCTCTTTGACTTTCCATTAGCATACAAGGTACGATGTTCTCTAAAATTTAATAAACAAAAATATACATCATTCACTGCATAATACTACTATAGACTATTTGTAATTGTAGAAGAAGTAGATAAAGAGGACTTACTCAATTAGCTTCTCGACTTCCACGTTACCACAGTTAAAGAGAATGTACCGATGAGCATCAGTCCATACTTTATCTGCCAAATCTACCGGTCTTCCACCCTTGTTTCTCCTTGAACCAATGGGATACGCCACATTTGACTTCTGCTCCCCTGTTTTTTTCTCGACATTATCACTTAAAAATCTTGAACAAAAAGTTAAGCACTCTTCAACCAAGTACCCTTCAGCCATGCTCCCTTCTGGTTTGCTCCTGTTACGAACGTAGGATTTTAATCTACATAAATATCGTTCAATGCCGAACATCCATCTAAGGTGTACCGGTCCTCCCAATTCTAGTTCTTTACACAAGTGTAGTGGCAGATGAACCATAATATCGAAAAATGATGGTGGAAAGATCGTTTCAAGGTCGCATAGTATTTCAATGATTTCTTCTTGGAGTTTATGAACATCCTCCAAATTAATCACTTTGCCACATATGCCCCTGAAGAATGCACCCAGCTTTATTAAAGGTATTGCAACCTCTGATTTTAAGGTCTTTATCACAGCAAATTGAAGCAAATATTGAAGAATGAAATGTGCATCATGGCTTTTATACCCAAACACTTTTCTTTCACCCACGTGCACACACCGACTGATATTAGAAGCACATCCATATGGAAGTCTAGCATTTTTCAACACTGAATAGAAGTTTTCCTTTTCTTTTTTTGTCATGTCAAAAGTAGCAGCACTATATTCATAATGATTTTTTATCAGCAGGTTTTATAGGATGAAGAACCTTACGAATTCCCATTTCTTGTAAATCTAGACGAGCATTCAGATTATCTTTCGTCTTCCCCCCAATATTTAATAAAGTCCCTAATATTTTATCACAAACATTTTTCTCAATGTGCATGACATCGAGATTATGTCTAAGCAAATTACCACTCCAATATGGTAATTCAAAAAATATGGACTTCTTTTTCCAGGGACAGTCTACAGCTATTTTCTTTTTCTTTCCCTTCCCAAAATCATTTTCATATCCACATAACAGCTCTTCAATGTCCATTCCAGATAATGGTGGTGGACAGAGATCTTTTTCTATTTCACCGTTGAATCTCCTCTTATCAGACCTAAGCTTGTGGTCAGGAGGAAGGAATTTCCTATGGTTCATATAAACAACTTTCTTACTATGCTTCAGGTAGGTTGAAGAGGTGCAGTAGTGGCATCCAGGACAAGCTAGCTTACCCTTAGTGCTCCAACCTGATAACACTCCATACCCAGGAAAATCAGTTATGGTCCATAGGAGACTCGCACGTAAAGTAAATGTCTTACCATATAAGACATCATAGGTTTCTACACCTACATCCCACAATTCTTTCAACTCAGCAATTAGGGGCTGCATATACACATCTATCTCATTACCGGGGTATAAAGCTCCGGGGTTTATTGTTGATAAAATCAAATTTTCTGGTTTCATAATCAAAGAAGGAGGTAGATTATAATTAACCAGAACAATGGGCCAAGTGCTGTGAGATGAGCTCATTGATCCATATGGATTAAACCCATCTGCTGCTAAACCTAACCTAACATTTCTAGTTTCTTGCGCAAAATTAGGATATCCATCATCCATTGACTTCCAACCTTCGGCATCAGCTGGATGCCTTAACTTGTCATCTCTCAATTATGTCATGTGTTTAGAATACTCTTTACACATGAATAATCGTTGCAGCCTTGGTTTCAGCGGGAAGTATCTCATTACTTTTGCGGGGATCTTGTACTCTCTTCCTTGGTCATTATCAACTAGATTCTTAGAAACGTTATCTGACTCTTTCCATCTTGAAACTCCGCAAACTTTGCAGTCATTTTCATTTTCATTTTCAGCCCAATATAACATGCAATCATTAGGACATGCATGTATCTTTTGGTAATCAAGTCCTAAGTCTCTAATCATTTTTTTGGCTACGTTAAAAGATGGAGGGAGATTCATATCGGGGATGGCTTCCTTTATCAACTCTAGAATACCACTAAAGGCAGATTCGGTGAATCCATGTTTGCACTTCAATTCATAAAGCCTGACTATAAAACCTAAACGAGTAAAGTTTTCAGACCCCGGATATAAAGTTTGTTTCCCCTCCTCCACACGCTCATAAAATAATTTTGTTTCATTATTCATTCCATTATGATCATAACCATATTTGTATGTATTATTGATCATCTCATCAAAATCATTTCCTAAACCAAACCCCCTACCACAATCCACCTTATTACATTTTTTTCGGTACTTGGGGGTTGAAATTTCATATATCCAATCAACAAGTGATGGACAAGGACCCTTAAATATGAGATGATCAAACACATCGTCTTTGGAATGCCAAAAACGATTACCGCAGTCTTTGCAAGGGCATTTCAATTCATTTCCTAGGCCGAAATTATCAAATCCATTCAAAACAAAATCTTTCGCCCCATTACTATATTCTTCAGTGAATTTAGGAAGTAAAAGCCAGTTCATCTTTGCAATCCAATTCACCTTATGTTCTACACAAAATCACATATAGACAACTAAGAACATATAAATTAAACTCTGTACTCTGCATATATATTGTTCCTAAATTATAAACTCTGTACTTTAATTCCAAACTAAACACAAACCCAAGCATATAAATTCAATAAATAAAACATCATAAACACAAAAATTCTAATTACAATAATTAAAACATGATAAACATCAATAAAATCTCAATTCTGAAATCAATATTCTTAACAAAATCCCAAATTTAAAAAACCCCAAATTCACAAACCAACAAAACAGAAAAAATTGAACTAACATACATACTTTCATAAGCTCAATTAAAAGCTCAATTAAAAGCTTAAGTAAAGGCTCGATTAAACATACATTGAACATACACACTCCATTTAACATATATACATACTCGATTGAACATGCATTGTTCAGACATATAAAGTGAAGTACGATTTGGGAAGAAGATTTACCTTCAGTGCTTCAGTGTTCGGTGTTCTCCGGGAGCTTCAGTGTTCAGTGTTCTCCAAGAGCTTCAGTGAGAGCTTTAGTTTCCAGATCTACATTGGTGTTTCGTGTTTGTGTTTTTGTGTCTGTGTTTTGTGTCTCTATCTCTGTGTTTTCTGTCTTATTTTTATTTTCTTTCATTTTGTTATTTTCATAGCACGGGAAGATATTTTTCAGAAGCTCGCTCACTTTTTTCAACACATTTTAACAAACCCGCCAATTTTAAGGCCCAACAGTGATGTCTATTGCAACGTCGTATAGCAACGCCTTAAAAACCATTGCAATAGATAGAAACTTTTACAATTTGTAACGGTTTTTCACTTCAATTGTAACGGTTTTGAAAAGCATTACAATATGTCTAATTTTGTAAAAACTTGTCAAGAAATAGCAACGCTTTTTAACAAGTATGGTTGCCATAGCCAATCTATGCTGTAGTGAGACAGGGGAGGGAGAGTGCAGAGGATGGAGGATAACAGAGGCACTGCACAACGTGTTCCCACTCATTCTACACAACACGTTCATGGTGAATCTGAACAAGGCACTAGACATATTAAATTTTAATGAATTTTTACAGCAGAGTGATTGAGGAAATATTGGTATTCTGTAGATATGGCCAAGGAAGGCACATAGGGCTAGAATATTATTAATGCAGCTATTAGCCCAATTTTGAACATATATTATGTAATGAAATATTATTATAAAAGAGAAGATTTTTGCTATCTTGTTTTTTTTAATAAATATATGAAAAAGCACAGGTTTAGAAAAAAAACATATATGTGTGATTTATTTTGCCACACGGAAATGTAATAATGTGACATTGGAAAAGAGGATCTTGAAAACAGATACTCTGTTTCAAGAGGGTACTCCTGAAAACAAAGGACCTACTTTTTAGTCACATATATAATGTAGTGACCATAGGTTATTTCCCATTTAGCCACATCACCGAAAACGACTGTGGCCGTTAAGTAACATTTAGACACAGCAAAGAAGCGTCGCTAGTTATTGTCACACTTCTATCTCTCAAGTATGACTATAAATTTTGAAATTGGTCAAAGTCAACAAAAAACCATGCAATTTTATCTCTCAATTGTCACACTTTTTTTAAATTATGACTAAATCTTCCAAAAAATGTGTTTTCGATCACTCAAAAAATAATTGTGTGGCTAAAACTTGGGACGATGACCTTTAGCCACTCGTTTGTTTCAAAGTGTCACAGCCCTTACTGTACAAAAGAGTGACGAAAGCCCAAATTTGACGTAGTGACAGTAAAAACCTGCAAACACCTATCAAGCTCAGCCACATCTAAACACACAAATCCTAATCCTTGTTCTTCTTTTATTAGCGAAATATCCGTATTTTGCTCCAATAATCCAGCAAACCTCCAAAATATTGTTATACAATATTCTCCCTATATCATTTGGCGCTAGAAGGAGGGCAAGGTCATTGATTTGGGAGAAGCGATGACTAAATCACACAAAAAGAAGAACGATGGAGAGACTCCGGGATCGCATAAGGTTAACAAGGATGATCCCCTGACGAGGGACCCCTCAGATGACGAGGTGTCCAAGGATAACTCTAAGACTTGGTACAAGGAGGAGCACACCCCCCAGTACAGAGGGTGGCGTTGACCAGCTTGGTAATGTCTTTTCTAAAAGGCCTCGGTGATCAAGTGACCGCTGTACATGAGAGGGTCGCAAAAGTGGAGAAGTGCTATAGGTCTAGAGGATCGAAGAGGAATGCCAGGACAGGTGGTCGAACATATCAAGGGGAAGGAAGCAAAGTCCCTGCCAAGAAACTTATTGATTATTTCGAGGATGTCCTAACAGATCAAACGAACCCTGACTGGAACGAGGAGGAGCATTCACTCGAAAAGAAGGGAGGATCGCATGACAAGGTTGCCTCATCAGAGGGGAGATCGGTTAGCGTTTTCGACCATCTCGGAATGTTGCCCAGTAATTAACAATTGTAGAAGGGGGGTTGAATACAATTTTATAAGATTTTCGACTTAAACAGAAATAATAACACAAGTATGAATATATAATAGCTTTATTAACTCTGATATAAAACTGTTACAAACTCTCTCAAGAAATTCTTATGTTCTTGAGAGCTGCTAGGTTACAAGATAATTCGTGTAAGCAATTACAATTAAGTAAAACCTAAACTGTGTTTATATACAGTACACAGATACACTATCAATTACAAGATATATCAAATCAATTACATACGTTTCTTAATACATATCTTGAATGATAGCTGCATTCCTATAAATCAGGAACCGACATGTCAATCTTCCTAGATTCCTGGACTGATGTATATCCTCATGAAATCCTGATCAGCTTCCAATCCTGTTGATAACACAATCCTGACAGTGCAATACTGATGACGTCAGCATCAGTATCTGATCTGTAGTCCAGGTCCTGATCATCACTTGAATCAATATCTAACAATCTGCCCCAATTTGTACTTTGTGAAATAAAGCAAAAATTCCTTGATTCAGTGTTGTCAAAAATTCAAAACAAAGTATTACAAGAAATCCTCAGGCTTAGTATCAGAAATTCTCACAAAGAAATTACTCATCTGCAAGAAATTTGATAATAACTCTTCTTCTTTATCACAGAGAATTTGAATTAACCTTTTCTTCAGATTTCTGAGTTCTTCATCTCCTTTACCAATCTGATAGATTCCAGCTCTGAGATTCTGAATTGAGCTTCTTGGTAAATCTAACTCTCCCAATAGTAAATATGCAAGATCTCTTCCACCAGGATTCAGAGATAATTGTTCTTGATAAAATATCATTTCTTTAACAACTGAACCCTTTTTCATTTCAAGTTCTTGTCCTTCTGTATTCAAGTACATGGGAGTGTAATTACCATCATACCTTGATCCTCCTTCTAAATATCTGGACTTGATTGTTCTGAAGATCATGGTACACCAATTATTGTAAACACTGGCTTCTTTATCAGAGATCTGTCAATTTTCAAGCAAATAGAGAACATATTTTAACTCTTTTGTTGATTTGCACAACACCTCATGAATAGACAACTTCTTGACACTTTTGTCTTTCATGAAATACAACAATTTCTCTATCTTCTTTGGGTCCACATTGCAAGCAACAGTAGCAACAGATTCTAGTTCCCAAAGATCATCAATAGTTAGTTCATCACTAATCCTCTTAACAAGAAAATGTTGATCTGTTTGAGATATAAAAACAACTTCTGCATTACGAAATCCAATACCTCCTCTTGTTCCAGGTTCTAAACCCTTCAAACCAGATTGCATACTCGTCCATAGTGGCAGAGATACAACAGATTCAACTTTAGCAACCAATGAAGATTCATCAGACTCAATCAGTGAAGGTCCAGTAATTAATCCAACAGATTTGAAAACAATTGGTTCTCTATAATTGCTTACTCTGTTCTTCCAATTCTTGCTTTTCTTTCCTATTACTGGTGTATTATTCTGTTGATGTTCTGGAACAAGTCTATTTCGATCATACCACAATAATCTGTTTGAACCAGCCAGATCTTCCAAGTACTTTCTGGTTTCTTCAACCTCAGTATCTTTTGCTCTTTTTCTGGCCTCCTTTTCTTGTTCATCAACTTCCAGATTGTGAATTTCAACCACATCAGCAAGAATCATAACCTCAAGTTCTTTCAAGATTTCAGCTTCATCAGAATCAGGAACAGCAGATTGAGTAGTCCTCACAATAACTTTACCTTTTCTAGCTAACTGAGGTCTTTCATCAGTAGCTTCTTCAGGTACATTAAATTTGTTATCTGGAGTCAATGTAAGAAGTAACGGAGATTTCTTCTTATTTACTTTCTGAGAATCTTCAAGTATCTCCTCAATCGTTATTCCACCAGACCTTGTCTGTCTTGAACTTGTTTGAGTAGGCTTTCTTCCTCTTCCTCTTCTTCTATCTCCTCTGCCTCTCCCTCTTCTTGCAGCAGGAGCTTCTTTTTGTCTAGCAATCTCCTCAAGAATCCTGTTTTGTTCTTCTAAGATCTCATCAGTAGTCATATTTGGATTTTCTTCAGAAGTTAAAGCAAGTGCCTTCTCAGCATGATACTGATGAACCTTAGCACTAGTGTGATAGACAATTTCACTATCACCTGTCCCAGTAGTAATCTTCTCAAAAAGATGAGGAGCATCTTCTACATCAGTAATTAGCAAATCTTCATCACCTTCAAGAATTGTAGGAAGTATTTGCCTTTGACTTTGACCAGGTGACAAAAATTGTTCTTCTGTCAGGATTTGAGATTGCACCATTTTTCTTACTGTTTTCTTCCCAGATTCAGAAACATGAGTTGACCGATTAGTTTGAGTTTGTGACTGACTTCTCCTTATTACCAAAGCAGCATCAGAGGTTCCTGGTACATGTGACTGAGCACCACCATCATTTCCAGAAGTATCATCATCCTTTCTTACAACTAGAGGTGTGCATTTTGTTTTGACTACCTTCTCCCCCTTTTTGACATCAGTAGCATCATCGGTATCAATCAATAAGGATGAGATAAGTTGTAGAGAATCTTCAATATTTATCATTCTTGAGGACATAGTGACAACCTTATCTTCCAAGGTATCCATCCTTGTGGTGAAGGCAGTGCTTAAACATTGAAGATGTTTAGCAGTGGCAATTTCAGAATAATCCTTAATAAACCGAGAATGAAATTTTTCATTATCACTCTTCACAAAATTAATTTCATCCTTCAGCCCTTTTTCCAGAATAGTTGTTGTCTTCAGATGAGCTTTGAGATGATGATCAGAAATCTTCGAAATGATATGACTGGAGTGAAAAAGTGCATTATTGAAATTTATATCAGCAGAAGGCTGATTCCACTCAGTATACCATTCAGATCTTCTTACAGCTTGAATATGTTCAGGAATAAGATTGCTGTAATCTCCTGGGATTTCAATTTGAGCAGCTGTAGATTTACCCATAGACTCCATAAATTGACTGGATGATCCATAAGTAGATTCTAGACTTGCTTTCATGACAGCTTTAAGCTGAGCTGCTTCAGGATCATTATCAGCATCATCATCATCATCTGAGCTATCTTTAGCCTCAGGAATTTTATCATCCAAATTTTCTTCAGGATTCATAACTCCTTTCATTTTTAAATCAACAGCAGATGGGACTGTTGTATCCTGAAAACCTGCATTCAAAGTAGAAACAATTCCTAAATCTCTCTGTTTTTGTAAAGTGATCTCATCACTTCTCACAACATTACCTAAGTTACTTTCAATAGTAACTTCTACCTCACTAGAAGTTTGAAACTTCTCACTCTTTTCAACCTCTCCTTTTGCCAGTTCAGGAGACTGCCTCTCTTCACTCTTCTTTTTCTCTAAATGTTCACTCTCTTTCTCACAAGAAAGGTTCTGGCTCAACAAATGCAAAGAAATAAGAGGTGTTTGAGAGGACTGGACTGAAGTCATACAGATAGAGGTATCCCTTGTCTCAGGTCTATCTGTAATCATACTATCAGTAAGAGAAGCAAAAATAGAAGTATTACCTGATGAAGTTGAGATAGATTCCATTGGTCTTGAAGAAAGTGGTTCAATGAGCAGTGGAATATTTGGATCAGAAATACTTTCATCAGGATGAACATCTGCAACTGGAGAATGACTTGCATCAGTATTTGCTACGAATGGTTCTTGTGTAGTCTGAGGTTGTGAAGCTGCTTTAACATTTTGAGTCAAAGGTTCTTGTGTGCTTCCCTCAAATGCAGTGTTAGAAATCTCCTGTGCTGATGTGAGCTTGACTGCATCTTCACTTTGAGAAGATGGTTCTTGTGGGGTAAGAATATTCTTGTCTTCACCTTCCCTTTGAGAAAGTGGTTCTTGTGGGACCATTCCTTCAGAAATGTCTGCACCCACACTTTGAGTGGGTGGTTCTTGTGGGACTGGATCTTCAATAGCTTCTGAACTCCTTTGAAGTTCAGGTTCTTGTGGGCTTGATCCTTTTAGAGGCGAAGTGATCCTCTGTTTCTTCAGTCTGCTAAAAACCTTTGCTTCAGCTTGTCTCTTTACCTGAAGAGGTGTTGGTTTATGACCAAGCTGAGCAGCAATAGCATTTACTTCATCCACAGACATCTCAATTATTCTTCTCTTAGGAGATGTAGGTGCTGGAGAATCAGAAATTTCAACAGTTTTCACAGGTGATGTATCAGGAGTAGAGAGATCAGGAATGACAGATGTGTCAGGAACTGATGACTCATCAAGATTAATATCATCATTTAGCTTTTGCATATCTTCAGGAATATAATACTGACTCTTGTTGACTATTCTTCTTCTCTTATTTTGCTTTATTGGCTTAACCAATTCAGCAATAACAGGAGCAGCAATTTCCTTTTTCTTCATGATTATAGAGATAGTCTTGTCATCATCACTATCAGAATCAGAGACCTGTTGCAAAAACTTCCTCTTTTCACCTGTTTCTTTAGATTCTCCAGCCTTCATCAAAGATTCATCAATCTGAACTTCTTGTTTACCTCCTTGTGACTTCTTTTTAGTGAGGGTTGAAGTGGAGAAATCCTTTGATCCTGATTGTCTACCAGACACATCAGATCTAGCTGATTTTTTTTCTTTTACAATTGATGTCTTTTGAGAGACACTAGAGGTGGTTGACTGTTTAGGTAACTGTTTATGATGTGTGCTTGTGTCAGGAATAGGATTTGTTTGGTCCTATCCCATAGCACCTGTAGCTGGGCCATAAAGTTCAGGCAATCTCTTTTTCAAGAGAAGCTAGACCCCCTTAGGAATATATGGATTTCCCTCAAAACCATTAGCCTTATCTGATTTAACCAAAGATTTGATATTGTTTTCTGAAATTTTACAGATAGGCAATACTGTATCATTTTCAAAATCAACATTGGGACATAAATGAGAGAATATTAGTTGAAAAAATCTAATAAAACAGACATAACCACATTTATCTATTTTCCTAGCATTTAAGGCTCTCAGAATGAAAGACCCATAATCAAATACAGTATCATGGATTAGAGAGTACCCAATGTGAACTGAAGCAGTTGGTAGTGCATCAAAGTTAGAGACTTTGTTCAAGAAGCACCTACTGATGGTATCAAAGAAGAAATTCCATTCCTTCTTTAGCTTAGTTCTGTATAATTCTCCAAACTTTCTTGGTTCTCCATTGTAATCAAGACTCGTAGCAAATTCCAACAACGAAGCATCAGAAATTGTTGCTGGAGTCTTACCATTTAGAGAAGGTAAGTGCAGAGCTTCACAAACTACTTCTGGAGTAACATGATGTGTAACTCCATTGTGTGTAAAGGTCAGGTTAGGCCTTCCTGAAGGTTCAAGAACACCAAAAGATAGCAGTCTTCCAAACCTGCATCACACACTTGAAAGAGACTTTGGCGGGTGCCGTTAAAGCATAATGAATCGGATTAGACGCCAAGAAATCCTGAATGATATGAAAATCATTCGATAGTTCCTGATGGTCAAGAATAGCAACATAATTGTTGGAAGCAAAAGTAACACCATTGATAACAACTTATTGTTTACAAATGATGAATTCTCCATTTTTGGTGTGACAAAGAGAGATTGAAATTTTGTGCAATTAGGGTTTATGTTCGCGCAGATAACAGAACAATACTGATAGTTTTGAGAATAATGAATCAGTTTAGTGAACTAAATTGATTTTAGACAACTAGTAATTTCTCAAAACATGTGTCAGTAATCGATTTGTGCGACGTGAGAGAGTGGTGTTAAACGTATATGACACGTTGTGTATCTATATGTATCAGTGAGTGAAATACACGCGCTCGTAATTTTAAGAAATGCATTTGTGAATATAACAATAAAATATTTAATTTAAAAAAAAAAATCAAATAACACTCTCTTAAAATACCTGGAAACATTAAAAACCAGAATACGAAGCGTTTTAGTACTTCGTTACTCACCCATCTCTATTTAACGCCTAGAGACTTGTTCACTATCCCTTTAATCCTTCATTCTCTCCTGAAAATCAAAAACCCTTCACACAACACACCGTTAAACAATGTCAAAACTTACCATCAAGGAAAAGAATCTCCATCTCGTAGAGAATAGAGATATCTTCAATTATACTCGTGAAGAGTTTGATGCCTTTAACTGGGAAAGGTAGCTTGAAACTCTGTGGCTGCAGATGGATGCCAGTCTTGAAGAAATCGAGAGAGAAAGGCCTGCAAGAGTGATCGACATCGATGCTGCTCTTCAAGCAACATTAACATGGCTTTCCTCTAAGGCATCCTCATCCAACACCACCAACCATTGTTAATGAATATGTCAGAAAAAATAACCTTATCCCTTCAACTTCCACCCAAACAAAGTGGCAAAGATGGGATCTGGGATGGCTGCTAACAATGGAGTGGTTTGGACTTCACTTTTTATTTTTCTGTTGAATAGATTAGTAGATAGAGAGAACAAAAAGATGTAATACTTGCATGTAATCTCTTTCTTATTATTAATGAAGAATCCTATTTCTCTAATCTTATTCAATGTGTTCTGCAAATTTTATGTTTATGAATTGTTACTCAAAGAATTAAATCAAAGAAAATGAAAACTAATTAAAGTAATCATGTAAGTAACAAATTCATCAACAATAACCACAGTTAAATCAGGAACAGAACAATTAGGGATTACTTGTAGTATACATATTATATTGATAACCAAACCATTGCATCAGGATCTGATGTTTGACTAACGTCAGGATTGACTTTTCGTCAGTATTCGACATGCATCAGAATCTGACACTCATCAGTATTTGGTCTCCCCTTGTTCTCAGAAACTCTCATAGTTTACCATTCCCAATTCATTCACCAATTTTGTAAAAGTAGCTTCAGGTAGTGGCTTGGTGAATATATCAGCTAGCTGTCGATCAGTAGGAACAAAGTGGAGTTCGATTGTCCCTTCCAGTACTTGTTCTCTTATGAAATGATATATGATACTGATATGCTTAGTAAGAGAATGCTGAACTGGATTTCTTATCATAGCAATAGCACTTTGATTATCACAATAAATAGGTATTTTTGAATATGACAAACCATAGTCCATTAGCTGATTCCTCATCCACATGATCTGAGCACAACAGCTTCCTGCAGCTATGTACTCAGCTTCTGCAGTTGACGTGGATATAGACTTTTGCTTTTTACTAAACCAAGAAACTAGTCTTCCTCCAAGAAACTAACAACTGCCTGAAGTACTTTTACTGTCTATTTTGCATCCTGCAAAATCAACATCTGTGTAACCACAAAGATTAAAGTCAGACTCTCTAGCATACTAAAGGCCAAATGATGGAGTGCCTTTCAAGTATCTGAAAATCCTTTTAACAGCAATGAGATGTGGTTCTTTTGGGTTTGCCTAAAATCTTGCACATAGACAGGTTGCGTACATGATATCTGGTCTGCTAGCTGTTAGATACAAAAGTGAGCCTATCATACCTCTGTAGTTAGTTACATCTACCTCAATACCTTGATCAGGATCAAGATTTGTAGCTGTAGCTATGGGAGTTGTAGCAGTAGCACTGTCTTGCATATTAAACTTCTTCAATAGATTCTTTGTGTACTTTGACTGATTGATAAAAATTCCATCATCAGTCTGTTTAACTTGCAGACCTAAGAAATAGCTCATTTCTCCCATCATGCTCATTTGATATCTATACTGCATCAGCTTTGAAAACTTCTCACACAATTTGGGGTTAGTTGACCCAAAAATGATATCATCAACATAAATCTGAACTAACAGCAAGTCCTTCCCATGATTCAAATAAAACAAGGTTTTATCAATTGTACCTCTTTTGAAACCACTTTCCAGTAAGAATTGAGCTAGAGTTTCATACTAGGCTCTTGGAGCTTGCTTTAGTCCATAAAGTGCTTTATCCAATCTATAGACATGATCTGGATATTTAGGATCAATGAAACCAGGAGGTTGTTCAACATATACCTCCTCTTCCGATTCTCCATTCAGAAAAGCACTGTTAACATCCATCTGGAAAACTTTGAATTGCTTATGAGCTGCATATGCCAGAAAAATTCTGATGGCTTCTAGCCTTGCAACAGGAGCAAAAGTCTCATCATAGTCTATTCCTTCATGTTGAGAGTACCCCTTTGCAACTAGTCTTGCTTTATTCCTCACAATAGTGCCATCTGAATCTGTCTTGTTTCTGAACACCCACTTTGTACCAACAATTGATCTACCTTTTGGTCTTGGTACTAGTTTCCAGACTTCATTTCTTTCAAATTCATTCAGTTCTTCTTGCATTGCTGTAACCCAATCAGCATCCTTGAGTGCATCCTCAACCTTTTTAGGCTCCTCATTTGACAGAAAATTATTATAGAGGCATTCATTTTGTGTTGCACTTCTGGTTTTAACACCTGCATCAGGATTCCCAATAATTAAATCAGGAGTATGACTTTTGGTCCATTTCCTTGCTGATGGTAAATCATTTCTTGAGTTGGATGTTCCCCCTTGATTGGTGTTATCTTCAAAAGAACTAGAGTTATTTGAAGCTCCCCCTGAGATAGTGCTATCTCCTCCTGAAGTGATGTCAGGATTATCACATGAATCTGTTTCTGATGATTCTCCTCCTGATGTTTGAGTTGTTTCAGTACTGATGGTATTTTGCTGTTGCTCCCCCTCAACATTTGCATTATTTGAATCATCATCAGGCATTGGTCGATCATCAGGATCTGATGGAGTATCAGTATCTGACATTACTTCATCAGAATTCTTGGTAGCTTCATTCGCAAAGATCAAACTGTCATGCGAGTCTTCAGCAATTCTTGTTATCTTCTTATCATCAAAAGAAACATTGATAGACTCCATGATTGTCCTTGTTCTTAGGTTGTATACTTTAAAGGCTCTTGAAGTTGGATAACCAATAAAAATGCCCTCATCAGCTTTAGTTTCAAATTTTCCTAGCTGTTCAGGATGAGGTCTAAGAACAAAGCACTTGCAACCAAACACATGCAAGTGTTTCAGACTAGGCTTCTTCTCTTTGATCATTTGATAAGGAGTGGCATCATGTCTATTGATTAGAGTAATGTTCTGAGTGTAGCATGTTGTGTTGACTGCTTCTGCCCAGAAATATGTAGGTAGTTTAGCTTCCTCCAACTACTCCAATAAGAGTTCTGTTCTTTCTTTCAACTACTCCATTTTGCTGGGGTGTGCCAGGAGCAGAGAATTGTTCAACTATTCTTTTGTATTTGCAGAACTCTTCCATTACTGAATTCTTGAATTCAGTTCCATTATCACTTCTTAGAATCTTGACTTTGTACTTTGTGCCAGTTTCGATGAGTCTTACATGGTCCAAAAGTATCTCTGTAGTTTCATCTTTTCTGTGCAGAAAATACACCCAGGTAAATCTAGTATATTCATCAACAATGACTAGAGTATACCTTTTCTTACTGATGGACATAATGTTAACTGGTCCAAACAAGTCAAGATGTAGCATATGATATGGTTCATCAATTGAGGATTCAGATTTACTCTTGAATGATGTCCTTCTCTGTTTAGCCTTCTGACAAGCATCACAGAGTCCATCATGAGTATATAACGCCTTCGGTAATCCTCTTACCAAATCTTTCTTAACCAACTCATTGATGTTGTTGAAGTTGAGATGAGAAAGCTTCTTGTGCCAATTCCAACTTTCATCTACTGTTGCTTTACTGATGAGACATGTTGAGGGACCATCAGTATTGGTGTAGACATTGGCTTCATAAATGTTACCACGTCTTTGACCAGTCAAGACAGTCCTTCCAGATGTTTTACTGATCACTTCAAAGTGAGTATCATTGAAGTCGACATGATAACCTCTGTCTGTGATTTGACTAACACTAAGCAGATTGTGTTTGAGTCCTTTCACTAGAGCTACCTTTTCAATGATGACATTTCCAATGATTATATTGCCATATCCCAAAGTTTGTCCAATGTTGCCATCTCCATAAGACAATGTTGGGCCAGCTTTCTCCTCAAATTCTGATAGCAAGGTTTTGTTTCCCGTCATGTGCACAGAGCATCCACTATCCATGACTAACACATTTTTCTTTTTACCCTGCAATCAGAAACACAAAGAGCTCAGTTAGACTTTTTAAGAACCCACACTTGTTGGGTTCTTTTTGCATTCAATTTAACACTATTAGCAGTAGAAGTATTTTTAACAAAAGCAGTTCTGTCAGATTTAAATCCATCAGAATTTGCTTTGTCATTATCAGAATTAACAGATGCATGCTTAGTATTCAGGCTCTTTGTTCTACCAGAATTTGCACTTTTATTAAATTTTGGCAAGGGATCATAATAGTTGTAGTACAAACTATGGTATTCTTCACATGTATAGATAGAATGCCATTTACTGCCACAGTGAAAACAAGGATTCCGTGGTTTATAAAATACTGATCTATTCCTAATGTCAGACTTAGGAACTACAGTAGCCTTCTTTTTACTCCTCCTGCAATCAATAGCAAGATGATTAGAGTTACCACAATTAAAGCATGTTTTCCTTGGTGCATTTGGAATATACTTATAATTATTCTCTTTGTTTATTCCAATTTTACCATTTCTATTCCTCTTAGCAGTAGTGGTTTTCTCTCTATCTGTCACTTCACAGATCCTGTCTCTGAGTTGTTTCTTAGACAAAAGACCTATATTTTTGACAAACTTAGACTTAGAATTTTGTGTAGAAATAGATCCCTTTTCTAAATTAGAGTTGGGATTTTCTGGATACACATACTTGATAGGTTTTAATTTGGTCTTTGTTCTGTCAATTACATGCCTATAGGTTTTTGGATTTGTTGACTCATTCACAACAACTCTTCCTGATTTAGTTGTTTCAGCAGTAACAACTTTACCTTTATTTTTCTTTTTGGCCTCTGGTTTATAACCTAGACCTTCTTTCCAGTTCTTATCTGTGATAAGATCGTGTGTTTTCTTTTCAGAGTGTGTCTAGGTTCTGAGTTTCTCATTAGCTTCATTAAGTTCCTTTTCAAGTGCAGTACATTTAAACTCCATTTCTAGCTTCATGTGCTTAGCCTTATCACATTCATTTTGTACTTCTTCCATGAAGAGTAACTCAGCTTCTAGATGATCATTTCTTTTAGTCAATTCTGACATCTCAGATATTATTCTAGCATTTTCAAGAGATTGACTTTTAAAGCTAATATGCAGAGACTTTAAGAAAGATCTAAACTCAGAGACATTATCAGTATCAAAATCAAAAACAACTTCAGGTACCTTATTTTCAGGAGCAGCAATCTCATCCACATTTGCCATTAGTGCATAGTTCACTTTTTCCTCTTCAGAGTCTGAGGAAGAGTCCATCCAATCCTTGCTAGATGAGATTAGAGCTTTGGTTTTGGCCTTTTTGCATTCAGTTGCAAAGTGACCCATTCCATCACAATTGTAGCATTTGACTTTTGACTTGTCAAACTTGCTGCCTTTGCTTTCATTCTTCTTGTACCTGTTCTTGTTAGTATTGACAGGTTTTTTCTGAAAGTTGCCTTGTCTTCTAGCCTTTCTGAACTTCATCTTCTTGAAACCCTTGACTATCATAGCAACCATTTCCATCATATCAGAATCAGTAGAGTCATCATCAGTATCAGTATCAGGATTTGCATCAGGATCTGATGACGAGTCATCAGTATTGGACTCAACGACTCTACTTCTCCTTCTTGAAACCTCCACGCTTTTTCCTTTTGATTTTGATTCAGCATTCAAAGCAACAGCCTTTGCTTTGTTGGTCTTCTTATTCTTCCTTTGTTGAACCTCAAGATCATGGGTTCTTAGCATCCCATAGACTTCATCAAGAGATACAGTATTAAGATCATACTGATGCCTAATGATAGAGGTTTGAGTATCCCACTCCTCAGGCAGAGCTCTAAGAAACTTGGTATTTGAGTCTTCAGGTTCATACTCTTTACCCACCAGACATAGATTATTCAATAGTGTCAGAAATCTATCATACAGATCATTGAGGCTCTCATCAGATTTTGCATCAAACTGCTCGTTCTCTTGAATCAACAGAGCCCTTCTGTTTCTTTTGATAGATTCAGTACCCTGGCATTGAGTCTCCAAAGTTTCCCAGATTTCCTTAGCAGTTTTACATGCTATCACTCTATTTGACATGACAGCATCAAGACTATTATGAAGAATGTTCTTCACCTTTGAATCTCTGAGTACTTCAGCCTTTTCCTCAGGAGTCCATTCAGCCTTTGTCTTCTGAACATAGTGCTCAGGTATAGTATCTGTTCTAGCAACCAGTCTCTTGGGGATATATGGTCCATCATATATTCGATCGAGATAGTTAGGATCAGTTGCCTCCAGATACATCAACATCTTTACCCTCCATGTGGGGTATTTAGCCTTTTTGAGAACAGGGATTTTAATACTTTCATACTTGCTTGTCGACATGTTAATATCATTTCTGATTGTAGTTAATCAGTTTACTCTGATACCAATTGTTGCCCAGTAATTAACAATTGTAGAAGGGGGGTTGAATACAATTGTATAAGATTTTCGACTTAAACAGATATAATAACAAAAGTATGAATATATAACAACTTTATTAACTCTGATATAAAACTGTTACAAACTCTCTCAAGAAATTCTTATGTTCTTGAGAGCTGCTAGGTTACAAGATAATTCGTGTAAGCAATTACAATTAAGTAAAACCTAAACTGTGTTTATATATAGTACACATATACACTATCAATTAAAAGATATATCAAATCAATTACATACGTTTCTTAATATATATCTTGAATGATAGCTGCATTCCTATAAATCAGGAACCGACATGTCAATCTTCCTAGATTCCTGGACTGATGTATATCCTCATGAAATCCTGATCAGCTTCCAATCCTGATGATAACACAATCCTGACGGTGCAATACTGATGATGTCAGCATCAGTATCTGATCAGTAGTCCAGGTCCTGATCATCACTTGAATCAATATCTAACACGGAAAGAAGCTAACTGAACACGACCTCCGTCTCAAATTAGAAAAGATTAATGCACCTCGGAATGAAGAATCTACGAATAAAAGCAAGGGCCCTCATCGACCATTGTCTCCTCATCGAGATCGCGAGCGGTCATATTGTCGTGATGACAGACCCCCCTCTCCTCGTAAAGAGCGTGAGCGGTCCCATCGTCGCGATGACAGACCCCCATCTCATCGAGACCGAGAACGATCCCAATACCATGAAGAGGATCGTAAAACGAAGGATCGCAGGAATGACCAGGAGGAGTCTAGCATCCCAAAAAAGACTCAGTCACACCATGGGAGTACTGGAGAGAAAAAGGAGGGGGACAAGGAGGCCAAAGTGGGAGACTATAAGCTGGAGGAGTTGAAAAAGGCCTTGGACGCAATGAACAATGAGAAAGGGATCTTTAGCACTATGGGCTCTTCTTCGCCCTTTACCCACGAAATTTGAACTGCGCCACTCCCTGCGGTGTTTCGTGGCCATCATTCAGATATGAACTATAATGGAGATACTGATCCAGCTGAGTTCGTAATTCGATTTAACAACGAGATGGATGTATACCAGGTCTCGCAGCTAGCGAGGTGTAGGTTGTTTACCGCCTCGCTAAGGGGAAGTGCCCAGCAATGGTTTTCAAAGCTAGGGGCCCTAGTTACTATCGACTCATGGGAGCAATTTGTTGATATCTTTATCAAGCAGTTCCAATCCTCGATGCTCTATGCACCCCCTGTATCCACCTTGGCGAACATAAAACAAAAGGAAGGAGAAACTCTTCATGACTATTTCAAGAGATTCAATGTTGAAGTACCTCGCATATGGGGGCGAATGATGAAGCTGTAAAGAATTTCCTTATCGCTGGAGTAAGAGAAGGGACTGAGTTCTGGAAGAAATTACAAGAGCAAACCCCTAACACCCTTTCTGAGTTGCACAGGGTCGCTGAGCCTTTCAAGCACGTTGAGAAGTCACTTGCAGATCTAAAAAAGAATAATGAAAGGAGTAGTAGTTGGAGTAGAAACAGAGGAGTGAAAAGGAAGGACTCCAGAAGCCCAAGGCGAAGACGGGATCGAAGCCCAAGCCCAAAAAGGAGAGAACGCTATCTCCCAAGGCGATCCCATCCTCGAGCTCGCCCTGCAAGGAGCGAAGACAAATTTATCCCTCTGGTCGCCCCAATTGATCACATCTACGCAGTCAATGCGCAGAAGGGGGTATTCAGGAGACCTGCACAAATGGGTCCGAAAGGAACTGCAGACACTGGCAAATATTGTGCCTTTATGAACAAACATGGCATGATACAATGAATTATCGGGAGCTCAAACAGCAGGTGGATCAATTAATTTGGGATGGAAAGTTAACTGAGTGGGCGGTTCGAGAAGTGAAGAAACATAATCCCAAGTCTGGCCTTGGTTATAATCAAGCCCCGCCACCTGAACAGTATCCAGTCATTAAGGAAAGGGAAACGCGAGGTGGAAGTATTCATGTGATAATTGGAGGACCCCACCTCGGGGGAGACAACAATAGGGCTAGAGAGAGATATGCTCGCGAAGCTAAGGAGCGACCTCTCACTAATGTTCATCACCTGCAGGAACGACCCCCAAAGCTCTTCAAGGGGGAAGATACAAATATCATGTTCATTGAAGAAGATGCGAAGTGGGTCCACCACCCCCACTCGGATGCCCTCGTTGTCCGAGTTCGCATTGGATCGCAAAATGTATACAGGGTCCTTGTGGATAATGGAAGTGCAGTGAATGTTCTAACATACGAGGTCTATCAGAAAATGGGATTCGTGGACAGAGACCTTATCCCTACCGTAGGACATCTTTACGGTTTTACTGGAGCTTCAGTCAATGTCAAGGGACTCGTAAGGCTCCCCGTTACCTTAGGGGACGAGCCCTGTATAACTACACAGATCGCTGATTTTATGGTAGTTGATCATCCCTCGGCCTATAATGCTATTTTGGGGAGGCCAATTCTAAAAGAAATGAGGGTGGTCACTTCTATTTACCATCTCTCTAAGAAGTTCCCTACCCCAAATGGAGTCGGATGTGTTAAGGGAGCGCAACATGAATCTCGTGAATGCTATAACAAGGCCCTTAAGTCAGCAGAAAAAGGGAGTAACTCTATCATTGATAAGATGGAATGCGAAGAGGAACACAAGCCTCGCAAGATAGCCCTCATGCCTTCACCAAATTATAACATGATCTCAATCGAGGAGCTTCCATATGATTACTTTGATAACATGGGTATCCAGGTAGAACCGGTCCTAGGAGCTCTCATGATGGAGACCTCACAACCTGTGATGGTACTCCAAGAAGGAATTGTAGAAGAAGCTAGTGACGAAGGAGAGAGCCCAGAGCAGGCAGCTGTGCGAGCCCGAAAAGGCAAATGGGTTCGCAAGGAAACTTCCACACTAACAGAGCTACCAAGTGGAATCATACAAGAAACAACTGTTATGAATGAATATGGACATGTGGGTACAACCCCAATGCCGGAAGATGCGACCCCCCAACATGATAAAACAAATACCTACGAGGCCGAGCCAAGCCGGGCTTGCGAGTATGATCTAGACCTTGATCCTCGCATCCCAGAACATGTAGAGCGAGCTGGAGCAGTGGAGGATACTATTCCTATTCCTGTTGATGTACAAGACCCTTCTAAGGTGTTGAAGATAGGGTCGCAACTCAACCCTAGTTTAAGGGAAAGGCTCGTCGCTTTTTTGAGAGATAACTTGGATGTGTTCGCCTGGTCCCACGAGGATATGGTTGGGATTGATCCTAACGTTATGTGTCACAGGCTCAATCTCGACCCCAGCAAGAAAGGAGTCAGACAAAAAAGGCGACCTATAAGTGGAGAACGAGCTGAGGCTCTCAAAGCAGAAGTGGATAGACTCCTCGAGGTCGGGCTCGTTAGGGAATCATTCTACCCTGACTGGCTCGCAAATACCCAGTCCTCGTAAAGAAACCCAATGGAAAGTGGAGGACATGTGTAGACTTCACTGATCTCAACAAACACTGCCCAAAAGATAGTTTCCCATTACCGAGGATAGATCAATTGGTGGATGCAACAGCGGGGCATGCGCTCCTTAGCTTTATGGATGCTTACTCTGGTTACAATCAGATACCCATGTATGGCCCTGAGCAGGAGCACACCTCATTCATCACAGATAGAGGGCTCTACCGTTACATAGGGATGCCCTTTGGCCTCCTTAATGCTGGGGCGACCTATCAAAGGTTAGTCAATATGATGTTTGAAAAGCAAATTGGAAAAACAATGGAAGTGTATGTGGATGATATGCTGGTAAAATCCAAGGAAGCTGGGGACCACATCGCTCACCTAGCAGAAATGTTCAGTATCTTGAGAAAGTATAGGATGAAGCTCAACCCACAAAAATGTATGTTTAGGGTCGAGTCTGGGAATTTCCTTGGATTTATTGTCAACCATCGGGGCATCGAGGCCAACCCCGCAAAAATAAATGCTCTAATGGAGATGAGGTCGCCAAGATGTGTGAAGGAGGTTCAAAGCCTAACAGGGAGGATAGCTGCTCTCAACAGGTTTGTCTCAAAATCATCAGACAAGTGTCATGAATTTTTAAAGCTATCAAAAAGGTGGGAAAGAACTTTGAATGGACCCTCTAATGCGAGGAGGCTTTTCAGAATATCAAGGAACAGCTAGGCACGCCACCTTTGCTCTCTAAGCCCAAAGAGGGAGAAACACTCATTGTCTACCTCGCTGTGTCAACGCACGCGGTCAGTACAGTATTGGTTCGCGAAGAGGAAAAGGTTCAATACCCTGTCTACTATGTCAGTAGAAGAATGTTAGACGCTGAGACTCGATACACAAACATGGAAAAGCTAGCCTATGCCCTGGTGTTGGCCTCGCGAAAGTTAAGGCCCTACTTTCAGGCTCACAACATTGAGGTTCGCACCGCCTACCCACTGATGCAAGTAATGCACAAGCCGGAGTCTTCAGGGAGATTGTTAAAATGGAGAGTAGAGCTTAGTCAGTTCGACATCGAGTTCAAGCCTCGTGGCCCCATAAAAGGACAAGCACTTACAGATTTTATTTTGGAGTTTCCTCCCCAATCTAAGGGAGATGACTGGGCTATCATAGCAGCTCCAGAAATAACAGCTAGCGAGGACAAAAAAGAAAATTCAGCCTCGTGGTAGGAGCTATACGTAGATGGGGCATCTAATAAGGAAGGAGCCGGGGCTGGCATCGAGTTGGTAACTCCAGAAGGTCGTAAGATACAAAGTGCGGTACACTTTGCCTTCGAAGCCACCAATAATGCAGCAGAGTACGAAGCCCTCATTATTGGTCTCAAACTGGCATTGGAAATGAAGGTGGAAAACCTCACAGCTTACAGCGATTCTATGCTGGTAACATATCAACTCTGGAGTGGGTGGCAAGCTAGAGGTGAGCAGATTGAGCTATATCTACGATGTGCACAAAGGTTGATCGAAAAGTTTAACAACGTCAAGGTGGTTCATATCAGAAGAGAAAAGAATCAAGGAGCAGATGCACTGGCAAAATTGGGGTCGCACCGCGAAGCCACATTACATGGAATTATCCCACTGGAAATTCAGACAAAGCCCAGTGTACCGGAGGAGTTCATTATGGAGATAACGACCCCAGGGTTGACTTGGATGACCCCAATATGGGAATATGTCAAAAATGGAGCTCTACCTCAAGACAAGAAGGAAGCAAGGAAGATTAAATATCAGGCTGCTTGCTATGTCATTTATGATGAAGTCTTGTATCGAAGAGGATTTAACATCCCACTCCTAAGGTGTGTAGATGGGGAAGAGTGTAATTACATTCTCAGAGAAGTCCATGAAGGGATATGCGGCAATCACACGGGGGGTAGCTCGCTATCCCAGAAAATTCTTCGCCAAGGGTATTATTGGCCTACGCTAAAAAGGGATGCATTTGAGTTTTCAAGAAAATGCGATGCCTGTCAGAGGATCGCCAACTTCAGCAACGTCCCTGTCTCTCAGCTTACCTCGCTAACGAGCCCACATGGCCCTTTGCTATGTGGGGTATTGATCTAATTGGG
This sequence comes from Saposhnikovia divaricata, assembly GCA_036435485.1. NCBI lineage: Eukaryota > Viridiplantae > Streptophyta > Magnoliopsida > Apiales > Apiaceae > Saposhnikovia > Saposhnikovia divaricata. The sequence continues at coordinate 58,633,927 of CM071595.1, read as the reverse complement.
GAACTCCCAAAGGGTAAAGCAGGACTTAAATATGCAGTAGTGGTTGTTGACTATTTCACCAAGTGGGCCGAGGCCGAGCCACTTTCAACTATCACTGCAAAGACGCTCAAGGACTTTGTTTACAGAGCAATTATGTGTAGATATGGGATTCCATATCAACTCATTTCGGATAATGGGAAGCAATTTGACAGCAAAGAAATGAAGGAATTCTTTGAAAATCTAGGGATAAAAAAGAGTTTCTCAGCTGTGAGCCATCCTCAGACGAATGGTCAAACTGAGGCCATAAACAAAATCATAAAACACAATTTGAAAGCCAAACTGGAAAAGAGCAAGGGTAATTGGCCTGAGGAGTTACCAAGGGTTTTGTGGTCATACAATACGACCCCAAGGTTGACCACAGGGGAAACACCATTTTCACTTACTTATGGATGCGAGTCCATGGTGCCAGTCGAAGTGGGCTCAGGGTCGTTTAGAAGAGAACATTACGATCCCGAGGCAAACGAGGTCAATCATAGGCTTTATTTAGACATGATAGAGGAAACTAGAAGCGAGGCCCAGCTACGCCTCGTAGCCTATCAACAACGAACAACGAGGTACTACAATGGAAAGGTCAAAGCGCGATCTCATGGATTTTTTGGCGCTAATTGGGAAGGACCTTACAAGATCTATGCAACTCTTTCAGAAGGGACCTACTATCTCACTGATATGAAAGATAAAGTTATTCCGCAAGCTTGGAATGCGGAGCATTTGAGAAAATACTATCAGTAAGGGCCTCGCCCCTGGTAGCCTCTCTCTACTACTACTTAGCATGAATAATTCATACAAAGTACTGGGGGGTAGTGATCATATAGACACCTCCCCTTTACGATGTAATGACTTTCGGGCCTCGTCCCTACTTATCAACTACTGGGCCTTGCCCCACTTATCAATGCATGAGTTCATTTGCTTTATGAATTACTTTATTGTGCATTCAAAATTTGCTTGCTTGTCTATTAACATTTATATTTCAAGGTCCAAGCCATCTCAACGATGCTGGAATTGCACTTGAAAACATCTCAAAGTGGCTGCTCACATCTTAAATTATTTGCAACAATCAAAGGAATCTAAGCAAAGGAATACATGTTTGAGCTACTCAAAGCACTTCGCATCTGCGAGCACAATCTATATTGCAGCTGTAGAATGTTAATGAAGATAATTCACATGAAGATTTAAAGGAAAAGAATATTTTACGAGGCTAAATGAATGGGAAACAAAAGCAATGATATTAAATTAAAAGTTAACAGATCGCTACGCGATCCCAGAATTCTTGATGGGCAAAAAATATTGTTACAACTTGCGAGGCATTAAAAGGGAACCCGCATCCCTAGTTCGAAACTACATCAAATTGATTCATAAAGTTAAGAAGCAGGTGGATCCTGGTTGGCAGTAGAAGCTTCATTTACCAGCCTTGCCTCCTCTGCAAGCCTTGCTTCTTCTTCCAGCCTCGCTTCAGCACCGTCCTCATCTGCGATCTATTTTTTCAAGGTTTTTGCGAAGTCAGCATTGCCTGGCCCAAGCAGGTCCCAATCAAAGTCAGGGATTGATCGAATGAATCCCTTCATGAAAGAGACCTGACCCTGGGTCACGAATGTGTCCTCAGCAGTTGCTAGAGAGGACTTTGCAACATCCAGCTCGCGTGTTAGCCTAGAGATCTCTTCATCCTTCTTCTTAGCAGCCTCTTCGTTAGATTTCTGCAGCTCCTTGAGGGACTTTTCAAATTCGTTCCTTTCCCTGCGAGCGGTCTTCAAGTCTGTGCGAATCTGCGCAGTCTCATGAGATAGTTGCTTCTTGAACTCAGCCTCAAGGGATCGTTTATCCTCAGCTTTTTAGAACTCCAGGACCTTGTTCTTTCTATCCAGCTGAAAGAAGTTCTTCGTGTGAGCTGTTTGACGGATAAAGGCCTCGGCTAGACACCTGGTCAAAGCATTGGCATTCTCTTCCGGGGTCGCTTTCCACCAGTTGGAAGTTTCAGTCTCGCTAGAATATTTGGACCCCAACGAGGCGAAGAGATGTTAAGATGCGTTAGCAGTAACGACCCCAGAAGACGGCTGTTGGGGCCCATCTTTTTGTCCATCTTTCCTGGACCGCTTCAAGGGGCTTTCCACTGGAGAATCAGTCTGATCCCCAGCCACGAGGTCAGCAATAACCTTTGTTGGCGCTATGGGCTTTTGGGGAGGAGGAGGACCTTTCATTGAAGAGGTCGCTATAGGGGCTGCACCTTTCTTGGACTTGGCCTGCAGGAAATGAGAAGCTTGACCTTTGCTGCCTGGGTTCGACATACCTGCATAAGTAGGAAGGAAAAAGGCTATTTAACAGAACATGATGGTTAAAGTGCGAAGACAGATAACATGAAAATAATGTGTAAAAAGTGATAAGGGGATGCGATGCATGTTTCAGTATTGAATTATCCTAAAAGAAATACCCTCTTCTGCTGTTATCTCGATATAAGAAGATGAGGCCTCTTCTCTTATCTTCCTTTTTCGCGAGGTCCTCCTCGCAGTGGAAGGCCCCGAAGATGGAGAGGCACCTATTCCCTCCTTAAGGAATCCGCACTCAATTAAATTTTCTAATTTAAGGAGAGTCCTAAGGTTCCTCTCTTCCTCAGTGGACTTAGTCAACACGTCGTCAGCACGTCGTTTTTCATCACCTTTCAAGACGGTGCGAACCTGACCAACTGCGATGCCGAAGGAGTTGTTAACTTTGAATCAAAAAATTGAGTGAGATAAGGGCTACACTCTAAGTAGAAGGCTTACCTGGCAGGTAGTTAAAGCTCGTTTTAACCCTGGGGACCTCGTGAACATAAAAGAAGGGCCCCTTCTACGAGCCTGAATTACTTATTCCTCCAGGAAGAAGGTTTTTCTTATTAAATTCTGGCCACATAGAAAAGTAGACGTAGCCAAAGTCCTTGGCTCCGTATCGCTTAAGCTGAAGGAAGTAGCCCATCGTCTTCGCATCCATGGGCGGATATCGAAGCTTGTGGTAGAAAATGTACAAGGCGATCATGGATCTGTACCCATTCGTACTTATTTGGATGGGAGCAAGGTGATAAGTCTCACAGACATCCTCGATGAATGGATGGAGAGGAGAAGAGACACCTATCTTCATCCGGGGGACCGTCAGAACCATCCTTGGTACCCTACCTCCGTTCTCTTCATGATTGAAGTGGTAGCATCGCATCTTTTTCTTGGGAAGGATGATTTTGCCCTCAGGTCGAAATCTCTCAACCCCCTCTGTGATGGTCTTCACAGTTAAAGTGGTGGACAGGTCACGGCAGGTGAGGATGCGAGGCCCTCCTGGCCTTACCTTTGAACCAGGCTCAATGTCCTCTTGGCGAGGTCCATTTACATATATAACTCCCTCCAGCTCTGGTTGAGGGGTTGGAATGTAAGGATTGGGCGAGGCCTCAGGAACATAATTTTAATCCTTAAAATTTACAACTCTGGCCACTTCGTCAAGGCCGCCATCATCTTAGGAAGGTTCCTCGTAGTCAGAATCATCCGAGTCAGCCTCATTATCCGCACCTCCCTCAACATCATAGTAGGCCTCGCCTAATGAATCTACTGGGGAGTCACTTATGTGAATGGGAGAAATAGTTTGAGGAGGTAGTTTGGAAAGGATCCGTGCTGCTTCTGAGCTGAATTCTTCTCCCTTCTTTTTTAACATTTCAATTGCTTGTTCAAGAGGTGTCATCTCGGTTTGGGATTCGACCTGAGTTGGCAGCACATCCAAAGATCGATCTTGTGAGCTTGCGGGATGCTTGGATCGGCACTTATCTAGGGGTACCTCTCTAGTATAATCTTCATTCGACCATTGCGAGTTGAAATATAATTTAAATGAGCTCTCACTAGTGCTCGCTGCTCTTGCGATGTTAGCAGCTGCTGCTTCGCTTATTTGAACATTAGGCATCGGGGAAGGCGTCCTTGAACTGTCGTCTTGCGACATCTGAAAAGAAGTGAAATGATTAAGTGTGTGCTCTTACAGAAAGCAAATGAAGGGAGAAAAGAATAAATAGACAGAAGGGCTCTATGTGTTTTCTAATTGGTTAGGATCACATCTATGAGGGATCGCATTCCTATCGCAGCGAGGACGGGATCGCACATTAAAATTGATGATATGGGATCGCAGTTAAAATGGATCGCATCGCATACAATTAAAGTTATCTAATCATGCAATTATGATGAAGAACAACAATTTAAATGCAAATGAAGAATGATGACTTACTTTTTCTTGAAGAAAATTGAGGGAATCTGGAGAATTTTGAGGTCGCTGGTGGTAAAACTTGAAAATTTCTTGCGTTTGATCTGGGAGCAAACTGGCAACACTTCAACAATGTGTTCGTGAAGACAAAAAAGGAAATGATAGTGACAGGGTATATATAGCCCATCAGGAGAGAGAAATACATGGACACGTGTCAAGATCTCAACCGTTGAATACATATCTCGAGACACGATAGCTGTCAAATCCCTTCAAATTCTAGGGGTCGCGACTACTCCAACGGTCATATCTATATATTAACGAGCGAGCCAAGGCCTCGCATCGTGGCATCGACTGGTTAATCTTGAGTCCACATCGCATCTTTAATGGCAATATGGACTCGGGGGGTAGTTGTTATGCCCAAATCTGGCATGGTAACTAAATTGATTTTATTGCCTAAATTAAAGGTTCATGATCTATGATGGACCTATGAGATGAAGATTGGGTCCATAAAATCCACTACAGGAATCAGCCCAACATGCCTTGGTGATAATATCTCTATTACAGGGCTCACCTCGCTACAAGGCCACATCGCTAAAGGTTCACCACGCTACAGGAGTATTTCGCTTATGATCCTCACCTGGGGATCGCTTCATTTCTATCATCATATCTACAAACTAAATTGGGATCGCTATCTCACTCTTTACTGGAAGGCCCATGGCCAAACCCAAAGTCGAATGAGCAGCTGGACACTAGGGATCGCTTCGCATGGCCAGATCCTTCGAGGTCGCATGCAAGGCCCTTGTTACTTCTCTGCTAGCCAACTCTATTAGTGCAAGACCATAGGCTTCCTCCTTTGGGCCATGGATCACGGATAGGGTTGATGACTCACTGCCACGTCAGCCCTAAATGAGTGGGCTTGGGCTATGGCTTATCTCTTAAAACCCTAGCCCGCCTAGGTAACTTGTTCTCCAAGAACTACGTACGGCTTGATCCCTATAAATAGGGTACGTAGGCACCTTGATACGGGGGAGAAACAGTAAAAACCTGCAAACACATCAAACTCAACCACATCTAAACACACAAACCATAATCCTTGTTCTTCTTTTTAGGGCTGTCAAACGGATATTTCGGATACGGATCTGCCTATATCCGAATCCGAATCCGAAATCTATATCCAAATCCGTATCCGAATCCGACGGATATTAGAAAGTTATATCCAAATTCGAATCTGTCGGACATTATCCGGATACGGATAATATCCGAATCCGAATATCCGAATTTTAAGTTTTTTTAAAAAATCCGAATATCTCCGAAAATCCGAAAATCCGAATCATATAAAAAAAAATTAAAAAATACAATTTTTTTTTCCATTAAAGCATATTAATAGAGTTACAAACTCAAAACAAATGTCAACAAAATAACCAACAATTTAGCCTGATTACAATACGTTAAGATCAGTTCCACATAAAACTACATGCTACTTGTTGTCAGCAACTACTTTGTCAAATTCATCCACATGTTCCGCAATATCTTCCACTGCAATACGTTCCAGTGTCAACCTAATGCCTGCGCACAAATAAAAGATAGAATTACTAAACCAATATTTCCCAGTCATGCAAAGTAATTCTCAATGCTACTAATATTACTTTGTCATAATGAACACCTGCAGAACAGCAAAAGCACAAGTAAACATACTTTATCGTAGAATTATATGTTCACTAATATTACAACAAACTTAATATAGTACACAAGCAAAGCAAATTATACTAAACAACTAAATTATACTAATATGCAAATTAAAATTACCCATACACCCAAACTCTGCTTTAATGGAAAATTCCCATTCTGGGAATGCGCAAATATTATGGTACAACAAGCACATTCATTTACAACGGAACAAGTGTATTGCACTAGTGTGATGTAAGCAAGCTGCACTGGAGGATGATATTGAGACCCCATCTAAAAATAGATTAAAATATTGGGAAATCTGATGATTTCACTGTGTACAAAATCTTCATAAATTGAAAACCCTACTTGTCAAGTTCTTTGTGAGGATATTTTCTTCTCTAGTTCAATTCAGACAAACTATTAAAGTGATCATACAGTGAGATTAGTACTGACAGCAACCATATGCTTTGCAATAGCCTCAGGCCTAGTAAGAAGAATATAGTCAATTGTCAAGAGAGAGAAAGATCTTATATTATATGAATGCAATAGCTGTTCAGGTATACAAATCTAAGAATACATCGAATTATCACAAGACAATTTGCAAGTATCACTACTACCATGGACTGCAACCGTATACAAAACATTTTCACAAATAATATAAGATCACATAATGGCGACAAAAGAAAGCCCTGGGCACCCATGGCAGTAGTATACATGTGAGAATTCCATAAAATATTAACTATGTATCAATGATGCAGAACACAGCAGAAAATGCTTACTGCCTAGAAGTCGGGATCCCAATCGGTAGAGCTGAAATCTCACGTCTTAGATGCAACATCCTCGGAAGCTTTTCCAGATTCACCTATAAAAAAGTTGAACAGCAAGAAGAAGTTTAAATTAATACACTACAATCTACAAGTACAATATATTAATAATTAAAGAATAAAAAATGTAAACGTACCATCCTTAACATCCGGGAGCCAATCTTTGACACACATTAAGGTTTCAACCGAGTCATCATTAAGATTACAATAATCAAATAAGTTGTAATCAAATAAGGGAATTAACTAAATAACAGTTCATATACAATATCTAACAAAAAGATTCAAATAATCAATTAAAGGAGTTAACAGTGAAGATTCAAATAATCAAATAAGGAATCAAATAACAGTTAAGAATTAAGGAGAAGCCGTAATAAACTTGACACCAGAATTAAAACAATTACTAATTAACACATAAGTAACAAATTAGTTGATATGAGGATAGAGTACCTTCCAAGAACAGTAGCTAAAGTTTTGATGTAGGTTGCGATGATTTCGTCTCGAGTGATATCAGTGAGAGGCGGCGTGGGAGGAGAGGCCGAAGGCGGCGTGGGAGACTGGGAGGAGAGGCAGCGTGCGGCGTCGGCATGGAGAGAGTGAAAAATAAATTAGGTTTTTGTGTCTGTAGTGTAGTGTCGAGTTAATTTCCCTAATCCCCTCTTTTGTTGTTTGATTCTTCATTTTTTCTAAGTTAATAGATAATAGTCCAATAGTCACACATATATTGTATAATTTTAATTCTTTATGTAATTTAAATATTAAAAATTAAATTTAATAATTTAAATCAAATATATGTAGGTCTTTTAAATTGAATAGAATTAGATCTAATATTAGAAAGTAAATTTATATGATTGATGATAGAATTACATTCGAATACAAAAAAATAAATTTTAATAATTTAAACCAACTATAAGTAGATTTTTTAAATTGAATAGAATTTTCAATGTAAAAATTTGTAATTACCTTTTCTCTTCAATTTTTGAGTAGTTCAGTTGGATAACATTACAATTGTTAACAATTTATAATAAATAATAACTTTATGTACTATGCTCAAATTTGGTTATTTTTCTCTAAATCTTTCAAATTTGAGAGTTCTTTATTTTTCTTCAATAAAAGATTAAAATTTATCTGATTCGGATTCGGATATTTTCGGATACGAATACGGATAATATCTGTCGGATTTTGAAAGATTCGGATCCGAATACGGATAATATCCGATTTTAATCGGATACGAATAATATCCGTTTTTTTGAGATACGGATACAGATATTTCGAACGGATATCGGATTTTTCGAATTTTTTTTGACAGTCCTACTTCTTTTCTTAGCGAAATATCCGTATTTTGCTCCAATAATCCAGCAAACCTCCACAATATTATTATACAATATTCTCCCTATAACACTATTATTGATCAACTTCCTTAAGATGTACGTACAATGTTCCACATTATTTATAGTTTTATAAGGATGCATGCCATCAATATTTTTGTAAGTTATTAACGATTTTTTTGTTGGTTAAGCTGTAAGTTATTAGTGATAGGTTTGTACAATAAATTTAAAATTTAAAAAATAACTGACCATTTGAAAGCAACTACCTCTTCAGATGATTTAATTTATTTTGGTAGTATTTCATCAAAGTTAACATCATTACTTTAAGATATGATTAATACATTATTTTTTTTACATTTTTGATACCATAAGTTAATAATAAAGTATTCAAAGGGAGCCTCCCGAAGATGGACCAAAAAAGGTGGCCTTCATTCTAGCAAAGCCCGATTGAAGCCCGGGGACATGTTGGAGGTCCATCTATATAGCCCATCACTGTTGAGCCCGAATGAAGCCCAAGATCAGTGGAAACAACGGTCCAATCATCTAATGACACATCCGATCGAAGACGGTCCAATTGGGTGTTGACACCTCATAATGTAGGACACATCATTCCACCTTTTCCACCTCCCAATGATTCACAACTACACTATAAATAAGAGAGGAAGCTATTCAAGGCGGGGGAGATTACAACTCAAGTATTCTCTAAACACAAACACTCTACGTTTACCTATATCTCTCTAAAAGAACCGGAATACTCATTCTTACGCCGGAGGTGAATCGGGGGTTAACACCCTCGCATTCTTCTCCTTTTGCAGGTCCAAACAAAAGATCCACCTGGCAGAAATCTGGTTCCAACATTTGGTGCCGTCTGTGGGAACGTAGAGATACGATTTGTGTTGAAAATCACCAGCTACCAACTGCTATGGCCGAACGAAGAAGGCCGTGGCCGAAGGAAGAAGGCTGAGGCCGAAGTAAGAAGGCTGAGGCCGAAGTAAGAAGGCTGAGGCCGAAGTAAGAAGGCTGTGGCCGAAGGAAGAAGGCTATGGCCGAAGGAAAAAGGCGGAGGCCGAAGGAAGAAGGCTGTGGCCGAAGGAAGAAGGCATGTTAGGTAGTTCACGGGATGAACGACCGAAAATGCAGTCATGCGAGGCTGAGGCCGAAGTAAGAAGGCTGTCGCCGAAGGAAGAAGGCTGTGGCCGAAGGAGATTAAGCTGAGGCCGACCGAAGGGATTTGGCCTAAACAAAGGAGTTAGGTCGATCGAAGGGATTTGGCCGAAGCAAAGGAGTTTGGCCGAAGCAAGCTCAATCATATAAGATTAAAGCTGAGACCGACCGAGCGGATTGGCCGACTAAAGGAGTTAGGTCGACCGAAGGGATTTTGGCCGAAGCAAAGATAAAGCCGAATGAAAGAACAAAGCCGAAGGTAGGAGCTCCGCCAAACAAAAAAAAATTGCACAAGGATGAAGACGAGTCCAGAGGCTCTGAATCACACCCCCGAAAAGCTAGGACGAGAACTACTGCCACGTCCGACCCCAAAGATAAGGAGTATGAAGCATCCAAAGGGGAGAAAAGAAAGAGTCTCCTGGCGAATCAAGCTAGCTGGGGACTTACAAGCTTCGACGACCCTACCGGTAAGCGTACTGAACGCCTCCAATTTCATATTTAAATGTGTTTTCAGTTCACCCAAAGTACAATTAAATGTTCACAATCTAGTACGAGGCTTAAACAGACCCATATTAGAGGCCAACCGAACAAAATATGTGTCCTTTTTAAGCATTTAGCATTCAAGGCACTCATAATTTAAAATAGGTGAACCACTTAGATTAATTCATCCCTTAAATACTGGGGGAAATATGCTAGGTATCAAATACCAAAGACGCATAGTCATGCTAGGCTACGGCCGAAGACGCATAATCATGCTAGGCTACGGCCGAAGACGCATAGTCATGCTAGGCTACGGCCGAAGACGCATAGTCATGCTAGGCTACGGCCGAAGACGCATAGTCATGCTAGGCTACGGCCGAAGACGCATAGTCATGCTAGGCTACGGCCGAAGACGCATAGTCATGCTAGGCTACGGCCGAAGACGCATAATCATGCTAGGCTACGGCCGAAGACGCATAGTCATGCTAGGCTACGGCCCAAGACGCATAGTCATGCTAGGCTACGGTCGAAGACGCATAATCATGCTAGGCTACGGCCGAAGACGCATAGTCGTGCTAGGCTACGGCCGAAGACGCATAATCCTGCTAGGCTACGGCCGAAGACGCATAGTCATGCTAGGATACGGCCAAAGACGCATAGTCATGCTAGGCTACGGCCAAAGACGCATAATCATGCTAGGCTACGGCCGAAGACGCATAGTCGTGCTAGGCTACGGCCGAAGACGCATAATCCTGCTAGGCTACGGCCGAAAATGCATAGTCATGCTAGGCTACGGCCGAAGACGCATAGTCATGCTAGGCTACGGCCGAAGACGCATAGTCATGCTAGGCTACGGCCAAAGATGCAATAATTGACCGAAGACGCATAAAATGAAAAATTATGCTAAGGTCAACAAAAAGAGTCCAAAGACGCATAAAATGAAAAATTATGCTAAGGACAATAATTGCTAGGCTACGGCCGAAGATGCAAAAATAGTCCGAAAACGCATAAAACTAAAAATTATGCGAAGGACAATAATAGCTAGGCTAAGGCCGAAGATGCAATAATTGACCAAAGACGCATAAAATGAAAAATTATGCTAAGGTCAACAAAAAGAGTCCGAAGACGCATAAAACTAAAAATTATGCTAAGGACAATAATAGCTAGGCTAAGGCCGAAGATGCAATAATTGATCGAAGACGCATAAAATGAAAAATTATGCTAAGGTCAACAAAAAGAGTCCGAAGACGCATAAAAATAAAAATTATGCTAAGGACAATAATAGTTAGGCTACGGCCGAAGATGCATAGTCATGCTAGGCTACGGCCAAAGACGCATAGTCATGCTAGGCTACGGCCAAAGACGCATAGTCATGCTAGGCCGAAGGCCCGAAGATGCATAAATCCGAAGGGAAAATATGCTAGGCCGAAGGCCCGAAGATGCATAAATCCGAAGGGAAAATATGCTAGGCCGAAGGCCGAAGATGTCTAAATCCGAAGGAAAAACATGCTAGGCCGAAAGCCGAAGATGCATAATCCGAAGGAAAATTATGCTAAGGCCAAACACGACCGAAGATGCATAAAATAAAGACGAACGATGCCTAGGCAAGCTGAAGCCGAAGACGCATTACTATACAGAAATTATTCTAAGGGAGCCTCCCGAAGATGGACCAAAAAAGGTGGCCTTCATTCTAGCAAAGCCCGATTGAAGCCCGGGGACATGTTGGAGGTCCATCTATATAGCCCATCACTGTTGAGCCCGAATGAAGCCCAAGATCAGTGGAAACAACGGTCCAATCATCTAATGACACATCCGACCGAAGACGGTCCAATTGAGTGTTGACACCTCATAATGTGGGACACATCATTCCACCTTTTCCACCTCCCAATGATTCACAACTACACTATAAATAAGAGAGGAAGCTATTTAAGGCGGGGGAGATTACAACTCAAGTATTCTCTAAACACAAACACTCTACGTTTACCTATATCTCTCTAAAAGAACCGGAATACTCATTCTTACGCCGGAGGTGAATCGGGGGTTAACACCCTCGCATTCTTCTTCTTTTGCAGGTCCAAACAAAGGATCCACCTAGCAGAAATCTGGTTCCAACACGATTCTTGCACGAGATTTATCGAAAACGAATACTTATATGTAATACATATAAAAAATTAAGATTCCATGTACAAGAAATCAGGATGCTCATTTCGATTTCAGATTGACAATACGAAGGAAGTCGAGTAGTAGTAAAGTAGCAATTGGTTAAAACTAGAATCTCAGCAACAATGAAACTCAAATGATAAACTCTAAAATGTGTTAGAAATAGGTGAAAGTTCTCTAAAATTTTAGTTCATAAATGGATAATCGTCTTTTACCTTTCAAAAGTGTTTAAATACGAATACAATATTCTAAAACAGAAATGCACAAGATAAATGACCTTCGATGCCTAAAAGTGATGTGTTTGTCATAAGTTGGGTTCTAGTTAAAAATGGTGTTTACGTGTAATAAAGTGGACAGTAACTTATAATTAAAAGATAGGTCAAATCAGAAATTTATATAATATATTTTCTTAAAAAATATTATTTTATTTTATAAAAATTAGATATATAATTTGCATATTATTTATATTTGCTTTAAATTATATATCTTACCAGGTTCTTCTAGAAGAGTGTACATTTCTGATTTAAAACTTAATTTCATATATTATTATATCGTGAATTCAAGATGTTCAAGTGTTTTTAATAGGAAACTTCTTCATTTGTATTGTTGATAAGAGTTTCTCTCTTATTTATGCCTCATTCGATATTTGTTAGCTCATTTATATGATATATAAATTTAATTATTTGAGTGCGATTGGATAGTCTAAGTAATAAAGGGTTTATACTTTATCGATCCAAGTCATGGTTCACTTTTGGTCACCCAAGAATTATTTTAGAACAAATATTCACTTGTAAAGCATATAAATGTAATTATTTAAAAAAAAATTATTCAAGAAAAACATTACAATATACAAAATTTTGGTACTCCAAGCAAATACTCCCGCTGTTTCATTACAACAGTTGCTTGGCTTTTTAACAGACATTTTTAGGTACTTTGATCACCATAGATTTAGTTTTTCTGAATTTTTATAAATCATAATTTTAAATAAATATCTTTACTAAAAAAGAAATTTTAAATTTTTTTTACCATGCAATTAAAACACATGTCTGTCAAAAAGTTAACTACAGTTAAATCGAAAGAAATCCCAAAGTCTCAACTAATTAGTAGCAACTAGCATGAGCCCGAAGTAAGGGCACCATTTAAATTCGTCTAATTTAATTATTTTGATTATTAAGATAGATGATTCATAATTTTTAAAATATAATACATAAAAATTGTGATATATTTAACAATTTTTGTTTAAAAAATATTACAAAATATCGCAAAAATACATAATTTTTAAAATATTAAAAATATGTTACATTTTTAAAATATTATACATAAAGATTGATTTCATATATGATCGTAAAAATTTACTTAAGAATTTTATATAATCGTAATTTTACTTACAATTAGGAATTCATATGATTTTTTATAAATAATTCTGAAAATGTAATTTAAAAGGACATAACAATAACTTCTTTGAAAAATCTATCCTTGAATTAGTAGATTCACGTGTAAACATTCATAAATAAGTGCTCACATGCTAACTTATATTATAATGAGAAATGACAATTAATCTCATGCTCAAATGTATAGTGTGTGCATAAATACAACATCCTCATTCAGTCATTCGTTCATGTCACCAAATTAATCAATACTCTAGTAATAATTTACGAACACTTTTGTTACCGAGTTTCAACCACATTCTCGACAATAGAATTCGATAGCTTTTTAATCCCATTTTCATCATTTTATAATAAAAATGAGTTTACAATTGCTCGCTGGTGTCATTTTCACCTACTATACCACCATTAATGCCATCACCAACACCTTCAAATACTATTGATCTTAAATTTTTTGATAATTTGTTCAAAACTTTAGAATAATATTCGTTCAAACATTGATGATTCAAGTTGAATTTTCATTGATCCTGCTTAGATTTTGGTGTGTAAGTGGTGGTGCACATTCAAATGTAATCTACATCTCCAACTTTACCCTTCTTCCTCTGCAATTTTTGACAAATTTTTTATACCAACTTCGACAATACACTAACGTTATCACCATCCTTTTCCCACTTGTACATTGTGTGTATACATCTATAAATCATTGTCACTCAACAATTCTTTCGTGTCACCAAATCGACCAACACTCTAGAAATAATTTGCAAACACGTTTGTCACGAATTCCAACCACCCTAAACCTCCGCTCGCTCATTTATCTCACTTTTCGTCCTCTCACATAAGATCTGAGTTTATAAATCCCATTAATGTCGTTTTCACTCACTCTACTACCGTCAGCATAAACACCTTCGAACACTATCAGAATTTCAGATTTTGGAACTTTTGGTAATTTGCGTTCAAGATTTTAGTGATTTGGGTTCAAATTTTAGTGATTTATGTTGAATGTTCGATCATTCTACTATCATTTTGATTTTTTGTGGTGTAGAGGCTGATGTTGATTTGGTTCCAGTAAAATTTTTAGTGATTTCTCTCGAGATTCTAGCGATTGTGTGTGGTGATGGTATGACCGTGATGGTGATGGTGATGGTGATAGTGGTATTAGCAATCTGTCGTTAGTGTTTATACTGATAATTATATATTCATATAAAACATATGACTTATGTATATTTTTTTGTTACAAATTGAATGATAATATGAAATATATGATCTATGATTTTAGTTATGTATTATTTATAATTTTATAGTTAATTCTTTCTTGAAACTCCATAGATAACAAATAATAATTATATAAATGTGTGTACATGTAGTCTTATTTTAAAAATTCTCCTTTTTAACCTAAATTTTAAATTTCTTTTAAATACTATGCAATTGGTTATTTTTTGAATTTAATTTTTAAATTCAATTAATTGATCATCATTATACTTTTTGTAATATATATATATAATTTAGCATTTTTTTTAAATATCTATCTTTTATTAACATAACTATACATTTAAATCTCATAATTAATTGTATTGCGTCTGTAATTTAATTTATAATGTCGTGTCTTAACCCAACTACGTTTTTTTAATTAAAAATCAATATAATGTTTGTATCTCATATGTTATTATATAATTGATCACAAAATCATTTTTTAAATTAGTAACGGGTTTATTGAACTTTTTATAACTCATCAAAAATCATTTTGACCTATACTAAACATAATACATATACAACATAATTCATTTGATGCTTATGCTAAACTTAACATATAGATAACATAATTCAATTGATTAAACTTTTTAATTCTCATCAAAGTAGTAATATTAAATAAAATAGAACATGTAGTAAATGATTTTTAAAAGGTTAATATAAATTTCTTCTTTGGTGTAGTGGTTAGAGATGGGAACATAATTTATTTCTAACCCAAAGAATATGGGTTCAATCCTCATTACCAACATTTTTTTAATATATTAATATAGTCAAGGAGTAAATACGTAATTTACTAAATAACCTTGAAAGAGCTTATTGGCATATAATATATATAATGGATGGATGGATGGATTAGTGCACTTGTATTAGAGCAAGTCCAACATATCTTTAGTTTGTTCCTTAAAAATATAATAAAATAATTGATTCTTAATAATTTAAGGATTTTATTTGTCTGTGAACTTCAACAATCATTTTAATATTAATTCTTTATTATTATTAAAATACTAAATTTAAATGTAAGAGAGAAAGTAGAAATATAAAATTGGAGGGAAGTAAATTTTTAATTGATAAAAATTGAATTAGGAATGATTAGACATTCCTAAAAATAGGAAATGACTAGTGATTCCTAGTATTTTAGGGAATCATAGAATATGGAACGTATTTTATACTAAACTTTCTATATTTCAACTTAGAAACTCAAATAAAAAAAAGTTATTGGACTTACTCTAACTCGTTAAAATTTGATCTCAAAATAAGAAAGTTATTAGACTTACTCTAATTTGTTAAAATTTGATGAACGCAATGCTAGGTTCTCCAACTTTTTTCTTAAAATTTTTACCGAACGTGGGATCCCATTTTATAGGAAAGTTACCGATTACACATAAGTATTTGGGAAAATTTTTCAAATTTTTTTTGAAATGTATAACATTTTCCAAATTTGATTTCAATCTTATAAGGATCATATATGGCCATATGGGACCCACAACCGTACCAACCTAATCTCCATCCGCGCAAACCAATATAGAGTCAGGACTTCACGGGCGGCTGCCTAGCTAAGTATATAATGATTGTTAAGTTTACTACTAGTACGAATACTATTTCTCTACTGTTAAACCAATCACATCTAACCTTTATTTAGTGCAAGTAACAATTATAGCATAATCATATTTACCGGATGTTAATGAAATATGTGGCTGTAAAGGCCCTTGCCTTTTCTTCCCTTTAATTCCTTTTCCTTTTACGGATCAAGCTTAGATTCTATCCTTTTTCACTTTAATCATTTACCCCCCTCTTTACATAATTGGGCCTGTTTGGGAAAAATTATTTTAGTGGCTTATTGACTTATTTTCGGGTAAAAATTTTATATTTTGATAATTTTTTTATATATAAGTATCTAATGTATGTTTGAGATTCAATAAGTTGCAAAAATAAGTTGGAAAATAAGTTGGAATGTTAGGAATCTCTAACTTTGTCTTAAAATAAGTTGACTTATTCTGGAAAAAAGTTCCCCCAAACAGCCCCATTATCGTTGCCCTCCACTTATTCCTACAGTTCCTACTAACCTAAACAATGTTGTTACTGTTAAACGTCACATTATTACGCTACTTGACAATCCAGAGATGAGAAAGAGCTCTTAGAGCATCTCTCTCCAAATGATGTTAGTTAAAATAATTGCTAAAATAATATAAAATAATGATTATATAAAATTTATTAAATTTGTAAGAGATTATACTTTAATGGAGTTGACTATGATGATTAGTTAAGATAAATTAATAACCTCTTTAAGTTAATATTTCTTCCGGTCTCAACTTGAACCAGTTCAAAAAATGATAAATTTCGATAAGATAATAAGATAATAATTTTTTTGAAAAACCGAATATAAATATAAGGTCCCAATAATAATTCAAATTAAGAAGTACTTTATAATCATAAATATATATATATGCATTAATCTTTTGTAAAATATGATTCTAAGTTTCTTAAAATTTGAATATATATTAAACTCATCCTTAAAACCTTTTTGTTGCATCCAAAAATTCGAATATGGTCTTTTCGTAAATCATTAAAAAGTTATTAATCAATATTTTTGATGTGCGGGATGTTTCTTTACGCGAAAAAGGTTCAAAAAAATATTGATTTATCTTTAATATCATCTAAATATATCTTTACTTTGAATCTCGCAAATTCTTATTGAATTTGTAAAACAATATTTATTGAATTAATTGAATTAAGTATAAAACATAAATCGTAGAATTCATTCTACTTAAATATATGTAATTGGAAATTAATTTTTTTTTTATGTCAAAAATTCTCTATAAATTAATAATTATTAATTTATCGATTAATTAATACCTCTCTATAGGGGTGATCGCGGTGCGGGCGGTGCGGTTTTTTCCCAAAACCGCGGACCAACCCGCGCATGCGGTTTGGTCAAATTTCCAAACCGCACCGCGAAATTTTAAAACCGCATAAACCACACCGCGAAAATGCGATGCGGTGTGGTGCGGTTTATTGCGGTTTACATCTTCGATAAAAATAATTATAAATATAAAATATTAATTTTCATGCATGTGAAATTAATTTTAAAGTTCATACTCAACCACATTTCTTAATTCGTATGCAAATCGTGTCCATAGACTTAACGAAATATAAACATTGTTGTATGAAATATTGTGATACTAAATAGATAAAGATGGGCTAGCGCATTATAATTGATCTCATAAGCCTCTAAAATAAGCTATTACTAGTAGGTACTAATGAACAAAATAGCTTGCAAACTATCCCTTAAATCATTAACAAAATACTAACAGTATATATATATAGTATTAAATATTGTGGTGCGGTGCGGTTTGAACCGCATTTCAGAAAACTAAAACCGCAACCCGCACCACACTGCGCGGTTTGTTAAAATTTGAAACCGCAACCGCACCACAAAAAATAAAAACCGCGCGGTGTGGTGCGGGTTGGTGCGGTGCGGGCGGTTTGTGTGGTTTGGTGCGGTTTATGATCACCCCTACCTCTCTAAATTAATAGAATTCACCGGACCCAACTATATTAATTTATAGAGGTTAACTATATATTTTAAAAATAGAATGTTATTATTATTTCATGTTATTAAAATATAATTTATTATTTTAATATGGTAATTAATGATGTTGAGTTTCATTACAAGTCCCTAAAAGTTCGACAAAAAGAGCTGGTATGATAGGATTATCTAAAATTTTAAAAAATAATGTCACGTTGGAAATGAATTTTTTTTTTTTACACAATCTCTATAATTTTAATTTAAAGCATGTCTGACACACTTTTAGCTAAACGATTTGCATGATTGGAAACGTGTCACATTAAATGGCATGATATAGATAATATGTAAAAAAAATTCACTCCCATGCATAATTCTCCTTCGTAAAAATTATAGTAAATCATAGTTCATTGGCTACATTTATCGAACGAAAATCCCCTTAAAAAATTATACTTAATTGTCATTTTAATTAAGGTCATTTGAGTTTCAATTATTCCTTTTTTATAAAATTTTAATTATTTTTTAATATAATTTTTTTAACTAATCATTATAGCTATTGCTATTAGAAATGATCTTACATTTATGTATTTATTATATATCTCAATTATATGCCGTGTTGTTCAGTTTCAAATATTGTCATGTTCTTGTTTTTCATATTTTACACGTTCATCGTGTAAAGAAAAAGTTGTTTCAGCTTTTTTACTTGGTAAAAATTGTAAAGTATGTTCAGTTAACTCCTATGTAGCTCTTGCTGATTAAGTCGTAAATATAAAAATTATCAACATATATTCAACATATATTTTTTTAAAAAAAATAAAATTATAAATATATCATATTATAAATGAGTATCTATTCTCATAAATCTCGCTATGAGTGAAAATCGAAGCCAAGATCGATAATGACAAGAAATAAGTTTTTACCATCAAATCAATTTTTTAAATAAGCTTTTATAAACTTATAACATAATATTCATTATCTAATAAATTTTGGAATAAAATATAATCGAAATTAGAATTTAGAACGACCAAGGAAAACCTTACTTCAAACTATTGCATCACTAAGTTTAATTCTCGTCAAGTAGGATAACTTGTGTTAATACAGTACTAACCACGAAACACTCTCAAGTCTTGCTTAAGATAATTAACATTTGATTAGTCTTGGTAATAAATTAATACTAACACTACTATATAAAAAGAGAGGTGGTCCACAATGGGTCTATCACAGACCGACTTTGGCAAGAAGCCGTGTGAGATAAGGAATGGGAGATAGAAAGAAAATTCACATTTTTAGATATACATACATACAAGTATATATAAAACTACACACAGAGAGATGGAGAGAGAGAGAGATTCTCTTTTTAGCTACCTTTCATACAACTGTTTTTTCCAAAGGTTCAAACAAAAGTGAAAAGGAAGAAGAGCTGTGAGAGAGAGAGAGAGAGAGAGAGAATTATAAGAAGTAGTAGTTGAGTTTGAATCTTAGAGCTCACTCTGCTTATTAAGGAAACCTTAGGGTTTTAATCACATATCATTAAATACATATTTCCAAAACCTTCTTGTTTTTTGGTGGCTTTGTATTATTGTAATTAAATTCACTTCACTCTAGCTCAAGCTTATTGCTCAAGCTTTTTGAGCTTTTTTTTCATTTCTTTTTGTAACTTGTTCAGATTCAGGTCCAGTACCATGTTATCTCCTGAAGATCTTTCTTCATCTCTTAGTGGATTCATTCAAGAACCACATCCTAATTCAAACCCTATCCCTAACCCTACTTCAAATCCTGCATCTTCCAAGAGGAAGCGAAACCTCCCCGGCACACCAGGCAAGTAGCTAGCTAGTGTGTATCTATACATATATATATGTCAATATATGTGTGTTTGGTGTATATAAGTGCATACTTCATATTCATTTCTATATTATTGGATCTCCGGGGAATTTAAGGTCAGTCGAATTTACGACTGTCAAATTTAGCCGTGTTTTCTTGTACACACACTTATTAGAATTTTGTTTGTTTGATCAATCTCTCAGATCCGGATGCAGAAGTTATAGCACTATCACCAACGTCCTTAATGGCAACGAATCGATTCGTATGCGAAATATGTAACAAGGGTTTCCAGAGAGATCAAAACTTGCAGCTACATAGGAGAGGCCACAATCTGCCATGGAAGCTCAAACAGCGAAACACTAAAGAGGTAATAAGAAAGAAAGTATATCTGTGTCCAGAAAAAACATGTGTTCATCACCATCCCTCGAGAGCCCTCGGAGACCTCACCGGAGTCAAGAAGCATTACAGTAGGAAACATGGAGAGAAGAAGTGGAAGTGTGATAAGTGTTCTAAGAAATATGCAGTTCAGTCGGATTGGAAAGCTCATAGTAAGATTTGTGGGACTAGAGAGTACAAATGTGACTGCGGCACTCTTTTCTCAAGGTATTTTTATTTTTTTCATCTGTTTAAATTATAATTCTAAATATTTTTTCATGATTCTATATATGATTAATTATTAATATAATATATAGCTAGCTTCCATGAATTTGATGTTTAGAATTTTTATGGGCAATTCGTGTAGTTATATTTCATGTGTACTATATGTATCTGTAAAGTGTTTGTGTAAGATCTATAAAGAGATAATTGAAGGACAGGCATGGGAGTTAGAGTTTTGTTTGGTTGTGTGTAAATGTAAATGACCAAAATTCATGTATCAAACAGGAAGGACAGCTTTATTACACACAGGGCTTTTTGTGATGCATTAGCTGAAGAAACTTCAAGAATTCCTGCACCCAATACTTTACAGTTGAGGAATGAACTGATGATGAATATGAATAATAATCTTCAATCGAATGGAAGCTCGCAATTTTCAGCTATGCTCGGGATGGATCAAACGGGACAGCTCAATTTCGATGGACAGAAATCTAGGTTACCGTCGTGGTTGGATCACAGTCCTAACGCTTTCTTAGCTTCTAATTCGAGTGGTTTAAGTACTCATGAGTTAGTCCAACATATTCCGAACGTGTACGGGTTATCATCACCGGCCTTGCCAAGAATACTAAAGGCCGAAGAAGACGACACTAGTGGAACCATGAGTTCAATGTATTACAACAACAATGTTAACAATACTCATAATCATCATCAGCAAGAAGCAAGCCAATCTCACATGTCAGCTACTGCATTGCTACAAAAAGCCGCGACAATGGGATCTACAAGGAGCAATTCTTCGGGGATGTTTGCGAATTCATTTGGTCTAATGAACTCTACAATGTCAAGTAATGCACCCAATTTCAATTGTTTTAGCCAAAGTGATTCGCATGCAAGCAATCCAGGGTTAATGTTAATGGGAGATCATCATCAATATCACAATAATATCGCGAGGGCCTCGGACCGTTTGATGATGATGATGGGAGATAAGCAAATGGAAGGAGGGATGACAAGAGATTTTCTCGGAGTTGGAGGAAATAATAGCAATCAAAATATTTTCGATAGTAACAATAATGGTATTAATAACGGGGATATTGAAAGTGGGAGGCTATACTTGCAACAAGAGCTACAAGCTAAGTTTGGTTCAATGAGTTCAACAATGGACCTAGCAGGGGAGCAGTACAGTTGTACTACAACTGGGACTCACTGAATTATTTGCAGGCTATCACATTTTTGAATGTATATTTTGTGCTTGTGAATTGTCAGGAAAAATATAGGCCCACTTGAAACTGAAAATGCTGGAAAGGAAAGGATTTGAAGCGACAAGGCAATCACAAGGGGCTGTGAAAAGTAGAGGTGATTGTATCTCTGCTACTGTCTCTGATGCGCTGCTATGTGCTGCTTTAATTAGCATTTCTGTAGAAACAAAAAAATATTTAATCTTTTTTTTTGTTGTTGTTGTTACATTCTTATTTCTTTTAAGTTTTTCATGGTTCATCGGTACCAAGTACGTACTGTCATTAGCTCTTTAATAATTGATGCCAAGTACAAAACAATAACTTGACATTGTTACCTGCTGAGTTACATTTATTTTTGTTCAATGCTATTATTGATATATGGACAATGTTCTGGTCTTTAATTATATGAACCATAAATTTTAGTCTTCATTAGTTTGCAAAACAGTTGTTGTATAGCTTATGTGCATGCATGTGTCAGTAAATTATCTGGATACGTACTTGGATTGGAACGTACTAATTTTCCGGATAACAAATTTTCATTTTCGTCTCTCACCACTACAATTAGGGGTGTAAATGAGCCGAGCCGAACTTTAGAATGTTCATGTAGGGCTGTAAATGAACCGATACACTCGTGAACGGCTCGGCGTTCGGTTCGAAAAAAGCTCGGTTCGGGTTCGGTTCGATTCACAAACGAGTCGATCTTGAATATAATTTTAAGGATCGATTTATAAACGAGCTGAACCTGATCACGGTAAAGTTCGACTCGATAGCTCGCGAACAAGATCGATTAACGTGTCCGTGAACAGGCTCGTAGACATAGCTCATAAACATGTTCGTGAATAAGTTCGATAATTGAGCTCGCTAATATGCTCGGTATTCGAGTTCATTAGGAATCCATAAACAAATTCGATAGATAATCTCCTATATAAATATATGTTTGATTATTAGAATATACTCTCGAAAATTTTATTAACTGTATACCATTAATTATAATATCTTATATGTTATGCTAGATATTATAATTGTTTATTTTATAATAATAACAATAACAATAATAATAATAATAATAATAATAATAATAATAATAATAATAATAATAATAATAATAATAATAATAATAATAACTAACTCAATCTTACAATTAGTATATGTAGTTATGTATCAAATTAACTATTACAACATTTAAATTGCTAAATTTTTGTATTAAATATTATTGATGTATATATTTATTTATATTACTTAAATATATAAAAATAGATAAAAATATAATTATGATTGTGTAAAATTTTAAATTATAATAACTTGAGATACTTGCAAATATGAAATATAAAGACCGAAATAATTTAATTAAACACTATAAATACATAAATATATTTTTTAATACTTTATATTTATAAAATGTAATGCCAAAATTTACAGATAAGATTGTAAATTTATGTAAGAAGACCGATACTTTTGTATGATTGATATTTTATAGATTTTTGTAAGAAAATTAGTATTTTGTATGACTAATGATATTTTATGTAAGGAGATGTGAGAATTTTATTGGTTGATGATTTATTCTTATTATTTTTAGTGCTGAGACACAAATTTAATTATTTATTTTTGGACTTTTTAATTTTTTTTAATGTTAGATTTTTGTATACAAAAATAAGAAAACAAGTTTATGAGTTTTTCGTAAGTGAACTCGTGAGCATAAGTATGCGAGCAATATTTAAGATTTATTCGTGACCATAATTTCATGAACAAGCTCGTGAACAAGTTTAATGAGTTGTTCGAAAATAAAAGTTCGTGAGTAAGCTCATGAGATATGTTCGTGAACGGTTCGTGAACAACATTTTATCTTAACGAACCGAGCTCAAACATATTTTTTGGCTCGATTCAAGTTCGAGCTCGAGTTCGAGTTCGAAAAATTCTTAACAAACGATACATGAACATTTTAAAGTTCGGCTCGGCTCGGCTCATTTACACCCCTATGTTCATGTATCGTTTGTTAAGAAATTATCGAATTCGAGCTCGAACTTAAATCGAGCCAAAAAATGTGTTTGAGCTCGGTTCGTTAAGTGAAAATGTTGTTCGCGAACGGCTCACGAACTACTCATGAACATGTCTCATGAACTTGCTATATGAACATATAGCAAGTTGTATATGAACATATTTTTGACAAATATGAACTAGTTATACTAATTGCAAGACTGAGTTGTTATTATTGTTATTATTATTAATAATATTAATAATAATAATATATTATTATTATTATTATTATTATTATTATTATTATTGTTATCATTATTATTTAAATTAATCAAAATTATAAAATAAACGATTATAATATCTACAATAACATATAAGATATTCTAATTAATGATGTACAATTAATAAGAGTTTCTAGAGTATATTTTAATAATCAAACATATATTATATGTACGAGATTATTTATCGAATTTGTAAATGAACCGCTAATGAACTCATATACCGAGCATGTTAACGAGCTCAATTATCGAACTATGTTCACGAGCACGTTAATCGATCTTGTTCGCAAGCTATCGAGTCGAACTTTACTGTGATCAAGTTCAGCTCGTTTATAAATTGATCCTTAAAATCATGTTCAAGATCGACTCGTTTGTGAATCGAACCGAACCCGAACCGAGCTTTTTTCGAACCGAACGCCGAGTCGTTCGCGAGTGTATCTGTTCATTTACATGCATTTACAAAAGAATCGGTCAATTATAATCGGTCGGCACAATATCAAAACTGATCGCATTTACAAAAGAATCGGTCAATTATAATCGATCGGCACAATATATTATAAATTTTATCATCAATTTCAAAGAAACTCGACCCAATATTGCTCGGACATGGCGATTAATTTTACATGCACACGTGTCAATAACATGTCATCATGATCCCTCCCACGTGGACGTCAAGTCAACATTAAAAGCGACCATTTTTTGTAAAGCCGACCTGCAGCTGGTTAAATCCGTCAATCACTTATGGTCGGATTTAGAGTAAAATCAACTAATTTTACATTTTAATATGACAGTTCCCAGTTTGTAGCAGTGCACATGTATAGTTTGTAAGTTAATTGCTAAGCTACATCATTTTTTCATCAAAAAAATTAATTCATTTTAAAATTAAATTTATTTCCAATAACCAAACTTACGACGAAAATTCCGTCGTAAGTAAACTGCTAAATTAACTTACGACGGATTTTCCGTCGTAAGTTAATGACTAAACTACGTCGTTCCTTTTACGACGGCATTTTCGTCGGTAGTTCACGGTTAAACCAATTTACGACGGAAATTCTGTCGTAAATTAAGCTGTGAAACGTCACCGTTCTCCCTAGCTGGCTTAGTCGGCAAAATTTTATTTATAAAATAATTAACTTGCGAGGAATTTTATTTTCGTCGTAAGTTTCGCGCAAAATTTGCGACAGATTTGAGATTACGTCATAAGTTTGGCGCGAAAATTGCTTCCGTCGTAAGTTGGCCGTCATAATTGGCCAAATTTCTTGTAGTGACATATATACATAATTTGTATAGAAATATTTCTCCTAGTCTGATCGATGTATATGAGCTTAAGCCGGAAAGAGGTGAAAGTTTCAATTTGTTCTACCAAAAGCCAATAATAATGAGGCTTAGCCTAGTGATTTAAGAAAATAATAATTATTAGTTTTGTTTTTTTTTTTTTGGTCAATAACTTAATTATTTTTATTTCTTAAAAAGTTGGTTACATATATATCAGAGAAATAAAAGATCTATACAAGTGTACGAGGCAGTTGAGCAACAAATTGCGCCGCAATAACTCGTTGAATAGCAAATCCTATCCTACGAAAAATATATTATGCTGGACTTGCGATCATTATGTTCTAATTCATGACTCAATAACGTCAGAAACCAAAAATCCAAACATGTCACATGTTGAGTATTGAATACAGTAAAAGAATACAGAGGGGGGGTGAATGGATTCTTGAACTTTTCTACGTTCTTGAATCTTTGCAGCAAGATATGTGTTGAGTGTGTGAGATATGTAAGTGCGGATAACAAAGACAAACACAACACAATATCACTTTAATCTAATATTTTATTAGATAAAGATTTTGCTACAATCTGTGAATACAAATGGTAGTATTCTCATCTTCGTTTTTCTTAGAGAGATATTTCTTGTGATGTATATGAAAATCTTATCTCTAAAAACTTATCTGCTAAGGAAGTGAGGCTGTATCCTTATAGACATGGATACACCTACTTACTACAAATAAGGTAGGTAAACAAACTACTTTCCAGTCTGTCAATCTCATTTGAGTAAGAGTCCAAACGGCCACAAATTTGACTTTGCAAAGCCTGTTCAGATCCACTTCTTTAGCTCATTGTCCCTTTGTCTTATCTCTCCAAGCTTCTTTGTAGGCTTTCCAATGTGCTTTACAGTACATAGTCAAATAAAGCGTCTTGGCTTGTTGCAGGTTTCTGACCTGTACAATTCTTCAGTATTTTGTCTCCAAGAATGTATTCGAGAAGTGGCTAAGTGATTGATTCGAGAACTCGAAGATTTAATCGATAACTCTGAGTTCTCGAATAGTGTTATATTGACATATCGAATCACTTCTCGAATAGCTCTTTTCTCTGGGACTCCTTGAGATATCGAATAGAGCATTTTGACATATCGAATCCCTGAGATGTCGAATAGCTTCTTTAGTCCTTGAGATATCGAATAGTGCATTGACTTGTTGACTCTTAGAGAACTCGAATGATGCTTTGACTTGTTGACTCCATGAGTTCTAGAATAGAGTAATAGACATATCGAATCTCTGAGATATCGAACAGTGTATTCAGAGATATCGAATAGTGTCTTCTGAGATATCGAATCTCTGACTTCTCGAATGCTAGACTTCTCGAATAGACAAATGTACTTCTCGAATTGGTACTTAGGCAAATTCTTCATTTCTTCAAATCCCAACTGTGATTATTTGGCAGTCTTTATCTCCTTGCTTGAGGCATGAACCTTGGAACTTCTTTCAAGCATTATTCTTGACTTTATAAGTACAGTTACACAACTAGGATTTGATGCCTATTACAAGTACAGAACAAATAGAAACTCTACAACTAGAGGTTCTGTAACACCCCCAGATCCGGGGTCAGGGATCTGGTGGTTACGGTCTTACATCCATTCATAATACTTGACTTGAGTCCACAATAAATAAATCACATGCTGTGACCCCACAATAATTACCACTCACACACACAACAGTTATAGTCCCAGAGATGAAATTGAAATAAGTCTTACATTAAAGGGGTTACGAATAAAAGTTATTACAATCCCAAAAGGATAACATCATAGGTTTAAAAGTTTTGCCGTTAATTACATTAATTATACATATAGTTAAACAGGAAACAAAAGTTGTCTAACTATGCTACCTCAGCAATGGCGGCTAGCATCTCAGCGGGTAGTCCGGTGGGTCGGGTAACCTACTTGCGCCGAGTGCGCCTGACGCGAGCCATCTGTCCTAGCTGTTGTTGTGACATAATATAAACAAAGCAAGGGTGGGCGAAAGCCCACCAACAAATATATAACTGAACGATAATTTAAAACAGTTCAAAGCTATCTTTCAAACCATATGCCATGCATTTACGGAAATGATGCCAGTATAATATGAACGATGAAGTTACAAGGTAACTGAAAGTATTTGTTTGAAGAAATATATGCTACATCAAAGTAAGCGAGATATTCTTATTGTTATTAAGAAGAGGAACTTGCAAGAAAAGGTTGCAATTCCAGTTATGACACTTTTCCAACTCTGCCAACAGTAATCATGTTGCAGGAAATAAATAAATTTGGATGATGAACCAATGATGGAGTATTCACCGCGCCCGCTGTTCCAATCTTGATGATCAGTCGAGATCGTACAGCTCAATTTAGATTTACTACCGGTAGAAGGAAGAACTGACGGCTTTACTTGTATACCGCCTTACTAGCTCTCCCCGGCCAACGGTTGGGCCAAAGGGGATGGACCGGCGCTACTCGGCCTCTTACACGACTCCTAGTTCAAATAGAATTCATGATTCTGAATGTAACGTTCGTCCCCCTTTCCCCAAGTATAATACTTGTTGATAAGACTTCACAAAGTAGTCGTATCTAATTGGAAAGGAAAATTTACCAATAGCTCCCAAGCTATTACTTGGTAACGGATATCAACGTGTTCCAGTAATCTTACCCCTCGAAAGATGAGAAGGTAAGCAACGACTTAATAAGTCAACAGTACCCGAGTTGCGAGTGAAGGGAATACTTTATGACCGGGAAGTCGACAAGATAAATAACATTTTCCAAGTAAGGTTCCCTTATTATTAAGGAGATAGACTCAAAGAAGAATGATGTCTGAGAACCTTTCTTGATATAAGATTAATAATAATATGACTCCGAGATATTTTCTGTAATAATCGAAGAAGATAAACCTTATCGAGATTATTCTAAGTATGGAATAAATATTCAAAGAATATTTAATGAGTTAAAATATTTAAAGAATATTTGGGAATATGAAAGAATATCTTTAATCAGAGTATTTCTCAAAATAATCCCTGAAGAAATATCAGGAGAATATTTATTGAATAAATAAATATTTAAATGAATATTCAAAACAATATTCATTAATTAATAAGACCTGAAAAGAATATTTAAGGTAATATTCATAATTAATTAGGAATTTAAATGAATATTCAAAAGTAATATTCATTTAATGAATAATATCCTAAATGAATATCAAGTAATATTCATTTAGTAATCCAAGCCTTAAGGAATATTCGAGATAATATTCGATAATTAAATCAAGCTTCAGATGAATATTAAAATAATATTCATCAAGTATTTAATATCTTAAATGAATATTCAAAAGTAATATTTATTTAATAAAATAATAATCTAAAAGAATATCCAAATAATATTCATTTAATAGTCTCATCTTTAGAAGAATATTCGAAATAATAGTCGATAATCAATTCGACTCCGAATGAATATTGAGAAATATTATTCGTTGAATAGTTACGTTCAAATAATTATTTGAAGTAAGGATCGTTAAAATAATTAGTCTCGAACGAATATTCAAATAATATTCGTCGCCCAAATAATAGAAAATATTTACTTAAATATTTTCTTCCGAGGTAATCTCGATATATCAAGGAATATTGACTCCCGGTCTATTTTTGATTAATAAGATATATACGCCCTTCTATGAGGGTCTTACAATACCCGGCTTATAACTGATATATAACTATCTAGCTTATAAGCCAACAATAACATTCAGGGAACAAGTATATCAATTCAACTTGAAAGTAGGCATGCATGCAGTGGCATATGTATATCAGCAATCATATATATATATTTATTCAATCACAACAACAACCTAAAAGAAGGGAATTGAAACTTGCCTGGTAGTCGAGTATGGTAAGGGGTAGTGGTAGCGGGTCCCGGTTCAGCTTGGTGATCTATAAATAGCCAAGGCATTCGGGATTAATCACTTAACATATAAAAGTTAAGTTATACTTAAATCGAAACACGTTCTCGAGTTATCTCGTTATACCCCTTTTAGTGGATTACTTATTATCACTGATCCGACCCGACATTCGTTCGTTAATACGACATGTCACTGCACTTATACTTGGGACATACTTAAGTCATATGAGTTCTAAGGTTGATCGTTACGAACCAATATTATAATCCGAGTTTATCGCCCGTTTCTAAGTGTTTTACCAAAGTTATAAAAGAGTCGTCTTTTAGGGGTTCGTTCGCGTTTAACCTTGACTCGAACATTTTTAATAAATCGAAAAATGCTCTTTTTGACATACGGTTTTCTTTCACACCTTCCTTCTTACCCCTAGTATTTATTTACCAAGATTCGCCATGACGTTACATAGCTTACGAGGGTTCAATTTCAGCTACGAACTTTCGTTTACGGATTCGAACTACTTCTAGTAATTTGGTCATAAATCCTAAACCGTAAGTCCGTTTCACGTGATCTTTATATCAAAACGAAGCTTAGAACATTACCTATCCTATCATGGCAGATAAGGTCTCTGGACAGTAGGGATTCGACATGGAAAATGGCATACAAAACATGGTATTGTAAAATCGGGCATTATAACGGCTGTAAATCGAATATCTATCAATTTCGAATCTTCCCATAAACATAGCATCCAACCCAAACAACATATACATGACTTATGTACATGAACTGAGGCCAAGCAATGCCTTTCCGTTCATCTAGCTATTTACATCATTAATCCAAAATCCATACATAATCATGCTTATAACTTTAACATAACCATAACTAAGTTATAACTATCATAAACATGCTTAAATCTTAAACAAGGGTTAGGGTTTCAAGAGCTTTATACCTTCCTTAGATAGTGATATAGCCTTACTAAGCCTTGTATGGTCCTTAGGAGTGATTATGCTTGCTAGATTAACCATGGAAAATCAAGAAAACAAAGTTAGTACATGATGAACACTATTCATCCTCCTCTTGTTTGATTTTTTTTGAAAATGGAAAAGGATGAGTTTGAAGCTAAGATTTTGAGGAGATAAGTTTTATGAAATGTAAGACTCACCTTAATTATTTCAAGAACAAACAATGGTGGGAAGGTTGAGTTTGGATTTGGAATTAAGGGGTATGGCCGAATGGTTGTTCATGGGGGGGGGGGGGGAGAGAGTTGCTTAGTTTCTTTTTGATAATCTTGCATAAAGTGATTTTGTGTTAGATAATATCTCATCTAAGATGTGCTAGTGGATGGTGAGGTCATGGATGATGGTTTTTGTAGGACAAGTGTTGCATTTTGCATGGTTGAAGGCTAACTAGCTAGTTGGTCTTGCTAAGTACTTGTTCAAACCCTAACATGCTAGTTACTCTTGCCCACTTGGTTACTAGATATTTATTCTAGTAGCTTGCACAAGACTCTTGCTT
Organism: Saposhnikovia divaricata; assembly: GCA_036435485.1. Taxonomy (NCBI): domain Eukaryota; kingdom Viridiplantae; phylum Streptophyta; class Magnoliopsida; order Apiales; family Apiaceae; genus Saposhnikovia; species Saposhnikovia divaricata. Next base: position 58,603,317 of record CM071595.1, on the reverse strand, counting down.
CCTCTGCTTGTTTCTGTGTCCGGTTATTACCCGTTTCGATTGATCGTTCGTGAGAATATTTCACGGATTTCTAATTAGGGTTTACCGGGAATCCTCTTTAATATTAATACTTTCATTCTCCATCTTACATTCTAACTTTCCATTTTATATTCCTTTAATCCATTCGTTAAATACTTAAGGCTATCAGTGTCCAGGGAACTCTCGGAGAAAATAAAAGTGCGGTTTTTCAGAATCCGACAGCTTTTACATACACTTATTTTCCCCCTGGATCACTAATACGAACTCGGAAATCCGTTCCGAATACTTCTATATAGTGTCGTCTCATATTATTATATACTCCCACCAAAACACTATTCATTCTGTATTCTTTACTTGTTCTCTTAGGGTTGTATAATTGTCCGTATTCTCTTTCGATCGTTCCTTAACCTTTTTACGGAACTACTGGATTAATCGTTATCGATCTGGATGACATGAGAGTATTCTCTTGCTTGAAGTTGCCATATCTTATTCCCTTAGAAGATAGATTACTCTTACCTATGTTGTCACCCTTTAGCATTCTTCAAGACATAAACATAATAAAGTCGAATTCCATTCATTCTTTCCCAAATATCAATTATTACATTGTAGCCGTATCCACTATTCATTCTTACATCATTAAATACATAAAAGTTTTAATTCCACCCAAAATCTGGGTTCTTACAGTCTCCCCTCCTTAAATGGATTCCGTCCCGGAATCAGTTTGAAAACACGTGGGGGTACTTCTCTTGCATTGCGCTTTCAAGTTCCCAGGTGGATTCTTCTACATTGTGGTTTTGCCACAAAACTCTGACTAGCTGAATGACCTTGTTTCGGAGCACTTGTTCTTTCCGGTCTATGATTTCCACAGGTTGCTCCACATAGGTCAGGTCTGGTTGCATGTCCACTTGCTCATACTCTACAATATGCTTAGCATCCGGATTATACTTCCTCAGCATCGAAACATGGAACACATTGTGCACCTGCTGTAGATTCGGGGGCAATGCGAGCTCATAAGCTAGTTCCCCAATCCGTCTCAAGATCTCAAATGGTCCAATGTATCTGGGACTCAGCTTTCCTTTCTTCCCAAATCTCATTAAACCTTTCCAAGGTGACACTTTCAAGAACACTAGGTCCCCTACTTCGTATTCCTTGCCTTTCCGAGCTAAGTCGGCATATTTCTTTTGTCGATCCTGGGCTGCTACCAACCGTCCTCTGATTAGATCTACTGCATCTTTAGTTCGTTGGACCACTTCCGGCCCGAGCATCTTTCGCTCTCCAACTTCATCCCAATGCAAGGGAGATCCACATTTTCTTCCATAAAGGGCCTCATAAGGTGGCATCCCAATGCTTGAATGATAACTGTTATTATAGGAGAACTCAACCAATGGCAAGTGATCATCCCAACTTCCCTTGAAGTCTATCGTGCAGACTCTCAACATATCCTCTAGCGTTTGGATGGTCCTTTCACTTTGCCCATCTGTCTGGGGGTGGTAGGCTGTGCTCATGTTCAGCCGGGTCCCTACACATTCTTGAAAACTTCTCCAAAACCTGGAGTTAAATCTAGGATCTCGATCGGATACTATTGCGACTGGGACTCCATGTCGCGCCACTATCTCTTTTAAGTAGATGTCCACTAGTCTGTCGACCGTGTACCTTTCGTTGATCGGGAGAAAGTGAGCCGATTTCGTCAGTCGATCTACAATGACCCATATGGCATCATGATTAGCCTTGGTCTTTGGTAAACCTACTACGAAATCCATGGCTATATGTTCCCATTTCCATTCTGGAATCTCTAAGGGATGTAGAAGTCCGCTGGGTTTCTGGTGCTCTGCCTTCACTCGTTGGCAGGTCAAGCATCTGCTTACCCATTCTGCTACGTCCTTTTTCATATTGGGCCACCAGTAATACTCCTTCAAATCCCTATACATTTTAGTGCTACCGGGGTGCACTGAGTATCTTGAGTTGTGTGCCTCATTTAAAATCTCATCCTTGAGTTCCTGAACATTTGGGATCCATATCCTGTATGTGTACCTCATGATCCCTTCCTTGTCTCTTTCGCACTTAATTTCCTCCCCGGTCATTAGCTCTTCTGTGGAGTTCTTTTCTTCCTCCATCATTCGTTCCTGGCACAGTCTAATCTTTTCTAGCAATGGAGGTTGGATTCTAATTTCCATCAACTTTTCTTGGCCCTCTCCAGGTAACTTAACCTCGATTTCCAACTTCTCAAAATCCTTCACTAGCTCTTTCTCTGAAGTTATCATCTTGAGCTTCTCTTTCCGACTAAGGGCGTCAGCCACCACATTGGCTTTGCCCGGGTGATAGCGAATTTCACAGTCGTAATCCTTGATTAACTCTAACCATCTCCTCTGGCGCATGTTAAGCTCTTTCTGAGTGAAAATGTATTTGAGGCTCTTATGGTCTGTGTAAATCTCGCATTTTTCCCCATACAGGTAGTGTCTCCAAATCTTTAAAGCGAAGACTATGGCTGCTAGTTCTAGATCATGCGTGGGATATCTGACTTCATAATCCTTCAATTGCCTAGACGCATACGCTATTACCTTGCCAGTCCAATGAAACTCCTCACCTCGGTTGGAGTAGTTGGCCGTTCCCAGTTTGAAACTGCTTCTATCTTGGAGGGGTCAACCAACACTCCTTCTCTATTGATCACGCGCCCTAAGAATTGTACCTCATTTTTCCAAAACTCACACTTGGAGAACTTGGCATATAACTGCTCCTTCCTGAGTATTTCTAAGGTTATCCTTAAATGTTCAGCGTGTTCTGCCTCTGTCTTTGAGTAGATGAGAATATCATCAATGAAAACTATCACGAATTTGTCCAAATATTCCTTGAACACTCTATTCATTAGGTCCATGAAGGCTGCTGGGGCGTTGGTCAATCCAAATGACATAACTAAGAACTCATAATATCCATATCTGGTGCGGAATGCAGTCTTCGGGATATCTTCAGGTTTGATCTTCAGTTGGTGATATCCCGTTCCCAAATCAATCTTAGAGAAGTATTCAGCTCCTCTTAACTGGTCAAACAAATCGTCTATCCTGGGCAATGGATACTTATTCTTTATGGTTAGCTTGTTCAATTCTCTGTAGTCGATGCATAACCTCATACTTCCATCCTTTTTCTTAACAAACAACACTGGTGCGCCCCAAGGCGACACACTGGGCCTTATCATGCCCTTATCCAACAATTCCTGTAATTGTTTAGCTAGCTCCTTCATTTCTACTGGGGCTAGTCGGTACGGGGCCTTCGAAACCGGCACCGTCCCCGGGGCTAATTCGATGGAAAACTCAATTACCCTATCAGGTGGTAGTCCGGGAAGATCTTGTGGGAACACGTCCTCGAACTCATTAACTACCAGAATGTCTTGCAATCTTGGCACTTCCTTCTGAGTATCTATCACGTAGGCTAAATAAGCCTCGTTCCCTTTTCGTAACAATCTCTTGGTTTGCGCCATGGTCAGAATTTTCTGGGTCTGTCGCATCCCCTTAAACACTATTTCTTTCTTCCCTGGGGTTTTCAACTTAACCTTTTTCCCTTTACAATCTATCCGCGCATCATTGCGAGACAACCAATCCATACCCAAAATGACATCGAATTCCCCTAGCTTAAAAGGAATTAAATCGACATAGAAGGATCGTCCTCCTATTTCTAGCTTACAATCGGGGTGAATTTGATTAACCGGTACGATTTCCTGATTAGCTATTTCTACTTGTAAGGAATCTCTTAGTTGCTGGGTTTTAAGTTTCAACTTATGCGCAAAATCTCTAGATATAAAAGACTTAGTTGCTCCTGAATCAAATAAGACATTTGCACTGACTGAATTGAGAGAAAAAGTACCTGCTATCACATCTGTGTCCCTCATGGCATCTTGTACTGACATATTGAAAGTCCTAGCAGTTGGTGGCCTATTTGAGGCAACCTTGCTTGCTCCTGATATTGCTGGTTTGCTCTTTGGGCAATCCTTCCTCATGTGCCCTCGCTGTCCACACTGGAAACAGGTTGTGCTGTTAGGGATGACCGTGGTGCAAGAGGTAGCATAATGCCCAGCTCGCCCACACTTATAACAGTTTATCTGCTTCAGGTTGCACATCCCGTAGTGCCTCTTCCCACAAGTAGCACACAATGGCAATGGAGGTCGAGAAGGGTTGGAACGGGACATTCCTGATTGATGGCCGCCCTGGCTCACACTTACACTCGCAGATGGTTTAAACCCTACATTCCTCCCTGGTAGGGAAACCGCTCCTCGATTAAACTTGGTTGGGGGTTTTCCTCCAGCGGATCTTCCGCCCATACTAACATGATTTCTCTTTATCCCCCCTTTCTCTCTCCCTCTCTGCATCTGATCACTACCAGCCTCCACATTGGTTGCCTTCTGCACCAAGGTGGCATAATCTGTAATCTCTAAAAAGCCACCCTATTCTGGATCCACTGCTTCAGCCCTTGTTGAAACCTGTTAGCTTTCTTCTCTTCTGTGTCTACAAACTCTGGCACAAATCTTGATAGCTCAGTAAATTTGGCCTCATAGTCCGCCACTGACATATTGTTCTGTTTCAGTTCCAAAAACTTAAGTTCCATCTGGGTCTTCATGAACTTCGGGAAGTACTTCTCCAGGAATAATTGTTTGAACCTTTCCCAGGCTATGACAGCATCAGTCTCCATGTTTTTCTTGGCTTCCCACCAATAATTGGCCTCTCCCTTTAGCAGGTAAGTAGCAAAAACAGTCTTCTGAGCCTCATTGATACTCAGAATCTCAAAAGATTTTTCCATTTCCTTGATCCAGGCCCTCGCCTCAACGGGATCAGCCGATCCGTGGAACTCTGGGGGCTTAAGGGACTTAAAGGCCCTAAAGGAATTTGCCACTGAAGTGTTGTTGCCTGGTGGTGGTTGGGGGTATTGGTTCAAATTCTGCCTAAGTAGATCCATAAACTGGCCCATGGGGTTTCCGCCCTGGTTCTCCCCTTCCTGTTCTACTTCAGTTTCTCCACCCTCTATTTCCCTTTCAAATTCTTCAGAGTACAGGGGTTCATCCTCTGCTCCATACTGGGAATCTTCTTGCTCATTATAGTCCTGATCTTGTTCCTCACTACTTTCACGGTTTTCCTCGTGTTGGTTGTGACTCTCTTGGTCAGTAGATTCGCGGGGGTTAGCCCTAGTGCCCATTCGTCTTGGAGGCATTTTACTGAAAATTTGGAAAATTATACATTAGGTTCACTTACCTGTTTTAAAGGATTTTTCCTTGCACAATTCTTTACATGATTGGGTTTAAAATCCCACAGCTTTATATCTCACGGCAACTTAATCGAAAAGTAATACATATGCTAATAAACTCGTGATCACATCCCAACAAAATTGTAATGACTGAAATGGAAACAAATATATACCAGGTACCGAAAAGGTACAACATCCAAGTTACAACGATAGTTTAAAGTACAGCCATCCTAACAACAACAACAAGTCAAAAGTGAAATACGCTGTCTATCTGTCTAGTCTGCAAAAAGGGAAAACAAGTACAAGAAAACCATCCCTACAAAAGCCGGCACTACTATGTCCGTACATGACTAGACAACTAGACCACTGCATCACTACATCTGAAATCAGCCGCCACGACGAAACATCCTCCGAACCCTCCCCATGGCGATGCGGAAAACCTCCTCAGCCTCTGCTCTGTCTACCCTACCATGCCCATCAGTAGGCAACTGTCGCACCCTCACCAGAGCCCTCAGCTCGATGCGGGTCACAGCCCTATACCCAACTCTGTCACTGATAGTCCTCCTGCCCTGCAACCTCATCCGGGCGGCTCTCTCTGCTGCTAACTCACTCCTAGACTCTGCCAACCTGGCATCTTCCACAGACAACTCTCTATAAAGCCCGTTCACAATCAAGTTGTGAACACATACTGGGACTCCTCCTATTGGGGCATGAGGTGGGGTGGATGGCTCAGCTGGAGCGGCAGTCTCTGTCTGCTGGGGCTCTGGGGTAAGCTCCTCAAACTCGTCGGGGTACGGGCTCACAGGTAGTGGTGGTGGGGTAGGGGCTCTCTCAACAGGGAGGAGTGGCATAAAAAGTCCAGAACTCCCTACAGCACCAACTACTGGCTCATCTATATCTCCCTCAACACCCTCATCTACCGGCACCACCTGATCCGTGGTCATGTCAGTGTCATCTCCCAAAGTCCTGATCTCAGTCGCAACCCAATAATCATCATCCTCAACCACTAACTCAGCATCCTGTCCTGTTTGGATCCCCTCCGGGTCCTCCTCCCCCTCAGTCTCAACAACATCTGTGTCAGCATCATCCTGGACCTCCTCAGGGTCCTCCTCCTCAGACTCGATCACATCAGTATCAGCATCAACCTGGACCTCCTCAGCGTCCTCCTCCTCAGGCTCAGTATCCTCCTCAGGCAAGTGCTCATAGTATGGGTCCCTAGTCCGGAACATGTCCTCATCATGCTGTCTCGCAGCTGCCTCCTGGGCCGACAAGTCGCTCGCCTACACAAGACGAACTATGTTACAACCATGATACTTAAAAAGTTCCCGTAAGGGTTTTAGGTGAACCTGGCAAGGGTTCTTATTATATTATTGAATTTATTATTATATAACGTCGTATCATCTCTTGGGATATATAACTCTCGCTCTGATACCATCTCTGTAACACCCCCAGATCCGGGGTCAGGGATCTGGTGGTTACGGTCTTACATCCATTCATAATACTTGACTTGAGTCCACAATAAATAAATCACATGCTGTGACCCCACAATAATTACCACTCACACACACAACAGTTATAGTCCCAGAGATGAAATTGAAACAAGTCTTACATTAAAGGGGTTACGAATAAAAGTTATTACAATCCCAAAAGGATAACATCATAGGTATAAAAGTTTTGCCGTTAATTACATTAATTATACATATAGTTAAACAGGAAACAAAAGCTGTCTAACTATGCTACCTCAGCAATGGCGGCTAGCATCTCAGCGGGTAGTCCGGTGGGTCGGGTAACCTGCTTGCGCCGAGTGCGCCTGACGCGAGCCATCTATCCTAGCTGTTGTTGTGACATAATATAAACAAAGCAAGGGTGAGGAAAGCCCACCAACAAATATATAACTGAACGATAATTTAAAACAGTTCAAAGCTATCTTTCAAACCATATGCCATGCATTTACGGAAATGATGCCAGTATAATATGAACGATGAAGTTACAAGGTAACTGAAAGTATTTGTTTGAAGAAATATCTGCTACATCAAAGTAAGCGAGATATTCTTATTGTTATTAAGAAGAGGAACTTGCAAGAAAAGGTTGCAATTCCAGTTATGACACTTTTCCAACTCTGCCAACAGTAATCATGTTGCAGGAAATAAATAAATTTGGATGATGAACCAATGATGGAGTATTCACCGCGCCCGCTGTTCCAATCTTGATGATCAGTCGAGATCGTACAGCTCAATTTAGATTTACTACCGGTAGAAGGAAGAACTGACGGCTTTACTTGTATACCGCCTTACTAGCTCTCCCCGGCCAACGGTTGGGCCAAAGGGGATGGACCGGCGCTACTCGGCCTCTTACACGACTCCTAGTTCAAATAGAATTCATGATTCTGAATGTAACGTTCGTCCCCCTTTCCCCAAGTATAATACTTGTTGATAAGACTCCACAAAGTAGTCGTATCTAATTGGAAAGGAAAATTTACCAATAGCTCCCAAGCTATTACTTGGTAACGGATATCAACGTGTTCCAGTAATCTTACCCCTCGAAAGATGAGAAGGTAAGCAACGACTTAATAAGTCAACAGTACCCGAGTTGCGAGTGAAGGGAATACTTTATGACCGGGAAGTCGACAAGATAAATAACATTTTCCAAGTAAGGTTCCCTTATTATTAAGGAGATAGACTCAAAGAAGAATGATGTCTGAGAACCTTTCTTGATATAAGATTAATAATAATATGACTCCGAGATATTTTCTGTAATAATCGAAGAAGATAAACCTTATCGAGATTATTCTAAGTATGGAATAAATATTCAAAGAATATTTAATGAGTTAAAATATTTAAAGAATATTTGGGAATATGAAAGAATATCTTTAATCAGAGTATTTCTCAAAATAATCCCTGAAGAAATATCAGGAGAATATTTATTGAATAAATAAATATTTAAATGAATATTCAAAACAATATTCATTAATTAATAAGACCTGAAAATAATATTTAAGGTAATATTCATAATTAATTAGGAATTTAAATGAATATTCAAAAGTAATATTCATTTAATGAATAATATCCTAAATGAATATCAAGTAATATTCATTTAGTAATCCAAGCCTTAAGGAATATTCGAGATAATATTCGATAATTAAATCAAGCTTCAGATGAATATTAAAATAATATTCATCAAGTATTTAATATCTTAAATGAATATTCAAAAGTAATATTTATTTAATAAAATAATAATCTAAAAGAATATCCAAATAATATTCATTTAATAGTCTCATCTTTAGAAGAATATTCGAAATAATAGTCGATAATCAATTCGACTCCGAATGAATATTGAGAAATATTATTCGTTGAATAGTTACGTTCAAATAATTATTTGAAGTAAGGATCGTTAAAATAATTAGTCTCGAACGAATATTCAAATAATATTCGTCGCCCAAATAATAGAAAATATTTACTTAAATATTTTCTTCCGAGGTAATCTCGATATATCAAGGAATATTGACTCCCGGTCTATTTTTGATTAATAAGATATATACGCCCTTCTATGAGGGTCTTACAATACCCGGCTTATAACTGATATATAACTATCTAGCTTATAAGCCAACAATAACATTCAGGGAACAAGTATATCAATTCAACTTGAAAGTAGGCATGCATGCAGTGGCATATGTATATCAGCAATCATATATATATATTTATTCAATCACAACAACAGCCTAAAAGAAGGGAATTGAAACTTGCCTGGTAGTCGAGTACGGTAAGGGGTAGTGGTAGCGGGTCCCGGTTCAGCTTGGTGATCTATAAATAGCCAAGGCATTCGGGATTAATCACTTAACATATAAAAGTTAAGTTATACTTAAATCGAAACACGTTCTCGAGTTATCTCGTTATACCCCTTTTAGTGGATTACTTATTATCACTGATCCGACCCGACATTCGTTCGTTAATACGACATGTCACTGCACTTATACTTGGGACATACTTAAGTCATATGAGTTCTAAGGTTGATCGTTACGAACCAATATTATAATCCGAGTTTATCGCCCGTTTTCTAAGTGTTTTACCGAAGTTATAAAAGAGTCGTCTTTTAGGGGTTCGTTCGCGTTTAACCTTGACTCGAACATTTTTAATAAATCGAAAAATGCTCTTTTTGACATACGGTTTTCTTTCACACCTTCCTTCTTACCCCTAGTATTTATTTACCAAGATTCGCCATGACGTTACATAGCTTACGAGGGTTCAATTTCAGCTACGAACTTTCGTTTACGGATTCGAACTACTTCTAGTAATTTGGTCATAAATCCTAAACCGTAAGTCCGTTTCACGTGATCTTTATATCAAAACGAAGCTTAGAACATTACCTATCCTATCATGGCAGATAAGGTCTCTGGACAGTAGGGGTTCGACATGGAAAATGGCATACAAAACATGGTATTGTAAAATCGGGCATTATAACGGCTGTAAATCGAATATCTATCAATTTCGAATCTTCCCATAAACATAGCATCCAACCCAAACAACATATACATGACTTATGTACATGAACTGAGGCCAAGCAATGCCTTTCCGTTCATCTAGCTATTTACATCATTAATCCAAAATCCATACATAATCATGCTTATAACTTTAACATAACCATAACTAAGTTATAACTATCATAAACATGCTTAAATCTTAAACAAGGGTTAGGGTTTCAAGAGCTTTATACCTTCCTTAGATAGTGATATAGCCTTACTAAGCCTTGTATGGTCCTTAGGAGTGATTATGCTTGCTAGATTAACCATGGAAAATCAAGAAAACAAAGTTAGTACATGATGAACACTATTCATCCTCCTCTTGTTTGGTTTTTTTGAAAATGGAAAAGGATGAGTTTGAAGCTAAGATTTTGAGGAGATAAGTTTTATGAAATGTAAGACTCACCTTAATTATTTCAAGAACAAACAATGGTGGGAAGGTTGAGTTTGGATTTGGAATTAAGGGGTATGGCCGAATGGTTGTTCATGGGGGGGGGAGAGAGTTGCTTGGTTTCTTTTTGATAATCTTGCATAAAGTGATTTTGTGTTAGATAATATCTCATCTAAGATGTGCTAGTGGATGGTGAGGTCATGGATGATGGTTTTGTAGGACAAGTGTTGCATTTTGCATGGTTGAAGGCTAACTAGCTAGTTGGTCTTGCTAAGTACTTGTTCAAACCCTAACATGGTAGTTACTCTTGCCCACTTGGTTACTAGATATTTATTCTAGTAGCTTGCACAAGACTCTTGCTTCCTCTGCTTGTTTCTGTGTCCGGTTATTACCCGTTTCGATTGATCGTTCGTGAGAATATTTCACGGATTTCTAATTAGGGTTTACCGGGAATCCTCTTTAATATTAATACTTTCATTCTCCATCTTACATTCTAACTTTCCATTTTATATTCCTTTAATCCATTCGTTAAATACTTAAGGCTATCAGTGTCCAGGGAACTCTCGGAGAAAATAAAAGTGCGGTTTTTCAGAATCCGACAGCTTTTACATACACTTATTTTCCCCCTGGATCACTAATACGAACTCGGAAATCCGTTCCGAATACTTCTATATAGTGTCGTCTCATATTATTATATACTCCCACCAAAACACTATTCATTCTGTATTCTTTACTTGTTCTCTTAGGGTTGTATAATTGTCCGTATTCTCATTCGATTGTTCCTTAACCTTTTTACGGAACTACTGGATTAATCGTTATCGATCTGGATGACATGAGAGTATTCTCTTGCTTGAAGTTGCCATATCTTATTCCCTTAGAAGATAGATTACTCTTACCTATGTTGTCACCCTTTAGCATTCTTCAAGACATAAACATAATAAAGTCGAATTCCATTCATTCTTCCCAAATATCAATTATTACATTGTAGCCGTATCCACTATTCATTCTTACATCATTAAATACATAAAAGTTTTAATTCCACCCAAAATCTGGGTTCTTACAGGTTCCCTCAGTTAAGAGGTCATGTAGGTAATGCATAGCATTACACAAACTTAGGCTTGTTATTAGATGTATTCAGGCATGCCTCTGTGACTAACAATCTCCCCCAAATTGTGAGTAAGACCCTTAGTCACAATTTCATGTCTGATAACAAGCCTAACATACATAAAGATAAAACTTGACAGTACATGTATGAATTTTGATTAGAAATGTGGATAGAACTACTGGGTGAGTAATCTTACAGCCTATGATGAAGTACTAGCCATTGTCATTTGTTTCCCTTTCCATAGCTTTGGCTTGCAAATCATCATATGCTTTCTGTCTTCTTTCTTTCTCCTTCCTTGTATTCTCGTCCATAGCTTTTATTATTTCTGCCATAGCATCCAATTCTTCAAGCAAAATTGAGTCTTTGAAATCTTCAAGTACTAGTTTCAGAATTTTTGCAGGATAGTGGTTGAGTAGATTCATTCTGATGTGGATCTGATCCCTATTTCTCCTCCTATACTTCACCACATAGGGGTTAAACTGAACTCTACACAATCCCTTTGCCCTTAGCCTTTCTGCTTCAATCTCTAGTCTCTCAATTTCTTTCTCCCTTGCTAGCCATTTCTCAAGACACTCTTTTCTGATTCTCTCCTCATGATCTCTCTTCATCTTCACAAAATCAATTAGCTCCAGCTTCCATACTCTTTCCACTTTATCTTCTGAGCTCAACAATGCAATGATTCTTTCTATGTCATGTAGCTTGCCCCAGTGTTGACATCCTCCTTGTTTGAATTTCTCCTCCCTTCCATCAGTATATTTGATCTCAAGGCAGTTATCAACAATGGCAACATGGTAGATTCTTTGAGCTTGTAAGAATTGCAGTTGGTCTTCATCAAAATCTTCATCTAGTGGTTGGAGTTTTAAGCCTGGATAGATTGTCAGAGTCCTTGATTTGGATAGCTTTGGTTTCCTTGCAGCTTTTTTGAATTTGATCCTTTTTACATGGTTGCCTGGAAGTAGCATGTGACCTTTGTTTGTAGACCATTATAGTATTCCATTAGCAGTTTGCTTTTTGAATACATAATTTGAATAGAAATATTTCTCCTATTCTGATCGATGTATATGAGCTTAAGCCGGAAAGAGGTGAAAGTTTCAATTTGTTCTACCAAAAGCCAATAATAATGAGGCTTAGCCTAGTGATTTAAGAAAATAATAATTATTAGTTTTGTATTTTTTTTGGTCAATAACTTAATTATTTTTATTTCCTTAAAATTTGGTTACATATATATCAGAGAAATAAAAGACCTATACAAGTGTACGAGGCAGTTGAGCAACAAATTGCGCCGCAATAACTCGTTGAATAGCAAATCCTATCCTACGAAAAATATATTATGCTGGACTTGCGATCATTATGTTCTAATTCATGACTAAATAACGTCAGAAACCAAAAATCCAAACATGTCACATGTTGAGTATTGAATACAGTAAAAGAATACAGAGGGGGGGTGAATGGATTCTTGAACTTTTCTACGTTCTTGAATCTTTGTAGCAAGATATGTGTTGAGTGTGTGAGATATGTAAGTGCGGATAACAAAGACAAACACAACACAATATCACTTTAATCTAATATTTTATTAGATAAAGATTTTGCTACAATCTGTGAATACAAATGGTAGTATTCTCAGCTTCGTTGTTCTTAGAGAGATATTTCTTGTGATGTATATGAAAATCTTATCTCTAAAAACTTATCTGCTAAGGAAGTGAGGTTGTATCCTTATAAACATGGATACACCTACTTACTATAAATAAGGTAGGTAAACAAACTACTTTCCAGTCTGTCTATCTCATTTGAGTAAGAGTCCAAACGGCCACAGATTTGACTTTGCAAATCCTATTCAGATCCACTTCTTTAGCTCCTTGTCCCTTTGTCTTATCTCTCCAAGCTTCTTTGTAGGCTTTCCAATGTGCTTTATAGTACATTGTCAAATAAAGCGTCTTGGCTTGTTGCAGGTTTCTGACTTGTACAATTCTTCAGTATTTTGTCTCCAAGAATGTATTCGAGAAGTGGTTAAGTGATTGATTCGAGAACTCGAATTGACTTAATCGATAACTCTGAGTTCTCGAATAGTGTTATATTGACATATCGAATCACTTCTCGAATAGCTCTTTTCTCTGGGACTCCTTGAGATATCGAATAGAGCATTTTGACATATCGAATCCCTGAGATGTCGAATAGCTTCTTTAGTCCTTGAGATATCGAATAGTGCATTGACTTGTTGACTCTTAGAGAACTCGAATGATGCTTTGACTTGTTGACTCCATGAGTTCTAGAATAGAGTAATAGACATATCGAATCTCTGAGATATCGAACAGTGTATTCAGAGATATCGAATAGTGTCTTCTGAGATATCGAATCTCTGACTTCTCGAATGCTAGACTTCTCGAATAGACAAATGTACTTCTCGAATTGGTACTTAGGAAAATTCTTCATTTCTTCAAATCCCAACTATGATAATTTGGCAGTCTTTATCTCCTTGCTTGAGGCATGAACCTTGGAACTTCTTTCAAGCATTATTCTTGACTTTATAAGTACAGTTACACAACTAGGATTTGATGCCTATTACAAGTACAGAACAAATAGAAACTCTACAACTAGAGGTTCCCTCAGTTAAGATGTCATGTAGGTAATGCATAGCATTACACAAACTTAGGCTTGTTATTAGATGTATTCAGGCATGCCTCTGTGACTAACAATCTCCCCCAAATTGTGAGTAAGACCCTTAGTCACAATTTCATGTCTGATAACAAGCCTAACATACATAAAGATAAAACTTGACAGTACATGTATGAATTTTGATTAGCAATTTGGATAGAACTACTGGGTGAGTAATCTTACAGCCTATGATGAAGTACTAGCCATTGTCATTTGTTTCCCTTTCCATAGCTTTGGCTTGCAAATCATCATATGCTTTCTGTCTTCTTTCTTTCTCCTTCCTTGTATTCTCGTCCATAGCTTTTATTATTTCTGCCATAGCATCCAATTCTTCAAGCAAAATTGAGTCTTTGAAATCTTCAAGTACTAGTTTCAGAATGTTTGCAGGATAGTGGTTGAGTAGATTCATTCTGATGTGGACCTGATCCCTATTTCTCCTCCTATACTTCACCACATAGGGGTTAAACTGAACTCTACACAATCCCTTTGCCCTTAGCTTTTCTGCTTCAATCTCCAGTCTCTCAATTTCTTTCTCCCTTGCTAGCCATTTCTCAAGACACTCTTTTCTGATTCTCTCCTCATGATCTCTCTTCATCTTCACAAAATCAATTAGCTCGAGCTTCCATACTCTTTCCACTTTATCTTCTGAGCTCAACAATGCAATGATTCTTTCTATGTCATGTAGCTTGCCCCAATGTTGACATCCTCCTTGTTTGAATTTCTCCTCCCTTCCATCAGTATATTTGATCTCAAGGCAGTTATTAACAATGGCAACATGGTAGATTCTTTGAGATTGTAAGAATTGCAGTTGGTCTTCATCAAAATCTTCATCTAGTGGTTGGAGTTTTAAGCCCGGATAGATTGTCAGAGTCCTTGATTTGGATAGTTTTGGTTTCCTTGCAGCTTGTTTGAATTTGATCCTTTTTACATGGTTGCCTGGAAGTAGCATGTGACCTTTGTTTGTAGACCATTGTAGTATTCCATTAGCAGTTTGCTTTTTGAATACATAATTTGGATAGAAATATTTCTCCTATTCTGATCGATGTATATGAGCTTAAGCCGGAAAGAGGTGAAAGTTTCAATTTGTTCTACCAAAAGCCAATAATAATGAAGCTTAGCCTAGTGATTTAAGAAAATAATAATTATTAGTTTTGTATTTTTTTTGGTCAACAACTTAATTATTTTTATTTCTTAAAAATTTGGTTACATATATATCAGAGAAATAAAAGATCTATACAAGTGTACGAGGCAGTTGAGCAACAAATTGCGCCGCAATAACTCGTTGAATAGCAAATCCTATCCTACGAAAAATATATTATGCTGGACTTGCGATCATTATGTTCTAATTCATGACTCAATAACGTCAGAAACCAAAAATCCAAACATGTCACATGTTGAGTATTGAATACAGTAAAAGAATACAGAGGGGGGGGTGAATGGATTCTAGAACTTTTCTACGTTCTTGAATCTTTGCAGCAAGATATATGTTGAGTGTGTGAGATATGTAAGTGCGGATAATAAAGACAAACACAACACAATATCACTAGGTATCACAGTGAAGTAATCGATCTGTTCCTTCAAGCTCCTTAGATACAATTGAGTGTCACCAGCCTGTTCTCTTGAGACTTTCAGAAACTCCAAGAATGCATCATCATGATAGACATTTGAGTTTGCAATTTCTTGTAGCTTGGCCTCAGTGACCACCTTCACTTCTACAGGCTTGGCACTTTTAGATATGGAGAGTGGAGGTTTGTCAGATGGCATACTCCCTGCAACCACTGTGGTTGTGATAGATTGCTTTTGACCACTGGAAGTAGTGATGTGCACAGTTGGTAGAGTGACAACTGGCAGAGAAGTAGGAGGCTCATCAACTTTGTCTTTTCCTTTGCCAGGCACATGAGTTAAAGATTTTGAAGTTCTTTGATGACCACCTTCAATGATTTTGATGCCCTTTACTGGTGGTTTCTCCCCCTTTGTATTTGAGTTCCTTGATGTCCTCTTCTCCCCCTTAGGCTTGTTGTTAGGCACAGAGGCTGTAGGATTGACCTTTGGGGTTGAAGATTCTTCAGGTAGAGGGAGACCCATGTGCTTCATCATTGCAGACAACATTGATTGTTGATGCAGAAGAACATCAGCTGTGGTGGTGGCTTGAGTGTTTAACTGCTCAGTCAGAGTTTGTACCTTGTCTGTAAGATGAGCATTAGACTGAGTGAGAGTAGCTACCTCCTTTTCAAGTGCATCTACCTTTCTGAACAATGCAGTAGATTTGAAGCCAGACAGGGATTATTCTTTAAGTCTCTGCACTTCAAACCTAGACATCTCATGCACAGGGACCTCAGTGACCACCTTGTCTCCATATTGATTTGCAAAGAGTGTCCTAAGCATGGCATTGGCCTCAGTTGTCTGATCAGTGAGACTTTGGAATTTGTGCCCCAGGCCTGTGACAGCATCCTTGAGAATAGCCAAACCATTGTCCATCTTGGTGCAGGTAGACTTACAGGCTAGAATGTCCTTGACTACAGTCTCCAATTGAGGGAATTTGGAATCAAAAGTCCTCTTTATCTCATGCACCTCCTTGGTTGTGGCTGAACACACTTCATTAACTTCTGTCTTTAGACCTTTTCCAAGGTAGTGTGCAGCCTTGAGAATGCCCTTGTAGTTGTCATTCACTGCTTCATACACATCAGTAGGGGTGAGAGATTTGGCATTGGACCCTAGTGAAGTGATGTATTCTTCTCTGAGGTACTGGAGACCTTCTGAGAGAGAGATGTCATTCTTTCCTTGTAGCCAAGCATCTACATTTCCATCCCTCTCAGTTTCATCTATGATCTTAGCCTTCTGTATTTCTACATCATCTCTGTGGCATAAGAGGATAGCTTCATAGTCTGGATTGGGCATGTCTGCAGTGAGAAGGTGCTGAGCAATCTTTTTGAACTCAGGGATCTGATCCACAATTAAGCTTTGGAGTGCTTCAACCGTCAATTGTGGTGGAACAGACCCTGATCCTGAAGCACTGTCATATTGCACAGGCTTCAGCCATTGAGACATATAGTTAGAGCTAGAGCTAGGCAAGCTAGACTCCTCAGTTACAGATGCAACTTCTGTAACCGGATGGAAAGACTATACTACTATTGTCTCCACAGGAGTGGGATGAGTTACAACAGTAGGTGACACAGGCACAGAGTCTCTAGTTAGAACTAGTGAATTCTTTGTGTTTGTGATGGTGTCATTAGGAGATGCCCCAGCATGCATTCCCTGACCATCTAAATATGGTACCTGGGTGGTGAGCAAGGTGTCATGCACCAAGTCACTTGAATCCATTGCCTCATCAAGAGAAAAGAATTCTTGATGATCAATGCCTTGCTCCTCAATTGCTTGAGTTGCAGGCTCCAAAGAAATATGAGTGGTAGATTCTGGAAGAGAAGTGTGTTGTAGATTATATTTTGGCAACTCCCCCTGAGAGATAGAGGGAGTTTCAATTGTGATGTACTCTCCACTCAGTGTTGTGCCAGCCTTATCACTCCCATGTGCTGACTCTGTACAAATAGGTGCATTGGGGAGGATGCTTGATTCTATAGATGCATTCTGTTGAGAGGATACATCTAGTGAGCTGTTTGCTCCTGATTTTACAACTTCAGCCATTTGGGTGACTGAAGAGGTGGTTTTAGACGTCTTCTTCTTCTTCTTTGGCCTTAGTAAGGGTGACTCAGGTTCCTCACTTTCTATGCCTAATTCTACAGCCAAGGCTGCTTTAGTTAAGATTTTTAGCGGTTCAGAAGCAACCTGTTTTCTCTTCTTTTTACTAACATCACCCTTTTGAGTGGATGATGCAGTTGGCTCTGTGTTGGTAAAGTGTTTGGCTGAGAGGGTTGGTTAGCAGGCCCTGGGTTAGCATTTTGCTCTACTTGCTTGGGCCTAGCTAACTCAGATTTTGAGGCACATATTGGCATGTTGTGGGGGTAAGTCCTAAATAAACTCTCTATAAGGGGAGTTATTTTGAGTCTTACATCCACATCATTCCTAGTCTCCAAGCTACCAAAAATGAGTTTGGTCATGGATTTCGGATAGCCTATTCTATTTTTGTCTAACCCAGGCAATTCAATCAATTTAGCATCTATGAAATTAAGTACAGATTGAATAAAGCGAGGGAAGAAAATTTCATTACCTCTCTTGGCTGAGTTCTTACCAAGTCTCCCATACAATTCTTGCATTATGATCAAACCAACATCAATCTTTCTCCCATATGCTAGAGCATATCCTATTTGTTGAACAGGTGTGCTGATTTGATCAAAGCTGGACTTCCTTGCTGTGAAGACTTGAAGAAGAGTGGCAAAGACATAGCTCCATTCTTTCCTCAAGTACTTCCTATTCAAATTTCCAAGCTTGATTCTATCTGAGTAGTTGATAAAATCAAAGAAGTCTTCCAATTCCTGATCAGTAGCTTGACTGTCATACATTCCTTGTTGTAACCCCAGTGCTTGATTCATGTCTTCAGTAGTGATGGTGATTTCCTTGTCCTGAATCTTGCAATAGATTACGTATGAAGTTATTGCATTCTCTAGGGCCACGACCTCCACAGTAGCAGTTCTCCAAAACTGTTCTAGTAATTCTAGATACAGAGTTGGGTTGGCTGAGAGTGCATCCTTGATGTATGATTCAGCCATCCATCGAACGAAGCACTTAAAGTTTGCATTGGGTGCTTCAACATCGTTGGTTATTGCTATGAAATTGGTGTGGGTAGGAATTGTGAGTTGGGTATTTGCCATTGTTACACAGAGAGATGAGAAGAGAATGAAGGTTGAAGAAGAAATTTAGCTTTTGACGTTAGGGTTTACAGAGGTTTTGGAACTTTAGCTGCCTGAGAAATCGAATGAAATGATTTGAACAGTTGTGGAATTGTATATATGTGAGTGACTTGAGTTGTCGATTAGATATAAGTTTTGTATCGACAAGTCAGTCATTCGAGAAGTATAAAACAACTATTCGATAAGTCAAGAAAGGCTTATTCGATATCTCAAGCAGTTTGTAACTCACAGCTAGCAGTTATTTAACTCAGAAAATAATTCTAAGCTAAATAAAATATGTTTTTATGAGCGAAATGAAATTTTTAATATAAATCCAAAAAGCGATTAAGTGTCAGCGAAAAATCAGCCTTTTCAAATGATTCGATAACTCAAATACAGTATTTGAGAACTCCATCACTGGAGAACTAAAGTACTCTATTCGAGAACTCAGAGTGTGCTATTCGATTTCTCCAAAAGACACTATTCGAGAACTCAAGAGGGTTCTAGATAGGCCTATTCGAGAACTCGAGCCATGACAAAACAATGAACCATTCGAGAAGTCTTACTTATCGAACTATACTTTTCACTCATAAAATTCAATTTTCACTATCTTTTAAAATTTACCAGAAATATTCACTGAAGAATATTCTACCAAATTAAATAGTGATTCTCTCAAAATTTCACAGAAATTTCAAGCTAAAGATGTATGATTTTCAACATATGCAGCATTGTGGAATATTTATAAATCATACTCCAGCCAATACTTACTTCAAAAATATTGAGCATTTGATAAAGTAAGTATTTACTGTTGCAACAATCTAGTTGATATATTCACTTATCCAGAATTTGAAGAATTCAGCATTCCAATCTCACTAACCAACCTTGTGAAGGTGGCTTCATCTAATGGCTTAGTGAATATGTCAGCTAGTTGTTTCTCTGTGGGAACATAATGTAACTCAATGGTTCCATTAGTTGCATGCTCCCTTATGAAGTGATATCTGATGTCAATGTGCTTTGTCCTAGAATGATTGATAGGATTGGAAACTATAGAGATTGCACTTGTGCTGTCACACATGATTGGAATTCTTTCCAACACAAGTCCATAATCTCTAAGTTGGTTTCTGATCCAAAGAACTTGAGCACAGCAACTTCCAGCAGCTATGTACTCAGCTTCAGCTGTGGAAGTTGACACAGATTGTTGTTTCTTGCTGTACCAAGAGACTAACCTTTGTCCAAGAAACTGGCAGCTACCTGAGGTGCTTTTCCTATCCACTCTGCATCCAGCATAATCAGCATCAGAAACCAACCAGATTGAACCCTGTGTCCTTAGGATACCATAACCCCAAGTTTGGTGTGCCCTTCAGATATTTGAAAATCCTCTTTATTGCTATCATATGTGATTCCTTTGGATTTGATTGAAACCTTGCACACAAGCATGTTGCAAACATGATGTCTGGCCTACTAGCAGTGAGGTAGAGTAGAGAATCAACCATGCCTCTGTAGATTGAGATATCTACCTTCTTGCCCTTAACATCTTCATCTAACTTGGTGGCAGTGGCCATGGGTGTCTTTGCAGGTGAGCATTCTTCTAAGTCAAATTTCTTCAATAGATCCTTGATGTATTTGGTTTGACTTATAAAAATGTCATCATTCCTTTGACTCACTTGCAGCCCAAGAAAGAATGTTAATTCTCCCATCATACTCATCTCATATCTGCTCTGCATGAGCTTAGAGAATTTCTCACACAGCTTCTCATTTGTAGAGCCAAATATGATATCATCCACATAGATTTGAACTAAGATAATATCATCACCATGTTTCTTGTAAAACAGTGTCTTGTCCAGTGTGCCTCTAGTGAATTGATTCTCCAGTAGAAATTGTGATAATGTGTCATACCATGCCCTAGGAGCTTGCTTAAGTCCATACAATGCTTTAAGCAATCTGTAGACAAAGTGAGGGAATTGTGGATCCTCAAATCCAGGTGGCTGTTGCACATATACTTCTTCTTCCAACTCCCCATTCAGAAATGCACTCTTGACATCCATTTGATAAACCTTGAAATTAGAATGTGCATCAAATGCCAAGAAAATTCTGATGGCCTCTAGTCTAGCAACAGGGGCAAAAGTCTCATTATAGTCAATGCCTTCCTGTTGAGAGTATCCTTTTGCAACCAACCTTGCTTTGTTTCTTATGACTACACCATTTTCATCCATCTTATTCCTTAGAACCCATTTTGTTCCAACAATGGTTCTATCCTTTGGTGCAGGCACAAGTTCCCATACTTTGCTTCTTTCAAATTGATTTAGCTCCTCTTGCATAGCAATTATCCAATCAGGATCCAACAATGCATCATCAAGTTTCTTAGGCTGAACTTGGGATAGAAAGCAACTATAGGGACATTCATTTAGAGTTGCTCTCCTTGTCCTCACTCCTGTATTTGGATCTCCAATTATCTGATCTGCAGTATGTGATCTATCCCATTTCCTTGTATGTTCAGATTGATTTCTCAGCCTTGATGTTGCTTCATCATTCAGATCATGATCATTTACATTTCCTCCCCCTGTGAAGTTGCCACTAATCACAGGTGTGTCTTGGATGCTTGTTTCTTCATTGTTGGTTGACACAGGTTCTTCATTCACTTGAGTTTTTTGGATTGTGGGCTCAAATTCAGTTTCAATCTCCTCATCAGAATCATCTAGATTGTCAAACTTCAAAGGATCTTTATCTTCATCATTGGCTTCTTATAATCCAGGTAGTTTGCTGTCATCAAATGTCACATCTGTGCTTTCCATAACTTTCTTTTGACTGATGACATAAACTTTGTATGCAATTCTTTCCATAGAGTAGCCAAGAAAAATTCCTTCAAATGCTTTTGCATCATACTTTCCAACATATTCTGAATTGTCTTTTAACACAAAGCATTTGCTTCGAAAAGTATGAACATACTTTAGAGTGGGCTTCTTTCCAGTCATCAAGTTGTAAGGTGCCTTTCCAGTGTTTTTGTTGATGAGGGTTTTGTTTTGGATATAGCATGCAGTGCTCACAGCCTCAGCCCAAAAACATGTAGGCATCTTTTCATCAAGTAACATTGTTCTAGCAGCCTCAATCAGAGTTCTATTCTTTCTCTCAACAACTCCATTTTGTTGTGGAGTCCTTGGAGCTGAGAATTGTTGAGAAATACCATTCTCTTTGCAGAATGCTTCAAGCATGGCATTTTTGAACTCTGTTCCATTATCACTTCTTAATGCAATCACACTTGCATTGTTGGCCTTTGCTTCCTTGTCAATTTTCTTTATATGCTCAATGATTACTTGTGGAGCCTCATCCTTTGATGCCAGAAATTCTACCCATGAATACCTTGTGAAATCATCAACCATCACCAGAGCATACTTTTTCCTTCCTAGTGACATAATATTGACAGGCCCAAACAAGTCCATATGAATTAGTTGTAGGGGCTTGGTTATTGATGTCACTGTCTTTGACTTGTGGCTTAATCTTTTCATTTTTCCCTTTTGACAAGCCTCACACACTCCTTCTTGACAAAATTCAAGTGTGGGCATGCCTCTCACTAACTCCCTTTTCACTAGAGAATTAATGCCTATGAAGTTCAAGTGTGATAGCTTCTTGTGCCACGGCCAACTATCTTCATTTGATGCTTTTGAGTAAAAGCAACAAATTTTGTCCTTGTTTGCAGAGTTCATATTGGCTACAAACAGGCTTCCTTTCCTTACTCCAGATAGAGCAAAGTCACCAGTCTTCTTGTGGGTGATCAAACATTCATCTTTGTCAAAATTCACTTTGAAGCCTCTGTTAGTGAATTGACCAACACTCAGTAGATTGTGCTTGAGCCCCTTGACCGGTGCTACATTTTCAATGATGACATTTCCAATTTCCAACTTGCCATATCCCAGTGTGTTGCCAATGCTGTCATCTCCAAAAGCAACCATTGGGCCAGCCTTCTCCTCATACTGTGATAGCAGGGCCATATCACCAGTCATATGGTTTGAGCATCCACTGTCCAAAATCCACATGACCTTCCTTTCACTTTTTTTGCCCTGCAAACACAAAGGTATTACTTCTCCTTTGGTACCCAAACAAGTTTGGGTCCATGTGGCTTAGCAACAGTTTTATCATAAACAGCATGCTTATCAATTTTCTTGATGTTAGTCTTCTTGTCACTGTTAGAAGTCTTAGAATCAGGGTTCTTAGACTTAGGTGACAGAGGTACCTTCCTAACTTTAGGAGGACTTGAAGACTTTGTTCTTATGTAGTGTGTGTGAACATTGTGACTGATGCAACCTTCCATGAATTGTCTTCTCAAATTAAAACAACTAGTCATTACATTCATGTTACATGGCATACAATCAAATTTATCACAAAAAGGAAAGTCTCTATTTCTTAAAGGCACAGAGCAATCATAGAATGGTTTAGCAACACTACCAGATGGTTTCTTGCATGCATGAGTTAAATGATTAGTGCTAAAACAATTTTGACAAACTTTCCTAGGGGCATTTGGCACATAAGCATAATTGTTGTCCTTGTTAATCCCTAATTTTCCATTCCTGTTTTGTTTCTTTTTAGCCACTTTCTTCTCAAACTCATTATTCCCAGCTGAAACAAACTTCACAAATTTCTCAAGTCTAGGTCTACCTCCTACTGGCTCCTTGGCTTTGGTTTTGACATTGTCACTCTTAGAGGATGCTTGTTGTTCATTTGATTGTGCCTTATCTTCATCATCCAACATTTGCTTGATGAGTAAGGCATCCTCATCAATCTCAACTGTTGGTGTTTTAAATATTGGGGTCTCAGCCTTTTTCAAAACCTGAGGCACTTCCTCTTGAACAACAATGTCATCTTCGATGACTGCATAGCCTTTCCTCTGTTTGAGAGTGTCATAATCAAGTCCAATGGCAGCCTTAGGTCTAGCTAGATTTTTCTCATGGTAGGACTGCAATAGACTAGAGGAATTCTTAAATGTTTTCAATTTAAATTCATTTTCAGCTAGTTCATCCCTAAGAGCTTTCTCAACTTGACTAGCACATAGAACCTTATTCTTTAGATATTCGATTTCTTGTTTAAGGTTTTCTACTTCCATAACAGTTAGTTCTAGTTCCTCATTTCTTTTGTTCAACAGTTCATTCTTAGTAGACAGTTTAGCAATTTCTTCATTAGCAGCAGTCATACTAGTATGAATATTAAACATCTCAACAGATAGTTGTTCAACCATAGATTTGTATTCAGAAACAGACATGTATATAGTAGTGAGGGATGGTACCTGAGAGTCTGATTCAGATGGTTCTTCCTTGGAGTTGGCCATCAAGGCATAGTTGCAGAATTCTTCTTCTTCTCCGTCACTATCAGAATCATCCCAACACTTCCCTTCAGCTATGTAGGCCTTACCTGGTGTATGCTTATTTAGCAGAGCCTCATACTTAGCTTCAAGCTCAAGAAACTCCTTATCCTTCTTTTTAGGCTTCTTGCATTCACTGGCAAAATGCCCTAGGTCATTGCATCTATAACATCTCACAGATGACCTATCCACATAGCTGGTTTTGAATTTGTTTTTGTTTGCTTTCACAGGTGCCTTGCTCTTGTTGAATGAATGATTTTGAGATCTAGACTTGAAGGGCTGATTCCTCTTAAATCTGATGTTTGGGAATTTTCTAGCCATAAAAGCATATGAAGTGTTTTCCATGGCATCCAACTCTTCAAGAGTGTAGAACTCATCTTCTTCCTTTTCATCAACAGGTTCAGTCACTTCTTCTTCAGTTTCTTCATCATCTACCATCTCTTCTATTCTCAGTTGACTTGTAGATGCTTCCAGGTCTTGAACGGATTTGTTGACAATCAAGGCACATGATGTGTTTATCATTCTGCCTTGGTTGGCTTGGATAGCCCTCTTCTGAAGCAACTCAAGCTCATGGGTCTTTAAAACCCCATAGAGCACATCATATGTGACTTTGTTCAATTCTCTTTCTCTTAGAGATATGACCCTTTGCTCTAGATGGTTTGGTGCAGATAGTAGAAACTTCATGTTTAATTCCTTAGTGCTGTAAACCTTCCCATTCATTTGAAGCTCAGTCACCAGCTTGTGAAATCTCTCAAACATATCAGTAATACTTTCTTTGGACTGTGCCATGAAAGCCTCATACTGTGTGACCAGTATCTGTTTCCTATTCTCTCTTACCTCCTCTGTCCCTTCACATAACACCTCGATGTGGTCCCACATGTCCTTGGCAGATGTGCATGATGCTATGTTGGCAAACATCGACATATCCATGGAGTCTATGATCAGCAACATGAGATGACTGTCTAGGGCAACCTTTTCCTTCTCTGAGTCCGTCCATTTGGATGGCTCTTTTGCAACATATGATCTAGGAATGACTATTGTGCCCACTGTAGATTCAGCAATTTCTTGTTATGGTACAAATGGACCATTCTTGAGGATGTCAGGGTAGAGAGGATTGGCAGTTTTGATGAACAACAGCATTTTTATTTTCCAGAGGTTGTAATTCTCTTTGTCGAACTTAGGGACCTTCACCGTACCTGTAGTCTTTGGTGTATTCGAACTCATGATCGTTTTCTGTTTAGATTAAACAGCCTGCTCTGATACCACTTGTTGAGTATTGAATACAGTAAAAGAATACAGAGGGGGGGTGAATGGATTCTTGAACTTTTCTACGTTCTTGAATCTTTGCAGCAAGATATGTGTTGAGTGTGTGAGATATGTAAGTGCGGATAACAAAGACAAACACAACACAATATCACTTTAATCTAATATTTTATTAGATAAAGATTTTGCTTCATTCTGTGAATACAAATGGTAGTATTCTCATCTTCGTTTTTCTTAGAGAGATATTTCTTGTGATGTATATGAAAATCTTATCTCTAAAAACTTATCTGCTAAGGAAGTGAGGCTGTATCCTTATAGACATGGATACACCTACTTACTATAAATAAGGTAGGTAAACAAACTACTTTCCAGTCTGTCTATCTCATTTGAGTAAGAGTCCAAACGGCCAAAGATTTGAGTTTGTAAAGCCTGTTCAGATCCACTTCTTTAGCTCCTTGTCCCTTTGTCTTATCTCTCCAAGCTTCTTTGTAGGCTTTCCAATGTGCTTTATAGTACATTGTCAAATAAAGCGTCTTGGCTTGTTGCAGGTTTCTGACTTGTACAATTCTTCAGTATTTTGTCTCCAAGAATTTATTCGAGAAGTGCTAAGTGATTGATTCCAGAACTCGAATTGACTTAATCGATAACTCTGAGTTCTCGAATAGTGTTATATTGACATATCGAATCACTTCTCGAATAGCTCTTTTCTCTGGGACTCCTTGAGATATCGAATAGTGCATTTTGACATATCGAATCCCTGAGATGTCGAATAGCTTCTTTAGTCCTTGAGATATCGAATAGTGCATTGACTTGTTGACTCTTAGAGAACTCAAATGATGCTTTGACTTGTTGACTCCATGAGTTCTCGAATAGAGTAATAGACATATCGAATCTCTGAGATATCGAACAGTGTATTCAGAGATATAAAATAGTGTCTTCTGAGATATCGAATCTCTGACTTCTCGAATGCTAGACTTCTCGAATAGACAAATGTACTTCTCGAATTGGTACTTAGGCAAATTCTTCATTTCTTCAAATCCCAACTGTGATTATTTGGCAGTCTTTATCTCCTTGCTTGAGGCATGAACCTTGGAACTTCTTTCAAGCATTATTCTTGACTTTATAAGTACAGTTACACAACTAGGATTTGATGCCTATTACAAGTACAGGGCAAATAGAAACTCTACAACTAGAGGTTCCCTCAGTTAAGAGGTCATGTAGGTAATGCATAGCATTACACATACTTAGGCTTGTTATTAGATGTATTCAGGCATGCCTCTGTGACTAACATCACAAGTCAAACCTCATAAAGATATGTTGATTTTCTTTACAAGACTGGTCATGTTTACGCATTTTTGCTTCATAGCCGCATGACCAACTACAAACACACCATTGCCAAATCCAGTCAATGGAGAAATTCCGTTAAGATCAACACAAGTATGTTTCCCTCTATTTCAACTATAAACTAACACATCAGATGGTCTAAGAGTTGATATAACTTCGTCTGGAGGGGTGAGAAAGTTAACAGGCACTTCCTTTTTAACTGGAATTCCAGCTCTCCACAAGACATCATATATCACATCTCTGACCATTTCATATCGATATTTGAATCGTGATTGTTTTTTATAATGAACAGCATGTTCACCAAATATATCCATACGACTCACGCACAAGGGACAATGTACTCCCTCTGAAAATAAAGGAATCATGAGCCTGCATCACAGAATCATCAAATACCCTGAATGTGTCATACATTGTCCTAATCTCTCTATGGACATGGCCAATAAAAAATCCTAAACATGTTTGGCTTGTAAGCACGGTAGCACAGCTGCTTGTCTCACTGAATTTGTATTTTTACCTGGTAATAAATTTGATTCTGATTTATTGTAATATTTGATGACATTAAATGAGACGAATATAGTAAGAATATTGTAGACTATAGTAGTATGTACAATATTAAAGAGTATTTGTTTTCTTGATTCAATAATTGTATTATATCGGTTATGGTATAGATAAAGAAAAGAATTAATTTTCTTTCTTACCAAGTCATCAATTTCACATAGAAATTTTCGTAATAGTAATAGAAACTCCAGCCCCTTATTACTATCGGGAAAACAGAATCTAAATCAGAAAGTTTTATTTGTGTCCATATCAATTATCCGCTGATATAAATCTCATCCCTTCATTTCAACGTTTTTCTTCGATCTGGCATGGATGACGGTGACTGGAAGTTAAACTCAGAGGAGATTCAAACCCAGAATGGTGGAGGTGGGAGCAATCAGGATCCACATTTTACTCCGACAAATCAGCTAGTGGTTCACAAGGGGGGGGGGTATTGGAAGAAATGAAATTCAAAATGTGCAAAAAAGCGGGACGTTGGAGATAAGGGAGGTGCATGATTTTAGCACAGTAATTTCGCCTGTGATAGAGTCAAAAAAGCGCAAAACAGATAGCGTTTCAAACTCTGATGTGTCAATGGGCCTCAATACAGAATTAATGTTGGACTCTTATGAGGAAGAAGGGAATAACGTAGGCCCAACTAATAAGTCTGTTCCAAAAAACGGGGAAGTGGCGAGTACTCATGGGAGTGCTCGCCTAGGATTATGATTACGATAAGTTGGAACTGCCAGGGCTTGGGCTTGCCTTGGAAAGTTCGGTTCCTACGGGACATTGTATGTCAGGAAAAGCCCAGTTGTATTTTCTTATCTGAGACTATCAGTAATAAAAAGAAAATGGAAGAGGTACGAAAGAAGTTAGGGTTTGAAGGGATGATTGTTGTCGAGCCGAGAGGTAAAAGTGGAGGCCTAGCTATGCTCTGGAAGGAAGTTGCTCATGCAGAGCTTCTTAGTTTCTCTACTAATCATATTGATATGGTGATTAAAAATGATGAACAGGGGTTGTGGAGACTCACGGGCTTTTATGGAGAACCAGTAAGATCTCAGAGGAGAAAGACTTGGGAGCTTTTGCGTAATTTGGCAAGAGACTCCAATCTACCTTGGTGTGTGATTGGTGATATCAATAACATTGTGGCTCAACATGAGAAGAAAGGAGGAGCGGAATATCCGAGGTGGTTAATTGAAGGGTTCAAAGATACGTTGGCTGATACAGGGTTGAAGGATATTGAGTTAACGGGGCACCAATATACATGGGAAAAGGGACGGAATACTGATGCTTGGATTGAAATAAGGTTAGACAGAGCAATGGTAAATGATGGATGGTTTAATTGGTTCCCTTTAGCGAAGCTGTATAACCTAGAAGGCTCACCCTCAGATCATAGTCCTCTCTTATTGGAACCGAATGCTAGAATTTTGACAAGTAAGAAAAAACGATTTCGTTTTGAAAACGCTTGGTTGACAGAACCTCTCTGTGCTCAGATTGTGAGGGATACATGGGAAGATGAAGACTGTAGAAATGTGATTCAAAGAATTGCTCAATGTGGCAGAAACTTGGAAGGGTGGGGAAGAGAAATTACGGGATGTTTTAACAGAAGAATAAGGGAGTGTAAAGTGGAGCTGAAAAAACTTAGAAACAGACGTGATCAAGTCTCGTTGGATGCTTACCAGCAGACTAAGAAGAAACTTCACCTGATTTTGGACCAAAAGGAGTTATTCTGGCGACAAAGATCGAAGCAATTGTGGCTTCAATCGGGGGATAAGAACACTAAGTATTTCCATGCATCATGTACTACTCGCAGAAGAACTAATCAGATCACGAGATTAAAGAATGCAGCAGGGGATTGGGTGGAATGGAATAATGGTTTAGCTGAGTTAATAACGGAGTATTATCAGACCTTGTTCAAGGGTTCAGGAATAGAAGTGGATGAGGTTGTGGGTTGTGTTTCACCGACGATTTCAGAAGAACAGAATGGAATTTTATTACAGCCTGTTACGGAGAAAGAAGTGAAGTGTGCCCTGTTTCAGATGCATCCAGATAAGGCCCCGGGGCCTGATGGAATGACCCCAGCGTTCTTTCAAAAACACTGGACTATTGTGGGGAGAGATATAGTGGAGTTAACACGGCATTTCTTTGAAACAGGAGAGATCATGGAGGGTCTGAACGAGACAAACTTGGTGCTCATTCCGAAGAAAAAAAATCCTTTGTCAATGACGGAACTGCGTCCTATAGCTCTTTGTAACGTATTGATGAAAATTATCACGAAAGTTCTTGCCAACAGATTGAAGGAGCTTCTTAATGTTGTGGTATCGGATACACAAAGTGCATTTATACCGGACCGACTTATTTCTGATAATATTATGATTTCTTATGAAGTTATGCACTACTTGAAGCGTAAACGGTTTGGAAAGGAGGGGTATATGGCTCTAAAGTTGGATATGAGCAAAGCGTATGATCGTATAGAATGGGACTTCTTAAAGGCAATATTACGGAGAATGGGCTTTAGTGAAAAGTGGGTGTTTTTGGTGCTTCAATGTGTTACAACAGTTTCATATAAGATTGTGCATGGTGAGGTTGATATGGGCCCTATTATTCCTAGTAGGGGCATTCGACAAGGCGATCCTCTATCGCCGTACTTGTTTATTATATGTGCTGAAGGTTTGTCCGCTTTAATTCGGAAGTATGAGGATAGACACCTGATTCATGGTATCAAGATTTGTCGAAAAGCACCAGTCATTTCGCACATGCTATTTGCTGATGATAGTTACTTTTATTGTAAGGCGGAGACTGATGAAGCAAGACGAGTATTGGAGCTGTTAGAGGTGTATGAGAGAGCCTCGGGACAAAGGGTCAATAGTAATAAATCCTCGGTATTTTTCAGCACGAATGTGATTAACTATAACCGAGAGGCAATCTGTCAGGTTTTGCAGATGCGAGAAGCTAATGAACATAGCAAGTATCTGGGACTTCCAAACACTCTAGGGAGGAAGAAATCAGTTATTTTGGGGTATTTGAAGGAGAGGGTTAAAAATCGTATTCAGAGTTGGGATGGGAAGTGGATAGCCAAGTCAGGAAAAGAAACTTTGATTAAGTCTGTAGCACAAGCACTGCCCACATATTCTATGAACGTATTCCTTCTACCAGTGGAGATCAACAAGGAGATTGAGAGAAGCCTAACTAAGTATTGGTGGGACACGGGACAAAACAATGGATCAAAAATATCGTGGATGAGCTGGGAACGTATGACAAAAAACAAAGCTGCAGGTGGTTTAGGATTTAGAGATTTTAGAGATTTCAATCTTGCTATGCTGGGAAAACAAGGGTGGAGATTTTTAACGAACCCGGATAGCTTGGTTTCAAGAGTTTACAAGGCCAGATATTTCAAGAATACAGATTTTCTTAATGCATCTTTAGGCAGCAGTCCAAGTTTTATTTGGCGTAGCATATTGGCTGCTAAAGATGTAGTCGCTGCAGGTGTAAGATGGAGGATTGGTACGGGGGAATCAATTCAAATTAAGGGGCAACCTTGGTTAGTTGAGGAGGATAATCCATTCATAACCACATTATCTCCATCTATAGAGAATAACGTTGTTAGTTCATTAATGTGCACTGATCAGAGGGTCTGGGATATGGAGGTGATTCATGACATTTTTGATACTAGAGATCAAACTTGCATTACGAAAGTTCAGATTGGTAGGGAGGGTAGCATAGATACTTTGTTTTGGAAACTGGAGAATTCGGGGGTGTATTCAGTCAAAAGTGCGTATAAGTACTTGCAATCTCAAAAAGGAGCTTGGTCTGGGCAGTTTGTTAACAGCTTATGGTGTTCTCTATGGAAAATTAAAGCTCCATCAAAGGTCCTTAACCTGGTATGGAGGGCATTATCTTTTTGTCTTCCTACAGTGGTTCAACTCCAACAAAAGCATGTTCCAGTTCAAGCCATATGTCAGGTCTGTGCAGGTGGGGCTGAAACAATTTATCACGCACTGGTTGGGTGCCATTTTGCAGTACAGTGCTGGAAAACGTGGGATGTCAATGTTTATATTGGGGAGGAGACTGAATTTCAGGATTGGTTTGAAAGGGTGATTAGTCAGAGGAGTAATGAACAGCGTGCTGAGATTGTTACACTGTGTTGGGCGATCTGGAGAGCTCGTAACGAGTGGGTATGGAATAGAAAGCCATCGACGGTTAACAGGGTAGTTGCAGCAGCCGTGGAGTACCTTGCACAATGGAAGTCAGCTCAGGGTAGGTCAACAAACGCTCTTCTTCAGCCACAGACAGATGGGGATGGAGCAGTGTCCTGGGAAAAACCTCAACGGAACTCAGTCAAGGTTACGGTAGATGCAGCAAACTTTGAAAACCAGAATGCGTATGGTATTGGATTAGTAGCTAGGGACTGTGCAGGGGAGCTTATATTAGCTAAATCCAAACTGTTCCAAGGAAATGTACGCTCAGAGGTAGCTGAGGCAGTAGCTATCAAGGAAGCGTTAAGCTGGATCATGAGTTCGAGGTGGTCGAATGTGAGCATTGAGTCTGATTGCCTGGTTGCAGTACAGGGAATTAGGAGCAAAACGCCAATGCGTTCTAATTTTGGAGTCGTCATTGAGGAGTGTCGTAGGCATCTCCAACAGTCAAACAATATTCAATTGTATTTTATTAAACGGTCTGCCAATATGGTTGCCCATGAATTAGCTAGGGCATCATATAAGTATCCTGATCGTAGTTTTGATAGGAGTTCTATTCCTATTGAGGTCCATGATTGTATTGTGGCCGATTTGAAAGATTAATAAAATTCCACATTCTTGTCAAAAAAAAAAAAAAAAAGAACTAAAACCATGTTCAAAGACTAGTCATTTTCTCTGGCATATTTCAATTTACTCAAAATATTCGGTCTCAACCATAGGCCACCAAAATTCGATTAGAGAATCGACGCTCAATTGAAGCAAATTTATAGGTTTGAGAAGATATATATATATATATATAGAATGCATTAATAGAGTGTTTGCAATGGGATTGACGGTTTGAGCACCTCATTGCATGGGACTGTTGCAATACATTGTTTAACCATATATCGTTTTAATCTTCTGACGATACAGATTTTAAAATGTACACATATTGAACCATAAGGTGGACATTTGAGTCTAGACAACAACACTGGCGGAGGTAAGGATATAAGAAGTTACTAAGAAGCAGCAACAACCGCTGATGGCAATAGAGGTGGTAAGGAAAAGGAAATCCTACTGGTTGGATTGCTCATGTGGAGTCACTAAAGCTGCGAAATCTGATGGCAGATTTGTTCAAAGAGAGAAAATGAAACTGCACTGACTATCTCGACATAATACATCAACAAACCTCCATCTCAATTCAGTGTGCACATGGTATTAAGGCCATCGCACTAAAATAAGTACACCAGACGATTACTATAACTCTAATACTCTGACATGAATACCACAGTCGCATAATGCATAAAAAAACATATATTGTTGACACAGTCACAGTAGCACAAATCTTCCGATAACTGTAGCCTGTTGGCTAAGATCTTTTAGTATTATTATATTTGAGAGAACCTGGTTCAGGAACTCTTTGGGGATATTCAACTAGAAAAACCAACCCTAAAAGACAAGCATTAGAGAACTCTACTGAATGCTGCAACATTCCATATCTTTCGCAGGTAACAGTACACAATTGGCATTAACTTACAGGCAAGCACAAATTCAGGTCGAAATATTCATTATATAACTTAAAATCAGGTGCTAGTTGTTATTTGAAGAGGAATTATTAAACCAAGCTAATCACGAAAAAAGGCATAGATTAAGGTCCAAATTTATGTACATTTGCGCAATTAACCTAATACTTTATGCCAGATACAGACCGACTTTGAAGAAATAACAAACACTACTGGAATTAAAGGTAACTCCCAATATTAAATTTTGGAGAGATAAAGGAGAAGACATGATTTTGACGAAAAAACCCTTTTGTGTCATTCAGTATCCCTATTTCTGTTTTTTTTTTTTTTTTTTTTTTGCTACTACTGGTAAACAGGAAGGTCAATTTTGGGTTGTTCATAGCTCCGCTGACCTCCATAGGGGATGATAATGCTACTTGAGGCCTCATTATCGACCTCAGTTGTCATCTTTAAGAAGTAACTATGCCTGCACAGAACACTTGTTTAAATAATTACATCCAATAAATAATTCATACTACTTGTAGGATTTATATATACCATCGAGTGTCAGCAGTCAGCTCAGGATGGAAAGCTGTTGCTAGTATGTTCCTCTGTTTAACAGCCACAATTGCTTTCTTTGGACTCCCAGCATCATCCTGCTGCAAGAAAATTAAACCATAAGATCACATATCCAATGTATTTCGCCAGACATTACACACTCGTCAAATTGTGCTAGACAACTTGCAACACTGTTATATCTTTATAATAAAACTTGTCAATAGTAAATAAAAGAATGCAAAGCACGTAGTTTCTAATTTAGCTCATCACAACAATAGTGTCGACTTCTCTAAAATTTCATTGTACTTATCTCTAACTTGTCTTCAGTATCATACTTATTGAGGACAATCAGAGTCCCCACATAATGACCTAGACGCCAACTTAGGCATTAGCAGCATATACATTGCAAAAAACCAGTTTTGAGTAATTAAGTGGGCTGGCAGCTGAATCAGTCTAGGCCGTCCGTGCAGCTTAAATATAATTATTATGCTTCCTAGACGAGACATGGGAACAAAACAACCAATTAAAGATGTATATAGCAGCCTCTTTGCATACGAATGAAAGACAGTAACAGCTGACTGATGCATCATTACAGGAACAGCTCCCACAAGAACTACGCAGATTGTTAGACATTAAGGGGAAGCCTACTTGGAACCCTTACAGCAGCATGCTCTGTAGTGAAATACAGAACTTTCCCTTCGAGAGATAGTTTTCCTGTAATTGAGTCCTCTCCAAAGTCTGTGCACTTGCTACCTAGACTTAGAAATAACAATGGGGGATGGTAAAAGAAGAAGATGACTGTGACTGTTGCTAAAATAAGCTGGAAATTCACTTTCTATATGAACACGATATTCTTCTCCATATGAATGCTTTCATGCTAAGCCTAAGCTGCATACTGCATAACATGTACTGATTAAATTGGCTCATATTAGTTCCAAAACTAATATGAGTAATTAAGTGGTCCTGCATAACATGACCAAATGCTTTGCAATGTATTAGTTAATTACATTACTCATATGTACTCTCATAATATGAGAGTACATATTTTTGAGTAATATTACTCAAAAAACCAGTTTTGAGTAATTAAGTGGTCCTGCATAACATGTACTCTCATTACAACAGAAATACTCCAATATCCTTCTGGAACTAATTTGAGCATGGAATCCTGTTTCACATGCTTTTTTTCCCACAGTTCACAAAAGAGCAACTGCACTGACAGATTAAATGAATCTCGACTAGAACTCTAGAAATAATTGTAAACAGTGTTGATCGATAAAGGAAATAAGGAATTGTATGGGTAGCTCTCATTTGTTACCTTGATAAAGAGTTCATATCAAATATTAAGCAAAGTACAAGAACCTATGTTACCCGGACTCTTCATTTTGCCTCAAATACCCGTGTCAGACACTCGACACTCGGACATGGGTATGGACACTCGGACATGCATTTTTTTCATTGGATACGTATCCATGTTGGACACTTCCAGCCGAGTCCAGGTAACATAGACAAGAACTGTGATACCTTGAACATTTATGTTTGCAATCTAAATGTTCTAAATAAAGTTCAACTAATAGCATTGTCTGACACCTGGATTACCGTAGGATGAATCATATTCAATCATTATAAATAATTAAATATGGCCTTTATCCAGTACCATCGAGTTGAGCACTTTACATAATTTTTAAAGCACATGCAAGTATTGTATTATGCAGTATGACTTCACTAGCATCAGCAACAATCACTGTTTATGTGTACATTACCTATGAATACTTTTGAAAATATAATTGATTTTAAAACTCATTCCCCATTTGGTTCGAACAAATGATATTAGGTGGGAAAGGAAAGAAATTTGAACTATTTTGTGGGTCAAATTAATAATTTTTATTCTTTCGTCCATTTCTTCATACAAAATTATACAGCAGCTCAACCCGGAAATTTGAGGATAACCGCTCAAACAAATAGAGCAGAAAGATACAAGACAGGCAGACAGCAACAGTGATATTTCAGAAACCGTAAAGATATAGACAGGTGAAAAAAATTACCACACACACAGAAAAGATAGTTTGCTAATCACTTTTGATCTTTAAAACTGATATAGTAGGAATAATATTATTTAAGTGCATATAAAATAAACCAGTGGACATTTACTTAAAAGCAATATTTTACAGATATTGTACATCTCACCAATGTAGCCTAGATATGTAACCATCATGACATGAACACGCATGTGTGGGTAAATGTACATTTTGATATCCATATAGACAAAAATGATCCCCCAAGGCATACAAAAAAGTATATGTGTCAAGTAGCTTATAATCCATTGTTATATATATATAACAAAAACCAAAACACCTACCTCTTGGATAATATTTTGGTTAGAAGGGTAGGGGACATCAGCCAGCACTTCAACTTCTGGTCCTACTTCAAGGATCGCAGGCGCACGAATAAAAACACCACGAAAACTAGGGGGGCCACCTTCCTTCAACACAATTTCTGGCACTAAAAGTTCTGCTTCAAAGCTTTGAATCTGCATGAAATGATTTTACTTTGAAAACCTAGGCACCAGTTCAGGTAAGAAGCCAAAAAATTCCATGAGAACAACGATCGTAGCTCATATATCATGGCTAATGTAGGTTTATAAACTGATCCTTTTATGCTCAGGCTAATATCTTCAATTATCTTCTTCTTTTTTGCAAGATATCTCAAGTGTCTATGAAAAGCTTAACATCAATTTTTGTGATTTTCAACCATGTAATTCAAGAATATGCGCCAATACCTTATTTCGCTGTGTTAACACTAATCGCAAGGTTTCATATTTTAGAATTTTTTTAAACAATTCATTCTTAAATTTGTAAATGGCTCAACTTGACACTAGAAAGACAGACAGACACATAATACAGAACAGAATGGCTATAACAAGCTTATAAATCTGAAACCAGTTGTCAGCATCAAAAGTTGTTAAAAAATTGTTTGTTACTTGGAAGCAAGAAAATGCTACATAAACAAAGACATCCCTATTAAACCTGCGAACATTAAAATATTGAATAAAACTAGAGCAATAGAGACAAAGCAAATTTAAAATGTGCTGTCTACCTTCAAACACTTTCAAGGTTACTGTGTGCAAATACATACAACATGCATAATGTTCTTATGAATATCTGAGGCTCCAAATAGAAAACTCTACCACAGTGAAATAATAACATAACTTTGTCAAACGAACATTCAAGAATTTAAACTTTGGTTTCTGTACATTCATACAATTTTTTTCCTTCCAACTAGAGAAATATGTACCTGACTACCAAAGAAGTTTCTGTGAACTGTACAATCAAGGCCCCCAATCAGTTCCTGCCCTCCGATTTTCTGCCCTGAAAGATATCACCAGAATTTGTCAATCTCAATGTAAGGGTATAGATCATAATACACATAACTATACTAATTAGGCAACGAAAACAAACCAGTTGCTCTGTCTGCCAAAAAGATAAGCCCTGCA
Organism: Saposhnikovia divaricata; assembly: GCA_036435485.1. NCBI lineage: Eukaryota > Viridiplantae > Streptophyta > Magnoliopsida > Apiales > Apiaceae > Saposhnikovia > Saposhnikovia divaricata. The sequence goes on along the minus strand of CM071595.1, from coordinate 58,566,406 downwards.
CAGGTACCCCAAACTGGCTTTCCCATTTTAACAAACTCGCGCAAAGCAGGAAACTACAAATGGAATTCAACAAGTAAAATCAACCATAACACCCAATAAAGGTCTAGAAGTTAATGCATTCAATAATACAAGTCTTTAGCTTGATTACCTATGTTGTACAAATTTTAAAAAAAAAGATGAACTTAAATAATACAAAATATTCATTCAAAAATCTTAGATTCTGAGTCATCTTTCATACAGTACAAACCCTGAGTGATCAAAATTGTAACAGCAATTACATAAGAGGGTGTGCATGTGTGCAACTCCGAGTCAGAACATGTGGGACAATTTGTTCAGAATATAAATTTAACTACTACTATCGGTATTACTATTAAGTAGACCAACAAATCAACTTTTCAGAGTCGTGTGGATTAACCAAGTTGGCCAGTGTACTTATATTAAATTCAAATTCAGAATAAACCCGAATTTTATATTAAAAGACTCGAGATTAAACCCCGGTTGTGACAGTCACGGGGTGTGAATAAAAGGGGGAAAGGAGAAAACAGACCAGATTATTCAACTCAGCAAGCTTGGCCATGGTGGTACTTTCTCCACCAGGTATAATAAGAGAAGTAACATTTTGTAACTGTTCTGCCTTTCTTATTTCTACTCCTCTTGCTCCAATCCTTCTAAGTGCTGTTAATTAACAAAATTACAATCTTTACAACATACATACATGTAAACACAAAGGCAATTCACATGAAAATTGAAGGTGTGTCTATATATGTGTGTATACCTGCGATGTGTTCGTTAAAAGATCCCTGTAAAGCAAGAACACCCACAGCCATATTTTTTGTGTGTGTTTGGAAACAAATGTATGTTGAGAATAAATAAAGGGATATTCAGTTTTTAAAAGGTTGGAGCAGCCCGAATTCGAGGATCGTGTTCGATTTTGCATCATATATCAACCTTTTTTTTCTTTAAACGGGCCAAACGCACTCTTTTTTGTCTGAGCTTTCCGGGGATATTTGAAATATACTTTTGTACATTTATGTACATATTTGGATAAAAAATTATAATATATCTTAAAAATAATAAACCTGAAAGAACATCAATATATATATATAAAGGAGGATAACGGGAGTTTAGGTGGCGCTCTAATATCGTCTCAATCGATTTTTTTAATTTTCTAGAATTTTAAACACTAAGAGTTTAGGTGGCGCTCTAATATCGTCTCAATCGATTTTTTTAATTTTCTAGAATTTTAAACACTAATAAATATAAAAATATCAATTAGCATATTAGAAGTAGAATAGGTGTTCGAATTTATAAAGGTGAAGAGTTCGAATTTATAGAGAAGACATATGATTAGAAGTTTTATTGAAGTATAATAAGTATTTATAAGGCATACGATTAAAAATTCTATTGGAAGTAGAATAGGAGTTTGAATTTATAGAGAATAAGAGTTCAAATTTATAGAAAAGATATATAAATAAAAGTTCTACTAGAACTAATAGGTGTTCTAATTTATAAAGGAGAAGAGTTCGAATTTATAGGAAAGACATATGATTAGAAGTTCTATTGGAAGTATAATAAGTATTTATAAGGCATACGATTAAAAGTTCTATTGGAAGTAGAATAGGAGTTCGAATTTATAGAGAATAAGAGTTCGAATTTATAGAAAAAACATATAAATAAAAGTTCAACTAGAACTAGAATAGGTGTTTGAATATATAGAGCAGACATATAATTAAATATTTTATAGAAAGTGCGATCTTCTTAAAATATATTTTTTATATAAGTTAATTATATTTATATTAGGAAAATTTATTCATAAATCCAATACTATTGTCATGAAAAAAGTCACCGTATTTAAAAAGAAAAGAATTGATGTGTTAACATAATAAAAGAACAATGAGTAAAAGAACAATCTCATGCAGCAATCCTAAATAAATACAGGAGTATCTATAAAATAAATAGAAAATAAAATGTGTTTTCATTTTCTAAAACTCCAAAAATTTTAGAAAATCTAGAGAAAGTATAAATTGGAATTCACTCTATTTTTTAGGTTTTGATTTCAAGGAAAAAAATTGTTGTGTAAGATAAGTATCATCAATAATATGTAATGAAGTTAGAATTTAGATCCCAAACGAGAGCGGCTCGAAACGTGTTTAACGGGAAGACGGCTCACTATAAAAAATTGTACTAGCTATTAAAATATCATATGATGTTATAAATTATATTTTATTTTTAGGATTTGATTTTTATGGATAAACATTATTATACAAGTAATATGTGTAAAAGTTAGGTTTTTTGTCTTAACGAGAGAGCGAATCAATAGTAATAACTGTGTTTAACAAGAAAACGGTTCATTAGATAAGACCGTATAAAAGATGTTTAAATATATAATTAATACAAAAAATAAAATGTTTTATTGGAAGTAGAATACGAGGACGGTGGAGACGTCTTATACGATTTTTTTAAAACTATACATCTTTTTTCCTAGAAATCTTTTATTTTAACTTTTTTATACAATTTAATTATACTTGCATTACAAAAATATATCCATAAATGTAATATTATTCCCGTAACGAAAAGTCTTATTATTTTAACTTTTTTTTGATATGTTAACATAACAGAAAGACATTCCCATGCGAAAACTGTAAATAAATACAAGAATATCTATAATATACAAAAAATATAAGATGTATTTTCATCTTTTAAAACTCCATAAATATTAGAAAGTTTAAAGAATATAAAAATTGGAATTTACTCTGTTTATATAATGAAGTTAGAATTTCGGTTTCAAATAAGAGCGGCTCGAAACGTATTTAACGGGAAGACGGCTCGCTAGAAAAGATTGTATTAGCTTTAAGAATTTGATACTGAAGTCATAATTTTTTTTTATTTTTACGGTTTGATTTTATAGATAAAAAATATTATATAAGTCTTTATAATATATGTTAAGAAGTTGGGATTTCCGTTTTAACGAGAGAGCGGCTCAATCGAAAGAATCGTATTTAATAAGAAATTGATTCATTAGAGAAGATTATTTAATTATAAAAATTTAATATTAATATTATAATATAACGTAAATGTATTGAATTTTTTTAAAAATATTGTAACGCCGCCGCGAAGCGCGGCTTTATCAACTAGTTTTGGAATATAAATTATAAATCACATCAGCATATGTCAGTGAATACTAATTTACATTCTTTCTAATTAATAAAAGTATATAATCGATTAGCCGTACCTAATTTAGACCACTATTTTGAGTCATATCAAACTCATATTAATAAAAATGTGCAAAATTAAAACAATTCATAATTTAAATTCTACTTTATTGATTGAACACTAAAACTTATACGGTGCTAACCAAATTATACATTCATACTTGTAAGGGGTGATGGTACAAAATGCCCCATTTTCAATTTTCATAATCTTCTCTGTTCCATTTCAGAAATTCGGCTCTAAATACCTCATGGATATGAGGTTCCGTCTGCCGCAATCTTTGTTGCGTCATTCCGTGCATCGTATCAGCAGGTACTGCGGCATTTCGTGTTGGGTATTAGCAGGTAATGCGGCATTTAGTCCATAGTATTAAGATGTATTTTGGCACATGATTGTTGGGCGGTGTCAACTCAAGTACCACATCGAGGAGAAAAGAGATAATTCTCTTATATATAGAGTAGCGTCCGTGATCCATTCTTCGACCCATAAATGGGCTTTCAAGTGGAGGGGGTGTTGGGATATAATACAAAGATTCAGTTGAGCCTTTCTCTAAGAGCATCTCCAAGAGTCTCTTAGCTCACTCCTAAATATATTATAAATAATTAAGCTCTTAGCAAGTTATTACATTGATTTGTGTGTCAACTCCAAGAATGCTCTCTATTATAGTTCTTTATTTTATATTTTATTCATATTTCAATTCCACTTGGACAAACAATCAATATATAAGAGAGAAGAACCACTATTTTACTAATAAAATATTAAGTTAAGAGCTACTAGTTGCTCCTAAAATAGAGGAGAGAGAAGAAACTCTTAACTTTTTAAAGAGCATCTAAGAGTCTCTTGGAGCTTGATTTTTATTCTCTCTCCTTAATTTTTGAGTTAAGAGCTACAATAGAGAGTCTCTTGGAGATGCTCTAATACCTTAATGTTTTAGATGAGTTGATTACTTAACATGGTATCAGAGCTAAGGTTATAACGGTCCATAACGATCTCAATGGGGTCCAGAATGGATCTAGGAAGAGGCTGATGGGCTATCCCAGGTTGGGCTTAAGGGGGAGCAGGTGGGGCTTTCCAGTATGGGCCTAGGGGTGCCAGATGGCCAGGAACTTCCAGTATGGGTCAAGGGGAGCAGATCACACAGAATGGTGGCAGATTCGGTAGGTGTCGAGCCCGATGTGTGAAGGGGGAGATTGTTGGGAGTTGTCCCGCGAGGGGCAGATTGCTAGTTTATAAACAGTCAGATAACTCCATTAGGATGAGGCCTTTTGGGATGTGCCCAAAACAAATCCGTGCGGACTCGGCCCAAATTGGACAATATCATACTAATGTGGAGTTAGGCCTGCTTAAGCAAGCCCAACAATGATTTGTCGTGTGAGGCTATTGTTGTACACGCAATAGCAATAGCGTATCAGGATAAAAAAGAGATTCGTTGCACGTACTACCGTATTTATGGGGTAGATGAGGGCCTAACTTCTGTGGATGGGGTATTTTGGGCATTATCTCTACTTGTAACCCATGTGATGCATGGTTGCTTATAAATTTACTTGTAAATTTTTTAATTATTTTTTATTTTTTTTTATAATGGAAAAATTTCATTAACTTGGAAATTCTGAAAAATAACATCTCCAACAAAATGTTTGGAGGAGACATAAAACAATTGTGGCCATTAACCATACAAGGAATTTTAGCCATCAAATGAGCCGCCATATTAGCTTGCCTTTTAACGTGACAAATAGATAAGTCCAGCCGGGTCTTGAATTTCTCCTTGCTCTCCTCTAAAATGTGTCCAACCTTCAGTTGATAGTTTTCGTTTCTTTGCAAAGCCTATACTACTACTGCAGAATCACGCTCTATGCTCATTTGACGCAGACCAATGTCTTCGATCCAAAGAATTGCCTCATAAACCCCTCTAGCCTCTCCTTCCAAAATTGAAACACCACCTGCTAACTTCGTGATCTTCCCTGTGACAAAGCAGCCTTGATCATCTCCAATGATCATACCCAGAGTATAAGTTCTGTCACTACACTGCATAGAAGCATCCACATTCAATTTAAAGCTCCCCATATCCGGTGGTTTCCACACGACTTTGGTGGTCATATCTGGTTTACTCGTACCCGAAACACTCAGTACTTTACGTTGGTTAGCTTCCTTCCACTCAAACACCTTGTTAAAATTTTAAGTTGTATAACTATTTTTATTATTAAAATAATTTTTTAACTTTTGAAATCTCATAAATATAAATATTTTCTTAATTATTTATTTTAATTGTTACTTTAAAATGCATACGTATATGTAAAAACATTACATAAAAATATTTTTTAAAATTTTTATTTAGTAAAAAGAGTATAATTTATCTAATTATGTAGACCTTTTTTCGATTTTTATACAAATTCCTAATTGTAAGTATATTCCAGATTTTATGTAATTTTTAACTATATAGCTTATAACTCGTGTGATGCATAGATGTTTTTACTAATATATTTTTTGTGAAATAACCATATTTTCATATATATTTTTTAATTAGCAAGAAAATAAATTAAAGAAATAATAAAATATTATAATAAATGTTTGATAGTGTTTTAAACGATAGTGTTTTAATTTTTAACTATAATATTTTGTTGACGAGAATTTTTGTGAATAGTTTATATGATATTATAAATGTACAATAATAGTTTATTAAAAATAGATAATAAATTTTTTTTATTATAATATGATGTTGATGGGAGTTGAACCTTAAACTCTAGTTTATAAAATAAAAAATATGTTTAATAAAAATATTTTGTTGGTGTGATTCGAACCTTGAACTTATAAGAATATTTAAAATATTATAAAAAATATTATTTTAGTATTAAATCCAAAAATTCTCATTAATTTATTAGTTTTAAAATCTAATGGTTATTATTTAATGTATCAAATGACCAAATTTAATGTATCAAACGACCAACCAAATAGAGCATAGTTGATGTAAAATAATATGTATTGTAATATATTTGTTGTATGTAGAAAGAATATAAAAAGAGAGAATAAGATATTTGGGGTTCCAGCCAATGTGAAGAACAAGCTATTTTGTGTGCTTTTTCCTTTGAATAATACTCCCTCCGTCCCACCCATTTGTTATCATTTCAAAACGGGATGTTTGACATGTATTTTAAGATAGATTTTAAGGATAGTTGCATAATTTATTTTTGAAATTTTCTTTTTTTTTTGTATAAAAATAGAACAATTCTATTTTTATACAAAAAAAGAAAATTTTAAAAATAAGTGTTGGCCCCGGAGTATTGCAGAAGGGGGGGTTGAATGCAATACTGATAAATTCAAATCTTTAATTCAACAACAATAATAAAGATTCTAATCTATCAGTATACGAAATGTAAACACAAGTGATAGCTCAAGATATTCTCACAAAATGTATGTTTTATTTATTTTGCAAAGTGTTGCTACAACCTTGAGAAAAAGTGTTTTCTCAAGCTTCGGTTTCTTGAGTGATTACAATGAAAATGAATTCACGAATACTTAGAAAGAATGAGAGATGATTCTCTATGTATACTAATTTGCTCTAACATCTCTATCACATGGGTTGTGGAGCTGCTATCATTTTCAAGTGGTAGCTCCTTACAATTTGCACACCCATGTGACTTTCCTAAATTGCTATACAGATAGAGTTATCATAATATGTAAAGCGACCTAGATTCTTAGTAATTCAAGCTAATACAATTCTAGTAGATGTAGATTTGTCATACTCTTGAATTGACGAGCTTTGTCTTGTAATCTCTTAAGCTTCTGTCGTAGTGTTGCAGGTCTGCTACAATCTTTGACAAGTTGCAGCAAATATGTTTCTTGAACATCTAAACTGTCACAGGTTTGAATGAGATAAATCCCAAATTCAAATAATTCAGTGAGATAGTAACTTTAACCGCCAAGTCTGCTGTCAAGAGAATGTTCCTTGGTTGACAGTATGAATTCCCGCCAATGTTGCTATCAAACTGTGAGAATGTTACTTTCTCATGCTTCCGCCAATGTTGCTGTCAGATGGAGTCTATCGCCGTGACTTGCAACATGCTGTCTTCTTGTAACCTTACTGTCAATACTTGTGACAGTAACATTTATTCTTGCTGTCGAATTGATGTAATCTTGAGGCTTGAACAACTGAATGAACTTCTTCCAAGATACATACTTATTAAATTAAAGCAACTCTTTTGGTCACAATAACACACTCTGGCTGTGACAATATGTTCTACTTAGAAAAACTAAGTATGATAAAATCTAGTTAAGTTGTCTCTAAGCTATCACCCATAAATCCCAACAATAAGTTATGGAATTATCCTTAAAATTTACCTTAAAATGCGTGCCAGAAAGTGACAAAAAAAGTGTTAAGAATTGGGTGGGACGGAGGGAGTATCCACAATGTATAGGCAACCACACATCTCTTCCACCCCAAATAAAAACTGCCTTAATAAATATGTAATTAATATAATAAATATTTTGATTTGTAACTCCAATTCTAATTTGTAACTCTAATATATCAATATCTTATCTTTATTTTTATTTCAAATATAAGTCAACTAACATCTCCCACTTGACGTCATTTTGAAATAATATATCTGACTCCCACTTTTCTCAAAATGTACCCAATACAGACTCTTCAAGAAACTGGTCCTCAGTTTGTGAAAGCTATCAACATAGATTTCTTCTTTCCCATCTATGATTCTGAGAGGATTGTCCAGTACACAGGGCTGATAGTTTGGTTCTTCACTGTTTATCTTGTTCACTTTCTTGCAATTTTCTTTCAATTTAGCTTCCAACTCTTCAACAGTCTGTTTGGCAGACTTGGGTGGTTTGTCAGCAGTTTTGAATTCTTCTTCAGCAGTCCTGAATGCTTCTGCTGCTTCATACACTTCTGCAGGTGTATAAGATGACGTTCTTTCTGCCCAGTCATACTTATATGAAACCTCTAATTCATCTGAACTCATAGTCAAGTTGGCATCATCATGATCCATCCAGTCACCATGCCTCTAATAGAATTCAACATATCTTTCAGCATAGTATTTCTGGATATGTTCCATGGCTGGTTTAGGGACATTGCCATGATTTACCATAAGCTCCACCATTCTTACCAACAATTCGACTCTATGTGTCACTACTTCAGATGTCATTTTGAGGCTGTACATGTTTATCACTGTTGACCCCGTTATCATATTGAAATTCTTGTCAACATCCATCATTCTACTTTCATCTATATGCCAGATGGTGTATTTGGTTACATTTTGCTTACTGTCATCCAAATCCAAAGAGACAGATTTGATGTCTCTTTCATCAATTGCTTTCTGACATTCAAAGCTATTCATTTCTCTTTTCTGAATAGGAGTCTTATCAACCACTACTCCATGCTTCTTTGTCTTCCCCTTTGTAGGAATTCTGCGCCAAGCTCTTGCTTTTCTTTTTTGTCCTTTTAGATTTGAATGCCTTGGCATCCTTGTCCTTGATAGCATCTTCATTCAAGCACTTGACAGTGTCTTTTTCAACTGTGTCCTCTATGACAGTATCTTCATTTAAGCTCTTGACAGTTTCTTTATTGACAGCATCCTTTTCAGCATTAAGGCAGTCAACAGCAAACCTTATAATATTTGCTTCCAAAGCTTCAAGAATATCTGATTCTCCTTCTTCAGTAACATCATCTTTCTTTTCAGTACTAGGAACTTCTTCTTTTGCTTTCTCCTGAGTTTGATTTTCAACATTGTCAACAGTTATTTTGTTTCTACTCCCACCTTCAGTTGCACCAGATCCTCCATTTCCATCAAGGTCATCATCATCAAGAGTGTCATCAAATGTGCACCTCTTTCACCTCTTTTGGCATTAGATTCAGAAATTAAATTCTTTATTTGAGAGCTAAGACTTTTATCTCTTCTCACCAAAAGTTCGTGAATTTCCCTGACAGCCTTGACTCTTTCCTTGGTAATCTTGGACTTGAGGATCTGTCTCAACACCATCATCACTGAGTCAGTTTTCAACTTTGACTCTTTATCCAAGGTTAGAAAACCAATTTTCTTTGCTCCTGCACTTGTGGTCATCCTGTATCAAACACCATATGGATTATCGATCACTTCTGGAAGTTTGTCTTCAATAATCCTCTTGATCTGTGCCAACAGACTTTCATTAAAAGTTGTTGAGTTGGCCTTCACTTTTGTTGCTAAGGAATTTAGTACTCTTGCTTGCAAGCTTCGTAGTAGCTGCATTGTGATGAATATTGAGGTGCCAGTTTTCAGATATACATCAATTGCCCATCTTTTCTCCAAGTTAACTTTCACAGAGATACTTATTATTTTATCCTTCATTATTGTTGACAGTTTGCTGTAAACTCCTCCTGCTTCTGTGATTGAGTTATCCACCAACATACTGAATTCTTCATCCTTGTTGTTCAAAGTACTCTCCATGTAGCTAACCTCATTGCTCCTGCATCATCTGGGCTATACTCACTTCCATCAGACCAGGTGGTTCCAGTTATCATATTTATGTACTCAAGTATTTTATCTTTGCCTTTACCCAGTCTGTTTTGCTCTTCCTTTTCTCTCCATAGTTTTTGCAGTGGAGTTTCCATGATTTCAGGAGTTGGCTAATTAATTTTCAGAGGAGGCAGTATTGGTCTTTCAGACTTTTGAGTTTCTTGTAATTGTTTCATTACTTCTTTGGTTACCAATACTGGCTCACCATCCATTTCATGTTCAATTAAGTCACCATCTCCAGAGGCTTTCAGCTCTTCACCAAAGTTTCTTTCTTCCTTTTTCTCCTGCTCCCCCTCACTCCCTTCTCCATCTTTAACTTGAACTTGCTCCCCCTCACTTCTTGACTCCTCCTTGCTTGTAGCTTCCCCTTGTTTCTCCTTCTCTACCACCTTTTCTAAGATATTTGGATCTACCACTCTATTCTGATCTACCACTTTCTCCCCCTTAGTTAAGTTGACAGCACTAAGAGTAGCAGAAAATGATAGCAGAGCCTGTTGAATCTCAGCAAAACTAGCAGCTACCATAGTGGACAGATTGTCAAACTTGGCTTCCATGGATGCACATCTGCCCTCAAAGGATTTCAACCTTGAATCAGATTGTTTAGAAGGACCACCAGATCTTAACCTTTTTTGAGGTAAAGGAAAAGATTGGGGCAAGGAGTCTGTGGGGGTTCTCGCACTCTCATTATTTTTTTGAGTGATCTCATCACTCCTCACAGATGAACTCTCAAGGCCTAGAGCCTTATGTTGTGGGGCTCCCTCAGGTTCACTCTGGACATGCTCAAGTCCCTCACCATTTGCCAGCTAATTTGCATGTCTCTTATTTTTATGCTCACCTCTCTTTTCTTTTATCTCTCTTTTCTTTTTCTCTCCCTCACTCATCCTAGATGCATGGGTATGAGCAGTACTTACATGTATTTGAGTTGAAAAAGTAGAGTGTTTAGATCTTACCTTTAGAGCAGAGATAGCAAATGATCATCATCAGAAGCATCTTCAACAATTACTACATCCTGATCATGCTGTGTAGAGGTGGCATCATCTTTAACCAAAATGTTACTGTCAACAGGTGGAGTGACAGCAACTTTGGTGGTGTCTTTGACAACAGCTGAGGCTGTGACAGCAACTTCCCTAGGGCCAGTTGCTTGTTGGAGTTCGACCAAGATGTTGGCTGTTTCATTTTCTGGCAGAGTACCACCTTGATCTAGCTCAGTGTTTGAAGGAGTGGTGTCCATTTCACTTTGAGAAATGGGTTCTTGTGGACCACTAGATGGGGGCTCATCCATAATAGGAGATGGATGATCAAAAACTGAAGGGTTGGGACTGTCCCCCTCTCTAGGTTTTTGAGAAGAAACAATTGATGGATTAAAGGGAAAAGAAGGTGAAGGTACAGAAGAGAATGTTGGCTGTTCCACAAAGGTAACTTGTGGAACATCAATAGTGGAAGTTTGATCCTCACTGTGCCCTAACTCCATGTGTGTATCTGCAACTGGGGGATCCTCATGAGTGAGTTCATGAGTTTGTGCAGACCCTTTACAGGGTGCCTTGGGAGACAGGCCAATTTCAATAGATGCCTCTTGTTGAGAAGGGACATCTAGGGATGTGTTCGTTTCCCTTTTATCCTCCACAGCCTTTTGTGAGACTGTGGGGTGGTTGACAGTGGCTTTGCCCCTCTTAGCTCTATTCTTCTTAGGCTCAAGAGGAACCACTGTGGGTTCACTTTGACTAACATCCTTATTTGCTGCATCTTGTGCAGTTTCTCCCTCAACACTCTTAGTACTACCTCCATCACCAGTTTCCAAGGGTCTTTTCTTGGATTCTTGTAAGGCTAATTTCATGGCTTTTGGTAGTCTAGACTATCTGAAGAAGGTGGGTTAACTGAATTTGGGTCTAATTCAGCTTCATTCTAAAGTGAGAATGTATCAAACTCACTTGGTGATAATGGAAAATCAAGGTTGGGCACTTGATCAACCATGTGTTGTGTGAAACAAAGTGGAATATCTGCATTTAAATTTTGTGAATTGAGTGTTGTGTGTGTGTTCCTTTTCAAAACATTGCACTCCATTGTGAGTGAGTCATTTTCATCAATTCCACATAAAGAATTTATGCTTAACATAATAAATCTAGGATAGACATGTACCTTCTTGTTCAGGGCATGTTTGATTTGTGCCATGAGCATCTTTCCTAGATCCACCTTGTAACCATGGACAAGAGAATGAGTGAGTTTCTTGATGTAGGTAGGGAGTCCATTCCAGCCAGAAGTCTTTGTTGAGAAGACTTTCACCATTACATCAAAAACCATGCTCCATTCTTTCCTTAGGTATTTCCTGTCCATTTCGCTAGTTGGGTACCGGCTTGAGGTTCCTTATTCAATAATAGGGCCAGAATACCCAATTTTCAAGAAGAACTTCTTTAGGGTTTCATCATTAGCAAGCTCCTGGTATTATTCATTAGCTTGCAATCCAGTTCCCAGGGCTTCATTGATGCCCTTGATAGTGAGAATGTAGGTAATGTTGTTGATTTTGAAGTTAATGGCTTCATTACATGCATTTCCTTGAACAATGGCAGTTTTCCAAAATTGTTCAAGTCTGTCTAGATCCAAAAATGGGGTTGAGGTAATAGCATGACCTAGATAGGACTTGTTCATGAAGGATACAAGTCCTTTGAAGCCTTCACCAGCATCTCCAGCAGTGAGAATTCCAGCAAAGTTTGTTTGAGAAGTAGATTGTTTGGGTGCCATTTTTGTGCTTTGGGTTTATAGAGAGAGAGAGAGAGAGAGAGAGAGAGAGAGAGAGAGAGAAAGATTTAAGCTTTTGAGAGAAGAGTTCTTAGGAGATTTATGTGTTTGTGTGATTGACAGTTGATTATATGAGAATGGCAAACGTTTTACTGAAAAAGGGGAAAGTAACTTTGTGTCTTAACCCACTAAATAGTCACGAGATGTCGTGGGTAGTTACTTTCTAGTGGCTGTAAATCGTGGAGGTAAAGTCCTAATTATAACGTTCCACTAACTTTGACAGTAACCTGTGCGCTAGAACAAATTTGTCAGTAACTTTAAAGGTGTGACAACATGTTTCGCTTGACAGTAACATTGGTGCGAGAACGTGCTGTCACAATTAAGCAATTTAGAGACAGTATCTTTTAAACTCTCATGACAAAAAAAATTTCCTTGCTGTAAAGAAACTTGCTATCAAGACTTGTCGTGACAGCAACTTTCCTTGCTGACAGCAACTTGTGCGAAAATCATTTTTGTCATAAGTTTTAAATTGATTTTACCCATTGCTTAAATTAAAAATTACCAATTAGCATTTAATCAATTTAGGCACATATTCGTTAAAGGCACAGACACACATACATTACATTAACCATAAGGTAAATAGGTAGAAGAATCTAACAGAGAAAGTATGAACAGTAAAGAAGATCAAATGATTCTTTTATAAAAACAATTACAACTTTATTCATCATCAGAAACAAGTTCATACAGTTCCACATGAACTGTTTCATCTGCTATCTCATCTGCCTTTAGGCGTGCTTCGACGAGGTCGAGCAACTCCTTTCAGGCTTCAAGGTCCTTCTCCACCTTCTCTCTAGCAGCTTTCTCTTCTTTGGCCTTTTCTTCCTCAAGTAAATCATCCGTGACAGCAAAGAGTTCCTTTATCTCCTCCTCGTGTCCGGGCTCACACCAGATATTAGATAATGAGCTTCTGTTCATCTCCATTCTTGTTCTCCATTATTGTCTCTTATTCTCTTTCTTAAAGCGTGAGTGTGTTATGGGAAAAATGGTCTTTAGTCTCGAGGTCATTTTATAGTACACTAAGTGATGTTCCAGTTTCCCATACGCTTTTTAATAAAGTATTTAACTTTACAAGAAAAAGACTGACAATTAACCCGATCATTTCAAATGACAAGACTAATTATCCTAGCACCCGTGTGATTTAAGTTAATGTCACGTGACTACAAATTACATAAATTATGACAAATATGTAATTTTAATTTTAGCATAGTCATAGCAGACATGCTGTCAAAGCAAGTAGCACATAATACAGTAACTTCTTATGACAACAACATTGAAGGCTACTGTCACGAGCTGCATCTAACACATTGAAAATGTAAAAACTAGTAAGTTAACATACCAGATTTAGCATTCCCAATTCACTTACCAACCTGTTGAAGGTTGCTTCATCCAATGGCTTTGTGAAAATGTCTACAAGTAGCTTATCCGTGGGGACATAAACCAGCTTCACAGTTCCCTTTTCAACATGCTCTCTAATGAAATGATGTCTGATATCAATGTGCTTTGTCCTGGAGTGTTGAACTGGATTGTCTGAGATGGCTATGGCACTAGTGTTATCACAGTAGATAGGGATGTTGGATAACTCTAGACCATAATCCAATAGCTGATTTTTCATCCAAAGAATTTGTGCACAGCAACTTCCAGCTGCAATATACTCAGCTTCTGCAGTTGATGTGGACACAGAATGCTGCTTCTTGCTAAACCATGACAATAATCTACCACCAAGGAATTGACAGCTACCTGTTGTGCTTTTTCTGTCAATCTTGCATCTAGCATAGTTTGAATCTGAATATCTAATTAGATCAAATCCAGTGTCCTTATGATACCAAAGACCTACGTTTGGAGTGCCTTTCAGATACCTAAAGATTCTTTTGATGGCAATTAGATGAGACTCTTTTGGATCAGCCTAAAACCTTGCACAGAGACATGTAGCAAACATGATGTCTGGTCTGCTAGCAGTTAGATATAGCAAACATCCAACCATGCCTCTGTAAGTGCTAGAGTCCACTTTCTTTCCTTTAGGATCCAAATCCAGTTTGGTTGCAGTAGAGATAGGTGTCTTGGCAGGTGATGCATCTTCCAAATTGAACTTTTTGAGGAGTTCTTTGACATATTTAGCTTGACTTATGAAGATTCCATCATCCTTTTGATGAATTTGTAGACCTAAGAAAAAAGACAGTTCTCCCATCATACTCATCTCATATTTGATTCTCATGAGAGATGACAACTTCTCTCACAGCTTTTCATTGGTAGAACCAAAGATTATGTCATCAACATATATCTGTACCAGAATGATGTCCTTTCCATGATGCTTATAGAATAATGTCTTATCTACTACACCTCTTGTAAATTGATTCTCTATTAGAAAGGTAGAGAGAGTTTCATACCAAGCTCTGGGGGCTTGCTTCAATCCATAGAGTGCCTTGAACAGTTCAGTTTGTAGACAAAGTCATACAACTCAGCATCCTCAAATCCTGGTGGCTGTTCAACATACACTTCTTCCTTTAGCTCTCCATTGAGAAAGACACTTTTGACATCCATTTGGAACACCTTGAAGTTAAAGTGTGCAGCATAGGCTAGAAATATTATAATGGCTTCAAGTCTGGCAATAGGTGCAAATGTTTCATCATAATCTATCCCTTCCTGTTGATAGTAACCTTTAGCTACCAGCCTTGCCTTATTTCTTGTCACATTTCCACTTTCATCCAATTTTGTAAGAACCCCAAATTTTGGATATAACTAAAACTTTTTATTATGTACTGAGGTAATGGTGAATAGTGATTATGACTACGATGTAACGATTGAGATAATGAATGAAAGGAATAGCTTGGATTCAAATATTTATATGTCTTGAAGAATGCTAATGGTTGACAACTTAGGTAAGAATAATCTATCTCCTAGGGGAATAAGATATGGCAGTTCCAAGCAGGAGAATATTCTCATGTCATCTATATCGATAACGATTAATCCAGTGGTTCGGTAAAAAGGGATAGGGAACGATCGAAAGAGAACAAGGACAATTGTACAACCCTAAAAGAATAAGTAAAGAATAAAGAATGAATAGTGTTTTTGGTGGAAAAGAGAATATTATGAGACGACACTATATAGAAGTATTCAGAACGGATTTCCGAGTTCGTAATAGTGATCTAGGGGGAAAATAAGTGTTTGTAAAAGCTATCGGATTCTGAAAATCCGCACTTTTATTTTCTCCGAAAGTTCCCTGGACACTGATAGACTTAAGAATTTAACGAAGGGATTTAAGGAATATAAATTCGAAAGTTAGTAAGAAAGATGGAGAATGATAGTATTAATATTAAGAAGATTCCCGGTAAACCCTAATTAGAAATCCGTGAAATATTCCTAAGAACGATCAATCGAAATGAGCAATAACCGGACAAAAGAAACAAGCAGAGGAAGCAAGAGTCATGCATAAGCCACAAAAAAGATCTAGCAACCAAGTGGACTCAAGTAACTAGGATACTTAGCAAGGAAACTAGTACTTAGAAAACAAACTACTTGGTTAGCCTTAAACCATCCAATCTTCAACACTTGTCCTCACAAATACATCACTCCATGCATCATCACTTTAATAAAGTAGTTCAAGATGAGATATTATCCAAGCCAAGCCACTTTATGCATTATTTGCAAGCAACCAAGCAAAGAAACACCAAGCTCTCTCCATTCACATTCCATTCGGCCTTTTGGCTAATTCAAGAACCCAAAACCAACTTCCAACCATCATTTGATCTTGTAATTTTTAAGGTGAGACCTATATTTCACATAACTAATCTCCTAAAAATTTCAAGTTCAAATTCCTTGGTTTCCATTTTCAAAAAAATCATGAAAGAGGAGGATGAATAGTAACCTTCTTGAATTAACTTTGTTTATCTTGATTTCCATGATGATCTAAGGTTTGTTAAGGCTAGGAAAGGCACATACAAGGCTTATTAAGGCTAGGACATATCCCAATGAAGGTAATCCACTTGAAACCCTAGGTTTGTTTTGAAGATTTAAGCATGTTCTTGAGTGATCTAAGTTAGTTATGTGGTTAGTAGGTTATAAGCATGATTATAAGAATGATTGTGATTGGGTTGTGATAAATGTTAAAAATAGTTAGATGAACGGAAAGGCATTGCTTGGCCTCAGTTCATGGTTATAAATCATGTATATGTGTTGTTTGGAGTGGATACAATGATTATGGGAAGGTTTGGAATTGGTAAATATTTGATTCATAGCCGTCGTAATGCCCGATTTTCGATAACCTTAAAGAATTCGTGCATCGCAGTAGGGTTAATTGTCTTAAATGGTTATGAACATGACATGTCCTCGTAGATCTCGAGTCATAGATCGTTTTGGTGAAAGAATCGAAACTTTCCGACTTACGGTTTAGGAGTTATTGTCAAATTACTAAAATTGGTTCGAAACCGTAAGTAAAAGTTCGTAACTTCAATTGAATCCTCGTAGAGCATGTTACTCAGTGGAGAATCTTGGTAAATAAATACTAGAGGTCATAAGGAAGGTATGGAAGAAAACCACATGTCAAACGGATCATTTTCCGATTTTATAAAAATGTTGGAATCGAAGTTAAACGCGAACGAACCCCTAAAAACCCGCTTGGTTATAACTTTGGTAAAACACTTAGAAAACGAACGATAAAACTCGAGGTATAATCTCGGTTCGTAATCGATCGACTTTAGAACTTATACGACTTAAGTATATACCAAGTGTGGGTATGATGACATGTCTTAATAACGAACGAATGTCGGATCATATCGGTGATAAAAAGAGTTACACTAAAAGGTGTATAACGAGATAAATCGAAAACGTGTTTCGACTTAAGTGAAGTTTATACTTAGACTTTTAAAACATGTTAAGTGGTTAATCTCGAATGTTTCAGATTATTTATAGATCATCGAGCAGACCCAGGACACGCTATCTCCACCCACACCCGATTACCAGGCAAGTTTAAAAACTTTGAACCTGTTGTTGTGATAATATATATATGTGATTGCCATTTTACATATGCCATAGCATGCATGCCTATTGTCAAATTATATTATGATATCTGTTCCCTAAATTGATATTGGCTTATAGACTAGATACGTATTATCAGTTATAAGCCGGATTGTTTTGGTAAGACCCTTAGCGAAGGGCATATGATATTCATTCTTAAATATAGACCGAGAGTCGGTATTTTGAGATATAGATAGTCGTGGAAACCCGGAGGGATTCCAACGGCAGATTACTATTTATCTTGAGGAATGTTATTATTAAACATTATTTATATTTTCATAAAGTATCAATTACTTAGAAATCTTTCGAGGAATGTTATTCGAGTATTATCTCAGTCGAGAGATATTAAATGAATGTTAGTTTCGAATATTCACTTAGAGTTGATTATTTAATGAATATTATTTTGATATTCATTGGAATTTTATTTATTAAATGAATATTACTTTCGAATATTCATTTAAGATTTTACGTACTTGATGAATATTATTTTAAAATATTCATTGGAAGTTATATTTACTTAAGGGATATTATTTCGAATATTCCTTTAAAGTTTTGATTACTAAATGAATATTATTTGGATATTCATTTAGAAGATTATTTATTAAATGAATATTATTTTCAAATATTCATTTAAGGTTTGACTTATTTATTGAATATTATTTTAAATATTTATTGGAGTTTAATTATTTAAAGAATATTATTTCGAATATTCATTTAAGGAGGGATTTATTTAGTAAATAATTCCATATATTCATTCGAGGATTACTTACGAGCAATATTATGATTTAATAATATTCCGTAATTATTATTGAGTTAATAAATATTCTTGGAATATTTATTTAATTCTTTTAAATTCTTTTTAAAATAATTTATATTAGTCGGAGATTATCTGTCACCTCCAGATATTATGTAAAATATTTTGGAGTCTTTGTACGACTATTTTATCAAGGAAAGGTTCCCAACTCTTTATTTTTCATTTAAATCTATCTTAAAAGGATTTAAATGCTTGCTCAAACTTCCATATTATAGGGGAACCTACTTGAGCAATGTTATTTATCTTGTTGACTTCCCGGTCATAAATCTTGTAAAACTATTTGTTTCACTCGCAACTTGGTTGCTGTTTATCAATTGAATCTGTGAGTAACCTTCTCATCATTCGAGGGGTAAGATTATTGGAACAAGATGGTATCCTCTAACAAGCAGCAGCTTGAGAGATATGATGTTCTATTTTCCTTTCCAACTAGATACGACTACTTTGTAGAGTCTTATCAACAAGTATTATACTTGGGGAAAGGGGGACGAACTTTGCGTTCAGAGTCATGAATTTCTTTTCGAACTTGGAGTCGTGTAAGAGGTCGAGTAGCGCCGGTCCAATCCCTTTGGCCCAACCGTTGGCCGGGGAGAGCTAGTAGGGTGGTAGACAAGTAAAGCCGTCAGTTCTTCCTTCTACCGATAGTCAATCTAAATTGAGCTGTACAATCTTCGACTGATCATCGTAAGATTGGCAGTGGGCGCGGTGAATACTCCAGCATAAGTTCATCATTCAAATTCATTTATTTTCTGCAACATTGTCATTGTTGGTAGTATTGGAAAAGTATTCATAATTGGAATTGCAATATTTTCCTGCAAGTTCCTCTTTTATGATAAATGGTAATATCTAGCTTATTTTCGACATAGCAGATATTCCCACATATATTTACATTTTGAGTTACCTTGTAACTTCATCGTTCATATTATACTGGCATCATTTCCGTAAATGCATGACATATGCTTGAAAGATACTTTTGAACTATTATATATTATCGTTCAGTTAAATATTATTGTTGGTGGGCTATTGCTCACCCTTGCTTTATTATTATATCACAACAACAGCTAGACCAGATGACTCGCACAAGGCGCACTCGACGCTGGCGGGGACGATGAGACTACCAGAGCCGAAGAGAAAGCTATTGGTAGGATAGATTCATCCTTTCAGTACCAAATATATGGGCTGGTATGACTTATGTTAATGGATGGCAAAGAGTATGTATTCACATTGTAATTCTTTTTGGATTGTAAGAACTCATAATGTGCTTATTAAAATTTGGTAGTTACTCTGATTTCATCTTTGGGACTATAACGGGTGTGTTTTATGTAGTTGTTTTGGGTCACAAGGTTGTAATTTAATATTTATGTTGAGTTTGTGGATGGGAATTGAGACCGTAGCGACCAGATCCCTAACCCCGGATCTGGGGGTGTTACAGAAGTGGTATCAGAGTGTACGTTATAAACCCCAGAGATGAGGTGACGTTAAAACAATAAATTCACTAAGATAATAAGAACTCTTGCCAAGTTCATAGTCGGACTACTTAATGTAGTGATGACATATAAAGCCCTTATGGGAACTCTTAAGTATCATGATAGTAACTTAGCTCGATATCGTATCGACGAGTAAGGCGACAGACCTTGAGGCATAAGAGCAGCAACGCGATGATGCTTTATTTGCTGAAGATCAGCGGATAATTTGATGGAGTACCCTACTGGAGACCCGGAAGAGGTTCCAGCAGATAAGGAAAATCCTGTTAGGATAAGGAGCTTACCCTTGGGGAATGAGAGCCGCAGCCAGAAAGACTGTGATGATTAAGGTATGGTGCTCAGAAAAGTGAGCATAAAGAACTGAGCTATTAGCAAGAGAACTGAAGATTCATGTTGGATTCGTAGCCGGACTACTAGATGTAGCACCAGCAAGTAAGACGGATTGAAAGGATCACTTGAGATCTTATACGGGAATAGACGAGAATCTTTAGAGACTTTCATATTAACGAAGAAAGAGCTAGAGGGATGTATGATTATCAACGACATCGATTTAGGGCGAGGAGCAGAGTCCCTAGGGATAGTTGAGAAGGAGTCAGTAAGTGCCACATCATTTGATAAATGAATTAGTATGGATATTGTCAGTAATAATTCGCCATGAGAAGGCAGATGTCAAAGGTTATAATTTATGGAACCAAATTGGGGTTAATGAGGTGGCTTTATTCAGGGAAATGTTCATTTCATGAATGAATCAGTTAGAAAGTAAAGACATTGGGAAGTGACAACATGATTGGATAAAGTTATATAAGGAAGTAGTAGGCAAGACAATGATCTCAGAACCTACCGGAAGATAAGACCAGAGAGACAAGATGAATTCGTAATGAGACTACTGGCAGAGACTGAGTATAGATTTATTACAACACAGTTAAATAATGAAACAGAAACGTTAGATGCATGTGATTCAGAGGAATTTTAAATTCTTTCTTTTCTCTGAATGGATTACAGTAGTTACCTTAAGTTTACTCCGACGCGGAATTATAATGGATCATTAATACGATCAGCGGTTAAAGAGAAAAATGTGAGAAAATCTTCCTGGAGCTAAAGATGAAATTGGTAATGACCAAGAGCTGGCATTTCTTAATGGGAAAAGGAGACTTTGTGCTTCCAACGACGCTTCGCATAAAGGATTAGGATGTGTGCTTGCGTAGCACGACAAAGTACTTGCGGATGCATTCAGACAGCACGGTCCACCAGGTCGGATGGCCTTGGTAGTGCCAATTGTGTGGAACAACCAACTCCGACGGTAATGTTCCTTCTGAGACTAGTGGTCAGGTAGACTGACATGTGGTAATATTGAATATCAGGACGTATAAGTATCAGGACGTTGTGTCAAGTTTCAGTTTGAAACTGTTGATTTCCCTTCTAAGGGATGTATATAATCGGTTCCTCTCCAATGGTTAAACTTCCAATCTGATGACGATTATTTCGTTAACTATAACTGCTTATGATTCTACCTGCTTGGAGGTTCATAGAACTATTCTTCAGGTTTCGAAATTGGTCTCCTTAATGTTACCAGTAGGTGGATAGATTGACCAAAATTTCCCGGATTCTGGAAAGGAATTCGGCGAATTTTGGCAAACCTTGTCTTTCTGATTATCAGAGAACATCGTTGAAGAGAATGGAAACTGGAGCGAACCCTGTGGATTGGGTAAGGTTACCGCTATATGGGTTAGTGGACAGACCCTGATTATCGCGATTGATTGTAGAAATATAATGATGAAGTGAGATTGGATGAAAACAGGAAATGTAAGTAAGAAACCAGCCGGACTGAGAAACTCCGGGATTGACTTAAGTGAAAAGGCTGTTATGCCAGGAATGGTAAGCTTGCGTGGCACGCGGGATTGATAAGAATAGTTGAAAAGATAAAATTAGAGGAAAGGTGGCCGGAGACGGTGCCGAGTAGTCGATTAAGACTTATATGAAGTAAAGTTTTGGAAAGGTAGAAAGGTATCAAAGAAGAAGGCACTATGCCAGCAATTGCTAGAAAAGTAATGCTATTAGCCAACCCCTAAAATCTTATATTTTATTTTAGTGTGGCCAGTTGAGGCCAAGTCACAAAGGATTATCAAGTGACTAGACCAGCAATGAAAGGACAAAGCAGGGTTGCTTCTAAGTAAGCACCGACTGAAAGGGCTTCTGATACAAAATAAACATTAATGAGATCGTAGGAATCTTCTACGGAACTCTTAGCAACCCATGTTTTGATGGGGAGTTTACTAGATTCTTTAGAATGGGGTCACCCGTACTAAAATGATTCATGTGTATACGACTGTCCAAGATTACGAGTAAAAAATAGAAGTATAGTGACTTGAGATGTATGATGTTAGGGTATTATGAATACCATGAATATATTATGACAGAAGAAAGTAAACAATGAAGGTATATTAAGAGAGTATAGAAATGGTCAGAGATTGATCAGTATGCTGTAGAAATTTTGTCTAAGGCAAGTACCTTTGAGAAGAACGATAAGCATTAAGAGATTCACGTTGAACTCGACCAATATCTTCCAAAATATCCTTGCTACCATTACCAAGTTCTGTAAGAGAGCAGATAGGCATACGTTGTCTTTTGGAAGGTCAAATAGGCTGACAACTATCTGAAAGAAGAGGTTAGCATTAAGCTACCGATCGATCATCAAATGAGAATGATTGAAAAGAGACCCTTATTAAGGATACATGATTTCATTGCCAATTATAGGATTCGGGAATTCCTTGGCAGTTGAATTAAGGATAAGACATCGATAAATTAAAACAAACCCTGGGGAATGCACAAGGGATGGCATTAACCCTAATAAAGACATTGTGAATTCAGAGGACATGAGCTGGATTTGCTAAGGCAACAATGACCTGTAAGGATTATTAAAAAGAGTTCTGGAAAGGACATAGATAGAATTATTAGAGTCTTGATCAATGACGTCTTGCTATGCCCTATACCTAGAAAATGCAGGAGGAATGATGAGGACGACCTAAGGAACCTTACAAGGAAAAAGTTAATATACTGAGTTTCAAAATAGAAGTTTGGTAGAGAATGTAAGACACAATAACAATAATGCCAGATGAGGCATGTATGAAACCATGATGAGGTATGGATGGAACCAAAGAAGGTTGAGATTATCCTAGAACAAGAAAAAACTAAGAAAACAAATATCCTAGGTATGATTGAGGGTAACTTTGATAAAGTTCCCACGGGAAGGTGGAAGCAATGACTTATGGAAAAAGACTGATAGTTATATTTATTCCTTCAGCAGAGCTTAAGGGAGAATGCTTTCGCCCAACAGTGATGAGAATGAGGTAGAAAAATTTGAGTTGGAATGTATCCAGAGAACATGGATTACAAGAAATTATTATCAGGAAAGGCCAGAGAGGTGGCCGAAAGTCTAAGTATAGGGGAATAATTACAAATGTTCATACTAAAGAAACAGAATGATATTTGGAAGGACCTTGAAGGTCATATCGGAGTGGAGGAAATTACATTCCTTCTGATGACTGTGCAAGAATCGACGGTAATAATAGTTTAAGTAAAGATTCGATTCCCGATATCGTCTTAATCAAACTACACACCTTAGATTTTGAGGCAAACCAGGACCATGATACAAAAATGATGAAGTAAATCATTAAGTTTCCAGCCTTTTATGGAAGATGCATGAGGGATAGTTTCATCAACCGGACATAGCTGCGATGCTTGAAACTCTTTTGCAATTTTATCTACTTCATGTAATATCTACATCAAGTTCAGGAAGTGTTCCTTATGGATAAGGAATAGTGATTACTTTGTCTCCCTAAAGGATTTGAAACCCGTATGGTTAGCTATTAACGCCCTACGTAAACAACAAGTGATGGTGATTCTTCTAAGAAAGTAGATGACAACGTAAAGATAAAGAAAGTGCTGCTATTGATAAGCTAAATGGCATGTTGATGAATGACAAGCAAGTTTGGGTTAGTGTACTTCTGCGCAAACAAGATAGAGAATATGAGGTTAACGATTCATGATGCTAAAAGTATTCCCGAAGAAAGAATTAAGGGCAGTTGAGCCGAGATTTGTTGGGCCATCTGAGAGTTTAAAAGTGTTCGGAAGGTGGCATTCGAGCCAGCTCTACCCCCCAAAACTTATAGCATGATCGTAACGTGTTTCTTGTGGCAAGGCTACGCCAGTAAAATACAGATTACGAGCAGGTAGATATACGACCTGGTTTGACTTACGAAGAACAACCTGTGGAAAATCACGGATAGAAAAGAACAAGTGATGAGAAACAAGGTTGGCAGAAGTAGATTATAATAAATCTAAGTTAAAGGGATCGGCTAGATTCATTTCGGAGAGTTTAAATTGGAATAACATGATGATTATAGAGTAAATGTGATGGGATACCGATAAGGAGGTACCAAGTGCAAAAGGTGTCTTAATAAAGAGAAGAAGGTGAAAGTAAATAACAGAAGTAAATAAGAATCAGATAATAAGAAGGATGTGATTGATAAAGAAAAGACTGGGAAAGCAACTAGGGAATGTGAAGCAAGGAATGTTATGAATGGACTAATAAATGGGTTTTCTAATGAATTCTCGGGATGACAACCTGATAGTGTTAACATTATAGATATGAAAAAGCTAGTAGCGTGACATGGAGTGTCAGTAACAATGGTGTCAAGCGAGAAACTAAGATCTAACTTGAGAGGTTGAAAGATTTTCCAAAAGTAAGTGTTACTAAGGTTGAACAGAGTATAAGTCCATAGAATAATGGACAAAGCAGCAAGATATGTTGACACATGAGATTGCGATCAAATAATATTGGATATAATTATGATTAATTTCTTCTTTGATGGACCTCTATAGTTCAGAGGTAAATTTTGAGTATGATATTTTACAATCATGAAAACTTTCTATAATCCTTTAGAACTCTTTTCTTTTCTTCTCTCTTATTCATCTTCTATATGGATTGAGAAGAACAACCCTGTAAGGAGGGGAGGTACTGCTACGTGACTATCTGTCTATGTGATAGAAGTCTAAGTGGAATACCATAACTTGTTTAATTGCTTGTCAAGTACTAAAGGCTGGCCCCCTTCTGTACTAACTATGTGATATAACAAATGTTCATTGATCATAGTGATCTCTCAATAAATCTTTCCACTTCTCTATATTTATATTGATCGAGATTGCGAAGATTAAAGCGATCAGGAAATGCACAGTGTGAGCGAGGTTACCTCCGAATTCGCAGTGTGATAGTGATACCAATGTTACTGCAGGTATCAATAAGGATAAGACTGAGTAAGAGCATAACCCGGATAGTGTGTGGTACAAAAAGTAGCAACGTTGATGGAAAAAGGATAAAGTATGGATTGTAGCACTAGAAGATGTGTGAGAAAGGGTAGAACGACTAAGAATTAACCGGGAAGCTAAAAAGTGAACGACAGACAAATGACTCTTTGCTTCCTACCTGATTCCGGGACGGAATCCTTTTAAGGAGGGGAGATTGTAAGAACCCCAAATTTTAGATATAATTAAAACTTTTTATTATGTACTGAGGTAATGGTGAATAGTGATTACGACTACGATGTAACGATTGAGATAATGAATGAAAGGAATAGCTTTGGATTCAAATATTTATATGTCTTGAAGAATGCTAATGGTTGACAACTTAGGTAAGAATAATCCATCTCCTAGGGGAATAAGATATGGCAGTTCCAAGCAGGAGAATATTCTCATGTCATCCAGATCGATAACGATTAATCCAGTGGTTCCGTAAAAAGGGTTAGGGAACGATCGAAAGAGAACAAGGACAATTGTACAACCCTAAGAGAATAAGTAAAGAATAAAGAATGAATAGTGTTTTGGTGGAAAAGAGAATATTATGAGATGACACTATATAGAAGTATTCGGAACGGATTTCCGAGTTCGTAATAGTGATCCAGGGGGAAAATAAGTGTATGTAAAAGCTGTCGGATTCTGAAAAACCGCACTTTTATTTTCTCCGAGAGTTCCCTGGACAATGATAAACTTAAGAATTTAATGAAGGGATTTAAGGAATATAAATTCGAAAGTTAGTAAGAAAGATGGAGAATGATAGTATTAATATTAAGAAGATTCCCGGTAAACCATAATTAGAAATCCGTGAAATATTCCTACGAATGATCAATCGAAATGAGCAATAACCGGACAAAAGAAACAAGTAGAGGAAGCAAGAGTCATGCATAAGCCACTAGAAAAGATCTAGCAACCAAGTGGACTCAAATAACTAGGATACTTAGCAAGGAAACTAGTACTTAGAAAACAAACTACTTGGTTAGCCTTAAACCATCCAATCTTCAACTCTTGTCCTCACAAATACATCACTCCATGCATCATCACTTTAATAAAGTAAGTCAATATGAGATATTATCCAAGCCAAGCCACTTTATGCACTATTTGTAAGCAACCAAGCAAAGAAACACCAATCTCTTTCCATTCATATACCATTCGGCCTTTTGGCTAATTCAAGAACCCAAAACCCACTTCCAACCATCATTTGATCTTGTAATTTTTAAGGTGAGTCCTATATTTCACAAAACTAATCTCCTAAAAATTTCAAGTTCAAATTCCTTGGTTTCCATTTTCAAAAAAATCATGAAAGAGGAGGATGAATAGTAACCTTCCTGAATTAACTTTGTTTATCTTGATTTCCATGATGATCTAAGGTTTGTTAAGGCTAGGAAAGGCACATACAAGGCTTATTAATGCTAGGAAATATCCCAAGGAAGGTAATCCACTTGAAACCCTAGGTTTGTTTTGAAGATTTAAGCATGTTCTTGAGTGATCTAAGTTAGTTATGTGGTTAGTATGTTATAAGCATGATTATAAGCATGATTGTGATTGGGTTGTGATAAATGCTAAAAATAGTTAGATGAACGGAAAGGCATTTTTTGGCCTCAGTTCATGGTTATGAATCATGTATATGTGTTGTTTGGAGTGGATACAATGATTATGGGAAGGTTTGGAATTGGTAAATATTCGATTCATAACCTTAAAGAATTCGTGAATCACAGTAGGATTAATTGTCTGAACTGGTTATGAACATGACATGTCCTCGTAGATCTCGAGTCATAGATCGTTTTGGTGAAAGAATCGAAACATTCCGACTTACGGTTTAGGAGTTATGGTCAAATTACTAAAACTGGTTCGAAACCGTAAGTAAAAGTTCGTAACTTCAATTGAACCCTCGTAAAGCATGTTACTCAGTGGCGAATCTTGGTAAATAAATACTAGAGGTCATAAGGAAGGTATGGAAGAAAACCACATGTCAAACGGATCGTTTTCCAATTTTATAAAAATGTTGGAATCGAAGTTAAACGCGAACGAACCCCTAAAAACCCGCTTGGTTATAACTTTGGTAAAACACTTAAAAAATGAACGATAAAACTCGAGGTATAATCTTGGTTCGTAATTGATCGACTTTAGAACTTATACGACTTAAGTATATACCAAGTGTGGGTATGATGACATGTCTTAATAACGAACGAATGTCGGATCATATCGGTGATAAAAAGAGTTACACTAAAAGGTGTATAACGAGATAATTCGAAAACGTGTTTCGACTTAAGTGAAGTTTATGCTTAGACTTTTTAAAACGTGTTAAGTGGTTAATCTCGAAAGTTCTGATTGTTTATAGATCATCGAGCAGACCCAGGACACGCTATCTCCACCCACACCCGATTACCAGGCAAGTATTCAAAACTTTAAACCTGTTGTTGTGATAATATATATGTGATTGCCATTTTACATATGCCATAGCATGCATGCCTATTGTCAAATTATATTATGATACCTGTTCCCTGAATTGATATTGGCTTATAGACTAGATACGTATTATCAGTTATAAGCCGGATTGTTTTGGTAAGACCCTTAGCGAAGGGCATATGATATTCATTCTTAAATATAGACCGGGAGTCGGTATTTTGAGATATAGATAGTCGTGGAAACCCGGAGGGATTCCAACGGCAGATTACTATTTATCTTGAGGAATGTTATTATTAAACATTATTTATATTTCCATAAAGTATCAATTACTTGGAAATCTTTCGAGGAATGTTACTCGAGTATTCTCTCAGTCGAGATATATTAAATGAATGTTAGTTTCGAATATTCACTTAGAGTTGATTATTTAATGAATATTATTTTGATATTCATTGGAATTTCATTTATTAAATGAATATTACTTTCGAATATTCATTTAAGGTTTTACGTACTTGATGAATATTATTTTAAAATATTCATTGGAAGTTATATTTACTTAAGTGATATTATTTTGAATATTCCTTTAAAGTTTTGATTACTAAATGAATATTATTTGGATATTCATTTGGAAGATTATTTATTAAATGAATATTATTTTCAAATATTCATTTAAGGATTGACTTATTTATTGAATATTATTTTAAATATTTATTGGAGTTTAATTATTTAATGAATATTATTTCGAATATTCATTTAAGGAGGGATTTATTTAGTAAATAATTCCATATATTCATTCGAGGATTCCTTACGAGCAATATTATGATTTAATAATATTCCGTAATTATTATTGAGTTAATAAATATTCTTGGAATATTTATTTAATTCTTTTAAATTCTTTTCAAAATGATTTAATTAGTCGGAGATTATCTGTCACCTCCAGATATTATGTAAAATATTTCGGAGTCTTTGTACGACTATTTTATCAAGGAAAGGTTCCCAACTCTTTATTTTTCGTTTAAATCTATCTTAAAAGGATTTAAATGCTCGCTCAAACTTCCATATTATAGGGGAACCTACTTGAGCAATGTTATTTATCTTGTTGACTTCCCGGTCATAAATCTTGTAAAACTATTCGTTTCACTCGCAACTTGGTTGCTGTTTATCAATTGAATCTGTGAGTAACCTTCTCATCATTCGAGGGATAAGATTATTGGAACAAGATGGTATCCTCTAACAAGCAGCAGCTTGAGAGATATGATGTTGTATTTTCCTTTCCAACTAGATACGACTACTTTGTAGAG
Organism: Saposhnikovia divaricata; assembly: GCA_036435485.1. Taxonomy (NCBI): domain Eukaryota; kingdom Viridiplantae; phylum Streptophyta; class Magnoliopsida; order Apiales; family Apiaceae; genus Saposhnikovia; species Saposhnikovia divaricata. Next base: position 58,537,542 of record CM071595.1, on the reverse strand, counting down.
TCTTATCAACAAGTATTATACTTGAGGAAAGGGGGACGAACTTTGCGTTCAGAGTCATGAATTTCTTTTCGAACTTGGAGTCGTGTAAGAGGCCGAGTAGCGCCGGTCCATCCCCTTTGGCCCAACCGTTGGCCGGAGAGAGCTAGTAGGGCGGTAGACAAGTAAAGCCGTCAGTTCTTCCTTCTACCGATAGTAAATCTAAATTGAGCTGTACAATCTGCGACTGATTATCGTAAGATTGGCGGTGGGCGCGGTGAATACTCCAGCATAAGTTCATCATTCAAATTCATTTATTTTCTGCAACATTGTTATTGTTGGTAGTATTGGAAAAGTATTCATAATTGGAATTGCAATATTTTCCTGCAAGTTCCTCTTTTATGATAAATGGTAATATCTAGCTTATTTTCGACATAGCAGATATTCCCACATATATTTACATTTTCAGTTACCTTGTAACTTCATCGTTCATATTATACTGGCATCATTTCCGTAAATGCATGGCATATGGTTTGAAAGATACTTTTGAACTATTATATATTATCGTTCAGTTAAATATTATTGTTGGTAGCCTATTGCTCACCCTTGCTTTATTATTATATCACAACAACAGCTAGACCAGATGACTCGCACAAGGCGCACTCGACGCTGGCGGGGACAATGAGACTACCAGAGCAGAAGAGAAAGCTATTGGTAGGATAGATTCATTCTTTTAGTACCAAATATATGGGCTGGTATGACTTATATTAATGGATGGCAAAGAGTATGTATTCACATTGTAATTCTTTTTGGATTGTAAGAACTCATAATGTGCTTATTATAATTTGGTAGTTACTCTGATTTCATCTCTGGGACTATAACGGGTGTGTTTTATGTAGTTGTTTTGGGTCACAAGGTTGTAATTTAATATTTATGTTGAGTTTGTGGACGGGAATTGAGACCGTAGCGACCAGATCCCTGACCCCGGATCTGGGGGTGTTACAAATTTGTTTCTGAAAACCTACTTTGTGTCGACAACTGACTTCCCTTTTGGTCTAGGGACTAGCTTCCATACATTATTTCTCTCAAATTGGTTAAGCTGTTCTTGCATAGCTATCACCCAATCAGAATCCAACAATGCTTCATCATTTGTCTTTGGCTCAATTTAAGATAGGAAACAGGAAAACATGCTGTCAGCAGAAACATTTCTCCTTGTTCTTACACCAGTAGTGGGATCACAAATAATTAAATTACTTGATCTGCTTGACTAGTTCCTCCTTGAGAGGTTGATTCTCCATCAGTATATTCATGGTCTTGAAATTGAGATGGGAGAGTTTCTTGTGCCAAAGCATACTGTCACCAATTGTTGCCTTACTGAAAAACAGTAAACCTTGTCTTTCTTAGCAGAGTTTCGATCTGCAACAAAGAAGCTTCCTTTCCTGACTCCTTTCAAATAAAGGCTTCCATTCTTCTTGTGATAGATGTTGCAAACCATCATATCAAAATCAACCTTAAATCCCCTGTCACTGAATTGGCTGACACTGAGTAGGTTGTGCTTCAATCCATCTACAAGAGCAATATCTTCAATGACAACATTTCCAATTTCCAGACAGCCATATCCCACTGTGTAACCTTTGATGTTGTCTCCAAAAGTTATGATTGGGCCAGTTTTCTTAACATAATGTGATAGCAGGGCTTTATCACCTGTCACGTGTCTAGAACATCCATTGTCGATGATCCACATGACCTGTTTCTCTTTCTTGCGCTGCAAAATATATGATATTTAATTTGCATCTGGTACCCAATCCTTGTTGGGTCCTGCAGTTACAGTATCACATTTTATATCATCGTTAATCACATTTGAATCAACACTTGGATCATCCTGTTTGACTTCTTTTGCTACCCACTCAGTTATAGAATAAGACTTAGTCTTTTTCTTAGTGGACACTACCTTTTTACCAACATTGGAAGGCTCAGAAGTCTCAACAGTTTGCATATAGGAACATTTTTCAGTAGACAGAATAGGCAGATTAAAACAAGTACTCATGGTAGTGATTTTGCATGGCATGCAGTCAATGTTACTACAAACATTCATTGTTCTTTGCATAATAGGAGTTCTATGTAAGTTACCTTTAACCTTGGTTGCATTAACCTTGTTCTCATTAGGTTTCTTACAAACATGTGTTAGTGTTGGGAGGAGCCACAATTATTGCAAGGCTTCCTAGGAGCATTCTTGACATAAGCATAGCCATTTTTCCTATCAATTCCTAACTTACCATTCCTATTCTTAGACTTGTAAGCATCTATGTTGACAGTATGTCCTGAAGTTGCTGTCGAGTTACCCTTGACAATACCTTTCATACCTGCTGTCTTGATAGTAGATTTGGAAGTTGCTGTCCTAGGTACTCTTTTGACTCTTTGAAAGTTTCTGTCTTATCCTTGTTGGCAGCTTCTTTAGAACATTCTATCTAATTTCTTGGTAAAGTTTCTGTCATGGGGATCTTGAAAGTATCTTTCCCTTCAGTAGATGTGCTATAAATACACTCATCTTCATCACGAAGTTCTTGTTTGATGAGCAAGGAATTCTCATCAAAATTAGCTTGAACAGTTTTGAAAATAGGTTTACAAACTCCCTTGAGAATATGAGGTTTGACAGCATCACCATCTGAACAATCATCAATCACAGCTGCCTTTCTAGGCCTCCTACCATAGTTGAAACCTATTCCAACCTTTTGGTTCTCAGTGTGATTCTCATGATATTCCTGAACTAACTTAAAAGAATTTCTAAAGGCCTTAAGCTTAAATTCATTTTCAGCAATTTGATTTCTTAGGAATTCTTCTATCTCCTTAGCACAGATAACATCATTTTTCAGTCTTTCATTTTCTTGAGCTAGTGAATCTAATGGACTGGTTTTAAGCAAGAGCATTTCATTCTCAGATTTTAGTGTTTCATTCTATTTAGTTAACTTAACAATTTCTTCATTAGCAGCAGATAAACTAACATGAATGTTAAACATCTCAGCACTTAATTCTTCATTAGTTTGCTTATACTCAGTTTTAGACATATCAAGTAAAATGAGAGATGGTGCCTGATTTGAGGAGCTTGATGCTTCATCATCAGATCTATCCATGAGAGCTAGATTTACAAACTCTTCTTCTTCCTCATCATCAGAACCATCCCAGCATTTTCCTTCAGCCACATAGGCTATTTCTTGATTTCTTTTAAACTGACTTCCAGATCCTTTCTCCATTCTTTGATTCTGTTTTGGCCTTCTGCACTCTATGGCAAAATGACCTAGCTCATTGCAGTTGTAACATCTGAACTTTGACCTATCCACCATCCCTGTCTTGTATCCTCCTCTTGTGGCACCACCAGCAGCCTTTGAAGAGTTTCCTTTGTTGAACTTAGATGTCTGACCCTGTGGCTTATATGGCTTATCTCTTCTGAACTTTATATTCTTGAATCTTTTATCCATATATGCCATGGTTGGATTATCCATGCTTTCAATCTCTTCTAATGAATAGAAGTCTTCATCTTCAACATCCTTGAGCTGTAGAACCACTTTTTCCTCATCATCCAACACCTCCTCAATCTTCAGAGATGGTACTTGTGTTGGTTGTGATCTTTGTAACGATTCACTTGGCAGAGAGACAAGTGGCTCATGAGCTACAAGGGCACCAAACATGTTTTCCATCTTTCCTTTGGCTCCAGTTTGAATAGCTCTCTTTTGAAAGAGTTTAAGTTCATATGACTTAAGTACACCATAAAGAGTCTCAAGAGAAACATCATTCAAGTTTCTCCCTTCTCTTATTGCAGTGATTTTGTGCTCAAGGTGCTCAGGAAGAGTGAGCAGAAACTTGACATTAATCTCCTTTTTGTCATAGAACTTTCCATGAATTTGTAACTCAGCTATTAGCTTACTGAATCTTTCAAACATGTGAGTGAGCTCTTCACCAGGCTTAGCCATAAAGGCTTCATATTGTGACACAAGAATTTGTCTTTTATTTTCTCTGACCTCTTCACTTCCTTCACACAGCAACTCTATCTTGTTCCACATCTCTTTAGCAGATGAGCATCCCATAACATTTCCACACATGGCTTTGTCCAAGGTAAGACAGTCAAGCAAGATGAGTTGTAAGTAGTCATCCAAGGCTACCTTTTTTTTTCTCAGACTCTGTGCATTCTGAGGGTTTATTAGCAACCCAGTGAGCTGGAATTACTTCACCATTGACAGTGGCAGCAGCTACTTCTTTCTTAGGAATGAAGGGGCCATTATCAAGGATTCCCAAGTACAGTGGATGTGTAGCTTTGATAAATAACAAGATCTTTCTTTTCCAAAAGTTGTAGTTCTCTTTATCAAATACTGGAATCTTGATACCACTTGATTTCTGTATACTCGTCATGATCTCAGATTAGTATATCAATCTGCTCGCTTTGATACCAGTTGTTGGTCCCGGAGTATTACAGAAGGGGGGGTTGAATGCAATACTGATAAATTCAAATCTTTACTTCAACAACAATAATAAAGATTCTAATCTATCAGTATACGAAATACAAAAACAAGTGATAGCTCAAGTTATTCTCATAAAATAAATGTTTTATTTATTTTGCGAAGTGTTGCTACAACCTTGAGAAAAAGTGTTTTCTCAAGCTTCGGTTTCTTGAGTGATTACAATGAAAATGAATTCACGAATACTTAGAAAGAATGAGAGATGATTCTCTATGTAGACTAATTTGCTCTAACATCTCTATCACAAGGGTTGTGGAGCTGTTGTCATTTTTAAGTGGCAGCTCCTTTCAATTTGCACACCCATTTGACTTTCCTAAATTGCTATACAAACAGAGTTATCATAATATGTAAAGCAACCTAGATTCTTTCTAATTCAAGCTAATACAATTCTAGTAGATGTAGATTTGTCATACTCTTGAATTGACGAGCTTTGTCTTGTGATCTCTCAAGCTTCTGTCGTAATCGTGCAGGTCTGCTACAATCTTTGACAAGTTGCAGCAAATATGTTTCTTGAACATCTAAACTGTTACGGGTTTGAATGAGATAAATCCCAAATTCAAATAATTCAGTGAGAAAGTAACTTTAACCGCCAAGTCTGCTGTCAAGAGAATGTTCCTCGGTTGACAGTGTGAATCCCCGCCAATGTTGCTGTCAAACTGTGAGAATGTTGCTGTCTCATGCTTCCTCCAATGTTGCTGTCAGATGGAGTCTGTTGTCGTGACTTGCAACATGCTGTCTTCTTGTAACCTTACTATCAATACTTGTGACAGTAACATTTATTCTTGCTGTCGAACTGATGTAATCTTGAGGCTTGAACTATTGAATGAACTTCTTCCAAGATACATACTTATTGAGAGATGGCTAGCAAGGGAGAAAGAAATTGAGAGACTGGAGATTGAAGCAGAAAAGCTAAGGGCAAAGAGATTGTGTAGAGTTCAGTTTAACCCCTATGTGGTGAAGTATAGGAGGAGAAATGGGGATCAGGTCCACATCAGAATGAATCTACTCAACCACTATCCTGCAAACATTCTGAAACCAGTACTTGAAGATTTCAAAGACTCAATTTTGCTTGAAGAATTGGATGCTATGGCAGAAATAATAAAAGCTATGGATGAGAATACAAGGAAGGAGAAAGAAAGAAGACAGAAAGCATATGATGATTTGCAAGCCAAAGCTATGGAAAGGGAAACAAATGACAATGGCTAGTACTTTATCATAGGCTGTAAGATTACTCACCCTGTAGTTCTATCCACATTGCTAATTAAAATTCATACATGTACTGTCAAGTTTTATCTTTATGTATGTTAGGCTTGTTATCAGACATGAAATTGTGACTAAGGGTCTTACTCACAATTTGGGGGAGATTGTTAGTCACAGAGGCATGCCTGAATACATCTAATAACAAGCCTAAGTATGTGTAATGCTATGCATTACCTACATGACCTCTTAACTGAGGGAACCTCTAGTTGTAGAGTTTCTATTTGTTATGTACTTGTAATAGGCATCAAATTCTAGTTGTGTAACTATACTTATAAAGTCAAGAATAATGCTTGAAAGAAGTTCCAAGGTTCATGCCTCAAGCAAGGCGATAAAGAATCCCAAATAATCACAGTTGGGATTTGAAGAAATGAAGAATTTGCCTAAGTACCAATTCGAGAAGTACATTTATCTATTCGAGAAGTCTAGCATTCGAGAAGTCAGAGATTCGATATCTCAGAAAACACTATTCGATATCTCTGAATACACTGTTCGATATCTCATTCGATATCTCAGAGATTCAATATGTCTATTACTCTATTCGAGAACTCATGGAGTAACAAGTCAAAGCATCATTCGAGTTCTCTAAGAGTCAACAAGTCAATGCTCTATTCGATATCTCAAGGACTAAAGAAGCTATTCGACATCTCAAGGATTCGATATGTCAAAATGCTCGATTCGATATCTCAAGGAGTCCCAGAGAAAAGAGCTATTCGAGAAGTGATTCGATATGTCAATATAATACTATTCGAGAACTCAGAGTTATCGATTAAGTCAATTCGAGTTCTCGAATCAATCACTTAGCCACTTCTCGAATACATTCTTGGAGACAAAATACTGAAGAATTGTACAAGTCAAAAACCTGCAACAAGCCAAGACGCTTTATTTGACTATGTACTATAAAGCACATTGGAAAGCCTACAAAGAAGCTTGGAGAGATAAGACAAAGGGACAAAGAGCTAAAGAAGTGGATCTGAATAGGCTTTGCAAAGTCAAATCTGTAGCCGTTTGGACTCTTACTCAAATGAGATAGACATACTGGAAAGTAGTTTGTTTTACCTACCTTATTTGTAGTAAGTAGGTGTTTCCATGTCTATAAGGATAAAGCCTCACTTCCTTAGCAGATAAGTTTTTAGAGATAAGATCAGAAGAAATATCTCTCTGAGAAAAACGAAGCTGAGAATACTATCATTTGTATTCACAGATTGTAGCAAAATCTTTATCTAATAAAATATTAGATTAAAGTGATATTGTGTTGTGTTTGTCTTTGTTATCTGCAATTACATATCTCACATACTCAACACATATCTTGTTGCAAAGAATCAAGAATAAAGAAAAGTTCAAGAATCCATTCACCCCCCCTCTGTATTCTTTTACTGTATTCAATACTCAACAAGTGGTATCAGAGCAGGCTGTTTAATCTAAACAGAAAACGATCATGAGTTCGAATACACCAAAGACTACAGGTACGGTGAAGGTCCCTAATTTCGATAACGAGAATTACAACCTCTGGAAAATAAAAATGCTGTTGTTCATCAAAGCTGCCAATCCTCTCTACCCTGACATCCTCAAGAATGGTCCATTTGTACCACAACAAGAAATTGCTGAATCTACAGTGGGCACAATAGTCATTCCTAGATCATATGTTGCAAAAGAGCCATCCAAATGGACGGACTCAGAGAAGGAAAAGGTTGCCCTAGACAGTCATCTCATGTTGCTGATCATAAACTCCATGGATATGTCGATGTTTGCCAACATAGCATCATGCACATCAGCCAAGGACATGTGGAACCACATCGAGGTGTTATGTGAAGGGACAGAGGAGGTAAGAGAGAATAGGAAACAGATACTGGTCACACAGTATGAGGCTTTCATGGCACAGTCCAAAGAAAGTATTAATGATATGTTTGAGAGATTTCACAAGCTGGTGACTGAGCTTCAAATGAATGGGAAGGTTTACAGCACTAAGGAATTAAACATGAAGTTTCTACTATCTGCACCAAATCATCTAGAGCAAAGGGTCATATCTCTAAGAGAAAGAGATTTGAACAAAGTCACATATGATGTGCTCTATGGGGTTTTAAAGACTCATGAGCTTGAGTTGCTTCAGAAGAGGGCTATCCAAGCCAACCAAGGCAGAATGATAAACACATCCTGTGCCTTGATTGTCAACAAAGCCGTTTAAGACCTGGAAGCATCTGCAAGTCAACTGAGAATAGAAGAGATAGTAGATGATGAAGAAACTGAAGAAGAAGTGACTGAACCTGTTGATGAAAAGGAAGAAGATGAGTTCTATACTCTTGAAGAGTTGGATGCCATGGAAAACACTTCATATGCTTTTATGGCTAGAAAATTCCCAAACATCAGATTTAAGAGGAATCAGCCCTTCAAGTCTAGATCTCAAAATCATTCATTCAACAAGAGCAAGGCACCTGTGAAAGCAAAAAAAACAAATTCAAAACCAGCTATGTGGATAGGTCATCTGTGAGATGCTATAGATGCAATGACCTAGGGCATTTTGCCAGTGAATGCAAGAAGCCTAAAAAGAAGGATAAGGAGTTTCTTGAGCTTGAAGCTAAGTATGAGGCTCTGCTAAAGAAGCATACACCAGGTAAGGCCTACATAGCTGAAGGGAAGTGTTGGGATGATTCTGATAGTGATGGAGAAGAACAAGAATTCTGCAACTATGCCTTGACGGCCAACTCCAAGGAAGAACCATCTGAATCAGACTCTCAAGTACCATCCCTCACTACTATAGACATGTCTGTTTCTGAATACAAATCTATGGTTGAACAACTATCTGTTGAGATGTTTAATATTCATACTAGTATGACTGCTGCTAATGAAGAAATTGCTAAACTGTCTACTAAGAATGAACTGTTGAACAAAAGAAATGAGGAACTAGAACTAACTGCTATGCAAGTAGAAAACCTTAAACAAGAAATCGAATATCTAAAGAATAAGGTTCTATGTGCTAGTCAAGTTGAGAAAGCTCTTAGGGATGAACTAGCTGAAAATGAATTCAAATTGAAAACATTTAAGAATTCCTCTAGTCTATTGTAGTCCTACCATGAGAAAAATCTAGCTAGACCTAAGGCTGCTATTGGACTTGATTATGACACTCTCAAACAGAGGAAAGGCTATGCAGTCATTGAAGATGACATTGTTGTTCAAGAAGAAGTGCCTCAGGTTTTGAAAAAGGCTGAGACCCCAATATTTAAAACACCAACACTTGAGATTGATGAGGATGCCTTACTCATTAAGCAAATGTTGGATGATGAAGATAAAGCACAATCAAATGAACAACAAGCATCCTCTAAGAGTGAGAATGTCAAAACCAAAGCCAAGGAGCCAGTAGGAGGTAGACCTAGACTTGAGAAATTTGTGAAGTTTTTTTCAGCTGGGAATAATGAGTTTGAGAAGAAAGTGGCTAAAAAGAAACAAAACATGAACGGAAAATTAGGGATTAACAAGGACAACAATTATGCTTATGTGCCAAATGCCCCTAGGAAAGTTTGTCAAAATTGTTTTAGCACTAATCATTTAACTCATGCATGCAAGAAACCATCTGGTACTGTTGCTAAACCATTCTATGATTGCTCTGTGCATTTAAGACATAGAGACTCTCCTTTCTGTGATAAATTTGATTGTATGCCATGTAACATGAATGTAATGACTAGTTGCTTTAATTTAAGAAGACAATTCATGGAAGGTTGCATCAGTCACAATGTTCACACACACTACACAAGAACAAAGTCTTCAAGTCCTCCTAAAGTTAGGAAGGTGACTCTGTCACCTAAGTCTAAGAACCCTGATTCTAAGACTTCTAACAGTGACAAGAAGACTAACATCAAGAAAATTGATAAGCATGCTGTTTATGATAAAACTGTTGCTAAGCCACATGGACCCAAACTTGTTTGGGTACCAAAGGAGAAGTAATACCTTTGTGTTTGCAGGGCAAAGAAAGTGAAAGGAAGGTCATGTGGATTTTGGACAGTGGATGCTCAAACCATATGACTGGTGATATGGCCCTGCTATCACAGTATGAGGAGAAGGCTGGCCCAATGGTTGCTTTTGGAGATGACAACATTGGCAACACACTGGGATATGGCAAGTTGGAAATTGGAAATGTCATCATTGAAAATGTAGCGCTGGTCAAGGGACTCAAGCACAATCTACTGAGTGTTGGTCAATTTACTGACAGAGGCTTCAAAGTGAATTTTGACAAAGATGAATGTTTGATCACCCACAAGAAGACTGGTGACTTTGCTCTATCTGGAGTAAGGAAAGGAAGCCTGTTTGTAGCCAATATGAACTCTGCAAACAAGGACAAAATTTGTTGCTTTTACTCAAAAGCATCAAATGAAGATAGTTGGCTGTGGCATAAGAAGCTATCACACTTGAACTTCAAAGGCATTAATTCTCTAGTCAAAAGGGAGTTAGTGAGAGGCATGCCCACACTTGAATTCTGTCAAGAAGGAGTGTGTGAGGCTTGTCAAAAGGGAAAAATGAAAAGATCAAGCCACAAGTCAAAGACAATGACCTCAAATACCAAGCCCCTACAACTAATTCATATGGACTTGTTTGGGCCTGTCAATATTATGTCACTAGGAAGGAAAAAGTATGCTCTGGTGATGGTTGATGATTTCACAAGGTATACATGGGTAGAATTTCTGGCATCAAAGGATGAGGCTCCACAAGTAATCATTGAGCATATAAAGAAAATTGATAAGGAAACAAAGGCCAACAATGCAAGTGTGATTGCATTAAGAAGTGATAATGGAACAGAGTTCAGAAATGCCATGCTTGAAGCATTCTGCAAAGAGAATGGTATTTCTCAACAATTCTCAGCTCCAAGGACTCCACAACAAAATGGAGTTGTTGAAAGAAAGAATAGAACTCTGATTGAGGCTGCTAGAACAATGTTACTTGATGCAAAAATGCCTACATGTTTTTAGGCTGAGGCTATGAGCACTGCATGCTATATCCAAAACAGAACCCTCATCAACAAAAACACTGGAAATACACCTTACAACTTGATGACTGGAAAGAAGCCCACTCTAAAGTATGTTCATAATTTTGGAAGCAAATGCTTTGTGTTAAAAGACAATTCAGAATATGTTGGAAAGTTTGATGCAAAAGCATTTGAAGGAATTTTTCTGGGCTACTCTATGGAAAGAATTGCATACAAAGTTTATGTCATCACTCAAAAGAAAGTTATGGAAAGCACAGATGTGACATTTGATGACAGCGAACTACCTGGATTAGAAGAAGCCAATGATGAAGATAAAGATCCTTTGAAGTTTGAAAATCTAGATGATTCTGATGAGGAGATTGAAACTGAATTTGAGCCCACAATCCAACAAACTCAAGTGAATGAAGAACCTGTGTCAACCAACAATGAAGAAACAAGCATCCAAGACACACTTGTGATTAGTGGCAACTTCACAGGGGGAGGAAATGTAAATGATCATGATCTGGATGATGAAGCAACATCAAGGCTGAGAAATCAATCTGAACATACAAGGAAATGGGATAGATCACATACTGCAGATCAGATAATTGGAGATCCAAATACAGGAGTGAGGACAAGGAGAGCAACTCTAAATGAATGTCTCTATGTCTATCCCAAGTTGAGCCTAAGAAACTTGATGATGCATTGTTGGATCCTGATTGGATAATTGCTATGCAAGAGGAGCTAAACCAATTTGAAAGAAGCAAAGTATAGGAACTTGTGTCTGCACCAAAGGATAGAACCATTGTTGGGACAAAATGGGTTCTAAGGAATAAGATGGATGAAAATGGTGTAGTCATAAGAAACAAAGCAAGGTTGGTTGCAAAAGGATATTCTCAACAGGAAGGCATTGACTATGATGAGACTTTTGCCCCTGTTGCTAGACTAGAGGCCATCAGAATTTTCTTGGCATTTGCTGCACATTCTAATTTCAAGGTTTATCAAATGGATGTCAAGAGTGCATTTCTAAATGGGGAGTTGGAAGAAGAAGTATATGTGCAACAACCACCTGGCTCTGAGGATCCACAATTCCCTCACTTTGTCTGCAGATTGCTTAAAGCATTGTATGGACTTAAGCAAGCTCCTAGGGCATGGTATGACACATTATCACAATTTCTATTGGAGAATCAATTCACTAGAGGCACACTGGACAAGACACTGTTTTACAAGAAACATGGTGATGATATTATCTTAGTTCAAATCTATGTGGATGATATCATATTTGGCTCTACAAATGAGAAGCTGTGTGAGAAATTCTCTAAGCTCATGCAGAGCAGATATGAGATGAGTATGATGGGAGAATTAACATTCTTTCTTGGGCTGCAAGTGAGTCAAAGGAAGGATGGCATTTTTATAAATCAAACCAAATACATCAAGGAACTATTGAAGAAATTTGACTTAGAAGAATGCTCACCTGCAAAGACACCCATGGCCACTGCCACCAAGTTAGATGAAGATGTTAAGGGCAAGAAGGTAGATATCTCAATCTATAGAGGCATGGTTGGTTCTCTACTCTACCTCACTGCTAGTAGGCCAGACATCATGTTTGCAACATGCTTGTGTGCAAGGTTTCAATCAAATCCAAAGGAATCACATATGATAGCAATAAAGAGGATTTTCAGATATCTGAAGGGTACACCAAACTTGGGGTTATGGTATCCTAAGGACACAGGGTTCAATCTGATTGGTTATTCTGATGCTGATTATGCTGGATGCAGAGTGGATAGGAAAAGCACCTCAGGTAGCTGCCAGTTTCTTGGACAAAGGTTAGTCTCTTGGTACAGCAAGAAACAACAATCTGTGTCAACTTCCACAGCTGAAGCTGAATACATAGCTGCTGGAAGTTGCTGTGCTCAAGTACTTTGGATCAGAAACCAACTTAGAGATTATGGACTTGTGTTGGAAAGAATTCCAATCATGTGTGACAACACAAGTGCAATCTCTATAGTTTCCAATCCTGTCAATCATTCTAGGACAAAGCACATTGACATCAGATATCACTTCATTAGGGAGCATGCAACTAATGGAACCATTGAGTTACATTATGTTCCCACAGAGAAACAACTAGCTGACATATTCACTAAGCCATTAGATGAATCCACCTTCACAAGGTTGGTTAGTGAGATTGGAATGCTGAATTCTTCAAATTCTGGCTAAGTGAATATATCAACTAGATTGTTGCAGCAGTAAATACTAACTTTATCAAATGCTCAATATTTTTGTAGTAAGTATTGGCTGGAGTATGATTTATAAATATTCCATAATGCTGCATATGTTGAAAATCATACATCTTTAGCTTGAAATTTCTGTGAAATTTTGAGAGAATCACTATTTAATTTGGTAGAATATTCTTCAGTGAATATTTCTGGTAAATTTTAAAAGATAGTGAAAATTGAATTTTATGAGTGAAAAGTATAGTTCGATAAGTCAGACTTCTCGAATGGTTCATTGTTTTGTCATGGCTCGAGTTCTCGAATATGCCTATCTAGAACCCTCTTGAGTTCTCGAATAGTGTCTTTTGGAGAAATCGAATAGCACACTCTGAGTTCTCGAATAGAGTATTTTAGTTCCCTAATGATGGAGTTCTCGAATACTGTATTTGAGTTATCGAATCATTTGAAAAGGCTGATTTCTCGCTGACACTTAATCGCTTTTTGGATTTATATTCAAAATTTCATTTCGCTCATAAAAACATATTTTATTTAGCTTAGAATTATTTTTTGAGTTAAATAACTGCCAGCTGTGAGTTACAAACTGCTTGAGATATCGAATAAGCCTTTCTTGACTTATCGAATAGTTGTTTTATATTTCTCAAATGATTGTCTTGTCGATACAAAACTTAGATCTAATCGACAACTCAAGTTAGTCATATATATACAATTTCACAACTGTTCAACTCATTTCGTTCGATTTCTCAAGCATCTAAACTCTTAAAACCTCTGAAAACCCTAACTTCGAATTTCTTCTTCAACCTTAATTCTCTTTTCTTCTCTACCCAAATGGCAAACACTCAACTCACCATACCATCCCAAACCAATTTCATCGCAATTACTAGTGATGTGGAAGCACCAAATGCAAATTTCAAGTACTTTGTTCGATGGTTGTCTGAATCTTACATCAAGGGTGCACTATCAGCCAACCCAACCCTGTACATAGACTTATTAGAACAATTCTAGAGGACAGCTATAGTGGAGGTCATCACCCTTGAGAATGCTATTACCTCATATGTTGTCTACTACAAGATTCAAGGCGTAGATATTACTATCACTACCGCAGACATGAATCAAGCCTTGGATTTGCAGCAAGAGGCATATGACTCCCTGGCCACAGATGCTGAGTTGGAAGAATTCTTTGAATTTATCAACTACTCAGAGGCTATTAAACTTGGAAAGCTGAATAGGAAGTACTTGAGAAAGGAATGGAGCTATGTTTTTGCTACACTCCTTCAGGTATTCACTGCCAGGAAATCGAGCTTTGATCAGATTAGTACACCTGTGCAGCAGCTTTCCTATGCCCTGGCTCATGGGAGAAAGATAGATGTTGGACATCTCATCATACAAGAGCTATATGGGAGACTTGGTAAGAATACAGCCAAGAGAGGTACTGAAATTTTCTTTCCCCGCTTTATTCAATCAGTACTTAATTTTAAAAATGCTTCATTGATTGAATTGCCTGGATTAGATAAAAGTAAAATAGGTTATCCTAGGTCCCTGACCAAACTTATTTTTGGTAACTTGGAGACTAGGAATGATGTGGATGTAAGGCTTAAGATAACTCCCCTCATGGAGGGTTTGTTTAGGTCTTACCCCCACAACATGCCAATATTTGAGTCTAAGTCTCAGTTAGCACAGCCTAAGCAAGAAGAACATGATGCTAACCCAAGGCTTGCTAACAAACCCTCTCAGACAAACACTCTACTAAACACAGAGCCAACTGCATCATCCTCTCAAAAGGGTGATGTTAGTAAAAAGAAGAGAAAACAGGTTGCTTCTGAACCTTTAACCATCTTAACTGAAGCAGCCTTGGCTGTAGAACTAGGTTTAGGAGGTGAGGAAACTTAGTCACCTATCATTAGCCTAAAGAAGAAGAAGAAATCTAAAACCACTTCTTTAGTCACCCAAATGGCTGAAGTTTTAAAATCAGGGGCACACAGCTCACTAGATGTATCCTCTCAACAGGGTGCATCTATAGAATCAAGCATCCTCCCCAATGCACCTATTTGTACAGAGTCAGCACATGGGAGTGATAAGGCTGGCACAACACTGAGTGGAGAGCACATCACAATTGAAACTCCCTCTATCTCTCAGGGGGAGTTGCCAAAATCTAATCTACAACACACTTCTCTTCCAGAATCTACCACTCATATTTCTTTAGAGCCTGCAACACAAGCAATTGAGGAGCAAGGCATTGATCATCAAGAATTCTTTACTCTTGATGAGCCAATGGATTCAAGTGACTTGGTGCATGATACCTTGCTCACCACCCAGGTACCACATTTAGATGGTCAGGGAATGCATGCTGGGGCATCTCCTAATGAGACCATCACAAACACAGAGGATTCACTAGTTTTAACTAGAGACTCTGTGCCTGTGTCAACTACTGTTGTAACTCATCCCACTCCTGTGGAGACAACAGTAGCAGAGTCTTTTCATCTGATTACAGAAGTTGCATCTGTAACTGAGGAGTCTAGCTTGCCTAGCTCTAGCTCTAACTATATGTCTCAATGGCTGAAGCCTGTGCAACATGACAGTGCTTCAGGATCAGGGTCTGTTCCACCACAATTGACGGTTGAAGCACTCCAAAGCTTAATTGTGGATCAGATCCCTGAGTTCACAAAGATTGCTCAACACCTTCTCACTGCAGAGATGCCCAATCCAGACTATGAAGCTATCCTCTTATGCCACAAAGATGATGTAGAAATACAGAAGGCTAAGATCATAGATGAAACTAAGAGGGATGGAAACATAGATGCTTGGCTTCAAGGAAAGAATGACATCTCTCTCTCAGAAGGTCTCCAGTACCTCAGAGAAGAATACATCACTTCACTAGGGTCCAATGCCAAATCTCTCACCCCTACTAATGTGTATGAAGCAGTGAATGACAGCTACAAGGGCATTCTGAAGGCTGCACACTACCTTGGCAAATGTCTAAAGACAGAAGTTAATGAAGTGTGTTCAGCCACAACCAAGGAGGTGCATGAGATAAAGAGGACTTTTGATCCCAAATTCCCTCAATTGGAGACTGTAGTCAAGGACATTCTAGCCTGTAAGCCTACCTGCACCAAGATGGACAATGGTTTGGCTATTCTCAAGGATGCTGTCACAGGCCTAGGGCACAAATTCCAAAATCTCACTGATCAGACAACCGAAGCCAATGCCATGCTCAGGACCCTCTTTGCAAATCAATATGGAGACAAGCTGGTCACTGAGGTCCCTGTGCATGAGCTGTCTAGGTTTGAAGTGCAGAGACTTAAAGAACAATCCCTGTCTAGCTTCAAATCTACTGCATTATTCAGTAAGGTAGATGCACTTGAAAAGGAGGTAGCTACTCTCACTCAGTCTAATGCTCATCTTACAGACAAGGTACAAACTCTGACTGAGCAGTTGAACACTCAAGCCACCACCACAGCTGATGTTCTTCTGCATCAACAATCAATGTTGTCTGCAATGATGAAGCACATGGGTCTCCCTCTACTTGAAGAATCTTCAACCCCAAAGGTCAATCCTACAGCCTCTATGCCTGACAACAAGCCTAAGGGGGAGAAGAGGACATCAAGGAACTCAAATACAAAGGGGGAGAAACCACCAGTAAAGGGCATCAAAATCATTGAAGGTGGTCATCAAAGAACTTCAAAATCTTTAACTCATGTGCCTGGCAAAGGAAAAGACAAAGTTGATGAGCCTCCTACTTCTCTGCCAGTTGTCACTGTACCAACTGTGCACATCACTACTTCCAGTGGTCAAAAGCAATCTATCACAACCACAGTGGTTGCAGGGAGTATGCCATCTGACAAACCTTCACTCTCCATATCTAAAAGTGCCAAGCCTGTAGAAGTGAAGGTGGTCACTGAGGCCAAGCTACAAGAAATTGCAAACTCAAATGTCTATCATGATGATGCATTCTTGGAGTTTTTGAAAGTCTCAAAAGAACAGGCTGATGACACTCAATTGTATCTAAGGAGCTTGAAGGATCAGATCGATTACTTCACTGTGGTACCTAGAAAAGTTGATAGCTCATGGCTCAAGGAAGTAATGATGGTAGCAAAATCCAGAATCTGGCATCTAACCTACAAAACTCTACAAGCCTTGAAACATTCAGAGATAGATGCGCTGATTGAGCTCATAGAGATGAGGAATGTAAATGAAAACAATAAGTCTGTATGATGACTTGAGGAATGGCAAACCTTCAAGGCTGCTAGAAGTGATTAAGAAGCCATGGACAATCATCTATCAGTCTGGAACCAGAGTTGAAGAAATTAAACAATTGGTCATTCCCAATGATCTCACTTCTCGAAATCACAGACTCATTATTGCCATCATTGATCTACTGCAAAAGAAGAAGGGGACAAGTACTGCTGAAGAGAAAGAGGCACTGCACATTCTCAGATCATACATTGCAACTGGTGTAATTCCAGAAATGGCCAAGCCAAGGAGGAATAAGGATGATGAAGATGAAGACAAGAGTGATGGGAGGAGAAGTCATCATAGGAGTGATAAGGGGGATGAGGACACTACGCCAAAAACGCTCATATGCAACGCCATGTTTACTGTTGCTTTAGGCCAAAAAAGCGTTGCATTATACCAAATGCAACACCAGGGGGCGTTGCATTCGAGACCGTCTCGTTTGACCCCATAATGCAACGCTTTTTGGCATCTAAAGTAACAGCAATAAGCGTTGCATCTGACATGTAATGCAACACCACAGCAAGTAAATGCAACACCAAAGAGGCGTTGCATTTGACATTATATAAAATTTCAATTCCACGTCACTAAGTGGGTCCCACTAGCTTGCCACGTCATCAATGGGTCCAGCTGGCATGCCACGTCAGCAACAGTCCAGTTGGCATGCCACGTCATCATTGGTCTAGGTGGCATGCCACGTCAGTGTGTGGGCCCCACTTGCCATGTCAGCATGTGGGGTCCACTTGCCATGTCAACAATGGGTCTGCCATGCCACGTCAGCTATGGGTCCCACATGCCATGTCAGTAGTGGGTCCCACATACCACGTCAGCACTGGGTCCCATGTGCCACGTCAGCACTGGGGCCCACAGCCAGGTAATGCAACGCTTTTATTTGCTTTTTAAAACACTAGAATCTTATCAAATGCAACACTATATTTACCAAATGCTAAATGTACCATGTTCAAGAAATACAACACTAAAAATGTCAAATGCAACGCTGTAATTAAAATTTGTGCAATATATAGTTTCATACATAAAGAAAGCCATTCAAAACATTCCAACATACATTCGAATCATCCTACTAGCCATCCAAATAGTTTACGTCTCATTCACACCATACATCCAAGTAATCCAACATCATACTAGTTATGTCTAAATTTCTAATTATACTTGGTTACAAACTTTTGAAAGTTAGTTTCTTTTTTTGATATGTGGTAAAAAAGAACAATAAGTTATCTTAATCTGCAAATGCTTCCTTTCCTGCAGCTGTGGCCTGATTGAAGATTTGCATGTCCGATGCAGCATAAGAACACTGCAACCGTTGCTTGAACTTAGGAATTAGACAAACTTTCTAAGACAACTGAACAAAGGAACAACTTCAGTGTAAGTCACATAGACATAGTCCCCGAGATTAAAATAGAAACTCGGAACTTACTAGACAGAGTAGTAAACACTAGTATTACCTGGCTCACTGAATTTTGCAGCGGTGACAAACTTTTAGCCGAGCTAGATGTGTTGATACAAGCCCCATAAGTTTGATTCCTTAACTCTGCATCCTTTTGAATTAACTAGCATCCCTTACAGTCATTGATTGTAGACATAGCAGCAGACAAGCCATTAGGTTTGACATTCATGCTTCTTGGATTTTTATACAATCAGGGAAAGACAATTATGTGTAAACAATGTGCAATCAGCTATTAACACAAAAAAAACAATTAATTGTACCCATACGTTGTTTCCCTGGTCATTCAGATTTGTACAGTTAGCTGCCAAGCTATTAGAGCGACAAGTGTTTTGGTGCATACTGTTGACTCTAGAGGGCTGAATAATCAATTGGTGTTTATTTCTTTAAGAGAATTCCACAGATATAGAGACTGTCAGAAATCAAAAGAAGCAGATTACCTTATTGCAGCGACATAATATAATAACCAAGGGGATTGCAGCGACATAAACGCCAAGCAGTCAAAATAGTCCCCTTGGCAACTCCACATTTTTTGTAAGCAATCATGGAATACACGCAACAAGTTGGAAGATATCGATAAGTTTTTGGCATCAATGGTGAGATTTCCCCTGCTCAATAGGCCATAATTCAATCAACATCATAATCAATAACTATAAAAATAAAACCACAAGAAACATCTAAGCAGCTGGTCTATATGCCTTTATGTCTTCTTTTTCAGTACCATCCACACTTTTGTCTAGAACAATTTTGTTAAGAAATATCTAAACAGGAAATAAGGTCAATGATGAGCAATAGATTTAGAATGCACTTCAAATTAAAAGATCCTCAAATAAGTGTAATTTGAATCATTTCCGAATTTCCGGATGTGAATCCACAAATATATGCTGGTGGCAGAAAAGAATACAAGTGCAACAAACATATGTTGGCAAAAGATTATAGTAATTGGATTGTGGATGAATGGCATTAAAGAAACCAATATTTCTTAAGATTTTTCAAGTGGATCATATATTTTCTAAAAAGAATGATAATACGCTTTCTGTGCATTATAAGAGCATTAAAGGCATGGTAGTTAAAAAGGCATGGTAGTTGCAAAGTATAAAAGATTACCTCATAGCACCAACAACGTGCAACATTTCGTATAGTGTAGCCACCTCCACCAAGCAAAAGTAGTGGCACATTAAAAGATCTCATGTATCTCACGCACTCTGCATGACCTTTAATTGATAGATTAAAGCATCCTAACCTGTCTCCAGATAGAGAGTCTGCACCGCACTGCAATATCACAGCACCTGGCCGGTAAACTTCCATGACCTTACCCATAATTGGTTTAAACAGAGACTGATAGCTTTCGTCATCAATTCCATCATCTAACGGCACATTAAGAGAGTAGTATTTTCCAGAAGCATGACCGATATCCCTTACATCCCCTGTTCCAGGAAAGTAATCTCCAAACTTATGGAACGAGACAGTCATGACCCTGTCAGTAGTGTAAAAGGCCTCCTCCACACCATCACCATGATGAATATCAATGTCGACATATAAAACACGCTGCAACACAAGTAATATGTATAAAGAGTCATTTATAGTACCATCAGAACTTAAAAAGGCAAACAAAATGGTGAACTGAATTGGCAAAAAGATAATTTAAAATCCAAGTAATCAACAAATATCAAAGTAATGCATTCAGAAAATCCATTCAATACTGATGTATATATTTTTCTAAGTCGGAGACATGATTATGACAGAAAGAAGATCCCAGTACACAAACCTCGTGGACTTTTAGTAGTTCCAGAATCGCCAACACTATGTCATTCACGTAGCAGAAACCAGAAGCTTCACATTTTTTTGCATGGTGAAGTCCACCAGCCCAGTTTATAGCGATATCACAATTTCCATAGTTTAGTTTCACAGCACCACCGACTGACCCCCCCTGCATAAGTTTGACAATAGGAATAAAGACCATCAAAGACAGGACAGTCTTCACCAACATTAAACCTTTTCAGCTGCCTTGCTTGATCTTGCTGTGTTTCGGGCGTAATGCCCCTCAAGAATGACACATAATCGTCAGCGTGAAACCTGCTAAGGTCCTTGTCTCTGGCTGGAATAGGCTTGAGAACGTGCATGTTTTGCAGTAAACCATAATGGGCCAAAAGAGCATGTGTCATACGAATTCTATGTGGCTTCATTCGGTGACCTTGCCCATAATAATAATTGCCAACCTCTGGATCATAAAAATAGATCACTTTCCTCTTCGCCCCATTAGGACCAGATGACAAAGAGTTGACACCAGTTTCCATCACCTAAAATAAGTAGTTCACAGAGTCAGGAAAGAAAATTCAATATAAAATAAAGCATTAAGTGTAGAACTACAACAAAATTCTTTAAATTCCTCATTCCTCTCTCTCTCTCTCTGAAAGCCTAAAATAGTAGAGAGATCAGGATTTATTTAACAAGACGAGCCTACAATTTAATGGGCACTCATTGGGGCTAGAGGGAGCCAGGTCACATGTTAGGAGCTCTTCTCGAATGGTGCCGGAGTCCCAAAAATGTAAAGTTCAATCTCATGGTTTAATGTGTACCACCTAATGTTCGAGGGGGTTAAGATAGGCGAAATAGCGCCCAACCACAAATTTCAATCAGTATTAGATATTCGACATAAGTTATAAGAGTTACTAATGTATTAAATTGATAATCAAATGCATCTGGCATACAAAACCAAGCAAAGATTACATCTTTCCCAAAGCAGTGTACATAAACTGATTAAACCCATGGCAAACAAACTAGCTAGACAGGATAGTTACCCGAACGAAAATCATGCTAATCAATTCGAATAATCTGTAAAACAAGCATTACAAGGTTGCAGCAATTTAGGTACTAAAAAAACCACAAACCATACAAGTTGTAATCAAATAAATTTGTTGGACTAATTAATTTCTAACAGTTACAAACATCCTCTAAGAACCCATTAAAATAAAGAAGATAACTTTCATGCTTTCAATATATATCATGCAAAGCATTCTATATCTATGTAAAGGTAAGAGAGAGAGAGAGAGAGAGAGAGAGAGAGAGAGAGAGAGAGAGAGAGAGAGAGAGAGATTATCTTGTGCATACGCCTCAAAGAGGAGAAAAGAGGGGAAAATCGCAGCAGAAGCCATAAATTAAAAACCCTAATTCAAGAAACTCATATCGGGGGTTTTGTTGTTTTTAAGATTCTAACAAAAAAATGAATTTGGTATTGTAATTAGAACAAGGATCTGAAATAGGTCGGTGTTAGATTTGAGAATTGGTAGGTTTGAAAGTGTGTGCGGATATAATGTGTATGTATATAATGTGTGTGTGTGTGTTACTGTGTTTTAATATGTAAGGAAAGAAGAGTATAAAGAGGGGGTGTTTTAATATGGTCTGGGTGTTCAAAATTGAGAGCGGGATGTGAAAAACAGAGGGCGGGATAATTAGCCGCCTAGTTAATTTCATTTTGTTTTTAATAAAAAAATTATTTTACTGATATATTTTTGTTAATATAATTAACTTTAGTTATTATACTTGTATAGAATATGAATAATACAGACTAGTTAGGTATTAACATTCGTATGCTTAGATTGTCGAAAAAATAATTTAAAAAAAAGAATCATCATTTGGAACATGACTAGTTATAAAAAAGTCTATTTTGACCGGTTTGATCGTTATAAAACCAAACCAAATACTCCTAGCAAATTTTTTAAAAATTTACCATATCACTAAATTCGTTAGATCTTAACATACGTACGTTTTGAACGTCGAAAAGATAATTTAAAAAAATAGATTCATCATTCGGGACAATACTAGTTAAAAGGAAAGTCTACTTTGACCGGTTTGACCGTTATAAAACCAAACTAAATACTTCTAGCAAAATTTTTAAACATTTACCACATCACTAAAATGGTTAGATCTTGGCATCCGTACGTTTAGAACGTCGAAAAAATAATTTAAAAAAATAGATTCATCTTTCGGGACAAGACTAGTTAAAAGGAAAGTCTACTTTGACCGGTTTGACCGTTATAAAACCAAACCAAATACTTCTAGCAATTTTTTTAAAAATTTACCACATCACTAAAATCGATAGATCTTGACATACGTACGTTTGGAACGTTGAAAAAATAATTTAAAAAAATAGATTCATCATTCGGGACAAGACTAGTTAAAAGGAAAGTTTACTTTAACCGATTTGACCGTTATAAAACCAATCCAAATACTTCTAGCAATTTTTTTAAAAATTTACCACATCACTAAAATCGTTAGATCTTAACATACGTACGTTTGGAACGTTGAAAAGATAATTTAAAAAAATAGATTCATCATTCGGGACAATACTAGTTAAAAGGAAAGTCTATTTTGACCTGTTTGACCGTTATAAAACCAAACCAAATACTTCTAGCAAACTTTTTAAACATTTACCACATCACTAAAATGGTTAGATCTTGGCATCCGTACGTTTAGAACGTCGAAAAAATAATTTAAAAAAATAGATTCATCTTTCGGGACAAGACTAGTTAAGAGGAAAGTCTACTTTGACCGGTTTGACCGTTATAAAACCAAACCAAATACTTCTAGCAATTTTTTTAAAAATTTACCACATCACTAAAATCGTTAGATCTTGACATACGTACGTTTGGAACGTCGAAAAAATAATTTAAAAAAATAGATTCATCATTCGGGATAAGACTAGTTAAAAGGAAAGTTTACTTTGACCGTTATAAAACCAAACAAAATACTTCTAGAATCTTTTTTAAAAATTTACCACATCACTGAAATCATTAGATCTTGTCATACGTATGTTTAGAACGTCGAAAAAATAATTTAAAAAAATAGATTCATCTTTCGGGACAAGACTAGTTAAAAGGAAAGTCTACTTTGACCGGTTTGACCGTTATAAAACCAATCCAAATACTTCTAGCAATTTTTTTAAAAATTTACCACATCACTAAAATCGTTAGATCTTGACATCCGTACGTTTGGAACGTCAAAAAAAATTATTAAAAAAAAATAGATTCATCTTTCGGGACAAGACTAGTTAAGAGGAAAGTCTACTTTGACCGGTTTGACCGTTATAAAACCAAACCAAATACTTCTAGCAATTTTTTTAAAAATTTACCACATCACTAAAATTGTTAGATCTTGACATACGTACGTTTGGAATGTCGAAAAAATAATTTTAAAACGGGACAAGACTAGTTAAAAGGAAAGTCTACTTTGACCGATTTGACCGTTATAAAACCAAACGAAATACTTCTAGAATTTTTTTTAAAAATTTACCACATCACTGAAATCATTAGATCTTGTCATACGTACATTTAGAACGTCGAAAAAATAATTAAAAAAAATAGATTCATCTTTCGGGACAAGACTAGTTAAAAGGAAAGTCTACTTTGACCGGTTTGACCGTTATAAAACCAATCCAAATACTTCTAGCAATTTTTTTAAAAATTTACCACATCACTAGAATCGTTATATCTTGACATCCGTACGATTGGAACGTCGAATTTTTTTTTTTAAAAAATAGTTTCATCATTCCAGTAAGAGAAGTAGTTAATGCAACACTTCAAAACAACAAATGCAACACTGTTGTCACCTAATGCAACGCTTCTGCCATGTCAGCGAATGCCACGTCAGCAACTGTGGGTCCCACATCTGCCACGTTAGCAATTGTGGGCCCCACACTTGCCACGTCAACATTTGTGAGCCTCCTGCCACGTCACCCTTGTGGGCCCCACACTACCACGTCACCCTAGTGGGTCCCACAACTACCACGTCATCATTTATTAAAATTAAAAAATAGCTAATGCAACGCTTTTAAACAGCAAATGCAACGCCTTTTTCACCTAATGCAATGCTTCTGCCACGTCAGCAAATGTGAGCCCCACATCTACCACGTCAGCAATTGTGGGCCCCACACTTGCCACGTCAGCATCTGTGGGCCTCCTGCCACGTCACCCTTGTGGGCCCCACACTGCCACGTCACCCAGGTGGGTCCCACAACTGCCACGTCAGCATTTATTAAAATTTAAAAATAGCTAATGCAACGCTTTTAAATAGCAAATGCAACGCCTTTTTCACCTAATGCAACGCTTCTGCCACGTCAGCAAATATGGGCCCCACATCTGCCGCGTCAGCAATTGTGGGCCCCACACTTGCCACGTCAGCAAATGCCACGTCAGCACGTGTGGGCCCCACTGCTGCCACATCAGCATTTTTTAAAATTAAAAAATATCTAATGCAATGTCAGCTGTTAGTGTTGCATTATGTGAAACACCGTGGATCAAATGCAACACTAATTATGTGTAATGCAACACCAGTTCAAGTTCTGTTTCATTAGAGCCAAAATTTCATACCTAACGAAACACTTTCAGTGAAACACTTTCTAAAAGCATTGCATATGAGCATTTATGGCGTAGTGGGATAAGAAGAAGAAGAAAGACAGCAAGGATAAGAAGGATGATGACCAAGGTAAAGTTTCTGAGAGGAAGAGTGGAAGACATCAAGCCTTAGGCACTGCTGACAGTAACCTCACCACTTCACAAGACTCTAAGTCTAGGGTGAATACTGTTAGTAGTGACCTACCAAAATCTACATCTATGGCTTCTGCAACTGTCTTGCCACCTCAAGAAGAGAAGAAGATTCAAGTCAAGAAACCATCTGTATATTTCAAAAAGCAAACTGCTAATGGAATACTACAATGGTCCACAAACAAAGGTCACATGCTACTGCCAGGCAACCATGTTAAAAGGATCAAATTCAAACAAGCTGCAAGGAAACCAAAGCTATCCAAATCAAGGACTCTGACAATCTATCCATGCTTAAAACTCCAACCACTAGATGAAGATTTTGATGAAGACCAACTGCAATTCTTACAAGCCCAAAGAATCTATCATGTTGCCATTGTTGATAACTGCCTTGAGATCAAATATACTGATGAAAGGGAGGAGAAATTCAAACAAGGAGGATGTCAACACTGGGGCAAGCTACATGACATAGAAAGAATCATTGCATTGTTGAGCTCAGAAGATAAAGTGGAAAGAGTATGGAAGCTGAAGCTAATTGATTTTGTGAAGATGAAGAGAGATCATGAGGAGAGAATCAGAAAAAAGTGTCTTGAGAAATGGCTAGCAAGGGAGAAAGAAATTGAGAGACTGGAGATTGAAGCAGAAAAGCTAAGGGCAAAGGGATTGTGTAGAGTTCAGTTTAACCCCTATGTGGTGAAGTATAGGAGGAGAAATGGGGATCAGGTCCACATCAGAATGAATCTACTCAACCACTATCCTACAAACATTTTGAAACCAGTACTTGAAGATTTCAAAGACTCAATTTTGCTTGACGAATTGGATGCTATGGCAGAAATAATAAAAGCTATGGATGAGAATACAAAGAAGGAGAAAGAAAGAAGATAGAAAGCATATGATGATTTGCAAGCCAAAGCTATGGAAAGGGAAACAAATAACAATGGCTAGTACTTCATCATAGGCTGTAAGATTACTCACCCTGTAGTTCTATCCACATTGCTAATCAAAATTCATACATGTACTATCAAGTTTTATCTTTATGTATGTTAGGCTTGTTATCAGACATGAAATTGTGACTAAGGGTCTTACTCACAATTTGGGGGAGATTGTTAGTCACAGAGGCATGCCTGAATACATCTAATAACAAGCCTAAGTATGTGTAATGCTATGCATTACCTACATGACCTCTTAACTGAGGGAACCTCTAGTTGTAGAGTTTCTATTTGTTATGTACTTGTAATAGGCATCAAATTCTAGTTGTGTAACTGTACTTATAAAGTCAAGAATAATGCTTGAAAGAAGTTCCAAGGTTCATGCCTCAAGCAAGGAGATAAAGACTGCCAAATAATCACAGTTGGGATTTGAATAAATGAAGAATTTGCCTAAGTACCAATTCGAGAAGTACATTTGTCTATTCGAGAAGTCTAGCATTCGAGAAGTCAGAGATTCGATATCTCAGAAGACACTATTCGATATCTCTGAATACACTGTTCGATATCTCATTCGATATCTCAGAGATTCGATATGTCTATTACTCTATTCGAGAACTCATGGAGTCAACAAGTCAAAGCATCATTTGAGTTCTCTAAGAGTCAACAAGTCAATGCTCTATTCGATATCTCAAGGACTAAAGAAGCTATTCGACATCTCAGGGATTCGATATGTCAAAATGCTCTATTCGATATCTCAAGGAGTCCCAGAGAAAAGAGCTATTCGAGAAGTGATTCGATATGTCAATATAACACTATTCGAGAACTCAGAGTTATCGATTAAGTCAATTCGAGTTCTCGAATCAATCACTTAGCCACTTCTCGAATACATTCTTGGAGACAAAATACTGAAGAATTGTACAAGTCAGAAACCTGCAACAAGCCAAGATGCTTTATTTGACTATGTACTATAAAGCACATTGGAAAGCCTACAAAGAAGCTTGGAGAGATAAGACAAAGGGACAAGGAGCTAAAGAAGTGGATCTGAACAGGCTTTGCAAAGTCAAATCTATAGCCGTTTGGACTCTTACTCAAATGAGATAGACATACTGGAAAGTAGTTTGTTTTACCTACCTTATTTTTAGTAAGTAGGTGTATCCATGTCTATAAGGATAAAGCCTCACTTCCTTAGCAGATAAGTTTTTAGAGATAAGATCAGAAGAAATATCTCTCTGAGAAAAACGAAGCTGAGAATACTATCATTTGTATTCACAGATTGTAGCAAAATCTTTATCTAATAAAATATTAGATTAAAGTGATATTGTGTTGTGTTTGTCTTTGTTATCTGCACTTACATATCTCACATACTCAACACATATCTTGTTGCAAAGATTCAAGAACAAAGAAAAGTTCAAGAATCCATTCACCCCCCTCTGTATTCTTTTACTGTATTCAATACTCAACACAACTTAAGGCGGCTCCACCAAATATAAACACGTATCCCGAAGTCGATTTTCCATCATCTTTATCACCTCCAAGATCTGAATCGAAATAACCAATACTTTCAGGCTTCTTTGCCTGATAGACCAATTTGTGGTGGAACGTACCCTTCAAATACTTCATTATCCTCTTCACAGCCTCCCAATGGGCTTAATTAGGATTGCTTTGGTTTCTACTTACTAGACTAACTGGATATGCCAAGTCAGGTAAAGTACACAACATTGCATACATCAAACTTCCGACTGCTTGCGCATATGATAACTGCATATTTTTGCATATTTTTATTACCTATTTATTGCTTGAACTCATATTTTAATAATTTATTTTGTTGCATTTCAGGAAATTCGTGAATAAATAAAGAAATGACAAAATAAAGAAATAAAGAGCAAGGAAGGGAAAAAGAGGAAGAAAAAGGACTTAAATGAAAAAAGGAAAAAGAATTAGGAGCTTGGTGGAAAAGAAATCTTTGAAGACATGTGGAAGGTGGAGATCATCCCAACACACTACATAAGTGTATAGCCAAGATCAACTCTTCAAAGCTTAAGGGGGAAGGAAACAAATAGATGGCTAGGATTTCACCACCACACACCACAAATGTATGGTGGGGATTTACCCAACACCCCCTTAACCCTAATTCTTATCCTATAAATACCCCCTCACCCCCTTGTAATCAAAAACTTAGATTTTAGGGTAGCTTTAATTTTTTTTTTTTTAGTTTCAAATCTTGTAAACAATCTTTTTAATTTTAATGCAATTTCATTTCCTTTAATTTCTCGTCTTGTTCTTTCGTTTATGTTTGCCTTATTTTCGTTATTTTCGTAAATCCAATTAGTGGACAAAGTAGCGAAAAGCTAACCACTATGGGTTGAAAGTAACGATTTTTAATTTCTTGTTCTTAGTTATAATTTTGAATTTTGCCCCTTTAAATTTCTATTTTATTGTGGGCCATTTATTTTAAATCATCGTTGTAGCTTAATTTTTACTTCGTAATTAATTTCGTTATTTTCACTTTAAAAAAAATAATAAAAAAAAATTAGCCTACCAGTTTTTATGTTTTTTTATTCGAAGCTTAAAACCCAGTCTTCCCTGTCTTTTCTTCTATTCATATTCACGAATACAAACCCAGCATTTTTATTCTGTTCTTATTTTCTGTCTTTTTCTCCTTCGATTAAAACTCCCCTCCTCTTCTTGGTTTCTTTCAATTTACCCAGCATATCTTCTTGCCTTCTTCTTCTTAATTTCCACTCCTTTTACTTTCGGTCAAAACCACACCCATACCCTTCTTATTTTCCCTTTTTTCTTCTTCGAGTAGAACGTGAGTCCCCTGTCTCCCTTCTCCTCTTTTTCTTTCGAACAACCCTATTGTTTTCTTGAGTCCTTTCGCTGCAGTCTACTACCCCCTTCCCCAGTTATGTTTTAAATCGCTGATTTATTGTGTAGTTCATATTCGGATTGTTTGCATAATAAATTAAGTTTGTTTTGAGTTGTTGTGTCCCGAGTGTTTTGTAATTACTTTTAGCTGAGTTTGATGTACTGAATACCGAGTAGAGTTTTTGATGATATTGTGGTTTTGTGGTTCTGTGTTTTTTTTGAGTTTTAATGCCGAGTGTGGTTTAATTGCAGAGTTAACTGTTGTTGCTGTGTATTTTACTTCGAATTCGTCGTTGAGTACCACCGAGTTCAGTTGCCGAGTCGACTCGGAGTCGCAGTTTGCTGAGTTTGGTTATATTATGTGCATTTCTTCATGTTTCGAAATTCTGTTTTGATGCTCTGATTAATTGTTTGCAGTTTTTGGTTTTAGTTTGTTAGTGATCACTGAGTTTGTAGTTGATTTTGTTCGTGTTTGTAGACAGATTCGAGTCCGCGAGTTCCATCTGCAATTGCTTTTAGGATCAAGTCGAGACTTTGTTTTCTTGCAGTTTTTGTTTTTTTCTTCTTTTCGATGTTTTGCTTGTTTTATTGTTGTTCTTGCTAATTTCTAAGTTTCTGGTTTTGTTTCTTGGTGAACGAGGCTGAGCTGTCTGAGTTATGAATTGAACATTACTTTTTATACAGCTTATCGGTAGTGTGACTAGTTTACAATTCATCACTTTTTATTAATACATTTTATTAATCAGTCCCTAAAAAAATGATTGTTAAAGTTTCTAGGTTTGGATTTGTTTAATTAATCTCGATTTTTGTAATATTGTTTCTGATTAGCTTTTGTTTAAAGCGTTCTTGGTTTAAGACTTCTGAGCTCATTTGTAGTTAAGTGTGTAACTGGCTCTCGTTTCTTGATTTGGGTACGAGGTATAGTACTTGTTTCTTTCTGTATGACGCAAGTGAAATTTTCCTTTGTAATGTGGTTTAGTGTGTAAAGTAATTGTGTATAGTACGTGAGTACGCTTTCTTAGAAAGTAATCTTGGTAATTATCTGTTATTGGTTTGAAATTAGTTGTTTTTTGTTAATCTATTGTAATGGCATGTCAAATTTTCATTAAAATTTTCTGTAAATAAAAAAAATAGTTAAATTCGAATTTCTACTTTTTAGAATAATTCTTAGAATAATTTAGTTTTAATTAGTTTAAAATAGAATCATTTAGTAATTAATTAAGGTAAAATCAAAATCTTTCAAAATCAACTTGTTCTAATTCGATTAAGTTGAAAAATTAAGTTTGCGAAAATGTTAGTCTCCGAGGATCGATACCTAAAGTATTTAAACGATTGAACCGTGCGCTTGTAGTTGAAATTGTCATTTATTTTAGCACAACAAGTTTTTGGCGCCGCTGCCGGGGACTAATTATTTTTCCCACCTTAGTTTTTAATTTTTCGGATTAGCTCTTTTCTCACCCTTTTTCTTGTTTGCATTTTTTTTCCGAAGAATTTGGAGGAAAATTCGGGAAACTTGGATTAAAGCGGAGGAATTTTCTCGGAATTTTGGAAGCTTTGCTTGGGTAAACCGTATCTCTCTCTTCTTTCAGTTTTTTTTCTTATTTAGAAAATCACAAAAAATCAAAAAATTGAAAAATCACAAACAAATTTGAATATTTAAAATCCAAAAAAATTAGTTGTAATTACATAATTGTTGCCTCATGCATTTAATCACTTAGGGCACATCATCTAGATTTTTATTTTCTCGTTTTTAATTTTTCTTACCTTATAATTGTGGTGATTGCTGGCGGGCCCAAGGTACGTTAAATTCTTTCTTTTCTTTAGTTAGAGCACGTAGTTAAGCATCCATAAATGTTTATAGTTTTTTTATACCTCTTTGTTTGTTGCATCATTTTGTAAATAATCTTAAGGGCAAAACCACTCTAAAGATAAAGGAAGAGATTTCATCACTCTTTCCTTGGCCCAAAAACAATAAATCCTTCATTTTGCATACCCTAGCCATTAATAAAATTAATTAGACGTTTGTCCCTAGGAATCTCGCGCTCATTTAGGAAGGTGCTTAAGAAACGAAGTAATCTTTAATTATTCCAATTTTTTGGTGTCTAGGAAAGCGAAAGCTGACCTGGCCAATTAAGGTTTTGGTATCTAGGCTGGTGTTTAGCCTCTTGGCAATGCTTGTACCTACCTGGCCAAGCCGATTCGAATAATTATTGATTTACTTAGTTTTTGGTAGCCCTTAAAGTTAGGAGCAAGGTCTAGTTCAATTTTTTTTAGGGAACCCTAGATATAGGATTTTTCTTTTGATTTTTCACCCTTTCCCTTTGTTTGTTTATTTTATCGCACTTATTTGCTACGTGTTCCCTTTCATGGTTTATGCGAACTATTTGGATTAGGGATAATTCTTCTAGACTAGTGAGATCGTTTGAGATTTCTTCCTTTTTTGATTCAGAGTCTTTAGATAATTCTGAACCAATAGTAAACATGGTCATGTCTCTTAAGGACCGTTGCTATCCCACCCGTTCTGCGCAACCCTCGTGTATCACTCTTCCCCCCGTAAATGGTAATAATTTCGAAATCAAAGCTCAACACATTAGCATGTTACCCAAATTTACCGGGAGTGAAGGCGAGGAGCCGTATCTTTTCATCCATGAATTCGAGGAGGATTGTGCCTTACAAAAACTCCAATAATTAACCGAGGACTCGATTAGGCTTAGACTCATTAATTTTGTGCTTAAAGAAAATGATAAAAAATGGTTGTATAGCCTACCGGTTAATTCTATTTCCACGTGGGAGGGATTTGTGGTAATTTTCCAAACCATAAGACTACGAAAATTACAAACGAGATAAACCAATTTCATCAAAAGGAAAACGAGTCTTTTTGGAAATATTTTGATCATTTTAAAAATCTTTTATCACAATGCCCCCACCACGAAATAGAAAAATGGAGACTTTGTAAGATTGTTTACGAGGCCTTAGATAGTCCAACAACCGCTTTGTTAGAGTCTATGTGCCAAGGTAAATTCATGAAGAAAGATGAGGACGAAGGGCGGGCATTTTTTGAAGAATTAGCCGAGAAGACCATGTTATGGGAGTCTACTAGGGAGCCTAATAAGTCGAATGAGTCGTCTAGTACATCTAGGGGTTTGCATTCGATTGCAACCGATGCCAAATTAGCTACTCTAACTAGAAGACTCGAAGCCCTAGAAACTAGTAACGCCCCCACAGAAGTGTCTATGTGCTCTAATTATAATCAAGTTTTTCCAAACTTTCCCGGTTGTGATCAAGTCAATGTAGTGTTTCAACCAACCCCTAGGAATGATCCTTTTGCACCTACATACAATCCTGGTTGGAAGAATCACCCGAATTTCTCGTGGAACCAAGGCCAAAATTACCAATCTCCGCCACCTTCTTTTCAACCTCTTTGTTTTCAAAAGCCCAATCAAAACTCGTACCCGATTCAAAATCAAGTTCCTTATCCAAACTCGATTCAAGCCCCAACTCAAGCACCCGCCCACCCTCCCGGCTTTCATGAGTCGGATAAGAGAATTAATTCTTTGGAAAAGACTCTTGATGCGCTTTTCAAATCAACCACTAATTTGGCTCAATCTCAACAAACTTTCATGCAAACCATGACTCAAGATAGGTAACTTTTGAATGCTAGTACTCAAGCCATATCTAAGTTAGAGGTTCAAGTGAGTCAATTAGCCAACGCCATGTGTGAGCGAGAGAAGAACAAGTTCCCGAGTTAACCCGAGGTCAACCCTAAATTTCCTCTCAACCAAAGACCTCCCGAAAATGTTAATGCTATCATTTCTTTAAGGTCGGGAAAACAAGTTGATAATCAGGTAGGAGTCGAGTCTCCCAAAGACGAGGAAGAGTCAAATGTTGAACCAAACCTTAAACTTGATCATTCAAACCATACTCTCGAGTCCTCTAGTCCCACACCTTCACTACTTGAACCCTCATCTTCAAAATCCACTCCCGAGTCATCAGAATCTTCTCATAAATCATCATCATCTATCGAGCCTTTATCGACTCAATCACCACCTTCACCTAACGAATCTTCGATTGTTGTTCCATTTTCCAATTCCATTCCCGATCTATCTAGCGAACGAGTCTTTAAGCCTAAAGCTTTTTATCCTCAAAGACTTCTTTCCAACAAACAATCGCCTCAAGTAGAAAAGATTTTGGAAGTTTTCAAGTAAGTCGAGATCAACATTCCTCTTTTAGATGCCATTCAACAAATTCCCTCTTATGCTAAGTGTCTAAAAGATTTGTGTACTCATAAACGTTCCACTCACGTCCCTAAGAAAGCCTTTTTCACTTCTCATGTTAGTTCAATTCTTTCGAACCAAATTCCCGTGAAATATAAGGACCCCGGTTGTCCTACAATTTCATGTGTCATAGGCAATACTTTTGTGGACAAGGCATTACTTGACTTGGGCGCTAGTGTGAATCTCCTTCCATTTTCGGTCCATCAAGCCCTAGGTTTAGGCGAACTTCAAAAGACGAACATGACAATTCAATTAGCCGATCGTTCTATCAAAATACCGAAGGGAATAATTGAGGATGTGTTAATTAAGGTTGGTGAATTCATCTTTCCGATTGACTATGTTGTCCTCGAGACTCAACCCGTCACGAATCCTAAGAACCAAATCTTGATCATTCTACGACGACTTTTCTTGCTACATCCAATGCCTTGATTAATTGTAGGGATGGTTCAATGAAACTCACTTTTGGTAATATGACAATTAACCTTAACATCTTTAATATCGGAAAAGAACCCAATGAGCTTTATGAACAAACAATAGGGGTTAATCTTGTTGATGACATTGTTAATTGGTCAAACCTTGAGGATACTGAGATTGAGTCTCTTCTCAAAGAGGATTTCAAAGTCAACTCTGAGTCTAATCATGAGTATATTGAGTCGTTAAGGGATATGACCTCGGAAGAGATGTTGAGAGAGTTGGATAACATTTGTTCTAAGTGGGAGACACCACCCGAGGATGTTCGTGTTGAGGCCGTTGTTAAAACTCCCGTTGGTGAACCAAATACATTTGATGAGTTGTTAGGAGACTTGAATCACACTTGTTCTAAATGGAAAGCTAAATCTGATAATGACCATGTCACACCTAGCACCATTGTTAAGAGTCCCGTGGGAACACCTCCTACATTTGACTCAACTTTGTATCTTCCCGAGTTTAATCAACGGCCTTTAGGGAAAGATGAACCATTATCTTTTATCATTCCTAGTCATTCAACCCCTAACCAAACTTTCATTAACTCTAATTTGCTTAAACAAAATAAGGAAGCCTTAAGTTGGTTTAGGGAGAACATTAGTGACACTTGTTCTGTAAGTTTGAATGATTCCATGTTACTTGAGAAAATATTTTCTAATCAAAATTTTCAACAATGTCTTGATATTTTCTCGAAAATTCACCCCAATTTTCCTACCTGCATCGGCTAATTCGGTTTTATTCCTTTGCCTTCCCTTGTGAAATTCAGGTATGGGGGAGTATAAGTGTGCGTGAGTAGTATTAATTAGATGTTTTTTATTTTCGTTTCCTCTCCGTCATCCCTTATCAGGTATTACCGCGTTCTCCTTTACTCATTTCTCTTGCATTTGCATACATTGAGGACAATGCATGATTTAGGTATGGGGGAGGGTTTTTAGTGTAAATATAAAAATCAGAAAATCCAAAAAAATTAAAAAATCACAAAAAGAGTTGTACAATTATAAATAGTAGAGTTCTAATCTTATTCTAGTCTTGTTAATTGATTGCTAGTTGATTGATGCACCCTTACATGCTATGATAATCTTATGATCCTTTAGCTTTTGATTGAGAAGTGATTTGCTAAGTTCTTGTCCACACACTTACACTAGCAAGGTAAAACTAGTAGACTTATTTGATTTGTGCAAGAAATTAGAAGGTCATGATTAGGTGTAAGATGATTTTGTTTTCATGCTTTGAGTACAAGTAGGTGCATTGAGGATACCTTTACTTGAGATTGATTATGTTCTACCACACCGAGTTTTGATCCTGTATGCACATCTTTTGCATTTATATTCGTTTGCGTGAGTGTCCACTTGTCATTTGCATTGATAGCACTTGTTTGAGTTCTTTCTTGAAACACATGACATTGATTGATGATAAGATGATAAAGGCATTTAGGAATAACCCATATTTCCCAAAATATCCACACCATTCTTATGTGATCAATTAGTTACCCCTTTGAGCTTAATCAAATTCTTTCTGTGACACACCACATTACTCGCCTAAGACCTTTTTCTTGTACAGCCTTACGTATACTTGATCCCAATTTGTCAAAGGCTAGTAGGAACTTGAGAGAGTAATAAGGTGTGTGAAATGGGTTTACTTTTGTTCATAACTTTCGAGGAAATATATGTTTTGTTGGTTACCTTGATAGTCGATTTTCAAGTTAAATCTAAAGGAGGATTATGGTTTCTTATAGCTCTCATTAAAAAAAAATTATTTATATATATATATATGAGAGCATACTTAAGTTTTTGTAATTCTCCTTCATTCGACTAGTCAAGTCTTTTTGTTGAAAATAGAAAAATAATTGTGTGGGGAGGAAGTTTGGTGTTATGCATGATTTCCATGGTGACTACTAGCTTTTGACACTTCACCTTGTTTGGCCTTACTTGACATACCCTGTCCCTAGCCCCATTACAACCCAAATAAAGACCTTTTGATGTCATCATTGATGTATGTTGTGTTTAAGTTAGAATGATACCAAATGTCAAGCATGCTTTTGATTTTGTTGGAATTGAGTGATATACTTACCCTTGTTCTTGAGTGAATGTTCTTTTGTGAGTGAAATGTGAAGTATTTCTTGTTTCTTTTGCATATGAGATCTCAAGTATTGACTCTAAGGTGTGCTCTTGTAGATTTAGCATGGTTTCCAATAACTTTTGCACTTGACATGAACTTGTAATCATTCTTGCATGATTATTTAAGTAGACTATGTGAATCCTTGCACTATCCACACAAAGACTTTGCAAATTCATTTTGATTCTTAAGTTGATGTATCATGAGAGTACATGTATGTGTGGTGTTGCATTTTCATGTAATCTTTTATACAAACTAGATGGATTTTGTGGGTACATTCACTATAGGCCCTCACGAGACCTCACTAGTCCACTAGAGCTGCCAAGAGGTTTAAAGGGCTTGTTGCATATGTCAAATGCAACTATCACACCTACGAAAAAGAGTATATGACTTTTTATCTAGATTTTCTTTTTGTTTTTGTTTTACTCGAGGACGAGCAAAAGATAGGTATGGGGGCATTTGATAAGTGCATATTTTTATTACCTATTTAATGCTTGAACTCATATTTTAATAATTTATTTTGTTGCATTTCATGAAATTCGTGAATAAATAAAGAAATGACAAAATAAAGAAATAAAAAGCAAGGAAGGGAAAAAGAGGAAGAAAAAGGACTTAAATGAAAAAAGGGAAAAGAATTAGGAGCTTGGTGGAAAAGGAATCTTTGAAGACATGTGGAAGGTGGAGATCATCCCAACACACTACAAAAGTGTATGGCCAAGATCAACTCTTCAAAGCTTAAGGGGGAAGGAAACAAATAGATGGCTAGGATTTCACCACCACACACCACAAATGTATGGTGGGGATTTACCCAACACCCCCATAACCCTAATTCTTATCCTATAAATACCCCCTCACCTCCCTTGTAATCAAAAACTTAGAATTTAGGGTAGCTTTAATTTCTTGTTTTTTTTAGTTTCAAATCTTGTAAACACTCTTTTTAATTTTAATGCAATTTCATTTCCTTTAATTTCTCGTCTTGTTCTTTTGTTTACGTTTGCCTTATTTTCGTTATTTTCGTAAATCCGATTAGTGGACAAAGTATCGAAAAGCTAACCACTATGGGTTGAAAGTAACGATTTTTAATTTCTTGTTCTTAGTTATAATTTTGAATTTTGCCCCTTTAAATTTCCATTTTATTGTGGGTCATTTATTTTAAATCATCGTTGTAGCTTAATTTTTATTTCGTAATTAATTTTGTTATTTTTAATTTTAAAAAAAAATTAGCCTACCAATTTTTATGTTTTTTTATTCGAAGCTTAAAACCCAGTCTTCCCTGTCTTTTCTTCTATTCAGATTCACAAATACAAAACCAGCATTTTTATTCTGTTCTTATTTTCTGTCTTCTTCTTCTTCGATTAAAACTTCCCCCTCCTCTTCTTGGTTTCTTTCAATTTACCCAGCATATCTTCTTGCCTTCTTCTTCTTAATTTCCACTCCTTTTACTTTCGGTCAAAACCACACCCATACCCTTCTTATTTTCCCTTTCTTCTTCTTCGAGTAGAACGTGAGTCCCCTGTCTCCCTTCTCCTCTTTTTCTTTCGAACAACCCTATTGTTTTCTTGAGTCCTTTCACTGCAGTCTACTACCCCCTTCCCCAGTTACGTTTTAAATCGCTGAGTTATTGTGTAGTTCATATTCGGATTGTTCGCATAATAAATTAAGTTTGTTTTGAGTTATTGTGTCCCGAGTATTTTTTAATTGCTTTTAGCTGAGTTTGATATACTAAATACAGAGTAGAGTTTTTGATGATATTGTGGTTTTGTGGTTCTGTGTTTTTTTTGAGTTTTAATGCCGAGTGTGGTTTAATTGCAGAGTTAACTGTTGTTGCTGTGTATTTTACTTCAAATTCGTCATTGAGTACCACCAAGTTCAGTTGCCGAGTCGACTCGGAGTCGCAGTTTGCTGAGTTTGGTTATATTATGTGCATTTCTTCGTGTTTCGAAATTCTGTTTTGATGCTCTGATTAATTGTTTGCAGTTTTTGGTTTTAGTTTGTTAGTGATCACTGAGTTTGTAGTTGATTTGGTTCATGTTTGTAGACAGATTCGAGTCCGCGAGTTTCATCTGCAATTACTTTTAGGATCAAGTCGAGACTTTGTTTTCTTGCAGTTTTTGTTTTTTTTTTCTTTTCGATGTTTTGCTTGTTTTATTGTTGTTCTTGCTAATTGCTAAGTTTCTGGTTTTGTTTCTTGGTGAACGAGGCTGAGCTGTCTGAGTTATGAATTGAACATTACTTTTTATGCAGCTTATCGGTAGTGTGACTAGTTTACAATTCATCACTTTTTATTAGTACATTTTATTAATCAGTCCCTAAAAAAATGATTGTTAAAGTTTCTAGGTTTGGATTTGTTTAATTAATCTCAATTTTTGTAATATTGTTTCTGATTAGCTTTTGTTTAAAGCGTTCTTGGTTTGAGACTTCTGAGCTCATTTGTAGTTAATTGTGTAACTCGCTCTAGTTTCTTGATTTGGGTACGAGGAATAGTACTTGTTTCTTTCTGTATGACGCAAGTGAAATTTTCCTTTGTAATGTGGTTAAGTGTGTAAAGTAATTGTGTATAGTACGTGAGTACGCTTTCTTAGAAAGTAATCTTGGTAATTATCTGTTATTGGTTTGAAATTAGTTGTTTTTTGTTAATCTGTTGTAATGGCATGTCAAATTTTCATTAAAATTTTCTGTAAATTAAAAAAATAGTTAAATTCGAATTTCTACTTTTGAGAATAATTCTTAGAATAATTTAGTTTTAATTAGTTTAAAATAGAATTTAATTTAGTAATTAATTAAGGTAAAATCAAAATCTTTCAAAATCAACTTGTTCTAATTCGATTAAGTTGAAAAATTAAGTTTGCGAAAATGT
Organism: Saposhnikovia divaricata; assembly: GCA_036435485.1. Taxonomy (NCBI): domain Eukaryota; kingdom Viridiplantae; phylum Streptophyta; class Magnoliopsida; order Apiales; family Apiaceae; genus Saposhnikovia; species Saposhnikovia divaricata. The sequence continues at coordinate 58,498,874 of CM071595.1, read as the reverse complement.
TAGTCTCCGAGGATCGATACCTAAAGTATTTAAACGATTGAACCGTGCGCTTTCGGTTGAAATTGTCATTTATTTTAGCACAACAGCATATGGTACATTCAGTGGTTCTTGTCCTTGTTTTGAATTTTTACTACGTGTTAATCGTTTCTCCATTACCAATGGGGTTGGTGCCGGACTACAATTCTGCATCCCAAAATGATTAAGCACTATACGTAGATACCTTTCTTGATTCAAACTCAATATTCTATTCTTTCTATCTCTTATAATCTGGATACCAAGAACATATGAAGCTTCACCCATATCTTTCATCTTAAATTTACTACTAAGCTCCAACTTGATATTATTCAACATATCTTTGTCATTTCCCGCTAACAATATATCATCCACATATATTGATAATATGCAAACGAACTCCCACTTTTCAAGGTATACACATAATTTTCTAATTTATTCTTGACAAAACCAAGTTGAACTACAACCTCAAGAAATTTGAGATTCCAATCTCTTGATGCTTGCCTTAGTCCATATATTGACTTTCTTAACTTGTGGACTTTGTCTTCTTGTCCTTCAACCTGAAATCCTTCTGGTTGATCCATGTATATATCCTCTTTTAACTCCTTGTAAGAAAATCTGTCTTTACATCCATTTGGTAAAGTTCTAAATCAAGACAAGCTACCAAGGCCAATATAATTCTTATTGACGCAAACTTTGCCACTGGAGAATACGTCCCATGGTAATCTATTCCCGGTATTTGTGTAAAACCTTTTGCAACTAGACGAGTTTAAATTTATCAATAGACCCATCAGCCTTATATTTCCGTTTCAAAATCCATTTACAACCTATGGATTTTCTATCTTTAGGTAGATCACATAACTCCCACACTTGATTCTTTTCTATTGACTCTATCTCATCTTTCATGGCTTCCATCCATAATTCAGATTCTTGCGATCTCATCACTTCTAAATAAGTAGTGGGATCAATAGGATCTCTTACATCCATATCTAGCGAAAAACAAGATGCTTCATTATTATATACATAATAGTCATTCATCCACTCAGGTGGAGCTCTTGATCTTTTATTTCCAACCATGTCAATTGGTTCATTACTAGCATTTTGATCCGATTCACTATTTTGAGTTGGATTTTGTTCCATAGGTGTACCAATATTTTCTGGAGGAACCTCATCAACAACATTTAGAGGGCGGGTGTCATCTAGCACATTTTCTTGTTCCTCAAAATTCTCTATAAAAATAACATCTTTACTTTCAATTATTCTCAATTCCTTGTTATAAAATTTATAGCCCTTAGAATTTTCAAGGTAACCGATAAAATTGCAATTCACTGTTCTGAAGTCTAATTTATCTCTATTCTGAGATGGGATCATTACATGTGCAATGCATCCCCATTTTCTCATAAGACTCAAATCTGATTTTCTTCCGGTCCATATTTCATAATGTGTCAACACAACTGACTTTGTGGGAATTCTATTCAATATATAATTTACAGTAAGTAATGCATCTCCCCAAAACCTTTTAGACAATCCAGAATGTGACAACAAACATCTTACAACATTTAATAATGTTCTATTTTTTCTTTCTGCCACACCATTCTGTTGTGGCGCGTAAGACATAGTCATGTGTCTTATTATTCCTTTCTCTTTGCAATAATCGTCAAATTCAGTGGATCTATATTCTCCACCTCTGTCGGTTCTCAACACTTTTATATCAGTTCTAAGTTGTTTCCCAACCTCAATCTTATATCTCCTAAAACACTCAAATGCTTCAGATTTTCATGATATAAGATAGACTTGAGCATATTTAGAGTAATCATCTATAAATGTAATAAAGTATTCTTTATTACAATATGTTTTACAATTCAACGGGCCAGATATGTCTGAGTGTACCAAACCCAAAAGCTCTTTAGCTCTCCACCTCTGTTGGTTCTCAACACTTTTATATCTGTTCTAAGTTGTTTCTCAACTTCAATCTTATATCTCCTAAAACACTCAAATGCTTCAGATTTTCTTGATATAAGATACACTTGAGCATATATAGAGTAATCATCTATAAATTTAATAAAGTATTCTTTATTACAATATGTATTGTAATATATTTGTTGTATGTAGAAAGAATATAAAAAGAGAGAATAAGATATTTGGGGTTCCAGCCAATGTGAAGAACAAGCTATTTTGTGTGCTTTTTCCTTTGGAGAATATCCACTATGTATAGCCAACCACACATCTCTTCCACCCCAAATAAAAACAACTTTAATAAATATGTAATTAATATAATGAATATTCTGATTTGTAACTCCAATTCTGATTTGTAACTCCAATATATCAATATCTTATCTTTATTTTTATTTCAAATATAAGTCAACTAACAATAGTTTAGTATAGATCTGATATTACTTATGATAGTATATTATAAATATAATAATGTATAATTTATACGAGATGTAAATAAAATTAACAGGATCCTGATTTTGGTTTCACATAAATATAAAATAAATGAATTATATAATATTTTAAAACAATTCACAAGTATCAAAGTGTCCATTTCAAAACAAAAGTCTAAGATCCCATCTTGAATTCTTGATTCATCGTATCAAAATACATATGTTAACTCGTCATAGTATCAATATACATACATGAGCTCTGTCTAACAATCTATGTTATACCACCCGACTCATCTAAAATATTAAAATATTAAAAAAAGGTTCAAGTGAATTTTATATTCGGCACAACCTATTACACTTTTATCACATGGTATTTTCAGTATTATAAAAAGTGGAATTCAGAACGAAACGGAGAACGAAACGGTGAAAGCATGGAATAGGAAATTAATCGGATAATTAGGGATTAATTGGAATGATTAATCGAATCATTAATCGGAATCAATTTAATATTATTTTTTACATAAAATTATTTTTAATACATATAATATAAAATTTAAATAAATATTTCATAAAGTTAAATTTAGTATACTTTTTAAACTTTTGACCGAACTTGATCGCTTTTTGACCGAATTTACCGTTTGTTGACCGAATTATCCGCTTATTGAACGCTTTTTACAAAAAAACATTTTTCGTCCCAATTTTGCTAAAATCAGCTCGAAGAGGCACCAAATAGCGATTAATCGATGATTAATTGTCATTTTTAGAACACTGGGTACTTTTAAGATTTCATTTGTCCATGACCAAGAAAGTCTCATTTGATACAAGTTGGTGGAACATTCGTTAAAAACTTTCGTATGCAAATATGAGACTCAAACAATGGATCCAAATATGTTACTGTATGCCTCTCTGTTACTCCGACTCATATTTTTTTGTTTCCAAATTGTTCAAAAAAAATCAATGCACTTACCTCTAAATCCCTTTCCAAAACTCCCAATAACAGGCCACCTTTACCTGATCAAGGAACCGCTACACAGAACTTTTGACACCCTCTCCCGAACCATTGGCCCTGTCTTTTCTCTCCATTTCGATTCTTCCCTTGTCATTGTCGTGTCTTCACTGTATGCCTCGCTTTTACTATATACCTCTCTTTTACTCCTGCTCATATTTTTTTGTTTCCAAATTGTTCAAAAAACCAATGCACTTACCTCTAAATCCCTTTCCAAAACTCCAAATAATAGGCCACCTTTCCCTGATCAAGGAACCGCTACACAGAACCTTAGACACCCTCTCCAGAACCATTGGCCCTGTCTTTTCTCTTCGTTTCAGTTCTTCCATTGTCATTGTCGTGTCTTCACCAGCTGCAGTTGAGGAAGCTTCACCAAAAACGATGTAGTTTTAGCCAATCATCCTCGCCTCAACTTGGGAAAGTACATCGGTTACAACTGATCCACAATGGCTCTTGCTCCTTATGGTGATCACTGGCGGACCTCCGTCATCTCTCTATCCTTGAAATATTCTCCACAAGTCGACTCGACTCATTTTTGCCAATTCGGCATGATGAGGTGAATCAGTTGCTACATAATTTATCTCAAAACATACGAAATGAGTTTGGTAAAGTAGTGTTGAAACCGAACTTGAATGATCTATCATTCAACCTCATATTAAGGATGATTGCAGGAAAAAGATATTACGAGAAACTTGTGGATGATGAGGAGGAGTGTTGATATGTATTTTTAGAGTATTGTTCACAGGGAAGGACTGATATCAATACCAATTTCAGGTATTTTATTTCTCACAATCTAGAAGTGTGAAAGAATTTTTGGGTGTGTGATTATCTACTAATTAATCTAATAAACAAATAAAAAATATATAATAAGTTTGAGAGAAAACAATCCAAGAATTAGGGTTCTTCAATTGGCTATCATAAACGTCTAATCTATGTCTCTTGTTTGCTAAAAACAATCCTTCTAATTTTTATAAAATCCTCTCATAAGGTAAATTATAGTGCCTACAATCATCCTTTAATCGCCACTCTCATGGTCAATCAAAGTACAACTATAGACTATTACAAACAAGGATTATCAATTTCACAATTCGCATATCAATCTTCCGATCTAATACTTAAATTGTGTCTATCATATCATGTACTAGAATTACAAACTCCTTTTCCGATTCGTTATAATTCCTAGAGATTCAACTAAAAGTTAGTGACTCTTCTAATTGTATAAAGTACTCAATGACAGATTAACAATAACAAGAAAACCACAATACAACCTAACAAACTCAATAAGCCAACGAATAATACCCAACCCTTGGATAAAGGGATTAGCTACTCATGATAAGATAAAGAAAATATGAATTAAAACGCAAACCATGAGTTTAAGAATTGAAGTACGAAGTATTCAACTTTATAAGCTTTTTAAAATCAGGATGAATCACTTCACTACTTCTTCCAATCTCCCTCTCAAAGTGTTTCTCTCCAAAGTACGGTTATCCTATCCTACTCTATTCTATAATATAATATGTTATGAAATATAGTGTCTCTACAACTGTATAAACCTAATATAATAATGAGTTTTAATGTTTTCCAAGAAAAATACAAGTACTTTCCCCAAACAAATTGAATTCTGAATGTGAAATTCGTAATATGTCTTCCAGGCCTGTTTCTAGGCTGCTCCAGTTGAAAAATTGATGTTGGACTACTTCTGAGTCGTAGATGTAAGAACCCGAATTTTCGGTAGAATTAAAATTTTTTATATATTGATAAAAGAAGGAACAGTAATTCCAACTACGATGTAACAGCGATTCTAATGAACGAATATTTAATGGATTCGGAGTGAATGTTTATATGCCATGAAGGATACTATTGGTTGACAGCATAGATTAGAATAATCCATCTCCTAGGAAAATAAGATATGGCGATTCCAAATAGGAGAGTATTTCTCATGTCATCCAGATTGATATCTGTTATTAGTCCAGTGGTTCCGTGAAAAGGGTTAAGGAACGCCCGAAAGAGAGCAAGGACATTTTTATAAATATAAGGAATAAAAAGAGAATAAGTAATGAATAGTGCTTTTGGTGGAAAATGAGAATATTATTAGACGACGCTATATAGAAGTATTCAGAACGGAATTCCGAGTTCGTATTCATGATCCAGGGGTGAAATAAGTGTATGTAAACGATATCGGATTCAGAAAAATTGCACTTTTATTTTCTCCGAGATTTCCCTGGACACTGAAAGACTTAAGGATTTATTAAGAGGATTTAAGGAAATTAAATTCAAGAATTATAAAGGAGGATTGAGAATGGTGGTATAAATATTAAGGAGGTTTCCGGTAAAATCCTAACTAGAAATCTTTGAGTTAATCCTCCAAACGATCAATGAAATTGAGCAATAACCAGACAAAGAAACAATCAGAGAACCAAGAGACAACATGTGCAAGTGGGTGGAGTAAGGAACTAAGTAGTTACCAAGGGAACTAGCACCATTGGAAACAAACCAATCTAGTTAGCAAAGAGGTGCACCATAAGACACCAACTCTTGCTCACATGATAACAAATCCTTAACCAAGCCTTAACCCATCAACTAAACGATGATTAGCCAAACAAATATCTTGCATTATTGCTCACTTTATGCAAGATGAGATCAAGCCAAGCAAGCAAAACTCCATCTCTTCCCCTTGAAGCTTCCATTCGACTTTTTCAAGAAATGCAAGGGAGAAATCCCACTTCCCACCATCAAAGAATTCCAAGAAAATTTAGGTGAGTCCTATAATTCATAACTAAGATATCCTATGAATCTTAGCTTCAAACTCCATTCCATTCTTGAGATATAAAATCAAGATGGTTGAGGGTGAATAGTGATTTCAAGAACTAACTTTGTTTTTCTTGATTTCTTTGGATGATCTAAGCTTGGTAAAGGTATTCTAAGGATTTTTCAAGGCTTATTAAGGTCTTACCTACATCAAGGAAGGTATGGAACTCATGGAACCCTAGATCTTACTTTGGGATTATGCATGTTCTTGATAGGTTTTAGCATGATTATGATTATTAGGTTATTGTTAGCATGTAAGCATGATTATGTGGTTAGGTTGTTGATTTATAAGACTTGATGGTTGAGATGATAAATTGGGATGTTCTTGATGAGTATTATGAGTATAAATTGTATGGATGCCCGGTTTGGCTTGGTTGGATTGTTGTAATTTTTGGAATGTCCGAGTTATAGCCGTCGTAATGCCCAATTTTCGATAACCTTAAAGAATTCGTGCATCACAGTAGGGTTAATTGTCTTAAATGGTTATGAACATGACATGTACTTGTAGATCTCAAGCCAAAGACCACTTTGGTGAGAGAATCGAAACATTCCGACTTACGGTTTAGGAGTTATGGTCAAATTACTAAAATTGGTTCGGAACCGTAAGTAAAAGTTCGTCACTTCAATTGAACCCTCGTGAAACATGTTACTCAGTGGCGAATCTTGGTAAATAAATACTAGAGGTCATAAGGAAGGTATTAAAGAAAACCACATGTTAAACGGATCGTTTTCCGATTTTATAAAAATATTTGAATCAAAGTTAAACGCGAACGAACTCCTAAAAACCCGCTTGGTTATAACTTTGGTAAAACATTTAGAAAACGGATGATAAAACTCGAGGTATAATCTTCATCCGTAAACAACCTACTTTAGCACTTACATGGCCTAAGTAAATACCAAGTGTAAGTTCGATGACATGTCTTAGTAACGAACAAATGTCGGTCCATATCGGTGACAAAAAGAGTTACACCAAAGGGTGCATAACGAGATAACTTGAAGATGTGTTTCGACTTAAGTGAAGTTTATACTTAGACTCTTAAAAGGTGTTAAGTGGTTAATCTCGAATGTTCTGATTATTTATAGATCATCGAGCAGACCCAGGACACGCTATCTCTACCCACACCCGATTACCAGGCAAGTTTCCAATACCTTGGAACTGTTGTTGTGATAATATGTATATCTGTTGTTTCTGATACATATGCCATAGCATGCATGCCTATTGTCAAATTATATTATGATACCTGTTCCCTGAATTGATATTGGCTTATAGACTAGATACGAATTATCAGTTATAAGCCGGATTGTTTTGGTAAGACCCTTAGCGAAGGGCATATGATATTCATTCTTAGATATAGATCGGGTGTCGGTATTTTGAGATATATAAATAGTCGTGGAAACCCTGAGGGATTCCAACGACAGATTATTAGTTATTTTGAGGAATGTTATTCGAGTATTATCTCAGTCGAGACATATTAAATGAATGTAATTTCGAATATTCATTTAGAGTTGATTATTTAATGAATATTATTTTGATATTCATTGGAATTTTATTTATTAAATGAATATTACTTTCGAATATTCATTTAAGGTTTTATGTACTTGATGAATATTATTTTAAAATATTCATTGGAAGTTCTATTTACTTAAGGGATATTATTTTGAATATTCCTTTAAAGTTTTGATTACTAAATGAATATTATTTGGGTATTCATTTAGAAGATTATTTATTTAATGAATATTATTTTCAAATATTCATTTAAGATTTGACTTATTTATTGAATATTATTTTAAATATTTATTGGAGTTTAATTATTTAATGAAAATTATTTTGAATATTCATGTAAGGAGGGATTTATTTTGTAAATAATTCTATATATTCATTCGAGGATTACTTACGAGCAATATTATGATTTAATAATATTCCGTAATTATTATTGAGTTAATATATATTCTTGGAATATTTATTTAATTCTTTAAATTCTTTTTAAAATGATTTATATTATTCGGAGATTATCTTTCACCTCCGGATATTATGTAAAATATTTCGGAGTCTTTTTACGACTATTTTATCAAGGAGAGGTTCCCAACTCTTTATTTTTCATTTAAATCTATCTTAAAAGGATTTAAATGCTCGCTCAAACTTCCATATTATAGGGGAACCTACTTGAGCAATGTTATTTATCTTGTTGACTTCCCGGTCATAAATCTTGTAAAACTATTCTTTTCACTCGCAACTTGGTTGCTGTTTATCAATTGAATCTTTGAGTAACCTTCTCATCATTCGAGGGGTCAGATTATTGGAACAAGATGGTATCCTCTAACAAGCAGCAGCTTGGGAGATATGATGTTGAATTTTCCTTTCCAACTAGATACGACTACTTTGTGGGGTCTTATCAACAAGTATCATACTTGGGGAAAGGGGGACGAACTTTATGTTCAGAATCGTGAACTTCTTTTCGAACTTGGAGTCGTGTAAGAGGCCGAGTAGCGCCGGTCCATCCCATTGGCCCAACCGTTGGCCGGGGAGATCTAACAGGGCGGTAGAAAAGTAAATCCGTCAGCTCTTCCTTCTACCGGTAGTAAATCTAAATTGAGTTGTACAATCTGCGAATGATCATCGTAAGGATTGGAACAGCGGGCGCGGTGAATACTCCAGCATTAGTTCATCATTTAAATTCATTTATTTTCTGCAACATTATCGTTGTTGGCAGTATTGGAAGAGTATTCATAATTGGAATTGCAACATTTTTCCTGCAAGTTCCTCTTTTATGATAAATGATAATATCTTGCTTATCTTTGACATAGCAGATATTCCCACCTATATATATGCATTTTGAGTTACCTTGTAACTTCATCGTTATGTTATATTGGCATCATTTCCGTAAATGCATGGCATATGGTTTGAAAGATACTTTTGAACTGTTATATATTCTCGTTCAGTTATACATTATTGTTGGTGGGCTATTGCTCACCCTTGCGTTATTATTATATCACAACAACAGCTAGGGACGCTGACGAGGACGATGAGACTACCAGAGCTGAAGAAGAAGCTATTGGTAGGATAGATTCATTCTTTCAGTACCAAGTATATGGGCTGGTATGACTTATGAAAATGGATGGCAAAGAGTATGTATTCATATTGAAATTCTTTTTGGTTGTAAGAACTCGTAATGTGATTAATAAAATTGGATTGTTACTCTGATTCCATCTCTGGGACTATAACAGGTGGGATTTATATTGTTGTGTTGGGTCATAAAGATGTAATTTATTTTATGTTGAAGTAAGTTCAAGTATTGTGGACAGAATTGGAGACCGTAACGACCGGATCCCGGACCCCAGATCTGGGGGTGTTACAGAAATGGTATCAGAGCGTACGTTATAAACCCCAGAGATGAGGCGACGTTAAAACAATAAATTCACTAAGATAATAAGAACTCTTGCCAAGTTCATAGTCGGACTACTTAATGTAGTGATGACATATAAAACCCTTATGGGAACTCTTAAGTATCATGATAGTAACTTAGCTCGATATCGTATTGACGAGTAAGGCAACAGACCTTGAGGCATACGAGCAGCAGTACGATGATGCTTTATTATATGCTGAAGATCAGCGGGTAAATTTGATAGAGTACCCTACTGGAGACCCGGAAGAGGTTCCAGCAGATAAGGAAAATCCTGTTAGGATAAGGAGCTTACCCTTGAGGAATGAGGGCTGCAGCCAGAGAGATAGTAAGAGTTAAGATTATAGTGCTCATAGAAGTGAGCATAAAAGAACTAAGATATTATTAAGGGAATTAAAAAGGCAGATGGGACAAATAGCCAGACTGTCGGATGAAGTACTAACAAGTAAGGCAGATTTGAAGAGTTACTTGAGATCTTATATGGGGTTAAATAAGAATTCTTATAGACTTTCAGATTGATGAGAAAAGAGTTAGAATGGTACATGATTATCAAAGATATTGATAGAGCTCTAGTACAGACTGGACCTATAGCGTCGCCTATATAGACCTATAGCGTCGGTTGTTTGGCGTAGTATATGCAGGGGACGCTATAGGTATAGGCCTATAGCGTCGGTTAAAATGGCGACGCTAGAGTCTACTTTAGGCGTCAGTTATTTAAATAACCGACGCTATAGGTGTAGCTTACAGCGTCGCTCGTTAAAATGCCGACGCTATAGGTGTATCTTATAGCGTCGCACCTTTAAAATGCCGACGCTATAGGTACAGTTTATAGCGTCGCCCATTTAAATGCCGACGCTATAGGTATAGCTTATAGCGTCGCCCTTTCAAATGACCGACGCTATAGGTTAATCTTTTTTTTAAAAAAAAACCTATAGCGTCGCCCTTTCAAATGACCGACGCTATAGGTCAATTTTTTTTTTAAAAAAAATAATTTGAAAATTGGAATTTCACCATTACAAAGAGAACATTGGCCTGGATACTCACTGCAATTCTATTGTACAATATATAAACCAAATTGCAAGATTATAAACTGAATTACAAGATTATAATTGCAAGATTATGGTCCACAAATTGTTACTTACAAATTGTTACTACCATTAAATACATTATTACAAATTGCAAGAACGTAACATTAAATAATTTTTCCAAAGCTATTTTTTCCACCACAGCGCTGCCTTCGTAGCTCCATGTTTCTCCAAACTGATCATTAATGCAGATTCTACGCTTGACCAATTCTCAGTACCAACTGGTCAATTGCATGTGACTTTCCCGACTTTCTCCGCTCCTGCAAAATTGTTTCAAATCTGGTCTTAGTTATCATTGCAACTCATGTAAACATACATACCTTTGGATGGTAGAAGGCCTTTTTCTTCAAGTTGTCTGTAATGTTTATTCAACAACAAGATAGTAGCAGGTGAAGTCCGAAAACACACAGAAGGAACACTAATCTATTTCGCAGCTATGATATCGAAGCTCATGATTCCATCCTGTATTATACAACTGACCGGTGGCCTAGAACTAGACGAACACTTGAGCTTTTCTAGCAATTTACGTAACGGGGCTAAGCAATTCTTCTGTGTTGACAAGCACAAGGACAGGGGATCTTGAGTGGCATTTTCATCCGAGGGAGGCAGACCATCGGGTATTGTTTCGAAACAAAAGTCAGGCAGGCCATCAAGAGAGTTAGGGCCTCTAGACTTGAGCAAGCGTTCGTGGTTAAACTCAGTGTTGACAAATGTTATGTAAAAACCTTTATGGTGAAGAATTTAGTTTAAGTGATAATCTGTTTTCAGCTATTTTAAAATCTTAGAACAGTTGGAAAAGTCCTGAGAAGTTACTTAGCACAGAGTACAATTTGAGAAGATGAAAGATTATAATTAAATTTGTAAAAATATCTGCATATCCAATATGAATCTAAGACTTTCAAGTTTCAAGTATGCAACAAGGAGGTGCTTTGGTTTACCCAGTCACCTTCGGAAAATAATGTTTGACGTAAGAAACATAATTTGAACTAGTCCTGCATCGTATTTTCGAAGTGATTTACCTTTATTCACAACATATGCCTTAACTCTTCCCATGATGGTTACAAGAAAATATACATTCAAAACAGAAAGCTTAAAGTTGCAAACTTGTGATATTTATGTGATAATCGGCCATAACAATTATAATTAGAATTGTGTTCTTTAATTTGCAACGAAAAGTAGGCATGAACTAACATTTAGACTAGAACAGAATTTAGTTTACAGAAAACAATAATTCTTTATTTTGATTAGAAATCATATTAACAAGGTCCACAAGTGGCATATTAGATCCAATACCCTACTAAACAAGTAGCTACAATAACGAAGTGCAGAAATATTAGCATACAACAAACTAAATTTGTATCCTTATGAACACTATATTTAGCAAATATCTGCAAATTAAGTGCAAGTGTATACATTATTAGTACCTGATTAAAGACATTCTCGGATAAAATATTTTGCCCAGAGCTCACGTACGTCAGTCATTTCCTTTTTGTTATAGCGTCTTGAAGCAAGAACCTTCAAAATATAGAAGATTGCATATTTTTAGACAATTTTTAGTCCGATATTTGTAAAACAATGGTAACTAGTTTTGTCTCTTACCACTTTCCAATTTATGTCCGTTTTTTTTTAGAATGCATGATTATGTCATGCATGTATTTCATAACAAAAAAACCACACTCCGTTCCACCACGTTGTTGAGGACACTACGAAGAAGCCAACAATTTTTATTAAGTACAAAAAAAAATCAATGGACGAATTTAAATGTATAGTTCAAGTAGGTTTGTACCTGAACCTCGTTGTGAATAATGAGAAATTTTTTTCTATTATTCCTCAATCCACCTTCTACAGTGTATAACTTAAATGCGCTGTGAAATAAGTATACGTCACAATTCACATCTCCGACAAAGGTGGACTATGTTAAATGTAAATTCATATATTTAACTTACTTTTGCACAGGTGTCTTCAAGCGTATATTCCTTTCTCTTTTCAACGAATCAAATATATAAATAACACTTTCTTTGAGACTGAAAAGGAGCAATATCCAGTGGTTGCTACAATAGTACACACATACATACATTAAAATATGCACATGTATATAGTATGTACAATTTAATTTTAATTCGTTCTTACTCTTGGACGTAAGGTGCTAGAATGAAATGCCTCTCTTTATTGGCAACCAAAGTTGTTGTGATGTAATCACATGCTTCCTGGCTACGTTCATAGTCACCGTTATTCGGTATTGCCAATCTAGATGGCAACATGAATGCAAATCTTTCTTCTTTCAACTCACTGCATAGTGTCCCAAGATACCTACAAATTAAAGTAACTTGTCACAATAAACATGTGTATATGTACTCGAATGATTTTAAAGTTAATTGAGCAAAAAAGACTTGTCTTACTTGATAAAAATTTCCACAACAGGCATGTTTAAACAACTAAATGTTAAAAATTCATCAATATCAGCAGGGGATACATATATGGTGTGTTGTCCACTTTCTTCTAACTTGAATAACACATCTTTTTTAGCAGAGGTCCTCTTTTTAACCAAGAAACGTAAAGATTGGCAATGCTCAGTTAACTGTTTATCATCACCATCCCTTGTCAGTGGTGGTGTTTTATTGACGGGAGTCGCTGAACCTTTGCTTTCAAGTATTTTAGGCATCCTAGTACCCTTTTCTAGAATGTTTTCCAAGGGGGGATCCTGATCAAACACGATTAGCCACATGATATATTGCAAATATATGAGAAAAATAACTTCAACACTTCAATTTCAATGTCAAAAAATATACCTGTCCCAACGTCACAAGGTCCTTTGGCCATTGGACAAAACTACTAACTGCACTTCATACCGTCTCAAGTTCGTCACATGGCACCGGAAGTCGAGTAAGCTGATATTCAGGTCCAACATCATCAACTGATACTCTTATATTATGAGAAAGAATTGGATTATTATGAACCATATTATCACTTTGATTATTTGCCGGAAAAACTGTCCCCTTTGCCACGACAACTCTTCCTTTTTCCTGATCTACCACCCAAAGACAACATAGGGTCGGACCCTGCATTATAATTTAAATTGAGTGTCTCATAATTCAAACATGTATCAATACACTTGGACTGTCCTAATTCTATTTTACCCTTTTTCCTTGTCATTAAATTAGTATTCCTTTCTGTGAATGTTAGAGCAGGTTATATGAATTCTGTGAATGTTAGAGCAGGTTATATATGTCTGTAGTGTAATTGTCTGATGTAGGAAAAATTAGTTTTTTCATAGCAAATTTGGAAAATTTTAATTACATAAGATATCTAAATTCTCACTTGTAAAACCATAAAACAAGCCCAACTGAAGCATCCAGCAGTGATCATAAGAGAACCTATTACTGAATGTTTACGATCTACTTCACTACCTTCTAATTCTGTAATTTACAGAGAGGTGATTTGCATGTTGATATTTCTGTTTGGTTTGAAGTGAGGCTGGGCTATAATATTGATATGATGTCGCATATTTTGAAGGTAGTTACATATGTATCTACTTGGTATGTTTCTGTATTAAGTAAGTTGACAGGTACTTCAGACTTTCGACAATATTAAGTTGACAGGTATGTTTCTGTATTAGTTGACAGTAACGGACAAGACAAGCTTATAAAACATATCGACAAAGTACCTTCTAATAAAAGTACCTTGAACAGTAGAATCTAATAAAAGTACCTTGAGATTCGACAAAGGATCTTGTCGATCCACAGACTGGCAAGTGCTTCGAACAGTTTGCGGGGTACCAATATCGTTCACAAAATTACCATCTGGAATTGACACACCTATCTACTTCAAGTGACTGAATATGCTTTCTAGTTTCAAATTCATCATTTGGTTCATCCTGTCCTCGCACTCTTTCTGAACTTTCTTGGTAATTTCTTGCGTGATTATAGCCAACTGATCCGCCGATATCACCCCACTATGTTTGCAAACTGATCCAAATGCTTCTTTAACTTTAACTCCCCCTCCAACCCCTCTAACACGCCCTCCATGCTCCTTACGACCCAGTGCACGCGACAGTAAGTCATCCTGACCTTCTGGAGTCCACAAACCATCTACAACTTGCGACTGCAACTCTCCCTGTTCAGAATGTTCATTAATTAGACAGCGATAAAAAAAGACCAATAATCTGTTAAAAACATTGGAATTTAAAAGATGAAAAGTCATGGATTTTACCATTTTCACAACCACTTTTTTAGTCTGTTCATTTGGGAAATAATAACCTCCGCCCTCCTTTTTTTTTGCTCGTGCTCTAATATAATCAAAACTACGTCCGGTACGATCACTCGATAAAAGTGATGGATTAACCGATTCACAAGATTCCAGTGCAGTGAGGGGGTCATCAACAGTCCAGATGGCTTTTTTTCCGTCATATCCACTAGGCCCTAGAAAATGTACTTGGTCATTATGTTTCTGTCTTTCTTGCGCTTTGATACTTATTGCCTGTTGACAACAAGGAAACATTAATAATTAAAAATTTGAAATACTACATATTGAAACTGTTTGCGGAGACTCTTCAAAAACTACAAAAGAGACTGATGTTGAAGTTCAGACTAATATACTTATTCTAGTGATCAGCCTCATTATCTGTTGATGTACTATAATCTTGTCTCATTAAAAACAGAACCCTGTATCTTTCTGTGAACTCAGTCAATGATCGAGGTGACCAAGTAAGTCCTGTGTGCATCATACCATGGGCTCAGGTATCTTTCTGTGAACTTCTAAAGTTATGTGATAAATGACTCGATCTGATTAAAATGGTGACTATCAATTGCAATGTCTTAAGAAAGTTAGATAAGAATAAGTGATATTACTGTCTAGCTACCCGTCACTTGAATTCTGTGCTAAATTGTGTTCAAATCAGGTCAGTATTTACATCAATTTTGAATTATGTAATTTGGTTATGTGATATATGTATCTGGTCCGGTTCTTATTTTAAAACACTAGTGGGAATATATAAATTGAATTTGAACTATTAGTATGATTAAGGCCAAAATCAACCTAAATATTAGTATGATTAAATTCTGTGACTTTTTGAAACTTGAACTTAAACTGTCTTTATACGCAAGTGGTTCTGTTTTTTGTCCAAAAGTACTGATAAGAATCTACACAATGTTGGTTTTTGTCTGCTTTTGTTTTAGAGTCAACTACTATTTTGGTTAGTTGTCTTTTTAGACTTTACTAGAATCAATTCATGTATCCCGTACATACAACCTGGAAGTTTGGAATGCCTATCCTGGAAGCATATCTCCGTTCACCTAGGTCTACATACTATCTGTGTAGCTATGTTTGACAAACAATGTAACTTACCTCAAGAACCACAACTTTTAGTTCTGGATACCATGGTTCAAAATATGGACTTAACGAGACTAAGGCACCCAAGGTTTTTCAATAGTGAATTAGTAAGACATTTTAGGGAGGACTGAGGAGTATTTGACAACCATTTATTTGGAGTTGGTGTTTTTTTTTTTTTGGTTTCAAGTCCTCGTAGTCGTAGGTCATTAGTTGATGCGAGCAGACAATTGGTGCATGCACTCAACCGAGGAGCAAGAGAAGGAGATTTTGCTCTTAAATGAGTGCTGTAATGAGTGCTGCTTCTTATTTTCCATTACTTTGAGTAGTGTTCGTAGTAAAGGACTTCAACAATTGTTCAGAATAACAAATGTATTGCCGACTAAAATATTAGACGACAAATCTCACATGTTAGAAAATAAAACAGAGTGTAACAGACGAATGTCTAAGGTTGGGTTCTCTACCTAATCCACACACACAACTCTTCTTCACTATTAAGATTAAAAATCCTTCCTCTTGCAGCAAATCACAGTTTTATATAAATATAAAACAATGTAAATTCAGACAATAATCTAAAAATATAAATGAGAAAGTGTCAAATGTTCAACTTACTGCAAAACTCATCAATTTTCAAATCCTTCGGGTAAAAAGACATGGTAAACGCCGCAATCAAAATGTTCAAGATATGTTTTATAATTGACTTAATTTAATTTGTTGATGTGATCATGTGAATAATTGTATACGATTGCTTTTTAGTCCACTAATAAAATCGTCATCTATTATTTGACATATCATTACCTAGGCAGGTCTTGGCCAGAAAACAAATTTCTGCTACTACACACCTAATTTATTTGTCAGTGTACTACATATTGATGTCATGAAGAAGAGTTTTTTATATGTACCTGAAACTCATCAGTTTCACGCCTTTTTCTGAATATTTCCCACTGCTCCTCGCTGAGGTAAGGATAACGTTCAGAAGGATCCTTTCCTTTTCGAAGAAAGTTCCTTGTCAACTTACCCTTAAAATCCCTCCACTGTTTTCCTGCCTTTTCTAACACGTGTTTTTTTTTGTGAATCAGGAAGTTTCCAACGATTCTGAAAATAATGTAATGTAAATCAGCAAATGAAAGCCTTATTAAAAAGAAACAAACGAACTTGTAAGACAAATAAGAAAAAGAAACAGCATCAAAGATGCATTGCAATGCTTACCTTAATATCATCCAAAATTTCTTCTTTTAACCCTTGGTTAACTCGATCCCAACTTTCGATATTGATATCAACTTGGCATCGAACCACTGATCCCAAATAATTCCTGAAATCTTTAAGCATTTCTCCAGTTGGGCGACCAAACTCGTTACAGGAAATGCTACACTCCAAATCCTGTTTTGCAATCCTTTTTTTAAATTTCTTGCACAAGGTTGGTCCTCTACCCCTTTTCCTGGATGATTCACCACTAGGACCTGGCTCAGAGTTACCATTTTCTTCATCCATGGCTAAAGTTGGGATTCTGGAGATGGTACGTTCAGAAATCTGCAATAATAAAGACAGATGTTTAGACACACTGACACAAATAACCATCAAGCTCAAACATGAACTAAATAATATTATAAATGAAAATTTGGTGCATCTTGGCATAAGCTAGTAAGAGGTAACTACTTCACTGCTAAATGTAAGATATTGAGTGATTTTGAACAGACCCATGATTACAGAGCTGTCCCTGTTTAATGTATTTACTTTGATGTACCCGACTAAATGCAGATATTTGATTGCAGGCTCATAAAAAATCTAACATGAATGGTAAAATGAAAATTAATTCCATGAGTAGATGTGTGAATAATAAGATTATAATCAATAAAGTGGGGGAATAAAGTTCAAGACTGAGTTGGACTCCCAAGTGGTGAAGACAATGTAGTTGATCATTTAGAGATAGCTGGTATGACCTATATGCCCCGTGGGCTGTGGCTTTCTGTGTACACGAGATTTTCCAGTTGCGAAGACTGCCTATACTTTGTTAGTAATAAATCAGAGCTTATTACTAGTGGAGTTTAGGTCAACCAACAAATGAGAATTTAGCAATCAGTGGCTATGTTTGATACTCAATTCTGTCACTGGATAAGTGCAATCAGTGACCTACAGGTAATTCAAGCCAATTTTGATCTCTGGCTCCATCTCAGGTTAAGAATACAGAGGTGATAAAGATTTTGTTTGTAGAGTCCAACAAGAACGACGTCATGTATAAATGTACCTAATTTGCACATCCAATTCCAAATAGAAAAAGACCAAAAAAAAAAAATTTGATCCTTAACTACAAAATATTTGTAGAGTTATCCGCCAAAAACCAATAAAAATCAGAAGCAAAGAACTGAATACCAGAAAGCATAAATTTCAAAAACCAAACCGTTTTTTATCGATTCCATGAAATGAATTTAGTTAATTTAACTTTATTACCTGAGAAATAAATTTATTAGATCATATAAATCAATAAACAAATTAGATTTTTCTTTACTTCAGCTAAAATGTTCATGGCATGGAAATCAATAACCAAAGTAGAAAACTACCTACTTCTGCTAAAATCAGACTTGACGATCAATCCATAGCCCTTCTTGATGGTCACTACGTGCATAATTTATATCTATGTTGTCATCCCTCAACGTAGGTAGACCAATTGAGAAAGGGGGATTCTCATCAAATTGATTATACTCTTCCTCGTCTTCAACATTATCAATTCCAAGAATCCGTCGCTTGCTTTGAAGAACAATGGACCACCTAGAATCAGCAGGGTCTCGAATATAGTAAACCTGCTTAACTTGTGTAGCAAAAATGAATGGGTCATCTTCGTGACCAAACCGTGTAAAGTCAACCAAAGTGAAGCCTGACTCATCCACTCGAACACCACGCCTGACATCGAACCATTTACATTTGAAGAGAGCAACTTTAAAATCTTTGTAGTCGAGCTCCCAAATTTCTTCAATCAGCCCATAATATGACTTTTTAACATCCCGTGATGTCATGGAATTGCCTCTATCAAATTCTGTTGAAGAAGCTTCTACACACACCCCGCTATTTTGCACGGTGCTCTTGTCATCTTGACATTGTGTATAAAAAGTATACCCATTAACATCATATCCTTTATAAGATGTCACTGGCATGTCTGGGCCATATGCCAACCATTTTAGTGTATTAGAAACGGTGGTAGGACTTTCCGAATATTGAGACATTACTCGGTCTTTAAACCAATTAACAAACGAGCGATTGTGTTCAGTTGTTACCCACTTGCCACTCTTAGAGGGATGCATTTGTCGAATCTGGCCTATGTGTTCTTGCAAGTAAGGATTAACTTCCGTCATGTGTTGCAATACAAATAGATGGGCTCTTTCACATATTCCAGCACTAGGAGAGATCATTTTATGTCCCAATGTACCTTGACCTTCAAGTCTTCCTTCGTGACGAGATCTTGGAATTCCAACTGGATCGGAAGATGCTAAATAGTCTGTGCAAAATTCAATAGTCTCTTCAACCGAATACCCTTCAACTATGCTGGCTTCAGGTAGACGTCGATTTCTCACATATGCTTTTAAGATGCACAAGAATCTCTCAAAAGGTTACATTTGCCGCACATATAAGGGACCACAAATTTTAATCTCTCTAACTAGGTGAATCACTAAATGCACCATAATGTCAAAGAATGGATGAAAAAAATACATTTCAAATTCACAAAGTGTCACAATAATATCAGCTTGTAATTTGTCCAGTGTCATGGGATCAATCACCTTACTGCATATAGCATTAAAGAAGAAACACAGTTTGGTGATAACCAATCTCACATCCTTTGGCAATATGCCTCGAATTGCAACCGGCAGTAGATGTTGCATTAACACGTGGCAATCATGTGACTTCATCCCTACCAGCTTCAAATCTTTCATTGAGACAATGTTTTTTGGGTTTGAGGAATATCCAGTTGGAACTTTCACACTAGATAAACACTCACAAAAGCTGATTTTCTCTTTTCTGGACAAAGTAAAACAAGCCGGAGGTAGATATGCACGTTTACCAGATTGTTGAGGCGCTAACTCTGCCCGTATACCCATCTCTTCCAGGTCTAATCTTGCATTCATCCCATCCTTTGTCTTGCCCGGAATATTCAAAAGTGTCCCAATAATGCTTTCACAGACATTTTTTTTGATATGCATAAAATCAAGACAATGTCTAACTTGCAAGTGTTCCCAGTATGGAAGATCCCAAAATATAGATCTCTTCTTCCAAAGACTGTTCGGAGTTGGCTTTTTATACAACTTCCCAAGTACAACATTAATATCTTTAACTCTTTCAAAAACCTCTTTCCCAGTCAAAGGCAAACGAGCCACTCGAGTCTCGATAGTCCCGTCGAAATCTCTTTTCCTCTTACGATAAGGGTGATTAGGGTGAAGAAATGTACGATGACCCATATATACATTTTTTTTGCAATGTTTTAAACGAAGGTCAATCGTAGCATCTTCACAAATCGGACAAGCTTTAGCTCCTTTGAGTGTACCCCGAAAGGTTTCCATAGCCAGGAAAATCGCTTATAGTGCAAAAAATCATGGCACGCAAAGTGAAATTTGTTTGGCTATATGCATCGTATATCCTCTCACCTTGATTCCATAATAGCAACAGATCTTCAATAAGTGGCTGAAGATAAACATCTATGTTATTTCCAGGTTCTTTGGGACCGGGAATTAACAATGTCAACATGATATACTTGCGCTTCATGCATAACCAAGGAGGCAAGTTATAAATCGTCAGAAGAACCGGCCAAGTGCTATGTGAAGAGCTGAGAGTGCGATACGGATTCATGCCATCCGCGCAAAGTCCAAGCCGCAGGTTTCTTACTTCTCCACCAAAATCCGGGAACTTTCTATCAATGGTTCTCCACTGTGGAGAGTCAGCAGGGTGTCTGAGCATCCCATCTGATTTTCTCCCTTCCACATGCCACCTCATAAGCCTTGCATCCTTGATATTTGCAAAGAGACGTTTGAATCGTTCCATTATGGGTAAATACCGCAACACCTTGGCAGGATGCCTTTTCTTATCACCACTTGAAGAGTTATTTTCCACCCGCTTATACCTAGAGGCTCCGCATTTTGGACATGTGTGTAGATGTTCATACTCATTGCGAAACAACACACAATCATATGGACAAGCATGTATCTTCTTTACATTCATACCCATGGGACACAATATCTTCTTTGCCTCGTAGGTGGAAGTTGGAAGCTCATTATTCAAAGGAAGTATGTCTGATACAAGTTTCAACAATTCTGTGAAACTCTTGTCACTCCACCCGCTCTTTACTTTGATCTTACACAACTTCAAGGTTGTTGATAACCTAGTAAACTGATCGTTGCAACCAGGATATAGAAGTTTTTTAGAATCGTGGACCAAGTTCTCAAGAATTTTCGGTTGGTGCATCCAAATTTCTTCAACATCTTGGATCATCTCATCAAGTCTATCATTTTCCTTGTCATCTTCTTCTTTATTGGTAGGATTACCATCTCCACAGCTTTCATAATTCCCACTAAATGATTCTACGTTTCGAGAGTGTATTCCCTCACCATGCCAGATCTACTTGGTGTAATTATCCATGAAACCACGTCGAAATAAATGTCCACGCACTGTATCGACATCAGAATACTTTTCTAAATTATAACAATCGCGACATGGACATGTCATCCTTTCTTTTCCATGTTCAGTCCTCTTCAGATTTTTCTCCGCAAATTTAATAAAGTCATTAACATGGCTGATATACTCATGGGATGTCCGTGATATTTTATACATCCATGTAAGGCGGTCCATGTTATTTATATATAGAATATATTGAATAAGAAGTCATTAGCTATTATGTTATTAAAGACTAAGCAGCATTATTAACAATTGCATAGGGATCCCATGTGATGCAACTTTATTAACACAGTGTCTATAGCCGAACCTACATGCCACATCTACCTCCAGCTTTAGTTTATGATATTATTCTTTTTGCAAATTTGGTTTATATTTTATATGTTATTTCCCTGACATGGAGCTAATTTTTTGTGTTATTATTCAGAAATTACTGGTTACTGCAAATGCAGTTATTTCTTGATGCTTATTTTTTATTTTGAAATTGTAAGGATTGTTACTTTGCTAGTATTAGTTCATATAGAATATATTTCTTGATGCTTATTTTTTATTTTGAAATATGTACCAAATGATATCTCTATATCTACAGCAAGGCTTAAGAAACGGTTGCTTGAAGATGGGATCAGTGAGACACTTGTCAAGGACTGTGGTAGCAGTTGCTATTGGAAAAAGTTATGTAAGCATAAATAAAGAAGTGGAGCAAAATAATAGCATACCACGCCCTTTAACACAATATCTGTTTCAGAGTCGTTGCTTTGGTAAACAACTCCAGGACAGTCAATCAAGAAGATTTTTTTTGTAAGTGTTATGTACTGCCAGACTTTAGTCTCTCCAGGAGCCACCCTGCATACCTTTATTCAGAAAAAAATAAAAGTCAACTTATATAACTAAACCATGCATAACAAGAAAAACAACAAAAAAAAAAGAAACAGGCCCAGGTTGTATACTATATAAAACCTTAACTATATTAAAAATATAAATATGCAAATTCTACACCCTGTTTTCGACGCGCACACAGCATGCTTAGTGTATTTTACTATCTTGGTTCCTTTTTTAACTATATCTTGTGTCTGGTGTTTGTCAGTACACATCCGAATCCAATGCATATGCAATTTTTCTTTGAAATTTCAATACGCATGTACATATTTGTCTCCACCAAGACTTAGCCCTCGACCTTTCTTATCAGAGAGATATATACTAAGCTAAACCTACCAAGTTGCACCTCGTAGCAAAATTTCTTGACAGACACAAAGAAGATAAGATAATTAAATAGTTTATCTTCCCACGTTCAGAACATTTATCCTGCAGATTAGCAAACTTTGGAAGGTCTGAACAAAGAATGAACGTGACCATAATCGAAGTGTTTTTGTCCCTGCAGGTACTTGCACCATTCCAATCAGGAATGGTGCTATTGTGTTAAGTCAGAACTAGTGTAAGTGTTCAGAGCTTCACAAGCCTGGTGTAACATTCTACTATACATTAGATACACGCACAAACTTACAAGGAACAGGACACATAAGCTGATAAGCTACTAGATCAATGTTTGTAATGGCTCACGGCTACATTTGTATGCGTAGTAAACGGAAAATACTCTCAGGGATACGTGTTTACACAGATATTATAAATTTGTATGATCATATTCTTGCACAGTTATGTAAATGTACTGAATACATAACGAAAAATGAACATACAGTGAATAGTTGGAAATGAAAATTGAGTAGCTCACACTAAAATCTCTTCCAATTTATCGCGATCACATCTCACCTTAATTAACAGAACGACGACGGAAACAAAGAAAGTGGAACAGACGATGCAAACGGCAATGGCAAGGGTCTTTGAGTGGGATAACACAGCATATGTTCCCATGATAAAGGTCAACATCATAGCTATAACAGAAAAGATGTTAAGCACTATCGATGTCAAATTTAGTTTTGACACCTGGCGGGGATCTTCATATAAAGATGAAATGAAGTAGAGAAACAAAGTGGTGGTTGATAGTGCTATAGCTATTGAGCTATGACATCAGATTACAACTGGTGCGACTGCTGTAACAGTTCAGTTAGCATTTCCCACTCGGGTTCAATAATTTCTAGGATCTAGCTAGCACAGATAATATATTCTCCCTTGCTTTGGCTTCAGTCACTCAATAAATCTGAGTGAACACCACCTCTTCAAAAGAAGAACTGAGCTAATTTCACTCCGTTATTCTGTTAAATAGATTTCATGTAAAGTTTTGGGTAAGACTTGCAGTACAGAGGTTTGTTTCTAATTTAAATTAGATCATACTCGGTACTGGATTGTAGTTCAATTATATATTTGAATCCCAGGTACTCACAGCTCATGTACACTAGCCCCAACTCCAAACAAGCAAGTTGCTGGTGGTCTGCCTTATTTGCAAGATGGAAGGTGATTTGTGTTGTTACTAGTCACTAGAAGTATTTATTCTAGAATTGAATATTAATAAACGCTCATTTAACTCCTTACTGAATTCAGGAAGCGAATTGGCTGCAAATTTTCAAACCAGTCTACTAAACCTTAAACAATGAGATTGTGTCAACTATAGAGATACAAAATCATGACATTTAAAAAAAACCCATCGATCAAATTTTTAGGTGTTTTAAAAGGATGTAGGCAACAGTTTTTAGTATCTGAGAATGACAAGAAGGATGAAGTTTTACAGAATTTATACTCGTGCTTTAGTATTGAGATATATAAATCAGCACATGGAAGTGAAATAACTTATAATATTATAATATTGGGTATCCAAAGCCGATAACATTGTTTGACCCATGTTTCCATGGGCCTTCTTAGTAATTGTCATACAACTAAGGTTGTCCATTGACCAGATTTGCGTGAACTTAAATCCATAATAGGTCACCTTTAAATCACATTCATTGACTTGTTTTTAACTGGCAAAAAGAAAAAATTAAACACCCAGCATACTTCTAATTTAATAAAATGCACCTGTATGGCTGTATCATAAAAGTCTATAATGTTTTCTCCTAACAATCTATTTAAAAAGTTATAATTAAATAAAAAGTCAATCATTTTATAAAGCAGAGTGAATAATGGATCCGAAAATCTCAATTTCTATGCATCTATACTGCATTTCGAAGTTGTTTCTGGTGCAACAAAAACAACTACTACAGAACCACAAGTTTCAGCTCACTATCATCTAAAGCAGAGCAAATCATCTCGTATGCAAAATCCATTACGTACATAACTTGTCAGTTGTCAGTAAATTTCAATCAAAAACACATTTACAACTCCCTCCCAAGTCCCAACCGATATCATATAGTCGCATACCTTAAGTTAGCTAACCTAGATAACTGCTTTGTTATCAAAACTAATAAAATATTCACATTCTCTATTGCAAGTAAATTGAAAGCGCGGGAGAGATCATATAAACACAGTTTCAATTCCTACACACAGACATGTGTGCGAGGCGAGAGAGAGAGAGACACAGAGAGAGAGGGAGAGAGAGAGATGGAGAGAGAGAGAGAGAGAGAGAATACCAACAGAGAATGAGTATGTTTTCTTGCTTAGGCTCAAGCACAATTGTTGAAGAACAAACCAGCAGAGATGGAGGAGAGTACAATTGTCTTCTTCGTACTCGTAGAAGTTAAGACTCCAATTCGTAGCAGAGATGTACTCGTAGCAGAGATGTGGATTTGGAAAGAGATGGAGCTTATGGGTGTGGATTTGGATTGGGAGATTTGGAGATGAAAAAACAAAGACCGGGTTCTTCTGGGTTCGTTCAATTGGGAGAGGGAGATGTGCGGGAGGGAGATGGAAATTAGGGCTTAGAAAAGAAAGGGGCGAAATAAAAAGGGGGGAAAGACCGGGTCCTGGGTGTATATACTATTGTATTATTTAATTAAAAAAATAACATT
Organism: Saposhnikovia divaricata; assembly: GCA_036435485.1. NCBI lineage: Eukaryota > Viridiplantae > Streptophyta > Magnoliopsida > Apiales > Apiaceae > Saposhnikovia > Saposhnikovia divaricata. The sequence continues at coordinate 58,473,308 of CM071595.1, read as the reverse complement.
ATTTTTTTTTTATCAAAAAAAAAATAACATTATTTATTTTTTATATTCTAAAAGTAAATAATTAATTAATTAAGATTTTAATTGATTTTGTCAATTTAAGAATTTTTCATTTTATGTTCGATAAAAATATTAAAAATATTATTTTACAAAACTTAATTGTATAATATAGGTGTGACTTATATCTAATATAAAGTATTATAATTTTTGTCAATTATTAAAAAATTTGTTACATACCTATAGCGTCGCCGTTTATAGCCTATAGCGTCGCCGTTTATAGGGGCGACACTATAAGTCACATTTAAAGCGTACCTATAGCGTCGGCGTTTTATTGGCGACGCTCTAAGAGAGAGCTACAGTGTACCTATAGCGTCGGCATTCCATAAAGCGACGCTAGAGGGTATAGCTATAGCGTCGGTTCTTTTCTGACCGAGGCAAAAACACTTTTTAGCGTCGGAGTTTTTGGTGGCGACGCTATAGGTGCAACCTATAGCGTCGGTTAATGTAAACAACCGACGCTATAAGTTCTTCCCAAAGACAATAAGCGACGGTTATTTCAAACAACCGACGCAATAGGTAAAGAGGCGACGCTATAGGTCAATAACCGACGCTATAGGTGGCGACGCTATAGGTCCATTCTGTACTAGCAGAGTCTCCAAGAGCAGTTGAGATAAAGGTAATAAGTGTCATACCATTTGATAATTGGGTTAAGTGTGAATATTGTCAATAGTAACTCGCCATGAGGAGGCAAATTTCATAGGTTATAAACTATGAAACCAATTTGAGGTGGTTTATTCAAGGAAATGTCCATTTTATGAATGGATTAACTTAGAAAATAAAGACATTGGAGGGTGATGGTATGATTGGATAAAGTATATAAGGAAGTAGTAAACAAGACAATGATCTCAGAACCTACCGGAAGATAAGACCAGTGAGTCAAAATGAACTCGTAATGAGACTACTGTCAAAGACTGAGTATAGGGTTATTTCAACTCAGTGAAATGATGAACCAGAAATGTTAGATGCATGTGATTATAAGGAATATTAAATTCTTTCTTTGAATGAATTATAGTAGTTACCTTAAGTTTACTCCGACGCGGAATTATCATGGATCAAGTAATACGATCAGCAGTTAAAGAGAAAAATGTGAGAAAATCTTCCTGGAGCTAAAAGATGAAATTGGTGACGACCCAGCATTGGCGTTGCCTCATGGAAGAAGGAGACTTTGTGCTTCCAACGACGCTTCGCATAAAGGATTAGGATGTGTGCTTGCGTAGCACGACAAAGTACTTGCGGATGCATTCGGACAGCACGGTTCACCAGATACGAATGGCCTTGGTAGTGCCGATCTTGTGGAACGATTAACTCCGACGGTAGTGTTCCTTCTGAGACTAGTGGTTAGGTAGACTGACATTTGGTAATATTGAATATCAGGACGTATAGGTATCAGGACGTGGTGACAGGTTTCAGTTTGAAACTGTTGATTCCCTTCTAAGGGATGTATATAATCGGTTCCTCTCCAGTGGTTAAACTTCCAATCTGATGACGATTATTTCGTTAACTATAACTGCTTATGATTCTACCTGCTTGGAGGTTCATAGAATTATTCTTCAGGTTTCGAAACTGGTCTCCTTAATGTTACCAGTAGGTGGATAGATTGACCAAAATTTCCTTGATTCTGGAAAGGAATTCGGCGAATTTTGGCAAACCTTGTCTTTCTGATTATCAGAGAACATCGTTGAAGAGAATGGAAGCTGGAGCAAACCCTGTGGATTGGGTAAGGTTACCGTCATATGGGTTAGTAGACGGACCCTGAGTATTACAATCAATGTTAGAGATAAAATGATGAAGTGAGATTGGACGGAAACAGGAAATGTAAGTAAGAAACCAGCCGGATTGAGAAATTCCGGGATTGACTTAAATGAAAAGGCTGTTATTCCAGAAATGGTAAGCTTGTGTGGAACGTAGGGTTGATAAGAATAGTTGAAAAGATAAAAGTAGAGGAAAGGTGACCGAAGACGGTGCCGAGTAGTCGATTAAGACTTATATGGAGTAAAGTTTTGGAAAGGTAGAAAGGTATCAAAGAAGAAGGCACTATGCCGGCAATTGCTAGAAAAGTAATGCTATTAGCCAACCCCTGAAATCATATTATTTTATTTTAGTGTGGCCAGTTAAGGCCAAGTCACAAAGGAGTATCAAGTGACTAGACCAGCAATGAAAGGACAAAGCAGGGTTGCTTCTAAGTAAGCACCGACTGCAAGGGCTTTTGATATAAAGGAAACATTAATGAGATCGTAGGAATCTTCTACTGAACCTTTGCAACCCATGTTTTGATTGGGAATTTACTAGATTTTTTTTGAAATGGGGTCACCCGTACTAAAGTGATTCATGTGTATACGATTGTCCAAGATTACGAGTAAAAATAGAAGTATAGTGACTTGAGATGTATGATGTTAGGGTATTATGAATACCATGAATATATTATGATGGAGGAAAGTAAACAATGAAGGTTTATGAAGAGAGTATAGAAATGGTCAGAGATTGATCAGTAGGCTGTAGAAATTTTTTCTAAGGCAAGTACCTTTGAGAAGAACGATAAGTACTAAGAGATTCACGTTGAACTCGACCAATATCTTCCAAAACATCCTTGCTACCATTACCAAGTTCTGTAAGAGAGCAGATAGACATACGTTATCTTTTGGAAGGTCAAATAGGCTGACAACTATCTGAAAGAAGAGGTTAGCATTAAGCTACCGATCGATTATCAAATGAGAATGATTGAAAAAAAACAAAAAAGAGACCCTTATTAAGGATACATGATTTGATTGCCAATTATAGGATGCAAGAATTCCTTGGCAGTTGAATTAAGGATAGGATATCAATAAATTAAGACAACCCCTGGGGAATGCACAAGGGATGGCATTAACCCTAATAAAGACATTGTGAATTCAGATGATATGAGTTGGATTTGCTAAGGCAACAATGACCTGTAAGGATTATTAAAAAGAGTTCTGGAAAGAACATAGATAGAATTATTAGAGTATTGATCAATGACGTTTTGATATACCCTGTACCTAGAAAATACAGGAGGAATGATGAGGACGACCTAAGAAACCTTACAAGGAAAAAGTTAATATTCTAAGTTTCAAAATAGAAGTTTGGTAGAGAATGTAAGACCCAATAACAATAATGCCAGACGAGGCATGTATGAAGCCATGAGAAGGTAGGGATTGAACCAATCAAGGCTGAGATTATCCTAGAACAAGAAAGAACTAAGAATAGAAATATCCTAGGTATGACTAGGAGTAACGGTAGTGGAGTTCACACAGAAAGGTGGAAGCAATGACTTTTGGAAAAGACTAGTATATGCTTTCTCTCATTTAGCAGAATTTAAGGGAGAATGCTTCCATCCTGAGTTGGAATAGATCTGGGAAACATTGATTTCAAGAAATTATTATATTCAGGAAAGGCCAATGAGGTGGCCGACACTTTAAGTATAAAGGAGTAAGTATAAATGCTCATACCAAAGGAATAGAGCGATATTGAGAAGGACCTTGAAGGTCAGAATGTGATGGAGGGTTTTACATTTCCTCTAAGGGTTGTGTGAGAATCAATTATAAGGATAGTTTAAGTAAACATTCGATTCTGATATTGTCTGAAGCACATTACCGACATTGGGAGGCTCTGCGACAGGTCAGACCAAATTCCCCAAGAGGCTCTCCTTTATTTTAGAAAGAGAGAGGAGAGATTAGGTAATGAGGGATGACTTAATACAGAAGGTAGATTGGTACTGATATTGATAAGCCAATTGGTATGTTGATGAATGACAAACAAGTTTTTGTTGATGTATTTCTGTGCAAACAAGATAGAGAATATGAGGTTGGAGGTTCGTGATGCTGAAAAGTATCCTTGTGAAAAGAACTAACGAAGTTCGGAAAATGATTATGTAAACCGTTAAGCTTCGAGTCTTCAACTGAAGACATATGATTAATAATCTTACTAACCTGTCATAGCTGCGATGCTTGAAGCTCTTCTGCAATTTTTTCTACTTCATGAGATATCTACGTCAAGTTCAAAAAGTATTCCTTATGGATTAGGAATAGTGATGATTTTGTCTTCCTAGAGACTTTGATCTGTCAATTATGAAGCTCGTGAGAGTAGCTATTAAAGCACTATGTAGACGTCAGCGATGGTGATTCAACCATGGGCTACATTAATGTAGTGAGAATTCTCTGAGAATTTAGGTGATAACGACTGTGGAAATGTCGAGACTGAATCTAAGTTAGAGAAATCGTCCAGGTTTATTTCGGATGGTTTAATTTTGGAACGACGGGATATTTGAAATAAATGATTAGGCTATGATGGTTCATAGAGTGATTATAGTAGAAATAGAACCCAAGTGACTGATAGAAATGAATATAGAATTGAGAATCAATAAAGGAGTAGTTATGCGAACTCCTGAGAAACCCCAGCAATGAGGTAAGTAAAGTATGGAATTGGCAGGGCAAGGGTATTGGCCAAAACGGAAAGTTGGAATTAAAAGCATAAATGACATACAAATTGACCCCTTTTAGGTTGGGGAAGTCGAGGAAATTTGGAATAGATGGATTGAGTAATAAAGACACTCATGGAATGAGAAAGTTAAATCTAGATGGTTGGACAAAGGAAAGTTCGACCCCAAACGTGTAATGCATATTAAGTAAAGGTGACGAGTGTTCCACTAATAAGATGACGGTGGAGTTAAATAACAGAAGTGAATGGGAATCAGATGATAAGAAGGATGTGATTGATGAAGAAAAGATTAGGCTTTCTAGCGAACTTTCGGGATGACAACCTGATAGTGTTATTATCATGTATATGAAAGAGCTGGTAGCGAAGTATGGGATGTCAGTATTATTGATGTCAAGCGAGAAATATAAGATTTAACCGGAAAGGTTGAAAGGCGTTTCAAGAGCAAGTGTTGCTGAGCTTGAACAAGAACATAGTCCATAGAATGATAGACAGAGCAGCGAGGATATGCTGATAAGTGAGATTATGATAAAATAGTATTTGATACGAATACGATTATTTTTCTTCTCTAACAAACCGCTATGGTTCAGAGGTAAATTCTAAGTATGATATTTTTGACAATCATGAAGATTTTTTTATAATTCTTTGAAATTCTTTTCTTTTCTTCTCCCTAGTTCATCTTCTTCTAAATTGAGAAGAACAACCCTTTAAGGAGGAGAGGTACTGCTACGTGACTTCCTGTCTATGTGATAGGAGTCTAAGTGGAATACCATAACTTGTCTAAATTACTTGTCAAGTACTAAAGGCTAGCCACCTTCTGTACTAACTATGTAATAGGACAAATGTTCATTGATCATAGTGATCTCTCAATAAATTCTTTCTAATTCTATATATTGATCGAGATTGCGAAGATTAAAGTGATCAGGAAATGCATAGTTACTAGTGATGTTATCTCCAAATTCGCGACGCGATAGTGATACCGAAGTCAATGTAGATACCAAAAAGAGTTATAGCATATGACGGGGTAAGAGCATAACCCGGACAGGGCAATGTACGAAAAGTGACGAAGGTTGATAGAAAGGACAAAGGGTATATTGTAGCCCTAGTAAGAGGTGCTGTAGAAGGCTGGGATTGATTAAGGATTGACCGGGGAACTGAAAAGTGAGATAACCAACAAGTACCCAATTGCCTTCTACCTGATTCTCGGATCCTTTAAAGGAAGGGAGACTGTAAGAACCCGAATTTTTGGAAGAATTAAAATTTTTTTATATATTGATAAAAGAAGGAACAGTAATTCCAACTACGATGTAACAGCGATTCTAATGAACGAATATTTAATGGATTCGGAGTGAATGTTTATATGCCATGAAGGATGCTATTGGTTGACAACATAGATTAGAATAATCCATCTCCTAGGAAAATAAGATATGGCGATTCCAAATAGGAGAGTATTTCTCATGTCATCCAGATCGATATCTGTTATTAGTCCAGTGGTTCCGTGAAAAGGGTTAAGGAACGCCCGAAAGAGAGCAAGGACACTTTTATAAATATAAGGAATAAAAAGAGAATAAGTAATGAATAGTGTTTTGGGTGGAAAATGAGAATATTATTAGACGACGCTATATAGAAGTATTCAGAACGGAATTCTGAGTTCGTATTCATGATCCAGGGGCGAAATAAGTGTATGTAAACGATATCGGATTCAGAAAAATAGCACTTTTATTTTCTCCGAGATTTCCCTGGACACTGAAAGACTTAAGGATTTATTAAGAGGATTTAAGGAAATTAAATTCAAGAATTATAAAGGAGGATTGAGAATGGTGGTATAAATATTAAGGAGGTTTCCGGTAAAATCGTAACTAGAAATCTATGAGTTAATCCTCCAAACGATCAATGAAATTGAGCAATAACCGGACAAAGAAACAAGCAGAGAACCAAGAGACAACATGTGCAAGTGGGTGGAGTAAGGAACTAAGTAGTTACCAAGGGAACTAGCACCATTGGAAACAAACCAATCTAGTTAGCAAAGAGGTGCACCATAAGACACCAACTCTTGCTCACATGATAACAAATCCTTAACCAAGCCTTAACCCATCAACTAAACTATGGTTAGCCAAACAAATATCTTGCATTATTGCTCACTTTATGCAAGATGAGATTAAACCAAGCAAGCAAAACTCCATCTCTTCCCCTTGAAGCTTCCATTCGACTTTTTCAAGAAATGCAAGGGAGAAATCCCACTTCCCACCATCAAAGAATTCCAAGAAAATTTAGGTGAGTCCTATAACTCATAACTAAGATATCCTATGAATCTTAGCTTCAAACTCCATTCCATTCTTGAGATATAAAATCAAGAAGATTGAGGGTGAATAGTGATTTCAAGAACTAACTTTGTTTTTCTTGATTTCTTTGGATGATCTAAGCTTGGTAAAGGTATTCTAAGGATTTTTCAAGGCTTATTAAGGTCTTACCTACATCAAGGAAGGTATGGAACTCATGGAACCCTAGATCTTACTTTGGGATTATGCATGTTCTTGATAGTTTTTAGCATGATTATGATTATTAGGTTATTGTTTGCATGTAAGCATGATTATGTGGTTAGGTTGTTGATTTATAAGACTTGATGGTTGAGATGATAAATTATGATGTTCTTGATGAGTATTCTGAGTATAAATTGTATGGATGCCCGATGTGGCTTGGTTGGATTGTTGTAATTTTTGGAATGTCCGAGTTATAGCCGTCGTAATGCCCGATTTTCGATAACCTTACAGAATTCGTGCATCACAATAGGGTTAATTGTCTTAAATGGTTATGAACATGACATGTCCTTGTAGATCTCGAGCCATAGATCGTTTTGGCAGAAGAATCGAAACATTCCTACTTACGGTTTAGGAGTTATGGTCAAATTACTAAAATTGGTTCGGAACCGTGAGTAAAAGTTCGTAACTTCAATTGAACCCTCGTAAAACATGTTACTCAGTGGCAAATCTTGGTAAATAAATACTAGAGGTCATAAGGAAGGTCTAAGAGAAAACCACATGTCAAACGGATCGTTTTCTGATTTTATAAAAATATTTGAATCAAAGTTAAACGCGAACGAACCCCTAAAAACCCGCTTGGTTATAACTTTGGTAAAACATTTAGAAAACGGACGATAAAATTCGAGGTATAATCTTGATCCGTAAACAACCTACTTTAGCACTTACATGGCCTAAGTAAATACCAAGTGTAAGTTCGATGACATGTCTTAATAACGAACAAATGTGGGTCCATATCGGTGACAAAAAGAGTTACACCAAAGGGTGCATAACGAGATAACTTGAAGATGTGTATCGACTTAAGTGAAGTTTATACTTAGACTTTTAAAAGGTGTTAAGTGGTTAATCTCGAATGTTCTGATTATTTATAGATCATCGAGCAGACCCAGGACACGCTCTCTCTACCCACACCCGATTACCAGGCAAGTTTCCATACCTTGGAACTGTTGTTGTGATTATATGTATATCTGTTGTTTCTGATACATATGCCATAGCATGCATGCCTGCTGTCAAATTATATTATGATGCATGTTCCCTGAATTGATATTGGCTTATAGACTAGATACGAATTATCAGTTATAAGCCGGATTGTTTTGGTAAGACCCTTAACGAAGGGCATATGGTATTTATTCTTAAATATAGACCGGGAGTCGGTATTTTGAGATATATAAGTAGTCATGGAAACCCGGAGGGATTCCAACAGCAGATTATTATTTATTTTGAGGAATGTTATTCGAGTATTATCTCAATCGAGAGATATTAAATGAATTTAGTTTCGAATATTCATTTAGAGTTGATTATTTAATGAATATTATTTTGATATTCATTGGAATTTTATTTATTAAATGAATATTACTTTCGAATATTCATTTAAGGTTTTATGTACTTGATGAATATTATTTTAAAATATTCATTGGAAGTTCTATTTACTTAAGGGATATTATTTCGAATATTCCTTTAAAGTTTTGATTACTAAATTAATATTATTTGGGTATTCATTTAGAAGATTATTTATTTAATGAATATTATTTTCACATATTCATTTAAGGTTTGACTTATTTATTGAATATTATTTTAAATATTTATTGGAGTTTAATTATTTAATGAATATTATTTTGAATATTCATGAGAGGAGGGATTTATTTAGTAAATAATTCTATATATTCATTCGAGGATTACTTACGAGCAATATTATGATTTAATAATATTCCGTAATTATTATTGAGTTAGTAAATATTCTTGGAATATTTATTTAATTCTTTTAAATTCTTTTTAAAATGATTTATATTATTCGGAGATTATCTTTCACCTCCAGATATTATGTAAAATATTTCGGAGTCTTTTTACGACTATTTTATCAAGGAGAGGTTCCCAACTCTTTATTTTTCGTTTAAATCTATCTTAAAAGGATTTAAATACTCGCTCAAACTTCCATATTATAGGGGAACCTACTTGAGCAATGTTATTTATCTTGTTGACTTCTCGGTCATAGATCTTGTAAAACTATTCTTTTCACTGGCAACTTGGTTGCTGTTTATCAATTGAATCTTTGAGTAACCTTCTTATCATTCGAGGGATAAGATTATTGGAACAAGATGGTATCCTCTAACAAGCAGCAGCTTGGGAGATATGATGTTGAATTTTCCTTTCCAACTAGATACGACTACTTTGTGGAGTCTTATCAACAAGTATCATACTTGGGGAAAGGGGGACGAACTTTACGTTCAGAATCGTGAACTTCTTTTCGAACTTGGAGTCGTGTAAGAGGCCGAGTAGCGCCGGTCCATCCCATTGGCCCAACCGTTGGCCGGGGAGATCTAACAAGGCGGTACACAAGTAAATCCGTCAGCTCTTCCTTCTACCGGTAGTAAATCTAAATTGAGCTGTACAATCCGCGACTGGTCATCGTAAGGATTGGAACACCGGGCGCGGTGAATACTCCAGCATTAGTTCATCATTTAAATTCATTTATTTTCTACAACATTATCGTTGTTGGCAGTATTGGAAAAGTATTCATAATTGGAATTGCAACATTTTTCCTGCAAGTTCCTCTTTTATGATAAATGATAATATCTTGCTTATCTTTGACATAGCAGATATTCCCACCTATATATATGCATTTTGAGTTACCTTGTAACTTCATCGTTATGTTATACTGGCATCATTTCCGTAAATGCATGACATATGGTTTGAAAGATACTTTTGAACTGTTATATATTCTCGTTCAGTTATACATTATTGTTGGTGGGCTATTGCTCACCCTTGCATTATTATCATATCACAACAACAGCTAGACCAGATGACTCGCACAAGGCGCACTCGACGCTGACGAGGACGATGAGACTACCAAAGCTGAAGAAGAAGCTATTGGTAGGATAGATTCATTCTTTCAGTACCAAGTATATGGGTTGGTATGACTTATGAAAATGGATGGCAAAGAGTATGTATTCATATTGAAATTCTTTTGGGTTGTAAGAACTCGTAATGTGATTAATAAAATTTGATTGTTACTCTAATTTCATCTCTGGGACTATAACGGGTAGGTTTTATATTGTTGTGCTGGGTCATAAAGATGTAATTTATTTTATGTTGAAGTAAGTTCAAGTATTGTGGACAGAATTGGAGACCGTAACGATCGGATCCCGGACCCCGGATCTGGGGGTGTTACAGTAGATAATTTCGTTAGCTTCACCTGGGCTGTAAGATCGCCAAATTCTGATGTCTGAAACTCGAGTTAGGGCCCAAACAGTGATCGTTGCTCATGTAGCCTAATAAGTCCGATTTTTTTTGTAATTTAAGTTCAAATAAACTCAGTTCCTTCCATGTTTTTGAATTCTTTATTTCCTGTCATAAAACATTAAACTCTAATTAATAATATCCAATTACTAATAAAATACAATTAATATGAAGATAAAATCATAAAAAATACATATAAATATATACTCTATCAAATATTCCCACACTTAGCACTTTGCACGTCCTCGTGCAAACTAATATAATATAAATATTTATTACTAACTAGCACCACTTCCGTAGGTGATCACGGTTGAATTTGGCATATGCAACAAGCCTTTTAAACCCCTAGGTAGCCCTAGTGGACGAGTGAGGTCTCGTGAGGGCCTATAGTGAAAGTACCCACAAAATCCATATAGCTCATGTAAAAGATTGAATGTCAATACAACAACACACATACAAGTCCTCTCATGCCACATCAACTTAAGAATAAAAGTGAATAATACAATGCCTTGATGTCAAAGGTGCAAGTACTCACATATCCTACTCAATGAATATGCATAAGTTCTCAAAAGTTCATGTCAAGTGTAAGAATAAGTTGTTAACTATGCTAAGCCCACAAGAGTACATATTCAAGTCAAAACTTAGGATCTCATATGCAAAAAACAAGTAATAACTCACCTTTCACTCATAAAGAATATTCACTCAAGAACAATGGTAAGTGTATCACTCAATTCCAACAAAATCATAAGTATGCTTGACAATTGGTATCAATCTAACTTTAACAAAACATATATCAATGATGATAATCAAAAGGTCTTTATTCGGATTGTAATGGGGCTGGGGACAAGGTATGTCAAGTGAAGCCAAAGAAGGTGAAATGTCAAAAGCTAGTACCCAACAAAATAAATGACTCAACTCCCTATCTATCATCCCCGCACTTTGATTTTTCTTTATTCTCTTTCAACAAATAACTTGATTAGTCGAATGAACAAGGATCATAGGAACATAAGTATGCTCTCGTATAAATAGAATATTTTTCTTTTCTTATTCTTTTATTTTTTTTTGCTTTTGTTTTCCCGAGAGCTAAGGAACTAATACATAAACAAGAACAATGATCCCCCCATATTCTTATAATGTTCGACTAACAAACAACAACTAAATCTGATATTTTCTCAAAGTAATGACCATCAGTAAAACCCCCCTTTGCATACCTTTTTACTCCCTCAAACACTCTACTAGCCTTTGATAATTTGGGTTCAAGTTTTAGTAAGGCCAATACAAGAAAAAAGGTCTAGGCAAGTAATGTGGTGTGTCGCCGAAAAAATAAGATTGAGCTCAATGGGTTAACTAATTGATCATGTATAAATGGTGTGGTAATATAGAAAATATGAGGTTATACCTAAATGCCTTTATCATGTTATCATCAAATAATGTCATGCATTTCGAGAACAATCTCAAACAAATGCTAGCAATGCAAACAACACATGGACACTCAAGCAAACGAATAAAAATGCAAAAGATATGCATACAGGCTTAAAAGCTCACTTGGTAGCAAAACATAATCAATCCCAAGAAAAAAGTCTCTCTAATGCATCTACTTGTACTCAAAGCATGCAAACCAAATCAACTTGTACATATTCATGTCCTTTTAATCACTTACAACATTAAATAAATCTATTAGCTTCAACTTGCTAGTGTATGTGTGTGCACAAGAACAAAACATATTACTTCTCAATCAAAAGCATCAATAACACAAAATTCCTATAGCATGCATAGGTGCATTAAGACAAGTTACAACAAGTAATCATTTTACAAGGCTAGAATTCATTTTGTGATTTTTAAATTTTTTTGATTTTTTTGTTTTTTAACTACTACTATACTATATACCCCATACAAATACTACTAAAAAATATTACTAACAAAGAGAAACCCCCCAACTTAGCATGTTCTTTGTCCCCAAGGAACAACATTCACAACCCACTATTAGAAATAATACAAAAATCTTGGACTGGCTTCCAAGAAGCGTTTGTTTATTGTCATTAGCTCGACTTATTTACAAAAGCAGTAATACTAGTGAGGAGAAAAAGCAAACAAATGTACATACCTCCGAATCATTAACAACTGTATGATGTGTCTACATACCTTTGATCCATAAAAATGTAAAAAAATTATGATATCCACATGCTCGAGAGACTTGGAAACATCAAAATAGCTAGAAAAGTCGTCACAATAATCATCATAAGTACGACTCATAAACTCCTCCCAAATTGGATCCTTATATTCCAAAGCAAGATTTTTAATTTCATCAAATTTAGACTCCTCCTCAATTTTAATTGGACACTCGTCAATTTTTATCTCGTCTACCAAAGTATTAAGCTCAACAATATTATCTAGATTTGGTAGAATTTCAGTTGCATCCAATTTATCATTAGCACACATGAAACCATCATTAAATACACAAGCAGACTCATCAAACACAAAATTTTCATCAATTACTAAACAAGAATCATGGATCATTGGAAAATTGACACAATGAGGAACTTGAAGACAACCGTTATGCATCACAAGTTGAACTTCCACAATAAAACTATGTTAGGATTTATGGGTGATAGCTTAGAGACAACTTAACTAGTACTTAGTTTTATTTGTATAGACTAAGTAGAACATATTGTCACAGTCATAGTGTGTCTTTGTAATCGAATAAACCACTGTCATGTAATAATTGTATCTCTTGGAAGAAGTTCATACATTTATTCAAGCCTCAAGATATATATAAAGAAGACAGAGAATAAATGTTACTATCACAACATTGATAGTAAGGTTACAAGAAGACAACATGTTGCAAGGTCACGACAGCAAGTTTCATCTGACAGCAACATTGGCGGAAGCATGAAGACAGCAACATTCTCACACTTTGACAGCAAGTTTGAAAGTCCTGACAGCATCATTGGCGGGGACTCATACTGTCATCCAAGGAACAATCTCATCACAGCAAACTTGGCGTCAAAGGTTACTGTCTCAATGGAATATTTGAATTGGGGATTTATCTCAGTCAAACCCGTGACAGTTTAGATGTTCAAGAAATAGATTTGCTGCATTTTGTCAAAGATTGTAGCAGACCTGCAAGACTACGATCGAAGCTTGAGAGATCACAAGACGAAGCTCGACAATTCAAGAGTATGACAAGTCTACATCTACTAGAATTGTTTTAGCTAGTTTTAGAAAGAACCCAGATTGCTTTATGCTTAATGATAGTCTGTTTGTATAGCATTTTGGGAAAAGTCACATGGGTGTGCAATTTGTAAGGAGCTGCCACTTGAAAATGACAGAGATATTAGAGAAGATTAGTCTTTATAGATAAACATCTCTCAATATTTCTGTAATTGATTCAAGAAGTCGAAGCTTGAGAAAATACTTTTTCTCGAGGTTGTAGCAACACTTTGTAAATTAAATAAAACATTTATTTTGTGAGGATATCTTGAGTTACTACTTGTATTTGCAATTCTTGTATAGATAGTTTACAATCTTTATCATTGTTGTTGAGGTAAAGATTTGGAATTATCTATATTGCATTCAACCCCCCCTTCTGCAATATACTCCGGGACCAACAACTGGTATCAGAGCAAGAGATTGACATACTAATCTGAGATCATGACGAGTATACAGAAGTCAAGTGGTATTAAGATTCCAGTATTTGATAAAGAAAACTACAATTTTTGGAAAAGAAAATCTTGTTATTTATCAAAGCTGCACATCCACTGTATTTTGGAATTCTCAAGAATGGCCCCTTCATTCCGAAGAAAGAAGTAGTTGTTGCCACTGTGAATGGTGAAGTAATTCCAGCTCACTGGGTTGCTAAGAGACCCTCAGAATACACAGAATCTGAGAAAGAAAAGGTAGCCTTGGATGACTACTTACAACTCGTCTTGCTTGACTCTCTCACACTGGACAAAGCCATGTGTGGAAATGTTATGGGATACTCATCTGCTAAAAAGATGTGGAACAAGATAGAGTTGCTGTGTGAAGGAAGTGAAGTGGTCAGAGAAAACCAAAGACAAATTCTTGTATCACAATATGAAGCTTTTGTGGCCAAGCCTGGTGAAGAGCTCACTCACTTGTTTGAAAGATTCAGTAAGCTAATAGCTGAGTTACAAATTCATGGAAAGTTCTATAACAAAAAGGAGATTAATGTCAAGTTTCTGCTCACTCTTCTTGAGCACCTTGAGCACAAAATCACTTCCATAAGAGAAAGGAGAAACTTGAATGATGTTTCTCTTGAGACTCTTTATGGTGTACTTAAGTCATATGAACATGAACTCTTTCAGAAGAGAGCTATTCAAACTGGAGCCAAAGTGTAACACCCCTAGATCCGGGGTCAGGGATCTGGTCGTTACCATCTCAATTCCCATCCACGGTTCAACATAAATATTAAATTACAACCTTGTGACCCAAAACAATAACATAAAACACACCCGTTATAGTCCCAGAGATGAAATCAGAGTAACAACCAAATTTTATTAAACACATTATGAGTTCTTACAACCCAAAAGAATTTCAATATAAATACATACTCTTTGCCATCCATTTACATGAGTCATACTAGACCATATACTTGGTACTGAAAGAATAAATCTATCCTACCAATAGCTTTCTCTTCGGCTCTGGTAGTCTCATCGTCCTCGCCAGCATTGAGTGCGCCTTGTGCGAGTCATCTGGTCTAGCTGTTGTTGTGATATAATAATAAAGCAAGGGTGAGCAATAGCCCACCAACAATAATATTTAACTGAACGATAATATATAACAGTTCATAAGTATCTTTCAAACCATATGCCATGCATTTACGGAAATGATGCCAGTATAATATGAACGATGAAGTTACAAGGTCACTTAAAATGTAAATATATGAGGGAATACCTGCTATGTCGAAAATAAGCAAGATATTATAAAGAGGAACTTGTAAGGAAAATATTGCAATTCCAGTTACGAACACTTTTCCAGCTCTGCCAACAGTAATCATGTTGCAGGAAATAAATAAGTTTGGATGATGAACCAATGATGGAGTATTCACCGCGCCCGCTGTTCCAATCTTGATGATCAGTCGAGATCGTACAGCTCAAATTAGATTTACTACCGGTAGAAGGAAGAACTGACGGCTTTACTTGTCTACCGCCTTACTAGCTCTCCCAGGCCAACGGTTGGGCCAAAGGGGATGGACCGGCGCTACTCGGCCTCTTACACAACTCCTAGTTCAAATAGAATTCATGATTCTGAATGTAACGTTCGTCCCCCTTTCCCCAAGTATAATACTTGTTGATAAGACTCTACAAAGTAGTCGTATCTAGTTGGAAAGGAAAATTCACCAATAACTTCCAAGCTATTGCTTGGTAACGAACATCAACTTGTTCTAACAATCTTACCCCTCGAAAGATGAGAAGGTAAACACAGACTTAATGAGTCCATAGCAACCAAGTTGCGAGTGAAGAGGATAAATTATGACCGGGAAGTCAACAAGATAAATAACATTGCTCAAGTAGGTTCCCCTATAATATGGAAGTTTGAGCGAGCATTTAAATCATTATAAGATAGATTTAAATGAAAAAGAAAGAGTTGGGAACCTTTCCTTGATAAAATAGTCGTAAAAAGACTTCGAAATATTTTATATAATATCTGGAGGTGGAAGGTAATCTCCGAATAATATAAATTATTTTAAAAAGAATTTTAAAAGAATTAAATAAATATTCCAAGAATATTTATTTACTCAATAATAATTATGGAATATTATTAACTCATAATATTGCTCGTAAGTAATCCTCGAATGAATATATGGAATTATTTATTAAATAAATCCCTCCTTAAATGAATATTCGAAATAATATTCATTAAATAATTAAACTCCAATAAATATTTAAAATAGTATTCAATAAATAAGTCAAACCTTAAATGAATATTTGAAAATAATGTTCATCTAATATTTAATCTTTTAAATGAATATCCAAATAACATTCATTTAATAAATAATCTTCTAAATGAATATCCAAATAATATTCATTTAGTAATCAAAACTTTAAAGGAATAATCGAAATAATATTCCTTAAGTAAATAGAACTTCCAATGAATATTTTAAAATAATATTCATTAAGTACATAAAACCTTAAATGAATATTCGAAAGTAATATTCATTTAATAAATAACATTCTAAAGAATATCAAAATAATATTCATTAAATATCAATTCTAAATGAATATTCGAAACTAACATTCATTTATTATCTCCCGACTGAGATAATACCCGAATAACATTCCTCGAAATATTTCCAAGTAATTGATACTTTATGGAATATAATAACGTTTAACAATAACCTTCCTCAGATAAATAATAATCTGTCGTTGAAATCCCTCCTGGTTTCCACGACTATCTATAACTCAAAATACCGACTCCCGGTCTATATTTAGAATGAATATCATATGCCCTTCGCTAAGGGTCTTACCAAAATAATCCGGCTTATTACTGATAAATCGTATCTAGTCTATAAGCCAATATCAATTCAAGGAACAAGTATCACAAAAACCAGAGTCACAATATAATTGGAAACAGGCATGCATGCGATGGCATATGTAAAACAGAAATCATATACATATATTATCACAACAACAGGTTCAAAGGTTTGAACACTTGCCTGGTATTCACGTGTGGGTGGAGATAGCGTGTCCTGGGTCTGCTCGATGATCTATAAACAATCAGAACATTCGAGATTAACCACTTAACACCTTTTAAAAGTCTAAGTATAAACTTCACTTAAGTCGAAACACGTTTTCGAATTATCCCGTTATACAATTTTTAGTGTAACTCTTTTTATTACCGATACGATCCGACATTTGTTCGTTATTATGACATGTCATCATACCCACACTCGGTATATACTTAAGTCATATATGTTCTAAAGTCGATCGATTACGAACCGAGATTATACCTCGAGTTTTACCATCCGTTTTCTAAGTCATAACCAAAGTTATACTTTTAAGGGGTTCGTTCGCGTTTAACCTTGATTCGAACATTTTTATAAAATCGGAAAACGATCCGTTTCACATGAGGTTTTCTCTCACACCTTCCTTTTTTACCTCTAGTATTTATTTACCAAGATTCTCCACTGAGTAACATGCTTTACGAGGGTTCAATTGAAGTTACGAACTTTTACTTACGGTTCCGAACAAATTTTAGTAATTTGACCATAACTCCTAAACCGTAAGTCAGAATGTTTAGATTCTCACGCAAAAACGATCTACGGCTCGAGATCTACGAGTACATGTCATTTATTCATCAAGGTTAGAAATTCATCCTAACTGTTATGCACGGTTTTCTAGAGGTTAACGAAAATCGGGCATTACGACGGTTATAAATCGGACGTTTCCAAATTCCAAACTTTCTAATAATCATAGTATCCACTCCAAACAACATATACATGTTATGTAACCATGAACTAAGGCCAAGCAATGCCTTTCCGTTCATCTAAACTATTTTATCCTCTTATATCAACATATCACTACATAAGCATGCTTTAATCATTACCATAATCATACTAATCTAAATTCTCATCAAGAACATCATTAAACATAAACTAAGGCCTAGGGTTTCAAGAGTTTTATACCTTCCTTGAGGTGTGTATGCACTTAGTAAGCCTTGTATAGTCCTTGTATAGCCTCCATGAAGCTTGGATCATCAACCAAAATCAAGATTCAAGAATTTTGTTCTTGAGGTTACTATTCATCCTCCACTTTCTTGATTTTTTTGAAAATGGAAAAGGTGGTGTTTGAGGCTAAGATTTTTAGGGTATCATTTTTATGAAATATAGGATCTATGATAAATTTTTGGAGATCAAACAATGGTGGGAGCTTGGACTTTGATTCTTGAATTATGGTGAAAGTCGAATGGAGCTTTGCAAGGGGGAAGAGAGTTTTGCTTGGTTGGCTTGCTTTAGTCTCATCTAATCTTGCATTATTATGAAAATATCTTAGCATAAAGTGGCTTTAATAAAGTGCCCATGTCATTGCATGCATCATCTAGCCAAGTGTTGGTGTTTGAAAGTGTGGATGATAAGATTTAGCTAAGTACTTGGCTTGTTTCTCCAAGTGAGCTAGTTACTCTTGTAACTACTTAGTTACTTGGTCCCATCCACTTGTACATGCTTTTATCTTGGCTCTCTACTTGTTTCTTTGTCCATTTATTGCTCAATTCATTGATCGTTCGAACAAATAACTCAATCGTTTCTAGTTAGGGTTTTACCGAAAACCGTAATAATAATTACACCATCATTTTCAATTCTCTTTAATAATTCTTGAACTATATTCCTTAAATCCCTTCAATAATTCTTTAAGTCTTTCAATGTCCAGGGAAATCTCGGGGAAAATAAAAGTGCTATTTTTCAGAATCCGACAGCTTTTACATACACTATTTTTCCCCCTGGATCACTAATACGAACTCAGAATTTCATTCCGGATACTTATATATCGCGTCGTCTAATAATATTCCTATGTCTACCCAAAATCACTATTCATCCATTTTTCTTTACTCATCCTCTTAGGGTTGTACAATTGTCCCTGATCTCTTTCGATCGTTCCTTAACCTTTTTACGGACCCACTAGACCAATAACAGATATCGATTTGGATGACATTAGAATAATCTTCTCCTTTAGAATTATCAAATCTCAATTCCCTAGGAGATAGATAATTCTTATCTAAAGTGTCAACCAATAGTATTCTTCATGGCATATAAACATTTGAATCCAAATCTATTCCTTTCCTTCATTATCTCAATCGTTACATCGTAGTCGTAATCACTATTCACCATTACCTCAGTACAAAATAAAAAGTTTTAATTATATCCAAAATTTGGGGTTCTTACAGTCTCCCCTCCTTAAAAGGATTCCGTCCCGGAATCAGGTAGGAAGCAAAGAGCTGTTTGTCTGTCGTTCACTTCTTAGCTTCCCAGTCAATTCTTAATCGTTCTACTCTTTCTCAGCACATCTTCTAGTGCTACAATTCATACTTCATCCTTTTTCCATCAACGTTGCTACTTTTCGTACAACACACTATCCGGGTTAAACTCTTACTCAGTCTTATCCTTATATACCTGCAGTAACATTGGTATCACTATCATACTGCGAATTCGGAGGTAACCTCGCTCGCATTCTGCATTTCCTGATCGCTTTAATCTTCGCAATCTCGATCAATATAGAGAAGTGGAAAGATTTATTGAGAGATCACTATGATCAATGAACCTTTGTTATATTGCATAGTCAGTACCGAAGGGGGCCAGCCTTTAGTACTTGACAAGCAATTAAACAAGTTATGGTATTCCACTTAGACTTCTATCACATAGACAGATAGTCACGTAGCAGTACATCCCCTCCTTAAAGGGTTGTTCTTCTCAATTCATAAAGAAGATGAATAAAAGAGAAGAAAAGAAAAGAATTCTAAAGGATTATAGAAAGTTTTCATGATTGTAAAATATCACACCCAGAATTTACCTCTGAACTATAGAGGTTCATTAAGGAAGAAATTAATCATAATTATATCCAATACTATTTGATCGTAACCTCACGTGTCAACATATCTTGCTGCTTTGTCCACTATTCTCTGGACCTGTACTCTGGTTCAACCTTAGCAACACTTACTTTTGGGAGATCTTTGAACCTCTCAGGTTAAATCTTAGTTTCTCGCTTGACACCATTGTTACTGACATTCCATGTCACGTTACTAGCTTTTTCATATCTATAATATTAACACTATCAGGTTGTCATCCCGAGAATTCATCAGAAAGCCCTTTTATTAATCCATTCATAACATTCCTTGCTTCATATTCCATAGTTGCTTTCCCAGTCTTTTCTTTATCAATCACATCTTTCTTATTATCTGATTCTTATTTACTTCCACCTTCATCTCTTTATTGAGACATCTTTTGCACTTGGTACCTCCTTATTGGTATCCCGTAACATTTACTCTATAATCATCACATTATTTCAATTTAAATTCTCCAAAATGAATCGGGCCGATCCCTTTAACTTAGATTCAATATAATCTACTTCTGTCAACTTGTTTCACATCACTTATTCTTTTCTACCCGCGGTTTTCCACAGGTTGTCTTTCGTATGTCAGACCAGGTCGTACATCTACCTGCTCGCACTCTTATCATCTGTTGAGCATCTGCATTTTACTGGTGTAGCTTTGCCACATGAAACACGTTATGACCGTGCTATTAGTTTTGGGGGTAAAACTGGCTCGAATACCACCTTCCGAATACTTTTAACTCTCAGATGGCCCAATAAGTCTCATTAATTCTTTCTACGGGAATACATTTAGCATCATGAATCATCACCCTCCTATTCTCTATCTTGTTTGCGCAGAAGTACACTAACACAAACTTGCTTGTCATTCATCAACATGCCATTTAGCTTATCAATAGCAGCACTTTCTTTATCTTTACCTTGTCATCTACTTTCTTAGAAGAATCACCATCGCTTGTTGTTTACGTAATGCGTTAATAGCTAATTATACGGGTTTCAATCCTTTAGGGAGACAAAGTAATCACTATTCCTTATCCATAAGGAACACTTCCTGAACTTGATGTAGATATTACATAAAGTAGATAAAATTGCAGAAGAGTTTCAAGCATCGCAACTAGGTCCGGTTGATGAAACTATCACTCATGCATCTTCCATAAAAGACTAGAAACTTAATGGTTTACTTCATCAATTTTGTATAGTGGTCCTGGTTTGCCTCAAAACGGGACCTTCTACGTTGTGTAGTTTGCTTAAGACAATATCGGGAATCGAATCTTTACTTAAACTATCATTACCGTCGATTCTTGCACACTCATCAGAAGGAATGTAAATTCCTCCACTCCGATATGACCTTTAAGGTACTTCCAAATATCATTCTGTTTCTTCGGTAAGAACATTGTAATTATTCTTCTATACTTAGACTGTCGGCCACCTCATTGGCCTTTCCTGATACTAACAATTTCCTTGTAATCCATGTTCTCTGGATACGTCCCAACTCAAATTTTTCTACCTCATTCCCATCACTGTTGGGTTAAAGCATTCTCCCTTAAGCTCTGCTGAAGGAGAAAATATAACTATCAGTCTTTTTCTATAAGTCATTGTTTCCACCTACCCGTGGGAACTTTATCACGTTTATTCCCAATCCTACTTAGGATACTTCTTTTCTTAGTTCTTTCCTTATCTTAGGATAATCTCAACCTTTATAGGTTCAATCCATACTTCCTCAAGGTTTCATACATGCCTCATCTGGCATTATGTTACTATGTCATACATTCCTTACCAAACTTCCATTTTGAAGTTCAGAATATTACCTTTTTCCTTGTAAGGTTTCTTAGGTCATCCTTATCATTCCTCCTGTATTTTCTAGGTACAAGGTATATCAAAACGTCATTGATCAATACTTTAATAATTCTGTCTATGTTCTTTCCAGAACTCTTTTTTTTTAATAATCCTTACCGGTCATTGTTGCCTTAGTAAGTCCAACTCATATCATTTGAATTCATAATGTCGTTATTAGGGTTAATGCCATCCCTTGTACATTCCCCAGGGTTTGTCTTAATTCATGGATATCCTATCCTTAATTCGACTGCCAAGGAATTCTTGCATCCTATAATTGGCAATCAGATCATGTATCCTTAATAAGGGTCTCCTTTCAACTGTTCTCATTTGATAATCGATTGGTAACTTAATGCCGCCCTCTTCTTTCAGATAGTTGTCAGCCTATTTGGCCTTTCAAAAGGCAACGTATGCCTATCTACTCTCTTACAGAACTTGGTAATGGTAGCAAGGATGTTTTGGAAGATATTGGTCGAGTTACGTGAATCTCTTAGTACTTATCGTTCTTCTCAAAGGTTCTTGCCTTAGACAAAATTTCTACAGCATACTGATCCATCTCTGACCATTTCTATACTCTCTTCATAAACCTTCATTGTTTACTTCCCTTAGTCATAATATATTCATGGTATTTATAATACCCTAACATCATACATCTCAAGTCATTATACTTCCATTTTTTTTTTACTCGTAATCTTGGGCAATCATATACATATGAATCACTTTAGTACGGGTGACCCCATAAAATCTAGTAAATTCCCAATCAAAACATGGGTTGTAAGGGTTCAATGGAAGATTCCTACGATCTCATTAATATTTCCTTTATATCAGAAGCCCTTGCAGTCGGTGCTTACTTAGAAGCAACCCTGCTTTGTCCTTTCATTGCTGGTCTAGTCACTTGAGAATCCTTTGTGACTTGGCCTCAACTAACCACACTAAAATAAAAATATATGATTTTAGGGGTTGGCTAATAGCATTACTTTTCTAGCGATTGCCAACATAGTACCTTCTTTAATACCTTTCCACCTTTCCAAAACTTTACTTCATATAAGTCTTAATCGACTATTCGGCA
Organism: Saposhnikovia divaricata; assembly: GCA_036435485.1. Classification (NCBI taxonomy): domain Eukaryota; kingdom Viridiplantae; phylum Streptophyta; class Magnoliopsida; order Apiales; family Apiaceae; genus Saposhnikovia; species Saposhnikovia divaricata. The sequence goes on along the minus strand of CM071595.1, from coordinate 58,450,566 downwards.
CCGTCTCTGGTCACCTTTCCTCTACTTTTATCTTTTCAACTATTCTTATCAATCCCACATGCCACGCAAGCTTACCATTCCTGGCATAACAGCCTTTTCACTTAAGTCAATCCCGGAGTTTCTCAGTCTGGCTGGTTTCTTACTTACATTTCCTGTTTCCATCCAATCTCACTTCATCATTTTATCTCTACCATCGATTGTAATACTCAGGGTCCGTCTACTAACCCATAGGGCGGCTACTTTACCCAATTCACGGGGTTCGCCCCAGTTTCCATTCTTTTCAATGATGTTCTCTGATAATCAGAAAGACAAGGTTTGCCAAAATTCTCCGGATTTCTTTCCAGAATCAGGGAAATTTTGGTCAATCTATCCACCTACTGGTAACATTAAGGAGACCAGTTCCGAAACCTGAAGAATGGTTCTATGAACCTCCAAGCAGGTAGAACCATTAGCAGTAATAATTAATGAAATAATCGTCATCAGATTAGAAGTTTAACCATTGGAGAGGAACCAATTTTATACATCCCTTAGAAGGGAATCAACAGTTTCAAACTGAAACCTGTCACAACATCCTGATACCTATATGTCCTGATATTCGATATTACCAAATGTCAATCTATCTAACCACTAGTCTCAGAAGGAACATTGCCGTCGGAGTTGGTTGTTCCACAGAATTTGCACTACTAAGGCCATCTGATCTGGTGGACCGTGCTGTCCGAATGCATCCGCAAGTACTTTGTCATGTTTCGCAAGCACACATCCTAATCCTTTATGCGAAGCATCGTTGGAAGCACAAGGTCTCCTTTTTCCATTAAGTAATGCCAACTCTTGGTCATTACCAATTCCACCTTTTAGCTCCAGGAAGATTTTCTCATATTTTTCTCTTTAACTGCTTATCGTATTACTTGATCCGTTATAATTACGCGTCGGAATAAACTTAAGATAACTACTATAATTCATTCAAAGAAAGAATTTAATATTCCTCTGAATCACATGCATCTAACATTTCTGGTTCATCATTTCACTGAGTTGAAATAACCCTATACTCAGTCTCTGACAGTAGCCTTATTACGAGTTCATCTTGACTCACTGGTCTTATCTTTCGGTAGGTTTTGACATCATTATCTTGCTTACTACCTCCTTATATAACTTTATCCAATCATGTTGTCACTTCCCAATATTTTCACTTTCTAACTGATTCATTCATAAAATGGACATTTTCCTGAAATAAACAACTTCATTAATCTCAATTTGGTTCCATAATTTACAACCTATGACATCTCCCTTCTCATGGCGAATTATTACTGACAATATTCATACTTATTCATTTATCAAATGATATGGCACTTACTGCCTCCTTCTCAACTATTCCTAGGGACTCTGCTCCTCGCCCTAAATCGATGTCTTTGATAATCATACATCCCTCTAGCTCTTTCTTCGTTAATATGGAAGTCTCTAGGGATTCTTGTCTATTCCCGTATAAGATCTCAAGTGATCCTTTCAATCCGTCTTACTTGCTGGTACTACCTCCAGTAGTCCGGCTACGAATCCAACATGAATCTTCAGTTCTCTTGCTAATAACTCAGTTCTTTTATGCTTACTTTTCCGAGCACCATACCTTCATCATCACAGTCTTTCTGGCTGCAGCCCTCATTCCTCAAGGGTAAGCTCCTTATCCTAACAGGATTTTCCTTATCTGCTGGAACCTCTTCCGGGTCTCCAGTAGGGTACTCCATCAAATTTCCCGCTAATCTTCAGCATATAAAGCATCATCACGCTGCTGCTTGTATGCCTCAAGGTCTGTCGCCTTACTCATTGACACGATATCGAGCTAAGTTACTATCATTATACTTAAGAGTTCCCATAAGGGTTTTATATGTCACCACTACCTTAAGTAGTCCGACTATGAACTTGGCAAGAGTTCTTATTATCTTAGTGAATTTATTGTTTTAACGTCGCCTCATCTCTGGGGTTTATAACGTACGCTCTGATACCACTTCTGTAACACCCCTAGATCCGGGGTCAGGGATCTGGTCGTTACCATCTCAATTCCCATCCACGGTTCAACATAAATATTAAATTACAACCTTGTGACCCAAAACAATAACATAAAACACACCCGTTATAGTCCCAGAGATCAAATCAGAGTAACAACCAAATTTTATTAAACACATTATGAGTTCTTACAACCCAAAAGAATTTCAATATAAATACATACTCTTTGCCATCCATTTACATGAGTCATACTAGACCATATACTTGGTACTGAAAGAATAAATCTATCCTACCAATAGCTTTCTCTTCGGCTCCGGTACTCTCATCGTCCTCGCCAGCATCGAGTGCGCCTTGTGCGAGTCATCTGGTCTAGCTGTTGTTGTGATATAATAATAAAGCAAGGGTGAGCAATAGCCCACCAACAATAATATTTAACTGAACGATAATATATAACAGTTCATAGGTATCTTTCAAACCATATGCCATGTATTTACGGAAAGGATGCCAGTATAATATGAACGATGAAGTTACAAGGTAACTTAAAATGTAAATATATGAGGGAATACCTGCTATGTCGAAAATAAGCAAGATATTATAAAGAGGAACTTGCAAGGAAAATATTGCAATTCCAGTTACGAACACTTTTCCAGCTCTGCCAACAGTAATCATGTTGCAGGAAATAAATAAGTTTGGATGATGAACCAATGATGGAGTATTCACCGCGCCCGCTGTTCCAATCTTGATGATCAGTCGAGATCGTACAGCTCAAATTAGATTTACTACCGGTAGAAGGAAGAACTGACGACTTTACTTGTCTACCGCCTTACTAGCTCTCCCAGGCCAACGGTTGGGCCAAAGGGGATGGACCGGCGCTACTCGGCCTCTTACACAACTCCTAGTTCAAATAGAATTCATGATTCTGAATGTAACGTTCGTCCCCCTTTCCCCAAGTATAATACTTGTTGATAAGACTATACAAAGTAGTCGTATCTAGTTGGAAAGGAAAATTCACCAATAACTTCCAAGCTATTGCTTGGTAACGAACATCAACTTGTTCTAACAATCTTACCCCTCGAAAGATGGGAAGGTAAACACAGACTTAATGAGTCCATAGCAACCAAGTTGCGAGTGAAGAGGATAAATTATGACCGGGAAGTCAACAAGATAAATAACAATGCTCAAGTAGGTTCCCCTATAATATGGAAGTTTGAGCGAGCATTTAAATCCTTATAAGATAGATTTAAATGAAAAAGAAAGAGTTGGGAACCTTTCCTTGATAAAATAGTCGTAAAAAGACTCCGAAATATTTTATATAATATCTGGAGGTGGAAGGTAATCTCCGAATAATATAAATTATTTTAAAAAGAATTTTATGTTAAATATAATTGATTGATGTGTTTTGATCAGTGTTTAAGTGTTACAGGGAGTTATCAGAGTTTAGCTGGAAGCAGTCAGAGTTTGCGTAAACTCTGACAGTTGGAAGCTCAACAGAGTTTGTTAAACTCTGTTTGAAGGAAGCGCGTCTACTGTTCAACAGTGATTAAAGATTAATTATGGAAGCGATATCTTTGAAGATTGGATAGCTATCAAAGAGATTGAGTTGACATAGGAGACGTGTGACAATCTGTAATTGATATCATTGTATAGCTGATTATTAGGAATATCAATTAGAGATTGTATCGTAGCTGTATGTTATATAAATACAGATAGGTTAACCCTAGAAGGGTATCGATAACGAATTATCATTATTGTAACCTAGCAGCTCTTTGTGATATTTTACATCACGAAGAGGGTTTGAAATACAAGAAGTTTTTTAAGTGCATAAACGCTTTTACTTGTTAATTTCTCATACAAAGTTGATTATTATTTGTGTAATCGGCCTAACAAGTGGTATCAGAGCCAATCTGTTACTTTATTACAGGTTAAGATCTAAACACAACAATAATCATGTCAGAAATTCCTCCACCAACACCTACTGTTTCTGAAAAGGCTCCTACTACTGTGAGTCGTTATGAACCAATCAGGGTTCCTATTCTGAGGCCATTAGAGTATGCAATGTGGAAGGTCAAGATGACTATGTTTCTGGAGGCTACAGATCCAGAATATCTTGACAGGATTTATGAAGGCCCTCACAATCCTACAAAACTATCTGTTGCAGTTGCTGGTGAAGCAGCAAAAATGGTTCCAAAGGAAAAGAAGGACATGACTCCTGAAGATCTATCATCAATTGCTAAGGATGCAAAAGTTAGGCATTTACTACATAGTGCCTTAGACAATGTTATGTCTAACAAAGTCATTAACTGCACCACTGCAAAAGAGATATGGGATGCACTTGAAGTCAGGTGTCAAGGAACTGCAGCTATTAAGAAGAATAGGAGAAACATACTCACACAAGAGTATGAGCATTTTGAGGCTAAACCTGAAGAGAACATGACAGAAACATTTGATAGATTCTGTAAACTGATTAATGATCTGTCATTGGTCAACAAAGAGTATGATCTAGAAGACTCGAATCTCAAGTTTCTTCTTTCTCTACCTGAAAAGTGGGATGTGAAAACAACCACTATTAGAGACAACTATGATCTTGCTGAAACAGAGATTGATGAAATTTATGGACTGCTCAAAACTTATGAATTGGAAATGGAGCAGAGAAACAGGAGATCAAGGAGAAAAGGAAAGTCTGTTGCTCTTAATGTTGAAGAGAAGCCTTAGAAGAAAGAGGCAACAAGAAAGAAAATGAAAGGAAAAGCTTTGGTCATACATTCAGAAAGTGATTCACCAAACTCTGATTATGATTCAAATTCTTCTGAATCATCTGACTCTGAGGATGATGAAGAAGAAATGAGAAAAATGGTTGTGCTGATGGTGAAGACTTTCAAGAAAATGGGCTTCAAGAATTTCAAGAAAGGAAAAAGGTTTTCTAGGGATTCAAATGAAGACAGGAAAAGCTACAGGAAGTCTGATAAGAGAGATTCTAAAGGGAAGAAGGATAAGTTTGAAATTCAATGCTACAAGTGTAAGGAGATGGGTCACTATGCTCCTGAGTGCAAGAAGGGTAAAACTGGAAAGGTACTCTACACTAAAGGCAGAGATTGGGCAGATACTTCAGATTCTGATGAAGAAGTGAACTATGCTCTCATGGCTACTACTGAATCAGAATCCTCTGAAAATCAGGTACCTCCAACTACCTATGCTTATAATATTGATGACATTGCTCAATTAAGAATTTTTCTTAAGTCATTGCATATAAGTTATAGGGATCAGACTTTAGAAAATGAGAGGATAAAAGCTGAAAACTCTGAACTTAAAGAGAGAAATAAACTTGTTGAAGAGAAACTTGAAAACATGCAACAAGTTCAGAAAGAGAGAGATGATGCTGTTTCTATAGAACAGGATTTGCTTCAGAAATATAAACAACTAGAATCTGAGTTGGAGGAAGCAAATAAGAAAATTAGGACTTGGACTAATTCTGGAAAGGACACTCAACAGATTTTTCAAACAGACACTGTTGGTCTAGGTTATAATGAGGGAGATGAACTTAGATTTCAAAATCAAGTTAAAGTCAGAACTAAATTTGTTCATGGAACCAGTAAATTTTTGTCTGAGAATGAAAAGGAAGCTGTCAAAAGAAAACCAGTAAAAACTAGTGTTAAACAGGTTAATATTGGTTCAATGACAGATAAACAACTCAAACATAAACTGAAGGAGTTAAAATCTGTTGAGAAAAAGAAAGTGTCAAACAAGAACAGAAATGGAAAAGTAGGCATTACTTCAGGAAATAAACCAATGCTTGCTAGTTATGCTCCAAGAAAGACATGTCATAACTGTGGTAGTACTAAGCATCTTGCAAATTTCTGCAAGAAAAATAAAAATATAAATTCTTTACCTACAAAGTCTGAGGTAAAGAAGGATTTTGCTAGAACTAAGCCACAGACTTTATGCACACACTGTGGAAGCACTTGGCATTCCATCTATACTTGTAGAAAATATCATGCTATCTATCATAATTACTATGAACTGAAACCCAATCTGAAATGGGTTAAAGTTGATACTGCAAGTGTAAACACTGATACTGTTAGCTCAAACTCTGATAATGTTAATTCCGCTGCAAAAGCTAACAAAGTTAAGAAAGCCAAAGGATCCAAGCAAGTCTGGATCCTTAAAACTAATCCTCAGTAATTGTTTGTGATTGCAGGGTAACAGGGAGGCAACCCTAGTCGTGGACAGTGGATGTTCAGGACACATGACAGGAAATAAAGCCCTGCTATCAGAATATGAGGAGAAGGCTGGCCCAAAAGTTTCCTATGGTGATGGCAATATAGGAAGAACATTGGGATATGGCAATATCAATCTTGGAAATGTCATCATCAACAATGTAGCTCATGTCCCAGGACTCAAGCATGACTTGCTATCTGTGAGTCAAATCTGTGACAAGGGATATCATGTAGATTTCCAACCTGAATATTGTGAAGTTATCAGCAAATCTACAAGAAAGGTTGTTCTAGTTGGTCACAGGCAAAACAACATTTATGAAATCAAGCTTTTGATAGACTCTGTTGGAAAAGCTGTTTGCCTGTCTACAAGAATGTCTAGTGAAGAGAGTTGGAAGTGGCACAAGAAACTCTCACATTTGAACTTGAACAACATCAATGAATTGATCAGAAAGGATCTTGTAAGAGGACTCCCAAAGACCCTGTTAAATGTTGATGGCCTATGTGACTCATGTCAGAAGGCTAAACAAAGGAAGTCATCTTTCAAGAGCAAAACAGAATCTTCTATCACTGATCCCCATCATCTTCTTCATGTTGATCTATTTGGTCCAGTAAATGTTATGTCTATTGCAAGGAAGAAATATGCTTTAGTCATTGTTGATGAATACACTAGATTCACCTGGGTGTATTTTCTAGCAAAGAAGGATGAAACTGTATTGACTCTGATGGAGCATGTGAAGCTTCTGGACAAAGGATCAAGCAACAAAGTCAGAATCATCAGAAGTGATAATGGAACTGAGTTCAGAAATGCAACAATGGAAGAATTCTGCAAGGACAATGGAGTGAAACAAGAATTTTCAGCACCTGGTACACCACAACAAAATGGTGTAGTTGAAAGGAAAAATAGAACCTTAATTGAAGCTGCCAGAACTATGCTTGATGAAGCAAAATTGCCAACTTATTTCTGGGCAGAAGCTGTTCAAACTACTTGTTTTACTCAAAATGCAACACTGATCAATAAGCATGGAAAGACACCATATGAGATGGTGAAGAAAAAGAAGCCTAACCTGAAATACTTTCATATTTTCGGGTGCAAATGTTTCGTTTTGAAGACTCATCCAGAACAGTTGACCAAGTTTGAGCTAAAGGCAGATGAAGGAATTTTTGTTGGCTATCCGCTGTCAACAAAGGCATTCAGAGTTTACAATCTAAGAACTAAAGTGATCATGGAATCTATACATGTTTCTTTTGATGATAAGAAGATAACTGGACTTGAAGACAAAGACGAATATGATCAACTGAACTTTGAAAATGAAGTTTTAAACTCTGATGAAGGAAACTCTGAAGAAACAATTCTGACAGACTCTGTTGAAACAAACTCTGAACCTCTACTGGTAAATTCTGGAGAAACTTCTCAGTCACAACAAAGAGGAGAACCAGTTGAGGGGGAGCATGATCAAGATGAAGACTCAAATACTGATACTGAGTCAACTGAAAAATCTGGATCAAACTCTGATGCTTCAAACTCTGAAAATTCAAATTCTGACTCTGGACAGTCAAGTTCAGGGGGAGTCTCAGAAAACGAAAATAGATCACAACAGAATCAGGAGAGCATGGATCAAGGGGGAGGATCACATGCTGATAGAAGTCATTTGCCTTCTGCTAGGAAATGGACTAAATCACATACACCTGATTTGATAATTGGTGATCCAGATGCAAAAGTAAAGACAAGAAGTGCTACTGCAAGTGAATGTCTGTTTCATGCATTCTTGTCTAAAAATGAACCTAAGAAAGTGGAAGAAGCTCTTCAAGATGCAGACTGGATAACAGCAATGCAGGAAGAGTTAAATGAATTTGAAAGGAATGAAGTTTGGACCCTTGTACCAAGACCAAAGAACAGATCTATTGTGGGTTTCAGAAACAAGACTGACAGTGAAGGTGTTATCACAAGGAACAAGGCTAGACTGGTAGCAAAAGGCTATTCACAGCAGGAAGGAATAGACTATGATGAAACATTTGCTCCAGTTGCAAGATTGGAGGCAATCAGAATTTTTCTAGCATATGCCTCTCACAAGAAATTCAAAGTGTTCCAGATGGATGTGAAAAGTGCTTTTCTGAATGGAAAGCTTGAAGAAGAAGTGTTTGTTGAACAACCACCAGGATTTGTGGACCCCAAATATCCAGATTATGTCTACAGGCTAGATAAGGCATTATATGGACTTAAGCAGGCACCAAGAGCATGGTATGAGACACTTGCTCAGTTTCTTCTAGAAAGTGGATTCAACAGAGGAACAATTGACAAAACTCTGTTTTATTTCAATCAAGGTAGTGACCTCCTTTTAGTTCAAATTTATGTTGACGACATCATCTTTGGGTCTACTAATGATAAACTCTGTAAGAAGTTTGCCAAGCTCATGCAGTCCAGATATCAAATGAGCATGATGGGAGAGCTTAGTTACTTTCTAGGCCTACAGGTGAAACAAACAGAAGATGGAATTTTCATTAATCAAGAAAAATACACCAGAAATCTTCTCAAGAAATTTGGTATGCTTGACTGTTCATCTGCATCAACTCCCATGGCAACAGCAACTAAATTGGACAAAGACACAGGAGTTTCAGTGGATATGACAAACTACAGGGGCATGATAGGATCTCTTCTATACTTGACAGCTAGTAGGCCTGACATCATGTATGCAACCTGTCTTTGTGCAAGGTTTCAGGCAGATCCTAAAGAGCCTCATCTGACAGCTGTGAAAAGAATCTTCAAGTATCTCAAGGGCACCATATCATTAGGTCTGTGGTACCCCAGAGAATCAGATTTTAAGCTACTTGGGTATTCTGATGCAGACTTTGCAGGCTGTAAGGTAGACAGAAAGAGCACTAGTGGAAGTTGTCAATTTCTTGGTGACAGACTTGTTTCCTGGTACAGCAAGAAACAGAAATCAATCTCCACATCTACAGTTGAAGCAGAGTATATTGCAGCTGGTAGCTGTTGTGCACAGATCTTATGGATGAAGAATCAATTGCTGGATTATGGATTGAGGTACAGTAATATCCCTATTTACTGTGATAATCAAAGTGCTATTGCTATGACAGGTAATCCAGTACAGCATTCAATGACCAAGCACATCAGCATAAGGTACCACTTCATCAGAGAACATGTGGAAGAAGGAAATATTGAACTACATTTTGTATCTACAGAACAACAGCTTGCAGATATCTTCACTAAACCATTGAGTGAAGCTACATTTACAAGACTGGTAAATGAACTAGGAATGGTCTCTGGTTCTGACTAGAAATGTTGGTTAGATTCAAACTTTACTTATGTGATGTATTAATCATATTTCCTGATTGGTTAAATGCTAAGTGTACTCTGTTGATTAAACTCTGTTATGCATACTCTGTTAAACTCTGTCAGACAACTTGTCATCCGTTGATTGTAGGTTGCATCAGTTGATGACTAACTGAACTGTATCCGTTGATATTATATGGTCTTATCCGTTGATGGTTGTACAGTCTTATCCGTTGATGGTTGTACAGTATTATCCGTTGATGGTTGTACGGTCTTATCCGTCGATGGTTGTGTTATGCAGTCTCTAAACTCTGTCAGCATGTCTGTATATCATACACTGTTAATAAGTTTGATAAACTCTGTGAACTTTGAGTTGATTTTTGTCTGAATGAAAACACCAATGAAGAAATATGTATGAAGCATGATTCTCAGCAATTAATCATGAATCTTTCTGAGTTATTGAGATTAATCTTAGATTGTGCAGAAAGTTAACACAGCATGATACTTGATCATATTTATAGCATCTCTTAGTTTATTTTGTCCTAAACTCTGAGTCTATAAATACTGTATGCATTACCTTTCATGAAGAACTACTGATGTTGATGAACTCTAAACTCTGTTAGTTATACTCTGATAAAATAAAATGTTTACTGCAATACCCCAAAGAAAATGTATATAGGTTATTATACTCCTTTGAGATTATGTTGGATACTAGGATGACCCAGGAACCTATTGGTATATAATAGGTGCTAAAATTCTCTGATTTTTGGTGACTAGTTAAATACTAGGATGACCCAGGAACTTATCAAAATGATAAGGGCTAAAATTTTTGAATTTTTGGTGACTAGTTCCAACCTCTGATTACTGGAATGAAAAATGAAAAAAAATGAATAAAAAAAAAACAAAAATGAAAAAAAAAATGATAAAAAAAATGTATATAAAGGGGGTATAAAATAAAAGTTACTGTATATAGTTTGATTACTTCAGAGTTTAGCTTTCATCATACAGTCAGTGTTTACTATGACAGTTTGTGCATCCAGTGTTTATTGATTTACTTTATGGATTTTATGAAAAATTAGATGCTCTAAAAATTGACTTAGTAAACTCTGCTTCACACACACAAATACTCACAACTGTGCAATTTATGAAAGGGTTTCGATGATAAAGTTGGAGAATTGACAAACGCTGTTGATTCGTGATTTGTACTCTAAGGTAAATTTTCACTCGGACAATTTGAAAGTCTTGGAGTAAGTAGGGTTTTTGACAACTGTTAATCAGTGGATAGTTGATGAATGTGTTCTTTATATGATTACTTTAATTAGTTTTCATATTCTCTTCTGGATTCATTTACTTGAAGAACAGTTCATATAACACAAATAACAGTTGCAGAACACAAATTAGAAAAACAAAATTTTCATTGATAATAAGAAAGAGATTACAAGTAAATATTACATCTTTTTGTTCTCTCTATCTGCTAATCTATTCAACAGGAAAGTAAAAGGTCCGTCCACACCACTCCATTGTTAGCAAAAATTCCCAGATCCCATCTTTGCCACTTTATTTGGGTGGAAGTTGAAGGGATAAGGTTATTTTTGCTGACATATTCATTAACAATGGTTGGTGGTGGTGGATGAGGATGCCTTCGAGGAGAGCCATGGCAATGTTGCTTGGAGGGCAGCATCGATGTCAATCACCCTTGCAGGTTTCTCTCTCTCGAGCTCTTCCAGACCAGCATCCATTTGCAGCCACAGCGTCTCAAGCTGCCTTTCCCACTCAAACGCTTCAAACTCTTCACGAGTATAGCTGAAGATGTCCCTATTCTCGACAAGATGAAGGTTTTTCTCTTTGATGGTAAGGTTGGCCATTGTTTTTCAAGAGTATTTGGTTTGAAAGGTTTGTGATTTTACAGGGGAGACTGAAAGGTTAAAGGTTTAATGAATAATCTGAGCAAGTCTCTAGGCCTTAAATAGAGATGGGTAAGAACGAAGTCCTTAATCGCTTTGTATTCTGGTTTTTAAAGGCAACAGGTAAACGTTTCAAATTCTGATTTTACTTGGGTCCAGATATTTTTAAAAGAGTATTATTTGATTTTTGTTAAAATCAAATATTTTAATGCTTTAATTTTAATATACTCTTTTTTAAAAATAGGCGCACATGACCCACTCGCCTTTAATGTGTCCCACTTACCTATTATCGTGTCCCACTACACATTAATCAAGGAACTGATTGAGTGTCTGTTACATAAGAGATTGAGTTTTTCTTTAATTTAATCACTTTTGTGTCCAAACGAGTTTGCTTTACTCTTACTCTCACAGTTTTCTTAGTTTTCTCTTGGGCACTTACGCAAACACCTTTTCTACATACACATCTTTTGGAAATTCTTGGGAATTCTTAACTCAATGGCATCTAAAGCATTTACTGCTCTTGGCTTACGGTTTGTTCCTAATAACTATGAGGCTCCACTCTATCATGAACGCGTTCCAGAATCGTTTCATCTCATGCAGAACTTTTTGAGGGATTCAGAGATTGGACAAGCTCTGACTGGACCTGCTACTCTTTCTGCGTCTCAAATTGATTCATTCTGGCAGAACTCAGTTTATGTGGATGGAGGAGAAAGTGGAACTCCTACCATTATCTTCACTTATGAAGACCAAGACCATGTGATTACTCCACAGACTGTACGAGATACAATGGGGTTTGAGACTCATACTTCTTATACTCTCGTTAATAAACTTATCTGAGAGACATGCTACAAGAGATAGGTTACATGGAATCTCTTGACAAGCTTGGCAGTATAAAGCGACCAAATCTCAGAAAGGAATGGAATTTCTTCTTTGATTGCATAACAAGGACATTCCAGAAGAAAGTCACAAACTGGGATGCCATTCCAATGGATAGTCTTCAAATCGGGTATTCTCTGCTCTATGGTTCTAATTTTGATTTTGGTCGACATGTTTTGATGAGCTTCGGTGATAAATTGTCAGAGTCTACCACTGTCTATTATGCTCGTTTTTGTCAAATGTTGTTCAATGCATGTGTACCTGGTCTTGAACTTGATGAAATTGATTCGTTTAGAGTCAATAAGCGTATATTCTCTGATATGACTAACAAGGATGTTGGTAAAGAAAATCTTCCAGCTTTTGTCATGCCTCTTGCTCTACGGAATTTTCTTAATCAACCATAAGAACCACATCAACCTGAACCACAACAAGATGCACCACAACAAGATGAACCTGAACAACAATCTGAATCACACCCTGACCCTCAACCAGCACCAAACACTGAATCACCTACAAAGCAACCTTCACCCACTTCAAACACAAACTCTGATTCGCCGTCAGCAAACTCTGATTCTCCATTAAAATCAAAGTCTAAATCTCAAGGAGTTAAGAAAGCACTTGCTGAACGACATGCAAGTCTAAGGCAGGCGAAAGAGACAAAGAGGAAATCAAAACGGAAATCTCCTAAAGCTGTTTACACTAGAAAAGGGAAAAGACTGAAAGCTCGAGCAAACATGCCTAAGTCACCACCTTGTGAAGAGGATTCAGATAATGTACCTCTAGCAAAACGAAGAAAAGTGATATTCTCTGATTCTGTGGATGAAGATATTGAAGCTCCAGAGATTGCTTCACAGCAAATACCTCCTGTTGAGGTTGAGAAAGATGACATACCTGCAGAGGATGTAATGCCTGCAGAGGATGAAGTGCCTGCAGAGGACAAAATGCCTGCAGAAGAGGATGCAAGAGATGGTATTTCTCCGATAAATGATATTCCTGATTCATTTATGCCATTCTCTGATCTTATCTCTAATATTGGTGTAGCTGATCAACCTACTTCTGTTCCTTCTGAAGCTGTGGCATCTCATACTGAGGTAATATCTGATGCTCACCACACTGTTGAAGAAGGTGAAGAAATTGATCAGGCAACCAAAGTAACTTCTCAGTCAATACCTGTTGCTGAGCCTGAGCAACATGAAGATATTGCTAAACCTATGGCTGAAAATGAACCAGTTAACGCTACAAGTGTTGAAGCTGAAGGTGATAGTAGTGCAAACTCTGATGCTTCTCTGAGTGCACCAGTACACACTGATGATAAAAATACACCTTTTCCTCAACCTTGTACTTCTCATGAAGTTGAAAGAGTACAATTTGCCAAGAATGCTGCTGAATGGTACAAAGACGATTGTATTTTTCCAACAGGAAGAGCAGCTAAGTTTGTTAAGCAGAGTGCTGATACTATCTCTAATCCAGAGATTCTTTCGTGCTTGAAAGCAACTATAGTTCAAGTTAAAACTCTGGATAGACGATTTGATGATACTAATTTGGCAATCACTTCTTTGCGAAATGAGGTTGTAGCTAGAGAGATGAAGATGGAAACACATTCAAAACTAGTGACTACAAAATTTTCTAAAGCTCAAGACAATATCTTTGCCAGACTGAGTAAAGTTGAAGAAAACCAGTCTGATTTATCTGCTAAAATTGATTCTATTGCTACCTCCTTGGAGTTAATTACTTCTATTCTTATGCCTGATGATGTCAAAAAGGGGGAGAGAGTTGTCAGAAGGGATAGTGCTGGAGATGGAGGGGCAAGTAATAAAGACAAAGGAAAGAAAAAGGCTGAGGAGGTTCAAACTCTGAGAACTAGTAAGTCATCCAAATCACAGTCTGTTGGGAGAAGTACTGATACTCAAGGAACTTCAAGGACCAGGAGTTTACTGTTATCTTCAAATCCACAAACTGATGAAGAATTGGCTGCTAAGCTATTCATTGAAGAGAATGAGGAAGGAGTAACGATTGAGGACATTGAAGCTGAGGAAAAGAGTTTACAAGAAGAACATCTTAAAGCTTTTAAGTCTGATAAGGTACAAAAAGGAAAAGCTCCTAGACCTGTTGTTAAAGGTGTTGTGATCAGAGAAAAGACTGATGTTAGTCAAAGTTCTCGGTTCTCAAAGGAAGCAATTGTAGCAGAGGCTAAACTTAAGCTAAAAGGCATTGAAGGTGAAAGCTCACAGAAGAAAGTTATAACTTCTGTTGCATCTCAAGCAATGATCACACCTTTACACTCTTCACAGTTGAAATCTGTTTTTGGCAAAGGAACAATTTCTGATCCAAATGTGTTATCTGGAGTCTCAGTGAATATTTCTGATGGAAAAGCTTTATCTGGTAAGATTGGAAATAATAAGGCTGGACTAGGCTCACATAGAGACAGAAGGCAATATACTGGTCCTAGAGATCCTTCTTCACTGGCTGTTCCAGGTCGTGGTGTTCCTCAAGAGAGTCTGGATAGACTGGAATCAGTGCAGTTGGTTCATCAGAAGAGTTTAGACAAAGATTTTCTTCTTTACTTCATGGCTGATGGGACAGTATTCAAAGTTGGTGAGGATGATATTGGCTTGAAATATTGGGAAGAACTAGAGTATGTTCTATATCTTCTCAAGGTGAATAGTCGAAGGACTCAATCTGTTGCTAATGTACTCAGACAGAAGATGGCTCAGAATCTGGCTATTAGAGGACAGAAATACAACAGCAGATACATTCCTAAGTACAGGGATTACCAAGGCAATCTCATTGAAATGAAGAAAGGTACTGCAAAGTTAAAAACGGATTTGGGAATCACAGTACTTGACTTCAATACTCAGGCAGAAAAAGACAGATTTATCAGACTGGGTAATGAAATGAGAAGAAACAAGATTTATGATCTTAGGGCTGCTATTTACCAAACAGATGAAAGTGATCCTCAACTCAGAGAAATCAAAGAAGCAATGAAGATTGAACTTGAAAATGCAGAAAGAAGATTGCTGATTGATTATCTCAGAACCATGCCAGATCTTGAAATGATTAGAGATTAAAGTTCTGTAAGAATTTTCTTATTCTCTATAGTTTTTAAGCTTAAACTCTGAATCTGTATAAACACTGTATTTATCTATTTGTTTTGACATCATCAATTACTGTCATTAACTTGTACATTTTTGATAATGAACAAGTTGGGGGAGATTGTTAAATATAATTGATTGATGTGTTTTGATCAGTGTTTAAGTGTTACAGGGAGTTATCAGAGTTTAGCTGGAAGCAGTCAGAGTTTGCGTAAACTCTGACAGTTGGAAGCTCAACAGAGTTTGTTAAACTCTGTTTGAAGGAAGCGCGTCTACTGTTCAACAGTGATTAAAGATTAATTATGGAAGCGATATCTTTGAAGATTGGATAGCTATCAAAGAGATCGAGTTGACATAGGAGACGTGTGACAATCTGTAATTGATATCATTGTATAGCTGATTATTAGGAATATCAATTAGAGATTGTATCGTAGCTGTATGTTATATAAATACAAATAGGTTAACCCTAGAAGGGTATCGATAACGAATTATCATTATTGTAACCTAGCAGCTCTTTGTGATATTTTACATCACGAAGAGGGTTTGAAATACAAGAAGTTTTTTAAGTGCATAAACGCTTTTACTTGTTAATTTCTCATACAAAGTTGATTATTATTTGTGTAATCGGCCTAACATTTTAAAAGAATTAAATAAATATTCCAAGAATATTTATTTACTCAATAATAATTATGGAATATTATTAACTCATAATATTGCTCGTAAGTAATCCTCGAATGAATATATGGAATTATTTATTAAATAAATCCCTCCTTAAATGAATATTCGAAATAATATTCATTAAATAATTAAACTCCAATAAATATTTAAAATATTATTCAATAAATAAGTCAAACCTTAAATGAATATTTGAAAATAATGTTCATCTAATATTTAATCTTTTAAATGAATATCCAAATAACATTCATTTAATAAATAATCTTCTAAATGAATATCCAAATAATATTCATTTAGTAATCAAAACTTTAAAGGAATAATCGAAATAATATTCCTTAAGTAAATAGAACTTCCAATGAATATTTTAAAATAATATTCATTAAGTACATAAAACCTTAAATGAATATTCGAAAGTAATATTCATTTAATAAATAACATTCTAAAGAATATCAAAATAATATTCATTAAATATCAATTCTAAATGAATATTCGAAACTAACATTCATTTATTATCTCCCGACTGAGATAATACCCGAATAACATTCCTCGAAATATTTCCAAGTAATTGATACTTTATGGAATATAATAACGTTTAACAATAACCTTCCTCAGATAAATAATAATCTGTCGTTGAAATCCCTCCGGGTTTCCACGACTATCTATAACTCAAAATGCCGACTCCCGGTCTATATTTAGAATGAATATCATATGCCCTTCGCTAAGGGTCTTACCAAAATAATCCGGCTTATTACTGATAAATCGTATCTAGTCTATAAGCCAATATCAATTCAAGGAACAAGTATCACAAAAACCAGAGTCACAATATAATTGGAAACAGGCATGCATGCGATGGCATATGTAAAACAGAAATCATATACATATATTATCACAACAACAGGTTCAAAGGTTTGAACACTTGCCTGGTATTCACGTGTGGGTGGAGATAGCGTGTCCTGGGTCTGCTCGATGATCTATAAACAATCAGAACATTCGAGATTAACCACTTAACACCTTTTAAAAGTCTAAGTATAAACTTCACTTAAGTCGAAACACGTTTTCGAATTATCCCGTTATACAATTTTTAGTGTAACTCTTTTTATTACCGATACGATCCGACATTTGTTCGTTATTACGACATGTCATCATACCCACACTCGGTATATACTTAAGTCATATATGTTCTAAAGTCGATCGATTACGAACCGAGATTATACCTCGAGTTTTACCGTCCGTTTTCTAAGTCATAACCAAAGTTATACTTTTAAGGGGTTCGTTCGCGTTTAACCTTGATTCGAACATTTTTATAAAATCGGAAAACGATCCGTTTCACATGAGGTTTTCTCTCACACCTTCCTTTTTTACCTCTAGTATTTATTTACCAAGATTCTCCACTGAGTAACATGCTTTACGAGGGTTCAATTGAAGTTACGAACTTTTACTTACGGTTCCGAACAAATTTTAGTAATTTGACCATAACTCCTAAACCGTAAGTCAGAATGTTTAGATTCTCACGCAAAAACGATCTACGGCTCGAGATCTACGAGTACATGTCATTTATTCATCAAGGTTAGAAATTCATCCTAACTGTTATGCACGGTTTTCTAGAGGTTAACGAAAATCGGGCATTACGACGGCTATAAATCGGACGTTTCCAAATTCCAAACTTTCTAATAATCATAGTATCCACTCCAAACAACATATACATGTTATGTAACCATTAACTAAGGCCAAGCAATGCCTTTCCGTTCATCTAAACTATTTTATCCTCTTATATCAACATATCACTACATAAGCATGCTTTAATCATTACCATAATCATACTAATCTAAATTCTCATCAGGAACATCATTAAACATAAACTAAGGCCTAGGGTTTCAAGAGTTTTATACCTTCCTTGAGGTGTGTATGCACTTAGTAAGCCTTGTATAGTCCTTGTATAGCCTCCATGAAGCTTGGATCATCAACCAAAATCAAGATTCAAGAATTTTGTTCTTGAGGTTACTATTCATCCTCCACTTTCTTGATTTTTTTGAAAATGGAAAAGGTGGTGTTTGAGGCTAAGATTTTTAGGGTATCATTTTTATGAAATATAGGATCTATGATAAATTTTTGGAGATCAAACAATGGTGGGAGCTTGGACTTTGATTCTTGAATTATGGTGAAAGTCGAATGGAGCTTTGCAAGGGGGGAAGAGAGTTTTGCTTGGTTGGCTTGCTTTAGTCTCATCTAATCTTGCATTATTATGAAAATATCTTAGCATAAAGTGGCTTTAATAAAGTGCCCATGTCATTGCATGCATCATCTAGCCAAGTGTTGGTGTTTGAAAGTGTGGATGATAAGATTTAGCTAAGTACTTGGCTTGTTTCTCCAAGTGAGCTAGTTACTCTTGTAACTACTTAGTTACTTGGTCCCATCCACTTGCACATGCTTGTATCTTGGCTCTCTACTTGTTTCTTTGTCCATTTATTGCTCAGTTCATTGATCGTTCGAACAAATAACTCAATCGTTTCTAGTTAGGGTTTTACCGAAAACCGTAATAATAATTACACCATCATTTTCAATTCTCTTTAATAATTCTTGAACTATATTCCTTAAATCCCTTCAATAATTCTTTAAGTCTTTCAGTGTCCAGGGAAATCTCGGGGAAAATAAAAGTGCTATTTTTCAGAATCCGACAGCTTTTACATACACTATTTTTCCCCCGGATCACTAATACGAACTCAGAATTTCATTCCGGATACTTATATATCGCGTCGTCTAATAATATTCCTATGTCTACCCAAAATCACTATTCATCCATTTTTCTTTACTCATCCTCTTAGGGTTGTACAATTGTCCCTGATCTCTTTCGATCGTTCCTTAACCTTTTTACGGACCCACTAGACCAATAACAGATATCGATTTGGATGACATTAGAATAATCT
This sequence comes from Saposhnikovia divaricata, assembly GCA_036435485.1. Lineage (NCBI taxonomy): Eukaryota > Viridiplantae > Streptophyta > Magnoliopsida > Apiales > Apiaceae > Saposhnikovia > Saposhnikovia divaricata. Next base: position 58,431,597 of record CM071595.1, on the reverse strand, counting down.
TCTCCTTTAGAATTATCAAATCTCAATTCCCTAGGAGATAGATAATTCTTATCTAAAGTGTCAACCAATAGTATTCTTCATGGCATATAAACATTTGAATCCAAATCTATTCCTTTCCTTCATTATCTCAATCGTTACATCGTAGTCGTAATCACTATTCACCATTACCTCAGTACAAAATAAAAAGTTTTAATTATATCCAAAATTTGGGGTTCTTACACAAAGGAAAGATGGCAAACATGTCTGGTGCCCTTGTAGCTCAAGAGCCACTTGTTTCTCTGCCAAGTGAACCCTCACAAAGTTCACAACCAACACAAGTGCCATCTCTGAAGATTGAGGAGGCATTGGATGATGAGGAGAAAGTGGTTCTACAACTCAAAGATGTTGAAGATGAAGATTTCTATTCATTAGAAGAGATTGAAAGCATGGATAATCCAACCATGGCATATATGGCTAAAAGATTTAAAAATATAAAGTTCAGAAGAGATAAGCCATATAAGCCACAGGGTCAGGCATCTAAGTTGAACAAGGGAAACTATTCTAAAGCTGCTGCTGGTGCCACAAGAGGAGGATACAAGACAGGAATGGTGGATAGGTCAAATTTCAGATGTACAACTGCAATGAGCTAGGTCATTTTGCCACAGAGTGCAGAAGGCCTAAACAGAATCAAAGAATGGAGAAAGGATCTGGAAGTCAGTTTAAAAGAAATCAAGGAAGAGCCTATGTGGCTGAAGGAAAATGCTGGGATGACTCTAATGATGAGGAAGAAGAAGAATTTGTAAATCTAGCTCTCATGGCTAGATCTGATGATGAAGCATCAAGCTCCTCAAATCATGTATCATCTCTCATTTTACTTGATATGTATTAAACTGAGTATAAGCAAACTATTGAAGAATTAAGTGCAGAGAGGTTTAACTTTCATGTTAGTTTATCTCCTGCTAATGAAGAAATTGTTCAGTTAACTGAACAGAATGAAACACTCAAATCTGATAATGAAATGCTCTTGCTTAAAACCAGTCCATTGGATTCACTATCTCAAGAAAATGATAGACTAAAAAAAGATATTGTCTGTGCTAAGGAGATAGAAGAATTCCTAAGAAATCAAATTGCTGAAAATGAATTTAAGCTTAAGGCCTTTAGAAATTCTTCTAAGTTAGTTCAGGAATATCATGAGAATCACACTGATAACCAAAAGGTTGGAATAGGTTCGACTATGGTAGGAGGCCTGGTAAGGCAATTGTGATTGATGATTGTTCGGATGGTGATGCTGTCAAACCTCATATTCTTAAGAGAGTTTGTAAACCCATTTTCAAAACTGTTCAAGCTGATTTTGATGAGAATTCCTTGCTCATCAAACAAGAGCTTCGTGATGAAGATGAGTGTATTGACAGCACATCTACTGAAAGGAAAGAAACTGTCAAAATCCCCATAACAGAAACTTTACCAAGCAATCAGACAGAATGTTCTAAAGAACTTGTCAACAAGGATAAGACAGAAACTTTCAAAGATACTGTTAAGAGAGTACCTACGACAGCAACTTCCAAACCTACTGTCAAGACATCGGGTATGAAAGGTACTGTCAAGGGTAATTCGATAGCAACTTTAGGACATACTGTCAACACAGATGCTTACAAGCCTAGGAATTGGAATGGCAAGTTAGGAATTGATAAGAAAAATGGCTATGTTTATGTCAAGAATGCCCCTAGGAAGCTTTGCAATAATTGTGGATCCTCCCAACACTTAACATATGTTTGTAAGAAACCAAATGAGAACAAGGTTAATGCAACCAAGGTTAAAGGTAACTTACACAAAACCCCCATTATGCAATGAACAATGAATGTTTGTAGTAACATTGACTGCATGCCATGCAAAATCACTGCCATGAGTACATGTTTTAATCTTCCTATTCTGTCTACTGAAATATGCTCCTATATGCAAACTGTTGAGACTTTCGAGCCTGCCAATGTTGGTAAAAAGGTAGATTCCACTTAGAAAAAGACCAAGTCTTATTCCAAAACTGAGTGGGTAGCAAAAGAAGTCAAACAGGATGATTCAAGTGTTGATTCAAATGTGATTAAAGATGATATAAAATGTGATGTTGTAACTGCAGGACCCAACAAGGATTGGGTACCAGATGCAAATTAAATATCATCTATTTTGCAGGGCAAGAAAAAGAAACAGGTCATGTAGATCATCGACAGTGGATGCTCTAGACACATGACAAGTGATAAAGTCCTACTATCACATTATGTTGAGAAAGCTGGCCCAATCATAACTTTTGGAGACAACAGCAAAGGTTACACTGTGGGATATGGCTGTTTGGAAATTGGAAATGTTGTCATTGAAGATATTGCTCTTGTGGATGGATTGAAGCACAACCTGCTCAGTGTCAGCCAATTCAGTGACAGAGGATTTAAGGTTGATTTTGATATGATGGTCTGCAATATCTATCACAAGAAGGATGGAAGCATTTCTCTGAAAGGAGTCAGAAAAGGAAGCTTGTTTGTGGCAGACTTAAACTCTGCTAAGAAAGACAAGGTTTACTGTTTCTACAGTAAGGGAACAATTGGTGATAGCATGCTTTGGCACAAGAAGCTCTCCCACCTCAATTTCAAGACCATGAATATACTAATGAAGAAAGAGCTGGTGAGAGGACTACCTCAACAAGAGTTCTGTCAAGAAGGATTGTGTGAGGACTGTCAAATGGGAAAATTGAGAAGATCTGTGCACAAGTCAAAGCAACTAAACACCAACATGAATCACTCAAACTGATTCATATGGATCTCTTTGGACCAGTTAATGTGCAATCATTAGCAAGAAAGATATATGCCTTAGTCATGGTGGATGACTATTCTAGGTACACCTAGGTAAAGTTCCTAGAATCAAAGGATGAAGCTGCTCAGGAGATCAATGATCACATCAGGGTTCTTGATAGAACTCCTAATGCAAAAGTTCAAATTCTAAGAAGTGACAATGGAACTGAGTTCAGAAATGCTACTCTTGGAAACTTCTGCAAAGATGAAGGAATTGTTCAATAATTCTCTGCTGCCAGGACACCATAGCAAAATGGTGTAGTAGAAAAGAAGAACAGGACTCTCATTGAAGCTGCAAGAACTATGTTGAATGTTGCAAAATTACCAACATATTTCTGGGCAGAAGCTATCAACACAGCTTGTTACACAAAGAACAGAACCTTAATCAACAAGACTCATGGGAACACTCCTTACTATCTGTTGACTGGAAAGAAACCAACTCTCAAATACTTTCATATATTTGGAAGCAAGTGTTTCATAATGATAGACAACCATGAAAGAGAAGGAAATTTTGATGCTAAAGCACATGAAGGCATTTTCAAGGGATTTGGATTAGAAAGGACTGCCTATAGAGTCTATATCATAGAACACAAAGTCATTGAAGAAAGTGTGAATGTCACATTTGATGAAACCAAGTTTCTAGGAGTGCAGGAAGATGGTCAGATGCAGCTTCTGAGATTTGAGAATCAAGGATACTTGGAAGAAGAAGAAATTGTTACTGAAGAACCATCTTGTACTCAAACTCTTGAGTTTGGAGGAGATGTTGTCAACACAAATAATGTTAATCAAGCTCCAGCTCAGTCACAAACAATTACATCTAATCATGAAGCTATTGGTGACTCTGAAGATCTTGAAGAACATGGAGAAGACAACAATATGGAAGAATCAATTCCTCAAGAAGGAACTGATCAAGCAGAACAAAATAGAAGCTTGCCCAGATCCACTAAATGGACAAGGATCACACCTCTAATTTAATCATTGGCAATCCTTCCACTGAAGTAAGGACTAGAAGAAATGTCTCTCCTGACAGTATGCTCTCCTGTTTTCTATCACAAATTGAGTGAAGGACAATTGATGAAGCATTGTTGGATTCTGATTGGGTGATAGCTATGCAAGAGGAGCTCAACCAATTTGAAAGAAACAATGTATGGAAACTAGTACCAAGACCTAAAGGAAAATCAGTTGTTGACACAAAATGGGTCTTCAGAAACAAGTTGGATGAAAGTGGAAATGTGACAAGAAATAAAGCAAGGCTAGTGGCCAAAGGATACTGTCAACATGAGGGAATAGATTATGATGAGACATTTGCACCTGTTGCCAGACTTGAAGCTATCAGAATATTTCTAGCCTATGCTTCACACTGCAATTTCAAGGTATTTTAAATGGATGTCAAAAGTGCCTTTCTTAATGGAGAGCTAGATGAGGAAGTTTATGTTGAGCAGCCACCAGGATTTGAAGATTCTGAGTTGTATGACTTTGTCTACAAGTTGTTCAAGGCACTTTATGGTTTAAACCTAGAGCTTGGCATGATACACTCTCTACCTTTATGTTGGAGAATCAATTTATAAGAGGTGTTGTAGATAAAACACTATTCTACAAACATCATGGTAAGGACATCATTCTGGTACAGATCTATGTTGATGATATAATCTTTGGTTCTACAAATGAAAAGCTGTGTGAGAAGTTTTCATCTCTTATGAGGAACAAATATGAGATGAGTATGATGGGAGAACTATCATTCTTTCTTGGCCTGCAGATTTACCAAAAGTGTGATGGCATTTTCATTTGTCAAGCAAAATATGTCAAGGAACTGCTCAAGAAGTTCAACTTGGAAGATGCATCACCTGCCAAGATACTTATCTCTACTGCAACCAAACTGGATATAGATTATAAAGGAAAGAAAGTGGACTCTAGTACTTATAGAGGCATGGTTGGATCACTGCTATATCTAACTACTAGCAGACCAGACATAATGTTTGCTACGTGTCTCTGTGCAAGGTTTTAAGCTGATCCAAAAAAGTCACACTTGATTGCTATTAAGAGAATCTTTAGATACTTGAAAGGCACTCCAAATTTAGGCCTTTGGTATCCTAAAGATACTGGATTTGATCTAGTTGGATATTCCGATTCAGACTATGCTGGATGCAAGATTGATAGAAAAAGCACAACAGGAAGCTGTCAATTTCTTGGTGGAAGATTAGTGTCATGGTATAGCAAGAAGCAGCATTATGTATCTACCTCAACTGCAGAAGCAGAATACATTGTAGCTGGAAGTTGCTATGCTCAAATTCTTTGGATGAAGAATCAGCTTTTGGATTATGGCTTAGAGTTATCAAACATTCCTATCTACTATGATAACACTAGTGCTATAGCCATCTCAGACAATCCAGTTCAACATTCCAGGACAAAGCACATTGATATAAGGCATTATTTCATAAGGGAACATGTTGAAAATGGAACTGTGAAGCTGTTCTACATTCCTACGAAAAAGCAACTTGAAGACATTTTCACCAAGCCATTGGATGAAGTAGCCTTCAACAGGTTGGTAAGTGAATTGGGAATGCTTAATCTGGTATGTTAACTTACTAGTTTTTACATTTTCAATGTGTTAAATTGCAGCTCGTGACAGTAGCCTTTAATGTTGTTGTCATGAGAAGTTACTGTCTTTTGTGCTACTTGTTATTGATAGCATGTCTGCTATGACTATGCTAAATTGAAATTACATGCGTATTTTAACTTATGTAATGAGTAGTCACGTGACATTAAATTAAATCACACGCGTGCCAGTGATAATTAGTCGTGTCATTTAAAAATAACCCGGGTAATTGTCAGTCCTTTTTCTTTTAAAGTTAAATACTTTATTAAAAGGAAGCGTGTGGGAAACTGTAGCGTCTACTAGTGTGCTATAAATGAACCCGAGGCCAAACCCCTATTTTATCATTACACACTTTAGAGTCACTAGAGAATAAGTAAAAGGAAAGCTTCAGAGATCTCTACTTCCGAGATCCTCGTCTCCAACAAGGTTGAAGAGATGCCCAAGGAAGTGCCGGAGAAGACAGAGGAAGCTGCTGCTGCTGAGAACCCTTGGGATCCGTGGTTGGATAAGCTTTAGGCTTATCTGGACATGCAGGGGATCACCAAGGAGGAAGATGTGGAGAAGGTCATCGTGGACCTGCTGAAGGAAGCTCTTGCAGAGCTTAATAAAAATTAATGTTTAGTTTAAAAGAACTTTTTATGTATTTTTTTTAAGTTTTTTTTAATGAGAAGTTCATCGTTTCATCTTCTTCAGCGTTGATGCTTGTTTCTTCACTTTATTCTCCTACCTTGGTTATCTGTTGGGTAAATGCATGTATGCATGTGTGTATGTGTGCCTGAAATGAATATGCGCTTTAAACGATTAAAATGCTAATTGGTAATTTTAATTAAGTAATAGACAAAATTCATTTAAAACCCATGACGTTTGGAATTTCCGCACAACTTGCTGTCAACAAGGAAAGGTGCTGTCATGAGATTTTTTTTAAAAGAAAATTGTCTATAAATTACTTAATGGTGACAGCATGTTCTCGCGCCAATGTTACTGTCAAGCGAAACATACTGTCACCACCTTAAATTTATTAACGATTTGTTCCAGCGCACAGGTTACTATCAAGAGTTAATGGACCGTTGAAATTGGGATTCTTACCTTCACGATTTACAGCCACTAAAAATTAACTACCCACTACACCACGTGAACATTTAATGGGTTAAGAAAAAGTTACTTTTCCCTCTTCAGTAAAACAGTTTCTACTCTCATATAAGCAATTGTCAAACACACAAACACATAACTCTCAACAGAACCTCTCTCTCTCAAAAGCTTAAATCTCTCTCTCCCAAATCTCAAAGCAAAAATGGCACCCAAACAATCCTCTTCTCAAACAAACTTTCCTGGTATTCTCTCTGCTGGAGATGCTGGTGAAGGTTTCAAAGGACTTGTATCCTTCATGAACAAGTCCTATCTAGGTCATGCTATTACTTTTACCCCATCTTTGGACCTAGACATACTTGAACAATTTTGGCAAACTGCTAATGTTCAAGGAGGTACAGGTAATCCATTCATTTCAAAATCAAAGACATTACTTACATCCTCACTATCAAGGGCATCAATGAAGCTCTAGGAATTGGACTGCAAGACAATGAATCATACCAGGAGCTTGCAAGTGATGAAATCCTAAAGAAGTTCTTCTTGAAAATTGGGTATTCTGGCCCTGTTCTTGAAGAAGGAACTTCAAGCTGGTACCCAATTGGAGAAATGGACAGGAAATATCTAAGAAAAGAGTGGAGCATGATTATTGATGCAATGGTGAAGGTTTTCTCAACAAAGACCTCTGGGTGGAATGGTATCCCTAACTACATCAAGAAACTCACTCGCTCTCTTGTTCATGGGTACAAAGTGTATGTTGGAAAGTTGCTCATGGGACAGTTCAAATCTGCCCTAGGCAAAAAGGTACATATCTATCCTCGCTTTCTTATGATGTGTATAAATTCTTTATGTGGAATTGATGAAAATGTATCTCTCACATTGGAGTGCAATGCTTTGAAAAGAAATACGCATACTACACTCAATTCACGGAATTTAAATGCATATATTCCACTCTGCTTTACACAGCACATGGTTGATCAAGTGCCCAACCTTGATTTTCCATTGCCCTCTGGGTATAATGTTTTCTCTCTTGAGAATGAAGATGAATTAAGCCCAAATTCAGTAAACCCTCATTCTACTCAATTTATACGAGTCAGACAATCTAGACTACCAAAAGCCACCAAAATAGCTCTGCAAGAATCCAAGAAAAGACACTTGGAAACTGGTGTTGAAGGTAATTCTAAGAGTGTTGAGGGAGAAACTGCACTTGATGCAGCAAATAAGGATGTTAGTGAGAGTGAACCCACAGTGGTTCCTCTTGAGCCTAAGAAGAAGAGAGCTAAGAGGGCCAAAGCCACTGTCAGCCACCCCACAATCTCACAAAAGGTTATGGAGGATAAAAGGGAATCAAACACATCCCTAGATGCTTCTTCTCAACAAGGAGTATCTATTGAAATTGGCCTGTCTCCCAGGGCATCTTGTAAAGACTCTGCACAAACTCATGAATTCACTCATGAGAAGCCCACACTTGCAAAAACACACATGGAGATAGGGCACTGTGAGGATCAAACTTCAACTATTGATGTTCCATAAGTTACCCCTGTGGAACAGCCAATACTCTCTCTTCTATACCGTCACCTTCTTTATTCTCTAATCCATCAATTGTTTCTTCTCAACAACCTAGAGAAGGGGACAGTACCAACCCTTTAGGTTTTGATCATCCATCTTCTATCATGGATGAGCCCCCATCAAGTGGTCCACAAGAACCCATTGCTCAAAGTGTGATGGACACCACTCTCTCAAACACTGAGTTAGATCATGATGCAATTCTGCCAGATATTGAAATACCCAGCATCATGGTTGATCTCCAGAAAGTAACTTACCCTCAGGAAGTTGCTGTCATAGCTTTAGCTGCTATCAAAGACAAAACCAAAGTTGTTGTCACCCCACCTACTGACAGTAAACTTTTGGATAAAGATGTTGTCACCTCTACACAGCTTGATCCAGATGCAGTCATTGTTGAAGATGCCTCTGATGATGATCATGTGCCAATATCCTCTTTCAAAAAGGTAAAATCTAAACGTTCTCTTTCAATGCATGTTAGTACTGCTCATACCCATGCATCTAGTTGAGTGAGGGTGTGAAAAAAGAAAAGAGAGGTGAGCATAAAAATGAGAGGTAGCCAAATGAGTTGGCAAAAGGAGAGGGACTTGAGCATGTCCAGAGTGAAAAAGAGAGAAACCCCAGCAAACAGGCTCTAGGCCTTGAGTGTTCAACTGTGAGGAGTGATGAGATCACTCAAAAAAACAAAAAGAGTGTGAGAACCCCCACAGCCTCCTTGCCCCAATCTTTTCCTTTACCTCCAAAAAGGTTAAAATCTGGTGGTCCTTCTCAACAAGCTGATTCAAGGTTGAAATCCCTTGAGGACAGATGTGCATATATGGAAGCTAAAATTAACAATTTGTCCACTATGGTAGCTACTGGTCTTACTGAGATTCAATAGACTCTGCTATCATTCTCTACTGCTCTTAGTGCTGTCAACTTAACTAAGGGGGAGAAAGTGGTAGATCAGAATAGAGTGGTAGATCCAAATACCTCAGACAAAGTGGTAGAGAAAGAGAAACAAGGGGAAGCAACAAGCAAGGGGGGTCAAAAAGTAAGGGGGAGCAGGTACAAGTTGAAGAAGGAGAAGAGAGTGAGGGGGAGCCAGAGGAGAAGGAAGAAAGAAACTTTGGTGAAGAACTGAAAGCCTCTGGAGATGGTGATCTTATTGAACATGAAATGGATGGTGAGCCAGTATTGGTAACTAAAGAAGTAATTAAGCAATTACAAGAAACTCAAAAGTCTGAAAGACCAATACTGCCTCCTCTGAAAATTAAGGAGCCAACTTCAGAAATCATGGAAACTCCACTGGAAAAACTATGGAGAGAATAGGAGGAGAAAAACAGACTGGGTAATGGCAAAGATAAAATGCCTGAGTACATAAATCTGACAACTAGAACTACCTGGTCTGATGGAAGTGAGTACAGCCCAGATGAAGCAGGAATAATGATGGTTAGCTACATGAAGAGTACTTTGAACAACAAGGATGAAGAATTCAGTATGTTGGTGGATAACTCAATCACAGAAGTAGGAGGAGTTTACAATAAACTGTCACCAATACTGAAGGATAAAATAATAAGTATCTCTGTGAAAGTTAACTTGGAGAAAAGATGGGCAATTGATGTATATATGAAATCTGGCATTTCAATATTCATCACAATGAAACTACTGCAAAGCTTGAAAGCAAGAATACTAAATTCCTTAGCAACAAAAGTGAAGGCCAATTCAACAACCTTTAATGAAAGTATGTTGGCACAGATCAAGAGGCTTGTTGAAGAAAAACTCCCAGAAGTGATTGACAATCCATATGGTGTTTGCTACAGGATGACTACAAGTGCAGGAGTAAAGAAAATTTGTTTTCTACATTTGGATGGAGAACCAAAGTTGAAAACTGACTCAGTTATGATAGTACTGAGACACATCCTCAAATCCAGAATTACCAAAGAAAAGTCAAGGCTGTCAAGGACATTCACAAACTTTTGGTAAAGAGAGATGAGAATCTTAGGTCTCAGATAAAGAAGTTAATTTCTGAAGCAAATGCCAAAAGAAGTGAAAGAGGTGGAAGCTGCACATTTGATGACACCCTTGATGATGGTAAAAATGAACCTGATGGTAGAGGAGGATTTGGTGCACCTGAAAATGGTGCCAAAGCAACTGCTGAGATTGATGGAAGTCAAACTTAGGAGAAAACAAAAGAAGAAACTCCTAAAACTGATAAGAAAGATGCTGATGCTAAAGATGAAGGAGAGATAGACATTCTTGAAGCTTTGGAAGCAAATATTTTAAGGTTTGTTATTAACTGCATTAATGCTGAAAAGGATGCTGTTAACAAAGACAATATCAAGAGCTCAAACGAAGATACTGTCATGAAGGACACAGTTGAAAAAGACACTGTCAAGAACTTGAATGAAGATGTTGTCAAGGACAAGGATGCCAAGGCATTCAAACCTAAAAGGACAAAAAGAAAAGCAAGTGCCTGGCACTCAACTCCTACAAAAGGGGAGGACAAAGGCTGCAGCTAAGACAAAGAAGAATGGAGTGGTGGTTGATAAGACTATTATTCAGAAAAGAGAAATGATGAACAACTTCGAATGTCATAAAGCAAATGTTGAAAGAGACATGAAATCCGTCTCTTTGGACTTGGATAAAAGTAAGCAACATGCAACCAAATACACCATCTGGCATAAAGATAGAAGTAGAATGATGTATGTTGACAAGGATTTCAATATGATCATAGGATCAACAGTGGTAGACAAGTACAACCTCAAAATGACATCTGAAGTAGTAACATGCAGAATTGACTTCTTTGTGTTGGCAAGGATGGTGGAGCTTATGGTGAGTCATGGCAATGTCCCTAAACCAGCCATGGAACACATCCAAAAATACTATGCTGAACGATATGCTGAATTCTATGAGAAACATGGTGACTGGATGGAAATTGATGATGCCAACTTGTCTATAAGTTCAGATGAATTGGAGGTTGCATGTAAGTATGACTGGGCAGAAAGAACGTCATCTTATACACCTGCAGAAGTGAATGAAGCAGCAGAAACATTCAGGGTTACTGAAGAAGAATTCAAAAATGCTGATAAACCACCAAAGTCTGCCAAACAAACTACTGAAAATCTAGAAGCTCAACTGAAAGAAAGTTGCAAGAAGGTCAATAAAATGAACAGTGAAAAAGCAGATTATCAGCCTTGTGTACTAGAAGATCCTCTCATAATTATAGATGGAAAAGAAGAAATCTATGTAGATAGTTTTCACAAAATGAGGACCAGTATCTTGAAGAATCTCTACTTGAGAGTTGTTGGATCATCTCACAAGCTTGAAATGCTATGTGCTTGGGAACTTGAAGTTATCTTTGACCAAAGAAGAGATGAAGATCCAAAACTAGACAGAAAAAGGAGAGTATCCCTCAATGCTTTCCCTGGAAGGAGATTCAAGGTCATCGAAGGCATCTTAAAGTTCAGAACATATACCTATGACTTCGAAACTTGGTTTGACCTGAAAGATGCTAAAGTGTTTCCTTCTCGAATGATTCATGGGTACATTGAAGACATAGAAGATGATGCTAAAACTCCTGAAGAAAAGGCTTTAGTAGAAGACCTCAAGAAGGCAAAACAAGAAGCTCTCAAAAGAGAGGGAAGAATCTAAATAGATGAGAACTGCTCAAATCAAGCTAAGTAAAATTTCTTATTTGCTCAACATGAAGAAGTGATTGATTTGCAGTTAGAACATCAATGTTGTATTCTGGATTCTTTAACATTCATCAGACATAGTATTTTAACTATTTTGATCTATGTTAGTTAAGTTGTCAGCATGCTTTAATTGTAAATTTGTTGTTATTGTCCACAAAAACAAATTTGGGGAGATTGTTAGGATTTATGGGTGATAGCTTAGAGAAAACTTAACTAGTACTTAGTTTTATTTGTATAGACTAAGTAGAACATACTGTCACAGCCATAGTATGTCTTTGTAATCAAATAAACCACTGTCATGTAATAATTGTATCTCTTGGAAGAAGTTCATTCATTTGTTCAAGCCTCAAGATATACATAAGGAAGATAGAAAGAATAAATGTTACTGTCACAACATTGATAGTAAGGTTACAAGAAGACAACATGTTGCAAGGTCACGACAACAAGTTTCATCTGACAGCAACATTGGCGGAAGCATGAAGACAGCAACATTCTCACACTTTGACAGCAAGTTTGAAAGTCCTGACAGCATCATTGGCGGGGACTCATACTGTCATCCAAGGAACATTCTCATGACAACAAACTTGGCGTCAAAGGTTACTGTCTCAATGGAATATTTGAATTGGGGATTTATCTCAGTCAAACCCGTGACAATTTAGATGTTCAAGAAATAGATTTGCTGCATTTTGTCAAAGATTGTAGCAGACCTGCAAGACTACGATCGAAGCTTGAGAGATCACAAGACGAAGCTCGACAATTCAAGAGTATGACAAGTCTACATCTACCAGAATTGTTTTAGCTAGTTTTAGAAAGAACCCAGATTGCTTTATGCTTAATGATAGTCTGTTTGTATATCATTTTCGGAAAAGTCGCATGGGTGTGCAATTTGTAAGGAGCTGCCACTTGAAAATGACGGCGGCTCCACAACCCATGTGACAGAGATATTAGAGAAGATTAGTCTTTATAGATAAACATCTCTTATTCTTTATGTAATCGATTGAAGAAGTCGAAGCTTGAGAAAATACTTTTTCTCGAGGTTGTAGCAACACTTTGTAAATTAAATAAAACATTTATTTTGTGAGAATATCTTGAGTTACTACTTGTGTTTGCAATTCCTGTATAGATAGTTTACAATCTTTATCATTGTTGTTGAGGTAAAGATTTGGAATTATCTATATTGCATTCAACCCTCCCTTCTGCAATATACTCCGGGACCAACAACTGGTATCAGAGCAACAGATTGACATACTAATCTAAGATCATGACGAGTATACAGAAGTCAAGTGGTATCAAGATTCCAGTATTTGATAAAGAAAACTACAATTTTTGGAAAAGAAAATCTTGTTATTTATCAAAGCTGCACATCCACTGTATTTTGGAATTCTCAAGAATGGCCCCTTCATTCCGAGAAATAATCTGAGAAAGAAAAGGTAGCCTTGGATGACTACTTACAACTCATCTTGCTTGACTCTCTCACACTGGACAAAGCCATGTGTGGAAATGTTATGGGATGCTCATATGCTAAAAAGATGTGGAACAAGATAGAGTTGTTGTGTGAAGGAAGTGAAGAGGTTAGAGAAAACTAAAGACAAATTCTTGTATCACAATATGAAGCTTTTGTGGCCAAGCCTGGTGAAGATCTCACTCGCTTGTTTGAAAGATTCAGTAAGCTAATAGCTGAGTTACAAATTCATGGAAAGTTCTATGACAAAAAGGAGATTAATGTCAAGTTTCTGCTCACTTTTCCTGAGCGCCTTGAGCACAAAATCACTGCCATAAGAGAAGGGAGAAACTTGAATGATGTTTCTCTTGAGACTCTTTATGGTGTACTTAAGTCATATGAACATGAACTCTTTCTGAAGAGAGCTATTCAAATTGGAGCCAAAGGAAAGATGGCAAACATGTCTGGTGCCCTTGTAGCTCAAGAGCCACTTATTTCTCTGCCAAGTGAACCTTCACAAAGTTCACAACCAACACAAGTGCCATCTCTGAAGATTGAGGAGGTGTTGGATGATGAGGATAAAGTGGTTCTACAGCTCAAAGATGTTGAAGATGAAGATTTCTATTCATTAGAAGAGATTGAAAGCATGGATAATCCAACCATGGCATATTTGGCTAAAAGATTTAAAAATATAAAGTTCAGAAGAGATAAGCCATATAAGCCACAGGGTCAGGCATCTAAGTTCAACAAGGGAAACTCTTCCAAAGCTGCTGGCGGTGCCACATGTAAGAACCCCGATTTTTGGTAGGAATTAAAACTTTTATTATGGAATGGATATGGATTCAAATACTTATATGTCATGAAGAATGCTATTGGTTGACAATCTAGATAAGAATTATCTATCTCCTAGGAAATTAAGATTTGATAATTCCAAGGGGGAAGGCTATTCTTATGTCATCCAAATCGATATCTATTATCAGTCCAGTGGTTCCGTAAAAGGGTTAAGGAACGATCGAAAGAGAACCGGGAAATCTATATAACCCTAAAAGAATATGTAAAGAATAAGTGGTGAATAGTGATTTGGTGGACGTAGGAATATTATTAGACGACGCTATATAGAAGTACCCGGAACAAAATTTTGAGTTCGTATTAGTGATCCAGGGGGAAAAAGAGTGTATGTAAAAGCTGTCGGATTCTGAAAAATAGCACTTTTACTTTCCTCGAGATTTCCCTGGACACTGAAAGACTGAAGGAATTATTGAAGGGATTTAAGGAAAATAGGTTCAAGAATTATTAAAGAGAATTGAGGATGATAGTATAAATATTAAGACGGTTTCCGGTAAAACCCTAACTAGAAACGAATGAGTTATTCCTCCGTACGATCAATGAATTGAGCAATAAACGGACAAAGCAACAAGCAGAGGAAGCAAGATACATGCATGTGGTAGTGGAAAATATCTAAGTAACCAAGTGGTGACTCAAGTAACTAGCACACTTAGAGATTAAACAAGTACTTAGCAAGCAAACCACTTGGTTAGCCTTAACACCACCAAATCTTCAACACTTGTCCACCCAATTTCATCATCCCTTGCATCATCACTTTATTAAAGTAGTTTTTGATGAGATATTATCCAATTACCATCACTTTATGCATTATTGTCAAGAGCAACCAAGCAAAACTCTCCCCCCCCATTATTCCATCTATTCGGCCTTTCCTTAATTCCAAATCCAAAGTCCAAGCTCCCACCATCATTTGATCTTTTAATTTTTAAGGTGAGTTCTATATTTCAAGAAACTAATCTCCTAGAAATTTCAAGTCCAAACTACTTTGTTTCCATTTTCAAATAAATCATTTACAAGGAGGGTGAATAGTGTTCTTCAAGAACAACCTTGTTTTCTTTTATTCTTATGGTTGATCTAGCTACTCTAAGGCCACACAAGGATAGATCAAGGCTTTTTAGGCTCATATACATACCAAGGAAGGTATAACACTATTGAAATCCTAGCTCTTACTTTAAGTTTATGCATGTTCTTGATGGATTTAAGAGTAGTTATGATGTTAGTATGTTATAAGCATGATTAGTTAAGTGATTTAGTGATTTTGGTAACATGATGATTAATATGATGAAGTGATATGTTCTTGGACATTTTTAGATGTGAAATCATGTGTATAAATTGTGTCGATGCCCGGTGTGGCTTGGTTGTGTTGTTATGATTTTTAGAACGTTCAATTTATAGCAGTCGTAATGCCGAATTTTTGTTAATACTTAGAAACCGAGCATGACAGTTAATATAATCTCCTGAACTTGGTAATATTATGACAGGTCCTTGTAGATCTCGAGCCATAGATCGTTTTGGCGTGAGAATCGAAACATTCCGACTTACGGTTTAGGAGTTATGGTCAAATTACTAAAATTGGTTCGAAACCGTAAGTAAAAGTTCGTAACTTCAATTGAACCCTCGTAAACCATGTTACTCAGTGGCGAATCTTGGTAAATAAATACTAGGGGTCATAAGGAAGGTATGAAAGAAAACCACATATCAAACGGATCGTTTTCCAATTTTATAAAAAGTTTGAATCGAAGTTAAACGCGAACGAACCCCTAAAAACCCGCTTGGTTATAACTTTGGTAAAACACTTAGAAAACGGACGATAAAACTCGAGGTATACCTACTTTAGCACTTACATGGATTAAGTATATACCAAGTGTGACTTTGATGACATGTCTGAATAACGAACAAATTTCGGACCATATCGGTGACAAAAAGAGTTACACTAAAAGGTGTATAACGAGATAATTCGAAAACGTGTTTCGACTTAAGTGAAGTTTATACTTAGACTTTTAAAAGGTGTTAAGTGGTTAATCTCGAATGTTCTGATTGTTTATAGATCATCGAGCAGACCCAGGACACGTTATCTCCACCCACACCCGATTACCAGGAAAGTTTCCAATACCTTGGAACTGTTGTTGTGATAATATGTATATATGTTGTGTTCTGATACATATGCCATAGCATGCATGCCTATTGTCAAATTATATTATGATACTTGTTCCCTGAATTGATATTGGCTTATAGACTAGATACGAATTATCAGTTATAAGCCGGATTGTTTTGGTAAGACCCTTAGTGTGACGCCCCCAGATCCGGGGTCGGAGATCTAGGCGCTCACGGTCCATTTTCCATTAGTAACATACCTGTTCTTGCACATAATATATATAACACAACCATCGACCCCACAATAAACTCACACCACACTCACACAAAGAGGTTAGAGCCTCAGAAACGTCACACATTGATTAAACAGTAATAAAGTTATCAGAGTTATTACAGACCGAATTAAATAGTATTTATGCTACCAACAACACTTCGATATGAAGCGAAGCTGGTGGCTTGAAAGTTTGTTACGATACACTGCCTTGCACAGGTCATGCTGATAAATAAAACGTACTAACAAAAGCTGCCAACCAATCCGGCTAATGGGGCCTACCGGTGGAATCTCAAGTGGTGGCTCGGGTCTAGTCACCTGCTTTCGAACAGTCTGCCTGGGTCTTGCCATTTCGCTTAGCTGTTGTGTTTGTAAAATTTGAAAACAAGCAAGAGTGAGCAACTATAGCTCAGCAAGAATATATGTATAAGGTAAACAATATAACATTTCATATGATTGGCAGTTGATATACTTGTTTGTATTAATCAGTTATAAAATCACTTGTCATAGTTGATAAATCTCGAAGGTGCAACAATATGTGCCCTTGTTTTCAAAATAAACTTGCAGTTCTAGATACTGCATTGAATCAACATCTTTCTCATCAAAATAGAACACTATCAGCAACTTGGCACAAAAGCCTAAGAAGCAGTGTCAAAGCATTTTTCCAAAATGGAGGAATGGGACTTAAAGAAAACACAAAACCTGACAAGGATTGACGATGATCAGTCGCCACATCCAAGTCCAATCATCCGCGGGTCTTCTCTACCGGTAGAAGGATAGAAACTACATCCGTAACTATCCCTCGGGTGAAAACTACATCCGTAATCACCCTCGATGAAAACTACATCCGTAATCATCCTTCGGCAACACCTGGGCCGGAATAATAAGTGATGGACCGCCTGGCTCACGGCCGCTTACACATCCCGGGAATCGTTCGTCAACGGTTCCAACACCTGCCAGAGTCCCTTTTTCTTTTTCTTTTAAAATTTGATTTTGATTGAAAACAGAGTAATTGAGGTCCGACATCAGTCGACCCGATGATTCTTGAAATCATACAAGAAGCAGAATCTGACCGGGGGTTTTCGAAAATGTTTTGAGTTCAAATGAGTTCGAGTTTGAAGTATTAAAAAGTATCTTGGATTAACTTTGTCTTTAAATAATGAACAATAATTAATAAGTAATATTTTAAGATTCAATATCAATAATTAATAAATAATTATTCGATAAAATAAACTTTTAATCCAAGATAGGGTTTCGAGTATTTACGAAGATATGAACATAATATTTGAGTATACGATACTCCCCGAATGACCCTTCGGGTTTTCGCAATCTAGATACGATATAATAATATACCGCTCCCCGGTCAATAGTATATACGGACCGCTACGACCTCTATTGCTAGAGTCGTTGTCCGAAGAAAACATTTCAATCTAAGTTCAAGGGGTAAAAGCATACATGTACTTGTTCAATCTCAATTGCATCAATACTTCGATAAACATAGCATTTGATATAATTTGAAAACTACAAACACAACAGTAAAAGTCCTTGTATATGGATAAGTTTTGAAAAGTAAACTTGCCTTGGTTTGGTTGGGGTGGTCGAGCGTGCGGATTCGAACGATCTATACATAAACAATAATCGTTCGTTAGTACCTTAACAATTTCTCTTTAATTACGGGGTTTTAAGGTGGTACAAAATTAACTTAACGACTTCGTCTTATGACTCCCTAGCCCCACTATAGGTCCATGTCATCACTCGATTACGCTCGTCACTTACTCGACTTAATTTAGTTACCACGTTCGAATCATAACCGCTAACCCTAGAATCATGTTCCACTAATCGACTTTTTTCCATTGCGCGAATTTTACTGTAGCATTTTTATAAAATCCAAAAATTCATATTTTAATCCAATTCCTTTTGGGTGGTCTTCACCACTGCATTCCTTACATTCTCAAATTTTTCCATGATCCCACATATATTTTATGGTGTTCAAACAAGGTTCACAAGGGGGTCACTTAATGCAGTCCATAGTCCAGAAACAAAATTCACTCCTCCGGCCATAACTAAAAATCCACACATCACCTAGCTATGAACCTTACATTTCCAGAAACTCCATTCAATTATCTTTCCAACAATATAAGGTAGGACATCAGGGGACATCATTTGGGGGTTCAAAATCGTGCTACAATACAGATCAAAGTTCCTGGACAAACTCAGCAAGCTCAAACTACTTAGATCAACCATTTTTCATACTTCCATCACATAATCAACACCTAATACACTTAGATCATGGTTCATAGCACTCATGGAGACATATATATTAACCATAGTCATAAAAGTTACAATCTCAACATCAAAACTCAAGATCCATGCTATCCAATACATATACATCCAAGATTAGTCCTAAAACACATGGATCTACTACCATACTATATAAACAATACATAACCAAGGGGGTTTGAGATTTTTATACCTTCTTGAGCTCCTAGAGGTCTTGGACAATCTTTACACAACTCAAAAACACCTTAGATGGCCTCCTACAACACTTACAATGCAAGATCTAAAGGAAAAACAAACTTGGTTACTATTTACCAAAGCTTGAATAATTTGTAACTTGAAATTGGGTGGATAATATGAAGTGAAATTGCTAGCATACCTTATCTATATGATGTAGATGACCTAGGAATTATGGCAAGACTTATGAGTAATGGAAGAGGGGAGAAGAAGAAATTTTCTTCTTCCTTGGAGCCTTGGCCGAGAGCAAATATTCAAGGGGGGGGAGGGAAAAGTTTGTGTTTTGTTTTGTGTTTGTGTTGGTAAATAATTGGTGTTAGGTTATTTAGGTTGGGTGATACATATCACATGTAAGCATAGGTAGTGTACTAGCAAGCATGGGCTCTTGTACTATGTGTCCCCCTTTTTGAAAAAGTAACCAACTAGGTACTATTCATCTTCCAATGGCCAACTAACTTGTTTGATTTCTAACCACTTGGTTGCATGGGCTTGCATGCAATACTACTCCTTGTATTATTATTCTTCCACCAATGCTTATAATTAGATCTTTAATTCGTATCGTATCTTAATTATTATCTCGTAATGATATTTCGTCGCGTAGAGGTTTCCCCTATAATTCCTTAAGTACTTATTGTTTAAATTCCTCGAATGTCCATAATTCCTCGTCACAATTCTTAATAAATCCTTTAATACTCTAACCATTCTCAAATCCCAAGTTTTGTAAATATTAATAACAATAAGACTCCTGCCTTCACAATCTCCCTTTATATCTTACATAATGAATGCAACAACGCAGTTTCTCAGACGATCAATTCTATTAATCAACAGGGATGACTAGAAAGGTTCCATAATGATAATGTCACAAGATATTAAATAAAAGGAAATATTACCAAAAATTAGGGTTCTTACAGCCTCCCCTCCTTAAAAGGATTCCGTCCCGGAATCAGGTTGAAAACAGTTGGGGGTGCTTTTCACGCATCGCGCTTTCTAGTTCCCATGTTGATTCTTCGACATTCTGATTCCTCCACAAAACTCTCACTAACTTGACAACCTTGTTCCTCAGCACCTGTTCATTTCTATCCATGATTTCTACGGGTTGCTCGACATATGTTAAGTCTGGTTGCAGATCCACTTGATCATGTTCTATCACATGTCGGAAGTCGGTATGGTATGGTCGTAGCATGGACACATGGAACACATTATGTACTTGCTGTAAGCTCGGGGGTAAAGCCAATTCATAGGCTAACTTCCCAACTCGTTTCAAGATCTCAAAAGGTCCAATAAATCTCGGGCTTAGTTTTCCCTTCTTACCAAATCTCATCAATCCTTTCCACGGCGATACCTTCAACATCACAAACTCTCCTACCTCATATTCTTTATCCTTGCGGGTCTGGTCCGCATACTTCTTCTGTCTGTCCTGGGCCGCTACCAGTCGTCCTCTTATGAGCTCGATAGTTTCTCTTGTCTGTTGGACCAGTTCAGGCCCTAAAATCTTCCGCTCTCCAACTTCTTCCCAACACAAGGGAGACCGACATCTTCGTCCGTATAAAGCTTCATATGGGGGCATGCCTATACTCGCATGGTAACTGTTTTTGTAGGAAAATTCGATCAACGGCAAGTGGTCATCCTAACTTCCCTCAAAATCAATGGCACATACCCTCAACATGTCCTCGATGGTCTGAATGGTTCTTTCACTCTGTCCGTCTGTTTGGGGATGGTATGCAGTACTCATGTTTAACTTGGTCCCCACACAATCCTGAAAACTTCTCCAGAACCTGGAGTTGAATCTTGGGTCTCTATCTGATACAATGCTCACAGGAACCCCATGTCTAACCACAATCTCCTTTGAGTAAATATCTGCCAGCTTGTCGACAGTATATCTCTCGTTGATTGGAAGAAAATGTGCTGACTTGGTCAACCTATCGATAATTACCCAAATGGCATCATGATTAGTCCTGGTCCTTGGTAATCCGACCACAAAGTCCATCGCAATCTGCTCCCATTTCCACTCGGGTATCTCTAAGGGTTGCAACAATCCACTGGGCCTCTGGTGTTCGGCCTTCACTCTTTGACATGTCAAGCATTTACTTACCCACTCTGCCACGTCCTTCTTCATATTAGGCCACCAATAGTATTCTCTTAGATCTCTATACATCTTAGTGCCTCCAGGGTGAATTGAGTACCTTGAACTATGAGCCTCTTGCAAAATCTCGTCTTTTAATTCTTGAACGTTCGGGATCCATATCCTAGATGCGTACCTCATAATTCCAATCCCGTCCTTCTCACACTTAATTTCCTCGCCAGTCAAAATTTTCTCCATCGAATTCTTTTCTTCTTCTATCTTCTTTTCCTGGCATAACTTAATCTTTTCCAATAACGGTGGTTGGACTTTTATTTCCATTAGACTCTCTTGTCCAATTCCTGGTAACCTCACTTCAATCTCAAATTTCTCAAGGTCCTTGATCAATTCGTCCGCTGACGTTATCATTTTAAGCTTCTCCTTTCGGCTAAGTGCATCGGCCACCACATTGGCCTTCCCTGGGTGATAATGAATCTCACAATCATAATCTTTGATTAGCTCTAACCATCTCCTCTGCCTCATGTTTAACTCTTTCTGAGTGAATATGTACTTTAAGCTCTTGTGATCCGTGTAGATTTCACACTTTTCTCCGTAAAGATAATGTCTCCAGATCTTCAAAGCAAAAACTATCGCTGCTAATTCCAAATCGTGGGTGGGGTATCTTATCTCATACTCCTTAAGTTGTCTGGACGCATAAGCAATCACCTTACCGTGCTGCATAAGCACACACCCTAAACCTTTATGGGATGCGTCACTATAAATCATAAAATCTCCCTTATCATCAGGTAGGGCTAGTACTAGTGCTGTCACCAACCTCTTTTTCAACTCTTGGAAGCTCTCTTCGCATTTTTCAGTCCACACAAACTTCTCGGTCTTGCGAGTTAGTCGGGTCAAAGGGGCTGCTATCTTTGCAAAGTCTTGAACAAATCTCCTATAGTAGCCAGCCAGTCCTATGAAACTTCTCACCTCTGTCGGAGTGGTTGATCTCTCCCAATTTGATACAGCCTCTATTTTGGCTGGGTCCACTAGAATGCCTTGTTCGTTAATCACATGCCCTAAAAACTGAACTTCCTTCAACCAAAATTCACACTTCGAGAACTTAGCATACAACTTTTCTTCCCTCAATGCTCCCAATACAATCCTCAAGTGCTCTGCATGTTCCTCCTTCATCTTGGAATAAATCAAGATATCATCGATGAAGACTATAACACACTTGTCCAAGTATTTCTTGAAGACTCGATTCATTAAGTCCATGAAAGCTGCAGGGGCATTCGTTAACCCAAATGACATCACTAGGAACTCATAGTGTCCGTACCGGGTGCGAAAGGTCGTCTTTGGTATATCTTCTGGTTTAATCTTTAACTGGTGGTACCCGGTCCGCAAATCAATCTTAGAGAAATAAACTGCATCTTTCAATTGGTCAAACAGGTCATCTATCCTGGGCAAGGGATACTTATTCTTTATAGTCACCTTGTTCAACTCCCTGTAGTCTATACATAATCTCATGCTGCCGTCCTTCTTTTTCACGAATAACACCGGGGCTCCCCACGGTGACACACTAGGTCTTATCATCCCTTTATCCAACAACTCTTGTAATTAAGTGGCCAGCTCTTTCATCTCCACTGGGGCTAGCCGATATGGGGCTTTCGAAATTGGGGCCGTACCCGGAACTAAGTCTATAGCGAACTCGATGTCTCTATCAGGTGGTAGTCCTGGAAGATCATCCGGAAACACGTCCGCGAACTCATTAACGACAGGGATTTCCTGCAGGTTTGGTGCCTCCTTCTTGGTATCCTTCACATAGGCTAAATAGGCTTCGCATCCTTTACGCAACAGCTTCTTAGCTTGAATCATAGTCAGGAACTTTTGGCTTTGCCGTTTCCCACTAAATACTACTTCCTCGTCCCCTAGCAGTCTCAAACTTACTTTCTTCTTGACACAATCAATCTGGGCTCCGTGGGTTGTTAACCAATCCATACCTACTATTACGTCAAACTCCCCTAGTTTAAAAGGTATTAAGTCTACCCGAAAGTGTCGCCCTTCTATTTCTAGGTCGCAACCTGGACATACTTGACTAACGGGAATAATTTCATGATTGGCTATCTCTATTTGCAATCTGTCTTTCAATGGTTCAGTATTAAGTCCTAACCGACATACAAAATCTAGAGATATGAAAGACTTGGTAGCTCTCGAATCAAATAAAACATTTGTCTTAACTGAGTTGAGTAGTAGAGTACCTGCAATCACATCTGTGTTCCTCACGGCATCCTGCACCGTCATGTTAAAAGTTCTTGCAGTAGGGGCCTTGTTAGAAGCTGTTCCACTCACTCTCGATGCAGCTGGCCCAGAGGACATACATTCCCTCATTCGGTGCCCTGGTTTCCCACACTTGAAGCAATTACCTCCGGCACTCGGGTTGTTACTAGTTCCGCGACAGGCGTTAGCATAATGCCCTGTCAGCCCACACTTGAAGCATTTCACATCTTGCAGGTTACACACGCCCGCATGTTTCCTTCCACATTTATTGCATTCTGGGGGTTGGGCTCGGGATGGGGTAGAGTAAGACGATCCCTGTGGTCGGCCACTCTGGCCCACACTCCAACTTTCAGCTCTCTTGGTTCCAAAGTTCCCGCTGGGTTGGGACATCATTCCTCGTTTAAATTTGCTCGGAAAGCTCCCAGCAGTAGAGTTTCCCTTCCGACTATCCAACTTCCTCTTCTTTCCTTCCCTCTCTTTCTGCATCTGTTCACTCCCAGCCTCAACAATTGACGCTTTCTGTACCAGGGTGGCATAGTCTGTCAGCTCAAGAACCGCCACACGATTCTGAATCCATTGTTTTAGCCCTAGTTGAAACCTTCGGGCCCTCTTTGCCTCAGAGTTCACATATTCCGGCACAAACCTCGACAGCTCAGTAAATTTAGCCTCATACTCGGCCACCGTCATGTTTCCTTGCTTCAGTTCCAAAAACTTCAGCTCCATTTGTGTCTCCATGAACCTAGGAAAGTACTTCTCCAAGAACAGCTCGCTAAATCTCTCCCAGGTCACCACACCTCTTCCTTCCAAATTCTTCTTAGCTTCCCACCAATAGTTCGCCTCACCCTTCAGAAGGTAAGTGGCGAAAACAGTCTTCTGCTCCGCAGCGACACCTAGTATCTCGAAAGATTTTTCCATTTCCTTCAGCCAGGCCCTTGCCTCGACAGGGTCGGCAGTTCCTTTAAATTCTGGGGGTTTCAGGGATTTGAAGTTCCGGAAAGCATTAGCATTAGCATTCTGGGGTGGTTGCTGAACTGGGGGACGGTCCAAGTTCTGCCTAAGTAACTCCATGAACTGTTCCATAGGGCCTCCCCTAGGATGTTCTACCTCTCGGGTATCATCACCAGCTTCTTCTTCTTCATACTCAGAGTCATCAAACAAGTTATGATTGTTGCCCTCATTCTCACTCAGGTTGGCATTCTCCCCTTCATGGTTCTGGTGGCCTCCGGCTCCATGGTGGCTACCCTGGCCCTCAGAACTGATCGGGTGAGCTCGAGTGTTCATTCTTCTGGGTGGCATGATTCTGATAATAAAACAAGAAAGGGGTTAGGGTTTTCCAATTACCTGACAGCGTTTGCACGGGTCAGGAGCGTATCGTTCCTCCTCATAAGGGTGGAAGTGCAAAATTTTTAATAATCCGATGTTGGAGATAAAATGTCAAACATTTTTGGGGAAAAATCCCTTTGGGATGCGAAAACATTTACAAGAGTTTTCAAAATTTCGAAACCTCAAAAATATTTTTCAAAATTTCAAAACACTTTTTTTTTTTTTGAAAAGAATTTATTTTTAAAGATTGTAGGAACATCCCTGGAAATCGTAGAAAACAATTTGAAATCGCATATCGTAAATTGAAACAGTATGGTTGTATTTGTGGCTTGTAGCAATTGTATAATCACAGTTGTATATCAAAACAGTAAAGCATGGCATCGGAAAGTAAAGCAGTTGAGGCAATATTAAGGAAACTGAAACTAAATAAGTACGGTACAAGGGTTATCACAAGTTTGGATGTTAGAGCCAAATACATAGTTCCGATGTCAAAGTCTAGCAAAAGTGGAACAAATACGAATACATCATCCGAATAGTCAGGCTACACAAAAGTAGGGCTACATCCATACATACTACCCGAAGTCACATCTACATATCTGTAGGTCAGTCTACTCATCCACTGGTCAGAAAGGATACCACTGCACAAGTCAACTATCCCGCAAAATCGACACACTAATGTCATCTGAACCTAGGGGACTGAGCTATCAGTAACACATCACGGGGCCGCGCCGCGACGGAGCAAGGTCCTCACTCGGGGAAATGCACAACGCACAACACGCCTAGCATCCCTAGCCTGGATCACTCCGCCTCCGCGGATCCCTAAACCAAGAATCCTATCGCGACTCCTCATCTCAATCCTGTGGAGTCGAGCCCTAGTCCTCCTAGCAACAGCAGTCCTCATCTCAGCCTGGATCCTCAAGCGCGCCTCGCGCTCCTCCACTAGTGCCCGCCTCGCCTCGTTAAGTCGGGCCTCTGCAGATAGTAAGTCTCGGGTCAGGAACTGTACCACGTAAGCATGCTCAGTACCCGACACTGGGGGTAGGTCCATCGGTGGAGGTGGTATGACAGGAACAGGAATAGGTGCAGCAGCAGCAGGAGCAGTAGCAGGGGTAGGGTCAAGCTCCTCCTCGCCAGAAGTGTCATCCTCAGAGTCACCGTCCGATGAAACAGGGCTAGATGTCTGTGGAGAAGGTGGGGGTGACACAACACGACCCTCGCCGGATCTCACACTCTCCTCGTCAGTAGCTACAGGAGATGGGGTAACAGGCTCTGGCTCAGGCTCATGCTCAAAGGGCTCCTCAACGGGATCCTCATCATCAGTACTCTCTATCAGTGTAATCCAGGGGCCAAGCTCGAAGTCAGCACCCATATCCTCCTCAGGGTCCTCGGTCTCTCGCATCAGTGCCTCATCATGCTCTCTCTCGAAAGCCTCAGGGTCTGGTATCTCCTCCATCTACACAAGGGAAATAAGGTGGGTCACTAACCATAAAAGAAGGGTTTAGGAGTAGTTCCCTCACGGGCCTTAAAGTCAGGGCTATATCCGATAACCCGACTACAAACTCGATGAGAGTTCTAAGTATTATTAAGGTTGTTATTAAGGTTATCGTTATTGTTATTATTATTAGGGTTGCTTTCTTAAATTACTATCATTTCTGAGAACTGTAACCTCGCTCTGATACCATTTCTGTGACGCCCCCAGATCCGGGGTCGGAGATCTAGGCGCTCACGGTCCATTTTCCATTAGTAACATACCTGTTCTTGCACATAATATATATAACATAGCCATCGACCCCACAATAAACTCACACCACACTCACACACACAGGTTAGAGCCTCAGAAACGTCACACATTGATTAAACAGTAATAAAGTTATCAGAGTTATTACAGACCGAATTAAATAGTATTTATGCTACCAACAACACTTCGATATGAAGCGAAGCTGGCGGCTTGAAAGTTTGTTACGATACACTGCCTTGCACAGGTCATGCTGATAAATAAAACGTACTAACAAAAGCTGCCAACCAATCCGGCTAATGGGGCCTACCGGTGGAATCTCAAGTGGTGGCTCGGGTCTAGTCACCTGCTTTCGAACAGTCTACCTGGGTCTTGCCATTTCGCTTAGCTGTTGTGTTTGTAAAATTTGAAAACAAGCAAGAGTGAGCAACTATAGCTCAACAAGAATATATGTATAAGGTAAACAATATAACATTTCATATGATTGGCAGTTGATATACTTGTTTGTATTAATCAGTTATAAAATCACTTGTCATAGTTGATAAATCTCGAAGGTGCAACAATATGTGCCCTTGTTTTCAAAATAAACTTGCAGTTCTAGATACTGCATTGAATCAACATCTTTCTCATCAAAATAGAACACTATCAGCAACTTGGAACAAAAGCCTAAGAAGCAGTGTCAAAGCATTTTTCCAAAATGGAGGAATGGGACTTAAAGAAAACACAAAACCTGACAAGGATTGACGATGATCAGTCGCCACATCCAAGTCCAATCATCCGCGGGTCTTCTCTACCGGTAGAAGGATAGAAACTACATCCGTAACTATCCCTCGGGTGAAAACTACATCCGTAATCACCCTCGATGAAAACTACATCCGTAATCATCCTTCGGCAACACCTGGGCCGGAATAATAAGTGATGGACCGCCTGGCTCACGGCCGCTTACACATCCCGGGAATCGTTCGTCAACGGTTCCCACACCTGCCAGAGTCCCTTTTTCTTTTTCTTTTAAAACTTGATTTTGATTGAAAACAGAGTAATTGAGGTCCGACATCAGTCGACCGATGATTCTTGAAATCATACAAGAAGCAGAATCTGACCGGGGGTTTTCGAAAATGTTTTGAGTTCAAATGAGTTCGAGTTTGAAGTATTAAAAAGTATCTTGGATTAACTTTGTCTTTAAATAATGAACAATAATTAATAAGTAATATTTTAAGATTTAATATTAATAATTAATAAATAATTATTCGATAAAATAAACTTTTAATCCAAGATAGGGTTTCGAGTATTTACGTAGATATGAACATAATATTTGAGTATACGATACTCCCCGAATGACCCTTCGGGTTTTCGCAATCTAGATACGATATAATAATATACCGCTCCCCGGTCAATAGTATATACGGACCGCTACGACCTCTATTGCTAGAGTCGTTGTCCGAAGAAAACATTTCAATCTAAGTTCAAGGGGTAAAAGCATACATGTACTTGTTCAATCTCAATTGCATCAATACTTCGATAAACATAGCATTTGATATAATTTGAAAACTACAAACACAACAGTAAAAGTCCTTGTATATGGATAAGTTTTGAAAAGTAAACTTTCCTTGGTTTGGTTGGGGTAGTCGAGCGTGCGGATTCGAACGATCTATACATAAACAATAATCGTTCGTTAGTACCTTAACAATTTCTCTTTAATTACGGGGTTTTAAGGGGGTACGAAATTAACTTAACGACTTCGTCTTATGACTCCCTAGCCCCACTATAGGTCCATGTCATCACTCGATTACGCTCGTCACTTACTCGACTTAATTTAGTTACCACGTTCGAATCTTAACCGCTAACCCTAGAATCATGTTCCACTAATCGACTTTTTTCCATTGCGCGAATTTTACTGTATCATTTTTATAAAATCCAAAAATTCATATTTTAATCCAATTCCTTTTGGGTGGTCTTCACCACTGCATTCCTTACATTCTCAAATTTTTCCATGATCCCACATATATTTTAAGGTGTTCAAACAAGGTTCACAAGGGGGTCACTTAATGCAGTCCATAGTCCAGAAACAAAATTCACTCCTCCGGCCATAACTAAAAATCCACACATCACCTAGCTATGAACCTTACATTTCCAGAAACTACATTCAATTATCTTTCCAAAAATATAAGGTAGGACATCAGGGGACATCATTTGGGGGTTCAAAATCGTGCTACAATACAGATCAAAGTTCCTGGACAAACTCAGCAAGCTCAAACTACTTAGATCAACCATTTTTCATACTTCCATCACATAATCAACACCTAATACACTTAGATCATGGTTCATAAAACTCATGGAGACATATATATTAACCATAGTCATAAAAGTTACAATCTCAACATCAAAACTCAAGATCCATGCTATCCAATACATATACATCCAAGATTAGTCCTAAAACACATGGATCTACTACCATACTATATAAACAATACATAACCAAGGGGGTTTGAGATTTTTATACCTTCTTGAGCTCCTAGAGGTCTTGGAAAATCTTTACACAACTCAAAAACACCTTAGATGGCCTCCTACAACACTTACAATGCAAGATCTAAAGGAAAAACAAACTTGGTTACTATTTACCAAAGCTTGAATAATTTGTAACTTGAAATTGGGTGGATAAAATGAAGTGAAATTGCTAGCATACCTTATCTATATGATGTAGATGACCTAGGAATTATGGCAAGACTTATGAGTAATGGAAGAGGGGAGAAGAAGAAATTTTCTTCTTCCTTGGAGCCTTGGCCGAGAGCAAATATTCAAGGGGGGGGAGAGAAAAGTTTGTGTTTTGTTTTGTGTTTGTGTTGGTAAATAATTGGTGTTAGGTTATTTAGGTTGGGTGATACATATCACATGTAAGCATAGGTAGTGTACTAGCAAGCATGGGCTCTTGTACTATGTGTCCCCCTTTTTGAAAAAGTAACCAACTAGGTACTATTCATCTTCCAATGGCCAACTAACTTGTTTTATTTCTAACCACTTGGTTGCATGGGCTTGCATGCAATACTACTCCTTGTATTATTATTCTTCCACCAATGCTTATAATTAGATCTTTAATTCGTATCGTATCTTAATTATTCTCTCGTAATGATATTTCGTCGCGTAGAGGTTTCCCCTATAATTCCTTAAGTACTTATTGTGTAAATTCCTCGAATGTCCATAATTCCTCGTCAAAATTCTTAATAAATCCTTTAATACTCTAACCATTCTCAAATCCCAAGTTTTGTAAATATTAATAACAATAAGACTCCTGCCTTCACAATCTCCCTTTATATCTTACATAATGAATGCAACAACGCAGTTTCTCAGACGATCAATTCTATTAATCAACAGGGATGACTAGAAAGGTTCCATAATGATAATGTCACAAGATATTAAATAAAAGGAAATATTACCAAAAATTAGGGTTCTTACACTTAGCGAAGGGCATATGATATTCATTCTTAAATATAGACCGGGAGTCGGTATTTGGAGATATAGATAGTCGTGGAAACCCGGAGGGATTCCAACGGCAGATTATTATTTATCTTGAGGAATGTTATTATTAAACATTATTTATATTTCCATAAAGTATCAATTACTTGGAAATCTTTCGAAGAAGGTTATTTGAGTATTATCTCAGTCGAGAAATATTAGGTGAATATTATTTTTGAATATTCACTTAGAGTTTAATGAATAATTACTTTGATGTTCATTGGAATTTTATTTATTAAATGAATATTACTTTCGAATATTCATTTAAGGTTTTATGTACTTGATGAATATTATTTTAAAATATTCATTGAAAGTTCTATTTACTTAAGAAATATTATTTCGAATATTCCTTTAAAGTTTTGATTACTAAATGAATATTATTTGGATATTCATTTAGAATATTATTTACTAAATGAATATTATTTTCAAATATTCATTTAAGGTTTGACTTATTTATTGAATATTATTTTAAATATTTATTGGAGTTTAATTATTTAAATGAATATTATTATGAATATTCATTTAAGGAGGGATTTATTTAGTGAATAATTCTATATATTCATTCGAGGGTTACTTACGAGCAATATTATGATTTAATAATATTCCATAATTATTATTGATTTAATAAATATTCGTGGAATATTTATTTAATTCCTTTAAATTATTTTTTAAAATGATTTATATTATTCGAAGATTATCTTTCACCTTCAGATATTATGTAAAATATTTCGGAGTCTTTTTACGACTATTTTATCAGGGAAAGGTTCCCAACTCTTCATTTTTCATTTAAATCTATCTTAAAAGGATTTAAATGCTCGCTCAAACTTCCATATTATAGGGGAACCTTACTTGAGAAATGTTATTTATCTTGTTGACTTCCCGGTCATAAATCGTTTAAAACTATTCTTTTCACTCGCAACTTGGTTGCTGTTTATCAATTGAATCTTTGAGTAACCTTCTCATCATTCGAGGGGTAAGATTATTGGAACAAAATGGTATCCTCTAACAAGCAGTAGCTTGGGAGAGATGATGTTGAATTTTCCTTTCCAACTAGATACGACTACTTTGTGGAGTCTTATCAACAAGTATCATACTTGGGGAAAGGGGGACGAACTTTACATTCAGAGTCAGGAACTTCTTTTCGAACTTGGAGTCGTGTAAGAGGCCGAGTAGTGCCAGTCCATCCCATTGGCCCAACCGTTGGTCGGGGAGATCTAACAAGGCGGAGTCGTGTAAGAGGCCGGGTAGACAAGTAAATCCGTCAGCTCTTCCTTCTACCGATAGTAAATCTAAATTGAGCTGTACAATCTGCGACTGATCATCGTAAGGATTGGAACAGCGGGCACGGTGAATACTCCAGCATTAGTTCATCATTCAAATTCATTTATTTTCTGCAACATTATCATTGTTGGCAGTATTGGAAAAGTATTCATAATTGGAATTGCAATATTTGTTCTTGCAAGTTCCTCGTTTATGATAAAAGATAATATCTAGCTTATCTTTGACATAGCAGATATTTCCACCTATATATACATTTTGAGTTACCTTGTAACTTCATCGTTTATGTGATACTGGCATTATTTCCGTAAATGCATGGCATATGGTTTGAAAGATACTTTTGAACTGTTATATATTATCGTTCAGTTATACATTATTGTTGGTGGGCTATTGCTTACCCTTGATTTATTATTATATCACAACAACAGCTAGACCAGATGACTCGCACAAGGCGCACTCGACGCTGGCGAGGACAATGAGACTACCAGAGCCGAAGAGAAAGCTATTTGTAGGATAGATTCATCCTTTCAGTACCAAGTATATGGGCTAGTATGACTTATGAAAAGGGATGGCAAAGAGTATGTATTCATATTGAAATTCTTTTGGGTTGTAAGAACTCATAATGTGATTAATAAAATTTGATTGTTACTCTGATGTCATCTCTGGGACTATAACGGGTGTGTTTTATATTGTTGTGTTGGCTCATAAAGATGTAATTTATTTTATGTTGAAGTAAGTTCAAGTATTGTGGACAGAAATGGAGACCGTAACGACCGGATCCCGGACCCCGGATCTGGGGGTGTTACACCACAAGAGGAGGATACAAGACAGGAATGGTGGATAGGTCAAATTTCAGATGTTACAACTGCAATGAGCTAGGTCATTTTTCCACAGAGTGCAGAAGGCCAAAACAGAATCAAAGAATGGAGAAAGGATCTGGAAGTCAGTTTAAAAGAAATCAAGGAAGAGCCTATGTGGCTGAAGAAAAATGCTGGGATGACTCTGATGATGAGGAAGAAGAAGAATTTGTAAATCTAGCTCTCATGGCTAGATCTGATGATGAAGCATCAAGCTCCTCAAATCAGGTATCATCTCTCATTTTACTTGATATGTCTAAAACTGAGTATAAGCAAACTATTGAAGAATTAAGTGCTGAGATGTTTAACATTCATGTTAGTTTATCTGCTGCTAATGAAGAAATTGTTAAGTTAACTGAACAGAATGAAACACTCAAATCTGATAATGAAATGCTCTTGCTTAAAACCAGTCCATTGGATTCACTAGCTCAAGAAAATGATAGACTAAAAAAAGATATTGTCTGTTCTAAGGAGATAGAAGAATTCCTAAGAAATCAAATTGCTGAAAATGAATTTAAACTTAAGGCCTTTAGAAATTCTTCTAAGTTAGTTCAGGAATATCATGAGAATCACACTGAGAACCAAAAGGTTGGAATAGGTTTCGAATATGGTAGGAGGCCTGGTAAGGCAACTGTGATTGATGATTGTTCGGATGGTGATGCTGTCAAACCTCATATTCTTAATAGAGTTTGTAAACCCATTTTCAAAACTGTTCAAGCTGATTTTGATGAGAATTCCTTGCTCATCAAACAAGAGCTTTGTAATGAAGATGAGTGTATTGACAGCACATCTACTGAAAGGAAAGAAACTGTCAAAATCCCCATAACAGAAAGTTTACCAAGCAATCAGACAGAATGTTCTAAAGAAGTTGTCAACAAGGATAAGACAGAAACTTTCAAAGATACTGTTAAGAGAGTACCTACGACAGCAACTTCCAAACCTACTGTCAAGATAGCGGGTATGAAATGTACTGTCAAGGGTAACTCGACAGCAACTTCAGGACATACTGTCAACACAGATGCTTACAAGCCTAGGAATAGGAATGACAAGTTAGGAATTGATAAGAAAAATGGCTATTTTTATGTCAAGAATGCCCCCATGAAGCTTTGCAATAGTTATGGATCCTCCAAACACTTAACACATGTTTGTAAGAAACCAAATGAGAACAAGGTTAATGTAACCAAGGTTAAAGGTAACTTACACAAAACCCCAATTATGCAATGAACAATGAATGTTTGTAGTAACATTGACTGCATGCCATGCAAAATCACTGCCATGAGTACATGTTTTAATCTGCCTATTCTGTCTACTGAAACATGCTCCTATATGCAAACTGTTGAGACTTCCGAGCCTACCAATGTTGGTAAAAAGGTAGATTCCACTGAGAAAAAGACCAAGTCTTATTCCAAAACTGAGTGGGTGGCAAAAGAAGTCAAACAGGATGATTAAAGTGTTGATTCAAATGTGATTAACGATGATATAAAATG
The DNA here is from genome assembly GCA_036435485.1 of Saposhnikovia divaricata. Taxonomy (NCBI): domain Eukaryota; kingdom Viridiplantae; phylum Streptophyta; class Magnoliopsida; order Apiales; family Apiaceae; genus Saposhnikovia; species Saposhnikovia divaricata. The sequence goes on along the minus strand of CM071595.1, from coordinate 58,398,176 downwards.
TGATGCTGTAACTGCAGGACCCAACAAGGATTGGGTACCAGATGCAAATTAAATATCATCTATTTTGCAGGGCAAGAAAAAGAAACAGGTCATGTGGATCATCGACAGTGGATGCTCTAGACACATGACAAGTGATAAAGCCCTACTATCACATTATGTTGAGAAAGCTGGCCCAATCATAACTTTTGGAGACAACAGCAAAGGTTACACTGTGGGATATGGCTATTTGGAAATTGGAAATGTTGTCATTGAAGATATTGCTCTTGTGGATGGATTGAAGCACAACCTGCTCAGTGTCAGCCAATTCAGTGACAGAGGATTTAAGGTTGATTTTGATATGATGGTCTGCAATATCTATCACAAGAAGGATGGAAGCCTTTCTCTGAAAGGAGTCAGAAAAGGAAGCTTGTTTGTGGCAGACTTAAACTCTGCTAAGAAAGACAAGGTTTACTATTTCTACAGTAAGGCAACAATTGGTGATAGCATGCTTTGGCACAAGAAGCTCTCCCACCTCAATTTCAAGACCATGAATATACTAATGAAGAAGGAGCTGGTGAGAGGACTACCTCAACAAGAGTTCTGTCAAGAAGGATTGTGTGAGGACTGTCAAATGGGAAAATTGAGAAGACCTATGCACAAGTCAAAGCAACTAAACACCAACATGAATCACTCAAACTGATTCATATGGATCTCTTTGGGCCAGTTAATGTGCAATCATTAGCAAGAAAGAGATATGCCTTAGTCATGGTGGATGACTATTCTAGGTACACCTGGGTAAAGTTCCTAGAATCAAAGAATGAAGCTGCTCAGGAGATCATTGATCACATCAGGGTTCTTGATAGAGTATCCTTCACATAGAAGACTGATATCAATACCAATTTCAAGTCTTTTATCTCTCACAAACAGTGATCGTTACGCATGTAGCGCAATAAATCCAAATTTTCTTGTAATTTAAGTCCAAATAAACTCAATTATATCCAATTATTTATAAAATACAATAAATATGAAGATAAAATCATATAAAATACAGATAAATATATACTCTATCAAGAAGGCTAAGCACATGGGGATGTAATTGAGGAAGTATTGTCTATGGCCGGAGCTTCATATTCTAGTGAGTTCCTACCATTTTTTAGATGTATTAATTACAAGAATTATGAAAAATGCGCATTAGTGTTGTTTAAAAAAATGGATAAGCTTCTGGAAGGGATAATTGATGAGCACGAAATGGTGAGAGTAGAAACACCATGGTTGATCATTTGCTTTCCCTTCAAAAATCACAACCAAGTTATTACAGTGGTAGCACTATTAAAGGTATCATGGTGGTACGTATTATAATCCCGTAATTATCCAATTGATGGGAAGTATAAATGCTGTTATTTTAAACTCTTACCAAACAATTATAGAAAAGTCTGATCAAGATGTTGTTCAAGCCTAATAGAGCAAAACTAGTTTCAACATGTTAGAAATTAGAGCATCCATGATTACTGGTGGGAAGGATTGGTTTATGAACATTAAAATTTAAAAATAGACTTAACTAAGGTAGACAGGTAATGGAATGAAGACAACATACACATCAAAACAACAGTAGCTATTTCATATCTTGGAGGTAAATCAACAACATTGTTTATCACTTGTAGTCTTGTATCATATTTATGGTATTGTAGGACGGATCACGGATACCTCTTTTTCTTCATATCAAGGGATTGAACCTTGACGGTTTGTGACCTGGCTCCTGTTAGAACCCTGTTTGTCTTTTTTAAAACTGAACCTGCTTGTCCTTTTAAAAACAAAAAGGATAACTTATATTCTATTTCTCAAAAAGTTTCAATAATCGGTGTAAAAAGTTTATGCTTTTGGTATGCTGGTCCAGGATTGTAAAGAACTTATGACTGAGTTGAACTTGTTTATATTTTGTGAAATGTTCTGCTAACAGAGCTTTCAATTGCCTTGCCGGAATCTTCTTATTATTCCGATTGTAGTAGGTTCAGTGTTAGATCTGCTCTATCTAAATTGATGTCTAGGTTAGTAGATGATTTATTTTTATAGTAAAAGCTTACTTCTATTTTAAAAAATTATAATAATTATATCTCTAATAATTCAAAGTGAAAATCATAAATCACGATGAACAGACTATATATAAAACTTGAAAGTGACTTTGGTTTCTTTTTGTGTCTGAGAAGGTTGTGTTCTTCAGCCTATGTATGCGTTATCTGGTACTTTCCATGTATACTATATAGTTCAGTTTGGAATTGTAGAGAATAGCCAAGAATATATGATACATTTCATATATCCAAGTTCATTGTGCAGAATGGTTAAGTGCAACCCAATGGGTGAATTTTAAAAATGGTAAGAGACCAAATATGTCCCTAGAGTTTATTGAATTCAACCAAAGAAGTGAAGAGGTTCCTTATGTAGGTTACGAAATTTCTCCTTCTCATTATATTATTTGTTGCAATAGGTTTTGATATTTGCTGGATCAGATACATCAGACGTCACAATTGAATGGGCAATGTCTCTTCTACTGAATCATCCATATGTTTTTAAAAAAGCTAGAGACGAGATGGATAATGTAACTGGTCAAGATCGCCTTGTTGAAGAGTCAGTTCTATCTAAATTACATTATCTCCAAAAAATTATTTTAAAGACTTTTCGATTATTCCCAGCTGCACCTTTATCAACTATCGCACCATGCATCAGCTGATTGCAAGGTTGGTGGCTACGATATTGTTAGAAAATCTCGTTTTCTGTCTTTGCGTAAATTAAATACAGAGATAATAATAGTCAATAATAATAATAGATATTGACAGATGAACACCAAGATTTATACGTGGAAAACCCCCTTAAGCCAAAAAGGTAAAAACCACGGGGCCAACTCCGAATGTTTCCACTATAATGATAATAATGGTTACAATATTCTCTCTCAAGTTTACGAAGTAACACTTGAGGTACACCTGAATAGTAATATAACGATTAACTATTCCTTCGATACTGGACCGGATAACTTGGACAGAACTGTCCCTTCAGTACTTGACCGGATAACCTGGAGGACTCCCCTTGTTGCGGCTGCAATGGCTGGACGAACTCGTAATGCTGTAGACCCAGATGGCTACAGTCCGACCAAACTCTCACACTAACTCACCCGAAATGAACGAAGAGAGAAGCACGAGGGCCCCCTATTCTGACCTGCCTGAAACTACCACAAGGTAAGTTTCCTACTAGACGGACTATCTAGCAGCTATGATGGAGATAAGAGAGTAAGATGTTTTGGTGTGTTTAACTAATGAAGGGGGAGGGGGTATATATAGGTGATATGTGGTAGGTGGGGAGGGGGTTGGTGAATGTGGTGTGAGGTTGGTGAAAGAAAAGGCTGTTGCTGCCTAACAATCTCCCCCTCTTTCCAAACTCACAGCTCTCTGCACCCTGTTTGCACAGCTCCAACTTTTCTCGCGGAACCACCTTTGTCATCATATCAGACGGATTCTTATCCGTGTGTATCTTCTCTATCTGTATCACCCCATCTTCAACCTGTTCCCGTAGCCAATGGTAACGTACATTAATATGCTTAGTACGACTGTGACAAGTAGCATTCTTGCTCAAGTCAATAGCACTTTGGCTATCACAATACAACTCAAAGTTGTCTTGCTTCTGACCCAACTCTTGGAGAAACCGCTTTAACCAAACCAGCTCCTTGCCTGCTTTACAAGCAGCAATATACTCTGATTCGGTTGTTGACAACGTAACACACTTTTGCAACTTGGACTGCCATGCTACAGCCCCCCCCCCCGCAAAAGTGAAAAGCATCCCTGACAAGGACTTCATCCCATCTGGATGTCCTGCCATGTCAGCATCTGTAAAACCTTCCAAGACTGGTTCACCGTGTCCATACTTCAAGCATAACCCGGAAGTACCCTTGAGATATCTAAGAATCCACTTAACAGCTTCCCAGTGCTTTCTTCCTGGATTTGACAGATAGCTACTCACAACTCCAACAGCATGAGCAATATCTAGTCTTGTACAAGCCAATGCATAAATAAGACTCCCCACTGCGGATGAGTAGGGAACTTCCTCCATATCCTCCTTCTCCTTGTCTGTTGACGGACACATTTTCTTGTCCAGTTTAAAATGTCCCGCCAATGGTATGCTAACAGGTTTAGCATCATCCATATTGAACCTTTTCAATACCCGTTCAATATATCCCTGTTGTGAAAGCCACAACCTCCGAGTTGTTCTGTCACAAACAATCTTCATCCCTAGGATTTGTTTTGCTGGACCCAAGTCATTTATATCAAAGAACTTGGACAAATCTTCTTTCAGCTTACGGATCATGTTAGCATCTTGGCCGACCACTAACATATCATCAACATAAAGCAGCTGGATAATGAAGTTACCGTTAGGAAACCTTTGCACATAAGCACAGTGATCGGATGTAGTTCTCTTGAACTTATGATTCCTCATGAATGAATCAAACTTTTTGTACCACTGTCTTGGCGCTTGCTTAAGCCCGTATAAACTCTTCTTGAGTTTACAAACCATGTGTTCCTTCCCTTTCACTTCAAATCCTTCTGGCTGGTGCATGTAGATCTCTTCCTTCAAATCTCCATGAAGGAATGCAGTTTTCACATCTAACTGCTCAAGCTCAAGATCCATGCTAGCCGCTAATCCGAGAACTGTTCGGATTGATGTCATCTTTACAATCGGAGAAAAGATTTCATCGAAATCAATGCCTTTCTTTTGTGCAAAGCCTTTAACCACCAAGCGTGCTTTATACTTTACAAGCTTTTCATCATCCCTTTTTACTTTGAAGACCCATTTGTTCCTCAAAGCCTTCCGTCCTCTCGGAAGTGTAGTCAACTCATAAGTTTCATTCTTGTTTAAAAAATCCATCTCCTCTTGCATTGCTTTCAACCAGCAACTGCTTTCTTTATGAGTCTTAACTTCCTTAAAGGTCTCGGGCTCCCCCTCATCAGTAATTAAGATATACTCGGATGAAAGATATCTTCCTGATGGTCTCCGTTCTCTCGTAGAACGCCATGGCTGAGTTTCTTCAGCTTCAGGCTGAGGCGGTAGCTCCCCTTGCTCAGCAGCCTCATCATCTGCCATATCTTCTCCATCATCTTCTAATGTATCTGGATTTCTACCTTGCCTTGGTTGTTGAGTGCTCCCAAAATTCTCATAATTTTGAGACTCATGGAAAACCACATCTCTGCTCCTGAATATCTTCTTCGATTCAGGATTCCATAACCGATACCCAAACTTTGGATCCCCGTAGCCAACAAGAATACACGGAGTTGATTTATCTTCAAGCTTTGTTCTATGTTCCTTTGGGATGTGTGCAAAAGCCTTGCATCCAAACACCCGCAAGTAGGAATAGGAAACAACCTTTCCTAACCAGATCTTCTCTGGAATCTAAAAATTCAGAGGTGCCGATGGAGATCGATTGATCAAGTAGCAAGCTGTTCTTACAGCTTCTCCCCAAAATGACTTCGGCAATTTAGACATTTTCAACATGCATCTGACTCGTTCAGCAATGGTACGGTTCATTCTTTCCGCAACGCCATTCTATTGTGGGGTGCCATGAACTATTCTTTCATGCCGTATACCATGCTTTGTAAGGTACTCTTGAAACTCTTTTGAAGTGTACTCCCCCCCGTTGTCACTACGAAGGCACTTCAGTTGTTTCCCTATTGATCTTTCAACCATGGCATGAAACTTCTGGAACTACTCAAACACTTGATCATTGGATTTGAGTTTCTCAACCCACACCTTTCGAGATGCTTCATCAATGAAGGTAACAAAGTACCTATTTCTGCCTAAGGACTCCACCTCAAACGGACCACAAACATCAGAGTAAACTCTTTCTAGCATCACCGACTTTTTCTTCAGTGGACTGCTAAAAGATACTCGATGTTGTTTCCCGAATAAACAATATTCGCAAGGCTGCAATGTAGTATCTTTAGCAAACGGAATGTGGGATTTATTCGCTAAGATCTGCAGCCCTTTCTCGCTTATATGACCAAGCCTCTTGTGCCACAAACTTGCTGAAGCTTCATCTTCAACTGTATTCAACTTATTTAAACACATCATCACTTGTGTCTTGTACAAAGAGCCACAAGTGGAACCTCTTGCAACCACCAACGAACCCGTAGTAAGCTTCCACCTTCCACCACCGAAGGTATTTACGTACCCCTGCTTGTCTAGCGCCATGCCAGAAATCAAGTTGAGCCGTAAGTCCGGAACATGCCTGACATCTTTCAAAGTCATTGAACAACCCGTGTTTGTCTCAATACATATGTCACCAATGCCTGCGATCTTTGATTGATCTAAGTTACCCATTCTTACAGTACCAAAGTCCCCTGACTTGTACGTCGTAAAGAATTCCTGAGTGGGTGTTGCATGATATGTTACTCCAGTATCTATCACCCATTCGACCTTCTGATCATCAACATGTAAGCATTCTTCTTCCCCAAAAGAAAGGATCACAACATCTTCTATCATAGTAGCTATTGTACTTTTCTCGGCATGTTTCCCTTGCTGACCATTGTTTCACTCGCTGAGCCAGGCCCTACAATCCTTTTTGTAATGACCATTCTTCTTACAATAGCAGCATTCAACATTGGCTTTAGACTTGCCACTGGAATTACCAAAATTCCTACTTTTACTATATCCTCGGTTTGTCTCCCTGTAGTTGCTTCTGCCCCTGTTCTCAGTAATAAGAGCTTGGGAATCGTGGTTGACTCCCTGTACTCTTCTTCTCATGGATTCACTAAGGATACTCTGCTTAATTGATTGCAACGTTAGTTACTCAGTTGGTACAGCATTAGTTACTGTCACCACTAGCGTATCCCAGCCGGATGGTAAAGTATTGAGAAGAAATATTGCTTGGAATTTCTGTTCAAACTCCATCTTCATATTTGATAGTTGATTTAACAACACTTGGAATTCGCTCATATGCTCTGACACGTTGTTCCCATCCTGGTACCTCATGTTCACCAGCTGACGAACTAGAAAAGTTACATTTTATGAACTTTTCTCTTGGAACGTAGACTCTAATGTCGTCCAAAGCATATAATCGTCTTCTTCTTCAGAGACATGATGATACTCCGAATTATCAATCCATCGACGAATGAGACTGATAGTTTTCATGTTCATCTTCTTCCAGTCAGCATCAGACTTTGCTGCAGGTTTGACTCCTTTTAGCTCCACCGGATCAAACAAGTCCTTACTATAAAGCAAATCCTTTATTCTGCTTTTCCACATTGGATAATTTGAAGCTGTTAGGCTTACCATTACACTGGAAGAATCATCTACTTCAATTTACCAAAGACTATGGGAATCTCACTTAGAACCACACAAGTTAGTTAGGAAAGTGGATGTGTTTGGGGAGCCTTTCGTATTAGTACGGCGCGTTATTAAGTAACCACTACGCACAAAGCACTTTCCTAGACACCAACAACGTGGGCCCCAGCTTTGATACCAACTGTTAGGAATTCTCATTTCCTGTCTTTGCGTAAATTAAATACGGAGATTATAACAGTCAATAATAATAACAGATATTGACAGATGAACACCAGGATTTATACGTGGAAAACCCCCTTAAGCCAAAGAGGTAAAAATCACGGGACCAACTCCGAATGTTTCCACTATAATGATAATAATGGTTACAATATTCTCTCTCAAGTTCACGAAGTAACACTTGAGGTACACCTGAATAGTAATATAACGATTAACTATTCCTTCGGTACTGGACCGGATAACCTGGATAGAACTGTCCCTTCGGTACTTGACCGGATAATCTGGAGGACTCCCCTTGTTGCGGCTGTAATAGCTGGACGAACTCGTAATGTTGTAGACCCGGATGGCTACAGCCCGACCAAACTCTCACACTAACTCACCCAAAATGAAAGAAGAGAGAAGCACGAGGGCCCCCTATTCTGACCTGCCTGAAACTACCACAAGGTAATTTTCTTACTAGATGGACTATCTAGCAACTATGATGGAGAGAAGAGAGTAAGATGTTTTGGTGTGTTTAGCTAATGAAGGGGGAGGGGGTATATATAGGTGATATGTGGTAGGTGGGGAGGGGTTGGTGAATGTGGTGTGAGGTTGGTGAAAGAAAAGGCTACTGCTGCCTAACAGATATTCCAGCCAGCACAATTGTCCTAGTCAATTCACAGGGATCTCAAGGTGTGGGATGATCGAACAAGCTTTAAACCAGAAAGATTTGAAAGCATAGAAGTTGAAACATACAAGTTATTGCTATTTGGAATAGGCATGAGGTCTTGTCCATGCAGGGTATGAACTAGGTCAAAGTGTGCTGGGATTGGTTTTAGGCTCCTTGATACAATGCTTCGAATGTGAGCGAATTTGTGAGGAGCAGATTGATTTAGCTGAAGGGAAAGGACTTACAATGCCTAAAGCTAAGCCTTTAGAAGCTATATGTAAGACTCGCATAGTCATGGACAAGTTAACACCAGAGCTATATCTAGTGTTGGAATTAGTTCACTGGGAGAACCTTTTGGTTTTCTCTATGTGTAACATAATATGATTTTTCCACATGTGAAATGATGAGTACTGAAACACTTTGTTTATAAACGATATCAATTCATCATGCTCAATTTCATTAAAAATCTCATTCGCAGATCAATTTTATATGAAAGCTACTTTAGGTACAGATACATTAGCTTAAACTATCTATTACTATATATTAAACTTCAACACAAGGGTAAAGTTTGCCATTTTAATAGGTGTGAAATTACGATTTTACCCCTATTTTTTAAAAATCACAAAAATGTCTTTCTTTGATAATTGTGTAAAAAATTATGAAATTATGTTTGTATTGGGATTCAAACCACTAACCTTCAACTCTCAAACTCATGCTTTAACCAATTGTGCTATAGTTGATTTTGAGTTTTGTTTAAAAATCCTATATAATAAACCACCTCTCCTATCTTTTTGTCTTATCCTCTCATTTTTTTTGAGTAAATGAAATGTTGGTTTATACTTTTTTTCTAAAATATTGGATAAATAAAATTATTACAAATATATAAATCGATTGAGCACACTACAATTCTATTTTGCCATTTTAAATAATTGATATAGAAAATAAAAAAAATTAGATTACTCATATTGCAACCGAGTCCAAAAAGAAAAAATATTTATTTACATGCATCTCCATGTAGATATTAAATTATTTAAATAAAAAAAAGTTGATTTTAAGAAATATGTAAATTTTAGTTATCAAATCATAACATAATTAACAATTGAATCACATTACTTTTTAGTTATATAAAATTTTAAATATGTGAGTCACATTAAAGGGTTTTGGTCGACCAACTGTTTAGACTTTCAACGATTTAAATATGAGTAACATAAATAATTAAATATATACGAAAAATAATTGAAATTTTGTTAAAAAGTTGAAAATTCTAAAAATATGATCTATGTGATATATAAAAAAAATCATATATTTAACATTCAAATTAAATCAAAAAATATATACTAAATATTACAAAAGTACAATAATTATTTAAAATGATCAATTAGATTATAACTGGACTATAAAGTATGGTACATATGAATTTTTATATAATATATTGATCAATATAATATATAATGGTTGAGTTATAACATATACTTTGATCAATATACCATAAAATCAAAAAATTTGATTTTAGATTTCATATAGATGCACGGGTTATTAAGGTTGTCAAATTTTACATCGATTGAAATATTTAGAAAAAATTAAAATTGAGTTAAAAAATAATTCAAAATTGTAATATAAAAATTATTTCAATTTACCTAATTTTTTATTGAACTTCTACATTGTGTAATAAACATTAGACTAAAACTAAACATTTAAATTTAAAAGTGTATAAATGTATATGTTTAGAAAAAATGATTGAGACATGCATAAGGTTTTGTAATATGTCTCAAGTATAGCCTTACATATACGATCAATTCTTTACAACAAAATTAATGAGTTTACATACGCCACTATTATACACAGACAATTTTACTAAGATAATTATTTATATTATACTTAAATATTCAATTTAATAAAGTTCGTTTCACGCAATTGAAAACTAAATTAATAATTTAACAATCATCAGTATTCATGTAATTATTATCGTATGAATATTTATCCAAATTTTATGAAATCTAATCAAATTATAAAATATTTGGTTCAAAAATTGGTATACAATATTATAAAGTAACTATAAAAACATTCGATAATTCGAAATCTTATCATTTATCAAATTTTTAATTACATAATTATTTCAATATACATTACCGATCTGTTCTCTTATATACATTACCGATCTGTTCTCCTTAATACAAAAATTAAATTATACTATCATTTTGTTTTAGATTTGAGTAGAGTTTGGTTTGTATGGAACAAATCATGTGACGTTTAAACGTTTTTATTTTTGCTAAAGATGTTCTCAAGTTCCCAGTAATGTGTGCCATAAGCCACGTGTAGATTTTGTGTTATATAATCGATCTAAGTTCTTCCTCAAACATATGGGGTGTTTGTTTTCCTTATTTTTCATAAATAAGTCGAGTAATATCTTCTTAAAAAATCCCTCAACCACCTATTCTTTTTAGAAATAAATTATTTACGAAAAATTAAATTTATAACACATTTCATGGGTTCAATTTTCATTATATCCTTATATATAATTTCACTACAAGAAAAACGAGCAAAACCTACCAGAATATTTCCTACCACTTCTTTTCCTACCAGCCATTTCCTACTAATTTCAGGTCAAAGGACCATTTCCTACCACAAACGAAGATGGTAGGAAATAGGTAACCATTTCCTACCACAGTTGGTAGGAAATGACCGTGGAAGGACCCACTTGTCCACGTCAACAAAGAAGCGACGTCGTTTTTACCAAAGTATTTCCTACCACATGACTTTGGTCGGTTTTTTTCACCTCCTTTCCTACCAAACCTGGTAGGAAATGAGTTTGTTGGGTCCCACATGCCACGTTTTGTCAAACCAATTCCTACCATTCTGTGCTGGTGGGAAATAAATAGACCATTTCCTACCAACCCTGGTAGGAAATGAGTCTGGTAGGCCCTTTCTACCATGTGGTTATTGCCACCGCGTCTAGCAGCAGGAAAATAAACGAAAATGATGCCGTTTGGTTAGAAACATTTCCTACCACCTATGTGTGGTAGGAAATGCTAAACCATTTCCTACCAAAATGCAGTAGGAAATGAGCTGTGTCAAAAAGTAAAACCTTATCTACATTTTTACTTTTTATTTTGTTTGGTTAAGAAAAGAAGTTGAGAAAGAAGAAGTAGAAAGAAGAAGAGGAAGAAGAAGATATTCAATGTAAGTTTAGATTTGCTTATTGTTAGATAATTTATGCTTCAAATGTTTATATATGCTTGAAATGTTCATATATTCTTGAAATTATATATATATATATATATATATGCTTGAAATGTTAGAGATCTAATAGAAATGTTGATATATATATATATATATATATATATATATATATATATATATATATATATATGCTTGATATGTTAGATTATAGAAATGTTATGCTTATTTTTGAAGTGTTGGATGATAGAAATATTTATGTTAGATAATAGAGATGTTTATATTTGAAATGTTTTTGTTAAATTAGAGAATGATGTTAATAGAGATATTTATGTTAGATAATAGAGATGTTTATATTTGAAATGTTTATATTTGTAATAAAATGTATGTTTATAACATTGTAGATGTCGATAGGAAGTAATCGTGATTGGATTAGATGTCGTTTACAAAATGATAAAATTGGATTAACAGTGGAGTACAAGAATGGTGTTGATGAGTTTTTAGATGTTGCAACTAAATTTGGGTTGATTGGAGGTAAAATCAAGTGTCCTTGTATTGATTGTAAAAATTCGAGGTGGCAAACTATAGATGATGTTATTTATCATTTGTATGCCAATGGGTTTTTGCAACAATATACCGTATGGACTTTTCATGGTGAGAAAGAACCAAGAATGGAATCCCAATGACCACGTCGTCGTCGTCGAACCGTACCAATTAATGTAGAGCCGCCGGTTAATGTGGATGAGATGTTACGAGATGCCGCCGGTCAAGATTTTTATAGTTTCAATGATATGGCGAGTACTAGTACCCAAAATGTCGAACAACCCCCAAATAGTGAAGCTTCTTTATTTTATACCGATGTAATACTTGTGGAGCTCCAATTTATCCCAGAAACAAAGACTACACAAGACTCTCCTTTAGTACGAGATTGTTACATTTCAAAGATGTATCTAAGTGGAGTGAGAAAGCATTCAACTTGTTGCTTGAAATCATTGGTGATGTGCTTCCAAAAAAGCATACACTACCGAACAAATATTATGAAATAAAGAAGATGGTGTCGAAATTGAAGTTGGGTTATGACAAGATTGATGTGTGTGAGAATGATTGTATGTTATTTTACGGTAACGACTCAAAGAAAATTATGTGTGACATTTGCAATACGAGTCGTTATAAAGATGTAAGGGGAAAAAATGGGAATAACATACCTAGAAAGGTTTTAAGACACTTTCCACTTATTCCTCGTCTACAACGGTTATTAATGTCGGATCGTACGGCTAAATATATGACGTGGTACAAGAATAGGGAAGTAAAAGAGGGCGAACTAAGTCACCCCATGGACGGAGATGAATGGAAAAACTTTGACTTGAAATACCCATCATTTGCTAAGGAGTTCCGTAATGTTCGACTCGGATTGTCAAGTGATGGTTTCAATCCATTTAGAAATTCGGGAAATAATGTGTATACATTATGGCCGGTTGTAGTGGTTGTTTATAATCTTCCTTCTTCTATGTATATGAAAAGACCCTTCATGTTCATGACTCTTCTAATTCCGGGTCCGAGTTCTCCAAAAAAAGATCTCAATGTATTTCTAAGACCACTCATGGATGAATTATTTATTTTGTGGCAAAGTGGAGTTGAAACCTATGATTAATCGCTAAAGCAAAATTTCAATATGAAGGCGGCACTATTATGGACAATTAATGATTTTCTATGCTTGGTGGATGGTCAACAAAAGGAAAGATGGGTTGTAACATTTGTGTGGGAGATGTAAAAGGTTTTCAACTTAAAAATTCAAAAAAATGTTGCTTCTATGGTACATACCGCACCTTTTTAGAAGAATGTAGAATTGGAGGACCGGTGTACTATAGATGGATGTATCCTTTTGAGAGATTGTTGAAATTTATGAAAGATAAAGTAAAAAACAAGGCACGAGTGGAAGGTTCAATTGCGGAGAAATATGTCGAGGAAGAGATGGTCAACTTTTTATCCTTCTACTTTCGTTCGACCATAGACACGGTTCATAATGTCGTGCGTCGTAATGAAATTGTGATTGATGAACAAGAGGAATCTATTTTAGAAGTTTTTAGATATCCTATTAAAACTAGTAAGAAACAAGTGTTTGGGTACTTGAAAGATATTGATTTGAAGATTGCCGAATATTACGTACTTCTAAACATGCCGAAAGTTCAACCATATATTCGGTATAGTTACCTTTAATTTAGTGATATGATAATTTACTCCAATATATACTAATATACTTAAATCCATTTATTTCAGGGAATATGATGCACATTTACGTTAACTTTTTCCGAACGTGTCAAATGAGCAATTAGAATCACTTCAAAAGTCCGAATTCAAACATTGGTTTCGTCAAAAGGTATTTTAATAATTTTAATATTTTTGTGTTTGTTTTTGATATAGTCAATAATACTTTTATTTGATATATTCTTATGTTTTATTAGATTGAGAGTGACGATGCCAAACGTTTGCTCTTCAAGAACTTGATTGATGGACCGATCCGCAATATTTTTCTCATTTAGTAGTTGCCCCGTTAATGGATATAAGTTTCATATTAATGATGGTGTTCTTGTCAAAGGTACCTCTCACAATGATGCACTTACTAATTATTATGGTCAATTAGAAGACATTATTAAACTTGTATATGGGGGAGGAAATTTTGTATATTTGTTTAGATGTCGTTGGTTTGATAGTTTTGGAAATGGAGTATGAGTTGATAAAAACCGAGTTGTGACCGTTGATATAAAATCAAGATTGAGGTCGAACGAGATTTTTGTTTTGGCTAGTCAAGCCACTCAAGTATACTATGCGCCCGGTGTATTGAACCCTCGGAGTAATATTTATACGGTGGTTAGTTGTAAGAATCGTCAGATTGATGAAACTACTAATGAACCAAATGACGATCCCTTCCAAGAGAATGTATCAAATGCATCCTCCTCATCATTGTTTTATTGATTTCGCACAATACGAGCCAATTTGAATTGTAAGAGATCAAAATGTTGACGAAGAGGAAGAAGGAGAAGAAGAAGAAGAGGAAGAAGGAGAAGAAGAAGAAGAAGAAGAAGGTGAAGAAAATGAAGAAGAAGAAGATGGTGATGAGACTGATGGTTATGAAGATATTGACTAGTTTCATTCATATTTCTCATAATACTTTTAATGTAATAGATATTGTAGTCCAAAAGATTTGATTGCAATACTTTTAATCTTAATTAAATTTTATTTTTTGCTTTTAGTTGAAAATTTCATTCATATTTCTCATTTTTGAATGTTGACATTCATTTGGTACACAAACTATGTGAAAAACAAATTGGAAAATGCCCAGTAATTCCTACCAATTTTAGGCAATTCCTACCAGTTATACCATTATCATAAGTTTGGTAGGAACTGACCAGTGGGAAATGCCATTTACAAGGTATTCTGTCTAATTTCCTACCAGAGGATAACATTTCCTACCACTAGCATGCCCAGTAATTCCTACCAATATTAGGCAATTTTTACCATCTTTACCATTACAAACCCATTAATTCCTACCAGGCATTTCCTACCATCTTTACCAATCAGATTTATTTAATAAACCCCGTCTCTATCTCTCCCTATAAATACATTAAGATGTATTGTTTAGGGTTATAAAGGTTTTTAGAAAACCTAGTAGCTCTTAGAAAGAAGAGAGGCTAGAGAGAAAATAAGAGAAAGAAGAGAGAATCCATGGTTGAATTTCAAATATTTTATATATAGGTATTAAAGGTACAGATTCTCTTTCTCCAAATCATCCCCCTTATACATGGATCCAAGGTTTTGGATTTCGAATTTTTTTATACTTATCAATGTTACCGCTGTGTTTTACTGCCTCGAAATCCAACAATAGTGTCAGAGCTACTTGTATAAGGCGATGATTTGGTTATGTGTCTGGTGTATTGTGATGCTATTGACTGTTTAAGAAGAAGAAAGTGAAGAAAATGAAGAAGAAGAAGATGGTTATGAAGATATTGACTAGTTTCTATTAGTTGTAATAGATATTGTAGTCCAAAAGATTTGATTGTAATACTTTTAATCTTAATTAAATGTTATTTTTTGCTTTTAGTTGAAAATTTCATTCATATTTCTCATTTTTGAATGTTGATATTCAGTTGGTACACAAACTAAGTGAAAAACAAAATGGAAAATGCCCAGTAATTCCTACCAATTTTTAGCAATTCCTACCATCTTTACCATTACAAACCTAGTAATTCCTACCAGTTTTAGACATTTCCTACCCACTTTCATTTATTAATTAATTTTTAAGTCAAATTTGGAATTTAGGGGTTAGATTAGGGTTAGACGAAATTTTCTTAATTTTGTTTTTTTATATGATCCAACCGTATAGATATCGATATCATTGCAAAATAATCATGTATGCAAATAATTATAATTTTTCAACTTCATTTGCATTGATTTTATAATGAAAAATATTTTCAGAAAAATACTTAAATATTAAAAGGCTTAATGACCTTTTAGCCCTCAATGTTTCATACGAAATACCTACAAGCCCTCAATGTTTCAAAACGTACCTTTTAGCCCTTGAAGTATCCGTAAAGGTCCTAATAACCCTTAAACCGGTACAGAAAATAAAAAATAAAAAAATGGTATAACTCCGATGGGCAAAAGAGACATTTCACAAACCGATACCGATATAAGGGTTAAATGGTATACTTTAGATACTTTGGGGGCGAAAAGGTATGAGTTTATATCAATATATAATATGTCATTTCACAAAAACCATGATGCCAACGCAGTCTACAACTCATCAATTAATCCATAAAACCATTACAGAAACGTAAACGAAATCGGAAAGGGACAAAACGAAGAGAAGATTATCAACAACAACTCGGTAAAGAACAATCCAAACATAGACAACAACAAAGCTTCAAACTCAACCGAATTAACTTAACATCACCCGAACAATCTACGCAAAGAACTCAGTGAACGAAATCAGTACACTACTCAGCAACTCAATCTCGAAACAGTAAATCGATAAAACAAAACCAGAGAAACGATCAAGCAACAAAATTCGTAACTAACAATGACACCAGCAACATATATTGATACACGAAACCGAGAATGGGAAGAGAAGGAAGAGGCTGTTTTAAGCGAAAGAGAAGAGATGGATTCGGTGTCTGCGTTTTAACAAAAGAATAAAACAGTGGAGAGGATAGGATGGGTTCGCTTAAAGATCGAAGAAAACTAAAAAAAATAGGGGAAGGGGAATTAATCAGCCATTAAACCAACAAAAACTAAAAACTCAATGGAAAAGTACTTGACGAACACAAATAGACTCGAACAAAAACTCGGAAACTCAACCATTAACAGCAAACAAACATCAACTCGACTACAAAACTAATTCGATTAACACTACTAAACTCAGAATTCGACTCAGCGCTGGAAAACTATGAAATAGAATAACTCGAACATCAATTAAACTAAAATAGAACAACTGATTCGAAAAGAAGAGGGGATACGTAGCTGGGTTTGGGAATTTGAAGGGAATTCAAATTAAAACTAAGGAGAAGAAGCGTGCTTTGTATTGAGAGGAAAGAAAAGAGAAAAAGGATGGGCTGGGTTTTGTGGTGTAAACAAAGAAAGGATGAGGCTGCTAGGTAAAGCGAAAAATAAGGGAGAGGAGTGATAAATTTTTTGAAGTGAAATAGGGTGAGAAGGGGGAAGGCGATTTGAGAAAGAGGAGAGAACAGAAGGAGGAATTGGGAGAGTGTTTTGTGTGGAAAAGGAGGAAAGTGTTGGGTTTTATTCGGTTAATAGAAAAAAAAAAAGAGGGAGAGCGATCGAAGGAGGGGAGACAGGGAAGAGATATCTATTTTGTAAATAAAAGAGAACACAACTGAGTTTGTTGTTTGAAAATAAAGAAAACAGGGGAGTAATGCTTCGAATTAACAAATAATTACAGGAAAAATATGAACTCGTAATATTTAAATATGACAGATTATATATTGATATAAACTCGTACCTTTTTGCCCCCAAAGTATCTAAAGTATACTTCAAGGGTTAAAAGGTACATTTTGAAACATTGAGGGTTGATAGGTATTTCGTATGAAACATTGAGGGCTAAAAGGTCATTAAGCCATATTAAAAATATATATTTATATCAGTTAAATACCATAAGCATAACTTTAAATGTCGTTTTACGTACTAACTAATATATTCAACTCAAAAAATTTCACTAATGAAAATTTTTAAAAAACAACTCTTTACAAAATTGAAAACTGGATGTTTGAGGTTTTAGGATTTATATTTTAGGGGTTAGATTAGGGTTCGATCAATTTTTTTAGATTTTTTTTTTTGCGATGATCCAACCGCACGGATATCAAGATCATTATCAAATTGTCATGTATGCAAAAAATTAGAATTTTTCAACTTCATTTGCATTGATTTTATAATGAAAAACATTTTTTTATTAATTTGGAGGAAAGATATGCTTAAATAAATTGTAGATAAATAATACACAAGAAACATCTTTGGTGCAATGGTTAGGGAGTGTGCTGTGTGATCCAAGGTTCGATTCCATAGGTAATTAGTAATTGTTTTTAGCAAATGATCGCCATCATTTTGGAAAAAAAATCGAATGTGGCACCCATTTATTTTTTTCTTTTCCCCCTTTTCTTTGGAGAAAAAGAGACAGGGGAATCATTATTTATTGACGTTAATTTTAGAATTGTTATAATAAATTAGTACTTTAACTTAAATTGTAAATATATTTACTAAAAGTTTAAAAAAAAACTTATATTAAACAAGGTGATTGATACCCCTATTTTTCCTTTCGATTTTGTGAAACAAAATGAAGAGGCAAGAAATATTTTTCCACATAGTGTTTATTTATATGGAAGAGAGAGTATAAAAAAAATTAAGTTGAAAATAGAAATATAACAAAGATGATGTATATTCTTAATAATCTTAAGTTGTATATTAAATTTAAAATAAATTATTAAAATAAATATTCAATTAAAGATTTGTACAGCAATGATGATATAAATAAATTAAGAAAAAAACAAAATGCTAAGGGGGGCTTAGGAGCATTAGTCCAAGACTTGCAGAAACTGATCCTTTCTTTTATGACCGGACTTTAATTGTATTTAAATCACGATTCAATTATTTTAACTTGTATACTGAAATTTTATTTTAAAAATAAATTTTAATTAAACACACATATAAATATTTTAATCTAGGTACATATGTACTGTTTATTTTAAAATCTATCTATTGGCATAATAACTTTTTAACTCCTATTTCAATTAAAAACACACGATACAACTATAATGTAAGCACATTATAATAAAAAAAAATCACCCACAACCAAAAAAATAAGTTAGTATGAACGTGTATATTAAAAATGTCAATATTATTTGAAATAAGATTATTTTAATAATAAAAAAAATTCATCCACAACCAAAAATATAAGTTAGTATGAACGTGTATTAGAAATGTCAATATTATTTAAAATAAGATTATGGTACAATTTTACATAATATAACAATTATTTTTGAAAAATAATTTGTAATGAAACACTGGCAAGCTAGGAAAGAGTACCCGGGTTTTTCCTCCAAAAAATTAAAATAGCCCGCGTCGTACGTGCTTTAAGAGAATATAAAAAAACTTTTTAAGTTGAAAATAGATATATAACATTGGATCTAATATTTGTGATGAAAAGTTGTAAACAAATAATTAGGTTTTGGGTTGGAATGTTTGATAGTGGAGAAGGCGGTGCAATCTCACTGTTGCTAAATGACAATTAGTAATTTAAATTTATAAAAAAGAATTTGCAAAATAAAAAGTTGCCGGTTTCACTCTATTAACACTGCTCCTTATTTGTTGTGCCCTTGCACAAGCCATTGCCACTGATTATGATCACAACCAATATCATAAAGAAGAAAAAAGATCAAGAAACAGAAGCACATGAAGAAGCAGAGGCAGTAGTAGAGGAAGAGGAAGATCACCATCACCATCACCTTTCTCTCGTGATCAATCTCCCGACAACCCTTTCAACCCTTCCCCTAGAAGAGCCAGCAGCCCTCCAAATCCTCCTCCATTATTGATTCTTTCTCCACCACCTTTAGTTCCAATGATTCCCCCACCTTCATCTCCTCCAGTTGCAGCACTTCCTCCACCTTAATTAACTAGAAATTAACTTATCATATATTGTTTATAGCATCATGGCACGAACCAGGGGGGTAATAGAGTGCTATCGGGGAAAGATAAGGACAATGGAAATCAAGCTTCAAAAAAATAGGGCAAGGGGAAGCAACAGTCGAAAAAACAGGACAAGGGAAAAAGGTTGGCAGTCTTGGCACCTACTCGACAGATTGCGAAGCGTAAGGGGAAGAAAGTCATGACTAGGCGGGAAAGAATCAAGGCTTTCAAAGAAAAATATGGAAATCAGACAAGGGAGGAAGTTCTTGCATTGAGGGTCCCTAAACCTAGACGAAATTCTCAAGGCTTGTTTGGTTCCGCTCCCCCAACACATCCGATTCGTATAGACTTGTCAAATTAGTGAGTCATTTCTTATTGTATTTTCATTCGTACTTACAATTATGCTTTCAATTTACATAAATTAATCATGATATCATATTGTATTCATAATATAGTATTAGGAACAATTGTGCGAAAAAGACGATCTTGGGTGCAATACGTGCATATTGGCCAATGGGGTCCTACACATGGACCGATTTAGAGGATAAGCATCCTGATTTTGCAGAAAAAGTGTTCAAAAGCTTTAAAGTATGTTTGCATTTGTTTAACCTATTTAGCATTAATTTGATAATGTGTGTTCGTTAAATTTGAATTTAACTTCATGTTGATGTCCATGTATATATCTTATTGCAGTCATTTTTTAGGCAAAAGAAGGGCCAAAGTCGGTCAATAGCTAAACTTATTGTGTTGGATTACATTAAGGCAGTGTGCAAGAGGACCTTGTACGAAGAGAAGATAAGAACTTATCAGAAATCAAAAAGAACAAAAAAACCGATTGAGTCTTTGTGTCCGTCATATTTTGGTGATAATTTCTGGAAAGGTTTGTGTGCTTACTGGAAATCCGAAGTACACCAAAAAAAATCAGAGAAAGGGGCTAAGAATCGAGAGAAAGTAGTCAACTTGCATAGCTCAGGTGCAAGGCCTTATGGGGAAGTTAAAGATATAATACTTGTCTATAGTCCACTCTTGTATTTTTTTCATTTTTTTATTTTACCAACCTCCAAATACTAATCTATGTTTGCTTGTATTATGATTACTTTTCAGATTATGAAGGATGAGAAAGGTTGGAAGGTGCCAACACGCTTAGAGGTGTGGAATCGAACGCACACCCGGCTAGGTTCTGAACTTGACGAGAATGGCAACCCAGTGAGCTACACTACTCCAGCAGCTATGGAAATTGCTGTAAGTATTTAATTAGATATGGTGTTTAGTCTGATTGATCGGTATCTTTTTTAGGTCATAGAATTTTGTAAAATGATGATTCAAGGCTTACAAATGAAGTACTAATAAATTGGCAAAAGTTTGCATGCTATTAGTGTACATGACTTAATTTTTTCAGGATGATCCTTACGCTAGCTAATTAACTTGCTAATTACTACTATATTCTTTGCTATGCTATACATATAAGTAACAAATTCACATTTTTTATTGTAGGCTCGGTATACATCGATCTTGATTGAGAATGGGTTGGATCCGAAGGAAGTTGACAGTCAGTTTGAACAATTTGATTGTGTTGGGTATAAATTAACTATAACAACAATGAGGCAGTGATATATATTAAAACAAGAACAGGCATATAACCAATTAACAAAACAAATCACGAAGGCATAAACAAGAATATATTTGGTAATTGTGATTAACTAGAAAAATAAGAAATACTTATCTCTCACAGTAGCTTTAACAAAGACAACAAGAGAGAAGAATAGCTGAGTCACCAAGCCCTTTGAGAAGACTTGGCTATTCTTGAAGAGATTATTGCCCCACTTACGTTGTGATTGGGTTGCAGCAATATCACTCCCAGGATAAAATAGCACAGATCAATGGGTTCACAAATACTTCAATGATCAACAGCGACCAGCACCTCAATTCGCCTGAGAATTATGTATATAATCTGTATGTGTTGAGAGAGAACAGAGACAGAAGAAGACAGATAGGGTTTCTATCCTTAGGACGTATCGTTCTTCGTTAACGTTCTATTCTGTATGTATATAATACCAAAAAATAAAATGTAACTGTTACTCCATAAAAGGAAAGTAAATATTCTGATTTAATTTCATTAACTACAGCATCAGGATTTATTTTTCAGTTACAGAAGCATCAAGATTGACCTTCGTCAGGATCTGATGTTCATCAGGATTGGTCAACATCAGTATCTGATCCATCAGGATTTCTATCCGTCAGGATCTGATGTTCATCAGTATTTGATCACTGTCAGGATCTGTCCATCAGGATTTGATGTCTAACCAGGTCCAATAATCCAACTACTGATCCAATCTGAATTACTGCTGTAACAAATAAAGTCTGATTTCCTATTAAAATAAATCAATAATCCAGGTAATAAAATTCCTCGCCCAGGTCACCTCGCGTATGCGAGATGCCGAGACATTCGCCCAAATCGCTCTTCGACCCGACCCGACCCGAGTCGAGTCGTGGCGTGGCGAGGCGGGCGGCGGCGCACGTGTGTGTGTGTACGCGAGGCCCACCCTACAACCATGCACACCCACATGCCTTAGTAGTTGTGCACTACACTTGCACATGGAGCTATATAAAGCCACCAACCTCTCATTACCAATTCTATGTGGGACTCAAGTTATTTCAATTAAATAACCCACATAACTCATTTCAAACATCCTTCTTTCAACTCAATTTATTTATGGATTACACTAAGAAAATGTCTTAGATCCAAACATGAAAGTTTAAGTCCTCATTACAAGGAACAACCTTCACTTGTTAGTTTCTGGAAATTACATCAAGAACATATTATAAATATGCCTCAAACTTTCCATTTTCTAACAATCCCCCACAAATTCATATATCTATCCTCATCATGACTTGTTTTCAGAGTAGGTACCCTTCCGGGTTTGAACCCTCCTAAGTCCTCTACTTCGATGGCTACCGGATTCAGATGGAATGTTTCACCTTGAATCTTTATCCGTTTGGTGTAACCACACTCCATAGACGACGACAAATCAAAGGCTATGGTGCTTATCTACGGCTTTGAGACGTTAATGGTCATGTCTCGATCCTGTTCGTCGAATGCTTCAAGGAATAACCCTTTCCTCTAATTGCGACCACACAATTACATTCGCTTAGCCGGGCATCTCCAGAGATGTACTGCTAGCATCTTGTCATATGACTTGACCCCATTCGGAGTTCAAATAACTCTTGCTATTCTGGCAGTGACAGTACCTTATAGGTTTACAGGGGATAGACTCCAGATACGTGAGTATCAATCTATGTAGTTAAGGTACAACCAATTCACCCTTACAACTTGTTATTACCACATTGAATACACTTTCGAGGGATCTCCTCTCATGTGTATTGGGTTCCTGCTGCAGATGAATCATTATGGGCTATAAGTCTCATCCCCAACCTAGACTTAAGGACAACAGCATGCTCAAGTCCTTTAGTTAAATGATCAGCTAGGTTTTCTTGAGTTCCAATAAACTCAACAGCTATGATCCTTTAGACCCCTTAAAGACTTTAGTCTAACTTGGATATGTCTCTTTGTTTTCACATTATACTTCTTGCTATTAATCTTGTCGATAGTTGTACGGCTATCACAATGAACAGCAAAAGCAGGAAATGGTCGGCTTACTACAGGTAATACTGACATAAGTCCATGTAACCATTCAGCCTCTGACCCCGTGGCATCTAATGCACACAACTCAGCCTCAAAAGTAGACCGAGTTATAATAGTCTGTCTAGAAGACTTCCAAGACACTGCACCACCCGCTAGGGTAAACAGATATCCAGTCACTCCATTGGAACCAGACTTCTTAGCTATCCAACTTGCATCACTATATCCCTCTAGTACTCCAGGAAACCTCCTGTAATGCAGACCAAGATAGATGGTGCCTTTCAGATATCTAAGTACTCTATCAAGAGCATCCCAATGAGTCTTGTTTGGACAGCTTGTATATCTTGCTAACTTAGACACTGAATATGAAATATCAGGCCTATTACCATTAGCAAGATACTGTAAACTCCCAATAATCTGAGAGTACCTTAACTGAGACACAGGAATTCCTGAACTATTCTTGAAAAGGGCAATTTTAGGATCATACGGAGTACTCGCGATTCTACAATTTGAATAACCATACTTCTCAAGTATAGATTTCTCTATATAATGAGATTGTGACAAGGTTATTCCATCAGTTGACTGAGTTAACTTGATACCAAGAATTACACTAACCTCTCCCATATCCTTCATATCAAAGTGCCTTTTCAAGAACACTTTTGTCTCGTTAATAATCTCAATATTGGTTCCAAACAACAAAATATCATCCACATACAAGCACACAATAATACATTCATTCCCTTTAACCATGTAATAGACACACTTGTCACTTTCATTAACTACAAATTCTGATTCTAAAACAGTTTCATCAAACTTTTTATGCCAGTCTCTAGGAGCTTGTTTTAAGCCATATATAGACTTCATTAACTTACATACTTTCCTTTCATTACCAGAGGCAACAAATCCCTCAGGCTGATCCATATAAATCTCTTCTTCAGTTCACCATGAAGAAAAGCTGCCTTTACATCCATTTGATGGATGATAAGACCATGTACAAAAGCCAATGCTACAAGCATTTGGATTGTTGTCATTCTAGCAACTGGAGAGTATGTATCAAAGTAATCAATGCCTTCCTTTTGCTTAAAGCCCTTAGCTACCAGCCTAGCCTTATACTTATCTATTGAGCCATCCGGGTTCATCTTCCTTTTGAATACCCATTTACATCCTATAGTAGAACACCCAGGAGGTAGATCAACCAACTCCCATGTTCCGTTAGAAACAATAGAGTCAATTTCACTTTTTACAGCACCTTTCGAGTACCTTGATTCAGAAGAATCCATGGCCTGTCGAAAAGTTAAAGGTTCATCCTCGATATTGTAAGTGATAAAATCACTTCCAAAATCCTTGACTACCTTTGCACGCTTACTCCTTCTAGGTTCCTCTACTTCTTCAGGAGTAAAGCTACTACTAGGATCCGCCCCCACATTTGTCATCCTTTCCACATGATCAGGAATGGAACTCGATGTATGAGTGGGATCATCATTAGAAATACCTTGAGATATACCAGTCTTCATAGGGAACACATCCTCAAAGAATGTTGCATCACGAAATTCAACTATAGTGTTAGCCACTATACCGTCTATGTCAGATTTTAACACTAAAAATCTCATAGCCGTAGTGATTTCAATATAGCCCAGAAAGATGCAATCAACAGTTTTCGGCCCTAGTTTATTTCTCTTGTGTTCAGGGACAAGTACCTTTGCAAGGCACCCCCACACACGAAGATACTTTAGACTAATCCTTTTCTCTGTCCATAATTCATAAGGTGTCTTGTCCATATGTTTCAGAGGTACTCTGTTCAGAATATGGCAAGCTGTATTCAGAGCCTCCCCCCACATGTACTTAGGCAACCCTGAATTAATCAACATACTATTGATCATATCTTTAAAAGTTCTGTTCTTTCGTTCTATCACTTCATTCTGCCACCCCATTAGACTCAGGTGTGTATGGTGGAGTTACCTCATGAACTATACCATTGCTCTTACAAAATTCATTAAACGTGGTACTCGTATACTCACCACCTCTATCTGATCTCAAACGTTTAAGTACTTTACCAGTTTGTGTTTCAGCTTCAGTTTTGAGCATAATGAATTTTTCTAGTGCTTCATCTTTATGTTTAATCAAATAAACATAACAATATCTACTACAATCATCTATAAAGGTAATGAAATATTTATTATGTTCCTTGGTCAAAACACCACCAAATTCACATATGTCCGTGTGCACTAAATCTAACACATTCGAATCCCTAACCACATTATGAAAGGGTTTCATAGTTTGTTTAGCTGTCACACATACTTGACATTTAGATTTATTATCAATGGCATATTTTGGAATCAACTCTAAATTCATCATATTCTTTAGAGCACCAAAATTCAAGTGACCAAGACGTGCGTGCCACAAATCAGATGATTCAACACAATTAACAGAAGGAGCAACATTATCATTAATAAAACTGCCTAAAACAGGCTCAACATTTATTAAAAACAATCCATCAGACAAGTAAACTTTGCCAAAAAATACACCAGTATGTGTAATAACTACTTTATTACATTTCAAAGAAAGTTCAAAACCATTATTAACTAAACAACTTCCACTTATTATATTTCTACGAATGTCAGGAACATGATGCACTCTAGTGAGGGATAGAACATGCCCAGAAGCAAACTTAAGGTCCACGTTTCCTATTCTAAGTACTTGAGCCGCACTCGCATTCCCCATCATCACAGTCATTCCATGAGTCTGTTGATAAGATACAAACAGAGTAATATCAGTACAAATATGTACATTAGCTCCAGTATCAATCAACCATTCATGAGACGAATAAGTAGAAAGAAGTACAGGGTTGTAGGTCACATACCCGTTGTCAGTTTCAGAAGCAACAGCCTCACTGACAACCATGTTAACCACAGGCCCACCAGTGGTTCCAAGCACAGTGTTAGCTTGTGCTCCCACAGCAGATTTCTTAGCTTTCTTTACAGGACAGTCCTTGCTTCAATGACCAACATGTCCACAAGACCAACATGGTTTGTTTTCCTTTGGTTTCTTAGCCTTGTTCTTGTCCTTATTAAACTTAGCATTTTCCATCTTAGTGACATTCTTTCTTTTCTGTCCTACAGTCACTACGTTCACCTTCGAACTCCCAGCATGTTCAACAGGCATCACATGTCCCAGTTTGGACTTATGTTGTTCCTGCACAGAGATGTCCAGCATAAGGTTTGTCCAAAGTAATCTCTCCTTTCTGTCTTTTCAGGGAGAGTGCAAACTCTTCCCAAGACTTTGGGAGCTTTTCAATTACTGACATAACCTGAAACTTCTCAAGAAGGTCCATACCGGACTCCTTCAAAGCATGCACCAACGTCTCAAACTCATGCACCTGCTCAGTCATGGATTTAGAATCCATCAGTTTAAAGTCAAGGAACCTAGCCACAGAATACTTTTCCAACCCTTGCGAGTCAGTATTATGTGTCTGGTCAAACTTCTCCCATAAGAGCTTAGCAGTGTAGGAGTCAGATGAATAAACATCAAATAGAGTGTTCGCTAAAGCTTCCAGAATTGCAGCCCTAGCCACCCCATCCTTCTCCTCCCACATGGCATAAGCCTTAACAGTTTCAGCCTTTTCCTTAACCACAACTGGTTTCTCATACTGCATCACTGGCCATAGACCTTTTACCGTTAACCACAGTTTCATCTTTTTCTGCCAACGAGAAAAACCAACACCCCCACTAAATTTATCATGCAATCCTGATAAATCAATAGGCTGTGGGAAACGGTACGTGGTCCAGTCAATGGCAGATGCAATAACACCAGACCTAGAGCTAATCACAACAACAGGAGTTTCAGTTTCGTTAACCATCTTGTTAATTAACAATATATAACACAAATAATCTCTTCAAGATTGTTGGGTATAAATTAACTATAACAACAATGAGGCAGTGATATATATTAAAACAAGAACAGGCATATAACCAATTAACAAAACAAATCACGAAGGCATAAACAAGAATATAATTAGTAACTGTAATTAACTAGAAAAATAAGAAATATTTATCTCTCACAGTAGCTTTAACAAAGACAACAAGAGAGAAGAACAGCTGAGTCACCAAGCCCTTCGAGAAGACTTGGCTGTTCTTGAAGAGATTATTGCCCCACTTACGTTGTGATTGGGTTGCAGCAATATCACTCCCAGGATAAAACAGCACAAATCAATGGGTTCACAAATAATCCAATGATCAACAGCGACCAGTACCTCAATTCGCCTATGAATTATGTATATAATATGTATGTGTTGAGAGAGAATAGAGACAGAAGAAGACAGATAGCGTTTCTATCCTTAGGACGTATCATTCTTCGTTAACGTTCTATTCTGTATGTATATGATACCAAAAAATAAAACGTAATTGATACTCCATAAAAGGAAAGTAAATATTCTGATTTAATTTCATTAACTGCAGCATCAGGATTTATTTTTCAGTTACAGAAGCATCAGGATTGACCTTTGTCAGGATCTGATGTTCATCAGGATTGGTCAACATCAGTATCTCATCCATCAGGAATTTTGTCCGTCAGGATCTGATGTTCATCAGTATTTGATCACTGTCAGGATCTGTCCATCAGGATTTGATGTCTGACCAGGTCCAATAATCCAAGTACTGATCCAATCTGAATTACTGCTGTAACAAATAAAGTCTGATTTCTTGTTTAAAATAAATCAATAATCCAGGTAATAAAATTCCTCGCCAAGTCGCCTCGCGTACAATTCACCCAAATCGCCCTTCGACCCGACCCGACCCGAGTCGAGTCATGGTGTGGCGAGGCGGGCGGCGGCGTGTGTGTGTGTGTGCGCGAGGTCCACCCTACAACCATGCACACCCACATGCCTTAGTAGTTGTGCACTACACTTGCACATGGAGCTATATAAAGCCACCAACCTCTCATTACCAATTCTACGTGGGACTCAAGTTATTTCAACTAAATAACCCACATAACCCATTTCAAACATCCTTCTTTCAACTCAATTTATTTATGGATTATACTAAAAATGTCTTAAATCCAAACATGAAAGTTTAAGTCCTCATTACAAGGAACAACCTCCACTTTTTAGTTTCCAGAAATTACATCAAGAACATATTATAAATATGCCTCAAACTTTCCATTTTATAACAATCCCCCACAAATTCATACAGAAATGCATATCTATCCTCATCATGACGTGTACTTATCATATTGTAGGCACTTGATGATCATGAAAGTGATGCAGCTTTGGATGAGTCGGACTTCACAGATTCGGAGGAAAATACTAATGTCGAGGACAACATGAGGGCGAGGATGCTGCTGTTGAGGGCCTTGAAGGCGAGGATGTTGCTGACAATGATGAAGACGAGGATGCTGATGACAATGATGAAGAAGATGTCAATGGCCATGATGATGAAGAAGAAGATTCCTATGACGGGGATAATAGAGAAGAAAATGAAAACTGCAATGGCGATGATGACGTCGGTGGGAGTTAATTAGTATGTTGATTTTAATTGAGTCTTTGGTATAATGAACTTTTAGTATGTTATGCTCCTTTGTGAACACTTTTGGTTGTGTTTGATGGTAGCTATAGTAAGTACTGTTTTATTGGTGTTATAAGGTTGTAACGTGTTGAATGTGGTTGGTATTGAATGTGGTTGGTGCGAAGGAGGATTTTTGTTGTTTATGGTGTGATAAGGTGGGATTTTGACTTGTGTTTATGGTTGGGTTGGTATGTTGGTGTGATAAGGTGGGATTTTAACATGTGTATTTTGGATTAATGACGGTTGGGATGTTAAATTATGTTTATGGATGTTTTGTTTTATGGAATATATTGTTTAAGGATGATTAGATTTTCTTTTCACTGTTTTTTCGTTTTGTATGGTTTGATTTGCACTTTTAGATTTGTAATTTAGGTGTAAAAAAACAGGAAAAAACCTAGTAATTCCTACTAATAATACCATAAAATTCCATTTTTTCCTACCACATTGAAAGCTTTTCCTACCAGCATTACCATTACAAACCCAGTATTTCCTACCACATTCAAGCCTTTTCCTACCGTATGCACATCCTGGTAGGAAATAGCTGGTAGGAATTAAAAAAAACTGGTAGGAAATGTCTGGTAGAAAATAATAATTACCCATCTCGACTGTCATATTTCCTACCAAAACACACATTTCCTACCAGAAATTATGGTAGGAAATGCTCCAATTACATCACCAGAATTTGTGACGTGGCGCTTGACGTGACAGATGACATGGGCTAGACCTATGCCACGTGGCCAGCTGTTACAACCATAACCGGTGGCATGGGACGTTGGGTTGGCTTGAGTAGCCAAATGCTAGACCAAGGCCATGACACCGAGCATTGAATGCGAAGGCAAGTGCTGGACGTTGGTCACTAGTCATTAGTGCCAACGAGAAACACTGGGCGTGAGCGTCCTGACATAGGCGCTGGGCGTAGGTGGCACTGGGCGCAAGCGTCCCGACATAGGCGCTTGGCGTAGGTGATGGCTAAAGGATAGGACATACGATTGTTAAGGGGGACATTGTCTGGTTTCGTAGTTACTGTTGGGGTTGGGGACGGGAAGGCGAGTGCCTGCGAGGGCTGCTCGTTGCAGTCAGGCGCGCAGGACTGGTCGGGAGCTGGAGCCGCTCCCCTGATGAGCCCAAGGCAGGGCGAAACCAGTCATTGTAGTCCCGGGAGCAAGAGAATATGTCAAAGATATGTCAGAACTATTGGTGTTAAGGACCAATTGGTAAAGTGGTATCAGTGCTGATTGACCCGTGCTGGGAGTCGGGCAGACCACCTATGGGAACTCTCGCTTGTGAGTGATTCATTTAGGCAGGACTCTCCAACCATAGGGTGGCGGTGCATCGAGGGAGACGATGACCGGTCAGGCTGATAGGCACAACTGTCTACCATGTTCAAGACATAGGCAGTTGGGGTCAGAGTAGACGAGGCCAGTTGTTTAGGCTAAGTCAACAACATTGGTCTTATGGATCAATGGAGATATATGGGGTCAGGCCTTGGAAGAGGAAGACACCTTGGATCATGCAGAAAGACACATTGGTGCAGTGTTCTAGTCATGGACAGCAGCTAGACTAGGCGGGAGTAGGGGATGTTCCCATGCATATCAAGTAAGTCTTTGCATACATCTAGTAGTGGAGGGTTCTCTTAGTTACAGGGGTAGCTTGGAGAAGGCCAAAGAGCTAAGTGACAGACTTAGGCTCTGGTGGACAAGTGGAACATTGGGAGACCTTTGCACAAGTTGAACAGGTTGAGGTACTAATCAGGACAACGGGGACCAGGGATAGCAGAACCAAGCACATGGAGCACAGGTACAGGGAATGTGGGTTCTAACAACACACATAGTTCTTGAAGAGTCAGGAAGCATGGTTTAGGGAGAAACACGCGACATGGCAGGAGGCGTCCTCAGGATTGGGACATGGTGAGATGTAACAGATACAGGGTTTCAGGGTGAGACATGGTTTCTGGTAGCTCACATGGTTCTAGGGGAGTCAGACTGTATGGAGCATGGGATTCTAGTCACATTGCGGGAGATGTCTTCAGGAGGGGTCTATGGTGTGGTAGAGCAGAATCATGGTTCTAGGGTGCAGCCAGCTTAGGGAGATGTAACATTGGGTCGGGGTTGAAGAATGATTCAGACCAAACCAGGGTTCAAGGTGGAGGGTGTATAGTTGTTCACTTGTATACATGCGCTTGTATATATCATGTATGGATGTGCATGGCTTAATGAATGAACATAGGTCATGGCACATTATATCTGATTAGGGATAAGGCATATCCTCATAGTTGGGAGAAAGGCCAGGACATGAGATGGCGTATCTTCTAATAGAGGTATTGTAAATTGATTCAACCAGCCGTCAAGCTTGAGTGCCAGGAGAATAAAGCAGGAAAGCAAGACAGGGAATCAGTGTGTCGCGGGCGTAGATATAGAGGCGCTGTGACAAGGCAGACTTACCCGACGAACATGTTGGGGAGTG
The DNA here is from genome assembly GCA_036435485.1 of Saposhnikovia divaricata. Taxonomy (NCBI): domain Eukaryota; kingdom Viridiplantae; phylum Streptophyta; class Magnoliopsida; order Apiales; family Apiaceae; genus Saposhnikovia; species Saposhnikovia divaricata. The sequence goes on along the minus strand of CM071595.1, from coordinate 58,366,981 downwards.
GCGCCATAGGGCGTGCGGGTTGTGCCGTGTGGCCCTGAAATATTTTGACTAACCCAGTTTACAGGCCAGGCGTCAAGGAGACAAAGGTCAGGGTTAGCTGCGCATTGCTGGCCAGGCTTCGTTTAGCGGAGTCGGCGCATCACTGAGGCGAAAAATTAAACGTGTGTTCACGCTTCCACAAGCCTCCGTGACAAATTGGTATCAGAGCACCAGGCTGGTGATGCCAGGGAGGTGACATAGCCGTTTTGAATATCGGCAAAATGAAAGCTCAGGGTTGGGACGACTATCAGCTAGTCCAACGCTTGAGGAACTCCTGTATTACAAATGTCTCATGTTGAGGTGGACCAATGATGTGTTATGATCGGGAGTAAGTACTATGCCAATGAAGCTGTGGTGGAGAATCTAGACAGATAGGGGCAAGGGTATAAAGGCTAGGATCAATACTTTGGAGTCATTGGGGGTCTCATAACGCTTTGCGGGAAGCGAGGGAGAATTTGAGGATTGGAGGAGTACAACTTGTTTCAATGTAAGTGATTGCATTTAACCGGCAGATTTCGCTAACAGCAAGATCTCGGCCATCGAGAGGCAGAGTTGGAGTAGGAAGTCTAGTAGAGACTAGGTGCAAGGACAGAGCTGAAGATTGGGCTGAATTGGGAAATTGCAAATACTTAGCAAAGGAATCTGTTGATCAAAAGCTAGTACCGGAGCGCAAGAGTGGAGAGAATTCTTGGGCAGGGGTAAAGCAGGAGATTACATTGAGTTTGAGGGAATTCATGGGAAGAGTGCAAGCACTTAGTAATGAGACAGTTGCTTAAAAGCTAGTACCGGGGAACAAGAATGGGGGAAAATTCTTGATCGAGGTAAAGCTGGAGCCCAAAGTGAATTTATGGGAATTCAGGGCAAATACGACAAGCACTTGGTAACTTTTTGTCAGACAGAACCTTGGGTAAGGGAGGAAGCAGTTGGCAGAACCTTATGTAAGGGAGGTAGCGACACAGGGTTGACAAAGTGTAGTAGAATGATGGGTTGAAAGATCTGAGGCAAGTATGAGACAGGGCCAAGGTCTAGGCAACCGAAATGAAGTCCAAAAGATATTTGGCAAGGCAGCTTCAGAAAAAGGAAAAGGTGCACAGTGCATGGCGTAGATGTTGGGGTGTGACATTAGTTCGCGAAGCACGGAGTGCATGACTAATCATGATAGTCATTTGTTATTCCTATGATGGAGTCCTTAAGGAGCTTTGGTTATATGAGCTCTTTTAAATGAAAGGAAGTCATGGCGAGCACCATGTAGGGGAGTCATGGACTGTTTCATTTGGTGAAGAAGGCAACTTTAAGGGGAAGTCTTAACTTAGACAATCAAGTTGGCGAACAAGAGGGTGCGACCAAAAGCCTGGTGAGGCGAGTCAAAGGGTTGGCGGTGTGGGTTGTGACCTATAGCCTAATGAGGGGCGAGTCAACAAGGTTTATGAAGTCGACGTTCCAGAAATTGTCTTAGAAGGTGTCTTTGGAGTGTGAAGGCACACCTTTGTGTAAGGAAATGACACAGAGGGTGGACACTGATACGAAGCAAGCAAGGAGTTAAGCCCTTGGGAAAGGCGAGGCAATTTGGTTGTTAGGATTGGATGTTCACATACCTTGAGAATGATTGATGATTCTCGAGGGAGCAAGGTCCCTAACCGATGGAATGTCGGGCTCATGATGGAAGAGCGAGTTAGAAAATACTCTTGAGGTGACTTGCTAGGCGACATCAATGTTGACAGAGGAACACGACACCCTTGGGAAAGGTGTGGTATCTTTTGAAAGCAGTTGGAGTGCCTGATTTCATTGCAAGCAAAAATGCTTGGGGTGATATGAAAGAGATGTCAAAAGGGGCGAACGTTCCGAAAGATTTGCTAAAATGGATCATGTCTAGGATGGAATGGCGAGGAGCAGGTTGTGGTTGACGAACTTAGTGATCGTGCTCAAGCTTCCAGATTTTGGGATTACCAGGAAAGGTGCAGGATTATGTTTCTAAGCGTGCTAGGGGTGGAGTGTGGTTCAGTTTGAACAACCGGTTGTGTACAGATCGGGGACAGCACAGGACTTGATGGCACATGGATAGAGCATAAAAGCACTGGAAAATTGGTATCTTTATGTGTGGTGGGGACACTACAACCTTAGAAGAGATCAAAATAGCAATCAAAAGGGCATAACCTGGGCATCTAATCATGAAGGGGAAATTAGGATAAAGGTTCAGGCTGGAGTTGAGGCGTCGAAGGATTTGTGTATGGGCAAAGGTTCGAGCTCAAGTAGCAGCACTGGAGGATTAGTAGTTTCTCGAGAAGGTTGTTCTCAACTCGATGAGGACATCGAGTTCTTCAAGTGGGGGTGGTTTGTTACAACCATAACCGGTGGCATGGGACGTTGGGTTGGCTTGAGTAGCCAAATGCTAGACCAAGGCCATGACACCGAGCATTGACTGCGAAGGCAGGTGCTGGACGTTGGTCACTAGTCATTAGTGCCAACGAGAAACACTGGGCATGAGCGTCCTGACATAGGCGCTGGGCGTAGGTGGTACTGGGCGCAAGCGTCCCGACATAGGCGCTTGGCGTAGGTGATGGCTAAAGGATAGGACATACGATTGTTAAGGGGGACATTGTCTGGTTTCGTAGTTACTGTTGGGGTTGGGGACGGGAAGGCGAGTGCCTGCGAGGGCTGCTCGTTGCAGTCAGGCGCGCAGGACTGGTCGGGAGCTGGAGCCGCTCCCCTGATGAGCCCAAGGCAGGGCGAAACCAGTCATTGTAGTCCCGGGAGCAAGAGAATATGTCAAAGATATGTCAGAACTATTGGTGTTAAGGACCAATTGGTAAAGTGGTATCAGTGCTGATTGACCCGTGCTGGGAGTCGGGCAGACCACCTATGGGAACTCTCGCTTGTGAGTGATTAATTTAGGCAGGACTCTCCAACCATAGGGTGGCGGTGCATCGAGGGAGACGATGACCGGTCAGGCTGATAGGCACAACTGTCTACCATGTTCAAGACATAGGCAGTTGGGGTCAGAGTAGACGAGGCCAGTTGTTTAGGCTAAGTCAACAACATTGGTCTTATGGATCAATGGAGATATATGGGGTCAGGCCTTGGAAGAGGAAGACACCTTGGATCATGCAGAAAGACACATTGGTGCAGTGTTCTAGTCATGGACAGCAGCTAGACTAGGCGGGAGTAGGGGATGTTCCCATGCATATCAAGTAAGTCTTTGCATACATCTAGTAGTGGAGGGTTCTCTTAGTTACAGGGGTAGCTTGGAGAAGGCCAAAGAGCTAAGTGACAGACTTAGGCTCTGGTGGACAAGTGGAACATTGGGAGACCTTTGCACAAGTTGAACAGGTTGAGGTACTAATCAGGACAACGGGGACCAGGGATAGCAGAACCAAGCACATGGAGCACAGGTACAGGGAATGTGGGTTCTAACAACACACATAGTTCTTGAAGAGTCAGGAAGCATGGTTTAGGGAGAAACACGCGACATGGCAGGAGGCGTCCTCAGGATTGGGACATGGTGAGATGTAACAGATACAGGGTTTCAGGGTGAGACATGGTTTCTGGTAGCTCACATGGTTCTAGGGGAGTCAGACTGTATGGAGCATGGGATTCTAGTCACATTGCGGGAGATGTCTTCAGGAGGGGTCTATGGTGTGGTAGAGCAGAATCACGGTTCTAGGGTGCAGCCAGCTTAGGGAGATGTAACATTGGGTCGGGGTTGAAGAATGATTCAGACCAAACCAGGGTTCAAGGTGGAGGGTGTATAGCTGTTCACTTGTATACATGCGCTTGTATATATCATGTATGGATGTGCATGGCTTAATGAATGAACATAGGTCATGGCACATTATATCTGATTAGGGATAAGGCATATCCTCATAGCTGGGAGAAAGGCCAGGACATGAGATGGCATATCTTCTAATAGAGGTATTGTAAATTGATTCAACCAGCCGTCAAGCTTGAGTGCCAGGAGAATAAAGCAGGAAAGCAAGACAGGGAATCAGTGTGTCGCGGGCGTAGATATAGAGGCGCTGTGACAAGGCAGACTTACCCGACGAACATGTTGGGGAGTGGCGCCATAGGGCGTGCGGGTTGTGCCGTGTGGCCCTGAAATATTTTGACTAACCCAGTTTACAGGCCAGGCGTCAAGGAGACAAAGGTCAGGGTTAGCTGCGCATTGCTGGCCAGGCTTCGTTTAGCGGAGTTGGCGCATCACTGAGGCGAAAAATTAAACGTGTGTTCACGCTTCCGCAAGCCTCCGTGACACCAGCCATGTTGGCAGGTGGGTCCATGACATTTGGCTGCCAAGTCACCAGGTGGGGCCCACGTTGACCGTCACACAAAATTTCCCACCAGGGGTCATTTCTGAGTCAAGCAATTCCTACCACACGGGTTTGGTAGGAAATGACTCATTTCCTACCAAAAACGGTCTTTAACCTACAAATTTTATGGTAGGAATTGCTAGTTTTTCTTGTAGTGTTTATATCCTTATATATAATAAGCGTAGAAGTATCTTATACATAATTTGATCATTGTATCGCCAAAATAATCTCAACTGTCGAATCTAATAATTTTAAGAAAAGACGATCAAGATAATATAATATTAAAAAGAAAATTACAATATAAAAAGGATATAATTAAAAAAGGTTGTATTAAAATTTAAGTTTAAAAAGAAAATTATAATCTAAAAAAGATATAATTTAAAAAGGTTGTATTAGAATTCAATTTTATTTATTTTTTATTAGTATTAAAAAAATTATTTTTACTATTTGGGTTCTATCTTGAGATCTAGAAATCAGATTTGGATGATTTTACAGTCCACGCGAAATTCTTGAAATATTCTTTAATTTATTAACGATTTAGTAATCATTATTCAAAAGAAAACTTATAATCTCAAGAGAATATATAATTACGAACTTTTTACATTTATCCAATCCAATGTAAAAGTGCTACATTAATAATGCTATTTAATCAAGAGAAAATATAATTACGAATTTTTACGTTAATCCTATTCAATGTAGAAGTCCTACCTTGATAATGTTATTCAATGGAAAAAACCTAATTATATATCATTTAAATCTTTGACATTCACCGTTTCGTATTTCATATAAATACACTTTTTATTTTATAAAATTAAAATGTAAAATATATTTTTATGCTAGATCCAACGGTTTTCATCTATTTATATATTAAGATCTAACGGTTCTTATTTATTTTGTTGTACTGAGGACCAGACTACCGATTATCAAAATTTTGGACAAAATGCCTCTTACACATATTATTATAATTGTATTCAGTTGCTAGTAGAAATATCTTCAAATAATAATAAGGGTATTTTGATAATCGAAATGAATTATTATTAGAATTTATAAATCAAATAGAATTTTCAACATAAAAAATTGTCAATTTATTCTCTCTTTTGTTTTTGCGTAGATTTAATTGTAAAATATTTGTTAAACCATCACTAATTAAAGATTATTTTGTTAATTTAACGTGGGGTGCAAAATCGTCCAAATCAAATTTTAAGAATTCAAGATAGAATACAAATATTAAATCGAACATGTAAAATCTTATATATATCAATTTTTTAACAACAATTTGATATGTAAATTAATAACATATAAATTAAAAAAAATAAATATAATTATGGATATTAATAAGGAGTCGTGCGTTGCACGGGTCATAAGAGCAACTCCAACAATCTCCTACCATGTTCCTTAAAATTATAATAAATAATATGATTCTTAATAACTTAGGATATTACATTGTATGTATGTCAAGTCCAACAATACTTCTTATATTTGCTACTTATAAATATAATAATATTAAATTCAAACTCCATTAAGAAAAAGGTAAAGAAAAGACATATTAAATAGGAGGTAAATTGTTGAGAACCAGTCCATCTAAAACCTTAAGGTGTTAGAGGAAGGCCCAACTGGATCTTTATATTATACTCCCTCCGTCCCTTTTTAGTTGGCACATTTGCAAAAAAACACACATATTAAGAAAGAATTAATTATGTAATTTGCTTCCATGTTTGCCCTTAATCTTAACATTAAATGAAGAGTTATGAGTGTGTATATTAAATATAAAGTCAAACATTGGTATTAGAAATAAATGGGTATATATGGAAAAATTGGTAAAAATATGTATTGGAACAAGGAATGTGACAACTATTTAGGGACAAATTTTTTTTGCAAATGTGTCAACTAAAGAGTGAGGGAGTATCTAACACTCCCCCTCACTCGAAAGCCCATTTTTGGGTTGAGAGTGGATCACGGACGCCCATTTTTGGGGCATTAATTTGCATTCGTATCCGAAATAAATTGTGAGAATATTGGGGGTGGCAGGGAGTCGAACCTGAGTCTCCCGCCAACCTGAGCTCTGATACCATGTTAAGTAACCAACTCATCTAAAACCTTAAGGTGTTAGAGAAAGGCCCAATTGGATCTTTATATTATATCTAACATAAATGAATATTTTATTGGTGAAAATAAAATAAAGAATGACTATAAGAGCAAGTCCAACAGCCTCCTTGTGTTTTCCTTATAAATATTATAAAATATTAGGCTCTTAGTGATTTAGGATATTATAAGGTATGACAACTCCAACAAGCTTCCTTTTAGTTGATTCTTATATTTATTAAATAATAAATAAAAGGAACGAAGCAAGAATAAAAAAGAGGGAAACAGTTGGAAAGAGGAGGGAAAATAATATTTTATAGATAAAAGTGAAATAAAGGAGCCCTTAAAGATAAGGGATGACATGAGGCCCTTAACTTTTTAAGGAAAAGTAAAGAGGCTGTTGGAGCATAATTTTAAACCTAATTCCTTATACTCCCTCTGTCCCAAAAAGATTGACACACTTTCCTTTTTGGGAAGTCCCAAAACTAATTAACCTATCATATTTACTATTTTTGAATACTACTTTTCACTATTACACCCACCACTTCTCCATTTTATACTCTTTTTTACACTATTACACTCACTACTTTCCTCCACTATCTCACATCTATTATTAAATATTGATAGCTCCCACCACTTTATCCACTTTTCAACTAACTTTACTATTTTTACTACATTTTCTTAATTTCCATAAAAGTCAAAGAAGTTCAAACAATTCGAGACGGAGGGAGTAATTTAAGTTAGGAGGTCATATAAGGGATCTGTTGGACTTGCTCTAACTTCCTTATTAATAAGGGATGATAGGTGTGTATTACTTAAATTTCAACTAACAACATGAGATAACTAGGTGGAATAATCGCGCTTCGCTCGATTCCAAATATTTTATGTAAAATAATGCTGGAACAAATATAAAATATGTTGATAAATTAATAATTGAATAATTTTCAAAAGTACACTCATCCAGATGTAGTCTGTGTAAAAACTTAGCTTCAACTTATAATTGCGAAAATACTTTTATGTTAAATTATGTACTTAAATAAATTCATCTACGCACGTGTCTACGTATATTTTTCTAACATTAAAAATTAAGAAAACATAAATCTAGCTACCCAACTACGATGAGATATTTGAAAGTAAAATGATCCGTAATTGAAAACGGAAGACATCTACATTTATACTAAGGGGGTGTTTGGGGGAACTTATTTTCTAGAATAAGTAAACTTATTTTAAGTTAAAGTTAAGATTCGTAACTTTCCAACTTATTTTTGCAACTTATTGAATCTCAAACATACATTAAATACTTGTATAAAAAAAATTATCGAAATATAAAATTTTTACCCGAAAATAAGTCAATAAGTCCGTAAAAAAAAGTTTTGCCAAACAGGCACTAAATAAGTAAATATAATTTATAGTTTGGTTACCATCTTTTTTTTTTTTTGTTAATATGTTTTTTGAATACATTTTAACATTAACTAATTTTGTAATAGAAAATATTAATAAACAAATTATGACAGTGTAGCACCAATCCCAGTTCTTCTCGCACGAATGTAGCACGACTAATCATAAATTTGATATTTCAATTACGACAATGTCTAATTTCTTCTAAACTCGGACAACTTGGTTTCAGAAAAAAATTTATAAGTGGTATTTGCACTTTTTTACAAAAATGAAGATGCAGATGCAGGATTACATAAGTTGAATACTTAGCTATAGATAACATTAATTGAACCCATGGTTCCAGCATCACCATTATTTAGTCTTTGTATAATAACATGAATAGTTTGTGAGTGCACGCTGGAAGTATATTTATTAAAGATGTTTGTCCAAAAGCAGCAGATTCTGTCCCTTTTTTTATAAAATCGTCCTCAGGTCTGTGAGGTGCAGTTCCATCCGAACATGGGCATTTTAGCAAACATGTCATCCTCCTAGGAGTTCCAATAGTATATATACGAGATCTTCCGACCTCGAAGTTCTCTGCAGGAACTTGGGGACTTTTTTGCTTGCTTGCAAAACGAAACCCACCTCTATTGCTTGATGGCTTTGCACCACTGTGAGGAGGCTTGCTATCATAGATAGTAAAGTTGGTTCCAACGAAATCCGAACTGCATCAAAGTCAATAATTTTAAAATTAAGTATCACCACCCTTAATCTTAACCAAGTTTCCAGTCCATCCTTCCAAGAGTCTACAATACCATATTAATATATATATAGATATTTTTTAGGCTCGAGTGCTGAACACGACACTGTTATTTAACATCAATGTCAAGGCCTCTGAAGAGTCAAGATCATGAAGAATGCATCAGCGGTGATTTAGAACAAAAAACTTAAAATGTAAAGGAGTAAGTAAAATTTTCTCGAAGAAAAAAAGAGACAACGCTATCAAGAAAAAGTACCAAAACTATAGCTGTTTCTAATAAAAAAAACATGACTAATGTTTTAGCAAAAAGAATCACCTTACTTTACCAACGTATGCGTTGCTTCCTTGGGATAGGTCACTAGCATTAAGAGATATAATGTACTATGCTCCAGCAACATGTCTATGCCTACGTGCTGTCATAGAAATTTTCCCTTATCTGTAAATGATGCACATTGAAACACCAGAAAACGCAGGTTACACTTGATAGGTCATATGTGCATTAAGAGATATAATGTACTCCGCTCCAGCAACATGTCTGTGCCTACGTGCTGCCATAGAAATTTCCCCTTATCTTTAAATGCTGCACATTGAAACACCAGAAAATGCAGGTTACACTTGATAGGTCATATGTACAACTAAAGTCAGCAGAAGTCTACATAGAGTAGAGGTCATACATGGCGCCAATGCTAAGCACACATAGCGAAAATTTCAAAGTAAAACTCAATGATATTGAAAAAGCAAAAGGCAGCCATCTTTGAATATTTTCTTTGCCATATGAGCAAACAATAACAGCAAAAGGATTCCAAATGAGACATGATGAGGATTATAAATATCATGTCCAAATGATTTAGTAAAGAAGCCTAATTGCCCCTTCAGGGAATATTTTAAATTATATAATGTGCTTCCACTAAGAATAGTTAACACACAACCCTTCTTAATCACTCATACATACACCAAAATTAGGTCATTGACATAATTTGATAAACTTAAGTGAAACATCCCACTTGCAATATAAGCAACAAATACTTAAACAGAAAACCAGGACTGTAATCACACACAATGAGCTTAAATATTCAACAGAAAAGACTTACAAGGGGTAAGGGCAAGAAAAAAGCGAAATGTTCCATTCGATATTCTCGTCTCTTTTTACTATACATTGGAGTGGAAGTTCACGGGGAGCAGGCTGCAATAGTGAGTAAAAAATAACCAAAAAAAACGTAATTAATGAATCAGAAACTGAAGACCAACAATTACGAGAATAGATTTGTCAATTTATAGTAGTAGAAAGGAATGCAGCGAGTTTTAAGTTACAAATGGAGGGGGGTTTCAAATCTTTTGACATTTCTCTTTAATATAATTTAGTGAAATTATTATTAACATATCATTCCAATTTGTTGAACAATTTAAATGGCTAAATTCTGAAAAATGAATATGACAATTTGAGGATCTCTGGACACCACCTGATATGGGCTGAAAATAAGCCCTAAAGACACATTTAATATGGCATTAATTAGACCCTGAATGGTCCAAACGTGGGGCCCACCAGATGGGCCCAAAACCCCTATTATAATATTAATTTCGTAATTAATATTGGGGGAAATAAACAGCTCAGCAAATAAGAGTTGGATAAGGATAATATCCCCTTCAGACTTATCCTATAAGGCATCCAATTCAATATGGAAACTGATTCCTACAAGGAATAGATCTAGAACTTTCCTTGAAGACTTTTCTACCAAGTCTCTAACTCCTACCATAATTCTAAAGGCTTCTCAGCCTATATAAAGGGCCTGACCCCTCATTCTCAGAACTACGTTTTCTTGGCTTGATTCTCTAATACAGAGATACGTAGGCATTCTGTGAGGACCGTTTAGTCTCGAACGCAGAAGCAGCCATTAAAGCTCGAAGCTCAACCATCCTAGCATTAATTACAAATCGTAAACTAGTTTTTATTCCACAACATTTGGCGCCGTCTGTGGGACGAAGACATCAACCATGGTTCAAACACGAAGAACAACATCAACTGAGGCCATACCCCTTAGCACTGCTCCACCTGCTGTCTCTGATCCGCTCGTCACCGTTGAGGGAGGACAATTACCCCCACCAACAGGGACGGTCATTCAACCTCTAACCTCTCAACCCTCAGGGACGATTCCCCATGTTGAGGGAACTGTGGCTATTCCTCAAAACCAAGAAACTAACCCTCTTCAGATGGTGGTTTCTCCTCTTGATAGCGCTGGTCGTACGCTACCTCCGGGGGTACAGATCCACACCACGGATCTCCCTTTGAACACCAACCCGATGTATGGGCTGCCTAATTATCCCCCTCAACGTAGGGAACCTGGACCGAGCGGTCATGCCTTACAGATCCGAGATCGGGAGTACGATGATTACTCTGGTCCCTATTCTGATGATTCAACTTCTGAGGATGACAATGATGATCGTGATGAAGCCCCGAGGAGTCGACGTGCTAGTAAAGAACCTCGAAGGAGGTCCCAAAGAACCCAGGATGAACCTCCACAAACGGCCGAGGAAAGGATTAAGGCTCATGAGGCAGAGATCCAAAGGCTGAAGGACGATATTGCTAGAGAGCAAGCAAGGCGAAGTCTGATTCAACCTCCTCCAGTTACAGGGAGGATTCCCATTATAAATCTGGAAAGACCCTCAAGGAGGCAACGAAGGGCCGATGCCCCGATTGAAAAATCAACAAGGGTGGAGACCCCCAAAAGTAACCCTAGGGATCTGATGCCCCTTGGGGATCCTGATGATCCTACACCTCCGTTCACTGAGGAGGTAATGAATGCTCGCATCTCAAGGAAGTTCAAGATGCCGACAATTAAGGCCTATGATGGAACGGGCGATCCCGCAAACCATGTTAGGACGTTCTCAAACGCACTGCTGTTGCAGCCTGCAAGCGATGCCTTAAAGTGTAGGGCGTTCCCTCAAACCTTGTCTGGCATGGCTCAAAGGTGGTATAGCCGCTTACCTGCAAACTCAATCGGCTCGTTCAAAGAGCTGAGCGCCGCCTTTGTCAGCCAGTTCATTAGTGGGAGAGTTCATGAAAAAAGTTCTGCATCCCTTATGTATGTGGTACAGGGGAAGAACGAGAATCTGAGAGATTACCTCAAGCGGTTCACCAAGGAGACGCTGAATATTACTGATCTGGAAAATAAGGTGGCCATGGTAGCCTTGGAACACGGAACCACAGATCTCTTCTTTAAAAGGTCTTTGGCAAAACACCCTCCTGAAAATATGGCCGAGCTCCAACGGAGGGCCGATAAATATATCAAGGCCGAGGACAGCATGAAGAAGGATACCACAGGAAGCAATGGTAAGGGTTCTAACGATTCGAAGAAACGAAAGCAAGAGCAAGAGTACGATGCTAGGGACAAGTATCCCCGGACTAGCAAGGATTCTGATTCACCCCCGAAGAAGAGTTTGGGATCAAGATTCAACGACTATGCGAGACTGAATGCTCCTAGGAGTCAGATCTTGCTAGATATTGAGAAGGATAAAGATTTCCGATGGCCGAAGCCACTTAGGGGTGATCCCACAAAAAGAAACAAGGATCAATACTGTAGGTACCACCGTGATGTGGGTCATGATACAGATAGTTGTAGACAGTTGAAAGATGAGATTGAGTTCTTGATCCGAAAAGGAAAGCTAAGCAGGTTCACGAAGAATGATGATCGTGGAACCCAAAGAAGGGACAATGACAGAAGAGATAACGATCGTGATCGTGACCGTGATCGTAACCCACAGCCCCGAGGGCCAGTTGTTAATATGATTTGGGGAGGCCCGACAGCGGCCGGCACGACTCGAAACTCTCGAAAAGCGTATGCCAGAGAAGTAATGCACATCGTGGGGGAAGCCCCAAAACGTGCCAAGACTGAAATAGTTATTGGGTTTGATGATTCAGATCTCGAAGGGGTAAAATTCCCCCATGACGACCCGTTGGTCATAACTCCTGTGATTGGAAACTCGGAGGTAAAACGAGTCTTGATCGACAATGGAGCTTCTGTTGATATTTTGTTTCACGATGCGTTTATGAAAATGGGGTACACCGATTCTCAGTTGACCCCCACCAACATGCCAATCTACGGATTTAATGGAGTTGAGTCCAAGGTTGAAGGGACTATTCAGTTACCCATGACGATTGGACAGGAACCTAAAGAAGCTACTCAGATGCTGAATTTTCTTGTGATCAAGGCATCCTCGACCTACAACGCGATCCTAGGAAGGACTGGACTTCATGCATTCAAGGCTGTGGCCTCCACATATCACATGAAGATTAAGTTTCCAACCAGGAATGGTGTTGGAGAACAAAAGGGCGATCAGAAGATGGCAAGAAGTTGTTATGTATCCGCGTTAAGGGCTGATGGAATCGGGGGGCAGGTACTTCCGATCGAAGACATGGATGTCCGCGGTGATGATGAACATAGAGGAAAGCCAGCGGAGGACTTAATACCTATTCCTCTGGAGCTGGGCGACCCTGAGAAGGTGACTTATATAGGAGCCTCTATGAAGGAACCCCTGAAGGGCAAATTGATAGCATTCTTGCAAGAAAATAGCGATGTGTTTGCCTGGACAGCAGCTGATATGCCAGGGATTGATCCCCAACTCATAACTCACAGATTGAATGTCGATCCTAATCGAAAGATAATACAGCAGAAGAAGAGGAACTTTGCACCTGAAAGGCAAGAGGCCATAAAGCAAGAAGTGGAAAAGCTCTTAGAAGCTGGGTTTATTGAAGAGATTCAGTTTCCAGAATGGTTGGCTAACCCTGTGATGGTCAAGAAAGCCAACGGTAAGTGGAGGATGTGTATAGACTTCACCGACTTGAATGATGCATGCCCTAAGGATTGCTTCCCTTTACCTAGGATAGACATGTTAATAGATGCCACAGCTGGACATGAGATGCTGAGCTTCATGGATGGGTTCAGCGGCTACAATCAGATCAAGATGCACAAGGATGATGTCCCTAAGGTATCTTTCATAACTGACTTTGGTGTTTTCTGCTATCTTGTTATGGCTTTCGGTCTAAAAAATGCAGGAGCTACTTACCAGCGACTGGTGAATAAGATATTCGCCCATCTAATTGGAAAAACCATGGAGGTCTATGTTGATGACATGCTAGTCAAGAGCCTGTTCAAGGCAGACCACATTAAGCACCTCAGAGAGGCATTCGAAGTACTGAGGCACCACAAAATGATGTTGAATCCAGCCAAGTGTGCCTTTGGCGTTGGATCAGGAAAGTTTTTGGGTCTGATGGTTTCAAAGAGAGGCATAGAGGCCAACCCTGACAAGATTAAGGCAATCTTAGACATGGAGCCACCACGCTCTATAAGAGATGTGCAGAAGTTGACAGGCCGTGTAGCGGCTTTAGGAAGATTCATCTCCAAGTCTGGTGATAAATGCTTGCCGTTCTTTCAAGCGTTGAAGAAGGTGAAAAATTTTGAATGGACCCCTGAGAGCCAAGAGGCCTTTGAACAATTGAAGAAGTACATGGTTGAAGCCCCGTTGCTGGCCAAACCTAGTCCTGGGGAGACTCTTTATATATACCTGGCGGTATCTGAGCAAGCGTTGAGCGCCGTTCTCATCCGAGAAGAGAAAAAGGTCCAGAAACCTATCTATTATGTGAGCAAGGTGTTGCACGGAGCGGAGCTGAATTACTCTCCCATTGAGAAGTTCGCTTTGGCATTGATAACAGCCTCGAGGAAGCTACGCCCATACTTCCAGGCACACAAGATTGAGGTCCTGACGGACCAACAGTTGAGAAACATTTTGCATAGCCCAAAGGCTAGTGGAAGGCTAATCAAGTGGGCGATTGAACTTGGAGAATTTGACATCACATATAAGCCTCGAACAGCCATTAAGGCTCAGGCATTGGCTGACTTCGTGGTTGAATGCACCATTAGCAACCAAGAAGTCGGGGGGCAGGAGACAATAACAACCCCTGAGAAGCAAGATAAAGATGGAGAACTTGAACCTGATCAGAAGGAATATTGGGTGCTCTATTTTGATGGAGCATCAAAAACAAAATCTAGTGGCGCAGGCTTAGTGTTGCAAAGCCCCGATGGGTTCACAGTCGAATATGCTTTGAAGTTGGATTTCCAGACAACTAACAATGAAGCTGAGTATGAGGCCTTGATAGCTGGTTTAGGCTTGGCCAGAATCATGAGAGTCAAGAACCTCAAAGTTTGTGGAGATTCAAGATTAGTAGTCTCTCAAGTGAATGGTGAATTTGAAGCCAAGGATGAAACTATGGCAAAATATCTGCGAGTTGTGAAAGCTGTCATGACTCAGTTTGATGAGTGTTATGTGGAACACATTCCGAGAGAAGAGAACGTTAAGGCTGATGCCCTATCCCAGTTCGCTTCTTCCGAAATAGAAAACTATGCAGGGAGTGTTTACTTCCAGGTCTTGAAGGCCCCGACTATTAACTCAAAATTAGTGGCACCAATTGATGTGGGAAGCTGTTGGATAGATCCTATCAAAGCTCACCTAGAAACTGGTTGGCTCCCCGGCAATGCCTTGGAGGCACGAAAGCTGTCCGTGAGAGCGTTAAGATATGCCTTGATCGAGGGCGTTCTTTACAAAAGATCTTTCGTTATCCCGTACTTGAAATGTTTGAGGCCCCAAGAGGCAAGGGAAGCTTTGGAAGAAGTTCATGAAGGAATTTGTGGGCAGCACTTGGGGGGCAGAGCCCTAGCTCACAAAATAACTCGTTTGGGATTCTACTGGCCAGAAATGCTGGCCGATGCACAGAGCTATGTCAAGCGGTGCGATCGATGCCAGAAGCATGCTCCGATAGTAAGGCAGCCACCCGAGATGTTAACATCGGTTAACTCCCCTATTCCATTCGCGATGTGGGGAATGGATATACTTGGTCCCTTCCCCGTAGCTTCAGCACAAAGGAAGTTTCTGATAGTGGCCATTGATTATTTCACTAAGTGGATTGAGGCTAAACCTCTAGCCAAGATAACCACCAAACAAGTTGCCCAGTTCTTTTGGGAGAATATAATTTGCAGGTATGGAATCCCTCGAATTTTGGTGACAGACAATGGGACACAATTCAATAATGAAGAGTTCAAGAAATATTGTGAGGAGAATGCAATTGAGCTTCGTTTTACCTCCGTGGCTCATCCACAAGCCAACGGGCAAGCTGAGGTAGCTAATCGAATTATCCTTGATGGACTGAAGAAGAGGGTTGAACGCTCTAGAAACACTTGGGTAGATGAGTTGCTGCCCATACTATGGGCATACCGTACCACTTGTAAAGTGACCACTGGAGCAACCCCGTTCCTGCTGGCTTACGGAGCTGAGGCAGTTGTGCCTTTGGAGATCATGCAAGCGTCACCTCGAGTTGAGGCTTTTGAACCAGAAACTAACGAAGAGGGCATGAGACTCGCCCTAGATCTGATTGACGAAGTCAGGGATGAGGCAAACGCTAGAAATGTGGAACATCAAAAGAAAGCATCCTTTTATTACAACCATAGAGTTAAGGAAAGGTTCTTTCGACAAGGCGACCTGGTTCTAAGGAAGATCGAGGCTTCTGGAGTTGGCCAGAAGGGAAAGCTAGCCCCTAATTGGGAAGGGCCGTATCGAGTCAAGAAGATGTTGGGACAAGGATCATATAAGTTGGAGACCTTGGACGGGGTTGAGGTGCCCCGTACTTGGCATGCTTTGAACCTCAAAGTTTATTATGTATAAGCTATCCTTGCATGGATTCAGCTTTCTATCTATTTATTATGAGGAGTAGAAATAAGGTTCGATGAAACCATTTCAGGGCTTTACGCCCCGAGTAGGACAATAATAAGCTATGTAAGGGTTAAACCCATTTCAGTTTATTAATGCAAAAGTTTGTTTCCCTTCAATGATTTTGTGATTTTGTTTATGTACCAAGCACCTGTTGAGTGTGAGTCTAGGAAGGATAAGTACCGAAAACAAGTGAACAAACTAATGAGGAAACAAATGCATAAATAAAGACCCCGAAGGGCCAACAGTTAAGTTACAACAACAAGATAGATAAAAGTTTGGTCCCCAAGGACCGTGAATGAAATCTAGACAAATAAAGCCACATCTGGCTAACAAGGCCATGCAAGGCCACGAACTAACTCCAGCTACTCCTCCCCAGAACCCTCTTCTCCAGACTCCTCGCCGCTCTCCTCTTCCTCACTCTCCTCCTCTGAGTCTTCGCTGGACTCACCACCGGACTCTGCTATCACCATTGGCTGAGCTCTAGCAACTTTGGCTCCTTTTCCCTCGGAAGATGAAGAAGAAGTAGAACTGCCCTCGTTCCGGATTAGCCTCTTCCCAGGGATGGGTTGGCGAACTACTCCAACCTTCTTTGCAGGCAGGACTTTCTTCCCACGGGAGCCAGAAGAATGTGAGTCTTGGCTAGCAACGGGAACAACCCCCTTTGAGTTGGACCCGGAACGACGGTGACTGCCTCTGGAACCGGATCCTGATGCCTGGGGAACAATTTTAGTTCCCGAACCGGAAGCTAGGTTAACCGGAAGGGCACCCCAATTTGGGCAAGGAAAGTCTGTTGGATTGACCACAGATGGATGCCTATGATTCACAGCGTTAATAGCCTTTTCCCAACCAACAGACATGTTGAAGGGACGC
Source organism: Saposhnikovia divaricata (assembly GCA_036435485.1). Classification (NCBI taxonomy): domain Eukaryota; kingdom Viridiplantae; phylum Streptophyta; class Magnoliopsida; order Apiales; family Apiaceae; genus Saposhnikovia; species Saposhnikovia divaricata. The sequence goes on along the minus strand of CM071595.1, from coordinate 58,349,791 downwards.
ACCTCATCATCATGATCATCAATGAGCTTGAGGAAATCTTCAGACCTATGGTAGGCCTGGATCACCTTGTCGGCATCAGAGGCCTTCTTTCTGGCTAGAGAAGCAAGCTGTTTGCGGGTAGATGCGGCGTCGGCCTCAGCTCGAACAACTTGGGAGTGTAGATCATCAATCTCTTCCCTGAACCTCATGGAGTCACTTCTCAAGCTAGCATTTTCGTCCCTAAAGGCCCGGCCTTGGGTCGAAATGGTTTGAAAATAGGCGTTAGCCTGCAACAAGGAGATAAGTGAGCCACAAGGAATATGCAGAATTGAAATCAATGACAATGTCAAACATAAGGAATTTCATACCTGATATAAGGCCTGGGCGCCCATGAGTTGAGACTCATCCAGCTTGTCACCTGCATGCATTGTCGCTTGGTCAGGCGGAGTGATGGAAAGCTTAGACCAGTCTAGGGCCAGATGAGGACTCCCGAAGACCGAGTCTTGTTCGCAGATGCCCCAAGGAGGAATGAAAGGAGTCCGGATATCCCCGTCAGCGTTTCGGGATCGTTTACCACCTTGAGAACAACGCTCCAAGAAATTAGGGATGTGAGGCTTAGTTGGATTCAGCTTCTCTTCAGCCCTTTTCTGCATCCTCTTTGTAACAGTTGGCCGGTTCTCGGGACGATTATCAATCTCCTCAGCAGCTGAAATACAAAGAGAAAAACATCGGTATAAGAACAAACAGAGTTCACAATAAGTTCAAGTAAGAAAGTTACCCTCAATGGAAAGAAAGCTAAGGCCAGCCCCAATGAGATTCTTTTCGTTTAAAATAGTTTTATAGTGTGTGCGACCGTCGTCAGCAAGAAGCCTATCCCGGTCCAACAATTCCGGATCAGAAAGGTCACACACGAAGTGGGAACTATCTTCGACAGACCCGAATTTCTTCACAAAGAAGTTGCCCCAATCACCGCCCCTCCATTCAAGAACAACAAACTCCCTTTCCCAGAAATGTTGTGAATCTGGAAAGGAGAAGGGATTCACCATGTGGGGAAGCTTGGCTCGGTGCTTGAGGCTCACCCATCCTTTTTTGGATTCAGAAGAGTTGCTGGCCCCGAAAATACTTCGAAACATTGTGGTTGTCGGATGAATCCCCAGCTCCCGACACCTTATCAAGAAAATAGAAATGTACCTCCAGGCGTTGGGGTACAATTGACAGGGGTGGATTTGATATTCAGCCAGCAGCCTAATAATAAAATTGTCAACCGGGAACCTGAACCCAGCATCTAAGGCACCCCAATAAACACAGATCCTTTCAGGGTGCCAGTTGCAAGTTCTATCTGATGGACTCGGGAGACGAACCTGGATGGCACTTGGAAAGTGATAAGACTCCCTTATCTTCTGAACGTCCCTTTCCGACAATTTACTGGAACTATTGAAAGAATCTAGACTAGAACAGTTGGGAAATGTATCCCTCATGATATTTAAAAGTTCTAGCAAGGATTCGAATCTATGTTCAACATATGAAGGAGGTTGAATTCTTTCTTTACCTTTAGCAGTCCTCATTTTACTCATCTTTGACATGGCTTCCATCATGGAGACCGGGGGAGCCATTGGTTGATCACCTTCCGACATCTTGATTCAGGAGCTGAAACTTGATCTTGAATCTGAAACTTGATCTTGAAGCTCGAACTGGATCTTGTAACTTGAACCTTAGAAAACTTAAGAATCTGAAAGCTCAGAAATGAAGAAGTGAATGGAAATGAAGGCTACTTCTCCTCTTTTATAGAAAATACATGACCTGGTACATCAGGTTGAATCTCAGCTCGGTTCGTGTTAACAGGTCATCTATCGTTTCCAGACAAAAAAGGACAGAAATTATCCACGTTATACAGAAAGAATCGTTATAATTCATATCTGTCGGAAAAGAAACAGCTGAAATATTTACTGCATGGATGTTTGCACTTAAAGAGATAAACAACGAGTTTAATCTTAAAAACGAGGTTAGTAGTGCTAATCCTGAATTAAGGTGTAATCCCGATAGAAGTCACGATTGACAAAAATGCTAAACCTAGGATCTAGATTCAGCTTCTGAATCCTTGAAAGTCACGGATGACCAAAAAACCAACCTAGGATCGAGATTCAGCTTCTGAATCCCTAGGATCGAGATTCAGCTTCTGAATCCTTGAAAGTCACGGATGACCAAAAAAACCAACCTAGAATCGAGATTCAGCTTCTGAATCCCTAGGATCGAGATTCAGCTTCTGAATCCTTGAAAGTCACGGATGACCAAAAAACCAACCTAGGATCGAGATTCAGCTTCTGAATCCCTAGGATCGAGATTCAGCTTCTGAATCCCTAGGATCGAGATTCAACTTCTGAATCCCTAGGATCTAGATTCAGCTTCTGAATCCCTAGGATCGAGATTCAGCTTCTGAATCCTTCGAAATGGTCGACCACGACACCCGAAGGAGCCATGGCCGACCACCTTGCAGCCGACCAAGGCACCTGAAGATGCCCCGGCCGACCACCTTGCAGCCGACCAAGGCAAAATCAAGAGCCCCGGCCGACCACCTTGCAGCCGACCAAGGCAAAAGCAGGAGCCCCGGCCGACCACGAGCCATCCGACCAGGTGCCGGCCGACCACCTGGGGTCGAGGCCCTCCAGCCGACCAGGTGTCAGCCGACCACCTTGGTTGGAGGCCCTTCGGCCGACCAGGAGCTAGCCGACCACAAGCTAGCCCTGGATCCGGCCGATCGCGGGTCAGCTTGTGGTCCTGAATCTTGGTTTTTCAGCAATTCTCGGGCAGCTTCTGAACCTGAATCTTGAATTTTTCGTATGATTTCAGGAGCGTCGTTTAGTGCCGTTTAGCACCGTTTATCGCCGTTTAGCGTCGTTTAACATCGTTTAAACGTCGTTTAAGGCTGTTTAGCACCGTTTAGTGTCGTTTAGTGCCGTTTAGCACCGTTTATCGCCGTTTAGCGTCGTTTAACATCGTTTAAACGTCGTTTAAGGCTGTTTAGCACCGTTTAGTGTCGTTTAGTGCCGTTTAGCACCGTTTATCGCCGTTTAGCGTCGTTTAACATCGTTTAAACGTCGTTTAAGGCTGTTTAGCACCGTTTAGTGTCGTTTAGTGCCGTTTAGCACCATTTATCGCCGTTTAGCGTCGTTTAACATCGTTTAAACGTCGTTTAAGGCTGTTTAGCACCGTTTAGTGTCGTTTAGTGTCGTTTAGCACCGTTTATCGCCGTTTAGCATCGTTTAACATCGTTTAAACGTCGTTTAAGGCTGTTTAGCACCGTTTAGTGTCGTTTAGTGTCGTTTAGCACCGTTTATCGCCGTTTAGCGTCGTTTAACATCGTTTAAACGTCGTTTAAGGCTGTTTAGCACCGTTTAGTGTCGTTTAGCGTTTAGCACCGTTTATCGCCGTTTAGCGTCGTTTAACATCGTTTAAACGTCGTTTAAGGCTGTTTAGCACCGTTTAGTGTCGTTTAGTGCCGTTTAGCACCGTTTATCGCCGTTTAGCGTCGTTTAACATCGTTTAAACGTCGTTTAAGGCTGTTTAGCACCGTTTAGTGTCGTTTAGTGCCGTTTAGCACCATTTATCGCCGTTTAGCGTCGTTTAACATCGTTTAAACGTCGTTTAAGGCTGTTTAGCACCGTTTAGTGTCGTTTAGTGCCGTTTAGCACCGTTTATCGCCGTTTAGCGTCGTTTAACATCGTTTAAACGTCGTTTAAGGCTGTTTAGCACCGTTTAGTGTCGTTTAGCGTTTAGCACCGTTTAGTGTCGTTTAGTGTCGTTTAGCACCGTTTATCGCCGTTTAGCGTCGTTTAACATCGTTTAAACGTCGTTTAAGGCTAGTCAGCACCGTTTAGTGTCGTTTAGTGTCGTTTAGCACCGTTCAATGCTACTGGCACAATCTAGCGTCATTGTAAACGCGTCGGTCGCTCCACGCTTTACGTCAAAACGATATCAAAGATAAACCCTGACCCGAGTCTCGAAAAAGGTCGTTAAAACTTCAAGGAAAACCTGATCAGTTTTCCTAGAAGTTGGGGGGCAAATGATATGGGCTGAAAATAAGCCCTAAAGACACATTTAATATGGCATTAATTAGACCCTGAATGGTCCAAACGTGGGGCCCACCAGATGGGCCCAAAACCCCTATTATAATATTAATTTCGTAATTAATATTGGGGGAAATAAACAGCTCAGCAAATAAGAGTTGGATAAGGATAATATCCCCTTCAGACTTATCCTATAAGGCATCCAATTCAATATGGAAACTGATTCCTACAAGGAATAGATCTAGAACTTTCCTTGAAGACTTTTCTACCAAGTCTCTAACTCCTACCATAATTCTAAAGGCTTCTCAGCCTATATAAAGGGCCTGACCCCTCATTCTCAGAACTACGTTTTCTTGGCTTGATTCTCTAATACAGAGATACGTAGGCATTCTGTGAGGACCGTTTAGTCTCGAACGCAGAAGCAGCCATTAAAGCTCGAAGCTCAACCATCCTAGCATTAATTACAAATCGTAAACTAGTTTTTATTCCACAACACCACCCGAGATCTTACTTTGTATAGATGTATAGATATAGACTAGTCTTTTGGAATTGATATAAGCTAGTTATTAACAAAAAGGTTGCAATTAATTTAAAGTATATTTTATTTCAGTTGTTTACTAAATGACCAAAAATTATGTTATCTATCTACAAAAATAATACTTACTTAGCAAAATAATAATAATAATAATAATAATACCCAATATAAAAGTAATATAGTAATTAAATAGTGTAAAATGTAGAGAATTATCACATGTGGCCGCAGAGTAGAATAATATGATTTATTATTAGTAACAAAAATAAGAATATTCGAAACTGTAGCTCTTCTTCATTTCAGAATATCGGAAAAGTATATACTGATACTATTTCAATTGAATTAGGGTTCCTCCTTTTTAATATATATATACATACATATATTCATTATTGTTATTATTATTTATTCAATCATAATTCTAATTGCTTGAATTATAATCTTTTGATGATTATACATACCACTAGGGTTTTGAATTCATTTGTACATGTCCAGGTGCGTGTATCCGATGATATATGTTATGTATGTATGTATATTTGCTGTCATATGTCAGCTGTGTTGGATTTATTTGGAGACTTATTACATAACAACTTTTTAATGTTGTTTATTGTTAATCATCTGTCCTTTTAATTTAATGCCCTGTTGTAATTTTGTATTGTAAATGTGTTTTGTTTCATGTTGGAACAGGTCAAAGGTTGTTGCTGTCTTCTGTGAGTGGTGTGTTTTGTCTTAATTTGGTATTGAGCTGGAGTTTTCGAGATGTTTGTGCTGAATTGTAATGGCATCAGTTTGATTGATTGTTTCTTTTACGTGTCCGAATGGCATCCTTTGGAGGTGTAGAGTTGATTGTAGGGTGAAGCTCTTATTGCTCGTACTTATTTGGGTATGGTTTTGATTTCTCTTTTCTCGTTTGCTGTTTAATTGTTTTTATGGTAGAATAACGTGAAATGTTAGTACATGTTGAATTGTTTTACATTTCTTTTGCAATTTGCATTTCTTAGTTTTGTCATGTAAATTGACAAGTGTGAAGGCCCAGGGTTAATTTGAAGTTTTTCTTATTAGGTTTGGGAATCAAGCCTTTTGAATTGTAGAGTATTTATTTATATTTCAACAGCCAAGGTTTTATGTGGGAAAGGGGATATACTATAGGGAGACTGATCCAAATGGGTTGTTGCAATTGTTTTGGATTCTCGTTTAGAAGAAAGTCTAAAAGAGGAGTGAGGACCAGTAATTGCTACCACGATCAAACTTCGCAGCACTTGCTGTTAGATGAAGATGTAGAAGAGGATGTTGAAGAAGATGAAGGTGATTATTCTCCTAATGGTGATGCAACAGATACTGGAAATGATGATGATTTTCAAAGTATGGTCAAACGAGCTGAAGAGATTATACATTACAGAATTCAAAAGGGATTACATTGCAGGGAGTTTCCTGTCAAGGACACTTACAGATTGATCCGTTCAGAGGTAAAATGTCTCATGTTTATTAAATTATATGCATATATTAAACTACAATAGGCTGTGCTAAAATAAGAGGGTACTTTTTTCATTTTATTTTTTTTCATAGTGTTATAGATAGTTTGCATCTTACATTTTGTTATATTTTGATGGCTTAGCATCTTACATGTTGTCTTATTCAATATCCTCTACAGCGTGCAGTTGTATTACTATTGGCCAGTAAATTTGAAAAACAATAACTGATAATCAAATTTGTGAGAGTCCACGTAACTATCGTGCTGATAGCTGACAATTTTAAAATATGAATTATTTAAGTTTCATGTTTGCAGAACTAAGTATTGTATATACTCTGCCCGTGGCTATATGTTGAGCCCTACATCGTAATCCCAGAATCCATCTTCCACATTGTTATTCAGTAATAATTTATCTCATTTGTTAACAGTGTCAAAGTAGCACTAATATGGCTGCAGTAGAACATATTTCTTGATGCGGAATGAGGAAATAAAATATATTAATTTGTACTGCAGCCATATAAAAGGTAAGAATAGATTTGATCATATTAATTATATTAGATAAATGGATTATTAGGAATATTCTCAACCATAGGAGTAGAACAATGAAAGGATTTGTTTCCTTTGTTATAAAGATTTTAGTTGGTGGTTAAGTTTTAGGAATTTAATGTGTAATGTATCATTATTAAGAAGACTTTGATTGATTACTGAATAATGAATTGAGATTGTTCTATCTTTTTATGGGTTGTGATCCTAACAAATTGCTCTCTTCTATGGTTGAGAAATCCTAGGATAGTGGTTCTTATTCGGTTGGATCACCTTAGCGCTTTTGTGTGGTTAATCCACATAATTATCTGTCTTTTCCTTGATTTTATTCTTGTCTGCCACTGCGTTGGCTTGGTCTTGACCCAAAACCAATAAAACCAATCAGCCTAATGAGAGATTGTCGCCCAGCAACAAAATTAATCAACGCAGTGGAATCACTTAGCCAAAAGCACGAAAGCAAATATGGACCCACAATTTGCAGGCCCCACAATTTCCAGGCCAAACTGCCCAACCTTTTTATTTCCCTAACAACAGAAGGAAATACAGCCAAATATGCTTACAGACTGTTCCTATTGCCTAGCACAGAATATTACAAGTGCAGAATCCGTGAACTTGTGCTTGGATACAAATTACATATATAAAATGCCCATCTATATCTCTAGCCCATTTTTGCAGTTTGCATTGGCAGTTACCGACAGTTACTCCAACCATTAGCAGTTTTTAGCAGTTACTCAACATGCCCAAGTCCCGACCTATTCCTTGAGCCCAAACTGCACGTGATTACTAGCAATTCCACTTTTTGTGCCTTCCCAGCAACTCAGCTAGTGCACACTCGCGCACCCACACACAGACACATATAGAGTAGAATGGGAGAACCACCCTAGATAGAGTTCAAGAGAGAATCACCATATATACATTTAAATCAAATTTTCTGTCTTGTAAAACTTAAAGTATGGTTAGTTTTAGAATCATTTATGAGATTCTACATTAGAATCAAAGGGTTCTCTCTTGAAATCCTATATAAGAGGGTTCTTTATTGAATAATGGCATATATATATATCACACACATATATACGGCCAACTTTTCCCAACATGTGCCAACCATGTGCCCAACTTTTGACTTTAATTAGTCATCTTGGACTCCCTGCTTAAGCTCCCTGCTCAGTGTCTCCCACTCAAAATCAGCCCACGAGCCAACTTAATCAGCCAACCAAAATAAATCCCATTAGACGCTGCCGCCAACACTGCCTCGCCTGCACTGTCATCTGCGCTGCTGTCCCCCGCACCAGCCCTAGTCTCGCTGCCGGACTCAGTGACATTTGGTCTTGGTTTTCACTTGGCTCCAAAACCATGAAGCATTCCAACCTAAGGGTTTTACTTTAAGGCACTTGACTCCGCAGCAGAACTGCAGCTATAGTCTCTTAATGTTTTCTTCAAGAATTTCAGCTCATGGTTTAATTAATTTGAGCTTATGAGTTGATTTAAATCATTTTCATAAGCTTGTAATGTGGAATACTCTATAACCAAATCACCAGAATCGAATTATTGGTGTCCTCTGTAGGCTTATGCGGAAAAGTATAGCTAAACAAAGATTTAGCAGCCTTTCACTTGGTTCTTCTTGGCTGTTCACATCATTTTTTAGCTTGAAACTTGAAAGCTGAAGCTTTCTGTGTGGCTGGTTGTATATGTTAGCATGTGTTTTGCATTATTTCTCCTATGTAGATAGTTTTAAGGTTTGTAATGCCAGAAAGTGATAACATACCTCTTCTTATATAATATCAGTACCTTTACTGGATGCCCATATATGATTTTAAAGCAGTAATGTGACCATCATTTCTTTACATTTTTTGATTAATTGTTAGGATGACGATGGGAACAAGATGGTTAATGAGTATGTCTATGTGCGCAAGATTGCTTCTGGTGGCTATGGCAAAGTGGTAAGCTCATTGCTGATATTATTTCATCTCTGTGTAAAAGAGAATATATCAAAATTATCGTATATGTAACAGGTTCTGTATCGAAACAGCATCGACGGGAAGCACTATGCAATTAAGGTAGCTCACTTCACTTACGAAACTGTTCATTGTTTATCAAAATATGCTATTTTAATTTCAAATTTTTTGACATATGTTTGTATCTGATTACTATTTTTTGAAATAAAGTTTGCTTATATTGCATATTTTGTTTTTCCTTCTATTCCCCTGCTATCCAAATGTTTGAATCATTTCTTTTTCTAGGGTTCATCTCCCTTACGCCTGGTTTAGGCTATATATTTTATTTTGTGTTTGTTTCTCTTGGTGATGTATTGAAGATTGATTGACTAAATTAAGCACATAGCACTTCTAAGTTCTAAGTAAAAAACTGTTTGCATGGTTAGACAAATACTTAGAGAAGTGTTTGAGACTTGATTTATAAATTGTAGCAGATACCGTTTCTGTCTTACTACTCATGACATTATTGCACACTGGAAAAGGAAATCTTAGTAGCCGAAGGGAATTATTTTGGTAATTAAATACATGTATTTACTTTTCGCTTTACACTTGTAGGCCTTTCACAAGTCTCATTTGTTGAAGCTGCGAGTAGCACCATCGGAGACAGCAATGACAGATGTTCTTCGCGAGGTATAATTACGTAGCTTATCATAGTCCTCAAATTTTTAAATATTTTAATATTTGTCATCTCCGTGTATTGCAACCTACCTCACTGGCTCACTGGTACTTTTGCGTCATAATATTTTTTTAGGGAGATCTGTTTTAATGCATATGTTCTCTTTACTGAAAGCTATATTGACCATTTTGTTGACTGTAGTTGCCTCGCCTTATGTTTATTTTTACTGCTTGTACTGTTTCCAACCATCACTGTATTAGCCAAGCATTTCCTTGTGATGTAACTTAGTAACTCTTGCTTATTTGTGGTCAGATTACTTCTATGCTTAGTGTCCAGTTAATATTATTTTTGATTTAATTTCTTTTAATGGCCGAGAATTAAAATTTCTTCGCAGGTTCTAATCATGAAAATACTAGAGCATCCAAATATAGTAAATCTTGTGGAGGTAATTGATGACCCAACGACGGATCACTTCTACATGGGTACTCTCTCTCTCTCTCTCTCTCTCTCTCTCTCTCTCTCTCTCTCTCTCTCTCTCTCACACACACACACACACACACACCCAGACACCCCTCTCCCCCAACCGCACACACACAAATGCATCATCCCTGAGTTAAGTCTTCTCTTTTGTGTTTTGTTCAGTTCTGGAACACATTGATGGCAAATGGGACTGGGAGGGTACGTGTCCACCAGGTAGTTGTGGAGAAATTGCTGCCCGGAAGTATTTCCGTGATGTAGTTTCTGGCTTGATGTATCTTCATGCTCATGTATGACGGGGTAGTTTAACTGTATCTTTTTTTTTCTGTTTGATTACCAACAGATTTAGTATCCAGTCTTCTAACATAATGACATCATTTACTCAACCTGTTTGCTCAGTGGCACATACCATCTTTTCTTTTGTATAAAGTTTACGAAGATTTATTACTTCCTAGACATAAATCAATTAATTATAATAGTTAACAGTAAATTTGTATGTACCGGGATAGTATAAATATTTAGTTAAATTATCTCCTTTTTTCTACTAGGTTTGAAGTATTAGATTCTAGCATAATACCAATACGTATTGTACTTTTTGTCATCAATTTTAAGGGCTGTAGTTTAATATGCCTAACTATGGTCAGACATGGATCAACGATATAGGCATTTTATACCTCTACATCTCTATATGCATATTATATATAATTTCAAATTACTTTCACTGACAAAGGTACATGGTTTAACGAGGGTATAAAACAACTATTCGGAAATATACTTTTATCAGTTGTCAAGGTTGGGGCTGTGCATGGGCTTTTGTTCTTCCTCTGTTTCTCCTCGAATATATCTAAAAAGAAGAAGACTGAAATACCCCTTTTAAATATGAACCTTGAGATAATGCCACTAAATGTTACTGTACATTAATTGCAATTTGATTATTATTGTAGGCATGTTGATTTTTGAATATTTTATGTAAATAGGTGACCTGTTAACTGCTGATCTTGTTCCTACCATGCCATTTTTTTGATCAATCATAATGCCTCATTTAGCATTCATATAATGCCATTTTTTTGATCAATCATAATGCCTCATTTAGCATTCATATAAATATGGTTTTTTTTCTCTTCGAACTACAGAATATTGTGCACGGGGATATCAAACCTGAAAATCTGTTGATTACTAGCTCTGGTACAGTAAAGATTATTGATTTCGGTGTCAGTCAGGTTTTTGAGGTACTGAGCCATATTCTGTTTTTTGTTATAATGTGCCAAGCGTAATCACTGAGTATGTTATGTAAGTAGTTGCATGATTTTTATTGAAGGAGCAAAGTGTTGGTATAATAAGTTAATAACAATATACTAAGCTATGTTCTCTTGATATGGATGATTAATTGAAAAAACATTGGCATACTCCGTCTACTTCTTTGGAATAACTAAATCTGTATAAGCCTAGATTACATGTTTGACTGGCTTTCTGAATTATTTGAATTTATGATGAATTCTACGACTTATTTTAGAGCATTGGAGTTGTAATATATGCACACCATCTAGACAAAATAGTTATCTTTTCTGGAAAAACTGCCTCTACCCTGGGAACTGAACAGGGGATCTAAAAAGTTACGGTGCAGTCATTTGCAAAAATATTTGAATCTTCTGAACTGTAGAGAAAAAAGAAAGGGGATCTCCTTTTGGTATGTTGGAGTTTTATGCAGAAACTAAGAAAGTAATAAGTGTAAAAGAGAACAACATAATTTTCTGTACAAATTACTTAATTTTCATAGAACTAAACAGAGTTATTTATACAACAAATATGCTAACTGCTATTCTAAAGATAAGGAACTGCCTATAACTTCCTAAAACAACTACCTAAATAATACCACAAATTCTATCTTATTTAAAAAACACTTAACTTCCACCAACAAGATATGTAACACTTAGACTTAATAAACAGACTTAAAAAAAACAATCAGTTGCAGCAGCTAAGGCATATTCTAACATGGTATAAGATTATATTGGAAATGTTGTGAATTTTTAGTTTTATTGTTCTTCCGGTTGTTGAATGTTATACAGTATCTGCTAGATTAGCTGAAGTGAACTAATAGGGCTTGTTATCCTCTTCTAATAAAGCTTGTTCATATGCAGGATGATAATGATGTGCTTCGTCGCTCACCTGGGACTCCTGTTTTTACTGCTCCAGAGTGTTGCTTAGGTCCGAAAGTACTCCTTGTGTGGAATAAAAAGTGATCAAACAATAAAAACGAAGATGTATAGGAGCCTCATAATTATTACAAAATAATGTTGACTTTTTTACCTTTGTAAATTTCTAGGTTTAACCTATCATGGGAAAGCTGCCGACACTTGGGCAGCTGGAGCAACCTTGTACTGTATGGTTTTGGGTACATACCCATTTCTTGGAGATAATCTGCATGATACATATGACAAAGTGAGTGTCAATTTATCTGTAACGTGTTTGCGACTATTATGTAAAAATTTACATTACTTGTGCACTCAGATTTTGTTGCCTAGTCTAATCTAATGCATCTGATTCATTTTGATCTAGATTGTTTCCAATGAACTGTTCCTCCCTGATGATATGAACCCTTTGCTCAAGAATTTGATAGAGGGGCTTCTTTGCAAAGGTCTGTCTTTCCATTGAGAATTTTCAAATTTCGTTACCTTGATCATCAAGGCTTGATGTGTTGTGCATTATATTTTCCACAGCTAGTAGTTTCACTAATTCTCTCCCTTGAGATTGATTTATAATTTTATTTGTTTTCACGTGATGACGGGTCATTTTGCAGATCCAGAACAGCGGATTTCACTACCAAATGTTGCAGAGCATCCTTGGGTTGTTGCAGAAGAGGGGCCTATCCCTCCGTACCTATGTTGGTGTGAACGAAATAGGATACAAAGGGGAATGATGCCATGACAGCAGAACCCACGTTCTTGCTTGAGCAATACAATTTTTCTGACAGATATACACCAACTTGTTTGATCCTCCTTGTATAGTAGCCGTCACTTGCTCTTTCCCTGGTTAATTTCAACCCCTCGGAAAAATGTGTGTTTAAGCTTGAGGTTTCGTAATTGTTAGATAGCTGACTGTTGATATTTACTTACACATGTAGGTTGTAACAGAATTTTAGGTAATAAGTTTTTTAAGACATCCTTAAGAAGGTCTTGGTTTTTTTTTTTTACCCCTAATTCTGGTCCATTTGTATTGTGTACAAAGCTACAATGATAGTTTGAATGTGCTTTGAATATACTGTATAGTGCTGTATTGTGACCGACCATGTCAGTCGGGGCCTGTAAATTGTAATACGTTTCTATATGAAATGCACTTGTGTTCTTACATGGAAAATGACGCATTGAATTTAGAATGACTAAATGAGTCGGAGTGATAACGTTCCTGTAGTGGAGTGTTTTTAGTTCGTATGGGTATTTATAATTTTTTGCGCGCAACCTGTACCTCTTTTTTTACAGAAGTGTTAAACAATATATTGGGCAAAGATGTAAGTGATGTGTTCCCAAGTTGAAATAGAAGCTCAAGGGAACTGATGTGAGTGGTTCAAGTGGGTTGATCTTTCTCAATCATTTAAGCCGAAACTTGTATGGAGTTGCATGCTTAAAGTCGTTATCCGAATGTTAAGGACAGGACCCTAAACTATTCTCGGACGGTCTGCTGAGCTCTACCCTGCCCGCATTTCCTTTGGAAGGGCAAAAAAAAAAAAAAATGCCTGCACCTGCTGCCACCAGTTTTCTTCAGAATTATATTGAACGGATATATCCTTCATCCTCTCTTTTTTCGCAACTCCTCCTAAGATCCCCTTGCTAACCGCTCCTAGGCAACCACAGTGGAAGCAACTTTATGCTGCTCTCTACATGTAACATCCCGATCCCACATGAAAAAGAATTGAAATTTTAGTTTTATAAGATAAAGTAGTACTACTAAATATACCAACAAATCTTGATTTTTTGGGGTCTGTGGTGGTTTGTGGATTACCCAAATTAATTGCATTTGGACCAGTTTACCTTGATTTATTTCGGATTCGGAATCGGGACTTGACTCGATTTTCGAAAAAGGCTTGGGATTTGAACCGGGTCGTCACATATGATATCAAAACCGATTCTCGAAAGCTTGATTCGTTAAGTTTTCAGAGGTGGGGACACGAAGGTTGGTGGAATTATTCCACAATGGACAGAGATCCGAAGGTGGGGACACAAAATTAACCGGTATTATCCCACAATGGTTAAAGAGGAACGATCTTGGACCTATAGTTGAGGGCTTGTGGTGAACTTGTAAATTATCCAAATTAACTCTATTTGGACCAATTTACTTTGATTTATTTCGAATTCGGAATCGGTACTCGACTCGATCTTCGAAAAAGGCTTGGAATTTGATACTAGTCGTCACACTATAGGTTGAGAATTCACATTCATTTAACTCATTTTACGAAAGTACTGTCAAAAAATATAAAATTAATTTTTTGTAACATACAAAATTATGTATGTTGTTTCGACTTAACCTACTGAAACTTAGAAGTCTCATTTAATATTAGTATTGCTAGAGATATCAAAATAATTTTTAAATAACACGTGACATTTTTTATTAGTGATATTTAATATATGCAGGGTCATTACATTTATGTAAATGTAATCACTCAAAATATGACAATTCACTTTTTTTTGGATTTTTTTGAAAGTTTTGTTGGAAACTCTAGAATTACTTGACATTATTTTTAGAAAAGAAAACAGTAAATCAATTTATGTCATATTATCGCAAATACGGTTTTTTTATAAAGTCAATGAATAAATATTACCTATGTGTAAAAGAAACTGAAAATGTAATTTAATTTAAGAATTTTTTCAAAAATATACATAATATAATTTTTTTTTTCAAAAATATGGTGCAACCTTATTTACAGCCCTAAATACAAGTGCTTGCAACCACATATGCAAGTAATTACATATGCAACTTTTATCCTATTTTTGTAAAAAAGTTTGAAAACGGAATTTTTCCTGTTTGGCTAGAACATGTTTGGCTCCACTTATAATTTGGACTTATGGATTTATTTTCGGATAAAATTTTATATTTTAATAATTTTTTTTAATACAAGTATTTAATGTATGTTTGAGATTCAATAAGTTGCAAAAATAAGTTGGGAAATAAGTTGGAAAGTTAGGAATTTTAACTTTCAACTTAAAATAAGTTGACTTATTCTGGAAAATAAGTTTTCCCAAACATCCCCTAAATTAAGTCATTATGGACTTATTTTCGGGTAAAAATTTCATATTTTGATAATTTTTTTATACAAATATTTAATGTATGTTTGAGATTATATAAGTTAAAAAAAAAGTTAATTTTTTTTCAGAAAAAAGTTAGAAATCTCTAACTTTGTATTAAAATAAGTTGGCCGGTAAATAGTTCCCCAAATACCAATAGTAACAAGCAAGACACATGTTTTATTAACGGTATCAGCCGCCACTCCCACTGTCCTGGAGAAAACATTGGTCAACTGGTTCTCCTCAATCAGCGGGTAAATTATTCTAATTTCAGCTTCTATTACCTATTGTTCTATGTACTGTAACTTTATTTATTATCTGTTTCTTGAATATCTGCCTCATAGATTAACGTAGCTTGAAGTTATTGTTTGCAGGAATCTGTGTTTTCTTGCTTATTCGATTATGGGTATCTAAATTAGTGACGCCCACATAATATAATTGTAATTTCGTTGAAGTTTATATAAGGAATTATGAGGAAGCTTTTAAGTTTGTGATGATAAGTATTTGATGAAAGTTCTCTGAGAATCATTTTTTTTAAAAAGTTGAATATATGTGGGGATGGTTGGTTGAAGGTATTTGGATGCAGTTAATGGGAGTAGGAATGTCAACTGTTGACTGAAATATTAAATTGTAGAGAACAGTGGCCCGATTTACGGCAGTTCAGAATCACAACCTTTTTGGCCTATTAGATGCGTCGCATGAAGAACAAAATGTATAGATGTTGTCATGCTAGTTTTAGAAATCGGAGACTTTGGTTTGGTACTTTTTTGGATAATTTGATGCCTGCTATTTTGCATTCAAAACTAAAATGCTGTTGATGTGCTGATGATATTTTTTATAGTTAATGTCAGAAACTCTATATAAGTTGGTACCATTGGTGTTAGTGTTGGTCACAATTTGCTGGTACCATTGGTGTTAGTGTTGGTCACTCTATATTATTTGTCTATTAATGTAAAATTGATAATTGTATAGTTTATAAATTGATTCATATCTTTACTGCATTGTCTAACTATGTTTAAACTTAAGTTCAAAACTTTGGTTGGACCCATGTGGTTGGTAGATGGTTTGCTTTTTTACTGGATCCAAAGAAAATATGAAAAGTTTTTAAGTTAATGGTGAATAGATGATGTGTTCTTTGAATGGGTGCAAACCAAGTAAGAAAACTTGAACCCGATTATTGCATTTACTGATGTATATATGTACTGCATGTGTTATAGGTGGGCCTAGGTTTGCATTACTGAAAAAGTTAAGGATTGAGGAGGGGGGATTAGTGAAGGAAGATGATGGCTTGGAAATGTGGAGCAGTTGCAGGACCACTTCGGCCGAGTTTGGTGCGTCCCGCTACAGAAGAATTCACAAAAGAAGCAGTTACAGCCATTAAAGCTGGAAGGGTCATAGCTGTTCCTACTGATACTCTCTATGGATTTGCTTGTGATGCTTGGTATGCATATTATTTGGTACATTAGCTATCTGTAAATAAAACAGTTTCATAGTATTTATTTTCTCATGGTTGATATAACTTTAAGGCATATTGCAGCTCTTTGGGAGCAGTAAATATGATATATGAGATTAAAGGGCGCCAATATACAAGTCCACTTGCAATCTGTGTGGGGGATGTGCAGGACATAGGGAAGTTTGCAGTAACTGATCATCTGCCTCATCGCTTGCTTGATAATTTACTTCCAGGACCTGTAACTGTGGTGTTAAGGCGAGGTTTGTTTCTTAACAACCTAATTTTTTTATTTAAAGAATTGTTTAGAAGTGATAAACTACCTATTATGGTTAACTTAGAACAAGCTGTCTAGGGAAATAACTTAAGGTTGCTGGTTTAAGAACCCTCATACTTGTATCCAAACTTAACTGTACAATGCCTGATCATTTTTGATATCTTATGTTAACTAATCACAAGCAATTGTTTTCTGTCGCGTCTTCTTGAAAGTATCTAACCTTCAATCTCAGGATTCCTTTGACTTCTGTAGAAAACATTTGGCTTATTCCATTGTTGGCATGACTGCTAGTGCAGTTTTAAATAAGATCCATCACTTTGAAATATATTTCTTGTTATATTTTCTTAAACTTTTTGTGATCAGATGTTAGAGTTTGGATATTTTACAGGAGATTCAAGTATTTTGGAAAAGTCACTGAATCCTGGATTAAATAGCATAGGAGTTCGAGTGCCTGATAGTAACTTTATTAGGTTGATTGCTCGGGGTTCTGGTAGTGCACTGGCACTGACTAGCGCAAATCTCAGTGGGAAACCAAGCAGTGTAGACATTAAAGACTTCGAGAACCTTTGGGAACATTGTGCCTACGTATATGATGGCGGGGTTCTTCCATCTGGGCGTGCTGGTTCAACAGTTGTGGACCTCACTAGCATAGGAAAGTACAAGATTCTGAGGCCCGGAAGGTAAGCATCTGAATTGTTATATGAGTACAGATGATTCTTTTCTGCATTTCTGCTGTTAATAAGATTTAATCACATCTATCTGACATAATAGGGCATATTAAAATATGAGAATATACACCATTGTGGATGCATGATCAGATACCCTTCATTAAATTATGCAGTGAGTAGTCTTTATTTCATCATTTTTAATTACAATTAGAAGTAATGCAATTATAATATTTTACAGTGTGAGTGAATAGTATATAAAATTTTAAAGTTGATATGAATTACTTTAATTTGAAGGAAATATAGGATCAGTGGTACTGTAATTATAATGCTGACATTTCTAGAGTATGTTGAATTGTTGTATATGTATGTATGTCTTGTTCAATTTATTTTCTACTATCCGAAAATTGCACTGCTAATAAGGCTCTGCTATTATGCTGCTTGAGCTGCTTGACCACCTTGCTTGAAAATAGGCTTGGCTAATAAGTCTTCAAAAGATCTTTTTAACTAAACTTGATAGTTGAATGAAATGTAAATATTTCTTTTTACTATCTACTCCTAATGCATGATGATTCAGATATATAAGTCTTCTACTTGAGCTGCTTGACCACCTTGCTTGAAAATAGGCTTGGCTAATAAGTCTTCAAAAGATCTTTTTAACTAAACTTGATAGTTGAATGAAATGTAAATATTTCTTTTTACTATCTACTCCTAATGCATGATGATTCAGATATATAAGTCTTCTACTTGAGCTGCTTGACCACCTTGCTTGAAAATAGGCTTGGCTAATAAGTCTTCAAAAGATCTTTTTAACTAAACTTGATAGTTGAATGAAATGTAAATATTTCTTTTTACTATCTACTCCTAATGCATGATGATTCAGATATATAAGTCTTCTACTTGAGCTGCTTGACCACCTTGCTTGAAAATAGGCTTGGCTAATAAGTCTTCAAAAGATCTTTTTAACTAAACTTGATAGTTGAATGAAATGTAAATATTTCTTTTTACTATCTACTCCTAAAGTATTGAACATTTTCGTACTAATATTTCTTTTTTGCATTGGGTCCGTAATAGCTTTAAAAGTAGAAGACTTATATATCTGAATCATCATGCATTATCCCGCCAGTCCCATCTGAAGCGGACATGCTCTTGTACTATCAAACACCCTCATAATATTATACTGAATATAGAGTACAATGGAAAAGAATTCGGTTGATGAAACATCTTTGGTAGCTACTTTTGTTGACTTCCATTATCAATTTCTTAACCATCAACTTTCCAAGTATTCCTGTAAAATTGTGTTTGTATTGACAGTGCTGCAGTAGAAACGATCGAAGTCTTGCAGAGACACTCCCTAATAGAGGACAGAGTTGCTTCCTAATCAAACAACTGCCGTGTTACTAATCGACAATATACTGTCTTTACTACTGGATTGTCTACTGATCTTCCAACCAGGCCGGCATTGTTACTAACTTTTGAAACTTGTAGCTTAATTTATGATATTCATATCGTGATGATTCGGTTTTTAGATCTATATAATTTGGTTACTTTTGTGAACATTATTATAGAGCCATAAGTTTATAATATGTATTGTTTTATGGGCTAAACTCTTGTAACCTTAAAATGAATATCGCACTATGATGTTCTAGTAGATCTTCTCCAAGATACATATGCCTTGTTTATGGATGTGCAGACTGTTTTCTTAAATTCAATTTCCATAAACTACTGAAGTGGTTAACTGATTGTATTAGGGCAACATTATTGATAGAATTCGAGAATCATATATAGCATCATCTTGATCATCGATACCTTTCCCCAGTGGCGGAGTTCACCATCTAACTATGTCATGAATTACATCATAGCTCCAGTCTCCAAGAGGCAATATATGTAGAGAACAGACGAGCACTTCTTCTGAAGTTACATGTCCGATGCATGCTGCCTTTGGTCACTGACATCGATGTTTGAAAATAAGTTGCATCAGAAGCCAAACTTGTATCGAATTTGTTCTTAGAGCAAGTCTAATAAATTAGCTACTGTATTTATATTTTTAAGTTGAAATGTTGAAGTTTAATGAATGAGATTAGTAATTTAATTAAGATAATATCAAACGTAACTATTTTTAATTTACTTACGGACAATATAGGTTATGTCTAATAAATATAATCAGTGGTTTCTTTCCAATTAAAAAGCAAGTGAAGAAAGCAGTACTGAAAAAAGGAGAAGGTGACTGTAGATTACGGCTAAACTTAAAATTATTATTTATGATTTTTTTTCTGAAAATGATTACTTATTATTTAAAGTTGTTTAAAGTGAAAAGTGAAAATTTTGAATTAATATTTGTTTGGATAATTTTATATTATAAGTGACTTTTGAATTATTAAAATGTAAACATAAAAATAAATTTGATAAATTATCTATTTGAATGATGATATTAATTTTTATCAAAAAAAAATCTCAAAGAAAATAAGGTATTCAAAAAAGTATCTCCTACCAATTTTTGACTTTAAACCATTTTTTTAACTTTAAATTAATTTCTAATTCATTACACAAATAGATATTTTTTAAATTAAAGTAAAAAATAGTTTTAAATCCGAGTTTTAAGCCATAGGCAAACAGGCTCGTTACATTGCACTGACCGTGTACTCAATGACCCGTGACCCGTGTACTCAATGACGGCTAAAATCTCATCCAATAAAATCCAACGGTCCAGATCACTCTGTCTAAATTCTCTGTTTTTTTTAATAAATATACTTATATATATGACCTCTAACTGGAATTATAAGAAATTAGGTTTAAAATTATGCTCCAACAGCCTTTTATCCTTAAAAAGTTAAGAGCATCATGACATCCCTTATGTTTAAGGGCTCCCTTATTTCATTTTTATCAATAAAAATATCATTCTCCCTTCTCTTTTCAATTGTTTCCCTCTTTTTTTGTTCTTGTTTCCTTCCTTTTATTTATTATTTAATAATTATAAGGATCATTATGAGGAAGCTTGTTGGAGTTGTCATATCTTATAATATCCTAAATCACTAAGAGCCTAATATTTTATAATATTTATAGGAAAAATACAAGGAGGCTGTTGGACTTGCTCTTATATATGTAGAGAAAAAGGATCCTGAGAAGATATTGATTTCATAGAATTTTTCATAAGATACTCATAAAATACACTTTAAATTTAATTGAGCCCGCAAAGCTAATTAAAAAATAAAATTGGGGAGCCTGAGATGTATCTCAGATAAATTTCCTGAGATACATGCAAATTATATGCAAATCATAATATTTATGGGATGAGAATTTTCGTAAAATCATAAATTTTTAATTAGCCATACAAACCCAATTAGATTTAAAATATACTTTTTAAAGCATATCAGGAAAAGTTCCTTAAAATCATTCTCATGATCCTTTTTCTCTTAAAAAATTACTCCTTCTGTTTTGAAATATAGGTCGTTTGACTTTTTGGCACACATTTCCAAGTCTTTTAATCGCATAATTAAAATTATTGTTTTTAAAATTTTCTTTTTGTAAATTATAATATAAATCACATATTTTTATTTAGAAAAAGAAAATTTTAAAAATAATGATTTTAACTATGCGATCAAAAGACTTAGAAATATGTGCCAAAAGTCAAACGACTTGTATTTTAAAACGGAGGGAGTATGTTTTTACTAAAATATTCAGACCGTATTTGTATATAAATTAGATGTATCTGATTAAATTCTCAGCCTTCCCAATCTCATATATGTAGTCGATAAACCACTTGATTTGTAATTTGAATCCTCCTCCAGCATAGGGATTTTCAGCAATTCGAAAAGGTACTAGTCTCAAATCTCTCCATATCACGCTTGATATATACATATGATTCTGCTAGCTACTTATTTTTGAATTGAATCTCTTCATTTAGGGTTCTTGTTTTTATTAAAGAATGAATCTCTTTGGTTATCTGACTCAATGTGGCTTGATTTTTATGCTATATAATCTTCTTCTTTTGCGTTGATGTTAAAAGATGCTCTCTTTGTTGTATAATAATTAATAATGCGTTTCGAGAATTTCATTTCTGTAATTTTTTTTAGTGTTTATTCAAGATTTTTCAACCTGTGTATCTAGATCATTTCATATTGTGCGCCCCTCCCCCAACATAATATTCCGGTTGGTTCCACAACAGTTTGTGACTGTTTTTTGCGATATGGAATATAATATAAGATTCATATAAGGTCTCTCTCTAAACATCTTAGGCCATGTTTGTTTCATAGGATTAAAGGCCATGTTTGTTTTGTTGGGATAGAACTATAATCCATTAAAAATTTTAATTCCATGTTTGTTTCTAAAAAGTTTACTTGGGATTAGATTAAGGATTATAATCCTTTAAAATAACAATCCCATGTTTGTTTGGGGGATAAGAGGTGGGATAAGGAATAGGATTATAATCCTCTCTACTCCCATCCCACAAGTCATTTTTTTAATGGATTATAGTCCTTTCACTATAATTCCTCCTAAAACAAACATAGGATTAGAAATTTTAAAGGACTATAGTCCAATCCATAGGTTATCATTCAAAACAAACATGAGACAGGATAATTTAAAGGATTAATTTTTTTTAAAGGATTATAGTCCAATCCTAGACTTAATACTTCAAAACAAACATGGAATAGGATAATTTAAAGGATTATAATCCTAAGGATTATAAATGATGGGATTATTATAGTAGGATTATAATCCCTCCAAACAAACATGGCCTTAAGGTTTTAGATGAGTTGGTTACTTAACAAGCTGAGTTTGAAGCTTTTGGTGTTTTCAATAATTTGCCAAAGTTAACACCAATGTTCTTGTTTGATCATTGTAAGTTTAAAAGTTGATTTCCTTGTTGATTGCATGCGGCAAACAAGCTAAACTCTTAGGCCATGTTTGTTTCATGGGATTATGTAAGGGATTGGACTATAATCCATTAAAAAATTTAATCCCATGTTTGTTTGTAAAAATTTACTTGGGATTAGATTAAGGATTATAGTCCCTACAAATAACAATCCCATGTTTGTTTGGTGGGATAGGGGGTGGGATAAGGGATAGGATTATAATCCTCTCTAATACTTGGTTGGAGGAGGTATTTTTTAATCCCATCCCACAAGTCATTTTTTTAAAGGATTATAGTCCTTTCACTATAATCCTTCCTAAAACAAACATAGGATTAGAAATTTTAAAGGACTATAGTCCAATCCATAGGTTATCCCTCAAAACAAACATGAGATATGATAATTTAAAGGATTAATTTTTTTTTAAGGATTGTAGTCCAATCCTAGGCTTAATACTTCAAAACAAACATGGAATAGGATAATTTAAAGGATTATAATCCTAAGGATTATAAATGATGGAATTACTATTGTAGGATTATTATCCCGGGATTATAATCCCTCCAAACAAACATGGCCTTAAATTCTCATGAGGTTTGATGCTTAGATATATTTTAGGTTCTGCAATGGATTTCCTTCGTTAGTAAATCTTATATATATTGGAGTTATGTTTGTTACTTTGTTTCATAGCAGATACAAGTATTTGTTGAGGATGATTGGATTTGTAATCATGTGATTCCACTAAGTTATCCTTATTTGCAAACTATTTTACTAAACATTTCTTATTTATATGAACAGAAATGGTTATTCCTCCTCCACTTAAGCCTGGCAGAATCACAAATTTTCTGAAGCCCTACGTCCTGCGAATGCATTTTTCAAACAAGTACGTAAGTGCTCAAGTACTCCACACTCCAACTGCATCAGTAGCATCCTCTGCAAGCTCACAAGAGAAAGCCTTGAGGCCAATGATGGAAAATACTCGGGATGTTGCTGCTGCTGCCAAAATAGGTAATATCTTGGGAGAACGGCTGATGCTCAAGGATATTCCTGCAGTCACTGTTTTTTATAAGAAAGACCAGAGGTACCATGGGAAGGTAAAAGCAGTAATTGATTCCTTAAGAGAAGCAGGTGTGAAACTAATTTGACAGACGAGTATCAGAATTATCAATACCAAAACGGAGAGTGTTCAATTTGCATTCATCATTTTAGAATGTAACAGAATTTAAAGTGGATATCAGTAAGATGTAAGTTTTTGTTTCGATTCTACAATTTTCGTATCAACTCTAGGATCAAATGTTAAATGTTACAAACATTTAAGTCGAGAAATGATATATCATGCTGCTCCTGAAGAAATCTTGCCATCTAGAAATAGACCACGCAATTTCTCGAGATCTGCCTGTGAAAAATGTATGACATATATTGTATACATGTGAGGAATGAACTATTGGATAAAGTATAGAAACAGCTCACACCAAAAATAACCACCACCATGAAATGCACTGTACCTTGCAAATACCATATCACCTGGATCATACATTTCCATTTTTATAATTTACTAGCCGGTTTAACAAATCCACTGGTATGCCGTCAAGGCTATTGAGATCAGTCCTCCAAAAAAAAAAAAAAATTCAGACGCCATATGAAACTGTAAAACAGAGCAGAAACTTGCATGTTTATTTAGATCCCGCACATAAAAATGATGTTTCCTTCTCTTTCTTTTTTTACTTTTTTTTTTGTCAAAGGTGAATTTCTCATTCATGAATTGTAGACATTGATGTTATTTTTTTTTTGGATATTTACAAAAATATATTTGTTTTTAACTTTCTTTTACGTTTTTACTATCATTAACTTCCTTTTTCAATTCTGTAATCTTACTTTTACAAATATACTACCAACTTTGTTTTAACATTTTATTATTTTAAAAATACGATTTGCAACCTTTGCAATCTCATTTGTAAATTCAGGGCGGCGCCAGCCGTGTGAGTTGCAAATGAGGTTGCAAAAGTTGCAACTGAAAACTGGAAGTTGCAAAAGTTGCAACTTCGATGCTATATAGGGGAACAGACGAATTTCCGATTGCAAGTTCTAGTTTTCAGTTGCAACTTTTGCAATTTCCAGTTTTCAGTTACAATTTTTGCAACCCCATTTGCAACTCACAAGGCTGACGGTGCCCTGAATTTACAAACGAGGTTGCAAAGGTTGTAAACTGTATTTTTTAAAAAAGAATTTTAGAAAAAGGTATTTTTATAAATAGTTTAAAAGCGCTAGTATTTTTAAAAAAATAATTTGAAGGACAGGTATTTTTAAAAAAAATCCTTTTTTCTTTGATTGTACCACTTTTTAATCTTCCTATTGTCACATTAAAATTTTATTTAAAAACTTTTGTTTAAATAATAATAATAAAATTATCTTTTTACAATATTCTAACTAAGAATGAATTTGGTAAGTATACAATAAGGATCTATTCCGTAAAATTGGCCATTTGACCTTTCTTAATGAAAATCACCAGTTTTTGGATTTAAGTTGCATCAAACTAATTTAAATATATATATATGATAATAAAATAAGAAAAAACTATAAATACCGGAGTATGAACATTTTAGATCCTTCTTTTTATTTAACTATATTATCATTTGGTGAGATAAAAATCTAGAATATGGACTAAATAAATTATTTAAAATTTTATCGATAAAAGCTAATATTAATTGTTAACCAAAAAACCAGTACTATAGTATTTAAAAGCATAACACTAAAAGATAAAAAATGAAAATGGTTCCACCTAAATATAAATTTTTTTTTGACGAAATGCATAAAATTATATTACTGGATCAAACCAATAGAAAATAAAACAGCGGGACAAACCCCCGACTGTCGATACAACCAGGTTGAAAAACAAATAAATTGTTTCCTGATCGTTTAACATATTGAACTTAAAAGTTCTTGAAACTAAAAACAAATTCAAAAACCTCCTAGGCGATCCAAATTGCGCCAACATCCCTGAAAGCAGCGGTATCACAATTGACCACATTACATAAGAACCATTGATACCCCAGTGTTCAGAAGCCTCAATTGCATAAACTGAGGTTAGAGGAACGACATCCAGCTATCTACATGACGGATACCAGCTATAGACATGCCGAACATGGGAACCCCCAAATGATGAGCAACACCTCTACATGTCGGATACCAGCTATAGACATGCCGAAAGTTAAAACCCTCAAAATATGATGAACAATCTTTGGTTGTGAGTGGTGAGCTCTTGCAATAAATTTCACTGTCCCAGCTTCGATGCGGACTATCCAGATCCCCCAAGACATCAGAAAAATCATTCTCAGCAGATCCAACACCAAACAGAAACAGACATAATTAATCAAAGACATAAAAAACACTCCAAAAGGAGAGACAAACGACCACTCCAAAAGGAGAGACACACAAACGCCCAATTAAATTGGATTTTATTGAGATGAAAAGCAAGAAAGATGACCTCCGGCCGGTGGTTAAACCACCTCCGGAAGGGAGGAACTCACTCGAGAAAAGACAAGCAAAGGGAGACCTAAATATAATTATTAGATATAACAATATACAAGTGATATTAGTTCCACTTCCACCTAAATTATATCCTATATATAATTGGCGTAAGGAGGTTTAGGTGGTCGTCTGGTCGTCAGGGATTAAAAGGTAATTTTATTAGAAATTAGAATTGGGTCAGAGAAAGAGTTGGGCCATAATATTGAATTAAAAGCTAAAATTATTCTAGGCGTAAGGAGGTTTAGGTGGTCGTCAGGGATTAAAAGGTAATTTTATTAGAAATTAGAATTGGGCCAGAGAAAGAGTTGGGCCAGAATATTGAATTAAAAGCTAAAATTATGCTATGAAATATTATGGGTCAGAATATTGATTTAAAAGCTAAAATTATGCTAAATTTTCAAAAAAAAATTGTTTACCAAATAAAATGTTTTAAGAAAAATATTATTTTTTATAAAAATCATTAAAGATTCTAATTTTAGGTTTGACAAAAATATATTTCTAAAATAACAAACAAGAATAAAATAGCAAAAAAACATAATTAAAAATGAGTCACAAATTCATTCTTTATATATAATACAAAAGTAAATAAAGCATACCATCATAATTTCAATTCCAAAAATAACTTTTTAAAAAAAAGAATTTACAATTATTTACAAATAAAAAAAGCCTTTAATAAAATATATGGTAAAACAAGATAATAAAAAGGTAATAAAAATATATGTCATAATTGAAAATGACACCAAAATTCAGAAAATATATTCCACAAAACAAATGCCAATTCAAAAAAAATCTAATTTTAGAAAATTAAAATCAACTGAAAGGCATATGAGGTAGCCTATTTGTATTTCGAGGATTCAACTCAACTTAAACAAGAATGTAATAGTAAATAGTACATATACTGTCACAAGGAATCTCAGATTGTATTATCTGTCAAAAGAAAGAAGACAAAGTCAATCTACCGTTTTGAGTTATACTACATTTGAAGAAGTTCATTCAGTTGATCAAGCATCAGTGGAGTAATCAAGACAGTGGTTTCTATTTATAGTGACAAGAGGTTCCTACAGTGGCAGAATACATATTATAAAGGTTTGAAAAAGAGTGAAGAAAAGGGAGACATGAACCACAGTTTCAAAGTCAATATATGAAGAATAGTCATTGCGGTTAGTCACTCATGAACCAGACCGTGCATCGAGTGTCAACATTAAACAGTGGTTATTCGTCATTAACTTCAGTGGTTCAAGCTATCAAGACTGGTAAAAGAGAAAATCATTGTGCAAGCAACAGAGGTGCTAAATTAATTAACTACAATGGTTTTGCAATCAAGACTTGCTAAGGAATAATCTTTGTGGAGGATCAAATTTATCAAGACATAGAAGACCACAAGGGTTATGCTATCAAGGAGGTATATTAATTTGATCTTAATTAATTAAGTCATTTGATTTATTTATTTGATAAATTAATTCTATCCGAATTAATTTATTCAGTAAATTATTTAAAAGATTAATTAAATTAGAATAAATATAATTATCAAACAAGGAGGTATATTAATTTTCTCTTAATTAATTGAGTCATTTGATTTATTTATGTGATAAATTAATTCTATTCGAATTAATTTATTCTATAGATTAATTAAAAGATTAATTAAGTTGGAATTAATATAATTATCAAAAGACTTCATATTAATTCTCTTTTAATTAAATAAAATTAGTTGGCTAATTTATTTTATAAATTAATTCAATCAGAATTAATTTATTCTTTAATTAATCAATTAATTAATTAAATCATAATTAATATAAGTGTTTAATGACTTAAAACAATTCTGCTCAGCGAATATGACTTATCCTTAAGTCATACCGAAGCTACTCAGACTGATTAAGTCATATTGATCTAAGTCATTCTGATCTACTCAGACTGATTAAGTCATACCGAAGCTACTCAGACTGATTAAGTCATACCGAGCAGATTAAGTCTTACCGACTTGAAGATATTTTTGAAAAGCAAATTAAGTCATACCGACAAAGTGCTTTATGTCATACCCAAAGGCTGCTCAGGATTAAGTCATACCGACAGATTTATTAAGTCATACCGACCAAGATTTAAGTCATACCGAAGGAAAATTATGTCTTGGAGCAAGTTTAAGTCATGTTGACAGCTGATTTATTATGTCTTGAAGCAGTTTAAGTCATACCAGATCAATAAAATATCCTACAGAAAACCAGCAAGACTTAAATGACTATATAAATACAGACAGAAGCAGCAGACACAGGAGAACAGCTCAGAACCTTCACCTCTCCAGAAAAATCACAGCAGAGAGAGACCAAGAGAGAAAATGGTTCCTTGAACATCAAATAAATTCTTGTAAATTATTTCTAGCTTGTATTGTTAAATATAAACCACTAGAAATTGTTTACTTGTACTTGTGGAACTATCTAGCGGATTAAGTTCCCTAGAACCTCTCGATATTTTTATTACAAATATAGAAAAGTTCATGTCGAATTTTCTATAGAATTTGTAATAATTAATTTCGATCTTTTTACTTACAAATATAGAAAAATTCATGTCGAATTTTCTATAGAATTTGTAATAATTAGTTTGGTCATCAAACCTTGTAATTTGTACCCGTGCATTAAGGCACACCCCATCAAGTTTAATATAATTTTATATTCAACTTGAAATATTGGTATTCGTTTATTCCGCATCAATTTGTTCTTGATTTAATATAGTAAGAAAAGAGCAAATTCGATAAAACGGTATAGTTTGTATTCAACCCCCCCTTCTACAAACTATTTTGGACCTAACATCAACAATAAACCTTAATATAATGCATTTTAAACAAATTTAAGACAATTCAAAAATAAGATAGTACAAAATTTCATTAAAAAAAGTACAAATGTATTTGTGTTCACAACAAGTTAAACCAATAATTTTTCATGTGTCTAAATATATTATATATATTCTAATAAAATTGAAAACACCGCAAAAAATATAAAATATTAAAATATATGTTAGGCTAAACCTTAAAATATAATTTACAAAAACAATTGTTTACTAAATAAAAGTGCTTTGAAAAAATTATTTTCATAAAAATCAATAAATATTCTATTTTTAGGTTTGACAACAAATATGTTGCTGAAATTTAAATTAAAAAATATGAGTATAAATCAACATATAAACAAATTCTTACTTTGCAAAGAAAAATTTGAAATTAAAAAAAGTGAACGCAAATCAATAAATGAACATATTTTAAATTAGAAAGCAATCCAAACACCCACAAAATAAATTTATATTAGTATTTAAATATAATACAAAAAACCCGTAAGATTACTCTAAACAAAAACACATAATAAATACCACACATGTCAAAAATATAAAATTAACATGTAAATATAATCAATATTCAAACAAATAAAAACTTTTATACCACACATATTTCCAAACAAGTTTAAAAAATGTCTTTAAAAACTATAAAACACTATAACAAAATATCTAATTTTTTTTAAATAATTATTAGATTACATATTCAAAAATATAAAAAAAAGAATAGATTATTACACGAAATATAGTACCCACATGTTTTAAGCATATAATTTGTGATCTAATAAAATAAAAAAAATAAAAAATAATCATGATATACTAAAATATATCTTAGCCTAAACTTTAAAATATAAATTATAGAAAAATCATTTACAAAAAAAAAAATTATACTACAAACCATAATGTATACTACAAATCATATAATATATATGCATTACAATCATTAAAAGTAAAAATAAACAATTCAAAATGGTATAAAATTTATTTTACAAAGAAAAAAAAAATATAATCAAAATTATACTACAAAATTTTAATAAAGTTACGCGTGCGAGGTATAAAACTATAATTAGATATAAGAACATACGAGAGAACAAAGATATTAGTTGGGCCTCTAGCATCTAAAATTAATCTCTAACATTTGGGCCCAGGCCGAAATAGATCCGAATTTAGCCCTGCTCGAGCAAGCAGTTGCCTATACAGGGTCACTCACCTCACCTGAGCTATCAAGCGATACTCACCTTGTCCATTCTGCACACAACTCTTAATTACCAATAAATACATACACACACACACACAGAGAGAGAGAGAGAGAGAGAGAGAGAGAGAGAGAGAGAATGAAGATAGAAGAAGTACAATCTACAACAAAGAAGCAGCGCATTGCTACTCATACTCACATCAAAGGCCTTGGACTTGAGGTATATATACATATAATTAGCTTATTTATTCTTTAAAATCAGGGTTCATATATATCCCTCTCTTTGTTTTGGGTATGTTTTATCTGGGTTTTGTGAGTTTTAGCTTTTTAGGTATGTTATTAAAATTAGGGTTTAGGGTTTTGGTACTTGTATAAAAATTAGTTGCTTAAATGGAAGTCTCATAATTTTCGACAAATGCCACTGTTAATAGCTAGGACAATGGTTAGATACTAAAGTACGACTAGGTGAAAATGATTGTAGGATGACGATTATATAGCAGAATTATAAGGTCCTCAACTGTATCTCTAATTTTATGGCACGGAAGGGTAATGAGTAGAATGGATGTTTTAGTTAGGACACCGGCTTGTGTGAAAATGCAAATAATGCTTCAATGGTTCTTGGGTTGGTATGCACCTTTTCTGTAGCTTTAAACCTCGACCTCCTGATCAAGAGAGGAGAAGATAACATTGGGTTGAAGCACTCTACATTCTTTTACAGGGTTCTTATCAATCATAGCTTGTATAATGGCTTTTTTAACTACCACACTATTAGTCAAATCTGTCAACTAGATCATTGTTTTGGCTAATGGATAATCAAAAGTGTGGCTGGTTGATGATCAATTTGTTAAATTCATTGTTTGTAACTTTATTTATTTACTTATCTGTCTCTTTTTTTAGACAAATGGAGCGGCAATACCTTTGGCTGCTGGCTTTGTTGGCCAGTCTGCAGCAAGAGAAGCTTCAGGCCTTGTAGTTGATATGATACGCCAAAAAAAGATTGCTGGTCGGGCTCTTCTCTTTGCTGGTCCACCTGGTACCGGAAAGACTGCCCTTGCACTCGGGATATCTCAGGAGCTAGGGAGCAAGGTAAAACTTCATAGAATGAATGAATGATTCGTTTGTAATTGCTAGTTACAAGTTTCAATTTTTCTGCTCCAACATCTTCAGCTTTCTTTACCATGTTGCTTAGCTAACACCCGAAGTCAATTTTTCCTTCAGGATTTAATTCTTAATTTTGTAATCTCTATTCTCTGGTCTAAATTAGTTTGCATTTTCGCTTTCTCATACAAAAGTTGCAATTTGTTGTCTGATTTTGTGTCTATTGCTTGTGGGAACTTTGTCAAACAAAAAATAGGTAATACGGATTTCTTGAATGAATGAATTGACTTGGAAATTGAAGTGTTGCATACAAATTGGTATGGTGTGAGTATTGACTTCTGGAAACTGGCTTGTGAAAAAAGGTTTTAACTTGTGACTGTTAGGTTCCATTTTGTCCAATGGTTGGATCAGAAGTGTATTCATCAGAAGTGAAGAAAACTGAGGTTTTGATGGAAAATTTTAGACGTGCCATTGGTTTACGTATCAAGGAAAACAAGGAGGTCTATGAAGGAGAGGCAAGTACTTTATCATGCTTGTTTCTTTTGTTCTTGAATATAATGAACCTCTTTATAATTCTTGTTGATCATAACGTGATATTTTTCTGCTATAATTTAGGTGACTGAACTATCCCCAGAGGAGATGGAGAGTGTCACCGGCGGATATGGTAAAAGCATTAGTCATGTTATTATCGGGTTGAAAACTGTTAAGGGAACTAAGCAACTGAAGCTGGATCCAACTATTTATGATGCTATAATCAAAGAAAAGGTAACATCATTGTTTACCTGCGGGGGAACTTCAAAAAGATGTATATATTTGATGAATTTACTTTCTGTATACAATTTAACATGGCTTCTGAATTTATTCGAGGATATGGCATGTCTATGGTTTAAAATATTTCCAAATCATCTTGTAATGTATCTTGATTATTAGGTTTAGTTTCGGCTCACTCATTTGTTAACATTTGATGCTCGATGAGAGCTGCAGGTAGCTGTTGGTGATGTTATATACATTGAAGCAAATAGTGGTGCAGTTAAAAGGGTAGGTAGGAGCGATGCATTTGCAACAGAATTTGACCTTGAGGCAGAAGAGTATGTTCCGCTGCCTAAAGGAGAGGTTCATAAAAAGAAGGAGATTGTTCAGGTTTGCTCATATAAATTTTGGGGTTTCTTATTTTATTCTAGTTGCACACTTGCACACATGTATTCTCAAGTTCTAGAATATAGCTAATAAAATTTGGAACTGCAAAAAGAAAAAAGCTACTAAAACCTTTAATGTTGCAAGTCAGGACATGGAAATTTGTTCTTAAAAGTGCGAGCTTTCTTTTTTCCTTCTCATGTTTCCTGTTAAATCTAGGGAGTTAAATATCAGGTGACACTAATGTTAATGATTCTGTAATAGATTAAATATATAGTTTTCATTTTTCTTCAGGATGTTACACTACATGATCTGGATGCTGCAAATGCACGGCCTCAAGGTGGGCAAGATATATTGTCTCTTATGGGTCAAATGATGAAGCCTAGAAAAAACGAAATTACCGAAAAATTACGGCAAGAGATAAACAAGGTACCTATTTGTCATTATTCAAAGATATGTGAACTCATTTTTGTGTTTGATAAAAAAAGACAATTTTTTTAACCATAGAGTTTGTCAATTGCAGGTTGTAAACAGGTATATTGATGAGGGTGTAGCAGAGCTTGTCCCTGGAGTCTTGTTTATCGATGAGGTTACCAGCTAATACTTTACCGTCCATATGATTTTCTGTTCTCAGGACTTATAATATATATATATATATATATATATATATATATATATATATATATATAATTTTCTTTACAGGTGCATATGCTTGATATGGAATGTTTTTCATACTTAAACCGTGCTTTGGAGAGTTCATTATCTCCAATTGTAATCTTTGCTACCAATAGAGGAATTTGTACCGTGAGGTATGAAGCTTTAGCACTAACTTGGGCTTTTGATGAGAAAAATACTTTGTGTAATTGTATATATTGTTTTCTCAAGAAAAACTATGGACCACTACTTTAATGTAGTAGTATGTATCCAGTTTGTTGGAATACCATACTAGGTAACCTATACTGCTATATAGTCATTGCTTTAATATTAGAGTTAATCAGTATTACCTGATTTATATGCAAATAACTACGAGTAGTTCTTTGCTGTGTTTACACTTTGGAACTAGCCTGCATCCGTGCTGTTGCACTTAGTTTGTATATTTTACTTTTTTTACACTGACTTTGTTCATTTTCAGGGGAACTGATATGAGTAGCCCTCATGGCATACCAGTGGATTTGTTAGACCGACTAGTGATTATACGGACAGAAACATATGATCCATCAGATATGATAAAGGTAAAAAGCTCTCGCTTCTTAGATTCTTTTCCTATGTTTGACCTGTCATAATCTCTTGAGTAAGTTCTAAATGACAGACCAGTTTGACAAATGTATCCTTTGACTTGGCCAGATTCTTGCAATCCGTGCACAGGTGGAAGAACTGGTTATAGATGAAGAAAGTTTGGCTTACCTCGGAGAAATTGGGCAAAAAGCATCATTAAGGTTTGCTTTGTTATTCTGTTCTGTTATGGCCTTATGGATTTGCCCATATATCTAGGACTACTCTAAAAACGGGTGCTTCTTTGTGTTTGTGCAGGCACGCTGTGCAGTTGTTATCCCCTGCTAGTGTTGTGGCTAAAATGAACGGCAGAGATGGTATTTGCAAGGTACAATGCATTTAATGGTTTTTGTTATTGTTGGTGAGAGCTATTATTGTACCTTACCTAATAAGTCTTTTCCTCACTTGTATACAAATTTTATGTCATACATTTTTCACTTTTCCTCACTTGTATACAATTTTGTCGTGCATTTTTCACAGGCGGATCTCGAGGAAGTGTGTAGTCTATACCTAGATGCCAAGTCTTCAGCTAGACTTCTTCAGGAGCAGCAGGATAGATACATTTCTTGAGTAAAATGTTTGTAGTCGATTGTATTGTTTGTTAATCCCATGACATTGCTTTAAACATGAACACAAGCACCTAGTAAATTAAGTATCTATTATCTGGAAAGCCATCATTTCTGCAGCCGCCACCAACAAGTCTCATCTACTTATTTGGTTATGGATGAACTGCTACCCTTGCATGTAGTTGAAATTTCTCAAGATATATTTTATTTTGGTGTTTATTTTTGTTCCGAATCTATTTTATTCTTGTGAATCAGTCGCTTTCTTTTCTAACTGTTCTTGCCAAATGGAATCATTCACTTTCGAATTGTGCTATCATTGTCATCAGTTATCATTTGAAGACTTTTTGCACGATAAATCACAATTCAACAGAAAGACGGATCATTTATTTTCTTTTGGAAAGCCAGAGAAAGTAATTAGTTATGTGTAATTTCGTGAAGAGGCTGGAAGGAAAATAAATTTTTTTTTTTATTAGTAAACTTAAGAAAAGATGAGTAAAAGGTAAAAATAGTAGTCGTAAGACAGTTAAATTTTGTCATTTTACCAACCAAACAGAAGCTTTGGATAGGGGTGTTCGTGGTGCGGGCGGTGCGGTTTTTTCCTCAAACCGCAAACCAAACCGCGTATGCGGTTTGAATAAAATTCCAAACCGCGACCGCACCACGTAATACAAAAACCGCAAAAATCACACCACGAAAACGCGGTGCGGTGTGGTGCGGTTTGTGCGGTTTATACATTTAAAAATTAATAATATTAATTATTAGATGAAATAAATAATTTTTTTGATAATATGAATTAAATTCTCAGTAATTTGATTTGCTTCACTCATTTTTATGTAATTTGTACCTACATATCATTTTGTTATTTTATTTTGCAGTTGGTGCCTCAAACTCTTAGGACGTACTAACATAATAACTCGAACATCAAAGCATATCTTGAGAATTTAATGTACACTGCTTGTTTATTTAGTTAATCTTCAATCATATCGACCTATAATTAAAAATAAAAACATGCTGGTAATATATATTACTAAATTTATAATAATTAAGCTAGTTTTTTCTATAATATGAAAGTAAATAAAGGATGAATTAATATATATAATGTAATAAATACTTCACCGTGACGTATTAACATATTTAGTTTTTTAGTATTATTAATAAGTTTGGACTTGACCTGTTAATTTAAATAGACTCACCGCTGATAGACTTATAACATATATATATATATATATATATATATATATATAAAATTAAATATTGCGGTGCGGTTTGAACCGCGTGACTGAAATTCCAAACCGCAACCCGCACCGCATCGCGCGGTTTCTCAAGATTTTAAACCGCAACTGCACCACGAAAAATAAAAACCACGCTTCGCGGTGCGGTGTGGTGCGGTGCGGACGGTTTTTGCGGTTTGTACGGTTTGATGAACACCCCTAACTTTGGAATAAAATTAAAAAATCCATGATTTCTTAAAGAAATGGTGCTAGAGAAACGGGTTGTACAAGTATGACAAACTGAAAGTCTTAACATGTTTTCCTCAATTTCTCGTGTTGTCTTTAAGTTCTCTGAACGTGATGAGATTGAATGGTAAGTTGTTGACTAAATGAAAATATTAGTAGCACTTTTACGACCACATTCAAAAAATCTGAAATGAAATCATTTGTTTTTCCATTCGACCTTCACGTTTCATTTGAAATTGTCATTTATGTTATTGCCAATTATTGCAAGAATTATTTACAATCGCATTATTAAATTTAAAAAATTATACTTTTAAGTAAAAATTAAATCGTTAGGCACTGAGGCTCTGTTTGGGATTGCTGTTAAAAATTGTTGTTCTGTTAGAAAAAGTGCTGCTGTAAAAAGCTGAAAACTGTTTGGTAAAATTTTTGATATGTGCATGTTTTGATGTAAACATATAATAACAATAATATTTTTGGTGAGCTTTGATATTGAAAACAACTACTACTTTTCGCAAAAACTAAAAAACAATTTTTTTCAAAAACATAGAGGGACTGCTTAAAAGCAACTTTTAGACCAAAAACACTTTTCAAAAAAAGTAGCTTTTAAATTTTAACAAACAATTTTTCAATTACCTTTCAGAAAAAAATTGTTGTTGCTGTCTGCCCCAAACACACCTTGAGCCACCGTACCTCATAAAACAAGACATAATGCTTACGTATTTTAATACTTTATGAATTTTTTAGAATTTCAATATAAAAATTACGTTATGAGAATCTTTTTTTTTTTGACAAACGTTATGAGAATCTTGAAAAATATTATCCTAAGAAGTAGTATTAGTATATCAAATTCTTTTTCACAATAAACAAAAAAAAAATCAATTAAACATGAAAAAGTTTTGGAATCGTAAATAAAATAAATGTAAAAGTGGGATCCACCGGTAAAAAATGTCCAAATGAGACGGATAACAAAGATATAGCAGCGCAGCGGGGAATAAATCAAACTAAAGATGCTCGAGTAGTCTCATTTGTCGTTCTTCTCGTTTTTCATTGAATTTTCAATCTGGTAAGTGGTATAAATAACTATCATTCCATTTACATCTTTCTCTTTTATTACTCTCGCCACCAAGCTTCGCCCATTCATCTACTGTAATTCTACTGTCTTTTTTCATTCAACACACACACACACAGAGGGGGAGAGAGAGAGAGAGAGAGAGAGAGGGATAGAGAGAGGGAGAGGGAGAGGGAGAGGGAGAGAGAGAGAGAGAGAGAGAGAGAGAGAGAGAGAGAGAGAGAGAGAGAGAGAGATGTATGTATACACAAATATTTGTTACGTTGAGTAATTTTTGAATTTTAAGTTTGATGTTTTTGTGTTGGAAGTTAAGTGTTGTGTGTATTATGTGTAGCTGAATTTAACCTTTATAGGAGTTCGATTCTGATCACTTAGAGAACTAGTAATTGATTAATTTTATTCTATTTTACGGTAGAAATGTTGATAGATCGAACTGCATTTCGGTTGTTTATGTGTTGCTGAATATTCTGGATTGTTATCAGTCTGATCCTGATCAGTTAAATACTAAATTTTTTATTTTCGTTGTCTCGGTTTTTTCGAAGCAGTTGTTACCAGATAAAATTATAATTCACTATATGTGTTGACATGTTGTAGAGTTGTACTTGTTTTTGCATTTTGACCTGAATTTAATTTCATGGTTATGCTGAATTTTCTGAATTATAAGCTAGTCAGATCCTGATCAGTTAGGAACCTTTAATTGATTATATTTGTTTCATTCATCAAATCAATGTTAATATAGTAAACTATAATTTATGATCTATGTTGTTCTAATAAAATTTTGAGGAATTGATCCTGATTAAATCTGTATGTGTTGTTACAGTGCTGTGCGTCAAGCTTGATTGCTGAGAAAATGGCGACCGGAGCTGTTCCATCTTCATTTACTGGATTAAAGAGTAAAGATAATGTGACAGGCTTTACCAAAAGTATGGATTTTATTAAACTTTCTGATTTGCAGAGGGTTAAGTTTCGTCGAACCAAGGTTTCTGTGATTAGGAATTCCAAGTCCGAGATTATTGAACTTCAACCTGCGTCAGAAGGGAGTCCTCTATTAGGTATAATCATTTTCCTTTTAATCCTTTGTTTGAAATAATTTTAAGTTAATTGAAAACTAAATTAGTGTCTGTCTAATATATTTATCATAATTTTTTAATTTGGTAAATTTATAAGACAATATTTTGTCACCAAGAACTTCAAGACAATAGAGGCAAATATTCTCATCTGTGTGGTTGATTGAATATATATTGCACTTAAGTAATATTTTTCTTTGGTTATCTATTGATTGATATCTACAATAAAGCAACATAATTTTGGTCTTTCTAATTTTTAGCTGGATATGAAATCCATGAGAATGTTATGGATTGTGGTTTTAATCTAGGTTTTCCTTAACATTTTGAGAACGTCGTATTTTATAGAATAAAATTATATAATAGTTTGTGTTTGCAGCAAGTAAATTGTTTAGAATTTTTTTTTTATCATCTGAACAAAGAAATGTTTAGAAAGAAAATGTCGAATAGTAGGTACTTCACACAGTCACAAATTTGAGATCCTAAAAACTCTTATCTTACAAGTATGTGTTTGGTGCTAGAATTTGTCTTTTCATAATTGACCAAATGAATTACTGTTATTGCAGATCACTGTTAGGTGTCTGCCGTTCCAACAAAATACGTTTTCCTAAATATCGTAGCAGTATATATGTGTCTGCCGTTCCAACAAAATATGTTTTACAAAATATCGTAGCAGTATATATTTTATTTGTCTTTATGTGTACAAAGTGAAGGTACAATTGTTGTTTTTAATCGTAGTTCCTCGGCAAAAGTATTGTGAATCCACAAACAAAACTGTAAGGAGAAAAACCCGCACGGTGATGGTTGGAAATGTTGCTCTTGGAAGTGAACATCCTATAAGAATTCAAACCATGACCACAACTGATACAAAAGATGTTGCTGGAACAGTCGAGCAGGTTCTTACAGCTTCATTTCTTACTTACTATAGCATCTCAAATTTGACTGGCCTACAAGGATTCTCTTCTTGATCATTCTTGTCATATGCACTTTATGATATTTTTAGTTTGCATTTCACTAATCCCTTTTGACAAGTTTGCTATATCTTTTACAATGTTCTAGCCCATTTGAGTAAATCAACATTTCAAAGTTAGAAGTGAAAGTGATGATGATGATGATGAGCTAAATTTTACCACGGATGAATTAACATGTTATGATAGTTTTTGAGGCATTAATAGAACTTCAAGGTTATTATACATCATGACCTGATGCTGCATACTAGATGGGAAAAAGAAAAACGATGCTGTAATTTAATGATGCTTTGATATCTCATCTTTTACATATTTTTCTTTGAGAAATGCTGATCATCAAATAAAACTTTTGAAATGTAGGTAATGAGGATAGCTGACAGTGGAGCTGATTTAGTCCGTATAACAGTTCAGGGGAAAAAGGAAGCAGATGCATGCTTTGAGATTAAAAATTCCCTCGTTCAAAAAAAGTAGGTCCTTTTGATTTCATATTTGCTTAATGAATAATAACACTACATAAGATCATGTTTGTGTCACTAATATTTTATTTATGCAGTTATAACATCCCTCTGGTGGCAGACATTCATTTTGCCCCTCCTGTTGCAATGCGGGTTGCAGAATGCTTTGACAAAATTCGTGTGAACCCAGGAAACTTTGGTATATTTCCTCACGGTTTTTTTTGTTAAATGTGACAAACTTATATTATTCTTAATCTAATATGGAAATATCTCCCAGCTGATAGACGGGCTCAGTTTGAGACATTGGAGTATACAGAGGATGACTATCAAAAGGAATTAGAGCATATTGAGCAGGTCAGATCACTTAGAATTTATATTGTTAATAAACAACATAGGTGATGGTGAGTGTTGTAGATGAATGGAAGTCAACTTGGCAGCTCTTTTTGTATAATAATTAATAACTATACCGACATTTTCATTTAAAAGATGCGAAATCAGAGAAATGGAAGAAATAAGATAGACGAAAATTTCTCCTAAGAATCCTATCGTTTGGAATGTAAAATTAGACCTTGAGTTGCACTACATCTGAAAACATGCCATTGTAAACCAAAATAAATAATTCAAGTTTTGAACAAGACCCCCCACATTACGTTACCTGCAGTGTTCCTTCACTTAAAGTCTCCCCGTATCGTCAACTATTTACTGTACTAAGTAGCAGCTAATCATCTGAATTAGAAGTTACCTTAAACTGGGGGAAGACCAAAAACAAAATAGTGATATTTGAAGTTAAAACTGGGAGAAAATGCTAAACAGAAGTAGTGATACTATAACTATTTATATATTTGAAGCATGACATATATTTTCTTTTTCAAAGAAAGGTTATTCATATTTTGAATATGTTAGTTCCCAATAAAATTTGTCGAAACAGTTTGGCATTATAATAATAGATCACTAACAAGTTTCAGCCTATGTTGCTCAAAATCATATAAAGAGTGTCCATGGTCGATATTTCAGTTGGTCTGAGTGTCCAATTTCTAATCAAATGATCAGACAGGGAGGAATATAGTTGTCCCATCTCGTGTCGACAGTACTTCGTCCGAAACCGAAGAGTCAAAGTCAATGAGGTTTCAGCCAATGAAGGGCTCTAATACAACTATTTAAATTCCACCATTGTTCGTCTCGGATAATACTTAATCAGATTTATGAGAATGCAAATGCTAAAAGAGCCAGTACCATCGACCTTTCACCTAAAATGTTATGTACATGTCTCATTGATTTTTTTTTTTTTTTCTGTATAATAACAGGTGTTTACTCCGTTGGTTGAGAAATGTAAAAAATATGGAAGGGCAATGCGCATTGGGACAAACCATGGAAGTCTTTCAGATCGGATAATGAGTTACTATGGTGATTCTCCTAGGGGAATGGTAAGCAGATACTTGTCAAAAGCCCTATCATTTTTTACCTGTGCTCAATTCAATGACACCATACTCATATACATCCAAAACAGGTTGAATCTGCCTTTGAGTTCGCGAGAATTTGTAGGAAGCTGGACTTCCATAATTTTGTCTTCTCAATGAAAGCAAGCAACCCAGTTATCATGGTCCAGGCTTATCGTTTACTTCTAGCTGAAATGTATGTTCAGGGATGGGATTATCCATTACACTTGGGAGTTACTGAAGCTGGTGAGGGAGAAGATGGTCGTATGAAATCTGCAATTGGCATTGGAACACTTCTTCAGGTTGCTTTCTAAATGTCAAACTGTGTACTAACTTGAATCAGTGAGGCAGAAGTCATATATTGGGCATTTAATGTAACACAGTAAAAAAAGTATGCATTTTCAATTATGTGGTTTAATTTCTTCCTCAAACTTGTGACATTCTCATAGACTGGGTGACAAGTGAAAATCGTGATTTTGTAATCTTGCTTATTTGACCAACTCCATGTACAGGATGGTCTGGGAGATACAATCAGGGTGTCCCTCACAGAGTCTCCAATGGAAGAAATAGACCCCTGCCGGAGGCTGGCTAATCTTGGTATGAGAGCATCAAAATTGCAGCAAGGCGTGGTAAGGATACAATCATTTCTTGGAATTTTTTGGCCAAGCAATCTAAAATGGGAGCCTCTTAGAATTTATTTATTATATGGTATATTAATTTAGTAATTGCTTGATTAGGCACCATTTGAAGAAAAGCACAGACATTATTTCGATTTTCAACGGAGAACTGGTCAACTTCCAGTGCAACAGGAGGTCAGAATAAAGATGTGAAATTATTATATCAACTTGTGGCAGAAATAGGCTTTGAAGTTTTAAATTTTCGTACTTCTTTAATTGCAGGGCGAGGAGGTAGATTATAGAGGTGTTCTCCACCGGGATGGCTCTGTTCTCATGTCTGTCTCCTTGGACCAGTTGAAGGTCACACAGCATTATTATTTTTATACATACTAATTGAGAATTTTGTATTAACTACTTCCATACTGGATCTTGCTCGTTCTTCTCTTTGTTTGACGTCCTTTGTCAATTCTTCTCTCTGAACTTCCTCATAAAAAATTTCTTGTTGTCCAGACACCTGAACTCCTTTACAGATCGCTAGCCACAAAGCAAGTTGTCGGCATGCCATTCAAGGTTTGCTTTCTACATTTAATTTTAAAATCTTACACGATAAACCTTTTACTTCTGCAGCATGTATTACTACATACTAACAACATTACTACTGATTCAGGACCTAGCAACTGTTGACTCAATCTTATTGAGGGAGCTTCCACCACTGGATGATAATGATTCTGTAAGGACTCCACATAATTATTTGATAATTTATACTAATAAAAGGTTTATGATTCTATACATTACGTACGTGCAATAAGCGCCTTTTCGTAAATCATAGTAGTATATTCTGTTTAAATAAATCGAAGTATTAATTGACTTGATATTATTTTTTACGCTGTTATCAGCGGCTAGCTCTCAGAAGGTTAATAGATGTAAGCATGGGAGTAATTACTCCTCTGTCAGAGCAACTCATAAAGCCCTTGCCTAATGCCATTGTCCTGGTAACTCTTAAGGATTTATCAAGTGGTTCCCACAAGCTTTTGCCCAAAGGTCTGCCTTCTATTTAATCTCTTTAGCTCGCGGAGGTGGTTTTAATGATTGAATAGTAATCATTAAAACTTTGTTCTCAGGCACCCGCATAGTTGTGTCGGTACGTGGTGATGAGCCAAATGAAGAGCTAGAATTCCTAAAGGGCATCGATGCTACCATGCTGTTCCATGACCTACCAAATACAGAAGAAAAAGTTGGCAGAGTACAAGCAGCCAGGAGGTATGATGTTAATGACTCGTCAACGACAGAATAGTGCATAACTGTCAGTTAAAGGAGTTAGGCATTTTAAATTACCATTCACCAAGGCTGGTAGTAAGGTGATATATGAACATGCATGCAAACACATACTAAACAGATCTATATATATGTTCGTAGCCACACAAAATTTTAGTGAGGACAAACTTAAATCCCGCTTTCTCAATGAAGAACTTTCCAAAGGCACATCCTACACTGGATGAGGATGGCTATCTCATCTTGAATATCTAAAGTATGAAACTTTAGCAGATTTGATGTAATATTTGAACTAGATTAATCATAATTTTAATTAATTTAATTTTTGGTTGTCAAGAAC
This sequence comes from Saposhnikovia divaricata, assembly GCA_036435485.1. Classification (NCBI taxonomy): domain Eukaryota; kingdom Viridiplantae; phylum Streptophyta; class Magnoliopsida; order Apiales; family Apiaceae; genus Saposhnikovia; species Saposhnikovia divaricata. The sequence continues at coordinate 58,307,321 of CM071595.1, read as the reverse complement.
TAGAGGAATTATTGATCTGATCTTGAATCCAAGCTGACTAATAAAAAGTTTACATAAAACTGGCAACATTTGGCTTCTGCAAGTTCAATGCTCTGATTCTCTGAAGGGCTGATAATTTTTTGGACAGACCTTATTATACAATATTTTGCTTTGTGACTTCTAATTTTGTATCTGAAGAAAATATCTGCTCTTCCAAAGTGGAGGTCCTGACACTTCATTGTTCTAATTACTGCAGGCTATTTGAATATCTTTCAGAAAATTCTTTGAACTTCCCTGTGATTCATCACTTACAATTTCCAGAAGGGATTCATAGGTAAATACAACATTAAGACTAGTTATTGCAGTAGTAGTGATGGTTTTATTGACTTTTTATCTATAATATCGCAGGGATGAGTTAGTCATAGGTGCTGGCGCGAATGCTGGATCTCTTTTAGTAGATGGTCTTGGAGATGGCATCCTATTAGAAGCTCCAGATCAGGATTTTGAATTTATTAGAAATACATCTTTCAATTTGCTACAAGGTTGCAGAATGCGAAACACAAAAACGGTAGGTATTAATATTGGAAGAAGAATAGCTTAAAATGATGCTAAGTATCATTGTCTTATTCCCTTGTTTTCACATGTACCACAGGAATATGTATCCTGCCCATCTTGCGGGAGGACTTTATTTGATTTACAAGAAATAAGTGCAGAAATAAGAGAGAAGACGTCACACTTGCCTGGTGTTTCAGTAATTACCAACTCTGTCTCCAGTGATTAGACGATTATAATTAGCTAGCAGTCTTTTTTTATCTAGGCAAACATAGTTATGGTCATTCACTATTTCCTATTTCTTGCTACAGATTGCAATCATGGGCTGCATTGTGAATGGACCAGGGGAGATGGCTGATGCAGATTTTGGATATGTTGGTGGTGCTCCAGGAAAGATTGACCTTTATGTTGGAAAGGTAAATATTAATATATCCCCTTGGACATTAGATACGGAATAGTTCAGTCTACCCCTTTAAGTGTTATAATATTTTTTCCCCATGCTCATGCATATATCATATATGTACTCCAGTTACGTGGACAACTAAAATCCAAAAGTTCCATCTCTTTTAATAGGATGCTGGAACTCTTTATTGCTCTAATAAACTATCTGTCTATCTTTTTTTTCATCATACACCAATTACAAGTAGTGACACTACTGTAATAGCTTTCCCTTGTAAAAATTTTAGCTAAGAGGGACTCAACCTACCATACCAAATTCCATCAGAAACAATTCTCTAGTCCGTGTAGGCGCCTTCAGATTAGGGATGGGCATTCATCCCGGCCCGCCCGAACCTGATCCGATCCCCGCAACGAACGGGGCGGGGATTCGGGGATTTTTTCGGGTACGGGCCGGGGAGCGGGGACAATTCTAAAAAAAAATCGGGGAGCGGGCCGGGGCCGGGTTTTTCTGTGTCCCCGGCCGGATCCCCGACCCCCGCCCCGATTTTCTCTACCCGACTCGATTTTGAAGTTCAGATTTTACAGTCATGTTCAATTTGACTGATTTGTTCATCATTCCATCACTAACCAGTAGACTACTCTATCATTTTATATATATGATAAAAGTCCTCTTTTGGTAAGTTTGAAATTATCATGTTAAACTAGATTTGACTGATTTGTAGATTGGTAGATCTAGGGCAATGCTTACAATTTGTATCATAAAGTTCTAATTGTTAAATTGTATCTGATATTTTCATGGGATGTGAATGGATTATTGTCCATAGGTCTCATTAAGTACTTGTTCACTTAGTTATTCTTGTTAAAAATTTGGAGGCATAGCTCACTCTTTTTTATTTAGTTATAAGCTTAATCTTTTAATTATGTGACATATTTATGAACCTAAATGGAACGTCACCTCTGTCTTACCTGCTTCCATCGTCATGAGATAATTAACATTGAAAATTATCTTGCTTCATATTCTGCTAGGGCCTATTATTGAATTTCAGCATAGTTTTTTTGAAGAGATAAATGTTGAAGATGTGAATTTAGTGGCATCTTATGCATGTCCAACATTTAGGCCACCTTTGCTTATAGGTTCTTCAATATCTGGCACGATGCGTCAATTCTGTATATTGTAATTGGTTTTTAATGTTCTTTCGTAACACAGACAAATTCCAGAGGATGCTTTAATAGTGGGCGTATAACTATATTAGTGGTTGATTGTGATGTTGTCACTTGTCACCTATCTCACTCGTTATGATCCTATCATGACTTTATCTGAGCAAATGTCTGAACTTAAATCGACATTTTATGTTTTCAGACGGTGGTCAAACGAGCAATTGCAATGGAGCAAGCAACTGATGCCTTGATCCAGCTAATAAAAGATCATGGCCGCTGGGTCGACCCTCCTGCAGAAGAAGAGTAGGATATGATGTGCAGTATTTAGTAAGAATCATGAATAAAAATGGCTCCCTCACTGGAGTTTCCTGTACTCTTGTTTGAATTACAAAGCTTTTCAATAGCTTATAGAAACTGTTCCGAGGAAGTTGCACGTCCTCTAATATAGCAGCAATGTAAGATTGCAGAATACATTAATATATTTTTGATCTTAATATAACAATATAAGCTTGTGTTGCCGGAGTTACCTGCCAGTATGGCCAGTTTGCTTCCCGTCTGAAATAGTGTTAAATTCCCTTCAAAATTTCCCTCCGTCTGATTATTCAAAACAAAATTCAAATTGTCAAACTAAATTCAAAACTTAAGTGTACTAAAATATAAAGTTGAAACTCGAGTCGAACTTACATTCAAAATTACTCTTTCGGTTCTATTTTATTTGATCCACTTATTTTTTATACATTTCAACATGCTTAAATGAGATACTTATAAATAATATTTTTGAAATTTTTTTATTTTGTATAAAAATATAAAATCTATACTTTTATACAAAATAAAAATTTTAAAAATAGAGTAATTTACACTTTGCATCTCTCTGATTTTAGCTTTTTGCACTTAAGGTTCAATAGTTTCACAATCAACATTTTACATCCCTCTACTTTAGTATCACGCAACATTTTCCATTCCTGTACTAATTTCCGTCAAAATTGATCATTAATATTAGTCAACACCGATATTTGCAGGGGTATTTTAATCATTTACTTGAATAAATATATCTAAAAATCTAAAAAGTAAAATAAAATCAGAAAACATAAAATTTTGTCAATTTTTTTTTAAACCAAATTTTGTAAATTTTATATTTGTAAATTTAACACATTTACACGTCATTGGTAATATTTTTAAATAGATTCAATATAATTTTTTTATGGTTTAAAAATTTTAAATTCAATTATAATAAATTAAAATTATCATACTTTAAGAAAAAAATGAACTACTTATATTGAACCTATTTAAAAATATTATTAATGACATGTGTAAATGTGTTAAATTTACAAATATAAAATTTACAAAATTTTATGTTTTCTGATTTTATTTTACTTTTTAAAAAATATTTATTCAAGTAAATGACTAAAATACCCCTGCAGATATCGTTGTTGACTAACATTAACAGTCAACTTTGACGGAAATTAACACAGAGGATGAAAAATGCTGCGGGATACTAAAGTAGAGGGATATAAAATGTTGATTGTGAAACTATTGAACCTTAAGTGCAAAAAGCTAAAACGCAGAAGGATGCAAAGTATAAATTACTCTTAAAAATACTATTTACAAATTACAATGTGCCTGTTTGGCACACCTTATTTGAATGACTTATGAACTTATTTTCGGGTAAAATTTTTATATTTTGAAATTGTTTTTTATATAAATATTTAATATATGTTTAAGATTCAATAAGTTTCAAAAATAAGTTGAAAAATAAGTTGGAAAGTTAGGAATCTCTAACTTTGTCTTAAAATAAGTTAACTTATTCTGAAAAAAAGTTAAAAAAGTTACACGGAAAACGGAGGGAGTATATACAATATACTTGAAAATTTGGCGGCGTTCAACGAAGAGCATGTGACACTTTGAAGTTATCTGACGCGAATGTAGCCTATATCTCGCAATCTCACATTTACCTAGACTTATCACTACCTACTCAACACAAGTCCAAGTAAACAGAGATGTGAAAAGCAAAATTGAAGTAAACACAAATTCAAGACAGTAAAACAGTAAATTTCAATATCATCATCAATCTTCCTCTATGAATAACAACAATTAACAACAGTGTATATGAATAATCATCGTAATCATCATCATCATCCACATTTCTATTCAAAATCAACACAACAATAAAGAATATTAAATCAATAGCCGCAGTGATTTACTCTATCGATGTTCACCAATCTATATGTATATATATATACACACAAATGAATGTGTGTATAATTGAAGCAGTGTTCAGATCATTTCCACTCTGGAGCCGCCGTAACCGAATTGCGATCTCCGAATATTATTCTGACGTTTCTTGTACAATACTCCACCCACGATCACTACACACGCGCCGGCGATCACTCCCAAAGCCACTCCTGCTTTCTGGCCGCCGCTCATTCCACTCGAAGACGTATCCTTGCCTTCCGGCTCGAATGTGCTCTCGTTCGCGTGGTTTACGCCGCCGTCGGCGTCGGGAGATGGCGACGGAGAGGTGGAATTAGACGGAGATGGCGCCGGAGAGGTTGAATTGGACGGAGACGGCGCCGGAGAGGCTGGAGCTGGAGGAGAGTGATGGAGAGGTGAGGGGGAGGGTGAAGGAGATGGTGGAGAGGTGCGGGGAGATTGTGGAGAGGGAGAGGGGGGAGAGGAGATGTGGAGAGATGAGGGAGAGGGAGAGGGAGGAGAGGAGGCGGAGAGAGATGAGTGAATGAAGAGGAGAGAGATGAGGAGAGAGAGGGAGAGATTGCGGAGAGAGATGTGTATCGCCATTGTTAGATAGAGATCTGGAGATTGAGTGGAAATGAAGTTAGACTGTGAGAGAGAGAGAGAGAGAGAGAGAGAGAGATATTGGGGTTTTGAAGAGAGGAGCCTGAGGAGGGATGAAATGGGAAGGTAGATCTGAAATAGTATTACTACAGCTGTTTTTGAATTGTACTATTATGTATAGATATAGAAATATATAGGGGTAGTAAAAATGTTGTTGATCATGAGATATTTGTTTTAACTCCATAAAAAACTGGGATGACTCTTGAGTTGAAAAACTAATGACATATTTGACTTATTTACTCAACTCAATTTGGAGTTGCAAATGAAACAAATTAAGCCGAATTTTTTACTGTTCACGTTTCAATTTGTTAAAAATACGTTGAGTTCGAGTTCGAATTTTTGTTGGACCAATATTTTTGTTTATATATATTAATCTATTAAAAGAAATTGTTCACGTATGTTTACGAACAGTTCACGAACATGTTTCATAAGTTACTATTTTCGAATGTCTAATGAATATTAGCGCAAGAACATCTTATTAATATTCTTCATAATCTCGTGCACGAACACTTTAATTTTTTTGTAGAATTTTTTATGCATTTAAGTTATAAAAATAGCAGGCGAACAAAAACGTGAAAACTAGAAATATACTTTTAAATTTAGACTTATCAACAAATCAAAATTGGATTAGATTTAGCTATTACATAATCAAATTAATGTTAAAACTTAATTATTTATAATAAAAATAGGGATCTGATATGCGCACATCCTATACTTATAGGTGCACATCCAAAATTGTTAAATAGACCAAAATATCTTTAACTATTTTTTGTGTTTATTCCCTTTTTCACAACGGTTGAAAGCTCTAAATAACAAAAATTTTAAATGGGATGCCCAAAATAATGAATGGCAGAAAAGCTGACCAAAATAATCAACCGACTACGCATTTACGATGTGCGTGTAGGTATACGCATTCTGAAAATACGTATAGATAATATACACATATTACCTATGCGTGGGCTTTGCTAAATTTACTTCTACACCTTGTGAACATTGCCCTGTGATACGCATGCTGAGCATGCGTGATTCAGGATACGCATGTCCAACATGCGTATATGGCACTGTTCATTGTCCCCTTCGAACGCTACCGGAGGCGAGTTCCGACCACATCTTTCACCCCTTTCCAGAAATCTTTCACTACCATACTATATACCAAATTGCTCGTCATTTCCTCCTCTACAAGGCTATAATCGTCGTTTTTCGTTTGTTTCGCCGGATTGAAAAGCCCTAATTCGAGCTCCATTTTTTGATTTCTTTTTCGACTTGTTCGTGCACGTCCTTGGGGGCCAGAAATCAACAAACGAATATGGCAAAGTGTAGAGGCAGGCCTGGGCATCATTTTGATGTCCTCAGTTTTTGTGGAGGTGACTGGAATGTAATGGACGGGTTGAGGCGATTGCTGAGATCAGAGCTGTCTTGGAGATAATGACGTCATATGACGTCATTGCGCATCTGGTTGATGCGTTACCCCAAATGCACATACTGAAAATGCGTATTACATTTACGCATAGCGTAAATGCGAGGTCCCATGGTTATTTCGGGCACTCCGCGCGCCAATGGACATTTTGGGCAGGTGGGTTGTGTTTTTATGTTATTTTGGTCATTTTCTCTTTCACAACTACATTACATGTTTTATTAACTAACTAAATCATAATTCTTGTTTATACGAAACTTCTGCAAATATAAGAGAACCTCAATGAACACTTGCAAGATAACAATGTAAATGAGGAATTGTAAGAATGAGCAAAATTATCAATCTAGTTAATTCAAATAATTACTAAGAAATTTTTGAATATTTTCAATCACTTTAACTTTTGCAATTCTATTCATGGAAGCAATTTTTTGAATGATTTATTACTTTTCGTGATTTATGAATTTTGCATATACAGAGCATGCTAATACCTTATAAATGACTAAGTGTTTTTTATAATCATGCTTGAGTTCTCCATATATAACTTAGTTTTAAGTCTTTTAAAATCTATAATTTTTGTTATGTAAGCACAATGATATAATTTGGAAAATGATATACGCATATCTTCAATTTATACTTAAAAATTCATCAAATATCTTGGTATATAATTATAAATAAATAACAGTTAATTAATTAATTTAATAATAAAAAACAAACTTGAAAAATAGAAGGTAATGGAAAAGAAAAAATATTAATTAAGCATAAGGGTAATTTGGGAATATGACCAACAATGGGTGTGCACCTATAAGAGGAGGGTGTGCACATATCACCTCCCTTATGCACGTTTACCTATATAATTATTTACTAGATATTATGAATTCAAAAAAACTTGTGAAATGTTCATAAAATATGTTCACAAACATTTATATTGAGCTTGTACATGAACTTATTTATAAACTATATTTACAAGTATGTTCATGAGCATGGTTCACGAACTATATTAACGAACTTGTTTATGAATTATATAATCGAATTTGTTCGTGAATTTTCGAACTGAATTATACCGTGCTCAAGTTCAAATCATTTACGAGACTAACCTCTAAATTGTATTCATATTCGACTCATTCATAAATCAAACTGAAATCGAATCAAATTTTTTTCGAACCGAATACCGAACTATTCGTGAACGTCTCGACTCATTCATGACCTAACTCAATTACTAGTTCGATAGAATGAACCTATTCGTATTTTTTTAATATGATTTTCCGTAAGGCTTGTAATTTCTTCATCATATTTCTTTCCTTCAAGAAAACGTTCGCGTTAATTTAATCTTCTTTTTATACTTGGAAGAGTACAATTTACGATGACAAATGTTGTGCCCAAAATTTCACATGACTCAATTAAGGCCCACGGGCCTAGTAGGTCCAATTTGTGTGGCATGAATTTATCATGGATAGATACAGATATCGATATAGCCGTAGCTGTGGAGGTACCGATATAACCGTAGCTGGGAGGTACGAATATTTTGGAAGCTGTGGAGGTGGCAATATCGTCATAGCTCCATCTTCACTTATCAGAAAAGAAGTTGTGTAAGGACTTTTGTTCCTATTTTTTAGGGACACGGGAATATCTACGTAAGATGGAGTTTAACTAGGATTTAATCACCATAAACATGATAAACTTAATATAGGTAGGATATATATGGATTTTTATGTAAATATTTATGGATTTATGAGTTTGGGAGTTATCTTCAAGCTAGGCCACTGGGAGCTCAAGCTTGAGCAGCTGGATCGGCTGGTAAAGGTGGGCTTCGGTTTATCTAATTACAATGGCTAGCCCAAAACGAGAGTTATAACCTAAAAGGGTTTGATTTTTATAAATAGGATATGTAGGTAATTGGTAAGGGGTTTCATAATTTCACTTCTTTACACACAAGGCACGTGTGACCTTAGTGATACTTTTCCGGGCATATCCTTGGCCGGAATTTACTGCCCTATTGTCCGGCGACCTTGCCAATTCAGCCCGTTAAACACACTCTCTAATTCGTAGGCGAGGTTGCTGAGAAACAGTTACGATTGCTGAACGTGTCCAATTATCCGAAAATCAAGGATAAATCTGTTGTTTTTGAACGATATTTATTTGAACGATATTTATTCGGAATGTTGTACAATTTTTTCTCACAACAACAAACAATTAAAACGTTGTTACAGATACAAGTAATACGACTCAGCAAAAAAAAAAAGTAATAAGATGATGTTGTAATTTCTAGATTGATGAATATGTAACATTAAATTAGAAAATCAATGAAATTTGTTTAGTTCTAACGAGAACCGATACTTCTGAAACAAGAAATATATTTGCTATCTAAAAAAAATTCAAAAACCTTGGTGAGAACATGATTTGGAATTTCAAAAACCTTGGTGGTGTGATTTATGTAACAAAGACGACAAGTCCCCGCCTGTGTTAGCGGGTTGGAAAGTGCAGCTTCGCAATAATGGGGCTATTTTATTTTCGATTTGTCAAGGCCAACTTGTTGATCTACTTAACTACATTTGTCCATACGAGGGTGTTTAAAACTTATTCAAGCCCAACTTGGTTCAGATTACACAAGAACTCACCTGCAACTTCCCACTCGCTAAAGCCCATATTTTTCTTTTAAAGCATTTACAAGAGCAATTGAGCATATTTTATTACTCATGTTCGTAATAGTAGATACTAGGGGTGTAATTTAAACCGAACCGGTGAACCCGATTCGAAAAAGTGGATTTGACTCGGCTCGAACTTGTTATCGAGTTCGAGTTCGAGTTCGATCACGTTTTTGGATTCGATAAAAAACTCGAGTCGAGTTGAGTTTTTTTGAGCTCGATTTGATAAACTCGAACTCGACTCGGATCGTACTCAGACTCTATTATTTTTTTTTTTCAAAAATAGTCATGTATTTATTGTATCATTACTCAACTATTTATGAAAATTACTTTTTAAGCTTAACTTGATATTTTATTCATATATTATGTGCAATATTATATTATTAGTAAAGTTAGTGAAATTTCTGAATTAAATTTGTTCTAATATAATAATATGAGATATTTAATTATACATTTTTATAAATAGTTTATAATTTTTTATTGTAAAATTTAAATTGATAATTATATGCATTTTATTTATCTAAAATTTAATAATCTTTGAGTTACGATTTATAAAGTATTGCATGTTCTTATTAAATTATAATAATATTAAATTAATTATTTACATTCTTACATGCAGACTAATGCTTAGTAACTCAAATCAAAGATTTTTTACATGCACGACTTTAAAAATTCAATTAATATTATAAATTATTATTAAAATATCCAAATATATCTGATATCATGATTAGTCTATTACCACTTCGATTGCTATTTTGATCGATCCTTACTTGTTAGCGATCAAGTTTGATTTCTGAATTTTTACTACCATATATTTTGTTTTTATACAATTATAAACTATAACAGCATGATAGTAATATTATAGATTTGTTCTATACTTGCACGCAATATTTCTATTAAATTATAAGTAAAATTTATAAAACTACTAATGACTCTCGGTGTAGGGTGCCTATTTACCTATTTTGAAAAATAAAACACATATATGAGTTCACAGTCAAAAAATGTTTCACATTTCACATTTTATTATTCTTATTATATTCATTTACTACTTAAGATGCTTAGATAGTTAGATGTATAATCTGTAATAAAGATAAAATTTATCCTTAAATATATATAAATAGCATAAATTAAAAGATTATTTAAGTCATTGGAAAAATTGATTATCGAAATCGAAAATGTAAAATTCCGAAAATTTATTGTCATTTGAATTGGGGATTTTTTTTAATTAAACTTGAAAAGAAAATAAAATAAACAAATGACTTTCATGGAACTTAAGTCAAAACTCGAAAACTCGACAATAACTCGATAAACTCGAAAACTCGGTAAAAATTCGATAAACTTGAAAACTCGAAAGCTCGATAAAAGATCGAAAACTCGTTTTAAAACTCGATTAGCTCGTTAAAAACTCGATAAGCTCGAAATCTCAATAATAATAGCTCGAACTCGATTCGTATAGTAAACAAGTCGAGTTCGAACACAAATTTCAGGCTCGATAAATTTTAAGCTCGATTCAAAAAAAATTCGAACTCAAATTTGATAAGCATACTCGACTCGACTCGAATTACATCCCTAGTAGATGCCCTTGAAATCGAGAAAAAAAAAATTATTTGGAAAATGTTAAGTATGAAATACTCTTTTTCTTTAAGCTTGTTTAGGTGTTTAAATCTGTTAGATTTTGTAACTTGAATATATATGTTTGAATAAAAATAATGTGAAAATAAAATAAAACACAAACTCATTTTAAATTTAACATTTATTAGATCCGAAATATATTACAAATTGTCAACAAAAATTATGTTCTCAATTTCATTTTCTTCACAAAAATATTCTTGATTGTACAATAAAAATGTTGACAACTCAATTACATTCATTTCGATAACCACAGGTTTTTTGCTTTGCTTTATAATGAGGACCACGAACCAACTGAAATGACATGGAAGGAAGAATCACTTGTATTATCGTTCATTACACTCACCAAGAATGAACAAACGCATCTCATACCACATACTGTATCATCTTTTTCTTTGTAGCATCCATTTAAGATAAGATCTCCTGAATTAAAAAAATCTATAATATTCCATACGTTTTAAAATATGTAGGAATTTACAGTCTTAACATTTAAGATTCTTGGTATTTGAACTTGTGAAAATGGACCTGTAATAGATGATTAGATGTATGTATTCTTGCACTAGCACATTGAGTTCAATCTACACCCAATGTTTTAAAATCGGTAGGATTTTCAAAAATTGTCGATAAATTATTAAAAAATATTTGATTGATTTTATTTTAAAAAATCCGATTTATTATTATGTAATATTTTAAATGGTATATTATATTATGAAAATTAACAAATTTGACACATAATTTGCTTTGTTAAGGAAATGTGAACAATAGTTTTGGGACAAGCAAATATGAAATTGTGGCCAATATTAGAGGGATGGATGGAGTAAAATTTATCAGATTTTTTGGTCCGATTTGTTATTTCAATAAATTCCAATTTACCAACTATTAGATACGTAAATCGATTTGTCCCGATTTTCGAAATCTATAACCATGTCTCCACCTTTAAGTCTTTTTGAGTTAAATGAGTAAATTAAGAAATTATTTGAATTCAATGTCCATGGAACTTGCAAAACAGCAAAAGGGTACAACTTTATATTGAAGATAAAATGAGTGCCACAAATGAACAAACAGATGTCAGAAGAACGTGCCAATTACAATTTGAGTAGTATTAGGGATCTCGAATTCCCAAAAATAATTCCCAAATGATGTGATATTGGTGATTTGTCAATATGATTTATTTTAATTGGTATGATGATTGATGTGAATCCAAAAGGTCCCATCGTAATGATAGATGCCATTTGAGAAATTTTTTGGGATTGGAAACTCTAGCATTTTCCTTACGATTTCCTCCATTAAAAGAAAATGACAGCTAACAGCCTAATATCACCGTTTTATCGCTAGAGCTAGCCACTGAATCGAAATCGAAAAGATTACTAAAATCTGATTCTACGAGATTACAGTAAGCTATAAAAATTTTATACTCAATTTTAAAAAGGAAAATTGGATTTGTATTCGAACTGCAGATGTTTAAATAAAAAACTCTCATACCATGTTAAATCATTAATTCCGTTAAAATGTAGAGAAATACTAGAATTCTCGAAAACGTTCCCTAAACCGTTCCCGAATGTGAGGATTGATTATCTTTTCATTGATGAAATGGATCTCTTGTGTGATAATAAAATCAGGTCACGTGGTATTTGAAATTTTTTTTGGAACCCTTTGGAAATACGTAGTACTCCATGTTTGTTTCAGGGGATTATAATCCTTGGAAAATTACACTATTTTTCTTAAATTTAAAGGATTATAATCCCATAGAAGTATATTGCTATCATCTTTTTGATTCATTTCTATGGGATTATAATACCTTCTTTCACAAGGTATTATAATCCCATGGGAGTGAACTAAAACAATGATCAAAATGTGAATTCATAGGATTATAATCCCTTACATTTGGGATTTATAAGGTAATAATTTGGGAATTATAATCCCTTGAAACAAACATGGCCAAAATGTATTATATCATGTTTGCGTGCTATAAACGTTTGGAACTTGAAGGCATGCTCATAGATACATAATTACATATTGACGTTTGAAGGAAGAAATCCTTATTTAAGTTAAAGGACAGATGGTTGAACCAAAATCAAGCAACCAAATGTTAATGCTCAGATAAAAGACTGAGATTCGACATTAAACACCAAACCACCTTCTTGATTTATGAACAATCGTTCGAGTACAAATATTCGATTTAAAACTTAACACGACAAAGAAAAACTAAAAATTGTGAAGGAAACAAAATATGATCACACACCATTTGGAAACTCAAAATACAGCATACACATATATAAATTACATATATCTACAATTCCATGGCCTTTCTTCCTCTAATTAACTTCACAATTATGCTCCAATTGACATCTTAATCTCTTGATCATGGGTGCGAAACATGCAATTAATAGATTATCCGCCCTTTCCGTTAAACTTAATTGATTAAGCTTAAGCATTGCTCCTAAAGGATCCAAGAGCCTTGATAGCTGCTGCTCTGAGGATGTACTGGTGGTAGAATGCAGCTATGGCAGCGCCAATGAAAGGTCCAACCCAGAATATCCACTGCACACAAACAAAAAATTACCGAAAATTTAATTACCAATAATGTTTTATGCAATTTGAACTCAAAACTGAAATATCATATATACTAGAATGTACGGTTACCTGATCATCCCAGGCCTTTTCTTTGTTATAAATCACTGCAGCTCCAAAACTCCTAGCAGGGTTGATACCGGTTCCAGTAATAGGGATTGTGGCCAAGTGAACCATGAACACCGCAAATCCGATGGGAAGGGGTGCCAAAACCTAAACAAAATATGCAACAGGTTGAGTATTCGAGTTTCAGCAGGCACGACCCTGCTATCATTTAAATTTCTGTAATTGACCAACTATGTGCACTATAAGGTAAAGATTACATACAGGAACATGTGAATCTCTAGCATTTCTCTTAGGATCAGTGGCTGAGAAAACTGTATACACAAGAACAAAAGTGCCAATAATTTCGGCACCCAAGCCAGTGCCTTTGTTGTAACCATCAGCCAGCTCGTTGGCTCCACCACCATATCTGTTATAGTATGACTTTTGGAAGGCCTTCACCAAACCTACCCCACAGATTGCACCCAAACACTGTGCTACCATATACATCACTGCCCTTATTAGTGATACTTTTCTTGCCAGGAACAACCCGAATGTCACCGCTGGGTTTATGTGTCCTCCTGCATCATTAGTTCCAAATTAGCTCTGTTTCGTTTAACAGAAAATTAGTTTCATTCTGTTAACAGTAAGATCATCTTTATATCAATAATTTATAATATAATATTACTACAAAAAAACATGCCATATCTGACCCAACCAATTCCATGAAATAATCATAGAGTGATTTCGTAAATTTAAATACTCAGGCTATACTACGAATGATATATTATTTTTACAAAATAAGAAGTGTTCGTTTCCAACCCAATCAGTTCCATACAACGATTTCGTAAATTTAAATACAAAGTGTTCTCGAATTCTTGGTAATGCTATACTTTGAATGATATATGGTCATGCTATGCTACGATTGATATATTTATTTGTACAAAATATTACAAAATAAGAAGTGTTCGTTTCCAACCCAATCAGTTCCATAAAATAATCATACAACGATTTCGTAAATTTAAATTCTCAGGCTATATTACGAATGATATATTAATTTTACAAAATAAGAAGTGTTCTCGAATTCTTGGTAATGCTCTACTTTGAATGATATATGGTCATGCTATGCTACGATTGATATATTTATTTGTACAAAATAAGAAGTGTTCTCGAATTCTCGGTACATGTTGCGTCATGCGTATACATAACTTGTAACTACTCCTACACAAGTGCGCCTTTTTAAGCCTTAACAAAGCAAAAAGTATTAAACACATATACAGGACAGAATCACTTAAAATATTGCAAATCTAACGCTATAGTGCATCTATATAAAAAGAAAATAAAATATGCGTACCACACAAAGTAAAAGTAGTAAGTAGATAGAATAACAAGTGAGGTACTCACCGGAGATACCGGCAGTGCAGTAAACAAGGACAAAGATCATGCCACCAAAGGCCCATGCTATACCAAGAAGCCCAACACCACCACACTGATCAGTAGCAGACTGGCTTTTGTAACCAATAACAGTCAAAACAGTGATGTACAAGAACAAAAGAGTAGCTATAAACTCAGCTATCAAAGCCCTGTAAAATGACCATTTGGTTAGCTCATGAGCCCCAATGAACGCAGCTGGTGGGGGATCATGGTAGTCCTTTGATGAGAACCCGCTTTGCTCAGCCACTTCTCCGTCCTTTCCCATGTCTAATATTTATGTGTGTGTAACTGTGTAAGTGCTGGCTAGAGAAAAAGAGATGAATGAGAAGAAGAGAGAATGTTGGGTATTTATGGAGTGGGAGAGAGATTGGTCTAGAGAAGTGGAGAGAGAGAGAGAGAGGGGGGGGGGGGGGGGGGGGGGGTGGGGGAGAGGAGGTGCAGCTGGTTTGGTAATATGATGTGATGATTGATTAAGACTTAAGAGTGGAGGAATAATGTAGAAATTATTAAAAGCTAACGTATGTATGTTTATTTTTATGCCGCCCACTAATTATAACAAGAATCCAATTTTCGTTAGCTTAGCTTGCATGGTCCCTAGTTCATGTCCCTAGCCATCATTTCATAACGGCTTCTCTCTTTTCTTTCCTCCACATTTTTCTACCACTTCTTGTATATAGTGTCTTATCTTCAATTGTCTATGTGTTTTTGTATGTCTTATTATTATTATTATTTTCTTTTTATTATTATATTTTTTGATAACTACAGTTTCAGTTATTCGAATCATACGAAATTACCATATATTAAAAGAAAACATGTAAAACATGTAAACTATTCGAAAACACTTACTTGTGGTCAAGACCAAGAGCACCCTGCGAGGCTATTGCTGTTGATTATGTTGTTTGTATCTCGATTCTCGCTATCATCATTCTATATAAAATACATGCACACTTTCTTTTGCTGAACCACATATACCTACGCACTCGAGTCCTTGACTGATTATGACTACCACTTGCCCGATAACCTTTACTTTCGATCGATGAAATACTTCCTCCGTTTCAATCTATTAATTTCTTAATTTTTTTGCACAAACTTTAAGGTGTTTTGATTATATAATTAAAAATGTTTTTTTTAACTTTTTTCTGAATAAAAATATAAAATAAATAATTAAAAATAACATTTTTAATTATGTGATCACACTACCTTAAAGTTTGTGCCAAATAATAACCAAGCAGATATTCAAAAACAAGGAAAGTACTACTTTGTGGAGTTCAACGACACCCAAACTTCCAGTGAAATCGAACCCTCAACCTCCTTATTACAGGATATCCACTCCATCAATGGGTGGGGGATGATTTTTAATATATTTAAATTTGGTTTGATAATAGTTAACTCGAATTTGAACTATTCCAATATTATATTGAGTTGAACTCGAACTTCAAATTACTTGAGTCATACATTTTAAGAGCCTGATCATTTTTTTTTTTAATTTTTACAATATTATAATTGATTTTTCTAATGTGCACCCATATGCACACAATAAAAGTTTAGTTGACATTTTTTAATTAGTTTATTTACATTAATAATAATGGACTATATGTACAAAAATCTCATCCAAATAAAATTTGTCAACTCATAAAAAAATAGTTGTTACACTACATTGATCCTATTATAAATATATTTGTATAAAAATATTCAATATCATATATTTAATCGAGTCAAGCTCGGATTAAACGGATCATATTTAAGCTTTTATCAATATTCTTTGAAATTGATTTTGATTTTTTGAACCAAATTTGAATACATATCAATTTTTTTACGAGTTAAAAATCGAAATTAAAATGAAGAACTTGATCAAACTCGAATTCTAACAATTTTATCAAACTCAAACTCGAATTCAAGCCTGACATGACAGTATTCGACTAGCTCGGCTCGAGTATTCCTTACTCCAGTTTATATATTTTCTTGGCGTATTTGTACAATTAAACCATTTGGTTAATTTTTTTTGAATATTTTGATTTATAACCTTTTCACAATGAATATCTGTGACAAATCTCGTGAACGTCGACTAGAGGTAAGCTCAACCAACTGAGCTACCTAAACTTGCTAAAAATATAACATTTATTTGCAGGCTAAAAATATATAACATTTATAACATTCAATAGCACATACAAATATATGACATTTATTTATAAATTGATTAGACTAAAAATATATAACATTTATTTGCGCTAGAAGTAATATGAGATTTTGATATTGCACTTTAAAATAATCAATATACAAAATTTAATCCCTCAATTTTTATACACATACAAACTTTAAATGTAATATTCACTTTATTTTTTGTGTCGACAAATCAAAAATTTGATGAAATTGCGGCAAAAACTTTCAATAGCACAACGAAAATTATCTGTAGAAGAAGAAGAAGAAGTAGCTACATAAAAGGTCCAATAGAATTTTCCTTAGAGTAAAAAGCACTTCGTGTACCTCAATTTATACGAAATCTGCACTTGGGATACTATAGTTCAAAAACCCCTATTTGTAATACGGCTCTTTCAAACTTTTTGCAAAGTGTGTACTTCCGTCAGTTTGCCTCTAACGTCGTTACTTTGGCGAGGGCATTTTGGTCATTTCAGATATAAACGTTTTTTACTCGCTATTTAACACCATATGCAGCCCCAAACATACCTCCATTCACCTCAAATCAACAAAACCTAATTTCTCAAACCTCAAATCAGTGAACACAGGTCCCATGGCTTCTAGGCGCACAGATGAAGAAATGGATGCGATTCTGGATCTTGCTTGCTTCTGTGATCAAATGAGCGTGATGAAGACAACGTGGTTTGGCCCAAATGCAGGTAGGAGGTTTCGATGTTGCTGTAACAATCGTTGTGGGTATCATGTGTGGGTCGATGAAGAACCGCTAGGACCCCGTACTCTAGAGATCATCAAGGAGCTGCAGGAAAGAGCTTTGGACAGGGAGAAGAAGTTAAGGGCCAAGATAGTTCGTTATTCAGAAAAACATGAGGCTGATATGGAAATGGTGAAGAAGAGGAATCAGGCTACGGTTACTGGAATGTTCGTGCTTGTGTCGTTGATGGTGAGTTTGGCTGTTACCACAATGAATCAAGACCCAGTTGGTGATGACTTTGAGGACTACGATGAGCTTGATGATTGAAGAATGAGTGTCAAGACCCAGCTGGAATGTTCCACTTAGTGTTCTATCTGGTGTTGGTGTTTTATCTGGTGTTGGGTCTGTTTGTTCAGCTTGTTAGTGGTAGTTTGTTTAGAGTCTGGTGTTGGTTTAGAGTCTGGTGTTGGTTAGTTTGTTCAGCTTGTTAGTGGTAGTGGTAGCTAGTTTGTTCAAGCTTTGCAGTTGTAGTTGTCTGTTGTTTAGGGTTAGTTGTCTTGCAGGTGTTGGTTTGATCGTTTGATCGTTGTAATAGGCCCTGTGTTTACGTTTTAATGTAATGCCAACTAAGTGTTATGTGTTATTCTGTTTAGCAATACGGCTTGTCAATATTCTTCCCGGTAGATTCGACCAAATATCAAAGAATCTAAGACAAAAGAATGTAATAATCTAAGCTTTAACATTGACACAAGTTGTAATAATCTAATAATCAAAGAAAGATCAAATAAGAAGAGAAATACATTAATTTGAGACACGTTTTAACATTGACAAAAGTTCTACGAAGTTTTCATTGAACTACCAACATTCATAGTACCAAAGTTTCAAAGCACAAAAGTAGTACTAGGCACCATTAGTTCGAGACAACATTCACAAAAGTAGTGCCAACATTAATTCGAGACAACATTCACAAAAGTAGTACTAGGCACCATCGAATCTAAATCTTCCAAGTTGGGTTGTTTCTGAGCTTAGCTTGCATTTCTCTTCTTTTTGCCTCAATATTTCCCATAGTTGTTGTGGTCACCTTGTCTCCTTTGTTGAATGGTTGTTGTGGCTGAATTCCAAGAGGGGTGTTGTTCACTTTTGGTTGAGGTTTCTTCTTCTTCAATACCCCTCCTTGACTACCCTCGTTTGGCATTTTCTGACCTCCACTACCTTCAGGCATTCTCTTTGTAGGAGTTACATGTACATCACCATGCTCAGCCTGTGCACTACCACTCTTAGCAGTCTGGTCAACATGTTCACTTGATGTTCCACCACTTTGCACTACCTCAGGTTGTTTTGTGCATGTCGACTTCTTTGAGCTTTTAGTTCTTGTTTTCAGTTGCTTTTCACATCCATTTGCTCTATCTGCTGCCTGTTTGACAAAAAACCAACATCAATAGTTGCAGTATTACCATTGAAAAACAAGGGGAAAATAAAGTACATTGGCTTACTCTTGCTGGACAAGTCCTTATATTATGACTAATCTCAGTACAGTAGTTGCATTTGATCTTAGTGTTCCTTCTTTTCATTTTGATTGCATTTGGATCAATTACATCAGTAGCCTTGTTCCTCTTCTTCTTAGGTCTACCTGGCTGGACCTTAATCTCAGGTGGCAATGGTTGTGGAAATCCTGTCTCCTCCCATTCTGTTTCCCCACAAATAGGCTCTACTATGTTCGAATAGCACTCTAGGAACATGTCCTTGCTGTATGACATATGGATGAAAGGCTCGAATGATTTCTTGCTCCATGCTATACAAGCACAGGCATGGTAACAAGGAATTCCTGACACCTCCCACTTCTTGCATGCACATTTCTGTGCTTCCAAATCCACAACCATCTCATATCCACCTGCAGTCATGGTTACCAAATACCTAGCACCTCCACTCCACACCACATGACAGCCTCTACTCTGGTCAATTGCCCTAGACATATACCTCAAATAGTTAGTATGATTTAAAAGGTCCTTACAGAATGTAGATGCATTTCACTTACTTGTTAAGCCTCCTCATAGCATTAGGGCATATGGGATTTAGTTCATAGCTATTGAGCATCTTGTCTCTCCTCTTTTGTACCCTCACCATAACATCAGTGTGAATTGCTTTTAGCATGGAAACAATTGGAAGATCTCTATACTTCCTTATGGCACTGTTAAAAACTTCACAATGATTATTAACAAAAATGTCACTCTTGCATAGCATTCTAAATGCACTCCTAGACCACTGGCTTCTAGGCTTCTCCATCAACCAATCATAACATTTCTTTGACAACTGTTAAAGAAATGCCACAATATTAACATGGAAGCAAAGCTACTTTTGTATTTGAGGCATACCTCCACAAAGTATGAACAGGGCAGAGAAATATACCTTTTTCAGCTCCTCCATATGCTTGTTGAATGTGTAGTCAGTAGTTGCCCTAGCTGCCAACCACAAACACATCCTAACACCAATGCCTTTATGGTCCTTCCACATGTTCATGTATAAATGCATGACACAAAACCTGTGTTCTGCATTTGGGAATATGGACTCTAATGCATTTATTAGGCCCTGTGAAAAAAGCACATGCCATTTATTAACCTAAATATGACAATAACATAATAAATGAAAATAGGTTATTGGGCATTAAGAAGGTACCTTTTGCCTGTCACTTATAAATGTGAAGGCCCCATCATTTTGAACTCCTAAATCTTGCTTCACATTTAGTAAAAACCACTCCCAACTGTCATTATTCTCAGTTTCAACCACAGCCCATGCCAAGGGATACATGCCATCATTGGCATCTGTAGCCACTGCAGCAAGTAATTGACCACCAAATGGGCCCTTAAGATGGCATCCATCAAGGCCAAGCAAAGGCCTGCAACCTCTTTTAAAACCAGTTTTCAAAGGACCAAGACAAATATAAAACCTTTTAAATCTCTTCCTTCCACCTTCAAATTCTTGATCTTCAGTCATTAGTTTAATTGTGCTCTCAGGCATCACCTTCAACAACTGATTCCCATAGTCCCACAATCTAGCATATTGGTCACTATGTTTGCCATTTATTTTCTCCAAAGCCTTCTTCTTTGCCCTCCCAATTGCATGGATACTAACATGACAGTGCCAGTCATTAACAACCTTCTTAAAAAATGATGACAGTGGCCATGTTGGATTCATTCTGATCTCATCTTCATACTCCTCAGCTATCCATCTTGAATTAATCTGCTTCTGATGAAATGTTGTAGTGCACGTATGCTTGGGATTGTAAACCTTGATCTGGTAGTTATCAGTATCCCTCATCTTAGATGCATATATCTTCCACTCACAGGGTCGTTCACAAATAAACTTCACTCTACTTCCATAATTCCTGCATTGCTTAATAGGTCTCCTCTCCAAAATAGCTTGTTTTTTAACTGCAGCTCTAAAAACTTTGGACGATGCAAACAACATGGTCAGCTGGAACTTAGGGTTCTTCATCTCTGTCTTATGATTGAAAATTGGAAAAGATAAGTCCTCTTCATCAGAAGAGTTGCAGGCCATCCTTTCCTCATCACTTGAGGCATAGTGAGTAGAAACATCACTGATATCACCTCCTTCATCTGCACTGTCTCTATCATCTTCAACATCATTATCCATTTGAATTGGTTCCTCTGCTGGAACCTTACTCTTACATTTACCTTGGACTGTAGCCTTGTCTTTACCTTTCTCTTTAGCCCTTTCTTTGCTCTTTTCAAGTCTCTCTTTGCTCTTCTGAACCCTCTCACTTTTATGGTTACAAACCTCATCATCAGTGCTGTCCATGTTTGACCCATCTGAGTAGAAACTGCAATCATCATCACTCAAAACATCCTTGTCTGGATTGTAATCCTCATCACTTCCATCACTTTGGCCATCACCCCCCATGTCATCATGAACCACACTTCCAAATCTGTTATTCAGCTGCTCTTCAACCTCTTTTTCAAACTGATCTGTACTAGGATCAACATATTCAATATGTGGGTCTTGTGAAGGGGCAAACTCTTGAGTTGGATTACCATCAACATCAATAGCAGAAATAGGGGTTGTTGTGACAGAGAAAACATATATGATTCTTGAAGATGGAAGCAATTCACACATTTCCATTACATCAGAGTCTGAGTCCAAATTGTGCAACCCCCTAAGTATATCACTTTCTGGCCACTTATAGAAGAAGGTATGTGCACCCAGACAAGCACATTCCTTACACATGTTAGCCAACTCTATCAAGCTCATGGTATCAGGATCACACAAATCAATATAGTCAAAAGTTCCCCCAACATATTCAGTATTATTCTCATTAAAGTGTCCCCCCGTATGTAATTTAATAGTGAAAAGACCTTCATCTGCTGCCAAGAAATGCCAAAAAAACAGAAAAATTACAAAATGGGCAATGAAAGAGCAGCAAAGGCGCGTAACCCTAACCCCAGTAAAAAACATGCTTTAAACACAAGGGACCACATAAACACAAAGCAGTCGAGAACATGGGAGCAACTATAGCATGATAAACGACAATAATCACTTTACATAACCCTAAACTATAAAATGAATCAGTGCATATATATACTTAAAGGCCCAATTGAACATTTGTACATAACCCTAAACCTAGTACATAAACCCTAAACCTAGTACATAAACCATAAACAAGAGTTCCAGACAAACTTACCTCGATAAGGAGGACATTCGTTAGGACTGTATACGCCTTTATCTGTAGGATCTCGTCGAAACCAAGCCATCACAGTGCAAACTCAAGATCGATTTTGCAAGAATATTGATCGACTCTGAAATGGGATTAATGATAGAGAGGATATTTGGGGGTAAATACTATATAGAATAGGGATAAAAAAACGTTTATAGCTTAAGGACCAAAATGCCCTCGCCAAAGTAACGACGTTACAGGCAAACTAACGGAAGTACACACTTTGCAAAAAGTTTGAAAGAGCCGTATTACAAATAGGGGTTTTTGAACTATAGTATCCC
Organism: Saposhnikovia divaricata; assembly: GCA_036435485.1. NCBI lineage: Eukaryota > Viridiplantae > Streptophyta > Magnoliopsida > Apiales > Apiaceae > Saposhnikovia > Saposhnikovia divaricata. The sequence goes on along the minus strand of CM071595.1, from coordinate 58,284,790 downwards.
AAGTGCAGATTTCGTATAAATTGAAGTACACGAAGTGCTTTTTACTCTTTTCCTTATCAATGATACTTTTGATTAATTAGGTAACTAAAGTCAACAACTTTAATTAAATTATATAAGTTTCTTAGTTAACAAAATACTTAATAGACTAATACAGGAGACAAAAAATGCATTTTAATAAGTGATGAACGTTGTCACTAAGCACAGAAGGAAAAGTTAAAAAAACAAATAGCTGCTAAATATTTAATATTATCACTGTGATAATTCAAAGACAAAGCTATCACAATTATTAACTTAATACAGTATAAAATAGTGCCTCACTGTTGTCATTATGTTAGATGATTAGAGAAGTTTCACAGAAGGAATTTGACAGATAAATTCATCTGGATACATCTTACATCTTACAGAAAGAGATTATTATTATTCATGCACATGTATAATAATATGATAAGTATGAAACATTTGAAACATACATACACATTTTCTCTGTCACTGTATATTTACTTATATTTTTATAGTTGGGGATAGGTTAAATAATTAAGAAGATTCTTAAAAAGATTGAGAACAGAAATTATTGTTAATTTATTATAAATATATAATCGAAAATGACAATAAATTACATCTACGGTCAGAACATGCAGGGATATATAAATAAAATTTTCTTCTTACATACACATGTTTAATTTGCTTATCTTTTTATTGGTTGGTCGCCTTTTACAATAAGATTGTAAATTGATCATTGATACCTTCTTGGCCCTAATGTTTAGATAAGCAGGTGACTTATTCGCACTTGGCGTGGTAGATAAATTTTTATTAAATATGTTTTTACTATTTAAAAAAAATTGTGCTATTTGAATAATTTTCTCAAAGATAGGTAGTGCTGCACAATGGTTCAAAATCAGATCCGACCGGACCGAATCGACCCGCACCGGACCAAGAATCGAATTTTATTGAATTCATGGACCGGGGACCGGACCAATTATAAACGGTCTTGGGATCGGACCAGACCGGACCGAAAAAACCCGGACCGGACCGAAACCGGACCGGTATGGACCGGTTAGTTAATATTTTATAAAAAAAAATAATTTTTATAATTTAATTTTCATTCTTTGTTGATATTTAAATTACTTTGTAAGTTAATTTAAGTTTAAAAATAAGTGAATGTCATATTATTTGTAAAGTAACATTAATTTGTAAACGTAATTATAAATTATATATAGTATGAAATATGAAATTTAATCATTTATATTATAGTGTTTATATATACTATTTCATAAATTTATTATTTACCAATTTGGATCACTAAAATATGTTATATGTTAATATTTAATCATTAAACTATATAATTTAAAAGACAAAATAGTGTAAAATTAACTATATACATAAAATTCGGTCCGATCCGATCCGGACCAGGTGTTTTCAGGGTTTGGACCGGACCGGATCGAAGATCAGATTTTTTTTGATTTTTTGGATCGGGAACCGGTCCGGACCGGTTATATTCGGTATGGTCCGGTCCTCGGACCGATAGACCCGGTTCGGTCTAATTTACCGGTCCAGACCGGAAAGTTGTGAAGTCCTAGGGGTGATTCTAATAATCGAGGGATCTTAGACGAATGATAAGGTCCTAAATTTTTTTTTTCAAACAAAATATACACTTAAAATTTACTAATAAAACAAATGATGACATATTATGTAAAATAATTTCATAATTTTATTTAAATATAACACGTCTTGTATTTTCGGATGTAAAAGTATCAATCAAATTTGCGTGAGACATGGTTAATCAGCTTTAGTTTTGAAAAATTTCGTTCCGCAATAACAAAAATAACAAGTATGATTAAAAGAATTCTAAACCATCCAAGCATTTAGATAACTATCTTTCATCTCTTTTATGTAACTCAACACATTTATTGCTCTCCTGGTAGCTTCTCACAATTTTCGACTCAAAATATACAAATTTTCATACAAATATACCTACAATACCTCCAAAATTTGGATACAGTACTTTGATTTTGGAAACCTAGGCACAAGCCGACTTTACCTATAACTAGGGCCTCCATGTTCAAAGAATTGATTCAAAAAAATTTATATAAATCATTATTTGAAAGAATGTTTTCATTATATATTTAAAATTTTAATAATTTTAAGAAAATTATAAACAAGAAAGATCGTAATTACAATATCTACGTAAACTTTATGATCAATAATATAATTGAGAAATTATATGACTCAAATATTTTGTAATCTCTTACTTGTTACCTGTATTTACTAATTAGGCATAATACTATTACCCATTTTTACTAATTAAGAAATTGAACCCATAAACGGAAAAAGGATGGAAAAATGAGGAAGAAATAAATGTAGTAATAATCATTGTTATGACTAAAGTAAGGGTGGAAAAATGAGGATGAAACAAATGTAGTAATAGTCATTGCTATGACTCAAAAAACATGAAAAACATATGCTTGCAGATTTGTTCATAAATCAAATTGGAATGTAATTATTGAAATAACTGTTGGAGATATGCAAGCATGATAATTTATATGTTATTTTATATCTTCATAAATTTAGGAACTTTTTCTTGCATTATATTAATTAATCTACGTACCGAAATTGATAACATTCGAAATTATGCATAGATTATGCAGGATTATATACGAAAGATCCTATTTTGACTCTCTCTTTATCTCGAAAATATTCAGCCATAGTGAGGGCAATTAAACCATTAAATATACCTAATTAACATTTTTTAAAGCCGATGCCACTTTCATAACACACATGCTCAGTGCTTAAAAATAATTAAATAATGTTTTTTTAAAATTGACGTGCCTTTTATAACACACTTGCTCAATATTCAGCAATAATGTGAGAATTTATTTAGTTAAAATACTAATTTATTTTGGGACAAATATTAGAATTATGAATATAAAATTGTTTTTTAATCGAATTAATCGATCAAGAAAAGGGTCGAGGTTCAAGTTAACCAATTTTATAACACCACATGTGTAATTTGTTCATGTGCAAAAGTATAATCTACCGATATTACTTGTTTGCAAATTGTAGATGTTAATCGAAAAGTCAATATATTTTCATAACTTATCGTAATTCGTTCATGATCACTAAAAAAGAATTTTTCGAATTTTTAACGTCGTGTGTCCTAAAATTGCCCAAACTGAAATTGCATTGATTTTGATTCAAAAAATTGATACAATAAAAATAATTTAAAGTCGTCATTTTACCTAAAAATAATCTTATATTATACCAGTAATTGCAATTTTATATTAAATAATATTTATGATGTTCAAATAAAGTTTTCTAAGCTTTTATATAAATAAAATAGATTTATGAGGTATTTAATATAATTAATGACTAATTAAGATGTTAAAAAATGCAAAAGAAAATTTTTAAACAAAAAATTGAAAAATTGGAAAATTTAAGAAATATGTCTTCAATGCTTTTGGGGACTTTCCGATCTCAAATATACCTAATTAACATTTTTTAAAGCCGATGCCACTTTCATAACACACATGCTCAGTGCTTAAAAATAATTAAATAATGTTTTTTAAAATCGACGTGCCTTTTATAACACACTTGCTCAATATTCAGCAATAATGTGAGAATTTATTTAGTTAAAATACTAATTTATTTTGAGACAAATATTAGAATTATGAATATAAAATTGTTTTTTAATCGAATTAATCGATCAAGAAAAGGGTCGAGGTTCAATTTAACCAAGTTTATAACACCACATGTGTAATTTGTTCATGTGCAAAAGTATAATCTACCGATATTACTTGTTTGCAAATTGTAGATGTTAATCGAAAAGTCAATATATTTTCATAACTTATCGTAATTCGTTCATGATCACTAAAAAAGAATTTTTCGAATTTTTAACGTCGTGTGTCCTAAAATTGCCCAAACTGAAATTGCATTGATTTTGATTCAAAAAATTGACACAATACAAATAATTTAAAGTCGTCATTTTACCTAAAAATAATCTTATATTATATCAGTAATTGCAATTTTATATTAAATAATATTTATGATGTTCAAATAAAGTTTTCTAAGATTTTATATAAATAAAATAGATTTATGAGGTATTTAATAGATATAATTAATGACTAATTAAGATGTTAAAAAATGCAAAAGAAATTTTTTAAACAAAAAATTGATAAATTGGAAAATTTAAGAAATATGTCTTCAATGCTTTTGGGGACTTTCGGATCTCCTATCATTGTAATATACTAGCTTATAACCCGTGCGATGAATGGGTTTCTTTTAATATGTTGTAAATTTTATTTTATGCTATAATTATGTTTTTATATTATCATTATTTTGTAAAAATTATTTTAATATTTTTTAATATAAATTTAGATAATGATATGCATGATTTACAATTTATATTATAGAATTTTAAGTTAAATACGTCCTTGACGGGATTCGAAACTTGAATTTCTAGTAAAGTACTTTAATCATAAAATATACCTTATAATTACATCTAACGGTTTTTATTAATTACTAAAAATCTAACAGTAAAATGATGTAATATTTTTGGATATACATTAATGATTGCAAAATTATGTGGTTTAAAACTTATATATTGAAATTAAAAAAAAAATGTCGTTGACAGAATTCGAGCCTTAAAATTTGCAAATTTATGTGGTTTAAAACTTATATTATAAATTTTTTTTTAAAAAATATGTCGTTGAGAGAATTTGAACCTTGAAATTTTAGTAAATTAATTTAAACATATAATATATCTAATCATTAGATCTAACGATTCTGAATTTTTACTAAAAATCTAACGGTCATTATTCTTTGTATACAAATTTCTATTATATTTTGTTAATGATTAGACGATATTGTGTTATATTTTTTGGTATATATTAATTATTGTAAGATTATATTTTAAATTAGAAGTTAACGTGTTTTATTTAGAAAGAAATATTATTGATTGGAAGATACGATATTTTAGATGTTTATAAAATGTTATATCATCAATCAATTAAAAGTAAACCTCTCTTTTAATTAATAAAAGGCAATCGGCTAATTATTACTAATTATATTATTTTACTGTTTATTTTAATAATCAGGATGACAGTGCTGAAAATCGAACCGACAAACTTTCAATGCTCGTGCGATGCGCGGATTTCTTTTATTATGTAATAAATTTTATTTAATCTTACAATTACGTTTTTATATAATAAATATTTTTAATATTTTTTAATTTTAATTTAATGTAATTTAATATACTCATGTTTACGGATTGTACTAATGTTTCTCTATTATAAACAACGTATACGGATTTTTAATATATTTTATTAATATTTAAAAAATATGATGTGATATTTTCGGGTATATATTAATGATTATAAGATTAGTTTTAAATCAAAATGGTAACATGTTTTAATTAGAAAGAAAATATTAATGATTGAAAGATATGATACATTTTTTAGGTGTTTATAAAAGGCAATATATTCAACTAAAAGTAAATGTTAAAAGGGCAATCGGTTAATTACCATTAATTATATTATGTTATTATTTATTTTAATAAATAGGATAACCAAACCGAAAACCAAAACTTTCAATATTTCGGCTTTAATATAATAGTATGGATAGCGATGCACGGGTTTCTTTTATTATGTTAATTTTTTTATTTAATATTACAATTATGTTTTTATATAATAATTATTTTTAATGTTTTTTTCAGTTTTAATTTAATATACTCTTGTTTACGTATTATACCAATATTTCCCTATTATAAACAATGTATATGGATTTTTAATATATTTTATTAACAATTAAAAAATATGGTGTGATATTACCGGTATATATTAATGATTATAAGATTAGTTTCAAATCAAAATGGTAACATATTTTAATTAGAAATAAAATATTAATGATTGAAAGATATGATACGATTGATTTTTTGGGTGTTTATAAAAGGCAATATATTCAACTAAAAGTAAATGTGAAAAGGGCAATCAGTTAATTATCATTAATTATATTATGTTATTATAAGCAATGTATATGGATTTTTATTATATTTTATTTATAATTAAAAAACATGGTGTGATATTTTCGGGTATATATTAATGATTATAAGATTAGTTTTAAATCAAAATGGTAACATGTTTTAATTAGAAAGAAAATATTAATGAGTGAAAGATATGATACGATTGATTTTTTAGGTGTTTATAAAAGGTAATATATTCAACTAAAAGTAAATCATTAATTATATTATGTTATTATGTATTTTAATAAATAAGATAACCAAACCGAGTACCAAAACTTTGATTTTAATAAATAGGATAACCAAACCGAAAACAAAAACTTTCAATGTTTCGATTTTAATATAATAGTATAGATATAAATAGATTTTTTAATAGAAAACCCACTAATGTTTAGATAAAATTTTAATAGAAAATTGAATTTATTTTTTAACAAAATGGCATTAAGAGTTAGTAAGATTGGGAATTTGAATTGATGTGATTTATATGAGAACGCGTGGATCCATCTTATTAATTATTATATTTATCATTCTATATATATATATATATATATATATATATATATATATATATATATATATAATACCACCAAGTGATTTTATTGAACAAATTTAATTATAAATATCCTCATTAATATCTATATAATATATTTATTTTATCTAATTAATACTTTACTTATTATCAATGAAATATTTTTTCAATCTAATTAATACTTTCATTAATATCTATAAATATTTATTTTACCTATCTCTCACATTAATATCTATTAATAGTTATATTAATACTAATTTATACCAACATCTATTAGTAATATCTAACTTTTAATTATATAAGAATAAATTTTAATTGATCATTAATATACAAAAGATATTAGTTTAATCAATGTCTCTCCATTATTATTTAAGAGTAAATAGCACTTTGTATCCCTTATCTTTAATCGCATCCCTCAACTTTAGATTTCACTTCTTACTCCATCCCTTTAATCATTTTTCGTCCAAAATAACTGTTACCATTAATATGTAAAGGGGTAAACTAGGAATGAATGTTTCAAGTTTATGTTATTACGAAATGCACCCGGTAGTTTTCTTACTGTGACAAAAGACATCCTAAGAGCAATTTTACTTTTATAAAATGAATACATTTATACTATTATATTAAAGCCGAAACATTGAAATTTTTTGTTTTCTTCATATAATAAACAAAAGAATAAAATGATATAATTAATGATAACTAATCGTTGGCCTTTTTAATTAAAATACATTACCTTTTATTTAAAACACATTACTTTTTAAGCTAGCATCCATAAAATGTGTTTTATAAAAAGAATTTTATTTAGTGTGTATAATGTTTTGTAGATTAATTTTAATAGACATGTAATGTAATTATTAAATATTAAATAAAATTTTCTTTTCAATGAATGATTGGATTAATTTGTTAATTTTTGAATTAAATAAAATTATCATAAAATCTAAAATTCCATAATGAATCTATAAAACATAATAAAATATGCTTATAGCTATCGATTATAAAATATTATTTATTTTTCTAGATAAGTATCAAAGAAATAAAAGATTAACTAAAGGCATATTATCGCAAAAATTCAACATCTCAATTTACATATATCTACCATTGTTCCAAAGAGAACCTGCTTATATAAAGTCCTAGAGGAAACCATTGATTCCACCATAGAATATCAATAAATTATAAATAAAATTTTTAAAAACATAAAATTTGATTATGATGTAAAATACTAATGACATATAAACTTTTTAAAAGATTTAATACATAAAATTGAACAAAAAACTTGATTTGAATTTGATTCCACACTAGAATCATTTTGGATAAATTTGATTTATGGTAAAATTGCTTTGGATTATTTCATTAATTTTTATGATTTCCCAAAAATAAAAGTTGTGTAATTTCAATTTTAATTTCTTAATTAAGATTTATAATTATATTTCATACAAAAAAGACAAATATATGTATTTTGTGATGGTTCTCGTCTACATCTTAAAAAAAATTTAATTGGTGAACATAAATATATGTTCATTTAAATAGTAGAAAAAAAAAATAAAAAAAAATGGACATCATTTTTTGTTGACGCTTTCTCACGTTGGATATGTAACTTAACTACGTAACTTCAACTATTTCAAGTTAACAAAAATGACCACACTTAAGAACTTCACGTACACAGCTCATAACCTCCGTTGACCACCCTTTTCATCATCATCCTCATCCTTCAACCCACGCACTACACGCTCTTCATAACCTTGTTCCTCTCACTCTCTTCTGTCAGCCCATACCAATTTCAAGCTCGATCTGTTAAGTTTGATTTTTCCGATGGGGTCGAGTAACTCGGAAAATTCCTGTTACCAGTTCAGTTGTCAAAAAGCTTGCAAGTAAAGTGTTAACCCAGAGTAGAAAGTTTCAAAGAAACTTGGAACACCTGATGCGACTAGGCAGACAAAACACCCTCTGCGAAACCCGTCGGGGTCGGTTTGTAGGAAAGAGACTTTCCACTTTGTCAGCAACTTATATTTGCAATACTTTGTGAGAGTCATCAGCAGTAGTCATTGGCCAAAAACAGTTCACAAAGATGTCTTGTGCACAAATGTAAGCGTCCTATGTGATTTTTGTTTGAGCTTAGAGAGCTGTAAATAGCATCATTAGAGAGCAGCAGTAGTGGTGGTGTACTGCGGTGGTGGCTGGCGGCAGTTTGAAGTTCCGGTAGAGGTGTTGACCTTTGGTAGTGGGGGGTCGAGTTGCTGAGGAGGGGCAGTTGCAGGCGAGGGATGCAGTAGAGATATGGCAGAAGAGGGAGATTGCAGAAAATGAGAGAGAGTTTGTTTTCCGGTGAAGATTTTCCGGCGAGTTGATATCCGACCAGCCGGACCGAATCGAAAATGAAAAGGTCGTCGCTTTTTGTTCTCAAGTCGCAACAGGACAGCACTCAGCCCAGCACAATACGCTTTGATGCTGGTTCTTCACAGGAGAACTCTTGCTGCGGACTTGGTTTAGTAAATTAGTTTATGGAAAGATTGTCTCTGTTGCGGTAGTAGTTGAGTGAGGAAATAGCAAGACTTCTGTGTCAGAAGTATATGTGTAATAACCCTAACTTTAGAAAGGCTACAGTGCCCAAATGAATAGTGATCTTGAGGAATCCAGGGAAATAGTGTGTAGGTACTTTATATTAGGGATGGAAAATGAGTGAACAGAAACCATATTAGTATTGTACATTGAAAATAAGTGACTCGAAATGACGATGGATTTTAGAAATTCCTGAATTTTGATTTTGAGGATTTTGAGCTCGAACGAACTTCTATATCTTGGATATTAAGGAGTATAGAAATACTAAAAGAATTATATATTGAGGAATTAGTGAATTTAAGTTAAACCAGGGGATTATTAAGTTAAGAGAATACCAAAGGAAATTGGATTTGTAAATGATTTCGAAAACCACTGAGATAATGAGGTATACTCGAAACGAACCACGATTAGACGAGTATGGAAACCAAGCAACCAAGATTAGTAATTTAACAAGGATGCATATCACATTATGATTATCCAAGGTTAGTAGCATAATACTTAGAAAATAAGTAAATGAGAATATGAACTCATCCTAATGACATCACTAATGATCTCATATTCCACTAACTCAAAATTAAGGGTAAATTAGTACTTTTGCTTGGCTTAAACCACAAATATCTTTCAAGGCTTCCAAGGTAATCTAGAATACACAAGATTAAGCTAGATAATTATCAAAGAAACACAAAAATCTCTCCCCACCTCCTTCATTATTACAATCGGCCATTTAGGAAAAAAAGAAGAAAATAAAAACAAAAATCCTAGCTAGCATCAAGATAAAATCAAGAGGAAATTCATGGGGCTTCTCGGAGATTAGGAAGGAGCATATACAAAGTTTCAAGGCCAACCATCATCATTTAGCAAGGTAATAAAATCATGGAAGTTGTTAGAAAAGATGATGAATAGTGTTTTCAAGTGTTAACTTTGTTTTAATGGTTTCTTTTAGTGATTCAAGCTAGTATAAGGTTGATTAAGGATATATCAAGGATTGTTAAGGGTTATCAAAGCTTCAAGAAGGTATAATCATGCTTGCTCTTTTATATTTATGGTGGATATTGTTTGGTTTAGTGATTAAGTAGTGTTAATGTTAAGATTATGATGTTAAATGTGTTTGTAAGTGGTTTGAGTTAAATATGGAAGTGTTTGGGATTGTAACCATGGCTGGTGAAGAAGACCACATGGTGTAGGTGATGATTATGGTGTTTGATAATTGATTTGGAGGAGTTGGATTTATGGAAAGTACGAAATTATAGCCGTTATAATGCCAGATTTTCGTTAGGATGTAAGTTGCCCTGTTTTGGACCCCCTGCATCCGTACGGTACCCTACTGTCCAGGTTCCTAATTAACTATGAAATGATAGAGCTTAGTTCATAGATCGTTTTGATATAAGGTGCGTTAAAATCTGATGAACGGTTTAGGAGAAAAGTCAGTTTTAGTGAAAGCGGTTCAGAAACCGAGAAACCGTAAATGTATCAAACTTGAGGTTACAATTACCATACTTTAACATTGTTAAAAGTCACGAAATTTTGGGATATGGTAGTAGTGTGGTCAAAGAACTATTTCCAGTTGACCTTACATTAAAATTCGAAATTTAAAAATTATAGGAAATTCTGCAGTCGAGTGTGGTCGTTAAGGGAAATGGTGAAAACCCCTGAAACTTCGATTTAGGTTATAAATGGTTAAGTTCTTGAACCTTTGGGGTAATAGGAATACGTTAAACATATATTAAAGTTTCAAAAGGTAATGTTATACAAGAGTGTAGTGAGTAAGAGATGTGGTTCTAACGACGGTCCTTTTGTGTTTATAGAAACTCCGGAAGAGGGACGAGCCATACCGTCAGGATATCGAAACCGAGGCAAGATTTCTTCTATCCCTATTTGTAAAACTACTTATCTTCACAAAGAAACTTGATTTCGTGGAATATATATGTGATGCTATTATTACTATATTGTGAAGAAATTGTCTTCCTTGAGTATTAATATTGAAAAGAAAGATATACGAAGATGTATATGAATATGGATATGAGTATAAGATGTATATGAATATGAATAAGAGTATGAGATGGATATGTATAGAGATGATTATGCATGAATTGAACATGCCTTATGATTATGAGAATAAGAGAGAATGGTATCAGTTGTTATCGAGGGTTATATGGTTATAATATTATATTAAAAATGTTCTTTTTGAGTATCAGTGGTTTAATAAACATTATTTGATTATCATACATTACTCTTAAAATAGATGGAATATTTTACAAATATAAAAGTATATTTGATTTCTGAATATGAAAGAGAGGTCTGAATCATAATCAAAGCATTATGATATATATATTTTATAGAAGTAATGTGCGAGAATGGAAATGATAATTTGAAAAGAGAATAATGATGTGATAAAGAGGGGGATTGCAACAGACTTGCGTAAGTGGCTGTGTCAGGGCTGTGTGCGACACAGTCCAGCATTTATTATTTTTATTACGGCACGAAGATGCCAAGGGAGGATGTTAGCAGGTGGCCTTCCTCCAGGGACGATCTTCATTCCTTCTACCGGTAGTAAAAAGAGAGCAGGTACGATTAGGCGACTGATCATCGTCCTAACGTATCAGGCGACAGCAGATATCCCCAATGTTTTTGAAAAGAAAGTGTAGACAATGGTTTTCAGATTTCTATACTGAAAACAGAATAATGATGTGAGATGATGAAATTATGATTACAGATGAAGAAAAACTGATATTATATTATTTTAGATTTCTATACTGAAAACAGAATAATGATATGAGATGATGAAATTATGATTATAGATGAAGAAAAACTGATATTATATTATTTCAGATTTCTATACTGAAAACAGAATAATGATATGAGATGATGGAATTATGGTTACAGATGAAGAAAAACTGATATTATATTAATTCAGATTTCTTTCTTATAATAGTAAGTGGATGATGTATTATTAAATAAGAGCTCTATTCTTCCTTAAGGATTTTAATTGTTTCCTGCTATTATATATGCATATACATATATGTATACTCGTTCACATTTTAAATTTTAGTTACAGTATGATCTTGCTGAGCTATTATAGCTCACTCTTGCTACTTATGTATATAGCAGCTAGGTCCCATGCCGATACTACGTACCACACCCCGCAAGAGGGTAAGGGAAAGGCGACCTTTTGAGCGTGTGCTGGTGACCATCCCCGAGGTAGTGACAAGCGAAGGGGCTTAGTATACTTATGTAAATTAAGTGTGTAAGTTGTAATAAACTTTAGTTGTTGAAGTGCTTCCTGTAGAAGCTTTGTTCAACAATGTACTTAGTAAATTCTGGGCTTGTAATAAGTGTTAACTTTAAAACTTTTAAATATTGTGGTTGTTGTTCTATGAGCATATGACTGGTGTGTGTGTGTATTAGTGTGGGGTCAACTGCTTATTTATTTATATAAAAAAAAGACTACAGAGATATTGATATTGATCGGAAATTGGACCGTGATGACCTGGATCCTTAATCCCGGATCTAGGGGCGTCACAATATGAGGTGACTGCAAGGTTGTTGCAGAAGATTCGGGATAAGGTGCAGAGGAATGGAGTTAGCGCTTCAAGTTTGTTGTCAAAGTTCCATACTACTTATGATTTGTTTGTGTGTATAAACTCCACAAACCAGGTTTACATCACCTACATTAACGGCTTGATTTATTGGGTTATTAGTGTCTACCATCTGAATTAGCAATTGTTTTAATAATTTTATTTGTTCTTCATGAAAATTATTGCAATGCATTAAGGTGTTTTGTGAGTACTTGTTTTGCAGTAATTGTTTTTGAAATAGATGCGAGAATGTCATCGGGGATATATGCTTTCTGTGGGTTCATCAGTATTTCAGCGAGAGGGCACTCTTTTCCCCCTTTGAGTTTTTTTCCCATTGGGTTTTACTCTTGTGGGGTTTTTAACGAGGTCCTTTTGCTAGGAATAACAGTGGTTCGCCTTTTGAGGACCAGAAAGTTTTCTGTAGAAGCTTCAGAGATGGATTGAGAGATTGTTGGCAGATGCTAAAAGTAGCAACAAGGGATGCAGGTTCAGAATTCTTATACTGTTTTTAGATTGTCATTATTCATTGATGTGTTCTAAAAACCAACTATAATTAGAACCCCGGTTCTTAATCTATAGTGTCTTTAGAGCGTCATTCTTGATAAATGCGATTTAGAAACCAACTATAAGCCTTTATAGTGTTTATAGATCACAAATAATGATTAATGCGTTCTAAAAACCAACTATAAGTAGAATTCAGGGTCAAATTTTTATAGTGTCTTTAGGTCGCTTTTAGGAATTCATTACATTCAGTGGTATTTTCAGTGGTATTTTCAGTGGTGATATGCGACCTAAAAACCAACTATAATTAAAATCCTGGTTCTAATTCTCTATAGTGTTTTTAGATTGTCATTCTTGACTTATTTGATCTACAAACCGCCTATAATAAAACTCGGGTCCTAAATCAATATATAGTGTCTATAAATCATTAATCGTGATTGATATGATCTAGAAACCAACTATATATGGAACTCGGGTTCTATAGTTTTTTTATAGTGTTTTTAGATCGTTTATCGTGATTGATACGATATTTAAACCAACTATAATTACAACTAAGGCTGAATATTTTTCTTATAGTGTCTTTAGATCGTAATTCGTGATTGATGCGGTCTAGAAACCAACTATAATTAAATCCCAGGTTCTGAACTTTGATCCTGAAATTGCTCTTTCGGTGTTTGGCTTTACAAAAAATTGAAGATCAAATTCTGTGGAAGTTTGTGCAGTGATAGTTATTTTGAAGACCAGATTTCAGTAGTTGTATGTTCAGTGGGAATTGTATCAGTGGTAATTCAGTGAAAATTGTATCAATGGGTGTACCATGACTGGCCTTACGGCTTATTATAATAAATTCTTTGCTTATCAAAAAAAAAATAGTAGAAAAAAATGATAAATCATGGAGTCAGTTGTGTGTGTATATATATATATATATATATATATATATATATAGACTTAATTGCACTTTGCATACCTAAAGATTAATTATTTTGCACGGAAGGGGCTAAATGTTTATTTGTGCCAATTTATTGGCTAATTTTTGCCTAAGCATTGAGGGCTTTTATTTTGGCAATGCTTATTTTGTAATGTTCTTGTAATGACAAATTCTATGACTTAATTTATGGAAAGAATTATGACTTAAGTAGTATCATTTTGTATTTACTACTTTCAGATTGGAAATGTTAGGTCCATGAAATTAAAGTACATTAACACCACATTACAACAGGTCATCTACATATCATGATTGAGGTCCACATGACCATTTCTTTGGCAACAAAACACAAACAACAACATAACTAGAACTACACTAATAAGCTTCCATTTCCTCGTTTGCTTTTTCCACATTGCTACTTCTTCGGCTAGCTTCAACCTTTGTTTAAAAGAGGAATCTTCTTCTTCATTCATACGAATCCTCCTCAGCAGCCCATTAATTACTCCAGAGCAATGAGTGCAAATTGGTTGATCTACCCAGCTGAAGAAACCACAACCATTTGAACCATCTACACATCCTAAGAATCTTCTCCCCGCATTTAATTGAGTCCGAGCAGTCCTTTCAACAACCCATTTTACACAATAACACTTCATAGCCATCAATCGCTTAGTAGAGATTAGAGTTTTAGGATTTTCAATCCCTAATTCTGAAAAGGGGCATTATATAGAGAGAACAGAGACGTTGAAAATATTTCTGCCCTTTTTACCCTCGTTCCCGTTAGATTTAAGCGGATCAACTAACGGAGCTGACCCGAAGCCCCCATGCTGGCAACTATATAAACAATTAGCCAATAAATTGGCACAAACAAACATTTAGTCCCTTCCGTGCAAAATAATTAATCTTTAGGTATGCACAGTGCAATTAAGTTATATATATATATATATAGTCTTACTCTAATAGAAACCACTAAACCAAATAAAAAATATCTTAAATCGTGTCGAAATATAGCACATATGGTATGCAAATTGATTGTTGGGAGATGGAGAAAAATACAATGAAGTCGGATTTCAAAAAAAACTTACCGATTGACGGGAAAATCAAATTAAAAACAGAGGGGATTAAATGTGATTGTGTATGTGAGGGTGCATTAAAGTTGTGTATGGTGCCCCTAGCGGGACCATTAGATTAGATTGATCTAAGGGCCTATATTAGTTTTTATTTTCTATATTAATTTTTGTTCTATTTAATCACTAGCCTATATATATATATATATATATATATATATATATATATATATATATATATATATATATATATAGAAACCTCCCTTAAAATAGAAATTAGAAACCAACACTAAATATATTACATTTCATTTATTCTAAGGGCCGTGGCGGGGCACCTTCACAAAAAATGCCACAAATTAACTTACCAATACACAGCAAAAAAAAATACTGTTCACTCGATGACGTCACTGCCACGTCATCAACGTAAACAATATTTATTTTGTTTTGTTTTATTTTATTATTTTTTTTGGCTAAATGGAGCCTAGAATATTATAAACTTTTTGTATTGGGGTACCCCTAGTTTGGTCATTAGATTAGTTTTAAATATTAGATTAGGCTTTAGTTTTTAGTTTCTATTTGAGTAGAACCCTATATATATATATATATATATATATATATATATAGGTTCTAAAGAGAACGCTCTTAAAAGGAGAACAAGAGAACCATTCTCCACCACACATCTATTTACATGTGCACCACACATTTACTTACATGTTTCTTTAAGCTATTAATGGCTTTTATGATTTGCAAAACACATAAAAAGTTAGATTTTTAATCTAATTCAAATTTTGTGAATTACCCCGAATAACCCCGAAAATACTTGGTGTCAGAGCCTAGTTAATATTCTTTTAAAATGAATCTTTTAAAAGTGAAAAATCAGATTTTCGAAGAGGAAATTTCTGATAATTTAGAAATCAAGTTTTCAGAATTAGAAAAAGGCTTTCAGGCCAGTTTTCTAATAAAACACGATTTAATTTCTAAAATCAGGAGCACGAAGCTTGATTTAAAGAAAGAAACTATTTTTAATGTTCCCTGGTTGGATCGATTAAAAAGAAAAAAACAATATCTTTTATTACGTATCTACGAAAGAAATGCACGTAGATATAAAAGATACGGGTAAAATGGCTTAATCATAACTGAACTCAGCCCCAACTTGCAACTGGGTAACTGAACTCAAAAACCTTGCAATTACATAACTCAATAAATTAAAACTTACATTTAGGTAACTGCCGTTAACCTAACTAACAGAATAAAAACTCAACTTGCAACTTACATAACTGAACTTACCCGTAACTTGCATTTACATTACTAGATTAATAAAAACTTGCAACTGGGGTATTGAACAAAAATACACTTACAATTGGGCCCTGAACAAAAAATTCAGTTTTTATATTTTAAAATTTTAATTTATATATTTATATATAAAAACTATAAAACAAATATGTTAAATCTTAATCTTTTTTTAATTTACTAGCTTATAACCTGTGCAATGCACGGCTCCTTTTCTAATATCTATAATTATATATTTTTTAAAATTTTTATATGTTATTAATTTACGTATCAAATTATTGGTAAAATATATATATATATATATATATATATATATATATATAAAAGATTTTACACATTCAATTTAATATGTGTGCTCTATCTTGAATTCTTAAAATTTAATTTGGACAATTTTACAGGCCACATGAAATTAGAAAAATATTCATTAATTTAGTGATGACTTAACAATTATTTTCCAATTAAAACTATGCAAAAACAAAAGAGAGAAGAAATTGTCCATTTTTTTATGTTGAAAATCTATTTAATTTTTAAAATCTACTTATATTTCGTTTTGATTATCAAAATACCCTTCTTATTATGGATAAGATCCCTCATACGCTTATTATATATAAGGATATAATAAAAAAAATTGAATTTTCTTATAAAATTCATATTCAATTTTTTATTTTAAAATCTTAATTTTTTTATTTAATCTTTGTTTAATTTATAAAAAATTTGAATTTTCTTATAAAATTCATATTCAGTTTTTTATTTTAAAATCTTAATTTTAAATCTTAATCTTTGGTTAATTTATAAAAAATTTGAATTTTCTTAAAAATTTCATATTCAATTTTTTATTTTAAAATCTTAATTTTTTTTATATAAAAACTATAAAACAAATATTTTCTTAAAATAAAAAAATGAACTGAATCTCAGTCTCTCTCCTCTCTCAATCAGTTTATTTTGCTTATTCTCAGTTTTAATTTTGTTCAGTGCCCCCGTTTCAAGTTTATTTTTATTCAGTTGCCAAGTTGCAAGTTTACTTTTGTTTAGTGCCCAAGTTGCAAGTTTTAATTTATTGAGTTATGCAATTGCAAGGTTTTTGAGTTCAGTTACCCAGTTGCAAGTTGGGACTGAGTTCAGTTATGATTAAGCCATTTTACCCTAAAAGATACCACCGGAAAAGTGTATTTGCCATTAATCACTAGAGAAGAGATTAATAGACAATTACAGAAAATGGATTCCAAGACTAGATCAACATCTCTATGGTTCATTTAGGAGCTGTTAAGATTTTGATAAAATCTGAATTCCCTGAAGGTATAGATTCTCCAATAAAAATGGTTTTGCTGGATAATCGAATTATACCAAGAAATGACAGTATTTTAGGTGCTGCTAGAGGCAATTTAGCATACCAAAAATTCATGTTTACAGTATATCCCAAATACGCAGTTAGTTTGAATACTGAAAGATTTGATCAAATTTTATCTCTTATTCATGATTTTGAAAGAAAATATTTGATACAAAAAGGTGATAAAGTATTTAGCATTACTTATTTAGTTGCTTATGCTTTAACCAGTAGTCATCACAGTATTGACTATAAGAAAAAGGAATACATCGAATTAGACGACGTATTCTCTGAAGTAGGTTCAGTAGAAGATAAACAATTTGCAGAATTGACTCCTACAGACCATACTTGGGCAATTGATATTGCTAAAAATAAACCTTCTTTACAGGAAAAACCTAGAAGAAGCTTTAGAGCTAAAGGAAACCTAGCTATTAGAGAATCCTTAGCAGAAGGAAACGATATGCTCCTTAGAAGCATGTCCCAAAGAATAATTGAGGATTTCAATAACAACGTTAAGCCCCAGCTAACAGATTTTTTAGCTTTGCTTAAGAAAAATGCAGAAAATGATGTCAAAGGTAACATTGAAGCTGCTGCAAAGATAATCACAGAGTTGAAGACAACAATTCAAGATTATCAAAGCAAAAAGGAAACTTTTGAAGTAATTGGTAAACAACCAAAGACCTCAGAAGAAAAAAAGATTGGTCTCACGTCAGAACAAGGTAACAAAGATAAAAGGTAAAAGCCGTTATCGATACAGTTATCCTAACAATGATGTAGGAAACGAAGAACTCGGAACAGGTAAGAATCCGAATAGTATGACTTGGCCATTTGGTTCTATTTCTAATAAGAAAATATGAACTATATGCAAGATAGAAAAATTCTTTTGGGAAGTACGTGAATCAGAAATTAAAGATGACCAACAAGAAAAAATATTTTCTAAAGCAATGGAATTACTTGAATTAGAAGACAACGATCTGGCTAATCAACAAGTAGCAAATAATTTAGAATTACAATCATTATTTGGATTTAATTCTACTAATTATTTGAATGTCATTGAAGAATTTAGTTCACCAGAATCAGATTCTCAGGGCGCAGATTCATCAGATGAAGAGTTTGTTCAACAAACACTTAGGATGAATAAACAAGAAGAAGGTGTGTATACAGATGAAAATCCATTCGCATCTACTTCAGGAACCAAGAGACCAGTAGACAGAAAGAAAGGTAATTTTTATCCACCTACTACTGAGTTTAAAACGAATCAAAATTTATTTGGTTCAAATGTTTTAAATATCAATTGCGATCAGGAAGAAAAACCTTAATCGATATTTGGGAGAAAGAAATTAGTTTGATAATACAAACTAACCCTATTGCATACAATGACACTGAAACAGTTTTGTTATTAGTTGATCACAAAACAGTGGGAGTTGTAAATCGATTTATTAAAGATGCAACATGGAATTTCGATAATTACGAACCCATAGAAGCCTTTAATACAATCATAGATGCTATCTATACTATGTTTTTAGGAATTGATTATATCCATGCTAAAGACAAAGAAAAGGATAAAATCAAACAAAATGCTAAGATGGATCTTAGTAAAATGCATCTATGTGATATATGCGTAATTGATAAATTCTTTTGTGAATATGAAAAGCACATGATCAATACAGGCGACCAAGCAGGTTATCATGTCTATGTAGAAGAATACATATGACGCCCTCCCGACCTGGGGCCTAGATCGGAGAGTCACTAACACTCTAGATACCAACAATCCTAAAATAATTAAAATAAATATAGCATGCTGACTGGCCCCAACTCTACTATACAAGATCTTTCATAGGTAATGGTATGAAACAAGCAAGCCAACGTCTAACTACTTATTATTACAAAACATAATCAAATTATTATTACAAACCTTTAATTCAATTCTTACACCAACTAGTTCTCACAACTAACTCATAAACAAAACTACTAAAATCTCCTCACTGAGCTGTTATTGCATCTACCTCGGGAGTTATCTCAAAACGAACCAACTCAGGGCCACGGTAAGTGCGCTTCCTCACGGTTTGAATGGTACGAACCATGATTCTTATGCTACTGTCAAAAGGGTTAGACGAAAATAATAATGAGCCAACGCTCAGCAAGTAACTAAAGATTTCAAACTGAAAACAGTATATCAGGATATCGCAAGGGATGACAGTAGAACAAGATATGACATAAATATGCCGGAACAGTAAAAGCAATGCTGGCATTTGGAAATGACAGGGTATCAACTGATAATCAGAACAGTAATAGTTAACTCAAAATTTTGTAAAGCAATTGACATTTCAATCGTTAAACCAATTTCATTTCACAGTATTTAAAATTAATCATTCACTTTAAGAAAACTGATTGGAGGTTTTATTTCACACAGACAATACGGGAGATCAGGCCATAAAGACCCCATAACGGACACGGAGTCCCTCTGGACATTAATCCTTTCATTAGGATAGCTTGGGTTCCCAAGAGGCAACACATTGGCCTATAAGAGTGTTGGACTGGACAAACCAGAACTACACCAATAATACACACAAACATGCAAAACCGGCATTACCCGTTCGCCCAGGCCTCTCCAATCGTCAGGAATCCGTAGAAACCATTTTTATCGGAGTTCCTAACATTTTATAAATCATATTCTAAAAACATTTAAAATTTAGAAAACCTTTTTAAATTTAGAAAACACTTGAATACTTAAATCCTTTCGAAACCATTACCCCGAAGTACCTTCGACTCAATGATAACAGATCAGCCCAGTCTAAGCAACTTCAAAGTATTTTAAGAAAACAACTCATTTTGATTTGAAATGATAAAAGTCAACGAGTTTGACTAAGTTCTCTAATATCAACGGAATAGAGATAGAAGTCTGAATCAAGAAGATATCGACTCAAAAGTAATATAGGCTTTGATCAGGGTACACTAAATGAGATTTAAGTTAAAGGTCAAAGATGTACTTTTGAAATAGTTAAAGGTAATTGATCAAGTTATAAAGTTTAAGGAACAATATCGAAGGTAATAAAGTTTTTAAAACAGTGATTAGGTCACAACGAATCTTTTATAAATTTTAGGGTCAACATAGGTTCAACTGGCTACGGATATAGGTTAAGTAGAACAGTGGTTTATCCGTCAGTCAATATGGTCTAATTAATGCAAGCAGTTTGACATATATGGTCAAGAAACAATTAAAAAGAATTAGTATTGTTTAACTCTGGGTGATAGTATGGTCAAGAAGCAATTAAAAGAATTATGCTGGTCTAGGGTTTACATGTGTTTAACTAGGGTTTATCAATAAAGATTTTGAATACATGCAGAGGTAGGTTTACAACAAGAGTATGATCAACATGGTATAAGATAGGCATGCTTGAATCAACAAGATATAACAGTTTCAAGAATATAAACTTTCAGAGGAAAGACAAAGTTACTTGCCTCCGGTAGAATACAACAGCTAACAGCTCAGTCACTGATACTCAACTTTTGCTTTCCCTTTATTGCTAGGACCTACGTCCTTCGTATCTACATAAACCATAAGTACTACTTTAGAATACTATACTTCTAATACTTCTCATCCTAATCTACCCAGACGATCCTATAACGCGTTATCACTTATCATATAGACACATACTTGACATACTTATCAGCTAGTTCGCTATGATCAGGTAAGCACATAACCACATAGCATCTATAACATAAAATAATATAAGTCACTTTAACACATAATACCAGTTTAACTTGAAATCGACTTATAAACTCATACTATAGACTTTACGACTTATAATTCTAACAAAAATCGGGCAGAGTCTCATTTGTAAATAAGACTAGCCCGTGGGAATATATCCGACTCAAATCACAATCAAACCAATTCCGGTGGATTACAAATCCACCTACACTCCCAATAGATTTCTAATTTCTTAATAACTCATAATAAATCTCAAAATTACCCACAATCATATAACTCATGCTTTAAACCTAAAATTCAAAATTTATCTTATATTAAATCTAAAATCACAGCAACATGTTTACCAAATAACACTTAGCATATCATTAACAAAATTGACCTCTAATTATTATCAACCAGTTATAAGAATTCGAATAGTTACACATGCATGATCAAATTTAAACCAAAAATTACCACTAATAACTACCTCGACAACATGTAAATGAATCAAGTTAATTTAACGAATCAATTCATTCAAATTTATCATCTAAATCGAACATAAATTATCAAGAAATTTAGTAGTAATTCTCGAATTACACATGCATGCACATATATATATATATAATTTCGAATATTCAGAATATAACCACAAAGAAATTCACTTCGAAAATCTATTTATTAAATGAAATCATTCCATAATAATATTGAATCGATAACATGCATTTAACGAAACATATTTAACGAATTTAAATTGTAACAATCCGAAAATTTACAAAATCAAACAGATAATCAAGATTCATCAACTAAAACAATGTTAATAGTATTAATTAGGCTCAGAAAATTTCATCGCCACCTCCCGCCGGCTCACCGGAGTTCACCGCCGGTGGTGGTAGTAATCGGAGGTGCCTAAATCCTTCGGGTTTCCTTCAACGACCACTGCCTAAACTTATAAAGCATCAAACATGACTGAATTCGTACAAACACGATCAAATAACTCGGAAAAAGCAAAACCCCGAAATGGGTTTATAAGTTTCTTCACCAAAAATTGAATATATACATACGGTATACATATATATACCGTATATATATACAAAAGGCACATCACAGCACAACAACAACACGGTACAAGCACAAAAATAAGTACTAATAACCATGACATCATTTTCGTATAAGAAACACTGCAAACAAACGAAACCGAAGCAAACCCCGAAGTGGGTGTTGTGATTGTTCTCACCAAACCAACATACAATGACAGAAACAAATAGAGAACTGAAAACTGAGCAAAAACCCAGTCTCTGATCAAGAAACCGGCAAAAAATCGAGACAAATAGAGGAGGGAGAGAGTAAGTACCGAGAGAGAGACAACAGAGAGAGAGAGAGAGAGACACGAGAATTAACAAGAAGAAGAAGGATGAACTGGCGGTGGTGTTTAAGAATATCTAGGGGCAAAACTGACTTTTCATAATTGTTAAATACTTTTCTGAAAATCTAATCTTTTAATCACTTTTAAATTAAAATAAAATAGGAAATGGGGAGAAAATATTTTATAAAAATTTGTTAAAATAAAGTATATGAAATTTAGAACATCCCCATATTTTTAAAATTATTTTAGAGTTAAAAATGAATTTTATACGAATTTTCGAAGTAAAGAACCTTTAAAAGAAATAGAACTTTGTATATCATTTTAAAATACCAAAACTCACAATTAAATATTCACACTAATTTTAAAAACTAGATAATATCACAAAGATGATATTGCAAAAGATTTCATGACTTATAACGACTCCAATGATTTTATATGATTTTCGAAAGATTAAAAATGCACTTTAAAAATACTTTTAATACTCTAAAAATGCAAATAAAATTTCACGAACATATACGGCTCATGCCGATCATCACATAAACATGATTTCACACATATCTTGACTTCATAAAAATATACTCATCATATAGATCACAGAGTTTCCACATTTAACAATTAAATAAATATTTATAAATCGCGAAAAATTCTAGGTCGTTATAGTACATACGCAAGATACCATTAGTAGGAGAAAAAGCTATGATTAAGTTCTTGCAAGAAAGAACAGTCTTAACTCAGCACAGTTTGGCTTTTGCTCAAAGAATAATAAAAAATGAAATCATCAGTTATTGTGATTTCAGAAGACTCAAAAGAAACTGAAAGCTTTTAGCAAGAAATGTTGCGAAAAGATTTCAGAAGAATCTTATAATTTCGGTTGTAATCCCAATTACAACAAGAAATATAAGAAGAAATATTCTAAAAAGAAAATATCTCCTAAATACAGGTTTAAGAATTAAAATAAATCTTTTAAATCAGGAAAATATGTTAAGAAGAAAACTTTTTCTACTAACAAAGAAAAGCTCTGTCCGAAAGGAAAGAAAAATTGCAGGTGTTGGGTCTGCAACGAAGAAGGACATTATGAAAATGAATGCCCTAACAGGAAAAAATACCCTGACAAACTCAAGGTATTAGAAGAAATCTACTACATAGGTTATGAACCAGTAGAAGACAAATATGATGAGAAGAAAGAGGTTTTCATCATACAAGAAATGTACCCTGGACCATCGTCCGATGAGACAGAAGATGAATCAACAGACGAAAGCGACTGAAGATTCATATGAAGAATCAGTAATGCCAAACATTACTAATCCATCATTGATTTATATAAAAGGTACACTTAAGTTTACTGGATATAAAAAGATTGAATTACATTGTTATGTTGATACAGGTGCAAGCCTATGCATAACAAGTAAACACGTCATTCCACCAGAACACTGGGTGAATGCCGAAAGGCCTATTGAGGTAAAAATCGATAATGGTAAAACCATTGTGATTGATAAGGTATGTAAAGACCTTGATATCATGATAGCAGAAGAAATATTTCATATTCCTACTGTTTATCAACAAGAATCAGGTATAGATTTTCTTTTAGGTAATATTTTTTGTCTAGCCTACAGACCTTTTATACAACTTGATGATAAAAGGATTATTTTCACACTCAAAGGAGAACCAGTATGGATCAAGAAAGTTACTCAAGCCAATCGAGTAGGCTTTCCTATGTTTTTGGAATCAAAGAAAAAGAATTCAAAAACAAAACCCGTCACGCCTGTTAACATTTCCCAGCACAAAATCCAACTTTTAGAGAGGGGGAGAGATAAGTTAAATAAATATCGAGAAATGAATTTTGCTCTAACAAATTTATCCCAAGATATTGACAGGAAATCTAAGATTGAAAAGCTCTTAGACAAAGTATGCTCAGACAATCCGTTGGATCTTAAGAAGACCAGGCATTGAATGAAAGCATCAATAAAGCTCAACAATCCTAAAGATATTTGCAGGGTAAAACCCATGAAGTATAGCCCTCAAGATGTTGAAGAATTTGCAGTGCAAATTAAAGAAGTACTTGAGATGAAGGTAATCATTCCCAGTAAATCAGCCAACATGTCACCAGCATTCCTAGTAGAAAATGAAGCTGAGCGATGACGAGGTAAGAAAAGAATGGTTGTCAAGTATAAAGAGATGAACGGTCTTACTATAGGTGATGGTCATAATTTACCCAATAAGGATAGTTTGCTAACCCTTATAAGAGGTAAGCAAATGTTTAGTTCATTAGACTGTAAATCAGGATTCTGGAAGGTACTGTTACATGAAGAATCACAACTATTGACAGCATTTACGTGTCCTCAAGGACATTATCAGTGGAGAGTGTTACCATTTGGTTTCAAACAGGCTCCATCAACATTTCAAAGACATATGCAGAACGCATTTAGATCCTTTGAAAAATTCTGTTGTATTTATGTAGATAATATTCTTATATTTTCTAACAATGAAAAAGAACATCTTATACATTTGGCAGCAGTACTGAAGAAATGCGAGAGTCTTGGTATAATCCTATCCAAGAAAAAGGTGCAACTCTTTTAAACAAAGATTAATTTATTAGGTTTAGAAATTGATCGAGGAACTCACTGTCCTCAAAATCATATTCTGGAGCATATTCATAAGTTTCTAGACAAATAGAAGACAAGAAATCGTTGCAAAGGTTTTTAGGTATATTAACTTATGCATCTGATTATATTCCTAAACTTGCAGCTATAAGATCTCCTTCAGGCTAAGCTTAAGAAAGAAATTCCATGGAAATGGATAGAATCTGACGCTTCTTACATTAAGAAAATGAAGAAGCAGTTGGTAAATTTCCCTAAGCTCTATCATCCAGAGCCAGGAGACAAGCTTATTGTAGAGACGGACGCATCCGAGAAACACTGGGGTGGAGTTCTCAAAGCTACTAATTCTGATGATAAAGAATTAATATGCCGATATACATCAGGAAGATTTAAAGACGCAGAAACAAGATATCATTCTAATGAGAAAGAATACTTGGTGGTCAAAAGTGCTATTATATAACCCCTGTTGAATTTATTGTAAGGACTGATAATAAGAATTTTACTTATTTCCTTAAAATAAAGATTGAAGGAGATAATAAGCAAGGAAGACTTGTGCGATGGCAACAATGGTTTTCCAGATACAGCTTCGAGATCGAACACCTTGATGGAGTTAAGAATTGTCTTGCCGACTTCTTAACAAGGGAATATCAGCAAAAGAAAAAGGTATGACACAAAGAACTCTATAGGTTTATGTCACATCCTATTGCAGGTATCCAAGGTATTTCAGGCCTATAAATAAAAGAGGAATTCAGCATTTGGAAACCACACCAAACATCCTCTCTAAACCAAAAATCTTTTGCTTAGATCAAAGAGCTTTGCTCTATAAAAATCTCTTTGTTTGAGATAAAAAATATGGAATTTTCCATAGAAAAATTATTGGCAGAACAAATGATTTTGTTAAAAGAATACGAATCATTGGAAAATAGACTTTCAATAATTCGAGCAAAAATAGAATTTGTGAAGAAGTTCTCTTCGTGAACAACAAAAGGTTATCTCTGAACCTTCTTCTTCAATGAATGAATCTGAGACTAGTCCGGAGCAAACGGCTACCGCTAAAGGCATATCAACTTCGTTGAAAGCTGTGGCTTTGCTAAAAAGTCAAAATGTAGGGAAAAATGAATTTCCCGAACCATAATCCTGAGCAAACGGCTCCAGGTAAAGATTTAACAAAACCGTTGAAGGCTGTGAATTTGCCAAAAATTCAGAATGAGGTACAGACCTCCATAACGTTAGTTAAACCCTCAGACTTAAGTTTGAGACCTAACGGGGGATTTCAAGTCCCTAAAAAGACTGAAGGTCAAACTTTAGCAGTCCCTTCCGGATATAAAGGTCATAAAGCCTACTATGTTGTGTTTAACGGTCCTAATGTAAGAATATACACCACATGGTCGATTGTAGAGAAAGTTGTTAAAGGTTTTTCTAATGTCAAGCACAAGAAGTATAAATCTTTCGCAGAAGCAAGAGTTGCTTCAAACATTTATACTACTCAACAGTCCAAGCCACCACTTGAATTGATAAGTCACGCAGATGCATTGCAACCAACTTATGCAGATGCAGTTACTCAAAAGAATGAGTTTTCAAGCAAAATAGTGGTAGGAACAATTCCTAGAAGTCAACAAACATTGTTGACACAACTAAATGAAGATACCATTGAAATTACATATTCAAGATTCAATTATCTTTATCAGTATGGCAGGTCAGCCACAGAACAGAAGTTCATTGATGAACATTTCTTCACCACAGACAAGAAGAATATTGTCAGCTACTTCAACTTCTATCCAAATTCTGATCCAGACATGGTATATGAGGCATATCAATACAGGTTATTAGCACAAGTTTATCCTACTGCTAGTAATCTCTTGGAAATCTCTAGATTCCCTAAGGAATTTAGAAAAGCAGTTAAGGCATACAAAGCAAATTGTCTTAAAGACCAAGAAGTCGACATCTTCTTCAAAACTACCAGTACAATTATCTGTTGGGAAGATGAAGAAGAATATGACTGTCCAGCAAATCAACCAACTCATATGTCCAGGTTGGTATTGCAAAGGAAAAAAATCTACTCTCCAAGTCAAGCCTTGGAGTCTACCTTGGAAAAGAAAGATTTAAGAGAGCATGCTGAGAAAAAATTATTGGTTTTAATCAATAAGTTATTCAGCATTAAACCAGAAGATAAATTAAAGGTTAACTTTGCAACATCTTATTCTTTAATGACGTCTTACTCACACAAGGGACTAACTGAAAAAGACTACAGCAAAATTGTAGCTTTCAGAAGACAACTATTACACAAAGATGCTGTTGGTTCCCATAAAGATCACTTTTGCAAAAGAAAGCAGAAGGAGATAAGAAAGTTTGGCATCCAGTTTGAATGTCAACATTGTAGCCCCGCCACTAAGGAAGAAGAAGACAAGCTGTCTAAAGCAGCTGGAAAAGCAAAGATGGAAGATTAAAGTAGAGGAATCGACTTTCATCCAGAGAAAAAAAGACAGGGTAGGAGGAATCTTATCTCTTCAAAAGTAAGCACAGGAGAAGACATGATAAGAGGAATCTTATCTCTTCAAAAGGTAGCAATAATATACAACTTATGTATGCAGTTACGTAAGAGTTTTTGTATAGGTCCTCATTCCTTTGTCTATAAATGGATGAGTTCCATATTAGTATAGAACATCTTGAACTTAGCAGAGCACACACACTGTATACTAAGCATTCAAAGAGTTCATAATGAGTGAGTAAAACCCTTAGGGGTTGTAAGTGTAAACAGGCTCATAATGGGTCTATATCTGTATAATTATATGAATTAATAAAAAAAATTTCTCTATGAATCTTGGTTATATCTAAAGTTATTCTGGAGTCCGCCTTGGAGCACAGGGAGTACCGCTAGGCAGGAGGCCGTAGGGAAATGCCGCTCATAGGATTGAAGACAAAGGATAATAACCAGACGATTTAAAGAAGAAAATGAAGTTTTAGAGATCAATAATTTCCATACAGATAGAAGCATTTGGAGAAGCCTGGTAAAACTTAAAAACCCTATTTAGAAAAATTTTATATTTGAAACAATTTTAATTAATTGTTATAATCATGAACGATAAACCTTGGTTTGTTAACATTAAAGGTAATGCCATGATAGACATGACTAACCTTGAATATCTAGACCATCTCTTAGAGACCTCTAGAAATACTGTTTCCCTGGGAAATCAAACAACAACTAGATGCCTAATTTGGGATGTAGAAGCTATAAAAGAAGAGGCCTATCCGCGTAATAGGACTAAAGTATCAGAGGAAGTTCCTCTAATATGCCAGACCAATATGGGTCTAATAGGCAAGGGTCATGGACTGGCAGGATTTAATTCTGTCCACTACAGGACAAAGAGAAATGAACGGACAAGATTTGTTCTCCCGTTCCCTCAATAACCATGTTCTCCCTCGAGCTCTACCCTATATATATATATATATATATATATATATATGGGTATTAATTTGATATGTCCCAAATTAACAAGTCAATTATAAATATGTCTCTCTTCATTGAATAATTATAAATATGTCCCATGATTAAATTTAACTTATATATATATATATATATATATATATATATATATATATATATATATATTTATACTAAATAAGACTAGAATACTCTCTTCTTTTTCTATCCCACTCACCTCCCTCCTCTCTCCTCCTCCTGGCCCCGCAGGGGCACATTCTGGTACATACTAGTAACACCTATTAGTTAATTAATGCATGGTGGATGACTTGATTAGTATTTTTTTTGTACAACGTAAATCCTTTACCTCTGAAACTATTCAGAAAGGAAGTAATTGTACTTCCTGCCCATCATTCCTCTAAACTTGCCCACATAAAGTTAGAGAGATGATGTGATTTCTGATAATCGTCTTGTCATCGATAACCAAATTAAACGTGACCAAGGAGATCGAGTCTAGTTCTCTGTTGTAGGTCCTCTACCAGATGTAGTTACTTACTCAGGGCATATCCCATTCTCTGGCAGCATTTCCCTTCGATCCGATATTGTAGTTAGTAGTAATTAGTACAATTTTCATTTAAGTAAGAGGACAAAAATGTATTTTAAGAATGTGTAGTTAGTTAATCATGGTTACAATAAAAAATAGGACATATTAGAAAAATGGGATATATTTATAATTATAAATAAATATAGGACACAATTATTATTGACCTTTTAAAATGGGACATATTAGGAAAAAACCATATATATATATATATATATATATATATATATATTAGATAAAGAACAATAAAGTATACCATCAAAAAACTTTATTTTTCATAAAATTGATTTGTTACGACAAGAATCACAAATTTTAACAATAATTAAACTTAACATATCGAATCTAATATAGAATATCATTTATATTTAAAAATCAAATGTTACATCGAATCCAGTATAGAATCTTATATATATTTTTGTAACAATAAAATTATGTGTAATTATGTTATATTTGATCCTAAATTTTTGTTAGATTCTATTTTTATTCATAAAATCATTTTTGACGTGAAAATCTAAATGTGATTTTATGTAAGATTCTATGATGTTCTTTATTGTTCTGTATATAAGGGTGTTCTTCATGAAATAATGATATATATATATATATATATATATATATATATATATATATATATATTAGATAAAGAACAATAAAGCATACCATCAAAAAACTTTATTTTTCATAAAATTGATTTGTTACGACAAGAATCACAAATTTTAACAATAATTAAACTTAACATATCGAATCTAATATAGAATATCATTTATATTTAAAAATCAAATGTTACATCGAATCCAGTATAGAATCTTATATATATTTTTGTAACAATAAAATTATGTGTAATTATGTTATATTTGATCCTAAATTTTTGTTAGATTCTATTTTTATTCATAAAATCATTTTTGACGTGAAAATCTAAATGTGATTTTATGTAAGATTCTATGATGTTCTTTATTGTTCTGTATATAAGGGTGTTCTTCATGAAATAATGATATATATATATATATATATATATATATATATATATATATATATGATATCTTTGTTAGTAATTTACATTTTTGGGAAAATAAAAAATATTTACTTCCTAACATGAATTTAAAATCGCAAGATACGTAATTGACGTTAGTGCTACGAGAATTTCATTAAAAAAATAGAGGTTATCATTGTATGGTTAAAATAGAATACTTAAATATCGAACTACAATTTTTAAATATCTATAATAAAACTTTAATTTTTTTCAAATTTTAAATTAGTAGCATATAATAGTGTTGTTAGAATAAAAATGTGAACAATGATATTAAATGATACGTTCATGAGAAAAATTTTAGTGTATATAAACCAAAACCATATAATGTCATATTTTATAAGACAGTAACTTATACTGTAATAATTCGTGTATTTAGTTAATAATCAATTCCTTTTATCATATTTTAAATATTAAATTTATAGTACAAATAAGTCTAAATTCACATGAAAAAACTAAACATAAAACTTAATAAACTGAAAAATGATTAACATCTAACCACAAAATTTTACTAACATATATTATCGTGTATAACTCAACCCTTCATCATACATCTAATTAGTTCGATAAATATTAACAATTTATTAATATCCAGAACGTTTTAGAATATAATATAGAATCCACATAAGGCCTCCATGTAACACCTTAAAGTTTTAGAGCGACGGGTTACTTAATATGGTATTAGAGCTCAAGACGCAGAGGTCCCAGGTTTGACTCTCTGCGACCCCCAATATTCTCAGTATTTAATATGGACACGAAGACAAGTTATGCTCCAAAGATGAGCGCCCGTGATCCACTCTTTGACCCAAAAATGGACTTTCGAGTGAGGAGAATTGTTAGAATACAATATAAGATTCATATAAGACTTCCCTCTAACACCTTAAGGTTTTAGAGCGACGGGTTACTTAACATTATTCGTGCATTGCACGGGCTTAAAAGCTACTCCCTCCGTCTTTAAAAACATTGCCCATTTACATAATCAAATTAAAAGAACCAATCACATTAATCACCTAATCATAAACTTTCCCCCCATTTTACAAAATCTATATACAAACACAGGTCAGTGTATCTTCATTACAGTAATCGCTTGTAAAAAAAAAGCTGCATCAAGCTTCTCTGTTCAGACATGAATCATGAAGGCTCTTTCCCTTTTGATCTCAATGAACCAATAATAGCAGATGGAGATATTGAAGACATGGATGATGTTATCCACCATTTTGATTTAAATGAACCACCAGACCTGCATACACAGCAACAACACACAAGTAATCATCATCACAGATTAAGACCAAAGCTCATCTCTGATTCAAGATTAGAAATACTAATTTCCTGCTATGCAATCAATCAACAAAAAATCCAGGAAAACTTTACCAAGGTGCAATTGAAGATGTAGCCAAGATGTACAATGTTACAAGAAGAACAGTTAGCAGCATATGGAGCCTAGCAAAAAAAATAGAAGGCAGCTAAGCAGAGTTATAACATGGCAACAAATGATTATAATTCAGGAAGAAAAATAGTTTAGTTGCTACCTAATGCAGTTACAGACATTAATATGGGTGACAGATCATGCATTAAAGACTTGGCTGTTAAGTTGCAGGTATCAACAAGTACACCTTAGCTGCAAAACTTGTTTATGGGCAGCTAATATCAGTGCCTAACATACAAACTTAAACCAAGGCAGCTAGATATACACTACTCACTTTAACACCCTTAACACCCTTTCTAGTTTCTTCACTAATCCACTACTAAAAAGAACAAAATATTTCAGTTTTAAAAGAACAAAAGATACAAAATCTGAAAAAACACATCACCACAAAAAACTCAAACTAGTGTCAAAGTTAGGAACACGCAGATACATACAGAATTAAACAAATTAGAAACACGAATACGATATAGAGTACAAAAAATAAACAGAACAACAAAACATACAAAATTGGACAACATAAATACAAAACTGGACAACAAAGTCATACAAAACAGAATTAAAAACAATCAAAACAAACAAAACGTACAACATAAATATTGAATTGGGATACATACAGAATTAGGAACATGAAAACGCATCTTCGGAATCATAGTTAGGATCATCGTCACCGGAATCTGAGAGCAAATCTACTGGATCGGCGTCTTCGGCATCGTCATCACCCTCACAATCATCAATTATAACCGTATGTGAAGGCGATTAATGTTTTCCATCCAACGTAATCTCCGATTTGTCTTTAGATAGCTCAGATCGTCCTCCTCTCAATCGAAAGTATTCACGGCTGTAGGTATGTACGCCGTCACAATCAACTCCTTTGTCTCAGTGATCGAGATCGGAACACTGATAAGACCCGTAACCTCATCGGAATCCGTAATGAAGATTTGTGATTATCAGTTAAATTCACGACTGATTTTAAGAAGAAACTAAAAAGAAAAGTTGGGCTGATTCGCGGTTTGTGGTTGAAGAGAGAAGAAAGAATAAGAAGATAAGAGTAGTGGTTTGTGGCCCAGTTTTTAAGGAGTAGTGGGTATTGAATATTGTTTTTTATGGCTTAAAATAGAAACAGGAAAACAATTTGAATGACCTAAAAAGAAAAATAGGAAAAGTTTTTAGAGACAGAGGGAATAGTTATCAATGATAAGGAGATACTTAACATTTGGGGAAAAAATTTGGTTACCGGCCATTTTTCTTAACTTAGTTGGTAAATTTGTAAATTAATTATGTTAAGCCAATCAAAAAAAGTGTAGAGCAGAAGTGCCAGCTCAGCTCAATGCTCATTAGTCGCTAGTTAGAGCCTCTCCAACGCTAGAAAACTCTTAGCAAAAAGTCAAGGTGGCATGCCATGAATAGAAAATATAGATAACATGTAAAAAAAAATGGGCACTTCAATGGGTCATTCCCCTTAGCAAAAAATATAGCCAATCATTTCATATCGGCTATATTTGGCCAACCTCTAGAGACCTGTAGCAAGATTCCGCATCATCTATTACCATATTAAAATAATATACTCTATTTATAACAACTCGAAATAATAATAGCATACCATTTTTAAAATATAGTCAGTCAATATACCCAATTCCATCGAAGCACAATGTCTTACAGGTTCGACAAATTTTACAAGATCAGTATTTTATATAATTTAGCCAATCATTTCTAGCCAAAACTGTTGGAGATGCTCTTAAGCTCATTACACTACAAGAAAAATGGCTAAATTCGACCAAAAAAATTTGGTCGAATTTAACTAAATTCGACCGATATCGATCTAATTTAGCTAAATTTGGTCGAATTAATGAACAATAGTTTTAAAAAAATAGCAGATTCTGCTGCTCTATGAATTTAATTATTCAATCCATTTTTTGCTCTACAAATTCAACCAGTTTTTTGCATCTCATTACTAATTTTTGCATACCACTAGTGTAATATATCAAACATTAATGAACATAATGATAATGCTATCGTTCATTAATCTTAAAATTATTGTAATTCTATTAAATACAATTCCCAATACCCCAATTTTTACTCTTATTAAAATATATTGAAAAATAAACACTACCAAAATTTACTCTACTCAAATAATATCCAAATGTGAAAAAAACTAAGAAAAAATTTATTTATATATATACTTATATTATCGAAAATGAACTCACCGGAAACGATGGAAGTGAACTCGACGAAAATGGTGGATGTGAACTTATCGGATGTGAAAATGTAATTAAACTTTGTTAGAGGATGTGTTAACTTGAAAGATGTAATTGCATTACTTGAAATATAAAAATTTGTGTTTGAATAATAATATATATTTTGTTAGAGAAATAAATTTGGAGTAAGAGTATAAGCAATGTTTAAAAGAAAATGGGATTGGATGAATGAAGATTATAAAAAAGAAATAAAGAGATAGGTGTAGATTGGTGTTAGAGAATAAGGAATGTTTGTAAGAAAATAGGATTGGATGAATGAAGAATATAAAAGAGAAAGAGATGGATGTAATTGTATTAGTGGTTATTATGAAATTGTTTTGGAAATAAAATGGACAGTCTAGATTAATTTTATAGGGTAATTCATGTGCTTCCTCTTAGCCAATAGAAACGTAACAAGTGTCAAAAAAATAATTATTTTCATCTGAAATTTACTATTTTCAACCAGATTTGGACGAAAATGAAAGCACGGCTAAATTCGACCAAATATGATCGAATTTAACTATATTCAATTGAATTTAGTCGAATTTTCCATATCTGATAAAGTTTAGTCGAATTTAAAATTAAATTCAACCGACTAGGGTTTTTGGTCGAATTTATTGTAAAAAAAATAAAGATTTGTTATAATTTTCAAGAAATAAATATTGAAATCAATTTACATTTTGGGTATACTCTTTAATTATCAAAATCTTCACATCCGGTTGGATTAGTTTAAACAAATTTTAAAAAAATAAAAATTCCAACCCTAATCCATACCCCAAATCCTAAATCTAAACCCTAAACTCTATATATTAGGGAACAATCTTGTTATTGTAGTGAATTAAGAATTTTATTTTTTTTCTCCTCATTATTATTTTCTAATTTTTTTATAGAATGTAATATGTCTTCCGGGAACTCTCATATTTTTTTATATTTTTTTTACAACTAACTAGATATTTTTCAATTTTTTTAAAATTATCTAATGAGTAAAAATTTCACATTCTCTTATCATATGAATATTCTTTTGTACCAACTAAATTTGTACATGTGATGAATGTCATCCTTCTGTTTATAAATATTTTTTCATGATGTGTACAAACATTTAAATATTTAATATTATTTTTTCAATTTCTGAAAATAATAAATTTAACCGAATTTGGTCACATTTATTAAATTCGATCAAATACGATCGAAAATAATTTTGAATAGTTTGAAAAATTTTGGGCGGCAAATTTCCCGCTTTGTACTAAATTTGGAAAATTATTGACGGTAAAATTCCTGCCAACTTTAATTTTAATTTCAACCGCATTCGGTTGAAATTATTTTTTCGAAATTAATTTTTTGAAATCAATATTTTGGTGGAAATTTTTCTTCCCTTTTTTGGGAATTTTTTTTGACAAACACAAAAATCGGTCGAATTTAGGATTAAATTCGACCATTTATTTTCAACTACGGGTAAATTCGATCGTTTTTGGTCGAATTTAGGAGCTCGAATAAATTCGATTGAATTCGGTCAAATTCAATCGCAATCAAATTTGTATGATCGATTTTAGCCGAGGTTTCTTGTATGGCTAATAGTTGATCATTTTTCAATGTGAAGAAGCGCTTATAGATTACTAATGTGGGAAAGAAATGGAATCTACAACGTATAAAACAGTTTACCTATTCAAAAAAAAAAAATACTTTAAAGTTTTGAACTGTACTCAAAATAATTTACTCGGTTCAAAGCAGACCAGTCCATTGACTGAAATTCAATTATTTTTTATGAATATGATAATTTCAAGAGATAATTAATATTTCAAAAACTGAAAGCTCGCTCGTTCAAATATTTGACGGCACTCACCGAAAATAGTAATTTCTCTATCCCAACAAATTGTTTATGTTTGGGACAGAGCGTTCGGCACGTATTTTAAGGCTTTTATAAAATATAATAATATCGTAATTTAATTTTAAATTTTTTTCTTCTGAATAAAAATTTAATATTTAAATTTTTATTGAAAAAAGGAAAATTTTAAAAATAAAATATGAAACTATACTTTATATACACCGCAGTATTAAAAACATGTAAAAATTAGATAGAAGGGAGGAAGCATTTGCTAAAAGGCCGTCACTATCGCAGGAACCGACCATCTATAGAGTCCAAATAAAAAATGAACACATTCTTATTCCAACACATTTTATATGCAGCCAACTTCACACGCGAAATTTATTTATCTTCTCAAGTTCAGTGAGTCGTCTACATATTGACGATTAATCCATCGGCAACTTTTGAAGTACTAAAAGCTGTAACAAAATTTTGGTTAGGTTTTACTCATCCCTATTTGTTAAAATCGAACCGATCAAAATTCAGTACTAGCTATTCTCATAAAATCGGTTTCTAAAATTGAATCAAGCTAACAGAACTTTTTTCTGTACAGTTCGATTTTTTTGACTAGTGCGGCTCGGTCAGTTTAACAAATTTCAACAATTTGATTTTCGCTTTTTTCGATTCTGTTTGATTGGTGGGAGGTGGTAGGGGTGAGTATTCGGTTTAAACCGAACCGAACCGAATTTTAATTCGGTTAATCGAAATCAAAATTTCAGAAAAATCAAAACCGAAAACCGAACCGAATTACATTCGGTTTTTAACCGAACCGAAAATTTTATTTCGGTTATTACCGAAAACCGAAATTTTAAAATAGTGCAAAAAAATTGAATAAGTGTCTTACAAATTAAAATTACATATCCAACATCCAAGTTAAATTAAAATTAAAATTACAAATTGAAGCTTGAAAGTAGTCAAAGATAGTACATTTCAAGTGGAATTACAAACATTTAAAATTCAGGGGTTGCTCATGTCTCTCCCATTCAAGTGCAAGATCTTTTTTTGCTGTGAAAAAGTTGAAGTTGTGGGAACATGAAGTATCCATTGCATTACGGTATTACGGTATCCACTGCAAGAAGAAAACAATCATCATATCTCATGCTGCATTAGAAACCACAAGTAATGCCAGTGCTATGACAAAACAAAAAGTAATATTAACTTAACTTCTGATTAAAAAGTTAAACACTTAAACCTAATTAAACCAAGAAATTAAACGATCAAAGATTCAGATTCCGAATTCTAAGTTCTAACTCAAATCTCAAAGAGGTAAAGATTAGATTACGGTATATAGTAATAAATTAATAAATAATATTTATTATTATATAAAAAAATTCGGTTATTTATTTCGGTTATTCGGTTAACCGCGGTTAAAAACCGAACCGAACCGAAAACCGAAATTTCAGAAAAAGGAGAACCGAAAACCGAACCGAAATATTAATTTCGATTAACCGAACCGAAATTATTTCGGTTAAACCGAACCAAAATTATTTCGGTTATTCGGTTCGGTTTTCGGTTAACCGGACCGTATACTCACCCTAGGAGGTGGTGTGTCATACAACCACTAATCCTGTGCAAGGATGACATATTGTGGCAATAATTTTCATTATTTTCTGATCAAACTATAGAGAGAATAATGTTTCTGAAATTATCCCGGGTTGAGATAATTAAATAAAATAACTGTATATTATGATGTAGGCATATCTTGATAAGTAAAGATGGAAACAAATCAATTTGCTTGCCTCAGATAAATATACTTGGGTAATCTCGGGAAAATCATTCTCAACTACAAATTCATAAATATAGTTTTATGCTAAACAAATACAGCTAGGGAGAGAGATATTACTAAATACACCAGATAGAATCTTCATGATTCTATCGAGCGTCAAATTTTTCAACACATATACTTGCTAGCTTCAAACAAAATCCCTGTGTTGTTGTGCCTATGGGACATGCTTTTCCAGAAATGCCTGAGCTAGATTGCTGAAGCTTACACTAACCGAACTAGCTGTAGCATACCTTTTAACGACATCCACCACTTCTGGTTTTAGAACATCTTCCTTATTCGATTCATCACATATATAGTAGAGCGCCGCAATAGCATAGTTTACCTATGAATAGAACTTAAAATAATAAACCATTTAAGCATCTAACTCGTATAAAATAAATACATATAGAATTTTTTGTTATTCAAAAGCAGAAGGGCAGAATGCTGATTTCCCTCATCACGAATTCTGGAAGCAGATAAAAGATTCAGATGTTAAGGCTATGTTCACTTCACTTGAATAAATGAGGGAAGAATGGAATGAAATTTATACTCTTATTTGGGGAAGATTGGGAAAAATGTTTAAATTTTCATTCCTTACTTCATTCCTTTCCACACAATTTAAACTAAAGTTCTAACCCACATGTTTTGGAAGGAATGCTCCATTCCCAATCATCATCATTTTCCTTGCAATTTTCATCATAAGAAATTCCTTCCACCCTCATATTTGTATTTATTTCCCCCAACATCCCTTCTTTCTTCATAAATTTTGTTTACATTTTTCATTCCATTTCTACCTCATTCCATTCTCCCCAAGTGAACACAACCTAAGTGTCTTCAGTTATATTACTCGGAGGATTGTTAAGAAAATACCAGATAAGACCTTGTAGTTGAGACTTTGTAGTTTCACTACAAGCTATGCACTAAGAAACAGACACAATTCAGTGATCCAAATATAATGTACTATAAAGTTCATTAACTCGGATATTATTAACTCCTTACAAGTGATTCAAGTCTTTATGGTTTATGTCCATTCTTGCTTAAGTCCCTCTTGTATAGGATGTCTGACCCCATGTTTTGTGTGTTATTATTGATGAAACAATTTCTTTCTTTATTAATTTTTTTTATGGTTTGTTCCGTTCCGGATACAAAAACTGCAGAAAACAAAACAAGAAACAAGACAATATAAATGTGTTGTGCTCTAGTCTCTTTTAGTGGCTGAAATTATTAAGTTATCCCCAGCACTTAATTATTTGGTTTCAATTAAACACTTAAATGTTTAATATAATAGCAGCAATAAGAAAAGGAGTGTGACTGCTTGTCTGACAATAGTATGTTACTGTCGAGAACTAGGGTTTACAAGTGCAGAAAAGTAAGTATTTTTTGGTGTTTCTGCAGAGATCTAACTGTTTAGAGAGAGATTACACTAAGAAACAGAAAGATTAGAGCTTAGATGTAACACCCCCTTCCTAAAATGGAAGGAGATATTACCTATAATCCATAAACCTGCAAACAGAGCACTAAAACAATCTCTAAATAACCATTAAACAATCTAATAATCTCCAAAATTAAAATAAACCTCCAAATTACAGTTCAAACCAATAAATACGAAAACCACAAATCTGTAAATAAATAATCCAGTCTAAATAATTCTAGAAGTCCATAAATCCTAGGCAACGAAATAATGGGTAGCACTCCATCACACAGTCCCAGATCCCCCTAAGCACCTGCCAGAAAAAAAATACGGCATGAGCCAAACGCCCAGTACGGATTTGGAATACAATATATAAAACAGAAAAATAGATAAGTATATTTGACGGTTATAATAAAACATTTATTTTAAAATACGCATGGCTGAAGCAACGAGGGGTTAGGATATTTCATACCGAGATCAGAACAGATACAGATACATATACATACACCATTGGGTACCGTAATGTATGCAACAAACCGGATAACGTGTACGGCATATACAACGTCACCGCCAAATCAAATCACAAATCAAATCAAAATCTGGGTGCACCCACGTATCCTGAAACAAATATCAAAATGCGCAAAAGCTCGCCACCTGAGCTATCAGAAGGATACGCCGTGACCAATCACACTGCCACGGAAGTGTCATGTCACTGGTGCCGCAATGACATGGCTGTAGTACCCCCACAGCTGGTTAACTCGGTATACCCTATATCGCTAAGGGTTCAAATAAAATATTTCGCAAAATCTTTGAAATCACAATAAACAGATATTTGAATATTTCCAACAAATATATAATTTGCAAAATTCTAAAGAGTCGCAGAAACAGATATTTAAATATTTTCAGACAGATATAAAAAATCATTTTCCAAAGTCAATGAGTCGAAATATTTTTCAAAATCTAAACAGTCAAAACCAAGTGAATATATTTGAGGACAAAACAGATTTAGTATAATAAATCCTAAAATGAATAGCGCTGAATAAAAAGGAGAGAGAATCCGTACCTCGAAAATAGCAACTAAAATACTAGCGAAATCCACAAACGATCCTCTAACCCTCCGACCCGCAATCTAATTATAAAATATAATTTATAATTAAAATACATTCTCTTTATATTTAATTATTAAATTCATTCATGCTATTAACATACTAAAAAACTATAACATTAATGGTAAATAACGTGTACATGTATTAAACTTGCACCCACTGTAATTCACATAGCTCATGATATTTTATTTTATAACTATTTCAATACCAAACTAACATATTAGGCATGGTTTAATAATAATTAAATTAAAGAATTAGCCTTAATATTACCAGACCCTTGCTTAATCCTCTGCACAGGCACACCCACACGGACATTGTTGTTGTTAAATCAACAAAATATTAACATGATTTAATCTATGATTTATTAAGGTCCTATTAATGCTTAATGCCTCACTTACATGTATACATTAAATTCACTAACTGCATTCACTAACTAAATAACCCCTAATTATTGTAGTATCAAAAATTTATGAAACTTAAATATCTATTCAAAGACCCGTTAACAACAAAAAAAATACGTTTAGATTGCTAATACACTCATGTAATTATACGTCTAAAAGTTAATACCCAAACAATAGTTGAACAAGAAAATCATCACTGGACAAGAAAATTAACATTAACTATTCAATACTAGTATAATAATGTCTCATGACTATTTTTATCCCAATGCTAACTCATGTACATGGCAACCTACTATGCTATTAAAATATTAATATAAGAGTACATCAGTGACGCACATGAAGTCTATGTCGGATAATTTTTAATAACACATGTTTAACTTATCAAATTAACGTTAGACTATGCTCTGTATCATGGCAGTATAAAACTTGTATATTCGTATCTTATGAATAATTACCTGATTCTGTCGACACAAAATTGCTGAATAAATTGACTAAAATTATTGTCGAGCACCTCTGTTTCTCTCCTCTATTTCTCTCCCTCCGCAGCCTCTATTTGTAGGGTTTTATTGGTATACCCCTAATGATATACTGCTAGAGTATATATAGCCTCTTGACTAGCCTACGACTATTAGAATTCCGAGAACTTAGTTTTTATTTTTTTTCTAGCAAATACCAAATAATATGAACAAATACCAAATAATATGAATCTTTATTATTATTATTATTATTATTATTATTATTATTATTATTATTATTATTACTATTATTACTATTATTATTATTATTAAATATCTAAAAATCCTATATATTACATATATACCCCCTTAAAAAGGATTCCGTCCCCGGAATCAAACGAAAACTAAAATCGTACCTGATTCGAATAAATGCGGATATCTCTCACGAATAGATGCCTCTAGTTCCCAAGTAGCCTCTCTCTCGGGATGATTTTTCCACAAAACCTTCACAAACGGTATAGTATTCTTCCTCAAAACTCGCTCCTCTCGAGCTAAGATAGCTTCTGCTTCCTCCTCGCAAGAAAGATCTTCTCTAATCTTATGTAACGGGTACTGAACTATGTGTAATGGATGATACTTATAGCCTCTCAAAACCGATACATGGAACACGTTATGTACATGAGATAACTGTGGTGGCAACGCAACTCTGTAAGACACTTCCCCCACTTTCTCTATAACGTCAAACGGGCCAACATATCTCGGATTAAGCTTTCCCTTCATACCAAAGCGCTTAACACCCTTGCAAGGAGACACCTTCAAGAACACATGATCACCTGGTTCAAATCCACCAAACTTCCTATGTTGATCTGCATAACTCTTTTGACGTGATCGAGCCTCCTTCAAGCTTGCCTTAGCCTTCTCTACCTTCTCATTAGTAACTCTAACTAGTTCTGGTCCTTCAATGACTCTCTCACCAACCTCATCCCAACAAGATGGTGCCCTACACCTCCTACCATACAAAGCTTCAAATGGTGGCATACCAATACTCGCGTGCCAGCTATTATTGTACGCAAACTCAACAAGATACAAATACTTATCCCAATCACCTGTCCACTCCAAAGCACAAGCCCTCAGCATATCCTCCAATGTCTGAATCGTCCTCTCTGACTGTCCATCAGTCTGTGGATGATAAGCAGTACTAAAATTAAGTCTCGTACCCCAAGCTTGCTGAAATCCCTTCCAAAAACGTGATGTAAACCTCGTATCTCTGTCAGAAACTATCGACACAGGCACACCATGAAGTCTAACAATATCCCGCTGAAAAATCTCTGCCAACTCATGAACAGGAGTAGTCTCTCTAATAGGCAAGAAATGAGCAGACTTAGTAAGTCTATCAACCACCACCCATATAACATCATTCTTTCTAAAGGTCCTCGGCAAATGAGTCACAAAATCCATAGTAATGTTCTCCCACTTCCATACTGGAATATCCAACTGCTGCAACCATCCACTAGGCCTCTGATGATCTATCTTCACCTGTTGACATATGAGACATTTTCCCACAAACTCTGCTATGTCTCCCTTCATTCCACTCCACCAAAAGTGCTTCTTCAAATCTCTATACATCTTGGTGGAACCTGGATGAATAGAGAATGAAGAACTATGAGCCTCAGTCAAAATCTCTTCACGAATCGCCACATCCGCGGGCACACACAATTTACTGCCCAACCATATCACACCCTCATCATCAACACGAAAATATTTCTGTTTACCTTCTGCCACCTCTGATCTAATAACTTCCAATCCTGTATCATTCTTTTGAGCTTCCTTAACCCTTGAAACCAGATTTGGTTCCACTCTCAAACTCGCAATGCTACCATCTGATCCCCTAACATACAGCTCAATACCAAACCGCTCCATGTCTGAAATAAGATGCGGCTGAGTAATGAGAGATGCAACACTCCCCAAGTTCTTCCTACTAAGAGCGTCTGCCACAACATTCGCCTTCCCTGGATGGTACTGAATATTAGCATCATAATCCTTAAGAAGTTCAAGCCATCTTCGCTGCCTCATGTTAAGCTCCTTCTGAGTAAAAATGTACTTAAGACTCTTATGATCAGTGAAGATATCACAAGTCTCTCCATACAGATAATGCCTCCAAATCTTCAAAGCAAAGACCACTGCTGCTAACTCTAAGTCATGAGTAGGGTAATTTACCTCATAAGGTTTAAGCTGCCTAGAAGCGTACGAAATCACCTTCCCATGCTGCATAAGAACACACCCCAATCCTCTCTTAGAAGCATCACTATAAACCTGAAATCCTCCACTCCCTGATGGCAACACAAGTATAGGAGCTGACACCAACCGCTTCTTTAACTCTTGGAAACTCTGCTCACGGTCATCATTCCACTCGAACTTAACACCTTTCCTCATCAGTTGAGTCAATGGCAAAGCTATGGATGAGAAACCTTCCACAAAGCGCCTGTAGTAACCTGCCAAACCCAAGAAACTCCTCACCTCTGTCACATTGCTAGGTCTCGGCCAGTTAGTGATAGCCTCGACTTTCGCAGGATCCAACTCAATCCCTCTAGAAGACATAATATGCCCCAAAAATGCCACCTGCTCCAACCAGAACTCACATTTTGAAAATTTTGCAAATAACTTCTTCTCCCTCAAGATCTCAAGCACAATACGCAAATGTTCCTCATGCTCCTCCCTGCTACTCGAGTATATCAAGATATCATCAATGAAGACCACAACAAACTTATCCAAGTAATCATGAAAGACCCGGTTCATCAAATCCATAAACACCGCTGGTGCATTCGTCAACCCAAAGGACATCACGAGAAACTCATAATGACCATAACGAGTACGAAATGCAGTCTTCGGAATATCTTCTTCCCTCACTCGCAATTGGTGATAACCTGATCTCAAATCCATCTTCGAAAAGAATATCGCCCCTTGTAACTGATCAAACAGGTCATCAATGCGTGGCAAAGGATATCTGTTTCTGATAGTCACCTTATTCAACTCCCTGTAGTCGATGCACAACCTCATAGAACCGTCCTTCTTCTTCACAAACAATACCGGAGCACCCCATGGAGATACACTTGGCCTGATAAATCCTCTATCCAACAACTCTTGCAACTGCACTTTCAATTCCTGCAACTCTAGTGGTGCCATTCGGTATGGCGCCTTAGAAATAGGCTCTGCACCTGGAACAAGTTCAATAGTAAACTCCACTTCTCTCTGTGGTGGCAAACCTGGTAGCTCATCGGGAAACACATCTGTAAACCCATTAACAACTGGATAATCCTCGATGCGAGGCTCATCCTTAGACGTATCCTTCACAAAAGCAAGATAGCCATCACAACCCTTAGACAAAAGTTTACCCGCCTTTAGAGCTGAAATCATTTTAATCTCTCCTTTCGGTTGAGAACCCTGGTATACAAATTCTGGTTTATCTGCATCTCCAAAGATCACCCTCTTCCCCTGACAGTCAATTGTAGCTCGATGCTCACTCAACCAATCCATACCCAGAATAATGTCAAAGTCATGCATCTCCATCGGAAGCAAGTTAACCTTACAATTTCTCTCCCCAACAGCTATCGGACACTCTCGGTACACATCAGAAATAATAACAGAATTCCCCATCGGGGTAGCAATAGACATACGAGTATAT
The DNA here is from genome assembly GCA_036435485.1 of Saposhnikovia divaricata. Lineage (NCBI taxonomy): Eukaryota > Viridiplantae > Streptophyta > Magnoliopsida > Apiales > Apiaceae > Saposhnikovia > Saposhnikovia divaricata. Next base: position 58,239,978 of record CM071595.1, on the reverse strand, counting down.
AGTAATGAAGGTTCAACACCAAGATGACGAACAAACGATAAAGATACTACAGAATGAGTCGAACCAGTATCAAATAACACATAAGCATCACGTCTACCAACAAGAAGTGTTCCTGAGACGGTACCTGAATTAGCTGCTGCTTGATTAGCAGTCAATGCAAACACTCTGCCTGAAGTATTCTGCTGACTACCACTACCACTACCACCTGCTCCTCCACCAGTGTTACGTGACGCGGTACAATCCTTTGCCCTATGTGACATGCTACCACACAAGAAACAAGCCCCGGTCTGTTTATAACAAGCTCTCCATGGATGATGTCCACCACATGTAGCACAAGGAGCCACTGGAATCATATTGGGGTTGCCCCCATAAACTGAATAACGACTCTGCCCCTGTTGACGACCCTGCCACTGCCTAGGCTGCTGCTGCTGAAATCGCTGATTCTGATTCTGTTTCTGACCACCATACTGATTCTGACCATAAGCTGACTGAGTCCTCATATTCTGATGTCTTCCACGCCACTGTCCCTGCTGAGTACCCTGACCTCCATTCCACTGCTTACCCTGTACAAAACTCTGATCATCTCTATTCCGCTTGCGATCATTCTGGAACCTGTAAGCTCTATACTCTGTGCGCTCCTTCTCAATATCCTTAGCTGCATCTGCCACCTCAGCCACATTAGGAAACCTCAGTGAAATGATACCACCCCTCAGATTAGGCCTCAACCCCCATTTAAATTTCTCAGCCTGCTGTGCAGCAGTCCCTGCAACCGTCCCAGCAAATCCAGCCAACCTGATGAACCTCGCCATATAATCAGTAATGCTCTCATCAAAATTCTGCGCAATAGAATGAAACTCCCTCAAGTAACCCTCTCTGTCTGCATTAGAAAAGTACTGCTCATAGAACACCTCCTTGAATCCCTGCCATACCAATGTCTCTGTAAATTCCTCTCCTCTAGTAGCTTTCACTCCTCTCCACCACCTCTGAGCATCCCCCTCCAACTTATACACAGCTAACCTGACCTTCTGAACCTCATCACAACCCAAGGCATCAAAAATCTTCTCAAGATGTACAATCCAGTTTTCAGCATCTATAGGAGTCGGCGCTGAATGAAAAGAATCCGGTTTCTGCTTAGAAAACCTCTCCAACCATGCAAATGGCTCTAACTGATTACCCTGGCCATCCTGATTGCCTTGGCCATTCTGATTGCCCTGACCATTCTGATTATTCTGATTTCCCTGACCATTCTGATTGCCTTGGCCATTCTGATTACCCTGACCATTCTGATTGCCTTGGCCATTCTGATTACCCTGACCATTCTGATTATTCTGATTATTCATATTTGCCATAGCTTGTTGTATACCGTTCGCCACTGCTTGTCCTAACATATTAGCTAGCTGAGCCGGGCTAACATTCAGGGTAGTTTGATTTTGATTTTTCTTAGGAGGCATCTACAATATAAGATTAGCAAACGAATAAAGACCACAAGAATAGATAATCAGAAGCAATTAAAAATAGATGTCGAAAGAGTAAAGCAAGATGATATGAATTTGAAACAGAATACCCATCCTAACGTCTACCCAAACTCACAGGTCAACCTAAATAGGTTTTCTACAAGAAAGAACCTAAGCTCTGATACCAACTTTGTAACACCCCCTTCCTAAAATGGAAGGAGATATTACCTATAATCCATAAACCTGCAAACAGAGCACTAAAACAATCTCTAAATAACCATTAAACAATCTAATAATCTCCAAAATTAAAATAAACCTCCAAATTACAGTTCAAACCAATAAATACGAAAACCACAAATCTGTAAATAAATAATCCAGTCTAAATAATTCTAGAAGTCCATAAATCCTAGGCAACGAAATAATGGGTAGCACTCCATCACACAGTCCCAGATCCCCCTAAGCACCTGCCAGAAAAAAAATACGGCATGAGCCAAACGCCCAGTACGGATTTGGAATACAATATATAAAACAGAAAAATAGATAAGTATATTTGACGGTTATAATAAAACATTTATTTTAAAATACGCATGGCTGAAGCAACGAGGGGTTAGGATATTTCATACCGAGATCAGAACAGATACAGATACATATACATACACCATTGGGTACCGTAATGTATGCAACAAACCGGATAACGTGTACGGCATATACAACGTCACCGCCAAATCAAATCACAAATCAAATCAAAATCTGGGTGCACCCACGTATCCTGAAACAAATATCAAAATGCGCAAAAGCTCGCCACCTGAGCTATCAGAAGGATACGCCGTGACCAATCACACTGCCACGGAAGTGTCATGTCACTGGTGCCGCAATGACATGGCTGTAGTACCCCCACAGCTGGTTAACTCGGTATACCCTATATCGCTAAGGGTTCAAATAAAATATTTCGCAAAATCTTTGAAATCACAATAAACAGATATTTGAATATTTCCAACAAATATATAATTTGCAAAATTCTAAAGAGTCGCAGAAACAGATATTTAAATATTTTCAGACAGATATAAAAAATCATTTTCCAAAGTCAATGAGTCGAAATATTTTTCAAAATCTAAACAGTCAAAACCAAGTGAATATATTTGAGGACAAAACAGATTTAGTATAATAAATCCTAAAATGAATAGCGCTGAATAAAAAGGAGAGAGAATCCGTACCTCGAAAATAGCAACTAAAATACTAGCGAAATCCACAAACGATCCTCTAACCCTCCGACCCGCAATCTAATTATAAAATATAATTTATAATTAAAATACATTCTCTTTATATTTAATTATTAAATTCATTCATGCTATTAACATACTAAAAAACTATAACATTAATGGTAAATAACGTGTACATGTATTAAACTTGCACCCACTGTAATTCACATAGCTCATGATATTTTATTTTATAACTATTTCAATACCAAACTAACATATTAGGCATGGTTTAATAATAATTAAATTAAAGAATTAGCCTTAATATTACCAGACCCTTGCTTAATCCTCTGCACAGGCACACCCACACGGACATTGTTGTTGTTAAATCAACAAAATATTAACATGATTTAATCTATGATTTATTAAGGTCCTATTAATGCTTAATGCCTCACTTACATGTATACATTAAATTCACTAACTGCATTCACTAACTAAATAACCCCTAATTATTGTAGTATCAAAAATTTATGAAACTTAAATATCTATTCAAAGACCCGTTAACAACAAAAAAAATACGTTTAGATTGCTAATACACTCATGTAATTATACGTCTAAAAGTTAATACCCAAACAATAGTTGAACAAGAAAATCATCACTGGACAAGAAAATTAACATTAACTATTCAATACTAGTATAATAATGTCTCATGACTATTTTTATCCCAATGCTAACTCATGTACATGGCAACCTACTATGCTATTAAAATATTAATATAAGAGTACATCAGTGACGCACATGAAGTCTATGTCGGATAATTTTTAATAACACATGTTTAACTTATCAAATTAACGTTAGACTATGCTCTGTATCATGGCAGTATAAAACTTGTATATTCGTATCTTATGAATAATTACCTGATTCTGTCGACACAAAATTGCTGAATAAATTGACTAAAATTATTGTCGAGCACCTCTGTTTCTCTCCTCTATTTCTCTCCCTCCGCAGCCTCTATTTGTAGGGTTTTATTGGTATACCCCTAATGATATACTGCTAGAGTATATATAGCCTCTTGACTAGCCTACGACTATTAGAATTCTGAGAACTTAGTTTTTATTTTTTTTCTAGCAAATACCAAATAATATGAACAAATACCAAATAATATGAATCTTTATTATTATTATTATTATTATTATTATTATTATTATTATTATTATTATTATTATTACTATTATTATTATTATTAAATATCTAAAAATCCTATATATTACATTAGAGAGAGAGAGATTCTGTAGAGAAATAGACTAACAGAACAGAGAATTCAGTCATAGAGAGAAAGTGAGATAGAAATCTAGAGAGAGAAACTGAGAAAGCTTGGTGGAAATTAAATTCCATTATCTGATAATACTCAACATAAAGCTTGGTAGAAATTAAATTTCATTATCTGATAATACTCAACATAACAGCCAAGATACAACTAGCACAACTATTTATAGACTCCATCCTCTAACACAACTAACTTGACAGCAGAAACTACCCAAGTACCCTTAGACCTTAGTATCACAACGACTTTTATATCACTATAACTACTGGTGTTGCTTAGCATTACTGATACTAATACTATATGAGAATGGTGTTAGATCTAAATAAATAACCAGAATCATCTTATGCGATATTATCAAGGTTACACGATAAAACTGTAGTGCGAAAGCGTACCTGATTCCATGACAGTAGATATGAATACGAATTATGGGACTTGATCTTCCACAGACTTGATTCGCCTCTAGCCGTATTTCTCTCTGACTGATGGGAATAGAGGAGTAGAGGTTGTGAATTAGCCTTGGGGACCAAGACCCTATTGTGTTCTTTATATAGTACTCTAATTAGACCCCATTAACCCTAATCAGATTACTATTGGGTATTACACATTACAAAGCCCATACCGAATAAGATGTTATTGGACTCTTTATTTAAGACCACTTAATTAGTCCAAATATAGAATAAACATTAAATATAATTGTCTTTAATTTGTAAGCCCATAATTATTATTAGATTATAAAATATAATCTAACAATCTCCCACTTGGGCTACAAATTGTTCCAAACAACAGTTACATTCAATAACCATAAGTGCGCACAAAATTGTTTATTCTTCTTCCTTAGTCAATCTGGTCCATCTCATATATAAACATGGAACCAAAGCGACCTTCGTCGCATTGTCGTAACTCGATCCTCAATGATCACCACATAAATATATTCAATGACATAGATCAAGTATGGATGTGTACCTGGAAATTACATGCAATGTGATCTCAATCATGCCTATTTCCAATTGGTCCTTAATACCTTAGTGAGATAAATCTTTATTCTTTCAAACTTTATGTCAAAACCACAATTGAAAGAGATAGCTCATATAGAGCAATAGAGAGAATAAAATAAAATAACTTTATTCTGCAGAATACTCAAAAAACACAAATATAACCACAGTGTCAATAAAAACTGAGTAACGAATATAAGAACAAAACAAAAAAATAACTCCCACTAAAACTGAATATCCTCCAATAAGACAACACACATATGAGCAGTATGCCCGAGAAAAACTTTATGGTGTCAAAACTTTAGTAAGTGGGTCTGCTAGCATAGAATTTGTTCTTATATACTCAATAGAAAATAATTGATATTGCATTCTCTCTATAATGACTTGATATTTAATGTCTATATGTTTAGACATAAAAAAAAAAAAGTTAACCAGAAATAGATTTTCTTGCATCTACATAATCAAAGAAATCAGAATCGAAATACATAGTGATCTCCAAATTTTCCGACTTCCGATAAACGAGCATGTAATATTTTGTTCCTTGCAAGTACCTTATAACCCATTTAATTACAATCAAGTGATCAATTCCGGGTTTACTCGAATATCTGCTTAACATACCCATAATGAATGCCAAAACTGGTCGGGTACAACATAAAACTCCTAATAGCTGAAACATAGTTTCCTTTCAAGATCATTCTTGGGGCACTGTTTGAGACTAAACTTGTCATCTTTAGCAACATGAATACTTTACTCCCACTGAATGTGTGATATAGCCACAAGTGCCATTATTTTCTAGTGGATCTACTAAGTGGCACTTCATCTTGAGTTTGTTGAGTTTGCTCTTCTTGAGCATCATCTTGATTTTGAGTAGGAAACTGTACAGGTATATCCACATTGTTATCTTGAACTACATGAGGCAAAAAAACCGATTTTTCCTCAAAGACAACATCCCTGACTTTATCTTCCCCCTCAAACTCAACATCCTTAAGAAATCTAGAGCAAGATGCTTTTCAAGCTCATCAAGGAAATCCTTAACAGATACCTCATCGGAGTCATTACATACTGCCCCTGAATGCTTTAGGAATGCTACGCTTAATCATCATTAGACTTAAGCGATTCGAACGCTCCCACTTCTCAAAGTTCAATTTCTCAGTATCAGAACTTTTATCCGTAAGAGAAGGAGGTTGTTCTTTCCTTATAGCATAGTCTAAATCCATGCAGCCGAGAACTAACAGAACGTTCTCTTTCCAGCTCTTAAAGTTTGTGCCGTTAAGCACAGGAATGGAGTTCATGTTGGCAGTTATATTAGCAGCAAATGTATTAACTAGCAATTTAGAAAAAAAAAATATAAGCTCGAATAATGGAAAAATTCATGTCATATGCATACATAATAGCACACAAAAAAAACATGAATTTAAATACTATAGTGTGTGTGGGCCCATTCAAACAAGATACCTAGCACAACATTAATATTTAGTCTTTGGACAGAAATATTAACTTGCAAGTGGTACTCTCCACGCAGAAATCAAATATTAATAATAAATTCGGTCAAGCAATAACCTTCCTTTGGGCCGGTTTATTACTCACATGAAAAATTTATAATTATTACATATTTATTCCCGCACGTATATTCATTATTTGGCCATTAAATAATCTTCCTTTGGGCCGATTATTATAACGCATAAATAACAAACATACACATCCTATTATTTCAAAATAAATAAATCTACACATAAATATCACTTTGGCAATATTTTGCTTCAACTCACTTATTCACGAAATAAAAGGACAAGAAAAAAATATTTCTTTCTTTAAAAAAAATGTGCCCAAATCCGTATTAGTGTAAAAAATATTAAAAAAACACTCACCAAATATTTTAATATATTTACAACTAAATGAAAAAAAATAAATTAATAATGACAGAATTATTAAAAAAACTGTCCGAATCATAATATAATGACAATCATGTACCACATATTAAACAAATAACATGATTATTATGATTACGTGCATAACCAAAAAAAAATTAAGCATGGCAGTCCGCAGTCCTAATACATAAACGAATGCACTGTTGCAAGATCTCAAACCAAAACCATACCATATCCTGATTCCAGTTGGCCAAACTCAAAATAAAATTACAAGACAATTACCTGGACATCAGGTGTATCATGCTAATAAAACAAACACCCCATATATAACATATACATGTGCATGACCTTATCAAAACAATCAGAAACAATGTTATGCCGTTATACATGAATCAGCAAGATAATGAACTTATACATAATTGCATAATATATTCTCAACTCGAATCTCAATTTACGAGGGAAAAAAAACATATCCAAAGCGTAAATAAAAATCCGAGGCATAGACGTACATAACCTCGAAACAAAAATTTACAGGTTAAGAACGATATCAACAATCATATAAATTATGATCAACCCTAATAACTCGACATAAGATAGGCTCTGATACCAATTGTTAGATCTAAATAAATAACCAGAATCATCTTATGCGATATTATCAAGGTTACACGATAAAACTGTAGTGCGAAAGCGTACCTGATTCCATGACAGTAGATATGAATACGGATTATGGGACTTGATCTTCCACAGACTTGATTCGCCTCTACCCGTATCTCTCTCTGACTGATGGGAATAGAGGAGTAGAGGTTGTGAATTAGCCTTGGGGACCAAGACCCTATTGTGTTCTTTATATAGTACTCTAATTAGACCCCATTAACCCTAATCAGATTACTATTGGGTATTACACATTACAAAGCCCATACCGAATAAGATGTTATTGGACTCTTTATTTAAGACCACTTAATTAGTCCAAATATAGAATAAACATTAAATAATTGTCTTTAATTTGTAAGCCCATAATTATTATTAGATTATAAAATATAATCTAACAAATGGTACTTGCCTGACTATTTGCAAATGGCCTGAGACTTTCTACTTGCTAGGAGCCTTAAGTGCAATCAGTGGCGGATTTAGGTGGGGGGGGGGGGGCGAGAGGGGTCGAGGGCGGATAATGGCCAAAAATGCCATTTTTTAAAGATTTTATTACACAAATACCGGTTTTAAATTTTTTGGCCAAAAATACCAGACTATTACGCATTTTCAAAATGGGTAATACTATTACGCATTTGAGGAATGGGTATCATGTAAGAAATTTTTAAAAAAATGAAAAAAAAAATAAATAAAATTAAATTATGGTGATACGCTGGACCTCTAAGCCACACTGGACTTCAAAGCCACACTGAACTTCTAGGCCACGCTGGACCTTGTAGAGAGACGTGCATGATAGATGCTATCCCATATTAGGGACTTTGCTGGCGAACTCGACCCGTAGCTTGGGGTCGCAAACTTCCACATTGTGCTTGATAGTATATTGGATTGACTCCTGCTGGTGGGTTTTAGTGACCCAATCTTCATCTCTAGGCCCATTATGAGTTATGGACCTTTATTCAAAAACATTAGGCCTGCTTAGGGCTTATGCCAATATTTGGGCATAACAACTACCCCCCGAGTCCATATTTGGGCTCACAACATATGCCCAAATCTTGGCATAAGCCCTAAGCAGGCCTAATGGGCTTGAATATAGGTCCACAACTCATAATGGGCCTAGAGATGAAGATTGGGTCACTAAAACCCACCACCAGGAGTCAGTCTAATCTACTATCAAGCACAATGTGGAAGTTTGTGACCCCGAGCTACGGGTCGAGTTCGCCAGCAAAGTCCCTAGTATGGGATAACATCTATCATGCACGTCTCTCTACAAGGTCTAGCGTGGCCTAGAAGTCCAGTGTGGCTTAGAGGTCCGGCGTGGCCTAGAATACTCTTATGAATGCTAGAGGTCCAGCGAGGCCTAGAGGTCCAGCGAGGCCTAGAGCATATGTATTATGAAGGCTTACGGTCAGGCCCAGCGAGGTCGCGTGAGTGTGATTATCTCCGTACAGCGTGGACCACCTCGCATGTACAGCTTATGATCTCCACCAAGGGATCGCTTCGATCATCTCTATCATCACATCTACAAACTAAAATGAGATCACTATCTCACTCTTTACTGGAAGGCTCATGGCCAGACCCAAGGTCGCATGAGTAGCTGGACATAAGGGATCGCTTCGCATGGCCAGACCCAAGGTCGCATGCTAGGTCCTGATTAATCCTCTATTGGCCAATTCTATCCGTTCGAGACTATGGGCTTCCACAGCTGGGCCATGGATCACGGATAGGGTTGAAGATTCACTGCCACGTCAGCCCTAAACGGGTGGGCTTGGACTTTGGCTTATCTCTTAAAACCCTAGCCCGCCTAGGTAACTTCTTCTACAAGAACTACGTATGGTTTGATCCCTATAAATAGGGTACGTAGGCACCTTGTTATGAATGATTGACAGCTCACCCCTGAAATCAACAAACAAGATCAGCCACAATAATCACCAATCTCCTTCCGTGTTCTTCGTATTCTTAGCAAAATATCCGTATTTTGCTCCGTGATTCCAGCAAACCTCCAAAATATTGTTAAACAATATTCTCCCTATAACATTTGGCGCTAGAAGGAGGGGCTAGTCATTATATTGGGAGAAGGATGACTAAATCGAACAAGAAGACTGGAGGGAACAACAACGAGGAGACCCCGGGTCTCACAAGACACCCAGGAGCGAGGCGAAGATAGGGGCCGAGGTTCGGAATGACCCCCTCTCTTCGTAGAGAGCGCGAGCGGTCCCATAAGTACGAACCCGAACCCCGGTATCATAAAAAAGGAAGATCGCAAGGAGGATCAAAAGGAGTCAAGCGCTCCCAAAAAGACTCTATCCCATCATGGTAGCACTGGAGAGGGACAGGAAAAAAGGTCGAGGATAAAAAGATCAAGGTTGGGAACTTTAACCTCGGGGAACAGAAGAAGGCCTTTAATAAGATACTACTAAGACAAAGGAGGGATCGCAGCGTGAGGCCGCCTCATCTGAGGGTAGGTCAGTAAGTTTCTTTGATCGCATTGGAAAGAAGTTAATTGAGCATGATCTCCACCTCAAACTCGAGAAGCTCACTGCTGACAAGAAGGATAAGCGATCCCATGGGGCCAAGGCAAGGCTAAAAGTTCTAAGTGACCCCCTTCTCCTCGTTGAGATTGTGAGTGGTCCTACCGTCGTAATGACAGACCCCCTTCTCCTCGTCGAGATAGTGAGCGGTCCCATTGTCGTCACGACGGACCCCCTTCTCCTCGTCAAGATTGTGAGCGGTCCCATTGTCGTCACGACGGACCCCCATCTCCTCGTCGAGATCGTGAGGTCCCCTATATGATGTGGATATCGAGATCAAATAGATGCCTCTACATGAGATGATTCTTGGTGAAATACCTCTACTTTGAGGAGAGGGGGGACGCCCCCGATCCTTGGGGAGAGGGGGGACGCCCCCGATCCTTGGTGGCAATGAGGAGGTCCTCGACTACCTCAGTACACAAGGAAGAGCATCTATCAAACAAGCTCCCTGCTTGGTATGGACTTCACTAATATCAGCATACATTGCCCCAATTTGAAGGAGAACTCATAGCGGGGTCACATTAATTTCACTTCATTACAAATGGTGTCAACTCCAAATAATACAAGAAGATTGCTGAAACATTTTGATTCCTCATTATATCAACAATGATCATGAGGACTTGGGGGGTAGTGCCATTACATAAACATCTCTTTTAGTGGGACATTTGAAGAATTGCAAGACAAAGCTAACACCTAGCGTCGCGAGGTCGCACCTAGCGTCGCGCGGTCGCACATAGCGTCACGAGGTTGCACTTAGCATTGCGAGGTCGTACCTAGCGTTGCGAGATCGCACCTAGCGTTGCGAGATCGCACCTAGCGTTGCGAGGCCGCACCTAGCATTGCGAGGCCGTACCTAGCGACGCGAGGCCGCAAACTCAACATCTTGTGATGCGAGGCCTCTCGGCCTCATAGGCACAATCAGGACCATTTGAAGACTCCATCAGCTATGTTAAAACACTTGGAAAAAAATTTAACAGATATGGAGAGGCGTTATGGAGGAATTTATACATGCTAAAATCATTGCAACATGAGTCCCTTGTGCAAGCAGATGCGAGGCCTAAAGTACATTGCAAAATTATAAACATCAAATAAAGGAACATTTGGGCTCGCCACCTCTACTTTTTAAGCCTAAGGAAGGGGAGATCCTTATTTGTATCCAGCTGAGAGCATGCAGTAAGTGCAGTGTTAGTTCGCGAGGAGGAAAGGGTTCAATACCATGTTTATTACGTTAGTAAAATGATGCTAGATGTTGAGACTCACTACACCAACATGGAGAAGCTCGTTTATGCCTTGATTTTGGCCTCGCGGAGGTTGAGGCCATATTTTTAGGCTCATAAAATTGAGGTTCGCACAGCCTAAGGCAAGTGATGCATAAGCCTGAGACCTCGGAAAGACTTCTAGCGCGGATAGTGGAACTAGGCTAATTTGACATCGAGTACAAGCCTCGAGGTGTTTTGAAAGGACAAGCTTTAGCAGATTTTATCTTAGAATTCCCTCCACAATATGAAGGAGATGCTTGGGCTCTCATTGCGACCCTCATGCCATCCGAGCCCGAGGCCAGCCAACAGAATTCAGCCTCGTGGTGGGAGCTCTATGTTGATGGAACATCTAATAAGGAAGAAGCTGGAGCCGGAGTCGAGCTCGTTACACCTGAGGGTCGCATGTTAAGAAGCGCAGTCCACTTCGCATTCAAAGCCTCAAACAATGCAGCCGAGTATTAGGCCCTAATCAATTGCATTAAGCTCGTAATTACAATGAAGTTGGAAAATCTCAATGCTTATAACGATTCCATGTGGTAACAAGTCATATTGGATGTGGGTGGCAGGCTAGGGGGCCTCAAATCAAGCTCTATCTGCGATGTGCGCAGAGCCTTATGAAGTCATTCAAGCAAATGAAAGTGAAATCTATCATAAAGACAAAAAATCAAGGAGCGGATGCCCTAGCAAAGTTGGGATCGCGCCGAGAGGCCACCTTACTTGGGGTTATTCCATTGGAAATCCAGACTAAGCCTAGTGTTCCTGAGAAATTTGTCATGGAGGTAGCGAGCCAGGGGCCAACATGGATGACCCCTATATGGGAGTATGTGAAGAATGGGTACTCTACCCCAAGAAAAGAAGGAAGCGAGGAAGATAAAGTACCAGGCGGCTCACTAAGTAATTTACGATGAAAGTCTATATCGAAGAGGGTTCAACACACCACTCTTGAGGTATGTAAATGGTGAGGAGTGCAACTACGTCCTAAGGGAGGTCCACGAAGGCATATGTGGCAATCACTCGGGGGGTAGTTCTCTAGCCCAAAAGATTCTTCGCCAAGGGTATTTCTGCCTACATTGAAAAGAGATGCTAGAAGGCGGCATATTAAAAAAAGGTGTCGCGCGAGGAGGCTAAGTACGTGGCTACCAAAATCAAGTCTGTCTATAGATGGGGGTGCCACGGCTCCACAAGAAAAACAAGGCAAGAAGAGACACAAGAAGGCTGCATATGTGGGAAATAGAATGTAACAAGGTGGCAAGTGCGAGGAGATATGGGCTTGCATTAAATTATAAAAAAAAATTGAAATCTGCTAAGTGGGGATGCTTCCCAAAAAATTAAATATTTCTTTTTAGAGGAGTTCAAAATAATTTAGAAGACCAGAAAAAATAGTTCTCCGCTACAGCTGCCTGCACCGAAGAACTGGGGGGTAGTTGTTATGCTTGAAAATTGATATGGGTTCTAAACAGGCCTATTACGAGAATTGATAATGATATTGGGCTATCAGATCCAAAGTACAAATCTCATACCTATATGTTGACCAGGACCATGTACTGCTATGAGGAGGCCTCGCAACGTATGAGGCTGCGAGGAGGCCTCGCAACGTAAGAGGCTGCGAGGAGGCCTCGCAACGTATGAGTCTGCGAGGAGGAGGCCTCTCAACATATGAGGCTGCGAGGAGGAGGCCTCTCAACATATGAGGCTACGAGGAGGAGGCCTCACAACATATGAGGCTGCAAGGAGGCCTCTCATCATAATAACAAGGAGCAGAGGAGAGTTCTCTCATCACATTTTAAGAAGACATGAAAATATAGGTGAAAGCCTGAGCTTACACATCAGCTTGACAGAAGATGTAATTATAACCATTTATGACTGCAAGGCCCTATGGGTCGCTTCTCAAGGTCCCTTCAGGACCACATTGCGCTTGGAAGGATCCTTCGAGGTCACCATCACTCACTTGTACATGGCTTCGCATTAATTGAAAGACACACAACAAATGTCATCATCTTAGCAGCTGGGAAAAGATCTTGAAATACGATAGTTTTCTGAAACCATTCAAATTCATAGGGGTCGCGATGCGATCCCAAGGCACTTGAGATAGCTATACTTTCATCTACAGCAATCTATATCGAGCATAGGCCTCGCATCAAAGTTTCGATAAAGTAGTTTTTGAGTCCACATCGCATCTTCAATGACAATATGGACTCGGGGGGTAGTTGTTATGCCCAAATCTTGGCATAAGCCTTAAGCAGGCCTAATGGGCTTGAATAGAGGTCCACAACTCATAATGGGCCTAGAGATGAAGATTGGGTCACTAAAACCCACCACCAGGAGTCAGTCTAATATACTATCAAGCACAATGTAGAAGTTTGTGACCCCGAGCTACAGGTCAAGTTCGCCAGGAAAGTCCCTAGTATGGGATAGCATCTATCATGCACGTCTCTCTACAAGGTCCAGCGTGGCCTAGAAGTCCAGCGTGGCTTAGAAGTCCAGTGTGGCTTAGAGGTCCGGCGTGGCCTAGAATACTCTTATGAATGCTAGAGGTCCAGCGAGGCCTAGAGGTCCAGCGAGGCCTAGAGCATATGTATATGAAGGCTTACGGTCAGGCCCAGCGAGGTCGCGTGAGTGTGATTATCTCCGTACAGCGTGGACCACCTCGCATGTACAGCTTATGATCTCCACCAAGGGATCACTTCGATCATCTCTATCATCACATCTACAAACTACAACGAGATCACTATCTCACTCTTTACTGGAAGGCTCATGGCCAGACCCAAGGTCGCATGAGTAGCTGGACATAAGGGATCGCTTCGCATGGCCAGACCCAAGGTCGCATGTTAGGTCCTGATTGATCCTCTATTGGCCAATTTTATCCGTTCGAGACTATGGGCTTCCACAGCTGGGCCATGGATCACGGATAGGGTTGAAGATTCACTGCCACGTCAGCCCTAAACGGGTGGGCTTGGACTTTGGCTTATCTCTTAAAACCCTAGCCCGCCTAGGTAACTTCTTCTACAAGAACTACGTATGGCTTGATCCCTATAAATAGGGTACGTAGGCACCTTGTTATGGATGATTGACAGCTCACCCCTGAAATCAACAAACAAGATCAGCCAATCTTCGTGTTCTTTGCAAAATATCCGTATTTTGCTCCGTGATTCCAGCAAACCTCCAAAATCTTTATATATGGTCGACAAGGTGGTTAACTCCGCGGATCAACACTTGATAAAAGCTGATTTGTTGGAAAGAGTTCTTGCTAATGACTCGGAGGTTGAGAACGAAGAGGATAAAGAGCACTTGCAATATCTTAATGCATCTCCGTGGAAGAAGTTTTGGATTCCATTTGAATCATTGGGGTTGTCAGAATTGAAGAAGTCTCATGTTAGACTTAAACCATCCATTGAGGAAGCACCTACCTTGGAACTTAAGCCATTGCCTGAACATCTAAGGTATGCCTATCTTGGTGATTCTTTTACCTTAACTGTTATTATATCATCTAAGCTTTCAGGCATAGAAGAGGAAAAACTATTGAGAATCTTAAGGGAATTCAAATCAGCCATTGGGTGGACTATAGCAGACATTAGGGGTATCAGTCCTTCGTATTGCATGCACAAAATTCCTTTGGAAGAGGGAGCTAAAATTACAGTCGATAATCAAAGGAGACTGAATCCTGTCATGAAAGAAGTTGTGAAGAAGGAAATTCTTAAATGGCTTGACGCGGGCATTATCTATCCGATTTCTGATAGCTCTTGGGTGAGTCCGGTGCAATGTGTGCCTAAGAAAGGGGGCATGACAGTGGTTACTAATGAGAAGAACGAGCTCATTCCGACGCGAACAGTTGCTGGTTGGAGAATTTGCATGGATTATCGAAAGTTGAACAAAGCCACTCGGAAAGATCATTTTCCACTCCCGTTCATTGATCAGATGCTTGACAGATTGGCTGGACGTCAGTACTATTGTTTGCTTGATGGGTATTCTGGGTACAATCAGATTTGCATAGCACTCGAGGATCAGGAGAAGACTACATTCACTTTTCCATTTGGTACATTTGCGTTCAGACGTGTTTCTTTTGGGTTGTGTGGTGTACCAGCTACTTTTCAGAGGTGTATGATGGCCATTTTCTCTGACATGATTGGAATTAATATGGAAGTATTCCTGGACGATTTCTCAGTCTTTGGGGATTCTTTTGTTGAGTGCTTGGAAAACTTGAGTTTGGTTTTAAAACGTTGTGTGGACACAAATCTTGTTCTTAATTGGGAAAAGTGCCACTTCATGGTACAAGAAGGTGTCATTCTGGGACACAAAGTTTCGAGTAAGGGTTTGGAAGTTGACAAGGCAAAGGTGGAAACTATTGAGAATCTTCCTGCACCTATCTCAGTCAAGGGTATTCGTAGCTTTCTTGGTCATGCAGAGTTCTACAGGCGCTTCATAAAGGATTTCTCAAAAATTTCTAAGCCGCTTTGCAATCTCTTAGAAAAAGATGTGCCATTCAATTTTGATGAGGCTTGTTTACATGCGTTCGAGATCTTGAAGAAGAAACTAATTTCTGCTCCAGTTATTACAGCTCCGGATTGGAGCCAACCATTTGCTTTGATGTGCGATGCTAGTGATTATGCAATTGGGGCCGTTCTAGGCCAAAAGAAAGAAAAAATGTTCTATGTTATTTACTATGCGAGCAAAACTCTCAATGATGCACAGTTGAATTACACCACCACTGAGAAGGAACTACTTGCTATTGTCTATGCGTTTGAAAAGTTTCGCTCTTATCTGCTTGGTACTAAGGTGACAGTTTACACGGATCATGCTACTATTCGCTACCTCCTTGAAAAGAAAGATGCTAAGCCAAGGTTGATTCGTTGGGTCTTCTGTTGCAGGAATTTGATGTGGAAATCAAGGATAGAAAGGGGACGGAGAATCAGGTAGCTGACCATCTCTCTAGATTGGAAGATCATGGAAAGTCACCTAAGGACAACACGGTTATTAATGAGTTTTTTCCTGATGAGCAACTATTCAGAGTGCAAGATGATGAACCATGGTTTGCCGACATTGTGAATTATCTAGTAAGCAACATCATTCCACCTGAGCTCTCTTATGCTCAAAGGAAGAAATTCTTGCACGATGTCAAGCAGTATATTTGGGATGAACCTTTTTTGTTCAAACAAGGAGCTGATCAGATTATTAGACGTTGTGTTCCTTACAGTGAGACCGAGGCTATTCTTAGTGATTTTCATGCTACAGCTTATGGAGGCCACTATGCGGGTGAAAAGACAGCCACGCGTATTCTTCAAGCAGGTTTCTATTGGCCGACTCTATTCAAGGATGCCCATCAGTTTGTGTTGAGATGTGATCGATGTCAACGAGTTGGTAATATTTCTCGTAGGGACGAGATGCCTCTTAATGTCATGTTGGAGGTAGAGATCTTTGACGTGTGGGGAATCGACTTCATGGGACCGTTCATTCCGTCATGTGGTAATCAGTATATTCTTGTAGCCGTGGATTATGTGTCTAAGTGGGTGGAGGTAAAAGCACTTCCCACGAATGATGCTAAGGTGGTAATCAATTTTCTTCACAAGAATATTTTTACTCGGTTTGGCACTCCACGGGTGATCATTAGTGATGAAGGTACGCATTTTTGCAATCGAAAGTTTACATCTCTTATGGCACGCTACAACATCAATCATCGAGTTGCTACAGCTTATCATCCTCAAACCAATGGGCAAGCCGAAGTGTCTAATCATGAAATTTAACGGATTCTTGAGAAGGTAGTTAGTCCTTCAAGGAAGGATTGGGCGTTGAAACTTGATGAAGCGGTGTGGGATTATCGGACAGCCTATAAAACACCTTTGGGAATGTCACCATTTCAGCTAGTGTATGGGAAAGCATGCCATCTTCCAGCTGAGTTAGAACATAAGGCTTATTGGGCATTGAAGAAGCTGAATTTTGATCTTACAGCAGCAGGTGAAAAACGTTTGGTTCAGTTGAACGAAATGGTGGCATGATCGATTGCAAGCTTATGAGAACAAGCTTATGAGAACAAGCTTACGAGTTTCGATTGCAAGCTTATGAGAACAATCTTACGAGTTTCGATTGCAAGCTTATGAGAACAACAAGCTATACAAAGAGAAAGTAAAAAGGTGGCATGATCGTCGGTTGGTTCTTAAGACGTTTGAGCCAGGGCAATTGGTATTGTTGTTCAACTCACGACTTCGGTTATTTCGTGGGAAGTTGAAGTCACGTTGGTCAGGTCCATTCACAGTCAAAACAGTTTTTCAGCATGGGGTAGTGGAGATTTTTGACAAGTTACCGGATCAGTCGTTCAAGGTCAATGGTCAGCGGTTAAAGCCATATTTTGGAGAGAAGTTGAATCGCGAAGTTGAGATCGCGGTTCTAAATTGCGCAACGTAAGGAAATGGAGTTACGTCAAGCTAATGACGTGAAAAGAGCGCTTCGTGGGAGGCAACCCACTTGGATTGTTGTTGAAAAAAAAAAATTTGTTGAAACAGTAGCTACGGCGCGGCAGCGCCGTTCCACAGTGTATTCCTGGCGCGGCAGCGCCGCACGGGCTGTTGAGAAAAAAAAAATTTCAGCAAATTTTGAAAAAAAAAAGGTTGTTGTTGTTAGTGACCCACGACCCAAGCCCACAACTTACACCCACTAACCCTAATTTCCCCTATTTATACATACCATTACACAACCCTACCTATACATACACACTTACAGATCTCAAAATTTTCAAAACACTCAAAACACTCTAAACACTTCTTTCATTCAATTCAATGGCATCCAAGCGACAAAGGGTTGTTGGTGGTGGTAGTGAGGGTGCTGGTGGTAGTGGTACTGGTAGGAGGAACCATCGTTCTTCATCTTCATCTGATTCTGAGGGAGGCAATGGTGGACCTCAGTTTATTAATAATGGGGCTCGTGATGAGTATAATCGGTTGTTGGGGCGTCCTATTGCTCGTGAGAGGGGTCTTTTGCCTAATGCAGCGGATGGGAACATGTTGGAGAATATTCTGGAGAGACGTTGGGAGCAAATTTGTGAAGTTCCGAAACCTGTTCCGATGACTGTGGTTCGCGAGTTCTATGCGAACGCTGGTGTGGAGAGGAATGGGATAAGCCAGGTTCGTGGGTTTCGTGTGGATTATCAGCCGCTTGCTATTCGTCGTGTTCTTGGGCTTCCGGCTCCTAGGAGGGGTCAAGAGGATTGGTCGGGGAAGACTCGGAACGTTGTGGATCTTCAGATGGTTATTCAGCGGTTGTGTGTTCCAGGTACAGAGTGGAGTTTGAGGAGAGGCACTACTGAGCCCACCTCGTTCTTGTCAACGGCTTTGAATAGATATGGGCGTGCTTGGCACTTGTTCATTTGTGCCAATCTCATCCCTACTAGGCATTCGAATGAGGTGACAGTTGAGAGGGCTATTCTGTTGTATGTTATCTGCAGCAGAGAATTTGTGGATGTGGGCAATTTGATCCATCAGGGGATTATGCATTTTATGCAAGGTAGTACCACTGCAGCGATGCCTTATGGGTCGATCATTGCTAGGTTGGCTAGGGATTGTGGTGCTCGTTGGTCAGCAGAGGAGGTTGTGCAGCAGCCACAGGAGGCGCTGGATCATCAGAGTATATGGAGGTTGGCTGAGTGGGATGGAGGTGAGCCGAATTGGTGGGGTCTTGGTTATATAGTAGAGCAGCAACAGCAGCAGCAACAGCAGGAGGAGCCTCAGGGAGGAGGTTCTTTTATTACTCAGAGACAGTATAGGCGTTTGACGAGGCGTATCGATGCGGTGCACGATATGCAGGCAGGTTTTGCAGCAGATTTAATTCAGTTTGCACAGGCGTTGGGCACGGCTTTTCGTGCGAGTGGAGTGGACGTGACTTTTCCGTCCTTTGGAGCTGGCGCTGTGATAAGTGGATTTTATATCCACTTGGAGCGTTCCATATCGGCTTAAATTGATTGTTTTGGACTCAAGTTTGTGGTGGTTTTGATGTGTTTTGCTTAGTTGTGCAGATTTACGAGAATGTTGACTAAGGTGGATGCTTCTATAATTTTTGGGGAATTAATTGATTAAAATTCAAATTTTCGAGAAGGGTTGCGCAATTTACACTGTTTTGGCCATATCTTGAGTTCTAGAAGTCCGTTTGAGGCCCGTAAGCAGTCCACGCGAAGATAACGAAATTTTCTATCATTCTAAGTTGGTCCAGAGGTCCAATTACATTTGGAACGTTCCAGAAAATCTGAAGAAAAATCAGCCACGAATTTTCCTTAAAAACATAATCAATTTAGGAAACGTATCTTGCAGAAATTCTATTATAATTCTGTTTTTGTATTTTCTTGCAGGGGAAGACGTTTAGAGCCTATTTAAACACATCATACCATTGTAATAGATATAGACATATTATTAGTTATTATTATTGTAACATAGCTTAGATCTGCAAGGGGGAAAAGGAGAGAAGGATTCAACGCTCGTGACAAGCAACGGATCTAGATCTACTTCATCCTTTGTGTTAATCTGGATTATAGATTTATTTTCTTAACTATTTGTTTATTAATATAATTACTTCTTTTATTCATATCTTGTTTTATATTATGTTTTCATCAAATCCCATGACGATGAACGGTTCAATTATGAGCTAATCGTTGTCATGGGATTCTAACGGAGTTATCTATGTAGCTTAGTAGTTTGTATGCTTTAAAGATTTATGTGTGGTGAATTCTTGATATCCTCGTATGGTTGTGTTTCATGTATTTAGATGCGTCGCGAACATCTAATTTGTTAATCTCCTGCTAAACGAGAGTGGATCTTGAGATTTAGAACTTGCCATGCTAGCATAGGATAGGTTGATGTTCTAACATCATGATTTGTGGCGTAAATAGAGATATTATGTTGCCCTATGTGATCTAAGTGGATAACTTGTGCTTAAACCTTTATGTTTTCAAATTCTATAGAGATATAGGGTCTAAACATATTTGGTGTCTACCCATCTTCTATCTCTTTTGTGGATGCATGCGTAGTTTGGTATTAGTATACCGAGAGGTAGCTTTTACTTATTTCGTGTTATCTGATCAGATATCAAAACCATCACATGTATTGATTAAAGGCTGCGACTCTAAGTGAAGTAGATAATGAAGTTAGAATTCCATGTTTATTCCCATATAAGTAATTTGATTTTAGATCTCATTAGCTAGTTAATTCTTAAATTACATATTAGTTAAATTTAGTTAATTAAAATCTCAATTAATTATTTGTCTTAGCAGTGAATTAAGATCATACATTGTTGAATAGGTGCATTTACTGAAAAGAACCATAACCTGATCCCTGTGGGAACGAATTTGGACTTAACCTTATATATTACTTGTGACCACGTACGCTTGCGTGATTTTGTGTTAACAAGTTTTTGGCGCCGCTGCCGGGGATCATCGGTGTTTAATTTAGTTTATGTGCTTGTCATCAGTGGTCGTTAGCGTTCAGTGACTCAGATTTTTTTTGCTTACTTAGTTAGTTTGTTTCGTGGTGTTTTCAGGTACTTAAACGTGTATGCGAACACGTTTGCAGGCTCGTAATGAAAAACTGGCAGAAGAAGAACTTGAAACTACTGTAGAGATGGCAGAATTACCAGCAGCAGTAAAGGCTTTGAAGGACTATTCGCAGCCAAAGATCAATGACATACAATCTAGTATTGTCAGGCCAACTATTGCAGCAAACAACTTTGAGATCAAGCCGAGCATAATTCAGATGGTGCAGAATTCGGTTCAGTTTGGGGGTGCTTCGACAGAGGATCCTAACATGCACATCCGGGACTTTATCGAGATCTGCGACACTTTCAAATTTAATGGTGTGTCGGAGGATGCTATCAAGTTGAGGCTTTTCCCATTCTCTCTGAGGCATAAGGCTAAGGGCTGGTTACATTCTCTACCAGCTGGTTCTATTACTACATGGGATGATCTTGCTCAGAAGTTTCTTACTAAATTCTTCCCTATGGCGAAAACTGCCGCAATACGGAACCAGCTAACTCAGTTTCAACAGCAATCTGGCGAGTCTTTGTGTGAGGCTTGGGAACGTTACAAGGAGATGCTTCGTAGGTGTCCACATCATGGCATGCCTGATTGGATGGTTATTAATGGTTTTTACAATGGGTTTGGAGCACAGTCTAGACCTTTGCTAGATGCAGCATCAGGTGGAGCTCTGTGGGCTAAGAGCTACGAGGAAGCATATGATCTTATTGAGATGATGGCTGCTAATGAATATCAGAATCCAACACAGAGGCTTTCCCAAGGTAAGGTAGCAGGTGTTCTTGAAATTGACACAGCTTCAGCTATTGCAGCTCAGTTGAAGGCTCTTACGATGAAGGTGGATTCTCTTGCTAATTATGGGATTCAGCAGGTTGCTAGTATTTGTGAGCTATATGCGGGCGCACATGAGACAAGTCAGTGTGCTATCTCTTCTGAATCAGCACAGTTCGTTAGTAATTTCCAGAGACCTGCTGCACCAGTTCAAGCCACTTATCATCCGAACAACAGGAATCATCCTAACTTCAGCTGGAGCAACAACCAAAGTGCTCAACAACCTCAGCAGTCCTATCAGCAGTTTCAAAGCCAGGAAGCTAGGCCATTCAATCAAGGCTATCAACAGCAGTAGCTCCAAGGGCACCATATCAACCTCCTGGATTTCAGCAGCAACAACCCCAGGCTCATGTGGGGCAATCATCTAATGAAAAATCAGAAATGGATGATATGAGGATGATGTTGAAGAACCTTCAAGCTTCTCAAAAGATCTTGGAAAACCAGATGGGACAGATTACAAGTGCTTTGTTGAACATGCAACAGGGGACTCTTCCTAGTGATACGGAAACAAATCCAGGCAGAAGGGGGAACAAAGAACAGGTTAATGCAGTGACTTTGAGATCGGGAAAGGTTACAGCAGGCCCTCAATCAGCAGCTGAAGAAGATGAAGATGTTCAGAATCAGCAGGTTGAAAAATCTGTAGTGCCAGAAATTGAGAAATCTGATTTAGTGGCTGATCAGCTTGATGGTGAGAAGAGCAAGAAACCTGTTGAAAAGTCTACTCCGGAACAATCTTCAAAGAATAATCAAATCTATCCTCCTCCTCCGTTTCCTCGACGCGTGCAGAAAAGTCAAGAAATTCAGTTTCAGAAGTTTATGGATGTCTTCAAGAAATTGTCCATTAACATTCCTTTTGTTGAAGCATTGGAGCAGATGCCGAGGTATGCAAAGTTCATGAAGGATATTTTGTCACGAAAGAGAAGGTTGGAAGAATTTGAAACAGTGGCATTAACGGAGGAGTGTAGTGCAGTTCTACAGCAGAAGTTGCCACCCAAAATTAAAGATCCGGGAAGTTTCACCATCCCTTGCACTATTGGCAACCTTTCTTTTAGCAAGTGCATGTGTGACTTGGGAGCTAGCATCAATCTCATGCCTTTATCTGTGTTCAAGCAACTTGGGCTGCCGGAGCCAAAGCCAACCAATATCTCTTTGCAGTTGGCTGATCGATCTATCACATATCCAAGGGGTATAGTGGAGGACGTTTTGGTGAAAGTTGATAAGCTTATCTTCCCAGCTGATTTTGTTATCTTGGATTTTGAAGAAGACAAGAAGATTCCCATAATTTTGGGAAGGCCTTTTCTAGCTACAGGCTATACTTTGATTGATGTGCAAAAAGGAGAGCTTACAATGAGGGTGCAAGATCAGAATGTCACCTTTAATGTTTTCAAGGCTATGAAATTTCCAACTGAGGATGAAGAGTGTTGTAGTGTGGAAATAGTTGATACGGGTCAGAGAAAGGAACTTGATAAGTTGTTGAGCGAAAAGTCGGACACACACGTGCGAAAGCATCACATCAGTGATTCCATTGACAGTTCTTCTCGAGATCTTTCGAGTGTAAAGCTTGGGAAACTTCCACCACATTTGAGGTATGTTCTTTTGAATAATGAGCTTGTGTTTTTTGAAGAGGGGCATGATAACGTGTTGCGAAGGTGGAAAGCGGACGATAAGGAAGAAGAAAGTTTTGTGCAGCCGTTCGATTCGGAGAAGCACATTAGAGGTGTGAAGAAGAAAAAAAAGAAGATTAAGCTGTTGGATAGTAAAATCAGGTTGAGGTCCGAGGGAAGAAATTTGTGGAAAGCCAGCAAACAAGAGGTCAACGTTCGTATGAATGGTCTATCTGTTGAAGACGGTTCAGTTATTCTTTTGAAACCGGCATGAGTTGAGGAAGTTACGTCAAGCTATTGACGTTAAAGAAGCGCTTCGTGGGAGGCAACCCACGCCTTCGTGAAAAAAAAAATAGAGTGTAGTGTAGAGAGAAGAAAAAAAAAAGAGAGTGCAGAAAAAAAAAAAAATATTCGGGCGTGTCACGCAGGCTGCGCCTGCGTTACTGGATGTCGCGCAGGCTGCGCCTGCGTGACTGTACTGTAGGCAGGCTGCGCCTGCTTTCAGCAGGCTGCGCAGTTAAGTTTTTTTTTAGTTGATTTTTTTTTGTTTTTTTTGTTTTTCTTTTCTTTGTATATAAAAAAAAAATATTTCAAACCCAAAAAAATTCCTTTTCCAATTTTATTCTATCAACCCCAAATTTTATCCTAATCCTATATAAATTCCAAAACCCCCCATCTCTCTTCCAAAATTCTAATTCTAAACCTATTCTAATTCTTTTTCTTTAATTCATCAAATCCTATTTCTATCCTACATCAAATTTCATACCCACCCAAAATTTTTCCTTTTCACATTAATTTTATTCACCCAATCCCTCCATTATATATACACACCCATACATACAAATCCAATTCCTCTTCTATTTATTTAAATTCAATTCTAAAGAGGAATTAATTACAAGTTCACCTCTTTGATTCGTAATTGGTTTAAATCTTCTCTAATATTATTTTTATTACGAATTTGTGTTCTTGTAATTGGGGGTTTTGTAGGATTCTTGTTATCTGGGAGGTGGCTAGTCTATGTAGCTCGTACGCATTATCCTCCACCAGATTCATCCGAGGAGGGTTATGATTCAGCTGGTTAGGTATGTTTTCTACTTTCCCTCGTATTTACTTCCATTCAATGCGGACATTGAATATTTTAAGTTTGGGGGTGGTTTGAGGGATTAGTAGTTGTTGTTGTATTATGTGTTCATATGGATATCATGTTTTGCATGCTTAGTAGTAATTCATGCATATATGTTCGTATTAATTATGTTTGTTTCATATAAGACATTTTGTTTTTATTTTTCGTATATCATGTGAGTTCATATTAGTTGCATTTGCATAGCATGCATATTTCATGATCCCTTAAGACGAGCTAATTCTGATTGGTAGGTAGGTGTCTAATTGAGTGTGGTAATGATGAATAGAGGGTTGATTTATAGTTTCTATGAAATTGACTTATGTGTTGCGGAAACAAAACTAATTACATAGTCTCATTGGGTGCTTTTGGGCTAGGTTAGGGTCATGCTTGTTTGGATGTTTTGAGATTTAATCACTTGATTATATTTAGAATTTTCGTTATTCCCTTGATAGCGTTGAAAACAGGGATTTCATGCTAGTTGATGGCTAGGTGTCAAATGGCTAGTAGCCGGCTCATATTTATATGAGTAGTCTAGGGTTGGAATTGAGAATTCTCATTCCAGATTGCATATAAAAGAAAAAAAAAAGAAAAAAAAGGCAGAAAAAAAAATAGAAAAAAAAGGCAGAAAAAGAAAAAGAAAAAAAATCAAAAGTGTCAATTGTTTATATGCAAAATTAACTAGGGTGAGCTCTTTAATACTCGAGCAATTAAGTTCGCGGGGACTTTGTGCCTAGTGACCTAAGGCTTTTATAGTCTGGGATCCACTAACCCAACGCTCGCTACATGGGTATTATTGTATAAGCCTTTCGGGTCTCATCCATTGCACGGTTAAATAAGCATGCTTGTATATATGTGTCGTAGTAGTTAGTAATAAAGCATGAATTTCTGTCTACCTTGGATAAGGATGGAGGTGTTCCTAGGTTATGAAGTGTCTACAGTCTATTATATTTATAAACCTGTGATTGTCTTGACGAAGAGCATGTATGATTTTTGACCTAGTTTTGGGAGTATTTCTGATGAGCATTGCACACACGCACGTTTCTGTTCATGTATTGTTAGTATACGGGAACTTGGTCGAGCTCTATTTGGATTTAGTTGCATTCTTTGAGATATTTGCTTGTTAGTTGGTTTTGGTTAGTTTGAAGGGGATCATTGCATTTTTCATTCTAGTTGCATTCATGCATTGCATTGTTATTGCATTGTTTAGTTAGATGGATTTTGTGGGTACATTCGCTATAGGCCCTCACGAGACCTTACTCGTCCACTGGGGCTGCCTAGGGGTTTAAAGGGCTTGTTGCATATGCCAAATGCAACCGTGATCACCTACGGAAGTGGTACTAGTTAGTTAGTTAGTTAGTTGTAATTGTTTATGCTTGAGGACAAGCATCGGTTTAAGTTTGGGGGTGTGATAAGTGGATTTTATATCCACTTGGAGCGTTCCATATCGGCTTAAATTGATTGTTTTGGACTCAAGTTTGTGGTGGTTTTGATGTTTTTTGCTTAGTTGTGCAGATTTACGAGAATGTTGACTAAGGTGGATGCTTCTATAATTTTTGGGGAATTAATTGATTAAAATTCGGATTTTCGAGAAGGGTTGCGCAGTTTACACTGTTTTGGCCATATCTTGAGTTCTAGAAGTCCGTTTGAGGCCCGTAAGCAGTCCACGCGAAGATAACGAAATTTTCTATCATTCTAAGTTGGTCCAGAGGTCCAATTACGTTTGGAACGTTCCAGAAAATCTGAAGAAAAGTCAGCCACGAATTTTCCTTAAAAACATAATCAATTTAGGAAACGTATCTTGCAGAAATTCTATTATAATTCTGTTTTTGTATTTTCTTGTTGGGGAAGACTTTTAGAGCCTATTTAAACACATCATACCATTGTAATAGATATAGACATATTATTAGTTATTATTATTGTAACATAGCTTAGATCTGCAAGGGGGAAAAGGAGAGAAGGATTCAACGCTCGTGACAAGCAACGGATCTAGATCTACTTCATCCTTTGTGTTAATCTGGATTATAGATTTGTTTTCTTAACTCTTTGTTTATTAATATAATTACTTCTCTTATTCATATCTTGTTTTATATTATGTTTTCATCAAATCCCATGACGATGAATGGTTAATTATGAGCTAATCGTTGTCATGGGATTCTAGCGGAGTTATCTATGTAGCTTAGTAGTTTGTATGCTTTAAAGATTTATGTGTGGTGAATTCTTGATATCTTCGTATGGTTGTGTTTCATGTATTTAGATGCGTCGTGAACATCTAATTTGTTAATCTCTTGCTAAACGAGAGTGGATCTTGAGATTTAGAACTTGCCATGCTAGCATAGGATAGGTTGATATTTTAACATCATGATTTGTGGCGTAAATAGAGATATTATGCTGCCCTATGTGATCTAAGTGGATAACTTGTGCTTAAACCTTTATGTTTTCAAATTCTATAGAGATATAGGGTCTAAACATATTTGGTGTCTACCCATCTTCTATCTCTTTTGTGGATGCATGCGTAGTTTGGTATTAGTATACCGAGAGGTAGCTTTTACTTATTTCGTGTTATCCGATCAGATATCAAAACCATCACATGTATTGATTAAAGGCTGCGACTCTAAGTGAAGTAGATAATGAAGTTAGAATTCCATGTTTATTCCCATATAAGTAATTTGATTTTAGATCTCATTAGCTAGTTAATTCTTAAATTACATATTAGTTAAATTTAGTTAATTAAAATCTCAATTAATTATTTGTCTTAGCAGTGAATTAAGATCATACATTGTTGAATAGGTGCATTTACTGAAAAGAACCATAACCTGATCCCTGTGGGAACGAATTTGGACTTAACCTTATATATTACTTGTGACCACGTACGCTTGCGTGATTTTGTGTTAACACGCTGTCTATCCACCACCGGACACTCCCGATGGGAGTGGTTCGGGCGACGAGTAGGTATGCCTTGCACACTTTTTATTCTTACCTTCAATGAGGGCATCGAAAATTTTTAAGTGGGGGTGGGGATAAAAGGTGCATTTGTATAATAGGTGTGTGCATGTTAGAAGTATATTTGTATGTTAGCATATTTGCATGTTAGTTAGAGCATTTTGTTTTTTTATGTATGCCATATAGGACATTCTGTTATTGTGATATTTATGTTCATATAGTTGCATGAGCATGGCATGCATTTTCATGATCCCTTAGGACTTGCTAATTCTGACTGGTAGGTAGGTGTCTAATTGAGTGTGGTAATGATGAACAGAAGGTTGAATTATAGTGCCTATGGAATTGACTTTCGTGTTCAGAAACAAAACTTTTACACAGACTCATTGGGTGCTTTTGGGCTAGGTTAGGGTCATGCTTGTTGGATGTTTAGAGATTTAATCGCTTTATTTTAGTTAGAATTTTCGTTATTCCCTTGATAGCATAGGAGCACTAAAATCTAAGTTTGGGGGAAACCAGGGATTTCATGCTAGTTGTAAATATTTGTTAATAATGGCTAGGTGTCAAATGGCTAGTAGCCGGCTCATATTTATATGAGTAGTCTAGGGTTGGAAATGAGAAAGGCTCATTCCAGATGGCATTTAAAAAAAAACAGAAAAAAAAAGAAAAAAAATCAAAAGTGTCAATTGTGAAATGCAAAATTAACCAGAGTGAGCTCTTTAATACTCTAGTAATTAAGTCAGAGGGGACTTAGTCCTAGTGACCTAAGGCTTTTATAGTCTGGGATCCACTGACCTAACACTCGTTAAATGGGTATTATTGTATAAGCCTTTCGGTGTCTCATTCATTGCACGGTTAAATAAGCATGAGTTTTGTATATAGTATTATGTGTCATAGTAATAAAGCATGAGTTTCTGTCTACCTTGGATAAGGGTGGAGGTGTTCCTAGGCTATGAAGTGTCTACAGTCTATTCTAGTTATAAACCTGTGATTGTCCTGACTGAAAGCATGTATGATTTTTGACCTAGTTTGGGAGTATTTCTGATGAGCATCGCACACACGCACATTTCTGTTCATGTATTGTTAGTATACGGGGACTTAGTCGAGCTCTATTTGGATTTGTTGCATTCTTTGAGATAGTTGCTTGTTAGTTGGTTTTGGTGAGTTTAAAGGGGATCCTTTCATTTTTCATGTAGTTGCATACATATAGTTAGTTGCATTGTTAGTTGCATTATAGATCGGATTTTGTGGGTACATTCGCTATAGGCCCTCACGAGACCTTACTCGTCCACTAGGGCTGCCTAGGGGTTTAAAGGGCTTGTTGCATATGCCAAATGCAACCGTGATCACCTACGGAAGTGGTACTAGTTAGTTGCACATAATTTGTCTGTTTATGCTTAAGGACAAGCATTGGTTTAAGTTTGGGGGTGTGATGAGGGGATATTTTATTCACTTAAAGCGTTTCCATTTGGCTTAAAACGAACGTTTGTACTCAAGTTGTGGTATTTTTGATCTCTTTTAAGGGTATTGTGCAGGAATATTAATCACAGGTGTTAAAGGAATGAAGCGGAGCAAATCGGAGTTGTAATGAAGAAAAGGGGAAAAAATCCAGTTGCTGAACAGAAGGCACGGCGCGGCAGTGCCGTGTTTGTGCTTGATTATGGCGCGGCAGCGCTGGGAGTATCGAAGAGGCGTGGCAGCGCCGTGTTCCTGCATAGATTTGGCGCGGCAGCGCCGGCTCTTCTGACGAGAAAATCCTGATTTGCTGATTTTTCGAGATAAAGTCAAAAAAATAAAATTCCTTCGAACTACTTGCACCTGGAGGCCTATATAAAGGAAGAAAAAACCCTAGAATAGAGAGGTCTGACCATGTTTTGTATTTACAAAGTTTTGAAGCACGAAGAAGCGAGGAAGAAGATAGTTTTCAATTTATTCTTGTATTCTTCCTAGTTTGTGGATGCTTGGTTTGGGTGTATTCTTTAGAACCTTTGATATCTATTTTAATCATTATTCGTTTCTTCTATCATGTTTACATTGGAACCCATGGTGACGATTAGTTTGATTATGAACTAATTCGTTGTCATGGGGTTTAAACGGATTTA
This sequence comes from Saposhnikovia divaricata, assembly GCA_036435485.1. Taxonomy (NCBI): domain Eukaryota; kingdom Viridiplantae; phylum Streptophyta; class Magnoliopsida; order Apiales; family Apiaceae; genus Saposhnikovia; species Saposhnikovia divaricata. The sequence goes on along the minus strand of CM071595.1, from coordinate 58,210,610 downwards.
TTCATGAAGTTTATTTATTGAATCTTCTCGATGCCTATAGTGTGATTGATGTGATATCCTAGCATGGTTGATTTAATTCTTTATAGGAGAGTAGCTAACTCTTGTAATTGTGTGTTAATTTTTATTGAAGCGAAAGTGGATATAAGAATTTAGAACTTGCCATGCTAGCATAGGTTTATGCGTGAGAATATCATTCATAATTAATGTCGTAACTCTAACCGTTTTATGACGACTATGTGATCAATTGAATGCTTGTACTTCAACCATTATGTTTCAATCTTTATAGACATATGGAGATTAGGCATAATTGGGAGACTAAGTGATTTCTATCTTTTTTGTGGATGTTATTTAGGATGGTATTTGTGCAACGAAGGTTGGCTTATATCAGTTTTGTGTATTTGATCAGGTATTAACAAATCACATGAAAAGGCTAGAGAAGTGGAGACTATAGATGGATTGTTTAATGAAGTTAAAATCCCATGTTTTATTCGCATAAGTAATTCAACATAATTCTTAGTTCAAGTAGTTGATAATTAGTTATAAATCTTAGAGTAAGTGTAGTGATAAACAAAAATCCAATTGTTAATTTGTCGTAGCATCAAATAATAATCATACATTGGTGAGTGAATTAACTAGACAATACAACGAGTCCCTGTAGGAACGAATCTTATTTGCTATCTATATTACTTGAGATCACGTGCACTTGCGTGTTGAGTTTGGTCGTCATATGGACTCGGGGGTAGTTGTTATGCCCAAATATTGGCATAAGCCCTAAGCAGGCCTAATGGGCTTGAATAAAGGTCCATAACTCATAATGGGCCTAGAGATGAAGATTGGGTCACTAAAACCCACCACCAGGAGTCAATCCAATATACTATCAAGCACAATGTGGAAGTTTGCGACCCCAAGCTACGGGTCGAGTTCGCCAGCAAAGTCCCTAGTATGGGATAGCATCTATCATGCACGTCTTTCTACAAGGTCCAGCGTGGCTTTGAAGTCTAGTGTGGCTTAGAGGTCCAGCGTGGCCTAGAATACTCTTATGAATGCTAGAGGTCCAGCGAGGCCTAGAGGTCCAGCGAGGCCTAGAGCATATGTATTATGAAGGCTTACGGCCAAGCCCAGCGAGGTCGCGTGAGTGTGATTATCTCCGTACAGCGTGGACCACCTCGCATGTACAGCTTATGATCTCCACCAAGGGATCGCTTCGATCATCTCTATCATCATATCTACAAACTACAACGAGATCACTATCTCACTCTTTACTGGAAGGCTCATGGCCAGACCCAAGGTCGCATGAGTAGTTGGACATAAGGGATCGCTTCGCATGGCCAGACCCAAGGTCGCATGCTAGGTCCTGATTGATCCTCTATTGGCCAATTCTATCCGTTCGAGACTATGGGCTTCCACAGCTGGGCCATGGATCACAGATAGGGTTGAAGATTCACTGTCACGTCAGCCCTAAACGGGTGGGCTTGGACTTTGGCTTATCTCTTAAACCCCTAGCCTGCCTAGGTAACTTCTTCTACAAGAACTACGTATGGCTTGATCCCTATAAATAGGGTACATAGGCACCTTGTTATGGATGATTGACAGCTCACCCCTGAAATCAACAAACAAGATCAGCCACAATAATCACCAATTTCCTTCCGTGTTCTTCGTGTTCTTGGCAAAATATCCGTATTTTGCTCCGTGATTCTAGCAAACCTCCAAAATATTGTTATACAATATTCAAGCCCATTAGGCCTGCTTAGGGCTTATGCCAATATTTGGGCATAACAGGAGGCATATAAGGTTAAAGATAAATCACAATCAATTTTGAAATTCAACACGTGTGGTTCTTCAGTTGAAAACAGGATTTCTTGTTGGAAGTTTAACCAAAAAACAACAAGAGAAGCTTTAGTTAAAATGATTATAAAAGATGATTTACCTTTTATTTTTGTTGAGAAGGACGGCTTCAAAGCATTTTGTGACGTTAGTATGCCCGAGTTCCGAATTCCATCTAGGTTTACTATTGTGAAAGATTGTTACTCTCTATTTGTAAAAGAGGAAAAAAATTGTTTGACATATTTGCATCTCAATGTCAACGGGTTTCTTTGACAACTGATACATGGACAAGTATTCAAAATGTGTCTTATCTATGTTTAACTGCTCATTTATTGATAACTACTGGAACATGCATAAGAGAATTCTAAACATTTGTCATTAAGTCTCATAAAGGGTTAAACATTCGAAATGCTGTTGATTTTTGCATGGATGAGTGGGTTTGAAAAATGTTATGTGTATAACTGTTGATAATGCCACATCGAATGATAAGGCTATGGGTTAGTTAAAGAAAAAACTGATTAACAGAGGTGCTTTGGTCTTGGGTGGGGAGTCTTTTCATATGAGGTGTTGTGCTCATATTCTTAATCTTATTGTAAAGGATGGCCATATAATAATTGATCCATCCATTCAAAAAATCAGGGATGTTGTCAAGTATATACGAGGCAGTCCTCAAAGACTAGACATATTTAAACAATGTGTGGAGAAATCAAATCTTAAGTACACGAAATCCTTGAAATTAGATTGTCCAACTAGATGGAATTCCACCTATTTAATGTTGGAAACTGCTATTTTGTATCAAAAGGCCTTTGACAAACTTGAAGATAAGGATGCTAATTTTCAAGAGATCTGGGAGATGATCTTCCAACTGAATGGGATTGGAAAAACGCTAGATTCATAACTAAATTTCTAACAAGATTTTATGATGTCACATGAAAGTTGTTTGGTGCATTGTACTCAACTCCCAATTTGTATTTTCCTGAAATACTGAAAATATTAAGAGACTTGCGATCTTGAATTAGTTAAAATGGGGAACCAGACGAGAGAAAATTTTGATAAGTATTGGGGGTCTCTTGATAGGACGAATATCATACTTTTTTATTGCAGTGGTAGTAGATGCGAGATATAAGAAGAATTACTTGAAAGTAAAGTACGCTTTGATTTATGGGGAAGAGGAATCGATAAAGTTGACGAAAAGGGTGACTCGTTGTTTAAATGAAGTGATGGAGAACTACAAGAAAAAGGGCGAACAAGTAAAAATAGGTGAAGTTGAGAATGTTTTTAACTCTGGAACTGAAAATAGTTTTGACTTTATGGATGATTCAGTAGATGAAGAAGTGGATGAGTATTTTATTCAAATAGAGGAGAAACAAGTGGCATTTTCAGGAGAGCTAGCGAGGTATTTGGAAGAATATCCTGAAAAATTTATCACTTGCTTTGATATTTTATATTGGTGGAAGGTCAATGCCGTGAGATTTCCTATTTTATCAAATGTTTGCTAAGGATGTTTTGGCAATTCAAGCAACAAGTGTGGCTTCTGAGTCCGCTTTTAGTACTGGGGGAGGACTTTGGACAAATTTAGAAGTTCTTTAACTCCTACTACAGTTGAGGTGTTAATCTGTTGGCAAGACCTACTTTTGGTGGACGCAGAGCCGCGTAAAGGGGTGCCAAACTGCTATTATGGTTGAACAATTAGTTGAAGATCTTGACAAGTTTGAAATAAGTACAATTCTTTACTTTTAATTTTATTAGGTTTCTTGTTTTGTTCTTAGTTATATTAAGTTAATAATATTATGTTATAATAAGTTTACCCTCATATTCAGTTCTTATATTCATTTTTTTTTTTCCAAATGTGACTGAAGATCCTGAAATTTCAGACACAATTCTGCCAAGACAAAATTTGGATTCTTGGTCAGGTGAGTTTTATGTTATGTAAAATGTATAATATATGTTAAGATAAGTAGTCACTGCTTAGTGCTTAGCTTAGCCTTCAAGGTTTAGATAGCAATTCTGATGGGGTCTTAGTTTGATTGCATGTAACTATGAATTATCATGTTTGGCAGCCAAGTTGGTGTGCTCTTTTAGTATATTGCGGGTATAGAAAATTATAGAACGCAAAGACATCTCTTCACTTAGTCATCATTTTAAAGTTTGATATCTCAAAATATAGTTTCCCCAAAACAAGTAATTAATCCGATTTAATACCAGAATTTACAAAGAGATGAATGTCCATTAACGGAATGCAAACTATATTTATGCTAGTTATGTGTATAAAAATCAATTATATGGGACTATTATTTGCATGTAGGAGATTTTGTTATACTGCATGAGTGCATGCATGTTATGTTTTTACATTTGTTATATTTATTTGTGAGTTTTTGTATTAAAATACAAAGAGCCTTCAAGCAGGTGAATTAACATGCATACTTGTGTAATTTTATTACAGGTTGATGTTGCAATGCACTTCTTAGGAGTCTCAAGATAGAAGCTTGCAATCATATAGCTAGAATTTTGGAACCAAGTGCAGCAAGTGTTTTAGTTATTTTATTTCTTTTAATAAGCATCTTGAATGTGCAAGCAGGTTGAACACTTTAAAGTCTGAACTTGCTCGTTTCTAGATTTTTGGGACCTTTTTACTTGAAACTTTAATTTTATTATTTCTAGATTTTTATGACCTTTTTATTTGAAATTTTAATTTTATTATTAGGGTTTTTATTTACCAATTATAAGTTGGACTTAAATATGTTTGCAGTTAAATTTTTTATGCTATTCTATCTTTAAAATTTCATGTAAATATGAGCACCGAATATCCGAATCCCCATACCGTCTCTTGTTCCGGAAATTAGAACAAAACAAGATGGATATTTTTAGTAATGGTACAATGCCGGACCTTTATGAATACCCGAAAATTGGGATGGTTACAAACCCTGGCTTTACCCGAACTGTACTCAGCCCTAGTTTCTGTTGCCCTTAGAACTGTCCAACAACCATAGTCATTCATTCAACAACTATTGTAAATATAGCTATTATGTTCTATATATTATTTGCGTAAGAGACTTAATGTGGTATGGTTTGTCAGCACTAAGGTCAAGGGTTTGATTTCCAAAAAATACAAAAAAATTGTTTTTTAGTTATTATTACGAGAGGAGATCAAGGTCCGATTCCTCATAAATACAAGAAATTATTAGGTGCACATTATTAATTAAGAGAATTAGAGAATATAAACAGAAAAACAAAATATTAAATACTGTAATACATTCTACATAACAAAAATTAATTCTAATAAAATATTTAAAAAATTATCAAAGCACTCCAAGGTGTATAAGTTAGTATTTATAGTGAGTGTAGGTCTGTTTGCATTTGCACACATGTCTAAGATGTAAATTTAGAGAGAGGGAAAGACTTCTGACAGGAATCGAGAAAATGAAGATTGTTATAAATTGAGATGAGGTTCCAACAATAATCACCCAAAACAATGATGTAACAGCTGAGAACAATTTAAATAATAAGCTTGTGTTTGTATTTTCTGGATAAATGATTACAGGAATAATAAGACAATACTGTGAGGAATAACGAGTACAGAAAGTATAGATAATCGCTGGACTTTCGAGAGGTCCAGCCCTCTTCCAAGTAGCCTAAGTTACCACAACTCCATTCATTCGATACCCTCTCATGTGTCTTCCTCTTTCTTATATCTGTGCTTGCTAGCAATTGGGCTTCCTACCCATGGGTATGTCTTGGGCTGTTTATTATTATAAGCTGAGTTGGGCCAGTGCATAACATTACTCCGCCCCTCAAGAACGACCTTGTCCTCAAGGTCGGAGGTATAGTCTTGGCTTCCTTTCCACGTAACCTCATCGACCACCACCATATCCTGATACTCATCCTTCTCTTGACCTGTTTTAGGAACAGCTGCTCGTACTTGCGTTACGTCCTCACATAAAAAATACGGAACATGTATAGCCCGAACAAGATGCTCAAGTCCCCTATCTGCACTTTGGGCTTCAGCCTTCCTCGTGCTATATTATATGGCCAGCCACACATTTGAAGCCGCTCCTGACAGTCAATATACATGTCGGTGTTTACAGGTTGTTCATTACAGTCCTGCTTCTTAACAAACAGAAAATCCAGGACTGTAGTAAAATTGTTTACTGTAGCACCACTAGCCAACATTTCACAATGTTTACGATGGTGCCAGGAGCCTAAGTTTGCAGCCTCCTGCGTTGGAATGGGTGCGTTCCTCTGGATCAAAGCATACTTAATTCCCCCATCCGTCTCTCGAGTAAGGAGCATCAATGTTTTCGGTTGTTCCTTTTGCTGGCTGAGATGTCTTTTGTGCTTGAATCCAGTAGAAAGACTCCAAGTTGCCACTATGTCCTTAATATCCCAAGTATGCATCAAAAGGACATTAACATTCAGCATGTATTGCTCAGCAGGAAGCTTAAAAATCTGGTCACCTGTGCTAAAACCCGTGAAGCTCTCTAATGCTTTTGTAAGTCCATATTCGATCCCAATACGAACTAAACTAGCATGGCCACTCCTCAACTTACCAAGCACATGTGTCGAATCTTCATTGCCACGCACGAAATTCTGGAACTCTTTACAACCCAAATTATTTTCGAAATGTAGATCAAAAAGATTTCGGTTGGCACCTGGATCAAATACCCATACAATATACTTCCCAAACCAAGGTGCCATGTCTCCAGCCATTGTAACTTCACATGACTGCTGTCCCTTTAACTCAGGTCCACCTGGATTGGATCGAATATTAGTATAGTCTCCTTATGCGCAGTATTTCTAGGCTTCATTTTTAGTCCATAAGTAGTGGTAGCACGTAAAGTGTCAACCCAGGAAAAGGTATGAAACTGTTGTACCTCAGTTACTACAGGAATTTGAACACCTTCAGCATGATCAACTTTCCAAAACTTAGCATCAGCGGTCACAATGTGTGAGTCTACAGTATTTCTAACATTCATTTCCTGACACCAAAATTTAGGCCTCTCTAGTTTTCGAAGAACCTCATCTCTACTAATTTATCCTCTAAACTCCTGGTCCTCACTTTAGCTTCCTTACTTTCCTCTTCCAAACAACTCTCCTTTACAACAACAACCCATGGCACCTCCGTATACGAACCAGAATTACATAGCTCATTACAACCCTTTTTCTTTCGTGAAGCCAACTCCCGAAAACTGTGCCCACAGGAAGTAAATACAGTCCCAGAACTTTTAATGACAGTCCCAGAATTTTGAAGCTCCGCAACTGCTTCTCTCCTCTTTTTCATCCACAATTCCATCGCATTCTCCAACCTCTCCCAAACCGCATCGGCCTCCTTATCATCTTCATCCCGCTCATTGCACGCACAACCCCTGACAGCATACCCCTCAAACTCATCACTCAGTTGAACTCCTTTCTCTGTAGTTAGTGCACCTGATTTCGCACACTCAGTTTCGTCATACGATATACTGCTGCCCCTGCCCTCTTGCCCTATTTTTGGCTGAATTATGTTATCAGCTCTATCCCCTATTGGGGCGGTGTCATCCGGACCAACCTCTGTACATGAGTCGAACTGAATTAATGCAGGGACAGTGGTAATTGTTATTCCTTCTTCCATTTCACCTTTGGACACAACTTCTTTGTATATTGGTTGACATGACAAGGTGGATTCAGTAATGTCACATGATCCATCCTCCCCTTCCATCGCACCGTAACGCCCTGAACATGCCGAAATAGGGTGCCACGCGTTTGAATCTTGCTGATTGGAAAACCAGGACCAGTTATAATTGTTACTTTGGGCACTAAATTCTCTGGCTACAGCCTTCCCTCTATGATGTAACTGATCCCAGTACGCAGTATTATGCATCTCCTTCCCATCCGCACGATATACGTTTTCAGTAGCATTCGTCGAGGCTTCTTGATGCTGACTATAAGGCTGACTATACTGCCAATTCCCAAGATTTATTCATCCCCAATTTATCTCTATACTCATTGATATGAACACCCCCTACCCTAAACTCGTTTCTTCCGCCATCCCCCCCACAACCACTATAACTACCATTGAAATTTTGGTATGTGGATGAACGGTACTGCCTCAGTATAATCATTTTCAAATCACTCCAACAGCGAAAAGGACGTCGTCTCTTCTCTCATTGATACCATCGTAACACATCCCCTACGAAAGCCATTTCTATCACCTCTAGTAACTCACTTTCGGACACACGACATACATACAACAATTGCTCAACTCTCGTAATCCATCCATCTGAATCAGTACGATCAAACCTCGGTATGTCGAGTGTTCGGACACGCCCCTGCCCAGGTACTCCACCCGACCCACCATCCTTGTAACTACCCCAATTATCTGTATTTACTTCTCCATAACCACCCACATCAGTCCCCTTCCCAATTTTAGCATAATCAGTAAAATGAGAATTTATATGAGGCAAAAATTCTGGGTGTATACCTGTCGGTGTATTCCACTGTAATGGAGTTATGCCCGGTCGATTGCCCCTTTCTCCTATCATATCCCCCTTTCGAGTCTCCACACTTTTGACAAAATCATAAGCATTCTCCTCCAAATTTCTCTCAGGACTTCCATCAAACACCTTCATTGCAGACGCCTTTTGACATACAATATTAACATCGTGCACTTCTTCCTTGTTAAACTCCGAATTTCTAGCACTAACGCTGCGTACCATACGAGCCTCAACCTCTGCATCCCATTTCTTCGTGGCGGTGGTTTGGTGCTCCATCGAACTGTCCGTCCAAGAGAGGCGCCATTTTTCCAAAGCTTTATCAAGGGCCTTATTAAACTTGTCTTTCCACTCTTCTTCGTCGAATTTCCAGCGCCTATTTTCTTTCATCGGATCTAAGGCTTTGATACCACTTGTTATGAATTGAGATGGGGTTCCAACAATAATCACCCAAAACAATGATGTAACAGCTGAGAACAATTTAAATAATAAGCTTGTGTTTGTATTTTCTGGATAAATGATTACAGGAATAATAAGACGATACTGTGAGGAATAACGGGTACAGAAAGTGTAGATAATCGCTGGACTTTCGAGAGGTCCAGCCCTCTCCCAAGTAGCCTAAGTTACCACAACTCCATTCATTCGATACCTCTTTCTTATATCTGTGCTTGCTAGCAATTGGGCTTCCTACCCATAGGCATGTCTTGGGCTATTTATTATTATAAGCTGAGTTGGGCCAGTGCATAACAAAGATCTTAAGGGTCAATTCTCATGACAACCAATGAAGTTTGGCTGTAATAAAATTGTACTACCAACCAACTGGAAATGTTCAGACATTCTTGGAATTCTTTATCTGGTTATTATAAGAAGGTTCATTGAGGTGCTTATTTCTATAAGTTGGTCCATGAATCCTTTCTCAGATAACAACATAATAACCCCACTTTGCAATTGAGATATTACAATTCAGAAATCTCAGAAACAGAATATATATATATATAATTAAAAGAAGTGGCTGGCAAGAGCAAAAAAAAAGGAGAGCACATTTCATAACAACCAACCAAATAAATTTGGTAGTAATAAGACCATAAGATGTTAGCGAACAATTCGAAATGCCTATTGAATTCTCAGTTTCAAAGTTTCACCCGATAGGAGCATCATATATATTTACTTTGATACAAAAATAACCAGAAACACTGGAATTGGATCCATGACAACACGATGTGATTCACAAAAACTTGGTATAAATCAAATAGAATTCACTGGTTGATTTAGTAACCGGCCACGTAACTTGGTTCATAAACTCTCTATATAATTGAGAGGCATTTTCAGATTTACAAAATATTATACTTCACATAGTGAAACACCACAAAAAACAAAACCTAAGAAGAAGCTGCATGATGAAGTAAAAAGCATCTATGTAGCACTTGAAGAACAATGGCCCAATAACTCTCTTTATTCAAGTAAAATGGTAAATATTCCATTGAAAAAATAGAAACTACAGCTTAATGGACGTCAGTGGATTTATTTTGAGAAGACATGCAACTGTTCCAACAAAGATGTAGAACGAGAGACCTGAAAATGACCTATATGAAGTCCTTGAAAACAACCAGGGCACTAGAATTGCACATGAAGCTTAACTACAAGGAGAGTTTTGGCAAGCTGCGGTAAGAGATTTTAATACTATTAGCGCAAATGAAAAGAAAGTCTATCGTTGATAATTTCCGACAAGAAGAAAGAAAGTAGATTAGCTCACAGCAATATACCACATTTGAGTAGAAAATATATAGTGCAGCTCTGAGAGTAAGAGCCATAAAATGAGTACTCCAGAGGAAAAGGATGATGATAACTAGCTACTGGCTGCAAAAAAATGAGGAAGTTGAAAGATAATAAATTGTGAAGGCAATAAAAATGGCACGTATCAAAATAGCCATTAAAGATGATAAAGAGCAGGTTATGATGAAGATTTTACAAGAAGAGAAATGAAAGGGTTGTACATACAGGTCTTGAAAGTACTTCGTCATTCTTTCCCCAACCTGGTTATGACCACAGATGCACCAAAATCGGCTACATATAGGGCAAGTGTCACTTCAAATTGCTCGAAGGACAAGTATTCATACTCAAGATCAAGTCCCTGACCCACAAATACAAGTTGATGAATAGAGGACAACAGTAACACTTTTAAAAAACGATAAGGGTGTCTGCATTAACAAGGCCAGCAACTATGATGAAGAGAATCACAACAATATGGACACATGAGGCTAAGTAGTTTCTACGAGATGACCCCTTGGTGCTAAAAACTGCATATAGACAAAACAACTATGATTATGCCAATAGCTGGATCAAGTTAATTGTAGTCTTATGCAAGCAAAGTGGCGTGAACAAGAGAATCTTCAGGTTTTTAAAGAACTATGTTTTTGCCAGCAATGAATGCCACAAACTCACCAACTTCCACTCTTAGGTAGGCAAATGAGCCACCTGCAACAGAGATCTCCACGGTAAACTCAGTGTAGCGAAATAGAAATAGCAAAGCAGAGATTCTAAAGGCGACATTAGAGAGAACAACGGCAGGACCAGTATGATCCTTCTATCCCGGTGACTGGTGAGAACCAATATTCCAGCTCCAATCACAGGTCAAGCTGCAGTAAAGCCATCGTGATGTTGAGGATGCAATAAAACAACTACACAAAGCGAAGGAGTCAAACTCTAGAAGAAATGGCCAGGATATATATAAGGTAGCAGGGAAAGGAGACGAGAAGATAAATATACCAAGAGAGACAAAATCTGCCCTATAAAAAAATGGGTGAATCAACTTAGCATTTGGCTGAAATATTTCCAGATTCTATCTGTATCTACGAAGTTTTGGGTGTTAGTGCTGATTAGCACAGTGGTCGGCGGTAGCAACTGCAAGTATCGGGACATATTCAACGCAAAAACAAATCATAAGTTTCGGCATTTTTTTCCTCTCCTGCCTGGTTGCTCTTTTTTTCCCAACCATCTTTCCTTCTGCAAGAGACCGTGCGCGTCTTGTTCTTTAAAAAAGAGCAACCAGGCAGGTGAGGAAAAAATGCCGAGGATCCGATCAGGGGAAGTTGTGGAGCCAGAAACAGTAAAAAAGGAAAGAAAATACAAAAAGGAAGAACCCCTCTTCTCAAGCTTTACAAAAGATAATGTATCAGACAGTAGAGTAACTGAACTAATGCCACAATACGCACTGGAAGTAGCCTAGAAGACAACTTGCTGAGATTACCCAGAACCAAGTTGCTTTTGAAATGTCATGGATATCACAAATGAACACACTGCCAGTACGTACGAGGAAAAAAAATAGTATCTTGCTAAAATTTTGTGCTCGAGTTTTCGGAAGAAAAAGAAGGGAGAAACAGTTTGGAAAATGCAGATTAGAACATACCAAAATCAAGGGAAATCTGAAGAAATGAAAGAAGCCTTGACGAGCTTATTAAGAAAGAAGAGTACCAATAACCAGGAAAAAAAGGCTATGAAAAAACAACAACAGCTGCCTTAGTAAAGAGGTAAAAAGAAGCATCAGGAAGAAAATGTTAATACTTGACACATGGAGGAACAAAAAACAAAAAGAAAGGCAACAATCAATCCCGATGTTGTGGAATAAAAACTAGTTTACGATTTGTAATTAATGCTAGGGTGGTTGAGCTTCGAGCTTTAATGACTGCTTCTGCGTTCGAGATTAAACGGTCCTCACAGAATGCCTACATATCTCTGTATTAGAGAATCAAGCCAAGAAAACGTAGTTCTAGGATGAGGGGTCTGGCCCTTTATATAGGCTGAGAAGCCTTTAGAATTATGGTAGGAGTCAGAGACTTGGTAGAAAAGTCTTTGAGGAAAGTTCTAGATCTATTCCTTGTAGGAATCAGTTTCCATATTGAATTGGATGCCTTGGTGGATAAGTCTGGTGGAAATAATATCCTTATCCAACTCTTATTGCTGAGCTGTTTATTTCCCCCAATATTAATTACGAAATTAATATTATAATTGGGGTTTTGGGCCCAGCTGGTGGGCCCCACATTTGGGCCATCCTTGGCCTAATTAATGCCACATTAAATGTGTCTTTAGGGCTTATTTTCAGCCCATATCATTTGCCCCCCAACTTCTAGGAAAATTGATCAGGTTTTCCTTGAAGTTCTGCTTGTCTAATTCGAGACTCAGGTCAGGGTTTATCTTTGATATCGTTTTGACGTAAAGCGTGGAGCGACCGACGCGTTTACAACGACGTTAGATTGTGCCAGTAGCATTGAACGGTGCTAAACGACACTAAACGACACTAAACGGTGCTAAACAGCCTCAAACGACGTTTAAACGATGTTAAACGATGATAAACGGCGATAAACGGTGCTAAACGGCACTAAACGACACTAAACGGTGCTAAACAGCCTTAAACGACGTTTAAACGATGTTAAACGACGCTAAACGGCGATAAACGGTGCTAAACGGCACTAAACGACACTAAACGGTGCTAAACAGCCTTAAACGACGTTTAAACGATGTTAAACGACGCTAAACGGCGATAAACGGTGCTAAACGGCACTAAACGACACTAAACGGTTCTAAACAGCCTTAAACGACGTTTAAACGATGTTAAACGACGCTAAATGGCGATAAACGGTGCTAAACGGTGCACCTAAAACCATACGAAAAAATCGAGATTTAGGTCCAGAAACTACCCGAGAATTGCTGAAAAATCAGGATTCAGGACCACAAGCTAACCCGCGATCGGCCGGATCGAGGGCTAGCTCCTGGTCGGCCGAAGGGCCTCCAACCAAGGTGGTCGGCTGACACCTGGTCGGCTGGAAGGCCTTGATCCCAGGTGGTCGGCCGACACCTGGTCGGCTGCGGGCTGGTCGGCTGGGGCTCCTTGACGTGCCTTGGTCGGCCGGTTCGTGGTCGTTTAGCTCGTGGTCGGCCGGGGCATCCCAAAATGCCGTGGTCGGCTTCGAGGTGGTCGGCCATGGCTCCTTCAGGTGTCATGGTCGACCATTTTCAAGGATTCAGAAGCTGAATCTTGATCCCTAATTTAGTATTTTGGTCCCCGTGACTTTCAAGGATCCAGAAGCTGAATCTCGATCCTAGGGATTCAGAAGCTGGATCTCGATCCTAGTTTGGTTTTTGGTCACCCGTGACTTTCAAGGATCCAGAAGCTGAATCTCAATCCTAGGGATTCAGAAGTGTTAGTCACAGAGGCATGCCTGAATACATCTAATAACAAGCCTAAGTATGTGTAATGCTATGCATTACCTACATGACCTCTTAACTGAGGGAACCTCTAGTTGTAGAGTTTCTATTTGTTCTGTACTTGTAATAGGCATCAAATTCTAGTTGTGTTACTGTAATTATAAAGTCAAGAATAATGCTTGAAAGAAGTTCCAAGGTTCATGCCTCAAGCAAGGAGATAAAGACTGCCAAATAATCACAGTTGGGATTTGAAGAAATGAAGAATTTGCCTAAGTACCAATTCGAGAAGTACATTTGTCTATTCGAGAAGTCTAGCATTCGAGAAGTCTGGAGTTCGATATCTCAGAAGACACTATTCGATATCTCTCAATATGCTATTCGATATCTCAGGGATTCGATATGTCAAAATGCTCTGTTCGATATCTCAGGGATTCGATATGTCAAAATGCTCTATTCGATATCTCAAGGAGTCCCAGAGAAAAGAGCTATTCGAGAAGTGATTCAATATGTCAAGATAACACTATTCGAGAACTCAGAGTTATCGATCAAGTCAACTCCAGTTCTCGAATCACTCACTTAGTCACTTCTCGAATACATTCTTGAGGACAAAATACTGAAGAATTGTACAAGTCAGAAACCTGCAACAAGCCAGCACACTTTATTTGACTCTGTCCTATAAAGCATGCTGGAAAGCCTACAAAGAAGCTTGGAGAGATAAGACAAGGGACAAGGAGCTGAAGAAGTGGATCTAAACAGGCTTTTCAAAGTCAAATCTGTAGCCGTTTGGACTCTTACTAAAATGAGATAGACAGACTGGAAAGTGCTTTTGTTTTACCTACCTCATTTGTAGCAAGTGGGTGTATCCATGTCTATAAGGATACAGCCTCACTTCCTTAGCTGTTAAGGTTTTGAAGTTTCTCAAAAATATCCAGAAAATATCTCTCTGAGAAAAACGAAGCTGAGAATACTATCATTTGTATTCACAGATTGTAGCAAGATCTTTATCTAATAAAATATTAGATTAAAGTGATATTGTGTTGTGTTTGTGTTTAATTTTCCGCATCTTCATATCTCACACACTCATCACTTATCTTGCTGCAAAGATTCAAGACCGAAGAAAAATTCAAGAATCCATTCACCCCCCCTCTGTATTCTTTTACTGTATTCAATACTCAACAAGTGGTATCAGAGCAGGCTGTTTAATCTAAACAGAAAACGATCATGAGTTCGAATACACCAAAGACTACAGGTACGGTAAAGGTCCCTAAGTTCGACAAAGAGAATTACAACCTCTGGAAAATAAAAATGCTGTTGTTCATCAAAGCTGCCAATCCTCTCTACCCTGACATTCTCAAGAATGGTCCATTCATACCACAACAAGAAGTTGCTGAATCCACAGTGGGCGCAATAGTCATTCCTAGATCATACGTTCCAAAAGAGCCATCCAAATGGACGGACTCAGAGAAGGAAAAGATTGCCCTAGACAGCCACCTCATGTTGTTAATCATAGACTCCTTGGATATGTCGATGTTTGCCAACGTAGCATCATGCAGATCAGCCAAGGACATGTGGAATCACATCGAGGTGTTATGTGAAGGGACAGAGGAGGTAAGAGAAAATAAGAAACAGATACTGGTCACACAGTATGAGGCGTTCATGGCACAGCCCAAGGAAAGTATCACTGATATGTTTGAGAGATTTCACAAGCTGGTGACTGAGCTCCAAATGAATGGGAAGGTTTACAGCACTAAGGAATTAAATATGAAGTTTCTACT
Source organism: Saposhnikovia divaricata (assembly GCA_036435485.1). Classification (NCBI taxonomy): domain Eukaryota; kingdom Viridiplantae; phylum Streptophyta; class Magnoliopsida; order Apiales; family Apiaceae; genus Saposhnikovia; species Saposhnikovia divaricata. The sequence continues at coordinate 58,195,342 of CM071595.1, read as the reverse complement.
ATCGTCACCAAACCATCTAGAGCAAAGGGTCATATCTCTAAGAGAAAGAGATTTGAACAAAGTCACGTATGATGTGCTCTATGGGGTTTTAAAGACACACGAGCTTGAGTTGCTTCAAAAGAGGGCTATCCAAGCTAACCAAGGCAGAATGATAAACACATCCTGTGCCTTGATTGTCAACAAATCTATTCAAGACCTGGAAGCATCTGCAAGTCAGCTGAGAATAGAAGAGATAGTAGATGATGAAGAAACTGAGGAAGTAGTGACTGAACCTGCTGATGACAAGGAAGAAGATGAGTTCTATACTCTTGAAGAGCTGGATGGCATGGAAAATACATCATATGCTTTTATGGCTAGAAAATTCCCAAACATCAGATTCAAGAGGAATCAGCCCTTCAAACCTAGACCTCAAAATCATTCATTCAACAAGAGCAAGGCACCTATGAAAACAAACAAGAACAGATTCAAAACCAGCTATGTGGATAGGTCATCTGTAAGATGTTATAGATGCAATGACCTAGGGCATTTTGCCAGTGAATGCAAGAAGCCTAAAAAGAAGGATAAGGAGTTTCTTGAGCTTGAAGCTAAGTATGAGGCCCTTCTAAAGAAGCAGACACCAGGTAAGGCTTACATAGCTGAAGGGAAGTGTTGGGATGATTCTGACAGTGATGGGGAAGAACAAGAATTCTGCAACTATGCCTTGATGGCCAATTCCAAGGAAGAACCATCTGCATCAGACTCACAGGTACCATCTCTCACTACCATAGACATGTCTGTTTCTGAATATAAATCTCTGGTTGAACAACTATCCGTTGAGATGTTTAACATTCATACTAGTATGACTGCTGCTAATGAAGAGATTGCTAAACTGTCTACTAGGAATGAACTGTTAAATAAGAGAAATGAGGAACTAGAGCTAACTACTGTGCAAATAGAAAATCTTAAACAAGAGATTGAGTATCTAAAGAACAAAGTTCTATGTGCTAGTCAAGTTGAGAAAGCTCTTAGGGATGAATTAGCCGAAAATGAATTTAAGTTGAAAACATTTAAGAATTCCTCTAGTCTATTGCAGTCTTATCATGAGAAAAATCTAGCTAGACCTAAGGCTGCCATTGGACTTGATTATGACACTCTTAAACAGAGGAAAGGCTATGCAGTCATTGAAGATGACATTGTTGTTCAAGAGGAGGTGCCTCAGGTTTTGAAAAAGACTGAGAATCCAATATTTAAAACACCAACACTTGAGATTGATGAGGATGCCTTACTCATCAAGCAAATGTTGGAGGATGAAGATGAGGCACAATCAAATGAACAACAAGCATCCTCTGAGAGTAAGAATGTCAAAACCAAAGCCAAGGAGCCAGTAGGAGGTAGACCTAGACTTGAGAAACCTGTAAAGTTTGTTTCAGCTGGAAATTATGAGACTAAGAAGAAAGTGACTAATAAGAGACCAAACAGGAATGGCAAATTAGGGATTAACAAAGATAACAACTATGCTTATGTGCCAAATGCCCCTAGGAAAGTTTGTCAAAACTGTTTTAGCTCTAATCATTTGACTCATGCTTGCAAGAAACCATCTGGTAGTGTTGCTAAACCATTCTATGATTGCTCTGTGCCTTTAAGACATAGAGACTCTCCTTTCTGTGATAAACTTGATTGTATGCCATGTAACATGAATGTGATGACTAGTTGTTTTAATTTGAGAAGACAATTCATGGAGGGCTGTATCAATCATAATGTTCACACACACTACACAAGGACAAAGTCTTCAAGTCCTCCTAAAGTTAGGAAGGTACCTCTGTCACCTAAGTCTAAGAACCCTGATTCTAAGACTCCCAACAGTGACAAGAAGACCAACATCAAGAAAACTGATAAGCATGCTGATTTTGATAAAACTGTCACTAAGTCACATGGACCCAAACTCGTTTGGGTACCAAAGAAGAAGTAATACTTTTGTGTTTGCAGGGCAAAGAAAGTAAAAAGAAGGTCATGTGGATTTTGGACAGTGGATGCTCAAATCATATGACTGGTGATATGGCCCTTCTATCACAGTATGAGGAAAAGGCTGGCCCAATGGTTGCTTTTGGAGATGACAGCATTGGCAACACACTGGGATATGGCAAGTTGGAAATTGGAAATGTCATCATTGAGAATGTAGCACTGGTCAAGGGGCTCAAGCATAATCTACTGAGTGTTGGTCAATTCACTGACAGAGGCTTCAAAGTGAACTTTGACAAAGATGAATGTTTGATCACCCACAAGAAGACTGGTGATTTTGCTCTGTCTGGAGTAAGGAAGGGAAGCCTGTTTGTAGCCAATATGGACTCTGCAAGCAAGGACACAATTTGTTGCTTCTACTCAAAAGCATCAAATGAAGACAGTTGGCTGTGGCACAAGAAGCTATCACACCTGAAATTCAAAGCCATTAATTCCCTAGTCAAAAGGGAGTTAGTGAGAGGCATGCCCACACTTGAATTCTGTCAAGAAGGAGTGTGTGAGGCGTGTCAAAAGGGAAAAATGAAAAGATCAAGCCACAAGTCAAAAACAGTGACATCTATAACCAAGCCCCTGCAACTGATTCATATGGATTTGTTTGGGCCTGTCAATATTATGTCACTAGGAAGGAAGAAGTATGCTCTAGTGATGGTTGATGATTTTACAAGGTATACATGGGTAGAATTTCTGGCATCAAAGGATGAGGCTCCACAAGTAATCATTGAGCACATAAAGAAAGTTGACAAAGAAGCAAAGGCCATAAATGCAAGTGTGATTGCATTAAGAAGTGATAATGGGACAGAGTTCAGAAATGCCATGCTTGGAGCATTCTGCAAAGAAAATGGTATTTCTCAACAATTCTCAGCTCCAAGGACTCCACAACAAAATGGAGTTGTTGAGAGAAAGAATAGGACTCTGATAGAGGCTGCTAGAACAATGCTACTTGATGCAAAAATGCCTACATGTTTTTGGGCTGAGGCTGTGAGCACTGCATGCTACATCCAAAACAGAACCCTCATCAACAAAAACACTGGAAAGACGCCTTACAACTTGATGACTGGAAAGAAGCCTACTCTAAAGTATGTTCATACTTTTGGAAGCAAGTGCTTTGTGCTAAAAGATAATTCAGAATATGTTGGAAAGTTTGATGCAAAGGCATTTGAAGGAATCTTTCTTGGCTATTCTATGGAAAGAATTGCATACAAAGTTTATGTCATTTGTCAAAAGAAAGTAATGGAGAGCACAGATGTAACATTTGATGACAGCAAACTACCTGGATTAGAAGAAGCCAATGATGAAGATAAAGATCCCTTGAAGTTTGACAATCTAGATGATTCTGATGAGGAGATTGAAAGTGAATCTGAACTCATAGTCCAACAAACTCAAGTGAATGAAGAACCTGTGTCAACCAACAATGAAGAAACAAGCATCCAAGATACACCTGTGAGGAGTGACAACTTCACAGGGGGAGGAAATGTAGATGATCATGATCTAAATGATGAAGCAACATCAAGGATGAGAAATCAATCTGAACATACAAGGAAATGGGATAGATCACACACTGCAGATCAGATAATTGGAAATCCAAATGCAGGAGTAAGGACAAGGAGAGCAACTATAAATGAATGTCTCTATGGCTGCTTTCTATCCCAAGTTGAGCCTAAGAAACTTGATGATGCATTGTTGGATCCTGACTGGATAATTGCTATGCAAGAGGAGCTAAATCAATTTGAAAGGAGCAAAGTATGGGAACTAGTGCCTGCACCAAAGGATAGAACCGTTGTTGGAACTAAATGGGTTCTAAGGAATAAGATGGATGAAAATGGTGTAGTCATAAGAAACAAAGCAAGGTTGGTTGCAAAAGGATACTCTCAACAGGAAGGTATTGACTATGATGAGACCTTTGCCCCTGTTGCTAGACTAGAAGCCATCAGAATTTTCTTGGCATTTGCTGCACATTCTAATTTCAAGGTCTATCAAATGGATGTCAAGAGTGCATTCCTGAATGGGGAGTTGGAAGAAGAAGTATATGTGCAACAACCACCTGGCTTTGAGGATCCACAGTTTCCCCACTTTGTCTACAGATTGCTTAAAGCATTGTATGGACTCAAGCAAGCTCCCAGGGCATGGTATGACACACTATCACAATTTCTACTGGAGAATCAATTCACTAGAGGCACACTGGACAAGACACTGTTCTACAAGAAACATGATGATGATATTATCCTAGTTCAAATCTATGTGGATGATATCATATTTGGCTCTACAAATGAGAAGCTGTGTGAAAAATTCTCTAAGCTCATGCAAAGCAGATATGAGATGAGTATGATGGGAGAATTAACATTCTTTCTTGGACTGCAAGTTAGTCAAAGGAAGGATGGCATTTTTATAAGCCAAACCAAATACATTAAAGATTTACTGAAGAAATTTGATTTGGAAGAATGTTCACCTGCAAAGACACCCATGGCCACTGCCACCAAGTTAGATGATGATGCTAAGGGCAAAAAGGTAGATATCTCAATCTACAGAGGCATGGTTGGTTCTCTACTCTACCTCACTGCAATAGGCCAGATATCATGTTTGCTACATGCTTATGTGCAAGGTTTCAATCAAACCCAAAGGAATCACACATGATAGCAATAAAAAGGATCTTCAAATATCTGAAAGGCACACCAAACTTGGGGTTATGGTATCCTAAGGACACAGGGTTCAATCTGGTTGGTTATTCTGATGCTGATTATGCTGGATGCAGAGTGGATAGGAAAAGCACATCAGGTAGCTGCCAGTTTCTTGGACAAAGGTTAGTCTCTTGGTACAGCAAGAAACAACAATCTGTGTCAACTTCCACAGCTGAAGCTGAATACATAGCTGCTGGAAGTTGCTGTGCTCAAGTGCTTTGGATTAGAAACCAACTTAGAGATTATGGACTTGTGTTGGAAAGAATTCCTATCATGTGTGACAACACAAGTGCAATCTCTATAGTTGCCAATCCTGTCAATCATTCTAGGACAAAGCACATTGACATCAGATATCATTTCATTAGGGAGCATGCAACTAATGGAACCATTGAGTTACATTATGTTCCCACAGAAAAACAACTAGCTGACATATTCACTAAGCCACTAGATGAAGCCACCTTCACAAGGTTGGTTAGTGAGATTGGAATGCTGAATTCTTCAAATTATGGCTAAGTGAATATATCAACTAGATTGTTGCAGCAGTAAATACTTACTTTATCAAATGCCTACTATTCCTGAAGTAAGTATTGGCTGGAGTATGATGTATAAATATTCCAATGCTGCACATGTTGAAAATCATACATCTTTAGCTTGAAATTTCTGTGAAATTTTGAGAAAATCACTATTTAATTTAGTAGAATATTCTTCAGTGAATATTTCTGGTAAATTTTAAAAGATAGTGAAAATTGAATTTTATGAGTGAAAAGTATAGTTCGATAAGTCAGACTTCTCGAATGGTTCATTGTTATGTCTTGGCTCGAGTTCTCGAATAGGCCTATCTAGAACCCTCTTGAGTTCTCGAATAGTGTCTTTTTGAGAAATCGAATAGCACACTTTGAGTTCTCGAATAGAGTATTTTAGTTCTCTAATGATAGAGTTCTCGAATACTGCATTTGAGTTATCGAATCATTTGAAAAGGCTGATTTTTCGCTGACACTTAATCGCTTTTTGGATTTATATTCAAAACTTCATTTCACTCATAAAAATATACTCTTAACTTTGAATTATTTTCTGAGTTAAATCACTGCCAGCTGTGAGTTAAAAACTGCCTGAGATATCGAATAAGCCTTTCTTGACTTCTCGAATAGTTGTTTCATACTTCTCGAATGACTTGTCGCTACAGAACACTTATCTATCGACAACTCAAGACATTCATATATACATACAAATTCACAACTATTCAATTCATCTCGTTCGATTTCTCAAGCACCTCAACTCCTGAAACCTCTGAAAAACCCTAACTGCGAATTTCTTCTTCAATCCTAATTCTCTCTTCTTCTCTACCCAAATGGCAAACACTCAACTCACCATACCATCCCAAACTAATTTCATCGCAATCACCAGTGATGTGGAAGCACCGAATGCCAATTTCAAGTGCTTTGTTCGGTGGTTGTCTGAATCATACATCAAGAGTGCGCTCTCAGCCAACCCAACTCTGTACATAGATCTATTGGAACAATTCTGGAGGACTGCTACTGTGGAGGTCATCGCTCTTGAGAATGCTATCACCTCTTATATTGTTCACTGCAAGATTCAAGGAGAGGATATCACTATCACCACTGCAGACATGAATCAAGCCTTGGATATGCAGCAAGAGACGTATGATGCTCTGGCCTCCAATGATGAGTTGGAAGAATTCTTTGACTTCATCAACTACTCTGATACTATCAAGCTGGGAAAGTTGAATAGGAAGTTCTTGAGGAAAGAATGGAGCTTTGTATTTGCTACACTCCTTCATGTATTCACTGCACGGAAATCAAGCTTTGATCAGATTAGTACACCCGTGCAGCAGCTTGCCTATGCCTTGGCTCATGGGAGAAAGATAGATGTTGGACTTCTCATCCTACAGGAACTCTATGGGAGACTTGGTCAGACCACAGCCAAGAGAGGTAATGAAATTTTCTTTCCTCGCTTTATTCAATCAGTACTTAACTTTAAAAATGCTTCATTGATTGAATTGCCTGGAGTAGATAAGAGTAAAATAGGCTATCCTAGGTCCATGACCAAACTCATTTTTGGTAATTTGGAGACTAGGAATGATGTGGATGTAAGACTTAGCATAACTCCCCACATGGAGGGTTTGTTTAGGTCTTACCCCCACAACATGCCAATATTTGATTCAAAATCACAGTTAGCACAGCCTAAGCAAGGAGAACAAAGTGCTAACCCAAGGCCTGCTAACCAACCCCCTCAGCCAAACACTCTATCCAGCAAAGAGCCAACTGCATCATCCTCTCAAAAGGGTGATGTTAGTAAAAAGAAGAGAAAACAGGTTGCTTCTGAACCCTTAGAAATCTTAACTGAAGCAGCCTTGGCTGTAGAACTAGGGCTAGAAAGTGAGACACCTGAGTTACCTATCATAAGCCTAAAGAAGAAGAAGAAGTCTAAAACCACCTCTTCAGTCACTCAAATGGCTGAAGTTGTAAAATCAGGGGCACACAGCTCACTAGATGTATCCTCTCAACAGGATGCATCTATAGAATCAAGCATCCTCCCCAATGCACCTATCTGTAAAGAGTCAGCACAAGGGAGTGATAAGGCTGGCACGACACTGAGTGGAGAGCACATCATAACTGAAACTCCCTCTATTTCTCAGGGGGAGTTGCCAAAATCTTGTCTACAACACACTTCTCTTTCAGAATCTACCACTCATATTTCTTTGAAGCCTGCAACTCAAGCAATTGAGGAGCAAGGCATTGATCATCAAGAATTCTTTTCCTTTGATGAGCCAATGAATTCAAGTGACTTGGTGCATGACACTTTGCTCACCACCCAGGTACCACATTTGGATGGTCAGGGAATGCATGCTGGGGCATATCCTAATGACACCATCACAAACACAGAGGATTCACTAGTTCTTACTAGAGACTCTGTGCCTGTGTCAACTACTGTTGTAACTCATCCCACTTCTGTGGAGACAACAGTAGTAGAGTCTGTTCATCCGGTTGCAGAAGTTGCATCTGTAACTGAGGAGCCTAGCAAGCCTAGCTCTAGCTCTAACTTTTTGTCTCAATGGCTGAAGCCTGTGCAACATGACAGTGCTTCAGGATCAGGGTCTGTTCCACCACAATTGACGGTTGAAGCACTTCAAAGCTTAGTTGTGGATCAGATCCCTGAGTTCACAAAAATTGCTCAGCACCTTCTCACTGCAAATATGCCCAATCCAGACTATGAAGCTATTCTCCTATGTCACAAAGAGGATGTAGAGCTACAGAAGGAGAAGATCATAGATGAAACTGAGAGAGATGGGAATATCGATGCTTGGCTGCAAGGAACCAATTCAATCCCTCTCTCAGAAGGTCTCCAGTATCTCAGAGAAGAGTACATCACATCACTAGGGTCCAATGCCAAATCTCTCAACCCTACTGATGTGTTTGAAGCAGTGAATGACAGCTATAAAGGCACTCTCAAGGCTGCACACTATCTTGGTAAAGGCTTAAAGACAGAAATTAATGAAGTGTGTTCAGCTACAACCAAGGAGGTGCATGAGATCAAGAGGACTTTTGATGCTAAATTCCCTCAATTGGAGACTGTTCTCAAGGACATTCGAACCTGCAATGCTACTTGCACCAGGATGGACAATGGTTTGGCTATTCTCAAGGATGCTGTCACAAGTCTGGGGCACAAATTTCAATCCTTATCAGATCAGACAACTGATGCCAATGCCATGCTCAGGACCCTCTTTGCAAATCAATATGGAGACAAGCTGGTCACTGAGGTTCCTGTGCATGAGATGTCAAGGTTCGAAGTGCAGAGACTGAAGGATCAATCCCTATCTGGTTTTAAGGCCAATGAACTCTTCATTAAAGTGGATACTCTTGAAAAGGAGGTAGTCTCTCTCCACAAGTCCAATGCTCATCTTACAGACACTGTGACAACTCTGACTGAGCAGTTGAACACTCAAGCCACCACCACAGCTGATGTTCTTCTGCATCAACAATCAATGTTGTCTGCAATGATGAAGCACATGGGTCTCCCTCTACCTGATGAATCTTCAACTCCAAAGGTGCCTCCTACAGTCCCTGTGTCTGTCAACAAGCCTAAGGGGGAGAAGAGGATATCAAAGAACTCAAATCCAAAGGGGGAGAGACCACTAGAAAAGGGCATCAAGATCACTGAGGGTGGCCATCAGAGAACTTTGAAATCTACTACTCATGTGCCTGGAAAAGGAAAGGACAAAGTTGATGAGCCTCCCACTTCTCTGCCAGTTGTCACTCTACCAACTGTGCACATCACTACTCCTGATGGTCAAAGGCAGTCTATTACAACCACAGTGGTTGCAGGGAGTATGCCATCTGACAAGCCTCAAATCTCAATATCTAAGAGTGCCAAGCCAGTAGAAGTGAAGGTGGTCACTGAGGCCAAGCTACAAGAAATTGCAAACTCAAATGTCTATCATGATGATGCATTCTTGGAGCTTCTGAAAGTCTCTAGAGAACAGGCTGGTGATGCTCTGCTATATCATGAGAGTTTGAAGAGTCAGATTGACTGTCTCACTGTAGTACCAAGGAGGTTTAATGATCTATGGCTCAAGGAGATATTGATGGTAGGAAAGAACAAGATATGGCACTTAACCATCAATACTCTACAGAGTCTAAAGCACTCAGAAGTGAATGTGCTCCTTGGACTAATTGAGAAGGGAAATGAGAACCACAAGAGTCTTCATGATGAATTGAGGAATGGTCAACCTTCAAGGCTACCTGAAGTTTTCACAGATCCTAGAACTATTATCTACCAGGCTGGAACAAGAATTGAAGATATCAAGCAGCTGGTCATTCCTAAGCATCTAACTCCTCAAAATAAAAATCTCATCATAGCCATCATTGAGAAACTGATCAAGAAGAAGGGATCAAGAACAGCAGAAGAATTAGAAGCTATATCTTATCTCAGGTCATATATTGCAACTGGCATTGTATCTGAGACTGCTAAGTTCAACCCAAGCAAAGATCAAGACAAGGATGAAGATAAAAGTGATGGAAGGAGAAGACATCACAGGAGTAATAAGGGTGATGAAGACAAGAAGAAGAAGAAGGATGATGAGAAGAGGAAGAATGATGATGATCAAGGTAAAGGCTCTGAGAGGAAAAGTGGAAGACAGCAAGCCTCAGGCATTGCTGACAGTAACCTCACCACAACACAAGACTCTAAGTCTAGGGTGAATGCTGCCAGTAGTGACCTTTCAAAATTTGCATCTATGGATTCTGCAACTGTCTTGCCACCTCAAGAAGAGAAGAAGATTCAAGTCAAGAAACCATCTGTATGTTTCAAAAAGCAAACTGCTAATGGAATACTACAATGGTCTACAAACAAAGGTCACATACTGCTGCCAAGTAATCATGTAAAAAGAATCAAGTTCAAGCAAGCTGCAAGGAAATCAAAGCCAACCACATCAAAAACCCTGACAATCTATCCAGGCCTAAAACTCCAACCACTAGATGAAGATTATGATGTAGACCAACTGCAATTTTTGCAAGCTCAAAGAATCTATCATGTTGCCATTGTTGATAATTGCCTTGAGATTAAATATTCTGATGGAAGGAAGGAGAAATTCAAACAAGGAGGATGTCAACACTGGGGCAAGCTATATGACATAGAGAGAATCATTGCACTGTTGAGCTCAGAAGATAAAGTGGAGAGAGTATGGAAACTGGAGCTAATTGATTTTGTGAAAATGAAGAGAGATCATGAAGAAAAAGTCAGAAAAGAGTGTTTTGAGAAATGGCTGGCAAGGGAGAAAGAAATTGAGAGACTGGAAAGTGAAGCAGAAAAGCTGAGGAAAAAGGGTTTGTGTAGAGTTCAGTTCAACCCCTACATGGTAAAGTATAGGAGGAGGAATGGAAATCAAGTCAACATCAGAATGAATCTACTCAACCACTATCCTGCAAATATTCTGGAACCAGTACTTGAAGATTTCAAAGACTCAATTTTGCTTGAAGAATTGGATGCTATGGCAGAAATAATAAAAGCTATGGATGAGAATACAAGGAAGGAGAAAGAAAGAAGAGAGAAAGAATATGATGAATTTCAAGCCAAAGCTATGGAAAGGGAATCAAAAGACAATGGCTAGTTCTTCATCATAGGCTGTAAGATTACTCACTCTGTAGTTCTATCCAAATTGCTGATGGAAATTCATACCTGTACTGTCAAGTTTTATCTTTATGTATGATAGGCTTGTTATCAGACATGAAATTGTGACTAAGGGTCTTACTCACAATTTGGGGGAGATTGTTAGTCACAGAGGCATGCCTGAATACATCTAATAACAAGCCTAAGTATGTGTAATGCTATGCATTACCTACATGACCTCTTAACTGAGGGAACCTCTAGTTGTAGAGTTTCTATTTGTTCTGTACTTGTAATAGGCATCAAATTCTAGTTGTGTTACTGTAATTATAAAGTCAAGAATAATGCTTGAAAGAAGTTCCAAGGTTCATGCCTCAAGCAAGGAGATAAAGACTGCCAAATAATCACAGTTGGGATTTGAAGAAATGAAGAATTTGCCTAAGTACCAATTCGAGAAGTACATTTGTCTATTCGAGAAGTCTAGCATTCGAGAAGTCTGGAGTTCGATATCTCAGAAGACACTATTTGATATCTCTCAATATGCTATTCGATATCTCAGGGATTCGATATGTCAAAATGCTCTGTTCGATATCTCAGGGATTCGATATGTCAAAATGCTCTATTCGATATCTCAAGGAGTCCCAGAGAAAAGAGCTATTCGAGAAGTGATTCAATATGTCAAGATAACACTATTCGAGAACTCAGAGTTATCGATCAAGTCAACTCCAGTTCTCGAATCACTCACTTAGTCACTTCTCGAATACATTCTTGAGGACAAAATACTGAAGAATTGTACAAGTCAGAAACTGCAACAAGCCAGCACACTTTATTTGACTCTGTCCTATAAAGCATGCTGGAAAGCCTACAAAGAAGCTTGGAGAGATAAGACAAGGGACAAGGAGCTGAAGAAGTGGATCTAAACAGGCTTTTCAAAGTCAAATCTGTAGCCGTTTGGACTCTTACTAAAATGAGATAGACAGACTGGAAAGTGCTTTTGTTTTACCTACCTCATTTGTAGCAAGTGGGTGTATCCATGTCTATAAGGATACAGCCTCACTTCCTTAGCTGTTAAGGTTTTGAAGTTTCTCAAAAATATCCAGAAAATATCTCTCTGAGAAAAACGAAGCTGAGAATACTATCATTTGTATTCACAGATTGTAGCAAGATCTTTATCTAATAAAATATTAGATTAAAGTGATATTGTGTTGTGTTTGTGTTTAATTTTCCCCATCTTCATATCTCACACACTCATCACTTATCTTGCTGCAAAGATTCAAGACCGAAGAAAAATTCAAGAATCCATTCACCCCCCCCCCTCTGTATTCTTTTACTGTATTCAATACTCAACAAGAAGCTGGATCTCGATCTCTAATTTAGTTTTTGGTCACCCGTGACTTTCAAGGATCCAGAAGCTGAATCTCAATCCTAGGGATTCAGAAGCTGGATCTCGATCTCTAATTTAGTTTTTTGGTCACCCGTGACTTTCAAGGATCCAGAAGCTGAATCTCAATCCTAGGGATTCAGAAGCTGGATCTCGATCCTAGTTTGGTTTCTTGGTCACCCGTGACTTCTATCGGTATTACACCTTAATTCAGGATTAGCACTACTAACCTCGTGTTTAAGATTAAACTCGTTGTTTATCTTTTTAAGTGCAAACATCCATGCAGTAAATATTCCAGCTATTTCTTTTCCGACAGATATGAATTATAACGATTCTTTCTGTATAACGTGGATAATTTCTGTCCTTTTTTCGTCTATAAACGATAGATGACCTGTAAACACGAACCAAGCTGAGATTCAACCTGATGTACCAGGTCATGTATTTTCTATAAAAGAGGAGAAGTAGCCTTCATTTCCATTCACTTCTTCATTTCTGAGCTCTCAAGTTCTTAAGTTCTCTTAGGTTCAAGTTACAAGATCCAGTTCGAGCTTCAAGATCAGGTTTCAGATCCAAGATCAAGTTTCAGCTCCTGTATCAAGATGTCGGAAGGTGATAAACCAATGGCTCCCCCGGTCTCCATGATGGAAGCTATGTCAAAGAGGAGTAAAATGAGGACTGCCAAAGGTAAAGAAAGAATCCAACCTCCTACATATGTTGAACATAGATTCGAATCCTTGCTAGAACTTCTAAATATCATGAGGGATGCATTTCCCAACTGTTCTAGCCTAGATTCTTTTAATAGTCCCAGTAAATTGTCGGAACGGGATGTCCAAATGATAAGGGAGTCTTATCACTTTCCAAGTGCCATCCAGGTTCGTCTCCCGAATCCATCAGATAGAACTTGCAACTGGCATCCTGAAAGGATCTGTGTTTACTGGGGTGCCTTAGATGCTGGGTTCAGGTTCCCGGTTGACAATTTTATTATTAGGCTACTGGCTGAGTATCAGATCCACCCCTGTCAATTGTATCCCAATGCTTGGAGGTACATTTCTATTTTCTTGATAAGGTGTCGGGAGCTGGGGGTTCATCCGACAACCACAATGTTTCGAAGTATCTTCGGGGCCAGCAACTCTTCTGACTCCAAGAAAGGATGGGTGAGCCTCAAGCACCGAGCCAAACTTCCACACATGGTGAATCCCTTCTCCTTTCCAGATTCACAACATTTCTGGGAAAGGGAGTTTGTAGTTCTTGAATGGAAGGGTGGTGATTGGGGCAACTTCTTTGTGAAGAAATTCGGGTCCGTAGAAGATAGTTCCCACTTCGTGTGTGACCTTACTGATTCGGAATTGTTGGACCGGGATAGGCTTCTCGCTGACGATGGCCGCACACACTATAAAACTTTTTTAAATGAAAAGAATCTCATTGGGGCTGGCCTTAGCTTTCTTTCCATTGAGGGTAACTTTCTTACTTGAACTTATTATGAACTCTATTTGTTCTTATACCGATGTTTTTCTCTTTGTATTTCAGCTGCTGAGGAGATTGATAATCGTCCTGAGAACCGGCCAACTGTTACCAAGAGGATGCAGAAAAGGGTTGAAGAGAAGCTGAATCCAACTAAGCCTCACATCCCTAATTTCTTGGAGCGTTGTTCTCAAGGTGGTAAACGATCCCGAAACGCTGACGGGGATGTCTGGACTCCTTTCATACCTCCTTGGGGCATATGCGAACAAGACTCGATCTTCGGGAGTCCTCATTTGGCCCTAGACTGGTCCAAGCTTTCAATCACTCCGCCTGACCAAGCGACAATGCATGCAGGTGACAAACTGGATAAGTCTCAGCTCATGGGCGCCCAGGCCTTGTACCAGGTATGAAATTCCTTCTGTTAAGTTTGACATTGTTATTGATTTCAATTCTGCATATTCCTTGTGGCTCACTTATTTCCTTGTTGCAGGCCAACGCTTATTTTCAAACCATTTCGACCCAAGGCCGGGCCTTTAGGGACGAAAATGTTAGCTTGAGAAATGACTCAATAAGGTTCAGGGAAGAGATTGACGATCTACACTCCCAAGTTGTTCGTGCTGAGGCTAATGCCGCATCTACCCGCAAACAACTTGCTTCTCTAGCCAGAAAGAAGGCCTCTGATGCCGACAAGGTGATCCAGGCCTACCATAGGTCTGAAGATTTCCTTAAGCTCATTGATGATCATGATGATGAGGTGCGTCCCTTCAACATGTCTGTTGGTTGGGATAAGGCTATTAACGCTGTGAGTCATAGGCATCCATCTGTTGTCAACCCGGTAGATTTTCCTTGCCCAAATTGGGGCGCAATCCCGGTTAACCTAGCTTCTGGTTCAGGAACTAAAATTTTTCCTCAGGCATCAGGATCCGGCTCCAGAAGACTCATCTTCTTCTGGCTCCCGGGGAAGAAAATCCCGCCTGCAAAGAAAGTTGGAGTAGTTCGCCAACCCATCCCTGGGAAGAGACTAATCCGGAACGAGGGCAGTTCTACTTCTTCTTCATCTTCCGAGGAAAAAGGAGCCGAAGTTGCTAGAGCTCAGCCAATGGTGATAGCAGAGCCCGGTGGTGACTCCAGCGAAGACTCAGAGGAGGAGAGTGAGGAAGAGGAGAGCGGCGGAGAGGAGTCTGGCGAAGAGGATTCTGGGGAGGAGTAGCTGGAGTTAGTTCGTGGCCTTGCATGGCCTTGTTAGCCGTATGTGGCTTTATTTGTCTAGATTTCATTCACGGTCCTTGGGGACCAAACTTTTATCTATCTTGTTGATGTAACCTAACTGTTGGCCCTTCGGGGTCTTTATTTATGCATTTGTTTCCTCATTAGTTTGTTTACTTGTTTTCGGTACTTGTCCTTCCTAGACTCACACTAAACAGGTGCTTGGTACATAAACAAAATCACAAAATCATTGAAGGGAAACGAACTTTGCATTAATAATCTGAAATGGGTTTAACCCTTACATAGCTTATTATTGTCCTACTCGGGGCGTAAAGCCCTGGAATGGTTTCATCGAACCTTATTTCTACTCCTCATAATAAATAGATAGAAAGCTGAATCCATGCAAGGATAGCTTATACATAATAAACTTTGAGGTTCAAGGCATGCCAAGTACGGGGCACCTCAACCCCGTCCAAGGTCTCCAACTTATATGATCCTCGTCCCAACGTCTTCTTGACTCGATACGGCCCTTCCCAATTTGGGGCTAGCTTTCCCTTCTGGCCAACTCCAGAAGCCTCGATCTTCCTTAGAACTAGGTCGCCTT
This sequence comes from Saposhnikovia divaricata, assembly GCA_036435485.1. Lineage (NCBI taxonomy): Eukaryota > Viridiplantae > Streptophyta > Magnoliopsida > Apiales > Apiaceae > Saposhnikovia > Saposhnikovia divaricata. The sequence continues at coordinate 58,179,894 of CM071595.1, read as the reverse complement.
GTCGAAAGAACCTTTCCTTAACTCTATGGTTGTAATAAAAGGATGCTTTCTTTTGATGTTCCACATTTCTAGCGTTTGCCTCATCCCTGACTTCGTCAATCAGGTCTAGGGCGAGTCTCATGCCCTCTTCGTTAGTTTCTGGTTCAAAGGCCTCAACTCGAGGTGACGCTTGCATGATCTCCAAAGGCACAACTGCCTCCGCTCCGTAAGCCAGCAGGAACGGGGTTGCTCCAGTGGTCACTTTACAAGTGGTACGGTATGCCCATAGTATGGGCAGCAACTCATCTACCCAAGTGTTTCTAGAGCGTTCAACCCTCTTCTTCAGTCCATCAAGGATAATTCGATTAGCTACGTCAGCTTGCCCGTTGGCTTGTGGATGAGCCACGGAGGTAAAACGAAGCTCAATTGCATTCTCCTCACAATACTTCTTGAACTCTTCATTATTAAACTGTGTCCCATTGTCTGTCACCAAAATTCGTGGGATTCCATACCTGCAAATTATATTCTCCCAAAAGAACTGGGCAACTTGTTTGGTGGTTATCTTGGCTAGAGGTTTAGCCTCAATCCACTTAGTAAAGTAATCAATGGCCACTATCAGAAACTTCCTTTGTGCTGAAGCTACGGGGAAGGGACCAAGTATATCCATTCCGCACATCGCGAATGGAATAGGGGAGTTAACCGATGTTAACATCTCAGGCGGCTGCCTTACTATCGGAGCATGCTTCTGGCATCGATCGCACCGCTTGACATAGCTCTGTGCATCGGCCAGCATTTCTGGCCAGTAGAATCCCAAACGAGTTATTTTTTGAGCTAGGGCTCTGCCCCCCAAGTGCTGCCCACAAATACCTTCATGAACTTCTTCCAAAGCTTCCCTTGCCTCTTGGGGCCTCAAACATTTCAAGTACGGGATAACGAAAGATCTTTTGTAAAGAACGCCCTCGATCAAGGCATATCTCAATGCTCTCACTGACAGCTTTCGTGCCTCCGAGGCATTGTCGGGGAGCCATCCAGTTTCTAGGTGAGCTTTGATAGGATCTATCCAACAGCTTCCCACATCAATTGGTGCCACTAATTTTGAGTTGATAGTCGGGGCCTTCAAGACCTGGAAGTAAACACTCCCTGCATGGTTTTCTATTTCGGAAGAAGCGAACTTAGATAGGGCATCGGCCTTAACGTTCTCTTCTCTCGGAATGTGTTCTACATAACACTCATCAAACTGAGTCATGACAGCTTTCACAACTCGCAGATACTTTGCCATAGTTTCATCCTTGGCCTCAAATTCACCATTTACTTGAGAGACTACTAATCTTGAATCTCCACAAACTTTGAGATTCTTGACACTCATGATTCTGGCCAAGCCTAAACCAGCTATCAAGGCCTCATACTCAGCTTCATTGTTGGTTGTCTGGAAATCCAACTTCAAAGCATATTCAACTGTGAACCCATCGGGGCTTTGTAATACTAAGCCTGCGCCACTAGATTTTGTTTTTGATGCTCCATCAAAATAGAGCACCCAATATTCCTTCTGATCAGGTTCAAGTTCTCCATCTTTATCTTGCTTCTCAGGGGTTGTTATTATCTCCTGCCCCCCGACTTCTTGGTTGCTAATGGTGCATTCAACCACGAAGTCAGCCAATGCCTGAGCCTTAATGGCTGTTCGAGGCTTATACGTGATGTCAAATTCTCCAAGTTCGATCGCCCACTTGATTAGCCTTCCACTAGCCTTTGGGCTATGCAATATGTTTCTCAACTGTTGGTCCGTCAGGACTTCAATCTTATGTGCCTGGAAGTACGGGCGTAACTTCCTCGAGGCTGTTATCAAAGCCAAGGCAAACTTCTCAATGGGAGAGTAATTCAGCTCAGCCCCGTGCAACACCTTGCTCACATAATAGATAGGTTTCTGGACCTTCTTTTCTTCTCGAATAAGAACGGCGCTCAACGCTTGCTCAGATACCGCCAGGTATAGATAAAGAGTCTCCCCGGGACTAGGTTTGGCCAGCAACGGGGCTTCAACCATGTACTTCTTCAGTTGTTCAAAGGCCTCTTGGCTCTCAGGGGTCCACTCAAAATTTTTCACCTTCTTCAATGCTTGAAAGAAAGGCAAGCATTTGTCACCAAACTTGGAGATGAATCTTCCTAAAGCCGCTACCCGGCCTGTCAACTTCTGCACATCTCTTATAGAGCGTGGTGGCTCCATGTCTAAGATTGCCTTGATCTTGTCAGGGTTGGCCTCTATGCCTCTCTTTGAAACCATCAGACCCAAAAATTTGCCTGATCCAACGCCAAAGGCACACTTGGCTGGATTCAACATCATTTTGTGGTGCCTCAGCACTTCGAATGCCTCTCTGAGGTGCTTAATGTGGTCTGCCTTGAACAGGCTCTTGACTAACATGTCATCAACATAGACCTCCATGGTTTTTCCAATCAGATGGGTGAATATCTTATTCACCAGTCGTTGGTAAGTAGCTCCTGCATTTTTTAGACCGAAAGCCATAACAAGATAGCAGAAAACACCAAAGTCAGTTATGAAAGATACCTTAGGGACGTCATCCTTGTGCATCTTAATCTGATTGTAGCCGCTGAACCCATCCATGAAGCTCAGCATCTCATGTCCAGCTGTGGCATCTATTAACATGTCTATCCTTGGTAAAGGGAAGCAGTCCTTAGGGCATGCGTCATTCAAGTCGGTGAAGTCTATACACATCCTCCACTTACCGTTGGCTTTCTTGACCATCACAGGGTTAGCCAACCATTCTGGAAACTGAATTTCTTCAATAAACCCAGCTTCTAAGAGCTTTTCCACTTCTTGCTTTATGGCCTCTTGCCTTTTAGGTGCAAAGTTCCTCTTCTTCTGCTGTATTATCTTCCGACTAGGATCGACATTTAATCTATGAGTTATGAGTTGGGGATCAATCCCTGGCATATCGGCTGCTGTCCAAGCAAACACATCGCTATTTTCTTGCAGGAATGCTATCAATTTGCCCTTCAGGGGTTCCTTCAGAGAGGCTCCTATATAAGTCACCTTCTCAGGGTCGCCTAGCTCCAGAGGAATAGGTATTAAGTCCTCCGCTGGCTTTCCTCTGTGTTCATCATCACCACGGACATCCATGTCTTCGATCGGAAGTACCTGCCCCCCGATTCCATCAGCCCTTAACGCGGATACATAACAACTTCTTGCCATCTTCTGATCACCCTTTTGTTCTCCAACACCATTCCTGGTTGGAAACTTAATCTTCATGTGATATGTGGAGGCCACAGCCTTGAATGCATGAAGTCCAGTCCTTCCTAGGATCGCGTTATAGGTCGAGGATGCCTTGATCACAAGGAAATTAAGCATCTGAGTAGCTTCTTTAGGTTCCTGTCCAATCGTCATGGGTAACTGAATAGTCCCTTCAACCTTGGACTCAACTCCATTAAATCCGTAGATTGGCATGTTGGTGGGGGTCAACTGAGAATCGGTGTACCCCATTTTTACAAACGCATCGTGAAACAAGATATCAACAGAAGCTCCATTGTCGATCAAGACTCGTTTCACCTCCGAGTTTCCAATCACATGAGTTATGACCAACGGGTCGTCATGGGGGAACTTTACCCCTTCGAGATCTGAATCATCAAACCCAATAACTATTTCAGTCTTGGCACGTTTTGGGGCTTCTCCCAAGATGTGCATTACTTCTCTAGCATACGCTTTTGGAGAGTTTCGAGTCGTGCCGGCCGCTGTCGGGCCTCCCCAAATCATATTAACAACTGGCCCTCGGGGCTGTGGGTTACGATCACGATCACGATCGTTATCTCTCCTGTCATTGTCTCTCCTGTCATAGTCCCTTCTTTGGGTTCCACGATCATCATTCTTGGTGAACCTGCTTAGTTTTCCTTTTCGGATCAAGAACTCAATCTCATCTTTCAACTGTCTACAATCATCTGTATCATGACCCACATCACGGTGGTACCTACAGTATTGATCCTTGTTTCTTTTCGTGGGATCACCCCTAAGTGGCTTCGACCATCGGAAATCTTTATCCTTCTCAATATCTAGCAAGATCTGACTCCTAGGAGCATTCAGCCTTGCATAATCAGGAAACCTCGGTCCCAAACCCTTCTTTGGTGGTGACTCGGAATCCTTGCTAGTCCGGGGATACTTGTCCCTAGCATCGTACTCTTGCTCTTGCTTTCGTTTCTTCGAATCATTAGAACCCTTGCCATTGCCTCCTGTGGTTTCCTTCTTCATGCTGTCCTCGGCCTTGATATATTTGTCGGCCCTCCGTTGGAGCTCGGCCATATTTTCAGGAGGGTGTTTTGCCAAAGACCTTTTAAAGAAGAGATCAGTGGTTCCGTGTTCCAGGGCTACCATGGCCACCTTATTTTCCAGATCAGTGATATTCAGCGTCTCCTTGGTGAACCGCTTGAGGTAATCCCTCAGATTCTCGTTCTTCCCCTGCACCACATACATAAGGGATGCAGAACTTTTTTCATGAACTCTCCCACTAATGAACTGGCTGACAAAGGCGGCACTCAGCTCTTTGAACGAGCCGATTGAGTTTGCAGGTAAGCGGCTATACCACCTTTGAGCCATGCCAGACAGGGTTTGAGGGAACGCCCTACACTTTAAGGCGTCGCTCGCAGTCTGCAACAGCAGTGCATTTGAGAATGTCCTAACATGGTTTGCGGGATCGCCCGTTCCATCATAGGCCTTAATTGTCGGCATCTTGAACTTCCTTGAGATGCGAGCATTCATTACCTCCTCAGTGAACGGAGGTGTAGGATCATCAGGATCCCCCAAGGGGCATCAGATCCCTAGGGTTACTTTTGGGGGTCTCCACCCTTGTCGATTTTTCAATCGGGGCTTCGGCCCTTCGTTGTCTCCTTGAGGGCCTCTCCAGATTTATAATGGGAATCCTCCCTGTAACTAGAGGAGGTTGAATCAGACTTCGCCTTGCTTGCTCTCTAGCAATATCATCCTTCAGCCTTTGGATCTCTGCCTCATGAGCCTTAATCCTTTCCTCAGCTGTTTGTGGAGGTCCATCATGGATTCTTTGGGACCTCCTTCGAGGTTCTTTACTAGCATGTCGCCTCCTCGGGGCTTCATCACGATCATCATTGTCATCCTCAGACGTTGAATCATCAGTATAGGGACCAGAGTAATCATCGTACTCCCGATCTCGGATCTGTAAGGCATGACCGCTCGGTCCAGGTTCCCTGTGTTGAGGGCGATAATTAGGCAGCCCATACATCGGGTTGGTATTCAAAGGGAGATCCGTGGTGTGGATCTGTACCCCCAGAGGTAACGTACGACCAGCGCTATCAAGAGGAGAAACCACCATCTGAAGAGGGTTAGTTTCTTGGCTTTGAGGAATAGCCACAGGTAAAGTTCCCTCAACATGGGGAATCGTCCCTGAGGGTTGAGAGGTTAGAGGTTGAATGACCGTCCCTGTTGGTGGGGGTAATTGTCCTCCTTCAGTGGTGATGAGCGGATCAGAGATGAGATTTAGTAAGCTGAGCTGTTGCTATCTACCCGAGGCAAGTAACTTTGTCTTTTCTTGAAGTTCATGTTCTTGAAACTGTTTATCGTTTGTTGATTCAAATATATGTATCTTGTTATCCCAATGCTTCTAAACCCTATCTTTGCATGTACCTAATTTTCTGTTAACAACTATTGCTTGATCACACATGAACCTTAAAATAGCATAATTCTTTTTAGTTGCTTCTTGACCATATATGTCCTAGAGACTTTCATAATCAAACCTAATTGACTGACAGATAAACCATTCTTTAAATGACCTATGTCCGTAACCAGTTCAACCTGTGTTGACCTTAAAATCTTATAAAACTCCATTGTGACCTGATCCCTAAACTAAGAACTTGACTACCCTTCTTATTATTTCTTAAACTTTATAAATTGGTTAAATTGCCCTAAGAACTGTTATAACACACATCTTTGACCTTTGACTTTAAAACACTTCTGTCATTTTCTGATCAATTGTCATAAAGCCTTTGAGTCTATATCTTCATGATTCAGACTTGTAAACCTTATTCCTTTGGAATCAGTATGCTGGGTCAAACTCTTTGACTTTTATCATTGCAAATCAAAATGTATTACAAGTTAAAGTGTTTTCAAACTAGAAGCTTTTATAAGCTTTAATGTTTTCAAAATAATGTTTTATAAAAGGTTTAGGACTCCGTCAAAATGATTTCTTCGGATTCCTAAAGATTGGAGAGGCGTAAGAGATTGGGTGACGCCGGTCCAGCCACTTTTTCTATATGATATTATGATGTAGTTCTGGTGGGACCAGTCTAGCACTTTTACAGGCCAATGTGTTGCCTCTTGGGAACCCAAGCATGTCCGGTATGGGGACTTTACGTGGCTGATCACCCATATTGTCCGTGTCGTGTAAAACCTCTAATCAAGTTTTAAAAAGAAGTTGCATTATGTTCTAAATACTGTGAAATGAAATTGGCTTACCCCTTGAAATGTTAATTGCTTTACACATATTCTGTTATCCTTTGATATCCTTTTATTATCCAGTGCAAGTATTACTTCTATTGATTCAGTTAGTCATTTTGCTATCCTGCTATTGTTGTTATCAGCTGTGTATCTTAGTTACTTGCTGAGCGTTGGCTCACTGTTACTTTACTCAAACCCTTTTGACAGTAAATTGAGAATCATGGTACGTACTATTCAGACTGCAAGGAAGCGCACCTTCCGTAACCCTACTGCGAGTTAGTTTGTGAGATCAAGTGGTTAAATTTTTTTAATCAAGGGATGTAATAATAATTATATTTTTAAACTTGGATTGTAATAATAAGTAGTTAGACGTTGGCTTGCTTGTTTCATACCATTACATGTTAAAGATCCAGGTGAGTAGTGTTGGGGTGAGTCAGCATGCTATATCTATATTTATGTATTTTTAGGTTGTTTGCATCTAGTGTGTCAGTGACTCCCCGATCTAGACCGCAGATTGGGAGGGCGTAACAGGTTGGTATCAAAGCTACGGGTTTTGGTCACTGAAACAAGCCAGGATTAGGGATCAGTAAAAAAGAAGTAGAAATAACTAAGATTTAAGAGTGATAGGTGTTAGGGAGTGATTATAGGTTTAGGTTCTTCCATTTGCGTTAGATTTTATAGAACTAACCTAACATATAACGTTTATATTCTACGTGTATATATATATATATATATATATATATATATATATATATATATATATATATATATATATATATATATTATTACAGAAGATGGATCTGGATGACGATGCACCCCTACTCCCTTCTTCCGATAGCTCATCCGACGAGTCTGACCCTTCCGAGATCATGTCCGATGCTGATGTTGAGTCTGACCCGGAGGAGATGTCTAAGACAGAGGTTGAGAGTCCACCTGCCTGTACTAATACCCATGTACCTTCTACCGAGCCCGTGCATGTTCCTGTATCAGTACCAGTCGTGACCCCTACTGTCACTGAGCATGATGAGTCTTCTGTAGGATCTTACATGGTTCCCAAGTGCACATATGCCGATGTAGTCCGCGATTGCGAGAGTCTGGCGGGACAGAAGACAGAGCTTAAGGAGCTGATCGAGAAGATGAAGGTGGAAGCCCAGCTTCGTGTGGACTTGACTACAATCGACTGGAGGGGCCACATTAAGATGCTAGAGGAGGCTGTTAGGCACCGTCTACACCGGGATCCTATTTCTCATGATGCGTTAGCGGAGGCCTGTAGGCTATCTAGTCTGGTTTGTTGGGTGTTGATAGAGCTTCGTGAGACCCGAGGTTCCCGTGCTTAGGGATTAGCTGCTATGAGACCGGATGTGAGTGGGACATCTGTCAGAGCCCACTAGTGTTTGGTTGTTTCTACTACTAGCTTAGGATGTTTTCTTCTTTTCCTTTTGATAGTAGACGGATAGTTGTTGTTTGGTTTTTCTTTTTATCAGCTTTGGTTTGTAGAAGGGTGGTATACCCTTAACTTATGTTGTACAGATGTTTTGTTTTTAGTGACGTGTGTATATTATATCCTTGTGTTAATTGCTTTACATACCGTCTTTTTATATTTACTAACATGTTCACATATTAACCCTGTTGCATTACTTTAAAACTGTACTCATATTATATTGATTCAGTGGAACTGATTGTCTATTGGTATCAGACGGTTGAAACCTATTTCCTTTCAATATATACCAGCATGTTGTTTACCTTCTGTTCATTTTCTTATCAGAACAATGCCTCCGAGAAGAAACTGCCAAAATGTTATTCCAGAAAACCAGAACCCTGACAACCCCCATAATGGCCCAAATGTTTCAACTATTACAACAACAAGCTACTGCCTTTGTCCAACACCAACAACACCAAGCTGCACAATCTGCTACTACTTTCAAATCTTTCCAAGCCTTGCACCCACCTGAGTTCAAAGGAACTCTAAACCCTATAGAAGCTAAGTCATGGTTAATGTATATTGAGAAAGCTTTTACGTTGGTTAGGGTTGAAGAAGGTCAGAAAGCAGAGTTTCCTAGTTTTTATATGAGATCAGAGGCCAACTTTTGGTGGGAGTCTTTTAAGATTACAGAAGGAGAAGTGATTACTTGGCCTAGGTTTGTGGAGTTGTTTAACGAGAAGTATTTGCCAGGTTATCTACAGGATCAGTTAGGAGTCCAATTTTTAGAGTTAAAACAAGAAGGTATGTCTGTGGCTGAGTATGAAGCTAAGTTCACTGAGTTGTCCAGGTTTGCACCCCAATATGTAGGGAATGAAGCTAGTAAGGCGAAGAAATTTCAACATGGACTAAAGCCTTGGTTAAGGAGTAGAGTAACCATATTTGAATTGAGAACTTATACGTCTGTTGCTCAGAAAGCAATGATCATTGAAGGGGAAAGTGATTTGAATCGGAAGGAGAAGGCTGGAAAGAAAATGAAGTTTGAGAAAGTGAAAAAGAGTTAAGAGACCGAAGGACAGAGAAGTTTTCAGAATAAGGGAAGGTTTAGAAATCAACAAGGAGGAAATAGGAATTTTCAAAGGTTTAGAAGTGGTAACGGAGGACAAGATCGTAGACCTCAAGGTGTTAACCCTCAAGCTATAGCAAGACCCGTACTACAAGACTGCAAGATCTGTGGAAGAAAGCAACCGGGTATCTGTAATAAGCCGAACATTGTCTGTTTCAAGTGCAACAAGAAAGGACAATATGCTCACGAGTGTCCAGGAGTTAAACCAGAAGGAATGACCTGTTATAAGTGTGGTAAGGTAGTACACATAGCTCGTAACTGCAAGGAACCTATTCATACCTCCAATGTTATGAGGATTGCAGCACCTCCGATACCGCAACAAGCACCGTATCAAGCACCCCAACTAAGAGCTCGTACTTTCAATATGTCTGTTAAAAAAGCTGTTCAAGATGTAGACATGGTTACAGGTACGCTCCCTGTAAACTCTTCTGAAGCCAAAATTTTAATTGATTCTGGAGCTACCCGTTCATTTATTTCTGAAAGATTTCTTGATAAATTGTGTTATGAGACTCGACCATTAGAAAGGGCATTAGTAATAGAAGTGGCCAACCAAGATAAGATTTCTGTAGATCGAGTGTGTCCTAATTGTAATATTGAGATCGGAGGATATCTATTCTACGCGGATCTATTACCTTTTAAGTTGGGAGAATTCGGTGTTATATTAGGAATGGATTGGTTGACGGAGTGTGACGCACAGATTGAATGTAAGAAGAAACAAGTTAAACTATATACAGAGGATGGTAGTGAAGTGATATTTCAAGGACAGAATAAAGAAAAGAAGTTTCTAACGTTTATGTAAGAAAAACGATTACTACGTCAAGGTTGCGGAACTTATTTAGCACATGTGGTAGATGTGGTGAAACAAGTTCCAAGGATGGAAGATATACCAGTTGTGAATGAGTTCCCTGATGTATTTCCCGAAGAATTTTCTGGATTACCTCCAAACCGAGAAGTTAAATTCGCGACTGATTTGGCACCCGGAACCGACCTGTTTCTAAGGCACCTTACAGAATGGCACCTGCTGAAATGAAGGAGTTAGCTACTCAGTTACAAGATTTATTAGATAAAGGAGTTATAAGGCTAAGTGTGTCTCCGTGGGGAGCGCCAGTGTTGTTTGTTAAGAAGAAGAATGGAAGTATGAGGTTGTGTATCGATTATATAGAGCTTAACAAATTGACCATCAAGAATAAGTATCCACTGCCAAGGATAGATGATCTGTTTGACCAACTCAAAGGAGCCGCTTACTTTTCTAAGATTGATTTAAGATCAGGATACCATCAGTTGAAGACTAAGCTAGAGGATATTACGAAGACTATTTTTCGCACGAGATACGACCATTATGAGTTTCTGGTAATGGCTTTTAGATTGACGAATGTGCCAGTAGTGTTTATGGATTTAATGAATCGAGTGTTCAAGAAGTATTTGGATAAGTTTATAATTGTATTTATTGATGACATCTTAATATATTCAAGAACCCCCGAAGAACATGCTGAGCATCTGAGGATTGCGTTGGAGACCCTAAGGAAGGAAAGGTTGTATGCTAAGTTTTCAAAGTGTGAGTTTTTGTTAGAAGAAGTTCAATTCTTAGGACATGTCATTAGTCGAGAAGGAATCAGAGTGGATCCTGCGAAGATTGAAGTTGTAGTGAATTGGAGTAGACCCAGGACCCCTACTGAAGTAAGAAGTTTTCTAGGATTGGCTAGGTATTATAGAAGATTTGTTCAAGATTTCTCGAAGATAGCTACACCATTGACTAAGTTGACCCAGAAGAACGAGAATTTCATTTGGAGTGATAAGTGTGAAGAGAGTTTTCAAGAACTGAAGAAGAGATTGGTTTTAGCACCAGTGCTAGTGTTGCCTGACGGTCAAGGGAATTTCGTTATCTATAGTGATGCCTCACATAAAGGATTAGGATGCGTTTTGATGCAGCATGGTAATGTTATCGTGTACGCCTCGAGACAACTTAAACCACACGAGTAGAAGTATCCCACTCATGATTTGGAGTTAGCTGCAATTTTGTTCGCATTGAAGATTTGGAGACATTATCTATACGGAGAGAAGTGTGAGATTTTCACGGATCATAAGAGTTTAAAGTATATATTCACTCAGAAGGAATTAAATATGAGGCGAAGAAGATGGTTAGAGTTGATTAAAGACTATGATTGCACGATAAGTTATCATCCCAGTAAAGCAAATGTGGTAGCTGATGCGTTGAGTAGAAAAGAAAGATTGAATTTTTTGACTATGTCAAAGGAATTGATTTGAGAGTCTGAGAAGTTAAATTTGGAAGTGTATGATTCATAGGATTCCGAAGAGTTTCTGAATACGTTGACCTTTCAACCAGAGTTGCTAAAGAAAATTCGAATATGTCAAAAGGAAGTTATGGATCATGAAATGAATACGTTGACTAGTGAAGAAATTTGTACCTAAAAGGATGAATAAGGTATTCTAAGATTTTCTACGAGAATATGGATTTCAAATGTCCCAGAATTGAAGAGTGAGATCTTAAGTGAAGCCCATAGTTCGAAGTATTCAATTCACCCTGGAAGTACAAAGATATATCGAGACTTGAAAGAGAATTTTTGGTGGCCTGATATGAAACGAGAAATTGCTGAGTGAGTAAGTAAGTGTTATACCTGTCAAAGAGTCAAAGCAGAACATCAGAAACCGAGTGGATTGTTGCAACCATTGGATATACCTGAATGGAAATGAGAACATCTAGCTATGGATTTCATATTAGGATTACCTAAGACTAGAGCTAACCACGATGCGATTTGGGTTATTATTGATCGATTGACGAAGTCTGCTCATTTTCTGCCGATTAACGAAAGATTTTCACTGGATAGGTTAGCACAACTGTATCTAAGAGAGATAGTGTCACGTCATGGAGTTATTGTGTCTATAGTATCAGATCGAGATCCACGATTTAATTCGAGATTTTGGCGACAATTTCAAGAATGTTTAGGAACTCAGCTCAAATGAGTATAGCTTATCATCCACAAATAGATGAACAGAGTGAATGAACCATTCAAACGATAGATTATATGCTTAGAGCTTGTGCATTGGATTTCAAGGGAAGTTGGGACGAACATTTTCCACTTGTTGAGTTTTCATAGAACAACATTTATCACGCGAGTATAGGAATGCCACCGTACGAAGCTTTGTATGGAAGGAAGTGTAGATCTCCAGTGTATTGGGAAGAAGTTGGTGAGAGAAAGATTTTAGGACCAGAGTTAATCCAATAGACAAAGGAAAAGATCAAGATTATACAGAAAAGGTTGGTTACTGCTCAAGATAAACAAAGGATATATGTGGATCAGGCCAGGAAGGATATGAGTTTTGAAGTCGGAGATCAAGTGTTACTTAAGGTATCACCATGGAAAGGAGTTACGAGATTTGGTAAGAAAGGAAAGCTGAGCCCAAGGTATGTAGGACCATTCGAGATTCTGAGACGAGTTGGTAAGGTTGTTTACGAATTGGCATTACCACCGCACATGCATTACATACACAATGTTTTCCACGTATCCATGCTCAGGAGGTACACTCCAGATATGAGTCATGTAATCGAGTATGAACCCATCGAGATACAGCCAGATTTATCTTACGAGGAGCAACCGGTAGAAAATCAAGATAGGACTGATAGGAAGCTTAGGAATAAGACTGTCAGTTTGGTTAAGGTACTGTGGAGGAATCCTAAAGTTGAAGAGTCAACTTGGGAACTTGAGAGCGAAATGCTCGTTAAGTATCCTCATCTGTTTACTTAGGTAAGATTCTGAGGACAGAATCATTTTTAAGTGGGAGAGGATATAACGACCCAGAAATTCGCGTAAATTATTAAGTGCTTATTTGATTTAAAATGTGATTTATATGGTGGATATATTTTTGCGAAGTCAAGTATGTGTGGAATCATGTAGATATGATTATGTGATGACTGGTAAGTGTTATATGTGCTTGTGGAATTTTATTTGTATTTTTGGAGCATTAAAACTATTTTAAATATGCATTTTTAATCTTCTGAAAATTTTATAAAATCATTGGAGTCATTTAAAATCATGAAATCTTTTGCATTATCATCTTTGTGACATTAGTTCATTTTTAAAATTGGTGGGAGTATTTAATTGTGCCTGTAAGTATTTTAAAACGATTTAAAAAGCCTTATTGTATTTAAAGGTCTTTTATTTCAAAAATTCAAAATAAATTCATTTTTGACTCTAAAAATATTTTATAAATATGGGGATCTTCGTAATTTTGTGAACTTTAATTTAAAATTTTTATTTTATTTTTCTCCCCATTCCTTATTTAATTTTGATTTTTTAATGATAAAAAAACATAATTTTATTTATCAGCAATGTGAAATTATGAAATTGCCCTTGAGGCTATTAACCACACCACCGCCTACCTTCTTCCTCCTCACTTCATTTCTTCGCTATTTTCTTGCTCTGGTACTGTGCTCTCTCTCTCTCTAGCTTAACTCTCTCTCTCTTCCTATCTATCCCGTTTTTGGTCCGATTTGGTGATCTGAGGCCGGAATATTGTCCGGTTTTTCATTCTATAACCCGTACTGCCCTTGCATGTCATTTTTTATATGAAAATTTGAAACCCACTTTGGGTTTTACTTCGGTTCAATTGATTTACTTCGACTTTTGCTTAGATACGATGCCCATGATCATTAGTATATGATTTTATGCTTGTATTGTGTTGGTATTGTGCTAAGTTGCGATTGCTCGAGTATATATGTATACCCATATGTATATATGTGGGTTTGAGTATTGTTTCGATTGAATACTTGTTGTTTGATGTTGATTAAGTAATACCATGATTATTAGAGGTAGGAATTTCGAGTTGGAAGCTCTAATCGGAGCACCACCGGAGTTCTTGCCCGCCGGCAATGATTTTTATGAGCCGGTGAATTTGACGATGATGAACATGAGTCGAAATTCAATTTTATATACGTATGTGATGATTTGATGCATGAAATAGGATATATATATATATAGTTGCACTCCATGAAGAACACCTTATATGAAGAACAATGAAGAACACCATTATAACACTAATATTTAATCTAATCTAAGAGTTCTGTCATGGCACCCAATACAAAAAATTCTTATTTTTTTACCCTCTATCCATTCAGCAAAAAAAAGCACTATTCATGATGGCGTCACTGCTGACGTTGTCAGTGAATAGTGACTTTTTTTTGCTGAATGGAAAGAGGATAAAGAAATAAGAATTTTTTGTATTGTGTGCCCCTGGCGGGGCCATTGGATCTATTGGAATAAATTATTCTGTTAGATATTGATTCAAGTGATGTCAGGATCTGGACTACTGATCAGATACTGATGCTGACGTCATCATTAATGCAATGTCAGTATTAGGGTGTCATCAGGATTATGAGCTGATCAGGATTACATGAAGATTTCATCAGTCCAGAGATCAAGGAAGATTGATATGTCGGTTCCTAAATTATAGGAAGGCAGCTATCATGCAAGATATGCATTCATAGTTGTATGTAATTGATTTAGAATATCTTGTAATTGATAGTGCAGCTGTGTACGTTATATAAACACATTTTAGGTTTTACATGATTGTAATCGCTTACACGAGTTATCTTGTAACCTAGCAGCTCTCAAGAACATAAGGATTTCTTGAGAGAGTTTGTAACAGTTTTATATCAAAGTTAATAAAGCTGTTATTTATTCATACTTGTGTTATCATTTCTGTTTAAGTCGAAAATCTTATACAATTGTATTTAACCCCCTTCTACAATTGTTATTTACTGGGCAACAATTGGTATCAGAGCAAACTGATTAATTATAATCAGAAACGATCTTAAGATGTCGACAAGCAAGTATGAAAGCATTAAGATTCCTACTCTAAGGAAAACTAAGTATCCAATATGGAAAGTGAAAATGTTGATGTATCTGGAAGCAACTGATCCAGATTATCTTGATAGGATTAATAATGGACCATTTCTTACAACGAGATTGGTTGGAAGAACAGAGACTATTCCTGAACACTATGTCGTCAAGGCAAAAAGTGAATGGACTCTAGAGGAAAAGGCTCAAGTACTCAAAGATGCAAAGGTAAAGAATATTTTGCATAACAGTCTTGATGTTGTCATGTCAAACAGGGTAATAGCATGCAAAACTGCTAAAGAAATCTGGATACCTTGGAAACTCAATGCCAAGGCACTGAATCTATCAAAAGAAACAGAAGGGCTCTGTTGATTCAGGAGTATGAACAGTTTGATGCTAAATCTGATGAAAGACTTACTGATATGTATGATAGATTTCTGACACTGCTGAACAATCTATCTCTTTTTGGCAAAGAGTATGATCCAGAGGATTCAAATACCAAGTTTCTAAGAGCCCTGCCTGAGGAGTGGGATACTCAAGCCTCAATCATTAGGCATCAGTATGATTTGAAAATGTTGTCTCTTGATGAAGTCTATGGAATGCTGAGAACCTATGATCTTGAGGTTCAACAAAGAAAGAACAAGAAGAATTTCAAAGCAAAGTCTGTTGCTTTGAATGTGGAATCAAAATCAAAGGGAAAAGCTGAGGAGGTTTCTAGCAGGAAGAGTAGAGTTGTAGAGTCAATTCCTAATGACTCATCATCAAATACTGATGCTAGGTCTGATTCTGATACTGATGACTCTACTGATTCTGACATGATGGAGATGGTTGCTATGATAGTCAAGGGCTTCAAGAAGATGAAGTTCAGAAAGGCTAGGAAGCAAGGAAAGTTTCAAAAGAAAACCTTCAATGCTGACAAGGACAGGTACAAGAAGAAAGAAGACAAAAGCGGCAAATTTGATAAGTCAAAATTCAGATGCTACAATTGTGATGGAATGGGTCACTTTGCAACTGAGTGCAAGAAGGCCAAAGCTAGAGCTCTCATTTCATCAAGCAAGGATTGGATGGACTCTTCCTCTGAATCTGAAGAAGAGAAGGTGAATTATGCATTGATGGCTAATACTGATGAAACTGTTGCTGCTGATAATAAGGTATCTGAAACTTTGTTTGATTTTGATACTAATAATGTCCCTGAGTTAAGATCATTTCTAAAATCTTTGCATATTAGCGTTAGAAGTCAATCTCTTGAAAATGCTAGAATAAAATCTGAAATGACAGAGGTGGCTAAGAGAAATGATCATCTAGAAGCTGAGTTACTTTTCTTGCAAGAGGTACAAACAGAATGTGATAATGCTAAGCACATAAAACTAGAAATAGAGTTTAGATGTACTGAACTTGAAAAATAACTTGAAGATGCTAAAGAGAAACTCAGAACCTGGACACACTCTGGAAAGAAAACTCATGGAATTATCACTGACAAAAATTGGAAAGAGTGTCTAGGTTATAAGCAAGAGAATGAGAAAAAGAATAAAGGTAAAGTTGTTACTGCTGAAACAACGGAACCAGTAAGAGTTGTTGTGAATGAGTCAACAAATCCAAAAACCTACAGATATGTTACAGACAGAACAAAAATTGAATTAAAACCTGTTAATTATGTGTATCCAGAAAATCCGAAATCTACTTCAGAAAAGGGATCTACTTCTACACAAAATTCTGAGTCTAAAACTGTCAAAAACAAAAATGTAAGTCTTTCGTCTAAGAAACAACTGAGAGACAGAATCTGTGAAGCAATAGATAAAAAGAAAGTTTCTACTGATAAAAGGAACAGGAATGGTAAAGTTGGAATAAAGAAAGAGAATAATTATAAGTATATTCCAAATGCACCAAGGAAAATATGTTTTAACTGTGGTAACTCTAATCATCTTGCTATTGATTGCAGGAAGAGTAAAAAGAAGGCTACTGTAATTCCTAAGTCTGACATTAGGAATAGATCAGTATTTTATAAACCACAGAATCCCTGTTTTCATTGTGGTAGTAAATGGCATTCTATTTATACATGTGAAGAATACCATAGTTTGTACTACAATCTTTATGATCCATTTCCAAAGTTTAATAAAAGTGCAAATTCTGGTAAAACAAAGAATGTGAATTTTAAGCATGCAACTGTTAAATCTGATAATTACAAGGCAAATTCTGATGGAGTTAATCCTAAAGAAAATGATTTTGTTATGAAATCTTCTGCTGCTAAAAATGTTAAATTGCATGCAAAAAGAACCCAACAAGTGTGGGTTCTTAAAAATTCTAACTGAGTTCTTTGTGATTCTGATTACAGGGTAAAAAAGAAAAATGTGTTAGTCATGGATAGTGGATGCTCTGTACACATGACAGGAAACAAAACCTTGCTGTCAGGATTTGAAGAGAAGGCTGGCCCAACTGTGTATTATGGAGATGGCAACATTGGACAAACTTTGGGATATGGCAATATAATCATTGGAAATGTCATCATTGAAAAAGTAGCTCTGGTGAATGGACTCAAACACAATCTGCTAAGTGTTAGTCAAATCACAGACAGAGGTTATCATGTCAACTTCTATGATACTCATTTTGAAGTGATCAGCAAGGCATCAGGGAAGGTTGCATTAACTGATCAAAGGCATGGTAACATATATGAAGCTAACATCAACACCAATACTGATGGTTCATCTACATGTCTCATCAGTAAAGCTTCTGTAGATGATAGTTGGAATTGGCACAAGAAGCTTTCTCATCTTAACTTCAACAACATCAATAAGTTGGTTAAGAAAGATTTGGTGAGAGGATTACCAAAGGCATTGTATACTCCTGATGGACTCTATGATGCTTGTCAGAAGGCTAAACAGAGAAGGACATCATTCAAGAGTAAAACAGAATCCTCAATTGATGAACCATATCACATGCTTCATCTTGACTTGTTTGGACCAGTCAACATAATGTCCATCAGTAAGAAAAGGTATACTCTAGTCATTGTTGATGAATATACTAGATTTACCTGGGTGTATTTTCTACACAGAAAATATGAAACAGCTGAGATACTTTTGGATCATGTGAGACTCATTGAAACTGGCACAAAGTACAAAGTCAAGATTCTAAAAGTGATAATGGAACTGAATTCAAGAATTCAGCAATGGAAGAGTTTTGCAATTACAAAGGAATAGTTCAACAATTCTCTGCTCCTGGCACACCCCAGCAAAATGGAGTGGTTGAAAGAAAGAACAGAACTCTTATTGAAGCTGGCAGAACTATGTTGGAGGAAGCTAAACTACCTAAATATTTCTGGGCAGAAGCAGTCAACACAGCATGTTACACTCAGAACATTACACTGATCAACAGACATGGTGTAACCCCTTATCAAATGATTAAGGAAAAGAAGCCAAGTCTGAAGCATTTACATGTATTTGGCTGCAAGTGCTTTGTTCTAAGACCTCATCC
Source organism: Saposhnikovia divaricata (assembly GCA_036435485.1). Classification (NCBI taxonomy): domain Eukaryota; kingdom Viridiplantae; phylum Streptophyta; class Magnoliopsida; order Apiales; family Apiaceae; genus Saposhnikovia; species Saposhnikovia divaricata. The sequence goes on along the minus strand of CM071595.1, from coordinate 58,161,583 downwards.
TGAACAGCTAGGAAAGTTTGAGACTAAAGCTGATGAAGGCATCTTTATCGGCTATCCAACAACAAAAGCCTTTAAAGTCTACAATCTAAGAACAAAGACAGTCATGGAGTCTATCAATGTATCTTTTGATGATAAGAAGATAACAGGAATAGCTGAAGACTCACATGACAGTTTGGTTTTTGCAAATGAAGCTACCAAGAATTCTGATGAAATTATGTCAGATACTGAAACACCATCAGATCCTGACAATTCTCTCATTCCTGATGAAACACAAATTATTGATGGTGATGCAAATGTTGAGGGGGAGCAACAGCAAGAGACCATCAACTCAGAAACATCTCAAACATCAGGAGGAGATTCATCAGAAACAGATTCAAGTGATAATTCTGACAGCAGATCAGAAAGAAATAGCACTATCTCAGGGGGAGCTTCTAGCAATTCTAGTTCTTTTGAAGATAACACCAATCCAGGGGGAGCATCCAGCTCAAGAAATGACTTACCATCAGCAAGGAAATGGACTAAAAGCCATACTCCTGATTTAATTATTGGGAATCCAGATGCAGGTGTTAGAACCAGAAGTGCCACTCAGAATTAATGTCTTTATCACAACTTTCTATCAAAGGAGGAGCCTAAGAAAGTTGAAGATGCACTTAAGGATGCTGATTGGGTTACAGCTATGCAAGAAGAACTAAATGAATTTGAAAGAAATGAAGTCTGAAAACTAGTACCAAGGCCAAAGGGTAGGTCAATTGTGGGCACAAGATGAGTGTTCAGAAACAAGACAGATTCAGATGGCACAATTGTAAGAAATAAAGCAAGACTAGTTGCAAAGGGGTATTCTCAGCAGGAAGGAATAGACTATGATGAGATTTTTGCTCCAGTTGCACGGCTAGAAGCCATCAGAATTTTTCTGGCATATGCAGCCCACAAGAAATTCAAGGTTTTCCAGATGGATGTGAAAAGTGCTTTTCTAAATGGAGAATTGGAAGAGGAGGTATATGTTGAACAACCTTCTGGCTTCATTGATCCTAAATATCCAGATTATGTCTATAGACTAGATAAAGCACTTTATGGACTAAAGCAAGCTCCAAGAGCCTGGTATGAAACATTGGCTCAATTCTTACTGGAAAGTGGATTCAAAAGAGGTACAATTGATAAAACCTTGTTTTACTTGAATCATGGTAAGGATTTGCTGTTAGTTCAAATTTATGTTGATGATATCATTTTTGGGTCAACTAACTCCAAATTGTGTGAGAAGTTTTCAAAGCTAATGCAGTCTAGATATCAAATGAGCATGATGGGGGAAATGAGCTATTTCTTAGGTCTGCAAGTTAAACAGACTGATGATGGGATTTTTATCAATCAGTCAAAGTACACAAAGAATCTATTGAAAAAGTTTAACATGCAAGACAGTGCTACTGCTTCAACTCCCATAGCTACAGCTACTAAGCTTGATCCTGATCAAGGTATTGAGGTAGATGTAACTAACTACAGAGGTATGATTGGCTCACTTTTGTATCTAACTGCTAGTAGACTAGAAATCATGTATGCAACCTGTGTATGTGCAATATTTCAGGCAAATCCTAGGGAACTACATCTCATTGCAGTCAAAAGGATTTTCAGATACTTGAAAGGCACTCCGTCTCTTGGCCTTTGGTATGCTAGAGAGTCTGATTTTAGTTTATGTGGATACTCAGATGCTGATTTTGCAGGCTGCAAAATAGACAGGAAAAGTACTTCAGGCAGTTGTCAGTTTATTGGAGGAAGACTAGTTTCTTGGTTCAGTAAAAAGCAAAAGTCAATCTCTACATCAACTGTAGAAGCTGAGTACATTGCTGCTGGAAGCTGTTGTGCTCAGATAATGTGGATGAGAAATCAGCTAATGGACTATGGTTTGTCATATTCAAAAATACCTATCTATTGTGATAACCAAAGTGCTATTGCTATGATAGGAAATCCAGTACAGCATTCTCTTACTAAGCATATCAGTATCAGATATCATTTTATAAGAGAGCAAGTAATGGAAGGGACAATTGAGTTACACTTTGTTCCTACTGATCAACAGCTAACTGATATATTCACCAAGCCACTTCCTGAAGCTACTTTTACAAAGTTGGTGAATGAATTAGGAATGGTGAACTATGAGAGTTTCTGAGAACAAAGGGAGACCAAATACTGATGAACATCGAATCCTGATGCATAGCGAATCCTGACTCTAGTCAAACATCGAATCCTGATGCATATCGAATCCTGACTCTAGTCAAACATCGAATCCTGATGCGATGGTTCTATTATCAGTACAACCTTCAGAATCTAAGTACTCTTTATTGTTCTTTTTCCTGATTTATTTGTGGTTATTTGTTAATGAACTTGTTGATAATGTGATTACTTTAATTAGTTCTCATGTTCACTTCTCTGTTTTAATTCTTGGAAGAACAGTTCAATAACATAAAAGATAGAGAACAAATTCAATGAGATTAGAGAAACAAAGATTTTCATTAATAATAAGAAAGAGATTACATGGAAATATTACATATTTTGCTTTCTCTATCTACTAATCTATTCAACAGCACAAGAATAAGTGAAGTCTAAACCACACCATTGAGAGCAGCTATCCCAGATCCCATCTTTGCCACTTTGTTTGGGTGGAAGTCGAAAGGGATAAGGTTATTTTTGCTGACATATTCATTAACAATGGTTGGTGGAGTTGGATGAGGATGCCTTAGAGGAAAGCCATGCAAATGTTGCTTGAAGAGCAGCATCGATGTCGATCACTTGGTCTCTCCATCTCGATCTCTTCAAGACTGGCATCCATCTGCAGCCACAAAGTTTCAAGTTGCCTTTCCCAGTCAAAGGCATCAAACTCTTCACGAGTATAACTGAAGATATCTCTCTTTTCTACAAGATGAAGATTCTTTTCTTTGATGGTAAGGTTAGACATCTTTTTATTAAGGTGTTTTCTGTGAAGGGTTTTTGATTTTCAGGAGAGAATGAAGGGTTAAAGAGTTAGTGGACATGTCTCTTTGTGTTAAATAGAGGTGGGAGACGAACGAGGACATGAAACGATTCATATTCTGGTTTTTATTGGTAACAGGTATTTTTAGATTGTGATATTTGATTTCTTTAATTAAAATCATTGCCATATTTCTCATCATTATCACAGTTGTATTTCTTAATTAAAAACATGGGCGCGTGTTTTTCACTCACAGAAAGATATAGATACACATTGTAAAATGTGTCGTGTGCAGTTATCACCACTCTCTCATGTCAATTAGTCCACTACTCATGTTTGCACAAATCATACACTGACACCTGTATTTGAGAAATCGTTTGCCTTGTCTAAAATCAATTTAGTTTTCTAAATTGTACGCTATTCTCAAAACTATCAGTATTTCCTTTTCTCTCCATCTCTGTGCGAACATAAACCCTAAATGTTCAAAAATATCAATTTCTCTCACAGTCTCAACTATAGTGGACACTTCTTCATTCGTAAACAATAAGGTTGTTATCAATGGTATCACTTTTGCTCCTAACAATTATGTTACTGTTCTTGATCATCAGGAATTGTCGAACGATTTTCATATCATTCAAGATTTCTTGGCAACAAGTCCAATTAATTATGCTTTAACCCAACCTGCAAAAGTCTCTTTCAAGTGTGTTATGCAGGTTTGGAATACTGCTATCTTTGGCAACTGTGAACCTTCAGGAAAACCAAACTTGACCTTTAAATACAATGGTGTTACACATCATGTAACTCCAGAAGTTGTAGTTGAAGCGCTCAAATTACCATCTCTAAATGGTAAGTCTCCAACAAAAATTTCTGATACTGCTCTTCTGGAATATGCTACAAGTTTGGGCTACAATGGACAACCAAAGAAGTTTGGAGATCTGTTCAGAACCAATCTACTGTAGGAATGGAATTTCTTCTTTGACACCATCAGTAGATGCTTCTTGAACAAAGTTTCTAACTTTGATGCACTACCTTCTGCTTCAGTTCACATTGGGTATTCTCTAATCCATGAAACTTTATTTGATTATGGGTCATTCATTCTAAAATCATTAAGTGCTAGAAGAATAGATAAATGTGGTTATGTCTGTTTTATTAGATTCTTTCAATTGATATTCTCTCACTTTTGCCCCAATGTTGAGTTTGAAAATGATACAGTATTGCCTATATTCAAAATTTCTGAGAATAACATCAAAAAATTGGAAAAATGTGATAAGGTAAACAATCTTGAAGGCAATGCTATTATTCCTAATGAGGTCATGCTTCTTTTGAAAAAGAGAAAGCCTACTCATTATAGATCAATTACTGATGGTCTTGGACCTATTTATGGTGCTATGAGATAGGACAACACACACTCTGTTTCTAACCAAAGCACACAACCCAAACACTCATCCAAACAATCAACCACCTCTGGTGTCTCACAAAAGGCATCAGTTGTAAAATCTAAGAAATCAACTAGATCTGATGTGTCTGGAAGGCAATCAGGATCAAAGGATTTCTCTATTCCAACCTTCACTCAAAAGAAGTCACAAGGGGGTGAACAAGGAGTCCTAGTTTTGAAGAAACCTGTTTCTAAGGTTGATGAATCTTTAATTGAAATAGGAGTGCATAAAGAAACAGGAAAGAAGATGAAATTTTGTCAGAAGGGGGATTCTGATTCTGATTCTGGTGATGCTACAGTACCATTATCAGTTATGTTGAAGAAAAAGGAAATTGTTGCTGTTGTTCCTGAAGAATTGGCTGTCTCTGAAAAGCCAAAGAAAAGAAGGAGGATAATTAATAAGAGCACATTTTTCATTCTTATGGAAAAACAGAATCTTGATAATGATATAGAGACCATTCCTGAAGTCTCTACCAATCCTGACAATTCATCAGTTCCTGACACAACTGTCAATCTTGGCACCTCTACTCCAGATAATTCACCTGTGAAGACTGTTGAGATTTCTGATTCTCCAGCACCTCCTTTTCCAAAAAGAAGAATCATTGAGATGTCTGTGGAAGAAGCAAATGCTATTGCTGCTCAGCTTGGTCTTGCACCATCACCACTTCTAGTGAAGAGACAGGCTGAAGCAAGGGTCTTTCAAAGACAAAAGAAATAGAGACTTACTTCATCTCTGAAAGGATCTAGACCACAAGAACCTGAACTTCAAAGGAGTTCAGTAGCTACTGAAGATCCAGTCACACAAGAACCACTCACTCAAAGTGTGGGTGCGGACATTTCTGAAGGAATAGTCCCACAAGAACCACTTTCTCAAAGGGAATGTGAAGAAAAGAACATTCCTGCCCCACAAGAACCATCTTCTCAAAGTGAAGATGCAGGCAAAATCACATCAGCACATAAGTTACCTGACAATGCTCAAGGGATTTTTGAAATTGAATTTGACTTAGCTCAAAGTCTAGCAGATAAATTTGCTCATGATTTGCACATTGCTGAATGTGATGAACTTCTCAAGGACACTGCATTTGAGGGAAGCACACAAGAACCTTTGACTAAAAGTGTTGAAGCAGCTTCACAACCTCAGACTCCACAAGAACCATTGGTAGCAAATACTGATGCAAGTCATTTTACAGTTGCAGATGTCAATCCTGATGTAAATATTTCTGATCTAAATATTCCACTGCTCATTGAACCACTTTCTTCAAGACCAATGGAATCTCTTACTACTTCATCAGGTAACACTTCTATCTCTACTTCTTTTACTACTGATAGCATGATTACAGATAGACCTGAGACAAGGGATACCTCTATTTGTATGACTTCAGTCCACTCCTCTCAGCCACCTCTTATTTATTTGAATTTATTGAGCCAGAACCTTTCTTGTGAGAAAGAGAGTGAACAATTAGAGAAAAAGAAGAGTGAAGAGAGGCAGTCTCCTGAACTGGCAAAAGGAGAGGTAGAACAGAGTGAGAAGTTTCAAACTTCTAGTGAGGTAGTTGTTATTATTGAAAGTAACTTAGGTGATGTTGTGAGAAGTGATGAGATCATTTTAGAAAAACAGAGAGATATAGGAATTGTTTCTAATCTGAATGCAGGATTTCAGGATACAACAGTACCATCTGTTGTTGATTTAAAATTGAAAGGAGTTATGAATCCTGAAGACAATGTGGATGATAGAATTCCTGAGGCTAATGATAGCTCAGATGATGATGATGCTGATGCTGATAATGATCCTGAAGCAGCTCAGCTGAATGCTGTCATGAAAGAAAGTCTAGGATCTACTTATGGATCATCCAGCAAGTTTATGGAGTCTGTGGGTAAATCTACAGCTGCTCAAGTTGAGATCAGAGGAGATTATAGTCATCTTCTTCCTGAACATATTCAAGCTCTAAGGAGATCTGAATGGTATACTGAGTGGAATCAGCCTACTGCTGATATAAATTTCAATAATGCTCTTTTTCACTCCAGTCATATAGCTACTAAGCTTTCTGATCCTAATCTCAAAGCTCATCTGAAGACTACTACTATTCTGGCAAAAGGTTTGAAAGATGAAATTAACTCTGTCAAGATTGATAATGAAAATTTTCATGCTCGGTTTGTTAAGGATTCTTCTGAGATTGCTACTGCTAAACAGCTTCAACGTTTAAGCACTGCCTTCACCACAAGGATGGATACCTTGGAAGATAAGGTTGTTACTTTATCCTCAAGGATGACTAATATTGAAGATTCTCTCCAATTGATTTTATCCTTGTTAACCGATCCTACTGATGATGCTTCTGATGTCAAAAAGGGGGAGAAGGTAGTCAAAACAAAATGCACACCTAATCCAGTTGTAAGAAAGGATGATGACACTTCTAGAAATGATGGTGGTGCTCAACCACATGCACCAGGAACCTCTGATGCTGCTTTGGTAACAAGGAGAAGTTTGTCTCAAACTTAAACCAAGCAGTCAACTCATGTTTCTAAATCTGGGAAGAGAACAGTAAAGACAATGGTGCAATCTCAAATTCTGACATAAGAACAATCTCAACTACCTGGTCAAAATCAATCACTTTCAACAATTCCTGAAGAAGATGAGGATTTGTTTATTACTGAGATAGAAGATGCTCCACATCTCTTTAAGAAGATTACTTCCAAGGCAGGTGAGAGTAAAATTGTATATCTCAATGATACTAAAGTTCAACAGCATCATGCTAGGGAGGCACTGGCTTTGATCTCTGCAGAGAATTCTGACATGAGTACTCAAGAGATCTTAAAAGAACAAAAGAAGATTCTTGAGGAAATTACTAAATCGAAAGAAGCTCCTGCTGCAAGTAGAGGGAGAGGCAAAGGAGGTAGAAGCAGAGGCAGAGGAAGAAAACTTGTTCAGACAAGTACAAGACAGACAAGGTCTAGTGGAATCACAATTAAGGAGATAACTAAAGATCCTCAGAAAATTAAAAGGAAGAAAACTCCACTACTTCTTGAAATGGCTCCAGACAACATATTTAATGAAACTAAAGATATTGTCAATGTATCTGAAGAAGTTGAAGAAGAAAATCTACTGAGAGCTAGGAAGAGTAAAGCTACTGTGAGAGCACAGAATGTTGCTGCTGGAACTACTCTGTGACCCCCCGGGATCCGGGGTCAAGGATCCGGGCCGTCAAGGTCCAATTTCCGATCAATATCAATATCTCTGTAATCTTTTTTTTTCAATAAATAAAATAAATAAGCAGTTGACCCCACACTAATACACACACACACCAGTCATAAGCTCATAGAACAACAACCACAATATTTAAAAGTTTTAAAGTTAACAGTTATTACAAGCCCAGAATTTACTAAGTACATTGTTGAACAAAGCTTCTACAGGAAGCACTTCAACAACTAAAGTTATTACAATTTACACACTTAATTTACATAAGTATACTAAGCCCCTCCGCTTGTCACTACCTCGGGGATGGTCGCCAGCACTCGCTCAAAAGGTCGCCTTTCCCTTACCCTCTTGCGGGGTGTGGTACGTAGTATCGGCATGGGACCTAGCTGCTATATACATAAGTAGCAAGAGTGAGCTATAATAGCTCAGCAAGATTTTACTGTAACTAAAATTTAAAATGTGAACAAGTATACATATATGTATATGCATATGTAATAGCAGGAAACAATTAAAATCCTTAAGGAAGAGTAAAGCTCTTATTTAATAATACATCATCCACTCACTATTATAAGAAAGAAATCTATATTAATATAATATCAGTTTTTCTTCATCTGCCACCATAATACCATCATCTCATATCATTATTCTGGTTTCAGTATTGAAATCTACAATAATATAATATCAGTTTTTCTTCATCTGCCACCATAATACCATCATCTCATATCATTATTCTGGTTTCAGTATTGAAATCTACAATAATATAATATCAGTTTTTCTTCATCTGCCACCATAATACCATCATCTCATATCATTATCCTGTTTTCAGTATAGCAATCTGAAAACCATTGTCTACACTTTCTTTTCAAAACATTGGGGATATCTGCTGTCGCCTGATACGTTAGGACGATGATCAGTCGCCTAATCGTATCTGCTCTCTTTTTACTACCGGTAGAAGGAATGAAAATCATCCCTGGAGGAAGGCCACCTGCTAACATCCTCCCTTGGCATCTTCGTGCCGTAATAAAAATAATAAATGCTGGACTGTGTCGCACACAGCCCTGACACAGCCACTTACGCAAGTCTGTTGCAATCCCCCTCTTTATCACATCATTATTCTCTTTTTAAAATATCATTCCACATTTCCATTTTCTCACTTTCATTTTCACATATCATTCTCTCATATCATTTCCATTCTCGCACATTACTTCTATAAAATATATATATATCATAAGGCTTTGATTATGATTCAGACCTCTCTTTCAAATTCAGAAATCAAATATACTTTTATATTCGTAAAATATTCCATCTATTTTAAGAGTAATGCATGTTAATCAAATAATGTTTATTAAACCACTGATACTCAATGAGAACATTTTTAATATAATATTATACCCATATAACCCTCGATAACAACTGATACCATTCTCTCTTATTCTCTTAATCATAAGGCATGTTCAATTCATGCATAATCATCTCTATACATATCCATCTCATACTCTCATTCATATTCATATACATCTTCGTATATCTTTCTTTTCAATATTAATACTCAAGGAAGACAACTTCTTCACAATATAGTGATAATAGCATCACATATGTATTTCACAAAATCAAGTTTCTTTGTGAAGATAAGTAGTTTTACAAATAGGGATAGAGAAATCTTGCCTCGGTTTCGATATCCTGACGGTATGGCTCGTCCCTCTTCCGGAGTTTCTATAAACACAAAAGGACCGTCGTTAGAACCACATCTCTTACTCACTACACTCTTGTATAACATTACCTTTTGAAACTTTAATATATGTTTAAAGTATTCTTATTACCCCAAAGGTTCAAGAACTTATCCGTTTATAACCTACGTTGAAGTTTCAGGGTTTTTCACCATTTCCCTTAACGACCACACTCGACTGTAGAATTTCTTATAATTTTTAAATTTCGAATTTTAATGTAAGGTCAACTGGAAATAGTTCTTTGACCATACTACTATCATATCCCAAAATTTCGTGACTTTTAACAATGTTAAGGTATGGTAATTGTAACCTCAAGTTTGATACATTTACGGTTTCTCGGTTTCTGAACCGCTTTCACTAAAACTGACTTTTCTCCTAAACCGTTCATCAGATTTTAACGCACCTTATATCAAAACGATCTATGAACTAAGCTCTATCATTTCATGGTCAATTGGTAACCTAGGCAGTGAGGTACCGTATGAATACAGGGGTCACAAAACAGGGCAGTTTTCGTTCTAACGAAAATCGGACATTATAACTGCTGTAATTTCATACTTTCCAAAATTTCACCACTCCAAAACCATCATCAAACACCATAATCATCACCTACACCATGTGGTCTTCATTACCAGCCATGGTTACAATTCCAAACACCTCCATATTCAACTTTAAATCACTTACAAACACTTATAACATCATAAACATAACCATTATACCCCTTAATCACTATACACCACAATATCCATCATAAATACAAAAGGGCAAGCATGTTTATACCTTCTTGAAGCTTTATCAACACTTAATAATCCTTAGCTAGCCCTTAAACAACCTTACAATGGCTTGAATCAACTAAAAGAACCATGAAAATCAAGTTAGTTCTTAGAAAACTACTATTCATCACTATTCATCAAGCAACTTTCATGAATTTATTACCTATGAAGATGATGATGGTTGGCCTTGAAATTTTGTGGGTATCCCTTTCTAGTCTCCAAGAACCTCCATGATTTTTCCTTTGATTTGTTGTTGGCTAGAACTTGAGTTTTTATTTTGATTTTTTTTCTTTTCTTCCTTTTTGGCCGAATGGTATGAACAAGGAAGGGGAGAGCTTTTTTGTATTTTGTTTTGATCTTATCTTGGCTTAATCTTGCTAATTCTAGTGTCTTGTAGAAGCTTGTAAAGATATTTGTGGTTAAACCATGCAAAAGTACTAATTTACCCTTAAAATGGTGTTAATGGAAAGTGATGTCACTTAATGATCCAATAAATCCCATTTTGATTTTCTAAGTATTATGCTAATAATCTTGGATAATAATAATGTGGTATGTATCCTTGTTATATTACTAATCTTGGTTGCTTAATCTCCATATTCGTCTAATTGTGGTTCGTTTCGAATGTACCTCATTATCTCAGTGGTTTTGAAATCATCTAACAATCCAATTTCCTTTGGTATTCTCTTAACTTAATGATCCCCTGGTTAAATCTAAATTCACTAATCCCTCAATATATAATTCTTATAATATTTCCATGCTCCTTAATATCCAATAGAAGCTTATTCGAAATCAAAATCCTCAAAATCCATGCTTCAGGAATTTCTGAAATCTAACGTCATTTCGAGTCACTTATTTCCATTGTACAACACTAATATGGTTTCTGTTTATTCATTTTATGTTTCCATTATAGGGTACCTATATACCATTTCTCTAAATCCTCGAAATTTACTATTCATGTGACCACTGTAGCATTACTGAAGTTAGGGTTATTACATCCTTCCCCCCTTAAAAGGATTCCGTCCCGGAATCATGTTGGAAATGTCCATAAGTATCTTTCTCCTTCACACCTTCTAACTTCCACACTATTTCCTTTATCCTTTTTCCTTCTATAATATATCTATCTTGTTTGCGCAGAAATATACTAACATAACTTCCTTGTCATTCATCAACATGCCATTTAGTTTATCAATAGCAGTCCTTTTACTGTCTTTTCCTCACAAATCTCCTCCTGTTTCAAGTCATTCCAGGTTATCTCGTCTCTCCTTCCTCTTTTAACGAAGATATCCGCCACTACATTGACCTTTTCTGAATGGTAGTGTATCTCACTTATGGTTTGACCATCTTCTGATCTCTATCATGACATAAATATTAATTCCTCAATATTCCCATAGTTCCTCTCTGTAAATTTTCCAGAAAATAAGCTCTAATAATATTCTTTAAAACAATTGTAAGAAAATACTACCTATAACATATATTTCCTGTTCGTCTCATCGAGCTTGTGTTTTCCCAAAACACTCCTACTTTTCTTTTCATAACGTTTCCTAGCCCTTAGCAGATACTGATTTTCCTTATCTATATTATTAACTTATTTATTCCATTAATTGATTAAGTCGATCCTTAGCCAAAGATTTACACACAAAATTTAAATCAAAAAGCAAGTACCTGTATCCGCATCTGGTTTTGTCAACGCTTCCCCTAAGGTCATGTTGTACACTCTAGCAGTAGGCCTATTTGAAGCAGCCCCACTCTGTCCTGACGCGTATGACCCACCTGAACGGCAATCTCTAGCAATGTGTCCTAGTTTCCCACACTGGTAACACCTAACATCTCTTTTAGGGTTTGCATCAGTTGATGGGCACTGGTTAAGGTAGTGTCCTTTTTGTCCACACTTAAAACAAGTTACTCCCAGCACTCTACAGACTCCTATATGCTTCTTACCACACGTCTCACAATCTGGTAATGGTGGTCGTGATTGATTGGACTGAAATGTTCCCGAAGATTTTCCACCCTGACTCACCGTCTCACTAGTAGTCTTGTTACCCCCCGACTTTCCCACAAATTGAGATTTTTGTCCTTTACCTCCTTTGTTAAAGTAGCTTCCCTCACTTGAACCTCCTTTTGGGCCCTCAAATCTTCTTTTCTTATTCTCTCGACCTATTTGAGCCTGCTCACTCTCGGCCTCTATAATTGATGCCTTTTGAACCACTGCAGCATAATCAGTTAACTCAAATGGGGCCACTCTCGTTCGTAACCAGGGTTTCAACCCTTGTTGAAACCTTTTTGCACGTTGTTCTTCAGTACGCACAAACTCAGGAACAAACCTCGACAGTTCTGTAAATTTATTTTCATACTCTGCCACTGTTAGGTTATCCTGTTTTAACTCCAGAAACTTTAATTCCATTTGGTTTTCTAAATACCTAGGAGAATACTTTTCTAGGAACACCCTAGTGAAACGCTCCCAGGTTATCACTCCCGCTTCCTCTAGGTTCTTCCTAGCTTCCCACCAGTAATTTGCCTCTCCCTTTAGGAGATAGGCTGCAAAAACTGTTTTCTGATCTTCCTCTATCCTCAGTATTTCGAAAGCTTTCTCCATTTCTTTTAGCCATGCCCTGGCTACTACTGGGTTAGTGGTTCCCTCGAATTCTGGGGGCTTTAATGACTTAAAGGCACGAAAGGAACTAGCTGCCTGATTGGGGAGAACAGGTGGTGGTTGAGGGTTCTGTGGATTTGTTAAATTCTGCCTTAATAAGTCCATGAATTGGGCAAAGGGATCACCTCCCGGATTCCTTTGTTGGCCAGTTGATTCCTCTTCTCCTTCTTCATGATTTTCTTCATTATGAGCATTTTCGTTCAGTCTAGTACCTTCGATATTTCGACTTCTTTCGTCTCTCTCATTTTCCCTTGCATTCGCTCTACTGTCACGTCTAGGCGGCATAGTTCTGTACATAACAATAGTCCTTATTAATTACCCGAATTTGGGTTACTATATACATCATTTCTATATACACAATTATATCATTAATTAGCGCATTTGCACATCATAATATCTTTATCACGCGATTTACATCTAGTTATACCATAACTTTAGTAGGTAGTTGTATCGCCCTTAACACGATAGCCTTTTCATTAAGTCAATCACCTCTTATACATCAATATTTCTGAGTCTCAACATTTATTATATTATATAAAAAAATGCAGCAAAAATTTAGATAGAAATGCACAAACTTCATTAATGTACATAAATATTTTACAATTTGGGTACAACATCTTTTACTGCTAATAATATACATCATCTAATACAAGGTTCGAAACCCAAAACATAGCCGTACATACTAATCCGATATCACCAAAAGTATTACTAACTGTCCCCTAATCAGACTGGGATTAAAACAGTGGACAACTAAACTAATCCCCAAAATGACATCAACAAGATGACTAGTCTGATTAGTGACGAACTACTATCCCGGCTCACACCCCTGCCCTGACAACATCCCTTATCTGGACTACCATGGTAGTAACCGTATCAACTATCTGGGCCCTCCATGTCGGGTCTCCTCTATCACCCAACAACCTCCTAATATCTCCTAATGCTCGTAGCTCAATACTGATCATCCCCAGAGACATCCCATCCGGGATAACCCCTCCTCTCCCTCTCTCTAACCTCTGTAGAAGGGTGTCTATAGTCCTGCGGGACTCCTCCAACTGTCCCTGAAGGGCAAAGTACTCGGTCAATAAGGTAGCTGAAAGTGAGTCACCCGCCGGTAAGGGTGCCTCCTGAGGGGGTACAGCTAGGGGAGGTGCATCCACAGGTGGAGGTGGTGGAGGTGCAAAGGGTGGGGATGGAGGAACCGACTCTGTCTCAGCATCCTCTGAAGGATCCTCCTCCTCCTCAAAAAAACCAAAATGCCCTGGAGGGGTAAACTGCTCAAAAGGATCATCTATAGGGTCAGGACTAGGTAGAGGGGATGGAACTGGTGACGGCACTGGGATGGGTCGGACAGGAGTGGGAACCATCTGAATATCCCTCCACTCAATCGGCTCCTCAGGTATAACTGACAACCTAGGCCTCTTACGCAGTGGCCTCTCCTCCTCAGGGATCTCCGATCTCACTCTGGAAGGACCTGCCTCGTCAGATCCTGTAGAAGGTCTACCCATATATGGCACTAGGGCCACAGCATCTCTCCGTCTCTGCTCCTCTGCCTCCTCCCTCTCTAATCGCTCTCTAGCCGCCGCCCGGCGTCTCTCCCTGAGGTCCTCAACTGCATACTCGGGGACCTCTACCCCGGCCAGCTGAAGATCTAATAGCTCCTGCTCTGACATCCCTAGCCACTGGGGGTCCTGACTCGGCTCACCCATCTCCGCTCCCTATAATAAAACATAAAATTCTATTAGTAACAGTCTAATAAATTATAATATATGCTTAAAGTAAATACTACCTGCGATATACCACCCCTGAACTTGATGGAAGTTCACAATTTATATTATAACTGATACATTTATTATTATCACTTTTGTTCTTGAGCTTTATGACTCTTAGCTCTGATACCATCTGTGACGCCCCGGGATCCGGGGTCAAGGATCCGGGCCGTCAAGGTCCAATTTCCGATCAATATCAATATCTCTGTAATCTTTTTTTTTCAATAAATAATTAAATAAATAAGCAGTTGACCCCACACTAATACACACACACACCAGTCATAAGCTCATAGAACAACAACCACAATATTTAAAAGTTTTAAAGTTAACAGTTATTACAAGCCCAGAATTTACTAAGTACATTGTTGAACAAAGCTTCTACAGGAAGCACTTCAACAACTAAAGTTATTACAATTTACACACTTAATTTACATAAGTATACTAAGCCCCTCCGCTTGTCACTACCTCGGGGATGGTCGCCAGCACTCGCTCAAAAGGTCGCCTTTCCCTTACCCTCTTGCGGGGTGTGGTACGTAGTATCGGCATGGGACCTAGCTGCTATATACATAAGTAGCAAGAGTGAGCTATAATAGCTCAGCAAGATTTTACTGTAACTAAAATTTAAAATGTGAACAAGTATACATATATGTATATGCATATGTAATAGCAGGAAACAATTAAAATCCTTAAGGAAGAGTAAAGCTCTTATTTAATAATACATCATCCACTCACTATTATAAGAAAGAAATCTATATTAATATAATATCAGTTTTTCTTCATCTGCCACCATAATACCATCATCTCATATCATTATTCTGGTTTCAGTATTGAAATCTACAATAATATAATATCAGTTTTTCTTCATCTGCCACCATAATACCATCATCTCATATCATTATTCTGGTTTCAGTATTGAAATCTACAATAATATAATATCAGTTTTTCTTCATCTGCCACCATAATACCATCATCTCATATCATTATCCTGTTTTCAGTATAGCAATCTGAAAACCATTGTCTACACTTTCTTTTCAAAACATTGGGGATATCTGCTGTCGCCTGATACGTTAGGACGATGATCAGTCGCCTAATCGTATCTGCTCTCTTTTTACTACCGGTAGAAGGAATGAAAATCATCCCTGGAGGAAGGCCACCTGCTAACATCCTCCCTTGGCATCTTCGTGCCGTAATAAAAATAATAAATGCTGGACTGTGTCGCACACAGCCCTGACACAGCCACTTACGCAAGTCTGTTGCAATCCCCCTCTTTATCACATCATTATTCTCTTTTTAAAATATCATTCCACATTTCCATTTTCTCACTTTCATTTTCACATATCATTCTCTCATATCATTTCCATTCTCGCACATTACTTCTATAAAATATATATATATCATAAGGCTTTGATTATGATTCAGACCTCTCTTTCAAATTCAGAAATCAAATATACTTTTATATTCGTAAAATATTCCATCTATTTTAAGAGTAATGCATGTTAATCAAATAATGTTTATTAAACCACTGATACTCAATGAGAACATTTTTAATATAATATTATACCCATATAACCCTCGATAACAACTGATACCATTCTCTCTTATTCTCTTAATCATAAGGCATGTTCAATTCATGCATAATCATCTCTATACATATCCATCTCATACTCTCATTCATATTCATATACATCTTCGTATATCTTTCTTTTCAATATTAATACTCAAGGAAGACAACTTCTTCACAATATAGTGATAATAGCATCACATATGTATTTCACAAAATCAAGTTTCTTTGTGAAGATAAGTAGTTTTACAAATAGGGATAGAGAAATCTTGCCTCGGTTTCGATATCCTGACGGTATGGCTCGTCCCTCTTCCGGAGTTTCTATAAACACAAAAGGACCGTCGTTAGAACCACATCTCTTACTCACTACACTCTTGTATAACATTACCTTTTGAAACTTTAATATATGTTTAAAGTATTCTTATTACCCCAAAGGTTCAAGAACTTATCCGTTTATAACCTACGTTGAAGTTTCAGGGTTTTTCACCATTTCCCTTAACGACCACACTCGACTGTAGAATTTCTTATAATTTTTAAATTTCGAATTTTAATGTAAGGTCAACTGGAAATAGTTCTTTGACCATACTACTATCATATCCCAAAATTTCGTGACTTTTAACAATGTTAAGGTATGGTAATTGTAACCTCAAGTTTGATACATTTACGGTTTCTCGGTTTCTGAACCGCTTTCACTAAAACTGACTTTTCTCCTAAACCGTTCATCAGATTTTAACGCACCTTATATCAAAACGATCTATGAACTAAGCTCTATCATTTCATGGTCAATTGGTAACCTAGGCAGTGAGGTACCGTATGAATACAGGGGTCACAAAACAGGGCAGTTTTCGTTCTAACGAAAATCGGACATTATAACTGCTGTAATTTCATACTTTCCAAAATTTCACCACTCCAAAACCATCATCAAACACCATAATCATCACCTACACCATGTGGTCTTCATTACCAGCCATGGTTACAATTCCAAACACCTCCATATTCAACTTTAAATCACTTACAAACACTTATAACATCATAAACATAACCATTATACCCCTTAATCACTATACACCACAATATCCATCATAAATACAAAAGGGCAAGCATGTTTATACCTTCTTGAAGCTTTATCAACACTTAATAATCCTTAGCTAGCCCTTAAACAACCTTACAATGGCTTGAATCAACTAAAAGAACCATGAAAATCAAGTTAGTTCTTAGAAAACTACTATTCATCACTATTCATCAAGCAACTTTCATGAATTTATTACCTATGAAGATGATGATGGTTGGCCTTGAAATTTTGTGGGTATCCCTTTCTAGTCTCCAAGAACCTCCATGATTTTTCCTTTGATTTGTTGTTGGCTAGAACTTGAGTTTTTATTTTGATTTTTTTCTTTTCTTCCTTTTTGGCCGAATGGTATGAACAAGGAAGGGGAGAGCTTTTTTGTGTTTTGTTTTGATCTTATCTTGGCTTAATCTTGCTAATTCTAGTGTCTTGTAGAAGCTTGTAAAGATATTTGTGGTTAAACCATGCAAAAGTACTAATTTACCCTTAAAATGGTGTTAATGGAAAGTGATGTCACTTAATGATCCAATAAATCCCATTTTGATTTTCTAAGTATTATGCTAATAATCTTGGATAATAATAATGTGGTATGTATCCTTGTTATATTACTAATCTTGGTTGCTTAATCTCCATATTCGTCTAATTGTGGTTCGTTTCGAATGTACCTCATTATCTCAGTGGTTTTGAAATCATCTAACAATCCAATTTCCTTTGGTATTCTCTTAACTTAATGATCCCCTGGTTAAATCT
This sequence comes from Saposhnikovia divaricata, assembly GCA_036435485.1. Lineage (NCBI taxonomy): Eukaryota > Viridiplantae > Streptophyta > Magnoliopsida > Apiales > Apiaceae > Saposhnikovia > Saposhnikovia divaricata. The sequence goes on along the minus strand of CM071595.1, from coordinate 58,143,712 downwards.
AAATTCACTAATCCCTCAATATATAATTCTTATAATATTTCCATGCTCCTTAATATCCAATAGAAGCTTATTCGAAATCAAAATCCTCAAAATCCATGCTTCAGGAATTTCTGAAATCTAACGTCATTTCGAGTCACTTATTTCCATTGTACAACACTAATATGGTTTCTGTTTATTCATTTTATGTTTCCATTATAGGGTACCTATATACCATTTCTCTAAATCCTCGAAATTTACTATTCATGTGACCACTGTAGCATTACTGAAGTTAGGGTTATTACATACTCAACCTGCAATTCCTGATTCTGATGAAGCTGAAATCTTGAAAGATCTTGAACTGATGATTCTTGTTGTTGTAATTGAATCTCATAATCTGGATGTGGATGAGATGAACTTGAAGATTGATCAAGAAAGATTCAGAAAACTTGAAGAAGCAAAGGTTATCAGGGAAAAAGGAAGAACTGTTTGTGACAGGGAAAGTGAAAGGTATTTTAGAAATGTTTTCAGTTCTGACAAAAAGTTGTGGTATAATATCACAAAGCAATCCAAGGAGGAAGAAATTAATGAATCTCATTCCAAAACGAAGGGAAACAGGTGGAAGAAGATTGATGACATAAATTACACTGGACCAGCTATTTTTCAATCTGGTGGTGTGATAACTGAACCTCCACAAGTTGCTAAAGAAAAACTTCTTATTCCTCCACTGAGTGTTGCAGATAAAGTTTCTAGATCTGACAAATTTTCACCAAGATGGACTAAAATGCAATCTGAGTTGAAAGGACTAGAAACTAACACAAGAGGAGGTATTGGTTCTAGAGAATCAGAATTTGTGTTTACAGCTCAAACAGATCAGCATATTCTAGTGAAAAGAATTGGTGATGAACTAACAGTTGATGATCTTTGGGAACTTGAAGCTGTTGCAATTGTTGCTTGCAATGTTGATTCTAAGAAGGTAGAAAAGTTGTTGTATTTCATAAAAGACAAGAGTGTCAAGAAGCGGACTATTCATGAAGTGTTGTGCAAATCAATAAAAGAGCTGAAATATGTTCTGTTATGCCCAAATCTGGCATAATGGCTAAATTGATTTGATTAGCTAGATTGATGCTTCATAATCTATGATGGGCCTAGAAGATGGGGATTGGGTCACCAAAGTCCATTATTGGAATCAGCCCAGCATGCCTTGGACATAATATCTCCATTACAGGAGCACCTCGCTCGCTATATGATTGCGCCTCGCATTATAGCGCCTCGCTATGTATCACCTCGCTTCGTTTTTGTATCGCATAAGTAACTCACAGCGGGATCATCATCTCCTCTTCTCTGGAAGGCTCATGGCCAGACTTAGGGTCGCATGAGTAGCTAAGCACAGGGATCGCTTCGCGTGGCCAGGCCTCTCAAGGTCGCATGCAAGGGCCCAGATGGATCTTTCATTTCAAGCCTATCCGTTCGAGGCCATGGGCTTCTACAGCTGGATCATGGATAGGATTGATGACTTATTGCCACGTCAGCCCTAGCTACATGGGCTTGGACTTTGGCTTATCTCTTAAAACCCTAGCCCGCCTAGGTAACTTGTGGCCCAAGAACTACATCAGGCTTGATCCCTATAAATAGGGTACGTAGGCACCTTGATACGGATGAGAAACAGTTTACCTGAAAACACCTATCAAGCTCAGCCACATTCATACACACAAACCCTAATCCTTTGTTCTTCTTTTGTTAGCAAAATATCCATATTTTGCTCCGATAATCCAGCAAACCTCCAAAATATTGTTATACAATATTCTCCCTATAACATTTGGCGCTAGAAGGAGGGGTCCTAGTCATTGAATTGGGAGAACGATGACTAAATCACACAAAAAGAGGAACGATGGTGAAACCCCGGGGTCGCATAAGGTGAACAAGGACGATCCCCTGACAAGAGGCCCCCCAGAGGACGAAGCATCCAAGGACAACTCTCAGACTGGGAACAGGGAGGAGCACACCCCCCCAGCACAGAGGGTGACATTGAACAGCGAGGTCATGTCTTTTCTAAAAGGCCTCGGTGAGCAGGTGACCGCGGTACATGAAAGGGTCGCAAAGGTGGAGAGGTGCTATAGTTCTAGAGGATCGAAGAGGAATGCAAGGACAGGTGGTAGAGTGCCAGTGGAAGGAAGCAAACTCCCCCCTAAGAAACTCGTTGATGACTTCGACGATGTCCTAACAGATCAAACCAACCCTGACTGGAATGAGGGGGAGGACTCGCTCGAACAGAAAGGGGGATCGCATGACAAGGTCGCCTCATCTGAGGGGAGATCGGTCAGTGTTTTTGACCGTCTCGGAAAGAAGCTGACTGAACATGACCTTCGTCTAAAATTGGAAAAGGTTAATGCGCCTCGTCATGAAGGATCTAAGAACAGAAGTAGGGGCACACATCGACAATTGTCTCCTCGAGATCGAGAGCGGTCATATCGTCGCGATGACAGACCCCCCTCTCTCCGTAGAGAGCGTGAGCGGTCCCATCGTCGCGATGACAGACCCCCATCTCATCGAGACCAGGAACGATCTCAATATCTTGAAGAGGATCGTAAAAAGAAGGATCGCAGGAATGACCAGGAGGAGTCCAGTGTCCTAAAAAAGACCCAGTCTCATCATGGAAGTACTGGAGGTAAAAAGGAGGCTGAAAAGGAGGTCAAGGTAGGAGACTATAAGCTGGAGGAGTTGAAGAAGGCCCTGGACGCGATGAACAGTGAGAAAGGGATCTTTAGCACTATGGGCTCGTCATCGCCCTTTACTCACGAAATTCGGACCGCTCCGCTTCCTGCAGTGTTTCGAGGCCATCAGCATGATATGACCTATAATGGCGACACTGATCCAGCGGAGTTCGTGATTCGATTCAACAATGAGATGGATGTTTATCAGGTCTCATTACTAGTGAGGTGTAGACTATTTGCGGCCTCGCTGAGGGGAAGTGCTCAGCAGTGGTTTTCGAAGCTAGGGGCATTTATTGTCATCGATTCTTGGGAGCAACTCGTGGACATCTTTATCAAACAGTTCCAGTCCTCGATGCTCTATGCACCCCCTGTATCTACCTTAGCAAACATAAAACAGAAGGAAGGCGAAACCCTTCATGATTACTTCAAGAGGTTCAATGCTGAGGTGCCTCGCGTGCGAGGTGCAAATGACGAAGCTGTGAAAAATTTCCTCATCGCTGGAGTAAGGGAAGGTACGGAGTTTTGGAAGAAGCTACAAGAACAGACCCCTAGTACTCTCTCTGAATTGCACAAGATCGCTGAGCCTTTCAAGCGTGTTGAGAAGTCACTCGCAGATTTGAAGAAGAATAATGAAAGGAGTGGCAGTTGGAATAGGAATCGGGGGGTAAAAAGAAAGGACTCCAGAAGTCCAGGGCGAAGACGCATAATTTTGTAAAAGATTTTGAACAAAATTATATACGCGAGACGCATAATTTTGAACAAAATTTTGCACAAGATTGCGAGTTTATTTTACAATCTCGTACAAGCTGCATATTTTGAACAAAATTATATACGCGAGACGCATAATTTTGTAAAAGATTTTCTACAACAAAAGGAGCATTATTTTCGAAGAAAATAAATATCGCGACATTCTTAAAAGAGCATATTTATTATTGCGTTTGGATTGCTTGTAAAATTATTTTTCATATATCGTCGCGATAGTACATATATGTCAAAAATGTTTACAAACTTGCGAACTAAATTGTCAAGTAGGGTAGCCTGGACAAGCTATAAATCTCGCAATGCTACATGCTTAGTAAAGTGCAGTGCAGCACCATCTGGATTATTGAAGGCCCATGGCCAGATCTCTCAAGATCGCATGGGTGGAGGCATCCCTATGCACAATTACATTGAAGGCCCATGGCCAGATCTCTCAAGATCGCATGGGTGGAGGCATCCCTATGCACAATTACATTGAAGGCCCATGGCCAGATCTCTCAAGATTGCATGGGTGGAGGCATCCCTATGCACAACTACATGTACATCTACATGTACATCTTATCTACATCGAAGACTCCGCAAGACACATCATTATGTGATTGCATCAAACACATCCTTATGTGGTTGCATCAGACACTTGAAAAGCGTGTATGTCAATTCGGGATATATACAAACGCCAAGGTCCTAACTTGACAATGAGGATCGCAACGGATTTCAAACGAATTATTTATGCTCGCACATTTGAAAACCTTGGCAAATATATATCTTATAGTGGTCATCGCATGCTATCATACTTGCATCCGCATACGCCTAACGAGCACAGTGGTGCTCTAATTGTTTTTCTAATCATCTATTTTCAGTTTTTTCAGCGACTCAAGAAATTTGGAAGCTTGAAGAATTCTTAGTTCTCCACTGCAGCAAGCTACACTGAAGAACTGGGGGCTAGTTGTTATGCCATATTTTGGCATGTCTAATAATCTCCCAAATTTCTAATAATATTAATTATTAATTCAGATTAATAATTATTACTAAACTGCTAAGTTTTATCCTCTCCCTGAAATGAGGAAAGAATCAATCTCAATCAATAAATTACGGAAAATATCTCCAAACGATATTCTTCAAATCAGGAAGATATCACAACGATAAGATTAAATTAGATAAAATCAGTAATCACCAAGATTAACGAAGTTTATCCCCTAAAGTCTCTAAGGGATAGACACAAATCAATTTCACAGAACTGCGTAGGCTTGATCCTATATAAACATATAGGTACGCAGGCATCTTGGCATTATGGAATCCGATACACGAGACAAATCGAGACACCTGCCAAGTCCAGCCCCCTCTTTTTTCATAAACTTTAATCCCCTAAAACAGCCACATATTCATAATCGCTCTATTATTCCAGCATCCCTCCTATTTCGTGCTGTTACGAAATTCCTCCAACAACATGTTCTTTATCTGCTCAAGAATAAAAGATTTCATGATAAGGAAGCTAATGGTTACAATAACTGGTGTACCATGATTCTCAGAACTATCAGATGCAGACATTTAGATGAAGGATCAAGGTATGATGGTAATTATACTCCCATGTACTTGAATACAGTAGGACAAGAAGTTGAAATGCAAAGGGGTTCAGCTGTTAAAGAAGTGATATTTTATCAAGAACAATTATCTCTGAATCCTGGTGGGAAAGAACTTGCATATCTACTGTTGGGAGATTTAGATTTACCAAGAAGCTCAATTCAAAATCTCAGGGCAGGTATTTATCAGATTAATGAGGAAGATGAAGAACTCAGGAATCTGAAGAAAAGACTAATTCAAATTCTCGAAAGAAAAGAAGAAGAACTATTATCAAGTTTCTTGCAAATGAGTAATTTCTTTGTGAGAATTTCTAAGACTAAGCCTGAGAATTTCTTATAATATTTTGTTTTGAGTTTTTGACATCATTGAATCAAGAAATTTGTGCTTTATTTCACAAAGTACATGATAAGTACATATTTTTGCATATTTTTATTACATATTTATTGCTTGAACTCGTATTTTAATAAATTATTTTGTTGCATTTCAGGAAATTCGTAAATAAATAAAGAAATGGCAAAATAAAGAAATAAAGAGCAAGGAAGGGAAAAAGAGGAAGAAAAAGGACCAAAAATGAAAGAAGGAAAAGAATTAGGAGCTTGGAGCAAAAGGAATATTTCAAGACAAGTGGAAGGTGGAGATCATCCCAACACATTACATAAGTGTATGGCCAAGATCAACTCTTCAAAGCTTAAGGGGGAAGGAAACAAATAGATGGCTAGGATTTCACCACCACACAACCCAAATGAAAGGTGGGGATTTACCCAACACCCCCCTTAACCCTAATTCCTATCCTATAAATACCCCCTCACCCCCCTTGTATTTAGAAACTTAGATTTTAGGGTAGATTTAATTTCTTGTATTTTTTTTGTTTCAAATCTTGTAAACACTCCTATTTTTATTAATGCAATTTTTATTTTCTTTACTTCTTGTCTTGCTCTTTCGTTATTGTTGCCTTGTTTCGTTATTTTCGTAAATCCATGTAGTGGACAAAGTAGCGAAATGCTAACCACTATGGGTTGAAAGTAACGAAATTTAATTTCTTGTTCGTAGTTATAATTTTAGTTTTAAATCGTAATTTTGCCCCTTTAAATTTCAATTTTATTGTGGGCCATTTAATTCCAAATCAAATCTTCGTTTTAGTGTAACTTTAATTTTGCAGTTAATTTTCTTTATTTTCGTTTTTAAGTTTTAAAAAAAATTAAATTATTAGTTTTACAAATTTTTCAGTTCGTAATTTCTGTCTCATTTTCTGGTTAATTCGAACCAACCTGTTTCCCCTATTTTTTTTATTCAAAACCCATCATTTTCTTTGTTTTTCGTTGACATCACCCAAACACCCAACTCATTTCTTCTTCTCCTCTTTTTTGTGCGACGATCACAAACCCAGCCTCTATCTTTTTTTTTTCTTTTCGTATCTCTCTCTCTCTCTCTCTCTCTCTCTCTCTCTCTCTCTCTTTCTCTCTTTTCCCGCAAAAAAAAAACCACACAACCCATTTCCCCTTTTTGGTGGCAAATCTTTTTTAATGTAATCCACTGATATATCTTTTCGGATGTAGTAGTAACACGTTTAATTCAATTCAAAACTGCTTTACAAATCTAAGTTCTATGTTTGTTTCGTGGCTGTGTTGTTATTTGTTTTCTGCGAGCTTCTTTTTGACCGAGTTCTGTGCTGGCTTTGCTGATTGAGTTCTTGAGTTTTTGTTCATTTTTGTGGTGTTTTCTATTTTTGTTTGTCTCATTTAAGTTCTTTATTTTGCTGGTTTTGCCGAGTAGAAGTCCTGTTAAGGTTGTTGTCTGTTTTTATTTATTTCATTGTTGTGAATAAGACTGAGTTGTTGAATGAAATTGCTGTTGAGTTTCTTGGCTGAGTCGAGTTTTCCCTGTTTTCTGTTTTGTCGAGTTCATGGTTACCGAGTTAAGTCGGAGTTGTCTGTACTGTGTTCATTCGTTGAATCATGTGTTGTGGTGAATTTGCTAAGTCGCGTTCGGTGTGTCTGTTTTCTTTTGAGAAATTTCTGAGTGCTCGTGTTGCCGTTTTGCCAGTTCTGTTTTGATTTTTAATTTTAATTTCTGAGTCTGTTTGTGAGTGGAGTGTTTGTTTGTGCCGGCCTTACACTGAATTTGCAAATTGGTTTCATTTGCGAAGTGCAAAATTTTGGTGTTGGCAAGCTTAATTGGCTAATTGAAATTATAAACGAGTTATGACGAATTTTTATTAAAATGTTATGTAAATGAAATTTTAGAATAAAAATTAGTTTTTGAAATTTTAGAACAATTTAATTTTTGTTCTCTTAAATTTTTAAAGTTAGTTGAAAATTAGAATAATTTTAGATTTTCTTTTAAAAATAGTTTTAATTATTGTTTAATAATTAAATAGTTTGAAATTGATGTTTCCAAAATTAATTGTCTAGTTCGATTAAATTGAAAATTAATTTAACATCCCTAACAAATACGCTTAATTATAAAATCCACTAAAAATCGAATGAAACGATACAACTTCTCAAAACCCAAAATCTTACAATTCATAAATTAAAAGTACAACTAGATTCTCCAAATATTGGAACTCGCACTCTTCCCAATAAGTAGCCCACCTACATAAGATCACCTGCCGGGAAAAATAAGAGAAACAAAGGACCGACAGTGAGCGAAAGGCTCATATACAGATATCAAAATAATGAATAAAAGCTGGATGAAAACTACATACGAAGACAATATAACTGAACAAAGTTACAGACCAATGCAAAGCTGTACAAAGACTAAGATGATGAAATGACGAATTAAAAATCGAGTATCTGAATTAAGAACAAGTACATATAGAATGCGACAATTAGAAAAAGGACACTCAACTCATAATTTTTAAAAATATAAATGATTTCAAATTAAAACATAATCTTACTCTTACAAATATTCGTACAACTTACACATAATAATCACAGCTATTAAATCCAAAATTTAATTAATAAAATATAATGAAACACATACTCTTACAATTACAAATAATATTCAAAGTAACTTACTTACTAACATGGGAGACGATCTTACAGGGGCTTGCAAAGCACAAAGCAAATGCTACCCAAAATCTTACAGGGGCTTGCTTAATGCTACCCAAATTCTTACAGGGGTTTGCTTAACGCTACCCAAATTCTTACAGTGGCTTGCACGGCAATAAGCACAATGCTACCCAAATATCTAACATCTCCCACATCATTTGTATATCAAAATATAACCGAAAACACATTACTCAAACTTCACAAATATCTCACATATCACTTACTCGATAATAAGCTCAAAGATCAAATATTATATATTACACAAATAATTTGTAGGATAGATCAGCCCATAAAATCAAATATTTACTCCACTAAGATGAGCTCAAACGAAAAAATATAAAACATGAAAGTCGTAGAGGATTCCGAGACCTTTCCAGAATGGTAAGGTTCGTTAAAAACGGAGAAGTAACGAATTCAGAAACAATGAAAATGCGGACTCCAATAACAGAATCAGGCACTGATCACAGTAGTAATTCGATATTTAAGACATTGAAATCACATAATTGGTCAGCGGAATATGAATACAAAACACAGAGGTCGAAACGAGCTTTCCAGAATGGTATTGCTCATAATAATCGGATAAAAACTCAATTTACTACGAATTTTCGAAGTTATGGTATACCAACAGAAATTAACCACCAGATTATACAAACGGAAGATTTTGACCAACATACAAGCAGAATTTCACAAAACACAAAGAATGAAAGTTGTAGATAATTCAAATATCTTTCCAGGAGATCAAGAATCAACATAATCCGATGAACAATGAATTTTGCACGAATTTAACAAGAAATCAGATGTACAAAATTGGGATAACAAGACATACAAAGAGAGACAAGATTACCCGTACCTTAGACCTTAATGATTATCACTAATTCTCAACAAATTCAGCCCTTCCAAGCCAAGCCAAGAACCCTAATTTGTATAAAAAAAGTCATGGATATTATAAAACTCAATATCTTATACATGTGTATATAAATCGAAGAGTCTCTAATCTTTTACCTTAATTCGAAGAACCCTAGTATTTACGTTAGTAATCTCCTCTTCTCTTTCTTCTCTTTCTTCTTCTCTCTCTTTTCCTTCTTCCTTCTGACCCAAAAGTAACGTAAGTCTCAAACCCTCTATTTTTTTTCTTTAACCCTTTTTTTTTAAACCCTCACTTCCTTTCTTTTTAACTATTAATCCTAAAACAATATTCTAATTATAAAAGAAATATATACTTACTCATAAATAATATTAATAACTCATTAATATTATTATTATTACTAATTGAACAAATTCCTAAAAAAATACGGGATGTTACAATTAAGGATCGCGAAAATATTAGTCTCTGCGGAACGAATCTCAAATTTTACAACGAAACGAATTGTGCGCTTGCGATTCGAATGCTTATATTTCTAGCACAACAGTACAAATTGGGGGAGATTGTTAGATATTGATTCAAGTGATGTCAGATCTGGACTACTGATCAGATACTGATGCTAACATCATCAGTAATGCAACGTCAGTATTAGGGTCTCATCAGGATTATTAGCTGATCAGGATTACATGAAGATTTTCATCAGTCCAGAGATCAAGGAAGATTGATATGCCGGTTCCTAAATTATAGGAAGGCATCTATCATGCAAGATATGCATTAAGAGTTGTATGTAATTGATTTAGAATATCTTGTAATTGATAGTGCAGCTGTGTACGTTATATAAACACAGTTTAGGTTTTACATGATTGTAATCGCTTACACGAGTTACCTTGTAACCTAGCAGCTCTCAAGAACATAAGGATTTCTTGAGAGAGTTTGTAACAGTTTTATATCAGAGTTAATAAAGCTGTTATTTATTCATACTTGTGTTATCATTTCTGTTTAAGTCGAAAATCTTATACAATTGTATTCAACCCCCTTCTACAATTGTTAATTACTGGGCAACAGATTCCATAGTGTTCTTTATTGTTCTTTATATATATCCCGTACTGGGCATGTTAATTTTTGAATTTTAGTTATGTAAATTCAATATATATATGGATTGTGAATGCTTTTAGATGATTCGACACTGATGTAGAATTTATTAGGCGTAGTTATAACGACCTAGAATTTTTCGTAATTATTTAAAGCGTGTATTTAATTGTTAAAGGTGAATTATGTGCTATGAATAATTTTGTGAAGTCAAAGTATGTGTGGAATCATGTTTATATGATTATGTGATGATTTGAAAGTATCGTATATGTTGTGTGTGCTCGTATATTTTTAGTTGCATTTTTTAGTATTAAAAACTATTTTAAACATGCATTTTTAAACTTCTGAGACTTTTATAAAATCATTAGAGTCGTTTAAAATCATGAAATCTTTTGCATTATTATCTTTGTGATGATACTTGAATTTTAAAAGTGTTGGGTGTAATTATTTGTAGGGGTAAGTATTTTAAAATGATTTAAAAAGCTTTATTTCTTTTAAAGGTTCCTTATTTCAAAAATTCATATAAAATTCATTTTTGACTCAAAAATTATTTTAAAAATATGGGGAGGCCTGTAATTTCTTAAATTTTATTTTAGAATTTTAAAAATTATTTTTCCCCTAATTTCCTAATTTATTTCGATTTTAGAATGATTAAAAACAGTTTTAAAAAGAAAATAAATTTTTCAGAATTTGCCAAATGACCAAACTGCCCCTGGTAGTATTATTACCCACCGCCACCAGCTGATTCCTCATTTCTTCTTCTGTTTCATCTAACAAAACCCTCTGCTCTCTCTCCTTCCGATTTTTGAAGCCAAAAACTCTCCAAACTTCTGTAAAATCACTATCCTATCTAGTTTTAATTGAGTTTGATGATTTCCAAGAGTTTCTATGTGTTCTTTTTCAAATTTATAATGTTTATATATACTCCCTCTGTCCCTCCCATTTCTTTACAGTTTTTTCACTGCTTGACACGCATTTTAAGGCTCTTAAAAAGTATAGTTCCATAACTTATTTTTAAATTTTTTTTATAAAAATAGAACAATTCTATTTTTATACAAAAAAAGAAAATTTTAAAAATAAGTTATGAAACTATCCGCAAAATGCACCTTAAAATCCATGCTAGAATTACGTTCTCCAATGTAAAAAATCAATGGGGACAGAGGGAGTATATATTTTGTATGTATATGTTCAAAATCTTACATGCAAGGCTAGATAGTTGGTGATTCGATTATTTCTTGATCCTAATATGCTAGTTAGGCTCTAAAATTGAGTTTTTGTTTCGTTTTTGAATTGTTTTCTAGTTTTGGTTGAAACCCACCGGCAGCCATGGCGTTTTCCGGTGACTGGCAAGCCGGTGGTGGTGGCTTGTTGGTGTTACAGTCTCTGTAAATGATTTAGAGTGTATATATGGGTATAATCTTGATTGCATGTAAGGGTTTTGTGTTTTTGAGTTTTATTCGAATTAATATATGTATATATTTGTATGTATAAATTTGGATTGATGCATGCAAAACTTGTGAGAGGTTTAGATGGTGATTAAATGATTGCATGATTGTATGAGGTTGATTATAGCTAGAATCAAAGTTTTTAGTTGGTTAATTTTCATATTTTTAGTAGTAAAAATCTGCTACTGTTAATAAATTCGTTTAGTTATTATTTGAGGTCAGTTTGTAAAACTAAATGCATATTTAGATTCCTTGCGAAAAGATACATGGAATAGGCTGTAGAATCATGTCAATCGGACTTAAAATGATTGAGTTATGTGATAGGTTTCGGGGCAACAAGCACAACGGAAAAACGATAATAAATAATAAAAAAACCGAAACCTAACCCTAGGATCCGTGTATAAGACATGCTGATTATGGAGAACAGAATCTGTACCTTATAAAAGCTTTCCGATTCGGTTGACAGATGGAGGTCCAAGAACGATCACCACACAGCCCTCTTCGTGAGATCTGCTTCGCTAATCAGTCCACACGAACGCACGATTGTCTCCGCAATCTCCGGAGTTGGTACTAGCCGTAATCTGTCCTCTATCTCGATCTCTCTCTTTAGCCTCTCTTGATGTAGAGCTGCTAGGGTTTTTGCTAAAAATTATTTTGGCAAAGTCTAACCCTAAACCAATACATCTCTATGTATTTATAAGAGAGAATGAGCTGGGCTTAACCCTAATCGGTTTGGGCTTCTACTAAAACCAAACTGATTTGGGTTTTAATGATTTAAATTCGAAATCTAATTAACTAAGTCCAACTTAATTAATTAAATAACCAATTTCGAATTTTATCATCAATTAATTTAAATTCGAAATTTAAATTAAAACTCCTTTTAAACGTTCTTATTGTGTAACCCTTTAGGTTATTATTACGTTGGCAATAATTTTAATATCCAATAATAAAATTATAAACAATGAGCGGCATCAAGTAATACATCATTGCTACCCAAGTAATAATAATTGGTGATCCAATTAAACCTTTCGTGATTAATGTTTCCGTGTAATATAATTCCTTTAACCATATATTATAGATTAAACTCGAGGCATGTAATTAGTCATCCTCATCAATGTTTAATCCGGGTTTCCTTGATCAATGAGTAGACTATTAAAAACAAATCAATATTTGAGCATGGCCATGCATTTTCATAGTCTCACTCAATCAAGAGGCCAATAATATATCTCCTAAGAATAGGAGGGTTAAATCCTTTATCTATCATTCATATTTCTCATACGTCTCATGATAAGTGCATATTTTTGCATATTTTTATTGCCTATTTGTTGCTTGATCTCGTGTTTTAATAATTTATTTTGTTGCATTTCAGGAATTCGTAAATAAATAAAGAAATGACAAAATAAATGAATAAAGTGCAAGGAAGGGAAAAAGAGGAAGAAAAAGGACCAAAAATGAAAGAAGGAAAAGAATTAGGAGCATGGAGCAAAAGGAATATTTCGAGACAAGTGGAAGGTGGAGATCATCCCAACACATTAGAAAAGTGTATGGCCAAGATCAACTCTTCAAAGCTTAAGGGGGAAGGAAACAAATAGATGGCAAGGATTTCACCACCACACAACCCAAATGTATGGTGGAGATTTACCCAACACCCCCCTTAACCCTAATTCCTATCCTATAAATACCCCCTCACCCCCCTTGATTTAGTAACTTAGATTTTAGGGTAGTTTTAATTTCTTGCATTTTTCTTAGTTTCAAATCTTGTAAACACTCCTATTATAATTAATGCAATTTTATTTTCTTTACTTCTTGTCTTGCTCTTTCGTTATTGTTGCCTTGTTTCGTTATTTTCGTAAATCCCGTTGCTAACCACTTGGGGTTGAAAATAACGAAACTTTATTTTCTTGTTCGTAGTTGCTAATTTTAATTACTCCCCTTTAAATCTCAATTTTATTGTGGGCCATTATATTTAAATCATCGTCTTAGTATAATTACAATTTTAATTTCGTATTTAGTCTCTTTAATTTCGTAGTTAATTTTCTCAATAAAAAAATCAAAAAAAAATATTAGTTTTATTTTTAGTAATTAACTCCTCGTTTTTTTTGCTTCGAGTTTTTACCCATTCCATGTTTTAGCTTTAATTCGAAGCCTCTTCTTTTAGTTCTGAAAACACAAAGACCCAGCCTCCCCATCTTTTCTTCTTCTTCATAACAAACGCCACAATCCCTGATTTTCATATTCTTTTCGATTCAAAACCCAATCACTTCTTTTTGAACAAACCACATAGCTTCTGGTTTCCCTTTTTCCTTCTTGTTTCATTCGAATCCAACGTTTTTTTTTTCCTTAACCACTCTTGTTTTCTTTTATTGTCTCATTTTTTTTCTAGTTTTTCTTTAATTTAGTAAGTTAATTCGGTATTCGTATTGCTTAGGTGTTTACTTCTTCACACATTGTGTTTGGTTTTCTGTGTTTAGCCTCCTCTGATCTCGTTTTGTGCCACAGTCTTTTCTTGTGATTGATTGAATTCTTAGTGAGCTTGTTGTTGTTACTGAGTTTATAGATTCTGTTTTGGCGTCAATCTTGAGTTCTTTGTTATCCTGGTTTTCGAGTTTTGGTTAATGAAATTCTGAACTCTGCTGCGTGTATGTTTTTGTTTGATTTTTGTCGTTGAGTTTGCCGAGTTCCAATCATACATTTAAATTTCGTTTAGAAGATTGTTTTATTGTGGAGTTCGAATGAACTGTAGCTGGAATGTGAGGATTTTTGCTGCATTCGTATTCGTATCTTTGTGTTGTCTGTATAACCGAGTCTGCGTGAGATTTTAATGAGTCACATTCTTGAGTTTTGGCGTTTTGGTTGTGCTGTCGATTGAGTTTTACTTGTGTTGGTTTGGATTGCTGGTAACTGCAAATTGTTAAAGTCGATCCTGGGTTCTATGTTTCTCATGTTTTTGCTGGTCCAACTTAATCGTAATTGTTGATCGTAATTGTTGTCCAGAGTTGTTTCTATGAGTTGATGTTTAGTTTGTAATTGCAGATTCGTAGTACTCGTGCTGTTTTTTTTTTTTTTTTTTGCTGTTTTCTCTTTGCTAGTGAGTGAGTTGCTGTGTAGTATAGAGTTGGTTTTGTTATTGGTTAGGTTAGATTTACGAACAAAAATCATGTCAAAAATTATCGTTAGAATTTTCTATTAATAATTTTTTTAAATTTAGTTTTAATTTAGAATCTTTAGAATAATTCAAAGTTTAGAATAATTAAGAATTTTTAGAACAACTTAGAATAAATTAATTTTAATTAGTTTAAAATAGATTTCCATTTTGTAATTTAATTTGTAAAATCTAAAATTGTCCAAAAATCCAATTGTTCTAATTCGATTAAATTAAAAATTAAGGAATGCGAAAAATTAGTCTCTGCGGAACGAATCATAAATTTTACAACGAAACGAATTATGCGCTTGCGATTCAAATTTAATTATTTCTTAGCACAACAAGTTTTTGGCGCCGCTGCCGGGGACTAATTATTTTTCGCGCCTTAATTTTTAATTTTTCGAGTTAGTTTTATTTTTTGTCTTACTTTTTTTTTTTATTTCGTTCTTTTTAGGAAAGCTTGAGATTTCGGAACTCTTCTCAACGAAGCGTGGAAAAATTGGAATTTATGGAAAGCTTGCTTCGGTAACCGTATCTCACTCTTTTCGCCTTTTTTTTATTTTTAGAAAAATACAAAAAAAATCTAAAAATTTCAAAAATCACAAAAAAATTGAAAAATACAAAAAATCCAAAAAATTAGTTGTAAATACATAATTGTTGCATCATGCATTCATCACGTAGGTGCACATCATGCTAGATTTTATTTTTTGTTTTTAAATTTTTCGTACCTATAATTGTTGTGATCACTGGAGGACCCTAAGATACGTTAAATTTCTTTCTTTCTTTAGATTAAATCACGTAGTGTAAGCATCCATATTTGTTTATAATTTTGGTATATATCATTGTTTGTTGCATCATTTTGTAAATAAACATTAAGGGCAAAACCACTACAAGATAAGGGAAGGGATTTCATCACTCTTTCCTTAGCCCAAAAACCATTAATCCCTCATTTTGCATACCTAGCCTTTAATAAAATTAATTAGACGTTTGCCCTAGGAATTTCGCGCTCAATTAGGAAGGTGCTTAAGAAACGAAGTAATCTTTAATTATTCCTACTTTTTGGTGTCTAGGAAAGCGAAAGCTGACCTGGCCAATTAAGGTTTTGGTGTCTAGGTTGGTGTTTAGCCTCTTGGCAATGCTTGCACCTACCTGGCCAAGCCGGTTCGAATAATTATTGATTTACCTAGTTTTTGGTAGCCCTTAAAGTTAGGAGCAAGGTCTAGTCATTTTATTAGGGAACCCTAGGTTTAGGATTTTTCTTTTAATTTTACACCCTTTCTTTTTGTGTGTTTTAATTTATCGCACTTACTTGCTACGTGTTTCCTTTTGTGGTTTATGCGAACTACGTGGATTAGGGATAATTCATCTAGACTAGTGAGATCATTTGAGATTTCTTCATCGTCTAATTCCGAGTCTTTAGATTATTCCGAACCCGTAGCAAACATGGCCATGTCTCTTAGGGACCGTTGCTATCCTACTCGTTCCGCCCAACCTTCGTGTATCACCCTTCCTCCTGTTAATGGTAATAATTTCGAAATTAAAGCTCACCACATCAGTATGTTACCTAAATTTAACGGGAGCGAGGGTGAGGACCCGTATCTCTTTCTTCATGAATTTGAGGAGGTTTGCGCATTGCAAAAACTCCAACATCTTTCCGAGGACTCCATTAGGCTAAGACTTATCAACTTCGCTTTAAAAGAAAATGCAAAAAAATGGTTGTATAGTCTACCCGTTAATTCTATTTCCACGTGGGAGGGATTTGTGGTAATTTTTCTTAAAAAATATTTTCCAAACCATAAGACTACAAGAATTACAAACGAGATAAATCAATTTCATCAAAAGGAAAATGAGTCTTTTTGGAAATATTTTGATCGTTTCAAAAATCTTTTATCACAATGCCCCCACCACGGAATAGAAAAATGGAGGCTTTGTAAGATCGTTTATGAGGCCTTAGATGGACCAACAACCGCGTTGTTGGAATCTATGTGCCAAGGAAAATTCATGGAGAAAGATGAGGACGAGGGTTTGAAATTTTTCGAAGAATTAGCCGAGAAGACCATGTTGTGGGAGTCTACTAGGGAACCTAACAAGTCTAATGAGTCGTCTAGTTCATCTAAGGGTTTGCATTCGATTGGGAGTTCGATTGCAACCGATGCCAAATTAGCCACTCTAACTAGGAGACTCGAAGCCCTAGAAACTAGTAAGGCCCCCTCAAATGTGTCTATGTGCCCTAATTTCAATCAAGGTTTTTCGGACTATCCCGCTTTTGATCAAGTTAATGCGGTGTCTCAACCACCCACTAGGAACGATCCGTTTGCTCCTACTTATAATCCCGGATGGAGGAATCACCCGAACTTCTCTTGGAATCAAGGGCAAAGCTACCAAGCTCCGTCATCTTCTTTTTAACCTCCTTTTCAAAATGCTCCTTCTTTCCAAAAACCCAATCAAAATTCTTTCTCGACTCCAAATCAAGGTCCCTTTCCAAACCCTACTCAAAATCTCGGTCCTTATCCGACTCAACCTTCTTATTCAAATCAAGCACCCGCCCACCCACCCACCCGGCTTTCATGAGTCGGATAAGAGACTTAATTCTTTGGAAAAGACTCTTGATGCGCTTTTAAAATCAACAACTAATTTGGCTCAATCTCAACAAACTTTCATGCAAACCATGACTCAAGATAGGCAACTTTTAAATGCTAGTACTCAAGCCATATCGAAGTTAGAGGTTCAAGTGAGTCAATTAGCCAATGCCATGTGTGAGCGAGAAAAGAATAAGTTCCCGAGTCAACCGGAGGTCAACCCTAAATTCCCTATAAACCAAAGACCTCATGAAAGTGTGAATGCTGTCATTTCTTTAAGGTCGGGAAAACAAGTTGATAATCAAGTTGAAGTCGAGTCCCCCGACGAAGAAGACGAGTCAAATGTTGAACAAAACCCTAAACTCAATGCTTCAAACCATCTTCCTAATCCCGAGACTTTCAAATCATCTAGTCCCACACCTTCACAACTTGAACCCTCATCTTCAAAATCCACTCCCGAGTCATCAGAATCTTCTCATAAATCATCATCATCTAGCGAGCCTTCATCGACTCAAACACCACCTTCACCTAAAAAATCTTCGTTTGTTGTTCCACTTTCCAATTCCATTCCCGATGTGTCTAGCAAACGAGTCTTTAAGCCTAAAGCTCCTTATCCTCAAAGACTCCTTCCCAACAAACAATCACCTCAGATAGAAAAGATTTTGGAAGTTTTCAAGCAAGTTGAGATCAACATTCCTCTTTTAGATGCCATTCAACAAATTCCCTCTTATGCCAAGTGTCTAAAAGATTTATGTTCTCACAAACGTTCCACTCATGTCCCTAAGAAAGCCTTTTTGACTTCTCATGTTAGTTCAATTCTTTCGAACCAAATTCCAGTGAAATATAAGGACCCCGGTTGTCCTACAATTTCATGTGTCATAGGCAATACTTTTGTGGACAAGGCGTTACTTGACTTAGGCGCTAGTGTGAACTTGCTTCCATTTTCGGTCTATCAAGCCCTAGGTTTAGGCGAACTTCAAAAGACGAACATGACAATTCAATTAGCCGATCGTTCTGTCAAAATGCCTAAGGGAATAATTGAGGATGTGCTAATTAAGGTTGGTGAATTCATCTTTCCGGTTGACTTTGTTGTCCTCGAGACCCAACCCATCACGAATCCTAAGAACCAAATCCCGATTATTCTAGGACGACCTTTTCTTGCTACATCCAATGCCTTGATTAATTGTAGGGATGGTTCGATGAAACTCATTTTTGGTAATATGACAATTAACCTTAACATATTTAATGTCGGAAAAGAACCCAATGAGCTTTACGAGCAACCAATAGCGGTTAATCTTGTTGATGACATTGTTAATTGGTCAAACCTTGCGGATAGTGAGATTGAGTCTCTTCTCAATGAGGATTTCAAAGTCAACCATGAGTCTAACCGAGAGTATGTTGATTCGTTAAGAGATATGACTTCGGAGGAAATGTTGAGAGAGTTGGATGATATTTGTTCTAAGTGGGAAACCAAACCCGTGGAGGTCTCTTGTAAACCAATTCTTATTGCTAAAACTCCCGTTGGTGAACCACCTACATTTGATAAGTCATTAGGAGATTTGAATGACAATTGTTCCAAGTGGGTGACCCCACCCGAGGTTGTTAGTAGTGAGCCCGTTCTTAACACTTCCGTTCTTAAGAGTCTCGTGGGTACACCACCCGCATTTGCCTTAACTCTTTATCATCCCGAATTTGATCAACAACCGTTTGGGAAAGAGGAACCCTTGTCTCATGTTATTCCTAGTGATTCGAACCCTAACCAGACTTTCATTATCTCTAATTTGCTTAAACAAAATAAAGAAGCCTTAAGTTGGTTTAGGGAGAACATTAGTGACAATTGCTCTTTAGGGTTGAATGATTCTATGTTAATTGAGAAAATCTTTGCTCATAAAAATTTTCACAAATTCCTTGATATTTTCTCAAAGTTGCACCCCAATTTTCCAACCGGCATCGGCTAATTCGGTTTTATTCTTTTGCCTCCCCTCGTGTAAGATAGGTATGGGGGAGGAATTGTGTGCGTGTGTGAGTTGTTTTTTTTGTAATTTTTAGAAGTTTTCAGTCTCCGTCATCCCTTATCAGGTATTTCCTCGTTCTCAGTTACTCATTTCTCTTTTCTCTTGCATTTGCATACATTGAGGACAATGCATGATTTAGGTATGAGGAGGGTTTTTAGTGTAAATATAAAAATCAGAAAATCCAAAAAAAATTAAAAAATGAAAAAATCACAAAAAGAGTTCTTTTCGTATTCTAGTCTTGTTAATTGATTGCTAGTTGCTTGATGCACCCTTGCATGCTATGATAATCTTATGATCCATTAGTTTTTGTTTGAGAAGTGATTTGCTAAAGTTCTTGTGCACACACTTACACTAGCAAGGTGAAGCTAGTAGACTTATTTGAATTGTGCATGAAATTAGAAAGACATGATTAGGTGTAAGATGATTTGGTCTTCATGCTTTGAGTACAAGTAGGTGCATTGAGGATACCTTTACTTGAGATTGATTATGTTTTTCCACACCAAGTGAGATTTTGAGCCTATATGCACATCTTTTGCATTTATATTCGTTTGCTTGAGTGTCCACTTGTCATTTGCATCGCTAGCACTTGTTTGAGTTCCTTCTTGAAACGCATGACATTAATTGATGATAAAATGATAAAGGCACTTAGCAATAACCCATATTTCCCAAATTATCCACACCATTCTTATATGATCAATTAGTTAACCCTTTGAGCCTAATCATTTTCTTTCGGTGACACACCACATTACTCACCTAAGACCTTTTTTCTTGTTTAGCCTTACGTATTCTTGATCCCATTTTGTCAAAGGCTAGTAGGAACTTGAGGGAGCAATAAGGTGTGTGAAATAGGGTTTACTTTTGTTCATAACTTTTGTGGAAATATTTGTTGTTACCTTGATAGTCGATTTTCAAAATTAAATCTAAAGGAGGATTATTGTTACATTTATCATTTTCCTTTATATGAAAAAAAAAATAGAAAAAGAAAAAGAAAAAAAAAGAAAAAAAATACATATGAGAGCATACTTATGTTTTTGTAATCCTCCTTCATTCGACTATTCAAGGCTTTTTGTTGAAAATGAAAATAAATTGTGTGGGGAGGAAGTTTGGTGTTGTGCATGATATTCATGGTGACTACTAGCTTTTGACACTTCACCTTATTTTGGCCTTTCTTGACATACCTTGTCCCTAGCCCCATTACAACCCTAATAAAGACCTTTTGATTGTCATTATTAATGTATGTTGTGATTTAAGTTGGGATGATACCAAGTGTCAAGCATGCATTTGATTTTGTTGGAATTGAGTGATACACTTACCCTTGCTCTTGAGTGAATATTCTGTTGTGAGTGAAAGGTGAGGTATTGCTTATTTGTTTTTTTTTTTTGCATAAGAGATCTCAAGTTTGGACTCTGAGGTGTGCCCTTGTAGACTTAGCATGGTTACCAATAATTTTTGCACTTGACATGAACTTATAATCACTCTTGCATGGTTCTTTAAGTAGACTATGTGAATCCTTGCACTTTCCACACCAAGACTTTGCAAATTCATTTCGATTCTTAAGTTGATGTGTCATGAGAGGGCATGTATGTGTGGTGTGCATTGCCATGTGATCTTTTATACAAGCTAGATGGATGTTGTGGGTACATTCACTATAGGCCCTCACGAGACCTCACTCGTCCACTAGGGCTGCCTAGGGGTTTAAAGGGCTTGTTGCATATGGCAAATGCAACCGTCACACCTACGAAAAGGAGTATAGGACTTTGCATCTAGATTTTCATTCTGTTTTTATTTTACTCGAGGACGAGCAAAAGATAGGTATGGGGGCATTTGATAAGTGCATATTTTTGCATATTTTTATTGCCTATTTGTTGCTTGATCTCGTGTTTTAATAATTTATTTTGTTGCATTTCAAGAATTCGTATATAAATAAAGAAATGACAAAATAAATGAATAAAGTGCAAGGAAGGGAAAAATAGGAAGAAAAAGGACCAAAAATGAAAGAAGGAAAAGAATTAGGAGCTTGGAGCAAAAGGAATATTTCGAGACAAGTGGAAGGTGGAGATCATCCCAACACATTAGAAAAGTGTATGGCCAAGATCAACTCTTCAAAGCTTAAGGGGGAAGGAAACAAATAGATGGCTAGGATTTCACCACCACACAACCCAAATGTATGGTGGAGATTTACCCAACACCCCCCTTAACCCTAATTCCTATCCTATAAATACCCCCTCACCCCCCTTGTATTTAGTAACTTAGATTTTAGGGTAGTTTTAATTTCTTGTATTTTTCTTAGTTTCAAATCTTGTAAACACTCCTATTATAATTAATGCAATTTTATTTTCTTTACTTCTTGTCTTGCTCTTTCGTTATTGTTGCCTTGTATCGTTATTTTCGTAAATCCCGTTGCTAACCACTTGGGGTTGAAAATAACGAAACTTTATTTTCTTGTTCGTAGTTGTAATTTTAATTACGCCCCTTTAAATCTCAATTTTATTATGGGCCATTATATTTAAATCATCGTCTTAGTATAATTACAATTTTAATTTCGTATTTAGTCTCTTTAATTTCGTAGTTAATTTTATCAATAAAAAAAATCAAATAAAAATATTAGTTTTATTTTTAGTAATTAACTCCTCGTTTTTTTGCTTCGAGTTTTTACCCATTCCATGTTTTAGCTTTAATTCGCAGCCTCTTCTTTTAGTTCTGAAAACACAAAGACCCAGCCTCCCCATCTTTTCTTCTTCTTCATAACAAATGCCACAATCCCTGATTTTCATATTCTTTTCGATTCAAAACCCAATCACTTCTTTTTGAACAAACCACATAGCTTCTGGTTTCCCTTTTTCCTTCTTGTTTCATTCGAATCCAACGTTTTTTTTTCCTTAACCACTCTTGTTTTCTTTTATTGTCTCGTTTTTTTCTAGTTTTTCTTTAATTTAGTAAGTTAATTCGGTATTCGTATTGCTTAGGTGTTTACTTCTTCACACATTGTGTTTGGTTTTCTGTGTTTAGCCTCCTCTGATCTCGTTTTGTGCCACAGTCTTTTCTTGTGATTGATTGAATTCTTAGTGAGCTTGTTGTTGTTACTGAGTTTATAGATTCTGTTTTGGTGTCAATCTTGAGTTCTTTGTTATCCTGGTTTTCGAGTTTTGGTTAATGAAATTCTGAACTCTGCTGCGTGTATGTTTTTGTCTGATTTTTGTCGTTGAGTTTGCCGAGTTCCAGTCATACATTTAAATTTCGTTTAGAAGATTGTTTTATTGTTGAGTTTGAATGAACTGTAGCTGGAATGTGAGGATTTTTGCTGCATTCGTATTCGTATCTTTGCGTTGTCTGTATAACCGAGTCTGCATGAGATTTTAATGAGTCACATTCTTGAGTTTTGGCGTTTTGGTTGTGCTGTCGATTGAGTTTTACTTGTGTTGGTTTGGATTGCTGGTAACTGCAAATTGTTAAAGTCGATCCTGGGTTCTATGCTTCTCATGTTTTCGCTGGTTCAACTTAATCGTAATTGTTGATCGTAATTGTTGTCCAGAGTTGTTTCTATGAGTTGATGTTTAGTTTGTAATTGCAGATTCGTAGTACTCGTGCTGTTTTTTTTTTTTGCTGTTTTCTCTTTGCTAGTGAGTGAGTTGCTGTGTAGTATAGAGTTGGTTTTGTTATTGGTTAGGTTAGATTTACGAACAAAAATCATGTCAAAAATTTTCGTTAGAATTTTCTATTAATAATTTTTTTAAAAAAAATTTAGTTTTAATTTAGAATCTTTAGAATAATTCAAAGTTTAGAATAATTAAGAATTTTTAGAACAACTTAGAATAAATTAATTTTAGTTAGTTTAAAATAGATTTCCATTTTGTAATTTAATTTGTAAAATCTAAAATTGTCCAAAAATCCAATTGTTCTAATTCGATTAAATTAAAAATTAAGGAATGCGAAAAATTAGTCTCTGCGGAACGAATCATAAATTTTACAACGAAACGAATTGTGCGCTTGCGATTCAAATTTAATTATTTCTTAGCACAACATCTCATAATATACCCGATGTACATTTTTATCATCACCCGGTCAAAGGTAACTTTTAATGTAGTCAAAGTATATTAATCCTCGTATAGAAATATAATGATCTCAAGTCTAAGGATCATTACACCATTATCACTGTGAGTCTTTCTAATGACATTATCAACATGTAGAAACTCACTGTGGGTCAATCCAGTGCCATGTAGAATATTACATGCACCTATGTTCTTGACTTTAGTATCACTATACCTATGACCAATGAGATGTGGTCATCAGTCAACAAACATACTAATCTTTATGCATTATAATTGTCCCATATTAATAATGCTCGATTAGGGATATTTAGGAATATTAACACTATTCTTATAATCTCATTTTTTTTAAGTCACATACTTAAAGATATAGAATACATGTTACATATTCCAAGGATATTTATTGTTCTAATATTTATATCGCAATAAATAAAGACATAATAAATTTATTGTTGAATAATCGATATAACATAATCACTTAATAGTCTATCCTAGAATTACATTGTCTCTAGGGCACTAACACTATCAATCTCCCACTTGCACTAGAGCCAATCGCCCATGTATCTAATACCCATGGAACTAGTGTGACCTTCGTGCTTCTCCTGCGACAAAGCTTTGGTCAGTGGGTCCGCAACATTATCATTAGTATGCACTTTACATATATATATATCTCCTCTCTCGTTTATCTCTCGAAGAAGGTGATATCTCCTAAGTATATTCTTTGCTTTGGAATGGGACCTTGGTTCCTTTTCCTGCGCAATAGCTCCATTGTTATCGCAATACAGATCAACTGGATCTGCGATCGACGGAACCACACCAAGTCCCGAAATAAATTTCCGAATCCAAACAGCCTCTTTGGCTGCTTCACTGGCAGCAATATACTCAGCTTCCATTGTAGAATCAGCTACTGTCTCTTGCTTCGAACTTTTCCAGCTAACAGCACCTCCATTTAGACAAAACACGAATCCAGACTGGGACACAGAATCGTCCCTATCTGTCTGGAAACTAGCATCAGTGTAACCTTTTACAACCAGCTTCTCATCTCCTCCGTATATCAAGAACGAATCTTTAGTCCGTTTAAGGTACTTAAGAATATTCTTGACAGCTGTCCAGTGACCCTCACCTGGATTAGACTGGTACCTGCTCGCCATGCTTAAAGCATACGAGACATCAAGACGAGTACATATCATCGCATACATTATAGAACCAATTGCCGAAGCATATGGTACTTTACTCATACGGTCCTTATCATCTGATGATTTAGGACAGTTTTCCTTTGAGATCACTATCCCATGAGACACCGGGACAAAGCCCCTCTTTGCCTCTTGCATTCCAAAACGATGCAATACTTTGTCAATGTATGTACTCTGACTTAGGCCGATTAATCTTTTAGATCTATCTCTATAGATCCTGATCCCTAAGATATAGGTAGCATTGCCTAAGTCTTTCATCGAGAAACTTTTTCCCAACCAAGTCTTCACAGCCTGTAGAGAAGGAATGTCATTCCCTATTAATAATATGTCATCCACATATAATACTAGAAATGCCACATGGCTCCCACTAACCTTCTTGTAAACACACGGTTCATCCTCATTTTGTATGAAACCAAAATCTTTGACTGTTTCATCAAAACGGATGTTCCACCTCCTTGAGGCCTGCTTCAATCCATAAATAGATCGTAGCAACTTACAAACCATTCTAGCAAACTTTGGATCGACAAAACCCTCAGGTTGTGTCATGTACACATCCTCTTCTAAGCTTCCATTTAAGAAAGCAGTCTTGACATCCATTTGCCAGATTCCATAGTCATAATAAGCCGTTATCGCAAGCAAAATCCTGTTGGACTTGACCATAGCTACCGGTGAGAAAATTTCATCATAGTCAATACCATGAATTTGCTTGAAACCTTTCGCCACCAGTCTTGCTTTGTAGGTCTGTAAATTTCCATCCATGTCAGTTTTCTTCTTGAAAACCCACTTGCACTCTATGGGTTTAACCCCATCAGGTGGTGCAACCAAAGTCCATACTTTGTTTTCATACATGGAATCCATCTCAGATTTCATGGCTTCCAGCCATCTCTTAGAATCTGGACTATTCATAGCATCCTTGTAGGTGAGAGGCTCATCATTATCTACAAGCATCACATCGCCACCTTGAGTCAGGAGAAATCCATAATATCTCTCCGGCTTATGGCGAATCCTATTTGATCTACGAATGACCTGTGTTTCTTGAGCAGTATTGTTCTCAACATCTTGAGTCTCATTCTGCTCGTGTTCTAACTCTGGTTCAACAATATCTTGTAGTTCTCGATCCTCATCGAGATCTATTGTCCTCCCACTGTTTTTCTTAGAAAACAGTTCTCTCTCTAGAAATACAGCCGTTCGAGCAATAAACACTTTGTTCTCAGAAGGTTTATAGAAATAATACCCTTTAGTTTCCAACGGGTACCCTACAAAATTACATTTGTCTGATTTCGGTCCTAGCTTATCAGAGATCAATCGTTTCACAAACGCTTCACATCCCCAAACTTTCATAAATGAAACGCTATTACGTTTTTCAGTCCATAACTCATATGGTGTCTTTTGAACCGATTTTGAAGGAACTCGGTTTAGTGTTTGTGCAGCCGTCTCTAGGGCATAACCCCAGAAACTAATTGGAAGATCCGCATGACTCATCATCGATCGCACCATGTACAACAAGGTACGATTTCTCCTTTCAGACACCCCATTCCATTGTGGTGTTCCAGGAGGAGTGAGTTGTGATACGATACCACACTCCTTTAAGAAATTCTTAAATTCTAAGCTTAAGTATTCTCCCCCACGATCAGATCGTAGAGTTTTAATACTTTCGCTCTTTTGCTTCTCTACTTCAGCCTTATACTCTTTGAATTTTTCAAACGATTCGGATTTGTTCTTCAAAAGATACACATATCCGTATCTACTAAAATCATCAGTAAAGGTTATGAAATAGTAATAGCCACCTCTTGCCATCGTACGCATTGGACCACATACATCACTATGTATCAGTTCCAATAGTTTGGTGGCCCTCTCACCTTGTCCGATAAAAGGAGCTTTAGTCATTTTGCCAATGAGACATGGTTCACATTCCTCCTATGATTCGAAATCAAACTTGTCTAAGTATCCATCCTTATGTAACTTGGAAATGCGATTCTCATTTATATGGCCTAAACGACAGTGCCAGAGGTATGTATGATTTGATTCATTTGTTTTAAGACGTTTGTTATTTATGCTATAGACAGGAGTATCAAGATCAAGAACATATAAACCATTAAACAAACGTGCAACCCCATAGGTAACATTATTCAATGAAAAGGAACAACTATTGTTCTTAATTAAGAAAGAAAAACCAATCTTGTCCAAACAAGAAACGGAAATAATGTTTCTGCAAATCGCAGGCACGTAAAAACAGTTCTCAAGTTCTAAAATGAGCCCTGTGGGCAACGATAAATGATAAGTCCCTACAGCTAAAGCAGCAACCTTTGCTCCATTGCCAACGCGTAGGTCAACTTCTCCCTTCGCCAATGCTCTACTACTTCGAAGTTCCTGCACATTAATACAAATGTGAGAACCACATCCAGTATCTAAAACCCATGATGTAGAAGTAGATAAATTGACTTCTATAACATAAATACCTGAATCAGAAATCTGAACAGCCTTCAGTTTCTTCAGACCATCCAAGTAATCTGGACAGTTTCTCTTCCAATGACCCGGCTTCTTGCAGTAGTGACAATCACCCTTGTCAGCCTTCGCGACATCTCCCTTCAACTTTCCAGCCTTTTTGAAAGAGGGCCTGGAAGGAACAAGAGCTTTTGATGCAACCTTTTTCTTGCCCTTCCATTTCCCCTTTCCTTTAGCACCTTTCTTGCCTACCATCATTATGGGAGCTTTCTCAGGTGCCTTGAACATATTTGCTTCAGTGGTCCTCAGCATGGCCAATAATTCCATAGGAGTCTTATCTTGCTCAGTCATATTAAAAGTCATAATGAACTGAGTATAGTCGCTGTTCAAAGATTGCAAGATTATATCGACTTGAGCCTCTCGCTGAAGCGGGAAACCCAAACGAGCAAGGTAATCACAATACCCTATCATCTTTAGAACATGTGGTCCAACTGGTCCGTTGCCCTGCTTGCACGAGAAGAGTGCCTTGCTCGTGTTGAACTTTTCCACACGAGCCTATGATTGAAACATCGTCGAAAGATGTTCAAACATAGTATAAGCATTCATATCAAAATGCTGCTTCTGAAGCTCAGCATCCATAGTGGCAAGCATAAGACAAGCCACATCAGTCGCATCATAAATATGCTTCTGATAAGCATTTCGCTGAGCAATAGTGGCATTGGCAGCAGGGGCTGCCGCTGGAGGAATATCAATCACATAAGATTTCTTTTCCTGCATGAGAACAATTCTCAAATTCCTAGACCAGTCAAGGAAGTTTGATCCTGTCAGCTTGTACTTCTCAAGGACTGATCGCACAGAGAAAGTGTTGCTTGTGTTGTTTGCCATTTCGAATATCTACAATGTTAAAATGCATAAAATAATTAGTCTACGGAATTGTTAAATTATGTTCAAGTGATTATTCATAATATATATATCTCCCACTATTTTTATCAAATTAATAGCCCTACCTATCAATTCGGAAAAGTATCTCTAAACCTTTCTAGTGAGCCAAGATCCATATTTCATCCCTTTTAAGGTCAGCTTTGGCTTTTCTCCTTAAAATGATTATTTAGGTAGACAACATTTGTCAATTATATCATATATAACTCTTGGATAGTTTGGTAGAACAACATTTGTTCACATAACAGCATTTGTTCCTATTCATCCAGTAAATCTTACCAAACTCTATGCCTCTAAGTTCACAATCCTATTGTGGTCACTTAGTTAAGTCGAACCCAAAGGTCTAACATTTGAGTATCACTAACTTACTCGATCGCGCCTTACCACGATAAACGAGGGTACTCCGCTTTGGCGCACCTACCCTTTGTCGATCTAGGTCTTGACGAGTGTTTCCCATTTGGAAGGCATCTTAAACTTAATATTTTGTTAGGGGTTTGTTTAAAACGACCATGATCCCATCATAAAGAGATTCCCAATTTTTCCTTGAATTAAATACTTCAAATCAATATTCACCAATGGTTTGATTTCCAGGTTGTTGGAGGAGTCACAAGCGGCCTCTCTTAATATCCAACTTCCTTACAGGTATGACCCGTTTTTGACAAAATCTCCCCATATCGAAATAATTGAAAATTCGTATTTAATTCCGTGTTTCATAAACACAGAAATCTTATAGTCGTTATAGTAAATTTTAAAATCTCGAGTTGTTACAGATTTTATCTTATTTAAGCAGGCATGGCATGGGTGATGTATCTAATACATACATACATTCTACTTAATCTAATTAAGCATGCATATCTATCACTACGTATACATATCATCATATGTAAAGTGCATGAATGTAAAATCGTGCTTGGTTATGGCCCAATCCTATATGATCTTTCCAAGCTAATGGAAAAATCTAGGTCAATCTATGGTGGTTTATAAAACTAAATTATTACATAGTTGGTCTTCATAAATACATGTCTTCTTTGTGTCATTAACCTTCATCACCATTGATCCTTCATTGCAAGCTTCCAATGATCTTCTTATTGCATAGAATATAAAACATAACTATACTAATGTACTTACATAAGAACTCGAGTTACATTCGAGATGAACAATTACAAAGCACCAAGAAAACGACATGCAAGTCGTATTTATAAAACCAAACCATAATAATAAAAACCACTAACCTATGGGTCTCAAGGCCATAACCAATCACCATGCTCAATTAACACTTAAGAACATCATCAATCATATTATCATATCATAATATATCACATCAATAAAGCATATGTCACAAGCCCAAATTTGTCACAAGCCCTAAACACGCGGATCGAAATACATGAAAATCATGTATCAGAATACAATTCCAGAAGCATATATCAATATACATGCGACCTTAATTCCAGTTACCAGAAACATGTATCAGCATACACGTAACCCTAATCCCAGTAAACAGATCGTATCCGTTTGCATCCATCCAACAGTTTATATCATCATACAAACCAAACAGATTATAACAGATCGCATACATATGAGACATGGCAGATTCTAAACATGCTAGCATCATCATATCAGATTATACAGATTCATTATATCACTCATATAACATAACTGTATCATGGCAGATTCATCAAACATGCATACTCGTAAAATACAGTAAACACGTAACCAAATCAACCTCTTATACACGTAGCTCTGATGCCATTGATAGGTTTCGGGGCAACAAGCACAACGGAAAAATGAGAATATAAAAAAACCGAAACCTAACCCTAGGATCCGTGTATAAGACATGCTGATTATGGAGAACAAAATCTGTACCTTATAAAAGCTTTCCGATTCGGTTGACAGATGGAGGTCCAAGAACGATCACCACACAGCCCTCTTCGTGAGATCTGCTTCGCTAATCAGTCCACACGAACGCACGATTGTCTCCGCAATCTCCGGAGTTGGTACTAGCCGTAATCTGCCCTCTATTTCGATCTCTCTCTCTCTAGCCTCTCTTGATGTAGAGCTGCTAGGGTTTTTGCTAAAAACGATTTTGACAAAGTCTAACCCTAAACCAATACATCTCTATGTATCTATAAGAGAGAATGAGTTGGGCGTAACCCTAATCGGTTTGGGCT
This sequence comes from Saposhnikovia divaricata, assembly GCA_036435485.1. Classification (NCBI taxonomy): domain Eukaryota; kingdom Viridiplantae; phylum Streptophyta; class Magnoliopsida; order Apiales; family Apiaceae; genus Saposhnikovia; species Saposhnikovia divaricata. Next base: position 58,113,709 of record CM071595.1, on the reverse strand, counting down.
TCTACTAAAACCAAACTGATTTGGGTTTTAATGATTTAAATTCGAAATCTAATTAACTAAGTCCAACTTAATTAATTAAATAACCAATTTCGAATTTTATCATCAATTAATTTAAATTCGAAATTTAATTTAAAACTCCTTTTAAGCGTTCTTATTGTGTAACCCTTTACGTTATTATTACGTTGGCAATAATTTTAATATCCAATAATAAAATTATAAACAATGAGCGGCATCTAATAATACATCATTGCTACCCAAGTAATAATAATTGGTGATCCAATTAAACCTTTCGTGATTAATGTTTCCGTGTAATATAATCCCTTTAACCATATATTATAGATTAAACTCGAGGCATGTAATTAGTCATCCTCATCAATGTTTAATCCGGGTTTCCTTGATCAATGAGTAGACTATTAAAAACAAATCAATATTTGAGCATGGCCATGCATTTTCATAGTCTCACTCAATCAAGAGGCCAATAATATCTCTCCTAAGAATAGGAGGGTTAAATCCTTTATCTATCATTCATATTTCTCATACGTCTCATAATATACCCGATGTACATTTTTATCATCACCCGGTCAAAGGTAACTTTTAATGTAGTCAAAGTATATTAATCCTCGTATAGAAATATAATGATCTCAAGTCTAAGGATCATTACACCATTATCACTGTGAGTCTTTCTAATGACATTATCAACATGTAGAAACTCACTGTGGGTCAATCCAGTGCCATGTAGAATATTACATGCACCTATGTTCTTGACTTTAGTATCACTATACCTATGACCAATGAGATGTGGTCATCAGTCAACAAACATACTAATCTTTATGCATTATAATTGTCCCATATTAATAATGCTCGATTAGGGATATTTAGGAATATTAACACTATTCTTATAATCTCATTTTTTTTAAGTCACATACTTAAAGATATAGAATACATGTTACATATTCCAAGGATATTTATTGTTCTAATATTTATATCGCAGTAAATAAAGACATAATAAATTTATTGTTGAATAATCGATATAACATAATCACTGAATAGTCTATCCTAGAATTACATTGTCTCTAGGGCACTAACACTATCATTATGATCGGTCAAAGTTGAGCTATTTTAGTTGACTTCGGGATTACGATTTTTAAACTTTGAAAAATTATAGTTAATTGAGTACTTGTTCAAAATTTATGAGCCTTACCATTCTGGAAAGGTCTCGGAATTGTCTTCAAGTTTCGTGTTCTGTACTTTTTCATTTGAATTCATCTTTATGCAGTAAAATGGCATTCTTTGGGACTGATCGATTCAGATTTTATCTTTGATAGTCTATTTGTAAGATATTTGGGTTTGGTCGTAATGGTGAAATGGTTAAGTATACGTATGGTATTAATTATAAGTAGATTTTGTTTGGGCTTGTAGGTGGATTTGTAATCCATCGGATTGATTTTATTGTGATTTAAGTCGGTTATGTTCCGACTGGGATAGTCGAGTTTATAAAGGAAACTCTGTCCGATTTTTATTAGAATTATAAGTCGTAAAGTCTATAGTATAAGGCTATAAGTTGATTATAAGTCAAGGTGATGTTGTGTGTTAAGTGTTTAAGTGACATACGTGAACTGTATGTTTTAATTGCTAAGTTTTTATGTGATTTGCATGACTTATGAGAGCTATGTGTTATGTGCTTAAGTACTTATCTGATTGTGCTAGATTGTCTGGTAAGTATAACTCGTACGTGTTATGTATGTTAAATTGTTAAGCGTTATAGGAACCGTTTGGGTAGAATAAAGTTAGACGATTGAGGATTATAGTGTACTGAAATAGTACTTTACCTTATTATGGGTGCAAGTAGGAAGTCGGTAAGAAGTCATTATGCGTGTAGATGGAATTTCAATAACGAGGATATTTATCGGAGTTGACAAGTATATTGATATCGGGACAGACGAATTATAGAATAAAGATGGATGTATAGTCGATTAAAGACCGTCATATAAAGAAGTAGAGACTGAAGCAAAGTGAGTAACAAATCGATGTGTTGGAAACAGAACTACGTATATTGAAGCAAGTGTTTTTATTCCTCACTTATCGTTCAAGTGAAGTATATCTGCTCCTGTTAATTATCAAATGTTCTTTCAAATCAGTTTGCAAGTAATCAGTACCTTGTTGTACCTTTCCATTGAGTTATCTTGTGAATTATCCTTAGATATACATTGATTGCTATGCACCCTATGACTACTCTTCTTTAGATTAACAATGAACTTTGATTCTATAATATGTTCCTTGTTTTAAACTTGGGCCTTTATTATGTCTACCGTCTTATACCCTACGAGCCAAGCAAGTTTTCAAATATTAAATACGATTTCTAAAACTTAATGCCTGTTTTATTATTTATTGGTTGATAACCCTTCTTCTAGTTATCAAATCATGTTTTATTAACTCAAGTGTTACTTACTCGTGTTTTTTCAATTTCTATCTTATCGAGCAATTGTTTTAATGAACCAAGTTTTATTGAACCTCTGTTTTAAAGAACCGGGTGTTAATGAACCATGTTTTAAGGAATCATATTTTTACTGAACTTGACTTTCAATGAACCTTATTTCAACAAAACCTCGTTTTAAGAAACTATATGCTACTAAACCCTGTTTTGAAATTCGTATTCAAATGAACCTTGATTTAGAAAAGTGAGACTTATTTACTATGCCTTGTCTAACCATTGTTTCATGAATGCAAGACCTTTATCTCCATAAACTGATATGTTACCCTGCTTTAATGTTTTAAACTTGTACTCAAGTCTTCTCCACCACAACTTTGTAGTAACCTGAATCTTGAAATTTTATATTTATTCCCTAATCATTATCATGATTATCTTTGAGTCTTTTCTGGATGAATTAGACTTGTGACCTTATTCTTTTGGCATCAGATCACCTGACCAAACCTTTAGACTTTCATCATTGCAAATCAAAATGTGTTAATTTCTTAAAATACTTTGAAGTTACTTAGATTGGGCTGATCTGTTATCAGTGAGTCAAAGGTACTTCGAAGTAAAGGTTTTTTTTTAAAGGATTTAAGTATTAAAATGTTTTACAAAATTTAAAAAGGATTTGTAAACCTTAATGTTTTCAGAATGTGATTCATAAAATGTTAGGAACTCCGTCAAAAATGGTTTCTACGAATTCCTGACGATTGGAGAGGCGTGAGCGAATGGGCAATGCCGGTTCCGCCTGTTTGTGTATATTATGGTGTATTTCTGGTCTGTCCAGTCCAACATCCTTATAGGCCAATGTGTTGCCTCTTGGGAACCCAAGCTATCCTATTGAGAGGATAAACGTCTAGAGGGACTTCGTGTCCGTTATGGGACTTTATGGGCTGATCACCCGTATTATCTGTTGTGAAGTAAAACCTCCAATCAAATTTTAAAATGTTTTATTTATAAATGATGTGAAATGAAATTGGTTTACCATATGAAATACCATTGTTTCTGTTAATAACAGTCTATTTAGAAGTTGTTACTTAACTATTCACTTGCTGAGCGTTTTTAGCTCACTCTTGTTTTATTATCTAACCTTTCAGCTAGACTTAAGAATGGTCTACCTACGTCTTATAATTCGAACGAGTGTGGCAAGGCGTTCTATTCAAGTTAGATTTCAGAGTCAGCATGGACACATACAGTATTGGACTGCGCCTCTGATAAGAAGGTATAGTAGTTATAATAGTTGTTGTAATTTAAATTCTTGTTTCATACTATAACCTGAGATCGATAATTGTTCAGGGGTCGTTTGTATAATTAAGTAATACTTAATTGTATCGGTTGTGGCACCAAATCTGGACCCCGAATTTGGGACGTCACAGTAGTAGTTTAATTTTTAGAATTTGTTTATGTAATTATTTGATTTAATTCGGTTATTTATATGTTATATAGTAGTAATTGGAAATTTTTACGACTGAATTAGTAGAGTGCTAGTAACTAAGTTATTAAAGATTGTTAGTGTAGTTGAAGTTGTGTTTTAGTAATATAAAGTGAATTGTGGAATATTGGTTGGATTGATTGTGATTTGGTCGGTTATGTTTCGATGGGTTAGTCTAATTTATAAAGGAGACGCTGTCCGATTTTCGTTAGTATTATGAATTATAAAGTATGTAGTATAAACTATTTATAAATTGAGTTGACCATTTTTGTTAAGTGTTTAAATGACATACATGATTTGCATGTTCTATGTGCTATTTATTAAATGATAACGTTATAAGAATCGTTTGGGTAAAATAGGATTAGACATATAAGAAGTATAGTGTACTAAGAGCATCTTCAATGGGGGTTGCCAAGTGGTTGCCAAGTCCTATATGGCATGGCACCCTTGGTTCCCACCTATTGGAGTATCAATGTTGCCAACAAGTTGCCAACCAAAGTTGCCAAAAGTTGGCAACTTCTCCATTTAGTTAAAACACATACAACTCCCCAAAAATATATTTAACTTTACCCTTTTTTATGTCTCCCATATTTTCAATATATTTATAAGATAATATAAAATTGATGTATGGGACCACATTGGCAACTTCTAAAGTTGCCAACTATTGGAATAGATTTATAACAAAAATTGCCAACAATGAGATGGAGAAGAGGAGAAATAAAAAAGTAATAAAATGTGGTAGAAGTTGGCAACAATATTAGCAATCTCTATTGGAGATGCTCTAAAGTAGTGATTATGTCTATGTAGATACAAAAGACGTAGGCCCTAGCAATCGAGGAAAGGCCAAAGCTGAGATTTAGTAAGCTGAGCTGCTGCTATCTACCCGAGGCAAGTAACTTTGTCTTTTCTTGAAGTTCATGTCCTTGAAACAGTTTATCGTTTGTTGATTCAAATATATGTATCTTGTTATCCCTATGCTTGTAAACCCTATCTTTGCATGTACCCAATTCTCTGTTAATAACTATTGCTTGATCACACATGAACACTAAAACAGCATAATTCTTTTTAATTGCTTCTTGACCATATATGTCATGGAGACTTTCATAATCAAACCTAATTGATTGACAGATAAACCATTCTTTAAATGACCTATGTCCGTAACCAGTTCAACCTGTGTTGACCTTAAAATCTTATAAAACTCCATTGTGACCTGATCCCTAAACTAAGAACTTGACTACCCTTCTTATTATTTCTTAAACTTTATAACTTGGTTAAATTGCCCTAAGAACTGTTATAGCCCACATCTTTGACCTTTGACTTTAAAACACTTCTGTCATTTTCTGATCAATTGTCATAAAGCCTTCGAGTCTATATCTTCATGATTCAGACTTGTAAACCTTATTCCTTTGGAATCAGTATGCTGGGTCAAACCCTTTGACTTTTATCATTGTAAATCAAAATGTTTTACAAGTTAAAGTGTTTTCAAACTAGAAGCTTTTATAAGCATTACTGTTTTCAAAAGAATGTTTTATAAAAGGTTTAGGACTCCATCAAAATGATTTCTTCGGATTCCTAAAGATTGGAGAGGTGTAAGAGATTGGGTGATGCCGGTCCAGCCACTTTTTCTATATGATATTATGTTATAGTTCTAGTGGGACTAGTCCAGCACTTTTATAGGCCAATGTGTTGCCTCTTGGGAACCCAAGCAATCCTAATGAAAGGATTTAATGTCCAGATGGACTTCGTGTCCGGTATGGGGACTTTACGCGGCTGATCACCCGTATTATCCGTGTCGTGTAAAACCTCCAATCAAGTTTTAAAAAGAAGTTGCATTATGTTTTAAATACTATGAAATGAAATTGGCTTACCCCTTGAAATGTCAATTGATTTACACATATTCTGTTATCCTCCAGTGCAAGTGTTACTTCTGTTGATTCAGTTAGTCATTTTGCTATCCTGCTATTGTTTTTATTAGCTGTGTATCTTAGTTACTTGCTGAGCGTTGGCTCACTGTTACTTTACTCAAACCCTTTTGACAGTAAATTGAGAATCATGGTACGTACTATTCAGACTGCGAGGAAGCGCACCTTCCGTAACCCTACTGTGGTTTCCTTCGAGTTGCCATCCGAGGTAGATGCAATAACAGCTCAGTGAGGAGGTTTATGAGTTAGTTTGTGAGATCAAGTGGTTAGAACTTTTGAATCAAGGGATGTAATAATAATTATATTTTTAAACTTGGATTGTAATAATAAGTAGTTAGACGTTGGCTTGCTTGTTTCATACCATTACCTGTTAAAGATCCAGGTGAGTAGTGTTGGGGTCAGTTAGCATGCTATATCTATATTTATGTATTTTTAAGTTGTTTGCATCTAGTGTATCAGTGACTCCCTGATCTAGACCCCAGATTGGGAGGGTGTCACAGCTGAGGGGAGTATTTAGCAGCTGGTAGCTGTTGCTCTCAAATACTATGGATGATACAAACACTTCGAGACTTTGGGATTGATTATGGCAAGGTTCCTATCTATTATGACAATACAAGCACTATCAACATATTAAAGAATCCAGTGAATCACTCAAGAACTAAGCATATCGACGTTTGACATCACTTCTTGAGAGACAATGTTGCAAAGGGAAAAATTGAGCTAATTTTTGTAACTACATAATATCAGCTAGCTGACATCTTCACAAAGCCACTAGCCGAGGATCGTTTTACTGTTCTTCGTCGAGAGTTAGGCATGTGTAATGTCTAGCTAGCTAGATGCCATGGGATGCCTGGTACATTTTTACTTTATTGCTCATTTTGAATGTTTTTTTTTCGATTATGTGAGTTTTCTAATAGTCTTTAATTCTTGGTCTTCTTAATTGTTATATGTGCTGAATGTTTATGATTTCTAGATGGTTATTTAATTGGAATTTTGAATTTTACATTTGTGCTATATTATATCCCCAAATTGTCAATGTGATACTGTAACTTAATTTTAGTTACTTTAATTGAAGTTAATATGTATAGTTTTTTACAGGGGTGGGTTATTAGATTTTATCCTAAATACTTATCTTTTCCCTTATTCGTAAAAAGAGGATTTATAGAGACTCTTTCATTCCGACTCTTTAGTTCTCTATATACTCAGCCCCAAATCACATTTAGGGTTTTCACGTCGCTCTTCAATCGTTATACAATTTCTCTCGGCATTTTCGTTCTACTCTTTCGAATCATGAGAACTACTCGAGGCACGAAGAAGACTCCACCTACGGTTTCAAAATCACAGAAGGGAAAGAACAAAAGGTTGCATGATGAGCACGATGATACCAACCTCTCTCCGGTTCAAGTGGACAGTGGTGATGAGATTTCAAATGTTCAGCGGTCAGGGAATAGTGATGGTTCGTCGGTGAAGCGAAGCAAGTATGGAATTGTGTTCGTGTCTGAGGATCTTGGGACTCGGTTCAAACAGCGGGATTTAGGAAATCGCTCTATTGTGTTTGGTCATCCATTAGCAGGTAATACCTATACTAAGTGTGATGCTGTTGGATATTTTTCTAAGCTAGGGTTTGAGTCGTATTAAAAGGATTTACCCCGAGATTGCTATCCTTCGTATGTTTATGAATTTTATGCAAATTTGGCTATTGTTAAACCTGGAGTATTTGTCTCTTTTGTCCGTGGTCAAAAGATTTCATTAACTGTTCCTGTGCTTAGTTCGATCCTTGGCATTAAGAATCCTTCTAATGTGTCCATTATCACCAAAAAGGGTCCCACTGAGTTAGATGGTTTTTCTGAATTAGTTCAATTGAGGATAATTAGAGATATGCCTTGTTTGCTAGAGTATGCTCCTCCAACTACTGCTGTTGTTTCGCCTATTGCTCATGTTCTGTTTAAGATTTGCATCGATAATGTGAACCCTTGTACTGGTAGTCATTCTAATTTTACGGGTCAAGATGTCACGGTTGTTTCTATGTTATAAAAACGTCAATTATCATACCTCTAACAAATTAAACATGTACAACTCTTTCGAATGTTAATGAGTTAGTTCATTATGTTTTTTTATTTTTCAATTAAACTCATCTAAAAATTATCAATAGATTAGATAATGTATTATTATCAACTATTAAGTTGTATTTTCATTTGTTTTTAAGTTGATAAAAAAATTGAGGTACCTATTTTTTGCTGGTACTTAGTTCAGGCAAAAGTTCTTGCAACAAATATATCATATCTTGATGTCCAAATTTGACACTAAATGAATTCATGTTGTCTTGCGTACCTAAGGTAGGCATCAAGTCAATTCAGGACCGAGAATTGTTAATCCTGCCCCACTCCCCGAATCCGAACTCAATCGTCAAGCCATGGTTTATATTCGCGTTATAGGAACCGTTTGGGTAGAATAAAGTTAGACGATTCTGGATTGTAGTATACTGAAAAAATACTTTACCTTATTATAGGTGCAAGTAGGAAGCCGGTAAGAAGTCATTATGCGTGTAAATGGAATTTCAAGAACGAGGATATTTATCAGAGTTGACAAGTATATTGATATCGAGACGGAAAAATTATGGAGGAAATATAGACGTATAGTCGATTAGAGACCAACGTACAAAGAAGTAGAGACTAACGCAAAGTGAGTAATGATTCGATGCGTTGGAAACAGAACTACGTGTATTAAGGCAAGTGTTTCTATTCCTCACTTATTGTTCAAGTGAAGTATATCTTCTTCTGTTGTTCATAACATGTTTCTTTCAAATCAGTTTACAAGTAATTTGTACCATGTTGTACCCTTCTATTGAGTTATCCTGTGAACAATCTTTCCATATACGTTGATTGCTATGCGCCCTATCACTACCTTTTTGTTGATTAACAATGAAGTTTGGTTCTATAACATGTCCCTTGCTTTAGACCAAGACCTTTATTGTGTCTATCACCTTATACCTTTTAAACCCAATCAGACTTCTAAGTCTTAAATATAATTGCTAAAACTTAACACATGTTTTACAAGTTATTGATTGGTAATTTTCTTCAAGTTACCGAACCATGTTTTATTAACTCAAGCATTACTTATTCATGTATTCTTAACTTCTATCCTACCGGACATTGTTTTATTAAACCAAGTTTTACCGAACCCTATTTTAAAGAACCAGGTTTTATCAAACCATGTTTTATGAAATCATACTTTATTGAACATGGCTTTTAATGAACTTGGCCTTCAGTGAACCTTATTTCAATAAAACCTTGTTTTAAGAGACTATATGCTACTAAACCCTGTTTTAAAATTCGTATTCAAACGAACCTTGAGTTTGAAAAGTGAAACTTATTTTACTATGCCCTATCTACCCATTGTTTCATAAATGCAAGACCTTTATCCTCATAAAGTGATATGCTACCCAGCTTTAATGTTTTAAACTTGTACTCAAGTCTTCTCCTCCACAACTTTGTAGCAACCTGAATCTTGAAATTTTATAATTATTCTCTAATCATTATCTTGATTATCTTTGAGTCTTTTCTGGATGAAACAGACTTGTAACCTTATTCTTTTGGCATCAGATCACTTGACCAAACCTTTAGACTTTCATCATTGCAAATCAAAATGTGTTATTTTCTTAAATTACTTTGAAGTTACTTAGACTAGGCCGATCTGTTATCAGTGAGTCGAAAGTACTTCGAAGTAAAGGTTTTTGAAAGGATTTCAGTATTAAAATGTTTTGCAATGTTAAAAAGGGTTTTGCAAACCTTAATGTTTTCAGAATGAGATTCATTTCCATAGGATTTTATTAAATATTCTATAATCGAATATATTCATGTTGTTCTAGTAAACCCATGCTTTACCTTGTAATTCCAATTCTTGCAATTCTATATCATCTATGCTCTGACTCATTATCTTTTATCATTGTTCATCAAAATGATCGATTTATTTAAATGTTTTTCTAAGCTTTACTGTTTTTCAAAGTTATGTTTTTATAAACTGTTAGGAACTCCGTCAAAATGGTTTCTACGGATTCCTAACGATTGGAGAGGCATGAACGAACGAGTAATGCCGATTCCGCCTGTTTGAGTATATTATGGTGTAGTTCTTGTCTGTCCAGTCCAACACCCTTATAGGCCAATGTGTTTCCTCTTTGGAACCCAAGCTATCCTAATGAAAGGATTAATGTCCAGAGGTACTTTGTGTCCGTTATGGGGACTTTATGGGCTGATCACCCGTATTGTCTGTGTGAAATAAAACCTCCAATCAACTTTTAAAATGTTTTAGTTATAAATGATGTGAAATGAAATCGGTTTACCATATGAAATATCATTGATTCTGTTGATAACAATTTATTTAGAAGTTGTTACTTCAATATTCACTTGCTTAGCATTTTTAGCTCACTCTTGTTTTATTCATCTAACCTTTCAGCTAGACTTAAGAATGGTCTACCTACGTCTTATAATTCGAACAAATGTGGCAAGGCGTTCTATTCAAGTTAGATTTCAGAGTCAGCATGGACACTTACAGTATTGGACTGCGCTTCTGATAAGAAGGTATCGTAGTTATAATAATTGTTGTAATTTAGATTCTTGTTTCATACTATAACTTGAGATCGATCCTTGTTGAGGAGTCGTCTGTATAATTAAGTTATACTTAATTGTATTGGTTGTGGCACCAAATCTGGACCCCGGATTTGGGGCGTCACAAGGAAGCTACATTTACGGTTCATTTTCTGAACCTCAAACTTAATTATATATTAGCAACACTTGTAGTGAAACTTAAAAAATTAATGGAAAACAACATAGCATAACATCTTTTATTATCAAAACTGAGTGTAGAAGAGAATTGATTTTCTTTCAGTTATAATCTAACCTATAGCGGTACGGGCAAACACCTCAAACATATGGGTCAGATCCTTTGAAAAACATGGTACAATCCTATTTATTACATTTGCGGAAAGCCATTGTCACCCACTATTGCCTTACTTCAAGCCTGCAATATAAAACAGGAAGCTATTATGCAGGCCAAGTTTGCTCACCTCAAATTTTGTAGATACAGTTGGGAAAAAAAAGTTTTTAAAATAAAAAAAAATCTACCAATTTATATAGTATAATGTAAGAGGTAAAACTAAAGATTTCGTATATTATGATGTAATTGCTAAAACTAAAGGGAGATGTGTGGGTTCTGAGAACATCAGGGTGAGGATGAGAACTATGAGACTCGATAGGAGTGCATATATATTTAAGTATTGGCAATCGCAACAAAAACTTCCACCCTCAACAAATTCCCAACCGAAGCAGAACAACTAAAAGACCAAACCTTTCAATTTTCACCTGGACCTTTGATTTCAAAGACCGCACCTTCCAGTTCCTGCCTAAAATTATGAGTTTCTACATTGATAATAATCCTTAAATTACTAAACAAGGAAATTGTAAAATATCATAGAAAAGCAAATAAGAGACTGTGATGAAGCCACACGAGACTCCTAGGTTCCTACTTTAAATCACTAAATTTAATGCACCTCTTTAATGCACTTAAGCTTTGCTGCCTCGTAGATTGCTGTCAGCTTTTCATGGATAACCAACAGATAAGTTTGGGCTTGATAAAATTGAACACGGATCTGTACAATAGAATTTGATTCCCCGCTAGAAAAAACATGCACGAATGTTTTTGCTTGCTTCTTCCATCTATCCATGCTACAAACACAGATCTAAAAGGTGTAAGAAACTTAAATTACTATAGATCATGTAGAGGCATTAATCATAATGGAGCACCCATATAATATTTTCTACACATGACAAAGATTTTTGGGGGCTTCTCTTTAACATAACTAGAGAAATACCTGACCATCGGGTCCTGTTGATAAAAGGAGCACTTAAAATATAGGAAAAGACCATGCTGATTCCTCTTTTTTGATGACCCTCTAACTTGCTTTTTTACCTATGCAATTTAGAAGATAGCTCGTCAAGGGATATGTATCAAACTATTAGGCATCAGTGATTGTAAAGACCTCATTAACTCTAGAGTCACATATTAGTATTGAAGAGTCCTCAATGCCATCTCCAAGGATTGTTCTCTTGTGGATGGAAGGTAAGAAAAGTTAAATGAGGGGGCCCAAACATCATCATCATCTTCCAAAATAAAGTGTATTGAAAGATATTAGAACATATCGAGCACAGGAGGAGATGAAGTTAAATAATCTTATCTTTGTAGATTATCTAATTAGTTAGAGTCTTGTACTTATCTACCTATACCTAAACTACGGTTGTTAGGTCCAATAAGATTGTAGAAGGGGGGGTTGAATACAATCTATATCATTTTCTCGAAATTTGTTCTTTAAATAAAATTTATCTTAAACAAATTTGTGCGGAATAATATAACACAGATTTCAAGTTGAATATAACAATATATTAACTTGATGGGTGTTACAAAATCAGCGCAAATGATTATCAAGTAATTAATAACTAATTAGAAAATTCGACATGAACTTTTCTAATTTAGTTAATAAAAATCAAGATATCAGGTTGTGAACTAGGAAACTTAATTCGCTAGTAGTACAAGAATCACAAGTAAACAAGTTCCACTGGATAGAATATTACAAATGAGATGAACTTGAATTTACAGAAATTAATTTGTATGTGTTCTTGAGCTTGAGAGAGAGAGATAGGCTGCTGTGTAAGTTTATAATGTTATGTTTGGATGATTCTGATTCTTTTGCAATCTCCTGTCTTTTATAGCACAACCACAGTCATATTGCTTTGTTTCAACTTATATAACAATCAGTTAACAATAATATGACATTCGGTATGACTATCCACTGCAAGTAATATGACAGTCTCTTCCAATATAACTTTCGGTATAACTATCCTTAATACTTGATATGACAGTCTGTTGAACTAGATATGACAATCCATCCCAATATAACTTTCGGTATAACTATCTCTTGAATGAGATATGACTATCCAGTTGAGATAATATGACTGTCCAATCTAACATCTTGATATGAGTATTCACTTGAACTGAATATGACAATCGGTATAACTATCCTTTGATAGTTATATTATCATATTTTTTCAGCTTATAATTAATCAAATGATTTACAAAAATCATTTAAATAACTATTTCTTTTTCATATTAATTCTGATTTAATTAATCTAATAATTACTTTAACAAATATATTAATTCTGATAGAATTAATTTATTTATTTAAATTAATTATTTGATTTAATTAATTAAAGTAGAATTAATACATATCCTTTAATAGTCAATACTTCACTGTGTACCACGTAATTATAATAAGGAACATACACTGGATCGTTGTTGATGCTCGATGTACTGTCTGGTTCATGAACGACTAACTCCAATCTCTGTTCTTCATCTTGACTTTTAAACTGTGGTCTTTTTCTTTTCTTCACTCTCTTCAATCATTCTGTACTGATATTGTTTCTTATCACTTATAGAAATCTTTGTCCTTTAAATGAATCTATGTGTTTCAATGCTACCCTGAGACTTGATCAGACAACTGAATCTTCTTCCAGTGTAAAACATCAAAACTATAGATTGACTTGTTGATTTTTCTTCTGACAGTTATCATCTTCTGAGATTCCTGTGACAGTTGATAATATTTACTTATTACAATCTAGTTTAATTGGATTAGGATCCTCAAACTACAAATAGGCTGAGTCATATGCCTTTCAAACTCCCCCTATTTGTTTGTTAGACAATAACAAGCAAATACCTAGAGGATTCTTCAACTAATCCCAATTAAACAAGTAAAGGATAAAACTTTAAATGCTAAGTAAATGATGGAAAAGTTCTGGTTCATATATAACATTATCCAGATTCAAACAGAAAAGATAAATACAAGATAGATGATCCTCTAGACTGATCATATAAGACAATTATCCTATATTGTTCTATCTAAGCTATAAAGATATCACTTGCAGAGCTGATCTTCATTTATCACTTTCTTCCTCGTTGATTTCTCCTTCTTCTTGTTCATCCAAATCAGGTAGATTCTTGATCAATTCAGAGTCAACAAGTAACTCTCTTCTGGATGATAAACCTGTAGGATAAACTAGTGGTATTCCAAGTTTCTTTCTCAACTCACCTTGATACTTCTTATACTTCTTCATGTTGGTTTGAGCATAGGATCTTATATGATCTGCAGCTTCAATTTTTTCTTGAGTTGAAAAACCATGATATCGAAGAGCATATTCAACATACACCAAATGTCTGTCATGATGTGTATATAATTCCTTTGTCTGAAGATTAACAGTGTGAATAACTTCTCCCTTAAGAATTTTAACTTGTGGAGGGTTATCTATCACTTCAGGACCAGCTCTTTCAGCGAATTCTTGAAATTTTTCATGAAGTAGTATACCTAGCTCAGAAGATGTTCTGACTTTTGGTCTCAGCACCCAAAGCTCTGACAGAGATCTATCATAGAAAAACTGAAGAGATACTTTATGAGATCTAAGCTTATGAAATTCAACAAAGATTAGTAGCTCACCAGTCTTCGGATCAGTTGTAGTAGTTATTCTTACAATTTCTGTCTTCAAAGCTTTTGGGTACATGTCATGTACAGGATTCTTCTTTTTAAATCTTTCAAAAATAGCAAGCAACCGATGATCATCATATTCAGAAGTTTGTGGTGAGTCTATTACTTTTTGAGCACGTTCCCATTTATCACCACTTTTGTACTTGATGTACATCTTCCTTGCTTCTAGCTTTTGAGCATGTTGCTTTTGTAGTGCTTCCTGTTCAGCCTTTTGAAGCCTTTCATTATGAGCTATCCGTTCTAGTGTCTTCTTGAGTCTTTCTTCTCTCATAGACAGATTAGCATCATTCTGTTCAAGTTCTTTATTAGCTTCAAAATTCATTCTTTGTGTTTCAACAGAATCAGGAACTACTGGCTCTTCATCATCCCAAAAATTGAGATCCGGTTCATCAAATTCTTCACCATCATCAGGAAACTGCAAGTTAACAAAAAGATCAAGGTTATCAGGTTCACCTGTATAGTAATAACCTTCTACAGTGTCATCCTCCTGTGCTGCTTGAGCTTGAGTTGATGTTTTCTTCCCCTCCTTATCACTTCTATCTTCATCTTGATTATCACCTTTTTCTTTACACACACTTCCCCCCCTCTAGATTTCTCCCCCTTAGTTGAGGAATCCTCTCTGGTTTTATGGCTTGTACCAGCTCCAGGGCCACTTTCATCACATTCTTCATCACTATTTTCAAAGAATTTCTTATCTTCTGTTGTAGGTGAGTGAGTTCTGCTAATGATATTATATAAGTGTCTCAACCCCTTTGCTTGATGAGCATTTTGCCGTTCAATTTAACTGAGACGATGTTCAGTGGATAAATGATTCTCATTTATGTCATTCTAAAGATCTTCAATTTGATGCGACATAGAAGTTATAATGAGATCTTGAGCCACTATGACATCTCCAAAGTCTACAATTGCTTGTTGTTGAGAGAGTTGGAGTGCATTGATCTTGTTGTTGAAGATAGTTCTCATGTTGTCCATGTCATGCCTTAGGTTTTTATTCTCAGCTTCAGATTGAGCAAGGCTTTGTTTCATTTGATCAAGTTGTGCCATGAGAGATAGAGTGTTTGTGTCATTGTGTGTGCTCACCTCAATAGCTCTATGAGTATCACTCACCTCACGTGCTAGTGTTTCACTCATATTTGAGGTAATCCTTACATCACTCCTCTCATATTCCGGAGCTGCATCCATTGTACCTGCATCAGAAATCACCCTAGCCTCCTCTTGGAAGGTCAGTGGTGGTGTAATGGGAGTTCGCAAATCCCTATCAACCTGTGAGGGTTCTTCTGCCGTAACAATGGCAGGCACTGTAACTTGCTCTCCTTGTATGACAATGTTTTCAGCTTCATTTAAGAAAATGTCTTCCCCCATTGTGAGTAACAGGGGTGTGCTTGAAGAAATGAAGGGGTTTACAGTTGCCTCAGATATAGTTTTACTTTTCTTTTGTAAAGGCAGAGCTGTGGTTTCACTCATGACATCACTACTCGGATTAGATCTTTTGATTGACAATTTCTTTCTGTGATAGTATTTGGAGAATTTAGAATTGGTGTTTGGTGCATTGACCTGGGTTAAAGGTTGTGGATCTACAGCCCCTTGGTCATTTCTCACAAATAATTGACTCTCAGAAAGATATTGAGATTGCGAAGAAGTTGAGTCAAATACCTGATCATCAATAGTTGCAACATCTTCACTCTGAGTGGGTTGATCCACTGGAAGTTGAGGTTCAGGAGCAATTAAGGGTTCAGGATCAGGTTGAGGTTCTGGTGCTGGTTGGTGTTCAGGAGCAATTAAGGGTTCAGGATTAGGTTGAGGTTCTGGTGCTGGTTGGTGTTCAGGAGCAATTAAGGGTTCAGGATCAGGTTGAGGTTCTGGTGCTGGTTGGTGTTCAGGAGCTTGTTCTGCTTCAGGTTCTGGAGCTTGTTCAAGTGCAAGTATCTCAGCAACTGGTTGAGGCATAACATTTGGCAGATTTATGAAAGTAGACATATATGGTGTTATGACCAATGGAACATGCAACAGAGCATGAGAAGTATCCAACCTAGTGTAGAACTTCTTGTTTGCTTTACCAGACCATTGAACTCGATCATTTGGAAAAGGAGCAGGCTGATCCTCAGGCATAAGATGATTAAATATTAATGTCAAAAATCGAGGGTAATGACACTTAACCATTTTACCTTTCCCAAAGTTTTTTCTAGCCTTTTTCACACGATTTAACAATATAAACCAGAGCAAGCTACCAAAGTTGATCCTTCTGTTATGAGCAATTGAGAAACCAATAGACTGTAACATACCTGTGATGACGGTATTGTTACTCTTGGTAGAATTTGCAAAAACCTTTGCGATGATCTCGAAGAAAATGTTCCACCCTTGAACAAGGTTGCTTTTGAGTGGACGTTTAATATCCAGTTGACCTTGATAGTTCAGATGTGTAAAGAATTGGGTCAACTCATCACTTGACGGCGTTTCAGCAAACTGTCCAGAAGGAAGTTTCAGAGCCGCATTGAAGACAGATTCATCCACTGTATATGTCTTATCATTAAAGTTGAAAGAAAACGATCTTCCATCTGAGGCCACCATAGCTGTAGTACACATTAGTTTAAGCGGACCAAATTTCATGGGAATATTTGCAGTTATAGCATGGCTACAGATATTTTGTTCGTTCAGAAATGTTATCCAAGGCTTGAAACGATCCACCGAGCAATCCTCGGGATTAAAATATCCAATAACAATCTCAAAATTATTATAAGTACCAGCCATTCCAAATCAAATATTAACTTTATAGAATCTGCAAAATACAACAATTAAACTAATTAATTCACAAAATTCGAATTAATAAATAATTAAAAATTCAAAAAATTGAATTCTTTACCAAAAATTCTGAAAATTTGAGGCAATGATCTTCATATCAACACAAACACACATATATTTTTAGTTATTGAAAAATCACAACCATTCCTCTTGAATTTTAGATCGAAAATGCGAAAATTTCAAACCCAAAATCACCAAAATTCAACTAAATCTCACATTTAAATCGTAGTTTTGAAGAGAATCAACTGGGTAATCGATTGTTATTCTTAGAAGCGTGATTGCATTATGATTTCAAGACTAAATTTAGGCAGCAATTCGACTCAAAGTCGCGTGTATATGTATGTATCTATATTGTGTTCTCGGTGACTTAACACGCGAGATTAGAGAACAGGATTAATATGACTATCGAATATAACAGTCGGCTTAAATACTCAATCAGTCTTAATATAACTATCGGT
The DNA here is from genome assembly GCA_036435485.1 of Saposhnikovia divaricata. Classification (NCBI taxonomy): domain Eukaryota; kingdom Viridiplantae; phylum Streptophyta; class Magnoliopsida; order Apiales; family Apiaceae; genus Saposhnikovia; species Saposhnikovia divaricata. The sequence goes on along the minus strand of CM071595.1, from coordinate 58,096,044 downwards.
GAATAGTCATACCGATAGTTATATTATTGATAATCCTAATATGACTACGGGTAATATGACTAAATACTAACTACAGTTATATTGGTAAAAGAAATAATATGACTATCTGATATTACTTAAGATATGACTCTGTCAATAGTTATACAGATAGTTATATCATTAATAACCTTTAATAAAACTAACTGATTATTACAATACTTACTAATATAACAATTAAAAATCAAGTATGACAATCAAATGGATTGTTATACCGATTGTTATACTAATAATAGAAATAATATAACCAACTAAAATCTATTATAGCAATCAGTAAAAATAAGAAAAAGAAAAGTAACATTTAATTGAGCTAATATGACAATTGGCTTAATATGACAATTTGTAGATTGTCATACCGATTGTCATATTAATAGTAAAAACAACACTACTACTAACTAGCACTCTAATATTTATAAAAAATTTACAGTTAACATATTCTAATAATAAAGCAATTTAATTATTAAATAATAAACTATAAATAACACACTAATTTACACTAGTATTAACAGACATAATAAAAAATATTAAAACGAGCATAGGTAGTCCTTTTTACGGAATCAATCATTAATAACAAAAGGACAAACACTACAAATCAAATAAAATAAAATACTAAATATTTACATAATTATTTATGGTGAATTAATAAATCTATATATTTTCTAATAAAATAATTTCCATATAGAGAATTATTTAAAAAGAAAATATAATTTATTAAACATAAAAAATAATGAAACTGTTTTTAAAATAATGACATTTTCAAGAAAAATAGATTTCTCATAAATTACAGCTTGTAAAATTCTAGAAAAATATTTTTAAGGAAAATGAATTACTCTAAAATTAAAAGAAGTAATTAGAAATATATAAAGAAGATAATGACAAGGATTTAAGAATAAACAAGCAAAAGTATAAGTTGATAAAATAATTATACAAGTGATTTCAATAACAAATATTAACACATCAATCACTTGTAAATTATTAAACATCAAACCTCAGATATTAACTAGTTTAAATACTAGGACTATTTAACATACCCAATTCACCAACAAGTCTGGTGAATGTGGATTCGTCAAGAGACTTAGTAAAAATATCTGTTGTTTGTTCTTCCGTAGGTACAAAAAGTAACTCCACGGTACCATTCATGACATGCTCTCGAATAAAATGATACATGATGTCAATGTGCTTTGTTCTCGTATGCTGCACAGGATTGTTGGAGATTGCTATGGCACTTGTATTATCACACAAAATAGGAATATTGTTTAATACAAAGCCATAGTCTCTAAGTTGATTCCTAATCCATAAGATATGAGCACAGCAGCTTCCAGCAGCGATGTATTCAGCTTCGGCTGTTGAGTTGGAAACTGTCTGTTGTTTCTTACTGTACCAGGAAACAAGTCTTCCACCTAGAAATTGACAACTCCCAGATGTGCTTTTTCTGTCTACAACACTTCCTGCATAATCTGAATCTGTATATCCAACAAGGTTAAAACCAGAATCTTTAGGGTACCAGATGCCTAAGTTAGGCGTACCCTTAAGATATCTCGGGATTCGTTTAACAGCAATGAGATGAACATCTCTAGGATCCGATTGGAACCTTGCACACAAGCACGTAGCATGCATAATATCAGGTCTACTTGCAGTAAGGTAAAGTAATGAGCCTATCATACCTCTGTAGCTTGTGATATCTACCTTGGCAGAATTTTCACATGCTCCAAATTTGACCACTGTGGATGATGGTGTTCTTGCTGAAGATGAGTCCTCCATTTGATATTTCTTGAGAAGCTCTTTGACATACTTGGATTGACAGATAAATATTCCATCTGTCCTTTGACTTACTTGCAATCCAAGAAAGAACTTCAGCTCACCCATCATGCTCATTTCAAACTTACCCTGCATTAACTTATCAAATTTCTTGCAGAGAAGATCATTAGTAGACCCGAATATTATATCATCCACATAGATTTGGACTAATATTGTATCATTATTATGTTTCTTTGTGAAGAGAGTTTTGTCTATGACACCTCTAGTAAATTCATTGTCAAGTAAAAATTCAAAGAGAGTGTCATACCATTTCCTTGGTGCTTGCTTAAGACCATAAATAGCCTTGAAGAGAAAGTAGACATAATCCAATAGATCTGGATCTTCAAAACCAGGTGGCTGTTCTACATATACCTCTTCATCCAGCTTACCATTCAGAAAGGCACTCTTGACATCAATTTGATAAACGTTAAAGTTAGAAAAGGCTGCGAATGCCAAGAATATCCTAATGGCTTCAAGTCTAGCCACTGGAGCATAGGTCTCATCATAGTCAATGCCTTCCGATTGTGAGTAACCTTTTGCTACCAGTCTTGCTTTATTTCTTGTTACTGTGCCATCTTCATCAAGTTTGTTTCTGAATACCCACCTAGTACCAACCACTGTTCTATTTGTAGGTCTGGGTACCAGCTTCCATACTTCTTGTTGTTTAAATTGATTTAGTTTATCTTGCATAGCAATCACCCAATCAGGATCTGAAAGAGCTTCTTCAGTTTTATTAGGTTCCATTTCAGATAGAAACCCTGAATAATTACACTGATTTTGCAAAGCTCTTCTAGTCTTTACACCAACATCTGGATCACCAATGATTAACTCAAAAGGATGAGCTCTATTCCAAACAGTCTGTCTGGGAAGATTTAGTCTTGATGATTCGCCTTGTTCTTCATTGTGATGTTGAGTATGACTAGTAGATCCTTCATTAACTCCCCCTGAGTTGTTGCCAGGATGATTAGATGAGTGTTCAGAAGTATGAGTGGTATTTTCAATATTATCATAATTTTCACCACCATTATTCTGATTAGTCTCATCATTGACATTGTTGTCATTAGCATCAGCAAAAACATCAGGTGGACTATCACCATCTGAATCTAGATCTGTCATATCTTCAAAAGATAGCTTTTCTAATGAATCTTCTGTTTGGATACTATGGAGTTTAGTGTCATCAAATGTTACATTGACACTTTCCATCATCTTCTGATGTTCAATCACATACACCTTATAAGCTCTTCTTTCATAACCAACAAAAATTGCTTCATGTGCTTTGGCTTCAAATTTTCCACCTTGATCGTCTCCTTCTTTAAGTACAAAGCATTTTGCTCCAAATACATGAAAGTATTTGAGTGTTGGTTTTTTTTCATTCATGGCTTCATAGGGTGTTTTCATCAAGTCTTTGTTGATAAGAGTTCGATTCTGAGTATAGCAAGCAGTGTTGACAGCTTCAGCCCAAAAGTACAATGGAAACCTTGATTCACTTAACATAGTACGTGCAGCTTCAATCAAGGTTCTATTCTTTCTTTCAACTACCCCATTTTGCTGAGGAGTTCTTGGAGCTGAGTATTGTCTGGTTATACCCTTTTCAGTACAAAAGTCATTCAGAACTGCTTTCTTGAATTCAGTTCCATTGTCTGACCTTATAGCCCTCACTGGATACTTGGAATCCAGCTCAATTAACTTGATGTGATCAATCACCAGTTGTGGAGTCTCATCTTTAGAATTCAGGAACAAGACCCATGTGTACTTTGAAAAATCATCAACAATCACAAGAGCATATCTTTTCTTTGACATAGACATCACATTCACTGGACCAAATAGATACATGTGAAGTAACTGTAAAGGATCAGTTATTGAAGATATATCAGTGCTCCTGTGAGTTGCCCTTTTTAGTTTGCCTTTTTGACAGGCATCACATAGTCCTTCCTGTGTGAATTCCATAGAGGGTAAACCTCTCACAATTTCCCTCTTAACCAAATAATTCATTGTTTTGAAATTCAGGTGAGAAAGTTTCTTGTGCCATAGCCAGCTTTCATTTATGGATGCTTTAGAATAGAAGCAATTGATTTCTTCAGTGCTTCCAGTATTCATGTTAGCTACATACAAGTTTCCTTTTCTGACTCCCGTCAGTGATGGTTGTTCAATTCTTTTGTGTGAAATCAGACAATTCTTTTTGTTAAAGTAGACCTCAAATCCTTTGTCACAGAATTGACTGATACTGAGCAAATTATGCTCAAGTCCTTTTACAAAGGACACTTCTTCTATGATAACATTTCCAGCTTCAAGTCTGCCATATCCATCAGTTCTACCTTTGCTGTTATCTCCAAAGGTAACTACTGGGCCGGCTTTCTCCACCACATTTACCAGCAGGGTTCTGTCTCCAGTCATATGCCTTGAACATCCGTTATCCAAGATCCAGGTTACTCGTTCAACCTGTTCAACACCCTGCAATGACAAACGGATAAAACCTTCTTCGGAACCCAAATTTGATTGGGTCCTGCGGATTTAAAGTATTGACCTTTATCAGGCAAAACAACATTTTTAATTTTAACATCTTTAATCAATAAACATTTAACCTTATAAACAGATTTGAAAATCTTTTGTTTTATCTTGGGTATCCATGTTTTTTTAGCAGCAATAACACTTGTGTCATTGACTGGACATTTGACCTGGTAAACATTCTTAGTAACCCTTTGTTTTGTCTTAGGTACAAATGTCTCAACCAATTGTTGCGAAAGAAATGAAATGGAATTATCAACGGGTTGCCAATCCGTTAGCGATTATCGACGGACAGGTATTCGTTGGCAACTTTCGTTGGTAAATTTGGGATTTCTTGTAGTGTCTGAAAAATGGAAGTACATGAGATGCAGTGAAATCAAGTAATTAACCGTAACATACCTGAAGAAACAGTTTTTAAAAAGGAAATTCCTAACAACATTGCTATTGCTGATTGGTGGAGGGAGATTTCACAGAGCAACTAACGTACCGCAAGCACAGGAGGAGAGGAAGTTAAATAATCTTATCTTTGTAAATTATTTAATTAGTTATAGTCTTTTACTTATCTACCTATACCTAAACTACAGTAAATAATCTACATGCATAAGATGTACTCATTTAAAAAACCCATCATTTTAAATGAAATCCGGGTATCCAAACATATGTATTTTCATTTTTTTAGTGTTTTCCTTTTGCTAAATTTGGTAATTGTTTCAGAAAATTTTTTAGTTTGTAGTTTTCTTCACATTACAAGTTACAACCGAACATGTTCCACTGTATTTACATATTGTTGTTATGATGTTATTATGTACTTAGTGTTCATTTTTTCAGAGGCATAATTTTTCGTTTTTCTAGTGCCCGTAAGTTGTTTAACGTTTAACTAATGACTTGAGTTTTCATGACATTCTCTCTTTTGCAGTGCTGTCTCACTTTTTCGAGTATTTTGAGAGGATGGATGGAAAAGGACTTGTTGCCAAGTTCTTGGATGGAAATTTTATGAAAACAGCCAATAAGGGAGCAGCTAGTAATCAGGTTTTCCAACCAATTGTTGCGAAAGAAATGAAAAGGAATTATCAACGGGTTACCAATCCGTTAGCGATTATCAATGGACAGGTATTCGTTGGCAACTTTCGTTAGTAAATTTGGTATTTCTTGTAGTGTCTGAAAAATGGAAGTACATGAGATGTAGTGAAATCAAGTAATTAACCGTAATATAACTGGAGAAACAGTTTTTAAAAAGGAAATTCCTAACAACATTGCTATTGCTGATTGGTGGAGGGAGATTTCACAGAGCAACTAACGCACCGCAAGCACAGGAGGAGATGAAGTTAAATAATCTTATCTTTGTAAATTATCTAATTAGTTAGAGTCTTGTACTTATCTACCTAAACCTAAACTACATTAAATAATCTACATGCATCAGATGTACTCATTTAAAAAAACCCATCATTTTAAATGAAATCCTGGTATCCAAACACATGTATTTTCATTTTTTTAGTGTTCTCGTTTGGCTATATTTGGTAATTGTTTCAGAAAATTTTTCAGTTTGTATTTTTCTTCACATTACAAGTTACAACCGAACATGTTCCACTGTATTTACATATTGTTGTTATGATGTTATTATGTACTTTGTGTTCATTTTTTCAAAGGCATGTTTTTTGGTTTTTCTAATGCCTGTAAGTTGTTTAACGTTTAACTAATGACTTGAGTTTTCATGGTATTCTCTCTTTTGCAGTGTTGTCTCACTTTTTTGAGTATTTTGAGAGGATGGATGGATAAGGACTTGTTGCCAAGTTCTTGGATGGAAATTTTATGAAAATAGCCAATAAGGGAGCTGCTAGTGATCAGGTTTCCCAACCAATTATTACGAAAGAAATGAAAAGGAATTATCAATGGGTTACCAATCCGTTAGCGATTATCAATGGACAGGTATTCGTTGGCAACTTTCGTTGGTAAATTTGGTATTTCTTGTAGTGTCTGAAAAATGGAAGTACATGAGATGCAGTGAAATCAAGTAATTAACCGTAATATAGCTGGAGAAACATTTTTTAAAAAGGAAATTCCTAACAACATTGCTATTGCTGATTGGTGGAGGGAGATTTCACAGAGCAACTAACATACCGCAAGCACAGGAGGAGATGAAGTTAAATAATTTTATCTTTGTAAATTATCTAATTTGTTAGAGTCTTGTACTTATCTACCTAAACCTAAACTACTGTAAATAATCTACATACATCAGATGTACTCATTTAAAAAACCCATCATTTTAAATGAAATTCTGGTATCCAAACATATGTATTTTCATTTTTTATGTGTTCTCGTTTTGCTATATTTGGTAATTGTTTCAAAAAAAAATTCAATTTGTAGTTTTCTTCACATTACAAGTTACAACCGAACATGTTCCACTGTATTTACATATTGTTGTTATGATGTTATTATGTACTTAGTGTTCATTTTGTCAGAGGCATGTTTTTTCGTTTTTCTAGTGTCTGTAAGTTGTTTAACGTTTAACTAATGACTCGAGTTTTCATTGTCTTCTATCTTTTGTAGTGGTGTCTCACTTTTTCGAGTATTTTGAAAGGATGGATGGATAAGGACTTGTTGCCAAGTTCTTGGATGGAAATTTTATGAAAATAGCCAATAAGGGAGCAGCTAGTGATCAGGTTTCCCAACCAATTGTTGCGAAAGAAATGAAAAGGAATTATCAACGGGTTACCAATCCGTTAGTGATTATCAATGGACAGGTATTCGTTGGCAACTTTCGTTGGTAAATTTGGTATTTCTTGTAGTGTCTGAAAAATGGAAGTACATGAGATGCAGTGAAATCAAGTAATTAACCGTAATATAAATGGAGAAACAGTTTTGAAAAAGGAAATTCCTAACAACATTGCGATTGCTGATTGGTGGAGGGAGATTTCACAGAGCAACTAACGTACCGCAAGCATAGGAGGAGATGAAGTTAAATAATTTTATCTTTGTAAATTATCTAATTTGTTAGAGTCTTGTACTTATCTACCTAAACCTAAACTACTGTAAATAATCTACATACATCAGATGTACTCATTTAAAAAACCCATCATTTTAAATGAAATTTTGGTATTCAAACATATGTATTTTCATTTTTTATGTGTTCTCGTTTTGCTATATTTGGTAATTGTTTCAGAAAATTTTTCAGTTTGTAGTTTTCTTCACATTACAAGTTACAACCGAACATGTTCCACTATATTTACATATTGTTGTTATGATGTTATTATGTACTTAGTGTTCATTTTGTCAGAGGCATGTTTTTTCATTTTTCTAGTACCTGTAAGTTGTTTAACGTTTAACTAATGACTCGAGTTTTCATGGTTTTCTCTCTTTTGTAGTGCTGTCTCACTTTTTCGAGTATTTTGAGAGGATGGAGGGATAAGGACTTGTTGGCAAGTTCTTGGATGGAAATTTTATGAAAACAGCCAATAAGGGAGCAGCTAGTGATCAGGTTTCCCAACCAATTGTTGCGAAAGAAATGAAAAGGAATTATCAACGGGTTACCAATCCGTTAGCCATTATCAACGGATAGGTTTTCATTGGCAACTTTCATTGGTAAATTTGGGATTTCTTGTAGTGTCTGAAAAATGGAAGTACAGGAGATGCAGTGAAATCAAGTAATTAACCGTAATATAGCTGGAGAAACAGTTTTTAAAAAAGAAATTCCTAACAACATTGCTATTGCTGATTGGTGGAGGGAGATTTAACAGAGCAACTAATCGTACCGCAAGCACAGGAGGAGATGAAGTTAAATAATTTTATCTTTGTAAATTATCTAATTAGTTAAAGTCTTTTACTTATCTACCTATACCTAAACTACAGTAAATAATCTACATGCATCAGATGTACTCATTTAAAAAACCCATCATTTTAAATTAAATCCCGGTATCCAAACATAGGTATTTTCATTTTTTTTAGTGTTCTCGTTTTGCTATATTTGGTAATTGTTTCAGAAAATTTTTCAGTTTGTAGTTTTCTTCACATTTCAAGTTACAACCGAACATGTTCCACTGTATTTACATATTGTTGTTATGATGTTATTATGTACTTAGTGTTCATTTTTTCAGAGGCATGTTTTTTCGTTTTTCTAGTGCCTGTAAGTTGTTTAACGTTTAACTAATGACTTGAGTTTTCATGGTATTCTCTCTTTTGCATTGCTGTCTCACTTTTTCGAGTATTTTGAGAGGATGGATAGATAAGGACTTGTTGCCAAGTTCTTGGATGGAAATTTTATTAAAACAGCCAATAAGGGAGCAGCTAGTGATCAGGTTTCCCAACCAATTGTTGCAAAATAAATGAAATTGAATTATCAACGGGTTGCCAATCCGTTAACGATTATCGACGGACAGGTATTCGTTGGCAACTTTCGTTGGTAAATTTGGGATTTCTTGTAGTGTCTGAAAAATGGAAGTACATGAGATGCAGTGAAATCAAGTAATTAACCGTAATATAACTGGAGAAACAGTTTTTAAAAAGGAAATTCCTAACAACATTGCTATTGGTGATTGGTGGAGGGAGATTTCACAGAGCAACTAATCGTACCGCAAACACAGGAGGAGATGGAGTTAAATAATCTTATCTTTGTAAATTATCTAATTAGTTAGAGTCTTGTACTTATCTACCTATACCTAAACTACAGTAAATAATCTACATGCATCAGATGTACTCACTTAAAAAACCCATCATTTTAAATGAAATCCTGGTATCCAAACATTTGTATTTTCATTTTTTTTAGTTTTCTCGTTTTGCTATATTTGGTAATTGTTTCAGAAAATTTTTCAGTTTGTAGTTTTCTTCACATTACAAGTTACAACCGAACATGTTCCACTGTATTTACATATTGTGGTTATGATGTTATTATGTACTTAGTGTTCATTTTTTCAAAGGCATGTTTTTTCATTTATCTAGTGCCTGTAAGTTGTTTAACGTTTAACTAATGACTTGAGTTTTCATGGTATTCTCTCTTTTTGCAGTTATGTCTCACTTTTTCGAGTATTTTGAGAGGATGGATGGATAAGGACTTGTTGCCAAGTTCTTGGATGGAAATTTTATGAAAACAGCCAATAAGGGAGCAGCTAGTGATCAGGTTTCCCAACCAATTGTTGCGAAAGAAATGAAAAGGAAGTTTGAGCCCTTCGTGGATACTAATGAGGAGGACAATCAGCCACCTGCTTGGGCTAGTACGGCTAAGCCCGCGTCATCCAGTGCCTCCTCTTCTTCAACTACTGGTGCCGCTGCCACAAAAGCTGGGGTGACTGGATCTGGTAAGTTGCACCCCCAACTAATCCTTTCATGACATTTTTTTTCTCATTTCAGGATGTTTATAAGCTTTATAGTTACACACTTATACTCACAAGGTGTTTTTTAAAATGTGATATATTCGTCTATTATTGAAGAATGAGATATGGAGTTGTTGAAGTTCTTAAGTGACTGAATCCTGCCAAACATTTCTCTCTTTATGTAGGATTATTTTATCGAGTCATAGATTATTAGCTTCAAAAGTTTCTTTGTAGTGCCTGTTAATGTTTTTCTGGTATAGAAATGCTGGAGAATGTTTTTATAGAGGCGTATACGGTCTTTGTTTGACAGAAAGGAGCTCGATGGGTTTCAACATTAATCAGAAATATATTCATGAATGTCAAATTTCGTGATGAGGTTTTTATTGAACTAACGTAATAGCCGTGCAAGGCACGGGCCTATTTTTTAGACCAATAATATTATCGAGTATGATGGGTCAGGTCCCGTGATGAACGGTTGATGGTGTAGCTGTAAATTGGAGAAAGTAAATTGAGAATGTTTGTTGTTGCATAATGAGAGTCAATGGTTGCATATTAACAGGATTGCAAGTGTCCAAAATGTTGCGTCGTTGTCAACATACTCAATGGATGGAGTAATAAACACATCTTTGTGTTCACCTTAGTTAGGAGGGGGGAAATACGTAGAGACTGCAAGGAGCGCATGACGAAACAAATTTATGCGTTTGGTAAGAGGCAAATATTCCATTTTCGTAGTTAAAAAGTATTATTTGTAGTAGCACATATGAATGCAGAGATCCTTATGAATTGAAGAACACATGTTGATTTTTTTTAGTCTATAATTATTATGAAGGAGTATTTATTTTTGAAGGATTGGAATATGTTGAAGATGAATAAGTTGTGTTGCTTAAAAAAATACAAAATCCTATAGGAAATAGGGAAGGGATGCAAATAAGATCCTGACAGATAAAGTAAAGGAGAAAAATGGTTAGTCATCAAGCAAGAAATTAAATTAGAGGTTTTTTTAATGTCAAAGACGGTGATTTGTATATTAATGAGGTTACAAGTTAGCCATGACCTTGTAACTGCATTATGTGAAATGGAGAGTTGAAGCCATGTTGGTTGTCCCTTACAAAGTGGACGTTTTCACCTGGCGTTTTCCTAATGAAGTAGGAGTAGGGGAGTTATTATACTTTGCAGGAGATCACAACTACCACCATACATATAGGAAATGGAGTTCCGACCAAAACCAAATTTATTCATGACCACCATAAGAACGAATTAAAATCTAGGATTTCCCAAATATTTTACATAAAGTAAATCACTTATGTAAATGCCAAGAATGCGCAAGTTAAGGTGGTAAAATTGCAAATGTAGAAGAACGATAAACGTTTCCAAAAGTAAGAGAAACCGGGCGCATAAACTCATAAAGAGAAAAAAATTAACAAAGGGAAGTTCGTTGCATCTATATCCGGATAGACAGTAACACAAAAGCTATCATCATGGTGCTAGTTACATTTTATGTTACATCTTCTTCCACATGTTTAGAAATACTCCTGTTTGTTTTCATTTTCCGCATTTCCATCAATCAGTCCATATATAAATAATATTCATACTCAGTGGTTTTCCAATATTTAATCAAATACCCCATTGAATAGACATAAAGCACTGTTGTTCCCACATTTTTCATCGACATTTTCATTAAGACGCATACATAGTTACAATTCCATATATTTACCACATTTTTGCAAATGAACGAAGTTGAACCTAAATAAAGATAACTGCTATATTCTTAATTGGTTTTCCCATATTCCTGCAAGCAGTTTGTAATAATATGAACATTTAAGTGTAAAAATTCTCGAAAACTTATGATGTTTAGAAGTTGCACAGGAAATGCAGAGTTGTGTAGAAGTTGCATTGAATCTGATGCATTCCATTTGTGGGTGCTCACCTAGTGTTGGCAGCCTCTCAAATTGGTGTATTGGTTGAGCTTTGTGATGAGAATGTCCCCTGCTGCATTGGAGTCGGTCATTGGGATCAACTATAGCTCAAAAGTGCAACAGCTCCCTTTGATTCTGTGGAGACACCCCAGAGCTACTCCAACCTGTATTCAGTTGAATTATTGTTTACAGGTGGTTGAAATTGTGTTGACGAAGTACTTTAGTTTTTTGCCGATGGTGTTATAAATTTCCTTACATCTTTGTAATATGGCATGAACTGATTAAGTTGGAAGCCTAATAATTGTTTGAGCTCTCTTCCCCGAATGGACATTGTAGTAGTACAAGTTCCGTCCTTGACAAGTAATGGTATGCCCACAAAGACGCTTCAATATTCTCCGCTCCTCCCCCATCTCTTTAGTCAAAAAAAATTTAGGCCGCCCTCTCTTCCTTGATGTTTGCTCCATCGAAGAAAGGCACTACAAACTGAACTTCTGTAAAATTAACGATTCATGTGAGTTTTTCCCCTATTTTTTATAAATATAAGTAGTGGATAAATAATTTAGACAGGGTTTGATAAAGGCACAAATTATATTTTCAAAAACACAGACACGCCTTTACAGCACATCAAATAAACTTGACCATGTACAGTGGTCACACAATAAATCCGAAAAAAATAAATGCTAGAATCAGTGTACAGGTTGTATTAGGATAATGCTCTAGAGCATAGGTGTTACATGATTGCTTATCGTCAACAGTATACAAATTGCTTTTCTCAAGAAAACCTTATTGGAGAGGGAAAGCTGGAAAGTGTTTACAGAGCACAATTTCCTACTGGGAAGGCATAATTGTTTAAATAAATCGATGGCTTCCCACTATAAACATAGAAAATAACTACTTACAAATCATTCAAGTTGATTAACCACTAAATACCGATAACATATAAGTAGGACTAAATCATCACAAAAATCGATAAATGAGGCAGTATATGACATAAAATATCCTTAAATTACTTGTGTATCAAATACCTTTCCTTTCATAAACACATGATAATTATATATTTTGAGATGTTGATTGGTGGTTTCGGTCGACATTATAATTTTTAAAATGAGTTATTATTTATTTGTAAAACGAATTCCAGAATAACTTTAGTTCAGGACTCAAGAGTAGCAGAGGGTACGTAACTACACAATAAGGATAGTTAGGGATGTATATCCTCTTAAGACCCTCCCCCACCCCCAATCCCCTTCCTAAGTAATCATAAAAAAGAAAAATATTAATTAATATACATATCATATAGCTTGTACATATAAATGGGATTTTCAGATTCAAACTTGAGCTACTTGGCGCCTCTTAACGTCTTACTCAGAATACATTATGTCTTAATATTTACATTATTTTTCATATTATAGGATGTGGAGTTCTCATAATACATTATGTCTCAATCTTTACATTATTTTTAATATTATAGGATGTGAAGTTCTGTGTTTTCTGTCACCAAGAGTGAGTTCATCTGTATAATAAAATTCATTGACACATGTTTATGTTGTTAAAACCATCCATAGATACTTGTTATCAACAAGTTGGGCAAAAGGGCTTCCAGTCAGCTGAATGATGATAATTTTGTTGACATGGTAAACAATATTGATAAAATTCGACATGCTAATGTTGTTGACCTAATGCGTCACTTGCAGCTGCAAGAGCTTTAGAGTACGAAATGCTTAATCTAGAATGTTACCCGATAGTCCACGCTCCACCAGTCATAAATGCAATAACTGTAAAATATTTAAAAGATTTTCATGTTCCAGTAATCTAGAAAGGAGTTGGTAAATGACGGAACTATAATATGCTAAAAACTTAAGAAGATAACAGCTCAGAAGCATCAGTGAAAATATATTTACCTGAATTGTGCACATCTTATTAACAAAGGAACTTAATACCTACTTTATAGTTCCATGGATAGACATATTGTGTAACTTTATAATATAGATGCTAATTGAACTGATAGAAAAGGAGAACAATGCAAGTACAGAAATTGAAGACCAAGCCACAGATCAGTTGTCTTTAAATAATACACTAAAGTCATAGAAGATAGTACAAAAGCTCCGGATACGAAGTAGCTAGACTATTTTTACTTTCTGTTCAGACTCTCATATAACATATTTGCAATAAAAGGCCTCCCAGGGATGGAAAATGATTTCTAAGCGATTACGGACCAACTATTGAGGTGTTGTTCCACAAAGATTATGTTTGTAAGGGTCATAATCCTTGGGTTGCCTAGAATTTACACTTAGATTATCATACTTATTTACCGATCAAAATAATTATATGGATTATAGTGATCACTTAGAAGTTCATTTTGGGGGGATTGCAGAAAGTTCCTAGCATAGTTTCTAGATTGCCCACAACTCATTTATTGGTGTTCCATACAGAAGAGGGTCTTATAAAAAATTTAAAGTTGAGGTATGATCATAATTAATCATAAAAGATCCATTTTAGAAAACCTAAAATCCTACCTCAGCATCAAAGGTTTGACATCAAAGGTTTGACATCAGAGGTCAGAACACATGACCAACAAAACAACACACACCGCAACGTAGATGACAATTAGGGAAAACAAAACGTAGTAGTAAACAATCGAGTTAGAATAGCACGGCTAGGTAATATATTTGAACAATATTTGAACAATGCATATACCAGAAAGAGTTTTCGGTATAAGGAAGAGTCTAGCCCAAGTTCCTTAGTTATCATAAAGCGCATTATATAAACATGGCCGTACTCAATAAGGAGTGATGATTATTATCCCGATACAAGAATGTAATTTACGTTTTTTAGCTATTATATATAGATTGAGGTGTGCCACTAAGAAATGCACAGTAGCAGACATCTAATGAAATATATTCAACCAAAATAAAACTTGAAGAGAAGTGAATTTGTTGGAATGAAACAGCAGGATGCACATTGAAATGTATTGATATCACTTTTCCTAACATGCTTGCGCCTTTCGTATATTTGTTATTCCAGTGTTTGCTCAACCTTTTTTTTCATGGAAGCTTTTATAACTACAAGAAGCGGTCACTAATTTTTGTGATTTCATTAATTTGCTATAATGAAATTAGAAATGTGATGAGTTAAAGCGGTGAGGTGTGTAGTAAGGAATGTGTTAGCAATACTTACCAACCTTCCTTTTCCGCGCAAGCTTTGACAATCCAATTATTGCCTTGATAACATACTTTCTCTTGGTTCCCGAGAAAGACTCTTACTAGCCAGTATTAATAGTAAAATTAGGTTCATTATCTTCCATTTGTCTCCAGTTATGTAAATTAGAAACCATAAGGCTTTGCTTAAAATAATAGATGAAGTGTTTTAGAGACTTACACCTGTTGTACATATGTATGTGCTTTTGCATAACTGATAACCAAATTTTTACTTATGCCTCTAAATCAGCAACAATCATTCATGAACCAATTGTCAGCCAACTCTGGCAAATTTGTTTGGTGGCAGGCTCTTAAACCTCATGCAATAATAAAAATATGAAAAAGAAGAGGCATAATTTTAAAACTGCATTCAAATCTTAAACAAAAGCTCCCTATAATCATCATGAAGTCCAAAATAACCTTAATCTGGTTCAATCATGGACTTGGATTTACAATAAATCGAAGAACCCATACCATCAGATTAGCTGGCGAGGTCTTTAAACATTTACCGAGTATACAATTTCCAAAAGCTAATTCATTTTTTATATCTAATAAAAATTCCTTAAAATTTAAAGTACTAACATTTGAGAAGCCTATTTATTTTTGCATTGTTCATACTTAAGATATTCATAGTCTTTACCTAGGGGCACAAAATGGAACTTGCCACCTTGCACAAAAACCTAAACTACACTCGGATAAAAAATTATGAAGACTAACGAACTGAGGTCTCGCTCATCCGGCCAGAAACATATAGCATTAAATCAAAATTAGCAATATCTACATATTTTCATATCTTCTACATTTACATACACATATATACATGGTAGTGCATGAATGCCCACAAGCCCAGTAAAAAGCTACTTGTTATAGACAAAATTTCACTCGGGCAATTTTAGGATAATTCGGGTCAATTGTAATCAATTTGGGAATAAATCAAGGTCACGCCAATCATGAACACATGGGTACATCTTGTTCAACCCGCAACGGACTACATCTAAGGATTTAAATACTCGATAACCAGAAAGGTCAAAGAAGTTACGATAATTAACCATACTAATTCAAGTTTATAATATTAATCTATAGCTAGTCTTCGTCCAAGTTCTAATGTCACTGTTTTTTTGTTTTACCTATCGAAGCAAGTAATTTCCCTCAAATGGTACACAAACCTAGTTCCAGCCGTTAATCCTAGTAAATCTTAATATCACAAAATAGTTTATCAGTTCTCTCTCACAAGATTTAAATTTATCCACTCTTCTGTTTCTGTCCTCTAGTTTAATGTAAGAAAAACTGCTATTTACCATATTACACTTCTAGATACATTTCACCAGCCATCTATAACTTTGGTCCATCTTATACTTACAAAAAAAAGGAAAATAATATAATCTTGAGTGATTAGATATTACACAAGCAATTAGGTCTCAGTATTTGTTTGTACAAGTTAAACAATGCCAAATACACCTCATGTCTTAGAAAACTGATGATTCCATTGACAAATATATCATTTTCACACATATATAGTGTTCTTTCCAGAAAATGCTTTCTTTCCCGGATCTGATACAGAATGGTTCTATATTTTCTTTTGACAGATTAAATACCTTGTATCGACATTAGGAGAACTTGAGCATTCCGCCAATAAAGAAACACTGCTTTTACCATCCATTGCATCAAGATCTATAAGTGTTGCAACCAGCAATTCAAGCTGCTCAGATAAAAATAAAATGTAAATGAACAAGCCTTGCAGCTGTAACCGCATTAGTATATCCAGGAGTTATTTGTTGCTTAATTCAAACCTTTTCTGGAACAGAGTAGTCAACTCCATCAGCTTTAGAGAGTCCAGATGCATTATCCCTATAAGCTTCCTGAACATCACAATATATGTTTCCATATCTTCTAATTTCAGAATATTAGACTATAAGTTGCAAGCTCAGTGGAGAAGATTTCAAAAGAATACCTGAATAGCAGTAATTCGATCAGCATACACCTCCCCTGGAAAGAAGTCCAGGCTAATACCATTTTTTTAAAGTGTTATACGTCTTGCCATCTCATTAGCAGATAGGGAACCCTTACTCCTATGAAGAGGTCTGACATCAATAAGACAGAATCAAGCCTTTTAAGACCCGGGTATATTACGAGAATAAAACGAATGTACAATCAAAAGAGGAACACACAACGTGTACATCTTGCTCACTATCATATCATGGATGTCTTTTATAAACTGTAAAACCACAAACAACGGGTAAGTCTTGAGGATATAAGACAGTAATGCCATTTTTCACATATGTGAAGTGAGATAATGGTAGCAGAAACCAACTCTAGAGAAAAGGGTATTAGCTTTGTCTTCATAATTTAGCAATACAGAGTACTACCGAGTATACCTCCAAAGCCATAACCGCATCGTCTCTTGCACGCTGCTTGGCAATCAAGTCAGCACGTCACAGATCAGCCTGAGGATGGGCAATAAGGCTGTCAAAACAAGTTATATTATCTAATCAAAAAGCTGTTGTTTTGTCATATATTTTATGAGTATGAGAGATTCATGTAAGCATCATATATTGTTTTAGTAACAGCAACAGAGGAAACATTTGGTCTGGGAAATAAAAGAGAGACAAACAGGTCCCATTTAGTTTGAAAGATAATGTTTAGAATCGAGATTGGGTCGGGCCTTCAGGACTCAAATAATGGAATGTAAATTTTCTAAACTAAATGCAAGTAAAATATAAATAATATAAGAAAGAAGCAAACTAAAATAAAAAAAGTTTCGAAATTGGCAAAAAAAGAGAATGAAAATAATAAGGAGGTTAGAAATTTTGTACAAATCAGTAAAAACGTAAACTTGACATCGTCATTCACTAGTGTTGGGAGAGAGGATCAATTTAAGCATTCTTCAAAGACAAAATAATGAAGCACTGAGATATCATGTACAACAGTAAACAGGATATACACTAAAGTAAACTACCAAATACACAATACTGATGATGTCCACTGTACACAAATGACATCAGGTGGAAGAAACTATCTACGTTAAACTTTAAAACAATCACCTCAAAGGATCTCAAAGCACAATCCGGACAACCACTATCCATATGAAACAAAAAACAAACCAATCACTGATGAGGTTCCTGTAATTAATTTTCCCAGTGCCATTATATGTAATCGGGGTGATGGGGTCTGTATATAATATATTAGTTTGCAAGGCAGTACTTCATTATAAATTTTCTAATATCCATGACCGGCATGAAAATTCCATGTCTCCATTGCCAATTTGCAGTGGATATATATTTGGTCACCTGTCACCTATTGAGATTTTAGCTTCTTTTACAAATTTTAATGCGATTACAACACTGATGTCAATTCCACACAAATGAGATTAGGGAAAATATGTCGTTTACATTAAATGTTAGAGAAACAAAAATTCCCTAGACATGCTATATGACATCCAAGCCTTTCCTACACAACAGATCCTTTCTTAAAGATCAAATCCTTCCTATCATATTGACAGGAGTTGTCATAGTCCAGGACCATTTACTCTACAAAAATTGTATTTTTATCCCTACAAAAAAATGAATACAATTGCTTCAGTGCCATAAATGCAGAAAGTTAACAACAAGAATAAAATCACTGCACATCACAAGCCCTTACCAATCTCATATTCCATCAGTCATTTACGATTTTATTCCTATTTTCGGTTTAGCATCTATGTATAGCTTATTGAATCACTTACTTGAACATTGAAACCAGAGGTACAAAGTTGTGGTTAATTCTTTATTTTATTACCTTATCACTTGGCCAAAGAACTAATTATGTTCACACATGATCAACAAAACAACACACACCAAAACGTAGATGACAATTAAGGAAAACAAAACGTACCAGTAAACAATCGGGCAAGAATAGCACGACTATATAAGATCACAGTCCATACAATCACATCCCCATTATTTTCCCCTTCAATTCCTATGTTCCCGACCACAATTAAAGCAGGAGGATTGTAGTTGGGCGGGCAACCAAACACGCATGATCGATAAATTAAAGAAGAAGCTTAGATTTTAGGTTTAGGCATCTGCTAGTCTGCTCGGAACAATTTTATGATTGAATTGGATAATAAACTGATGACAATTTGTAGTAGAATAAAATGGGGCCGAGCATTTTTATTATTTTCAGAAAGATAAAATTATTTAAGTAATTTTATTGGTAATTAACGGGAACTTTTTATCCTGTGTAGCACTATAAGATATAATTATAGATAGATAGATAATAATTAAATAATGATCAAACCGACCCGATCATTTGTGACGACCGAATGTAATTGTGGCACTCCCCCTCTTCTCCTCTTCAACTACCCCAACATAACAAACCTCCTCCTGTACCCCCAAATCTCCATTTCCGCATATACATACAACGCCATTACACATATATCTCTTCACTCCAATGTTACCAGCAATAGATGATGCCAACTCCTCATCAGAAACCGACTCAATTGACCAAAACCCTAACCCTACCACTTCAATTGACCAATCTCTCGACGCTATTGAAGGTCAATTAACCTCTATTTCACTCAATCACCACCACTCTAAACCCCTAATTCCCCCTCCTCATCCCCAAAATATCAATACATTGCCTTCCGATTCGCGTTCGGAACTCGAAGAAGTAGTAGTAGCTGAAAACATGGAAAACATCGATACATTAGCTTCCCATTCACATTTGGAATTCGAAGAAGTAGCTGAAAATCCCCAAAATATCGATGCATTACCTTCCGATTCACATTCGCAACTCGAACAAGTAGCAGTAGCTGAAAATCCAGAAAATATCGGTACATTACCGTCGGATTCACATTCGCGAGTCGGAGAAGTAGTTGAAAATTCTGGAGAAGAGGATATATTAGGTTCGGATTCGTATGCAAAAGTAGAGAAGGAAGTAGTTGGAAATTCGAGAGGCCAAGGAGTGTTGTGGAGGAATAATTCGGATGTGGAAGTTGAGGTGGAAGGGCAAGGGAGTCCGAGTAGTAGTGGATATGCTGGAGGAAAGGGGACTAGTAGTAGTAGTAGTGGTATAAGTGGGTCGGGTATCGAGGAGATTAGTGGCGATGATGAGGTGGTTAACAGGAGTGGTTCTTTTGGTGGTAGTGTGGATTCGGAGTGGGTCCCTGGGAAACGGCATGTTAATGAAGTGAGTCTTATTGAATCTGTGAATTTTTTTTTTATTGTTGCTTTATTTTATGTAGCTGTATGTTTTTAGAGATTTTTGTGTAGAAATGTGGTGTTAGTTTCAAATGTAGTGTACATCGTGGTTGGTGAGACGGTTGTTTCAGTCATATAGTACTTTGGTTAATAGAAGTATGGGTTTTTTAGCATGAATAGAATTAAAAACTTTAAGTATGGATTTTTGCAAGTGCAACCAAATGGTCCAAAATTAGAATGTGTCTATATACTGCAAAATTAGGTATATCTAATGTGCTAGTTCACAGCTGAAACTTTAATTTGATTCCCATGTGTTAATCTTCATTCTAAAGACTAAATTCATTTTTCCACGCCAATAACTCAATTGGAACATATCCCAAAACCCTACTCTTTAATCCTCCCTTATTCATCTCTGCACATTTCAAAAAGAAGTTGGAGACTTCCAACTTACCTGAGAACTTCATCTTTTGAGCCAACTCCTCCAGTATATGAGGTTTTTCGAGAACATCTTTTGATCCAACTCCTCCAATGTATGAGGTTTACCGAGAACTTCATCTTTTGATCCAACTCCTCCAATGTATGAGGTTTCCAGTAAACTTGTTGTAATCAATTCGGGGAGCTTTCAGTCCCTTCTCTATCTTTCCTCCATATATTTACAAGCCTTAACAGATTTTCCCTGCCTTGTAAGCTCACCAATGAGATCAATATTAGAATTATCATCAGGGCAACACCCCTTCTGGTTCATTTCTTCCCAAGCTGCAAAACCCATGGCCATGTCAAAGTTTTTTGTTTGGAAAAATGACTTCATCATCGTGTTGTAACTTGTAAGTGTGGATAGTTGGTTGAATGCCGCTCTGAACCATCTTCGTATAAAATCTGATGACATTATCTGGCATTTTGCAATTCGTCATCAAATTTATTGAAGCAACATCTGCCCATCCGATGGACAGCCTTTTTCTTTATCTCTTTCAGTAATCCAAAAACTTTATCCATCTTCTTTACATTGCCAAGCCTGGTAAACTGCAGGATCTGGTTAGCAACCATGATCAAGCATTTCCTCGAAGTACTCAACAGCTCAATCCATATTTTTTTGTTCGCATAATTCCCTGGTCATACTTGTGTAGCTTCGAACATTAGGTGTAGGGCCCCTTATATTCATCACCTCAAAAGCTTAATAGCATCAGGCACTTTTTTATCCTTTAATAAATCATTCAAGCATTGTATCATGAGCAACAAAATCAGGTTTAATACCCTTTTCAATCATCTCGTTCCACATCCTCCCTGCCTCCATCATATTATTCACTTTACACCACCCATTAAGCAACAACTGTGTAAGTCTGTAACTTAGGGGTAAATCTCTCCTCCAATTTACCAAACAAAATTTGATATTCTTTATGAGAAATTTCTAAATAGAAATATTGTCGATCATTGATAACAATCTCTACAGTCCCTGTTTCCTGGAAAAAAGTAGTAAAAAATGCAACACATCCAGTAATTTTTAAATGAATTTTGAGATAATCATTGATAACAATGTCTATGGTCTAATTAATAATATTATATGACTATAAAAGCATGTTACTAGTTTTTATGTTACAATTTTATAAAAATCAGTGATTGTATCGATACTAATATTTTAAAGTATCTTGCAACATTAAATTAAGGAATAAAAATACATCCTTAGTTGCTCACTGACAATACATAATCTACCAAGATACTTAAAGTTATTTTACAAATGGTAAGTAAAAGTAATTTTCGTTACGTACAAGTAATTATCTGTTTAAATTTTTTAATTAATTTTGTGGTATTTGTTGATTTTTTTAAGATACTAGAAGTTACTTGTGAAGACAATAATATTTTTAATAAGTTAACATTTCACAAACGGATCAATATAAAGCTGATTCTAACTTTTAAGCTGGTTTTGACTTGTAAACTATGTAGACAAATAGGTAAGTTAGGAAATTCCATCTCTAAACTGAAGAATACGTGATCATCTTGGTATCATTTCTCTTTACCAAATAAGGTGCCTCAAATTCTCTGTATCTTAATTTTTGTAAATGGCTGTCTGGATTTGTGTATAAAGTTCTGAACTTACAAAACATGTCTTGGTTACTTATCTATGGTCCAGTGGAACCTTTTTCAGGTTTCCATTTTTATTTGGAAAAAATATGACATTTTACCACCTTGGTAATGTTATAATAAATATGGTCCAGAATTGAGTCTGTCTTCTTCAGTGGAACGGGTAGAATAATACTTCTGGAAAATTTTAAAAATGCAGGAAACGGTTATCTATTAGTCTTCAACTTAGCTATCATGCCCGCAAAGGCAAGATTTGGCTTCATCTCCTCACTCCCTTAGATTCCCTGTATCTTCCATTACTTCAGAAATTGTTTCTTTTTTTTTTTACTCCTTTTATATTAGGATATTGCTGACTTTCTTCAGTTTTGATAAGAGTTTTTGCGTGCAGTATAATTAGTTACTGTGCATTTAGCCTTATCTTCTATTGGTAAGATGTTATCAGCCACAACTGTATCAAGATAAGATATTGACATATTGAGATTTGAGTACGAAAGGCCCACCAACAAAAACTATAATCACATATTTTCTCTATTTTATCGACGAACTTTTAGCATGGAGAACTTGAAATTCTTCAGTTTCTGTGTTTCATTTGATATTTTTTATAAAAAAGAATGGTGAAGATCATTTAACATGTTGTATATGATACAACTTCTAGTCGCTGATTAATAAATGAAATGCAGGATGATGCTTCTGTTTCATGGAGGAAAAGGAAGAAGCATTTTTTTGTCTTAAGCCATTCCGGAAAACCAATATATTCAAGGTCTGTAATCTTCCGCCGAGAGATTCAGCACAATATATGTAGTTTTTGTGTTTCTGTCCTTTTTTCCGTGATTAAATGACTTGATATATTTCTTTCTGTCTGATTTACTTGAAGATATGGAGATGAACACAGACTAGCAGGATTTTCAGCAACTTTGCAAGCCATCATTTCCTTCGTGGAGAATGGGTACTTCATGAGCTTCACAATTTTTTTTAAATTATATATTGAGTTTTATGTAGAAAAAATGCAGTTTCAGTTTCCTACACTGATCTCTTTTCAGGGGAGATCGTGTGAAGTTGGTTAGGGCGGGAAAACACCAGGTTAGTTAATATCTTGCACTTACTTGATTTCAGCGGATTATATATTAATTTCATCAGAATAAACTTCTGTGAATTCCTATAGACAGAAAGTGTTCCTAAATGTTTACTTACCATTTTAGCTAATAATGCGAAATGCAATACTATTGGTATTAATTTCGGTTTTAACTGATTTATGTTAATTCTCAAGTCTTTGATCAATTCCAAAAGCTCTCATTTTATATTGTTTTTGTTTTTTCATCTCATTCTCATGTTTACTTTGAGGAACAGTGACCACTATCTGTTTTTTACATGGATTATTAGAAAAGACCAGTGGTAATCGTAAAGTTAAAATACCTTGTTTGTGTAGTTTTTAATTTATAAATGTAAAATGTATGTTGCTTTGTCTTTGGAATATACTGCAACAACTATATCATGCAAATTAAGATAGAAATATGGCTGGTTATGTGTTTAAATTGGCAGATAAATGCTCATGTGTTTAAATATCCTAGCATTTCAGGTGGTTTTTCTTGTTAAAGGACCAATATATCTAGTTTGCATAAGCTGTACAGAAGAGCCACATGAATCCCTCAGTGAACAACTGGAACTTCTTTATGGCCAGGTACTCCCTCCTTCCCACCCAATTATTTACATTTTTCTATTTAGCTTATCCCTTTGGATTCTTTACATTTCTAAAAGGAGTAAAGTTTTAATATCTTAGTTTTTCAACCCACCACTTTCCTTCAACCCTTTTAAATTTTTGTACTTTCTTTATTAAATATTAATTGGACCCACTACTTTACCCATCTTTCTCCTCCTTTCTTATTCTCCAGACTCAACCTATATGCAGAGTAATGGGTGGAGAAGTACAATTTAATCTCCATGGCTCTATATAAGCTTGAACTATTTTAGTAAAAATATTTTGTGCCGTAATAAGAAAACATAGCATGTTACATTATTTGTTGAGCCAGGAGCTCAAATTATAATTGTTAAAGGTTATCTGAGCTCCTTCTAACCGAGACAGCTTTAAGTGAGTTGAATTCAACTGTAACCTTCGAGTGTAGTCCTGGATATTTTATGACATCGCTCATCTCTCTCTCTCTCTCTCTAAAAAAATTAAATTTTGGTGTTCAAAAGTCGGACCATTAAATTTATAGTATAGCGAGTGTTTTATTTGGGAAAAGGAATATATTTATTGTTATGTTGCATAAGTTTAATAGTAAGATGTTTCCAATATACAAAAAAGTGGGCATGTTTTTAGTTACACTTGTGTGAAGGGGATAGATGGCAGTTTCTTACTGTCTCAATTCTTCTAAATACAGATGATACTTATTCTGACAAAGTCTATAAATAGATGCTTTGAGAAGAATCCGAAATTTGATATGACGCCTTTGCTTGGGGGAACAGATGCTGTGTTCTCTTCTCTCATCCACTCGTTTAGTTGGTTTGTTCCTCTCTACTTTTGTAGTCCTTTATTTTAAGATTTGAATGTAAAAACAAAATCATCAGATAAACAGTATATCATTTTTATAGTGTTTAATTCTACCAGTTAATATACAAACAAAATTATTTTTTAGTACAATTTTTGAGCCATATCACTATATCAGTACATGTTAAGACTTGGTTTTCTGGTACCTTATAATTGTACTCAATTCTTCTTTACTTAATTGTTGGGTAGTTAGCAGTTGGCTTCATAAATTTGTAAAAACTTGATAGAGCCTGATAGGTACAAATCTATAAAAGTTCGCTAAGTGTAAATTTGCTGGCTACTAAATTTGGGATGAAAGCATGAAACCCAACATGTGGCAGGATTCATCGTCTGAGTAATTTCCATTGGCATAGTTACATCATACCTGTTAACTTGTAAGTTATTTTTTATAAAAAGTAAGTTCTATATTCATTAATAAACAGGTCCATACCTCGCACGAGCTCTGAGACACTCTTATGTATATATTTAGATACATGTTCATCCTTTGATGTACAATATATATATATATATATATATATATATATATATATATATATATATATATATGCGTGTGTCGCAAAAGTAGTATTTAGCTTGTTTTTTAGCGATATTCCTGTATTCCGTATGTGTTTATATGCATGCGTACTCATCATATGATACAATATAGAATTTGTCATTTTCAATGGCTAAAGTATCTAAATATATTTGTTTAAAAATATATTTGTTTAAAAATATATTTTTAAGTCATATTAATATACATTTGTTGCACATAATTTTCTGTATTCAGTGATCTCTAAATATATTTGTTCTTTGTTACCCGGACTCGGCTAGAAGTGTCCAACATGGATACGTATCCAAGTGGCGGACTTGGCATTTTGAAAATAAAAACTTGTTTTTGGCCCAATGTTGTTAAAGGCGAGATGCGCACCGAGGCGCTAGGGTCCCTTGGAGCCTAGGCGACGAGGCGCGAGGCGAGGCGCGCGCCTCATCGAAATGAAACGGATTTATTTAGGAAATGAATTATATATCATAATTCTTTGCAGAAACACAACAAATAAACTTAAAAGTGAGACATACCTTAAATCTTTTAAGGAAAATTGTTACTTCAACTAATCCCAGCCATTTTGGAATTGAAATCTGCAACAACAACACTCCAAATTTGGCAGTCCCTGCACCTGCAGGCTACATTCTACAAAATCTGCCATTAATTTATCATCTAATCTAACAAACAAAAAACTTCATTGGTAGGCTAGCATATCAAGATCAGCATTCAGCAGTCAGCAGTAGCACTAACTAATAACTAAATACTAATAAGTAATAACAATAAGGCAAGCTTAAGCAGTGCTGCAGTAGTAAACAAGTTCTCTGCATATTACATTAAAATTTAAAATCATCCAGCAAATTAAGAGTTCTCCAAGTTTTAATCTTCATCTTCGAGATGATAAACATTAAATTCTTCAGCTTCGGTGCTACCTCCCTGAGCTCCCTCGAATTCAAACTCATCTTCCTCGTCCTCCTCATCAATCAAGCGGAAACTAGTTGATGGATCGCATGGACGCTTCCCTCTCTTGTTCGTTGAAGCAGCTTGTTTTTGTGATCTAGAGTTGTATCGAGCTTCTCCTGCACCACTAGCTTCAGCTACATTCTGCCAAGTTAATCCTTCTTCCTCATCAAAAACAAATTCATTTCCTTGATCATCATCAAGCCTTCCTATCAGCCATTCGTTGCTCTCATCAATATCATTCAAAGAAATTGGATCAATGATGTCACGCAAGGCATATCGACGTTTCAATGCTCTATTGTATTTGACAAAAACCAAATCATTCAAACGTTGTTGAGCTAGTCGATTCCTCTTTTTGGAATGAAGCTACAAAGTACAAACATTAATTAGAAGCATACAAATTAATTAAGCAAAGTAGCAAACTGAATTTCAAAGCAATTATTAATGTTGCTTATGTATATAACTTACATGTTGAAATGTGCTCCAATTTCGTTCGCAACCGGATGAGCTGCAAGTGAGACTAAGGATTTTGATTGCAAGTTTTTGCAAATCAGGTGCACAACCACCGTAAGATTTCCACCACTCCGCTGAAATTTCATTGAAATAAACTGTAAACATAAGAATGGAATAGTGGAATGTGGACTGATTTATTAAATTTAACCTGGAGATTTTGAAGTCCTTTGCCTTCTAGCCATTGATATGCCAAAGAGTTCTTCTGCATTTCTATACAACGGAATCTGGTGTGCAATCCTATCCTGTTCTGCTTGATTAGGAACCATCTTCTCAATGCAAGTGTAAAGCCCTTTTACAACCTCTTGATCTGATTCAATGTCCAAGTTTGAATAATAAAATTCTGGATTAAGATAATATCCGGGGTTGATGCAATTGTACATTCCACCTAGCATAAAAAATTAAAACATATCAAATATACAAGTATACAAGTGAGCAATTGTATGCAAGAATTAATATCACGGTTATTACCTGTCATCAATTATTTCGAAAATGTGTGAATACTTCTTCTCAACTTTGTTGAAGGACTTTGCAATTGCCTCTTTTGCCCTATCCATTGCCTCATATATATATCCCATTGGAGGTTTCTTTTCCCCATCGACAAGCCTTAGCACATTAACGAGAGGTCCTGCCACCTTGAGTGAAAATACTACATTATTCCAAAATGACTGCATGTAAATAATTTCAGCAACATCTTTACCGGTTCTCTCCTTTGAATATTTGCTTTCAAGCCATTCTTTCGATCCAAACATATTTCTCAAATTAGCTTGCTGGCTGTGAATTCTGTCCAGGGTGAGAAAAGCTGTTACAAATCTTGTTTTTGCAGGTCTGATCAGCTCCCGTTGTTTCGTGAAATGCCTCGACATGTTTACCAAAGGAGGCCTGGTATATATATAGGAGTTCAATTTAACAGCCCTCTCAAATGTTGTCTTTGTGTTCTTCAATTTAAAAATGTCTTCAAGGATTAAATCCAAGCAATGAGCCGCACAAGGGGTCCAAAATAAATGTGGATATTTAACCTCCAAGAGCTTTCCAGCCAATTTGTTATTTGAAGCACTGTCCGTAACGACTTGCACAACATTAGATGGTCCGATCTTCTCAATATATCCAGAAATCAACTCGTAAAGTTTCTCTCCAGTTTTTGAATAGGCCGATGAGTCAACTGATTCAATAAAAACACTGCCCTTTGGACTGTTGGCAAGAAAATTAATTAAGGTTCTTTGAACACCATCCGTCCAACCATCACACATCAACGAGCAGCCAAACTTCTCCCATTGTTGCTCATGATCTGTTACATAACTCTTCATCTGATCAACTTCTTTTTTGAGCAAAGGAACTCTAACCTCGTGATAACTTGGTGGCTTCATACCTGATCCGTATTGTCCAAAAGCCTCAACCATTACGGGAAAACTGTCATAATTGACGGAATTGAAGGACAGTCCCGCATCATACATCCATCTAGCAAACGCAGTACATGCTCGGGCTCTCAACTCCTTCCGTACACTATCATTCTCATTTATTTTCAACTGCCCTCTACCCTTCCTTTGCAAGACTGCTGTTTCTGGATCAGGGATCATGTATAGGTCAAGTGGGCCCTTTGGAATTGGCCTTGAAGATGAAGTCGAAATCTTGCTCTTTAAAGAAGGAGTACTTGCAGTGGACCATTTGTTCGACTTCGACGCCACAACAGCTTCAAGAGAGTCTTCATCTGAATCGATATTTTCAGCTTGAACATACTGGCACTGCTCTTTTGCTTTTTTTTTTAGTTTCCATGTAATCCTTCATCTCTTTTCTGACGTCTGCTGGTGCTCTGGTACACTTTTTTGCGTTTCGACATCCCCCAATCAAGTGCTCTTTCATTCTGTAAACTCCTCCGCAAAATACTTTGCTACAGAAGTTGCATCGCATTTTGTCACGATTTCCAGCTTCAAGTTGTGTTGCATACTTCCATGCTGGATCATTTTTCTTAATCGCACTATTTGCTTCCATGCTCCTGTACAACAAAAGAACAAGTAAATACATGGTATATTAGTATGTTTAACACTATATATGTATATATATACACACACGATATATATATAATTGTATATATATGCATGATATATATAACTATATATATATATATATATATATATATATATATGATATACACACATCTTTACATAGGATTACAGAAGAAAAGAAGAAGTAGAAGTAAATATACCTTGAACTCGGTTGAAGACTCGTGAGATCTGTGCGGCTGCGGCCTTTTGAAATTAGGGTTCACGTTTGTTAGTATTTATAAACAAATATGGGCTGTTTTAACTCTTTTTTAAATATGGGCTTTTTGGGCTGCTGGGCTTTTAACAAATATGGGTTGTTTTAACTCTCTTTTAGCAACGCCTCAACCCTAATGCGCCTTAGCGCCTCTCGCCTGCGCTGCGCCTCACGATTCAGGGGTCCTAGGCGCGCACATCATTGAAGTCGCTGCGCCCTGGTAAGATCTATACGCGCACGTTGCGCCTCGTGCGCCTCGGCGCGCCTTTAACAACATTGTTTTGGCCTATAATTCATGTCCGAGTGTCCATACCCATGTCCGAGTGTCAAGTGTCCGACACGGGTATTTGAGGCAAAATGAAGATTCGGGGTAACAGATTATTTGTTTAAAAATATTTTTAAGTCATAATAATATACATTTGTTGCACATAATTTCTGTATTCAGTGATCACTGATTAGTTATTGGATATTTAATTATAAGTTGTAATAATATCTGGCTACTTGCTTGAATCCGAAAAAAGAAAACAAAAGACAAAGTGAACAAACAAAAAGAAAGAGCAGAAGAGCAAATAAATAAATAGAAAGTAGAACAACCGGAGGGAGGGAGAAAAAAACTAGAGAAGAGAAACATCATCAGGAGGAGCTGCGCTTTTGATGAAGTCACTAATAGAGTCTTCACTAAGTGATGAAGTGAAAAGGGGCTTGTTACTTTAACCCAGCTCTAACTAGTTGGGTCAAAAAATGTATGGATGGGGTAAAACTGACCTGGCCCTGGCTGAAAACAGGGTGGTTGCCTTGCCTTTTTTAGTGGCAGGATGCCATGGGGTCGTTACGAGGTTTATGATAGACATCGTAGTTCAACGTATATTCAAGTTATTGTGACTTTCAAATAATGTGAAATAGTTAATTCGAAACAATTGACAAAAGCCTGGAGTTTTATGTGCGTATAATGTGAAATAGTACATAATAAAACAAATTCCACTTTAACTTGCTATAGAAAAGAGATAAGGCGGTATCTCACCAGAACTCCTACTTTTAGTAGGCCATGATCCTGTTAGTGATTATTTGTCCGAGTTTTGTTATTCCACCGCAGAATTTATTTTTACATAGCAATTGATTTGTTGTTTCACTATATAATTTATTGTCTTTATGTTAGGAACTGAGATGGAAATAGGTTAGATTTCAGGTGTTAATATTCCTTACTTTCCAAAGGAAGGTGATTGGGAATAGGTAGGATGAAGGGTTGATTAAGAAATAAGGAGGAAATTAATTTTTCCAAGGAACAATATTTTTGAATTATCATTACATATTTATGAATGAACAAGTCATAGGCAATGAATTCGCATAAGAATGAAGAACCTAAAGCTATATACTAATTAAACTTGCATTTTTTAGTCCAACTAAGATTGTTACAGGTCACCGCCTAGTATGTTGAGATAAGGAATATGACGTTTAAAGAATTGATGATATATTAAACTATTTAAAGTCTATAATTATTCTGTCAATACAGTGTATTAGGCCTTTGCTCTGACATAGGCGGTCATAATCTCTGTTATGTTGAATTCAAGTCTCTCGGGGTTAGACATGTCCGCAATGATTTTGCACCATTCTAAAGTTTGGAGGTGTGAGTATATTATTGATCATATACAATTGATACATATAAAATTTAGATGGTGATGGAATTAGCTAATTATTTGGGATTAAATAACTTATGTGCTAATAAAGATCAATTAATACTTGATTCAGGAACCCTGCCACTTTTCTTCATGCCTACTCTTGTCTTCCCCTTGCTTATCCAACAAGGCAAGCCGCCGGTGCCATATTGCAGGATGTTGCTGAGTCAGGTGTCCTCTTCGCGATATTAATGTGTAAACACAAGGTTTTTTCCTTCTCTACGTCTCCTGTTAATCATTTTAATGCTGTTCTAAGGGTCAGAGTATCATTCGAATTCAATTTGAAATGCAGGTCATCAGTCTGGTTGGTGCACAAAAAGCATCTCTTCATCCCGATGATATGCTCTTGCTTGCCAACTTTGTGATGTCATCTGAATCATTCAGGCAAGTGATAGTTGTTCATTGCTCATTATTGAAATTCCTTAATGGTACCTTGAAACTTTTTAAAGGCATCACTTAAGTTATATGACAAAAGGAACTTTACTTATTAATGTATAGTCAATATGTTTGATTATACATATTTAGCAAGGTAAGCGTTCGATCTATTAAAGCAATATGAATAGATATTCCATTTTTCCTCAATATGAATGATAGTTTATTGCTTTTCTATTGAACCAGTTTCCTCTAGATTTTATTCTGGTCAATATTGAGTTTGCTGCATTTATCATTCATCATTATTCTTAGAAGGCTCTCTAGATCTTCATGTCTGCTCTCTACTGCGGTGACCGACTCAACATCTTTATTAGTTTGATGTTTGCCTTAATTATCTTAAATTTATTAATTTGTAAGTCCTTTCTTAAATTTATGACTTGTTAGAATATTCCAGTCTTTGACATTTTCTTGATTTATTGCAGGACATCTGAATCTTTCTCTCCAATCTGTCTTCCGAGATACAATCCAATGGCATTTTTATATACTTATGTGTATTATCTTGATGTGAGTATGGCTAGATTTGAGGACCAGCTTCTCAAGCACAAAAAGCTTTTTAATTTTTGTGTGGAGTGTAGTAATATTTTCTTAATCGATGATATAACTACAGTATGAAAGTATCATGCTTTCCCAAATATTGCAAGGACTAAGATTTTTAGTTTTCCGTACCAGGCTGATACATATTTGATGTTGCTTACTGCTAATCCTGATGCATTTCATCGGCTAAAAGATTGGAGGTGTGTTTTTACTGTTTTGTGAATATACTATATGATTAGCTTAATCTAATAATGTTCACTGCATCCTCTTACAAGTATTTCTAAATTATCCATGTGAAACAGGAATGTCATGTTTATGACTTGATTTGTTTTGCTTCTTTATTTATTACAGCCAAGTCTGTTGACTTTTTGTAGGATCCGTATCGAAATGGTCCTCCTGAAGTCAAATGTTCTTAATGAAGCTCAAAGGTCGATGTTGGATGGTGGCATGCGTGTCGAAGATTTGCCTGTTAATCCATCTCCTCGCCTGGGATCTTTGTCATCTCATTTAGGTCAGCCTA
Organism: Saposhnikovia divaricata; assembly: GCA_036435485.1. Taxonomy (NCBI): domain Eukaryota; kingdom Viridiplantae; phylum Streptophyta; class Magnoliopsida; order Apiales; family Apiaceae; genus Saposhnikovia; species Saposhnikovia divaricata. The sequence goes on along the minus strand of CM071595.1, from coordinate 58,064,090 downwards.
GACCTCCACCGGACTCTGCAGATGGGTGTAAGGCACTGTTAGGTGGTCCTGCTGGGCTTTGGCACTTCATTTACCGCAGTATATATCTAGATCAATATGTATCTTCTGAGTTCTCATCACCGATCAACACCCCTAAACAACAGAAAAGGTAACATGATATTGACTTACTCTATGTCCAATTTTCTCTAGAAACTTTTGTTAATGCCGTCGCTTGTGTTTTTGGCAGATTATATAGAGCATATCAGAAGCTGTATACTTCTATGCATGATAGAGAACTTGGTCCTCACAAAACCCAGTTTAGAAGGGACGAGAACTATGGTAAAGTGCTCATTTTCAGGAAAAACTTAAGTTTACCTGTACTTCTTAAACAGTTTTACATGAACTGCTAGTTTTTAACCGCACAATAAAATTTTTTGTGACAATTATTGATGATGGATACTAAATCTTGGCTACGGAGTTGATGATGTAGACATATCCTTTGTCTAAATCATCTACAGAGTCACAAGGCGCAATAATATTGTCTCAGTGGCTCCTAATCACCGCCATTGTGAAGCTGCAAAATACGATGCTGTAGGCTTTTATTTTCCAGTTTCCTCTTTACGAGTAGCGAATTGAAGTCCTAAGAATATATAAATTCTTAGTGATCGTTTCTTGACTGGGCTTCTTCTTACCTTCCATAAATAATGTCAGTAATAATTCTTGAGTCCTTGACTAAGGGATAATTATCCCTCTAATATTATGATGACACGTTTAGGATAAACAAGGTGAGTCACACTCAGTCACTCACAGTCTCACACCCCCCATTGACCTCTCCTTGGACACCTGATGACTTGCTCGATAGACTAATCACTTTTCTTTATCGAAGACCCCTTAAATATCACTACCTGGCACTAGATTAAGGAGAGGCACTACTCTACTATAGATATTTAGGTGTGGCAATAACTCCCAATTTAGTGGAGAGAAGAGGATTAAGGTAAATTACATTTATAAACACCGACTACATTTCTTCTTTTTCTTAAGTAATTGTACTAGACAAGACGGTTTTATATTTTTCATACGTCTAACCCTTGAAGTTTGAGGTGTTATTCAACTCTTAAAGAAGGCATTTCTTGACGATTCAAAGGCTTTGTGACCTGGAGTTAGAGCGATTTGATCAACAATGATTTCAAAACCATCATTATCACTTAAGCTTCATTTAAAGCTCTGGAGTGATGTGCAAAGAATTAATGGTAGCAAATCTAATTAGATAACAAACCCATTAGTAGCTTTTTCTGATCACCATTTTAGAAGAGTGGAATTTTCAATTCTTTTTGAAATACACATTCTGTTTATTCTCTCTACTGGGCCACAATATACGTGAAGAGTCGATTTTACGATTGGGCATCTAGTGTGTCGCATATACCAAATATAGGCAGCAAGAGGTCTAGGGATTTGGTAAGCATAAAGGCACTTTTGCAAATATAATTGATGATCATGTAGGCTATGAGCCATAATATTCTTACTACTTCGACCTGCATATGCTTACTTCATGATCATAGATGTATACTGAACTTTATATATTGTGATTTTATATAAGTTAAGTTTTTCAGTACAAGTAATCACAAGAAATATATCCTGTACCTTTGTCATTTTCCCTAGTTGGGCTTAGAGTTTCTAAAGACCACCTTAGAGAACTTTTCTATTAGTGTGCCTTAAATACACCTTATTTTGCGAAATAGTCATCGTACCGAAAATTCAACCGTACGGATGTGAATATCACATAAAAATAAGCAATATATGTATATTTTCAAATAATTTTTGACTTGGATCAGTTATTTTCTTAACAGAAAATATACAATCAACATCTACCATTAACATTGCAAAAAAAAAAAAAAAAAAAAAAAAAAAAAACTACCACTATGAAACCAATACTCTTCAACTTCGAGTTACATGTAAATCATTATTACAAGGATTTTTCAACATAATCTTTCACATCGGTATGGTTAGATAATAAAAAAAAAGGTCATTTAATATCATTTTAGACCGTGCTAGAAACTTGTCTATTGTGGCCTTTAGAAACACTTTTCCCAATTGATTAAGTGTATATTTTGATTCAAAATATTTTATTATTTATTGTATGATATTTAGTTCATTATACCCCCGCCTTGGAAGACCTAAACCCTAGGCTGCCTCTTGTTAGATGCAAACACCATATTTTGCTTGCTCTTCTTTTGGCCTTGCTGCTTTTGTTTTATATCCTAAACCAAACATTAAACTTACATTTTTTGCATATCACAAAAAATTCTAATTTCGTAAATATTCTTAACGTAATTATAAAAAATTTACATACATATATTTACATGATAACAGAGGGTTCATCGTGGAAATATTGTGAACTGCTAGTTATAATTTCAGGAAACATGTGCAAGTACTGTTTCCAGAATTTTTGGGTACCACAAATTTTAAAAATTTAGCATTTAAATATTAGATGCTAATTGTTGGTATCACTTTACGATTTATCTCAAAGTTTTTTGATTTAAGTAGTTCGTATTGTGTATGTGAACACATTTCACGGAGCTATGCGTCCAAGATAGATGATGACAAATAACTGTGTATCAACTTTGACTGATTAGTTTTTTAAACAAGATAGATGTTGGCATATGGTTTTGATCTAGTTTTTAGACTAGCTACCTGTCGTATTCTTTCTAGAACAATTAGTCCTAGCATAGAGCGGTTTTTGTGAAAACTCCACTTGTCCAGGAAAGCTAAATGTCAAATCAGACGGGGGTATCTGAACTGTAAAAGTTGGAGGTTGAAATTCTCTGCTAATGTGTTGCTATTTAAGCATTAACTATCATGGCCATTTGTTCTCAGGATAATTCTAGTACTGTAACTTCATATAGCATGGTCTGTATACTATCAAGACGAACTGCAGGATTGTAAAACATTATTATTTATGGCCATATACAAGTAACCTTACTTGGCCTTTGGAGTAATCAATGTGTAGTTTTAGATACTTACCTCCTGATATACCCTTTGGACTAGTTTAATTACTTCTCTTTGAATTCTTATTCGTGTTTTTTGGAAGTCCTCTTATAATTGTAATTAAAATTAATATTCTGATTCTTGTATGTGGCAGTTCTACTCTGCTGGGTTACTCAGGATTTTGAACTTTATGCAGCATTTGATCCTCTAGCAGACAAGGTATGTTTCTTGCTTTATAAACAGTAATAGTTAGTTCGGCGAACAGTACTAATTCCTTGAATGGGCACCTGTATCTTTTATGAAGTTTGCTCTCTGGTAAAGTATATTACAGGTAAAGTATGTGTACAAGGTGAAACTTAGGTCAAATCCGAGCCCAAATGATTGTGTAAGATTGTGATTTGTTGGTGCACATAGTAATCAAATTCAGGTTTATATTTAGAACAAATTGGCCCACATATCCCGATGCAGGACAAAGATCTAAATTTTTGATTTGGTTTAATTTAAATACAAACGGTTTTGGTACAAGTTTTTCTTAGAATTCAAACCGAAACCCACACAAACTATGGACAAAATCCAATTTGAAACCCAACAATTCATATAACAAGTGTAATATTAAATAGAGCTGGCAATTCGTTTCGTGTCGTGTACTTCGTGTCGTGTACTTTCGTGTTTCGTGTACCAAGAGCCCAAAACGGAAACGAAACGAAATAAATTCGTGTACTCAAATTCTAAAACGAACACGAAACGAAACATTTCGTGTAAACACGAAACGAAACGAAAAGTACACGAAATATTTTGTGTACTTTTCGTTTACACGAAAACGAACCAAAAACCGTGTACTTTCCGTGTACTTTTCGTGTACTTTTCGTGTATTTTTTATTTATTTTGTAAAAGGGTCAAATATGTAATATTTATTTAAAATATTTATTTATTTCGTGTATTTTCGTTTCGTGTCGTGTACCCAAGGGTAAACCCAAAACCGACACTAAATTCATCCGTGTAATTTCGTGTTCGTGTACCGCAAAGGTCAACCCAAACCCGTAATTTTCGTGTCGTTTTCGTGTCGTGTACGAAATTGCCGGCTCTAATATTAAACCTAACCAAAACCCAAACTGCAAACCGAATCCGATCCGAAACCCTAGATATACATAATTTAGTTTTGATATAATATCATTATATATTACAAAATGTATAGTAACCGTTATATTATATATAAAGGATTTCGCATTGTGTTCATATTGATTGGGGTTGAGGTATTTATCCAGTTTTGGTCTTTGGATAAACCCAAACCGGATCTCAATTTGGGTTTGGTTTATCAATTCAAGTTCATGTTCAGTTTTTATGAAATCCGAACTCATAATTGAATGACCCGTTGCCATAAAAATTACCAATGTTGCAACACCCCAAGAATGGGAATAGAGATTACACATACTAAACAATATTTGAAACACGAGATCTTAGCAATGAAGACTTATTGAATAACATTAATAAACAAAACAAATGTCCTATTATGAAAATGATATAAAATCAACATTCCTAATCTTTTGGGGGGCTGTGTTGGACTTCGGGGATTACCTAAATTTGTTGCAGATGGGCCATTGGATTTAGGTCTCTTTTGTTTTCAAATTTGGATACACTGGAATTTTCGATTTACGCTGTAACACCACACTAATGAAAATGGAGGTTACACATACGAGAGCAGTACTAAGAATACAAAATGACACTGACGATAAAGACTTATCCTATTTTTTTAATGAATTAAAGAAAGCTCCCACCTCCTTGATATCAAACCAACAAATTTTGATAAATGAATTCATTGAATCAAGAACTTGTAATCTTTTAAATCCTTTAAATAATCTAATTTTGAAATGGGGGGGGGGGGGTTTCTCATCACGTTTCCCGCTTTTAAAAGGTCTATTGTGCATTCTTTGCATTCTTCTAACGCTCACTAAAAGACCTTCATTTTTCTGCGTTAGCTGTCATTTTTGCTCCTTGGGTTCCGATTATCTTATTGTGAACTCTAAATGTTGTGCCTTTGATTGTTTTTAATTCTCTTCTGTTTTAATTTGTCTGTTTGGAAACTCGAAATATCCGAAAACTCTGTTTGTCCAAAGAGACATCATCTCTCTTCTTGTGTTTGCTCTTGCGCATCCTGCTGTTTGCGGTAATTGGCTTAATGGCTGAAGTATAGATTAATTAGAGAATGCATGATTAGAAGAACAGGTAGCGTAACCTGATATGTTATCATAAATTCTGGTATGTGAGCAAGTCATGTAGTTTTCATGACATTCTTTTTTTATCAATGATTATTTTTCGCTTCTCTTCACACACACATGCACACACACATATATATGTATGTATGTATGTATGTATATATGTATCGAAGATTATATACAAATAGTGTATAGTGTATGATATATCAAGTCTGATTATCCAAATGATTAACAATATTTAATATTTGTTATAGTAAATATTGACACACGCACACACACATTACTATTGCAGTTTACTTATGAACACTGTCACAATGTGGTGGGCGCCATATCGATATTTCATCCGCATTGCTGTTATAACCTTGGGTTTTGGTTGAAATTGGAGCATCATCTTCATTTCCATTCCATATATTTCCATTTTTACCTCCTCTTTCCACATGGCTAAACCATTTCACCTGCAGAATTAATTTTCTTCATTCTCTCGTACATGAGTTAGTGTTAGAGTTTATCATATTTTAATGAATTATTACCTTTTTTTTGGGTTAATTGAATTATTAAACTCTAACTTGTCTGCTACCAACAATTGCAATCTTTTGTCATTATTGAATATTAAATCAATTTTAATTTGAAGAGGAAGAATTTGACTTTAGAAGATACTATATCTTTTACTCTAGGGCAAAATATTAGGTAGAACATCACACTTTAATGCATTCCACGATTTTTGTACACATTTTTTAGTCACTTGGCTCTTGAGCAAGTTTGATAACCAAACCAAACATACCCAGTATATCCCGCTCAGAGCAGGGTCTGGGGAGGGTACGATGTACGCAGACCATACCCCCACTTGTAGAGCGGGGAGGCTGTTTCCGTGTAGACCCTCGGCTAAGTGCACGACATACAAAGAGTGTGATAATTACAAAGGAAACCAACTGACACGGAAATGATCAATGCCATACCTGAGCCCATGGCGTTCTCCACATGGGGCATACCTTTCTGCGAGGATTTATGATATTCAAAACTTGATGCGCTCCAACCACACGAAACTCCTGCACGGAGACAGCACCGAGCCAGGATCCCTGTAACTGCAAAACAAGAAAACAGAAGACACTAAAAACGCAGAGTGAGAACGCTAGAGCCGAACTACTACAAAATCGCTAACCGAGACAACCCAATTCTGAGACTCTCTACAACCGATCCGCACCCTAAAAGAGAATCCACCACTCTGATACGCCGCCTCCAAGCAGACCTATCTGCACACATGGTCTCATTTAAGTCTAATGCCTTCAAATCCAGCCTGAGCTGCTCTTCCCACGACCTCCTCGGCCTGCCTATCCTCGCCCCACCCACCGAGAGATTCTCGACCCTCCTCACTGGGCTCCTACGAACGTGGCCGAACCATCTCAACCTACCTTCCCTAAGTTTCGCAGAAAACGGCGCCACTTCAAGCTCGCTCCTAAACACCGAATTTGGGATTCTGTCCAACATCGTGCGCCCACAAGACCACCGCAACATCCTCATTTCAGCCGCTTCCAACTTGCTTACGAGGGCCTTCTTCTCCGCCCAACACTCCGAACCGTATAACATCGCAGGCCGGATAACCGCTCTATAGAATTTCCCTTTCAACTTTAAAGGGACTTTCTTATCGCACATCACCCCTGACGCTGCCCTCCACCTTAACCATCCTGCCTTGATACGATGCGTGACATCGGCTTCAATCTCACCTTCCTTCTGGATGATCGAACCTAAATACTTGAAGTTGTCCGTCTGCGGGACGATCTGGTCTTCAATCCTAACCTCCACCCCTTCTTCGCTGGTCTCATCACTGAAGTTACACCAGAGATACTCGGTTTTAGAACGGCTCATACGCATCCCTTGGGACTCCAAAGTAGATCTCCAAAGCTCCAATTTCTCGTTCACCTCCCCCCTCGATTCCGCCACTAGCACGATATCATCCGCAAAGAGCATGCACCAAGGGACAGCATCTTGAATATCTTGAGCAAGTTTGATCTTTTGCAATAATGCAATTGAATGGTGTTCTTGAAACATTTTTAAAAAAGAAAAAGAAAAGAATCATTCCTGGCTTAGCACATGCAACTCGTTTTGTATTGCTTTTATCAAGGACCACACTTTCAAATCTCAAATCCTACAACAAAAAGGAAGTACATGATTTTAATAATCTATTATATGCAATCAAATATTGGTTCTGCTAATATGTTCTTGAATGATATGCTTGGGAAACCAGAGTTTACTTCTTTTTCTCCCATAGCTTTTGAATTCTTATTGGGGGATGCTAACAGCTAACCCCTATTGAATTTGAATTGTAGGCACTGGCTATAAAGACATGCAACCGAGTATGCCAATGGGTTAAAGATGTGGAAAATGAAGTTTTTTTGTTGGGAGCAAGCCCCTTTTCATGGTGATGTTTCCAGAAAAGTATGTTATTCATGTACACTAGTTTTAATTTTTGAATAAGGTTCTAACACGGCAAGATTATGCCGATCGTAGTACTGTATATCAATCCTATTAGTTTGTTGAATGTATCATCAGATGTATTTGTCATTTACTGTATATTTGTATGCCGAGTCTGTAATCCATCTCTAGGTATATTTAAGTCTCTTCATTGAGGCCAGCCTACAATTTTGCAATAGAAGCACCTGAATTGTTTATGTACTACCAGGATAACTTGAATGATATACTTTTCAATATTAATTGAACAGGTTAGCTGTTTTTTGTTATAATTTTTTATAAATAAGCATTGTTAGAATTTAGAACTGACCGAATCGTAAATTGTTCCCTCGGTTTTAGGATCCCCCAGTTTTGATATTCAGTACTCAGTAGTTCAAGATGGATGATAAATCTGTACTTGCATAAAAAATTTAACCTATTAAGTGTACATGTGTATTCACTTCAATTTATAACAAAACATTGTGCTTTGTCATTATTGAAGTCCCCTATCTAGAATGCTGCTAGTGAAGTATTGAAGGAGATCAAATTTGAATTTCAAGCGATGGATACTACTAATTCTGGTTATGTTACAAAACAGATAGCTTGCATCTATATTATTTTTTAGATTGAGACATTAATGGAGGTACTATTTGACAGCTTTTTGTTCGCCAACTATGTACACTGATATTTTGGGTCACTTTAGGTTGCAGAAGTGGAAAAATTATTTTCTATGTCAAATAAAATAATCATACATGATGGTGAAGTGGTTCTTTGTTTGTTTACTTTGACCAACACCAGATTCTTGTGGCTTGCGGCTTCCGGCGGTTCTTTTAGTTGGGTGAAATGAAATATGGAGGCCTGAGGGAATAAAATAAAACGAAGAGGTTGGATGGAAATTAGAATTTATGAAGATTTTTGAAGGAATTTAGATGCCTGACAAAAAAAAAAAAAAAAGAAATTGAATGTATATGAGTTTTATTTTAAACTTAAGCAAATGAAAGAAATAAACATTAAACAAATAGTTTATTGGAATCACAGAGAAAAAGGAACAAGAGAAGTTTGTTTATTATAGGAAGGAAAATGATAGAGTTGGCAATAACCAGTCAGTAGCATGGTTGTAAATATCAAAGATCGGAAATGATCGGTTGAAGTACCGATAACGGATTAATGGGAGTAATGGATTAATCGGAAATTAATCAAAATACGTAATGATCATTTGTATTTTTATATTGTAATAATATTTATATATTAGTCTTAACTAAGATAGAATGTGCGTCCATCCATGAATGATTTATAACGATTAATTGGATTTTAAAAATCGAATTAGAAAATTATAAGAATTGATTGAAGATTTTTAATGAATCGGAATTTTTTTTATTACAGTTGGGGATGATGCATGATCTGTTTCAGTTAATTAAACACTACCTGTAGCCTGTAGGCTGTAGCAACTGACATTTGTTTTTTTGCCTCCTCTTTAGTGTTCAAGATCCTGCTGTGACAATTAAATTGATTCTATAAATAGTTTGTAAAAAAAATATAGGAACTGAGGCTTGCCAGATATTCTTTGAGAGAAGAGGGGGTTGATGTTTTAACAGTCCTATACAATACAGTATGTTGTAAAATTTGCTAAGTGCAATGTTGTGAGAAAAAAAAAGCATAATGTTGAGGATAGGCCTAACTATTACCAATTCATTTATAACAACCCATGGATCTCTACCCTCATTGCGTATACTCGCGGAAACACTCATGGTACTTGCAGTCAAGCTGCTGGTTGTTCTGGTTCATTTTTACCCCTGCAGCATGTACTTGTGGTTACGAAAAATGAGAATAAAAATTCAAACCAAAGCAGCGTACGTGATTGTGCACGTAATGTGTTTGTGTTTGTAGTGCGTCAAGCTGATGTCAACGCAAAGTAACAACAATTAAAAGTACCAGGGATTAGGGCTTAGCATTCGGTTCGGTTAACCGAACCAATAACCGAAATAATTCGGTTCGGTTAATCGAACCGAAATAATTCGGTTTTAATGTCGGTTATGGTTTTTTGTGTATTTCGGTTTTTCGGTTTTTCGGTATTTTTACCGAAAAACCCGAATTAACCGAAATATATTAAAAAAACAAATTTATTATATATATATATATATATATATATATATTTATATCATATATGTAAAAAATATTAAATTTGATTTATATATATATATATATATATCAATTATTATATATATAATATATATATAAATTATAATATACGTATATATAATATAAATTATTATATATATATATATATTTATATCATATATTTATATATTAAATATTTATTTATATCAATTCGGTTTTTTATTTCGGTATTCGGTTTAATCAAAATATTAAATTCGGTTCGGAAAATAACCGAAATTATTTCGGTTCTTGATTCGGTTATGATTTTTGAGCTATTCGATATTTCAGTATTCGATAATTTGGTTCGATTATAACCGAATAATCAATCCTACCAGGGATGGATGTAAATTCCACATTAATGTTCTGAAATTTTGAAAATACGATACATGTAAATAGCAAATCTTTCGTTTAATGTTCTGAAGCTTTGAAAATACGATACATGTAAATAGCAAGTCTTTCGTTTAACAACACTTGGGTCTTTTAAAATGTATCTCATGCTTATCTAGCTTTGGTCATTGTACATCATGATGATCTGTCCCGGGACAGGGTAATAATTAGTCTTTTCAAATCATTTGTAAGAATTGACAACACTCGGAACTCATGTTCACTGAGTTTTGGATACTTCTAATAAAAAGATTCCAATATCAAAAAAAATATATTATATACGGAACTAATTTTGAGTGTGCGAGCATGAGTTTAATATGATTACAGCGGGCAATTCGTTCGTTTCATATACTTTAGTGTCGTGTACTTTCGTGTTTCGTGTACGTAATGCCAAATCCAAAACCGACCCGTTAAGGATTCGTTTCTTTTCATGTTCGTGTACCTTTATTTCGTGTACATTTCGTGTCGTGTTTCGTGTAATTTATGAATAAAAATAAAAATATTTAAATAATAAATTTTTACTAGTCGAGTCTTAAGTCAATATGTCATAAAGAATCAAGTGTGCTCAAGTTTGCTCAAATCTTGTGAAACTAAAGTTTGAAACTATTTTGGAATTATCATATGTAAAAATTGTATATAAAATATTATTTTAAAATATGTATTCATATAATTTATATAAAATTATTTAAATATTTATTTATTTCGTGTATTTTCGTTTCGTGTCGTGTATCCAAAGGTAAACCCAAAACCGACACTAAATTCATCCGTGTAATTTCGTGTTCGTGTACTTTCGTGTTCGTGTACCGCAAAGATCAACCCAAACCCGTAATTTTCGTGTCGTTTTCGTGTCGTGTACGAAATTACCGGCTATGATGCATTATTTAGTTAATCTGCCATTAGATGAATTATGCATATCATTCCTATTAAATTGTTATTATCAACTCAACTTGTTTTTGTTATTCGATAGTTATATTTAATATATATATATATATATATATATATATATATATATATATATGCCTTTGCTCCATACAGAACATTCTTATATAACAAACAATAAAGAACACCTTAGATCCTTTGGTCCCGCCAGGGGCACCCAATACAAAAAGTTGTTATTTTTTTACCCTCTACCAAGTCTGCAAAAAAAAAATTTCAAAATTACTGTTCATTGATGACGTCACTGATGACGTCATCAATGAACAGTAAATTTCCAAAAATTTTTCTTTTGCTGGTTTGCTAGAGAGTAAAAAAATAACAACTTTTTGTATTGGGTGCTATGACGGAACTCTTAAATTATTTTAGATATGAGGTGTTCTTTATTGTTTGTTATATAAGGTGTTTGTTATGGAGTGCAACTCTCTCTCTATATATATATATATAGGCTTTTGCTCAAATACAAACCAATCCTTAAATACAAACTACAAACTAACACTAGATTAATTATATTTCATTTATTCTAAGGTTTCCGCCAAGGGTACCTTCACAAAAAATGTTTAAAATAATTGGCTCTATCCACCAAAAAAAAAAAAACTTGCCGTGGAAATGCGAAGCATTTAAGACAGTAAACGGATGAGTTAGGTAGTCATGAGGGCCGCAGGCCCTCGACACACCCGTCAATCGTCTATTGTCTTTAGCATTGATTGCCATTCCTTACAACTTTAGAATGATAAAGGCGCGAAGCGCCGTACAAGAAGGTGCGAAGCACCGTTAACCCGTGAAATCCACTGCCACGTCATCACGTGAACAGTGAATTTTTTTTTTTGGCTGAATGGAGCCAATTATTTTAAACACTTTTTGTATTGGGGTACCCCTAGTTTAATCATTAGATTAGCATGAAATATTGAATTAGTGTTTAGTTTGTAGTTAATTTTAGTTTGTAGTAGAGTAGGACCCTATATATATATATAGGGGGCTACTCCAATACAAACCTCCTTAAAATACAAACCTACAAACCAAGCATAATCTAATATTTCAAGCTAATCTAATGACCAAACTAGGGGTACCCCAATACAAAAAATGCTTAAAATAATTGGCTCTATCCAACAAAAAAAATTAAAAATTAAAAAAATTTAAAAAAATCACTGTTCACGTCATGACGTGGCAGTGGATTTCACTGGTTAACGGTGCTTCACACCTTCTTGTACGACGCTTCGCGCCTTTATCATTCTAAAGTTGTAAGGAATGGCAATCAATGGTAAAGGCAATAGACGATTGACGGGTGTGTCGAGAGCCTTCGGCCCTCATGACTACCTAACTCATCCGTTTACTGTCTTAAATGCTTCGCATTTCCACGGCAAGTTTTTTTTTTTTTTTTTTATGGATAGAGCCAATTATTTTAAGTATTTTTTGTGAAGGTACCCTTGGCGGGAATCTTAGAATAAATGAAATATAATTAATTTAGTGTTGGTTTGTAGGTTTGTATTTTAAAAGTGGTTTGTATTTGAGCATTTGCCTATATATATACATATATATATTGCTCCATACAGAACACTCTTATATAACAACACAACAAAGAACACCTTATATCTATTAGGTCATTTGGCCCCGCCAGGGGCACCCAATACAAAAAGTTGTTATTTTTTTACCTTCTATCAAGTCTGCAAAAAAAAAAATTGAAAATTTACTGTTCATTGATGACGTCATGATAACGTCATCAGTGACGTCATCAATGAACAGTAAATTTTCAAAAAAAATTTTCTTTTTTTTGCTAGTTTGCTAGAGGGTAAAAAAATAACAACTTTTTGTATTGGGTGTTATGACAGAACTCTTAAATTATATTAGATATGAGGTGTTCTTTATTGTTTGTTATATAAGGTGTTTGCTATGGAGTGCAACTATATATATATATATATATATATATATATATATATATATATATATATATATATATGACTAAATTAAATAATAAGACATTGAAACAAAATGACGGTAAATGAGCTGATTATTTAAAATATATATAAAAAGACGCGGCTGATTAGGGCTTGAGGCCTTTCAGCCATTGCTTTTGACAATGGGAAAGGAATAGAAAATCGCCAGACCAGTGCTTCCTTGACTCCTCTCATGGTCTTGGACTCCCTCCGTCCAAGTCTTGGCCCACCATTCTTTTCATGGGCCATGCATGTCAATTCCGGGCCCACTCACATATTTGGTTGCGTAATTCTGTAGAATGCTTACATGCACAACATTGCTTTGATTTGGTTGGTGACTTGGTGTGTCTGTAGTTGGAGTGCAGGCCCGACCCTACCACCCTTAGCCAGCCAGCCCAGACCCATCAAATTACTACCCCCAAGTCAATTCAGATTTCAGATTCGTGTGTTGTTGATAAATTGTGCCGAATAAGAACTCAACACTACTGAAAGAGATACAATTAACAAGCCCACCATTGCTTGTTTAGCACACTAATTATATACAACATGTGCAGTACACTCTGAATTCTTTCTAGTATTTCATTTCATTTCACATCTCTCTCGGTAGTTGTATTGCATTATGCATGCTCTGTTGTTTTCACAATGTAACCTCCAAACCATATCTGGATCAGGGGCGGAACTAGGGGCTAGTCCGGACGCTAGCCCGAGTCGAACCGAAAAAATTAAGTAATTTTTTTTTTTTAGCCCGAGGTTAATTTTGAAAATGATTATATATATTTTTTAATAGCCTAGGTTAAATTTTGAAATTTAGAATTCCAAGCCTTGGTCAGGTCAATAACTTCACACAATCTCATCCAAATTCATAGAATAAGAGATTCACCACTTTATAAAGGTAGTTCTTTAATTATTTTTTCTTATTCTTTTTGATATAAGTCAAGATGAAGCAATGATTTCGAACTATAAAAAAAAAAAATTTGCGCTTCGCGCGTGATCCGAAGTACAAACTTTTTTTTTTCACGCTTCGCGCGAGAGCCAACTCATTTTTCAGCCCCCTACAAATCGATCCTGATATCTGGATAAAGACGTGACTCTGTTTCTTTGGTGGTTACACTTCTTGTTCAGCCATCATTAGCTTTCGTTCACATTCTAAACCACAGAACGCATTTCACAATATTTACATCGTTTTCACTTTCGAAAAACCAATTTTTATAAATGTAAGGTTTACGTATATCTTATCATTCTCAAGTGCTACATGAACCGAATACACACACATATGGGTTTATGACAATCCATGCATGAAGGTGTAGGTTAGGTGTTGTTATTCCGATATACATTGTTGATTTTTAATGTATTTGAATTTGATTTGCTAAATAAGTTATACAAGTGCTTTTTGGTAAAGTACATTATTGTAGAACATATGGTGTATGTTTACCACTGCCACCACTTGTACTACCACCAATTCACCATCCATGTTCGAAAGCGCTTATTTACTTATTTAAGAAGCTTTATAGCCTCTTTGGGTACACTTATTTTAAGGAGCTTTTGGTTTGAAGTAATTTTTGCTCTATTTGTATACATCGATTTTAAGTCGGCTTTAAATTAAAAAACTGCTTTAAGTCATAAGTTCCATTTAAGAACTTTTGACTTATCGAGTTTTTTTTTTACGATTCTTGTAAAGTTCAAATATTATGAATTTAAAAAATTTTTAAGTCAAATTTCACTTTAAGTCAAAATTATTAAACCTCCATTTAACTTTAAGTAAAATTACCCAAACACATTCATACAACTTAAAGTAAACAACTTTACTTTCTCCTTTGACAAAATGACAGTTTGTAACCCCTATGTATATGGGTTTTGTCAAATTGGTCCATATTTACGTTTTTTAGCACTTTGCAACCCCTATCTTCAAATCTCGCTTCATGTTACAACCCCTCCCGTCTAATTGACCTATTTTACAAGCAAAAATGAGTCAAAAACCTCTATACATAAGGGGTACAAATTGTCATTTTTGAAGATAGGGGTTGTAATATGAAGCGAGATTTGAAGATAGGGATTGTAAAGTGCTAAAAAACGTAAATCTGGACCAATTTGACAAAACCCATATACATAGGGGTTACAAACTGTCATTTTGTCTTCTCCTTTAAGTTAAAAACACCTCCATTAAGTCAAACGTAACTTATTTTAAGCAATACCAAATGTCTGTTTAAGCCTAAAGTCTGACACATATATTTGTTTATTAGGTAAGGGTCTATTTATATTATGTCCTGTCAATTATTTGCAACTCTCGGGATCCGTAATATAGGTGTATGAATTTAATTATTTAAAGTGTACAAAATTATATAGATGTATGAATCTAATTATTTAAAGTGTACAAAATTAATTATAATTTATGGATTTGTTTCTGTCTAAAGCGGTACTAACATATCATATATATATATATATATATATATATATATATATATATATATATATATAGTTGCACTCCATAACAAACACCTTATATAATAAATAATAAAGAACACCTCATATCTAATCTAATATAAGAGTTCCGTCATGGCATCCAATACAAAAAGTTGTTATTTTTTTACTCTATATCCATCTAGCAAAAAAATAATAATAAAATAAAATTTAAAAAAAATTACTGTTCATGATGACGTCACTGATAACGTCAGCATGACGTCATCATGAACAGTAAATTATTTTTTTTTTATTTTTTTTGCTGGATGGATAGAGGGTAAAAAAATAACAACTTTTTATATTAGGTGCCCCTGGCGGGGCCATTGGATCTATTAGATCTAAGATGTTCTTTATTGTTTGTTATATAAGGGTGTTCTGTATGGAGCAATGGCCTATATATATATATATAGAAAATATAAATGAAAATTTCAGTGATCTGCATGGGTTAATTATAAGTTTATATCAATTCCGCCCTCTCCAAGAAGATGTTGTTAGTCTAATTACACCCTCTCCAAGAAAATGACCATGTAAAATAAGTTTTTATGATTGACACATTTCTCTCCATCTAAGTGAGAGCTTTTGAGTTTTCTCTCCTCTCTTCTGTAAAGATTGTGTGAGTTCGATTTTCTTCCTAAAAAATGGATGACATTGAAATGCAAATGGCTGAGATGGATATAGAGAACGAGGAGAATGAGGAGTTAGTGCTAGAAGAAGAACTGGAGGAGGATGTCAACAGATTCGAGTTGTGTTTAGTGGGAAGGTTCTTGACGGAGAAGAACATCAACGGGAGAGCAATGAAGTCAAAATTAGCCGATATCTGGAAGCCTGCAATGGGGATTAGCATCAAGGATTTGAAGCCTGGCCTGTTCTTATTTCAGTTTTATCACAAGAACGACTACAACTGGGTGTTAAACAATGGACCATGGACTTTTGATAATGCACTTCTAGTCACGAGCATTATCAAAACAGGGGAGGATCCCATTAAAATCCCATTGTTTGAAGTCGAGTTTTGGATCCAAATTCATGATTTACCCATTGGATATATGACTGAGCCGGTGGGGAGACAACTTGGCAATTTCTTTGGAACATTTTTGCAGTACGATTCAAAGAATAATTCGAGTATATGGCGGGAGTATATGCGTCTAAGAATTAAGGTGGATGTTCGTAAGCCCCTAAAGAGAAAGAAGAAGATATGCAAGAAGGACAAGTCGGAAGTGGTGATCAACTGCAAGTATGAATAACTTGGCGACTTTTGTTTTGTTTGTGGACTGCTAACCCACACAGAATGATTATGCACGAAAAAGCTTGAAGCAGGGAAGGAGATGGTCAATAAGGAGTGGGGTCAATGGCTTAGAGCTCAACCACGCCGGTTGGGAGGAGGGAGTAAGAGCAAGTGGCTCAGGGACGAGGGTGATGGCGAGTGGAAGCGGGAATCGATGAGAGATAATCATATGCAGGGCCATCAGGGTCCTCCAAAGACTGACTTTATGCGTTCTGAGTTGGAAGTGCGCAATCAGCGACCCTATACAACTGTAAGTACTGAAAACCCGGGTAATTCAAATTTTTTATCTGGCATCCCACGTCAGAAAGGGGGGGAACTTTTAAATAATTTGGAGAATGGTGGGCTGGACTCAGAAGAGCTATATGGGCTCAAGTTGGATGGGAGGAAAAGACAACGGAGTGATATCCATATTCAATTAACCCAAACAAACAGTGATTCAACATCAAAGGACTCTACTCTTTCTATAACTGATTGCGTAGAGACCTCTTCTTCTACTTTGGCTAAGCTTGCAGGGCAAACTAGCCAACTCCAATGACTTGCCTTAGTTGGAACTGTCGAGGCCTTGGGAACCCTCGCACAGTTCGAGCTCTAAGTGACCTTCTTAGAGACCACAAACCCAATTTTTTATTCTTGTCAGAAACTATTTCGTATGCTAGTAAAGTAGAGAAGTTTAGAGTAAAGTTTGGCTTTCAAAATTGTTTTTCAGTAGATCGTAATGGTCGTAGCGGAGGCCTTGCAGTGTTTTGGAAACACCCGTTTCAATGTCAGATTGTGGGATACTCTCAACATCACATAGATGTTCTAGTTATGGAGAGTGGTGTGGCTTCTTGGCGTTTATCGTGTTTTTATGGTTTCCCAGATCGAACTAGGCGTAGAGAGTCTTGGAATTTGATTCGTAGGTTGGCAAGTCTTTCTTCTATCCCTTGGTGTATCTGGGGTGACTTCAACGACTTGTTATTTTCATCAGACAAAAAAGGTAACCTTCCACATCCTCAATATCTTCTTAATGGTTTTCGTTCTGCTATCGAAGACTGTCATCTTTCTGAACTCATGCTAACTGGGGGAAAATTCACTTAGGAGAAAGGCAGGGGTTCTAATGCCTGGGTGAGGGAAAAGCTGGATCGTAGCTTTGCCTCTACAAGCTGGTGGAGTAAATTCCCGTTGCATAGTCTAAAAGTCGTGCACAGCTCAGTATCCGATCATGAGCCAATTCTGCTGGAACTATTTAAAGTTAATATCTCGCGAAAGGCTTTTAGATTTCGGTTTGAAAATATTTGGTTGAAAGAGCCTAATTTTGTTAAAGAAGTGACTAATATTTGGTGTAATCTTCCAGTGTTACATCTCCTTCCTAAGTTAACTGATGTTTCTTCGTACATGGCTCAATGGGGTAAATCTTTCTTCCACAAATTAAAGGAAAATTGAGAGAACACAAGGTAGTTCTAGACAGACTGGTGGACTGTGTAGATGAACAAAGTGTACGAGATTACTTGAGGGTAAGGGAGAAACTGAATGCTCTGTTATTTCAGGAAGAAATCTACTGGAAACAAAGAGCCAAAATGTTCTGGCTCAACGAAGGCGACGAGAATACAAGGTTTTTTCATCAATCTGCTTCTGCAAGGAAGAAAACAAACAAAATCAGCTTCTTGATTAATGATGCAGGGATAAAAGTGGACGACCAAAATGGTATGTGTGAGGTTGTTCATGATTACTTCTCGAACCTGTTTACTACAGTAGACAGAAATGAGGACGCAGGGGAGGTGACAAGTCAAAGAAGGGTGACTGATACTCAGAATAGCAAGCTAACGGAGGAATTTACTTATGAAGAATTCACTGTAGCCATCAACACAAATGCACCCGGATAAGGCTTCGGGCCCCGATGGTCTAAATCTAGCTTTCTTCCAAAGTTTTTGGTCAATAATGGGCAGAGAGATTGTTGATTACTGCAAAGAATGGCTTCGAACGAAATGTTTCCCTGGAGAAGGATGCAGTTTATTTGAAAGACCTCCGCCCAATTGCTCTCTGCAATGTCCTTTATAAAATTCTCTCTATAGTGTTAGCTAACAGATTGAAAGAAGTGTTGCCATGCATTATCTCGGAGAATCAATCTGCATTCGTGAAGAACAGAAATATAACAGACAATGTACTAGTTGCGTTTGAGATTATTCACCACATGAGTCAGAAACGACACGGAAGAGTGGGAGAGGTTGCTCTAAAACTGGATATTAGCAAGGCCTACGACAGGGTGAACTGGTCTTTCCTTCAGAAAAGAATGAAAATTATGGGTTTCAGTGATGTGTGGATCGATTGGATGATGATGTGTGTAAAGACAGTCACGTACAATTTCTGTCTCAATGAATCTATAATAGGTCCAATCACTCCGAAGAAGGGCTTAAGACAGGGGGATCCCCTCTCCCCTACCTGTTTTTACTTTGTGTGGAAGGTCTATCTAATGTTATTGATGATACGGCCAGAAGTGGGCGGATTCATGGCTGCAATATTAGCCCAACGGCACCTGAGGTGACTCATTTATTATTTGCCGATGACAGCTTCCTCTTCTTCCAAGGAACGATTGGGGAAGCCTCAACTGTCAAAGCTTTGCTTGCTAATTATGAGAAATGTTCGGGCCAATCGGTCAATTTCCAGAAATCGGGGGTCTACTTCAATGCGAATGTCAAGCAAGACATGAAAGGAGCAATCTCAGACATTTTGGGAGTATATAACGGGATAACAAACACAAAGTATCTTGGGTTACCGTCATTGGTGGGGAGGTCGACAAAGAGCGTATTTGGATATTTAAAAGAGAAAGCAATTAAACGTATCCAGTCACGGCAAGTGAAACCTATTTCTCAAGCAGGTAAAGCTGTCTTAATCAGGAATGTGGCTCAGGCCATACCTTCTTATAGTATGTCGTGCTTCCTCCTGCCAGTAACTTTATGTCGAGAGATAGAACAAATGTTCAATAATTATTGGTGGAAATCAGGGGGTGCTGCTAGCCAGAAGGGGGTAAACTGGTTGTCTTGGAGTAAGATTAGCACTGCAAAAACCAAAGGAGGCTTAGGTTTTAGGAAATTATATGGTTTCAACATCGCTCTTCTCGGGAAGCATGTATGGCATTTCTTACATAATGCTAATACACTTGTAGCAAGATTGTTCAAGGCAAAGTATTTTCCAAATTCCCATGTGTTAAAAGCAACAAAAGGTTCTAGCTCTAACTTTATTTGGAAGAGCATTTGGACAGCTAAAGAGGAAATTTGCAAGGGTTTTCGATGGGTGGTTGGGAATGGCAGAAGCATTGTTACTACCACAGACTCTTGGCTTCGAAGGAAGGATGACTGTTGTGTTGAACAAAGTTCACTCTATGAAGGAAGAAACGAATTGGTCTCAAACCTTTTCTTACCTGGTCAGAAGAGATGGAATAATGCTCTTGTTAGAAGACAGTTTCTTGAGGTCGACGCGAATGCAATCCTGGCAACTCCTATTCCTCAACGAGAGGTCATGGACAAGGTTGTTTGGAGGGGATCGAATGATGGCAGGTATAGTGCTAAGTCAGGCTATCATTACTGGAATAATATGCATTCTGGAACTGATGACGTGCCTCAGAGTAAAGGGTGGAGTAGGGTTTGGAATTTGATGATACCTCATAAGGTTAAGGTGTTTATCTGGCGCTTTTGTCGTAATGTTATCCCAGTAAGGAAAAGATTAAGTTCAAGAGGGTTGAGGATACCTATAACTTGTCCTATGTGCTTGGCTGATATTGAGCATATGACACACCTTTTCTATGATTGCGAATTTGCTACTGGTTGCTGGAACCATGTCAATCTGTGGTATGACTGGAGTGCAGTCGAATATGCTCAGGATTGGCTTCTTCATAAGTTAAATACTGCTCTTTTTGAGGAGCTAACAAAAATTTGCATCGTTCTCTGGGGGATTTGGCATTGGAGGAATAAGAAAGTCTGGGACACGAAAGTTGTTACTCCTAGTTTTGCCATGGATACCAGTTTTAGTATGCTCTCAGATTGGAAAAATGCAAAGAAAGACCACATGAAGCAGACTGGTGCACTAGATAGGATCAAGGTGAAGACAGATAATAGGTGGCAAACCCCTACAGATGGAGCTTTGAAGGTGAATGTGGATGCATCCATCTTCCCAGGAGCACAGACCTTCACAGTAGGTATGGTTCTAAGAGATCAACAAGGTGACTTTATGGCAGCCAAATGTTCTTGTTTCTACATGGTAGACTCCGTTTTCGAAGCAGAGGCCATAGGGGTTAGAGAAGCGTTATCTTGGATTCGCGAAAAACAGATTCATCTCGTTAAGGTAGTAGTAGAGACAGACTCGAACCTTACAACAAAGGCCATCACAGGTCCAGGGACGAATCTGTTAGAGGTCGGGGAGGTTATTGACACATGCAAGCATAAATTAAGTAATTTGGTTGATACCTCTGTCCGTTTTGTTCGGAAAAATGCTAACAGGGTGGTTCACGAGCTAGCCAGATTCCCGTGTTTAGTTAATTCCCATATTTGTTTCACGTCTTCTCCTACGTGTTTGTTGGAGGCTCTTTCTTATGATCGTTTGAGTTAATGAATACGTTTCGTGTTTTAAAAAAAAAAAGTTTATATCTATAAAATTGATGGGGACGAGGGAGACAAAAGTTGATAGCAAAATCAATTAGCAAATAAAGGAAAATGTTGATAGTAAATTAATGGTACAAATTGCAGTGCATCATTTGATGTCGTTATTTATTTTTTCTTTTCTAATTTTCTTTATTGTGAAATAAAGAGATGGGGACGCGGGAGACAAAGGGGAAGGACGTTAATCCCATCATTTAAATAGTAAGTCAATTAGCATAATAGATGAGTAGAAAAGTTGATACTCCCTGGGTCTCATATTTCCTTTTTCGTTTGGTGAATGATATTGGTTTTAAGATAGTGGATAATGAATATTATTTTTTTATGAAGTAGTGGATATTGAATATTGTTTTTAGGAAATAATAAGTATTGAATATTGTTTTTTTTGGAGTAGCGGGTGAAGTAGTGGGTATTGAATATTATTTTTATGGAGTATTGAGTGAAGTAGTGGGTATTGAATAATATTTTTAAGGAGTAGTGGGTGGAATAGTGGATATTGAATATTACTTTTAAGGAGTAGTGGATATTAAATATTATTTTTTATGGTAAAAAATAGTAAGAAGAAAAATAATTTGAATTACCTTAAAAGGAAAGTAGGAAAAGAATTAAGAGCATCTCCAAGAGGCTCTTTACTCTAGATCTTAACTTAAAAAATAAGGAGAGAAAGTAAAAGTATAGTTCCAAAAAGACTCTTAGTGATTCTTGAAAATACTAAGAGTTTCTTCTCTTTCCTCATTTTTAAGAGACACTAGTAGCTCTTAACTTATGTTTTAATAATAAAATATTCATGTTCACGAATCCTTACACAACTTTTGGTTATAATGGGGTTGATTTATGGATAGATTATAAGTTAAGAGCTAATATAAAGAGTATTGTTGGAGTTTGACACATAAAACAATACAATAACTTATTAAGAACCATTTATTTATATTATTTTTAAGAGTGAATATAGGTATCTCTCGGACATGCGGACGAAAGCAGTAGTAATTAGTAATCAATGGTACAAAATGCAGTGCACCATATTTTGACTTTGTTTAAATTAGCTTAACCTTTTAAAATTTGTCAATTTGGGGTACAGATCATGCGCTTTGAACAATCCTACATTTATATATTCAGTAAAACTTCTATATAATAAAATTATCAAGATTTAAAAAAAATATTGTTATGAATAGATTATTTTTAAGTAGAGGTTTATATATAAATATATTTATAAAAAATATTAAAAAATATTTAAGTATTTATATTTTAAATATATAAAAAATAGTATGAATTTTAACATTTATTAAAACATATGAATTTAAATAAGTAAATGTACATACATTATATATATATATATATATATATATATATATATATCGTATTTAAAAATGTGAAAAAACATATACATATTTAATTAATAAATTTATTATATTTTTAAGATAGTTTATCTTTTATATAATCTTACTCCATATATAAATATATGTACTTAGATATTTCTTTATCACTTGAAATTCTGTATTTTCAATTATATATATTAAATTTGATATGATTGTTACTTGTTACATATAAAATATATTTATAATATATTATTATTATATGGAGTGAATTTGTTAAAAATGTTTTTACCAAAAATATAAAATGTTATAACGTAAAAGTTATTATTATTTATAATTGGTCCGTGATTCATCGTAGAAGTTATTACTATTTTGAGCAATGCTAATAATCCCGAAATGATTCCCAAATTTATTCCCAAATACCAATTATTTTATTTTAATTCGTGAAGAATACATATATATATATATATATATATATATATATATATATGAGAAAAAGGACCCTGAGGTATATCTCAGGGAACTTTTCCTAAGATACATATAAAATATTCTTTAAATCTTGCTGGGCCCGCAGGGCTAATTAAAAATCTCTGAAATTACTAAAATACCCACCCTATTTTTATATATAAAAAGCAGTTATCTAAGGGAACTTACCTGAGATATATCTCAGGCTCCTTACTCTATATATATATATATATATATGAGTTGCACTCCATGAAGAACACCTTATATGAAGAACAATAAAAAACACCATTATAACACTCATATTTAATCTAATCTAAGGGTTCCGTCATGATACCCAATACAAAAAGTTCTTATTTTGTCATCCTCTATCCATTCAACAAAAAAAAAAATCACTGTTCATGATGACGTCACTGCTGACGTCGTCAGTAAACAGTGATTTTTTTTTTTTGCTGAATGGAAAAAGGATAAAAAAATAAGAATTTTTTGTATTGGATGCTCCTGGCGGGGCCTTTGGATCTATTGGAATAAATGATTCCATAGTATTCTTTATTGTTCTTTATATAAGAGTGTTATTTATGGAGTAATGACATATATATATATATATATTAGTTGTTAAAAATGTAATACATTATTTGGATAAGTTAATTGATGATGTGTAGTTTTTTTTACAGGTCTCTAGTGTTCGATAGATATAGCCAATATGAAGGGGTTGACTATAATTTTAAATAACATTATGTTCCGTTGGAGATAGGGGGTGTTTGGGGGAATTTATGTCAACTTATTTTAATACAAAGTTAGAGATTCCTAACATTTTTCTGAAAAAAGTTAATTTTTTTTTGCAACTTATAGAATCTCAAACATACATTAAATACTTGTATAAAAAAAATTATCAAAATATGAAATTTTTATCCGAAAATAAGTCCATACGGACTTATTATAAGTTTTGCCGAGGCCCATAAACTTATTTTACATATTTTCTACAATTTTTATATATGATGACATATAATCCACATTCTTACCTAAAATTTTTTAATAAATGAAGATGCTTTTAGAAGTGATTCCGTTAATTGCTCCCAAACAACAACCAATTAAATATAAAAGAGTCCCACTGATAATCATTACAATTACAACCCAACTAATTTGTCCAGGCTAATCAATGGATCGGATTATTTAGACTGTATTAGAATTCTTCACTTATGTAATAAACTTATATATTTTATTTAATATTAATAAATTAGTTTATGAGGAAAAAATTTAGCCCCCGCAACTATTGGTTTCTAGGTCATTATTAAATTTAGCCCCCGCAACCATAAATTAAAATAGATAATCATATTAACAAATTAAATTATTAAATTTTTATGTAGCATCCCTTTGATGATTATTTTAATTAATAATTTTGTGAGTTTCTTTAAATTTTTAAATGTCATTTTGGTTTTCAACCATGATGACCTTATACATGTACTACTGTTGTAGAATTAACTTTTCATTTTTGGGAAAATTAATTTAGTAATGACTGTTAAGAAAATTTAGGCTTAGAAGATTCAAGCAATAAATAGGATAAACTAGTTTGCACGCGCAGTGAATTAATTTCTCATCCAAAATTGTATATATTGAGATAACTTTGTAATTAAAAATATGATAAACGATGAGATTTCGATTTATTAAAATTCTTTATAGTTATTTTGTAATATTGCACACCAATTTTTTGAACCAAATATTTTATAATTTAATTAGATTTCATAAATTTTGGATAAATATTCATATGATAATAATCACATAAATACTTATGATTGCTAAATATTTTTTTAATTTTCAATTGCGTGAAATTAACCTTATCAAATTGAACATTTGAGTATAATATAAATAGTTATTTTAATAAAATTATCCGTTTATAACAGAGGCGTATGTAAACTCATTTATTTTGTTTTAAAAAATTGATCGTATATGTAAGACTATATTTTGAGATATATTACAAAATCTCTTAATATTGACTAAAAGTCATCTTATGTATGTCTTAATCAATTTTTTCTATATATATATTGGGTCACGCTCAAATAGAAACTAAATTAGAATATAAACTAGAAACCAACTCCTAATTCAACATTTCAATATAATCTAATAACCATGGCTGACGTCGTCAGCAGTGAACAGTAATTTTTATTTTTTTTTGCTAAATGTTGTTGAGTTAATTTATGACATTTTTTGTGAAGGTGCCCTTGGCGGGAACCTTAGATGAAATATAATATATTTATTGTTGGTTTCTAATTTCTATTTTAAATTTGGTTTATATTTGATCACTAGTTTATATATATATATATATACACACACACTTTTAAACTTAAATATTTAGTTTTAGTCTAATATCTATTACATTGTATAGAAGTTCAATAAAAATTTGGGTAAATTGAAATTTATTTTAATTAGAATTTTAAATTATTTTTTTAACTCAATTTAAAATTTATTAATAATTCAATCAATGTAAAATATGACAAACTTAGTGACCCATGCATGTATAGGAATTCTAATATGTTATAACTCGAGCATTATATATTATATTATATATTATGTTGATCATATATTATATAAAAATTCATATGTACCATACTTTATAATCGAGTTCTAATCTAATTGGTCATTTTAAATAATTGCTATACTTTTGTAATATTTATGATTTAAAATTTTATATCTTTTTTATTTAATTTGAATGTTAATTATATTAATTTTTATATATAACATAAATCATATTTTTAGAGTTTTCATCTTTTTTAGACAATTTCAATTATTTTTTTATATATTTAAATATTTTTGTTTTTTGACCAATCATATATTTATATTTTTGGACTTAGTTACATTAAGTATGCTCAGTCGATTAGAATATTTTTCATAATATTTTCTATTCAATATTTTAAGAAATAGTACGAACCAATATTTCATTACTAAAAAAAAAGAGGAGACAAAAAGAGAAGAGAAGTGGTTTATCTTAAAGGATTTTTAAACAAAACTCAAAATCAATTGTAGCACAATTGGCAAAGGCATGAATTTGAGATTTAAAGGTTAGTGGTTTGAATCCAAACACAAGCATAATTTCACTAATTTTTACATAATTATTGAATGATGGTAATTTTGTAATATTTTAAAAAATAGGGATAAAATCGTAATTTCACATCCATTAAAATGATAAACTTTGTCGTTAGGTTGAAGTTTAATACATAGTAATAGATAATAGATTTAGAAACTGGTAAGAATTATCAAACGCCTGGTAAGAATTATCAGGTAAAAAAAACTCCTTTTTCTTATGAGTTACCCCAAATTTGTATCCAAAAATTAGTCACAAATGATGTGGCAAAGCATATATGGCATAGTAAAAATTTTTGATTGGATGATTGATGTGAATGCAGGGATCCATTATTATTATAACCAATCGAATTGCTACACTTGACATTTGTGAAATTTTTTGGAAACCAATTTGGGATACCTAACATTTTCTTTTTATTAGTATTAATTTTGAAGTAAAAACTTGACTAGCAAAAATGACGGTGGATTTTGCTGCATACATTCAAAGGTTGGTGCTGTAAAAATCGAGCACAGCTACACTGGTTTGGATTGTTTAATGCCGGTCCAAAATCCGAACGAGATTTGGAGAACATTCTATTCAAATGTCCACCTCTCACCTAGGCCCTAGAGGTATTTCCTCGCTTTGCCTAGGTTCGAATATGTGCATGTGTATAAATATCAAAAAAAAAATTATGTTAAACTTAAATAATTCAACAAAAAAATTGTATAATGTCCGATTGTCTGCTGGTTTAATGGATTTTACAAAAATATAATAACTTAAAACCGTATGTAAAAGACACACGTTAGAAAACACATATAATGTTTCCTGTAATTGGAAATTTAATGGCTACCCATAAAAATAGAGGGAACTAAATCTTTGTGGTACCATCATTTTCATGTTCTTGTTCAACCTCATCTCCACACACACACATACACACATATCAACCAAGTTTTCTTCTTCTTTTAATATTCTTGTAAATCATAGATTCTCGATCCAATTTATTTCTATTAAAAGTTGTCTTGATTTTCTTTCCTTATCGATGTGCAATCTGCTTGCCTCTTTCTGTCTTTAATCATACATATATGTAACTACAATTTGAATGTTCATGCATGCAAATATATGCACTGATCATCAGTACCTAATGTAAAATGTTTAAATATGGAGCTGACAAGATGAATGCAAGAAGAAATCTTCATCTGGAACAATCAGCAAAACTGTTGGCAAGCATCCCAAAACCATCATTACTTCTTTACGATCGTCATACCACACCTTGGTGGAAGCAAATTCTGGACCCGAGAAGCGATATCGTCAGAAGATGGAACTACTTCTTTTTGCTCACCAGCATTGGTTCTCTTTTCTTGGACCCTCTGTATCTTTTGCTTCCTACAGTTACCGCAGAGTCTGTTTGCATCAGCATGAATTTCGCCATGCGTATCGTCCTCAGCTTCTGGCGTTCCGTCGTTGATATCTTCTCTCTTATGCACATTTGCATGAAGTTTCGTTTGGCTTATGTTGCAAAAGACTCTCGTGTCTTTGGAAGGGGTGATCTTGTCATGGACCCGCGAAGCATTGCCATTCGTTACTTAAAGACTGACTTCATTTTTGATTTTGCAGCTTCTTTTCCTCTTCCACAGGTACATTTTTCTACTTCGAAACACATTCAATTTTTGCTATTATATAAGTATATAATTTTTAAAGGTTAATCGATGAATGCTGGTTTTGACAGATCATCATCTGGGTTATAATCCCAATAACACAACATACTACTGCTAGTCGTGATAACCACTCCTTATCTCTAGCTATAATGCTTCAGTATATTCCACGGATTCGTTCAATTTTTCCTTTAACCCGACAAATACTTAAAACTTCGGGGTCTTTAGCACAAACTTCCTGGGCAGGAGCAGCATACAACCTTGTTCTTTACGTTTTAGCTAGTCACGTAAGCAAATATCTCTCTGTACTTATGTAAAGCATCAGTTACAATGATATACCTTAATTAGTTTCGTGAATTTAGTTTTGAGAAAGTTGGCATACTGTGTGAAATTAATGTCAGTTCAGGTCCTTGGAGCAATGTGGTATCTGTTATCTGTTGAGAGACAGTACTCCTGTTGGAAGCAGGAATGTAAAAAGGAATACAATGGCACACATTCTCCGTCATGCGAACTGTCATTTCTTGATTGTTCAACTGCAGGAGGTCCTGCCCGCGATGCTTGGTTGCAAACGACAAAGCTCTTGACTACTTGTAATCCTCGTGCTAATTCAATCGATTTTCAGTTTGGGATGTTTGCTGAGGCCTTTGTAGAGGAGGTTTCTTCTGAAAATTTTATTCCTAGACTCTTCTACTGTCTTTGGTGGGGTTTAAAAAATCTCAGGTATATGTTTAATTTTCTCTTCTTAACTTCTTCGATGATTTATTTGTTTTAGCATTCCATTTACTTTAATTTTTCCATTGTGATAATCATTTGAATTGATTCTCAATATGCAGTTCATATGGTCAAGGCTTGATGACAGGTACTTATAAAGGGGAAAATTTGTTTAGTAGTTTTATTTGTATTGCGGGTTTGGTTCTCTTCTCCTTGCTGATTGGCAACATGCAGGTAATATAGTTCTGTAAAACTTCATAAACTTGAGAGTCACAAAATAGTTAGCTTGTAACCTGATAAGAAGTGACTTAAGACCAGTTCGGCACCTATATGAGGAAAATCAAATGAAGTGGTTATATGACCATTTGATTTTCTTATGAAATCAATTAAATTATGGTTCTTCTTTGTGATATGAAGGCCTACATGCAATCCACAAGTGCGAGACTTGAAGAATGGCGTGTAAGGAGGAGTGATACAGAGGAATGGATGAGGCATCGTCAATTACCTGAGGATCTGCAAGATCGTATTAGGCGATTTATCCAATATCAGTGGCTAGCTACAAGAGGAGTTGATGAGGAAGAGATCTTAAATTCTTTACCTTTAGATCTGAAACGTGGTATTCAAAGGCATCTTTGTCTTTCCCTAGTGCGCCAAGTAAGTCCAATTCATATATCTTAGTGTTAAAAATTTAAACAAATATGTGAATCGCTTCATTTAGAAATTAGTAAATTACATAGTGGTGGGCGTATTTTACATCGATTTTCAAAAAAGTGATCAGTCTTTCGATTTTTCAAATTAGTGGTCAACCTTTCACTTTGTCTTTCAAAATGGTGGTCTGTCTTTCAATTTCTCAAATTAGTGGCCAATCTTTCACTCCGCCATTCAAAAAAGTGGCCAATAGTAGACTAATTATCTATAAAGTGGCCACATTTTTAAAACGCGGAATGAAATGTTGGCCATTAATTTGAGAAATTGAAAAACTGACCACTGTTTTGAAAGACAAAGTGAAAGGCTGGCCACTAATTTAAGAAAATGAAAAACTAATCACTTTTTTAAAAATCGGTGTAAAGTAAAACCACCACTTTGTAATTTACTCTTTAAAAATTAACATGTAACCTCTACATTTTAAATTTAGGTGTCTTTTTTCTCACAACTGGATGATCAACTCTTGGATGCAATATGTGAACATCTGGTTTCCTCTTTAAACACCAAAGACACGTACATCATCCGGGAAGGTGATCCTGTCAATGAGATGCTTTTCATAATCAGAGGTCAACTGGAAAGCTCCACGACTAATGGTGGACGCTCCGGATTCTTCAACTCTATTACTGTTAAACCCGGTGACTTTTGTGGAGAAGAACTACTGACATGGGCCTTAGTTCCCGATTCAGACCATCTTCCATCTTCCACTCGAACAGTCAAATGTCTAACTGAAGTAGAAGCGTTTGCATTGCGAGCAGAAGACCTTAAGTTCGTTGCAAAACAGTTCAAACGTCTCCACAGCAAGAAAATACAACACGCTTTTCGATACTATTCACACCAGTGGAGGACTTGGGGAGCTTGTTTCATACAAGTTGCGTGGAGACGGTACAAAAGAAAGAAACTAGCAGAGGAACTGATGAAAAGAGAGAGCTTATATTATAAATATATGCCAGAGGAGTCATCAAATCGCGTTTATGTGGTCGATCAAAGGGAAGGCGAAAGCTCGTCAAAGAACAATAAAAAGGAGCGAAATCTTGGAGCTGCAATGTTGGCTTCACAATTTGCTACCAACACTAAAAAAGGAGCTGTACAGAAGGTTGCAATAGTTGATCCTGATGACCCTAGCTTGAAGATGCCCAAGATGTTTAAGCCAGATGAGCCTGATTTTTCTGCAGGAGGTTATGATTGATCAGTCATTTATTTTAACTGGCTGATTAATTGTGAACACAGCAGGGCTATATATTATTTTGTTAAAATTACACATCTATACTATTATATAAATTCCGAAACATTAAAAGTTTTGGTACCTGTTTTTTGGTACTAAGTGAATTTACTTATTTACCCTTCATTATAAAGAAAAATATATATGATATCTATACTATTAAAATTCCTAAAATAAATAATAACATAATATGATTAATGGTAAGTAGTCGATTGCTTTTTTTTCACAATTACTTTTAATCGAAAATATTACCTTTTATAAATACCTACTAATCTTACAATCACAATTATCTATACTATTATATAAAAGCCGAAACAATAAAAGAGTTTTGGTATCTGTTTTTTTGTTACTAAGTGAATTTATTTATTTACCCTTCATTATAAAGAAAAATATATATGATATCTATACTACTAAAACTCCTAAAATAAATAATAACATAATATAATTAATGGTAAGTAGTCGATTGCCTTTTTTCACATTTACTTTTAATTGAAGATATTATCTTTTATAAACACCTACTAATCTTACAATCATTAATATATACCCGAAAATATCACATCATATTTTTCAATTATTAATAAAATATATTAAAAATCTGTATACGTTGTTTATAAAAACTTCAATCGTATCATATCTTACAATCATTAATATTTCCTTTCAACTTACAACATGTTACCTTTTTAATTTAAAACTAATCTTACAATCAGTAATATATACCCGAAAATATTACATCATATTTTTCAATTATTAATAAAAATATATTAAAAATCTGTATACGTTGTTTATAATAAGGAAACATTAGTATAATCCGTAAACATGAGTATATTAAATTAAAATTCATTAATTAAAATAATCTATACTATTATATAAATTTCGAAACATTGAAAGTTTTGGTACCTGTTTTTTTGTACTAAGTGAATTTACTTATTTACCCTTCATTATAAAGAAAAATATATATGATATCTATACTATTAAAATTCCTAAAATAAATAATAACATAATATGATTAATGGTAAGTAGTCGATTGCTTTTTTTCACAATTACTTTTAATCGAAAATATTACCTTTTATAAACACCTACTAATCTTACAATCACAAATATCTATACTATTATATAAAAGCCGAAACAATAAAAGAGTTCTGGTATCTGTTTTTTGTTACTAAGTGAATTTATTTATTTACCGTTCATTATAAAGAAAAATATATATGATATCTATACTACTAAAACTCCTAAAATAAATAATAACATAATATAATTAATGGTAAATAGTCGATTGCCTTTTTTCACATTTACTTTTAATTGAAGATATTACCTTTTATAAACACCTACTAATCTTACAATCATTAATATATAACCGAAAATATCACATCATATTTTTCAATTATTAATAAAATATATTAAAAATATGTATACATTGTTTATAAAAAAATCAATCGTATCATATCTTACAATCATTAATATTTCCTTTCAAATTACAACATGTTACCTTTTTAATTTAAAACTAATCTTACAATCATTAATATATACCCGAAAATATTACATCATGTTTTTCAATTATTAATAAAAATATATTAAAAATCTGTATACGTTGTTTATAATAAGGAAACATTAGTATAATCCGTAAACATGAGTATATTAAATTATATTAAATTAAAATTCATTAATTAAAATAATGGTACATAGTCGATTGCCATAATTAAATTATAATTACTATAAACTATTCAATTACCTTTTTCGCATAAATCGTATCATCTTTTTAATTTTCACGTTACCTTTCTATTTCTATAGCTAAAATATATTTTTTTTTCCAATTATATCACGGGAGGTTCAATTTAATAAAAGAAACTAATAAAATTCTAATATTAATAATTAACTGATTTTCTTTTTCAGCTAAAACGTATCATCTTTTATATATTTTCTAACTAAAATCCCTCTTTTAATAGAAATATCACGTACAATATTAATTTCTTATTTTCAAAAACCATTACGAGCAATTGTATTTAGTAAAATAACGTAATTAAATTATAAATACTATAAACTAATCAATTAGCTTTTTCACCTAAAACATGTTACCTTTTTAATTTTCTTTAACTAAATCATCTCTTATTCTAATCATTACACGGGCATTATATTTAATAAAATAAAAGAATTATTTTATAATTACTAATAATTAAACAATTATTTTTTTCAACTAAAACCTGTCATCTTTCTACATTTTCTGACTAAAAGCTCTCCATTTTTAGAAATATCATGGATAACATTTATACAACTATTCAAATCATCTCATATAAAAATTTAAGCCTCCAAAATTAATATTTCAAAAAATAATTTAAATTAATACAAAAAATTTTATATAATATTTTAAAAATTCCGTGCATCGCACGGGTTTTAAGCCGTGCATCGCACGGGTTTTAAGCTAGTACATCTTAGTTGTACAAAGCATGTAAATTTGGATGTTAGGTATTCAATTCGATTTCAAATAAATTTTTTAAAATTTAAAAATATGTAATATAAATCTTTTAAAATCTAAAAGTATGTAATATGTATTATGGATCAGAATCAAATACAAATTTTTCTTAAATATAAATTTACAAACTTTTTTTGTTCGACATATTTATAATTTCGATTTAACATTATTTAACAAATAAAAATTAAAATTATAGTGAATACACATAATTCAATTATTCAAAATCCTTTTGAGATTCACCAATAATAAAACAGGGTATAAAAATATGAAATTTTATTTGTTTAATATGTGTTGAACCGTAGTTCAAAATTTGTTGAATAGATATTTGAAAATTCTCAACTATCCTTCCGGCAATAATATCCAATTAGGATTTAAATCACTTTTCTTAATTATACCAATATAAAATTATTTTATATATTTGGATTTAACACAAGTGTTGTGGAATAAAAACTAGGTTGAAATTATTGCGGCTGGGGTTTGTATATTTAATGCTAGGGTTCGTGAGCTTCGTGCTTTAATGGCTGCTTCTGCGTTCGAGACTTAAACGGTCCTCACAGAATGCCTACGTATCTCTGTAAATTAGAGAATCAAGCCAATAAAACGTAGTTCTGAGATGAGGGATCAGGCCCTTTATATAGGCTGAGAAGCCTTAGAATTATGGTAGGATTTGGAGACTTGGAGGGCAAGTCTTTGAGGAATGTTCTAGATCTATTCCTTGTAGGAATCAGTTTCCATATTGAATTGGATGCCTTATTGGATAAGTCTGAAGGGGATATTATCCTTATCCAACTCTTATTTGCTGAGCTGTTTATTACCCTTAATATTAATTACGAAATTAATACTATAATCAGGGCTTTGGACCCAGCTGGTGGGCCCCACGTTTGGACTATTCTCGGCCTAGTTAATGCCACATTAAATGTGTCTTTAGGGCTTATTTTCAGTCCATATCAACAAGTATAAATATTATTCAATAAATGAGTTAAACTCAAGTTTTATATATGTTGAAAATCCATTATAAAAGAATTTCATTTTTTCACAAAAATTGTTGCAAATAAGTTTTTAATAAATTAAAAAATGTTATAAATATGTTTCCGATTTCAATTATGTGTATTTTAATAAAATTTTAATTATTATTTTACAAATGATGTTGAACCGAAGTTATATATGTGTTCAATAAAAAAAGTTTATAAGTTTGTATTTAAGAAAGTTTTTACTGGAACTCAGTATTATTATGAACAATCTACTATCATACAATCTTGAAAAATTCATGAATTTTATTAAAATTTTACCGCGTATTTTTTTTTTTGAAGTTTCACCAAAATTTAATAAATTTTACTTTAATTCAAATGTACATAAATTCTACAAACTCATAAACATTATTGATTTTTTATGGGCTATATAAAATATTAAATCAGTAATATATTGTTAAAATTCAAAAATAACTAATAATCCATCCATCCAATATATATATTATAGATCAATCAATTCAATATAAATATATATATATATATATATATATATATATATATAAATTAATTATAGGTTAACAAGGTCTTTCAAATCTATTTAGTAATTTACTAATATGACCTTCCATCATATTAATATTAAAAAATAATTTCAATGAGAATTGAACTCATTACCACTATGTCAAGAATGTAATTATTTTCATATTTCCAACTACTACACCAAAGAAATTTTTAGAACATTTTTATAACTCATTAACTACATATACACCAAAAACTCATTTGTTATATTATTCAATATTTTTGTTAATTCATATATTTTATAGTCAAATTCGAGCCAAATTGTTCATATTCAGACTTTTTTTGAAATAGCTGGGCGGAGAAGAAGGCCCTAGTAAGGAAGTTGGAAGCGGCTGAAATGAGGATGTTGCGGTGGTCTTGTGGGCGCACGATGTTGGACAGAATCCCAAATTCGGTGTTTATGAGCGAGCTTGAAGTGGCGCCTTTTTCTGCGAAGCTTAGGGAAGGAAGGTTGAGATGGTTCGGCCACGTCCGTAGGAAGCTGGTTGAAGCCCCAGTGAGGAGGGTCGAGAGTCTTTCGGTTGGTGGGGCGAGGAGGAGAGGCAGGCCGAGGAGGTCGTGGGAAGAGCAGCTCAGGCTGGATTTGAAGGCCTTAGACTTAAATGAGACCATGTTTGCGGATAGGTCTGCTTGGAGGCGGCGTATCAGAGTGGTGGATTCTCTTTTAGGGTGCGGATCGGTTGTCGAGAGCCTCAGAATTGGGTTGTCTCGGTTAGCGATTTTGTAGTAGTTCGACTTTAGCGTTCTCACTTTGCGTTTTTAGTGTCTTCTGTTTGCTGGTTTTGCAGTTACAGGGATCCTGGCTCGGTGCTGTCTCACTGCAGGAAATTCGTGTGATTGGAGCGCTTCAAGTTATGAGTTTCATCCTCCCACATAGGTATGCCCCATGTGGAGAACGCCATGGGCTCAGGTATGATATTGATCATTTCCGTATCAGCTGGTTTCCTTTGTAGTTATCACACTCTTTGTATGTCGTGCAATTAGCCGAGGGTCTCCACGGAAACAGCCTCCCCACTTTAAAAGTGGGGGTATGGTCTGCGTACATCCTACCCTCCCCAGACCCTGCTCTGAGCGGGATATACTGGGTATGTTTGGTTTGGTTTGGTTTAATTCGAACTTTCGAGTTACTCGATCTCGACTAATAAAATTTTCGAATTCAGTTTAATATATAGTATTCGAGTTAAACTCGAGCTTTGGCTATTTAAGTACTTTACCGAGCAAAATTCAAGTTTTAAATTACTCGATTCCTGAGGTTCGCGAGACTAATTGGACTTTTAATATTTAAATTTTTTAAATATTATAAATATATTTCAATATAAATATTCAATATTTTATATAATTCATATATTTTATCGAGTTGAACCCGAGTCGAACCGTTTATATTCAAACTTTTTTTCAAAATAGATTAAATCGATTCGAGATTTCAAGCTTTGTGAGTAAAGTTTCGAGGTTAAAATTAAAGGACCAATTGAACTTGAGCTAGAGTTCAAACTTGACAGATCTTTTTAGCCGGGTTTGAGCTCGAGTGTGGTAGTGTTCGATTTGAATCGATTACACCCCACTTTCATTGCAATTTGGTAAAATATTTTTATAGACTAAAAAAAGATACTTTAAGGAAAACAAAATAAAAATTATTGTAGATGAGATTTGAACTTCATATTATTTATAGATAAATATTTAGATAAAATACATAGTTAGGTCAAAAATAGTTATTAAAAAATAGATTATAGATACTCTTTTAAAAATAATAGATTTAAACGTATAACTATATTATTGAGATATGATACTTAGTAGATAATATATCACAATGTACATGAATAAAACCAAAATTATAGCTAATTTTAATATAAATTACAAGAATATTAAATCAGTGTCACATGTTCAAATGACCAATGCCACGCCACCACGACCACGAACACGACATGCACCACTACCAAAATTACCAAAATTTTATCTGTAATAACATGAACACCACCACTTACACCACCAAAATCACCAATATCAAAGCAAAATCACTAGGAATTCAACTAAACTTACCAAAACTTAAACGTAAATCACTAAAAAATTTAAATGAAATTACAAGAATGTTCCAGATTTGGAATTGTGTGAATGTTCGAAACTGTTGATAATGGTATTGATGGTAGTAAAGTGAGTAAATGCCATCTATCGACGTTACAAACTTAAATCTATTGAGAGAGGGATGAATGAATTAGTGACAAATATGTTCATCAGTTACTTTCGAAGTGGTGGTCGATTTGGTGACAACAAAAGATCGCAGAGTGATGATGGTTTATACATACATTCCCTCTCTCTCATCCACTCGCACACATTATACATACATACATACATATATATATATATATATATATATATATATATATATATATATATATATATATATATATATATATATATATATCATGAACGATGATGACAAATGGAATGAGGTGGTGATAATAACGGTGTAAAGCAAGTGATGGTGTCTATGGTCGCCGAAAATGGAAGGGACATAAGAATGGATGTGGGTGAAGGTTGAGATTTAAATTAGATTTGAACGTGTGGCCATGATTTGTTTTCGATTCTAATATCGGGAAATGATCTTATTTAGCACTTATTATCTATATATAAACACATAATTAGATTTTTAAATTACGTATTATTTAATCATTTCAAGTTATATTTTTTAAATTGTTAGATGTGATTATATTGTTATGATTATATATGAAATTCAGGCAAGAAATTTGAGTTAAGAAATTTGGGTTATTATTAGTATTCATAAAAATATCAGACTAATGACGTCTAATATTTCAAAAATTAGAAATCGTTTATTTAAAAAAATCACAACAATAATATTTTATGAATTTAAATGGTGTCCGTGCAAAAACACGGACTATCATACCAATTAAAATTTATAATATTGATTATACCATGTTTATTATTCTCTTTCTCTATTATATTTGAACTTTTTTAGTACCTATTACTTCTACTTTTGAATCCACTATCCAGTATACTAAGTACTAACAGTAATTTCTAAGGAAAATGAAAGTAAAAGTAAACACAAGTCTATCACTAACAGTAATTTCTAAGGAAAATGAAAGTAAAAGTAAACACAAGTCATCAATCTCTCCCTCTCTGAATCTTTCTCGCTTTGCTGTTATTAACAAACATCCCCATCTCTCTCTAGAAAATCCTTGTCTCTCCCCTCCACTTTGACACCACCACCATCAGCATGCCCCCTAATCTTGAATTTTCCTACATGGGTCTTCTCTCTCTCTTTCTAACTTAGATCCACTATATTTAATGCTCTTCCCCACCTCCACTTCTCTCTCTCTCTCTCCCTACACTTCTAGAGAGAGAACCAACCCACCAAATAAAGAAATAAATAAACAAACCCCCTCTCCCCTTCTTCATTTTATGCATATCCTTCTTTGTTTTGGAACTTCTTGAGCATGACCCTTGTTTGTTTACACTGTTTTCAGTGCAATTCTTGGCTATTAATACACCTATACACACACCCTTACATCACTAGTTAGTATTTTTAGCAAATGACTTTCTTCTTCTACTTTTTTTCCCAAATTTAAGTAGAAAAGAAAGTAACTGATTTTGTTTGTTCTTGCTTGATTTACTCACAACCGTTTGATCTTATTCATCATGATATCACTTGTAACTGTTACTACTTGCTAACCCCCCTCATAAAAATCAAAACTTTATAGATACATACAAATAATTCTCATATCTATCCATTCACCGCCTCCTGTTTTTTTTTTTTTTTTTTTTTATATTTCTGTGGTCTATTTAATACTGGGTTGTGGCCATATATACTTATGTGTGTATATGTATTGATTTGTGAAGTTGGTCTGTGGTCTTTTTTCTTGGGTGGGTGTTTTTCGAAACAAGTTGTGATTTGGGATTTTAGTTGAATAGTCATGGCTGTTGCTCTTAGGGAAAGTAATGGGGGTAGTATTAGTAAGCATTTGGATAATGGAAAGTATGTTAGATACACAGCTGAGCAAGTTGAAGCTCTTGAAAGAGTTTATATGGAGTGTCCTAAACCGAGCTCGATGAGGCGCCAACAGTTGATCCGGGAATGTCCTATATTAGCTAACATTGAGCCAAAGCAGATCAAAGTTTGGTTTCAGAATCGAAGGTATATACATACTTACACAATTACAAGAATTGGGATTTTTTCTATTGTTTATGTGATTTTATTTGGCCTTTTTGTGTATTGTAATTTATGCATCTGTTAATCTTGATTGAGATGTATGATTATGTTTTTTGATTGGATCAATGGAAATTGAAGATCTGTTTTTGTTTGATTGGTGGTGTTTATATGTTTTGGAACAAGGATTTTGAGGTGTAGGTGGAATTTAAAGAAAGTTGTTTTTTTGGTTATCTAGGTGTCGGGAGAAGCAGAGGAAGGAGTCTTCGAGACTTCAAGCAGTGAATAGAAAATTGAGTGCTATGAACAAACTGTTGATGGAGGAAAATGATCGCCTGCAGAAGCAAGTTACTCAGCTAGTCACTGAGAATGGATATATGCGGCAACAATTGCAAACCGTATGTTAAAGTTTTGGGTTATAGTTTTATATGTTATCTTTCTGGAAATTTCTGTCTCTGGTCATTTGCCCCTCTTTAGGTTAATAGAAGAAAACACATTAGTATAGTAAAGCTTTTGCGAGCTTCTTTTAGCATAATCGTAGCTACATCCAGTTGAGAAATATTTTAGGTTCTTATGTGTATATTCCTGTTTAATTTCATTTCTGAATTAAGTAGCCAAGGCTTTTTCCTATTCTTCAATAATGTTCACCTATCTTAAAATCTAGTTTTGCTTCTTTTTATCAAAGTAGTTTTTTAGTAGCAAATCTGTGCTTCCTTTTGAAGTAAAAAATCATTATACAATTATTTAATAGCAGAACTGATTTTATGTTGTCTGATTATCAGTTACAAGCAGAATCATGTTTTCTTTTAAAGTTTACTTTTGTTGCCAAAGGCCTGCACAAGCTAGATGTATATGTAAATCAGTAGATCATCATTCTGGAATTTCTTACGTTTTCAGTGAATGAATTTCTTTAAAAAACTGATGTAGGTACCATCGGTAACTACTGATTTAAGTTGTGAGTCCGCGGTTACCCCTCAGCATTCTCTCAGGGACGCAAACAACCCTGCTGGGTAATTTTGTACACCAATTACATGGCTTCTTCAGTTTCCGTCTCGAGCTTTTATCCCCCGTGGATATTTATGGTTTATGTTAACTTATATTCGTTCTTTTTATCTATGCTCTAAGCAGACTCCTATCGATTGCAGAGGAGACCTTGGCAGAGTTCCTTTCAAAGGCTACAGGAACTGCTGTTGATTGGGTCCAGATGCCTGGGATGAAGGTTTTGATATTGATATTTGACCTGTGTAGTTGGTTGATTTTTTACTCTGTTTCTTTAGCATGTAAGTAATTACCTTTTTTTTTATCAGCCTGGTCCGGATTCAGTTGGCATCTTTGCTATTTCACATAGTTGCAGTGGAGTGGCGGCTAGAGCCTGTGGTTTAGTAAGTTTAGAGCCTACAAAGGTACACAGAAAGATTTATATGCTAATCAGACATGCGCTTTAGTTTGCATCTTTTTCGGTTCACTTATTTAATGCTTGCTAATGTTGTACTAAGTTGTTATGAGTTTTATATCTTCAATTACTTTTTACCTCTTTCAGATTGTGGAAATCCTTAAAGATCGTCCAGCTTGGTTCCGTGACTGTCGGAGGCATGAAGTTTATACTATGTTACCTACTGGAAATGGAGGAACAATTGAACTGTTATACACACAGGTTAGTTTTTTTTTTATTGTAGCAATTTCTTAATTTTGTAGTATATGGTTATTGTTCCGTCTTACAAAAAAATTTCAACGGATTTTTAGATATATGCTCCAACTACACTGGCTCCTGCACGGGATTTTTGGACCCTCAGATACACCACAAGTATAGAAAATGGAAGCATTGTGGTATGCAACTTTAATTTCTGAGAAAGTTCTTTGCAGACCGTTATGTACCTTTTTCTTCAAAAGGTTTTGAACAGTGAATTTCCCTATATATATATCTTAGGGCCTACATGGCCAAACCGGAACCGGAACCGGAAAACCGGACCGGACCGGACCGGGTCAAAACCGGCCCGAACCGGAACCGGCCCTAAACCGCCGGTTTATTTATTTTAAAGGTTCAGGTTCAGGTTTGTGTGTATTGAAACCGGTGAACCGGCGGTTCGAACCGGCGGTTCAAACCGGTGATTCGAACCGGTGGTTAACCGTTAGTAATGACTGGTTATGTATTAATGTAGTATAGATTATAAAAATTATTGTAATAAATTTTATTGTTTGTTGTATTCTTGTAAAACATTTAAAATTTATTGTAATATATTTACTAATGTTTTAATAAAAAAAAAGTACCAATTAATTTAATATTAAATTAATTTACGTGAAAGTACCACTTAATATAAGTGAAACTATTATATCATTGAACTTTTAAAACGGTTTACATCTTACAAATTTTAAAAAATTACTTAGCATTACAATACTTCTATATTATAATTCATTCCATCCAAATTCAGAAAAACTCGTATTTCGAAAAAAAACGTATCAAGTATAATGTATATATAAGGTTCAAACCGGAACCGGAACCGGGTCTTGAACCGGGTCAAAACCGGGTCAAACCCTGAACCTGAACCGTCTGAACCGGAATCGGCGGTTTATATCCTGTTAAGGTTTAGGTTCCGGTTCAAGAATTTTACAAGCCGGAACCGGCGGTTCACGAACCGGAACCGGCGGTTCACGAACCGTGGCCATGTATTTAGGGGGCTTCATTTTTTTTTTTTTTTGGGAATAAAAAAGGGTCTTTGATTGCTTAAATAGCTTATGCCTAATCATTACTGATGGGCCTATTAGTCCAAATGTCAGTCTTAAGATGGTATGAATTATCTTTGTAGCTCTCGTCATGGGATTATTACCTACACAATTACAGATTTGCTAAGAAATGATGCCAGAATCAACTTAATTTAATCGAAAGTTGCATATTTTACACATTTTTTGTCCTTGATTATAAGATTAACATATACCTCGTTCAAAAAGGAATTATCTACCTTTGCAGTCCCTTGTTAGATAGCTAAATATTTAGTTCAATAAAAAGGTTCTGTCTTACAAGTTGCATGGAAGCGCAGCTACTCGCTTTCCGAAGGCAGCTATTTCAGTTGTGCTTATTGCTTCAGTTCTATTGTTAGATTTCTGTTTAATTGTTTGTTTTCATGTTGGGTTTTTAAAATATGTGCATGGAGCAAATTTCATAATTTGATGACAGCTAATATATGTACTCATCCTTGTACTTTCTATAGGTATGTGAGAGATCACTTTCTGGATCTGGTGCTGGCCCACATGCAGCAGCCTCTGCTCAGTTTGTAAGAGGTGAAATGCTTCCAAGTGGTTATTTGGTTCGGCCATGTGATGGTGGAGGGTCAATCATTCATATAGTTGATCACCTAAATCTCCAGGTTAGGTTTCCAGAAGATTTTCTTGTTCATGTTTCTTTTTTGAAAATAATTTTCTTACTTACTTGCCTGTGTCTTTCAGGCTTGGACTGTACCGGAGGTGTTACGGCCACTATATGAATCGTCAAAAGTCGTGGCACAGAAAATGACAATTGCGGTGAGTGAATCTTTTTAATGTATACGATATTCTTAGCTTCATTAATCATTGCATGCTCTAATTTGATTGTCTTACTAAAATCTGTTATGTTGTTAATTTCAAACGAAGAAAGTATGTAAAGTTGTTTCCCTTTCAGTCGAACTACTAAATTGACAGCACATATTTTAAATGCTCTAATCTGTGTTGCCTAATTACCTGCTACTGTTTAGTGTGACATATATTCGATATATGAAATTTAAGACACTTATGTTGATATATTTTTTAATTTATTTATATCTATAGTCATAACTATTATGGGAAGACAGATTGGCTGATTTTGTATTTTTTTGTTGGGAAAAAACTGCGCATTGCGCAGTGAACTATGAAGCATGCAAAGTTGTTACCAAAATATTAAACTGACAACACAGATCATTAATGCTCCAATCTGTGTTACGAAAATATATGTTTTTATTTATTAATTATTTTTGTAAGACAGGGCACCCGTTTTTTCTTTTTTTGGTTTGGAAAAAATCGCGCATTGCGCACCAAACTGTAAAATCAAGCATGTGACTATGCATGGCTCATTTATTGCAAGGCTCCCTCTTACATTTGTAACAATGGCATTTATACCTTTGTTCTGCGCAGTGTGCAGAAGAAGAAAACAAGAAAATGCCGTGTGTGCATGAACCTTTAGGCTTGTTTATAATTGTTATGGCGTCTGAAGTAGTAGTCTCTGAAAGAAAACCACCTAAGGACAGAAGAATAAATATATAATAGATTGTTAGGTGGTAAGGCGGTCATTATAAGCCGAGAGATGAAGGCAATACTATTTCGGACCAAAAGAACAATAGAACCTTAAGGACCATGAATAAGTGAGTGAGAACTAAATACAAAATGCTAAGTGAATAATGAACCTTGAAAAGTAATATTCCTTGATGAGATGAATCTTTCTTTTTCTTTGTAGGCATTGCGCTATATCAGACAGATATCCCAGGAGACCAGCGGTGAGGTAATATATGGTATGGGGAGGCAACCAGCCGTTCTTCGGACTTTTAGCCAACGATTAAGCAGGTAGCTTTCTTTGAAATATTTTCTTTTATCTTATCAAATAGTTTTTTTATTGCTACAAATCATAGTCTTCTCAGATTTCTTGATTACGGTATTTATCGTTATTCCCCTTCCCCAACTGTCTAGAGGATTCAATGATGCTATCAATGGGTTCAGTGATGATGGCTGGTCAGTGATGAACTCTGATGGTTCTGAAGATGTGATAGTTGCAGTGAATTCAGCGAAAAATCTAGTTAGTACTTCTGATCTTTCTAGTTCACTTTCCTTGGTCGGAGGTGTTCTCTGTGCAAAAGCATCAATGCTACTCCA
Organism: Saposhnikovia divaricata; assembly: GCA_036435485.1. NCBI lineage: Eukaryota > Viridiplantae > Streptophyta > Magnoliopsida > Apiales > Apiaceae > Saposhnikovia > Saposhnikovia divaricata. The sequence goes on along the minus strand of CM071595.1, from coordinate 58,020,531 downwards.
GGTGAGTCACAGTGAAGCAAGTACAGAACATTGTTTGCTATAATTCTTAGGACAATAGGACATCCCAGAGAGTATGCTTGCTTATGGTAGGAAGGCCACTCTCAGATATAGTCTGTCACTTTAAATCTGTATATACAAGGGGAGCCGTAGATCTTTTTGTCTATCTTGTTTAGGTGTGTAGGGGAGTTTTGAGTACAACCTAGGTATGTATGCAAGATGCAACACTATTGAAGTAGACAACTTTGCACTTCTATTTCAAATAGATGGAATATGGCTTTTGTTGCATATGTAGAGATCTTATGTGCCACTTCTTTCCCTGTCAGAATGTTCCTCCTGCAGTTTTGGTGCGCTTTCTAAGAGAGCATCGGTCAGAGTGGGCTGACTTTAGTATTGATGCATATTCCGCTGCTTCGCTGAAAGGCAGCTCATATGCATATCCTGAAATGAGGCCAACGCGTTTAACAGGAAACCAAATTATTATGCCTCTTGGTCAAACAATTGAACATGAAGAGGTATGATTTTTATTGTATTGTTGTCCAGTTCTTTTACTGTACACTGGTATGATTTTTATTGCATTGTTGTCCAGTTCTTTTACTATACACTGTAGACATTGTTGTACTGTGGAAACATTACAATATAGTTATAGATATATCTCCTGTGGAGGGAAACATCTATTCTCTTCCTCTAAATTATATTAATTATACAGTATACACACAGACTTACGTGTTTGGTGTATATATTTCTTAAAGTTTCTCCTTGTAGGCTTACTGCTAAAAGTTGTTTCACTTTCTTAGAAATTCGATCAGTTCTATATAAAGGCATCTCACTTCTAATTTGTTCTTGATAGATACATTGTTAAAAGCGAGAAATGTCTTTTTTTCTTACATATCAATGTATCATACATAAACTGAATTGCTATATTATCTCTATTGTATTGTGCCCTAGATGCTTGAAGTGATACGACTCGAAGGTCATCCTTTTGGTCAAGAAGATACTTTTATGTCAAGGGACATCCATCTTTTGCAGGTATTTCAATACGCTAATGGTTATGTGGCTTTTAAGATGCCTTTTCAGAGTGTATCGAGATAGTCTGACATTTTCTCTTCTGTAGCTATGTAGTGGAGTTGATGAGAATGCTGTTGGAGCCTGCTCTGAACTTGTTTTTGCTCCAATTGATGAAATGTTTCCTGATGATGCTCCCCTGCTACCTTCTGGTTTTCGCATTATTCCTCTTGATTCAAAATCAGTTGAGTTATTACTTGTACTCAGCATCTCTATGTTGTATTATTTTGTCAGTGTTTTGTGTAAAAATGTTTATAACGTAGCTGTAACATGTGATGGTAGAGTTTTAAGTAGTTTAGCTTGGCAGACTGACTCATCTATCTTCGTGCCAGATATACTTTGTGCTCTTATAGGAGATGTCTTGCTTGCTGAATAATTGTAGACATTTTTAATGTCTGTATTTATGTGCCACAATTAGAAATTTTGAGCAAATAAAACCTATTACAATAGCTTGTCTGATATTTTGCTTCAGTGTTGTAGTCCTGTCCAATATGACTTAACTTTACATTACCATTAGTCTATTCTTAAAGGCGAATGTTGTCTAATTGAATAATAAACTGTATTGAAGCTGTTTCCAAATTAAATAGGCTTTTCCCTAGTGTCTGACATATGAATTCCAGCTACATTTCAAATGAATACTCTTTATCTGACATTATCACATTCATACAAAAGTTTTGTATTTTTTTTCCCTCCAGCCTATGACAATTTTGTTTCTCAGGGTGTTGTGCAGGACACTAGAACTACAAATCGCACCCTGGATCTGGCTTCCAGTCTTGAAGTGGGTCCTGCAGCTAACCATGCTGCCAATGACTCGTCTTCATGTTACAATATGCGATCAGTGTTAACTATTGCATTTCAATTTCCTTATGAGAACAACCAACCAGATAGTGTTGCTACAATGGCTCGACAGTATGTCCGTAGCGTGGTGTCGTCCGTGCAAAGGGTTGCCATGGCCATATCTCCATCAGGAATGAGCCTAACAGCAGGTCCAACAGCATCTTCCGGTGCTCCAGAAGCTCAAACACTAGCCAACTGGATCTGCCAGAGCCATAGGTAAGTCGTACTCATGCATCTTATATTAAGATGGGAGCGTACATGCTTGATCAGCCCTCAGTGAACTAGACAGTGCTGTCCTGGTTAATTCGTTGTAGAATCAGTCCCACACTCATGATGAAGTAAAGAGTTGTTTTAAATGGTTCTCAACTTTTTAGTTCATCCCTTGTGCAATCTTTTTCGCAGGTACCATTTGGGGACAGATTTGCTGACTTCTGATTCTGTAGGCGGTGATACTTTGTTAAAAAGTCTTTGGCATCATGCGGATGCTATTTTGTGCTGCTCGTTAAAGGTTTGGAACTTGCCACTGCATGTGACTATTTACAATCAGATACAATATGTTCTGTTCAGAATGTATACTCATATTTCTTTTCTGTGTTGCAGTCGTTGCCAGTCTTCATATTTGCTAATCAAGCAGGTCTGGACATGCTGGAGACCACATTAGTGGCTTTACAGGATATTACACTAGATAAGATCTTTGATGACACTGGTCGCAAGGCTTTCAATTCTGAATTTGCCAAGATTATGCAGCAGGTAATGTACAACAAATGACTATGAAGTTTTGTGTAAATAAATGACAGCGAAATTTTCGTGTGGTTGTCTTTTTTCTTGTTGTGATAAAGTTTAAGTTATAGTCCCGATGATAGGTAGTAAAAACTAAAAATTTTGATTCTCTAGGTGGTGATAGATAATAAATAAAATGGTGCAAATGTTTCTGTTACACAAGTTTGTATGATTGAATCTTCTCTAATTATTCTCAGGGATTTGCCTACTTGCCGGGTGGGATCTGCATGTCAACAATGGGACGCCATGTTTCATTTGAACAAGCCATAGCTTGGAAAGTCCTAGCTGCAGACGAGAGCACTGTCCATTGCCTTGCATTCTCATTTGTGAACTGGTCCTTTGTGTGACCATTTGTATCATTTCATATCGATGTTGATAGGCCAGACAGTAATGATAGTATGTATTTGCAAACGGGAAAGCAAAGTGGATTAAGAAAAGAAGTTTTGTAATTATTAATATCTGCAGGCAGGTTTACAGTTTGTTAATAGTCGTCGTCAATCAAATAGGAGGTATGTTCAGTGTTTAGTATTTCGTTAATTTAAACTAGTAGTATATCGATTTGTCTCCATAGAGATTAGTTAGCCTCTCATGAGCTGATAATATTAAACGAATGTTGATTCTGTGGATCTAATTAATTCGTACAGAGAGAGAGAGTGCAGTTTTAGTTGAAAATCCTGGGTCCGCCCGACTGCATTTTTCTTCCTTCTGATGAAATAAAATAGAGATACCCTTGTGAGGCCTTTCCCAAGAAGGGGGTGTTTGAAGACTCAATGATTAATATGCTTCAAAATTGTGATAGTTCCTCTCCTCGTGTATTGTTATGCTTGTTGGAGGCTAATGAAGCAGGTCATCGGAAAATATCATAATCGTGTAATATTTCTGGTATATTATTTTTATGTTGTAAATTGGAGAACAATCATTCCGAAAGTAACCTATCTTTTCTCTCTCTCTGGCTTAAGCATCTTCTTCTTTTTCTATCTGGTATAGCCGCCGGGACTTTCACCGGATTTCCACCGGTGAAAAGCCCCAAAACCTTTCATTTTCTTTGTATTTTCTTCCTCCTTTCAATAAATCTTATTTGTATTTTCGGATCTAAGGTTGTAAAACCTTTCCGATTTAGCCTTCAATTTTTAGATCTCAATTCTACGGAGCTCCGGATTTCTTGATCTTCCAGGATCTTGTTCTCATAAGTGGTCCGAGTTATCTTGTTCTAGTGGGTTTGGATCCAGATCTAAGGATTGCTAAGGTTCTAGTTTGGTTTTAGTTTGTAACTTTATTTTGTAATTTCTTTTTAAAATTGTAAGATCGGTTTGTTTTATTGTCTCACCTTCGTGTGAGTTTGGTATTGTCTCACCGCTTGTGTGTGAGTTTGCTTTTGTCTCACCGTTTGTGTGAGTTTGGTGCTTCATTATATGATTTTGGAGGCTTGTTCGGAGATGGATAAATACTTTGATGAAGTGTTAGTGTGTTACACACTTAGGTCTGCGAATATTGTAGGTCATTGCTTAGCGAGGGCGATATATTCTACGTCAGGTCTTACGGAGTGGAATGTTTCTGCTCCAGATTTTATCATCTGTAAGCTTGAGAAATTTTAATGAAAGTACGAAATTTGTAAAAAAAAAAAGAAAAAGCAGGTCATCGCAGGGCTTATTTAAAGTTGCCCTGTTTTTTTTTTTTTTTTTTTGTGAGAAGAAACTTTATTTCATTTAAGTCAAAGAAGAATCACATAATTAAGTCTCCAACAAGACAGGAGGAGGAGACGTAGATAGCTATGCATACAAGGAGTTTTTGTCATCGATGAGCAACCTTGTTAGCTTGCTTTTTGACATTACACAGAAATATCAGCTCTTGAGTGTATCTTGCATCCGTTGACAATATCACCAACTTCAAGTAGGTTCACAGATGACAGAGCAAAGTGACTATTGTACCAAGTTAAACGTAATTAGTTGCTGTATATACATACGTAAAATTATACTATAACTCATTAATGCACAGTAAAATCTCGTTAAATTAATATTGGATAAATTAATAATATCTTTAAGTTAATACTTTCCTCCGATCCCATCCCAACTTGAACCATTTCAAAAAATGATCAATTTCGATAAGATAATAATTTTTTATAAAATCCTATATAAATATATGATCCCAATAATATTATAAATTAATAAGTCCTTTATAATCATAAAAATATATGCATTATCCTTTTGTAAAATATGATTTTGTGGTTCTTAAAATTTGAATTTATATGAAACTCATCCTTAACCCTCTTTGTTAGCAACCAAAAGTTCGAATGTGGCGTTTTCGTAAAGCATTAAAAAATTATTAATCAATGTTTTTTATGTCTTTGAGTGCTTCTTTACATGCAAAAGGTTCCAAAAATGTTGTTTTATCTTTGATATCATCTATCTAAATATACATGAATCTTTATCTCATTGAATTTGTAGAACAATGTATATTGAATTAATTGAATAATTCATTCTATATAAATGTATATAATGGGAAATTAATTTTCTTTGATGTCACAAATTTTTATAAATTAATAATTATTAATTTATCAATTAATTAATATCTCTCTAAATTAATAGAATTCTCCGGTCCCGACTATATTAATTTATAGAGGTTTTATTGTATGTCAAATTAATTGCTCAATTTTTTATGCATAGTGCGATATTTTCTTTTTCATTATGTAACTCATTAATGTTTGCAGTTTATATGTTTTACTATGTTGTTGAGCATCTCCAATGGTGTTGGCTAAAAATGATTGGCTAAATTAAATAAAATATTGATTATGTAAAATTTATCGAACCTGTAAGACATTGTGCTCCGAGATACAAAAGACGACTTTTGAGAGCCACTTAGCCCATTGACTATAATGATTGACTATAATTTAAAAATGGTATGTTATTAATATTTTAAGTTGTTATTAATGGAATATATTATTTTAATATAGAATTAAGTGATGTGGCAATTTACAACAGGTCTCTAGAGGTTCAACAAATATAGCCAACATCAAGAGATTATCTATAATTATAGACAAAGGTTTTGTCCCATTAGAGTGGCTAATTTTTTACATATTTTGTATAAGTTTTATTTTTGAAAAGCCACGTAGACTTTTAGCTAAGATCTTGTTATGGTTGGAGATGCTATAAAACCTTCTTTGTCATTGTCAGAGGGATCACTTACATTAAGTAGCGGAACCATCTTCACTGTTTATGTAGATTTTGCCTGCAGTGTTTTTATTTGTCAGAGGGATCAGTTACATTAAGTAGCGGAACCATCTTCACGGTTTATGTAGATTTTTCTGCAGTGTTTTTGAATGTTATCATAATGAGAGAAACCCTTTTACGGTATTGTATTTCGGTACAATTCATCATACGAGAATGTATTTCTCTGACAAAAAAAAGGTGAATATTTTTTTTGAAAAATGCTAAAAATCCCAGATTCATTCCCAAAATTGATTCAAATATTATATATCATATACTCTGATTGAATATAATGCAATTTATAATAACCAACCCTCCACATTCACATAATTTCACAAATCATCCCAAAATGTCAGGTTATCAACGTCACTTTATTTTTGAAATACAAACTAACTCACAAATAAAAAGCCTATGTTATCTACAAAAATAATAGAATTTTGACAAACACATACTTAAATATATCAAATCAACATTTTTTTCATCAAAATTATGATTGTTAAATAAATCTATTACTATTCGCTTTTATCGTTGGAACTTGTAGTTTTTTCAAAAAAATAATCTTAACGATCCATTGTAATCGTGAAAAATAAGTAGATTTGATTCATCAAAACGTATTCGTAAAATCAATTGTAATTGCGAATTCATATAACTTATCAATGAATCAATATTACGAACATTTGACTGATCTGTGATTGTGATTCCGGACATCGAAACAAAAGAATCTATTATATATATAATAGGTCAACACAAGAAAAAAATGGTGAAAAATGTATATGAAAAGTCCAGTTTGCCCCTCATCTTAATTTTTTGAAAAAATTGTGGTTGGTAGGAATTGAACTTGGGTCTCCAAGTTAATTCATGCTCCTTTTACTACTACACCACTCAATAACATTTGTTTTAAATCAAACACAATATAGATGCATGTGTGTGTGAATATTTTAATTAGTGCGACACACTAATAATTTTTTGTCCTGATTTTACTTTTACATTTATTAATTTGGACTATAATATATTATATCAAAATATTAATTATTGGTACATAATATATGATTTGATTATATTATAAAATTGTAATAACAATAACAATCAACATAATAATAATAAAAAATTACTATATACCTGTTATTCTCTTAAACAACCTAAGCACTCATCTATACGTGTTTTCAATAATACACATGATATCTCTATGTGTACCGAACAAGCGGGACAATATTTGGTTTTATATAAAGAAAAAAAATGAAATGCATATTGTATTTTTATGAAAAGTATTAAATATAAGACCAAGTCAATAACTAAAGTACTTTATTCATGATTTAAAAGCACCAATTTACCCCTAAGTTCCTATTTATATATAGAATTATTATTTTCAATTCTAATTGAATTTGGAACACCGAGTTAAATTGTGCATCTTCATACCATTATGTCACACATTCACATGTATTTTAAATCATACACACAATATGTATGTGTGTGATATTGATGAAATATTATTAGTTAAATATTACTAGAAAAATGATATTAATATGTTACAATAATAAAAATATCAAAATTTGTTTCACTCAAGTAATGCATGCACACACATCTATAATGTGCGTGATTTAAAACACATGAGACTAAGAGCCTATTTGGCAACGGCTTTAAGTCGGAGGTTAAAGTCATTTTTTACTTTAAATCAAAAAATGTCTATTTGTGTAATAAGTCAGAAATTGACTTAAAGTTAAAAAAATAGCTTAAAGTCAAAAGTTGGTAGGAGGTAATTTTTTGAATGACTTATTTTGTTTTGAGAATTTTATTTGATTAAAATTAATATCATCATTCAAATAGATAATTTATCAAATTTATTTTTATGTTTACATTTTTAACTATTCATTAGTCACTCATAATATAATATTAGTCAAATAGATATTGACTTAAATTTTTTACTTCACTATGATTTAGTGATAGAAAGATGTGTGAATAAAATTGGTGACCCTATGAATATTATGTTGATTATTATTATTATATTATTATTATTTTAAAGTTTAATTTAGCTCCAAATTTATTTACAAATGTATTACTGTTAAGACATTCACATATTACGTGTATGATTTATAAACACATGTGACATTGTGGCGTAGTGGCAAGAGCATGCATAAGTTACTTGATAGATTCCCATGAACAACACTTTTTTTAATAAAAATGTGTTGGTGTTTTACCTAATTTTAATTTAGTTCCATAGTTATTTACAAATGTAATACTTTTAAACGACATTCACTTATTATGTGTATGGTTTGAAAACACATGTGACATTGTAGCGTAGTGGTAAGAGCATGCCTAAGTTATTTGGTAGGTCAACACAAGAAAAAAATGGTGAAAAATGTATATGAAAAGTCCAGTTTGCCCCTCATCTTAATTTTTTGAAAAAATTGTGGTTGGTGGGAATTGAACTTGGGTCTCCAAGTTAATTCATGCTCCTTTTACCACTACACCACTCAATAACATTTGTTTTAAATCAAACACAATATAGATGCATGTGTGTGTGTGAATATTTTAATTAGTGCGACACACTAATAATTTTTTGTCCTGATTTTACTTTTACATTTATTAATTTGGACTATAATATATTATATCAAAATATTAATTATTGGTACATAATATATGATTTGATTATATTATAAAATTGTAATAACAATAACAATCAACATAATAATAAAAAATTACTATATACCTGTTATTCTCTTAAACAACCTAAGCACTCATCTATACGTGTTTTCAATAATACACATGATATCTCTATGTGTACCGCACAAGCGGGGCAATATTTGGTTTTATATAAAGAAAAAAAATGAAATGCATATTGTATTTTTATGAAAAGTATTAAATATAAGACCAAGTCAATAACTAAAGTACTTTATTCATGATTTAAAAGCACCAATTTACCCATAAGTTTCTATTTATATATAGAATTATTATTTTCAATTCTAATTGAACTTGGAACACCGAGTTAAATTGTGCATCTTCATACCATTATGCCACACATTCACATGTATTTTAAATCATACACACAATATGTATGTGTGTGATATTGATGAAATATTATTAGTTAAATATTACTGGATTTTAAATGAGTTTTGGACTCTTTTATCATTTATCAATTAAAGAATTACGTAAAATACACAATTGGGCTATAAAACGACATTATAATCAATATAATGGATATTATCTAACAATATATTAGAGCAAAAAATATTGAGGTGTTAACGTAAAATGAAAATTGTATATTACTACACAACATACAATAATTTATTAGTCGAACAATTCGGGTCGTAAAAATATTTGGCTTTAGAAAAACGAATCCTACAAATAACACATTACCTTTTACATACAAATTTGCTAATGTTTAATTTAAAATATGCCATTATGTAGAAAGAAAGGATCGTATATTATATATATGTTATTTTAATTATGGAGGTGACTCGATGAAAGTCAAACGGACATTGGAAGAGAAACAAAGGCAAGAAATTAGATGAAAACAAGTAAAACAGTTAGAAATGTGGTTTTAAGAAGCACAAGACCTGAGAATCATTTTAGAAGATTTACGAAGATTTTTTATTAGAATCAGGACTGAAACCTATATTCTCAGAATGCAACATCTTGAAGAGTATTCAGTTTTTAACTTGAATATTATTGGAGATTAGCTAAATGGATGCATCATTTTTGAAGAATTTTTAGGATTGTAGGTGCTCTGAAAAATCATCTTAATTAGACAACACCCACATAACACTGAAATTATATTCTATGACCCACAACAAAATTAAAAACTGACTCGATTGTTATCAGTATTACTCGTATTAGTTTCTAAAGTACAAACTTGAACATATTTAAGTAAGTACACAATAATCACATATGCCACTAACAAGAAAAACTCTATGAAAAACAATCACATATTTCAATCAATATTGATCCTGAATAATTTGATTAAAAAATATAGTTTAAGTAGCAGACCCGTGCCTCGCACGGGTTTTAATGCTAGTTCTTACTAATAGAGAGAACAAACCCAAATATGAATAATGAGTTCCCAATAAAAAAAAATCTATAAATAAGAACAAAACTAAGAATTTATTTTGTAAATAGGGCTTATTATCAAACAAACCACTGATAATAACTCCTAAGCCAATGAATAGCAGTTAAATTTTTCTTGGGAGGAAGGGAGAGAAGTGCTTGCTAGTCCCTTCACTTGGAATTTTAATATATACTCTAAAAGTTAATCATTCACCTAGAATTCATGTAAATTTTTGATTAATGTAAAAAATTAGCCAATGTATTAAACAGAAAATAAATTGTAACATAATGATCTAGATAAATCTTCTTCGAGACAAATGAGAATTCAAATTTGTGAACAATGGAGCAAAGCTGCTCCATTGTTCTTTTCATTTGCCAAGCATAGTTTTATTGTTTGTTACACTAAAAATTGGAATCAGTACTACTGCAATTTCTACTCTCGAAAGTGTGACCCCGTGAATCAGTAAAGTGTGACCCCGTGAATCAGTGCATGTATATACATATAATTTTAGCACCTTTAGTACTCGGAAATTAATATGAGTGCCATATGCTGAAGCATACTCCATTACACTCTTAATTTTGCACAGAAGACAATGCTCACATAACAAATATAGCTATATGGATCACCAGTTTCAGACTTTCGAGAGTAAAAATTGAAGACGGTGTGACATTATGGGGGTGTTTGACTCAGCTTTTTTGAGGGGTTGTGGACTTATTTTCGGGTAAAAATTTTATATTTTGATAATTTTTTTTATAAAAGTATTTAATATATGTTTGAGATTGAATAAGTTGCAAAAATAAGTTGGAAAGTTAGGAATCTCTAACTTTGTATTAAAATAAGTTGACTTATTCTGAAAATAAGTTCCTCCAAACACCCCCTATATCTTACTCCCAGGTCCATAATAAAAGGCATTTACTCATTCCTAAATCTTAAATAAAAAGAGTTCTACTCAATATTTTTTGACGATTTTTTTTAAATAAAAGTAGCTTAAAAATATTTTTATTCAAAAAAAGAATTAAAAAATATATTAAATAGAACTCATTTTATTATCTTGGGATGCGTGAGTGCCTTATATTGTGGACCAGAGAGAGTATTATATAATACTACCTTATAACCCGTGCAAAGCACAACTCATTTTTTAATATTTATTATATATTAATTTTTTTAATTTTACATGCTATTAATTTAAATATCAAATTGTTGTTAAAAAATTTATATATACAAAATTTTACACATTCGATTTGATATTTGTACTCTATCTTGAATTCTTAAAATTCGATTTGGACGATTTTATAGCCTATGGAAAATTAACAAAATAATCTTTAATTTAGTGATGGTTTAACGATTATTTTCCAACTAAACCTACGCAGAAACAAAAGAGAAAAAATTGACGATTTTTTACGTTGAGAATTCTATTCGATTGATAAATTCTACTTATAATTCGTTTTGATTATCAAAATACCCTTGTTATTTGTTATAGGGAGAATTTGGTATAACAATGTTTTGGAGGTTTGTTGAATTAACGGAGCAAAATACAGATATTATGCTAAGAACTGGAAGAACAAAGCTTAGGGTTTTGGTGTGTAGGTGTGGCTGATCTTGTATGGTGTTTTCAGGGTTAATTGTTTCTCATCCATATCAAGGTGCCTACGTACCCTATTTATAGGGATCAAGCCATACGTAGTTCTTGGGCTAGGGTTTTTGGAGATAAGTCATGGCCCAAGTCCACTCACTTTAGGGCTGACATGTAAAATTGTAAATAATCCATCAATTCTGCCCATGATTCATGGCCCAATAAAGGTTACCTATGGCTAACATGTTGAGTATTGAATACAGTAAAAGAATACGAAGGGGGGGGGGGTGAATGGATTCTTGAACTTTTCTTTGTTCTTGAATCTTTGCAACAAGATATGTGTTGAGTGTGTGAGATATGTAAGTGCAGATAATCAAAGACAAACACAACACAATATTACTTTAATCTAATATTTTATTAGATAAAGATTTTGCTACAATCTGTGAATACAAATGATAGTATTCTCAGCTTCGTTTTTCTTAGAGAGATATTTCTTGTGATGTATCTTGAAAAACTTATCTGCTAAGGAAGTGAGGCTGTATCCTTATAGACATGGATACACCTATTTACTACAAATAAGGTAGGTAAAACAAGCTACTTTCCAGTATGTCTATCTCATTTGAGTAAGAGTCCAAACGGCTACAGATTTGACTTTGCAAAGCCTGTTCAGATCCACTTCTTTAGCTCCTTGTCCCTTTGTCTTATCTCTCCAAGCTTCTTTGTAGGCTTTCCAATGTGCTTTATAGTACATAGTCAAATAAAGCGTCTTGGCTTGTTGCAGGTTTCTGACTTGTACAATTCTTCAGTATTTTGTCTCCAAGAATGTATTCGAGAAGTGGCTAAGTGATTGATTCGAGAACTCGAATTGACTTAATCGATAACTCCGAGTTCTCGAATAGTGTTATATTGACATATCGAATCACTTCTCGAATAGCTCTTTTCTCTGGGGCTCCTTGAGATATCGAATAGAGCATTTTGACATATCGAATCCCTGAGATGTCGAATAGCTTCTTTAGTCCTTGAGATATCGAATAGAGCATTGACTTGTTGACTCTTAGAGAACTCGAATGATGCTTTGACTTGTTGACTCCATGAGTTCTCGAATAGAGTAATAGACATATCGAATCTCTGAGATATCGAATGAGATATCGAAAAGTGTATTCAGAGATATCGAATAGTGTCTTCTAAGATATCGAATCTCTGACTTCTCGAATGCTAGACTTCTCGAATAGACAAATGTACTTCTCGAATTGGTACTTAGGCAAATTCTTCATTTCTTCAAATCCCAACTGTGATTATTTGGCAGTCTTTATCTCCTTGCTTGAGGCATGAACCTTGGAACTTCTTTCAAGCATTATTCTTGACTTTATAAGTACAGTAACACAACTAGAATTTGATGCCTATTATAAGTACAGAACAAATAGAAACTCTACAACTAGAGGTTCCCTCAGTTAAGAGGTCATGTAGGTAATGCATAGCATTACACATACTTAGGCTTGTTATTAGATGTATTCAGGCATGCCTCTGTGACTAACAATCTCCCCTAAATTGTGAGTAAGACCCTTAGTCACAATTTCATGTCTGATAACAAGCCTAACATACATAAAGATAAAACTTGACAGTACATGTATGAATTTTGATTAGCAATGTGGATAGATCTACAGGGTGAGTAATCTTACAGCCTATGATGAAGTACTAGCCATTGTCATTTGTTTCCCTTTCCATAGCTTTGGCTTGCAAATCATCATATGCTTTCTGTCTTCTTTCTTTCTCCTTCCTTGTATTCTCATCCATAGCTTTTATTATTTCTGCCATAGCATCCAATTCTTCAAGCAAAATTGAGTCTTTGAAATCTTCAAGCACTGGTTTCAGAATGTTTGCAGGATAGTGGTTGAGTAGATTCATTCTGATGTGGACCTGATCCCCATTTCTCCTCCTATACTTCACCACATAGGGGTTAAACTGAACTCTACACAATCCCTTTGCCCTTAGCTTTTTTGCTTCAATCTCCAGTCTCTCAATTTCTTTCTCCCTTGCTAGCCATTTCTCAAGACACTCTTTTCTGATTTTCTCCTTATGATCTCTCTTCATCTTCACAAAATCAATTAGCTCCAGCTTCCATACTCTTTCCACTTTATCTTCTGAGCTCAACAATGCAATGATTCTTTCTATGTCATGTAGTTTGCCCCAGTGTTGACATCCTCCTTGTTTGAATTTCTCCTCCCTTCCATCAGTATATTTGATCTCAAGGCAGTTATCAACAATGGCAACATGATAGATTCTTTGAGCTTGTAAGAATTGCAGTTGGTCTTCATCAAAATCTTCATCTAGTGGTTGGAGTTTTAAGCCTGGATAGATTGTCAGAGTCCTTGATTTGGATAGCTTTGGTTTCCTTGCAGCTTGTTTGAATTTGATCCTTTTGACATGGTTGCCTGGCAGTAGCATGTGACCTTTGTTTGTGGACCATTGTAGTATTCCATTAGCAGTATGCTTTTTGAAATGTACAGATGGTTTCTTGACTTGAATCTTCTTCTCTTCTTGAGGTGGTAAAACAGTTGTAGAAGCCATGGGATTAGATTTTGGTAGGTCATTACTAACAGCATTCACCCTAGACTTAGAGTCTTGTGTTGTGGTGAGATTACTGCTAGCAATGCCTAAGGCTTGCTGTTTTCCATTCTTCCTCTCATAGACTTTGCCTTGGTCATCATCCTTCTTATCCTTGCTGTCTTTCTTCTTCTTCTTATCCTCATCCCCCTTATCACTCCTGTGATGACTTCTCCTCCCATCACTCTTGTCTTCATCTTCATCATCCTTATTCCTCCTTGGCTTGGCCATTTCTGGAATTACATCAGTTGCAATGTATGATCTGAGAATGTGCAGTGCCTCTATCTCTTCAGCAGTACTTGTCCCCTTCTTCTTTTGCAGTAGATCAATGATGGCAATAATGAGTCTGTGATTTCGAGAAGTGAGATCATTGGGAATGACCAATTGTTTAATCTCTTCAATTCTGGTACCAGACTGATAGATGATTGTCCATGGCTTCTTAATCACTTCTGGCAGACTTGAAGGTTGGCCATTCCTCAAGTCATCATACAGACTCTTATTGTTTTCATTTACATTCCTCTTCTCTATTAGCTCAATCAGCGCATCTATCTCTGAATGTTTCAAGGCATGTAGAGTTTTGTAGGTTAGATGCCAGATTCTGGATTTTGCTACCATCATTACTTCCTTGAGCCATGAGCTATCAACTTTTCTAGGTACCACAGTGAAGTAATCGATCTGATCCTTCAAGCTCCTTAGATACAATTGAGTGTCACCAGCCTGTTCTTTTGAGACTTTCAAAAACTCCAAGAATGCATCATCATGATAGACATTTGAGTTTGCAATTTCTTGTAGCTTGGCCTCAGTGACCACCTTCACTTCTACTGGCTTGGCACTTTTAGATATGGAGAGTGAAGGTTTGTCAGATGGCATACTCCCTGCAACCACTGTAGTTGTGATAGATTGCTTTTGACCACTGGAAGTA
Source organism: Saposhnikovia divaricata (assembly GCA_036435485.1). Lineage (NCBI taxonomy): Eukaryota > Viridiplantae > Streptophyta > Magnoliopsida > Apiales > Apiaceae > Saposhnikovia > Saposhnikovia divaricata. Next base: position 58,005,508 of record CM071595.1, on the reverse strand, counting down.
GTGATGTGCACAGTTGGTAGAGTGACAACTGGCAGAGAAGTAGGAGGCTCATCAACTTTGTCTTTTCCTTTGCCAGGCACATGAATTAGAGATTTGGAAGTTCTTTGATGAGCACCTTCAATGATTTTGATGCCCTTTACTGCTGGTGGTTTCTCCCCCTTTGTATTTGAGTTCCTTGATGTCCTCTTCTCCCCCTTAGGCTTGTTGTCAGGCACAGAGGCTGTAGTATTGACCTTTGGGGTTGAAGATTCTTCAGGTAGAGGGAGACCCATGTGCTTCATCATTGCAGACAACATTGATTGTTGATGCAGAAGAACATCAGCTGTGGTGGTGGCTTGAGTGTTCAACTGCTCAGTTAGAGTTTTTACCTTGTATGTAAGATGAGTATTGGACTGAGTGAGAGTAGCTACCTCCTTTTCAAGTGCATCTACCTTACTGAATAATGCAGTAGATTTGAAGCCAGACAGGGATTGTTCTTTAAGTCTCTGCACTTCAAATCTAGACAGCTCATGCACAGGAACCTCAGTGACCAGCTTGTCTCCATATTGATTTGCAAAGAGTGTCCTAAGCATGGCATTGGCGTCTGTAGTCTGGTCAGATAGAATTTGAAATTTGCTTCCTAGACCTGTGATTGTATAAGTAAAGCTAGACTATTATCCATCTTGGTGCAGGTGGTGTTGCAGTGTCTGAGATCTTTGACCACACTGTTTAGTTGAGGAAACTTGGCATCAAAGGCCCTCTTTATCTCTTCTACTGAAGTGGCTGTCTTGTCACTCACCTTGTTGACTTCAGTTTTGACTCCCTTGCCAAGATAGTGTGCAGCCTTGAGGAAACCCTTGTAGGAATCATTGACAGCTTCATACACTTCACTAGGGGACAGGGATTTTGCATTTGAACCCAGTGAAGTGATGTATTCCTCTCTACGATATTGAAGTTCTTCACTGAGAGTTACATCATACTTTCCTTGCATCCAGGCATCTACATTGCCATCTCTCTCAGCATCATCAATAATCTTGGCCTTCTGCATCTCCACATCATCCCTATGGCATAGTAGGATGGCTTCATAATCTGGATTTGAGATGTTGGAGGTGACAAGGTTCTGGGCTATTTTGACAAACTCAGGAATATGATCCATAACATAGCTTTGGAGAGCTTCAATGGACATTTGTGGTGGAACAGACCCTGATCCTGAAGCACTGTCATGTTGCACAGGCTTCAGCCATTGGGACAAAAAGTGAGAGCTAGAGCTAGGCAAGCTAGACTCCTCAGTTACAGATGCAACTTCTGTAACCGGATGGAAAGACTCTGCTACTGTTGTCTCCACAGAAGTGGGATGAGTTACAACAGTAGTTGACACAGGCACAGAGTCTCTAGTTAAAACTAGTGAATCCTCTGTGTTTGTGATGGTGTCATTAGGAGATGCCCCAGCATGCATTCCCTGACCATCTAAATGTGGTACCTAGGTGGTGAGCAAGGTGTCATGCACCAAGTCACTTGAATCCATTGGCTCATCAAGAGAAAAGAATTCTTGATGATCAATGCCTTGCTCCTCAATTGCTTGAGTTGCAGGCTCCAAAGAAATATGAGTGGTAGATTCTGGAAGAGAAGTGTGTTGTAGATTAGATTTTGGCAACTCCCCCTGAGAGATAGAGGAAGTTTCAATTGTGATGTGCTCTCCACTCAGTGTTGTGCCAGCCTTATCACTCCCATGTGCTGACTCTGTACAAGTAGGTGCATTGGGGAGGATGCTTGATTCTATAGATGCACCCTGTTGAGAGGATACATCTAGTGAGCTGTTTGCCCCTGATTTTACAACTTCAGCCATTTGGGTGACTGAAGAGGTGGTTTTAGACTTCTTCTTCTTCTTCTTTGGCCTTAGTAAGGGTGACACAGGTTCCTCACTTGCTATACCTAATTCTACAGCCAAGGCTGCTTCAGTTAAGATTTTTAGAGGTTCAGAAGCAACCTGTTTTCTCTTCTTTTTACTAACATCACCCTGTTGAGAGGATGATGCAGTTGTCTCTGTGTTTAGTAAAGTGTTTGGCTGAGAGGGTTGGTTAGCAGACCCTGGGTTAGCATTTTGCTCTACTTGCTTGGGCCTAGCTAACTTAGATTTTGAGGCACATATTGGCATGTTGTGGGGGTAAGTCCTAAATAAACTCTCCATAAGGGGAGTTATTTTGAGCCTTACATCCACATCATTCCTAGTCTCCAAGCTACCAAAAATGAGTTTGGTCATGGATTTCGAATAGCCTATTCTATTTTTGTCTAACCCAGGCAATTCAATCAATTTAGCATCTATGAAATTAAGTACAGATTGAATAAAGCGAGGGAAGAAAATTTCATTACCTCTCTTGGCTGAGTTCTTACCAAGTCTCCCATACAATTCTTGCATTATGATCAATCCAACATCAATCTTTCTCCCATATGCTAGAGCATATCCTATTTGTTGAACAAGTGTGCTGATTTGATCAAAGCTGGACTTCCTTGCTGTGAAGACTTGAAGAAGAGTGGCAAAGACATAGCTCCATTCCTTCCTCAAGTACTTCCTATTCAAATTTCCAAGCTTGATTCTATCTGAGTAGTTGATAAAATCAAAGAAGTCTTCCAATTCCTGATCAGTTGCTTGACTGTCATACACTCCTTGTTGTAACCTCAGTGCTTGATTCATGTCTTCAGTAGTGATGGTGATTTCCTTGTCCTGAATCTTGCAATAGATTACGTATGAAGTTATTGCATTCTCTAGGGCCACGACCTCCACAGTGGCAGTTCTCCAAAACTGTTCTAGTAAATCTAGATACAGAGTTGGGTTGGCTGAGAGTGCATCCTTGATGTATGATTCAGCCATCCATCGAACGAAGCACTTAAAGTTTGCATTGGGTGCTTCAACATCGTTGGTTATTGCTATGAAATTGGTGTGGGTAGGAATTGTGAGTTGGGTATTTGCCATTGTTACACAGAGAGATGAGAAGAGAATGAAGGTTGAAGAAGAAATTTAGCTTTTGACGTTAGGGTTTACAGAGGTTTTGGAACTTTAGCTGCCTGAGAAATCGAATGAAATGATTTGAACAGTTGTGGAATTGTATATATGTGAGTGACTTGAGTTGTCGATTAGATATAAGTTTTGTATCGACAAGTCAGTAATTCGAGAAGTATAAAACAACTATTCGATAAGTCAAGAAAGGCTTATTCGATATCTCAAGCAGTTTGTAACTCACAGCTGGCAGTTATTTAACTCAGAAAATAATTCTAAGCTAAATAAAATATGTTTTTATGAGCGAAATGAAATTTTGAATATAAATCCAAAAAGCGATTAAGTGTCAGCGAGAAATCAGCCTTTTCAAATGATTCGATAACTCAAATACAGTATTCGAGAACTCCATCATTAGAGAACTAAAATACTCTATTAGAGAACTCAAAGTGTGCTATTCGATTTCTCCAAAAGACACTATTCGAGAACTCAGGAGGGTTCTTGATAGGCATATTCGAGAACTCGAACCATGACAAAACAATGAACCATTCGAGAAGTCTGACTTATCGAACTATACTTTTCACTCATAAATTCAATTTTCACTATCTTTAAAATTTACCAGAAATATTCACTGAAGAATATTCTACTAAATTAAATAGTGATTCTCTCAAAATTTCACAGAAATTTCAAGCTAAAGATGTATGATTTTCAACATATGCAGCATTGTGGAATATTTATAAATCATAATCCAGCCAATACTTACTTTAAAAATATTGAGCATTTGATAAAGTAAGTATTTACTGCTGCAACAATCTAGTTGATATATTCACTCAGCCAGAATTTGAAGAATTCAGCATTCCAATCTCACTAACCAACCTTGTGAAGGTGGCTTCATCTAATGGCTTAGTGAATATGTCAGCTAGTTGTTTCTCTGTGGGAACATAATGTAACTCAATGGTTCCATTAGTTGCATGCTCCCTTATGAAGTGATATCTGATGTCAATGTGCTTTGTCCTAGAATGATTGACAGGATTGGAAACTATAGAGATTGCACTTGTGTTGTCACACATGATTGGAATTCTTTCCAACACAAGTCCATAATCTCTAAGTTGGTTTCTGATCCAAAGCACTTGAGCACAGCAACTTCCAGCAGCTATGTATTCAGCTTCAGCTGTGGAAGTTGACACAGATTGTTGTTTCTTGCTGTACCAAGAGACTAACCTTTGTCCAAGAAACTGGCAGCTACCTGAGGTGCTTTTCCTATCCACCCTGCATCCAGCATAATCAGCATCAGAATAACCAACCAGATTGAACCCTGTATCCTTAGGATACCATAACCCCAAGTTTGGTGTTCCCTTCAGATATCTGAAAATCCTCTTTATTGCTATCATATGTGATTCCTTTGGATTTGATTGAAACCTTGCACACAAGCATGTTGCAAACATGATGTCTGGCCTACTAGCAGTGAGGTAGAGTAGAGAACCAACCATGCCTCTGTAGATTGAGATATCTACCTTCTTGCCCTTACCATCTTCATCTAACTTGGTAGCAGTGGCCATGGGTGTCTTTGCAGGTGAGCATTCTTCTAAGTCAAACTTCTTCAACAGATCCTTGATGTATTTGGTTTAACTTATAAAAATGCCATCCTTCCTTTGACTCACTTGCAGCCCAAGAAAGAATGTTAATTCTCCCATCATACTCATCTCATATCTGCTCTGCATGAGCTTAGAGAATTTCTCACACAGCTTCTCATTTGTAGAGCCAAATATGATATCATCCACATAGATTTGAACTAAGATAATATCATCACCATGTTTCTTGTAAAACAGTGTCTTGTCTAGTGTGCCTCTAGTGAATTAATTCTCCAGTAGAAATTGTGACAATGTGTCATACCATGCCCTAGGAGCTTGCTTAAGTCCATACAATGCTTTAAGCAATCTGTAGACAAAGTGAGGGAATTGTGGATCCTCAAAGCCAGGTGGCTGTTGCACATATACTTCCTCTTCCAACTCCCCATTCAGAAATGCACTCTTGACATCCATTTGATAGACCTTAAAATTTGAATGTGCAGCAAATGCCAAGAAAATTCTGATGGCCTCTAGTCTGGCAACAGGGGCAAAAGTCTCATCATAGTCAATGCCTTCCTGTTGAGAGTATCCTTTTGCAACCAACCTTGCTTTATTTCTTATGACTACACCATTTTCATCCATCTTATTCCTTAGAACCCATTTTGTTCCAACAGTGGTTCTATCCTTTGGTGCAGGAACAAGTTCCCATACTTTGCTTCTTTCAAATTGGTTTAACTCCTCTTGCATAGCAATTATCCAATCAGGATCCAACAATGCATCTTCAAGTTTCTTAGGCTCAACTTGGGATAGAAAGTAACCATAGAGACATTCATTTAGAGTTGCTCTCCTTGTCCTCACTCCTGTATTTGGATCTCCAATTATCTGATCTGCAGTATGTGATCTATCCCATTTCCTTGTATGTTCAGATTGATTTCTCAGCCTTGATGTTGCTTCATCATCCAGATCATGATCATTTACATTTCCTCCCCCTGTGAAGTTTCCACTAATCACAGGTGTGTCATGGATGCTTGTTTCTTCATTGTTGGTTGACACAGGTTCTTCATTCACTTGAGTTTGTTGGATTGTGAGCTCAACTTCAGTTTCAATCTCCTTATCAGAATTATCTAGATTTTCAAACTTCAAAGGATCTTTATCTTCATCATTGGCTTCTTCTAATCCAGGTAGTTTGCTGTCATCAAATGTCACATCTGTGCTTTCCATAACTTTCTTTTGAGTGATGACATAAACTTTGTATGCAATTCTTTCCATAGAGTAGCCAAGAAAAATTCCTTCAAATGCTTTTGCATCAAACTTTCCAACATATTCTGAGTTGTCTTTTAACACAAAGCATTTGCTTCCAAAAGTATGAACATACTGTAGAGTGGGCTTCTTTCCAGTCATCAAGTTGTAAGGTGTCTTTCCAGTGTTTTTGTTGATGAGGGTTCTGTTTTGGATATAGCATGCAGTACTCACAGCCTCAGCCCAAAAACATGTAGGCATCTTTGCATCAAGTAACATTGTTCTAGCAGCCTCAATCAGAGTTCTATTCTTTCTCTCAACAACTCCATTTTGTTGTGGAGTCCTTGGAGCTGAGAATTGTTGAGAAATACCATTTTCTTTGCAGAATGCTTCAAGCAAGGCATTTCTGAACTCTGTTCCATTATCACTTCTTAATGCAATCACACTTGCATTGTTGGCCTTTGCTTCCTTGTCAATTTTCTTTATATGCTCAATGATTACTTGGGGAGCCTCATCCTTTGATGCCAGAAATTCTACCCATGTATACCTTGTGAAATCATCAAGCATCACCAGAGCATACTTTTTCCTTCCTAGTGACATAATATTGACAGGCCCAAACAAGTCCATATGAATTAGTTGTAGGGGCTTGGTTATTTATGTCACTGTCTTTGACTTGTGGCTTGATCTTTTCATTTTTCCCTTTTGACAAGCCTCACACACTCCTTCCTGACAGAATTCAAGTGTGGGCATGCCTCTCACTAACTCTCTTTTGACTAGAGAATTAATGCCTTTGAAGTTTAAGTGTGATAGCTTCTTATGCCACAGCCAACTATCTTCATTTGATGCTTTTGAGTAAAAGCAACAAATTTTGTCCTTGTTTGCAGAGTTCATATTGGCTACAAACAGGCTTCCTTTCCTTACTCCAGATAGAGCAAAGTCACCAGTCTTTTTGTGGGTGATCAAACATTCATCTTTGTCAAAATTCACTTTGAAGCCTCTGTCAGTAAATTGACCAACACTCAGTAGATTGTGCTTGAGTCCCTTGACCAGTGCTACATTTTCAATGATGACATTTCCAACTTGCCATATCCCAGTGTGTTGCCAATGCTGTCATCTCCAAAAGCAACCATTGGGCCAGCCTTCTCCTCATACTGTGATAGCAGGGCCATATCACCAGTCATATGGTTTGAGCATCCACTGTCCAAAATCCACATGACCTTTCTTTCACTTTCTTTGCCCTGCAAACACAAAGATATTATTTCTCCTTTGGTACCCAAACAAGTTTGGGTCCATGTGGCTTAGCAACAGTCTTATCATAAACAGCATGCTTATCATTTTTCTTGATGTTAGTCTTCTTGTCACTGTTAGAAGTCTTAGAATCAGGGTTCTTAGACTTAGGTGACAGAGGCACCTTCCTAACTTTAGGAGGACTTGAAGACTTTGTTCTTGTGTAGTGTGTGCGAACATTGTGACTGATGCAACCTTCCATGAATTGTCTTCTCAAATTAAAGCAACTAGTCATTACATTCATGTTACATGGCATACAATCAAATTTATCACAGAAAGGAGAGTCTCTATGTTTTAAAGGCACAGAGCAATCATAGAATGGTTTAGCAACACTACCAGATGGTTTATTGCATGCATGAGTTAAATGATTAGTGCTAAAACAATTTTGACAAACTTTCCTAGGGGCATTTGGCACATAAGCATAATTGTTGTCCTTGTTAATCCCTAATTTGCCATTTCTGTTTTGTTTCTTTTTAGCCACTTTCTTCTCAAACTCATTATTCCCAGCTGAAACAAACTTCACAAATTTCTCAAGTCTAGGTCTACCTCCTTCTGACTCCTTGGCTTTGGTTTTGACATTCTCACTCTTAGAGGATGCTTGTTGTTCATTTGATTGTGCTTTATCTTCATCATCCAACATTTGCTTAATGAGTAAGGCATCCTCATCAATCTCAAGTGTTGGTGTTTTAAATATTGGGGTCTCAGCCTTTTTCAAAACCTGAGGCACTTCCTCTTGAACAACAATGTCATCTTCAATGACTGCATAGCCTTTCCTCTGCTTGAGAGTGTCATAATCAAGTCCAATAGCAGCCTTAGGTCTAGCTAGATTTTTCTCATGGTAGGACTGCAATAGACTAGAGGAATTCTTAAATGTTCTCAATTTAAATTCATTTTCAGCTAGTTCATCCCTAAGAGCTTTCTCAACTTGACTAGCATATAGAACCTTATTCTTTAGATATTCGATTTCTTGTTTAAGGTTTTCTACTTGCATAGTAGTTAGTTCTAGTTCCTCATTTCTCTTGTTCAACAGTTCATTCTTAGTAGACAGTTTAGCAATCTCTTCATTAGCAGCAGTCATACTAGTATGAATATTAAACATCTCAACAGATAGTTGTTCAACCATAGATTTGTATTCAGAAACAGACATGTCTATAGTAGTGAGGGATGGTACCTGAGAGTCTGATTCAGATGGTTCTTCCTTGGAGTTGGCCATCAAGGCATAGTTGCAGAATTCTTGTTCTTCTCCATCACTATCAGAATCATCCCAACACTTCCCTTCAGCTATGTAGGCCTTACCTGGTGTATGCTTCTTCAGCAGAGCCTCATACTTAGCTTCAAGCTCAAGAAACTCCTTATCCTTCTTCTTAGGCTTCTTGCATTCACTGGCAAAATGCCCTAGGTCATTGCATCTATAACATCTCACAGATGACCTATCCACATAGCTGGTTTTGAATTTGTTTTTGTTTGCTTTCACAGGTGCCTTGCTCTTGTTGAATGAATGATTTTGAGATCTAGACTTGAAGGGCTGGTTCCTCTTAAATCTGATGTTTGGGAATTTTCTAGCCATAAAAGCGTATGAAGTGTTTTCCATGGCATCCAACTCTTCAAGAGTATAGAACTCATCTTCTTCCTTTTCATCAACAAGTTCAGTCACTTCTTCTTCAGTCTCTTCATCATCTACTATCTCTTCTATTCTCAGTTGACTTGTAGATGCTTCCAGGTCTTGAATGGATTTGTTGACAATCAAGGCACATGATGTGTTTATCATTCTGCCTTGGTTAGCTTGGATAGCCTTCTTCTAAAGCAACTCAAGCTCATGAGTTTTTAAAACCCCATAGAGCACATCATATGTGACTTTGTTCAAATCTCTTTCTCTTAGAGATATGACCCTTTGCTCTAGATGGTTTGGTGCAGATAGTAGAAACTTCATGTTTAATTCTTTAGTGCTGTAAACCTTCCCATTCATTTGAAGCTCAGTCACCAGCTTGTGAAATCTCTCAAACATATCAGTAATACTTTCTTTGGACTGTGCCATGAAAGCTTCATACTGTGTGACCAGTATCTGTTTCCTATTCTCTCTTACCTCCTCTGTCCCTTCACATAACACCTCGATGTGGTTCCACATGTCCTTGGCTGATGTGCATGATGCTATGTTGGCAAACATCGACATATCCATGGAGTCTATGATCAGTAACATGAGATGATTGTCTAGGGCAACCTTTTCCTTCTCTGAGTCCGTCCATTTGGATGGCTCTTTTGCAACATATGATCTAGGAATGACTATTGTGCCCACTGTAGATTCAGCAATTTCTTGTTGTGGTACAAATGGACCATTCTTGAGGATGTCAGGGTAGAGAGGATTGGCAGCTTTGATGAACAACAGCATTTTTATTTTCCAGAGGTTGTTGTTCTCTTTGTCGAACTTAGGGACCTTCACCGTACCTGTAGTCTTTGGTGTATTCGAACTCATGATCATTTTCTGTTTAGATTAAACAGCCTGCTCTGATACCACTTGTTGAGTATTGAATACAGTAAAAGAATACAGAGGGGGGGGGTGAATGGATTCTTGAACTTTTCTTTGTTCTTGAATCTTTGCAACAAGATATGTGTTGAGTGTGTGAGATATGTAAGTGCAGATAATCAAAGACAAACACAACACAATATTACTTTAATCTAATATTTTATTAGATAAAGATTTTGCTACAATCTGTGAATACAAATGATAGTATTCTCAGCTTCGTTTTTCTTAGAGAGATATTTCTTGTGATGTATCTTGAAAAACTTATCTGCTAAGGAAGTGAGGCTGTATCCTTATAGACATGGATACACCTATTTACTACAAATAAGGTAGGTAAAACAAGCTACTTTCCAGTATGTCTATCTCATTTGAGTAATAGTCCAAACGGCTACAGATTTGACTTTGCAAAGCCTGTTCAGATCCACTTCTTTAGCTCCTTGTCCCTTTGTCCTATCTCTCCAAGCTTCTTTGTAGGCTTTCCAATGTGCTTTATAGTACATAGTCAAATAAAGCGTCTTGGCTTGTTGCAGGTTTCTGACTTGTACAATTCTTCAGTATTTTGTCTCCAAGAATGTATTCGAGAAGTGGCTAAGTGATTGATTTGAGAACTCGAATTGACTTAATCGATAACTCTGAGTTCTCTAATAGTGTTATATTGACATATCGAATCACTTCTCGAATAGCTCTTTTCTCTGGGGCTCCTTGAGATATCGAATAGAGCATTTTGACATATCGAATCCCTGAGATGTCGAATAGCTTCTTTAGTCCTTGAGATATCGAATAGAGCATTGACTTGTTGACTCTTAGAGAACTCGAATGATGCTTTGACTTGTTGACTCCAAGAGTTCTCGAATAGAGTAATAGACATATCGAATCTCTGAGATATCGAATGAGATATCGAACAGTGTATCAGAGATATCGAATAGTGTCTTCTAAGATATCGAATCTCTGACTTCTCGAATGCTAGACTTCTCGAATAGACAAATGTACTTCTCGAATTGGTACTTAGGCAAATTCTTCATTTCTTCAAATCCCAACTGTGATTATTTGGCAGTCTTTATCTCCTTGCTTGAGGCATGAACCTTGGAACTTCTTTCAAGCATTATTCTTGACTTTATAAGTACAGTAACACAACTAGAATTTGATGCCTATTACAAGTACAGAACAAATAGAAACTCTACAACTAGAGGTTCTCTCAGTTAAGAGGTCATGTAGGTAATGCATAGCATTACACATACTTAGGCTTGTTATTAGATGTATTCAGGCATGCCTCTGTGACTAACATAACATGATGCTAGAATCGTAAGGCCCCTGTAGCGAGGCTGATGGAAAACTTACAAGGACCTCGCATGCGACCCCGCTGGGCTTAGTCATGCGATGCAGACCCAAGTGTATAAATACTCATGCGACCTCGCTGGGCCTAGCTATGAGCCTTCATGATAAGATATCCTAGGCCACGCTGGACCTTCTGTAATGAGCAGAAATGGAGCGAACCCTCACTGGGTATCATATGTGAAGCGATCCTAAATAGAGATTGCCCTCCTCTAGTAGACATTGGAGATATTCTTTGAAATGTAGCAGGCTGGTTCCTTTTGATGGGCTTTAGTGACCCAGTTATCATAGTTTAGGCCTATTATGGCTCAGTGGGCTTGTTTTAAGTCGATGCCAGATTTGGGCATAACATTATTATTTGATAATAGTTTTACTAACAACCAAATACAATTTTAATAATAAGTGTAGGAGATTTTGTCCAAAATTTTGATAATCGATAGTCTAGTCCTTCGTATGTCAAAATAAATAAGAACTATTAGATCTTAAAATAATTTGATAAAAACCGTTGGATGTAGTATAAAAACTATTTTATATTTTAATATGTTAAAAACTAAAAAGTGTATTTATATTGAAATACGAAAAGGTGTATGTTAGTGATTTAAATCATATATAATTACGTTTTCTACATTGAATAGCATTATCAATGTAGGTCTTCTACATTGAATAGGATTAATGCAAAAATTCGTAATTATATTTTCTCTTGAGATTCTGAGTATTTCCATTTGAATAATAATTCTTAAATCATCACTAAATTAAAAATAATTTTATGAGTTTCGCGTGGATTGTAAAATCTTCCAAATCTGATTTCTAAATCTGAAGATAGAGCTCAAATAGTAAATATTAATTTTTATAATACTAATAAAAAAATAAATAAAATTCAATTTTTAAAATAATAGCCTTTTCAGATTATAATTTTATTTTTAAAATTCAATTATAATATACCTTTTTTAATTATATCATTTGTAAATTATAATTTTCTTTTTAAAATTCACTTTTAATGCAACCTTTTCTAATTATAACTTTTTTAGATTATAATTTTCTCTTTTAATATGATATAATCTTGATCGTCTATTTTTAAAAATATTTGATTCGACGAATGAATTATTTTGGTAGTGAATCGACCAAAATTATGGATAAAATCTCTCTTACGCTTATTATATAAGGATATAATTATTGGCTAACATGTATTTTTATATTATAAATTATTTTGTAAAAAAGTTATATATAACTAACAATAAGTCGATTTTTGATTTTTTTTGAAACATCTTATTATTAGCTGAATTTTTTTTCTTCAAAACTAACGTAAATTATATGCGCATATAAAGTACAGAAGACAAACATGAATTTTTTTTGGAAGATGAACTATTTAGTAGTTAAAGTCAGGTTTGATTTGGATTGGCTCCCCAAAGTCAAGGCATAGTATTTTTTTATAGAAGAGATGAGGGTATAGTATTGCTTAGTACTCGGTAATTTTTCAATGCTATCTTGTAAACCAAATTTTTGACGTGTACTAATATTAAATTTAATAGATGATTAATAAGTTTCTAATATTATATTTAATAGATGATTAATGAGTTTTGAAAAGTGAATTATATCATATGTTTTATTAGTATATTTAAAGTTATAATTATAAAATTTAATTATGTTGTTGGTGAGAGTCGAACTCTTGACCTATTGTAGTACTTGTTTATTATCCCTCTTACTCTTATTATATAATATACTAGCTAGTAATCCGTGCAATGCACGGCTCCTTTTTTAATATTTACAGTTATAATAATTTTTTAAATTTTATCGGTTATTAATTTTCATATCAAATTGTTGTTAAACAATTGATATATTTAAGATTTTACACGTTTTTAATATTTTTATTTTATCTTCAATCCTTAAAATTTGATTTGGACGATTTTACGGTCCACGTGAAATTAACAAAATAAATTTTAATTTGTTGATGATTTAACGATTATTTTCCAATCAAATCAACGCAGAAAAAATAGAGAGAAGAAATTGACAATTTTTTACCTAAAAATTCTATTCAATTTATGGGTTCTACTTATTATTCATTTTGATTATCAAAATATCCTTGTTATTATTTGAAAATAGTTCCACTAACAACCAAATACAGTTTTAATAAAAAGTGTAAGAGGGATCTTGTCCAAAATTTTGATAATCAATAGTCTGGTCCTCTGTACGACAAAATTAATAAGAACCGTTAGATCTTAAAATAAATAGATGAAAACCATTGGATCTAGCATAAAAAAATATTTTATTTTTTAATATGTTATAAACTAAAAAGTGTGTTTATATTGAAATACGAAAAGGTATTTGTCAATGATTTAAATTATATATAATTGGGTTTTCTACATTTAATATCATTATCAATGTAGGACTTCTACATTAAACAGGATTAATGTAAATTCTTAATTATATTTTCTCTTAAGATTCTAAGTGTTTCCATTTGAATAATAATTCATCACTATAATTTTATGAGCTTCGCGTGGATTGTAAAATTATCCAAATCTGATTTCTATATCTCAAGATAGAACCCAAATATTAAATATGAATTATTTTTTTATACTAATAAAAAAATAAATAAAATCAATTCTAATACAACCTTCTTTAATAATATCATTTTTAGATTATAATTTTCTTTTTAAAATTCACTTCTAATCCAACCTTTTCTAATTATATCCTTTTTAGATTATAGTTTTATTTTTAATATGATGTAATCTTGATCGTCTATTTTTAAAAATATTAGATTCGACGGTTGAGATTATTTACCAAAATTATGAATGAAATCCTTTTTACACTTATTATATATAAGGATATAATTAGTGGCTCACATGTATTTTTATATTATAATTTTTTTTGTAAAAATTATATATATATATATATGAGAAAAATGTTCCTATAGTTAACTATAGGTAATTACCTATAGTTATATGCATTTTTAGTATTAAAAGTTGATGGCATTTTTGTAATAATGAAATCCATCCCCATGTATTTACAAAAATAACCTTCTAGTTGTATTATAATATGTGTTAACTATAGGTAATTATCTATAGTTAACTATAGGATCATTAAGCCCTATATATATATATATATATATATATATAATTTTTTTTGTAGCCGTTTAGATGCTTACTCAAAAAGGATTGACACACTAGAAAGTAAATTTGTTTAGCTACCTTATTTGTAGTAAGTAGGCTGTATTCATGTTCTATAAGAATACAGCCTCACTTCTCTAGCAGTTAAGTTTTTTCATATACATATTCAAGATATACATCTCTCTGAGAAAAACGTAGCTGAGAATATTACCATTTGTATTCACAGGTTGTAGCAAATCTTTATCTAATAAAATATTATATTAAAGTGATATTGTGTTTTGTGTTGTTCATTTTCTGCCCCTATATTTCTGCACACACATAACACATATCTTGCTACATACATCAACCAGATTCAAGAACAATAAAAGTTCAAGAATCCATTCACCCCCCTCTGTATTCTTTTGTGTGTTCAATACTCAACAAGTGGTATCAGAGCAGGCTGTTTATTTAAAAACAAAAAAAGATCATGAATATACCAAAGACTACAGGAACAGTGAAGGTCCCTAAGTTCGACAAAGAGAATTACAGCCTCTGGAAGATTAAAATGCTGTTGTTCATCAAAGCTGCTAACCCTCTATATCCTGAGATACTCAAGAATGGTCCCTTTGTTCCACAATAGGAGATTCCTGAAAAGACTGTTGGAACTGTAACCATTCCAAGATCCTATGTGGCTAAAGAACCATCCAAATGGACAGAGACAGAAAAGGAGATGGTTGCTATTGACAGTCATCTCATGTTATTAATCATAGATTCTATGGAACTGTCAATGTTTGCTAACATAGCCTCTTACAAAATAGCAAAGGAGATGTGGGATCATATTGAGGTGTTATGTGAAGGAACAGAGGAGGTTAGAGAAAACAAGAAACAGATACTGGTCACACAGTATGAAGCTTTCATGGCTCAGACCAAGGAAAGCATTACTGACATGTTTGAAAGGTTTCATAAGCTGGTGACTGGGCTACAGATGAATGAGAAGGTTTACAGCACCAAGGAGTTGGACATGAAGTTTCTATTGTCTTCACCAAACCATCTAGAGCAAAGGGTCATTTCTCTAAGAGAAAGAGATTTGAACAAAGTCACATATGATGTGCTCTATAGGGTTTTAAAGACTCATGAGCTTGAGTTGCTTCAGAAGAGGGCTATCCAAGCCAACCAAGGCATAATGATAAACACATCATGTGCCTTGATTGTCAGTAAATCTGTTCACGACCTAGAAGCATCTACAAGTCAACTGAGGATAGAGGAGATAGTAGATGATGAAGAAAATGAAGGTGAAGTGACTGAACCTGTTGAGGAGAAGGAAGAAGAAGAGTTCTATACTCTTGAAGAGCTAGATGGCATGGAAAACACTTCATATGCTTTCATGGCCAGAAAATTTCCAAACATCAGATTCAAGAGAAACCAACCTTTCAAACCTAGACCCCAAAACCATTCATTCAACAAGAGCAAAACACTTGTGAAAGAACACAAGAATTAATTCATAACCAGCCATGTGGATAGGTCATCTGTAAGGTGTTATAGATGCAATGACCTAGGGTATTTTGCCAGTGAATGCAAGAAGCCTAAAAAGAAGGATAAGGATTTTCTAGAGCTTGAAGCTAAGTATGAGGCCCTTTTGAGAAAGCAAACACAAGGCAAGGCCTACATAGCTGAAGGGAAGTGTTGGGATGACTTTGATAGTGATGGAGAAGAGCAAGAATTCTGCAACTATGCCTTGATGGCTGATTCCAAGGATGAACAATCTCCATCTGACTCTCAGGTACCATCTCTCACTACCATAGATATGTCTGTTTCAGAATATAAATGCATGGATGAACAACTGTCTATTGAAATGTTTAATATTCACACTAGTATGACGTCTGCTAATGAAGAGATTACTAAACTGTCTGCTAAATGAATTGTTAAACAGGAAGAATGAGGAACTTGAGCTAACTACTATGCAAGTAGATAACCTTAAGAAAGAAGTTGAATATCTGCAGAATAAGGTTATATGTGCTAGTCAGGTTGAGAAGGCTCTTAGGGATGAGCTAGCTGAAAATGAATTCAGAATAAAATCTTTTAAGAACTCATCTAGTCTATTGCAGTCCTACCATGTGAGAAACCAAGCTTAACCCAAGGCTGCCATTGGACTTGACTATGACACTCTTAAATAGAGGAAAGGATATGCTGTCATTGAAGATGACATAGTTGTTCAGAAGGAAGTACCTCACATTTTGAAAAAGACCGAGTCTCCAATTTTTAAAGAATCAACATTTGAGATTGATGAGGATGCCTTACTCATTAAACAAATGTTGAATGATGAGGATGAGGCACAGTTTACTGAACAACCTGCATCCTCTAAGGGTGAGAGTGTCAAACCAAAAGCCAAGGAGCCAGTAGGAGGTAGACCTAGACCTGAGAAGTTTGTGAAGTTTGTTTCAGCTGGGAAAAATGAATCTAAGAAGAAAGTGGCTAATAAGAAACATAACAGGAATGGCAAACTATGGATAAACAAGAATAACAATTATGCTTATGTGCCAAATGCCCCTAGGAAAGTTTGTCAAAACTGTTTTAGCACTAATCACTTAACTCATGCATGCAAGAAACCAACTGGTAGTGTAACTAAACCATTCTATGATTGCTCTGTGCCTTTAAGACATAGAGATTCACCTTTTTGTGATAAACTTGACTGTATGCCATGCAATATGAATGTTATGACTAGTTGTTTTAATTTGAGAAGACAATTCATGGATGGTTGCATCAGTCACAACATTCACACACACACTACACAAGGCCAGAGTCTTCAAGTCCTCCTAGAGCTAGGAAGGTACCTCTGTCACCTAAGTCTGAGACCTCAGTTTCTAAGACTTCTTACAGTGACAAGAAGACTAGTCCTAAGAAAACTAATAAGCATGCTGTTGTTGATAAATCTATTTCTAAGCCAAGTGGACCCAAACTTGTTTGGGTACCAAAGGAGAAGTAATACCTTTGTGTATGCAGGGCAAAGAACAAGAAAAGAAAGTCATGTGGATTTTGGACAGTGGATGCTCAAATCATATGACTGGTGATATGGCCCTGCTATCACAGTATGAGGAGAAGGTTGACCCAATATTTGCTTTTGGAGATGACAGCATGGGTAACAAATTGGGATATGGCAAGTTAAAAGTTGGTAATGTCATCATTGAAGATGTAACACTAGTCAAGGGACTCAAGCATAATCTGCTAAGTGTTGGTCAGTTTACTGATAGAGGATTCAAAGTAAACTTTGACAAGGATGAATATTTGATCACCCACAAGAAGACTGGTGATTTTTCTCTATCTGGAGTGAGGAAAGGAAGCCTGTTTGTAGCCAATATGGACTCTGCAAGCAAGGACAAAGTTTGTTGCTTCTACTCAAAAGCATCAAATGAAGATTGTTGGCTGTGGCACAAGAAGCTATCACACTTGAACATCAAGGCCATTAATTCTCTGGTCAAAAGAGAGTTAGTTAGAGGCATGCCCACACTTGAATTCTGTCAAGAAGGAGTGTGTGAGGCTTGTCAAAAGGGAAAAATGAAAAGTTCAAGCCACAAGTCAAAGACAGTCACATCAATCACCAAGCCCCTGCAACTAATTCATATAGATTTGTTTGGGCCTGTCAATATTATGTCACTCTCAAGAAAGAAGTATGCCTTGGTGATGGTTGATGACTACACAAGGTATACATGGGTGGAATTTCTAGCATCAAAGGATGAGGCTCCACAAGTGATCATTGAGCACATAAAGAAAGTTGATAAGGAAGCAAAGGCCAACAATGCAAGTATGATTGCATTGAGAAGTGATAATGGAACAGAGTTCAGAAATGCCTTATTTGAAGCATTTTGCAAAGAGAATGGCATTTCTTAACAATTCCCAGCTCCAAGGACTCCACAACAAAATGGAGTTGTTGAGAGAAAGAATAGAACTCTGATTGAGGCTGCTAGAACAATGTTGCTTGATGCAAAGATGCCTACATGTTTTTGGGCTGAGGCTTTGAGCACTACATGCTATATCCAGAACAGAACTCTCATTAACAAAAACACTGGAAAGATACCTTACAATTTGATGACTGGAAAGAAGCCTACTCTTAAGTATGTTCATACTTTTTGAAGCAAATGCTTTGTGTTGAAGGATAATTCAGAATATGTTGGAAAGTTTTATGCAAAGGCATTTGAAGGAATTTTTCTTGGCTATTCTATGGAGAGAATTTCATATAAAGTTTATGTCATCAGTCAAAAGAAAGTTATGGAAAGCACAGATGTGACATTTGATGACAGCAAACTACCTGGATTAGAAGAAGCCAATGATGAAGATAAAGATCCATTAAAGTTTGAAAATCTAAATGATTCTGATGAAGAGATTGAAACTGAAGTTGAAACTGTAGTTCAACAAACTCAAGTGAATGACGAAGCAAGAGAAGAATTTGTGCCAATCAACAGTGAAGAGACAAGCATCCAAGACACACCTATGAATAGTGGCAACTTTACAAGGGGAGGAAATGAAAATGATCATGACTTGGATGATGAAGCAACATCAAGGTTGAGAAATCAAACTGAGCATTCAAGGAAATGGGATAGATCACACACTGCAGAGCAAATTATTGGAAATCCAAGTGCAGGAGTGAGAACTAGGAGAGAAACTCAAAATGAGTGTCTCTATGGTTGCTTTCTATCTCAGATTGAGCCTAAGAAACTTGATGATGCACTGTTGGATCCAGATTGGATTATTACTATGCAAGAGGAGCTGAATCAATTTGAAAGAAACAAAGTATGGGAACTTGTCCCTGCACCAAAGAACAGAACCATTGTTGGAATAAAATGGGTTCTGAATAATAAGATGGATGAAGATGGTGTAATAGTAAGAAACAAAGAAAGGTTGGTTGGAAAAGGATACTCTCAACAGGAAGGCATTGACTATGATGAGACATTTGCCCCGGTTGCTAGATTGGAAGCCATCAGAATCTTCTTGGCATTTGCTGCTCATTCAAACTTTAAAGTCTATCAAATGGATGTCAAGAGTGCATTTCTGAATGGGGAGTTGGAAGAAGAAGTTTATGTGCAACAACCACTTGGCTTTGAGGATCCACTTTTCCCAGAATTTGTCTATAGATTGCTTAAGGCATTGCATGGACTTAAACAGGCTCCAAGGGCATGGTATGATACTTTATCACAATTTCTTCTTGAAAATTAATTCACATTGGACAAGACACTGTTTTACAAGAAGCATGGTAATGATATTATCCTAATTCAGATCTATGTGGATGATATCATATTTGGCTCTACAAATGAGAAGCTGTGTGAGAAATTCTCTAAGCTCATGCAAAGCAGATATGAGATGAGTATGATGGGAGAGTTAACATTCTTTCTTGGATTACAAGTTAGTCAGAGGAAGGATGGCATCTTCATCAGTCAAACCAAGTACATCAAGGATTTATTGAAGAAGTTTGACTTAGAAGACTGCTCACCTGCAAAGACACCCATGGCCACTGCCACCAAATTGGATGAAGATGTCAAAGGCAAGAGAGTAAATATCTCAGTCTACAGAGGCATGGTTGGTTCTCTACTCTATCTCACTGCAAGTAGGCCAGACATCATGTTTGCTACATGTCTGTGTGCAAGGTTTCAATCAAATCCAAAAGAGTCACATTTGATTGCTATAAAAAGGATTTTTAGATATCTGAAGGGACCCCAAACTTGGGTTTATGGTATCCTAAGGACACATGATTCAATCTGGTTGGTTATTCTGATCCTGATTATGCTGGATGCAGAGTGGATAGGAAAAGCACCGCAGGTAGCTGCCAGTTTCTTGGACAAAGGTTAGTCTCTTGGTACAGCAAGAAACAATAATCTGTGTCAACTTCCACAGCTGAGGTTGAATACATAGCTGTTGGAAGTTGCTGTGCTCAAGTGCTTTGGATTAGAAATCAGCTTAGAGATTATGGACTTGTGTTTTTGGAAAGAATTCCAATCATGTGTGACAACACAAGTGCAATCTCTATAGTTGCCAATCCTGTCAATCATTCTAGGACAAAGCACGTTGACATCAGATATCATTTTATTAGGGAGCATGCAACTAATGGAACTATTGAGTTGCATTATGTCTCCACAGATAAACAATTAACTGATATATTCACTAAGCCATTGGATGAAGCCACCTTCACAAGGTTGGTTAGTGAGATTGGAATGCTGAATTCTTCAGAATATGGCTAAGTGAAAATATCAACTAGATTGTTGCAGCAGTAAACACTTACTTTATCTAAATGCTTAATATTTTTGAAGTAAGTATTGGCTGAAATATGATTTATAAATATTTCAAATCTGTTGCATATGTTGAAAAATCATATTATATCAACTTGAAGTTTCTATGAAATTTTGAGAAAATCACTATTTAGTTTGCTAGAATATTCTTCATTGAATACGTCTGGTGTATTTTAAAAGATAGTGAAAATTGTATTTTTATGAGTGAAAAGAATAATTCGATAAGTCAGACTTCTCTAATGATTCACTACTTGACTTCTCTAACAAGTCTCTTTGGAACACTCTTGAGTTCTCGAATAGAGCCTTTTAGAGATATCGAATAGAGGTATGATTGACTTCTCGAATATGGTAACTGAGTTCTCTAGTGACTGAGTTCTCGAATACTGTATTTGAGTTCTCGAATCATTTGAAAAGGCTGAATTCTCGCTGAATCAAAATCGTTTTTGGATTTTTATTCAGAAATTTAAATCACTCATAAAAAAATATTTTATTTAATTTAGAATTATTTCTAAGTTAGATAACTGCCAGCTGTGAGTTACAAACTGCTTGAGATATCGATTAAGCCTTTCTTGACTTATCGAATAGTTGATTTCTACTTCTCGAATGCCTGAGTTGTCGATACAAAACATATAACTAATCGACAATTCAAGTACTTCATACTTATACAATTATACATCTATTCAATTCATTTCATTCGATTTCTCAAGCATTTAAAGTTCCAAAACCCCTAAAAACCCTAACTTCAGAAGCTAAATTTCTTCTTCAACCCTACATTCTCTTCTCTCTATATCAATGGCAATCGTGAAATTCAACACCAACTTCATCGCTCTCTCAAGTGATGTTGATGACCCAAATGCTAACTACAAGTGCTTTGTAAAATGGATGTCTGAATCATATATCAAAGGAGCACTTACGACCAACCCAACTCTGTATCTAAACATTCTAGAACAGTTCTGGAGCACTGCAATTACTGAAACTGTTGCTCTTGAAGATGGCAGTCTGGGCTATGTCATAAACTGCAAAGTTCTGGGTAAAGAGTTTAACATCACCTTTGAGGACATGAGTAAAGCCTTGGGTCTTCACCAGAATGAATACAACAAACTAGTAACAGATGACCAACTGGTGGAATTCTTTGAACTCATAAGGTACTCAGATACTATCAAGGTTGGGAACCTAAATAGAAAGAATCTGAGAAAAGAGTGGAGCTATGTGTTTGCCACACTCCTGCAAGTATTCAGTGGAAGGAAATCCACCTATGATCAATTAAGTGCACCTGTTCAACAGATAGGCTACTCACTTGCCTATGATAGAAAGATAGATGTTGGAAAGCTCATAATGCAGGAGCTCTATGAAAAACTTGGTAAGAACACAACCAAGAGAGGTAATGATATCTTCTCTCCCAGATTCATTCAGTCTGTACTTAATTATCTAGACAAGAATTTGGATGATTTACCTAGTTTAGATAAGACTAGAATAGGCTACCCTAGGTCCATGACCAAACTCATTTTTGGTAATTTGGACACTAGAAATGACGTGGATGTGAGACTTGTAATAACCCATCATATGCAGAGGTTATTTGAGTCTTACCCCCACAACATGCCAATATTTGCCTCCAAATCTGAGTTAGCACAGCCCAAGCAAGTAGAACAAAATGCTAACCCAGGGCTTACTAACCAACCCCCTCAAACAAACACTATACCAAACACAGAGCCACCTGCATCATCCTCTCAACAAGGTGGTGTTAGTAAAAATGAGAAGAAGAAGAGAAAACAGATTGAATCCGAACCCCTGAATATCTTGACAGAAGCAGCTTTAGCTGTAGAATTAGGTCTAGAAAGTGAGAAACCTGAGTCACCCTTACAGAGACCAAAGAAGAAGAAATCTAAAGCCACCTCTTTAGTCACACAAATGACTGAAGTTGTAAAATCAGGGGCAAACAGCTCACTAGATGTATCCTCTCAACAGGGTGCATCTATAGAATAAAGCATCCTCCCCAATGCACCTTCTTGTAAAGAGTCAGCACCAAGGAGTGCTAAGGCTGGCACAACACTTAGTGGAGAGCACATCACACTTGAAACTCCCTCTATTTCTCAGGGAGGTTGCCAAAATCAAATCTACAAGACACTTCTCTTCCAGAATCTATCACTGAAATTTCTTTGGAGCCTGAAACTCAAGCAATTGAGGAGCAAGGCATTGATCACCAAGAATTCTCTTCTCTTGATGAGCCAATGGATTCTAGTGACTTAGTGCATGACACTTTGCTCACCACCCAGGAACCACATTTAGATGGTGAGGGAATGCAAGCTGGGGCATATCCTAATGACACCATCACAAACACAGAGGATTCACTAGTTTTCACTAGAGACTCTGTGCCTGTGTCAACTACTATTGTAACTCATCCCACTCATGTGGAGACAACAGTAGTAGAGTCAATCCATCCGGTTACAGAAGTTGCATCTGTAACTGAGGAGTCTAGCTTGCCTAGCTCTAGCTCTGACTTTTTGTCACAATGACTGAAGCCTGTGCAACATGACAGTGATTCAGGATCAGGGTCTGCTCCACCACAATTGACGGTTGAAGCACTTCAAAGCTTAGTTGTGGATCAGATTCCTGAGTTTGTTAAAATAGCCCAAAACCTGGTCACATCCAACATATCAAATCTAGACTATGAAGCCATTCTATTGTGTCACAGAGATGATGTGGAGATGCAAAAGGAGAAAATAGCAAATGAAGCTGAGAGAGATGGCAATATAGATGCCTGGCTGCAAGGAAAATATGACATTACTCTCAATGAAGCTCTTCAATACCTAAGAGAGGAATACATCACTTCACAGGGCTCTAATGCCAAATCTCTAACTCCTGGTGAAGTGTATGAGGCTATAAATGATTCTTACAAAGGATTCCTCAAGGATCATCACTATCTTGGGAAGGGAGCTAAAACAAAAGTCAATAAAGTATGTGATGCAACAGCCAAGAAAGTAAGTGCAATCAAGAGAGAATTTGCTGCCAAATTTCCCACTCTAGATCCTGTTCTCAAGACTATACAAGAATGCAAATCTACCTGCACCAAGATGGACAATGGCTTGGCTTTGCTTCATGGAACTGTCAGTAATCTAGCAACTCAATTTCAAAATCTATCTGGTTAGACAACTGATGCCAATGCCATGCTGAGGACTCTTTTTGCAAATCAATATAGAGATAAGCTGGTGACTGAAGTCCCTGTTCATGAAATGACCAAATTTGAGGTATTGAGGCTCAAGGAACAATCACTGTCCGGTTTTAAATCTACTGAGTTATTCAACAAGGTGGATGCTCTGGAGAAAGAAGTGACCTCTCTCAAACAGTCAAATGCTCATCTTACAGACACAGTTGCAACCCTCTCTAAGCAGTTGGACACTCAAGCAACCACCACAGCTGATGTTCTTCTTCACCAACAACAAATGTTGTCTGCTATGATGAAGCACATGGGGCTCTCTCTTCCTGATGAATCTGCCAATCCCATCTCTTCCAACCCAAAGGCCACTACTACAGCCTCTGTGCCTGCAACAAGCCTAAAGGGGAGAAGAAGACCTTATGGAACTCAAAACCTAAGGGGGAGAAACCTAAAGAGGAGAGACCTAAGAAGAAAGGCATAACCATTTCTGAGGGTGGTCATCCAAGAACAAGATCTACACCTCAAGTTCAAGGAAAAGGTAAATCCGAGGTCAATGAGCCTATCACCTCACTACCTATCACCTCTCTACCATCTGTCACCCTACCAACTGTGCATATCACTACCCCAAGTGGTTTAAAGCAATCAATTACATCCATAGTGGTGGCAGGTTCCATGCCAATTGATCAAACACAAGCCTCCAGATATGAAGATGATCCAGTTGAAGTTAATGTGGTTATAGAGGCCAAACTGATAGAAGTAGAAAATTCAGAGATTTATCATGATACTGCATTCTTGAAGTTTCTGCAAGCCTCAAAGGCAAAGGTTTGAGGAGATACATTACTGTACAGAAGGAGCCTCAAAGATCAAATCAAATATCTAACAGTGATTCCAAGAAAGCTAAATCAAATCTTTCTCAAGGAAATTATGATGGTGACCAATGGCAGAATATGGCATCTATCTTATGACACCTGGAAAGTCCTAAAATTCACTGAGATTGATGCTATCTTGGAACTAATTGAGCAGAAAGGGGAGAACAACAAGTGTCTGTACTCTGAACTTAGGAATGGTCAACAAGCTAGATTGCTTGAAGTGTGCATTAATCCAAGAACCATTCTCTATCAGTCTGGTACAAAGATAGAAGATGTCAATCAGCTTGTCATTCCCAAGGATCTCACTACCAAAAATCACAGACTTATAATTGACATCATTGAACAACTGCAAAAGAAGAATGGGATAAGAACTGCTGAAGAGTTGGAAGCATTGAATATTCTCAGATCTTTCATAGCAACTGGCTTTGTCCCAGAGATGGCTAAAGCAAGGAGGAATAAGGATGATAAAGATAAGGACAAGAGTGATGGGAGGAGAAGACATCACAGGAGTGATAAGGGTGATAAAGACAAGAAGAAGAAGAAGGATAACAAAGATAAGAAAGGTGATGATGACCAAGGCAAAGTCTATGAGAGGAAAAGTGGAAAACAGCAAGCCTTAGGCATTGCTAACTGTAATCTCACCATAACACAAAACTCTAAGTCTAGGGTGAATACAGTTAGTAGTGACCTACCAAAATCTACATCCATGGCCTCTGCAACTGCTTTGCCACCTCAAGAAGAGAAGAAGATACAAATTAAGAAACCATCGGTATGTTTCCAAAAGCAAACTGCTAATGGTATACTACAGTGGTCTACAAGCAAAGGTCATAAGTTTCTGCCAAGCATTGGAGTGAAAAAGGTTAAATTCAAGCATGCTGTAAGAAGAGTGAAGTTACCCAAGTCAAGGGCCCTAACTATCTATCCATGACTGAAACTCCAACCACTAGATGAAGATTTTGATGAAGACCAACTGCAATTTCTAAGAGCTCAAAGAATCTACTATACTGCAATTGTGAATGACTGCCTTGAAATCAAATACACTGATGGAAAATAGATGAAATTCAAATAAGGGGGTTGTCAAAATTGGGGCAAGCTATATGAGATAGAAAGATTTATTGCATTATTGGATTCTGAAGACAAAGTGGAGAGAGTATGGAAGCTGGAGTTGATTGATTTTGTGAAGTTGAAGAGGGACTATGCTGAGAAGATAAGAAAGAGGTGCTTTGAGAAATGGCTAGAAAGGGAGAAGGAGATTGATAGCCTAGAAGTTGAAGCAGAAAAGCTAAGGGCAAAAGGATTGTGTAGAGTTCAATTCAATCCCTATGTTGTGAAGTATAGGAGAAGAAATGGAGATCAGGTCAATATAAGAATGAACCTACTCAATCACTATCCTGCCGACATTCTGAAGCCAGTACTTGAAGACTTCAAGAACTCTATTCTGCTTGAAGAACTAGATGCTATGGCAGAAATCATAAGAGCTATGGATGAGAATGCAAGGAAGGAAAAAGAAAGAAAACAGAAGGCATATGATGATCTACAAGCCACAGCCATGGAGAAGGAATCAAATGAAAATGGCTAGTATTTCACCATATTGTGTAAGATTACTCACCTTGTAGTTCTATTCATGTTCATAATCAAATTTCATACATGTACTGTCAAAGTTTTATCTTTATGCATGTTAGGCTTGTTATCAAACATGAAATTGTGACTAAGGGTCTTACTCACAATTTGGGGGAGATTGTTAGTCCCCAGAGACATGCCTGTACTCATATAATAACAAGCCTAAGTATGTTTAATGCTATGCATGACCTACATGACCTCTTAACTGAGGGAACCTCTAGTTGTAGAGTTTCTACTTGTTGTAGTACTTGTAATAGGCATCAATTTCTATCTGTGTAACTGTAATTAAAACTCAGAGAATAATGCTTGAAAGAAGTTCCAAGGATCATGCCTCAAGCTTGAAGATCAAGACTGTCAAAATAAACACAGTTAGATTTTGGAGAATGAAGATTTGCCTAAGTACCAATTCGAGAAGTGTTTTGCTCTATTCGAGTCTAGCATTCGACAAGTGAAGAATTTGATATCTGTAAAGACACTGTTCGACATCTCTGAAAGTCAACAAGTCAAAGTGTCATTCGATAACTCAGAGATTCGACATGTCTACTACTCTATTCGAGAACTCAAGAAGTCAACAAGTCAAAGCATCATTCGAGTTCTCTAAGAGTCAACAAGTCAAAGCTACATTCGATATCTCAAGGACTAAAGAAGCTATTCGACATCTCAAGGACTCCATAAACTAAAAGCTCTATTCGACAAGTCAAGGATTGCTTAAGAAAAGACTAATTCGAGAAATGATTCAATATGTCAATTATACAGTATTCGAGAACTCAGAGTTATCTATCAAGTTAATTGTAGTTCTCGAATCAATCACTAAGTTACTTCTCGAATACAATCTTGGAGACAAAATACTGGAGAAATGATACAAGTCAGAAACCTGCAACAAGCCAAAGCACTTTATGGACCACAAACTGTAAAGTACTCTGGAAAGCCTACAAGGAAGGAAGCTTAGAGAGATGTACAAGAGACAAAGAGATAAAGAAGTGGATATGAACATAACCTCAAGAAGTCAAATCTGTAGCCATTTGGATGCTTACTCAAAAAGGATAGACACACTAGAAAGTAAATTTGTTTAGCTACCTTATTCGTAGTAAGTAGGATGTATTCATGTTCTATAAGAATACAGCCTCACTTCTCTAGCAGTTAAGTTTTTCATATACATATTCAAGATATACATCTCTCTGAGGAAAAACGTAGCTGACAATACTACGATTTGTATTCACAGGTTGTAGCAAATCTTTATCTAATAAAATATTAGATTAAAGTGATATTGTGTCTTGTGTTGTTCTTTTTCCGCACCTATATTTCTGCACACACATAACACATATCTTGCTACATACATCAACCAGATTCAAGAACAAGAAAAGTTCAAGAATCCATTCACCCCCTCTATATTCTTTTGTGTGTTCAATACTCAACAGTTACTACCCTAACTTAACTTGATTACTTGAATATTTTATTATTAAGATGGTAATATCTGATTAAAATGTGAAGATATTCACTAACTTAGGCCCGTTTGATATTTGGCCTGTTTGGCAAAATTTATTTTAAGTTTTTATGGACTTATTTTCGAGTAAAAATTTGATATTTTGATATAAAAAAAAAATTATACAAGTATTTAATGTATGTTTGAAATTCTATAAGTTGCAAAAAAAAGTTGACTTTTTTCAGAAAAAAGTTAGGAATCTCTAATTTTGTCTTAAACTAAGTTGACTTATTCTGGAAAAAAGTTCTCCCAAACACCCCTATTGTTATTACAAGCAGCAACAACTTATTTCTGAAAAATAAATAAAAAATTGTTTAGTATACTTTAAAAGTAGTTTTTTTATTTAAAAAGTTGATTTTAGAGAAAGCATGTCACCCCATGTTTTTGAAAAAAGCTGCTTTTCAGCTTTTGCGATAAGCAGTTATTGATTTCAATATCAAATCTAATCAAAAATATTATTTTTTATTAATTATACCCAATACATGCATATATCAAAAATATTACCAAACAGTTATTTGATTTTTCTCACATCACTTATTTTACCAGCATTTTGTTTCAACAACACAACTGTACTTTTTAACGACAATTTCAAACATAGCCTTAATCCTGTCAAGTAAATGTCATGATTTACATTTCCAAATAGGGTCATGTACATTTAATTATGCAATTAACAGGACAGCTACTCAGCTAGTGGGTAAAGGATAACTCTGATAACATTAAAAAGTTTCAAAATTTTCCAATTTTGCATTATATAAATAGAAAATATTTGTCATATTTATAATTTAGGATATCTTAAGCTAATTTCGTCTAAAATCTCATAAATTTTGATCATGGATCCCTTGCATGCACATTATCAAATATAACATTACGGTAATGCATACTGACAAAACTAAAGGTCATCGAAGGATAGAACAGTAACTTGGAAAATCTATTAATCAAAGTTTATTACTGAATATATGTTAAGAGTTATCCATTAATCAAAGTTGATAAGCCAATGTTAAGAATTATATTGGGGATCCGATGCGATTGTTAGGAATCTGCCCGATTCCCGACGAATGCGGAAGCGATTTGGTAAATATGTGTGCTTAGATCCGACAAATATATGTGATAGTAATGAAGCAACAAACCAACAATACAGTAAAAGAGACAAGAGATTTAACGTGGTTCGGCCCAGTCTACATCCACAAGAGCAACAACTTCATACTAGATAAAAGAGATTACAATATCCGGGTATCCGGCCCCTGAATTTTATACACAAATTCAGCCCTACGATACCTATTATGTGTATCCCCAACTCACTGAAGTGTTTATCTCAAAACCTCCCCCCTATCACTATTTCCCGACAACCTTTCCTTCTCTCCCTCTCCCAACCCGGACAGTGCCACACAACCTGATAGAAAGATCCCTGTAGCGGGACCACCTTCGATGGCTGCAGTCAGACCCAACTACCCTAAGGAATAGTTTAGGCACGAGGACCTTCTATCCCGACACTTCTTGAAAGCAGGCTAAACCGGCTCCCCTACTAGACGGACTATCTGGCAGCTATATAGAGAGAGAAGAGAGAATTATGGTGTATTTGATGATGAAGGAGGATAAGGGTATTTATAGGAGTTAGATGTAGTAGGTGGGGGTTGGTGAAATGGTTGGTGAAGAGTTTGGTGAAGAATAAGGCTGTTGCCTAACAATCTCCCCCTTTCCAAACTCACAGCTCTTCACTTGCACTCCATACCTGCGCCCTGTTGGCACAACTCCTACTTTTGCTCGATCCGTATCATTCCCTACGACAAAACTCCCCCCGAGTCCAAGACTCCAAACTATACCCTAGTTTGCACATTCATTCTCAAATGCCCACTTGCTATACGCACAAGTGTACCATTGACCTCTATTTGTCCAACTACATACATGTGAAGCAAGTTGTTGTATACACACATACTCACTTGATTCACGTCGACCTATCCCATATGTAGTCCATCACACACGCAAGTGTGACCATCACACACACAAGTGTGACCATCGATCTTTCATTTACACCCCAACTGCATATCAAACAAATCAATCTGTTGCATGGTTCACTGCTCTCTTCATTCGTATTGATCGATGCCCATATGCAGATGCAACACACCAATTACTCGTTGATGTTGTGGAAGCCCTTCGACCAAGCATCCATCCCAGCAGTCTTTGCACCATCGTCTAGACTGGAAGGCAATACAACCGCAGCAATATCCTTCAAGTCAATCTTCCCTCGTGCACGAGATAACCAGATTTTCGAAGTTCCAGTACGTTCTGGCCACGTACTAATCAGACGATATATTCCCCCACGTAGCTCTCCCTTCATACGAACCACACGGCCTCTTTTGATATTCATAGCTCCCCCTACTATAGAGCATATGTAGCCATCTGAAGCTAACCGACCGATAGATATTAGATTCTTCCTCAGCTTATGCATATATCTTACCCCGTTCAAGCTGCGAACTATTCCATCGAACATTTTGATTTTCACAATTCCAATCCCCTTGATCTCACAAGTAGATCCATTAGCCAAAGAAACTGTTTCATTCCTTGTATCTTGGAATTTGTCAAAATGCTCGCTCTCGGAACATACATGATAAGATGACCCTGAGTCTAATATCCATTCTCCTGGAGAACTAGTGCCTCGATTGAAGACGGTGCAAACATCTTCACAATCGAGAGTAACCACAACCAATGATGCATCTGGATCTTTCTTATTAAGCGGACAATTTGGCCTAATATGACCCCACTCCTTGCAACCAAAGCACTGCATGCCCTTTTCACTGTATCTGGATTTACCCCTGCTATTGGTAGATCCTCTCACAGCACCCCTTCCTCTATTATTTTGACTACGCAAAGCCAAAACTGTCATTCCGTCCTTGTCACCATCTTGGTTCTTCCTTCCAGCATTTGACAAAAGTGCTGACTGAACCTCCTCCATTTTTAACGTGTCCTTTCCGTACAAAATGGTTGTGACCAAATGATCAAATGACTCCGGAAGCGAAGTAAGAAGAATAAGGGCCTTATCTTCTTTCTCCAATTTTACATCAACCTTTTCAAGTTGATCAACAATACCATTAAACACATTCATGTGCTCAATAACATTGCCTTGAGCTGCCATCTTCAGCTTGTATAACTCGCGCTTCAGATTTAACTTTGTAGTCAAGTTCTTCCCGAGATACAATGTCTCCAACTTTGACCATAATTCATTCGGCGTGCTTTCGTCAACAACATTATTGATAATGTTATCAGCAATGCATATTCTGATGGTAATCATGCATTGCGACTCAACATCCTCCCAATCTTCATCGCTCATCTTTGTTGGCTTTCCCTCTTTCCCCTTCAAAGCCCTTGCTAGCTTCTGTTGGGTTATGATATCTTTTACCCTTCTCTACCAAAGAGTAAAACTTCCTTTATCATCATATGGAGTCACCTTGAATCCTCCAATACTTGCCATGATCTCCGTTTGCACACACAAACCAGTCCAAGCAACTAAATCAGTTGGCCAGGTAAGTGTAAGAAACAATGGGAGTACTTTCGTCAAAACGGCGCTTAATTAGACAACCACTTTTCTTAACGACTTTCCTTCGGCACCAATAATTTAGACACAACTAGCTCTGATGCCAACTGTTAGGAATCTGCCCGATTCCCGGCGAATGCGAAAGCGATTTGGTAAATATGTGTGCTTAGATCCCACAAATATACGTGATAGTAATGAAGCAACAAACCAACAATACAGTAAAAGAGACAAGAGATTTAACGTGGTTCGGCCCAGCCTACATCCACAAGAGCAACAACTTCACACTAGATAAAAGAGATTACAATATCCGGGTATCCGGCCCCTGAATTTTATACACAAATTCAGCACTACGATACCTATTATGTATATCCCCAACTCACTGAAGTGTTTATCTCAAAACCTCCCCCTATCACTATTCCCCGACAAAATTTCCTTCTCTCCCTCTCCCAACCCGGACAGTGCCACACAACCTGATAGAAAACCCCTGCAGCGGGACCACCTCCGATGGCTGCAGTCAGACCCAAGTACCCTAATGAATAATTAGGCACGAGGACCTTCTATCCCGACACTTTCTGAAAGCCGGCTAAACCGGCTCCCCTACTAGACGGACTATCTAGCAGCTATATATAGAAAGAAGAGAGAATTATGGTGTATTTGATAATGAAGGAGTGGACGGGTATTTATAGGAGTTAGATCTAGTAGGTGGGGGTTGATGAAATGGTTGGTGAAGAGTTTGGTGAAGAAGAAGGCTGCTACCTAACAGCGATAATCTAGAGATAAAAAATTTATTTTCTTTTACCCAAAACTATGTTTTCCAATTATAATCAACAGACACAGAGTAATTCCAATATGGGTATCAAAAACAGAGTTATGTGACATAAGGTGACATGACACTTGTTGTTAACTCTCCATTGAAATGGTATAGATGTCAACCAAGATTATAATTTTTTGACACCCTCCTAAGATCGTAAATACACATAAACTTCCGTCAAAGTCAAATATCAAATGACGACTGACGAACCTTAAGGGGTCCCTAGCCCTCTCCCCCCATATCTGAATATTAAGAAGGTAGTTGATATTTTGATGGGAAAATAAATTTTTTCGTCCTTTAATTATATATTATTTTTGATTTATATTTTTAAACTATAAAAAAAATAATCACGATACTTAAATTTTTACAATTTTTTATTAACATCCTTCTATCTTTATTTAACTAACGGACATTAGTCAATGTTGAGGTGACAATATTGGAAAAATCGAAATTTCACGAAATGAAGTGAAATATAATATGTAAATCTATGTGTGATTATAAGAACATAGGTGGTGAAAGTTTTAGATTTCGAATTCACTAACATATAAAAATCTGCACTTTAATTTCAAGAACACGAATAAAAGCTTACTAAAATCTGCATATTTTAAAATGTTAGTGAACTCGAAATCGAAAATTTACATCACCCATGTTATTGTAATCACTCGTAGATTAACATGTTAAATTTTCATTTCATTTCGAATTTTGATTTTTCGGACATTATCACGTCAGTATTAATAACGTTCGTTAGTCAAATTTCGACGGAAGATGTCAATCAAAAATTTTAAAAAAATTTAAATATTCTGATATTTTTTCTTATAATTCTGATATCTAAATCAAAAAAATTATAAACGAAATAAATGATCATCCCTATTTTGAACACATAAATATGCAACAACTGTCTTGTCTCCTTGCCTGGACTCTTTCAGTTATATATTTTGCTTAATCTTGTATACTCTTTACATCTTTTGTACTTTTTAATTCAATTTACATTTAAAATTTGTATTATTTTTTAATTTCTAAATTAGTTGGTAACTTTAAGTGCTAAATATTGGAGCAAATTTTGATTGAAAAGATGTCAAAAGTACTAATAAAAAAAGAGAAAGTAGTATATTAATATTTTTTATGATTTAAAATAGTATATTAATATTTTGGATGATTTTGACAATTTTGATATCATTAATTAACGCCATTCATAGAAATGCTCTCAGCAGTACTACAGCATGATCCTTTATATTTCCTTTTTCAGTTGTCATATTTATAAAAAACATATATATTAAAAATATTTAATATTACAACTTGTTTTCATGTATTACTCCTAATTTTTATATTAAAAATGATGAGATTAATGGTAAAGTCAAAAATTGAAATTAGAAATGTGGGTGTAAATATAAAAATAATAATAAAAAAGTGATAGAAAAAAGTAAGAAAAGTGAGTAAAGTGATGGGATTAATCAATATTTAATGTATAAAGTGAATATGATGAAGAAAAGTAATAGATTTTGTTAATTTTTTTCATTATAAGATTTTTCTATTAAACAAAAAAAAAGCATTTTTTCTAAAATTTTTACTATTATAAAAAAAATGAGAGAAATTGAGGGAATAATATTAACACCGCCTCTTCTTTCGATCCCCCTTTAACTTAAAAAGGACTTGAGTGCAGCACAGCTAATGTTCCGCACTATTTCACTATTTTATAAGGAATAATGTTAGCGGCGTCAAATTTAGTCCCCAAAATTTTTTCCAAATACACGTGCCCGATCTTGATTTGTTGTATTAATAAATGGTCTCCTATATTCACACCAACAACACCAATCAAAAAGTTCCAAACTACCACATCATCAAAACCATGTCATGGGAACAATATTTTATACATAATTTTATGCCACTACCACCATAAAAATCACTGTCTTCAATGTAATTTTAATCTTGCAAGTGCATGCGAGTCAGAGAGGAGGGGCCCAAAACTGCTACAGGATGCTGTTATGAAACGACCTAGTTTTGTGCAACCAGCTAGACTGCAGTAACAAAGTTATTGCATGCATGCTGCCATGTGCAAGCCACGTATAGTCTTTAGACAACACGTGTCCATGCAAACTCTGTAAAGGATGGTCAAACAATGAAGCTGTCATGTGAGTGCATGGCTCATCTGAAGCCCTTAATTATTCACCTAATATATTCCCAAGTAGAGAAAAGGCCAAAGGCTGGGCACCGATGAACCATTGCACAAAACTAGACAATGGTAATTAAGCTTTGGGTCCCTGCTTACCGGTCAGGCTCATCACTTTCAAGAGTACAATTGAAGCCGGTGATTAAATAAATGGCCAAGAACGGTGCAGAACGTAATTAGCTGTGTCGTCGTGCTTAAATTCTGAGTTGGTGGGGAGAGAGAGAGGCGGTGTTATTAACATGACATATATTTTATTGATTCGCTCATGCATTATAATGCTGCTTGAGCATGTTAAAGCAACCTGTGCAAATTTTACCAGTGCAATGTGCAGTACATGCATGACCCTCACTTAAAAATACAAATCTTGACACTTACCTTGACATGAGTGATCTTTAAAATCAGATACACCTTCAAACTTGAATTAGGTGATACCTTCCACAATCCTAAAATCTTGATGCTATGCTTTGATTAGTATAAAATTCTGTTCGATGCAAACATTTTAAAATTTTAGATTAATGAATTATTTAACATGATATTAGAATTTGAATCATCAAATTCAAAAAAAATATTAAATAATATAAAATTATATTATATCTAAAATTTTAGATGAATCCATTATTTAACAATGTCATGAATACGCCTTCGTCCATTTATGTTATGATTTAGGAGTAACAAGCATCTTCAATCACTACAAGAAAATAGCTTTAAACCAACCGTCACAAAACCGACCGTCACAAATTCAATGGTTATAACCGACCGCTGCCGTAGGTAATCGATTTTATGATAAAACCGACCATCTAAAACCGACCGGTGCGGACTCGGGCTCGTTTTGCTGACTCACATTTTCGGTCTCTATGACACGTCATCTAAAATCGACCGATACCACTGTGGTCGGTTATATTTTGACCAAACGAAGAAAATGTCGTCGTTTTGATGACGTGTTTTAGATGTCAAACCAGACCAATAATTGTCGGTTGGTTTTAACCGTAATATTAAAAAAAAAACGACTTATGATTTTCTGTGTGGTTATCCTATTTTTTTTGCATTTTTTTATGTTAAAACCGACCAGAAAAACGATATCATTCCCAGAAAACCGACCACATTCTTAAATCTCAGTCGGTTATAAGGGGTCGGTTTTCTTTAACGAGTGATAGGTTATAAGTGGTCGGTTATGCAAATTAAAAGACCGTCTGGGTGTTGAGTATTGAATACAGTAAAAGAATACAGAGGGGGGGTGAATGGATTCTTGAGTTTTTCTTCGGTTTTGAATCTTTGCAGCAAGATAAGTGTGTGAGATATGAAGATGCGGATAATTAAACACAAACACAACACAATATCACTTTAATCTAATATTTTATTAGATAAAGATTTTGCTACAATCTGTGAATACAAATGATAGTATTCTCAGCTTCGTTTTTCTCAGAGAGATATTTTCTGGATATTTTTGAGAAACTTCAAAACCTTAACAGCTAAGGAAGTGAGGCTGTATCCTTATAGACATGGATACACCCACTTACTACAAATGAGGTAGGTAAAACAAAAGCACTTTCCAGTCTGTCTATCTCATTTTAGTAAGAGTCCAAACGGCTACAGATTTGACTTTGAAAAGCCTGTTTAGATCCACTTCTTCAGCTCCTTGTCCCTTGTCTTATCTCTCCAAGCTTCTTTGTAGGCTTTCCAGCATGCTTTATAGGACAGAGTCAAATAAAGTGTGCTGGCTTGTTGCAGGTTTCTGACTTGTACAATTCTTCAGTATTTTGTCCTCAAGAATGTATTCGAGAAGTGACTAAGTGAATGATTCGAGAACTGGAGTTGACTTGATCGATAACTCTGAGTTCTCGAATGGTGTTATCTTGACATATCGAATCACTTCTCGAATAGCTCTTTTCTCTGGGACTCCTTGAGATATCGAATAGAGCATTTTGACATATCGAATCACTGAGATATCGAATAGCATATTGAGAGATATCGAATAGTGTCTTCTGAGATATCGAACTCCAGACTTCTCGAATGCTAGACTTCTCGAATGCTAGACTTCTCGAATAGACAAATGTACTTCTCGAATTGGTACTTAGGTAAATTCTTCATTTCTTCAAATCCCAACTGTGATTATTTGGCAGTCTTTATCTCCTTGCTTGAGGCATGAACCTTGGAACTTCTTTCAAGCATTATTCTTGACTTTATAATTACAGTAACACAACTAGAATTTGATGCCTATTACAAGTACAGAACAAATAGAAACTCTACAACTAGAGGTTCCCTCAGTTAAGAGGTCATGTAGGTAATGCATAGCATTACACATACTTAGGCTTGTTATTAGATGTATTCAGGCATGCCTCTGTGACTAACAATCTCCCCCAAATTGTGAGTAAGACCCTTAGTCACAATTTCATGTCTGATAACAAGCCTATCATACATAAAGATAAAACTTGACAGTACAGGTATGAATTTCCATCAGCAATTTGGATAGAACTACAGAGTGAGTAATCTTACAGCCTATGATGAAGAACTAGCCATTGTCTTTTGATTCCCTTTCCATAGCTTTGGCTTGAAATTCATCATATTCTTTCTCTCTTCTTTCTTTCTCCTTCCTTGTATTCTCATCCATAGCTTTTATAATTTCTGCCATAGCATCCAATTCTTCAAGAAAAATTGAGTCTTTGAAATCTTCAAGTACTGGTTCCAGAATATTTGCAGGATAGTGGTTGAGTAGATTCATTCTGATGTTGACTTGATTTCCATTCCTCCTCCTATACTTTACCATGTAGGGGTTGAACTGAACTCTACACAAACCCTTTTTCCTCAGCTTTTCTGCTTCACTTTCCAGTCTCTCAATTTCTTTCTCCCTTGCCAGCCATTTCTCAAAACACTCTTTTCTGACTTTTTCTTCATGATCTCTCTTCATTTTCACAAAATCAATTAGCTCCAGTTTCCATACTCTCTCCACTTTATCTTCTGAGCTCAACAGTGCAATGATTCTCTCTATGTCATATAGCTTGCCCCAGTGTTGACATCCTCCTTGTTTGAATTTCTCCTCCCTTCCATCAGAATATTTAATCTCAAGGCAATTATCAACAATGGCAACATGATAGATTCTTTGAGCTTGCAAAAATTGCAGTTGGTCTACATCATAATCTTCATCTAGTGGTTGGAGTTTTAGGCCTGGATAGATTGTCAGGGTTTTTGATATGGTTGGCTTTGATTTCCTTGCAGCTTGCTTGAACTTGATTCTTTTTACATGATTACTTGGCAGCAGAATGTGACCTTTGTTTGTAGACCATTGTAGTATTCCATTAGCAGTTTGCTTTTTGAAACATACAGATGGTTTCTTGACTTGAATCTTCTTTTCTTCTTGAGGTGGCAAGACAGTTGCAGAAGCCATAGATGCAAATTTTGAAAGGTCACTACTGGCAGCATTCACCCTAGACTTAGAGTCTTGTGTTGTGGTGAGGTTACTGTCAGCAATACCTGAGGCTTGCTGTCTTCCACTTTTCCTCTCAGAGCCTTTACCTTGATCATCATCATTCTTCCTCTTCTCATCATCCTTCTTCTTCTTCTTGTCTTCATCACCCTTATTACTCCTGTGATGTCTTCTCCTTCCATCACTTTTATCTTCATCCTTGTCTTGATCTTTGCTTGGGTTGAACTTAGCAGTCTCAGATATAATGCCAGTTGCAATATATGACCTGAGATAAGATATAGCTTCTAATTCTTCTGCTGTTCTTGATCCCTTCTTCTTGATCAGTTTCTCAATGATGGCTATGATGAGATTTTTATTTTGAGGAGTTAGATGCTTAGGAATGACCAGCTGCTTGATATCTTCAATTCTTGTTCCAGCCTGGTAGATAATAGTTCTAGGATCTGTGAAAACTTCAGGTAGCCTTGAAGGTTGACCATTCCTCAATTCATCATGAAGACTCTTGTTGTTCTCATTTCCCTTCTCAATTAGTCCAAGGAGCACATTCACTTCTGAGTGCTTTAGACTCTGTAGAGTATTGATGGTTAAGTGCCATATCTTGTTCTTTCCTACCATCAATATCTCCTTGAGCCATAGATCATTAAGCCTCCTTGGTACTACAGTGAGACAGTCAATCTGACTCTTCAAACTCTCATGATATAGCAGAGCATCACCAGCCTGTTCTCTAGAGACTTTCAGAAGCTCCAAGAATGCATCATCATGATAGACATTTGAGTTTGCAATTTCTTGTAGCTTGGCCTCAGTGACCACCTTCACTTCTACTGGCTTGGCACTCTTAGATATTGAGATTCGAGGCTTGTCAGATGGCATACTCCCAGCAACCACTGTGGTTGTGATAGACTGCCTTTGACCATCAGGAGTAGTGATGTGCACAGTTGGTAGAGTGACAACTGGCAGAGAAGTGGGAGGCTCATCAACTTTGTCCTTTCCTTTTCCAGGCACATGAGTAGTAGATTTCAAAGTTCTCTGATGGCCACCCTCAGTGATCTTGATGCCCTTTTCTAGTGGTCTCTCCCCCTTTGGATTTGAGTTCTTTGATATCCTCTTCTCCCCCTTAGGCTTGTTGACAGACACAGGGACTGTAGGAGGCACCTTTGGAGTTGAAGATTCATCAGGAGGAGGGAGACCCATGTGCTTCATCATTGCAGACAACATTGATTGTTGATGCAGAAGAACATCAGCTGTGGTGGTGGCTTGAGTGTTCAACTGCTCAGTCAGAGTTGTCACAGTGTCTTTAAGATGAGCATTGAACTTGTGGAGAGAGACTACCTCCTTTTCAAGAGTATCCACTTTAATGAAGAGTTCATTGGCCTTAAAACCAGATAGGGATTGATCCTTCAGTCTCTGCACTTCGAACCTTGACATCTCATGCACAGGAACCTCAGTGACCAGCTTGTCTCCATATTGATTTGCAAAGAGGGTCCTGAGCATGGCATTGGCATCAGTTGTCTGATCTGATAAGGATTGAAATTTGTGCCCCAGATCTGTGACAGCATCCTTGAGAATAGCCAAACCATTGTCCATCCTGGTGCAAGTAGCATTGCAGGTTCGAATGTCCTTGAGAACAGTCTCCAATTGAGGGAATTTAGCATCAAAAGTCCTCTTGATCTCATGCACCTCCT
The DNA here is from genome assembly GCA_036435485.1 of Saposhnikovia divaricata. Lineage (NCBI taxonomy): Eukaryota > Viridiplantae > Streptophyta > Magnoliopsida > Apiales > Apiaceae > Saposhnikovia > Saposhnikovia divaricata. Next base: position 57,966,502 of record CM071595.1, on the reverse strand, counting down.
TGGTTGTAGCTGAACACACTTCATTAATTTCTGTCTTTAAGCCTTTACCAAGATAGTGTGCAGCCTTGAGAATGCCTTTATAGCTGTCATTCACTGCTTCAAACACATCAGTAGGGTTGAGAGATTTGGCATTGGACCCTAGTGAAGTGATGTACTCTTCTCTGAGATACTGAAGACCTTCTGAGAGAGGGATTGAATTGGTTCCTTGCAGCCAGGCATCGATATTCCCATCTCTCTCAGTTTCATCTATGATTTTCTCCTTCTGTAGCTCTACATCCTCTTTGTGACATAGGAGAATAGCTTCATAGTCTGGATTGGGCATGTTTGCAGTGAGAAGGTGCTGAGCAATTTTTGTGAACTCAGGGATCTGATCCACAACTAAGCTTTGAAGTGCTTCAACCGTCAATTGTGGTGGAACAGACCCTGATCCTGAAGCACTGTCATGTTGCACAGGCTTCAGCCATTGAGACAAAAAGTTAGAGCTAGAGCTAGGCTTGCTAGGCTCCTCAGTTACAGATGCAACTTCTGCAACCGGATGAACAGACTCTACTACTGTTGTCTCCACAGAAGTGGGATGAGTTACAACAGTAGTTGACACAGGCACAGAGTCTCTAGTAAGAACTAGTGAATCCTCTGTGTTTGTGATGGTGTCATTAGGATATGCCCCAGCATGCATTCCCTGACCATCCAAATGTGGTACCTGGGTGGTGAGCAAGGTGTCATGCACCAAGTCACTTGAATTCATTGGCTCATCAAAGGAAAAGAATTCTTGATGATCAATGCCTTGCTCCTCAATTGCTTGAGTTGCAGGCTTCAAAGAAATATGAGTGGTAGATTCTGAAAGAGAAGTGTGTTGTAGACAAGATTTTGGCAACTCCCCCTGAGAAATAGAGGGAGTTTCAGTTATGATGTGCTCTCCACTCAGTGTTGTGCCAGCCTTATCACTCCCTTGTGCTGACTCTTTACAGATAGGTGCATTGGGGAGGATGCTTGATTCTATAGATGCATCCTGTTGAGAGGATACATCTAGTGAGCTGTGTGCCCCTGATTTTACAACTTCAGCCATTTGAGTGACTGAAGAGGTGGTTTTAGACTTCTTCTTCTTCTTTAGGCTTATGATAGGTAACTCAGGTTTCTCACTTTCTAACCCTAGTTCTACAGCCAAGGCTGCTTCAGTTAAGATTTCTAAGGGTTCAGAAGCAACTTGTTTTCTCTTCTTTTTACTAACATCACCCTTTTGAGAGGATGATGCAGTTGGCTCTTTGCTGGATAGAGTGTTTGGCTGAGGGGGTTGGTTAGCAGGCCTTGGGTTAGCACTTTGTTCTCCTTGCTTAGGCTGTGCTAACTGTGATTTTGAATCAAATATTGGCATGTTGTGGGGGTAAGACCTAAACAAACCCTCCATGTGGGGAGTTATGCTAAGTCTTACATCCACATCATTCCTAGTCTCCAAATTACCAAAAATGAGTTTGGTCATGGACCTAGGATAGCCTATTTTACTCTTATCTACTCCAGGCAATTCAATCAATGAAGCATTTTTAAAGTTAAGTACCGATTGAATAAAGCGAGGAAAGAAAATTTCATTACCTCTCTTGGCTGTGGTCTGACCAAGTCTCCCATAGAGTTCCTGTAGGATGATAAGTCCAACATCTATCTTTCTCCCATGAGCCAAGGCATAGGCAAGCTGCTGCACGGGTGTACTAATCTGATCAAAGCTTGATTTCCGTGCAGTGAATACATGAAGGAGTGTAGCAAATACAAAGCTCCATTCTTTCCTTAAGAACTTCCTATTCAACTTTCCCAGCTTGATAGTATCAGAGTAGTTGATGAAGTCAAAGAATTCTTCCAACTCGTCATTGGAGGCCAGAGCATCATACGTCTCTTGCTGCATATCCAAGGCTTGATTCATGTCTGCAGTGGTGATAGTGATATCCTCTCCTTGAATCTTGCAGTGAACAATATAAGAAGTGATAGCATTCTCAAGAGCGATGACCTCCACAGTAGCAGTCCTCCAGAATTGTTCCAATAGATCTATGTACAGAGTTGGGTTGGCTGAGAGCGCACTCTTGATGTATGATTCAGACAACCACCGAACAAAGCACTTGAAATTAGCATTCGGTGCTTCCACATCACTGGTGATTGCGATGAAATTAGTTTGGGATGGTATGGTGAGTTTAGGGTTTGCCATTTGGGTAGAGAAGAAAAGAGAATTAGGATTGAAGAAGAAATTCGCAGTTAGGGTTTTTCAGAGGTTTCAGGAGTTGAGATGCTTGAGAAATCGAACGAAAAGAATTGAATAGTTGTGAAGTTGTATATGTATATATGAATGTCTTGAGTTGTCGATAGATAAGTGTTCTGTAGCAACAAGTCATTCGAGAAGTATGAAACAACTATTCGAGAAGTCAAGAAAGGCTTATTCGATATCTCAGGCAGTTTTTAACTCACAGCTGGCAGTGATTTAACTCAGAAAATAATTCAAAGTTAAGAGTATATTTTTATGAGTGAAATGAAGTTTTGAATATAAATCCAAAAAGCGATTAAGTGTCAGCGAAAAATCAGCCTTTTCAAATGATTCGATAACTCAAATGCAGTATTCGAGAACTCTATCATTAGAGAACTAAAATACTCTATTCGAGAACTCAAAGTGTGCTATTCGATTTCTCAAAAAGACACTATTCGAGAACTCAAGAGGGTTCTAGATAGGCCTATTCGAGAACTCGAGCCAAGACATAACAATGAACCATTCGAGAAGTCTGACTTATCGAACTATACTTTTCACTCATAAAATTCAATTTTCACTATCTTTTAAAATTTACCAGAAATATTCACTGAAGAATATTCTACTAAATTAAATAGTGATTTTCTCAAAATTTCACAGAAATTTCAAGCTAAAGATGTATGATTTTCAACATGTGCAGCATTGGAATATTTATACATCATACTCCAGCCAATACTTACTTTAAAAATATTGAGCATTTGATAAGGTAAGTATTTACTGCTACAACAATCTAGTTGATATATTCACTTAGTCAGAATTTGAAGAATTCAGCATTCCAATCTCACTAACCAACCTTGTGAAGGTGGCTTCATCTAGTGGCTTAGTGAATATGTCAGCTAGTTGTTTTTCTGTGGGAACATAATGTAACTCAATGGTTCCATTAGTTGCATGCTCCCTTATGAAGTGATATCTGATGTCAATGTGCTTTGTCCTAGAATGATTGACAGGATTGGCAACTATAGAGATTGCACTTGTGTTGTCACACATGATAGGAATTCTTTCCAACACAAGTCCATAATCTCTAAGTTGGTTTCTAATCCAAAGCACTTGAGCACAGCAACTTCCAGCAGCTATGTATTCAGCTTCAGCTGTGGAAGTTGACACAGATTGTTGTTTCTTGCTGTACCAAGAGACTAACCTTTGTCCAAGAAACTGGCAGCTACCTGATGTGCTTTTCCTATCCACTCTGCATCCAGCATAATCAGCATCAGAATAACCAACCAGATTGAACCCTGTGTCCTTAGGATACCATAACCCCAAGTTTGGTGTGCCTTTCAGATATTTGAAGATCCTTTTTATTGCTATCATGTGTGATTCCTTTGGGTTTGATTGAAACCTTGCACATAAGCATGTAGCAAACATGATATCTGGCCTACTAGCAGTGAGGTAGAGTAGAGAACCAACCATGCCTCTGTAGATTGAGATATCTACCTTTTTGCCCTTAGCATCATCATCTAACTTGGTGGCAGTGGCCATGGGTGTCTTCGCAGGTGAGCATTCTTCCAAATCAAATTTCTTCAGTAAATCTTTAATGTATTTGGTTTGACTTATAAAAATGCCATCCTTCCTTTGACTAACTTGCAGTCCAAGAAAGAATGTTAATTCTCCCATCATACTCATCTCATATCTGCTTTGCATGAGCTTAGAGAATTTTTCACACAGCTTCTCATTTGTAGAGCCAAATATGATATCATCCACATAGATTTGAACTAGGATAATATCATCATCATGTTCCTTGTAGAACAGTGTCTTGTCCAGTGTGCCTCTAGTGAATTGATTCTCCAGTAGAAATTGTGATAGTGTGTCATACCATGCCCTAGGAGCTTGCTTGAGTCCATACAATGCTTTAAGTAATCTGTAGACAAAGTGGGGAAACTGTGGATCCTCAAAGCCAGGTGGTTGTTGCACATATACTTCTTCTTCCAACTCCCCATTCAGGAATGCACTCTTGACATCCATTTGATAGACCTTGAAATTGGAATGTGCAGCAAACGCCAAGAAAATTCTGATGGCTTCTAGTCTAGCAACAGGGGCAAAGGTCTCATCATAGTCAATACCTTCCTGTTGAGAGTATCCTTTTGCAACCAACCTTGCTTTGTTTCTTATGACTACACCATTTTCATCCATCTTATTCCTTAGAACCCATTTAGTTCCAACAACGGTTCTATCCTTTGGTGCAGGCACTAGTTCCCATACTTTGCTCCTCTCAAATTGATTTAGCTCCTCTTGCATAGCAATTATCCAGTCAGGATCCAACAATGCATCATCAAGTTTCTTAGGCTCAACTTGGGATAGAAAGCAGCCATAGAGACATTCATTTATAGTTGCTCTCCTTGTCCTTACTCCTGCATTTGGATTTCCAATTATCTGATCTGCAGTGTGTGATCTATCCCATTTCCTTGTATGTTCAGATTGATTTCTCATCCTTGATGTTGCTTCATCATTTAGATCATGATCATCTACATTTCCTCCCCCTGTGAAGTTGTCACTCCTCACAGGTGTATCTTGGATGCTTGTTCCTTCATTGTTGGTTGACACAGGTTCTTCATTCACTTGAGTTTGTTGGATTATGAGTTCAGATTCACTTTCAATCTCCTCATCAGAATCATCTAGATTGTCAAACTTCAAGGGATCTTTATCTTCATCATTGGCTTCTTCTAATCCAGGTAGTTTGCTGTCATCAAATGTTACATCTGTGCTCTCCATTACTTTCTTTTGACAAATGACATAAACTTTGTATGCAATTCTTTCCATAGAATAGCCAAGAAAGATTCCTTCAAATGCCTTTGCATCAAACTTTCCAACATATTCTGAATTATCTTTTAGCACAAAGCACTTGCTTCCAAAAGTATGAACATACTTTAGAGTAGGCTTCTTTCCAGTCATCAAGTTGTAAGGTGTCTTTCCAGTGTTTTTGTTGATGAGGGTTCTGTTTTGGATGTAGCATGCAGTGCTCACAGCCTCAGCCCAAAAACATGTAGGCATCTTTGCATCAAGTAGCATTGTTCTAGCAGCCTCTATCAGAGTCCTATTCTTTCTCTCAACAACTCCATTTTGTTGTGGAGTCCTTGGAGCTGAGAATTGTTGAGAAATACCATTTTCTTTGCAGAATGCTCCAAGCATGGCATTTCTGAATTCTGTCCCATTATCACTTCTTAATGCAATCACACTTGCATTTATGGCCTTTGCTTCTTTGTCAACTTTCTTTATGTGCTCAATGATTACTTGTGGAGCCTCATCCTTTGATGCCAGAAATTCTACCCATGTATACCTTGTAAAATCATCAACCATCACTAGAGCATACTTCTTCCTTCCTAGTGACATAATATTGACAGGCCCAAACAAATCCATATGAATCAGTTGCAGGGGCTTGGTTATAGATGTCACTGTTTTTGACTTGTGGCTTGATCTTTTCATTTTTCCCTTTTGACACGCCTCACACACTCCTTCTTGACAGAATTCAAGTGTGGGCATGCCTCTCACTAACTCCCTTTTGACTAGGGAATTAATGGCTTTGAAGTTCAGGTGTGATAGCTTCTTGTGCCACAGCCAACTGTCTTCATTTGATGCTTTTGAGTAGAAGCAACAAATTGTGTCCTTGCTTGCAGAGTCCATATTGGCTACAAACAGGCTTCCTTTCCTTACTCCAGACAGAGCAAAATCACCAGTCTTCTTGTGGGTGATCAAACATTCATCTTTGTCAAAGTTCACTTTGAAGCCTCTGTCAGTGAATTGACCAACACTCAGTAGATTATGCTTGAGCCCCTTGACCAGTGCTACATTCTCAATGATGACATTTCCAATTTCCAACTTGCCATATCCCAGTGTGTTGCCAATGCTGTCATCTCCAAAAGCAACCATTGGGCCAGCCTTTTCCTCATACTGTGATAGCAGGGCCATATCACCAGTCATATGATTTGAGCATCCACTGTCCAAAATCCACATGACCTTCTTTTTACTTTCTTTGCCCTGCAAACACAAAAGTATTACTTCTTCTTTGGTACCCAAACGAGTTTGGGTCCATGTGACTTAGTGACAGTTTTATCAAAATCAGCATGCTTATCAGTTTTCTTGATGTTGGTCTTCTTGTCACTGTTGGGAGTCTTAGAATCAGGGTTCTTAGACTTAGGTGACAGAGGTACCTTCCTAACTTTAGGAGGACTTGAAGACTTTGTCCTTGTGTAGTGTGTGTGAACATTATGATTGATACAGCCCTCCATGAATTGTCTTCTCAAATTAAAACAACTAGTCATCACATTCATGTTACATGGCATACAATCAAGTTTATCACAGAAAGGAGAGTCTCTATGTCTTAAAGGCACAGAGCAATCATAGAATGGTTTAGCAACACTACCAGATGGTTTCTTGCAAGCATGAGTCAAATGATTAGAGCTAAAACAGTTTTGACAAACTTTCCTAGGGGCATTTGGCACATAAGCATAGTTGTTATCTTTGTTAATCCCTAATTTGCCATTCCTGTTTGGTCTCTTATTAGTCACTTTCTTCTTAGTCTCATAATTTCCAGCTGAAACAAACTTTACAGGTTTCTCAAGTCTAGGTCTACCTCCTACTGGCTCCTTGGCTTTGGTTTTGACATTCTTACTCTCAGAGGATGCTTGTTGTTCATTTGATTGTGCCTCATCTTCATCCTCCAACATTTGCTTGATGAGTAAGGCATCCTCATCAATCTCAAGTGTTGGTGTTTTAAATATTGGATTCTCAGTCTTTTTCAAAACCTGAGGCACCTCCTCTTGAACAACAATGTCATCTTCAATGACTGCATAGCCTTTCCTCTGTTTAAGAGTGTCATAATCAAGTCCAATGGCAGCCTTAGGTCTAGCTAGATTTTTCTCATGATAAGACTGCAATAGACTAGAGGAATTCTTAAATGTTTTCAACTTAAATTCATTTTCAGCTAATTCATCCCTAAGAGCTTTCTCAACTTGACTAGCACATAGAACTTTGTTCTTTAGATACTCAATCTCTTGTTTAAGATTTTCTATTTGCACAGTAGTTAGCTCTAGTTCCTCATTTCTCTTATTTAACAGTTCATTCCTAGTAGACAGTTTAGCAATCTCTTCATTAGCAGCAGTCATACTAGTGTGAATGTTAAACATCTCAACGGATAGTTGTTCAACCAAAGATTTATATTCAGAAACAGACATGTCTATGGTAGTGAGAGATGGTACCTGTGAGTCTGATGCAGATGGTTCTTCCTTGGAGTTGGCCATCAAGGCATAGTTGCAGAATTCTTGTTCTTCCCCATCACTGTCAGAATCATCCCAACACTTCCCTTCAGCTATGTAAGCCTTACCTGGTGTCTGCTTCTTTAGAAGGGCCTCATACTTAGCTTCAAGCTCAAGAAACTCCTTATCCTTCTTTTTAGGCTTCTTGCATTCACTGGCAAAATGCCCTAGGTCATTGCATCTATAACATCTTACAGATGACCTATCCACATAGCTGGTTTTGAATCTGTTCTTGTTTGTTCTCATAGGTGCCTTGCCCTTGTTGAATGAATGATTTTGAGGTCTAGGCTTGAAGGGCTGATTCCTCTTGAATCTGATGTTTGGGAATTTTCTAGCCATAAAAGCATATGATGTATTTTCCATGCCATCCAGCTCTTCAAGAGTGTAGAACTCATCTTCTTCCTTGTCATCAGCAGGTTCAGTCACTACTTCCTCAGTTTCTTCATCATCTACTATCTCTTCTATTCTCAGCTGACTTGCAGATGCTTCCAGGTGTTGAATAGATTTGTTGACAATCAAGGCACAGGATGTGTTTATCATTCTGCCTTGGTTAGCTTGGATAGCCCTCTTTTGAAGCAACTCAAGCTCGTGTGTCTTTAAAACCCCATAGAGCACATCATACGTGACTTTGTTCAAATCTCTTTCTCTTAGAGATATGACCCTTTGCTCTAGATGGTTTGGTGACGATAGTAGAAACTTCATATTTAATTCCTTAGTGCTGTAAACCTTCCCATTCATTTGGAGCTCAGTCACCAGCTTGTGAAATCTTTCAAACATATCAGTGATACTTTCCTTGGGCTGTGCCATGAACGCCTCATACTGTGTGACCAGTATCTGTTTCTTATTTTCTCTTACCTCCTCTGTCCCTTCACATAACACCTCGATGTGATTCCACATGTCCTTGGCTGATCTGCATGATGCTACGTTGGCAAACATCGACATATCCAAGGAGTCTATGATTAACAACATGAGGTGGCTGTCTAGGGCAATCTTTTCCTTCTCTGAGTCCGTCCATTTAGATGGCTCTTTTGGAACGTATGATCTAGGAATGACTACTGCGCCCACTGTGGATTCAGCAACTTCTTGTTGTGGTATGAATGGACCATTCTTGAGAATGTCAGGGTAGAGAGGATTGGCAGCTTTGATGAACAACAGCATTTTTATTTTCCAGAGGTTGTAATTCTCTTTGTCGAACTTAGGGACCTTTACCGTACCTGTAGTCTTTGGTGTATTCGAACTCATGATCGTTTTCTGTTTAGATTAAACAGCCTGCTCTGATACCACTTGTTGAGTATTGAATACAGTAAAAGAATACAGAGGGGGGGGGGTGAATGGATTCTTGAGTTTTTCTTCGGTTTTGAATCTTTGCAGCAAGATAAGTGTGTGAGATATGAAGATGCGGATAATCAAACACAAACACAACACAATATCACTTTAATCTAATATTTTATTAGATAAAGATTTTGCTACAATCTGTGAATACAAATGATAGTATTCTCAGCTTCGTTTTTCTCAGAGAGATATTTTCTGGATATTTTTGAGAAACTTCAAAACCTTAACAGCTAAGGAAGTGAGGCTGTATCCTTATAGACATGGATACACCCACTTACTACAAATGAGGTAGGTAAAACAAAAGCACTTTCCAGTCTGTCTATCTCATTTTAGTAAGAGTCCAAACGGCTACAGATTTGACTTTGAAAAGCCTGTTTAGATCCACTTCTTCAGCTCCTTGTCCCTTGTCTTATCTCTCCAAGCTTCTTTGTAGGCTTTCCAGCATGCTTTATAGGACAGAGTCAAATAAAGTGTGCTGGCTTGTTGCAGGTTTCTGACTTGTACAATTCTTCAGTATTTTGTCCTCAAGAATGTATTCGAGAAGTGACTAAGTGAATGATTCGAGAACTGGAGTTGACTTGATCGATAACTCTGAGTTCTCGAATGGTGTTATCTTGACATATCGAATCACTTCTCGAATAGCTCTTTTCTCTGGGACTCCTTGAGATATCGAATAGAGCATTTTGACATATCGAATCACTGAGATATCGAATAGCATATTGAGAGATATCGAATAGTGTCTTCTGAGATATCGAACTCCAGACTTCTCGAATGCTAGACTTCTCGAATGCTAGACTTCTCGAATAGACAAATGTACTTCTCGAATTGGTACTTAGGCAAATTCTTCATTTCTTCAAATCCCAACTGTGATTATTTGGCAGTCTTTATCTCCTTGCTTGAGGCATGAACCTTGGAACTTCTTTCAAGCATTATTCTTGACTTTATAATTACAGTAACACAACTAGAATTTGATGCCTATTACAAGTACAGAACAAATAGAAACTCTACAACTAGAGGTTCCCTCAGTTAAGAGGTCATGTAGGTAATGCATAGCATTACACATACTTAGGCTTGTTATTAGATGTATTCAGGCATGCCTCTGTGACTAACACTGGGGTTAAACCGACCGATAGTGCACATTTGACTCTGTTTTTGTTAAAATCTCGTACAATTTGACCTTTTTATTTTTTGACTATTTTTTCCCAACACAAAAAAAGAGTGTTTATTAACATTCGTACGATTTGATCGTCGAAGAAATCATTCAAAAAAATTATTCAGTGAACAAAGATCGTGCCCCGTTACAGGAAACAACACTTTTACTACATTTTTGTTAAAATCTCGTACAACCCGGCCTTTTTATTTTTGATTATTTTTTCCCAACACTAAAACGTGTGTTTATTAACATTCGTACGGTTCGATCATCGAAGAAATCATTCAAAAAATTTATTCAGTGAACCTGGATCGTGCCCCGTTACAGGAAGCAACACCTTTACGTTTTTGTTAAAATTTCGTACAACCCGAACTTTTTATTTTTTGATTATTTTTTCCCAACACTAAAATGAGTGCTTAATAACATTCGTATGGTTTGATCTTCGAAGAAATCACTCAAAAAAAATTATTCAGTGAACCTAGATCGTGCCCTGTTATCGGAAGATGCACTTTTACAACGTTTTTGTTAAAATTTCGTACAACCCGGCCTTTTTATTTTTTGATTATTTTTTCCCGACACTAAAACGAGTGTTTATTAACATTTGTATGGTTCGATCATCGAAGAAATCATTCAAAAAATTTATTCAGTGAACCTGGATCGTGCCCTGTTACAGGAATAAACAGCAATTTTACTACGTTTTTGTTAATATCTCGTACAACCCGACCTTTTTATTTTTTGATTATTTTTTCCCAACACTAAAACGAGTGTTTATTAACATTCGTATGGTTTGATCATCGAAGAAATCATTCAAAAAATTAATTCAGTAAACCTGGATCGTGTCCCATTACAGGAAGCAACACCTTTACGTTTTTGTTAAAATTTCGTACAATCCGATCTTTTTATTTTTTGATTATTTTTTTCCACCACTAAAATGAGTGCTTATTAACATTTGTCCGGTTTGATCGTTGAAGAAATCATTCAAAAAAATTATTCAGGGAACCTAGATCGTGCCCCGTTACATGAAACATCACTTTTACTACGTTTTTGTTAAAATCTCGTACAATCCGACCTTTTTATTTTTGATTATTTTTTCCCAACACTAAATGAGTGTTTATTAACATTCGTACGGTTTGATCGTCGAAGAAATCAATCAAAAAAATTAGTCAGTGAACCTAGATCGTGCCCCGTTACAGGGAACGTCACTTTTACTACGTTTTTGTTAAAATCTCCTACAACCCGACCTTTTTATTTTTTTGTTATTTTTCCCAACACTAAAACAAGTGTTTATTAACAATCGTACAGTTTGATCGTCGAAGAAATAATTCAAAAAAATTATCCAGTGAACCTGGATCGTGCCCCGTTACAGGAAGTTACACTTTTACTACGTTTTTGTTAAAATCTCATACAACCCGACCTTTTTATTTTTTAATTATTTTTTCCCAACACTAAAACGAGTGTTTACTAACATTCGTATGGTTCGATCGTCGAAGAAATCATTCAAAAAATTTATTCAGTGAACCTGGATCGTGCCCCGTTACAGGATGCAACACTTTTACTACGTTTTTGTTAAAATCTCGTACAACCCGACCTTTTTATTTTTTGATTATTTTTTACCAACACTAAAATGAGTGTTTATTAACATTCGTACGGTTTGAGCGTCGAAGAAATCATTCAAAAACATTATTCAGTGAACCTAGATCGTGCCCTGTTATCGGAAGATACACTTTTACTACATTTTTGTTAAAATCTCCTACCACCAAACATTTTTATTTTTTGATTATTTTTTTTCCAACACTAAAATGAGTGTTTATTAACATCTGTATGGTTCGATAGTATAATATACTATTGTGAAAAAAAAAACGCTATCTACTAATTAACTAGCCGTTACCTTAACTAGCCGTTACCGGCACATTCTTCACAGATTGGTTTCGACTGACCGGCGCATCGCCGGAATTTATTCTAACATCAAAGCTTATCCGTTTCTTTCTTTCTTTCTGTACTTTCTTCCTTCTCATCCTGTTTTAGCGCAGTGTTTTGTTTCTGTTTTTGTCTGTTTTTGGTCTCCCCTTCACTGTCTTCCTTTTTCCGGTCATTCCTCCATTTCAACTCTCTTGTACCTCTCGCCATCTCGCAGCCCTCGTCACCTCCCCCTGCTCTCCCCGTTTCTATCTCTCCCGTCCCTTCTCTCTCCCTCCTCTCTCTCTCTCTCTCTCTCTCTCTCTCTCGTCCTATCTCCCTCTCTCCTTCTTGCGTCTCAGTCAACATTATTCAACCACAACTACTGAACAACGTTAACTCTCCATTTCGACCGGTTCCTCTTCAGCGCTTACCCTCCTTTCTCAACCTCTCTTTTATTCCTAATCTCTATTCCTGCGACCCTCTCTCAATCTTTCTATCTCCTTGTTCTCGAACTCTGTATCTCGGCCTTATATCCCCGTAGCCTTCTCTCTCTCCACCCGTATCTCTCTCCCCACCCTTTTTCCTCCGCGGCTTCCAGACCCACCTCTCCCCCCCGGCTTTTCTCTCCCCCCTTTCTTCTCCCTGTCTCCCCTGTATATTCGTTTGCCTTCTTTGTTTAATTGTAGTCCTTTTTTATTAGTACTCCCCTGGTTTTTGTTCTCTTCTTTGTTTTGGTATCTGTTCTGTTTTTTTTGGGTCGGTTCTCGTTTGTTTTTTCCGTTTGCTGCTCGTTTTTATTCGTGTGTTTTTATTTTTATTCTTCTTTGTTTGGTGTTTGTTCTGTTTTATATATTTTTATTCGTTTGTTTTTATGGTAATTCGTTTGTTTTAATTTTTATTAGTTCTCGTTTGCTGTTTCCGGTTCTTTGTTTGCGCTGGTTAATTTGGTTTGTCGATGTTGCGTAATTTGCGTGTTGGGAGTTTGAATTTAGGTACCTTGAAGGGCAAATTTCTGGAGCTAGTGGACGTGTTGAAGAAGCGTAGAGTGGATGTGGCGTGTATCCAAGAGACGAGGTGGAAGGGGGCGCAGTCAAGAGAAGCGAACGGGTATAAATTGTGGTATTCAGGTCTTTCCAGCTCGAGGAACGGAGTGGGTATTCTTTTGGCGGAAGACCTAAAAGACAACGTCGTGGAAGTGATTAGATGCAATGACAGGATCATGGCCGTCAAGGTGGTGGTAGGGGAGATTGTGGTGAATGTGGTGTGTGCGTACGCCCCGCAAGGCGGTTTGGGTGACTCTGAGAAGGAGGCTTTTTGGGTTTGTTTGGACGGGCTGGTAGGTAGTTTCCCTGCAGACCAATTTTTAGTGTTGGGTGGCGATTTCAACGGTCACATTGGCGAGAGGTCAGATGGTTTTCCCATGGCGCATGGGGGTTTTGGCTTCGGGTCCAGGAATAGCGGTGGGTCCGCACTGTTGGAATTTGCTACGGCCCAGGAGTTGGTAATTGTGAATTCTGTTTTTCAGAAGAGGGCTGAGCACCTCATCACCTTTAGTAGTGGGGGACGCATCACTCAAATCGATTACTTACTTGTGCGCAGCCGGTTCGTTAGAGAATGTGTGGACTGCAAGGTGTTCAGGAGTGAGGCGTGCGCTTCCCAGCACCGAATGTTGGCCATGGATCTATCCATGGGGGGTCGAGTTGTTCGCAGGAAGAGAGAGTTTAGACCTAGAATCCTCTGGAAAGACTTGAAGGGCGAGAAGGCGGCGGAATTCAGGGAGGTTTTGCTCAACGAAGGTTGTTTTGCGAGTGATGGAGATGCTAACTTCAGGTGGTCCAACATGGCAAAGGCCATTCGGAGTGTGGGCGAGAAGGTGGTGGGGGTTTCCTCAGGTAGGTTCAGTGGTCGTAAGGAGTCATGGTGGTGGAACGAGGAGGTTCAAAAGAAGGTTAAGGCTAAACTTTCGCTCTTTAAAGAGCTTTTATCGATCTGCGCAGGGCCGGAGAGGATTCGGAAGATGGAAGCATACAAGGTGGCGAGACGAGAGGCAAAAAAGGCAGTGGCGAAAGCTAAAGAGGAGGCATATGAAAGGCTGTACAAGCGCCTAGAAACCAAGGAAGGAGCGAATGCCATCTTTAAGCTAGCTAAAGCTAGGGAGAGAGGGAGGCGCGACCTGGGTTCTGTTAAGTTTGTTAAAGATGATTCAGGCCAAGTGTTATTGAATGAAGACGCTATTAAGGACAGGTGGAGTACGTATTTCCATAATCTTTTCAACGAGGCTAGGAGGAGTGGTGCCGGTGTGGAACAGGAGGTCTCCCTTTCGCCTGTGATTTCCTTCGATCCCTGTGAGCGCATCAGCAAGGAGGAAGTCAAGGGTGCCTTGCAAAAGATGGCTAGAGGGAAGGCGGTTGGTCCGGATCTTATCCCAATCGAGGTTTGGCTTTGTCTTGGTGAGGTTGGCGTCCAATGGCTAGAAGATCTGTTCAATGTTCTTCTCTTGGGTGCTAAGATGCCAGCTGAATGGAGGCGTAGTGTTGTGGTCACTTTTTTCAAGAATAAAGGCGATGCTCAAAGTTGTAGTAACTACCGGGGTATTAAATTACTCAGTCATACTATGAAACTTTGGGAGAGAGTGGTTGATAGTCGGATTAGAAGAGAAGTTGAAATCTCAGAGAATCAATTTGGATTTATGCCTGGGAGATCAACGATCGAGGCCATTCATCTCGTTAGACGCCTTATGGAGAAGTTCAGGGAACGTCGCAAAGACCTCCATATGGTGTTCATTGATCTTGAGAAGGCCTATGATAGCATCCCCCGTGAAGCTATTTGGAAGAGCCTTGAGGAGAGGGGAGTGTCGTCGGCGTTCGTTAGGGTGATTCAAGACATGTACTCCCAAGCTAGTTCTTGCGTTCGGACCCCAGTGGGGGACTCCCGTTTCTTCCCTGTTGAGATGGGACTTCATCAGGGGTCGGCCCTGAGTCCTTTTCTATTCGCCCTTATCCTTGATGTCATGTCGCGGGGGATTCAAGATGCTGTCCCTTGGTGCATGCTCTTCGCGGATGATATCGTGCTAGTGGCGGAATCGAGGAGGGAGGTGAACGACAAATTGGAGCTTTGGAGATCTACTTTGGAGTCCCAAGGGTTACGTTTGAGCCGTTCTAAAACCAAGTATCTCTGGTGTAACTTCAGTGGTGAGGCCAACGAAGAAGGGGTGGAGGTTAGGATTGAAGACCAGAGCGTCTCGCAGACGGATAAATTCAAGTATTTGGGCTCGATCATCCAGAAGGAAGGTGAGATTGAAGCCGATGTCACGCATCGTATCAAGGCTGGGTGGCTAAGGTGGAGGGCAGCGTCAAGGGTAATGTGCGATAAGAAAGTCCCTTTAAGGTTGAAAGGGAAATTCTATAGAGCGGCTATCCGTCCTGCGATGTTATATGGTTCTGAGTGTTGGGCGGAGAAGAAGGCTCTCGTAAGCAAGTTGGAAGGGGCTGAAATGAGGATGTTGCGGTGGTCTTGTGGGCGCACGATGTTGGACAGAATCCCGAACTCGGTGTTTAGGAGCGAGCTTGAAGTGGCGCCTTTTTCTGCGAAAGTTAGGGAAGGAAGGTTGAGATGGTTCGGCCACGTTCGAAGGAGGCTGGCTGAAGCCCCAGTTAGGAGGGTCGAGAGTCTGGCGGTTGTTGGGGCGAGGAGGAGAGGCAGGCCGAGGAGGTCGTGGGAAGAGCAGCTCAGGATGGATTTGAAGGCCTTAGACTTAAATGAGACCATGCTCTCGGATAGGTGTTCTTGGAGGCGGCGTATCAGAGTGGTGGATTCCCTTTTAGGATGTGGCTCTGTTGTCGAGAGCCTCAAAGTTGCTTTGTCTCGGTTAGCGATTTTTTAGTAGTTCGGCTTTAGCGTTCTCACTTCTCGTTTTTAGTGTCTTCTGTTTTCTGGTTTTGCAGTTGCAGGGAGCTTGGCTCGGTGTTATCTCTCCGCGGGACTTGCCGTGTAGTTGGAGCGCATCAAGCTAGGAGTATCATAAATCCTCGCAGATAGGTATGCCCCATGTGGAGAACGCCATGGGCCTCAGGTATGTCATTGTCCATTTCCGTATCATTTCCGTTGTATTTACCACACTCTATGTATGTTGTGCACTCAGCCGAGGGTCTTCACGGAAACAGCCTCCCCGCTCTAAAAGTGGGGGTATGGTCTGCGTACAACCTACCCTCCCCAGACCCTGCTCTGAGCGGGATATACTAGGTATGTTTGGTTTGGTTTGGTTTGGTTTATGGTTCGATAGTCAAAGAAATCATTCAAAAAAATTATTCAGAGAATCTGGATCGTGTCCCATGATAAGAAACAACACTTTTACTACGTTATTGTTAAAATCTTCAACAAACCGACATTTTTATTTTTTGACTATTTTTTTCCAACACTAAAATGAGTGTTTATTAACAACCGTACAGTACGACAATCTGAAATTGAAATATTTTGTAAGAAAATAAGTTTTCAAAAATAAAATAATTACAAAATTTGAAAATAAAAAAAGAAAGCACGCATATTTCATGGTGTTGCGTCAAATTTTAATTTTTATAATTATTAAAAAAATAGAATTATAAAAAAGAAATGCAAAAGTGATATTTTCTTAAAGCTGAACCCCGGTTGGAATTGATATATTTTTTGTTAAGCAGAAGGAGTCCGGTTCCAGACCCTCAAGAGACCGCAGCTTAGAACTTAAGGATTTATTTATATTAATAAATATTTTATTTAATTAGAAAATTATATTTATAAATATCTAATAATATTAAATATTTATTTTTATAATTTCTTGTTTAAATTAATTATTTATTAATTAAAGATTAGAAGCAGTGCAGGTTAAAAAGCTTTTTTACGGAATCCATTCATATAAGGACAAAATAAGTCCTCTTGATTTTGAAATAGAAATTAACAAGTGAATTACGTAGAATTAAAAAAGGCAAAAGTTTTTGTCATTCACCATGTGTTGTTGTCGGCTAATTTTAATGTTAGTGGTAAGTCAAATTAATATTTTAAAGTATAATTTATTCTAAACACATAAATTGTTATTACGATTTTGGCAGGTTGGGATCAACAGAATATAATAAAAAAATTATCTACACTAACAAGTTGAATTTGCAGGCTTGATGTGCTAATGCTTTTAGGTTGTGCTACTTTAAACACAATAATGAGCTTCCTAAATATTCCCCTCAAGTATATGACCCAGCCATGTAATTTAAAACACAAATGAATTATACATGTCCTATTCCAGTCTTTTATTCATCATTAAGCCTTTGGAATTGCTCTATTCAAAACTAGTAAGCTATCTTTCAATTTTCTTTGTTTTGTAATCTATCAGTACTCTTCCTCTTTTCATCGCTCTTTCTCTCAATACAAACTAAGATCTGACAGTTCTCAGTTCGTTGAAGTGAAAATGGCGTATGCAAACTCAGTCCGCTCCCAACTAAAATTGGTCCGTTCAAGTCGAATCCAAAATTCCTCTTCTCCATTTTGTGTTGATGTAAGCTTCTTGTAACTCTTCCTCTTCTTCAAAGTATTGTTTAAAAGCCAAATCTCACAATTTTTTTGTCATTCTATTATTAGTCAATTAACTATTATTTATTACTATTATTTTGAAGAGAATCACAATTTCAAAACATAAAAATGGTGTGATACTTTTAGAATAATTTTCTTTTTTTCAAGTTGTTGATTTCTTTTGTAATAACCGCGAATTTTCGAATTAATTTTTCCTACTCGTTATTTAAATTTTAATTAAGAGCGACACACTAGTATATTTAATTAACGCGTTTTGTGAAATTTTAAGATTTTATATATTCATATGTACATAAATATTATACTATATCTATTTAATTATATTTATTTGGTATTTATTAAAATTATGAAATTTAGGAAAATAGGATTTTTGTTTTGGGTCGAATTTATTTTAGGAAACGAGATTAGAGTCTCGTTTTAATTAGTCGGCACGGGGAAACAAGCTGATTGAGGGGTCAGCATTTTCTTTTTACCAAATATTGCACTAACATGACCATCATTTCATACACTTATTTTGTCCCCCATATTGTGTTTCTTTTTATTTAATTACTAACCACACTACTGGTCAGTGCTCTCAGCATTATTGAATGGCCTCATCTTATTTAGCTGGGGGTGTACATCATTTTTCAATCAAAAAAAACAACACACTTGACTGTCTCTTTATTTTAAAACAACCAAAAAGACTTGAACCATTTTCCATTTTACAAACAGTTACAACCATCAGATGGTTTAATTTTTTTGTCTGTTAATTCTCTTGTTTTATTTTCAAACTCGATCTTTTCCTTTTTGTTGAAACTGGTCGGCTTGATTATGTATTGTTCGATTGGGTTTGTTTTTCCGTAGTGTTGTAATCGGGAGAGAGGGAGAGAGGAGTGTGGATGTTATTATTGTTGTGTGTAGGCGCTGTAGAGAGTCGAGAGGGAGAAGAGATACGGAGGAGAGATTGAGGCGAGATTAGAGGAGAGAAAGAAATGTCGAGGGAGATGGGTTGTTGTTTATGGGTGTTGGTTGTTGTGTTGTCGGAGTAACCACCACCGATTGGTGGTGGTGGTGGTTGTTAAGCGAAGAACAGAGAGATGAGAAGAGAGGGAGGTACGAGGAAGTCGAGAAAGGAGAGAGTTGAGGGTGAGTCCGAGAGATTTTTGATTGTGAGAGGTGAAGAGAAGTCGAGTGGGGAGGTGAAGAATGATGAGAATGAGGAAACGAGGGAGGAAGAGATTGATTGAAGCTTGTACGATGATGGAGTTTTGGTGTTGATTTCGTTGTGGTGAAATAAGGGGGAGAGGGAGAGATATTGAGAAAAGAGAGATAGAACGAGAGAGAGAGGGAGAGATAGAGAGAGAGTCGAGAGAGGCAGAGAGAGAGAGAGAGAGAGAGAGAGATTTGCAGAGAGATTTCAGGGGAAGAGAGAGATGAATGGGAGAGACGCAGGGGAGGGGTGGGTGGGACCCATGGTGGGGTGATGTGGGGCCCACATAATTTTTTCTGTTAAATAAAATAATATCGATTGAATGTTAAAAATCGAGATTTAATTATTTGGTTTGCTATTTAAAATTGTGAGAAATAAAAGAGTTTAATAAAAATGGTATAATTATTTAATTAGTTAAATATAATTATTTAGTATTTTTAGACGTAATTTAGAAATTTATTGATTTGTCGATAAAAAGAGAATAATTGTGAATAAATATGATTAAACAACGGTATTATTTTAGAAGGTTTATATTTATCGTTTCCGGATTATTTTAATTAACAGGACCGAGTCAAATTATTTTAGAGATTAAAATCGATGTATTATTTAATTATTTACGAGATTAAAAATAGAGTATTGCCATTAATTTTCGTAACCCTATTTTCGTTTTAAGGCGGATTAACGGATAATTAAAAATAGGATTTATTTTCGAGATTTAATTCCTGAGTTCCAAGAGAGATTTAATTATACGGGAATTGTTTTCCGTTAATTATCGTATAGATTCTCGAGAGATATTTTATTTAAATATTATATTATCGGTTGAGAAATATTTTATTTTTGACGAAGCGCTCACATATTTTTGGTTGCCATTTTTAGAGAATAATTCCCGAGCCGTAGACCGAAGCCAAGTTCACGGGTAGAGTACAAATTTTATCTACACTTATTTGCACTTCGAGATCGAGGCAAGTACCTTCTGACCCTCACTCCTTCTGAAATATTTCGAGAAATGTTTGGATATTATTCTGTTAAAATTATGTTTTGAATTGCCAGTTCGTTATAAAATATCCTGTTTATCATAATATTGATTTAGAAAATTTTAGAGATTTTCCCAAAATTTTGATAAATTTATATAACGTAATTTGATTGAAATCCAGGGTATCTTAATTGTTTCGAGATGACCCTTAAGTATTATTCACTTATAACTACGCTCATATATCGAGGTAGTTAAATTTTTATTGATTTTAATCGGATCTATTGTTCAGATCCGATAAACGTTGTTTCAATATTCAAATTTGATTCATTGTTCGAATCAAAATAGTTGCATTCAGAATAGTGAATAGAAGAATAGTATATCATCAGAATTTCCTCTAAAATACATACTCTAGCGTAATTGGAAGTTTTCTTCTGAATCGAGTCGTTCTTATTATTTCAAGACGACTTCACATGAATTATTTTAATCAACGAACCTTACTTGTTCAAGGTTGTTACTTATTGTCTTGAATTGACATATTGTTCGTGTCAATATAATAAATTAGTTTCTTTTGAAAATATTGTGACGGCCTATTGTTCAGGTCGGTCTTGTACAAAGTGTAGACTGGCGGTCGGCCAGAATCGAATAGGAATCCCAATCAATCAATTTTTATTCGTAGAAATAATCTTATAATTCACTGGTCAACATGGGAGATGGCCCATGGATTTTCTTTCAGATCAACACGAGGAATAAACTCGTGGTATCGAAAGAGAAATATTAACATTTTTGGCACAAATGATGCCAGGTTGACTTTTCAACCACCTTTTTGCTAGCAAAACGATATAGTGGTACCTGCGACATAGTAGTAATCGTGCTATGGGGTATCACGGGTGTGCGGTACTTGAGACACAGCGGTTGATCTCGCTGTGGGGTATCGTAAATGCGGAAGACCAGTATCCCAAGTTTTAAATTTCAATTTCTTTATTCAGGGATAAGTTGTTTAAGTTTATCAGAAAGTATTTCCATGGCATTTTGCCTGCATACGAGTATCTTTCATAAATAGAGTTGTTTTCTTTCCACCTTCCTTGTTAGTGAGAGAGCGAGTCAGTGGACTTGCTGAGCACCTAGTTGCTCATTCTTGTTGTTGATATTGTTTTTCAGTAAAGGTGGAACAAGGCGAAACCTCTCGTTTCAAGGGGAAGGAGAAAATGCACCAGGGCACTGAGCGAGACTAGTATGCTTACCTCAGTAACGATGACCCTATCGAAGACTATTATCAATCTGTTTCGACGTGTTTATGGATATCGTGTGTACTAGTTATATGTTGTAATAATTCTGAGACTTGTTGATGCTTGGACTTGTGGGATGGAACCACTGATGAACGATAAAACCTTCATGTTCATTATGCGTTGTATTGTATTTTTGAATAAGGCAGGTATTGACGGTAAGTGGCGACCTAAGTCTACAAACAGTGGATTTGGGGGCGTCACAGCTTGGTATTAGAGCATTAGTTATATTTTTAGGAATCGTACGAGCCTAGAATTATAACACGACGTGAGAATTTAGAGACATAATACGATGTTGAGATTTTAGCACTAAGTGCCTTACGCCTTTATATATATTTATAGCCTTATCCAATCGATTAGAACCTGGTTGCAACCGAGATTTTTCGTACGTTTGTAGATGTCTACCTCCGGATCTGCTGACTTTTGTTCTGCTCAAGATAGACTTCCTACACCTTATTCACATGGACCCCTAGTTCACAATTGATTTAAGATAGGATGCCTAAGTTTCCATTATTGTTAAGATTGGATGATACCCTGCAGAGTTTCCCACATTTTGTAGATGTTGTCAGTATCTTTACCTGTCAGAGTTGGACCAGCACAAGGTACGTGCACCAGAGATGGACTTAAAGAGAGATCAACTATGTGTTCCAAGTTCGAGACTAACTCTTAAACGATGTCGTGACCGGCATAGTTTTCTAAAGATATAACTTATAGAGGTTGAAATAGTTCTTTATGATATTTTGTTTTTAGTACATCCACTCTTAGAGATTTTCTTCCCTGACGAGCTACCGGAGTCTACGAGTGTCGCTTTTATTCGAGAATCGATAGTTGTTCCTAAGAGCTTATTTTGTGCTAGGAAATCGTTCCTTAAATAACTTCTTTAACAATGATTATCGATGATTTTTACCATTTGAATTTACTCAGGCAATATCTATCCTGTTTTCGCCATAGGGAAGAATTTAGTAAGAAACTTCTGAGCAAGATCATCCCATGTAGTAATGGAACCAGCTGGTAGAGAGTGTAACCAGCCCTTAGCCTTATGCCTTAAAGAGAATGGGAAAAGCCTCAACTTGATAGCATCATCCGACACACCATTAAATTTGAAAGTGTCGCAGATCTCGATAAAGTCCCGGATGTGCATGTTAGGATCCTCTGTCGAAGCACCCCCAAACTGAACCGAATTCTGCACCATCTGAATTGTGCTCGGCTTGATCTCAAAGTTATTCGCTACAATAGCTGGTCTGACAATACTAGATTGTATGTCAGTAATCTTCGGCTGCGAATAGTCCTTCAAAGCCTTGACTGCTGCTGGTAAATCTGCCATCTCGTTTACTACTGCAAGTTCTTCTTCTGCCAGTTTTTCTTTACGAGCCTGCAAACGTGTTCGCATACACGTTCAAGTACCTGAAAACACCACGAAACAAACAACTAAGTAAGAAATCCGAGTCAGTGAACGCTAACGACCACTGATGACAAGCACATAAACTAAACAAAACACTGATGATCCCCGGCAGCGGCGCCAAAAACTTGTTAACACAAAATTACGCAAGCGTATGTAGTCACAAGTAATATAATTAAAGTTCATTCCGCAGAGATCTGGTTAAGTTTAAATCAGTAAATATGCCTATTCAACAATGTTTGGTTTTAATCCACTGCTAAGACAAATAACAAGATTGAGGTTTTAATTATCTAAATTAACTAGGATGCAAATTATTAAACTAAGAATAATTAACTAATGAGAATTTAATATGAATTTCTTATATGAGATAAAACATTGAATCCTAATTTCATTATCTACTTCACTTAGAGTCGCAGCCTTTAATCAATACATGTGATGGTTTTGATATCTGATCGGATAACACGAAACAAGTAAAAGCTATCTCTCGATATACTGATACCAAACTATGCATGCATCCACAAAAGAGATAGAAGATGAGTAGACACCTATTACGTTTAGACCCTATATCTCTATAGAATTTGAAAACATAGAGGTTTAAACACAAGTTATCCACATAGATCACATAGGGTAGCATAATATCTCTATTTACGCCACAAATCATGACGTTAAAACATCAACCTATCCTATGCTAGCATGGCAAGTTCTAAATCTCAAGATCCACTCTCGTTTAGCAAGAGATTAACAAATTAGATGTTAGCTACGCATCTAAATTCATGAAGCACAACCATACTAGGATATCAAGAATTCACCACACATAAATCTTTAAAGCATATAAACTACTAAGCTACATAGATAAATCCATTAGGATCCCATGACAACGATTAGTTCATAGTTGAACCGTTCGTCACCATGGGATTAGATGAAAACATGATATTAACAAGATATGAAAGAAAGTAATAATGATATTAATAAAAACAAGAGTTGAGAGAACAAATCTATTATCCAAAGTATACAAAAGATGAAGTAGATCTAGATCTTTGCTTGTCACCGAGCTTGAATCCTTCTCCACTTTTCTCTCTTGCAGTTCTATGTTACAATAATAAAAATCTGATACAAATTACATGGTAGGATGTGTTTAAATAGACTCTAGAAGTCTTGCCCAATAAGCAATTACCTTCTATTACAATTAGAATTCGATTAAAGTGCCAAAAGCTGCCCAAAATACAATTAGAATTAGAAAAAGGGAAAAACTGGAATTTTTCTGCATGGCTTATCATAGAATACGTGCGCGATTTTATTCAGCACGTCCCCTGCACCTGCTATCTATCCCAAGTTGTAGAAAGTCTCTCAAGCTTCGCGTGAGCTGTAAGATCGCTGAAAACGGACTTCTAGAACTCCAGATATGGCCAAAACAGTGTAGACTGCGCAACCTTCCCGGAAAATCCGAATTTAAATCAATTAATCCTCCAAACACGATAGAAGCATCACCCATAATCGACATTCTTGTAAGTCTGCACAACTAAGCAAAACACATCAAAACTACAATAAACTTGAGGCCAACTCAATCAATTTAAGCCGAATTGAAGCGATCCAAGTGAATATAAATCCACTTATCAGCATGCACATGTGTTGTTTAACATTTATTCCTTATGAGTTATCTCTATTCAATGTTCTTATGGATCCTATAATGATTGGGGCCTAAGAATTCTAAAAGTGGTATACAGAAATTTGAAAATGATGAAACTTCTCTTCCAGAAATGGAAATTTCAACAACTCAAGTTGGAGTGACAATTTCTAAATAGAAATAGACCTTTGCGTAAACTCGATAGTCAGATCTTCGAAATCCTACGTGCTGTTTCATGGGATTGTATTAAGGTTCTAAGACATTGGTTTGATTACGGAACAATCATCGAACTCAATCCTTTAAAAGAGTGAAGCGAATCGATACCGATTATACATTGATGATATATTACACGTTGGTGAAAGAGTGATCGTTTTTCATTAAGAAAAGGGAAGAGAACAATAATGCATGTTTCCCCTATCTTTCTTCTGAATTTAGTAGTTGAACGACGACTTAAACTTTGGAAGTTTTGAGATTAATGTTGAGAAAATTAACATGACCGTGAGCTTTTCTCTCAGTGGAGTTCGTGGGAAGTCCCATGAATTAGATTAAATCGACGTTTCTCCAACCTAATAAGAGAACTGGTACTATTATAAATGTTACCATCTATTTATTTCGTAGATTACTACACGAATTATGTCTTTGCCATGGAATCGTGAAAGAAATATTGTATCATTTGGAAGTGAATGAGAAGCGATACATATAGAATTAATTAGAGATATCTTTATTGAATCATTAAAGAATTCACCATAATTTATGTTGCATACTTGTCCTAACACCTGTTTTATATCACTACATAACTAGTTGTGATACTACAGACCCTTAAGGCGTGGTTTATCGTATTTTCTAAAATTTTCTTACCCCAAATACGACAGTTGTTTTACCTCTATATACCCACAACATTTCTTTAAGGACCACAGCTTAGTTAAGAATCAAAGTGAGAATATTTGTGTCATAAAGTAGAAGCAAAACCCCTTGATTTTCTTTAAAATGAGAAGACCCTATGAGAAGAAATGCATTTTACAATTGAGAAACTCAAACCATATCATCACTATCAAGACTTATTGGTAATAAGATATTGTTGAGACCAAAAGGATTACTAATTCTAAAGAAATGAGAAATGAGAGATGGGTTGAGAGAAATGAAGAATATATTTTCACGATTGATTTAGAACCAGGAACCGCACCAATCTCAAAGGCGCCGTACAGAATGGCACCAGTGGAAATGAATGAATTAGCAACACAGCTACAAGAGTTACTTGACAAAGGTGTAATTCGACCAAGTGTATCCCCGTGGGGAGCTCCAGTATTGGTAATGAAGAAGAAGGACGGAACTATGCGACTATGCATTGATTACCATGAACTGAACAAGATGACCATCAAGAACAGGTATCCTCTACCTCGGATCGACGATTTGTTTGACCAACTTAAAGGAGCTATATATTTTTTCGAAGATTGATTTAAGATCCGGCTATCATCAATTAAAGATCAAGTCTGAGGATATTCCTAAGACTGCCTTTAGGGCATGATATGGACATTACGAGTTCCTAGTCATGTCTTTTGGATTGACGAGTACGCCAGCTGCTTTTATGGATTTAATGAATCGTGTGTTCAAGAAGTACTTGGATAAATTCGTGATTGTATTTATTGATGACATCTTAATATATTTGAAGTCTCCTGAGGAACATGCTGAACACCTCCGTTTAGTTTTGAAAGCGTTGAGAAAGGAAAAGTTATATGCAAAATTTTCGAAGTGCGAATTTTGGCTGAAAGAAGTTCAATTTTTAGGACACATTATGAGCGGCGAAGGGATTTCTGTAGACCCCGCAAAGATAGAAGCCATAGAAAATTGGGACAGACCCAAGACTCCAACAAAGGTTAGAAGTTTTCTTGGATTGGCCGGATACTATCGTAGATTTGTGAATGATTTCTCAAAAATAGCCACGCCACTAACTCGACTTACCAGAAAGAGTGAAAAATTTGAGTGGACCCCAAATGCGAAGATAGTTTTCAAGAATTGAAGAAGAGATTGACTACTGCCCTGGTGTTGACCTTACCCGATGAGAAAGGCGATTTCGTGATTTTCAGCGATGCTTCTCACAAGGGTTTAGGATATGTTCTGATGCAACATGGGAAAGTAATAGCTTACGCATCTCGACAACTGAAGGAATATGAGTCCCGTTACCCTACTAACGATTTGGAACTTACTGCTATCATTTTTGCCCTCAAGATTTGGAGACATTACTTTTATGGACAGAAATTCATGCTTTATTGCTAACTACTTCGACACATATATACAAGCATGCTTATTTAACCGTGCAATGGATGAGACCTCGAAAGGCTTATACAATAATACCCATGTAGCGAGCGTTGGGTTAGTGGATCCCAGACTATAAGAGCCTTATGTCACTAGGTACAAAGTCCCCTAGAACTTAATTGCTCGAGTATTAAAGAGCTCACCCTAGTTAATTTTGCATATAAACAATTGAAACTTTTGATTTTTTTTTTCTTTTTTCTGTTTTTTTTTCTTTTTTTTTTTATGCAATCTGGAGTGAGAATTCTCAATTCCAACCCTAGCTACTCATATAAATATGAGCCGGCTACTAGCCAATTGACGCCTAGCCATATTGACAATTATTTACAATTAAGCATGAAATCCCTGTTTTCCCCTAAACTTAGACTTAAGTGATCCTACGCCATCAAGGGAATAACGAAAATTCTAAATATAAACAAGTGATTAAATCTCAAAACATCCAAACAAGCATGACCTCAACCTAGCCCAAAAGCACCCAATGAGACTGTGTAATAGGTTTTGTTTCTGAAACACATAAGTCAATTTCATAGAAACTATAAGTCAACCCTCTATTCATCATTACCACACTCAATTAGACACCTACCTACCAATCAGAATTGGCTCGTTCTAAGGGATCATGAAATATGCATGCCATGAAAATGTGACTAACATGAACTTACATGGTATACGAAAAATAAAAACAGAATGTCCTATATGAAACAAACATAATTAATACGAACATATATGCATGATTTACTACTAATAATATGCAAAGCATGAAATCCTACATGAACACATAATACAACAACAACTACTAATCCCTCAAACCACCCCAAACTTAAAATATTCAATGTCCGCATTGAATGGAAGTAAATACAAGGGATAGTAGAAACATACCTACTCGTCCTCGCTGTCGACACCCTCGTCATCCTCATCAGATGAATCAGGCGGAGGGTACGGGGTCCGAGTTGCAAATATAGGCCACTGAACAGGAGTACTAGATGACTGAAACTTTGCCTCCAAGGCTATGCCCATGTCCTCAGAATACTGGCGACTGCTAACATGCATAGCATTCATCCGCCTAGTCATTCGACGAAAATAAGATTCAAAAACGGACATATCCACCACTTCCGGTGCCCTTGGAACATGTGGCGGAGCGCCCGTTCCCTGAGCACTAGCATCATCCACAACAAAGCCTAGACCCCGAGGATGAGGAGTGCCGCCCGGCCACTCCTTCAACCTCAACCGGTCAATAGTAGCATCCTTAATATAAGCCATAGGTTTATGCATCGGCTCACCATCATACAATTTGACTTTCGATGCATCACACAAGTACGAGATGATTACTAGCCGAAGAATTGCTTCCCAAAAACCGAAGAATATTTTGATTAATAAGGTACCCAAGGTCAACATACTAACCCTTGAGAATACCCCATAGCAAAATAGCTCTATCAACAGTAACATCGGAAACATGGTTTGACGGAATGATATTAGAACTTATGAAAAGAACCATGCCTTTGCAAAACTAGACAATGATGAAGCCGGGAAAGTACACTTTATCTCCGTACCTAACCGACATTTCCACTCCGTTCCCGGAACACATAGCTCACCAATGAGTGCATCAAGATCAACATCATCCCTAGACTTTTGTCCCCAATCCGTAGCATCTCTAGGTTTAGGCGGTTGCCTAATCAAATTACGAATAGCACGAGGCGAATAATCCACCTTCCGACCTCTAACAACCGTGGAATTATTCCTTGCTATTGAAGCATTAGCATAGAACTCCCTAACCACATCCAACGCGGCATCATTAGCAAATTCACAAAATAACGTCCAACCCCGCTCACTAATCATCGCCACCATCTCCTCATACTTACGGGGCACAAGCCTTCTTTCCTTAATAACCCCCTTCGAAACTAACCTACCATACTCCGCCTTAGCATTCTCATTCATAAATTTTTCCACTCCATCTCCCACAACATCATTCTCATCCGAAGATGGACGAGCACTACTACTACCAGCCACTAATCGTGGTCTCTTAGGTGCCATAATCAACAAATATCAAGCAAATAACAACAATCTCCAAACAATTCACCAAACCAATAACCCCCAAATTACACACCAAGAACCCTAGCTTGAAAAATTCACAAATTCAAATAAAAGATGAGATAGAATATTACCCAATTGAATCAAAGAGGTGAACTTGCTAGATTAATCCCAAAAAGTTCGAATTTGATTTTCCCTTGCACTTTGAATGGATGAAAGTTGAGAAATTTTGGGTTATATAGAAGAGGTTGTGTATGTATAGGTGTATGTATATAAAGGAGATGTGAATATTGGAGATGAAAGTGGAACTAATTAGGAATTTGAGGTTGTTTAGGATTGAAAATCAAACTAAAATAGGAGTGGGTTTTGTTTTTGGAGAAGATGTAGTAGGATATAAAAAGAGAAAATAATAAATATGAAAACATGGGTGTTAACTAAAAAAAATTCGAGCTAGCAGTTGGGGTCGGCGCCCGAAGCGCGGTTCTGGCGCCTGATGCGCGCTTGGAGTCTGCGTTTCTGCGCTTGGCGGCTTGGGCGCCTAATGCGCTGCTGCAAACTGCGTTACCTGGGCGCTCCTGCGCGCGACTGGCGCATGCAGAAATTTTTGTTTTTTTTGTTTTTTTGTTTTTTTTTCACAACAACTTTTTTTTATACAAAAGATGCTACATCACTTGGGTTGCCTCCCAAGAAGCGATCGTTTAATGTCATTAGCTTGAAATTCTTCCGAAAAAAATCACGAACAAGATAACACTGCGGCAACCTTCTCGCGGTTCACCATTCCTCCATAATACGGCTTAAGTCTCTGTCCATTTACCTTGAAAGCATCATCAATAGAACCCCTAAATATCTCCACTGCTCAATGTGGAAACATGGTTTTGACTGTAAACGGACCTGACCACTTTGACTTGAGCTTACCCGGAAAAAGTTTAAGGCGAGAATTATAAAGCAAAACCTATTGGCCCGGCACAAACGACTTATGCACCAACTTCCTATCATGCCACCTCTTCACTTTCTCCTTGTACATCTTAGCATTCTCGTAAGCCTGCTCACGAAATTCTTCGAGCTCATTCAACTGAAGTAGACGCTTCTCACCCGCAGCCGTGATATCCAAATTTAACTTCTTCAACGCCCAATAGGCCTTGTGCTCTAACTCTGCCGGCAAATGACAAGCCTTACCAAATACCAACTGATAAGGAGACATACCTAGGGGTTTCATGTAAGCAGTTCTATACGCCCAAACCGCTTCGTCTAACTTCAAAGACCAATCCTTCCTTGATGGATTTACCACTTTCTCGAGAATTCTCTTGATCTCACGATTCGAAACCTCCGCTTGACCATTAGTTTGAGGATGATAAGCTGTGGCAACACGATGAGTCACATTATACCTTGCCATCATAGCAGTAAATTGACGATTACAGAAGTGTGTCCCCTCATTACTGATTATAGCTCGTGGAGTTCCAAAACGCGTGAAAATCTGCTTGTGAAGGAAATTCAGCACCACCTTAGCATCATTGGTCGGTAAAGCCTTCACCTCGACCCATTTAGACACGTAATCCACTGCTAAGAGAATGTACAGATTGTTGCAAGACGAAACAAACGGACCTATGAAATCAATTCCCCACACATCAAAAATCTCAACTTCAAGGATCGTACTAAGAGGCATCTCGTTCCTCCTGGAAATATTACCAACCCTTTGACATCGATCACAACTCATCACGAACCTATGAGAATCTTTAAACAGAGTTGGCCAATAGAATCCTGCTTGAAGTACTTTCTGAGCTGTTTTATCACCACCATAGTGGCCTCCATATGTGGTAGAATGACAATCATGCAAAATACCTTCCGTTTCACTATACGTAATGCACCTCCTCAAAATCTGATCCACACCAAGCTTAAACAAGAATGGCTCGTCCCAACGGTACCACTTCACATCATGCAGAAACTTCTTCTTTTGAGCATAAGAAAATTACGGAGGAATAACATTGCTAATCAAATAGTTCACATAATCTGCAAACCATGGCTCTTCACCTTGCACTCCAAAAAGCTGCTAATCTGGAAAAGATTCATTAATAAGAGATTTGTTATGCGAATCCTTACCGTGGTCCTCTAAGCGTGAGAGATGATCCGCCACTTGATTTTCCGTGCCTTTACTATCCTTGATTTCCACATCAAATTCTTGCAAAAGAAGCACCCAACGAATCAATCTAGGCTTTGAATCCTTCTTCGACATGAGATATCGAATAGCAGCATGATCCGTATACACAATTACCTTCGTACCAAGCAAATAAGACCTGAATTTCTCGAAACCATAGACAACTGCTAGCAACTCCTTCTCCGTAGTAGTGTAGTTTAGCTGTGCATCATTAATGGTTTTACTAGCATAGTAAACCACATGAAAAATTCTATCCTTCCTTTGACCAAGCACAGCTCCAATAGCATAATCACTAGCATCACACATAAATTCAAACGGTTCCTCCCAATTAGGTGCGGTAATGACTGGTGTAGTAGTCAACTTCTTCTTCAAGAGCTCAAAAGCTGCAAGACACTCATCATCAAACTTGAAAGGAACATCCTTCTCCAAGAGATTGCACAAGGGTTTAGAAATTTTTGAGAAGTCTTTGATGAATCGCCGATAGAAACCCGCATGATCAAGAAAACTGTGAATTCCTTTAACAGAGATAGGTGGAGGAAGATTTTCGATTGTTTCCACCTTAGCCCTATCCACCTCAAGTCCTCTACCAGATACCTTGTGCCCAAGAATAATTCCCTCTCGCACCATGAAGTGACACTTTTCCCAATTAAGCACCAAGTTAGTCTCCACACAACGTTTCAAAACCAAGCCAAGATTATGCAAGCACTCGTCATATGAAGTACCAAAAACTGAGAAGTCATCCATAAAAACCTCCACATTCGAGCCAATCATGTCTGAGAAAATAGCCATCATGTACCTTTGAAAAGTGGCGGGAGCACCACAAAGTCCGAAAGAAACTCGTCGGAAAGCAAAGGTACCAAAAGGACATGTGAATGTGGTCTTCTCTTGATCTTCCGGAGCAATGCAAATTTGATTGTAGCCTGAATAACCATCAAGGAGGCAATAGTACTCATGTCCCGCCAACCTGTCTAGCATCTGATCAATGAATGGTAGAGGAAAGTAATCTTTTCTCGTGGCTTTGTTGAGCTTCCTATAGTCCATGCAAACTCTCCACCCCGTGACTGTTCGAGTAGGGATGAGCTCATTCTTTTCATTAGCAACAACTGTCATGCCTCCTTTCTTTGGCACACATTGAACCGGGCTCACCCAGGAACTGTCTGAGATAGGATATATAATACCCACATCAAGCCACTTTAAAATTTCCTTCTTCACCACCTCTTTCATAATCGGATTAAGTCTCCGCTGATGCTCAACAGTAGGCTTAGTTCCCTCCTCTAACAGAATTTTATGCATGCAATAAGAAGGGCTGATTCCCTTGATATCTGCTATAGTCCAACCAATTGCTGACTTGAACTCCCTCAAAATTCGTAAAAGCTTTTCTTCCGCACTAGCTGACAAGTTAGAGGCAATAATAATAGGTAATGTAGATGCATCACCAAGAAAAACATACCTCAAGTGTTTCGGAAGTGGTTTGAGTTCAAGTGTAGGAGCTTCCTCAATCGATGGTTTCAGGCGCCCCTCCGAATTTTTAAGTTCTGCTAACCCAAGAGATTCAAAAGGCAAATCAAATCTTCTTTTCCAAGGGGCTGAATTTAGCTGCTGAAGTTGCTCGGCTATTTCCTCATCTTCAAAATCAGAATCACCAACTAAAACTTTTTCCAAAAAATCTGACTTAAGCAACTGCTCCATTTCCATAGTAACTGCAGAATCAACCCAATCCACCTTTAAACATTCTTCTTCATCTGAGGGAAGTTTCATTGCATTAAAGACATTGAAAGTGACATTCTGGTCTTGCACCCGCATGGTGAGCTCCCCTTTCTACACATCAATCAAAGTCTTTCCCGTAGCCAAGAATGGTCTTCCCAAGATTATGGGAATCTTCTTATCTTCCTCGAAATCCAAGATAACAAAATCAGCAGGAAATATGATTTTTTTCAATTTTCACCAACACATCCTCCACTATGCCTCTAGGATATGTAACTGAACGATCAGCCAACTGCAAAGAGATGTTGGTAGGCTTTGGTTCCGGTAGACCAAGTTGCATATAGACTGACAAGGGCATGAGATTGATGCTAGCTCCCAAGTCACACAAGCACTTCGCAAAAGACAAATTACCAATAGTGCATGGAATAGTAAAGCTACCAGGATCCTTTAGTTTTGGAGGCAATTTCTGTTGCAGCACAGCACTGCACTCTTCCGTTAGAGCAACAGTCTCTAATTCCTCGAGCTTCAACTTACGAGAAAGAATCCCCTTCATGAAGTTGGCATAACTCGGCATCTGTTCAAGAGCTTCGGCAAAGGGAATGTTAATCTGCAACTTCTTGAACACCTCTAAGAACTTAGCAAACTTCTTGTCCAACTGCTGCTTCTGGAGTCTTCTAGGATAAGGAGGAGGAGGATAGATCTGAGTGTTCTTTGTAGACAGCTCCACAGAATTTTTAACAGGTTCCTTGCTCTTCTCTACTTCACCACCTTGCTGATCAGCCACCAAATCAGATTGAGCAATTTCGGGCACTGCAGATTTTTTCAGCCTGCTGATTCTGAACATCTTCATCTTCTTCAACTGCTGATTTAGGGCCTGCTATAACTTTTCCCGATCTCAAAGTCACAGCCTTCACCTGTTCTTTGCTATCCCTCTTACCTGGATTTGTTTCCGTATCACTAGGAAGAGTTCCTTGTTGCCTACTAAGTAAGGCACTTGCAATCTGTAGTTTCCAAGACCTTATGAGAAGCTTGTAGGTTCTTCACCATCATCCATAAATCATCCCTTTCTGGTTTTTCATTAGATGATTGCCCCGTATGAGCCTGGGGCTGTTGCTGCTGAAATCCAAGAGGCTGATATGATTGCTTTGGAGCATACTGCTGCTGATAACCTTCATTGAATGGCCTTGCTTGCTGACCCTGAAACTGCTGATAGGGCTGAGGTTGTTGAGCACCTTGGTTGTTGCTCCAGCTGAAGTTAGGATGATTCCTGTTGTTTGGATGATAGGTGGCTGGAACTGGTGCAGCAGGTCTCTGAAAATTACTGACGAACTGTGCTGATTCAGAAGAAATAGCACACTGATTCGTCTCATGTGCGCCCGCACATAGCTCACAAATACTAGAAACCTGCTGAACTCCATAATTAGCAAGAGAATCCACCTTCATCGAAAGAGCCTTCAACTGAGCTGCAATAGCTGAAGCTGTGTCAACTTCAAGAACACCTGCTACCTTAGCTTGAGAAAGCCTCTGTGTTGGATTTTGATATTCGTTAGCAGCCATCATCTCAATAAGATCATAAGCTTCCTCATAGCACTTCGCCCACAGAGCTCCACCTGATGCTGCATCTAGCAAAGGCCTAGACTGTGCTCCCAACCCTTGTAAAAACCATTAATAACCATCCAATCAGGCATGCCATGATGAGGACACCTTCGTAGCATCTCCTTATAACGTTCCCAAGCCTCACACAAAGGCTCGCCAGATTGCTGTTGAAATTGAGTTAACTGGTTCCTTACTGCTGCAGTTTTCGCCATAGGGAAGAATTTAGTAAGAAACTTCTGAGCAAGATTATCCCATGTAGTAATGGAACCAGCTGGTAGAGTGTAACCAGCCCTTAGCCTTATCCCTTAAGGAGAATGGGAAAAGCCTCAACTTGATAGCATCATCCGACACACCATTAAATTTGAAAGTGTCGCAGATCTCGATAAAGTCCCGGATGTGCATGTTAGGATCCTCTGTCGAAGCACCCCCAAACTGAACCGAATTCTGCACCATCTGAATTGTGCTCGGCTTGATCTCAAAGTTATTCGCTGCAATAGTTGGCCTGACAATACTAGATTGTATGTCAGTAATCTTCGGCTGCGAATAGTCCTTCAAAATCTTGACTGCTGCTGGTAAATCTGCCATCTCATTTACTGCTGCAAGTTCTTCTTCTGCCAGTTTTTCCTTACGAGCCTGCAAACGTGTTCGCATACACGTTCAAGTACCTGAAAACACTACGAAACAAACAACTAAGTAAGAAATCCGAGTCAGTGAACGCTAACGACCACTGATGACAAGCACATAAACTAAACAAAACACCGATGATCCCCGGCAGCGGTGCCAAAAACTTGTTAACACAAAATTACGCAAGCGCACGTAGTCACAAGTAATATAATTAAAGTTCGTTCCGCAGAGATCTGGTTAAGTTTAAATCAGTAAATATGCCTATTCAACAATGTTTGGTTTTAATCCACTGCTAAGACAAATAACAAGATTGAGGTTTTAATTATCTAAATTAACTAGGATGCAAATTATTAAACTAAGAATAATTAACTAATGAGAATTTAATATGAATATCTTATATGAGATAAAACATGGAATCCTAATTTCATTATCTACTTCACTTAGAGTCGCAGCCTTTAAGCAATACATGTGATGGTTTTGATATCTGATCGGATAACACGAAACAAGTAAAAGCTATCTCTCGATATACTAATACCAAACTACGCATGCATCCACAAAAGAGATAGAAGATGAGTAGACACCTATTATGTTTAGACCCTATATCTCTATAGAATTTGAAAACATAGAGGTTTAAGCACAAGTTATCCACATAGATCACATAGGGTAGCATAATATCTCTATTTACGCCACAAATCATGATGTTAAAACATCAACCTATCCTATGCTAGCATGACAAGGTCTAAATCTCAAGATCCACTCTCGTTTAGCAAGAGATTAACAAATTAGATGTTAGCTACGCATCTAAATTCATGAAGCACAACCATACCAGGATATCAAGAATTCACCACACATAAATCTTTAAAGCATATAAACTACTAAGCTACATAGATAAATCCATTAGGATCCCATGACAACGATTAGTTCATAGTTGAACCGTTCGTCACCATGGGATTAGATGAAAACATGATATTAACAAGATATGAAAGAAAGTAATAATGATATTAATAAAAACAAGAGTTGAGAGAACAAATCTATTATCCAAAGTATACAAAAGATGAAGTAGATCTAGATCTTTGCTTGTCACCGAGCTTGAATCCTTCTCCACTTTTCTCTCTTGCAGTTCTATGTTACAATAATAAAAATCTGATACAAATTACATGGTAGGATGTGTTTAAATAGACTCTAGAAGTCTTGCCCAATAAGCAATTACCTTCTATTACAATTAGAATTCGATTAAAGTGCCAAAAGCTGCCCAAAATACAATTAGAATTAGAAAAAGGGCAAAACTGGAATTTTTCTGCATGGCTTATCATAGAATAATTGCGCGATTTTATTCAGCACTTCCCCTGCACCTGCTATCTATCCCAAGTTGTAGAAAATCTCTCAAGCTTCGCGTGAGCTGTAAGATCGCTGAAAACGGACTTCTAGAACTCCAGATATGGCCGAAACAGTGTAGACTGCGCAACCTTCCCGAAAAATCCAAATTTAAATCAATTAATCCTCCAAACACGATAGAAGCATCACCCATAATCAACATTCTTGTAAGTCTGCACAACTAAGCAAAACACATCAAAACTACAATAAACTTGAGGCCAAGTCAATCAATTTAAGCCGAATTGAAGCGATCCAAGTGAATATAAATCCACTTATCAGCATGCACATGTGTTGTTTAACATTTATTCCTTATGAGTTATCTCTATTCAATGTTCTTATGGATCCTATAATGATTGGGGCCTAAGAATTCTAAAAGTGGTATACGGAAATTTGAAAATGATGAAACTTCTCTTCCAGAAATGGAAATTTCAACAACTCAAGTTGGAGTGACAATTTCTAAATAGAAATAGACCTTTGCGTAAACTCGATAGTCAGATCTTCGAAATCCTACGTGGTGTTTCATGGGATTGTATTATGGTTCTAAGACATTGGTTTGATTACGGAGCAATCATCGAACTCAATTCTTTAAAAGAGTGAAGCGAATCGATACCGATTATACATTGATGATATATTACACGTTGGTGAAAGAGTGATCGTTTTTCATTAAGAAAAGGGAAGAGAACAATAATGCATGTTTCCCCTATCTTTCTTCTGAATTTAGTAGTTGAACGACGACTTAAACTTTGGAAGTTTTGAGATTAATGTTGAGAAAATTAACATGACCGTGAGCTTTTCTCTCAGTGGAGTTCGTGGGAAGTCCCATGAATTAGATTAAATCGACGTTTCTCCAACCTAATAAGGGAACTGGTACTATTATAAATGTTACCATATATCTATTTCGTAGATTACTACACGAATTATGTCTTTTCCATGGAATCGTGAAAGCAAGATTGTATCATTTGGAAGTGAATGAGAAGCGATACATATAGAATTAATTAGAGATATCTTTATTGAATCATTAAAGAATTCACCATAATTTATGTTGCATACTTGTCCTAACACCTGTTTTATATCACTACATAACTAGTTGTGATACTTCAGACCCTCAAGGCGTGGCTTATCGTATTTTCTAAAATTTTCTTACCCCAAGTACGACAGTTGTTTTACCTCTATATACCCACAACATTTCTTTAAGGAACCACACCTTAGTTAAGAATCAAAGTGAGAATATTTGTGTCATAAAGTAGAAGCAAAACCCCTTGATTTTCTTTAAAATGAGAAGACCCTATGAGAAGAAATGCATTTTACAATTGAGAAACTCAAACCATATCATCACTATCAAGACTTATTGGTAATAATATATTGTTGAGACCAAAAGGATTACTAATTCTAAAGAAATGAGAAATGAGAGATGGGTTGAGAGAAATGAAGAATATATTTTCACGATTGATTTAGAACCAGGAACCGCACCAATCTCAAAGGCGCCGTACAGAATGGCACCAGTGGAAATGAATGAATTAGCAACACATCTACAAGAGTTACTTGACAAAGGTGTAATTCGACCAAGTGTATCCCCGTGGGGAGCTCCAGTATTGTTAATGAAGAAGAAGGACGGAACTATGCGACTATGCATTGATTACCATGAACTGAACAAGCTGACCATCAAGAACAAGTACTCTCTACCTCGGATCGACGATTTGTTTGACCAACTTAAAGGAGCTATATATTTTTTCGAAGATTGATTTAAGATCCGGCTATCATTAATTAAAGATCAAGTCTGAGGATATTCCTAAGACTGCCTTTAGGGCCCGATATGGACATTACGAGTTCCTAGTCATGTCTTTTGGATTGACGAGTACGCCAGCTGCTTTTATGGATTTAATGAATCGTGTGTTCAAGAAGTACTTGGATAAATTCGTGATTGTATTTATTGATGACATCTTAATATATTTGAAGTCTCCTGAGGAACATGCTGAACACCTCCGTTTAGTTTTGAAAGCGTTGAGAAAGGAAAAGTTATATGCAATATTTTCGAAGTGCGAATTTTGGCTGAAAGAAGTTCAATTTTTAGGACACATTATGAGCGGCGAAGGGATTTCTGTAGACCCCGCAAAGATAGAAGCCATAGAAAATTGGGACAGACCCAAGACTCCAACAAAGGTTAGAAGTTTTCTTGGATTGGCCGGATACTATCGTAGATTTGTGAAGGATTTCTCAAAGATAGCCACGCCACTAACTCGACTTACCAGAAAGAGTGAAAAATTTGAGTGGACCCCAAATGCGAAGATAGTTTTCAAGAATTGAAGAAGAGATTGACTACTGCCCTGGTGTTGACCTTACCCGATGAGAAAGGCGATTTCGTGATTTTCAGTGATGCTTCTCACAAGGGTTTAGGATATGTTCTGATGCAACATGGGAAAGTAATAGCTTACGCCTCTCGACAACTGAAGGAATATGAGTCCCGTTACCCTACTAATGATTTGGAACTTACTGCTATCGTTTTTGCCCTCAAGATTTGGAGACATTACCTTTATGGAGAGAAATGCGAGATTTACACGGATCACAAGAGCTTAAAGTATATATTCACGCAGAAGGAATTAAACATGAGACAGAGAAGATGGTTAGAGTTGATCAAAGACTATGATTGCTCGATAAACTACCACCCAGGGAAGGCTAATGTTGTAGCTGATGCTTTAAGTAGAAAGGAAAGACTCAACCTGTTGAAAACCTTAGAAGGATTGGTCAGAGAATTTGAGAAAAGGGAATTAGAGATTAGGGTCCCAGTCCAAAACAACGAAAGAGTTTACAGCATTCAGTTTCAACCAGAATTACTCGAGAAGATTCGCCGTTGTCAGGAGAAAGTAATGGAAGAGAGAAGATCAGAGTTGACCGGAGAAGAATTTCTGAGTTGAAGGATGAAATTATGAGCGAAGCGCATAACTCGAGATATTCCATTCACCCAGGGAGCACAAAAATGTATCAAGATATCAAGCAAAGCTATTGGTGGCCTAACATGAAGAGAGAGATAGCAGAATGGGTAAGCAAGTGTTTGACCTGTCAGAAAGTGAAAGCCGAACATCAACGACCAAGTAGACTTTTACAACCCTTAGAGATACCCGAGTGGAAAATGGGAGCGTATTTCCATGGATTTTGTCGTAGGATTGCCCCAAACTAGAGCCAGCCATGACGCAATTTGGGTTATCGTCGACCGACTCACTAAATCTGCGCATTTCCTACCAATTAGTGATAATTACTCCGTTGAGAGATTGGTGAACATATACCTAAAGGAAATTGTTGTTCGTCATGGAGTGCCCGTTTCAATTGTGTCCGATAGAGATGCCCATTTTACTTCTCGATTTTGGAAGAGTTTTTAGGAATGTCTTGGCACGAAGTTAAATCTGAGCACTGCATATCATCCACAGACCGACGGACAAAGTGAAAGGATAATTCAAACAGTTGAGGATATGTTAAGAGCTTGTGCACTGGATTTCAAAGGAAGTTGGGATGATCATCTGCCCCTAATTGAGTTTGCTTACAATAATAGCTACCACTCCACCATAGGTATGGCACCATATGAGGCATTGTACGGAAGAGAGTGTAGATCACCTCTATACTGGGATGAGGTAGGAGAAAGAAAGATACTAGGACCAGAATTACTTCAACAAACTAAACAAGCAACCGAAGTTATTCGAAAAAAATTAGTTGCAGCTCAAGATCGACGGAGGAAGTATGCAAATCGAAAGAGAAAAGACAAATCATTTGAAGTGGGAGATAAAGTGATGTTGAAAGTTTCACCTTGGAAAGGAGTAATGAGATTCGGAAAGAAAGGCAAGTTGAGCCCCAGATATATAGGACCTTTTGAGATTCTCAAGAAGATAGGACTGCTGGCTTATCAGTTGGCCCTACCTCCAGACCTTCAGCATATCCACGATGTGTTTCATGTTTCTGCGTTAAGAGAATACCATTCTGATTTCAGACATGTTATAACCTAGGAACCAGTGGAAATACGTCCTGATTTGACCTACGAAGAACAACCAGTAGAGATCCTAGATCACAAAGTACAAGAGTTAAGAACTAAGAAAGTAAATTTAGTGAAGGTACTTTGGAGAAACCACCAGGTTGAGGAAGCCACGTGGGAATTAGAAAGGGAAATGCGAAATAAATATCCTGAATTGTTTAGTGCGTAATTTTGATTCCGAGGACGGAATCCTATAAGGGGGAAGACTGTAATAACCGCAAATTTTCGAATTAATTTTTCCTACTCGTTATTTAAATTTTAATTAAGAGCGACACACTAGTATATTTAATTAACGCGTTTTTGTGAAATTTTAAGATTTTATAGATTCATATGTACATAAATATTATACTATATCTATTTAATTATATTTATTAAAATTAGAAAATTTAGGAAAATAGGATTTTTGTTTTGGGTCGAATTTATTTTAGGAAACGAGATTAGAGTCTCGTTTTAATTAGCCGGCACGGCGAAACAGGCTGATTGAGGGGTCAGCATTTTCTTTTTACCGAATATTGCACTAACATGACCATCATTTCATACACTTATTTTGTCTCCCATATTGTGTTTCTTTTTATTTAATTACTAACCACACTACTGGTCAGTGCTCTCAGCATTATTGAATGGCCTCATCTTATTTAGCTGGGGGTGTACATCATTTTTCAATCAAAAAAAAAAACAACACACTTGACTGTTTCTTTATTTTAAAACAACCAAAAAGACTTGAACCATTTTCCATTTTACAAACAGGTACAACCATCAGATGGTTTAATTTTTTTGTCTGTTAATTCTCTTGTTTTATTTTCAAACTCGATCTTTTCCTTTTTGTTGAAACTGGTCGGATTGATTAGTGTCTGTATTGTTCGATTGGGTTTGTTTTTCCGTAGTGTTGTAATCGGGAGAGAGGGAGAGAAGAGTGTGGATGTTATTATTGTTGTGTGTAGGCGCTGTAGAGAGTCGAGAGGGAGAAGAGATACGGAGGAGAGATTGAGGCGAGATTAGAGGAGAGAAAGAAATATCGAGGGAGATGGGTTGTTGTTTATGGGTGTTGGTTGTTGTGTTGTCGGAGTAACCACCACCGATTGGTGGTGGTGGTGGTTGTTAAGCGAAGAACAGAGAGATGAGAAGATAGGGAGGTACGGGGAAGTCGATAAAGGAGAGAGTTGAGGGAGAGTCCGAGAGATTTTTGATTGTGAGAGGTGAAGAGAAGTCGAGTGGGGAGGTGAAGAATGATGAGAATGAGGAAACGAGGGAGGAAGAGAGTGATTGAAGCTTGTGCGATGATGGAGTTTTGGTGTTGATTTCGTTGTGGTGAAATAAGGGGGAGATGGAGAGATGTTGAGAAAAGAGAGATAGAACGAGAGAGAGAGAGAGAGAGAGAGAGGGAGAGATTGGGAGAGAGTCGAGAGAGGCAGAGAGAAAGAGGGGGAGAGAGAGAGAGAGAGAGATTTGCAGAGAGATTTCAGGGGAAGAGAGAGATGAATGGGAGAGACGCAGGGGAGGGGTGGGTGGGACCCATGGTGGGGTGATGTGGGGCCTACATAATTTTTTGTGTTAAATAAAATAATATCGATTGAATGTTAAAAATCGAGATTTAATTATTTGGTTTGCTATTTAAAATTGTGAGAAATAAAAGAGTTTAATAAAAATGGTATAATTATTTAATTAGTTAAATATAATTATTTAGTGATTTTTAGACGTAATTTAGAAATTTATTGATTTATCGATAAAAAGAGAATAATTGTGAATAAATATGATTAAAAAGCGATATTATTTTAGAAGGTTTATATTTATCGTTTCCGGATTATTTTAATTAACCGGACCGAGTCAGATTATTTTAGAGATTAAAATCGGTGTATTATTTAATTATTTACGAGATTAAAAATAGAGTATTGCCATTAATTTTCGAAACCCTATTTTCGTTTTAAGGCAGATTAACGGATAATTAAAAATAGGATTTATTTTCGAGATTTAATTCCTGAGTTCGAAGAGAGATTTAATTATACGGGAATTGTTTTCCATTAATTATCGTATATATTCTCGAGAGATATTTTATTTAAATATTATATTATCAGTTGAGAAATATTTTATTTTTGACGAAGCGCTCACATATTTTTGGTTGCCATTTTTAGAGAATAATTCCCGAGCCGTAGACCGAAGCCAAGTTCACGGGTAGAGTACAAATTTTATCTACACTTATTTGCACTTCGAGATCGAGGCAAGTACCTTCTGACCATCACTCCTTCTGAAATATTTCGAGAAATGTTTGGATATTATTCTGTTAAAATTATGTTTTGAATTGCCAGTTCGTTATAAAATATCCTGTTTATTATAATATTGATTTAGAAAATTTTAGAGATTTTCCCAAAATTTTGATAAATTTATATAACGTAATTTGATTGAAATCCAGGGTATCTTAATTGTTTCGAGATGACCCTTAAGTATTATTCAGTTATAACTACGCTCATATATCGAGGTAGTTAAATTTTTATTGACTTTAATCGGATCTATTGTTCAGATCCGATAAATGTTGTTTCAATATTCAAATTTGATTCATTGTTCGAATCAAAATAGTTGCATTCAAAATAGTGAATAGAAGAATAGTATATCATCAGAATTTCCTCTAAAATACATACTCTAGCGTAATTGGAAGTTTTCTTCTGAATCGAGTCGTTCTTATTATTTCAAGACGACTTCACATGAATTATTTTAATCAATGAACCTTACGTGTTCAAGGTTGTTACTTATTGTCTTGAATTGACATATTGTTCGTGTCAATATAATAAATTAGTTTCTTTTGAAAATATTGTGACGGCCTATTGTTCAGGTCGGTCTTGTACAAAGTGTAGACTGGCGGTCGGCCAGAATCGAATAGGAATCCCAATCAATCAATTTTTATTCGGAGAAATAATCTTATAATTCACTGGTCAACATGGGAGATGGCCCATGGATTTTCTTTCAGATCAACACGAGGAATAAACTCGTGGTATCGAAAGAGAAATATTAACATTTTTGGCACAAATGATGCCAGGTTGACTTTTCAACCACCTTTTTGCTAGCAAAACGATATAGTGGTACCTGCGACATAGTAGTGATCGTGCTATGGGGTATCACGGGTGTGCGGTACTTGAGACACAGCGGTTGATCTCGGTGTGGGGTATCGTAATGGCGGAAGACCGGTATCTCAAGTTTTAAATTCCAATTTCTTTATTTAGGGATAAGTTGTTTAAGTTTATCAATAAGTATTTCCATGGCATTTTGCCTGCATACGAGTATCTTTCATAAATAGAGTTGTTTTCTTTCCACCTTCCTTGTTAGTGAGAGAGCGAGTCAGTGGACTTGCTGAGCACCTAGTTGCTCATTCTTGTTGTTGATATTGTTTTTCAGTAAAGGTGGAACAAGGCGAAACCTCTCGTTTCAAGGGGAAGGAGAAAATGCACCAGGGCACTGAGCGGGACTAGTATGCTTACCTCAGAGACGATGACCCTATCGAAGACTATTATCAATCTGTTTCGACGTGTTTATGGATATCGTGTGTACTAGTTATATGTTGTAATAATTCTGAGACTTGTTGATGCTTGGACTTGTGGGATGGAACCACTGATGAACGATAAAACCTTCATGTTCATTATGCGTTGTATTGTACTTTTGAATAAGGCAGGTATTGACGGTAAGTGGCAACCTAAGTCTACAAATAGTGGATTTGGGGGCATCACATCTTTGAATATTGAAAGTTGCATTTTTATTTTTCACTAGTAGAATTATTTGTATTTAAGCAATTGAATTCCACATCATTTTTGAATACAATTCTCTTATTTTTTTACAATTATAATAATTTGTGTGAATTGGGGATGGGGAGTATTACACTTTGTCCGTTCATATATTAGCTAGTACATCTCATGAGAAATGCTATTTCCAAAACTTTTTTTTTATTATTTTCAGAACCATTTATATTATATTATATTACATTTTATGACTGCAAGCATACAAGGTCATACTTTACAAATATAATTTTGAAAATAGAAAACGTATTCTGGAAATGACATTTTCCTATCTGATTCACATAAATAATGTATCTTTAAAGAAACAGAGATAAAGCAGTTCTTGTAATTTTTGAGCTATAATTTCAATATTCATTCATTGATGCTCGAATTTGCACATTTAGCCATATGTTATCGCAACTCACGAAGTACTAAACCAGCTTAATTGGTCTAATACAAGCGTTGCCATCAATGGTGAACCGGGAAAAAGAAAACTGTTTCATTTGACCAAAGGAAAAATAATCTTTGTTTCCACTTCTTTTATTTGTTCTATATCTTCTCTTTTCCTTTAACTTTTAACCTGGTGGGATTAACGCCTTTATCTGTAATTGTTGAGGGTCATTTAATTTAATCTCCTAGGTTCTACTTTTTTTTTCTTTCACTGTTGAAGGTCATTAATTATTATGGAACATCACTACTTTGGAAAATATGGATAATTCACGTACAGTATATATTCCAAGAGTCTACTCTTCAAGAAGGGATAAGTGAATGCCCATTATTTTTAATATTTTTTTAATCGGAGATATTTTAATATTTGTAGAGATAATTGAATTATGAATAGTCCAGATCGTAACTAATTTAATATTATTTAAAAAATATAATCATTCACTTATTTTATTATACAATTATTTTTGCAATTTTTTGTAATAATTAATTTGAATACAATTGTTTATTTACAATTATTTGTGTGAATACATTATTATATATTAATTTTATTAATTGATTACTTATTTTTTTTACATGCATATTGTAAAATTTTAAAATATTTTTGTTGAATATTTCTATTAATTTTATTTTATTACAATATTTGAATATTTTATTTATCATTATGACTTATACATTTTTTTTCAATTCTCTTTATATAATGTGCGGATATATTACTATATTATAAGTCTTTAATTAATTATTTATGATTTTATTCAAATACTTGTAAGTTACAAGAATATTAGATTATTATTTATTGTATATAATATCACAATTTTTTTGTGAACACCTAGTCGATCAACCAAACATAAAGATATTTTTGATGTAGGATTTAATTATGACCAAACTCACTTGCACTAATTGTATATAAAATATAATAAAAAAACTAGATATAGAAGAAAAGGCCAAGGAGTTGAAATTCAACTAACCAAATTTTGGGAAAAAAACGAAAATA
The DNA here is from genome assembly GCA_036435485.1 of Saposhnikovia divaricata. NCBI lineage: Eukaryota > Viridiplantae > Streptophyta > Magnoliopsida > Apiales > Apiaceae > Saposhnikovia > Saposhnikovia divaricata. The sequence goes on along the minus strand of CM071595.1, from coordinate 57,921,580 downwards.
AAATTGCATCCCTAATAGAATAAAACATTATTATACGTATGTTTGTGTACTTATAATTAAATAAATAAGATATTTATGTTTGTGTGCTTATGTTCGATTTGCTTTCCACGTTTATGCTCGATTTGTTTGTGTACTTATATTTTTTTTTAATTTTAGGTGCTCGGTTGGCTAGTGATGATCATAATTGTAACATCCCACATCGATAAGAATAAGAGTGTTTGGGGCCTTTATAGATACAAGTCAATAACTAATGTGTACCAATTTGCTAGCACTTTTGGACTGACCTGTGGTGGGTTGTTGGGTCTGGTATGCATTCGGTTGTGGGCTTGGATGTTATAAATGGTATCAGAGCTCTGCCCGGCCGGAAGTGCAGAGGCACTGCCCGGGTTTAGAAAAGTTTGTGGTGGGCTCGACGAGGACGTCGACCCAATAAGATGGGGTGTTTGTAACATCCCACATCGATAAGAATAAGAGTGTTTGGGGCCTTTATAGATACAAGTCAATAACTAATGTGTACCAATTTGCTAGCACTTTTGGACTGACCTGTGGTGGGTTGTTGGGTCCGGTATACATTCGGTTGTGGGCTTGGATGTTATAATAATGGTTTCAATGATCGTGTGTACAATGGCACGTAAAGGGAAGGGCAAGGGAAAGGGCAAGGGCAAGGCTAAGGGTAAACAAGTTGTAACCAAGGGAAAGGGCAAGGGCAAGGGCAAGGTGAAAGATAAAGGGAAGAGCAGCACATTGGCATTGAGAGATGAGCTAATTGATACGGATACGGGCGACGAAGGAAGTGCAACGGACCCGACGATTGGAAACATGACAGCTACAGAGGCACGCCAGTGGCGATAAAGGAGGGCTCGATCACATTCAAGTGGAATTTATGGAACTAATCAGCCTCGTGAACCAACACGTATCAATATCTCTAATGGACAGTAAGCCTAATTATCCAGTGTTATGTTTCTTTCATTTTGTCATTGTAGTGCAATTAATCTTAATATATATGCTCAATATATGCTAAATGTGCAACTACTTATTCTTACTTATTTAATATGCTACATGTAGTATTGAAGATGATACCGCAAAGAAGACTTTACTTGGGATGATTCGTGAGAGGTGGCCCGTGGGTCATTACACCTTCAGTGACATCGATGTGGCTTATCTAAAGCGGTTGGGCGATAGGGTTGATGAGTTTTTTGTAAGTAAAACGATATCAAATTTTTTATTATGTTTTGTTTCATGATTTGATTATGAAGTTAATTTAATCATGAATCTGACCTTATCATTTGTTCCTATTTTATAGAAATTTTATAAGCATCAAAGGGGACAAAGTCGTAGGAAATCAAGAAAGATTGTTGAAGATCACATCAAGCTTACAATAAAAAGGACTGTGAGTGAGCTTAAGAAGAGAGTTGAGACAGTGGCAAGGGAAAAGGGGGTTTCTAAATTGTTCTTAAGTCCCCTGTATTGGTCCGAGACATTTTGGAAGGATCTTGTTAAATATTGGGAAACGAATGAAGGGCACTTGCATAGGGCAAAGGTTGGAGCCGACAACCGCCAACGTGTTGAAAGGTTGCATAGCGCCGGTGCTCGATCATTCAACTCGGTGAAAGCGGTAATAAAATTTAAATATGCACAAATACATACACACACATAAGGTTATTTCATATTATAAAGCAAACAATGTATACTAATATAAGATATTTTATTATTTGGAAGGAAATGACGAGAAAAAACAAAAAGCCTCTGACTAAACTTGAGGCATGGGACAAATGCCACACGAAAGTTGGTTCCGATCCGAATAACCCTGCCTACACTACTCCGGCCGCCATGTGCATCGCGGTAATCTTATTTTTTTTGTGTACAGTATACGCATATTTTTGTCTACACTACCCCGTCTACACATACAATGCATGTTTGTATTAATTATAAGCATTAAAAAGTTTAATGTTCTAATTAAACCTGAATTAATGTGTAGGAACGATATGCCGCTATTCTTGAGCGTATGCCGGTGGAGGTGACTCAAACGGGTGAGAGGGATGAGCCGTGGGATTGGTGGATGGAAGCAACAGGGGTCCCCGTAGGGGAAAAACCAAAAAAAAATTATGTTGTTGGATTCCCCGATGTTCGAGCTAGTGATCTACTTCCTACCCTAGCTAGACGCTATAGGGATTCCACCCGAGGCGAAGCTGGCTCATCCTCATCCGCTCCAACACGACGTGGCTCCATCCCCGACAATGTTTATCTCTCGATCGTGAGAAATATTCTTACGGAGATCCGTGTCAATCCTGACCGATTTGCTCGTCAACTATCCGATCAAGAGATTGCCACATTTGCACGTACCGCCCTCGAGGCCTCCGATCCATCTGCCAATCCAAGTAAAAGGTTGCAGTGGAATAATCTCATTGGCGGTGAGATTGTTCACATTGTCGGGACCTTAATTGAGGATATTGTCCAAAAAACCGAAGCTCAAGTTCAAGTGGTAATGGTCTTTCCTTTTGGTTTTATTTGTATCCATTAATGATATTTATATGTTCTTACTTTTTAATTGGTTGGTTATATGTGTGCATAGGCAAAGGATCGGCTTGCATTGGAAGAAGAAAAGGATTATACCTCCGAGGATGAGGATATGGGTGAAGATGGTGCTGAAGACGATGGTGATGGCGCTGGTGATGATGGTGGGGAAGAAGGTGAAAAAGATGGTCATCAATCATCCGATGTTTCTTTGTCGGATCATTAGGTTTTTAAGTGTGATCGGTTTTTATGAACATGTTTTTGTTCTAAGCTGTTTATAATTAGATGGAATGACCAGAAAACTTGGAATGTTAGTATGAACGTGGTTTTTATATTTGTTGGAATGATCGAACTTATGAAATTTTTATGTTTGTATGTTTGATTATGTTATTATGAAGTTGAATGGTGTTGTGAATTGTTAATGTTGAAATGGAATGGCAGGCTGCAATACTGAAAAAACCTGCAATTTTTTTTTAAAAAAAAATCCAGAAAACGGACCGACGAGCCTTAGAACCGACCACTTTTTACCCTTCAATTCCCAGAAAACCGACCACAATAAGACATAATCGACCGTTTTTTACCATTCGATTCCTTCGAAGGTGGTCGATTTAGGTGGTCGGTTATATTATGGTGATCGGTTATAAGTGGTCGGTTATACAAATTAGCACAGCTACTGGCATAAAACCGACCGATTGTGCACGTTTAACTATGGTCGGTTATGTGTGCCAGTAAAAATGTATTTTTCTATTTTTTAAGTCATAACCGACCACTGTCGGTCGGTTATGTGTTGATGACGTCTGTCGACAGCTGTCGCCACGTGGTGACACGTGGTGCCACATGTCCAATTCGGACCCCACATTAGAGAATTTGTAAACACATATAACCGACCAAATTATTGGTCGGTTATGTGTGTTAAACCCGACCAAATGACATAACCAACCAGGCTTAAACCGACCAGCATTTTTGGTTGGTTTTAGTTGTTAAACTGACCGATTCCTTTTATAACCGACCATTTTTGATGGTCGGTTTAAAACTATTTTCTTGTAGTGAATAGAGTATCCTCAATGAAAAAGAACCCTTAGTAATGATATTTTAGGTGGCATTTTAGATGGTATGATATAAATAATATGTAAAAAAAGTTCACTTCAATGCATTATTTTTCTTAGTAAAAATTATAGATAATTATGACTCAATGCTATATTTATGGAACGAAGATCCCTTAACAAAAATTATACATAATTGTGGTTTTTTTTTTTTGACAAAATACATAATTGTGGTTTTAATGAGCTAAGGCCACATGAGTTTCAATTGTTTTCTATATCTAAAATTTTAACTATTTCCTAATGTAAATTATCTTATCCAACCACTATAATTATTTTCATTAGAGATGCGCGCTCTAAAAAATTGTCATTCCTTGATAAATTATCATATACTAGTTATAACCATGCATGGCATGACTCCTTTTTCAATATTTATAATTATATTAATTTTTTTAATTTTATATGTTATTGTTGTTAAAAAATTGATATATATATATATATATATATATATATAAAAGATTTTACACATTCGATTTAATATTTGTACTCTATCTTGAATTCTTAAAATTTGATTTGGGCGCTTTGACAGCCCACGTGAAATTTAAAATATAATATTTAATTTAGTGATGGTTTAATAATTATTGTCCAATTAAACCTACACAAAAATTGACGATTTTTTTACATTGAAAATTCTATTTGATTTATGAATTCTACTTATAATTCGTTTTGATTATCAAAATACCCTTATAATTATTTGAAGATAGTTCTGCTAACAACCAAATACAATTTTAGTAATAAGTGTAAAAGAGATTTTGTCCAAAATTTTGATAATCGGTAGTCTAGTCTTCAGTACGACAAAGATCTTAAAATAAATAGATGAAAACCGTCGGATCTAGCATAAAAAAAATGTTTTATATTTTAATATTTTATAAACTAAAAATATATATTTATATTAAAATACGAAAATGTATATGTCAATTATTTAAATCAAGTATAATTAGGTATTCTACATTGAATAGCATTATAAATGTAGGATTTCCACATTGAATATGATTAATGTAAAAATTTATAATTATATTTTCTCTTGAGATTATGAGTGTTTGCATTTGAATAATAATTATTAATGCATCACTAAATTAAAGATAATTTTATGAGGTTCGCGTGGATTGTAAAATCATCCAAATCTGATTTCTAAATCTTAATATAGAGCCCAAATATTAAATACTAATTTTTTCAATACTAATAAAAAATAAAATAAATTCAATTCTAATACAACCTTTTTTAATTATCATTTTCAGATTATAATTTTCTTTTTAAAATTCAATTATAATACAACCTTTTTTAATTATATCCTTTTTAGATTAATTTTTTTTTTTAAAATTTACTTCTAATACAACATTTTTTTAATTATATTTTTTTTTAGATTATAATTTTCTTTTTAATGTTATCTAACCTTGATCATCTATAAAATTTGACAATTTTTTACGTTAAAAATTCTATTTGATTTATGAATTCTACTTATAATTTGTTTTGGTTATCAAAATACCCTTGTAATTATTTGAAGGTAGTTTTACTAACAACCAAATACAATTTTAATAATAAGTTTAAAAGATATTTTGTCCAAAATTTTAATAATCGGTAGTCTGGTCCTCAGTACGACAAATGTCTCAAAATAAATAGATGAAAATCGTTGGATCTAGCATTATAAAATATATTATAGTTTAATATATTATAAATTAAAAAGTATATTTATATTAAAAATGAAAATGTATATGTTAATGATTTAAATCGTATATAATTAGGTTTTCTACATCCAATAGAATTATCAATGTAGGACTTTACATTAAAATCTACATTGAATAGTATTAAGTGTAAGAGATATTTTGTCCAGAATTTTGATAATGTCCTCCGCACGACAAATGTGAGGACACGACAAATGCCACAAAATAAATGGATGAAAACCGTTGGATCTAGCATTATAAAATATTTTATATTTTAATATATTATAAATTAAAAAGTATATTTATATTAAAATACGAAAATGTATATGTCAATTATTTAAATAATATATAATTAGGTTTTCTACATTGAATAGCATTATCAATGTAGACTTCTACATTGAATAGGATTAATGTAAAAATTCGTAATTATATTTTCTCTTGAGATTCTGAGTGTTTCAATTTGAATAATAATTATTGAAGAATCACTAAATTAAAGATAATTTTATGAGGTTCACGTGGATTGTAAAATTATACAAATCCGATTTCTAGATCTCAAGATAGAGCTCAAATAGTAAATATGATTTTTTTTAATACTAATAAAAAAATAAATTCAATTCAATTCTAATAAATCCAAACCAAACCAAACCAAACAAACCCAGTATATCCCGTTCAGAACAGGGTCTGAGGAGGGTAAGATGTACGCAAACCATGCCCCTACTATTAAGAGTATGGAGGCTGTTCCGTGAAGACCCCCGGCTTAGTGTACGACAAGAAAGTGAAAGATATATGTAGGGACAAACAAGAAAATTAAAAAAAAAAAAAGCTGGACACCATACCTGAGCCCAAGGGTTACTCTACATGGGACTGACCTTAGAGGCTTTTAGTTTACTCCAACTTGATGCTCTCTACTCTGCCAAACAAAATGTTGTTTCCGCACAAAACCCCCTGCAAAAGATAGACCACACGTACAATTGACAAAACTACGCCAAAGCTAACCGAGAAAAACCCACCCTAAGACTCTCTACTACTGAACCACTCCCTAACGGAGACTCCACAACTCTGATCTGACGTCTCCAAGAACTCCTATCTAAGGTCATGTCCTCATCTAGGTTTAGGGCCTTCATATCTATCCTCAATTGCTCCTCCCACGTTCTCCTCGGACGGCCTTTCCTTCTCACGCCTTCAACCGATATACTCTCGACTCTCCTTACCGTGGCTGTAGCCTGCCTCATACGAACGTGGCCAAACCACTTAAATCTCCCTTCCCTAACTTTCGCTGAAAACAACCTTTTTAATTATATCATTTTCAGATTATAATTTTCTTTTTAAAAATCAATTATAAAACAACCTTTTTAATTATATCCTTTTTAGATTATAATTTTTTTTTAAAATTCACTTCTAATACAACATTTTCAAATTATATCATTTTTTTTTGAAATAAAAAAGAAATTCCATTAAACGATTGAGTCATACATAAGAGTCTCTAACACTATCAATGGAGGAGACGAGAGAATGTTTTGACAATTCGACAAACAAGGTATTCTGGCCATGACATGAGCCGCTTTGTTTTCCTGCCTTTTAACAAAAGAAACAAAATAATCTAGTCTAGACCTGAGGATTTTTTTGCAATCATCAATCAGGTGACCAATCTCAAGATAGTTTGAATCAGCACGTTGAACAGCTTGGACTGTGATAAGCGAGTCAGATTCGATAAGCACATTTTGATATGGCAAAGACTTGATCCAGCATAAGACTTCATAGAGAGCAGTTATTTCAGCTTCTAGGACATTACCTGCGCCCGAGATATAAGAAACACGACCCAGAAGAAATTTACCCTCATGATCTCGAATTAACATACCAGTAGAGAAATCATTTGCTCCAACACAAATAGAAGCATCCACATTTAACTTTACACTACCTATAGGAGGTGGAAACCATTTTTGAACCACATGCTTAGTTCTGGGAAGAGAATTAACCTGCATAACTGCTCTTCTTTGCTTCGCATCTTTCTAGTCAAGAAGAGAATTAGAACTCCAGTCTATGGCTACAGTATGACTAACTGATTTATTGTGACACCCTCCAAATCCAGGGTGAGAAGATTTGGTCGTCACGCGAAATCCTCAAAATAAAATATCTATTAATAATAATCATTCACTTGTGATTGTCCAACACTGGAAATATAACATATGTGACCCCAAACATACCAAGATCTTTTAAGGTTATAGGGCTAGAAACAAGAATCCAAATTCCATTAAATAGAAATTTTTCTTTATTTACAACATTCTCCTTGATCAAATCTTAAACCACTGGTGTAACTTCGATAAGAAGTATGCCAGGCTAACTAGACCATAATATAATAATAATAAATATTAGAACTCAATTATATAAAATAGATCTTACACTAAATCCGGACATCCTGAGCCAAGTCATCTTCGAAATAGCATCACGCCTCTTCTCTTTCTGAACTGTGCGGGTAAGTCTCGCCAAACTACCTTACTGAAATGTTAGAATTTACAACAGCAAGTATGAGCGAAAGAAATGCTCAGCAAGCATATAAAATTTTTGATATAAAACCAGGATTAGCGGGGCATAAAAATCAACTGAAATGTAAAACAGTTTATAAAGCAACTGAATCAACAACTGAGATATAATTCAAATTATAACTGAAATCATTTGGCATGTCATAAAAATGAATCATCTGCCAATTCACAATATATAATAGCCATTCGGGCGATATGGATTGAATACACTTTACTGAAACACCATTGCCCCCTGATCAGGTTCAAAAGCAATGGGACCCTTTATACTCCACTGGTACATCTATACCCGTGTGTATAATCCGGATTTCATGAGGGTACCAAAATAGGCAAGTAATGTTAGCCTATAGGAAGATGGGATGGTTACCATATCCTCCTTAAATATTGCTGGACCATGGCAGCTACCAAGGCCTTCTACGCTTTATCATTTTCCAATCCAATAGAGCAATTTCCGAATTCAACAGGAAATGCTTAGTTTCACATACAGTTCACATCCCTATTATTTACTACGATAATAAGGATATGAAGAGTTTATATTAGACAATTCCCCACATCAAGGGTACCAATATCAAGTAACTGTGTTCACACAAAAATATTTAAGAATCACAAATAGCTCTGAACAATAACTATTTGTCATGATATGAATCAATGAAACATAAAATAAACAGTGTTTAAGATGATCAAGAAAATACTTGCCTCTGGTCCTTAGCTATCATTTAATGTCGCAGTAATACCACTTTCTTCTTCTACCTTACGACACCACAATCTTCTAATTCAATCATTCGTTGGTACGACGCTCTTGCGATTGCCACGAGTCTGATCCGTTGACATCGAGCCCGCGCGTCTACAATATCTACGTCGGAAGAAAAATAATTGGAAATATCCCCTTTGAACATAGACGTTTTCCCGGTATTAAAACACCTCACAATAAATCCAACAATCCACAAATAATACTGTATCCATCTCCCCCTTCTTTATTACAATCCATAAACAATACTGCATTCATCTCCAACCTTCTTCATAACCCACAAAGAATACCACATCCATCTCAAACCCTCTTCATTATATCTCCGCTGACAAACCTAAGTCAATACTTACCAATTAATTCTCGATAAAGAAATAGAAATATAATTACAACGCTTAACCCTAGAAGTAAACACTTCGATAATTCACATTGCACGTAAAGAGACTCAATAAGTAGATCACATAATCACATAGCACGTTGATCAGATCATAAAAAGATTTTATCCAATATTTTTAAAACAGAAAACGGGTCAAAATCCTAATTATCGGATATTACCGACTCAATAAAAAGGTTTGGTAAAAAAGTTGATCAAAATTTAAAAGTTGAATTTTAACTTAAAACTATTTTTATAAGAACCGGGTCGTTTATCTGATTTCAGAAATACTTGTCTCGTTTAAAACTGACAAGCGGTTTAATTAATACGCAATTAATAAGAATAATTCAATTAATAATTAAATTAGTTTAATATTCAAATTAATTATTTATTAATCAACCCATAAAATAAACAAATATTTTATCATAAAAAGATTTAAATTTAATTAAGTCAATCATATATTTAAATAATAATTAATTAATATAATTAATCAATTAAAATGAATTAATCAATTAATTAAATCAATTAAATTATTATTTAAAAATAATTAACTAATTAAATTTAATTTTTAGAAATTAAAATAATAATACATAAAAGAAATCTGAATTTTAGAAAAATTTTATAAAAATTTGACCCAAAAATATTTTTCTGAAAAATTTAGAAAAATTTTGAATCAAACTACACTATTCATCATCATCACCACACATTCATCACCAAGAACACCAAGAACACTCAACCACCATTAATGGAGGTTCGCCGGAATCCGGAAATTTTCCGGAGACCAAAAACACTCCGGTGACTCCGTTTTCTACCCCAAAACAACACAAAATCGTTGCCCATCAACCAGGCAATAACTACATCACAAAATCCGACCAAAACAAACCACAAATCACAAATTCCGGCGAGCTTCAAACTAAGATTTCGGTGAAATTCGAATTTCACAGAACGGGCACCAAACTTGATGATTCTTATGGCAAAACGAAGCTTAAACAACAACAAATCTAATACCAACAACCAATTACATGAACAATAACACATACTTAAGATAAAATTGATTTTATAAACTAACAAAACCCATTAACTCGTTTTACACTTATTCGAACATAAACATAGCAATTAGATACTCAAATCGATTTTAAATCATTATAGGAAGCTAATGGAACCATCAAAACAAGCAAACAATCAACCATATGAAAAGCCCCAATTCGATCATGAACCCTAGAATTCGAATTGACCAAACTAGCAATATAACGATGAAATTGAACATGAAATTGAACTCCTGGAATCCATATGAAGCTATACAAACAATCAATTTGACTGAACAAACAACGAATCAAAAATCCCCAAATTCATGAAGAACCCTAATTTTCCAGATTCAAAAGAAAATTAATATAAAATCAGAAATTTACCCAACACGAAAACTGATTGTAGATTATGAAACTAGATGTCAAGAGCTTCGATTTGAGTATAAGAACACAAAAATCCGATATCAATAACACCTTCAAATTTGGATTTGATCCTCAAGAACAAGAGAGAAAATATATTCTTATATTTATTTATTTATATAAAATCTGATTTATATGAATTTTTAATAAATAAAAAAAAATCTGATTCCTATTTATATTAATCGAAAATTAATACCCCAAAAATATTTTTAACCCCTAATTAAAATCATTAAGCCTTAAAAATAATTTTTATGGGATAAAAATGTACAATTTTTATTTTTAAACAAATATAATATAAATATCAAAATTTCCCAAAAATTATGAATATTACAAAAATTACAAAATAATACATTTTTGAACATCCCATTATTATATGAAAATAATTTTATGAAAAACAGGGCCTCGAATCCAATAAAGGGGCTGGGTCCGGAAATTAAAATGCGAAATAACTGTATCTAAAAATATAAAAATTACAGAAAAATAGAATAAAATATTCTATGATACACGGAAGTCACATAACACGCATGGGATAATTTTCCTATTTTATAAAAATCATAACGCGTTTAAATGCATTAAAAATAAACTAACACACAGTAAAATCAACTAAAAATATATTTTGATATAATAAATTACACGCAATTTTCCTTGATTGATTGAAAATATAAAATACAAAATTTTCAAATATTTTCATAATGCACCCAAATATTAATGGGGCACGGATAAGATACCGGGTAAAATTTTAGTACGAGAAAAATATAGTTTTGATTCTTAAAATTCTAAAATAATCACAAGTTACCAAAAATGTGAAAATACTAAATTTTAAACATTTTAATAATTTATAAAAATAAAACTTTTGTACACGGATAGAATATCGGGTATAATTTTTGTACCAATAAAATACCAACTCAATCCATAAAATTTTAAAACAACTCAATTTATCACTTTTGACAAAAATATAAATTTTTAATAAAATAATTTTTTTTTACTAACACAGACAATACCAAATACAGTCTATCCGAATAACCGATTAACAGTTAAACACGTAACTGCATTCAAATTAAAATTAAATATTCGCAATCTTATTATTCCTTTATGGAAAATCGATAAAATATTTAAATAACAATAATAATAAATCCGGAAAAATCGGGATTGTTACAATCTTCCCTCCTTATAGGGATTCCGTCCTCGGAATCCGCTGAGGAAAAATCCCTAGGGTTTCTTAACTCGTTCATCATCCACACTTGCTTTTCTTCCATATAAAATCGAACCAACTTTGTAGTGACGTAGCGTTAATTGATAAAGAGAAAACGAATTGACTCCATTATCCGTCATTAGTATTCTAATCGTATCTTGATCTGCTTTTGCTCGTGGTAATCCCATTGCTAAGTCTTAATTCATCCCGTCAAGGTTAACTTATTCCCAATTGATTGGCATACCTTCAAAACTTTTTGTGATGACAAGGATTTTGAAATTTTGAAGAGAAAATATTTCGTATCATAGCAAATGTCCCACAATTGTGGTTATCAATTTATAAATTTTTAAAGAAAATATTCTTTGAAATGAAAGAATAACTGAGAGATCAATATGATCATATGAACCAGACGTTATGCGTCTTATCTCCGACATTTACAAATAAGGTGGCCAGCCTTCTTGTAATACACAACACACCAGTGATGGCGTCCCATCCAACTTCTATCACACAGACAGATATACCTGGTGTCCCCTATAAATAGGGTTGTTCATCTCAATTGGAGTAAAGAAGTATGAAAGGAATTCCAAATGTGTTATTTCCCGGAAAGAAGAACTAGAAAGGAAGTACCGAACGAGTGGTACTATATTGCAAATAAAATTATCCACAATTGGAGAAAACAAAAAGTTGAAAGCCTTAGAAATTTGAAAGAAGGTTTCATAATAATCTCTGAAACAATTGAAATCCAAAATGGGATTAGACACAAGTATCAAAATGTCACTGTTTAGAAGAGCAAATATATCTTTTAAAGAATGCCTCTTTAGGAGGGATATCAAAATAATGCATAGAAAGGGAAGGTATTGCCAAGGTCTCTACTTATGCCTTCTTTGCCAGATCCTTCGATAGCTCGTCATTCGATTTTAAGCTTCTTCATTTCCACGTTTTAAAGATATCGATATCGTTTGTCATCGTCAACTCGTAACAATCTCTGAAGATTCCACAGTACGCATTTCCATTCGCAAGGCGGTCTATCCAGTTCAGCACAGCTATCTCAAACGAGTACTCGAATCTTAACTTACTAATTGGCACTATATCCGATAGTCCAACACGAACTCTACATGAGCTCTGACGTTCCTTACTTAGCTATACACACTCCTACACACTCTCGTTTCTAGTTTACTATAACCTCAGCTCTGATACCAACTGTGACACCCTCCAAATACGGGGTCAGAAGATTTGGTCGTCACGCGAAAATCCTCAAAATAAAACATCTATTAATAATAATCATTCACTTGTGATTGTCCAACACTGGAAATATAACATCTGTGACCCCAAACATACCAAGATCTTTTAAGGTTATAGGGCTAGAAACAAGAATCCAAATTCCATTAAATAGAAATTTTTCTTTCTTTACAACATTCTCCTTGATCAAATCTTAAACCACTGGTGTAACTTCGATAAGAAGTATGCCAGGCTAACTAGACCATAATATAATAATAATAAATATTAGAACTCAATTAAATAAAATAGATCTTACACTAAATCCAGACATCCTGAGCCAAGTCATCTTCGAAATAGCATCACGCCTCTTCTCTTTCTGAACTGTGCGGGTAAGTCTCGCCAAACTACCTTATTGAAATGTTAGAATTTACAACAGCAAGTATGAGCGAAAGAAATGCTCAACAAGCGTATAAAAATTTTGATATAAAAACAGGATTAACGGGGCATAAAAATCAACTGAAATGTAAAAAAGTTTATAAAGCAACTGAATCAACAACTGAGATATAATTCAAATTATAACTGAAATCATTTGGCATGTCATAAAAATGAATCGTCTGCCAATTCACAATATATAATAGCCATTCGGGCGATATGGATTGGATACACTTTACTGAAACACCATTGCCCCCTGATCAAGTTCAAAAGCAATGGGACCCTTTATACTCCACTGGTACAGCTATACCCATGTGTATAATCCGGATTTCATGAGGGTACCAAAATAGGCAAGTAATGTTAGCCAATAGGAAGATGGAATGGTTACCATATCTTCCTTAAATATTGCTGGACCATGGCAGCTACCATGGCCTCCTACGCTTTATCATTTTCCAATCCAATAGAGCAATTTCCGAATTCAACAGGAAATGCTTAGTTTCACATACAGTTCACATCCCTATTATTTACTACGATAATAAGGATATGAAGAGTTTATCTTAAACAATTCCCCACATCAAGGGTACCAATATCAAGTAACTGTGTTCACACAAAAATATTTAGGAATCACAAATAGCTCTGAACAATAACTATTTGTCATGATATGAATCAATGAAACATAAAATAAACAGTGTTTAAGATGATCAAGAAAATACTTGCCTCTGGTCCTTAGCTATCATTTAATGTCGCAGTAATACCACTTTCTTCTTTTACCTTACGACACCACAATCTTCTAATTCAATCATTCGTTGGTACGACGCTCTTGCGATTGCCACGAGTCTGATCCGTTGACATCGAGCCCGCGCGTCTACAATATCTACGTCGGAAGAAAAATAATTGGAAATATCCCCTTTGAACATAGACGTTTTCCCGGTGTTAAAACACCTCACAATAAATCCAACAATCCACAAATAATACTGTATCCATCTCCCCCTTCTTTATTACAATCCATAAACAATACTGCATTCATCTCCAACCTTCTTCATAACCCACAAAGAATACCACATCCATCTCAAACCCTCTTCATTATATCTCCGCAGACAAACCTAAGTCAATACTTACCAATTAATTCTCGATAAAGAAATAGAAATATAATTACAACGCTCAACCCTCGAAGTAAACACTTCGATAATTCACATTCCACGTAAAGAGACTCAATAAGTAGATCACATAATCACATAGCACGTTGATCAGATCATAAAAAGATTTTATCCAATATTTTTAAAACAGAAAACTGGTCAAAATCCTAATTATCGGATATTACCGACTCAATAAAAAGGTTTGGTAAAAAAGTTGATCAAAATTTAAAAGTTGAGTTTTAACTTAAAAATATTTTTATAAGAACCGGGTCGTTTTTCTGATTTCAGAAATACTTGTCTCGTTTAAAACGGACAAGCGGTTTAATTAATACGCAATTAATAAGAATAATTCAATTAATAATTAAATTAATTGAATATTCAAATTAATTATTTATTAATCAACCCATAAAATAAACAAATATTTTATCATAAAAAGATTTAAATTTAATTAAGTCAATCATATATTTAAATAATAATTAATTAATATAATTAATCAATTAAAATGAATTAATCAATTAATTAAATCAATTAAATTATTATTTAAAAATAATTAACTAATTAAATTTAATTTTTAGAAATTAAAATAATAATACATAAAAGAAATCTGAATTTTATAAAATTTTTATAAAAATTTGACCCAAAAACATTTTTCTGAAAAATTTAGAAAATTTTTGAATCAAACTGCACTATTCATCATCATCACCACACATTCATCACCAAGAACACCAAGAACACTCAACCACCATTAATGGAGGTTCACCGGAATCCGGAAATTTTCCGGCGACCAAAAACACTCCGGTGACTCCGTTTTCTACCCCAAAACAACACAAAATCGTTGCCCATCAATCGGGCAATAACTACATCACAAAATCCGACCAAAACAAACCACAAATCACAAATTCCGGCGAGCTTCAAACTAATATTCCGGTGAAATTCGAATTTCACAGAACGGGCACCAAACTTGATGATTCTTATGGCAAAACGAAGCTTAAACAACAACAAATCTAATACCAACAACCAATTACATGAACAATAACACATACTTAAGATAAAATTGATTTTATAAACTAACAAAACTCATTAACTCGTTTTACACTTATTCGAACATAAACATAGCAATTAGATACTCAAATCGATTTTAAATCATTATAGGAAGCTAATGGAACCATCAAAACAAGCAAACAATCAACCATATGAAAAGCCCCAATTCGCTTATGAACCCTAGAATTCGAATTGACCAAACTAGCAATATAACGATGAAATTGAACATGAAATTGAACTCCTGGAATCCATATGAAGCTATACAAACAATAAATTTGACTGAACAAACAACGAATCAAAAATCCCCAAATTCATGAAGAACCCTAATTTCCCAGATTCAAAAGAAAATTAATATAAAATCAGAAATTTACCCAACACGAAAACTGATTGTAGATTATGAAACTAGATGTCAAGAGCTTCGATTTGAGTATAAGAACACAAAAATCCGATATCAATAACACCTTCAAATTTGGATTTTATCCTCAAGAACAGGAGAGAGAAAATATATTCTTATATTTATTTATTTATATAAAATCTGATTTATATGAATTTTTAATAAATAAAAAAAATCTGATTCCTATTTATTCTAATCGAAAATTAATATCCCAAAAATATTTTTAACCCCTAATTAAAATCATTAAGCCTTAAAAATAATTTTTATGGGATAAAAATGTACAATTTTTATTTTTAAACAAATATAATATAAATATCAAAATTTCCCAAAAATTATGAATATTACAAAAATTACAAAATAATACATTTTTGAACATCCCATTATTATATGAAAATAATTTTATGAAAAACAGGGCCTCGAATCCAATAAAGGGGCTGGGTCCGGAAATTAAAATGCGAAATAACTGTATTCTAAAAATATAAAAATTACAGAAAAATAGAATAAAATATTCTATGATACACGGAAGTCACATAACACGCATGGGATAATTTTCCTATTTTATAAAAATCATAACGCGTTTAAATGCATTAAAAATAAACTAACACACAGTAAAATCAACTAAAAATATATTTTGATATAATAAATTACACGCAATTTTCCTTGATTGATCGAAAATATAAAATACAAAATTTTCAAATATTTTAATAATGCACCCAAATATTAATGGGGCACGGATAAGATACCGGGTAAAATTTTAGTACGAGAAAAATATAGTTTTGATTCTTAAAATTCTAAAATAATCACAAGTTACCAAAAATGTGAAAATACTAAATTTTAAACATTTTAATAATTTATAAAAATAAAACTTTTGTACACGGATAGAATATCGGGTATAATTTTTGTACCAATAAAATACCAACTCAATCCATAAAATTTTAAAACAACTCAATTTATCACTTTTGACAAAAATATAAATTTTTAATAAAATAATTTTTTTTTACTAACACAGACAATACCAAATACAGTCTATCCGAATAACCGATTAACAGTTAAACACGTAACTGCATTCAAATTAAAATTAAATATTCGCAATCTTATTATTCCTTTATGGAAAATCGATAAAATATTTAAATAACAATAATAATAAATCCGGAAAAATCGGGATTGTTACATTTATTTTCCAAAACTTTCTTATTATGAAAAAACCAGATGCCCCACAGAACTCTGGCAATTCGGATAACCTCAGTAGAGTTGGCATGGTTGATCTGATGAACAAGCAACTCCGATGCTTTCTCCACAGTGCTCATATCATACACATCCCCTGTATACTCCTAACATTTGCTAGCAAAAGGATAGTTGAAAAATACATGCAACAGCTCTTCAGTATCAACTTCACATAGAGGACAAATAATAGGCAAAGATACTCCTTTTGAAACTAACCTTGTCCGGATAGCCGGATAGGGATGTTATTTCTACTAAAACGCCACAGGAAGATTTTCATCTTATGAGGAATCACCAGTCTCCATAATTTCCCCCACCCCCAGACTGAATAACATTATTATTCCCTTCATTGTAGTCATGCCAGCAGTGATACCCTGATTTCATCGTATATTGCCCCGTAGTGGTATTAGTCCAGGCAATGCGATCACTTACAGTGTTTGTTGGGATTCGAGTCGCCAAATTATGATCAGCATCCTCCTCTACAAACAGAGCACGCACCTTACTAACATTCCAGGTTTTAGACTCTGGTAACATAAGATCAGCAACAGACTTGCTCTCCATCTCATACTGATAATTCTGATACACTTTGAACCCATCTTTTCCTTTTAACCACGGATCTCTTTTTGCATCAATATCCATACCATCACCAAGAACCCACCTGAAACCCTTCCCAATAGCATCTTTAGTTGTCATGATTCCACTCCAAATATAACTCTGACCTTGTCTCGCCTTAGCATTCAAGAAATGAGAGGTTGGGTAATACCGTGCCTTGTACACACGAGCCACCAAAGATTGCGGGTTTTTCATAAAATTCCAGCATAATTTCCCAATCTTTGCAATATTATACCCATAAAGACTTCTAAAACCCATACCACCTTTACTCTTTGACATGCTCATGGCATTCCAAGATAACCAGTTAATGCCCTTGCTATCTCCTGAAGTAAAACTCCACCAGAACTTATTTAAGATACGTTCAATCTCCAAACATAAAGTTTTAGGTAGAAGAAAACACGACATGCAATATGAAGGCAGAGACTGTGCAACATTTTGAATCAAAACGGCTTTACCTGCCCGAGAAATTGGCTTTGCTTTCCAACCTTAAACCCTTTTCCACACCTTATCTTTAACAAAACCAAATACTTTCTTCTTTGACCTCCCGACAAGAGATGGAAGGCCTAAATACTTACCCTCACTGAGATCAGAATTAACCCCAAGAATAGCAAACAGAGCTTCTTTCTCAGCCTGTTGAACATTTGCACTCCCGATTTTTGAAAGTTCACCGACTGTCCTGACACTTTCTCGTACTCATTTAACAGACCTTTAACTCTGGTGGCCTCCAAATGATTAGCTTTGAAAAATAAAAAGCTGTCGTTAGCGAAAAGAAGATGAGTGATGACTAGATGTTAGGTCCGATAAGATTGTAGAAGGGGGGTTGAATACAATCTTTACCTTTTTATCGAAATTTGTCCGTTAGATAATATTTTAGCAAAGACAAATTTGTGCGGAATTATTTAACACAATTTTTCAAGTTGAATATAACTGTATATTAACTTGATGTGGTGTTACAAAATCAGTATAACGACTTATCAAGATGTTAATAACTAATTAGAAAATTTGACATGAACTTTTCTAATTTAGTTAATAATAATCAAGATAAGAACTAGGAAACTTAATTCACTAGTAGTACAAGAATCACAAATAGACAAGTTCTAGCGGATAGAATATTACAAAGATGAAGAACTTGAATTTCTGGGAATTGTTTAAGCTTTGGTGTTCTTGGTGTTCTTGAGAGAGAATTCTGTTCTGCTGGATATTATATTTTCTGCTCTGTTTCTTGGTTATGACTTAATCTGCTGTGTTCTGTTCTTTTGTATCAGTAATAAGTCTTGCTATCTTTCTGTAGGATATTTAACTGCTCCAGCATGACTTAAACTGCTTCCAAGACTTAATTTTTCTTCATTAAGACTTACACAAACCTCCATTAAGACATAAACCTGGTCGGTATGACTTAATAAAAGTTCGGTATGACTTAAAACAGATGGCAGGAGGTCGGTATGACTTAATCAGGATATTTGTTTCGGTAAGACATAATCTTCATAGCTCGGTAAGACATAATCTTGAATTCTGTCGGTATGACATAATTTTGAATTCTGTCGGTATGACATAATTTAGGTCATACCGAATTTAGCTTCACCAAGACATAATCCAACCTTCTTTCTTTAAGTCATATTGATCCATTTAATTAATTAATGATTAACCAATTCATATTTAATTGATACAATAATTAATTCAATAAATAAATTAATTCTTCTAGAATTAATTCATTTAATTAAATCAACTAATTGATTTATATCAATTATAAATGAATTTAATTAAATCAATAAATAATTAATTTAATTCTTACAAACCACTGAAGGTAGTAAAGAATTACCACTGACTTGTGTTGACGTTCGATGTACTGTCTGGTTCATGAACGACTAACTTCAATGATGCTTCTTCACTTTTGACTTTAGGTTGTGGTTTATTTCTTCTCTCAATTCTCTTGTACTGTAAATGACATTCAAACTATCACTCAAAAAATCTCTGTCACTGTTCAAATGAATCCATTCGCTTCAATGCTATACTGGGGCTTGATCAGATAACTGAATCGTCTTCCAGTGTACGACATCAAAACTATAGATTGACTTTTCTTCTTTCTTCTGACAGATAATACTTCTTGAGATTCTTGTGACAGTTCATATGTATATTTACTTATTACAATTTGGTTTAAGTTGATTAGGATCCTCTAACTACAAATAGGCTGAGTCATATGCCTTTCAATCTCCCCCTATTTGTTTGTTAGACAATAACAAGCAAATTCCTAGAGGATACCTCAACTAATCCAACTTAACCAAAAGAAAGATAAAACTTTAAATACTAAGTAAATAAAAAAAAAGTTCTGGTTTATATTTAACATTTGCCAGATTCAAACATGAAAGATAAATACAAGATAGATGATCCTCTAGACTGATCATATGATACAAATTCCTATCAAGATTTATCTAAGCTCTAAAGATATAACATGTAGAGCAATTCTTTTTCTTCAGTTGTCTTCCCTTCTGAATTCTCCTTCTTCTGGCTCATCTGTGACTTGAAGTTTCATGTGTAAATCAGAATCAACAAGACGTTCTCTTCTTGATGACAATCCTTGAGGTAAGACTAAAGGAATTCCAAGCTTCTTTCTCAGTTCACCTTGAAATTTCTTGTAATCTTTTATATTCGTTTGTGCATAGGATCGAATGTGATCTGCAACTATTACCTTTTCTTCAGTCAAGAATCCATGATTTCTGAGAGCATATTCAGCATATACCAAGTGTTTTGCATGATGTTCATATAACTCATCTGTCTGAAGATTGATTGAATGAAGTACCTCTCCCTTAAGAAATTTTACTTGTGGAGGATCCTTAATCACTTCTGGTCCAGCTCTTTCAGCAAATTCTTTGAACTTCTCATGTAACAACACACCTAGCTCAGAAGATGTTCTTACCTTAGGCCTAAGTACCCAAATCTCTGTCAGCGATCTGTCATAAAAGAACTGAATAGATACTCTGAAAGTTCCAACTTTATGACAATCCACAAATATTACCAGCTCATCAGATTTGGGTTCAAATGCAGTAGTTATCCTGATGACTTCTACCTTTAAGGCCTTTATATACATATCATGAATTGGATTTGCCAGTTTGAATTCCTCGAGAATTTCTCCAAGACGACAATCTTCATAATCAGAACTCTGAGGTGAATCAATTGCTTTTTGAGCACGTTCCCATTTATCACCGCTCTTTAGTCTGATATATGTCTTTCTCTTCTCAACATTTATAGCATGTAATCGTTGTAATGCTTGCTGTTCACCTTTCTGAAGTTCTTCATTTCGTACAATTTGCTCTAATGACTTTTGAAGCTTTTCTTCTCTCATCAGCAAATTAGCTTCCCTCTGAGCAAATAATTCTTCAGATTCTTTCTCTGCTTGTTGAGCTTCAGATTCAGATATCACTGGTTCTTCTTCTTCCCAGTGACTTAAATCTGGTTCAGGTAATTTCTCACCTTCATCAGAAAAATCAAAGTCATCAAAAACATCAAGATTACCTGGTTCATCCATGACTTGATCATCTACAACAACTTTCTTCTTCCCATTATTCCTCCTGTCTTCACTGTCTGTATCCGATTTATCAGATTTACCTCCTTTTTCTCCTTGTCCTTTCTCACCACCTTGTGATTTCTGTGCCTAATCCTCTACAGTTTTATCAGTTGCACCAGCTTCAGGATCCCGTTCATCATCATCACCATCTGTTCTTGTAAAGAATTCTCTTTCTTCAGTAGTTGGTGTGCGATTCTGACTGATCAGATGAAATAAATGCCTTAATCCTTTAGCTTGATGTTCATTTTGCTTCTCACTTTGATCTAGTCGCAAATCAGTAGAACGCTGATTTTCATGAACTTCTTCCTGTAGATTGTCAACTTTGTTGGAGATTTCAGCAATAATTTTATCTTGTGCCACCGTGACCTCACCAGAATCATCAAGAGCTTTTTCATGAGAAAGTTCGAGAGTTTTGATTTTATTAGTGAAGAATGTCTTCAAGTTATTGATGTCACCCTTTATCGAACTAAGCTGATTATCAACAGAGGTGGATGGAGAAGACTGTTTATCCACTTGTGCTCGAAGTAATTTAGCTTCAGCTTTACTTGCTTGCAGTTCCCTTTCCAGATCTTGTATTTTTTGTAACAATGAGAGAGTGTATGTGTCTGTGTGTGCACTCACCTGAGTTTCACTCTGAATTTCACTCACCTGATGTGCATGTGTATCACTCAATGTTGTGGTAATCCTCACATCACTCTTCTCAATTTCCTTAGCTTTTCCAGAAGCGGTACCTGCAGTTAAAACCACCCTAGCCTCCTCTGGGGAGTTCAGTGGTGGTGCAATGGGAGTTCGCAAATCCCTGTCCTCAATCAATTCCACTTGGATATTTGGATTTGTAATCTGAATTGCTTCAATAGTAGATTGATCAAGTTGCCTTCCACTTTCTTCAGTCGAAACTGCGAGTGGAAACTCCCTTGAGGGATCTAAGAATGTTTCTCCTAGGAGGGGAGATGATGGTTCCATTAAGGTTGGCAAGGAACCAAGATTTCCCTCAGAAGTCTGTGAAGACTCTTCTACCGTAACTATGGTAGGCACTGTTTCAGACTCTATGTGCTCTCCTGTCAATGTGTCCCTATTTTCATCATAATCTATCTGTTCTCCCATTGTTAGTAATAACAAAGGGGTTGTGCCTGACACATTACAGGATGCCATGGCCCTATGGCGAATTTCAATAGTATCATCATGTTGAGAGGATGATCCTAGTAACTGTTGCATGGCCATATCAACGTCCATATCTTGTTGGGAAGATACGGATGGGCTTACAGTTGCCTCTGAATCAGTTCTACTTTTCTTTTGTAGAGGCAGAGTTGTGGGTTCACTCACTATATTTCTTCTTTTCTTTGCTCTTTGAAAGGAAATTTTCTTTCTGGAGTGAAAGGTTTTAAGTGATGTGGATTCAGTGTTTGGCTCTATGACCGGGGTTAGAGATTGCAGTCTTACAATCCCTTGGTCAGCCCTATCAACCACTTGGGTTCCAGAAATAGATTGAGAAGTAGAAATAGTTTGAGGAACAAAAGACAATACCTGGTCAGCTGATTCTGCGATAGTCTCTGATAAGATAGGTTGATTTAATTCAGGTTCAGGAACAGATGCAGTTTCTTCCACTGGATGTTCAACAGCAAGTGCAGGTGGCTGAGGAACAATTTGCTGAGCAGGTTCAACTTGTTGATTGCCTTGATCTTCATTATCAACAAGTATGTTTTCCACTGGTGGTTCAGGGTTTTGTTCAGGTTGTTCAGGTTCTGGTACAGATTCAATGACAGGTAGTTGTATATAGTTTGACATGTATTGGGTGACAACTACAGGTATGTTTGTGAATTTAGGCTTGTTGCTGTACTCAGTGAACAATCTGGTAGTAGGTTTACCTGACGCCAGTGATTCTCCATTCAGGAATTGGGCTTGGTTTTCTAGTTCCACTAGATGATTAAAAATCAATGACAGGAATCTTGGATAATAGCATGATACTTTTTGTCCATTATCAAAATTCCTCTTTGCATTAATGATTCTTCTAACCATCGGAACACACAGTAGTCTACCAATATTAATTCTTCGGTTGTGTGCAACTGCATATCCAATATGCTGCAAGAAGGATGGTAATACCCCGAAGTTCCCTTTAGTAGAATTGGCAAAGACTCTAGCTAATGTGTCAAACAGATAGTCCCATTCCTGAACGAAGTTCTTTTTATTCCAGACAGTTTGATCAGGACTGTCTTGATAGAATATACCATTCAAAAAATTTATCAATTCTTGATCTGATGGTAACTCTTCGAAATTCTCAGTTGGAAAATTTAAGACCGTGTTTATTGTATTTTCATTCACTGTGTACCGATTGTCTCCTACAGAGAAGACAAATGATCTGTTATCATTAGAAATGACAGCAGTAGTACACATGATTCGCAAGGGTTCAATTTTCAATGGAGCATCTAAGCTCAAAGCAGTGCAAACCAGTGAATTTTCATTTAAAAATCGAATCCACGGTCGAAAACGTTCAACTGAACATTTTTCTGGATCAAAATAACCGATTAAATTATGTTTAATAATTTCAAATTGATCAGCCATTTTAATCAAGATTTAATTTCTTTGAAAATTTCAGATTTTACAAAATAATTAATTAAATTGATTTATTTCGAATTAATAATTAATTAAAAATTCGAAAATAATCAAAGTTGTTCAAAAATTCTGAAAAATTAACACAATGATCTTGATTACAACACGAACACACGTATATTTTTAGTTTTTGCAAAATCGAAGCCAAATGATCCGAAAAACAGATCGAATTTTCGTTTTTCAATTTCGTAACTTCCTTAAAACTGAACCAAATCTTGATTTTAAACCAACAAAATGACGAGAATCAGATGGGTAATCAGTTAATGTTCTCAAATCAATGATTGGTTGTGATTTCAGTCGAAAATTTGGTAGAGTTTCGTGTGTGTATATCGTATGTATATATTATCAGAGGTTTTCTGTGACTTAACACGAGAAAGACTTAAACTACAATAAGACTTAACACATTATATCTGTTATATATATATATATACTTATACCTACGATTATGACTTGAATAAAACTAAAACTGTATAAGACTTATTCTATCATAACTAATATATACATATTATACTCGATTATGACTTAACTAAATAAGACTTAAATTAGAAACCAAATAAGACTTAAAATCTATCGAATAAGACCTAAACTTAAAAACTCGGTAAGACCAAATGTTAACAGACTCGAGAATATGACTTAATCTGACAGAAACTCGGTAAGACTTAACCTGTTTAAGTCATATCGATTTTCTTATAAGTCATATTGAGAGTTTTACCTAATTTTAAGTCATATTTACTTTAAACAAACATTAAAAACACAATAAAATATACAATTAACTTATAAAAATAATAAAAATATTATAGAAAATTAAACAAATAATAAAAATAATTATAAATACCATATGCTATCCTATTAACGAAAACAAAGCAATATTAACAGGACAAACACTACAAAACATATGATAAATTAATTATTAAAATAGAAATAAATATCTACAAATATTCTAAAAATACAGAAATATGAAGTATTAAATAATATGAATAAACAGAGTGAAAAATAACTAAACAAGCAAGAAAATCAGTTGGTAAAATAATTATACAAGTGATTTCAAACAACAAATATTCACAGAATAATCACTTGCAAAATTATTAAAGATCAAATTTCAGATATTAACAGTATTAATTACTAGGACTGTTTAACATACCCAATTCACTAACAATTTTAGTGAATGAGGATTCATTAAGCGACTTAGTAAAAATATCTGCAGTTTGATCTCCAGAGCCTACAAATAGTAGTTGCACTGTACCATTCATTACATGCTCTCGTATAAAATGATACCTTATGTCAATGTGCTTTGTCCTTGAGTGCTGCACAGGATTGTTGGCGATTGCTATGGCACTTATATTATCACA
The DNA here is from genome assembly GCA_036435485.1 of Saposhnikovia divaricata. NCBI lineage: Eukaryota > Viridiplantae > Streptophyta > Magnoliopsida > Apiales > Apiaceae > Saposhnikovia > Saposhnikovia divaricata. The sequence goes on along the minus strand of CM071595.1, from coordinate 57,896,441 downwards.
TAAAATAGGGATATTTTCCAATACAATGCCATAGTCCATTAATTGATTTCTAATCCATAAGATCTGAGCACAACAGCTTCCAGCAGCTATATATTCAGCTTCGGCTGTAGAGTTGGAAACTGTTTGCTGTTTCTTACTGAACCAGGATACCAATCTTCCACCTAGGTATTGACAACTCCCAGATGTACTTTTCCTGTCTACAACACTTCCTGCATAGTCAAAATCTGTATATCCAATTAAAGTAAAACCAGATTCATTAGGGTACCAGATGCCTAAATTAGGCGTACCCTTTAGATATCTTAAGATTCTTTTGACAGCAGTGAGATGGATTTCTTTAGGGTTCGCTTGGAACCTTGCACACAAGCATGTGGCAAACATTATATCTGGTCTACTAGCAGTTAGGTAAAGCAATGAGCCAATCATACCTCTATAGCCTGTGATATCTACCTTGGCAGAATTATCACATAAACCAATTTTGACAGCTATAGTTGATGGTGTCTTTGCTGATGAGCACTCCTCCATGTGATATTTCTTGAGGAGCTCCTTGATGTCCTTGGATTGACAAATAAATATTCCATCTTGTCTCTGACTTATTTGTAATCCAAGAAAGAATTTCAGTTCTCCCATCATGCTCATTTCAAACCTACCCTGCATTAACTTAGAAAACTTCTTGCATAGAAGCTCATTAGTAGACCCAAATATAATGTCGTCCACATAGACTTGGACTAGTATTATATCATTCTTATGTCTTTTAGTGAAGAGCGTTTTGTCTATGACACCTCTTATAAAACCATTTTCTAATAGAAATTCAGAGAGAGTGTCATACCATTTTCTTGGGGCTTGCTTAAGACCATAGATAGCTTTGTAAAGAAAGTAGACATAGTCCAGATGATCTTGATCTTCAAAACCAGGGGGCTGTTCTACATACACTTCTTCATCTAGCTTACCATTCAGAAAGGCACTCTTGACATCCATTTGATAAACTTTGAATCTTGAATAAGATGCAAATGCCAAGAATATTCTGATGGCCTCAAGTCTTGCCACTGGAGCATAGGTCTCGTCATAATCAATGCCTTCAGCTTGAGAATAACCTTTAGCTACCAGTCTTGCTTTGTTTCTTATCACAGTGCCATCTTCATCTAGTTTATTTCTGAATACCCATCTTGTGTCCACCACTTTTCTATTTTTAGGTCTGGGTACCAGCTTCCATACTTCTAGTTGCTTAAATTGATTGAGTTCATCTTGCATAGCAGTCACCCAATTAGGATCAGATAGAGCTTCTTCTACTTTCTTAGGTTCCATGACAGACAAGAACCCAGAATAGTTACATTGATTCTGATAAGCTCTTCTTGTTTTCACACCAACATCTGGATCACCAAGAATCAGCTCAAAAGGATGAGCTCTATTCCAAACAGTTTGTCTTGGAAGAGTTGATCTTGATGATTCACCTTGATCTTCAGTATGATGTTGAGTATGACTTGTTGACCCTTCATTATCTCCCCCTGAGTTGTTGCCAGTTTGACTTATTGATGGTTCAAGAGTATCAGTGGTGTCTTGAAAATTATCATTGTTTTCACCAGCATCACCTTGATCATTACCACCAACATTTGGATTATTATTATCAGCAACAACGTCAGGTTGATTGTCATCATCTGAATCTGAGTCTGACATGTCATCAAACTTAAGCTTTTCAGATGGATCTTCATTTTGGATACTTGGGAGTTTTGTGTCATCAAATGTAACATTGACACTTTCCATAGTTTTCTGTTGATCAATAAGATACACCTTGTAGGCTCTTCTAGTATAACCAATAAATATTGCTTCATGTGCTTTTTCTTCAAATTTACCACCTTGATCATCTCCTTCTTTCAGCACAAAGCATTTTGTCCCAAATACATGGAAGTACTTGAGAGTTGGTTTCTTGTCATGTAGAGATTCATATGGTGTCTTCATTTAGTCTTTATTGATAAGTGTTCGATTCTGGGTATAGCATGCAGTGTTGACAGCTTCAGCCCAAAAGCTCAATGGAAGCCTTGATTCACTTAGCATAGTACGTGCAGCTTCAATCAAGGTTCTATTCTTTCTTTCAACTACCCCATTTTGCTGAGGAGTTCTGGGAGCCGAGTACTGTCTAGTTATACCCTTTTCAGTGCAAAAGTCATTCAGAACTGCATTCTTGAATTTAGTTCCGTTGTCTGACCTTATTGCTCTTACTGGACTATTAGAGTCCATCTCAATTAACTTAATGTGATAAACTACCAGTTGTGGAGTTTCATCTTTTGAGTTCAGAAATAGTACCCATGTGAATTTTGAGAAATCATCAACAATCACTAGAGCATATCTTTTTCTTGACATGGACATCACACTAACTGGACCAAACAAATCCATATAAAGAAGTTGTAATGGTTCAGTTATTGATGATATGTTAATGCTCCTGTGAGTTGCCCTTTTTAACTTTCCTTTTTGACAAGCATCACATAGACCTTCCTGAGTAAATTCAATCGATGGTAAACCTCTCACCAATTCTCTTTTAACTAAAGAATTCATTGTTTTGAAGTTTAGGTGAGAAAGTTTCTTGTGCCATAACTAACTTTCATGAGTGGATGCCTTTGAATAAAAACATCTAATTTCTTCTGTGCTTCCAGAGTTCATATTGGCTATGTACAAGTTTCCTTTTCTTACTCCAGTCAACTGCGGCCTTTCATTTCTCTTGTGTGATATTAGACAATTCTTTTTGTTGAAATGAACTTCATAACCTTTGTCACAGAATTGACTAATACTGAGCAAATTGTGCTCAAGGCCGTTCACAAAAGAGACATCTTCAATGATAACATTTCCAGCTTCTAATCTGCCATATCCATCAGTTTTACCTTTGCTGTTATCTCCAAAGGTAACGACTGGGCCGGCCTTCTCCACCACATTTGTCAACAGGGCTCTATCTCCGGTCATATGCCTTGAACATCCACTGTCCAGAATCCACATGACTCGTTCAACCTGTTTTAAACCCTGCAATGACAAATTGGTTAGACTTTCTTCGGAACCCAAATTTGATTGGGTCCGGAGTACTTAAAGAATTGGCCTTTATCAGGCAAAGCAACACTTTTTATTTTAACAACATTTTCTTCAGGTACTGGACATTTAACTCTGTAAACAGCTTTAACTTGTTTTGGTTTCAGCTTGGGTAACCATGTCTTCACCATATTCTGAGAAGGACTTGGAGTCCTAGTCTTAGAATTAGGTGGTGTTACAGTCCTGGATCTAACATGTTTATTTCTGCTCATATGCTGTCTAGGAACATTCTTATCAACACATGCATGATTACCGTTAAAGTAAGCAGACATTATATTAAAAGCACAAGACATGAAATTAACAGCATTGCATTTCTTATGAGCAGTATCAATAACAGGAATAGCATGCATGGTAGATATGTTATTGAATTTATTCATGTTGTTACTTCTACTACGAGTTTTCAAGGAACTAGTAGACTCACCAACTCTTTCTGTTTTCTTAAACACAGACTTTCTATCTTCATCATTTTTAACAACTTGATTACTTTCTAAGACTACGCCATTAGCTAAATCCTCAATGCGCATCTCTTCCTTAATGATTAAAGATGTTGTATCCAAAGGTTCTGCTATGGATGTCTTAAAGAGTGGGTTACTAACACCCTTAAGCACTATTGGTATACCCATTTCTACAGCACTCACACGATTAGAGGTAATAATGCTTTTTCGTCCAATAGCTTCATTATAATCAAACCCAATTCCTACGGTTTGATTAATAGCTTGTTGGTTAAACAACTCTTTAGCCACTTTACATGAATTAGAAGTAGCACTAACCTTTATTACTAGTTCAGCTATTGTCTCACGTTGTTGAACCATTATCAACGCTAGAGACCTCTCAAGTTCTTTTAGAATTCTTATTTCTGATTTTTGTTTATCATGGCAATTTTGTACATCGTGTAATTCTGATAATTGATTACTAAGATCTGTAATTAACAAATTGATCCTTTCAATCTCTCTATTAGCATAACCTAGTGAATCACTAAGTTGATAAATATATTGACTTTCAGAACATGATACCTCAGATGAAGTACCACTGGAGTTATCAGATTTTGCCATTAGGGCAAGATTGCCATACTCTTCTTCTTCAGAGTCTGTATCATCCCAACTCTTTCCAGCAGCCACATAGGCTTTACCTGTTTTCTTCTTCTCAGATCCAAAGTCTTTTCTTTGGTTTTGTTTTGGCTTCTGACATTCAGTAGCGAAATGTCCAAGTTCATTACAGTTGTAGCATCTAATTTTACTTCTTTCAACTGTTCCAGTTTTGTAACCTCCTCTGTTACTTGAGGATGAAGAACCTCCTCTTTGGAACCTGTTATAGTTAGATTTGTATCTGAACTTGGGATTCTTCCTGAATCTGAAGTTACTGAATTTCCTTACCAACAAAGCCATGGACTCATCTTCCAACTGATCTAGCTCTTCTAACGAATAGAAGTCTCCTTCATCTAGACTAGCATTCGTTTGACCAACTTCAACTTCAAGCTTGCCACTGTCAACACTACAAGATTGAATAACCTTATCTTCCACTTCCTGTTTGTTCTAAATAATAAGAGCTGTAGAAGTATTAGCAACTCTTCCTTTTCCATAAATCTCCTTTTGTTGAGATTGTTCCAGTTCATAGGTTTTTAAAACGCCAAAGAGTCTTTCTACAGTAATTTCACTTAGATTCCTCGACTCTCTGATAGCTGTAATCCTATGTTCTAGATGAACAGGCATTGACAGTAGAAATTTTCTGTTGATCTCTTTCTGAGTGTAGTACTTGCCATGCATCTGTAAATTGTTGACAAGTTTGTTATATCTTTCAAACACATCTTGAATACTTTCATTGGATGCCGATCGAAAGTGTTCATACTCAGATGTCAGAATTTCTAGTCGATTCTCCCTAACTTCCTCTGTTCTTTCATTCACAGTTTCAATGGTTTCCCACATTTGCTTTGCAGTCTTGCAGTTAATCACATGACTGTACATTACAGAGTCTAGAGAATCTATTAAGATCAGTCTTAAATTAATGTCAAGTCCAGCTTCCTCTCTTTCAACAAGAGTGTATTCAGAAGAATCTTTGTGTACAAACCTTGCAGGGGCAACAACTTTTCCATCAGTAACAACTTCAGGAATTAATCCAAAAGGTATTATTGGTCCTTCTGATAAGACTTTCATGTATTTATGATTTGCAACCTCTAGGAACATTAACATTTTGTTCTTCCACATATCATAACTGTTTTTGTCATATATGGGAATTTTCACAGTTCCAACTTTAGAAGACATGATGAATTTTTTAAGAGAGTTAAAAAATTCGTGGATGAGTTTTAATCGAGTAAAATGGGATCTTTGATTTTTGTATCAATCAATCGGCTCTGATACCAATTGTTAGGTCCGATAAGATTGTAGAAGGGGGGGTTGAATACAATCTTTACCTTTTTATCGAAATTTGTCCGTTAGATAATATTTTAGCAAAGACAAATTTGTGCGGAATTATTTAACACAATTTTTCAAGTTGAATATAATTGTATATTAACTTGATGTGGTGTTACAAAATCAGTATAACAACTTATCAAGATGTTAATAACTAATTAGAAAATTCGACATGAACTTTTCTAATTTAGTTAATAATAATCAAGATAAGAACTAGGAAACTTAATTCGCTAGTAGTACAAGAATCACAAATAGACAAGTTCTAGCGGATAGAATATTACAAAGATGAAGAACTTGAATTTCTGGGAATTGTTTAAGCTTTGGTGTTCTTGGTGTTCTTGAAAGAGAATTCTGTTCTGCTGGATATTAATTTTTCTTCATTAAGACTTACACAAACCTCCATTAAGACATAAACCTGGTCGGTATGACTTAATAAAAGTTCGGTAAGACTTAAAACAGCTGGCAGGAGGTCGGTATGACTTAATCAGGATATTTGTTTCGGTAAGACATAATCTTGAATTCTGTCGGTATGACATAATTTTGAATTCTGTCGGTGTTATTCCCAGATTACACACTTGTATAATTGTAGAAGGGGGGGGTTGAATACAATTCTTGATATTTATAAATTTCTGATAAGAACTCCAGAAATCTATACTTAGATAATTGCTGTAGAAAGATTAATGCACAAACACATAAAAATCAGGTGGTTAAATGCACCACCTGAAGCTTTTATTCGAAGAAAACTCTGTGATACAAAAGTACACAGCTTCTGTTTTACAACTCTTTGCTTTCTAAGAATATTCAATAGAAACCCTAAGCAAAAATGTATTTGTTTTCTTAGCCAGAGTTGCTACACTTGGTTATAAATCCCAAGTTTTACAAGTACTACTGGAATAAGATAATATTAATCTAATTCTAGTTTACTTGCTACTACACTCCAAATACACATGTAGCCGAAAGGTTGTCCTTGTGTTCAAACATGTCTCCTGCACCTTTCTTGTATTCATAGTGTAAACGGAATGCTTCTTTCTTCTGTGTTTCCAAAGTATGGCTGCCATACTGCTTTTTGTATCTACTATCAACCCATGTGATCTGTCAGTCAAACATGTCCTTATCAACTGCTAATCCCCAGCTTATCATAGAAGACAGTGTCAATGATTATCCGTTGATATTGCACACTGACATCCGTTGATGATGTATTGAGCTGTATCCGTTGATATTGAGACTTGAGCTGTATCCGTTGATAGAGTGGATTTGAGTTGTATCCGTTGATAGAGTTTTGTCTTCATCTGTTGATACACTTTCACTTAGACAGAATTACATAGCATAGCTTATTTACAATTGGCTACCCTATTCTGCCTATCCGTTGATGGTCAACATGACTGTGGATAAAAACACTATCAACTGATAACATAGAGATACTGCAGTATGCTACAAAACCTCATCCGTTGATGAGCTACCTGTCAACGGATAGAGTTATAAATCCTCATCCGTTGACAGCTACAAAACCTTATACAATTTGATTGATTGTGAAGTTATCATCAAGTACAACATATTCCTAACAATCTCCCCCAATTTATACTTGATGGCAATAAAGCATAAATTCAGGACCTTGATGATAACAAAACATTCCTATATATATATATATATATAACAATGCAAAAATTGTATTAAGCTACAAAAATTAAAAACTGAAAGTTTGAGAAATTTACAGAGAAGTGCTCCTCTAGACTGAGCTGATTAAGACTGTTTCTTTTCTCTTGTTGGCATCACCCTTGATTTTCCTTCTTTGGCAGAGTTGGACTCAATCTGCATTTGGAGTTGCCTATAGAAGGCATCTTCTTCATCAACCTTTGGATTTAGCTTTTGTTGTAACCATCTCAGGTATTGAGAACTAGCCTTTGATAGTTGGTCTTCTAACCTGAAGAATCTCCTGTTACCATCTTCATCCCTGAACTCCATCATCCAGAAGGGTTGAAGGTGGATTTTCTGTCCATTGTATGGGATCTTCATCTTCCTTGGTAGACTTGATGGTGAGTTCCATTCCCTCCTTATCTGTTCTATTCTGTCCAGTATCTCCCCTTTTGCTATCTTGGAGAACCTTGTGTATCTCTTGATTGCAGAGAACACTTTGGTTAAGGTCAGATAATTTTCTCCAAGAACCCTCTGTAGTGGCCATGTCCTTTCCTTTCCTCCCTTGTATAAAAAGACCAATCTCTCAGGCAAATGTTTATATTTGTCAATTCCTCTTACTTCTCACAATTCATCCAGATAAAGATTCATGCCAGAGTATTCTTCAATATCTGCCTGATAGATAAAATCATCCTTGTTTTCCAAGATTGGCTGCCTGACAATAGCAGGTACCCTAGCAACTTGAATTGGTTCCTTTGAAGGTTGCTTCCTTGGTATCCTTTTCTTCTGTATAGGCTTCTGTTGAGGCTTCAGCAAGAATGAAGGAACCTCAATGGAGTCAAGATTCATTGGTTCCTCTTTAGGTACTATAGGATCACCATGGAAATTCACAGCTGGGTTGAATACTTTTACAGAAATAGGTTGTGATGATCCAACTGTCTCCTTGTTTTCAATTTCTAGAGAGACAGGCCTCCTTGCCTTTGATTTCATTCTCTTAGATTTGGATTTGGGGACTGATTTCACTTTCCTTTTGGATTTGGGGACTTCCTCAGGTTCCCTCATTTCATCCTCTACCTCATCCATTAACTCTTGAGCCAGCCTGGCTTGCTTCTCATCTGAGTTTTCATATTGATTTTCTTCACTTGGATGAGCTTCCCTGAGAAGTCTGGAGGTCTCCTCTCTTTTTGCTTCAACAAATCTAGGATGGCTATTGGATATGTTTAAGACTTTTCCATTCCTTATTATTACAGCCATCCATTCTCTTATACTTCTATTGGCATTTTCCTTGAACTCCTTAATTTGTTTTCCCATTAGCTTTCCTTCATCATCCTTGGGAAATGGAAAGTCCAATTGTAACTTGTTCTTCCCATTTGCCTTTGGTGGAGAGTAGGCTCTGGTTTTGATATATGGTTCAAATTCTTTGACATAAGAAGGTTCAGCATCATAGAAAGTAGGAGCTACAATCTCTGGAGTGAGCACCTTCAGAATTGTAGTTGATATTGTTGGAGCTGAGGACTGAGTAGAGAACAGATTTGATACAATTGATTCATTGATCATCCTTTCTGTTCTCATCATTCTTTCATTTGCCTCCTTGTTGATCTTCTCTAAGGCCTCTATTCTGGCTTGCCTTTCACCATCTGAGATTTCTGATAGGTCAGGAATCACAGGCAAAGCATTTTGTTTCTTCACAGGGGAAGCCTCTATAGTAAATTCTTTTGGATTGACCACTATCATTGGCTGTTGCTCCCCCTCACTTTGTGCTATCTTGCTACTGGAAGCTGGAATTTGAATTTGACTAGAAGTGGCAGCAACCTCTTCTACCTTTTTCTCCCCCTTTTTGTTAGCATCAAGGGCTGGAGATGAGGCTGCAAGCATCCTTTCCAGTAGCTCAGTCTGTTTGGCTTGATTTGCAATGAGTGTCTGCATTTGAGATTCCATACCATCCACTCTGGAGGAGAGATGCTGAACAGATTTGGCCAGACTATCTTCCTTCAATAATTTGCTAGTCAGCACCTTCTGAGTGGTAGTAGGGGCTAGTGCCTCAATCCTGGCATCTAGTTCCACTTTCATTTCTCTAAATGCAGTTTGGACCTCCTCCTGTTGAGTTCTTTGAATGACCATGTGCATTTTCTGAAGTTTCAGGGAGTTCATTATTTGCTGAAGGACTACCTTTCTCTGTGGATCTGCATTTTGGTGCTCAGCCCTAGCAGATTGATATTGCTTCACAATTTCTACATTGAAGTCACCAGCCACAGTGGTAGTAGAAAATAGCCAGTCTGGAGTATCACCCACATTGACTTCTTCATCATTTGTTGTGCTGTCACTGTCATCATTGCCAAACTCTTCACTGTCAGCATTGGAAGACAGAGTTGTCAAAGCATCCTTTGCTCTTTGTAGAGATTGTGAGGTGTGCACTAGGTGCATTGCCTCCTCTGCCTCCACATTGCCCTGTTGTGCCATGACTTGATAGGCAGAAACAGGATGAGTAAAGGTTTCAGGATCCAAAGAGATGGAGTCAATGATTGACTGATATTCTTGTCGAAATTCCATCTCTTTAGAAGCTTCATTAACCTCCATTAACTCACTTGCAATGGCTGAATCTTCCTGCCTTATTTCTCCTGTAGTCCCTTCTCTCCTCTCATCTCTCTGTTCTTGCATCAGGGGCTCCCCCTGGCTCACACCTCTCACACCCTCACCTTCACCTACTAAGGTGGAACTCTCTTGCTCTCCTTTTGCCTGACCTGAAGAAATGGTCAGCCTCTCATTATTTTCCTCTCCTTTTGCCTGCTCACAAGGCAGCCTCTCACTCCCTTCCCTCAATCCTAGAAGTGTTTCAACTACTGAGAACTCCTCCACACTTGACACAGGAATGTCAGATATAGCAGTGGTAGAGTGAGTTATCAACGGATAAGGAATATCCGTTGATGGAGTAGTTATAGCTGTCAACGGATGGCTAGACAGAGGCGCATCTGTTGATGGAGAAACACTTGTCAACGGATGAAGGATATCCGTTGATGAAGGAATGATAATATCCGTTGAAGTGAAAACCAACACTGAATCTGTGGAGATTGATTTTAAAGATGAGGCCACAGATGTTGTTGTGAATTCAGGAATGGAAGGTTGATGGCCCAACAAATCATCTAAAAGATGATGACCACCAATTGTAGAGTGGGGCTTCTCCAAGAATCTTAAAGATGGAGAATCAGGAATTGATGTAGATATCATATCCACATCCAGAGATGGAGTTGGTGATGGAGGATTGTAATGTGTATCGATTTGAAGATTAAGATCAAGGGGCTGTGACTCCACATTTATTGAAGTCACATCAAACTGAATTTGAGAAGGTACAGTTTGCTGTACTGTGTGTGCACCCTGTGCTTCCCCTATGGTTTTAGATTTTACTCTTCTTTCATAGGTTTTTGAGAGAGGGCTAGTGTCCCTTACCCTTTTGTGCAGAGTTGCTGTAGAACTAGTAGTCACACCCTGTTGAGAGGATGTAACTTGGGCTTGGCTATTTGGTGCACTTTCCTCACCCACCTTATTCTTAGGGCTTGCAGCCTGTCCCTCACCACTCACTACCTCCTTCACACTCCCCTCAAGAGTTGTGGTAGTTTTTGCAACAGGTGCTTTTTGAGAAACACCTGAGGTTTATCTCTTAGATTTTGGTTTGGAAACTTTTGTTTTAGCCACTTGGGTAGGAGCCTGTTTGGTCACTACTACAGACTCCATTGTGACTGAGGAAGGCAAAGAAATTTGGGGGTTAGAGATAGGAGTTTCAAGGTTAGAAAGAGTTACCTGAACAATTGGTAGGTATACCAATTGTACCTCTGCATTGGAGTTCATTCGAATTAAATCACTTAAGACTCTCTTCTCCTGAACAAAACATGTGAACTTGCTATCCGGGTTAGCAATGGATAGCTTATTCTCAGATACATGTAGTGCTAAGAGCATCAAAAATCTAGCAAAATAGATATTCTTGCCCCTAGTTTCCTTTTTACCTAATTTTGCTGCTATCTCATACATGACTAGTGTGCCAAAGTTATAGAATTTATCAGTTAGAAGCATACACAGCATAACTAGCATGGAATGGGTAACAGCATCAAAGTTACTAATTTTGCCTGAAAAAGTTTTAATGAAGGCATCACAAAAATAACTCCATTCTTTAACCATCCCTTTCCTAGCAATTTTTCCTAAATTATCAGTACTAAGGGCATAATTTATGGAATTAAGCATGGCAACTATTTCAGCATCAGTGGGTACTTTCAGACAGTTATTCTCAGGCAATTTTAAACAGGCAGTTATCACATCAGAGTTAACTACATAGTTTTTACCCTTTAGAGAAAAAGCAATTGTACCATCTGTGCCATTGTACTCAGCAGATGCCCACACCTCTTCGATTACTTCGTGGATTAGAGGAGTGGTGGCAGTCATAGCATACGAAAGTTTACAATTCTTCACAAAATTCATCATGGTGTGATAAGCTTCTTGGGCATTCACTGTATCGACATAGGCAGCGAAATTGTTCTTCTCATAGGTGAACCCGGTGGAAGACATCATCTTAACAATAGGCGCCATTGAAGAGTTTGAACTTTTGTTGCAGAGAGTTTTTGTGAAGAAGAAGATGCAGTTTACTTAAGAGAATCTTGAAAGTCGATAAAAGTGAGATGTGAGAGCACAAGACAGCCTTTTATACTTTTCAAGAATTGAAAATGAAATAATTAAAAGTAATTACTCATTGGTCAAAAGTAACTGTCAAATAATAAAAGAAAATAAATATAACCAGTCATATATAGATACACGTTTACCAACGGTTATATTTAAAAGAAAATATGTATATCAACGGATATGGATTGAACGGTTGAGAAACAGTTTATCCGTTGATGACGTGGATAAGCTGTTATCCGTTGATATACAAAAATCTAGGAATGTGTTTATGCTATCAACGGATAAAGGATATCCGTTGATAAGATAATTTTGCCTTGGACAAAATTTCTAAAGACAAAACAAATTTTCTGAGAGTTTTTAATTCTCAAGAAAATCAAAACACATTCCTAGCTGCAATGCAGTGAAATCAAATATCACTAGGAATTATGACAAGTTAAGCATACCTAGCTCACCTATCAATCTTGTGAATGTGGATTCATCAAGAGGCTTGGTGAAGATATCTGCAAGCTGCATTTCACTTGGCACAAAGTGCATTTCTACTGTACCATTCATCACATGTTCTCTAATGAAGTGGTATTTGATGTCAATGTGCTTGGTTCTCGAATGCTACACTGGATTCCCTGTGATGGCAATAGCACTTGTGTTGTCACAGAAAATTGGAATCTTCTCAACTTTTAGACCATAGTCAATGAGTTGATTTCTCATCCATAGAATCTGTGCACAACAGCTTCCAGCAGCAATGTACTCAGCTTCAGCTGTAGAAGTGGAGACTGAGTTTTGTTTCTTACTGAACCATGAAACAAGCCTGTTTCCAAGAAATTGACAGGAACCTGTAGTACTTTTCCTATCAACTCTGCAACCTGCATAATCTGCATCTGAATAGCCAGTTAGATCAAAACCAGATTCTCTTGGGTACCAAATGCCAAGGTTTGGTGTTCCCTTGAGATACCTGAAGATTCTTTTAATAGCTATTAAGTGAGGCTCTCTAGGGTCAGCTTGAAATCTAGCACAAAGACAAGTAGAAAACATTATATCAGGTTTACTAGCTGTTAGGTATAGAAGTGAACCTACCATGCCTCTATAGCTTGAGATGTCCACAGACTTTTCCTTAGTATTCAACTCAAGCTTAGTTGCAGTGGCCATAGGTGTTTTTGCAGATGTACAATCCATTAAGTCAAATTTCTTTAAGAGATCATAAATATATTTTGTTTGACTTATGAAAATGCCCTCATTAACTTGCTTTACTTGTAGGCCAAGAAAGTAAGTTAATTCACCCATCATGCTCATTTCATACCTACTTTGCATAAGTTTGGCAAACCTTTTGCAAAGCTTCTCATCTGTAGACCCAAAAATAATATCATCTACATAGATTTGAACAAGTATTGAAGAGCCATTAATATTCCTATGAAATAAGGTTTTATCTACTGTACCTCTAGTGAAGTGGTTCTCCAAAAGAAATTGAGATAAAGTGTCATACCAGGCTCTTGGTGCTTGCTTCAGACCATAAAGTGCTTTCATGAGAAGATATACATATCCTGGAAATTCTGGATCCTCAAAGCCAGGAGGTTGATGGACATAGACCTCTTCTTCCAGTTCCCCATTTAGAAAGGCACTTTTGACATCCATCTGATAGACTTTGAAATTGGCATGTGCTGCATAGGCTAGAAAGATTCTTATTGCCTCAAGTCTTGCCACTGGAGCAAAAGTTTCATCAAAATCTATTCCTTCTTCTTGAGAGTAGCCTTTTGCCACTAATCTAGCTTTATTCCTCACAATTATGCCATTTTCATCTGTCTTATTCTTGAGAACCCATTTAGTACCTATGACACTTCTATCATCAGGTTTGGGCACAAGTTTCCATACTTTATTTCTTTCAAATTGGTTTAGCTCTTCTTGCATTGCTAACACCCAATCTGGATCTAGAAGGGTATCTTCCACTTTCTTAGGTTCCTCTTGAGACAGGAAGCTACTGTATAGACATTCTGCTTGAGTGGCCCTTCTAGTTTGGACACTTGAATTTGATTCACCAATAATTAACTCAAATGGATGATCTCTAGTCCATTTTCTTGCAAGTGGAAGGTTTGATCTTGATGAGGTTGCTTCATTTCCATGAGCATGATCATGTTGATTTAGCATTGAATTTTGACCTTGAGAAACTCCCCCTGAGTTTGTTGTCCTTGCTGAATTATGAAGTTGACTGTCAATGGATGCATCATTTTGCCTGTCGACGGATGCTTGAGAATCTCTGTCAACGGATGCATCTCTAATAGTGTCAACGGATGTTGCAGAATGACTGTCAATGGATGCTTCATTTTCAGTGTAAGCATCACTTCTAGTTGGTATAACAACTCTAGGTGGATCTCTGTGGTCATGATCTTCATTGTCCTCATCATCATCATAGTACATTCTTCCTTCACCTTCATTCTCAAATTCCAACTTTTCATGGGAACCTTCATCATTTATTCCTAGAATCTTTTGATCATCAAACACAACATGTACAGATTCCATAACAATGTTGGTTCTTAGATTGTAGACCTTGTAGGCTTTCCCTGCTGCATATCCAACGAAAATAGCTTCATCTGCCTTTGCTTCAAATTTGCCCAAGTTATCTCCATAATTCCTTAGCACAAAACACTTACATCCAAAGACATGTTGGAAAGCTAAAGTTGGTTTCTTGTTGGTTAATAACTGATAAGGAGTCATTCCTCTAGCATGATTGACCAAGGAAATATTCTGAGTGAAGCATGCAGTGTTGACAGCTTCAGCCCAGAAATATGTTGGTAACCTTGATTCACTTAACATTGTTCTAGCTGCTTCAATGAGAGTTCTGTTTTTCCTTTCAACAACCCCATTTTGTTGAGGTGTTCTGGCAGCAGAAAACTCATGGACAATTCCATTCTCTTCACAGAAAATCTTCATTGTGGAATTCTTGAATTCAGTACCATTGTCACTCCTGATTCTTTGTACCCTGTCTTCAGAACCATTGTTTAGTATTCTGAGGTGATTGATGATGATTTCACTTGCACAATCCTTGGAGTGCAGGAAGAAGGTCCATGTGAACTTAGAAAAATCATCTACAATCACCAGACAGTATTTCTTCTTTGAAATAGACATGACATTTACTGGACCAAATAAGTCCATATGCAGCAATTGAAGAGGCTTAACAATGGATGACTCTGTCTTGCTTTTGAAGGATGATTTCTTTTGTTTCCCTAATTGGCAGGCATCACACAGTCCATCTCTGACAAACTCCAATTGAGGGATTCCTCTAGCAAGATCCTTTCTTACCAAATCATTCATAACTTTAAAATTCAAATGTGACAGCTTCTTATGCCATAGCCAACTCTCATCCTTACTTGCTTTGTTGAAGAGACAAGTAATGGATTCTGAGCATGCTGAATTGAAGTCAGCTATGTAAACATTTCCTTTTCTAAAGCCTGTCAATACCACATTATTGTCTTCCTTGGCAGAAATAACACAGGCTTCTTTTGTGAACTTTACTTCATAGTCTTTGTCACAAATCTGACCGACACTCAGCAAATAGTGCTTCAAACCTTCAACTAAAGCCACTTCTTCAATGATGACATTATCTTTTGAAATCAGGCCATATCCCTTAGTATATCCTTTGCTGTCATCTCCAAAGGTAATTCTAGGGCCAGCTCCTTCCTTGAACTCTGTGAGCATGGTTGAATCTCCTGTCATGTGCCTAGAACATCCACTGTCTATGTACCATAGATTCCTTCTGTTTCCCTGCACACATTTCAAAAACAAATCAAGTTGATTTTGGTACCCAAGCTTCCTTGGGTCCTTTCTTGTTAGCCTTTGACTTTGCACTCTTAGCATTCTTCAACTTAGGTGTAGATGCTTGAGTGATGGGGTTTGACAAATGCTCATTTGCATGAATATTTGATGCATGCATGTGTGGAAAATTGGCATACATATTATTCATGTTAGGTATGTTCCATGACATTTGTGGCACATTCATAGATTGAAAGTAAGGATTAGACACATATGGCATGTTCACATATGGATTTGAAAAACTAGCATTTTGATACAGACCAGGCATAACAGGCATTGCAGACATACATGGCATTGGTTGAGCTACATGAACAGGAGCCTTGTTGACAATCTTGCAATTAGAAGATAGATGATTGAAACTATTACAATTACTACAAGTTTTCCTAGGAGCAAACTTGTCAGGAGAGTAATTGTTTTTCCTGTTGATGCCTATCTTACCATTTCTGTTCTTTTTCTTTTTATCCTCAATTTCTACCTTTTTATTATCTGATTTACCAACAGCCTTTTTGTTGTGTAAATCACCTGCCTTAGCCTTCCCACTGGATTTGGTTTTGCTACACTCACCACTAACAAAATTCTTGTTGACTGGACCATACTTGATATCCAATTTCCTGAGTTCCTTCTTACTAACAAACTTTTTGTTAGTCGACGGATACCTCTCATCCGTTAACGGTTCATCTGTCAACGGATGATCACTATCCGTTGATTCACAAATAGTCTCTAGATCCTCAACGCCAGGTTCTAGCTCCTTTTTCTTTTGAGTCCAGGTATCCTTCACAAACGATTCTATTCCCTGAACTTCTATTATGTTTTGAGAAATATTCCTACAACTTTGAAATTTAGCAATTATCCCTTGTTCTTTTTCAAGCTGGTCTTTTAAAATCAGTTCTCTTTTTAACACAGCTTCAAGCTCACTTTTAGCATTATTGCAATCAACTCTCATTTTCTAAAATTCTAGAAATTGAGTTTCTAGAGCAGCATTTCTATCACTTAAAAACAGATTAGACTCTTTAATCCTATTGTTCTCTTTAGTAAGTGATTTAAGAGTAACACTTAAGTGATATAGTTCAGTAGACATTCCATCTATAACACTATTGCATTCCTCTTTGGTGAGCTCAGAGAGATTAGTAGAAAATACCTGATTGCTAGCTGAACTTGCTTCCTGCTCTCCAGAATCAGCCATTAAAGCAAGGTTGACCAACTCAACATCATCATCAGAATGATTGTCATCAACAGCCCAGTCATACTCTTGGGTCAAGAATGCCTTTCCTTTCTGCCTGAGAAGATCAAAATATTTCTTCTTATAGTCAACAGCCTCAGTTGACTTTCCCTTGTTCTCAGATCTAGGTTTCCTGCATTCACTTATCATGTGACCAGCAATTCCACAATTGTAGCATTTAATTTTGGATTTATCCACATAGTTGCTTGTGGAAAAATCCTTGTTAAATGGCTTGGCCACCCTAGAGTTTCTCTTGAATTTCAGCTTAGAGAATCTCCTAGATAGAAAAGCTAAGTGCTCATCTATCTCATCCAATTCATCTTGCTGAAGAACATTCAATTCCTCAGATACCTTTTCCTTGCTCCTGCTTGATTCTGCTCTACCTTTACAAACCTCCCTGTTTGGTGTAGAACTAGCAGTTTCTGTCCATTCCTCCTTTTGCTCCAAGTTGGCAACAAGTGCAACTGACCCACTTTTCTTTTGAGACTTCTCAATCTCTTCATCCTGCTCCATTTCCAGCTCATAGGTCTTTAAAGTTCCATAGAGCCTTTCAAGAGTAAATGTTTTGTACTCTTGAGTGTTTCTTAGAGAAACAGTCATTGGCTTCCATTCCTTGGGCAGTGATCTCAGAAATTTGAGATTAGAATCTTTAACTTGATAGATTCTTCCATACAGTTTCAAACCATTTAGTAGCTTTTGAAATCTACTAAATGTATCATTCAATGATTCTCCACTCTTAAAGTGAAAATGTTCATACTGTTGGATTAGTAGTTGCATCTTGTTTTCCCTTACCTGTTCTGTTCCTTCACAAAGGGTTTGAACAGTGTCCCATACTTCCTTGGCGGTAGTACAGTTAATAAAATTGTCAACCATGTCTGTTTCTAGACCATTGAACAGAATATTCATGGTCTTTTTGTCTTTGTGGACTTCTGTAATATCTTCAAGACTCCACTCAGAAACAGGTTTGGGAATGAGAGTGTCAGGCACACCTTCAGCCAGGCCAACTCTTGTTGCAGTCTTCATTGGAACGTGAGGACCCTTGTCAATGCAATCCACAAAACCCTCATCAATAGACGAGAGATGTATATGCATTTTTACTTTCCAGTGAAAGTAATTTTCTCTATCAAGAACTGGAATCTTTACTCCATAATCCTTCTTAGACATGTTGGAAGTGTGTTGATCTTTAAACTTCAAATATGTTAGAAGCTTGCTCTGATACCAATTGTTATTCCCAGATTACACACTTGTATAATTGTAGAAGGGGGGGGGTTGAATACAATTCTTGATATTTATAAATTTCTGATAAGAACTCCAGAAATCTATACTTAGATAATTGCTGTAGAAAGATTAATGCACAAACACATAAAAATCAGGTGGTTAAATGCACCACCTGAAGCTTTTATTCGAAGAAAACTCTATGATACAAAAGTACACAGCTTCTGTTTTACAACTCTTTGCTTTCTAAGAATATTCAATAGAAACCCTAAGCAAAAATGTATCTGTTTTCTTAGCCTACAAAGAGTTGCTACACTTGGTTATAAATCCCAAGTTTTACAAGTACTACTGGAATAAGATAATATTAATCTAATTCTAGTTGACTTGCTACTACACTCCAAATACACATGTAGCCGAAAGGTTATCCTTGTGTTCAGACATGTCTCCTGCACCTTTCTTGTATTCATAGTGTAAACGGAATGCTTCTTTCTTCTGTGTTTCCAAAGTATGGCTGCCATACTGCTTTTTGTATCTACTATCAACCCATGCGATCTGTCAGTCAAACATGTCCTTATCAACTGCTAATCCCCAGCTTATCATAGAAGACAGTGTCAATGATTATCCGTTGATATTGTACACTGACATCCGTTGATGATGTATTGAGCTGTATCCGTTGATATTGAGACTTGAGCTGTATCCGTTGATAGAGTGGATTTGAGTTGTATCCGTTGATAGAGTTTTGTCTTCATCTATTGATACACTTTCACTTAGACAGAATTACATAGCATAGCTTATTTACAATTGGCTACCCTATTCTGCCTATCCGTTGATGGTCAACATGACTGTGGATAAAAACACTATCAACTGATAACATAGAGATACTGCAGTATGCTACAAAACCTCATCCGTTGATGAGCTACCTGTCAACGGATAGAGTTATAAATCCTCATCCGTTGACAGCTACAAAACCTTATACAATTTGATTGATTGTGAAGTTATCATCAAGTACAACATATTCCTAACAGTCGGTATGACATAATTTAGGTCATACCGAATTTAGCTTCACCAAGACATAATCCAACCTTCTTTCTTTAAGTCATATTGATCAATTTAATTAATTAATGATTAACCAATTCATATTTAATTGATACAATAATTAATTCAATAAATTAATTAATTCTTCTAGAATTAATTCATTTAATTAAATCAACTAATTGATTTATATCAATTATAAATGAATTTAATTAAATCAATAAATAATTAATTTAATTCTTACAAACCACTGAAGGTAGTAAAGAATTACCACTGACTTGTGTTGACGTTCGATGTACTATCTGGTTCATGAACGACTAACTTCAATGATGTTTCTTCACTTTTGACTTTAGGTTGTGGTTTATTTCTTCTCTCAATTCTCTTGTACTGTAACTGACATTCAAACTATCACTCGAAAAATCTCTGTCACTGTTCAAATGAATCCATTCGCTTCAATGCTATACTGGGGCTTGATCAGATAACTGAATCGTCTTCCAGTGTACGACATCAAAACTATAGATTGACTTTTCTTCTTTCTTCTGACAGATAATACTTCTTGAGATTCCTGTGACAGTTCATATGTATATTTACTTATTACAATTTGGTTTAAGTTGATTAGGATCCTCTAACTACAAATAGGCTGAGTCATATGCCTTTCACTGGAGCACTTGGATTGACTTTAGTGCCACTAATGGACCCTTCTCTAGCAGCAGCTAGTAGAGACCGTGAGAGACCTTCCACACAGAATAGAAACAGATATGGTGATAGGGGATCACCTTGGCGAAGTCCCCTTGACGGAATAATAGGGCCAACACTTGAACCATTAAAACAGAATTCATACGAAACCGTCTTGACATATAGCATGATCCAGTTAATCCAAGTTGTACAGAAACCCATCTCCTGCATCCTTTTTCTCAGATAGCCCCAATCAACTCTATCATATGCCTTGCTAATGTCAAGTTTTAAGGCAATTTCACCCTCACTCCTCTATTCTTCCTATTCATATGATGAATGACTTCGAAAGCCACCAAGACATTGTCCGTGATACTCCTCCCTGGAACAAATGCCGACTGATTTTCTGTAATCAAACTTGCAAGAACAGTTTTTAGTCTATTTGCCAATACTTTAGCAAGGATTTTATATAATACGTTGCACAATGCAATAGGTCGAAGGTCTTTCATACAATTTGCATTTTCTTTTTTCGGAATGAGTACCACATTTGCATCATTAAGGTTTGCTGGAAAATTACAATTTGTGATCCATTCCTTGCAACATTCAAAAACTTCACGCCCTAAGATCTGCCAGAACTGTTGGAAAAATGCAGGGTTGAGCCCGTCTGGCCCAGAAGCCTTATCTGGGTGCATTTGCCTTATTGCAATATAAAATTCATCAAAAGTAACTTCTGCCGTTAGCATCATATTCTGTTCCTCCGATACTTGTGCCTCTGTATAATTATTCCGTGGATCTGTACTAGATGAATATCCTGAGAATATGTTTCTAAAATACTCCCCAACCATTCCACACATAGCCTCGTGATTATCAACTCTTTCCCCTTCCTCTGTCAGCAGAAATTTAACTCGATTCTTTTTCTTTCTAGCAGTTGCATTTCCATGAAAAAAACGAGTATTTGCATCCCCTTCCGCTAACCAGAACGTTTTTGCACGCTGCTTCCAATAAATCTCCTCCTGAAATAAGAGATCGTTAAGCTTATTCTTCTCCTCAAAGTACTGAGCTATACCAATATCATCTGTACGATCAATTAGACTTGAAATAACAGCTTTCTACTTATTTATCTTATCACAAAATTTATGAAAAAAATTCCGTCCCCAGCGTGCCATGAAAGATGAAATAGAAATGAGCTTTGGGAGGATATTAATACGAGGCAGAGTCAACCAGAAATCAGTAACTTCCTTCCGAAAACTTGGTTCCTCCAACCAAGTGTTCTTAAACTTGAACCGAAATTGCTTATTAGAGAATGTTGTACTAAGCAAATCAATCATAAATAGGATCATGATCTGAATAGATAGTATGATAAAGAGATAATTTACAAAGAGGATACTTATTCCACCACGCCCTCGTTGCGAAAGCCCTATCTAGTTTCTCCCTCACCCAATCCTTCGTACCTCGACCCCTTTCTCAAGTAAACTTTCCCCCCTGGAGATCAATTTCCGTAAGATTGCAGTCGTCAATTGCCATACGAAAACCATCAATAAGAGTTTGGGGATGAAGAGAATTGCCTTGCTTATCAGATTGATGAAGAAGGTCGTTAAAATCCCCAACAATACACCATGGCAACGTTGACAGTTGAGATATAGTTCGAATAAGGTCCCATGAGTTTTTCCTTCTAGCACGTTCAGGAAAACCATAAAAACAAGATAAACGCCAAGAAGCTACATTATTATTTAGAAAAACCACATCGATATGGTTTTGAGAATAGCCCGTCACCTCACAGGCTACATTATTCTTCCAAAGAACAGCTAGACGGCCACTATTCCCAATACAGTCCACAGCAAAACACTGCGAAAAACCAAATTTAACTCTAATATCTTCAATCTTCCCAGCTTTCGACAAAGTTTCCGACAAGAAAACAAACTGGGGTTTACGCGCCTTTAATAAGTCGCCAAGAACACGAACTGCCCGAGGGTTCCCCAACCCTCGACAATTCCAACTTAGAAGATTCATTTGGGATGGTTAGTGTAATAACCCTAACTTTAGAAAGGCTACAGTGTTTAAGTGAATAGTGATTTTTGGGAAATTAGGAAAATGGTGTGTAGGTACTCTATATTGGAAATAGAAAATAAGTAAACAGAAACCATATTAGTGTTGTACTAAGAAAATAAGTGACTCGAAATGACGATGGATTTTAGAAATTCCTGAAAATGGACTTTTGAGGATTTTAAGTTCGAACGAGCTTCTATTTGTTGGATACTAAGGAGCATAGGATTATGAAAAGATTTATATATTGAGGAATTAGTGAAATTAGGTTAAACAAAGGGATTACTAAGTCGAGGAAATGCCAAGGGAATTTGGACTTTTTAAATGATTTCAGAAACCACTGAGATAATGAGGTGTAGTCGAAACGAATCGTAATTAGACGAGAATGGGAACAAAGCAACCAAGATTTGAAATATAACAAGGATGCATATCACATTACCATTACCAAGATCATTAGCAAATTACTTAAGAAAAACAAGAAAAAAAAAATTAAAGGAATTAGTAGAAAAATCATGAAAGATGTAACATTTTATTAACTAAATATTAAGGGTAAATTAGTCTTTTAAATGAGAAATCTTCCAAGGTAAGATACATGACTCTAGAATTAGTGGGATAATTAGATAAGATTAGCAAAAAGAAAGAAAAAAAAAAATCTCTTCCATCCTCTTCATCATCTATTCTGCCCAGCAGAACAACAGATCGGTAAAATGGACCTAGAGACTTCATTTCTCAGCCAAATTTAGTGTTCTTTAGCTTTTTGGAAAGCCCATGAGATGCTCTAAAACTTTCATTTAGAAGCCTCCTCCAGAAAACGTAGGTAAGACCTTCGTTTTTGCGATTCTTTCAGCTGAGTGAACAGTAACTTCGAATTTTTTAACTTTGTTTTTATGGTTTCTTTAGTTAATACAAGCTATACTAAGGTTGTTAAAGCTCTACCCAAGGATTATTAAGGATCTTAAAAGCTTCAAGGAGGTATAACTATTCTTGCTTCTTTGTATTTATGGTGAAAATGAATTGGTTAGTAGTTAAGTGATGTTAATGTAAAGTTTATGATGAATATGTGTTATGAATGGTTGGATTTTATATGAGATTTGTGTTGTGAACTAGTAACCATGGCTGGAATGTAGTCCACATGGTGTAGGGTTTGGATTGAGTATGGAATGATGGTTTTGGAGTGGTTAAAATATGGAAAGTATGAAAATACAGCGGTTATAATGTCCGGTTTTCGTTAAACCGGAAAACTGCCCTATTTTTAGCAACTGTGCACACACGGTACCTTACTGTCCAGACCCCTAAGTGACCATGGTAAGGTAGAGCATAGTTCATAGATCGTTTTGATATAAAGTACGTTACTGATGAACGGTTTAGGAGATAAGTCAGTTTTAGTGAAAGACGTTCGCGAACCGAGAAAATGTAACTGTAACAACTTTGAGGCTATAATTACCATACTTAGACATTTTTAAATATTATGAAATTTTGGGATAGTGTAGTAGGGTGGTCAGAGAGTCCCTAGCAGTTGACCTTGCATTAAAATTCGAAATTTATATTTTCTGGGAATTTTTACAGTCAAGTGTGGTTGTTAAGAGAAATGGCGTAAAACACTAAAACTTTGGTTAGTTTAGAAATGGATTAAGTTCTTGAACCTTTTGGAGTATTAGTAATACGTCAAGTATAAATTAAGTGTCAAGTGTATTGTCATATAAGAGTGAAGTGAGCAAGCGACGTAGTATTCTAACGGTGATTCTTTTCGTGTTTATAGAAGTTCCGGGAGAACCACGTACCCTATCTTCAGGATTCAGAGATCGAGGCAAGATTTCTTTATCCTTACTTTGAAAATTATATATCTTCATAGTATAATGATTTCATGGAATATACATGTGTGATCTTATTGTTAAAATATCGTTAATGAATTGTTTTCCCAGTGAAACGGGAATTACAGAGAGATAGATATGATTATGAATATGGATACAGAGATGGCTCTGAATAGAGCGAATATACTTTATGTGGAAAGACATATGGAAGAGAATGGTATCAGTTGTTATCTAGAATTATATGAGTTATAATATTATGATAATAATGATCTTTAAATACCTATGACTAATAAATATTATTTGATGATTACTTAATCTTTAAAGATAGATGAAATAGTTTATGTATGTAAAGGTATATTTGAGTTTTTTAAATATGGATGAGATGTCTAAGTCATAATTAGAGTATTATGATATATGATGATAAATGTGAAAGGAAACGTGAATGGAAGTGTGAACAGAAATGGAAATGGAAATGATAGACGTGCAAAGAATTGTGAAAAGAAATGTGAATGGAAAGGTGAATATGAATGATATTTTATGAATGGAATAAATTGTTTCAAAAAGGGGGATTGCAATAAAACTTGCGTAAGAGGCTGTGTCAGGGCTGTGTGTGACACAGTCCAGCATTCATTATTTTATTACGGCACGAAGATGCCAAGGGAGGATGTTAGCAGGTGGCCTTCCTCCAGGAGGATGTTAGCAGGTGGCCTTCCTCCAGGGATGATATACCAGGTGGGATCATTCCTTCTACCGGTAATAAACAGAGAGCAGGTACGATTAGGCGACTGATCATCGTCCTAACGTATCAGGCGACAGCAGATATCCCCACAGTTTTTAAAAGAAAGAAATGATAAATGGTTTCTGAACGGAATACCGAAAAAGGAATGAGAATGTGGAATTATTTCTTCTGATTAGAAGAGAAACTGATTTTATATTAGTTTTATATAATTGTTGCATAAAAAGGAAATGGAAAGATGATAATGAGAGATTTTATCCAAATGTTATATTATCTTGAGATATTATACTGAAATGATTTATTGATTTTTATATTGTTTTAAAAGAGAAGCTGATATTATATTATTTCTGAAGAGAAACTGATATTATATTGTTGAGAAGGGAAACTGATATTATATTATTTTTGTGTAACTGTGTATAAGGGAAATTGAGAGGTTATATTGAGAGATTATATCGAAATATTATATTGTCTTGAGGAATTAAATGGAGATATATATTAAAGAGTTTATTGAAGTGTTATAATGAAAGGATTATATTGAAAGAATATATGGAGTAAGTAAGAGTAAGTTATTACTTGATGTCTTAATGAAACTTTCCTTTCTATAATTCTCTCCTTAATTTTTATAGTGAGCTTTTCGTTTATATATATATATATATATATATATATATATATATATATATATATATATATGTTTTAACCTTGATACTGGTTTAAAATGGAATCTTGCTGAGCTATTATAGCTCACTCTTGCTATTTATGTATACAGCTAGGTCTCATGCCGATACTCCGTACCACACCCCGCAAGAGGGTAAGGGAAAGACGACCTTCTGAGAGAGTGCTGGCACTGATTCCCGAGGTAGATGATTGCGCCTGGGTACTAGTAGACTTATGTATATTAAGTGTGTAAGTGATGTAATAAACTTTTGGTTGTTGAATTACTTCCTGTAGAAGTAATATTCAGCAACATACTTAGTAAGATTCTGGGTTTGTAATAACTGCTTAACTTTAAACTTTAAATATTGTGAATGTTGTTCCCTGAGCTTATGACTGGTGTGTGTAATGATATTAGTGTGGGGTCATTTGTGAAAAAAAAATTTGTTTGTGTTTATTATGCATTTTATATTCCAGCTGCCAAGAATAAAGTGTTATTAAATGGAAATTGGTCCATGATGGCCCGGATCTTTGACCCCGGATCTGGGGCTGTCACAGTTGGTATCAAAGCTAAGAGTCATAATGCTCAGGAACAAAAGGGATAATAATAACTATATCAGTAATAATATAAATTGTGAACTCACATCGAGTTCAAGAGTGGTATACCGAATGTAGTGTTTATTCTAAGTAGTGATTATAATATTATAGATTATTACGAATAAAGGTTTATGTTTTATTATAGGAAAGAGGAAATGGGTGA
Source organism: Saposhnikovia divaricata (assembly GCA_036435485.1). NCBI lineage: Eukaryota > Viridiplantae > Streptophyta > Magnoliopsida > Apiales > Apiaceae > Saposhnikovia > Saposhnikovia divaricata. Next base: position 57,870,733 of record CM071595.1, on the reverse strand, counting down.
GTCGAGTTATGTTCGTGAGTGGCTAGGGATATATATAAATGTGTTAATCGGTGATGTAATTATTGAATATGGAATAATGTATATTGTACCCTAAAGTTGGGTAAATAATGGAGAATATTGTTATGTACAGAATCATGCCGCCTAAACGCAATACTAGGGCAAATGTAAAGGAAAATGAGGGAGTTTGAGGTAATAGTGTAAGTAGATTGGTGAATAGACATTGATTGTTTGTGGAAATGAAAGGGTGAAACTGAGGTTGGTCGGTAAAGCCAATATATACCTTAAAGACCAAGACAGACTGAGACATTCCGTGATTGACTTAAATGAAAAGGTTATTATGCCAAAAGTGTTAAGTTTATGTAGCACACGGGATCGATATGAGAAAGGGAATACTTGATGTATCGGGAAGTGTACGTTAGATAACCTCGTGAGAAATTATTCATTAAAGGCCAGTATCTTTTCAAAACTTTCTAGTACTCTGGGAATGTGTTTCAAAACTATATTTTATTTATCTTAGTCAAAATATTTCTCTGAGATTATTTCGGAAGATGGTATTTATCATCGTGATTAAAAAAAAAATTTCTTTATACTTCTTATTCCATCTAAGAGGAATAATCCTATATGTATACACAAGGACAATCTGTCTGTGTGATTGAAAGTCGGAGGGGACGCCCTCACTTGCGTGACATACGGGTTCTTCCATCATATTAATTTCTCAAATATTCTTTTGTTCCAAATAAAGGTTATTTAAAACTTTTAATTTTATAAATTATTGGGGACCCTTGCTTGTTTCTGAGTTCGTTTCAATTCAAAGTCTTTTAAATTCTATTAATTGTTTCGAATATAGAAGATTTCATTAATGGATGGAAGCGTTTCAATATAAGAGAGGAAGAAATTTCGTGAGAAGAAATGGGTATATTTGATGATTAGTAAGAGGAAAGATTATGAAGAATATTAAGACATAATTGAGATTTACTATTGAGAGTAAGGTGTATTTTGAGGATAGAGTCAGAATAAGGATAAACAAAGGAAGTGAGGATAATTAATGAAGGATTTCGAGGTGCAATAACCATTAATGGGGAAGGCCAATATTGTGACTAATACCCTAAGTAGCAGAGAGAGATTAAAGATGTTAATTATTCAAAGGATTAATCCAAAAGGTGTGAATGAGTAAAACTCGAGGTAAAGATTTTGATGAGAATAATAAAGGAAAATTACAGAGGTGGAATAGATAATGTTAAATATAATTGATGTGTTTTAATCAGTGTTTAAGTGTTACAGTGAATTATCAGAGTTTAGCTGGAAGCAGTCAGAGTTTAGTGTAAACTCTGACAGGTGGAAGCTCGACAGAGTTTGTCAAACTCTGTCTGGAGGAAGCGTCTACTGGTCAACAGTGATTGAAGATTTATTATGGAAGCGATATCTTTGAAGATTGGATAGCTATCAAAGAGATCGAGTTGACATAGGAGACGTGTGACAATCTGTAATTGATATCATTGTATAGCTGATTATTAGGAATATCAATTAGAGATTGTATCGTAGCTGTATGTTATATAAATACAGTTAGGTTAACCCTAGAAGGGTATCGAACAACGAATTATCTTTATTGTAACCTAGCAGCTCTTTGTGATATTTTACATAACGAAGAGGGTTCGTAATACAAGAAGTTTTTAAGTGCATAAACGCTTTTACTTGTTAAACTCTCATACAAAGTTGATTATTAATTGTGTATTCGGCCTAACAAGTGGTATCAGAGCCAATCTGTTACTTTATTACAGGTTAAGATCCAAACACAAAAATAATCATGGCAGCAATCCCTCCACCAACACCTACTGTTTCTGAAAAGGCTCCTACTACTGTGAGTCGTTATGAACCAATCAGGGTTCCTATTCTCAGGCCATTAGAGTATGCTATGTGGAAGGTCAAGATGACTATGTTTCTGGAGGCTACAGATCCAGAATATCTTGACAGGATTTATGAAGGCCCTCACAATCCTACAAAGCTATCTGTTGCAGTTGCTGGTGAAGAAGCAAATATGGTTCCAAAGGAAAAGAAGGACATGACTCCTGAAGATCTATCATCAATTGCTAAGGATGCAAAAGTTAGGAATTTACTGCATAGTGCTTTAGACAATGTTATGTCTAACAAAGTCATTAACTGCACCACTGCAAAAGAGATATGGGATGCTCTTGAAGTCAGGTGTCAAGGAACTGCGGCTATTAAGAAGAATAAGAGAAACATACTCACACAAGAGTATGAGCATTTTGAGGCTAAACTTGAAGAGACCATGACAGAAACATTTGATAGATTCTGTAAACTGATTAATGATCTGTCATTGGTCAACAAAGAGTATGATCTAGAAGACTCGAATCTCAAGTTTCTTCTTTCTCTACCTGAAAAGTGGGATGTGAAAACAACCACTATTAGAGACAACTATGATCTTGCTGAAACAGAGATTGATGAAATCTATGGATTGCTCAAAACTCATGAATTGGAAATGGAGCAGAGAAACAGGAGATCAAGCAGGAAAGGAAAGTCTGTTGCTCTTAATGTTGAAGAGAAGCCTCAGAAGAAAGAGGCAACAAGAAGGAAAATGAAGGGAAAAGCTTTGGTCATACATTCAGAAAGTGAATCACCAAACTCTGATTATGATTCAAACTCTTCTGAATCATCTGACTCTGAGGATGATGAAGAAGAAATGAGAAAAATGGCTGTGTTGATGGTGAAGACTTTCAAGAAAATGGGCTTCAAGAATTTCAAGAAAGGAAAAAGGTTTTCTAGGGATTCAAATGAAGACAGGAAAAGCTACAGGAAGTCTGATAAGAGAGATTCTAAAGGGAAGAAGGATAAGTCTGAAATTCAATGCTACAAGTGTAAGGAGATGGGTCACTATGCTCCTGAGTGCAAGAAGGGTAAAACTGGAAAGGTACTCTACACTAAAGGCAGAGATTGGGCAGATACTTCAGATTCTGATGAAGAAGTGAACTATGCTCTCATGGCTACTACTGAATCAGAATCCTCTGAAAATCAGGTACCTCTAACTACCTATGCTTATAATATTGATGACATTGCTCAATTAAGAATTTATCTTAAGTCATTGCATATAAGCTATAGGGATCAGACTTTAGAAAATGAGAGGATAAAAGCTGAAAATTCTGAACTTAAGGTAAGAAATAAACTTGTTGAAGAAAAACTTGAAAACATGCAACAAGTTCAGAAAGAGAGAGATGATGCTGTTTGTAAAGAACAGAATTTGCTTCAGAAGTATAAACAACTAGAGTCAGAGTTGAAGGAAGCAAATAATAAAATTAGGACTTGGACTAATTGTGGAAAGGACACTCAACAGATTTTTCAAACAGACACTGTTGGTCTAGGTTATAATGAGGGAGATGAACTTAGATTTCAAAATCAAGTTAAAGTCAGAACTCATTTTTTTCATGGAACCAGTAAATTTTTGTCTGAAAATGAAAAGGAAGCTGTCAAAAGTAAACCAGTAAAAACTAGTGTTAAACAGGTTAATATTGGTTCAATGACAGATAAACAACTCAAACATAAACTGAAGGAGTTAAAATCTGTTGAGAAACAGAAAGTGTCAAACAAGAACAGAAATGGAAAAGTAGGCATCACTTCAGGAAATAAACCAATGCTTGCTAGTTATGCTCCAAGAAAAACATGTCATAACTGTGGTAGTACTAAGCATCTTGCAAATTTCTGCAAGAAAAATAAAAATATAAATTCTTTACCTACAAAGTCTGAGGTAAAGAAGGATTTTGCTAGAACTAAGCCACAGACTTTATGCACACACTGTGGAAGCACTTGGCATTCCATTTATACTTGCAGAGAATATCATGCTATCTATCATAATTACTATGAACTAAAACCCAATCTGAAATGGGTTAAAGTTGATACTGCAAGTGTAAACACTGATACTGTTAGCTCAAACTCTGATAATGTTAATTCCGCTGCAAAAGCTAACAAAGTTAAGAATGCCAAAGGATCCAAGCAAGTCTGGATCCTTAAAACTAATCCTCAGTAATTGTTTGTGATTGCAAGGTAACAGGGAGGCAACCCTAGTCGTGGACAGTGGATGTTCAGGACACATGACTGGAAATAAAGCCCTGCTATCAGAATATGAGGAGAAGGCTGGCCCAAAAGTTTCCTATGGTGATGGCAATGTAGGAAGAACATTGGGATATGGCAATATTAATCTTGGAAATGTCATCATCAACAATGTAGCTCATGTCCCAGGACTCAAGCATGACTTGTTATCTGTGAGTCAAATCTGTGACAAGGGATATCATGTAGATTTTCAACCTGAATATTGTGAAGTTATCAGCAAATCTACAGGAAAGGTTGTTCTAGTTGGTCACAGGCAAAACAACATTTATGAAATCAAGCTTTTGATAGACTCTGTTGGAAAAGCTGTTTGCCTGTCAACAAGAATGACTAGTGAAGAGAGTTGGAAGTGGCACAAGAAACTCTCACATTTGAACTTGAACAACATCAATGAATTGATCAGAAAGGATCTTGTAAGAGGACTCCCAAAGGCTCTGTTAAATGTTGATGGCCTATGTGACTCATGTCAGAAGGCTAAACAAAGGAAGTCATCTTTCAAGAGCAAGACATAATTTTCTATCACTGATCCCTATCATCTTCTGCATGTTGATCTCTTTGGTCCAGTAAATGTCATGTCTATTGCAAGGAAGAAATATGCTTTAGTCATTGTTGATGAATACACTAGATTCACTTGGGTGTATTTTCTAGAAAAGAAGGATGAAACTGCATTAACTCTGATGGAGCATGTGAAGCTTCTGGACAAAGGATCAAGCAACAAAGTCAGAATCATCAGAAGTGATAATGGAACTGAGTTCAGAAATGCAACAATGGAAGAATTCTGCAAGGACAATGGAGTGAAACAAGAATTTTCAGCACCTGGTACACCACAACAAAATGGTGTAGTTGAAAGGAAAAATAGAACCTTAATTGAAGCTGCCAGAACTATGCTTGATGAAGCAAAATTGCCAACTTATTTCTGGGCAGAAGCTGTTCAAACTGCTTGTTTTACTCAAAATGCAGCACTGATCAATAAGCATGGAAAGACACCATATGAGATGGTGAAGAAGAAGAAACCTAACCTGAAATACTTTCATATTTTCGGGTGCAAATGTTTTGTTTTGAAGACTCATCCAGAACAGTTGACCAAGTTTGAGCTAAAGGCAAATGAAGGAATTTTTGTTGGCTATCCACTGTCAACAAAGGCATTCAGAGTTTACAATCTGAGAACTAAAGTGATCATGGAATCTATACATGTTTCTTTTGATGATAAGAAGATAACTGGACTTGAAGACAAAGATGAATATGATCAACTGAACTTTGAGAATGAAGATTTAAACTCTGATGAAGGAAACTCTGATGAAACAATTCTGACAGACTCTGTTGAAACAAACTCTGAACCTCTACTGGTAAACACTGGAGAAACTTCTCAGTCACAACTAAGGGGAGAACCAGTTGAGGGGGAGCATGATCAAGATGAAGACTCAAACACTGATACTGAGTCAACTGAAAAATCTGGATCAAACTCTGAAAATTCAAATTCTGACTCTGGGCAGTCAAGTTCAGGGGGAGTCTCAGAAAACGAAGATAGATCACAATAAAATCAGGAGAGCATGGATCAAGGGGGAGGATCACATGCTGATAGAAGTCATTTACCTTCTGCTAGAAAATGGACTAAATCTCATACACCTGATTTGATAATTGGTGATCCAGATGCAAAAGTAAAGACAAGAAGTGCTACTGCAAGTGAATGTCTGTTTCATGCATTCTTGTCTAAAAATGAACCAAAGAAAGTGGAAGAAGCTCTTCAAGATGCAGACTGGATAACAGCAATGCAGGAAGAGTTGAATGAATTTGAAAGGAATGAAGTTTGGACTCTTGTACCAAGGCCAAAGAACAGATCTATTGTTGGTACTAAATGGGTTTTCAGAAACAAGACTGACAGTGAAGGTGTTATCACAAGGAAAAAGGCTAGACTGGTAGCAAAAGGCTATTCACAGCAGGAAGGAATAGACTATGATGAAACATTTGCTCCAGTTGCAAGATTGGAGGCAATTAGAATTTTTCTAGCATATGCCTCTCGTAAGAAATTCAAAGTGTTCCAGATGGATGTGAAAAGTGCTTTTCTAAATGGAAAGCTTGAAGAGGAAGTGTTTGTTGAACAACCACCAGGATTTGTGGACCCCAAATATCCAGATTATGTCTACAGGCTAGATAAGGCACTATATGGACTTAAGCAGGCACCAAGAGCATGGTATGAGACACTTGCTCAGTTTCTTCTAGAAAGTGGATTCAACAGAGGAACAATTGACAAAACTCTGTTTTATTTCAATCAAGGAAGTGACCTCCTTTTAGTTCAAATTTATGTTGATGACATCATCTTTAGGTCTACTAATGATAAACTCTGTAAGAAGTTTGCCAAGCTCATGCAGTCCAGATATCAAATGAGCATGATGGGAGAGCTTAGTTACTTTCTAGGCCTACAGGTGAAACAAACAGATGATGGAATTTTCATTAATCAAGAAAAATATACCAGAAACTTCTCAAGAAATTTGGTATGCTTGACTATTCATCTGCATCAACTCCCATGGCAACAGCGACTAAATTGGACAAAGACACAGGAGTTTCAGTGGATATGACAAACTACAGGGGCATGATAGGATCTCTCCTATACTTGACAGCTAGTAGGCCTGACATCATGTATGCAACCTGTCTTTGTGCAAGGTTTCAGGCAGATCCTAGAGAGCCACATCTGACAGCTGTGAAAAGAATCTTCAAGTATCTCAAGGGCACCATATCATTAGGTCTTTGGTACCCTAGAGAATCAGATTTCAAGCTACTTGGGTATTCTGATGCAGACTTTGCAGGCTGCAAGGTAGACAGAAAGAGCAATAGTGGAAGTTGTCAATTTCTTGGTGACAGACTTGTTTCCTGGTACAGCAAGAAACAGAAATCAATCTCTACATCTACAGAAGAAGCAGAGTATATTGCAGCTGGTAGCTGTTGTGCACAGATCTTATGGATGAAGAATCAATTGCTGGATTATGGATTGAGGTACAGTAATATCCCTATTTACTGTGATAATCAAAGTGCTATTGCTATGACAGGTAATCCAGTACAGCATTCAATGACCAAGCACATCAGCATAAGGTACCACTTCATCAGAGAACATGTGGAAGAAGGAAATATTGAACTACATTTTGTATCTACAGAACAGCAGCTTGCAGATATCTTCACTAAACCATTGAGTGAAGCTACATTTACAAGACTGGTCAATGAACTAGGAATGGTCTCTGGTTCTGACTAGGAATGTTGGTTAGATTCAAATTTTACTTATGTGGTGTATTACTCATATTTCCTGTTTGGTTAAATGCTAAGTGAACTCTGTTGACTAAACTCTGTTATGCATACTCTGTTAAACTCTGTCAGCATGCCTATATGTAATTCACTGTTAATAAGTTTGATAAACTCTGTGAACTCTGAGTTGATTTTTGTCTGAATGAAAACACCAATGAAGAAATATGTATGAAGCATGATTCTCAGCAATTAATCATGAATCTTTCTGAGTTATTGTGATCTAATCTTAGATTGTGCAGAAAGTTAACACAAGCATGATACTGGCTCATATTTATAGCATCTCTTAGTTTATTTTGTCCTAAACTCTGAGTCTATAAATACTGTGTGCATTACCTTACAAGAAAAACTATTGATGTTGATGAACTCTAAACTATGATAGTTATACTCTGGTAGAATAAAAAGCTTACTGCAATACCCCAAAGAAAATGTATATAGGTTGTTATACTCCTTTGAGATTATGTTGGATACTAGGATGACCCAGGAACCTATTGGTATATAATATGTGCTAAAATTCTCTGATTTTTGGTGACTAGTTAAATACTAGGATGACCCAGGAACTTATCAAAATGATAAGGGCTAAAATTTTTGAATTTTTGGTGACTGGTTCCAACCTCTGATTATTGGAATGAAAAAAAAATAAAAAAATAAAAAATAAAAAAAAATAAAAATAAAAAAATAAAAATGAAAAAAAAAATGTATATAGAGGGGGTATAAAATAAAAGTCAATGTATATAGTTATGAGTACTTCAGAGTTTAGATTTCATCATACAGTCAGTGTTTACTATAACAGGTTGTGCATCCAGTGTTTATTGATTTACTTTATGGATTTTATAAAAAATTAGATGCTCTAAAAATTGATTTAGTAAACTCTGCTTCACACACACATATACACAACTGTGCAATTTATGAAAGGGTTTCGGTGATAAAGTTGGAGAATTAACAAACGCTGTTGATTCGTGATTTGTACTCTAAGGTAAATTTTCACTTGGACAATTTGAAAAATCTTGGAGTAAATAGGAATTTTGACAACTGTTAATCAGTGGATTGTTGATGAATATGTTCTTTATATGATTACTTTAATTAGTTTTCATATTCTCTTCTTGATTTATTTTCTTGAAGAACAGTTCATAAAACATAAATAAAAGTTGCAGAACACAATGAATAAGATTAGAGAAACATAATTTTTCATTGATAATAAGAAAGAGATTACAAGCAAATATTACATCTTTTTGTTCTCTCTATCTGCTAATCTATTCAACAGGAAAATAAAAGGTCAGTCCAAACCACTCCATTGTTAGCAAAAATTCCTAGATCCCATCTTTGCCACTTTATTTGGGTGGAAGTTGAAGGGATAAGGTTATTTTTGCTGACATATTCATTAACAATGGTTGGTGGTGTTGGTGTTGGATGAGGATGCCTTCGAGGAGAGCCATGCCAATGTTGCTTGGAGGGCAGCATCGATGTCGATCACCCTTGCAGGTTTCTCTTTCTCGATCTCTTCCAGACCGGCATCCATTTGCAGCCACAGCGTTTCAAGCTGCCTTTCCCACTCAAACGCTTCAAATTCTTCACGCCTATAGCTGAAGATGTCCCTATTCTCGACAAGATGAAGGTTCTTTTCTTTGATGGTAAGGTTGGCCATTGTTTTTCAGAGTATTTGGTTTGAAGGGTTTGTGATTTTACAGGGGAGACTGAAAGGTTAAAGGTTTAATGAACTAATCTGAGCAAGTCTCTAGGCCTTAAATAGAGATGGGTAAGAACGAAGTTCTTAAACGCTTCGTATTCTGGTTATTAAAGCCAACAGGTAAACGCTTCAAATTCTGGTTTTACTTGGGTCCAGATATTTTAAAAGAGTATTATTTGATTTTTGTTTAAATCAAATATTTTAATGTTTTAATTTTCAACATACTCTTCTTAAAAATAAGCGCACGTGACCCACTCGCCCATTAATGTGTCCCACTTACCTATTATCGTGTCCCACTACACATTAATCAAGGAACTGATTGAGTGTTTGTTACATAAAAGATTGGGTTTTTAATTACTTTAATCACTTTTGTGTCCAAACGATTGTGTATTATTCTTACATCTCACAGTTCTCTTATTTTTCACTTGGGCATTCACGCAAACACCTTTTCTACATACATTTCTCTTGGAAATTCTTGCAAATTTCTTAACTCCATGGCTTCTAAAGCATTCACTGCTCTTGGTTTACGGTTTGTTCCTAACAACTATGAAGCTCCACTCTATCATGAACGCGTTCCAGAACTGTTTCATCTAATGCAGAACTTCTTGAGGGATTCAGAGATTGGACAAGCTCTGGTTGGACCTGAAACTCTCTCTACGTCTCAAATTGCTACATTTTGGCAGAATTCAGTTTATGTGGATGGAGGAGAGAATGGAACTCCTAACATTATCTTCACTTATGAAGATCAAGATTATGTGATTACTCCACAGACTGTAAGAGATACAATGGGGTTTGAAACACATACTTCTTATACTCTGGTTAATGAAACTTATTTGAGAGAGATGTTACAAGAGATAGGTTACATGGAATCTCTTGACAAGCTTGGCGGTATAAAGAGACCAAATCTAAGAAAGGAATGGAACTTTTTCTTTGATTGCATCACAAGGACGTTCCAGAAGAAAGTCACCAACTGGGATGCCATTCCAATAGACAGTCTCCAAATCGGGTATTCTCTACTCTATGGTACTAATTTTGATTTTGGTCGACATGTTCTGATGAGCTTAGGTGATAAACTGTCAGAATCTACTACTGTTTATTATGCTCGTTTTTGTCAAATGCTGTTCAATGCTTGTGTACCTGGTCTCGAAATTGATGATACTGATGAAATTGATCCTTTTAGAGTCAATAAGAGAATATTCTCTGATATGACTAACAAGGATGTTGGTAAAGCAAATCTCCCTGCTTTTGTCATGCCACTTGCTCTGCAAAATTTTCTCAATCAACCACAAGAACCACAACAACCTGAACCACAACAAGATCAACAAGAACCACAACAACAACCACAACAACAACCTGAACCACACCTTGAACCTGAGCCTGAACCGTTAAACATTGATCGTACTCAAAAACCAAACACTGAATCACCTGCTCACTCAGCACCTACAAAACAACCTTCACCCACTCCACAAACAAACTCTGAATCGTCACAATCTCCATCAGAATCACAGTCAGCACAAAGAGTTAAGAAGGCAGTACTGAACAACATGCAAGTGTTAAGCAGGTGAAAGAGACACAAAGAAAATCAAAGCAGACATCTTCTGAAGCTGTTTATACTAGAAGAGTGAAAAGAATAAAAATTCGGGCAAAAATACCTAAGTCACCATCTAGTGAAGAGGATTCAGATAATGTACCTCTAGCAAAACGAAGAAAACTGATATTCTCTGATTCTGTGGATGAAGATATTGATGCTCCAGAGGTTGTTTCACAGCAAACACCTCCTATTGAGGTTGAGAAAGATGCAATACCTGCAGAGGCTGAAATACCTGCAGAGGATGAAATGCCTGCAGAGGACAAAATGCCTGCAGAAGAGGATGCTAGAGATGGTCTTTCTCCGATAAATGATATTCTTGATTCATTTATGCCATTCTCTGATCCTATCTCTGATATTGGTGTAGCTGATCAACCTACGGTTGGTCTTTCTGAAGCTGTGGCATCCCATACTGAGTTAATATCTGATGCTCACCAAACTGTTGAAGGAAGAGAAGAAATTGATCAGGCAACCAAGGTCACTTCTCAGTCTATGCCTGTTGCTGAACCTGAGCAACATGGAGAAAATCTTGACAAGCCTACAGAAGAAATTGCTAAAATTATGGCTGAAGATGAACCTGCTAAAGCTACAAGTGTTGAAACTGGAGGTGAAAGTAGTGCAAACTCTGATGCTGCACCAGTACAAACAGACAATAAACATACACCTTTCACTCAACCTTGTACTTCTCATGAAGTTGAGAGAGCACAATTTGCAAAGAATGCTGCTGAATGGTATAAAGAGGATTGTATTTTTCCACGAGGACGAGCAGCTGATTTTGTTAAGCAAAATGCTGATACTATCTCCAATCCAGAGATTCTTTCTTGCTTGAAAGTAACTGTAGTTCAAGTAAAAACTCTGGATAGAAGATTTGATGATACTACATTGGCAATCACTGCTTTGCGAAATGAGGTTGTAGCTAGAGAGATGAAAATGGAAAGAGATTCAAAACTAGTGACTACAAAATTCTCTAAAGCTCAAGACAATCTCTTTGCCAAGCTGAGTAAAGTTGAAGAGAATCAGTCTGACTTATCTGCTAAAATTGATTCTATTGCTACTTCCCTGGAGTTAATTACATCTATTCTTATGCCTGATGATGTCAAAAAGGGGGAGAGAGTTGTCAGAAGGGATAGTGCTGGAGATGAAGGGGCGAGTAGTAAAGGAAAGAACAAGGCTGAAGAGGCTCAAACTCTGAGAACTAGCAAGTCATCAAAATCACAGTCTGTTGGGAGAAATACTGATACTCAAGGTACTTCAAAGTCCAAGAGTTTGCTGTTACCTTCTAATCCACAAACTGATGAAGAATTGGCTGCTAAGCTGTTTATTGAAGAGAATGAGGAAGGAGTTACGATTGAGGACATTGAAGCTGAAGAAAAGAGTTTACAAGAAGAACATCTCAAAGCTTTAAAGTCTGGTAAGGTACAAAGAGGAAAAGCTCCTAGACCTGTTGTTAAAGGTGTTGTGATCAAAGAAAGGGCTGATGTTAGTCAAAGATCTCGGTTTTCAAAGGAAGCAATTGCAGCAGAGGCTAAACTCAAGCTAAAAGGCATTAAAGGAGAAAGTTCACAGAAGAAATTTACAACTTCTGTTGTATCACAAGCAATGATCACACCTTTACATTCTTCTCAGTTGAAATCGGTTTTTGGGAAAGGAACAATTCATGATCCAAATGTATTATCTGGAGTCTCTATGAATGTTTCTGATGGAAAAGCTTTATCTGGCAAAGTTGGTAATAATAAGGGTGGACTAGGTTCACACAGAGACAAAAGGCAATATACTGGTCCTAGAGATCCTTCTTCACTGGCTGTTCCAGGTCGTGGTGTTCCTCAAGAGAGTTTGGACAGACTGGAATCAGTACAGTTAGTTCATCAGAAGAGTTTAAACAAGGATTTTCTTTTGTACTTCATGGCTGATGGGACAGTATTTAAAGTTGGTGAGGATGATATTGGCTTGAAATGTTGGGAAGAACTAGAGTATGTTCTATATCTTCTCAAGGTGAATAGTCAAAGGACTCAATCAGTTGCTAATGTGCTCAGACAGAGAATGACTCAGAATCTGGCAATCAGAGGAGAGAAATATAATAGCAGATATGTTCCTAAATACAGGGATTACAAAGGAAATCTCATTGAAATGAAGAAAGGTACTGCAAAGTTAAAGACTGATTTAGGAGTTACAGTACTTGACTTCAATTCACAGTCAGAAAAAGTCAAGTTTATCAGACTTTGAAATGAGATGAGAAGGAACAAAATCCATGATCTTAGGGCTGCTATTTATCAGACAGATGAGAGTGATCCTCAGCTCAGAGAAATTAAAGAAGCTATGAAGATTGAGCTTGAAAATGCAGAAAGAAGATTGCTGATAGATTATCTCAGAGCTATGCCAGATCTTGAAATGATAAGAGATTAAGGTCTGTAAGGATTTTCTTATTCTCTGAAGTTTTTGTTAAGTAGAAGCTTAAACTCTGAATTTGTGTAAACACTGTATTTGTTTATTTGTTTTGACATCATCAATTATCGTCATTAACTTGTGCATTTTTGCGAATGAACAAGTTGGGGGAGATTGTTAAATATAATTGATGTGTTTTAATCAGTGTTTAAGTGTTACAGTGAATTATCAGAGTTTAGCTGGAAGCAGTCAGAGTTTAGTGTAAACTCTGACAGGTGGAAGCTCGACAGAGTTTGTCAAACTCTGTCTGGAGGAAGCGTTTACTGGTCAACAGTGATTGAAGATTTATTATGGAAGCGATATCTTTGAAGATTGGATAGCTATCAAAGAGATCGAGTTGACATAGGAGACGTGTGACAATCTGTAATTGATATCATTGTATAGCTGATTATTAGGAATATCAATTAGAGATTGTATCGTAGCTGTATGTTATATAAATACAGTTAGGTTAACCCTAGAAGGGTATCGAACAACGAATTATCTTTATTGTAACCTAGCAGCTCTTTGTGATATTTTACATCACGAAGAGGGTTCGTAATACAAGAAGTTTTTAAGTGCATAAACGCTTTTACTTGTTAAACTCTCATACAAAGTTGATTATTAATTGTGTATTCGGCCTAACAGATAGTATATCATGAAGGAACTAAGGTGGAGCAGCAAGATGTAAAGAGCGTATAGTGAACAATAGACATATGGGATAAGGTATCCGGAGGAAATTGTAGGTATGCTCTAATTTAATCTCTTAAGTATAAATATTTGGTTAGGGATTGACTAGGTCAATGAATGGTGTAAATGGCCTGATTATATAAATAAGAATAATCTATCTGATCCGAAAGTAGGATATGCCGATCTAAGGAAAGAGAGAGTAAGAATATTTTGGGGAAAAGCACAAGTCTGTTTAGGTACGAACAGGGAATATATATTATAGTTAATATTTTCTTACGATTATTTCAAGGAATAGTCTTTAAGTCAAATTTCTGGAAGATTTTACGGAGATGGAATATAGTAAGATTGGAATATTAATATTTTATGTCATGATAGAGGTCAAGGTATAGACAAACCATAAGTGAGATACACTACCATTCAAGAAAGGCCAATGTGGTGGCCGATACCCTTATTTGGAGGAAAAAGGAGAGATAAGATAATATAGAATGACCGAAAATAAGAGGAGAATTGTAAGGAAAAGTTAGGAAAGTACTACTATTGATAAGCTAAATGACATGTTGATGAATGACAAGCAGGTTGATGATGGTGTATTTCTGCGCAAACAAGATAAAGGTATTATGAAAGTATTAGAGGATACATGAAGTGGTGTAGGAGTTCGAAAGTGCTAGATGAGAAGGGTATTCATGGATATTTTCAACATGATTCCGGGACGGAATCCTTTTAAGGGAGGAAGGATGTAATAACCCTAACTTTAGAAAGGCTACAGTGTTTAAGTGAATAGTGATTTTTGGGAAATTAGGAAAATGGTGTGTAGGTACTCTATATTGGAAATAGAAAATAAGTAAACAGAAACCATATTAGTGTTGTACTAAGAAAATAAGTGACTCGAAATGACGATGGATTTTAGAAATTCCTGAAAATGGACTTTTGAGGATTTTAAGTTCGAACGAGCTTCTATTTGTTGGATACTAAGGAGCATAGGATTATGAAAAGATTTATATATTGAGGAATTAGTGAAATTAGGTTAAACCAAGGGATTACTAAGTCGAGGAAATGCCAAGGGAATTTGGACTTTTTAAATGATTTCAGAAACCACTGAGATAATGAGGTGTAGTCGAAACGAATCGTAATTAGACGAGAATGGGAACAAAGCAACCAAGATTTGAAATATAACAAGGATGCATATCACATTACCATTACCAAGATCATTAGCAAATTACTTAAGAAAAACAAGAAAAAAAAATTAAAGGAATTAGTAGAAAAATCATGAAAGATGTAACATTTTATTAATTAAATATTAAGGGTAAATTAGTCTTTTAAATGAGAAATCTTCCAAGGTAAGATACATGACTCTAGAATTAGTGGGATAATTAGATAAGATTAGCAAAAAGAAAGAAAAAAAAAAATCTCTTCCATCCTCTTCATCATCTATTCTGCCCAGCAGAACAACAGATCGGTAAAATGGACCTAGAGACTTCATTTCTCAGCCAAATTTAGTGTTCTTTAGCTTTTTGGAAAGCCCATGAGATGCTCTAAAACTTTCATTTAGAAGCCTCCTCCAGAAAACGTAGGTAAGACCTTCGTTTTTGCGATTCTTTCAGCTGAGTGAACAGTAACTTCGAATTTTTTAACTTTGTTTTTATGGTTTCTTTAGTTAATACAAGCTATACTAAGGTTGTTAAAGGTGTGCCCAAGGATTATTAAGGATCTTAAAAGCTTCAAGGAGGTATAACTATTCTTGCTTCTTTGTATTTATGGTGAAAATGAATTGGTTAGTAGTTAAGTGATGTTAATGTAAAGTTTATGATGAATATGTGTTATGAATGGTTGGATTTGATATGAGATTTGTGTTGTGAACTAGTAACCATGGCTGGAATGTAGTCCACATGGTGTAGGGTTTGGATTGAGTATGGAATGATGGTTTTGGAGTGGTTAAAATATGGAAAGTATGAAAATACAGCGGTTATAATGTCCGATTTTCTTTAAACCGGAAAACTGCCCTGTTTTTAGCAACTGTGCACACACGGTACCTTACTGTCCAGACCCCTAAGTGACCATGGTAAGGTAGAGCATAGTTCATAGATCGTTTTGATATAAAGTACGTTAAAAACTGATGAACGGTTTAGGAGATAAGTCAGTTTTAGTGAAAGACGTTCGCGAACCGAGAAAATGTAACTGTAACAACTTTGAGGCTATAATTACCATACTTAGACATTTTTAAATATTATGAAATTTTGGGATAGTGTATTAGGGTGGTCAGAGAGTCCCTATCAGTTGACCTTGCATTAAAATTCGAAATTTATATTTTCTGGGAATTTTTACAGTCAAGTGTGGTTGTTAAGAGAAATGGCGTAAAACACTGAAACTTTGGTTAGTTTAGAAATGGATCAAGTTCTTGAACCTTTTGGAGTATTAGTAATACGTCAAGTATATATTAAGTGTCAAGTGTATTGTCATATAAGAGTGAAGTGAGCAAGCGACGTAGTATTCTAACGGTGATTCTTTTCGTGTTTATAGAAGTTCCGGGAGAACCACGTACCCTATCTTCAGGATTCAGAGATCGAGGCAAGATTTCTTTATCCTTACTTTGAAAATTATATATCTTCATAGTATAATGATTTCATGGAATATACATGTGTGATCTTATTGTTAATATATCGTTAATGAATTGTTTTCCCAGTGAAACGGGAATTACAGAGAGATAGATATGATTATGAATATGGATACAGAGATGGCTCTGAATGGAGCGAATATACTTTATGTGGAAAGACATATGGAAGAGAATGGTATCAGTTGTTATCTAGAATTATATGAGTTATAATATTATGATAATAATGATCTTTAAATACCTATGACTAATAAATATTATTTGATGATTACTTAATCTTTAAAGATAGATGAAATAGTTTATGTATGTAAAGGTATATTTGAGTTTTTTAAATATGGATGAGATGTCTAAGTCATAATTAGAGTATTATGATATATGATGATAAATGTGAAAGGAAACGTGAATGGAAGTGTGAACAGAAATGGAAATGGAAATGATAGACGTGCAAAGAATTGTGAAAAGAAATGTGAATGGAAAGGTGAATATGAATGATATTTTATGAATGGAATAAATTGTTTCAAAAAGGGGGATTGCAATAAAACTTGCGTAAGAGGCTGTGTCAGGGCTGTGTGTGACACAGTCCAGCATTCATTATTTTATTACGGCACGAAGATGCCAAGGGAGGATGTTAGCAGGTGGCCTTCCTCCAGGAGGATGTTAGCAGGTGGCCTTCCTCCAGGGATGATATACCAGGTGGGATCATTCCTTCTACCGGTAGTAAACAGAGAGCAGGTACGATTAGGCGACTGATCATCGTCCTAACGTATCAGGCGACAGCAGATATCCCCACAGTTTTTAAAAGAAAGAAATGATAAATGGTTTCTGAACGGAATACCGAAAAAGGAATGAGAATGTGGAATTATTTCTTCTGATTAGAAGAGAAACTGATTTTATATTAGTTTTATATAATTGTTGCAAAAAAAGGAAATGGAAAGATGATAATGAGAGATTTTATCCAAATGTTATATTATCTTGAGATATTATACTGAAATGATTTATTGATTTTTATATTGTTTTAAAAGAGAAGCTGATATTATATTATTTCTGAAGAGAAACTGATATTATATTGTTGAGAAGGGAAACTGATATTATATTATTTTTGTGTAACTGTGTATAAGGGAAATTGAGAGGTTATATTGAGAGATTATATCGAAATATTATATTGTCTTGAGGAATTAAATGGAGATATATATAAAAGAGTTTATTGAAGTGTTATAATGAAAGGATTATATTGAAAGAATATATGGAGTAAGTAAAAGTAAGTTATTACTTGATGTCTTAATGAAACTTTCCTTTCTATAATTCTTTCCATAATTTTTATATTGAGCTTTTCGTTTATATATATATATATATATATATATATATATATATATATATATATATATATATATATATATATATATATATATATATGTGTGTGTGTGTGTTTTAACCTTGATACTGGTTTAAAATGGAATCTTGCTGAGCTATTATAGCTCACTCTTGCTATTTATGTATATACAACTAGGTCTCATGCCGATACTCCGTACCACACCCCGCAAGAGGGTAAGGGAAAGACGACCTTCTGAGAGAGTGCTGGCACTGATTCCCGAGGTAGATGATTGCGCCTGGGTACTAGTAGACTTATGTATATTAAGTGTGTAAGTGATGTAATAAACTTTTGGTTGTTGAATTACTTCCTGTAGAAGTAATATTCAGCAACATACTTAGTAAGATTTTGGGTTTGTAATAACTGCTTAACTTTAAACTTTAAATATTGTGAATGTTGTTCCCTGAGCTTATGACTGGTGTGTGTAATGATATTAGTGTGGGGTCATTTGTGAAAAAAAAATTTGTTTGAGTTTATTATGCATTTTATATTCCAGCTGCCAAGAATAAAGTGTTATTAAATGGAAATTGGTCCGTGATGGCCCGGATCTTTGACCCCGGATCTGGGGCTGTCACAGTTAGCTTGCACTGCAAGCCTAGCCAAAACAGGTGAAGAGGAATCTATACAATCCTTATTAGAAAGCATAGTTTCTATAGAACTAATCCCAGTATCACCAGTACTACGATCGGTTTCCATATACTCCTTTTCCTTTCTTCAATATTAAGCCCAATAAGCTCCTCTTCTGTAGGCCCATTTGTTTTAAAATATCCCACTGAAACATTTGAATTCTCAAGTCCACTTTGTGCGCCCAAGTTTGTTGCATTTGAAATTACTATACCCCTTGAACTATTCCTAAAATAACTCTATTTTCCTTTTCTCCCCTCCTGACAAACCGTAGGTTGGTTATAGTAATTATCCTACCCAAAATTTTCACCCCAATCCCCGTCTTTCTCATCTCTCAGCCATTTGCTTCTCTCTTGCCCCCCCCCCCCCCGCCCTACGTGGTGGTGCTCGGAGCCAGCCACCCCACTCCCTCGACACCTCCTGGCCACCTCCCATATTCTTCTTGCAGAATCTATCCGTGTGGGTGAGCATACCACATGTGAAACAAAAATCACCCAGCCTCTCATACTTGCACTGAACTATACATTCTGACCCATCTCTTTTACATATTTTCTTCTTACGTTTTTAAGGCTTCCTGACATCAACCTGTATTCTTAGTCTCATGCTCTCACGCCAGATGCTTGTATAATTATTTGGATCATATGCCAAGAATTTGCCAAAGAAATTCCCAAGCTGTCTACCAACAGCCTTCGTCATGAATCCAGTAGGAAGGCCATGGATCTGGATCCAAAAACTCAAATCATACAACGGCACTTTCAAAGGATCTTCACCTTTTGGAATAGTACTAATAACCAGCATGCAGCTGTCGAACGCCCATGGACCCCCATTAATAACCCACTGCATATCATCGACATGGTAGAACTGAAAAAGAAATGTCACATCCATCAGATCTTTGATATTGATGCCCCGCAGGTCTCCATACATCCGCAAGCTTAGTCTTCATTGCACGAGAAATAAGATTTTTCTCCGTCAAAAAACGCCCTACCAAGCAAAGATCAACTTATCAGACTCATCCTCTACCCCAGCATCAAAGACAAGTTCCTCATTTTCCTCATCATCTATTGTTATCTCCGCCAATCTTTCGTTGATACTAGACATCTCAGCCATAACAATAAAAACCACTCTCACAACTTTGTTAAAAGAAAGAGAGAAAAACACAAACTCTCACTTACATGGAGAGAAAAACCGGAATCCTATCACAAGCCGTCTCTTTTTCTTTTTCTTTTTTCTTTATAGTTTATTATTAGACGTTTTATATCATTTTTAGAATATAATTTCCTTTTTAATGTGATCTAATCTTGATCGTCTATTTTTAATCCTACAGATCATATGATTTTGGTAGTACAGTGACCAGACCAAAAATTTAGATAAGATCCCTCTTATGCTTATTATATATAAGGATATAATATCAATTTTTTATTTTCTCTGATTAATTATATGTATAAATATAAAATGTGCATATCATTTATATTTGTTATAGTTTATAAATTATTTATAATATAACAATTTAAAATTATATAGGCAATTTTTAAAGATATTAACTATTAAAGTGATTTTTGAGTAATGTTGTCGAAATTGACATTAAAGAATTGAAAATTTTACTAAAAAATTATCAAAAATTAACAACCTTACTAAATATTCTCTTGACAATCTTATATCTTCAACATATTAATAACCAAAAATATCTTGCCAGATCAATTTTAATAACCACTTAGCAAGTCTATACTCTAATACTCCGCACTATCGTGATAGTGTTATATATATATGAGTAGCATTCCAGAAATAATTATCTAAAATAGAAAATCGTGGAGAGTTATCTAACTTTTTCTAATTCTGTAGTAGAACCAATTGGTTTAAAAAAATTTCAATTTTTTTTTTTTCCAAAGAAAATCGCGTCGTCATTGTTGACGTGGCACTACAACATCATCTATCATGTCATTACTGCTGATGGCAGTACCATCTACCACGCCATCACTGCTAGCGTGACAGTACCATATCACTGTTGACGTGGTAATGCCACATCATCAATGACATCATCATTGTGCATGGCACTTCCACGTCAGTATAGTAGCAATGACGTGGCAGTGACATCGACAGTGACACGTTAGCAACAATGTTACATCATCATTTGTTTCTATCAAAAAATTAGAAAATTGATCTTTTTTTTATAAAACCAAAAAAAATTGATCTTTTTTTATAGAACAATAAAATTAGAACTTCAATTTTACTGTCAAATCAAAAATTAGTGATTCTCTATAATTCTTCGTATAAGATGATTTTATATAGAATGATGGCCTATGTATGTATTCATTGACTTTCTTCAATTTTACAGTGCATTATGCCACCTGCGAGGACGAGGAGAGGCCCAGAATTATTTTTTTATTTTTTATTTTGCTATGTGGGCCTTGAATTATTGACAACTGTCTAGTTTTGTGCAAATTGATGGTGCATCAAGTATAAATATATGGTCTTCACTAATCACTACTCGGGACTGTAAGAGCATCTCCAATAGGGGTTGTCAAGAGGTTGCCAAGTCCTATGTGGCATGGCACCCTTGGTTACCCACCTATTGGAGGATCAATGTTGCTATCAAGTTGCCAAAAGTTGGCAACTTCCCCATTTAGTTAAAACACATACAACTTCCCAAAAATATATTTAACTTTACCCCTTTTTTATATCTCCCACATTTTATTATCTCTTTAAATGTTTTTTTCTTTTTTTTTCTAAATATCTCACATATCTAATATCATTAATGCACATGAGAAGAAAAGAAAAAAATATAATTTTTTTTGCACTATTTTCATTTAATCAAATGATATTGATGTAAACATAATATTATTTTATTTTTAAAAATTTAAATTATTTGATATTTGATATTAATGTAATGTCAAAAAAAGGAAAAAAAAAATCATTACGGGAGGGAATTAAGTATTTTAAATATCCAAATTTTCAATTTTATTTAGAATATATAAATATAATATGTGTTTATAAGATAATATAAAATTGATGTATGGGACCACATTGGCAACTTTTAAAGTTGCCTACTATTGGAGTAGATTTGTAACAGAAGTTGCCAACAATGAGATGGAGGAGAGAAGAAATAAAAAAGTAATATATGTGATGATGTGTTCGAAGTTGGCAACTATGTTGGCAACTTCTATTGGAGATGCCCTAAGAGCATCTCCAATAGGGGTTGCCAAGTCCTATGTGGCATGGCATCCTTGGTTGCCCACCTATTGGAGGATCAATGTTGCCAACCAAAGTTGCCAAAAGTTGACAACTTCCCCATTTAGTTAAAACACATACAACTCCCCAAAAGTGTATTTAACTTTATCCTTTTTTATATATCCCACATTTTATTATCTCTTTAAATGTTTTTTTCTTTTTTTTCTAAATATCTCACATATCTAATATCATTAATGCACATGAGAAGAAAAGAAAAAAATATAATTTTCTTTACACTATTTTCATTTAATCAAATGATATTGATGTAAAGATAATATTATTTTATATTTAAAAATTTAAATCATTTGATATTTTATATTAATGTAATGTCAGAAAAAGGAAAAAATTTCATTACGGGAGGGAATTAAGTATTTTAAATATCCAATTTTTCAATTTTATTTAGAATATATAAATATAATATGTGTTTATAAGATAATATAAAATTGATGTATGGGACCACATTGGCAACTTTTAAAGTTGTCAACTATTGAAGTAGATTTGTAACAAAAGTTGCCAACAATGAGATGGAGGAGAGAAGAAATAAAAAAATAATATATGTCATGATGTGTTGAAAGTTGACAACTTCTATTGGAGATGCCCTATGGTCTTCAGATCAGACATGATGCGCCATGCAGTCATGTGATAACTTCTTTGTTTGACCATCCTTATCCGAAGTTTGAACGGACACGTATTACCTGGCACGCCACGTGGCATTATGCATGTAATGGTTTCTTACTTGGTGGTTCTTGGACTATTCATTCAATTCTTCTTAGTTTTTAACAATTCAATCAGACTCTTCAATTTACCATGTCTATGAAGTTGCACGCACGCCCTTCTATTTCTCAGTAAAACTGTTATTGAGTTCACTGTCATGCATCTACCTCTATCTCTTCCGGGGCCAAAGTATTCAAGATGAAAAATATGAAAATTTAACATGAATATGATCAGACAAAATAGGACCATGATTAGAGATTTAGAGGACATTACAAGTTTTGGTTCATATTTCCTTGGTCGATTGGTTCCTTTTTTTCTTCTAAAAGTATTGGTCATACGAGTAGACAAAATTTAAGTTGTGATCCTATGTAATCAAAATTTATATATTAGTATTTGAAAGAATCCATAGGCTTTTGTTATCCATAGGTTTTCATAGCAAAAATACTCTTTATGATAATTTTAAAGGTTAAATTCTCTAGTTTCGTCCAAGGCAATATAATCCGGATATCATCTAGTTAATTTGTGTATTACCATTCATCCGATTACAAGCTCTTCATGAGCTCATGTTCTGACATGAGGTGTGAAACCTCTTTTGCATGCCAAATTTCATATATATTTTAATATTCTCTCGTGATTTAGACAGCCTTTGCCAATATAATATTTACTCGCAAATAGTGAAATATGTATTATTTTTAGAAATATTATAATTATTTTTACTTTTAATTTTAATAGTCTAATTTTTATTTTTGATTTACAAGTAATATTTAAATTTTAAATTTTATGTGTATATCATGTCATTCCACGAGTAAAAGTTAAATAAATATAAAATTGAAGTAAATTATTTCATTAATCATTTAAATTTAAAAAAATTCACACTTTTAACATCCTTAAAACATTTAAAATTATCATCATTGAAATATTTTAGAAAAACAATGCTAAATTAAAAAAAAAATTGAAAGAATATTTTTTATAATATCATTATACTATTAATTTTTACAAAAATTATGATTTCTTTTAATATGTTATTCCAATATTTTAAAATTTGATTAAAAATAGAATGATATGACATATACAAATTTAAAATATAAAATACCATTCATGAATCAAAAATATAAAGTAACACCATTTTAAAAATTCAAAAAGTCATTGAGAATTCATTTTATTTTTATACAATCCTGAAATTTAGACCATCTATGTCAATCTAATTGTTTGCAAACTGTTGATGATCAAC
Organism: Saposhnikovia divaricata; assembly: GCA_036435485.1. Taxonomy (NCBI): domain Eukaryota; kingdom Viridiplantae; phylum Streptophyta; class Magnoliopsida; order Apiales; family Apiaceae; genus Saposhnikovia; species Saposhnikovia divaricata. Next base: position 57,847,172 of record CM071595.1, on the reverse strand, counting down.
GTACTTAAAAATATTCATACAATATTTTTATGTTATAAAAATTCAATAGGTATAATAAGAAACTATACACTCAATAAAAAAAATATTTTGGATAAATATTTTAGAATGCTGCTTTTCTGAACAACACGCTGAAATAAATTTATTCCACAAATTAAACAAATGTACATACATATGTAGAAAATGTTTGATATGTATGAACCAATTTTTTCAACTTAGACAAAACATTATATGTATCAACCGAAACTAACTCAAAAAATTTTCAAAGCCTTTTGATAAGTGGATTTATATCCACTTGGATTGTTCAATTCGGCTTAAATTAATTGTTTTGGACTCAAATTTATTGTAGTTTTGATTTTGCTTAGTTGTGCAGAATTACGAGAATTTTGACTAAGGTGGATGCTTCTATAATTTTTGGGGGAATTAATTGATTAAAATTCGAATTTCTGAGAAGGGTTGCGCAGTCTACACTGTTGTAGCCATATCTTGAGTTCTAGAAGTCCGTTTGAGACCCGTAAGCAGTCCACGCGAAGATAACGAGATTCTCTATCATTCTAAGGTGGTCCAGAGGTCCAATTACGTTTGGAACGTTCCAGAAAATCTGAAGAAAAGTCAGCCACGAATTTTCCTTAAAAACAGAATCAATTTAGGAAACGTATCTTGCAGAAATTCTATTATAATTCTGTTTTTGTATTTTCTTGCTGGGGAAGACTTTTAGAGCCTATTTAAACACATCATACCATTGTAATAGGGAGAGATATATTATTAGTTATTATTATTGTAACATAGCTTAGATCTGCAAGGGAGAAAGGGAGAGAAGGATTCAACGCTCGTGACAAGCAACAGATCTAGATCTACTTCATCTTTTGTGTTATTCTGGATTCTAGATTTGTTTTCTTAACTCTTTGTTTATTAATATAATAACATCTTTTATTCATATCTTGTTTTATATCATGATTTCATCAAATCCCATGACGATGAATAGTTCAATTATGGGCTAATCGTTGTCATGTGATTCTAACGAATTTATTTATGGAACTTAGTATCTTGATGCTGTAAAGATCTGTGTGTGATGTGAAATTGATATCCTCGTATGGTTAATCTTAATGCTTTTAGATGCGTAGCTAACATCTAAATTGAATTGTTAATCTCTTGTGAAGTGAAAGTGGATCTTGAGATTTAGAACTTGCCATGCTAGCATAGGTTCATAATTGTTTATCAATATGATTCGTGGTGTGAGATGAAAATACTTATACTACCCTATATGATCTTAATGGATAACCTGTTCTTCAACCATTATGTTTTCAAATTCTATAGACATATAGGGTCTAAGCATAATTGGTGTCTATTCATCTTCTATCTCTTTTGTGGATGTATGTTTAGTTTGGTATGCGTATGCTGACAGGTAGTGTATACTTGTTTCGTGTTATCCGATCAGATATCAAAACCATTGCATATAGAGATTAAAGGCGTCAGATCTAAGGGAAGTATTTAATAAAGTTAGGATCCCATGTTATTCTCATATTAGTAATTCGAATTCAATCTCATTAGTTAATTTAATTCTTAGTTTAATATTTGCATCCTAGTTTAATTTAGATAATCAATACGCAGTGGATTAAAACCAAACATTGTTGCATAGGCATATTTACTGATTAAAATTTAACCAGATCTCTGCGGAACGAACTTTAATTATATTACTTGTGACTACGTACGCTTGCGTGATATTTTGTTAACACCTTTGTATATTCATTTGTATAGATAATTAATATATATTTTAATTTGGACTCATACTTGTTGACCGTTAAATTAAACCTTAAAAAATATTTCATAATATGCTACATTATGAATTCATACACATATTCTCTCAAAAAAATAAAACTAATTATATGTTTAACTATTATGATAAACGGTATTATATGTTTTCTATTTGTATGTATTAGACCAAAATAATAATTTGGCTTAAGGTATTATACTATTATCACCTAACTGTGCTAGATATTTCATTTTGTTGTCATTGTTATTATGTAATTTTATAATAAAATTACTGCAAAGTAAATAGGATAAATAATATCTAATCCAAGATTTTTTTTTGACAAAATATCTAATCCAAGATTTAAGAAATGCAATTAGCTAAGTAAAATGTTATCTTGACACCATATTTTCCACCGAAAGTTTTTTTCTCTCTAGCCAGCCTCTCCTCTTCTTCCTTTTCCTTACTAGTCGTCGGGGCTTTCATCGGATCTCCACCGGTGGAAAGCCCCAAAATCTTCTATTTCCTTTGTTTTTTCTCCCTTCTTTCAATAAATTTTTGCATTTTCGGATCTAAGGCTTCGAAACCTTTTCCGATTTGGCCTTCAATTTATTAGATCTTAATTCCACGGAGCTCCGAATTTCTCATTCTTCCAGGTGATCTTGTTCTCGTAAGTGATCCGAGTTATCTTGTTCTGGTGGATTTGTTCCCAGATCTAAGAATTGCTAAGGTTCTAGTTTGGTTTTAATTTGTAGCTTTATTTTGTAATCTCATTTTAAAATTGTAAGATCGGTTTGTTTTTTTGTCTCACCGTTTGTGTGAGTTTTATTATTGTCTCACCATTTATATGTGTGACTTTTGTCTCACCGATTGTGTGAGTTTGGTGCTTGATCATATGATCTTGGAGGATTGTACGGATATGGATAAACACTGTGATGAAGTGTTAGTGTGTTACACACATAGGTCTGCGAATATTGTAGCTTATAGCTTAGCGAGGGCGACATATTCTATGTCAGGTCTTACGGAGTGGAATGTTTCTGCTCCGGATTTTATCATCTGTATGCTTGATTCTGAGAATTATTAATGCAAGTACGATTTGTTTCAAAAAAAAAAAAAGAAATGCAATTAGCTTAACCTACAAATTAAATATTAAATTATGATAAAAATGTAATATATAAACCGACATACTTTTTATTTAAAAATAGTCTAAAGTGCTATAAATACTGTACTCGTCTTCCTCATTATCACGTACCTTTTCTTTTCTTCTGTTCTGCGTTAGAAATTTTCTTTTCTCCTTCCATCTAAATATCATATACTCATTTTTCTGACTATCACTAAATTTTCCTCTGTTAATTTCATTAACATTACAAAGTTTCTGCTCCCTTTTCATCCATTGTTGTCGTTGATTTTGATTTTATGTAGTAAAAGGGTACACATTTCCAATCCTTTCACCGATCACACATTAATCACACCTTCCTGAATATAGCAAAACTTTTTTCTTTGTTCATTTACTAAATATTGAATTTCTTTTTCAAATAGTTGCGATCTGAGCTATTTTTAGTTCCGGATCAAAATTACTACTAATATTTTATTATTGTTTTATCACAGTTTTGTTCATTTAGTCAGTTTTGTTCATCTCACTTCCAGTAACATAGTTAAGATGATTAACAAATATTTACATTTTAATTTGTAACGATTATGATTTGTATAGAGGATATTTGTAATGATATGACACTTCTAACAATGTTTAAGTTGTTTCAGGTATATCGAAATTTGATTGATTATGAAGAAAATAATGATGAACCAGAGCAAAGGCAAATTATTAGAAATGATGAATATTGATGAACTGTTGAGATCAGAAAAAATTATCCTAATTTTTAGTAGAATGATCTATTTTCGTGCTACATATGTGAGGAGGTATGTTTGATTTAGTTTAATTAGTGTTAATAAGGTATGTTTGATTTAGTTAATGTTAATAGTGATTTTAATGTTTTATCTCCCTTTTGTAGCAAATTAATATATAATGTTATTTTGACTTGGTTTGTAGATGATGTTAAATAATCTTAAATAAAAAATTAATTTGTGATCATTTAGATTGTAATAACCTAGTATACATAAATATTTATGTATAAATTGAAAATTATATATATAACATAAAATGAGAAAAAGACAAAATCTCAATTTAACAAATTGATGTTAAAGTTACAAATATCTACTTTCGAGTATATTTTTACAAATTACATGGTCATATATCTGCAACCAAGTTCAAAAGTTATTGTTCTAAACTTTTAAATAATTATATGATTTTGTAAAGAAAAAAAAAACTATTTTTAGTCCACCATCATGTATATCATTAGCATGCGGTCAGAAATATATATTGATTCTCTTTGTTTAGTAGCAATGTAAATTTGATTCATATATATCCAGTAAATTTGATTCATATATAACCAGCAGAAAACAAATAAATCAATCAGTACTACAATCAGTACTACATTTGTTGTGTCTGAACAAAACAAAGAATGTAATATAAACAAACACAGTGAACTAGGTTTGCAAATTGCAAGCATTAAAATGATGCATGCCCAAAATTGAGGCTCAAACTGCACTATAAATAGCACATCTGTCGCCAACTTTTCTTATACAGGTTCTTTTCCTTGTCTTTATTATCATTACATATATGCTTCCAACTGAAATTTCTGTCATCCATCCACAGCCAAGTCTCTCTTTTCCTTACCTTCCAAGCAACAACAATGGTGGCATTTAACAATAACTTCCCTTGCATTCCAGTAGTTGATCTTTCACAAAATGGTGCCTCAAGTTTGATAGTTGAGGCATGCGAAAGCTTTGGCTTTTTTCAAGTTAAAAACCATGATATCTCAACCGATATTATCACAACACTGGAGGCTAAAGCTTTCGCTTTCTTTGAGCTGCCTCAATCAGCCAAAGAAAAAGATGCTCCTCACCCTTTCTCCTATCGCAACAACAGCATTGGGCGGAGAGGTGACACGGGTTGCGTGGAGTATCTTCTTACTAATCGGGTTCATTCACCGGATAGTCTCACTTATGTGGCAATGAGCTTTCGAACCCTCGCCATATATATGTGTGCACTTTATAGTTCTATCCTGTTTTTAATTCGAGATTGTTACTAGTTTAAGGATTAGTAGTACATAAATTGCAGACTACAGAGAACAGACCGAGTACATTATAAATTACCTGGCGATATTTTGAGTGCTCATTCCAACTTGTTATAATAATACAAAGCTAGAATGTACATCACGTAGTTCTGTACTACCAAATTTTACATCATATTATACAGAAGAAAGTATTTAAATTTACAAAGTCAAAATCTTAATAGTATTTCAAAATCATATGCTTTTTTGATTTAAACATAATGAACAAATGAAACGATAAAATACAATCAAACTGACATTCTTCGGGATTTCATTCCTCCAAAAAAAAAAAAATGAACATCACCTTTTATGCCATTTTTGCAGCAATTTTTCTTTTTCAGTTTGATACTCATGATCACGAGAGTCTCACACTTGAGCAACTGAAGGTTTCAAACCGGGGTTCAGTTAAATCTACTTTCTCCTCGTCTCAAACTTGCACTCAGAGAAACAGCATCTCTTGTGTTCTCATTTTTCACAACACAGACAGTATGGGCCACATCAATTGGCAATGAATGTCTTGGAGACCACCTATCAGATGTGATGAGTCCAAGATCGTCAGCCTCAAGAACATCCTCATTTATATTGCCAGGCACCTGATTGACAGGCTCATTTGTTAGACCACAAGTAGAGGAGCTCTGCCACAAACATAAACTAAAACTTTTAACATGTCCAGTATAAAGTCGAGAAATGATGAGATTTAGAGCTGAGACATTACCAACAAGCACAAATTTATGCACACTAAAACCATATATGTGAAATGTGACCATCTAATTCAAATTTTCTCTATGACAGCAGAAACATGAAACCTACAACAGAACTATGGCATCTTAAACTTAAGTGAATTAGCTTAATAAGTACTAACAACCAATTCAAGCACTTCCCTAATTTTAAATAGCAAAAGTTACCTACTTTTATAGAAGAAAATTAAATCAATATTCACAATAATAAAATATTTGGCCCTTTAACAATTAGAAAGGACACTTCTCAGCAGTAATTAACCACGACACTTGAAATATTTGTTACTGCACGACACTTGAAATATTTCTTTTAATACCTGAAAAAGATTTATAGAATAATTTCTTCTTCGAGATTTTTCTGGGGCAATAGTTGACAGGATCTGAACCACCTCACTTGGTCGAGAGTCCGGATCTAACAGCAAGCACTCCTTTGCTAGGTAAGCCATTATCTGCATCCCTTCTTCTGGATATATACCTTTCAGATGTGGATCAGGCAACTCTAAAATTACTTTCCTGCTATCTAGCAACCGAGGAGTTGCCTGTAATGAGGTAATGGTCAGGGATGTTATAACTTATATTTGATACGATTAACAAAGCTGGGCCCTCAAGTATCTGCACATAAGTACAAAGCTGTCTGCATGTATATTGTGACAACTATGTAACAAAGCTAATTTGAATAAGATCTCTCAACACAGAAATACAAAATATGTCTGTGCACTAAAGGTATAGGTACTGTTTGCTCCGTTTCATTAAAATATGTACATTAAGGTGAAGCTGGCATGTATCAATGTGTCGCGGACCACAGGCTTCTTAAGTGACAGAAACAACTGGCTGAGAGAATTAACATGTGGCACATATGACGTGACATAAGGTAAAAGACATCTCTGAACAAAATAAATTAGCCGCAAAATTAACTAAAAAGCACCTACAGGCTACAAGAAATGACCTACTGCAGCAGATTAAAGAACTGTTAGCCTGCTAAATTATATACCTTTGACAATATATGAATCAATTTGATACAGTGCATAATAAAGGATAGGAACTGCTAATAGAAGGTTGAAGAAATGCATTATGAAAGTATAACCTATAGATGTAAAATGATATGACAAGTAAACAGAAGGAATTCTTATCAGTTCCCATACCCATATGACAAGGCTTTCTTCTCCCTTTCTAGGCAATTTATGAATGGGATGCCGACCAGTGATCAATTCAAGGAGTACTACCCCAAAACTAAAAACATCCGACTTAAGAGAAGCTCTTCATACAATTGCATACTTGAGTGCAAAATAGCCAAAAGTTCCTTGCATTCTAGCTGGAGAACTAGAACAGCTAGGTACACCATTTATCCAATGTTTGGCCATACCTAGATCAGTAATCTGCAAATATATAATGTATACACATATATAGGTTAGAGTTCAAATGCAAACTGAAAATACCTAATAGATCCTATGGTATTTGTACTCTTTCAATTTTAGCCTGTTAATATAATTATTTTCATTAATAAAGACAAGTAGGAATCAGCACATTACAAATTTCTGTCAAGTGAGCTACTTTCATTAATTGAATCAATCAGTTGATTTATTAGACCAATTCTTTTGAGTATTTTAATTCCTGCAATAGACCATTACCAAAACATAATAAAATATAGGCCGTCTTTACCTTAGCTCTCCGGTTTTCATCTAATAGAATGTTTGTAGATTTCAGATCCCTGTGCAAGTGGAGCAGCTGCTTCATGAAGATACTCCAAACCCTTAGCAGCTCCAAGGGCAATTGCTACCCTGATACCCCAGTCTATGCATTTTCCTGAAGATCCATCTAGATAATCTCTAAGATTTACATTGGGCATGTACTCAAATACCAATAGCCTTTCAACATGCTTTCCTTGATTTTCTGAGCAGAACCCAAGCAAAGGCACCACATGACAATGGTGGAGTCTCGATATAAGTTCAATCTGACAGCAGAAATACAAAAAACATTGTCCGCCAAAATATATATTAGAGGGCATTATTACATCTCCTCAAAATGATGAACAAGAAATGGAAAGCTTTTGATTTAAAAGGCAGATTGAGCCAGCACCTCAGTTAGAAAATCAGATTCTGCATTAGGCCCTTCTTGGGCTTTCATCCGCTTAATTGCAACTGTTCCACCATCTTTAAGATGACCGCAGTAAACATAGCTGCTTCCTCCCATTCCTATAAAATTTGTTTCAGAGAACTTATTCGTTGCATTTTCCAATTCTGTGTATGAAAACTGCAGAAGTGTCCCAGGTATCATTCCGTCTTTGCTTCTGAATAAGAATGAAGCCCTCTGCATGCATCCTGCAGAGCAGAGTGGAATAGGTCAAAATACTGAACACGATGCAGAGAAAACACAGCTACATAATGAATGTGGCATTAGTCTTGGACTGCCACAATATGAGAAAAGTTTCAAACCCATAAAGCAGCCAACTGCAAATTATAATGGTTGGCATCTCTCTCTTCGATCTATTTATCTCAGTATCCAGTATTTAAAATGGTCGACATTACTCTAGGCTACATATATGTTTCTTTAGCATCTCTCTCAGTATCTATGTATCGCTGTAATCTATTTAAGTTCCAACTTCAGCAAATATACATGGGATTAGATTGTGCTATATCTTTTCCATATTTTTACGTGTGTGTGCGATAAGTTTCATCTGCTATACGGCATTGCAAAGATTAATAATAGTTCCTACCCCTTTGCATCAATTTATAGTGAAACTCAATCATGGTAAAAGTAAAACATATATATAGTGCAAAAATTATGTAATTTATTTAGATTAAAATGTAGCTTGGAAAATTATCTAAATATTATTAACCAAACACAACCATTATATCCCACTTGGAACTTGGAAGTAACATCTAGGGGATAAGATGTATACAGACCATAATTCGCCTTTTGAGGAAAAAATTAAGCTCGGATAGATGCTAAAAATCATGGAAAAAAGTTGAAATTACTGCAGCTGTTAAAAGGACAATAAAACATTAGAATAGAAAACTGCTATGGCAAAACAGCCAAGCTTAAAGTACTACTAGTTATCTCCCACATAATGCACTCCTGATCAGACAATATCATGTTGCTCAATTGTTAACGTACTAAAGGTTTATTTGTTTAGTACATTTTGCATGCATTATTTCTAAAACTCCAAACCGAAATTAAGTGAAAACAACAGTACAATACCACACAATTACAAGCAACAATTCAAAACTTCAGAATGACAAAAGCACAACATCCAATCATAATTCCAAATATTTACCTACAACAGGATTGACGGGGGAGCTTATACAGACTTCGAATTCGGGCAACGAATAAGTTTGTGGCTTATCAGGTTGGTTGTACTGTTATAAGTTGAATCCTTGTCAGACGAGAAGACAGATCTTTCGATAGAACATTTCTCCTTACTATAGAAATACCACAAAACCGAACCAATTAAGGCGAGAGTAGTAACTGCAACACATAGCAGGAGAATGATAACAACTACTTTGCTGGACATCTGAAAGGGGAACCGATATAGTTGTTTTTGTTTGCAAATTAAAATTGGCAAGTCAACAAAAACAACCTCTTGTCTTGAGCTCTTCATGTGATCAGCGAGACTCCGATGTAGACATCTCAAGCCAGCCTTTCAACTTGAAACCCACCAAAAAACGAGTCATGTTCAAACTAATTTTTTCCTTGGAATCACTGCCTGTTGGACTGCTACCAATACTCCTTGCAGGAACAACTACCATCCTTAAAGTGGTGAAAACGATGTCGGTCCCTTATTATGATTTCACGATTAAAAGCAGTAGAAACGAGCTTTGCTGCCTCGTGACAATCATTACAGATGCGCAAGTTCTTGATTATTCTAATTGATTCTGGAGGACTAATAGCTATGAGACCAAAGGCGATTGCAAGCTTCTCGCTATGTCTGAAAAGAGTAGTTTCCTTGTCTTCCTCATCAACATCGTACGAGACCTCATTTATATCTGGTGAATAACCCATTAATCTCAATCTTTTAGATATTTCGTTCAGCATTTCCTCGATCTCACCAATCCTAGGATGTGTCCTATCGCCTGCTAGGAATTCATGAACGATACCGGTTGCCTCAATTGCACTGCAACCTGGACTTTTAACCACACTGTTCCGCTTCATCACCCCTCTGATTTCTCCGACATCATGCCAATTACCTTTTGACGCGTATATATTAGATAATAAGACATGAAACCCATCATGATCAGGTTGAAGCTCAATAAGCTTCCTTCCTATCCTCTCTCCCATTTCATTATCACCGTGCTTTTTACAAGCACCAAGCAGTGCGCCCCAAGTAGCAACTTCAGGAACCATAGGCATGCTTTCAATTAGCTCCTCTGCTTCTTTTAGCAATCCAGCACGTCCAAGTAGATCAACCATACATCCGTAATGTTTAATGTTCGGTGCAATCCCGTGTTTCTGTATCATGCTTTCAAAGTGTTTGCGACCGTCCTCTACTAAACCCATATGGCGACAAGCACTAAGAACAGCCACAAATGTTATCTCATTAGGCTCTACGCCACATTTCTTCATAATTGAAAATGTCTCAAGTGACTGTTCTACAACACCATTCATTGCAAACCCAAGAATTAAAGCATTCCAAGATGAAACACCCTTCTCTTCCATACTACGAAAAACTTCCTGTGCGCTCTCTACATACCCACATTTCATGTACATGTCTATAAGAGTTGTGCCAAGAACAGCATTGATCTTGAAACCATTCTTCCTTATGTAGGCATGTACCCATTTACCTTGTGTTAAGGAAGCTAGGTGAGTGCAAGCTGATATCACACTAACAAAAGTGACTTCATCCGGGCTTACTTCTTCACGAAGCATCTCTTGGAATAATGTCAACGTTTCAGCGAACTGACCAAGTTGGGCATATCCAGATATCATTGCACTCCATGTTACAGTATCTTTTTCGTTCATAGAGTCAAATAACTCTCTGGCCTTGTCACTTTTGCCACATTTTAAATAACCGGAGATCATAGAGTTCCATGATATTTGATCCAATTGGTGGCTTGCTTTAAATAAACTTACTGCAGCCATTATATTCCCACATGCCGAGTACATGTGAATTAAAGCATTTTGGAGGTTAACATAAGAATCAATTCCAATTCTTAAGCTTAATCCATGAACCATTTCTCCTGTCCTAACGATAGACAAATGTGCACAAGCAGAGAGTACACTAACCAACACAACCTCATCCATTACAACCCCACAACCATTCATTTCCGCAAACACAATCAACGCCTCTTCATACATCCCACTTTGCTCATAACAAGAAATCAATGCAGTCCACGAAACCAAATCCTTCTCCTCAACCTCATCAAACAATCTCCGAGCCTCACTCAACCTACCACACCGACCTAACAACACAATCATAGAGTTTGAAGCAATCACATTCCTTTCCGGCATCAAATCATACATCACCTTAGCCTCCTTCACATCTCCCATCATAACATACCCCGCCAACATCGAATTCCACGAAACCAAGTCCCTAACACCCCTTCCATCAAACACTTTCCTCGCATCCCTCACACTCTCACAACCAACATACATACTAATCAAAGTATTCTTCACATAAACATCACCCTCAAAACCCACCTTCAAAACATGATTATGCACTTGTTTCCCCTCGAAAACACACCCATTACACCCCATAGCTTGCACAAGAATTGGGTAAGTATAATTATCAGCACCCACATTGTTCAACAACATCATTCTATAAAAAAAAATCACATTTTTAACACAATTCTCATTCAAATAGCCTCTCATCATAGTATTATAAATAAACCCATTTGGGTTCTCAACATAACTAAAAATCTTGCAAGAATAATCAATATGAATAAAGGGTGATTCAGTTGAGAACTTTAAAAGCTTACTTGCAGCATATGTGTCTTTTATGTAAGAAGTTGTGAGCATTTGAGAGAGTGTTTGATTGAATTGATTGTGATTTTGACATTTAAGCAAATGGGTGTTCAAGATTGAGAGATTTATGGTTGGTTTTGAGGTGGGTCTGTGGTTTATAGTTGATTTTATGGCTGTTGCAACACTCCGCTTGGGCAGAGACATGTATGTACGTATATGTAAGTAGTAAGAAAGTGTTAAGAGTCTGAAATAAGTGAGGGTCAAATTTAGACTTAATTGCACGAGGATGACCTCAACTATTTTTTTTTTACACAAAAATGGTCCAAGTATAAAAATAGACAGTGTGATGGCCAAACTATTTTTTTTTTGAACAGATGAGTGTATTCAATTTGTGACTTAATTGCAGCAAGATGGCCGAACAATGTTTTTTTTAACACAAAAATGGCCCAAAAATAAAAATAAACAACATTTTTTAGATTAATTTAGACGGAATGCAATCATCTGCTTAAAATAATACTTTGGCCATTTTTGTACAAAAAAAAAATAGTTGAGACCATCTTCCTGCAATTAAGTCTCAAATTTATGAACAAACTAGACTGCAAAACAGTCAGTTTGTTGACAAACCGCGCGCGGTGGGTTGCGACGGTTTTGAATTTTATACGGTTCAAATTGTATCCACCTTAATATTTAACATTTACTATATTTATGTCGCGCGGTGGGTTTCGACGGTTTTGAATTTTATACTGTTCAAATTGTATCCACCTTTATATTTAACATTTATATATGGCTTAAGGACAAAAATAACAAAATTTGCTCGGTTGTTGCAGGAATAACACTGCGCTGAAAGCTGGCCAAAAATACCAGGCAATTACGCATTTGTAATCGGGGTAATAGATTGCAATTACGCATTTGTAATCGGGGTAATAGATGTTACGCATTTACAGGAGGGGTAACATGCATATTACGCATATTACGCATTTAAGGAAAGTGTAACAGGCCTATTACGCATTTATAGGAGGGGTAATAGGTCTTATTTACGCATTTGGCAGTGGGGTAAGTGGCTATTACGCAATTTTGAAAGGAGTATCAAATTGTTTTCACTTCTTTATTATTTTATACCAGATATGTGACTCCCAGCCACCAGTCCTCACGCCACAAGCTCCTCGACCTCGGTCCTCTCCGACTCTTCTTCATCACCGTCACCGTCACCGTCACCACCGCTTTCTGATCCTCAAAACCTCTCATCATCCTACTCTCTCCACAACCACCACTAACCGACAAATTCAACCACCGCGACTCAATCTCATCACTCATCTTCTCAACCTCATCTCCTTTCGTCGAAAACAGCTGCCTCGTGATCAACTAAATCGATCGCACGGACTTCAATTCACTTCTCTAGAAGTTACAATAGCACTCGCCGATGTTATCTCACTTTTTTGTTATTACGCATTTGTTGGTGACTTAATAGATGGGTATTATTGGTCATATACCCTAGATGTGTTAATTTGGTAACTGAAGTTAAAAAACTATGGTAATATGTCATTTTTTCTTTATATATTTATGTATTTTATATAATGCTAGCCTATAATCCTGCGATTTTCTTAAATTTAAGAGAATTTATAATAAATACTAACTTTTCTAGTTTGTTTTGCAAAAATACTATCTCTTCAAATTAATTGCAAATATACTATCTTAATTGCAAATATACTATCTTAATTGTTTTATACTATTATATATTTATTTTTATTTTATATTATAATGCTGACTATACGTTAACGTGGCAGTGGGCCCCACACTGCTTACTGGACTGGTGACGTGGCATGCTGACGTGGCAGTTGGGTCCCACCCATGTTGACATGGCAGTGTGGGTCCCACCCAGCTGTGCATGCTAGCATGGCAGGTGGGTCCCACCCTACTGGCATGACATGTTGGCGTGGCATGCTGGCGTGGCAGGTGGGACCCATCCCTGCTGACGTGGCATGCTGACGTGGTAGGTGGACCCATCCCTGCTGACGTGGCAGGTGGGACCCATCCCTGCTAACGTGGCGGTGGGTCCCACCCCCTGCTGGCAGTTGACTGGACAGTGTTGTGGCAGTCGGCCTCGCAGGATTTTTTTTTTAATAAGAAATTGTTATTTTTGTAATAGAAAAGGTATTTTTGCAATGTGATAGTAAATTTGCAAATTGTAAAATTGCAAAAAATTACTTTTTCCTATATATTTATAAAAAAAACTCAATTTAAATAATATTTTATTTATATTCTAATAATTATATATCTCATATATATTACTTAATATAATATTGTCATAATATATATATAGTATTAAATAATAATTGTTTAATTATATGATATATTGCTCGAATTATGACTATATTTTGTTATAATAATATAAATATAAATGGAAGTATCGTATATACTTACATTCAAATTTTTGTTGATATTATCATATTCAAATTATGATTCCATAATAATCCCTAATATTTATTTGTCTAAGATAGAATTTAATATTAATTTGTAATTGTGAGAAATTTTTATTGTTTATTATATAGTTTTAGTTTGTTTTCACTTTGTTGATTTATAAATTATTGTAAATTTGTTAATAAATATGTTATATTAAAATTATATAAATTGATTTTGAAAATATTTGATTTCCAAGTAATTGAAAGAGTGTAAAAAAGTTGGGTGTGGGTGAAGAATTTTTAATTCAAATATTACTAAAAGAGTATGTAACTGAATATAATTAATTGGAGTGTAACTAAAAGAGTTTGTTATTAAGTAAAATAAAATTTTATATGCATTTTAATTTATTTTTTCATTTTTGAAAGGTGTTAACAAACATTTTGGAATGATGTTAACCAACTAACAGACCAACCAATTATACCTGTTTCGCTTATAATAATATAGTGTAGATATATATTATATTTTTTTAGTATACTATTTATAATGTTTTCACTAAAAATTATTGTTATCATATTTTTTTTAATCAAATATTGAACTATATCAAATATTAAGATTTGTCAGTGTATTATTTACGAATTGCCAAAATTTTATAAAATTATGTCATCATAATATTATTTAACAATAATTATTTAAAAAAGTATAAACCAAATGAATCACACCGCATCACAATGTGATGCAATTTGTACGGTTTCTACTTTTCGTGATGTAATCGCATTTTGAGAAATTAACTAAATGGCATATGTAGTTTGGTTTGTGAGTTGGACAAAAAATTGCACCGCTCGTACCATGAACATCCAAGTCGTTTTTAAGAAAAATATTCACTCTCGTTTAGCATAGAGGGCTCATTTTTGTTTATTATTTTTTTCCTAAAACAGAAAATATTATCAATTATTGAAAATATTTATTTTTATATTTATTTTTAATTGTATAAGTTTGACTTGAAAAGTTAAATGAGTCACTGGGAATATGACGGAAGGAATATTATTTTCTAAGAAAATCAGATAAACATCACTTCTTTATAATGTACTTTTTTATATTTTTGAACTCCTTTCTACATTGTACATAATTTGTAGCTAGAAAAATATATAAAAACATATGCATGCATTTAGGTAATGACAAACGGAAGGTTTAAGAGTGTGAACCATAAAGTAATATCACATAACTGAAAGTAAAGATTATCAATGATATATTTTGAAGGGCCGCTATTAAGTACAAAAATAGCACCTATATCTTCGCTAATAAAGGACGAAGAAGAAGAAAACCGGTACAAGGAATTTACATGGAATGAATATAGGACATCTTTGACCAATACAAAATTGGATTTTGACAGGTTTAACCCTTTTCTGAAATCTCCTTTCATGTTAAGTGAAGTCTTTGATCTATTTATCTTTTCATACGTAGAGAAACATGTTGTGTGTTATAGGGAGAATATTGTATAACAATGTTTTGGAGGTTTACTGGATTAACGGAGCAAAATACGGATATTTTGCTAATGAAAGAAGAACAGGGGATTAGGGTTTGTGTGTTTAGATGTGGCTGAGCTTGATAGGTGTTTGCAGGGGTGAACTGTTTCTCATCCGTATCAAGGTGCTTACGTACCCTATTTATAGGGATCAAGCCGTACGTAGTTCTTGGGCAGCAAGTTACCTAGACGGGCTAGGGTTTTAGAAGATAAGTCATGGCCCAAGCCCACTCGTGTAGGGCTGATGTGGCAATGAGTCCTTAATTCTATCCATGATCCATGGCTTTTAGAAGGAAACCGATGGTCTCGCATGGTTAGAGAAGTGGTGTAGAGCCTAGCATGCGACCTCGAGGGGCCTGGCCATGCGAAGCGGTCCCAAATATCCAATTACTCGTATGACCGCGAGGGGCCTAGCTACGAGCCTTCTAGTAGGGAAGGAGACAGCGATCTCGTTTAGCCTATAGATATGATAGTAGCACGAAGCGATCCCTGAGAGGGGTATTAGCGAAGCGATCCCTTAGACCGGATCATGAGCGAGGTGACCCTATAGTTGTGCCGGGCAGATTCCAATAGTGGACTTTAGTGACCCAATTGTCATCTTCTAGGCCCATAATCAATTATGAACCGTTAATTTAGCTAATTAAATCATGATAATTATTATGCCAGATTTGGGCATAACTACCCCCGAGTCCATGTTGTCATTGAAGATGCGATGTGGACTCAAAGAGAGGATGTATGAAACCGCGAGGCGAAGCCTTGGCCTTTTGTTGATATAGATATGACCGTTGGAGACGTCGCGACCCTAAGAATGTGAAGGGGTTTGACAGCTGTTGTGTCTCGAGATACGTGTTCAACGGTTGAGATCTTGACACGTGTCCTGTATCTTTCTCTCTCCTGATGACTATATATACTCCTGTCACTATCATTTCCTTTTCTCATTCTCACAAACACATTGTCGAAGTGCTGTCAGATTGCTCCCAGATCAAACAGCGAAAATTTGAAGGCACCAGAATTCGCGACCCCAAAAGTTTTTCAGATTTCTTCAACGTTTTTCAAGAAAAAGTAAGTCTTCATTCTTCCCTCATAATTAAATTATTGTTCTTCATTGTAATTACATGATTAAATAGCTTTAACTGTACGCGATGCGATCCCTCACAACTGCGATCCCATATCTTCAATATTATTTAGCGATCCCAGCCTCGCTTAGATAGGAGTGCAATCTCGTAGTTATTGTCGCCTTTAAGAATTTCAGTTAGAATTACGATCCCAACATTTCCCTCGTCAGCGGTGTGTGAACACATAGAGCCCTTCTCATTTATTTCTTCTTTTCTTCCTTTACTCCATTTGCTTTCTGTAAGGGCGTACACTTAATTCTTCACATTCCTTTCAGATGTCGAACGACGATAGCTCGAGGACTCCTTCTCCTCTCCCAAACGTTCGAATTAGCAACGAGGCCACTGCCAACATTGCGAGGATAATGAGTACGAGCGAAAGCTCCTTCAAATTATATTTCGACTCGCAGTGGTCAAATGAGGATTATACCAGAGAAGTGCCCTTAGATAAGTGGCAATACAAGCGTCCCGCGAGCTCACGAGACCGATCTTTAGATGTGCTTCCAGCTCAGAACGAGCCCCAAATTGAGATGACAGATACCGAACGTCAGATTGAAGCGTTGAAGAAGAAAGGAGAGGCATTTAGCTCTCAAGCAGTAGAAATTCTTGCTAGAATACCCCTCCTCAAGCCATGTCGCCCATCCATATAAGCGGCTCTCCGATAGATTCATTAGGCGATGCCTATTATGATATTGAGGGAGGTGCCGATAACGAAGCCAACTCCGATGATGATGATTATGAAGAGCCATCTTCAGATGATGGAGGTCTTGACGAGGTGTCAAGAGTTGTAAACTTCAAGGATTATGATTATGTCCCGGAGGCTTCACCTAATCCTTACATTCCAACCCCACAACCAGAGCTCGAGGGCGTTATATATGTGGGGGGACCTCGCCCTGAACAAATCCCACCTGATTCAAAGGTGAAGCCCGGTGAGCCTCGCATACTCGCATGTCGTGACATGTCCTCAACCCTGACAGTAAAAACCATTACAGAAGGGGTGGCTAGATTTAGGCCTGAAGGCAAAATCATCCTTCCCAAAAAAGCCATGCGATGTTATCGCTTCAACCATAAAGAGAATGGAGGCAGGGTGCCTAGAATGGTCTTGACGGTTCCTTTAATGAATGATAAGTGGATTTTATATCCACTGGGAATGCCTCCGTTCGGCTTAAATTGATTGTGTTGGACTCAGGTTGTTGTAGTTTTGATGTGTTTTGCTTAGTTGTGCAGATTTACGAGAATGTTGATTAAAGTTGATGCTTCTATTGTTTTTGGAGATTTATTTGATTAAAATTCGGATTTTCCGGGAAGGCTGCGCAGCTTATACTGTTTTGGCCATATCTGGAGTTCTAGAAGTCCGTTTTCAGCGATCTTACTGCCCACGCGAAGCTTGAGAGATTTTCTACAATATGGGATAGGAAACAAGTGCAAGAAATATGCTGAATTAAATCGCGCACGTGTTCTTGTAAAAGAAGGCTGGGAATTTACTGTTTTGCCCTTTTTCTAATTCTAATTGTATTCTGGGCAGTTTTGGGTACCTTCTTTAAATCCAAATTGTAATAGAAGGCAATTTCTTGTTGGGCAAGATTTGTAGAGCCTATTTAAACACATCCTACCATTGTAAATCATAACAATTCATAGCTTTTAATCGTATCAAGGTACTTTCGATCTTCAATTCTTTCTTCAATATTATGTTTTCATTCATTATCATTATTATTATGTTTTCTTTATTAAATATGCGTAACTAATTCTCTAATCTGAGGATTGGGTAGTATTCCTTGGTATTCATGCATGCTTGATTATGTGATTTTCTGCTTTGCTGATCTGTTAATGAGATCTTAACACAATTAGGGGAGTCATGAACCTTTGATTGTATTCTAGGGATTGTAATAAGATTGGGAGAGAAGTTGCAATCTTAGTACATGATTTAACAGACATAATTTGAATATTAGATCGGGAGATTAATAGGAGAATTGTGAGACATATAATTCTTGGCATTTAACAGTTTATAGATATACTTTGATTGTATCACGGGAGTGACAATTAGGGTGTAGCTGTAAGCACTATATTGTAGCCTGGGAGGGTACAGTATAACTTTAGAAGAATTGTTTTCAGCAAGGTAGGAACACAGATATCACATTAATATTGAGCATGTATTGAGACCAAGTGAAGCACCCCAGTTCTTAGATTGTTTTCCAACATATTTGAATCTCAGTTTAAATCAATTCTTAGTGCTTATAATTAGTTCTTGGTTAATTTAGTTAATACACAAACCCAAAAATTCTTCTCACACACTTCTAGACGTAAAGAGATAAGAAACCTGAACTTTGAGTTAAATTTAGTCCTTCCCTGAGAACGAACACACAAAAATACTACTAACAATGAAGATTGGCATCTCTTCGCCTCTTCACCCCATCATACGAGACGTCTGCGAGACATATTTTCTAGCCCCCATTCAGATTAGCACAAATGGTTATCGATCCATGATCGCCCTGTACATACTCTATCACAAACTTGGGTACCCTCGCATGGATGCAAGGACGATGGGCTATTTTCTCCAACTCAAACGATGTGGGGCCAAAGACTTTGGCTATGTCTACTTCTCAGTGTGGCCAGAATTCAATAGGAAAGGCCTTCTTCCTGGTGGGATAAGTAATGCAGGCTCGTGGAAAGAGCCCTTTCTTTATATCCACGAGGTCCCCAGAGTCAAGACAAGTTTCAACTATCTTCCAGGTAACTTACCTCTTTAGATCGCCATTCTCTTATCATCTTTCATGTTTTCCAAAACTAACAACTCCATTGACATCGCAGTCGCCCCAGTTCGCACTGTCTAGAAAGGGGAAGAGAAAAAACGAGCTGACGATGTGTTAGTAAAATCTACCAAGGAAGAGAGAAACATTAGGACTTTTCTTTCCTTAGATAATTTAATAGAATGTGGATTCCTCAAGGAGGGAGTTGGTTTCTCTCCTGAAGCGGGGCCTTCGAACGCGAGGCGGGCCTCGAAGAAAAGAAAGTTACGAGAAGAGGCATCGTCTTCTCATGTTGAGATAACAGATGAAGAGGGTACTCTTATATAGCGATATGATCCCTTACACTTTTTGCATATTGCATCGCATTTCTTTTTCTCTCTACATGCATAACCATCATTTAACTTTGCATCTTGATTATCATACTTTCTGCCAGAATTATTGAACTGTTTTTAACTTGTCATTTTTTTACAGACATGTCAGCTCGCAGCGGAAGGGGTCAAGCTCCTTGAAAGGCATATGACATAGCCTATTTGTATTTCGAGGATACAACTCAACTCAAACAAGAATGTAATAGTAAATAGTATATGTACTGTCATAGGGATCTCAAATGTATAATTGTCAAGAGAAAGAAGACAAAGTCAATCTACCGTTTTGAGGTATACTACACTTGAAGAAGTTCATTCAGTTTATCAAGCATCAGTGGAGTAATCAAGACAGTGGGTTCTATTTATAGTGACAAGAGGTTCCTACAGTGGCAGAATACAGATTAGAAAGGTTTGAATAAAGAGTGAAGAAAAGGAAGACATGAACCAAAACATAGAGTCAAAAATAAAGAAAAGCCGTTGGAGTTAGTCGCTCATGAACTAGACCGTGCATCGAGCGTCCACAAAAATTCGGTGGTAATTCTTTATTACTTTCAGTGGTTCAAGAAAAAGATTTCGGTCGTAAAATGATTTTTATATTAATTCTTAGTTAATTAATATAATTATGTAATTTATTTAATTTAATAAATTAATTCGTATCGAATTAATTTATTTATTAAATTAATTATCATGTTAATTAATTTTGAATTAATGTATTAATCTGAATTGATTTAATTAATTAATTAATCATTATTTGTTTAAATGATTAATTGATTAAGTTATTTAATTAAATTAAATTCAAAAGAAACAAAAGAAAAAGAAAAAAAAACTGTGTAAGAAACGAAAAAAAAAAAGAGAAGGTCGACAGCGAAAGAAGAGCAGGTTGTGTTATTGTATTGTTATGAAGTCGACAAAGGAATAAAAGCAATCAGGCATAGCATGCATGCAAAGCAAAAGAAGAAACAAGAGTCAGTACATGCTGTCTGTTCTGTCGGCAAGCATAACGCGCCTGTGCCGCGCGTGCGCATCACGCGCCTGAAGGAATCAAAGAAACAGCGCGCGCGTGCTACCCACTCTCTTACCCTGCGACTGGTTCCAGTTTGAGCAGTTCAAATATTTTGTTTCAAAATTCAAATAAACAGCTGAGTTATTTCTTAAAGCAATATTATGTCATACCGACTAACATTATTTAAGTCATACCGAAATTCTGTAAGTCATACCCGAAATTCTTTAAGTCTCTATGACTTAATTTAAGTCATACCGAAGCTATTCAGACTGATTAAGTCATACCGACTGGCTGTTAAAGATTAAGTCATACCGACACATTATTAAGTCATACCGCCCAAGAATTAAGTCATACCGAAGGAAATTTATGTCTTGGAGCAAGTTTAAGTCATGCTGATAGCTGATTTATTATGTCTTGAAGCAGTTTAAGTCATACCAGATCAGTACAAGACTTAAATGGCTATAAATACAACAGCAGGCACAGCAGAGCAGCAGAGATTTTCAGCTTCTTCACTTCTACAGAAAAAACACAGCAGCCTCCATCTTTCTCTCAAAAGCTCAAGAATACACCAAGAACAAATTAATTTCTGTAAAATCAAGTTCATCTCCTTTGTAATATTTTATCCGGTGGAACTTGATTATTTGTGATTCTTGTACTACTAGCGAATTAAGTTTCCTAGTTCTAATCTTGATTTTTATTAACTAAATTAGAAAAGTTCATGTCGAATTTTCTAAATTAGTTTTTATCAACTTGATTAATTTCTGTACTGAAATTGTAACACCCATCAAGTTAATATATTGTTATATTCAACTTGAAATTTGTTTCAATTTATTCCGCTCAAATTTGTTTAAAATAAAATATTATTTGAAGAACAAATTTCGATAAATTGGTATAGATTGTATTCAACCCCCCCTTCTACAATCTTATCGGACCTAACAATTGGTATCAGAGCCTATTGATTGATACACAAATCAAGATCCTATTTTTATTCAGTCAAAAAATCCATTTCGAATTTTTAACTCACTTAAAAATTCATCATGTCTTCAAAAATTGGAACTGTTAAGATACCCATATTTGACAAGGAGAATTATGAACTATGGAAAAAGAAAATGATCCTTTTTCTACAAGTGGCCAATCCTAAATATTTATGAATATTGAAAATTGGGCCAATAGTTCCTATGATTACTGAAGAGGAAATAATCGTGGAAGGAGTTGTTGTAGTTCCCGCAAGGACATATCCAAAGGACATTAGTGTTTATACAAATGATGACAAAGTGGATATTGCCCTTGATCTTAATGTACAATTAATTTTGGTGGAATCCCTAGATGCGATCATGTGCAACCATGTTGTTAACTGTAAAGATGCCAAGCATATCTGGGACACCATTATAACAATAAACGAGGGAACTAAGAAAGTCAGGGAAAATAGATTGGAATCTAAGATTGTTCAACCTTACAGCTCTGAAGAGGAAGTGATTGTAGCAGAGTATGGGAAGACAGCTACAAGTCAGGGCTGTAGAGAATTTTATTCATCAGAGGAGCTGGAGCAGTTGGGGGATCAATCAATGGCACTGGTTGTAAGACAGTTTAATCATTTCAGATTTAGAAGAAATCCTAATTTCAGACTCAGGTCTACTGAGAACAGATTCCAGCAAGGAGGTTCATCCTCAAGTAGCACAAGGGTTGGCTACGAGACTGGAATGGTAGACAGAAGCAAGATCAGGTGCTTCAACTGTAATGAAATGGGACATTTTGCAACTGATTGTCATCGACCTGAACAAGATGCAAGGAGCGAGTATGCATCTGGTAAGAAGAACACAGACACGGCCTATGTGGTACAAGGCAAAAGCTGGGATGAGACAGATAGTGAAGATGAAGAATTTGGAAATCTTGCGCTGGTGTCAAATGATGGAGCATCTGATCATCATATCAAACCGGTAACTCTTACTGACACTGAGTTGATTCGTAGTCTTTATAATTCCTTAGGTAATGCACAAACTGAATATAGAAGACTAGATCTGCTAAGCACTAATCTTGGAAATGAAGTGTTAGAATTGAAAAGGTGCATATTAATCAAGATCAACAAAGAGATGAAATAACAATGCTTCATAAAAAGGAGAAAGTTATTCTAGAAGTTGTAGGCAAACAAATGGCTAGAATTACTGAACTTGAAACACAGGTCAGGGCTTGTTATAATTCTGTTAAAGTTTCCAAAGAGTTTTTTAACAATCAAGTTGTCAAACGAACAACAGGTATAGGGTATGGCTACAATGAAGCTGTTGGATCATTGGGCATAAATTCCCCTAACCCTGTTAGTGCTAAAGAAAGGGGAATACCACATGTACTTAAGAATGTTAAAGAACCTCTATTTAAAAAATCTAATGTTGGACCACCAGATATTCTTTCTATGGTTATCCAGGAAGAAATGAGAAATGAGGACAGTGCAAATGGCACAGTCTTTGTTAAGGATAACTGTGTTAAGGACGCTAATCCAAAGAATGTTTCATCCAAGAAAGATGTCACAGTCTTTGTTAAGGCTAAATCTGTTGAGGACACTAATCCAAAAATTGTTTCATTCAAGAAAGATGTACCTAAAGTGCCAGTCAAGGTTGTTGAAACAACTAGTTCTTCTAAGACTGGATTAGGTGGTAATAAGTTGAAGCAGAACAATAACATGTCTAACATGAGTAACATGCCTATCATTGATTCTAATCATAAAGCATGTGGTGTTGTCAACTGTATGTCTTGTGCTTTTAATGTGATGTCTGCTTACTTTAATGGTAATCATGCATGTGATAATAAGACTGCTCCTCGACAACATATGAACAGAAATAAAAATGTTAGATCAAAGACTGCTAGTCCTCCTTATGTTAGGAGAGAGACATTTGTACCAAAGCCTAAACAAAGTTTTACTAAGGCTGTTTACAAGGTCAAATGTCCAGTCAGTGAAACAAATGTTATTGTTGCTAAAAAGACATGGATACCCAAGATGAAATCAAAGATTGTCAAAGCTGTTTATAGGGTTAAATGTCCAGTCCCCTTGAAAAATGTTGTTATGAAGATTAAGAATGTTGTTTTGCCTGACAAAGGTCAATACTTCAAATATTCCGGACCCAATCAAATTTGGGTCCCAAAAAGGGTTTAACTGTTTGGGCATTGCAGGGTGTGTAACAGGTACATCGTGTTATGTGGATTCTGGACAGTGGATGTTCAAGGCATATGACCGAAGATAGAGCCCTGCTATCAAGAGTGGTGACGGTATCTGGCCAAGTGGTATCCCTTGGAGACAACAGCAAGGGTATGACCTAGGGTCAAGGCTATTCAATAGCCAAGGAATGTTGTCAGTAATAAAGCATCTTTTACAAGATGAAGAGCCTATTGTTCGAGGATTAAGGAAAGAGAACTTATCTGTAGCTGACATGGAATCTCAGTCAAAGGTGAAGTCAACAAGGTCAAATCTAAAGCTTCATCAGACAAGAGTTCAACTATGACATAAGGAGCTCTCTCACCTGAATGTCATATCAAGAGATTCTTTCCTGGAAATCGAATCAGTAAAGGAGACTACCTCATCTGGAATTAAAGTAAAATAAAAGTATGAGGCATGTCATAAAGAGAAGTCAAGAAGCATCACACAGAAGTTCTACATCAATGAAAGTCTTAGTGATGTTCAACGACTTCTAGCTCCCAGCTGTCAATGGTAATGATGATTCAGATCCAAGCAATGTCAATATTGAGAATATTCATGTAAACCCAGCAACAGCTTAGGGGGAGCAAAAGAAGGATCATCTAGTCAACTCAACACGACACTGAAAGTCAAAGGACACTATGAGAACATGTCTGCCAAGACAAAGAATGTTGACTCAATTAACTCTTTGTTCTAGTTCTTAGTGTTTCTAATGGTGGAAGTAAAAGACTAACAGAGCTTCAAGTACTAATGATTATTTTTTTAGTCTTATTTTAAAAGAAACTAATAAAGCTACAAAAGCTCTGAAAGATCCAGGTTTAGTGATTGCAATGCAAGATGATCTCAATCAGTACAAAAGGCAGATTGAAGGGAAGCTGGTATCCAGACCAAACAACAAGGCTGTATTTGGTATAAGGATAACCAGAAGTTTAACTGGATGTCAAGGCATTGTTATGAGGGACAAGGCCAAACTGGGTGCAAGGTTACAAGCTGATAAGATAGTATTTCTAACAAGAAGCACCAGTGACAAGACTTGAGGATATCAGGCACCTGTTGTACATTCATGATCATAATGGACATCTGGACCTACTGAATCTGGATGCTAGAGGAATGTGAACAAGTGCACTCATAGTTGGTGAGATAATTGAAAATCTCTACAGGTTAGTATGAACTGGTATCATCACTCAAGCAAGCATGAAAGACATGGTATGACACCCTAACTAAAATTTAACATTTGGTATCAATCTTTAACAGTTGATATCTTTTAACAATTGGTGTCACATTTATTGAACTCTCTACATCTTTAGGCACAAACATAAATGATATATATGTGCAATGATATCTTGATTATATTATATGTTGGTCTACTAACTATAAATTGGGATCAAGATATTTGCTGTTTTGATGTTGGTAAAGTTGCAATTCTTTTGAATTACTTCATGCAAGCCAATAGAAGAATCCTTTTAGGAGCTCAGGCAAGCCAAAAGAATAATTATATTTGGAGCACAAGTAAGCCAAAAGAATGATGACAATAAAAGTAAGTCCAGGATCTTTTGTTTCTATTCAGAAGATTCTAGACCCGTCAAGACTACATGCCAACACACCACTATAGCTGGCTTTTGACCTATTAACTTGGACCTAACAAGTTGGTAATCAAAAATCTTTAGATGGACCCGGATCTGAGGAAATGGTACCCTAGAGATATTTGACCCAACAAGTTCAGGATCTACTAATTAGGACCTAATCAGGCTATAGAGGAATCATCAGCTCATTATCTTATGCAATTGCTAATAGATCACTTACACACATATTTTATTCTCAGTATGCAAATTTGCAAGGCCCCAAGTGGATCCTAGAGAATATATTCTTGTAGTTATTACACTTGATTTTTAGATGTCTTAAGTTAGACCCATCTCCGGAGATGGTACCATAGAAACATCAGTTCTGACATGTTTTGCTACATAGAGACAGATCAAATGAGTTGTATGAAAGCAGGAGAACACAAGGAAACAACTTCATCTCCAACAACTCTGTGGAACACTCAAGGCTAAGCATCTTGCATAAGGTATCAATTCTTTTGAGAGAGCATGTCTTTAGTCAAGAATAACTTGCAGATATGCTTCCTAAATCACTTGATGAAATTAAATTTTCAAGATTGGTTTATAAACTTGGGATTTTATTAATGTTATATAATTTGTATATCCCATCTGTTAAGTATTTCTTAAGTAAGCTCACAAGTATTCAATTGTCTGTATTGAAAGGACTTGTGAACTTATTTACATCCAGACCTCACGCTAAGAATTATCTGTTGAATGATTGCCATGTGTATAATTGTAATATATTTCAGTGGTGATTATTTAAGGATAATTTAAATACTTAAATGCTAAAATCTAACTCATAGAGATTTAGTATTTATTTATTTAATTATTTATTTTGATTAATATGAGTTATAGAACCTAAAGCAATTCAAATTAGTATTTGCTTTATACCTCATTTATCAAAATAAATCTGAATCATAACTAAATTGGACCTATCTGTCTTGGTCTTCAATTAGTTGTGAGATGTTAATTCTAGTGAATTTTATCAATGCTCCATTTTCAGAAATTCATTATAATTAATATCATGGTTCTAACAATTGGTTGTATTAAAGTTTTGACTTATATCAGTTAATGATATTTAGTTAGAATTCTATTTACTAACTAATTGTGAGATATATTGGTATGTGTGAAATTACTTAGAACTCCTCTAAGTAATCATTGTTATATCTTTTACAATTCACTCATATTACTATGCATAGTATGAAAATTCTCTAAGTAGAACTATGGATATTGAAATATCTAAAGTGACCATTGTTCAGTTACTTGGAATAATTTTTATGCTTATTTGCAAGCTTCTAATCACTTTGATAATAAATGTTATATACTATGGATCAAGGTGTATAGGACTTAGAATATCATTTCTAAGATTGCAGACAAGACATCTTTGGTAATCTAGTCTTATTTATAGAACCAAGGTTGTCTACCAGTAAACAGTTGTTAGGAGTTAACAATTGTTATTATCGAGGAGTTGCCTTGAAGTCATAAGTTTGAAATGTTATTTCTTAAGTGCTTGTGTATTTCTTGTCAACTAGTTCCTCGTACTTATGAATATCAGTGAATGATGTTCTTAAGTAGTTAGATACTAATATTCATTCTGTCAATTGGTACTCAATGTAACAATTCAATCTTCACTAAATTGAATTTATCTTACAATAGATTGAATTTATCAAACAATTGGTATCATTGAATATTTAGTATTTAGCAGTGATTATTTATATCCTAGTTAAATTATGACGTGAAGCAATTCAATGGTTTATTTGCTCATAATTTAATTTTGGTAAAGTAATCATAAACACAATTACTTGCATTCTAAAGTATTTGATAAATACTAACAGTTGGTATCAAATAGTAAAATATTTGTTTACTAACAATTGCTAGTTGCCCTAATACTTCATTGTAAACTAATTGTGATGTATATATTAGTTCTGATGATATTACTTAGGATTTATTCTGAGTAAACGTGTCTTATCTACAAATCATTAGTGATTAGTATATATTTAATAAAATCTTTCTTTCTTAATTACTGCGAAGTCAAGAGTTTTTGTCTTTTAAAAATAAAATGACCTAGTTTTTATTAAAAGACATGATAATACATTGTTTTATGCATAAAAACAAACTCTTGCACATTAACAGTTTTTAAAAGAAAACTCAAACTTTCTATGGTTGTGATTGCTTATATTGTAAAACTTTTTGAAGTCACAACTGTACATCATTTCTCTCAGAAGATATAATGCATATGTTTTCACACAATGTTATGGTATGATGTAAATGCATTCTATCTCTATATTGCGCTATTGCTATGTGATGCAGGTTCAGCTCCTAGTGGAAGTTTTCTCACATTGTAAGTCATGAGATTGTAAACCCAACAACTTCTATCCCGGACTATAAATCCAAATCTAAACACATCCTAACTTACCCCCTGAAGTGGAAGTAACTTATTTGACTAGAGGTCATTAAGGGAGTAACTGCACTTGATGCAGCAAATAAGGATGTGAGGGATAGTAAACCCACAGCTCTACCTCTCAAGGAGAATAGATGTATATAACTTGAGGTATCTGTAAGCTCGCCTGCATTCTCCCAAAAGGATGCAGAGCTGAAAATGGCACTAAAACAGTCTCTGGATTCATTATTTTAAAATGATGAGTTTATTGAAATTCGCCTGTCGGCCAGGGCATCTGTTGGTAAGTCACTACCTCATACACAATACTAAAATACTTCCTATGCACAAAGTGAGATTGCACACACTAAGGATGAATTGACGGAAACAACTCATACTCCGACCATTTTACGGTTAGGATTATAAGTTGAAGGTTCCTCAAAGAACCAAGAGTCTTCACAGACCTCGAGAGAAGGTATTGATCTCAATGCAAAATTCAACAAGATCATTATCTAACTCCCCAGAGGGAACATCTCTGGATCCTGCGGGTATCGGATCCGACATAGGTACGGATCGGCAACTTGTTAACTATGATTCAGATTTACCTGATGAGTTTAACAAGGTGATGTCTTCATAGACATTAGATGGAAACATGATTTTAATTCTAAGTTTTGATTTCATTGTTTACCTTCTCAGAATTCAAATCTGAAACCCATAAAAAGGGAAAATTTTTTATCAACTTGTAGATTATGACTCAGATTCGTCTGACGAGTCTAACGAGGATCGGGGATTTGCGAAACCCCATTGCACCACCAGTGACCTCTCTAGAAGGGGCTATGGTGAATTTTCCTTACAGGTACACATGGATGTTGGAGCTATGAGAGATAAGAGTGATACACTAGTGAGCATGAGTGTAAACACTTGAGAGTTGAGAGATGAGATCACTCATTTTAAGTGATATGAGTGGAGAGATGAGCTAAACACTTGTGAGGTACACGAAACAGAATCACACACTCACAGTGAGGAAGAAAGATAAACACCAAATCTCATTCCCTATTCCCAAACAAAGTTTACTTACAAGAGTTGGGAGATATAAGGAAAGTGTCGGGAGATTTGGTTGTCAGGATGATCAATAGTGAGGCCATTCTATAATATCTAAAGGGCAAAGTTGATCAGTCTACATACTTCTATTCTGGAAGTCTTTATGAAAATCCTTCAACACAAGAAAAGCTTCTTTTCTTTATTGCAACAGACAATGTTATATGTATGAAGAATCTGCTGTACTAAAGGTAAGAAGTGAGTTATAATTGAAAAAAATGGTATCATCTAATTTACATTTGGATGTTTGCAATAATTGAATGCTTGGAGGATTACTCAACTAAGGGGGAGAGATATAAGAGATATAATTGAAGAAGATATAGATATACTCAAAGATTGCCTTAGATACTTAATTGAGGGGGAGAGTATAAGCTTACCTTAGTGAGGGGGAGATTTTCTATCTAAGGGGGAGAGATATGAAAAAGGATATACCTTAGAAAGGGGGAGTATTCAACTTGTCAGGGGGAGATAAAAATATTCGCCTTGTTAGGGGAGATGAGAAGTATTCACCGTTATAAGGAGGAGTCATATCACCTTAGGTAGGGAGACATAAGGAAGGAGAGAAGTATGAAACGACAAAGAAGAATTTTTCAGTATGTGGTTGACAAGTCATATTCTTTACCACTGAAGAATTCCCAAGTATCTGCTGATAATGTTCAATATTAGATGTAAAGGGTTATCAGGCATATATGTCAAGAAATGAAGATGAGTTACTTAATTCATTGTCAGAGGAACAATCATCTATCATTTCATCTACTGAGATTCTGGAATTGTAATATCTAAACCAGAAATTTTTTTTTATGTATTATTTACTATAGCGCTTTAAAGCTTTATCTTCTTCTTGTTTGTAGTTGAGTTATCCTCTAGGAATTTGTATGTTAATGTTTAACAAACAAATAGGGGGAGATTGAAAGGCATATGACATAGCCTATTTGTATTTCGAGGATACAACTCAACTCAAACAAGAATGTAATAGTAAATAGTATATGTACTGTCACAGGGATCTCAAATGTATAATTGTCAAGAGAAAGAAGACAAAGTCAATCTACCGTTTTGAGGTATACTACACTTGAAGAAGTTCATTCAGTTTATCAAGCATCAGTGGAGTAATCAAGACAGTGGGTTCTATTTATAGTGACAAGAGGTTCCTACAGTGGCAGAATACAGATTAGAAAGGTTTGAATAAAGAGTGAAGAAAAGGAAGACATGAACCAAAACATAGAGTCAAAAATAAAGAAAATCCGTTGGAGTTAGTCGCTCATCAACCAGACCGTGCATCGAGCGTCAACAAAAATTCGGTGGTAATTCTTTATTACTTTCAGTGGTTCAAGAAAAAGATTTCAGTCGTAAAATGATTTTTATATTAATTCTTAGTTAATTAATATAATTATGTAATTGATTTAATTTAATAAATTAATTCGTATCGAATTAATTTATTTATTAAATTAATTATCATGTTAATTAATTTTGAATTAATGTATTAATCTGAATTGATTTAATTAATTAATTAATTAATCATTATTTGTTTAAATGATTAATTGAATAAGTTATTTAATTAAATTAAATTCAAAAGAAACAAAAGAAAAAGAAAAAAAACTGTGTAAGAAATGAAAAAAGAAAAAAAGAAAAGAGAAGGTCGACAGTGAAAGAAGAGCAGGTTGTGTTATTGTATTGTTATGAAGTCGACAAAGGAATAAAAGCAATCAGGCATAGCATGCATGCAAAGCAAAAGAAGAAACAAGAGTAAGTACATGCTGTCTGTTCTGTCGGCAAGCATAACGCGCCTGTGCCGCGCGTGCGCATCACGCGCCTGAAGGAATCAAAGAAACAGCGCGCGCGTGCTACCCACTCTCTTACCCTGCGACTGGTTCCAGTTTGAGCAGTTCAAATATTTTGTTTCAAAATTCAAATAAACAGCTGAGTTATTTCTTAAAGTAATATTATGTCATACCGACTAATATTATTTAAGTCATACCGAAATTCTATAAGTCATACCCGAAATTCTTTAAGTCTCTATGACTTAATTTAAGTCATACCGAAGCTATTCAGACTGATTAAGTCATACCGACTAGCTGTTGAAGATTAAGTCATACCGACACATTATTAAGTCATACCGCCCAAGAATTAAGTCATACCGAAGGAAATTTATGTCTTGGAGCAAGTTTAAGTCATGCTGACAGCTGATTTATTATGTCTTGAAGCAGTTTAAGTCATACCAGATCAGTACAAGACTTAAATGGCTATAAATACAACAGCAGGCACAGCAGAGCAGCAGAGATTTTCAGCTTCTTCACTTCTGCAGAAAAAACACAGCAGCCTCCATCTTTCTCTCAAAAGCTCAAGAACACACCAAGAACAAATTAATTTCTGTAAAATCAAGTTCATCTCCTTTGTAATATTTTATCCGGTGGAACTTGATTATTTGTGATTCTTGTACTACTAGTGAATTAAGTTTCCTAGTTCTAATCTTGATTTTTATTAAATAAATTAGAAAAGTTCATGTCGAATTTTCTAAATTAGTTTTTATCAACTTGATTAATTTCTGTACTGAAATTGTAACACCCATCAAGTTAATATATTGTTATATTCAACTTGAAATTTGTTTCAATTTATTCCGCTCAAATTTGTTTAAAATAAAATATTATTTGAAGAACAAATTTTGATAAATTGGTATAGATTGTATTCAACCCCCCTTCTACAATCTTATCGGACCTAACACTCCTCCATTTCTACAGGGTGCCAAGAAGGGTGCGACCTCCAAAACGGTTCCTGTCTCGAAAGTTCTTCCTCCTCTCATCAAGCCAGCAGCTCCCAAACTTATCAGCGATCCTCCATCTCTAACAAATCTTGCTGGGGATCAAGTTCAAAACTCTCCTGAACAGAGTCCTTTGAAGCGAGCGAAGAAGGATGGGCAACCTGATGGGCCTTCTCAGCCATCCTCACGGACTGTGAATGCAACTGCGACCCAGCATCTCTTTGCTTCGCTGGGGAGCAAATATACCAAGGAGGCTGAGGCATCCAACTGGTGGAAAGCGACCCCTGAGGATAATGCTAACACTTTAACCAAGTGCTTAGCTGAAGCATTTATCCGTTAGGCTGCACATACAAAGAACTTCTTTCAGTTAGATAAAAAGAACAAGGTCCTTGAGTTCCAGAAAGTGGAAGATAAGCGATCCCTGGAGGAGACCTTCAAGAAGAAGCTATCATATGAAACTGCCTCACTTCGCACTGATCTTAAAAATGCCAAGAAGGAGAGAAATGACTTTGAAAAGACCCTTCTGGAGCTGAAGAAATCAAGCGAGGAAGCTGCAAAGAAGAAGGATAAAGAAATCGCGAAGCTGATCCGCGACCTGGACGCTGCAAAGGCTGAGTTGGCAACTGCTGAGGAGACATTCGTGGCCCAGGGTCAGGTCTCATTCATGAAGGGGTTCATTCGAACTATCCCTGACTTTGACTGGGACCAGCTTGGGCCAGGAAATGCTGACTTCGCAGAAACTCTGAAGAAGCAGATTGCTGACGAGGATGCTGAAGAAGCCAGGCTGGAGGAGGAAGCGAGGATGGCAGAAGAGGCAAGATTGGCCAGGGAGACCGCCAACGTTAATCAAGATCCACCTGCTTCTTAAATTTGCTTAAACTTTGAACTGGGGATGCGAGCACCCTTTGAATGCCTCGCAAGTGTAATATTGGTTTTTCTTTAACTTTATTCGTTTAAGAATTCTGGGATCGCGATGCGATCCGTTCATTTTTCTTTGTTAATGTCAAGAATCCCCTTTTTGCTCATCATTTTCTTCAAGTAATTTGGCTTCGCAGTCGCTAGGTCTTACATTAATGTTGCTTTAGCTTTTTTCCCTTGCTTTTTGAGATGTTGAGATATAACTTGTATTCGTAGATGCGGAGTGTCTTGTTTTCTTTTTAGATTTACGTTCCTTTGATTGCATGTGATAGTTTAAAATGTGAGCAGCTACTTTGAGATGTTTTCAAGTGCGATTCCAGCATCGTTGAGATGGCTTGGACCTTGAAATGTAAACGCTAACAAACAAACTTTGAATGCACAATAAAACAATTCATAAAGCAAACGAACTCATGTATTGATAAGTGGGGCGAGGCCCAGTAATTGATAAGTAGGGACGAGGCCCGAAAGTCATTACATCATAAAGGGGAGGTGTCTATATGATCACTACCCCCCCAGTACTTTGTATGAATTATTCATGCTAAGTAGTAGTATAAAGAGGCTACCAGGGGCGAGGCCTTTACTGATAGTATTTTCTCAAATGCTCCGCATTCCAAGCTCGCGGAATAACTTTGTCTTTCATATCTGTGAGATAGTAGGTCCCTTCTGAAAGAGTAGCATAGATCTTGTACTGTCCTTCCCAATTAGCGCCAAAAACTCCATGACCTGGGACCTTAGTGTTAAGCATGACTCTTCTAAGTACTAGGTCACCTGTATGTAGAGATCGCGCTTTGACCTTTCCATTATAGTACCTCGTTGTTCGTTGTTGATAGGCTACGAGGCGTAGCTGGGCCTCGCTTCTAGTTTCTTCTATTATGTCCAAATAAAGCCTATGATTGACCTCGTTTGCCTCAGAATCGTAATGTTCTCTTCTAAACGACCCTGAGCCCACTTCGACTGGCACCATGGCCTCGCATCCATAAGTAAGTGAAAATGGTGTTTCCCCTGTGGTCGACCTTGGGGTCGTATTGTATGACTACAAAACCCTTGGTAACTCCTCAGGCCAATTACCTTTGCTTTCTTCCAGTTTGGCTTTCAAGGTGTGTTTTATGATTTTGTTTATGGCCTCAGTTTGACCATTCGTCTGAGGATGGCTCACAGCTGAGAAACTCTTTTTTATCCCCAGATTTTCACAGAATTTCTTCATTTCCTTGCTGTCAAATTGCTTCCCATTATCCGAAATGAGTTGATATGGGATCCCATAACGACACACAATTGCTCTGTAAACGAAGTCCATGAACTTCTTTGCAGTGATAGTTGCAAGTGGCTCGGCCTCGGCCCACTTGGTGAAATAGTCAACGACCACTACTGCATATTTAAGTCCTGCTTTACCCTTTAGGAGTTCCCCAATTAGATCAATACCCCACATAGCAAAGGGCCATGGGCTCGTTAGCGAGGTAAGCTAAGAGACAGGGACGTTGCTGAAGTTGGCGATCCTCAGACAGGCATCGCATTTTCTTGAAAACTCAAATGCATCCCTTTTTATCGTAGGCCAATAATACCCTTGGCGAAGAATTTTATGGGCTAGCGAGCTACCCCCCGTGTGGTTGCCGCATATTCCTTCATGGACTTCTCTGAGAATGTAATTACACTCTTCCCCATCCACACACCTCAGGAGTGGGATGTTAAATCCTCTTCGATACAAGACTTCATCATAAATGACAAACGAGCAGCCTGATATTTAATCTTCCTTACTTCCTTCTTGTCTTGAGGCAGAACTCCGTTTTTCACATATTCCCATATTGGGGTCATCCAATTCAACCCTGGGGTCGCTATCTCCATAATGAACTCCTCCGGTACACTGGGCTTTGTCTGAATTTCCAGTGGGATAATTCCAAGTAATGTGGCCTCGTGGCGCGACCCCAATTTTGCCAGTGCATCTGCTCCTTGATTCTTTCCTCTTTTGATATGAACCACCTTGACATTGTTAAACTTTTCAATCAACCATTGTGCACATCGCAGATATAGCTCAATCTGCTCACCTCTAGCTTGCCACCCACTCCAGAGTTGATAGGTTACCAGCATAGAATCGCTGTAAGCTATGAGGTTTTCCACCTTCATTTCCAATGCCAGTTTGAGACCAATAATGAAGGCTTCGTACTCTGCTGCATTATTGGTGGCTTCGAAGGCAAAGTGTACTGCACTTTGTATCTTACGACCCTCTGGAGTTACCAACTCGATGCCAGCCCTGGCTCCTTCCTTGTTAGATGCCCCATCTACGTATAGCTCCCACCACGAGGCTGAATTTTCTTTTTTGTCCTCGCTAGCTGTTATTTCTGGTGCTGCTATGATAGCCCAGTCATCTCCCTTAGATTGGGGAGGAAACTCCAAAATGAAATCTACAAGTGCCTGTCCTTTTATGGGGCCACGAGGCTTGAACTCAATGTCAAACTGACTAAGCTCTACTGTCCATTTTAACAATCTCCCTGAAGACTCCGGCTTGTGCATTACTTGCCTCAGTGGATAGGCGGTGCGAACCTCAATGCCGTGAGCCTGAAAGTAGGGCCTTAACTTTCGCGAGGCCAACACAAGGGCATAGGCTAGCTTTTCCATGTTTGTGTAGTGAGTCTCAGCGTCTAACATTCTTCTACTGACATAGTAGATAGGATATTGAACCTTTTCCTCTTCACGAACCAATACTGCACTGACCGCATGTGTTGACACAGCGAGGTAGACAATGAGTGTCTCTCCCTCTTTGGGCTTAGAGAGCAAAGGTGGCGAGCCTAGCTTTTCCTTGATATTCTGAAAAGCCTCCTCGCATTGAGGGGTCCATTTAAAGTTCTTTCCCACCTTTTTGATAGCTTTAAAGAATTCATGACACTTATCTAATGATTTCGAGACAAACCTGTTGAGAGCAGCTATCCTCCCTGTTAGGCTTTGAACCTCCTTCACACATCTTGGCGACCTCATCTCCATTAGAGCCTTTATTTTTGCGGGGTTGGCCTCAATACCCCGGTGGTTGACAATAAACCCAAGGAATTTCCCAGACTCGACCCCAAATACACATTTTTGTGGGTTGAGCTTCATCCTATACTTTCTCAAGATACTGAACATTTTTGCCAGGTGAGCGATGTGGTCCCCAGCTTCCTTGGATTTTACCAGCATATCATCCACATACACCTCCATTGTCTTTCCAATTTGCTTTTCAAACATCATATTGACTAACCTTTGATAAGTCGCCCCAGCATTAAGGAGGCCGAAGGGCATCCCTATGTAACAGTAGAGCCCTCTATCTGTGATGAACGAGGTGTGCTCCTGATCGGGGCCATACATGGGTATCTGATTGTACCCAGAGTAAGCATCCATAAAGCTAAGAAGCGCATGCCCCGCTGTTGTATCCACCAATTGATCTATCCTCGGTAATGGGAAACTATCTTTTGGGCAGTGTTTGTTGAGATCACTGAAGTCTACACATGTCCTCCACGTTCCATTGGGTTTCTTCACGAGGACTGGGTTTGCGAGCCAGTCAGGGTAGAATGATTCCCTAACGAGCCCGACCTCGAGGAGTCTATCCACTTCTGCTTTGAGAGCCTCAACTCGTTCTCCACTTATACGTCGCCTTTTCTGTCTGACTCCTTTCTTGATGGGGTCGAGATTGAGCCTGTGACACATAACGTTAGGATCCATCCCAACCATATCCTCGTGGGACCAGGCGAACACATCCAAGTTATCTCTCAAAAAAGCGACAAGCCTTTCCCTTAAACTAGGGTTGAGTTGCGACCCTATCTTCAACACCTTAGAAGGGTCTTGTACATCAACAAGAATAGGAATAGTATCCTCCGCTGCTCCAGCTCGCTCTACATGTTCTGGGATGCGAGGATCAAGGTCTAGGTCATACTCGCGAGCCCGGCTTGGCTCGGCCTCGTAGGTATTAGTTTTTTCATGTTGGGGGGTCGCGATCCCATCCTCCGGCATTGGGGTTGCACCCACATGTCCATATTCATTCACAACAGTTGTTTCTTGTATAATTCCGCTTGGTAGCTCTGTTAGTGTGGAAGTTTCCTTGCGAACCCATTTGCCTTTTCGGGCTCGCACAGCTGCCTGCTCTGGGCTCTCCCCTTCGTCACTAGCTTCTTCTACAATTCCTTCTTGGAGTACCATCACAGGTTGCGAGGCCTCCATCATGAGGGATCCTGGGACCGGTTCTACCTGGATACCCAAGTTATCAAAGTAATCATCTGGAAGCTCCTCGATTGAGATCATGTTACAATTTGGTGAAGGCATGAGGGCTATCTTGCGAGGCCTGTCTTCCTCTTCGCATTCCATCTTATCAATCATAGAGTTACTCCCTTTTTCTGCTGACTTAAGTGCCTTGTTATAGCATTCACGAGATTCATGTTGCGCTCCCTTAACACATCCGACTCCATTTGGGGTAGGGAACTTCATAGAGAGATGGTAAATAGAAGTGACCACCCTCATTTCTTTTAGAATTGGCCTCCCCAAAATAGCATTATAGGCCGAGGGCTGATCAACTACCATAAAATCAGCGATCTGTGTAGTTATACAGGGCTCGTCCCCTAAGGTAACGGGGAGCCTTACGAGGCCCTGGACATTGAATGAAGCTCCAGTAAAACCATAAAGATGTCCTACGGTAGGGATAAGGTCTCTGTCCACGAACCCCATTTTCTGATAGATCTCGTATGTTAGACATTCACTGCACTTCCATTGTCCATAAGGACCCTGTAAACATTTTGCGATCCAATGCGAACTCGGACAACGAGGGCATCCGAGTGGGGGTGGTGGACCCACTTCGCATCTTCTTCAGTGAACATGATATTTGTATCTTCCCCCTTGAAGAGCTTTGGGGTCGTTCCTGCAGGTGATGAACGTTAGTGAGAGGTCGCTCCTTAGCTTCGCGAGCATATCTCTCTGGCCCTATTGCTGTCTCCCCTGATGTGGGGTCCTCCAATTATCACATGAATACTTCCACCTCGCGTTTCCCTTTCCTTAATGACTGGATTCTGTTCAGGTGGGGGAGCTTGATTATAACCAAGGCCAGACTTGGGATTATGTTTCTTCACTTCTCGAACCGCCCACTCAGTTAACCTTCCATCCCGAATTAATTGATCCACTTGCTATTTGAGCTCCCGGCAATTCGTTGTATCATGCCCTGTTTGTTCATGAAAGGCACAATATTTACCAGTGTCTGCAGTTCCTTTCGGACCCATTTGTGCAGGTCTCCTGAATACCCCTTTGTGCGCATTGACTGCATAGATGTGATCAATTGGGGCGACCAGAGGGACATATTTATCTCCACTCCTTGCAGGGCGTGCTCGAGGCGGGGATCGTTTTGGTGGATCGCGCTCTCTTCTCTTTGGACTGGGGCTCCGACTTCGATCATGTCTTCGTCTCGGACTCCTGGAGTCCTTCCTTTTCACTCCCCTGTTTCTACTCCAACTGCTACTCCTTTCATTATTCTTTTTTAGATCTACAAGTGACTTCTCAACGCGCTTGAAAGGCTCAGCGACCCTGTGCAACTCAGAAAGGGTGCTAGGGGTTTGCTCTTGTAATTTCTTCCAGAACTCAGTCCCTTCCCTTACTCCAGCGATAAGGAAATTCTTTACAGCTTCATAATTCGCCTCCCGTACGTGAGGTACTTCAGCATTGAATCTCTTGAAATAGTCATGAAGAGTTTCTCCTTCCTTCTGTTTTATGTTCGCCAGGGTAGATACAGGGGGTGCATAGAGCATCGAAGATTGGAACTGCTTGATAAAGATATCAACAAATTGCTCCCATGAGTCGATGGTAACCAGGGCCCCTTGTTTTGAAAACCATTGCTGGGCACTTCCTCTTAGCGAGGCGGCGAACAACCTACACCTCGCTAGCTGCGAGACCTGGTATACATCCATCTCGTTGTTGAATCGAATTACGAACTCAGCTGGATCAGTATCCCCATTATAAGTCATATCTGAATGATGCCCACGAAACACCGCAGGGAGTGGCGTAGTTCGAATTTCGTGGGTAAAGGGTGAAGAAGAGCCCATAGTGCTAAAGATCCCTTTCTCATTGTTCATTGCGTCCAAGGCCTTTTTCAACTCTTCCAGCTTATAGTCTCCCACTTTGACTTCCTTGTCCCCCTCCTTTTTCTCTCCAGTACTCCCATGGTGTGACTGAGTCTTTTTTGGGACGCTAGACTCCTCCTGGTCATTCCTGCGATCCTTCTTTTTACGATCCTCTTCATGGTATTGGGATCGTTCTCGATCTCGATGAGATGGGGGTCTGTCATCGCGACGATGGGACCACTCGCGCTCTCTACGAGGATAGGGGGGTCTGTCATCGCGACGATATGACCGCTCGCGATCTCGATGAGGAGACAATGGTTGATGAGGGCCCTTGCTTTTATTCTTAGATTCTTCATTGCGAGGTGCATTAATCTTTTCTAATTTGAGACGGAGGTCGTGTTCAGTGAGCTTCTTTCCGAGACGGTCAAAAACACTAACCGATCTCCCCTCAGATGAGGCGACCTTGTCATGCGATCCTCCTTTCTTTTCGAGCGAATGCTCCTCCTCATTCCAGTTAGGGTTCGTTTGATCTGTTAGGACATCCTCGAAGTCATCAATAAGTTTCTTGGCAGGGACTTTGCTTTCTTCCCCTTGATATGCTCGACCACCTGTCCTTGCATTCCTCTTCGATCCTCTAGAACTATAACGCTTCTCCACCTTTGCGACCCTCTCATGTACAGCGGTCACTTGATCGCCGAGGCCTTTTAGAAAAGACATTACCTCGCTGGTCAACGCCACCCTCTGTACTGGGGGGGTGTGCTCCTCCTTGTACCCAGTCTTAGAGTTTTCCTTGGACACCTCGTCCTCTGAGGGGTCCCTCGTCAGGGGATCATCCTTGTTAACCCTATGCGATCCCGGAGTCTCTCCATCATTCTTCTTTTTGTGTGATTTAGTCATCGCTTCTCCCAATTCAATGACTAGCCCCTCCTTCTAGCGCCAGATGTTATAGGGAGAATATTGTATAACAATGTTTTGGAGGTTTGCTGGATTAACGGAGCAAAATACGGATATTTTGCTAATGAAAGAAGAATAGGGGATTAGGGTTTGTGTGTTTAGATGTGGCTGAGCTTGATAGGTGTTTGCAGGGGTGAACTGTTTCTCATCCGTATCAAGGTGCCTACGTACCCTATTTATAGGGATCAAGCCGTACGTAGTTCTTGGGCAGCAAGTTACCTAGACGGGCTAGGGTTTTAGAAGATAAGTCATGGCCCAAGCCCACTCGTGTAGGGCTGATGTGGCAATGAGTCATTAATTCTATCCATGATACATGGCTTTTAGAAGGAAACCGATGGTCTCGCATGGTTAGAGAAGTGGAGTAGAGCCTAGCATGCAACCTCGAGGGGCCTGGCCATGCGAAGCGGTCCCAAATATCCAATTACTCATATGACCGCAAGGGGCCTAGCTACGAGCCTTCTAGTAGGGAAGGAGACAGCGATCTCGTTTAGCCTGTAGATATGATAGTAGCGCGAAGCGATCCCTGAGAGGGGTATTAGCGAAGCGATCCCTTAGACCGGATCATGAGCGAGGTGACCCTATAGTTGTGCCGGGCTGATTCCAATAGTGGACTTTAGTGACCCAATTATCATCTTCTAGGCCCATAGTCAATTAAAAACGAAACTTACTCAGTTATAAAACCACTCAAAGTGGTGTCTGAGGAGGGTAGATGTACGCAGACCATGCCCCTATACAATAGGGAGGCTGTTTCCGAAGGACCCCCGGCCATTACAAATATAGAAATTCAAATCCAGAAAGGAAACCTAATACAAACTAAGAAACTCACACATACGCAGGAGTCGAACCTTGACATCCTTCAAAGGAGACCAATGGCTCAACCACTGCACCAACATGTTGTTGGCTAGGCCCATAGTCAATTATGAACCATTAATTTAGCTAATTAAATCATGATAATTATTATGCCAGATTTGGGCATAACATTGTGTATCCAAGTACTCTCTGCTGGTTCATTAAAACTTATAATGTTAGCCAACAATTGTACTAACCTCAGCACAAAACAGCAGCATCTGGTTACCAAGTACAGATTGAGACACTGAGTATGAAAATTACAGCTTCATTAGTAAGTCAATAGCTCTAATTTTCAGTAACAAAATACATTTATAAATTGCAGCAATATTCTGAATTCACATTAGTGTAGTTCTGGCAGGAAAGATCGTCTACGTAATCTGGTTCATTGACCAGATTTCCTGATGGAATACATTTAATATGTGTCTAAAGCATATGATACTTTGGCTTGCTGCTGCGCCACTTGATACTCTTTCTTTCGGTGGCAATGAGATCTCGAATCCTCGCCATATATGTGTACGTTATAGTTCTATCCCTGTTTATAATTTGTGATTGTTACTAGTTTAAAGATTAGTACATAAACTGCAGACTACAGAGTACAGACTGAGTACATTATAAATTACCTGGCGATATTTTGAGTGCTCATTCCAACTTGTTATATTATTCCAACTTGTACATCATGTAATTCTGTACTATCAAAATTTACATCATATTATACAGAAGAAAGCATTCAAATTTACAAAGTCAAAATCTTAATAGTATGTCAAAATCATATGCTTTTTTGTTTTAAACATAAAGAACAAATGAAACGATAAATTACAATCTGACATTATTCGGGATTTCGTTCCTCCAAAAAAAAATGATCACCTTTGTGCCATTTTTGCAGCAATTTTTCTTTTTCAGTTTGATACTCATGATCACGAGAGTCTCACACTTGAGCAACTGAAGGTCTCAAACCGGGGTTCAGTTAAATCTACTTTCTCCTCGTCTTCTGATCGCAAACTTGCACTCAGAGAAACAGCGTCTCTTATGTTCTCATTTTTCACAACACAGACAGTATGGGCCACATCAATTGGCAATGAATGTCTCGGAGACCACCTATCAGATGTGATGAGTCCAAGATCGTCAGCCTCAAGAACATCCTCATGTAGATTGTCAGGCACCTGATTGACAGGCTCACTTGTTAGGCCACGAGTAGAGGAGCTCTGCCACATACATAAACTAAAACTTTTAACATGTCCAGTATGAAGTCGAGAAATGATGAGATTTGGAGCGAGACATTACCAACAAGCACAAATTTATGCACACTAAAACCATATATGTGAAATGTGACCATCTATTTCAAATTTTCTCTATGACAGCTGAAACATGAAACCTACAACAGAACTATGGCATCTTAAACTTAGGTGAATTAGTTTAATACTAACAACCTATACAAGCACTTCCCTAATTTTAAATAGCAAAAGTTATTTATTTTTATAGAAGAAAATTAAATCAATATCCACAACAATAAAATATTTGGCCCTTTAACAATTAGAAAGGACACTTCTCAGCAGTAATTAACCACGACACTTGAAATATTTGTTACTGCACGACACTTGAAATATTTCTTTTAATACCTGAAAAAGATTTATAGAATAATTTCTTCTTCGAGATTTTTCTGGGGCAATAGTTGACAGGATCTGAACCACCTCACTCATTGTTGGTCGAGAGTCCGGATCTAACAGCAAGCACTCCTTTGCTAGGTAAGCCATTATCTGCATCTCTTCTTCTGGATATATACCTTTTAGATGTGGATCAGGCAACTCTAAAATTACTTTCCTGCTATCTAGCAACCGAGGAGTCGCCTGTAATGAGGTAATGGTCAGGGATGTTATAACTTATATTTGATACGATTAACAAAGATGGGCCCTCAAGTATCTGCACATAAGTACGAAGCTGTCTGCATGTATATTGTGACAACTATGTAACAAAGCTAATTTGAATAAGATCTCTCAACAGTCAACACAGAAATACAAAATATGTCTGTGCACTAAAGGTATAGGTACTGTTTGTTCCGTTTCATTAGAATATGTACATTAAGGTGAAGCTGGCGTGTATCAATGTGTCGTGGACCATATGCTTCTTAAGTGACAGGAACAACTGGCTGAGAGAATTAACATGTGGCATAGATGACATAACACAAGGTAAAAGGCATCTCTGAACAATGTAAATTAGTCGCTATATTTCTAAAAAGCACCTACAGACTACAAGAAATGACCTTCTGCAGCAGATGGAAGAACTGTTAGCCTGTTAAATTATCTACATTTGACAATATATGAATCAATCTGATACAGTGTATAATAAAGGATAGGAACTACTAATAGAAGGTTGAAGAAATGCATTATAAAAGTATAACCTATAGATGAGAAATGAAATGGTAAGTAAACAGAAAGATTTCTTATCAGTTCCCATACCCATATGACAAGGCTTTCTTCTCCCTTTCCAGGTAATTTATGAATGGGATGCCGACCAGTGATCAATTCAAGGAGGACTACCCCAAAACTAAAAACATCTGACTTAAGAGAAGCTCTTCCTACAATTGCATACTCGGGTGCAAAATAGCCAAAAGTTCCTTGCATTCTAGCTGGAGAACTTGAACAGCTAGGTACAGCATCATTTATCCAATGTTTGGCCATACCTAGATCAGTAATCTGCAAATATATAATGTATACACATATAATAAGGTTAGAGTTCAAATGCAAACTGAAAATACTAATAGACCCTATGGTATCTGTACTCTTTCAATTTTAGCCTGTTAATATAATTATTTTCATTAATAAAGACAAGTAGGAATCAGCACATTACAAATTTCTGTCAAGTGAGTTACTTTCATTAATTGAATTAATCAATTGATTTATTAGACTAATTCTTGTGAGTATTTTAATTCCTGCAATAGACCATTCCCAAAACATAATAGGCTGCCTTTACCTTAGCTCTCCAGTTTTCATCCAATAGAATGTTAGTAGATTTGACATCCCTGT
The DNA here is from genome assembly GCA_036435485.1 of Saposhnikovia divaricata. Taxonomy (NCBI): domain Eukaryota; kingdom Viridiplantae; phylum Streptophyta; class Magnoliopsida; order Apiales; family Apiaceae; genus Saposhnikovia; species Saposhnikovia divaricata. The sequence continues at coordinate 57,803,659 of CM071595.1, read as the reverse complement.
GCAAAATTTTTGGAGCAGCTGCTTCGTGAAGATACTCCAAACCCTTAGCAGCTCCAAGGGCAATTGCTACCCTGATACCCCAGTCAAGACATTTTCCTGAAGATCCATCTAGATAATCTCTAAGATTTCCATTGGGCATGTACTCAAATACCAATAGCCTTTCAACACGCTTTCCTTGATTTTCTGAGCAGAACCCGAGCAAAGGCACCACATGACAATGGTGGAGTCTCGATATAAGTTCAATCTGACAGCAGAAATACAAAAAACATTGTCCGCCAAAATATATATTAGAGGGCATAAATATTACATCTCCTCAAAATGATGAACAAGAAAAAGAAAGCTTTTGATTTAAAAGGCAGATTGAGCCAGCACCTCAGTCAGAAAGTCAGATTCTGCATTAGGCCCTTCTTGGGCTTTCATCCGCTTAATTGCAACTGTTCCACCATCTTTAAGATGACCGCAGTAAACATAGCTGCTTCCTCCCATTCCTATTAAATTTGATTCTGAGAACTTATTCGTTGCATTTTCCAATTCTGTGTATGAAAACTGCAGAAGTGTCCCAGGTATCATTCCGTCTTTTCTTCTGAATAAGAACGAAGCCCTCTGCATGCATCCTGCAGAGCAGAGTGGAATAGGTCAAAATATTGAACACGATGCAGAGAAAACATAGCTACATAATGAATGTGGCATTAGTCTTGGACTGCCACAATATAAGAAAAGTTTCAAACCCATAAAGCAGCCAACAGCAAATTATAATGGTTGGCATCTCTCTCTACTACAATCTATTTATCTTTGTATCGCTGTTATCTACTTAGGTTCCAACTTCAGCAAATATACATGGGATTAGATTGTGCTATATCTTTTCCATATTTTTACGTGTGTCTGCAATAAGTTTCATCTGCTTACGGCATTGTAAAGATTAATCATAGTTCCTACCCCTTTGCATCAATTTATAGCAAAACTCAATCATAGTAAAACGAAAAGTAAAACATATATACATAGTGCAAAAATTATGTAACTTATTTAGATTAAAATGTAGCTTGGAAAATTATCTAAATATTATTAACCAAACTCAACCATTATATCCCACTTGGAAGTAACATCTAGGGGGTAAGATGTATACAGACCATAATTCGCCTTTTGAGTAAAAAAATTAAGCTACGATAGATGCTAAAAATCATGGAAAAAAGTTGAAATTACTGCAGCTCTTAAAAGGACAATAAAATAATAGAATAGGAAACTGCTTTGGCAAAACAGCCAAGCTTAAAATACTGCTAGTTATCTCCCACATAATGCACTCCAGATCAGATAAAATCATGTTGCTCAATTTGTTAACGTATAGTTAAAGGTTTATTTGTTTAGTACATTTTGCATGCATTAATTATAAAACTCCAAACCGAAATTAAGTTAAAACAACAGTACAATACCACACAATTACAAGGAGCAACAATTCAAAACTTCAGAATAACAAAAGCACAACAGCCAATCATAATTCCAAATATTTACCTACAACAGGATTGACGGGGGAGCTTATACAGACTTTGAATTCGGGCAACGAATAAACTTTGTGGCTTATCAGGTTGGTTGTACTGTTATAAGTTGAATCCTTGTCAGACGAGAAGACAGATCTTTCGATAGAACATTTCTCCTTCCTATAGAAATACCACAAAACCGAACCAATTATGGCGAGAGTAGTCACTGCAACACATAGCAGGAGAATGATAACAACTACTTTGCTGGACACTTTTCTCTTAGGAAACTCTGTGTCACTGGCAGGGCCTGCAGGAAAGCAAGAGAAATTAGTTACAAACTTTAGCATATTTACCTGAATAGCAGAAAACTAAATTGACATCACAGCCCGAAGATAACTACTATAGCAATGATATAAAATGTTTTGATAAATGTAAACATAAAACTCAGTTTTCCATCTCCTCTATAACCTTATGGAGATAGGAGGAGTTTGAACTCAAGAAGCTCTTATCCCATGTCAAGTTGCCAGTTCTCCTATGTATATCGGATGTTTATTTGTTAATAGTGTAAGAGGATAGTCGTTTAACTTTCGACAAGGGAGTACCAGTATGGTTTAAACTTAAAATTTCTAAGCAGTACTTCCAGGCAGCATAATGAAAGAGTACCTGACTTGCAATTGCATGAAGTAAAGCAGATGGCATCATGATCATTAGACACTCTCGGTAGTTTATCAGCCGCACAGCTGCAAACCCATTTACTCGCACTTGAATCTTTCACAACTGCATAAACAAAAATGTAGTTTGCTAAAAAATTGGTCTACACAGATAAATAAAATACTAAGACCTTTTTTACAGTTTATCGAAACAATTGCAGAAATTGCTCATGATCTAAGAGCGTCAAAAAATGATGTGTCACAACATAACAAATACGGAAGACGTTATACAGGAGATGAGCAGTATACCAGGACTGCAATCACATGATGGAGCACAATTAGTTAAAACAGCTAAGCTATTGTTCCCTTTATAAGCTGAACAAGTACACGCCCACTTGTTTTCAGATGCATCAGAAAGCTCTTCTGCAACAGAGAAAGTAAATTGATTTATTAGTGTACTATGAATATTGAGAAATTTCAGGTGCTGTGAATATTTTTTATTCGACGAGTTAAAACAACATTCTCAGCCTGCCAAGGAGTTTCTTAAAATATTATTATTAATCTATCGAGTAGAGCTTTCCTATTTCCCACTAATCAATTGAAACGGGCCAGGAAAAGATCCCTTCAAGGCTAAACATATAATTATACAAACAATACCTCAATTAAAAGATACTCCAGTACAAGCAAAAAGAAACACAGTCTGATACTAACCACAAAGAATAGGCTGAATCAAAATGAAGCTAACAAGACAGGCAAGAACGAAGTCCACTTTAAACATCATTTCCACCGGCTTAAATTGAGTAAGCACGGCATTGCATGACCAAGAAATTGACAGGAGAAACCTACAAAATTTAGTCATTACATATTAGGCATGTGCATGCATCACAGCAATACACAACATAAACAGAGACAGATCCAGTTTTAGCAATAAAAGTAGGTATACATAACATGTTAACAGTCATGCAAAGAAATCTAAATGTAATGCGCTCCTTCAGTACATAAATGCTTAATGTCACAAGTATTACATAACATGTCAGGAACAGGTGTGTTCTTGACAGGTTTAGTGACTCTTTTTGGTATTTTCTGTTTAATAGATGTAAGATAACAGCTAATATAGGTAAGATAACAGTGTTTTAGAGCAGAAATAGAAGAGAATCAGAAGAAATTAGGTGAGAAACAGAGTAGAATCAGATTAGATGAGAAGAGAATAAGCAGAAAACAAGCAAAGCTTGCAGATAAAGAAAGGGTTGTTCGAGAGAGAACCCTAGAAAAAGAGAGAGAGTCAGATAAGAGAAGAGAATGGTGGAATAACATTCCTTTTCATATATTCATTGATTATCAAAAAGTACACAGCACAAAGGTATTTGTAGAATAAAACAGCTCATAACAATATACTAATCACACCAACTTCCCCACTAATACACAGCAAGGACACCACTTATTATGGCACACCACACATCACAATTATACTAATCACACCAACTTCCCCACTAATACACAGCAACCCCACTAATACTACTAGTAATCAGGACAGTTCCTGACAGACCTTCCCCCTTAAATACATTCATGTCCTCATGAATGTTCCTTCTACCTTGTTCTACTGCCATGTATGGATACTTGTGTAGTAGTGCAGTCTGCATCACAGTTTCCACCTTGTAGGATGTATACTGATCTCCTCCTGGATCAAAAATATGGATTGTAACCTTGATCCTTGACACTTCATATGGTAGCACTTTCAACAGTTGTTTTATGGCCAAGAACTTATTCCTGGTCATCTCTTTAAACATGTGAATAACACCTGCTGGCTGATCATCTGGCATTCTTTCCTTCTTTCCATGATAGGTAGAATTCTTGTCCAGACCATATGACTTTGTAGCTGTTGGACTACCTCTCCAAGATACCTTCTCACTTAGTAATCTCATGTTGATAAGAATGAGTGAAGGCTTTTCTTCAACAACACCTTGTCTTTCTTCACCTTTGCCATCAACAAGCTTTGGTTTGTCACCATCTTTAAGTACCTTGTTTGGGTTGTTTTTTAAATCTGCCTCTAATCCTTCACTTGTGCAAAGTTCAGATTGTAAGAGGTCAGGTGAGTTTGAGTTATCTCCTCCTAGTGCTGCCAAGAAGAGTTCATGTTCAGGCCAACACTCCTGGCCCTCCCCTGGTTCTTCATCGTAGACAGGCCCTTCATCATAGATAGGTTTCCCTGTATAAGTTTCCAAGGCAGTATGTGCAAGGTCTTTAAACACTTCTCTTCTTTTCTTCTCAGCTTTCATCTTCCTCAGAATCTCCATCTTTTGAGCAGCTAGTCCTACTAACTCCTCTAATTCCTGGAATCTCTGATTAGATTTTTCTTTGTAACATACAAATTGATGTTGAAACTCTTGCATTTGTTCATTGAAATCCTTAGCTCCTCTGGTCTCCATTATTAATTCCTATGACATCAGCATTCCTCAACACTTAAGAATCCTTAACTGTATTCAGTTTTCTATAGAACAGCACAACATAATTGAAGCAGTAGTTGGATCAAAAACAGTGCTCTGATACCAATTTGTCAGGAACAGGTGTGTTCTTGACAGGTTTAGTGATTCTTTTTGGTATTTTCTGTTTAATAGATGTAAGATAACAGCTAATATAGGTAAGATAACAGTGTTTTAGAGCAGAAATAGAAGAGAATCAGAAGAAATTAGGTGAGAAACAGAGTAGAATCAGATTAGATGAGAAGAGAATAAGCAGAAAACAAGCAAAGCTTGCAGATAAAGAAAGGGTTGTTAGAGAGAGAACCCTAGAAAAAGAGAGAGAGTCAGATAAGAGAAGAGAATGGTGGAATAACATTCCTTTTCATATATTCATTGATTATCAAAAAGTACACAGCACAAAGGTATTTGTAGGCATACAAAGTAGAATAAAACAGCTCATAACAATATACTAATCACACCAACTTCCCCACTAATACACACCAAGGACACCACTTATTATGGCACACCACACATCACAATTATACTAATCACACCAACTTCCCCACTAATACACAGCAACCCCACTAATACTACTAGTAATCAGGACAGTTCCTGACATAACAATTATGTGAGGAACATTTGCACACTGCATACAGGTCTTAAAAATATAAACTCTAAAATCCACGTACACGATGACTAAACTAGCTAACACTGACCTCCATGGAAGTAGTAATCTAGAAAAACTTTCATAATTTATATCATCTTATATCCAAATATATCGAAGTATCCATTCTGTAATATCGTGGGAGCATCCTGGGAGAAAAGGAGATTCCAGAAAACTTGCCTTGCATTGGTGATGTATTTTTTTAACAACGAAGTGTCAATTATATATTGAACACTAATTAAATCACAATCCACATAACATAATTTTGCCATCACCAAAGTCCTATTAAAAAACTCAACAAGTATCTGTAACTACAACTATTATTTAAAAGTACTGTGTTTCAAATCCATTTCACGCCTGTAGTTAAACAGAACCCTTGTTAGAGAGGAAAAAAAAAATGCAATACCAGTAATTTTCGACAAAAAACCCATCTAGGTTAAAAAAGGCAAGAAGTCATCTAGGAAAAAAAAAAAGCAAGAAGTCCATCATATGATTCATATCATATATCATATAATTCTAAAGAAAGAAACTTCCTACAGTGCCTAGTTTGTGAAACATACCATATCTCTCTTTTGTTAGTAATAAATAAATTAAAAAAAGGGTAGCAGAAAAGTTAAAACAAGAAATGCATCAACAAGAAGTAGCACTTCACTTTGTAAAGAAAGACTGTAACTTTATATCGAAGCAGATAATGATGTTCATAAGAGAATAGCCAAAAGAGGGAGATGTATACCTTTTTTCAAGTGAAAGTGTATGTCTTCAGTCTAAATCATCCATCCAAATCTGCAACATGTCGATAGGAACTTGTAAGAATGTACTGAGGGACATTACCACAATGACAGAATAGCTCAAATGCAGATCAGAAGTTACATCCATGGATTAATGTGAAAATCAAAAAACATCTTTAGTCATCAAGCACCACATTACATAACCTAATGGAAACAAGATTATGTTTAATTAGAGAATCGCAGAAGATACTTTATGGAAGACAGTCAAAATTAAATACATCACAAACGAGAAATACCTCAACACGTCACATATCAGGGCATTGAAAACTAAATGAACACAAGATACTTTGCAACAATTATCAAGGGAAATGAGAGATGCATCGAACTATAAAAAAACCTCATGGGAAATGAGAGATGCATCGAACTATAAGAAAGCCTTTCGGAAATCCATTTGTTGATCATTTCAGCAAAGCATCATATGTAAAGAATTCAAGCTAAGATTGTTCAAAATACCTTGTAGCATTAGCAGAGTGTACTGAAACCAGAAGCAGAGCAAAGTACAAAAAGATTTTGCTATGTTCTTTTATCGATAGTGTCAAAAGAATGATTCTTTATAATTGGCAGTACGCTGGAATCCGTTACATGTAAAAAGCCAAAACAGTAGTGCCACACACAAAAAGACAATTACTAATTTAAACAAAAATGATCAGGTGCATGTTCATATTTACAATTTACTACTTCCCAGTTATTCTTTTTAGAAAACTAGCAAACACACACTTTATGGCTAGAGTAACCTGTGAGCTTAATAGCTACAATGATTTTGAATCTCCTCCCCATATTATGTTGGAGACACTTGTGTATGATTTGCGAGAGTTTTAATGAAAGTGGTTGTTAGTTTCAAAAAAAAAAGATTTTTTTTGAATAAAAATATAAACTCAAAATCATAAAATTATAAAAATAAATTATGAAATTATATTTTTTATGCACTCTAAAATACGTGGATAAACAAATGGGTACAATTATAGAGAAGCTCAACCCCCAGCACCCACCACTTGGAAAAGCTACCCTACCTACCCACAAATCTGAGAGTGACCCCTTAACCAACTAATCAACACATTAGAATATCTAATACAAATTACTATAAATCCAGCTTTTTTCAAGAACCTGATTCTGCTTTATCACTACAAACCTTTCTACTTTGCAATCATTTTCTCCTTCCCAATTTTACTTATTTTAATTACAAATACATTTTTATACATATAGTTGGGTTGATTACACCGATATAACATGCAAACGAGTAATAAATTGCGGTGCTAATTTTTAAATTCTTAAAAATCGTACTCGCTATTTAAATCAAGTCGAAGCTATAATAGTTCCTATATATATACTAAGAAAAATGTACCTTAAAAAAATTGGCAATGACACAGTGTACATTTATATTCATATATGTGCAATGTGCTTTACGACATTTTCAAATATATTAACGTTGTGTACACTGTAGCGTGACCCATTAAGTCATCAACTCTGTGTCGGTTGTCGGCAGAAATAGGGACTAGCATCTGTGTGATTAAGCCTTGGCCGTTGGATCAAGTCAACTAGCTATAACAAATGAATTTGTTAGTGAGATTAATAATTAATAACGTAAGCTCCGTATTTAGCTGGCAAATAAATTTATAAGAGCATCTCCAAGAGTCTCTTAGCTCACTCCTAAATATATTATAAACAATTAAGCTCTTAGCAAGTTATTACATTGATTTGTGTGTCAACTCCAACAATGCTCTCTATTATGGCTCTTTATTTTATATTTTATTCATATTTCAATTCCATTTGGACAAACAATCAATAGATGAGAGAGAAGAACCACTATTTTACTAATAAAATATTAAGTTAAGAGCTACTAGTTGCTCCTAAAATAGAGGAGAGAGAAGAAGCTCTTAACTTTTTAAAGAGCCTCTAAGAGTCTCTTGGAGCTTGATTTTTATTCTCTCTCCTCATTTTTTGAGTTAGGAGCTACAATAGAGAGCCTCTTGGAGATGCTCTAAGTATGGGCCTTTTATTTTGCTGTATTTTGAAGGTGGGCCCTAATTATCTTTTAATTAATATGAAATTATTAAATTAATCTGAAGCCTTTACTTATATAAATTGATTGGGCCGTGTATCCGATTGTAAGACACTGGCGTCCGAAATATCTGCTAAATCAGGCTACTCATTTATTAAACTGTCGGTTCAACACTTAAAAAAATATAAAATTTTCTAATCATCAATATATACTTAGTTGATAAAGCCGCGCTTCGCGGCGGCATTACAATTTTTATTTTTAAAAAAAATCAATACATTTACGTTATATTATAATATTAATATTAAATTTTAATAATTAAATAATATTCTCTAATGAACCAATTTTTTGTTAAATACGATTCTGTCGATTAAGCCGCTCTCTCGTTAAAACCAAAATCCCAACTTTTTAACATACATTATAAAGACTTATATAATATTTTTTTTATCCATAAAATCGAACCGTAAAAATAAAAAAAATTATGACTACAGTATCAAATTCTAATAGCTAATACAATCTTTTCTAGCGAGCCCTCTTCCCGTTAAATACGTTTCGGGCCGCTCTTATTTGAACCGAATTCCTAACTTCACCATATAAAGAGAGTAAATTCCAATTTTTATATTCTTTAAACTTTCTAATATTTATAGAGTTTTAAAAGATGAAAATACATCTTATATTTTCTGTATATTATAGATAAACTAGTTGATAAAGCCGCACTTCGCGGCGGCATTACAATTTTTATTTTTAAAAAAATACAATACATTTACGTTATATTATAATATTAATATTAAATTTTAATAATTAAATAATCTTCTCTAATGAACCAATTTTTTGTTAAATACGATTCTGTCGATTGAGCCGCTCTCTCGTTAAAACCGAAATCCCAACTTTTTAACATATATTATAAACACTTATATAATATTTTTTTATCCATAAAATCGAATCGTAAAAATAAAAAAAAAAATATGACTACAATATCAAATTCTAATAGCTAATACAATCTTTTCTAGCGAGCCCTCTTCCCGTTAAATACGTTTCGAGCCGCTCTTATTTGAAACCGAAATTCTAACTTCACTATATAAAGAGAGTAAATTCCAATTTTTATATTCTTTAAACTTTCTAATATTTATAGAGTTTTAAAAGATGAAAATACATCTTATATTTTCTGTATATTATAGATAAACTTGTATAAAAAAGTTAAAATAAAGGATTTTTAGGAAAAAAGATGTATAGTTTTAAAAAAATCGTATATAACGTCTCCACCGTCCTCGTATTCTACTTCCAATAAAACATTTTATTTTATGTATTATATATTTAAACACTTTTTATACGGTCTTATTTAATGAACCGCTTTCTTGTTAAACACGGTTATTACTATTGATCCGCTCCCTCGTTAAGACCAAAAACCTAACTTTTACATATATTACTTGTATGATAATGTTTATCCATAAAAATCAAATCCTAAAAATAAAATAAAATTTATAACATCAATATGGTATTTTAATAGCTAGTACAATCTTTTATAGTGAGCCGTCTTCCCGTTAAACATGTTTCGAGCCGCTCTCGTTTGGGATCGAAATTCCAACTTCATTACATATTATTGATGATACTTATCTTACACAACAATTTTTTTCCTTAAAATCAAAACCTAAAAAATAGAGTGAATTCCAGTTTATACTTTCTCTAAACTTTCTAAAATTTTTGGAGTTTTAGAAAATGAAAACACATCTTATTTTCTCTTTATATTACAGATACTCCTGTATTTATTTAGGATTGTTGCATGAGATTGTTCTTTTATTATGTTAACACATCAATTCTTTTCTTTTTAAATACGGTGAATTATGTTAACACATCAATTCTTTTTTTTTTTTTAATACGGTGACTTTTTTTTATGACAATAGTATTGGATTTATGAATAAATTTTCCTAATATAAGTATAATTAACTTATATAAAAAATATATAATTTAAGAAGATCGTACTTTCTATAAAATATTTAATTATATTTCTGCTCTATATATTCAAACACCTATTCTACTTCTAGTAGAACGTTTATTTATATATTTTTTCGATAAATTCGAACTCTTATTCTTTATAAATTCGAACTCCTATTCTACTTCCAATAGAACTTTTAATCGTATGCCTTATAAATACTTATTATACTTACAGTAGAACTTCTAATCATATGTCTTCCCTATAAATTCGAACTCTTCTCATTTATAAATTCGAACACCTATTCTACTTCTAATATGATTGATATTTTTGTATTTATTAGTGTTTAAAATTCTAAAATTCTAGAAAATTAGAAAAATAGATTGAGACGATCTTAGAGCGCCACCTAAACTCCCGCTATCCTCCTTTATATATATATATTGACTTGTATAAAAAAAGTTAAAATAAAGGATTTTTAGGAAAAAAGATGTATATTTTTAAAAAAATCGTATATAACGTCTCCACCGTCCTCGTATTCTACTTCCAATAAAACATTTTATTTTATGTATTATATGTTTAAACACTTTTTATACGGTCATATTTAATGAACCGCTTTCTTGTTAAACACGGTTATTACTATTGATCCGCTCTCTCGTTACGACCAAAAACCTAACTTTTACATGTATTACTTATATGATAATGTTTATCCATAAAAATCAAATCTTAAAAATAAAATAAAATTTATAACATCAATATGGTATTTTAATAGCTAGTACAATCTTTTATAGTGAACCGTCTTCCCGTTAAACATGTTTCGAGCCGCTCTCTTTTGGGATCGAAATTCCAACTTCATTACATATTATTGATGATACTTATCTTACACAACAATTTTTTTCCCTAAAATCAAAACCTAAAAAATAGAGTGAATTCCAATTTATACTTTCTCTAGACTTTCTAAAATTTTTGGAGTTTTAGAAAATGAAAACACATCTTATTTTCTCTTTATATTATAGATACTCCTGTATTTATTTATGATTCTTGCATGAGATTGTTCTTTTATTATGTTAACACATCAATTCTTTTCTTTTTAAATACGGTGAATTATGTTAACACATCAATTCTTTTTTTTTTAAAAAAAACGGTGACTTTTTTTATGACAATAGTATTGGATTTATGAATAAATTTTCCTAATATAAGTATAATTAACTTATATAAAAAATATATAATTTAAGAAGATCGTACTTTCTATAAAATATTTAATTATATTTCTGCTCTATATATTCAAACAACTATTCTACTTCTAGTAGAACGTTTATTTATATATTTTTTCGATAAATTCGAACTCTTATTCTTTATAAATTCGAACTCCTATTCTACTTCCAATAGAACTTTTAATCGTATGTCTTATAAATACTTATTATACTTACAATAGAACTTCTAATCATATGTCTTCCCTATAAATTCGAACTCTTCTCCTTTATAAATTCGAACACCTATTCTACTTCTAATATGTTAATTGATATTTTTGTATTTATTAGTGTTTAAAATTCTAAAATTCTAGAAAATTAGAAAAATAGATTGAGACGATCTTAGAGCGTCACCTAAACTCCCGCTATCCTCCTTTATATATTGATATTATATATATATATATATATATATATATATATATATATATATATTATATATATATAGAGTGAATTCCAATTTATACTTTCTCTAGACTTTCTAAAATTTTTGGATTTTTAGAAAATGAAAACACATCTTATTTTCTCTTTATATTATAGATACTCCTGTATTTATTTATGATTCTTGCATGAGATTGTTCTTTTATAATGTTAACACATCAATTCTTTTCTTTTTAAATACGGTGAATTATGTTAACACATCAATTCTTTTTTTTTTTTTGAAATACGGTGACTTTTTTAATGACAATAGTATTGGATTTATGAATAAATTTTCCTAATATAAGTATAATTAAATTATATAGAAAATATATAATTTAAGAAGATCGTACTTTCTATAAAATATTTAATTATATTTCTGCTCTATATATTCAAACACCTATTCTACTTCTAGTAGAACGTTTATTTATATATTTTTTCGATAAATTCGAACTCTTATTCATTATAAATTCGAACTCCTATTCTACTTCCAATAGAACTTTTAATCGTATGTCTTATAAATACTTATTATACTTACAATAGAACTTCTAATCATATGTCTTCCCTATAAATTCGAACTCTTCTCCTTTATAAATTCGAACACCTATTCTACTTCTAATATGTTAATTGATATTTTTGTATTTATTAGTGTTTAAAATTCTAAAATTCTATAAAATTAGAAAAATAGATTGAGACGATCTTAGAGCGCCACCTAAACTCCCGTTATCCTCCTTTATATATATATATATCAATATATATATATAAAGGAGGATAGCGGGAGTTTAGTGGCGCTCTAATATCGTCTCGATCGATTTTTCTAATTTTCTAGAATTTTAAACACTAATAAATATGAAAATATCAATTAGCATATTAGAAGTAGAATAGGTGTTCGATTTTATAAAGGAGAAGAGTTCGAATTTATAGGAAAGACATATGATTAGAAGTTCTATTGGAAGTATAATAAGTATTTATAAGGCACACGATTAAAAGTTCTATTGAAAGCAGAATAGCAGTTCGAATTTATAGAGAATAAGAGTTTGAATTTATAGAAAAAATATATAAATAAAAGTTCTACTAGAACTAGAATAGGTGTTTGAATATATAGAGCAGACATATAATTAAATATTTTATAGAAAGTACGATCTTCTTAAATTATATATTTTTTATATAAGTTAATTGTACTTATATTAGGAAAATTTATTCATAAATCAAATACTATTGTCATGAAAAAAGTCACCGTATTTAAAAAGAAAAGAATTGATGTATTAACATAATAAAAGAACAATGAGTAAAAGAACAATCTCATGCAGTCTTTATAATATATGTTAATCTCATGCAGTCTTTATAATATATGTTAAAAAGTTGGGATTTCGGTTTTAACGAGAGAGCGGCTCAATCGAAAAAATTGTATTTAACAAGAAATTGATTCATTAGAGAAGATTATTTAATTATTAAAATTTAATATTAATATTATAATATAACGTAAATGTATTGAATTTTTTTAAAAAATATTGTAACGCCGCCGCGAAGCGCGGCTTTATCAACTAGTTATTATCATATGATAATATAATCTCTAAATTTCATACTTTTACACAACTAATAATTTTAAAACACCAGACAAAATAAAAATCTAAACAGAAATATATACAAAATTTGGGAATTTCATTTTCGAAACAGTTTATGTTAGTATTGTATGCTCCGGGATAATTATGAGAACGAAATCATAACTCAGTTGCTATAAACTTTAAAAAGAAATTCAAATAATTTTAGTTTTTATGGAATTACACTTTTCAATATTTAATATTTGTTGGTTCATGTTACGATGTATTAGTATTATCATGAGAAAAGTAATGTTAAGTACTGCAACCTAAAAGTATAGCACTAGGAGCCTGTTTGGTAATCTTAAAAAAATGTCTTATAACTTAAAGTGTTTAAAGTTAAAAAGTGATAATTGAAAATTTTTTGTTTGGATAATTTTGTTATTTCTAACAATTTATGAGATATATTAAAAATATATAATTGAAAATAAAATTTATAGATTAAAATTTGAATAATAATATTAACTTTTATAAAATAAAACTATAAAAATAAAATAAGTTGTTGAAAAAGGTACTTCCCACGGTTGCTTTTAAGCTGGGTTAAAGCGAAGCCTAACGGCCTCCAGATTACAGCCCAATAAGGGGACCATTGTTTTCTACGTTTGTAATTATGATGCTGTCTTTGAGCAAAAAAGGAGCATGTTATTAAAATCATATATATACTACCAAAAAGTATTTTAAATATACATTTAAATGAATAAAACAAGCAGTAAGGCCCCAGTATATGTTAAGGAAATTAATATTAAATTTATTAATTTAATATAATATGTACTATTAAACACCCGATACATAATATGCTACTAGAAATAAATTGAAAAAAGGAATCATAACAAATGATGTTAAACGGCTTTGTATTTTAGTGCTTTTTGGTGGTGGCCAAAAATGTGAACAATTCTACTGATCAGACGAAGTTTATATACAACGCATCAACTAAAAATCTGTTCCACTAAACTTTATTTTCTATATATTTACACATATTTCAAAATAAACGAAAAAGTTGTTACATTTAATTTTATTAGATTATTTACACACTATTTGAAGATAAACAATAAAATTGATACATTTAATTTCATTCTATTTTCTAGATTCTAAAAAAAAGCCTAAATAGGTGGAAAGAGGGGTATGGCTTTTAAGATGGGAGAAAGTACACAGTACATGTACAAATTCTTGAATCAAAGTATTGCATGTAATAGTGTGTGTAGTGTTGCGTTACAATATGAAGTTATCCTGGGTGAAAAGAGGTCGATAAGATTTCAGAAAGTATATATGTAGATGTAGTGATCTCTTCCGGAATGCTTTCAGCCGAGCTTCTTCGGAGGATGTTTGGGGTATCTTAAAATATATAATTTATAATTTAAAGGTTTAATGATCTTTCAGCCCTTGAAGTTTTATACGAAATACCTATCAGCCTCAATGTTTCAAAACGTTCCTTTTAGTCCCTGAAGTATCCGTAAAGGTCCAATTAACCCTTGTACCGGTACGAAAAATTGTAACGGTACGTATCGGATGGGTAAAAATAGACATTACATGTGTCCGTTACAATTTTTTTTTTAATTTGTACCGGTATAAGGGTTAATAGGACCTTTCCGGATATTTCGGGGCTAAAAGGTACAACGTATTAAACTTGAGGGTTTGATGGTTACAAAATGTCATTACTATATCTTCTAGTTTAATTCAGCCACCACTATCTCCATATCCCTCGAGTAAGACTTACATACACTCTTCTCTCTTTGTTTACCACTAGCAAATCTTAAAATGAAAAAAAAAAATCTTTTTTTGTAATAGAAGATCAAATTCTATTTCATGACAAAACGAATAAATTAAGAATATTACATTCAGTAACGTAGCTGTTTAACTACGAAATCACCATATGAACTTAATTGACTACATTTGTACAAGGATATTTTTGTAATCAAATAAATCCATATCTATCAATATATAATAAATTAGTGGATAACCCTTATCTCAGTTTCGGGATCCATATTTATGTTTGGAAATTATTTTTCATATTAGATTCGTATATGGTTCGCATAAGATCCATATTAATATTTGATTCTTTTTTTATAATAGAAAATTTTTATACAAACTTTAAAATTAACTAAATTATAACCCGTGCTACATCTATAAATATAATTTCAATAAATACTATAAATTACATTAATGATATTTTAAGTGTTGCAATTAAGTGTTGCAATTATTTGATTTTAAATATAATATCATTTTCCTTATTATAAGTAATTATAACTATTACTATTATCATTACTATTATTATTATCATTAAATAATTTTTTAAAAATGTTGTGTAACACGAATTATAATCTAGTACTCTCTTCAAATTTACACTAATAATCTTAGAATTTCTAAATTATCACACCTAATAAAGTAAAAAAAAAAAAATCAGAGATTACGTTGTCTACAAGACAATAAAAGAAATAATTATTTTACAAAATTAAAGGCTCGACTTAAAAGCAAGGGTACAGTTACATATGACTTTAGAGGGAAAAAGAATGCTTTTCATGAAAAAAAAAAGAGTTTTAATTTTATTTTAATGGATTCTTTTCTTTTTTTGGACAAAAAACATCAAACAAAATGTTTTACAATAAAATTGAGCAAAAAAAAATAAGGAAACAAAATGATTTTTGATAAGAATCAGGTGCGTGTGAACATTGTTTCCCAAAACTAAATTGCCCGTGCAGGGTAAAATATATTGAATATATAAATAATTTATAGGTTTATATTTGTATTAAATTTTGTAAATTAGATTTTTTATTTGTAACATTGTCCATATACATATATGTTGTGGAATAAAAACGAGGGTTTGTAAATTGCGGCTAGGGTTTGTATGTATTAAATACAAGGGATGGTGAGCTTAGAGCTTTAATGGCTGTTCTTGCGTTCGAGACTGATCGGTCCTCACAAGATGCCTACGTATCTCTGTATTGCTAGAGAATCAAGCCAACGTAGTTATGAGAATGAGGGGTCAGGCCCTTTATATAGGCTGCGGGAGCCTTAGAATTATGGTAGGATTCAGAGACTTGGTGGACAAGTCACCTCCTTGAGGAAAGTTCTAGACTCATTCCTTGTAGGAGTCAGTTTCCATGTAGAATTAGGTGCCTTGGAGGCTAAGTCAGGCAGGAGTTATATCCTTATTTGACTCTTATTGCTGAGCTGTTTATTACCCCAAATATTAATTACGAAATTAATATTGTTAATAGGGTTTTGGCCCATCTGTTGGGCCCCACGTTTGGACCATACTGGGTCTAATTAATGTGACATTAAATGTGTCTTTAGGGTTTATTTTTAGCCCATATCATTTGCCCCCCAACTTCTAGGAAAACTGATCAGGTTTTCCTTGAAGTTTTAACGGTCCTTTCCAAGACTCGGGTCAGGGTTCATCTTTATACACTAGTGTTTCACGAGTATTGTCTTTATGTAAAGCGTGGAGCGACCGACGCATTTACGACAATGTTAATTCGATGCTAATCGGCACTAATCAGCCTTAACGACATTTAAACAATGTTTAAACGACGTTGAACGGCATAAAACGGCACTAAACGGTACTAACTAACCTTAAACGACACTTAAACAACGTTTAAGTGACGCCAACCGGCATTAAACGACACTGAACGGTGCTAGAAGACACTGTCGGTGCTAACGACATTACTGGTGCTATCGGCACTAACGGTACTAATCGGCACTTAATCGGTGCTTATCGGCACTAACAAGCCTTGAACGACACTTAAACAATGTTAAGCGATTCTAAACGGTGCTAAACGGCACTAGCGGGGGTCCGGGGGCAGCAGCCCCCGGGCGGGGTCCAAGGGGCGGCAGCCCCTGGCGGGGTCCAAGGGGCAGAGCCCCTGGCTGGGGTCGAGTACTATTCAAGGGCTAGTACTATTCAGAAATTATCATTTCGACTCAAATTTCTGAATTTTAATCACAAATTTCGATCAGGAAAATTCACATTTTTCGACCAGGATTTCGACCAGGATTCTGGTCGAAATAAGGTCTGATTTTTCTCCTGGTCGAACGGATTTTCGACCAGGATTCCTGGTCGTTTCGACCAGGATTCTGGTCGAAATAAGGTCTTATTTTTCTCCTGGTCGAACGGATTTTCGACCAGGATTCCTGGTCGTTTCGACCAGGATTCTGGTCGAAATAAGGTCCAAGGTTTCTGCTGGTCGAACGAATTTTCGATCAGAATTCCTAGTCATTTCGACCAGGATTCTGGTCGAATTAAGGGTCCAAAATTTCTCCTGGTCGAACGAATTTTTGATCAGAATTCCTAGTCATTTCGACCAGGATTCTGGTCAAATTAAGGGCCAAATTCGTGGCCTCGTCGAAGAGTTTTTCGACCAGGATTCTTGGTCATTTCGACCAGGATTCTATTCGAATTAATGGCCTTTTTCGTGGCTCAGTCGAACAATTTTTCGACCAGGATTCTTGGTCATTTCGACCAGGATTCTGGTCGAATTAATGGCCTTTTAATGGCTTGGTCTGTCAAGACCTCGAATTTACGTGACTAAAAAGTAAGGTCTTAATTTTCTTGAGGCCATGACCGTGCCTAAAGCAAACTTCTCTATAGCGGAGTGATTCAGGTCAGCTTCATGAAGCACCTTGGTGACATAGTAAATGGGTTTCCAAACCTTCCACGAGAAAGCTTCAAACTCCTTTCAAAGGTTTCATGCTTGCCTAATCTTACATAGAATTACTTTGAACCTTTCAACCACCTTGTTGGAATGTTGATTCAGTTACTCATTCTTGAGTTGTTCACGAATCTCTTGATCCAAGGTTGGATCTGATAGCTTTGTTGGCCTTCTAAGGCTTTAACTTAGTTCCTTAGCCCTTGATTTATAACACAAGGCCTGGATTCTAAGGTTGATGTTGGTGTTCTGGATCACCAACACGAGATTTCAGGTCAATAGGAGGTGTTTGTTATGCCTTAAATGGTTTCGTGAACCTTGACTTGTGACCTTCCGGGCCTTAACTTATTTGCTGAGACCTTTGTTTTAAGGTTATTATCAACCCCTTGATTCCCTTGATTCTCATTCTAAGATGTAGGAATGATGAAGTCCCTTAGTTCTTGCCCCCCTTGCTTCATACGGAGGAGGTCTTACTTTTCAGTTGATCGTTCAGGGAGTTCACTTGCTCCTCAGCGTTTGACTTCAAGTCCGGTGTGTCTTGGTTGGTTGTTAACCTTCTTTTCTTGATTCTAGGTTTCCAACCTTCTTCTTATGCTCACAGGACCTTGCTTTGGTTTATATTCGATTGAAGGCTCTTGATTCAAGTCCTTAAACTTCAAATGACAAATTTGATTGGAGGCAGACAGCCTTTTTGGCCATCAACGCTAAAATTTTGTGTCGGGATTTGAGATTCAAGATTTTAAGTAAGGAATGACAAAGGACCTCTCATCTCAACACTCTCACTAACTGTTTTTGTGCCTTCAAGGCATTATCAGGGAGGCAACTAGTCTCAAGATGAGCTTTAGGGTCTATCCTTCAGCTTACATCAACTGGTGCTACCAATTTCGAATTGATGGTCGGGTCTTCAGGACCTGGAAGTATCCTTGAATATTTGAACATATTATTTTCTCTAACCTCAAACTCTCCATTGACTTATGAGACTACCAGCTTCGAGTCTCCACAGACTTTCAAGTTCTTGACCCTCAGGGCTCTTGTCAGTCCAAGGTTGGCTATCAGAGCTTCATACTCCCCCTCGTTTTAGGTTGTTTGGAAGTCCAACTTCAAGGCATACTCGAGTGGGAACCCATCGGGGCTTTGCAGAACTTAACCCGCACCACTGGTTTTTGTTTTTGATGCCCCATGAAAATAGAGCTTTTTGTTTTTGATGCCCCATCAAAATAGAGCATCCAATATTCCTTCTTCTCTTCCAGGGGTTTTTTCACCTTGCTGACCTTCCTGGTCTATTACCTCCTGCCCCCCGACTTCTTGGTTGTCAATGGTATATTCAACCACGAAGTCAACTAGAGCCTGGGTTTTGATGGTCGTCCTATGCTTGTACTTAACATCAAATTTTCCTAGTTTGATTGCCCACTTGATGAGCCTTCCATTGGCTTTCGGGCTATGCAATATGTTTCTTCAGCGGGTGTTCCATCAGGGCTTCATTGTTTGTCTTTATCCAGGGTCCTTCAAGGACTTAAACTCTTATCTGCTGTAACCTAACTCTACCATTCGGGGTATGCATTCATTTGTTTTCATTCGTGTATTCTTTTATTTTCGGTACTTGGTCTTCTTTGACTCACACATCAGGTGCTTGGCACATAAATAAAATCACAATCAATGAATGGAAAACAAACTTGCATTAATAACTTGAAATGGGTTCAACCCTTACATAGAGTACTACTGTCCTACTCAGAGCAACATGATCTGCAATGGTTTTAATGAACCTTATTTCTACTTCTACTATATAAATATGAAGCTAAGTCCTACTAGGATAACTTAAGCCCAATCGGGGTTTTGCAAGACTAGGCCTGCACCACTTGATTTTGTTTTTGATGCTCCATCAAAATAGAGCACCCGCCACTCCTTCTGGTCTCCTCATTCTTATTTTGCAGTTCACTTCCTGCTCGGGGTACTACCTCCTGCCCCCCAGACTTCTTGGTATTCCTTACCTCTACGGACATCCATGTCTTCAATTGAAAGGACTTGCCCCCCGATTCCATCAGGCCTTAACGAGGCTACATAACAGCTTCGTGCCATCTTTTGATCGCCTTTATGTTCTCCAACACCATTCCGGGTTGGGAACTTGATCTTCATATGATAAGTTGAGGCAACAGTCTTGAATGCATGAAGTCCAGTCCTTCCAAGGATAGCGTTGTACGTTGAATCCGCCTTGATTACCAGGAAGTTCAACATCTGAGTGGCCTCCTTGGGCTCTTTCCCAATAGTTACAGGCAGCTGAATAGTCCCTTCAACTTTGGATTTTACTCCATTAAATCCGTATATAGGCATGTTATTGGGGGTCAACTGAGAATCAGTGTATCCCATCTTCACAAACGCATCATGAAACAGAATGTCAACGGAAGCTCCATTGTCTATCAAGACTCGCTTCACCTCCGAGTTTCCAATCACAGGAGTTATGACCAACGGGTCTTCATGGGGGAACTTCACCCCTTCCAAGTCTGAGTCATCAAAACTAACCGCTACCTCAGTTTTTGCACGCTTCGGGGCCTCTCCCACGATGTGCAACACCTCTCGGGCATAAGCCTTTCGAGAGTTCCTAGTTGTCCCGGCCGCAGTTGGGCCTCCTGAGATCATGTTGATTACTAGCCCTCGGGGCTGTGGGTTGCGATCTTGATCGTCATCCCTTCTATTATAGTCTCTTCTCTGATTAGCACGGTCTTCACCCTTAGTGAAGTGCCTCAGCTTCCCTCTACGGATCAAAAACTCAATCTCATCTTTGAGTTGCTTACAATCGTCAGTGTCATGCCCCACGTCTCTATGGAATCTGCAATACTGATTCTGGTTTCTCTTTGCGGGATCACCCCTGAGTGGCTTCGGCCATCTGAAATCCTTATCATTCTCAATGTCCAACAAGATTCGACTCCTAGGAGTATTCAACCTTGCATACTCAGTGAACCTTGACCCTTGGTTCTTCTTAGGGGCAGAGTCGGAGTCCTCGCTAGTTCAGGGATACTTGTCTCTAGCATCATACTCTTGATCATCATAGTCCTGGTCTTGCTTTCGCTTCTTGGAGTCATTGTTACCTCCTCCTCCACCTACGGTGGTTTCTTTCTTCAAGCTATCCTCAGCTTTAATATACTTATCAGCCCTTCGTTGGAGCTCAGCCATGTTCTCAGGGGGATGCTTCGCCAATGATCTCTTGAAGAAGAGGTCAGTGGTTCCGTGCTCCAGGGCTACCATTGCCACCTTATTTTCCAAATCAGTGATATTTAGGGTCTCCTTAGTGAATCGCTTGAGGTAGTCCCTCAGATTTTCATTCTTTCCTTGCACCACATACATAAGAGATGCGGAGCTCTTCTCATGCACCCTTCCGCTAATGAATTGGCTAACGAAGGTGGCACTCAACTCCTTAAAAGAGCCAATAGAGTTCGCAGGCAATCGGCTATACCATCTCTGAGCCATGCCCGACAGGGTTTGGGGGAACGCTCTGCACTTTAGGGCATCACTTGCAGGCTGCAGCAGTAGTGCGTTCGAGAACGTCCTGACGTGATTTACAGGATCACCCGTTCCATCATAAGCCTTAATTGTTGGCATCTTAAACTTCCTAGAAATATGAGCATTCATCACCTCCTCAGTAAACGGGGGTGTTGGATCATCAGGATCTCCTAGAGGCATCAGATCTTTGGGGTTTCCCTTGGGAATTTCCATCCTTGTGGTTGTTCTTCCGAATGAGGCATCAGCCCTTCTTTGTCTCCTTGAAGACCTCTCCAAATCAATGATGGGAATCGTTCCTGAGGTTGGAGGAGGTCGAGTTTGATTCTGTCTTGCTTGCTCCATTGCTATGTCATCCTTCAGCCTTTGGATCTCAGCCTCGTGAGCCTTAATCCTCTCCTCAGCCGTTGGTGGAGGTCCAT
This sequence comes from Saposhnikovia divaricata, assembly GCA_036435485.1. Lineage (NCBI taxonomy): Eukaryota > Viridiplantae > Streptophyta > Magnoliopsida > Apiales > Apiaceae > Saposhnikovia > Saposhnikovia divaricata. The sequence continues at coordinate 57,781,884 of CM071595.1, read as the reverse complement.
CATGGATCCCTTGAGTCCTTCCTTGAGGCTCTCTTCTAGCACGTTGCCTCCTCGGGGCTTCATCACTATCATCATCCTCAGACGATGAATCATCAGTATAAGGGCCGGAGTAGTCATCATAATCTCTGTCCCGGATTTGTAAGGCATGACCACTTGGTCCTGAACCTTAAGTCATCGGGGGGTAGTTGGGCAGACCGTACCTGGGATTAGTGTTCAAGGGGAGATCCGTAGTATGGATCTGTACCCCTGGTGGCGGGTTGTTCGGATCAACAATCTGGAGAGAGTTGGTGTAACACCCCCAGATCCGGGGTCCGGGATCCGGTGGTTACGGTTTCCAATTCTGTCCACAACAATTGAACTTTCCTTAATCATAAAATAAATTACGTCTCTAGAACCCAACACAACAATATACAACACACCCGTTATAGTCCCAGAGATGAAATCAGAGTAACAATCAAATTTTTATTAATCACATTATGAGTTCTTACAATCCAAAAGAATTTCAATATAATACATACTCTTTGCCATCCATTTACATAAGTCATACTAGACCATATTCTTGGTACTGAAAGAATAAATAAACCCTACCAATAGTTTCTTCTTCCGCTCTGGTAGTCTCATCGTCCTCGCCCGCGTCGAGTGCGCCTTGTGCGAGTCATCTGGTCTAGCTGTTGTTGTGATATAATAATAAAGCAAGGGTGAGCAATAGCCCACCAACAATAATATATAACTGAACGATCATGTAACAGTTCAAAAGTATCTTTCAAACCATATGCCATGCATTTACGGAAATGATGCCAGTATAATATGAACGATGAAGTTACAAGGTAACTTAAAGTATTTGTTTGTAGAAATATCTGCTACATCAAAGTAAGCAAGATATTCTTATTGTTATTAAGAAGAGGAACTTGCAAGAAAAGGTTGCAATTCCAGTTATGACCCTTTTCCAACTCTGCCAACAGTAATCATGTTGCTGGAAATAAATAAATTTGGATGATGAACCAATGATGGAGTATTCACCGCGCCCGCTGTTCCAATCTTGATGATCAGTCGAGATCGTACAGCTCAATTTAGATTTACTACCGGTAGAAGGAAGAACCGACGGCTTTAATTGTATACCGCCTTACTAGCTCTCCCCGGCCAACGGTTGGGCCAAAGGGGATGGACCGGCGCTACTCGGCCTCTTACACGACTCCTAGTTCAAATAGAATTCATGATTCTGAATGTAACGTTCGTCCCCCTTTCCCCAAGTATAATACTTGTTGATAAGACTCCACAAAGTAGTCGTATCTAGTTGGAAAGGAAAATTTATCAATAACCCCCAAGCTATTACTTGGTACGGATATCAACTTGTTCCAGTAATCTTACCCCTCGAAAGATGAGAAGGTAAGCAACGACTTAATAAGTCAACAGCACCCGAGTTGCGAGTGAAGGGAATACTTTATGACCGGGAAGTCGACAAGATAAATAACATTTTTCAAGTAAGGTTCCCTTATTATTAAGGGGATAGACTCAAAGAATAATAATGTCTAAGAACCTTTCTTGATATAAGATTAATAATAATATGACTCCGAGATATTTTCTGTAATAATCGAAGAAGATAAACCTTATCGAGGTTATTCTAAGTATGGAATAAATATCCAGAGAATATTTATTGAATTAAAATATTTAAAGAATATTTGGGAATATGAAAGAATATCTTTAATCAGAGTATTTCTCAAAATAATCCCTGAAGAAATATCAGGAGAATGTTTATTGAATAAATAAATATTTAAATGAATATTCAAAACAATATTCATTAATTAATAAGACCTGAAAAGAATATTTAAGGTAATGTTCATAATTAATTAGGAATTTAAATGAATATTCAAAAGTAATATTCATTTAATGAATAATATCATAAATGAATATCAAGTAATATTCATTTAGTAATCCAAGCCTTAAGGAATATTCGAGATAATATTCGATAATTAAATCAAGCTTCAGATGAATATTAAAATAATATTCATCAAGTATTTAATATCTTAAATGAATATTCAAAAGTAATATTTATTTAATAAAATAATTTTCTAAAAGAATATCCAAACAATATTCATTCAGTAGTCTCATCTTTAGAAGAATATTCGAAATAATAATCGATAATCAATTCGACTCTGAATGAATATTGAGAAATATTATTCGTCGAATGATTACGTTCAAATAATTATTTGAAGTAAGGATCGTTAAAATAATTAGTCTCGAACGAATATTCAAATAATATTCGTCGCCCAAATAATAGAAAATATTTACTTAAATATTTTCCTCCGAGGTAATCTCGATATATCAAGGAATATTGACTCCCGGTCTATTTTTGATTAATAAGATGTATACGCCATTCTATGAGGGTTTTACAACAACCGGCTTATAACTGATATATAACTATCTAGCTTATAAGCCAACAATAACATTCAGGGAACAAGTATATCAATTCAACTTGAAGGTAGGCATGCATGCAATGGCATATGTATATCAGCAATCATATATATATATATATTTATTCAATCACAACAACAGCCTAAAAGAAGGGAATTGAAACTTGCCTGGTAGTCGAGTACGGTAAGGGGTAGTGGTAGCGGGTCCCGGTTCAGCTTGGTGATCTATAAATAGCCAAGGCATTCGGGAATAATCACTTAACATATTAAAAGTTAAGTTATACTTAATTCGAAACACGTTCTCGAGTTATCTCGTTATACCCCTTTTTGTGGATTACTTTATCACTGATCCGACCCGACATTCATTCGTTCTCGAGTTTTATCGCCCGTTTTCTAAGTGTTTTACCGAAGTTATAAAAGAGTCGTCTTTTAGGGGTTCGTTCGCGTTTAACCTCGACTCGAACATTTTTAATAAATCGAAAAACGATCCTTTTGACATACGGTTTTCTTTCACACCTTCCTTTTTACCTCTAGTATTTATTTACCAAGATTCGCCATGACGTTACATAGTTTACGAGGGTTCAATTACAGTTACGAACTTTCGTTTACGGATTCGAACTACTTTTAGTAATTTGGTCATAAATCCTAAACCGTAAGTTCGTTTCACGTGATCTTTATATCAAAACGAATCTTAGAACATTACCTATCCTATCATGGCAGATAAGGTCTCTGGACAGTAGGGGTTCGACATGGAAAATGGCATACAAAACATGGTATTGTAAAATCGGGCATTATAACGGCTGTAAATCGAATATCTATCAATTTCGAATCTTCCCATAAACATAGTATCCAACCCAAACAACATATACATGACTTATATACATGAACTGAGGCCAAGCAATGCCTTTCCGTTCATCTAGCTATTTACATCATTAATCCAAAATCCATACATAGTCATGCTTATAATCTTAACATAACCATAACTAAGTTATAACTATCATAAACATGCTTAAATCTCAAACAAGGGTTAGGGTTTCAAGAGCTTTATACCTTCCTTGGAGTGTGTTCTAGCCTCACTAAGCTTTGTATGATCCTTGGGTGGCCTTAAGCTAGCTAAATCAACCATAAAAATCAAAGAAAACCAACATTAGTTCTTGAAGAACACTATTCACCCTCCTTGTAAATGATTTATTTGAAAATGGAAACAAAGGATTTTGGACTTGAAATTTCTAGGAGATTAGTTTCTTGAAATATAGAACTCACCTTAAAAATTACAAGATCAAACAAGGAGTGGAAGGTGGACTTTTGTTTTTGAATTTCCTTAAAGCCGAATGGAAGAAAAAAATGGGAGAATGGAGTTGTTTGGCTTGCTTCACTTTGCTCTCATCTATTTTGTGTGAATTATTGCTTGGTTTAGAAAATATCTTGTATAAAGTGACTTTAATAAAGTGGTGATGTATTGGATGATGGAGATTGCATGCCAAGTGTTGATCCTTGGATGGTTATAAGCTAACTAGTTTGTTTGTTTTGCTAAGTACTTGTTCAATCTCTAATTGTCTAGTTACTTAGCCCACTTGGTTGCTAGATATTTATCTAGTAGCTTGCACAAGACTCTTGCTTCCTCTGCTTGTTTCTGTGTCCGGTTATTACCCGTTTCGATTGATCGTTCGTGGGAATATGAACTCGGAAATCCGTTCCGAATACTTCTATATAGTGTCGTCTCATATTATTATATACTCCCACCAAAACACTATTCATTCTGTATTCTTTACTTGTTCTCTTAGGGTTGTATAATTGTCCATATTCTCTTTCGATCGTTCCTTAACCTTTTTACGGAACTACTGGATTAATCGCTATCGATCTGGATGACATGAGAGTATTCTCTTGCTTGAATTTGCCATATCTTATTCCCTTAGAAGATAGATTATTCTTACCTATGTTGTCACCCTTTAGCATTCTTCAAGACATAGAAATAATAAAGTCGAATTCCATTCATTCTTTCCAAATATCAATTATTACATTGTAGCCATAACCACTCCTCAGTGGTTTCCTACCTTCATTCTTAAATCAAATATAATAACATCCCAAAATATCAAATCCTCAAAGTTAATATCTCAATTCTTGGATTATAATAATATTTAATCCACTGTCCGGTCAAATATTATACCGAAAAGAATTTGGAATTTCTGAATTCCGATCGTCTCTGCATTCACTTATTTCCTCCGCGTATTACTAATATGACTTCGAAACATCCATATCACGTCCCGTACATAGGGTGGAGTGAAAAGTTTTCCAACTTACAAAATCACTATTCATCCACCAAATACTATGCACGTACAGGAAACACTATGCACGTATGGGAAACACTATGCACGTACGGGAAACACTATGCAGGTACTGGAAACACTATGCACGTACTCATTTCCCTTCAAGGATCCGTTAGCTCCTTCCCGGATGGTAGATTATTCTTATCCAGGTCCTCAACCATCGAATTACTCTATTCTGACCATATACCAATGCATCAGGATCATTGTCCAAAGCAATATCCATTCATTACAATCATCGTTCTCTGAAACCACCATTCATTAGAGCTGGTGACCTTGTTGTCGGAATCATTGTTCCTCATTTAATCATTACTTAATAAAAAGTTTTAATTATATCCAAAATTTGGGGTTCTTACAGTCTCCCCTCCTTAAAAGGATTCCGTCCCGGAATCAGGTAGGAAGCAAAGAGTCGTTTGCCTGTCGTTCACTCTTTAGCTTCCCGGTCAATTCTTAGTCGTTCTACCCTTCCTCAGCACATCTTCTAGTGCTACAATTCATACTTTATCCTTTTTCCATCAACGTTGCTACTTTTCGTACAACTCACTATCCGGGTTATACTCTTACTCAGTCTTATCCTTATTGATACCTGCAGTAACCTTGGTATCACTATCACCCTACAATTCGGAGGTAACCTCGCTCGTACTGTGCATTTCCTGATTGCTTTAATCTTCGCAATCTCGATCAATATAGAGAAGTGGAAAGATTTATTGAGAGATCACTATGATCAATTGAACATTTGTTATATTGCATAGTTAGTACAGAAGGGGGCCAGCCTTTAGTACTTGACAAGCAATTAAACAAGTCATGGCATTCCACTTAGACTTCTATCACATAGACAGATAGTCACGTAGCAGTACCTCCCCTCCTAAAAGGGTTGTTCTTCTCAATTCATAAAGAAGATGAATAAGAGAGAAGAAGAGTAAAGAGTTCTAAAGGATTATAGAAAGCTTTCATGATTGTAGAATATCATACTCAGAATTTACCTCTGAACTATAGAGGTTTATCAAAGAAGAAATTAATCATAATTATATCCAATACTATTTGATCGCAATCTCACGTGTCAACATATCTTGCTGCTTTGTCCATTATTCTATGGACAAATACTCTTGTTCAATCTTAGCGATACTCACATTCGGGAAATCCTTCAACCTTTCAGGTTAAATCTTAGATTTCTCACTTGGCATCATTATTACTGACATCCCATATCATGTTACTAGCTTTTTCATAACTATAGTATTGACACTATCAGGTTGTCATCCTGAGAATTCATTAGAAAACCCATTCATAACATTCCTTGCTTCTCATTCCATAATTGCTTCCCCAGCCTTTTCTTTATCAATCACATCCTTCTTATTAGCTGATTCTTACTCATTTCTATTATTTACTTTCACCTTCACCTCTTTATTGAGACACCTTTTTGCACTTGGTACCTCCTTATCGGTATTCCGTCTCATTTATTCTATAATCATCACGTTATTTCAATTTAAACTTTCCGAAATGAATCTGGCCCGATTCCTTTAACTTAGATTCATATAATCTACTTCTGCCAACCTTGTTTCTCATTACTTGTTCTTTTCTATCCGTGGTTTTCCACAGGTTGTCTTTCGTAAGTCAGACCAGGTCGTATATCTACATGCTCGTACTCCTATCATCTGTTGAACATCTGCATTTTACTGGCGTAGCCTGGCCACATGAAAACCCGTTATGACCGTGCTATAATTTTGGGGGTAAGGCTGGCTCGAATACCGCCGTCCGAACACTTTAAACTCTCAAGTGGCCCAATAAGTCTTGGGCTCAACCGCCCTTCCCTCCAAGTCTCATTAATTCTTTCTACGGGAATACGTTTAGCATCACGAATTATCAACCTCATATTCTTTATCTTGTTTGTGCAGAAGTACACTAACACAAACTTGCTTGTCATTCATCAACATGCCATTTAGCTTAGCAATAGCAGCACTTTCTTTATCTTTACGTTGTCATCTCCTTTCTTAGAAGAATCACCATCGCTTGTTGTTTACGTAGTGCGTTAATAGTTAACCCTACGGGTTTCAAATCCCTTAGGGAGACAAAGTAATCATTATTCCTTATCCATAAGGAACACTTCCTGAACTTGATGTAGATATAACGTGAAGCAGATAGAATTGCAGAAGAGTTTCAAGCATCGCAGCTAGGTCCGGTTGATGAAACTATCAATTATGCATCTTCCATAAAAGACTGGAAACTTAACGGTTTACTTCATCAATTTTGTACCATGGTCCTGGTTTGCCTCAAAACGGGACCTTCTAAGGTACGTAATATGCTTAAGACTCCATCAGGAATCGAATCTTTACTTAAACTATTATTACTGTTAATTCTTGCACAGTCATCAGAAGGAATGTAAATTCCTCCATTCCGATATGACCTTCAAGGTCCTTCCAAATATCATCATGTTTCTTCGGTATGAACATTTGTAATTATTCCTTTATACTTAGATCGTCGGCCACCTCATTGGCCTTTCTTGGTGATAATGATTTCTTGTAACCCAGGTTTTCTGGGTACATTCCAGCTCAAGTTTTTTTTTTTTTCTACCTCATTCCCATCACTGTTGGGTTAAAACATTCTCCCTTAAGCTCTGCTCAAGGAGAAAAAATATAACTATCAGTCATTTCCATAAGTCATTGCTTCCACCTACCCGTGGGAACTTTATCACGTTTTATTCCCAATCCTACTTAGGATACTACTTTTCTTAGTTCCTTCCTTATCTTAGGATAATCTCAACCTTTATAGGTTCAATCCATACTTCCTCAGGGTTTCATACATACCTCATCTGGCACTATTGTTACTATGTCATACATTCCTTACTAAACTTCCATTTTGAAGTTCGGAATATTACCTTTTTTCCTTGTAAGGTTTCGTAGGCCATCCTTATCATTCCTCCGGTATTTTCTGGGTACCGGGTATATCAATATGTCATTGATCAATACTCTAATAATTCTATCTATGTTCTTTCCAGCACTCTTTTTAATAATCCTTACCGGTCATTGTTGCCTTAGCAAGTCCAGCTCATATCATCTGAAGTCATAATGTCGTTATTAGGGTTAATGCCACCCCTTGTGCATTCCCCAGGGTTTGTCTTAATTTATGGATATCCTATTAATTCAACTGCCAAGGAATTCTTGCATCTTATAATTGGCAATCAGATCATGTATCCTTAATAAAGGTCTCTTTTCAATCATTCTCATTTGATAATCGATCGGTGGTTTAATGCCACCCTCTTCTTTCAGATAGTTGTCAGCCTATTTGGCCTTCCAAAAAGGCAACGTATGTCAATCTCTTCTCTTACCGAACTTGTTAATGGTAGCAAGGATGTTCTGGAAGATATTGGTCGAGTTCAACGTGAATCTCTTAGTGCTTATCGTTCTTCGCAAAGGTACTTGCCTCAGACAAAATTCCTACAGCATACTGTTCAATTTCTGACCTTTTCTATACCCTCTTCATATACCTTCATTGTTTACTTTCCTCCGTCATAATATATTCATGGTATTCATGATACCCTAACATCATACATCTCAAGTCACTATACTTCCATTTTACTCGAAATCTTGGACAACCATATACACACGAGTCACTTCAGTACGGGTGACCCCATCCCAAAAAGGTCTAGTGAATTCCCAATCAAAACATGGGTTGTTCGGCAGAAGATTCAAACAATCTCATTAATGTTTCCTTTATATCAGAAGCCCTTGCAGTCGGTGCTTTCTTAGAAGCAACCCTGCTTTGTCTTTTCATTGCTGGTCTGGTCGCTTTATAGTCCGTTGTGACTTGGCCTCAACTGGCCACACATAAAAATACATGATTTTAGGGGTTGGCTAATAGCATTACTTTTCTAGCAATTGCCGGCATAGTGCCTTCTTCTTTGATACCTTTCTACCTTTCCAAAACTTTACTCCATATAAGTCTTAATCGACTACTCGGCACCGTCTCCGGTCACCTTTCCTCCACTTTTATCTTTTCAACTATTCTTATCAATCCTGCGTGCCACACAAGCTTACCATTCCTGGCATAACAGTCTTTTCATTTAAGTCAATCCTGGAATTTCTCAGTCCGGCTGGTTTCTTATTTACATTTCCTATTTTCGTCCAATCTCACTTCATCATTTTATCACTACCGTCGATTGTAATGTTCAGGGTCCGTTTACTAACCCATTTTACAGCATCCTTACCCAAATCACAGGGTTTGCTCCAATTTTTACTCTCTTCCGTGACATTCTCTGATAATCAGAAAGACAAGGTTCGCCAAAATTCACCGAATTCCTTTCCAGACTCAGGGAAATTTTGATCAATCTACCCACCTACTGGTAACATTAAGGAGACCAGTTTCGAAACCTGAAGAATAGTTCTATGAACCTCCAAGCAGGTGGAATCATAAGCAGTCATAGTTAACGAAATAATCATCATCGGATTGGAAGTTTACCCACTGGAGAGGAATCAATTATATCCATCCCTTAGAAGGGAATCAATAGTTTCAAACTGAAACCTGTCACAACGTCTAGATATTCAGTACTACCAAATGTCGGTCTACCTAACCCTTTATGCGAAGCGTCATTGGAAGCACAAAGTCTTCTTTTTCCATTAAGCAATGCCAGCTCTTGGTCATTACCAATTTCACCTTTTAGCTGCAGGAAGATTTTCTCAAATTTTTCTCTTTAACTGCTGATCGTATTACTTGATCTATTATAATTCCGTGTCGGAGTAAACTTAAGGTAACTACTATAATCCATTCAAAGAGAAGAAGGAATTTAATATTCCTCTGAATCACATGCATCTAACGTTTCTGGTTCATCATTTAACTGAGTTGAATTAACTCTATACTCAGTCTCTGGCAGTAGTCTCATTACGAGTTCATCTTGACTCACTGGTCTTATCTTCCGGTAGGTTCTGAGATCATTGTCTTGCTTACTACTTCCTTATATAACTTTACCCAATCATGATATCACTTCCCAATGTCTTTACTTTCTAAATGATTCATTCATAAAATGAACATTTTCCTTAATAAAACCACCTTATTAACCTCAATTTGGTTCCATAATTTACAACCTATGACACCTGCCTTCTCATGGCGAATTATTACCGACCATATTCATACTAATTCATTTATCAAATGATATGGCACTTACTGCCTCCTTCTCCACTATTCCTGGGGACTCTGCTCCTCGCCCTAAATCGATGTCTTTGATAATCATACATCCCTCTAGCTCTTTCTTTGTTAAGATGAAAATCTCTAAGGATTCTCATCTATTTCCGTATAAGATCTCAAGTAATTCTTCCAATCCTTCTTTCTTGCTGGTACTACATCTGGTAGTCCGGCTATGAATTCAACATGCATCTTCAGATCTCTTAATAATATCTCGGTTCTTTATACTCACTTTTCTGAGCACCATATCTTAATCATCACAGTCATTCTGGCTGCGACCCTCATTACCCATGGGTAAGCTCCTTATCCTAACAGGATTTTCCTTATCTGCTGGAACCTCTTCCGGGTCTCCAGTAGGGTACTCCATCGAATTACCCGCTGATCTTCAGCATATAAAGCATCATCGCGCTGTTGCTCGTATGCCTCAAGGTCAGTCGCCTTACTCGTCGATACGATATCGAGCTAAGTTACTATCATTATACTTACGAGTTCCCATAAGGGTTTTATATGTCATCACTACATTAAGTAGTCCGACTATGAACTTGGCAAGAGTTCTTATTATCTTATTGAATTTATTGTTTTAACGTCACCTCATCTCTGGGGTTTATAACGTACGCTCTGATACCACTTCTGTAACACCCCCAGATCCGGGGTCCGGGATCCGGTGGTTACGCTTTCCAATTTTGTCCACAACAATTGAACTTTCCTTAATCATAAAATAAATTACGTCTCTATAACCCAACACAACAATATACAACACACCCGTTATAGTCCCAGAGATGAAATCAGAGTAACAATCAAATTTTTATTAATCACATTATGAGTTCTTACAATCCAAAAGAATTTCAATATAATACATACTCTTTGCCATCCATTTACATAAGTCATACTAGACCATATTCTTGGTACTGAAAGAATAAATAAACCCTACCAATAGTTTCTTCTTCCGCTCTGGTAGTCTCATCGTCCTCGCCCGCGTCGAGTGCGCCTTGTGCGAGTCATCTGGTCTAGCTGTTGTTGTGATATAATAATAAAGCAAGGGTGAGCAATAGCCCACCAACAATAATATATAACTGAACGATCATGTAACAGTTCAAAAGTATCTTTCAAACCATATGCCATGCATTTACGGAAATGATGCCAGTATAATATGAACGATGAAGTTACAAGGTAACTTAAAGTATTTGTTTGTAGAAATATCTGCTACATCAAAGTAAGCGAGATATTCTTATTGTTATTAAGAAGAGGAACTTGCAAGAAAAGGTTGCAATTCCAGTTATGACCCTTTTCCAACTCTGCCAACAGTAATCATGTTGCTGGAAATAAATAAATTTGGATGATGAACCAATGATGGAGTATTCACCGCGCCCGCTGTTCCAATCTTGATGATCAGTCGAGATCGTACAGCTCAATTTAGATTTACTACCGGTAGAAGGAAGAACTGACGGCTTTAATTGTACACCGCCTTACTAGCTCTCCCCGGCCAACGGTTGGGCCAAAGGGGATGGACCGGCGCTACTCGGCCTCTTACACGACTCCTAGTTCAAATAGAATTCATGATTCTGAATGTAACGTTCGTCCCCCTTTCCCCAAGTATAATACTTGTTGATAAGACTCCACAAAGTAGTCGTATCTAGTTGGAAAGGAAAATTTATCAATAACTCCCAAGCTATTACTTGGTACGGATATCAACTTGTTCCAGTAATCTTACCCCTCGAAAGATGAGAAGGTAAGCAACGACTTAATAAGTCAACAGCACCCGAGTTGCGAGTGAAGGGAATACTTTATGACCGGGAAGTCGACAAGATAAATAACATTTTTCAAGTAAGGTTCCCTTATTATTAAGGGGATAAACTCAAAGAAGAATAATGTCTAAGAACCTTTCTTGATATAAGATTAATAATAATATGACTCCGAGATATTTTCTGTAATAATCGAAGAAGATAAACCTTATCGAGGTTATTCTAAGTATGGAATAAATATCCAGAGAATATTTATTGAATTAAAATATTTAAAGAATATTTGGGAATATGAAAGAATATCTTTAATCAGAGTATTTCTCAAAATAATCCCTGAAGAAATATCAGGAGAATGTTTATTGAATAAATAAATATTTAAATGAATATTCAAAACAATATTCATTAATTAATAAGACCTGAAAAGAATATTTAAGGTAATGTTCATAATTAATTAGGAATTTAAATGAATATTCAAAAGTAATATTCATTTAATGAATAATATCATAAATGAATATCAAGTAATATTCATTTAGTAATCCAAGCCTTAAGGAATATTCGAGATAATATTCGATAATTAAATCAAGCTTCAGATGAATATTAAAATAATATTCATCAAGTATTTAATATCTTAAATGAATATTCAAAAGTAATATTTATTTAATAAAATAATTTTCTAAAAGAATATCCAAACAATATTCATTCAGTAGTCTCATCTTTAGAAGAATATTCGAAATAATAATCGATAATCAATTCGACTCTGAATGAATATTGAGAAATATTATTCGTCGAATGATTACGTTCAAATAATTATTTGAAGTAAGGATCGTTAAAATAATTAGTCTCGAATGAATATTCAAATAATATTCGTCGCCCAAATAATAGAAAATATTTACTTAAATATTTTCCTCCGAGGTAATCTCGATATATCAAGGAATATTGACTCCCGGTCTATTTTTGATTAATAAGATGTATACGCCCTTCTATGAGGGTCTTACAACAACCGGCTTATAACTGATATATAACTATCTAGCTTATAAGCCAACAATAACATTCAGGGAACAAGTATATCAATTCAACTTGAAGGTAGGCATGCATGCAATGGCATATGTATATCAGCAATCATATATATATATTTATTCAATCACAACAACAGCCTAAAAGAAGGGAATTGAAACTTGCCTGGTAGTCGAGTACGGTAAGGGGTAGTGGTAGCGGGTCCCGGTTCAGCTTGGTGATCTATAAATAGCCAAGGCATTCGGGAATAATCACTTAACATATTAAAAGTTAAGTTATACTTAATTCGAAACACGTTCTCGAGTTATCTCGTTATACCCCTTTTTGTGGATTACTTTATCACTGATCCGACCCGACATTCGTTCGTTAATAGGACATGTCATTGTACTTATACTTGGGACATACTTAGTCATATGAGTTCTAAAGTCGATTGTTACGAACCAATACTATACTCCGAGTTTTATCGCCCGTTTTCTAATTGTTTTACCGAAGTTATAAAAGAGTCGTCTTTTAGGGGTTCGTTCGCGTTTAACCTCGACTCGAACATTTTTAATAAATCGAAAAATGATCCTTTTGACATACGGTTTTCTTTCACACCTTCCTTTTTACCTCTAGTATTTATTTACCAAGATTCGCCATGACGTTACATAGTTTACGAGGGTTCAATTACAGTTACGAACTTTCGTTTACGGATTCGAACTACTTTTAGTAATTTGGTCATAAATCCTAAACCGTAAGCCCGTTTCACGTGATCTTTATATCAAAACGAAGCTTAGAACATTACCTATCCTATCATGGCAGATAAGGTCTCTGGACAGTAGGGGTTCGACATGGAAAATGGCATACAAAACATGGTATTGTAAAATCGGGCATTATAACGGCTGTAAATCGAATATCTATCAATTTCGAATCTTCCCATAAACATAGTATCCAACCCAAACAACATATACATAACTTATATACATGAACTGAGGCCAAGCAATGCCTTTCCGTTCATCTAGCTATTTACATCATTAATCCAAAATCCATACATAATCATGCTTATAATCTTAACATAACCATAACTAAGTTATAACTATCATAAACATGCTTAAATCTCAAACAAGGGTTAGGGTTTCAAGAGCTTTATACCTTCCTTGGAGTGTGTTCTAGCCTCACTAAGCTTTTTATGATCCTTGGGTGGGCTTAAGCTAGCTAAATCAACCATAAAAATCAAAGAAAACCAACATTAGTTCTTGAAGAACACTATTCACCCTCCTTGTAAATGATTTATTTGAAAATGGAAACAAAGGGTTTTGGACTTGAAATTTCTAGGAGATTAGTTTCTTGAAATATAGAACTCACCTTAAAAATTACAAGATCAAACAAGGAGTGGAAGGTGGACTTTTGTTTTTGAATTTCCTTAAAGCCGAATGGAAGAAAAAAATGGGAGAATGGAGTTGTTTGGCTTGCTTCACTTTGCTCTCATCTATTTTGTGTGAATTATTGCTTGGTTTAGAAAATATCTTGTATAAAGTGACTTTAATAAAGTGGTGATGTATTGGATGATGGAGATTGCATGCCAAGTGTTGATCCTTGGATGGTTATAAGCTAACTAGTTTGTTTGTTTTGCTAAGTACTTGTTCAATCTCTAATTGTCTAGTTACTTAGCCCACTTGGTTGCTAGATATTTATCTAGTTGCTTGCACAAGACTCTTGCTTCCTCTTCTTGTTTCTGTGTCCGGTTATTACCCGTTTCGATTGATCGTTCGTGGGAATATTTCACGGATTTCTAATTAGGGTTTACCGGGAATCCTCTTTAATATTAATACTTTCATTCTCCATCTTTCATTCTAACTTTCCAATTTATATTCCTTAAATCCATTCGTTAAATACTTAAGGCTATCAGTGTCCAGGGAACTCTCGGAGAAAATAAAAGTGCGGTTTTTCAGAATCCGACAGCTTTTACATACACTTATTTTCCCCCTGGATCACTAATATGAACTCGGAAATCCGTTCCGAATACTTCTATATAGCGTCGTCTCATATTATTATATACTCCCACCAAAACACTATTCATTCTGTATTCTTTACTTGTTCTCTTAGGGTTGTATAATTGTCCGTATTCTCTTTCGATCGTTCCTTAACCTTTTTACGGAACTACTGGATTAATCGCTATCGGTCTGGATGACATGAGAGTATTCTCTTGCTTGAATTTCCCATATCTTATTCCCTTAGAAGATAGATTATTCTTACCTATGTTGTCACCCTTTAGCATTCTTCAAGACATAGAAATAATAAAGTCGAATTCCATTCATTCTTTCCAAATATCAATTATTACATTGTAGCCATAACCACTCCTCAGTGGTTTCCTACCTTCATTCTTAAATCAAATATAATAACATCCCAAAATATCAAATCCTCAAAGTTAATATCTCAATTCTTGGATTATAATAATATTTAATCCACTGTCCGGTCAAATATTATACCGAAAAGAATTTGGAATTTCTGAATTCCGATCGTCTCTGCATTCACTTATTTCCTCCGCGTATTACTAATATGACTTCGAAACATCCATATCACGTCCCGTACATAGGGTGGAGTGAAAAGTTTTCCAACTTACAAAATCACTATTCATCCACCAAATACTATGCACGTACAAGAAACACTATGCACGTACGGGAAATACTATGCATGTACGGGAAACACTATGCAGGTACTGGAAACACTATGCACGTACTCATTTCCCTTCAAGGATCCGTTAGCTCCTTCCCGGATGGTAGATTATTCTTATCCAGGTCCTCAACCATCGAATTACTCTATTCTGACCATATACCAATGCATCAGGATCATTGTCCAAAGCAATATCCATTCATTACAATCATCGTTCTCTGAAACCACCATTCATTAGAGCTG
Source organism: Saposhnikovia divaricata (assembly GCA_036435485.1). Taxonomy (NCBI): domain Eukaryota; kingdom Viridiplantae; phylum Streptophyta; class Magnoliopsida; order Apiales; family Apiaceae; genus Saposhnikovia; species Saposhnikovia divaricata. Next base: position 57,766,329 of record CM071595.1, on the reverse strand, counting down.
GTGACCTTGTTGTCGGAATCATTGTTCCTCATTTAATCATTACTTAATAAAAAGTTTTAATTATATCCAAAATTTGGGGTTCTTACAGTTGGTCACTTGTCCTGCCTGATTGGTCAGAGGCAACGTACTCTCAGCATGGGGGATCACCCCTGGTTGCTGAGAAACTTGAGAGTGGATGATGATAGCTAATGCTGGGGGAGCCTGTTGAATGATCGTCCCTGATGCTGGGGGAGTCTGTTGGATGATCGCCCCTGATGCTGGGGGAGCCTGTTGGATGATCGCCCCTGATGCTGGGGGAGCCTGTTCGGTCAGGGGTGGAGCAGAGCTGAGTGGCACGGCCTCAGTTACAACTGGTGTTGTTCTTCGTGTTTGAACCATGGTTGATGTTGTCTTCCCACAGACGGCGCCAAATGTTGTGGAATAAAAACGAGGGTTTGTAAATTGCGGCTATGGTTTGTATGTATTAAATACAAGGGATGGTGAGCTTCGAGCTTTAATGGCTGTTCTTGCGTTCGAGACTGATCGGTCCTCACAAGATGCCTACGTATCTCTGTATTGCTAGAGAATCAAGCCAACGTAGTTCTAAGAATGAGGGGTCAGGCCCTTTATATAGGCTGCGGGAGCCTTAGAATTATGGTAGGATTCGGAGACTTGGTGGACAAGTCACCTCCTTGAGGAAAGTTCTAGACTCCTTCCTTGTAGGAGTCAATTTCCATGTAGAATTAGGTGCCTTGGAGGCTAAGTCAGGCAGGAGTTATATCCTTATTTGACTCTTATTGCTGAACTGTTTATTACCCCAAATATTAATTACGAAATTAATATTGTTAATAGGGTTTTGGCCCATCTGTTGGGCCCCACGTTTGGACCATACTGGGTCTAATTAATGTGACATTAAATGTGTCTTTAGGGTTTATTTTTAGCCCATATCAATATACGATGATGAGTAATATTTTAAAAAATGAGATTTTTTATTCGAGAGTTCTCATAATAATACTTAAAAAATGGGATGATTTGAAGGGTTCTTCGGAGAGATTGTTATGTGAGTGTAAAAATTAAAAATATAAGAATAAAATTATTTTTGTATCATAAACAGGGTATCCTCAAAAGAATTTGGATGAAGAAATATTATAATTAGGATTATTATTAATTTTTTGTGAAAAATGTTATATTTCCGGAAAAACAAAGCATGTATAGAAAACTAGTGGTGGCTGAATTAAACTAGAAGAAATATTAATGACCTTTTGTACCCATCAAACCCTCAAGTTTAATATGTTGTACCTTTTAGCCCCTGAAGTATCCGGAAAGGTCCTATTAACCCTTATACCGGTACAAATTAAAAAAAAATTGTAACAGACACATGTAATGTCTATTTTGCCCATCCGATACGTACCGTTACAATTTTTCGTACCGGTACAAGGGTTAATTGGACCTTTACGGATACTTCAGGGGCTAAAAGGAACGTTTTGAAACATTGAGGGCTGATAGGTATTTCGTATAAACTTCGAGGGCTAAATGGTCATTAAACCTAACTTAAATGTATAAAGAGAAAAAGGATCCTGAGATTGATTTCAGGAAACTTTTCCTAAGATATGTATAAAACCAAACCAAACCAAACATACCCAGTATATCCCGCACAGAGCAGGGTCGGGGGTTGAGATGTACGCAGACCATCCCCCTGCTTTACGGTAGGGAGGGTGTTTCCGTGAAGATCCCCGGCTAAGTGCACAAAAAGCTAATAGTGGGTGATAACCACAATGGCTGTCTAATTTTCTAAATAGGCTCTTCGTCATACCTGAGCCCATGGTTTTGAACAAATGGGGCTTACCTATCAGGGGATTGACTACTCCGCTCTGCAAGCCACTCAGATCTAAGATGCCACCAAGCCAAGCTCCCTGCAGCTGCAAAACCTGAAAACAACAGACAATAAAAATCGAAAAATGAGAATGATAAAGCCGAACTTCTAAGATAAAGCTAACCGAGATAACCCAACTCTGAGGCTCTCAACAACAGAGCCGCTCCCTAAAAGAGAATCCACCACTCTAATCTGGCGCCTCCAAGAACACCTATCCGCGGTCATGGTCTCATTTAAGTTTAAGGCCTTCATATCCATCCTAAGCTACTCTTCCCACGACCTCCTCGGTCTACCTCTCCTCCTCACCCCCACAACCGAAAGACTCTCGACCCTCCTCACTGGGGCTTCAGCCAGCCTCCTACGGACGTGGCCGAACCATCTCAACCTCCCCTCCCTAACTTTCGCAGAAAAAGGCGTCACCTCAAGCTCGCTCCTAAAAACCATATTCGGGATTCTATCCAACATCGTGCGCCCACAAGACCATCGCAACATCCTCATTTCAGCCACTTCCAATTTGCTCTCGAGTGCCTTCTTCACCGCCCAACACTCTGAACCATATAACATCGCCGGACGGATTGCCGCTCTATAGAATTTCCCTTTCACCTTTAAAGGGACTTTCTTGTCGCACATCACCCCTGACGCTGCCCTCCACCTTAGCCACCCAGCCTTAATACGATGCGTGACATCGTCTTCAATCTCCCCTTCCTTCTGAATGATCGAACCCAAATACTTGAACTTATCCGTACGAGGGACGATCTGATCTTCAATCCTAACCTCCACCCCTTCCTCGTTGGGCTCTCCACTGAAGTTACACCAGAGATACTCGGTTTTAGACCGGCTCATACACAAGCCTTGGGACTCCAAAGTAGATCTCCATAGCTCCAACTTCTCGTTCACCTCCCCCCTCGACTCCGCCACTAACACGATATCATCGGCGAAGAGCATGCACCAAGGGATGGCATCTTGAATCCCTCGCGACATGACATCGATGATAAGGGCGAAAAGAAGAGGACTAAGGGCCGACCCCTGGTGAAGCCCAATCTCAACAAGGAAAAAACGAGAGTCACCCACTGGGGTTCGGACGCAAGAACTAGCTTGGGAGTACATGTCTTGAATCGCCCTAACGTACGACGGCGACACTCTCCTCTCCTCAAGTCTCTTCCAAATAGCTTCACGAGGGATGCTATCATAAGCCTTCTCAAGATCAATGAACACCATATGGAGGTCTTTGCGACGATATCTGAACTTGTCCATAAGGCGTTTGATGAGATGAATGGCCTCGGTCATCGATCTCCCAGGCATAAAACCAAATTGGTTCTCTGAGATTTCAACTTCTCTTCTAATCTGACATTCAACCACTCTCTCCCAAAGTTTCATAGTATGACTGAGTAATTTAATACCGATAGTTACTACAACTCTGGGCATCGCCTTTGTTCTTGAAAAAAGGGACCACAATACTATGTCTCCATTCAGCTAGCATCTTAGCACCCAAGAGGAGAGCATTGAAAAGACCTGATAGCCATTGGACGTCAACCTCACCAAGACAAAGCCACACCTCGATTGAGATCTGATCCGAACCAACGGCCTTCCCTCTAGCCATCTTTTGAAGGGCACCCTTCACTTCATCCTTGCTGATACGCTCACAAGAGCCGAACGAAAGCACAGACGAAAGAGAGACGTCTTGCTCCACACCGGCATCACTCCTCCTAGCCTCATTGAAAAGATTATGAAAATACGAACTCCACCTCTCCTTAATAGCATCTTCATTCACTAACACTTGGCCTGCCCCATCCTTAACAAACTTTACAGAACCCAGGTCGCGCCGCCCTCTCTCCCTAGATTTAGCTAGTTTAAAGATAGCATTCGCTCCTTCCTTGGTATCTAGGCGCTTGTACAGCCCCTCATAAGCTTCACCTTTGGCTTTCGCCACAGCCTTTTTTGCCTCTCGTCTTGCCACCTTGTACGCTTCCATCTTCAGAATCCTCTCCGTTCCTGCACAAATCGACAAAAGCTCTTTAAAGAGCGCAAGTTTAGCCTTTACTTTCTTTTGAACCTCTTCGTTCCACCACCACGACTCCTTAAGGCCACTGAACCTTCCTGAGGACACCCCCACCACCTTCTCGTCCATACACCGAATAGCCTTTGCCATGTTGGTCCACCTAACGTTAGCATCTCCACCACGCGCAAAACAACCTTCATTGCATAGAGACTCCCTGAATTCGGCTGCCTTCTCGCCCTTCAAATCTTTCCAAAGGATTCTTGGTCTTGATTCTCTCGTTATGCGAACAACTCGACCCCCCATGGATAGATCCATGGCCAACAGACGGTGCTGGGACGCACACGCCTCACTCCGGAACAGCTTGCAATCCACGCACGCCCTAACATCACGACTGCACGTAAGTAGGTAATCGATTTGAGTGTTGTGCCCCCCACTATTAAAGGTGATGAGGTGTTCAGCCCTCTTCTGAAAAACAGAATTCACAATAACCAACTCCTGGGCAGTAGCAAACTCCAACAACGCACCGACATTCCTGACCCCAAAAGCCGAAACCCCCATGCACGCTGCGATAGCCATCTGCCCTCTCACCAATGTGACCATTGAAATCGCCACCCAACACTAAAAATTGGTCATCAGGAATACTTCCGACCAACTCATCTAAACAGACCCAGAAAGCCTCCTTCTCAGAATTGCCCAAACCGACCTGAGGGGCATACGCACATACCACGTTCACCATTTTCTCCCCAACCACAACTCTGACGGACATGATCCTGTCGTTGCACCTCTTCACTTCTACGACATTGTCTTTTAGATCTTTCGCCAAAAGAATACCCACTCCGTTTCTCGAGTTGACAAGACCTAAGTACCACAATTTATACCCGTTCGCTTCTCTGGACTGAGCCCCCTTCCACCTAGTCTCTTGAATACACGCCACATCCACTCTTCGCTTCTTCAGCACGTCCACTAGCTCCAAAAATTTTCCCGTTAAGGTGCCTAAATTCAAACTGCCAACACGCAAACTCCGCGACATCTTCAAAACAAACGAGCAAAAACACACATAAAAATTATGGTACGAATTAGCAGGAAAAAGGAAATTAACTGGAACAAAAAGGTCTCGCAGGCTAAATATGAATGGGCCCGCAGGGCTAATTAAAAATGTTTGATTTTACAAAATTGTCCATCTTATTTTTATATATAAATCCCATATATCTTAGGTAATTTACCTGAGATACATCTCAGATTCCCTATCCTCATGTATAAATGTCAATACTTATAAGTTATACAAGTGTTTGGATAAACTTACTTATAAGTTGCTAAAATATTAATTAAGTTAAATTAAAAAAATATTAATTATTTGATATAATAATCTCAATACATGCTGTTACGCCATATTTTCGATTGCCTCTAATATCTCCCAAATTTCCAAATACGAATCTAATAATAATTAACTTAATCCCCAAGTTAATTATTTTTTCTCTCTGAAACGAGGAATAATCTCCAATTTATTATAGAAAATATCTCCAAATGATATCCTTCATATCAGGAAGGTATCCCAACGTGAATATAATTTAAAGAGATAAAATCTACTAATTTTAAAAATACATCCCTTAACAATCATAGGGATTAGAAAACCAATCCTTGTGGGCGTAATATTTTTGAAAGCTCTTATTCAAAGTGTTTATTATTTTGGAAAACCCTCCTTTGCAGAGGTAATATTTTGGAAGGCTCTTATTCGAAGAGTTGATTATTTTGGAAGACCTTATTTTGATGAGGATAATATTTTGAAAGATGATCTCCTCTAAGGAGAGTCTTATTAAAAATGAAGCGATCTACGGAAAATCAACCTCCTGTGAGGAGGGTATTTCTGAAAAGGGGAACGACCTCCTGTGAGGAGGGTATCACAAATTATTAAATCCTTGAAAAATCGTACTTCGGGGGGGATGTCCGTATTTCCGGCGCCTCATCAAGGTACGATCTTCGTAAAATCTACCTCCTATGAGGAGGGTATTTCTGAAAAGGGGAACGACCACCTGTGAGGAGGGTATCATAAATTTTTAAATCCTTGCAAAAACCGTACTTCCGGGGGGGATGTCCGTACTTCCGGCGCCTCATTAAGGTACGATCTTCGGCACCTCCTGTGAGGAGGGTATTTCTGAAATGAGGAGCGACCTCATTTGAGGAGGGTATCCCAAATTTATAAAATTCTGAGAAAAATGACCCCCTTGGAGGGGGATACCCTCGAGAAGACATGGTAGATATGACCTTCTTCGACTGGATGATGATATTGCTCAAAATGCTTTGGATGACTTTATGGAATAATGTTTGGATGACCTACAGGATACATTCTCTCACACCTACAAAACTTATTTTTTTTCACATCTCGCATATTGCCCCGTTTACATCTACATGCATATTACGGACACCTTGGTGCTCCATATCATTTACTAATCTTCATCTCCTAGCTGTTTCAGAGACTCAAGAAATTTGGAAGATCGAAGCATGCTTAGTTCTCCACTACGGCAAGCTACACTGAAGAACTGGGGGTAGTTGTTACGCCATATTTTCGGTTGCCTCTAATATCTCCCAAATTTCTAAATACGAATCTAATAATAATTAACTTAATCCCCAAGTTAATTATTTCTCTCTCTGAAACGAGGAATAATCTCCAATTTATTATAGAAAATATCTCCAAACGATATCTTTCAAATCAGGAAGGTATCCCAACGCGAATATAATTTAAAGAGATAAAATTTAATAATTTCAAAAATATATCCCTTAACAATTATAGGGATTAAAAAACCAATCCTTAACAGAACTGCGTTGGCTTGATCCTTATAAATATAAGGTACGCATGCATCTTGGAAAAGGATCCTTATAATTAGTTTAGCTAATACTAAACTAATACATTTGGAAGAGGAGATCTCATTTATATTATTAAAAATAATACTAAATTATTATTTTTAAAATATACCTAACCATTATAGCTAACATTATTGAAGTAGAATCCCTTACCGGTTTAACAAATTTTACATAACCATTATTTTATTTTATTTTAGCTACTCCTCTTGGAGATGCTCTTAGCTCTATCAATGTAGTTGTATGAATCTTTAGTACTCTTTTTTTCATTTTATATAGGTTTACTTCATTTCAATGGATTTGATTGAGATACTTATAATTATATTTATAAATTTTTTGTTTTATAATTTTTTTATATAAAAAAAGTAAAAAAAAAAGATTATTTATAAATAAATTTTCCGAGCATATCGAAATGTTTGTAAAAATATGGGCTCGTTTATTTTGAATGAAGAGTGTATTAGCATGGTGCAGTGGGTAGCCAAGGTTACAAAACTTTAAACCTACAAATTTTATAGATATTCAAGATCCACAAGACACATAACACACCAAAAGTATTATGTAAAATTATCAAAAATATTGTAAATATTTAGTAATGCTAAGAAAAATAAAAATATCTCTTAAATATTGTACAAAATGACGTGAGTCGTGACTGACACATGACATACTTTAATTTATGGGCACATATATATACAAGCCGGCTCTCATAATTTTATTAAGAAAGTTACCAATTGAACAAAAACACATAAGTATTTTGCAGATTTTTTGGGACGATTTTTTTTGTTTTTTTGGGTTCTCTAGCATTTTTCAAAAAATATTCTAGGTGCACCCAAATATAGCTATAATTCATGACATAAAATATAAACTTTTATTTATATAACCTGGTAAACGATTTATTTGCTCTTTTTTTTGAGAAATGACCCCCCAATATCATAATTTTAGAGCAATTAATCCAAAATGTCACAATTTAAAACATTGGTCCCAAATATCACTCCACGCTATGATACAGCGTTAATTTTTTTTATTATAAACCAAGAATCGTCTAGCGTTTTGCACGTTGTATCTTTTGTCTTTGTCTTTGGGCTCTATTGGGCCTTGCTGTTATAACTTATTAACGTAACATAAAATAGTGTTTCCCTTTCATATAAATGCTATTTAAACTTAGGTGTTCCCTAAAACACAACTTTAAATAGCGTTATTAATTTATCTATTTTGGTATATTGAAATTTTATATATAATTTTATTAAATTAATATTTTAAATTTTTATCAATATTTTTAAATCCTAACTTATTTTGATTTTAAAAAAATCGGGCGGGTTTTGTAAGAAATATTCAATTTTTTAATTTTATTTGTATTCCCTTAGGGATTCAATAATTAACTTTTGGGGTTTAACGTTTCCATTTTGGATTTTAGAAATATTCCGAACGACGAATAAACTGTATCCGAACTTAGGGTTTAGAACAATCCTAAACCCTAGACCCTAAACCCTAACTTATTCTGATTTTTAAACGCTAACGCGTTTAAAAATCAGGCCGCTGGATTCAATTTTTTAATTAAAATTTTTAAATTTTATCTATATTTTCTCGGGTTTCAACGATTAACCATTGGGATTCAATGTTTCCATTTTGGGTTTTAGAAATATTCAATTTTTAAATTTAAAAAACAAAATTTGAATTAACCATTTGATTATAAGTTTTTTAATAGTGTTTGCAAATACATATTTAGAAAATAAATAAATAAATAAATAAAATTGGTAGATTCAAAACACCAGAAACCGCTACTTAAAGTAGCGTTCTGGTCAGAACAAAAGTTAAAGTGGAATTTTACACCTCGGAACAAAGCTAAACACTTAATAAAGCAGTAATAACAAACTTAAGTGGGTGATAACAAACTTCAGTAGAAGTGCGTACTTCTAGTGCGTTAGTGCGTGATAACAAACTTAAGTTGAGTAGAAGTACCTTTCTCCGGCTACAGGAACACCGGCGCATTAGCTACAAATAGGAACAGCTACAACCTCTCTTCCCTTCGCGTAAAACACTAAGCATGTAAACAACCTAGGATCGTAAGAGGCTCGACTAGGTAGTGAAGTTTTTTGTGAATTGTTCCTAACGAAAGAAAGGAGAGATATAGATTACGTTCATCTCATAAGTTCCTTTTCATTCCTAGATGAAAGCAAAACTAAATGATAAATTCATAACTCAAAGCCAACGTGATGCTCCTTGGTCAGATGACCAAGATATTGGCGAATACCACATACGATCAAGAAAAGAGTACTTAAGTTGAGTAGAAGTGCTGAGTAGAAGTGCGTACTTCTACTAAAACTTCATTTTAGATAACGTTTTTATAACCTGGAAACACTTGTTTAACTAGCGTTTTGACTTTATTTTAAAAACCAAAAACGTTACACGCTTTAGCGTTATAAAAAAAAAAGTTTTAAAATGCCACGATAATTTGTTTTAGAGTGATATTTGAGGACTTTCTTTCGAATTGTAATATTTAGGACCATTTAGTTTAAAATTGTGATAGATTTGGCCAACACCCCTCTTTTTTTTTCTAAACTTTTATTTGCCATTTTGGTACTGTCAATGTGTATGTGTAAAGTATGATCAATGCAGATCTGTGGATATCTGGTATTACAGAGGCGGAGTTGTTTTCCTTCTTTCACTTTAAGGTGCTGCTTCGCCTTCTCATACGAGTATCATTCATCGCTCTTGGAGTCTTTGGTCAATATAACTCTCGCAGTATTATAAAAGTTTTCATACTCGTTCTAACAAGAGTTTAACTTCGAGCAATTATTTAAATTTTTGTAATAGTCTATCTTTTAAGAAAGAGAAAAAAAAAAGAAATCAAAAATTACACTTATGCTTTGTTATCGAATGGGAACATATATTAACTAGCTACCTATTGCATGTATTGGCTACTCAAACCACAGAAATCAATGGAGCTTGTAGTTTATTCAATAATTTGTGTTATCCTTACGTTCTGCGTTGCAGTGTCGCCATTTTAATAACAGCTTGACCAACTAGAAATCTCTAGTGCTGTCCCGTATCAACTTCTTAGCTCAATAGACATGCAAATCAAATCACTCACCCTGTGAACTTTAGACGGTAATTTTCCGAGGTCAGTCAATTTTTTGTTAGATTTTGGCCCATTCTTTTTCTCATCCAATGACTTCCAATGATGTGTTACATGTAAGGTTCCTGGCATATGATTACTAGGACCAGCTCCCTCACTAAATATTATATGACTATAACTAGTCTAGTGAAAAAATCACACACACCAAGCTACACTTGAAGGTTAAAGCAATTGGAAGAACAAAAAAAGCTATCAGGTAGCACTAAACTCAAGAGTCATAGCCTTAAACATAAAAGATTTTAGAAAAAGATACAAGTCATCTTAAAGATCAAAGTTCTTGGCGCTCTTTATCAAAATTTAAAGTTAAATGGTCCTAAATATCATTATTTTGAAAAATGGCGCTTTATATCACAGAAAAACATCACTCTATCTTTCGTTTTTCAAAAACGTAATGGCGTGTTGCGTTTTCAAAAAAAAAAATAAATTAAAGAAACGTTAGTCTATCTTGCGTTTGCTAATAACGGGTGTTACATTGTCGTTATCCAGGGGCAGGGGGGGGGGGGAGGGGGAGGAGGAGGGGAGGGGGCAACGCCTCTTGAAGTGGCGTTTGTGTTCTTTTTTTTTTTTTTTTTTGCTAAATATGTATTTTCAAACAATATTAAAAAATTTACAACAAATTATCAATTAAATTTAAAATTTTTAATTAAAAAATTGAATCCAAAGTTAGGGTTTAGGGTCTAGGATTTAGGGTTGTAAACAATCCTAAACCCTAAACCCTAAGTTCGTATACGGTTTATTCATCATTCCAAATATTTCTAAACCCAAAATGGAACTGTTGAACCCCTAAAGGTTAACTGTTGAAACCCCGAGGGAATACAAATAAAATTTAAAAAATTTAATTAAAAAATTGAATCCGGCGGCCTGATTTTTAAACGATAACGCGTTTAAAAATCAGGATAAGTTAGGGTCTAGGGTTCAGGGTTGTAAACAGCAATAAACCCTAAACCCTAATTTCGTATACGGTTTATTCGTCGTTCTGAATATTTCTAAAACCCAGAATGGAAAAGTTGAACCCCAAAGGTTAACCGTTGAACCCGTAAGGAAATACAGATAAATTCAAAATAATTTAATTAAAAATATTGAATATTTCTAAAACCAAAATGGAACCCGTTGAACCCCAAATAAAAAATATTTAACCCCAAAGTTGTGTTTAATACTTTTTTACAAAAAAAAATAAATAAACAAGAAACGCTACTTTGTCATGCGTTTGTACTCTCTTTTTCAGAAAAAAATAAAAAAGACAAGAAACGTGAAACGCCATTGCGTTTCTTATTAACGCCAGTTTAAGTTTCGTTTATTTGTGATAATAAGGACTATTTTTTCAGTTTGTGATATGTAGGACATTTTACCTTTAAATTATGATAAAGAGGGCCTTTTCTCAAAGATCTCATACACTATCAACTAAATCACTGTAAAATAAATAAATATTGTCTTGCCTGTGGACAAGTTAACAAATGATATAAAACGCAATAAAAAAGAAAAGAAACGTGAAACGCCATTGCGTTTCTTATAACGCCCGCCAGTTTAAGTATCGTTTATTTGTGATAATAAGGACTATTTTTTCAGTTTGTGATATTTAGGATATTTTACCTTCAAAATTATGATAAAGAGGCCTTTTCTCAAAGATCTTATACATTATCAACTAAATCACTGTAAAATAAGTGGACAAGTTAACAAATGATATAAAACGCACACATTGTGAATCCTGGAAGATTATCTGTTCAATTTACAATTTGATTATTCACTAAATTCAACCTGCTTTTTCTCTCTTTGGTGAGAATGTATTGAAAGTATAATGTACTGTACATTAGCATCATTTAAAATTGAGTGAGACATTTTTTTTTTTGAGGGGAAAATTGAGTGAGACATTGTCACAGGTCATTACGGAAACATCCTGCAAATCTAGCATATACTGTACATCTATACGAGAAGAATACACAAAGCACTTTGACAACTACAAAAAGTTTGAGACAAAGTTGACCTTCACCGCCGCCTCACAACTAGAGGTGGCCAAACGGCCGTGCCGTGCGGGCCGTGCCGGTTTGGCCACGTGCCAAGCTCAACAAAACAAAGCACGGGCACGCACGTGTGGGTTGGACGTGCTGTGCCGTGCCGTGCCCGTGCCTCGACTTTACAGCCCGTAATCGGCACGCGAGCTAGGCGGGTTTGGCGGGCTTTTTTTTTTTTTTAAAAAAAAAAATTCGAAGGTCTACTGAAAAATTGTACATAAAATTTGAAATTTTTTTTGTTAATTTAATACTCCCTCCGTCCCATTTTAATTGGCTTATTTGACTTTTGCACACATATTAAGGAAAAATAAATTTTATCTTTACTTTAACTATAATACCCTTGTAATTGCATTAATGTATTAGGTGGAAAGAAGGAGCTCTTACATTAAATAATACAAATAATAGATTACCAATGCATGATTAATAGGGGTATATATGGAACTTAAATATACATTAAAGGAAAGATTAATAGGGGTATCTGGTGTTAAAGATTTAAATGTCGATTTTGTTACAATTAAAATGTAATTATTTTTAATTTTTATCGTATTTTTAAATTTTTTGTCGAAAACATGAATGGTTTTTTTATAATTTTACTAAAAAAGTTATATCCTACAAGATTATATGTAATTTTAATATTATTAGTTTTGTCGAAAACATGAATTACATTTTACATTTTACATTTTACGTCATGTCATGTCTCTGTATATCTGACTTAAGTGTTGTAGAAATGTTACGTGCCGAACTAACGGGCCGTGCCGTGCCGTGTTTTTTATTTAAAAACGGTTCCCCACGTGCCGTGCCGTGCCGGTTACGGTTTACAGATCTTGGGCTCGCACACGGCACGTCAATTAGAGCGGGCCGAACGGGTTGCGTGCTTTTTATTCCCGTGCCATGCTGAACGTGCTTTTTCACGAATAATTCACGGGCGTGCCGGGCTGAACCGCCCGTTTGGCCGGCTCTACTCACAACACACTTAAAAGTAATGACATGAAGTACACATGCATGCTCGACACAACAAACTAATTTAATTCATCTTCAAAGGTACTATTTATAAAACAGGATAATTTATATCAACAAGAACAGAAGAGTTTGGTCAGGTCATCAACAAGTGTGGATATATTTGCCTTAAAAGATTATGTTTAGTGTTGGCCACATGCCCACCTAGTTAGCTAAGGCCCATTAAAAACCCATTAGAAATCCTATAAATACTCTTTTAATACCACTTGTAAAGGGATTAGTTCATTAATAATACACTATATTCTAACAATGGCGCTAGAAGGAACTCTTATCTCCTCCTAAAAAATCAAAAACCAGACACATCAAAAACAGCTACATATTTTAATAGATCGAGCTTTAATACTTCAAAATCGACCTTCATCCTTCGTTCTAAACAAGGAATGACCGATGAACTGCAAGGTACGAGCAAGCAACGAGCTCCGAACACTCACGATGTGGCGAGTGTCAAAAGGCCCGTTGAAACTAAAGCTTAATGGCTCCTAGAACATTATTTTCCTCACCCCCAGGGCCTAGCTTTTCAGATCCGATAAACGGATCTCGCAAAGCGAAAAAGGATAATCGACAATTAGTTCTCACGCCCCAAGGCAAACATGTTCTAACGAGCGATGCTCGTTTGCATCTGTTAAAGCTTAAACGACAAAGAGAAATGCAAGTTACAGCTTCTACTGATGTCGTAATCGACAATGAACTTCGCCGATTAGACTTAGAGAGACGGATATTAGCTGAGAAAGTAAAAAGGAAAAAGGAGATAGTCAGGCTGCAGAAAGAACTCCATGAGATATCTGAAGGTCATGTTTCCTCAGAATACCAAACAGAGAATTATGAATCCTCATGGAGGACGTCTATGGGGAGTAAGTACTCTAAGGCAGAGATGTCTTCTGGCTCACTCTCGTCAAGGAAACGCAAGGCCAGAGAGGAGGAAAAGGAGTATTTGGAAGACGACGATGAAGAGTGTGAGAAGGAAGAGTCAAGCACGACTAATTTATCAGCAAAGGATATACTAAAGTTCAAAGAGTTCATAAATTCTCATTCAGAAGAGGTTGAAGTATCTTCGAAAAGTCCGTTAATTAAAAGTATTGAAAAGGCTAAGGTCAATAGGGATCTCAAGGTCCCACCTATGGACCAGTTTGATGGCTCCACAGACCCCTACGACTTCGTCAACCTCTTTGATGGGAGAATGTCTTTTTTTGGACACAACGAAGTAGCGAAGTGCCAGTTTTTCCGACATGTCTAAAGAGCACAGCCCTCATGTGGTTCAACAACTTACCAGCTAGATCAATAAGGTCATGGACTAGTCTGAAGGAGAAGTTCAAATCAAGATTTTCTACGAACAAGAAAGGCAAGAAGTTGACGGCTTCCCTGGTGAATATTCGCCAAAGGTCAAACGAAAGCTTAACGGAATACCTAAATCGTTTTAGGGTAGAAATGATTCAGGTCCCAGATTTGGTAGAAAATTTGGCAATGACATATCTAGCAGCAGGAATTGATAGATCCAGGCATAATGCAGTTCTCGAAGAGTATTTCGAAAAAGAACCTCAGTCACTTCAAGCAGCCATACAGCTATTTGAGCGAAGGCTAACTATTCAAGAGGCCGTTGGTAGTATTCAGTCTTCCAGATCTCCAAGGACAAGGATGAGTAGGTTTGTGGAGCAGACTTCACAGTGGGATTATCGTCGAGGTGATAGAGGTGTTCGAGGAACCCGAAGATTACGGGCAAGATCACCAGTCCAGACAAAGAAAGAGGAATCAACTTCACGCACATCACATAGATCACCTACATCCCAGGCATCTCCGCCTAATCAACGTCCCTGGCTTCAAAAACCACGAGGGGACCGGGATTTCACAAAACTCAATGCTGAGAGAACAACAATACTTGGAATCCTTAAGGATGATCCAACATATGTACCTCCAAGACCAATGAACCCTAATAGGCCTCCGAGCAACAAATTTTGTCACCATCATGAAGATACGGGGCATGATACGGAGAGATGTTATCAATTAAAAAATTTGATTGAAGACAAAATCCAGAAGGGAGAACTTTCTCACTTTGTAGACAGAGGTGACACGGTGCAACAGCAGAGAGATAATCAGGAAAGGGTCATAGATACTATATCTGGTGGACGTACTCCAGGAGGCTCGTCGAATAGAGCAAAAAAGGCTTATGCAAGAGAAGTCTTCCGGGTGGATAATAAAAGGCCAAAGAAAAACCCTTCCCTGGTGATATCGTTCTCGGATGAGGACTTTGGAGATAGGGTAATTGAAGATCATCAAGATGCATTAGTAATTACCACTAGAATTGGATCGAACATGGTCAAGAAAATCATGATTGACGATGGCAGTTCGGTTGACATAATGACCCTATAGGTTATTATTATATTGGCAACAATTTTATTTAATAAATAAAATCGTAAACAATGAGCGGTATCTAGTAATACATCATTGTTACCAAAATAATAATTAAATCGGTGAATCGATTTCGCCTTTCGTGAATAATGTTCTATGTAATATAATCCCTTTAACCATGATATTATAGATTAAACTGGAGGCATGGAATGTGTCATCCTCGTCATAATTTAATCTTTATTTTCTTGATCGATGAGTAGACTATTCAAATAAATCAATATTTGAGCACGGCCATGCATTTCATAGTCTCACTCAAACAAGAGGCCAATAATATCACTGCAATATATTTATATATATTAAGGAGGGTTAAATTCCATCTAGATCATTCACATTTCTCATACGATTCATAATATACCCAAGACCATCTTTATCATTACCCGATTAAAGATAACTTTTGATAGAATCAAAGTATATTAATTCTCATATAGAAATGTAATGACTTCAGGTCTAAGGATCATTACATCATTATCACATTGAGATTTATAATGACACATTTATTCATTCCATGTCGAATCTCATAGTGGGTCTATCCAATACATCGTACTCATACATGTACCTATGCATTGACTTTAGTATCATCATACTTATGATCAATGAGAAGTGATCATCAGTCAATCAACATACTAGTCTCGATGTATTATTATTGTCCCTATAACAATAATACTTGACTAGGGATATTCAAGATTATTATACTGTATATTATCTCATAATTATATAGTTCGTATCAATAATCTAGGGACATTTATTATACTAACAATTATATCGCAGTAAATACTAAGCATAATAAAACATCAATATAATCAAAATAGAACATAAATGTCAATGACGAAGTTTAACTAAACTGAAATGTATTGCCAATCATTCATATTCCTTATACCTATGGAACTAGTGTGACTTTCGTGCTTCTGCTGCGACAGAGGCTTAGTCAATGGATCAGCAACGTCATCATTGGTATGCACTTTACATATGTGTATATCTCCTCGCTCGTTAATTTCACGAATAAGGTGATATCTTCTAAGTATATGTTTCACCCTGGAGTGCGATCTTGGTTCCTTTGCTTGTGCTATGGCTCCAGCATTATCGCAATAGAGATCAATAGGATCTGCTATCGATGGAACCACACCAAGCTTAGTGATGAAGTTTCGGATCCAAACTGCCTCCTTAGCTGCTTCACAAGCAGCAATATACTTAGCCTCCATTGTAGAATCAACTACTGTTTCTTGTTTCGAACTTTTCCAGCTAACAGCACCTCCGTTGAGACAAAACACAAAACCGGACTGGGATATAGAGTCATCCTTGTCTATTTGGAAACTAGAGTCAGTGTAACCTTTTACAACTAGTCCCTCTTCTCCTCCATACACCAAGAACGAATCTTTAGTCCTTTTTAATTACTTTAGAATGTTCTTGACAGCCGTCTAGTGAGCTTCACCTGGATTAGACTGAAACCTACTCGTCATGCTTAAAGCATACGATACATCAGGACGAGTACATATCATCGCATACATGATAGATCCAATTGTAGAAGCATATGGAATCTTACTCATGCGGTCCTTTTCATCTTTCGATTTAGGTCGATCTCTATCTGAGATCATTATCCCATGAGACATTGGGACAAATCCCCTTTTTGCATCTTGCATCCAGAAACGATGCAATACTTTGTCAATGTATGTACTCTGACTTAGGCCAATCAATCTTCTTGATCTATCTCTATAGATCTTGATCCCTAATATATAGGAAGCCTCACCTAAGTCTTTCATGGAGAAATTCTTTCCTAACCATGCCTTAACAGCCTGTAGAGAAGGTATGTCATTCCCAATCAGTAATATATCATCAACATATAGAACTAGGAATGCCACAGTGCTCCCACTAACCTTCTTGTAAACACAAGGTTCATTTTCATTTTGAACGAAGCAAAACTCTTTGACTGTTTGGTCAAAACGAATATTCCATCTCCTTGAAGCTTGCTTTAGTCCATAAATGGACATGATTAGCTTACATATCTTACTAGCATCCTTTGGATTTACAAAACCTTCAGGTTGTATCATATATACATCCTCTTCAAGGCTTCCATTAAGGAAGGCTATCTTGACATCCATCTGCCAGATTTCAAAATCGTTGTAAGCTGCAATCAAACAAAAGGCACGGGGAT
The DNA here is from genome assembly GCA_036435485.1 of Saposhnikovia divaricata. NCBI lineage: Eukaryota > Viridiplantae > Streptophyta > Magnoliopsida > Apiales > Apiaceae > Saposhnikovia > Saposhnikovia divaricata. Next base: position 57,748,911 of record CM071595.1, on the reverse strand, counting down.
TAAACTCACAAATGGTATTACTTCAAAAGTTCATTTAAGTAAAAATCTCAACTAGTGCGTACAAACGAGTTGGACCATTTTGCAATCTTCGCAGAGAAAAAGAGTAGAAGCTATACTTCAACTCCAAGCTCCAACAATAAGGTGTGATTTACTTTATCAGACGCCGGACCAACGAACTGAATGGGGCCTGTAATTGGGAGAATAATGTAAATAAACAACAATCAAAGAGTTCATATTTTTTTCTGCTAAATGAAAATGTTAATCTTAAAGAAATCGAGGCCAGTAAGTGGAATGTTAGTCACTGTCCTTCTTTGTAATGTCAGAGAAAATCCTTCAGACCCATTATCCCACGTTGACACGTAGGTTGACAGGTGTCAGTCCCTGAAAAATGCAGTTACCTACGACTTTTGGAAAATAAAATCCAAAAATAATTTCAAGTAAATAAGTCAAGGTAAAATCAAGATAAAAATCAATACTGATCAGCTTCCTTTTCCTGATGTGATCTTCTCATCAGGATAATCACACGATTCAATGTGATTTCTGAATAAAAAGAATTACTAATCCTGATGTGAACACACTTGTAATTATGATCAATATCATCCTAATTCCAGAGACTAAATGAAGTTTCCACATGGCATTTTCTTTTACCTGTAAAAGAAATAAATAAAATCTGAACAAAATCAATTGGTTAAATTCGTTCAACATTTCTTGAAAATACAAGAAATACAGTCACACATAATTGTGACTGACTGCATTGATATCTCCCAAATGACTGTTCAGTTTCCCACGTCTTTCTATAAAAGAAACCGTCGTCTTAAGCCATTCTCCAAAACCTTTTCATTCTTTTCTCTTTTCATCATGGCTTTGAACCCAAATCTTCATATGAACCCTTGCTTTTGGTTCATTACCACTGAGAAGTTCTTTACTCTTGATGATCAGGAGCAAGTGAACTATCTCTTAGAAGAGATGACTTTTCTCATTGAGTCAGATATGGTTGATCTTAACCCAGATAATTTCCACGAATCTCCTCTAAAACATCTACCAGTTGGATACAATCCTCCTCTAATCTCTTCATACCTTGAGGATGAAGAATTTGGTGAAGAGCCTGAGGTTGATCTTGATGGAGATGCTATTCATCTTCTTCAATAAGCATGAAGATGAGTCAGCTGCTCTCATTCAAGTCGCCCAGACAAGAAATCCAATCTTGAGATGCTCCTTGTCCTGAAGTCGATCGTTAAGGATTGAAGCAGTAACAGATTTAGACAAGAATAGAATTATCAGTAGTAGTTAGACAAAAAGAAGAATTGTATTTCATTTTCATATATGTAATGTTTTTTATTAATGAAAATACAAGTTTTCTTAATATCTACTTGTCTATAGTTGTTTATTGACTGACATGAATAATGATATAAATTATCAGTATGCATGTTATAAAACTTGCTAACATAGACTTTAACAAAACTCAGAATTGAACCACTAAATAACATGAACTTCAGAATTTGAAACAGTAAGACACGCAAATTTCACAATCCTGATACTGACGCTACAATCCTGATGACGTCAGCATACTTATAGCAATCCTGATATTTATTAACAAGTCTATCATACTGTAATTTATCAAAGTAAAGTGTTACAGCTTAAGCATTTAACAATCAAGTATAGATCCTGATAAAAATATCAATTCTATAAGTTGAAACAACATACCTTGCTACTTATGCAGATGTTAAAGGTCTAGAAATTTAACATTCCTAACTCACTAACCAATCTAATGAATGTAGCCTCATCAAGTGGTTTAGTTAGAATATCTGCAAGCTGTTTGTCAGTAGGAACAAAATGAAGTTCCACAGTACCATTTTCAATATGTTCTCTAATAAAATGATACCTGACATCAATGTGCTTAGTCCTTGAGTGTTGAACTGGATTTTCTGCAATTTTGATAGCACTAGTATTATCACAAAACATAGGAATATTACTAAGTGTCATACCATAATCCATCAACTAATTTCTTATCCAAAGGAGTTGAGCACAACAACTACCTGCTGCAATGTATTCAGCTTCTGCAGTTGAGGTTGAAACTGATTGCTGCTTCTTGCTTGCCCAAGAAATCAATCTGTTTCCCAAGAATTGACATGTACCTGTAGTGCTTTTCCTATCTATTTTATACCCTGCATAATCAGAGTCTGAATAGCCAATTAGGGAGAAATCAGATTCTCTAGGATACCACAAACCAAGATTTGGAGTTCCCTTGAGATATTTAAAAATTCTCTTCACAGCAATTAAATGAGATTCCTTAGGATCACTTTGGAATCTAGCACATAAACAGGTAGAGAACATTATATTTGGTCTACTTGCAGTTAAATATAACAGTGAACCTATCATGCCTCTATAGCTAATGTTATCAACACTCTTTCCCTTAGGATCAGAGTCTAGCTTAGTGGCTGTTGCCATGGGTGTCTTTGCAATTGCACAATTTTGAAAGTCAAACCTTTTTAAAAGTTCTTTGATATACTTTGACTGATTAATGAAAATACCAGTCTCATTTTGTTTGACCTGCAAGCCTAAAAAGTAATTTAGTTCACCCATCATGCTCATCTAATACTTAGACTGCATAAGCTTGCTAAAATTAGCACATAACTTTTCATTAGTAGAGCCAAATATAATATCATCAACATAAACTTGAACTAAAAGCAAATCACCTTTTATCTTTCTAAAGAATAGAGTTTTGTCAATTGTACCTCTTGTGAAGCCATTTTCAAGAAGAAATTTAGACAAAGTCTCATACCATGCTCTTGGTGCCTGCTTTAGTCCATAGAGTGTCTTGTCAAGTTTGTAGACATGATTTGGAAACTTTGGATCAACAAAACCAGGTGGTTGTTCCAAATACACTTCCTCATCAAGCTTGCCATTAAGAAAAGCACTCTTTACATCCATCTGGTATACCTTGAATTTTGAATGAGCCGCGAATGCAAGAAACATTCTGATTGCTTCCAATCTTGCTACAGGTGCAAAGGTTTCATCATAGTCAATTCCTTCTTCCTGAGAATAACCCTTGGCCACCAATCTTGCTTTGTTTCTTACAATCATACCAGATTCATCTAGCTTGTTTCTGAAAACCCATTTAGCACCAACAATAGATCTATCTTTAGGTCTTGGTACCAGTTTCCAAACTTTGTTCCTCTCAAACTCATTCAATTCTTCCTGCATTGCTATTACCCAATCAGGATCCTATAAGGCTTCTTCAACCTTCTTAGGTTCATTCTTTGAGAGAAAACAACTGTACAAGCATTCATTTTGAATTGATCTTCTAGTTCGAACACCACTATTTGGATCACCAATAATCAAATCCTCAGTATAATCCCTTGTCCATTTTCTAACAGGTGGTAGATTGCTCCTGCTAGACTCTCCCTCTAAGTTAGTGGTATCTCTTGTAGAATAACTTTCTCTGCCTTCAAAAGCTCCACCTTGATCAGTAGAATCAGTGGATTCGATACTGTTGCTTGATTTTGATCTTCCTTCATTAGACTCTGAAGGATCAGTTCCTGATGAAGTAGACTCTGAACGACTAGTCTGATCCTGACCAGTACTGTGTTCTCCTTGATTGAATTGCTCCCCCTCAACAGTAGCATTCCTTTGAGAAGCAATAGAGATTTCTTCTCAGAACCTTCATCATCACTGGAGAGAATCTCAGAATACTTAAGATTTTCAAATTCCAGATTGTCATGGCTTTCATCAGTTTGCAAAATTCCAAACTTCTTATCATCAAATGCAACATGAATTGATTCCATAACAATGTGAGTTCTGAGATTGTATACTTTGAAGGCCTTTGATGCTGAATATCCTAGAAAGATTGCTTCATCCGATTTGGCTTCAAATTTTTCAAGTTGTTCTGGATGAACTTTCAGGACATAGCATTTGCATCCAAAGATGTGAAAGTATTTCACACTTGGTTTCTTTCCTTTGATCATCTTATAGGGAGTCTTACCATGAGCATTTACCAAGGTACAGTTTTGAGTGAAACATGCAGTGTTGATAGCTTCTGCCCAGAAATATGTTGGAAGCTTTGCATCTGCAAGCAAGGTTCTTGCTGCCTCTATGAGAGTTCTGTTCTTTCTTTCTACTACACCATTCTGCTGAGGTGTTCCAGGTGCAGAAAACTGTTAAGTAATTCCATTGTCTGCACAATACTCCTCCATTGTAGAATTCTTAAATTCTGTACCATTGTCACTTCTGAGCACTTTGACTTTGTACTCAGAACTATTCTGAATATTCTTGACGAATTCAATGATTTGCTGAGGAGCTTCATCCTTGTTGTGTAGAAAGAATACCCATGTGAACCTTGTGTAATCATCCACTATAACTAGAGCATATCTTTTCTTGCTGATAGACATAATGTTTACTGGACCAAATAAATCAAGATGCATCATGTGAAATGGTTCAGTAATTGAATTTTCTGTCTTGCTCTTGAAAGTGGTTCTTCTTTGTTTTCCAAGCTGACAAGCATCACAAAGTCCATCTTGCACATAATTTGCCTGAGGTAGGCCTCTCACCAGATGGTGCTTAACAAGTTGATTAAGCTTCTTTAAATTGAGATGTGAGAGCTTCTTGTACCAGTTCCAACTTTCATCATTTGATGCCTTGCTATAAAGACATCTGACATTTCCTTTAGATGTGTCACTCAAGCTGGCTTCATATATGTTACCATGTCTCTGACCAGTCAAAACAATGTCTCCATTCTTCATATTCAAGATTTTGCATCCTTTACTGTCAAAGATTGATTGGTAACCCTTATCACCCAGTTGACTTATGCTTAAAAGTGTGTGTTTCAAGCCTTCAACCAGTGCTACGTTTTCTATGATGACATTCCCCAAAATAATTGAGCCATATCCCAGAGTTTCTCCTTTGTTGCCATCTCCAAAGGATATTACTGGGCCAGCTTTCCTCTCAAACTTTGTAAGCAGGGACTTCTTTCCAGTCATATGTCCAGAGCATCCACTGTCAAAGATAATTGAATGCTTCTTTCCAGTGCCCTGCAAACAAAAAGTAGCTAGTTAGAATTTTTTAGGACCCAACTTTGATTGGATCCTTTCTTACTAAATTTTGAACCAACAGGCTTTGAAGATTTTGCTTTTGATTTACCTGTTGCAGAGTCAACCTTAGACTTTAATTTCACAAACTGTTTGTGACTAGGAGTTTCAGATTTTAGAGAATAATAGTCATAATACAGTTCATGATATTCCTTACACATATAAATGGAATGAAGTAAACTACCACAATGATAACATGGTTCTTGTGGCTGATATTGAATTCTCTGAGTCTTCGGGAATCTGGACTCAGTTTTCCAAGAAGGTTTTTGATTGCAGTCTAGGGCCAAATGATTATGATTTCCACATTTATAGCATTTCTTCCTCGGTGCATCAGGTACATTCTTGTAATTATTCTCTTTGTTAATACCTTCTTTTCCATTCCTATTTCTTCTGATCTTGCTAGACTCTGAAATACTTTCTAGTCTCTGTTTCAACTGAGACTTAGACAGAAAACCTATGTTGACATTCTTAGGTTTTTCTAACACCCTTTCATCTGAATTGCTATTGTTAATTCTTTTATGCACAACTGGGGTACCTTTAGAATCAACAAATTTAACATGTTTAGATTCAGAAACTATCTTCTTACCTTCAGACTTAGATGTGCTAGCTTCAATTTTACTATCATCATTGACAATAGCTACAGTATCTTCTTGCCTAGCCTTATCAAAACCTAAACCATTAACTTTACCAAGAATTTCATTTACCATAATTGTTAATGGTTTTAATCACATCTCTCTCTTCCTCTAGTTCTTTTCTGACATAGTCATAAGCCTCAAGAATAACACTATAATCATGCTTAGCTTTATCAGAACTTAACCTATATTCTTCCATTTGAATTAACTCGGATTCAAGAAAATTATTTCTACTAACTAATTCATCATTCTTAGCCTTAAGTTCATCTTTTTCACTAGCAAGAATTTTGAAATTAGTCATAAGATTCTTAAACTCAACATGAATAGATCTAATATCATCAGAGGATGAAGAAGTGAAGTGAAGTGATACCTTAACAGAAGATGAAGAAGTTTTCGTTGGAGATCCAGGCTTGTCTGAAGCACTTGCCATCAATGCAATGTTGTCATAATCCAATTCATCTTCAGAATCACTGGAGTATGCCCAATCCTTCTGTATGACCATGAGTGCATTACCCTTCCCTGAATTCCTAGGCTTCTTGCACTCACTAGCAAAGTGTCCAAGCTCACTGCAGTTAAAGCACTTGATCTTGGCTTTATCAAGATTGATAATTGTACTCTTGCCTTTGTCACTCTTCTTCTCCTCTTTCTTCTGAAAAGAGCCTTTGCTAAATCTTCTCCTGTTGAATCTTCCTTTCTTGAAAGCTTTAGCAAACATAGCAAAGAGTTCTTGCATCTCTGATTCAGAATCATTATCTTCAGAGTCTACATCTGTAGTCCCTGACTCAGAACTTTCTTTGCTCTTTTTCTTCCTCAAGTCTCTTTCAGTAGATTCAGACTTTTCTTCTGGAAGCTTCTTTGATTCAGATTGAGCAGTGAGTGCAACAGTTTTCATCTTTCCTTCACTCCTGGTCTTTTTCTGCTGCTTATCAAGTTCATAAGCTCTCAATTTTCCATAAACTGCTTCTAATGATATTTCATCCAGATCATTAGCTTCCTCAATTGCAGATATCTTCTCATTGTAGAAATCAGGAAGAGATTTCATGAACTTAGTATTCATATCCTCCAAGTCATAATATTTACCATGCATGGCCATCTCATTGATGAGTTTAGTAAACCTATAAAAAGTGTCAGTAAGTGACTCACCAGACTTGGCTTCAAAGTACTCATACTGTTGTATGAGAAGTGTCCTCATATTGTTCCTGACAGGTTTTGTTCCTTCACAGTGAACCTTTAGATTGTCCCATATCTCCTTAGCAGTCTTACAAGAGAGAACATAGTTAGTGAGAACAGAATCAAGACTGTTGAATAATATGTTTCTCACTTTAGCATCCTTAAGAACGTTCTCCTTTTCCTTATCTGTCCATTCAGATTTAGGCTTCTCTGATGTATGTTCTGGAACAACTTTTCCTTCGACAGTTGCTTGAGGAACAAGCCTTGTTGGAACAAAAGGCCCATCTCTGATTCTGTCAAGATAATCAGGATCTGTTGCTTCCAGGTGATGCAACATCTTTACTTCCCATAGAGTATATTCGTTTCTCTTGAGCATAGGGATCTTAGTATTACCATCCTTGTAACCAGACATGATTGCAGATCTTTATGATTATTCGAAATCAACCTGCTCTGATACCAATTGTTAACTCGAATAACTTGTAGAAGGGGGGGTTGAATACAAGTTATATAATCGTGTCTGATTTTTGCTTGATTAAATGAACAAGAACAAACGAATGAATCAAACTTTGTTTGTATTAAAATAAATCAAATACAAACTCTACCAAAGGTGTACAATACCTTTAGCAACTGCTGACAATACAAATCTCTCTCTCTCTCTCTCTGTTTTTTTTGAACTCTCGAATACAAACCTTATACAGAGCCTCACACGATATGCACTCTTAAAATTCACAATTCGCTCGTTTGACAATAATATAGAGAGAGTATTTATAATGATACCTATCAACTAATAACAGAATTATAATCTATCTATGACAATGTTCTGCCGTCCAGTTGATAGTTTCCATTAATAGAGAATTCGTTTCCTTCACGATATCTTCTTGATTGTTCTCCAAAACAAAGATCCTGTTTTATAGCACTTGCCAGTTTCTGTAGCATCCATAATGACATCATCAGTAACACGACTGATATCAGGATTTCCCATTGCATCAGGATCTGATCATCCCATCAGTATTTGATCAGGATCTGACTTGCTGTATCAGGATCTGCTCTTAGTTCCTGAAATGTAGTCTCTGATGCACTATTCCTGACTAACCTCTATAACGCCTTAGAAATTTTTAGTAATAATAATTATTTATTTAATATTAAATGTGAATTGTTTGACGTATAAAATTTGTTGAGGAGGTGAAGTATCTGAGGAATAATATTTGTGGGCCTAGTTGATGTTTTGAATGTGATGTGTAAGCCTGGGAATTTTTAATTATATTTTTGGGAATTTATTTCCTATTTAATTGTGTTATATTTACCTTCTGTGAATTTTATAAAATCCTCGGGATTAGCAGAAATCCTGAAATCTTTTGCATTATTAACTTTATTAGTTTACATGACTTTTAAAAATATTTGATGAATTATTTTTGGTTTTGAGAATTTTAAAATGTTTTTATGAATTATTTTTCCATTCTATGGATTTAATCTTGTAAAATCCATATTTAATTCGTTTTTAAACCTAAAAATATTTTAAAAATATGTGGGTGATCGTAATTTTACATTCTTCATTTTAAAGTTCAAAAATTTAATATTCCACTCATTTTTGTATTTAATTGTGATTTTAAGGTTTATTTTAATAAATTTTTTTTAGTAAGTAAAATCCTAAAGAAGTCTACTTTTCATTTCCCCCAAATCATTGTTTCCTTTAAATCCCTAATTAGCTTTTTACTAAACCAAATACATCAATCTCTCCAGAACTCTCCAGCCCTCTCTCTCTCACGGAAATCTCTGTGGTTTTGTCCCTCTTCCTCGCGAGTTTCTTGCCATGTATGTAAGCTTGGCATTCGGTTTTTTTGCTACCAGTTCATTCCCCATTTCCCCTCTGTTCGCTCTTTCCTCTCTCTCTGGAATTGCAGTCGTGTGTGTGCGTGTACATATGATATGAGTGTGTGTGTGTGTGTGTTTATATAGTGGAGTGTGTATGTCTCCTGCAGTTTATGTGTGTTCGTGGTGTTGGTGTATACTGAAAATATTTATTTGAAGTATATACATTTATTTCTGGCCTATTTTATTGAGAATCATTTAAATTTTTACATGTTGTCTAAATATTATATATTGTGAATAATCTAGTATCAAATGAGATACAGAATATTAGATTATTAAATACGGTTTATATAATATAATAAGGTTCACAGCACAGGTGGAGTTAGACAATCCACTAGAATGGCTGTAGTATTATTTAGATTAGTTTATATTGACTAATAAATAATACTAGTATACTTTGTGTATATTGAACAGGATCAAATTTAGAATTGTTCCCTTATACTGATTAAGAAGGTGAACTAAGATTCTATGTTATTATTAATGCTTAGGTTCTTAATCCAGATATAGTAATTGACACGTGTATATTATTTACAAGCTTTGATTTATATATGAAATAATTCTTTTGATTTATTTCATTATATTTTGGGTGATGAAATAATATATATGGTGAATATTATTTATTGAAGGAATCCATGTCCTGATAATATTCGGGTTAATGATGTCCCCTTGAAAGCTCAAAAAGATTTAATTATGTGAAACCCTGCAGGTGGATTTATTCCGGCATAATTAAATAAAGGTTGAGTGGATGATCAAGGATAAAAGATATTAATTAAATGAATTATCAGTAATTTATTTAATTAATGGACATGCGATATTTTAAACATGGGGAATTTAATAAGCAAATAATATTGGAACCGAATTAATTAATTAAATTACGGTATTAGGAAAGGTAGTGCAAATATTAATTCTTTAGTGGATTGAATTAATATTTAATTACATTGGGCTAGGCTCAAGATGTAATTAGAAGGCCCAACCTAATTGTCCATGATCCCTATTGTAGCCTATAAATATTCCTATTCTCTTCTTGCTGGGGGCTGGTCGAAAAAATTTAGTAGCCACCCAGGAGCAAGAAGAGAGGTGAACTTGAGAAGACGAAGGCCACACTTCGCTCAAGGGAATTTGGGAATACAATGGAAGAGCGTGGAATCAACCGTTAACAAGGTGATTTTTCTATTCGTACTCGTTAATGTATTGTATCAAAAATCGCAGTGCCAAGATCTGATTGTCCCAACAATTGGCATCAAGAGCTAGGTTCAATGGTTCTGCGATTTATGATACGATGTCCATGTCGTAATTATATATGCATGTATATAGTGGTAGGCTTGTATAATTTTTTTTTTGCAGGTTGTTATTCACTATTATGGCCATGTATATTTTAATTATGTGTTTAGATCCCACGTGGTTTAATCGTGGTTATTTTGTTTGGTTTCCACGTGGTTTATCGTGGTTGTAAAACACGAGGGTTGATCGTGTTAGAATAGATTTTACAAAATTAGTTTTGTATTAGATCTATTTTTATGTAATTGTTTGATGAATTTTGTAAAAATTCGGATATCTTGTAATAATTATGTGCGGCTGAAAATCATAATCGGAGAAAAATATTTGTTCGCGGCGAGGCCAGGTGAAGCTGCTGCAGTTAATATTTTCTTTTCTTCCGCTGCGATTAAGCTTCGCGATAAAAAAAAAAAAAAAAAAAATCAGGCGCGTGGAAAATGGGGCTGGCGCGTGGAGAAGGAGGTATGAATTTCCGCCGAGTGAAAACCTTCTGGTTTTGTTTAATTCGGTTGTAATTCATTTGTTTTAAACAAATGAATCTCCTGAGTCCTGATTCATGCCTAACTTCTGGAAGGCTAGTGCTGCCCAGCTTAATTCCGGACCACAGGACTGCAGCAAATTAATTTTGAGGGCCATAATAGTGGATTTATTTATTATTTTAAATTTTAATTTTGCTATTTAATTTATTTTTTTAATTATTGCTTTAAATAAATCTATGTGTGTTGTTAATTATGTGTGTAATTTTTAATTGCATGTTTAACATAATTAGGACGACATGGACATAGATTTTTTATTTATTGCTTTAATTAAATGTTTTATGTTGTTTAAATTATGTGTGTATTTGGAATGCATGTTAGACATAATTATAACGACATAGGCCCCATTTAATTTTAAAATTCCTCAATTTTTAAATAAAAATTCTAAGTGGGTGAGGGAATTAATTAGGAATTAAATCCCACGGTCTCCATTATTGTTTGTATGTAATTTAACACTAAGACGAATATAAATTGTATATAGTCCACCCTAACGTGGCGTATGATTTATGGTGTCAGGTAGTGTTATGGATATTACTAGGACAAACTTCCTAAATTAATTACGAATATTGAAAGGTATACATGCCACACAACGTGGCATACCAAGTTTCATAGAATTCGATTAATTAGAAGGGTACCACTGATTGAATATAGATTTTTGATATTGAGAGAAAGGATGATTCTGTCTAGAAAGGGGTCTTAAGTGATGCCTCTTGACAATGCTCCCCCCGATCTGGGAATTATCCTATTATCGATTATTGATTTGAAATATTTAATGGTGGTATCCGGTCTTTTTTATTAATTTAAGATTTAATAATGGTATACACTTAGCTATGAAAAATAATATATAGTCCACCCTAACGTGGCGTATTATTTAGTAATAGGACCGAAGTAATATTTAAACGAATTTAAGTGGTATATATGTCACCCATCGTGGCGTACCAGATACTTATGGTGTTTAAATATTAATGCATTAATTTTAATTAATTGTTAGAGGAAACCAATAAGATTTAAGATTTATGCAACTATCTGATTATGTGTTACATGTATGATTCTCAGGATTAGATCATTATGGGCTTTAATCCACTATTCACCATACTTAAGGATAACAAACTTACTGGACCGAACTATATTGAATGGAAACGTAATTTGGACATAGTGTTGACTGTTGAGGAGTACAAATTTTGTACTTATGAACCCAAGCCAGATCAGCCTGCTGAAGATACTCCTGAAAGTGAGAAGGAGTATTATAAACGGTGGGTTAAGGCTGATGAGATGTCGCGATGTTACATTCTGGCAGCAATGTCGGGTGTTTTGCAGCATCAGCATCAGGCTATGCCCACTGCTTCAGATATGCTCTTTAATCTCAAGGAACTTTTTGGAGAACAGAATAGGGCTGCTAGGCAAGTAGCAATGAAGGCTTTAATGAACACTAAGATGGTTGATGGAACACCTGTAAGGGATCATGTTCTCAGAATGATGTCTCATCTGAATGAGATAGAGATCCTTGGTGCTGATATTGATGGGGAAACCCAGATCGATATCATCCTTATGAGCTTGCCCAAAAGTTTTGAGCAGTTCCGCTTGAATTACACCATGAACAAAAGGATGTATAGTCTCGCGGAACTTCTGACAGAACTTCAGGCAGCTGAATGACTCTTTAAGCAGAATGTTCAAGTGAATGTGGCCGAGAAAGCTTCTTCATCTAAGCCGAAAGGTAAGAAGAAGAAAAAGACTCAGACACAGAAAGCTGGAAAGATTGCTAATGCAGTGGGAGTTCAAGGTGGTGTGAAAAAGCCTAAAGGTAAGTGCTTCAGGTGCAAGCAGTCAGGTCACTGGAAACAGGATTGTCCTCTTCCTAAGAAGACAAACAATACTGGTATGTCTCTTTCTCTAGTTACGGAAACATACATAGCGGCTATATCTACGAGCACTTGGTGTGTAGATACAGGAGCCACTGACCATGTTTGTAACTCATTGCAGGGGTTCCAGCAATCCAGAATGCTTAGAGATGGCGAGATATATGTGTTCATGGGAGATGCTACGAAAGTAGCAGTAGTTGCAGTTGGAATAATTACTTTATCTTTTGGAGATGATAGGAGTTTGGTTTTGAACAATTGTCTTTATGTACCTTCGTTTAGAAGAAATTTGATTTCGGTTTCTAAACTTGCTATGGATGGTTATAATGTTTGTTTGGATCGTAATGTTTTTATTATGATGAATAAACGAGTTATATGTTCTGGTACATTGCAAGACAATTTATATATTATTAATCCTGTCCAACCAATGCTGCAACAAAAGGAATCTAATAACATTCTTTCTAGCTCAAACAAAAGAAAGAATCCTTCTGAATTGAACCAAACATATCTTTGGCACTTAAGATTAGGTCATATTAACTTGAGGAGGATTCAAAGACTGGTAGTAGATGGGCCATTAGGCTCGTTGGCAGTGGAGCCATTTCCAGTTTGTGAATCCTGCTTGGAAGGTAAGATGACTAATAGGCCTTTTAAAGCAAAGGGGAATAGAGCTAAAGAAGTGTTAGAATTGGTTCATACTGATTTATGTGGACCTATGAGTATCCAAGCAAGAGGAGGTTATGAGTATTTTGTCACTTTCATTGACGATTATTCTAGATATGGGTACATTTATTTGTTGCGCCGTAAGTCTGAGTGCTTTGAAAAATTCAAAGAGTACAAAGCAAGTGCGGAGAAGCGACATCTTGGAAAATGTATCAAGTCACTACGATCAGATCGTGGTGGCGAATACTTGCTTGGAGAATTTAGGGAATATTTATCAGAAAATGGGATTGCATCCCAATTGTCTGCACCTGGCACACCTCAGCAGAATGGTGTAGCAGAGAGAAGGAATCGGACTCTTTTAGAGAGTGTTAGATCGATGATGAGTTATTCAGATTTACCCAAGTCGTTCTGGGGATCTGCTATAGAAACAGCGGCTTACCTTCTAAACTTGGTACCTTCTAAGTCGGTTCCTAAGACTCCAATAGAATTGTGGACTGGTAGCAAACCAAGTCTAAGACATATTCGTATTTGGGGTTGTCCAGCACATGTGCTGAACAAGAACGCGACCAAGTTAGAATCTCGTACTGAAGTAAGGCTGTTTGTAGGCTATCCCATGGGAACGAAAGGTTATTCATTTTATAGTCATAGGGATCGAGATATCATTGTTAGCACCAATGCTAGATTCTTAGAAGAAGACTATATAATGAACCACAAACCCATGAGTAGTATCGTTTTAGAGGAACTAGTGGGAGGGACAGATAATCCCCAAGTGCCAATAGTACAAGTAGATCAACCACAAGAAAATGCACAACCTGTCACTAATACCACACCGGTGCTTCGTCGTAGTGGGAGGGTTGTTCAACAACCTGATAGATTCATGTTTTTGGGAGAGTCCTCGGACTTGGTCTCTGGTGAACATGATGAGGATCCCAGGACATACGAAGAAGCAATTCTAGATAAAGATGCAGATCTTTGGCAAAAGGCAATGGAATCTGAGATGGAATCTATGTATTCTAATCAAGTTTGGGAGCTCGTGGAACCACCCAAAGGTGTAAAACCCATTGGATGTATGTGGATCTACAAGAAGAAAAGAGGATCTGACAAAAAGGTGAAAGCCTGGAAAGCACGACTTGTTGCGAAAGGGTATACTCAGAAAGAAGGGATCGATTATGAGGAAACCTTTTCGCCAGTTGTTATGCTTAAGTCGATCCGGATTCTTTTATCTATAGCAGCTCATCTCGATTATGAGATTTGGCAAATGGATGTCAAGACAGCTTTCCTTAATGGAAGTCTTGAGGAAACCATCTATATGCAACAACCAAAAGGATTCATTAAGGACGGCCAAGAGCATCTTGTTTGTAAGCTTAAGAGGTCTATTTATGGACTAAAACAAGCTTCTAGGGACTGGAATATTCGTTTTGATCAGGCAGTCCAGTCATATGGATTTGATCAAAGTCCAAGCGAATCATGTGTGTATAAGAGAAGTGAGGGTAATGCAGTGGTTTTTCTAGTACTGTATGTAGATGACATTTTACTCATTGGAAACAATGTTAAGATGTTGTCATCAGTAAAGGCATGGTTGTTCAAACAATTTGAAATGAAGGACTTAGGTGAAGCGGCATACATCCTTGGGATCAAAGTAATAAGGGATCGCAAGAAAAGGATGTTGGCTTTATCTCAAGAGCCCTACATTGATGAAGTATTAGCTCGTTTCAACATGCAGAACTCTAAGAAAGGTTTTCTACCTTTTAAGCATGGAGTGGCTCTATCCAAGGAACAATGTCCTTCGACAACTAAGGATATAGAGAGCATGAAAGCAGTTCCTTATGCTTCGGCATGTGGAAGCTTAATGTATGCTATGTTATGTACGAGGCCTGACTTCTGCTTTGCTATAGGCATGGTTAGTAGATATCAGTCGAACCCAGGTCAGGAACATTGGAGTGCAGTAAAAACTATACTCAAGTACCTGAGAAGGACTAAGGAGTATATGTTAATTTACAAGGCCTCAGATCTATTTCCTTTGGGATATACTGATTCAGATTTCCAATCAGATAGGGATAAGAGGAAATCGACCTCGGGATATGTTTTTACTTTGGGAGGTGGAGCCGTTATATGGAGGAGTGTAAAGCAGAAATGCATTGCAGACTCTACCATGGAAGCCGAGTACGTGGCGGCCTCTGAGGCTGCAAAGGAGGCTGTATGGTTCAGGAACTTCCTTTTGGACTTGGATGTGGTACCTAATTTGCCTAGGAGCTTGACAGTGTATTGTGATAACACTGGTGCTGTGGCAAATTCGAAGGAACCGCGAGATCACAAAGCAGCTAAACATATTGAACGTAAGTATCATCTCATACGAGGAATCGTAAAGCGAGGAGATATATTTGTGGCTCACATATCATCAGAAGACAACCGGGCAGATCCTTTCACAAAGAGTTTGCCAGCCAAAGTTTTTGACAGGCATGTGGAAGCGATAGGAGTCAGACGGATGGACACATAGTTTTTTGTGTAATAGTGGATTAAATAAACACTGATATACTCATAGAATATTTTGAGTATAAGTGGGAGATTGTTGGTGTATACTGAAAATATTTATTTGAAGTATATACATTTATTTCTGGCCTATTTTATTGAGAATCATTTAAATTTTTACATGTTGTCTAAATATTATATATTGTGAATAATCTAGTATCAAATGGGATACAGAATATTAGATTATTAAATACGGTTTATATAATATAATAAGGTTCACAGCACAGGTGGAGTTAGACAATCCACTGGAATGGCTGTAGTATTATTTAGATTAGTTTATATTGACTAATAAATAATACTAGTATACTTTGTGTATATTGAACAGGATCAAATTTAGAATTGTTCCCTTATACTGATTAAGAAGGTGAACTAAGATTCTATGTTATTATTAATGTTTAGGTTCTTAATCCAGATATAGTAATTGACACGTGTATATTATTTACAAGCTTTGATTTATATATGAAATAATTCTTTTGATTTATTTCATTATATTTTGGGTGATGAAATAATATATATGGTGAATATTATTTATTGAAGGAATCCATGTCCTGATAATATTCGGGTTAATGATGTCCCCTTGAAAGCTCAAAAAGATTTAATTATGTGAAACCCTGCAGGTGGATTTATTCCGGCATAATTAAATAAAGGTTGAGTGGATGATCAAGGATAAAAGATATTAATTAAATGAATTATCATTAATTTATTTAATTAATGGACATGCGATATTTTAAACATGGGGAATTTAATAAGCAAATAATATTGGAACCGAATTAATTAATTAAATTACGGTATTAGTAAAGGTAGTGCAAATATTAATTCTTTAGTGGATTGAATTAATATTTAATTACATTGGGCTAGGCTCAAGATGTAATTAGAAGGCCCAACCTAATTGTCCATGATCCCTATTGTAGCCTATAAATATTCCTATTCTCTTCTTGCTGGGGGCTGGTCGAAAAAATTTAGTAGCCACCCAGGAGCAAGAAGAGAGGTGAACTTGAGAAGACGAAGGCCACACTTCGCTCAAGGGAATTTGGGAATACAATGGAAGAGCGTGGAATCAACCGTTAACAAGGTGATTTTTCTATTCGTACTCGTTAATGTATTGTATCAAAAATCGCAGTGCCAAGATCTGATTGTCCTAACACGTGGTCCATTGTTGCAGTGAGAAGTGTTATTGTGATGCGAGTATGGCCATTTGTATAGGCCGCGTGTGTTTGTTGGATTCAGCTGGGTATCCTTGTGACTCAGTGATGTTTCGAAATTGTGCTATATTAAATTCCTGTTGTGACTTTTGTGAATTACAAGCTGATGCTCTATGTGATTTGTTCCGAATTATTAGTTGTAAATTGTTCGTATAAAAATCGTGTAGAGTCTCGTGTTGGAAACCCGATTCGGGCACCCTCGAGATTTTGCCCCATCGAGAATGATATAAAAAAATAAATTGAGTCGATGGTATTTGGAGATGATGATTTTTCTGAGCCAAAATTTAAATTTTAATAACTACGTTATAATTTTTAAGTTCTTGTTTTCAATTCTAAATTTATATAATTGTTTAGTAATATTATCAAGACGGATTATTGGATTGTGGGTATATTGCAATATTAATTGTGTTGGTTGTGTCAGTTGTATCCCGACTGGCAGTCACCCGTATAAAGGGGATGCCGTCAAAATTTTCTAAAAATCTTAAATAATTTCTTTGTATATATATATGTGCATATAATTACACAATTTGATCAAGGTGTTGGGTTATTTACCTTATTATTTATTTAGTTGATTTTGTGAGTACGTTTGTTGGCTATAATTAAATACCTATATTTGAAGTTTATTAATTATTGATGTATGATTAAATAAATGAAAATTAGGAGATTACTCGCGGGGGTAGATTAAGATTTATTATTGATGTTGATTAGCGAATATTGAGTAAAATTCTAAAATAGTGTTATATTTTGTGTAGATCCCAAGGATAAAGGGAAAGCTAAAGTCGAGGACGTAGGAACTCTCCGAATTCTGTGATTTCCTGGTTAAGGCAAGTAAACCACTTCACTTATATTTTCAGTGAATTATGATTATCATAACTTGATTCTTATGCTCGTTTGCTTTATCCTTGATATAACTGTTCTGATAATTTCCATTAATTTCGAATATTCAATTGTTATACCCCAAATCGATTATATTGTTTTCGTTGATCCTTTTAGTGGCTTGACTTAAATCAATACCCCTTTTGCCATATCGAACTTGTCGATATCTAATTCAGAAATTACCCGACCTTATTTTACTTGGTGAGATTTGAGATGTTGACCTGGAACGAAAGTGTCCAGGGTGTTTGGCAGTTGAGGTGGTCGATTGTTCCGACACCTGATGTCTAGTTAGGATTGGACTGTTAGTTTTTTTAAAATGTGGACCGTAAGGGTCGGACCAGATTCGTGGTCAGAAATTATTAAGGCCAATGTGTGTCGTGGATCCATTAAGGACATTGCTGTGTGCGTTTGTCCGGGGTTAGTGCGTGACTGATCAGCAGCCTAACCTTATGATTGTTTTTATTTATAAAATGCATAATAGTCCAATCCACTTCTATTTTATGATTCAGATAAAAGACATATCTATCAGTTAAGCTTTTATATTGTTGATACTAGTTCCTAACAGACCTGCAGTTTCAGTTCATTTATGCTTATAACTATATATACTTGCTGAGCATTCTTAGCTCACTTGCTTGCTAATCTTGTTTCTTCAGCTAAACACGAAGATGTCTAGGAGGAGTGGACCGTCAGGTCGGGGCAGCCATAGGGGCAGTCAGAGAGTTGAGGTGGTGGGATGGGTAGACAGCTTATAACCTTATTTCTTATCATTTCTATATCGGTTAGACAGATTAATTAATTTATGGAGTTGTATATTATTTTATTCAGAACTTGGGTTGTAATAGTTAATTAGTAGTTGTTTTATACTGTGACCTGTGAGCCGTCTTGGCTAGTCAGAGTTTACGTTTCTTTATAAGTTTTGCTATTATTGTGCCTATGAGCAGGTTTGGTTATAGTTGGTTTGGTTTGGTTGATTTGGACAGGCGGTTAGTCCAAATTACGAACACATCATGCCGAATTTTCTAAAATTTCTTCTATATAAATGTTTAATTAATTATAAAAGCATATAATCTTAATATTGGTAAGTGAGGGTGTTACAAGTTGGTATCAGAGCTACAGGTCATAGTCACTGAAACAATTAGGTGGGAAGTCGGGGTAGAGTAATAGGAAAGGTTAGGATCATTTTGCGAGAGATAGAACGTCTAACTATAAGGTATCTATGTACTACAGGCACCTGTTTCTAGTTCTGATTCTGACCCGTCAGAGGATCCAGTTGAGGTGGACCCTATACCACAGCCAGCGCCATTGAGATCTGCGTCCTCACGTGTTGTTTCGCAGAGCTCGGTGAACGGGTCACTATATCAGTTTACTCAGCCCCCTGTTCCATACCATGAGTACCAGAGAGTGGGTGCAGAGCGAGACTTTCTGTTTGGACAGCTAGCTGAGGTTAGAGCTCTACAAGAGACACAGGCACAGATGGCTAGGGAGCGAGCTCGAGCAGTGGAGGAGTTGGGACAGATCCGGATGCGGCTACGGGTGATGAGGACTATTATCCAGACGCGGACTCAGCATGCGTCCGATGATGAGTTTTCAGCCATTGCACTCCATGTGACGTTGGCATCGGTGGTGAGTGAGCTAGATGACATTCTCGGACCAGATCAGTAGACGAGGATCAGTTGGTTAGTGGAGCTGTGGGTGGGATTTTATATGTCGTAGCGTAGTGATTCCATCCTGACGCATGGTACATAGATGCATAGTATGGTAGCAGCAGGGTTTGCAGTGCAACCAGTTTTGTTGTAGATATCTGTTGTACTGTGACTAGATGCTAGCAGTTTTCTCTTTTAGTGTTATGTTGTACCTTTATCGAAGCGTTGTTCTTACGCTTGTACCAGATATATATGATGATCTCTTTCTGCAAAACTGCGTTAAATTCCTTTCACATTGTTATTTATTTTAAGCATCATATTTATCTTTCAGCATTGAATTTATTTTCAAAACTGCTTCTTTTTCTAGTACTGCCTTTACCTTTAGTATCATATTTAATTTCAGCATTATGTTTATTGTTCCGTTAATGCATCTATCAGATATTTATGAATACCTTGCATAGCTTTGATTCTTGTACTCTGTTACACCTTGTAAACCAATTGCTGACCCGAGTAATGACTGGGAACCTTGAATTATATTTCAATAGTATATTCACTGTTGGCTTAAATTAGATTCTTTTGATTTATTGATTCTTGAATTTGAACCTAATGATTGTCCGTTGATTTCAAAAATATGCCTCCAAGAAAGAAGAAACAAATTACTCGAACCTCCAATCAGGGTGAACAAGCCAACCCACCTCCTGTAGGTCAAATAGACCCTGCTTTGGCTCAAATATTACAGACCCTTGTTCAGCAAACTGCTACTCTAGCACAGCAACAGCAACAGTTACAGTAGTAGCTGTTGGCTCAGCAACAACAGCAACAACAGCAATAGCAGCAGCAACAACAACAACCTGTTCCTCCGGTAGTCACCTTTAAGTCCTTCCAGGCAGTTAAACCTCCCGAATTTAAAGGAACAGCGGACCCAGTAGAGGCGAGATCTTGGCTGAAAGAGATGGAAAAGGTTATTGAACTGGTGGGGGTCCCAGCAAATAAATAGACCGAATATGTAAGTTACTTCCTGAAGAATGAAGCCACTTATTGGTGGGAGTCGGTAAAGATGCTGGAAGCTATGGAAGTGATTCCTTGGGAAAGGTTTAGAGATTTGTTCTTAGAAAAGTATTTCCCAGACTACATGAAAGATCAAATGGAGATGAAGTTCTTAGAGTTGAAACAGGGAAGTATATCAGTGACAAAGTATGAAACAAAGTTTACTGAACTAGCTAGGTTTGCTCCGGCTTATGTAGACACGGAGAGGAAGAAGGCAAAGAGGTTTCAACAAGGGTTGAAACCATGGATTCGTAGTAAGCTAGCAGTTTTGGAACTGGATACTTATGTAGCTGTGGTGCAGAAGGCCATGATAGCCGAAGGAGAAAGTGAATTGTACTTTAAGGAAAAAGAGGGAAAGAAAAGAAAAGCTGGGTCAATGGAAGGACGACAAGTGCAAGGCAGCTCGCAGAGTGTGCCCAATAAAAAGCCAGGGTTTCAGTCAGGAAAGAATGGGAATTCTAAGAAATCGGGATCGGGGAATGGAGGGCAAGGGAATAGACTTCAAGATTCAAATCAGCAGAAACTGGTTAGGCCACCCTTGGCAGAGTGCAAGACTTGTGGAAAGAGGCATCCAGGAGTGTGTGCAAAGTTGGAGGTAACGTGCTACAAGTGTAATCAGAAAGGTCACTATGCTCGAGAGTGTAAGGTAGGGATTATATGCCACCGTTGTGGGAAACTAGGGCATGTAATGAGGGATTGTAAAGTACCTATGGTGAAACCACCGGTCCTGGCTAACCCAATGTTTCAAGTGATTGAGGCACCCCCAACAGCAAATGTCAGACCAGTGGCGAGGACCTTCAATATGACTATGAATGAAGTTGTTAAAGATTCTGATATGGTAGCAGGTACGCTCCCTGTAAATTCTGTTCAAGCTAAAGTATTAATTGATTCCGGGGCTACGAAATCCTTTATATCTAAAGAATTTGTTCAAAGGTTAAATTGTGAGATATGCATGTTACATGTGGCTATAGTTATAGAACTAGCTAATTCAGAACGAATTCCAGTTACTCAAGTATGTCCTCGTTGTAAGATCGATATCTCAGGGCATTGCTTTTATGCTAATTTGATACTTTCCAGTTAGGTGAATTTGATGTCATCCTAGGAATGGATTGGTTAACAGAGAATAATGCACAAATTGACTGTAAGAACAAAAAGGTGATACTTAAGCCCTCCGATAATGTAGAAGTTACCTTTAGGGGTCAAAGACAGACTAGGAGATTTTTAACGATCATGCAAACTAAGAGGCTATTGAGGCAGGGATGCGAGGGCTATATGGCATATGTCTTGGATACCAAGCAAGAGGTACCTAAGATAGAGGAAATACCAGTGGTGAATGAGTTCCTCGATGTTTTTCCAGATGAACTTCCTGGGTTACCTCCGGATAGAGAAATAGAATTTACCATCGACTTAGCCCCAAGAACCGAACCCGTGTCGAAAGCTCCATATCGTATGGCACCTGTAGAGTTGAAAGAATTGGCAGTTCAATTGCAAGATCTTTTGGAGAAAGGTATTATTAGACCTAGTGTTTCGCCGTGGGGAGCTCCGGTATTATTTGTAAAGAGGAAGGATGGAAGTATGAGATTGTGTATTGATTATCGGGAACTAAATAAGTTGACCATTAAGAATAAGTACCCTTTGCCAAGAATTGACCATTTATTCGATCAGCTGAAAGGAGCAACTTGTTTCTCAAAAATTGATTTACGATCAGGATATTTCCAATTAAAGATTAGACCGGAAGACGTTCCAAAAACAGCGTTTCGGACTAGGTATGGGCACTACGAGTTCTTAGTGATGGCCTTTGGGCTAACTAATGCACCAGCAGCGTTCATGGACCTAATGAATAGAGTCTTTAAGAAATATTTGGATAAGTTTGTGATTGTGTTTATAGATGATATTTTGATATACTCAAAGACCGAAGAAGAGCATGCCGGGCATTTGAGGATAGCTCTAGAAACGTTGAGAAAAGAGAAATTGTATGCAAAGTTTTCTAAGTGTGAGTTCTAGTTGAAAGAGGTGCAGTTTTTGGGGCATGTCATCAGCAGTGAAGGGATTAAAGTGGATCCTGCTAAGATTGAAGCTGTGATGAATTGGGAGAGACCTAAAACACCTACAGAAGTTCGAAGTTTCTTAGGATTGGCGGGATATTATCGAAGATTTGTTCAAGACTTTGCGAAGATAGCCACCCCACTAACAAAGTTGACAAGGAAGAATGAAAAGTTTGTATGGAATGAGAGGTGTGAAGAAAGTTTCCAGGAATTGAAGAAGAGATTGGTGACTGCACCTGTATTGACACTTCCAGACGAAAAAGGAAATTTTGTGATCTACAGTGATGCATCTCACAAAGGTTTAGGATGTGTACTAATGCAGCACGGTAAGGTAATTGCTTACGCTTCGAGACAATTGAAACCTCACGAGCAGAAATATCCTACTCATGACATAGAATTAGCCGCGATTTTTTTCGCCTTGAAGATTTGGAGACATTATTTGTATGGGGAAAAGTGTGAAATTTACACGGACCATAAGAGTTTAAAGTATATTTTCACCCAAAAAGACTTAAATATGAGGTAGAGGAGATGGTTAGAACTATTCAAGGATTATGATTGCACAATTAACTATCACCCTGGGAAAGCGAATGTGGTGGCGGACGCTCTAAGTAGAAAGGAGAAAGTTAACATGTTTACACTGCCTGAGGAGTTATATAGGGAATTTCAGAAATTAGAGATAGAAGTCTGCGTGCCTACAAGAAGTACAGATAAGGGTTACACTATGACGTTTCAGCCCGAGTTGTTAGAGAAGATTCGTAGGTGCCAGGAGGAAGTCATGAAAGGAGATGTTAACAAGTTAACAGGTGAGGAAATATGAACTCAAGTAGATGACAGTGGAATATTGAGATTTTCTTCACGCATTTGGATACCGAATGTGACAGAGTTGAAGAATGAAATTCTACAGGAAGCCCACAGTTCGAAATATTCGATTCATAGAAGTACGAAGATGTATCGAGATTTGAAAAGAAACTTCTGGTGGCCGGATATGAAGAGAGATATTGCCGAATGGGTAAGTAAGTGTTTAACCTGTCAGAAAGTAAAAGCTGAACATCAGAAACCAAGTGGGATGCTACAACCATTAGAGATTCCCGAGTGGAAATGGGAACAAATTGCGATGGATTTTGTGGTAGGATTGCCAAGGACGAGAGCTAATCATGATGCTATCTGGGTAATTGTTGATCGATTAA
The DNA here is from genome assembly GCA_036435485.1 of Saposhnikovia divaricata. NCBI lineage: Eukaryota > Viridiplantae > Streptophyta > Magnoliopsida > Apiales > Apiaceae > Saposhnikovia > Saposhnikovia divaricata. Next base: position 57,725,300 of record CM071595.1, on the reverse strand, counting down.
CGAAATCTGCACATTTCCTTCCGATAAATGAGAGGTTTTCATTAGACAAATTGGTTCATCTATACATAAAAGAGATTGTGGTGCGACATGGAGTTCCAGTATCAATAGTCTCAGATTGAGATCCAAGATTTAATTCGAGATTCTGGAGAAGTTTTCAAGAATGTTTGGGCACTGAATTAAAAATGAGTACTGCTTATCATCCTCAGACTGACGGTCAGAGTGAAAGAACGATTCAAACAATTGAAGACATGCTCCGAGTTTGTGCACTGGATTTCGCAGGAAGTTGGGATGAACACTTGCCATTAGTGGAATTCTCATACAACAACAGTTTTCATGCTAGCATTGGTATGCCACCGTATGAAGCATTATATGGGCGGAAGTGTCGATCTCCAGTATACTGGGAAGAAGTTGGCGAGCGAAAGATACTCGGACCAGAGTTAGTACAGCAAACCAAGGAAGTAATACAACTTATTCAGAAACGGTTAGTGACAGCTCAGAACCGACAGAAGAAGTACGTTGATTTGGCCAGAAAGAATATGGAGTTCGAAGAAGGGGAACAAGTTTTGTTGAAAGTATCTCCGTGGAAGGGGTTGGTAAGATTTGGTAAGAAAGGAAAATTAAGGGGGGAAGGGTATAACGCCTTAGAAATTTTTAGTAATAATAATTATTTATTTAATATTAAATGTGAATTGTGTGACGTATAAAATTTGTTGAGGAGGTGAAGTATCTGTGGAATAATATTTACGGGCCTAGTTGATGTTTTGTATGTGATGTGTAAGCCTGGGAATTTTTAATTATATTTTTGGGAATTTATTTCCTATTTAATTGTGTTATATTTACCTTCTGTGAATTTTATAAAATCCTCGGGATTAGCAGAAATCCTGAAATCTTTTGCATTATTAACTTTATTAGTTTACATGACTTTTAAAAATATTTGATGAATTATTTTTGGTTTTGAGAATTTTAAAATGTTTTTATGAATTATTTTTCCATTCTATGGATTTAATCTTGTAAAATCCATATTTAATTCGTTTTTAATCCTAAAAATATTTTAAAAATATGTGGGTGATCGTAATTTTACATTCTTCATTTTAAAGTTCAAAAATTTAATATTCCACTCATTTTTGTATTTAATTGTGATTTTAAGGTTTATTTTAATAATTTTTTTTTAGTAAGTAAAATCCTAAAGAAGTCTACTTTTCATTTCCCCCGAATCATTGTTTCCTTTAAATCCCAATTAGCTTTTTACTAAACCAAATACATCAATCTCTCCAGAACTCTCCAGCCCTCTCTCTCTCACGGAAATCTCTGTGGTTTTGTCCCTCTTCCTCGCGAGTTTCTTGCCATGTATGTCAGCTTGGCATTCGGTTTTTTTGCTACCAGTTCATTCCCCATTTCCCCTCTGTTCGCTCTTTCCTCTCTCTCTGGAATTGCAGTCGTGTGTGTGCGTGTACATATGATATGTGTGTGTGTGTGTGTGTGTGTGTGTATATATAGTGGAGGGTGTGTGTGTCTCTTGCAGTTTATGTGTGTTCGTGGTCCATTGTTGCAGTGAGAAGTGGTACTGTGATGCGAGTATGGCCGTTTGTATAGGCCGCATGTGTTTGTTGGATTCAGCTGGGTATCCTTGTGACTCAGTGATGTTTCGAAATTGTGCTATATTAAATTCCTGTTGTGACTTTTGTGAATTACAAGCTGATGCTCTATGTGATTTGTTCCGAATTATTAGTTGTAAATTGTTCGTATAAAAATCGTGTAGAGTCTCGTGTTGGAAACCCGATTCGGGCACCCTCGAGATTTTGCCCCATCGACAATGATATAAAAAAATAAATTGAGTCGATGGTATTTGGCGATGATGATTTTTCTGAGCCAAAATTTAAATTTTAATAACTACGTTATAATTTTTAAGTTCTTGTTTTCAATTCTAAATTTATATAATTGTTTAGTAATATTATCAAGACGGATTATTGGATTGTGGGTATATTGCAATGTTAATTGTGTTGGTTGTGTCGGTTGTATCCCGACTGGCAGTCACCCGTATAAAGGGGATGCCGTCAAAATTTTCTAAAAATCTTAAATAATTTCTTTGTATATATATATATGTGCATATAATTACACAATTTGATCAAGTTGTTGGGTTATTTACCTTATTATTTATTTAGTTGATTTTGTGAGTACGTTTGTTGGCTATAATTAAATACCTATATTTGAAGTTTATTAATTATTGATGTATGATTAAATAAATGAAAATTAGGAGATTACTCGCGGGGGTAGATTAAGATTTATTATTGATGTTGATTAGCGAATATTGAGTAAAATTCTAAAATAGTGTTATATTGTGTGTAGATCCCAAGGATAAAGGGAAAGCTAAAGTCGAGGACGTAGGAACTCTCCGAATTCTGTGATTTCCTGGTTAAGGCAAGTAAACCACTTCACTTATATTTCCAGTGAATTATGATTATCATAACTTGATTCTTATGCTCGTTTGATTTATCCTTGATATAACTGTTCTGATAATTTCCATTAATTTCGAATATTCAATTGTTATACCCCAAATCGATTATATTGTTTTCGTTGATCCTTTTAGTGGCTTGACTTAAATCAATACCCCTTTTGCCATATCGAACTTGTCGATATCTAATTCAGAAATTACCCGACCTTATTTTACTTGGTGAGATTTGAGATGTTGACCTGGAACGAAAGTGTCCAGTGTGTTTGGCAGTTGAGGTGGTCGATTGTTCCGACACCTGATGTCTAGTTAGGATTGGACTGTTAGTTTTTTTAAAATGTGGACCGTAAGGGTCGGACCAGATTCATGGTCAGAAATTATTAAGGCCAATGTGTGCCGTGGATCCATTAAGGACATTGCTGTGTGCGTTTGTCCGGGGTTAGTGCGTGACTGATCAGCAGCCTAACCTTATGATTGTTTTCATTTATAAAATGCATAATAGTCCAATCCACTTCTATTTTATGATTCAGATAAAATACATATCTATCAGTTGAGGTTTTATATAGTTGATACTAGTTCCTAACAGACCTGCAGTTTCAGTTCATTTATGCTTATAACTATATATACTTGCTGAGCATTATTAGCTCACTTGCTTGCTAATCCTGTTTCTTCAGCTAAACACGAAGATGTCTAGGAGGAGTGGACCGTCAGGTCGGGGCAGCCAGAGAGTTGAGGTGGTGGGATGGGTAGACAGCTTATAACCTTATTTCTTATAATTTCTGTATCGGTTAGACAGATTAATTAATTTATGGAGTTGTATATTATTTTATTCAGAACTTGGGTTGTAATAGTTAATTAGTAGTTGTTTCATACTGTGACCTGTGTGCGGTCTTGGCTAGTCAGAGTTTACGTTTCTTTATAAGTTTTGCTATTATTGTGCCTCTAAGCAGGTTTGGTTATAGTTGGTTTGGTTTGGTTGATTTGGACAGGTGGTTAGTCCTAATTACGAACACATCATGCCGAATTTTCTAAAATTTCTTCTATATAAATGTTTAATTAGTTATAAAAGCATATAATCTTAATATTGGTAAGTGAGGGTGTTACAACCTCTACAGATTACTGTCTAACACATATATCCTATACAAAGTGTTAAATCCTTTATAAGATCAGGATATACAAGAAGTATTAGCAAAATTCTATTCTCAACATCACAACTTATGAATTATTCCGAACAGAGGACCACTGAAGCAAATATGGTCAAGGCACCTGAGAAATCTCCCATAATGATGGTGGGCAACAAAGGTACTAAGGGAAAGGGGAAATGGAAGGGCAAGAAAAAGGTTGCATCAAAAGATCTTGCTACTTCAAAACCCTCTTTCAAAAAGGCTTGAAAGCCGAAGGGAGATGTCGCGAAGGCTGACAAGGGTGATTGTCCCTATTGCAATAAGCCTGGTCACTGGAAGAGGAACTGTCCTAACTACTTGGAGGATCTGAAGAAGATGAAGTCTGTCAAGATTTCTACTGATTCAGGTATTTATGTTATAGAAGTCAATTTGTCTATTTCAACATCTTGGGTATTGGATACTAGATGTGGTTCTCACATTTGTATTAATGTGCAGGAACTGCGAAGGAGTAGGACATTGGCAAAGGGAGAGGTCGACCTACGAGTAGGCAATGGAGAAAAGGTTGCTGCTTTAGCCGTAGGGACTTACTATTTATCGTTGCCCTCTGGGCTTATTTTAGAACTTGATAATTGCTATTACGTGCCTGCAATTTGCAGAAACATTATTTCTATTTCTTGTTTGGACAAGAAGGGTTTTTCATTTATTATTAAAGACAATTGTTGCTCTTTTGGTTTGAATGATTTAACTTATGGCATTGCACGCATGTTTAATGGTTTGTATGTTCTAGATTTAAATTTTACTCCTGTCTATAATGTTAATAAACGCCTTAAAGCAAATGACTCTAATCAAACCTTCCTATGGCATTGTCATTAGGCCATATAAATGAGAATCGCATATCCAAGCTCCATAAAGATGGATTTTTGGATAAATTTGATTTTGAATCATACGATGAATGCGAAGCTTGTTTGCTTGGTAAAATGGCAAAGGCCCCTTTTAACAAACAAGGTGAAAGAGTCACTGAACGATTAGAACTAATACATAGTGATGTATGTGGTCCAATGCGTTCTATGGCAAGAGGAGGCTTTTACTACTTCATAACGTTTACTGATGATTACAGTAGATATGGATATGTCTATCTAATGAAGCACAAATCTGAATCTTTTGAAAAGTTCAAAGAATACAAAGCAGAAGTAGAAAAGCAAAAGGGTGAGAGTATTAAAACTCTTCGATCTTATAGAGGAGGTGAATACTTAACCCTAGAATTTAAGAATTTCTTAAAGGAATGTGGTATTGTATCACAACTCACTCCTCCTGGAACACCACAATGGAATGGTGTTTCTGAAAGGAGGAATCGTACTTTGTTGGACATGGTACGATCGATGATGAGTCATGCTGATCTTCCGATAAGTTTCTGGGGTGATGCCCTAGAACCCGCTGCATATACACTAAACCGTGTTCCATCAAAATCGGTTCAAAAGACTCCATATGAGATATGGACTAGAAAGCATCAAAGCATGTCATTTATGAAAACATGGGGATGTGAAGCAGTTGTAAAACGCTTGATCTATGACAAGCTTGGACCCAAATCTGATAAATGTTATTTTTTGGGGTACCCAAAGGAAACTAAGGGTTACTATTTCTATAATCCAATTGAGAACAAAATAGTTGTTTCTCGAAATGCTGTATTTTTAGAAAGAGAATTTGTCTCCAGAAGAAATAGTGGGAGGAAAGTAGACCTCGATGAAGTTCAAGAACCACAAGATAACATTGAACCGGAAATGGAACGTGAGCAAGATATTCAAGATAATCTTGAAGAGAATATTGCTCAAGAAACCCAAGTTGTTCGTAGATCTGGTAGGATTCGCCATGAGCTTGTGAGATATTATGGTTTTCTCCTAGTCGATAATGGTGATATAATGCTCATGGATCAAGATGAGCCTCTTACCTATCAAGATGCTATGAACAGTCCAGACTCTGAGAAATGGCTAGAAGCCATGAAATCTGAAATGGATTCCATGTATGAAAACAAAGTATGGACTTTGGTTGATCCACCTGAAGGGGTAAAACCCATTGGGTGCAAATGGGTCTTCAAGATAAAGACTGACATGGATGGAAAGGTCCAGACCTATAAAGCTAGGTTGGTTGCAAAAGGTTTCAACAAATTCATGGTATTGACTAGATGAAACTTTTTCACCAGTAGCAATGGTCAAATCCATTAAGATTTTGCTTGCGATAGCAGCTTACAACGATTTTGAAATCTGGCAGATGGATGTCAAGATAGCCTTCCTTAATGGAAGCCTTGAAGAGGATGTATATATGATACAACCTGAAGGTTTTGTAAATCCAAAGGATGCTAGAAAGATATGTAAGCTAATCAGGTCCATTTATGGACTAAAGCAAGCTTCAAGGAGATGGAATATTCGTTTTGACCAAACAGTCAAAGAGTTTTGCTTCGTTCAAAATGAAAATGAACCTTGTGTTTACAAGAAGGTTAGTGGGAGCACTGTGGCATTCCTAGTTCTATATGTTGATGATATATTACTGATTGGGAATGACATACCTTCTCTACAGGCTGTTAAGGCATGGTTAGGAAAGAATTTCTCCATGAAAGACTTAGGTGAGGCTTCCTATATATTAGGGATCAAGATCTATAGAGATAGATCAAGAAGATTGATTGGCCTAAGTCAGAGTACATACATTGACAAAGTATTGCATCGTTTCTGGATGCAAGATGCAAAAAGGGGATTTGTCCCAATGTCTCATGGGATAATGATCTCAGATAGAGATCGACCTAAATCGAAAGATGAAAAGGACCGCATGAGTAAGATTCCATATGCTTCTACAATTGGATCTATCATGTATGCGATGATATGTACTCGTCCTGATGTATCGTATGCTTTAAGCATGACGAGTAGGTTTCAGTCTAATCCAGGTGAAGCTCACTAGACGGCTGTCAAGAACATTCTAAAGTAATTAAAAAGGACTAAAGATTCGTTCTTGGTGTATGGAGGAGAAGAGGGACTAGTTGTAAAAGGTTACACTGACTCTAGTTTCCAAATAGACAAGGATGACTCTATATCCCAGTCTGGTTTTGTGTTTTGTCTCAACGGAGGTGCTGTTAGCTGGAAAAGTTCGAAACAAGAAACAGTAGTTGATTCTACAATGGAGGCTAAGTATATTGCTGCTTGTGAAGCAGCTAAGGAGGCAGTTTGGATCCGAAACTTCATCACTAAGCTTGGTGTGGTTCCATCGATAGCAGATCCTATTGATCTCTATTGCGATAATGCTGGAGCCATAGCACAAGCAAAGGAACCAAGATCGCACTCCAGGGTGAAACATATACTTAGAAGATATCACCTTATTCGTGAAATTATCGAGCGAGGAGATATACACATATGTAAAGTGCATACCAATGATGACGTTGCTGATCCATTGACTAAGCCTCTGTCGCAGCAGAAGCACGAAAGTCACACTAGTTCCATAGGTATAAGGAATATGAATGATTGGCTCTAGTGCAAGTGGGAGATTGTTAGTATAGGTGCCCTAGAGGCAATACATTTCAGTTTATTTAAACTTCGTCATTGTCATTTATGTTCTATTTTGATTATATTGATGTTTTATTATGCATATCAAGGTGCTTTCACAAGAATGAATTTGGGTGATAGAAAAATCAATAGTACGAAAGATGCGCCATTATATGGATTTACTGGCAATGAAGTCAAAACGGTGGGAGTCATTGACATGCTGGTATTGTTCGGATCTCCATCTTGCCAAAAATGGCTCATCGTTAAATTCCACGTAGTAAATGCTGTCTCAAGTTGTAATGCAATTCTAGGAAGGTCGACTGTCGCAGCATTGAAAGGTATTGTCTCCATACCACATCTAAAAATTCCAATGCTACGTTACTGCAGCACTCCCAAAGAAAATGTCGAAAACAACAACGTCGGTGAACCAACTGGTCGAGATGGACCCTAGAGATATAATCGAACTCCCCAAACCGCCCAGTCACGAACCAGTTGAGCCAGTTGAGGAGATCCCTTTGTACCTCAACGACCCTGAAAAGGTCATGAAGATAGGGACAAAGTTACCAACTGAGCTTCGTGAAGACCTCATCAAGACGTTAAGGGAGTTTGTGGATATTTTTGCTTGGACCCCAAAAGATATGCCGGGAATTCCAGCCGAGCTAGCTTTACATCATCTTAATATAAAACCTGGGGCCCAAGAGGTAAAACAGAAAAGGTGAATCTTCTCTAAAGAAAAACAAGAAGCTATTGAAAAAGAGATTGACAGACTGCTTGAGGCAGACTTCATCAAGCCCGTCCAGTTCCCAAAATGGATAGCAAATCCAGTTCTATTTAAGAAAATTAATGGTAAATGGAGGATGTGTATAGATTACTCAGACCTCAACAAGGCCTGTCCTAAAGATTTCTATCCACTACCCAACATCGACCAGCTCATTGACTCCACAGCTGGAAATGAGTTGTTATCTTTTATGGATGCATTCTCAGGATGTAATCAGATAAAATTATCTGAACAAGATCAAGATGACATGGCGTTCATAACCCATAAAGGGGTATTCGGATTCAAAGTTACTCCTTTTGGTCTCTTGAATGCAGGGGCAACATTTTAGCATACCATGGATAAAATATTTGCTCCTCAAATAGGAAGAAACATCCAGATATATGTTGACGACATTATAGCAATGTCACAAGCGGCCTCAGAACATGTCAAGGACCTCAGAGAGACTTTTACAAGGATAAGAGCCAGCTCCATGAGGTTAAACCCAGCAAAATGTTCTTTCGGCTTAAGTGGAGACCGGTTCTTGGGATTTTTCCTTACACAAAGGGGTATTGAGGCAGATCCAAACCAAGTAAAAGCCATCCAAAATGTTGTAGCTCCAAAATGTCTCAAGGAGTTACAAGCTCTCGTTGGGTCCATCGCAGCTCTCAGACGTTTCATACCTCAATCTTCAAAGAAGTGTCTCCCGATGTATGAAGCAATCAAGGAAGCCTCAAAGAATAAAACCTTTACTTGGACAAAAGAATGTGAAGAAAGTTTACAGGGAATCAAGGATTTCCTTGTGTCTCCACCAATCATGGCTAAGCCTCTTCAATGCGAACCATTAAAATTGTACTTATCAGCATCAGACGCAACCTTGGCCGCAGTTTTAGTGAAAGAAGTAAACGCAGACCAGAGGCCTGTGTACTACAGAGCCATATACTCAAAGATGCTGAGTCACGGTACTCGAACATAGAAAAACTTGCATATGCCTTGGTCATTGCCAACAGAAAGTTGAGGCAATATTTCCAAGGAAGAACAATCATTGTGATGACAAACCAACCCTTACGTCGGGTACTTCATAAACCTGACATGTCAGGACGATTGGCTTCATGGATCGTGGAATTAAGTCAGTTTTACTTAGAATTTCAGCCAAGAACCGCAACAAGATCTCAGGCTCTAGCTGATTTTATCACAGAATGTACATTCGCTTCCTCTGAACCTGGAGAAATAATCTCAGATTCAAAAGACAAGGTATGGACTTTATTCATGGATGGGTCATCAACTTCAAAAGCCGGCAGAGCAGGGGTCATCCTCACAAGCCCCGAGGGCTTTACCATTCGACAGGTCATTAAGTTCAAATTCCCCACGACCAACAATGAGTCGGAGTATGAAGGTCTCATAGCGGGTCTGAATTTAGCTCGCCATTTTGAAGTGTCTGTCATAGACGTGTTCTGTGATTCTCAACTTGTGGTGAAACAAGTCTTGGGGCAATTCAAAACCCTTAATGAAAGAATGGCAGTTTACAAGAAAATCACTTCTGACATGCTACAAGATTTCATGTCATGGACATAAACAACATTGACAGATTGAACAACCAATGGGCAGACGCCTTGTCAAAGTGGGCTACCTCGGATACCTCATCCACTTCAGAACCTATATATTTTAAAGAGCTACGCGAACCATCGATAGTGTGAAAAGAGATACTTTGTGTTTCAGCAAGGGAAGATTGGAGAGTCCCAATCATCAAGTTCATTCAAGGAGTTCATGATGAGCTCGATAGTCAAGAAGCAAGGAAAATAGCTGTAAAGGTAAAACATTATTGTATGGTCGATAACAAGCTCTTCAGGAGAGCCTTGGTCGAGCCATTACTTAAATGTATCAACCAAGATGAAGCAAAGGTAATCATGGTTGAAGTACACTCACGGATCTGTGGCGATCACCTAGCTGGGAAAAATATGGCATTAAAAATCATGAGACATGGACTCTATTGGCCTACGATGCGCCAGGACTGCGAAGAGTTCACGAAGCAATGCAAACCGTGCCAAAAGTATGGGTCCATGAACCACAGACCCTCAGTCCCTTTTAATCCAACAACAACTTCATGCCCATTCTTTATGTGGGGCATCGATCTGGTAGGTCCCCTACCAAAGAGTTCTAGGCAATGCCAGTACATAATCGTAGCAGTTAACTATTTCACGAAATGGACAGAGGCGAGACCCCTAGCAAGGATAAGAGAGATTGAAGCAGTTCATTTCTTTATGGAACAGATAGTGTTCAGGTTTGGCGTACCTAGAATGGCTATCACAGACAATGGTACTCAGTTCACAGGTGAAAGGCAGAGTGTGTAAACTTGTAACACTATAACTAATGTAACTCAACTAAAGGAAAAGATACTTAACCAGAAGACAATCAAGAACAAGAAGTCACAAGAAATCAACACTAAATGAAGACAAGGTAATTGATACAATTCAACTTGTTAACTATGATCAAGCCAAGAAGAAATCATTGAGAGAAGTTCAAGTCAAAGTTGTTCATGCCTCGATGATTTGAAAATCCAAGAATCAAGATCATAACTATCAGTATCAATAAGACCAATTGATTCCAAGTGAACAAGAAGGAAAGCAAATATTGGAAAGCCACATTACTAATTGGATATGGTAATTTATTCAAGAAGCAAAAACACTATCAAGACTAGTCACTTATGAACCAGACCAGTGCATCAAGTGTCAGGACATTGATAGCAAGTTTATGTCAGTAATAAAGATCCATATTCAAGAGCTTGGTGAAGAATAAAGAAGACATAAAGATATCACAAGTTCAAGATGTACATTGAAGTTTCAAGTTGAAGACCAGAATATTTTCTAAGTACTAAATATTCTAGATGACCAAGTAGAAGTTTCTAAGTAGAAGTTCTACTTAGAAATTCGAGATGGCTAAGTAGAAATTCTCAAGTAGAAGTTCTACTTAGAGTGCAGCTTCAACATGACACATGGCATCTTCTGATTGGCAGATTTCCAAGCTTTCAAGATAAGGCAAGATTTATGTGGACATCATTGGGCCACGTATATCTTAGTCTTTGAAGACTACAGGACATAGATTACATGTAGTATAAATAGAAGTACTTGTGTAATGTTTTTAATTAGAGAGCAATTCTTGAAAGAAACACAAGAAAAAGAGAGAGAGTGCATTCACAGAGCTTAGTATCATTCACTTCTCTCTGAACTTCTGTTATACTTTGTAATGAATGTTGTAGCAACCATTTCAAGTTATATATAAGACATATATTCCTTGAATCTGTGTGTTCGTTTATTGCATCGTATTTATTGCTTCTCATATTCGAAAAGTTGTATTCACCCCCCCTCTACAACACATTTGGACCTAACAATTGGTATCAAAGCTATATGTTTAACATACAAAACATAGATCCTTGTGTTTAGTAGAAGAATCGTGAGTTTTCATTTTCTAGATCTACTTTTCTAAAATTCTGGAAAAGTGAGCTTTAATTCGTTTGTAGTGAAAACTCATCCGAAAAATTATTTAAATACTCCAGGTGTGATTATTTAGCTTGGGTGTATTTTAATTAATTTTTGTGAATTAATCTGGGTACTTTGATATTTGGTGTTCTTGAGTGTTCATCATTTGTTCTTATCAAAGAAGACGACCCAACAACTTTTTGATCTCCTTTTCAAACAGATAAATAGTAAAAGAATAAAAAGGTGTTTTTGGATTTTTGATTTGCATTATTCACGGCCGAAAGTATATCAAAACATACTCAGTACCTAGCACGTGGGTTAGGTGGGTTAGGTGAGTAAAGCATCAAAAGTCAAAAAGGTGTTAAAGAGATAATATTGTTTATTCAATATTAAAGTGATCTGCAGAAAAATTGTTCTAAGGACAAAAGTTCTACATAGAGTTTCTACTTGAGATTTTCTACATAGAACTTCGACTTGGATAACTTCTACTTAGTGAAGTTCGACTTGAGCAAAATTTCTACTTAGAGAAATTTCGACTTAGGCAAAAGTTCTACATATATATTCTACATAGCCTAGTCTTGGGTACTTAGAAACTTTTAGTGACCAGAATTGAAATGGCTCCTAAAAATGCATTCAAGATCCCAATGTTCAACCGAGATCACTATGAAGAATGGGTTTTCAGAATGAGACTCTATTTAGAGACTGTTAACCCTGAATATCTAGAAGTCCTTGACAAGGGTAAATTTGTTCCAATGGTGGTTATTCCTGCGCATACGGAAGGAGGGGTGGTTATAGCACCTCGGTCTGAGCCCAAAAAGGCAGCGGACTTTTCGGATGCTGACAAGGAGCAAATAGCTTGTGATACTGTCGTACGACAAACCTTGATGGAATCTCTTGATCATGAAATGTTCAACATAGTCAAAGGTCTGACTACAGCAAAGAAGATTTGGGACAAGATAGAAGTTGTCATGGAAGGATCTGCAGAGGTTAGAAGTAACAAGACACTCATACTCAAGATGGAGTATGACACCTTCAGAATACGAAAAGGAGAAGGCATAACAGACATCTATCTACGATTCAGTCAGTTGGTATTGGATTTGAATCTGAGAGGTGTAACTCTCCTCATGGTTGAGACTAATACGAGATATCTGAGGAACCAGCCAAAGAGCATTGAACATAGGGTCTACGCAATAAGAGAAACCAGAGATTTGCATACAACTTCTCTGGAAGAGTATTATGGAATATTAAAGACCTATGAGCTGGAAACACTTCAAGATCAAGCATGGGACAATGATTCAAAAGGAAAAGAAACTGCATCAGGATTAGTTGCTGATGAGGAAGAGTCTAAGAAGGCAATGGTTGCAGCAAAGCCTAAATCATCACTTGCACCACATCAAGTTGATAATGATGACGAGTGCACATCTAACAGTGATGATGACTACTACACCCAAGAAGAGCTGGACAACATGGACGATAGTGTCGTGGCATACATGGCAAGGAAGTTCAGCAACATGAGATTCAGAAAGAGCAACCGACCACAGAGAAATTCTTCATCTTTCTATCGGGCTGCTAGGGGTGGTGGTAGTTCGTCAGGCTACCAAGGTAAAGGCAAGAATACCAGCTACAAATCTCCTTTGGATTTCAAAATGAAGTTCAAATGCTATAATTGTGGTGAAGCTGGACATTTTGCCTCGGACTGCAAAAAGCCTAAACAGACTTATCCAAAAGAGACATATGAAGCCCTCAAAAGCAAGTATGAATCGCTGGTGAAGGAAAGACATGGAAAACGAGCTTTATTGGTGACAGAAGGAAGAGCTTGGGATGATTCAGATGAGGAAGATGTTACTCATGTAGTAAACTTTGCCCTCATGGCTGAGACATCAGAGGAACCAGAGGTACCAGTTCTAACCCTTAAAGTAGAAATGTCCATTGATGATTATAAGGAACAGAATGGGGCTCTTAGTGAAGAGATCTATATGTTGTGCAAAAGTCTAGACTCTTCTCAAAAGGAACAGAAAACACTTGTTGCCAAAAGCAGAATGCTTGAGGCAAAAGTGGAAGAGTTAGAGGCTGCTTGCACTGTAGATACTTCCCTAAGAGACTTTATTAAATCTCTGGAACACAAGCTCGTCCTTAAGGAAGAAGTAGAAGCATGTCTTAGGAACAAACTAGCTGAGTTAGAAACTAAATGTGAAGCTTACAAACTAGATGCTAGCAAAGTGTATGTAGATAATGACACATTTAAGAAGATAACTGGAGTAGGTATAGGACTTGATTATTCTGACCTTCCTAAGAAAGATGGAAAGAGACCTGTTGACCCTAGTTCCAGTGACCTTAAAAAGGAAACACCTAGCATTCTTAAATCAGCTGTCAAACCTATCTACAAACATCTTGTTCCTAGAATAGAAGAAGAAGAGACTGAATTAATAGCTAGATATGAGATTGAGATGGAAGATCGTCAGAAAGCACAACCTACAACTCCTATCAAACAAGTTAAAATCAATTTCCCTAGAGATGAATCTAGACCAGGATTAGGAGCTAAGGTTGTTAAACAACAAGGCAAGAAGGAAAAAGGCATAAAAGAGGTTAAGGCTGAACGAATAAAGAAAGCATGTTATCACTGTAAATCTACTGAACATCTTTCTTATGCATGTAAAGCTAACATAAATGTTCTTGCTACATATGCCATGCCTACCACACATACAATGAATAATCTGCATCAGAATCATGCACAGTGTGGTCAACCTAATTGTATGCCATGCACTTTTAACATCATGCAAACTTTTGTGCATTTAATGAATGCATCTAGCCAGTCATGCTCAAATACTGCTGCTAGTTCAAACATCAAAAAGAAGCATGTGAGAGCCAAGACTGTTAGTCCTCCTAAAGTTAGGAGTGACAAACCTTCTCCTAAGACTGACAAATCTGTCAAGTCTGAGAAAGGAAAGGAGAAAGTCGAAAGCTCTAGTAATGTTAAGAAAAGTGCATCTCCAGTTGTTAAATCTGTTGATTCTCGATCTTATCGAAAAGCCGGGCCCAATCAAAGTTGGGTTCCGAAGAATGTCTAACCAATCTGTCATTGCAGGGCGTTAAGCAGAATATAAATAAAGTTATATGGGTGCTAGACAGTGGTGCATCGAGGCATATGACTGGAAACAAGTCCCTGCTTACAGAGTTGGTTATGAAGGCTGGCCCTTATGTTACCTTTGGAGATGACAGCATAGGTGTGACAAAGGGATATGGCAAACTGAAAACTGGCAATGTCATCATAGAAGATATTTCCTATGTTGAGGGACTGAAGCACAATCTGTTGAGTATCAGTAAATTCTGTGACAAAGGTTACGAAATTGTCTTTAACAAGAAAGGTGTATCAATCACTCACATTAAGAAAGGCTCATTGGCTTTGAGAGGAGTTCGAAAGGCAGATCTTTTTGTTGCAGACATGGATTCAGCAAATCAGAATGAGGTCACCTGTTTCTACAGCAAAGCCTCGGATGATGAAAGCTGGTTATGGCACAAAAAGCTATCTCACTTAAACTTCAAAACGATGAATGCTCTCGCGAGGCGAGAATTGGTGAGAGATCTACCTCAAATGGAGTTCGCTCCGAAAGGACTCTGTGAAGCTTGTGAAATGGGAAAGTCGAAGCGAGCATCGCATAAAAGCAAAGAAATTTCTAGTATTACTGAGCCTCTGCAACTTCTTCATATGGATTTGTTTGGCCCAGTGAATGTCCTATCTTTGTCTAGGAAAAGATATGCATTGGTAATCGTGGATGACTTCTCCAAGTATACATGGGTATTGTTCGCAATGACGAAAGACGAAGTACCTTTCTTAATCATTGATCACATCACTCAAATTGAGAATGTTTCAACACTTACTGTGAAGACGATTAGATCAGACAATGGCACTGAATTCAAAAACGCAGTGCTGAATGACTTCTGTGTATCTAATGGAATACGTCGTCAGTATTCAGCCCTGAGAACTCCACAGCAAAATGGAGTAGTTGAAAGGAAGAATAGAACTTTGGTTGAAGCAGCAAGAACTTTGTTGTATGATTCGAAACTTCCTCTGTACTTCTGGGCCGAAGCAGTGAGTACCGTGTGTTACACTCAAAATAGAACCTTGATCATAAAAGATAAAGAAAAGACACCATGTGAGCTAATGAACAACAGAAGACCAACAATCAAATACTTTCATGTCTTTGGAGCAAAATGCTATGTACTTATAGATGATGAAAATCTAGGCAAGTTTGCAGCAAAAGCTCGTGAAGGAATCTTTGTTGGTTACTCCACAGATGTGGTGGCAGCTTATAGAGTGTTCTTAGTGAATGATCGAAAAGTGACTGAAAGCTACAACGTCAGATTCGACGATACCAAACTCCCATCAATTTCTAGAGATTCTAGTGAACCTGAGTCCCTAAAATTTCAGAATCTGGACTTAGAAGATCTTGAAGATGAACCTGAGTTGGTTGTTCCATTAAATGTTCCAAGTGTACGTGAAGAACCTGAGTCTAGTGAACAATCTAATTCTACAAGATCAGAAGAGACTTCTTCAGTACGAATCGGCAACAACTCAGGGGGAGTAAATAGCAGCTTAAGGACAACTGTTCAAGGCTCGAGATGAGTTGACAGTAGTTCTGTAGGAGCTGGCACTAACTCAGGGGGAGTTAGTGAGAATAATCAAAGTAGTCAGCACCACAACTCAGAAAGTCAAGCTGAATCATCAAGACAATTTCCAGGAGAATGGATGTGGAATAGAGATCATCCGTTTGAATTAATTATTGGTGATCCAGATGCTGGTGTGACTACTAGAAGAACTGCAAGAGCTGACCTGGCTAATATTTCCTTATATTCTGGGTTCTTATCCAAACTTGAACCTAAAGAAATAGAAGAAGCTCTTGGTGATGCTGATTGGGTGATTGCAATGCAAGAGGAACTCAATCAGTTTGAAAGGCAGAAAGTTTGGAAACTGGTACCCCGACCAAAGAATATATCAGTAATTGGAGCTAGGTGGGTATTCAGAAATAAACTGGATGAAAACGGACTTGTAACACGAAACAAGGCTCGTTTGGTTGCAAAAGGTTATTCTCAGCGAGAAGGAATTGATTATGATGAAACCTATGCACAGGTTGCAAGACTTGAGGCAGTCAGGATGTTCTTGGCATTTGCAGCACATAAGAACTTCAAGGTTTTCCAGATGGATGTGAAAAGTGCCTTCCTGAACGGAGAGTTAGAAGAAGAAGTGTATCTGGAACAGCCTCCTGGCTTCATTGATCCGGAACATGTAGATTTTGTGTATCTTCTCTTCAAATCTGTCTATGGCCTCAAGCAATCCCCAAGGCGATGGTATGAAACCCTATCCTTATTCTTAATTGAAAATGGTTTTACTAGGGGAGTAATTGATAAAACATTGTTCTATAAAAATGTAAGAAATGACTTAATACTTGTTCAAGTCTATGTGGACGATATTATTTTTGGGTCATCTAATGAGCGCTTGTGCGAGAAATTTGCTAAGCTAATGCAGGAAAAATATGAGATGAGCATGATGGGAGAGCTGTCCTTCTTCCTTGGATTACAGATCAGTCAGAGAAAAGATGGTATCTTTATCTGTCAATCCAAGTACGTCAGAGATTTACTCAAGAAGTACAATCTAGAAGATGCATCAGCAGCTAAGACTCCCATGGCAACAGCCACGAAGCTTGATGAAGACAAATCAGGTAAATCAGTTGACATCACAAGCTATCGAGGTATGATTGGCTCACTCCTCTATTTAACTGCAAGTAGACCCGATATAATGTTCGCAACTTGTTTATGTGCAAGGTTCCAAGCGGATCCTAGAGAATCACATCTCGTAGCCGTCAAGAGAATTTTTAGGTATCTCAAGGGCACACCAAATCTAGGGATTTGGTACCCAAGAGATACAGGTTTTAATCTAATTGGCTATTCGGATTCAGACTATGCAGGTTGCAGGATTGATAGGAAAAGCACATCTGGTGCTTGTCAATTTCTTGGCAGAAGATTGGTGTCCTGACAAAGTAAAAAGCAACATACAGTATCTACTTCTACTGCTGAAGCTGAGTACATTGCTGCTGGAAGCTGTGTAGCTCAAATACTGTGGATGAGGAACCAATTGAAGGATTATGGCATGGAGCACAAGAAAATTCCAATTATGTATGACAACACAAGTGCCATTGCCATAACCAACAATCCTGTAGATCACTCAAGAACCAAGCACATCGACATCAGGTATCACTTCATAAGAGAACATGTCGAGGAGGGGATTGTGGAGCTACATTTTATGCCCACAATGCAACAAATTGCAGATATATTCACCAAACCTCTTGATGAAGTAACATTCAATAGATTGGTTGGTGAATTGGGAATGCTTAACACAAGTTAGTAAACCCTTCTATCTGTAAAATCCAGGTTTATGTTTGTAAGTGCAAGCTACTTAATCATCATGTGCTTAGACTTTAAAATGCCTAATTAATGATTGTTATAGTTTGCATATAGTATCATTTTACATAAATTCATTGTGTTTTAAGTGTCTTTTATAGCACAAATCTGTGAATTTATGCTTGTTAGATTGCATGATCATAGGGGGAGTTAAATTCATAGTATTCTAAATTTTGCATGATTTTTAGATGAATTTACCTGTGATTTTCATGTAATTAGAGGCCTTAGAATTAAAAATCTTCAAAATTTCGAGTTAGTTTCTATCTCGAAACTCATCTAGAAATTCGACTTGAATTTCGACTTTAGCTGTCAGAGTGAAGTTTTGAAAATTCTAAGTCTGGGAAGAATTTCGAGTTGTCTATCTCGAAATTCATCTCGAAATTCGACTTTGAGTTCGAGTTCGAGTTACCAGTGTGCCTAGTTCTATCTTCAAAATATTCGAGATAAAGTCTATCTCGAATTTTATCTCAAAGGTTGAGATGAGGTTTCCATTAAGGGGATATTTTGAAAAGAACTGAGAATAACTTCGAGTTAGTCTATCTCGAAACTCAACTCGAATTTCGACTTGATGTTCGAGATAGAGTTCTCAGTTGCTTAAGGGGAATTTTTCGAGTTAAACTCCTAACTCGAAATGTATTTCGAATTACCCTGTAGTTTTTACTTCAAGGGGATATTTTGGAAAGAATTGAGATTAATTTCGAGTTAGTCTCTATCTCGAAACTCAACTCGAATTTCGACTTGATGTTCGAGATAGAGTTAAACTCCTAACTCGAAACGTATCTCGAATTTCCCTGTTTTTTTCTGGAGGGGAATTTTCCAAGTTTACTACAAGCCAATCAAGTTCGAGATATGATTTCCCTGTCCTCTTTGCTATAAAATTGGTTAAAGTGCTTATTTGTTCGAGTTAACCCCTATCTCGAACTTCATCTCGAAGTTCGACTTGATGTTCGAGATAGAGTTCGACTTAGGTGTTCCCTGTATGGACTTAGTATTTTTCACTCTTTTTAACAGGGACATTTTTGTCATTTCACAATCATCTATATATACATCTCTAACTCGATGCATCATTCACTTTACCTAATTTCATTTTTACAGCAGCCGTTTCACACAAACAAGGCGATTTCACAAATTACATACCATTAATCCGTGTTTTTGTGATTAAACTCATACTAATCACGAATTACTGCCAATTTTTTGACTACTATTGTCTGTGTTATCCTTAATCGTTGTGGTGGTGTGTTTAGTGACCATTCATACACGCGCATATACATACACACGAACATAAATTGTTTGTGTAACTGTTCATAAAACACGATTTCATATTCTCTATCTAAACATACACGATTTCACTGGTATACACACGAATATTCATCTTCATTGAATATTCAGATTTAGTATTGGCTATTGATTGAATCCCGTAGTTTAATTTCTCAAAGGGACTTTTGTTGTTCTTGTTAAATTAAAAGGGATACAATCTTTAATTCGTAAATTACTTGTTTTTCAAAATTAAAAAAAAATTCACATCTTTTAAAGAAAAACATTTAATTAAAATGGCTCACCAATTTTCACTTGCTAAAAACAATTTTTATAATATTTCTACGGAAATTGGTGATCAACTCCCGCGGTTTAAGTTTTGGGTACGATTTCTTAATTTGTACTCCAAGGCTAGCCATGTTTTTACTGCTAAACCTACACTAGTACATGATGCTTTACAGCAATTATGGACTAGTGCGGTTACTTTTGGGAGCAAAACAACCCCCTACGGTTTCAGGTTTACCTTAGCGGGTCAGGAATATGAGGTGACTGAAGAAATTGTCAACAGGGTTCTGGGATTCCCAATCAAAGATGCTTATGATGCAGAACCTACAGCGGAACAACGCCTCACATTCTTTGAAGAAATAGGATGTTATCCTCCGACTGGCCGGATCACTGGAAACATCCAAAAACAATTCTTCCATGTGGAATGGAATTACTTTTTCGAGGCCATCACAAGATGTTTTCGGGCACGCGAAAAAGATTTTCATCAAATTCCAATTCCAATGCAAACCTTTGCAGTTGCCCTAGCAAGAGAACTGGATATAAATTATGGACGCATAGTTCTCTCTGAGATAGTGGCCACAATGGGATCTCCTGCAAGCAGAGACCTCACTACAACTGATGTTGTCTGCTGGTTTCCTCGGTTCCTACAAATGCTGATTAATGATTTAATACCGAAGGATGCTCTTGCTGTTAGACAGGGATTTGCCAGAAGCCCAACATCTGCACCGCTAGGGATGGGCACTAAGTCACTTTCAACCATTGTTAATCAGGATAAACATCAAGGTAAACCGATGTCAATCCCTGAAAATATTCAAATGTGGCTTACATATGATGCAGGAGTTACCAATTTGGAGGAATCATCGCAAGTTTCTTCATATGCTCAGAATCAATCTTCTCATGCTGAGGCATTTGATGGGATTCCTGATGAGCAAAGCGATGAGGCACAAGGTAATGAATCAGGTAATCTCTCCCTGCATACTATTCATTCCTCCTCCTATGTATCTGATTCCGAGACCTAAGAGACTGCTAACCCGCAGAATCTATCCCAGGGTGAGAGCTATATTTCTGAGCCTGATACACATTCTTATTCTCTTTCACCCCTGTTAACGGAAGTCAGAAAGCCAGCACATGTATATGTAGGAGATGATGAGGAGAGTGACCCCGAAGTGCAGCATCTTATTCGAAAGAAAGCCAAAATTTCTCATGCTGCTACTTCAAAACCCCAGTCAAACCCTAGTGTGTCACACGCAACCACTCCACCTCACGAGAGTGGTTCTCCCCTTAAACAATCTGCACATAGGGATTTTGGTGAGGATTATGTACCTTTTGAAGATCCTGTTGCTTCAAAAGGACATGGAGTTTTAACAACTTCAGCCGTACCTTCACCGGTACGTACTGATGCTGCAAAGAGGATCGGTTCTGATGTCGTACAAGAACACTTTGCAGCCCCTCAGCCTGAGATTCCAACTCAGGACAGAACAGACATAGATCCCATAACTGCCAATTATATTGCTTATCCAATTTCTGCAGGTACTGCTTCATACTTTGGATCAATCATTGAAGACATACACGAGCGTGAGACAGGGAGTGTGTGTGAGAGGTTAGGGAGAGAGGGACCTTCATTTTTAAGGCCCGAAACCGAGCGCCAAATACTAACAGAATGAGTATTAGAGCGAGGTCACCTAAACCAAACACCGTCCCTTAATATTGAAAATCTTGATACACGTATGACTTCTATGGAAAATCAGATGAAGTAGTTCGGGCAGACGATGGGGCAGTTCGGGATTAACATTGGAACCAATCAAAGGGCTCTTGATGACTACGCAGCACGAATGGCAAGTCAAGCTACAGCTTTTGATGCTTTGACAAACAAGGTCAATGACTTGGGCCATGCTGGTGGTGTCTTGGGAAGCACTCTGAGTGAAAGGATGGGGGCAATGGAGTCTACAATGTATACAATGGCTGTGGAGATCAGTAGAATGATGTTCGCAGTCAGGAGTTTTGTGCCCCCGGAGTGTTTCGAGTCGCAACAACCTCCCCCCGATGCTGGTGCAGGTGGTGCTAGTGGAGCGGGAGCCTCCGGTTCTGGTTTTGGAGGTTCTTATGCTGCTGGTGGATTTCCGGAGCAAGGTGGTGTTCAGGATAACTCACCTAAGGGGGAGAGTGGAAAGGAGATGAGACAGCAGGCAGTTCACATCGAAGAAATTGAAGAACATGCTGATCTTGTCAAGGAAATAGAAATTGAACCGTCTGTTGATGAAGAGGCTCTGAGGAGGAGAAAGGGTAAGGCAATGATGGTTGATGAACCATTCGTTGACCTGAGTCATCAGGAAACAGTACAGGAGGTACTTGACTCAGATTCTGATATGGAAGACGTACCTTTGGCACATGCTATAAAGAGATCTTTGAAGGAACAAGGTGGAGGTGCTGGGATGTCTTCCGGAATGCCTAAAGAAATTCCTGTTGATGAGGAAACCCTTAAAGCTCAACAGTTAGCCTTGGAATAAGCTCAGTTCCATAAAATGAAGATGATGCAAGAACGTGCTGCATTCCTAGAAAAGAAAGTGGAGCTCCAAGGGAAGCAGTATGATCATGAGCTTGCAAGGCTAGCTGATCCTCAAGTTGATCTCGACAAGAGAAGGATAGGACAGAAGTGGGATGATGCAAGGAAGATATTGATGGGATCCTGTGCGAAAGGAGTTCATAACAAGGAGGCAGATGATCTGTTCTACAACTTGAATTTGCAGAATCCAATGACTGTGGACTATATAAGTGCTTTGAAGAGATTAATTTCTAAAGTCAGGGTTGGATACAATGCAACACTTAAGGAGTGGCAGGTTATTTTGTCTTTGGTAGAAGGAGTCCCAACATCTTTCCTATATGTGGATGACCAATTCATAACGAGAAGATCTGCGTCAGAGTTGTTCTTGCTAGCAACAAAAATTCAATACTCTCAATCTGAGGAGCTAAGCATTCTGTATAGGGATCAGTTAATGCAGCTAGCAGAGGACAAGGGTCCAGAATTCTCAGCATATCCAAATTTTGTCCGGATGGTAGTTGACGGGAAGATGAAGAGGGTTAGCATGGAGGAAAATGATTTAATGGAGCTTTCAGTGGAATCTCTCAAAGCTGTCTGTAGACAAATGATGAGTAAGGGATTCGCTTCTGAGCTTAAAGAAAAATCCGTGAAGATCATTGAAAGAGTCATATTCAAGAAGAGCAATGAGGTGTGGAAGTGTGATATCATTGCTCCAAACCCTCTAGATAACGTGAAGATTGAGCCGGAGCTGATGGAGAAGAAATGGAATATTCTTCAAGCAATGAAGAATGTAGATGAAGCTCTGACTCTTCCTTCTGGAGCACTGGAACAAGGAGAGATAACGGAGGCAATTGGTGTTCCAGGAAGTGATATTGTATACTGGATACACGCTTATGTTGAAGATACAGCTGATGCCTTAGTATTCATAGATGCAGACCAGAATCAAACAATCTTGCATATGAGTAGAAAATGGCTGCTACAGACTCAAGATGCTGCATTTCTGGAGAGAGTTTTATATGTATTCAAATGGGGCGAATTGGAAGATAAGCATGTGGAAGAAAAGCAGAGACTCATGAGTTACCTGTCTGAGGTAGTGGTGGAAAAGAAGCGGATGGAGCGAGACGCGGCTAGTGTCCACAATACTAACCGTGTCAAGGGCTACCCCAAGATGATCTATTGTCAGTTTAAAACTCATAAAACACATTGGAAACCTCAGCTCATAATGAAGAACTGTGAGGACATTCCAAAGATCAGGACTACTCAGGAGGTGGACAAACTCAGAAGGCTTTTCAAACATCCTCATCCAGAGCCCAAGAATCCTCTAGAAATGGAAGCTGTAAGTCTGTTGAATGCTAGGTGGAAGCAGCTTCACGATCCAGTGTACAAGAAAGAACAGCAGCAGAAGGAGAAGCGCAGAAGGCAGAAAGAAGAGAAAGACCAAGCTGCTGAAGCTAGAAAGAGGAAACGGAATTAGGGTTAAAGGTCAGAGTGGTGTGAACTTGAAGTTGGAAAAACTTCATGTCTTTCGGTTGCTTTAACTCACTTGAGGAAAATTCACCTTAGAGTGAATCCAATAAGGTGATATAAGTTTGACTAAAAGGTATGAAATAATCCAGGTGATAGGAATCACTCAAATGATCTTTAATTCGAAGTTCGAATTCTGTTTCTAGTTTAAGTTCTTTGTATTGTTTTCAAGTACTTTTCAATTGTATATTATTCAAGACTGTAATGTTAATTATCTTTTCTCGTCTCATTGTTTAGTTGAGTTATCCTTCATTAATTTGAATGTCATTGTTAGACAGTCAAATAGGGGGAGATTGAAAGGCAGAGTGTGTAAACTTGTAACACTATAACTAATGTAACTCAACTAAAGGAAAAGATACTTAACCAGAAGACAATCAAGAACAAGAAGTCACAAGAAATCAACACTAAATGAAGACAAGGTAATTGATACAATTCAACTTGTTAACTATGATCAAGCCAAGAAGAAATCATTGAGAGAAGTTCAAGTCAAAGTTGTTCATGCCTCAGTGATTTGAAAAGCCAAGAATCAAGATCATAACTATCAGTATCAATAAGACCAATTGATTCCAAGTGAACAAGAAGGAAAGCAAATATTGGAAAGCCACATTACTAATTGGATATGGTAATTTATTCAAGAAGCAAAAACACTATCAAGACTAGTCACTTATGAACCAGACCAGTGCATCAAGTGTCAGGACATTGATAGCAAGTTTATGTCAGTAATAAAGATCCATATTCAAGAGCTTGGTGAAGAATAAAGAAGACATAAAGATATCACAAGTTCAAGATGTGCATTGAAGTTTCAAGTTGAAGACCAGAATATTTTCTAAGTACTAAATATTCTAGATGACCAAGTAGAAGTTTCTAAGTAGAAGTTCTACTTAGAAATTCGAGATGGCTAAGTAGAAATTCTCAAGTAGAAGTTCTACTTAGAGTGCAGCTTCAACATGACACATGGCATCTTCTGATTGGCAGATTTCCAAGCTTTCAAGATAAGGCAAGATTTATGTGGACATCATTGGGCCACGTATATCTTAGTCTTTGAAGACTACAGGACATAGATTACATGTAGTATAAATAGAAGTACTTGTGTAATGTTTTTAATTAGAGAGCAATTCTTGAAAGAAACACAAGAAAAAGAGAGAGTGCATTCACAGAGCTTAGTATCATTAACTTCTCTCTGAACTTCTGTTATACTTTGTAATGAATGTTGTAGCAACCATTTCAAGTTATATATAAGACATATATTCCTTGAATCTGTGTGTTCGTTTATTGCATCGTATTTATTGCTTCTCATATTCGAAAAGTTGTATTCACCCCCCCTCTACAACACATTTGGACCTAACAACAGGGGAAAAATGGGTCAATACAATGAAGGAACTTGAAATTCAACATCTCAAAGCCTCAATTGCATATCCTCAAGCAAATGGGCAGGTGGAAATCACTAACAAGGAAATTTTACAAGGATTGAAGAAAAGGTTACTTGAAGCTAACAGAAACTGGGTAGATGAGCTCCCAAATGTGCTGTGGAGTCTCCGAACCACTCCAAAGGCTTCCACAGGAGAAACTCCATTTAGAATGGCATATGGAACTGAAGCGGTCCTACCAGTTGAAATAGGCTCCAAGTCCCTAAGGATCGAGAAGTTCGATCCCAGGTCATCTGAAGAAGGTTTAAAGTTGAACATCGACCTCCTCGAGGAACTCAGAAACTCCACGTAAGCCAACGTCTCCAAATACCAAGAAAAGGTGGCAAAGCTATACAACTCCAAGGTTAAACCAAGAGGTTTCCATGTCAATGATCTCGTCTTAAGAGAGGTTGCGGTCTTGATGCCCGCAAAGCAGAGCAAAATGTCTCCACCATGGGAGGGATCGTACAGGGTCACCAAGGTCACCAACTCCGGCTCTTACCGCCTCGAGCACCTCGATGGGACCCCGGTGTTAAATGCATGGAATGCCATTCATCTCAAGAATTATGTTGCGCTCTATTTATCAAAGGATCATTATCCACATTTTAAGCTCATAATGCACATGCATACGTAGTCTCCTATCTATAATCTACAGGGTCATACAAAGTCGTTTACTCGATAAAAATTCAAAAAAAAAATCGAAATTCATCTCCAAAGTGACTCAGTCTCCAAATAAATCCCCAAAGTAATCTCAACAGAGATCCCCATACATGATCGAAAAAATTACATATACAAGCAACACCTATGTTGCGATTCACCAAACTACAAAGGAGAAGGTAAAGTCTCCACCAAAACACAGATGATATAACGCCAAGGCAACTCCATGAAGCTCAAAAGCTTCACTGACATCTACAACTTCAAAATGATAAAAAGGTAAAGTCCACGCCAAAAATACAAATGATATAACGCCAAGACAACTCCATGAAGCTCAAAAGCTTCAATGACATCTACAACTTCAAAATGATAAAAATATAAAGTCCACGCCAAAAATACAAATGATATAACGCCAAGACAACTCCATGAAGCTCAAAAGCTTCAATGACATCTCCAACTTCAAAACGATAAAAAGGTAAAATCCACGCCAAAAATACAAATGATAAAACGACAAGACAACTCCATGAAGCTCAAAAGCTCCAACAATATCTCCAACTTCAAAACGATGAAAAGGTAAAGTCTACGTCAAAAATACAAATGATATAATGCCAAGGCGACTCCATGAAGCTCAAAAGCTTCATAGATATCTCCAATTTCGAAAAATAAAAGAAAAATATACCAAATACGCCATAAATAAAAGGTAAAGGTAAAGGATACACACCACATTTACAAGTGCCACCAAGTACACCATGGACAACAAAGAAGAAGCAAAGGCTCCAACGAATAGAAGTGCAAATAGCAACCAATAAAGCATATAAAAATCGCCGAGTACCAAAAGGAAAAATACGCCAAAAGATAACACTTGGAACATCTCGACTACCTTGGAAAGTCTCAAAGTTTACTAAGAAGGAAAGCAGACATAATATATGAATAAAACGGCAGAATTTTGCCAAACATCACACAAAACAACCACGAAGGAACAAGTTTAAAAGTTCAAAAGACCAAGGCACAAATTCGAGAAACATAATTTAGGAAGATTAAAGTTAAAAAAGCCTATAGGGGCATACCCCAGGCTGATAAAAGAGTCTTCAAGGCTTGGGACCAACGTCGGATGAACCGGTCTGTCTAGTCTCCCTATTCTTCGCCATATCCACTAGGTAGTGATCAAAGGTGTGGCTGGTCACATCAATCCTAGACTTCTCAAAATGACTAACACATTCTACGTATCCTTCCTCAAAAGAAGATAAGGATTCTGCCTGATATTTAGCAAGCTGGACAGTTAGATCATCTACTTTGGCTACCAAATCGGCTCTCTCAGCCGCCCATACACGTACCCCCTTAGCAAGATTACTCTCCGATTCTTTCGCAGCTTCCTTTAAAGCTTCATTTTCCAACTGTAAGATTTTCACCTGGCCACCCAAAGAATCACACTTAGTGATCAACTCAGATTTTTCGGTTAAAGTAGCAAAGAGCTTCTCAGCAGCGACATTATTGTCATTAACAAGCTTCTTAGATTTTTCCTTCAAATCATCATTGAGCTTCTTCAGACTTTTCACTTCCCAAGGCAGTTTCTTTACCTCAAGGACGTCGGCCATGTCATCAAGCCTTAATAGTTTATCTAGTTCATCAGCAAGCTGGAACAAAATAGAAAAATGCAACTTTGGTCAAACAAAAGGATGCCAGTAACAGAAGCTTATGAGACTAAGACTACCATCCTACTAATAAAGAAGACGAGAAAAAGAAAAAAACGGAATACAAGAATACCATGTCAGCCAAACTCTTGCAACCACGGAGTCCATTCCCAACAATGGATCCAGAAGTAGCCACTCCAACATCCTGGGGAGCCAAGCTCTCCACACCAACCTCAGAAAGCAAAGATAATCCTCCAGAAGGATAGCTCGCAGAGTCCTTCAACTTCTTAGAGTGAGAGCTTTTGGTGGAATACCCATCACGATGCCTTTTCTTTTCTTTACCTTTCCCAGTAGCAACTTCCGAAACTCCAACCTCAACCACCTCGGAAGGGGGTGTGGGATCTTTGGAAACAACTTCAGGTCCACACTCCACTCCAGTACTAGGGATCACAGTGGAGGCTCCGGCAGCCTTGCTCTTGATAAGACGGTCCAAAAAATCTTCAGTAGGCATATTGGCAAAGAGTCTCACTAAACCAAGCACTCTTGGTCCAGTCACTACAAACGAAAATAAACAAACAAATCAGAGAGTGAAGCAAAAAGAAAGCAAGCAGACAAAATTACACAGGAAGAAGGGCATAAGCTTACAACAATGAGTACTCAAGAACTCAGCATCGAAAAATTCATCAGGTTGATATCTAATTTCAGAACCAAGGAAAACTCGCAACTCCGCAGAGGTCCTGGATCCCAAACGGTTCACAGACTTCACTCACCCCGGGCAAATAACCTACCAAGGTCCTATATCTCTAAGATCATTACCCTCATACCAACCCCACAACCCGTGCCAACCAGAATTAGACGGGGGTGCCTCAACAAGTTCTTGCACCCCTCTTTCTTATGTACATAAAGCTGCATTCCAGTGCTTTTAACACGAAAAATGGAAAAGAACAAGTCAAGGCTAGGGAACTGACGTAGCTCATAGCATCTGGCTATAACACCATTTATCTGAAGTACTGTATTGGGCACCAATTGACTCAAACTACAGCCAAGGGTTTGAAGAATGAAACGAAAAAAGGGATGCAAAGGCAACCTAGGACCATATTCGAAATATATATCAGGAATAGCGACACAACCAGGATGAGGAGGTCTCCACATCCGATCATCAGCGCCCGGAGCAAAGGCATTATAGCCTTCAGAAAAAGCAACAAATTGAGATAGCCTATCAAGGTCCAAGGGGTGCGTGGAGTAATAGCCAGGCTTATTAAAAGATTTATTCGACTCAAATCTAGCCATAGGACGAGGTCTAACAACGTCATCAACGGAAGGAGTCTGAGAGACAGATCCAATGGCCGGAATAGCCCTACTAACGGAACTCTCATCTCCACTAGGAGAAAAGGTTAAAGTTTTAGCAGAAGGGGAGGCAAGAGGACGATAACGAGAACGAGTAACAGTCCCAGAACGCAAAACCTCAACACTATTTTTCTCATTTGAAGGGTCATCACTCTCGGTGGAGGAATAAGAGGCAATAGTGGGTCTCATAGTCAAAACGCGGAAAATAAAGCAAGAAAATAAATCACAAAAAGATGACAGACGACTAAACAAAAGAAGGAGAAGAAAGAGACAGAGAAATACCTCTCACAACGCGGCGACAAGAACGAAGACCAGAAAGAAAGATGAAAAAGAAGAAAAAAAACAGAGCAATGACAAGTTTTTATAAGGAAAAGAGAAGAAATAAGCGTACCTTTTTCAACTGTCAAAGCACAACTTCCAAAAAGTGGAGAAGTGGGAAGGACGAGTCAGTTCAAGCAATAAAGCTGTGACCACGTGTCAAGAAAATCTTTTCTCCCCTCTATACGCTTTCCCTGTCAATTTTTTCTTTTATTTCTTGTATTAAAATTTTGAGGCCTGTAAAATAGTTATTTAAAAGATCTAAAGATCTTTTATTAGACTTAGGGGGGACTTTTGTTGGGCCACAGGCCCACCTAGTTAGCTAAGGCTCATTAAAAGCCCACTAGAAACCCTCTAAATACCCTTGTAATACCACTTGTAAAGGGATTGGTTCATTAATAATACACTATATTCTAACATAATATATCAACAAGAACAGAAGAGTTTGGTCAGGTCATCAACAAGTGTGGATATATTTGCCTTAAAAGATTATGTTTACTTTTGGGTGTTGGCCCCCAATATCACAATTTGAAAAAAAATGGTCCCAAATATCACAATCTGAAAAGTTAGCCCCATATATCACTCCAAAACACTACATCGTGTAGCGTTTTCATTTTTTTTATGAAAACGCTACATCGTGTAGCGTTTTGAATTTTTTTTTCTTTTTTTTTCTTTTTTTTTACTGTAAACGCTACTTTAAATTTGGTTTTGGGCTTGTAACACTAATTTAAGTTTGGTTTTGGTCTAGTAACGCTACTTTAAGTTTGGTTTTGGATATTTTTTTTTTTTTTGAAACATTACTTTAAGTTTGGTTTTGGATAATTTCTAAAACCCAAAATGGAAACGTTGAACCCCAAAAGTTAATTTTTGAACCCCTAAATTTAATTAAAATTGTATTTTAAAATTTTAAAATTTTAATTACAAAATTTAATCCGGCGACCTGATTTTTAAACGATAATAAGTTAGGCTTTAGGGTCTAGGGTTTAGGGTTGTAAACAACCCTAAACCCTAAGTTCGTATACGTTTTATTCGTCGTTCCTAATATTTCTAAAACCCAAAATGGAAACATTGAACCCCAAAAGTTAATTGTTGAACCCCTAAATTTAATTAAATTATAATTTTTAAATTAAAAAAATTCAATTTTAATTGAAATTTGATTATAATTTTTTTAATATTGTTTGAAAATATAAATTTTAGGAGAAAAAAAAACTAGCGTTAACACTGCGCACTTTCTAAACTAGCGTTAACACAGAAGACACATTCTAAACTAGTGTCTTCACTCCCAAAACACAACATAATCTAGCGTCTTCACTCCCAAAACACAACATAATCTAGCGTTACTAAAAAAAAAAAAAATCCTCCCCTACAAAACGCTAAACGAAGTAGCGTTTTTTAAAAAAAATAATAATATAAAACGCTACCCGAAGTAACGTTTTTACTAAAAAAATTAAAACGCCAGACGAAACAGTGTTTTGCAGTGATATTTGGGGTAAAGTTTTTGAGTTGTGATATTTGGGACCATTTACTTCAAAATTGTGATATCGGGATCCTTTTTTCTTTACTTTTGGCCATGTTTGGAACTACTCACCATCTCATATAAAAACTATGCAAATCATAAACAGCAAGAAGAGACGCTCATATCTTCTACCATAATTTATTCCGCATCCTGGAATTCACCCCCGCCACTATAAGGTTGAAGTACGAAAACCCTGCATTACCTCCGAGCAGCATAAAAAATTTATGGTAAAAATAAAAAGGGCAATCACCCGGAAGTCTTGACATAATTGGCATAGATTAAGGGAAGAGCAGGACATAAAAGATGCACAAGTAAGCATTAGATAGAAGATTTTTCAATACAGCATAGAGTCTAATTGTATTATATATGCCATTTCTTAAGTTAGCAACTATGCAGTAGTAATACAACAATACTCTGCACTAAGATATATATCTACATAAGAGTATTTGCAATTTAATTACAGTTAAGTTAACATCTGATGGGAGCTCAGGTTTGCCAAGAAAATCGCCAATGGCAATGCAGGACCCTCTATTACATACAAAATTATGTAACAAAAAAAGCTTAAACAAAGAGTGAGATTTTTAGTTGGGTGGTTTTGATGGGGATGGACATGGTGGACCATGAAGGAGTGGGTGAGATGACATCGATGGGCTATTTTGAGTCGGATGACTTGGCATCACAAGTGTAGACCTGAAAACCTGTAAATGTGGTGCAGGGGCACGAGCACGATTCTCACTTCCAATTCTTAGGTTTTCCATTGATTGGGTGATGGGATTGATCCGAGGGTGTCTGGTTGGAGTGCTTGAGAAAAGAGCTGCCGACTGTTGAACAATTTGTAGAGGTGGAGCACTCTGCTGGCTGGCTGCTGGTTGAACACCTGAAGATGAAATGACAAAAGGGGAAATCCTCAGTGATGGATGCAACAGTGACGTTGTACTCTGTTGGCTGGCTGCCACTTGGCCAGCTGAAGATGAATCAGAGACAACGTTATTACCAGGCTCAGGCTGCATCAGCAGAGTTGTACACTGCTGCTTCACTGCAGGTTGGCTACCCGAAGATGAGGCAATAACAGGTAAAAGCCGTGTACCATGTTGTGACAGTAAGACTGTATTCTGCGGACTGGCTGCTGGTTGGCAAGTAGTAGGTGTAACATTTGGTTGAACACTTGATGAAGGTTGCGAAATAGAAACTGTATTTTGCTGACTGCCTGCAGGTTGGCCAGCTAAAGATGAAGTGATTGCAGATGACCTAGATGCAGCGCTCATAGGTACCTGATTTAGGGGCTGCACAAGACCATGATGCACACCTGCAGTAAAAGTGGCAAATAGTATATATAAAGACCGACATGCATGACCAAATTCACTAGAAATTTATATTATCCATTGCTGATGACAAAATTCTAGCAAACTATAAAAGATTAAGATCACGCTACTTAATGATTGTGTCAACTTATTATTCTATAGACCTACTTAATAATTTAGCATGAAACGTGAAACAAAGATATCCATACAATGAAATAGTTGTTACTATAATGTTATTTAGCATTTTTTTTTTAAAAATTTAAGCGAGCAAGATAATTAAACCGTAATTGTTTATATATAGGTGCCTGCTTCAGTTCTTCAGAGGCTACAAGAAGCACAAATTATCTTAAACCCCGATTATCAATATCTTAATCAGTGTAAAAATCAGATTGTAGTAATTTCTTATGCCTGAAAGAGACAGTAAATACAATATTTAGGGCTCTGAATGAATCAACATTTCTAGATGATAATATTGTAATCTGCATCTCTTCAACTGTATTTCTTTACTTAATGCTACTGGGCACTACTTCGTTCAGTCTAAGTTTCCTTTTAAAAATCCTTTCTGTCCAAGTTAAATTCATAATTTAGTTGCTCGTTGTTCTGTATTTTTCGGACATGAGTGCTTCTTTGGATATTAAAAAAAGTGACCAAGCAAAGGATGGGAAATCTTGATAATTATGAGAAGGTCCTTTATAACCACTAGCATTCTTTGCCCGCTCTGCATGGCCTCTTTAGAATATGTTGTTGTTGTTGTTGTTGTTGTTGTTGTTGTTGTTGTTGTTGTTGTTTTTTTGGTGTTGTTGTTGTTGTTGTTGGTGTTGTTGTTGTTGTTGTTGTTGTTGTTGTTATTATTATTATTATTATTATTATACATATAATTAATGAGTATATAACCATATTTTATGTTTATATATTTTTTTGAAAAACTTTTTTATGTTCATATCATTTAAGCATAAAGGTCTCGTCCCTAAAAATGGCATAAAAACCTCTTTCTAATTAAAAAAATACATTTATATGAATGTTGATGAATATGTATATATAAATGTTGAAATTATTTTTCCAAAAAATGTATGCACTTTAGTTTCAGAAAGAAAAATTTAGTTTTGTTTAATATTGCACAAAAAAAATATGAACATGAACAGAAAAGTAACAAACAACATTGCGGTAAATAAATCACATAATATTGAAAAGAATTTCGATAACATTTATACTAGGAGTATTGGGAGTATTAGTAATATCAGATAATAGAGAAACCGCTTTTGATAATTGATCATTTTTAGCATTTGTACGGTGATTCCCCGCAATAAAAATATAAAGTGTGCAATATTCATGTTAATATTGATGTCTTCTGGTTAAACATGTGAGTTCAATGAAGTAGAATAAGTAAACTTTGAAACCTCTAGTAGAAATAATGATAATGGAACGTAAAAATTAATGGCCAAGCTTATTTATAAATATTGGAAGTGTCAACTTTATAATACAACGTGTAGTGAATAACTGAAATACCTATCTTCTTGAATTTTTCGAGTTTTTCATTGCAGACATCATAAATTATTAACAATCACGTCAAACAAAACTTGTTCCGTTTTCTTGGAGTTTTTTTCCTTTAGCATGAACAATTTATGAAAATATACACCTGATGCATAGAACAATTTGAAAATTGATTTAATTATATTATCGAAGCACATCATGAGTATTCCTAGAGCTACATGTTTATAATATACAAACCTGACTCTTGATGAGTAAGTAGAGGTGTTGGACTCTCACTATTTTGATGTGAAATCATTTCTTGTACGATATTTGGCACAATATTTTGGCCTTCAGGTCTTCCTCGTCCTTTACCTTTAAATAAAGAATAAAGCAAAACAAAAATAAACATAGGAAGAATATGCGACATACATGTATGCAAGTTTGTGTAATAAAAATTGAGTACTTGTATTCTTTGTAGAACTTATAGTTTTAGTGCGATGACGTCCATGTTTTCCATTTTGTATTGTTTAAGAATTGTTCACTACAATATTCATAATTACTTTGATTGTAACAATATATAAAAATTAGAGTTTCTTATAGACACTTGCCGCTTGAAGTAGGAAGAGTTGCTTCATTCTATTGATTTTTGATAAACCCAAACACCATACTGGCGATGATTATGTATATATACAAAACATAATACAAAAACTATATAAATTGAATTGGCATATGTGAGTATATAAATTGAACCTGGTTCATAAGTATTTTCGCCAACTTCTACATGCTTCTCCTTTCGATTAGGTATAGGTGTTTGGAAGTTTTGATTTTCTACCATCTCATTCCAATGGCAAGTATTGAATTCTTTATGAAAAATATGATCACATTACAAAATAAGATGGCATAAAAAAAGGCAATGTTTTAATTAGGCTTGATATTAAGTTTCATAGCTGCCCTAATTAATATGGTAATATTTACATTACATTGCTTTAATTATTTTCATTACATGTCATAGTGAAAGCACGTAATGAAATTTTCAATGTGCCAGCAATAATAATATCAATTTACGATTTCTGTGTAATTGGGAAAAGATAATAACATCCTTATAGACTTTGTAAATAACAATAACTGGAGGATACAATTGGAAATCTGCAATAGTAGGATTAGTAGGAATTATAATATTAATAGATGACATAGTCGGCAAAATTACTCAACTATGAGCATCATTTAAGGGGCAAATAGTTGATAGACATAAAACTGTCACATGCTAAAACCATCTGTCATGAGCCTAAAAAAAAGTGAAGCTTATTTGGGAAAAGCTTCAGAGTTTTGCTAGTTTGTGTTACAGAAGTATGCCAAAGTAATAGGATATTAATCCCAGTTAGCATTTCGTAGGTGGATGGTATTCTTAGTGATTTTACTTCTGCAAATATGGACAAAAGAGCTTGCAACATATCGTCATCAACTTCATTTCACTCAGTAGATTATAGGGAACTCTCATTTTGTTAGACGACTCTAGTTTCAGATTCACGAAGTTTTTGAAATTGGATTAGTATGATTTTTAAAGGAAGAAAACTGGCCAGAAAAGAAACCAAAAAAAAAAAAAAAACTGATCCCGGCTTTTCAGGAAATACAGTGGTTCTTCCCAAGAAGTTGTATATTTGTCTTCCGCTTTGTTATATAAACCTTGATTAGTTGGCTTAATGATGAAAAGTATCTGTGCACTCAAAAAAAGCCTAAAATCATGGAACTACTAGTTGAACCTAAGAAATTAATTATTTGAACAATCCATACCCCTCCTGTCGCTATCTGCCTTTTATAATGTACATACAGAATGTGGAAGTAAAAATCGTTCAATTGTTAACATTTTAGGCTATTGATTGTTTGTGCATATAACATTAGTGTCCTAAGAGTCATTTTGCCTCGTTAACTTGCTAACAGATTTGTTTTCTCTTTTATTAGTACAGCCAATTTTTCTTTCGCAAGAACTAGGATAAAATGTCTCTCCTATATTGTACTCTATTAGGTAATAGCTTAATTTTCTTTAATTTCTCCTCAAGTGCTTAATGCAGTTAAGAGTTAAACAGTTTGCTTCATCCAAAAATTACTATATGATGCATCAAGAGATGAATAATAAGGAAGACGAAGAAATGTAGAAATGCGTATTTTGCATTACGGAGATATATTAGATTTGCATGAGATTTGCTAAATAAATTTCACGGAATTTGGTCAAGAATATATACTAGTGCTCTAAAGAGGATTGCAGAAGGCCAAAGGAAGGCAGAGTTGATCAATAATCAAGAAATCTAGAGAACAATTTATGAAATCTTAATTCCTACATCTTTTCATTACTTGATAAATTATTTCGTTAAAATCAGTTATTATCTTATAGGCTATGTTCGCTTTAATAGCATAAAATGGGGTGACAATGGAATGGAATGATATTCGAATCAATTTTTTGGTTATGCTAGCACAAATCATTGCTTCCTCTATTACATTTAACAACTATACATTAAGCTTGAATTCTGCCAATTTCATAATAAACAGGCAATCCTTTCTTACACCATTTCCCTCATAAAATCTTATCATACTAATTCGCAACTTTCTTACATTTTCACACTCCCTACATGACTCTCCTATTATTTCCTTCAGAAATTTTATCCCTCTCCTTCCAAGTGAACTCAACCTTAGTCTCCTCAGTTCAAACTATATATTAGTAATTTTGAATAGGTAGAGCTAAAACATGGAACTCGCCGACCATTCAATGTATTATTCATTTAAACAGATGAGTTGAGTACAACAGTAGCACCAGAAAAATAACAAGAGACCAGAATTCTTCTACCTAGTTACCACCATTTTAATAATTAATACAGAAATCAAATAGAGAAGTCGTGCAGCATCAAATTCACATGTTATTGGAGTTGATCTGGTTAGCAAAATACATAATAGAGAAGCATACCAGAACATAGCAATAAACAGTCAATGCAGAACAAAACATGATAACTCTACCCATACTAGAAGTCATAGGTTCAATACCTCTGCTAGTAAATAAATAAATAAATATATATATATATATATGTATATGTATATATATATATATATATATATATATATATATATATATATAGGGTTAGGTTCAAATTAGAACCTCATATTAAATTAGAACTTAGGACTAATCTCAAACGTGGATTATGTGTAATCAATGATTGAGATTCATTCGTTCTGCTGCAGTACACGATATTTTTATTTTTGGTGCAGCACATATATATTGTTAGAGAGTATGGTGTTTTTATGCAGTACACAATAGTTTATTTTCTAAAAAACATAATTTTTTTAAAGAGTAAATTATTTTTCACATAACTCAACTTGTATTTCATCATTAAAATATGTTTTAAAAAAATAATTTTGACAAAAAATAATTGATAATAATTAAAATACTATAAAAATGTATAATGTTCTGTAGCATAATATATTAAGTAGTTCTAAGAGTTCTAATTTTAAGTGGTTCTATGTGGAACCTGATATAACTTATCAAAAAGAAGAACATACCTTTTTGCATTTCATTGAACCTAGAAGGTTCCACACACTTGGACCTAAAAGCATCAGCTAGCATTTTACTCATGAGGACTCTGCTCTGCTTTTTGTCAAGTTCCTCCTTTTTTAGTTGGAACACAACATCAAGATCCTTACATTTATCTTCAAATTTCCTATGAAGTTGAGCCATAAGTTCTTCGAACTCTGATCTTAGTCTCATCTTCTGCTCAAGAAAAAGTAAATAACAAGTGACTAGGGAGAACAGTATCAATCATACGATAAAACTTCAACAAAAACTATTTAGTGAGAACTGACCGCATCTTCTTGAAGCTTGATAGCTTGTTCATTTTCCTTATGAATCCTTTCCAGTTCATTCTGAAGGGGGTCACTACATGAAGTAAGCTTCAGGATCTGTGAAGGGGCCTGGTGCTCAGCACGCAATGGAAGGTCTTGAAATCCTTGAACAACAGACATATCAACTCCGGTAGGAATAACAGGTTGCCTACGAAGCTCAGTTGTTCTCCCAGTGAATCGTGGCACAGCCTCAGAGTTCGGAAGAGATGTATTTTCAATGAGTGGTTGCTGATCAAATGTACTAGTAGACAGCAAATCAGGCTGATTTTGCTGAACAGGATTTTCCATCACATCAGTAGGAGGAAGCAGTTCCACATTTGACCCAATATGTTGAACTTGACTTGGGAGCTCTTCTGCATCCTCAACCATTTCTTGCAGACTCTCAGGATGATTCTCTGCGAGATGCCCTTCCTGATCTTCATCGAGAGGATTCACTTCCACAATTTGACCAGTCACTTCCTCTAAAATTCCTTCTGGTGTTTCAAAATCATCAGCATGTTTAGACAGAGTAGATTCATTCTCAGAAACAACCGGAAGCCCATTGGCCGGACTGCCTAATCCATTAGGCAGCTGACTTCTAGCAACAGGCACATTTTCTGATACCATGTTCTTCACCTCGTTATCCTCACAATTCGGATTCTCTGTTATAACATCAAGGTCGTTACATCTTACATCCTGATTATCATCCTCAAAAACATTTGAAAACAAAATTTTACTGGCCTGTGAGTGTTCCCCGTTCTGAATACCAGATATATGCAAAGCCACCTCATCCTGACCAGCAACTTTAGCAGCAAAGGAAGCTGGGGAAACTGATTTTAACAACTGTGCAGCCTTGCTTCGCTCATTTGATAATGCATCCAAATGTTTTGCTTTTAATTCTTCCAGACTTATCTCCTTCTGACATTCAAGTTCTTCCAATCTCATTCTCCATTTATTATCTGAGACCTTCAACTTATCCGTTATAATTGGCTGCCTAAACACCTCCGCATAAACAATAGACTCCACTTTCTGCTTAGTTTCAATTTCTGCTCTCTGGACCTCCCAATATTCGTTCATATTATGGATTTCCTCTTCTTGTTTCTGTTTCAGTTTTTCTATCCGCTTCTTACATTTCCTATGGATCAGGTCGAAATTGTTCTCTGTTTCTACCTCGTGTGTTTCATCACCCAGTGATATATCACCGGTATGTACCTGATCTCTGATTTCTTCGAGCTCTGGTTTCACAGTTTGCAACTGTGACTTATTCTCGGTCAGCTTTCCTTCTCTAGATTTTTTAACTCCTGATATGCTACTATCAGATAAATCTGATAACATATTCTCCTCGAATGTTTTCTTTAATTTCCGCACAGCAGAAATATAAACAGATTCTGCCTCTATTTCACTACAACTGAAATTTAAATGTTTTTTCGCAAGGAGAAGAGAATCTGTCCTATTAATCTTCTGTTTCAAAAGTGAAGCTGAACCCCAGCACTGAAACAGAAACATAATCAGCACTTCAATAATCAATTGACTTGAATTTAGCATACAAAAAAATGACAATAAATAATACAGAAGCTTCAAACGAGACAAGAATAAAAACGATAAACTAAACAAGCTGGTTAAAAGTCAGGATCGGGTGCATGAGGCCATATTAGATCTTTCCCAAGATAAAACATAAAACTAAAAAACAAATTCCTGATTGCATGTTACTTCTTATTGGATCTTATTCATTTATTGAGCACATAGTATTACCAGAGCTATAAGGAATGCGTGCGATAAACTCTCTGAGCCACTTTTAACGTGATGTCCAGAGACAACATAATCAAGCAAGCGTTCTGCCATGATCTTGACTTCATCCTGAATATCACAGAGTCAGAAGTTTAAGAAAACCATCAACTGCAACTAATTTTATGAATACAGCAGAAATTAGAATATCACTATATTAAAAAATAACACAAGACGACAGGAAAAAATGGTGAATAGAGTAAATTTAAGGGCTTGGCTTATACACCTTGTATTAAAAAAGATGATGAGCTGAAAGATGGTAACCTTACCACAGATGGTTCATCTGAGAAGAGCATTTGTAATCCTAACACTGGTATAACATAATAGAAGAGTGCAGAATGAAAGAAAGTAGCTCACAGATAAACTGAATATGGTTAAGATCATTCAAGAATCACCTTGATCTCTAAGTTTCCATTCAAATCATTTTGTTTTAAACTATTATCCACGCTGTTTATGAAAACAGCATCATCATTTCGATGCAAACTTGGTAAAGCTTTTGTCATTAAATGAGATTCAAAACAATTAATAATAGTACACACTCTTCAACTGTCTACAATGTTGGATTATAACTTCGTATTTATATGTTGCAAAAACATTTGTGTAGCCACAAGTGATCTGGTCCTGGCAATCTGTTGATCTAGTTGTTGTGGTTTACATGTAAGATTTTTCAGGTCATAAATACTAGCAACCCTCCTTGTACATACCATACCAAACATACCTAATATGTCCCCCTCGGAAGTAGGGTGCGGAAAGGGTTAGATGTACAGAGACCTTACCCCTACTCCTAGGCCATAGCACCCCTCCTTGTACATCTAGTACTACATGTGCTGACCCAGCACGATATGTACTTTTAAAAACATAAAAAAGCAATCTCAACTTGCAATCAGGGATTAGTTATCGTGAAAACAGCCTAATATATCAAACAAAAGTTACTATACTAGTTATCATGCTAGAATCCCAAATCACCATTGAAGATAATAAATTGCAACAAACAACAATACAAATATTAGTAAGGGTACAAGAGTTGCATACAGAAAAATTCAAAATTGCACAAAGCTTCAATAGATCTGTCTTCACAAGATCAATATTTGTTTTTGCATTAGGCAGTGTGCTCTTCTCAGAAACAATTGTGGGAACTTTGCTAGGGTGAAGTAACTTGGAACAGCACAAACCATAATTTCCTCGAATACCAGAAGCCCCTGCAATAAAGTGAGAAGGTTTTAAACACCAAACATCAGTACCAAAGCTTTTAAAAAAATTTAAAACCCCTGAATAGGTCAATGCTTTTGTTTTTCTGTATACTTTATGAGACATGATGATAGACATCGGTGCCATTAGCAAACTTCCAATTACCTCCAGTCTTGTCTTGTTCAAGCTCATGATTCAAAATGGTAGGATTAATCTTGGTCTCTCCATTCTTCCGCTTCTTTCCAGCTTCCAAAGTTCCACATTCTGCATTCTTTGGTATGTAATCAGAATATTGGACTGTTTTACGGTGCCTCTGAGTTCGCCCAGATAAAAATTTCCACTTCAGAATCCTTCTATTCAGCAAATTTGTCCAAAAATCATGTGGATGTCCAACATCAGACAACTGAATTTGTTGTTCACCCAGCAACTTCAGACTCGAACTGTAGATTCCACCTCTATTCTGAATCTTAAGAATACAAGAGTTGTCAACATTATCGCTAACACCATTTTGAGAAAGTAACGTCGAGATTTCATCCACTACTTTGCTTGAAAGTTCTTGCTCAGATGAAACATTCTTATCAGGTGTGCTGTGAAATTCATTCAGCCTATCGAGTAAATATGATGCACCCCACATTAGTAATGTGTTACTAGTAGCACGACTTATGCTCTCTAAGTTGCTTTCAAGGGTTAGTCCCTGCTTAGCAAGAATCAAAACTTTTTCTTCAACAGTAAAAGCTGAATATAAACGAAATATCTTTATCTTTTTGCTTTTGGAATCAATTGATATTCTGTTTAGAGCTTTTACATCATGTGCTGGATTCCAATCACTGTCATATATTATTATTGTGTCCACTGAAACAAGTTTAATACTTGGGAGACAAGCACGAATTTCTAACAAGAACACAAATCTTCCATTCCCCTTGTTGAAATTGCTCAATGCTGCTTGCCTTGATTTAGATGGGAACATCCCACCATCAACACGTTCATAGGTATCTGCACCAAATCTCTCCCTTAAGAAATCATCCAGTATATCTCCTAGTCCCAGTGTGTCCCTTCCAGATCCATGTACTGACTGTCAGATTATATGCATGTTACGATAAGTGATAGCAACCAAAAGGTCCAAAACAAAAGAATTCATACAACTTAGTAGCCAGAAAACTGGAAAGCAAAAAAAGAGTTACTATTGGAACCTCCAAAGTTGGACTAAGATATCTTAGGCAGAATATAGGTGCAAACATTACAGTTGCAGATTTGTCTACTTATAATTCAAAAATCATAATATCATTCAAAAAGACTCAACGCAAAATGCCAACTAAATGAACTTATAAAACTCACTCTACTATTTACTACTAATACATTAAGGCAAAAGACTACAACGCAATGGCAGCAAAATACAACCACCAATGACTGTTGGAAGCTCAAAACACTCTGTTCCTTCGAAGGTCCTTCCAGAAAGTGGTCTAGGAATTGTGCATCAGACAGAGTGCCTTATACTTGTAGCACAATTCATCCTTGAATTGCGTATTTTTTTGTCCCGAACAAAGCCAAAACCGACACACTCAGGTACTCGGGCGTCAAGGCTTTTCGAAGCCCGACTTGGCACCGTGATCCTCGACGGTCGAATTGGCGCTGTGATAAACATAATTATGGTGTACTGTCGCCCGATCCAACCAATGACAATACACAAGAAAGAGATGGGGATGAACATATGACTGCTCGATTTTCGTCATCACTGATGTCTTTATTTGCTTCAACATGCTTGATATTTGGTATTTGGATATTATTATGTGGTAACTATGCTTAATTTGAACCTAGTATTTTATCAATTTTAATTTTAATTGTGAAATTGATGTGTATAGTTATATAATATCTTAAATCTAGTAAAAATATGTATATGAACCACTTGTCAACTTTTTACGACTAGTCTACTTGAAGGTACTCGGGCGTCAAGGCTCAACTTGGCGCCGTGACAACCAACACACTTGTAGAAGGTGGCGAAAATCAAACAGAAAACCTATTCAAATAAGACACAGTACTTAAGTATAAATGTTCAGTGGCTGTTCGACCTTTACTCAATCCATGTGCCTTGTCCTAGTTTCAGGAGAGGCCCTTGGGGTTGGGGGCACCAGCACTACCATTACTAAATCATGACAAGAATATGGGGGCCACCTGGGCAAAGTTAGATAAATTCCATTAGGCAGAAAGGAATGACAAAAGGCATCCAGACATTCTATTTCCCCTTGGCGCGGACAAAATAAACACAAGGTTAATTAGATACAAAACCAATACATTTAAGTAAATTAATGAACAAGAATTCGACACCGGAAACTTTTATCTCAAATCTTCGTGGACAAATGAATCACTCAACGAAGCCACATTAACAATAAAACGAACATAAATGGATCGGATAGCTACCACCAGTTGAATCCAATCCTAGTAAACCCGAAGGGATTTGGACATGAATTTTGCCAAAGCCTATCTGACCGTGACCCGATTACGGGCCTAAAGAGAATAGTAGATAATAGAGTACAAACACGGGAGAGGGTAGAAACCCTAACATTAAAAAGAAGTATATATATATATATATATATATATATATATATATATATATATATATATATATATATATATATATGGTCAAGTTCCACATAGAACTACTTAAAATTAGAACTCTTATAACTACTTAATATATTATGCTGCAGAACATGACATATTTTTATAGTTTTTCAATTATTATCAATTACTTTTTGTCATAATTATTTTTTAAAACATATTATAATGATGAAATACAAGTTGAGTTACGTGAAAAGTAATTTATTCTTTAAAAAATTATGTATTTTATAGAATAAACTATTGTGTACTGCATAAGTACACCATACTCTCTAAAAATATATGTGTGCTGCAGCAAAACTAAAATTTCGTGCACTGCAACAGAACGAATAATTCTCAATCGTTAATTGCACATAATCTACGAATGAGATTAGTCCTAAGTTCTAATTTAAAATAAGGTGTGTGTATATATATATATATATATATATATATATATATATATATATATATTATCACATCCAACTATCCAAGCCCCCAACCGAATGTATACCGGACCCAACAACCCACCACAACCCACCATAGGTCAGTCAAAAAGTGCTAGCAAGTTGGTATACATTGTTTGACTTGTATCTATAAAGGCCCCAAACACTATTATTCTAAATCGATGTGGGATGTTACAAACACCCCCTCTTATTGGGTTGACGTCCTCGTCGAGCCCACAATCACACATTCAGAACCCGGGCATGCCTCTGCACTTATGGCCGGGTAGAGCTCTGATACCATTTATAACATCCAAGCCCCCAACCGAATGCATACAGGACTCAACAACCCACCACAGGACCCAACAACCCACCACATATCAGTCCAAAAGTGCTAGCAAGTTGGTATACATTAGTTGTTGACTTGTATCTATAAAGGCTCCAAACACTCTTATTATATATATATATATAGAGAGAGAGTTAAGTTCTATGGAGACCAGCATTTGAGTGGAGACCGTGGAGACCATATACATTATACGCTCAAAACATTGCAAAACATATATATTTGCAAAGAATGTTCAATTAACATTATAATTTCATTAAAAATCTTAAAAATCATATATGATTTGCAAGCGGAACATGTTTTGGAGAACAATACGTTCTGCAATATTTTGTTTACAGAACGTACATGATTTTCAAGATTTTCAATGAAATAAATAAAATAGTGATTTTCAATAAATAAGTTTTTGCAATGTTTTTATTGATATATGGTCTTCGATCTCTACTAAAAGTTTGGTCTCCATAGAACTTAACTCTCTCTCTCTCTCTCTCTATATATATATATATATATATATATATATATATAGAGAGAGAGAGAGAGAGTGAGTGTGTGTATATGTTTTATGACAAAGTGTACGATCTTCATAGTAGAATCAGGTATGGGAGAGGTTATAAGGGCAGAAACTCTTCACTCCAGAGAGAGAGAGAGAGAGAAAATCAGTTATATAGTGTTATCAGGGCCAAGTTCCACTTAGAACCACTTTATTCTTTATGTTATTTTACAGCCTTCAAACCAAAAAATATTGTTCTAACAGTACAACATATTTTTTGTAAATTATATAATATTATATTTTCTAATTAATATTTTTATTGCATAATTGTATCTTAAATGTTTTTTATGAGGATGGAAAAAAAATGAAATTGGTGTTCTACAATAAAATAATCCATTTTTAAAAATGGTTACAAAAATAATACTGTTCACAGAAGAAAACCAAATGTTATTATTTAATAAATGTATATATCGTGTTACAAATATTCTGTAATCTAAAAAAAATATTTTATTGTGCTCTGCAGAATACTATACTTTTAAATTAAATGCCTATATTTTGCTGCTTCTGTTTAATTATTTTTTTTCATAAACAAATATGTATATGCACATAATTTGGAAAAGCACATTGTGTTCTGTGAACAAATAGATATGAACTGTTGATTAAATGACATGAAAGGGCTGAACCGGTTCCAAGTTTTATTTTTAACCTGAGTTTTAATTTTTGGATCCATGCGCTATATTAATAAACAGAGAACGAGAGAGAAAGTTTAGTGGCAAGTCTACAATCTTCACAGAAGAGTTCCCTTTCCTCACAAACCATATTCAAATCATGTAAGTATATACTAACAATCTAGACTTGAGTATATATAGGCAGAGAAGCTCAACTAAGGAATCACTTCATTATCCTGGACTAAACTACTTATCATTCTAACATCAATCCTGTTCTAGTACTGTCTATACTGCAACAAAAAAATTTGAATTGGTACCGGCAATACTAACTAAGAACACCTCACTGTTGTTACTTCGCTCGACTAGTCGCGACTAGTCGTCGAGTAGTCAGTATGCAAAGGTCGACTTGGATGCTCGACTTGCTGTTTGTGCATATTTCGGGCGACTTGCTTCGACTGGGTCGACAAGTCGGGTCGACTGGGTCGACCAGTCGTGCGACTGGTGTAAAAATCAAAAAAGCCCATCAACAAAAACAGGCCCTTTAAGCAATATATGTAACCCAAAGTCG
Organism: Saposhnikovia divaricata; assembly: GCA_036435485.1. Taxonomy (NCBI): domain Eukaryota; kingdom Viridiplantae; phylum Streptophyta; class Magnoliopsida; order Apiales; family Apiaceae; genus Saposhnikovia; species Saposhnikovia divaricata. Next base: position 57,680,340 of record CM071595.1, on the reverse strand, counting down.
CCTCTAGTCGTCTCCAAACGAATTATGCTCTGTTCTTTGTTCTGTTTTAAGTTCTTTGTTCGTATAATATCTCGTAATGAAGTGATTAATGATTTAGTTGATTGTTTCTGGTTGAACTTGGTTATGCAGAAGTTATTTAGAAGATGTTAATTGTGAAAAAATAAATTGAAAAGAGCTATATGGCAGTGTTTCATTGTTTGCTATATGTAAAAGAATGCGATTTGTACAAAATGTAAATCCATGAGCAAGTTTTATTGTATGTAAATCGGGGTTCCTAAGCACAATCTGTCTTTAGAACATATTCTGTCTGTGTTTGTGTTAAGTGCTTACTAACTAGTGATTAAAATGAGGCTGATCCTATGCTTTATTCTTATTATTTAAATCTCAGTTTACTATTTACCTGTATAACTTAGAAATTAGAACACACATATTATATATATATATATATATATATATATATATATATATATATATATAATTTTATATCTAGTCGACTAGTGTCGACTAGTTTTCGAGAATAGACTAGTCTCGACTAGTCACGACTCAACTTGCCGGGCACCCCGGTCGACTCGACTCGACTTATCAACGTAACAACCATGGAACACCTGACAAGAAAGTAGGCAAAATTTCGGCTCCTGATTTCACTAGATGCAGGAAATAACGAATCAAGAGTAGGACAAAGACCTATTTCCAGAGAACATCTATAAGTCAGCATATTTTCCAGCAGCCTTGTTGTCAATACTATTAGTAGTAAACTTTCATACTTATTAGTAGTAAAATATCGTATCTACTAACTAACGAATGCTTTACTACAAACTAGTTTGGGACTATAGTTAAGCAGAACAATCAAATAAGCGGAAATGAGAAAAATTTTTACTACATTAACTCGTCAGTCATCACGCACCTGAAACAGGATTAGAACTCTCAGTTGTCGTTTTTTAATTTCTGTAAGTATCATCTCCAGGAGCTGTAATTTTCCACTGGCTTTTATCTCCGCATCCAAAAAACTTACGGGAGGAAGATCTTTAGTTATCAGGTGTTTGAGAGAAGGATTGACAATGTAAGGATGGTCGCAGCTCTGAAAAGCAAACAAGTACAACATAACATCAGAGAGGTTGAAAACATTAGATCTGTATTCATATCATAATCAGAAACAAGGAACTGCATGTTGACTGCAGGCATATGTTTCCAGAAAGTGAAGATAGAGATATAGCATATACACCAGCAGCCTTCCAACAATGGTGGAACTAATGCCTAACAGGCCTAACCTTTCGAGTTGAGAAGACAATATCCCGGAGAGCCCCTACAGGATCAGTCCTCGAATACGAGCGCAGTGATATAGAATTAGATAGAAGAGTATCACAATACTGCTCCAGCTGCACATTGGATATAATAGAAGGAACCCAAAACTCTACAAACTTAGAAGGGCTTGATTTGCCCTCATATGCAATATATCGTGACAACCTCTCTTTTAATTTACAAAGATTGTCGACTGACTCGGCTTTAAGTTCGTCAATATTTATGGAATCACCGCAATGTTCAAGCATTGACAGAAGACTTAAGTATTCAGGGACACTATCCTGCAAAACTCTGACAATTATTAATGACTAAAGATAAATATCAAAACAGAGAAGGGGAGAGAGAAACAGGGGGTACCTTCAATAGACCACTATAAAGAAGAATCTTTACATCCGCGGCTAACATCTTAATTTGTGGAAATTGAGATGAGACTTTAGGTTGTTGAGACTCATCAACTATTACTACTTTCCATTTAATGGAGTCCAAGAATAGAAAATCCTGAAAAAATATATGCCTAGCGTAAATTGACTACAATGCCAAAGAAGATACAATCCTATGAACGTATTTTTTTAGGTTAAATTTCAGAAATGAGAGATATAAATCCTCTCAAGGAGGTCAACTTTCACAGCAACAAAAGTTCCTCTTTTGTTTTAACAATAAAGAAGCAAAAAATTACACTGCATCTAATGTTGTATTAGACTATATGTGTAACACATAATTAATTGTAGTTTTAAAATGCTGAAAAAAAAAAAGAACGAGGCCCGTCACGATTGATTTATATAAAGACATGTGCACAGGTCTCATGGTTAAAATCAATGTAAACTGTAGTTTGTTTTAGCATTAATCAACCCACATTTAAGTTGGACGTTACAGGATATTTCTACATACAGTTCCCATACATTGTAGGGAGAGATACTAGATGCACAACATCTTGATGACAAAACTACCCAAACCTATTATTACCCATGATAAATTTTGAGAATTTTGTTCCACCCAATCTTTAAGAGGAATGGTACTTATCATCCTTTATAGTATGAAATCTCTCCATGCATGTCATTACATCAATTTCAAGCCTAAAAGATGAGCTTCAAGATGTACCTCAACCACGACTTCAAGCGAGGATAAAAGCACTTGAAGCATAATCCTACCATTATCGTCATTGAACTCCAGGGTTCTGATACATTCTCTGTTATCACTATTCCCATTATATACTACAATATCTACAGATGGTACTGCACGCAAGAACTCAGCTTCCCACAGAGGAAGCAAACTGGAAGTTGTTATGATAAGGAAGGGCTGAGAAATATCAGACAAGGATAAAATATATAAAAGTGTCTTCATTATTCTGTCCTGCAAACAAAGGTAGCTTACATTACTTTCAACACATGTACAATACTTCATTACTAAAGAGAAGTAGAAAACTAATCCAGTTAGCATGAAAATTTATTCAAGTGCTAGACTAGCCCAACAAAGAGTAGTCTTTGTCAGCTTTATAATCTTATATCTCTTGAGATCCAGTCAACACACAAAATATAGCATTATCAAAGTATCCATGTCTGTACAGAAAGATATCAATGTTTAAATAGAAATTAGATTATTAGACATTTCATGATCCATATAAACATTGCACACAAGGTGAGTTTTGGGATGAGGATCACCTTATCATCAAATACAATTGCACTCTGTCCTTTATGCATAAACTCTCGCAGCTTGTTTACAGTCTCAAGGTGACTGGTACCCGATCCAGGTGGACTCCCAGCTGGAAGTTTCTGAAGTTTGACTAGGGGCCCATTCTTATCCTGCAGTATCATCAAAAATTTCTATAATTACTAAAGGAAATATGATATCAACACGAGTTACATGAGCAATGGACAAAGAGCCTTAAGAAAAGATCCGTCTACATAACACTGATAAAGAATTACTCAACTTTAAACATGAAAAATATTGTAATGACTACATGCCATAACCAACAGTATTATTAGCATTATTTTTTCTAATAAATTGGTGGCATGGTGCATCGCATTCGTATTCGGCCATCTGCACCTCCTTACATTCAGAAGGTTGGAATTGCCTTTATATCAAAATGATTGAAGGTTTAATTGCCAAATTTTATTATCTCAATGTTAATATTTAGTATAAGGGAGGGCAGTACGAAATCTACTCTATTCTCATGACCTATTAGGTACAGACATATTTCTTACTTCTTAGTCTCATTAAAAAAAAAAAAAATTACTGTTAATCTGTAAAAGGCTCGTATCAATATTCAATGTTGACTTGCAATTATTAGAAATGTATAGAATTTGTATAATGCTCATTTAGTCATTCAGCTATAATAAAACCCTTCCTGACATTAAGAGGACTGTAAAGAATCCCAGAGGGAGGGAGAGAGGGAGGCTATGGAATACCTCCAAGAGGGACTCTTCAGTTAGTCATTATAAAATTCTAAAGCATCCTTGGTCTATCTACAAACTGCAGACAGCCACACTTGTAAGCTGTAGCAATCCTATTTCATGATAACCTTATGAAATCTTCCAACCATATGAAACCACTCTTCAATATTACTAGTTAATGCATTGTTCCTTACATTTAAAACTCCAAAGTTGCCTTTATATTTAAATGGTTCTGATTTGTTTGTCAGTTCCCCAATACCAATTTCATAAGGTTAGAGTGCCATGGTGGTGCTAGAGGGTCATAAACATGAAAAAAGATTTTTAGAAACCAAAGGTTTTCGTAGAAGAGTATTAGTAATTTAAAAATTACCTTATCAACAGAGGAGGGGTCATCCAATGCCTTCTTGTGACGATTCTCGTACTCCTTTGTAAGATTTGCACCATGAACAGAGCTTAGAAAACTGTCCAACTCCCATGTAACACTTTTGTAATCAAGCCTACGCCACTTCACAAGCCACTCGTAGTAACAACTTGAAGTACCAGGAGGAGCATTGTTCTCCTGATTAAGGGACAGCAATCTTTTCTTCAATAGTCGCTGTGGTACAATCCACTCTTCATTCCACTTCACAGCCTGCATTAAAAAAAATCATAAGTAGGACCAAGTGATATGACTAACTGTGTAAGAATTCCACTATTCTAGTAAACTGAATGGTGAAATGTTAAAATAAGAAGGGGCCTCGAGATATGTTTAACCTCTTTTTCTTTATTAAATTCCTCAATAAGTTTTTCAGCTTCAGGAGACAACCAACTTTCCGGAATCCACTGGTTGTGAATGTGAGCAAGACCTCTGTACTTGACAAAATATTGCTTTTCCTTTCGTAATCCTGGATACAAATTAAGCAGCGTTCAGAAAAGAGTCCCATATGCAAACTAATAAGGAAAAACTAGAAAGCAAATCATCAAGTTACTACTACTTTTTCAATGCAGAACTTGATTATGTAATCCATGTAAGTTCATGCATATAACTTAAAAGAATAATTTTGTTTTTTTAGGATGTCGATATCAATGCACTAGTTCTTCCACCTTCAGCATCTGAGATCTCAGTTTCTCTAGCATTCCAGATTGCCTCTATATTTGCAGACAATGGACAAGCACCAGCCTGCATCTTACTGTTCAAACATTGAAAGCACTGCCAAACTCCGACTAGGACATCACCCGTGCAAGGATCTAAAGAAGATGAATGGCAGCTTGTCTTACAATATTTACCATTACATAACCTGGTACACCATAAAGCTTATGATCAAACTTCAAAGATAGACATTAAAAATTTCTGTCCGAAAAGCACTATATAAGCTTGTACAAATAATAGGGCTTTCAAATAAGCATCAGTTTTTCTTAGATATGAGACCCATCCAAGTCTACCAAATCCCTGCACCATTCTTGAATAATGGGGAAAAGAGAGGGCATACTTGTGACTAGGTATATAGCTATTTTATACCAAAACAAAGCAAGAACAATAATGATATCAATTAATTACCTGACATCTATATTAACATTTGATTATTCTTCCAGTATTTCTGTCAATAAACCTCAAAATTTACTAAACCATAACAATGCATAGCGAGGAATGCTCACTGCTCACTCAGGGCATTTCTCAACTTAGTTCCAAACACGAGCCCATTAAAGTTTGCTACGAATTTTAGTCTTACAAACCAGCTATATGAAATCTGACAAACACGAAAAGGAAAAAAGAGCATGCATACATATTAAGTACCTTTGCCTTTTCGAGCACGCGACACATGTTTCAAATTCATCACTAGTTTCAGGCTGAGAAGACGCATGAAGATCCGTGCACGAATCCCTTTTTCTTTTCGACAATGTACTACCAACATCACCACATTTACTACCAACATCACGGGATTCACTGTTTGAATCAGAAACTTCGAATTTAGAAGTTTGCACCTTCTCTTCTTTAGAACCATCCACAAGCATCTTTTCCGCATTTACTAAAGTCTCCTTAGTAACACCTTTCCTTTCAGAGGAGTTCACTTGAATTTTAACTGCAACACCCAAAAACAAAATCAATTAAACAACCGTACATACTGCACCATAAATATCAATACATATTCCGCAGATTGTGTTCACTAAAACACACCAAGGGTAACTATTTCAACACATATCATGTGCCCTTACGAAAACCAAAACAAGTCGAAAAACTATAAACTCATCACAACCTCATAATTCAAGTAACATTAAGAAAACAAGTAAGAAGTAAAAAAAATAATAAGGGTAAAATTAAGAAAACGAGTAAGAAGTAGAAACAAGCTAAAATTAACCTGTATGAATTCGTGAAGGTGGTGTGGGGAACAGTGATTTGAAGGATTTGCCATTCAACGCTGGTTTTTTCTTTAATCTACCGGCCATGATCGGATGATCTGACCGAAAAGTAACTGATAAGCCCTAAATGGTGGTAAATAATAATGTGGGGAGAAGGTTGGGGTGTATGTATGTATGTATAAGGGCGTGTTTGGCTTCAGGTGTTAAGTGTGGGATAAAGGTCGTTTGTGTAGTAAGCGAATGACAAACAAACATGCCAAAGTCATGTCATCATCTTTCAGATACTCCCTCCGTCCCATTTTATGTGAACCTCTTTCCTTTTTGTGACGTTCCAAAAAGAATGAACATAAGATACTTACTATTTTTTAACACTACTTTTCACTATTACACCCACTACTTCTATACTTTTTTATTAAATAAACACTATTACACCCACTATTTTCCTCCACTATCTCAAATCTATTATTAAATAATGATGGGTCCTACAACTTTACTCACTTTTCAACTAACTTTACTCTTTTTCTACTACAATTTCTTAATCTCCGTGAAGGTCAAAGTGGTTCATACAAACCGGGACGGAGGGAGTAATTACTACTACGACTTTTGAAACTATTGAATAATAACTAGCTCATTTCTTTTAAACGGACTCATTAATTAATTATTGATATAAATTTTTATATATGAATGGTTCTTGTATATTTTTCGTACTGTAATTGTTTAAATTGAGAATCACTCATCTTTGTTAGTATAATTAAAACTAAAAAAATAATTTAAAATTTTTTACATTTGTTGTTGCTCTTAATTTTAATAATAAATATTAGAAATTAAATGATGATGACAGTTAGACTTCAAATTTTTTTTATTAATCTTGAAGTTACAGATATTAGAATTTAATATATTATTGATGAAATTCAATATTTTAACAAATGTTAATATTTTTGAATTGAGGAATATTGAATTTAAAAATGTTAGTGGTAGGTATCGAATTTTGATATCTGATATTATTTTATATAAAATTATTTTTATGTTTATTATCTTTTTTTAAATTTAAAAAATTCATTAATCAAAAGTCATACGACATCTACAAAAATAATCAAAATTTAACAAACACGTAGTAAAATAGATAAAATCGGGTGATATGGGCTGGAAATAAGCCCTAAAAATATATTTAATGACAGCATTAAATGAACCTAGGGTGGTCCAAGGTCAAAGCCCATTTATGAGGCCCAAAACCCTGATTATGATAATAATTTCATAGCTATTAAATCAGCCAAATAAAAGACTCCGTTATTGACTCCAAAAGGAAACCAAATCATCTTTGGAATGACCTCCAAGACATACAATTTCAATGTTTATCCACCTTCCATCCGGAAGAATCTAGAATTGGGCCTAAGTTGTGGCTTGCCCACCAAGACACCTAATTCTACTCTGATTCTAGGGTTCTCAACACCTATATAAGGATCTGATTCCACACAAACAGAACTACGTTTTTTAGCTTGATTCTTGATAACTGCAAGATACGTAGGCATCTTGTGAGGACCTGAGTTAAGTCACGAAACACTTGATCAGCCATTAAAGCTCGAAGCTCTCCTTAACCCTAGCATTCAATACGCAATAAATACACCCTAGTTTTTATTCCACATCATTTGGCGCCGTCTGTGGGAAGCGGATATCAACCATGGTTACCACCCAGAGAACACCAACACTTTCTGAAACCATTACCAGCACCACCGCACCCCCGATTGGGGAACAAGTACCCGCGGGGACGGATTCCCAGACACTAACCACTCAACCTCAAGGAACCGAAACGCAAACTCATGGATCGTTACCCTTAGTGACGAATCCCACCACCCAAGGGACAAATCCCCTTCAGATGGTGGTCTCTCCTCTCGGAAGACAATCCGCTCCCCGCATCGCTCAGATCTCTACTACCTTGATCCCCGCAAGCACGAACCCGGTGTATTGCTTGCCCAACTATCCCCCGTATCAGGCCGGACCAAGTGGTCACGCCCTCCAAATACGCGAGCCATACAATCCACCTTACATCAGAGGTTTAGGACCCAATCAAGGCTAGCAATACCATGATTACTCAGGCCCGTATTCTGATGACTCATCCTCGAAGGAAGATAGGCATGAAGCCCCAAGGAGGCGACGTCCAAGCAAGGAGCCTATAGGGCAGGCTCGCCGAAGAATCCATGATGGACCCCCTCAGACAGTTGCCGAGAGAATCAAGGCACACGAAGCCGAGATCCTAAGGCTGAAGGACGACATGGCAAGAGAGCAAGCCAGGCAAAATCAGAATCGACCCCCTCCGGCTTCTAGGGAGATTCCCCTAATTGACTTGGAGAGGTCGTCAAGGAGACAAAGAACGGTAGACACCCCCAACGGGAAGATCAACAAGGGTTGAAACTCCCAGGGAAGACCCTAAGGATTTGATGCCGCTGGGAGACCCTGACGATCCCACACCCCCATTCACTGAGGAGGTGATGAATGTTCACGTTTCTAGGAAGTTTAAGATGCCCACTATAACACCCCCAGATCCGGGGTCCGGGATCCGGTGGTTACGGTTTCCAATTCTGTCCACAACAATTGAACTTTCCTTAACATAAAATAAATTACGTCTCTATAACCCAACACAACAATATAAAACACACCCGTTATAGTCCCAGAGATGAAATCAGAGTAACAATCAAATTTTTATTAATCACATTATGAGTTCTTACAATCCAAAAGAATTTCAATATAAATACATACTCTTTGCCATCCATTTACATAAGTCATACTAGACCATATTCTTGGTACTGAAAGAATAAATATACCCTACCAATAGCTTCTTCTTTAGCTCTGGTAGTCTCATCGTCCTCGCCCGCGTCGAGTGCGCCTTGTGCGAGTCATCTGGTCTAGCTGTTGTTGTGATATAATAATAAAGCAAGGGTGAGCAATAGCCCACCAACAATAATATATAACTGAACGATAATGTAACAGTTCAAAAGTATCTTTCAAACCATATGCCATGCATTTACGGAAAGGATGCCAGTATAATATGAACGATGAAGTTACCAGGTAACTGAAAGTATTTGTTTGAAGAAATATCTGCTACATCAAAGTAAGCGAGATATTCTTATTGTTATTAAGAAGAGGAACTTTCAAGAAAAGGGTTGCAATTCCAGTTATGACGCTATTCTAAATCTGCCAACAGTAATCATGTTGCAGGAAATAAATAAATTTGGATGATGAACCAATGATGGAGTATTCACCGCGCCCGCTGTTCCAATCTTGATGATCAGTCGAGATCGTACAGCTCAATTTAGATTTACTACCGGTAGAAGGAAGAACTGACGGCTTTACTTGTATACCGCCTTACTAGCTCTCCCCGGCCAACGGTTGGGCCAAAGGGGATGGACCGGCGCTACTCGGCCTCTTACACGACTCCTAGTTCAAATAGAATTCATGATTCTGAATGTAACGTTCGTCCCCCTTTCCTCAAGTATAATACTTGTTGATAAGACTCCACAAAGTAGTCGTATCTTGTTGGAAAGGAAAATTTACCAATAACTCCCAAGCTATTACTTGGTAACGGATATCAACTTGTTCCAGTAATCTTACCCCTCGAAAGATGAGAAGGTAAGCAACGACTTAATAAGTCAACAGCACCCGAGTTGCGGGTGAAGGGGATACTTTATGACCGGGAAGTCGACAAGATAAATAACATTTTCCAAGTAAGGTTCCCTTATTATTAAGGAGATAGACTCAAAGAAGAATGATGTCTGAGAACCTTTCTTGATATAAGATTAATAATAATATGACTCCGAGATATTTTCTGTAATAATCGAAGAAGATGAACCTTATCGAGATTATTCTAAGTATGGAATAAATATTCAGAGAATATTTAATGAGTTAAAATATTTAAAGAATATTTGGGAATATGAAAGAATATCTTTAATCGGAGTATTTCTCAAAATAATCCCTGAAGAAATATCAGGAGAATATTTATTGAATAAATAAATATTTAAATGAATATTCAAAACAATATTCATTAATTAATAAGACCTGAAAAGAATATTTAAGGTAATATTCATAATTAATTAGGAATTTAAATGAATATTCAAAAATAATATTCATTTAATGAATAATATCCTAAATGAATATCAAGTAATATTCATTTAGTAATCCAAGCCTTAAGGAATATTCGAGATAATATTCGATAATTAAATCAAGCTTCAGATGAATATTAAAATAATATTCATCAAGTATTTAATATCTTAAATGAATATTCAAAAGTAATATTTATTTAATAAAATAATATTCTAAAGGAATATCCAAATAATATTCATTTAATAGTCTCATCTTTAGAAGAATATTCGAAATAATAGTCGATAATCAATTCAACTCTGAATGAATATTGAGAAATACTATTCGATGAATAGTTACGTTCAAATAATTATTTGAAGTAAGGATCGTTAAAATAATTAGTCTCGAACGAATATTCAAATAATATCCGTCGCCCAAATAATAGAAAATATTTACTTAAATATTTTCCTCCGAGGTAATCTCGATATATCAAGGAATATTGACTCCCGGTCTATTTTTGATTAATAAGATGTATACGCCCTTCTATGAGGGTCTTACAATAACCGGCTTATAACTGATATATAACCATCTAGCTTATAAGCCAACAATAACATTCAGGGAACAAGTATATCAATTCAACTTGAAAGTAGGCATGCATGCAATGGCATATGTATATCAGCAATCATATATATATATATTTATTCAATCACAACAACAGCCTAAAAGAAGGGAATTGAAACTTGCCTGGTAGTCGAGTACGGTAAGGGGTAGTGGTAGCGGGTCCCGGTTCAGCTTGGTGATCTATAAATAGCCAAGGCATTCGGGATTAATCACTTAACATATTAAAAGTTAAGTTATACTTAAATCGAAACACGTTCTCGAGTTATCTCGTTATACCCCCTTTAGTGGATTACTTATTATCACTGATCCGACCCGACATTCGTTCGTTAATACGACATGTCACTGCATTTATACTTGGGACATACTTAAGTCATATGAGTTCTAAGGTTGATCGTTACGAACCAATATTATACTCCGAGTTTTATCGCCCGTTTTCTAAGTGTTTTACCGAAGTTATAAAAGAGTCGTCTTTTAGGGGTTCGTTCGCGTTTAACCTCGACTCGAACATTTTTAATAAATCGAAAAATGATCCTTTTGACATACGGTTTTCTTTCACACCTTCCTTTTTACCTCTAGTATTTATTTACCAAGATTCGCCATGACTTTACATAGTTTACGAGGGTTCAATTACAGTTACGAACTTTCGTTTACGGATTCGAACTACTTTTAGTAATTTGGTCATAAATCCTAAACCGTAAGTCCGTTTCACGTGATCTTTATATCAAAACGAAGCTTAGAACATTACCTATCCTATCATGGCAGATAAGGTCTCTGGACAGTAGGGGTTCGACATGTAAAATTGCATACAAAACATGGTATTGTAAAATCGGGCATTATAACGGCTGTAAATCGAATATCTACCAATTTCGAATCTTCCCATAAACATAGTATCCAACCCAAACATCATATACATGACTTATACACATGAACTGAGGCCAAGCAATGCCTTTCCGTTCATCTAGCTATTTACATCATTAATCCAAAATCCATACATAATCATGCTTATAATCTTAACATAACCATAACTAAGTTATAACTATCATAAACATGCTTAAATCTCAAACAAGGGTTAGGGTTTCAAGAGATTTATACCTTCCTTATATAGTGATATAGCCTTACTAAGCCTTTTATGGTCCTTAGGAGTGATTATGCTTGCTAGATTAACCATGGAAAATCAAGAAAACAAAGTTAGTACTTGATGAACACTATTCACCCTCCTCTTGTTTGATTTTTTTGAAAATGGAAAAGGATGAGTTTGAAGCTAAGATTTTGAGGAGATAAGTTTTATGAAATGTAAGACTCACCTTAATTATTTCAAGAGCAAACAATGGTGGGAAGGTGGAGTTTGGATTTGGAATTTATGTTGAGGCCGAATGGAATGGAAATGGGGGGGAGTGTTCTTGCTCTTTTCTTTGTATTGGTTGATTTTAATAATGTTTAAAGTGATTTTGTGAGATAATATCTCATCCAAGTGGTGCTAGTGGAGTGTGATGCATTGGATGAGGTAATTAGCATGGACAAGTGTTGTGTTTTCCATGGTTGAAAGCTTAACCAAGGGTTTTTGATTTCTAAGTACTAGTTATGCTCCAATTAATCTAGTTACTCTTGCCCACTTGGTTACTAGATATTTATACTAGTAGCTTGCACAAGACTCTTGCTTCCTCTGCTTGTTTCTGTGTCCGGTTATTACCCGTTTCGATTGATCGTTCGTGGGAATATTTCACGGATTTCTAATTAGGGTTTACCGGGAATCCTCTTTAATATTAATACTTTCATTCTCCATCTTTCATTCTAACTTTCCAATTTATATTCCTTAAATCCATTCGTTAAATACTTAAGGCTATCAGTGTCCAGGGAACTCTCGGAGAAAATAAAAGTGCGGTTTTCAGAATCCGACAGCTTTTACATACACTTATTTTCCCCCTGGATCACTAATACGAACTCGGAAATCCGTCCCGAATGCTTCTATATAGTGTCGTCTCATATTATTATATACTCCCACCAAAACACTATTCATTCTGTATTCTTTACTTGTTCTCTTAGGGTTGTATAATTGTCCGTATTCTCTTTCGATCGTTCCTTAACCTTTTTACGGAACTACTGGATTAATCGTTATCGATCTGGATGACATGAGAGTATTCTCTTGCTTGAAAGTGCCATATCTTGTTCCCTTAGAAGATAGATTATTCTTACCTATGTTGTTACCCTTTAGCATTCTTCAAGACATAGAAATAATAAAGTCGAATTCCATTCATTCTTTCCAAATATCAATTATTACATTGTAGCCATAACCACTCCTCAGTGGTTTCCTACCTTCATTCTTAAATCAAATATAATAACATCCCAAAATATCAAATCCTCAAAGTTAATATCTCAATTCTTGGATTATAATAATATTTAATCCACTGTCCGGTCAAATATTATACCGAAAAAGAATTTGGAATTTTTCTGAATTCCGATCGTCTTTGCATTCACTTATTTCCTCCGCGTATTACTAATATGACTTCGAAACATCCATATCACGTCCTGTACATAGGGTGGCTTGAAAAGTTTTCCAACTTACAAAATCACTATTCATCCACCAAATTACTATGCACGTACAGGAAACACTATGCACGTACGGGAAACACTATGCACGTACGGGAAATACTATGCACGTACTCATTTCCCTTCAAGGATCCATTAGCTCCTTCCTGGATGGTAGATTATTCTTATCTAGGTCCTCAACCATCGAATTACTCTATTCTGACAATATACCAATGCATCAGGATCATTGTCCCAAGCAATATCCATTCATTACAATCATTGTTCTTTGAAACCACCATTCATTAGAGCTGGTGACCTTGTTGTCGGAATCATTGTTCTTCATTTTATTATTACTTAATAAAAAGTTTTAATTATATCCAAAATTTGGGGGTCTTACAGTCTCCCCTCCTTAAAAGGATTCCGTCCCGGAATCAGGTAGGAAGCAAAGAGTCGTTTGCCTGTCGTTCCCTTTTTAGCTTCCCGGTCAATTCTTAGTCGTTCTACCCTTCCTCAGCACATCTTCTAGTGCTACAATCCATACTTTATCCTTTTTCCATCAACGTTGCTACTTTTCGTACAACTCACTATCCGGGTTATACTCTTACTCAGTCTTATCCTTATTGATACCTGCAGTAACATTGGTATCACTATCACCCCACGATTCGGAGGTAACCTCGCTCGTACTTTGCATTTCCTGATCGCTTTAATCTTCGCAATCTCGATCAATATAGAGAAGTGGAAAGATTTATTGAGAGATCACTATGATCAATTGAACATTTGTTATATTGCATAGTTAGTACAGAAGGGGGCCAGCCTTTAGTACTTGACAAGCAATTAAACAAGTCATGGCATTCCACTTAGACTTCTATCATATAGACAGATAGTCACGTAGCAGTACCTCCCCTCCTAAAAGGGTTGTTCTTCTCAATTCATAAAGAAGATGAATAAGAGAGAAGAAGAGAAAAGAGTTCTAAAGGATTATAGAAAGCTTTCATGGTTGTAGAATATCATACTCAGAATTTACCTCTGAACTATAGAGGTTTATCAAAGAAGAAATTAATCATAATTATATCCAATACTATTTGATCGCAATCTCACGTGTCAACATATCTTGCTGCTTTGTCCATTATTCTCTGGACCTGTACCCTGGTTCCACCTTAGCAACTTACTTTTGGAAAATCTTTGAACCTTTCAGGTTAAATCTTAGTTTCTCGCTTGACACCATTGTTACTGACATTCCATGTCACGCTACTAGCTTTTTCATATCTATAATATTAACACTATCAGGTTGTCATCCCGAGAATTCATCGGAAAACCCATTTTTTAATACATTCCTAACATTCCTTGCTTCCTATTTCGTAGTTGCTTTCCCCATCCTTTCTTTATCAATCACATCCTTCTTATTATCTGATTCTTATTTACTTCTGTTATTTACTTCCACCTTCATCTCTTTATTGAGACATCTTTTGCACTTGGCACCTCTTTATTGGTATCCCGTCACATTTACTCTATAATCATCATGTTATTTCAATTTAAACTTTCCGAAATGAATCTGGCCCGATTCCTTTAACTTAGATTCATATAATCTACTTCTGCCAACCTTGTTTCTCATCACTTGTTCTTTTCTATCCGTGGTTTTCCACAGATTGTCTTTCGTAAGTCAGACCAGGTCGCACACCTACCTGCTCACACTCTTATCATCTGTCGAACATCTGCATTTTACTGGCGTAGCCTGGCCACATGAAAACCCGTTATGACCGTGCTATAAGTTTTGGGGGTAAGGCTGGCTCGAATACCGCCGTCCGAACACTTTAAACTCTCAGGTGGCCCAATAAGTCTCGGGCTCAACCGCCCTTCCCTCCAAGTCTCATTAATTCTTTCCATGGGAATATCTTTAACATCATGAATCATCAACCTCATATTCTCTATCTTGTTTGCGCAGAAGTACACTAACATAAACTTGTTTGTCATTCATCAACATGCCATTTAGTTAATCAATGGCAGCACTTTCTTTACCTTTACATTGTCATCTATTTTCTTAGAAGAATCACCATCGCTTGTTGTTTACGTAGTGCATTAATAGCTAACCCTACGGGTTTCAATCCTTTAGGGAGACAAAGTAATCACTATTCCTTATCCATAAGGAACACTTCTTGAACTTGATGTAGATATTACATGAAGTAGATAAAATTGCAGAAGAGTTTCAAGCATCGCAGCTAGGTCCGGTTGATGAAACCATCACTCATGCATCTCCCATAAAATACTGGAAACTTAATGGTTTACTTCGTCAATATTTTATCATGGTCCTGGTTTGCCTCAAAACGGGACCTTCTAAGGTGTGTAGTTTGCTTAAGACAATATCGGAAATCGAATCTTTACTTAAACTATTATTACCTTCGATTCTTGCACAGTCATCAAAAGGAATGTAACTTCCTCCACTCCAATATGACCTTCAAGGTCTTTCCAAATATCATTTTGTTTCTTCGGTATGAACATTTATAATTAGACTGTCGGCCACCTCATTGGCCTTTCCTGATAATAATAATTTCTGGTAATCCTTGTTCTCTGGATATATTCCAATTCAAACATTTCTACCTCATTCCCATCATTGTTGGGTGAAAGCATTCTCCCTTAACCTCTGCTGATGGAGAAAAGTATATTTATCAGTCTTTCTCCATAAGTCATTGCTTCCACCTACCCGTGGGAACTTTATCACGTTTATTCCCAATCCTACTTAGGATACTTCTTTTCTTAGTTCTTTCCTTATCTTAGGATAATCTCAACCTTTATAGGTTCAATCCATACTTCCTCAGGGTTTCATACATGCCTCATCTGGCATTATTGTTACTATGTCATACATTCCTTACCAAACTTCCATTTTGAAGTTCGGAATATTACCCTTTTCCTTGTAAGGTTTCATAGGTCATCCTCATCCTTCCTCCTGTATTTTCTGGGTACAGGGTATATCAAAATGTCATTGATCAATACTCTAATAATTCTATCTATGTTCTTTCCAGAACTCTTTTTAATAATCCTTACCGGTCATTGTTGCCTTAGCAAGTCCAACTCATATCATCTGAAGTCATAATGTCGTTATTAGGGTTAATGCCACCCCTTGTGCATTCCCCAGGGTTTGTCTTAATTTATGGATATCTTATCCTTAATTCAACTGCCAAGGAATTCTTGCATCTTATAATTGGCAATCAGATCATGTATCCTTAATAAAGGTCTCTTTTCAATCATTCTCATTTGATAATCGATCGGTGGTTTAATGCCACCCTCTTCTTTCAGATAGTTGTCAGCCTATTTGGCCTTCCAAAAAGGCAACGTATGCCAATCTCTTCTCTTACCGAACTTGTTAATGGTAGCAAGGATGTTCTGGAAGATATTGGTCGAGTTCAACGTGAATCTCTTAGTGCTTATCGTTCTTCGCAAAGGTACTTGCCTCAGACAAAATTCCTACAGCATACTGTTCAATTTCTGACCTTTTCTATACCCTCTTCATATACCTTCATTGTTTACTTTCCTCCGTCATAATATATTCATGGTATTCATGATACCCTAACATCATACATCTCAAGTCACTATACTTCCATTTTACTCGAAATCTTGGACAACCATATACACATGAGTCACCTTAGTACGGGTAACCCCATCCCAAAAAGGTCTAGTGAATTCCCAATCAAAACATGGGTTGCTCGGCAGAAGATTCAAACGATCTCATTAATGTTTCCTTTATATCAGAAGCCCTTGCAGTCGGTGCTTTCTTAGAAGCAACCCTGCTTTGTCTTTTCATTGCTGGTCTAGTCACTTTATAGTCCGTTGTGACTTGGCCTCAACTGGCCACACATAAAAATATATGATTTTAGGGGTTGGCTAATAGCATTACTTTTCTAGCAATTGCCGGCATAGTGCCTTCTTCTTTGATACCTTTCTACCTTTCCAAAACTTTACTCCATATAAGTCTTAATCGACTACTCGGCACCGTCTCCGGTCACCTTTCCTCCACTTTTATCTTTTCACTATTCTTATCAATCCTGCGTGCCACACAAGCTTACCATTCCTGGCATAACAGCCTTTTCATTTAAGTCAATCCTGGAATTTCTCAGTCCGGCTGGTTTCTTACTTACATTTCCTATTTTCGTCCAATCTCACTTCATCATTTTATCACTACCGTCGATTGTAATGCTCAGGGTCCGTTTACTAACCCATTTTACAGCATCCTTACCCAAATCACAGGGTTTACTCCAATTTTTACTCTCTTCCATGACATTCTCTGATAATCAGAAAGACAAGGTTTGCCAAAATTCACCGAATTCCTTTCCAGACTCAGGGAAATTTTGATCAATCTACCCACCTACTGGTAACATTAAGGAGACCAGTTTCGAAACCTGAAGAATAGTTCTATGAACCTCCAAGCAGGTGGAATCATAAGCAGTCATAGTTAACGAAATAATCATCATCGGATTTGAAGTTTACCCGCTGGAGAGGAATCAATTATATCCATTCAAAGAGAAGAAGGAATTTAATATTCCTCTAAATCACATGCATCTAACGTTTCTGGTTCATCATTTAACTGAGTTGAATTAACTCTATACTCAGTCTCTGGCAGTAGTCTCATTACGAGTTCATCTTGACTCACTGGTCTTATCTTCCGGTAGGTTCTGAGATCATTGTCTTGCTTACTACTTCCTTATATAACTTTACCCAATCATGCTATCACTTCCCGATGTCTTTACTTTCTAAATGATTCCTTCATAAAATGAACATTTTCCTTAATAAAACCACCTTATTAACCTCAATTTGGTTCCATAATTTACAACCTACGACACTTGCCTTCTCATGGCGAATTATTACTGACCATATTCATACTAATTCATTTATCAAATGATATGGCACTTACTGCCTCCTTCTCAACTATTCCTAGGGACTCTGTTCCTCGCCCTAAATCGATGTCTTTGATAATCATACATCCCTCTAGCTCATTCTTTGTTAAGATGAAAATCTCTAAGGATTCTCATCTATTTCCGTATAAGATCTCAAGTAATTCTTCCAATCCTTCTTTCTTGCTGGTACTACATCTAGTAGTCCGGCTATGAATTCAACATGCATCTTCAGATCTCTTAATAATATTTCGGTTCTTTATACTCACTTTTCTGAGCACCATATCTTAATCATCACAGTCATTCTGGCTGCGACCCTCATTACCCATGGGTAAGCTCCTTATCCTAACAGGATTTTCCTTATCTGCTGGAACCTCTTCCGGGTCTCAAGTAGGGTACTCCATTGAATTACCCGCTGATCTTCAGCATATAAAGCATCATCGCGCTGTTGCTCGTATGCCTCAAGGTCAGTCGCCTTACTCGTTGATACGATATCGAGCTAAGTTACTATCATTATACTTACGAGTTCCCATAAGGGTTTTATATGTCATCACTACATTAAGTAGTCCGACTATGAACTTGGCAAGAGTTCTTATTATCTTATTGAATTTATTGTTTTAACGTCACCTCATCTCTGGGGTTTATAACGTACGCTCTGATACCACTTCTGTAACACCCCCAGATCCGGGGTCCGGGATCCGGTGGTTACGGTTTCCAATTCTGTCCACAACAATTGAACTTTCCTTAACATAAAATAAATTACGTCTCTATAACCCAACACAACAATATAAAACACACCCGTTATAGTCCCAGAGATGAAATCAGAGTAACAATCAAATTTTTATTAATCACATTATGAGTTCTTACAATGCAAAAGAATTTCAATATAAATACATACTCTTTGCCATCCATTTACATAAGTCATACTAGACCATATTCTTGGTACTGAAAGAATAAATATACCCTACCAATAGCTTCTTCTTTAGCTCTGGTAGTCTCATCGTCCTCGCCCGCGTCGAGTGCGCCTTGTGCGAGTAATCTGGTCTAGCTGTTGTTGTGATATAATAATAAAGCAAGGGTGAGCAATAGCCCACCAACAATAATATATAACTGAACGATAATGTAACAGTTCAAAAGTATCTTTCAAACCATATGCCATGCATTTACGGAAATGATGCCAGTATAATATGAACGATGAAGTTACCAGGTAACTGAAAGTATTTGTTTGAAGAAATATCTGCTACATCAAAGTAAGCGAGATATTCTTATTGTTATTAAGAAGAGGAACTTTCAAGAAAAGGGTTGCAATTCCAGTTATGACGCTATTCCAACTCTGCCAACAGTAATCATGTTGCAGGAAATAAATAAATTTGGATGATGAACCAATGATGGAGTATTCACCGCGCCCGCTGTTCCAATCTTGATGATCAGTCGAGATCGTACAGCTCAATTTAGATTTACTACCGGTAGAAGGAAGAACTGACGGCTTTACTTGTATACCGCCTTACTAGCTCTCCCCGGCCAACGGTTGGGCCAAAGGGGATGGACCGGCGCTACTCGGCCTCTTACACGACTCCTAGTTCAAATAGAATTCATGATTCTGAATGTAACGTTCGTCCCCCTTTCCCCAAGTATAATACTTGTTGATAAGACTCCACAAAGGAGTCGTATCTTGTTGGAAAGGAAAATTTACCAATAACTCCCAAGCTATTACTTGGTAACGGATATCAACTTGTTCCAGTAATCTTACCCCTCGAAAGATGAGAAGGTAAGCAACGACTTAATAAGTCAACAGCACCCGAGTTGCGGGTGAAGGGAATACTTTATGACCGGGAAGTCGACAAGATAAATAACATTTTCCAAGTAAGGTTCCCTTATTATTAAGGAGATAGACTCAAAGAAGAATGATGTCTGAGAACCTTTCTTGATATAAGATTAATAATAATATGACTCCGAGATATTTTCTGTAATAATCGAAGAAGATGAACCTTATCGAGATTATTCTAAGTATGGAATAAATATTCAGAGAATATTTAATGAGTTAAAATATTTAAAGAATATTTGGGAATATGAAAGAATATCTTTAATCGGAGTATTTCTCAAAATAATCCCTGAAGAAATATCAGGAGAATATTTATTGAATAAATAAATATTTAAATGAATATTCAAAACAATATTCATTAATTAATAAGACCTGAAAAGAATATTTAAGGTAATATTCATAATTAATTAGGAATTTAAATGAATATTCAAAAATAATATTCATTTAATGAATAATATCCTAAATGAATATCAAGTAATATTCATTTAGTAATCCAAGCCTTAAGGAATATTCGAGATAATATTCGATAATTAAATCAAGCTTCAGATGAATATTAAAATAATATTCATCAAGTATTTAATATCTTAAATGAATATTCAAAAGTAATATTTATTTAATAAAATAATATTCTAAAGGAATATCCAAATAATATTCATTTAATAGTCTCATCTTTAGAAGAATATTCGAAATAATAGTCGATAATCAATTCAACTCTGAATGAATATTGAGAAATACTATTCGATGAATAGTTACGTTCAAATAATTATTTGAAGTAAGGATCGTTAAAATAATTAGTCTCGAACGAATATTCAAATAATATCCGTCGCCCAAATAATAGAAAATATTTACTTAAATATTTTCCTCCGAGGTAATCTCGATATATCAAGGAATATTGACTCCCGGTCTATTTTTGATTAATAAGATGTATACGCCCTTCTATGAGGGTCTTACAATAACCGGCTTATAACTGATATATAACCATCTAGCTTATAAGCCAACAATAACATTCAGGGAACAAGTATATCAATTCAACTTGAAAGTAGGCATGCATGCAATGGCATATGTATATCAGCAATCATATATATATATATTTATTCAATCACAACAACAGCCTAAAAGAAGGGAATTGAAACTTGCCTGGTAGTCGAGTACGGTAAGGGGTAGTGGTAGCGGGTCCCGGTTCAGCTTGGTGATCTATAAATAGCCAAGGCATTCGGGATTAATCACTTAACATATTAAAAGTTAAGTTATACTTAAATCGAAACACGTTCTCGAGTTATCTCGTTATACCCCCTTTAGTTGATTACTTATTATCACTGATCCGACCCGACATTCGTTCGTTAATACGACATGTCACTGCATTTATACGTGGGACATACTTAAGTCATATGAGTTCTAAGGTTGATCGTTACGAACCAATATTATACTCCGAGTTTTATCGCCCGTTTTCTAAGTGTTTTACCGAAGTTATAAAAGAGTCGTCTTTTAGGGGTTCGTTCGCGTTTAACCTCGACTCGAACATTTTTAATAAATCGAAAAATGATCCTTTTGACATACGGTTTTCTTTCACACCTTCCTTTTTACCTCTAGTATTTATTTACCAAGATTCGCCATGACTTTACATAGTTTACGAGGGTTCAATTACAGTTATGAACTTTCGTTTACGGATTCGAACTACTTTTAGTAATTTGGTCATAAATCCTAAACCGTAAGTCCGTTTCACGTGATCTTTATATCAAAACGAAGCTTAGAACATTACCTATCCTATCATGGCAGATAAGGTCTCTGGACAGTAGGGGTTCGACATGTAAAAGTGCATACAAAACATGGTATTGTAAAATCGGGCATTATAACGGTTGTAAATCGAATATCTACCAATTTCGAATCTTCCCATAAACATAGTATCCAACCCAAACATCATATACATGACTTATACACATGAACTGAGGCCAAGCAATGCCTTTCCGTTCATCTAGCTATTTACATCATTAATCCAAAATCCATACATAATCATGCTTATAATCTTAACATAACCATAACTAAGTTATAACTATCATAAACATGCTTAAATCTCAAACAAGGGTTAGGGTTTCAAGAGCTTTACACCTTCCTTATATAGTGATATAGCCTTACTAAGCCTTGTATGGTCCTTAGGAGTGATTATGCTTGCTAGATTAACCATGGAAAATCAAGAAAACAAAGTTAGTACTTGATGAACACTATTCACCCTCCTCTTGTTTGATTTTTTTGAAAATGGAAAAGGATGAGTTTGAAGCTAAGATTTTGAGGAGATAAGTTTTATGAAATGTAAGACTCACCTTAATTATTTCAAGAGCAAACAATGGTGGGAAGGTGGAGTTTGGATTTGGAATTTATGTTGAGGCCGAATGGAATGGAAATGGGGGGGGGGAGTGTTCTTGCTCTTTTCTTTGTATTGGTTGATTGTAATAATGTTTAAAGTGATTTTGTGAGATAATATCTCATCCAAGTGGTGCTAGTGGAGTGTGATGCATTGGATGAGGTAATTAGCATGGACAAGTGTTGTGTTTTCCATGGTTGAAAGCTTAACCAAGGGTTTTTGATTTCTAAGTACTAGTTATGCTCCAATTAATCTAGTTACTCTTGCCCACTTGGTTACTAGATATTTATACTAGTAGCTTGCACAAGACTCTTGCTTCCTCTGCTTGTTTCTGTGTCCGGTTATTACCCGTTTCGATTGATCGTTCGTGGGAATATTTCACGGATTTCTAATTAGGGTTTACCGGGAATCCTCTTTAATATTAATACTTTCATTCTCCATCTTTCATTCTAACTTTCCAATTTATATTCCTTAAATCCATTCGTTAAATACTTAAGGCTATCAGTGTCCAGGGAACTCTCAGAGAAAATAAAAGTGCGGTTTTCAGAATCCGACAGCTTTTACATACACTTATTTTCCCCCTGGATCACTAATACGAACTCGGAAATCCGTCCCGAATGCTTCTATATAGTGTCGTCTCATATTATTATATACTCCCACCAAAACACTATTCATTCTGTATTCTTTACTTGTTCTCTTAGGGTTGTAAAATTGTCCGTATTCTCTTTCGATCGTTCCTTAACCTTTTTACGGAACTACTGGATTAATCGTTATCGATCTGGATGACATGAGAGTATTCTCTTGCTTGAAAGTGCTATATCTTGTTCCCTTAGAAGATAGATTATTCTTACCTATGTTGTTACCCTTTAGCATTCTTCAAGACATAGAAATAATAAAGTCGAATTCCATTCATTCTTTCCAAATATCAATTATTACATTGTAGCCATAACCACACCTCAGTGGTTTCCTACCTTCATTCTTAAATCAAATATAATAACATCCCAAAATATCAAATCCTCAAAGTTAATATCTCAATTCTTGGATTATAATAATATTTAATCCACTGTCCGGTCAAATATTATACCGAAAAAGAATTTGGAATTTCTGAATTCCGATCGTCTCTGCATTCACTTATTTCCTCCGCGTATTACTAATATGACTTCGAAACATCCATATCACGTCCTGTACATAGGGTGGCGTGAAAAGTTTTCCAACTTACAAAATCACTATTCATCCACCAAATTACTATGCACGTACAGGAAACACTATGCACGTACGGGAAACACTATGCACGTACGGGAAATACTATGCACGTACTCATTTCCCTTCAAGGATCCATTAGCTCCTTCCTGGATGGTAGATTATTCTTATCTAGGTCCTCAACCATCGAATTACTCTATTCTGACAATATACCAATGCATCAGGATCATTTTCCCAAGCAATATCCATTCATTACAATCATTGTTCTTTGAAACCACCATTCATTAGAGCTGGTGACCTTGTTGTCGGAATCATTGTTCTTCATTTTATCATTACTTAATAAAAAGTTTTAATTATATCCAAAATTTGGGGGTCTTACACCCACTATTAAGGCTTATGATGGAACGGGCGATCCCGCCAATCATGTTAGGACATTTTCAAACGCGTTGTTGCTGCAGCTGGCTAGTGACGCTCTCAAATGTAGGGAGACCCTGACAATCCCACACCCCCATTCACTGAGGAGGTGATGAATGCTCACGTTTCTAGGAAGTTTAAGATGCCCACTATTAAGGCTTATGATGGAACGGGCGATCCCGCCAATCATGTTAGGACATTTTCAAACGCGTTGTTGCTGCAGCTGGCTAGTGACGCTCTCAAATGTAGGGCGTTCCCTCAAACCCTGTCGGGCATGGCACAACGTTGGTATAGCCATCTCCCCCCGAATTCAATTGGCTCTTTTAAGGAGCTGAGTGCCGCTTTTGTCAGCCAATTCATTAGTGGAAGAGTTCATGAGAAAAGTTCTGCATCTCTTATGTACGTGGTGCAAGGAAAGAATGAAAATCTGAGAGATTACCTCAAGCGATTCACCAAAGAGACATTGAATATTACAGACTTGGAGAATAAAGTGGCCATGATAGCCCTGGAGCATGGAACCACTGATATCTTCTTTAAGAGGTCGATGGCAAAACATCCCCCTGAGAACATGGCTGAGCTCCAACGAAGGTTTGATAAATATATTAAAGCTGAGGATAGTCTAAAGAAGGAGTTAGGAACGGGAAACACCGTGAGCGGTGACAATTCTAAGAAGCGGAAGCCGGAACAAGAATATGATGAGAGATAAACACCAGCGTATGGGCAGAGATTCTGATTCAGCTCCTAAAAATGGGAGTCCGGGGCAAAGGTTTACGGAGTATGCAAGGTTGAATGCCCCAAGAAGCCAAATCCTGATGGAGATAGAAAAGGACAGGGAAGTGAGATGGCCGAAGCCACTAAGGACTAATCCTGAGAAAAGAAACAAGAATCAGTACTGCCATTTCCACAAAGATGTGGGACACAATACCGACGATTGTAGACAATTGAAAGATGAGATTGAGTTCTTGATCCGTAGGGGAAAATTGAATAAATTCTGCAAAGATGGGGATCGAGGAAACCCAAGGCGGGATTATGATAGGAAATATGAGGATCATAACCGCAAGCCCCGGGGGCCGGTGATAAACATGATCTTTGGTGGCCCAACAGTGGCCGGGACAAGCAGAAATTCCAGAAAGGCTTATGCACGAGAGGTGATGCACATCGTAGGGGAAGCACCGAAACGTGCAAAGACGGAAGTCTCAATTGGATTCGATGATTCGGACCTCGAAGGGGTGAAGTTTCCCCATGATGACCCACTGGTTATCTCACCTGTGATAGGCAATTCCCAAGTGAAGAGAGTCTTGATTGACAATGGGGCATCAGTGGACATTCTTTTCCATGATGCCTTCTTGAAGATGGGATATACTGAGTCTCAGTTGACACCATCAAACATGCCCATATATGGGTTCAACGGAGTAGAGTCGAAAGTTGAGGGGACAATTCAGCTACCCATGACTATAGGGCAAGAGCCACGGGAGACTACTCAGATGTTAAATTTCTTGGTTATCAAAGCCACGTCCACGTACAATGCTATCCTAGGTAGGACGGGACTTCATACTTTTAAGGCAGTTGCCTCTACCTATCATTTAAAGGTTAAGTTCCCAACCAGAAATGGAGTAGGGGAAGAGAAAGGAGATCAAAAGATGGCAAGGAGTTGTTATGTGGCCGCACTGAGGCCGGATGGAGTCGGGGGCAGGTCCTTCCGATTGAGGATATGGATGTTCGAGAGGATGAAGAGTGGAGAGGGAAACCAGCAGAGGACTTGGTTCCCATACCTTTAGAGTTGGGAGATTCTGAGAAGGTTACTTATATCGGGGCATATCTGAAAGACCCTTTGAAAAGTAAATTGATCACCTTCTTGCAAGAAAATAGTGACATCTTTGCATGGACAACAACTGATATGCCAGGGATAGATCCCCAATTGATAACACACAACTTGAATGTGGATCCAGACCGGAAGGCGGTGAAACAAAAGAAGAGGAATTTTGCACCTGAGAGGCAAGAAGCCATAAAATAGGAAGTTGACAAACTCCTAGAGGCAGGATTCATTGAGGAAATTTAGTTCCCGAAATGGTTGGCCAATCTAGCAATGGTCAAGAAGGCTAATGGAAAGTGGAGGATGTGTATAGACTTCACTGATCTGAATGTTGCATGCTCAAAGGACTGTTTTCCCTTGCCAAGGATCGATATGTTGATAGATGCCACGGATGGGCATGAGATGTTGAGTTTCATGGATGGATTTAGTGGCTACAATCTAATCAAGATGCATAAGGATGATATTCCTAAGGTATCATTCATCACTGACTTTGGTGTGTATTGTTACCTGGTCATGGCTTTTGGACTGAAAAATGTAGGAGCTACCTATCAGAGGTTGGTAAACAAGATTTTTGCTCATCTCATTGGAAAGACGATGGAAGTTTACGTCGATGACATGTTGGTTAAGAGCCTACACAAGGCAGATCACATTGAACACCTACGAGAGGCATTTGAAGTGTTAAGACATCACAAGATGATGTTGAACCCCGCCAAGTGCGCTTTTGGTGTTGGGTCAGGGAAGTTCTTGGGTCTTATGGTCTCGAAACGAGGTATCGAGGCTAACCCCGACAAGATTAAAGCTATCTTAGATATGGAACCACCACGTTCCATAAGGGACGTACAGAAACTGACTGGGAGGATTGCTACATTGGGGAGGTTCGTCTCTAAATCCGGAGATAAGTGTTTGTCGTTCTTCAAAACACTAAAGAAAGTAAAAAACTTTGAATGGACAGAAGAAAGCCAAGAGGCCTTTGAACAGGTGAAGAAGTGTATGGCTGAAGCCCCGCTGTTGGCCAAGCCAAGTGTGGGAGAAATCCTCTATCTTTACTTGGCAATTTCGGATCAAGCTGTGAGCGCAGTAATGGTAAAGGATGAAGACAAGGTTCAGAAACCCGTATATTATGTTAGTAAAGTTTTACATGGAGCGGAGTTGAACTACTCCACTACTGAGAAGTTTATCTTAGCATTGGTAACTGCCTCTAGGAAATTACGACCCTATTTTCAGGCACACAAAATCGAGGTCCTTACAGGACAGCCACTGAGGAATATTTTGCACAGCCCTAAAGCCAGTGATAGGCTCATCAAGTGGGCAATCGAGTTGGGAGAATTCGATATTAAGTATAAGCCAAGGACGGCCATCAAAGCTCAAGCACTCGCTGACTTCGTGGTTGAATGCACCATTGACAACCAAGAAGTCGGGGGGCAGGAGATACCTCAGGAAGGCAATAAGGAGGACAAGGAACCCGTGATTGAGGAAAAAGAATTTTGGGTGAATAAGGAGGACAAGGAATGTAAGAACCCGGATTTTTGTACTATTGTAAAATGATTTGAATGAATAGTAATTTCATTACTTAAAGGAAATGATTCCAAACGCCACTTAGGTATGGTGAATATTTAAGATTCGAGTTCATATTATGATTTCTTAAGTGAAATAAGTGTATGTAAATGTCGCCGGAATTCGAAGAATCCTACTTCTCTAACGACCTACGTTTCATAAGGTATCGATAAATAAGAGTACTATGACAAGCCCAAGAGTTATATAATTTGAAAAAGACCATGCAACCAAAGTACTAGGATAAAGAAATTATAATGTTGAACCAAAAACATTTTAAGGATTATTGAAGATTAGCATGGAAATTAAGGAATAAATATTGTACCGGGAATACGCGAGAATAGTATGATGTAGAGTAAATAAATTAAATACATATATGCATACAATGAATTATAGTATTAAGTGGTGTATTATACCATTAGTTAGTGGAAAGAATACAAGGAAGCTAATTGGCAATCAAGGAAGTCAACTTTGTAATTAAGGAGACAAGGTCCATTACCATTAGCAAAAGTGATTCACTATAATTATTATGTTAGGGGTAATTAATTTATTTGCTAAATGACCAGCTAAGTTATGATAGAAGGCATTACAACCATTTCAAACAAGTAGTAGCCAAGATTGAAGTAAGCAAAACTCCAAGAACTCTCCATTTCGGCCAAACAGACAGCAGCCCAGTAAAACAGCCATATCTCCCTCATTTCTCAATGAAATTTTGTGTTCTTTAGCTTGTTGGAAAGGTATTGAGATACTCTACAACTCTTATTCAGAAGCCTCATTCAGATAAGTAAGGTAAGATCCTCGTTTTTCCAGTTCTTTCAAGAGAGGTCATGCTGACTCCGAAAATTTTAAACTTGGTTGTTTAGGTCTTGAAGGTTAAAGGTTGTTAAAGCTATCTAAGGTCTTTTTACAGAAAGTCAAGCTTGGTTAAGGTTGTTAAGACTCCAAGGAAGGTAAAACACTCACACCCACCTTAAACTTCATGAGTAATAAGTGATTTGAAAGGTTGATGCAAGTATGTACATGTTTAAGGGGATTGTGATGTTTTAAGCTTTATAAGTATGGGTAAAGTTTTGGATAGTGATAAATGGATGTTACCACTGGTCTTATAGACCCTTGATGATATTTATATGATCTTGATGGTGTGTGGTTGCTTTAAGTGGTTTAATGGAATTTATGGAATTTAGAAATGATCGATTATAGTCGTTATAATGTCAAATTCCCATTAGACCTCTAGGACAGAAACTCACGAATGGTTAAAACATGATTTCTGGACAAAACTGCTTAAGAACTTGAAGATCTGACCTTGTAGTGTATTTGAGAATTTGAATCGACTTAAAAAGATTTACGGTTTTTGAGTTATGCTCGTTTTAGTGAAACCGGTAAAAAACGGACGAATCGTAAAATGGACTGACTTTGAAAAGCCAAACGAGCCCTTTAAAAATGGTCTGTGATTATGAAAATTTTATGAGGAGTAACCTGGTCAGTACTTAAGATCCCATATAAATTTGGAGTAGAAATACGAAATTTTCAATTTTATAGAAATGTTAAGTCAAGCATGCGCATGAGAAACCACTACAGAAAGAAGCTATTTTTAGAGCAACAATTGAGCTATCAAAAAGATGTTCTTAATTATGAAATTTGGATAAAAAAAAACTCCTCTGGATAGTTAAGAAGAAGTGAGAAAAAGAATTTCATAAAAAAATTTATTTTTCGATTTTATAGAATTTTTCGAATCAAAGTTGCGCAAGTGAAAGACCCTTTTAGGGGACGAATTAAGACGAACTTTAGTTTCGTTAAAAATGACCTTTAACGAAAGTCGTTACGAAACCAATAATTATCAAAAGTGGTTAAAGGATATCATGAACTTATAATAATCCAAATGTGTAGTAAGGATGTATCGTTACGAAGTTGTGTCTTTATGTGAATAGTTGATTCGACGGGATCGTTTAGTGAACTAACCGAACCTTATTGGTTATTATAGATCATCACATTAGAGACATAGCCCAAAATATTTCGACATTATCAGGCAATTTTTCAAAACTTGTACTTCAAGTATTTTCAAACTGTTGTTGTTGTGGTATAACTGTTATGAACTGTTTTAAAATTATTTTTGCGAATCAGCATGAAATATATGGTTTATTTATGTTGATTTATAAACCTGTTTAGTAAGTACGTATGCATGAATACATATATACATGTATGCGATGATGTGTTAAAAGTTCCAAGTAGGGTACGATAATACCCTTTCTTAGTAGGGGAGTCGGAGATATTTCGTCCGGATAAGGACATAAAAACCCGGAAGTCACCGGAGATGTTAAATGACGTATATTTTGTTTTAAAAATGTTCCAATAGTTATAAATTGGATATTTCCGGGTTAAAAATCCTTTTAATGATGTTAATAAATATTATTTGAATATTTATCAATAAGTTGAATATTATTCCCATTTGAGAATAATTATGACTGATTTTTATTTAATAAATATTATTTAAATATTTATTGAATATTCCAAGCTGATTATTGATTTAATAAATATTATTTTGAATATTGATTAAATATTCCAGGATGATTTAAAAATCGTATTATTTATTTTAAGTTATTTAGAACTTAAAAAAATTATTTTAAATATTTTATGATCGTTGGAAAATTATTTAAAAATAGTACGGGTTCCCATTTCTTCACTAGTATAGCTTCATTCATAAAACGTATCACTATCTCGCTCAAACTCATTAAAATTCGGGAACCCAAGGTTTTGGGAGCTAGTATTAATTATTTTCTCCCTTCGCTACCAATAAGAAATGCACCCTACCTAGTAAGGAGGGGCTCAGGTTTGACTAAACACTCAAAAACTCCGACCAACTCCCAAATTATGTTTGATGATGCGATTCTTAGTAATCAAAATCCGTTGACTAAAGTCAACCCACACATCAGAGTTACTTCCTCAATTACTCATGGAAGTAAAGTTAGTAATGATTATCAAACCAGTTGTCAAGCTTTGTGCTTGGGGGAAACTGAATTAAATTTTGTTCCTACGATGCATAGAATTCTCTAAGGGATTAGAGGAAGAGGGGACATCGCCTTCGGGCGTAGTCCAAATATTAAGGCCCATATGTGGTCAGGGTACGACTCGATAAGGGAACATCGTCCTTCTACTAGTAGAGAAGCAGAGGCACGATATATTGGCTGATCACCAGATATCGTAGAAGAGGCTCCAGCATAATCCCATTCTTCCAATTGGAATTGTACTGCAACACTGTAATGAAAGCCTAGGTGCTCAATTACCGATAGTGTTGACAGAATGATGAATTATTTAAAGTACCTCAGAAATTCCTTGCTATATTTCTGGATAAAGAATGAAAAATGTTTAATGATGGTACAATATCAGTATACAATATGTCATATGGTTTATGTTAATAAAAGTACTTTGAAAACTATTATTATAGGGCTGAGTTGTATTGCTCACTCTTGCTTTTCTTTCACATATACCACCACACAACAACAGATACTTATGGCAAGAACAAGGCAGACCCTCCGCAAAAGCGTGTTAACCGGTCAGCAACTTAGGAGACTGTTTACGAGGCAGGTGCCAGGGCAACACCCAGTAGCATTACCACAGGTGAGCAGACTAAGTTGGATAGGTTTACAGCTTAGGTTGGTTAGATTTATTTACAAGCATGAGTTGTGTAAGTTTCTGAAAACCAAACCTCTTTTTTGACGCAAGTGCCACCTTAGATGGTAATCCCTTTTTAAGTTGAACTTTTGAGATTATGACAATTTGGGTTTGTAATAACTATTTCAAGATGGTTGTAATAACTTAGTAACATTTTAATTTCGTCTCTGAGCCTATAATCTGTAAATGTTGTGTTTGATTGAGGGGTCACAACATACTAAAATGAAGATTAAGAATAATGAATATTAAAATGGGAATTAAGGATAGAGTGACAGCCTGGATCTCCGACCCCGGATCTAGGGGTGTTACAAGGAACCCGTGATTGAGGAAAAAGAATTTTGGGTGCTCTATTTTGATGGGGCATCAAAAACAAAAACAAGTGGTGCAGGTCTTCTCCTGAAAAGTCCCGATGGATTTATGATTGAATACGCCCTAAAGTTGGACTTCCCAACAACCAATAATGAGGCAGAGTATGAAGCTTTGATAGCTGGACTTAGTTTGGCAGGGGCACTAAGGGTCAAAAATCTTAAAGTTTGTGGAGATTCAAGGCTAGTTGTGGCCCAGGTCAATGGAGAGTTTGAGGTAAGGGATGAAACCATGGCCAAGTACTTAAGGCTTGTGAAGGCAGTAATGACTCAATTCGATGAGTGCTACATTGAGCACATTCCGAAGGAGGAAAACATCAAGGCCGATGCCTTATCTAAGTTTCCCTCCTTCGAGATAGAGAATTATTCTAGAAGTGTCTACTTCCAAGTTTTGAGAACCCCTACTATCGATGCAAAGTTGGTTGCCCCTATCGGGGTAAGGGAATGTTGGATAGATCCCATAAAAGCATACCTTGAGACCGGTTGGCTCCCGACCAATGCCATGGAGGCACGAAAATTATCCGTGAGGGTTGAGGTATGCTTTGATTGAAGGGATACTCTACAAGAAGTCTTTTCTGATTCCATAACTAAAGTGTTTGAGGCCCGAAGAGGCCAGATCAGCTATTGAGGAGGTTCATGATGGAATTTGTGGACAACACTTGGGGGGTAGGGCCCTAGCTCACAAGATAGTCAGACTCGGGTTCTATTGGCCTGAGATGATGGCTGATGCCAAGGAGTACGTGAAAAGGTGTGATAGGTGCTAGAAACATGCACCAGTGGTTAGGCAGCCACCTGAGATGTTGACATCCATCAGCTCCCCATTCCTTTTTCTATGTGGGGGATGGATATACTTGGGCCCTTTTCGATGGCCACTGCTCAAAGGAAGTTCTTGGTTGTAGCTATTGATTACTTCACGAAGTGGATTTAGGCCAAACCTTTGGCTAAAATTACAACCAAGAAAGTCATGCAGTTCTTCTGGGAGAATGTCATGTGCAGGTATGGAATACCACGAATCCTCGTTACGGATAATGGGTTACAATTTAACAACAAAGAATTCAGGGACTATTGTGATGAGAATGGGATCGAGCTTCGGTTTACCTCAGTTGCCCACCCTCAAGCTAACGGGCAAGCTGAGGTTGCTAATCGAATAATCCTTGATGGACTTAAGAAAAGGGTGGAACGCTCTAGGAACACTTGGGTGGATGAGTTACTACCCATACTCTGGGCATACCGCACCACATGTAAGGTGACTACTGGATCAACTCGATTCATGTTAGCCTACGGAGCTGAAGCCGTGGTACCCATGGAGATTATGCATGCTTCTCCACGAATGGAAGCTTTCGAGCCGGACACAAATGAAGAGGGATTGAGGTTGGCCCTTGACTTGATAGATGAGGTAAGGGATGAAGCTCATGCCAGGAATGTTGAACATCAGAAGAGAGCTTCCTTCTACTATAACTTAAGGGTGAAAGAGAGGTTCTTCCGTTAGGGGGACCTAGTGCTTAGAAAGATTTAAGCATCCGGAGTTGGACAGAAGGGAAAGCTGGCCCCGAATTGGGAAGGTCCGTATCGAGTCAAGGGAATACTGGGACGTGGATCGTACAAGTTTGAGACTTTGGAAGGAAGTGATGTGCCTCGCACTTGGCATGCATCAAACCTCAAGGTCTACTATGTTTGATTATCCTGATTATGACATAGCTAAAGTTATTAGGAGACTATAAATAAGGTCGACGAAACCATTTCAGAGTTTTCAAACTCCGAGTAGGAAGTAGAGTACTTATGTAAGGGCTGGACCCGTTCAAGAATTTTGATTTTCAGTATTCTTTGTGTTTATATTTATGTCTACTATGTACCTATGCATGATTAAATTGTAAGCCTGTAAAGGCCAAGTATAAAAGGAAAAATTACTAAATATAAAGAAAAACTCGAAAATGCATAAATAAGCCCGAAGGCTATAAGTTATAAGTTACAAAACAAGAATGATGAAATCATAAAAACATATGCCACGCAGGGCCAAACGAAAATAATCTAAGTCCCAGGAGCTTGGGATGAAGCAGACTCCTCTACGTCTCCCTGGACTTTTGAACCACCTGCGGAGCGAGAAGGGGAAGTCTTAGTAGTATCAGAGTCCCTCCAAAGGGGAGAAACCTCAGGATCTAGTATCCTAGTCCCATCCTCAATAGTCTCATCCTCACTACCCTCAACAGGGGTAGGAACAGGTGGATGTGGGCTAGGAAAGTCAGCAGGAGAGAACAAGCCCGGGTGTTTCTTCAACACGGCCTCTATGGCCTCATCCCAACCCTCTGTGTACTGACTAGGAAACAGAATCCTGTCATGCTGCTCTATAAGCTTCTGAAAGTCCTCAGAATCCATATAGGCATCAATGGCCTCATCTTTCTTTGCCCTCAAATCAACTAGCTCGGCATTAGCTGTAGCCAGTTCCTCCTCCTTCTTCTGGAGCTTCTCTTCAGCTCCCTCAGCTCTGATCTTGGCCTTTTGAAACTTAGTCTCAAAAGACTTAGCATTGCTCTTCCAGGATTTGGCTTGATGAATCATCCCTTGGAAGTGAACATTGGCCTGCAAAGAGATTTAATCAGAACATTCAATAGATGGGGGTAAGACGAAGGAAAAAAGTAGATTTTAGGTGCTTACAGTTGCTAGGGCTTGAGCGCCCAGGTGCTCGGACTGTTCCATGGAGCCTCCGGAGACCAAATCTTTATAATCGCAGGGAGTGATAGAATTAAGCGACCAGTTTATGGAGTGTTTGGTGGAACCGACAACTGAGTCCTGTTTCCTGAAGCCCCAAGGGGCCCTATAGACAGAAGATTTGACGTTCACTTGTAGTGGCCCCTCGTCTAAGTCCACATTCACAATATCCTTTTTTGTAACCTTGTGAGGTCGCAAAAAGGCTGGCTCTAGGCTCTCAGTGCGGGGATCCAAACCCCTTTTAGCTCTCCTCATTCGAGAGGACTCTTCCTCTACTGGCTCTGTGGCCTCCATGATCTTTCTCGCAGCTGCAAAAACAAAACACGTTGGTATAAATAAAACCGAAATTAAGAAAAAAGGCAAGGGAATAAGAAATTACCAAGGTCAGAAACTTTAGATAGGCCAACGACCCTCAGTGATTCCTCGTGGACAAGGTCCCAGCACAACGATTGACTAAGCACGATTTTGTTGGGATTGCCATCGACTACTTTCCCAAATGATTTTCTGAAAAGGGTGCCCCAATCACCCCTTCCCATAACAAGTACATGAATTCTTCCTTCCATTTGGGGTTATTGTCAACTACCGAGTGCCCATTAAAGATATACGAATCTTGGGCCTTTGTCTAATGTAGACCCAGCCCAGTTGATTGCTAGAACTATTGTAAAATTGAAAAATCTTCCTAAACAGGGGGACAATAAGTGGAAATTTCTTCCTCAGACATAAAACCATGAAACAGAGTATTGATCGCCAGGCATTGGGTGGCAATTGACATGGGTTGATTTGAACATCGGCCAATAGGGTTGGAATAAAACTGTGAAAAGGAAACCTAAGCCCAGCTACGAGGGCATCCCTAAAAACACAAAGTGCATTGGGCCTCCAATGGCAAGGCCTATCGTCAGGCCCAGCCATTACCAGTTTAAGTGGGGACTTAAAATTATAACTCTTATTATAACTACGAACATAATCCTCGTCATGGAATTTATTACAACAGTTATATGCATCAAGTTCAGCTAAACTAGGATATTCATCTCCGCGAGTATTAATCATATCACTTAAGCTCATATAAGTAGAACGGATGTCGATGTCATTACCTCTCTTAGATGCAGAATTCATTTTGGCAAGGCGTTGAGCAGCTTTGTCCGCCATTGATATTCAAGGGAAGAATACTCGAACCCAGAAAATGCAGCTGAAGGAGATAAAGATGCAAGGAAAAACCCAGAAAACTTTGAAGAAACTTCAAAGAAACCCAGAACACGGTGGGAGAACCACCGGAAAATGCCCTTGAACTCTGTCGGAAATCGCCTTAACTTAGAGAGATTTGAGAAAAATTTAGAAGGTAAAGTGAGAGTGATTAGAGTGAAATGAAAAATAAACTCTTATTTCACTCTTTTAAAGGAATTCTTTAGTCAGTTGATAACCGGTTAAAATTCCCTAAGACCGGCAATAGCCAGTAAAAGCCCATGAAAGACCCAAGGGCCCAAAACGATGGAAGGTTCTAGAATAAACTAGAACCTATCATAGAAATGAGATATATAAATATACATATATAATAAATAAACTAAAAGGAAATAGGCCCAATAGGTTCAATAGGCCTAAGTGGCCCAAAATACTTCATTCTGAAAATAAGACCCTTTATTCTACCAGAATCCTGATCGAATTCGACCAGGATTCCTGGTCGAAAAGTCTTCGACCAGAGTGGAAAAATGGACCTTAATTTGACCAGAATCCTGATCGTATTCGATCAGGATTCCTGGTCGAAAAGTGTTCGACCAGAGTGTAAAAATGGACCTTAATTCGACCAGGATCCTGATCGAATTCGACCAGGATTCCTGGTCGAAAAGCCTTCGACCATGATGTAAAAATTGCCTTTAATTCGACCAGGATCCTGATCAAATTCGACCAGGATTCCTGGTCGAAAAGCCTTCGACCAGGATGTAAAAATGGCCTTTAATTCGACCAGGATTCCTGGTCGAATAGCCTTCGACCAGGATTCCTGGTCGAATGGCCTTCGACCAGGATGTTAAAATGACCCTTAATTCGACCAGGATCCTGGTCGAATTCGATCAGGATTCCTGGTCGAAAATGTTCAGTTCTTCTTTGATTTTCTCATAAAAAATATGTATGGAAAATTCTTCAGACATGATATTTGGGAGAAAAGTTCCTAAAAACTCCAGGAAAATACAAACTTATCTCTAAAAACCAGGGGTCCAAAATATTTGTGATAAATAATAAAATACCTGTGAGTAGGATAAAAGTGTTAGGAAATTGTTAATAACTTTACGTAAGACACAAATACGGTTGCTTAGCCTCGGATAAGGCGAATCGTCGTAAATGTGTAGGTCGCTCCACACTTTACATTCATGGCGATACTTGTGAAACACTAGTGTACCTAAACCTTAACTTCCAAGAAAACCTGATCAATTTTCTTAAAAGTTGGGGGGCAAATGATATGGGATAGAAATAAACCCTAATACATTTAATGACGTATTAAATGAACCTAGGATGGTCCAAGGTCAAAGCCCATTTATGAGGTCCAAAACCCTAATTATGATAATAATTTCGTAGCTATTAAATCAGCCAAATAAAAGACTCCGTTATTGTCTCCAAAAGGAAACCAAATCATCTTTGGAGTGACCTCCAAGACATACAATTTCAATGTTTATCCACCTTCCATACGGAAGGATCTAGAATTGGGCCTAAGTTGTGGCTTGCCCACCAAGACACCTAGTTCTACTCTGATTCTAGGGTTCTCAACACCTATATAAGGATCCGATTCCACACAAACAGAACTACATTTTTTGTCTTGATTCTTGATAACTACAAGATACGTAGGCATCTTGTGAAGACCTGAGTTAAGTCACGAAACACTTGATCAGCCATTAAAGCTCGAAGCTCTCCTTAACCCTAGCATTCAATACGCAATAAATACACCATAGTTTTTATTCCACATCATCGGGATTTTCTTTATCCGAGTTACGATCATTGGCACATGTTCAGTTGTGGTACATCTCTCGCTCATATCGCTGAAATATACAACCTTTTTGGAAAGACAATCTATTGTAATCGTAAGGACTATTATTTTAAGAATGTTTTTGAAATTCACTTGAAGTTAAAGTGAAGAAAACAGATAAAGACCAAAAATAAGTACTTTTAAAATAATAATTTAAACATTTATATTGAAAGAAAGTTAAAAATAATAATTTTTAAAGAAATTGGACAAAACAATCGATGGAATTGATATCTAATTTTCATTTTTTGAAGATACGGATTTTCAAGCATTTTATAAATATGAGATATGATAATTTTAAAAACTTGGGGTAACTGAATAAAAAACAAATTTTAAATATTTGAAAGGCATGAAATAAATTTAGATTGGCTTTCAACAATATCATATTGTTGATTTTAAAATATTATGGCCTATGCTTGAAAATTGTAGGTTGCCTAAAATTTACTTAATTTAATACTATTGCAAACATATTAATGTCATGAAAAAAATGTTAGACATTTTTGGTAGTAAGTACCATCACAGTTTTTTTCTATTGGTCTTGTTTTGTTCTTTGCTAATTTAAAAAGGAAATTTAGTTGAACATAGATGAATTTGTTCGACTTATATTCAAACATTTACATTGGAAATACCTTCATGATTCTTGTAAACTGAACTAAAATGTATGAGAATAATTGTAGTATTAAACATATGTTACGAACATATTACATATGAGTATACGTGCCTTTTTCAATTTTCAAAATTTTATTTCTATATTTTCACTTATTTACGATGTTTGATCTTTTTCCCTAATTATCATATTTGATCATTTATCGAAGTATAAAACTAACATCTTCTTTTCGCTCAAACTCCACGTAGTCGCTAATTTATATAATATTGTATAACATTTTCTCAACAAAATTTGATATTTCATTCGATTGTTTTGTGATATAATTTGTATACTGTTAGGTCCGATAAGATTGTAGAAGGGGGGGGTTGAATACAATCTATACCATTTTCTCTAATTTATTCGTTAAATAATTTTCACTTAAATGAATATTTTGTGCGGAATAATATAACACAAATTTCAAGTTGAATATAACAATATATTAACTTGATGGGTGTTACAAAATCAGTCCAAATGATTATCAAGTAATTAATAACTAATTAGAAAATTCAACATGAACTTTGCTAATTTAGTTAATAAAATCAAGATATCAATTTGTGAACTAGGAAACTTAACTCGCTAGTAGTACAAGAATCACAAGTAAACAAGCTTCAATGGATAGGATATTACAACTGAGATGAACTTGAATTTACAGAATTAAATTTGGAGGTGTTCTTGAGCTTGAGAGAGAGAGAGAGAATGGCTGCTATGTGTATTTTTCTGTTATGAGCTCGACTGATGTTTCATCTTCTGCATTCTGCTTCCTTAAATACACAGCCATAGTCATATTACTTGATTTAAACTGATATGACAATCATTTTACATTAATATGACAATCGGTATGACTATCAAATCAATGTAATATGACTGTCCAGTTTAAATATGACTTTCGGTATAACAATCCAGCTCAATATGACATTCGGTATAACTTACCATGTCAATATAACATTCGGTATAACTTTCCATTTGAATGAAATATGACTATCTCCTTTGAACTGTATATGACTATCTCCTTTGAACTGAATATGACTATCTCCTTTATAAACTGAATATGACTATCGGTATAACTATAAGTTTGATAGTTATATCATCATATTTTTCAGTTTATAATTAATTAAATGACTTATTAAAAATCATTTAACTAATTAATCCTTTTTCATATTAATTCTTATTTAATTAATCTAATAATCACTTTAACAAA
Organism: Saposhnikovia divaricata; assembly: GCA_036435485.1. Taxonomy (NCBI): domain Eukaryota; kingdom Viridiplantae; phylum Streptophyta; class Magnoliopsida; order Apiales; family Apiaceae; genus Saposhnikovia; species Saposhnikovia divaricata. The sequence continues at coordinate 57,641,463 of CM071595.1, read as the reverse complement.
TATATTAATTCTGATAGAATTAATTTATTTATTAACTTAATTACTTGACTTAATCAATTAAAATAGAATTAATATAAATTCTTTAATAGTCAATACTCCGCTGAAAACCACGTAATTATGATAAGGAACATACACTGGCATGATGTTGACGCTCGATGTACTGTCTGGTTCATGAACGACTAACTCCAATCTATGTTCTTCATCGTGACTTTTAACACTGTGGTCTTTTTATACTCTTCACTCTCATCAATCATTCGGTACTGAAATTGTTTCTTGTCACTAATAGAAATCTCTGTCTTCTTAAATGAATCCACTTGTTTCAATGCTACCTTGAGGCCTGATCAGATATCTGAATCTTCTTCCAGTGTAAAACATCAAAACTATAGATTGACTTGTTGATTTTTCTTCTGACGGTTATCATCTTTTGAGATTCCTGTGACAGTTGATATTATTTACTTATTACAATCTAGTTTAATTGGATTAGGATCCTCGAACTACAAATAGGCTGAGTCATATGCCTTTCAATCTCCCCCTATTTGTTTGTTATACAATAACAAGCAAATACCTAGAGGATTCTTCTACTAATCCCAATTAAACAAGTAAAAGAAAACACTTTAAATGCTAAGTAAATAATGTAAAAGTTCTGGTTTATATTAACATTATCCAGATTCAAACAGAAAAGATAAATACAAGATAGATGATCCTCTAGACTGATCATATAAGACAATTATCCTATCTTGTTCTATCAAAGCTCTAATGATATAACTTGTATAGCTAATCTTCATTTACCACCTTCTTCCTCGTTGATTTCTCCTTCTTCTTGTTCATCCATATCAGGTAGATTCTTGATCAATTCTGAGTCAACAAGTAATTCCCTTCTGGATGGGACATCTGTAGGATAAACCAGTGGTATTCCAAGTTTCTTTCTCAACTCACCTTGATACTGCTTGTACTTCTTCATGTTGGTCTGAGCATAGGATCGAATATGATTTGCAACTTCAATCTTTTCTTGTGATGCAAAACCATGATTTCGAAGAGCATATTCAACATATACCAAATGTCTGGCAAGGTGTGTATACAATTCGTCTGTCTGAAGATTAACAGTATGAATAACTTCTCCCTTAAGAATTTTAACTTGTGGAGGGTCATTTATAACTTCAGGACCAGCTCTTTCAGCAAACTCTTGAAATTTTTCATGAAGCAGTATGCCTAGTTCAGAAGATGTTCTTACTTTTGGTCTCAACACCCAAAGCTCTGACAGAGATCTATCATAGAAGAACTGAAGCGATACTTTGTGAGATCCGAGCTTATGACATTCAACAAAGATAAGTAGCTCACCATTCTTAGGATCAGATGCAGTGGTTATTCTCACAATTTCTGTCTTTAAAACTTTCAAATACATATCATGTATAGGGTTCTTCTTTTTAAAGCTTTCAAAAATAGCAATCATCCGACGATCATCATAGTCAGAAGTTTGTGGTGAGTCAATTACCTTTTGAGCACGTTCCCACTTATCACCATTTTTGTACTTGATGTACATCTTCCTAGCTTCCAGCTTTTGAGCATGTTGTTTTTGAAGTGCTTCCTGTTCTGCCTTTTGAAGTCTTTCATTATGAGCTAACTGTTCGAGTGTCTTCTTGAGTCTTTCTTCTCTCATAGCCAGATTAGCTTCATTCTGTTCGAGTTCTTTATTTGCTTCAAAATTCATTTGTTGTGTTTCAACAGAATCAGGAATTATTTGCTCTTCATCATCCCAAAAACTGAGATCTGGTTCATCGAATTCTTCACCAACATCAGGAAACTGTAAGTCAGCAAATAGATCAATATCAGGTTCACCTGTATAGTAAAAACCTTCTACATCATCATCTTCATGTTCTCCTGCTTGATGAGTTGTCTTCTTCTTCCCTTCACTCCTATCTTCAATTTTCTCTTTACTTGCACTTCCTCCCCCTCTAGATTTCTCCCCCTTAGTTGAGGAATCCTCTATAGTCTTGTGACTTGTACCAGCTCCAGGGTCACTTCCATCACTACCTCCAAAGAATTTCTTCTCTTCTGTTGTAAGTGAGTGAGTTCTGCTAATGATATTATATAAGTGTCTCAACCCTTTTGCTTGATGATCACTTTGCTTTTCAATCTGACTGAGACGATGTTCAGTGGTTAAGTGATTCTCATTTATGTTATTCTGAAGATCTTCAATCTGATTAGACATAGATGATATAATAAGATCTTGAGCCACTGTGACATCTCCAGAGTCTTCAACTGCTTGTTGTTGAGAGAGTTTAAGTGCATTGATTTTGTTGTTGAAGATAGTTCTCATGTTATCCATATCAAACCTCAAGTTTTTGTTGTCTTCTTCAGCTTGAGCAAGACTTTCTTTCATTTGATTGAGTTGTGCGATGAGAGATAAAGTGTATGTGTCATTGTGTGCTCTCACCTCAATCGCTCTCTGAGTATCACTCACCTCACGTGCTAGTGTTTCACTCAGATTTGAAGTAATTCTCACATCACTCCTCTCATAATCCTTAGCTGCATCCATTGTACCTGCACTAGAAATCACCCTAGCCTCCTCTTGGAAGGTCAGTGGTGGTGCAATGGGAGTTCGCAAATCCCGATCAACCTGTGAAGGTTCTTCTGCCGTAACAATGGCAGACACTGTAACTTGCTCCTCTTGCATAACAATGTTTTCAGCTTCATGTGAGAAAATATCTTCCCCCATTGTGAGTAACAGGGGTGAGCTTGAAGGAATGAATGGGTTTAAGATTGCCTTTGACATGGTTTTACCTTTCTTTTGTGATGGCAAATCTGTTTCACTCAAGATATCACTACTGGGGATAGCTCTTTTGAATGACAATTTCTTTCTACGATAGTGTTTGGAGAATTTAGGATCAGTGTTTGGTGCATTGACCTGGGATAAAGGTTGTGGATCTACAACCCCTTGGTCACTTCTCACAATCATTTGACTATCAGAAAGATATTGAGATTGTAAAGGAGTTGAGTCAAATACCTGATCATTGACATGTACATCATCTTCATTCTGAGTGGGTTGGTCCACTGGAAGTTGATGTTCAAGAGTATTCAAGGGTTCAGAATCAGGTTGAGGTACTGGAACTTGTTCTGCTTCAGGCTGTGGAGCTTGTTGAATTAAAGGAATCTCAGCATCTGGCTGTTGCATGACATTTGGAAAATTTATGTATGTAGACATATATGGTGTTATGACTACAGGAACATGCAACAAGACCTTAGAAGTATCCAGCCTGGTGTAGAACTTCTTGTTTGGTTTACCAGACCATTGAATTCGATCATTTGGAAACGGAGCAGGTTGATCCTTAGGCATAAGATGATTAAAAATTAATGTCAAAAACCGAGGATAATGACACTTAACCAGTTTACCTTTTCCAAAGTTCTTTGTAGCCTTCTTCAATCGATTTAGCAGAATAGGCCATATAAAGCTGCCAAAATTGATTCTTCTATTGTGAGCAATCGAGAAACCAATTGACTGTAACATACCTGTGATGACAGTATTGTTACTTTTTGTAGAATTAGCAAACACCTTTGCTATGATCTCGAAGAAGATATTCCATTCTTGAACAAGATTGCTTTTGAGTGGTCGTTTAAGATTCAGTTGACCATGATAGTTGATATTTGTGAAAAATTGAGTCAACTCATCATTTGTAGGCACTTCAGCAAATCGTTCAGTAGGAAGCCCCAGAGCAGCATTGAAGACAGATTCATCCACTGTATATGTCTTGTCATTAAAGTCGAATGAAAATGATCTTTCATCTGAGACAGCTGTAGTACACATTAATTTGAGTGGACCAAATTTCATTGGAACATTTGCAGTTATAGAATGACTACAGAGAATTTGTTCGTTTAGGAATTTTATCCAGGACTTGAACCGATCCACTGGGCAATCCTCGGGATTAAAATATCCAATATAATTGTGATTCACAAGCTCAAAATTATTATAAGCACCAGCCATTGCAAATCAGGGATTAAAATTAATAAATCTGCAAAATTCAACAATTTAACCCAATTAAATTACCAAATTCGAATTAATAAATAAATAAAAATTCGAAAAATCAAAATCTTTACCAAAAATTCTGAAAAATTTAGGCAAAGATCTTGATTTCAATACAAACACACATATATTTTTAGATTTTACAAAATCATCACCATTTGTTCAGATTTTTAGATCAAAAATTCGAACTTTTCAAACTCAAAATCCAAAACCTCGACCAAATCTTACATTTTAACCGTGGTTTTGAAGATTATAGACTGGGTAAACGATTAATGTCCTTAGAATCGTGTTTTGAGATGAAAATTGGGCAGCAATTCGACCGAAAATTGTGTGTATATTGTGTATGTATCGTTCGACTGTTTTGGGTGACTTAACACACCAATATAACAAACACTGAGATATAACTGTTGAATATAACTTAGCTTCTTAAATATCAAATGACTGTGATATGACTATCGGGTGATAGTCATACCGATAGTTATATTACGTATAAACGTAATATGACTATCTTTGGCAGTAAGTTATATAACACTTAAATCTCTAATATAACTACCGAAAAACACATAATATGACAATAAAATCAACAGTTATACCGATAGTTATATTACTAGAAAAACACACAATATAACTATAAACTAATTAACAGTTATATTTAAACAAAAACAAAATTATATCTATTTTATTACTAAGTTATATTACACTACTTATCACTAATATAACTAACACAAATTCGAATATAACAATCAACTAGATTGTTATACCGATAGTTATATTCTAACAAAACAATTAATATAATTAACCAAAAACAGAATTTTAACAAGAAAATCACATTAATAATTTACATAAACAAAAAATAGCAAATTAATTTATACTAAAATTATAAAACCTAATAAAAATTATAAAAACGATCATATGTAGTCCCTTTTACGAAATCAAACATTAATAACAAAAGGACAAACACTACAAATCAAATAAAATAAAATCAGTTAACATACTAAATATTTACATAATTATTTCTGATGAGTTAATAAATTTATAAATTTTCTAATAAAACAATTTCCATATAGAAAATTATTCAAAAAGAAACTATGATTTATTTAAACAACAAAAATAATTAAACTAAATTTAAAACAATAACATTTTCAAGAAAAATAGATTTCTCATAAATTACAGCTTGTAAAATTCGAGAAAAATATTTTTAAAGAAAATGAGTTAATCTAAAAGTACAATAAGTAATTAAAAATATGTACAGAAGATAATAACAATGATTTAAGATGAAACAAGCAAGAGTATAAGTTGATAAAATAATTATACAAGTGATTTAATAAGAAATATTAACACATCAATCACTTGTAAATTATTAAAGATCAAACCTCAGATATTAACCAGTTTAATTACTAGGACTGTTTAACATACCCAATTCACCAACAATTCTGGTAAATGTGGATTCGTCAAGAGACTTAGTAAAAATATCTGCTGTTTGTTCTTCCGTGGGTACAAAAAATAACTCCACGGTACCATTCATGACATGCTCTCGAATAAAATGATACCTGATGTCAATATGCTTTGTCCTTGTGTGCTGCACATGATTGTTAGAGATTGCTATGGCACTTGTATTATCACATAAAATTGGAATTTTATCAAGCACAAAGCCATAGTCTCTCAGCTGATTCCTGATCCACAAAATCTGTGCGCAACAGCTTCCAGCAGCTATATATTCAGCTTCAGCCGTTGAGTTGGAAACTGTCTGTTGTTTCCTGCTGTATCAGGAAACTAGTCTACCACCTAGGAATTGACAACTCCCAGATGTGCTTTTTCTATCCACAACACTTCCTGCATAGTCAGAATCTGTATATCCAACAAGATTAAAACCAGAATCTTTAGGGTACCAGATGCCTAGGTTAGGCGTACCCTTAAGATATCTCAGAATTCGTTTAACAGCAATGAGATGAACATCTCTAGGATCCGATTGGAACCTTGCACACAAACACGTAGCATGCATAATATCAGGTCTACTCGCAGTAAGATAAAGTAATGAGCCTATCATACCTCTGTAGCTTGTGATATCTACCTTGGCAGAATTTTCACATGCTCCAAATTTGACAGCTGTGGATGATGGTGTCTTTGCTGAAGAAGAGTCCTCCATTTGATACTTCTTGAGAAGCTCTTTGACATACTTGGATTGACAGATAAATATTCCATCTGTCCTTTGACTTATTTGCAATCCAAGAAAGAACTTCAGCTCACCCATCATGCTCATTTCAAATCTACCCTGCATTAACTTCGCAAATTTCTTGCACAAAAGATCATTAGTAGACCCGAATATTATATCGTCCACATAGACTTGGACTATAATTGTATCATTCTTATGTTTCTTTGTGAAAAGAGTTTTGTCTATGACACCTCTAACAAAATCATTTTCAAGTAAAAATTCAGAGAGAGTGTCATACCATTTCCTTGGTGCTTGCTTAAGACCATAGACAGCCTTGAAAAGGAAGTAGACATAGTCAATTAAATCTGGATCTTCAAAGCCAGGGGCTGTTCTACATAAACCTCTTCATCTAGCTTGCCATTCAAGAAAGCACTCTTGACATCCATTTGATAAACTTTAAAGTTTGAAAATGCTGCGAACGCCAAGAATATTCTTATGGCCTCAAGTCTAGCCACTGGAGCATAGGTCTCATCATAGTCAATGCCTTCAGATTGGGAGTAACCCTTTGCTACCAGTCTTGCTTTATTTCTCGTCATTGTGCCATCTTCATCAAGTTTGTTTCTGAATACCCACCTTGTGCCAACTACTGGTCTGTCTGTAGGTCTGGGTACCAGCTTCCAAACTTCTTGTTGTTTAAATTGATTGAGTTCATCTTGCATAGCAATCACCCAATCAGGATCAGAAAGAGCTTCTTCAGTTTTCTTAGGTTCCATTTCAGATAGAAACCCTGAATAATTGCATTGATTCTGAAAAGCTCTTCTAGTCTTTACACCAACAACTGGATCACCAATGATTAACTCAAAAGGATGAGCTCTATTCCAAACAGTCTGTCTGGGAAGATTAGATCTTGATGATTCGCCTCGACCTTCATTGGGATGTTGTGTGTGACCAGTTGACCCTTCATTTTCTCCCCCTGAGTTGTTGCTAGATTGACTGGATGATGATTGATTATTAGAGTCAGGGGAATTTTGACTACTATCATTGATTTCATCAACATTACCCTGATCATCATTGTTGTCATTAGTATCAGCAAAAATCTCAGGTGCATTGTCATCATCTGAATCTGTATCTGTCATGTCATCGAAAGATAGCTTCTCAGATGGATTCTCAGTTTGGATACTAGGGAGTTTAGTGTCATCGAATGTTACATTGACACTTTCCATCATTTTCTGTTCATCAATCACATACACCCTGTATGCTCTCATTGAATAACCAATAAAAATTGTTTCAAATGCTTTGGTATCGAATTTACCACCTTGATCATCACCTTCTTTAAGCACAAAGCACTTTGCTCCAAATACATGAAAGTATTTGAGTGAAGGTTTCTTATCAGCCATAATTTCATAGGGTGTCTTCATTTGATCTTTATTGATTAGAGTTCGATTCTGGGTATAGCACGCAGTATTGATGGCTTCAGCCCAAAAGTACAATGGAAGCCTTGATTCACTTATCATAGTACGTGCAGCTTCAATCAAGGTTCTATTCTTTCTTTCCACTACCCCATTTTGCTGAGGAGTTCTTGGAGCTGAATATTGTCTGGTTATACCCTTCTCAGTGCAAAAGTCATTTAGAACTGTATTCTTGAATTCAGTTCCATTGTCTGATCTTATAGCTCTCACTGGATACGTAGAATCTCGCTCAATTAATTTAATGTGATCAATCACCAGTTGTGGAGTCTCATCTTTAGAATTCAAAAACAGAACCCATGTGTATTTTGAAAAATCATCAACAATCACTAGAGCATATCTCTTCCTTGACATAGACATCACATTAACTGGACCAAACAAATCCATATGAAGTAATTGTAATGGTTCAGTTATTGAAGATGTATCAGTGCTCCTGTGACTTGCCCTTTTTAGCTTGCCCTTTTGACATGCATCACACAGTCCTTCTTGAGTGAATTCCATTGAAGGCAAACCTCTCACCAATTCTCTTTTGACCAGAGAATTCATTGTCTTAAAATTAAGATGAGAAAGTTTCTTGTGCCATAGCCAACTCTCATCATTAGATGCTTTAGTGTAGAAGCAAGTGACTTCTTCAGTGCTTCCTGAGTTCATATTGGCTACGTACAGATTGCCTTTTCTAACTCCTGTCAGTTGTGGCTTTTCATGTCTCTTGTGTGAAATTAGACAATTCTTCTTGTTAAAATGAACTTCATAACCTTTATCACAGAATTGACTGACACTGAGCAAATTGTGCTCAAGTCCTTTCACAAAAGAAACTTCGTCAATGATAACATTTCCAGCTTCAAGTCTGCCATATCCATCAGTTCTACCTTTGCTGTTATCTCCAAAGGTAACTACTGGGCCGGCCTTTTCCACCACATTTGTCAGCAGGGTTCTATCTCCAGTCATATGCCTTGAACATCCACTGTCCAAGATCCAGGTTACCCGATCAACCTGTTCAATACCCTGCAATGACAAATGAGTTAAACCTTCTTCGGGACCCAAATTTGATTGGGTCCTGCGTATTTAAAGTATTGACCTTTATCAGGCAAAACAACATTTTTAATTTTAACCTCTTTAGTCAATAAACATTTAACCTTATAAACAGATTTGAAAATCTTTTGTTTAATCTTGGGTATCCATGTTTCTCTCGCAGCAGTAACACTTGTGTCATTGACTGGACATTTGACCTTGTAGACATTCTTGGTAATCTTTTGTTTAGTCTTAGGTGCAAATGTCTCTCTCCTAACTTGAGGAGGAAAAGCAGTCTTAGATCGAACATTATTGTTCCTGTTCATGTGCTGTCGAGGAGCATTCTGTTTAACACATGCATAATTACCATTAAAATAAGCACGCATATTGTTAAAAGCACAAGACATACAATTGATAATACCACATGCTTTATGATTAGAATCAATAGTAGACATGGTATTTTTCTGTTTTAACTTATTACTACCTAATCCAGTCTTAGAAGAACTAGCTGATTCAACAACTTCGACTGGTACTTTAGGTACATCTTTCTTGGATGAAACATTTGTTGTGTTAACGTCCTCAACTGATTTAGCCTTAACAAATACTGTGACATTTTTCTTGGATGACACATTCTTTGTATTAGAGTTCTTAACAGTTTTATCCTTAACACATTTATTCTTAACAAGAACTGTGCCATTTGCACTATCCTCATTTCTCATTTCTTCTTGTATAACCATAGAACGAATATCTGGTGGGCCAGCATCAGATTTTGTAAACATTGGTTTTTCAACATTCTTGAGAATATGTGGTATACCTCTTTCTTTAGCTGGAATAGAATTAGGAGAATGATTACTCAAAGAACCAACAGCTTGACTGTAATCAAATCCTATTCCTACAGTTCGTTCTACTGCTTGTTTGTTGAAGAAATCTTTAGAAACTTTAACAGTATTATAACAAGCTCTAACCTGTGTTTCAAGTTCTCTAATCTTGGTTTCTTGTTCAGCAATCCTATCAACTTGTTTTACCATGTATTCTCCTAGACCCTTTTCTCTGTAGTTAAGTCGAGCTATTTCTTCTATATTCTTATCTTGATTAACCTGCACCTTTTTTAAATCTAACATTTGATTTTCAAGGTTAGTGTTAACAAGACTTATTCTCTCGTACCCTCTTTGTGCATTATTCAAGGAACTACGTAAACTATCAATTAACTGAGCATCAGTAAGAATTACCGGTGTGGTATAATAAGTTGAAGATTCAGCATTTGCCACCAACGCAAAGTTTCCATATTCTTCATCTTTGCTATCTGTGTCATCCCAGCTTTTACCATCAGCTACATAAGCTCTTCCACTTTTCTTCTTTTCAGAAGCATAATCTTTCTTCTGTGTTTGCTTGGGTTTCTGACACTCAGTAGCAAAATGTCCCAACTCATTACAATTGAAACAACGGATTTTGCTTCTGTCAACAGTTCTAGTTTTATAACCTCCCCTGTTACTAGAGGATGAAGAACCTCCTCTCTGAAATCTGTTATTTGACTTAAACCTGAACTTTGGATTTCTTCTGAATCTGAAGTTACTAAATTGTCTCACCATCATTGCCATAGATTCATCTTCCAATTGATCCAGCTCTTCAAGTGAATAAAATTCTCCACCATCCTGAGTAGCTGGTGTTTGGCCAAGTTCTACTTCAGTTTGTTCCTTGTTGAAACTATTGGGTTGAACAACTTTAGTTTCCACTTCCTTAGGAACCTCAACCACTAGAGCTGTAGAAGAATTTACCATTCTGCCTTTGCCATAGAATTCCTTTTGCTGTACTTGTTCTAATTCATATGTTTTCAGAACACCAAACAGCCTTTCAAGAGCAACCTGAGTTAGATCTCTAGATTCTCTGATGGCAGTGATTCTATGCTCCAAGTGAGTAGGCATAGTTAGTAAAAACTTCATGTTGATCTCCTTCTGAGTATATTGCTTGCCAAGAACTTTCAAGTTGTTGATTATCTTGTTATATCTTTCGAACACTTCCTGAATGCCTTCATTAGGACCAGCTCTAAAGTGTTCATATTCAGAAGTTAGAATTTTGTAGTCTATTTTCCTTGACTTCATCAGTCCCTTCATTAATGACCTCAATAGTTTCCCAGATGTGCTTAGCAGTTTTACAATTCCTCACATGGCTATACATTACAGCATCTAGGGAATCCAATAGAATGAGTCTCAAATTTTTATCCAATCCAGCTTCCTCCTTATCTTCAGAGGTATAGTTCTTAGGGTCCTTTGGATAGGATTTGGCAGGGACTGTTACAGTTCCATTTACAACTGTTTCAGTATCATGTTGCATGGGAGTTACTGGTCCATTTTCCTAAACCCACAAAAATCTTGGGTTTGCTACATCAAGAAATAACTCCATTTTGTTTTTCCACATATCATAGTTATCTTTATTAAAGATAGGAATTTTAACATTGCCTTTGGCTGACATGATGAATTTTTAAGAGAGTTAAAAATTCGAGCTTGATTTTTGATTGAGTAAAAATAGGATCTTGATTTGTGTATCAATCAATAGGCTCTGATACCAATTGTTAGGTCCGATAAGATTGTAGAAGGGGGGGTTGAATACAATCTATACCATTTTCTCGAATTTATTCGTTAAATAATTTTCACTTAAACGAATATTTTGTGCGGAATAATATAACACAAATTTCAAGTTGAATATAACAATATATTAACTTGATGGGTGTTACAAAATCAGTCCAAATGATTATCAAGTAATTAATAACTAATTAGAAAATTCAACATGAACTTTGCTAATTTAGTTAATAAAATCAAGATATCAATTTGTGAACTAGGAAACTTAATTCGCTAGTAGTACAAGAATCACAAGTAAACAAGTTCCAATGGATAGGATATTACAACTGAGATGAACTTGAATTTACAGAATTAAATTTGGAGGTGTTCTTGAGCTTGAGAGAGAGAGAGAATGGCTGCTGTGTGTATTTTCTGTTATGAGCTCGACTGATGTTTCATCTTCTGCATTCTGCTTCCTTAAATACACAGCCATAGTCATATTACTTGATTTAAACTGATATGACAATCATTTTACATTAATATGACAATCGGTATGACTATCAAATCAATGTAATATGACTGTCCAGTTTAAATATGACTTTCGGTATAACAATCCAGCTCAATATGACATTCGGTATAACTTACCATGTCAATATAACATTCGGTATAACTTTCCATTTGAATGAAATATGACTATCTCCTTTGAACTGTATATGACTATCTCATTTGAACTGAATATGACTATCTCCTTTATAAACTGAATATGACTATCGGTATAACTATAAGTTTGATAGTTATATCATCATATTTTTCAGTTTATAATTAATTAAATGACTTATTAAAAATCATTTAACTAATTAATCCTTTTTCATATTAATTCTTATTTAATTAATCTAATAATCACTTTAACAAATATATTAATTCTGATAGAATTAATTTATTTATTAACTTAATTACTTGACTTAATCAATTAAAATAGAATTAATATAAATTCTTTAATAGTCAATACTCCGCTGAAAACCACGTAATTATGATAAGGAACATACACTGGCATGATGTTGACGCTCGATGTACTGTCTGGTTCATGAACGACTAACTCCAATCTATGTTCTTCATCGTGACTTTTAACACTGTGGTCTTTTTATACTCTTCACTCTCATCAATCATTCGGTACTGAAATTGTTTCTTGTCACTAATAGAAATCTCTGTCTTCTTAAATGAATCCACTTGTTTCAATGCTACCTTGAGGCCTGATCAGATATCTGAATCTTCTTCCAGTGTAAAACATCAAAACTATAGATTGACTTGTTGATTTTTCTTCTGACGGTTATCATCTTTTGAGATTCCTGTGACAGTTGATATTATTTACTTATTACAATCTAGTTTAATTGGATTAGGATCCTCGAACTACAAATAGGCTGAGTCATATGCCTTTCATATACAACATTATTAACATAAGGTCGAGTCCATTTTTATATCCAAAGGTTACATCCTTCAAATGGATTAAAATGAGAGCCTCGATTAATAATAGCTCAAATGTGTAATCCATTTCGGTCCTTAAGATTCAGACTCTTCATTGAAAAGAAACCCACTTGGGCATTCTACATTCAAATTATGACTTCGTGGAGTTTGTAGATGGATCATGGTCCAGTAATGATCAAGTACTATTCAGGGTAGGCATATGGAAAATTTTGTATAACAAATATAGAAAAACAACCTTCCTTTTCTCAGGTCCTACTTTTGCGATTTCCTCTTTTGAAGCTAAAACAAAAAATGATTTAAACCCTCACTGTGATATAGCTGCGCCATCTTCCCCCGCTTCAACTCACCTTTGTCGGTACCCACCATAAGACAATCCCTGAACTGTGAAGCCATTTCACCGATTTATGGGTATCATAAAGAATGCTTAGAGAAAGGGATGCCATATGCATGACCAGCCCTAGTTCTGAGGCGAAACTGAACTTGCATTTTGAACTTCCTACTAAAGAAGAAAAATAGATCCCCTCGGTACCATAAGGGAGCCCGCAAAAATAAGACATTCCTGATGCCTCGTGACGAGGGAAGGATATCCTAGCTTGTCGATTTAAGCACTAAGACGACAATAAGAAGTGGCTACCGTTCCTACCGGAGGTTTAATATCTGAGATTAAAAAGTCCATACATAAAACGGAAAATACTATCATTTACATGGACTCCCATTGGTTGTAGAATTTTTTCCTCAAAATGAAAGCAACGGATCAATCTCTATTTAATTTTATATCACACAAAGTGATAGAGGATTAAATATAAAGGTTGATTATCTTGCAAAAAAAGGAGCTGTGTTAAGAAGTATGATTATATAATGGTTAGTGAAAGTCATATGTTACCCTATTTGTAAACATCGAGGATTTAACTCAACTCAAACAAGAATGTAATAGTAAATAGTATATGTACTGTCACAAGGATCTTAAATGCTTAACTGTCAAGAGAAAGATGACAAAGACAATCTACCGTTTTGAGTTATACTACACTTGAAGAAGTTCATTCATTTGATCAAGCGTCAGTGGAGTAATCAAGACAATGGATTCTATTTATAGTGACAAGAGGTTCCTACAGTGGTAGAATACGTATTAGAAAGGTTTGAATAAAGAGTGAAGAAAAGAAGATATGAACCACAGCTTTAGAGTCAATATATGAAGTACCGTCATTGCAGTTAGTCACTCATGAACCAGATCGTGCATCGAGTGTCAAAATTAAGCAGTGGTAGTTCGTCATTAACTTCAGTGATTCAAGCTATGGAGACATGTATAAGGGAAAATCATTGTAGAAGAAACAGTAGTGTCAAATTTATTAACTACAAGGATTTTCCTATCAAGATTTGCTAAGGAATAATCTTTGTGAAGGAGCAGAATTATCAAGATATAGAAAACCACAAGGGTTATGCTATCAGGGAGCTATATTAATTTTCTCGTAATTAATTAAATCAATTAGTTAATTTATTTGATAAATTAATTTTATCAGAATTAATTTATTGTGTAAGTTAATTAAAAAGATTAATTAAGTTAGAATTAATATAATTATCAAAGGAGTTTTTGCCTATCATTAATAATAATTCTATTAATAATTAACTACATTATTGATTTATTTATTTAATAAATTAATTCTGCAAGAATTAATTTATTTAATAAATTAATTATCAAGTTAATTAGTTTTAGAATTATTGATTAATAAGAAAAGAGTTTATAAGATTTGTATTAATAAGTGTATCTATACTCTTAATGGGGATTCAAAGTCATACCCTTGCTAAGGGAAACTATACTCTTACAAGGAGTAAAGTCCATACTCTTGCTGGAAAAGCCATACTCTTACTAAGCTTTGAAGCTTTACACTTGGTGGAACAAAGGCAATTGTATACTCTTACTCAAGGATCAATCTATACTCTTACTAGATTGATTATACTCTTACCGAGTATAAGTTATACTCTTACCGAGGTCTTTAGCCTTACTTCTTCCAAGCCTTCGGCCATACTCTCACCCATTTGTTATACTCTTACTAGGGTTTGAACTTATACTATTGCCAAGCAACTATAGTCTTGCCTAGTGTTTAAACGTTATACTCTTACCAGGGTTTGTAACTACTCTTACCCATGTGCTATACTCTTGCTGGATGATTTAAAGACCACGGAATGGACATAAGGCAGTGTAAAGTGTTTGATATTTTGTTTAAATACAAGATCAGCCGCCCAGCTCAAAAAAACACTACACACATCTTCGTCTTCAACAACACAGACAGAAGAAAAAGATCAAGATAAAAGAATAGTTTTTAGCTTCAAAATAAATTCCTGTAAATTATTTCTAGCTTGTATCGATAAATCTAAACCACTATAAATAGTTTACTTGGACTATTGGAACTATCTAGCGGATCAAATATCCCTAGAATTTTATCTCGAACTGCTTTTTAGCATTCGATCTTTTTATTACATAGAAAAGTTCATGTCGAATATTCTATAAAATTTGTAATAATTAGTTTGATCTTCAAACATTGTAATTTGTACGGTGTATTTAGACACACCCCTCCAAGTTTAATATAATTTTATATTTAACTTGAATATTGGCTTCGTTTTATTCCGCATCGATTTGTTTAAAAATTAATATACACCCAAAGAACAATTTCGATAAAAAAAGTATAGTTTGTATTCAACCCCCCTTCTACAAACCATTTTGGACCAACAGTTAGAGAGTATAATTAGAGATAAGTAGAGGGATATTGATGGTTATTCCCCTACTAGGTTTCGTTTGGTATTGCTATAGTAAATAATAACAGCAGCTTATTTTTGAAAACCATGTTACTTTTCTGAAAAGTGCTTTTCGCTGAAAAGCTGCTTTAGAGAAAGCATGTCCCCTCCATGCTTTTGGAAAAAGTTGCTTTTCAGCTTTTGCGGGAAGCAACTACTGATATTAACATCAAATCTCACCAAAAACATTATTTTTAATATGTTATAACCAAAATATGAATATATTAAAAATATTACCAAGTAGTTATCTTATTTTCGCAACAGCACTTATTTTAACAGTACTTTTTTCAACAGCATAACAATTTTCCCAAACAAAGCCTTAATATCTAATTAGTTCCTCGAGGTTGTTTCCTCAAGAAGAGAGATTATCTTTCTAGGTGTCATTATAGGATACCTCTCTCTCTCTCTCTCTCTCTCTCTCTCTCTCTCTCTCTCTCTCTCTTTCTCTCTCTCTCTCTCCCTCCCTCCCCGTTCATCGGGCCATCGATTCATGCCTTTCTTGATCCATGTAATATTTTTTCAGATTTCTACAATCTTTTATACAAGTTACCATCATGATCTTAAAAGGGCAGGGATGTATGGCTACATGTATTCTCATTAGCTTATTCCTATGTATTAAGAGTTGGATCAAAATAGCTCTCATCGTCATCCAATACAATACATACTTCTTTCTCTATACTATGGAATATCACTAGATTCTTCTTCATCCTGGAGCAGTCAAGGTAAATGTACACGGAGCAACTCCTTTAACCCTTTTCAAAACGGGAATATCAATGGTTTGGGTCTGATTATCAAAAATTCTGAGGGTGAATTTTTCTAAATATCTAGTCGTATTCTCCCTGCTAGCTCGTTTCAAGAAAACAAGTTGAATACGATCCATCAGGATCTCATAAAAACTTTTAACGACAACTACAAAAATGTGATCATAGAAACAGA
Source organism: Saposhnikovia divaricata (assembly GCA_036435485.1). Taxonomy (NCBI): domain Eukaryota; kingdom Viridiplantae; phylum Streptophyta; class Magnoliopsida; order Apiales; family Apiaceae; genus Saposhnikovia; species Saposhnikovia divaricata. The sequence goes on along the minus strand of CM071595.1, from coordinate 57,625,053 downwards.
TAACCTGGTGCTTTCATAGTTATTAAGAACTTTTCACATGAAGTTCCTCCGGAGGTAGAATTTGTAACTAAGCAAATCAGAATAAATTAAACGATCCAAGATGGAAATGCATCACATCATATGTCTTTTTAGGTCACAATCAGTTGGTCATTTACTTGGATAGACTACGGATGAAAGATGCACACGACTGTACACTTTCACTAAGTCAATTGTCTCGGCATCGATCTTGACTTTGGTCACATATCGCCTCGATATCAAGATATTGAGGTCTACAACTGTTATTTCCCAGTTATACACCACGAGATTGTAGAAGGGGGGTTTGAATACAATCTTGACTAAATTCTTTCGAGTTGGTGAGGTCTTAAAACATTGTGTTATAAAAAGAGTTTACAAGGTAAACAAATTATATAAGACACATGCAACACAAGATATAAAAAATCTCAGGTGGGTTTGTTCAATCCACCTGATGGTTGTATTTGAATAAAATACTCTATTTAGGAATACACAACTGCAGGTCACAATGTCTTAGTGTTTACAAGAAAACCTAATGTAATATCTGATATGCTCTATGTTTTCTTCTCTTCTAAAACTATGTTGCTAATACAACTTATTTAAACTATATGAAGACATGTGAAATACGTAAAATGTAAAGGCACATTTTTGGTATAACTTGTCGCACACATATGCTTGAAGTGATAGCCATTTCTGGAAATGTCTTGAAGATCTTCTTTCCTTGATCTGGACAGTCCCATCATGCTTCAAGTCCGTGTATGTTTCTTTCTTCACAAGTTACTAAGTTCTTGAAATGACTTAGCTTCCAAGCCCACGTGATGCTTTATGCAGAAGATCTTTTTGCTCTTAATCTTTATCTCTGAAAAGTAGCTTTAACCAAAAAGGTAATCTTTTCAAAAGTCAATAAGTTTTTCTGCTTATTGAGCTGTGCTTGAACTTCCCAGATAAAAACAACTGATCCTTATGCATTCATCAAGATATCCTTTGAATTATTCAGTAGTAATGTAATCATGTTGGAGGTTGCTTCCACTCTTATTGTTGCCCTTGAAGTCGGATAAACAGAGACTGATTTCACCTTTCACTTGGAAGAGTTTGAGCCTTCAAATATTTACAATTTGACTCCCTACTCGTAACATCCTTTGTGTAATTGATCACTGTCTATAAGTCACCGGTTGCAAAGTAATTCTGGGTTTTGTTCTTCATTCGATATGTTCCATTTAGAGAACTCTAGCATTACTGATAATCCAGGGTGAGTTCTCGAACTGATAGATTTTGAGTTCTCGAATGTTGACTTCTCGAATAGTCCCTTTCATTGAGTTCTCGAATGGATTCTCGAACAACCTATTATGTAGACTTCTCGAATAGCCTATATTTCAGACTTCTCGAATAGAGGTAGCAGCCTGACTTCTCGAACTAAGACTTCTCGAACAACCCTTTTTGTAGAGTTCTCGAATCCACCAAAACTATGATAACTTGAATAGAATTATAACTGTGGTTTGACTTCTCGAACTCTTCTTTCCTTAACTTCTCGAAATTACTTGCATGGTTACAACAAACTCTCTTCTGATTACAGATACTTGGTTGTAGCATCTCATGGCTTGTTACAAAAATACTCTCTAACTGCTTGTAGAGTTCCTTTCTTAAGATGTAGCTTTAGTTGAACTGCATTTCAGTTAGCTTCCTGATTTATTTGTCAGCTTCGATTCTTTTATTCATTTTCTACCTTGTGGTATTTGTTATCATCATCTATACACATGTATGTCTCAACAACAACAATGAAGAGGACCTATTAGACTTTGGTCCAGTTATTCCCCCCGGAGAGGGAGTGATTCATGGGGGTCATGCATTTCATGAAAATTATTTTGCTGTTGATAATGGAAATATGGAGGGTCTTGTTGTTATTCGGACACATGGGGAGAAGTGGAAGTCTTTATCTTGGAGGAAGGCTACAATCAACATTTCTAATCTCTCGACCAATAGTTGATGTTGGAATGTTTTAACTTATTTTAGTTTTCATCCTTAATGTTCTATGTTAGGTTTTGCTACAGCCTAGTGGATCTGTCATAATCTATTTGTAACCATCGTTCTTATTTTAATGGAGTCGGTATTTCAAAAAAAAAAGCTTAATGTATTTTAATGTTACATTGCAGAGCATGTGGAACATTCAAGTATTAATGATCTTATATTCTATCGATATTGTAAAATATTGGTTAACGTTACATAAACTTTACGTAATCTTTTAATCTATATTATACACCAACACAAGATAAAATTTGTGAGACTTTTTAATGTATTGAAATGACTAATTTGTCCACATGTTTATTATTTGTTAGAAAAATGTTGTTTGTAGGAATCAAACTTGAGTTTATCAAGTAACTTATGCATTCTGTTACCACTGCGCCACATGGTCACATGTGTTTTCAAATCATACACGTAATATGTGAATGTCGTTTAACAGTAATACATTTGTCTAACTTCAAAACATATAAAAATAACTATGGAGCTAAATTAAACTTAGGTTATATCTTTAAATTGTACATGTTCATAACACTTGAGCACAATAGACATGTGTAATCAATTATATATGTGTGTGTGTGTGTGTTGCGTGAATATTAAATATTTAGTATTTTGATCATTGAGACTTATTAACGATATGTAGTCACGATTTTACTTGTACATTTTGTTATGCCCAAAATTCGGTTCGGGTATTCTAAAATGAATTCGGGTCAGATACGGGTTCAATTTGGGGATTTTCAGGATAAATTAGGGTTTTGATAAAGATTTACAGAATGCGGACGTGCCCTCACCTCCCGTACGTGGAGGGCGCATCCTGAGAGACATAAAAGCAGTTAAAAAGGATATTTGTTAGTTTTACAAGAAATTAGGCCATGCCCTCTCCTTCCCTATAAGGAGGGCACGCCCTTAGTGATAAAATTATGTTGAAGATTTCTACTAAAGCTGGTTTTCCAAGAGTTGTTGAAGAATTCCCTCCTGTCGTATCTCAGGAGGTGGATGTCCGTCGCAGAAGGCCTCCAGTGGTATGCCTGGATATAAGGACCCTTCTTAAACACTAAGGGCGCGCCCTTAGGTGGAAAGATGGGGACTTTCTGGTGTGTGCTTTGGGAGCTCTGTTCCTGTATTCAATGGGCGCGTTCTCATTGGGGAACTTTGGAGTAATCCTGCACTTTGCACCCAAAAGCTCTGGATCACCTGTCCTGCTATCTGGTGGGTGCTTCTCATTCGGGGGACAGGGATGCGTTCTACACTTGGGGTAAACCATGGCTATACCTGCATCCTTGAAATCAAGAAATAGCTTGTAGCAGATAGGACTAGTCCTCGACGGGGGAAGTTTCCTTATCTGTGAAGTCTTGAGATCTTGGATGAGCCTTGGGCCTTTTGTGGTTAGGCCTCATAGTAGAACATTCTGGATGCTGGATCGTTAATTCAAGCCCAATTGGGTTTCTTGCTCTCCAAGAACTACGTGGGCTTGATCCTATATAAATATAGAGGTACGTAGGCAAATTGAGGGGGATGGAAGCGAAGAGCTCTACGAGCCACCACCAAAAACCCTCTCAATCTCAGCCCCCAATTCATCACAGCCACCACACTCCGGCAACTTTTCCGGCAAAGAACCACCGTCACAGATCCTGATTCCGGCGACGAACCTCAAACTTTGTTGTTACCAAATTCCTCTGTCAACAAATTGGTGCTAGAAGGAGGGGTGCTTATCAAGATCATAATCTTAGGAGGAAAAGATGACTCATCTTGATGAGGGTTTTAACTTACAAGTCGATTACAATTCGAAAGATCGAACAATATAAAAAATTGGGGACGATCTAGATTTATAAAACCGTGATCGACAGAAGAAACTGAAGACTGTCAAGACCAAAATTGTGAAGATATAAAACTTTATGCGAGCACATATACAAGCACTATGTCTTGGAGGTTATTGATTCACATGGACAATTCGCATGGACAGAAAGATTAAAATCAAAAAAGAAACAAAGCAAAGCATACAAACATGTTTGGAAGATTATTAAGCAGAGCATGCCTCAGAAGATTATTAAGAAGCGCGCCTTCCCCTGACTGGGCGAGCCTCCAAGTAATATACAACCTCTATATTATTTTGCTATATATATTTATTACGTGTATAAAGTTACAGGGGTTTACTTGATGAGAAGGCCTCCGGGGATTTGCCTGGTGAGAAGGCCTCCAAGGATTTACCTGATGAGAAGGCCTACAGGGATTTGCCTGGTGAGAAGGCCTACAGGGGTTTGCCTGGCCAAGATAACGGAGAACACTTGGAATCGAGGCCCCGTGATCCACAGCGTGTGCCCCCTGATTACAGGTCGAGGCCCCTTGGACATGAGCGAGCCCTTCCTCGGGATGATGTTCCACAGCGCGTGCCCCCTGATTACAGGTCGAGGCCCCTTGGGACAGGAGTGAGCCCTTCCTTGAGATCTCATTGGAAGATAGCAAAACCAAGGATGTAGGAATGACATTGTTTGGCCTGATCATCAAGTGAAGGATAGGGTGAGATTCCTCAACCCCAGGAAGATGCTCTACATCAGGACTCAACTTCAAGGAAATGCACGACTTCAGGAAAATCCTCCAACATAGAACGCACCCTCAAGGAACTCTCCCTCAGAGGACCTTTCTGGTTAAGGCGCGCCCTCAAGGAAAGATTCAAATGCTCAGGCGGACTCCAATATCTACGAGGGTAATTTACTGCTTACACTCCAGAAGGAAAGAAGTTGTTGAGTTGCGGCCCCATGAACCATAGAGTGTGCCCCCTGATCATCAGGTTGAGGCCCCAAGGTTGTGAGAGAGCCCCTCTATGAGGAAATAATACTTTGCTATAGAGGACACACCCTTGTATCTACAATGACCTGAATGATAGGCATCAGGGCGCGCCCTAACTCATCAACCTCATGTTGTGGCTTCGTCTGCAAGAATGATCGCAACGATCCATGACATATCTTTTGCTTGAAGAAAATTGTATTGATGTGCGGCCCCATGAATCTTAGAGTGCGCCCCCTGATAGGCAGGTTGAGGCCCCAAGGTCATGAGTGAGCCCCTCTACACAAGAATGACATTCATCCGAACTAGAAGAGACTTTGTCATCGTCCTCAGCAACTCCAACGGCTCTCTCTTAAAATTCCCCTCTTGGGATGCCTCTTTAAGAGACACTTCTTTAAGGAATGATATTCTGATGCTGGGGGTAGTACTGATGCACCTCCCTAGCCCTACATATACATGTATTTCAGGACAATTTGTGTGAATAGCAGAATACCCCCACGGGGATGCCTCTTCCTGATATGCCTTTCATAGGATGCCTCCTTGTAAGATGCCTCTTCGTGAGATGCCCTTTATTGGATGCCTCCTAGTGAGATGCCTCTTCGAGAGATGTTATTCATAGAATGCCTCATTCTGAAATGCCCCTTCATGGGATGAGATTTGAAGTAGCCCGTGACCGGAGAATGCACTCTTTCTACCAGAAGTTGATTGAAATAGAGCAATGCCTGAATAGTAGACTACAAGGTAAATTAATTACCTCCTAGTCTAGGGGGTGGTCCATGTACACTTTCCCTAGTCTTAGTTGAGTGATATTTTTTACTTTTTCGAGAATGCAAGATTATGCCTGTAGGGCACGCCCTGAAGGATGAGTTTGAATAGTTCTCGTACAATCAAGGACGCAGCCTCGGATAGAAGATGCAATGCGTAACTTTTTATTGTAAGCATGAAAGCCTTCCCTCTTTTGAGGACGCGCCCTCCATTACCACAGCCTTTTGAAGCTCTAGTGCAATTTTCTTAGATTTGATGGATACAGCCTCCCGAACTCTAAAGTCATCAATCCACTTGATAGTATATTGACCAAATTTGGAGATGTCTCACAATCAAGGTGGAGGTTCTCATGAAGAAAATGGTTATTATTTTGAAGATAGCTTGGGGGGTAATCAAACTCGTCACGAAGCTTATATTCCGGAAGAGATCCCTAATCCCCCACACCATCGTGGAAATCCGGCTACCGGCGGACAGCCGCCCGTTCTTATCAGCAACGTGGAGTTAATGGAGCAATTATATCATATGGGAACTGCCATAAATAACTTCGGGGCAAGATTGGATTCAGTGGAGCAAGAGCATGGAAGTAAGAGAAAATCTCGGAATATTCCATGAAATCACCGTCGAACACGGAAAGCTTTTCAAGTTGAGGAAAGCTCTCGAAGAGGTGAAGAAGTGCAGGAAAGGAGGTTTCAACTGGTGACTCCTCGAAGGTTAGATTATTATGATCCCATTATTGAACATCCAAGTGAAGATAATTGTTATCATAGGATGCCAGCTGTTCAGGAAAGGGCACCCTCTCACCCACATCGCTCAGGGCGCGCCCTCAGTGAGACTCAACGTGATAAATAAAGACTTTGCAAGCTTGAAGGAACACTTAGTGACGATGATCTAAGGATGGTACTCCTTGAGCATCAGAAAAAAGAGAAGCACTTGGAATTGAGGCCCCATGATCCACAGCGCGCGCCCCCTGATCACAGGTCGAGACCCCTTGGACATGAGCGAGCCCTTTCTCGAGATGGTGATCCACAGTGCGCGCCCCCTGATCACAGGTCGATGCCCCTTGGGTATAAACAAGCCCCTCCACAAGGGGATGCTGGAAGAAGAAGTAGCCGAGACCATGAAGATTTGAGGATGGAGAAGTATCAAGGAGAGAGGCGACTTCAGAACAAAGAAGGCACGACCTCAGGAGATAGATTTCCTCGTATCACTCAAATTCCTTCAAGTACTTGTAGTAAAGTGTGGTCGAGGGCGCGCCCTCCCACTAAAGGAAAGCATCAAGGAGGTTCTCAGGGGAATCCACGACCTTAGGGAAATCCAGGACCTCAGGGGAATCCACGACCTCAGGGGAATCCACAGATTGAAGGAAATCCACAAGCTCATGGTCAAAAGGAACAAACTTAGACTCAAGAGGTAATTCTCATACAACCTTAACACCGGAGCTCCAGGAAATGCTTAGACGACATCTCAACCTCCACCCTTGGGGGGTATTCAAAAAACTGTTCCACCGAATGTTTAAAATATTCCAGGTGTGGGAATTTTTAATGTCGACAACATAAAGAGGCTTCTTTCTCACTTGGATGGAAGAAGTATATCTGCTACGGCAAAAACTCCTTCTCCATTTTCAACAAAGGTTAGAGGCACAGCTCCGTACAGGATATAGATCTATGACCAATGATCTACATTTTCATGAAAATGCAGACCCTGTGGAATTCTTAGGATGTTTTGACATTGAGATGGATGTTTACCAAGTAACTGACTTGGCTATATGTCGTCTGATGGAAACAACTTTCAGTGAGAATGCTTAACAATGGTTTCAAAAGCTTGGATCTTAAGTGATTACCTATTGGAAGACGATGAGGACTTTGTTCTTAGCCAAGTTCCAAGCAGCAATGAAGTATGCTCCTCCCGTTACAACTCTGGCCAACATCAAGCGGAAAGAAGGAGAAAGTCTTCAATCTTACTTCAAAAGATTCAATGTAGAATCCGATTTGGTTAGAGGAACAACCGATGAGACACTTAAGAGTTTCTTGATAGCTGGTTTGCAAGTAGAGACGGATTTCTGGAATCGTCTTCAAGAAAGGGATTCAGCTATATTGGTTGATGTTTTTGCACAGGCTGAATCTTTTAAGATAGTGGAGAATTCCTTGGTAGAAAATCGGAAGACAGAAGCTCAGGGAACGTTAAGGGGAAGATTACAAGTCCTGTATATCGTATCGGAATCGGCGCTAACTGAGTGAATGCAACTAGTATTGGAAGAGAATGGGGAACTCTAGATACGTATTCTTATGATCGGAGGACAAATAAATACACTCCGTTGGCAGCTTCGATTGAACACATCTTTGAGGTGAACAAGAATAAAGAGCTTTTTAAAAAGCTGGCTCCTCTGTCTGCCTAGAAAACCAAGGATAAGAAGAAGCACTGTGAGTACTATGAGTCGACAAGTCACAACTCATGAATGTCGTCAGCTGAAGGATGAAATTGAAGATTTGATCAAGGATACTTGACCGATTGGATTTCCAGAGAAGTCAAGAAGCATAAGGAGAATCCTGAGAAGAAGAATGGAGGGCGCGCCCTCCGTGATGAGGACACGCTTGAGGAGAAGAAATTTGTCGAGGAAGGGAGTACACATACTATCTTTGGAGGACATCACTTGGGGGGTTATAGCAACAATGCTCTGGAGAGATATGCTAGAGGCAAGATATACATCTCATCAATGTGAATAGCATGGAGCTAAGGCCACCTAAATTGTTCAAGGGATAGTGTTGGATCAGGAGTCAGTTCACAATGCCCTAGCAGGGCGCCTTCTTGTTGAAAGAAATGAAGGTTTCAGGAGACAAAGGGATGGAGGGCGCGCCCTCATTGAAAGAAGCTCTGAAGGAATCATGAACATCACGGGAGAAATTCAGGCTCATTATTTTGTTCAAGAACCAGAAGATGAGGAGGCGTCCACCCAGAGGGCACGCCCTCAGATACTCGTTTCTGATGATTTTCAAGAAGGGTATCTAGAAGAGCTTGAAGAAGAAAGTCCTGATGATATTATATCAATCAGTATAGAGGTGGGCATATCGAGGGAAGAAGAATGTTATTGGAAGGCTTGGTGCATACCCTTGTTGAGGAAGACTTCCCTCTTAAAGAGGACGCGCCCTCCAAGGATGAAGCACCGATTGAAGACCCCTCGAAGTTTTGGTTTTGATCTTGTTCCAAGAATACTTTAATCGTTTGAAAAGACTAGTTCGGCGGAAGATATAATCTTAGTTTTGGCGGATGCTAGGGATTCAGATGTTTTATTTGAAATCATGATGATATGGTGAGGCATTGACCCAAAAGTTATGTGTCATCACTTGAATATAGATCCTGACAAGAAGGGTATTAGGCAGAAGTGACGTCTGATAAGTGGGGAAAGAGCTATTGCATTGGAGGTAGAAGTTGATAGATTGTTATACATTGGCTTGATTGAAGAGTCTTACTACCCAGAGTGGTTAACTAAACCGGTTCTCGTTAAGAAGCTTAAGGGGAAATGGAGGATTTTTTTGTAGATTTCAATGATCTGACAAGGTTGCCCTAGGGATAGTTTTCCTCCTTCGCAGATTGATCAGTTGGTAGATGAAACAATAGGGCATGTTCTCTTAAGTTTCATAAACGCTTATTCGGGTTATAATTGGATTTCCATGTATGCGCTTGATCAGGAACACACTTCTATCATCACAAATAGAGGATTATACTGCTAAATTGGAATGCCCTTTGGCTTGATTAATGCGGAGGGAACTTGAAAAGACCATGGAAGTGTTTGTGGATGACAGCTGAAGGGGTCTGTACGCCTTAACATCATAAGCCGTGCCCTATGTAAATATATATATATATATATATATATATATATATATATATATATATATATATATATATATAGCTTTTTTTTTTAACCGGGAACTACCCCACACACTTGTATGTGGGATTTCAAACCCGGGGAGATATATCGCTGAGCCCTACCACCCAGTACTCCCACGTAAATCCGAAGCTTTCGCTCCGAGGTAGGTTCGAACCCCTGACCTTGGCTGAACCAGGGAAGGGGGTGTCCACTCAGCCAAAGCTTTGTATACTATATTTAGCTTTAGTACGAGCCCTGTGAGAGGTTTACATTTGTGCATAATATCTCTTATTTCTTACGCCGAGTTAGCTCATGTAAGCTTAGAGATGTGGTGCATTTGTGTTATTCCTCTACGAAGAAATCAAAACTAGGAGATAAAATTTTGGATTGAGGAATTGAAGGACACGCCCTCCATATAGAATCTTGAAGATAAGAAGAATGAGGACGCGCCCTGAAGAAGAATAGATACAAGGAAATTTTGGTGTTGTTTAAGATAGAAATTCCATGCTTCATCTTTGATTTTACATGGAATTGGGGGTAGTTTTTATGCCCAAAATTCGGTTCGGGTATTCTAAAATGGATTCGGGTCAGATACGGGTTCAATTTGGGGATTTTCAGGATAAATTAAGGTTTTGATAAAGATTTGAAGAAGGCGGACGCGCCCTCACCTCCCGTACGTGGAGGGCGCGTCCTGAGAGACATAAAAGCAGTCAAAAAGGATATTTGTTAGTTTTACAAGAAATTAGGCCGCGCCCTTTCCCCCTACAAGGAGGGCGCGCCCTTAGTGATAAAATTATGTTGAAGATTTCTACTAAAGCTGGTTTTCGAAGAGTTGTTGAAGAATTCCCTCCTGTCGTATCTCAGGAGGTGGATGTCCGTCGCAGAAGGCCTCCAGGGGTATGCCTGGATATAAGGACCTTTCTTAAACACTAAGGGCACGCCCTAAGGTGGAAAGATGGGGACTTTCTGGTGTGTGCTTTGGGAGCTCTGTTCCTGTATTTAATGGGCGCGTTCTCATTGGGGAACTTTGGAGTAATCCTGCACTTTGCACCCAAAAGCTCTGGATCACCTGTCCTGCTATCTGGTAGGTGCTTCTCATTCGGGGGACAGGGATGCGTTCTGCACTTGGGGTAAACCATGGCTATACCTGCATCCTTGAAATCAAGAAATAGCTTGTAGCAGATAGGACTAGTCCTCGACGGGGGAAGTTTCCTTATCTGTGAAGTCTTGAGATCTTGGATGAGCCTTGGACCTTTTGTGGTTAGGCCTCATAGTAGAACATTCTGGATGCTGGACCGTTAATTCAAGCCCAATTGGGTTTCTTGCTCTCCAAGAACTACGTGGGCTTGATCCTCTATAAATATAGAGGTACGTAGGCAAATTGGGGTATGGAAGCGAAGAGCTCTACGAGCCACCACCAAAAACCCTCTCAATCTCAGCCCCCAATTCATCACAGCCACCACACTCCGGCAACTTTTCCGGCAAAGAACCACCATCATAAATCCTGATTCCGGCGATGAACTTCAAACTTTGTTGTTACCAAATTGCTCCGTCAACACATTTATATATAAATTAATAATATATAGTATGTAGTCTACTTATACATAAACCTGAATTATTTAAACTAGCTTAAAACCCATGCGACGCACAAAATTTTGTAATATAATTTTTTTTTAATTTGAATTGAACTTTTTGGTTGGTGGGGATTAAACTTGGATCATATAACAAATTTGGACATAATCATACCATTAGGCTAGCCATTTATTTATGTCATAAATCATCTATTATCTATTATATTCTAAATGTGTGCTAGTGAAGGATTTAGATATTTACTTAAATTTTCCTTTCTATTTTTCCTTTACAATATAAGTTAAAGGCTATTTTGGTGATTTCCCAATTCAAAAAATTATGTCAGCATGACATCATTTCCTTAATATTGTGTAGTTTTAAAGTTGGTAGTATATGAAATTTGTATTATATATTTATTTCCTTAATTAAGGGAAGCATTAATTTCCTTAATCATGGAAAGCAGTAATAAATCATATATTCAACCTTAATTTTAAAAAGGAAAATGCTAGAGCTCCCAAATTGGATCCCAAAAAATTTTCCAAATGCTACGTGTCATCTTCTGATTGGTCACATTATAATTAAATAATATGGACCCCCTGGATTCACATCAATCACACCAATTAAAATAGTTCATTTTGCCAAATCACCAATGCCACATCATTCGGGAACTATTTTTGGGATCCAATTCGGGATCCCTAGCACTACTCAGAAAAAATATGCATATACATAACGAACATGTAAATCAAATCAGTATACGAATCATAATCAATGTCACTAATTAATTATTTTCGAGTTTTCTCTAACCTTACAATTTCACATTTTAAATTCACTAATCTTATCTCATATACCCATTATATATTGAAAAAATTAAAAATTCTTACGATCATTACTCTTCATCCAATTAAAATACCAGATCTTATCAAGTCTTTTATGTGATAAGAGATATAAAAATAAAATTAGTGGAGACATGATATGCCAATCAAAATAAAGTAAAACTACTTGCATAATTTAAGCTCTATAAATATCTTAGCTTCCAGTTTAAAGATTTCAAAATTGTTGACGATATATATATATATATATATATATATATATATATATATATATATATGATATATATGGTTATGCTCATTAATTTTACAATCATTGGGATATTATAATAAAATTAATTATATCAAATTTGTGTGAATAGAATCACAACAATCAATTACTTGCATAATTTAAGTTTTGTAAATATCTTATCTTTAAATTACTCAATCTTTCCATTTAGTACACAATCAATCTTTCCATTTAGTACATGCTAAATTTTGAAATTCAAATTACTCATTTACTACACAACCTTTCCATTAATTAATTCCCAATCTTGTTTGATTTTTTCAATTAGTTTTGAATTTAAAATTACTCATCTTTGGAAATTGAATTTTAAATTACTTATCTTGCTTGATTTTCTCTTTTATTTTCAAAATTCAAATCCTTAATTGATTGTGTATCTAATCTTTGAATATAATATACGAATTTAGTTTTTTTTTTTAATCATCGCCTAGCTCATTTTTCTTTCTTTATCTTGACCTTTTATCTTTCTCTCATTCTCCATAGCTCTATTCCTTTGTATTGATTTTCAATTTTTTTAATATTTAAGTTATATAATATTTATATCCTATTTTTTTGTGAACTAATTTGTATGGGTATTGTTTGCTACAGGTGTTTCAGAAGTGTTATTGTTTGTAATTCTTATTCTGAAAAGTTCATTGTATCTATAAAATTCAAGTAATCATGAGAATGAGGTTTTTCGTCTCTCTATGATATTTTTATGTTTGCAATTATTTTGTGTTTGTGTTTATGTGTATAAATTGTAGTTTATTTAGTTTTTTTCCCATCTCATCTCCAACATGTCTATATCTCTCTTTCTCCATGAATTTTTTGGTTAGTGTTTATGTTGATTGTATATCTGTGTGTTAATATATGTGTTTCATATGTTTATTATTGATTAATAATTGTTTGATTGGTGCAGAAGATGAAGTATTGATGAAAGGTTTACCTCAGTTTTGAAGTATCACCGAGCAACAAAATCATGTTTATTTGGTCATAGATTTATTTCGATTTGAGGTACCACATACTTTAATAGATTTATGATGCTTCCATGCTCTTTATTTGTAGATAGTACGAGATCGCAAGATTCAGAGACGACTTATGTGCTATAGTAAGCAAGATCCAAAGATTAAACACAAATTTGGCTCGAAATTCTACTTAAGAAGGTGAAAAAATGTTTTACGATAAGTCATAACGTTTCTAGGAATTAAGAATATATTAATCATCATTGTAAGTACGCCATTTTTGTATATGCGTAATTTTCATGTTTCACTAGCAATTTTAATTTTTTATGTTTTTTATTGAATTTTTTGTGTAGATTTAATTTTTTATAAGGAAATGCTAACCATAGCCCTTAGGGCTATGGTTAAGCATTAAATATTCTCATATTGTCAACATTGACTTTAGTTATTTAATTGATTTTTGATCTTTCAATGCTCTTTTACAACATTAATTTAATTTCTCAAGTAATAATAGTGGACCCCCCTGCATTCACATTAATTTTCACTAATAAAAACATCCCAAATTCCTAAATAATTATATTGGAATTCGTGCAAACATGATGTATTAAGTGCAAAATTGACATTTAAATGTATTTATCCGCTTACATTAATTCTTAACCATAGCCCTTAGGGATATGTTTAGCATTACCCTTTTTTATATTATATTTTTTAAAATAGTAAATCGATTTATTGGTAAAATTTGATATAATTCATTATTTATTACATATTATATCATTAATTATCTTATTGATACAAATATGTAAATAATAAATAATAAAAGTTTCTATATACATTTTTTTATTCGCTAAATTTTGCATATTTTTTCTTTATAAAACAAATTAAATCAAATAGAATATCATTATAACATTATAATTCTTAAAACCATTTAAAAACAAAATTTTCTATATTTTTTATAATCTTTTTGTATATCCTCTATCGTCAGTGAATACTTCACAAATAAAATGGAGGATCAAGTGACAAGGAAATGGCCTTCGAGTTCCATCATAAATTAATATTAGAGATGTGTTAAAAGGACACAACTCTGAACAATGATGCAAGTATATGGTTTTAATTTTTAACAAGTATATAATGAAAGTATATGTTGATCTCGGTGACTTATTCAGGCTTGCAAGTTCTTATGACAATCCTTTTCATATAAGCATCATGTTTTGCTTTTTAATCATCAATAAAATAAATAAATTAAGTTTTTCGTGTGCGAAGCACGAGCCATATTGCTCATACACATAATATGTGAATGCGTGTGTGCGACTTGAATGAGTAATAGTTGGAACATATGTATTTTTTTAAAAACGAAAAAATACGTAACTTCTTCGTTAAAACAACATACAAAATAAGTATGTAAGATTAATTGATTGTAAAACTAACACCTAAAATCTATTTTATATATAATACACGAACAAGACTTAAAATTTATGAGAAATTTTATTCATAATTTATAATGACTAATTCACCCCTACGTTGTTATTTATATATAAAAAATTCATTTTTAATGAGAATCAAACTTGGACCACCAAGTTAACTTGTGCATCTACATACCACTAGGTCACACTTTCACATGTGTTTTAGATCATACATACAATGTGTATGTGTATGATATATGAAATAATATTGGTTAAATATTATTGGGTATTAAATGAGATTTGGACTTTTTATTGATTTTCATTTATTGATTAAAGAACCACAAAAAATATATAATTGGGTTATAAAATGATATTTTAATTAATAATATGGATACTATCCAGCAATATATTAAAATGAAAATATTGAGTTGTTAACGTAATATGAAAATTGTATATTATTATGCAAGATGCAATAATTTATCGGGTAGTAAAAAATTTGGCCTTGAAAAGACGAATCCTAATAATAACACATTACATTTTACAAACAAATTAACTAATGTTTGATTTAAAATATGACATTTGAAAAAAAGAAAGATCATATATAATATATAGTGTATTATTTATAAAGGTAATTCAAAAAAATATATACATGATCATGTATAATATATGATTTGCGGAACTTATATATCATAGACATTACCTATTTAACACTCAGATTCTATTCAATTATCCACAATAAAATTAAAAACTGACATAACTGCTGTTAGTACTACTTATATTAATTTCCAAATTACAAACTTGAACATATATAAAAGTAAGTACACAATAGTTACATATACCATTAACAAGCAAAACTATATGAAAATTAATTTTATACTTTAAATAACATTGATCATACACGGTTTAATTTTAAAACATAATTTAAGCTGCACCCAGTGCCTTGCACGGGTATTTATGCTAGTTATGTAATCGCAGTTAAGTGTCTCACTAATCTTTTATCTATTTTAAATTTTTAGGAATGAAGTTTATTAAATAAAAAAAATGCTTTAACATGTTGATTGAAACAAAGTAGTTGCGGTAATTTAATTTTGTGTTATAGGTCAACAACTAATTGCATGTGAATCATCCATAATTATTTTTTTGGTTTTTTTGGTTAAAGATTATGTACACGCTAAATTAAAATAAAGCACTATTATTACATTATGTATAGAGCAATCTATTGCATCGAAAAATATGAAAAATAGTAGATGAACATCAGTCAAAATATCTACTTCTACTGTAAAATCTAAAAGCATAACATCATAATCTCTCTCTTCACTTACAGGCTAGGCCTACTTACATTCCCCCTATTTTCATAACATGGGATTTAGATTTAGTTAATGATTATGGTGACTTTTCATTTTATTTAAATGATGGATGTACGTCTACCTTACATCACAACCATTCTTCTTGTTTAGTTTAAACTTCTCCATTAAGTTAGGATTGAACTTGATAACACGATTAATAAAGTCATGACTTTATTTGATAAACTATCATCGCATGACTTTGGATTGATCAATCGACCAAACGATTGATCGGCTATCAAATTTCTATTATTTGGGCTTTAATAATATAGTGTAGATGTAAAAGATTTTGGAAAAATAACCAAAAAAAAAATTATGAGTACATGTTTTTCTTATATTAAATCTTATAATTATACATGTGCATGGAGTTTTCGAAGATCATTACAAAAAATTATTTTATTAGTACGGTCTATTATGATATTTCATGATTATTTTTCAGCGAAACAATCCTACAAAAGTAAAGATTATGTTAAAAAATTATTGTAGAATAATTTTATGTAAATTTAAATTGTAGAATATTTGTTTATAATGATATAATTTTCTTAGGAAGTTCAATTTACTTAGCAAGTTAATTCCGTTAGGCTAACCAAACAAGCACTAAGATTAATATAAGACATAGTTTTTAAATATTTTAAGATTAATTTTAATAAATTCTACTTACCATCTAGTAAATTTAAATTTTAATACCACTTTTAAATACAATAGAGAAAGTATAATCCAATAGGCGGCAGATATCCAAGAGCTCAGCGTATCACGTAAGATTCAGTATATACTGATATCAATTAATTTTTTTATCTTTATTGGATCGGAATAAATTTTGTTTTTTTATAATTCAGTGTTCGAGCTACCTTTCGCGTAACTCGACTAATTCGGAGGACTGCTAGCACACTCGAACCTACCGAGCATGACATTCCACTTACTACCATGCCTCCTAATGAGATCGAACCTATAACTTAGGATGATAAACCCCTAAATCAAGGTCTGAACCAACTCAAACCCATGATGGACACTTACTTTCATGCCTTCCAATGAGATCGAGAGAAAATGACCCAAATATGACAATTCTAAACTAATTGGTCTAAAATCTCACAACTCAAAAAGTTGGCCCCAAATATCACACTAAAACACTGTATTGTCTAGCGTTTTGAATATTTTTTTTAACGTTGCATCGTATAGCGTTTAGGCAGATAACGGGGTGGGGAACGCTACATAATGTAGCGTTTTCGGGGGAAGGGGGTGGACACTACTGGGAGTAGCGTAGGGGAAGGGGGGAGGGGGGAATGCTATTGGAAATAGCGTTGGGGGTGGGGTTTTTTTAAAATATTAAAACTTTATATATTAATTTTTTTACATACTTCCATGCCTTCAAATAAGATCGAAAGAAAAGTGTTAGGTCCCGTATGAGGGCTATATTAAGCTAGAAGGGGGGGTTGAATAGCTTAATTACCAATTTAAAAATTATTATGGCATTTTAAAAATATTTATCCTTTTTTAAATATTTTACCGAGCCGTTAACGGATTATAAGTGCGGAAATAAAAGACAAGGGAAGAAAATATCATACAGGAGTTTTTATCCTGGATCGCGATGGCGCAACCTCTAATAGATTCGCTCACCCCTACTCCAGTCCCCGAGCTCCTCTCCGGACTCAAGATTTCCTTATAAATAAACTCGCTCCTTTAGTAGGCGGAGAAGCCTTTACAACCTTACAAATATTTGTCTTGGTGTGTAAATGTTAGAAAATGGGAGTTTTTAGAGCATATATTTTATATGTTCTTGATATTAATTCCGAATTTTAACGATTGAAAATTGTTCCTTGCTATGAGGACTTAAATTTTCATATATGGGTCTAAGTAATTTTTTTAGTGAAATCCATAGATAAATATAGTTGAATTGGGTAGCTTGAAAGAGCTTGAAAAAGAGAATGTGTATTTGTCCTACATTGAAATAAATAACAGGGTTGTTGGCTTTATATAGAATCACACACATGGGTACTGTACAACTACTAAGGTGTATGATGGTGCATGGTGTTACTGTGTGCGTCACGCGCGCCCACACACACACACGCGCCGCCGCCACCGGCCGCCTCGCCACGCCACGTCTCGTCTCGACTCGACTCGGGTCGGCTCGGTCGAAGGGCGATTTGGGCGAATGTCTCGGCGTCTCGCGTACGCGAGGCGACCTGGGCGAGGGATTTTATTTATGTTTTTAAATAATATTTTAATTATAATAAATATATATATTAATTGGGATCAGTACTTGGAATAAATCACGTGGAACTGGTCAGACATCTAATACTGATGGGCCAGATCCTGTTGATGATCAAATACTGATGGGTCAGATCCTGATGATGATCAAATACTGATGGGTCAGATCCTGATGATGATCAAATACTGATGGACATCAGATCCTGACGGATGAAAATCCTGATAGATCAGATCCTAATGTTGGGTCCTGGTCAGAATTTGATTATATATATATATATATATATATTATATATATATATATATATATATTATGATTAATTTAAATAAAACTGAAATGTGTGGATAAAATATAACGTAACTGTTACGATTTATTTAATTGAAAATCAGCTGTTACAACCGTTTTTATTATATTAAATCGACCGTTTCATTCTTATTAAATGGAATGGGGGTTACAATATTGATGAGGGTGGTATCAGTTACGTTTGGCCTGTCCTATAAATAGAGAGCTAAGCTGCTGATTTTATATATACCACACCCTACATTCTCTTCTCCTCTCTGCACTCTTTTCACCCTCTTGTCCGTAGCTTCTCTGTGCTTGTGAGTTGTGGGTTTTTCTAGAGACTGAGGTGCTAGTCGAAGTTGAGCTTTCTGATTTACTGTGATCATATAGCTCGGAGCTATTTTATCCTGGAAGAATATTGCCAACATCCTGACATAGTGTAAGTGGGAGCAATTATCTCTTCAAGAGCAGTCAGGACTTCGAGCAAGGCTTGACGACTCAGCTGGTTTTTCTACTTGACTGATATACTATTATAGCTATGGCTACTGGTATGTCTTCTTTCTTTCCTTCGTTCTTACAGTTACTGATATGCATGTTTTATACATTCGTGTTTTGTTTCGTTGATTGTTTGCTTGGCATTGACTTGTTAAATACGATATATAACTGCCTCTATGTTGCTGTTTTGGTCATATTTTCCAACAGTAACTACCCGTCACCACCTCAAAATAAATGTAATAAATACAAGACTCGTCTTGGTGCGTAACTACCCGTCACCACCTCAAAGTCGTTGTAAAACCTACACAACTTATCTTAGACAGCAACTCCCCGCTACTTCTTCAAAGTTGATGTAGAACCTTGGTGTAGACTATTGATTCTTGTCGGTCTTGGGTCTTAGATGATAGGTCTTGGGTCTTTCCTCTTCTTCACGGTGTAAAGACTACTAACTCCCCGCTAGTACGTCTAGGACTTGGGTCTTAGAACGAGAATCACCTCACTTCAACTTCACCTCACTACAAAAGTTAGACAGCAATATCTACGAAACAAATATGGTTAAGAATATATATTTTGGACTAGTATGTTACGGTACTAGGCCAAAAGACAACTTTAATATTCGTATAGGAATATTAAGTGATATTGTAAGTATACTTTCTTTGATATTAGATTACGATCGAAGTATACTTTGAATTACTCCCGATAAATATAAATATTGATGGAGTAATATTAGAAGTCCTTGTTAAAAGCTATAGTGCGTTAAGGCTTCGAATTGTATACCTTTGTTAGACTAATATAGTGTCAAGGTATAATTATAACTTCTTGCACGAAATAAACTGTTTAGCCACACTAAACAACTAAAGTAAGTGCAATTAAAACAAGTGGCTAACTTGTGCTTTTAGAAGTAATATTGTTTCTTTTGATAGATCGTTTA
The DNA here is from genome assembly GCA_036435485.1 of Saposhnikovia divaricata. Taxonomy (NCBI): domain Eukaryota; kingdom Viridiplantae; phylum Streptophyta; class Magnoliopsida; order Apiales; family Apiaceae; genus Saposhnikovia; species Saposhnikovia divaricata. Next base: position 57,605,340 of record CM071595.1, on the reverse strand, counting down.
AATCCAAGAATACTTTTATCACAATACTCCGTTAAGATGAGATTAAATATATAGAGCTCGGAGTTTGTTTATGTATAAAGTCCTTTAAGCTAATAGGCTTAAGGCTTTTAAGATGTATACTTCCGGTTGACTAAATACAATGTCAAAGTATACTCTTCTTTTAACTTCTTGCACTAAATAAGTTTATGGCCACGATAAATAAATTAAGTGCGATAAACAAGTGGCTAAACTTGTGCTTTTAAGAAGTATATGTTGTATTAAGTATTTCTTTATCAAATATCCCACGGAACACTAAAGATGTTAGTAAGGACTTCGAATAAATACTTTCTTATTTACAACTTTGACGTATGTCAAATATAATCTTACAACTTTTGAGATTAAGTACTTTCTTGTGATCTTTCTTGTATAATGAAGTTTCTTTTCAAAGATCAAGTACTATGTTCAACTCTTTGCTTATATATATATTGCAATAGAGATATGAGTTGAACTATGTTTATATTGTCGTTCTCTTTTATATATAAACTTTTGGTATCTTATATAGATCCAAGAATACAGATTAAGATAGAGTATAGAAGTTAAGAACAAATATCAAATATAAATGCCAAGACGAAACTAAGAATTACCACTTTTAAAAGATGATCGGAAAAGTTCGTCGAAAAAATTTGCCGGAGGTTCTGCCGAATTTTGGACGTTGGTCGAACTTGGGCAGCCCTTCGACAGGCCGGAAAGTGGTGGTAGATGAGCTTGCTTGGTGGGAATAAGCTTGGTTGGGTGGAACTAAGCTTGTTGAATCAAAAACCTTGTATATATGGATATATATTCAAGAGAGAGAAGGTTTTCGAGATGAAGTATATGTAGAGAGAGATTATAAATTTGAATGTGTGTATACTTCTAAAAATCCCAGCAATTCTTTGGCTCTTAGCTTGTGTTTAAATGGGTGTGTGAATGGGTGTATTTATAAAGAGAGTTGGGTGGAAGGAATGGTGGAGATTGAGTTAAAAGGAGTGGTTGAGATTGAAAAGGTGTGGATTGATGAGGTGGAAAGTGGTTTGTGTTAGTTGAGAGTGGTTTTGTGTTTCTTTGAAGTGGTTTGTGGTAAAAGAATCCCGGCAACTATTTTGAGCTTTAATACTCGTACCGATATTTAATTAAATACGTAACACGTATCGTTAATTAAATAATCAATAATATTCATAAATACCCAATAAATAAATCTAAAATTATGGGACTCTTAGGAATATTATAAAATGAAGTTCTGGAAAGTTTGGTCAATTTTGGTCAATGTTGACTTGGTCAAACGTGGGATCGACTGCCTCGATTTTCGTGCCGTACCAAAATTCTTGAAAAATTCCGAAACTTTTACCATGCATAGAAAAGAGTATTTAAATAATCAATCTCAAGTTTCAAGTCATTCTAGTAAGTGAAAGTATTTTATTTGGATTTAAAACGATTAAATCAGCTTTCTGTTCCGTATAAAATACTATTGGTCTTTTCTTGAAATATATAAATCTTTTGATCAATGTTTTGACTAGAATAAATACTTAGAATATATTTCCTAAAATATGAAACATTTTGAGAGTGTAGGAAATATTTTTGAGCGAATAAAATAAGTTTCTCCGAAATATAATTAAAAAACGGGAGAAAAGTTACTTTGAATATTTCTAGCATGAGATAAAAGTAATTATTAATATTCTATCAATGAATATTAATGTGCTCGAGTATAAAAAGTCTTTTCTAGGATAAAAATATTTTCAGTATGAAGACATACTATTTTTCGAATAAAAACTGATCGTTTTTTAATGTAACACGAGTTCTCTAAAGAATATTAAAACTCTAATATTCCTTGTTCGAGCTTGTCGCCTTATCAATATTGCACGAAGATCTAAAAAATATCATATCATGATATTTCTTTTTCGATCTTATTGCCTTGGTGTAGAGATATATTCCAGGAAATATATGACTTTGATTTTCAGCAAAATGGAATATCTCTTATAGTTTGAAAATAGGATGATAAATTTTTGCTAGAGTTGCCCATTTGACTTTTGACCGAATCAATTAAATAAATGACCTATTGGAGAAGATTCTACGTGTATTTAAATTTTATGTTAAATCGTACAAATACCAAAACAAATATTATATCGAAGATATCCTTTCAAAAAGGACCCAAATATAACAATTCTAAACTAATTGGTCCAAAATATCACAACTCAAAAAGTTGGCCCCAAATATCACACTAAAACACTGTATTGTCTAACGTTTCGAATTTTTTTTTTATGCTAAATCGTGTAGTGTTTAGGGAGATAAGAGGGTGGGGAACGCTACATAATGTAGCATTTTCGGGGGAAGGGTGGGTGGACGCGTGGGGGGAGGGGAACGCTATTGGAAATAGCGTTGGGGGTGGGGGCTTTTTAAAAATATTAAAAATTTATATATTACTTTTTTAATTAATATTTCAAAATTTTATTGGAATTTTTTTGAGGTTAAATAATTTTTAGGGATATTCCATTTGGTACCATTGTACAATTGGCTTTTTCATTTGGTATCACTCGAAGTTTTTTACTTCCAAATGGTACCATTGTACAATTGGTTTTTCCATGGAATACCACTCCGTCAGTCAAAACGTTAGTATCTGCATTTTCAAATGGTACTATCGTAAGTGAATTAGTGAATGGTACCACATGGAAAATGGTACCAAATGGAAAAGTTATTTATATAATGGTACCATTTGGAATTTCCCTAATTTTTATTTGGGGTTCAACGGGTTCCATTTGGGGTTTAGAAATATTCAATTTTTTAATTATTTTTTTTAATTTTTATTTGTATTCCCTTAGGGGTTCAACAATTAACTTTTAGGGTTCAACGTTTCAATTTTGAGTTTTAGAAATATTCAGAATGATGAATAAACCGTATACGAACTTAGAGTTTAGGGTTGTTCACATAATCAGCTTCGATTTTTTAAAAAACATGCTGCCAGACTCAGTAAAAAAACACAATTTGAATTGACCTTTTGATTATAATTTTTTTATAGTGTTTGCAAATACATATTTAGCAAAAAAAAAACACCAATTAAAGTAGTGTTTTGGGTTCAAAACACCACTTTAAGTAGAGTTATGGATAACACCACTTAAAGTAGCATTTTGGGTTCAAAACACCACTTTCAGTAGAGTTTTGAACCCAAAACTTTACTTAAAGTATCGTTTTGTAAAAAAAAAAACCAAAACGCTACTTCGTGTAGCATTTTCGTTAAAAAAATGAAAACGCTACACGATGTAGTGTTTTAGTGTGATAGTTGGGGCCATCTTTTAAATTTGTGATATTTGAGACCATTTATTTTAAAATTGTGATAAATTGGGCTAACATCTTGAAATCGAACCAATGAACTTAGGATGATAAACCCATAAGTCAAGATCCGAACAAAGTCGAATCCATGATGGGTTGGACCGGAATATAATTTGAAAACAAAAAATGCAACAAATATCGGGGACTGTGGGTTTGGTAAAGTACCACACGGCGGGAAAATTAGCAATCGTGTTTTTCCCCATGAAGTTAATCTACTTAGAAAGTCAATTCCCTTAGATCATCTCCAAGAGTCTCCTAGTTGACTCCTAAATATATTATAAATAATATGACTCTTAGTAAGTTAGGACATAGATTTACATGTCAACTACAACAATACTCTTTATTTTGGCTTCTAAATCATATATTATTCATATTTTAAATTTCACAATGACAATAATTTGAATTGAAACACGTGCAAGTGAATATTTTATTAATATAATAAAGTCAAGAGCTATGTAGTGGCTCTTAAAATAGAGGAGATGTAAAAGACTCTTAAGGTTTTTAAGAGCCACTAAGAGTTTCTTGGAGCTCTATTTTTTATCATTCTTTTTAAATTTTGATTTAAGAGCTTGTTTAGAAAGTCTCTTGGAGATGCTCTTAGACAAACCAAACAAGCACTAGGATTAAAGTCTCTTGGAGACGCTCTTAGACTACAATTACTATGTTTGATGATTATGTATTGTTACCTAAGAAAATTTCGTCCAAGAAATGTGCCAAGAATAAGAGATAATAATTCATCATTGTGCGGATTTGCTTATACATTAGAGTTATTAGAAGATTATAACACTCAATGTCAAGAAATGTTGCGACTTTCTCGTGTTGCATATATTCAAATTTACAACCTCTTATAAGCCACAATGATCGTTTTATAAAGGTAAAACGTAGATTCCAGCATTCTACATAAACAATACATAAATACTTTCATGATGTGTTGATGGAATGATGGAGTTTGCAAAAGAAATGTGAAAGGCATATGACACAGCCTATTTGTAGTTCGAGGACTCAACTCAACTTAAGCTTAGTTTGTAATAAGTAAATAACTTTAACTGTCACAGGAATCTCAGGAGGTACTATCTGTCAGAAGAAAAACCCTAAAGTCAATCTATAGTTTTGATGTTTTACACTGGAAGAAGTTCAGATTGCTGATCAAGCCTCAGTATAGCATCAAAGAAGTGGATTTATTTCTAAGACAGAGATTTCTAGAGTGACAGGTTTAGACAGTATACAGTGAAGTACAAGAAGGAGAAAGAGATGAGAAGTAAACTGAATCACATTTTTAATGTGAAAATTAAAGGACAGTAATTGAGGTTAGTCGTTCATGAACCAGACAGTACATGGAACGTCAACAAAATATTCAGTGGTATTCCTTTATTACTTTCAGTGATTCAGAAAAGAATTAAGACAATTCAAGGATATATAATTATTCGTGTTTAATTAATTTAAATCAAGTAGTCAATTTAATTAATTAATTAATTCATCTTGAATTAATTCCTTAATTAAATTAATTATTAGATTAATTAAATCTGATTAATTATTTAAGTAAGAATAAATTAAAATGATTATTTGTTAATCAATTTTAATTTAATTCTGAAAAATGAACTAACAAGACAATCCCTGATTGTCTTGCCGATTGTCTTGAAGGTTTAAATCAGAACAGCAAGACAATAGGAGATTGTCTTGCCGATTGTATTGGAGAAGAAATCAATAAAGCAAGACAATTCCTGATTGTCTTGATAATGATATTGTCTGAAAAGCTTTTGAAAAGTAGAATAAAAATCTGATTTGATTGTCTTGACGATTGTCTTGGCAGTTCAATTTGATTGTCTTGATAATGATCAAAAAGAAAAAGCTTCAGACAGAATGATAATTTTGATAAAGCAAGACAAAGATATCTGAATTTGATTGTCTTGCCGATTGTCTTGGAAGAACCTGATTGTCTTGACGATTGTATTGCCTATTGTCTTGGCAGTACAAAACTGGTTGTCTTGAAAGAAGAAATTGTATTGAAGATTGTCTTGACAGTTATAATTGAAGATAAAGATGCAGGGATTTATATATATCAAGACATCTCGACAGAAGCAATCAGAAAGAAAAACACAGGTCAAAATATTACATTCAAGAACAGATTTCTCTCTTCTCTCTCATCAAGAACACAGCACAAGAAGCAGAAAAATTATATAGAAAATCAAGTTCATCTTATTTTTAATATCTGATCCGATAGAACTGATTTACTTGATACTCTTGTACTATTAGCGAGTTTTTACTCCTAATCTATATCTTGATTTTTATTAACAAATCTAGAAAAATTCATGTCGAATTTTCTAATTTGTTTTTATTAACTAGATATAAATTCTGTACTGTATTTGTAACAAAACCCTCAAGTTAATATAATTTTATATTCAACTTGAATTTTGTTTCATTTAATTCCGCTCAAATTTGTTAACATATAAATTAAATTATCCGGACAAATTTCGATAAAACAGTACTGTTTGTATTCAACCCCCCCTTCTACAAACATATTGGACCTAACAAAATGATAGTTTCTACACAATTCAATCAAAACTCAAATGTTTCAAGGAGGCAAAGAGAGCTGCTTCCGGTTAAAAATGACATTTTTCTATTTGTATGATGTAATTTCTTATTAATTAGCTTGTTGATATAACTTTACTATTCTTTAATGAGTTTTCACAAGTTTTTTTTAGGGAGCAATTGGTGCACTTGACGGTACACTCGTTCATTCTATAGTTCCAGTTGGCCAACAAGCTCGATATAGAGGATGAGGAAGAGGTGAATGCTACCAAAATATTTTAGGTATATGCGATTTTAATATGATATTCACATGTAGCACATGATTCATGAATATTAACAGAGGTTGTCCAGGATTCCGATTCCGGATTTCCAATTCCTCCACCAAGTATTTACCTAATATTTCTAAATGATATTACTTTAATATGGATGAATAGAGAATAATTTCTTATTACTTTATATTGCAGATAAATATTATCTTTGTGATGCAGCATATACAAACACTCGTGGTTATTTAATCCCATATCGAAACACAAGATATTGGTTAGTAGATTTTCGTCGTCAATGTGCTTTAAGTAAGGAGGAAAAATTTAACCACGCCAACGCAAGATTAAGAAATGTTATTGAGCATGCTTATGGTGTCTTGAAAGCAAGATTTCAAATCTTAAAACAAATGGCTCTATACACATTTTTTACGCAGCGAGATATTGTGATTGCTTGTATTGCTATTTTCAATTTCATAAGGGAAAAAAATTAGAAGATGAATTATTTGATCAGTGCGATTAAACCAGCGATGGAGCTGAAAATGACGAAGATTTGGAGGGATCCGTAAATGAAACGCAATGGGAATCTCAAGGCACTCAATACATGAATGATCTTCAGGATCATCTTGCTTTAAATCTGTGAAGTTCTTAATAATTTAAGTTTTCTTAGAACTTTGTTTTTGCAATAAGATTTATCAGTGACATTGACATACTTGTTTTTTTTTAATGATTGAGAGAGCATAAATCTTCGGGCTCATCTTGCTTTAAATTTGTGAAGTTCTTAATAATTTAAGTTTTCTTAGAACTTTGTTTTTGCAATAAGATTTATTAGTGACATTGACATTCTTGTTTTTTTATATGATTGAGAGAGCATAAATTATCATTTAAAATCGTCTTGCTAAAGTTTAGTTTTTATCAAATAAAATTAATTATTATAGGAAATTGTCATCATCCAGATAATTTGGATAAATTATTAACAAACAACATCATTCGTTCAGAAATTCAGGTTAGCTTCTCGATCATCCAGAATTCCAAACATTGAGAAATAATTGTTCAGATTTAATAAATAACCCCTTGCTTGATACGCTGAGCTCATGGACATCTGCCGCCTCTTAGATTATATTTTTTCTATTATATTTAAAAGTGGTTTTACAATTTAAATGTACTAGATGTTAAGTACTACCTCAGTCCAAAAAAGACTGAGCTGGTTTGACTTTCACGGAGATTAAGAAAATATATAAAAATATGAGTAAAGTTAGATGAAAAGTGGGTAAAGTGGTGGGACTTATCAATATTTAATAATAAATTTGAAATAGTTGAGGAAAGTAGTGGGTGTAATAGTATTTATTTAATGATAGATTTGAGATAATGGGTGTAATAGTGTTTATTTAATAATAAAAGTTGTGTCCATAAATAGTAAGAATACTAGTTTCATTGTTTTTGGAACATCCAAAAAAGGAAAGTGGGTCAATCTTTTTGGGACATAGGGAGTAGAATTTATTAAAATTAGGGATGAGCAATGGTCGGGTTGAAAGGACTAAACCATTCAACCCATATTTTATGGTTTTGGAATTTAACAACCCGTTACCATAACCGTTACCGTTAGTACTAAATAAAACCGTCCAAATAATAACGGTTTGGTTTGGACGGGTTGGGTTTTAAACTACTTAAAATTTTTTAAACTTGCAAAAAATTAATCGACATAATTGTACAATGCTTCAATGGACTGATATCACAAAATATCATCAAAATCTGGTAATTAAGCGATGTGAGAGTGATAGTCGATGTGAGAATAGAAGGAGAAAGCGACTGCGTTCTGTGTAAGTGTAAGTAAAATGATAGTTGAGAAAAATACGGTTACTGGCTTACCCGATTTAATCTTTTTACATATGTGTTATTCTAACTTGCAAGTACATATTTTTTCTTTTTATATAATTATATATTGATTATTAATTTGAATTATATTTTTTAAATAATAATAAAAAATAATTAATATATATTATTATATGTTCGGTTGGAACGGGTTATATTGATCGGTTTGACAAGGCAAACCAAACCCAACCATTATTTTTCGATTTTTAAAAAATCGAAACCGTTACCGACCGAACCGTTACGAAACCGTAAATTCTGATTTGGGCGGTTTGGATGGGTTTGGAAAGTTTTGCTCACCCCTAATTAAAATTAATCATTAAATATTTAAAAACTATGTCTATTTACTGATATTAATTAATTTGATCTTTATTCGACCGGAATAAAATTTGAAAACAAAAAACGTAAAAAATATCGGGGACCGTGGTTTGGTAAAGCACCACAAGGCGGGAAAATTAGCAATCGTGTTTTTCCCCCTTTCTTCTTCCGTAAACAAGGGTTTCAAAATTCAACTCCATTTCTCCACACAAATTCAGCAAAAATGCAGAGAATCAACGTCTCTGTAAGAGCACGCCCACTCTCCCCTGAAGATGCTAAGTCAAGTCCTTGGTGTATCTCTGGAAACTCAATTTACATCCCCAATCACCCTGCCAAGTTCGAATTCGGTAAAATCTTATTCACATTACTCGTTATTATATACTTACTCTTGTGCTGTATGTATATTTGTGTGTATTGATTTGGAATTTGGTGGAATTGTAGATAGGATTTTCGGAGAGGATACGAAGACAGTGGAGGTTTACGAGTCTCGAACTAAGGATATTGTTTCTGCTGCTGTCCGTGGTTTTAACGGTTTGTTAGCCTTATTTTTCTTTTTGTTGTTTCGATATTTTGGGTTTTTTTTGCGTTGTAGGTGATTTAATTGAGGTTATTATTGTTTTTTGGTGTTTGTGTAGGGACTGTGTTTGCGTATGGACAAACGAATAGTGGAAAGACGCATACGATGCGTGGTTCGGCTAAGGAGCCTGGAGTTATTCCGCTTGCCGTTCATCATGTTTTTGATATTATACAAGAGGTTCCGATTGTTTTTTGAAATTTGTTTTTGTGGATTTGTTGTGTTTTGACTTATTTGTTACTATTATAGTGTCCTTGTTGAAGAAATGTATGGTATTGTTTGTTGGTTCGGGTATTGATGACATTTATAGTTTAAGCTTTGAAAATTTGCATCAACTTTACTTGTATGTATGTGAAAATTCTCAATTATGGGAAAGGGAGTAACAAGTAGTCCATACAAGTTGGTCACATTTCGGGGTACGACATTTTTTTCATTTATTCGGTGTTTTGTGATTACTTGATCTTATCGAGCTAGAGTTTTTGCTAAAACAATTTATAATATTACATATACATTATAACTTTTAGTGTTTTGGCCCCATATTGGTGGTTTCATTGGACAAGTGTTCTAATTGTAATATAGATAGAACGGAAGAGTCTATAGATACAAATTCTTTTGTTTAATGTTGAGCCAGGTCTATACTATATAATAACAAGTAATGAATTTAAACCAAGAGCGTACTTTAAAGTGTTCAAGTTTCTTGAAGCAGATGGTAGCTGAGTATGTGTTGGAGTCCTAGTTTCAAAGTTACCTTTATTTATATCTTCATTTTTTTCTGTGTATGTGATCTCCTATCGATTTAGGTAATGGATCGGGAGTTTCTTTTGCGTATGTCATATATGGAGATTTATAATGAGGAGATCAATGATCTATTGGTTCCTGAGCATAGGAAACTACAGATTCATGAAAGCACCGAGGTACTGTATGTATATCCATCTATGTTCATGAATTAGTATTTGTAAAATTGATATAACTAATTGCGGTTTGTTCTATATGAAGCGAGGAATATTTGTTGCTGGTTTAAGAGAAGAAATTGTTGCCTCAGCAGAACAAGTCCTTGAACTTCTAGCTTTTGGAGAATGTAAGTACCTGGAACATTTCTCTCACTTGTAGGTGGTTTTTCTTTTGATGAGTTAGAAGTTAGAACTTACAAGTCTATAAATAAAAGCGAAGATGTATTGTCGAATACATATCCAGAGCATTCAGAAGTGTTTATATGCTGTTATAAGTAATATATATGAGATATTTGAATTCTTGTATTTTTTATATCTTAAATTTGTCTCAATACTTAAACAAAATAAACGTTTAGTAAATTAGGCTAAATTGAATTTGTATCAACCGATTACTTCATTTTTATTTTAAAAACTGAAAGAAGGTAATAATATCTCATCTCTGTACTTGAAAAAAGAGAGAGCAGAAATAAGGGATCTTATAGATGTGTTTATGAATGATGCAAGTAAACAAACACACACAAGCACTTCATATTAGGTGTTGGTGTCAGTTGTGAAATTTCATAGTATACCAACTGGACAATAAGTCACTAATTCTTAACAATTCACTTACCATTTTGCAGCTCATCGTCATATTGGAGAAACAAATATGAACGTGTATAGTAGTAGATCCCATACAATTTTTCGAATGGTATGGTTAATATTCTTGGAAGTTCTAATAATATAGGGTTTAGGAGCTTGTAGATTTATTTAAGTTTTCTGTTGGAATAGATAATTGAGAGCAAGGATGATAGTCAAGATGATGATACAGGGACCTGTGATGCTGTTCGTGTATCTGTTTTGGTATGAGATCACCTCTAGCCTGATCTATATCTCTGTTTAGTCTGCTCATACTCTTTTAATTCCTTACCTTGTTTTTTAATGTTCATCAATTAGAACCTTGTGGACCTAGCTGGTTCAGAACGTGCTGCAAAGACTGGTGCTGAAGGTGTTCGCTTGAAAGAGGGTTCACACATTAATAAAAGCCTGATGACTCTCGGTACTGTAATTAAAAAATTAAGTGAAGGCGCTGAATGCCAGGGGTAGGTTTTGGTGTCCACATCAAATACTTGTACGTTTCACTTGGTGAATTTTCATTAATAATACCACATTTCTGCTTATCTAATGCAGGAGTCATGTTCCCTATCGTGATAGCAAATTGACACGCATTTTGCAGCCTGCACTGGGTGGAAATGCAAATACTGCTATTATATGCAATATTACACTTGCACAGGTTAACACTTAATTTAGATGATTGGAATTTGATCTCAAGTTTCTCCCGAATAGATGTGGTTACGAAATGTTCATATTATGGAGTCTGATGTCTTGATTACCATAACTGGTTTTTAAATTAAAGTATTAAACCTTACATGTTTGTTTCTTACTTTCAACGCTTCATTTTGTTAGTAAAAAGGTTGATGGATTTCCTTTTTGTGATTGCGTGCTGATTTTTTTTATCCCCTGTTGTGTGTCTTTAGTGTTTGTATGTGTATATATCGGAAAATGGTTGTTGAAGCGTGTATATGTTGGTTGTTGAAGCTGAATATGGCAGGTTTTATGAAAATTGTAAAATGAAGTGCTTGTGATAACTTGCTTTCATTCTTTAGATTCTCTGTATTATCTGAATATCTCGACATGTTTATTTTGCATATGTTGATAATTTGAGATATTTTAAGCGGTTCTCATGAATATGAAAATATTTTCCGAGGCCGAGTTCTTCTGGATTGCTTGCCAGAAAAATGAGATCTTGCTAGGATCATATTTGAGTTTTCCTAGGTCCTTTAAGAGTTCATTATGATGCCTTTTCACAGGATTCACTTAATTTAAGCTTTTTTTGCTTATATTTTCTTCCTACATTAGATGACCCCATCCTTATTTGGTTGCAGATTCATGCCGATGAAACGAAAAGTAGTCTCCAATTTGCAAGCCGAGCTTTGCGTGTCACAAATTGTGTTATAGTTAACGAGGTTCTGCTCTGATCAAAATTTGCATGTAACAGATAGTAATACTTTGTTTACTTCATGATATATTTCTAAAAGCCCATCTTGGATTTTTTGTTTTATGCCCATCTGAAAGTAAATCTTCTCTCCAATCACTTTCTTTGTTGAATCTTAAACCAGTTAACACATTCATGTCCAGATTTTGACGGATGCAGCGTTGTTAAAACGCCAAAAAAGAGAGATCGAGGAGCTTAGGGCCAAATTGCAGGTTGGGTAAATCAGCATAATTTATGTAATTAAGTCTATGTCTTAGACATGAATCTTGGTGCGGAAAAGTGCTAATTATCTTCTTTGTGTTTAAGGGATCTCACTCGGAACACTTTGAAGAGGAGATTCTTAATCTGCGCAACACCTTATTACAGGTTTACTTGATCTAGCTTTCTACTTTATTATGTATTATTAAATTCAATAACTTAAAATCTGCGCATGTTAAATTTCAGACTGAGCTGGAGAGGGAGCGAATTGCCTTGGAGCTGGAGGAGGAAAAGAAAGCACAAGCAGAAAAGGAGAAAAGATTGCTAGAGCAAGACCAAAAAATTAAGAACTTGAGCTCAATGGTGTTGTGTTCCAATAGGGATGATAACCGAGATCGTTTCAAGAAGGTCTGCACGTGATATGCATTCCTTTTATCAGTTTCACATTGGATTGCTATTGTACTTGTATAATTTTTGCTGCTTCGCATATTATAGAGTTAGGAAATATTTAAGGCAGGCTCAGTTTACATTCAAACAACTATATTGGTCAACTTTCTTATAGTCTGAATCATGGTTTGTCAGGCATAAACCAATAACATTTTGTAGGATACTTTTAGAACGGAATTTGATAACAGAGTTCAGAGAAATATGAGGCGAGGTGATATGTATATTGCTTTCTTTGTTTGTTGACATGGCTACACAACAACAAACTGTGGAACCATTCATTTTTGTATGGAGTAGTGGTCTACTCCTTAGAAGTGCTTTGCAAACTGACTTTGGAATGTTGTCTTGTATTCCCTTAGCCTCCTCACATTCCTCCCCAACTGAAAATCGAGTATATCTCTGCATCGGATATACATATACATATATATATATATATATATATATATTACAGATTATAACTATAAAAAATTTCAAACATCACAAATACATAATAAAATCTATATTTATTATTGGCTCTGGTGTTAACTATGATCCTCCGTGGTTAAGTGGTTCAAATATTGAATTTTTACTGCTGCAGGAGAAGAGACGTGATACTTGGTGCCCTGGAAAACTTTCAAGGGAGACTGCGGGGGAGGTAATATCATAATTTCTACAACTCTATTTAACTGATGTCAGACACAATAATGCTATTATTTTGAGTGGGAATTTATAAATATAATATTGACTTTTAAGACTCAAGATCAATCACTTACACTCAACAGTCTTCCCAGAAACTGTCTTGCTTTAGTGATAATCTGGTAGTCTTCTACTCTTTTTTGTTTTAGCTGAACTCCTCCTTAGCTTTACAAAAGGATTCTGCTTCTAAACCAATGAGATCCGGACACGACATGGGACCACTTCTACCTTTTGAAGAACTAGTAAATGAAGCTAGCACAGATGGTTCTTGCAAGGAAGAAAAAAATTGCAGTACTAATACGCATGAAGACTGTGCTCTTCCTCAGCCACATGCCTTGTTGCACGTCACTAGTAGAAAAAAAGCAACCACAAAGAAGAAAACTTCTGTGGTAAATCTTAGTGGGTCTTTTCTAATTTCAATAAGAAACACATGCACCAAACTAATAAGTTGTTTTGACAGGAATGCACCGAGTTGGAGCATATGCAAAAGGAATACGAAGATCTTTTGTTAAGATTTGAAACACAGGTTATATATTAATTCTTCTCTTGTTTTTTCCTTCTTTTCCTTTTTTATTTTATAAAAGTTGTGTCATCATTATATTTTGTCGGATGGCTTAAAATAATATTGCAGAACTATATATACCTACTTGTTGCAGAAATCTACGAGTGATTTAAAAATTACCTATTTGACAAGAAGGCTTGAGGAGGCTGGCCTTTATATAGACAATACTGCAGAGGATTCTATTCATGCAAATAAAAATGAAAAATTAAATGAGTCTGAAGCTATCCTCGTGATCAAGCAACTTCAAGAAAAGGTTCACGTCTTATTTTTCAAGGAAATTCCTTGATGATTCTTTGGGGACCAAGCTAAACTGATGTCTGCTGCTCATGTATGCGTATACATGTGTTTTCTCTTGCAGATTAACATGCTGGAGATGGAAAAGACCTCAAGCCAGCAAAATTTTGATGAAGTTGTTGAGTTAGTTACTGCACAGCAGATCAGTGCAGATGTGAAATTTGAAGAGGTAACATAGCATGTAACTTTAAGCTTGTCCAATAATGACTGTTGGGGTTGATGTGATTTGAAGTCTGAAGATGATATTCACCGAGTTACGGGATAGTCATGCATCGTTGCTCTATCTCATTTATAATTTTAATCCAATCTTTCCCGTCCCATTTTAAGGTAATATAGATTGAAAGTTTGTTGCATTAAAGTCTGTTAATACCACTAATTTCTCACCTTGAGCCTGCATCAATTGTGTACTTTTTTTCTGTATGATGTGCACAATAAAATAAGGGGTGAAAGCCCTAAATAACCAAAAATTAAAACGGAATGTCCAAAATAACGAAAGCCGGAAAAGCTGCCCAAAATAACCAGGGAACTACGCATTTGCGTTGTGCGTACATGGTATACGCATTTGGAATATGCGTACAGGTGAACCACGCATTGTAGTCATGCGTGAACTTTGTAAAAGTGAGGCACATGGCGTGTGGAACAGTACCATGAATACGCATGTTGAGAATGCGTGTCTATGGATATGCATGTTCAACATGCGTATGTAGCACTGTTCATCGTCATCTTTGCACGCCGCCGGAGGCGATTTACGACCAAACATTTGACCACAACTTTCAATCCTTTCCAGCAACCTTTGATTAGCATATTATATACCAAACTGATCGTCTTGCTCTCCTCTACAAGCCTATACCAATAGTTTTCCATTTGTTTTACCGGATTTAAAAGCCCCAAATCGAGGTCCTTTTCCGATCGAGTTTCCAGATCTGTTCGTACATGCCCCTGCGGGGCCAAAACTCAACAACTGAATATGACAAGATGTAGATACAAGTCTGGGCATCATTTTGATATCCTCAGATTTCGTGGAGGTGGCCGGAATGTGATGGATGGGAGGAGGCGATTTTGAGGCGATTTATTTGTCGCATGAGCTCTGGTTACGTTTGTGAAGAAATGACGTCATATGGCGTCATTGCGCATCTGGGAGATGCGTTACCCCAGATGCGCATGTACAGAATGCGTATTCCGTCTACGCAGACCGCCAATGCGTGGCTATTTTGGAAGCTGTTCGCGCAAAGCTTTATTTTGGGCAGCTGGGGTGTGTTTTTGTGTTATTTTGGTCATTTTCTCTAAAATAATCCTGTCATTAGAATTGTCTTCGCATATCATGTTATGTTTTGCACTTAAAAGAATAAAGATACCATACATTATAATTACTTTATAATTCTCCTAACACTCTAGAAGATAATTTTCTTCATTTGTCTTTTGGGAAAGGGGTGCTGATTTTGGTTGAACTAATTGCAAAATTAATTGCGACATGTGGTCTCTGCAAAAGTATCCTTGTTTCTTACAGGAGGTATTGAAGTATGACTTTGACTATGTAATAGTTTAAATGGAAGAAACTTTGGAGATGACTAACCTTTGATTTCCTACTTCATTTCTTTCTTACGATATTTTCTTTTTGCACTTTTTTCTTCTCATTGTATAATCTCCCTTTGTTCCATGTTGTTGGGGGTTCTCACTACATTTCTTCCAATCATAAGCAAGCACAAAGGTCTAACGACTGTATCCATGGTGGGTATTGGTGTTTTTTTTCTTTCTAGATTTGTGAAGAGCTTCAGAATGCAAGGGAGGAGGCCAAGGTGGCTCGTGCATCAGTGACTTCTGTGGAATCATTCAGTCGTGTATGTGCTGTATGCTTTATCGTTAGTGTTACTGAACATCCTATAATTTGCTCAACCCTGCCAGATTCTTACTTTTATAATTTTTGGTTCAAGCTATTGAATCCTCATATAGTTCCCTGCTTAATATAGGACGAAGGTTCCGAATATTTTTCCAAGCCATTAAAGGAAGTGCAGGAAATTCTAGCAGAAGTTCAAAACTCAAAAAATAGCGTAGAGGCCATCTTCTCAGTTGTAGATGAACTTTTTAAGAGTTCCTCTGCCATGCTAAGCTGTTTCACTGTGAGTATAATTGAACCACCTCCACAAGACTCATTCATATATTTCCGTTTTGATTTAATAGTCAAGTTCTTTACCTTTTGGTGATTGATTTTAGTTGAAACATAGCCAAACGTAACCTGAATTAATAGCGTGTTCAAAGTGCACCCTTTCTAGCACTTGAATGGTACACAAGATATATTATTGCATGCATTTAAAATGAAAGATAGTAAACTAAGTGTATTTCGCTGTGTAAATGTAAAGCATGCAGAAGCAGTAATGATGTGAGAATCCGGGAACACTTGCAGGATTTTGTCGGAACATCTTAGAGAATGAGATTATGAGGATGAAAAAGCTTGTTTAGTTGTTTACACATCAAACATGTATTTTTAGTTTTCTATTCATTAGATACAGTACAATTTTAAACCAAAGTGTTTGTTTCCTGATGAAATTCTAGAGTTTCAAGGGAATCAGAAATTTTATACATTCGGGTTTATATACAACAACATTACTGTACTATTTCAAATAAAGGTATATCCGTATATATGCAATTACATATCAAAGGCATTTATAAGTATATCTTATTAGTAAACATCCATTCTTATCTCCTACGTAAAAAACTAAAATTCCCCTGGATATGCAAGAAGACATGAATCTGGATTTGAGGACTCACTAGGGTTTGGAAATTTAAACACCTACAAAAGAGTATTTGCCTTATTATTTTTTGCTAATCAATATTTGCTTTGTTAAAACTTCTAATAATAATATATTTACAAGTATCTGTGGCCAGCTGGCATTCACTTCTGTATATGCACCACATGTATTAGATTTCTTGTCTCTTTACATCAAGTAAATGTAGTATTCTCATCCTTCAGGATCTAAAGTGTCAAGCTTCCGAGGATAATTTTTTACTTAAAGCAATGGTCTATGATCATACTAAATTATGGAGTTGCATGAAAGACAAAATTAGTGAACTCGAGAAGGAAAAGGTGGGCACCTTTTACATGTGAATATCCCTAGTTCTATTTTAATATTTTAAATAATATTCAGGAGTTTTTGATTTCTGTTGATTGTTATGAAGATTCATCTGTATAAGCAATCCATGGATCATCAAAGTAGGATAAAAGATTTGAGCCTTGATGTCGAAAATTCAGTAAAAGCATTTGACGTGAGTCACTACTGCATCTTTGTTTTAGCCCATATTATCTATCTCTATTGATTCTCTTGTTGTATGCTCTTTTAGATATATGACTTGTCTTGCAGGAGCTTTCTGAACAACGAGAAATTGAAAACCATGAATTGCTTTCTGAAATTCAAGCTCTCCAGAAGGACATATTGTCTTTGTCATCTTCTTCAATGGCCAAGGAAAAAGAAAATATGCGGAAAGATTTTGAGAAAACAAAAGCAAAGTTGAAAGAGACAGAATTTAAACTTAAGAACGCGATACAGGAGAAGACAAAACTGGAGGTTTTGCCAGAAACTAATGTATGTTGCATAATTACAATATCCCCAACTATAAGAAAATATCTTGTTTGCAGGGTGAAAAGGCATGTTCTGAGAGAGAAATGAAGAAGTTACATGCACAGAAGATTATTCTTGAACGCGATATTATTAAACAAGGTCAAATATCAGAGAGAAGGCGTGATTCGGTGATCGACAGAAGGTCAAGTATTTTTGATCCCAAAAGACCAAAGGGTCTTTCCATTGCCTCTGACCAGAGTATGCAGGTAATCCCCTTTCATAAGAATTCAGCCACTTTGGTTTTATGTTAGAGCTTGATAGCAGTAGTAATTTGGAAGAGACTTAAAGTATCCTGATCTCTCGTTTATCTTTTGAAAGTTTTATAGGGTCCTGGTGGATTTGAGGCTTGTGCGAACTTTATTTGTTGATTTAAGTGAATATTCATAAAAGATAGGGGACTATCCCTTGTAAGTATAAGCATAGAGTGATACAAGAAAATCTCTAGCATTCATGTTCTTTTGTCTAGCTTTAAACTCCCATTGCTCACAATCAGAGATAGCGTTTTTTCTTTATTAGTTTCTATAGAATTATTAATGCCTTCTCATTTTAAACTATTTAAGTAGTATGATTTTCCTGCTATGCCACTGGTTACAAACTAATTTGATCCATATTTCTGAAGTACTATATACCATTGTTTAAACTGAGAATAACGTGATATAAATGAAAATCTGATTACGTAAAACATCTTTATTTCTAAAAAAAAATTCTCAATATTTAAAGGAACAGTGGTAGTATGAGCTTGTCTTGACTGTACTATCTGTACACGAGCTCTGTTGCAGTCATATTAATGAAGCTGAAATTGCCTGCTTTAGCTGCTCTAGATAGGCTTCCCCTTTTATGCCTCAAATCATCTTTACTAGTTTTATTTTTATGATTTTTTTTTCCGGAAGAAGTACCCAGTCCACAAGTCTGCATCTCTTTCGCACACTTACTAATTGTTTTTCAAAAACCAGTCATCACAATCAGTATATCTGTTCATGCTTGAGAGCTGTTGTGCTTTGTTTCTGCTCCGTTATCCTAGGGATTGCCTCATATCTGTTCTTTCATGTAGGGTTCTTAAATCCCTCTCTTAATCGATCCTCCGTTGGGGTTGCAAATTCATCTTTTCGTTACTACATAACTAAATTTGTTGGCGTCGGGCCCTGGCTACTTATTATATGTTTTTCTTCTTGTAATTTAGGAGGATTATAGAAAACTAGAAGTTCTGGCGTTTGAGATGGAGACAACTATTGCTTCCCTGGAAGAAGAATTGGCAAGTGCACGTGCAGAGAAGGAACAAGCTACATCTACAATTGAAAGTTTGGGCATAGAAATGCAGAGTCTATCTGACAAGTTATTGATGTCAAACTCAGAACTAGCCGTATATGAGGAAGCAGTTTCAACTCTTGTAAGAATTTGTTTTCTCAATTTCTTGTATACGTGCTAAACATATTTCTTCCATTTAAAAAGTTATATACTGACCATGGAAACAAAATTGATGTACCAACATGGTTAATTTTGTTCCAGATCTCAGATTTGGAAGAATCTAAATCTCACATTCAGAAACTCGAAGCCTCTCTCAGGATATTAGTTGAAGAAAAGGAAGAGTTAGCAACGGTAAGTGTATTGACATGTTTTGAAGTTATATATTTACACACTGTGTTATCTTGAGAATGGGGATAGCTGACTTTATACATCACAATGAAAAACTGTGGCAAGCTTTGAAAATAGAGAAGACCAAAAAGAAAAAGAGGCCTGTGAATCAATTCTTCATGGAACCCTCCACTGATTTTTTGGCATGTCCTTTTTCTTCCATTTGTCATCTCCTGACTCTCATTTAATAGAATTGTATACCTGATTTGTTATTTTTAGTAACAGATTGGGGATATGTAACCCCATCATTAATTGTTCTAAAAACTTTTAATTTCTCTCGATTTAAATGAAACTCCTTTTTTTTTGCAGCACTTTATTTCTCTGTTGAATTGTGATCCAAGTGTGTGCTCTATAATATATCCTAATGAAATGGCTTATATGCAAATTGCTGACGCACATATATAATCTATTTAGCGCATTTTTTTTTCCAGCAACTTACGGAAGCCCTTTTGGCAATGGAAGAGGTAAAGGCAGTAAGGTCTTCTATAGAGAAAACTTCGACTCAATCCATTAAGGAAGCATCCGAGTCTTATAATACCAAGATTTCATTGTTATCTAGTGAAGTATCACAGGTAAATATTTGTATTTCCTTGCTATTTTTATAAGACTACGAGCATTTCATTATCTAAACTACTAGTTTATGGATTGTCGAAGACAATTGTTTGTTTTATTTTTTACAATGATGTAATCATAAAAATGGTCTATGACTGTAGGGTAATGTCTATCACTTGATAGCATTTTCTTTGATTTATATATTAAAGATGAAATATGGAGGATTTGTGGCAAAGGCTCATCCCCATCCCTTCCCTTCATGACAAGGTCATGGTTTCGAATGCTCACACCGTAACCCCACTACTTGAGCTAAATGTTCAATTCATCGTTAGTTTCCTCTGATCAATTTTTTTTTGATTATTAATGTATAGTGTAGTATAAAGATAGCTGTGGCGGCTTCTCACATGAATAGGGGTGGGAATTTTGGGTGTGGGTCGGGTCGTGTTGGGTTCAGGTTGACAGCCTCGGGTTAGAAATTAGACCCAACCCAAACACGAACCAAAATTTTAATGTGTTGGAATATTCAACCCGAAGTCCCGAACCTGAACCGACTTACCTATGAGTAACCCGAACCCGACCCGAAATAATGATAATAACATGACAATACTGTCAATAATGAAGCCTTAATCGATAAGGTTCTCTAATTCAAAGCTCCGATGTCATCTAACTCAATCACCGACCCCTCAAATTCTCGCTCTTCCTCTTCATCATCTTCATCTATTAAACTTTAAGAAGATGATCCATGAGTTCTGTGAAACAAATTTAAGGGCTTTCCCTTTTACCCTTCCTTTTAAGGGGTATTACTATCTTTTACTATTATGAATGCCTTTTTGCGTTTCTTAGCGCTTTTTTGCGCTTCACGAGCGCCCTTTGGACGATTTCAGAATCACTCTAAATGGCAGATTTTCGAACCGCACACCTTGCGCCTAAGCGTGAAGTGCAATTAATCGCCCCTTAAACAACATTGGGTATGTTTTTATAATATTTCGTTATATATATATATACACACACACAACTTCGGGTAATTTTAGGCTCTGTTAACCCGACTCTTCATTTTGTCTCAAATACCCGTGTCGGATTGTCAGGTCGGGTCTAATTTTGTCACCCCTACGGCCCTACAGATGAAGCAGGCTACTTTTAATGCGAAAAATTCAGATATCAATTTGCAAATGTTTCTTTCAATCCGTTGAATACTATATGATCCATTTAAAGGCCTTCGTCTTCGAGCCCTCCGACCCCCATTTGTTTAATTTAATTGTTTGTTTGTCTGTTTGATTCGTTATGTTGTATGTTTGTTCAATTGTACGATTGAGGGGGAGTGACAGACCAACAAATAATTAGATTTAAATAATTGGGGGTAGGAAGACATGAACCCGAGATCTCCCTAATAAACAATGTTAAGTAACCAGCTCATCTATATAACCTTAAGGTTGTAATAGGAGACCTTAATTGGATCATGTAGTATATTCAACACAATCACTGTACCAAAATGAGAAAAGTTGTCTACTGCATACGAAGTTGTTGAGCAAGAAAACCAGTTATTATTCTCATAAAATTCTACTTATGGAGTGACGAGAAGCACTTCCATGCTGAAAAAGCAATTGGTAGGTATACTGTTTAGCAGAGTGGAAACTGAAAAAATCTTGCCACCTGAACATTTAGGTATGAAGTGTCAATATATCTAAAACTAAGCTTATAAATTCTTGAATCTTCCCTTAAATGTGAAGGTGAGGAGTGAATTGGAGTCATCTAAAGAAGAATGCAAGGCCCTTATGGACAGGTTGTTAGCTTCCGAGAAGAATGCTGAATCGGAGAAGTCCTGGAGGTATCTTACAAATCCTTATTATGTTTTTCTGCAATTTTTTAAAATTTATTGTCAATGTCTAATGATGCAAAATTCATATCTTAGAGCCTCATGAAATTAAAAAAAAATTCACTGTGATCATATGTAATCGGTGCCAGGCAATCTGTCATTATCTTGTGTAGATCATTTTCCCACCATTGAACTTCCAAATCTTGCCTGGGAGGACCTCATCCAGCTATTTTATGATATTAGAACCAAAATTAGTTTAGAGTTACTGAGTGTGAAGTTGCTGCTGTTCCATTCAAAAATTGTAGAAGTCTACACTAGTAGGGTTTGGTCTATTTTTAACTAAACCAGGCGGCGTGTATATGGTTGTTGGTAAGTAGAACTCTGCCAGACTTTTTGGGTGTTTTCATGGGTATTTTGCCTGAATGGTTAGATGAATAACTACAAGATTTGAGTTGATTTCAGTATATTTATAAGAAACGCGCTAAAGCCATTTTCAAGCCCAAAGCTAATCTAAGCTCTTAGTATGCATTTTGATATTTAAAAACCACGCCACTTTCAGAAGTGGGTCGACCATGATCAGATTTGACTTTTGAATTTGTATCATAATTTTTAACAAATTGATATTAGAAAGCAACAACTGCAAGGAGGATTTTAAAGTATTCTAGAAGAAGATGATTAGAGAATTAAAACAATCTAAAGTCATTGGTTTGTTTATTTTATTGTTAAGAAAACAGGTGTATTGTTGACTATTTTCTTGTTCGTCTTGGGCAACATTATTTTCTTCCCAAGTGTATTAATATGTTTATATATGATTATTGCGTATGCGTCCATTGTACTTTTCTGTATTATTATTTAGTGTACTTCTCTTGGCAGAAGCATGCGCTTCGCTCTGAGCTCTAAAAAATTTGATTTTCATTAGTGGGCAATATCCCGAGGTCATGTACACACTGAATCTTCTTGTGCCGTTTCTGTAGTATTTGAAGAATTTTATGAACGACAAAAAAATTTAAATCCAATAATATCCTCGGCGTGTTAAACCCTCGGATCCGTTATTCATTCAATGGAAACTCTTGTCTCCCACTGCCTTATAACCCTTCAAATATTATATGGCCGCGAACAGAGGCAGTATATGCTCTTTAGTATACCACCTTGTAACACATCTTAGAACAAAAACTATCACATTAGTGATTTGAACCCATAATCAATTCGTATGATTGTATTAATTAGCACAAGCATAAGACAAATCTGAACCATAAGATGCATAAGACTTGATGAAGATAGGGGCCCAAGTTCGACTAGCCAGTCATATATACCATTAGCTGTATAGTAAGGTGTATAATAATTATGTCAAATTTGATAATTAATGGTGACCTTATAGGCCACCGGAAATTGGATGGATCTCGTTGAATGCGACATCTAGATTGTAATATTAGCTTCAAATATATGGAGTTCTTTGAGGATGCAGTTCGAACTCCCAAATTGTATGTTGTTTAATCTACACATGAATGTTTGGAGTTATGTTTAATTATTTATGGTGGATATTGTACTTGTAAATCTCTGTGAAAGCATCACTTCTTCATTCGTCCCTTTTCCCTTTTCTTTTTGAGATATTTAAACTACGGGGATTTGACTAATTGTGGGGAAGAAACTTATTGAAGTGAGGTCAAGTACTTGTGTTTAAATTCATTTATAATAATCTGGTTTTTGCTACAGCATGGAGAAGTGTCAAGAGAACGAGAGACTAAGAGATGACCTAAAAGTGGCTGTTGATTTTTGTAAACAATCTCAAGAGGCAAGTTTCTCACAGCTATCAAAGTTGAAATCAGAAATTGAGGAGTTGAAGAAGAAGCTTACTTGTGTGGAAACTGAAAGGCATATAGTAAGTGCCAGTGTTCAACTCAGGTTTATCTGTAATTTTATCTTATTTTCTTTGGTAAATAGGTTTATATGTTAATTCTCATCTTTCCAGTATAGAATCGGTGGTGATAATACAACAATCTACTTTCTGGTAATGTTTACAATTTTTCAGTGGAGGATGCAACATCATTTGCATTCTGTGCTGTGAAAGTTCCATTAGTTTAATTGCAATATGTACAATAATTTGAACCTTTTTGCTAGTTTTCTCAAAGAAATGTGCATTAATTCTGAATTTGTTTCTTCTAATATTATTTTTTAGTCGCCTGGCCTGGGCTTTTATAAGAGTGATTGATTGACACTTTATGTTAGCTTGATGTCAATTGTCAAGTATGCTCTTGCTTCTTCGTTTCTAGATAACCATAAACTCATTGCCAAGGCTTTAATTTTTCTTTAACCGAGTATGTAAAGTTATCACATCCTCATCTAGCACTTTTTACATGCTTCAACAGGATCAAATCAGTAACAGAACAGAAAAGGCAAAACTTAGAATGAGGCTTCGAGGGACACAACATAAGTTGGAGGCCGCTCTTTTTAGACACAGTGAGGCTGTGGAGGAGTTGGATCTCATGAATAGGAACTATGAAGCAGCTTCTCAGAAGTTGAAGGACAAGTTGTCTTTATATTGTACCGAGGTCCTCACTCTCAAGAAGCAGCTTACTGCAAAGGGATAATGAGTGACAGATGCTAACCACTCGAGAGCGATGGTAATGTTAATAATCCAACATGTTGTGTAATGTTAATAATCCAACATTTTGTGGAAGGAGTGTACTAGTTTAGGTTCAGGATTTACATATCCAGTGCCATAGAAGATATATGTGGCAATTCTGTAATTTAATATTTATTCTGCAACATAACTTAATCTTTCATGAGGCGAGGTTTTGTGATAACTCTCAAATGAATACCATTGTTGCGGTAAATAAAGAGAAATATAGATTTTCATATGAAAGTGACGCGATAAAAAAATGTTAAAGGAAACTAGAGTTACAAGTAAAAAAGTTGTGTTTCAGGTGCCTTAGAGCATCTCCAATGGTGTAAAGCCCTTAGGTAAAATTTAAAATAAATTATCTTAAATAAGATATACAGAGAATTTGTAAAATTTTGTCCACTCCAATGGGACAAAACTCTTAGGTAAAAATATAGATAATCACAATAGGTTGGTTATATTTGTCGAACCTTTAGCAACATGTAGTTTAACTCCACATCATCAATTACCATATAAAAATAATACATTCTATTTTTAATAACTTGAAATAATAATAACATACCATTTTCAAAATTTAGCCAACCAATATAGCCAATCCCATTGGAGTAAAACACGTTACAGGTTCAATAAATTTTACATAATCAATATTTAGCTAATCATTTTACAAAACACCATTGGAGATGCTCTTAACAGGACATTAGTTGGTGTAGATGAGAAAATTGTTACGTTCTTGGACTTCAAATCGACAAACTTATAATGCAACCCTAACTTCTTTGCAGAAAGATTATATGGTATTTTGGTAATTGGATTGTACTTTCTTGCATAGCTGAAGAGGTGACGTGTTGAACAGAGATTATCAAAAAATTCACAAGTTCATAAACCCCACAAGTAAAGTAACTTGTAGAAAATATGAACTGTGAATCGTATAGCGTCTTGCTTATGATAATGATCCTTTTCGATTCCAGACGCGAATGATGAAGTGAAAATGGTCGAATAAATACGGAAGAAAGTCATAACTCATGACACTTCAATGAAATGTTCATATATATTATTGGCTCAGGTTTTATATAGAATAACTTAAAATTAAAATTCTTAAAACCACTTATGATGCAGAAAATTATATATTTTTATTATAATATTTTAATTAGCATACTCACTCGTGTTAATGATGCAGAACATTATACATTTTTATAATATTCTAATTATTATCGATTATTTTAGAAAACAAAATGTACCGCATAAGTATACCATACTCTCTAATTATATATGTTGCAGCAAAATTAAAGTATCGTGTAATACTGCAGAACGAATATATCTCAATCGTAGATTACACATAATCCATGATTGAGATTAATCCTAATTTCTAATTTAATATAAAATTCTAATTTGAACTTAACCCATATATCATCACTTTTAAGTTTGAACTAGGCTTTCAGGTATAACTTTTATTAATAAGCGAAACCTTCTTTGTTCAAAAAAAAAAATAAGCGAAACCTTCTTTTACAATACCAAATTTGGTTCCACCCTTTTTTTGTTTTACCCCTTTATTCCTATTTCTTCTAGAATTCTATGTTTTATAATCCTAGAACATTATAATTCTTCCATCCCTTTATTCCTATTTCTTTCATAACTCTATACTATCTTTAATAAAATAGTTAAATTATTGTAATCCTAGAATAATTACAATTATTTTATTATAACCGTATTGAGTTACAAAATAATATATCTATGAGAAGCATATATCTCGTATTTTCTTGATTTTCTTAAAAAAATGAAATTAATAATGAATTAAAAAATCTTTATTAATAAGTAAAATATCCGTTCTAATGATATTTCAGCCTCCAAATTGATTTCACCCCAAGATTCGTATCCATAAAAATTATTGAAATTCTGTTATAAATAAAATTGTTTTTTATTATAACCTACTTAGTTGCTTAAATAACAGAATATTTTAAAATCATTCAAAATCATAAATTTATGATCATTTTAAATTAATTTTTTCGAACCCTCATTAATTTCCGTTTATTTACACTATTTATCAAATTTCTTGATTTTCCTTTTTACACTAAACTAACTTGAACGACACCCACTCATCTTAGAGTTTACTATTTACAATTAAAAATTCTTGGGCTTTTGTACTAAACTCCAAAAGGGATATGGCATGCGCACGCCATAAATCTACTATTCAACATACGGTTTTTTAACCGTTGGATGGTTGATCCAACGGTTTTAATTTAAAAAAAAGAAAATTGTATCGTACCGCATAAACTTTTTGCGGTACGGAGAAAAAAAGTCCTAACTGTTCACGTACCGCAGAAAGTTTCTGCGGTACGGTGAACAGTAGATTTTTGATGTGAAAACAGGAGGGCAATTTGGTAATGTCTCCATACCGCAGAAACTTTCTGCAGTACAGTGTTGATTTTTTTTTTTAAAACACAGCCGTTAGATGATCTATCCAACGACTTAAAAGCCGTGTGTTAAATAACTCGTCCCCGGCATACGTTTGCCAGGGACCGGGAACCACTCCAAAATGGGACCAAGTTATTAATACATCATTTGTAACTGAGTAAGCTAAGTTTTTTTTTTATTAATACATCATTTAAACACACACCCACTATATAACCACAACCATGCCACAGTACAACCACATACACACCATATATACAAACGCACCCACGCACACAACACATATAGATCGGGAGAAAAAAACCAGGAGGGAAAAAAGAAATCGGGAGGAAGAGAAAATTAGACGGGGGAAGGAATAGAATACAGGGTTCTGATTTCGGGGTGGTCCCGAGAAAGGGATACTAATTCACAAGTAATAATAAATCTGAGAAAACTATAAACTATTATATCAGAAAGAAAGAAAAATCGAGATGGAAGATAAAATTGACGAGGACTGATCGAGAAGTTGGAGAAATTAGTGACAGATCTGATATGATGAGGACAACACAATTTATATCTTGACATCTTCCTTTCTCCCTCTCTCTCTTACACACACACATATGGAGTTAGAAAAGGAAATAGATACCAGGTGGTAATATCTCCTACAACCATCGATTAAGCAAGGGATTTTCAGCAACAACAGAGGAGCATCCATATGGTAATATCTCCTACAAGGCTACAACCATCGATTAAGCAAGGATTTTCAGCAACAACAGAGGAGCATCAAGAACTTGAACGTCCAGCAACTTGAACTTCAATCAATTTATGTCATTATTCAACGACAAACTATTTATGTCAATCAATTTGAACAATTCAACGACAAACTAGAAACGGGCAAGATCTACATGATTTCCAAAGCCAATGTTGTTTCAGCACAAGAAAAATATAAGCCGTTGCCAGGTAACATGGCCATGAATTTTACCAGGGACACAAGAATTAAAGTGGTTAGCAATGACAATAGCATACCAACATACAAATTTAACTGCATACAGTTCAAAGAAGCCAAAATAAGAGTTGGAAATACCGTCCACCCAGATATTAGATTTTTTTAAATAATTATCAATACACAAAATAATGCAACAGATGTAGCTGGGAGGCTGGCAAGTATAACGAACCCTCATATTGCTTCAAATGGAAGTGAAAAAATTGACATACTTCTAAAAAACCAAAGGTTATAATAAGTGACCACTAATAAAGTTTTTAAAGTTTTAACAATAAGACATAGTTTACTTGCGTAGATTTACCAACACTAATTACTTCACTACTCACGAATATTGCAGGGGTGAGAATTTCAAAATTAGTCTCTAGGAAGACAAAGCAAGGGCTTTTATGGAGCAATATTCAAATTACAAAACCAGCCCACATGTCATTGTGTGCGGAACATTAGCAAAAAAATATCGGAGTTAAAAAAATCACGCAAGTTATTACCCCTCAAAACCTTGCAAACCTAACTTATATTATCTATACTAATAAGCAAGATGGGTATATTTTTTTGTTTGGTTAACCCCTCATTTTTTGTTATCCCCTATTTTTCGTTATCCATTTCATTCACAATCGTTAGATCTTCAACTCAAATAGATGATGCAATACTAAAAGTTGTTATATACAGAGGTCTAAGGTTAACATCCCGCCAATAATATATTAATTTATATTTAATACTAAAAGTTGTTATATACAAAGGTGTAAGGTTCGAATCTTCCTAACAACATATTAAAATTAATATTTATAATATTATAGTACACTAAAAGCACATTACAAAAAAAATTAAAAATCCCGTCCTTTGCAAGGGATATAAGCTAGTATTAGTGTAAAAACCCATGCAAGGCACGTGCATTTAACTAATTTCACGTCTGAAACTGTATATATTGAAATAATTTTGTAATTAAGAACATGATAAATGATATGAATTCGATCTATCAAATATTTTTTTAATTATTTTATAACATTGCATACCAATTTTTTGTACCAAATATTTTATAATTTGATTTGATTTTAAAAAATTTGGATAAATATTCATACGATAATAATCACATAAATACTTATGATTCTTAAATTACTAATTAAATTTCAATTGCATGAAATGAACTTTATCAAATTGAACAGTTGAGTATGGTATAAATAATTATCTTAGTAAAATTGTCCGTTTATAATAGAGGTGTATGTAAACTCATTGATTTTGTTGTAAAAAATTGATTCTATATGTAAAACTATATTTTGAGACATATTACAAAATCTCTTAATATTGAATAAAAGTCATCCTTATGCTTATATCAATTATTTTTTCTAAACATATACATTTATACACTTTTAAACTTAAATATTTAGTTTTAGTCTAATACTGCCTCCGTCCCAATTTATTTGTCTTGTTTGACTTTTTGTGGTCAAATTGACCCAACTTTGATCGTAAATTAAAAGTGATTCTTTCATTATTTTCAAAAACTAAAATATGCATATTAAAGTAGATTACATATACTTTCTAATGATATAATTTTTATAATTGTTTTCGATTATATATTATATGAAACTTTCAGTCAAAGTTTGGTCAATTTGATCACAAAAAGTCAAACAAAAAAGATAAATTGGGACGGAGGGAGTATTTATTACATTATATAGAAGTTCAATAAAAATTTGGGTAAATTGAAATATTTTTTATATTATAATTTTGATTTTTTTAACTCAGTTTTAAAATTTTCTAAATATTTCAATCGATGTAAAATATGACAACTTTAATGACCCATGCATGTATATGAAATCTAAGACCAGTTTTTTTTGATTTTATCGTATATTATCTAAATATATATTATAACTCAAGCATTATATATTATATTGATCATATATTATATAAAAATTCATACGTACCATAATTTATAATCGAGTTATAATCCAATTGATCATTTTAAATATTGTACTCTTGTAATATTTATGATTCAAAAATTCATATCTTTTTTTATTTTAATTTGAATGTTAATTATATTATTTTATATATATAACATAGATCATATTTTTAGAGTTTTTATCTTTATAACATAATGTCAATTATTTTTCGTATATATTAAATATTTATGTTTTAGACCAATCACATATTTAGATCGTTGAAAGTCTAAATAGTTGGTCGACCAAAACCCTATAATATGACTCACATATTTAAATATTTATATACGTAAAAATTATGTGATTCAATTATTAATTATGTATGATTTGATAACTTAAATTTACATATTTCTTAAAACTAAATCTTTTTTATTTAAATAATTTAACATCTATATGGAGACGTATGTAGATAAAGCTTTTTTCTTTTTGGACTCGGTTACATTATGTATAATCTATTTTTTTATATCAATTATTTAAAATGGCAAAAGAGAATTGTAGAGTATGCTCAGTCGATTAAAATATTTTTTATAATTTTATTTATCCAATATTTTAGAAATAATATGAACCAACATTTCATTTACTCAAAAAAAAAGGATGAGATAAAAGAGAAGAGAGAAGAGGAATGGTTTATCTTATATGAATTTTAAACAAACCTCATAATCAACCTTAAATATTACAATACCTAGAACTATTATAACTTCAACAGAATCATGTTAACATATATAATTTTATGTGAATATAAAATATAGGCATATATAATTCTATTGGGTGTTTTTAATGTGTTAGGCCGAATACACAATTAATAATCAAATTCGTATGAGAGTTTAACAAGTAAGATGATTATGCACTTTAAATCTTCTGATATTAAAAACCCTCTTCGTGATGTAAACTATCACAAAGAGCTGCTAGGTTACAATAAAGATAGTTCGATGCACGATACCCTTCTAGGGTTAACCTAACTGTATTTATAAAATATACAGCTTCGATACAATCTCTAATTGATATTCCTAATAATCAGCTATACAATGATATCAATTACAGATTGTCACACGTCTCCTAAGCAACTCGATCTCTTTGATAGCTATCCAATCTCCAAAGATCTCGCTTCCATATCAATCTTCAATTGATCTCTAATATCTTCTGTTGACTCTGTACGCGCTGCTTCCAGACAGACTTTACTATACTCTGTCCAACTTCCGTCAGTCAGGCTTTACCAAACTCTGACTTCCTTCCAGTTAAACTCTGATATATCACTGTTACACTTAAACACTGAAACATTACATCAATTATATTTAACAATCTCCCCCAACTTGTTCATTAGCAAAAATGCACAAGTTAATAGATAATTGATGATGTCAAAAACAAATAATCATATACAGTGTTTAACAACTAAACAGAGTTTAAACTGATACTTAACAAAATTACAGAAAATATGAAAAACTTACAGAGCATAAATTACTTAATCCTTTCAACATCCCATGCTGTCCTCAAGTACTCTGTTAGCAATCTCTCTTCTGCAACTTCAAGTGCTCTTTCCATCTGTAGCTTGATCTCTCGAAGCTTAGAATCTGTACCATCTGTCTGATAAATAGTTGATCTCAAATCATAGATGCTGTTCTTCTTCATTTCATTTCCAAGTCTGATAAAGTATGACTTTTCTGATTCTGAATTGAATTCAAGCACAGTGATACCCAAATCAGTTCTCAACTTAGCACTGTTTCTCTTCATTTCAACCATTCTTCCTTTGTAATCTAAGTACTTTGGTACATATTCAGACTTGTCTTTAATTCCACAAATCATCTTTGATCTTTCCATCTGGTATTTAAGCACTTCTGCAGCTCGGTAAGTACGACTGTTATTCACTTTGAAAATATGTAAAACATACTGCAGTTCTTCATACATTTTCAAATGAATATCATGCTCTCCAACTTTGAAAACAGTCCCATCCTCCATGAAATACAACAGAAAGTCTTTATTTAGACTTCTTTGATGAATCAACTGTACTGATTCCAGCTTGTCCAAATTAACTTGAAGGACACC
This sequence comes from Saposhnikovia divaricata, assembly GCA_036435485.1. Lineage (NCBI taxonomy): Eukaryota > Viridiplantae > Streptophyta > Magnoliopsida > Apiales > Apiaceae > Saposhnikovia > Saposhnikovia divaricata. Next base: position 57,573,709 of record CM071595.1, on the reverse strand, counting down.
CTTGCCTGGAGCAGCCAGTGATGAATGATCTCTAGGAGTAATATTCAAAGTCCTTTCTCTGTTTGATCCTAAACCAGCCAAATCATGAGGTCGCTTAGCAATCATTGCTCTGCTTTGAAAAATATCACCTCCTTGAACTTTCTCAGTATTCTCAGGAATAGTAGGTCTCACAAAACCATGAATTGGAAGAGTAGTTTGTACAACATGTGTAGAAACAGAGGTTGTAACTTGCTTTAGGTTCTTTGAACTCTTATCAACTTCAACAACTTTTTCTTTAAGCTTCAATCTACCCTCATCTGCTGTTGGCTTTCTTGAATGAGACAATCTCTGATCAGCATTGACATTTTCATTTATCTTAATGCCTTTAACAACAGGTCTTGATGCCTTTTCATCTTTCTTCTTGAATTTTCCAGATTTAAGCTTTTTCTCATGTTCAGCTTTAAGCCTTAGCTCTTCAGCCTTTACATCTTCTAAAGTGACATCATTTCCATGTTCTTCAAGAAAGATGTTTGCAGCTAACTTTGTATCATTCCGTGGACCTTCAGCAGTATTTGCTTTAGCAGAGTTTACTCTAGACCTTGTAATTGTTCTTTTGGTTCTATCAGATCCACCTCCATCTGCAGCATCATCCTTCCTCTCAAAGGATTGAAGTTGTTTGCAAGCAGTTTTTGCAACTTTCTCCCCCTTTTTGACATCATCAGGAATCAAAATGGAGATTAGCAACTCCAAAGAGTTTGCAATGGAATCTATTTTAACAGACAAGGCAGACTGATTCTCTTCAACTTTACCCAGCCTGGCAAAGAGATTGTCTTGAGCTTTAGAAAGTTTTGTATTCATGAGTTTAGACTCTCTTTCCATTTTCATTTCTCTAGATAAGATCTCATTCCTCAAATCAGTGATTACCTTTGTAGTTTCATCAAATCGACTATCCAGAGTTTTGACTTGAACTACAGTTGCCTTTAAGCAAGAAAGAATCTCTGGATTGGAGATAGTATCAGTAGTTTGCTTAACAAAATTAGCTGCTCTCCCTCTTGGAAAAGTGCAATCCTCTTTGTACCAGTCAGCAGCATATTTTGCAAGTTTAGCTCTTTCAATTTCATGAGACTTACAAGGTTGAGTGAAAGAGGTATGTTTATTGTCTGTTTGCACTGGTGCACTCAGAAAAGAATCAGAGTTTGCACTGCTTTCACCTTCAAGTTCAACACTTGCAGCTTTAGCATGTTCATCTTCAAGTAAAACACTGTGCTGAGCATTGTCAGCCACAGTTTCTGCAATTTCTTCTGCAGCCTTGTCAAGATTTGCTTCATGTTGCTCAGGCTCAGCAACAGAGTTTACATTTTTGTCATCAACAGACATAGGCTGAGAGGTAACCTTGGTTTCTTGATCAACCTCATCTCCTCCTTCAACAGTCTGGTGAGCATCTGAGAGTAATTCTGTATGTGATGCTACAGTTTCAGAAAGGACAACTGTAGGTTGATCAGCTGCACCAGTTGCTTCAGATTGAGCAAAAATAGATGAGATAGGATCAGAGAATGGCATGAATGAATCAAGAATATCATCCATTGGAGAAAAGCCATCTCTAGTATCCTCTTCTGCAGGCATTTTGTCCTCTGCAGGCATTTCAACCTCTGCAGGCATTTCAACCTCTGCAGGCATTTTATCTTTTTCAGCCTCAACAGTAGGTGTTTGCTGTGAAACCACCTCTGGAGCTTCAACATGTTCATCATCAGAATCAAAGATTACTAATTTTCTTCTCTTAGCTAGAGGCACTTCATCTGAATCCTCTTTACTAGATTCTTCTACCACAAAGGGTGATTTAGGTCTTTTTGCTCTTTGAATCTTTCTTCTAGCATAAACAGCTCCAGGAGATGTCTGTTTTGCTTTGATGTGTGTCTCTATTGACTTCTTAGTTCTTGCATGTCTCTCAGTAGTTGCTGCTGATTGCTTTACTCTGCCTCTTTTTGCTTTAGGCTGTGGTTGTGGTTGAGATTGTGATGGTTGTTTTGTGATTGGAGATTGAGGGTTTTGGGTTGGAGCAGTGTTTGTGATTGGTGATGGAGTGTCGTGAGTGGATGCAGGTTGTTGAGTAGGTACAGTGTGGGTAGGTGATGTAGGTGGTTCAGTGTTTAAGGTTTGAGTATGATCAGTGTTTAGTGGTTCAGGTTGTGGTTCTGGTTGTGGTTGGTTGAGAAAATTCTGCAAAGCAAGTGGCAGAACAAAGGCAGGTAGACTTTCTTTACCAGCATCCTTATTAGTCATATCAGAGAATATTCTCTTGTTGACTCTAAAAGGCTGAATCACATCAGCTTCAGCAATCTCTAAACCAGATACACAAGCAGTGAATAGCATTTGACAAAATCGAGCAAAATAAACTGTAGTAGACTCTGACAGTTTATCACCTAGATTCATTAGAACATATCTACCAAAATCAAAATTACTGCCATAAAGTAGAGAATACCCGATTTGTAGACTGTCCATTGGAATAGCATCCCAGTTAGTGACCTTCTTCTGGAATGTCCTTGTAATGCAATCGAAGAAAAAATTCCATTCCTTCCTGAGATTAGGCCTCTTTACACTGCCAAGCTTGTCAAGAGAATCCATGTAGCCTATCTCATGTAGCATCTGTCTCAATTGAGGTTCAGCAACGTAAGCATAAGAGGTGTGTGTATCAAACCCCATCGTTTCTCTGACAATTTGTGGAGTAATCACAAACTCTTGTTCTTCATGAGTGAAGATGATGTTTGGAGTCCCATTCTCTCCTCCATCCACATAGACTGAGTTTTGCCAAAAAGTGGCAATTTAAGATGCAGAGAGAGAGTACTAGGTTCAACCAGAGCTTGTCCAATCTCTGAGTCTCTCAAGAAATTCTGCATAAGATGTAACGCTTCTGGAACACGTTCATGATTGAGTGGGGCTGCATAATTGTTAGGGACAAAACGTAGACCAAGAACAGTGAATGGTTTAGAAGCCATTGAATCAAGAAATGGACAAGAAATCACAAAGAAAAGTGTATGTAGGAAAGGTGTTTGTGAAAATGCGCAAGTGAAAACTGAGAGAACTGTGAGATGTAAAAGTGAGTGGGTGAAAGTAAAACACAATCGTTTGTACACAAAAGTAATTAGAGTTGTAATTAAAAATTAAAACTCAATCGTTTATGTATTCAAACACTCAACAGTTCCTAGATTAATGTGTGAGTGGGACACAATAATGGGTGAGTGGGACACTTGTCATTCATGCAGTGGATCAATTAATCATGCGCAGTAAAAATAGCAATTATCACCGCTGTATTCTCTTTCCTATTTCCAAGACACTTTAACACAATACACTTATTAACAGTTGTCAAAGCACTATTTACTCCAAATTTTCAAATTGTTCAAATGAAAATTTACCTCAGAGTACTAACCACAAATCAACAGCGTTTGTCAATTCTCCAACTTTATCACCGAAACCCTTTCAAAAATTGCACAGTTGTGAAAATATGTGTGTGTGAAGCAGAGTTTACCAAATCAATTTTTAGAGCATCTAATTTTTCATAAAATCCATAAAGTAAATCAATAAACACTGGATGCACAGACTCTCATAGTAAACACTGAATGTATGATGAAAGCTAAACTCTGTAGTAATCAATCTATATACAGTAACATTTAATTTATTTTATACCCCCTCTATTGCTAATTATAATTTATTTATTTATTTTTATTCTATTCATTCCAGTAATTAGAGGTTGGAGCTAGTCACCAAAAATTCAAAAATTTTAGCCCTTATCATTTTGATAAGTTCCTGGGTCATCCTAGTCTTTGACTAGTCACCAAAAATCAGAGAATTTTAGCACATATTATATACCAATAAGTTCCTGGGTCATCCTAGTCTTTGACTAGTCACCAAAAATCAAAGAATTTTAGCACATATTATATACCAATAAGTTCCTGGGTCATCCTAGTCTCCAACATAATCTCAAAGGAGTATAGCAACCTATATACATTTTCTTTGGGGTATTGCAGTAAGCATTTTAATCTACCAGAGTATAACTAACAGAGTTTAGAGTTCATCAACATCAGTAGTTATTCATGAAAGGCAATGCACACAGTATTTATAGACTCAGAGTTTAGGACAAAATAAACTAAGAGATGCTATAAATATGAACCAGTATCATGTTGTGTTAACTTTCTGTACAATCTAAGATTAGATCACAATAACTCAGAAAGATTCATGATTAATTGCTGAGAATCATGCTTCATACATATTTCTTCATTGGTGTTTTCACTCAGACAAAAATCAACTCAGAGTTCACAGATTTTATCAAACTTATTAACAGTGTATGACATACATGCATGCTGACAGAGTTTAACAGAGTTTGGCAGTGTTTAAAGAAAAACATGTTATCAGAGTATGCATAACAGAGTTTAATCAACGGAGATCACTTAGCACTTAACAAATCAAGGAAATATGAGCAACACATTACATAAGTAAAATTTGAATCTAACCAACATTCCTAGTCAGAACCTGAGACCATTCCTAGTTCATTGACCAGTCTTGTAAATGTAGCTTCACTCAATGGTTTGGTGAAAATATCTGCAAGCTGTTGTTCTGTAGACACAAAATGTAGTTCAATATTCCCTTCTTCCACATGTTCTCTGATGAAGTGGTACCTTATGCTGATGTGCTTGGTCATTGAATGCTGTACTGGATTACCTGTCATAGCAATAGCACTTTGATTATCACAGTAAATAGGAATCTTACTGTACCTCAATCCATAATCCAGCAATTGATTCTTCATCCACAAGATCTGTGCACAACAGCTACCAGCTGCAATATACTCTGCTTCAGCTGTAGATGTAGAAATTGATTTCTGTTTCTTGCTGTACCAAGAGACAAGTCTGTCACCAAGAAATTGACAACTTCCACTAGTACTCTTTCTGTCTATCTTGCAGCCTGCAAAGTCTGCATTAGAATACCCAAGTAGCTTGAAATCTGATTCTCTGGGGTACCACAGACCTAATGATATGGTGCCCTTGAGATACTTGAAGATTCTTTTCACAGCTGTCAGATGTGGCTCTCTAGGATCTGCCTGAAACCTTGCACAAAGACAGGTTGCATACATGATGTCAGGCCTACTAGCTGTCAAGTAAAGAAGAGATTCTATCATGCCCCTGTAGTTTGTCATATCCACTGAAACTCCTGTGTCTTTGTCCAATTTAGTTGCTGTTGCCATGGGAGTTGATGCAGATGAACAGTCAAGCAAACCAAATTTCTTGAGAAGATTTCTGGTATATTTTCCTTGATTAATGAAGATACCATCATCTGTTTGTTTCACCTGTAGGCCTAGAAAATAACTAAGCTCTCCCATCATGCTCATTTGATATCTGGACTGCATGAGCTTGGCAAACTTCTTACAGAGTTTATCATTAGTAGACCCAAAGATAATGTCATCAACATATATCTGAACTAAAAGCAAGTCACTCCCAGATTTGAAATAAAACAGAGTTTTGTCAATAGTACCTCTGTTGAATCCACTTTCTAAGAGAAATTGAGCCAGAGTTTCATACCATGCCCTTGGTGCTTGCTTAAGTCCATAGAGTGCTTTATCCAGCCTGTAGACATGGTCTGGATATTTTGGGTCCACAAATCCTGGTGGTTGTTCAACAAACACTTCTTCTTCAAGCTTCCCATTCAGAAAAGCACTTTTCACATCCATCTGGAACACTTTGAATTTCTTGTGAGAGGCATATGCTAGAAAAATTCTGATTGCCTCCAATCCTGCAACTGGAGCAAATGTTTCATCATAGTCTATTCCTTCTTGCTGTGAATAGCCTTTTGCTACCAGTCTAGCCTTGTTCCTTGTGATAACACCTTCACTGTCAGTCTTGTTTCTGAAAACCCATTTAGTACCAATAATAGATCTGTTCTTTGGCCTTGGTACAAGGGTCCAAACTTCATTCCTTTCAAATTCATTCAACTCTTCCTGCATTGCTGTTATCCAGTCAGCATCTTGAAGAGCTTCTTCCACTTTCTTTGGTTCATTTTTAGACAAGAATGCATGAAACAGACATTCACTTGCAGTGGCACTTCTTGTTTTCACTTTTGCATCTGGATCACCAATTATCAAATCAGGTGTATGTGATTTGGTCCATTTCCTAGCAGAAGGCAAATGACTTCTGTCAGCATGTGATCCTCCCCCTTGATCCATGCTCTCCTGATTTTGTTGTGTGCTTTCTTCATTTTCTGAGACTCCCCCTGAACTTGACTCCCAGAGTCAGAATTTGAATTTTCAGAGTTTGAATCATCAGAGTTTGATCCAGATTTTTTAGTTGACTCAGTATCAATGTTTGAGTTTTCATCTTGATCATGCTCCCCCTCAACTGGTTCTTCCCTTTGTTGTGGCTGAGAAGTTTCTCCAGTGTTTACTAGTAGAGGTTCAGAGTTTGTTTCAACAGAGTCTGTCAGAATAGTTTGATCAGAGTTTACTTCAACAGAGTCTGTCAGAATAGTTTCATCAGAGTTTACTTCAACAGAGTTTAAATCTTCATTTTCAAAGTTCAGTTGATCATATTCATCTATGTCTTCAAGTCCAGTTATCTTCTTGTCATCAAAAGACACATGTATAGATTCCATGATCACTTTAGTTCTCAAATTGTAAACTCTGAATGCCTTTGTTGATAGTGGATAGCCAACAAAAATTCCTTCATCTGCCTTTAGCTCAAACTTGGTCAACTGTTCAGGATGAGTCTTCAAAACAAAGCATTTGCACCCGAAAATATGAAAGTATTTCAGGTTAGGCTTCTTTTTCTTCACAATCTCATATGGTGTCTTTCCATGCTTATTGATCAGTGTAGCATTTTGAGTAAAACAAGCAGTTTGAACAGCTTCTGCCCAGAAATAAGTTGGCAATTTTGCTTCATCAAGCATAGTTCTGGTAGCTTCAATCAAGGTTCTATTTTTCCTTTCAACTACACCATTTTGTTGTGGTGTACCAGGTGCTAAAAATTCTTGCTTCACTCCATTGTTCTTGCAGAATTCTTCCATTGTTGCATTCCTGAACTCAGTTCCATTATCACTTCTGATGATTCTGACTTTGTTACTTGATCCTTTGTCCAGAAGTTTCACATGCTCCATCAGAGTTAATGTAGTTTCATCCTTCTTTGCTAGAAAATACACCCAAGTGAATCTAGTGTATTCATCAACAATGACTAAAGCATATTTCTTCCTTGCTATAGACATAACATTTACTGGACCAAAGAGATCAACATGCAGAAGATGATAAGGATCAGTGATTGAAAATTCTGTCTTGCTCTTGAAAGATGACTTCCTTTGCTTGGCCTTTTGACATGAATCACATAGGCCATCAACATTTAACAGAGCCTTTGGGAGTCCTCTTACAAGATCCTTTCTGATCAATTCATTGATGTTGTTCAAGTTCAAATGTGAGAGTTTCTTGTGCCACTTCCAACTCTCTTCACTAGACATTCTTGTAGACAAGCAAACAGCTTTTCCAATAGAGTCTATTAAAAGCTTGATTTCATAAATGTTGTTTTGCCTATGACCAACTAGAACAACTTTTCCTGTAGATTTGCTGATAACTTCACAATATTCAGGTTGAAAATCTACATGATATCCTTTGTCACAGATTTGACTCACAGATAGCAAGTCATGCTTGAGTCCTGGGACATGAGCTACATTGTTGATGATGACATTTCCAAGATTAATATTACCATATCCCAATGTTCTTCCTACATTGCCATCACCATAGGAAACTTTTGGGCCAGCCTTCTCTTCATAGTCTGATAGCAGGGCTTTATTTCCAGTCATGTGTCCTGAACATCCACTGTCCACAACTAGGGTTGCCTCCCTGTTGCCCTGCAATCACAAGCAATTACTGAGGATTAGATTTAAGGATCCAGACTTGCTTGGATCCTTTGACATTCTTAATTTTGTTAGCTTTAGCAGCGGAATAAACATTATCAGAGTTTGAGCTAACAGTATCAGAGTTTACACTTGCAGTATTAACTTTAACCCATTTCAGATTGGGTTTAAGTTCATAGTAATTATGATAGATAGCATGATACTCTCTGCAAGTATAAATGGAATGCCAAGTGCTTCCACAGTGTGTGCATAAAGTCTGTGGCTTAGTTCTAGCAAAATCCTTCTTTACCTCAGACTTGGAAGGTAAAGAATTTATATTTTTGTTTTTCTTGCAGAAATTTGCAAGATGCTTAGTACTACCACAGTTATGACATGTCTTTCTTGGAGCATAACTAGCAAGCATTGGTTTATTTCCTGAAGTGATGCCTACTTTTCCAATTCTGTTCTTATTTGACACTCTCTGTTTCTTAACAGATTTTAACTCCTTCAGTTTATGTTTAAGTTGTTTATCTGTCATTGAACCAATATTAACCTGTTTAACACTAGTTTTTACTGGTTCACTTTTAACAGCTTCTTTTTCATTATCAGACAAAAATTTACTGGCTCCATGTACAAAATGAGGTCTGATTTTAACTTGATTTTGAAATCTAAGTTCATCTCCCTCATTATAACCTAGACCTACAATGTCTGTTTGAAAAATCTGTTGAGTGTCCTTTCCAAAATTAGTCCAAGTCCTAATTTTCTTATTTACTTCCTCCAACTCAGATTCTAGCTGTTTATATTTCTGAAGCAAATCCTGTTCTATAGAAACAATATCATCTCTCTCTTTCTGAACTTGTTGCATGTTTTCAAGTTTTTCTTCAACAAGTTTATTTCTAACCTTAAGTTCAGAATTTTCAGATCTTATCCTCTCATTCTCTAAAGTCTGATCCCTATAACTTATATGCAATGACTTAAGATAAATTCTTAATTGAGAAATGTCATCAATATTATAAGCATAGGTAGTTAGAGGTACCTGATTTTCAGAAGTTTCTGATTCAGTAGTAGCCATGAGAGCATATTTAATTTCTTCATCAGAATCTGAAGTGTCTGCCCAATCTCTGCCTTTTGTGATGAGTACTTTTCCAGTTTTACCCTTCTTGCACTCAGGAGCATAATGACCCATCTCCTTGCACTTGTAGCATTGAATTTCAGACTTATCCTTCTTCCCCCTTGAATCTCTCTCATCAGACTTCCTGAAGCTTTTTCTGTCTTCATTTGAATCTCTAGAAAACCTTTTCCCTTTCTTGAAATTCTTGAAACCCATTTTCTTGAAGGTCTTCACCATCAACACAACCATTTTTCTCATTTCTTCTTCATCATCCTCAGAGTCAAATGATTCAGAAGAGTTTGAATCACAATCAGAGTTTGATGATTCACTTTCTGAGTGTATGACCAAAGCTTTTCCCTTCATTTTCCTTCTTGATGCCTCTTTCTTCTGAGGCTTCTCTTCAACCTTAAGAGCAACAGACTTTGCCTTCCTGCTTGATCTCCTGTTTCTCTGCTCCATTTCCAATTCATGAGTTTTGAGCAGCCCATAGATTTCATCAATCTCTGTTTCAGCAAGTTCATAGTTGTCTCTAATAGTGGTTGTTTTCACATCCCACTTTTCAGGTAGAGAAAGAAGAAACTTGAGATTTGAGTCTTCTAGATCATACTCTTTGTTGACCAATGACAGATCATTGAGCAGTTTACAGAATCTATCAAATGTTTCTGTCATGGTCTCTTCAGGTTTAGCCTCAAAGTGCTCATACTCTTGTGTGAGTATGTTTCTCCTATTCTTCTTAATAGCAGCAGTTCCTTGACATCTGACTTCAAGAGCATCCCAGATCTCTTTTGCAGTGGTGCAGTTAATCACTTTGTTAGACATAACATTGTCTAAAGCACTATGCAGTAAATGCCTAACCTTCGCATCCTTAGCAATTGAAGATAGATCTTCAGGAGTCATGTCCTTCTTTTCCTTTGGAACTATTTTAGCTTCTTCACAGCAGTTGCAACAGATAGCTTTGTAGGATTGTGAGGGCCTTCATAAATCCTGTCAAGATATTCTGGATCTGTAGCCTCCAGAAACATAGTCATCTTGACCTTCCACATAGCATACTCTGATGGCCTGAGAATAGGAACCCTGATTGGTTCATAACGACTCACAGTAGTAGGTGCCTTTTCAGAACTAGTAGATGTTGGTGGAGGAATTGCTGACATGATTATTGTTGTGTTTGGATCTTAACCTGTAATAAAGTAACAGATTGGCTCCGATACCACTTGTTAGGCCGAATACACAATTAATAATCAAATTCGTATGAGAGTTTAACAAGTAAGATGATTATGCACTTTAAATCTTCTGATATTAAAAACCCTCTTCGTGATGTAAACTATCACAAAGAGCTGCTAGGTTACAATAAAGATTGTTCGATGCACGATACCCTTCTAGGGTTAACCTAACTGTATTTATAAAATATACAGCTTCGATACAATCTCTAATTGATATTCCTAATAATCAGCTATACAATGATATCAATTACAGATTGTCACACGTCTCCTAAGTCAACTCGATCTCTTTGATAGCTATCCAATCTCCAAAGATCTCGCTTCCATATCAATCTTCAATTGATCTCTAATATCTTCTGTTGACTCTGTACGCGCTGCTTCCAGACAGACTTTACTAAACTCTGTCCAGCTTCCGTTAGTCAGACTTTACCAAACTCTGACTTCCTTCCAGTTAAACTCTGATATATCACTGTTACACTTAAACACTGAAACATTACATCAATTATATCTAACATAATGTTTCTCATAAGATCTACTTGCCTAGGGGGCTGAACAACCATTTTAGAAATCACAAGTGGATCTATATGAATTTTAAGGGGTAAGACAGATTTATAGCAATTTTCAGAGATTGTGTTTGTAACATGAAAGAATGGAGGAATGCAGATGTTATACTTAAGATTTTCAAAAATCTTAGTGAGAAGGAGACCATAGGGATTGAGACCTGCCTTGGAAGCACTATACATCTTATTTTATCATTAAAAGATTGAGGAACACAATTTTTTTGTGTGAAGACACACCTAACTCCTAACTAATAATTATAGAATCAATGGGAATAGCTCCTTATTCATTTTAGACAAGTTGAAATTGCCACCACGCCTATTCTGCTCATTTTTTCTCTATCTCTTCTCTGCTTTCGGCCATTCAGGTTGTCATCTCTGGACTTGGAAGTATCTTTGTTGAAAGCATCTCTGTGAAAGCATCGATTCTATAATTCAAAAGTGCAGCAGGGTTTATAGTTTATCAGGTTAATTATCAACTTACTCACTTATTTCGTTCTAATATATGAAATGGATCACCGACAATTTTTTGATCTCATTTAAGTCACTCGACACAAAATAAGTTAAATTACGTTAAATTTTTAACAAATTGGCATTAAAATAAATGTTTTCCCTTAATTTTATGATGTAGACTTGACGTGGACTTGTTCACATGGCAATGTGATGATAGGGTTTTAAGACAGTATGCTACAGATGAAATTAATTCATGGAATTTGTAAATTTAAAGTTTGAATTCGAATGTAAAGGAAAATGGGTATGTAGAAGCCTAAAAATCCGATGTAATGGACATATATGGAAGCATGTCAAGACTAAATTGAGATGCTTAGTCAAAAAATTACCATACTCAGCTTTTTTCCATTTTTTATAATTTTAAAATTTTGCGAAATGTAACTTAATTTGAATGAGTAGTTTACCTGAGATCAAAAATTTGTCGGTGATCCACTTGATACATTAGAATGAAACAAGTGACTGCATTGATAATTAACCCATAGTTTATTTAGTAGTTTATGTCCGGTGAATCATTTGGTAATTACTTGAATTAACACACACCCCACACTTTTGTTTCTCAGGTGTAGAAGCATTATCAAAAACAATTCTTATTTATTTATGGTGACGTGTGTTTGAAAATAACATTTAAAATTTTAAAGTTGGTCCCTAAAATAATCAAAACAACCTATATTCAAAATTCCAAATTAGGTTTCTAAAAAAAGGAAAATATGTATAATGACAAAATTTATTATAATTAAACATCTATGATTGAGTACAATTGCAAGAAGCCTAGTGATTATTGCATTACATACATCCAAATCTGTATATGTATCTGTCCACCTTATGTAAAATATTCATAAATATCAACCTCCATTTTAGGTTGATCTGTGGAGCATAGTTCTTTAAATGCTTTTTTATTCAAGACCATATCATCTTTCCCAGGGCAAACATCTGGAGAATAGTAGTCCACAATTTGGACTGGAATAAGCAAACTATTATTAGTGCAATATGGTTTATTGGCGGAACACTGAACTTGTATTGTTCTCCTGTACTTATATGTGTTGGAATATGTGGATTCGATTATAATTTGAATTCATTGATTCGGTAAAATCAATTCCATTTTTACAACGGATTTTCTGTCACCGCCTTAACATCATTAATTAACGCGGTTAATTAATTAAGGAAATTGCCACCGATTTAATTGATTAGTGCGGCTAATTAATTAAGGCAATTATGTAGCGCACAAGTCTTCTCATCCTATAAATACTCATCTAGAGCATTAGGATAATATACTCAAAAAACACACATCCTCCTCTCATATACAACCTCTTCTCTTCCTCTGGTGATAGTTCTTGCTCGTCTCAAGCTCGCTGAGAGTGACGCTCATCTGTAACCTCACTGCAATCCGTTTTATCCTGGGAGACGTTTCGCTCGCACATACGGTGAGGGCTAATACGCTTTAAGGAGACAATGACGCACTGGACTCGGGTTTTTCGTTCCTTGTCTCCTCTTTTGTCTGTTTTAATTATACACATAACTGTTAATCACACACGCATAAATATTATACTGTTTGTATTTATCGCAGCTTGTCTAACAATCTTAAAACGTATTACTATATATATGTGATCTGTACTTAGGTAGTTGCTTGTTTGTTTGAGTGACAGATTTAATGAAGAATCAAACTGTGGACAACACGAATATGATGGTTGACCCCAACACACAGATTGTAACATCTGATGGGGGTCACCAGCTATTGCCTAACCCAAACACACAGGTTACACCACTTGATGTGGGTTTGTCGATGGCTGGACGTGTGTCTTCGGGACATGTGCCTTTGGGACATACTGTCGTTGGACAGATTAATGTTCCGTTTGGATCGACTACGACAGGTTTCGTTCCTATGAATGGACATGCGATGCCTATTGGTGTGCAAACATCGGTAGTACAGATGCCTGTTATGCCTGTGGTGCCTAGTGCACATATTGCACCTGCTGTGCCTGTTGTTCCTGCTGTGCCTGCTGCACATGCTGAGAAACCTGAGAAGTTCAATGGAACGAACTTCAAACGTTGGCAACAAAAGATGTTGTTTTATCTAACCATGATGCATCTGGATTGCTACCTCAAAGTGGATCCACCGTTACTCACTGCTGAGAGTAACACGTAAACAGTTTATGCTGTTGATGCTTGGAAGCACGCCGAATATATTTTTCCGAATTATGTGCTAAATTGCTTGGCTGACTCGTTGTATAACGTGTACAATACGAAGCCAACATCTAGGTCTTATGGGAGTCTCTTGACCATAAGTATAAAACCAAGGACGCTGGGGCTAAGAAGTGGATTGTTGGCCGCTTTCTTGATTATAAAATGGCGGATTCTAAGACTGTGATCAGTCAGGTGCAAGAACTGCAAGTGATCATCCATGATATTCATGTTGAAGGGATGATCATAAGTGAGTCTTCCAAGTTGCTGCTGTATTTGAAAAGCTGCCACCTAGATGGAAAGATTTCAAGAACTATCTTAAGCACAAGCACAAGGAAATTTCTTTTGAAATATCAATCTTGGTCGAATGTTTCGAGATGTTGAAAAACCTAACGGGCCTGTTATTTATTAAGTACAGGATGAGGGTCGGCACGAGAATTATAATTTTCTAGTTGGATTCGTTCCTCTGGTTATATTATATAATCTCTTGTTGGTGTCGGTTTGCTACGGTAGTTACACACGAGCCTATTATGGTGATCCATGTGATACCTAATATGGCATTGCGATCAGCTCTGTATGCTGAAATTTTAGAGAAATCTAGAATGTTGTTAACCCTAACGCATCAATTTATCAAGGATCACTGAATGTGGGTTTATTGGAAGTTTATGTTCTTCCTCGGACCTCTTCTTGTTGTACCAGTGAAGAGCCAGAAAATTAGGTTCTCTTGTGTAAATTGAAATTTGAGAGAAATTCAGTAGTTGAATTTTTCAGTGACAAGAACAGGAAAGTTCTTTGAACATGATATTAAAACTTGAGATGTTTTAATGAACGACGTGAAACCTGCTCTAGTGAGAGGTGATAATAAGTTGTGTAATTACTTTATAGTAATACATTGATTATGTGTACTCGTTAAAGAATAAAAATAAAGCCAGATAGAGATATTTGCGCTCAATAAGCTCGAGATAGAAAGCCAACTTGATACGAAAGTTAAAATGGTAATGCTTGACTTTGATACTGAATAATCACTGGTTGATTTTGTTCACAATATGGATATATTCATGAGGTCACTGCACATTACTCGCATTTATTTAATGGAGTAGGTGCATGTTGAATTGCTCTCTAATGGAGATGCAAAAGCGATGTTCATCAATTCAAACTATCATTGAATATGAGGATGTTAGTTGTGTAGAGACTAATTATTTTTAAACAAGACAAGATACCATGAAAGGAAATAATTGAATTTCCTGATATTACAGGAATGTAGTGAAACATTCTTAGAAATATTAAAAATGTGGGGGTATCTTGAAGAGAAAATAAAAGAATTTTCTATGAATGAACTCTAGAATGTAACGAAGCATTCCTAGAAATAATTGAATTATGGGGGGTATCTTGGAGATATCTTGGTACTGATACCTATAAAGGTTAAAAGTGATCCAAAATAATCTAGGTATTTTGGATGGATATAGACAACGATTGTGTCTAATGATATCCTATACATGAATCTAAATAATAAGATTCTAATTTGTATGCAATTACGAATTATGGGAATGCTTATTTATTAAGCTAAGTTGTTCCACATAAATCCGTAAGTGATCCAAATGAACTCCTAAGTTATTGGATTAATGCAAGAATGAACCTAAATAGAGCAAAAGACATAAGATAAGAAATTCGATAGTCCCGAATGTCTTAACGATTTGCTTAGTGGTGAACCTCAAAGCTTGAAAAAGCTACGCCGTTACTCTAATAATTCTTTGGTGAAAGAAGATATTAAGAGGGAAATTGGCCAAAGTTAAGAAGTCAACGAGTCAAGTTTCTAACATGTGTGCTAGAAAATGGACTATAGCATTATATGAACTCTCTATATCCCTTGTGGGGGAAATGGTGTTAAGGAATAGAGAGAGTGGTTCTATTAAGTAGAATCATGTTTAAAATTATATGGATCTTCTTGCGAGATTGATACCATTAGGACGCAAACGGATTTTTCAAATTGAAAAATAGATACATGGGTAAAGAAAAAGTATAAGGTCAGACTGATAATTAGAAATTACAGTCAAAGTGAAGACCCGATATATTTTGAGATAGTATTTCTCGATTTACGAGAATGAGGTTCATTAAGATGATATTTAAAATTATCGTGTTGCGAAATTGAGAAGTATATCAAATGAACATTGAGATAGTCTTTCTAAATAGAGATTTAATAGAAATTGACGTGAGATAACCTGGGGGTTTGTTGCTAAGGCAAGTGTAGAAATACTATGACTAGGTGAAACATTTTGTGAATCAAAATAGACATCAAAACAGTGACATATAAAATTTAATATTGCTATGATAAGCAAGGGCTTCAATTAATGACTCAGTTTTTCATTTTGAGGACGCTCAAACGTGAAAACTGTATAATGCGTATTGCCAGTTTAGGGACGCTTAAACTTGGTAATAAGGTGAATTGAAATCGCTAATTTTTGGGACGCTAAAAATTGGTAATGTCAATATAACGAATTGAAGCCTCAACTAATAATGGGTAAAGTGATTACCAAAATGTGAAATATGCCAATGTTGAGATGCTAAAGTGATAGACAATCAATGGATTGGCATGTGGGTTTGCATTATTTACGAATGAAATGGTGGTCATATGTAATTGCACGCGAGTGATATGATCATTACCAAAAGCAATGAAGAGAGGATCATCTCTAGCAATTTTGATGAGACTTGAAGTTTTGATTTTGATAATTAAAATCTTAATAGTTTTGAAAGTCTTAAAGGATACATGTCACACGTTGGTGATGTGAATCTTGAAGAGATCAACTTAACTTAATGTAGTATAGCTAGAATGAATTCGTATCTATCCAAGTGTAGATTAACAAGGATCTCTCAAGAATGATTGGAAGTCTGTTGTACATTTTAAAATTGTACAATCAGGCATAGGCTACACAGTTGGTAAACTGAGTAGATGCACGAGTCAAATCGAAATTGGTCTCTTGAATGTGATTGCAATGAGACTAAGGTGTTTGAGATATACTCGTGAGTTTGGGTTGTATTGTAAAAGACATCTAATTGCACCATGTGGATATAGTATGGATGTTAGATGTGTGACTTTAAGAACTTAAAAGTCATTAGTGAATTTAGCTCACATTAACGAAAGCAGCCATGTCATAGGAATCCTAGATAGACGATTAAACATAGCTCGATTCAAGATGGAATATAAGTCTATTGCATAATATGTATGCATGTGAGAGTGAATTAGTGAGAGGATGAATGTAGTCACTTTGTAATGGATATTCCTAAATGACAAGAAAATGTGTCTTCAATATGCATATTTTATGTGAATAATTTACAAATTGGGAGATCACATTGTTGTGTATGCAATGGTAAGTCTCGCCTCTATGACGAGGACATAATACCATTAATTAACTACTCTCAACGAGAATTATCGAGATTGCCTTGTAAAGTCAAATGATAATGTTGTGGATCCACTAACCGGATGGCTAAAACTAAGATAATTTGGTTGAGCAAAGAGAATCTGGTTAAATTGAGAGTTAGTTGTAAAATCATCGAAAGGGATGGGCCTTAAGCCTATTGCTTAACGGCGTCATGGTGGACACCCAACCATTGTTGATTGGGATTCCAAGAACTTGGTTCAATGGGCCAACTAAATCATGATGACCAAATCACTGTGGGGGTAACCCCTTGTTGGGTTTCAACCCAATATGATGTTATGGGTTTGGGTGGTCTAAGATATATATGGGTAAGATAATAATTGTATGTGTAGAAAATTATTATATATGGTATGTCTTGATCACTAAGTTGGGTAATTAGGTGCCAAGAATTGGATCACTTGTATAACAAGTATAGTAAGACTTGTAAAACAAGTATGGTAAGTCTTGGTGGCTAAGTTTTGGATGACTATATATACATAGTCACATTGTATTTGTTTGATGATGTGAAAGCTTAAGAGATGTAGTTAAGTATTGTTTGGGTGATGCTTGAGCATTGTTGGCTCAAGTATCGGGTTGGGACACCTTTAAGGTGTTATTGTTTTGATTTATTATTGATAATTGTTTGGATTAATAATACAAGTTTGGGACGTGGGTGTTTCCACGTCAAGTATTTGTGTGTTCTTATTTTGTGCTTTGGTAGATCTTGTCAACTTATCGATTGGTTATGTGTGTGCTCTGTTTTGGTGATTGTGAATCTCGGATTGCGTAAGTCCCTTAACCTAACAAGTGGTATCAGAGCCAAGGTTCGGGTTCGTGATGGATGAGGTTGAGGGAAAGTTGGAGGTTTAATTGGTATGGCAGAATATGATGCAGGATTTGCTGACAAGGAGATTGCTGCTAAAGCGAGAAGAGACAAAGTTACGTGCGGTTTGGCGGTTGACTTGCACCATGGATCAATCCTGTGTTCGAACTCAAGATGGAAGAGGTCATCGCAATTGTTTCAGTGGCTTGATCAACCAGGTGAACTATTTGGATGATAACAGTGATTTTCTTCAGGAGACCGAAGGATTGTGAAAGCAAGGATCGGGTGACTCAACATGTGGAAGAGCACTCGTGGTGGTTGATGCACGTGATTTTGTAGATGGATACATCGTTATGGTGAAGAACGGTGGTGGTTTGGAGGGTCACTATACGGGTTTTAGCGACACTCAAAGATTGAAAGAGCAAGAGGGGGTTCTTGTTCGAAGGGAGGCATTAGCGAATGGACGTCGATGGCTTGATTGATTACCGTTCAATCCGATGTGGGTATTGGGTTGAAGGGGAGGATTGTTGGGTTTCAACCCAATATGATGTTATGTGTAATAATCCTAATTTTTGTGCTCTTGTAAAAGGGTTAGATGTATAGTAATTCTGGCGTGTGAGAAAAACAAATCCTACCCACTTATGAGCAAGGAAAAAAAAATTTGAAGTTTATGGTTTCGAAACCCTAATCCTACTTGTGATATACACTTCTAGGTCTCGTCATAACGATTTCACCTCGAAACTATTCACAAACGATTTCAGGGTTCATTAAATCGTAAAACGTTTATTTTTTTAAAGTTTCGAAGTTTATTGTTTAATCATTCGTTTATTATCTCAACTCGTCATTAATACGAGTCCATCGTCCACGATACAAGTGTCGACATTAGTTCAAGAATAGGTTTACAAATATTTTTAGATCATGATTTATTTCTTGATAGATTTTGAAATCTATTTTCTAAAATCCATCATTTTATTAGAATTATCGATTTTCGAAAAATCATATCAAATAGAAAAAAAATGAGTTTTAACCTAAATCTTTTTGGAAAACTCTTAAATCAATTTCTAGTTTAATAAATCAGCTTCAAAATTTAGTTACAAAAATCATATGCCCAGCACCCATTTTAAAATTAATGAGAGGTCAAATGACCTTTTTCCATGTGCTAGTGTTTTCTCTTTTCATTATCAAATTGTTAAGTGGGAATTACTTTAGAAAATGCTTCATGATTTTGTCTACAACCATTATTACTATCACTAAAACTCCAGCAACTATTAGCTATGTATATTGTATCAAATCAATCATTTTATTTCCTCATTCACTCTTCAAAAATCTGCACTTGTTCTTGGAAGGAAAATGAAGGTAATTCTCCATTAAAGCATCTAAATTCTTAAGTTCTTGAGCTCCTCATCTAAAGCCTTCCATACACACTTCTTATACACTCCCTACACTTCATAAAACACTCTTAAATCATCAAGGAAAACTCAAGTATTCAAGCATCAAGAGAGATCAAATCCATCCAAGAGGAGAGAAGTGAAGTTAGTAAAAGCTAGATCATCCAAGGGTTTAAGTGGTATCATCTTGGAGCCTCTTTAAATATTCGTTCTCATCAATTATTTTTATTAACTTGTGCCATTCTTCAACTTTAGGATCTGAGAGATAGCAAGGACCCTCCCACCAAAAAGAAGTAAGATCCAAGAAGGTATAAATCGTTATTGTTTGGAATCATCGTATAACGTGTTTATAGGTTTATGTTAGCTACTGTCTAAGTCAGTACTTTTGGGTAAGGAATATTTTATAGTGGTCAGATGATTTAGGTGCTCTATAATCTAAGGATCGCCTGAGCGCTAATTTCATGTAATTCTCATTTACGAGTCAAAAGTTATGCTCGTGTTAGTAAGACCGGTTAAAATGAACGAATCGCGTCAAAACAACTGTATTTGCAGTGAAAGACGGACCCCTTAAAAATTTAGAAGAATTATGAAAATTTTGGTGAGGATAGTCATTACAGTAGAGAAGACGGTCCAAAAAGAATTAAGTCAAAATAGGGATTTTTCGATTTTATAAAAATCATTGAGTCGAAACTGCGCAAGCAAAATTCACAGCAGAGAAGGGTCTTCTATAGAGCTTTGGTTGAGGTCCTTGTAAATGATCATAGGTTATGAAATATTGATAGTTGTCTCTCAATGCAGTAAGGAAGAAGTGAGAAAAAGAATTTCGTAAAAAGGTTTATTTTTCAATTTTATAAAAATGTTCGAATCAAAGTTGCGCGAACGAAAACACCTTTAGGGGACGAACGTTAAGAAAACTTAAACCCGAATAAAATCAAACGAACTTGAAACCCGGCTCGAATGAAATTGGTAACCTTATTTCGGTCAAGGAATGTCACCAAAGTATATAGATTCGACTTGGACGATAAGAGTTTCCTAAGGGAATTAGTTACGTTATATGAACATCAGTTAAATAATTCGTTTACAAAGCTAACCTTAGCGTTTCCTTGTTCATTATAGATCGTCACCCTAGGACTCGAGATTTCACTTCCCCGACTCTGTCAGGCAAGTTTTCCAAAACCAAACTTCAAGTATATTTCAAAAATTGTTGTTGTTGTGATATGAATGCATGTACTGTTTTATACATGTATTGCGAGAAAGTTATAAATGCATGCATGATATTCTGAAAGTACTTGTAACGTTTACGTGCATATATATATACACCCCCTTGGTTTGTACGTATATATATGATGATTATTAAGGCTCGGATAGAGCGTAAGTACTTTTATTATACGTCTGGAGTCGGAGTATTTTATGTAAAACCCGGTAACCCCGGAGACGGATATTTTGGATAATCGAATAAGTTCTGATAATAAAAAAAAATTATTATGAATATCGGAATTAATTATTTTGAGTTAATTAATAAATATTATTTGAATATTTATTAATTAAATGAATATTAATTTAAATATTCATTTAAGGTAAATTTATTTAATTAATGATTATTTATTTATTTATTAATAATTAATTATTTATTTATTTAAAAATTAATTTTTAATTAATTATCATTATTTAAAAATGATTTAAATGTTCTAAAATTATTTAAAAATTATTTAAAATCTATTGGGCCTATTTTAAAATTATTTAAGGCCTTTAAAAATTATTTTAAATATTTTCTGATCTTCAGAAAAATATTCAGGGGTTCTCAAATAATTTATAATTATCCATACTTCGTAAATTACCACCCCAGCGGTTTGTGAACTTATCAAAACTTGAGAACCCAAGATTTTGGGAGTACTTTAAAATGTTTTCTCCCTTCGCTACAAACCAGCGAGAACAATATAGTGACCATGCCTCATTAAGGAGGGTCAGCTTTAAAAAGTCTTTAAGAAAAACTCCGAATAACTCCCAAGTTGATTTGAAAAGAATTCCCTGAGGAAAGAAAATCAATTGACAAAGATCAACTAGTGCGATGAAATTACTTCCTCATTTTCTTCCGGAAGTAAAGAATTAAAAAGGTTTCATTCCAAAGATAGTTCAAAACGACTCTGGGGACTGGAGGGTGTTAAGGTGTAAGAGGCTTGCAGGTAGGCAGGTCCATCCTGATATATGTACAACTGTAAGAGACTTGCAGGTAGGCGAGTCCATCATAAGACCCGAATGCGGTCAGGGCCACGACCTCCATAGTAGGTTCGTCTCCCGTCTACTAGTAGCGAAGTTTGTACGATACAATGGCTGATCACCTTGTATCGGGTGGTACTCCAGAATAGTCCCATTCTTCCAGTTGGAATTGTGCTGCTACACTGTATTGGAAGCCCAAGAGCTCCAGTACCGATAGTGTAGTTAGTGTTAAACTTATCAAGAAAAGATTTTTGAAACCCGAACATTCCTGTCTTAAAATGATTGAGGGAAAGTTAGTGCTCTTACAAGTTGAATTGTATTATACTACTTAGTTCTCAAATGAAACGAAAGTATATTTGCAAAACTACTATTATATGGCTGAGCTATATTGCTCACTCTTGCTTTTCTTTTATATATATATCACCACACAACAACAGATAAGCATTGCAAGAACAAGGCAGACTTCCCGCAAAAGCGTGCTAACCGGTCAGCAGTTTAGGAGATTATTTACGAGGCAAGTGACGAGGTCGCACTCGGTGGTATTACCACATGTGAGCAGAATAAGCTGGATAGGTTTACAGCTTAGGCTGGTTAGGTTTGTGTACAAGTATGACCTGTGTAAACTTCTGAAAACCAGAAAACTATCCCACATTTACCATCACCCCAGGTAACAGTTTTTGTGGATTGTAAACCCTATCTAGATTCAAACATTTGGGTCTGTAATAACTTTATATTTTGGATTGAATCTTGTACTCTAAGCAATGTTTTGTTTTCACTCTGAGCTTATAACCTGTGATGGATATTATTAGTATAGGGGTCATGCCAAAAGGAAAAGACTAGTGTTAGATAAAATGTTGAATAATTAGGAATGGTAATCATATAATTGGAATGTAGATTGGCGTAACAACCTGGATCGTTGAGTCCCGATCTAGGGGTGTTACAGGAATGGTATCAGAGCCTTAGGTTATAATCTCAGAGACGAAAGAAAGGTTAAGGATTCAGATCTTTACCAATTATATGGACGGGCAAGTAGACATAGCCCTACCAAACCTAAGTCACTAGGAACATCACACATTGAAACTTATGAGATAGTAACACTTTTCCCTTTCCATTGTAGATCCCCGTGGAGCCAGTTATGGACCCAGTTGAGGACCCGGTCATGGACCCTGTCGAGGACCCCGTTGAGGATGACCTTGCTGAGACCGACCCTGTTGACCCTACACCTAGAGAGGATCCTGTGGACTCAGATGAGCCAGAGAGTGACCCAGAGGAGGATCCCATGGGTGATGCCCCAGTTGATCCCACAGCCGGAGAGGATCCCGAGGATGATGCCGTGATCTGGACAGATATACCGATGCATTCCCCTCCCCATAGAGAGCCATCCCCACTTGACTCCCCTCAGTGGAGTCCACTCCCCGCAGAGGATTCTGAGGAGCTCACCCCGGAGGACGCAGACAATGAGATGGCCCTACAGAGCGAGCCACAGTCACCACCACCACCCCCGGTCCCTGTTGTGATGGCCGCAGAGTATGATTGGGCGGTGGCCCGACTTACTGCTAGGCTAGTGGCCGCAGATGCTAGGATTGAGGAGTTGAGATTTCAGCTAGGAGAGGAGAGGAGATTCAGATGTCGTACTCACCGGGAGAGGGTGGATTCCGTATCCAGAGGATTGGAGAGGATGACGCTAAGGATCGAGAGGAGGGCCCTCACCCACCTCAGGGCATTGCATCACACGAACAGGAGAGTCCGGAGAAGCGAGGCAGAGAGGATTCTGTCGAGGGCTATGAGGAGGGTCAGAGATGCGGCCCACTCCTACCGAGACTGATGATATGTTATGGCAGTTAGATTTCTAGTGCGGACGGTGTGTGACAATTGTATTTGTTTGGCTAGTATCTTGGTAGATAGTAGTTAGTCCGGCTAGAAAAGCATGATATGTATCTTTTGTTAGACTATATGTATTCGGATGATGTACTCTAAAACCTTTGACTCCAAAGGGTAACCCTTCGACGGTGCCCGGAATATATATCTGTTTGGTTTGGCATTAAATTCTGTTTAAGTCTATTACGTATAATGCTTTGATATCAATTGCTTACAGCAAGAAAACAATTATGTATTTAAAATGAACTACCCTTTTCAGGTGACATTTATATACGCAAGGTAACCCTAACAATGATATATATATAAATGTATATGTTTTCAGAAAATTCCACCCAGACGAAGAAACCAAAGAAATAGCAACGCTGAATCAGCCACCCATGGCGATGATCAGCGCAGAGAGGAAGAGCACCAAAGTCAAGCCCATGAGGAAGAAGGGCAAGACTTTAATGAGCGTGATGATGTAGAGGAAGAGGAAGAAGCCACACAATATGAGGGGACATGGATGAGAATCCTATGGAGCAATTTATGAACTTACTCAGGCAAAATTTACAACAACCACCCCCACCACCAAGGAATCCCAATACCGCCAATGCTAATGCCTTTCGAGCCTTCAAATCCCTAAAACCACCAGAATTTCAAGGAACTGCTGACCCCGTAGCAGCAAGAGCTTGGTTGAAGGAGATGGAAAAATCCTTCGAGATTTTAGGCGTGGACGAGACCCAGAAAACGGTTTTTGCTGCTTACTTACTGAAAGGAGAAGCGAATTATTGGTGGGAGGCTAAACGTAATTTGGAACCTGTAGGCATAGTGACTTGGAATAGATTCTGCAGGTTGTTCTTGGATAAGTACTTCCCCAAGTACATGGAAACACAGATGGAACTAAAGTTCTTGGAGCTGAAATAAGAAAACATGACAGTGGCAGAGTATGAGGCCAGGTTCACTGAACTATCGAGGTTTGTGCCAAGCTTTGTGGATACCGAAGAAAAGAGGGCGAAAAGGTTTCAGCTGGGACTAAAACCATGGATACAAAATCGGGTCGCTATGTTGGAAATAACAGACTATGCCACCTTGGTACAGAAGGCCTCAATAGTGGAGGCTGGGAGCGAGATGAGCCTGAGGATAAAGGAGAACAAGAAAAGAAAGGCAGTGAGCCTAGGAGGAGGAGCTAGTGGCGGACGCCACTTTAACAAGTTCAACCGAGGGGCTGTGTCTCAGCCGGCAGGGGGCTCAGGTGTCAAGAGGGCTGGGAGTGAGAGCGTTAATCAGGGAGGCGGACAGACCAGAGCAACCACCTTCACCCAATCACGCACTCCCATACATGAATGCAAGACTTGTGGGAGGAAGCATCTGGGAACGTGCCGATTAACAGTGACGTGCTATAAGTGTGGATGCACGGGACATTACTCCAATAATTGCACCCAGCAAGCTCAAGGCCTAAAGTGTTACCAATGCGGAGGCATGGGGCATATGAAGAAAGACTGTCCTAAGTTAAACCCACCAGGGTCAAAAATGAGTGGAGCAGCTTCCAATCGACTCCCTACAGCCAGGACCTTTAACATGACCGTGCTGGATGCCATCAAAGACTCAGATGTTATTGCAGGTACCCTAACCCTTAACTCGGTAAATGCAAATGTCTTATTTGATTCTGGAGCTACCCGATCTTTTATATCACAAGAATTTGCATGCAAATTAAATCTTAAGGCAGAGGCTTTAAAAGAGCAGCTAATGGTTGAAATAGCTAATCGTGAAGTGATTCCCGTGAGTTAATTCTACCCTGATTGTAATCTAGAAATAGAAGGTTGCCATTTTCAAGCGAACCTAATACCATTTGTGTTAGGAGGATTCGATGTTATTCTAGGTATGGATTGGATGTCCAATAATAATGCCCAGATTGATTGTAAGGGCAAGAAAGTCAAGATGACGGCACCAGGAAAAAAGGAAGTAGTGTTTAAGGGACAACGACAAACTCGGAAATTTCTCACGGTCGACGTAAGGGGAACGAAGCCTTCTTAGCCTACGTAGTAGATATAGAACAGGAGGCCCCCAAATTGCGAGATATCCCTGTCGTTAGGGAATTCGAGGATGTATTCCCCGAAGAACTTCCAGGATTGCCACCCGATAGGGAGATCGAGTTTGCAATAGAGTTGGCACCCGGGACTGCACCTGTTTCTAAGGCCCCGTATAGGTTAGCTCCCATGGAGATGAAGGAACTAGCGACACAGTTACAAGAGTTGTTGGACAAGGGTCTGATAAGGCCGAGCGTATCTCCATGGGGTGCTCCAGTATTGTTTGTAAAAAAGAAGGATGGTAGCATGAGGTTGTGCATAGACTACAGAGAGTTGAACAAATTGACCATTAAAAACAAATACCCTCTACCTAGGATCGATGACCTATTTGACCAGCTAAAAGGGGCAGTCTACTTCTCGAAAATAGACTTGAGGATCGGGTATCACCAACTAAAGATCAAACAAGAAGATATACCAAAGACCGCATTTCGTACCAGATGCGGACATTATGAATTCCTAGTTATGTCCTTTGGGTTAACCAATGCACCAGCAGCCTTTATGGACCTGATGAATCGAGTGTTTAAACAATACCTAGACAAGTGCGTCATAGTGTTCATTGACGATATCCTGATTTATTCAAAGACCGAGGAGGAACACGCAGAACACTTAAGGATAGTCTTAGGGATTCTGAGAGCTGAGAAACTGTGTGCCAAATTCTCGAAGTGTGAATTTTGGCTAAGGGAGGTGCAATTTTTAGGCCACGTGGTAAGCAATGAGGGAGTATTAATGGATCCTGCCAAGATAGAGGCCATATCAAATTGGGAAAGACCGACCACCCCGACGGAAGTAAGAAGTTTCATAGGGTTGGCCGGCTACTATAGGAGGTTTGTGAAAGACTTTGTCAAGCTGGCAGCCCCACTTACCCGACTCACTAGAAAGACGGAGAAATTTGTGTGGACTGAGAAATGTGAGGAAAGCTTCTAGGAGCTGAAGAAACGGTTAGTGACCGCCCCCGTACTAGCACTACCTGATGAAAGGGGAGACTTTGTGTTTATAGTGACGCATCCCACAAAGGATTGGGCTGTGTGCTCATGCAGCATGACAAGGTGATTGCGTATGCATCTAGGCAGTTGAAGGAGTATGAAGTTAGATATCCTACCCATGACTTAGAGTTAGCCGCAATAGTTTTCGCCCTGAAAATATGGAGGCACTACTTGTATGAAGAGAAATGTGAGATCTATACAGACCACAAGAGCCTCAAGTACATCTTCACTCAGAAGGAATTGAACATGAGACAGAGGAGGTGGCTAGAACTAATAAAGGATTACGACTGTGAGATTCGCTATCACCCAGGGAAGGCCAATGTGGTGGCCGATGCCCTTAGTAGGAAGGAGAAACTCAAGATGTTAACCTCAATCAAGGAATTAGCGAGGGAATTTGAGAGACTGGAAATAGAGATCAAGAGACCAGGCGATAGCCAAGAAATGCTAATGGGAATCCAGATCCAACCACCGTTGTTAGAAAAGATTAGGTTGTGTCAGGAGAAAATGATGGAAGAAGAAGCTAATTCGGAGGAGGAAATCCTGACAGGAGAAGAAATCAAGTGCGAGAGGGATAAAGGTGGAATCATGCGATATGCATCAAGGATATGGGTTCCGAATGTTCAGGAATTAAAGGATGAAATATTATACGAAGGCCATAACGCTAGATATTCGGTACACCCTCGCAGCACCAAAATGTATAGGGACTTGAAAGAATGTTATTGGTGGCCCAATATGAAAAAGGACGTAACGGAATGGGTGAATAGATGTATGACCTGTCAACGAGTAAAGGCAGAACACCAAAGGCCCAGCGGCCTGCTACAACCCTTAGAGATTCCAGAGTGGAAGTGGGAGCATATAGCCATGGACTTTGTAGTAGGACTACCAAAGACTAGAACCAACCACGACGCGATATGGGTAATCGTCGATAGACTAACTAAGTCTGCCCACTTTCTCCCAATTAATGAAAAATACACTATCGACAGGCTGGTGGACATTTACATAAAGGAAGTTGTAGTCCGACATGGAGTCCCGGTGACTATTGTATCTGATAGAGATCCAAGATTTAACTCCAGGTTTTGGAGGAGCTTCCAAGAATGCGTAGGGACTAAATTGAACATGAGTACTGCTTATCACCCTCAGACTGACGGGCAAAGTGAAAGGACTATCCAAACCTTGGAAGACATGCTGAGGGTGTGCGTCATAGACTTTAAGGGGGGTTGGGAAGAACATTTACCCTTAATTGAGTTTGCGTATAACAACAGTTATCACTCGAGCATAGGAATGCCCCCATACGAACCCCTCTATGGCTGGAAGTGTCGTTCTCCCTTGTGTTGGGAAGAAGTCGGTGAACGGAAAATACTAGGACCTGATCTGGTACAGCAAACGAGGGATGTCATAATATTGATTAGAGGAAGACTGGCAGCGGCTCAGGATAGACAGCGTAGGTATGCAGACCTAGCCCGAAAGGACAAGGAGTATGAAGTAGGCGACATGGTGTTATTGAAAGTATCCCCCTGGAAAGGATTGATGAGATTCGGGAAGAAAGGAAAGCTGAGTCCGAGGTTTATTGGACCTTTTGAGATTTTACGGCGCATTGGACCAGTGGCTTATGAATTAGCCTTACCCCCAAACCTACAGCAAGTACACAACGTATTCCACGTATCTATGCTAAGGAAATACAACCTAGATGCCAAACATGTGGTAGAACATGAGCAAGTAGAACTACAGCCAGACTTGTCTTACATAGAGAAACCAGTGGAGATCATGGATCGCAAGGAACAAGTACTCAGAAACAAGGTTGTTAAACTGGTCAGAGTTTTATGGCAAAACCACAATATCGAAGAGTCAACTTGGGAGCTGGAGAACGAGATGCGAGAGAAGTACCCCCACCTATTCTCAACCTGATTCCGGGACGGAATCTTTTTAAGGGGGGGAGATTGTAATAATCCTAATTTTTGTGCTATTGTAAAAGGGCCGGATGTATAGTAATTCTGGCGTGTGAGAAAAACAAATCCTACCCACTTATGAGCAAGGAAAAAAAAATTGAAGTTTATGATTTCGAAACCCTAATCCTACTTGTGATATACACTTCTAGGTCCCGTCATAACGATTTCACCTCGAAACTCTTCACAAACGATTTCAGGATTCATAAAATCGTAAAACGTTTATTTTTTTAAAGTTTCGAAGTTTATTGTTTAATCATTCGTTTATTATCTCAACTCGTCATTAATACGAGTCCATCGTCCACGATACAAGTGTCGACATTAGTTCAAGAATAGGTTTACAAATATTTTTAGATCATGATTTATTTCTTGATCGATTTTGAAATCTATTTTCTAAAATCCATCATTTTATTAGAATTATCGATTTTCGAAAAATCATATCAAATAGAAAAAAATGAGTTTTAACCTAAATCTTTTTGGAAAACTCTTAAATCAATTTCTAGTTTAATAAATAAGCTTCAAAATTTAGTTACAAAAATCATATGCCCAGCACCCATTTTAAAATTAATGAGAGGTCAAATGACATTTTTCCATGTGCTAGTGTTTTCTCTTTTCATTATCAAATTGTTAAGTGGGAATTACTTTAGAAAATGCTTCATGATTTTGTCTACAACCATTATTACTATCACTAAAACTCCAGCAACTATTAGCTATGTATATTGTATCAAATCAATCATTTTATTTCCTCATTCACTCTTCAAAAATCTGCACTTGTTCTTGGAAGGAAAATGAAGGTAATTCTCCATTAAAGCATCTAAATTCTTAAGTTCTTGAGCTCCTCATCTAAAGCCTTCCATACACACTTCTTATACACTCCCTACACTTCATAAAACACTCTTAAATCATCAAGGAAAACTCAAGTATTCAAGCATCAAGAGAGATCAAATCCATCCAATAGGAGAGAAGTGAAGTTAGTAAAAGCTAGATCATCCAAGGGTTTAAGTGGTATCATCTTGGAGCCTCTTTAAATATTCATTCTCATCAATTATTTTTATTAACTTGTGCCATTCTTCAACTTTAGGATCTGAGAGATAGCAAGGACCCTCCCACCAAAAAGAAGTAAGATCCAAGAAGGTATAAATCGTTATTGTTTGGAATCATCGTATAACGTGTTTATAGGTTTATGTTAGCTACTGTCTAAGTCTGTACTTTTGGGTAAGGAATATTTTATAGTGGTCAGATGATTTAGATGCTCTATAATCTAAGGATCGCCTGAGCGCTAATTTCATGTAATTCTCATTTACGAGTGAAAAGTTATACTCGTGTTAGTAAGACCGGTTAAAATGAACGAATCGCGTCAAAACAACTGTATTTGCAGTGAAAGACGGACCCCTTAAAAATTTAGAAGAATTATCAAAATTTCGGTGAGGATAGTCATTACAGTAGAGAAGACGGTCCAAAAAGAATTAAGTCAAAATAGGGATTTTTCGATTTTATAAAAATCATTGAGTCAAAACTGCGCAAGCAAAATTCACAGCAGAGAAGGGTCTTCTATAGAGCTTTGGTTGAGGTCTTTGTAAATGATCATAGGTTATGAAATATTGATAGTTGTCTCTCAATGCAGTAAGGAAGAAGTGAGAAAAAGAATTTCGTAAAAAGGTTTATTTTTCAATTTTATAAAAATGTTCGAATCAAAGTTGCGCGAACGAAAACACCTTTAGGGGACGAACGTTAAGAAAACTTAAACCCGAATAAAATCAAACGAACTTGAAACCCGGCTCGAATGAAATTGGTAACCTTATTTCGGTCAAGGAATGTCACCAAAGTATATAGATTCGACTTGGACGATAAGAGTTTCCTAAGGGAATTAGTTACGTTATATGAACATCGGTTAAATAATTCGTTTACAAAGCTAACCTTAGCGTTTCCTTGTTCATTATAGATCGTCACCCTAGGACTCGAGATTTCACTTCCCCGACTCTGTCAGGCAAGTTTTCCAAAACCAAACTTCAAGTATATTTCAAAAATTGTTGTTGTTGTGATATGAATGCATGTACTGTTTTATACATGTATTGCGAGAAAGTTATAAATGCATGCATGATTTTCTGAAAGTACTTGTAACGTTTACGTGCATATATATATATATATATATATATATATATATATATATATATATATATATATATATATATACACCCCCCTTGGTTTGTACGTATATATATGATGATTATTAAGGCTCGGGTAGAGCGTAAGTACTTTTATTATAAGTCTGGAGTCGGAGTATTTTATGTAAAACCCGGTAACCCCGGAGACGGATATTTTGGATAATTGAATATGTTCCGATAATAAAAAAAAAATTATTATGAATATCGGAATTAATTATTTTGAGTTAATTAATAAATATTATTTGAATATTTATTGATTAAATGAATATTAATTTAAATATTCATTTAAGGTTAATTTATTTAATTAATGATTATTTATTTATTTATTAATAATTAATTATTTATTTATTTAAAAATTAATTTTTAATTAATTATCATTATTTAAAAATGATTTAAATGTTCTAAAATTATTTAAAAATTATTTAAAATCTATTGGGCCTATTTTAAAATTATTTAAGGCCTTTAAAATTATTTTAAATATTTTCTGATCTTCAGAAAAATATTCAGGGGTTCTCAAATAATTTATAATTACCCATACTTCCTAAATTACCACCCCAGCGGTTTGTAAACTTATCAAAACTTGAGAACCCAAGATTTTGGGAGTACTTTAAAATGTTTTCTCCCTTCGCTACAAACCAGCGAGAACAATATAGTGACCCTGCCTCATTAAGGAGGGTCAGCTTTAAAAAGTCTTTAAGAAAAACTCCGAATAACTCCCAAGTTGATTTGAAAAGAATTCCCTGAGGAAAGAAAATCAATTGACAAAGATCAACTAGTGCGATGAACTTACTTCCTCATTTTCTTCCGGAAGTAAAGAATTAAAAAGGTTTCATTCCAAAGATAGTTCAAAACGACTCTGGGGACTGGAGGGTGTTAAGGTGTAAGAGGCTTGCAGGTAGGCAGGTCCATCCAGATATATGTACAAGTGTAAGAGAATTGCAGGTAGGCGAGTCCATCATAAGACCCGAATGCGGTCAGGGCCACGACCTCCATAGTAGGTTCGTCTCCCGTCTACTAGTAGCGAAGTTTGTACGATACAATGGCTGATCACCTTGTATCGGGTGGTACTCCAGAATAGTCCCATTCTTCCAGTTGGAATTGTGCTGCTACACTGTATTGGAAGCCCAAGAGCTCCAGTACCGATAGTGTAGTTAGTGTTAAACTTATCAAGAAAAGATTTTTGAAACCCGAACATTCCTGTCTTAAAATGATTCAGGGAAAGTTAGTGCTCTTACAAGTTGAATTGTATTATACTACTTAGTTCTCAAATGAAACGAAAGTATATTTGCAAAACTACTATTATATGGCTGAGCTATATTGCTCACTCTTGCTTTTCTTTTATATATATATCACCACACAACAACGGATAAGCATGGCAAGAACAAGGCAGACTTCCCGCAAAAGCGTGCTAACCGGTCAGCAGTTTAGGAGATTATTTACGAGGCAAGTGACGAGGTCGCACTCGGTGGTATTACCACAGGTGAGCAGAATAAGCTGGATAGTTTTACAGCTTAGGCTGGTTAGGTTTGTGTACAAGTATGACCTGTGTAAACTTCTGAAAACCAGAAAACTATCCCACATTTACCATCACCCCATGTAACAGTTTTTGTGGATTGTAAACCCTATCTAGATTCAAACATTTGGGTCTGTAATAACTTTATATTTTGGATTGAATCTTGTACTCTAAGCAATGTTTTGTTTTCACTCTAAGCTTATAACCTGTGATGGATATTATTAGTATAGGGGTCATGCCAAAGGAAAAGACTAGTGTTAGATAAAATGTTGAATAATTGGGAATGGTAATCATATAATTGGAATGTAGATTGGCGTAACAACCTGGATCGTTGACCCCCGATCTAGGGGTGTTACATTATGGGTTTGGGTGGGCCACGATATATATAGGTAAGATAATAATTGTATGTGTAGAAAATTATTATATATGGTATGTCTTGATCACTAAGTTGGGTAATTAGGTGCCAAGAATTGGATCACTTGTATAACAAGTATAGTAAGACTTGTAAAACAAGTATGGTAAGTCTTGGTGGCTAAGTTTTGGATGACTATATATACATAGTCACATTGTATTTGTTTGATGATGTGAAAGCTAAAGAGATGTAGTCTTAAGTATTGTTTGGGTGATGCTTGAGCATTGTTGGCTCAAGTATCGGGTTGGGACACCTTTAAGGTGTTATTGTTTTGATGTATTATTGATAATTGTTTGGATTAATAATACAAGTTTGGGACGTGAGTGTTTCCACGTCAAGTATTTGTGTGTTCTTATTTTGTGCTTTGGTAGATCTTGTCAACTTATCGATTGGTTATGTGTGTGCTCTGTTTTGGTGATTGTGAATCTCGGATTGCGTAAGTCCCTTAACCTAACACCCCTGGCCTGTTCCTATGATGAGGAGACAATGAGACCCGTAAGGTACGAGGGTAAGCTATTAAGTTTTTAATGATCTTTCTGTAAATACATAACGTTCAAGATTTGAACGCATGGAATTCAGTTGAGTATACGCGGGTTACTCTATAAGATAAAGATCACCTATGTGGGAGAGAAGTGGGTCGCTTCAAAGGAGAATTGCGAGGCACAATTCTTTAGAAACTCCCGCAGAACCAGGACGATGTTCCATGGCCAAAATGGACATAATCATGAGAGCTGAACGAGTCAGAAAAGATATAATGATAAGCAAATCATCGTTTACAAAAACGGTCGAACAGTTCAAAGACAAGCACGTCTACTGTCTACCAGTAAAGTCGATATGCTTACTCAAGCGAAGGTTCAAGGAGCATTCTCTACCTATTGTATGCTATATATGATCGAAGAATCTATCACCAAATCAAATTCTGTGTCTGTCTGGTGTGTGCTACTACGATATCAATCTCATCCATGTGGGGGATTGTTGGAATATGTGGATTCGATTATAATTTGAATTCATTGATTCGGTAAAATCAGTTCCGTTTTTACTACAGATTTTTTGCCACCGCCTTAACATAATTATTTAACGGGTTAATTAATTAAGAAAATTGCCACCGATTTAATTGATTAGCTCGGTTAATTAATTAAGGCAATTGTGTAGAGCACAAGTCTTCTCATCCTATAAATACTCATCTAGAGCATTAGGATAATATACTAAAAAAACACACATCCTCCTCTCATATACAGCCTCTTCTCTTCCTCTATTGATAGTTTTTGCTCGTCTCAAGCTTGCTGAGAGTGACGCTCATCTGTAACCTCACTGTAATTCGTTTTATCCTGGGAGACATTTCACTCGCACATAGGGCTAATACGCTTTAAGGAGACAGTCACGTACTGAACTCGGGTTTTTCGTTCCTTGTATGCTCTTTTGTCTGTTTTAATTATACACTTAACTGTTACTCACACACGCACAAATATTATACTGTTTGTATTTATTGCAGATTGTCCAACAATATGCACTCATTCGGTTGATGGATGCATAAAATCCAACTCCTTGGATTGGTAATACTGGGCAGTTTTCAGATGCTACACATTATAACAATCCAATCAAACAAATTTTGAAAAGCATGTGATAAAATAAAAACAGATAGTTACGCCAACGTACAAACAGTATGCATATGTAGACGTTAGACATGCATATTTTCATACAGTGTATTTTGGATTTTGTAAAACTTACAATAGTAATATATCTATACACGATACAAGTTTTAAATTTGGAAAATTATATAAGAATAGTTTTATATCTTAAGTAATATTAGATTAATTTATTTAACAAAGACGATTGGTTTCACATAAATTAGAAATAAAATTACAAAAGAATCAAAAGCTAGGGAGTACATATTATGTCAAAAACGGTGTTTTCTGTGATATTGTATTTATAGTAATATAGAGGCATTCATAAAAGGAATCACGGTGTTAAAAATATGAGTAGTGCTACGTACTCCGAAAAGGATTCTAAAAAAATTCCCAAATGTCACGTGGCATGGTTTAATTCGTGCGATTCATATTAACACATGAGGGGTCCATCTCATTAATGAAAATATAAAAAATCAGAAGATGACAACTCAGCATTCAGGAATTCTGGCATTTCCCTAAAAATAAAATGATTATCTGAGAAAAACACCCGACATGTGTAAAATTAAGTAACAGAAGATGTTGTTTTCATAAAATATTGTTGCTAGCTGAAAATGAAATAATTAGAATATCTATTATCTAATGTAATAATAATACTTACGGGGCGGATAGTTGTACTCCATCCAGCGGTCGCTGAAGCGGCGAAAATACTTATGGGGGCTGGGCCTCTAGAAGAGACGACATAGATGAGAATGCAAATAAGAGCTCGAATAATAACAATCTTGATCCCCATGTCAATTAATTTATTTAGTTGGTTCTTGATAGTATGCCCGATTGACAAAATAACTAATGAACTGATGTTCCTCTGTTTCCTGTTCAATCAGATCATCCGCTTCATGTATAAATAGATGTAGGCCCTGTTTGACAATTAGCTGATAGCGGTTAGCTGTAGCGGATTGAATTAGCTGTTTTGACTAACGGATTGAATTAGTTGTTTTGATTAGCGGATTTAAATTAGCTATTTTGAATAAAAGTGTTTGGTAAATAGTTTTTTGAGTAACTTTTTGTGACACATAGCAAACCTCTAATTATAAAAAGCTCCTAAAATGAGCATTTTCAAAATTAGATTTTTGATCCCAAACCTCTAACCAAACACTCATTTTAGAGGTTTCATTTGATCAAACCTCTAATCTACCCAAATTTCTACCTTCTAAACACCCATGCATAATTTGCCCCTGAAAATTGAGTTTTGGTGGATGACCTTTAACAATGCTCTCACCCCTGTGGTGCCACATTAAATTAGGTTGTTCTAATTTATTTATTCTATTTATTGTTTTTTTTCTTTTTTTTTCTTTTCTTAGTACAAGATTTATAATGGCACTAGCTAACATAATATAAAATAAAAAATTTAATATATAAAATAAACATCAATCCTAAAATAAAATTATATTTTAAAATATAATTAATATAATAATAATATATATTATATACCTATAATTTATTTATTTTTACCTAAAACGTATCATCTTTTCTATATTTTTAACAAAAATTTCTCATTTTCTAGAAATATCACGAGCAAAATTTATATAATTATTCTCAAATCATATCATTTAAAAACACAAAATTCATGTCTTAGAAAATTTAATTCAAATTAAAAAAAATCATATAATTTTAATGAAAATCGGTACTTATATTTGGCACTTGCACTTTATTCCCTTCCTTATTCGTTGTAACTTCTTTTTGATCCATAATTCCACTTAATCGAATAAAATAATATTATAAGTACCAATACATAATCAATATTCTTTTTCAGGTGAAATAAATTATATATTTTTTCTTATTTTTTAATTAGGATAACCATACCGAAAACCAAACCGATAAAACTTTTAATGTTTCGACTTTAACGCACGGGTTTCTTTTGATATGTTATAAATTTTATTTTATGATATAATTATGTTTTTATTTAATCATTATTTTTAATAATTAATTTAATATAATTTAATATAAATCTAATTAATGATATGCATGATTTAAAACTTATATTATTAAATTTTAAGTTAAATATGTCGTTAACGCGATTTGAAGAATTTTTAGTAAATTAATTTAATCATAAAATATACCCTATAATTACATCTCTAATAGTTCTTATTAATTACTAAAATCTAACGGTAATATGGTGTAATATTTTTGGGTATGCATTATTAATTGCAAATTATGTTTTAAATTAATAGGTAATATATTTTAAATTTTCGGTTTTAATATACTAGCTTAAAATCCGTGCGATGCACGGATTTTTTAAAATATTATATGAATTTTTTTCATTAATTTAAATTATTTTTTGAAATATAAATTTTGGAGGCTTAAATTTTTATATGCGATGATTTGATAATAGTTGTATAAATGTTATCCATGATATTTCTAAAAATTTAGAGATTTTAGTCAGAAAATATAGAAAGATGATAGGTTTTAGTTGAAAAAAATAATTGTTTAATTATTAGTAATTACAAAATAATTATTTTATTTTATTAAATATAATGTCCGTGTAATGATTAGAATAAGAGAGGATTTATTTAAAGAAAATTAAAAAGGTAACATGTTTTTGGTGAAAAAGATAATTGATTAGTTTATAGTATTTACAATTTAATTACGTTATTTTACTAAATACAATTGCTCGTAATGTTTTTTGAAAAGAAGAAATTAATATTGTACGTGATATTTCTATTAAAAGAGGGATTTTAGTTAGAAAATATATAAAAGATGATACGTTTTAGCTGAAAAAGAAAATTAGTTAATTATTAATATTAGAATATTATTAGTTTATTGTATTAAATAGAACCGTACGTGATATAATTGGAAAAAAAGATATTTTAGCTATAGAAATAGAAAGGCAACGTGAAAATTAAAAAGATAATACGATTTATGTGAAAAAGGTAATTGATTAGTTTATAGTAATTATAATTTAATTAAAGCAATCGACTACTTACCATTATTTTAATTAATTAATTATAATTTAATATAATTTAATATACTCATGTTTACGGATTATACTAATGTTTCCTTATTATAAACAACGTATACAAATTTTTAATATATTTTTATTAATAATCGAAAAATATGATGTAATATTTTCGGGTATATATTAATGATTGTAAGATTAGTTTTAAATTAAAAAGGTAACATGTTTTAATTTGAAAGAAAATATTAATGATTGTAAGATATGATACGACTGATGTTTTTATAAATAACGTATACAGATTTTTAATATATTTTATTAATAATTGAAAAATATGATGTGATATTTTCGGGTATATATTAATGATTGCAAGATTTGTATGTGTTTATAAAAGGTAATATCTTCAATTAAAAGTAAATGTGAAAAAAGGCAATCGACTACTTACCATTAATTATATTATGTTATTATTTATTTTAGGAGTTTTAATAGTATAGACAAAGGGTAAATAAATAAATTCACTTAGTAACAAAAAAACAGGTACCAAAACTCTTTTATTGTTTTGGCTTTTATATAATAGTATAGATATTTGTGATTGTAAGATTAATGGGTGTTTATAAAAGATAATATCTTCAATTAAAAGTAATTGTGAAAAAAAGCAATAAACTACTTACCATTAATCATATTATGTTATTATTTATTTTAGGAATTTTAATAGTATAGATATTATATATATATATATATATATATATATATATATATATATATTTCTTTATAATGAAGGGTAAATAAGTAAATTCACTTAGTACCAAAAAACAGGTACCAAAACTTTCAATGTTTCGGAATTTATATAATAGTATAGACTACTTACCTTTAATCATATTATGTTATTATTTATTTTAGGAATTTTAATAGTATAGATATCATATATATATATATATATATATATATATATATATATATATATATATATATTTATAATGAAGGGTAAATAAATAAATTCACTTAGTACCAAAAAACATGTACCAAAATTTTCAATATTTCGGAATTTATATAATAGTATAGATTAGTATAGATATAGAGAGTATAATATTATAATATAATATTTGTTTTAATATTATGTTAAAAATATTGTAATTTTAAGAACGCGTGCGATGCACGATTTTTTTTCATATAATATAAATTTTCTTTAATTTGTCATTAAAATATATAAATTTTGTAGGCTTATATATTTTTTATTTAATTTATGTTTGACATTTTTAAGATATGAATTTTTTAAACTTCAAATTTTTAACTGATATGATTTCGTTAAAATATTATATATGCTGCACATGACATTTTTAGAAAAAGAAAATATTTCTCAAAATTCTTTCCTCAATTTTAATTTACATTAGTTAAAATGCAATTATTTTAAAAAATATATAAAATAAGGAATTTAAAATAAAAAATTAAGATCCTGAGGTCACCCTCATGATATTTTCTTATTTCCACAAGTTAGATCAAACAGTTTTTGGTACAAAATTTCAGTGACATTTTTGAGAATATTAAAATCTCATCTTAATTTACATATTAAGAGTACATTTATTAAAATTTTCAATGACGTTTTAACTTCAAATCATATTTTTTTGTCAGGGAATATATTCAGTATAAGGATTGAAAAAAATACTATCTAAAAGAGTTTCCTTCGATCAAGAAACGTACATCATCTAACCGAAGGGCACGCATGTTGCCCCCAAACATTTAGACAATAATACTTTCAAGTCTAAAAGGAAGAACCTACGAAGAAGAGCTTCGTTAAAAAACCCCACAAGAACAAAACCCTATGGGAAAAAACTCAAGAGGGGAAAAAGGGCGCCCACAAAAAAATACATCGTTGTACAACATTGCTAGTAAATGACTAAAACTTATAACTTTATGTGTCCTCATTGCCATCGGTTAATGCCAAAGACTTGTCTTCTCTTTTGCCAAATAAATATTTTGCACCTTAACCGCTCCATACCTTCATTTTGAAAAACAAAGCTGAATCTTCTTGAGATTGCTTTGTTACTATTAAAACTGCATATTACCAAACAAACTCGTCATGAAAGGAATAAAATCAAAATATTACGTAAGGAATATAAAATTAAAAATATTAAAACTATTATGAACTATAACAAAGTAGGTGCTCACTTCTAACCAAAGGGGACCCCTTTGGTTAGACAACTAATAATAACCATATATTAGTAACATAACAGAATAAAAAAGACTAAAAATTAATAATGAACTAGACAATCCATCTAAATGGCACATAAAGACCTCTGAAAGGCCAAAAAAATCCATCAATCATGACCATCCAAAATGGTACAAAAACATAATTAACTCTTAAAAGTCAAAAAAACATCAATCATGACCATAAAATAAGGTAACTGATAAAATAAAATACCAATTCTACAAATTTGAATCTAAATATTAACTGATGCACTAAATGTGAATAATAGAAATTAAATACTGACATTAAGATCGTAACTGAAACAAAAAAATTACAAATATTTACAATAAATTACCATATAAGACAAAAAAAATAATTATTCCTTAAATCACTCACTATATAAAGACAATGAAACCAATAGTAACTAATTAAAATCTACTAATAATCACATTAAAACCACTAACGAAAAAGATATCAATCATCAAACAATTAAATAACTGAATATAAAATTATCAATCAAAATATAATAAAAGCAAATTAAATTCTTAACAAAACAAACCACAATATGCTTAAAGATGCACACAAACAATAACAAGCAAATTCCGGCCAAGTTATAGTAGAAATCGGCGAGAGACCCATACTAAACTAAAGCAATTACTAACAATAAAAAAATGTTATGCCGAAATCAAATAACATAGAATCATAAATCAATTACCCTTCTACATCAATCTGTAAAAGCACTTGGAAAACCAAATAAAAACTATCAAACCCTAAAACTGATGCAACTAGTAACATAAAAAGTTCATCCTACACCTGATTCCATCAATCGAATTAATCAATTACACTCCACAACAAGCACACCGGAAAAACCCTTTAACACCGGCCTTAATTATTCAACAATAGATTAACCAAACTACTTACAACACTAAAAACCATCCGTAAAAACATTTGCAAAACACTGATCAATTATAAATGGCAGAATAATGCAAGATAAGCATACTAGTTAGCTTATGGGAATCAAACCAAAAGATTTTAAGGACAAGCATTCATATGGATAACTAAGTGATGAAATAAATCCCTCAGTTACTAAATGGCCGGACACACGAGGGATGCAGGTACTGGAGGGACCTTCCAGCCAGGTCTTAATGTGTGGGCAAAGTGTGCGAGTGAAATATAAATTAATCAATCTTTAATAAACTGGAACTTTCACTCAATATACTTACATAATTCTGAGCATATAATCACACAAAGACAACTGCACTTAGGAACAAGGATAATCAGTGAATTGATATTCATACAATACTAAGACAAAATCCAATCAAGAGCCAGCTAAAGACATTACAACACATCAAAAAGATAGATTGTGAATCACGAGTATTAAGTGAAACAAGAAAATGCACCAATTCTATACTGGTATAAGAATAAGTATGAGAAGCCAATCATATATCAATTTGCAATTCAGGTCTCATATATAATATATCACACAAGAACATTTTAACATAGGCAAGGGGTAATTAATATATTAGTCAAGACTGAAACAACACAAACTGCAGGCATATATCACTAAGGGGATAACAAGCATCATGTATTAAAAGATAGTACAGAATTACTCTACTGACAACTCTACACACATAATATATCATGCCTATCAGAAAAATAGTACATATACAACTAAATTCATCACACATAACATAACAAGCCATAACAGTCTCAATGAAATAGTACCAATTCGACCAAAAAACTTTCCTGTGACGTGGCGTAGAATCTCACGGACCTACCTCATTTCCAACTAAGAAGTGTCAACAATGTTGAATTAGCAAGACAAACTTGACTCGCCGTGACTCACCACTGGACTCGGTGAGTTGATTCGAACTCAAAAGATTCTGGGAAAGGCAACCACTTCTTCTTGATTGTCAGCATCTGGGGAACTTGGACTTGTCGTGATTTGACCTGAAAAATCACCAGAAAAGCAAAATCGTCACAGAAACTGAGTCGAAAACAAGTTGAAACAACGTTTCGATTAATTGAAGCTCAAGATGTCGATTTTGTGTAGAGATAATCAAGGATAAACAATGATTTATCCAAATAAATCATCGAAAAGAATGAATCGAAAGAGAGGCGAATTAGGGTTTTCGAGATTTGTCGAATTTGGGATTTTTCTCGAAAGATGTTGATTTTTGGATATCAAGGATTGTTTGATATACTGCCGGGGGTCGACTCCTGTGCGGGGTAAAAAAAACGGGAAATAGCCTCTCTATTCTTGGGTGGGTGGAGGCATGCTAGATCCTGTTCATGCGGGATGTACTGAGTACGTTACAAAAAAAAAAAGAATTGTTTGATGAGAAAAAGGACCCTGAGATATATTTCAGGGAATGTATAACTTTTCCTAAGATGTATATAAAATATTCTTTAAATCATGCTGGGCCTGCAGGGCTAATTAAATTTTTTTAAAATTACTAAAATACCCACCCCATTTTTATATGTAAAAAGTATTTATCTCATGAAACTTACCTGAGATATATCTCAGGTTCCCTACTCTCTTATTTGATTTTGGTAAAAGCTTTGTTCCCATTGTTTGAATAGTTCAAATTATAACAAGTGTACATTTTACTATGTATGTAACACTCCATGATTTAATACGTAAAGTGTCATGGATCGATGAACAAAATGGATTTAAGTCTATTTGTTTGAAACTGGTTCCTCAGGGTAATGCAGGTGTTTAACACTGGTTGTTGAATACAGGGCAATTAAAAGATCATACTGCTTCCACCATAGCCATGGCAAAAAAGGTTGCGAAATTCCACCTAATCCTTACATGATTGCATTCGGTGCCTCCGAGATTCTCTTGTCACAAAATCCGCATTTCAAGCAAATTTCTTGGCTGCACTCAGTGGCGTAGCCAGAAATTTCAATTAGTGGGGTCAAATTTTTAAGGTCAATTATGGGATTATGTTTTTTTTTTTGTGATTATAGACATATTAATGTAAAACTTAAATTTTAAAGAACAAAATTAATTACGGGCGCAATGTGATGGGATCAATTTAAAAAATATTACTACAAAATTAACTTTTTAGTGGGGTTAAATTTGAATTTTTCCATTAAAATTTTTTTTGTAAAAAAGTTTTTACAAATAAATTTTTTAATTTTTGAAATTTCACCCACTGTTAAATACATTGGCTACGCCCTTGCTCGCATTTGTTACACAGCATTCGATGACCAAGCCCCCGAGAACCTCCTAAGTGATTTCCGGTATAGGAACCGCTTTGGGCTCATTGACATTGCAGAGGGAGCTATAGTCATCCACCTCTTTGGTGCCTACCAATTTTACTGCCAACCCATTTTTGCATTTGTTGAGAAACATGCTGCAAAATATTTCCCAAACAGTAACTTCGTCAACAAAGAATACGACATCCAATTGCCAGGGGAATTCAAGCCTTGTAAAGTAAACCTCTTCCGGTTGGTAATGGTATGGAGGACAACATTTGTGATCATTACTACGATCATATCAATGCTAACGCCATCTGTCAATGACTTGGTATTATTGGAGCGACGGGGTTCTGGACTTTAACTATTTATTTTCCCGGTGGAAATGTATGTAGTTCAAAAGAACATACCAAAGTGGAATACAGAATGGATTAATGGTCTGCAAATCTTGACTTTTGCTCTTTTGTTTCTATAGCGGTGGCTTCTGGTTCATTTGCTGGAACAGAGCCGACCCTGGTCCCTGAGACCAGTTTATACTCCTGAATGGGGGCACCGCAAAAAAATGGAATTTTAGGAGTATATTTTCTATTTTTCATTAAAAAATAAAATAAAAAGTTTACAATATGTAGGGACACAAAAATAAATTAAGGCACAAATATATAAAAAAAATTATGAATGATTTGTTAGCAAAATTATTAGAAGAATTTAAAAATAAAAATTAGATTGCATATATTTGATTTATTTAATTGTTATATACAAAATTTTAAATCGTTTGGGATTTGCAATTTCTGAGGACCGGTACTTGCGAAAATTGTTACTAGTATTGAGGTTTATAAGCTAATTACCA
This sequence comes from Saposhnikovia divaricata, assembly GCA_036435485.1. Classification (NCBI taxonomy): domain Eukaryota; kingdom Viridiplantae; phylum Streptophyta; class Magnoliopsida; order Apiales; family Apiaceae; genus Saposhnikovia; species Saposhnikovia divaricata. The sequence continues at coordinate 57,530,682 of CM071595.1, read as the reverse complement.
GTACTGTACTGGCTGGCGTGAATTGTTATTGGTGTTGATGTTTATAAGCCAATTTGCGAGTTTAAATTTTGAGCAATGTTAGGGATCTCAAAATGGTTCCTAAAATTGTTCCCAAATGTCAAATGACAACTTTTAATTAGTGGGCTCATATGAATACATGGAGGGTTTCTTTATTTATAAAATACTTATCCAATCAATCAGAATTTACCAACTAAATTTTTGGGAACCGTTTTGGAAATTTTTTTGGGAACTCTATCATTTCTCTTAAATTTATACTTCGAATCGCAGAAGTCTTTTTGCATTAAAAAAACAGATTTCATGTTAATGAGAAATTAAAGTCTCAGCTGTTGTTCGGCAGAATATTTGCGTGAAAATTGAAACTTTATAGTGTATGTTAATGTTGACGTCAAACGAAATCATTAATATGGGAAACATAAAAATTTCAAAAGACTCTTGCAAATCAGCACGATGTCCACAAACAGAACAAGCACTAAGAGCACCTCCAACGGAGGCCAACTAATGCTTGGAAAGCCGTGTAGTTGGACTTGGCACTGGCCAATTCGTTTTTTGCATTGGTCTTGGGCAGAAAAAAGAAGGCATGGACACCAAGTCGACCATGGCCAACTTCTACTTTCCTACTTTTTTGTCTGATCAAATGGAGTTTTAATATTATTTTATATGTTGATATGGGTTGACATATGTTGTAATGTGTATTTTATTCTTTTAATATTTCTAATTGTCCGGGATGCATTGGAGTGTTTAGAGCATATACAATGCATGCCCATTTGAAGCATCGGGCCACGCGAAATGGAATGGGCAGCTAAAAAAAGGGTGTTGCTGCATTGGATGGGTTCTAAAAAAGCGGTCATGGCCACCACGGTGGGCAGTGCGCCAGTGCCCATTTCATTTTTGTTGATATTTTAATATTATTTAGTTAAACTTCTTTCCACTTGGCTACTTTTTTTATTCCGTTCTGTTCGTTACAGTCCATTTTCTTTCATCTTTTGAACTTACATTACACAATAAATTATTATATCCTTAATTTAATATATTATTCCAACTGGTCTATGCATTGGAAGAAATTGTCCAATACCTCTTTTTCCTTACGTGTCAATCAAGTGGGACCAAAAACAAATGGGAAATGGGCTTTCACATTGTAGATGCTCTTAAACCGATTGTTTCCCAAGATCTATTTCTGCTTATATGGCATCATAATGGTATTCCCAATGCAAGCCCATTTGCTGCATTGGGACACGTAAAATGACTTGGACAATGGCCATTTCCTATTTTTTTTGCATTGGATGAGGAGATATAAAGTGGGCAGTGCCCAACTTGGTGGTCATGGCCGGTTTCTTGCTTTTTAATATTTTAATCTTTATTGCTCACCTGCTCTTTATAATTATACTATTAATTATTCTTATTAGAAATATAAAATATGAACCGGTCCTACAGTATATGGCAATCGGCTTTAACCATTGGACGGAGCAGGCCAATTTTATCCCGTGCCCAGTTTAAGATGACATGGCGTGTAATGGGATTAAAAAAAAAGGAAATGGCCACGACTAGTGTGGATGCTCTAACACTTCAAAATAATTATCGATTTCTCAACTATTGGAATATCGATTATCATTTATTCATGTACTGCTTCGTACGATTTTATTGTCTAATACTCTGATGAATAATCATGTGCATATTATATGTAGCGCTTTTTTCATAAATATTGAAGTTCAGAATTTTGTTTGCAAAAATATATATTTTATGAAAATATTAATTTATTTATAAAAATATGAAAAATTAATCAAATGTAACTACTTGCAATACATATGTAACTGCATTTAACCTCGCAGTCATATAGATGCAACTAGTTACATTTACTGGTTTGATTGCAAACAGTATTTTTACAATTAAGATAATATTTTTACAAAATGTTTTTTTTTAAAAAAAATATATTTTGAAAATATTTAGAAAATATTTAGAAAATATGGTAAATTGTAAAAAAATATAGAAAAAGTGATATTTTTGATAAATATTCTTACATATATGATTGACAATGCACGAAGAGTTGAAGAACTTTGTACAAAGCATCCGTCATCACAAGTTACTTCATAACCACATACGTTCGAGGCTTAACACACTTTTTTTCTTTGCTATATATACTTTTTTCACTATATAGATATGAGAAAATTGTTACTCATCCGACACCATACACGCATAATAGCTGATCATAACGAGTTTACAAGAGCAGCATTTCTTCATTCAACTCTTTCTCAAGTTGTGAATTTCTTGTTTAGGCATGACCAATCTAATATAGGCATCCTTATGACACATGAATCCTACTTCATTTTCAAGAAACCTAATCACATCTACCAAATGGCCTTCTAGATTGTAAGCTAGAGCCTTTGTGTTTGCAGTTGAGCTATGTAAAAGCTTATTTACCAGTCTCACTTACCACCTTAAATTGAATAACAAAATGGTATATTTAGCCAACAAAATCATGAATCATATGGCCTCCAAAATGCTGCTGATACTGATCTTCTTGTTGCTGCTGCTGGGCACTCTCTGCACTTTGTCTAAGACCCAATGTGAGGGACACAGCTCCGAGTCCACCTCCAATCTCAAGCCCGCCTCGTTGATTTGGTAGAAAGCTCATCAAGGATCCAGCATCCACACCATCAGGAATCTGACATTCAAGCCTTGACCTCTTCTCCTGATTCCATACTCCCGCACTGGTCAAATCACTGCTCCTAGAATGATCAATTCCACAAGGCTTGTTTATGGGTTGGGTATCATACTGGTTGGTAAATTCTAATGTTGCATTACCATCTGGCTTGCCCATGCCTGTATTTGAGCTTGATTCTGCTGGGCCTTTGGTTTCAAGTACGTGTATTTCCTCAACCATGGGTTTCCAGACACGCACTCGAGCATTAATGAACCAGTTTGAGACCTGAGAATGTTATCAAAGTACATCTTAGCTAGAGTGCCATTAAATGAATATAGTCATGCACATAAGAAATCTGTCCCCGAATATTCTACATATTTATTGAGTATGTGAATACTAATTTAGACAACATAATTAGGAAAATTCAACTGCTGCCTGCTGGAAAGTTCGAACAAATAGCAGGCAATCACATAACACAAGTTAATAAACTTATTGTACTATGTTGTTAACAAAGTCTGATACTCATCATGTTAGTGGAAAATGCTTATGCATGGCATCGATGCTTTTACCTGGTTTCGAGTTAAACCGGTTTGAGTAGCCAGCATATGTTTGTCAGTGTCGGTTGGATACCTATTTAGGTACATCAAACGGGAATTCGCATCAATCTATAATTTTAATGTAATGAAAAAGGAATATGACAGTGTACATCAGTGTAAAGAGAGTAAGAAAGAGGATTACGGGTGAAGAAAATGGTCAAACAGCCATGCTCTAAGAACAGCAACAGCACGCTCTGGTAGGCCTCTTTGGGGCCTCCAAACAGGTTGTTGGGGTTCAAAGAAAATCATACTGCTCGCACAAGATTTCGGTTTCTGATGTTCAATGATTCTTAATCCTGAGGTACTTGCATCACATTTTGAATTGCTACTTGGACCAGCAGTTGGCGATGACAGTTCCTCTCCCAGTGTTCTTCCAATGTGCCCAAGCTGTTCAGAAATCACTTGTTTTAGGCATCGAAAGTGCCTCGAGACGGTTCTCAGAGCAACTGAAATATATGGGGCAGCCGCGCTAAGTCCTGCCACAGATTCAAACGACGTGACTACCAACTGCATTTGCTGATGATATTGTCTGTACCTTCTGCAAAGCTATCAACAGCAAAAAGCAGGAAGATCACTTTGATATTCAATAATAGTTTAGAGTCAAAACTCAAATATGTTATAATTGATATAGAATTTTATGTACACTGCATCAATTCTGGAAACATATAATAATATAATCTCAAAATTGTAGTGATAAGCCATGTATTATAAAGGTTAAATCGGTACTAATTATGGTTCAAATTCAGTAAAAGGGCATATTTTCAACACACGATATCCTAAAGATTAAACAGTTAAGCTGAGTACTCAAAGAATAATTTCAACTTTTCAAGTTATAAGCATAAACATTTCTGTCAGGGTACGGTGACATGGTGCCATATGATCAGAGTTTCGAACTATGGAATCAATCCACTCACTGTGATTCGTCTGGATAAATTACGATGATTAACATAACAATCTACAGATAATTTGAGATACTGTAAAGTGACCAGAAACTCAAAATTTCCCTGCAACTTAAAATGACTCTTCCTTTTGCATAATTGATAACTTGGTACAGGAATTGGCTTTCTTTTAAAAGTGATGGACAATAAAGCGCTAACTACTGTTAAACATAACAGAACTACCATTATGGGATTTAAAGGAGAAATGATTAACCCCCTCATCACTTAAAACATCAATTGACAGCTTGAGATGAACAATAACTTAGCATGTGACTGTCAAATCATACAGACCACATGACCAAAAGATTGGGGATGCCTACAGTTTCAGGCTTCAAGCTTCTTCAGAAAAACTCTCAAGAAAGTTTAACTTTTTGCTTTCTCATATTCCTTTCAAATCAGTGGACCTATCATTGTAGAATACTGTATATATGTATATGCCTAATTACTGGTCTACTATGTGAGAATTCTTATAACGCAGCTTAAGAATATCTACTTCAAATATCTATGATTCTAAACAACAGTGTTACAAATTCAGGAGGTCAAAGCAAGCTATTATTTTCAAAACTATTTCAAATTAAAATGAAAATAGTGGCCTGGAAATTGCAAAACTTGTTGATCCAAAAAATTCAAAATTTCAATACTCTCTCCCTCTTCCCCTCCCCCCTCCATCTCGAAGAACTGTACTTAGTCCATGTACACGGGTACAATGTAGTAAACAAAGCTTAACATTATTTAGCTACTGAAGTCACAAAACTCCACAAGTAAAGAATAAAATAATATAAGCAAAATGTCCTTCTAATGAAAGTAAAATTACTGAAGAGAAGTGAGAACCTCTGAATAAGCTAAGAGCTTACTCTAGGCAAAGGTCTTCTAAGTCCATCTTAAGCATATACTCCATATATAAACAAGAGGACTCTATGACAAAACAATCTAGATGAAGGTGTTCTATGCTTTATTTGTTACTAAACTTATACTTTAATCGTAAATAAACTTGCATTTTCTTCTTCTTCCCAAATGGACTAGTAGTTCACACTAAAATTTTATTGTTAATCAAAATTTCAGAACCTAAAAATAGTCATCTTTTGACATACAGTAAATTGTCAATGATGGTCAGATACTACAATCATGGTTTCCATTCTACATACATTTCTTGTTTATGCTGCACACCATCTAAATCAATTTTATTCCAGTCAACCTTCACCATTTAGCACGTTCTTAATCTGTTGACATGCAAACTTGAATGAAGTAAGAACATTGTGAGGCATTAATGTGCTTTTGAATCCTGATTCTTTCCTCTTAACCACTACATTTACATTACACTTATAGCTTTATAGTTATCTTTAGATGCCAGATTTACCATACCCTCGAGCATGTATTTTAGATGATGTTCACTAGAATATTTTTTTCAGTGCTACAACTACCACTATGAAAGCAAATTTCAAATCAAAGGTGCAAATTTGGCCCCTAAAAAAAAATCTCAGCAATCAGGGAGCAGCTGATCAGAAACAGGAGCAGCTTCTCGGTAGCAAAACTGCTCCTAGTGCCTAGAGTATGACAACCACCAACCCCTTCCCCATATTGAAACAAAAGTCAATCACCCAGTACAAAAATAAGGTGTAATATTATTTAAAGTATAATTAGCACGCAAGAAGCCTAAGTGTTAAACAACCATAAGCAAGTAGTTGAACTAGCATTTTCTGGACATGCATAGAAGGCATAAATATGCAAACTTACGATGATCAAGCTCTGCATGCTATTTCTACACATTCTATCCATAAATGTGCAAAGCAAATGCCATTCTCGTTATAAGGATCCAACCGTTTGGTAAAGAAACAACCTTTAATTTATCTAGTCTCCACACACTTTACGGAGATGTTCAATATATTTTTATCTGGTTATACAAGTGCTTGAATATGATTTGAGCTTCCCAAAATTGTACATGGAACTAATTAATACCTTGCAAAAGTATCCCTTCCTCAAAAATTAATTTAATCATGCAGCAGTAGTCTTTCTATTTGAGGAATGTTAATTATTTATTTATATGATAATATTGTAGATCATTAAAGCAGAATATAATTGTAGATGCATGATAGAACCTACCTCCTCCTGCATACACAACAGCTTCGTCGTCTTCTGATGAAATTCTGGATGGCAACTTTCGTTAGCATTACTACGGCCTCCAGCTTCTCCACTGATTCCATTCGAACTATAGAAACTTGAGGACGAGGCACCCGAGTTCCCACCCTTGGCCCCCACCATGCTGTCATGAGCAACATTAACGGCGTGATTAGAAGCAGAAACCACAGGTTCATAAAAATTCTTACCGGAGTACACCTCACGTGGATCGATTTGTTTTGAGCCAGTTACACGACACAGCTCATCCATTAACTGCAATGTTGGGTTCAAATATTTTGAATTCTTCAATATAGTCGCGTAACCTGTGAAAGGACCAAGAGGACCAGCCGCATCTCGATGAGGGATAGCGGTGATTCCAACTGTGTTTTGCCTATTAATTCCATAAACTTTACTTCCAACCGACGGTCTAGAACTTGAGCATAAATAATCAGATTTGAAAGGTTTGGAATCAAGGGGACGATCATTTAAAACGTTTCTCTCTTCAAACTGACCATCACGTCTGTTATTAGTCTGTGAAACCGATGAAAGTGATAGAGATAATCCCTGAGTATTAGAACCATCACCAACTGTCAGATCCTCTCTGATACTTCTATTAGCAAGATCTTGTCCATTTTGATTTCGAAACAGCTCCACTGGCCTATTTACCCAAACAGCTCCATCACTAGAACGCCCTTGATTCACTTGGTAATCATTATAACTCGGAAGAAGAACAAGTTCATTTGAATCCTTAGCACCATATCTAACCATATCTTGCCCTTGGGGTCCAACACCGGCAGAAGTAACAACTTCTTGAAGGGTATTTTGGTAATTATAAGGAGACAAACTTGCTAAAGATGACTGTGACATAATATCATGGTTATAACCATAGCTACTAGGCTGCTTCATATGAAATGAAGGTGAGGAAATGTTGTTTACCTTGAATGAACCACGACCTTCTCCCCCCGAAAACACTGGATTTGCACTTTCACTAATGCTTGTCGCATTATTGTTACGGTGATAATTATTAACAATCCAATCACAGTTTTGATGTGAACCAAGGCTTTTCCAATTGCTACAATTATGTGGGTCACCTGCTTTGGCAGCTGAGAGGTTGAGGTTCGATGAAATCGGGTGCGACAAATTAGCAACAGCAACATTATCAGCCAACACTAAGGACTCATTCCTAGACACATAATTCACCATATCCGATGAAAAACAAGTCGGGTCATACGGCATAGCTCCATACTTAATATTTCGAACGAGATCCGGGTGTACAGATAATTGATCTAAGCTACTAGTATAATGTTCTTCCAAATTCTCCGAATTCTGAACTCTTAATTTATTCCTTCGGCTTTGTTGAGCAATATGAGAGTCTCCTAGGGTAAAATTGTTCATCTCCATCCCAAACAATTTATCCCCACAAAAAATGTAATTCTTGATCACAAATAAACTGTAGAACTTAAACTCATATATTTTCTGAAATTAACAATTTATTTTACAGAATCTACAAAGCGAGGGCATATAAATAAAAGATCCACCTGCATGAGAAATCAAATCAAAGATATAAGAAAGTGTTAGTTCCAATAAATACATTATTCTTTGTTTCTTAATTTCCAAGTAAGTACTTGTACAAGAAATGTTGTGGTAAAGCTGTTACAATATATATTATTAAACCTAGTGTATATAGTAGGGAAAGTTAAACAGGAAAAATCTTGGAAACACAAGAATAATCTAGGTGACAAACAGTGAAAATTATTAATATATACTCAGAGTAAGAATATGACACAGATGAGAAAAAAGAAAGAGAGACTTGAGATGAAACCCAAAGTGTAAAGAAAAAAAAAGGTAGCTATCATATACACTTATGTGTGTGTGTGTTATCACTGACACTTTCTAAAAATCTCCATAACAGATATGTTGGGTTTCCAAAATGAAAAACCCTATTCTTCAACTTACTAATATCAAAATATCTCCAGATTTGACCCTACCCACAACCCAGATCCACTTAAAGATATATAGAAAAATGAGAGAGAGAGAGAGAGAGAGAGAGAGAGAGATGTCTGTGTGAGTAGTGATAAAGTAGGTGAAGTAGATGAGGAAGGAAATATATGGATGCATATGTAAGGTTAGATTCGGAGGAAAAACCAAAACACAAGGCAAAACAAGACATGTAATTATATGTCAGGGGGGAAGGTGCATCTATAAAACACAGTGGGGTTGCAGTAAATGATCATAATTCAAATAGATATACATATAGAGATGTATTTACCTGTGTGTAAGAAATGATATGAGATGAGATGGATTCATGTACCTTGGTGTTGACTAATAGCAGACTTGCATGTTCAAGGATTTCGATCTCCGGCAAGATTTCCGGCGAGAGAGCATGTGACTATATATTTGAGAGATATAATGAGAGGAGAGATTCGAAGGTGAGCTTAGGTAAGCTAAGGGGAGAGAGGTAGCTGGGGAAGGAGAGGAGAGAGAGGAAGGACAATGATTGCTCAATGGAAAATAATTGCTCCGCTGCTACCACTTTTTTGACGTATAAACCCCATTATATACATACATCTAGACTCTAATAGGTTACTACAACATTTGCATTAATTTCATCTCAATGATCAAATATTTCTTGTGCTTAAATTTTTTAGTACTAGTAATTTTATTTTATTTTTGCTAAATTTACTAGTGACTTGCTTATCGCAAAATTTTACACATTTCTTAATTTCATAAAGAAAAATTATAACCAGACCTACATGTCCAACTAAGATTGACATTTTTATATAAAACTAAAAAAAACACAATATGTATGTTTATATAGATTTTTAAAAATCATTGAATCGGTCGAGTACTTGATCCAAGTATTTGTTTATAAGGTATGATTCCATCCGAGTGAAATTGAATTTGATTTTTACTTAATTTGATCAATATTTGATCAAATTTCGAGTACTCAGAATTAAATCTGATTTTTAATTATTTAGTTTTTTTTGTTACCTTAGTATTATCGCAAAATACATGTATTTAGTCATCATAACTTATTTTTAATTGTATTTTATAAATTATTAAGTAAATTAATATCAATATTTGAACGTTGTTATTATTAGTCCATTGTCAAAAATATTACTAAATATAATTTTATTATTTTTATTGAATTATTAGTAAATAACAAAAAATTTATAATTTCAAACATTAGTTAACTAAATTATAACATGCAAATTTATTATATTGAGTCAAAATTATAAATATAATATTGATTAGTTATCGGATAGTACTCTCTTGATTTGTGAGTACTCATTTTTTCGGAACTAAACCCGATTTACAGTTTTTACGACCTTGATTTATACCGATTTTTCAAAATTCGTCGATAAATCGTTAAAAAATATTTGATCAATTTGATTTTTAAAATCCAATTTATAGTTATGAAATATTTTTAAATGGTATATTATATTATAAATTAGACTAATTTAGTAAATATTATTAAAAATTTATCCGATTTTATTCCGATTTATCATTTTGATAAATTCCGATTTATTGATAAATCGTTATTATCTATACTAATATATAATAAGCAAACAGCGATATAATTTGGTTGTTTGGTTCCACCATTTAAAAAAATAGTGCTCGTTAGATATTTAGTAAATAGATGATAACCCTTAGATCTAATAATAAGTAATGTTTTATATTTAAATCCCTCTTCTAAAGATCCAAGTTTCGATTCTGTCAACAACAAATTTACATTAAGATTTTATATTATTAGTTCTAAACAATACATGTCATTTATTAAACAACTATTTTTATTACTAATAATTTTATTATTTAATATTACAAAGTTAAATTATATCAATAATAAATTATTATACTCTATTTTGCTTAATTATATAATTTAAAAAATACTTAAAACTAACCCGTATTTTGCACGGGTTATAAGCTAGTATACCTAAAAATCGATTTGTTCCGATTTTCAAAATTTATCGCCAGTATTTATAGTATCAATTATCAATTATATTGAAATGTGTGGAAAAGAGTATCGATCACTAAGAGCAACTCCAATGCTCTTCCCTTTCCTTAACCCCTAAAATAGGGATTATTAAAAATATAGGTAATGAAAGTTATGTTTCACTCCAATCATATATCCTATATTCATACCCTATATTTTAAAAGTAATTTTTAGTGTAGTTTTTTGAAATTTAAATTTTGAACATTCTTATAAATTAACCAATGAGGTGGAGGATAGATGAGGTGGAGGATACAAGGGATCTAATTTTGATCCCTCAAATAAGGGGTTATATTTTCTCTCCCCTAAAAAAAGGGGATGAGGTGTAGGGTTGGAGCTTTATTTTTAAACTAAAATCCCTATATTTATCCACCTGCCAACAACATGTTGGTGCAGTGGTTAAGCCACTGGCCTCCTAAGGAGGTCAGGGGTTCGACTCCTGCGTGTGCGTGAGTTTCTTAGTTTGTATTAGGTTTCCTTTCTGTATTTGTATTTCTGTATTTGTAATGGCCGGGGGTCCTTCGGAAACAGCCTCCCTATTGTATAGGGGCATGGTCTGCGTACAGCTACCCTCCTCAGACACCACTTTGAGTGGTATTATAACTGAGTAAGCTAAGTTTTCCTATATTTATCCACCTAGACACATTATAGGTAAGGAACATATATGGTTGGAGTTGCTCTGATACTTTGAGAATAAGCACAAAATTTGAGTTCACATTGACAGAATTAAGATCGTACAAGCAATAATAATATGTTAAAACAACATTGTACACCTTCCATAATCATTTCTAATTAATGAGCAAAGACAATGAATTACTACTCCATTTCCAATTCCCTCCGTTTCATAATAGTAATCTCTTTTGAGATATATATTTTTTTCCATAATACATGTTCATTTCCAATTTTCATGGTAAATTTGTGATCATTTTTCCTAAACTACCCTTTTTGAAAATTGTAAGCATTAATGAGGAATGATCAAGGATATAAAATAACTCATATTTTTAAAAGTCAATGCATTTATAATGGGCATAGAGCATCTTCAAGAGTCTCTTTATTGTAGATCTTAACTCAAAAAATGAGGGGAGAGAATAAAAATCAAGCTCCAAGAGATTCTTAGAGGCTCTTTAAAAAGTTAAGAGCTTCTTCTCTCTCCTCTATTTTAGGAGCAACTAGTAGCTCTTAACTTAATATTTTATTAGTAAAATAGTGGTTCTTCTCTCTCATCTATTGATTGTTTGTCCAAGTGGAATTGAAATATGAATAAAATATAAAATAAAGAGCCATAATAGAGAGCATTGTTGAAGTTGACACACAAATCAATGTAATAACTTGCTAAGAACTTAATTATTATAATATATTTAGGAGTGAGCTAAGAGACTCTTGGAGATGGTCTAAGAAGAAATGTATCTTTTAATTAATGTTTTCTTAAGATACGTTATTTTTTTCAAAAATGATTTGTATTATGGAATGGAGGAAATAACCTTTAACGTGTTTAGAATTAAGGAGCGAATATTTGCACAAGACAGCGGAGCCAAAGATTGGAAGACTGGATATATATTGTTTGTGGCATTTAAGGGAAGGGAAGGACATAGGACGCTCGTCACGCTCCTTTGATACCTTCAGTCTTCAGAGCTTTCCTACGGAAACTATACAACTTTAATGTACACATTTATTTGTATATTACAGTATTAAACTTCTTACTAACCATTCTGTCCTCTACCTGTAAAAACTGTCATGTCACGTATATAGTGGAAAAGGAGGGTAGGAGGGTGGGAAGAACATTTGAACAAGATAAAAACTTTCTCGAGCAGACACAAAAATTTTAATCTACACTGATTTATTTTGTACTAGTTTACAAATAAGTTTATCCTTAATTAACCACAAAATAATAGTAACAATTAAATGTTTTAAAATTAATAAAAATCACTATATTTAATATTCCATCCGTCCTAATTTATTTGTTTTGATTTTTTGTAGTCAAATTGATCCAACTTTGATCGTAAAATAAAAATGATTCTTTCATTATTTTCAAAAACTAAGATGCAGCACCGTCTCTAGTTATTTGGAAACCCTAGTTTGGAATAAAATACCAAAATTAATTGAATTTTTTTGAACCTCGGGTTTATATTGTATAAAATTTAAATTAATACTGATATTGAATGACGAATAAAAGAACGTGATATTATTTTTACTAACATTTTATTTACATTAATTAATGTATATGTTATGGGAGAAAAATGTGGCACAACTTCCTCCTCAGCCGCTCTGCTAAAATGTGCATATTAAAATAAATTACATATACTTTCTAATATGGGTAAAAATAAAATCTTAAGATATAATTAATATTGCACAAATTATGTGTATAATAAACGTGATCCAATTGAGAGGCCCGAAATCCTAATTGGACTTAAATCCATTATACTTGGATCAAGGACGCGACCTATATCTCTAGAATCCCTGATCTGAGATACAAAAATCAACAAGTAAACTGAATCCTTGATTGGCACGATCTAGAATCACCTACCTAGGAAGAGACTTGACCTCCAAGTCTCATAACCCATACTCTAAATCTAAGGCTCTTACCGTCTATATACCGGGTCTAACCCCTCATTCTCAGGGAAACGTTTTGGGCAGAGCTCAATATGTCGTCGACGTTTGAGGCGTAATTCTCGAATAAGGACATATATGCCACTATGTCCTTGGTGACATATATGCCACTATGTCCTTGGTGCATGTGCCCTAACCGCCATAGCCCCACGGGTATCACCAAGAACTACATTTTTACTTGATTTTCAACACAAGATCGAGATACGTAGCCATCTTGTGAGGACACGATTAAAGTTCCGAAGCACAAGTGTAGTCATTAAAGCTGCTCGAAGCTCTCAACCCTTACATTAAATACACACAAACCCTAACCGTAATCTCAAACCCTAGTTTTTATTCCACAACATTCGGCGCCGTCAGTGGGACGATAATATCAACCATGATGAACACATGGAGAACACCGGTGATTACGAACACCACCACCAGCACTTCTGTACCCGTGACTACGGAACAAGAGTCTGTACCCCTGAAACGAGTACCCAGATTCCGGGTTCTCAACCTCAAGGACGAATCTTCAAATTACTGAAACTCAAATTGAGAGATCGCAGCCCATAAGGACGAATCCCCAAGACCAGGAGACGGATCCCCTTCAAATGGTTGTTTCCCTTCTAGGATTCGACCCGCCCCCATGGAGCACAGATCTCCACCACCATGATTCTTGCAAGCACGAATCCAGCCTATGGGCTACCCATCTATCCCCTAAACGCAGAAGGCGTTGGAGGAAGTGATCATGCATATCGAGTGCCCAAACCATATAAACCTATATGCATCACAGACCTAAGCCCTGTCTATGAAGCAGGGCACCAAAATTATTTTGGACCCTATACCAAGGATTCATCCTCTAAGGATGATCGAAATCGAGCCCCGAGAAGGAGACGTGTAGACAAGGAACCCACTACTGGGAGTGCTCAAGTAACTTCGGGTAGAGTGCCAAGAATGACACAAGATAGGGTTAAGGCTCATGGAGCCTAGATCCAATAATTGAAGCAAGACCTGGAGATTGAACAACAAAGATAAAATTGTCCTCCTACTTCAAAAATAGGAGAGATTCCTTTTGTCAATTTGGATAAGCCTTTAATAAGGCATAGAAAGACTTAGATCTCAAGGACATAGATCCAAGGGCCGAGCCCAATGATTTGATGCAACCAGGACATCAGAATGATCTTACACCTTATTTTATTGAGTAAGTGAAGAATGTCCGCACGTATTATTGGTCAAGGGTCACTCTAGGAACTTGAATTTAAATAAGACTCCAAGAAACTGAAATATAAAAATTCTTAAGGGATGGATCCCAATTTCTATGCACGATTTTGCCCATAATTCTTGACAGATTAGCATGATCTCTACCATGGTGTTTTCACCACTAACAACTCAAAAATCAAGTTATGGATTCCCACTCTCGACAAGGGGATGATTCATCCTATATTTGAAGCTTGGAACCTCCACATATATAGTAAGAAGAAGAAATTTTGATTGTGCACTAAAAACATGAAGTAGTAAACGGAATTTCATTTAATAATAATAATATTAAATGGAATGATGATCTATTCTCCTCGACTTCCATTTAATAATAATAATATTAAATTATAAATATGAATAAAAAGTTTATACAAGGTTCAACAAATCCGTCTATATTTTAATGTTTAAAATAACGTATTGAATTAGGTGATATATACTCGATGTAATTGTAATAACCCTAACTTCAGTAATGCTACAGTGGTCACATGAATAGTAAATTTCGAGGATTTAGAGAAATGGTATATAGGTACCCTATAGTGGAAACATAAAATGAATAAACAGAAACCATATTAGTGTTGTACAATGGAAATAAGTGACTCGAAATGACGTTAGATTTCAGAAATTCCTGAAGCATGGATTTTGAGGATTTTGATTTCGAATAAGCTTCTATTGGATATTAAGGAGCATGGAAACATTATAAGATTTATATATTGAGGAATTAGTGAATTTAGATTTAACCTAGGGATTATTAAGTTAAGAAAATACCAAAGGAAATTGGATTGTTAAATGGTTTCAAAACCACTGAGATAATGAGGTACATTCGAAACGAACCACAATTAGACGCATATGGAGACCAAGCAACCAAGATTAGTAATATAACAAGGATACATACCACATTATTTACCAATGTGATTGGCATTTTACTTAGAAAATTAAGAAATTGGGAGATTACCTCATCCTAATGACATCATCATCCACTAACTTGATTCAAGGGGGTAAATTAGTAACTTTGCAAGGTTTTAATCACTAAATATCTACCAAGCTTCCAAAGTACTCTAGTATTAGCAAGATTAGATGAGATAAGACCAAAACAAAAACACAAAAAAAACCTCTCCCCTTCTTGTTTCTTCCATTCGGCCAAAGTAAGGAAAAAGAAGAAAAGAAAAAAAATCAAAAATCAAAACCCTAGCTAGCTTTAACATAAAATCAAGAGATAAATCATGGAGCTTCTTGGGGGATAAATTAAGACTAGCACAAAGTTTCAAGGCCAACCAACATCATCTAGCAAGGTAATAAATTCATTGAAGTTGATGGTGAATAGTGAATGAATAGTAATTTTCAAGTGTTAACTTTGTTTTAATGGCTTCTTTAGTTAATTCAAGCTAGTTCAAGGTTGTTCAAGGTGTGTCCAAGGATTACTAAGGATTATTAGGTGTTGATAAAGCTTCAAGAAGGTATAAACATGCTTGGCCTTTTATATTTATGGTAGATATTGAAGTGGTTGGTAGTTAAGTGGTGTTAATGTAATGTTTATGATGATTATGTGTTATAAGTGGTTTGTTTTGATGTGAAAATTTTGTTGTGGACTTGTAACCATGGCTGGTGAAGAATACCACATGGTGTAGGTGATGATTATGGTGTTTGATAATTGATTTGGAGGAGTTGGATTTATGGAAAGTACGAAATTATAGCCGTTATAATGCCCGATTTTCGTTAGGATGTAAATTGCCCTGTTTTGGACCCCCTGCATCCGTATGGTACCCTACTGTCCAGGTCTCTAATTAACTATGAAATGATAGAGCTTAGTTCATAGATCGTTTTGATATAAGGTGCGTTAAAATCTGATGAACGGTTTAGGAGAAAAGTCAGTTTTAGTGAAAGCGGTTCAGAAACCGAGAAACCGTAAATGTATCAAACTTGAGGTTACAATTACCATACTTTAACATTGTTAAAAGTCACGAAATTTTGGGATAGTGTAGTAGGGTGGTCAGAGGACCCTTGACAGTTGACCTTGCATTAAAATTCGAAATCCATATTTTCTGAGAATTTTTACAGTTAAGTGTGGTCGTTAAGGAAAATGGTGAAAACCCCTGAAACTTCGATTTAGCTTATAAATGGTTAAGTTCTTGAACCTTTGGGATAATAATAATACGTTAAACATATGTTGAAGTGTAAAGGGTTTTGTTATACAAGAGTGTAGTGAGTAAGAGATGTGGTTCTAATGACGGTCCTTTTGTGTTTATAGAAACTCCGGAAGAGGGACGAGCCATACCGTCAGGATATCGAAACCGAGGCAAGATTTCTTCTATCCCTATTTGTAAAACTACTTATCTTCACAAAGAAACTTGATTTTCGTGAAATATATATGTGATGCTATTATTACTATATTGTGAAGAAATTGTCTTCCTTGAGTATTAATATTGAAAAGAAAGATATCTGAAGATGTATATGAATATGGATATGAGTATAAGATGTATATGAATATGAATGAGAGTATGAGATGGATATGTATAAAGATGATTATGCTTGAATTGAACATGCCTTATGATTAAGAGAATAAGAGAGAATGGTATCAGTTGTTATCGAGGGTTATATGGTTATAATATTATATTAAAAATGTTCTTATTGAGTATCAGTGGTTTAATAAACATTATTTGCTTTCTGAATTTGAAAGAGAGGTCGGAATCATAATCAAAGCCTTATGATATATATATATTTTATAGAAGTAATGTGTGAGAAAGGAAATGATATGAGAGAATGATATGTGAAAACGAAAGTGAGAAAATGGAAATGTGGAATGATATTTTAAAAAGAGAATAACGATGTGATAAAGAGGGGGATTGCAACAGATTTGCGTAAGTGGCTGTGTCAGGGCTGTGTGCGACACAGTCCAGCATTTATTATTTTTATTACGGCACGAAGATGCCAAGGGAGGATGTTAGCAGGTGGCCTTCCTCCAGGGATGATTTTCATTCCTTCTACCGGTAGTAAAAAGAGAGCAGATACGATTAGGCGACTGATCATCGTCCTAACGTATCAGGCGACAGCAGATATCCCCAATGTTTTTGAAAAGAAAGTGTAGACAATGGTTTTCAGATTTCTATACTGAAAACAGAATAATGATATGAGATGATGGAATGATAGTTACAGATGAAGAAAAACTGATATTATATTATTTCAGATTTCTGTACTGAAAACAGAATAATGATATGAGATGATGGAATGATAGTTACAGATGAAGAAAAACTGATATTATATTATTTCAGATTTCTGTACTGAAAACAGAGTAATGATATGAGATGATGGTAGTATGGATACAGATGAAGAAAAACTGATACTATATTAATATAGATTACTTTCTTATAATAGTAAGTGGATGATATATTATTAAATAAGAGCTTTACTCTTCCTTAAGGATTTTATTTGTTTCCTGCTATTACATATGCCTATACATATATGTATACTTGTTCGCATTCTAAATTTTAGTTACAGAATGATCTTGCTGAGCTATTATAGCTCACTCTTGCTATTTATGTATATAGCAGCTAGGTCCCATGCCGATACTACGTACCACACCCCGCAAGAGGGTAAGGGAAAGGCGACCTTTTGAGCGAGTGCTGGAGACCATCCCCGAGGTAGTGACAAGCGAAGGGGGCTTAGTATACTTATGTAAATTAAGTGTGTAAGTTGTAATAAACTTTAGTTGTTGAAGTGCTTCCTGTAGAAGCTTTGTTCAACAATGTACTTAGTAAATTCTGGGCTTGTAATAACTGTTAACTTTAAAACTTTTAAATATTGTGGTTGTTGTTCTATGAGCATATGACTGGTGTGTGTGTGTATTAGTGTGGGGTCAACTGCTGATTTATTTATTTATTTTAAAAATAAAAAAAAAACTATAGAGATATTGATTTTGATCGGAAATTGGACCTTGACGGCCCGGATTCTTGACCCCGGATCCCGGGGCGTCACAGATGGTATCAGAGCCTAAGAGTCATATGCTCATAAACAAAAGTGATAATAATAAATGTATCAGTTATAATATAAATTGTGAACTTCCATCAAGTTCAGGGGTGGTATATCGCAGGTAGTATTTACTTTAAGCATATATTATAATTTATTAGACTGTTACTAATAGAATTTTATGTTTTATTATAGGGAGCGGAGATGGGTGAGCCGATTCAGGACCCCCAGTGGCTAGGGAGGTCAGAGCAGGAGCTATTAGATCTTCAGCTGGCCGGGGTAGAGGTCCCCGAGTATGCAGTTGAGGACCTCAGGGAGAGACGCCGGGCGGCGGCTAGAGAGCGATTAGAGAGAGATGAGGCAGAGGAGCAGAGACGGAGAGATGCTGTGGCCCTAGTGCCATATATGGGTAGACCTTCTACAGGATCTGACGAGGCAGGTCCTTCCAGAGTGAGATCGGAGATCCCTGAGGAGGAGAGGCCACTGCGTAAGAGGCCTAGGTTGTCAGTTATACCTGAGGAGCCGATTGAGTGGAGGGATATTCATATGATTCCCACTCCTGTCCGACCCATCCCGGTGCCGTCACCAGTTCCATCCCCTCTACCTAGTCCTGACCCTATAGATGATCCTTTTGAGCAGTTTACCCCTCCAGGGCATTTTGGTTTCTTTGAGGAGGAGGAGGATCCTTCAGAGGATGCTGAGACAGAGTCGGTTCCTCCATCCCCACCCTTTGCACCACCACCACCTCCACCTGTGGATGCACCTCCCCTAGCTGTACCCCCTCAGGAGGCACCCTTACCGGCGGGTGACTCACTTTCAGCTACCTTATTGACCGAGTACTTTGCTCTTCAGGGACAGTTGGAGGAGTCCCGCAGGACTATAGACACCCTTCTACAGAGGTTAGAGAGAGGGAGAGGAGGGGTTATCCCGGATGGGATATCTTTGGGGATGATCAGTATTGAGCTACGAGCATTAGGAGATATTAGGAGGTTGTTGGGTGATAGGGGAGACCCGGCATGGAGGGCCCAGATAGTTGATACGGTTACTACCATGGTGGTCCAGATACGGGATGTTGTCAGGGCAGGGGTGTGAGCCGGGATAGTAGTTGTCACTAATCAGACTAGTCATCTTGCTGATGTCATTTTGGGGATTAGTTTAGTTGTCCACTGTTTTAATCCCAGTCTGATTAGAGGACAGTTAGTAGTACTTTTGGTGATATCGGATTAGTATGTACGGCTATGTTTTGGGTTTCGAACCTTGTATTAGATGATGTATATTATTAGCAGTAAAGGATGTTGTACCCAAATTGTAAAATATTTATGTACATTAATGAAGTTTATGCATTTCTATCTAAATTTTTGCTGCATATTTTTGTATAATAAATGTTGAGACTCATAAATATTGATGTATAAAAGGTGATTGACTTAATGAAAAGGCTATCGTGTTAAGGGCGATACACTTACCTACTAAAGTTATGGTATAACTAGATGTAAATCGCATGATAAAGATATTGTGATATGCAAATGAGCTAATTAATGATATAATTGTGTATATAGAAATGATGTATATGGTAACCCAAATTCGGGTAATTAATAAGGACTATTGTTATGTACAGAACTATGCCGCCTAGACGTGACAGTAGAGCGAATGCAAGGGAAAATGAGAGAGACGAAAGAAGTCGAAATATCGAAGGTACTAGACTGAACGAAAATGCTCATAATGAAGAAAATCATGAAGAAGGAGAAGAGGAATCAACTGGCCAACAAAGGAATCCGGGAGGTGATCCCTTTGCCCAATTCATGGACTTATTAAGGCAGAATTTAGCAAATCCACAGAATCCTCAACCACCACCTGTACTCCCCAACCAGGCAGCTAGTTCCTTTCGTGCCTTTAAGTCATTAAAGCCCCCAGAATTCGAGGGAACCACTAACCCAGTAGTAGCCAGGGCATGGCTAAAAGAAATGGAGAAAGCTTTCGAAATACTGAGGATAGAGGAAGATCAGAAAACAGTTTTTGCAGCCTATCTCCTAAAGGGAGAGGCAAATTACTGGTGGGAAGCTAGGAAGAACCTAGAGGAAGCGGGAGTGATAACCTGGGAGCGTTTCACTAGAGTGTTCCTAGAAAAGTATTCTCCTAGGTATCTAGAAAACCAAATGGAATTAAAGTTTCTGGAGTTAAAACAGGATAACCTAACAGTGGCAGAGTATGAAAATAAATTCTCAGAACTGTCGAGGTTTGTTCCCGAGTTTGTGCGTACTGAAGAACAACGTGCAAAAAGGTTTCAACAAGGGTTAAAACCCTGGTTACGAACGAGAGTGGCCCCATTTGAGTTAACTGATTATGCTGCAGTGGTTCAAAAGGCATCAATTATAGAGGCCGAGAGTGAGCAGGCTCAAATAGGTCGAGAGAATAAGAAAAGAAGATTTGAGGGCCCAAAAGGAGGTTCAAGTGAGGGAAGCTACTTTAACAAAGGAGGTAAAGGACAAAAATCTCAATTTGTGGGAAAGTCGGGGGGTAACAAGACTACTAGTGAGACGGTGAGTCAGGGTGGAAAATCTTCGGGAACATTTCAGTCCAATCAATCACGACCACCAGTACCAGATTGTGGGACGTGTGGTAAGAAGCATATAGGAGTCTGTAGAGTGCTGGGAGTAACTTGTTTTAAGTGTGGACAAAAAGGACACTACTTTAACCAGTGCCCATCAACTGATGCAAACCCTAAAAGAGATGTTAAGTGTTACCAGTGTGGGAAACTAGGACACTTTGCTAGAGATTGCCGTTCAGGTGGGTCATACGCATCAGAACAGAGTGGGGCTGCTTCAAATAGGCCTACTGCTAGAGTGTACAACATGACCTTAGGGGAAGCGTTGACAAAACCAGATGCGGATACAGGTACTTGCTTTTGCGATTTAAATTTTGTGTGTAAGTCTTTGGTTAAGGAACGACTTAATCAATTAATGGAATAAATAAGTTAATAAAATAGATAAGGAAAATCAGTATCTGTTAAGGGCTAGGAAACGTTATGAAAAGAAAAGTAGGAGTGTTTTGGGAAAACACAAGCTCGTGGAGACGAACAGGAAATATATATTATAGGTAGTATTTTCTTACAATTGTTTTAAAGAATATTATTAGAGCTTATTTTCTGGAAAATTTTACAGAGAGGAGCTATAGGAATATTGAGGAATTAATATTTATGTCATGATAGAGATCAGAAGATGGTCAAACCATAAGTGAGATACACTACCATTCAGAAAAGGTCAATGTAGTGGCGGATATCTTCGTCAAAAGAGGAAGGAGAGACGAGATAACCTGGAATGACTGGAAACAGGAGGAGATTTGTGAGGAAAAGACAGTAAAAGGACTGCTATTGATAAACTAAATGGCATGTTGATGAATGACAAGGAAGTTATGTTAGTATATTTCTGCGCAAACAAGATAGATATATTATAGAAGGAAAAAGGATAAAGGAAGTAGTGTGGAAGTTAGAAGATGTTAATGAGAAAGATACTTATGGACATTTCCAACATGATTCCGGGACGGAATCCTTTTAAGGGGGGAAGGATGTAATAACCCTAACTTCAGTAATGCTACAGTGGTCACATGAATAGTAAATTTCGAGGATTTAGAGAAATGGTATATAGGTACCCTATAGTGGAAACATAAAATGAATAAACAGAAACCATATTAGTGTTGTACAATGGAAATAAGTGACTCGAAATGACGTTAGATTTCAGAAATTCCTGAAGCATGGATTTTGAGGATTTTGATTTCGAATAAGCTTCTATTGGATATTAAGGAGCATGGAAACATTATAAGATTTATATATTGAGGAATTAGTGAATTTAGATTTAACCTAGGGATTATTAAGTTAAGAAAATACCAAAGGAAATTGGATTGTTAAATGGTTTCAAAACCACTGAGATAATGAGGTACATTCGAAACGAACCACAATTAGACGCATATGGAGACCAAGCAACCAAGATTAGTAATATAACAAGGATACATACCACATTATTTACCAATGTGATTGGCATTTTACTTAGAAAATTAAGAAATTGGGAGATTACCTCATCCTAATGACATCATCATCCACTAACTTGATTCAAGGGGGTAAATTAGTAACTTTGCAAGGTTTTAATCACTAAATATCTACCAAGCTTCCAAAGTACTCTAGTATTAGCAAGATTAGATGAGATAAGACCAAAACAAAAACACAAAAAAAACCTCTCCCCTTCTTGTTTCTTCCATTCGGCCAAAGTAAGGAAAAAGAAGAAAAGAAAAAAAATCAAAAATCAAAACCTTAGCTAGCTTTAACATAAAATCAAGAGATAAATCATGGAGCTTCTTGGGGGATAAATTAAGACTAGCACAAAGTTTCAAGGCCAACCAACATCATCTAGCAAGGTAATAAATTCATTGAAGTTGATGGTGAATAGTGAATGAATAGTAATTTTCAAGTGTTAACTTTGTTTTAATGGCTTCTTTAGTTAATTCAAGCTAGTTCAAGGTTGTTCAAGGTGTGTCCAAGGATTACTAAGGATTATTAGGTGTTGATAAAGCTTCAAGAAGGTATAAACATGCTTGGCCTTTTATATTTATGGTAGATATTGAAGTGGTTGGTAGTTAAGTGGTGTTAATGTAATGTTTATGATGATTATGTGTTATAAGTGGTTTGTTTTGATGTGAAAATTTTGTTGTGGACTTGTAACCATGGCTGGTGAAGAATACCACATGGTGTAGGTGATGATTATGGTGTTTGATAATTGATTTGGAGGAGTTGGATTTATGGAAAGTACGAAATTATAGCCGTTATAATGCCCGATTTTCGTTAGGATGTAAATTGCCCTGTTTTGGACCCCCTGCATCCGTATGGTACCCTACTGTCCAGGTCTCTAATTAACTATGAAATGATAGAGCTTAGTTCATAGATCGTTTTGATATAAGGTGCGTTAAAATCTGATGAACGGTTTAGGAGAAAAGTCAGTTTTAGTGAAAGCGGTTCAGAAACCGAGAAACCGTAAATGTATCAAACTTGAGGTTACAATTACCATACTTTAACATTGTTAAAAGTCACGAAATTTTGGGATAGTGTAGTAGGGTGGTCAGAGGACCCTTGACAGTTGACCTTGCATTAAAATTCGAAATCCATATTTTCTGAGAATTTTTACAGTTAAGTGTGGTCGTTAAGGAAAATGGTGAAAACCCCTGAAACTTCGATTTAGCTTATAAATGGTTAAGTTCTTGAACCTTTGGGATAATAATAATACGTTAAACATATGTTGAAGTGTAAAGGGTTTTGTTATACAAGAGTGTAGTGAGTAAGAGATGTGGTTCTAATGACGGTCCTTTTGTGTTTATAGAAACTCCGGAAGAGGGACGAGCCATACCGTCAGGATATCGAAACCGAGGCAAGATTTCTTCTATCCCTATTTGTAAAACTACTTATCTTCACAAAGAAACTTGATTTTCGTGAAATATATATGTGATGCTATTATTACTATATTGTGAAGAAATTGTCTTCCTTGAGTATTAATATTGAAAAGAAAGATATCTGAAGATGTATATGAATATGGATATGAGTATAAGATGTATATGAATATGAATGAGAGTATGAGATGGATATGTATAAAGATGATTATGCTTGAATTGAACATGCCTTATGATTAAGAGAATAAGAGAGAATGGTATCAGTTGTTATCGAGGGTTATATGGTTATAATATTATATTAAAAATGTTCTTATTGAGTATCAGTGGTTTAATAAACATTATTTGCTTTCTGAATTTGAAAGAGAGGTCGGAATCATAATCAAAGCCTTATGATATATATATATTTTATAGAAGTAATGTGTGAGAAAGGAAATGATATGAGAGAATGATATGTGAAAACGAAAGTGAGAAAATGGAAATGTGGAATGATATTTTAAAAAGAGAATAACGATGTGATAAAGAGGGGGATTGCAACAGATTTGCGTAAGTGGCTGTGTCAGGGCTGTGTGCGACACAGTCCAGCATTTATTATTTTTATTACGGCACGAAGATGCCAAGGGAGGATGTTAGCAGGTGGCCTTCCTCCAGGGATGATTTTCATTCCTTCTACCGGTAGTAAAAAGAGAGCAGATACGATTAGGCGACTGATCATCGTCCTAACGTATCAGGCGACAGCAGATATCCCCAATGTTTTTGAAAAGAAAGTGTAGACAATGGTTTTCAGATTTCTATACTGAAAACAGAATAATGATATGAGATGATGGAATGATAGTTACAGATGAAGAAAAACTGATATTATATTATTTCAGATTTCTGTACTGAAAACAGAATAATGATATGAGATGATGGAATGATAGTTACAGATGAAGAAAAACTGATATTATATTATTTCAGATTTCTGTACTGAAAACAGAGTAATGATATGAGATGATGGTAGTATGGATACAGATGAAGAAAAACTGATACTATATTAATATAGATTACTTTCTTATAATAGTAAGTGGATGATGTATTATTAAATAAGAGCTTTACTCTTCCTTAAGGATTTTATTTGTTTCCTGCTATTACATATGCCTATACATATATGTATACTTGTTCGCATTCTAAATTTTAGTTACAGAATGATCTTGCTGAGCTATTATAGCTCACTCTTGCTATTTATGTATATAGCAGCTAGGTCCCATGCCGATACTACGTACCACACCCCGCAAGAGGGTAAGGGAAAGGCGACCTTTTGAGCGAGTGCTGGAGACCATCCCCGAGGTAGTGACAAGCGAAGGGGGCTTAGTATACTTATGTAAATTAAGTGTGTAAGTTGTAATAAACTTTAGTTGTTGAAGTGCTTCCTGTAGAAGCTTTGTTCAACAATGTACTTAGTAAATTCTGGGCTTGTAATAACTGTTAACTTTAAAACTTTTAAATATTGTGGTTGTTGTTCTATGAGCATATGACTGGTGTGTGTGTGTATTAGTGTGGGGTCAACTGCTGATTTATTTATTTATTTTTAAAAAAAAAAAAAAAACTATAGAGATATTGATTTTGATCGGAAATTGGACCTTGACGGCCCGGATTCTTGACCCCGGATCCCGGGGCGTCACAGTAATAATTGTTTTGGTAAATAATTTTTTTCGAGACAAATTCAGGGATGGTGTTTCGCATGAAGAGCCCCGATATTCAAATGCCCCCTAATTTTCCAAATTTTTTACATAAAAATATAAAAAATTACAAGACACAGTCAGCTTAGGAAAGAAAAGAAATTGCGTGAGCTCATGGGTTTACCCAGAGCGCATTCGAAGGGTAGCGGCTGCGGATTCCCATGTTAAAAAAAATAATAAGGAAAGGAAGGAAACGAAAGTAATGTATGTTTTTCTTGGTCACCCCTTTAACTCCGCTAGTATTTGAATATTATCCTCTATTTTTATTTACTAAGCAATTATATCCATTTTAACTGTTACTAGATTATAACCTGTGCAAAACACGAATTACTTTTTTTTTTAATTTACTTATAGTTTAGTATATATGATATTATTACTTTTAATACGTTGGGAGAATTCAAATTTTAGACCTTTGTATATAAATAATTTTTAATATCAAATCTAAATTAATATGCTGTTGGTGGGAATCGAACTTTCAACCTTTCTATATAACATAATCTAGTATTAATTTTATTAACATTTTATTGGCAGGATTCGAACCTGATCTCCAACTTTGAGTATTGTTGTTTGTAACGGTCATGATCTATTTGAGTTGAAGATTTAACGGTTATGAATGGGGGATAATAAAAAATGAGGAATTAAAATAGGGGTAACCAAATTACAAATTATATTCATTTTCGCTTATTATAGTATAGATAGATAGATAGATGCAATACATTCATTATACACGAGTATTCTTACCTTTTATTTAATTAATAAAAAGAAAGAACTTACCTTTTCCTTGGTTTCACTTTTAAAATTTTAAAGCACGATATTAAGAAAATGTCAAGTTTCATTTTTAACTCATAAATATTGTTCTAATTCAATGTATATGAGAAAGGGCAACCGACTTTAATTACATATAAGAAATTTTAACTATTTCCTCCATGCCCAACTTTGTAAATAAATGATATTGGAGAAAAGTAAGAAAAGTGAGTAAAATAGTAGGATCAATTAATATTTTAAGTAATAAAGTAAGTTTAGTAGAGGAAAGTAATGAGGATATAATTTTTATATTATAAAATTTTACTAATTTTGGTAAGTTTTGGAATATCAAGAATTGAAAGGACATAAAAAAATGTAAAATAATGAGAAAGACAGCTGGGTGTTTGGAAGTTAGAGGTTTGAGAAAATATTAGAGTTTTGAGTCAAATTAGAGGTTTGACCATTTGAAACCTCTAATATTAGTGTTTAGGCGGATTGAAATAGCTTTTTGGGCTCAAAAAACTAATTTTCAAAAAACTACTTAAAGAAACTTTTTCAATTAGATGTTTGTTATGTGTGTAGTTAATATACAAAAAACTAACTCAAATAGTTAATTACCAAACAATTTGATGTAATCCGCTAGTCAAAATAACTAACTCAATTCGCTAATCAAAACATATAATTTAATTCGCTAACAGCTAACAACTAACAGTTAATTGCCAAAGATGACCGGCATTTAACAACTAAATAATGTAGCAATAAGAAAAAAAACAAGTGGGACAGAAGCCAGAGGGTAATTAGCAATTTAGAATATATATTCTAGTACACTCCAATTGGTTTGATCACGAAAAGACAGCATTATGTCTATTTTCCACCCTCCGAG
The DNA here is from genome assembly GCA_036435485.1 of Saposhnikovia divaricata. Classification (NCBI taxonomy): domain Eukaryota; kingdom Viridiplantae; phylum Streptophyta; class Magnoliopsida; order Apiales; family Apiaceae; genus Saposhnikovia; species Saposhnikovia divaricata. Next base: position 57,503,811 of record CM071595.1, on the reverse strand, counting down.
TTCACAAAAGCATAATGTACAAACCTCCTGGAAGGTGAAAGCCATAGCTTTGTTGATTTAGCTCGAGATAGACAATCATCACCATTTTACCGAAGTATACACACAGAATTATGCATGGATCAATGGCATAGACAGTGTGGAAGACGTTAATTACCATTTGCATGCAATTATTTAATGAAACATAATTATGTGAAAATTAGATCTGGTAAAATAGGTTTGGCTCCGAATTATCAATCATATAATCATAATGATTCAAAAATCAATTTGATCCAAACAATAATCGAATTTTTTTAATAGAATATAATACGAATTACTAAATCCAATTATGAACCAATAAAAACCAAAAAGTAAATTATCTGAACCAATATGATTCGGAATTTAAGACCGGTATAAACCGAATTGAAAAAATAATGAATAAGTTTTAATTTATTCATTATTATTTTAACGGATCATAACCTATTATTCATATACATTAACGCTTAATTCACCTCTTATTAATAAGCGAAATTCATATTTAAAACAATTTTATGCCAAAAATAACATGATTATTTATGTAAAATTTAATTTTTTTATAAAAAATATTGTAATTGGGCGATTATAAAACATTATCGATCATGGTATTTTGAGCTCTCACTAAATACGATTATTTTTTATTTTTTGGCCAAGTCACTAGTTGTAAATACAATTTCGATCTCACTTAAAGGAGTAGATGCTTTTGGCTTAGAAATGAAGCAGAGCCAGGAGAAGGGGGATGGTACGCTTTTTCATGCATATAGGTCATAGAGCTCCACATATCTTTTGCTTGCAGACAGTGCTAGATTGTTTTTTTTTTTTTTTTGACAGCAATGCTAGATTGCTTAATCAGTACCTATAATGTGTGTGCATGTATGTATATAAATGTAAGAAAACTAGACAAGAACCATTTTGTACGGAATTAAGTAAAAGGCAAAGAATATATCCTTTGCCTCCTGTTTTTTTCCTTTATGCTCTCTCAGTCGCAACTCCCGATAACTACAAGTTTTTATGTATCTAGGGTTATAAATGGATGTGTTGTGTTTCTTGGAATACTCATGGTTGGATTGTCGAATCAGTGGTGGATGGGAATTAAAGAGAGAAAAGGAGAGAGACAAATGGTAATATGTCTTTCGTACTGTCTATGCGTGAGGATAATTAAGGTGATGGTAGATAGATATTCTTACAGTAATAGAGATGTGAGAACCATCAGATATTTATGTTGATCAGAGAGGGTAGCTAGTAGCTACACTTTTTTCATCGGTAAAGGTGCACTGTAAAGTCTGTAATGTGCAAGTGCATGGATATCTAGTGTTTGATGTGTATTTTTAGAATTTAGTTCATAGGATTGATATTAACACTAATTTTAAGTCTTTTATTTTTCACAATCTAAAAATATGGAAGATTCTGGGTATGTGATTATTTACTAAATAATCTGATAAACAAATAAAAACTATAGATTAAGTATGAGATAAAACAATCCAAGAATTAGGGTTTTCAATTGGCTAAATGTCTAATTTGTGCCTCTTGTTTTGTTAAAAACAATCCTTCTAAATGTTTATAAAATCATCTTTCAAGGTAAATTATTACTCCCATGGTCAAATCAAAGTACAACTATAGACTGTTACAAACCAAGTATCATCAATTTCACAATTCGCATATCAATCTCCCGATATAATAATTAAATTGTGTCTATCATATCATGTACTAGAATTACAACTCCTCTCCCGATTCGTTATAATTCATAGAGATTCAATTAAAAGTACTCTTCTAATTGTATAAAGTGCTCAATGACAGATTAACAATAACAGAAAACCACAATATAATCAAACAAATTCAATAAGCCAACGAATACAGGATTAGCTACTTATGAATTGAATAAAACATATATAAATTAATACCACAAACCATGAGTAATAGAGTTTAAGTACGAAGAATACAACTTTAAAAGTTCCTTCGATGTCCGGATGAATCCCTTCGCTCCTTCTTCCAATCTCAATCTCAAGGTGCTTCTCTCCCTCCTCTCTCCAAAAGTACGAGTATCTCTGTATCTATTCTATACTACAATATGTTATAATATATTGTCTCTACAATATCTGAAAATCTAATATAAAAGAGTTTTTAATACTTTCCAAGAAAAACAAGTCTGAATGTGAAATTCGTAAGCTGTCTTCCAAGCTTGTTTATGGGCTGCTTCAGTTGAAATATTGATATTGGACCACTTTTGAGTTGTAGATAATTTCGTTAGCTTCGCATGAACTGTAAGATCGCCCAATTCTGATGTCTGAAACTCGAGTTATGGCCCAAACAGTGATCGTTGCGCGTGTAGTCCAATAAATCTGAATTTTCTTGTAATTTAAGTCCAAATAAACTCCCTCTTTTCTTTTTCTCTCGCTTTCCCCCTACCGCAACCGCCTTCCTCTTCATCAAAGTCACCTGAAATCGCGAAGCACAGACAACAGGAAATCGAGCCACAGCCTTCTCCACCGAGCAACAACTCAAACTCGTACAAGTAATCATTGCTTAATCATTGGGTCTCATCGCGGCCACTCGACCCTGCCGCATCGTGTAGCCATCGTCACTGCAGCATCTCTAAATCACTCTATCTCATGAGTTTTGGATTTCAAAGAAAGTGATCAATTCCTCCGATTCAAATTGAAAGGGTTTCTTTAAAAACTCATCAATAGAATTTCTCGATAGTACAAAATAAATACCGTGTGTATGGACTCCACGACACAGGTTTAAGAATCACATCTCTAATGTATGAATTTGTTGGTTAAATTTGAATAATGCTTTGCTTCAAAATTAATACATGATTTTGTGGTTAGAAGATGATTTATTGGTTTTGGATAAATCGACTGGTATGAATTTGCTTGAACAACTAAGTGCTTCTATTTTAGTTAATTTTGAAATCTTTGTGTTAGGTCCAATATGTTTGTAGAAAGGGGGGTTGAATACAAACAATACTTTTTTATCGAAATTTGTCCTTTAGATTTAAATTCAATTTAGACGAATTATTGCGGAATTTAAATGAAATAAGTTCAAGTTGAATATATCAATATATTAAACTTGAGGGTTGTTACAAAATCAGTACAGAGTTATATCAAGTTAATAAAACAAATTAGAAAATTCGACATGAATTCTTCTATATTTGTTAATAAAAATCAAGATATAAATTAGGAGTCAAAACTCGCTAATAGTACAAGAGTCACAAGTAATCAAGCTTGAACGGATTAAATATTACAATCACTAAGCTATTGATTTTCTAGGAATTTAAGGCTCTTGAACGAGGGTAATAAAGATGAGAGAGTTTTTCTTTTTGATCTTTTTTTTTTCTTGAGATGTAATGTTTCTGTCTCTGTGTTTGTTGTCTGTGTCAAGTTGCCTTAGTAGAATTCTTTTATCATTTAACATACGAAGTCACTGCCTGTTTTCATGTTGAATTGTACTACCAAGACAATCGGCAAGACAATCCAGCTTTCAAAGACAATCAACTTTGTACTGCCAAGACAGTCGCCAAGAAAATTGATATTCACCAAGACAGTCGGCAAGACAATCTAAATCTAAGATATTTGTCTTGTACTAACAACTGGCATCAAGATCTTTTTCTGTTTCACCAAGACAATCTTTTTGCTAGATATTTATGTAATAATCTGATTTGACAAGACAATCTTTAATCTCCAAGACAATCTCTGATTGAACTACTAAGACAATCGGCAAGACAGATTGTCTTGCTAATTCACTTTTTCAGTTTAAATTAATTTGATTAGAATAAATAATCAATTTAAATCAAACTTACTCAAATAATTATTCTGGTTTAATTAATTTAATAAATAAATTAATTCTTGAAGAATTAATTAATTTAATTAAATTAATTACTTGAATAAATTAATTAAAGGAGAATAATCATAACTCCTATATTGTCTTATTTCTTTTCTGAATCACTGAAATTAATAAAGGAGTACCACTGAATATTCTGTTGATGCTCCATGCACGGTCTGGTTCATGAACGACTAACTTCAATGACTGACCTTTATTTTTCACATTAAAATGTGATTCCCTTTCTCTTCTCTTCTGTTCTCGTCTCTCTCTGTATACCTCTGTACTTTTGTCTGAACCTGTTACTATAGAAATCTCTGTCTCTTAGAAATAAATCCACTTCTTTGATGCTATACTGAGGCTTGATCAGCAGGCTGAACCTCTTCCAGTGTAAAACATCAAAACTATAGACTGACTTGTATGTTTTTCTTCTCACAAATAACATCTTCTATGATTCCTGTGACAGTTTAAATTATTTACTTATTACAATCTAATTTAAGTTGAGTTGAGTCCTCGTACTACAAATAGGCTGTGTCATATGCCTTTCAATCTCCCCCTATTTGTTTGTTAGAAAATAACAAGCAAATACCTAGAGGATAACTCAACTAACTCAACTTAACTCAGTAAAAGATAGAACTTTAAATGCAAAGTAAATAATGGAAAGGTTCTGGTTTATATTTAACATTTACCAGATTCAAACATGAAAGATAAATACAAGATAGACGATCCTCTAGACTGATCAAATAATGCAATTTTCCTATCTTGTTCTACCTAAGCTCTAAAGATATCACATGTAGAGCTGATCTTCAAGAAGATGTGTCTTACTCCCTTATCTCTCCAGATTCAACTTCATCTTCTTGTTCTTCCAACTTTTTGATCAATTCTCTATCAACTTGCTCTTCTTGATTTTCCAACTTATTGATCAATTCTTTATCAAGGACACGTTCATAATCAGATGCAAAGCCTTTAGGTTTTTCAGGCAAAAGTCCAAGCTTGTCCCATAGCCGATTCCGAAGAATATAATATTTCTTTTCGAAGCCAGTTAAAACATATGATCGGATAATGTTGGCAACAAAGGTTTTTTCATTATCATCATAGCCACTTGTCCTAAGCATATGTTCTAACCAAACCAAATGAGATGCAGTGTATGATTTGATTGACGTTGAGTCAAGGAAGCAAGACCGGAGTGTTTCATCTTTGAGAAACTTGACATGATGTGGAGTTTGAATAATTTGTGGACTATTCCTTTGAGCAAACTCTAAAAGTCTTTCGTAAAGTAATACATTTAGTTCAAAATGTCTTCTTACCTTTAGCATCAGAATCCAAAGTTCAGTCAAAGTTCTCTGTTGAAATATTTGAAGTGACAAATTGAGAGAACCCATTGTATGACAATCAACCTGAATAACCAGCTGATCTGCAACTTTGTCAAATCCAGCTACTATCCTTGAGATCTCCAGCTTCAATGCATCCATGTATGTCAAGTGATTTGAATTGGTCTTTTGAAACTCTTGAAGTAGTTTGAGTAAACGATGATCATCATTGTTAGTGGTTTGAATAGAATCAAAAATTTCTTTAGCTTTATCCCACTTTGGACCAATCTTCGGTCGAATATCTCTTTTTCTTTCTTGTACACTGATTGCATGTAGCTTCTGCTTCTCTGCATCTTCTGCTTGCTTTAACTTAAGTCTCTCAGCCACCACCTGTCTAGTCTTCTTAAGCTTGACTTGTCTTATCTTGCGATCATCTTTCTCCTGTTGAAGTTCTTTCTCAAATTCAGGATCCAGTGGCAGATCATCTTTCCAGTTTGAAAGATCTTCATCAATATCATTTGGTTGCTCACAGACAAACTTACTATACTTGAGATCAAAATCTACATCATCATGATCATGAGAAACTTCAGCTTTTCCTTTGCCCTTGACTTATTGTTGGTCTCCTTGAACACCCTTATCACCCCTTTGAGATTCACCTACACCTCCTTGAACACCCATTTGAGATTCACCTCCACCTCCATATTTCTCCCCCTTAGTTAAGGGATCCTCTACAGACACCTCTTGATTTCCAACATCCCAATTTCCTTCACCACCTCCTCCATCACCGGGTCCTCCACTGTCTTCAAAATATTGCCTTTGTTCTGGTGTAATGTGATGAGTAGGTTTGACAATGTTGTACAAATGATCAAGTCCTTCAAACATGTAGTCATACTTTTCTTTAAGTTTTGTAAAGGTACGTTCATATGACTGAGCAGTTACATGCATTTCTTTATGAAGTTCAACCACCCTGGAAGAGAGATTGTCAATAGCGTGTAAAATGTTTGACCTTTCAGAAGATGCCTGAGTGTTGTCTTGAATCAAGGTGTTTATATCTGGAGTGAGTGTTGTCTTCAAATTCAGAATGTCATCTTTGATTACAATGAGCTGATTATTGACAGAGGTGAATGAAGAAGAAGTCCGTTCATCCACTTGTGCTTGGAGTAGTTGTTTCTCAGCTTGACTTTCAGCAAGTTATCTCTGTAGTTCTGCAATTTGAGCCATCATAGAAACAGTGTTTATGTCAGTGTGTGCACTCACATGAAGTTCACTAAATGATGTTTCACTCTCCTTTCTTGCATGTGTTTCACTCAATTTTATGGTGGTCCTCACATCACTCAACACTGGCTCCTTTCCTTTGGATGTACCTACAGAAGAAATCACCCTAGCCCCTTCTAGAGAGGTCAGTGGTGATGCAATGGGAGTTCGTAAATCCATATCCTCAGTCATTTCTATTATCTCATTTGGATTTGATGTCTGAATTGCTTCAGTGATAGAATGACTGAGTTACCTTCCACTTTCTCCAGTTGAAACTGCGAGTGGAAACTCCCTTAAGGGATCCAGGTATTTTCCACCTGTGAGGGGAGATGATGATTCTATTATAGATGGCAAAGAATCAAGATTTCCCTCGTAGACCTGTGAAGGCCCCTCTGCCGTAACCATGGCAGGCAATGTTTCCATTCCTATGTGCTCTCCTTGTAAAGTGTCCCTAGCAACATCATAATCTAGAGTTATGTTTTCCTCCATTGTGAGACAGGGGTGTGCTTGACTCTGTACAGGGAGCCATGGCCGACTTGCGAAATTCAATGGACTCATCCTGTTGATAGAATGGTTCCAGTAACTGTTCGTGTGCCATTTCAAAGTCCATATCCTTTTTGGAGGATATGGATGGGCTTACAGGTGCCTCAACTAGTAAATTTCTTCTTTTCTTTAGAGGAGGCAGAGCTGTGGGATCACTTATCAGCACTACTTCTCTATTTTCTTATCACTGGCAATTTACTTCTGGATTTAGGTTTAGAGATTTAAGAAGACACGATGTTTGGCTCTAAGACTTGGGTTAGAGATTGTGGTTCTACAACCTCTTGGTCTAACCTATTAGCCACTTGGGCTCCAGAAACAGTTTGAGATATAGAAACAGTTTCAGGGATAGAAGGTAATACCTTTTCAGCAGATGCAGTAGATGTCCCAGTAGAAATGGATTGTTCCATTGGAGGTTGAAGGTCAGGAACAGATGCATTTGCAAGTTCAGGTTCAGGGAGAGGTGCATTTTCAGGTTGGGGTTCAGGTGCATTTACAAGTCTAGGAATGATAGGTAAATTTATGAAGGTAGACAAGTAAGGTGTTACAAATACTGGAACAGATGGAAATTTTCTGTGTGTGTCTAGGCTAGTGAATATTTTCTTGGTTTGCTTGCCAGACACAACAGGATTATCATTCTGAAAAATTTCTTGTTGACCAACAGGGATAAGATGATTGAATATCAACGTTAAAAATCTAGGGTAATAACAAAAGACTTTGTCACCCGTAACAAAATCCCTTCCGGACTTAACAATTCGACTAATCAATGTATTCCACAGTAATCTTCAAATATTGATTCTACGATTGTTAGCAACAGCATAACCAATATTTTGTAACATAGAAGTAATCAAATGAAAATTACCACTAGCTGTATTAGCAAATACCTTGGAGATAGTGTCGAAGAATGCATCCCATTGTTGAACAAGATTCTTTTTGCTCACATGGTTGAGATCAATTGCACCATGATAATGAGTATCAGTGAAACATTGAATCAGCTCAGCATTGGTTGAAAGAGGATCAAAATTATCCATTGGAAGATCCAAGACAGTACTAAGAGTCAATTCTGTCACAATATGGTGTGTCCCATTAAAGTCAAAAGAAAATGAGGTTAAATCATCAGACACCACAGTTTCTGTGCAAATCAATCTTAGAGGTCCTAATTTTAATGGAGCATCCAAAGATATAGCAATTCGAATAAGCGAGTGCTCGTTCAAAAATCGAATCCAAGGCTTAAATGGATCATAGGGACAATCATTTGGATTAAAATATCCAACCAAATTATGCTTCATTATCTCAAAATTATCAGCCATTTTTTTTAACACACTAATACACACTTCAATTTCAAGGAATTAACAAGATTAAAAAAAATTCAGAATTAATAATTAATTAAAATTAATTAAAAATTCGAATTAATTCGAAGTTGTCAGAAAAATCTCAAATCTCAGTATGTTATACTCCTAATCACCACGAATCTACTGATATTTTCAGATGTTAAAGATCAAATTTTAAAGTTCCAGATCTGACAAGAATTCGATTCGTTTTTCAAGAAATCGATTTTCTGAAAACTTCACCAATTTTGGGATCAAAAGAACGGGCTTCGTACGATCTATTCAACCCTGGTCTTGGAAGTCAGAAAGGTTGAAGTAAATCGGGCAGAGTTTCGACTTTATAGTGTGTGTATCGTATGTATATTTGAAGAACTCGGTGTCAAAACACGCAAGTGAGCAAGACAGTTGTGTGGAATTAGCAAGACAGTGTTTATTATTATTTTTAAGTAAAGTTCACCACTGATTGACCAAGACAATCGTGTGATTGTCTTGCCGATTGTCTTGGTAGTACAAAAGTTACCAAGACAATCGTTGATTTAATCAGAAAATAGAGAAATAAAAAAAATTATAATAATTTACATAAATACATATAATAAAACTTTATTATTTAGAGAATGACTGCCAAGACAATCTGAGGATTGTCTTGATAGAGAAAATTCTCTAAGACAATCGATTGTTTTATTTACATAAACATATATATAACAGATAATTATTAGTTTATAAATTGAAAAAGTAAAATAAAGCTACCAAGACAATCAAATGATTGTCTTGGCTGATGTCCTTAACGGACAACTACTACTAAGATTATATATATATATATATATATATATATATATATATATATATATATATATATATATATATACATACATTTAGTAGAAACATAAGTTATCCTTTTTACGGAATCAAACATTAATAATAGAAGGACAAACACTACAAAACATTTAACAGAATATTATATTTATTTACAAGAAATATTTATAGTAAATTAATAAATCATTATATTTACTAATAAAATAACTTTCTACTAGAAACTTATTTAAAGAGAAAATATGACTTATTAAGTTATAACAAATATTCAAAAGTGACTTTTAAAATAATGAAATTTTCAAAAAAAATAGGTTTCTCACAAATTTCAACTTGTAAAATTTGAGAAAAATATTTTTAGAGAAAATAAATTATTCTAAAATTACAAGAAGTAAGTAGGAATATATTAATAAGATGATGACAATGATTTGAAAATTATCAACCAAGAAGGTAAGTTGAATTATTTTGTTAAGTGATTTTAATAATAACAAATAATCACTCATAAATTATTAAAGAGCAAACCTCGGATATTAACTAGTTTAATTACCAGGACTATTTAACATACCCAATTCACCAACAATTCTGATGAATGTGGATCCGTCAAGAGACTTAGTAAAAATATCTATTGTTTGTTCTTCCGTGGGTACAAAATGTAGCTCCACAGTACCATTCATGACATGCTCTCTAATAAAATGATACCTGATGTCGATGTGCTTGGTTCTCGTGTGCTGCATAGGATTGTTGGAAATTGCTATGGCACTTGTATTGTCACAAAAAATTGGAATATTGTCAAGTACAAAGCCATAGTCACGTAGTTGATTCCTAATCCACAAGATCTGAGCACAACAGCTTCCAGCAGCTATATATTCAGCTTCAGCTATTGAATTGGAAACTGTTTGTTGCTTCTTGCTGTACCAGGAAACCAACCTGCCACCTAGGAATTGACAACTCCCGGACGTTCTTTTTCTATCTACAACACTTCCTGCATAATCTGAATCTGTATATCCAACAAGGTTAAAACCGGATTCTTTAGGGTACCAAATCCCTAAGTTAGGGGTACCCTTAAGATATCTTAAGATTCGTTTAAAAGCAATGAGATGCACATCTCTAGGATCCGCTTGGAACCTTACACACAAGCATGTAGCATACATAATATCAGGTCTACTTGCAGTAAGATAAAGTAATGAACCTATCATACCTCTGTAGCTTGTGACATCTACCTTGGCAAAATTTTCACATGCCCCAAACTTAACAGTTGTAGATGATGGAGTCCTTACTGAAGATGAGTCCTCCATTTGATATTTCTTAAGGAGCTCTCTGACATACTTGGATTGACAGATAAATATTCCATCTGTTCTTTGACTTACTTGTAATCCAAGAAAGAACTTCAGCTCACCCGTCAGGCTCATTTCAAATTTACCCTGCATTAGCTTGGCAAATTTCTTACACAAAAGATCATTAGTAGACCCAAATATTATATCATCCACATAGACTTGGACTATTATTGTATCATTCTTATGTTTCTTTGTGAAGAGAGTTTTGTCTATGACACCTCTAACAAAACCATTTTCAAGTAAGAATTCAGAGAGAGTGTCATGCCATTTCCTTGGAGCTTTCTTAAGACCATAAATAGCCTTGAAGAGAAAGTAGATATAGTCCAACAAATCTGGATCTTCAAAGCCAGGGGGCTGTTCCACATAAACCTCTTCATCCAGCTTACCATTCAGAAAGGCACTCTTGACATCCATTTGATAAACTTTAAAGTTTGAGAATGCTGCGAATGCCAAGAATATCCTAATGGCCTCAAGTCTAGCCACTGGAGCATAGGTCTCATCATAGTCAATACCTTCATCTTTTGAATAACCCTTTGCAACCAGTCTTGCTTTGTTTCTCGTCACTGTGCCATCTTCATCTATCTTGTTTCTGAATACCCACTTAGTATCAACCACTTTCTTATCTTTGGGTCTGGGTACCAGCTTCTATACTTCTTGTTGTTTGAATTGATTGAGTTCATCTTGCATAGAAATCACCCAATCAGGATCAGAAAGAGCTTCCTCAGTTTTCTTAGGTTCCATTTCAGACAGAAACCCTGAATACTTACACTGATTCTGGTAAGCTCTTCTAGTTTTCACACTAACATCTGGACCACTAATGATTAGCTCAAAGGGATGAGCTCTATTCCAAATAGTTTGTCTGGGAAGGTTAGATCTTGATGATTCCCTTTGATCTTCATCTTGATGTTGAGTATGACCAGATGATCCTTCATTATCTCCCCTTGAGTTATTGCCAGGTTGACTAGATGAATGTTCAGGAGTGTCAGGTGTATCTCCAATATTATTATTGTTTCCACCACCATTACCCTGACTATCATCATTATCATTGTTGTCATTATCATCAGCAACAACTTCAGGTGGATTGTCACCATCTGAATCTGAATCTGTCATGTCATCAAAAGATAGCTTTTTAGATGGATCCTCAGTTTGGATACTAGGAAGTTTAGTGTCATCAAATGTTACATTGACAATTTCAAGCATTTTTTGCTGATCAATCACATACACCCTATAAGCTCTTCTAGTATAACTAATAAAAATTGTTTCATATGCTTTGGCCTCGAATTTTCCACCTTGATCATCACCTTCTTTAAGCACAAAACATTTTGATCCAAATACATGAAAGTATTTGAGTGTTGGTTTCTTTTCAGTCATAGCTTCATAGGGGGTCTTCATCAAGTCCTTGTTGATAAGAGTTCGATTCTGGGTATAGCACGCAGTGTTGACAGCTTCAGTCCAAAAGTATAATGGAAGCCTTGATTCACTTAGCATAGTATGTGCAACTTCAATCAAGGTTCTATTCTTTCTTTCCACTACCCCATTTTGTTGAGGAGTTCTTGGAGCTGAATACTGTCTGGTTATACCCCTTTCAGTGCAAAAATCATTTAGAACTGCATTCTTGATTTCAGTTCCATTATCTGATCTTATAGATCTCACTGGATGCTTTGAGTCCAGCTCAATCAGTTTGATGTGATCAATCACTAGTTGTGGAGTCTCATCTTTGGAATTTAGAAATAGGACCCATGTGTACTTTGAAAAGTCATCAATAATCACAAGAGCATATATTTTCTTTGACATTGACATCACATTAACTGGACCAAACAGATCCATATGTAGTAGTTGTAAAGGTTCAGTTATTGAAGATATGTCAGTGCTCCTGTGAGTTACCCTTTTTAACTTGCCTTTTTGACATGCATCACATAGCTCTTCCTTGGTGAATTCCATTGGGGGTAACCCTCTCACCATTTCTCTCCTAACCAGAGAATTGATTGTTTTGAAGTTTAGGTGAGAAAGTTTCTTGTGCCATGGCCAAATTTCATCAGTAGATGCTTTAGAATAGAAGCAGTTGATTTCTTCAGAGCTTCCAGTGTTCATATTGGCCACGTACAAGTTTCCTTTTCTAACTCCCAGAAGAGATGGTTGTTCATATCTTTTATGTGTGACCAGACAATTCTTCTTGTTAAAGTAGACCTCAAATCCCTTATCACAGAATTGACTGATATTGAGCAAATTATGCTCAAGTCCTTTTACAAAGGACACTTCCTCGATGATAACATTTCCAGCTTCCAATCTACCATATCCATCAGTTTTACCTTTGCTGTTATCTCCAAAGATAACCACTGGGCCGGCTTTCTCAACCACATTTGTCAGCAGGGTTCTATCTCCAGTCATATGCCTTGAACATCCACTGTCCATGATCCAGGTTACTCGATCAACCTGTTTCACCCCATGCAATGACAAATGGATTAAACTTTCTTTGGAACCCAAATTTGATTGGGTCTAGAATACTTGAAGAATTAGCATTTATCAGGCAAAACAACATTCTTAATCTTAACAACAACATCTTCAGCAGAGACTGGACACTTAACCCTGTAAACAGCTTTAACATTCTTTGGTTTTAGCTTGGGTGTCCATGTCTTCACCATAACCTTAGAAGGACTTGAAGTGCTTGAACTAGGATTAGGTGTGCTAGCAGTCCTGGATCTACCATGCTTTCTATTATTCATATATTGCCTTGGAGTATTCATATATCTTGTTGCATGTAGACTGTTAAAATATTCATACATGACATTAAAAGCACAAGACATGCAATTCACAACACTACATGCTTTATGAGTATAATCAATAATAGGCATGGTTGACATGGTAGACCTGTTGTTATTGTTCACATTTTTACAACTTGGTTCAGTCTTTAACAAACTAGTTGAATTAACAACCTTGACTGGCATCTTATGCATATCTAGTTTAGAACAGACATTAGCATTGACAATGTCCTCAGTTCTCATCTCCTCCTTAATAATCATAAAAGTGAAATTTGAAGGTTCTGCAATGGATTTCTTAAAGAGAGGATCCTTGACATTTTTAAGTACATGTGGTATTCCCCTCTCTTTTGCACTAACATGATTAGGTGTATTTATGCCTAACATTCCAACAGCTTCGTTGTAACCAAACCCTATCCCTACGGTTTGCTCGACAGCTTGCTTGTTGAAAAATTCTTTAGATTCTTTACAAGAATTAAAGTAAGCCCTAACCTTGGTTTCAAGTTCACTGATTTTAGCAAGTTGTTTAGACACTACTTCCACTAAGGACTTTTCCCTGTTGTTTAGTAGTTCTATTTCCTCTATTTGCTTATCCTGACATTTGTGCACATTTTGCAGTTCTAGCACTTGATTTTCAAGTTCAGTGTTTAACAGATTTATTCTAGCATTTTCACTCCTTGCATATTCCAAAGTACTACCAAGATGACGTATTATTTCAGCATCAGTAAAGTTTACCTGTGAGGTAGAACCATTGGAGTCATTTGAATCGTCAGAATTTGCCATCATCTTCAGATTACCAACTTCTTCATCTTCACTGTCTGTGTCATCCCAGCTTTTACCAGCAGCCACATAGGCTTTACCAGTCTTTTTCTTTTCAGAGGAATAATCTTTCCTTTGACTCTGTTTAGGTCTTTGACACTCAGTGGCAAAATGTCCAAGTTCATTACAATTAAAGCACCTAACCTTGCTTCTATCAATAGTTCCAGTTTTATAGCCACTCTTGCTAGTGGTGGATGAAGAACCTCCTTTCTGGAATCTATTATTGTTAGATTTAAATCTGAACTTGGGATTCCTTCTGAATCTAAAATTACTGAACTGTCTCACCATCATTGCCATGGATTCATCTTCCAACTGATCCAGCTCTTCTAACGAATAAAACTCTCCACCATCCTGAGTAGCAGGTGTCTGACCAACTTCAACTTCAAACTGTTCCTTATCAGTGCTGTAAGGTCAAACAACCTTAGCTTCCTGTTTGCACTAATTCACGCAAGCGTACGTGGTCAAAAGTAATATCGATATAAGTCAAGTTCGTTCCCACAGAGATCTGGTTTAGGTTTTAATCCAGTTAATGCACCTATGCAACAATGTATGGTTTTTATTCACTGCTAAGACAATTAACAACTTTGGGTTTTGCTTATCTAAAATTTACTAAAGAACAAATTATTAAACTAAGAATTAATTAACTACGAGTATTAAAATCGAATTACTTATGCGAGAATAAACATGGGATCCTAAATTCATTAAATACTTCGCTTAGATCTGACGCCTTTAATCACTATATCTAATGGTTATGATAACTGATCGGATAACACGAAACAAGTACACGCTACCTGTCAGCATACGTATACCAAACTACCCATGCATCCACAAAAGAGATAGAAGATGAATAGACACTAATTATGCTTAGACCCTATATGTCTATAGAATTTGAAAACATAACGGTTGAGGAATAAGTTATCCATATTGATCACATAGGGCAACATAATATATTTCTATTTATGCTACGAATCATTATGTCAAAACATACATAATCCTATGATATCATGGCAAGTTCTAAATCTTAAGATCCACTTTCACTTCACAAGAAATTAACAGATTATATGTTAGCTACGCATCTATCACTTAAGCATAACCAAACGAGGATATCAGATATACATCACACACAGATCTTTAAAGCATCAAGATACTAAACTACATAGATAAATTTGTTAGAATCCCATGACAACGATTAGTTCATAATTGAACCGTTCGTCACCATGGGATTTGATGAAACCATGGTGAATAACAAAGTATGAACAATAATTATGCTAGAGTAATAGAGTTAAGAAAACAAATCCAAAATCTGAAGATCCAAAGTATCCTAATAGTAGAAAATAAAAGATGAAGTAGATTTAGATCTCCGTTGCTTGTCACGAGCGTTGGTGAATCCTTCTCCACTTGTCTCCCTTGTGTTTCTAAGTAATGATATGAATTACAATGATACATTGTGTTTTTATAGGCCCTAGATGTCTTGCCCAACAAGAAAAACCCAAAATTACATCTTAAAATCGAAACAGGAAAGATAATAGAGTTTTTAGGAGAAAAAATCGGAAATTCCAGCAACTTTGCCAGGCCGCGGCACCCATTCCAGGCCGTGGCGTGCTTCTGTTGCTGCCCAGCCAGGCCGCGGCGCCCCTTGCAGGCCGCGGTACGCTTCTGCTATTGTCCAGAGCGTTTTCCTTCGCCATTTCATCGATCTTTTACTGATTTCTCTTGTTCTTTCTTCGAGCAGTGCCATCCTCGATCCTAGAACTCAAAATTCTCCTAAGACTTGTACGAAACTTGGCCTCCAACACTCCCAAAATTTGTGGAAAACTTCATTCTTTATTTAAATCTTGAATTCCACCCTAAGTCACGAAAATCGCCAAACCTAACCGACGATTCGTAACCCTGCACAACTCAACGAAACACATCAAAAACACAATAAAACTCGAGACCAAGACACCAATTTAAGTCAAAATGGAACGCTCCAAGTAGATATAAAATCCACTTATCACTTCCATTTCCCGTGGAGTCTCAACAACTAAAGCTATAGATGTATTTGCAACTCTACCTTTACCATAAATCTCTTTCTGTTGAGCTTGCTCCAGTTCATGGGTTTTCAGAATACCGAAGAGTCTTTCGAGTGTTGTTTCATTCATGTCTCTGGATTTTCTAATAGCAGTGATTCTATGTTCCAGGTGAGTAGGCATAGTCAGTAAGAACTTCCTATTAATCTCCTTCTGTGTATAGTGTTTGCCATGGACTTGTAAGTTGTTGATTATTTTATTATACCTTTCAAACACTTCTTGAATGCCTTCATTAGGACCAGATCTAAAATGTTCATATTCAGAGGTTAAGATCTCGAGTCTGTTCTCCCTGACTTCATCCGTTCCTTCATTGATGGTTTCAATAGTTTCCCACATGTGTTTAGCAGTTTTACAATTCATCACATGGCTATACATTACAGCATCCAGGGAATCTATTAAGATGAGTCTTAAATTTTTATCCAGTCCAGCACATCCTCCTTTTCATCAGGAGTATATGTAGCAGGGTCCTTTTCATAGGCTCTACCAGGAGTCACAACTTTTCCTTCAATAACAAATTCTGTTTGATAGACCATTAGAATTTTAGGTCCTTTTTTCAAAACACCCAAATAATTGGAATTTGTAACATCTAAAAACAACTCCATCTTGCTCTTCCACATATCATAATTATCTTTGTCAAAGATAGGTATCTTAACAACGGATTTAGAAGTCATGATGAATTTTTAATTGAGTTAAAAATTTGAGCTTGAATTTTTTTGGTTGAATAAAGATAGGATCTTGATTTTTATGTCAATCAAATGGCTCTGATACCAATTGTTAGGTCCAATATGTTTGTAGAAGGGGGGGTTGAATACAAACAATACTTTTTTATCGAAATTTGTCCTTTAGATTTAAATTCAATTTAGACAAATTATTTCGGAATTTAAATAAAACAAAGTTCAAGTTGAATATATCAATATATTAAACTTGAGGGTTGTTACAAAATCAGTACAAAGTTATATCAAGTTAATAAAAACAAATTAGAAAATTCGACATGAATTCTTCTAGATTTGTTAATAAAAATCAAGATATAAATTTGGAGTCAAAACTCGCTAATAGTATAAGAGTCACAAGTAATCAAGCTTGAACGGATTAAATATTACAATCACTAAGCTATTGATTTTCTATTAATTTAAGGCTCTTGAATGAGGGTAATAAAGATGAGAGAGTTTTTCTTTTTGATCTTCTTTTTTTCTTGAGGTGTAATGTTTCTGTCTCTGTGTTTGTTGTCTGTGTCAAGTTGCCTTAGTAAAATTCTTTTATCATTTAACATACGAAGTCACTGCCTGTTTTCATGTTGAATTGTACTACCAAGACAATCGGCAAGACAATCCAGCTTTCCAAGACAATCAACTTTGTACTGCCAAGACAGTCGCCAAGAAAATTGATATTCACCAAGAAAGTCGGCAAGACAATCTAAATCTAAGATATTTGTCATGTACTAACAGCTGGCAGCAAGATCTTTTTCTGTTTCACCAAAATAATCTTTTTGCTAGATATTTATGTAATAATCTGATTTGCCAAGACAATCTTTAATCTCTAAGACAATCTCTGATTGAACTGCTAAGACAATCGGCAAGACAATCTCTGATTGTCTTGCTAATTCACTTTTTCAGTTTAAATTAATTTGATTAGAATAAATAATCAATTTAATTCAAACTTACTTAAATAATTATTCTATTTAATTAATTTAATAACTAATTTAATAAATAAATTAATTCTTGAAGAATTAATTAATTTAATTAAATTAACTACTGAATAAATTAATTAAAGGAGAATAATCATAACTCCTATATTGTCTTAATTTTTTTCTGAATCACTGAAATTAATAAAGGAGTACCACTGAATATTCTGTTGACGCTCCATGCACGGTCTGGTTCATGAACGACTAACTTCAATGACTGACCTTTATTTTTCACATTAAAATGTGATTCCCTTTCTCTTCTCATCTCTCTCTCTGTATACCTCTGTACTTTTGTCTGAACCTGTCACTATAGAAATCTCTGTCTTTTAGAAATAAATCCACTTCTTTGATGCTATACTGAGGCTTGATCAGCAGGCTGAACTTCTTCCAGTGTAAAACATCAAAACTATAGATTGACTTGTATGTTTTTCTTCTGACAGATAGCATCTTCTAAGATTCATGTGACAGTTTAAATTATTTACTTATTACAATCTAATTTAAGTTGAGTTGAGTCCTCGTACTACAAATAGGCTGTGTCATATGCCTTTCACTTTGTGTTTTTGTCATATTACTAAGGTATTCCGTGTTCGCTAACTTAGTTTTGCAGTGTCGTCTTTTAGTATGTTATTCATCCATTTTTTCTAGAAATTGGTCTACTTGTTTAGTTGTACTATCATGTTTTATAAAAAAACGTATGTTTGTATTTTATAGTTTTGTGCCTTTGTTTGATTAATATTAAATTCTGGTAGAGTTAAGTAAGCTGGGGGTTGGTTGTATGTTTGTATAGATTGTAAGGGAGTTATTGTGTTGTCTTTTGTTGAATTCGGGTTGTTTTAGAGGGTGCCTGAAATTTTGGTTCGGGGTTGTTTTAGAGGGTGTCGGAAATTTTGGTTCGCCGGAATATAATTCCTATATTTCGGCAGGTGTTCTTGGGCCTGTTCTTGATTTGTTCATGCGGGTGTGTGTTGTGTGTGTTTGATCTTATAAATCCTAATTCATTATGTGATTATTGCTTTTGCATGATTTAAGTGATTTTCATTTAAATGCTTTATTAGTCCCTTTAATTTTATGTAATTAGGGTACCACTAATTTAGCATTTAGTTTAATGTTTTTAAATACCCCTTCCTTGTGTGGTTTTAATTGGTTATTATTTGTCAGATTCAAATTTATGTGATGTAATTGCCTATAATACATATATTTGTGGTAATTTTATTTTTAGAGGTAATATTTAATCATGGATTATGGCATAATTGTAGCATTTTTGTTTTTTTAATAAATATCTTTAATGCTTTTTAATGTCATTAAAAAAAATCTATACACCCTTTTATCTCTAAATTACAAATTTTGTTTAATTGAAAGTTTTGGTAACGGCTTTTATATGCATTTAAAGATAATCAATTTATATATAATTGATTGATGATTGATAAGTGTTTTAATATGTTTTAATGTACTTAGAGAGCTAATTAAGTTTTGTACCATTTTGGGTGGCCATTATTGATGGCTAATATTTTGGGTCTTTAAGAGGTATTAATGTGTCATTTAGATGTCTTGTTTATTCCATTATTAATTTTTAGATTTAATTATTCAGTTATGTTACTATTAGTTACGATGTGCTAATTTGGTATTTTATTTTCAAATTTATTAGCTAAATTATAGATATTTATGTGTGTATGTGTATATATTTATATATATGTATATTTTATATATAGAGAGTTTTGAAAAATAATTTTCATATTTTTAATAATTATCGATTATTATTTTAGATGTCTAACCAAAGGGATCCCCTTTGGTTGGAAGTGAGCATTCAAAAAAGTTTAATATTTTAATCTTCTATCTTATTTCTTTCCTTATTGGGTTTGTTTTGATGACTTTGTAGTGTTAGTAACAACAAAAATGTCTCATAAAGATTCATTTTTGACTTTCAAAACGAAGTAATGGTGCAGTCAAGGTGCGGCAAATCTTTGGCATAGGTGAAGGCAAGTCTTTGACAAAAACTGATGACAATGGGGACTCACAAAAACAACAAAAAGATTTAGTTATTTAGTAGCCATTTGGTTTAACAATGTATTCATGTTTCTTGAGGGCACTATTTTTCCTCCTTGAGTTTTTTTCCCATAGGGATTTTGCTCTTGTGGGATTTTAACGATGCCCTTCTTTGTCGGATTATTCTTATCAGACTTGAAGGTGTTATTGTCTAAATGTCCGGGGGCAACATGCGTGCCCTTCAGTTAGATGATGAACTTTCTTGATCGAAAGAAACTCCTTATTAGGATATTGTATTCCCATACAATTCATCTATGAAATATATTTCATTTCCTGACAAAAAAAAGTCTAAATAAACTCAATTCCTTCCAAGTTTGGGAATTCTTTATTTCCTATCATAAATTATTAAACTCTAATTAATAATATCCAATTATTTATAAAATACAATAAATATGAGAATAAAATCATATAAAATACATATAAATATATACTCCATCAAATATCCCCACACTTAGCATTTTGCACATCCTCGTGCAAACTAATATAATATAACTAAAAATGTATACATTATACCACTTCCGTAGGTGATCACGGTTGCATTCGGCAGATGCAACAAGCCCTTTAAATCCCTAGGTAGCCCTAGTCGACGAGTGAGGTCTATATTGAATGTACCCACAAAATCCATCTAACTTATGTAAACGATTGAATTCCAATACGACACCACACATACAAGTCCTCTCGTGCTACATAAACTTAAGAATCAAAGTAATTATACAATGTCTTGGTGTCGAAGATACAAGTATTCACATAGTCCACTCAAAGAATATGTATAAGTTCTCAAATGTCCATGTCAAGTGTAAGAATAAGTTGGTAACCATGCTAAGCCCACAAGAGTACATCTTTGAGTCAAAACTTGGGATTTCATATGCAAAAACAAGTAATAACTCACCTTTCACTCACAAAAGGATATTCATTTAAAAACAAGGGTAGTGTATCACTCAATTCCTACAAAATCATAAGTATGCTTGACACTTGGTATCAATCTAACTTTAACAACATACATCAATGATGATAATCAAAAGGTCTTCATTTGGGTTGTAACGGGGCTAGGGACAAGGTATGTCAAGTAAAGCCAAAGAAGGTGAAGTGTCAAAAGCTAGTACCCAACAAGATAAATCATTTAACTCCCTATCTATCATCCCCACACTTGGAATTTTTCATTCTCTTTCAACAAATAACTTGATTAGTCGAACAAAGAAGGATCACACAAACATAAGTATGCTCTCATATAAACAATATTTTTTTCACTTTTTTTTTGTTTTTTTTGTTTTTTTTTTCTTCTTTTTTTCGAGAGCTAAATAGCTAATATATAATAGGTACACTAATCCCATATATTCTTATAAATTCAACTAACAAGTAAACAACCAAACCCATATTTCTCCAAAGTAATGACCATCAATAATCCCCCCTTGCACACCTTTTACTCCCTCGAACACTCTACTAGCCTTTGACAATTTGGGTTCAAGTTAAAGTAAGGCCAATACAAGAAAAAGGTCTAGGCAAGTAATGTGGTGTGTCACCGAAAAATAAAATTAAGCTCAACAGGTTAACTAATTGATCATGTATAAATGGTGTGGTAATATAGGAAATATGAGGTTATCCCTAAATGCCTTTATCATGTTATCATCAAATAATGTCATGCATTTCAAGAAAGGTCTCAAACAAGTGCTAGCAATGCAAACAACATGTGGACACTCAAGAAAACGAATATAAAATGCAAAATATATGCATATAGGCTCAAAAGCTCACTTGGTGGCAAAACATAATTAATCCTAAGCAAAATGTCTCTTTAATGCACCTACTTGGACTCAAAGCATGCAAACCAAATCATCTTGCACATATTCATGTCCTTTTAATCACTTATAATACTCAATAAGTCTACTAGCTTCAACTTGCTGGTGTATGTGTGTGCACAAGAACAAAGCATACAACTTCTCAATCAAAAGCATCAATAACACAAAATTCCTATAGCATGTATAGTTGTATTAAGCCAACTTACAACAAATAATCATATTACAAGGATAGAATTATTTTTGTGTTTTTTCAAATTTTTTCAAATTTTGTGTTTTTTCTAAAAAAATATATACTATAACTATTGAGAACACATCCCCACACTTGAATGAGTCAATGTCCTCAATGACTCAGTAACTACTAATCCTAGAATTAAAAAGAAAAGAAAGAAATACTCCCCTATGCATAAGCATGAAAGGTCGCAATCCGATCACACTAAACTGATCTTCTGGACCTTCAAATCCAATCTTCACCATTCAGAATTTAGATATCGGAGTAAGGAAGATGCTGTCCAAAATTCAGGACGATCCGACCGTTGGAACTCCGGGAAACGAAAAAACAAGACAACTGACTCAATCAAAAAATTTCCTGCGAATTTTTCAGTTTTACACCTGTAACAACCACTTAAAACAAACACATCAAGGTAACTTGTGGGAGTAAAAAAAAACAAATCTAACTAATAATATAATCTTGGGTTGCCTCCCAAGCATCGCTTGTTTATTGTCATTAGCTCGATTTATTTGCACATAAAGTCTTCAATGAGGAGAAAAAGCAAATAGATGCACATATCTACGAATTTGTATTACAAGTATAATGTGCAAATATACCTTTGATTCATTAAAATTTACGAAAACTTTCATGAATCTCACATGCTCAAGAGACTCAGAAACATTAAATTAGATAGAAAATTCGTCAGAATAATCATCATAAGTACGACTCATAAACCTTTCCCAAATTGGATCCCTATACTCCAAAGTAAGATTTACAATTTCATCAATCTTAAATTCCTCCTCAATTATAATTGGACACTAATCAATATTTATCTCATCTACCAATGTATTAAGCTCAACAATATTTTCTAAATTTGGTAGAATTCCAATTGCATCAAATTTATCATTAGCACGCATGAGACAATCATTATCTACACAAGTAGACTCATCAAACACAAAATTTTCATCAGTTGCTAAATAAGAATCATGGATCATTGGAAAATTGACCAAAGGAGGAATTTGAAGACAACCGTTATGCATTACAAGTTGAACTTCCATAATAAAACTATTTCTTTTAGCATTTTCCTCGTACTAACCTATTGATCCTACTTCACATAAAATATCATTCGTACTAGCAATATGGGTCCTCAAAGTGCTTAAAAAGTCCCAAAGAATGTTAAGAAGGATTAGAATGAATTAAACTCTCATCAATATCATTGCACATGTATGGATAAGGATCATAATATTGATTTTAAAAGGCACATGAAAAATCAGTGCTAGGTGGGTATGGAGCATAATATGAGTCTTCAGAATAGAACGAATTCACCTGATATTTGTTAAAATCCTCATAACCATTGAATTATACATAAGGATTAAAGTCTTGATATCGTTCTTAATTGTCAAAGATATTCTGAGCGTTATTCCAACCAAATTATTATCCATATCGTCTCTCTTCCTCAAAAACTTGCTCTAGGTTCCTCAAAGAAACCAGTAGACACACCAAAAGAAGAAAAAGAAAGAAAAAAATAGGTACAAAGATAAAATCCAAACTACAAGAAACAATTAACTCAAAATCAATATTGCTGCCTTTCCCGGCATCGGTGCCAATTTGTTGATGTGTATTTTTAGAGTTTCATCCACAGGGAAGGACTGATATCAATACCAATTTCAAGTCTTTTATCTCTCACAATCTAGTAGTGTGGAAGAATTTGTGGGTGTGTGATTATCTACTAAATAATCTGATAAACAAATAAAAACTATATATTAAGTATGAGAGAAAACAATCAAAGAATTAGGGTTCTTCAATTGACTATCATGAATGTCTAATTTGTGCCTCTTGTTTTGTTAAAAACAATCCTTCTGATGTTTATAAAATCCTCTCCCAAGGTAAATTATAGTGCCTACAATTATCCCTTAATTGCCACTCCCATGGTCAAATCATAGTATAACTATAGACTGTTACGAACCAAGGATTATCAGTTTCACAATTCGCATATCAATCTCCCGATATAATAATTAAATTGTGTCTACCATATGATGTACTAGAATTACAACTCTTCTCCCGATTTGTTATAATTCCTAGAGATTCAATTAAAAGTTTGAAACTCTTCTAATTGTATAAAGTGCTCAATGACAGATTAACAACAACAAGAAAACCACAAAACAATCAAACAAACTCAATAAGCCAACGAATACTACCCAACTCTTGGATGAAGGTATTAGCTACTCATGATTGAATAAAACATATATATATATATATATATATATATATATATATATATATATATATATTCATATCACAAATCATGAATATAAGAGTTTAAGTACGAAGAATACAACTTTAAAAGTTCCTTGGATGTCCGGACGAATTCCTTCGCTCCTTCTTCCATTCTCACTCTCAAGGTGCTTCTCTCCCTCCTCTCTCCAAAAGTACGAGTATCTCTGTATCTATTCTAGACTACAATATGTTATAATGTATTTTCTCTACAATATCTGAAAACCTAATATAAAAGAGTTATTAATGCTTTTCAAGAAAGTATAAGTAATTTCCTAAAACAAATTGAATTCTGAATGTGAAATTCGTAATCTATCTTACAGATCTATTTATGGGATGCTAAATATTGATATTGGACAACTTTTGAGTTGTAGATAATTTCGTTAACTTTGCATGGACTGTAAGATCGCCCAATTCTGATGTCTGAAACTCGAGTTAGGGCCAAAATAGTGATCGTTACGCGTGTAGTCCAATAAATCCGAATTTTGTTATAATTTAAGTCCAAATAAACTCATCATCTAAGAATGATTTTGGAAACCTTTTTAAAAACTCTAACATTTTTTCCCAAAAATAATACAATAACAACTCATCATCTAAGAATTTTGGAAAACCTAGCACTACTCTCTCTATTTGGAAAATGTAAATGTTAGAAACCCCAAAATTGTTCCCAAATTTTTTCTCAAAAACTAACATGTCACACTTAAAAATTGGTAATTTACTTAATGATAATATGACATCCATTGTACATACACATGCACCCCCAATCAAATTCTTCCATTTATCATGCCACATCATTTGGAATGAATTTTGGGAAAATCTTTAGGTAATCTACCACCACTCTTTCTCTTTTTATGAAAAGTGTGCCCCACTAAAGCCCGCTGTGGAATTCGTCTCAACTTGACCTTTTTCGAATAGATTTAGACAAATTTTGTGTGTATTTTTACGATATGATCAAACAATTACAAGTCCTTATCTTATCAAACTCCATTGTCCGTCAGTTGATTTTAACAATCTTGTTTATAAGTTTTATATATATATATATATATATATATATATATATATATATATATATATATATATATATATATATATATATATATATATATAGGGTTACTCCAATACAAACTCCTTAGAATACAAACCTAAAAACCAATACATTTTTTGATAAACACAACTACACACACGCATATCACACCATTTATTCTCTTTCCCCCTACCATTCTACATTTCTACCAACCACACTACCCTCCCCCACCCACCCCCGTACCCCGTACCAACCCCTTGTAATCTATCATCTCTCTGATTTACTAGTCCAGAATACATAAATCACTAAATCATATTACAGAAATCAACCATTTATACTACGAAAATCACAAATTTATACACTGGAAATCACTGACTATTACCCAGTGTTCTAAAAAGCGGTCTAAGCGGCCGCCTAGGCGGGAAATGTATACTAGCCCACTCGATTTTGCACTAATCGGATATTTAAGCGTCTTTGTAATTAATCGGCGCTTAATCGGTAATAAAGCGAGTTTGACCGATTAATTTGGTTTGACCACCTGTTGAAAATATAAAAAAAACTCATTCTTTACTTTTATAAGTTGTATTCTTCTACTATTGCTCTATTAGGCTGCCGCACGAGAGTCAATTACAATTGGGAACTAGGGTTACAAATCTGGGCAATGAAATCAAGTAACAATATCATATTCTTCTAATGTTGCTTTTAAATGCTACTACTACGACTCTACGAGAATCAAGCTTCACAAAACTACTACGAGAATCGTCAGTTCGCCACCAATTTAATAAGGTTAGTTTCACTTTTCCAAGTTTCTTCGATCAATTTAATGTAGAACTAATTCTGATTTAAGAATTAGGAAATCTTTCCTGGTTCATTTATAATCAAATTAGCATCAAGTAGTATGGATTAATTCTAATTCTAAAACTAGTATCTTTTGATTCAAATTAGTATATTTTGTGCAGTATCTTTTGATTCAAATTAGTATCTTTTGTGCAATAAACTAGTAAGGTGGTTGTAAGGATAATTGACCACATTGTGAATTAAATATTTAAATTACATTCCTTTCAAGAAAAATACTTAAATCAAACAAGGTTATTTGCTCAATAATTTCTTAGTCATTGTAAGTAATCGTTGAAGAAAAATGTTAATATGCAGATTATGATAGCTGGGATAAGTCTGCCTAATGTTTAACTACATGATCCTAAGTTTCTAACTTAATATGAAGATTGTGTGTTCTAATTTAAGTTTGTAATTTACATGTGTTTTCAGAAATGGAAGGAAACACTAATCTAAGTTCTTCAACGGCATCAAATTCTGAAACATTGGGTTCTATAGACACTTCAAAACGTAAATCTGCCGACATAAGGTGGGAGTATGGTGAGTTGGTATTACCAAATAATTACAACAAAATCAAATGTAAGCTGTGTGACAAATCATTCAGCGGAGGGATATATCGACTAAAACAACATGTAACATGTATTAGAGAAAATATAAAGCCTTGTCCAAAGGCTACTCCTTTAGATAAATCCAGATGTTTACAAGCACTAGAGGGATCTTAGAAGAAGAAACAAGACAAAAAAGTTCATGTTGCAGAAGTACGAGAAGATGTTTCAGTTTCTCAGAAAATTATTGATGTTGATGATGATTTTGAAAGCACCAGACCTCCGCGTTCATTGGGGCCAATGGACCAATTTGCACGAGCAATTGATCCTCAAGCATCTATTGAGTTAGGCAAAAAAAATAGATAGAAATATATCAATGAAGCACTCTTCAAGAGTAGGACCAGTGAGGTGTATGCCTACTTGGCTCGATGGGTTTACGAATCTGGAATTCCTTTTAATGCAATAAATAATGATAGCTTTCACCAATTTGTTGAGGCTGTTGGACAATTTGGTCCCGGATACATACCACCGACCCAATATCAATTGCGGGAACCATTGCTAAAGCAGGAGGTTGAGAGGACCAAAAAATTGTTGAAAAGTCAGGAGGATGAATGGAAAAAAATAGGATGTTCAATAATGACTAATGCCTGGTCTGATCGGAAAGGAGCATAATGAACTTATGTGTGAATTGCAGATTGGGAACAAGCTTTCTTTCTTCTATTGAAAGTTCAAGTGAAGCTCACACAACAAATTACATATTTGATTATGTTGATAAACATATCAGTGAAGTTAGGCCTAACAATGTTATCCAAGTGGTGACAGACAATGCTTCAAATAACATGGCGGTAGCAAAACTATTAAAAGAAAAGAGGCCTCAGATTTTTTGGACTTCTTGTGCCACTCACACGCTGAACCTTGTACTTGAAGGAATAGGTAATTAATTGTTATCATTTATCATACATCAAACTGGTTTATCATTGTGTCAATTTAAATACCCTGTTAATCATGTTTAATTAATTGTTATAAAAAATGTCATGACTAGGTAAAACTGCAAATTTCAAGCTCGTTATCGATAAAGCAAAAGCAATGACTATCTTTATCTATTCACACCATAAAACTCTAGCACTGATAAGAAAGTTCACGAATAAAAGAGACATTGTCAGACCTGGAGTAACACGATTTGCGAGTTCATTTTTAACCATGCAGAGTATTCTGGAGAAGAAAGAAAAATTAAAGTTCATGCTTTCTTCAGAAGAATGGAGTAGTGGCTCTTTTTCTACAAGTCCAAAAGGTATAAAAGCTTATACTACTGTTGTCAAACAATCATTTTGGACTAATCTTGCACTTTGTGTAGAGATTTTCAAACCATTATTTAAGGTTCTTAGGTTAGTTGATGGCGAGTGGCGTCCTTCTATGGGATTTGTGTACGGTGAACTAAAAGATGCCAAAAACGAAATTAAAAAAATATGTAAGGATGACAAAGAAATGTATGAGCCCTTAATTAACATTATAGAATCAAAGGCCAGAGATCGACTTGATAGCCCATTACATTTAGCCGGCTACTTGTTGAATCTTTACTATTATTATAAAAATGATGAAGCAAAAAAAGATCCTGCTTGTATGGCTGCTATTCTGACATGTATTGAGGCCTTCTTTCCAAATGGTTTTGGCATCAAAAATTTGGTATGCAACTCAGAGTTGTTGAAGTACAAAAATATGGAAGGAATGTTTTCAAAAAAATTGGCTATTATGGGAAGAATGACTAATGATGAGACGTTTGATGTTGGTAATCCCGGTCAGTTCTTTCTTATTATATGCATTTTTTTACTTCATGGTTTAATCATATATTTGAATTTTTGATTATTTTCTAGTTGGATGGTGGTCTAATTAAGGTGCAGAAACACCAAATTTGTAAATGATGGCCATCAAGATACTATCGCTGACTTCAAGTTCATCCGGGTGCGAAAGAAATTGGAGTACTTTTGAGGGGGTAAATTGTTTATATTCAATTTTGTTTTATGCAAAATAATGTAAGTATGTGTTTTTGGTATCTTTAATATTCGTAACTTGTTGCATATTCTTTTCTGTTTTTTGTAGATACATGTTGGGTTTCAACCCAATGTGATTGTATGGGCTTGGGTGGTCTAAGATATATATTGGTAATATAATAATTGTATGTGTAAACAATTATTATATATGGTATGTCTTGATCACAAAGTTTGGAAATTAGGTTCCAAGAATTGGAAGGCTTGTATAACAAGTATGGTAAGACTTGTAGAACAAGTATGGTAATTCTTGGTGGCTAAGTTTTGGATGGCTATATATACATAGTCATATTGTATTTGTTTGATAAGGTGAAAGCTTAAGATATGTGGTCTTAAGTATTGTTTGGGAGATGCTTGAGCATTGTTGGCTCAAGTATCAGGGTTGGGACACCGTTAAGGTGTTATTGTTTTGATGTATTATTGATAATTGTTTTGATTAATAATACAAGTTTGGGACGTGGGTGTTTCCATGTCAAATATTGTTTGGGTTCTTATTTTGCTTTTACTTATTGCTGATAGAAGTAGAAGTAATACTTGAATAGCGTTTGACCGCGCTTTGGCAGATCTTGTCAACTAATCGATTTGGTTATGTGTGTGAATTGCATTGGTGTTTGTGAATCTCAAATTGTGTAAGTCCCCTAACCTAACAAGTAGTATCAAGAGCCAAGGTTCGGGTTCGTGATGGATGAGGTTGAGGGAAAGTTTAGGTTCAATTGGTATGGCAGAGCATGATGAAGGATTTACTGACAAGGAGATTGCTACTAAAGTGGGTAGCGACAAAGTTACGTGCGGTTTAGCGGTTGACTTGCACCATGGATCAATCTTGTGTTCGGACTCGAGAAGGAAGAAAATGGAAGAGGTCATCGCAGTTGTTTCAATGTCTTGATCAACCAGGTGAACTATTTGGGTGATACTACGGATTTTCTTCAGGAGGCCGAAGGATTGTGAAAGCAAGGATCGGGTGAATCAACTGGTGGAAGAGCAATCGTGGTGATTGATGCACGTGATTTTGTAGATTGGATATACTGTTATCGTAAAGAATGGTGGTTTGGAGGGTCCCCATACGGGTTTTAGCGACACTCAAAGATTGGAAGAGCAAGAGGAGGTTCTTGTTCAAGGGGAGGCATTGGCGAATGGACGTTGATGGTTTGATGGTTACTGTTCAATCCGATATGGGTATTGGGTTAAAGGGGAGGATTATTGGGTTTCAACCCAATGTGATTGTATGGGCTTGGGTGGTCTAAGATATATATTGGGAAGATAATAATTGTATGTGTAGACAATTATTATATATGGTATGTCTTGATCACAAAGTTTGGAAATTAGGTGCCAAGAATTGGAAGGCTTGTATAACAAGTATGGTAAGACTTGTAGAACAAGTATGGTAAGTCTTGGTGGCTATGTTTTGGATGGCTATATATACATAATCATATTGTATTTGTTTGATAAGGTGAAAGCTTAAGAGATGTAGTCTTTAGTATTTTTTGGGAGATGCTTGAGCATTGTTGGCTCAAGTATCAGGGTTGGGACACCGTTAAGGTGTTATTGTTTTGATGTATTATTGATAATTGTTTTGACTAATAATACAAGTTTGGGACGTGGTTGTTTCCATGTCAAATATTGTTTGGGTTCTTATTTTGCTTTTACTTATTGCTGATAGAAGTAGAAGTAATACTTGAATAGTGTTTGACCGCGCTTTGGTAGATCTTGTCAACTAATCGATTTGGTTATGTGTGTGCATTGCATTGGTGTTTGTGAATCTCGAATTATGTAAGTCCCCTAACCTAACAAGTAGTATCAAGAGCCAAGGTTTGGGTTCGTGATGGATGAGGTTGAGGGAAAGTTTAGGTTCAATTGGTATGGCAGAGCATGATGAAGGATTTGCTGACAAGGAGATTACTACTAAAGTGGGTAGAGACAAAGTTACGTGCGGTTTAGCGGTTGACTTGCACCATGGATCAATCTTGTGTTCGGACTCGAGATGGAAGAAAATGGAAGAGGTCATCGTAGTTGTTTCAATGGCTTGATCAACCAGGTGAACTATTTGGGTGATACTACGGATTTTCTTCAGGAGGCCGAAGGATTGTGAAAGCAAGGATCGGGTGACTCAACTGGTGGAAGAGCAATCGTGGTGATTGATGCACGTGATTTTGTAGATTGGATATACCGTTATCGTAAAGAATGGTGGTTTGGAGGGTCCCCATACAGGTTTTAGCCACACTCAAAGATTGGAAGAGCAAGAGGAGGTTCTTGTTCAAGGGGAGGCATTGGCGAATGGACGTTGATGGTTTGATGGTTACTGTTCAATCCGATATGGGTATTGGGTTAAAGGGGAGGATTGTTGGGTTTCAACCCAATGTGATTGTATGGGCTTGGGTGGTCTAAGATATATATTGGGAAGATAATAATTGTATGTGTAGACAATTATTATATATGGTATGTCTTGATCACAAAGTTTGGAAATTAGGTGCCAAGAATTGGAAGGCTTGTATAACAAGTATGGTAAGACTTGTAGAACAAGTATGGTAAGTCTTGGTGGCTATGTTTTGGATGGCTATATATACATAATCATATTGTATTTGTTTGATAAGGTGAAAGCTTAAGAGATGTAGTCTTTAGTATTTTTTGGGAGATGCTTGAGCATTGTTGGCTCAAGTATCAGGGTTGGGACACCGTTAAGGTGTTATTGTTTTGATTTATTATTGATAATTGTTTTGACTAATAATACAAGTTTGGGACGTGGTTGTTTCCATGTCAAATATTGTTTGGGTTGTTATTTTGCTTTTACTTATTGCTGATAGAAGTAGAAGTAATACTTGAATAGTGTTTGACCGCGCTTTGGTAGATCTTGTCAACTAATCGATTTGGTTATGTGTGTGCATTGCATTGGTGTTTGTGAATCTCGAATTATGTAAGTCCCCTAACCTAACAAGTAGTATCAAGAGCCAAGGTTTGGGTTCGTGATGGATGAGGTTGAGGGAAAGTTTAGGTTCAATTGGTATGGCAGAGCATGATGATGGATTTGCTGACAAGGAGATTGCTACTAAAGTGGGTAGAGACAAAGTTACGTGCGGTTTAGCGGTTGACTTGCACCATGGATCAATCTTGTGTTCGGACTCGAGATGGAAGAAAATGGAAGAGGTCATCGCAGTTGTTTCAATGGCTTGATCAACCAGGTGAACTATTTGGGTGATACTACGGATTTTCTTCAGGAGGCCGAAGGATTGTGAAAGCAAGGATCGGGTGACTCAACTGGTGGAAGAGCAATCGTGGTGATTGATGCACGTGATTTTGTAGATTGGATATACCGTTATCGTAAAGAATGGTGGTTTGGAGGGTCCCCATACGGGTTTTAGCCACACTCAAAGATTGGAAGAGCAAGAGGAGGTTCTTGTTCAAGGGGAGGCATTGGCGAATGGACGTTGATGGTTTGATGGTTACTGTTCAATCCGATATGGGTATTGGGTTAAAGGGGAGGATTGTTGGGTTTCAACCCAATGTGATTGTATGGGATTGGGTGGTCTAAGATATATATTGGCAAGATAATAATTGTATGTGTAGACAATTATTATATATGGTATGTCTTCATCACAAAGTTTGGAAATTAGGTGCCAAGAATTGGAAGGCTTGTATAACAAGTATGTTAAGACTTGTAGAACAAGTATGGTAAGTCTTGGTGGCTATGTTTTGGATGGCTATATATACATAATCATATTGTATTTGTTTGATAAGGTGAAAGCTTAAGAGATGTAGTCTTTAGTATTGTCTAGGAGATGCTTGAGCATTGTTGGCTCAAGTATCAGGGTTGGGACACCGTTAAGGTGTTATTGTTTTGATGTATTATTGATAATTATTTTGATTAATAATACAAGTTTGGGACGTGGTTGTTTCCATGTCAAATATTGTTTGGGTTCTTATTTTGCTTTTACTTATTGCTGATAGAAGTAGAAGTAATACTTGAATAGTGTTTGACCGCGCTTTGGTAGATCTTGTCAACTAATCGATTTGGTTATGTGTGTGAATTGCATTGGTGTTTGTGAATCTCGAATTGTGTAAGTCCCCTAACCTAACAAGTAGTATCAAGAGCCAAGGTTCGGGTTCGTGATGGATGAGGTTGAGGGAAAGTTTAGGTTCAATTGGTATGGCAGAGCATGATGAAGGATTTGCTGACAAGGAGATTGCTACTAAAGTGGGTAGAGACAAAGTTACGTGCGGTTTAGCGGTTGACTTGCACCATGGATCAATCTTGTGTTCGGACTCGAGATGGAAGAAAATGGAAGAGGTCATCGCAGTTGTTTCAATGGCATGATCAACCAGGTGAACTATTTGGGTGATACTACGGATTTTCTTCAGGAGGCCGAAGGATTGTGAAAGCAAGGATTGGGTGACTCAACTGGTGGAAGAGCAATCGTGGTGATTGATGCACGTGATTTTGTAGATTGGATATACCGTTATCGTAAAGAATGGTGGTTTGGAGGGTCCCCATACGGGTTTTAGCGACACTCAAAGATTGGAAGAGCAAGAGGAGGTTCTTGTTCAAGGGGAGGCATTGGCGAATGGACGTTGATGGTTTGATGGTTACTGTTCAATCCGATATGGGTATTGGGTTAAAGGGGAGGATTGTTGGGTTTCAACCCAATGTGATTGTATGGGCTTGGGTGGTCTAAGATATATATTGGCAAGATAATAATTGTATGTGTAGACAATTATTATATATGGTATGTCTTGATCACAAAGTTTGGAAATTAGGTGCCAAGAATTGGAAGGCTTGTATAACAAGTATGGTAAGACTTGTAGAACAAGTATGATAAGTCTTGGTGGCTATGTTTTGGATGGCTATATATACATAATCATATTGTATTTGTTTGATAAGGTGAAAGTTTAAGAGATGTAGTCTTTAGTATTGTTTGGGAGATGCTTGAGCATTGTTGGCTCAAGTATCAGGGTTGGGACACCGTTAAGGTGTTATTGTCTTGATGTATTATTGATAATTGTTTTGATTAATAATACAAGTTTTGGACGTGGGTGTTTCCATGTCAAATATTGTTTGGTGTTTTTGTTTTGCTTTTACTTATTGTTGATAGAAGTAGAAGTAATACTTGAATAGTGTTTGACCGTGCTTTGGTAGATCTTATCAACTAATCGATTTGGTTATGTGTGTGCTTTGCATTGGTGTTTGTGAGTCTTGAATTGTGTAAGTCCCCTAACCTAACAATACATACAAAAAAGAGAAATATGCTAGATTCAGAGAGGTTGAGCCATTTAGTTTATGTCCAGTTTAATTCCAAACTTGTCAACAAGAAGAAGAAGATGAAAGATAAATGTGATGTTCTACTTGCCAGTGATGCTAGTATGGCACAAGGATGGATAGTAGAAGGAGGAGATGATGATGATAACCTATCCATAACTTCTATAATTACTGGGGAAGATATCGGTGGTGAAACTAGAAATGTGTTGTCTTCTATAACTAGTAGAACGGTAAGAGAACTTGACTAAGACAACTTTCAATCAGAAGATGAAGCAGACTGTAATGAAGACCTTTTATTTTATGATTCTGATCACCAAGGATGGTGAATGTCATCCTGACAAAATCTGAAAAACTTAATGTTTAGTTTCCAATGACTTCTTTTGCATTGTAAACTTATAATGGATGCTTGTATTCTATTTCTGTCATTCTGTGTGACTTTAATATATCTACGTTTTCAATTATTAAAAGTTAAAACCATAGTGAAAGTGTGTATTATTTATTTAAAATGTGTAAACTTTAATTTTGAATGTGCACATATTACCAAAACTTAGCCAGTTAGGTGATTTAAAACTCGTAAAAATATTACTTATTAGTGTATATATATTATATATATTAAAAAAAAATAGATAAATTTATAATCCGCTTATTGGTCCGCTTTGAAAAGCGGCCGCTTAACCACTTAAGCGCTAGAAGGTCGTGTCACCGCTTAACACTTTTTAGAACATTGCTATTACCAGTTCAGCAGAAAATCTAAACTTATATTACATCGCGATTTGACAATGAAGATGGTGCCCCTGCACGGCCAGAAGTCAGAATGGAAGAGAAGATCGATTAGGAATCTCGTCGGAGCCAGATCTTTTAAAATCAAGCTCGCCGAAAAATTTGAGCTCATCGGAGAAGAAGACCGATGGTGTTGTGGCAGCTGTGGTGGTGGTGTGGTGGGTGGTAGCGGTGGTGGTGGGTTTGCTGGTGGAGACGACGGTGCGGTGGGGTGCGGTGGGGTGGGAGTGGGAGTGGGAGTGGGGGTGGGGGTGGGGGTGGGGGTGGGGGTGGGGGTGGGGGTGGGGGTGGGGGTGGGGGAGGTGCCTGGGCCGGAAAAGAAAGATGGAGGTGATGGGGGAGGGGGAGGGGGAGGGGGAGGGGGAGGGGGAGGGGGAGGGGGAGGGGGAGGGGGGGCTGGGGGTGGAGGTGGTGGTGCTTCGGTGGTGGTGCTAGGGGCTGGGGGGGGCTGAGGTTTTTTTTAGTTAAGTAATTTTAATTTTTTATATTTTTTAATCTAAATATAAAATAGTGATTTTGGTTCTACAAATTACTGATGGTTTGTAGGTTTGTATTTTAAGAGTGATTTGTATTTGATCTTTTTTTTGCTAATTTACGTATTATATAAAAGAAGAAAGAATATACAGGGATTGACCCTTGCTCTAAGCCATGGCAAAGAGAGAGATATCTATAACCAATCTAAACTAACTAGATTGGAAATAGAATGAACAAAAGAAGGCAGAACAACCCTAATAAGATAAAATATATATCCACCTATACAAATCTAGATTAGCATATTTAAGGAACCATTTGGAGCTAAGGAGTCTAGTCTTGAGATCGACCATAATGCTCTGGAGCAGGTTTTTAGGACCAAAAATGCCCGAGTCATGCAATCTTGCGTTTCTTTCCTTCCATAATTGATCATTTGTATATATAGGCCATTGCTCCATACAGAACACCCTTATATAACAAACAATAAAGAACACTTTAGATCTAATAGATCCAATGCCCCCCAGGGGCACCCAATATAAAAAGTTGTTATTTTTTTACCCTCTATCTATCCAGAAAAAAATATTAAAAAAAATAAAAAATACTGTTCATGCTGACGTTAGTAGTGACGTCATCATGAACAGTAAATTTTTTTATATTTTTTTTCTAGATGGATAGAGGGTGAAAAAATAACAATTTTTTGTATTGGGTGCCATAACGGAACTCTTATATTAGATTACATATGAGGTATTCTTTATTGTTTGTTATATAAAGTGTTTGTTATGGAGTGCAACTATATATATATATATTGTTATTATAGATACATGGTTATTTAAATTCATAAGTATATACATGTAATTGTAATATAATAATTTATTATTTCTTCCATCCCTTTCATTTGGGTAAAGAGATTAAGAATATATATAAAATAGTGGAGAAAAATTAGTAAACTAATATGATCAATTAATATTTAATGTATAAAGTAAGGATAGTGGAGAAAAATAGTATATACAATTATTTTTATATTACAAAATTTTATAATTTTTAAAAAAATTGAAATATAAAAAATTGAGAAACATTCAAAAATAAAAATGTAAAAAAATGAATGATGGAGTACTCCTATATTAGCTTACACACAACAATACATGAGCATATTGCCACGTCCTCAAACTGGTAGTAAAAGCGTGGTAGAAATGTTTGTTGTATGACCTCAAAAATCATGTAGGGGAGCTAAAAAGACAATGAAATACCATTATCGAAAATTTGATTGATTATAATATTTTGGGGTAGCTTAGCTAGGTATTTTACTCATTCATAAATGTTCCAGCAGGCTGTAACCTTTGAATATCATGGCTCCCCATACGTGTGAGATACTATTACATGTCCCAGGTGACCCCATAAAATACGGGAGGTGATAGTATATTTGGTGGAGTGAAACACATCGATAGCGAGTTTATGCGTACCGTATAACAGACACAGACCCTCTCGCTCTCTCTCGATGCTCTCGCCCTGAATATATATATACTTGTGTCTTCCTGTAACTCTGTAAGTAATCAGAGCTGTAGCCTGCATGGACAGAAAACTAGTCAGAAAATGTGAGTGTCTGATTGATCCATCAAATCAACTGATTTTCAATCAAATCTTATCTTTCTTTTTCAAGACTTGGAGATAAATACTCTCTCTATCCCATCCATTTATTTACACTTTCCTTTTTAGGATATCCCAACAAATTCTTTACGTTTCCTAAAATAGTAACTTTTAACAATAAAATACTTTATTACATCCACTACTTCACTCCACTTTTTCAACACTTGTACTATTACACCCACTAACTCACTTATTTTAACAATAAAATCACTATTACACCCACTAACTCAATTATTTTAACAATATTACACCCACTATCTTGGTTTCCGTGCAAAAAACAAATGTAAACAACTCATTGGGACGGAGGGAGTACATATTTGCACAGAGATACAAGTGCAGTGATATGAAATTCATTGACTGCATGATTCAAATCTCAACTTAGATTATACTATAAAATATTGATAACATTTTTTGTAATCAAGAAGTTGGAGATAAAATTATTGGGATGTTGGAGAACTTATTTTAAGACAAAGTTTGTGATTCATAACTTTTTTCTTCACTCCCTTGCGTGTTCATACTTCATAGACAATCTAAACCAAATCAAGACCCTGAAACCAGATAATCAATCTTCGTTCTTCACCTCCTGGTAAATGCAAACAAAACCACCACCCACTCTATCTTATAACACATGTGCATATAGTAACAAACTTCATGCCCACCTAAATGGGAAAAATGCGTGTTTCACTACTTTTCCGTTTTCAATTTATATTTAAGTCAATCGAATTTGTTCATAATTCAAAAATATTTCCGCACAACATTTTTCTAAAAATTTAGGAGATTAACAGAGCAGGATGGATCCGAATCGGGACCAAACCAATATAAAAATAAATAAAAGATTAATAAAATGGAGATCGGATCTGAACTGGAATCGGAAGAAACGGATAGAATAATTGTTCCTATTAATATTGGCTTAAAAATCAACAATCATGAAAAAAATGTTAGCATTAGGGGTGTAAATGAGCCGAGCCGAGCCGAACTCTAAAATGTTCATGTATCGTTTGTTAAGAAATTATCGAACTCGAACTCGAGCTCGAACTTGAATCGAGCCCAAAAATATGTTTGAGCTCGGTTCGTTAAGATAAAATGTTGTTCGCGAACAGTTCAAGAACAGCTGACGAACATGTCTCATGAGCTTACTCACGAACTTTTGCTTTCAAACAATTCATTAAGCTTGTTAACGAGCTTGTTCATGTAATTATGCTCAAGAATAAATATTAAACATTGTTCGCGAAATTATGCTCACGACCTCACTTACGAACAACTCATAAGTTTTTGACGAAAAGCAGGTAGTATTATATATTAAAATATCGGAATCCAAACGGGACAAACCCCCGAATTGGCAACTACAATCTGATTGTGAAACAAAAAACGAGCTAAACAAATAGTCGTTTTGTTAACAGATTGCTTAACACATAGAATATTCAAATTCTTAAAACGAAAAAGTATTACAATGACACCTTGAACAATCCAACCAATATCAATTATGAAACCAGTAGCATCGCAATTGACCTTCACATAAGCATCATCTGTAGCCCAATGTTCAAAATAATCAGCACCCATATACATGCCGAAAAAGGGATTCCCAATAAGAACAAATTTTGATTGTGAAAGGTGAGCTTTTACAATTTCCACCACTGACCCAGCCTCAATGCGAGTTGAACCGATCTTCCAAGATACCAATTGAAACACTTTTGATGGACCAAAACACTCCAAAAGGAGAGACATAAATAAACTCTCAACAAGGAGAGACATAAACCACCAAAAAAGATGGAGATTATTGAATTTATTAACAAGGAAAAAAGAAAAGATTAGGATGATGAGGGGGACGGATGAAGATGAAGGAGGGTGAGGAAGGAAAGAGGAAAGGTGAGGGGAGAAAGAATGAAGGCGGAGAAAGGGGAAGAAGAAGGAGGGGGCGGTCGCGGCTGACTCTCTATTTCATTATTTTTGTATACAGAAATCTAATATTAAAAAAATCAAAAAGTCCAAAATTAAATAATTTTGTCTCAGCATTAGGAATATTAATAAATCATCAACCAATAAAATTCTCATATCTCCAATTCCAAAAAAACAAACAAAGTTTGATTTAAAAATAAAGGGCAAAGAAACATAATTGTTTGATATAAATAAACTTAAGTTATTAAAGTTTAATCATTTAAAAATCTAAAGCCTGCACCAGCTTTATAATAATCAAACATATATTATATATAGGAGATTATTTATCGAATTTGTTTATGAATCGCTAATGAACTCGTATACCGAGCATGTTAACAAACTCAATTATCGAACTTATTCACGAACATGTTCATGAGCTATGTTCACGAGCCTGTTCACGAACTATATTCACGAGCACGTTAATCGAATTTGTTCGCGAGCTATCGAGTCGAACTTTACCGTGATCAAGTTCAGCTCGTTTATAAATTGATCCTTAAAATCATGTTTAAGGTCGACTCGTTTGTGAATCGAACCGAACTTTTTTCGAACCGAACACCGAGCCGTTCGCGAGTGTATCGGTTCATTTACAGCCCTAGTTAGCATGACAATTAAGATATTTATACAAGTATTGACGCGCATATCAGATTAGGGGGTGTTTGGATGAATTTATTTTTTAGAAAAATTGATTTATTTTAAGAAATAAGTTAAGATTTTTAGTTTTTTTTGAAAAAAATATTTTTTTTACAACTTATAAAATCTCAAACATACATTAAATACATACATTAAATACTTGTATAAAAATATTTATTAATATAAAAAATCTTAACCCGAATAAACTTATTTTAAAGTGAGCCAAACAACGCCTAAAATGATTTCAAAATAAAGTTTTGGAAAGCGTAGAGTGCAGGTTAATATTACTCTAAGAAAAAGGGAAAAGAAAGTGTGCTGTACAAGATAAAGAAGTTTCTAGGTGATGACGTCATTAGGTAGAAGGTAGAAGCCAAAACCCCTAGGTCTAGGATGTGAACAAAACAACTGTAGTTATCTTTTTGTGAGGTCATTTTGGGAGAGCGCACGCATCTTCTTCGGAAAGAAACTCCAAACATAATAAATGCCTACGTTCTGAACATTTCACTAGCTTTTGCACCTCGTAAAATTAAGAGGGTGTTTGGGGTTGCTTAAAATAAGTTATTTTTAACTTAATGGAGGTATTTTTAACTTAAAGGAGAAAGTAAAGTTGTTTGCTTTAAGTTGAATGAATGTGTTTGGGTAATTTTACTTAAAGTTAAATGGGGATTTAATAATTTTGACTTAAAATGAAATTTTACTTAAAAAAATTTTAAATTCATAATATTTAAACTTTGCAAGAGTTTTGGAAGTTTTTTGAAAAAAAAAAAAAAAAACTCCATAAATCATAAGTCAAAAGTACCTAAATGGAACTTATGGCTTAAAGCAGTTTTTTAACTTAAAGCGGGCTTAAAGCCCAATTTGCCAAACGGGCTCTTTTCTACTTATTGCTTTTTTTTTTAAGCCATAAGTCATTCGCCCAAACGGGCTCTAAGAAAGCTGCTGAGTAATTCAGCAGACTCGCACAGAATTACGGTACTCCATTGCATTAATCCACTTCAGTTTGTTTACAATGAAACATATTGTCAATTACATAAAAATTTTAAATAAGTAAGTCTTAATATTTTGTCCCATGTCAACTTGATAGAAAAATGTATTATTGTCCTTTATAAGTTTGATGAATAAACAAAATTTTAATGTCAAAAAAATTTATTATTGATGAATAATATTTGTTGTAAGATAAGATCTTATTGACACATTACTTTGACACCTTAAAACTTAACATGGTATTAGAGTTTAGTTTATGACTCGTGTCCCTCCACCTCTCTTTGTTTAATTTAAATACTAACTTATAACCCGTGCGATACACGGAAGATTTTAAATTTTTTTATCTTAATATTTAATATTTTTATCTTATTATTCATAATTTTAATATTTGCTTTCTAATTAGTAAGACAATAAATTATAGAAGATAATAAAATATAATAATACGTATTTGATAGTATTCTAAATGATAGTTTTTTACTTGTATATTGAAAATATATAAATAACTTTTTAAATTTAATATGTTTTTGACGGAAATTGAATCTTGAAATTCTTGGAGTAGTTTATAATATAATAATATAATTTTTAAACTAAAATATGTTGTTGAGGGTAATCGAACCTTGAACTTATAGGAGTAGTTGATGGTTACGATAACTAATCGGACAACACGGAGTAAGTATACGCTACCTTTCAGTACACGCACACCAATCTACACAATATCCACAAAAGATAGAAATCATGCAGGCACCAATTAGGTCTAGACTCTATATGTCTATAGAATTTGAAAACCTAAAGGTTGAAGAGCAAGTTATCCATAAGGATTACATAAGATAGTATGAGATGGTTAAAATCACACCACTAATCATGAAATCAATCACGAACATATGCTAGCATGGTAAGTTCTAAATCTAGAGATCCACTGTCGCTTCACTAAAGATTAACAAGATAGATGTTCGCGACGCATCTATTTAATTAAATCACAACCATGCAAGGATATCGCAAATCACCACATGTATATCAATTAGGCATTCACTACTAATTTCAGTAAATAAATTCGTTAGGACCCCATGACGGTGATTAGTTCATAGTCGAACCGTTCATCATCATGGGGTTCGATGAAAATATGCTAATAAACATGACTAGAATGAAGAAAAGAGGGTTCAGAAACAAATCCGAAGAATGCCAAGTTACAAAAGATAGGTAGATCTTGATCCGTTGCTTGTCACGAACAATTGATCGTTCACTCCTTAATGTTAACAAAATAAAACCCTCCGTACTGATTACAATGATAACCAGAGTTTTTATAGGCCCTAAAAACCAGATCATACAAGGAAACAACTCAGAATTGCATTAACATTCGAAAAGGGCAAAACTGTAAAATTCTCCAGAATTCAGGCTGAGCGGCCGCCTGAAATCTTGAGCTGCCGCCTGGACAATTCCCCCTGAGCGGCCGCCTGGGAGCTTGAGCGCCCGCCCGGACAACTTCCTGGAATTTCTGATTTTCATGGTAATTGTCGTTCCTTGCTTCGTTTTCCCTCGCTCTTCTGGAAACCTTCTTAAGCAAACACCTTGGGCCTATATCCAACATAACATCTTCAATTACCAACTCCGAACCTGAGATAAAAATCCTGCACATTTCCACTAAAAACTAATCAAAACACGACATACTTGAGGCCAAAACTATCAATTCAAGCCGTCATAAGACGTTCTAAGTAGATATAAAATCCACTTATCACACCCCCAAACTTGAACCGATGCTTGCCCTCAAGCATAAACAATATACAAACTAGCTAGTACCACTTCCGTAGGTGATCACGGTTGCATTTGACATATGCAACAAGCCCTTTAAACCCCTAGGCAGCCCTAGTGGACGAGTAAGGTCTCGTGAGGGCCTATAGTGAATGTACCCACAAAATCCAACTGACACAAATGACTCAACAATGCAATGCATGAATGCAACTAATATGAAAATGCAAGGACCCCCTTTAGACTAACCAAAACCAACCAACAGGCAAACATCTCAAGAAGTGCAAAACGTCCAAACAGAGCTCGACTAAATCCCCGTATATTAACTCTACATGATCAGAAACGTGCGTGTGTGCTATGCTCATCAGTTATACTCCCAGACAAGAACAAAAATCATACTAATACTTTGTCAAGACAATCGCAGGTTTATAAACATAATAGGCGCTAAACACTTCATAACTTCGAAACACCTCCACCTTCATCTGAGTTAGACAAGAATTCATGCTTTTATTTCTAACTATGACTCATAATATACAGGCATGCTTATTTAACCGTGCAATGGATGAGACCCCAAAAGGCTTATACAATAATACCCATGTAGCGAGCGTTAGGTCAGTGGATCCCAGACTATAAAAGCCTTAGGTCACTAGGCACAAGTCCCCTCGTACTTAATAGCTCGAGTATTAAAGAGCTCACCCTGGTTAATTTTGCATTTATAATAACTCTTTTTTTCCTTTTAATTTTTTTTTCTTTGCTTTTTTTTTTCTTTTCTTTATTTTTTTTTTTTGAATTTTTCCTCTTCTTTTTTTTTTTCCTATATGCCATCTCGAGTGAGAATTCTCATCTCCAACCCTAGACTACTCATAGCAAGTATGAGCGGCTTCGCCTTTGACGCCTAACATTTATTAACACTAAATACAATGAAGCATGAAATCCTTGTGTTCCCCCAAACTTAGACTTTGGTGTTCTAGGCCATCAAAGGAATAAAGAAAATTCTAGACATAAACAATTGATTAATCTCAAAACAAGCGAACCAGCATAACTTCAACCTAGTCCAAGAGCAACCTAATGAGACTTTTGTAAAATTTTGTTTCTGAAGCATGCAAGTCAATTTCATAGAGACTATAAATCATCCCTCTATTCATCAATACCACACTCAAATTAACATTGACCTATCAATCAGAATCAGCTCGTCCTAAGGGATCATGAAAATGCATGTAATACAACTAAGTGGACTCACATACAATATACGACACATGCAACAGAATGCTCTATATGACAGATATCATGCATGCTACTACTTCTACACATACAAATATGATGCAATATGACATTCTATATGAAAACAGACAACATTACTAACCTTGAAATCTCCCCCCAAACTTAAAATCTGCCATGCCCTCATGGAAGAAAATACAAGGGTTAGCAAACATACCTAGAACTCGGCTGAATCATCATCATCCCCCTCCTCATCTGTATCAGGGGGTGGGTAGACAGTGCGAGCACCATAAACAGGCCACTGAGCGGAAATACCTGCTGAGATCAAAGCAGAAGTCATATCCTCCGAATATTGACGGTTGCTCTCATGCATAGCGTCAATGCGCCTATTCAAGCGACGGAACTGAGCTTCCATAAATCCAACTGACAACGCATCACCATGAGACGAACTAGCGCGTGCTCGCGGAACCCTAGGAACCTGCGGCACTCGTGGTGGCATACCGCCTCGCTCAGCCACAGTAATAATGTAGCCTAACCCACGGCCATGGGGAACGCCGCCCGGCCATTCCACCATCCGCTCAATAAGGGCGTCATCAATAGCCCCCAACGGCATCAACACCGGCTCGTCCTCATCCCACCTCACACCAACTGCCCGACATAACTCAGTAACTAGAGAAGGATGAGGAATCGACATTGTGGCCCCCGAACGTAAAAACTTGATAATATTCTGATGAATGATGTGACCCAAATCAATGTAATGTCCATTTATAATAGCCCAGAGCAGAATGGCCCTCTCAACTATCACATCATGAGCATGAGATGATGGTGAAATAGACGCACATACAAACAGATTCCAAGCCCTAGCATAGCGGTTCAAAGCCGAAGATGGAAACGAACGAGGCTCATCAGTCCCGGCCCTAGTCTTCCAAACGGTGCCCGGAACACACAACTGCTCCACAATATCCTGAAGATCCACATCGGCCTTGGTCTTATGCGTCCAATCCTCAACCCGTCTTCCTCTATTCGGTTGCA
This sequence comes from Saposhnikovia divaricata, assembly GCA_036435485.1. Lineage (NCBI taxonomy): Eukaryota > Viridiplantae > Streptophyta > Magnoliopsida > Apiales > Apiaceae > Saposhnikovia > Saposhnikovia divaricata. The sequence goes on along the minus strand of CM071595.1, from coordinate 57,459,631 downwards.
GCAAGACTTGACGAATCGCACCTGGAGTATAATCAACAGTCAACCCCCGAACCACTGAGTACCCATTCGTCTCCCCCTTAGCATTAGCGTAAAATTCTCGAACTATGCTCAACGGGGCTGCTGTTGGAGATTCACAAAACGGTGCCCAGCCCAACTCCTCAACCAAAGCACGCAACTCCCCTGCCTGAAACGGCAAGAATCCCCTCTCTCTAATCACCGTCCTTGTCATTAACCTATTATATTCACTTTGAGCCTCCGGTGATATAAACTTCTCAGCCTCCCCCAAACTTGAATCTGAACCCGAGGAGGGGTGATTACTACTGCTCCCCGCACCCATCTCAACAACCCTTTGACGCTTTGGTGCCATGATCAATTAACAAAATAACTCTCAATTTCACAATCACCAATGAAGATAACAAATCCACAACTAACCCCCAATTGGCAAATTCACAATTCGTATGTAATGAAATTAATCGATAATGAGAAAAGAAAGTTACCCACACGAATCCGAGAGGTGAATTGCTTTAAAAACTTCCCCAATTTGAGTGAAAATCCTTGTTGCTAGGGTTAGGGTTAAGCAAGATGAGTTTAGATAGGGTGGAGTGTATGTATATATATGGAAGATAAATGGAGAGATATGAGATGGGATTGTAATCTAGGGGTAAATTAGGGTTAGGGAAGATATATGAGGGCAATAGGGAGTAGGGAATGAACCTAGACCTAAAATATGAGGTTGGGAGAGGTTTTAAAACACAAAAACGTGGGGGAAAAAAAACTGACCAGGGGGTTGCTCGAGCGGCCGCCCAGAAGCTTGAGCGCCCGCCCAGAACTGACAGTAGGTAGCTTGAGCGGTCGCCCAGCCTGGCGCGCGCCCGCCCAACCTGCTCACTGATTTTTTTTTTTTTTTGAATGGAAGAACAACACTACAACGTATCCTCGCGTGGGTTGCCTCCCACGAAGCGCTCTTTTACCGTCACTAGCTTGACTTGATTCGCGGACGTTACGTTTCCGTCAAATCGACGGATTCCGTTTCACGGTTCAATGGATCTCCGATATGATAATGTTTCAAACGCTGTCCATTCACCTTAAACGCCAACTCAGGTGATTTCTCAAAGATTTCAACCGCTCCATGCGGGAATACGGTTTTCACAGTGAACGGCCCCGACCACCTTGACTTGAGCTTCCCCGGAAAGAGTTTGAGACGGGAATTGTACAGCAAGACTAGTTGACCAGGAACAAAAGCCTTCTGAATCAACCTTTTGTCGTGCCACCTCTTAACTTTCTCCTTATAAATCTTATGGTTCTCGTAGGCCTGCGAGCGGAACTCTTCTAACTCATTCAGCTGTAGTAACCGTTTATCACCAGCAGCTTTAGTATCAAGATTCAACTTCTTTATTGCCCAAAGTGCTTTATGCTCTAGCTCAACCGGCAAATGACATGCCTTGCCAAACACCAGCTGATACGGTGACATTCCCAACGGTGTTTTATAAGCCGTTCTGTAAGCCCAAACAGCTTCGTCTAACTTCATCGACCAGTCTTTCCTTGACGGATTCACGACCTTCTCTAGAATCCTCTTGATTTCACGGTTAGATACCTCCGCTTGACCGTTTGTCTGAGGATGATAAGCAGTTGCAACACGATGTGTTACCTTGTACTTAGCCAACAATGCAGTGAACTGACGATTGCAGAAATGAGTTCCCTCATCACTAATAATAGCTCGCGGAGTTCCAAAACGCGTAAAGATTTGCTTATGAAGAAAATTCAACACAACCTTAGCATCGTTGGTTGGTAAGGCTTTCACCTCAACCAATTTCGAGACATAGTCTACAGCTAGAAGGATGTACTGATTATTACATGACGACACAAATGGACCCATGAAGTCGATACCCTACACATCAAAGATTTCTACCTCGAGAAGCATGTTAAGAGGCATCTCATTCCTCCGAGAGATATTCCCCACTCTTTGACACCGATCACACCTCAAAACGAACTGGTGAGCATCCTTGAACACTGTAGGCCAATAGAACCCTGCTTGAAGAACACGAGCTGCTGTTTTCTCCCCTCCATAGTGACCCCCATACACAGTGGAGTGACACTCTGTCAATACATCTTCTGTTTCACCATATGGAATACAGCGTCTGATAATCTGATCAACGCCTTGTTTAAACAAATACGGATCATCCCAATGATACCACTTCACATCATGTAAGAACTTCTTCTTCTGAGCATATGACAAGTCCGGAGGAATAATACCACTAACAAGATAATTTACAAAATCTGCAAACCATGGCTCCTCTTCTTGTATCCTGAAAAGTTGTTCATCGGGAAAAAATTCGTTAATCACAGATTCAGACTGTACATTCTTACCGTGCTCCTCTAACCTCGAAAGATGATCCGCCACCTGGTTCTCGGTCCCTTTTCTGTCTTTAATCTCCACATCAAATTCTTGAAGCAACAGAATCCATCGGATCAATCTCGGCTTTGAATCCTTCTTTGACATTAAATACCGGATGGCTGCATGATCTGTGTACACAATTACCTTCGTGCCAAGAAGATAGGCTCGAAACTTCTCAAAAGCGTAGACCACCGCCAAAAGTTCCTTTTCTGTCGTGGTGTAATTCAATTGAGCGTCATTGAGGGTTTTACTGGCATAATAAACCACAAGAAACATTTTCTCCTTCCGTTGCCCAAGAACAGCACCAACGGCAAAGTCACTCGCATCACACATTAGTTCAAAAGGCTGGCTCCAGTCAGGTGCAGTGATCACAGGTGCAGTAATCAACTTTGTCTTCAATAGCTCAAAAGCAGCTAGACAGGCTTCGTCCATTTTGAAAGGAACATCCTTTTCTAACAGATTGCACAGAGGTTTAGAAATTTTCGAGAAATCCTTGATAAAGCGACGATAGAAACCAGCATGTCCCAAAAAGCTGCGAATCCCCCTCACAGAGATAGGTGGAGGTAGATTTTCAATAGTAGAAATTTTTGCTCTATCCACCTCAAGTCCTTTACTAGAAACCTTGTGCCCAAGGATGATTCCTTCCTGCACCATAAAATGACATTTTTCCCAATTCAACACCAGATTAGTCTCTACACATCTTTTCAACACCAGACTCAGATTGTGCAAACTTTCTTCATATGAAGATCCAAATACTGAAAAGTCATCCATAAAGACTTCGACATTAATACCAATCATGTCGGAAAATATAGCCATCATACATCTCTGAAACGTGGCTGGGGCACCACAAAGTCCGAAGGAGACTCGTCTGAATGCAAAGGTGCCGAACGGACATGTGAAGGTAGTCTTCTCTTGATCTTCAGGTGCGATGCAAATTTGATTGTAGCCAGAATACCCATCGAGGAGGCAATAGTACTCATGACCAGCCAACCTGTCTAACATCTGATCGATGAATGGCAGAGGGAAGTGATCCTTGCGAGTAGCCTTATTCAGCTTGCGATAATCCATACAGACTCTCCACCCAGTGACGGTGCGCGTTGGAATCAGCTCATTTTTCTCATTGGTAACCACGGTCATCCCCCCTTTCTTAGGTACACATTGAATTGGGCTCACCCAAGAACTATCTGAAATCGGGTAGATAATACCAGCATCAAGCCACTTCAGAATTTCTTTCTTCACTACCTCCTTCATTATCGGATTGAGACGACGCTGATGTTCCACCGTTGGCTTATATCCTTCCTCTAGCAGAATTTTATGCATGCAATAAGAAGGACTGATTCCCTTTATATCTGCTATGGTCCAGCCAATGGCGGCTTTGAACTCTGACAAGGCTGTCGCGTGCCTATCAAATAATAAAAATCTAACAAATCCTTCTAACTATGCAGTAGGGTAAGTCAGAGTCGTTCCCACAGAGACAAAAGTGCCAATCACCAGTCTTTTTCTGATTTAATTTAGCTAAGCAAGTAACACAATAAATTTTGAGGATTTAATTAAACTAATTTATACTAAGAAGAATTGTGTTTATACTAATCAGATCTAAAAACATCCAGAATTAAGTATCCCCACTAGCATGGTCAATGCAATCGTGAATTTTCCTCCCCAATTAATCGTATAATACTCAACAGGAAAGATGCGCCCTATAAATACCAATAATCCCTCTCGGGTATTAATGGCTTCTCTAAAATACAATCAAGCCTATTCTCATGGTATCATGCAATTCAGAGACATTAATAACAGCACCCTAACTTCCTAACAATCCGTTCTACCTATTCTCATGGAGAAGTTCATGTTCTTATTGGATAAATCACAACCATCTAAATCCAACTCTCGTTGATAAATAGATAATGGTTCAAACAATACACATAATCACGTCTGATCTGCAATTGCTAATTAAAACAACTCAATAAGCAAGAGCAATTAAACAATCAAATTGGGGAATTCACACATCGACCATAACTAGGGTTCAACTCAACCCTAGATTAATAAACTACTCACACATGATTGAATTAACAAAACAAGAATGAATATAAGAACACATAATTATAAGAATAGAGAAAAAGTGTTTACAAAAGTATACGTACCAATGCTTTTGATCTCTAAGATTGGATGATAAAACAATACCCCTAGATGTGTTTATATAGGCACCAGGAGCCTAAAAATTAGCTAACCAAAACTAAGTAGGAAACAGCTAATAAAATATTACAATTGTAATAGAAGTAGGAATAAAAAAATAAATATCCTCCTTGAATTAGATAAGCCTCGTAGACTTCTGGTAATTTCCCTCTTTGTGTTTGATAAGAATTTGTTGTCCAAGATTTGCCGTAATTAGAATTGAAATAGGATTCCAGGAAGTGAAATTCGTCATCTGTCTTTCAGGCCTGTTTCTGGGCTTTTCCAGTTGGAATATTGATATTGGACCACCTTTGACTTGTAGAAAATTCTGTTATCTTCGCGTGGGCTGTAAGATCACCCAATTCTGATGTCTGAAACTCAAGTTATGGCCCAAACAGTGATGTACACGCAAGCTGCCCAATAGTTACGAATTTTCTAGTAATTTAAGTCCAAATAAACTCAATTCCTTCCAAGTTTGGGAATTATTTATTTCCTGCAATAAACTCCAATAAAACTTATTAAATCGACACGATTATTCGCAAAAGCTCATTAAATGTGGGAATAAAATCCTCTAAAATATATGTAAATTATATTCTATCAAATATCCCCACACTTAGCACTTTGCGCGTCCTCGTGCAAGCTAAAATAATAACTACACTAACTAATTAGTACCACTTCCGTAGGTGATCACGGTTGCATTTAACATATGCAACAAGTCCTTTAAACCCCTAGGTAGCCCTAGTGGACGAGTAGGGTCTCGTGAGGGCTTATAGCGAATATACCCACAAAATCCATCTAGCTCATGCAAAAGACCACACATCAACACAATACCACACACACAAAGTCCTCTCATGCCATATCCACTTAAGAATCAAAATGAAAATGCAATGCCTTGGTGTCTAAAGTGCAAGTATCCACATAGCATACTCAAATCACATGAATAACATCATAGAATTCCATGTCAAATGCAAAAATCATTGGTAAACATGCTAAGCACACAAGAGCACATCTTTGAGACAAAACCTGGGATCTCCTATGCAAAAGCAAAAACTCACCATTCACTCACAAAAGATATTCACTCCAAACAGGGTGGTAAGTATATCACTCAACTCCATCAATATCATAAGCATGCTTTACACGTGGTATCAATCTAACTCTCAACACAACATACACAATCAATGACAATCAAAAGGTCTTTTATTAGGGTTGTAATGTAGGCTAGGGACAAGGTATGTCAAGTAAAGCCAAAGAAGGTTAAGACAAAAGCATAGTACTCAACAATGAAATTAACAACTCCCATACTTTCATCCCCACACTTGAGCTTTTATTTATAACAACTTGACTAGCCGAATCAAAGTAGGATCATACAAGATAAGAATGCTCTCCAATTTATTATTATTTTCTTCTTTTTCTGATTTTTTCTTTTCTTTTTTTTTTTTTTTTTTTTCAGAAAGAGCTAATAGCAAGCAAGAACAATGATCCATTGATATTTTACAAATTTCGACTAACAAGTACACAACCCAACTCAAAATTTCCCCAAAGTTATGATCATCAATACCCCCCCTTCATGCACACCTTATTACTCCCTTAAGAACAATACTAGCCTTTGACAATTGGGTTCAAATTAATGTAAGGCCAATACAATAAAAAGGATATATGGCAAGTAACGTGGTGTGTCACCGAAAGAATAGGATTAAGCTCAAAGGGTTAACTAATTGATCATGTATAAATGGTTTGGTAATATGGGAAATATGAGGTTAACCTATTGCCTTTATCATGTTGTCACCAATTAATGTCATGCGTCTCAAAAAAGACCTCAAACACGTGCTAGCAATGCAAATAACAAGTGGACACTCAAGCAAACGAAAAATCATGCAAAAGATATGCATATAGGCTCAAAACTCGCTTGGTGTGTAAAAGCAGCACAATCAATCCCAAATAGAAGTCTCTCTAACGTACCTACTTGTACTCAAAGCATAAAGACCAAATTATCTTGCACATATTCATGTCATTCTAATCCCTTACCACATTCAATAAGTCTACCAGTTTCTACTTGCTAGTGTACGTGTGTGCACAAGAACATCACATATCATCTCTCAATCAAAAGCATCCATAAACACAAGATTTCTAAGCATGCATGGGTGTATTTACGCAAGTAATCTTCGCATGGCTAGAATTATTTTTGGTGTTTTTCAATTTTTTTTTTCAATTTTTTTTTTTTTTGAATTTTTTTTTTATAACAAAACACATATATATATTAAGCACATCCCCACACTTAAATGTGGCAATGTCCTCAATGGCACAATACTAAGAATATCAACTAATAATAAGAAGGAAAGAAATACTCCCCTATGCCAAAGCATGAAGTGCACCAGTCCTCCACAGTATACAGAATCCATGGGTTGCCTCCCAAGTAGCGCATTTGTTTAACGTCGTTAGCCCGACACCTGTTGACAATTATCCTGGCGAAAAAGCATATAGATGTACATATCTCCTAATTTGAATTAATCTAGTGATGTGAGCACCAATTAGATAACCAAGAAGATACATAAATTGGCATGTGAGACTCATGTGATGCTCACGAAATTTCGGGATGTGAAAATATTTAGCAAAATCCGCATCAAAACATTTATGACTACTTTTCACAAATCCCTCCCAAATCGGGTCTGCAACAGGCATATACATATTTTCACTTTTAACATCATTTAAGTCAAGTTTATCCAAATTCGATTCTATTTCATCTACCACAATTGGAATCACAACATCCTTATCTGTATCTACATCTACCACAACCATGTTATCACCCTCATCAAATAGCGTGCACAAAGAGTCATATAAGAAATCAACTTTATTATTATCAAAAGAGTTTTCAATTGAGTTAATTTCTTGTGAAGTATATGGGTCAATAAGAGTAAGACTTTCAAAATCATCATCATCATCATAAAAAATTATCTTACCATTATTTACCTCGTCTGGTGACTCTTCGGACTCCTTACCACGACACAAAGTTACATCATCAAATTGACTCATAGGTACTTTCTCCGTTTGAGTGCGCATCTCTACGAATTGAGTTACCTGTTGAGCAAGTTGAGCCAATGTGTTTTCCATCAACTTGTTATGAGCTTTCATCTCATTGAGACTTGTATCAACGTCCTCATTTGTCTTTCCTTGTGTTGAGATAAATTTTTCCAAGAGATTCTCCAAGTTGGATTTTTGTGGTGGTTGAGAGAAGTTGAATTGAGGTGGTTGAGGTGGATTGTTTTGGTGGGAAAAATCAGAATAGTTTTCCCAACTAGAATTGTAAGGGTCAAAATAAGGATTGTATTGTGGTATTTGGTCAGATTGATAATGAGCATTGTAATGAAAATTACCATCCCAATATTGTGCTTGGCTTGGGTAGTAAGGGGTGTTATTTTGGCAAGAATTTTTAGTATGTCCCTGTATACCACAAACTTCACAAGTATCAACCAAATATGGAGATCTAGACTCAATTTCATCGATCTTCCAATTCCGAGATAATGTCTGCATTGCCTTAACCAATTCCTCCATGTGTGTAAGCCTCCCTTCTAAGCTTTCTTCTTCTCCCTCTATTCACTTGCTTAATTTCTCATGGTCAAAACCTGAAACACAATTGTCCAAGAAACAAGAAAAACCACAAGCAAAAGATCAAACGGAACAAGAATAATAGCCGAAGCAACACAACTAAAATACTTAGCTAAATCAATTCAAAATTAACTAATCTAACACTGCTTTGTCCCCGGCAACGGCGCCAAAAATTTGACAAGGCTGTCGCGTGCCTATCAAATAATAAAAATCTAACAAATCCTTCTAACTATGCAGTAGGGTAAGTCAGAGTCGTTCCCACAGAGACAAAAGTGCCAATCACCAGTCTTTTTCTGATTTAATTTAGCTAAGCAAGTAACACAATAAATTTTGAGGATTTAATTAAACTAATTTATACTAAGAAGAATTGTGTTTATACTAATCAGATCTAAAAACATCCAGAATTAAGTATCCCCACTAGCATGGTCAATGCAATCGTGAATTTTCCTCCCCAATTAATCGTATAATACTCAACAGGAAAGATGCGCCCTATAAATACCAATAATCCCTCTCGGGTATTAATGGCTTCTCTAAAATACAATCAAGCCTATTCTCATGGTATCATGCAATTCAGAGACATTAATAACAGCACCCTAACTTCCTAACAATCCGTTCTACCTATTCTCATGGAGAAGTTCATGTTCTTATTGGATAAATCACAACCATCTAAATCCAACTCTCGTTGATAAATAGATAATGGTTCAAACAATACACATAATCACGTCTGATCTGCAATTGCTAATTAAAACAACTCAATAAGCAAGAGCAATTAAACAATCAAATTGGGGAATTCACACATCGACCATAACTAGGGTTCAACTCAACCCTAGATTAATAAACTACTCACACATGATTGAATTAACAAAACAAGAATGAATATAAGAACACATAATTATAAGAATAGAGAAAAAGTGTTTACAAAAGTATACGTACCAATGCTTTTGATCTCTAAGATTGGATGATAAAACAATACCCCTAGATGTGTTTATATAGGCACCAGGAGCCTAAAAATTAGCTAACCAAAACTAAGTAGGAAACAGCTAATAAAATATTACAATTGTAATAGAAGTAGGAATAAAAAAATAAATATCCTCCTTGAATTAGATAAGCCTCGTAGACTTCTGGTAATTTCCCTCTTTGTGTTTGATAAGAATTTGTTGTCCAAGATTTGCCGTAATTAGAATTGAAATAGGATTCCAGGAAGTGAAATTCGTCATCTGTCTTTCAGGCCTGTTTCTGGGCTTCTCCAGTTGGAATATTGATATTGGACCACCTTTGACTTGTAGAAAATTCTGTTATCTTCGCGTGGGCTGTAAGATCACCCAATTCTGATGTCTGAAACTCAAGTTATGGCCCAAACAGTGATGTACACGCAAGCTGCCCAATAGTTACGAATTTTCTAGTAATTTAAGTCCAAATAAACTCAATTCCTTCCAAGTTTGGGAATTATTTATTTCCTGCAATAAACTCCAATAAAACTTATTAAATCGACACGATTATTCGCAAAAGCTCATTAAATGTGGGAATAAAATCCTCTAAAATATATGTAAATTATATTCTATCAAACTCCCTCAAAATCCTTAAGAGCTTTTCCTCTTCACTTCCTGACAAGTTAGAGGCAATAATAACAGGTAAAGAAGATGCTTCACCTAAAAATGCATACCTCAAGTGGTCCGGCAGTGGCTTAAGTTCAAGTGTCGGAGCTTCCTCAATAGATGGTTTGAGACGAGCTTGTGATTTTTTTAACTCTTCTAGCCCAAGAGACTCGATTGGCAACTTAAAGCTTTTCCTCCACGGAGTTGCCTTCAACGATTGAAGCTGCTCTATTCCTTCTTCGTCTTCCATAGTAGACTCACCTGTCAAAACTCTTTCCAACGGATCAGACATCAACAACTGACCGACTTCCGTCTTTACTGAAGATTCTACCCAATCCATCTGAAAGCATTCTTCCTCGTCTGAGGGCAGTTTCATTGCCTTAAACACATTGAAGGTGATAATCTGATCTTGAACCCTCATTGTAAGCTCTCCCTTTTGTACATCAATCAAAGTACGGCCGGTCGCTAGAAAAGGCCTTCCCAAGATTATGGGAATCTTCTTGTCTTCTTCAAAATCAAGAATCACAAAATCGTCCGGAAAGATAAGCTTATCAACCTTGACCAAGACATCTTCAACTACACCCCTCGGGTATGTAATAGAACGATCAGCCAACTGCAAAGACATATTGGTAGGTCTCGGTTCCGGCAAACCTAGTTGTAAGAAAACCGACAAGGGCATAAGATTAATGCTGGCACCCAAATCACATAAACATCTGTCGAAAGACAGATTTCCGATGGTGCATGGAATAGTGAAACTCCCTGGATCTTTTAGCTTTGGTGGCAATTTCTGTTGCAGAACGGCACTACACTCTTCTGTCAGTGCTACAGTGTCCAACTCCTCGAGTTTGAGCTTCCTAGAGAGAATTCCCTTCATAAACCTCGCATAGCTGGGCATTTGTTCCAGTGCTTCCGCAAAAGGAATGTTGATTTGAAGTTTCTTAAACACCTCGAGAAACCTGGCAAACTGCCTATCATTTTTTTGCTTCTTCAATCTGCCTGGATATGGAGGTGGTGGAAAGATTTTCGTGTTCTCCGTAGACTTCTTTGCAAGAACTGTCTCGTCCAGATTTTTCGGCTGCACAACTTCACTAACCAACTGCTCAACTGCTGTATCCGATTGCTTTTGTACCTCTTCTTCTTCTTCAACAACTGGCTTCGAATTGCTTGTCACCTTACCGGATCTCAAGGTGACAGCTTTCACATGCTCTTTACCATCTCTCTTTCCTGGGTTAGCCTCAGTGTCACTAGGAAGAGTTCCTGCCGGTCTGTTTAGCAGGGCACTAGCAAGTTGACCGAGCTGATTTTCCATTATCTTTAGAGATGCCCCTTGACTCTTCACTGCCATCCGCAATTCTTCCAGTTCAGCTTTTTCATTAGGATATTGACCACTATTCCCCTGAGATTGCTGTTGGAAACCTGGTGGCTGAAATTGTTGCTTAGGCTGATACTGCTGATACTGCTGCTGAAATCCTTGATTGAATGGCCTAGATGCAGGATGTTGCCCTTGATTTTGCTGATAATGTTGTTGTTGTTGAAAACCGCCCTGATTGTTACTCCAGCTAAAGTTTGGATGATTGCGGTTATTCGGATGATAAGTAGCTGGCACTGGCTGCTGTGGCCTCTGATAATTACTCACGAACTGTGCTGATTCAGAAGAAATCGCACATTGAGTTGTATCATGTGCGCCCGCACACAACTCACATACACTAGCAACCTGCTGTAAGCCGTAATTAGACAACGAATCCACCTTCATAGCCAAGGCTTGCAATTGAGCTGTAATAGCTGTCGCTGCATCCACTTCCAGAACACCTGCTACCTTACCTTGAGACAACCTCTGAGTAGGATTTTGATATTCGTTGGCAGCCATCATCTCAATAAGTTCATAAGCCTCATCATAGCTCTTTGCCCATAGAGCTCCACCAGATGCTGCGTCTAACAAGGGTCTCGACTGAGCACCCAACCCATTATAAAAGCAATTTATCACCATCCAGTCGGGCATCCCATGGTGTGGGCACTTCCTGAGCATCTCCTTATACCTTTCCCATGCCTCACATAGAGATTCTCCAGATTGTTGCGAAAACTGAGTAATGGCATTCCTGATAGCTGCTGTTTTAGCCATAGGGAAGAATTTCGTGAGAAATTTCTGAGCAAGGTCTTCCCATGTTGTAATCGATCCAGCTGGTAGAGAATGTAACCAGCTCTTAGCTTTATCCCTCAGAGAGAATGGGAAAAGCCTCAGCTTCACAGCATCTTCTGACACACCATTTGTTTTGAAGGTATCACAGATTTCAATAAAACTGCGGATGTGCATGTTTGGATCTTCAGTAGGAGCACCTCCAAACTGCACTGAGTTCTGTACCATCTGAATCGTGCCTGGTTTGATCTCAAAAGTATTAGCTGCGATCACCGGCCTGACAATGCTAGATGCAATGTCATTGATCTTAGGCTGAGAGAAGTCTTTCAATGGCTTTGGCTCTGCCATCTCTAAAGTTTCAAGTTCTTCTTCTGTTCGGTCCTCTTCTCGATCTTTGTTTTCCAGCTTTTCTTGGCGAGTTTTCGAACGCGTTCGCATACACGCTCAAGTACCTGAAATTCAAAGAATCAACAAGGAAACAATTAGTAACCAATCCGAGTCAGTGAACTTTAACGACCACTGATGTCAAACACATAAACTATAACAATTCCCCGGCAGCGGCGCCAAAAACTTGTTCGCACAAAATACACGCAAGCGCACGTGGACAACAAGTAATATAAAAGCAAGTAAGATTCGTTCCCACAGAAATTGTATACTTCGGTTTTAGCGTCTAAGCAACAATGTTTGATTATCGTTCAATGCTAAGACAAAAGACAAATTGGGTTTTGATTTTATATTATGCTAATCAAATTTACTAATTACTAAAAGAGAATGATTTAATTTATGAATAGAAACATAGGGTCCTAACTTCATTAAATACGTCCATTAGAGATCATGCCTTTACTCAATTTGTATGGTGGTTACGATAACTAATCGGACAACACGGAGTAAGTATACGCTACCTTTCAGTACACGCACACCAATCTACACAATATCCACAAAAGATAGAAATCATGCAGGCACCAATTAGGTCTAGACTCTATATGTCTATAGAATTTGAAAACCTAAAGGTTGAAGAGCAAGTTATCCATAAGGATTACATAAGATAGTATGAGATGGTTAAAATCACACCACTAATCATGAAATCAATCACGAACATATGCTAGCATGGTAAGTTCTAAATCTAGAGATCCACTGTCGCTTCACTAAAGATTAACAAGATAGATGTTCGCGACGCATCTATTTAATTAAATCACAACCATGCAAGGATATCGCAAATCACCACATGTATATCAATTAGGCATTCACTACTAATTTCAGTAAATAAATTCGTTAGGACCCCATGACGGTGATTAGTTCATAGTCGAACCGTTCATCATCATGGGGTTCGATGAAAATATGCTAATAAACATGACTAGAATGAAGAAAAGAATAATATTAATTAATAAGGGTTTAGAAACAAATCCGAAGAATGCCAAGTTACAAAAGATAGGTAGATCTTGATCCGTTGCTTGTCACGAACAATTGATCGTTCACTCCTTAATATTAACAAAATAAAACCCTCCGTACTGATTACAATGATAACCAGAGTTTTTATAGGCCCTAAAAACCAGATCATACAAGGAAACAACTCAGAATTGCATTAACATTCGAAAAGGGCAAAACTGTAAAATTCTCCAGAATTCAGGCTGAGCGGCCGCCTGAAATCTTGAGCTGTCGCCTGGACAATTCCCCCTGAGCGGCCGCCTGGGAGCTTGAGCGCCCGCCCGGACAACTTCCTGGAATTTCTGATTTTCATGTTAATTGTCGTTCCTTGCTTCGTTTTCCCTCGCTCTTCTGGAAACCTTCTTAAGCAAACACCTTGGGCCTATATCCAACATAACATCTTCAATTACCAACTCCGAACCTGAGATAAAAATCCTGCACATTTCCACTAAAAACTAATCAAAACACGACATACTTGAGGCCAAAACTATCAATTCAAGCCGACATAAGACGTTCTAAGTAGATATAAAATCCACTTATCAGGTTCTCATTAATCTGTCTCAAAATCCAACGATTGTTATTGAGTATACCAAATAAAATGACCAAATTACCAACCAAGCAAATATACCCTATTCCGCTTATAATAGTATAGTATAGATTTGTTTGTCGTCATGGTTCTTGAAATTGTCATCTGTTTAGTTGTTTTTTTTTAATAATTAAAATTTTCATTAAGGTTGGTAACACTTCAAGACAAGACCAAGAAGCCAAATCGAACTAATACAGACCAATAAAAATGTGCCAAAAGAGAGATACAACCAACATAAAACCTAGAAGAAAAACCTACGAAAGGCTACTGAGCAAAACAAAGAACTAGCAAGACAAAAGGTGGAGGCTTCTACAGGTGATACCAACGCTAGATACCACGTCAATTGTTTGAGACCCGGTCTTGAACTGCTTCGATACGAACAATGGGAACATCTGTTGTCGGTGAAAAACCGACCACAAAGCCCTGAGCATCCACGGGGATGGAAGTCACCTGCAACTGAGGGATGGGAGGTCCAACCCCAATGTCCAGTTCCAGTTTCTCCTGCAGGCGCCCGAAGGGTTCAATGAAGTAATACATGGAAGACCAGTTGTTAAGTCCCATTGCAGCTAAGTAGTGAGCTGAGCGGTTAGCTGATTCAGAAATGTATTTGAAGCTGTTCTCCCATTCTGGATTATACCCTAGCAACTTGATGATTTGTTCCACAATCCACAGACAGATTCGATCTCCCCTGCCATCTTGACGCTTGACCTAGAAGAATGGGTTATAGTTGTCTATTTCCAGCATGACCACTTCACAGTTAGTGAGGCGAGCCTGGTTGAGTCCCATGTATATTGCTCAGATTTGAGTAGTTAGTAAAGATAATCCACGAATGGATCCAGTCAGTCCATTTACTAAACGTCCACGGTGGTCTCTTATTACTATGTCCATGCCATTATTATTACCGTTTGTTATGCCCAAATCTTGGCATAAGTCCTAAGCAGGCCTAATAGGATGAAATGTCGGTCCACAACTTATAATGGGCCTAAAGATGAAGATTTGGTCACCAAAGCCCACTATCAAGAGCTGGTCCACTACACTCTAATATTCTTACCAGAGGACAACAACCATGAATCGTGGGTCGCGCTCGCGTGTAATTCCTAGTATGGGATCGTAGTTCTATTTCTCTACAAGGTCCAGTGTGGCCTAGAATATTCTCATTATGAAGGCTCATGACTACGTCTAGTGAGGTCGCATGAGTAGAAATATCTCTAAACTTGGGACCACCTTGCATGACTAAAGCCCAGTGAGGTCGCATGCGAGGCACTCGTAAGCTTCTCCATTATTGGGTCATGAGCAGAATTAATGGATTATTTACATCTGCCTATAAATGTCAAGTGGACTTGGGCCAGGATGCATCTATAAAAATCCTAGCCCGTCTAGGTAACTTCTTCTCCAAGAAATACATGTGGCTTGATTTCCTATAAATAGGGTACGTAGGCTTCTTGTTAGGATTGAGAAACAGTTCATCCCTGAAATATCAACGAACAAGATCAGGCACAAACATTCAAAAATTTCCTTCGTGTTCTTCGCGTTCTTAGCAAAATATCCATATTTTGCTCCATGATTCCAGAAACCTCCATAAATATTGTTATACCAATTTCTCTCTATAACATTTGGCCCTAGAAGGAGGGGCTAGTCATTAATTTGGGAGGAAGATGACTAAGTCGAACAAGAAGAAGAACGATGGTAGTAACGGGGAGACCCCGGGGCCGCATAAGATACTCAAGGACGACCCCCCAAGGAACAATCTCCCCAAGGGCGATCCCCCAAGGAGCGAGCACGAGACTAGGTCCGAGAATATGGAGACACCTGTCACCAATCATGTAGTAGTGAACCACGAAGTCAAGGCCTTCCTTAAGGGTATTGGTGAGCAAGTGACAGCTATGCAGGAGAGGATGACCATATCCTCCTTAAATATTGTTGGACCATGAAATCGTAATGGCCTCATACGCTTTAATAATTTCCAATCCAATAGAGCAACTTCCGAATTCAACAGGAAATGCTTAGTTTCACATACAGTTCACATCCCTATTATTTACTACGATAATAAGGATATGAAGAGTTTATCATAAAGAAATTTCCACATCAAGTGACTGTGTTCGCACAAAAATATTTAGGAATCACAAATAGCTCTGAACAATAGCTATTCGTCATGATACGAATCGATGAAACATAAAATAAAAGTGTTTAAGATGATCAAGGGAGAAAATACTTGCCTGAATATACTGCTGGTAATTTATGCTTTCTTGCTAGGGTTTTCTCACTTCTAGGAATACTGCAGGTAACTCTGCCCGCTAGCTAGGGTTCCTCCCACATCTACATTAAAACATGTTATTTTAAACATCTGGCTAGGTACAAGGTCAAATGCCAATCAAACCTCGGTTTTAGGGTCTACCCGAACGTTGTCTCACTACTGAATAAATATTAAAAACAATTAATAACATGTACGGAGCATTTAGACACGTAATCACATAGCAGATACGACTTACAAACGAAAGAACACTCAAATTATTATTATAATATTTAAAAGTATATTTAAAAGAATTTTAAAATTAATAAAAGAATTTTTAAAGGATTTAAATACCCCCTTTTGAATCAAAAAGGATCATTAATAAACTCTCTGGGTAATTATTAGATCCCCAAAATATTTAATAATGATTTAATCCGGCTTACAAATAAAATTTTAGAAATTTTAAACTGTTTTTCTCACTTCCGGATTATTTTTAGAATTTTAAAACAATTTTATTTCATTTTAAACAAATAAAGAAATAAATATTAAAGGTAAAATAATATTTATAAAACAAATAAATTATTTATTTTTCCAAAATAATTAAATTTGATTATTTTTCATCATATTTAAATAATATTTAATTAATTAAATTAATTGATTATTATTAATTAATCAATCAATTTAAATTAACTAAGATATTAGCTAAATAGATTTAAAATAATCAAATAAAATAAATTTAGAATTAAAAATAATTTATTAAAATTTTAAAACTTTTTTTCGAAATTAAAAATAATTTTTTGAAATTTAAAAATGATTTTTCGAATTTTTAAAAATATTTTTTGAATTTCTGAAAATAAAATTCGAATTTATAAATAATTTTGAAAATAATTTTCCAAAATCACTTTTCAGAATTTGGTTTTCAGATTTTTAAGCTTAAACGAGTACTGTTCATCACCATCTTCACATGAATGCTTCAAGAACACCACCTCCAACAATGGAGGTTTTCCAGATTCCGGACACCGGAAAAAAAATTTCCGGCAACCTCCGGCAATCACCAAAACGTACCATTTGCTACGTTTTAAGTCTCAAAATCACTCCAAATTATCTCCTAAACACAACCATACCATTCGTTCAATCCCAGAATCAACCAAAACGAAATTCCGGCCAAACCGAATCAAAATCCGGTGACCTCAAAATCAAAACCGACGAACTCGAAATCGGACACCAAATCACACGTTATATATATATCAAATCGAAGCCTAGCAGTTCAATAACTCATATCAATCATCAAAATCATCAACCAATCATCAAGAAATGCGGAAAAAAGAAAATTATACTCACCCCCCACAAAATCCGATTTTCTTAAATCGGGCATGTAAAATCAAATAAAAATCATGATTAAACTCCTGAGATCATAAGAAATCTATAAACACTAACCATATCAACAACAAATCATTGTATGATTCACAATAAATTCATAAAGTTTCGAATTTAAAAACAAAATCACAAATTACGATTCAAGCTAACACACATATCAAAACATATATAAACGTGTAGTAGAGATCAAGAGCTTCAGTTTGGTTACTCACATGATCGATCTGGATCCCGGAATCACTGTCAAAAAGTGGTTTGATTCTGAAGAACACCAAGAACACAATTTCCAGAAAATAAAATCAAAAATCTGATTTTTGATTAATTTTGATAATTAATAATAAAATTCTGCTATTTATACTACTCTGAAAATTAATACCCCAAAAATATTTTTAGCCCCTAATTAAAATTATTAAGCCTTAAAAATAATTTTTATGGGATAAAAATGTAAAATTTTTATTTTTAAACAAATATAATATATATGTCAAAATTTCCCAAAAATTATGAATATTACAAAAATTACAACAAAATTCATTTTTATATATCCTACCATTTTATAAAAATAATTTTATCAAAAACAAGGCCTCAGATTCAGTATAAGGGCTGGATCCGGAAATTAAAATGCGAAATAATTGTATTCTAAAAATATAAAAATTACAGAAAAATATAATAAAATAATCTATGCCACACAGAAGTCACATAACACGTATGGGATAATTTTCCTATTTAATAAAAATCATAATGTGTTTAAATGCATTAAAATTAAACCAAAACACAATAAAATCAACTAAAAACATATTTTAACATAATAAATTACACGAAATTTTCCCTGTCGTTACACCCAGCAGTGGTTCTTAAAGCTCAGGGCTCTCATCACCATAGACTCTTGGGAGAAACTTGTGGGCATCTTCATTAAGCAATTCCAGTCCTTAATACTCTACGCACCTCTCGTGTCCACACTAGCCAACATAAAGCAAAAGGAAGGAGAGACCCTACAAGATTATTTCAAGAGGTTTAATGCTGAGGTCCCTCGGGTGCATGGTGCAACGAGGCTATCAAAAATTTTCTTATTGCTGGATTAAGAGAAGGGACGAAGCTGTTAACTCGAATAACTTGTAGAAGGGGATTTGAATATAAGTTATATAATCGTGTCTGATTTTTGCTTGATTAGATGAACATGAACAAACGAATGAATCAAACTTTGTTTGTATTAAATAAATCATATACAAACTCTACCAAAGGTGTACAATACCTTTAGCATCTTCTGACAATACAAATCTCTCTCTCTGTTTGTTTCGAACTCTCGAATACAAACCTTATACAGAGCTTCACACTTTTTCCGAACTCTTTTTACAATGATATAGAGAGAGTATTTATAATGCTACCTATCAACTAATAACAGAAAGTAATGATCTATACATGACAATGTTCTGCCGTTCAGTTGATAGTTTCCATCAATGGAAAATTCTTTCCTTCATGATATCTTCTTGCTTGTTCTTCAAAACAACGATCCTGTTTTATAGCACTTGCCAATTTCTGTAGCATCCATAATGACATCATCAGTAACACGACTGATATCAGGATTCCACCTTGCATCAGGATTCGACATCCATCAGTATTTGACTTGGCGTATCAGGATTTGATCTCAGTTCTTGACATGTAGTCCTTGATGCACTGCTGTTCCTGACTAAACTCTACAGATTACTGTCTAACGCATATATCCTATAAAAAGTGCTAAATCCTTTATAAGATCAGGATTTACAAGAAGCATAAGCAAAATTCTATTCTTAACATCAAAACTTATGAGTTATTCCTAATAATCTCCCCCTATTTATTCTTTAGAATCTGAAGCATAAATCTAAGTTGTAGATGTCAAAACATATGACAATTCAACTAGAATAGAATTTATGAATTTAGGATCATGAAGTTAAGTACCTCCTTCTTCTTCAGATGTAGACATAGTACTTAGAAGAAAGAATTCAACTATTTGATGCTTCCACTTCCTTGTTGAGAGTCTCCTCTGTCACTCTTAGTTCTTCCTTTATCACCAATATGTTCATCTCCCCCAGTCTGTTGCCTCTGAATTGTTTTTATCTCCCCCTTTTTGACATCAGCAACATTAATTTTGAGAGATTCAGTAACAGAAGAAATAAGATTCATCAGAACTGCTTGATTTTCCATAATAGTGACTTGGTTATCTTCAAGTGTTTGAAGTCTCGATTGAATAGTAATTTGAGATTTCTGAATATCATGTAGAATTCCAGAATTAACTTCAAAGTTGGAAGTGCTTGTTGTATCTTCAGACTCAGATGCATAAGTAACCTTATCTTCAATCCTTGTAGAAGAAGTTGTCTATGTAGCATGCTCTACTGGAGTAGAATGATATTCAAGTAATAATACTTTAGTAGAAGTACACACATCTTCACTTTTCTGCTCTGAAGCTGAAACATGATCATCCAGTCCTTCACAAGTATTCTGTGTACTAACATCTACAAATCTTGACTCCTCCTTAGATTGATCAAATACTGTTGATGTCTCAATTCTAGCTGATATTGGAAGTACATACAAAGGAATACTAGGATCATTAGGAATATCTTCTGGTACATGTGGAGTAAGAGATTGTCTTAGCTTTTCATCTCTTCTGTTGATGATTCCTGCAAGCCTCTCTTTCTGTTTCTGAGCTTTAACTTCTGGCTTTGCATTGTGCTTTTCTAAGTCATTCTTCTCATACATCTTGATAAAGGAATAAGTACCAGCATCCATACTAAGATTTTCAGACCAAGATTGAGGAAAAACCTGATCCCAGAAATCAAACAATGGTGGTTTCCTAACCTTCTCTCCCTCATTATGGAGTTGATCATCCATACCCTCATTCTCACTTTGACTATCTAAAGTCAACACTCTTTCTACCTCTCCTCAGGAGCCAGCCTCTGTGTGTGTGGATCTATGTCCATCTTTTCAAGTGTATCACTCAAATTTGGATAAGTGCTCTCATGACCTACAGAAAAATAGGGGTTAGAAGAAGTTTTTATATCTGAACTCACATGGAGAGAGGGTTCCTCATATGGCATGGGGCTTGAGGTTTTCTCCAAGGTGTGAGCTGCTATGGTCTCTGAACACTTTCAAACATCTACTTTCTTTCCAGAGACTACAGGCTCCAGTATACCACTTTCAGGATCTACACGAAACTTTAATGCCTTCATTAGACACTACAGTTTGTGTGTTACCATCTTTAAGTGTTGTTTGCTGAGACACACCCTCAAGGTGGATAGACTCTGAAAGAACAATATTGGTTTGATCTTCAGGAAAATCAATCAAAGTCATTCCTCCCATATCATAGGGTTTCTCACTTGCAATTTCAGTCATCACAGAAGACCTTCCAGCATCATCAATCACAGTTCCTGAGTCATCCAACCTCTGACTAGATGGTTCTTGTGTTGCAGTGCCTGTGATCTGATCTATCCTACTATTCACCACTGGTGCAATAATATCTTTTGTTGACTGCTTTCCTCTATCAACTACCTCCTCTTGATCACCTTGAGCTGAAGCATCTTCAACAATGACATCCTTGTCAAATAAATATGCATGAATTGATTGAAGTGCAACATGCTTAGGAAGTCCAAATTTCTTGTGCAATTTCTTTCTAACTGATACATAGAAGTACGTCTTCATTAAATCATGTCTTTGATGTAACATTCCATATTCTTCAGGAAATGAAAGTTTGGGAACTCTTTCAATCAGAAAATCTAGAACAGGCCTGGAAAGCTTCACTTTTATAGAAATAAGTTCCATAGCCAGTCTGTATGTCAATGTAGTTTCCCATGAAGAATCAAGATCCAGATCTCCGTTGTCAGATACTGACGTAGATATAGCCTTATTTGTAGAGACCTGCATAATGTTAGTTGGACTAGACACTGTGTGTGTAGGTGACAAATGAATCTTTCTCCTTGTTCTCCTAGTATAGTGAGCAACAGATTTATCTTGAGAAGACTCAAGAGGTGTAGACACAGAAGTGATCTTGGGATGAGATCCTTCTTCAATAGACACAGTCTTTTGAGCGACAGTATCTAGTAACTGTTTTCCCTTTTTAAGAACTACAACCTTTTGGGAGACTGCAGCCTGACTGTGACTATGTGTTCTATCTCTTTGTCCTAGCTTAGAAAGTGGAATTGCAACCTTCAATTCTGCTCTCTCAGCAAGAGATATATTATCATCATCTTCACTAGAACTACTACTATAAACAACAAATTTCCTCTTCTTTACAACTGATGTCTTTTGAGAAACACCAGAGGTTGGCTTCTTTGAAAAAATAGGCCGAGGATCAAAATTTGGTTCTAGAATTGTTTCAGTGACTATAATGTTTTTGGCTACTTGGGTAGACACAGGGGGATTCTCCTCCAATTGAGATTCCCGAGTCATTTCACCACCAAAGAAAGAAGAATTATAGATAGTAGGAAAATGAGTTCTTAGAAGTACCTGAACATGATTTGGATAGTGTAATGCAGGTATTCCATCTAGATTCTTTTCACTGTCCTTCTTTGTAATGTCAGAGAAAATCTCTTTTGCTGTACATAAGAAGAAACACAATATTCTCTACCAAATCTAGCTTCAACATCAGGAATGAAATGGTTAATAAATAGTTGCATGAATCTGTGATTATAAACCATATTCCTGTCATGATCTCTTGACCCAAGTTTAATACACATCTGACTTAAGATAATGTGACCAAAATTAATTACTCTGTTATAAAGGAAGCCTGCAATGTAAGATGTAACAGAAGTAATTTGTCGAAAAGAACTACATTTACCAGTAAAACATTTAGCAAGTTGGTCAAAGAAGAAAGACCATTCTTTCTTAAGAAAGGATCTATTTAACTGGATCATGTTATCTATAGGTCCATTATACCCTAACTCAGATAACATAGTTCTAACATCATCATCAGATGGTACATTCTCAAAATTCGTACTAACAGGTAAGTGAAGTACTGAATAAACAACAGATTCAGTAATATCAAATGAGTCTTGTCCTAAGTGTAGAACAATCTTACCTGATTGATTCTGAGTAGAATAAATTACCTCAGCATTCTCCCAAGATTGTGAAACAACTACTTGATTAATTTGTGGAGATGCTGTCAAGGCATAACTTAATGGTCCTTTTGCCATAAAGTCCATAATTGGGTGAAAATCAGTTGACACCCCTTCCTTGTTGGTGATAGCTGCAACATGATTGTTCATCATAAAATCAAAGTCACCAAACTTGAAAGCTACTGATTTGGGTAGTCTTCTTTGAGTTGCCATTTTGATCTGAAAAGAACTTAAGAAAGCTTTGAAATTGATTAGTGATTTTGAAAACTCAAGAGTGTTTTTTGCTTTAGAAAATGAAATTAGAGAAAGCAATTACACGATTAGAGTTTCAAAATAATTATATTTCAAAAATCCTTCAGACCCATTATCCCACGTTGACACGTAGGTTGACATGTGTCAGTCCCTGAAAAATGCAGTTATCCACGATTTTATTTTGGAAAATAAAATCCAAAATTGATTTCAAGTAAATAAATCAAGGTAAAATCAAGATAAAAGTTAATACTGATCAGCTTCCTCTCCTGATGTGATCTTCTCACCAAGATAATCACAAGATTCAATGTGATTTCTGAATAGAAAGAATTACTAATCCTGATGTGAACACACTTGTATTCCTGATCAATATCATCCTTATTCCAGAGACTAAATGGAGTTTCCACGTGGCATTTTCTTTTACCTGTAAAAGAAATAAATAAAATCTAAACAAAATCAACTGGTTAGATACGTTCAACATTTCTTGAAAATATAAGAAATACAGTCACACATAATTATGACTGACTGCATTGATATCCCCCAAACGATTGTTCAGCTTCCCACGTCTTTCTATAAAAGAAACTAACGCCTTATGCCATACTCCAAAACCTTTTCATTCTTTTCTCTTTACACCATGGCTTTCAACCCAAATCTTCATATGAACCCTAGCTTTTGGTTCATTACTACTGAGAAGTTCTTTACTCTTGATGATCAGGAGCAAGTAAACTATCTCTTAGAAGAGATGACTTTTCTCATCGAGTTAGATATGGTTGGTCTTAACCAAGATGATTTCCAAGAATCTTCTCTAAAACATCTACCAATCGGACAAAATCCTCCTCTAATCTCTTCACACCTTGAGGATGAAGAATTTGGCGAAGAGTCTGAGGTTGATCTTGATGGAGATGCTATTCATTTTCTTCAATAAGCATGAAGATGAGTCAGCTGCTCTTATTCAAGTCATCCTGAGATGAGGTCTAGAAGCAGATGAGGCATTTAAAATCCCTAACACGGATCTTGAGATGCTCCTTGTCCTGTCTCTTAGACAAATGAAAGAAGCAGGATTCAAAAGCCCCAACTTTAGACAATAATAGGATTATCAGTAGTAGTTAGACAAAAAGAAGAATTGTATTTCATTTCCATGTATGTAATGCTTTTGATTAATGAAAATGCAAGTTTTCTTATTATCTACTTGTCTATTGTTTTTTATTGACTGATATGAATAATGACATAAATTATCAGTATGCATGTGGTAAAACTTGCTAACATAGACTTAACAAAACTCAGAATTGAACCACTGTATAGAATGATCTTCAGGATTTAAAATAGTAAGACACACAAATTTCACAATCCTGATGTCAATACTGATGATGTCAGCATCCTGATAGCAATCCTGATCCTGATGATTATTAATAAGTCAAACATATTGTAATTTATCAAAGTAAAATGTTACAGCTTAAGCATTTAACTCTTAAGTATAGATCCTGACAAAGATATCAAGTCTATCAGCTGAAACAACATACCTTGCTACTTGTGCAGATGTTAAAGATCTAAAAGTTTAACATTCCTAACTCACTAACCAATCTAATGAATGTAGTCTCATCAAGTGGTTTAGTTAGAATATCTGCAAGCTATTTGTCAGTAGAAACAAAATGAAGTTCCACAGTACCATTTTCAATATGTTCTCCAATAAAATGATACCTGACATCAATGTGCTTAGTCCTTGAGTGTTGAACTGGATTTTCTGCAATTTTGATAGCACTAGTATTATCACAAAACATAGGAATATTACTAAGTATCATACCATAATCCATCAACTGATTTCTTATCCAAAGGAGTTGAGCACAACAACTGCCTGCTGCAATGTATTTAGCTTCTGCAGTTGAGGTTGAAACTGATTGTTGCTTCTTGCTTGCCCAAGAAATCAATCTGTTTCCCAAGAATTGACAAGTACCTGTAGTGCTTTTCCTGTCTATTTTACACCCTGCATAATCAGAGTCTGAATGGCCAATTAGGGAGAAATCAGATTCTCTTGGATACCACAAACCAAGATTTGGAGTTCCCTTGAGATATCTAAAAATTCTCTTCGCAGCAATTAAATGAGATTCCTTAGGATCACTTTGGAATCTAGCACATAAACAAGTAGAGAACATTATATCTGGTCTACTTGCAGTTAAATATAACAGTGAACCTATCATGCCTCTATAGCTAGTGTTATCAACACTCTTTCCCTTAGAATCAGAGTCTAGCTTAGTGGCTGTTGCCATGGGTGTCTTTGCAATTGCACAATCTTGAAAGTCAAACCTTTATAAAAGATCTTTGATATACTTTGACTGATTAATGAAAATACCAGTCTCAGTCTGTTTGACCTGCAAGCCTAAAAAGTAATTTAGTTCACCCATCATGCTCATTTGATACTTAGACTGCATAAGCTTGCTAAACTTAGCACATAACTTTTCATTAGTAGAACCAAATATAATATCATCAACATAAACTTGAACTAAAAGCAAATCAACTTTTATCTTTCTAAAGAATAAAGTTTTGTCAATTTTACCTCTTGTGAAGCCATTTTCAAGAAGAAATTTTGACAAAGTTTCATACCATGCTCTTGGTGCCTGCTTTAGTCCATAGAGTGCCTTGTCAAGTTTGTAGACATGATTTGGAAACTTTGGATCAACAAAACCAGGTGGTTGCTCCACATACACTTCCTCATCAAGCTTGCCATTTAGAAAAGCACTCTTTACATCCATCTGGTATACCTTGAATTTTGAATGAGCTGCAAATGCAAGAAACATTCTGATTGCTTCCAATCTTGCTACAGGTGCAAAGGTTTCATCATAATCAATTCCTTTTTCCTGAGAATAACCCTTGGCCACCAGTCTTGCTTTATTTCTTACAATCATACCAGATTCATTTAGCTTGTTTCTGAAAACCCATTTAGCACCAACAACAGATGTATCTTTAGGTCTTGGTACCAGTTTCCAAACTTTGTTCCTCTCAAACTCATTCAATTCTTCCTGCATTGCTATTACCCAATCAGGATCCTGTAAGGCTTCTTCAACCTTCTTAGGTTCATTCTTTGAGAGAAAACAACTATACAAGCATTCAATTTAAATTGATCTTCTAGTTCGAACACCAATATTTGGATCACCAATTATCAAATCGTCAGTATTATCCCTTGTCCATTTTCTAACAGGTGGTAGATTGCTCCTGCTAGACTCTCCCCCTAAGTTAGTGGTATCTCTTGTAGAAGAACTTTCTCTGCCTTCAAAAGCTCCCCCTTGATCAGTAGAATCAGTGGATTCAATAATACTGCTAGTTTCTGATCTTCTTTCATTAGACTCTAAAGGATCAGTTCCTGATGAAGTAGACTCTAAAAGACTAGTCTGATCCTGACCAGTACTGTGTTCTCCTTGATTGAATTGCTCCCCCTCAACAGTAGCATTCCTTTGAGAAGCAATAGAGATCTCCTATGGAGAACCTTCATCATCACTGGAGAGAATCTCTGAATACTTAAGATTTTCAAATTCGAGATTGTCATGGCTTTCAGCAGTTTGCAAAATTCTAAACTTCTTATCATCAAATGCAACATGAATTGATTCCATAACAATGTGAGTTCTGAGATTGTATACTTTGAAGGCCTTTGATGCTGAATATCCTAGAAAGATTCCTTCATCCGATTTGGCTTCAAATTTTCCAAGTTGTTCTGGATGAACTTTCAGGACATAGCATTTGCATCCAAAGATGTGAAAGTATTTCACACTTGGCTTCTTTCCTTTGATCATCTCATAGGGAGTCTTTCCATGGCCATTTACCAAGGTACAATTTTGAGTGAAACATGTAGTGTTAATAGCTTCTGCCCAAAAATAGGTTGGAAGCTTTGCATCTACAAGCATGGTTCTTGCTGCCTCTATGAGAGTTCTGTTCTTTCTTTCTACTACACCTTTCTGCTGAGGTGTTCCAGGTGAAGAAAACTATTGAGTAATTCCATTGTCTGCACAATACTCCTCCATTGTAGAATTCTTAAATTCTGTACCGTTGTCACTTCTGAGCACTTTGACCTTGTACTCAGAGCTATTTTAATATTCTTGACAAGTTCAATGATTTGCTAAGAAGTTTCATCCTTTTTGTGTAGAAAGAATACCCACGTGAACCTTGTGTAATCATCCACTATAACTAGAGCATATCTTTTCTTGCTGATAGACATAATGTTTACTGGACCAAACAAATCAAGATGCAGCATTTGAAATGGTTCAGTAATTGAATTTTTTGTCTTGCTCTTGAAAGTGGTTCTTCTTTGTTTTCCAAGCTGACAAGCATCACAAAGTCCATCTTGCACATAATTTGCCCGAAGTAGGCCTCTCACCAGATGGTGCTTAACAAGTTGATTAAGCTTCTTGAAATTGAGATGTGAGAGCTTCTTGTGCCAGTTCCAGCTTTCATCATTTGATGCCTTGCTGTAAAGACATCTGACATTTCCTTTAGATGTGTCACTCAAGCTGGCTTCATATATGTTACCATGTCTCTGACCAGTCAGATTAATGTCTCCATTCTTCATATTCAAGATTTTGCATCCTTCACTGTCAAAGATTGATTGGTAACCCTTATCACCCAGTTGACTTATGCTTAAAAGAGTGTGTTTCAAGCCTTCAACCAGTGCTACGTTTTCTATGATGACATTCCCCAAAATAATTGAGCCATATCCCAGAGTTTCTCCTTTGTTGCCATCTCCAAAGGATATTACTGGGCCAGCTTTCCTTTCAAACTTTGTAAGCAGGGACTTCTTTCCAGTCATATGTCCAGAGCATCCACTGTCCAAGATAATTGAATGCTTCTTTCCAGTGCCCTGCAAACAAAAAGTAACTAGTTAGAATTTTTTAGGACCCAACTTTGATTGGATCCTTTCTTACTAACTTTTGAACCAACAGGCTTTGAAGATTTTGCTTTTGATTTACCTGTTGTAGAGTCAACCTTAGACTCTGATTTCACAAACTGTTTGTGACTAGGAGTTTCAGTTTTCAGAGAATAATAGTCATAATATAGTTCATGATATTCTCTACACATATAAATGGAATGAAGTAAACTACCACAATGATAACAGGGTTCTTGTGGCTGGTATTGAATTCTCTGAGTCTTGGGGAATCTGGACTCAGTTTTCCAAGAAGGTTTTTGATTGCAATCTAGGGCCAAATGATTATGATTTCCACATTTATAGCATTTCTTCCAAGGTGCATCAGGTACATTCTTGTAATTATTTTCTTTGTTAATACCTTCTTTTCCATTCCTATTTCTTCTGATCTTGCTAGACTCTGAAATACCTTCTAGTCTCTGTTTCAACTGAGACTTAGGCAGAAAGCCTATGTTGACATTCTTAGGTTTTTCTAACACTCTCTCATCTGAATTGCTATTGTTAATTCTTTTGTGCACAACTGGGGTACCTTTAGAATCAACAAATTTAACATGTTTAGGTTCAGAAACTATCTTCTTACCTTCATATTTAGATATGCTAGTTTCTTCTTTCCTATCATCCGAGACAATAGCTACAGAATTTTCACTTTTATTCTTTCCAAAATCTAAGCCATAGACTTTACCAAGAATTTGATTGTCAATGATTTCTTGAGTCTTTTTACCAGAAGTGATAATGGTTTTCATCATATCTCTCTCTTCCTCTAGTTCTTCTCTGACATAGTCATAAGCCTCAAGGATAACACCATAATCATGCTTAGCTTTATCAGAACTTAACCTATATTCTTCCATTTGAATTAACTCAGATTCAAGAAAATTATTTCTACTAACTAATTCATCATTCTTTGCCTTAAGTTCATCTTTTTCACTAGCAAGAATTTTGAAATTAGTCATAAGATTCTTAAACTCAACATGAATAGATCTAATATCATCAGAATCTAAGCTATCAAATGAATCAAGAGAGTGAAGTGATACCTTAACAGAAGATGAAGAAGTTTTCTTTGGAGATCCATGCTTGTCTGAAGCACTTGCCATCAATGCAGTGTTGTCATAATCCAATTCATCTTCAGAATCACTGGAGTCTGCCCAATCCTTCTGTGTGATCATGAGTGCATTACCCTTCCCTAAATTCCTAGGCTTCTTGCACTCACTAGCAAAGTGTCCAAGCTCACTGCAGTTAAAGCACTTGATCTTGGCCTTATCAAGCTTGATAAGTGTACTCTTGCCTTTGTCACTCTTCTTCTCCTCTTTCTTCTGAAAAAATCCTTTGCTAAATCTTCTCCTGTTGAATCTTCCTTTCTTGAAAGCTTTAGCAAACATAGCAAAGAGTTCTTGCATCACTGATTCAGAATCATTATCTTCAGAGTCTATATCTGCAGTCTCTGACTCAGAACTTTCTTTGCTCTTCTTCTTCCTCAAGTCTCTTTTAGTAGATTCAGACTTTTCTTCTGGAAGCTTCTTTGATTCAGATTGAGCAGTGAGTGCAACAGTTTTCAATTTTCCTTCACTCCTACTCTTTTTCTGCTGCCTTTCAAGTTCATAAGCTCTCAATTTTCCATAAACTGCTTCTATTGATATTTCATCCAGATCATTAGCTTCCTCAATTGAAGATATCTTCTCATTGTACAAATCAGGAAGAGCTTTCATAAAGTTAGTATTCATATCTTCCAAGTCATAATATTTACCATGCATGGCCATCTCATTGATGAGTTTAGTAAACCTATCAAAGGTGTCAGTAAGTGACTCACTAGACTTGGATTCAAAGTACTCATATTGTTGTATGAGAAGTGTCCTCATATTCTTCCTAACAGGTTTTGTTCATTCACAGTGAACCTTCAAATTGTCCCAAATCTCCTTAGCAGTCTTACAAGAAAGAACATAGTTAGTGAGAACAGAATCAAGACTATTGAAAAGTATATTCCTCACTTTAGCATCCTTAAGAACATTCTCCTTTTCCTTATCTGTCCATTTAGATTTAGGCTTCTCTGCTGTATGTTCCGGAACAACTTTTCCTTCGACAGTTGCTTGAGGAACAAGCCTTGTTGGAACAAAAGGCCCATCTCTGATTCTGTCAAGATAATCAGGATCTGTTGCTTCTAGGTGATGCAACATCTTCACTTCCCATAGAGTATATTCGTTTCTCTTGAGCATAGGGATCTTAGTATTACCATCCTTGTAACCAGACATGATTGCAGATCTTTATGATTATTCAAAATCAACCTGCTCTGATACCAGTTGTTAACTCGAATAACTTGTAAAGGGGGGGTTGAATACAAGTTATATAATCGTGTCTGATTTTTGCTTGATTAGATGAACAAGAACAAACGAATGAATCAAACTTTGTTTGTATTAAATAAATCAAATACAAACTCTACCAAAGGTGCACAATACCTTTAGCAGCTTCTGACAATACAAATCTCTCTCTCTGTTTGTTTCGAACTCTTGAATACAAACCTTATACAGAGCTTCACACTTTTTCTGAACTCTTTTTACAATGATATAGAGAGAGTATTTATAATGCTACCTATCAACTAATAACAGAAAGTAATGATCTATACATGACAATGTTCTGCCGTCCAGTTGATAGTTTCCATCAATAGAAAATTCTTTCCTTCATGATATCTTCTTGCTTGTTCTTCAAAACAACGATCCTATTTTATAGCACTTGTCAGTTTTTGTAGCATCCATAATGACATCATCAGTAACACGACTGATATCAGGATTCCACCTTGCATCAGGATTCGACATCCATCAGTATTTGACTTGGCGTATCAGGATTTGATCTCAGTTCCTGACATGTAGTCCTTGATGCACTGTTGTTCCTGACTGAACTCTACAGATTACTGTCTAACACATATATCCTATAAAAAGTGCTAAATCCTTTATAAGATCAGGATTTACAAGAAGCATAAGCAAAATTCTATTCTCAAAATCACAACTTATGAATTATTCCTAACAGAAACTTTGGAAGAAGTTGCAAGCATCTACACCTAGCAACCTTGCTGAACTTTACAGAGAGGTTGAGCCCTTCAAACAGGTTGAGAAGTCGATGGAGGAGCTTAGGAAGGTAAATAAAGGTAGTAGCAGTGGAAGCAAGGGCAAAGGAGTGAAGAGGAAGGACTCTTAAATCCCTAGGCGAAGAAAGAATCGCAGTCTGAGCCCAAAAAGAAGAGATCGTGTTTCTCATAGGTGATCCCCACCTCGGGTTCGCCCTGCAAGAAATGAAGACAAGTTCACCCCTCTACCAGCCTCTATTGATCATATCTATGTTATTCATGCCAATAAGGGGATGTTCAAGAAACCTATACCCAATGGGTAGTAAGGGACCTGGGAAACTCAGAAATAATGTGACTTCCATGATCAAATGGGGCATGATATCGTGGACTGCTGGCAGCTCAAGGAGCAAATTGATCATTTAATTCGAGAAGAGAAATTGACTGAGTGGGCAGTTTGGGAGGTGAAGAAGCATAATGTCAAGTCAGGCGCCAAGTCAGCCTCGGGTATAATGAGGTGCCACCTATTGGGCAAAAAGAGGAGCCTCGGAAATAGAGAGAAGATCGTGCTGGTAGTATACATGAATCATTGGAGGACCCCGTATTGGGGGGGATAGTTACAAGGCCAGAGAGAGGTATGCTCGCGAGGCCAGAGAGCGACCCCTCACCAATATGCATCATCTATAGGAGAGGCCTCCAAAACTTTTTAAGGGGGAAGACACCAACATCATGTTTACTGAGGAGGATGCGAAATGGGTTCATCATCTCCACTCCGATGCACTAGTGGTTCGATTTCGTATTGGGTCCCAGAATATTTATAGGGTCCTGGTAGACAATGGGAGCGCAATGAATGTTCTGATGTATGAAGTCTACAAGAAGATAGGGTACGTGGACAAGGACCTTATTCCCACTGTGGGGCATCTCTGTGGGTTCACTAGAGACTCAATCAGTGTGAAAGGCCTCATCAGGCTCCCCATCACCTTAGGGGACGAGCCCTGTATCATCGCGTAGGTCGCTGACTTTATTGTAGTTGACCAACCATTAGCCTATAATGCTATTATGGGGAGGCCAATTATTAAGGAAATGCGGGTGGTTACCTCTATCTACCACCTCTCAATGAAGTTTCCCACCCCGCA
Organism: Saposhnikovia divaricata; assembly: GCA_036435485.1. Taxonomy (NCBI): domain Eukaryota; kingdom Viridiplantae; phylum Streptophyta; class Magnoliopsida; order Apiales; family Apiaceae; genus Saposhnikovia; species Saposhnikovia divaricata. The sequence goes on along the minus strand of CM071595.1, from coordinate 57,427,696 downwards.
AGGTGTTGGATGTGTTAGAGGAATTCAACATGACTCCCGTGAATGCTATAACAAGGCTCTAAAGTCAGCAAAGAGGGGGAATAGACCCATGCCAGACATGATGGAATGCGAGGAGGATGACAGGGCTCGCAAGTCGATTTTGCGACCTTCAACAGACTGTAATATTATATCTATTGAGGAGCTCCCTGATGATTATTTTGATAACTTGGGCATTCAAGTGGAACCAGTACCAGGGGCCATTATGATGGAGGCCTCGTAACCAGTTTTTTTCCTTCAGGAAAGGATCGTTGAAGAAACCAGTGATGATGAAGAGAGCCCAAAACAGGCCGCTGTGCGAGCCCGAAAGGGGAAGTGGGTTCGCAAGGAGACCTCAACACTGATGGATCTACCAAATGGAATCACTCACGAGACTACAGTTGTAACTGAGTATGGTCATGTTGGTATGACCCCGACCCCAGGAATCGTGTCTGCACCACCTCAAAATGGGGTCACAAGTAAGGATGAAAAAGAGTCCAGCAGGGCTCGCGATTTCGATCTCAGCCTAGATCCTCGCATCCCAGAGCATTTATAGCGAGCTGGAGCTGCAGAAGATATTATCTCTATTCTTGTTGATGCCAAGGATCCCTCAAAGGTTCTGAAGGTCGGGTCACAGCTTAACCCCGATCTCCGTGAGAGGCTCAATAAATTTCTGATGGCCAACCTAAATTTGTTCGCTTGGTCCCACGAGGCTTAACCTTGATCCCAAAAAAGGGATAAGGCAGAAGAAGAGGCCCATCAGTGGAGAATCGGCCGAAGCCCTCAAGGAAGAAGTTGACAGACTCCTCGAGGTCGGGTTAGTTAGGGAATCATTCTACCCTGATTTGCTCGCGAACCCAGTCCTAGTGAAGAAGCCAAATGGAAAATAGAGAACTTTTATGGACTTTACTGATCTCAATGAGCACTACCCCAAGGATAGTTTCCCTTTGCCAAGAATTGATCAGTTAGTGGATGCAACAGTGGGGCATGCATTTCTCTACTTTATGGATGCTTACTCTTGGTACAATCAGATACCCATGTATGGTCTTGATCAAGAACACACTTCATTCATCACGGATAGAGGACTCTATTGTTACATAGGTGTGACACCCCAAGACCCGGGGTCAGGGATCTAGGGTAGTCACGATCCATTTACTCCTTGTTGTATATGTATTACTCACAATTTACAATCCACATTCTCATGACCCCATATTATAAACACTCTCACACGTGTTAGAGTCTCAGAAACGATACACTTACAATATAAATCCTCAAAATATACATTTATTACAAACCTAAATGTTTTACCGAATACAGCCTTACAAAGGTCATATCTATGGATAAGGCGGACTAACAAAAGTTATGGACTGAAACACTGGTTCTCACTACCTCAGGTATCACTACCACAAACTTCTCACGTAAATGCCTTGCATTTCCAACTCGCTTGCAGGGTGTGTGCAATATCCTTGGCATCTTGCTTAACTGCTATATAATATAATGAAACAAAGCAAGAGTGAGCGATAGCTTAGCAATATAATGAAAGTACGTCATAAATCTGCCTTTGATAAAAATCTCAGTATAAAACTATATCAGACAATTATTGTCAAAATATCTCATCTCTAAAATCATTTTCTTTACCGAAAAATAATTAAACTCATTATTATCTCAATAATCCAATAAATCGAATTTGTATCCTTATCGGAAAATATTCGAAAGCGGTATTATCATAGTACTTCAAATATCAGATAGCATCTTTATTCAAAAGAATATATGAAACTCACACTCGCCATAGCAATTTATAAACAATAAGCATCCTCTTTTAAAACACACGAATATTCACCTTTATCGGGATTTGATAGAAATTTGGATGCAAAACTTTTTCTGGAAAGTAACAATCAGCAGTTCTAGATACTGTCAGATGAAATGAACTTTACTCCGTATATCGGAGAATCTCAATTGAACTATGTATTGGGAGTATAAGAGTACCCCTTGCTCGATGATCAGTCGATATGCATGGGGCTCTCTTGATCAAATATTTCTACATGTAGAGGACAATCCTGGCATCCTAGTTTGCCCTGACCGTATATGGGTCGTGGATGGACGATGCGCTACTTTCGTCACTTACACCGCTCTCCCAGTTCTTTACATTGAATCTGCTGACCTGGGATTGAAACACATTCAAGTCCCTCGGGTGACAACCCGTTCACAGATCTTACTCGCAACCCTTGGTTTCTTCCGGAACGATTGGAAGTTAAGCACATGTTGGCTTTTAGCCAGAAAATCACTTTGAGCGACGTATAGTCCTCAAGAAAAAAAATTGAGACTGAATCTTTATACTCTTTTGATGATATGGGAACTCCAAATCGTAGGGCTAGAATCCCATAATACATTTATGTTATCAACGAAGGGAGAAAACATTTATCAGCTCCCTAAAACCTGAGATTCCCAATTTTTGATAAGTCTAAAAACATGCGGGTACTCTATACAGAGTTATCTTATTTTTGATAAAATATTTGGGAATCCTTATAATTTTTGAAAACATTTTTGAAGATCAGAAAATATTTAAAACAATTTTTAAAGACCTAAAATGATTTTTAAATAAATAATATGATTTTTAAATCAATTAAAGAGATTTTAAAAATATTCAAATAAATATTTATTGAATAAATCTCCATGAATAAATAATTATTCACAATAATATACCTTGAATAAATAAATATTTAAATCATATTTCTCAAATTATTTCCAAGTAGTTAATACTTTTTGGAAATATAAATAATGTTTATCAAAAATATTGTTCAAAGATAAACAATAATCCTGTCTCTGGAATCCCTCCGGGTTTCCATGACAATCTTTATAACTCAAAATACCGACTCCCGATCTAGAGTTGAAAATAACAATTATGCTCTTATCACTTAGAGCCACAACATCTACTGGTTCATAACTACTTATACAAAGCGAGTATATAAACCAAAATCAAATCATACTTAGCATGGTATAACAATTATCACAAAATTATACAATGCTGGTATATAGCAAAAGCAGTATTATACTATAATACTCAAAAATATATGTTTTGAAAACTTGCATGGTGTTCTTGATGTAGTAGGGGCTCGTGATAGGGTCAGACAATCTAAACAAAGTCAATAACACACGATTAATCCTCTAGATGACCCACTTATAACTTAATACTCATGCACTTATGCAAATCAAAATGAAGGCACTAATGGCTCTCTCTAGACTCCTACTAAGTCCATGTTAATCGACAAATACTTAAGTCGTAAGTTTAGTCCAAATTCATTCCTCGAATTCATACTTAACTTAAGATATTTTATACATCTTACTAACCATTTATAGCCTCGTTCTTTGCACCAATAAGTTGCCTTGATAATTCTTAAAAAGTTTTGTTTTTTAGTCGACTCGAAATTCCTCATTTAACATAGCCAAAATAGTTGATCAAAATGGTACCTCTGGAGTTGACTTTCCTGAGAATTACTATTCCGCGACTCGCACTCCAACACTTTTAATAAATCACTGAAAACATAATTAAAAATGAAACCACTTCTAAAATCATCTTTTGTATTAGTAATATTTATCATAAAAGTTTTGATTCGAAAACATGAGTCTAGATAGATGAAATGTATTTTCGAAGTTGGGTCGACTGCGAATTTTTATTATTTGCACCTCTTTTACTAAAACGTTCATAACTCAATAATCGTTAACTCAAATGATGCACCATTTTCGCGTGCACGATCTAAAGAATGTCTAGAAGGTAACCAACTCAAGACTTTGCTCTGGTCAGAAGACCTATTTTTCGGATTTTACCAAACAAGGCAGTGGGTTAGTGAATAGTGTCATTCCCTTAATGGCTTTTCACTTGCACAATCTCGACTAACACATTTTTATAAAATCAAAAAATAATGTTTTTAACTCAAAAATCTTCGCACAAACTTTGTTAACTGAATTTAGCACTTTACCACAAATTCTCACATTTTATAACAACTATTAAGGGTTTCAAACATAGCCACAAAGTTGGTACATTTGTGCAGTCTCATTCCGTAAACCACTTTCACTAAAATGGTCATGCCTCACAAACCGTAAACTCTTTTGACATGATTCTTGCGGGAAAATAAACTAGGAAACAAAATCTACACAACCATGTTCAGTGGTTACTCTTGACATAAAATTATGGTCTCAGGTTTTAACTGTCAAGGTAGTGATAAAAATTTGGGCATTACGACGGTCTAAATCAAGCATTTCCATTACACCATAAACAAGCCATACAAGGCAACCCATACAATTATATCATTAACCAACACTCGTACTAGGCCTCTAAGGCCAGTGGTAAGGTCCAATGACCACCACTCAACATTTACACATCAAAACAAAGCTTAACAACCACTTAATCTCTTAACATAAGTTCATCTTTACACCAACATCAAAACTTCATCAAAACTCATAAAAACTCAAAGCATGGATTAGGGTTTTACCTTCCTTGATTCTCTAACAACACTAACAAAGCTTGATAAATCTTAGATAAGCCTTAGATAGTCTTTACAAAGCCAAAACCTTAAGATAAAATCAAGAAAACAAGTTAAGATTACCATTCATCACTATTCATCATCAAAATTGGAAGAACTTTTGGATAGCTTACACTCCATGGTTGGAGATGAAATTTTAGCCACACATTCTACTACTCAAGGGCATTCTTTTGATCCATTTATCATCAAATTTGAAGCTTAGTAGCTAGGGTTTTGAACCCCATCTTCCTGCTGGGCAGAAACTGGCCAAGAGCTTCCTTTTGCTCTTGGTTGGTCTTTTCTTTTCTTTTAATCCTTGACTAGTTGTTGGATAAAGTAATTTGTGATATTTTCTAGGTGTGATCAGATGTAAACATGCCTATGTCATCCCTTAATCCATGTGCCAAAGATGTGTGGTTAAAAAGAAGATAAAATGACAGTTTGTACCCCTCATGTATAGGGGTTTTGTCAATTTGGTCCATTTTTACGTTTTGTGACACTTTACAACCCCTATCTTCAAATCTTGCTTCAACTTGAACCCCTTCACTAACTTCACGTCTAATTTGAGTTGATCGACGAAAAAATTCGTACGAAAAATATTTTCCGAAAATTCTAAAAATATTACTAGAGCTTTCTAAATATTTTTTAAGACATTCCCAAAGTTTCATAATTTTTGGAATATCACACGTCGACTAAAAATATTCGAACTGAAATAATGAATAGTGAAAATAGAAGCGAGATTTAAAGATAGGGGTCGTAATGTGCTACAGAAAGTAAAAATGTTAGTAAAGGGGTTCAATTAGAAGCGAGATTTAAAGATAGGGGTTGTAAAATGCTACAAAATGTAAAAATGGACCAAATTGAAAAAATTCTTATACATGAGGGGTACAAACTGTCATTTTGTCTAAAAAGAATGAGCATTGTTGGCTTGTTCCTTGAAGAACACATCACCTAGCCACTTGTTCTTGATTTCTTTTCTACCAATCCACTTGATATGTTGCACTTTATAATTATGCATGGTATTTAATATCATTATGTATTTAATCTGTACTCCATTGTGTGTTAGCTTTATCGCTTAATCTTGTTATAAAGTTCTAGCAATTTCCAGAACGTTCGTTGCAATAACACAAAGGTTTTTTGTTCCTGATCCTTAAATCACCTTTTAATAAAATAATAAATATAAAAATCTTGGAATCCTCAATTTAAATAAATCACTTGTCTTGTTCGCATTGATATGCTCTTCACTGCCCGGTCAAATATTCCATAGAAATAAAGTTTGGATTTTTTTGAATTCTAATCGCGTTTACATTCACTTATTTACATCGTAGATTACTAATATAACTTTACAATATCCGTTTCCTGTCCCGTACGTAGGGTGACATGAAAAATTTCTTAATCAGTAAAATTACTATTCATCCACCAAAGTCACTATTCATCCATAAAGTGAAAATTTACTCAAGTACAGAAATCAAGATTATTACAATAAGGATGCCCTTCGGCCTCCTCAATATCGGGCCACCTATCAGAGGCTAGTCAACATGATATTTGAGAAGCAAATTGGGAAGACTATTGATCTATGTCGATGATATTCTTGTAAAGTCTAAGGAAGCTAGGGATGACATAGCTCACCTAGCTGAAATATTTGATATATTGAGGAAATACAGAATGAAGCTCAACCCTAAAAATGTGTGTTTGAGGTCGAATCTGGAAAGTTTCAGGGGTTCATTGTCAATCACAGGGGTATTGAGGCCAACCCAGCCAAAATAAAAGCTTTAATGCAGATGAGGTCGCCTAGGAGTGTGAAGGAAGTGCAAAGTCTAACTGGGAGGATAGCAGCTCTTAACCGGCTTGTTTCTAAGTCATCAGACAAGTTCCATGAGTTCTTCAAGGCCATCAAAAAGGTGGGCAAGAATTTTGATTGGACCCCTGGATGTGAGGAGGCCTTTCAGAAAATAAAGGAACATTTGGGCTCGCCACCTCTACTCTCTAAGCCTAAGGAGGGGGAGACCCTCATTGTGTATTTAGCAGTGTCGCTGTCAATGCAGTCTTGGTTTGCGAGGAGGAAAGGGTTCAATATCTTGTTTATTATGTCAGTAAAAGGATGCTAGATGTTGAAACCCGCTACACCAACATGGAGAAGCTCGCCTATGCCTTGGTGTTAGCCTCGCGGAAGTTGAGGCCATAGTTTCAGGCTCATAAAATTGAGGTTCGCACAGACTATCCCTCAACGCAAGTGATGCATAAGCCTGAGACCTCGGGGAGACTTCTAAAGTGGACTGTAGAGTTAGGCCAATTTGACATCAAGTACAAGCCTCGTGGTGCTTTGAAAGGATAAGCTTTTGCGGATTTTATCTTGGAATTCCCTCCACAGTCTGAAGGAGATGCTTGGGCTCTCATTGCGACCCCTATGATAGTCGAGCCCGAGGCCAACCAATAGAATTCGGCTTCGTGGTGGGAGCTCTATATTGATGGAGCATCTAATAGAGAAGGAGCTGGAGCCGGGGTCTAGCTCGTTACCCCTGAAGGTCGTCGGTTAAGAAGCGCAGTCCACTTCACTTTCAAAGCCTCTAATAATGCAGCCGAGTGTGAGGCCCTAATCATTGGCCTCAAGCTCACGATTGAAATGAAAGTAAACAATCACAATGCATATAACGATTCCATGCTTGTTACCGGTCACATTGGGGATGGCAGGATAGGGGACCTCAAATTGAGCTCTACCTGCGATGTGTGTAGAGGCTTATGAAGTCATTCAAGCAGGTGAAGGTGGAATTTATCAGAAGGGCTAGAAATCAAGAAGCAGATGCCCTCGCAAAGTTGGGATCACATCGTGAGGCCACCTTACTTGGAGTTATTGCATTGGAAATTCAGACTAAACCTAGTGTACCTGAGGAATTTGTCATGGAAGTAGCGAGCTAGGTACCAACATGGATGACCCCTATATGGGAGTATGTGAAAAATGGACTCTATCCCAAGAAAAGAAAGAAGCGAGGAAGATTAGTACCAGGCGGCTCACTATGTGATTTATGATGAACTCTGTATCAAAGAGGGTTCAACACCCCACTTCTAAGGTGTGTAGATGGTGAGGAGTGTAACAATATCCTAAAAGAGGTCCACGAAGGCATATGTGGCAATCACACGGGGGGTAGTTCTCTAGCCCAAAAGATTCTTCGTCAAGGGTATTTCTGCCTACATTGAAAAGAGATGCTTTTGAGTTTGCTAGGAGGTGTGACAAGTGCCAAAGGAATGCTAATTTCAAAAATGCCCCAGTTTCTCATCTCACTTCTCTCATGAGCCCGTGGCCCTTTGCCATGTGGGGGATTGATCTTATTTGAGAGCTCCCCAAAGCTAAGGACAGAGTCAAGTATATAGTGGTGGCCGTGGATTATTTCACTAAGTGGGTCGAGGCTGAGCCTCTCTCAACGATCATGGCCAAAAAATTGAAGGACTTTGTGTACATGGCCATTGTGTGCCGCTATGGGATCCCATATTAACTTATATCGGATAATGGGAAGCAATTTGATAGCAAGGTGATGAAAGAATTTTGTAAGAACTTGGGGATCAGAAAGGCTTCTCTGCTGTGAGTCATCCTCAGACAAATGGCCAAACTGAGGCCGTAAATAAGATAATCAAGCACACATTGAAGGCCAAGCTAGAGGAAAGCAAGGGTAACTGGCCTGAAAAATTACCTAGAGTTTTGTGGTCTTACAACACGACCCCTAGGACTACCACAGGGGAGACCCCATTTTCATTAACCTACGGATGCGTGGCCATGGTCCCTGTGGAAGTGGGGTAGGGCACGTTCAGGAGAGAACATTATAACCCCGATGCAAATAAGGTCAACCATAGACTTTATTTGGACATGATTGATGAGTCAAGAAACGAGGCCCAGTTACGGCTTGCAGCTTATCAAAGAAGGATTGTGAGGTACTATAATGGGAAGGTTCGAGTGTGACCCCTACATGTGGGTGACTTAGTGCTTAGAAGGATGATGCCTAACACTAAGGTTCCTGGTCATGGTGTTTTTAGAGCTAACAGGGAAGGGCCCTATAAAATCTATGCTGTTTTGTAGGAAGAGACTTACTATCTGACGGATATGGATGACAAGGTTATACCACGAGTCTGGAATGCCGAGCACTTGAGGAAGTACTATCAGTGGAGGCCTCGCCCCTGGTAGTTTCTGTCTATCATTACTTAGCATGAATAAATTCATACAAAGCACTGGGGGGTAGTGATCATATAGACACCTCTTCTTTATGTGTAATGACAGTTGGGCCTCGTCCCTAGTATTTATATATGAGTTCGTTCTTCAAATTGTGTAAGTTTATGTTAAATTTGTTTCCTAGCATTTAAAATTTTTTAGGACTAGGCCAGCAAATTGTGTATGCGAGGCCGAAACCCCTCAGGTCAAAGACGAAGCGAGGCCAATGGCAACTCTTACTGCGATCTTAAGGAGTGTCCCTAAGTCTACTTAATGTGAAGCATATCTAATTAAAGAATCAAAATTGAAGAAACTCAAGGTCTGACCTTAGTCTCGGGACCACGTCTACGACCTCACAAATAAGGTATCGCATGTCACGATCTCAAAGAGAGGGATCGCACCTTAGAATTTACAAACACAGTTAAAAGCTAGTGGTAGCATGACAGTGTTCAGGAAAAAGCTGCATAATGGAGTACACAATTATGGAAGCCACTTCGCATCTGCGAGACCAATCTACTTATCAACATTTCAACAAGTGATGTTAGAGGAATTAAAGTAGCGACCAACATCGGCTACAAAAATGGCCCCGCATCTACAAATCCCAGTTACTTGAGATATACAAAAAGAAACAACAGGCACAAGATATTTAATGAAGAAACGAAGACGGATAATTCATAAAATTAATTAACAGGAATAGTCACTGGGTTGCCATGCGATCCCAAAGCACTCAAGGAATAGTTATCAACATAGTTATCTGAAAGGCAGAGTGTATAAACTTGTAACACTATAACTAATGTAACTCAAACTAAAGGAAAAGATACTTAACCAGAAGACAATCAAGAACAGGAAGTCACAAGAAATCAACACTAAATGAAGACAAGGTAATTGATACAATTAAACATGCTAACTATGATCAAGCCAAGAAGAAATCATTGAGAGAAGTTCAAGTTAAAGTTGTTCATGCCTCAGTGATTTGATAAATCAAGAATCAAGATCATAACTATCAGTATCAACAAGACCAATTGATTTCAAGTGAAGAAGAAGGAAAGCAAATATTGGAAAGCCAAGTTATTCAGTGAATATGGTAATTTATTCAAGAAGCAGAAACACTATCAAGACTAGTCACTTATGAACCAGACCAATGCATCAAGTGTCAGGACATTGATAGCAAGTTTATGTCAGTAATAAAGAACCATGTTCAAGAGTTTGTTGAAGAATAAAGAAGACATGAAGATATCACAAGTTCAAGATGTGCATTGAAGTTTCAAGTTGAAGACCAGAATATTTTCTAAGTACTAAATGTTCTGGATGGCTAAGTAGAAATTCTCAAGTAGAAGTTCTACTTAGGAATTTCGAGATAGCCAAGTAGGAGTTCCACTTAGGAATTTCGAGATAGCCAAGTAGAAATTCTCAAGTAGAAGTTCTACTTAGGTGCAGCTTCAACATGACACATGGCATCTTCTGATTGGCAGATTTCCAAGCTTTCAAGATAAGGCAAGAATTATGTGGACATCATTGGGCCACGTACATCTTAGTCTTTGAAGACTACAGGACATAGATTACATGTAGTATAAATAGAAGTACTTGTGTAATGTTTTAGTTAGTGAGCAATTCTAGAGAAAAACACAAGAGAAAAAGAGAGAGTGCATTCACAGAGCTTAGTATCATTCACTTCTCTCTCAACTTCTGTTATACTTTGTAATGAATGTTGTAGCAACCCTTTCAAGTTATATATAAAGAAATATATTCCTTGAATCTGTGTGTTCATTTATTGCATCGTTTTTATTGCCTCTCATATTCGAAAAGTTGTATTCACCCCCCCTCTACAACACATTTGGACCTAACAATTGGTATCAGAGCTATATGTTTAACATACAAAACATAGATCCTTGTGTTGAGTAGAAGAATCGTGAGTTTTCATTTTTCAGATCTACTTTTCATTTTCTCGAAAAGTGTGTTTTAATTCGTTGGTAGTGAAAACTCATCTGAAAAATTATTTAAATACTCCAGGTGTGATTATTTAGCTTGGGTGTATTTTAATTAATTTTTGTGAATTTATCTGGGTTAGTTCATATTTGGTGTTCTTGAGTGTTCATCATCTGTTCTTATCAAAGAATACAACCCAACAACTTTTTGATCTCCTTTTCAATAGTAAAAGAATAAAAAGGTGGTTTTTGGACTTGTTGATTTATTTTATTCGGCCGAAAGTAAAAGACATACTCAGTACCTAGCATGTGGGTTAGGTGGGTTTGGTGAGTAAAGCATTCAAAGTCAAAAAGTGTTAAAGTGATAATATTGTTTATTCAATATTTAAAGAAATCTGCAGAAAAATTATTCTAAGGCAAAAATTTCTACATAGAATTTCTACTTGAGAATTTCTACATAGAATTTCGACTTGGACAATTTCTACTTGGTGATTTCGACTTGAGCAAAATTTCTACTTAGAGAAATTTCGACTTAGGCAAAAGTTCTACATAAATATTCTACTTAGCCTAGTCTTGGGTACTTAGAAACTTTTAGTGACCAGAATTGAGATGGCTCCTAAAAATGCATTCAAGATCCCAATGTTCAACAAAGATCACTATGAAGAATGGGTTTTCAGAATTAGACTATATCTAGAGACTGTTAACCCTGAATATCTGGAAGTCCTTGACAAGGGTAAATTTGTCCCAATGGCAGTTATTCCTTCACATACGGAAGGAGGAGTGGTTATACCACCTCGGTCTGAGCCCAAAAAGGCAGCAGACTTTTCGGATGCTGATAAAGAGCAAATAGCTTTGGATACTGCCGTACGACAAACCTTGATGGAATCTCTTGATCATGAAATGTTCAACATAGTCAAAGGTTTGACTACAGCGAAGAAGATTTGGGACAAGATAGAAGTTGTCATGGAAGGATCTGCAGAGGTCAGAAGCAACAAAACACTCATACTCAAGATGGAGTATGACACCTTTAGAATAAAGAAAGGAGAAGGCATAACAGATGTCTACCTACGATTCAGTCAGTTGGTATTGGATTTGAATCTGAGAGGTGTGACTCTCCCCATGGTTGAAACAAATACGAGATATCTGAGGAACCAGCCAAAAAGCATTGAGCATAGGGTCTACGCAATCAGAGAAACCAGAGATTTGCATACAACTTCTCTGGAAGAGTATTATGGAATATTAAAGACCTATGAGCTGGAAACGCTTCAAGATCAAGCATGGGACAATGATTCAAAGTCAAAAGAAAGTGCATCAGGATTAGTTGCTGATGAGGAAGAGTCTAAGAAGGCAATGGTTGCAGCAAAGCCTAAATCATCACTTGCACCACATCAAGTTGATAATGATGACGAGTGCGCATCTGACAGTGATGATGACTACTACACCCAAGAAGAGCTGGACAACATGGACGATAGTGTCGTGGCATACATGGCAAGGAAGTTCAGCAACATGAGATTTAGAAAGAGCAACCGACCACAGAGAAAATCTTCATCTTATTATCGGGCTGCTAAGGGTGGTGGTAGTTCGTCAGGTTACAAAGGAAAAGGCAAGAATACCAGCTACAAATCTCCTTTGGATTTCAAAATGAAGTTCAAATGCTATAATTGTGGTGAAGCTGGACACTTTGCCTCGGACTGCAAAAAGCCTAAACAGACTTATCCAAAAGAAACATTTGAAGCTCTCAAAAGCAACTATGAAGCACTGTTGAAGGAAAGACATGGAAAACGAGCTTTATTGGTGACAGAAGGAAGAGCTTGGGATGATTCAGATGAGGAAGACGTTACTCATGTAGCGAACTTTGCGCTCATGGCTGAGACATCAGAGGAACCAGAGGTACCAGTTCTGACTCTTAAAGTAGAAATGTCTATTGATGATTATAAAGAACAGAACGGGGCTCTTAGTGAAGAGATCTATATGTTGTGCAAAAGCCTAGACTCTTCTCAAAAGGAACAGAAAACACTTGTTGCCAAATGCAGAATGCTTGAGGCAAAAGTGGAAGAGCTAGAGGCTGCTTGCACTGTAGATACTTCTCTAAGAGACTTTATTAAATCTCTGGAACACAAGCTCGTCCTTAAGGAAGAAGTAGAAGCATGTCTTAGGAACAATCTAGCTGAGTTAGAAACAAAATGCGAAGCTTACAAACTAGCTGCTAGTAAAGTGTATGTAGATAATGACACATTTAAGAAGATAACTGGAGTAGGTATAGGGCTTGATTATTCTGACCTTCCTAAGAAAGAAGGAAAGAGACCTATTGACCCTAGTTCCAGTGACCTTAAACAGGAAACACCTAGAATTCTTAAATCGGCTGTCAAACCTATCTACAAACATCTTGTTCCTAGAATAGAAGAAGAAGAGACTGAATTGATAGCTAGATATGAGATTGAGATGGAAGATCGCCAGAAAGAACAACCTGTAACTCCTATCAAACAAGTTAAAATCAATTTCCCTAGAGATGAATCTAGACTGGGATTAGGAGCTAAGGCTGTTAAACAACAAGGAAAGAAAGAAAAAGGCATAAAAGAGGTTAAGGCTGAACGAATAAAGAAAGCATGTTATCATTGTAAATCTACTGAACATCTTTCTTATGCATGCAAAGCTAACATGAATGTTCCTGCTGCACATGCCATGCCTACCACACATACAATGAATAATCTGCATCAGAATCATGCACAGTGTGGTCAACCTAACTGTATGCCATGCACTTTTAATATCATGCAAACTTTTGTGCATTTAATGAATGCATCTAGCCAGTCATGCTCAAATACTGTTGCTAGTTCAAATATCAAGAAAAAGTATGGTAGAGCCAAGACTGTCAGTCCTCCTAAAGTTAGGAGTGACAAACCTTCTCCTAAGACTGACAAATCTGTCAAGTCTGAGAAAGGAAAGGAGATAGTCGAAAGCTCTAGTAATGTGAAGAAAAGTGCATCTCCTGTTGTTAAATCTGTTGATTCTCGATCTTATCGAAAAGCCGGGCCCAATCAAAGTTGGGTTCCGAAGAATGTCTAACCAATCTGTCATTGCAGGGCATTAAGCAGAATAGAAATAAAGTTATATGGGTGCTAGACAGTGGAGCATCGAGGCATATGACTGGAAACAAGTCCCTGCTTACAGAGTTGGTTATGAAGGCTGGCTCTTATGTTACCTTTGGAGATGACAGCATAGGTGTGACAAAGGGATATGGCAAACTGAAAACTGGCAATGTCATCATTGAAGATATTTCCTATGTTGAGGGACTAAAGCACAATCTGTTGAGTATAAGTCAATTCTGTGACAAAGGTTACGAAATTGTCTTCAACAAGAAAGGTGTCTCAATCACTCACATCAAGGAAGGCTCACTAGCTTTAAGAGGAGTTCGAAAGGCAGATCTTTTTGTTGCAGATATGGATTCAGCAAATCAGGATGAGGTCACCTGTTTCTACAGCAAAGCCTCGGATGATGAAAGCTGGTTATGGCACAAAAAACTATCTCACTTAAACTTCAAAACGATGAATGCTCTCGCGAGGCGAGAATTGGTGAGAGATCTACCTCAAATGGAATTCGCTCCGAAAGGACTCTGTGAAGCTTGTGAAATGGGAAAGTCGAAGCGAGCATCGCATAAAAGCAAAGAAATTTCTAGTATTACTGAGCCTCTACAACTTCTTCACATGGATTTGTTTGGCCCAATGAATGTCCTATCTTTGTCTAGGAAAAGATATGCTTTGGTAATCGTGGATGACTTCTCTAAGTATACATGGGTATTGTTCGCAATGACGAAAGACGAAGTACCTTTCTTAATCATTGATCACATCACTCAAATTGAGAATGTTTCAACACTTACTGTGAAGACGATCAGATCAGACAATGGCACTGAATTCAAAAACGCAGTGCTAAATGACTTTTGTGTATCTAAGGGAATACGTCGTCAGTATTCAGCCCGAGAACTCCACAGCAAAATGGAGTAGTTGAAAGGAAGAACAGAACTTTGGTTGAAGCAGCAAGAACTTTGTTGTATGATTCAAAACTTCCTTTGTATTTCTGGGCCGAAGCAGTGAGTACCGCTTGTTACACTCAAAATAGAACCTTGATCATAAAAGATAAAGAAAAGACACCATGTGAGCTAATGAACAACAGAAGACCAACAATCAAATACTTTCATGTCTTCGGAGCAAAATGCTATGTGCTTATAGATGATGAAAATCTAGGCAAGTTTGCAGCAAAAGCTCGTGAAGGAATCTTTGTTGGTTACTCTACAGACGTGGTGGCAGCTTATAGAGTGTTCTTAGTGAATGATCGAAAAGTGACTGAAAGTTACAACGTCAGATTCGACGATACCAAACTCTCATCAATTTCAAGATATTCTAGTGAACCTGAGTCCCTAAAATTTCAGAATCTGGACTTAGAAGATCTTGAAGATGAACCTGAGTTGGTTGTTCCATTAAATGTTCCAAGCGTACGTGAAGAACCTGAGTCTAGTGAACAAGCTAATTCTACAAGATCAGGAGAGACTTCTTCAGTACCAACCGGCAACAACTCAGGGGGAGTAAATAGCAGCTCAAGGACTACTGTTCAAGGCTCGAGTCGAGTTGACTCTAGTTCTGTAGGAGCTGGCACTAACTCAGGGGGAGTTAGTGAAAATATTCAAAGTAGTCAGCACCCCAACTCAGAAAGTCAAGCTGAATCATCTAGACAATTTCCAGGTGAACGGGTATGGAATAGAGATCATCCGTTTGAGTTAATTATTGGTGATCCAGATGCTGGTGTGACTACTAGAAGAACTGCAAGAGCTGACATGGCTAATATCTCCTTATATTCTGGGTTCTTATCCAAACTTGAACCTAAAGAAATAGAAGAAGCTCTTGGCGATGCTGATTGGGTGATTGCAATGCAAGAGGAACTCAATCAGTTTGAAAGGCAGAAAGTTTGGAAACTGGTACCCCGACCAAAGAACAAATCCGTAATTGGAGCTAGGTGGGTATTCAGAAATAAACTGGATGAAAACGGACTTGTAACACGAAACAAGGCTCGTTTGGTTGCAAAAGGTTATTCTCAGCGAGAAGGAATTGATTATGATGAAACCTATGCACCAGTTGCAAGACTTGAGGCAGTCAGGATGTTCTTGGCATTTGCAGCACATAAGAACTTCAAGGTATTCCAGATGGACGTGAAAAGTGCCTTCCTGAACGGAGAGTTAGAAGAAGAAGTGTATCTGGAACAGCCGCCCGGCTTCGTTGATCCAGAACATGCAGATTTTGTATATCTACTCTTCAAATCTGTCTATGGCCTCAGACAATCCCCAAGGCGATGGTATGAAACCCTATCCTTATTCTTAATTGAAAATGGTTTTGTTAGGGGAGTAATTGATAAAACATTGTTCTATAAAGTTGTGAGAAATGACTTAATACGTGTTCAAGTATATGTGGACGATATTATTTTTGGGTCATCAAATGAGCGCTTGTGCGAGAAATTTGCCAAGCTAATGCAGGAAAAATATGAGATGAGCATGATGGGAGAGCTGTCCTTCTTCCTTGGATTACAGATCAGTCAGAGAAAAGATGGTATCTTTATCTGTCAATCCAAGTACGTCAGAGATTTACTCAAGAAGTATAATCTAGAAGATGCATCAGCAGCTAAGACTCCTATGGCAACAGCCACGAAGCTTGATGAAGACAAATCAGGTAAATCAGTTGACATCACAAGCTATCGAGGTATGATTGGCTCACTCCTCTATTTAACTGCAAGTAGACCAGATATAATGTTCGCAACTTGTTTATGTGCAAGGTTCCAAGCGGATCCTAGAGAATCACATCTCATAGCCGTCAAAAGAATTTTTAGGTATCTCAAGGGCACACCAAATCTAGGGATTTGGTACCCAAGAGATACAGGTTTTAATCTTATTGGCTATTCGGATTCAGACTATGCAGGTTGCAGGATTGATAGGAAAAGCACATCTGGTGCTTGCCAATTTCTTGGCAGAAGATTGGTGTCCTGGCAAAGTAAAAAACAACATACAGTATCTACTTCTACTGCTGAAGCTGAGTACATTGCTGCTGGAAGCTGTGTAGCTCAAATACTGTGGATGAGGAACCAATTGAAGGATTATGGCATGGAGCACAAGAAAATTCCAATCATGTGTGACAACACAAGTGCCATTGCCATAACCAACAATCCTGTAGATCACTCAAGAACCAAGCATATTGACATCAGGTATCATTTCATAAGAGAACATGTCGAGGAGGGGACTGTGGAGCTACATTTTGTGCCCACAATGCAACAAATTGCAGATATATTCACCAAACCTCTTGATGAAGTAACATTCAATAGGTTGGTTGGTGAATTGGGAATGCTTAACACAAGTTAGTAAAGCCTTCTATCTGTAAAATCCATGTTTATGTTTGTATGTGCAAGCTAATCAATCATTATGTGCTTAGACTTTAATATGCCTAATTAATGATTGTTATAGGTTGCATATAGTGTGATTTTGCATGAATTCATTGTGTTTTAAGTGTCTTTTATAGCACAAATCTGTGAATTTATGCTTGTTAGATTGCATGATCATAGGGGGAGTTAAATTCATAATAGTCTAAATATTGCATGATTTTTAGATGAATTTACCTGTGTTTTTCATGTAATTAGAGGCCTTAGAATTATCAAGGAATGTTTTAATTATGTCATATATTAAAATCCTTGAATTGATATTTATATTAATTTGACAAAATTAATTGTTGAGTTTTTCAAAGAAAAATTGTCAAATTATTCTAAGTATCTTCAAAATTTCGAGTTAGTCTCTATCTCGAAACTCATGTAGAAATTCGACTTGAATTTCGACTTGAGCTTCCAGGGTGAAGTTTTGAAAATTCTAAGTCTGGGAAGAATTTCGAGTTAGTACCTATCTCGAAATTCATCTCGAAATTCGACTTAGAGTTCGAGTTCGAGTTACCAGTGTGCCTAGTTCTATCTTCAAAATATTCGAGATAAAGTCTATCTCGAATTTTATCTCTAAGGTTGAGATGAAGTTTCCATTAAGGGAATATTTTGAAAAGAATTGAGAATTAACTTCGAGTTAGTCTATCTCGAACTTTATCTCGAAGTTCGACTTGATGTTCGAGATAGAGTTCTTAGTCTATCTCGAAACTCAACTCGAATTTCGACTTGGTGTTCGAGATAGAGTTCTCAGTTAAGCTAAAGGGAATTTTTTCGAGTTACACTCCTAACTCGAAACATATCTTGAATTACCCTAGACTTTTTGATTCAAGGAAATATTTTGGAAAGAATTTGAGATTAACTTCGAGTTAGTCTATCTCGAACTTTATCTCGAAGTTCGACTTAATGTTCGAGATAGAGTTCTTAGTCTATCTCGAAACTCAACTCGAATTTCGACTTGATGTTCGAGATAGACTCTAACTCGAAAAGTATCTTGAATTTTCTGTTTTTCCAAGTTTACTACAAATCAATAATGTTCAAGATAGTATTTCCCTATAGTTTCTGCTGTAATTTTGGTTAAAGTGCTTCTTTGTGCATATTTGTTCGAGTTAACTTCTATCTCGAACTTTATCTCGAAGTTCGACTTGAAGTTCGAGATAGAAAAGTTCGAGATAGAAAAGTTCGAGATAGAGTTCGACTTAGATGTCCCCTGTATGGACTTGGTACTTTTCATTTTTTTTTTCAGGGACATTTTTGTCATTCCACATTAATGTCTATATATACTTCTCTAACTCGATCTATTCTTTCACTTTTACCTAATTGAGTTTTACAGCCGCCCCATATACATACAGGCGATTTTGACTTACAACCACTGATTCGTGATCTTTGTGACTAATCTCATACGGACAACGAATTACTGCCCGATTTTTGACTGCCATTATCTGAGTGACCAGTAATATCTGAGTTTGTGTGTTTGTGAATTTGTTCTTCTTTCTCGACATATATACATACGTATATACACACACCGTTTCACAGTCATATACACACGATTTCACTGGTGTGTACACACATAACTTCACTGATTTCACTGGTATCAGATTCTGTTAATTGGTTGTTGATTTTCGCCTCTCACAGTGATAATTATCTATAACCCGTAGTTTAATTTTTCAAGAGTGACTTTTGGTCTTTTTGTTAAATTAAAAGGGATATAACTGATAATTCCTAAATTAATTGTTTTTAAAAAAAAAAAAAAATTCACATCTTTTTAAAGGAAAACATTTAATCAAAATGGCTCACCAATTTTCCCTTGCTAAAAACAATTTTTACAATATTTCTACGGAAATTGGTGATCAACTCCCGCGGTTTAAGTTTTGGATACGATTTCTCAATTTGTATTCCAAAGCTAGCCAAGCTTTTACTGCTAAACCTACGCTAGTACATGATGCTTTACAGCAATTATGGACTAGTGCGGTTACTTTTGGGAGTAAATCAACCCCCTACGGTTTCAGGTTTACCTTAGCGGGTCAGGAATATGAGGTGACAGAACAAATTGTCAACAGAGTTCTAGGATTCCCAATTAAAGATGCCTATGATCCAGAACCTACTGCTGCAGAACGCCTCAGATTCTTTGAAGAAATTGGATGTTATCCTACAAAAGGCCCAATCACGGGAAATATCCAAAAGCAATTCTTCCATGCGGAATGGAATTACTTTTTCGAGGCCATCACAAGATGTTTTCGGGCACGCGAAAAAGACTTTCATCAAATTCCGATTCCCATGCAAACCTTTGCAGTAGCCCTAGCAAGAGAACTGGATATAAACTATGGACGCATAGTTCTCTCTGAGATAGTGGCCCCAATGGGATCCCTTGCAAGCAGAGACCTCTCTACCACTGATGTCGTCTGCTGGTTTCCTCGGTTTCTTCAAATGCTAATCAATGACTTAATACCGAAGGATGCTCTTGCTATTCGACAGGGATTTGCCAGAAGCCCCACATCTGAATCACTAGGGATGGGCACTAAGTCACTTGCAACCATTGCAAATCAGGATAAACATCAAGGTAAGCCAATGTCTACTCCTGAAAATATTCAAATGTGGCTTAGATATGATGCAGGAGTTACCAATTTGGAGGCATCATCACAAGTCTCATCACATGCTCAAAATCCATCTGTTCATGCTGAGGCATTTGATGAGATTCCGGATGAGGAAAGCGATGATGCACAAGGTAAGCAATCAGGTAATCTCTCTCTGCATACTATTCATTCCTCCTCCTACGTTTCTGATTCCGCGACCCATGAGCCTGCTAACCCGCAGGATCTATCCCAGGGTAAGAGCCATATTTCTGACTCTGAGTCTGATACACATTCCTATTCTTTATCACCCCTGTTAACGGAAGTCAGAAAACCAGCACGTATATTTATACAAGATGATGAGGAGAATGAACCCGAAGAGCAGCAACTTTTTCGCAAGAAAGCCAAACTTTTCCACGCTGCTACTTCACAACCACAGTCAAACCCTAGCGTGTCACACGCAACCACTCCACCTCACGCGAGTGGTTCACCCCTTGAACATTCTGCACATAGGGACTTTGATTTTGGTCAAGATGATGTGCCTCTTGATGATACTGTTGCTTCAAGAGGACATGAAGTATTAAGAACTTCAGCCGTACCTTCACCGGTACGTACTGATGCTGCAAAGAGGATCGGTTCTGATGTCGTACAAGGACACTTTGCAGCCTCTCAGACTGAGATTCCAACTCAGGAACAAACAGAATTTGATCCCATAACTGTCAACAACATTTCTTATCAAGTTTCTGCAGGTACTGCTTCACTTTTTGGATCAGTCATTGAAGACATACACGAGCG
Source organism: Saposhnikovia divaricata (assembly GCA_036435485.1). Lineage (NCBI taxonomy): Eukaryota > Viridiplantae > Streptophyta > Magnoliopsida > Apiales > Apiaceae > Saposhnikovia > Saposhnikovia divaricata. The sequence continues at coordinate 57,407,217 of CM071595.1, read as the reverse complement.
TGAGACAGGGAGTGTGTGTGAGAGGTTAGGGAGAGAGGGACCTTCATTTTTAAGGCCCGAAACCGAGCGCCAAATACCAACAGAACGCGTATTAGAGCGAGGTCACCTAAACCAAACACCGTCCCTTAATACTGAAAATTTTGATACTCGTATGACTTCAATGGAAAATCAGATGAGGCAGTTCGGGCAGACAATGGGGCAGTTCGGGATCAATATTGGAAACAACCAAAGGACACTAGACGACTACGCAGCAAGAATGGCAATTCAAGCTACAGCTTTTGATGATTTGACAAATAAGGTCAATGACTTGGGCCATGCTGGTGGTGTCTTGGGAAGCACTCTCAATGAGAGGATGGGGGCATTGGAGTCTACAATGCATACAATGACTGTGGAGATCAGTAGAATGATGTTCGCAGTCAGGAGCTTTGTGCCCCCGGAGTGCTTCGAGTCGGAACAACCTCCCCCCGATGCTGGAGCAGGTGGTGCAGGTGGTGCTAGTGGAGCGGGAGCCTCTGGTTCTGGTTTTGGAGGTTCCTATGCAGCTGGTGGATCTGAAGACCATGGTGGAGCTCAGGATAACTCACCTAAGGGGGAGAGTGGAAAGGAGACGAGACAGCAGGCAGTTCACATCGAAGAAATTGAAGAACCCGCTGATCTTGTTAAGGAACCAGAAATTGAGCCTGCTGTTGCTGAAGAGGCTCTGAGGAGGAGAAAGGGTAAGGCAATAATGGTTGAAGAAGATGAACCAGTTATTGACCTGAGTCATCAGGACACAGTACAGGAGGTACTAGACTCAGATTCTGATATGGAAGACGTACCTTTCGCACATGCTGTAAAGCGATCTTTGAAGGAACAAGGTGGAGGTGCTGGTATGTCTTTCGGAATGCCTGAAGAAGATCCTGTTGATGAAGAAACCCTGCAGTCTCAACAGTTAGCCTTGGAACAAGCTCAGTTCCATAAAATGAAGATGATGCAAGAACATGCTGCGTTCCTAGAACAGAAGGTGGAGCTACAAGGGAAGCAGTATGAGTATGAGCTTGCAAGGCTAGCCAATCCTCAAGTTGATCTGGACAAAAGAAGGATAGGGCAGAAATGGGATGAAGCAAGGAAGATAATGATGGGACCATGTGCAAAAGGAGTTCATAACAAGGATGCAGATGATCTGTTCTACAACTTGAATTTGCAGAATCCAATGACTGGGGACTATATAAATGCTTTGAAGAGATTAATTTCTAAAGTCAGGGTTGGATACAATGCAAATCTTAAGGAGTGGCAGGTTATCTTGTCTTTGGTAGAAGGAGTCCCAACATCTTTCCTATTTGTGGATGACCAATTCATAATGAGAAGATCTGCGTCAGAGTTGTTCTTGCTAGCGACTAAAATTCAGTACTCTCAATCTGAGGAGCTAAGCATTCTGTACAGGGATCAGTTAATGCAGCTAGCAGAGGACAAGGGTCCAGAATTCTCAGCTTATCCAAATTTTGTCCGGATGGTGGTTCAAGGAAAGATGAAGAGGGTGAGCATGGAGGAAAAGGACTTAATGGAACTTTCAGTGGAATCTCTTAAAGCTGTATGTAGACAAATGATGGGTAAGGGATTCGCCTCTGAGCTTAAAGATAAATCCGTGAGGATCATTGAAAGAGTCATATTCTTGAAGAGCAATGAGGTGTGGAAGTGTGATGTCATTGCTCCAAACCCTCTCGACAACGTGAAGATTGAGCCGGAGCTGATAGAAAAGAAATGGAATATTCTTCAAGCAATGAAGAATGTAGATGAAGCTTTGACTCTTCCTTCTGGAGAACTGGAACAAGGAGAAATAAGGGAGGCAGTTGGCGTTCCAGGGAAAGATAGTGTATACTGGATACACTCTTATGCTGATGATACAGCTGATGCCTTAGCATACATAGATGCAGACCAGAAACAAACACTCTTGCATATGAGTAGACAATGGCTGCTACAGACTCAAGATGCTGCATTTCTAGAGAAAGTGTTATATGTGTTCAAATGGGGCGAAGTGGAAGACAAGTTTGTTGAAGAAAAGCAGAGACTCATGAGTTACCTGTCTGAAGTAGTGGTGGAAAAGAAGCAAATGGAGCGAGATGCGGCTAGTGTCCACAATACTAACCGTGTCAAGGGCTACCCCAAGATGATCTATTGTCAGTTTAAAGCTGATAAAACACATTGGAAATCTCAGCTCATCATGAAGAACTTTGAGGATATTCCAAAGATCAGGACTACTCAGGAGGTGGACAAACTCAGAAGGCTTTTCAAACATCCTTATCCAGAGCCCAAGAACCCTCTAGAAATGGAAGCTGTAAGTCTGTTGAATGCTAGGTGGAAGCAGCTTAAAGATCCAGTATACAAGAAAGAAAAGCAGCAGAAGGAGAAGCTCAAAAGGCAGAAAGAAGAGAGAGACCAAGCTGCTGAAGCTAGAAAGAGGAAACGGAATTAGGGTTAAAGGTCAGAGTGGTGTGAACTTGAAGTTGGAAAAACTTCATGTCTTTCGGTTGCTTTAACTCACTTGAGGAAAATTCACCTTAGAGTGAATCCAATAAGGTGATACAAGTTTGACCAAAAGGTATGAAATAATCCAGGTGATAGGAATCACTCAAATGATCTTTAATTCGAGGTTCGAATTCTGTTTCTAGTTTTTATGTTCATTGTATTGTTATCAAGTTCTTTTCAATTGTATATTATTCAAGAATGTAATGTTAATTATCTTTTCTCGTCTCATTGTTTAGTTGAGTTATCCTTCATTAATTTGAATGTCATTGTTAGACAATCAAATTGGGGGAGATTGAAAGGCAGAGTGTATAAACTTGTAACACTATAACTAATGTAACTCAAACTAAAGGAAAAGATACTTAACCAGAAGACAATCAAGAACAGGAAGTCACAAGAAATCAACACTAAATGAAGACAAGGTAATTGATACAATTAAACATGCTAACTATGATCAAGCCAAGAAGAAATCATTGAGAGAAGTTCAAGTTAAAGTTGTTCATGCCTCAGTGATTTGATAAATCAAGAATCAAGATCATAACTATCAGTATCAACAAGACCAATTGATTTCAAGTGAAGAAGAAGGAAAGCAAATATTGGAAAGCCAAGTTATTCAGTGAATATGGTAATTTATTCAAGAAGCAGAAACACTATCAAGACTAGTCACTTATGAACCAGACCAATGCATCAAGTGTCAGGACATTGATAGCAAGTTTATGTCAGTAATAAAGAACCATGTTCAAGAGTTTGTTGAAGAATAAAGAAGACATGAAGATATCACAAGTTCAAGATGTGCATTGAAGTTTCAAGTTGAAGACCAGAATATTTTCTAAGTACTAAATGTTCTGGATGGCTAAGTAGAAATTCTCAAGTAGAAGTTCTACTTAGGAATTTCGAGATAGCCAAGTAGGAGTTCCACTTAGGAATTTCGAGATAGCCAAGTAGAAATTCTCAAGTAGAAGTTCTACTTAGGTGCAGCTTCAACATGACACATGGCATCTTCTGATTGGCAGATTTCCAAGCTTTCAAGATAAGGCAAGAATTATGTGGACATCATTGGGCCACGTACATCTTAGTCTTTGAAGACTACAGGACATAGATTACATGTAGTATAAATAGAAGTACTTGTGTAATGTTTTAGTTAGTGAGCAATTCTAGAGAAAAACACAAGAGAAAAAGAGAGAGTGCATTCACAGAGCTTAGTATCATTCACTTCTCTCTCAACTTCTGTTATACTTTGTAATGAATGTTGTAGCAACCCTTTCAAGTTATATATAAAGAAATATATTCCTTGAATCTGTGTGTTCATTTATTGCATCGTTTTTATTGCCTCTCATATTCGAAAAGTTGTATTCACCCCCCCTCTACAACACATTTGGACCTAACATTATCAAAAGAATATTACAATCGTGGAGCATTAAGGGTACCCACCCCCTGGTTCAAATTCAAGTACATAAAAAGGATTATAAAAATTAAGTAGTCCCATCCGGGTTAGTTTTCTCAGCCTCACTTGTAATCCTAGCCTCCTCCACCCTCCTTACCTCCTCTGCGGCATTGTCTACAATTTCCTTGCGAAGTGTCTCCGCGTACTCAGCATTCCCGGGCCCGAGCCTATCCTAGTCAAAGTCAGGGATTTTCTTGATGAAGGCCTTCATGAATTCAACCTGACCTTTAGCGAGGCTCTCCTCCACAACAGAGTTATAATCAAACTGGGCAGCCTGGAGTTCATTCTTCATCTTTGTACCTCAGCTTCGTGCTTCTCCTTGGCTTCTTCCGCTATCTTTTCTACCTATTTCAAGGACTTATCAAGGTCGGTATTCTGTGTGAGAGCATGCTTCATATTGGCCTTTAGCTTCGCAGTTTCAGTCTTTATGGCCTACTTGTGAGTCCCCATCAGGGATATCCTGTCCTCCTCCTTCTGCCACTTGAGTACGGCAACCTCCTTTTTAAGCTGGACTTTGACTGTGCTGATCTGCTTCAACTCCTTGAGGTGTGAAGCTTGACGAATAAAGGCCTCGGCTTGACACTTAATGACGGAGTCTACATTCTCCTCCAACTCCGCACCACACCAGCTCATGGCCTCAGCTTCGGTAGCATAAAGATATCCGTGCTTTGCGAATAGATGGTGGATAGGGGTCGTAGTAGCAGGAGCCTTTGGAACTGGTAGGACGGGCACATCCTTTGTAGTTCTAGCCTTCTTATGAACGGGATCTTCATGAGGCGGGTTTTGGAGCCGATCTTGGATGATCTCAGCATCTCGCTCGGACTGAGGATACTTCGTCTTTTCTGAGCTCGTCCGAGTCTACGGTAAGGTGGGCTTCGTCACAGAGACATTGCCGCTCTTTTGGAGGAAGGGAGGAAGCTTTCCACTTCTGTTAGACATGGTTGTAACATGGAAATGAGATGCAATTAGAGAACAATATCATGTACAATAAGAAAGTATGTAAATGCGAAGACAGAACATGGAAATTAGTGCATGGAAGATTAAAGGTAGCGAGTGCGAAGCGTGCATTGCTTCACATTTGGACAAATACCATCGGTTTCAATTATTTCAATTCGAGAGGATGAGGCCTCCTCTCTTGTTTTTCTTTTTCGCGAGGTTTTCTTCGCAGCAGAAGGCCCGACCTGGGGAGAAATTCCCACACCTAACTTACGGAAGCCGCATTCGATTAAATTCTCTATAGTTAGAAGGGTTCGAATGTTCCTTTGATTATGAGGAGTCTTTAGAATGTCATAAGCTCGATTCTTCTCCTCGCCCTTCAGCACAGTGTGAACCTGACCAGCTGCAATCTCGCAGGAGTTGAGTTATTTTGTGATCCAAAAGTAAAGGAATTCAAGGCGCTTACAAAGGACATCTACTTACCAGGGTTATAGTTAAAGGAGGTCTTTACTCTGGGGACCTCGTGGATATAGAAGAAAGGCTCCTGCCACGAGCCCGCGTTACTTGGGCCACCAAAGATCGGGTCTTTTTTGTTGTACTCCGGCCACACTGAGAAATATACAAAACCTAAATCTTTGGCTCCGCATCGCTTTAACTGGAGAAAATACCCCATCATCCTCGGATCCAACTTTGGGTATCGCAGCTTATAGTAAAGAATATGGAGTGCGATCATGGACCGATATCCACTGGGATTAATTTGAATGGGGGCCTAATGGTAGGTCTCACAAATATCTCTAATGAATGGATGAAGAGGAGAAGAGATGCCTACTCGCATTATGGGAACTGTCAACACCATCCTAGGCACTCTTTCACCATTCTTGTCATGATTAAAGGGGGTAGCATCATATATTATTAGTTGAGAGTATAATTTTGCCCTTTGGCCGAATGTTGTCAACAGCCTTAGTCAACGAATCCACTGTCAAGGTCGTGGATTGATCTCTTCAAGCTAATTTTCGAGGCTGACCTGGTTTCGTGGTGGAACCCTCTTCGATCTCATTAGGAGGAGGCCCTCCCACATATATCACTCCCTCTAACTCAGGTTGAGGAGTAGGAACATAAGTCTGGGGCGATGCCTCAGGCATGTAAGTGTAGTCTTCAAAGTTGACAACCCGTGACACTTCATCAAGTTCGCCATCAGCAAAGAAGGGCTCTTTGTAATCAGAATCATCTGAGTTGGCCTCGTTGTCACCGCTACCATCGAGGTCATAGTATTCCTCGCTAAGCGAGTCCATAAGAGAATCGCTGGTTATCTATATAGGAGAGAGAGGCTTGGGGACTCCGAAAAAAATCTTCTTTCCTTTTCTTATCGACCCATTGACCTGCCTTTGGACATCTACGACATTGAGTTGGGGTTCGTCTTCACTAGGATGGATCTTGAAGGATTGACCTCTTAAGCTTGTGGGATGCTTCGATCTCCATAAGCCTAATGTGGTCTCTCTGGTATAATCTTCATTTGACCACAAGGGGGTCCATGAATAATTTGAACGAGCTCAAACTTGTGCTCGCTGCCTTATCAATGTTTGTAATTGCCTTCTCGTTGATCAAAATGTTGGGTACATGCGAGGGTGTCCTCGAGCTATCCTCGTTAGACATCTGAAAAGATTGTGAAAAATGAGTGTGTGCACTTACATAATATCAAGGAAATTCAGAAAGAAAAAAATAAAAAGACAGAAGGCTCTAAGTGTCCTCACTTCGCTCACAAGGAGAAAGTAGGGTTGCGTTCCTATTCTAAAGGAGGGATCGCGCTTCTAATTCTAACTAAGGTCACATTCTTACTTCTAAAAGGGATCACATTTTCTATCCTAGTGAGGCTGGGCTCGTAGTGTGAATTTGAGTGTGTGGGGTCGCATTCGAATGGCTTCGCATCGCATATAATTACAAACATAAAAATATGGAATTACAAGTAAAGAACAGTGATTTAAAGAGAAAGAAACTTACTTTTTGATGAAGAACTATGAAGAAACTTGAAAAAAGTTGGGGGTCGCTCGTGAGAAAGTCCAAAAAATTGTTGCATTTGATCCTTAAGCAATCTAGCAGCAGTTCGATATGATGTTAATAAGGAAAGTAACAAATGATTGGAGATCTAGTTTTATATAGTAGTCAAGAGAGAGTAAGACACATAACATGTGTCACCATCCTAGCAGCTGGGAATAGATCTGGAGACATGACAGTTGTCCAAACCCTTTCGAATTCATAGGGTCGCAATGCGATCTCAAGGCACTTGAGAGATAGTCAGGCTTTCATCTATAGCAGTCTATAGCGAGCCCAAGCCTCGCATCGCAGTTTTGTTGAAGTAGTTTGTGATTCCATATCGCATTTGCAATGGCAATATGGACTCGGGGGGTGGTTGTTATGCCCAAATCTTGGCATAAGCCCTAAGCAAGCCTAAAAGGCTGAAATGTCGATCCACAACTTATAATGGGCATAAAGATGAAGATTGGGTCACCAAAGCCCACTATCAGGAGCTGGTCCAATACACTCTAATAATCTTACCAGAGGACAACGACCACGAACCGTGGGCCGCGTTCGCGTGTAATTCCTAGTATGGGATCGTAGTTCTATTTCTCTACAAGGTCCAGTGTGGCCTAAAATATTCTCATTATAAAGGCTCATGACTAAGCCTAGTGAGGTCGCATGAGTAAAAATCGCTCCATCCTTGGGACCACCTCGCATGACTAAAGCCTAATGAGGTCGCATGCGAGGCCCTCGTAAGCTTCTCTATTAGCCTCGCAAGAGAGGCCTCGCTATTCTAGCATCATATTAGCCATAGGTAATCTTTATTGAGCCATGGGTCATGAGCAGAATTAATGGACTATTTATATCAGCCCATAAACGTCTAGTGGACTTCGGACTTCTTCTACAAAAACTACGTGTGGCTTGATTCCCTATAAATAGGGTACATAGGTCTTTTGTTAGGATTGAGAAACAGTTCACCCCTGAAATATCAACGAATAAGATCAGCCACAAACATTCGAAAATTTCCTCCATGTTCTTCGCGTTCTTAACAAAATATCTGTATTTTGCTCCGTGATTCCAGCAACCGCATAAATATTGTTATACTAATTTCTGTTTATAACACAGTTCAACTGCCTTGAAATGTGGATGACATGTACATTAACTTTGCATTGCCCACGAAGCAGAGCTTTCCAAGCGTAGAAAGGCATTTTGAGATGGGTGTTATGTTGTGTGTAGTGGAGTGATATGTGAACTACGTGTGGGACTTGTTAAATATTGGCAAGACTGTGTAATATCCAGTAAATAAGAAATAAGACCTGGATGTATATACTAATGCGAGTATCAATGCTGAAAAGGTGGTACAAAGGTATATATATAAAAAAGTAGTAGAGACATGTACTAGTGTATTAGGGGAATGGCTAAAAGATGTGATTAGATGTTAGAAGATAATCCTGTGACTATAAAAGTTGCCCTGAGCCTAGTGAAGCGTATCTATGACTGAATCGATTATTGGGCTTGTAGACTACTAAGGCCTTGTATGAAGTCTAAAACCAGCCCATTAGAACATTGGACCTCTTGGATCCTTGCTTAGCCTGAAAGTCCGCACCTATATTATACGTACGGCCCGTGAATTCCATGTTTATATGTTTGAACTCCTCCATATTAACATTCTCTGCATAATTTATCGAATGTACTAATCCTGCTCGGTATTGTTGTACATTGTGCCAGAATTCTTGTGAATCTGTATAAATGACTATATTCTTGTTAGCTTAAAATTTTTTTGCTGTGTGTTGTAGTAGATACATAAGCGCATTTGTTTTTGCTTGAAGTGGGTTGTAAGCTACTGTGTGACCACTGAATAGAAATTTAATGTCTCCCTCTTTGTTAACTAAGTATCCTCCCATGCCTGCTGTACTATTTCCATTAGTGGATTTCCAAAAGCCATCTATAAAACAGTAGTAGTCTCTATTTGCTTTCAATGCTTGTATAAAGTGGTAGTGCTTGCTTTTGGTGGCTCTGATGGGGATTGTGAACCATTCTTCTCTGTTATGCTCGTTTAGTATACACTGCTGTTACATCAAGTGTATGATCAGAATTTGGTTAAGTATTGCAATTGTTTACTCGTATTCCTAGTGTTTTGGAAGATTGTTTCATTATGGTTTATCCATAATGTCCACAATACTGCTGATACTGTTGTTTTCCAGTGTTCTTTGTATTGCAAACCTGCTGCTGCATTGTACAAATTGAATAACTGGTCATCATCAGCATTGTCTACGTTAATTGACACCCACCATTTATCAGAGCATTCGTGTGCAGTTATGCATTTCTTGAACAGATGTAAGCTGTTCTCATCGTGTGTGTCATAGAAAGTACAATTCGTGTTGCCCGAGAGGCTTGGAATCCTGCTGGCTAGGAAAGTTCTAGTTGGAAGAATGTTGTTTACTAGTTTCCATAGAAAGACCATCTGTATGTAGCGTGAGTATTATTACTGAGAGCTTTGTAAGTGACCGCCATGGAGTAACTTCCTTTGGAGTCCTTCCATTGGAGTTTATCTTGTTTAGGTTTACTGATGTATGCATGAAGTATGCTCTATATCTCATGTGCAGAGATCGATTCATGATGTCGAAGTGGTCTCATCCAAAGGTCTGCAGGGGAGAAATCAAATTACCTCCAAATCTCCAATATGTCTTTTATGTAGATTTGTTTGTACTTACATATTCTATGTAATCTAGTGTAAGTGGACGTAAGTGGCAATTCTCTGAGCCAAATATCTTACCAAAACTGGATCCTATTCCCCTGATTAGCCTGCCATTTGTAATTTGTTTTGTTAAAAATTGTAACATCCCGAATTTTGGGGATATTAAATCCGAAACATAAATAAAAATACAATTTCTTAATCCAAATCAATTACAAAGGTACTTATTACATAAGCATAGCTAACGATGACGATCTACTTCGAACCTAAGATTTTTGAAATCCAATGCTATCCCACTCGATCTTACACCAAACCTGAAAATTATAAGTAATGAGCTATACAACTAAGTAAGTAACCAATTGATCCGACTAGTAAGGCCAAGTAACATGTATACACGCATTATAAAGGATAATCAATACGATATTATACGATGCACGAAACCATAACTTTCGATACACGTATTCTTATTCGATACGATACGATACCACATAGCAATAATAACATAAAACCCAAAATTCATACCTCGACTACTAAAACCCGGTGATAACGGTCCTAAATTTTTAGAAAACTATCATTACAACCCGGTGACTCGGTCCTTATTCTAATTTTCACAAACCATGGCATAAATCAGAGTCCCAAGACTATTGCTTCCACATAACACACAAATACACTAATACGTATAACCTCAAAATATATCATCACTTAGCCCAAGTTTTGATAACAAATATATACATAACACGTAATTTGGAAAACGCTAGCAGATTAAATAGAAACTTACCTCTACACGGAAACTCAAGAATCAAATCATGTAACCACTCCTGACCAGATCTGTATTTAGCCTTTTTGACCCTCAAACAATGTTTTCTTGAAAAACTCAAAAAACGTAAGTGTTAGAGAATGAAACGATCTTCCGATAATTCCAGAATCAACGAATTCCGACTTACGATGAATTTTCTACGACTTTTACAAGACAGCTGATTTGTGTTTGAAAAAGGCCTACGAATTTTGATAATAAAGATGAAGAAGAACAATAAGATGTATATATAGTGTTACATAACCCTAAATTTAAGCCCATTAATCATTCATATTCAAGTATGATCCATAATTTAGGCTCATTATTTTATTTCAATTTTAAATCCTATTTATTATCTAACTTTAATCTTTGGGATATTTACAAAAATACCTAATTTTTTATTTTATTTTTTCAATTTTACCGTTACTTAATTTCTGTTTTAGTTTTATATTACCATTTTTCCGATAATACTATTGCCTTCAGCTTTTACTTTCTATTTTTTTTAAAAATACGATCCAAGTGTTTTTTAGGGCAGTTCGGCTTTAACGATCAATATTGCCATCAACATCCATTCTCTACTCATTTCCTTCTGCTCATCATCCCCATCCATTTTCTTCTCATCATCACACCAGCACACTCGATTATCATCACACCACTATACTCGATTTACGCAGAGCTTCATTTCCATTAATGGACGACGAAGAACTCTAATTGGACCGATGACGAAGAGATGATGGCGAGTTGTAATTGAGCGGCGACTTTTAGGTATTAAACATTCTCGTCCCATTATAAGCTTTAGTGTTTGTTTAATTTGCATGTCAATTACTATATGTATATATGTGTATGTATATATATTGATATGAACATATAAACACTTTGATTTGTTATTGTTATGAGTTATGTCTTAAGATATGTTATTTGTTTCATATGTTGATGTTTATGTTGAATGAAAATTTACTGAAATTAAATGCATATTAAGATCGAGAGAATTGGGGAATTGGATTTTGAGTTTAAAACTTGTTAATGAATTGAGTTCTTGTTGACATGTAATGGTCAAAAATGAGAATAATATCAATTAAAATGAAGTACTGATTCTATTTTTCTTGTTTAAATGTTTTCATAAGCTGCTAATGAAAGGAATTGAAAATTCTACCTTATTTACTGATCTTCTGAAATGGTTTACACTATGTAATTGAGGCCCCGCAGGGGCATATATTAATTTTATATGCTTAAAAGTTTTGGAATATGTCAGTCTTCCTTAACCTCTATGGTTAATTTAAGTGATAGTTTCTTGCACTAGACCCTGCTAGGAACTGTTTTAATTTGAAATAATGTGCTCTTCAACATTAACGAATTATTCGACAATAGTATCAAATAAAACAAATTTAAAGTGACCAAGGTGCACCAAATTTATAACCGATTATGAATCAATTGTTTGCTAGATTCTATGAACTAACTGTGTGAACCAATGATGTTTATTTTTGTATTAACAGTTAACTGGCGCTTATGTTTGTTGATAATTTGAAATATGGTTCACACAAGGTTCTCATCTTTCCCGAGTTCAATGTCCAAATTAGATATGCTGCTAAAACAAAAGATAATTAAAAAATTGAAGGTACCATTGAAAACTAAGAGTGCCAGGCTAGCCATCCACGATGATCCGATTTCTGTACAGGAGGCTTCCCTTGGTTCAAATTCCAAATTAGTGATGCCTTCAAAATAAAGGATAAAAAAAAATCCAAAACAACAGTCAAATATAAGAGGCCCAAACTAGTCATCCATGATGATCATATTCCTCTTGATGAGGTATTTATTGGTTCCTATTTATTCTTGTTTGTGATATCAGTTGCTAGATTTTATGTGGAAAAGGCCCCACCAGGGACACTTGTTGGCAACCTTTGCAACCATGCCCGCCAGGGACACTCAATTGCAACCATATTTGTAAACGCTCACACATGGCTCATACATGTCATGTATATACTGCAGGGGATACATTATCTTATTCCAATTAAAGATCACAAGTTAGCTAGGCTCAATACAAATAGTAAGTATGAATTTATTACGGCTATATGGGACACATTATCAACGGATCAGATGTCTCAGTTTCCTTCTGGTTGCTTTGAAAATTTTACCTAGCTTCCATCGTTCAAGATACAATACCAATTCATCCACAATCTTCTGATTAGGAAAATTAATCAACCGAACCCTCTTGAGAGTTGGATTGGTGTTGGTGGAATGTAGATGTGTTTTTGGATCAAAGAATTTGATGTTGTCACTGGTCTTTGTTGTGTTGATTCAGTTGGCAAGAAGCATTATGCTAGGACTGACAACAGCTTCATGACTAGATATTTTGGAGATATTGACTATGTAACAGAAAAAATGTTGCAGACACAGCTATATAACTCTTTTGGTCAAGAAATTTGATAATTTATGGTTCAAACTTTAATAAAAACTTAGTTTGGCAACTATGTTTGGTAATGATATATTGTTTTGAGATTTTACGCAATTATTAATGTTTGGTAATTGTTCATTCTTTTGAGATTTTATGAATTTATACAGATTACAATAATTTATGGTCCTCGACTGGTAATATAAATAAAATTTGATTTTATATGGAATAGGTCCCGCAGTGGCACCCGTCTTAATAGTAAAATTCAATTATCTCTATCAGTTGTAATATTTTTAACCTTGTTTGCAACATTTGCAACCATGGTTGCAGAAGTTGCAACCATGGTTGCAAAGAAAAAAAAAATTAGCAACATAGAAACAAATGTCATACCAGTTCCATTACTATTTTAAACGTAATCAACTTAGCAATTCAGTATTTGCAACTTAATTTGCAATAACTAATTTATTTAGTTCGATGGCGGGTTTCTACAATTTCTTCTATTATGTTCGCATTGACTACATTGACTATATTTGAATTGTTGAATTGACATATTTGTCTCCCTCGTAGCTTTCCGTCTTCTCTTTTGGTCTTCCTGTTATGATTCTACCTTTCGGGGGTATATTGTCCACACTTTGATATCTTCTGGTACTTTTCATATGTCTTTCTTGCTAACATAATAAACCATTTCTTTATACGCATCAATCATTGATTCCTTTGAGTAATATGATGAACAATAATCATAAGGACCATGATCTACTTTTGTAAAAAGCAATTGCATGTGCACAAGAAAATTCATCCACTTGAAACTTGTTTTACAACAGAATATATATCGTATAAAGATAAACGAACAATATGTATTTATGAAATTTTATTGACACAAAATTGAGAATCACCTGTTGCATGTACAACTTTTGGCAGCCAAACTGACTATAGATTTCTTGTCAATATTGCAAACTTTGAACAAGGAGTCATTTGATGGATTTATCTGTTGATTTAGCATCATTTTAAACAAAAAATTTATGTTTTTTGTAGTTTCATTAGAATGACAAATGTTGTAACCATGGTTGCAACTTATGCAAAAATGGTTGCAAAGGTTGCAACCACGGTTGAAACCATGGTTGCAACTTATGCAACCATGCTTGCAATTTCTTCAAAAATGGTTGCAAAGGTTGCAACCACGATTGCAAAGGTTGCAACCATGTTGCAACCATGATTGCAACTGATATAAACAGGTAAAGTAGAAATATTGAAGTAGTGAGATAAATATCATCATATTTGCCGAGTAAAAGTAATTGTCTTTAGTATTTTCTCAAACTTAGTTGTCAATTTTTTGAGGTGTCATTTGCTATTTTCCTGTTAGTCCAACTCTATTTTTGTACCAAAGCACGCAAAGAATCAAAGACTCTAACATTGGACATAAATAGAGATTCTGCAATGTTAGATGTAAAAATAATTGTTGCAAGAATGGTTTATGTATAGTAAATATGTTTGTAGAAGTTGCAACCATGGTAGCAAAAGCTGCAATCGATTGAATTAGATAGGTAAGATGAGTTTCCTACGGGGCTTGTACTAATAACACAAACAAGAATAAATATGAATCAGTAAATATCTATATATGTGTGTGTGTTTGAAGCCATACTTTCTCTTCGTATTCATCCCATTATCCAGCCAAGTTCTGAAACCTACGCTGATTTCTGAACATGACAATTGTCCAATGTTGTCATCCAACGTAGAAACTAGAAACCCCTTTCAAATTCTTCAAACCTTCACTACTTTTACATGATGTCGAACCAAAATCTTACAAAAATGGTGATTTCAAATATGCAAGAAGCTTGATGGTCCTTTTTGTATTTGCAGCCTTTGCAATCATGGTTGCAACTTCTGCAAACACGCTTACAAAGGTTGCAAACATGGGTGCGGTTTAATATTATATATTTGTAAAGGCTCACACATGGCTCACACATGTCATGCATAATACTACAGGGGATGGATTATATTATTCCATTTAAAGATCATAAATCAACCAACCTAACAACAAAGACTCCATCAACAAAGGCTCCCACAACAAAGACTCCATCAAAAAAGGCTCCAAAAACAAAGTCATATGTGAGAAAAAGAAATGCGGGAAATATGAAGAAATGAGTTGGGTTTTTAATTTTATGACATTAAGTTTAGAAAAAAATGTTGCTGACATAACTATGTAGTTCTTTTGATTTGAGAAATTTAATAATTAATGGTTCAAAGGTTAATAGAAACTTTGTTTTGCAACCATGTTTGGTAATGATTCATTGTTTTGAGATTTTATGCAATTATTAATGTTTGGTAATGGTTCATTGTTTTGAGATTTTATGATTTTATATAGAGTACAATAATTTATGGTCCTCAACTGGTAATATGAATAAAATTTGTATTTATATAGAATAGGCCCCGTAGGGGCACCCATCTTAATAGCAAGATTCAACTATATCTATCAGTTGCAACATTTGCAACCTTGTTTGCAACTTCTGCAACCATGTTTGCAAAGGTTGCAACCATGATTGCAAGTTCTGCAACCATGATTGCAAAGGTTGCAAACATGGTGGAAACCATGGTTATAGAAGTTACAAACATGTTTGCAACTTATTTGTATTAGTTGCAACTTATGAAAATTCACATTAGACATGTTATTAAAATGCATACATCCATTAGACATATAATTAAAATTGCACATGTTTCATGTATAATAATTATACAATATGACACATGATTTTATGGTAATATAAAGATAACATAATTTTATATGGAACAGGCCCCGCAGGGGCACCCATCTCAATAGTTAGAGTTAACTATTTGTATCAGCTGCAACTTTTGCAACCATGTTTGCAACTTTTACAACCATGGTTGCAGCTTATGGAACCATGGTTGCAGAAATTGTAAACATGTTTGCAACAATTTTGCATTGATGTCAACTTGTTATGCAACCCAAAACAACTATAATCAACTAATTTGCAAATTCATAAAAAACCAAAATACAGAATTTGCAACTTCATAAAAAACAAAATATAAAATTTGCACCTTCATAAGAAATCGAAATATAGAATTTGCACCTTCATAAGAAATCAAAATACAAAATTTGCTAATGAGGACGACACCTCGTAAAGAATTTTATAACATCAAAAAAATATTTACAAGACAAAAGAGAGGACTCCTCTCAAGAAAAAAGAAATAAATCGCCTTACGTAAACACTTCCTCTTGGAACAAGCTCCAAAAGAAAACACATAAAATAACACATACAATAAATCATAATAATAAGAGTAATAAAAACGAGGCAAACACTCCATTTGTGGTAGTAGAAATAAAAACCAAAATCAAACAAACCGAGTTGCACATGTCCAGATCAAATCACCATAACTGTAGCAGAGCAAGTTAGCATAGAATGCAGAAACCATGATCCATAACATGCTACAAAACTTGC
Organism: Saposhnikovia divaricata; assembly: GCA_036435485.1. Lineage (NCBI taxonomy): Eukaryota > Viridiplantae > Streptophyta > Magnoliopsida > Apiales > Apiaceae > Saposhnikovia > Saposhnikovia divaricata. The sequence continues at coordinate 57,390,987 of CM071595.1, read as the reverse complement.
CAAATCTGCCAAAAAAACCCCATACAAAGAACACTCGTTACTCGCCACCAAACCAGCGCCCAACTCACAAGCCTCGTATTACACAGAAAATGCAGAACATTATAAAATACGAGCTCACCACATCTGTTTGTCATAGTCCAACAAAACATATGACTTCGATCCTCTCTGCTACTACGACCCAACCTGACTACTTTGCTCCATTTACAGAATAATTTTTTTTAACAAAAAAGGTATAAATTCAGCTGTTATCGGAAAGATAAAGATTTAAATAAGCTGCAACATAATCAATTCAGTAATCAAATTTTATGGTCACCCAATTATCCAGCTCATTTTAGCAGGACAACACACATTAATTGGGAACATTCAAATTACAAGTAGTTGTATTTTATCATTTTCATAAAGAAATCAAGGTTCGATGAATGAGAATTTAGTGTTAATTAGGCTTATTCATGTCACTGAATCGCAAACTTTTATAAACAAATAGCTCAAAACTCAACAAAAGAGGAATTCAAATCAAGATAACAAAATATTAAAATTTCATTGAGAAACATAATTTAACATCTAGAACCAACCGAACCCTAAAACATAATACCACTTACAATAATCGAAAATTAAACATACTTGTAAAACAAAATCTTACATTCTTCGAAACTCGAAGATTGAAGAAGGAGATGTGTGCAACCTCAAAGCTCGAAGACGGAAATGTGCCCCTGCGGGACCGTAATAAGGACCGTAATATATAAGAGATAAGAATCAATGGTGGTTATTTTGAATTGATGATGTAAAAATAGAGGAGAAAGAGACAGTGGATGAATGGATTCCATGGAGGAGGGAGAGGGAGAGAGAGAGAGAGAGAGAGAGAGAGAAGATAAGTGATAGAGAGAGGGTTTAATAGAGGTGATATATGAAGAAGCTCCATCTCTATTTTGATTGGGGTGTGTGATGGTGGGCGCGGTGGCGAATCACCGCCATCTCTGACAAAGGCAGCACAAGGTGGGATGAGAAATGAGGGAGAGCATGAGAAATGGGAGAATGCACCGTAATTTTAAAAAATGTACAATAATGATTGTATTTTTGGAATTTTAGAAAATTGGGCCAGTATTTTTAAAAGCCAAAAACTTAAAATGGGTAGTTTTGAAACAATCCCTTAATCTTTTTTCAAAGTCCAACTTGAGGATGACACCTTATGTTTTCTTTTCCTTCATCGAGTGTATAATTTCTAAGGTCAGTATGATACCATCCGAAATATTTCTATCTTTCATGAACCCTGTATGTTCTTTAGCTATGATGTATGGTAGTGCTAACTTAAACCTATTGGCTAACATTTTTAGTAAGATTTTCATAGTGTTGTTAATGAGGCTGATTGGCCTGTAGTCAGATGGCCAAGTTGGATTGGCGATTTTAGGTATTAGTGCTATCAAGGATGAATTAATCCCATTTGGGATGTGTTCGTTGTGATAGAATTTGTGAATGCTCTCCATAAAGCTTGGTTGTAGGGCTTTCCAGCAGAGTTTAATGTAGGCTGCGTTAAGGCCATCAGGACCAGGAGACTTATTTTGGTCAAAATCCTTAAGGGCAAGCTGTACTTCTTCCTTTGTGAAAGGTTTCTCTAGATTTCGTTTAATGTGATTGGGGATGGTAGAGACCTTCAGTGTTCTTATTTTGAAAATTGGCTTATCCATTTCTTTGTCTAAGAAGTCTTTGAAGTGTTCAAAGAAGAATTGTTTAACAATAAGAGGATTATTGATCCAAGTACCCCCAAAAGAGAGTCCAAGAACATTATTCCTCTGCCTTCTTTTTCCTTCATCTTGGTGGAAATAACAGGTGTTCTTGTCTCCAAATGCATTCCATCTAACTCTCGACTTTTGCCAAATCATTTTGTCCTATGGTGGTAAAGTTTATCAAGTTCTGTACTGAGTTTATGTGAAAGTTTGTTGCTTGCATGATCCAGTCGTTATCTCTCTTCTCCTAATCTTTTAATAGTTGTATCCACATTGCCCAAGACATGTTTGTTCCACCATTTGCCAATGGTCCTGATTTTCTTAATTACTGCAGTGACATCCAAGTTCTCCAAGTCTTGGCTATTGTTTAAGCTGTTGAGTGATTGGTCTTCAAGCCAGGAGTTAAATAGTTTGAATGGTTTATGCCCCCGGTTAATTTTTGATATGCCCAACCAAATAGGACGATGATCCAAATTTTTTAGGTTGAGAAGTTTAGCTGTCCAATTGTGCATATCGAACCATAATCTATTGACAAATACCCAATCCAGATTGCTCCTTTACCCGCTGGTCCAAACCAAGTATAGTGTGGTGATTGTGTTGTAATGTCGATGAGTCCATTATTGCTAATGAAATCATTGAAAACATCTGAGTCATGTCTGCTGTGTACACAATTTAGTCGGTCTGAAGCATCTCTAACAATATTAAAGTCTCCCATAATGTAAACTATTGTGTCCCTCACTGTAGTCAGTAGATTACTAATTCGATCCCATATCATTACTTTCTCTGTTGTGTCTTGAGGTGAATATACATTAATGCAAATGAATTGATAGTTGGTATGCTTTGTTATTCCTCTGAAATAGATCTAGTTATTGGTAACAATGTGACTAATAGGGGTGAATCGCTGACTATCCTAAAATATGACAAGCCCTCCAGAGGTACCCAAGGAAGGGGCTATTAGCCAACCATGTGTATCTTCTTCCTAGATTAAATTGCTTTTGTAAGCTTCCCATAGCATGCATTTTGTTTCCTGTAGACAAAGGAAATTGACTTTGTTTGCTGCTATGTGTGATCTTATGTTCCTCCTGTTCTTAATGCTGTTGTAGCCTCTAACATTCCAAGATAATCCTGAGAAAATCTGCATGTGGTTAAATTGTTGTGTAGGAATGTATTTGAGTCTTAAAGTACTTTAACAATGTTTTGCATGGTCTTCTTCGAATCCTCTATTGTCTCTAATCCCATGTCAATTGCATCACGATGGATATTATGTGCCAATTTAATTTTGTCTCCCAGAAGGTCATATGTTATTGTTTATTGGCATTCGTTCTGCTGGTTGCCATTCATGCTCACCACAGTAAGATTTGATGTTGTCTTTATCTCATGATTAGGAGCCTTATTAGATTTCTCACGTTTATTAATCTTTCTCATTATAGGGGACATCTTGAATTTTCGTGGTCTCCCTCTTCCTCTCCTAATATGCATACCAAATAATCCCTTGTAAAGGCCCATTTATATACCTTTGTGTATGGGTTGATTTGAGTCAACAATGTGTAGTGCTTCTGCTGATAAGTGTGTGGAAGTGCTGGAGGATTCTGAAGTACGGCTAGAGTGGGCTTCTCTGAAATTGTTAATGAATGTTGGGGCAAGTGTTGTTGAGGCTTGTTTTATTGCCTCCAAGTTTGTTTCTTGTACAGAAGTGCAATGCTCTTCTGCTAAGTTAGGTCTGGTTTCTGTTTGTGTTTGCCAATAAACCTCTATTTTTCCCTCTTGTACATTGTCATTGTATGGGCCTGTTGTATAATCCTGTTCCCGCTCTTCTCCCATCATACGTCTATTATCAGTGTTAGGAGAGTCTCCTTGCTCATGTGCTGAATCTTCCACATTCCATTGCTGAGCCAAGTTTGATATTACCCCCTCGCTCTTGTTGCTATTTAAGAAAGTGTCATATGATGTTTTTGAGGGAAACACTGGTTTTCCAGGATGTTAACTCTGTATTGTCTCCCCTTAGTCTCTACATTAGTAATATCTTCAAGGTGTTTAGCAAAGCTGGTTTCTATTAGGATTGTGGGGGAGAAATAACTGAATTCAGAAGTGTCCAATTTTGTGTGGTCTATTAGCTTGCCCTAGAAGCTTACTAGCTTTACGATGTTGTAAGCAGTCCAAGTGTGAATGGGGAGCCCTAATATAATAATTCTAGTTACTCTAGAGGTGACGATGTCCTTAACATGCGTGTAACTGATCTTACTGAAGATTGTAGAGACCATAGATGCTTGTAAGTTGTCAAAAGCCTCTCTATCCGAGAAAATAAGTTGGAATTTAACAGGAGAGATGGTTTTAACCTTGATGAAATTTATTTCCACTGCTAGAAGCTTCTCATAGATATTATCCTCTTTGTCTGCATCATGTGTCATCCCAAGTAGGCTGATGCCCAGCTCCATTTTAAACTTTGGATTCGGTGTCAGTTTGATTATCTTGTGTGGTAGTGTGTGAATTTCTGGTCTGTGTTCCCTATCTTCTCTACTGTAAGAACCTCAATTGTTAAAGGCCCGTTTAGGTTCACTGGGTTGTGTTGTGCTTGGTGGTTTGTAACCAATGGTATTTACCGGAGGTTTCCTCTTTGCGATCGTAAACCCCAGAGTTTTCCCAAAGAGCTTGATATTGCTTAGATTATCCAAGGCTTCCTCTACAATGAATAGATTGTTTAGTAGTAAGAAAGCGAACATGTCATTGTTCTTGTCTCTCTTGTTGGGGTGAGTAGCTCAGTGAAAAAAGTGTTTCCATTAACCGCCTCCCAGATGTCTTTACAAATTGCTCTTGTTGGGAGATTTCCAACGAAGATATACTGTTGTAGATTAACCTTCGTTTTTCTGGTGACCAAAGTCCATTCTTTGTTGTTCCTGCCATCTTGGTCCTTGGGTTCCCCTATTAGAGCATCCCTATACGATTTATTATTGTCGCTAATCGTAATAATATGTTGTATTTGACTACTTTTGTCAAATAAAATATAATGATTAATATATGAAAAACATATTTAATTGTTACAAATTATAGAATTGATTATGTAAACAATCAGTGTAAGTTACAAATATTGTTATCATAATGACATTAATTTGTAAGTTACAAATTATGCAATAAAGGTGTTAAAGCACATTGATTTATATTTATTGGACTATTACAATAGAGGGGTAGAGTATACCTGATAAAATGGGTCTGGATCCGAAAAACGGAATCAAAATTCATAAAATCGAATTTGATTTTACATCTGAATTAGAAAATCCGATAATTATCCGAAAACCAATTTTATCCGACAGAAAAATATCTGAATTAAAAATTTAACCAAAAATAATCTAAATACTAGACCCGATTATGAACTAGAATCGATTAACCGCATAAAAAAATAATTCGAACCGAATAAGACTCGAAATATTGGATCTGATTTAAATCCGAATTCGAAAAATGATTAATTAAGTAATTGTTATAATTTTAACAGGTTTTAACGAATATGTTGTATATATTAACGCACATTTTATTCAATATTTACCTATTCATGAGCAAGATGCACATTTAAATTAATTTTATGTCAAATATATCATAATTATTTAATCATTTTTCAAAAAAGGTACATAATTTGAAATTAGAAATATAATATTCAATAATAAGGTACGTTTTAAAAGTTCATAAATTAAAATAACGAACAAATAGTGATCCAAAAGTATCCAAACCAATTCTTATTCGAACCGAATTTCATCCGATCTTAATCCGAATTTCATCCAAATTTAATTCGAATTAGACCCGAACCGAATTAGATGAACCGATCTGAACTCTATTCAAATATATCATAACCAAAAATTGATCTGATCTGGGATTGATTTGATCTGAAACCGATCCGATTATCCAATTTGTGAGGTCTGGGATAGAGGTATTTGTGTATGCCTATATATAATAGCTTTTGGCTAACTAAAAAAAAAACATTGAAAAATATTGCTTGTTTAAACATATTCCCTGTGACATGCGAATGCATCTGTATGTGATTTGTTTTAGTAGCCTAGGTTTTTCTATCAGTTTTGTTTATCATCTTGGTTGTTTTTCTGTACATTAAACATCTATTGTTTCCCAACAATACAACCACAAGATTGTAGAAGGGCGATTGAATACAATCTTGACAACTTTTTCATAATTCTTTATCAAGAATAGTTTTAAAACAATGTGTGTATTACACAAAATAAAGACTCAACCATATTTAAATTTTCAGGTGGATTTGTATGTTCCACCTGAGATATATATTGAATAGATTAGCTGTGATATTTTGACAAATACACATCTGTAATTTTCAGCACTTTGCTTTTTACAAGAAACCCTAACAAATCTATGCAAAGATACTTATGTTTCTTACATGCAAAGATACTGCTACACTTGGTTATATAGCCAAGTTTACATTACTTACTAAAAACAAAAGTATTCTATTTTCTAGGTCAAGTAGGCTTGGTGCATTATTCCTTGTCTTCAAGTGAGTCAGATGCATAGATTGTCTCTGACAGAATTGCTTCGAAATGACCATCCAATTTACTTGTATAAAATGGAATGTTTCTTTTTCTTCGAGGTCTCCAGATTCTGGCTTCTATGTACCTTGAGATTCTTTAAAAGCCCATGTGATCCGTCAGTCTTGTAAAGTCACTTTCAACTACTGAGCTTTGATAGAGACCATAATCGTTGATGTAGTAACCTTGACATCCGTTGATAGTGGAATATCTTCATTCGTTGAGATGTACTAAGCTTCATTCGTTGAGATACATCTTCATTTGGGTAGAATTAAAAAGTACAGTCTATTTACATTTCACTAGCCTATTCTACACATCCATTGATAGTTAACATGACTGATTTAGTTTCAACTACTATCTTGAATTCTTTTAGTACATGTTACAGAAGAACTTATCCGTTAATAAGTTACATCTTCAATGGATGTTGTAACACATGCCATCCGTTGAACAGTTACAGAATATGACTTATACAAAATATGTTTAAGTCTTTAAGTTATCATCAAGAATCAACATAATTCCTAACAACTTCTATTGTCATTTTTTTTTAAATTTTTTGTTGGCTACTTGCATGCTTGTCTAATTGTTTTTTTTTGAATAAAGGAAGATTTTATGAAATTTAAACATCCGACAATAGTGTCCCCAACACACATAATTGAGGTGACGATAGATCGACAAAGCTACTAAGCGTACAAGGTAAGCGAGCCAAAGCATGTGCTACCCTGTTTGCCTGCTTTCTAACAAATGCTACTATAACGCCTATCTCTCTGCTAAGAATAGAGCGACACTGCTCTATAAGATCACCTAACTCTAAGTGATTGTGATCTGCATTATTTACTGCATTAACACTCATCAACAAGTCACTCTCGACTGTTGAAACTTGAGCTGGAAGGTCGCGAAGCCACAACAAAGCTTCTAAGATACTAACCATTTTTGCCTCTACCAATGAAACACGACCAGCAAAACGCATTGTTTTATTTGTATTGTATGTATGCAAGTCTCTTTGATATTTTATTTGATTTGTGTACTAATTAGATTTAGCTGTATCTTTAGTACATATATAATCTTCGTGGTGTTAAGTTTTATCGATTTATTCGATTTGCTCATCTTGCCTGGTTCCGTGCATGTTTGTCTAGTGATTTTTAAAAGGTGTTTTAATAGACTATTTAATTATATATATACATTATATATATATATATATATATATATATATATTGTAACCTTGCTCATGTTACCTAGACAAGATATTTTAACTCAAGTTAAATCTCAGTTTAATTGATGTGTCCATTGGGATTTTCCGGTGACAGTACTGATTTGATTTATTGTGATAATAAATATGTGGAAATGTTTGTCAAACAGTTTGGTTTGATTAAACTTTGGTCCTGAAATACGTGATATTCTCTAACGAATGATGAAATGCATATTTTGTGAAGAGTGGGAATCACGAGATATACTTAAAATAATTGAGTCATGATATTGAGAATATATTCTTAACATATAGTCATCCTGTATATATGTAAATGCTGCTAAATGTGGGAGTCATGTAAAGCATTTGACAAAAATGTCAAGTGGGAGATGTTGTATTTGACTAATTTTGTCAAATAAAATATAATGATTAACATATGAAAACTGTATAAACCGTTGCAAATTATAGAATTGATTATGTAAATAATTAGCATAAATTACAAATATTGTTTACATAATGAAATTAATTTGTAAGTTACAAATTATGCAATAATAGTATAAAGCACATTGATTTTATAATTATTGGGTGGTTACAATAGAGGGGGTGGAGGTATTTGTGTGTGCTCATATATAGTAGCTTTTGGCTAACAAGAAAATGTACTTAAAAAAATTGTTTGATTGAACATTTCCCGAAACCTCCTCTATATTCTAATATACTTTCTCCTTGAATCTTGATAACAAAACAAGAATTGTATTTTTGCAGATTGTTTTTTTTACAAACTTATCGTATGATCGAGCGAGAATGTTAAATAATATTAGCTTATAGCATTAGATTTTATTGGAATCTTTCTTTGATATCTTAAAATTTTTTTTGACCAAAATAAAATTAGATTTCATTAATAATATGAAAGAGATTCAATTTGGGACAAACCCCCAACTAACCATGCAATCTGGTTGAAAAACAAATAAATAAACTAAACAATTAGCCGCTTTGTTTCTAAATCGCTTAACAAATTGAATACAAATATTCTGAAAATTAAAAATGACTTCAATGGCCTCCCGAGCAATCCTGCCTACATCTCCCTGAAAACATTAGCTTCATAATTGACCCTCACAATAATTCCGTAGATAGTACGATATTCAGAGGACTCAGTTGCAAAAACTAAGTTAAGAGTCCTCATGTTATGAACAAACTTTTTTTGTGAATGGTGAGCACATGCGATTTTCGCCATGGTCACAATTGTACCCCTAGCTATCTACATTCCGGACACCAGCTATAAACATGCCGAAAGTGTCGTCGATGCGGGATATGGATCAAATTCTGCTTTTAAAAGACCTGATCAAGTTATGATTTTAGAATACAAGTGATTATTTATCATAGTTCATTTTATCTTTTATAACGATAAATTCCAACTATAAATTATAGTTGGTAATTTAATTAAAAATAATATAAAATCAAGAAACTGAAAGTGTAATATTGTTCATTGTACATTATTATCTTAAGTGATTTAAATCAAAATATCTGTAACGCATCTTCCAGAAAAATATATGTGAAGCTAAAACGCAGATAGAAGGATAAATGTACAAATATGGGTTTAGACAAGTTTGGTTGTATTTAGGTAAGCTTCGGTCAGTTCAGTCTACTTAATGATCAAAAATTGAATTGTCAATAATTTTAGAATCGTAATGGATCGAAATAATTTTGGTTCGATTTGGTTTGATTCTTTAAAATCGAAATTTTTTTTTTGAAAAAAATAAAAAATCAAATTACATGAATTTCTAATAGGACATGGATAAAATACATGAAGAAAATCAAGTAGATTCATATTTAAGCACAATAATAAATCAATAAGATAACAATTAATAGTAAATTTTTAGTTATACAAATATATATCAAGAAGAAAAAACTATATATTTTGAAAAAGTATGATGCAAACTAATAAACTACACAAATTAATCAATTAAGAATATGGTGACGTTATTTTCCATCGGAATAAGTCCTTTGCCTTGATTTCAAAATACACAAGTGATAAAAAAACCCGAGAGCAGAAGCCGTTTATAAGATCCCTTCGGCGGTGGCTTCTCCACCAATCGGAGGCCCATTTTCTTATTTGGTCTTTGTTTTATTTCAATAATCATCCTGCTTTTATGAGTTTTGTAGGTATCCAATTTTTTCTATGTTTGATTGTCTCTCCGTTTAGAAAGTTTAGTATGTTTTGGTTTATTGTTTTGTTTCATTGAGAATGATTCGATTGATGATCCGGGACATCTGGAAAATCCGCATCGAGGCTGGGTTGGTGGTGAAAATTGCAAAAGCTCAGCTTTCACATTGAAAGTTTGTTCATACTATGAGGGCATTCGTTCCTCCAATTTCAGTTGATGCAACTGAAAGTTCCGAACATTGGACTATCACTGGAATTAACTGTGTGAAGGTCAATTGTGATGCTACTTATTTCTGGGATGGTGTAGGTTGGATTGATCGGGAAGCCATTGTAATCTCTTTTTTTGAAGAAAATAAAGCTTTCATTAATAGCAATCTTTTAAGATTACATTCTGCAATTCAGGGTAAACATCCTCACCCCCTGATAATACGATCAGCAACATAACAAGAAGCTCTAGCAAGGAAATGAGCAACATTGTTAGCAGACTATCTAATAAAAATTATCGAGACATTAGGTAAGTCATGAAGTAGACTTTTACAATCACCTATTAAACTCCCAAAATAAGACAACATAGAAATTGGACTTCGAATTGAATTTATCACCGTTAAACTGTCAGTCTCAATCACCACCTCCATGAGCCATGCTTTCTTCTTCACCCAACTTAAAGCTTCCTGTTAGGTCCGGAATAACGTAGAAGGGGGGTTGAATGCGTTATTCTAAAAATATTTCAATTTTTGATGTGGATATGAGATCAAAAATACTGAATCGAAATAACACAACTGTTTGGGAAATATCTTTGAATAGATAAAACCCGGAGGTTTGTTACACAATCTAATCCTATGGATCGGCTACAAAATCAAACACTCCTAGGATAGTTTAGGCACGAGGACCTTCTATCCGTCACTTCCTGAAAGCGGGCTCAGCCGGCTTTCCTACGAGATGGACTGTCTAGCAGCTTACACAGAGAAAATATAAGAGAGAGAAGAGAGAGTTGTGTGTTAAGGTGTGTTTTGAAATGAAATACAACAGGCCTATTTATTGATTATAGAAAGTCACTATTTGACACTATTCCAACAACCCCCAAATAGTAACCGAGCAATATTCCAACAACCCCCAAATAGTAACCGGATACTATTTCACCAACCCCAAATAGTAACCGGGCACTATTACACCAACCCCAAATAGTAACCGTGCATAGTAACTGCGCATAGTAATACTATTTTTGTATCTCTTGGGCTTCTTTCTTCTGTTTTATTCTGCTGTTTTAATTCATCTCTGAAAATAATTCAAGTACTAGATTAATTTAATTATTTGTTATAAATAATTAATTAATCTGTTACTTATTTAATTTGCAGAGAGTAAATTAATTTTTGACAATACCTTGAAATATTATGTCTGTTCTTTATCGTCAATAGGCTTTGGCAATTCTTTCTGTAAATTAATGTGTTGATCCTTCTCGTATGTGCTGACACTTAGTGCGCTGGTCTGGTTCACAAGTGACTAGAACTGATCTTGATCTTCACACCTTCGTTACATTCTAATTGATTAGCCTGTAGCAGTATCTTCAAATCATGTAAATACATGGAATCTTTATGGCTCTTCAACTGAATCATCTGTACATCTTATTCTGTCACTGAGGCTTGAACATGTTAATGAACTTCTTTCAGCGACTTGATCCTTGTTGGTGCCTATTCTTCAAATTTCACGATCCCTGTATAGATTTAATATTATTTATCTTTTATCCTAGTTGAGTTATATATATCCTCTATTACATATTACATTGCATTATGCTTTATGATCTCCCCCTATTTGATTGTTAGGGTTTGACAAGAAAATCCCTAGAGGATAACTCAACTGATACAACAAAAATAAAATACAAAGATAAATAATATTAAAGCGCATTCTGGATCATATATATATAAATTTTCCAGATTTCTAAAATTAACCAAGTGCAAGACAATTGTTCCTGTAGACTGAACATATCTTCAAGTTTACCTTTGCTTTCTTTCCACATAGCACTAATACTCCCATTAGCTTTTTCTTTCCAAAAATAAAGTTAATTCCGTGTCAACAACCTTTTCCTTGCCCTTATTACGCCTAGTAGCTTCTTGCCCATCCACCTTCTCCCCCTTAGTTGGGTTATCCTCCAGAATAGTAGGATGTGGAGTTGGTAAATTGGACGAAGCTGTCTTCACCAAGGAATTAATTGCACGACTAAACTGGGCTGCCATGGAACTTAATTGAACCTGGAATGCATCATATTGAATAAGTTGCAAATTTTTGATTTCTGCAATGGACTTACAGATATTTAACAACTCTTTCTCCATTGTTTGGACCCGTGTAAGGAGTCTGTTGTATTCCTTTCTGGTTACAGGTGCATGTGGTTGAGTAGGTTGCTCACTCAAACGTTCTGCAGGTGTTTCACTCAACACTCTATATTCACTCGGTTTAGTGGTTTGGGTTACACTTACATGTTTAGTTCATGTTTCCCTCAACTCTTCTCCAGAGCTTCCACCGATATGTGTACCTACAAATGGAATCATCCTAGCCCCTTTTTCAGAGGTCACGGATGGTGCAATGAAAGTTTGTGAGCTTCCGTCCTCGCGTGAAGTGAGTTGCCGACCCACTGGTAAAGAGTGGTAAATCTCGAAAGAGAACCAGAGATTTCCCTCTGGGAGGTTAAACTTGAATCGATTAAATGGCAAAAAAACCCAAGTTTCCCTCGTACGTCTGTGAAGACACTTGTTTCATAAAAGAACCACCTACCGATGGATCTTTCCGTAAAATGGAAGATACACCAGCAGTTATTGAGGTAGGTAATTCCACCTCGGATGCCTGTGAAGGCATTTGATCTTCAGAAAGATCATCAACCACTCTTATGTTCCGTGAAATGGAACTCAAGATAGTTGCTCCCGTCAATTCAACCTTATTTACATTTTCACTCATTTGACAAGGAAGAATTGTTTCACTAACAGTTGCAGTTACCTCAGGTTCATTTGGTTTACTTCTTTTAGAATGAGGTAGAGCTGCTGATGTAACTAACTCCTTATGTGGTGCTGCTGAGGCACTATCTCCCTCAAAAGTGTTGATGGCTGGTCGTTTAAGTGACAATTAAGGTGTAGGAGTTTGTTGCATTTGTGTTTGCATTTGTAGAATGGGTTCTTCGACCTGTGTTAGAGTCAGTGGGATTTCCTGCTCTTGGTCGGGTAAGATGGCCACTAGGGGCTATAGAAACTGTATTTCCTGTGACACAACAGGGAATACAGTGGTTGGAATAGCAGGGATTGAAATATTACCTTGTCGTATACCTGCTCTCACTAGTCTTGGTAACAACGGAAGTGGGACAGTCTTTAGATATTCAGTTAGGACTGTAGGCACATCCGTATAGTTCTTTTTGCTTATGTAATTAATTACATTCATCTTCATGTAAGAACATTCCACCTTTTGACCATTTTCCAAGCATACCCTATCTTCATCATTCAAAAAATCATTTAATATTAGCTGTAGAAACCTTGGATATAGACATTTGACATTTTGAGTCCGAACATCTCTTGTTCCCAAGTGTTTCATCTTTAAAATGATTTGACCAAGCACTATTTTTCCAAAATTAATCCTCAAATTATTGGCGACCGCATACCCTATTTTTTGAATAAATTCAGGTATTCGATCTTGATTTGTTCTATCTGAGGAAAAAACATGGTTAAGAGTGTGAAAGAAGAAATTCCAGTACTGGGTTAGAAACGTTCTAGAAAGATTACCAGTATTGAAATTGCCATTTTGGTACCTTATAAATCGAAAGAACATTTCAATCTGTTCAGGTGTAGGATCAGAAACAAGATAATCCATAGGAAAATGAAGAATTCTACTAACATCTCGTTCAGTGACCCTAATCGACCTACCAAACAGTCGATATATGATTGCACACCCTTCATATCCAGAAGTGTTAACTGCACTGCAATATCGTTCACGCAATGCATCATGGTTAAGCTGCACTGGTGTAACTAAAGCATAGCGAATTAATGAATGTTCATTCAGAAATTGTGTCCAAGCCCGAAATTGCTCATCAAGAATGGTTTCGATTTGCTGAATGGAAATATGATTAACTTTAGCAATTAAAAAGCTTCCCTGTAATGCCATTTTCAAAACTTTGAGGAAATTCAACAACAAGGGTTAGTTTTTATAAAGTATGATGTGTATAACACGAATATAAAATCCGCTCTAAAAACCACCAGCTAGAATGTGAGATCTTTCCGGTCAAAGCTTGAAATTTTCAGCAATTGTGTGTATATGCTCTGTATATCTGAAAAATGATGATGTTAAACACAAACAAAAACTCATCATTTATAAGGTTTCAAGGACTAGTGGGTTAGGTGAGAGCGTGACAAGTTATGTTTGAAAAATTACACCGCTCAATAATTTCTCACCTAACAACCTACTTAGCCGAAAAACATCTTATCACCGAAACCTGTCAGCCGGAAAAACATCTTATCATCGAAACCTATCAGCTTATGTACACACACACATACATACTTATTATTTCTAATTATTGTGGATTCAAAATAACCAATCAATAATTCAAGAATTATTCCACAATAATCAGACAAACTCATAATTAAATAGACATAAAATTAACAAAGTATCATTAATTGATATATGTCAATAAAAATATTTATTTAATTATGCTACAATTGACACAATTATTTACTAACGAATTACCATAAAATATAGCATTTATAAGCATGGTAATTAATATAGCGATAACTGTAATATGAGAACTAGATGCAAAAAAATTCACAAATCCTAAACATATGGACATTTAAAATACATGTGAACTTATAAAAAATTACAGTTATTGATTATCCAAAATTAATTAGACAGATTTAACATCCCAAGTTCACCAACTAACCTGGAGAAAGTGGATTCATCCAGTGTTTTAGTAAAGATGTCTGCAATTTGTTGATCTGTGGGAACAAAATATAATACCACAGTTCCATTCATGACATGCTCTCGTAAGAAATGATACCTGATATCAATGTGCTTAGTCCTGGTATGTTAAACTGGATTGTTGGCAATGGCAATGGCACTCGTGTTGTCGCATAGAATTGGAATTTTGTCCAACATGAGTCCATAATCCTGAAGTTTATTCCTCATCCACAGGATCTAAGCACAACAACTACCTTCCGCAATGTATTCTGCTTTGGCTGTCGAGGTAGATACTGAGTGTTGCTTCTTGCTGTACCAAGATACCAACCTTCTTCCTAGAAACTGACAGCTTCCAGAAGTACTTTTCCGATCAATCTTATAACCTGCGAAGTCAGAATCTGTATAGCCAACTAGGTCAAAACCTGTACCTTTAGGGTACCAAATCCCAAGAATGGGGTTTCCCTTAAGGTATCTGAAAATACGTTTAACAGCTATAAGATGTGACTCTTTAGGGTCAGCCTGGAATCTAGCACATAAACAAGTTGCGAACATAATATCTGGTCTACTAGCAGTTAAGTACAAGAGAAATCCGATCATACCTCGATACTTCGTGATGTCAACTGACTTACAAGATTTGTCTTGATCAAGCTTGACAGCAGTTGGCATCGGGGTCTTAGCAGTAGCTGCTTCTTCCATCCCATGCTTCTTCAGAAGATCCTTTATGTATTTTGATTGGAAGATAAAAATACCATCAGGCTTCTGAACAACTTGAAGTCCAAGGAAGAAGGACAACTCACCCATCATGCTCATCTCGTACTTACTCTGCATTAGCTTAGCAAATCTCTTGCATAGCAAATCATTAGTAAAATCAAATATTATATCATCCACATATACTTGCACCAGAATTATATCATTTTTATGCTTTTTATGAAAGAGAAGTTTCTCGATGATACCTCTTGTAAAATCATTTTCAAGTAAGAACTTGGAGAGAGTATCATACCATGTTCGAGGGGCTTGCTTGAGACCATAGAGAGCTTTGAAGAGAAAGTACACAAAACCTTCAAATTCCTTGTCTTCGAACCCAGGGGGTTGTTCAACATAGACTTCTTCTTCTAGATCTCCGTTCAAAAATGCACTCTTCACATCCATCTGAAAAACCTTAAAGTTGGAGTATGTAGCAAATGCTAAGAACATCCTTATTGCTTCAAGCCTTGCAACTGGAGCATAGGTTTCATCATAATCAATTCCCTCTTCTTGAGAGTAACCCTTTGCTACCAATCGAGCCTTGTTCCTCGTAACAATACCACTTTCATCCAGTTTATCCTAAACACCCATCTAGTACCAATTATATATTATCTTTTGGTCTTGGCACTAGCTTCCATAATTTCTGCCTTTCGAACTGATTGAGTTCTTCCTGCATTGCAGTTACCCAATCTGGATCATCTAGAGCTTCATCAACCTTTTTAGGTTCAATTTGAGATAAAAATCCTGCGAAATTGCATTCATTCTGTGTTGCTCTTCTAGTCTGTACACCCGTGTCTGGTTCACCAATGATCTGTTCAAAGGGATGCGCTCTACTCCATACCCTTTGTCTCGGCAGATTTGATCTTGATGATTCCCCAAGTTCATAATTGTGTTGAGTGTGGTGACTAGTAGATCCAAAATCATTGTTTGCTCCCCCTAAGCTGTTGCTTTCTGAGTTTGATGAATCAGAGTTTAATGAATCATTAGAAGTAGATGCATTCTTTGATGTTCCTTCACTTGATTGGGGTCCATTTTCATCGTTCACTTGCTCCCCCTCAACATGTGCTGCAGTCTGATCTACTTGTATAGATTGAACAATATTGTCGGAAAGAGTATCAAAATTTTGTAGATCAACATTTATTTCTTCATTCTCAAATCTCAGCTGGTCATGTTCATCAAAATCTTCAAGTCCTGTTATCTTCTTATCATCAAAAGACACATGGATAGATTCCATGACCACTTTTGTTCTCAGATTGTAGACTCTGAATGCTTTTGTGGATAGTGGGTATCAAACAAAGATTCCTTCATCAGCTTTTAAATCAAATTAGGAAAGCTGTTCTGGATGAGTCTTAAGAACAAAACACTTACATCCAAACACATGAAAGTACTTCAGGTTCGGTTTCTTATTTTTCACCATCTCATATGGTGTTTTACCATGCTTGTTTATGAGTGTAGCATTCAGTGTGAAACAAGCAGCTTGCACAGCTTTAGCCCAGAAGTAAGTTGGCAGTTTGCTTCATCAAGCATGGTCCTTGCAGCTTCTATGAGAGTCCTGTTCTTTCTCTCTACTACTCCATTTTGTTGTGGAGTTCCAGGTGCAGAGAATTCTTGCTTTATTCCATTTTCTTTACAAAACTCTTCCATGGCTACATTCTTGAACTCAGTGCCATTATCACTCCTTATGATTTTCACTGTATGCTTAGATCCTTTGTCCAGTTGTCTGACATGCTCTGTTAAGATTGATGTAGTTTCTTCTTTCTTGTGCATGAAATACACCCATGTATATCTGGTGTATTCATCAACAATAACCAAAGCATATTTTTTCTTTCCAATAGACATTATATTTACTGGACCAAATAAATCAACATGCAATAAGTGATATGGCTCAAGAATTGAGAATTCAGTCTTACTTTTGAATGAAGTTTTCCGTTGTTTTTCCTTCTGACATGAGTCACATAGGCCATCTGGAGTAAAAACTGATTTAGGCAATCGTCTCACAAGATCTTTCTTCACTAGCTCATTAATGCTGCTGAAATTCAGATAAGAAAGTCTCTTGTGCCAATCCTAACTTTCTTCAATTGATGCTCTACTCAGTAGACAGATTGCAGAGCCATCAGAGTTTGTTGAAAGATTGGCTTCATAAATGTTACCATGCCCGTATCCCTTCTAAACAAATTTGCCTGTAGATTTGCTTATAACTTCACAGTGTTCTTCAAAGAAATCCACATGATAACCTCTGTCACAGATTTGACTCACACTTAGCAGATTATGTTTGAGTCCTGAGACTAGAGCTACAGTTTCAATGATGACATTCCCAAGATTGATATTGCCATATCCCAGAGTCCTTCCTATGTTGTCATCTCCATAAGAAACACTTGGGCCAGCTTTCTTCACAAATTCTGATAACAGGGCTTTATTTCCAGTCATGTGTCCTGAGCATCCACTGTCCAGAACAAGGATATTTTTCCTGTTACCCTGCAATCACAAAAACCACTAATGATTAGTTTTAAGGACCCAGACTTGCTTGGATCCTTTGGCCTTATTAAGTTTGTTAGCTTTTGCAGCAGAAGTCTAATCAGAGTTTGTGCTAACATTCTTTTTATCAGAATTTATACATGTAGAATCAATCTTGAATTTATTCAAGGAGGGTTTAAGTTAATAATAATCATAATACAAATTATGATACTCTTTGCATGTATAAATAGAATGCCAAATACTGCCACAGTGAAAACAAGGATTATGTGGCTTAAACCTAACTGAACCACTCTTAACTCCTGACTTAGGAGGTATAGAGCTTATATTTTTATTCTTCCTGCAAAAAGTAGCAAGATGGTTAGGATTTCCATAGTTGTAACATTTCTTCCTATGAGCATTGGGAATAGGCATATAGTTATTGCTTTTATTGATGCCTACCTTTCCATTTCTGTTTTTCCTAGGTTCTTTTACATTGTTCACTCCTTTTATCTCCTTCAGCTTGTGTTTAAGCTATTTCTGAGACATTAAGTCAATATTTACTGATTTGACTTCATCCTGTTTTGGTTTGTCAGATTTTGGTACAAACCTCACAGGATTAATTTTGGGCTTTGCAGCCCTTTCAGTAAATACAGGTTTAGAGGTCTCAGCTTCTAGGTTGGCAGTTTTCTTTTTATCAGTGTAACCTAGACCTTCTTTCTAACAATCATTCTCTATGATAATCTGAGTAGTTTACCAGAGTTAGTCCAAGTTTTAATAATGTTTCTTTCTTTAGCAAGTTCAGATTCAAGATAAGCATGCTTTTTCAATAATTCAGTTTTAACAATAATAGCATCATCTGTCTCTTTCTGAATTTTTAACATCTGGACTAATTCTAATTCTAGATAGTCATTTCTCTTTCTAAGGCCTAGACTTTCAGATTTTATTCTTTCATTTTCTAAAGTCTGATCTCTGTAGCTAACATGCAAGTTTTTAAGAAAGAGTCTTAACTCAGATATATCAGTAGTATCAAAAGCTAGAGTAGAGTGAAGTACCTTGGTCTCAGTAGCTTCAGAGATACTATTAGCATTTGCCATCAAGGCATAGTTCACCTCATCTTCAGAGTCTGAAGTGTCAGCCCAATCCTTCTTCTTTGTGATGTAAGCTTGACCTTTATCAACTCTGGCTTTCTTGCACTCAGGTGCAAAATGTCCTTTCTCACCACAATTATAGCATTTGATATTGGACTTGTCCACTTTCCCAGACCTGCTTTCCTTTCCCTCAGCTTTTCTGAAATTCTTCTTTTCGGAATTTGAATCTCTTCGTGTGAACTTATTTCCTTTCCTGAAGTTCTTGTAAGCCATCTTCTTGAAGCTTTTTACCATCAAGGCTGCAAGTTGTATCATCTCAGCATCACTGCCATCATCATCAGAGTCTGTGAGATTGTCAGAGTTTGAGTCATCATCAGAGTTTGATGACTCAGTATCAGACTTTATAATAAGAGCCTTTCCGTTGGATTGAGTCTTTTTCACAGCAACTTCTTTAGAAGCTTTCTCCTCAGCTTTAAGAGCAATTAACTTGGGCTTGCCTCCATGCCTTGCTTCTTTGTTCCATCTCAAGCTCATGAGTCTTGAGCATTCCATAGATTTCATCAAGAGACATGTCTTCCAGATCATAATTGTCTTTGATGGTAGTGGCCTTTAAATCCCACTTCTCAGGAAGAGCCAACAAGAATTTCAGATTGGAGTCTTCAAGATCATACTCCTTATCTACCGGTGACAAATCATTCAGCAATTTCAGGAATCTGTCATATAGATCTGTTAATGACTCATCAGACTTCAAGTCAAAGTGCTCGTACTCCTGTGTGAGTATTATTCTCCTGTTCTTCTTGATGGATTTGGTTCCTTGACATCTGACTTCCAAAGCATCCCAAATCTCTTTAGCAATTTTGCATCCAATGACCCTGTTAGACATAACATTGTCGAGAGCGCTATGTAATAAATGCCTTACCTTGGCATCCTTGCTAATAGAGGAGATATCTTCAGGAGTGTAGTCTTTCTTCTCCTTTGGAATCGTTATCTGTTCCTCTTTTTCAACTGCAACAGACAATTTGGTCAGCTTATATGGACCATCATGGATTCTGTCTAAGTACTCTGGATCTGTAGCCTCTAGAAACATTTCCATCTTCACCTTCCATATGGGATACTCTGATGCCCTAAGTATTGGAACTCTAATTGATTCATATCTGCTTGTTGTTGGAGTTTGTGTTTTCTCTGTCATGATTGTATAGCTTTTTGGATATTAACTGTTGTATAATAACAGAGTGGCTTTGATACCAATTGTTAGGTCCGGAATAACGTAGAAGGGGGGTTGAATGCGTTATTCTAAAAATATTTCAATTTTTGATGTGGATATGAGATCAAAAATACTGAATCGAAATAACACAACTGTTTGGGAAATATCTTTGAATAGATAAAATCCGGAGGTTTGTTACACAATCTAATTATATGGATCAGCTACAAAATCAAACACTCCTAGGATAGTTTAGGCACAAGGACCTTCTACCCGACACTTCCTGAAAGCGGGCTAAGTCGGCTTTCCTACTAGATGGACTGTCTAGCAGCTTACACAGAGAAAATATAAGAGAGAGAGAAGAGAGAGTTGTGTGTTGAGGTGTGTTTTGAAATTAAATACAACAGGCCTATTTATAGATTATAGAAAGTCACTATTTGACACTATTCCAACAACCCCCAAATAGTAATCGAGCACTATTCCAACAACCCCCAAATAGTAACCAGACACTATTTCACCAACCCCAAATAGTAACCGGGCACTATTACACCAACCCCAAATAGTAACCATGCATAGTTGCATAGTAACTTTGCATAGTAACTGCGCATAGTAATACTATTTTTGTATCTCTAGGGCTTCTTTCTTCTGTTTTATTCTGCTGTTTTAATTCATCTCTGAAAATAATTCAAGTACTAGATTAATTTAATTATTTGTTATAAATAATTAATTGATCTGTTACTTATTTAATTTTCAGAGAGTAAATTAATTTTTGACAATACCTTGAAATATTATGTCTGTCCTTGATCGTCAATAGGCTTTGGCAATTCTTTCTGTAAATTAATGTGTTGATCATTCTCGTATGTGCTGACACTTAGTGCGCTGGTCTGGTTCATAAGTGACTAGAACTGATCTTGATCTTCACACCTTCGTTACATTCCAATTGATTAGCCTGTAGCAGTATCTTCAAATTATGTAAATACATGGAATCTTTTTGGCTCTTCAACTGAATCATCTGTACATCTTATTCTATCACTGAGGCTTGAACATGTTAATGAACTTCTTTCAGCAACTTGATCCTTGTTGGTGCCTGTTCTTCAAATTTCACGATCCCTGTATAGATTTAATATTATTTATCTTTTATCCTAGTTGAGTTATATATCCTCTTTTACATATTACATTGCATTATGCTTTACACTTCCTTTACTCCCATGGCCTCTGCCATTTCTGGATCGATCTTCCCCCTTTTACCACTCGTGATAGACTCCACCAGAGCGCCAGAAGAATCCCTCGCCACACAAGCAACACTATATTGTTCTGACTCCGAAAATAAAGCAGCATCTACATTGATTTTAATCTCCTCAGATACTGGTTTTATCCATACTTCAGTGCCATCTCTTGGTGCCAAGAACGCTGCTGTAGGTACAAGATTCCTATCCTGAGCCCGTAATTATTGATTAAGAGAGGAATATGCCAATATAAGAACCTCAGCCACACTTGCACCATTCTTATTCCAGATAAGATCATTGCGACTTTTCCATAAAGCCCAGCATGTCATAGCAATAAGCTTCCTGTTCTCTCCTTCATATTTTCGAAAATTATCATCCAACCAAGCTGCAAAAGAACCTGGTACTGTTGTATCAACACCAATTCCAGTTTTATCCCAGCAAGATCTAGCAAAAGAGCATTCCACTAAGAAATGAGAAATTGTTTCTCTCTGGCATTGACACGAAGGACAAATGGAATCAACATCCACATGTCTAGAACGTAGTTGAGTCTTCGTGGGTAGACAATTTGACGCAGCACGCCATAATATGTCTTTCACCTTTGACGGCACTTTAAGCTTCCACATTCTATTCCAGAAATTCGATCCATTAGGATGAACCCCTCCTTCCTGACTCTCTCGCAGATGCCTGTACGCACTTTTAACCGAGAATTGACCTGACTTCTCAACGAACCAATACCAAACATCACATTGACGACTTGAATTCAAGGGGATGTCTAAAATAATATTAGCATCCCGTGTATTAAACAAATCACGTACCATGTCAATATCCCAAGTCAGATTCTCCGTTTCCGGTAACGATGCCACCTTCTGATTAACAAGAGCAGGATGATAAGTTGTTACCTTTGGATTATCATTATTTGGAATCCATGGATCTGCTAAAATATCTATCTGAGACCCATTACCCACTCTCCTTCTTGCACCCTGTTTGACTATAAACTGAGCTTCAAAGATACTCCGCCAAATAAAACTCGGATTGCTCCCTAACTCCTCTTTGAGATAATTACCCGACACATAGTATCGAGCTTTGAAAATTTGACCTACCAACGAATCTGGTTTACTTAGTAACCTCCAGCCCTGTTTACTTAGCAAACAGAAATTAAAATCCCGTAAACTCCTAAACCCCATCCCTCCTTTTGATTTATGAACCGTCATTTTTTCCACCCTTTCCAGTGTATACCCCTGCTATTCCCCGAACCAGACTTCCACCAGTAATTACACATTAACTGTTCCATTTCCTCGCTCATCGCCGTTGGTAATAAGAAAACATTCATTGCATAGTTAGGCAAAGATTGTGCCACCGTTTTGAGAAGGAGCACTTTACCTGCCTTTGAAATACACTTATTTTCCCACTGCTGAATTTTTTGCTTCATCATCTCTTTTAAATACCCCAATAGGACTGATTTATTCCTCCCAAGTATACTAGGTAACCCCAGGTAAGTACTATTCTCCCCTGCTTCATTCACTTTAAACACCGAGCACACTCTCTCCCTGACCTCCGCCTTCGTATTTGCGCTGAAGAACACCAACGATTTACTTAGATTTACTTGTTGTCCCGATGCTAGTTGGAAGCACTGTAACAACTCCATTACATTCCTCGCTCCCTCTTCAGTTGCCTTACAGTAAAGATAACTGTCGTCTGCAAAAATCATGTGAGACACAGTTGGAGCACTTCGAGCTATTTTACATCCTTGTATTCTCCCCACACGTTCATACTCCCGAATCAAAGCTGAAAAACCTTCAACACAGAGAATAAAAAGATACGGTGATAGCGGATCACCCTTCCTTAACCCTCTGTTAGGAACAATTGGCCCTGTTAGGAATATGTTGTACTTGATGATAACTTCACAATCAATCAAATTGTATAAGGTTTTGTAGCTGTCAACGGATGAGGATTTATAACTCTATCCGTTGACAGGTAGCTCATCAACGGATGAGGTTTGTAGCATACTGCAGTATCTCTATGTTATCAGTTGATAGTGTTTTTATCCACAGTCATGTTGACCATCAACGGATAGGCAGAATAGGGTAGCCAATTGTAAATAAGCTATGCTATGTAATTCTGTCTAAGTGAAAGTGTATCAACAGATGAAGACAAAACTCTATCAACGGATACAACTCAAATCCACTCTATCAACAGATACAGCTCAAGTCTCAATATCAACAGATACAGCTCAATACATCATCAACGAATGTCAGTGTACAATATCAACGGATAATCATTGACACTGTCTTCTATGTTAACCTGGGGATTAGCAGTTGATAAGGACATGTTTGACTGACAGATCACATGGGTTGATAGTAGATACAAAAAGCAGTATGGCAGCCGTACTTTGGAAACACAGAAGAAAGAAGCATTCCGTTTACACTATGAATACAAGAAAGGTGCAGGAGACATGTCTGTTCACAAGGACAACCTTTCGGCTACATGTGTATTTGGAGTGTAGTAGCAAGTCAACTAGAATTAGATTAATATTATCTTATTCCAGTAGTACTTGTAAAAAAAACTTGGGATTTATAACCAAGTGTAGCAACTCTTTGTAGACTAAGAAAACAGATACATTTTGCTTAGGGTTTTTATTGAATATCCTTAGAAAGCAAAGAGTTGTAAAACAGAAGCTGTGTACTTTTGTATCACAGAGTTTTCTTCGAATAAAAGTTTCAGGTGGTGCATTTAACCACCTGATTTTTATGTGTTTGTGCATTAATCTTTCTACAGCAATTATCTAAGTATAGATTTCTGGAGTTCTTATCAGAAATTTATAAATATCAAGAATTGTATTCAACCCCCCCCTTCTACAATTATACAAGTGTGTAATCTGGGAATAACAATTGGTATCAAAGCAAGCTTCTAACACATTTGAAGTTTAAAGATCAACACACTTCCAACATGTCTAAGAAGGATTATGGAGTAAAGATTCCAGTTCTTGATAGAGAGAATTACTTTCACTGGAATGTAAAAATGCGTCTTCATCTCTCGTCTATTGATGAGGGTTTTGTGGATTGCATTGACAAGGGTCCTCACGTTCCAATGAAGACTGCAACAAGAGTTGGCCTGGCTGAAGGTGTGCCTGACACTCTCATTCCCAAACCTGTTTCTGAGTGGGGTCTTGAAGATATTGCAGAAGTCCACAAAGATAAAAAGACCATGAATATACTGTTCAATGGTCTAGAAACAGACATGGTTGACAATGTTATTAACTATACTACCTCCAAGGAAGTATGGGACACTGTTCAAACCCTTTGTGAAGGAACAAAACATGTGAGGGAAAACAAGATGCAACTACTAATCCAACAGTATGAACATTTCCACTTTAAGAGTGGAGAAACATTGAATGATACATTTAGTAGATTTCAAAAGCTACTGAATGGCTTGAAACTGTATGGAAGAATCTATCAAGTTAAAGATTCTAATCTCAAATTTCTGAGATCACTGCCTAAGGAATGGAAGCCAATGACTGTTTCTCTAAGAAACACTCAAGAGTACAAGACATTTACTCTTGAAAGGCTCTATGGAACTTTAAAGACATATGAGCTGGAAATAGAGCAGGATGAAGAGATTGAGAAGTCTCAAAAGAAAAGTGGGTCAGTTGCACTTGTTGCCAACTTGGAGCAAAAGGAGGAAAGGACAGAAGCTGCTAGTTCTACACCAAACAGGGAGGTTTGTAAAGGTAGAGCAGAATCAAGCAGGAGCAAGGAAAAGGTGTCTGAGGAATTGAATATCCTTCAGCAGGATGAATTGGATGAGATAGATGAGCATTTAGCTTTTCTATCTAGGAGATTCTCTAAGCTGAAATTCAAGAGAAACTCTGGGGTGGCCAAGCCATTTAACAAGGATTTTTCCACAAGCAACTATGTGGATAAATCCAAAATTAAATGCTACAATTGTGGAATTGCTGGTCACATGATAAGTGAATGCAGGAAACCTAGATCTGAGAACAAGGGAAAGTCAATTGAGGCTGTTGACTATAAGAAGAAATATTTTGATCTTCTCAGGCAGAAAGGAAAGGCATTCTTGACCCAAGAGTATGACTGGGCTGTTGATGACAATCATTCTGATGATGATGTTGAGTTTGTCAACCTTGCTTTAATGGCTGATTCTGGAGAGCAGGAAGCAAGTCAGCTAGCAATCAGGTATTTTCTACTAATCTCTCTGAGCTCACCAAAGAGGAATGCAATAGTGTTATAGATGAAATGTCTACTGAACTATATCACTTAAGTGTTACTCTTAAATCACTTACTAAAGAGAACAATAGGATTAAAGAGTCTAATATGTTTTTAAGTGATAGAAATGCTGCTCTAGAAGCTCAATTTCTAGAATTTGAGAAAATGAGAGTTGATTACAATAATGCTAAAAGTGAACTTGAAGCTGTGTTAAAAAGAGAACTGATTTTAAAAGACCAGCTTGAAAAAGAACAAGGGATAATTGCTAAATTTCAAAGTTGTAGGAATATTTCTCAAAACATAATAGAAGTCCAGGGAATAGAATCGTTTGTGAAGGATACCTGGACTCAAAAGAAAAAGGAGCTAGAACCTGGCCTTGAGGATCTAGAGACTATTTGTGAATCAACGGATAGTGATCATCCGTTGACAGATGAACCATCAACGGATGAGAGGTATCCATCGACTAACAAAAAGTTTGTTAGTAAGAAGGAACTCAGGAAACTGGATATCAAGTATGGTCCAGTCAACAAGAATTTTGTTAGTGGTGAGTGTAGCAAAACCAAATCCAGTGGGAAGGCTAAGGCAGGTGATTTACACAACAAAAAGGCTGTTGGTAAATCAGATAATGAAAAGGTAGAAATTGAGGGTAAAAAGAAAAAGAACAGAAATGGTAAGATAGGTATTAACAAGAAAAACAATTATTCCCCTGACAAGTTCGCTTCTAGGAAAACTTGTAGTAATTGTAATAGTGTCAATCACCTATCTTCTAATTGCAAGATTGTCAACAAGGCTCCTGTTCATATACCTCAAACAATGCCATGTATGCCTGCAATGCCTGTTATGCCTGGTTTGTATCAAAATGCTAGTTTTTCAAATCCATATGTGAACATGCCATATGTGTCTAATCCTTATTTTCAATCTGTGAATGTACCACAAATGTCATGGAACATTCCTAGCATGAATAATATGTATGCCAATTTTTCTCAAATGCATGCATCAAATATTCATGCAAATGAGCATTTGTCAAACCCCATCACTCAAGCATCTACACCTAAGTTGAAGAATGCTAAGAGTACAAAGTCAAAGGCTAACAAGAAAGGACCCAAGGAAGCTTGGGTACCAAAATCAGCTTAATTTGCTTTTGAAATGTGTTCAGGGAAACAGAAGGAATCTATGGTACCTAGACAGTGGATGCTATAGGCACATGACAGGAGATTCAACCCTGCTCACAGAGTTCAAGGAAGGAGCTGGCCCTAGAATTACCTTTGGAGATGACAGCAAAGGATATACTAAGGGATATGGCCTGATTTCAAAAGACAATGTCATCATTGAAGAAGTGGCTTTAGTTGAAGGTTTGAAGCACAATTTGCTGAGTATCAGTCAGATTTGTGACAAAGACTATGAAGTAAAGTTCACAAAAGAAGCCTGTGTTATTTCTGCCAAGGAAGACAACAATGTGGTATTGACAGGCTTTAGAAAAGGAAATGTTTACATAGCTGACTTCAATTCAGCATGCTCAGAATCCATTACTTGTCTCTTCAGCAAAGAAAGTAAGGATGAGAGTTGGCAATGGCATAAGAAGCTGTCACATTTGAATTTTAAAGTTATGAATGATTTGGTGAAAAAGGATCTTGCTAAAGGAATCCCTCAATTGGAGTTTGTCAGAGATGGACTGTGTGATGCCTGCCAATTAGGGAAACAAAAGAAATCATCCTTCAAAAGCAAGACAGAGTCATCCATTGTTAAGCCTCTTCAATTGCTGCATATGGACTTATTTGGTCCAGTAAATGTCATGTCTATTTCAAAGAAGAAATATTGTCTGGTGATTGTAGATGATTTTTCTAAGTTCACATGGACCTTCTTCCTGCACTCCAAGGACTGTGCAAGTGAAATCATCATCAATCACCTCAGAATACTAAACAATGGTTCTGAAGACAGAGTACAAAGAATCAGGAGTGACAATGGTACTGAATTCAAGAATTCCACAATGAAGATTTTCTGTGAAGAGAATGGAATTGTCCATGAGTTTTCTGCTGCCAGAACACCTCAACAAAATGGGGTTGCTGAAAGGAAAAACAGAACTCTCATTGAAGCAGCTAGAACAATGTTAAGTGAATCAAGGTTACCAACATATTTCTGGGCTGAAGCTGTCAACACTGCATGCTTTACTCAGAATATTTCCTTGGTCAATCAAGCTAGAGGAATGACTCCTTATCAGTTGTTAACCAACAAGAAACCAACTTTAGCTTTCCTTCATGTCTTTGGATGTAAGTGTTTTGTGCTAAGGAATCATGGAGATAACTTGGGCAAATTTGAAGCAAAGGCAGATGAATGTATTTTCGTTGGATATGCAGCAGGGAAAGCCTACAAGGTCTACAATCTAAGAACCAACATTGTTATGGAATCTGTACATGTTGTGTTTGATGATCAAAAGATTCTAGGCCTAAATGATGAAGGCTCCCATGAAAAGTTGGAATTTGAGAATGAAGGTGAAGGAAGAATGTACTATGATGATGATGAGGAAGATGAAGATCATGACCACAGAGATCCACCAAGAGTCGTTGTACCAACTAGAAGTGATGCTTACACTGGAAATGAAGCATCCGTTGACAGTCATTCTGGAGCATCCGTTGACAGTCATTCTGGAGCATCCGTTGACATTATTAGAGATGCATCCGTTGACAGAGATTCTCAAGCATCCGTCGACAGGCAAAATGATGCATCCAGTGATAGTCAACTTCATAATTCAGCAAGGACAACAAACTCAGGGGGAGTTTCTCAAGGTCAAAATTCAATGCTAAATCAACATGATCATGCTCATGGAAATGAAGCAACCTCATCAAGATCAAACCTTCCACCTGCAAGAAAATGGACTAGAGATCATCCATTTGAGTTAATCATTGGTGAATCAAATTCAAGAGTCCAAACTAGAAGGGCCACTCAAGCAGAATGTCTATACAGTAGCTTCCTGTCTCAAGAGGAACCTAAGAAAGTGGAAGATGCCCTTCTAGATCCAGATTGGGTCTTAGCAATGCAAGAAGAGCTAAACCAATTTGAAAGAAATAAAGTATGGAAACTTGTGCCCAAACCTGATGATAGAAGTGTCATAGGTACTAAATGGGTTCTCAAGAATAAGACAGATGAAAATGGCATAATTGTGAGGAATAAAGCTAGATTAGTGGCAAAAGGCTACTCTCAAGAAGAAGGAATAGATTTTGATGAAACTTTTGCTCCAGTGGCAAGACTTGAGGCAATAAAAATCTTTCTAGCCTATGCAGCACATGCCAATTTCAAAGTCTATCAGATGAATGTCAAAAGTGCCTTTCTAAATGGGGAACTGGAAGAAGAGGTCTATGTCCATTAACCTCCTGGCTTTGAGGATCCAGAATATCCAGAATATGTATATCTTCTCATGAAAGCACTTTATGGTTTGAAGCAAGCACCAAGAGCCTGGTATGACACTTTATCTCAATTTCTTTTGGAGAACCACTTCACTAGAGGTACAGTAGATAAAACCTTATTTCATAGGAATATTAATGGCTCTTCAATACTTGTTCAAATCTATGTAGATGATATTATTTTTGGGTCTACAGATGAGAAGCTTTGCAAAAGGTTTGCCAAACTTATGCAAAGTAGTTATGAAATGAGCATGATGGGTGAATTAACTTACTTTCTTGGCCTACAAGTAAAGCAAGTTAATGAGGGCATTTTCATAAGTCAAACAAAATATATTTATGATCTCTTAAAGAAATTTGACTTAATGGATTGTACCTCTGCAAAAACACCTATGGCCACTGCAACCAAGCTTGAGTTGAATACTAAGGAAAAGTCTGTGGACATCTCAAGCTATAGAGGCATGGTAGGTTCACTTCTATACCTAACAGCTAGTAGACCTGATATAATGTTTTCTACTTGTCTTTGTGCTAGATTTCAAGCTGACCCTAGAGAGTCTCACTTAATAGCTATTAAAAGAATTTTCAGGTATCTCAAGGGAACACCAAACCTTGGCATTTGGTACCCAAGAGAATCTGGTTTTGATCTAACTGGCTATTCAGATGCAGATTATGCAGGTTGCAGAGTTGATAGGAAAAGTACTACAGGTTCCTGTCAATTTCTAGGAAACAGGCTTGTTTCATGGTTCAGTAAGAAACAGAACTCAGTCTCCACTTCTACAGCTGAAGCTGAGTACATTGCTGCTGGAAGCTGTTGTGCACAGATTCTATGGATGAGAAATCAACTCATTGACTATGGTCTAAAAGTTGAGAAGATTCCAATTTTCTGTGACAACACAAGTGCTATTGCCATCACAGGGAATCCAGTGCAACATTCGAGAACCAAGCACATTGACATCAAATACCACTTCATTAGAGAACATGTGATGAATGGTACAGTAGAAATGCACTTTGTGCTAAGTGAAATGCAGCTTGCAGATATCTTCACCAAGCCTCTTGATGAATCCACATTTACAAGATTGGTAGGTGAGCTAGGTATGCTTAACTTGTCATAATTCCTAGTGATATTTGATTTCACTGCATTGCAGCTAGGAATGTGTTTTGATTTACTTGAGAATTAAAAACTCTCAGAAAAATTTTTCTTTAGAAATTTTGTCCAAGGCAAAATTATCTTATCAACGGATATCCTTTACCCGTTGATAGCATAAACACATTCCTAGATTTTTTGTATATCAACGGATAACAGCTTATCCACGTCTTCAACGGATAAACTGTTTCTCAACCGTTCATTCCATATCCGTTGATATACATATTTTCTTTTAAATATAACCGTTGGTAAACGTGTATCTATATATGACTGGTTATATTTATTTTCTTTTATTATTTGACAGTTACTTTTGACCAATGAGTAATTACTTTTAATTATTTCAATTTCAATTCTTGAAAAGTATAAAAGGCTGTCTTGTGCTCTCACATCTCACTTTTATCGACTTTCAAGATTCTCTTAAGTAAACTGCATCTTCTTCTTCAAAAAAACTCTCTGCAACAAAAGTTCAAACTCTTCAATGGCGCCTATTGTTAAGATGATGTCTTCCACTGGGTTCACCTATGAGAAGAACAATTTCGCGGCCTATGTCGATACAGTGAATGCCCCAGAAGCTTATCACACCATGATGAATTTTGTGAAGAACTGTAAACTTTCGTATGCTATGACTGCCACCACTCCTCTAATCCACGAAGTAATCGAAGAGGTGTGGGCATCTGCTGAGTACAATGGCACAGACGGTACAATTGCTTTTTCTCTAAAGGGTAAAAACTATGTAGTTAACTCTGATGTGATAACTGCTTGTTTAAAATTGCCTGAGAATAACTGTTTGAAAGTACCCAGTGATGCTGAAATAGTTGCCATGCTTAATTCCATAAATTATGCCCTTAGTACTGATAATTTAGGAAAAATTGCTAGGAAATGGATGGTTAAAGAATGAAGTTATTTTTGTGATGCCTTCATTAAAACTTTTTCAGGCAAAATTAGTAACTTTGATGTTGTTACCCATTCCATGCTAGTTATGCTGTGTATGCTTCTGACTGATAAATTCTATAACTTTGGCACACTAGTCATGTATGAGATAGCAGCAAAATTAGGTAAAAAGGAAACTAGGGGCAAGAATATCTATTTTGCTAGATTTTTGATGCTCTTAGCACTGCATGTATCTGAGAATAAGCTATCCATTGCTAACCCGGATAGCAAGTTCACATGTTTTGTTCAGGAGAAGAGAGTCTTAAGTGATTTAATTCGAATGAACTCCAATGTAGAAGTACAATTGGTATACCTACCAATTGTTCAGGTAACTCTTTCTAACCTTGAAACTCCTATTTCTAACCCCCAAATTTCTTTGCCTTCCTCAGTCACAATGGAGTCTGTAGTAGTGACCAAACAGGCTCCTACCCAAGTGACTAAAACAAAAGTTTCCAAACCAAAATCTAAGAGACAAACCTCAGGTGTTTCTCAAAAAGCACCTATTGCAAAAACTACCACAACTCTTGAGGGGAGTGTGAAGGAGGTAGTGAGTGGTGAGGGACAGGGTGCAAGCCCTAAGAATAAGGTGGGTGAGGAAAGTGCACCAAATAGCCAAGCCCAAGTTACATGCTCTCAACAGGGTGTGACTACTAGTTCTACAGCAACTCTGCACAAAAGGGTAAGGGACACTAGCTCTCACTCAAAAACCTATGGAAGAAGAGTAAAATCTAAAACCATAGGGGAAGCACAGGGTGCACACACAGTACAGCAAACTGTACCTTCTCAAATTCAGTTTGATGTGACTTCAATAAATGTGGAGTCACAGCCCCTTGATCTTAACCTTCAAATCGATACACATTACAATCCACCATCACCAACTCCATCTCTGGATGTGGATATGATATCTACATCAATTCCTGATTCTCCATCTTTAAGATTCTTGGAGAAGCCCCACTCTGCAATTGGTGGTCATCATCTTTTAGATGATTTGTTGGGCCATCAACCTTCCATTCCTGAATTCACAACAACATCTGTGGCCTCATCTTTAAAATCAATCTCCACAGATTCAGTGTTGGTTTTCACTTCAACGGATATTATCATTCCTTCATCAAAGGATATCCTTCATCCGTTGACAAGTGTTTCTCCATCAACGGATGCGCCTCTGTCTAGCCATCCGTTGACAGCTATAACTACTCCATCAACGGATATCCCTTATCCGTTGATAACTCACTCTACCACTGCTATATCTGACATTCCTGTGTCAAGTGTGGAGGAGTTCTCAGTAGTTGAAACACTTTTAGGATTGAGGGAAGGGAGTGAGAGGCTGCCTTGTGAGCAGGCAAAAGGAGAGGCAAATAATGAGAGGCTGACCATTTCTTCAGGTCAGGCAAAAGGAGAGCAAGAGAGTTCCACCTTAGTAGGTGAAGGTGAGGGTGTGAGAGGTGTGAGCCAGGGGGAGCCCCTGATGCAAGAACAGAGAGATGAGAGGAGAGAAGGGACTACAGGAGAAATAAGGCAGGAAGATTCAGCCATTGCAAGTGAGTTAATGGAAGTTAATGAAGCTTCTAAAGAGATGGAATTTCGACAAGAATATCAGTCAATCATTGACTCCATCTCTTTGGATCCTGAAACCTTTACTCATCCTGTTTCTGCCTATCAAGTCATGGCACAACAGGGCAATGAGGAGGCAATGTACCTAGTGCACACCTCACAATCTCTACAAAGAGCAAAGGATGCTTTGACAACTTTGTCTTCAAATGCTGACAGTGAAGAGTTTGGCAATGATGACAGTGACAGCACAGCAAATGATGAAGAAGTCAATGTGGGTGATACTCCAGACTGGCTATTTTCTACTGCCACTGTGGCTGGTGACTTCAATGTGGAGATTGTGAAGCAATATCAATCTTCTAGGGCTGAGCACCAAAATGCAGATCCACAGAGAAAGGCTGTCCTTCAGCAAATAATGGACTCCCTGAAACTTCAGAAAATGAACATGGTCATTCAAAGAACTCAACAGGAGGAGGTCCAAACTGCAATTAGAGAAATGAAAGTGGAACTAGATGCCAGGATTGAGGCACTAGCCCCTACTACCACTCAGAAGGTGCTGACTAGCAAACTATTGAAGGAAGATAGTCTGGCCAAATCTGTTCAGCATCTCTCCTCCAGAGTGGATGGTATGGAATCTCAAATGCAGACACTCATTGCCAATCAAGCCAAACAGACTGAGCTCCTGGAAAGGCTGCTTGCAGCCTCATCTCCAGCCCTTGATGCTAACAAAAAGGGGGAGAAAAAGGTAGAAGAGGTTGCAGCTACTTCTAGTCAAATTCCAGCTTCCAGTAGCAAGATAGCACAAAGTGAGGGGGAGCAACAGCCAATGATAGTGGTCAATCCAAAAGAATTTTCTATAGAGGCTTCCCCTGTGAAGAAATGGTAGAAGAGGTTGCAGCTACTTCTAGTCAAATTCCAGCTTCCAGTAGCAAGATAGCACAAAGTGAGGGGGAGCAACAGCCAATGATAGTGGTCAATCCAAAAGAATTTTCTATAGAGGCTTCCCCTGTGAAGAAACAAAAGGTTTTGCCTATGATTCCTGACCTATCAGAAATCTCAGATGGTGAAAGGCAAGCCAGAATAGAGGCCTTAGAAAAGATCAACAAGGAGGCAAATGAAAGAATGATGAGAACAGAAAGGATGATCAATGAATCAATTGTATCAAATCTGTTCTCTACTCAGTCCTCAACTCCAACAATATTAACTACAATTCTGAAGGTGCTCACTCCAGAGATTGTAGCTCCTACTTTCTATGATGCTGAACCATCTTATGTCAAAGAATTTGAACCATACATCAAAACCAGAGCCTACTCTCCACCAAAGGCAAATGGGAAGAACAAGTTACAATTGGACTTTCCATTTCCCAAGGATGATGAAGGAAAGCTAATGGGAAAGCAAATTAAGGAGTTCAAGGAAAATGCCAATAGAAGTGTAAGAGAATGGATGGCTGTAATAATAAGGAATGGAAAAGTCTTAAACATATCCAATAGCCATCCTAGATTTGTTGAAGCAAAAAGAGAGGAGACCTCCAGACTTCTCAGGGAAGCTCATCCAAGTGAAGAAAATCAATATGAAAACTCAGATGAGAAGCAAGCCAGGATGGCTCAAGAGTTAATGGATGAGGTAGAGGATGAAATGAGGGAACCTGGGGAAGTCCCCAAATCCAAAAGGAAAGTGAAATCAGTCCCCAAATCCAAATCTAAGAGAGTGAAATCAAAGGCAAGGAGGCCTGTCTCTCCAGAAATTGAAAGCAAGGAGACAGTTGGCTCATCACAACCTATTTCTATAAAAGTATTCAACCCAGCTGTGAATTTCCATGGTGATCCTATAGTACCTAAAGAGGAACCAATGAATCTTGACTCCATTGAGGTTCCTTCATTCTTGCTGAAGCCTCAACAGAAGCCTATACAGAAGAAAAGGATACCAAGGAAGCAACCTTCAAAGGAACCAATTCAAGTTGCTAGGGTACCTGCTATTGTCAGGCAGCCAATCTTGGAAAACAAGGATAATTTTTTCTATCAGGCAGATATTGAAGAATACTCTGGCATGAATCTTTATCTGGATGAATTGTCAGAAGTAAGAGGAATTGATAAATATAAACATTTGCCTGAGAGATTGGTCTTTGTATACAAGGGAGGAAAGGAATGGACATGGCCACTACAGAGGGTTCTTGGAGAAAATTATCTGACCTTAACCAAAGTGTTCTCTGCAATCAAGAGATACACAGGGTTCTCCAAGATAGCAAAAGGGGAGATACTGGACAGAATAGAACAGATAAGGAGGGAATGGAACTCACCATCAAGTCTACCAAGGAAGATGAAGATCCCATACAATGGACAGAAAATCCACCTTCAACCCTTCTGGATGATGGAGTTCAGGGATGAAGATGGTAACAGGAGATTCTTCAGGTTAGAAGACCAACTATCAAAGGCTAGTTCTCAATAGCTGAGATGGTTACAACAAAAGCTAAATCCAAAGGTTGATGAAGAAGATGCTTTCTATAGGCAAATCCAAATGCAGATTGAGTCCAACTCTGCCAAAGAAGGAAAATCAAGGGTGATGCCAACAAGAGAAAAGAAACAGTCTTAAATCTGCTCAGTCTAGAGGAGCACTTCTCTGTAAATTTCTCAAACTTTCAGTTTTTAATTTTTGTAGCTTAATACAATTTTTGCATTGTTCTATATATATATCTTTAGGAATGTTTTGTTATCATCAAGGTCCTGAATTTATGCTTTATTGCCATTAAGTATAAATTGGGGGAGATTGTTAGGAATATGTTGTACTTGATGATAACTTCACAATCAATCAAATTGTATAAGGTTTTGTAGCTGTCAACGGATGAGGATTTATAACTCTATCCGTTGACAGGTAGCTCATTAACGGATGAGGTTTGTAGCATACTGCAGTATCTCTATGTTATCAGTTGATAGTGTTTTTATCCACAGTCATGTTGACCATCAACGGATAGGCAGAATAGGGTAGCCAGTTATAAATAAGCTATGCTATGTAATTCTGTCTAAGTGAAAGTGTATCAACAGATGAAGACAAAACTCTATCAACGGATACAACTCAAATCCACTCTATCAACGGATACAGCTCAAGTCTCAATATCAACGGATACAGCTCAATACATCATCAACGAATGTCAGTGTACAATATCAACGGATAATCATTGACACTGTCTTTTATGCTAAGCTGGGGATTAGCAGTTGATAAGGACATGTTTGACTGACAGATCACATGGGTTGATAGTAGATACAAAAAGCAGTATGGCAGCCATACTTTGGAAACACAGAAGAAAGAAGCATTCTGTTTACACTATGAATACAAGAAAGGTGCAGGAGACATGTCTGTTCACAAGGATAACCTTTCGGCTATATATGTATTTGGAGTGTAGTAGCAAGTCAACTAGAATTAGATTAATATTATATTATTCCAGTAGTACTTGTAAAAAAAACTTGGGATTTATAACCAAGTGTAGCAACTCTTTGTAGGCTAAGAAAACAGATACATTTTACTTAGGGTTTTTATTGAATATCCTTAGAAAGCAAAGAGTTGTAGAACAGAAGCTGTGTACTTTTGTATCACAGAGTTTTCTTCGAATAAAAGTTTCAGGTGGTGCATTTAACCACCTGATTTTTATGTGTTTGTGCATTAATCTTTCTACAGCAATTATCTAAGTATAGATTTCTGGAGTTCTTATCAGAAATTTATAAATATCAAGAATTGTATTCAACCCCCCCCTTCTACAATTATACAAGTGTGTAATCTGGGAATAATAGGCCCAATTTCATAACCTCCCGATATGATTTTATACTAGACAGAGTTAGCACATTTCATAATCAGCCTCGTGAGATGTTCATTAAAACCCATTTTGCTTAACACTGCTTCTAGAAAATCCCACTCTACTTTGTCATATGCCTTACTCATATCGAGCTTTATCGTCATAAATCCATCTTTCCCTGTAGTCTTCCTTTTTAAGTAGTGCATTATCTCATGTGAAACCATTATATTATCAGTAATGAGATGTCCTAGGAGAAACACACTCTGAGATTCTGAAATAACATCTGGAAGCACATCTTTCAGTCGATTAGCCAGCACTTTCGATACCACTTTGTAAGTCACGTTACACAATGCAATAGGCTGTAAATCACCCATATTCTCCGGCTTTGACTTCTTAGGAATCAGACATATTTGAGTCTCCATGAGATGCTCTGGAAAAACTCCTAAATCAAAGAATTGTTGCACCAGTTTCACCACATCACCACCTACAACATCCCAAAACTTTTGGTAGAATCCAGGGATTAAAACCATCTGGACCCGGGGACTTATCCGGGTGCATTTGGAAAACTGCTCCCCGAACTTCCCTTGCTTCTACTGGAAATAAAATTGCGGCATTCTGATCAGCAGAGATACCTCGTGGAATACAATCCACAACCCTCGTCCAGTTTATATCTGATGCCGTAAAAAGTCCTCTATAATAACTCTCCACAGCCTCCTTCAATCATGTTTCCGAGTTAACCCAAACACCATCTTCGTTTTTCAGACCAAGAATCTGGTTATGTCTCCTTCTGCTACTAGCACTGGCATGAACAGACTTAGTATTCTGGTCTCTCGCTTGCAACCACATCTGTTTTGATCTTTATTTCCAGAACAATTCTTTTTGAGCTAGTATCTCGAATAATTCAGACTGAACTTCTTTGTACTTCTTCACCAAACCATCATCTCTTCGACACTTCAATCTTCTCAAAATCTTATTGCACCTCGCTATTCGACCTTTAAAATTTCCAGTTATATCACGACCCCATTTAGATAAAGCCGTGCTGCAACATTTAATTTCGAATGCAGAGGGTCAGAACTGTGAACCTCCCAACTCTCCTGAACAATTTGTTAGTTCAAAGAATATTTATATTCTATCTGTTAAACGATGTGCAAATGTGGCTGCTCATCAATTAGCAAGAGAGTCGTATTCAGTTCTAGATCGAGTATTCAATAGGAGTGATGTGACGCCCCGGGATCCGGGGTCAAGGATCCGGGCCGTCAAAGTCCAATTTCCGATCAAAATTAATATCTCTGTAATCTTTTTTTTTTTTAAATAAATAATTAAATAAATAAGCAGTTGACCCCACACTAATACACACACACACACCAGTCATAAGCTCATAGAACAACAACCACAATATTTAAAAGTTTTAAAGTTAACAGTTATTACAAGCCCAGAATTTACTAAGTACATTGTTGAACAAAGCTTCTACAGGAAGCACTTCAACAACTAAAGTTTATTACAACTTACACACTTAATTTACATAAGTATACTAAGCCCCTCCGCTTGTCACTACCTCGGGGATGGTCGCCAGCACTCGCTCAAAAGGTCGCCTTTCCCTTACCCTCTTGCGGGGTGTGGTACGTAGTATCGGCATGGGACCTAGCTGCTATATACATAAGTAGCAAGAGTGAGCTATAATAGCTCAGCAAGATCATACTGTAACTAAAATTTAAAATGTGAACAAGTATACATATATGTCTATGCATATGTAATAGCAGGAAACAATTAAAATCCTTAAGGGAGAGTAAAGCTCTTATTTAATAATACATCATCCACTCACTATTATAAGAAAGTAATTTATGTTAATATAATATCAGTTTTTCTTCATCTGTATCCATAATATCATCATCTCATATCAATATTCTGTTTCAGTATAGAAATCTGAAATAACATAATATCAGTTTTTCTTCATCTGTAACTATCATCCCATCATCTCATATCATTATTCTGTTTTCAGTATAGAAATCTGAAAACCATTGTCTACACTTTCTTTTCAAAAACATTGGGGATATCTGCTGTCGCCTGATACGTTAGGACGATGATCAGTCGCCTAATCGTATCTGCTCTCTTTTTACTACCGGTAGAAGGAATGAAAATCATCCCTGGAGGAAGGCCACCTGCTAACATCCTCCCTTGGCATCTTCGTGCCGTAATAAAGATAATAAATGCTGGACTGTGTCGCACACAGCCCTGACACAGCCACTTACGCAAGTCTGTTGCAATCCCCCTCTTTATCACTTCATTAATCTTTTTTTTTAAAATATCATTCTCTCATATCATTTCCATTCTCGCACATTACTTCTATAAAATATATATATATATCATAAGGCTTTGATTATGATTCAGACCTCTCTTTCAAATTCAGAAATCAAATATACTTTTATATTCGTAAAATATTCCATCTATTTTAAGATTAATGCATGTTAATCAAATAATGTTTATTAAACCACTGATACTCAATAAGAACATTTTTAAGATAATATTATAACCATATAACCCTCGATAACAACTGATACCATTCTCTCTTATTCTCTTAATCATAAGGCATGTTCAATCCATGCATAATCATCTCTATACATATCCATCTCATACTCTCATTCATATTCATATGCATCTTATACTCATATCCATATTCATATACATCTTCGTATATCTTTCTTTTCAATATTAATACTCAAGGAAGACAATTTCTTCACAATATAGTAATAATAGCATCACATATATATTTCACAAAATCAAGTTTCTTTGTGAGGATAAGTAGTTTTACAAATAGGGATAGAAGAAATCTTGCCTCGGTTTCGATATCCTGACGGTATGGCTCGTCCCTCTTCCGGAGTTTCTATAAACACAAAAGGACCGTCGTTAGAACCACATCTCTTACTCACTACACTCTTGCATAACATTACCTTTTGAAACTTTAATATATGTTTAACGTATTATTATTATCCCAAAGGCTCAAGAACTTAACCATTTATAACCTAAATCGAAGTTTCAGGGGTTTTCACCATTTTCCTTAACGACCACACTTAACTGTAAAAATTCTTAGAAAATATGGATTTCGAATTTTAATGTAAGGTCAACTGTCAAGGGTCCTCTGACCACCCTACTACACTATCCCAAAATTTCGTGACTTTTAACAATGTTAAAGTATGGTAATTGTAACCTCAAGTTTGATACATTTACGGTTTCTCGATTTCTGAACCGCTTTCACTAAAACTGACTTTTCTCCTAAACCGTTCATCAGATTTTAACGCACCTTATATCAAAACGATCTATGAACTAAGCTCTATCATTTCATAGTTAAATAGGAACCTGGACAGTAGGGTACCGTACGGATGCAGGGGTCACAAAACAGGGCAGATTTCGTCCTAACGAAAATCGGACATTATAATGGCTATATTTTCCTACTTTCCATAAATCCAACTCCTCCAAATCAATTATCAAACACCATAATCATCACCTACACCATGTGGTATTCTTCACCAGCCATGGTTACAAGTCCACAACACACAATTTTCACATCAAAACAAACCACTTATAACACATTCTCATTATAAACTTTACATTAACAACACTTAACTACTAATCACTTCAATATCTACCATAAATACAAAAGGGCAAGGGTTGTTATACCTCTTTGAAGCTTGAAGAACACTTAATAATCCTTAATAATCCTTGGACACACCTTGAACAACCTTGAATTAGCTTGGATTAACTAAAGGAACCATTAAAACAAAGATTAAAACTTGAAAAACACTATTCACCACTATTCATCTTCAATTTCTATGATTTTATTACCTTGCTAAATGATGGTAGATGGCTATGAAACTTTGTGCTAGTCTTGTTCTATCCTCCAAGATGCTCCATGATTTTTCTCTTGGTTTAATCTTGAAGAGAAGTAGGGTTTTGGATTTTTTTTTTTTTTCTTTTCTCCTTTTTTCTTCAAAAGGGCCGAATGGAGTAAAGAGGTTGGGGGAGAGGTTTTTGTGTTTTGTTTTGATCTTAACTTGGCTTAATCTTGCTAATTCTAGTGTCTTGTAGAAGCTTGTAAAGATATTTGTGGTTAAACCATGCAAAAGTACTAATTTACCCTTAAAATGGTGTTAATGGAAAGTGACATCACCCTAATGACCTCATAATCTCTTTTCTTGTTTTTCTAATTATTATGTTAGTAATCTTGGTAAGTAAAAATGTGGTATGTGTCCTTGTTATATTACTAATCTTGGTTGCTTAATCTCCATACTCGTCTAATTGTGATTCGGTTCGAATATACTTCATTATCTCAGTGGTTTTGAAACCATTTAACAATCCAATTTCCTTTGGTATTCTCTTAACTTAATAATCCTTAGGTTAAATCTAAATTCACTAATTCCTCAATATATAATTCTTATAATATTTCCATGCTCCTTAATATCCAATAGAAGCTTATTCGAAATCAAAATCCTCAAAATCCATGCTTCAGGAATTTCTGAAATCTAACGTCATTTCGAGTCACTTATTTCCATTGTACAATACTAATATGGTTTCTGTTTATTCATTTTATGTTTCCACTATAGGGTACCTATATACCATTTCTCTAAATCCTCGAAATTTACTATTCATGTGACCACTGTAGCATTACTGAAGTTAGGGTTATTACATCCTTCCCCCCTTAAAAGGATTCCGTCCCGGAATCATGTTGGAAATGTCCATAAGTATCTTTCTCATTCACATCTTCTAACTTCCACACTACTTCCTTTATCCTTTTTCCTTCTATAATATATCTATCTTGTTTGCGCAGAAATATACTAACATAACTTCCTTGTCATTCATCAACATGCCATTTAGTTTATCAATAGCAGTCCTTTTACTGTCTTTTCCTCACAAATCTCCTCCTGTTTCAAGTCATTCCAGGTTATCTCGTCTCTCCTTCCTCTTTTGACGAAGATATCCGCCACTGCATTGACCTTTTCTGAATGGTAGTGTATCTCACTTATGGTTTGACCATCTTCTGATCTCTATCATGACATAAATATTAATTCCTCCATATTCCTATAGCTCCTCTCTGTAAAATCTTCCAGAAAATAAGCTCTAATAATATTCTTTAAAACAATTGTAAGAAAATACTACCTATAATATATATTTCCTGTTCGTCTCAACGAGCTTGTGTTTTCCCAAAACACTCCTACTTTTCTTTTCATAACGTTTCCTAGCCCTTAACAGATACTGATTTTCCTTATCTATTTTATTAACTTATTTATTCCATTAATTTATTAAGTCGATCCTTAACCAAAGACTTACACTCAAAATTTAAATCGAAAAAGCAAGTACCTGTATCCGCATCTGGTTTCGTCATCGCTTCCCCTAAGGTCATGTTGTACACTCTAGCAGTAGGCCTATTTGAAGCAGCCCCACTCTGTCCTGACGCGTATGACCCACCTGAACGGCAATCTCTAGCAAAGTGTCCTAGTTTCCCACACTGGTAACACTTAACATCTCTTTTAGGGTTTGCATCAGTTGATGGGCACTGGTTAAAGTAGTGTCCTTTTTGTCCACACTTAAAACAAGTTACTCCCAGCACTCTACAGACTCCTATATGCTTCTTACCACACGTCTCACAATCTGGTAATGGTGGTCGTGATTGATTGGACTGAAATGTTCCCGAAGATTTTCCACCCTGACTCACCGTCTCACTAGTAGTCTTGTTACCCCCCGACTTTCCCACAAATTGAGATTTTTGTCCTTTACCTCCCTTGTTAAAGTAGCTTCCCTCACTTGAACCTCCTTTTGGGCCCTCAAATCTTCTTTTCTTATTCTCTCGACCTATTTGAGCCTGCTCACTCTCGGCCTCTATAATTGATGCCTTTTGAACCACTGCAGCATAATC
Organism: Saposhnikovia divaricata; assembly: GCA_036435485.1. Taxonomy (NCBI): domain Eukaryota; kingdom Viridiplantae; phylum Streptophyta; class Magnoliopsida; order Apiales; family Apiaceae; genus Saposhnikovia; species Saposhnikovia divaricata. The sequence continues at coordinate 57,348,822 of CM071595.1, read as the reverse complement.
AGTTAACTCAAATGAGGCCACTCTCGTTCGTAACCAGGGTTTTAACCCTTGTTGAAACCTTTTTGCACGTTGTTCTTCAGTACGCACAAACTCGGGAACAAACCTCGACAGTTCTGTAAATTTATTTTCATACTCTGCCACTGTTAGGTTATCCTGTTTTAACTCCAGAAACTTTAATTCCATTTGGTTTTCTAAATACCTAGGAGAATACTTTTCTAGGAACACCCTAGTGAAACGCTCCCAGGTTATCACTCCCGCTTCCTCTAGGTTCTTCCTAGCTTCCCACCAGTAATTTGCCTCTCCCTTTAGGAGATAGGCTGCAAAAACTGTTTTCTGATCTTCCTCTATCCTCAGTATTTCGAAAGCTTTCTCCATTTCTTTTAGCCATGCCCTAGCTACTACTGGGTTAGTGGTTCCCTCGAATTCTGGGGGCTTTAATGATTTAAAGGCACGAAAGGAACTAGCTGCCTGATTGGGGAGAACAGGTGGTGGTTGAGGATTCTGTGGATTTGTTAAATTCTGCCTTAATAAGTCCATGAATTGGGCAAAGGGATCACCTCCCGGATTCCTTTGTTGGCCAGTTGATTCCTCTTCTCCTTCTTCATGATTTTCTTCATTATGAGCATTTTCGTTCAGTCTAGTACCTTCGATATTTCGACTTCTTTCGTCTCTCTCATTTTCCCTTGCATTTGCTCTACTGTCACGTCTAGGCGGCATAGTTCTGTACATAACAATAGTCCTTATTAATTACCCGAATTTGGGTTACTACATACATCATTTCTATATACACAATTATATCATTAATTAGCTCATTTGCACGTCACAATATCTTTATCACGCGATTTACATCTAGTTATACCATAACTTTAGTAGGTAGTTGTATCGCCCTTAACACGATAGCCTTTTCATTAAGTCAATCACCTTTTATACATCAATATTTCTGAGTCTCAACATTTATTATATTATAAAAAAAATATGCAGCAAAAATTTAGATAGAAATGCACAAACTTCATTACTGTACATAAATATTTTACAATTTGGGTACAACATCTTTTACTGCTAATAATATACATCATCTAATACAAGGTTCGAAACCCAAAACATAGCCGTACATACTAATCCGATATCACCAAAAGTATTACTAACTGCCCCCTAATCAGACTGGGATTAAAACAGTGGACCACTAAACTAATCCCCAAAATGACATCAACAGGATGACTAGTCTGATTAGTGACGAACTACTATCCCGGCTCACACCCCTGCCCTGACAACATCCCGTATCTGGACTACCATGGTAGTAACCGTATCAACTATCTGGGCCCTCCATGCCGGGTCTCCTCTATCACCCAACAACCTCCTAATATCTCCTAATGCTCGTAGCTCAATACTGATCATCCCCAGAGACATCCCATCCGGGATAACCCCTCCTCTCCCTCTCTCTAACCTCTGTAGAAGGGTGTCTATAGTCCTGCGGGACTCCTCCAACTGTCCCTGAAGGGCAAAGTACTCGGTCAGTAAGGTAGCTGAAAGTGAGTCACCCGCCGGTAAGGGTGCCTCCTGAGGGGGTACAGCTAGGGGAGGTGCATCCACAGGTGGAGGTGGTGGAGGTGCAAAGGGTGGGGATGGAGGAACCGACTCTGTCTCAGCATCCTCTGAAGGATCCTCCTCCTCCTCAAAGAAACCAAAATGCCCTGGAGGGGTAAACTGCTCAAAAGGATCATCTATAGGGTCAGGACTAGGTAGAGGGGATGGAACTGGTGACGGCACTGGGATGGGTCGGACAGGAGTGGGAACCATCTGAATATCCCTCCACTCAATCGGCTCCTCAGGTATAACTGACAACCTAGGCCTCTTACGCAGTGGCCTCTCCTCCTCAGGGATCTCCGATCTCACTCTGGAAGGACCTGCCTCGTCAGATCCTGTAGAAGGTCTACCCATATATGGCACTAGGGCCACAGCATCTCTCCGTCTCTGCTCCTCTGCCTCCTCTCTCTCTAATCGCTCTCTAGCCGCCGCCCGGCGTCTCTCCCTGAGGTCCTCAACTGCATACTCGGGGACCTCTACCCCGGCCAGCTGAAGATCTAATAGCTCCTGCTCTGACCTCCCTAGCCACTGGGGGTCCTGACTCGGCTCACCCATCTCCGCTCCCTATAATAAAACATAAAATTCTATTAGTAACAGTCTAATAAATTATAATATATGCTTAAAGTAAATACTACCTGCGATATACCACCCCTGAACTTGATGGAAGTTCACAATTTATATTATAACTGATACATTTATTATTATCACTTTTGTTCTTGAGCATTATGACTCTTGGCTCTGATACCATCTGTGACGCCCCGGGATCCGGGGTCAAGGATCCGGGCCGTCAAAGTCCAATTTCCGATCAAAATTAATATCTCTGTAATCTTTTTTTTTTTTAAATAAATAATTAAATAAATAAGCAGTTGACCCCACACTAATACACACACACACCAGTCATAAGCTCATAGAACAACAACCACAATATTTAAAAGTTTTAAAGTTAACAGTTATTACAAGCCCAGAATTTACTAAGTACATTGTTGAACAAAGCTTCTACAGGAAGCACTTCAACAACTAAAGTTTATTACAACTTACACACTTAATTTACATAAGTATACTAAGCCCCTCCGCTTGTCACTACCTCGGGGATGGTCGCCAGCACTCGCTCAAAAGGTCGCCTTTCCCTTACCCTCTTGCGGGGTGTGGTACGTAGTATCGGCATGGGACCTAGCTGCTATATACATAAGTAGCAAGAGTGAGCTATAATAGCTCAGCAAGATCATACTGTAACTAAAATTTAAAATGTGAACAAGTATACATATATGTCTATGCATATGTAATAGCAGGAAACAATTAAAATCCTTAAGGGAGAGTAAAGCTCTTATTTAATAATACATCATCCACTCACTATTATAAGAAAGTAATTTATGTTAATATAATATCAGTTTTTCTTCATCTGTATCCATAATATCATCATCTCATATCAATATTCTGTTTCAGTATAGAAATCTGAAATAACATAATATCAGTTTTTCTTCATCTGTAACTATCATCCCATCATCTCATATCATTATTCTGTTTTCAGTATAGAAATCTGAAAACCATTGTCTACACTTTCTTTTCAAAAACATTGGGGATATCTGCTGTCGCCTGATACGTTAGGACGATGATCAGTCGCCTAATCGTATCTGCTCTCTTTTTACTACCGGTAGAAGGAATGAAAATCATCCCTGGAGGAAGGCCACCTGCTAACATCCTCCCTTGGCATCTTCGTGCCGTAATAAAGATAATAAATGCTGGACTGTGTCGCACACAGCCCTGACACAGCCACTTACGCAAGTCTGTTGCAATCCCCCTCTTTATCACTTCATTAATCTTTTTTTTTAAAATATCATTCTCTCATATCATTTCCATTCTCGCACATTACTTCTATAAAATATATATATATCATAAGGCTTTGATTATGATTCAGACCTCTCTTTCAAATTCAGAAATCAAATATACTTTTATATTCGTAAAATATTCCATCTATTTTAAGAGTAATGCATGTTAATCAAATAATGTTTATTAAACCACTGATACTCAATAAGAACATTTTTAAGATAATATTATAACCATATAACCCTCGATAACAACTGATACCATTCTCTCTTATTCTCTTAATCATAAGGCATGTTCAATCCATGCATAATCATCTCTATACATATCCATCTCATACTCTCATTCATATTCATATGCATCTTATACTCATATCCATATTCATATACATCTTCGTATATCTTTCTTTTCAATATTAATACTCAAGGAAGACAATTTCTTCACAATATAGTAATAATAGCATCACATATATATTTCACAAAATCAAGTTTCTTTGTGAGGATAAGTAGTTTTACAAATAGGGATAGAAGAAATCTTGCCTCGGTTTCGATATCCTGACGGTATGGCTCGTCCCTCTTCCGGAGTTTCTATAAACACAAAAGGACCGTCGTTAGAACCACATCTCTTACTCACTACACTCTTGCATAACATTACCTTTTGAAACTTTAATATATGTTTAACGTATTATTATTATCCCAAAGGCTCAAGAACTTAACCATTTATAACCTAAATCGAAGTTTCAGGGGTTTTCACCATTTTCCTTAACGACCACACTTAACTGTAAAAATTCTTAGAAAATATGGATTTCGAATTTTAATGTAAGGTCAACTGTCAAGGGTCCTCTGACCACCCTACTACACTATCCCAAAATTTCGTGACTTTTAACAATGTTAAAGTATGGTAATTGTAACCTCAAGTTTGATACATTTACGGTTTCTCGATTTCTGAACCGCTTTCACTAAAACTGACTTTTCTCCTAAACCGTTCATCAGATTTTAACGCACCTTATATCAAAACGATCTATGAACTAAGCTCTATCATTTCATAGTTAAATAGGAACCTGGACAGTAGGGTACCGTACGGATGCAGGGGTCACAAAACAGGGCAGATTTCGTCCTAACGAAAATCGGACATTATAATGGCTATATTTTCCTACTTTCCATAAATCCAACTCCTCCAAATCAATTATCAAACACCATAATCATCACCTACACCATGTGGTATTCTTCACCAGCCATGGTTACAAGTCCACAACACACAATTTTCACATCAAAACAAACCACTTATAACACATTCTCATTATAAACTTTACATTAACAACACTTAACTACTAATCACTTCAATATCTACCATAAATACAAAAGGGCAAGGGTTGTTATACCTCTTTGAAGCTTGAAGAACACTTAATAATCCTTAATAATCCTTGGACACACCTTGAACAACCTTGAATTAGCTTGGATTAACTAAAGGAATCATTAAAACAAAGATTAAAACTTGAAAAACACTATTCACCACTATTCATCTTCAATTTCTATGATTTTATTACCTTGCTAAATGATGGTAGATGGCTATGAAACTTTGTGCTAGTCTTGTTCTATCCTCCAAGATGCTCCATGATTTTTCTCTTGGTTTAATCTTGAAGAGAAGTAGGGTTTTGGATTTTTTTTTTTTTTTTTTCTTTTCTCCTTTTTTCTTCAAAAGGGCCGAATGGAGTAAAGAGGTTGGGGGAGAGGTTTTTGTGTTTTGTTTTGATCTTAACTTGGCTTAATCTTGCTAATTCTAGTGTCTTGTAGAAGCTTGTAAAGATATTTGTGGTTAAACCATGCAAAAGTACTAATTTACCCTTAAAATGGTGTTAATGGAAAGTGACATCACCCTAATGATCTCATAATCTCTTTTCTTGTTTTTCTAATTATTATGTTAGTAATCTTGGTAAGTAAAAATGTGGTATGTGTCCTTGTTATATTACTAATCTTGGTTGCTTAATCTCCATACTCGTCTAATTGTGATTCGGTTCGAATATACTTCATTATCTCAGTGGTTTTGAAACCATTTAACAATCCAATTTCCTTTGGTATTCTCTTAACTTAATAATCCTTAGGTTAAATCTAAATTCACTAATTCCTCAATATATAATTCTTATAATATTTCCATGCTCCTTAATATCCAATAGAAGCTTATTCGAAATCAAAATCCTCAAAATCCATGCTTCAGGAATTTCTGAAATCTAACGTCATTTCGAGTCACTTATTTCCATTGTACAATACTAATATGGTTTCTGTTTATTCATTTTATGTTTCCACTATAGGGTACCTATATACCATTTCTCTAAATCCTCGAAATTTACTATTCATGTGACCACTGTAGCATTACTGAAGTTAGGGTTATTACAAGTGATGTTCCTATTGGTGTTAAGAATCTATTAATAAGTTTATAAAATCCTATTTTTGTTCGTCAAAAAAAGGAATAAGGTGACGCTAAGTCGTTAGAGCAAAGTTGCATTTGTCGAATAAATATTATATAAACATAAAATAATAAACATATATAATATATAAATTCGGTCTATTTGGTTCGGATCGAATTTTTTCTCTTAAGAACCGAATTGAATCGAAATTTGATTTGATCCGGATCCAAAAATCGAATAAATAAAAATTTAGAAAAAATGATATCGAATCACACTAAATCAAAATTACATGAATCGATTCGATTTTTGGGTTTCGATTTTATTTTGCTCGTACGCATCAGTCCCGTTGATGCCAAATTTAAGTACTGTAAAAGTTATGAACAACCACTAGGTAGGTAGCTTAATTACATGTAGGGTCAGTGGCGGATACAGGATTTTACATATGGTGTGTCCCTAATTTAATATCAATAAAGTAATAGAGGAAAAACTGATTTATATAATAGGATGCTTCAAAAATTACAATTGATCTCGACGACTTTTCATGTTTTGATAGCGATCTACAATATCATTCAACTTAACATTTAAAAATAAATCCCTCTCTTGATATGTAATCAAACAATCATTCAACATTTGATCTCCCATGCTATTACATAATTTATCTTTCACTTACGTCATTCCTGAAAAAACTCTTTCAACACTTGCCGTTGCAACGGGGAGAATCAACACGAGTTTCAGTAATAAGTAGACACTTGGATGAGTTTTATCCTTTCCTGTTTCAACAAGTTTCACAGAGAGCTCACCAAGATTCTGGAGTGAGAATTATTTCAGGAGCAGGAGGAGGTTCACTTGCCTCACCTTTAGCCTCATTTTCTCTAATTGTCTTTTTGGTGAAAAAACTTGAGATATCTCTTGCATTCGTCCTTTTCATTACGTCAACACACAATGGTAAAAGAATCAAAAGAATTTTACCAAATAATTCTTTGTGACCTTCTCATAAACAGCTTGTAAGCCTAACTTTTTCTGTATCAAATTGTATAGTTTGGGGTGTTTGAAAACTAAAAAGAGAATTAGAAAAGAATTTAGAAGTTGAATCAAGGAATTTAGAAGATTGATATGGAGATTTCAGAATTTAAGTTATGAGACATGAGAGGCAACAGAGACAGAGATGGACTCGGGAGGATGGGGAGAGATAAATAACACTAATTCTATCATTCTAAGAGCATCTCCAACAACGGCAACATGTATAATGGTTGGCTAAAAAATTTTAAATTAGGAAATAATAAATTTTTTACATAAGGGTGGCAAGTAAAACTCCAATGAACATAGCTATAATGAAATTATGTATATTTTTGCTAAGGGTTTTTGTTGGTTCAACAAATATAGCCAACCAAGTAGGATTGTCTATAATTTTTGTTAAGGATAATTATGCATTGGAGTGTATTTTTTTTACATATTCTCTATTTCATGCCACCTAATATGCCAACTAGGATAATATTGCTAAGGGTTTTTCCCCATTGGAGATGCTCTAACCAACCTGTTTTGTAGATATTTTAAAAAAAAAATTGAATTTTTTTTTTTAATAGTGTGTCCTAGGACCCACCATGACACACTATACATCCGCCACTGTGTAGGGTATGCCCAACTTGAAGCATAAATTATATACTCAAATCAATCTATCAAAAGCGAAAGAGATGGATTGAAGAGACATGGTGAAATGATATTCGGGCTTGGAATATTTTTGACCGACGGACTAGTTGTCTGTCTACTGCCTTTGTTCTCAGAGACTTGTTCGTTTTATTATGGTAAAAAAGTTAAAATCATTTTTTCACTATAAAAATTGTTTTACAATTTAGTTGAATTTATATTCCAAAAACTTAATCACTGATCATAATTGGGGTTAATCATAGAAACAAATCGAAAAAAATAAACAAGAAGACAGCCTCTATTTGCGCTTAAAAGTGTTAACAATTGTTAGGAAATTGTTTTTTAATGACCATCACTTCGATTGATTGTTTTTTCTTGGTATGTAAATAATGAGGTTAGACTCATAATCAATAATGTCCATACAAATTCTTGACATACACCGACAGAGAGATAAAGTGGCGAAAAAAGTTGTGTAAATTTTACTACATTTTATATTTTTGCAGGCGTTTTACCAAAAATTGAAGATGCAAAGCGAGATTTTGTTTGAGAAATTGTTACATTTTTTCATTTATGGAACTTTGATTTCATGCGCTAACTTATGTAAAATACGATAGTCTACATAATTATTATGTTTTATTAACTTTTAAAATTTCAAATTTATATTCAAAATTTGAAATTTTATCATATAATTATTATGTTTTATTAACTTTTAAATGGTTATTAAAGTCATAGATTTTAGGTTTGCTTTAAATTTAAATTTGAGTATTTTAATCCCGTGTTTGAGATCGAAGTTCAAAAAATTATGAATATAATTTTGTTTAATATTTAATAAGAGTCTAACCAAAGGGATAGATTTATATTTTATGTGAGCTTTTACGATTACAGGTACTCTACCAGGAATTAGCATTGCATGTAAGGTAGTTTCTCCACAATCATCAAGGGGCTATTCTTTTCCGAAGGGTATTCTCTAATCAGACATTAAGATTTTATTATCTAAATCTTCGGTGACATGATGCATGCCCTTCGGTTAGACGTAAAAATTTTGAATGAAAGAAATCCCTGCTGTGAATATTATATCTTAATACAATCCATCTACGTGAAGGTAAGTTTTGTCAAAAAAAATTATAAAATGACATTGAGGGGCATTTAAATATTTGTACCTGTGATATTTTGTAGGTAACTAGTGTTATAAATATGTCGGAGATAGCTTGGGTTAAGCAAAATTGAACCAAAATCGAAAAATCGAATCAATTTATGTAATTTCGGTTTGGTTCGGTTCCATTTTTGTAAAATTTTGATCTATCTATTTTTAAGAGAAAAAATTCGGTCCGAATAGAGTAGATCGAATTATATATATATGTATATAGGATCTTGTTCTAATAGAAACTAACTTAGAATAGAAACTAGAAACTAAACCTAAATTAAATATTTCAAGCTAATCTAATGACCAAATTAGGGCTACCCCAATACAAAAAACGTTTAAAACTATTGGCTCTATTCAACAAAAATATAAAAAAATTAAAAACAAAGTTACTGTTCACGTGATGACGTGTCACATGAACAGTAACTTTTTATTTTATTTTTATTTTATTTTTTTATATTTTTGTTGAATAGAGCCAAGAATTTTATAAGTTTTTTGTGAAGGTGCCCCTAGCGGGACCATTAAAATAAATGAAATATAATTTATTTATTGTAAGTTTCTAGTTTCTATTCTAAGGTTGGTTTCTATTTGAACGCTAGCCTATATATATATCTATACTATTATATAAATTCCGAAACATTGAAAGTTTTGGTACCTGTTTTTTGGTACTGAGTGAATTTACTTATTTACCCTTCATTATAAAGAAAAATAAATACACCTAAAATAAATAATAACATAATATAATTAATGGTAAGTAGTCGAGATAATACATTTTATAAACACCTAAAAACATCAATCGTATCATATCTTTCCATCATTAATATTTCCTTTCGAATTAAAACACGTTATAATTAATGGTAATTAGTCGATTAACATAATAAAATTAATGGTAATTATTCGATTGCCATTTTCACATTAGTATAATAAAATTAATGGTAATTAGTCGATTGCCTTTTTCACATTTACTTTTAGTTGAACATATTACCTTTTATAAACACCTAAAAACATCAATCGTATCATACCTTTCGATCATTAATATTTTCTTTCGAATTAAAACACATTGCCTTTTTAATTTAAAACAAACCTAAATTAATGGTAATTAATCGATTACCTTTTTCACATTACAAATCTTACAATCATTAATTTATACCCGAAAATATCACACCATAATTTTCAAGAAAATATAACACCTAAAATAAATAATAACATAATATATTTAATGGTAATTAGTCAATTGCCTTTTTCACATTTACTTTTAGTTGAAGATATTACCCTTTATAAACACATAAAAAGATCAATCGTACCATATCTTTCAATCATTAATATTCCCTTTATAATTAAAACACGTTACCTTTTTAATTTACAACAAATCTTACAATAATTAATATATACCCGAAAATATTACAGAATATTTCTCAATTATTAATAAAATATATTAAAAATCGTATACGTTGTTTATAATAAAGAAACATTAGTATAATCTATAAACATGAGTATATTAAATTATATTAAATTAAAATTAAAAAATTATTAAAAAATGATTATATAAAAAAATTATTATAATATTAAATAAAATTTATAATATAATATAAGAAACCCGTGCATTGCACGGGTTATAAGCTAGTATATATAAAACACCCTTATATAAAAAACAATAAAGAACATCATAGAATATTATAATAATATATAATATAATTATATATTATATATTATATTACATATAGTATGTGTTTATTATTTATTATTTATATAATATATATTCGACAAATGCAACTTTGTTCTAATATTTTAACGTCACCTTATTTTTATTGATTAATTTGAATAATTTATTAGTTTGCCATCATACTTTTTTAAAATACATAATTTTTTTCCTTGATATAATTCCGTAGAACTAAAAGTTTATTATTAATCGGTGCCTTACTATTTATTATTGTGCCTAAATATGGATACACTTAATTTTCTTCAGGTATTGTATTCATGTTTTATTTAAAATTCAAGTAATTTGATATTATTTTAAAAAAAATGATTTCGGTTCGGTTCAATCCAAACTATAAATTCGATCTGATTCGATTTCAAAAATATTGACAATTCGATTTTCGATCTATTTGATGATGTCCGGTTTTGTACCGAATCGACCGAATGCTCAGCCCTAGAGGTAGCTAATACATCTATACTATTATATAAAAGCCGAAACATTAAAAAATTGGTCGGTCGGTCATTCGGTACCTGTTGATTTTACTTATTTACCCTTTCTTAATTACAATTAAAATCCATCCTACTAATCAATTTCCTTTTTCAGGTTAAACATTTCTATTATTCAATAACTAAATAATTTTCTTTTTCAGGTAAAATACAATATCTTTTATATTTTATCTAACTAACAATTTCTCCTTTATTAATCAATTTCCTTTTTCAGGTTAAACATATTACCTTTTCTATTTTAAAATAACTAAATAATTTCTTTTTTCAGGTAAAAACAATATCCTTTACCTTTTATCTAACTAAAATTTCTTTTTTTTTTTAAACACTACGAGCAATTTTGTTTAATAAAATAACATAATTATATTATAATTACTATTAACTAATCAATTACACTTTTCAGCCATAACACGCTGACTTTTCTCTTTTCTCAAACTAAAATATCTCCTTTTCCAATTATATCATGGACGGTTACCTTTTTCAACCAAAACACGTTACATTTTTTCTTTTTTCTTATTAAAACCTCTCTTTTTTCAATTATATCACGGGCGTTTCAATTTAACAAGAAAAATAATATTATTATAATTTTTATAATTAACCATTACCTTTTCAGCTAGAACGTATCATTTTTCCTATTTTTTCTAGAAATATCACGGGCAACATTAATTTCTCATTTTCTAAAAATACTATGAGTAATTTTATTTAGTAAAATAACATAATTAAATTATAATTACTGTAAACTAATCAATTACCTTTTTCACATGAATCATGTCACCTTTTTAATTTTCACGTTACCTTCCTATTTTCTTTAACTAAAATCTCTTTTTTTCCAATTATATCACGGGTGGTTCTATTTAATACAATAAACTAATAATATTATAATATTAATAAATAATCGATTGCTTTTTTCAGCTAAAACGTATCATCTTTTCTATATTTTCTAACTAAAATCCCTCTTTTAATAGAAATATCACGGACAATATTAATTTCTCATTTTCTAAAAACATTATGAGCAATTATATTTAGTAAACTAACGTAATTAAATTATAATTACTATTAACTAATCAATTAACTTTTTTACCTAGAACATGTTACTTTTTTAATTTTCTCTAACTAAATCCTCTCTTTTTCCAATCATACCACGGTTACCTAGAACATGTTACTTTTTTAATTTTCACTTACTAAATCCTCTCTTTTTCCAGTCCTACCACGGATATTCTATTTAATAAAATAAAATAATAATTTTATAATTACTAACAATTAACCGATTACCTTTTTCAACTAAAACCTATCAAATCATCTCATATAAAAATTTAACCTTCCAAAATTTATGTTTTAAAAAAAAATTAAATTAATGAAAAAAATTCATTAATATTAAAAAAAATCTGTGCATCGCACGAGTTTTAAGCTTATATATATATATATATATATATAGGCCTTTGTTCCATACAGAACACTCTTATATAACAAACAACAAAGAACACCTTAGATCTATTAGATCCTTTGACCCCGCCAGGGGCATCCAATACAAAAAGTTGTTATTTTTTTACCCTCTATCAAGTCTGCAAAAAAAATTTTTGAAAATTACTGTTCACTGATGACGTCACTGATGACGTTATCAATGAACAGTAAATTTTCAATTTTTTTTTTTGCTGGTTTGCTAGAGGGTAAAAAAATAACAACTTTTTGTATTTGGTGCTATGACGGAACTCTTAAAATATATTAGATATGAGGTGTTCTTTATTGTTTGTTATATAAGGTGTTTGCTATGGAGTGCAACTCATATATATATATATCAATTTCATAACAACAATTTGATATGTAAGCTAATAACAAATAAATAATAAAAAGAATAATATAATAGATATTAGAAAAAGAATCGTGCATTGCACGCTTTATAAGCTAGTTTGCTTTAAAACATACAATGACTAATGATGGTGTGCTACGAACTAATCAACCGAGCTTATAATATTTCAATTTTAATAAAATAGTATATATCTATAGGATTTTATTCAAATACAAAATTTTCTAAATTACGGAATCTATATGTAGAACATTATGTAGACTATCTTAGTTTATATTTTGAATTTTAAAATAATTATTTCCTAAATAATCTCAATTACAAAGATTAGATCTATATAGTTCTTAAATTTTGTTAAAGACAAGTTTATTATGTAAAGAATTTTAGAACCACCCTTGTACTTAAGAAATACAATATGGTTAACACGTAAAAAAAACATGTATCCTTCTAAACGAGTATACAAGATTTACGTGGAAAAGACTTCATTATGAAGTTTACAGTCAACTTGCACTTACTGTCAACTTTTACGCTCAATTAGGCATAAAAAATCGTCACATAACAAATTTTACTTATAAGCGAAAATTTAAACTATATGTACTAAACGTATAAGTTGATTATTGGTGATGTTACGCCAAGTATTATGTCACATGTAATGATCCTCTCATTTTCTAATGCAAATCTTAGTATCGCTAATATAAACATATTATATAATACACTGTTGTCGTAGTGATTTTTTTAGAATTTCTATTGGAAAACAAACTGAATTGCACACTATTATCATGGTAATAACTTGACAGCTAACGATAACTTATATATCACTTTTGTCACTCATCCTTCTCACATTATACAAGCATCACTATAAATATGATCCTAAAAATTAAGAATGTGCTCATTTCATGAATCTGGAAAGGCTATTAACTTTTGATCTTCGATAGATTGAGACACGTGAAAGGTGGAGCCCTATTGTAAGATTTGAAACATATTATATGAATTAGAATGTGGCTCGTGCCTTGCACGGGCTATCATGCTAGTATTATTAAAACACTAATTTTCTTATGTTAGTCTTATGCATTTTGTTAAGGCATTTGGACGGTTATTTTAATCAATTATTTTTTACTTAAATGTATTTTTGTACTTAAATGTATTTTAATTACTTGTAAGTTCTAAATTAAATATCGGAGGAGCATTTAAATATCTGTAACTGTGATATTTCGTAGGTAACTAGTGTTATAGACATATCGGAGGTAGATACCATATTGTTAAAACAATCTAATTTTCTTATGTTAGTCATATGCCTTTTGTTGCGACATTTGCACGGTTATATTATTTAGTTATTTTTTACTTTAAAGTATTTCAATTACTTGTAATGTAATATCCCGCACTTTTTCGAAATGTTAGTTCGAGTCAAAAGTAAAATACAAAATTTAATCTCGAAAATTCTAATAGAAAACTATTACAATTCTATTACAAGTTAAGTCACGTAACACGTAAGCGCGACTATCAAAAAATATTTGACACGATCTAAGAAAAATCCAGCTATAAGTTCCCCGCAAATCCAACGAACCAAACAAAACCTGAAATATTAAAAGAGTGAGCTAACAAGCCCAGCAAGCAAACTAACCAAACAAACCTACAGGTCAAATCCAATAAATAAAATATAATATAAAATGATAATAAATTTTCAGAAATTCATAACTTACAAAACGATAACTTTTTAACCACCAGTCTAACTAAGGTCACTAAAATCGGTGACACGGTCCAGAAGTTCAGAAGTCACTATAAACCAGTGACGCAGTCCAGAAGTTCAGTATTGCGTCCCTCACTAAGGTATCAGAAGTTGCACCTAAGTGCGTCCTAGAGAGGTATCAGAATTTAGTTCCGGAACTATACGCAGATACTAAAGGGTTCAGATCATAGACTTAACTAAGGTCTTAAAGCTCGTATATTCTTTTAAAATCTAAAATCATACTCTTCAAAATAATAGCACTTGACCCAGATTTTCCTATCAATAAAATAGAGCGGAATCACAATAAAATATAATTTCAGAAATTTAAAACATATAACTATAGTTTTGAAATAACTAGAAAATTTAAGATAGAATACTTACCTCAAAAATGCTACTAACCACTTAACATCGGAACCTCATGAAAAGATCGAAACAAATATTGTTTTTCTTGTTCTCCTCCAAACTTTCCTCATCCCTAAGCTTTTCTATTCTTTTTTTTCTTTTGCGTGTGTGAAGCACTGAATTAGAACAAACTAGCATAAAAGCCCATGCAAGGCACGGGTACTGAACTAATTTTTCGTCTAAAATGTATACATATATTGAGATAATTTTGGAATTAAAAATATGATAAAAGATAAGATTTCAAATTTATTCCATATTCTTATAATTACTTTGTTATATTACATACCAATTTATTGAACCAAATATTTTATAATTTGATTAGATTTCTTAAATTCTAGATAAATATCAATACGATAATTTTCACATGAATAATTATAATTGTTAAATTATTACTTTAGTTTTTCAATGACGTGAAATGAACTTTATCAAATTGAACATTTAAGTATAACATAAATAATGATTTTAGTAAAATTGTCCATGTATAATATAGGTGTCTATAAACTCATTTGATTTTGTTGTAAAAAATTGATCATATATGTAAGACTATACCTTTAGACATATTACAAAATCTCTTAATATTGGGTAAAAGTCATCCTTGTGGTTGTCTCGATTAATTTTTTGTAACATATACATTTATATATTTCAAGCTCAAATGTTTAGGTTTAGTCTAATGTTTGTTACACAATACCGAAGTTCTATTAAAAATTGGGTAAATTGAAACATGTTTTACATATAATTTCAAATTATTCTTTTTAACTCAACTTCAAATTTTTCCAAATTTTTAAATGGATATAAAATATGATTAGACGACCTTAATGACCCGTGCATTTATATGAAATCTAAAATTAAATTTTTTGATTTCATTGTATATTGATCTAAGTATATGTTATAATTTAACCATTATCTATTATATTGATCAATTTACTATATTATGTAAAAATTCATTTATATCATACTTTGTGGTAGAGTGATCATATTTTTAGAGTTTTCATCTTTTTAACAAAATTTCAATTATTTTTCTTAAATGTTTAAATTTTTATGTTTTTAGACCAATCATACATTTAAATCATTAAAAGTCCAAATTGTTGGTCGGCCAAAATCGTCTAATATAACTGAAATGTTTAAAATTTTATATACTTAAAAGTTATTTGATACAATTATTAATTATGTACGATTTGATAACTAAAATTCACATATTTCTTAAAAACAAATATTTTTTTTTCAATAATTTAATATCTATATGGAATCGAATGTAAATAAATCCTTTTTTTGGACTCGGTTACATTTATGTTTAATCTAAAATTTCATTTTTTATATCAATCTTTTAGAATAACAAAAGAGAATTGTAGGGTATGTTCAATTGATTAATTTTTTATATATATAATTTTATGCTATCCACTATTATAGAAATAATATAAACCAACATTTTATAAACTCAAAAATAAACAATAGAAAAGGATGAGACACGAAGCGAATATGTGGTTTATCTTACAGGATTTTTAAACAAAATTCAAAACTAAGTGTAGCACAGTTGGTTGGTTATGTCATAAGTTTGATGAGTGAAAATCAGTGGTTTGATTCCTAACACTAACATAATTTAACTAATATTTAACATAAATATTAAAAAATGGTATATTTGTAATTTTCAAGAATATAAGGGTAAAATAGTAACTTCATAACCATTAAAACGGTAATTTTCGCCATTGTGTTGAACTCTAATATATAGTAATAGAAGTAACAGCCTAATATAATGACCACATTAATGGCAATCTATAATTAATTATTACTAATTACACTCAAATCATATTCTGCAAATAAAACTCATCAGTTACCAATTAAAAAAAATACATTTTTAAATATCCTGTATTACTAATAATCAAAAAATTTATATACTAAAACAACTGAGTTGTTACAAACTATCCTCCTTAAAAAATTTGGTATCCAAATTCTCCAAATTACTAAAAAAATCGATATAAAAAAAATAAAAAAATAAAACAAAATAAAATTGCGAGCTACTCACACGTCAAGCCTAATGGCAATCTACAGGAAATTAACCTAGAGCTTAGATACCATCTGTAACATCCCGCACTTTTTCGGAATGTTAGTTCGAGCCAAAAGTAAAATACAAAATTTAATCTCAAAAATTCTAACAGAAAACTATTACAATTTTATTACAAGTTAAGTCACATAACATGTAAGCGCAGCTATCCAAAAATATTTGACACGATCTAAGAAAAATCCAGCTATAAGCTCCCCGCAAATCCAACGAACCGAGCAAAACCTGAAATATTAAACGAGTGAACTAACAAGCCAAGCAAGCAAACTAACCAAACAAACCAGCGGGTCAAATCCAATAATTAAAAAAAATACAATATAAAATGATAATAAATTTTCAGAAATTCATAGCTTTACAAAACGATAAATTTTTAACCACCAGTCTAACTAAGGTCACTACAAACCGGTGATACGGTCCAGAAGTTCAGAAGTCACTATAAACCGGTGACGCAGTCCAGAAGTTCAGTATTGCGTCCCTCACTAAGGTATCAGAAGTTGCACCTAAGTGCGCCCTAGAGAGGTATCAGAATTTAGTTCCGGAAATATGCGCAGATACTAAGGGGTTTAGATCATAGACTTAACTAGGGTCTCAAAGCTCGTATATTCTTATAAAATCTAAAATCATACTCTTGAAAATAATAGCACTTGACCTAAATTTTCGTATTAATATAATAGAGCGGAATCACAATATTATATAATTTCAGAATTTAAAACATATAACTATAGTTTCGAAATAACCGCCTAATATAATGACCACATTAATGACAATCTATAATTAATTATTACTAATTACACTCAAATTATATTCTACAAATAAAACTCATCAGTTACCAATTCAAAAAAGATACATTTTTAAATATTCTACATTACTAATAATCCAAAAAATTATATACTAAAACAACTGAGTTGTTACATGTATGTTGTAAGTTAAATGTAATTTTTGAGTTATAAGTTAGCATCCATTTTGACCATCCAACATTATTCTTATATTCTTTATATATAGTTAGTGTAAAGAAGTTCGCATACATAAATATACACGATTCTAACACTCTTAACCATAATTTAATACGGGTGAGTGTACTAAATACCCACTTTTTATTGTTTCATTACCAAAATGCCCAGATCTCGCGTTACGTGCCCAAAATACCCATGGGATACGCCTACGGTAGAGGAGTATCCTCGGATACGCCCATGAAAGAGGATTAAATGGTGGGATACGTCTATTGTAGAGTAGTAAACCGTGCATTAGGCCTTTGCCATAAGCGTATTTCTTTGAGATGTGCATGTTCGTACGGCGCATCCGCTGTTATGCATATATGACATGCGTGATGACGTCAAATGACGTCATCTGTCACTTTGTCTCAGGTTTACGCGAGCTCTCTCAGCAATGGCGATTTTAGGCGAGTTTCGCCAGAAAATTGAAAATCCGGCCACCCTCCGTTCCAGACACTTTCCCATAATGTATTATACACCAATTGAATCGTCCTTCGACGATCTACATGACTACAATAATTTTAAACCATTTGTTTCGTCGGATTTGCAACGTCCGGGAGATTAGTTCGTTTTTTTCCGATTTGTTTATTTTTTCCGATTAGCTTCGTTCGAGCTCTCCATGCATCATTCATTCACGAATTATACGTTAATAGAATCGCCTTTCAACGATCTACACAACCGTGCCAGTTTTGAAACATATTCAACCCTAGATTTAAAATCCCCAAAATGAATTTGGGGGAGAGAGTCGACGGAGACGAGAAAGAGCGAAGCAGATGGAGCTGCTACAGTGAAGGGGATGCGCCGCTCCGTAATGCGTGTCTTCTGGGTAATTTGGGCACTGTTTTCAAGTCTGGGCATTTTGGGAAGTGGATAGCCAAAAATTGGGTATTTAGGGCATTATTTCATTTAATACATTAAGACCTCAAAAGTACATCTAAAACAAATTTTAAACATTATTTAAAAAAAATAAAACAAAAAATAAAATTATAATTATTCAAAAAGAAGGTCAGACAATGATCTTCAAAAAATTCAAAAGTTATTATTGATATATCAACGATCAGAAAATATAAATCTTAGAGTTAATATTTTAAGAAAACAAATTAGAATAGATATATTTTTAAAAAAAGTTGATTAAAGATAAATTTTTTAAATGAGAAGTATACTAAAATATGTATTATCAACATAAATGAATAATTACAACTAAATATTAATAAGAAACACACATATATGGGAAAATTACAAAATTTAAAAAATTCTTCTAAATCTAAAAAAATATGATAAACTAATATTTAAAAAAGTTATAATTAAAAGAGGTATTGTATGGTTGGTGTTATCTTTAAGGTCCTAGTTACGCAACAAACATTAACTAAAAAAGTTTCTAACATAGAACAATAATTAAAATTAGGGATATTCCATTTGATATCATTATACAATTAATTTTTCCATTTGGTATGACTTCCAAGTAATACTATTACACTTTTGGTTTCGTCCACATATTACCACTCCGTTAATCAAATATTAGTTAACCGTTATAAAGTTAACGGATTTTCCAGATGATATCATTATGAAATTTTGACTTCTAAATGGCACCATTTAGTTTTTGGCTTCAGCTCCAAAATACCACTTTTTTAATGAATTGATGAATTTATTAGAATTCCTTGGTTTATGTCCCTCAAAATATTGTTGGGCATCCCTTTACCTACCGAAAGCCAAAAAATTTGATTAGAATGATCAAAATAATCATTTTCATTAATATAGTGGTATTATAGAACTAAAGCTCAAATTAGAATGGTACCATTTACAAGTCAAAAAATACGAGTGGTACCAAATGGAAAATCCCATAATTTTATAACGGTTAACTAACATTTAGTTAACGGAGTGGTATTATGTGGATGAATCCAAAAATATAATAATGCCACTTCGAAGTCAAAAATTTCGAATGATATCAAATATAAAAGCCAATTGTACAGTGGTATTAAATAGAATATCCCTTAAAACTAAAACAAGTTCTATAATTTGAAATTGTATTAACATTAATAAAATTGCATTTACTTGTTTCTAATATATTATGCATGAATTAACACACATAACATTTTTAGGAAAAAAAGGATATTAATAAAACAAATAAAATAAAAATATTCAAATAAACTTATGATAACTAAAAATTGAAACATAATACAGTAAAAATAGTAAAAGTAGAGATGAAAAAAATTTCATTAAACCAAATTACAAATTAACAAGTTTGAAATTTTTGTTTGAAACTTTAAGATTTATAAAAATACTTATCAACAAACTATTTGATATAATACAAATAAATATAAAACTAAAATTATCAAATTCAAATTTAAGAGAATCACCCTAACAAAGAGAGAAATAACTGTGAGACAGGCATTTTAAGATTGTAAAACAGTCTCCACATGTAAGTTTTGGTGATTTGTCAAAATACGAAAGTGAAAAATTAATTAAATCAGGAAATTTGCTAAACTATCTAGTAAATTCCAAAAGACTATTCGATGTGACGCTTTCTCGTACCAATAATTAATTTAGATAAGGAATGACAGTAAAATGATATTTTCTAGTTTAGATTATTTGTGGTACAATTTTTAAGCAAAGTCAAAAAGTCACAAATATCGAAATATTTCGAACACTGATTTTACGAACCATATATTCTAGATATATTCTAGACGGTGTTCATTTCAAAGGTGTTATCCTCAAATATATTCGATATATTCTTCAAAGTAATATTTTCAAAATTGCCTAATTTATTGACTTGCAAAAAGAATAAAAACAGATTTTATCCCGAATTCTTAACGGTGTTTTTACTTAAATGGATAAAATCGTAAAATATTCAAAATAAATATTCCAAGGACTTCATGGTCATTATTATTTAAGGAATATTATATTTGAATATATTTCAAGTCAAAAGTTTAGCCAAAACGTCGACAAGTTATGACAAATGGCTAGTGTATTTTATTCCGTCGCGTAAGGACTTTTAATCGAATTATTTTTGAATAAAATACATCCACATATTATTTTGACTTGAAATTTTGAGAATGTCACTAAAATAGTCAAAAAGAATTTTAGAAAAAGTTTCATGATTTTTGAATGACTTTTTCCCGGACCCCTAAAATTGATACGAAATTGATTTTTCGATCGCTTAAAAGTCATAGAAGGTCAACTCCTTTTAAGGTAAAATTTTGATCATATTCTTCTGGGAATATTTCTAGAGGATTCCCAAAATTACATAAATTTTGAAATAATTTTCGAATTATTTCTTAGAAGTGGGTGTTTCGTATTATTTCGGGTAGTTTCGGCTTAATCGGCTAAAACGAAACTATTATACAACAACTATATATATATATATAAGGATTGGGGACCAAATTAGAGAGAATTTCCAGGAAAGTACCTTTTCTGATTGTTTATATGTTGGTGCAAAGTGTCAAGCTCTTGCTCAATTTTTCACCATTTTGGCTATAAGTAGCCCCTCACCCCCACCCATTTCTCTTGAGCTTTTTGTGTTCTAGAATTATGGTGTTTTCTCTCTATAATCACAGCCTTTTAAGAGCACCAAAAATCTCCAAAAGATTCAGATAACAAAGCTTTGTTGCTCCATTTTTCAACATCTTTTAAAACCTTGTTATTAGTCCATTTCTTGCCCATTTAAACACCATCCAGCCATCACTCTTGGGGAATATCTTGAGCTCGATTTTAGCAGTCCCCAAAGTATTCTTAAGTGTGGTTTGACTCACCATTTTATTCTTCTTGAATATCATTCAAGTGGTGCTCTTTTAGGCCTTGTTTAGTGGTGTTTTTGGTCCTCTTCTTGAACTTCTAACACACCATTCGGCTATTGCTTTCAAGGCAGCCACTTGCACGATTTTATGCAGCCTTGTAAGTGTTCTTGCTTGAGTATTTGAGTCACCTTTGGTCCTTCCTTGGATATATCTTTTTGATGCTCAAATCCGGCCACTTTTGGTAGTATTTTGGACCTCTTTTCTTGCTCATCTTTACTTGCTCTCGGCCAAGATATTCAGACACTCTTCTTGCACGTTTTTAACAGCCTCTTAAGGGCTCTTGTTTGTGTCTTTGAGTCACCAAGGTAACCTCCTTGAATACCTTTCATTTGGTGCTCATTTGGCTTGAGTTTTCTTGCACTTTGTTACCACTTTATAAACTTGTTCTTGAATATTTTCGTGTAGTGTATTGTGACAATTTGTAAGAGTTTTGAAGAGCTTCTTGAACTGTTTACTTGCTCTTCTTTAAGTCCTTAACAACCTCTTGGTGAACATTCGGTTGAAAGGCTAAAAACCATCTTTTGATTTGTGCTTAAAAGTGCATAAACAAATGATTTAAACTTGTTATTCTTTAAATCAAAAGAGAGCTTCTTATCTTGATTTATACAAGTCCTTTGAACTATAACTTGAGCTCAAATCTTTAAGGACTAAACCAAGTCATCTTGAACTTGTTTCTTAACCGAAATTTAGTTCAAATTACACGGCTATTTACTTGATTCTACTCGGCCGAATTCTATTACGTGTTTATATACTTTCTCGCACTAGTTTAACGTATAATAGCGGCCCTCATTATTTTATAACGACTTACTTTTACGTACGTGTGAGTTGTGTTTATATGCTTGTGTGTGGTGCTTAATTTATTGTTTGTGTGTGTTTTACATTCACGCATTTTATATATTTTCCGCACTAGCATTAACGCGTAATAGCGTCCCTCGCTTAGACGAGCTATATATATATATTCGGCTATATACAAAGCCATATACAAGTGTTGTTGTGATAACACTAGGATTTGTCGATCTTAAGTAGCTTGTCCAATATTATTCGGTATATAAGTAACTAGCTCTAACTTCGATAAATCAAGGTCGCTTTGGCCAAGGAATATTGTATTCGACCATTTCATCGTTGATCTCAGTCATATAATATTTCAATACGAGTGCTTAACACTTTTATACTTTTGAGTTAGTAGCTTGTTTAATATTCTACGGATATCTTTTTAACTCGCTCTTTCTCGCATTTATTTGTGTTGTTTTACACAAGTAAATTGTATATTTAATTTTATTTATATTCGGCCACACCGAATATTTTATAAATTAATATACTTGGTTTTTATTTATATTAACGGAGTCTAACTCGTTAATATTTATATTTCTTCCCATGATCTAGTTGTTATACTAGTTCATTTTAATCGTCAAATTTAAAAAGGATTTTCAAGTTGTAGTACTTGTAATATATCCTTTGACGTGAGGTGAAGTGAAGTGAGGTGATTCTCGCTCTAAGACCCAAGTCTTAGATACGTCGACGGGGAGTTGGGTATCTTTGCACCGTGAGGAGGAGAAAAGATCCAAGATCTAAGACCTAAGACCCAAGACCGTTAAAGGGTGTGGATACTAAAGTCTACGCAAAGGTTTTGCTTGCATAGTTTTGAGAAAGTAACTTGGAGTTACGTTTCAAGATAAACTTGTAAGTGGTTTTTATTACGTATTTTTGAGAAGGTAGTACAGAAGCTACGCTTCAAGATAAACTCGTAAGGTCTTACGTTGTTGTGAGGAAGTAACGGGGAGTTACGTTCCAAGATAAACTCGTAAGTGGTTTACTTACATGGCATTTGAGGAAGTAACGGGGAGTTACGGTCCAAGACAATCTTGTAAGGGGTAGCTATACTAATTTGAAGAGGTAACGGGTAGTTAGGTTCTAAGATAAATACATAGTGTTGTAAAGGCTTCTCTGCCTACTATAAGGAGTGTGATTCTTTATAGTGGAAGAAATCTCGAGTTCGAATCCATTTAGGGATTGCGGGCATCACGAACCAGGATATATCGATCGTGTCAAACTCTTTTACTTTCTCGCTTTTATATTCAGCATTTTTTTTTAACATGGGAACCCGCAGCCGCTACCCTTCGGGTGCGCTCTGGGTAAACCCATGGGCTCACGCAATAGCCTGCAAACCACGTGATCCAAGGTAAACCGCACAAGTGCGACAGGCTCTGCTCCAGGATGGCATAATCACAAATTCGCCTCCCATGGGAGTCGAACCTGTGACCAAGAGGTGAGATGGCCTCTCTTTAACCAACTGAGACAACTATATTACTTCTTTATAAGTAATTAATTTTAAAAGGAGAAAGAAAATTTAAAAATGCCAAGCTCTAATTTTAAATGGGTCATAAGCTATTCAACCCCCCCCCCTTCTAGCTTATTTTACCCTCCTTCAAGACCTATCAATAAATAAAATGCATCCTTTTTGCCAAGGTATGATCCAATTTATCGATTGTCGGGAGCTGTGGCCCTATATACCCTCCTAACATGCTGGTGTACACAACGTATATTGCTATATTTCTCACGCATGTCCTCTATCATTTAGATCAGGTCTTTATTGCGACATTTTCTTTCTACCCACCTACTAATATCTCTTTTGATCTAAACATAATAATCAAAAGTATCAAACAAAGATCAATTATTAAATTCAAGATAATCGAAATCCTATATATATATATATATATATATATATATATATACTTTCTTTTTCGTAAGGGGACTACTATGTTTTCGAGAAACATGTGGATATTTCATAAATACTCCATTATATCTATAGGTGTGTCCTAGCCTTCACACGTCACTTTTAACTGTATTGTGAGAATACACCATTGAGACTAGCGTATCCAATCGAAGGATAAACTCTGGGAATGTCTAGGATCAGGATGGTTACGTTAGCACGTTAGGCGTGTCCACTTACCACGCTACCCCTATCATCATTTCTTCGAAAATTGTTGTTGCCTCAAACGTATCTATACTAGATTTGGAAAAGAGGGAGGCGTGTCTTGAGAAAGATGTCGACGTGGGTATGTGAAACGTATTCAAGTCGATTTTTGGTATTTCAATAATTGTGTATTAAAATATAATTATTTAGGGACTTCACCCAATAACAAATGACATAATAGATTATCGTAAAAGAATTCAGTGATCGTTAAAATCTGGAAAAAAAAAAAGGAACAATATCCTTTAAAAAGTAAAACATTAAATGAATTATATATGTATATATATATATATATATATATATATATATATATATATATATTCAACTTTGGTATTATTAAAAAATTAAAAAATTGAAATTGAAATAACCTAGTTTTCTAATAAAAATCAAAAAAATTAAATAAAATTAGAAAAATATGTACCTAATTGCGCTATCATAAAGCTAGTATGTAAAAATAATAATAATAAAATAGAATTATAGTTTTGTAACAGCATTTGCGGTTGTATTAGTTAAAATGGTTTGATATGATGATATAAAATTACTCAAATAAAATTATTATAATAATTATTGTATTTTAAAAATACATTATAGTGTTTTAATTAAATATTAACAGTTTGCTGCATGACCCTAAAAATTCAATAAATATAATTCATATTAATTAATTTGATAAATTTTTTGTTAAGAGAAATGTCTCATTAGAGAAACAAAACTTATATAAATTATGTATAAATTTGGTCACATGGATATTTTAACTAATGTACTCATTGAAAATGCTCTAAGGTCCCATTTTCTTTTGATAAAGCTTTAAGTGATCTTTTAAAATGATATTATTTATATTTATAAATTTGAATTACAAAAACTAAAATAAGTATTCTACATGAGTACGTATTTTATACTTTTCAAGATTTAACATTATAATTACTAGTTTATAGCCCGTGCAAAGCACGAGTTACTTTTAAATACTTTTAAAATTATATGATTAAATAAAATAGAGTATAATAATTTATTATGGATATAATTTAACTTTGTAAATGATTAATAAAAAATAATAATTATTATTTAATAAATGATATGTATTGATTAAAACTAATAATATAAAATCTTAATGTAAATTTGTTGTTGACGGTATTCGAACTTGTATTTTTAGAAGAGGGATTTAAATATAGAATATTTCTTATTATTATATCTAACGACTATTATCTGTTTAATAAATATCTAACGGTCACTATTCTTTTAATGGTTGAAGCAAGTTAAACTAAACAACCTAATTATACCTCTATTTACTTATTATATAATAGTATAGGTAAGTTTTAATTATTACCCTCGAAATACCATCCACCTAAATTTAGTGTTAAAACATTCGTCAAAAAAAAAAAATGACAAATGACAAATAATGCGGTAAAACAAATGACAAGTATAATGCGGTAAAATAAATGACACGGTAAAACAAATGACAAGTATAATGCAGTTTTGGGCTGGACTGGACACTAATTAACCTGTAGCGGTAGCCCATTGGAAAACTGGATTAAAATACTTTACTTGAAACCTCCAAAGATCTAAGACACCTAGAACCCATTTGGCTAGGGCTTTAAGCTCTCGCTTAAACTGATTTTGTTTTAAGTTGAAAAATGTTTGTTTGTGTAATAAGTTAGAAAATGATTTAAAATTAAAAAAATAGTTTAAAGCAGAAGTTGATGTGAGGTAGTTTTTTGGAGGACTTATTTCATTTTGATGATTTTATTTGATAAAAGTTAATATCATCATTACTAATTTATCACAATTATTTTTACATTTTTAATAATTCATAAGTTATTCATTATATAAAATTATGCAAACAAATATTGACTTAAAATTTTTATTTTCTACTTATCATCTTAAATAATTTTAAATCATAAATAATAATTTTAAATTTATCCAAACGGCCTCCTAATCAGAAAAAACTTACTACTGTAGTTACTAGAACTCTAGGACATGTGACAGTACTTGCAAGTCGGATCCTTATTAGTACTTAAACCATGGACGAACTGATCAATATTGACCCTACCCAGGTCCTTACTGAGCACTAAAGCATTCCACGCAAATAATGGTATTATTTGGTTCACATTAAAATAAATTTTTATGAACTTTATTTTATATAAAAATTTTATATTTTGATAGTTTTTTTTAAT
The DNA here is from genome assembly GCA_036435485.1 of Saposhnikovia divaricata. NCBI lineage: Eukaryota > Viridiplantae > Streptophyta > Magnoliopsida > Apiales > Apiaceae > Saposhnikovia > Saposhnikovia divaricata. Next base: position 57,322,119 of record CM071595.1, on the reverse strand, counting down.
ACAAGTATTTAATGTATGTTTAAGATTACATAAATTGCAAAAAAATATTTTTTTTTCTAAAAAAAGCTAAAAAACTTAGCTTAAATTAAAATAAATCAATTTTTTCTGAAAAATAAACTTATCCAAACACCTCAAATGTTATTGCCACGGGGTCCTTGATTCGCATGCTCTTGGTCCGTGCATCAAATCACACTCATCCACCACCTTATAAGACAAATTATTTTAGTTCCTTATCTTTTTACTTTTTACTGATTTTTCATTTGATCAAGAAATCTATGATATCTAGAATTTTAATTTTTTTGAATTATGAATAGCTAGCCGGTAAACACGGACGGAACCAGGAATAAAAATTGGGGAGTCAAATTTTTCGGTCGTCGGAAAATTTTTTGATAACCGGAAGATATCGGAAAATTTTCGTAAAAAATAGGGGACTAAATGAAGTTTTTTGTGAAAAATAAAGATTTTTGTAAGAAATAGGAGACTAAATGAAGATTTTGTAAGAAATAGGGGACTAAATGAAGATTTTTGAAAAAAATAGAGGGACTAAATGAATTTTTTTGTAAAACTAAGGGGACTAAATGATTTTTTTTGTAAAACTGGGGGGTTAAATGATTTTTTTTATCAAAATGGGGGAACGAAATTCAAATTTTTGAAATATATATATATAAAAAAATTACATTTTCAAATTTTTGGGAGGACGGCCGCCATCCCGTGCCCCCTCCCTCCGTGCATAAACTTAAACATGATTTGACTTTTACCAGAGTTTGCGAGCCTAAATCCAACGTCCAATGTCCGTTATATTGAAATTTTTATCGAGTGCCATGAAATGAAGGGATAGTTTACAATGGACCAAATTAGTGCACATGGTCGTAGTCGTAGTACGACAATTGAGGAGTATAAAGTAGGTACAATGCATGGATATATAAACCTAAAGAAACTTTATGCGTAGGTGATAATTTAGCAGAGACTTAAACCAAACCAAACCAAACATATCCGGTATATTTCGCTCAGAGCAGGGTCTGGGAGAGTAAGTTGTACGCAGACCATACCCCGACTTTTTAAGGCCGGGAGGCTGTTTCCGTGTAGATCCTCGACTATGTGCATTACAGATATGTTGGTATTCTATACAATGGCATCTAAAAAGGTACGGGAATGGTCAAAATAATACCTGGGCCCATGGCGTTCTCCACATGGGACATACCTGCCCGCTCAGAAGAGAGATACTCAGGTCATGCCACGCTCCGTTTGGGTGATTTGCTCCGGTCGAGTTCCCTGCAAATAATAGACAACATGCAATACAAAGGGATCTAAACGGTACGAAAATGCTCAACGCAATACCTGAGCCCATGGCGTTGTCCACGTGGGACATACCTGCACACCCAGGGAACAAAAGTAACAAAACAAAAGAAAAAAGGAAACCTAACGCGAAAATAGCCGAACTCCTACGATAAGGCTAGCTGAGACAACCCAACTCTTAGGTTCTCCACTACAGAACCGTCCCATAGAGGGGAGTCCACCACTCTGATCTGCCGCCTCCACGAACACCTGTCAACGGTCATGGACTCACTTAGGTTCAAAGCCTTCAGGTCCAGTCTTAGCTGTTCTTCCCATGACCTCCTCGGTCTGCCTCTCCTCCTCACCCCAACAACCGAAAGACTCTCGACTCTCCTCACCGGGGCTTCCGGCCGTCTCCTACGCACGTGGCCGAACCATCTCAACCTCCCTTCCCTAACTTTTGCTGACACAGGCGCCACTTCGAGTTCGATCCTGAACACCCTATTAGGGATTCTATCCAGCATCGTACGGCTACACGACCACCGCAACATCCTCATTTCAGCCGCTTCCATCTTGCTTTCGAGGGCCTTCTTCGCCGCCCAGCACTCTGAACCATACAATAACGCGGGCCGGATTGCCGCTCTATAGAATCTCCCTTTCAGCTTTAAAGGGACCTTCTTGTCACACATCACCCCTGACGCTGCCCTCCACCTTAGCCACCCTGCCTTGATACGATGGTTAACATCGTCTTCTACCTCCCCTTCCTTTTGAATGATCGAACCTAGATATTTGAACTTATCCGTACGCGGGATGATCTGGTCTTCGATCTTAACCTCCTCCCCTTCCTCGATGGCCTCGCCACTGAAGTTGCACCAGAGATATTCTGTTTTAGTTCTACTCACCCGCAATCCTTGTGACTCCAAAGTAGATCTCCACAGCTCCAACTTCTCGTTGACCTACCCCCTCGATTCCGCCACTAGCACTATATCGTCGGCGAAGAGCATGCACCACGGGACGGCGTCTTGGATCCCCCGTGACATGACATCCAGGATAAGTGCGAACAGAAGAGGACTTAGGGCCGATCCTTGGTGAAGCCCAATTTCAACCGGGAAGAAACGGGAGTCACCTACTGGGGTCCGGACGCAGGAGCTAGCTTGGGAGTACATGTCCTGAATCACTCTAACGTACGGCGACGAAACATTCCGCTCTACGAGGCTCTTCCAAATGGCTTCACGTGGAATGCTATCATACGCCTTCTCGAGATCAATGAACACCATATGCAGGTCTTTGCAGCGCTCCCTGAACTTCTCCATGAGGCGTCTGACGAGATGAATGGCCTCAGTCGTCGATCTCCCTGGCATAAAACCAAATTGATTCTCTGATATATCAACTTCCCTTCTAATCCGGAATTCCACCACTCTCTCCCAGAGTTTCATAGTATGACTGAGTAATTTAATACCCCGATAGTTGCTACAACACTGCGCATCGCTTTTGTTCTTGAAAAAAGGAACTACAACACTACGCCTCCATTCCGCCGGCATCTTGGCGCCCAAGAGGAGATCGTTGAACAGATCTACTAGCCAATGAATGCCAACTTCGCCAAGACAGATCCACACCTCAATTGGGATCTGATCCAGACCAACCGCCTTCCCTTTCGCCATATTACGAATGGCCCCCTTGACCTCGTCCTCGCTGATGCGATCACAAGGAGCAAGTGTAGACGAAGGGGGGATCTCTATTTCCCCATCGGCCCAACTCCTCCTATTCTCATTGAAAAGGTTATGGAAATACGTACTCCACCTCTCCTTAATAGCGTCTTCATTAATTAGCACTCTGTCTGAATCATCCTTTACAAACTTAACAAAGCCCAGGTCGCGCCGCCATCTCTCCCTGGCTTTGGCTAGTTTAAAGATATCATTCGCTCCTTCTTTGGTATCCAGGCGCTTGTACAACCCCTCATAGGCTTCCTCCTTGGCTTTCACCACGGCCTTCTTTGCCTCCCTTCTCGCCACCTTGTATGCTTCCATCTTCTGACTCCTTTCCGCCCCTTCCCCCATCAACAAAAGCTCTTTAAAGAGCGCAAGTTTAGCCTTAACTTTCGTTTGAACCTTCACGTTCCACCACCACGACTCCCTATGGCCCCTGAACCTACCCGAGGAAATCCCCACCACTTTCTCGGCCACACACCGAATGTCCTTTGCCATGTTGGTCCACCTACCTTTCGCATCCCCACCCCGTGCAAAACTACCTACGTTTACTAGAGACTCCCTGAATTCGACCGCCTTCTCGCCCTTCAGATCCTTCCACTGAATTCTCGGTCTAAACTCTCTCGACCTGCGGACAACTCGACCCCCCATGGCCAAATCCATGGCCAATAGCCGGTGCTGTGATGCACAAGCCTCTTTCTGGAACACCTTGCAATCCCTGCACGTCCTGATATCCCGACTGCGCATAAGTAGGTAGTCAATCTGGGTGTTGTTTCCCCCACTACTAAAGGTGATGAGGTGCTCTGCCCTCTTTCGAAAAACAGAATTCACGATTACCAACTCCTGGGCAGTAGCAAACTCCAACAAGGCGGACCCACCGTCGTTCCTGGTCCCGAAGCCAAAACCGCCATGTGCGCTGTTGTAACCATGTGCCCTCTCACCAATGTGACCATTGAAATCGCCCCCCAACACTAAAAATTGGTCGTCCGGAATACTGCCAATCAACCCATCTAAACAGACCCAGAACGCCTCCTTTACAGAATTGCTCAAACCGACTTGAGGTGCATACGTACACACCACGTTCACCACCTTCTCCCCAACCACAATCTTGACGGACATGATCCTGTTGCAAGTTGCAATTCCCACACAGAAATTGTTAGAAACCTAGAATATAAATAAGATTTAGAGTTTGTTTGGGGTAGCTTAAAGGTAACTTAAAAGTAATCTAATCCATTTTAATTGTTAGTTAATATATTTGTGTATGTTTAAATTTTAAACTTAAAATTAGTTTTAGTTCAAAAAATTTAAGCACTTTCGAGGTACTTTATCTTCAATTTAATTTTTTTAATATCAATTTTCATATAATTGAATCACCTTTTAACTCGTATTATATTTTTTGCATATATTTATATTTTATATTTTTATATATGTTTAAAAAATATAAATTTCTATTTTTTTAGTCTATTTTTTTAATTAAATTTACTTTAAGAAAAATTAGCCAAACAAATACACCTAACTTAAAGTTAAAATTAACACTTTTCATTTAAAATGAATAAGTTGTATTTTAAGTTATAAGTATATTTTTTAAGTGGCCTTCTTAAATACCTTAAGGATTTAGAGTCTGTTCTTAACATGGTATTATGAAAGCCCATGATCCATCCTTCGGCCGAAAAATAGGTTTTAAAGTGAATAAAAATATTAAAATATAATATAAAAATTCAATTGAACATTCATTTAATATCTTAAAATTTTAGAACGATGAATTACAAATCAAATTGACTCATCATTCAGCCATTAAACCATTCCACATTTGTAGCATTCCAACCTTGGACATTCGATTAAAATCGAAACACGGTCCTCATTGATCAATCAAATTAGTACTTAAATAAACCATGGACCAAGTAATATCGACCCTACCCAAGTCCTGGTCGAGCCCTAAAGCATTCCACACGGCAGCCGAACCATCCATAATACTATTGTAACAGGGTCTTTGATTATTGATTAACACAATGAGGTCAACTCAGTTATTTTAATCGTGTCAAGCCAGAATCTTACTTCTTGAGATTAAAAAATAGTCGCAGGAAACCAGATGACTTGGATGCTACCGAGAAGAAAAAGATGGCCGGAGTAGAAATGCTACGGAGAGAGTACGGTTACAGTTATTAGGCCAGCTCGAAGAACATACAGTAAAACCTCTATAAATTAATATAGTTATTATCAGAGAATTCTATTAATTTAGAGAGGTATTAATTAATCGATAAATTAATAATTATTAATTTATAGAGAATTTTTGACATAAAAAAAATTAATTTCCAATTATATACATTTAAATAGAATGAATTGTACAATTTATGTTTTATACTCAATATAATTCAATATATATTGTTTACAAATTTAATGAGTATTTGCGAGATTCAAAGTAAATATTCATGTATATTTAGATGATATCAAGGATAATACAACATTTTTTGAACCTTTTTCACGTAAAGAAGCACCCAAGACATCACATTCATTATAATCATATTTTACGAAAACACCACATTCGAACCTTTATCTTATTATCTTATCGAAACTGATAATTTTTTGAACTGGCCCAAGTTGGGACCGGAAGAAATTATTAACTTAGAGAGATTATTAATTTATCGAGTATTAATTTAACGAGGTTTTACTGTATAGGGCCTGTTTGGTTCGTCTTAAATGGGCTAGCTTATGCCTTAGAGCATCTCCAAGAGGCTTTCTATTGTAGCTCTTAACTCAAAAAATGAGAAGAGAGAATAAAAATCAAGCTCCAAGAGACTCTTAGAGGTTCTTTAAAAAGTTAAGAGCTTCTTCTCTCTCCTCTATTTTAGGAGCAACTAGTAGCTCTTAACTTAATATTTTATTAGTAAAATAGTGGTTTTTCTCTCTCATCTATTGATTGTTTGTCCAAGCGGAATTGAAATATGAATAAAATATAAAATAAAGAGCCATAATAGAGAGCATTGTTGGAGTTGACACACAAATCAATGTAATAACTTGCTAAGAGCTTAATTGTTTATAATATATTTAAGAGTGAGCTAAGAGACTCTTGGAGATGCTCTTATGAGGCCATAAGAACTTATGAGGGGTGTTTGCAAATTTAAGTTTTAGCTCAACTTACGTCTTATATGTTAAGTTGAATGTTAGAATCCTAACACTTATTTCTCGATACACGGAATATATAATATCCTTCAAATCTTTAAAATAATATATTTTTTGATCCGTTCATTAGAAAATTGATATGTATATATCAAATTACTCTACTCATCAAGATCTATCCATTGACATCCATTGATATATATTAAAAAACAAATATTTTGAAAATAATAAAAAATGTTAACTTATAAGTTCTGATTTACCAAACACTCTACTGATTTATAAGTTCTGATTTACCAAATACCTTATAAGTTCTGTTCTACTTATCACTTATATGGCATTTATGCTTATAAATTACTCTTATTAAGATACCCCAAACACCCACGTATAAGCGGCCAGCTTTGTTTACTGAATTAAAAAAGTCTGGCATAAAAGTAGTTCAAAACTTTAAGAACTAGAGTACGTAGGTAAAAATTACTTACTACATGACTTGTTTTCTTCTTTTATTTTTCAACTGCAACTTAAAATATTTCTTTTCGATTTTCATTTTCTAAATATTCTTATGTGTAAACAAACAAAGCTGACGAAAATTTTCATATTAGTTATTCGTGACAACGACTGTGAGTTGAGTTTTGAGTGAGAATAATATCCATGAAATGTTTGTGAAATATGTTCGACCAATTTCAGACAAGTTTAACATTTGTTTAAAATTTGAACATTTGGGTGTTCAATTTGATTGGATTCATTTATAAGTTATAACCCTGCCTGGGCCACCTACCAAATATGCAAACACTGCATTTAGCAACATCCTTTTAGACGATAGACATCATGTAAAATTGGAAATCATGTCATTGCTTAATTAGCACAAACAACAATACTAGTAGTACTTAAACCATGGACCAGTTAACATTGACCCTACCCAAGTCCTGGTTGAGCTTTAAAGCCTTCCACACAGCAGCCGAACCATCAACAATATTATTGTCACAAGGTCTTTGATACGCATGCTCTTTGTCGCAACCATGCATAGAATCACACTCATCCACCACCTTCGCAATCACGCTTCTCCCATTACTAGCCGTGATCCTAATTTCCTTCAAACACCTCGAACCTTCACTGAACCATCCAGTTGAAAGTGCGACGACAAGTTCTGAATTTTCATGAAACTTCTCGTCGCAACTAGATTCCGCTCCCCCGTCTCCGCCTTCACTAAAATCATTCAGCGTTAGAACAGCTGGCGTGGAGGCAGTGACTTGCGGGGAGCAACTATAAGTAGTGTAAGATTTTTTTATTTTTTTTCCGCAAGTGAGAGTGCCCGAGGGTTGGCATGGGCCTGATGGTTGGTTTGGCGATGGCGATGTTCCTGATTTACATATATGAGTTCCGACGTCAGGATCGTCGTTGCATTTTCCGTTAATACAGATAAGCTGGCCAAAGCAGTCGTTTAGGTCATTGCATGGACCATTGCAGTCGGAGATTGCATTTCCAAGAAGTGGACAAGTTGTTGTAAAGAGGATAGCAATGTAAATAAAAATGAAACTTGCCATCTCTTATTTTCAAGTGCGATACGGTCTCTCTTAATGGAGTCTTCTATTTATAGACTAATGACTATACATGAGTCATGTAACTTTCTCCTTATATCTAATTCCTAATTTTCAATTCGTATGCAACTTGTAAGATATTTGAATTACTGGCTCGTAGTTGAAATTAATTATCGTTTTTTTGGAAGAACAAGTCTGTTCTTGGAATTCAACAATCTCAACTCTTTTAAATGTTTGTTTTGGTCTAAGTTGACTCTGCAGTACTAGCTCGGAACAAACATTTAACAGAGTTGAGATCGTTCCATGAAACAAAATCAAGAGCCAAACTCTGCATAAGTAGCTTGGAACAGCTAAACGTTCATACCAAGAGGTACCATGAAACAAAATCGCGGTCATAAAAGAAATAACAACGAATTCCATAATAAAATAACAATAACGATTGTCCGGAGTAATGCTTATGAAACTAACAAGCACATATACAAAAAGTGGCATACAGAAGATTAATATCATTGATTTTAACAAAAACAGCCCCAGTTAAAAAAACTGGAAACTACACCTGTCATGCCACCTATGCTGCAATATGAGGCTACGATAGACAACTATGCAAAAGATAAAAGATGTGCAGTTATGTTTGAAATTTACTTGCAGACACCACATGGAGTCATGAACCACATGCATCTAATTAACAGATTTTGTAATATCTGCATGACTGCTTTCTTCCTCTATATACTATACTTTAACAGTCATGGAAATCGGCATAAAGTTGTCACAGTTCTGGACAGACATGTTAGCTGTAAAACCTACATTCTGAGAAACTTTGACAGTGCGCTCCCTGGGGTATGGATATATACATGACAGCTCCTTCACACGATGCAGAATATCGTGTGGTAGATGTTGTGTGTCACAAATTTTTCCTTTCCCAGCCTGCAAAAAAGAAGGTATTTCTTGACCAAGGATTTGTAGGAAACTTGAATACAATGTTAGTACATGTACACATCCTACAAACAAAGCATTTATCGACCCATCAGTGCATAGTCACACATTGTAAATTAAAATAGTTCAGCCATTATTCACTAATGCTCTATTTCGTTAAAGGAATGCAATGCGGAAGAAATGAACTGAGGAATTGTAAACATCTTAGAGGTCAAAGAAAGGATGCAAGAGGGGAGAGTGAAATAAGTTTCAGTTTTTGAAGAAAGTGAGTAGAATGAGAAATGGTGCTTTCAGCCCCAAATTTGTGAGATTAATCTCTAGTTTAACTTTGTACTAAAGGAATAGAGGGATGAACATTATAATATTTACCTATAAAATAGTACAAATTTCATTCCTTACCTAACTAATTTTATTCTTTTAACCAAATGGAATCAGAGAGATGCTCTATACTATATGCAACCAATTTAATTTTCAAGAAGACAAAAGGCCAGATATTGCTAACATGTTAGAGCTGCAAAACAAGGATGAAGGAGATTAGGAAGACTGGAAAACTAGATGATAATGTAACAACTAGTGAAAATATTTGCGAAAAAAGGAATAAACATTCACTACAAGAGACTTAGTAGAAGGTGATGGAACGGAAAGAAGGAAGAAAGAACAGATGCTAATTTTATTCCAAGTCCTACATTCCATTCCTTTCAAGTATCAAAATGAAATAGCGCACCACATTTTCACCTCAGGTTTTAAGTATCAGGGAACAGAAATTTAACGAGTGGTATTGGGCACACAAGTTATCTGTTTGGAAAAAAGGTTATGCATTTTTACCAAAAATGTAGTCATAATATGACCTCAGTAAAATTAATGGCATTGGGATGTAGTAACAGTTCAAAAGTCTGATAAATGGCATTCGAAAAATACTACCAACAATATAGGTCTAAATCTTTCAATGAACAGAAAAAATTACTAATACCGGAGTAAAAATTCACAGCATCACCAAAAAAACCTACCCTTTTCCTATTCTCGAAATGTCTGCAGCTAGCTCTTAAAAGATTTCGCCATTTGTCCTGAATAAAGCCAAAAGAGAAACAGCTTTTAGATTCTAAATTAAGAAGGCAGAATACTGAAAAACTGGAACCACATAATACCTTGAGATCAACCGCCGAGCGGTTTGGAGATGATGAGAAACACACCCTCTTTATTTCAGTCCATTTCCCAACTCCATGTTCAGAAACCCCATCAACCAGCTGTAGAACTTCTTTAAGAGACCATGGTAGATGTCGCTGTCTCTTGTTACTATTATTCTTGTGTTCCCTAGCTACTGAAACAAAGCTGCCCTCAGAACTGGTCTCTTCAGACTCCACAGAATACAGTTCCATATCAAAATCCTCATCTGAGCCCGGCAATACACCATCTGCAGAATCTTTAAACTCATTTCCCTGAAGAGAGGATATTTACGAAAACTTTTAATAAATCTCAGGCAGTTAATATTCGGCAGTTAATATTAAGTAATATAAAAATGCAGAGTAAGTAGGCAAATTTATAACAAATGATATATAATATAATAAATTACGCGACAATAATATTTTAAGAGACATGCTATGTACATATATGTGTCTGTGCATGTGTTTTTTAATATTAGCACCTTTTCCATTGAGCACTGCTCGTCAAGTGGTAGACCAGATAGAAGCCCAGTAGAAGCACCTTCATAGGTTTTCTTCCCTGAACTACGGATCAACACTCTTGGCCTTAATCCTTCTCGATGACATTGTCTAAAGGAAATTGCAGGCTGAATAACCTTTGAAACTGCAGAATATTCACATGTTCTATTTGGAAATCTTGAACTCTTAGCTATTGATCGACTCGTGTATCTTTGGGCTGGTTTATGTTTCCTTCTGATGACATTCACAATGACCTTCTCTTTCATGTCAGGTACACTAGACAAAACATCAGTATCCTCCACAGAGAATGTACTCATATAATTAGAATTGGTATGCTTGTACCTCCTCATGTGTCGGCTCCTTGGCTTAGTTCTGAAATTAAACACTCCAGTTAGAGGATTAGATGCACTTGTCGAAATCACATCCTCTTTTGATTCAACCAGTTTTCCTTCTTCAACGGTCATTTTGTGAAGCAAAAGTGAGTTTTCATTTGCTTCAGACACTAACTTGCTTGACGTACACCATCCCTCTTTCATGACATTACATTGGGTTAGACCTGAATCTCCACACTGATGATCTAAATTTAAGTTTCCTGTGGAATCTTGTTTGCCCGGGACAGAGTTCATGTCAGAAACGCACTCCAGGTATTCAGCATCTAAAAGACAATGTCACTTAATAACTTAGATAAAATTTTGGGGTAAGAAATAAGATTTAAATTATAAAGGACAATAAAAAACATAAATAATGTCATACCGACTTACCCAGGAGGTAGTCTTCATATGTATCAGGAAGATCTTCTGTTGCAGAAGACAGCCCGTGATGACCGTCCTTGTTTCCTTCTGACTTGACATCAAAAAACTGCGTAAAGATTTGCTTCAGTATATCAATTATAGTCACAAAACTAAAAAGATAAATGGGCATCATGAAATAGACATAATTACATTTAGAACCAGAATATGGCTAAAGAGCACTATCGTTACATGAAAATATTTCAAGAAATGTGGTCTTTGTCTATATCAGATGTTTTGCCACTTCAACACAACTAGCAAGCCTTGTCCTGAAATCCTACCTTTCCAAATGCACTCTAAACATCAGATTTTGATACTTATTGGTCTCATAAAAGTGACCTTCTGCATACACACACCTATTGCACCAACTACCAACTACCAATAGACGATAATATCAATTGCAAGATAGCCAACAAAAAGTAAACAAAAGGGACATACTCTTTGTGTTGTCTTCTCATGGACCATATTACTAATATTCGGTTTATCTGAATCACAAGATAAAAGCATCAGTAAGTAAAACAAAATAAACACTTACAGATGAAAGAAATACAAGACTTCTACTTGTCAATTGTAATACCACAACTAAACAACATATAGTATAAGCATAATAAAGATCTGACAGCCGTCAATGAAAATCGAATTCCATTGCCAAAAATGTAACTAGTTACAGCTACTGCAGTGGAGCTACACAGAATCAGATGAGAAATTATTTAGTAGCTGTGTTTGAACCACACCTCCCAGCTAATGTTAACTTGTCCAAGTCAGGGTAAAATATCATAATTTGATGACTGAAATCAGTGTAATAGAAATCAACAATTTACAAGAAGCCATGTAACACAAATAATGTACTTATACACACTTACAATGCAAAATATTTCAATTTTAATGCACTATGGACTCAGACGCCAATATAATAGAACTTTAGTAAAAGATCTGTCTCCTTGATCCTTTGCAACTAGAGCTACTAGCACAAACTTATTTAAAAAAATTCTTTTAAACCATTTTTAAACAAAGACACCATTTGATATTAACAATCATACACCCGCTGATTTATTCAGGATAAGATGGGCAGCCAAGAATAATTCATTTGTGAAGTGATTTTATTGTCTCAGCAAAGTCTAAAAAAAGATACAAAGTACATTGGTAGTACAGAATATATTTGTCATATAAGGATGACATTATCACCTGCACTAGATTCTGAGCGCCTGTAGTCTGGCGTTGATAATTGTTCAGTACCAAGGCAGTTATACAAACCAAATGCGTCAAACTGTAGAACACTCCTAACCGCATCAATGTATTCAGGTACCAGTTCCTTTAGTAAATGTTCAACCGCTTCATCTTCGGAGCCTAGATTACAAAAGCCACCTCCACTTACCTAGACATAAAATGCCATATATAGACAATATCTTTGCATCATCACCTACTACTGGATTAAAATAATAATGATTTATGTTGCGGAAAAATATATAACAGAACACTTTATCAAGGGAACAACCTGTCAACCTCCCTCTTCCAGCATTATAATTACAAAAAGGGATAAATAAAAAAGTAACTTGGCAAACTTGAAAAATATTATTGGGAAAAAATTGCAAATAACTGAGCCTTCTATAAGGACACTAAGTTGAACAGGTTCTATGCCAACATCAATTACTGAATTCTATTCAATACCATTCTGCACTTCGATCACAGGCAAGGAGTGTATATTCCCAGGAAACACTTTTATATAACTGAACAAGCTTATGCCGACACCAAATTAATCCAGAAAGAAATAAGATACTGAAAGATCCACTTAAGTGACGTCACTTAACAACCAGAAAACACACACATACAATTTACTTGTCCCTTCTTTTGTGTTATGCATACTAGTTTTAAAGTAAAAGGGAGGGACAGTCATGATACAAACGCATGACCTTGTAATGGGGAAAGAGGTTGGGATGAGCTTGAGCCTTTGTCTCTAGGCTACCCCCTAGTTCTAATTTACAAGTTCAATTCGACGACTGTTGGAAATTTAGCATACATTCAGGTTTTAAGAAAACCCCCTTCACGTATGTATTTATTTTTTGACAAAAACACATGCGTATCACTATCTAAATTATTATACAGAGGAAGTGCAACAAGATCTAAACAAATGACAAAAAGAAGTTTCTTCAGTTAAAGAGGTTATCATACTTGGTGAAGCCCATTTGCAAACATTTCCGGGAACTCAATTGAAGTTTCTGTTCTATTCGGGGCATTCATCAAAGTTCTGGAATTGAATTCTTCTTGCCTGTTCTCCAACACTTTTTCAAATACCAAACAACGAAAAAGCATCAATGAACTGAAGAAATCAAAGCCAATATAACGAACAGCAATAACATCCCTTTACATTCAAAAGTAATCACAAGAAATACATAACTAGTATAAAAACTCTTATTCAGCTCACAGTTATTGGCATAAATTACAAAGGCAATTACAGGTAAAATATGTAGAGAGACCAGAACATGCCATACGGAATCATTAATCCATCATAACCTCCCCCCTGTATTTCTGAGTGACTCGATAATCTATAAGTTTCTAATACAAAATGGAGCAGAAAAAAGCTCATTTCAGATACTAGAGTCAAATAATCCTTGATAATATGACTTCATCGAAAGAGTGAATTCATCCGGTATCAGGACAATCATCTAACATCAGTAAAACTAGCGCCACAGCTGTTGGTCACTGTGTTTTCACCTCCCTGTAAATATACATATAAATGAAACCAGAGTTGTTCTCTGATTTGTACTAGGGCTCATAATGACTAATAATCCCCTAATTAAGTCTTCTAATTCATACACATTCTATCAAACACTGAATCTCTTGTTGCATGTACAACTAATCAACAAAACATCAGCAAATACAGACACATGCATATTCACATTCATGAATACTTGTGAAAAAACATGATACATCAAAACAAATACACAAGAAATCAACAAATAGTTAAAAAAAGAGAACACCCCACAAAACCCCAAACAAAAAAAATCCAAGATTAGAAGCTCAAAAGTCCAAAACACACACAACAAAACCAAGAGACACATAATAACAAAACCCAAAACAACAATAAAACTGTACAATGATTAAATAGTGTGTGTATATACATGGTCCTGACATTTTGAGCAGGGCTGAGAAAAGAGAACACGAGAATATGTTTCAAACAGTTCCAATAAAAGTGTAAAATGTATTGGAATGTGAAGAGGTGAGAAATTACACACACATAGTTTGGGGGGGAGAGAGAGAGAGAGATTGTGGTGGGGGAGCGGAGGGGGCAGAGAGGAGAGAGAGAGAGAGAGAGAGAGAGAGAGCGGAGGGGGCAGAGAGGAGAGAGAGAGAGAGAGAGAGAGAGAGAGAGAGGGGAGGGGGCAGACAGAGATTGTGGTATGGTAAGGACACTGGGACAGGAGGTGAGCAGGTTCTTTTTTATGTTGTTGGTAGTGGAAGTTGTAAACTTTTTGGATTCTACTGCTGCCAGTGCCACGGACTTGAAACTTGAAAGGCTTCTTTAATGTGTTTCATTTATGGACGGGGATTTTGGAACACTGTTCAAGTCCGCATGTCTGACACGTGGATCTTCGGGTGACCCTCCTGGCGTTTCTTTTTAGGACTCTTTTACATCTTGCCATTATCATGATTATTATTCAAGCCGTGTGGTTTTGGATTTCTTTGTTTACCTGCGCAATTCATGTAATGTTACTTCACTAAGGATCATTTGTTAATTTTGTGGACGATTAAAATTCTGAATGAATGAATAATCTGAATGCTGAATGAGTGATATTATTTGTTTAGCTTAACTATAATTTATCTGAATGACAAAATTTAAATTTTTTTGAAATTAATGTCGTTAAATTTGAATTAAAAATTACCATTATTTATTCCAATAATGCACATGATTTGAATAATTTTTGTTTTGAATATTTAGGCTTGTATGGGTATTTGTTCTAATAAATTTTGAGATGAGTGAGAATCCAACCCAGATTTGAGATGAGAGGAGAAATAAACTCTAATCATATAAAAAAAAAAATCCACCTACTGAACTCTCAACTCTAGATTGTGTTGAACATTTTTTTTATTAATATTTCATCTTTATTTAGCTTATGATTATTTTTTATTAATTATTTTATACTAAATTTTAAATATGTATAATCAATTTTACTCCAATCGTTAAGCTTATTTTAGCATGGAATGATCTATGAAAATAAATTTATTATTAATAATAAATATATATGTAAAATGGTAATATAAAATAATTTTATTATAATAATAATAAAAAAAAACTAGCATATATTATTAAATAGTGTAGGAGGGTTTTTTTTTTTGACGTGTGTATGAGAGTAGTAGGTAAAAAAAGATACTGCAAAAGCAAAGCTCCATCAAGATGGATGGTTCAGCCAAATGAGGCCTAAGTATTTTTTTTTGGATAATTTTTATTGTTTGTTTTTGATATCTATATCTATATTATTATATTAAAATCTGGTTTTGGTTATTCTAATAATTAAAATAAACAATATGGTTTTCGGTTTAGTTATCCAAATTATTAAAACAAATAATAATATAAAGGCACATGCTAAGAATTCGTGTTTAATGAGTTGGAAATTTTTGATTGGTGGAGATTTTTGTACATGCAGGGGGTAAATTATTATTAAAAAAATTTCAACCAATCAAAATTTGACAACTAAGCGAGCACGGATTCTTAGCATGTACCCTTATGCACATACTAGAAAAACCGATAATATAATACAATTAATGGTAATTAACCGAGTGTCTTTTTCACATTTACTTTTAGTTGACGATATTATCTTTTATAAACACCCAAAAACATCAGTCGTACCATATCTTCTGATCATTAAGATTTATTTTCTAATTAAAACACATTATCTTTTCTATATAAAACTAATCTTACAATCAATAATATATACCCAAAAATATCACACCTTATTTTCCAATTATTAATAAAATATACTAAAAATTTGTATACGTTGTTTATAATAAGAAATCATTAGTATAATCCGCAAACATGAGTATATGAATTTATATTAAACTAAAATTAAAAATAATGATTATATAAAAAACATAATGTAATATTAAATAAAAATTTTAACATAATAAAATAAATCTGTGCACCGCACGGGCATTGAAATTTTTTCGGTTCGGTTTTCGGCACAGTCTAAATAATAAAATAATATAACTAATGATAATTGATGATATTGCCTTTTATAAATACAAAAAATATCGTATCTTCTAATCAATCATATTTTTTTCTAATTAAAACATGTTAGCTTTTTAATTCTAAATATAATCTTACAATAATTAATATATATCCAAAAATATCACATCACATCTTCTAATCATTGAAAAAATATAATAGAAATCCGTAAACAATGACCGCTAGATTTTTAGTAAAAAATCAGAACTATTAGATCTAATGATTAGAAATATTATTTAATTAAATTAATTTACTAAAATTTTAAGGTTCGAATTCCGTCATCGACATATTTATTTTACAATTAGTAATATAAATTTTAAGCCGTTCATATCATTAATTAAATTTATAATAAATTGTTTAAATTAAAAATAAAAATAAATTATTGAAAAAATGATTATATAAAATATAATTGTAAAATAAAATTTATTACATATCAAAAAGAAAACATGAGTATAATTGTTTTTATTTTTAGATTTACGGTTAAACCATACAACGAATTATGATATTAGATTTTTAGTAATGAATAAGAACCGTTAGATCTCATGATATAATATATTATATGATTAAATTATTTTACTAAACATTCATGGTTCGAATTTGTAAACGACCCTTTAAATTAACATGTTATAATATAAATTTAAAATCATGCATATCATAAATTAAATTTATATTTAATTATATTTAATTAAAATAATTATTGAAAATAATGACTATATAAAAATATAATTTTAATATAAAATAAAATTTATAACATAATGGTCAAATTGACCAAATTTTGACCGAAATTTACATATATTGTATATTTGAAAAAAATAAAAAAAGTTATATCATTGTAAAGTATATATAATCTATTTTAATATGTACTTTTCCGTTTCTTAAAATAACAGAAGGATAACTTTTAATCTTCGATAAAAAATCGGTCAATTTGATCACTTAAAAGTCAAACTGGACAACTAATTAGAGACGGAAGGAATATTAAAAGAAATTTGTGAATCGCATATGTTATAAGCTACTTTTTATATTAATATAAAATATTATCGGTTTTAGTTAACAAAAAGAACACTATCATTTTTTTAGGTGTCTAAATAAGAATACAAAACGCTTTGGTTATTTGAGAAAATGCCCAAACTACACCATTTTTCTAAGGAAGCTGTCCGAAATGCCCATATGCGGGAGTGTCCGCCCTTTTTACCCACGGAGTGCGCATGCTGGGCATGCGTGGCTTGGGATACACATATAGGAAATGCATATCTCATGTCACGCATCTCCCAGATGCGCATTGACGTCAGCTGACATCATTATTGCAATTGGAGCTCCGGCGTCTCCGGCGAGCTCAAATCGTCTCTTATTTCGCCTGCCTGCGTTCTCCTTCCTCCCATTGCCTCCACCAAAGCTGAGGACATACGAATGATGCCCAGGCTTGCCTCATCATTTTCCTCTACTTTGTGTTTGTTTTCCGGCCCCTAGGGGTGTACACAAACCAATCGAAAACTACATCGGAAAAAAAGCTTTGTTTTAGGCCTTTTTAATCCGGCAAAACAAATGGAAATCAAATGGTATAGGAATGTAGAGGAGGAGAAGACGTTCATTTTGGCGTATGGTACGTGAATCAAAGATGCCTGGAAAGTTGTGTACAATGTCACCGAAAATCTGATCGGAAAACGACTCCGACGTCGCTTGAGAGAGGCGATGAACAGTGACCAATACACATGTACAACATGCGTATCTCCAAACACGCATGTTAAACATGCGTATCTGTGGTCACTGTTCACAGTCACAGAGTTGGAATTTACAAAGTATACGCATAACTGCATTGCGTGTGTGACCTATACGCATTTCAGAAATGCGTGTACCCTATACGCCAGCTCAGAATGCGTGGCCTGTGGGTAAAAAGGGCGGACGATTCTGAATATAGGCATTTTGGGCAGATGGAAATAAAATATGGGTAGTTTGGTATCTCACCCTGGTTATTTTAGGTGACTTCTGGAGTTGTGGTGCATATGTTGGATAATTTTAGGCATATTATTCTATTTATATTATATCCTTATATATAATAAGTAATAACTAGGTGATAAAATCGCGCTTCGCGCGGTTATAGAAAATTATTATTAAAAAATTTAATTTAGAATATTGTTTATATGGATTTATCTCAATTTCCATCTCAAATTTTTAAAATCAAAATTATTTTGTAGCTCCACCTTTGATAACTTCCTCTAAAATTTGGTACAAAAATTCCCTTTCAGACCTGGCAAAGATCCAAATCCACAAACATTGTCAAGAAGATACTTTTGTATTGCAGATCTTCTATTCCGCTATTTAAACAATATATAGCTTTTGTTACATATAAATTATTAACTAATAGTTAATATCATCCAACTTTTTTATTAATATCAAAATTTTAAAAATTAAATATCGATACTTATTGTCATACATAATACTATTTGTAAAAGTGATCAAATAGTATTTATTAGTGGAAGGCATGGTTAAATGGCTAGCAGATTAAGAATTTTTTTGAAGTAATCTAAGTCTTAGCATTCATTGGACCAAATAAGATTATTCCACATTTTATTGCCAACTAAAGTAACAACTAAAATAATTTAACTAAAATAACAACCATCTATTCTATATATAATACTGCAACATGCACCTTCTGTGAAACATTTTATTCCATGTCATCATCCACATCAGCTCCGTTATAACTTCGTAAATGTCTATTCCTGTTGCCTCATTCTATATATTATGTACGTATAAACCCTTCCAATTCCCGCTCCTTACCCGTTCACTTATCTTAACGTTGATAGCCTCGTCAACGTCAAAGAATATGGTGAAGCTGTTCTTTATACCACCACATGCGCCAATCTGCCCCGGAAAGACAGGTGCATCAAATACCGAGGGGGCACCACTTGTATGATGATGTGTTTAAATGAATTTGATGATATTTCTTTGGATTTTCAAGGAATTCTATGCATAGACTCCATGCTTCTGCTGTTATATCAATAATTTTGGTGGGACTAAAAGCTTCTTCCTACTACTCTCAGGTATTCTAATTGGCATTTGTTCAATGTAGAAACTACTCAACTAAACTAGATACTATAAGATTTAGGCTTTTATGTTGAGATATATTGCTGGAACTTTAGTCTTAAATTATATAGTACCTGTTAGAAATTCTATTTGAATTAAATGACAATCCTATGGTGGACGACACCATCTTGTGTGGCTCTTTTTTCTTAAGTACTCTTTGGCTTTTAATGATACAGAATGGGTCAATGACAAGGGCACATAATACCAGTCCCGGAGAATGCTATTGACAAAGTCTTTAGTAAGTATCCTGGCTATTTTTTAGTCTTTTGTATCAGGATACTTTTTAGGCTTTTATGTGTCTCTTTGTATCCAAATTTGTATTAAAGCTTTTCCGTTATTGGTTGTGTATTTCGTGTAAAAATAATTTTTGAATCATGATATATTAGGTTGCAACCTCTAATTTTGCATACTAGGTGATCAAGTTAAACATAACCATGGAATATCAGGCAATACTAAAGTTTTTTAAAGTTCTGTGAGCCAATAACAATGAATGGATGCAGTTTATTTATCCTTTTATTTCCTCCTGTAGCCAAGATAATTTTAAACAATTCTGGATTGAATTATCAGCACATTGTACCTGCCTGAACAACACCGACCCAATGTACTTGATTGACACAATTCTAACTTTTACTTCTCTTAGTTATTATTGCATATTATATTATTAGTAAGCCAATTTGTTCAATTTGTTTTACTGTATAATTCAATTCAAAAGCAAGTGTTTGACAGGGAATTTCAGGCAAGATCAAAATTCTTTAAAAACTATTGTCAGCCTGTAACAGAAAATGTTGTAGTTTCTTTATCTTGCATACGACACTGACAGTAACTTTGTATTTAAGTTGTAATATGTGTCTGCACAAAAAAAATTCTAATGTTTATACATGGATATATACATGGATATACCTTCCATCATCATACTTAGTCCACAAACTCTTCCAGTTCAATTGTTAGTAATTATACATATCTAAGCTCAATTGGTGAAAGTAAATATATATATTTTGGGATTTGTTTGTGAACCATCATACTTGTATGGGCAAATTTACCTCATGCTCGAAAAATGGTCAACCTAATTTTAAAATCAAAAAGGCGCTACTGTGATTGTTTAGCCATTTGTTGCTTGCAATAAATGTGATGAACACTGTCGCGGCATGGATATTACCAAACAATTAGGCAAGCATTGTGCTCCATGATGGATCCAAATAATTATGGTAAAATTAGCGGTATTTCCTTTTCAAACTTTGATCGGTGGCGGCAACTATCTCTAGCGGATATCTCTGCTGCTTTCTAATGGTATAATTGGTTTTTTATTTTATATTTCTTTCTAATTGGGTATGTTTAGGAAGTATGCTAGCAATATTATTATGTTTCCAACAGTGCGTTTTTAGTATTAGCCCATAGTGTCTGGTTCTGCCGATTTAAACTTCTCTTTCTACGTAGTTTATCAATATACTACATGTTTATTCAGTGTAGTGTGATACAATTGGTGAAGCAAAACTAATTCTACCAATGACTGACGACACAAGTTTACCAACATAAAATCTTTCCCAATTTCTACCAAAAGTCACAAGACTTACGACATGGAACCACCACTATCGACGCTCTGACTCCAAGTGACTATCCTCACAGGACAACACTGCCAAAATACTAGGTATGTTAACCCCAATTCTTTTGTGTTTATATGATTGTTACACTAGCAAATTTATATGATCATTATAAGAATCTTATAATAAAGTTTGGGAATTTTTCTAATTTTGAGCGGTACATTTATGTTTTCAATTTTTCATTCCTACACGTTCACTAAGTTGAACTTGAGTTGGACTGTAGATATTAATTGATGGTTTAGACATGTTAACTATTGTAGTTGGGTGAGTTGTCCTGCTTTTGTCACTATCTAAATTGAAATTATAGTTGTTGACCTGTCACATCTGATTGCACTTGAAAGATAGAGACAACTAAGGGTGAATCTCATAAGTCTTAACCTAATCGGTAATATTTGATATTTGAACAAACAAGCGGAATATTAACCCTCTAGGCATGAAAGTTGTTGAACAGAACATAATAGAGCTCATGGCCCCTCTACTCCAAGTTGAAAGAATCTGCAAGGAGAGCCTACGGAGAACATGATGTAACTAGAGAACAAAAAACAATTTCAAATTAGGAATTTTAGTTTACTACAAATTCTAAATCGCTTCTTGAATTAAAAATTGTTATACTACTATGAACATGAGTTATGATACTACAAGATATGATACTGGTCAGATAAGATTATAGTTGAAAAAAAATGGGAGGCTATTGCAATCTAGAAATGGATCAATGATTATGACATATTTTTTACATAATCTAGGCAGCCAAACCTCATCAACTGCCAAATGATTTCTAGAGTCAGAGTTTTAAGCGGTAGTACTGAATCATTATTAACCATGTTTACGCTTCCCCCATCGGGTATATTTTTGCAATTTATGTATGTGAAATAGACGTCAATTAAGAGGTATTGCTCCACTTATGTTTATACTTTATACTCCTTGATTGCCATCTTTTTTCTCTATCTAAGAGGAAGAAACATGCATTATGCTTAACTAATACCAGAAATTACAATTCTTATATATCTTATTAAATAATTTGGTTTTGCGGAGATTGCATTGAAGCTTCAGCCTTCTATAGGTTCATATATAGTTGGCAAAGTTAGAGTAGAGGGATCGATGTAGCCCAGTTAAAAATGTAATGTTGATTATCAGCCTCTATGTGTGCTTTCTATTACTTTCTCTCACTATATATATGTGGTGGGTCGTCTACATATTTATATTCACGAGCCCTTTTTTTGTTAGTTCAATCTCTCTGTATGTATAAATTAAAATTTTCTCTATATATCTATATAATATGTATATACTCTTTAACTTGTAGAGCACTATCATATAATTACTAAAAAGAGTTTCTTTAGGATGAATGGTTAAGACAATTTTATTATTATTATTATTATTATTATTATTATTATTATTATTATAATTATTATTATTATTATTATTATTATTATTATTATTATTATTATTATTATTATTATTAAACTTATTATTATTATTATGGTAAATTTGGCTACTAAAATAGCAGTGTAGGTTACTAGCAGTTTTTCCCACTGTAACATAGTACTTTGCTTGTTATTTAATTTATTTTACTTGGATATACTGTGCTGGTTATTGTGAGGACATCTTTCTCACTTTAAAAACTGATGAAATCATTAAATATTTTTCTTCTGGTTGAATCACAAAATCCATTGAATTATATTGCTTGGTATTGGCCCTAGAGTGTTCTATGTTTGCTTGGACTTCATTTTGTCGATCATGAGCTATTGACATATGTGATTTCAGTACAGAAGGGCTAAGCTCAGGTCTATGAATGTACTGGTTCTGATTTTTACATGCCTGGCCTGTAGCACCATTATTTATAGATTTTTGTTTTAGTTAATAACTTTCTTTACTTTCCTTTAATTTTATTTCCCATTTATTAATATTGTAATAATTTGTGAACGTATTAATAAGAATTATTTTAGTTTTATATTTGCTTTACTTTCACTTTGCTCTATTTTCAATTTTTCATCTACTTTGGTCTTTTATTAAAATTGAGTGCAAGATGTTCATAAATGCGAAAATAGGCCTTATTTTTTAATCTCAGTTACCGATTCTAATGTTGATTAACCAACAATACTTAAGTTATTTTTGCCAATAACCAAGTCAAACTAGAGTTGATGAGTGCAAACCGCAGAGTATTTGTGAACACTTACATGACCACTTTTTACCCTGGTTTCTCATTTTTTTTATTATGCTTATAATATCTTTGTTGCACGGGTTAAATGTCATCTATTAGATGCCAAAAAAGATTAATAACTTATCTTTAAAGAAGTCGTCCATTTGTTGGATACAACATACCGGCTTACTGGCCATAAGATAAGAATCTTTATGATTTAAGCTATTATATATGATGCCAAGATCATGTCAACACACTTTTCTGGATAATCTGATTATTATGCATCCGAGATGCCTTTAAATGATTGGCTTATCGAGAGAAGAATCTGGCTTCGCTTTTGATATTCTACACATTCAAATCTGACCTGAAAAGTTATTGAGATTCGGTAGACTCTTCAAGGCAACCCTGCAAGTTTTTTGGTATATTTCTTTCGTAAATTTGGAAAAGGAACTTGTTATTTAAGTTAGTTCACTTTTACACCGTCTTTCAGATTTCACTCCAACAATTCTCCCTCATGTTATCATATATTGATATGATTGAAGCAAGGTTCTTACACTTGTTTTTGGGTAAAGATGGTTACAAATATCTAAACATGGAAAATATGTATTATCTAATTTTCATCAAATTTAATATGTTGATTATGTATGTTTTTTCAGATTACGAGCCCGAGAATGACGGCCATATTTGGCTTCATATGCTAAATAAGGGGATGACGATGATGGTATAGTATAACTCTATATGAAAGTCCAGGCTTTCAAAATGTGACAACAATCACACATACATAGTAAAAATTTTGGACTTCATTTAGATTCTCTGTATTTGGGGATTCGAATGTGGCAATTCCATTCAAATGGTTTGAGCTTGGAAGCAACCTGCTATATATCAATAGGCGAGAACAGACCGCTATTGGCTGCTTCACATTGAAGGATCTCGTAGGTGTTTAGCTGAGTTTGAGAGGGAAGATATAGCTGAGATATTTCTGAATGTTCATAAGGCTGCTTATGTGATACTTGAGGTGAAAAATGATATTTTATGCTGCCACAAACTATTTTTTCTACCTCATACGATCCCGGTTTATAAACATAATGTAGCGTCAATGGTCGTGAGAAAAAAATATGCAGCATATAAATACACAAATTATTTATCAATAATCTAGAGCGTGCCTGTGCCATGCACGGGCTACAAAGCTAGTTCTAATATAATCATCATATTTATGTTACAGAACCGCTGGTACATAACATAAATAGATCTCTTTAGGAACAGGTTACTTCTGCAAAGCAATAAACTCATGTTAAAGAAAAAGATAAGATAATCAATTAGTTAATCCCTTAATTTTCCAAACTGGATTAGCAAAGCATGCAATGTAAATAAGAGAAAGTTACCTCCAGTAGTGTGATCGCTGACTTGGTAATGGAACATGGAGCAATTAGGAAAACAAATTCATTAGCATTTTTTGGCATTCAAGAATTAACTAATTTTCCAATTCAAGTACATCCAAACAAAGGTTATTACACATTATGTTGAATGGTCATTACTCTTAATTTGCACAATACATAAGGAAGATTAGCTAAGAATACGATAAGAGCCTTATTGCAATTTCCAAATCTCTTTGCACTGAACTGGCTTTTTATATCTGTTCCAAATACAAAACAGTCATCTGGTCCCAACCTGCAAAAGATTCCAGCAGAGCTCATCCAATTTGATCATGGAAACACATAGCAATCACAATATATTATTATAACTCCTATACAATAATATAACAATTCAGGATCGATTTAATAAACTATGAGTATCGACAATTGATAAGTGCATATTTTTATTACATATTTATTGCTTGAACTCGTATTTTAATAATTTATTTTATTGCATTTCAGGAAATTCGTGAATAAATAAAGAAATGGCAAAATAAAGGAATAAAGATCAAGGAAGGGAAAAAAGAGGAAGAAAAAGGACTTAAAGGAAAAAACGAAAAAGAATTAGGAGCTTAATGGAAAAGGAATCTTTGAAAACATGTAAAAGGTGGAGATCATTCCAACACACTAAATAATTGTATGGCCAAGATCCACTCTACAAAGCTTAAGGGGGAAGGAAACATTTAGATGGCTAGGATTTATCCACCACACTAAAAGGTGTATGGTGGAGATTAACCCAACACACCCCTTAACCCTAATTCTTATCCTATAAATACCCCCTCACCCCCTTGTAATTATGAACATAGATTTTAGGGTAGTTTTAATTTCTTGTTTTATTTTTCTTAGTTTCAAATCTTGTAAACACTTTTTATGTTAATGCAATTTCATTTCCTTTAATTTCTTCTCTTGCTCTTTCATTATTGTTGTCTTGCTTTCGTTATTTTCGTAAATCCAATTAGTAGACAAAGTAGCGAAATGCTATCCACATGGGGTTGGAAGTAACAAAATTTTAATTTCTTGCTCTTAGTTTTAATTCGTAATTTAAGACCCTTTAAAAATCTCAATTTTATTGTGGGCCATTTAATTCCAAATCCTTGTTTTAATTTCAATTTAACTTTTTATTTCATAATTTCAATTTGTGACATGCTCTAGTTTCTATAAATCAATACAGTGTAGTTGAATAAATTCTTTTTTGTTTCTTCGTTCTGTTGTGGGTGTTTGACTTGTACAAATGATTCTCCTAGGATCAGTTCGACTTGCTAGTGTTTCTCGCCTCCAATATTACATGCTTCCATTTTCTTGTTTTGTGTTTTAATATAATAGTTCGTAATACGTGTATTTTTTTTTTCTTTTCATTTTTAGGTTTTAGCTTCTGGTTAATCAGTAAATTACTTTGTTCTGTCAATATTTTATCATGCCGTGTTAATGCCATTATTCAAGCCTTTGTTTTCATTGTTGCTGGTTTCTGATTTTACTTGTTAATTCTTGAGCCATGTTCATTTTAGGCCCAAAAGCAATTCAATACATCACCTGGCCCATTTCATTTATTTGGCCCAACTTCCTTTTTCACCACCCAAATGCCTTTAATATTACATGATTTGATTGAGTAGTTTTTAACCAGCATAAATATCTAGTTATCCAATTATTAATTACTAGTTTCCTCTTATTGTTACTAGTATTAATTGTAGTCATTAATTCCTATTTTGATTTTAATTCTAGTACTAGTACTTGTTAGCCTTACTATTTTGCTACGACTTAAATATTTGGTTTTCTAGCCCAAATCCAATTTAGAATCCAAGTTAGTGTCCGGCCCGCATGTATTATAAGTCCATTTCCTTGTCTTGGCGTATGCAAGTTAATTTATTTTCCTTTGTGTTTGTCACGTTCTTGTAGTACAAAAAGTTGTCCCGCTTGTTTACTTGATTTCTGATTTTCTTTTAAATTTAATGTTTTAATAATTCTCGTAATTTTCTTTTCTTTTAATTGTTATTTAGATTATTCCAAACCCACTTCAAAAAAATCAATTATTCTAGTTCGCCTAAATTAAGAATTTAGGATTGCGAAAATGTTAGTCTCCGTGGATCGATACCTAAATTATTTCAACGATTGAATCGTGCACTTGCGATTTCTAATTGTCATTTATTTTAGCACATTAAATTTTTGGCGCCGCTGCCGGGGACTAATTATTTTTCTCGCCTTAATTTTTAGTTTTTCGGATTAGTTTTACTTGTCTCATTTTTATCTTTTTTTTTTGAAAATTGGAAATTACGGGAATCTTCTCACGAAGCTTGGAACAAAAGTAGAATTCTTGGAAGCATGCTTCGGTAACCCGTACTTCTCTCCTTTCGCTTTTTTATTTTTAAAAATCACAAAAAAAATCAAAAATCACAAAAAAATTGGAAATTGAAAAATCCAAAAAAATTAGTTAGTAAATACATAATTGTTTCATCATGCATTTAATCAATTAGGGCACATCATCTAGGTTTTTATTTTCTTGTTTTTAATTTTTTGTACCTTATAAATTGTGGTGATCGCTGGAGGACCCAAAGGTACGTTAAATTCTCTCTTTTCTTTAGTTAGAGCACGTAGTTAAGCATCCATAAATGTTTATAGTTTTTTTTTACCTCTTTGTTTGTTGCATCATTTTGTAAATAAATCTTAAGGGCAAAACCTCTCAAAAGATAAGGGAAGGGATGTCATCACTCTTTCCTTAGCCCAAAAACAATAAATCCCTCATTTTGCATATCCTAGCCTTTAATAAAATTAATTAGACATTTGCCCCTAGGAATTTCGCGCTCAATTAGGAAGGTACCTAAGAAACGAAGTAATCATTAATTATTCCGACTCTTTGGTGTCTAGGCAAGCGAAAGCTTACCTGGCCAATTAAGATTTGGTGTCTAGGCTGGTGTTTAGCCTCTTGGCAATGCTTGCACCTACCTGGCCAAATCGGTCTGAATAAATTCCGATTTACCGAGTTTTTGGTGGTCCTTGCAGTCAGGAGCAAGGTCTAGTTATTTTATTTAGTAAATCCTAGATATAGGATTTTTCTTTTGATTTTTCACCCTTTCTCTTTGTGTGTTTATTTTATCGCACTTATTTGCTATGTGTTCCCTTTCATGGTTTATGCGAACTATTTGGATTAGGGATAATTCTTCTAGACTAGTGAGATCGTTTGAGATTTCTTCCTCTTCTGATTCCGAGTCTTTAGATAATTCCGAGTCAATATTAAACATGGCCATGTCTCTTAAGGACCGTTGCTACCTCACCCGTTCTGCCCAACCCTCGTGTATCACTCTGCCTCCCGTAAATGGTAATAATTTCGAGATCAAAGCTCAACATATTAGCATGTTACCCAAATTTACCGGGAGTGAAGGTGAGGACCCGTATCTTTTCATCCTTGAATTCGAGGAGGTTTCTGCCTTACAAAAACTCCAACAATTAACCGAGGACTCGATTAGGCTTAGACTCATTAATTTTGCGCTTAAAGAAAATGCTAAAAAATGGTTGTATAGCCTACCGGTTAATTCTATTTCCACGTGGGAGGGATTTGTGGTAATTTCTCTTAAGAAATATTTTCCAAACCATAAGACTACGAGAATTACAAACGAAATAAATCAATTTCATCAAAAGGAAAATGTGTCTTTTTGGAAATATTTTGATCGTTTTAAAAATCTTTTATCACAATGCCCCCACCACGGAATAGAAAAGTGGAGACTTTGTAAGATCGTTTACGAGGCCTTAGATAGTCCAACAACCGCTTTGTTAGAGTCTATGTGCCAAGGTAAATTCATGGAAAAAGATGAGGACGAAGGGTGGGCATTTTTCGAAGAATTAGCCGAGAAGACCATGTTGTGGGAGTCTACTAGGGAGCCTAATAAGTCGAACGAGTCGTCTAGTACATCTAGGGGTTTGCATTCGATTGGGAATTCGATTGCAACCGATGCCAAATTAGTTACTTTAACTAGAAGACTCGAAGCCCTATAAACTAGTAAGGCCCCCTCAAATGTGTCTATGTGCTCTTATTTTAATCAAGGTTTTTTGGACTTTCTCGGCTAGGATCAAATTAATGCGGTGTTTCAACCAACCCCTAGAAATGATCCTTTTGCTCCTACCTACAATCTCGGGTGGAAGAATCACCCAAATTTCTCGTGGAACCAAGGCCAAAATTACCAATCTCCGCCACCTTCATTTCAACCTCCTTCTTTTCAAAAGCCCAATCAAAACTCTTACCCAACTCCAAACCAAGTTGTTTTTCCAAACCCGACTCCAAATCACATTCCTTATCCAACTCAAGCACCCACCCACCCACCCGGCTTTCATGAGTCGGATAACAGAATTAATTCTTTGGAAAAGACTCTTGATGCGCTTTTGAAATCGACAACTAATTTGGCTCAATCTCAACAAACCTTCATGCAAACCATGACTCAAGATAGGCAAATTTTAAATGCTAGTGCTCAAGCCATATCTAAGTTAGAGGTTCAAGTGAGTCAATTAGCCAACGCATGTGTGAGCGAGAGAAGAACAAGTTCCCGAGTCAACCCGAGGTCAACCATAAATATCCTCTCAACCAAAGACCGTTCGAAAATGTTAATGCTATCATTTCTTTAAGGTCGAGAAAACAAGTTGATAATCAAGTACGAGTTGAGTCTCCCGAAGATGAAGAAGAGTCAAATGTTGAACCAAACCCTAAACTTGATCATTCAAACCATACTCCAAATCCCAAACCTCTCGAGTCATCTAGTCCTACACCTTCACCACTTGAATCTTCATCTTCAAAATCCACTCTCGAGTCATCAGAATCTTCTCATAAATCATCATCATCGAGTGATCCTCCGTTTTCTTGCAAACCACAATCACCTAGCATATCTTCGTTTATCATTCCACTTTCGAAATCCATTCCCAAAGAACCTAGTGAACGTGTCTTTAAGCCTAAAGCTCCTTATCCTCAAAGACTCCTTTCAAATAAACAATCGCCTCAAATAGAAAAGATTTTGAAAGTTTTCAAACAAGTTGAGATCAACATTCCTCTTTTAGATGTCATTCAACAAATTCCCTCTTATGCCAAGTGTCTAAAAGATTTATGTTCTCACAAACGTTCCACCCATGTCCCTAAGAAAGCCTTTTTGACTTCTCATGTTAGTTCAATTCTTTCGAACCAAATTCCCGTGAAAAATAAGGACCCCGGTTGTCCTAAAATTTCATGTGTCATAGGCAATACTTTTGTGGACAAGGCATTACTTGACTTAGGAGTAAGTGTAAATCTTCTTCCATTTTCGGTCTATCAAGCCCTAGGTTTAGGCGAACTTCAAAAGACGAACATGACAATTCAATTAGCCGATCGTTCTGTCAAAATGCCTAAGGGAATAATTGAAGATGTGCTAATTAAGGTTGGCGAATTCATCATTCCAGTTGATTTTGTTGTCCTCGAGACTCAACCCTTCACGAATCCTAAGAACCAAATCCCGATCATTCTAGGACGACCTTTTCTTGCTACATCCAATGCCTTGATTAATTGTAGGGATGGTTCGATGAAACTCACTTTTGGTGATATGACAATTAACCTTAACATCTTTAGTGTCGGAAAAGAATCCAATGAGCTTTATGAACAAACAATTGGAGTTAATCTTGTTGATGACATTGTTAATTGGTCAAACCTTGAGGATAGTGAGATTGAGTCTCTTCTCAAAGAGGATTTTAAAGTCAACTCTGCGTCTAACCGAGAGTATATTGAGTCGTTAAGGGATATGACATCGGAAGAGATGTTGAGAGAGTTAGACGACATTTGTTCTAAGTGGGAGACACCACCCGAGGATGTTCGTGTTGAGGCCGTTGTTAAAACCCCCATTGGTGAACCACCTATATTCGATGAGTTGTTAGGAGACTTGAATCACACTTATTCTAAATGGGAAGCTAAATCTGATAATGACCATGTCAAACCTAGTACCATTGTTAAGAGTCCCGTGGGAAAACCTCCTACATTTGACTCAACTTTGTATCTTCCCGAGTTTGATCAACAGCCTTTAGGGAAAGATGAATCCTTATCTTATGTCATTCCTAGTGATTCAACCCCTAACCAAACTTTCATTATCTCTAATTTGCTTAAACAAAATAAGGAAGCCTTAAGTTGGTTTAGGGAGAACATTAGTGACACTTGTTCAATAAGGTTGAATGATTCTATGTTGCTTGAGAAAATATTTTCTAATCAAAATTTTCAACAATGTCTTGATATTTTCTCAAAGCTTCATCCCAATATTCTTACCGGCATCGGCTAATTCGATTTTATTCCTTTGTCTCCCCTCGTGAAATTCAGGTATGAGGGAGGAATTGTGTGCGTGAGTCGTGTTATTTAGTTGTTTTTCATTTTCATTCATCTCCGTCATCCCTTATCAGGTATTACCTCATTTTCATTTACTCATTTCTCTTACATTGCATACATTGAGGACAATGAATGATCTAGGTATGGGGGAGGGTTTTTAGTGTAAATCAAAAAATCCAAAAAAAATTAAAAAATGAAAAAATCACAAAAAGAGTTGTAGAATTGTAAATAATAGAGTTCTAATCTTATTTTAGTCTTGTTAATTGATTGCTAGTTGCTTGATGCACCCTTACATGCTAGGATAATCTTGTGTTCCTTTAGCTTTTGATTGAGAAGTGATTTGCTAAGTTCTTGTCCACACACTTACACTAGCAAGGTGAAACTAGTAGACTTATTTGATTTGTGCAAAGAAATTAGAAGGTCATGATTAGGTGTAAGATGTTTGGTTTTCATGCTTTGAGTACAAGTAGGTGCATTGAGGATACCTTTACTTGAGATTGATTATGTTCTACCACACCTAGGGATGGGCATTCATCCCGGCCCGCCCGACCCCGATCCGATCCCCGCACCGAACGGGGCGGGGAATCGGGGATTTTTTCGGGTACGGGCCGGGGAGCGGGGACAAGTTTTAAAAAAAATCGGGGAGCGGGCCGGGGCCGGGTTTTTATGTCTCCCCGGCCCGATCCCCGACCCCCGCCCCGATTTTCTCTACCCGATCTAATTTTCCATCCCAACTCGATTTCATCACACTCAAATATATACATACACACACACACACATATATATATTGATATTCATATATTAATATATACGAATTTTCAATACTTCATATTGAAAATAAAATGATGTTTTAATTTTATATGTTTGTCTTTCTAATAGTTAAATAACTTAATTTCCATATTATTTATAATTATTTCTTTAAGTAATATTTTTTAATTTTAATTTAGTGCATTTGAGCTCACTAATTAGTGTTTAAAATTATTTAATATTATTTTTTGTTTTAAATAAAATTCCCCGATTCCCCGTGGGGATCCCCGTTACCCGTTTGGGCCGGGGACGGGGAATGAAAATTAGTCCCCGACGGGGATCGGGCCGGGGACGGGGATCGGGTTTGAATTCGGGGATGGGGGCGGGGATAGCACTCCCCGGCCCCGAAGTGCCCCGACGCCCATCCCTAACCACACCAAGTGAGTTTTGAGCCTATATGCACATCTTTTGCATTTATATTCTTTTGCTTGAGTGTCCACTTGTCATTTGCATTGCTAGCACTTGTTTGAGTTCTTTCTTGAAACACATGACATTGATTGATGATAAGATGATAAAGGCACTTAGGAATAACTTATATTTCCAAAATATCCACACCATTCTTATGTGATCAATTAGTTACCCCTTTGAGCTTAATCAAATTCTTTCGGTGACACACCAC
The DNA here is from genome assembly GCA_036435485.1 of Saposhnikovia divaricata. NCBI lineage: Eukaryota > Viridiplantae > Streptophyta > Magnoliopsida > Apiales > Apiaceae > Saposhnikovia > Saposhnikovia divaricata. The sequence goes on along the minus strand of CM071595.1, from coordinate 57,289,916 downwards.
ATTACTCGCCTAAGACCTTTTTCTTGTATAGCCTTACGTATACTTGATCCCAATTTGTCAAAGGCTAGTAGGAACTTGAGGGAGTAATAAGGTGTGTGAAATGGGTTTACTTTTGTTCATAACTTTTGAGGAAATATATGTTTTGTTGGTTACCTTGTTAATCGATTTTCAAGTTAAATCTAAAGGAGGATTATGGTTTCTTATAGCTCTCATAAAAAAAGAATAAAAGAATAAAATATATATATATAATATATATATATATATATATATATATATATATATGAGAGCATACTTATGTTTTTGTAATTCTCCTTCATTCGACTAGTCAAGTCTTTTTGTTGAAAGTAGAAAATAATTAAGTGGGGAGGAAGTTTGGTGTTGTGCAGGATTTCCATGGTGACTACTAGCTTTTTTACACTTCACTTTGTTTTGGCCTTACTTGACATACCTTATCCCTAGCCCCATTACAACCCAAATAAGTACCTTTTGATTGTCATCATTGATGTATGTTGTGTTTAAGTTAGAATGATACCAAATGTCAAGCATGCTTTTGATTTTGTTGGAATTGAGTGATACACTTACCCTTGTTCTTGAGTGAATGTTCTTTTGTGAGTGAAATGTGAGGTATTGCTTGTTTCTTTTGCATATGAGATCTCAAGTTTTGACTCTAAAGTGTGCTCTTGTAGACTTAGCATGGTTTCCAATAATTTTTGCACTTGACATGAACTTGTAATCATTCTTGCATGCTTATTTAAGTAGACTATGTGAATTCTTGCACTTTCCACACCAAGACTTTGCAACTTCATTTTGATTTTTAATTTAATGTATCATGAGAGGACATGTATGTGTGGTGTTGCATTGCCATGCCATGTAATCTTTTATACAAACTAGATGGATTTTGTGGGTACATTCACTATAGGCCCTCACGAGACCTCACTCGTCCACTAGGGCTGCCTAGGGGTTTAAAGAGCTTGTTGCATATGCCAAATGCAACCGTCACACCTACGAAAGGAGTATAGGACTTTTTATCTAGATTTTCTTTTTGTTTTTGTTTTACTCGAGGACGAGCAAAAGATAGGTATGATGGCATTTGATAAGTACATATTTTTGCATATTTTTATTACATATTTATTGCTTGAACTCGTATTTTAATAATTTATTTTATTGCATTTCAGGAAATTCGTGAATAAATAAAGAAATGGAAAAATAAAGGAATAAAGAGCAAGGAAGGGAAAAAAGAGGAAGAAAAAGGACTTAAATGAAAAAAAAAAAGAATTAGGAGCTTGGTGGAAAAGGAATCTTTGAAGACATGTGGAAGGTGGAGATCATTCCAACACACTAAATAAGTGTATGGCCAAGATCCACTCTACAAAGCTTAAGGGGGAATGAAACATTTAGATGGCTAGGATTTCTCCACCACACTAAAAGGTGTATGGTGGAGATTAACCCAACACACCCCTCAACCCTAATTCTTATCCTATAAAAACCCCATCACCCCTTGTAATTATGAACATAGATTTTAGGGTAGCTTTAATTTCTTGTTTTTTTTCTTAGTTTCAAATCTTGTAAACACTTTTTATGTTAATGCAATTTCATTTCCTTTAATTTCTTGTCTTGCTCTTTCATTATTGTTGTCTTGCTTTCGTTATTTTCGTAAATCCAATTAGTGGACAAAGTAGCGAAATGCTATCCACATAGGGTTGAAAGTAACAAAATTTTAATTTCTTGCTCTTAGTTTTAATTCGTAATTTAAACCCCTTTAAAAATCTCAATTTTATTGTGGGCCATTTAATTCCAAATCCTTGTTTTAATTTCAATTTAACTTTTTATTTCATAACTAGCTTCATTTCCCGTGCAAGGCACGGGGATATTTTAACTTTATTGGAGATTTTGATTTATAATAGTTGTGATCATGAATATTCTTCAGTTTATTGTAATGTTAGATATATGAAGGGTTAAAATAGTAATTTCACAAGGAATAAAATGTGCCATGTTGTGGTATTATTGTGAAATTGGAAGGCATAAATGTGAAATTATATTAAATAAAATGTGGAATATTACGATATTTTGGTTTTTAGTAGTTCAACTTTGTGGCCGTGAACACCTTTCAATTTGTAGCGGTGTTGCCTAAATATATCTTAGCTAACTCTTTTCTCTAGGAATAAAAAGTGACATGTTGTGGTATTATATATATATATAATAATAGATAATAGATTCCAAGTTGGGGTATTATAAAATGTGACATGTTGGGGATATTTTAGCTTTATTGGAAATTTTGATTTATAATAGTTGTGATCATGAATATTCCTCAATTTAATGTAATGTTACCTAAATATAGATTAACTTATTTTCTTTTCAAGTACTCTCACTTTGTAACAGATTGTGTCCAAGAAATTCTAATATCCAATCAATTAGTAATCTAGTTCAATAATTTCAGTTATAAATTTAAATTCATTGTATTCAGAACTGAGATGTCAAAGTTTTGATTCTGGACAATCAACTAACGATTTCATAACATTTGACTCTAGGGGATTTTAGAGTAAAATCATAGTAAATTGGAAGGCATAAATGTGAAATTATATTAAATAAAATGTGGAATATTGCGATATTTTGGCTTTTAGTAGTTCAAATTTGTGGCCGTGAACACCTTTCAATTTGTAGTGGTGTTGCCTATATATATCTTAGCAAACTCTTTTCTCGAGGGCTTCATTTTCAACGGCTTCATTTTCAACATGATGTGTCTAAGATTTATAATATCTATTAAGATTGTCATCTAATTCAATATTTTTAGTTGTGATTTAAATTCACTTTATTCAGAACTGAGAATTTAAATCTGATTATTGGCGAATATAAATATATGCACGAATACAAATTATTAATTACGAATATAAATATATGCACCAATATAAATTATTAATTGCGAAAGTTAATGGCTATTATTAGTTTGCTGTAATTAATTACGTAAATATTTAAGTAGATATTAAATAGACATATTAAATATAGGATTATTAAATGATGTATATTAAATGTATGAAGGGTTAAAATAGTAATTTTACAAGGAATAAAATGTGACATGTTGTGGTATTATATATATAATAGATAATAGATTTCAATTTGTGACATGCTCTAGTTTCTATAAATCAATACAGTGTAGTTGAATAAATTCTTTTTTGTTTCTTCGTTCTGTTGTGGGTGTTTGACTTGTACAAATGATTCTCCTAGGATCAGTTCGACTTGCTAGTGTTTCTCGCCTCCAATATTACATGCTTCCATTTTCTTGTTTTGTATTTTAATATAATAGTTCGTAATACGTGTATTTTTTTTACTTTTTTTTTTCTTTTCATTTTTAGGTTGTAGCTTCTGGTTAATCAGTAAATTACTTTGTTCTGTCAATATTTTATCATGCCGTGTTAATGTCATTATTCAAGCCTTTGTTTTCATTGTTGCTGGTTTCTGATTTTACTTGTTAATTCTTGAGCCATGTTCATTTTAGGCCCAAAAGCAATTCAATACATCATCTGGCCCATTTCATTTATTTGGCCCAACTTCCTTTTTCACCACCCAAATGCCTTTAATATTACATGATTTGATTGAGTAGTTTTTAACCAGCATAAATATCTAGTTATCCAATTATTAATTACTAGTTTCCTCTTATTGTTACTAGTATCAATTGTAGTCATTAATTCCTATTTTGATTTTAATTCTAGTACTAGTACTTGTTAGCCTTACTATTTTGCTACGACTTAAATATTTGGTTTTCTAGCCCAAATCCAATTTAGAATCCAAGTTAGTGTCTGGCCTGCATGTATTATAAGTCGATTTCCTTGTCTTGGCGTATGCAAGCTTATCTATTTTCCTTTTGTGTTTGTCACGTTCTTGTAGTACAAAAAGTCGTCCCGCTTGTTTACTTGATTTCCGAATTTCTTTTAAATTTAATGTTTCAATAATTCTCGTAATTTTCTTTTCTTTTAATTTTTATTTAGATTATTCCAAACCCATTTCAAAGAAATCAATTGTTCTAGTTCGCCTAAATTAAGAATTTAGGATTGCGAAAAAGTTAGTCTCCGTGGATCGATGCCTAAATTATTTCAACGACTGAACCGTGCGCTTGCGATTTCTAATTTTCATTTATTTTAGTACATCAACAATCAGGACATTCTATTTCTGTATCACAAAAATATTTCGTCATATCTCAGTTGAGTATCGTTCAACGATATTATCAGTTCATAAAAACTCTTAAACCCACAACGGCAATCCATGCATTAGCCAGAATAGATAAGACCATTATCAAAATTGTGGGCATCTGTCAAGGAAAAACCCCCTATGCATATCAATATACTTGAAGAGGCCTGTATTCAATTAAAATCAATTCAAAAAAAAAAAGCTTAGTTTGTGCGTCCCATTTTTTTTACAGATTGCCAATGCTAAATTGCATGAAAAGAAAATCGAAAAGGGAAAAAAAAATACACAAGTGCTAGCATATAAGCAGGGAACAAACAAAGGGAGAAAACCACCAATGCTCGAGATGGATGGCATGACAGATAGGTACAACTCCACATGAAACTGAAAGAAGGTGGTCATCGATTTTTATTGTGGATCCAGCACCAAAATCTTATACGAAGAATAGCATCCAAAATATTTTAACGATTATTAAGATTTTGATAAGCACAAAACTATGACCACAAAATACACATAATACACACAGAGGCACACAAACAACCAGCACAAACACATATATATATATATACAATGACACCAATATTGATGGAACAACACCAAAAATAAGCACTTGAATTACTACCTCAAGAAATAGCATAATATATAAATAAAGATCAAAAACAGATTATGAATTAATTAATGGCTTGATACAATAATCTCTAGGTTTTTTAGAAAATCAGAAAGGCATGGAAGCGTAATACCGATGACGGGGTCCCTCACTTTGCAAGAAACTTAAGCTTGTAAAAAAAACCTGGAACAAATCAAATTTTGAAGAGAAATTTAGTAAGTGAAACTTCATGAACTAATATGGTTAGATAGTAAAAGAATCAACACAGTTCTTGAACGCATATACACAGTCCTCGATCCCTGGAATTACATGTTGTCCCTGATCCATGGTGCTCCTTACAACGAACTGCATTTTTTACTGCATGAAAACAAAACATCCATTGTTATGGAAAACGTTTGGAAAATCATGTATCTGAGTTCCAAAACACATGTTGTGTGAGTGTTGTTTGTATTTAATCTAGACTCATATTTTTTGTGCATGAAAGTAATAGTTAACTGCTTGTACCTATACGTTTGTGTGGAGTGTGGATGGAAGAAGCTTGCAACAGGAATAACAATACCTCGAACAAAAAAGAAGCCATCCGAAGCCAAAACGCACAGCCAATTGACCCAACAAATGTCACATTCTAGAAGGAAATGCAAATTAATAAAAATGCATATGCAGGGTGATCTTTCGCTTTCTTCTTCATATTAACGCCGAATAATTATGCAAGGAAATTAAATAAGACATGGCCACAATAAATGACATAATTTAGAAGATCAAGAATTTTATTTTACTCGTATAATTCCCAAAATTTTATAGAAAACATAGGGTGTTTTAGAAATACAAGAAAAGAGCAAACTGCAATTCTAGCCATGCCATGTCACACGTCCAAGATTTTACTTTATATAGATATGTAGATTTTATCAAAATTTTTGTTTTAGTCTGATCATTGTACTATTAAAATCATATAATTCGTTGGATTAAAAATAGACGATCAAGATTATATCATATTAAAAAGAAAATTATAATCTAAAAAAGATATAATTAGAAAAGGTTGCATTAGAAGTGAATTTTAAAAAGAAAATTATCATCTAAAAAGGATACAATTAAAAAATGTTGTATTAAAATTGAATTTTTTAAAAAAATATAATATAAAAAAAATTATTAAAAAAGGTTATATCAGAATTGAATTTTATTTATTTTTTATTAGTATTTGAAAAAATTCATATTTACTATTTTCGCTTTATCTTGAGATCTAGAAATCATATTTTGGATGATTATACAATTCACGCGAACCTTATAAAATTATCTTTAATTTAGTGATGATTTAATAATTATCATTCCAATGGAAATACTCAGAATCTCAACAGAAAATATAATTATGATTTTTTTATATTAATCCTATTCAATGTAGAAGTCCTACATTGACAATGTTATTCACTGTAGAAAATCTAATTATTGACATATACATTTTCGTATTACAATATAAATACACTTTTTAGTTTATAACATATTAAAATATAACTACCGATTATCAAAATTTTGGACAAAATTCCTCTTACACTAATTATTAAAATTACGTTTGGTTGTTAGTAGAACTATATTCAAATAATTATAATATGGAATTTTGATAATCAAAATGAATTAGAAGTAGAATTCAAATATCAAATGAATTATAAAACCATCCGTAAATTAAAGATTATTTTGTTAATTTTACGAGGGTTGTAATCGTACAAATCAAATTTTAAGAATTCAAGATAGAGTACAAATATTAAATCGAATTAAAGCCGAAACATTGAAAGTTTTAAAAGTTTTTGTTTTTGGTTTGGTTATCTTATTTATTAAATAAATAATAACATAATATAATTAATGGTAATAAGCTGATTGGCTTTTCCACGTAAACTTTTAGTTTAAAATATTATCCTTTAAAAACAACTAAAAACATAAATCATACCATATCTTTTAATCACTAATATTTCTATCTAATTAAAACATGTTATCTTCTATCTAATTAAAACACGTTACCTTTTACTTTAAAACTAATCTTGGGATCATTAATATATACAACTAAATACATAAATCATACCATATCTTTTAATCATTAATATTTCTATCTAATTAAAACATGTTACATTCTATCTAATTAAAATGTGTTACCTTTTTACAATCATTAATATATATATCCAAAAATATTGCACCATATCTTTCAACCATTAATAAACACCTAAAAACATGAATCATACATATCTTTCAATCATTAATATTTTTTTTCTAATTAAAACACGTTACCTTTTAATTTAAAACTAATCTTGCTACCATTAATATATATCCAAAAATATCACACCATATCTTTCAATTATTAATAAAATATATTAAAAATCAGTATACATTGTTTATAATAAGAAAGCATAAGTATAATCCTTAAACATGAATATATCAAATTATATTAAATTAAAATTAATTTTTTTTTTTGAAAATAATGTTTATATAAAAATCTATACTATACTATAATTAGCGAAAAGGGGTATAATTTGTAATTTCGTTATCCCCTCATTTTTGGTTATCCCCTCATTCACAACCGTTATATTCAACTCAAATAGATCATGACCGTTAGATATAACAATAATAAAAGTTGTTATATATAAAGATATTCCTGCCAACTACATACTAATTTATATTTAATACTAAAAATTAATATACTAAATTTTTTTTAAATAACATAATAAAATTAATATTTATAATATTATACTATACTATAAACAAATTTTAAAAATTAAAAGTAACCCGTGCTTTGCACGAATATATATATATATATATATATATATATATTAATTTTTCAATGACAATTTGATTTATAAATTAATAACGTATAAAATTAAAAAAATTAATATAATTATAGATATTAAAAAGGAACCGTACGTTGCACGGGTTATAAGCTAGTATAAATAATAGATAAAGTCGTGTTTCGCTACGGCACTATATTTTTTTATAAAAAATAATATATATTTACGTTATATTATATTATTAATATTAATTTTTTATAGTTACATAAATTTCTCTAATAATTACATAAACTTCTCTAATCAATATTAAATTTTACTAGTTATATATATTATTAATATTAATTTTAATAGTTAATACAATTTTTTTCTAGTAAGTCGTCTTCCCGTTAAATGTAACACCCCAAGACTCGGGGCCGAGGCTTAGGAGGTTACCAAGTCCTTATTTCCATTATCACATTCTTATTACTAATTAACAATTATGCATCATTAGTTCTTTACTTAATAGATATAGTGGCCCCATTAACAATCACATCTACCACAGGTTATAGGTTCAGAGTGAAATTAAACTATTACACAAATTGTCAAATCTGTCCAGAATCAAAGTTATTACAGACCAGAGTAACATAGTTTCAAAAGGGTTTGAAATAACAAAAGGACCACTACCTGCGGTGATAACAGTGGATAGATAGTTTCTTTGTTTCCCAGAGTTGGCATAGGTCGTACTTATAAAGAAATCTAACCAACTTCAACTGATATCCTATCTACAGAGTCTGCTTACCTGAGGCAGTGGTGCTCCGAACAACCTACGAAAGTGCTGCGCGTTTCCTATGCGCTTTCGGCGGGTCTGGCGTGTTCTGGCCATGCTGATCTTTTGTTGTTTTGTTGTTAGGCCGAGTACACAATTATAATCAAATAAGTATGAGAGAATAACAATAAGTTCTTGAAAGACTTTTAAAAAACTGTTTGGAATTAACTCCCCTCTCAGTGATGTAAAGTATCACAGAGAGCTGCTTAGGTTACAATGAAAAGATATTGTGTTACACGATCGATACCCCTCTAGGGTTAACCTAACTGTAATTTATAAAATATACAGCTACGTACAATCGATAATTGATTCTCCTATAAATCAGCTATACAAATATTATCAATTATGATTGCTACACATCTCCTAAGTCAACTCAATCTCTTTAACAGCTATCCAAACTGTAAAAATATTGCTTCCATAAATATCTTCAATTAATCTTTAATCACTGTTGACTGGAGACGCACTTCCTCCAGACAGAGTTTAACTAAACTCTGTCGAGCTTCCATTGTCAGTGTTTAACTAAACTCTGACTGCTTCCAGCTAAACTCTGATTTGTCGTTGTAGCTCTTAAACACTGTTCTCATCAATTATTTCTAACAATCTCCCCCAACTTGTTCATTAGCAAAAATGTACAAGTTTACAGTAATTGATGATGTCAAAACAAATACACAAACACAGTGTTAAATATACAAACAGAATTTAAGCTTCTACTTAACAAAAATCTACAGAAAACAAGAAAATTCTTACAGACTTCAATCTCTAATCTCCTCAAGATCTGGTGTTGCTCTGAGATAGTCTATAAGCAATCTTCTCTCTGAATTTTCAAGTTCAATCTTCATAGCTTCCTTGATCTCTCTCAACCGAGGATCACTCTCATCAGTCTGATAAATAGCAGATCTTAGATCGTAGATTTTGTTCCTTCTCATATCATTTCCCAGTCTGATATATTTTACTTCCTCTGACTGTGAGTTGAAATCAAGAACTGTGATTCCCAGATCAGTCTTCAGCTTTGCAGTACCCTTCTTCATTTCAATGATATTTCCATTCCAGTCTCTATACTTGGGAACATATCTGCTGTTATACTTCATTCCTCTAATTGCCAAATTTTGAAGCATTTTCTGTCTGAGCACATTTGCAACTTATTGAGTCCTTCGATTATTCACCTTGAAAAGATATAGAACATGTTCTAATTCTTCCCAATATTTCAAACCAATATCATTCTCACCAATTTTAAATACTGTCCCATCAGCCATAAAGTATAAGAGAAAATCTTTCTTTAAACTCTTCTGATAAACTAACTGTAATGATTCCAGTCTGTCCAAACTCTCTTGAGTGACACCATGACCTGGAACAGCCAGTGAAGAAGGATCTCTAGGACCGGTATGTTGCCTTTTATCTCTGTGTGAGCCTAGGCCAGCTTTATTGTTTCCAATCTTACCAGATAAGGCTCTTCCATCAATAAAATCCATAGGAGCTCCAAGTACTAGATTTGGATCATGATGTGTTCCTTTTCCAAAGACTGACTTCAACTGAGAAGATAGAGGTTTAGACACAACTTTTTTAGCAATAGAGGTTATGTTTTATTTCTTCTGTACAACTTGTGTAGAAACAGAGGTTGTACTTGCCTTCTTCGAAATTCTTTCTTCTTCAGCAATGCCTTTCAGCTTTTGCTTAGAATCTGCATCTGTTGGTTTTCTGGATACCTACATCCTTTGATCAAGACCAACTTGTTCTTTGATTTCAATGCCTTTAAGAACAGGCTTAGCAGCTTTCTCATTTTTCTTAGACTTCCCAGATTTCAAAGCTTTCTGATGTTCTGCTAGAAACATCTTCTCTTGAGCTTGAACATCTGCAAGTGTAACTCCCTTTTCATTCTCTTCAAAAAACATTTTAGCAGCCAACTCCTCATCAGTCTGTGGATTTGAAGTTAATACCAAACTCTTGGTCTTTGAATTACCTTGAGTATCAGTGTTTATTCCAGCAAACTGTGATTTAGAAGACTTGCTAGATTTCAGAGTTTGACTTTCTTCAACTTTACCCTTACCTTTATTACTTGCTCCTCCGTCTCCAGCATCATCCTTTCTGATCAGAGTTTGAGCAGATTTGCATTTTGACTTAGCAACTCTCTCCCCCTTTTTGACATCATCAGGAATGAGTATAGATGTAATCAGTTTCAAGGAGGTAGCAATGGAATCAATTTTAGCAGACATGACAGACTGATTTGCTTCAACTTTACCCAATCTCTGAAGTACATTCTCTTGAGCTTTTGAGAAATTTTGAAACATTTTGTTGTTGTCTCTCTATAGACTCATCTCTCTACTTACAATTTCATTTCTCAGATCTATAATGGACTTCTGATTTTCATTAAATCTGTGATTCAAGGCCTTAACCTGAATCACTGTGCCTTGTAAGCATGTCAAAATGTCTGGATTTGAAATCTGCTTAGAATTATCCCTGAGAAAATTAGCTGCTCTTCCAGTAGGAAATATGCAATCTTCCTTGTACCAGTCTGCAGTTTGTTTTGCCATGTAATCATCTTCAATTTCTCTTGCAGAAGGTCCAGCAAAGTCTGGCTTCTCCCCTGTTTTCAGTCCATCAGTCTGAACTTCAACATTTGAAGCAGATCCAGCTTCTGCACTCACTTCTTTAGAAGAATTATTCTCAGAATCATCAGCATCTGCAACTGAGGCAGTTTCTTCATTAAATTCAGGAACAGGTTCTTCTTGAGCAACCTATTTTTCTGGATTGGCAGAGTTTGTCTTGACAATATCTGATGAAACAGATTTAGCAGGTTGATCAATTTCCTTACCATGGTCTGAGATTTGATGTGCATCAGAGAATAACTCTGTGTGAGATGCAACCTCAGTTTCTTCTAGTACCACAGTAGGTTGATCTGCAACACCAGTTTCAGCAGAGTTTGCAGCCATGGGTGTTGGAATAGGATCTTCAACTTCAACAGAGAATGACATGAAGTTTTCATCAAAGTCTTCCATTTCAGATAACTCAGTTCTATCATCATTTTCAACTGGAACCTCAGCAAGTACTGGTTCATCAACTCTGAGTTCAGGTTCTGCTATAGTAGGTTCTGAGTTAATAACTGTCTCAATAGCAGGAGTCTCCTTAGAGATATCCTCTGGAGCTTCAACATTCACTTCTTCATCAGACTCTTCAATAATCAGTCTCCTCCTTTTAACTTGAAGCACTCCTGTTCTTTCTTCTTCTGAAATAGAATCATCTAGAGTAGATGGAGATGGAGGTCTGTTTGCTCTTTCCTTTCTAGCTCTCTTTGGACTAGGAGCTTCAGCAGTCCTATGCTTTCTTGGTGGTCTTATAGCCCTGTGTTTCCTTGGCTTTCTTGGTTTGGATTGTGGTTGAGGTTGAGGTTGTGGTTGAGATGGAGATTGAGGTTTTGAAGTAGTAGCAACAGTGGATGGAGATGTGGGCTTAGAGGTAGGTTCAGTGTTTAGGGTTATGTGAGGTTCAGTGTTTGTAGGTTGAGGATTTGGCTGTGGAGGTTCAAGTACAGATTCAGGTGCTGGTGCTTGTGGTTCTTGTGGTTGATTGAGAAAGTTTCTGAGGGCAAGAGGAAAAATAAACTCTGGAACTTGATCCTTGTTGGCATCTTTGTTTGTCAAGTCAGAGAACATTCTCTTATGGACTTGAAAGGGTTGGATGACATCCTCATCAGAAATTTCCACATTAGGCAAACAAGCAGAGAATAAAATTTGACAAAAATGTGAGAAATAGACAGTTGTATTAGACTCTGCTAGTTTTTCACCTAGATTCATGAGAACTAATCTACCAAAATCAAAATTACTCCCATTGAGAAGAGAATACCTGATTTGAAGACTATCAGTGGGAATTGCATCCCAGTTGGTGACTTTCTTCCCGAATGCTCTAGTGATGCAGTCAAAGAAAAAGCTCCACTCTTTCCTTAGCCCTGGCCTTTTAACATTACCGAGCTTGTCCAAAGGGCCAGAAAACCGCAGCTGCTGTAACATTTCCTTCAATTCATTCTCACCAGCCACAACATATGAGGTGTGAGTGTCAAAATCCATAACATCTCGAACAGTTGCCGGAGTGATTACAAACTCTTGGTCTTCATGAGTAAACACAATGGATGGAGTCCCATTCTCTCCACCATCATCATAAACTGTTAGGCCGAATACACACTAATAATCAATATTAGATGAGAGAATAACAATTAAGATGATTATGCACTTTAAATCTTCTGGTATTAAAAACCCTCTTCGTGATGTAAACTATCACAAAGAGCTGCTAGGTTATAATAAAGATAGTTCGATGCACGATACCCTTCTAGGATTAACCTAACTGTATTTATAAAACATACAGCTTCGATACAATCTCTAATTGATATTCCTAATAATCAGCTATACAATGATATCAATTACAGATTGTCACACGTCTCCTAAGTCAACTCGATCTCTTTGATAGCTATCCAATCTCCAAAGATCTCGCTTCCATATCAATCTTCAATTGATCTCTAATATCTTCTGTTGACTTCATACGCGCTGCTTCCAAACAGAGTTTAACTAAACTCTGTCAAGCTTCCATATCAATATTTAACTAAACTCTGACTGCTTCCAGCTAAACTCTGATTTGTCGATGTAGCTCCTAAACACTGTTTTCATCAATCATTTCTAACAATCTCCCCCAACTTGTTCATTAACAAGAATGTACAAGTTTACAGTAAATGATGATGTCAAAACAAATACAAAATTGCAGTGATTAATATACAAACAGAGTTTAAGCTTTTACTTAACAAAAATCTACAGAAATAAGAAAACTCTTACAGACTTTAACCTCTAATATCTTCAAGATCTGGTGTAGCTCTGAGATAGTCTATAAGCAATCTTCTTTCATCATTTTCAAGTTCATTCTCCATAGCTTCCTTGATCTCTCTCAACTAAGGATCATTCTCATCAGTCTGATAGATAGCAGCTCTGAGAGTAGATTTTGTTTCTTCTCATTTCATTTCCCAATCTGATATACTTCACCTCTTCAGACTTCACATTAAAATCAAGAACAGTGATTCCAAGATCAGTCTTTAGCTTTGTAGTTCCCTTTTCCATCTCTATCAGCTTTCCATTCCAGTCTCTGTACTTAGGAACATATTTACTGTTATACTTCATGCCTCTTCTTGCCAGATTCTGAAGCATCTTCTGTCTAAGCACATTGGCAACAGATTGAGTCCTTTGATTTGTTTCCTTGAAAAGATACAGAACATGTTCTAGTTCTTCCCAATATTTCAAACCAATATCATTCTCCCCAATTTTAAAAACTGTTCCATCTGCCATGAAGTATAGTAGAAAATCTTTCTTTAAGCTCTTCTGATATACCAACTGTACTGATTCCAGTCTGTCTAAACTCTCTTGAGTGACAACACATTGACCTGGAATAGCCAATGAAGATGGATCTCTAGGACTAACATTCTGCCTTTTATCCCTGTGTGATCTTATACCACCCTTGTTGTTTCCAATTTTCCCAGAAAATGCTCTTCCATCAGTGAAATCCATAGAACCTTTAAGTGCTTGATTTGGATCATGAAGAGTTCCCTTTCCAAAAGTTGATTTCAACTGAGAAGATTGTAAAGGTGTGGTCACAACTTGTGTAGCAACAGAGGTTGTGTTTTCATTCTTCTTTACAACTTGTGTAGAAACAGAGGTTGTAACTTGCCTTGACTTCTTTAAACTCTTATCATCTTCAACAACTTTTTATTTAAGCTTTAATCAAGCCTCATATGCTGTTGGCTTTCTTGAATGAGACAATCTCTGATCAGCATTGACATTTTCATTGATCTTAATGCCTTTAAGAACAGGCCTTGATGCCTTTTCATCTTTCTTCTTGATTTTCCCAGACTTAAGCTTTTTCTCATGTTCAGCTTTAAGTCTTAGCTCTTCAGCCTTTACATCTTCTAGAGTGACATCATTTCCATGTTCTTCAAGAAACATGTTTGCAGCTAACTCTGTATCATTCTGTGGACCTTCAGCAGTGTTTGCTTTAGCAGAGTTTACTCTAGACCTTGTAATTGCTCCTTTGGTTCTATCAGATCCACCTCCATCTGCAGCATCATCCTTCCTCTCCAAGGATTGAAATTGTTTGCAAGCAGTGTTTGCAACTTTCTCCCCCTTTTTGACATCATCAGGAATCAGGATGGAGGTTAGCAACTCCAAAGAGTTTGCAATGGAATCTATTTTGGTAGCCATCAGAGTTTGATTTTCTTCCACCTTGGCCAATCTAGCTGAAAAAGTTTGATGTCTAAGAGTAGCTTCCTTCTCCCTTTTGAAATCAATTTCAGTAATATCTCGTCGAAGACCATTAATATCTTCTGCAGCAGCATCAAATCGTTTATTAAGGACTTTGACCTGAACAACAGTTGCCTTCAAACAGGAAGCAATGTCAGGATTTTTAATTTCATCTGCAGCCTTTTTCACAAAGTCTACTGCCCTGCCAATTGGAAAAATGCAATCTGATTGATAACATCTGGCAGCTGATCTTTCAAAGTGTTCTCTTTCAAGATCATGACATGTAGGAACCTCAGGACCAGACACAGGATAGGCTTGCACCTTGGCATTAATTTGTACTGGTGCACTCAGAAAAGAATCAGAGTTTGCACTGCTTTCACCTTCAAGTGCAACACTTGCAGCTTTAGCATTGTCAGCCATAGTTTCTGCAATTTCTTCTGCAGCCTTGTCAAGATTTTCTTCATGTTGCTCAGGCTCAGCAACAGAGTTTGCATTTGTGTCATCAACAGGCATAGGCTGAGAAGTAGCCTTGGTTGCTTGATTAACCTCATCACCTCCTTCAACAGTCTGGTGAGCATCTGAGATTAACTCTGTATGTGATGCTACAGTTTCAGAAATGATAACTGTAGGTTGATCAGCTGCACCAGTTGCTTCAGATTGAGCAAAAATAAGTGAGATAGGATCAGAGAATGGCATGAATGAATCAAGAGTATCATCCATTGGAGAAAAGCCATCTCTATTATCCTCTTCTGCAGGCATTTTATCCTCTACAGGCATTTCAACCTCTGCAGGCATATCAACCTCTGCAGGTATATCTTTTTCAGCCTCAACAGTAGGTGTTTGCTGTGAAACCACCTCTGGAGCTTCAACATTTTCACCATCAGAATCAGAGATTACTAGTTTTCTCCTCTTAGCTAGAGGCACTTCATCTGAATCCTCTTTACTAGATTCTGCCACCACAGAGGGTGATTTAGGTCTTTTTGCTCTTTGAATCTTTCTTCTAGCATAAACAGCTCCAGGAGATGTCTATTTTGCTTTGATATTTTTCTCTATTGTCTTCTTAGCTCTTGCATGTCTTTCAGTAGTTGCTGCTGATTGCTTTACTCTGCCTCTTTTTGCTTTAGGCTGTGATTGTGGTTGAGATTGTGATGGTTCAGTGTTTAGTTGTTGAGTGTGTGAAGATTGTTTTGTGATTGGAGATTGAGTGTTGTGAGTGGATGCAGGTTGTGGTTCAGGGATAGTGGTATGGTTTGAGGTTGCAGGTTATTGAGTAGGTACAGTGTGGGTAGGTGATGTAGATGGTTCAGTGTTTAAGGTTTGAGTATGATCAATGTTTAGTGGTTCAGGTTGTGGTTCTGGTTGTGGTTGGTCTTGAGGTTGGTTGAGAAAATTCTGCAAAGCAAGTGGCAGAACAAAGACAGGTAGGTTTTCTTTACCAGCATCCTTATTAGTCATATCAGAGAATATTCTCTTGTTGACTCTAAAAGGCTGAATTACATCAGCTTCAACAATTTCTAAACCAGATACACAAGCAGTGAATAACATTTGACAAAATCGAGCAAAATAAACTGTAGTAGACTCTGACAGTTTATCACCTAGATTCATTAGAACATATCTACCAAAATCAAAATTACTACCATAAAGTAGAGAATACTCGATTTGTAGACTGTCCATTGGAATAGCATCCTAGTTAGTGACCTTCTTCTGGAATGTTCTTGTGATGCAGTCGAAGAAAAAATTCCATTCCTTCCTGAGATTAGGCCTCTTTACACTGCCAAGCTTTTCAAGAGAATCCATGTAGCCTATCTCCTGTAGCATTTGTCTCAATTGAGGTTCACCAACATAAGCATAAGAGGTGTGTGTATCAAAACCCATCGTTTCTCTGACAGTTGGTGGAGTAATCACAAACTCTTGTTCATCATGAGTGAAGATGATGTTTGGAGTCCCATTCTCTCCTCCATCCACATAGACTGAGTTTCGCCAAAAATTGGCAATTTGAGATGCAGAGAGAGTACTAGGTTCAACCAGAGCTTGTCCAATCTCTGAGTCTCTTAAGAAATTCTGCATAAGATGAAACGCTTCTGGAACACGTTCATTATTGAGTGGGGCTGCATAATTGTTAGGGACAAAATGTAGACCAAAAACAGTGAATGATTTAGAAGCCATTAAATCAAGAAACGGGCAAGAAATCACAATGAAAAGTGTATGTAGGAAAAGTGTTTGCGAAAATGCGCAAGTGAAAACTGAGAGAACTGTGAGATGTAAAAGTGAGTGGGTGAAAGTAAAGATAAAACGTTGTACACAAAAGTAATTAGAGTTGTAATTAAAAATTAAAACTCAATCGTTTGTGTATTCAAACACTCAACAGTTCCTAGATTAATGTGTGAGTGGGACACAATAATGAGTGAGTGGGACACATGTCATACATGCAGTGGATCAGTTAATCATGCGCAGTAAAAATAGCAATTATCACCGCTATATTCTCTTTCCTATTTTCAAGACACTTTAACACAATACACTTATTAACAGTTGTCAAAAGCACTATTTACTCCAAAATTTTCAAATTATCCAAATGAAAATTTACCTTAGAGTACTAACCACAAATCAACAGCGTTTGTCAATTCTACAACTTTATCACCGAAACCCTTTCAAAAATTGCACAGTTGTGAAAATATGTGTGTGTGTAGCAGAGTTTACCAAATCAATTTTTAGATCATCTAATTTTTCATAAAATCTATAAAGTAAATCAATAAACACTGGATGCACAAACTCTCATAGAAAACATTGACTGTATGATGAAAGCTAAACTCTGTAGTAATCAATTTATATACGGTAACATTTAATTTATTTTATACCCCCTCTGTTGCTAATATATATATATATATATATATATATATATATATATATATATATATATATATATATATATATATATATATATATTATTTTATTCTATTCATTCCAGTAATTAGTGGTTAGAGCCAGTCACCAAAAATTCAAAAAATTTAGCCCTTATCATTTTGATAAGTTCCTGGGTCATCCTAGTCTTTGACTAGTCATCAAAAATCAAAGAATTTTAGCCTATATTATATACCAATAGGTTCCTGGGTCATCCTAGTCACCAACATAATCTCAAAGGAGTATAGCAACCTATATACATTTTCTTTGGGGGTATTGCAGTAAGCATTTTAATCTACCAGAGTATAACTAACAGAGTATAGAGTTCATCAACATCAGTAGTTATTCATGAGAGGCAATGCACACAGTATTTATAGACTCAGAGTTTAGGACAAAATAAACTAAGAGATGCTATAAATATGAACCAGTATCATGCTGTGTTAACTTTCTGCACAATCTAAGATTAGATCACAATAACTCAGAAATATTCATGATTAATTACTGAAAATCATGCTTCATACATATTTCTTCGTTGGTGTTTCCATTCAGACAGTAATCAACTCAGAATTCACAAAGTTTACCAAACTTATTAACAGTGTATGACATACAGGCATGCTGACAGAATTTAACAGAGTTTGACAGAGTTTGACAGTGTTTAAAGAAAAACATGTTAACAGAGTATGCATAGCAAAGTTTAATCAACAGAGTTCACTTAGCACTTAACAAATCAAGGAAATATGAGCAACACATTACATAAGTAAAATTTGAATCTAACCAACATTCCTAGTCAGAACCAGAGACCATTCCTAGTTCATTGACCAGTCTTGTAAATGTAGCTTCACTCAATGGTTTGGTGAAGATATATGCAAGCTGTTGTTCTGTAGACACAAAATGTAGTTCAATATTCCCTTCTTCCACATGTTCTCTGATGAAATGGTACCTTATGCTGATGTGCTTGGTCATTGAATGCTGTACTGGATTACCTGTCATAGCAATAGCACTTTGATTATCACAGTAAATAGGAATCTTACTGTACCTCAATCCATAATCCAACAATTGATTCTTCATCCACAAGATCTGTGCACAATAGCTACCAGCTGCAATATACTCTGCTTCAGCTGTAGATGTAGAAATTGATTTCTGTTTCTTGCTGTACCAAGAGACAAGTCTATCACCAAGAAATTGACAACTTCCACTAGTGCTCTTTCTGTCTATCTTGCAGCCTACAAAGTCTGCATCAGAATACCCAAGTAGATTGAAATCTGATTCTCTGGGGTACCACAGACCTAATGATATGGTGCCCTTGAGATACTTAAAGATTCTTTTCACAACTGTCAGATGTGGCTCTCTAGGATCTGCCTGAAATCTTGCACAAAGACAGGTTGCATACATGATGTCAGGCCTACTAGCTGTCAAGTAAAGAAGAGATCCTATCATGCCCCTGTAGTTTGTCATATCCACTGAAACTCCTGTGTCTTTGTCCAATTTAGTTGCTGTTGTCATGGGAGTTGATGCAGATGAACAGTCAAGCATACCAAATTTCTTGAGAAGATTTCTGGTATATTTTACTTGATTAATGAAGATACCATCATCTATTTGTCTCACATGTAGGCCTAGAAAATAAATAAGCTCTCCCATCATGCTCATTTGATATCTGGACTGCATGAGCTTGGCAAACTTCTTACAGAGTTTATCATTAGTAGACCCAAAGATAATGTCATCAACATATATCTGAACTAAAAGCAAGTCACTCCCAGATTTGAAATAAAACAGAGTTTTGTCAATAGTACCTCTGTTGAATCCATTTTCTAAGAGAAATTGAGCCAGAGTTTCATACCATGCCCTTGGTGCTTGCTTAAGTCCATAGAGTGCTTTATCCAGCCTGTAGACATGGTCTGGATATTTTGGGTCCACAAATCCTGGTGGTTGTTCAACAAACACTTCTTCTTCAAGCTTCCCATTCAGAAAAGCACTTTTCACATCCATCTGGAACACTTTGAATTTCTTGTGAGAGGCATATGCTAGAAAAATTCTGATTGCCTCCAATCTTGCAACTGGAGCAAATGTTTCATCATAGTCCATTCCTTCATGCTGTGAATAGCCTTTTGCTACCAATCTAGCCTTGTTCCTTGTGATAACACCTTCACTGTCAGTCTTGTTTCTGAAAACCCATTTAGTACCAACAATAGATCTGTTCTTTGGCCTTGGTACAAGGGTCCAAACTTCATTCCTTAGACAAGAATGCATGAAACAAACATTCACTTGCAGTGGCACTTCTTGTTATCACTTTTGCATCTGGATCACCAATTATTAAATCAGGTGTATGTGATTTGGTCCATTTCCAAGCAGAAGGCAAATGACTTCTGTCAGCATGTGATCCTCCCCCTTGATCCATGCTCTCCTGATTTTGTTGTGGGCTTTCTTCATTTTCTGAGACTCCCCCTGAACTTGACTGCCCAGAGTCAGAATTTGAATTTTCAGAGTTTGAATCATCAGAGTTTGATCCAGATTTTTCAGTTGACTCAGTATCAATGTTTGAGTCTTCATCTTGATCATGCTCCCCCTCAACTGGTTCTTCCCTTTGTTGTGGCCGAGAAGTTTCTCCAGTGTTTATCAGTAGAGGTTCAGAGTCTGTTTCAACAGAGTCTGTCAGAATAGTTTGATCAGAGTTTACTTCAACAGAGTTTAAATCTTCATTTTCAAAGTTCAGTTGATCATATTCATCTATGTCTTCAAGTCCAGTTATTTTCTTTTCATCAAAAGACGCATGTATAGATTCCATGATCACTTTAGTTCTCAGATTGTAAACTCTGAATGCCTTTGTTGACAGTGGATAGCCAACAAAAATTCCTTCATCTGCCTTTAGCTCAAACTTGGTCAACTGTTCAGGATGAGTCTTCAAAACAAAACATTTGCACCCGAAAATATGAAAGTATTTCAGGTTAGGCTTCTTTTTCTTCACCATCTCATATTGTGTCTTTCCATGCTTATTTATCAGTGTAGCATTTTGAGTAAAACAAGCAGTTTGAACAGCTTCTGCCCAGAAATAAGTTGGCAATTTTGGTTCATCAAGCATAGTTCTGGCAGCTTCTATCAAGGTTCTATTTTTCCTTTCAACTACACCATTTTGTTGTGGTGTACCAGGTGCTGAAAATTCTTGCTTCACTCCATTGTTCTTGCAGAATTCTTCCATTGTTGCATTCCTGAACTCAGTTCCATTATCACTTCTGATGATTCTGACTTTGTTACTTGATCCTTTGTCCAGAAGCTTCACATGCTCCATCAGAGTTAATGTAGTTTCATCCTTCTTTGCTAGAAAATACACCCAAGTGAATCTAGTGTATTCATCAACAATGACTAAAGCATATTTCTTCCTTGCTATAGACATAACATTTAATGGACCAAAGAGATCAACATGCAGAAGATGATAAGGATCAGTGATTGAAAATTCTGTCTTGCTCTTGAAAGATGACTTCCTTTGCTTGGCCTTTTGACATGAATCACATAGGCCATCAACATTTAACAGAGCCTTTGGGAGTCCTCTTACAAGATCGTTTCTGATCAATTCATTGATGTTGTTCAAGTTCAAATGTGAGAGTTTCTTGTGCCACTTCCAACTCTCTTCACTAGACATTCTTGTAGACAGGCAAACAGCTTTTCCAACAGAGTCTATTAAGAGCTTGATCTCATAAATGTTGTTTTGCCTATGACCAACTAGAAAAACCTTTCCTGTAGATTTGCTGATAACTTCACAATATTCAGGTTGAAAATCTACATGATATCCCTTGTCACAGATTTGACTCACAGATAGCAAGTCATGCTTGAGTCCTGGGACATGAGCTACATTGTTGATGATGACATTTCCAAGATTAATATTGCCATATCCCAATGTTCTTCCTACATTGCCATCACCATAGGAAACTTTTGGGCCAGCCTTCTCCTCATAGTCTGATAGCAGGGCTTTATTTCCAATCATGTGTCCTGAACATCCACTGTCCACAACTAGGGTTGCCTCCCTGTTGCCCTGCAATCACAAGCAATTACTGAGGATTAGATTTAAGGATCCAGAGTTGCTTGGATCCTTTGACATTCTTAACTTTGTTAGCTTTAGCAGCGGAATTAACATTATCAGAGTTTGAGCTAACAGTATCAGAGTTTACACTTGCAGTATTAACTTTAACCCATTTCAGATTGGGTTTCAGTTCATAGTAATTATGATAGATAGCATGATACTCTCTGCAAGTATAAATGGAATGCCAAGTGCTTCCACAGTGTGTGCATAAAGTCTGTGGCTTAGATCTAGCAAAATCCTTCTTTACCTCAGACTTGGAAGGTAAAGAATTTATATTTTTGTTTTTCTTGCAGAAATTTGCAAGATGCTTAGTACTACCACAGTTATGACATGTCTTTCTTGGAGCATAACTAGCAAGCATTGGTTTATTTCCTGAAGTGATGCCTACTTTTCCATTTCTGTTCTTATTTGACACTCTCTATTTCTTAACAGATTTTAACTCCTTCAGTTTATGTTTGAGTTGTTTATCTGTCATCAACCCAATATTAACCTGTTTAGCACAATTTTTTACTGATTTGACCTTAACAGTTTCTTTTTCATTATCAGACAAAAATTTACTGGCTCCAAGTACAAAATGAGGTCTGATTTTAACTTGACTTTGAAATCTTAGTTCATCTCCCTCATTATAACCTAGACCAACAGTGTCTGTTTGAAAAATCTGTTGAGTGTCCTTTCCAGAATTAGTCCAAGTCCTAATTTTCTTATTTGCTTCCTCCAACTCAGATTCTAGTTGTTTATATTTCTGAAGCAAATCCTGTTCTATAGAAACAACATCATCTCTCTCTTTCTGAACTTGTTGCATATTTTTTAGCTTTTCTTCAACAATTTTATTTCTCTCTTTGAGTTCAGAATTCTCAGATTTAATCCTCTCATTCTCTAAAGTTTGATCCCTATAACTTATATGCAATGACTTAAGATAAATTCTTAATTGGGAAATATCATCAATATTATAAGCATAGGTAGTTAGAGGTACATGATTTTCAGAAGATTCTGATTCAGTAGTAGCCATGAGAGCATAGTTCATTTCTTCATCAGAATCTGAAGTGTCTGCCCAATCTCTGCCTTTTGTGATGAGTACTTTTCCAGTTTTACCCTTCTTGCACTCAGGAGCATAATGGCCCATTTCCTTGCACTTGTAGCATTGAATTTCAGACTTATCCTTTTTCCCAGACTTGGTCTCTTTTCTTTCAGACTTCCGGAAACTTTTTCTATCTTCATTTGAATCTCTAGAAAACCTCTTCCCTTTCTTGAAATTCTTGAAATCCATTTTCTTGAAGGTCTTCACCATCAACACAGCCATTTTTCTCATTTCTTCTTCATCATCCTTAGAGTCAGATGATTCAGAAGAGTTTGAATCACAATCAGAGTTTGATGATTCACTTTCTGAGTGTATGACCAAAGCTTTTCCCTTCATTTTCCTTCTTGATGCCTCTTTCTTCTGAGGCTTCTTTTCAACCTTAAGAGCAACAGACTTTGCCTTCCTGCTTGATCTCCTGTTTCTCTGCTCCATTTCCAATTCATGAGTTTTGAGCAGCCCATAGATTTCCTCAATCTCTGTTTCAGCAAGTTCATAGTTGTCTCTAATAGTGGTTGTTTTCACATTCCACTTTTCAGGTAGAGAAAGAAGAAACTTGAGATTTGACTCTTCTAGATCATAATCTTTGTTGACCAATGACAGATCATTGAGCAGTTTACAGAATCTATCAAATGTTTCTGTCATGGTCTCTTCAGGTTTAGCCTCAAAGTGCTCATACTCTTGTGTGAGTATGTTTCTCATATTCTTCTTAATAGCAGCAGTTCCTTGACATCTGACTTCAAGAGCATCCCAGATCTCTTTTGCAGTGGTGCAGTTAATCACTTTGTTAGACATAACATTGTCTAAAGCACTATGCAGTAAATGCCTAACCTTCGCATCCTTAGCAATTGATGATAGATCTTCAGGAGTCATGTCCTTCTTTTCCTTTGGAACTATTTTAGCTTCTTCACCAGCAGTTGCAGCAGATAGCTTTGTAGGATTGTGAGGGCCTTCATTAATCCTGTCAAGATATTCTGGATCTGTAGCCTCCAGAAACATAGTCATCTTGACCTTCCACATGGCATACTCTGATGGCCTGAGAATAGGAACCCTGATTGGTTCATAACGACTCACAGTAGTAGGAGCCTTTTAAGGACTAGTAGATGTTGGTGGAGGAATTACTGACATGATTATTGTTGTATTTGGATCTTAAACTGTAACAAAGTAACAGATTGGCTCTGATACCACTTGTTAGGCCGAATACACACTAATAATCAATATTAGATGAGAGAATAACAATTAAGATGATTATGCACTTTAAATATTCTGGTATTAAAAACCCTCTTCGTGATGTAAACTATCACAAAGAGCTGCTAGGTTACAATAAAGATAGTTCGATGCACGATACCCTTCTAGGGTTAACCTAACTGTATTTATAAAACATACAGCTTCGATACAATCTCTAATTGATATTCCTAATAATCAGCTATACAATGATATCAATTACAGATTGTCACACGTCTCCTAAGTCAACTCGATCTCTTTGATAGCTATCCAATCTCCAAAGATCTCGCTTCCATATCAATCTTCAATTGATCTCTAATATCTTTTGTTGACTTCGTACGCGCTGCTTCCAGACAGAGTTTAACTAAACTCTATCAAGCTTCCATATCAATGTTTAACTAAACTCTGACTGCTTCCAGCTAAACTCTGATTTGTCGCTGTAGCTCCTAAACACTGTTTTCATCAATCATTTCTAACATAAACAGAGTTTCGCCAGAAAGTAGAGATCTGTGTGGTAGAGAGTTTTGTTGATTGAACAAGAGCTTGACCTATTTCAGAATCCTTTAGGAAGTTCTGAATCAAATGAAATGGTTCTGGGGCTTTATCAGTGTTTAGTATTGCTGCATAGTTGTTAGGAACAAAAGATAATCCCTGAGCAACAAAAGTCTTGGATGCCATTAGAACAGTTTAGAAATTGTGAGAAAAGAGAATGGGTAGAAAAGTGTTTGTGAAAATGCTAAAGTGAAAATAACAGAGAAATTTTGTGTAAAGTTGTGTGTTCGTGGGTGTAAAATTGAAAAAGGTGAATAATGAATTGAGTGTGATTAGATCTGTAATTGAAAATTAAAAACCCAATCGTTTTAGACATTAAACACGCAACCAATTTCTTGTTAATTATGTGAGTGGGACACGTGTCACGTAAATAGTGGAACGGTCGTTTACACCATTAAACAGTTGGCACGTATCACATGCAAATTTCAAAAACTCTTTTTGTACTCCAAGTATATGCTTTGTCTGAAATAAAATATTACCTTAGAGTACTCAACAGAATCCATCAGTGTTTATCAATTCTCCATCTTTATTACTGTTATCCTTTCAAACACTACACAGTTGTGAATATGAGTGTGTGTATAGCAGAGTTTACTAAATCAGTATTTAGAGCATCTAGTATTTCATAAAATCCATAAAATAAATCAGTAAACACTGGATGCACAAACTCTCATAGTAAACACTGAATGTATGATGAATGCTAAACTGTGTAGTAAACGATTTATATACAGTAATATTTAAATAATTTATAACCCCTATTTTATTTTTATTTTTTTTAAAATTTCTCCAGTAATCAGAGGTTGGAACTAGTCACCAAAAATCCTATAATTTTAGCCCTTATCAGTTTGATAAGTTCCTGGATCTTCCTAGTCTTTGACTAGTCACCAAAAATTAGAGAATTTTAGCCCTTACTATATACCAGTAAGTTCCTGGGTCGTTCTAGTTAAAACATGATCTCAAAGGAGTTCTAACAGTATATATATATATATATATATATATATATATATATATATATATAAGCTTTGGGGTTATTCTAATAACAAAATCTAATTTAACAGTGTATAACTAACAGAGTTTAGAGCTCATCAACATCAGAAATAATTCATGAGAGGCAATGCACACAGTATTTACAGACTCAGAGTTTAGGATAAATAAACTAAGAGATGCTATAAATATAAACAGTATCATGCTGTGTTAATTTTCTGCACAATCTAAGATTAGATCACAAATAACTTAGAAGGATTCATGATTAATTACTGAGAATCATGCTTCATACAAATCTCTTCATTGGTAATAACATTCAGACAAAAACATTTTCAGAGTTTATTAGAATTTATCCAACATGTCAACAGTGTATGACTTACAGAGCATGCTAACAGAGTTTAACAGTCATCGAGCAGAGTTTGCATGGTAGAGTTTAACATACCACAGAAATATGAGCAACACAGTACATAAGTAGAATTTTGAGTCTAACCAATATCTCTAGTCAAAGCCAGAGACCATCCCTAGTTCATTTACCAGCCTTGTATGGCTTGGTGAAGAGATCTGCAAGCTCAATATTCCCTTCCTCTACATGTTCTCTGATAAAATGGTATCTTATACTGATATGCTTGGTCACTGAATGCTGTACTAGATTACCTGTCATAGCAATAGCACTTTGATTATCACAGTAAATAGGTATTTTACTGTACCTCAATCCATAATCCAGTAATTGATTCTTCATCCACAGAATCTGTGCACAACAGCTACCAGCAGCAATATACTCTGCTTCAACTGTAGATGTAGAGATTGATTTCTGTTTCTTGCTGTTCCAAGAAACAAGTCTATCACCAAGAAATTGACAACTTCCACTGGTACTTTTTCTGTCTATCTTACAGCCTGCAAAGTCTGCATCAGAGTAACCAAGTAGCTTGAAGTCTGATTCTCTTGGATACCACAAACCTAAAGTTATGGTGCCCTTAAGATATTTGAAAATTCTGTTTACAGAAACAACAGATCTATTCTTTGGTCTAGGTACAAGGGTCCATACTTCATTTCTCTCAAATTCATTTAACTCCTCCTGCATTGCTGTTATCCAGTCAGCATCTTGAAGAGCTTCTTCCACTTTCTTTGGTTCAGATTTGGATAGAAATGCATGAAACAGACATTCATTTGTTATAGCACTTCTTGTCCTGACTTTTGCATCTGGATCTCCAATTATTAGATCAGGTGTATGAGATTTTGTCCATTTCCTAGTTGAAGGTAAATGACTTCTGTCAACAGTTGATCCTCCCCCTTGATCAATGTTCTCCTGATCATATTGTTGCCTTTCTTCATTCTCTGAGGCTCCCCCTGAATTTGATCGCTCAGAGTTTGAACTGTCAGAATTTGGACTTTCAGAGTTTGAATCATCAGAGTTTGAGTTTGATCCAGATTTTTCAGTTGACTCACAATCAGAATTAGAGTCATCACTATGATCATGCTCCCCCTCAACTTGTTCTCCTCTTTGTTCTGACTGTACTATTTCTTCTCTGTGTACCAGTAGAGGTTCAGAGTTTGCATTAACAGAGTTTGTTGGACTGGTTTCATCAGAGTTTATTTCATCAGAGATTAGATCTTCATTTGCTGTGGTGTACCAGGTGCAGAAAACTCTTGCTTCAATCCTCTGTTCTTGCAGAATTCCTCCATTGTTGTATTTCTGAATTCAGTTCCATTATCACTTCGGATTATTTTGACTTTGTGTTTTGATCCTTTGTCCAGCAGCTTTACATGCTCCATCAGAGTTAGTGCAGTTTCATCCTTCTTTGCTAGAAAATACACCCAAGTGTATCTGGTATATTCATCAACAATGACTAGAGCATTTTTCTTCCTTCCAATTGACAAGACATTCACTGGTCCAAAGAGATCAACATATAGAAGATGATATGGATCAACAATTGAAGATTCAGACTTGCTCTTAAAAGAAGTCTTCCTCTGTTTGGCCTTTTGACATGAATCACACAGACCATCAACATTTAACAAAGACTTTGGAAGTCCTCTAACAAGATCCGTTCTTATCAGCTCATTGATGTTGTTCAGATTCAAATGAGAGAGTTTCTTATGCCACTTCCAACTCTCTTCATTGGACATTCTTGTTGACAGGCACATAGTTTTTCCATCAGAGTTTGTCAACAAGCTTGCTTCATAGATATTGTTGCGCCTTTGTCCAACTAAAACAACTTTCCCTGTGGTTTTGCTGATAACCTCACAGTATTCAGGTTGAAAATCTACATGGAAACCTCTGTCACAAATTTGACTCGCAGATAGCAGATCATGCTTAAGTCCTGGAACGAGAGCAACATTTGTGATGATGACACTTCCAAGATTGATATTGCCATATCCCAGAGTATGTCCTATGTTTCCATCTCCATAGGAAACTCTTGGGTCAGCCTTCTCCACATACTCTGATAGCAGGGCTTTATTTCCAGTCATGTGTCCTGAACATCCACTATCCACGACTAGGATGCTCTCCCTTATGTCCTGCAATCACAAACAATTACTGAAGATTAGATTTAAGGATCCGGACTTGCTTGGATCCTTTGGCTTTCTTAATTTTGTTAGCTTTAGCAGCGGAATTTACACTATCTGAGTTTAAGCTAACTTTATCAGAGTTTACACTTGCAGAATTAACCCTAACCCATTTCAGATTAGGTTTCAGTTCATATTAATTATGATAAATAGCATGATAATTTCTACAAGTATAAATAGAATGCCAAGTGCTTCCACAGTGTTTGCATAAAGTCTGTGGTCTAGTTCTAACATTATCTTTCTTAACTTCAGACTTGGAAGGTAAAGAATTAATGTTTTTGTTCTTCCTGCAAAAACTAGCAAGATGGTTAGTGCTACCACAGTTATGACATGTCTTTCTCGGAGCTAAAGTAGTAAGCATTGGATAATTACCTTGAGTGATGCCTACTTTACCATTTTTGTTCTTTCTAGACACTTTCTGTTTCTTAACAGATTTTAACTCCTTAAGCTTATGCTTGAGTTGTTTATTTGTCATTAAACCAATAGTAACCTGTTTAACACTAGTTTTTACTGGTTCTTTCTTAACAGCTTCTTTTCCACATTCAAACCTAGGTTCACTTATTCCATTAACAAATGTTCCATATTTCTTAGGTGGAAGAGGTGGTCTAATCTTGACTGTATTCTGAAACCTAAGTTCATCTTCCTCAGAATAACCTAGACCTACAGTGTCAGATTGAAAAACTTCTTGAGTGTCTTTTCCAGAGTGAGTCCAAGTTTTAATAATGTGATTTGCCTTCTCCAATTCAGATTCTAGTTGTTTATACTTACTTAACAACTCTTGTTCAAGATAGACAGCATCATCTCTCTCCTTTTGAACTTGCTGCATGTTATCAAGTTTCTCTTCTACAACCTTATTTCTCTCATTGAGTTTAGAATTCTCAGTTTTGATTCTCTCATTCTCTAAAGTCTGATCCCTATAACTGATATGCAAAGCCTTAAGATATATTCTTAATTCAGTTATATCATCAGTATTATAAGCATAGGTAGTTAGAGGTACCTTGTTTTCAGAATCTTCAGCTTCATCAACAGTAGTAGCCATGAGAGCATAGTTCACATCCTCATCTGAGTCAGAGGTGTCTGCCCAATCTCTGCCTTTAGTGAAGAGTGCCTTCTCAGTTTTACCCTTCTTGCACTCAGGAGCATAGTGACCCATCTCCTTACACTTGTAGCATTGAATCTCAGACTTGTCTCTTTTCCCAGATTTGGTATCCTTTCTCTCAGATTTGCTGAAATTCTTCCTGTCAGACTTTGAATCATTCTTGGAGAATCTCTTCCCTTTCTTGAAGTTCTTGAATCCCATCTTCTTGAAGGTCTTTACAATCAAAGCAGCCATTTGCATCATTTCCTCATCATCTTCAGAATCAGATGACCCATCTATGTTTGAGTCAACATCAGAGTTTGATGACTCACTTTCAGAATGAATGACCAAAGCTTTTTCTATTGCTTTCTTTCTTGATGCTTCCTTCTTTGAGGGTCTTTCTTCAACTCTTAGAGCAACAGACATTTTGACTTCCTGCCTGATCTTCTGCTTCTCTGTTCCATTTCCAGTTCATGAGTCTTGAGCAACCCATAGATCTCATCAATATCAGTATCAGCCAGATCATAGTTGTCTCTAATAGTGGTTGTCTTAACATCCCACTTTTTAGGTAGAGAAAGAAGAAACTTGAGATTTGAATCTTCTAGATCATATTCTTTATTAACCAGTGACAAATCATTAAGTAGCTTACAGAATCTGTCAAAGGTTTCTGTCATTGATTCTTCAGATTTAGCCTCAAAGTGTTCATACTCCTGTGTGAGTATGTTCCTTCTATTCTTCTTGATTGCAGCAGTTCCCTGACATCTAAACTCCAGGGCATCCCAGATCTCTTTTGCAGTTTTACAATTGATCACTTTGTTAGACATAACATTATCCAATGAACTATGAAACAGATGTCTAACCTTTGCATCCTTACCAATGGATGAAATGTCCTCAGGAGTCAATTCTTTCTTCTCCTTTGGAATAGATTTAGCTTCCTGTCCAGCAGTAACAACAGATAATTTTGTAGGCTTATGAGGGCCTTCATAAATTCTGTCAAGATATTTTGGATCTGTAGCCTCCAGAAACATAACCATTTTCACCTTCTACTCTTCTAGGTTGAGTATTTGGCTGGCTTGAGAATAGGAACCTTGATTGTCTCATATCGGCTCACAGTTGCAGGTTGAGCCTTCTCAGCACTAGAGCCTGTTGTTTGAGGAGGAATTTCTGCCATTGATTATAGTTGTGTGTGTGTGGATTTTAAACTGTATTAAATTAACGGATTAAGTTCTGATACCAATTGTTAGGCCTAATACACAGATTATAATCAACTAAGCATGAGAGAATAACAATAAGTTCTTAAATAACTTTAAAAACTGTTTGGAATTAACTTCTCTCTCAGTGATGTAAAATATCACAGAGAGCTGCTTAGGTTACAATGAAAAGATATTATGTTACACGATCGATACCCTTCTAGGGTTAACCTAACTGTATTTATAAAGATATACAGCTACGTACAATCGATAATTGATTCTCCTATAAATCAGCTATACAAATATTATCAATTAGATTGCTACACATCTTCTAAGTCAACTCAATCTCTTTAACAGCTATCCAATCTGTAAAGATATTGCTTCCATAATTATCTTCAATTAATCTTTAATCACTATTGACTGGAGACGCGCTTCCTCCAGACAGAGTTTAACTAAACTCTGTCGAGCTTCCATTGTCAGTGTTTAACTAAACTTTGACTGCTTCCAGCTAAACTCTGATTTGTCGCTGTAGCTCTTAAACACTGTTCTCATCAATTATTTCTAACATATATACATATTATATATTGATAACGTTTTTCTTAATACTATATAATATGATTTTTTTTTTAATTTCAATTAACTTTTTTAAGACTTGAATTTTGTTGGCTTAAATTTTTAAATAATATTATTTGATAATAATTATATATATGTTGCCCATGATATTATTGGAAAAAAAAAAGAAGTTTTACTTAGAGAAAATTAGAAAAGGTAATGTGTTTTAGCTAAAAGGGTAATTAGTTAGTGAATATAATTTTTTTTTTTATAAAATAGAATTGTACGTAGTGTTTTAGAAAAAGGAAATTTTTAATTGGATAAAATATAAAATATAATGTATTATACTTGAAAAATGAAATTGATTGGTTATTAAAAAAATAGAACGGATAACATGATTTACCTGAAAAGTAAATAGTTTAGTTTATAATAACCATAAATAATTAAGTAAAAGTAATTAAGTAAAAAATACAGGTACCATGCCGATCGACCAAACTTTTAATGTTTAGTCTTAAATAATACTAGCTTAAAACCCGTGCGATGCACAGATTTTTTTTAATATTATGTGAATTTTTTTCATTAATTTAAATTAATTTTTTTAAAACATGAATTTTAGAGGCTTATATTTTTATATGAGATGATTTGATAATAATTATATAAATGTTATCCATGATATTTCTAGAAAATGAGGAATTTTAGTTAGAAAATATAGAAAAGCCGATAGTTTTTAGTTGAAAAAGGTAATCGGTTAATTATTAGTGATTATAAAATTATTATTTAATTTTTTTTAAATAGTATGCCCGTGATATGATTAGGAAAAGAGAGGATTTAGTTAAAGAAAATTAAAAAGATAACATGTTCTAGGTCAAAAAGATAATTGATTAGTTTACTAGCGTTCTACCCGTGCTACGCACCGACCGATAAATTGTATTAATAAATTAATATAAATATATAATTTTTATTTTTATTTAGAAAATATATAATTTTATTGGAATGTTAATTAACGTAGGCATAAAATTAATTATCCGTGAATTCATACCAGTTGAATTATTATTAATATTATGAACTAATCATCAAAACAAATACAACCCCGTTGAAAAGTTCAAAATCCCTCTTTATTGTTTTTTTTTTAAAATTTAGTTTTCATTTTATTTCTCTCTTTGTTAGAGAATATTTCTACGTATCATGTTGACAAATTTTTCACCCATATTCTGAAAATTCAGTATATTTATTAAATATCGAATCCTTAAAATTTTTATTATATTAATTTATTGAAAATATTTGTATGGTTGTGGTTAATTTTTTGATTACATATTAAAAATGTGTAGAAACTTAATCCTCATGACTCCAATAAATCATTAGACTGTCTATCAAAAAAAGATTGCATGTTTCAGCGATATGAGAAAGGATATCTACTGTGCAAGATATATGAAACGAACATAGTTATAACAATAGAAACTTTCATCTAATCTAGTTTTCTGTGTAATTGTTCAATATCATTTTTACAAATTATATATTCTTTTATTAATGAATTGATTTACTATAAAAAAATTATCAACTAACCAAACAAATTCAATATATCGCGCTCTTGGAGTAAGATGTAATTGTTAAATTTTATGGTTATTGCCCTTGGCTTATTTGTAAAGACAAATTAAAATGTGCATTTTCAGTTTGGAAATTTGTATTTTGGTTTTTTTTATTCTTTTCTAGTAAAACATGGGATAATAAATTTTAGTTTTCTTTTATTCTTAAAATAAGATATATGAAAATGAGTATCACCTATCTTTTTTTAATTTGACTAACTTGTGGAAATAAGCTACTGTCCAAAAAATTGAAATAAAGTGTGTAATATATAAACACATAATCACATGTTATATATGTGTCTTTGTAATTCAGATTTTGGGTTAAATAACATGAAATTCATTTTTCTTTAATAGTGAGTATATTTTTCCCACATATATAAGAAGAAATAGTTTATGCAGACCTGACAAATCGTTTTGTACATTCATGTCATGTACTTTAGGCCCTTGAACGAAAATGAATGATATTAAATCGTGTACCCGAAATTAGAACACAAAATGACACTAAATTACACAAATTTTTTCGTGTACACGAAATGAAATAAAATATGCGAATAGAAAAAATATAATAAATATATGAAATATTACTATGTATCCAAGTTATGTAAATATATAATTATATGTCTTAGAACAACATTGAGATGTTACAAAACAAAACTAAGAGTAGCATGCATGGTGTAAAGTCTCCCAAAGAAAATGAAGCCTTCCTTTTTATTTTTTCTTATATCTCGTTAACAAATATCTCTCTTTGTATAGAATCTTTCTACCAAGTTATTTAGTTTTCTTAGCCATTTTTTATGCTTTGTGATATAAAAAAAATATAGTCAACCAAGAAAATTCAATATATGCTCTTAGGTTAAGATATTGGAATTGATACTATTACTTTAATTCAAGAATACAAAATTCAAAAAGGCATCCTTTTATTAAAAACAAAATATAATTTTAAGTGTATCAACCTTTTTATTTATCATTATTACTAATTTTTATAACAAAAACCGTAGCTGCTACTCTCCCTCTCTCTCCACCTTTCCCAAAAGATGCTAAACTAAAGTTTAGTAGCTGATATCAGTTTTTTAAGTTTTATTTTAAAATTTTATATTGATTTTTCTTTATTTTTCAATAAAAATATCATTGAGGGTCTAGTACCCCATTGCCCGTTGGTGGATTTTATCTGCCAAATATTAGATTTTGTACTAACTCCTTGTAAATGATAAGCCTTATTTTCTTTTCCTTGATTTTACTTTGGCTTTCATTAAATATCTCTCTTTATCGAGAGCATAATATCCTGTTCGTGAATTTTGTCTACCCATATTGTTATATTAGTTCATTGATTTGGATAGTATAGAATCACAGTTCTGGTCGGTTTGTGTAATAACCGCAAATTTTAGAATAATTTTTCATACTCGATATTTAAATTTTATTTAAGAGTGATGCACTAGTATATTTTAATTAGCGCGTTTTCGTAAAATTTTTAAATTTTATATATTCATATGTGATGTGAATAAATATTATATTATATCTATTTAATTATATTTATTTTGTATTCATTAAAATTAGGAAATTTAGGAAAATAGGATTTTAGTTTTTGGGTCGAATTTATTTTGGGAAGTGAAATTAGAGTCTCGTTTTAATTAGCCAACACGGGAGAAAACGAGATTATTATTGATCAGATAGTGGAGAAAGCAATTAATTTGTACTAAGCATGCTTCAATCATTTTGTCTCCATCTTTGTTCTTTTAAATCCACTAAACAGAGCATGATTACGTTTTTTTATGGAGCACACCATTACTTTTATCAGACAATCCAGGAAACACGCCATATTTTCAGCCCATTTTCCGGAGTCAAAAAGAAACGGCTCGTCCTTATTTACAAAACAGCTACACGACTCATTTTCATAGAAACAGAAACACATTGTTATCTCTCTTTTAAAAGCAAACACATATGGTATCATTTTTCTAACAAAAACAACACCACCCCATTTTCTTTCTTTCCTGCAAGACTCATCTACTTCTCTTTCATTTTAACCAAGAATTCGACCATATACACTAATATACAGGGTATGATTTTTTTCAGTTTTTAAAATCCTTTGAAACCCATGTTTTGGTGAAGTATTTTGTTATGTAAATGTTTTATTTTCGTAATTGTTAAATCAGGGGTTTAATAATTGAGGGGAGGAATTATGTTAGAGTTGTTGTTGCTGGTGAAATAAGGGGGGAGAGGGAGAGATTGAGTCGGGGAGTTTTGTTGTGTTCGGCGATGGTGGTGTCACCGGAAAAGGTGAGCAGGAGAGGGGGAGGAGGAGTGCGAAGGGGGAGGAAGTGAGATCGATGGTGGGAGAGAGGAAGAGAACGACGGCGAGAGGGAGATAGGGAGACACAGAGGGAGAGTTCGAGACAGAGAGGCGGAGAGAATCGAAGACAGATCGAGGGAGGGCGATGGAGAGAGATTGGATTGAGAGAGATGAAGACCGAGAGAGGTTGAGATTGAGAGAGATTGAGGTCGAGAGATAAGGAGAGATGCGAGAGAGAGAAGCAGGGAGAGAGAGGGAGAGATAGCAGAGAGACGAGAGAGAGGGAGAGAAAAGAGAGAGAGAGAGAGAGAGAGAGAGAGAGAGAGAGAGACGGGATGGAGAGAGATTTCCGGGGAGGCGCGTGGTGGTGGGAGTGCAGGTGGGACCCACGCCACGGTTGTAGTAAAACAATATTAAAATATTAACGTACTGATAAAATGGTGCAGTTCGATTAAGTTAACGAACGAATGTTGTAATCGGGAAATAAATAAATAAAAGAGGTTCAACTGGGTTTCGTTAAAATTGGAGTATTATAAAAAAAAAATTGAGAGAATTAAATAGTTTAATTAATTGATTAATTAAACAGAAATATTTTGAGATTATTAATGAGACGTAATTTAGAGATTTAACACTTCGTTGATAAAAAGATGGAATAATGGTGAGTAAATAGAATTAAAAAGCCGTATTATTTTAGAAGGTTTATAATTGTGTTTCCGGTTTATTTTTTTTAATTGACTGGATAGAGTCAGATTATTTTAGAGATTAAAATCGGAATAATATTAAATTATTTACGAGATTAAAAATGAAAGAGAAATTAGTTAGTGAGATTAATATTAATTATAGATTTAAATTGAATAAAAATTAATTGTTAAATTATTTTATTTTGAGAATAAATAGAGGTTAATGTTATTAAATTATTGAATTTTATAGAGAATTCATTAGAGCCTTTAAATGAGAATTTTATTACAATTAAATAAAGTGAGATTTACGGATATTAAAAATAGTATATAATTTCTAGATTTGATTCTGGAGTTCGAAGAGAGATTTATTTATCCGGGAATTATTTTCCGTCATTTATGGTAGAGATTTTCAAGAGATATTATATTATTATTATTATTCTTTATATTTAAATATTATATTAGTGGATCAGGAATATATTATTTTGACGAATCGCTCACGTATTTCTGGTTGCCATTTTTAGAGAATTTTTCCCGAGCTATAGACCGAAGCCAAGTTCACGGGTAGAGTATAATTTTTTATCTGCAATTATTTGCACTTCGAGATCGAGGCAAGTTCATTCCTACCCTAACTTTTGGAAACTGTGAATTTCTTTTCGTATTATTTAATTCCTTAATTATTTTCGAGATATTATATGTTGAGATTTATCTGTTGCTTCGTATGATGTAATAATTTCTTTTGAGCATTATTTCTCGTTAAATATTATTATGCTGTTAATTTAGTTTATTGAGAATTATAATCCCTATAAGCGTAGAAATAATTTAGTTGCCATCGGGTCGATCTCATTAATTCGAGACGACTATTATTTTGATTC
Source organism: Saposhnikovia divaricata (assembly GCA_036435485.1). Lineage (NCBI taxonomy): Eukaryota > Viridiplantae > Streptophyta > Magnoliopsida > Apiales > Apiaceae > Saposhnikovia > Saposhnikovia divaricata. The sequence continues at coordinate 57,253,688 of CM071595.1, read as the reverse complement.
AGTGAAACTAATCTCATTCGTCTGAGATAGTTAAATTTATTCTTTTCGATTGAATTTATTGTACAAATTCAATCGTTACTTATTGATTATCTTTTAGTTAGTTCCTCGTTTGAACTAACCTATAGGAGTTTAAAAATTATAATTGTTAGAGATTTTTATTCGTCGATCAAGTGAAAATTATTCTATTTAAACGTTCATCAATGTTGAGTATTATAAATATTGAGAAGTACTATTTGTTCAGTACGACTCCCAATTACTTCATTCTAAGACTATTCTCATAATTTCGAGATAGTTGAGTTTATTGTCAAGGTTTGACATTTTGTTCGTGTCAACCGATAAAGTATTATTATTGAGAATTTACATCGGTCCATTGTTCGGATTGTTGGTAAAATCGAGTCAGACTGGCAGTCCGCCAGATTTGTATATATATTTTCTGGAAGAAGTATCTCAAGTTATCTGTACCCCAACTATTCGGGAATTCTGTATTCTACTGGTCAATTTTGGGCAAGAGGCCCATTATAGAGAAAGAGAGACTCGTGTACCGTTTTACGGACCCGAGAATAATTAGGCACCTTGTTGCCTTGGTTGAATTGATAACCATTATGATGCTAGCATTCATACATATATATATATTATTGTTGATATCGTATTGTAGCCGTGATCGGGCGAAGTGCGGTGTCATTGGAGGCCGATATTCTTGGTTGGTTAGTTGATCGCCCCACCGAGATACGGAGAGGTGGAAGACCAGTTCATTCTTAAATCATGAGTTATCAGAGTTATATCAAATGAGTTATCGAGTATTCTATTTCGAGATGAGTAATGAGTCTTTTGAGTATTCTGTTTTGAGATGAGTTTTGAGCCTTTCGAGTATGATATTTTCAAGATGAATTTGAGCCAAATCATATTGTGATATTCAATATTAAAATTTTGAGTATTTATTTCGGTAAACCTTATTATATTTATATACCGAGCGAGAAGAGAACTTCCTGAGCACTATAGTTGCTCATTCTTGCTTTACAACATTTTGTTCAGCTGTCAAGACGGAAAGAGGCGAGACGTCCAGCCAGGGCTATAAAGGCAAGGGGAAAGCGCAAGGCTATGGCGACAATAATTAGAAGATCCAGATGGAATCTTTATATTTCTACTGTTGTGAACTTTTGTAACATATTATTTCGAGATGTATCAAGTTGGTTTGTACTATGTTGTGAAGACGATCTTGGACCTGCGGAGTGGGACATTTATGCTCCGTTGTAATAAAATTTGGTATTCTTATTGCGTTATCATATTGAGACAATGTGACGACCCGGGTCCCCTGTCAGGGTGGATTTGGGGGCGTTACAGTTTTGGTATCAGAGCAATAGTTATATTTTTAGGAAACGTGAGAGCCTAGGAATATGACACGATGTGAGAATTTAGAGATTTAATAAGATGTTGAGATTTTAAGCATTAAGTGCCTTACACCCTTATATATTTATATGCATTTATAGTCGACTAGAACCTGTTGTGACCGAAACTTTTTGTACCTTTGTAGATGTCTATTTCTGGATCTGTTGCCTTTCGTCCTATTCGGGATAGATCTCCTACACCTTATCCGCACAGATCCCTAGTTCCCAGTTGATTTAAGATAGGGTGCCTAAGTTTCCATTATTGTTAAGATTGGATGTTACCCTGCAGAGAGTTTCCACATTTTGTAGATGTTGTCAATATCTTTACCGGTCAGAGTTGGACTAACATGAGGTGCGTGCACCAGAGATGGACTTAAAGAGGGATGCAACTATGTGTTCCAAGTTTGAGGCTAAATTCTTAAACGATTTCGTGATCGACATTATTTTTCTAGAGATATAACTTATAGAGGTTGAAATAGTTCTCTGTGTTGATGTGTTTTTCGTACATTCCCTTTTAGAGATTTTCTTCCCTAACGAGTTACCAAGGTCTGCAAGTGTCGCTTTTATTCGAGAATCAATAGTTGTTCCTACGAGCTTACTTTGAGCTAGGAAATTGTTTTTTTTAAAAATAACTTCCTTACCAATGATTATCGATAAATCTTACCATTCGAATTTACTCATACAATTTCTACCATATTTGAAAAAGGACCTATGTTGTTTAGAGGTTAAGTTACCCATCATCATGTACTTTCATAAATACAAATCCATTTAATACCCATTCCTATATTTGATACCCTTTGAGATATTGAGATGAACAACCCTATATATAGGGGAAGACTATCAGTCTCTGTGATTGAAGTCTGGTGGGACGCCACCGTCTGTACTGTTGTTTGTCATTAGAGTACTAAAGGCTGGCCACCTTGTGTACTATGACGGTTGTCCTAATGACACATGCAACAAAACAGATGTTCAATGATCATCATGATCTCTCAGTTAATCCATTATTAAGATTATCACTATCAAGAATTGAGTATTCACATGTTGTTGTTACCATTAATTCCTTTATGAGTTATCTCTATTCAATGTTCTTATGGATCCTAAAATAATTGGTGTCTAAGAATTTCAAAGAGGTATACTGAAATTTGAATGTGATGAAACGTTACTCCCAGAAAAGAGAATTTCAGCAATTCGAGTTTGAGTACCAAATTTATAATTATGAATAGACTATTACGCTAATTATTCGCTAGTCAGATCTTCGAAAGTCTACGTAGTGTCCCATGGTTATATGTTAAAGTGCTAAGAATTTGGTTTGAATGCGGAACAATCCTTTAAAAGTGAGAAGCGAGTTGATACTGAGTATACATTGATGATATATTACTTGTTGATGAAAGAGTGATAGTTTTTCATATAGGAAAAGAAATGAGAACATGGTTGAGAGAAATGTAGAATATTTTCTTTGCATAGTGTTGAATAAGCTAGGACTATCTCTGTTAATATGTTATGGTAAATAAAAATTATTGGTGGAAGGCAAAAGAGAACTATTGAAGGCACGATGGTAATATCTTAAGTTAGAATTATTCAGTTGATACTTAGCTAAGTATGTCCCGAGAATTTAGACAACCTTCGAAGGAGAATCCAGTGCCTTGATTTACAGCACCTCCTAATAACAAGCCGACAGCGCAAACTTTTAGCATGACTGTAAGGAATACCATTGATGATAGCGATGTGATAACAGGGACGCTTCTAGTAAACTCTGAGGATGCGTGTGTTCTAGTTGATTCTGGAGCTACAAAATCTTTTATTTCTGAAGACTTCATGAATAATTTAAATTTTTAGTCTGTGCTCTTAGAGGGAATTCTTAATATAGAAATGAATAATCAGGAAGTTATACCAGTGAACCGATTGTGTCTGAATGGCTATATAGAGACATAGGCAGCGTTTTGATGTAGACTTCATTCCTTTTAAGTTAGGGGAATTTGACGTAATCCTAAGGATGGATTGGTTATCACGTTATAATGTTCAAATAAATTGTCATTGGAAGAGAGTTATCTTAAGTGGACCTAATGGTATAAGAATTCTGTTTTACGGATGGAAACCGACTAAGGATTTTGTTGTCAATAATTCGAGTTAAAAGATTATTTTGGCAAGGATGTCAGGCCTATCTGGCTCATGGGATAGATACCGAGAAATAGACCCCTACGATCGGAGAAGTCCCTATAGTTAATCAATTCGAAGATGTTTTTCCTGAAGAGTTACCTGGATTGCCGCCCGACAGAGAAATAGAATTCAATATAGATCTTGCCCCGGGAACTGCACCAATTTCCAAAGCACCATACCGAATGGCTCCAGTTGAGATGAAGGAGTTGGCTACCCAACTGCAAGAATTACTTGACAAAGGCGTAATAAGACCAAGTGTATCCCCGTGGGGAGCTCCAGTGCTGTTCGTGAAGAAGAAGGACGGATCTATGCGACTATGTATTGATTATCGTGAGTTGAACAAGATGACCATCAAGAATAAGTACCCTCTACCCCGAATCGATGATCTGTTTGACCAACTTAAGGGAGCTAGATGTTTTTCAAAGATTGATTTGAGATCCGGCTATCATCAACTAAAGATCAAGCCTAAAGATATTCCTAAGACTGCCTTTAGGACCCGATATGGACATTACGAATTCTTAGTCATGTCTTTTGGATTGACGAATGCGCCAGCTGCTTTTATGGACTTGATGAATCGTGTGTTCAAGAGGTACTTGGACAAGTTCGTGATTGTATTTATTGATCACATCCTGATATACTCGAAGTCTCCTGAGGAACATGCTGAACACCTCCGTTTAGTTCTGGAAACGCTGAGGAAGGAAAAGTTATATGCGAAATTCTCAAAGTGTGAATTCTGGCTAAAAGAAGTTCAATTTTTGGGACACATTGTAAGCGGCGAAGGGATTTCTGTAGACCCCGCAAAGATAGAAGCCTTAGCAGATTGGGAGAGACCCAAGACTCCAACCGAAGTTAGAAGTTTCCTTGGATTGGCCGGATACTATCGTAGATTCGTGAAGGATTTCTCAAAGATAGCTACGCCACTGACTCGACACACCAGAAAGAGTGAAAAGTTTGAATGGACCCCCAAATGCGAAGAAAGCTTTCAAGAATTGAAGAAGAGATTGACTACTGCCCCGGTGTTGACCTTACCCAATGAGAAAGGTGATTTCGTAATTTTCAGCGACGCTTCTCACAAGGGTTTAGGATGTGTTTTGATGCAACACGGAAAAGTAATAGCTTATGCCTCTCGACAATTGAAGGAGTATGAGTCCCGTTATCCTACTCACGATTTGGAACTTGCTGCTATTGTTTTTGCACTCAAGATTTGGAGACATTACCTTTATGGAGAGAAATGCGAGATTTACACGGATCACAAGAGTTTAAAGTATATATTCACGCAGAAGGAATTAAACATGAGACAGAGAAGATGGTTAGAATTGATCAAGGACTATGATTGCTCGATAAACTACCACCCAGGGAAGGCTAATGTTGTGGCTGATGCATTAAGTAGAAAGGAGAGATTAAACCTGTTGACAACCTCAGAAGAATTGGTCAGAGAATTTGAGAAAATGGAATTAGAAGTCAAGGTCCCAGTCCAAAACAATGAAAGAGTTTACAGCATTCAGTTTCAACCAGAGTTACTCGAGAAGATTCGACGTTGTCAAGAACAAGTAATGGAAGAAAGAAGATCAGAGTTGACCGGAGAAGAATTTCTAAGTTCAAAAGATGAAAAGGGAATTAAGCAATTTGCATCGAGGATATGGATTCCTAATGTTACAGAGTTGAAGGAAGAAATTATGAGTGAAGCGCATAACTCGAGATATTCCATTCACCCAGGGAGCACAAAAATGTATCAAGACATAAAGTTGAATTATTGGTGGCCCAACATGAAGAGGGAGATTGCAGAATGGGTAAGTAAGTGTTTGACATGTCAGAAAGTGAAGGCGGAACATCAACGACCAAGTGGACTTCTACAACCTTTAGAGATACCCGAGTGGAAATGGGAGCATATTACCATGGATTTTGTCGTAGGATTGCCCCGAATTAGAGCCAGTCACGATGCTATTTGGGTTATTGTCGACCGACTCACTAAATCTGCGCATTTCCTACCAATTAGTGATAAGTATTCCGTTGAGAGATTGGTGAACATATACCTAAAGGAGATTGTGGTTCGTCACGGAGTACCTATTTCAATTGTATCTGATAGAGATGCCCGTTTTACTTCTCAATTTTGGAAAAGTTTTCAAGAATGTCTTGGCACGAAGTTGAATCTGAGCACTGCATATCATCCACAGACCGACGGACAAAGTGAAAGGACGATTCAAACAGTTGAAGATATGTTAAGAGCCTGTGCACTTGATTTTAAAGGAAGTTGGGATGAGCATTTGCCCCTAGTCGAATTTGCTTACAACAATACTTACCATTCGAGCATAGGTATGGCACCTTATGAAGCTTTGTACGGAAGGAAGTGTAGATCACCTTTATATTGGGATGAAGTAGGAGAAAGAAAGATACTAGGACCGGAATTACTTCAACAAACTAAGCAAGCAACCGAGGTTATTCGAAAAAGGTTAGTTGCAGCTCAAGATCGACAGAGGAAGTATGCAAATCAAAAGAGGAAAGACAAAGCATTTGAAGTGGGAGATAAAGTGATGTTGAAAGTTTCACCTTGGAAAGGGGTAATGAGATTCGGAAAGAAAGGCAAGTTAAGCCCCAGATATATAGGACCTTTTGAGATTCTTAAGAAGATAGGACCACTAGCGTATCAGTTGGCCCTACCTCCAGACCTTCAGCATATCCACGATGTGTTTCATGTTTCTGCGTTAAGAGAGTACCATTCTGATTTCAGGCATGTTATAAGCTACGAACCAGTGGAAATTCGTCCCGATTTGACATACGAAGAAAATCCAGTGGAGATCCTAGATTACAAAGTGCAAGAGTTAAGAACTAAGAAAGTAAATTTAGTGAAAGTACTTTGGAGAAACCACCAAGTTGAGGAAGCCACGTGGGAATTAGAAAACGAAATGCGAAATAAATATCCTGATTTGTTTAGTACGTAATTTTGATTCTGAGGACGGAATCCTGTAAGGGGGGAAGACTGTAATAACCACAAATTTTAGAATAATTTTTCATACTCGATATTTAAATTTTATTTAAGAGTGATGCACTAGTATATTTTAATTAGCGCGTTTTCGTAAAATTTTTAAATTTTATATATTCATATGTGATGTGAATAAATATTATATTATATCTATTTAATTATATTTATTTTGTATTCATTAAAATTAGGAAATTTAGGAAAATAGGATTTTAGTTTTTGGGTCGAATTTATTTTGGGAAGTGAAATTAGAGTCTCGTTTTAATTAGCCAACACGGGAGAAAACGAGATTATTATTGATCAGATAGTGGAGAAAGCAATTAATTTGTACTAAGCATGCTTCAATCATTTTGTCTCCATCTTTGTTCTTTTAAATCCACTAAACAGAGCATGATTACGTTTTTTTATGGAGCACACCATTACTTTTATCAGACAATCCAGGAAACACGCCATATTTTCAGCCCATTTTCCGGAGTCAAAAAGAAACGGCTCGTCCTTATTTACAAAACAGCTACACGACTCATTTTTATAGAAACAGAAACACATTGTTATCTCTCTTTTAAAAACAAATACATATGGTATCATTTTTCTAACAAAAACAACACCACCCCATTTTCTTTCTTTCCTGCAAGACTCATCTACTTCTCTTTCATTTTAACCAAGAATTCGACCATATACACTAATATATAGGGTATGATTTTTTTCAGTTTTTAAAATCCTTTGAAACCCATGTTTTGGTGAAGTATTTTGTTATGTAAATGTTTGATTTTCGTAATTGTTAAATCAGGAACAATCCCTCTCCCCCCTTATTTCACCACAACAACAACTCTAACATAATTCCTCCCCTCAATTATAAACAATTACGAAAAGGCGAGCAGGAGAGGGGGAGGAGGAGTGCGAAGGGGGAGGAAGTGAGATCGATGGTGGGAGAGAGGAAGAGAACGACGGCGAGAGGGAGATAGGGAGACACAGAGGGAGAGTTCGAGACAGAGAGGCGGAGAGAATCGAAGACAGATCGAGGGAGGGCGATGGAGAGAGATTGGGTTGAGAGAGATGAAGACCGAGAGAGGTTGAGATTGAGAGAGATTGAGGTCGAGAGATAAGGAGAGATGCGAGAGAGAGAAGCAGGGAGAGATAGCAGAGAGACGAGAGAGAGAGGGAGAGAAAAGAGAGAGATAGCGAGAGAGAGAGAGAGAGAGAGAGAGAGAGAGACGGGATGGAGAGATATTTCCGGGGAGGCGCGTGGTGGTGGGAGTGCAGGTGGGACCCATGCCACGGTTGTAGTAAAACAATATTAAAATATTAACGTACTGATAAAATGGTGCAGTTCGATTAAGTTAACGAACGGATGTTGTAATCGGGAAATAAATAAATAAAAGAGGTTCAACTGGGTTTCGTTAAAATTGGAGTATTATAAAAAAAAATTGAGAGAATTAAATAGTTTAATTAATTGATTAATTAAACAGAAATATTTTGAGATTATTAATGAGACGTAATTTAGGGATTTAACACTTCGTTGATAAAAAGATGGAATAATGGTGAGTAAATAGAATTAAAAAGCCGTATTATTTTAGAAGGTTTATAATTGTGTTTCCGGTTTATTTTTTTTAATTGACCGGATAGAGTCAGATTATTTTAGAGATTAAAATCGGAATAATATTAAATTATTTACCAGATTAAAAATGAAAGAGAAATTAGTTAGTGAGATTAATATTAATTATAGATTTAAATTGAATAAAAATTAATTGTTAAATTATTTTATTTTGAGAATAAATAGAGGTTAATGTTATTAAATTATTGAATTTTATAGAGAATTCATTAGAGCCTTTAAATGAGAATTTTAATACAATTAAATAAAGTGAGATTTACGGATATTAAAAATAGTATATAATTTCTAGATTTGATTCTGGAGTTCGAAGAGAGATTTATTTATCCGGTAATTATTTTCCGTCATTTATGGTAGAGATTTTCGAGAGATATTATATTATTATTAATATTCTTTATATTTAAATATTATATTAGTGGATCAGGAATATATTATTTTGACGAATCGCTCACGTATTTCTGGTTGCCATTTTTAGAGAATTTTTCCCGAGCTGTAGACCGAAGCCAAGTTCACGGGTAGAGTATAATTTTTTATCTGCAATTATTTGCACTTCGAGATCGAGGCAAGTTCATTCCTACCCTAACTTTTGGAAACTGTGAATTTCTTTTCGTATTATTTAATTCCTTAATTATTTTCGAGATATTATATGTTGAGATTTATCTGTTGCTTCGCATGATGTAATAATTTCTTTTGAGCATTATTTCTCGTTAAATATTATTATGCTGTTAATTTAGTTTATTGAGAATTATAATCCCTATAAGCGTAGAAATAATTTAGTTGCCATCGGGTCGATCTCATTAATTCGAGACGACTATTATTTTGATTCAGTGAAACTAATCTCATTCGTCTGAGATAGTTAAATTTATTCTTTTCGATTGAATTTATTGTACAAATTCAATCGTTACTTATTGATTATCTTTTAGTTAGTTCCTCGTTTGAACTAACCTATAGGAGTTTAAAAATTATAATTGTTAGAGATTTTTATTCGTCGATCAAGTGAAAATTATTCTATTTAAACGTTCATCAATGTTGAGTATTATAAATATTGAGAAGTACTATTTGTTCAGTACGACTCCCAATTACTTCATTCTAAGACTATTCTTATAATTTCGAGATAGTTGAGTTTATTGTCAAGGTTTGACATTTTGTTCGTGTCAACCGATAAAGTATTATTATTGAGAATTTACATCAGTCCATTGTTCGGATTGGTGGTAAAATCGAGTCAGACTGGCAGTCCGCCAGATTTGTATATATATTTTCTGGAAGAAGTATCTCAAGTTATCTGTACCCCAACTATTCGGGAATTCTGTATTCTACTGGTCAATTTTGGGCAAGAGGCCCATTATAGAGAAAGAGAGACTCGTGTACCATTTTACGGACCCGAGAATAATTAGGCACCTTGTTGCCTTGGTTGAATTGATAACCATTATGATGCTAGCATTCATACATATATATATATATTATTGTTGATATCGTATTGTAGCCGTGATCGGGCGAAGTGCGGTGTCATTGGAGGCCGATATTCTTGGTTGGTTAGTTGATCGCCCCACCGAGATACGGAGAGGTGGAAGACCAGTTCATTCTTAACTCATGAGTTATCAGAGTTATATCAAATGAGTTATCGAGTATTCTGTTTCGAGATGAGTAATGAGTCTTTTGAGTATTCTGTTTTGAGATGAGTTTTGAGCCTTTCGAGTATGATATTTTCAAGATGAATTTGAGCCAAATCATATTGTGATATTCAATATTAAAATTTTGAGTATTTATTTCGGTAAACCTTATTATATTTATATACCGAGCGAGAAGAGAACTTGCTGAGCACTATAGTTGCTCATTCTTGCTTTACAACATTTTGTTCAGCTGTCAAGACGGAAAGAGGCGAGACGTCCAGCCAGGGCTATAAAGGCAAGGGGAAAGCGCAAGGCTATGGCGACAATAATTAGAAGATCCAGATGGAATCTTTATATTTCTACTGTTGTGAACTTTTGTAACATATTATTTCGAGATGTATCAAGTTGGTTTGTACTATGTTGTGAAGACGATCTTGGACCTGCGGAGTGGGACATTTATGCTCCGTTGTAATAAAATTTGGTATTCTTATTGCGTTATCATATTGAGACAATGTGACGACCCGGGTCCCCTGTCAGGGTGGATTTGGGGGCGTTACAGTTTTGGTATCAGAACAATTGTTATATTTTTAGGAAACGTGAGAGCCTAGGAATATGACACGATGTGAGAATTTAGAGATTTAATAAGATGTTGAGATTTTAAGCACTAAGTGCCTTACACCCTTATATATTTATATGCATTTATAGTCGACTAGAACCTGTTGTGACCGAAACTTTTTGTACCTTTGTAGATGTCTATTTCTGGATCTGTTGCCTTTCGTCCTATTCGGGACAGATCTCCTACACCTTATCCGCACAGATCCCTAGTTCCCAGTTGATTTAAGATAGGGTGCCTAAGTTTCCATTATTGTTAAGATTGGATGTTACCCTGCAGAGAGTTTCCACATTTTGTAGATGTTGTCAATATCTTTACCGGTCAGAGTTGGACTAACATGAGGTGCGTGCACCAGAGATGGACTTAAAGAGGGATGCAACTATGTGTTCCAAGTTTGAGGCTAAATTCTTAAACGATTTCGTGATCGACATTATTTTTTCTAGAGATATAACTTATAGAGGTTGAAATAGTTCTCTGTGTTGATGTGTTTTTCGTACATTCCCTTTTAGAGATTTTCTTCCCTAACGAGTTACCAAGGTCTACAAGTGTCGCTTTTATTCGAGAATCAATAGTTGTTCCTACGAGCTTACTTTGAGCTAGGAAATTGTTTTTTTTAAAAATAACTTCCTTACCAATGATTATCGATAAATCTTACCATTCGAATTTACTCATACAATTTCTACCATATTTGAAAAAGGACCTATGTTGTTTAGAGGTTAAGTTACCCATCATCATGTACTTTCATAAATACAAATCCATTTAATACCCATTCCTATATTTGATACCCTTTGAGATATTGAGATGAACAACCCTATATATAGGGGAAGACTATCAGTCTTTGTGATTGAAGTCTGGTGGGACGCCACCGTCTGTACTGTTGTTTGTCATTAGAGTACTAAAGGCTGGCCACCTTGTGTACTATGACGGTTGTCCTAATGACACATGCAACAAAACAGATGTTCAATGATCATCATGATCTCTCAGTTAATCCATTATTAAGATTATCACTATCAAGAATTGAGTATTCACATGTTGTTGTTACCATTAATTCCTTTATGAGTTATCTCTATTCAATGTTCTTATGGATCCTAAAATAATCGGTGTCTAAGAATTTCAAAGAGGTATACTGAAATTTGAATGTGATGAAACGTTACTCCCAGAAAAGAGAATTTCAGCAATTCGAGTTTGAGTACCAAATTTATAATTATGAATAGACTATTACGCTAATTATTCGCTAGTCAGATCTTCGAAAGTCTACGTAGTGTCCCATGGTTATATGTTAAAGTGCTAAGAATTTGGTTTGAATGCGGAACAATCCTTTAAAAGTGAGAAGCGAGTTGATACTGAGTATACATTGATGATATATTACTTGTTGATGAAAGAGTGATAGTTTTTCATATAGGAAAAGAAATGAGAACATGGTTGAGAGAAATGTAGAATATTTTCTTTGCATAGTGTTGAATAAGCTAGGACTATCTCTGTTAATATGTTATGGTAAATAAAAATTATTGGTGGAAGGCAAAAGAGAACTATTGAAGGCACGATGGTAATATCTTAAGTTAGAATTATTCAGTTGATACTTAGCTAAGTATGTCCCGAGAATTTAGACAACCTTCGAAGGAGAATCCAGTGCCTTGATTTACAGCACCTCCTAATAACAAGCCGACAGCGCAAACTTTTAGCATGACTGTAAGGAATACCATTGATGATAGCGATGTGATAACAGGGACGCTTCTAGTAAACTCTGAGGATGCGTGTGTTCTAGTTGATTCTGGAGCTACAAAATCTTTTATTTCTGAAGACTTCATGAATAATTTAAATTTTTAGTCTGTGCTCTTAGAGGGAATTCTTAATATAGAAATGAATAATCAGGAAGTTATACCAGTGAACCGATTGTGTCTGAATGGCTATATAGAGATACATAGGCAGCGTTTTGATGTAGACTTCATTCCTTTTAAGTTAAGGGAATTTGACGTAATCCTAAGGATGGATTGGTTATCACGTTATAATGTTCAAATAAATTGTCATTGGAAGAGAGTTATCTTAAGTGGACCTAATGGTATAAGAATTCTGTTTTACGGATGGAAACCGACTAAGGATTTTGTTGTCAATAATTCGAGTTAAAAGATTATTTTGGCAAGGATGTCAGGCCTATCTGGCTCATGGGATAGATACCGAGAAATAGACCCCTACGATCGGAGAAGTCCCTATAGTTAATCAATTCGAAGATGTTTTTCCTGAAGAGTTACCTGGATTGCCGCCCGACAGAGAAATAGAATTCAATATAGATCTTGCCCCGGGAACTGCACCAATTTCCAAAGCACCATACCGAATGGCTCCAGTTGAGATGAAGGAGTTGGCTACCCAACTGCAAGAATTACTTGACAAAGGCGTAATAAGACCAAGTGTATCCCCGTGGGGAGCTCCAGTGCTGTTCGTGGAGAAGAAGGACGGATCTATGCGACTATGTATTGATTATCGTGAGTTGAACAAGATGACCATAAAGAATAAGTACCCTCTACCCCGAATCGATGATCTGTTTGACCAACTTAAGGGAGCTAGATGTTTTTCAAAGATTGATTTGAGATCCGGCTATCATCAACTAAAGATCAAGCCTAAAGATATTCCTAAGACTGCCTTTAGGACCCGATATTGACATTACGAATTCTTAGTCATGTCTTTTGGATTGACGAATGCGCCAGCTGCTTTTATGGACTTGATGAATCGTGTGTTCAAGAGGTACTTGGACAAGTTCGTGATTGTATTTATTGATCACATCCTGATATACTCGAAGTCTCCTGAGGAACATGCTGAACACCTCCGTTTAGTTCTGGAAACGCTGAGGAAGGAAAAGTTATATGCGAAATTCTCAAAGTGTGAATTCTGGCTAAAAGAAGTTCAATTTTTGGGACACATTGTAAGCGGCGAAGGGATTTCTGTAGACCCCGCAAAGATAGAAGCCGTAGCAGATTGGGAGAGACCCAAGACTCCAACCGAAGTTAGAAGTTTCCTTGGATTGGCCGGATACTATCATAGATTCGTGAAGGATTTCTCAAAGATAGCTACGCCACTGACTCGACTCACCAGAAAGAGTGAAAAGTTCGAATGGACCCCCAAATGCGAAGAAAGCTTTCAAGAATTGAAGAAGAGATTGACTACTGCCCCGGTGTTGACCTTACCCGATGAGAAAGGCGATTTCGTAATTTTCAGCGACGCTTCTCACAAGGGTTTAGGATGTGTTTTGATGCAACACGGAAAAGTAATAGCTTATGCCTCTCGACAATTGAAGGAGTATGAGTCCCGTTATCCTACTCACGATTTGGAACTTGCTGCTATTGTTTTTGCACTCAAGATTTGGAGACATTACCTTTATGGAGAGAAATGCGAGATTTACACGGATCACAAGAGTTTAAAGTATATATTCACGCAGAAGGAATTAAACATGAGACAGAGAAGATGGTTAGAATTGATCAAGGACTATGATTGCTCGATAAACTACCACCCAGGGAAGGCTAATGTTGTGGCTGATGCATTAAGTAGAAAGGAGAGACTAAACCTGTTGACAACCTCAGAAGAATTGGTCAGAGAATTTGAGAAAATGGAATTAGAAGTCAAGGTCCCAGTCCAAAACAATGAAAGAGTTTACAGCATTCAGTTTCAACCAGAGTTACTCGAGAAGATTCGACGTTGTCAAGAACAAGTAATGGAAGAAAGAAGATCAGAGTTGACCGGAGAAGAATTTCTAAGTTCAAAAGATGAAAAGGGAATTAAGCGATTTGCATCGAGAATATGGATTCCTAATGTTACAGAGTTGAAGGAAGAAATTATGAGTGAAGCGCATAACTCGAGATATTCCATTCACCCAGGGAGCACAAAAATGTATCAAGACATAAAGTTGAATTATTGGTGGCCCAACATGAAGAGGGAGATTGCAGAATGGGTAAGTAAGTGTTTGACATGTCAGAAAGTGAAGGCGGAACATCAACGACCAAGTGGACTTCTACAACCTTTAGAGATACCCGAGTGGAAATGGGAGCATATTACCATGGATTTTGTCGTAGGATTGCCCCGAACTAGAGCCAGTCACGATGCTATTTGGGTTATTGTCGACCGACTCACTAAATCTGCGCATTTCCTACCAATTAGTGATAAGTATTCCGTTGAGAGATTGGTGAACATATACCTAAAGGAGATTGTGGTTCGTCACGGAGTACCTATTTCAATTGTATCTGATAGAGATGCCCGTTTTACTTCTCAATTTTGGAAAAGTTTTCAAGATTGTCTTGGCACGAAGTTGAATCTGAGCACTGCATATCATCCACAGACCGACGGACAAAGTGAAAGGACGATTCAAACAGTTGAAGATATGTTAAGAGCCTGTGCACTTGATTTTAAAGGAAGTTGGGATGAGCATTTGCCCCTAGTCGAATTTGCTTACAACAATACTTACCATTCGAGCATAGGTATGGCACCTTATGAAGCTTTGTACGGAAGGAAGTGTAGATCACCTTTATATTGGGATGAAGTAGGAGAAAGAAAGATACTAGGACCGGAATTACTTCAACAAACTAAGCAAGCAACCGAGGTTATTCGAAAAAGGTTAGTTGCAGCTCAAGATCGACAGAGGAAGTATGCAAATCAAAAGAGGAAAGACAAAGCATTTGAAGTGGGAGATAAAGTGATGTTGAAAGTTTCACCTTGGAAAGGGGTAATGAGATTCGGAAAGAAAGGCAAGTTAAGCCCCAGATATATAGGACCATTTGAGATTCTTAAGAAGATAGGACCACTAGCGTATCAGTTGGCCCTACCTCCAGACCTTCAGCATATCCACGATGTGTTTCATGTTTCTGCGTTAAGAGAGTACCATTCTGATTTCAGGCTTGTTATAAGCTACGAACCAGTGGAAATTCGTCCCGATTTGACATACGAAGAAAATCCAGTGGAGATCCTAGATTACAAAGTGCAAGAGTTAAGAACTAAGAAAGTAAATTTAGTGAAAGTACTTTGGAGAAACCACCAAGTTGAGGAAGCCACGTGGGAATTAGAAAACGAAATTCGAAATAAATATCCTGATTTGTTTAGTACGTAATTTTGATTCCGAGGACGGAATCCTGTAAGGGGGGAAGACTGTAATAACCGCAAATTTTAGAATAATTTTTCATACTCGATATTTAAATTTTATTTAAGAGTGATGCACTAGTATATTTTAATTAGCGCATTTTCGTAAAATTTTTAAATTTTATATATTCATATGTGATGTGAATAAATATTATATTATATCTATTTAATTATATTTATTTTGTATTCATTAAAATTAGGAAATTTAGGAAAATAGGATTTTAGTTTTTGGGTCGAATTTATTTTGGGAAGTGAAATTAGAGTCTCGTTTTAATTAGCCAACACGGGAGAAAACGAGATTATTATTGATCAGATAGTGGAGAAAGCAATTAATTTGTACTAAGCATGCTTCAATCATTTTGTCTCCATCTTTGTTCTTTTAAATCCACTAAACAGAGCATGATTACGTTTTTTTATGGAGCACACCATTACTTTTATCAGACAATCCAGGAAACACGCCATATTTTCAGCCCATTTTCCGGAGTCAAAAAGAAACGGCTCGTCTTTATTTACAAAACAGCTACACGACTCATTTTCACAGAAACAGAAACACATTGTTATCTCTCTTTTAAAAACAAACACATATGGTATCATTTTTCTAACAAAAACAACACCACCCCATTTTCTTTCTTTCCTGCAAGACTCATCTACTTCTCTTTCATTTTAACCAAGAATTCGACCATATACACTAATATATAGGGTATGATTTTTTTCAGTTTTTAAAATCCTTTGAAACCCATGTTTTGGTGAAGTATTTTGTTATGTAAATGTTTTATTTTCGTAATTGTTAAATCAGGAACAATCCCTCTCCCCCCTTATTTCACCAGCAACAACAACTCTAACATAATTCCTCCCCTCAATTATAAACAATTACAAAAAGGCGAGCAGGAGAGGGGGATGAGGAGTGCGAAGGGGGAGGAAGTGAGATCGATGGTGGGAGAGAGGAAGAGAACGACGGCGAGAGGGAGATAGGGAGACACAGAGGGAGAGTTCGAGACAGAGAGGCGGAGAGAATCGAAGACAGATCGAGGGAGGGCGATGGAGAGAGATTGGGTTGAGAGAGATGAAGACCGAGAGAGGTTGAGATTGAGAGAGATTGAGGTCGAGAGATAAGGAGAGATGCGAGAGAGAGAAGCAGGGAGAGAGAGGGAGAGATAGCAGAGAGACGAGAGAGAGAGA
Source organism: Saposhnikovia divaricata (assembly GCA_036435485.1). Lineage (NCBI taxonomy): Eukaryota > Viridiplantae > Streptophyta > Magnoliopsida > Apiales > Apiaceae > Saposhnikovia > Saposhnikovia divaricata. Next base: position 57,237,043 of record CM071595.1, on the reverse strand, counting down.
GGGAGAGAAAAGAGAGAGATAGCGAGAGAGAGAGAGAGAGAGAGACGGGATGGAGAGAGATTTCCGGGGAGGCGCGTGGTGGTGGGAGTGCAGGTGGGACCCACGCCACGGTTGTAGTAAAACAATATTAAAATATTAACGTACTGATAAAATGGTGCAGTTCGATTAAGTTAACGAACGGATGTTGTAATCGGGAAATAAATAAATAAAAGAGGTTCAACTGGGTTTCGTTAAAATTGGAGTATTATAAAAAAAATTGAGAGAATTAAATAGTTTAATTAATTGATTAATTAAACAGAAATATTTTGAGATTATTAATGAGACGTAATTTAGAGATTTAACACTTCGTTGATAAAAAGATGGAATAATGGTGAGTAAATAGAATTTAAAAGCCGTATTATTTTAGAAGGTTTATAATTGTGTTTCCGGTTTATTTTTTTTAATTGACCGGATAGAGTCAGATTATTTTAGAGATTAAAATCGGAATAATATTAAATTATTTACGAGATTAAAAATGAAAGAGAAATTAGTTAGTGAGATTAATATTAATTATAGATTTAAATTGAATAAAAATTAATTGTTAAATTATTTTATTTTGAGAATAAATAGAGGTTAATGTTATTAAATTATTGAATTTTATAGAGAATTCATTAGAGCCTTTAAATGAGAATTTTATTACAATTAAATAAAGTGAGATTTACGGATATTAAAAATAGTATATAATTTCTAGATTTGATTCTGGAGTTCGAAGAGAGATTTATTTATCCGGGAATTATTTTCCGTCATTTATGGTAGAGATTTTCAAGAGATATTATATTATTATTAATATTCTTTATATTTAAATATTATATTAGTGGATCAGGAATATATTATTTTGACGAATCGCTCACGTATTTCTGGTTGCCATTTTTAGAGAATTTTTCCCGAGCTGTAGACCGAAGCCAAGTTCACGGGTAGAGTATAATTTTTTATCTGCAATTATTTGCACTTCGAGATCGAGGCAAGTTCATTCCTACCCTAACTTTTGGAAATTGTGAATTTCTTTTCGTATTATTTAATTCCTTAATTATTTTCGAGATATTATATGTTGAGATTTATCTGTTGCTTCGTATGATGTAATAATTTCTTTTGAGCATTATTTCTCGTTAAATATTATTATGCTGTTAATTTAGTTTATTGAGAATTATAATCCCTATAAGCGTAGAAATAATTTAGTTGCCATCGGGTCGATCTCATTAATTCGAGACGACTATTATTTTGATTCAGTGAAACTAATCTCATTCGTCTGAGATAGTTAAATTTATTCTTTTCGATTGAATTTATTGTACAAATTCAATCGTTACTTATTGATTATCTTTTAGTTAGTTCCTCGTTTGAACTAACCTATAGGAGTTTAAAAATTATAATTGTTAGAGATTTTTATTCGTCGATCAAGTGAAAATTATTCTATTTAAACGTTCATCAATGTTGAGTATTATAAATATTGAGAAGTACTATTTGTTCAGTACGACTCCCAATTACTTCATTCTAAGACTATTCTTATAATTTCGAGATAGTTGAGTTTATTGTCAAGGTTTGACATTTTGTTCGTGTCAACCGATAAAGTATTATTATTGAGAATTTACATCAGTCCATTGTTCGGATTGGTGGTAAAATCGAGTCAGACTGGCAGTCCGCCAGATTTGTATATATATTTTCTGGAAGAAGTATCTCAAGTTATCTGTACCCCAACTATTCGGGAATTCTGTATTCTACTGGTCAATTTTGGGCAAGAGGCCCATTATAGAGAAAGAGAGACTCGTGTACCATTTTACGGACCCGAGAATAATTAGGCACCTTGTTGCCTTGGTTGAATTGATAACCATTATGATGCTAGCATTCATACATATATATATTATTGTTGATATCGTATTGTAGCCGTGATCGGGCGAAGTGCGGTGTCATTGGAGGCCGATATTCTTGGTTGGTTAGTTGATCGCCCCACCGAGATACGGAGAGGTGGAAGACCAGTTCATTCTTAAATCATGAGTTATCAGAGTTATATCAAATGAGTTATCGAGTATTCTGTTTCGAGATGAGTAATGAGTCTTTTGAGTATTCTGTTTTGAGATGAGTTTTGAGCCTTTCGAGTATGATATTTTCAAGATGAATTTGAGCCAAATCATATTGTGATATTCAATATTAAAATTTTGAGTATTTATTTCGGTAAACCTTATTATATTTATATACCGAGCGAGAAGAGAACTTGCTGAGCACTATAGTTGCTCATTCTTACTTTACAACATTTTGTTCAGCTGTCAAGACGGAAAGAGGCGAGACGTCCAGCCAGGGCTATAAAGGCAAGGGGAAAGCGCAAGGCTATGGCGACAATAATTAGAAGATCCAGATGGAATCTTTATATTTCTACTGTTGTGAACTTTTGTAACATATTATTTCGAGATGTATCAAGTTGGTTTGTACTATGTTGTGAAGACGATCTTGGACCTGCGGAGTGGGACATTTATGCACTGTTGTAATAAAATTTGGTATTCTTATTGCGTTATCATATTGAGACAATGTGACGACCCGGGTCCCCTGTCAGGGTGGATTTGGGGGCGTTACAGTTTTGGTATCAGAACAATAGTTATATTTTTAGGAAACGTGAGAGCCTAGGAATATGACACGATGTGAGAATTTAGAGATTTAATAAGATGTTGAGATTTTAAGCACTAAGTGCCTTACACCCTTATATATTTATATGCATTTATAGTCGACTAGAACCTGTTGTGACCGAAACTTTTTGTACCTTTGTAGATGTCTATTTCTGGATCTGTTGCCTTTCGTCCTATTCGGGACAGATCTCCTACACCTTATCCGCACAGATCCCTAGTTCCCAGTTGATTTAAGATAGGGTACCTAAGTTTCCATTATTGTTAAGATTGGATGTTACCCTGCAGAGAGTTTCCACATTTTGTAGATGTTGTCAATATCTTTACCGGTCAGAGTTGGACTAACATGAGGTGCGTGCACCAGAGATGGACTTAAAGAGGGATGCAACTATGTGTTCCAAGTTTGAGGCAAAATTCTTAAACGATTTCGTGATCGACATTATTTTTCTAGAGATATAACTTATAGAGGTTGAAATAGTTCTCTGTGTTGATGTGTTTTTCGTACATTCCCTTTTAGAGATTTTCTTCCCTAACGAGTTACCAAGGTCTGCAAGTGTCGCTTTTATTCGAGAATCAATAGTTGTTCCTACGAGCTTACTTTGAGCTAGGAAATTGTTTTTTTTTAAAATAACTTCCTTACCAATGATTATCGATAAATCTTACCATTCGAATTTACTCATACAATTTCTACCATATTTGAAAAAGGACCTATGTTGTTTAGAGGTTAAGTTACCCATCATCATGTACTTTCATAAATACAAATCCATTTAATACCCATTCCTATATTTGATACCCTTTGAGATATTGAGATGAACAACCCTATATATAGGGGAAGACTATCAGTCTTTGTGATTGAAGTCTGGTGGGACGCCACCGTCTGTACTGTTGTTTGTCATTAGAGTACTAAAGGCTGGCCACCTTGTGTACTATGACGGTTGTCCTAATGACACATGCAACAAAACAGATGTTCAATGATCATCATGATCTCTCAGTTAATCCATTATTAAGATTATCACTATCAAGAATTGAGTATTCACATGTTGTTGTTACCATTAATTCCTTTATGAGTTATCTCTATTCAATGTTCTTATGGATCCTAAAATAATCGGTGTCTAAGAATTTCAAAGAGGTATACTGAAATTTGAATGTGATGAAACGTTACTCCCAGAAAAGAGAATTTCAGCAATTCGAGTTTGAGTACCAAATTTATAATTATGAATAGACTATTACGCTAATTATTCGCTAGTCAGATCTTCGAAAGTCTACGTAGTGTCCCATGGTTATATGTTAAAGTGCTAAGAATTTGGTTTGAATGCGGAACAATCCTTTAAAAGTGAGAAGCGAGTTGATACTGAGTATACATTGATGATATATTACTTGTTGATGAAATAGTGATAGTTTTTCATATAGGAAAAGAAATGAGAACATGGTTGAGAGAAATGTAGAATATTTTCTTTGCATAGTGTTGAATAAGCTAGGACTATCTCTGTTAATATGTTATGGTAAATAAAAATTATTGGTGGAAGGCAAAAGAGAACTATTGAAGGCACGATGGTAATATCTTAAGTTAGAATTATTCAGTTGATACTTAGCTAAGTATGTCCCGAGAATTTAGACAACCTTCGAAGGAGAATCCAGTGCCTTGATTTACAGCACCTCCTAATAACAAGCCGACAGCGCAAACTTTTAGCATGACTGTAAGGAATACCATTGATGATAGCGATGTGATAACAGGGACGCTTCTAGTAAACTCTGAGGATGCGTGTGTTCTAGTTGATTCTGGAGCTACAAAATCTTTTATTTCTGAAGACTTCATGAATAATTTAAATTTTTAGTCTGTGCTCTTAGAGGGAATTCTTAATATAGAAATGAATAATCAGGAAGTTATACCAGTGAACCGATTGTGTCTGAATGGCTATATAGAGATACATAGGCAGCGTTTTGATGTAGACTTCATTCCTTTTAAGTTAGGGGAATTTGACGTAATCCTAAGGATGGATTGGTTATCACGTTATAATGTTCAAATAAATTGTCATTGGAAGAGAGTTATCTTAAGTGGACCTAATGGTATAAGAATTCTGTTTTACGGATGGAAACCGACTAAGGATTTTGTTGTCAATAATTCGAGTTAAAAGATTATTTTGGCAAGGATGTCAGGCCTATCTGGCTCATGGGATAGATACCGAGAAATAGACCCCTACGATCGGAGAAGTCCCTATAGTTAATCAATTCGAAGATGTTTTTCCTGAAGAGTTACCTGGATTGCCGCCCGACAGAGAAATAGAATTCAATATAGATCTTGCCCCGGGAACTGCACCAATTTCCAAAGCACCATACCGAATGGCTCCAGTTGAGATGAAGGAGTTGGCTACCCAACTGCAAGAATTACTTGACAAAGGCGTAATAAGACCAAGTGTATCCCCGTGGGGAGCTCCAGTGCTGTTCGTGAAGAAGAAGGACAGATCTATGCGACTATGTATTGATTATCGTGAGTTGAACAAGATGACCATCAAGAATAAGTACCCTCTACCCCGAATCGATGATCTGTTTGACCAACTTAAGGGAGCTAGATGTTTTTCAAAGATTGATTTGAGATCCGGCTATCATCAACTAAAGATCAAGCCTAAAGATATTCCTAAGACTGCCTTTAGGACCCGATATGGACATTACGAATTCTTAGTCATGTCTTTTGGATTGACGAATGCGCCAGCTGCTTTTATGGACTTGATGAATCGTGTGTTCAAGAGGTACTTGGACAAGTTCGTGATTGTATTTATTGATCACATCCTGATATACTCGAAGTCTCCTGAGGAACATGCTGAACACCTCCGTTTAGTTCTAGAAACGCTGAGGAAGGAAAAGTTATATGCGAAATTCTTAAAGTGTGAATTCTGGCTAAAAGAAGTTCAATTTTTGGGACACATTGTAAGCGGCGAAGGGATTTCTGTAGACCCCGCAAAGATAGAAGCCGTAGCAGATTGGGAGAGACCCAAGACTCCAACCGAAGTTAGAAGTTTCCTTGGATTGGCCGGATACTATCGTAGATTCGTGAAGGATTTCTCAAAGATAGCTACGCCACTGACTCGACTCACCAGAAAGAGTGAAAAGTTCGAATGGACCCCCAAATGCGAAGAAAGCTTTCAAGAATTGAAGAAGAGATTGACTACTGCCCCGGTGTTGACCTTACCCGATGAGAAAGGCGATTTCGTAATTTTCAGCGACGCTTCTCACAAGGGTTTAGGATGTGTTTTGATGCAACACGGAAAAGTAATAGCTTATGCCTCTCGACAATTGAAGGAGTATGAGTCCCGTTATCCTACTCACGATTTGGAACTTGCTGCTATTGTTTTTGCACTCAAGATTTGGAGACATTACCTTTGTGGAGAGAAATACGAGATTTACACGGATCACAAGAGTTTAAAGTATATATTCACGCAGAAGGAATTAAACATGAGACAGAGAAGATGGTTAGAATTGATCAAGGACTATGATTGCTCGATAAACTACCACCCAGGGAAGGCTAATGTTGTGGCTGATGCATTAAGTAGAAAGGAGAGACTAAACCTGTTGACAACCTCAGAAGAATTGGTCAGAGAATTTGAGAAAATGGAATTAGAAGTCAAGGTCCCAGTCCAAAACAATGAAAGAGTTTACAGCATTCAGTTTCAACCAGAGTTACTCGAGAAGATTCGACGTTGTCAAGAACAAGTAATGGAAGAAAGAAGATCAGAGTTGACCGGAGAAGAATTTCTAAGTTCAAAAGATGAAAAGGGAATTAAGCGATTTGCATCGAGAATATGGATTCCTAATGTTACAGAGTTGAAGGAAGAAATTATGAGTGAAGCGCATAACTCGAGATATTCCATTCACCCAGGGAGCACAAAAATGTATCAAGACATAAAGTTGAATTATTGGTGGCCCAACATGAAGAGGGAGATTGCAGAATGGGTAAGTAAGTGTTTGACATGTCAGAAAGTGAAGGCGGAACATCAACGACCAAGTGGACTTCTACAACCTTTAGAGATACCCGAGTGGAAATGGGAGCATATTACCATGGATTTTGTCGTAGGATTGCCCCGAACTAGAGCCAGTCACGATGCTATTTGGGTTATTATCGACCGACTCACTAAATCTGCGCATTTCCTACCAATTAGTGATAAGTATTCCGTTGAGAGATTGGTGAACATATACCTAAAGGAGATTGTGGTTCGTCACGGAGTACCTGTTTCAATTGTATCTGATAGAGATGCCCGTTTTACTTCTCGATTTTGGAAAAGTTTTCAAGAATGTCTTGGCACGAAGTTGAATCTGAGCACTGCATATCATCCACAGACCGACGGACAAAGTGAAAGGACGATTCAAACAGTTGAAGATATGTTAAGAGCCTGTGCACTTGATTTTAAAGGAAGTTGGGATGAGCATTTACCCCTAGTCGAATTTGCTTACAACAATAGTTACCATTCGAGCATAGGTATGGCACCTTATGAAGCTTTGTACGGAAGGAAGTGTAGATCACCTTTATATTGGGATGAAGTAGGAGAAAGAAAGATACTAGGACCGGAATTACTTCAACAAACTAAGCAAGCAACCGAGGTTATTCGAAAAAGGTTAGTTGCAGCTCAAGATCGACAGAGGAAGTATGCAAATCAAAAGAGGAAAGACAAAGCATTTGAAGTGGGAGATAAAGTGATGTTGAAAGTTTCACCTTGGAAAGGGGTAATGAGATTCGGAAAGAAAGGCAAGTTAAGCCCCAGATATATAGGACCTTTTGAGATTCTTAAGAAGATAGGACCACTAGCGTATCAGTTGGCCCTACCTCCAGACCTTCAGCATATCCACGATGTGTTTCATGTTTCTGCGTTAAGAGAGTACCATTCTGATTTCAGGCATGTTATAAGCTACGAACCAGTGGAAATTCGTCCCGATTTGACATACGAAGAAAATCCAGTGGAGATCCTAGATTACAAAGTGCAAGAGTTAAGAACTAAGAAAGTAAATTTAGTGAAAGTACTTTGGAGAAACCACCAAGTTGAGGAAGCCACGTGGGAATTAGAAAACGAAATGCGAAATAAATATCCTGATTTGTTTAGTACGTAATTTTGATTCCGAGGACGGAATCCTGTAAGGGGGGAAGACTGTAATAACCGCAAATTTTAGAATAATTTTTCATACTCGATATTTAAATTTTATTTAAGAGTGATGCACTAGTATATTTTAATTAGCGCGTTTTCGTAAAATTTTTAAATTTTATATATTCATATGTGATGTGAATAAATATTATATTATATCTATTTAATTATATTTATTTTGTATTCATTAAAATTAGGAAATTTAGGAAAATAGGATTTTAGTTTTTGGGTCGAATTTATTTTGGAAAGTGAAATTAGAGTCTCGTTTTAATTAGCCAATACGGGAGAAAACGAGATTATTATTGATCAGATAGTGGAGAAAGCAATTAATTTGTACTAAGCATGCTTCAATCATTTTGTCTCCATCTTTGTTCTTTTAAATCCACTAAACAGAGCATGATTACGTTCTTTTATGGAGCACACCATTACTTTTATCAGACAATCCAGGAAACACGCCATATTTTCAGCCCATTTTCCGGAGTAAAAAAGAAACGGCTCGTCCTTATTTACAAAACAGCTACACGACTCATTTTCACAGAAACAGAAACACATTGTTATCTCTCTTTTAAAAACAAACACATATGGTATCATTTTTCTAACAAAAACAACACCAACCCATTTTCTTTCTTTCCTGCAAGACTCATCTACTTCTCTTTCATTTTAACCAAGAATTCGACCATATACACTAATATATAGGGTATGATTTTTTTCAGTTTTTAAAATCCTTTGAAACCCATGTTTTGGTGAAGTATTTTGTTATGTAAATGTTTTATTTTCGTAATTGTTAAATCAGGAACAATCCCTCTCCCCCCTTATTTCACCAGCAACAACAACTCTAACATAATTCCTCCCCTCAATTATAAACAATTACGAAAAGGCGAGCAGGAGAGGGGGAGGAGGAGTGCGAAGGGGGAGGAAGTGAGATCGATGGTGGGAGAGAGGAAGAGAACGACGGCGAGAGGGAGATAGGGAGACACAGAGGGAGAGTTCGAGACAGAGAGGCGGAGAGAATCGAAGACAGATCGAGGGAGGGCGATGGAGAGAGATTGGGTTGAGAGAGATGAAGACCGAGAGAGGTTGAGATTGAGAGAGATTGAGGTCGAGAGATAAGGAGAGATGCGAGAGAGAGAAGCAGGGAGAGAGAGGGAGAGATAGCAGAGAGACGAGAGAGAGGGAGAGAAAAGAGAGAGATAGCGAGAGAGAGAGAGAGAGAGACGGGATGGAGAGAGATTTCCGGGGAGGCGCGTGGTGGTGGGAGTGCAGGTGGGACCCACGCCACGGTTGTAGTAAAACAATATTAAAATATTAACGTACTGATAAAATGGTGCAGTTCGATTAAGTTAACGAACGGATGTTGTAATCGGGAAATAAATAAATAAAAGAGGTTCAACTGGGTTTCGTTAAAATTGGAGTATTATAAAAAAAATTGAGAGAATTAAATAGTTTAATTAATTGATTAATTAAACAGAAATATTTTGAGATTATTAATGAGACGTAATTTAGAGATTTAACACTTCGTTGATAAAAAGATGGAATAATGGTGAGTAAATAGAATTAAAAAGCCGTATTATTTTAGAAGGTTTATAATTGTGTTTCCGGTTTATTTTTTTTAATTGACCGGATAGAGTCGGATTATTTTAGAGATTAAAATCGGAATAATATTAAATTATTTACGAGATTAAAAATGAAAGAGAAATTAGTTAGTGAGATTAATATTAATTATAGATTTAAATTGAATAAAAATTAATTGTTAAATTATTTTATTTTGAGAATAAATAGAGGTTAATGTTATTAAATTATTGAATTTTATAGAGAATTCATTAGAGCCTTTAAATGAGAATTTTATTACAATTAAATAAAGTGAGATTTACGGATATTAAAAATAGTATATAATTTCTAGATTTGATTCTGGAGTTCGAAGAGAGATTTATTTATCCGGGAATTATTTTCCGTCATTTATGGTAGAGATTTTCAAGAGATATTATATTATTATTAATATTCTTTATATTTAAATATTATATTAGTGGATCAGGAATATATTATTTTGACGAATCGCTCACGTATTTCTGGTTGCCATTTTTAGAGAATTTTTCCCGAGCTGTAGACCGAAGCCAAGTTCACGGGTAGAGTATAATTTTTTATCTGCAATTATTTGCACTTCGAGATCGAGGCAAGTTCATTCCTACCCTAACTTTTGGAAACTGTGAATTTCTTTTCGTATTATTTAATTCCTTAATTATTTTCGAGATATTATATGTTGAGATTTATCTGTTGCTTCGTATGATGTAATAATTTCTTTTGAGCATTATTTCTCGTTAAATATTATTATGCTGTTAATTTAGTTTATTGAGAATTATAATCCCTATAAGCGTAGAAATAATTTAGTTGCAATCGGGTCGATCTCATTAATTCGAGACGACTATTATTTTGATTCAGTGAAACTAATCTCATTCATCTGAGATAGTTAAATTTATTCTTTTCGATTGAATTTATTGTACAAATTCAATCGTTACTTATTGATTATCTTTTAGTTAGTTCCTCGTTTGAACTAACCTATAGGAGTTTAAAAATTATAATTGTTAGAGATTTTTATTCGTCGATCAAGTGAAAATTATTCTATTTAAACGTTCATCAATGTTGAGTATTAAAAATATTGAGAAGTACTATTTGTTCAGTACGACTCCCAATTACTTCATTCTAAGACTATTCTCATAATTTCGAGATAGTTGAGTTTATTGTCAAGGTTTGACATTTTGTTCATGTCAACCGATAAAGTATTATTATTGAGAATTTACATCAGTCCATTGTTCGGATTGGTGGTAAAATCGAGTCAGACTGGCAGTCCGCCAGATTTGTATATATATTTTCTGGAAGAAGTATCTCAAGTTATCTGTACCCCAACTATTCGGGAATTCTGTATTCTACTGGTCAATTTTGGGCAAGAGGCCCATTATAGAGAAAGAGAGACTCGTGTACCGTTTTACGGACCCGAGAATAATTAGGCACCTTGTTGCCTTGCTTGAATTGATAACCATTATGATGCTAGTATTCATACATATATATATTATTGTTGATATCGTATTGTAGCCGTGATCGGGCGAAGTGCGGTGTCATTGGAGGCCGATATTCTTGGTTGGTTAGTTGATCGCCCCACCGATATACGGAGAGGTGGAAGACCAGTTCATTCTTAAATCATGAGTTATCAGAGTTATATCAAATGAGTTATCGAGTATTCTGTTTCGAGATGAGTAATGAGTCTTTTGAGTATTCTGTTTTGAGATGAGTTTTGAGCCTTTCGAGTATGATATTTTTCAAGATGAATTTGAGCCAAATCATATTGTGATATTCAATATTAAAATTTTGAGTATTTATTTCGGTAAACATTATTATATTTATATACCGAGCGAGAAGAGAACTTGCTGAGCACTATAGTTGCTCATTCTTGCTTTACAACATTTTGTTCAGCTGTCAAGACGGAAAGAGGCGAGACGTCCAGCCAGAGCTATAAAGGCAAGGGGAAAGCGCAAGGCTATGGCGACAATAATTAGAAGATCCAGATGGAATCTTTATATTTCTACTGTTGTGAACTTTTGTAACATATTATTTCGAGATGTATCAAGTTGGTTTGTACTATGTTGTGAAGACGATCTTGGACCTGCGGAGTGGGACATTTATGCTCCGTTGTAATAAAATTTGGTATTGTTATTGCGTTATCATATTGAGACAATGTGACGACCTGGGTCCCCTGTCAGGGTGGATTTGGGGGCGTTACAGTTTGTTTGAATACGTTATGACAAATCAGATAAACATATTCCTCACGTGTATAACAAATTGTTAGATTATCTCGCCGAAAAGACTGTATAATTTAGTGACATAAGCTAGAGATGTACCATAATTGAAGATCTTTTTAATGATTGGATAAAGGAAATTAGTGATATAATTTACTATGTGTTTGTTCAATTTTAATTGTTTTTGTAGATGTTGTATGCCCTTTTATTGATGATTTTTGCAAGTTTGATTATTTTTGTGTATGAAATATGTCCGTTTATTGATGAATTAATTATCAATAAATAAATAGTATTTTATAAGAAAATTTGTGCTAAATTGACCAATTTATTATGGAAATATTTACTAACAATATTTTCATTGACTCAGTAATATTTTTTTAATTTTTGATTGATAATTTATACACCAAATAATGTAAAGTACTATTTAAGAGTATATTTAATATTTTGAATAATTCAAATAAATTATCAAGTCAAATTTTTTTTTTTCCATTAATTATTGTATAGTTAAAAAATTTTGTAATTAAAATGTTTAAAGATGATTGGTTTAAAATTCATTCTAACATTTTAATTGGTTGATTAGCTTTTTTTATGACTGAATTATTTAATACTTTACATAACTTAAATTTTGAATGTGTATTTAGAATAGTGTGGTAGATAGTTATATATTATTAATAATTTTTAATTCATGATTTTAATTGTACCTTATGATTTTGAATTGAAAGTTTGAGGTATCAAAATATCTATTATAAATATAATAGATTCATGTATCAATGTATAAATTTTTAAATTAAATAATTATTGTATTTAGAATAAAATTGTTAAATAATCACTGAATAACATTGATAACCCAACACAATAAAAAAAACATTTATCTATAGGCACACATAATAATGTAAACAAATCAGTGTAATGTAATAAGGATTGATGTCTACAATTTAGTAAGTCGCTGAATTATTGAAGTTTGCTACTGAATATTCTAATGGGAAGTAACTCTGAGAGAATCCGGACTAGGGATGATGATAACCTAAATCGTTTTCTATTTTTGTTGTCAGAAACGTTTTTCTGTTAAATTTATTGGACAATTAAAACACGACACATATAATACATATATACAATCGAAATAAAAAGATAATCTGTTCAATTATAGAATGCCATATAATAAAGAGATATAAAGTAGTACCTTAAACGAAATTGATATGGTTTATCCATGAGAATAATTGATGCATACAATTAGTTTATCAAAGTTGGCTAAGTCTGATGATGGGGAATAGGGAATAATCGGCTTAGATTTCCTGTAATGTTTAAATTGATATAATAATTATATTTTTTAGAGTGTAAGAATTTTATTTTATATAAATTGTTTATTAGTTAACCGTTGAAATAAAAAGTAGTAGTTATTATGTTTAGTTAATTGATATGAAAAAATAAAAATTAATTGTTATTGAGTGTAACTTGATTTGAGTTTAGTCTTGACTGAAACGTAGAATCTAGATCCAATAGAGAAACATGTTGCATTAAGTTTAATTGATTTAAATTTAATAGATTCTGAATAATGTTAAAATAATTCACAATTTTCTGATTAGTTAACTGATACATGTTAGATTCGGGTATCCTTTATTATAATAAAGGATGTTAAAAAACAATTCATAACTAAAAGATATATAACCATATGTAATATACTATTATGTGGATTTATAGAAAATAATATTTATGGTTATTAGAAATTTTTTAAAATTAAAAACCATGTGATATGCGAAGTTATTAAATCAAGATATTTTATATTTAAATTTAATTTAACCGCGATTAGTAAATTAGAATAAGCATGGTAAATAATAAAAATTTTGTATATGATTGATTGATTTAAAGTTTAGAAGTAAATTCTGATTGCCTCTAAAATAATTTTAATTTTTTGATTGGTAATTTATTGACCAACCAATAATAATATTCTTATAGCGTATATTTAATAACTAAAATATATGTAGTGTTCGTTTATATGAATTTATTAATTATTTTATTAAACAAATTGTGAATAAATATATTTTTGAACCTTTTAAAAAATCGAGTTTTCAAAGTTATGGATTTTATCCAAACTATTCAAAATTTGTTCAAATCCGATTTTGTAGTGTTGGTTTATATGCTTTTATTAATTAATTTTTTTTTTTTGGAAAATGAAATTTTATTAACCAAAAAAATTAACAAAAACAAACTCCCCAGAATCTCATCCATACAGCATGGATTTACATCAAAACATTAACACTCTCTGACTACATCTAAATATTCTTTATAAGAACAACCAACTTTCTCACTTTAAGACACCTACTATAAACAATGGTTTGAATATTTCTTAGTATCAAGTCAGAGTTCTGCACCTTCTTCTTAAACCTTCTGTTATTCCTTTCTTTCCACAAAATGTATATAGTCACGGAAATCGCCATTCTATAAATGTGATGCCAACCATTCTTCCTTTGATATTGAAGCAAATTAGTCATCTCATTTTATTAATTAATTTTATTAACAAATTATGAATAAATATATTTTTGAGCTTATAAAAAAATCAAATTTTTGAAGGTATGGATTTTATCTAAGTTATTTAAAATGTGATTTCAAATTCGATTTTTCGAATTTTTAGTTAAGTTAGATTATAATTATTTAATATCGATTATAATTGTACGATATATATTATAAAAATCATATGATAATATGATGTGATGACTTTATATTAAAAGAGTGGTTGATTACTGCATGATTATTTATGAAATTTAATTTAAAATATATAATAGTGTATCGTGATTGATTTTAAATTAAAATTGTGAATTTTTAGTAATTTTTTTTTGATTTAAAAAATATGTATTTATGGATATGTTTAATAAAATTAATATTGTATTTAAATTAGAAGTGTTAACTAGCTATGATTAAAGAGGTATGGTGAGATTGTAGATAAGGAAAGACCTAAATTTTAGGAATTAGCGATTTTTATTGGTTAACTGACGTGTGGTATACTCAGTTATTATAATAAAAGATAGTAATTATAATTTAATTACGTTATTTTAATAGATACAATTGCTCGTAATGTTTTTAGAAAAGGAGAAATTAATATTGTTCGTGATTTTTCTATTAAAAGAGGGATTTTAGTCAGAAAATATAGAAAAGATTATATGTTTTAGCTAAAGAAGTTAATCGGTTAATTATTAATATTATAATAGTATTAGTTTATTGTATTAAATAAAATCGCCCGTGATATAATTGGAAAAAAAGATATTTTATTTAGATAAAATAGAAAGGTAACGTGAAAATTAAAAGGATGACATGATTTATGTGAAAAATGTAATTGATTAGTTTATAGTAATTATAATTTAATTATGTTATTTACCAAACAAAATTGTTCATAATTTTTAGAAAATGAGAAATTAATGTTTTCCGTGATATTTCTGGAAAAAAAGAAATTTATTAGAAAATAGAAAAAATGATACGTTTTAGCTGAAAAGGTAATCGGTTAATTATTAGTATAATTATTTTATTGTTTTGTTTTTATTGGAAACACCAGTGATATAATTGGAAAGAAAGAGGTTTTATTTAGAGAAACGAAAAAAGGTAACGTGTTTTGGTTGAAAAAGGTAACCGTCCATGATATAATTGGAAAAAAAAGAGATTTTAGTTAGAGAAAAGAGAAAAGTTAACGTGTTTTGACTGAAAAAGATAATTGATTAGTTAATAGTAATTATAATATAATTATTTTATTTTATTAAACAAAATTGCTCGTATTGTTTTTAAAAAAGGATAAATTGATTTATGTGAAAAAAGGTGATTGATTAGTTTTAAGTAACTATAATTTAATTTTTTTTTTACTAAACAAAATTGCTTATAGTTTTTAGAAAATGAGAAATTAATGTTGCCCGTGATGATTTAAAAAAAACGAAATTTAATTAGAAAAATAGAAAAGATGATACGTTTTACCTGAGAGGGTAATCGATTAATTATTAGTATTATAATATTATTTTTTTATTTTTATTAAATAAAAACGCCCGTGATATAATTGAAAAAAGAGAGATTTTAGTAAGAGAAAAGAAAAAAGGTAACGTGTTTTGGCTGAAGAAGGTAACCGTCCATGATATAATTGGAAAAAGAGAGAGATTTTAGTTAGGAAAAAGAGAAAAGGTAACGTGCTTTGACTGAAAAAGGTAATTGATTAGTTAATAGTAATTATAATATAATTATGTTATTTTATTAAACAAAATTGCTCGTAGTGTTTTTAAAAAGGAGAAATTTTAGTTAGATAAAATGTAAAAAATATTGTATTTTACCTGAAAAAGAAAATTATTAATTATTGAAAAATAGAAAAGGTAATATGTTTAATCTGAAAAAAGGAAATTTATTAATAAAGGAGAAATTTTAGTTAGATCAAATATAAAAGATAATGTATTTTACCTGAAAAAGGAAATTATTTAGTTATTGAAAATTAGAAAAGATAATATATTAACCTGAAAAAAGAAATTGATTAGTTCGTAGGATGGATTTTATTTGTAATTGAGTAAGGGTAAATAAGTAAAATCAACAGGTACCGTACCGACCGACCGACCAAACTTTTAATGTTTCAGTTTTTATATAATAGTATAGATAGATTATATAAGATTGATTTGACATCCATATATTACATTCAAATGTAATATGAAAATAAAATTCCTAAGATTATCTCAGAAAATTTATTTGAGCTACCATTATAAAAATTATCTTATTTTATGCAGTTATATATATTTTTTCAGTTAGAAAATTGATTACTTCTGTTGGGATTTATGGGTGATAGCTTAGAGACAACTTAACTAGATATTTCTATACTTAGTTTTTCTAAGTAGAACATACTGTCACAGCCAGAGTGTGTTCTTGTGACCAGAATAATTGCTGTAAATTTAATAAGTATGTATCTTGAAAGAAGTTCATTCAAATGTTCAAGCCTCAAGAAATGCATCAGCTTGATAGCAAGAATAAGGTTACCGTCATTGAACTGACAGTAAGGTTACAAGGAGACAGCATGTCAACCACTAAAGCTGTAGATATGTTTGCAACTCTACCTTTACCATAAATCTCTTTCTGTTGAGCTTGCTCCAACTAATAGGTTTTCAGAATGCCGAAGAGTCTTTCATGAGAAATTTCATTCATGTCTCTGGCTTCTCTAATTGCAGTGATCCTGTGTTCTAGGTGAGTAGGCATCGCTAGTAAGAACTTCCGATTAATCTCCTTGAGTGTATAGTTCTTGCCATGGACTTGCAAGTTGTTAATCAATTTATTATACCTTTCAAACACTTCTTGAATGCCTTCATTAGGGCCAGATCTGAAGTGTTCATACTCAGATGTTAGAATCTCAAGTCTGTTCTCCCTGACTTCATCCGTTCCTTCATTGATGGTTTCAATAGTTTCCCACATGTGTTTAGCAGTTTTACAATTCATCACATGGCTATACATCACAGCATCCAGGGAATCTATTATGATGAGTCTTAAGTTTTTATCAAGGGCAATATCCACTTTGTCATCAACTGTGTAAGAATTAACATCCTTTGGATATGTCCTTTCAGGAATAACAAATGTTCCATCCATAGTTACTTCCTTTTCTGTAACCATAGGAACTATTGGCCCGGTTTTCAACACACCCATAAATTTTGGATTGGTAACATCAAGAAACAACTCCATCTTATTCTTCCACATGTAATAATTATCTTTGTCAAAGATAGGTATCTTCACAATGGCTTTCGAAGTCATGATGAATTTTTAAATGAGTTAAAAATTCGAGCTTGATTTTTAATTGAATAAAGATAGGATTTGTATATCAATCAAACGGCTCTGATACCAATTGTTAGGTCCAATATGTTTGTAAAAGGGGGGTTGAATACAAACAATACTGTTTTATCGAAATTCATCCATTAAATATAAATTCAATTTAGACAAATTCGTGCGGAATTAAATGAAACAAAATTCAAGTTAAATATAAAAATATATTAAACTTGAGAGGTTGTTACAAATACAGTACATAGTATTATCAAGTTAATAAAAACTAATTAGAAAATTTGACATGAACTTTTCTAATTTAGTTAATAAAAATCAAGATAAGAACTAGGAAACTTAATTCGCTAGTAGTACAAGAGTGATCAATAAACAAGTTCTACCGGATAAAATATTACAAAGGTAGCAAGCTTGATTTTCTACAAATTTTTCTAACTCTTGCTGGGTGTGTTCGTCAGGAGAGAGAAGAGAGCTTCTGTATTGTTTTTGTTGATAGATGAAATGTTGTATATCTTTGCTGGCCGCCTTGATCTGCTTAGAACATCTTCTGTCTTTTCTTTACACTTTGCAGACTATCGATTTAATCTTGTATGACTATTGGTAAGATTATTAAAAGAGGCTGCCAGACTATCCAATTGCTTGTATGTTAACCAGTAGTACTATCGGTAGTACTATCATAAAAAGATAGTCTGTCTGAACAAAACTCGGTAGTACTACTGATTAAATTCTTTGTTAAACAAACTTAAATAGATGCCATGCTGAAGACCACTCTCGGGACAGGAACTTCTGGACACGCGCGGGATGTTTTGCTGGAATTCTCTGGCGCGTGTTGCGCACGCGGGGCAGGAGATTGAACTGTTTTGCAGACAGCTTCTGTGACTTGCTAACTTTGTTTTACTTTATTAATTCAACAAAAACAAACCAGCTCTTCAATTTACAACAACCGGGGCCTATTTTGTCCTATTAAGACTGGGCTCCGTTGAAATGCGTTTTAACCCGCACAGCTTATAATCTTTAATTAATAAATAATTAATTTAATTCAGAATTTATAAAAATAAATATCTAATATTATTAGATATTTATAAATATAAATTTCTAATTAAATAAAATATTTATTAATATAAATAAATCCTTAAATCCTAAGCCGCGGTCTCCTGAGGGTCTAGAACCAGACTTCTTTTGCTTAACAAAAAATATATCAATTCTAACCGGAGTTTCAGCATTAAGAATATATCACTTAGAATTTTTTTATTATAATTCTTTTTCCTCGTAGCCAGTCCACTTGATAATAAAATCTTTGTGGTTAAATAATTTAGCACTTCTGTTGCTTGCACAATGATTTTCTTTATACTAGTCTTGATAGCTTGAACCACTGAAGTTAATGATGAACAACCATTGTTAAATGTTGACACTCGATGCACGGTCTGGTTCATGAGTGACTAACCGCAATGATTGTTCTTCATATATTGACTTTAAAATCTGGTTCCTTTTCTTTTCTCATCTATCTTCAATTGTTCTGTACTGTCTCTGTCACTGTTGAAATCTCTATCACTTTAAATGAATCCACTACTTAACGAATACTCCACTGAGGCTTGATCAAATGTTTGAACTTCTTTCAATGTAGTAATTCTTCAAGTCTATAGATTGACCTTGATCTTTTTCTTCTGAAAGATAATACAATCTGAGATTCCTTGTGACAGTCTATATACTATGTACTACTACAATCTTGTTTAAGTTGAGTTGTGTTCGCACTATTACATGCAAACGTACGCGGTCACAAGTAATATAGAATAAAATTAAGTTCGTTCCCACAGAGACTGATTTTGGTTTTGTTTAGTAGAATAATGCACCTATGCACCAATGTATGATTATACTTCACTGCCTAGACAAATAACAAATTGGGATTTTGTTTAACTAATTAACTACTATGCAAATTAACAATATTACGACTTAACTAATTACGAGAATTGAATATCGAATTACTTATATGCAAGAAAACATGGGATCCTAACTTCATTATTACTTCGCCTAGATCTGACACTTTCAATCACTGCATGCAACGGTTTTGATATCTGATCGGACAACACGAAATTAGTACACGCTACCTGTCAGTATACGTATACCAAACTACCCATACATCCACAAAAGAGATAGAAGATGAATAGACACCAATTATGCTTAGACCCTATATATCTATAGAATTTGAAAACATAACGGTTGAAGAACAAGTTATCCAATTTGATCACATAGGGCAATATAAGTATTTTCATCTCATACTACGAATCATATTGATAAACAATTATGAACCTATGCTAGCATGGCAAGTTCTAAACCTCAAGATCCACTTTCACTTCACAAGAGATTAACAGATTAGATGTTCGTGACGCATCTAACAATTAAGCATAACCATACGAGGATATCAGATATACGTCACACACAGATCTTTAAGCATCAAGATACTAAACTACATAATTAAATATGTTAGAATCCCATGACAACGATTAGTTCATAATTGAACTGCTCGTCACCATGGGAATTAATGAAAACATGATAATAAACAAGATATGAAAGAACGTTGTAATAAAATTAAAAGAATAGAGTTAAGAAAACAAATCTAGAATTTAGAATAACGCCTGAGAAAGAATACAAAAGATGTAGTAGAGCGAGATCCGTTGCTTGTCACGAGCTTGAATCTTTCTCCACTTTTCACCGTTACAAAATCTACGTTACAATAATAAAATGATACAATGTGTTTAAATAGGCTTACGAAGCCTTGCTACATAAGAAACTACCTTACAAAACTAATAGAATTCGACTTGGTACAGGAAACTGCCAAAAATACGTTTACAACTCGAATTAGGGCAAAACTGTAAAAATCAGCAAAACTGGCCGCATAGGGGCGCAACCTGCGTAGTCCAATTCTGTTCAAGGGCGCAGTCTGCGCACCTAGGGCACATCCTGCGTAGCAACTTCCTGGAATTCTCCTGTTTTCTGCTGTTTCGCTTCGTTTTGCTTCGTTTTGACTCCAAATGCTTCCGTTCTTTTTGCATTAGCTCCCTTATTCAATTCTCTATCTAATGGATCACTATGGTGGTCTGCCACAAGTCTCCATTCTTCACTCGAAAGCTCCAATGTAATTCCAAAATCGACGGAAATGAAAACCCTAATCGACAAACTGGCAATCCTGCACACTTAAGCAAAATACATCAAAACTACAACACACTTGACTCAAAGACAATCAATTTAAGCCGATATGGAACGTTCCAAGTGGATATAAAATCCAATTATCAAGTTGTATCCTCGAAATACAAATAGGCTACATCATATGCCTTTCAATTAAACTCAACTCAAGTTACACTCAATAACAGTTGATTTTTATTTTTTCATATCAATTAACTAAATATAATAACTACTAATTTTTATTTTACCGATTAACTAATAAACAATTTATATAAAATAATTTTTTTGCAAACTAAAAAATATAATTATTATATCAATTTAAACATTATGGGAAATTTAGGCCGCTTATTCCCTATTCCCCATCAGACCTAGCCAACTTTGATAAACTAAGTGTATGCATCAATTCTCCTCATGCCTAAATCATATCAATTTCGGTTAAGGTAATACTTTATATCTTTTTATTATATGACATACTATACTTGGATAGATTATCTTTTTATTTCGATTATATATATGTATCGTATGTTTCGTGTTTTAATTGTCCAATAAAATCAACAAAAAAAATTTCTAACAAAAAAAATATTGAAAACGATTTAGTAAGGACTGGGGATGATGATAACCTAAATCGTTTTCAATATTTTTTTTGTTAGAAATTTTTTTTGTTGATTTTATTGGACAATTAAAACACGAAACATACGATACATATATATAATCGAAATAAAAAGATAATCTATCCCAGGTTATCAATATAAAACTCTAATAATTAGTGGTGAACTCCAATAATTGCCTAGGTTATCATCATCCCAGAGTTACTTCCCATTAGAATATTTAGTGGTGAACTCCAATAATTCTGCGACTTACTGAATTCTAGGCATCAGTCCTTACCAAATTACATTGATTTGTTTACATTATTAGGTGTGCCTATAGAAAGTGATTTTTACAGTGTTGGGTTGTCGATGTTATTTAGTGATTACTTAACCGTTTAATTCTAAATATAATAATTATTTAATTTAAAAATAATACACTAATATATGAGTCTATATTTCTATAATAGATATTTTGATATCTCAAACTCTCAATTCAAAATTATAAGTACAATCAAAATCATGAATTAAAAATTGTTAACGATATAAAACTATTTAGCACATTATTCTAAATACATATTCAAAATTTAAGTTATGTAAAGTATTAAATAATTTGGTAAAATCCAACTTAAAGATATTTATTGAAAGCCAAAGTAAAATAAAGGAAAAGAAAATGAGGCTTATCATTCACAAGGAGGTTGTACAAAATCTAATATTTCGATAGATAAAATCCAACAACGGACAACGAGGTACTAGACTCTCAGTAAAGAGATTTATTTATTGAAAAATCAAGAAAAATAAATAAAAAATTATTAAAAAAAATAAAAAACTAAAAATCTGATATTAGCTCCTAAACTTTAGTTTAGCATATTTTGGGAGAGGTGGAGAGAGAGAGAGAGAGAGAGAGAGAGAGAGAGAGAGAGAGCAGCAGCAACTACGGTCTTTGTTATAAAAATTATTAATATTGATAAATAAAAAGGTTGATACACTTATTTTTTTTTATTTTTAATAAAAGGGTGCCTTTTTGAATTTTGTATTCTGGAATTAAAGTAATCGTATCAATTCCCATATCTTAACCTAAGAGCATATATTGAATTTGCTTGGTTGGTTGATTATAATTTGTTTTTAATATCAACAAAGCATAAAATATGGGTACGAAAACTCAATAATTTGGTAGAAAGATTCTACACAAAGAGAGGTATTTGTTAACAAAAAACAATATTAAGAAAAAATAAAAAAGGGAGTTTCATTTTTTTCTTGGAGACTTTACATCGTGCATACTACCCTTAGTTTAGTTTTGTAAATCTCAATGCTGTTCTAAGACACATAATTATATATTTACATAACTTGGATACAGAGTGATATTTCATGTAATTATCATACTTTTTCTATTCGCATATTTCATTTCATGTACACGAAAAAATTCATGTAGTTTAGTGTCATTTTGTGTTATAATTTTGGTACACGATTCAATATCATGTCATTTTCGTTCAAGTTACGACATGAATGTACAAAACGATTTGTTAGGTCTACATAAGCTATTTTTGTGTTCTAATTTTGGGTACACGATTCAATATCATGTCATTTTTGTTCAAGACCCTAAAGTACAAAACATGAATGTGCAAAATGATTTTTCAGGTATACATAAGTTATTTCTTCTTATATATGTCGGAAAAATATACTCACTCTTAAAGGAAAATGAATTTCATGTTATTTAACCTAATATCTAAATTACAAGGGCACATATATAACAATGTGATTATGTGTTTATATATTACAATCTTGATTTCAATTTTATGGACAGTAGCTTATTTTCACAAGTTAGTAAAATAGAAAAAAGATAGGTGATACTCATTTTCATATGTCTTATTTTAAGAGTAAATTAAACTAAATTTTAGTATACCATGTTTTACTAGAAAAGAATAAAAAATCTAATATACAAACTTCCAAACTGAAAATGCACATTTTAAGTTGTCTTTACAAATAAACTAAGGTCAATCACCATAAACTATAACAATCATATGTTACACTAAAGCGCGATATATTAAATTTGTTTGGTTAGTTGAGAATATTTATTTTTCAATAGTAAAACAATTCATTAATAAAAGGACATATAATTTGTAAAAAATATATTGAACAATCACATAACAAACTAGATTAGATGAAAGTTTCTATTGTTATAACTACGTTCGTTTCATGTATCTTGCACAATAGGTATCTGATATGGGCTGAAAACAAGCCCTAAAGACACATTTAATGTGGCATTAATTAAGCCTAGAATGGTCCAAACGTGGGGCTCACCAGATGGGCCCAAACCCTAATTATAATATTAATTTCGTAATTAATATTAGGGGTAATAAAACAGCTCAGCAAATCAGAGTCAAACAAGAATGTGCCTCTTGCCTGACTTAGCCTCCAAGATACATATCTCAACATGGAAACTGATTCTTGAAAGGAATGAGTACAGAACCTTCCTTGAGGAGGTGGCTTACCCACCAAGTCTCCTATTCCTACCATAATTCTAAGGCTTCTCAGCCTATATAAGGACCTGCTCCTTCACCCTCAGAACTACGTTGGCTTGATTCTCAATACGAGATACGTAGGCACTCTGTGAGGACCGATTAAGTCTCGAACGCAGAAACAACCATTAAAGCTCGAAGCTCAACTACCCTAGCATTAATTACAAATCGTAACCTAGTTTTTATTCCACAACATTTGGCGTCGTCTGTGGGAAGCAAACATCAACCATGGTTCAAACACGAAGAACAACATCGACTGAGGCCATACCCCTTAGCTCTGCTCCACCTGCCATCTCTGATCCGCTCATCACCGCTGAAGAAGGACAATTACCCCCACCAACAGGGACGGTCATTCAACCTCTAACCTCTCAACCCTCAGGGACGATTCCCCATGTTGAGGGAACTTTACCCATGACTATCCCTCAAAGCCAAGAAACTAACCCTCTTCAGATGGTGGTTTCTCCTCTTGATAGCGCTGGTCGTACGCTGCCTCCGGGGGTACAGATCCACACCACGGATCTCCCTTTGAATACCAACCCGATGTATGGGCTGCCTAACTATCCCCCTCAACACAGGGAACCTGGACCGAGCGGTCATGCCTTACAGATCCGAGATCGAGAGTACGATGATTACTCTGGTCCCTATACTGATGATTCAACGTCTGAGGATGACAACAATGATCGTGATGAAGCCCCGAGGAGGCGACGTGCTAGTAAAGAACCTTGAAGGATGATATTGCTAGAGAGCAAGCAAGGCGAAGTCTGATTCAACCTCCTCCAGTTACAGGGAGGATTCCCATTATAAATCTGGAGAGGCCCTCAAGGAGACAACGAAGGGCCGAAGCCCCAACTGAAAAATCGACAAGGGTGGAGACCCCCAAAAGTAACCCTAGGGATCTGATGCCCCTTGGGGATCCTGATGATCCTATACCTCCGTTCACTGAAGAGGAAATGAATGCTCGCATCTCAAGGAAGTTCAAGATGCCGACGATTAAGGCCTATGATGGAACGGGCGATCCCGTAAACCATGTTAGGACATTCTCAAATGCACTGCTGTTGCAGCCTGCGAGCGACGCCTTAAAGTGTAGGGCGTTCCCTCAAACCTTGTCTGGAATGGCTCAAAGGTGGTATAGCCGCTTACCTGCAAACTCAATTGGCTCATTCAAAGAGCTGAGTTCCGCCTTTGTCAGCCAGTTCATTAGTGGGAGAGTTCATGAAAAAAGTTCTGCATCCCTTATGTATGTGTGCAGGGGAAGAACGAGAATCTGAGGGATTACCTCAAGCGGTTCACCAAGGAGACGCTGAATATCACTGATCTGGAAAATAAGGTGGCCATGGTAGCCCTGGAACACGGAACCACTGATCTCTTCTTTAAAAGGTCTTTGGCAAAACATCCTCCTGAAAATATGGTCGAGCTCCAACGGAGGGCCGACAAATATATCAAGGCTGAGGACAGCATGAAGAAGGAAACCACAGGAGGCAATCGCAAGGGTTCTAATGATTCGAAGAAACGAAAGCAAGAGCAAGAGTACGATGCTAGGGATAAGTATCCCCGGACTAGCAAGGATTCCGAGTCACCACCAAAGAAGGGTTTGGGACCGAGGTTTTCTGATTATGCAAGGCTGAACGCTCCTAGGAGTCAGATCTTGCTAGATATTGAGAAGGATAAAGACTTCCGATGGCCGAAGCCACTTAGGGGTGATCCCACGAAAAGAAACAAGGATCAATACTGTAGGTACCACCGTGATGTGGGTCATGATACAGATGATTGTAGACAGTTGAAAGATGAGATTGAGTTCTTGATCCGAAAAGGAAAGCTAAGCAGGTTCACGAAGAATGATGATCGTGGAACCCAAAAAAGGGACTATGACAGGAGAGACAATGAAAGAAGAGATAACGATCGTGATCGTGATCGTGATCGTGATCGTAACCCACAGCCCCGAGGGCCAGTTGTTAATATGATTTGGGGAGGCCCGACATCGGCCGGCACGACTCGAAACTCTCGAAAAGCGTATGCCAGAGAAGTAATGCACATCGTGGGAGAAGCCCCAAAACGTGCTAGGACTGAAATAGTTATTGGGTTTGATGATTCAGATCTCGAAGGGGTAAAGTTCCCCCATGACGACCCGTTGGTCATAACTCATGTGATTGGAAACTCGGAGGTGAAACGAGTCTTGATAGACAATGGAGCTACTGTTGATATCTTGTTTCACGATGCGTTTGTGAAAATGGGGTACACCGATTCTCAGTTGACCCCCACCAACATGCCAATCTACGGATTTAATGGAGTTGAGTCCAAGGTTGAAGGGACTATTCAGTTACCCATGACAATTGGATAGGAACCTAGAGAGGCTACTCAGATGCTGAATTTCCTTGTGATCAAGGCATCCTCGACTTATAACGCAATCCTAGGAAGGGCTGGACTTCATGCATTCAAGGCTATGGCCTCCACATATCATATGAAGATTAAGTTTCCAACCAGGAATGGTGTTGGAGAACAAAAGGGTGATCAGAAGATGGCAAGAAGTTGTTACGTATCCGCGTTAAGGGCTGATGGAATCGGGGGGCAGGTACTTCCGATCGAAGACATGGATGTCCGTGGTGATGATGAACACCGAGGAAAGCCAGCAGAGGACTTAATACCTATTCCTCTGGAGCTAGGTGACCCTGAGAAGGTGACTTATATAGGAGCCTCTTTGAAGGAACCCCTGAAGGGCAAGTTGATAGCATTCTTGCAAGAAAATAGCGATGTGTTTGCTTGGACAGCAGCTGATATACCAGGGATTGATCCCCAACTCATAACTCACAGATTGAATGTCGATCCTAATCGGAAGAAAATACAGTAGAAGAAGAGGAACTTTGCACCTGAAAGGCAAGAGGCCATAAAGCAAGAAGTGGAAAAGCTCTTAGAAGCTGGGTTTATTGAAGAGATTCAGTTTCCAGAATGGTTGGCTAACCCTGTGATGGTCAAGAAAGCCAACGGTAAGTGGAGGATGTGTATAGACTTCACCGACTTGAATGACGCATGCCCTAAGGATTGCTTCCCTTTACCAAGGATAGACATGTTAATAGATGCCACAGCTGGACATGAGATGCTGAGCTTCATGGATGGTTTCAGCGGCTACAATCAGATTAAGATGCACAAGAATGACGTCCCTAAGGTATCTTTCATAACTGACTTCGGTGTTTTCTGCTATCTTGTTATGGCTTTCGGTCTAAAAAATGCAGGAGCTACTTACCAACGACTGGTGAATAAGATATTCGCCCATCTGATTGGAAAAACCATGGAGGTCTATGTTGATGACATGCTAGTCAAGAGCCTGTTCAAGGCAGACCAAATTACGCACCTCAGAGAGGCATTCGAAGTGCTGAGGCACCACAAAATGATGTTGAATCCAGCCAAGTGTGCCTTTGGCGTTGGATCAGGCAAATTTTTGGGTCTGATGGTTTCAAAGAGAGGCATAGAGGCCAACCTTGACAAGATCAAGGTGATCTTAGACATGGAGCCACCACGCTCTATAAGAGATGTGTAGAAGTTGACAGGCCAGGTAGCGGCTTTTGGAAGATTCATCTCCAAGTCTGGTGACAAATGTTTGCCTTTCTTTCAAGCATTGAAGAAGGTGAAAAATTTTGAGTGGACCCCTGAGAGCCAAGAGGCCTTTGAACAACTGAAGAAGTACATGGTTGAAGCCCCGTTGCTGGCCAAACCTAGTCCCGGGGAGACTCTTTATCTATACCTGGCGGTATCTGAGCAAGCGTTGAGCGCCGTTCTCATTCGAGAAGAGAAGACGGTCCAGAAACCTATCTATTATGTGAGCAAGGTGTTGCACGGGGCCGAGCTGAATTACTCTCCCATTGAGAAGTTCGCCTTGGCATTGATAACAGCCTCGAGGAAGTTACGCCCGTACTTCCAGGCACATAAGATTGAAGTCCTGACGGACCAACAGTTGAGAAACATTTTGCATAGCCCGAAGGCTAGTGGAAGGCTAATCAAGTGGGCGATTGAACTTGGAGAATTTGACATCACGTATAAGCCTCGAACTGCCATTAAGGCTCAGGCATTGGCTGACTTCGTGGTTGAATGCACCATTAGCAATCAAGAAGTCGGGGGGCAGGAGATGATAACAACCCCTGAGAAGCAAGATAAAGATGAAGAACTTGAACCTGATCAGAAGGAATATTGGGTGCTCTATTTTGATGGAGCATTAAAAACAAAATCTAGTGGCGCAGGCTTAGTATTCCAAAGCCCCAATGGGTTCATAGTTGAATATGCTTTGAAGTTGGATTTCCAGACAACCAACAATGAAGCTGAGTATGAGGCCTTGATAGCTGGTTTAGGCTTGTCCAGAATCATGAGAGTCAAGAATCTCAAAGTTTGTGGAGATTCAAGATTAGTAGTCTCTCAAGTAAATGGTGAATTTGAGGCCAAGGATGAAACTATGGCAAAGTATCTGCGAGTTGTGAAAGCTGTCATGACTCAGTTTGACGAGTGTTATGTAGAACACATCCCGAGAGAAGAGAACGTTAAGGCCGATGCCTTATCTAAGTTCGCTTCTTCCGAGATAGAAAACTATGCAGGGAGTGTTTACTTCCAGGTCTTGAAGGCCCCGAATATCGACTCGAAATTAGTGGCACCAATTGATGTGGGAAGCTCTTGGATAGATCCTATCAAGGCACACCTTGAGACTGGGTGGCTCCCAGACAATGCCTTGGAGGCACGCAAACTTTCAGTAAGAGCATTGAGATACACTTTGATTGAGGGCATTCTGTACAAGGGGTCGTTCGTCATCCCATACTTGAAGTGTCTAAGGCCTCAAGAGGCAAGGGAAGCATTGGAGGAAGTTCATGAAGGGATCTGTGGGCAACACTTGGGGGGCAGAGCCCTAGCACACAAGATAATTCCTTTAGGGTTCTATTGGCCGGAGATGTTGGCTGATGCACAAAACTATGTCAAGAGATGTGAGAGATGCCAGAAACATGCTCCAATTGTCAGGCAGCCGCATGAGATGTTAACGTCATTCAGTTCCCCCATTCCGTTTGCAATGTGGGGGATGGACATTCTTGGTCCTTTCCCTATGGCATCAGCACAGAGGAAGTTTTTGATTGTCGCCATTGACTACTTCACCAAGTGGATTGAGGCTAAGCCTTTAGCCAAAATAACCACCAAGCAACTTTCCCAGTTCTTTTGGGAGAACATAATCTGCAGATATGGCATCCCACGAATCCTTGTGACGGATAATGGGACACAGTTCAATAATGAAGAATTTAAGAAGTACTGTGAGGAGAATGCTATTGAGCTTCGTTTTACCTCAGTAGCACATCCGCAAGCAAATGGACAGGCTGAGGTGGCCAACCGGATCTTCCTTGATGGACCTAAGAAAAGGGTTGAACGCTCAAGGAGCACTTAGGTGGACGAGTTACTGCCTATACTCTAGGCTTATCGCACTACTTGCAAGGTGACCACAGGAGCAACCCCGTTTCTGCTAGCTTATGGAGCTGAGGCAGTTGTGCCACTGGAGATCATGCATGCATCACCTCGAGTTGAGGCATTTGAACCTGAGACAAATGAAGAAGGTATGAGGCTCGCCCTAGATTTGATTGATGAAGTCAGGGACGAGGCAAACGCCGGAAATGTGGAGCATCAAAAGAAATCATCCTTCTATTACAACCACAGGGTTAAGGAGAGGTTCTTTCAACAAGGTGACTTGGTTCTGAGGAAGATCGAGGCTTCTGGAGTTGGCCAGAAAGGAAAACTAGCCCCGAACTGGGAAGGGCCGTATCGAGTTAGGAAGACGTTGGGACGAGGATCATATAAGTTGGAGACCTTGGACGGGGTTGAGGTGTGATAAGTGCATAATTTTGCATATTTTTATTGCCTATTTATTGCTTGAACTCGTGTTTTAATAATTTATTTTGTTGCATTTCAGGTAAATCGTAAATAAATAAAGAAATGACAAAATAAATAAATAAAGTGCAAGGAAGGGAAAAAGGAGGAAGAAAAAGGACCAAAAATGAAAGAAGGAAAAGAATTAGGAGCTTGGAGCAAAAGGAATATTTCAAGACAAGTGGAAGGAGGAGATCATCCCAACACATTAGCAAAGTGTATGGCCAAGATCAACTCTTCAAAGCTTAAGGGGGAAGGAATCAAATAGATGGCTAGGATTTCACCACCACACAACCCAAATGTATGGTGGGGATTTACCCAACACCCCCCTTAACCCTAATTCCTATCCTATAAATACCCCCTCACCCCCCTTGTATTTAGTAACTTAGATTTGAGGTTAGGTTTATTTTCTTGTATTTTTCTTAGTTTCAAATCTTGTAAACACTCTTATTATAATTAATGCAATTTTATTTTCTTTACTTCTTGTCTTGCTCTTTCGTTATTGTTGCCTTGTTTCGTTATTTTCATAAAACCCGTTGCTAACCACTTGGGGTTGAAAGTAACGAAACTTGGATTTCTTGCTCCTTGTTTTAATTTTTAATTTTGAGCCCCTTTAAATATCAATTTTATTGTGGGTTCGAAATTTTTAAATATCATTTTAATTCGTAGTTTGCCCCTTTAAAAATTAATTTTATTGTGGGCCATTTAATTTTAAATCATCATTTAGTGTAATTTTAATTTCTTAGTTAATCTCTCTAATTCTGTTTTTATTTTAAAAAAAAAACCAACAAAAACATTTTAGTTTTAAAAAATTTAGTTCGTATTTCTTTGTTTTTTTTTTTTCGAAGAAAAATCTTACCCAATCCCTGTTTTCTTTTTTTATTACGAACCCAGTACATGTTCATTTTACAACCATTTTGACCCCGATTGTTTTCTAATTCTTAATTTGCAAACAGCCAAGCTTCACTCCCATTCCCCTTTTTCCTACTCCTTCTTCTTCTCCCCACAAAATATACCACACCATCTCCCTTTTTTTTCTTCGATACACACACACAACACAACGCCCAATCCTCCTTGTTTTCTTATCTGTTTTAATTATAAAAAAAAAACCCTTTTCCCCCAGTTCGTCGAGCTTCTTGTGATGTCTTTACCGAGTTTTCTGCGTCTTGTTTGTTTTCTGATGATTGGATTCGTGTCGATTTATTTTTTTTTGTTTTGGTTCACTGTTCATTTTTGAAAATTGCCGAGCTGCGAGTTCCGAGTACTGAGTTATCATGTCTTGTGTTCGTTTTGTGTTGGGTTTGATCGCCGTGTTTCATTTTAGAGTACTGTTTTTCCGAGTTGCTGTGTTGGGTCGTTGTAATCAATCGCTGTTCTTCCGTTGTGTTAATGTTTTTTTTTTTTAAAAACGAGTTGCTGCTGAATTACTGATTTTTTTTTCTGGTTTCATTGAGTTGCTGTGAATTTTGTCACTGAGTTTTTAAGTTTTAATTGATGTTCTTCATGCTTAGTTTCATTGTTGGGTAGTGTTGAGTGTAGTGTTTGATTCATTCCGAATTAATGTTATTGAATTGTGCTGAGCTGCTAAAATAAATCGTTGGTTTCTTGAATTCATGTCGGACCCGTGTTTAGAATTATTGTTTCGTGGCTGGTTGTTTGTTTAAAATTCGAATTCCAGGTTTTGGCATAGAATTGCCACAGAGTTGCCAATGTTTAGTTTATGTGTTTGTTATCAGATTGTTCCTGTTTTTTTTTAATTCGTGGTTTTAGTTGAATCAATTAGACTTATTGTTTAATTCGAATAAAAAAGAGAGTATGTTTTAAAAAAAAAAAACTAGTTTAAATTTTAATTTAGAATTTTTATTTTTAGAATAATTTAGTTTTTGTACTTTTCATTTTTTAGGTAATTTAAACTTAGAATAAATTAATTTTTCTTTTAGGAATTAACTAGTTAAAATCAAAATCTCCAAAAACCCCAATTAGTTCTAATTCGATTAAGTTAAAAATCAAGGTTGCGAAAATAAAATAGTCTCCGAGGAACGATCCTAAAATTATTTCAACGAAACGAATTGTGCGCTTGCGATTCAAATGTCATTTACTTTAGCACAACAAGTTTTTGGCGCCGCTGCCGGGGACTAATTATTATTCGCGCCTTAATTTTTAATTTTTCGAGTTAGTTTTATTTCTTGTCTTAATTTTTTTTTTATTTCGTTCTTTTTAGGAAAGCTTGAGATTTCGGAACTCTTCTCAACGAAGCGTGGAAAAATTGGAATTCATGGAAAGCAAGCTTCGGTAACCGTATCTCACTCTTTTCGCCCTTTGTTATTTTAGAAAAATACAAAAAAATTCAAAAATTCAAAAATCACAAAAAAATTAAAAATTAAAAATCCAAAAAAATTAGTTGTAAATACATAATTGTTGCATCATGCATTTAATCACTTAGGGCACATCATCTAGATTTTTATTCTTGTTTTTAATTTTTCGTACCTATAATTGTGGTGATCGCTGGAGGACCCCAAGGTACGTTAAATTCTTTCTTTTCTTTAGTTAGAACACGTAGTTTAAAGCATCCATATTTGTTTATAATTTTTGTTTGTTGCATCATTTTGTAAATAAACATTAAGGGCAAAACCTCTACAAGATAAGGGAAGGGATTTCATCACTCTTTCCTTAGCCCAAAAACCATTTAATTCCTCATTTTGCATTCCCTAGCCTTTTAATAAAATTAATTAGACTTGGCTCCTAGGAATTCGCGCTCAATTAGGAAGGTGCTTAAGAAACGAAGTAATCTTTAATTATTCTTACTTTTTGGTGTCTAGGAAAGCGAAAGCTGACCTGGCCAATTAAGGTTTGGTGTCTAGGTTGGTGTTTAGCCTCTTGGCAATGCTTGCACCTACCTGGCCAAGCCGGTTCGAATAATTATTGATTTACCTAGTTTTTGGTAGCCCTTACGGTTAGGAGCAAGGTCTAGTTATTTTATTAGGGAACCCTAGGTTTAGGATTTTTTCTTTTAATTTTACACCCTTTCTTTTTTGTGTGTTTTAATTTATCGCACTTATTTGCTACGTGTTTCCTTACATGGTTTATGCGAACTATTTGGATTAGGGATAATTCTTCTAGACTAGTGAGATCGTTTGAGAGTTCTTCCTCTTCTGATTCCGAGTCTATAGATAATTCCGAACCATTAGTAAACATGGCCTTGTCTCTTAAGGACCGTTGCTACCCCACCCGTTCCGCTCAACCTTCGTGCATCACTCTTCCTCCCGTAAATGGTAATAATTTCAAGATCAAAGCTCACCACATTAGTATGCTACCTAAGTTTACCGGGAGTGATGGTGAGGATCCGTATATTTTCCTTCATGAATTCGAGGAGGTTTGTGCTCTACAAAAACTCCAACAATTGACCGAAGACTCCATTAGGCTTAGACTTATCAACTTCGCCTTGAAAGAAAATGCCAAAAAATGGTTGTATAGTCTACCCGTTAATTCTATTTCAACGTGGGAGGGATTTGTGATAATTTTTCTTAAAAAATATTTTCCAAACCATAAGACTACAAGGATTACAAACGAAATAAATCAATTTCATCAGAAGGAAAATGAGTCTTTTTGGAAATATTTTGATCGTTTTAAAAATCTCTTATCACAATGCCCCCATCACGGAATAGAAAAATGGAGGCTTTGCAAGATTGTTTATGAGGCCTTAGATAGTCCAACAACCGCGTTGTTAGAGTCTATGTGCCAAGGAAAATTTATGGAGAAAAATGAAGACGAAGGGTGGGAGTTTTTCGAGGAATTAGCCGAGAAGACAATGTTGTGGGAGTCTACTAGGGAACCTCACAAGTCCAACGAGTCATCTAGTTCTTCTAGGGGTCTACATTCAATTGGAAACAATATTGCAACCGATGCCAAGCTAGCCACCCTTACTAGGAGACTCGAAGCTCTAGAAACTCATAGTAGTCCCCCACCCATGTCTATGTACCCAAATTTTAATTCCTCGAACTTTGAGTCTCAACCTTGTCCCGATTTTGAGCAAGTGAACGCAATGTTCCAACCGAGACCTCGGAATGACCCGTTCGCACCAACTTACAATCCCGGGTGGAAGAACCACCCTAATTTCTCTTGGAACCAAGGCCAAAATTTCCAACCTCCACCATCTTTTCAAAAGCCGAACTATCCGAACCAAGTTCCTTTCTCAAACACGACTCAAAATCACATTCCTTATCAAAATCAAGCACCCGCCCACCCACCCGGCTTTCATGAATCGGATAAGAGAATAAATTCCTTGGAAAAGACTCTCGATGCGCTCCTAAAATCAACAACTAATTTGGCTCAATCTCAACAGACCTTCATGCAAACCATGACTCAAGATAGGCAAATTTTAAATGCTAGTACTCAAGCCATATCGAAGTTAGAGGTTCAAGTGAGCCAGTTAGCCAACGCCATTTGTGAACGAGAGAAGAACAAACTTCCAAGTCAAACCGAGGTAAACCCTAAATTTCCAATCAATCAAAGACCTCCTCACAATGTGAACGCGGTCATTTCCTTAAGGTCCGGTAAGCAAGTTGAAAATCATGTCGGTAACAAGTCTCCCGAAGAAGACGAATCGAATTCTGAACCAAACGCTAATCTTGAACCCGAGAGTTCTAAGGAACAAGGATCAACGAGTGGGACAAAACCCGTCCCCGAAGAACCTAATGAACGAGTCTTTAAGCCAAAAGCTCCTTACCCCCAACGACTCATTTCTCCTAAACAAACGGCCCAAATGGACAAGATCTTAGAAGTTTTTAAGCAAGTCAAAGTCAACATTCCCCTTTTAGACGCGATTCAACAAATTCCTTCGTATGCGAAATGTCTAAAAGATTTGTGCACACATAAGCGAACTACTCACGTCCCTAAGAAAGCCTTCTTGACATCCCAAGTGAGCTCAATTCTTTCGAACCAGATTCCCGTGAAATATAAGGACCCCGGTTGTCCTACAATTTCATGTGTCATAGGCAATACCTTCGTGGACAAGGCATTACTCGACTTAGGCGCTAGTGTGAACTTGCTTCCATTTTCGGTCTATCAAGCCCTAGGTTTAGGAGAGCTTCAAAGAACAAATGTTACACTTCAATTAGCAGATCGTTCTGTCAAGGTTCCTAAGGGGATTATTGAAGACGTGCTAATTAAAGTAGGTGACTTTTTCTTTCCCGTTGATTTTGTCGTCCTAGAAACCGAACCGGTCAAGAACCCTAAGAATCAGATTCCTATCATTCTAGGAAGGCCATTTCTAGCCACCTCCAATGCTTTGATTAATTGTAGAAATGGATTAATGAAACTAACATTTGGAAACATGACCATTGACCTCAATATTTTTCACATAGGGAAACAACCCGATGATCTCTATGATCAACATATGGATGTCAATTTAATTGATGATATAGTTGATCAAGAATTCATCAACCCTAATGATGCTCTTGATTTTTGTTTAAAACACTTTGGTCAAGATTGGGATGATTCTGAATATACAAATGAGGTCAATGCAATGTTAGATTCCACCATTCCTACAAATAACCAAGCATGTGAACCACCTTCTTTGCCACTTTTCGAAACTAGTGAACCCGTTGAGTCAAAGCCGCCCGATTTAGAACTCAAACCTCTTCCCGACACTCTTAAGTACGCCTTTTTAGGTCCTAACGAGTCCCTTCCCGTTATCATTGCCTCTAATTTGACCAAGTCACAAGAGGATGAGCTTGTGAATGTGCTTAGAGATCATAAGGAAGCCATAGGTTGGAGTATCTCGGATATTAAAGGAATTAGTCCGGCTATTGTCCAACATCGGATTCACTTAGTTGATGATGCCAAACCAGTTCGTGAGCCACAAAGGCGGTTGAACCCTACCATGATGGAAGTTGTTAGGAAGGAAATTCTTAAGTGTCTCGATAATGGAATCATTTATCCCATTTCTGATAGCTCTTGGGTTAGCCCGATTCAGGTAGTACCTAAAAAGTCGGGTATTACCGTGGTGACTAACGAGAACAATGAGCAAGTTCCTACTCGTGTCCAATCCGGTTGGAGGGTGTGCATAGACTATAGGAAACTCAACGATGCCACTAGAAAAGACCACTTTCCTTTGCCATTCATAGATCAAATGTTAGAGAGGTTAGCTGGTCATGCCTACTATTGCTTTCTAGATGGTTATTCCGGTTATTTTCAAATTCCTATAGCTCCCGAAGACCAAGAAAAAACCACTTTCACATGTCCCTTTGGAACCTTTGCTTATCGTCGCTTAGCTTTCGGTCTAACCACTGCCCCGGCCACCTTCCAAAGGTGCATGATGAGCATCTTTTCTGACATGGTAGGTGAATTCCTAGAGATTTTCATAGATGACTTCTCCATCTTTGGTTCGTCTTTTCATCAATGCCTAAACCATCTTGAGTTAGTCTTAAAAAGATGTAAAGAAACCAACCTCGTTCTTAATTGGGAAAAATGTCATTTCATGGTTAAAGAAGGAATCGTTCTTGGTCATAGAATTTCTGAAAAGGGGATCGAAGTAGATAAATCCAAAGTTGACCTCATTGCCAATCTACCCCCACCAACATCGGTCAAAGGAATTCGTTCCTTTTTAGGACATGCGGGTTTTTATAGACGTTTCATTAAAGATTTTAGCAAAAAGGCTAGACCCTTGACCACCCTTCTTGGAAAAGATGTCAAATTCGAGTTCAATAAAGATTGTTTACAATCTTTTGAACACCTTAAGAAAGAGTTGACCTCGGCCCCGATTATCAAGTCCCCCGATTGGAGTCAACCTTTCGAATTAATGTGTGATGCATCTGATTACGCATTAGGAGCGGTTTTAGGACAACGAATCAATAAGATACCTCATGTCATATACTACGCTAGTAAGACCTTGAACGATGCGCAACTCAATTATTCAACCACCGAGAAGGAGCTTCTAGCCGTAGTTTTTGCCCTCGAGAAGTTTAGGTCGTATCTTATTGGTTCGAAAATCATTGTTTACACCGATCATTCCGCCCTTCGATATCTCTTCTCTAAGAAAGACTCTAAGGCCCGATTGATTAGGTGGATCTTGTTGCTCCAAGAGTTTGACCTAGAAATTAGGGATAAGAAGGGGTCCGAAAATGTCGTTGCCGATCACCTTTCTCGCTTAGTAGTGGAGTCCACCACTGACTTGCCTTTAAATGAATCTTTTCCCGACGAACATCTCTTTTCTATCTCTACTCCTCCTTGGTTCGCCGACATTGTCAATTACCTTGCTACCGGCGACATTCCCTCTCATTGGTCCACACAAGATAAATCGAAATTTTTCTCTCAAGTCAAACACTTCTTTTGGGACGACCCGTATCTTTTTAAATATTGTCCCGATCAAATCATTCGGAGGTGCGTCCCAAACCATGAGTTTCGAAGTATCCTTTCCTTTTGTCATGATCAAGCTTGTGGAGGTCATTTTAGTGCTAAGAAAACAACAGCTAAAATCCTCCAAAGCGGTTTTTATTGGCCTAGTTTGTTCAAGGATGCTGCAGAATTCTGTGCCGCTTGTAGTAGGTGTCAACACTTAGGAAAGATCACTAGAAGAAATATGATGCCAATGAGTCCCATCTTAATCATTGAGATTTTCGATGTGTGGGGCATAGACTTTATGGGTCCCTTTCCTAGCTCTTTCGGCAACCTCTACATTCTCTTAGCGGTTGATTATGTGTCTAAGTGGGTAGAAGCCATACCGACTAAGTCCAATGATAACAAGGTCGTTCTTAAATTCTTAAAAGAGAATATCTTTTCTCGATTTGGCACACCTAGGGCTATCATTAGTGACCAAGGTACGCACTTTAAGAATCGTCAATTTGAGTCCCTTTTGAAAAAGTACTCAATTACTCATAGGGTGGCTACCCCTTATCATCCTCAAACTAGTGGTCAAGTTGAAGTCTCGAATAGGCAAATCAAACAAATCTTAGAAAAGACTGTCAACTCGAATAGGAAGGATTGGTCCATCAAACTGATTGATGCCTTATGGGCCTATCGAACCGCTTTTAAGACTGTTTTGGGCATGTCCCCTTACAGAATTGTGTTTGGCAAAGCCTGTCACTTGCCCGTTGAACTAGAGCATAGGGCCTTGTGGGCCATAAGAGATTTGAACTTTGACTTACCAACCGCCGGTAGTCATAGGAAGTTGCAATTGTCAGAACTAGAGGAATTAAGAAATGAGGCCTATGAAAATGCTAAAATCTATAAAGAAAGAACAAAACTTTTTCATGATAAATCCATTTTGAGAAAATCTTTTTCTCCGGGTCAAAAAGTTCTTTTGTACAATTCTAGGCTTCATTTATTCCCCGGGAAATTGAGATCTAGGTGGGAAGGTCCTTACATTGTTAGGACCGTTTTTCCTCACGGTGCTGTTGAAATTGAAAATCCTAAAAATGGTAATGTATTTAAAGTTAATGGACAAAGACTCAAACCATTTTTAGAGCTGCCATTTGATCCCGAGGATGAGGTCACCCACCTCATCGACCCGTGATTCATGTAAGTTTCTTTCAGTAGGTAAATCCTCTCCTTTATCTCTTGTCAGGTATTATCTCCTCATTCTCATTTACTCATTTCTCTTGCATTTGCATACATTGAGGACAATGCATGATTTAGGTATGGGGGAGGGTTTTTAGTGTAAATATAAAAATCAAAAAATCCAAAAAAAAATCAAAAAAATCAAAAAGAGTTCTTTTTTGTATTCTAGTCTTGTTAATTGATTGCTAGTTGCTTGATGCACCCTTGCATGCTATGATAATCTCATGATCCATTAGCTTTTGTTTGAGAAATGATTTGCTAAAGTTCTTGTTCACACACTTACACTAGCAAGGTGAAGCTAGTAGACTTATTTGAATTGTGCATGAAATTAGAAGGATATGATTAGGTGTAAGATGATTTGGTCTTCATGCTTTGAGTACAAGTAGGTGCATTGAGGATACCATTTCTTGAGATTGATTATGTTTTACCACACCAAGTGAGATTTTGAGCCTATATGCACATCTTTTGCATTTATATTCTTTTGCTTGAGTGTCCACTTGTCATTTGCATTGCTAGCACTTGTTTGAGTTCCTTCTTGAAATACATGACATTGATTGATGATAAAATGATAAAGGCACTTAGGAATAACCTATATTTCCCAAATTATCCACACCATGCTTATATGATCAAATAGTTACCCCTTTGAGCCTAATCATTTTCTTTCGGTGACACACCACATTACTCGCCTAAGACCTTTTTCTTGCTTAGCCTTACGTATTCTTGATCCCATTTTGTCAAAGGCTAGTAGGAACTTAAGGGAGCAATAAGGTGTGTGAAATAGGGTTTACTTTTGTTCATAACTTTTGTGGAAAATATTCGTTGTTACCTTGATAGTCGATTTTCAAAATTAAATCTAAAGGAGGATTATTGTTGCATTTATCATTTTCCTTTATATATAAAAAAAAAAGAAAAAAAAAAGAAAAAAAAAAGAAAAGAAAAAAAAAGAAAAAAAAAAGAAAGAAAAAAAAAATGAAAAAAAAAATTTACATATGAGAGCATACTTATGTTTTTGTAATCCTCCTTCATTCGACTATTCAAGGCTTTTTGAAAATGAAAATAAATTGTGTGGGGAGGAAGTTTGGTGTTGTGCATGATATTCAAGGTTACTACTAGCTTTTGTCACTTCACCTTATTTTGGCCTTTCTTGACATACCTTGTCCCTAGCCCCATTACAACCCTAATAAAGACCTTTTGATTGTCATTATTAATGTATGTTGTGATTCAAGTTGGAATGATACCAAGTGTCAAGCATGCATTTGATTTTGTTGGAATTGAGTGATACACTTACCCTTGTTCTTGAGTGAATATTCTTTTGTGAGTGAAAGGTGAGGTATTGCTTGTTTTGCATATGAGATCTCAAGTTTTGACTCTGAGGTGTGCCCTTGTAGACTTAGCATGGTTACCAATGATTTTTGCACTTGACATGAACTTATAATCACTCTTGCATGGTTCTTTGAGTAGACTATGTGAATCCTTGCACTTTCCACACCAAGACTTTGCAACTTCATTTTGATTCTTAAGTTGATGTATCATGAGAGGACAGGTATGTGTGGTTTGCATTGCCATGTGATCTTTTATACAAGCTAGATGGATTTTGTGGGTACATTCACTATAGGCCCTCACGAGACCTCACTCGTCCACTAGGGCTGCCTAGGGGTTTAAAGGGCTTGTTGCATATGCCAAATGCAACCGTCACACCTACGAAAAGGAGTATAGGACTTTGTATCTAGATTTTCATTTTCATTTTGTTTTTGTTTTACTCGAGGACGAGCAAAAGATAGGTATGGGGGCATTTGATAAGTGCATAATTTTGCATATTTTTATTGCCTATTTATTGCTTGAACTCGTGTTTTAATAATTTATTTTGTTGCATTTCAGGTAAATCGTAAATAAATAAAGAAATGACAAATAAATAAATAAAGTGCAAGGAAGGGAAAAAGGAGGAAGAAAAAGGACCAAAAATGAAAGAAGGAAAAGAATTAGGAGCTTGGAGCAAAAGGAATATTTCAAGACAAGTGGAAGGAGGAGATCATCCCAACACATTAGCAAAGTGTATGGCCAAGATCAACTCTTCAAAGCTTAAGGGGGAAGGAATCAAATAGATGGCTAGGATTTCACCACCACACAACCCAAATGTATGGTGGGGATTTACCCAACACCCCCCTTAACCCTAATTCCTATCCTATAAATACCCCCTCACCCCCCTTGTATTTAGTAACTTAGATTTGAGGTTAGGTTTATTTTCTTGTATTTTTCTTAGTTTCAAATCTTGTAAACACTCTTATTATAATTAATGCAATTTTATTTTCTTTACTTCTTGTCTTGCTCTTTCGTTATTGTTGCCTTGTTTCGTTATTTTCATAAAACCCGTTGCTAACCACTTGGGGTTGAAAGTAACGAAACTTGGATTTCTTGCTCCTTGTTTTAATTTTTAATTTTGAGCCCCTTTAAATATCAATTTTATTGTGGGTTCGAAATTTTTAAATATCATTTTAATTCGTAGTTTGCCCCTTTAAAAATTAATTTTATTGTGGGCCATTTAATTTTAAATCATCATTTAGTGTAATTTTAATTTCTTAGTTAATCTCTCTAATTCTGTTTTTATTTTAAAAAAAAACCAACAAAAACATTTTAGTTTTAAAAAATTTAGTTCGTATTTCTTTGTTTTTTTTTTTTCGAAGCAAAATCTTACCCAATCCCTGTTTTCTTTTTTTTATTACGAACCCAGTACATGTTCATTTTACAACCATTTTGACCCCGATTGTTTTCTAATTCTTAATTTGCAAACAGCCAAGCTTCACTCCCATTCCCCTTTTTCCTACTCCTTCTTCTTCTCCCCACAAAATATACCACACCATCTCCCTTTTTTTTCTTCGATACACACACACAACACAACGCCCAATCCTCCTTGTTTTCTTATCTGTTTTAATTATAAAAAAAAACCCTTTTCCCCCAGTTCGTCGAGCTTCTTGTGATGTCTTTACCGAGTTTTCTGCGTCTTGTTTGTTTTCTGATGATTGGATTCGTGTCGATTTATTTTTTTTTGTTTTGGTTCACTGTTCATTTTTGAAAATTACCGAGCTGCGAGTTCCGAGTACTGAGTTATCATGTCTTGTGTTCGTTTTGTGTTGGGTTTGATCGCCGTGTTTCATTTTAGAGTACTGTTTTTCCGAGTTGCTGTGTTGGGTCGTTGTAATCAATCGCTGTTCTTCCGTTGTGTTAATGTTTTTTTTTTTTTAAAAACGAGTTGCTGCTGAATTACTGATTTTTTTTCTGGTTTCATTGAGTTGCTGTGAATTTTGTCACTGAGTTTTTAAGTTTTAATTGATGTTCTTCATGCTTAGTTTCATTGTTGGGTAGTGTTGAGTGTAGTGTTTGATTCATTCCGAATTAATGTTATTGAATTGTGCTGAGCTGCTAAAATAAATCGTTGGTTTCTTGAATTCATGTCGGACCCGTGTTTAGAATTATTGTTTCGTGGCTGGTTGTTTGTTTAAAATTCGAATTCCAGGTTTTGGCATAGAATTGCCACAGAGTTGCCAATGTTTAGTTTATGTGTTTGTTATCAGATTGTTCCTGTTTTTTTTTAATTCGTGGTTTTAGTTGAATCAATTAGACTTATTGTTTAATTCGAATAAAAAAGAGAGTATGTTTTTTAAAAAAAAAACTAGTTTAAATTTTAATTTAGAATTTTTATTTTTAGAATAATTTAGTTTTTGTACTTTTCATTTTTTAGGTAATTTAAACTTAGAATAAATTAATTTTTCTTTTAGGAATTAACTAGTTAAAATCAAAATCTCCAAAAACCCCAATTAGTTCTAATTCGATTAAGTTAAAAATCAAGGTTGCGAAAATAAAATAGTCTCCGAGGAACGATCCTAAAATTATTTCAACGAAACGAATTGTGCGCTTGCGATTCAAATGTCATTTACTTTAGCACAACAAGGTGCCCCGTACTTGGCATGCCTTGAACCTCAAGATTTATTATGTCTAAGCTGCCTTTTCAAGGATGTAGTTTTTTATTTATCTAGTAGGAGAAGTAGAAATAAGGTTCGATGAAGCCATCCCAGGGTTTGATGCCCCGAGTAGGACAATAATGAGCTGTGTAAGGGTTGAACCCTTTTTGAGTTATTAATGCAAACTTGTTTTCCATTTTATGATTCTATGTTTTGTTTATGTACCAAGCACCTGTTGAGTGTGAGTCTAGGAAGACCAAGTACCGAAAATAAATGAACATACGAATAAAACAAACAAGTGCATAAATAAAGACCCCGAAGGGCCAACAGTTAGGGTTACATCATTTAAGCCAAATAAAAGTTTAATCACGAAGGACCGTGATTGAAAGACTAGAAATAAAAGCCACATACGGCTAAGCTAGGCCATGCAAGGCCCGAAGCGATCCCAGCTACTCATCCGAGGACTCCTCCTCGCCGTTCTCCTCTTCATCAGTCTCTTCCTCGCTACTCTCCTCCTCGTCACTCTCTTCCTCAGAGCTTTCCTCAGCATGGCCATTACCCGGTTCGGTTGCCGCCACTGGTGGAGCTGTCACTTCCATCGCCTCAACCTCTTCCTCCTCGGAAGATGAGCCATCTTCAACTACCCTGTTTGAGGGGACTGCTTGGCGAACTACTCTCCCCTTCTGCACGGTCATAGGCTGTTTCCCTCGAGGATCCGAGGAAACTGAGTCATCCATAGTTGCTCGGACACCCCTCGAACCGGAGCCGGAACGGCGATGACTTCCCCTAGAGTCGGAGCCCGAAGCCTGAGCTACTGGGTTGGCTCCTGCGCCCGAAGCAACTTGACAGTAAGGACTTGGAAAGTCCCTCGGGAAAACCACAGTAGGGTGCCTCTTACTCACAGCATTGATGGCTCGATCCCAGCCAACAGACATGATACCCGGCGTACTTCATCGTCATGCTTATCTATAAGCTGAAAGAAATCCTCAGACTCCTGGTAAGCTTTCACCACTAGCTTGCAGTCTGCTGCCCTTTTGTTATACAAGGAGTCATACTGTCTCTGGAGTGAATGAGCATCAGCTTCAGCCCGGATGGCCCTGGACTCCAAGTCTTGGCATTTCTCATCAAAAGTTGCTTTCTCCTTCTTCAAGGCCACATTTTCATCTCGGTATGTACGACCTAGCCGAGTGTTAGCCTGGAACTTGGCATTTGCCTGGAACAAAGAATCAATGAGACAATTATAATCACAA
This sequence comes from Saposhnikovia divaricata, assembly GCA_036435485.1. Classification (NCBI taxonomy): domain Eukaryota; kingdom Viridiplantae; phylum Streptophyta; class Magnoliopsida; order Apiales; family Apiaceae; genus Saposhnikovia; species Saposhnikovia divaricata. The sequence continues at coordinate 57,193,778 of CM071595.1, read as the reverse complement.
GTTACGTGAAAACACTACGTCTAGGATGAAAGGTTGGAAACCTGATATAGGGCTTGAGCTCCGAGTTTCTCCGCTTCATCAAATTTGTCCCCGGCAGTTACTGTCAAAAGGTCGGGGGGAGTGATGCTGAACTTGGACCAATCCAAGGCTGACTCTGGGCATCCCAAGACAGAATCTTGCTCACAAATCCCCCTACCAGGGATGAAGGGGGTCTTGACTCTCCCGTCAGCATTCCGCGATCTCTTTGAAGAGCATCCCGACAGGAACTGAGGGATCTTCGGCCCAGGTTGAACGCAAGCCGCCTCGGCTTTCTTGATCATCCTTCTAGTAACTTTCTTGATATAGACATGTAAATAAGACGGGACCGGGTTTATCAGTCCAAGTCTCGGACCGGATCGTATATAAGCGGTCCGGTCTCCGGTCCTTCAAATAGAAAAAATCCGATTTTCCATCATGTCCGGTCCAAACCCAGAAAAACGGATCGGATCGAAATTTGTGTATGTAATTCTTTCATATTACTTTATTTCTAAAATTATATAATATAGATATTAAATATTTAAATACATCAGAATTTAACAAACTAAATTAGTAGATAAAAAATTGATGAAATAGTAGAGATCAACATTACAATCTAAATAATTAAATGTAAAAATTTTATTTTTTGATTCTTATATATATTTTTTGGTAGTTATTTAATATTTTTAGAATTGTACATTCGATGCGTAGCAAGGGTAAAATGCTAGTACTAGCTTATAAATGGGTTTCTTTTAAATATGAAATAATATTTTTTATAATGAATTTGAAATTTTATCTAATTTTTTAGTATAATAAATATTTTAATTTTAATTTAATATATATTAGTCAAAAACTCATGTATTGTTTAGAACTAATAATGTAAATTCTTAACTTTAATTTGTTGTTAACGAGATTCAAATATTGAGTATTTATTAAAGGGCATTTTTTTAAAAATACCCATGTTGCAGAATTATTTTTCAAAAATACGGTTGCAACCTGGTTTGCAATCCCAAGTGCAACATTTGCAACCTCATCTACAACTTTAGTTTGTATTTTTGAAAATACTTTAAAAAATTTGGGTATTTTTGTGAATATCCCTTTATTAAATTAATATAAATATGAAATATTTCTTAGTGTTAGATCTAATGGTTCTCATTGCTTTACTAAAAATCTAACGGTCACTACTGTTTGTACGATTAAACCATTGAACCAAATTATGAACAATTATCCCCTAATTTTCTTATTATAATTTAGTATAGATAATAGATTAAAGACATTAGATTTTGTTCTTTAAAATTCAATAGATGACATTAATCTTTCGTTGTTTTTTGTCGAAAGTTAAACATTGGTGTTAAATACAAAAGAACTAGATTTATAGCCCGTGCATGCTTGCTAGTAAAATAATTTTAATATGTATTTATGTTACTTTATAATTAAATGGTGCATGCAACATGTTAATGCTTAGTATGCAAAATATATCTAAACGATTATCTATTCATGATGTATATACAATTAAAAATAAGTAAATTTCAATGTGATCATCTCTTTGAGCGAATGTTCAACGGGTCGAATCAACCTAAATCTTTATTCGAATTAGTTAAGATTTTTCAGACTTAGACCGGATCAGGAGTCGAATATTTTTTTAGGTCAATCCATATCCGATCCATTCGAATTCGGGTTACCGGATCGGTGGTCCGATCCGTTTAACAAATTTAATTTTTTTTTCTTTTTTCAATCTAAAAATAGTTTTTTCTAAAAAATTTTGACGAAGTAAAAATTAAAATTATGACATATGCATTGACAAATCCAAATTTATATTTCAAGATAATATTATTTATATAAAATGTGTATATTATATATGTTATATACATTATATATATATATATATATATATATATATATATATATATATTACATAAGTATATAAAAATTACAATAAAATAATATTTTTGAATAGGATCGTTATCGGATCGGATCGGATCGGATCATACAAAATCCATATCCTTTCGTTATCAGATCGAATCCTTATCGGATCGGATTACTAACAGATCAAACTTTTTTTTGGAAGGATCATACCTACTAATTTAGCTACGTATCAGATCGGATCGGGTTGGATATCCGATTCATTGATAGGCCTAACTGAGTTATGAGCATATAAGAATTTACATTAGTAGTGACTCCTTGATCATCCACAATCGACTTGTGCTTTTTGACCCGGATTAAGAGTTACGCGTAAGATATAATTAATACATAAATCACAGTATCTATCTTCTGAATCCAAATAATTTCTTTCCACTCTAGAATAAAAAAAATGCTTCATAACTATATACGGTTCGAAATATTCACAAAACTGATATCTAGCATAGTGGTAAAAAAATCTCACTTCTAAGTTAGAGGTAAGGGGTTTAACTTTCATTAGGAACAATTTTTTTTATAATTAATATAATATAGGATGGGTAATTTAGTATTTTCATGATAATTAAATTGTCTCATGATATATTAATGATGAGTTTTTATAATATATTCCAAATTAATGTCTAGCATAGTGGTAAGAAACCCCCCTTCTAAGTTAGAGATCAAGGATTCAATTATTATTAGGATCAATTTTTTATCATTAATATAATATATGGTGGTTGTCTCGCGATATATTAATAATGAGTTTTGTAATATATACAAAACTCATGTCTAGCATAGTGGTAAAGACTCTCACCTCCATGTTAAAGATCGAGTGTTCGAATCTCACTAAGAACAAATTTTTTATCATTAGTATAATATAGGAGGGGTAAATTAGTAATTTTATATTGAATAAATTGTCTCACCTAACCCTTGTTGAGCTATTAATAATACTAGCTTATAACCCGTGCAAAAGCACAAGTTACATTTAATTTTTTATAATTTACTTATAGTGTAATATAATATTATAAATGTTAGTTTTTGTTAGGTCCCGTAAAAGGGCTATATTAAGTTAGAATGGGGGTTGAATAACTTAATTACCAATTTAAAAATTATTATGGCATTTTTAAAAAATATTAATCCCTTTTTAAATATTTTACCGAGTCGTTAGCAGTTTATAAGTGCGGAAACAAAAGACAAGGGAAGAAAATACCACGCAGGAGATTTTTATCCTGGTTCGCGATGGCGCAACCCCTAATGGATTCGCTCACCCCTAGTCTAGTCCCCGAACTCCTCTCCGGACTCGAGATTTCCTTATAAAATAAACTCGCTCCTTTAGTAGGCGGAGAAGCCTTTACAACCTTACAAATATTTGTCTTGGTGCGTAACTACCCGTTACCACCTCAAAATAAATGCAAACACCTACACAACTTATCTTAGAGAATAACTCCCCGCTATTTTTCAAAGTTGATAAAGAACCCTTGGTGTAGACTATTGATTCTTGGCTTTTGCCGGTCTTGGATATTAGATGAAAGGTCTTGGGTCTTTCATCTTCTTCACGGTGCGAAGACTACTAACTCCTCGTTAGTACGTCTAGGACTTTATTCTTAGAACGAGAATCACCTCACTTCAACTTCACCTCACTACAAGAGTTAGAAACACAATATCTACGAAACAATATGTGGTTAAGCAAGATATATAATAAAATCGTGCAAAACTAGCAGGTTACGGTGCTAGCCACGAAGGACGCTATTATGCGTTAAAATATTATTCAACTCACAAGTGTGAGGATGAGAGACAAAAATTCAACTCGAAAGTGCGAGGACCGTGAAAGAACGCTATTACACGTTAGCTATATGTGTAGTGCGGAAAATAATATATAACGGCAAAGGTTAAGTCACACGAGTGGACTTGACACACAAGCGGTATTAGATTGAAACTTTAATATTCAATTAAGAATATTAAGTTATATTTTGTGATTATAATTCTTCCACGAAGTTTATGTGATACGAAGTATTTCTTTAAAGAATATCCCACGGAGCACTGTAGATGCTAGTTGGGAATCGGTAAAAATACTTTTCGTAACAACTTTGACGTATGTCAAATATTCAAGTCCTTTCAAGCTACTAGGCTTAAGACTTTTGAGATGTATACTTTCGATTGACTAAAACAATGTCAAAGTATACTCTTCATTTAACTTCTTGCACGAGATAAGTTTATGGCCACGAAAAATAAAAAGTAAGTGCGATAAAACAAGTGGCTAAACTTGTGCTTTAAGAAGTATATGTTGAACGAAGTATTCCTTTAGAGAATATCCCACGGAACACTAAAGATGTTAGTTGGGAATCCGTAAGAATACTTAATCGTTTCAACTTTTGACTTATGTCAAAAATAATCTTTCTCTTTTATAAAGAGACCTTTGGAATATTATAGATCCAAGAATAGAGATTAAGATGAAGTATAGAACTTAAGAACAAATCTCAAATATAAATATGGTCGGTTAAGACACAAAGACGAAGTTAAAACTTACCACTTTTGGAAAAAAATCGGAAAAGTTTGCCGGAAAAATTCACTGGAGGTTCGGCCGGATTTTGGCACTTGGTCGGACTTGAGCAGCCCTTCGGGAGGCCGGAGAGTGGTAGTAGATGAGCTTGCTTGGTGGGATAAAGTTTGGTTGGGTGGAACTAAGCTTGTTAAACAAAAATCTTGAATATATAGATATATATTGAAGAGAGCGAAGGTTTTTGAGATGAAGTATATGAAGAGAGTTTACTTCAAAAATCCCAGTAATTCTTTGGCTCTTAGCTTGTCTCTAAATGAGTGTGTGGAGGGGAGTATTTATAGATAAAGTTGGGTGGAAGGAATGGTGAAGATTGAATTAAAAAGAGTGGTTGAGATTAAAAAGGTGTGAATTGATGACATGTAAAGTAGGTTGTGTTTCTTTGCAAGTGGATACTAGCAAACAAAATAAGATCCCAGCACATTTGAATCTATAATATAATATTAGACTCGTTCCGATTATTAATAAATATGAATCACGTATCGTTAATAAAATACCCGATATCTCCGAAAATACCCAATAAATCAATCTAAAAATATGGATCACTTAGAAATATTATAAAATAAATATCCGAAAAGTTTGGTCAATTTTGGTCAATGTTTGACTAGGTCAAACGTGGTCAACTGCTGACCAACAGTCTCGATTTTAGTGCCCGGACCAAAATTCTCGAAAAATTCCGAAACTTTAACCATGCGTAGAAAATAGTATTTAAGTGACCAATCTCAAGTTTCAAGTCATACTAGCAAGTGGAAGTATTTTATTTGGATTTAAAACGATTAAATCAGCTTTGGTTCCGAATAAAATACGATTGGTCTTTTATTGAAATAGATAAATCTTTTGACCAATGTTTTGACTATAATAAATACTTAGAATATATTTCCTAATATATAAAATATTTTGAGAGTGTAGGAAATATTTTTTGAATGATTAAAGTAATTTTCTCCGAATAGAATATATTTAAGAATTGGGAGAAAAATTACTTTAAATATTTTTGGCACGAGAGAAAAATATGCCTGAGGATAAGTAGTCTTTTCTGTGATGAGAAAAATATTTTGAGTGTGAGGACTGAATATTTTTGAATAAAAACTGATCGTTTTTTAATTTAGCACGAGTTCTCTAAAGAATACCAAATCTCGAAGATTCTTTGTTCGAGCTTGTCGCCTTATTAATATTGCAACAGAGATCTAAAAAATATCAAATCTCGATATTTCTTTTTCGATCTTATTGCCTTGGTAGAAATATATTCCACAAAATATAATTTTGACATTTCGAAATAATGGAATATCTCTTATAAGTTTAAAATAAGATGATAAATTTTGCTATATTTAACCATTTGACTTTTGATTGAATCAATTAAATAAATGAACTAGTGGAGAGAATTAAATAAATAAATAAATAAATAAATAAATGACCTGGTGGAGTGAATGAATTAAATAAATGACCTTAGACCTTTGTATATAATAACTTTTTGAAGATCTAACAATTGTAGATGAGGGATAACTAAAACCAAAAATGAGGAGATCACCAAACTACAAATTATAGCCCATTTGGTTTAGGGCATGGAGTTTCTAAAGCACACTATAGAGAAGTTCTCTATTAGTGCACCTTAAATCTTGTATTTTATTATTATTTTTGATAATCCAACCGTACGGATGAAAAGTTTATGTCAAAATAACATTGTATACAAATTTTTATTATATTTGAAATAGTGGAGCATCACTTTTATAATAATACTATTTTATATATATATTCAACGACACAGATTTATCATAATCTTATTGCTATAAATTTATAGTTCCAAATAATTAAATTACACGAAAATTTGTACATTCACATATTTTTGTATGAATTTAACATCCGTACGGTTGGATTGTTCAAATAATAACTAATTTTTCATAATTTAAACCGCACTAATAGAAAACTTCTCTATTATGTGCTTTAGATACTCTTTTCCCTTTGGGGTTTATTATAGTATATATTGATAATAGATAGATAGATTCGAAAGTATTCAAACTCCTAAAAAAGTATGTATATTGTTTTTTGATGAACAAAAAGATTTTATTAATACTAAAACATTGGAACCCATCCGGGACAAACCCCTGAACTATCAACTACGACCTGATTATGAAACAAAAAACGAGCTAAATAAATAGCCAATTTGATTTCAGATTGCTTAACACATAGAATATTAATATTCTTGAAAATATATATTTATAAATTAATAAATAAAATTTAGTACGAAATAAACAAATTATAAATTTATAATTTCTAAAAAATATATTAATAAAGATGTTAATAAAATGGACGTGCGAGAGAATTTACATATTAGTGGTTTTTTTTTTTTTGGAAACAATTAGTGCTTTGTTTTTGTTCTTCCCCTCCATTTGCTCACTCACATCTTCTTCTTGCACTTTATAATAAGTAGTAATAAATAAAAACCCCTAGTTTGGTGCAATTTCAAGAAAATCAAAATGGCTGCTCGCGCTTTGTTTCGTCACTTACCCAAATCGAATACTTGTTCTTCTTCTCTTTTAAGCTTCACCAGAACCTTCACATCCCTCTCTTCCCCATCTAATACTTACCCCCATCAATTTCAAGGTAAAATACTTATATATCATAATATATATGTATGTCTATGTTTTTTCTTTTTACTGCTTTGGGGTTTTAAGCTAAAAAAAATGAGGGGTTTTTGGGTTTTCATTTGTGGGGTTTATACGGTTAAACCTTGATATTCGGACCGGATTATTTTATTCTATTTGCGGAGATTATTTAGAAATATAATGCCCTTGTTATTATGTTGGGACCCTAAAAAAGTATTAATTTATCGAGATTATTCCTTTATCCGTATCATTTTAATTTACCTGCTCTAGTAGTGTAGTGTTAGTATTTAACTTAATGATGGTGATTTGAGTGTTATGTAGCTGATGTAATATAATGGGTTTTTTTTTTTTGTTTATGTTTTAGTTTTTGCAAATATTCCGTGCTATTGGATTGGTGTGAGGAATGCTAATTGTAACTATAGGCTTATAGGATCTATCTAGCACTTTATAGCACTATAATTATAGTATAGTCTCTAGCATTGTAGCTTTGCGGATACCCTTGTTGGTCATAGAGATGTTAAGGTTTGCGGCCTTAGTAGAGACATGTGTGTGTGAGTATTAGAGTAAGCGTCTTGTTGAACCCTTCTTGTATTTGAAGAAAAATTTAAATTATCTTATGCAATGGCAAGTGGCAAATGATTTCGTGCTCGGGTATTTCATTTACCTTTAGAAAATTGGGGATACTCTTGGTAATGGGATTGGCACAAAACCTTACTAGGAATAGAAAATGACACATGATGCAAATAATGGCAGTATAAATATCAAGGTAATACAGTGTATTTTTCATTTCTGAGTTAGTTGTTTGCACTGTTTTGGGCAGGCTTGGGTTTAAGCTAGGAAAGTAAGGGTTTTAAATTGTGGGCTATATAGAGTCAAACTTAAAAACTCGGACCGGAGAATTTTATTCAACTACAGAGATCAGTTAAAAATGCAATGTCTATATTATTTTTATGTTGGGGCTGAAAAAAATTTATTTATTGAGGTTAGTCATTTATGGTTATTCATTTATCTGAGGTTCTACTGTAGTGTCAGTAGTTAAGTTAATATAGAGATTTGAGCGAATTTATCTGATGTAATATAAACGGTTTTTTCTTACTTATTCTTCTTCAATGTTACTAGCTTAGAACCCGTGCGATGCACGGACTTTTGAGAAAATGACCAAAATGCCTATTTTTCACAAGTGTTTGCCTAAAATACTGATTTTGAAAAAAAGTGCCCGAAATACCGACGGGATACGGAGAATCGTCCTCCGTGTTAGCATGATGCGGAGCATCGTCCTCCGTATTACGTAGATACGGAGTTGCGTCTACCGTGTTATGCATGATACGGTGGACGGTGTTCCATGTTAGGTGGGTGCGCAGCACTGTCACGGAACACGGTACAGCGTATCATGCATAACACGGAAGACGCAGCTCCGTATCATGCCCTATTACGAAAGATCGTGTTCCGCAACACCCCCCTATCACGGTACACGATCTACCGTGTCCCGTCGGTATTTTGGGCAAACAACATTTATTTTTGATTATTTTGGGCCATCACCCCGGACTTTTTTGATATATAATAAATTTTGTTTTATGTTACAATTTATTTTTATATAATCATTATTTTCAATAATTATTTTATTTTTAACTTAAATAATTTAATATAAATTTAATTAATGATACACATGATTTAAAGCTTATTTTATAAAATTTTAAATTAAATACGTCGTTAACGTAATTCGAACCTTGATATTTAATAAAGGAAGTTAATTATATAAAATTTATCTAACCATTGGATCTAACGGTTCTTATTTATTAAATATATGAATGATTGCAAAATTATGTTTTAAATTAAAAGATAACGTGTTTTAGTTAGAAAAAAATATTAATGATTGTATATAACGTGTTCTATACTAATGTTTCCTTATTATAAACAACGTATAGGGATTTTTAATATATTTTATTAATAATTGAAAATATGGTGTGATATTTTTTGGTATATATTAATGATTGTAAGATTGGTTTTAAATGAAAAAAGTGACGTACTTTAATTAGAAAGGAAATATTAATGATTTGAAGATATGCTACGATTGATGTTTTTGTAAAAGGTAATATCTTCAAATTAAAGTAAATGTGAAAATGGCAATGACTAATTACCATTAATTATATTATGTCATTATTTATTTTAATAATTAAGATAACCAAACCTAAAACCAAACCGACAAACTTTCAATCTTTCGGCTTTAATATAATAGTATAGTTTTGGTATATATTAATGATTGTAAGATTGGTTTTAAATGAAAAAAGTGACGTATTTTAATTAGAAAGGAAATATTAATGATTTGAAGACAGTGTTATTAAAAGCGCGCATATGCGCTCGCATATGCGAGATGCGATGCGAGGCTGAAGCGCTTCGCTTTGGTTATGCGATGCAACTTCACTGAAGCGCGCTCTTTTGTGCGCTTTCAGCGCTTAAGCGATGTGCAAGAAGTGCAAAAAAAGCGCGCTTTTTTATTTCTTGTTGATTTTGCTGTTCACCGGGTCTTATTTAAAGAAATCCATTGTAAAAAAGCCCTAAAACCTAAGTCAGGCAACAGATACATATCACACTAATGATAAGATACAGACATACAAAACAAATATATATACACACGAACGATACAAGGTGAGGAATAGAACAAGAACGGTGCCGGGATGGTAAAAATGAAGATTTTGTAAATCTTTAAGAAAAGCCTAAAGATGATGATTTTTAATTCATGTCAAGTTGTCAACTGTTGAGAAAACTATAACTAATCTATAGGGCTTGTAGTTGATTCTATATCTTTATTTTGTTACCATGACTTTGTATTTGTATTTGTGCCTTGAGTTTGAATTTGATTATCATTAACATGTTTTATGATGATGTAATCTGCCTATAACATGTTAAATTTATTGTTATGTATTTTTTTAACTGTTGTGCTTTTTTTCAAAAAGTGCGCATTGCGCGTTGCGCTTATGCTCCAAGAGGCCTTTGCGCTTCAATGCGCATATCGCGTTTAATCGACCAACCAGCCAATCAATTATACCTTCAAATTATGATTCCATAATAATCCATAATGTAATAATTGTTTAAAATAGAATTTAATATTAATTTGTAATTGTGTGAAATTTTTATTGTTTATTATATAGTTTTTTTGATTTATAATTTGTTGTAAATTTGTTAATAAATATGTGATATTAAAATTATTTAAATTGATTTTGAAAATATTTGGTTTCCAAGTAATTGAAAGAGTCTAATTAAAAGAGTTTATTATTAAGTTAAATATGTGGTTTATGTTTTGTAAAATAAAATTTTATTTGCATTTTAATTTATTTTTTCATTTTTGGAAGGTGTTAGCAAACTTTTTAGGATGGTGTTAATCGACCAACCAGCCAATCAATTATACCTTCAAATTATGATTCCATAATAATCCATAAAGTAATAATTGTTTAAAATAGAATTTAATATTAATTTGTAATTTTGTGAAATTTTTATTGTTTATTGTATAGTTTTTTTTGATTTATAATTTGTTGTAAATTTGTTAATAAATATGTGATATTAAAATTATTTAAATTGATTTTGAAAATATTTGGTTTTCAAGTAATTGAAAGAGTCTAAAAAAGTAATATGCTACGATTGATGTTTTTGTAAAAGGTAATATCTTCAAATTAAAGTAAATGTGAAAATGGCAATGGCTAATTACCATTAATTATATTATGTCATTATTTATTTTAATAATTAAGATAACCAAACCTAAAACCAAACCGACAAACTTTCAATCTTTCGGCTTTAATATAATAGTATAGATGTATACTGATTTTTAATATATTTTATTAATAACTGAAAGATAAGGTGTGATATTTTTGGATATACATTAATGATTGCAAGATTAGTTTTAAATTAAAAGGTAACGTGTTTTAATTAGGAAAAAAATATTAATGATTGAAAGATATGTATGATTCATGTTTTTAGGTGTTTATTAATGGTTGAAAGATATGGTGCAATATTTTTGGATATATATATATATATATATATATATATATATATATTAATGATTGTAAAAAGGTAACATGTTTTAATTAGATAGAAGGTAACATGTTTTAATTTGATAGAAATATTAATGATTAAAAGATATGGTATGATTTATGTATTTAGTTATATATATTAATGATTGCAAGATTAGTTTTAAAGTAAAAGGTAACGTGTTTTAATTAGATAGAAGGTAACGTGTTTTAATTAGATAGAAATATTAATGATTAAAAGATATGGTATGATTTATGTTTTTAGTTGTTTATAAAGGATGATATTTTAAACTAAAAGTATACGTGGAAAAGCCAATCAGCTTATTACCATTAATTATATTATGTTATTATTTATTTAATAAATAGGATAACCAAATCGAAAACCAAAACTTTTAAAACTTTCAATGTTTCGGCTTTAATATAATAGTACTAGCTTATAACCCGTGCAAAGCACGGGTTTATTTTAATATCTAATAAATTTTAATTAACATTATAATTATGTTTTTATATAATCATTATTTTTGAATAATGTTTTCTAAATTTTAATTTAATATAAATTTAAATAATTATATGCATGGTTTAAAATTTATATTGTAAAATTCTAAATTAAATATCTCGTTGACCAATTCGAACCTTAAATGTTTAGTAAGTAATTTAATCATATAATATATCTTATTATTAAATCTGATGATTCTTATTTATTACTAAAATAATGATTTGAATATATGGTGTGATATATTTGGGTGTATATTAATGATTGCAAGATTAGTTTTAAATTAAAAAGTAACGTGTTTTATTCAAAAAAAATATTACTAAAATAATGACGGAAAGATAAGGTGTGATATTTTGGGTATATATTAATTATTGTAATGTTAATTTTAAATTAAAAGATAACGTGTTATAATTAGAAGTGAAATCTTTGGAGAAGATTGGTAATTGAGTTGTCATAGTAAAGGAAAGAGTCCAAGCGGGTGGAGGAATTTTAATTGTAATATAATTACCTTAACATTAGTAATTAACTTTTTGAGATATTATTTTTATTATATAATAATATTATTATTTATTTAATAATTAGGATAACCAAACCGAAAACCAAACCAACCAAACTTTCAATCTTTCGGCTTTAATATATTAATATAGATAAATATAAATAAATAAATTACAGTGGAGATAATACAAAAACATAATACAATCATTATACTTACACTTTAATGATATATATGGTGTTGCCGAAGAAACTTGTGTATTGAATTGATGAAAATGGTGTAAATTAGGTTTAGAAGAATAGAGTTCTGTGCGCAGTGTTCGTGAAGGCAACGGAGGTCTTAAGTTTAGCTGTATTAGTAATGGTGTAAATATAAAATACTATTGTGTCTTTAGGACTATAGCCAATAACGGATTAAAATTGATTTATTTTATATTTAAAATTAATTAAAAATTAAATTAACCAAACCGAAAACCAAAATAAATAGGATAACCAAACCGAAAACCAAAACTTTCAATGTTTCGGCTTTAATATAATAGTATAGATAGATGTTTTATTTCAAATATTCTGTGCTATTGAATTGGTATGAGAAATGCTAATTGTAACTTTTTGCTTATAGAATCTGGCTAGTACTTTTATAGTTGAATTGGTATGAGAAATGCTAATTGTAACTTTTTGCTTATAGAATCTGGCTAGTACTTTTATAGCGCTAAAAAAAATCATAGTATGGTCTCTAGCACTGTAGCTTAGTGGATAGTGAATACCCTCTTTGCTTGTTATCAAGATGTTAGGTTTCAGGCCATAGTAGAGGGTTAGAGGCATGTGTGTGTGAGTGTCAGAGTAAGAGTCTTGTGTTTGAAAAAAAAAACCATAATATTCCTAGCAATAGCAATTGGAAAATGATTCTTACTCTGGAATTTTCAGTCACTTTTGGAAATTTGGAGTTACTCTTGGAGATGGGATTCACACAAACAACTAAGAATTGAAAATGGTACATGATGCAATAATGGAAACAATATTTTAACATAAATGGCAGTGAAGGTAGTTGAGCATTGTGTTTTTGGCTTTAAGTCAAGTAAGTAGTGTCCAGAGCCTGACTTGGGATTCATAAATCCACCTATGAAGAGTAGGATCAAAGTAAGTTGACTAAGTCTTTTCCCCACATTGTCTGACGTAGCGGAAGAGTTTCTACAGTTCAGTTAATTAAACTTATATACTGTCTCCATGACGCCCAGTTTTTCTTGCAGTGAGATCATATACTAGTCCTCCAGAATCTGCATCACAGTTTAATGTGATGGCTGATGGTACCCAAAGAAAGTATTACATGCTGGGAGGAAAGGGTGGGGTAGGTAAAACAAGTTGTGCTGCATCCCTTGCAGTAAAGTTTGCGAGCCATGGCCATCCCACTATCGTGGTTTCTACTGATCCTGCTCACTCACTAAGTGATTCTTTTGATCAGGTAGTAAGATTTGCTTCTGAATTGAGCTACTTTTGACTATTAGGTATCAACAACATATTTGTTTGTTGGGAAAATGTTGATTGAAATATATGCTTTGTTAGGATTTGGCTGGAGGGAAGCTTGTTCCAGTTCAAGGATTAGATTCTCCACTATATGCATTAGAGGTTTATACAGATTGCTGACAAATCATTAAGTTCTCTTTCTAATCTGAGCTTGCTAGGTGAATGAGGTAATTTTAAATCTCAAATCATTATTTTTTAGATCAATCCCGAACTCTCTAGAGAAGAATTCCGGAGCGCAAGTAAGAATCATGGTGACAATGGCATGAAAAATTTAATGGACAGCATGGGGCTTGGGATGCTTGGTGAGCAGGTGAGAGCATGTATAAAAGTTACTTGTTGCCTTTCCCTTTATTTCTCTTCCTGATAATACACATTTTAATTATTGGAATCGCAGTTGCTGGTATTTTTAGATGTCATGTTTTTTAAAACTAGATATTCAGACTCTTAGTGTTGAAGTGCATCGAGAGCAGTTTACTGCTAGATGCTTGATCACCCGATAACCTTCTTTGTAATTTAGTGAATTATTTTAAGTTTGATGTTGGTTAAGGTCCCAGTAAGCATTCTAAAGACATACATGGCTATTTCTTAGATAGCTTTTTTTTTTTGCTAAGCCTAAGATAGCATTTTACATCTTATGAGGTATACTATGTATTCATAATAAATTTTTCTGAACTGATAATAATTTATAAGTTGGAAAATTGCTTCTGCTTATGAGTTCTGAATACACCTTGTAAAAATTAACTTTCTAAAGGGTAAGCCAAACAGCTCCAAGTCAAGTCATTCGTAAAGTGTAAAGTAATCTTTTTCTGTGCAGATTAACATTCCACTGGTCACTTGAGAAATTAAACTCATCCACGAATCACTTTCTAAGCTTATTAAGTTCAAGAATGTTAGATTTTCACATGTTTCAGGTTTACATGATTACTTTTTTTTTTTTTTTTGAATTTACCATGTAGTTGGGGGACTTGAAACTAGGAGAGCTTTTGGATACACCTCCGCCAGGTCTTGATGAGGCTCTTGCAATCTTCAAGGCATGCAAATTTGATTGGCCACTATGAACTTATCAGTTAATCGTTATGGATTTCATCAAGGATTTATGATGCCTAACCAAAAACCTGAAAATTATCTATTTTCATTTTTATTATTAGTGGTAATTTTAGTGCTGATTTGTAGGTTATGCAATTTGTTGATTCACTAGAATATAGCAAGTTCACACGGATTATTTTTGATACAGCTCCCACGGTCAGTACATATCATCAAAACTAATTGTTCCTTGACCGTTAATCACTTCCCTAATTGTCAAATGTTCTAATAGGGACATACTCTGCGTCTTTTGTCTTTGCCTGACTTTCTGGATGCATCCATAGGGAAGATGATGAAGGTGTGTACCTGCTTATTTCTTTAAATATC
The DNA here is from genome assembly GCA_036435485.1 of Saposhnikovia divaricata. Taxonomy (NCBI): domain Eukaryota; kingdom Viridiplantae; phylum Streptophyta; class Magnoliopsida; order Apiales; family Apiaceae; genus Saposhnikovia; species Saposhnikovia divaricata. The sequence goes on along the minus strand of CM071595.1, from coordinate 57,178,772 downwards.
TGAATTTGTATTTAGAGTTATGTAATGCCTGACATTTACTTTAAACCTTATAGTTTGACATGTGTATAGTTAAAAACTTTATAAATTAATTAGGCACACATCGGACCTTATTGTTTTCGATTTAAACTTTGAATCCATCACATGAATCTACATATCATCATATGACTTGCATATGCTGTAGAATTATTGGCAAACTCATCTTTTTGATGAATTTTTATTGTGTACTTCAATTTTTTAATCTTCTAGTAAATGGTTTTGCCTCTCTCCTTTCAGTTATCTTCTGCTTGATCATTTTAACTTTCTGACCAAAGTTTTCTTCTCTTTAAATCCTCCCAAATTGCTTGAAGTTTTTTTTGTTCTATTTTCTCCCAATATCTCTTCTGAGAAGCGTGGGTTAGTACCCTACTTTTGAGCATCTTAACTTTCACATCGCGGTTTCCTTCCTTTTAACTCTTCCCATTTTTGCATAGCATTTTGATTTTTGATCATCTATGTTCTCTCAATATGTTCTGGGACAGATGCTATTTCCTCTTTCCGTTGATGTTTCAATCTATATTTCGATTACTTTACAGTGTTTAATAATTTTGGACAAGTAATTTTACACCAAGCTAGTTTTACCGCATATAGATTCATGTACCTTTTACAGCTTGAGGACCTCCCTGTTTGAGCTTCCAGAATATCTACCTTACCTCAAAGAAAATAAAGTTGTCTCTAACTCTCCAGCAATTGAGAGTCACAGTATAATTCTCGTGCGAGTCATACTCTGCAACGTTCAGTTAGCGTAAGCTAGAAACGAAGAGCTTCAATGTGTACAAGATTAAATTATATAAATTCTTGAGAAAATTATATGTTTGAACTGTATTTAGTCATTCAATTAATACATTTGTCTCTCTGCATAAGTGTGGTGAAAAAGGTATGTTAAAGTGATTGTGTTCTCAGTGGAGAATTGATAATTGGAAATGTAAGGTTTTTTTCCTTGGTTGTTATTTTATTTCATCATTAAGCCATCCGAAGCTTATTATTTGTTCCAACTCGGACTATACTGTAACTGTAGCTTGGGTATAGGATTGTGCTATTTTTTTTTATCATTCTTCTATCTAATTTACTCGATGTAATTTATGTACTTCAATCTTCTACCTAAAGTACTGTCTAACTGACTTCTCGAGTGCCATATGTTTACTATATTCAGCTAAAGAAGAAGCTAAATTCAGCAACTTCAGCTATCAAATCTGTTTTGGGAAAATCAGAGCCACGGCAGGATGCTGTAAGCATCAGACTTTTGCGAATTGTACAATTTTACTTGAAGTATGTCAATACTAAAGAGTTGCATTTTTTCTTATGTAGAGTGACAACTTGGAGCAACTAAGGGAAAATATGGTAAAAGTTAGAGAGCTTTTTCGTGACAGGAAAACCACAGAATTTGTTATAGTGACAATACCAACTGTAATACTCTAACTTTTTTCCTTTCACTTATAGCAAAAAAAATTTTATAATGTATATTTAGGATTTTTAAGCAACTCAATCGAATCATTGTTTCTAATGAGTGATCTTCAGGCTTTGGCTTGGTGCTTTCCTTTTTCAGTTTCCATTGATTTCAACTTCCATGCTTCGTTGCTAGCATCCTTTCTCTTTACGCTACATGTTGATGGTTTAATAATCATTTTTCTACACTAGACTGAGTGGATATAGTTTCTCCATGAAACTTATACGAGTCATTGTGATTTATCAGAGGCTTCCCTGGATGGTTTAATCTTTACAGTAACTAGCATGTTTAGTTACTGTAGGGTTTGTGCAGGTTTGAAACCCTTAATGAAGCAAATTATAACTTCCATGATATCCCTTAAGAATAAAAACAGGGACAAGATGCGGATATATGCAGTTTGATAAGTTTTTACTTGCTTGTGAATTTTATACAGCTGATAAAAACTTTTGGTCTTTGTTTACCGAGTCCTGTTTATGTTTCTTTGTGTACTCTCTCTTTTAAGTCCTATTAATTCTTTGTATACTCTATTGGTCTCTTTTGTGCTATCAAAGGGAAATCCCAAAAAGATTTCTTAAGAGTACCCAATTTTATGTGTTGTTGACAATAAAATTTCCTTCATTTCAAGGAAAGTATGAGCAGGAGTCATATATAGAAAGATATTTCACATCCTTAGCGTACAGTGCAATGCATTTAAACCAGCTTCTTTCATCACTACTAGAAGTGATGATTCCCTGCCATGGAATATATTAAACATGCCAAGTTGCCAACCCCTACACATGCATTTGGAATGCGGATAAGTCAAGTTTTGATCATAAATACAGAAATTTAAGTCTATGTAAACATAAATTAACTCATTATTAGAATTGCTTATCTGCTCATATTGTACATGACTCTACTGCTTTGATTGTCATCTCTGACTATATAATATAATTTTATGTGTACAAAGGTTATGGCAATCAGTGAATCTTCACGGCTGCATTCCTCTTTAAAAAAGGAAAAAGTTCCAGTTCAAAGGCTTATTGTTAATCAGATCTTACCTCCATCTGCAACGGACTGCAAATTTTGTGCAGCAAGAAGGAAGGTAAAGGTTAAACTCTTCTGCTAAAATTTTCAAGTCGGGTGGATTGGTACCTTTTTTTCCCCCCATTTTGTAGTATGTCGTAGAAGCCTAACTGAACAATAGCAGAGATATGCTTTATCGAACAATAGCAGAATATGCACTATCGATTAGGTTTGTTACGGCATATAGGGAACTTATATTATCTTTTTGTTTCTCTTATATAACAATCAGGATCACTTAATATTGCAGGACCAGATGCGTGCACTTGAAATGATCAGAAGTGATCCAGAATTAGCAAGTTTAATGGTAATGAAGGCAGAGCTAACTGATGTAGAGATAAGGGGTGTTCCAGCTCTTAAATTCTTTGGGGACATGATCTGGAAATAAGGATGCAATCAGTGCTGGATGCTGATTCACACAAGAGAATATTAACCTGGTTTTAGAGAATATGAAACAAATTTTAACTAGCTTATAGCTGTTTAAGTTCTGGGAAGCAAAAGCAAAAGATTAAACTGTGGGTTTTAGCATTCAGATTTTGGAGGTTCGGGAAGAACGAATATAGGGGCAGGGATATTAGCTTCTAGCTGTAATGGCTTTCATGTACACTGGGGCAACTGATAGATAGTTCATACTTCATATGCAACACAATTTCCCGTTTTTTGTCAACAGGAACATTTTTTCTAGATTTTGATGAGCTTCCTTGATGTGTGTTAGTTTTAATTTGGTATTGTTAGGTTTGTGCAATAGTGAAAGACATGTATGGCTGTAGTAGTTTTAATTTGGTATTGTTAGGTTTCTGCAATAGTGAAAGACATGTATGCCTGGCTACATTTGTAACCTGTGTAATATGCTTACCCAAACAGACAATGTTGAAAACAACTCTTATGTTTTTCTCTTTTATTTCTCTTCTCTTGGTATATATTATAATTCAACAGCTCAAGCTATTTATAGGCTTCAAAACTAAGATATACATCATGCCTTACATCACCTATATATTTATTATAAGCCTACCATCTTTGAATGACCACCATCAAGCCTACCATCTTTGAATAGCCACCATCTTTGACTATTAGAAGTTGCGCACCTGCTATCATTTCCTTTATTCATACTAGAGGGTTTGAATTCTAACACTTCCCCTCAAACCCGACTTTGCATTCCGAGTAATTTTCGAAACTCATAAATTTTTGTTGCAGATAAGCTCTTCGTAAATATATCTGCAACCTGATCTTCGGTCCTGACTGCCTTCATGTCAATATCTCCTTTAAGTACTTTTTTCCGTAAGAAATGATAATGTACTTCGACATGTTTGGTCGTAACATGAAAGACCGGATTCTCGGCCAAACGGACTGCTGATATATTGTCACAGTGTAATGGAACTCCATCTTCTATTGGTTGGTTCAAGTCATTCAAGAGTTGAGTCAACCAAGCACACTCTTGTGCTGCCATCGCTCCTGTTCTATATTCTGCTTCTGTGGTCGAGAGAGAAACAGTAGGTTGTCTCTTATTGCACCATGATATAGCTCCTAATCCAAGATTAAATACATATCCTGTAGTCGATCTCCTGGTGTCATGGCCTCCTGCATAATCAGCATCACAGTAGCCGCTGACCTTGCTTTGTACTCCATTCTTGTAGAAAAGTCCCCAATCAATTGTACATTTGACATATCTCAATATTCGTTTAACTACTTCAAGGTGTGTCTTTCTTGGTTTCTGCATGAATCTGCTAATAATGCCTACTGCGAAAGCTATGTCTGGTCTAGAAAGAGTTAGGTAGATAAGACTACCTACTATTTGCCTATACATTTTTGTATCCTTCAAGTCCTTTCCATCGTAGGCACACAACTTTAAATTTGGCTCCATTGGGGTAGAGATCGACTTGCATTCAGCTAGCCCAAACTTTTGAATGATATCTCTTGCATATTTTTGTTGACCAAGAAATATACCAGTTTCTGTTCTTTCAACTTCCAATCCTAGGAAGTGCTTCAACTCACCAAGCTCCTTCATTTGAAATCGAACTGATAAGTTTTTCCTTGTTCGTTGAATCTCATCTTTGTCATCTCTGGTGATGATTAGATCATCTACGTATACAAGGACAATTGATAATTTTCCCTCTTGAGATTTCACGAACAAGCTCGAATCTGCTGGGGTAACATGACAACCACTTTGTACTAGGAACTTAACAATCTTCCCGTACCATGCTCTGGGTGCCTGCTTAAAGCCATATAATGCCTTCTTCAACTTGCACACGTATTTTGGCTTTTCATGATTCACAAATCCTTGGGGTTGATCAATATAAATGTCACGATCAAGTTCTCCATGTAGAATAGCATTCTTCACATCCATCTGCCATAATTTCCATGACTTACTTGCGGCCAAGGATAGTAAGACACGAATTGTAGTAATCTTTGCCACTGGACTGAACGTCTCATCATAATCTATGCCATACTCCTGAGCAAAACCGCGAACAACTAATCGAGCCTTGTATCGCTCGAACGTACCATCTGGGTGAATCTTTAACTTGTAAACCCATTTACAGGATATGGGTTTAACAGCTTCAGGTTTTGGCACTAAATTCCATGTTTGATTTTGTTTAAGTGTCAAAATCTCTTCTTCCATGGCCTTTCTCCACTCTAGACTCTTTGATGCTTCATCAAAGTTAGTTGGCTCTTTAACCTCAGTATAGGCAGCATCTATATACTTTGGATTTGGTCGTCTATCTCTGTTAGACCTTCGTACTTGATGTTGTGAAGGCTCTTGTTGTTGCTCTTCCGGTTGATTAGTTTGTACTTCATCTGGTGTTTCATGAACACCTGTTCTCCAAGGGCTTCTTGACTTGGATCGTACCTCCAATTGATCCGTCGGGGATTCTGGTTCCTCTATATCATCATTATTTTGGGAGGAATCTAGCTGCAACTTGATTTGTAACTTTTCTTGCAACTCCTGTGAATCTGGTAACACCACTTTATTTGCCCACCATGAAGATGCCTCATCGAATACAACATTTCGTGAGACATATATCTTGTTTGTATTGGGATCACAACATCTCCAACCTTTCTTCTGTTCATCGTATCCCACAAAAATGCAACAGATAGCTTTCTTATCGAAATTACTACGGTCTTCATCTGCAATAAACACATAACATACACAACCAAATACCTGAAAATAATTGACCATTGGTTTTACATTATGTACCTTCTGAAATGGTGAAACAAATTCCAACCTTGGTTGTGGTAACCTATTAGTGATATAGACCACAGTCTTCATGCATTCTGCCCAAAATCTTGTATCAACATTCTTGGCATGTAGAAGACTTCTACACGTCTCTGCTAGGTGGCGGTTCTTTCTCTCCGCTACTCCATTCTGTTGCGGAGTTTTTGCACAAGTGAGTTGTCTTCGGATGTTGAACTCCTTAAGGTAGTTGTCGAACTCATTTGAACTGTATTCTCCTCCATTATCAGTGCGAATGCACTTGATTTTTCTCCTGAGCTCGCGTTCTACCGTGTCCTTGAATTCCCTGAATTTTTCAAAGGCCTCATCTTTATGTTTTAAGAAGTATACCCACACATACCTCGAAAAGTCATCAATGAAAGTTATCAAATATTGATAACCACGAGTTGATGGTTGTTTGATTTTCCCAAGAACATCTGAGTGCACCAACTCCAATGGCTCCTTTGCTCTAAACTTTGACTCCTTGTACGGAAATTGATGCGCCTTACCATATTGACATCCAGCACATACAGTATCATGGCAGATCTCAATTTGTGGGAGTCCCTTCAACATTGACTTTTGCATCATAATCTTCAATTTGCTGTAGTTGACATGCCCGAGTCGTGCATGCCACAAGTCGCCTGTGTCACTCTTTCTGGCCTTGTCTACATAGGCCTCTTCAGCTGACATCACATAGATAGCCTTCATTTTTGGTCCTTCTATGAAAGGTGTACCTATGACTTTTAATTCTTTATACACCTTCACATCATCGGGGCCGAATAATACGTAGTTACCTGAAGTTGTTAGTTGGGGTATTGACAACATGTTCTTCTTCATCCCTGGGACATGATAAACATTTTTGAGTTGTATACCTTCATGTCCAATTTTTGTGACAGCTGCGACTTGCCAACATATGATATTACCAAATGTGTGTTATCTGTTGTTACGATAACACGATCTCCTGTGTACTTTGTTATGTTTGACAATTTTGACTCATCTCCGGTCATATGATTGGAACAGCCTGAATCAACGATCCAATCATTCTTGTAGTCGACTGACTGCTCACATACAGCAGTAAGTGCATGTTCTTCTGTTGGGCCTTTCCCTCGTGCATCAACAATGTCTTTCTCTTCCACAAAGAAAGAAGTGTCAAAGTTCCAATCTTCTTCTCCAGGGTGTTCTTTCTTAGAAGATGTTGCGATATTTTCTTCAATTTTCTTGGACCAGCAATTTCTTGCGTAATGTCCCTCCTTACCACAGTTATAACATTCATCACTTTGATGATCTTTTTGTTGCCACCGGTTTTGACCACCCTGATTATTTCGAGCTCCCCCTGATTGGAAACCTCTATATTGATTTCCTCGAACGTCTCTTTCTTGACTATTGAATCTCCCGGCACCACGTCCATGTCCTCGACCTCTACCACGACCGCGTCCTCGGCCGTCTCTCCTGTTGGTGAAAAGAGCCGTCTCTTCACGAATGGTTGGTTGACTAGACATGGGTTTTTCTAGATCCTCTTCGTTAATTAGCAAATTCTCTAGATCTGCTAAAGTTGGCTCGGTGGCCCAGCCCCGAGTTGCCGTGATAATACTCTTGTACTCCGGCTTTAGTCCATGGATGATAATTCTTTTCATCCTGGTTGGTGTAATACCATTTTCTGGATCTAGTTTGGAAATCTCGTCACAGAGAGATTTTACCTTTGAGAAATATTTACTCACTGTCATATTTTGCTGGGAGATGGACAAAAGCTCATTTTCGAGCCTTTGTAATTTTGCGTCATTCTTCTTAGCGAAAACTCATGTTAATATGTCCCACTCTTCTTTCGGCGTTTGGGCACCTTTGATTCGCTGTAGAAATTCATCCTCCACAGCTATGGTTAAAGCGTACATGGCTTTGCCTGCCTTAACCTTCCATTTCTTTATGATCTCAGGGTCAGCTACTGGTCTTTGAGGTGTAGCATCTGGTCGTGCCGGTGTTGAGGTTGAGGTGATAAAGGTCGTGTCTATGCTTCTAGCCTCCCTTGGTGGTGTTGTATCACTGTCATTTACAACATCCCATAAATCCTGTCCAAGCAGATAAAACTTTATACGGGTACTCCATGACCCATAATTATTGTTGTTGAGTTTTTCAATAGAGTTTGTAAATCTCCCATGATTTTTACAAAGCTTTCCGAAATAATTTTTCCGGAATAGTAACTCGCCGGAATAATTTCCAGATTTCTGCAAAAATTTTATTTTATTTTAATGAATAGTACCTCGTCGAAATAGTAAATTACTATTTACTACTATTCATCATCTTCAACCTTCGCCGGAATAGTGACCGCCGGAATAGTGCATGCCGGAAAATTTGCAAAATTTTCAGAATTTAACAACCAAGCTCTGATACCAAATGTTGAAAACAACTCTTGTGTTTCTCTCTTTTATTTCTCTCCTCTTGGTATATATTATAAGACAACAGCTCAAGCTATTTATAGGCTTCAAAACTAAGATATACATCATGCCTTACATCACCTATATATTTATTATAAGCCTACCATCTTTGAATGGCCACCATCAAGCCTACCATCTTTGAATAGCCACCATCTTTGACTATTAGAAGTTGCACATCTGCTATCATTTCCTTTACCCCCTTCTTCTTCTTCTTCTTCTTCTTCTTCTTCTTCTTCTTCTTCTTCTTCTTGTTCACTTCACTGCTTCTGCCGGAGTTTGTCTCCGATGAGAGTCGATTAAGCTTTCTCCCTTCTTGAATAAAAGGGCACTCTTTTTCCTCAATAGGTTTTTAATGAGGCCCTCCAAATAAAACTTTAGTTTTCTTCTTCCTTCTTCCTCTTTAGTTTTTCTTCTCGTTTTCTTGTTTTTTTTTCCATTGGTTCTAAGGTTTCTAAGCCTTTTCCGATTTGCCTCTGTTCTTAGTTTCTTAAATCTCGGAGCTCCGGCTATTTCTCCTTTTCCGGCTTGACCCCGGACTTGTGAGTGGTTTCACCTTGTATTATTGGGGTTTCGATTTTTCAGATCTAAGCTTGGAGCTTTTGTAATTTTTTCTTGTTTCTTAAGTTTATGTTTTTTAGTTATAAATTTTTAAGATCTTAATCTTTAGCTTGTAATGCTTAAGTGTTTGGTTTTCTCTCCGTTTTGTGGGAGTTTGTTTTCTCTCCGGTTTGTGGGAGCGTGAATTTGGATTTAGTGATTCGAGCTGTTTTGGTTCTGCACTCATGGTCGATAAGCTCAAACGGATATTGGGGATATAAATGTATATATCTTCTTCAAAATTTCGCTTTTGGTCTCTTCTGGATACAATCTATTTTATGTTTGTTCTCGATATGATTTGTAGATGCCGTATGGCTTTGTTTTATTGAATTTAAAACACTTTTTATTCAAAAAAAATAAATAAATGGCCACTCAATAATCATGTGGACTAAATTAATAGTTTTCTCCTATTCCAAAAATATCACTTTAAAGGATTCTATTTTAAATGGGTTCTATTGTATTTCTCCTCTTTCAACCTTACTGTTCTGCATTTTACTTTTCATATTTCCATGTGAAACTCTGGCTACTCATGTTTAAAGAACAGCAAAAAATGAGAAAATATTGAGAAAGTTTTATTATTCTCATGTATGACTGCTATAGATATTCATCTTTTACATGTAAAATGCAGTGCCCTTTATACAACATCATTTCTAGCTTACTGTCTGGAGCTATTTACAATTCTCAGAATCCCTTCAACATTACAACTCTATATCTTGTAACAAACATACCAGTTGGTATAACTACCAAGTTATCGGACACCGGATTTCTTCAAGATCTAACACCTTTGACGCATTCTGCAGATACGCATGATAATGTCGAAGCTGGAAACTGCACAGCTCGAGCTAAGTTGATAGTCCAAAGTAATGTACGCCAGTATGTCAAAGGTATTGTAAACGTCTTATGTTTGTACAAAATCAAAGCCACACAAGATGTACTAGATTTATTTTTTCTGGAAGGTTACCAGACAAAAATAAGCTATAAATCGAAAAGCTACGCCAGTGCAGACCAGCTTAATTAAGCAAGGAGCCCAATGATCGAGTTCATAGTTTGAGTTATACAATGCACCACATCTTGTAATTAGCCACACACCAGAATATCTGAATAATAAAAGGAGAACAAAGTTATGGAAAAGAAAATTTCAAACATTTTCTTATTTTTGCATCTAAATCATGAGTATAATTAGACTACACCTCAAGTTAATACGAAACTGTTTACGATCGATCAAGCTAGAAGCAGTGACATTTAAGTAAATAAACGAGAATAGAGGGACCTTGATCCGACCTTTGTGCATTTGCAATAATGAACGCCTCTATTGCCCACTGAGGGTAGCAAAATTTTTTCACCTTGTTGAAAAATCCACCGTCTTCATCCTCTTGAATTGAAATTAGAGTTAAGACAACTGGAATTAACACGGACCACTGTGTAGAAATATACATAGTCATTACCCGAAGCAGTTAAGGTTGATAAAAGAAAAGTAATACACGTACAAAATAAGTACCAGTTGAGCTGAACCAGCTTCGAAGTAAATGGCAAGTGCATAAGCAATGCCGGTCACGCAATACACCAGACAAACTAAAACGAAATAATTATCATATATGGTCGATCTTGGGTTGTTGAAGAAATAGAACATGCTGAGATAAACACCAGGCTTTACAATTGTAGAAAAATGATCAATTGTATCTTTTGCAAGGAAGTAAGCCAAGCTGCTCATGCCAGAGGCACTCTCTCTCCAGTAGTGCAATCTATCCAGAGAAAATGATCTCAGTGCAGCAATCATATCCAGGAGAGCTGAAACACACATATTAGTAAATATTGCGCTACTGATAAGAAACATACGACATACATCAGAGAAGTTTTCCTCTACATACTAATAACGTTATATCATAATGGCATAGGTTTAAACTAATTATTATGCTAGAGAAGAAAGCCGGTGTTCAAACTTACAAACTGCTATGACGGTATAAGTATATCCAGTTGACCCCAAGGTTTCATCACTCACTTTGGCAAGGGTTCCTAAACAAATTCCAGCAATCAATAGAAGAAGATAATCAACTGCTTGCAATCTGGCATCTCGTAATTGCTGTTTGCCAACTCTGAAAAATAGTTGCATCTTAAAATTGGATACCAAATGTAACGCATAAATGTAGAAATTTTTAAAAAATAGAAGCCACTAGCATTTTAGCCAATAAATCCAGTATATCTATATAGCAGGAGGAAGATGGATACTCCTACTACTTATGCCAGAGTGGTAGAAAGTGTTATAATAACACTAGTCATACATTACCTCCCGAGAAAATATCTGTACTGCCGATATACACCAGGAGTTCTCCGATTGGACTTGTCAGATGATTTTAAAAAATTATGTCTTATATGGTCATTTCTAATCTCAACATTTGTCTTTATATCCTGCCACATTTCCCCGAGAAAGGATTTGCCTTCTGATGGTGCAGCAGCATTTGATCCATGAACTGAAGATTCATCTATTGATGGTGATGACAGTCCAGTAGAACCTAGCATGTCTGGTGGTACAGGATATCCATTATGAAGCATCCATCTCATAGGAAGTTCTTTGTAGTTAACTCCTGTTTCTGATTCTGGTTTAACTATTCCTTCCAAAATGTCTATGAAGTAATCCGGAGGATTAACACGCTCAGGGAGAACAATCCCAAGCCCGGCAAAGTATTCCTCTACCATTTTTACTGGCCCATGATATGCAGTAAGACCACCTTTTGCTAAAAGTATTAAATCGTCAAACATCTTGTACAAGGTGTAGCTGAAGCAGAGGAAATAGCAAATAGCTTAGAAAAAACAAGTACTAGAAAAAGGATTGCTATTAGGCTAGGATTCATATTTTAGGTTGATATTTATTTTAGCAATACATTATCACACCTCTTGCTGGATGTACATGGATAAGATCCCGTACCCAGAAAGTAAATAATACATTATTCATTATTTGTAGAACACATGACATGAACTCGTGTGTCAACAAAGTCCATACCAAGAGGAATGCTTTTGGAGAATTTAGATGTAATAATTACCTCGGTTGGTGTACAACCATGGATACATTTACTCCTTCAGCAGCTTCGCGGCGTAGTGCTTTCAGTAGTAGACTAGAAGAAGCACTATCCAAGCCAGAAGTAGGCTCATCTAAGATCAACAGAGAAGGTTCCATAACCATTTCCAGCCCAACGTTTACTCGTTTTCTCTGTCCCCCAGAGATTCCTCGCTTCTCCACTGTCCCAACAAGGGAGCCCCTCACATTTTGTAGCCCCAAAGATACAATAACTCTTTCAACAACTAAAACCTTTTCTGCTTTTGGCAAACTAGCAGGTAATCTACAAAAGCACACGAGTAAACTACATTATTATGATAACACATACAGTAAGTTAAAGAAGTTAAAAAAATAAAAAGTAAGACGAAGCAAGAGTTGGCACGAACCGAACCGGGTTACATTACCTGCATCTCGCACTAAACCAAAGATTTTCCTCCACTGTCAAGTTTCCGTGTACTATATCGTCTTGGGGAACAAATCCAATAATCCTTTTGTATGAGTTCATTGTTTCTACTTTCCCATTGATGTGAATTGAACCAGTCATTGTGCAACCAGTTGCTTTTCCAGCCAAAGCAGAAAGAAATGTAGTTTTTCCTGCCCCAGATGGACCCATGACAGCAGACACTCTGCCTGGCGAAAGTTTTCCTGTTACGCATCTCATCAAATGCTTGTTTTTCCCTTTCAAAGTTAGTGTTAAGTCATTAAAAGAAACTTCAATAGGAGGCCTATTCCTGAGTTCAATATCAGTCGCCAATGAAATCACCCCAGACAAGCTTAAGTTTTCATTCTGCTCCTGCAAGGCTTTTTCCTTCTCTATCTGACCATATGCATACTTGAAAATCTGGCTGCGGGTATGCAATTGCTTACCCTTTGGCTTCTTCAGATTTTTATCTCCAATTTCCATGTTGAAGCCTTCATGCCCTTCTGGATTCTCATCAAGGTCATGCACCATCGTTGTAAGGTTGTTGTCTTTTTTCTTGCCTTTAGGCACGGGTGGTAGGGAATTCTTGTTAGATTTTTGCCGAGAAAATGTCCTTGATAACGAACTCTGGAGTCCTTTTTTGGCAACATCTTTGGCAGATTTCCATTTTTCACGCACCTGTGCTGTTTCCCTTGCACTCCTTTCAGCAGCTTCTCTGGACTTTGCTTTATTCTTTTCTCTAAGATGGAGAACTTGATCAGAAAAGTTGTAGATGATCAGAAGTAAGAGTGTCAAGCCAACCTATATTGACCAATAACAGGGTTAGTTAAAGCTTTCCACCTAAAACTTAAATTGCGATATGATCATGCACATGTGCATACTCACAAACTTAAATTAGTTTCGATACCATAAAACGGGAAATGAAGAGGAACAGACAAGAGATTTTGTTGTGAAAGAAAGTTCAGATCACAATCAAGGTAATGCAACTCCTTTCTTTCTCAGACAAAAGATATGGCAAATGATTCCTCTATTTTCTTTGTTTTGTTTCAAAATTAAGGGTGTAATTTACAAAGAAAATAGGTTATTTAATGAGCAAAATACTAAAGTTTAGATCGCAATCAAAGAAATAGGACTCCTATTTATCTTAGACAAAGTATGTTAATAGCTATGGCATTTGTTTCTCTTTGAACATGAAACTTACAGAAACCAAGATGCCGTAAGCTGTAATATTCTGATTCTCGGTTTGTGCATCACAAGTGGCCAGCTTAAAACAACCTGAAAATGCATCCTTAGTCAATTCTTTCTTCAATCCTAATTTGAGTACAAATTCTCAGTAGTTGAGGAGAAAGATGATAAAGTTAAGGAGCTTTGGCAAAATTTACATGCCTCACATCCACAAGGCACGGGGTACAGAAGTGCACAACGGAAACAAACGTCGAATATTAACATATCAAATCAAGCATGATTGTAGACGGTCAAGGACCCGAGTCTGTATTATTTAGGCTCATAAAAGTTGGTCTCCAGTAATTATTTTAGTGCACATTCTAAGTTTAATCAAGGGAAAAAATGTATGATTGGTAGGTAGTTGAATACAAAAAATATATCCAGAAACAAAAGCAGACATAGCACAATGACATGCCAAGTCGGTTTAATTTGGTTCATTTGTATATCAGGCGAACTAATTATCATTTTCCTAAATTCACCTTTTCCGTGATCCTAGTGAAACCCATTTCTGATCAAAAGATGAACAAGGACTAAACTTTTTCATGGACAAAAGAAGACACATACTTGATTGTTTTGTAGAGCCAGTCCTGCAAAAATGCCTGCGTTTTAACAAACAAACAAAATTAAATTATAAAGCAAATACTATTGCGTGATTAAAAAATTGAAAACCAAAAAGATGAGCTAAATTACTATCAACAAGAGAAAAAATTAAGTTAGAGATTATAAAGACTACCCCTTGGTGCAAGTAGTTTTCTTTGTAGGAGTTTGACAATAATATCCTGCTGAACAGAAAATCTCTTTAGTAGACATTACATCTCCCCACATGTCTGCTGCTCCACACTTATGGCCTTCATCCCCAGAAGGTGGTTGATAGGTATAGCTGGAGGTTTTGTTTTGTGCACTTCAATATTGGTGTAAACAGAAGCTAACTAAATGAGATTAAAAAGAAAATGTCGACGGATAGATTTCAACTTACGGATCACATACACCTGTAGATTTGTTGAGTTCTGCAACAGGACAATAAGCACCTAGAGGGCAAGCTATGGATACAACACAAACATATTAAAACTTGGGATTCAGAGAAATTATAGACAATTTGTGAGATTTCTATTTCAAACATACACAGTATACGTTATGGTGAGATTCAAACATGGTCACAGCATTTGTAAGTTACGATGTCTTTCAAAATACTTACGCATCATGCAGGTAAGGCCATGCGGGCAAAAAAACCCTTCACAACAAGGCAGGCAGTCAAGAGTTCGAGAAGGCATTTCCTTTTTATTTTTCATGTCGACTTCCTTGCCTTTTCCAGCACTACAAGCCCATCCAGGCTCACATCCAGGTAACCATGAAGTTAAGTTACAATTTTTGTTAGGTTTCACATAGTTATCAGCAGAACCCCCACTGCCAAATACACTATGGGCATAGAACTCTAGCTCAGCTGCCGTGCATAAGCGCTGTTGAAGATCCCCTATTTATCACAAGAAAACCATGAGACACACCTAGCACACACACAGAAAAGCACCCACACAACACAACTACACCCTCAAATTGTCCCTTAAAGATTAGTCGATTTACAGAAGGATATTGATAACCGAGAGTATCTTGGAAATAGTTCTCTCAGATTTTATAGAACATGTAACCAAGGCACGTTATTTGGTGTACAAGTCATTGTAGTATGTAACATATATCTTTCACTCTAAGTAGTTTTCGGTTCAATGAACCAGTAGTCCTAACACGACGTTGTTTTAAGCTCATCTTTTCCATAACATATAATTAAAATCCAAATGAAGTTCATGTGAGGCTGCCATGGCACTTTGAATATATACAAAAAAAATTGAAATTGCTAATCTAATTTGAGTAAAGCGCACTGAACACCTTACG
This sequence comes from Saposhnikovia divaricata, assembly GCA_036435485.1. Classification (NCBI taxonomy): domain Eukaryota; kingdom Viridiplantae; phylum Streptophyta; class Magnoliopsida; order Apiales; family Apiaceae; genus Saposhnikovia; species Saposhnikovia divaricata. Next base: position 57,163,415 of record CM071595.1, on the reverse strand, counting down.
TCAATGCTAATGATTTTGAAACTCTGTTTGCTAAAAACTGTTGGTTATGCTAGGGGAAAGACCAAAAACTTGTGATAAAAAATATGAAAGGAAATAAGTTCAGCAACAGCAACTATACGATAGATAATTACAACCACTTAACAATGGCAGCCTGCAATTATCATCCTTGAAAATCTAGTGTTAATTGTTCCAGCCAAGTGATTCTGTTCTGTGTGTAAACATATAAAGATTAACATCTTGCAGTTAAGCAATTAGCTGTAAAACAATTTCAGTTTAATGCAAATTAGGCTAGATACGTCGTCAAATGCAAACCATCTTAGGCTACAAAACTCTACACAAACACTGAGTCTAAAATATATTCGATCCTACATTTGCAAATTTTTATTCAGAAACAATTATGCTTGAATTTAATGGTAAATCCGATTTGAATATTAAGTGGATCGTGTACATATAGTTGGTGATTCCAAAGGTTACGTTGAAATGATTTGCATATGAACACATGCCTATGTATACATGAGATTGTACCTTTGGTCTGTTTCATGCATGCACTCAAAAACTGCGTATGCTTAGAGAAATCAAACGCAAGTTTCCATTCAGCATCCCTGAAAATCACTCAAAAAAAAACATATACATTCTATCAATTACGAAACAAAAACTGAATTTCTTTTATAAAAATGCAACCACACGTACACGTCCTTGATACAGAATTTTAATTTCTTGGCAACCTCGGGACCGAACAATGACGTGAAATTACTGAACCGTTTAAACGCTGCTTGTGCTACCACATCCTCGGCTGCAGATGAGGTCTCATCATCACCACCCCCACCCCCACCCCCTGCCATTGCGGCATAAGCAGAATCAGCTGACCGTACGGGGGAAATGAGTGTTATGATCACCGTAGTGATCGTAAATGTGCGTAAAATATAAATCGTTTTCATCTTTATTAAACTTTTTTAGGTCATATTGATTAAAATGTAAAATTTTGCATTGCAAAAATGTAGTAGTAATTGTTGAGAATTGATTGAAAAGAGATAGTTTGTGAGTATTGAAAGAGGCAAGTGCATGTGTGTTTTTTCTCGGGACAAAGAAATGGCCGGGAGATGAAATAGGGAAAGACTGGGAGACCACTGATTTTATTGATGTTTGAACATTTATGTTTTAAAATTAAAATAAATTGCAGTCGAAAAAAATTGAAAATGATTGATATGTGCACCTAAATAAAATTGTTAACTCGTCTCTTCCATTATTTTCATTGAAAACACTTTTATCGGATGTTTCAATGATTTAATAAAATCCGTCCTTATTTCAACAGGAAAAAAGGTAAAACACTTAATTTTAGTTTTTTTTTTTAAAAAAAAACAAGTTTGGTAAAGCCGAGTGAAACTGGAATAAACTAATGTTATAGTTGACTCACCAGGCAGCGACCACCTTTTACTACAACAACTCCATCTTTGTATCTTAACAAATCTGTAAGAATCTGTATGGTTTCTTGAACTAAGAATCTGTAACAATGAACAGGTGAGTTGAATTTTTTTTATTTACTTTATCACTATCATTTTGATCTAAGATTTTCTAAACATTTCTAAATCATTATTTTTTCTCAGATTAAGCAATGGAATTCTAGACTTTGCAAACATGGCAGTGTGCTCAGGCTTGCTTGTTAGTACTTACGATGCTATCCCGGAGGTTACAAATCAAACACAGAATGTTTGTTCAGTTACATATAAAGATTCGGGTGCAGACAGTGGAAGTGGTCCAAGAATTATAGCTTTTGTGAGTTCTGATGGAGGAGGAGATAGAACTAGTGATGATGATGATAATACTTTAGTTGATTCAGGTTATGCTAGTTTTCCAATGTTCGTGTTCTTGAATACCGAAGTGAATCCTTTGGTTTCGATTCGTAAAGCTGCTGTTGAACTGTTTGCATCTATATATGATCAGCTAAGTGTACTCAAAGACCAGGTACTTTTGTTTCTCTTCTTTTGCATTTGCTTCAAGAATTGTCAATTCAGCTAAGTATACGATTTTTGTTATTAGGCCTTTTGTTTTAACTTGTTTTTTGTATGCTTTATCGGTGTACAACCCTTTGATGGATGTCACGTTTTTTTCTTGAATGTTTTCTTGTACAAACGTGTGTACAGGCAGCGTTGGTTGATGTAGTTTGTTCAAAATATCACAACTGAGCGATCTGCCCTCTTCACCAAATGGGATATGTCTTTTTTTTTTTTTTTTAATCCAGTTACAAGTACTTTAACTAGGTGTCAGTTGGTTTCCTTGGTTTCCAATGGTTTAGTCCTTCAATCACCAAGCATTTGTAAAGCTTTTATTCAGAATTCACATAATAGACTTGTTAAAAGACAACTTCGTGTATGCAGTGTCAAAAATGATGTCTATTAAGTACTCAATTTTCCCTCTGTTTCTCTTAATTTTTTGCTACCAAAACTAAACTTGGGATTGTTATTTTGTTGAATAATTTAAAGCTAACAACTTGATAAGCTAATTTAGTTCTCGCTGATAGTCACAAAGTAGTAGGTTACAGTTTCACAGATATTTAAATTATATGAATTGAAGACACTCAATCCAGCGTTATCATACTAGGTAGTCTAGCTTGTTTCATCAGTTTTTCAGACAACAGGATATGGGAACAACCTAGTTGACTTAGACAGTTTATTTGAGGAGAATACATTAGTGGTAGTGGTGTAGCACGTAGTTTTGTGTAGCTCATAGTAATGGTAAATGGCAGAACTTGTCATCCATGGTCATTGATACCTCTTGTTGTATTGCAGATTGATATCAACCGTCCACTAATTATTACTGGACGTTCTCTAGGAGGATCTGTAGCCTCTCTTTTTACCTTATGGCTACTTGACACAATTTATTTGAAGACATCCAAAACTCCCCTCTGTTTAACGTTTGGGTCACCCCTCCTTGGTGATAATGCCCTCCAACGAGCTATATCTGAGCGTCCAACATGGATTTCATGTTTCTTGCATGTAATCTCTAATCAGGATTCAGTTCCAAGATCCTTAGCAAAAGGACACATGCCATTCGGTGCAACTCTCTTTATTTCTGAGTTCGGATGTGCATGTTTTGAGGATCCCAAGTCTATACTGGAACTAATTGAAGCAACTAGCTTAGGAAAGCTTGAGTCATCACAAATCATTGATTATGGAAGTAAACTAAAGAAACTCAGGTATAATGCCATCCGTCAAGGAAAAATAGAAGAGGCGGATGCATGTGATATCAGCGATCCAGTTCAATGTGGAATCACTTTGCAACTCTTAGCAATTGGAGCTATTAAGGTAATTATTTTCATATCCATTCTGATTGCATATTGCCTCCCCTGTTCTGTTACAGTTTGGCAATTATACTGTGCAAATTGAAATATTGAATACATTCACAGATAGTCATGATGCTTTAGTCTTCAAAATAGTGCCAGATATTTTGTAGTTGATGTTTAATATGTAAAATGGTGGGATATTTTGTAGCATTTTTCATAAAGAGTAATATAATGATATGTACAATTTGTTAACATATTTATAATATTATTATTGTCGGATAGTTCCATTTTTAAATAGTTTCCTTGTTAGGATAATTTTATTAATTTCCTTTATTATTGTTTAGTTGTTGCCTATATAACCTTCCCTTCTATTGTAATTGAAAACAAGTTTTCATTATAATAAAATTCTGTTGTTAGGATATTTCTTCTAATGCTTGGGATGAGACGAGCCCTCTCATCTCAAACATTAGAAAAAATATCGAGCGTTTTCAGAAGGGAAAGAAAAACAATTCGGATCAGACTAAGAAGTTGAATGAGGTCAAGGTATACATGGCTTGCATGGGGTGGTACAAGAAGCAGTCAAGAAATCATGGAGGTTACTATGATTGTTACAAAACTGCAGAGTCCAAAAGTAAGGATGAAGGTCAAACAAAAGAAGATCTTGTCATATACCAGAAAAAACTGAATCAATATTGGAAAAAGATGGTTAAAGATGTAGACCGAATGCCAAAAAGAGAAGGAGCAGTAAGCATTCGTCCACGCGTCTTATATGCAGGGACGAACTATAGACGGATGGTTGAACCACTCGACATAGCAGTGTACTATAGACAAGGGAAGAAAGATTACATAAATAAGGGAAGATCTCAACACTACAAGTTGTTGGAGGAATGGGAGAAAGGTAGTAGTAAACCAGCTGAGAGACACAAGGTTTCAAGTACGACAGAGGATTCTTGCTTCTGGGCACATGTGGAGGAAGCTCTTATCGCCTGCAGGAACTTAACTGAAGATAATGACAGTAGTACAGAGGATAAGGAATCGTGGAATCAAAGTTTACTAGGGTTTGAGGCTTATGTGATGGGTTTAATAAGAATGCGTACACTGTCTCCTGAGACTTTTCAGGAAGGAAGCAGCTTCATGAAATGGTGGAAAGATTATAAAAGACTGAGAGGAATTGGTTATAAATCTGATCTCACAGGTTTTATGAACAACGAGAAGGTCCAAAATGACTTGTTAGTACTTGATGAGTACAAAATATTGTCTTAGTTCATGGATTTGCTTATGCTGTTCATTTTGTTGACTATGAAATATTGTTACCTTTAAATGTAACACGAAATAACTATCTGATTCTTGTATATCTAATGCATATATGATAACACACTATGATCCTTTCTCCATGAATTTCATGTACATCATGTCTATACTAACTGTTTACAAATTCAAAACTTGATCAGCTATAGACTCTAGAGTATTAAGTCATACAATTCCTCAGGACTTCACAGGAAGCCGCGATCCTTATGCACACAATGCCAGAAAGATAGCCTGAAGTTGTATTTGCAGATGAAGATTGAAGATACGATGAAGATGATTATCGAGCCTAACCACGAATAATCATACCCTGTTAAAATATTACTATGTATCAGTGGAATGTAATGATGCACAAGAGAAACGGAGTATTCATATGTTATCAGTCCTGTTGTGTCACCTGGCATTACTCGAATCAATATGTTATCAGATATATAATGTATTAATGTTGTTGTTAGCTTTCCACAGTGGCCGAGTTGCACAGGGCTGGTAGGATCCATAACTTGGGCTAGGACAACCTTTTACATTTTCTCATTCGTATAGTATATACTTGGTGACATTTCCATAATTTTTGTTTGTAGAACTTTCTTATTCTTACAACTCATCAAGAATTATCACTCAAAACTTTTTAAGAATTTGTATATTTCTTAAAGGTTTTGCTAACTGGAATTTTTTAAATTTTACTTATTTATTTATTTATTTTTAAAATTAAACATGCTTACATACTATTGACAAGGTTTGAATCTTTGACAACAAAAATATCATGGATAATACTTTAGCAAAAGTTTAAATATAGAATCAAATAAAACGTTGAATTATGAATATTCGTTTTATTTAGAGAAACAAAAATTATTTTGTACCAGCATTATGCTTGTCATTATTTTATAAATATTTTTATTATTATTATTTTTTGTAATTTTTTTAATGTTATTTTAAATTGTAGTTTTCACATTAAATAATATAAAATAATTAGTAAAATTCATTTAGTTATAACAATAATTTATGAATTTTTTGATATGTATTTCATTGGTTTGAACTGTATAAATTTAATTTTAATTTAATTGTTGATGAAATTTTATATTTTTCCAATTTTTAATTTTTGAAATTTTTTTATGTTTTAATATTTTGATTTTAGATTATATATCTTTTTTGGGTTCTGAAATCTCTTTACAACTCATTTTTCGCAAAATAATAATATGATTAATTAGAAATATTGTTTTTCAATAGAGTTGCATTTATTTTTGTTTATTTGTGTTTATTTTTTTAATATAAATCTAAGAAATAATTTTATTGAAGAAACTATAAGTAAATAATTTATGTTACAGTATTTATTATACATGATATACTTGAAACATGATTTTACATATTCACGTTTTTTTATCCCTTTTATTATTTAACTTAACATCTTTTTTATATATAGATTGTTTGTAAATTTCTTATTTTGGGGTTTTAGCTTGCTTTTTTTAATTTATTTACAAGTTTAGTACTGAATCTATTTCTTTTTAGCTTTATTTTAATAAACACGTAAAACATAATTATAATTTTTTAATTATAAATATTTAAATAATAATTTCTTAAAGAATTTTTATGTGATATTTGTTTGTTTTATAAATTTTATTTTAAGTTTAGTTTAATATATTTTTTTGGGGAAGTTTTTTTTATTTTCTTAAATTTTATATGTTATACTTGAAACATGTTGGTACCCTATTGGAATTAGTATTTTTTTATTTTGTAATTTAACAAACATGGTAATCTAAAAATTTTTAGAATTTCTTTAATTATTTTTTTACATGTATTTAACATGCGTGGTTATCTAAGAATTATTTAAAATAATTTGATATTTTTTTTACATGTGTGAATTTTTTTTCTTAGGTGTTTTAAACTTTTTTGAATAATATATGGTAATTTTCATTTATTTGACATTTGATATTTTTGTTTATAATTTTTTATTTAATTTAGGGATATTTAGGTGAAAATACGTTATACTACTCATTTTTTATTTGAAAAGTTTGTTTGTGTTTAGGTTTTATTTGTTCTATTTGCATTATTTTAGGGTTTTTTATGCATTTTAGTTTTCTAAATTTAAAATTAGTGTTTATTTTGTAGAAAATATTTTGTTGATTTCTATGTCATTTCCAAGCATCATATATTATTTATTTCATTATCAATGTTAGAAAAATTTGTACTTTTTTTAATATGTTTTTCTGTTTGTTTTTATTTATTCTAAATTATATTAGTGTTCGTTGTGATTTTTTATTTTCTAAATTTAGTTTATTGTTTTCCTAACAAAAAAGTTATAAAAATTCATTTGCTTTTAATAAACTATTTTATTGTTTCATCATTTCCAAGCATCAAATATTTTTTTTTCATTTTCAATATATTGAGTTGCCATATATTGTTTTTAAATATTTTTTCATTGTTTTGTAAATAATTGTTAAAGTTTTTCAAAAGAATTATTTTTTCTTGTAAATCTATGTTTAACTAGTTTCTTTTATATATTATAGAATGTAATTTTTGACTTATCTTTATTAATTATTTTTACTGTTTGTTTTTGTTTTTTTAATGAAGGAATTATAGTAATTTTAACAAATTTTTTAATCAATCAAGCATTTTAGTGAGTGTAGTACATAGTTTATACAAAAATCGTACCGAGAAACTATATTCATTTTTTAGAATTTTTTTTGGCATTATTAAAATGGTTCCCGACAACAACTAAATATTTGAAATACTTGTAAAATTAATTATTCGAGGAACTAAATTTATTATTTAGAATTTTTTTTTTTGACATGATAATAATAGTTACTTGTAAAATTATTTTAATCCACAATTCTTTTTTTTTTTTGAAATGACAATAGTACTTGAGAAACTATATTCATTTTTTAGATTTTTTTTTTGCATTATTAAAATGGCTCGCGACAGCAACTAAATATTTGAAGAACTTGTAAATTTAATTATTCAAGCAACAATATTTATTATTTAGAATTTTTTTTGACAATCATAATAATGGTTACTTGTAAAATTATTTTAGTTCACAATTCATTTTTTTTTTGAAATTCCAAACGTTTATTTTTATAGAATGAATGTAACTTGAAATTATTGAACGAGACGAACAACAAAATCCTCTTATGCCAATTATATATGATACATGATAACTCAAGATTCCGATGGGTTCTTCCTCCGCCGTCCTCCACTCTGGTGCGGTGCAGCTGCTGGTTGGGTGACTGCAAAACAACACTGGGAGGGGGGTTTGGACGCGCCGCACCTCCGGTGAGAATGAGAGAAGGCTTTGGAAGATATAATCAAGAATATAGAGTATCTAAAAAGGTGGAGGGTGTGTGAATATGAGTGTGCAGAGAGAATGTAACCCCTAAACCTTCCTCTCTTGGTCAATTTATAGGCCAAGGATTAGGGTTTGGGGGTTGGTACCTACAATCATGAGCGTTGGATTCTAGGTAGGGAGGACACCTGGCCCTTGTGGATGAATGACACCAGTCCAGGTGAAAATTGTGGATGCTCACTATTGGCAATCATTAGTTGTCACTATTAAATTGGACCCTTGGTGATGATTGGGGTTCAAGATGTCACATGTGCTGTCAATAGGCGTGAGCATGGTGTCAGAGGTCCGGACCCGTATGTATGGGGTGCCCCTGAGTATGGGAATGGATGGGTCTGAAGCGACGCAGGTCGTAGCCTATCATTTGCCCCCCACTCCCTTATGCAGATTTGTCTCGATGGGGGAGTAGTAATAATGTTGAGCAGAGTTATGAGTAAATGTGTCTGTTCTTAAGTCCAAAATTGAACAGCTTGGTTAACTTAGAAGAAAACTTTCGCTTTTCCTATCCCTTAGGCACGGATTGTGGGGATAGCAAATGATCCGGGGATAAAAGTAAATATGCTTCTCCAAAAGTCCAAAATTAAACACTTTGGATTACTTAGAAGAAAAAATCTGCTTTTCCTACCCCAGGTCCGGATTGCGGGCATAGCACATGATCCGGGGCTAAGAGTAAATATGCTTCTCCAAAAGTCCAAAATTAAATACTTTGGGTTATTTAGAAGAAAAAATCCGTTTTTCCTGCCCCGCAGGCCCGGATTGTGGGCATAGCACAGGATCCGGGGCTAAGAGTAAATATGCTTCTCCAAATGTCCAAAATTAAACACTTTGGGTTACTTAGAAGAAAAAAATTCCTCTTTTCCTGCCCCCCAGGCTCGAATTGTGGCGTAGTAGAGGATTCGGGGCTAGGAGTAAATATGCCTCTCCAGAAGTCCAAAGTTAAACACTTTGGGTGACTTAGAAGAAAAATTCTACTTTTCCTGTCCCCCAGGCCCGGATTGTGGGCATAGCAAATGATCCGTGGCTAAGTGTAACTATGTTTCTCCAAAAGTCCAAAATTAAACACTTTAGGTTACTTTGAAGAAAATTTCCTCTTTTCCTGCCCCCCAGGCCCGGATTATTGGCATAACACTTGATCCGGGGCTAAGAGTAAATATGCTTCTCCAAAAGTCCAAAATTAAACATTTTGGGTTACTTAGAAGAAAAATTCCGCTTTTCCTCCCCCCCAGGCCCGACTTGTGGGCATAGCACATGATCCGGGGCTAAGAGTAAATATGCTTCTCCAAAAGTCCAAAATTAAACACTTTAGGTTACTTAGAAGATAAGTTCCTCTTTTCCTGCCCCCAGGCCCGAATTGTGGCGTAGTAGAGGATCCGGGGCTAGTAGTAAATATGCCTCTCCAGAAGTCCAAAGTTAAACACTTTGGGTTACTTAGAAAAAATTCCGCTTTTCCTGCCCCCAGGCCCGAATTGTGGGCATAGCACATGATTTGGGGCTAATAGTAAATATGCTTCTCCAAAAATTCAAAATTAAACACTTTTGGTTATTTAGAAGAAAAATTCCTTTTTTCCTGCCCTCCAGGCCCAGATTGTGGCGTAGTAGAGGAACCAGGGCTACGAGTTGTTAGGTCCAATAAGATTGTAGAGGGGTGGGTTGAATACAATCTTTACCTTTTATCGAAAATTTGTCTTTAAGATTTAAATTCAATTTAGACAAATTTGTGCGGAATTAAATGAAACAAAGTTCAAGTTAAATATAACGCTATATTAAACTTGAGGGTTGTTACAATATCAGTACAGAGTGATATCAAGTTAATAAAAACAAAATAGAAAATTTGACATGAACTTTTCTTAATTTGTTAATAAAAATAGAGATATAGATTAGGAGTAAAAACTTGATAGTAGTACAAGAACGATAAGTAAACAAGTTCCAACGGATACAATATTACAAACAAGGATCTTGAGTATTTATGGTGAATTTAGTGCTTGAGCTGTTCTTGAGTTAAGAAGAAAGAGTTTGGTTGCCGTGTCTTTTTTCTTTGGATGTAATGTTTCTATCTATTTTGATCTGGCCGCCTCTGTTGATCTTATTCAAAAGCATAGAGTCTTCTACCTCTTTTCTGTTGTAATATCCTTGCTTAAGACAATCGTTAAGACCATTTTTGTTCCATTAAGACCAACAGCTCTCCATTAAGACTGTCGTTAAGACCAATTTTGTTCTATTAAGACCTTCAACTCATCCCATTAAGACTGTCGGTAATACCTTCCTTGATCTATTAAGACAGTCGTTAAGACCTCCTGGGATTGTCTTAATAGTTTTTCTTTTTCAATATGACCAACACATTAACACAATTAAGACAGTCGTTAAGACCATTTCAGATTGTCTTAATAATCCAATTTTCAGGATAAATGATTTAAGTAAAATCATTTAACTTAATTGAATTATTTAAACTTACATAATTATTCTGATTTAAATAATCTATTAATTAATTTAATAAATTAATTAATTCTTGATGAATTAATTTATTAATTAAATCAAATAGTTGATTTAATTAATTAAAGGAGAATAATCATAAGTCCTTAATTGTCTTAATGTATTCTTGAACAACTGAAATTAACAAGGAAATACCACGGAATTTCTGTTGACGTTCGATGTACTGTCTGGTTCATGAATGACTAACTTCAATGATAATTCTTAATTTCTGACTTTAGAATGTGGTTCCCTTTTCTTTTCATCTTCTCTTCAACTATTCTGTACTCTGACTGTTCTTTAACTGTCTCTTGAGAAATCTCTATCTTCCAAATAAATCCACTTATTGTCGAATACTTCACTGAGGCTTGATCAGATGACTGAGCTTCTTTCAATGTACTAGATCTTCAAGTCTGTAGATTGACTTTAATCTTTTTCTTCTGACAGGTCAAATATTCTGAGATTCCTGGACAGTTCATACTTATTATTTACTGTTACATACTAATTTAAGTTGAGTTATATCCTCGAACTACAAATAGGCTTTCATATGCCTTTCAATCTCCCCCTATTTGTTTGTTAGAAAATAACAAGAAAATTCCTAGAGGATAACTCAACTAACTCAACTTAAACAAGTAAATGATAAAACATTAAGTGCAAGTAAATAATGAAAAAGTTCTGGTTTATATTAACATTTTCCAGATTCAAACATAAAAGATAAATACAAGATAGATGATCCTCTAGACTGATCATATTTGAAATTATCCTATCTTGATCTACCTAAGCTCTAAAAATCTAACAAGTAGAGCTGATCTTCATTTTGATGTGCTTTGATCCTTTATCTCTCCTTCTTCAGGTTCTTCATTTAACGACTTCAGCTTTGAGATCAAATCAGCATCAAAAATACATTCCTGTTCAGATGCTATACCTTTGGGTCTGACTGGTTGAGTTGGAAATCCCTTTTGTTTGTTTACCTTCTGTTGATATCTTGGATCTCTTTGTACAATGTAAGTATGAATATAATCAGCAGCTTTCATCTTATCTATGGTATGAAATCCAGTGGTCCTTAGCATCTTTTCAACCCAAACCAAGTGCCTAGCATCATAGTTGTACATGTTCTCAGATCGGAAGATGCAGGACTGAAATATGTCATTCTTTAAAAACTTGACTTGATATGGAAGATAAACAACTTCTGGACTGGCCTTCCGAGCAAACTCCTTGAGTTTTTCATACAAAATTACATTCAGCTCAGTAGGTGTTGTTACCTTTTGCATCATGATCCATAGCTTAGACAAAGTTCTCCTTTCCAGACAATTTAAAGATACATAAAAAGAACCTTCATTACGACAATGAACAACGATTACCAGCTCCTTTTTTAAAGAGTCAAATCCAGCCATTATTCTGCTGATTTCATTCTTCAATGCATACATGTAAACATGGTGTTCTGGATTGGCATCTTGATACTTATGAAGGATAGAAAGAAATTAATTATCATTGTTCGTGGTAAGTTGTGGAAGACTCAGTATCTTTCTAGCTTCATCCCATTTCAGACCACTCTTGTATAGAATGTCAATTTTCCTAGCCTCAAGATCCAAATGATGTTGACGTTGTTTTTCAGCTTGTTATTTCTTGTGAACTTCTTCTAATTTGTCTAACAGCTGAGTTGTCTTAGCTAGTCTTTCTTTCTTTAGCTTCAAACTGGCTTCCTGCTCTTGCATCTTCTTATCAAACTCTGGTATAGGTGCTTGTGCTGTCCATTCGCTAAGATCAGGTTCAAACTCAGGTTCAGGTTCACTAATTATGGCCACTGTCTCAAAGGCATCAAAATCATCCGCTTCTCCAGCATAGTAAGCACTATCTGGTAAATCAACATCTATACCTTTCCCTTTTCCACTTCCACTAGACTGCTCCCCCTTTGATTGAGATTGCTCCCCCTTACCACTTGACTTCTCCCCCTTAGTTGGGTTATCCTCTACAGGTTTGTCTTTAGTAGCTCCAGAATTCCCACCAGCTCCACCATCACCATTTCCTCCACTCCCTTCAAAGTATTCCCTTTGTTCAGATGTGATGTTGTGAGTGGATTTAACAATGTCATACAAATGATCCAGACCTTCATAGAGATAGTCATATTTCTCTTCTAGATATGTAAAGTTACAGTCATAGAGATCAGCATTTGCATGCACTTCTTTGTGAAGTTCATCCACCTTGGTGGAGAGGTTATCAATAGCAAGTAATATATCTGATGTGACACCCCCAGACCCGGGGTCAGGGATCTAGGATAGTTACGATCCATTTATTCTTTGCTGTACCAACATTTCTCACAATATATAATCCACCTGCTCATGATCCCACAATATAAATACACTCACATGGGTTAGAGTCTCAGAAACGACATATTACAATTTTTGCGGAATAAAATATAGTTATTACAATACCCAAATGTTTACTGAATACTACTGCTGACATAATCTTCTAAGTGAAGGTACATCAGCGGCTCAACCGTCCGGTTCTGGTCATAAACTTACACAAGTCATACTTATAAATAAAGCGGACTAACAAAAGCTGCATACTAATCCAACTGGTCCTTACTACCTCTGGAATCGCTGCCATGAACTGCTCATGGAAACGTCTTACATTTCCCACACTCGTTTGCAGGCTGTGTGCCTGATCCTTGGCATCCCTCTTAGCTGCTATATAATATATAAACAATAGCAAGAGTGAGCGAAAGCTCAACAAGATAATAAGGTACGACATAATCTGCCTATGAATGAAAGTCTCAGTATAAGCTGGTATAAGATGTTAGTCACACCATACTCAACATAAGACAAGAATTGTCAAAATATCTCAATAGAGAAATCATTTCCTTACCGGAAAAATAAATAAACTCTTCATTATCTCTATAACTCAAAAAATAGAATTTATCTTTTATTGGAAAGATATTCGAAAGACAGTACTATCTTAGTACTTCAATTATCAAATATTATCTTTTATGAAAGATATAGGAAGCTCACATCTATCGAAGCAATTTATAAAACATGCATCCTTTATTGAAAATTCGAATATTCACCCTTAACGGGATTGGATAGAAGCTGGATGCAAAGACTCCCTTCGGGGAAAACAAAATTAGCAGTTTCAGATAATGTCGGATAAAATGAATAATGCTTAGTAGGAAAGAGAATTGACGAGAACTTGTTACAGGAATTTCCCAGGCGCACCCATGCTCGATGATCAGTCGATATTGTAAGAACCCCAAATTTTGGATGTAATTAAAACTTTTTATTAAGTAATGATTAAATGAGGAACAATGATTCCGACAACAAGGTCACCAGCTCTAATGAGTGGTGGTTTCAAAGAACAATGATTGTAATGAATGGATATTGCTTTGGACAATGACCCTAATGCATTGGTATATTGTCAGAATAGAGTAATTCGATGGTTGAGGACCTGGATAAGAATAATCTACCATCCAGGAAGGAGCTAACGGATCCTTGAAGGGAAATGAGTACGTGCATAGTATTTCCCGTACGTGCATAGTATTTCCCGTACGTGCATAGTGTTTCCTGTACGTGCATAGTATTTGGTGGATGAATAGTGATTTTGTAAGTTGGAAAACTTTTCACTCCACCCTATGTACGGGACGTGATATGGATGTTTCGAAGCCATATTAGTAATACGCGGAGGAAATAAGTGAATGCAGAGACGATCGGAATTCAGAAATTCCAAATTCTTTTCGGTATAATATTTGACCGGACAGTGGATTAAATATTATTATAATCCAAGAATTGAGATATTAACTTTGAGGATTTGATATTTTGGGATGTTATTATATTTGATTTAAGAATGAAGGTAGGAAACCACTGAGGAGTGGTTATGGCTACAATGTAATAATTGATATTTGGAAAGAATGAATGGAATTCGACTTTATTATTTCTATGTCTTGAAGAATGCTAAAGGGTGACAACATAGGTAAGAATAGTCTATCTTCTAAGGGAATAAGATATGGCAAATTCAAGCAAGAGAATACTCTCATGTCATCCAGATCGATAGCGATTAATCCAGTAGTTCCGTAAAAAGGTTAAGGAACGATCGAAAGAGAATACGGATAATTATACAACCCTAAGAGAACAAGTAAAGAATACAGAATGAATAGTGTTTTGGTGGGAGTATATAATAATATGAGACGACACTATATAGAAGTATTCGGAACGGATTTCCGAGTTCATATTAGTGATCCAGGGGGAAAATAAGTGTATGTAAAAGCTGTCGGATTCTGAAAAACCGTACTTTTATTTTCTCCGAGAGTTCCCTGGACACTGATAGCCTTAAGTATTTAACGAATGGATTTAAGGAATATAAATTGGAAAGTTAGAATGAAAGATGGAGAATGAAAGAATAAATATTAAGACGGTTTCCGGTAAAACCCTAATTAGAAATCTTCGAGGTATTCCTCCGAACGATCAATGAATTGAGCAATAACCGGACAAAGAAACAAGCAGGGGATCAAGATGCATGCATGTGTTAGTGGATAACCTCAAGTAACTAAGTAGTTACAAGAGTAACTAGCAAGATTAGAAAGACAACCAAGTACTTAGCTTGATCATGTCATCAAACACCACTAAATACCAACACTTGGCAAGGATGATGCATGCAATGTCATGGGCACTTTATTAAAGCCACTTTATGCTAGATATTTTCATAATAATGCAAGTAATATTGGATGAGAGCAAAGTAACCAAGCAAAACTCTTTCCCCCTTGCAAGAAAGCTTCATTCGGCTTTCATCTTAATTCCAAGAACAAAATCATCCTTCCCACCATTGTTTGATCTCCAAAAATTTATCATAGATCCTATATTTCATAAAAATGACACCCTAGAAATCTTAGCCCCAAACACCACTTTTTCCATTTTCAAAAAAATCAAGAAAGTGGAGGATGAATAGTAACCTCAAGAACAAAATTCTTGAATCTTGATTTTGGTTGATGATCCAAGCTTCATGGAGGCTATACAAGGACTATACAAGGCTTACTAAGTGCATACACACCTCAAGGAAGGTATAACACTCTTGAAACCCTAGGCCTTACTTTATGTTTAATGATGTTCTTGATGAGAATTTAGATTTGTATGATTATGGTAATTAGTGAAGCATGCTTATGTAGTGATATGTTGATATAAGAGGATAAAATAGTTTAGATGAACGGAAAGGCATTGCTTGGCCTTAGTTCATGGTTAAATAACATGTATATGTTGTTTGGGTTGGATACTATGTTTATGGGAAGATTCGAAATTGGTAGATATTCGATTTACATCCGTTATAATGCCCGATTTTACAATACCATGTTTTGTATGCCATTTTCCATGTCGAACCCCTACTGTCCAGAGACCTTATCTTCCATGATAGGATAGGTAATGTTCTAAGCTTCGTTTTGATATAAAGATCACGTGAAACGGACTTACGGTTTAGGATTTATGACCAAATTACTAAAAGTAGTTCGAATCCGTAAACGAAAGTTCGTAACTGTAATTGAACCCTCGTAAACTATGTAACGTCATGGCGAATCTTGGTAAATAAATACTATAGGTAAAAAGGAAGGTGTGAAAGAAAACCGTATGTCAAAAGGATCATTTTTCGATTTATTAAAAATGTTCGAGTCGAGGTTAAACGCGAACGAACCCCTAAAAGACGACTCTTTTATAACTTCGGTAAAACACTTAGAAAACGGGCGATAAAACTCGGAGTATAGTATTGGTTCGTAACGATCGACCTTAGAACTCATATGACTTAAGTATGTCCCAAGTATAAGTACAATGACATGTCGTATTAACGAACGAATGTCGGGTCGGATCAGTGATAAAAGTAATCCACTAAAAGGGGTATAACGAGATAACTCGAGAACGTGTTTCGAATTAAATATAACTTAACTTTTAATATGTTAAGTGATTAATCCCGAATGCCTTGGCTATTTATAGATCACCAAGCTGAACCGGGACCCGCTACCACTACCCCTTACCGTACTCGACTACCAGGCAAGTTTCAATTCCCTTCTTTAGGCTGTTGTTGTGATTGAATAAATATATATATATGATTGCTGATATACATATGCCATTGCATGCATGCCTACTTTCAAGTTGAATTGATATACTTGTTCCCTGAATGTTATTGTTGGCTTATAAGCTAGATAGTTATACATCAGTTATAAGCCGGTTATAGTAAGACCCTCATAGAAGGGCGTATACATCTTATATAGACCGGGAGTCAATATTTCTTGATATATCGAGATTTCCTCGGAGGAAAATATTTAAGTAAATATTTTCCATTATTCGGGCGATGAATATTATTTGAATATTCGTTCGAGATTATTTATTTTAACAATCTTTACTTCAAATAATTATTTGAACGTAACTATTCGACGAATAATATTTTTAATATTCATTCAGAGTCGAATTATTTATCGATTATTATTGCGAATATTCTTCTAAAGGTTGGACTACTAAATGAATATTAATTGGATATTCATTTAGAATATTATTCATTAAATGAATATTACTTTTGAGTATTCATTTAAGACAGTAATTACCTATCGAATATTATTTTAATATTCATCTGAAACTTGATTTATTTATCGAGTCTTATCTCTAATATTCCTTTAAAGCTTGGATTACTAAATGAACATTACTTGATATTCATTTAGAATATTATCCATTAAATGAATATTACTTTATCAATATTCGTTTAAATTCCTTATTAATTATGAATATTATTTTGAATATTCATCCAGGGTTCTATTTAATCATCGAATATTATTTTAAATATTTTAAATATTCCTTTCAGGTCTTATTAATTAATGAATATTATTTGGAATATTCACTTGAATATTTAGTTATGCAATAAATATTCTCTCGATATTTCTTCAAGAATTATTTGAGAGGTACTCTGATTAAAGATATTCTTTCATATTCCTAAATATTCCGTAAAATATTTTAATTCAATAAATATTTTCTGAATATTTATTCCATATTTAGAATAACCTCGATAAGGTTTATCTTCTTCGATTATTACAGAAAATATTTCGGAGTCATATTATTATTAATCTTATATCAAGAAAGGTTCTCAGACATCATTCTTCTTTGAGTCTATCTCCCTAATAATAAGGGAACCTTACTTGGAAAATGTTATTTATCTTGTCGACTTCCCGGTCATAAAGTATTCCCTTCACTCGCAACTCGGGTGCTGTTGACTTATTAAGTCGTTGCTTACCTTCTCATCTTTCGAGGGGTAAGATTACTGGAACAAGTTGATATCCGTTACCAAGTATTAGCTTGGGAGTTATTGGTAAATTTTCCTTTCCAACTAGATACGACTACTTTGTGGGGTCTTATCAACAAGTATTATACTTGGGGAAAGGGGGACGAACGTTACATTCAGAATCATGAATTCTATTAGAACTAGGAGTCGTGTAAGAGGCCGAGTAGCGCCGGTCCATCCCCTTTGGCCCAACCGTTGGCCGGGGAGAGCTAGCAAGGCGGTACACAAGTAAAGCCGTCAGTTCTTCCTTCTACCGGTAGTAAATCTAAATTGAGCTGTACGATCTCGACTGATCATCAAGATTGGAACAGCGGGCGCGGTGAATACTCCATCATTGGTTCATCATCCAAATTTATTTATTTCCTGCAACATGATTACTGTTGGCAGAGTTGGAAAAGTGTCATAACTGGAATTGCAACCTTTTCTTGCAAGTTCCTCTTCTTAATAACAATAAGAACATCTCGCTTACTTTGATGTAGCAGATATTTCGACAAACAAATACTTTAAGTTACCTTGTAACTTCATCGTTCATACTATACTGGCATCATTTCCGTAAATGCATGGCATATGGGTTGAAAGTTACTTTTGAACTGTTATACATTATCATTCAGTTATATATTATTGTTGGTGGGCTATTGCTCACCCTTGCTTTATTATTATATCACAACAACAGCTAGACCAGATGACTCGCACAAGGCGCACTCGACGCGGGCGAGGACGATGAGACTACCAGAGCTGAAGAAGAAGCTATTGGTAGGGTATATTTATTCTTTCAGTACCAAGAATATGGTCTAGTATGACTTATGTAAATGGATGGCAAAGAGTATGTATTTATATTGAAATTCTTTTGGATTGTAAGAACTCATAATGTGATTAATAAAAATTTGATTGTTACTCTGATTTCATCTCTGGGACTATAACGGGTGTGTTTTATATTGTTGTGTTGAGTTATAGAGACGTAATTTATTTTAAGTCAAGGAAAGTTCAATTGTTGTGGACAGAATTGGAAACCGTAACCACCGGATCCCGGACCCCGGATCTGGGGGTGTTACAGAAGTGGTATCAGAGCGTACGTTATAAACCCCAGAGATGAGGTGACGTTAAAACAATAAATTCAATAAGATAATAAGAACTCTTGCCAAGTTCATAGTCGGACTACTTAATGTAGTGATGACATATAAAACCCTTATGGGAACTCGTAAGTATAATGATAGTAACTTAGCTCGATATCGTATCGACGAGTAAGGCGACTGACCTTGAGGCATACGAGCGACAACGCGATGATGCTTTATATGCTGAAGATCAGCGGGTAATTCGATGGAGTACCCTATTGGAGACCCGGAAGAGGTTCCAGCAGATAAGGAAAATCCTGTTAGGATAAGGAGCTTACCCATGGGTAATGAGGGTCGCAGCCAGAATGACTGTGATGATTAAGATATGGTGCTCAGAAAAGTGAGTATAAAGAACCGAGATATTATTAAGAGATCTGAAGATGCATGTTGAATTCATAGCCGGACTACCAGATGTAGTACAAGCAAGAGAGAAGGATTGGAAGAATTACTTGAGATCTTATACGGAAATAGATGAGAATCCTTAGAGATTTTCATCTTAACAAAGAAAGAGCTAGAGGGATATATGATTATCAAAGACATCGATTTAGGGCGAGGAGCAGAGTCCCTAGGAATAGTTGAGAAGGAGGCAGTAAGTGCCATATCATTTGATAAATGAATTAGTATGAATATGGTCAGTAATAATTCGCCATGAGAAGGCAGGTGTCGTAGGGTGTAAATTATGGAACCAAATTGAGGTTAATAAGGTGGTTTTATTAAGGAAAATGTTCATTTTATGAATGAATCATTTAGAAAGTAAAGACATTGGGAAGTGATAGCATGATTGGGTAAAGTTATATAAGGAAGTAGTAAGCAAGACAATGATCTCAGAACCTACCGGAAGATAAGACCAGTGAGTCAAGATGAACTCGTAATGAGACTACTGCCAGAGACTGAGTATAGAGTTAATTCAACTCAGTTAAATGATGAACCAGTAACGTTAGATGCATGTGATTCAGAGGAATATTAAATTCCTTCTTCTCTTTGAACGGATTATAGTAGTTACCTTAAGTTTACTCCGACACGAATTATAATAGATCAAGTAATACGATCAGCAGTTAAAGAGAAAAATGTGAGAAAATCTTCCTGGAGCTAAAAGGAGACTTCGTGCTTCCAATGACGCTTCACATAAAGGGTTAGGTAGACCGACATTTGGTAGTATTGAATATCAGGACGTTGTGACAGGTTTCAGTTTGAAACTATTGATTCCCTTCTAAGGGATGGATATAATTGATTCCTCTCCAGTGGGTAAACTTCCAATCTGATGATGATTATTTCGTTAACTACGACTGCTTATGATTCCACCTGCTTGGAGGTTCATAGAACTATTCTTCAGGTTTCGAAACTGGTCTCCTTAATGTTACCAGTAGGTGGGTAGATTGATCAAAATTTCCCTGAGTCTGGAAAGGAATTCGGTGAATTTCGGCAAACCTTGTCTTTCTGATTATCAGAGAATGTCATGGAAGAGAGTAAAAATTGGAGCAAACCCTATGATTTGGGTAAGGATGCTGTAAAATGGGTTAGTAAACGGACCCTGAGCACTACAATCGACGGTAGTGATAAAATGATGAAATGAGATTGGACGAAAATAGGAAATGTAAGTAAGAAACCAGCCGGACTGAGAAATTCCAGGATTGACTTAAATGAAAAGGCTGTTATGCCAGGAATGGTAAGCTTGAGTGGCACGCAGGATTGATAAGAATAGTTGAAAAGATAAAAGTGGAGGAAAGGTGACCGGAGACGGTGCCGAGTAGCCGATTAAGACTTATATGGAGTAAAGTTTTGGAAAGGTAGAAAGGTATCAAAGAAGAAGGCACTATGCCGGCAATTGCTAGAAAAGTAATGCTATTAGCCAACCCTTAAAATCATATATTTTTATGTGTAGCCAGTTGAGGCCAAGTCACAACGGATTATAAAGTGACTAGACCAGCAATGAAAAGACAAAGCAGGGTTGCTTCTAAGAAAGCACCGACTGCAAGGGCTTCTGATATAAAGGAAACATTAATGAGATCGTTTGAATCTTCTGCCGAACAACCCATGTTTTGATTGGGAATTCACTAGACCTTTTTGGGATGGGGTCACCCGTACTAAAGTGACTCATGTGTATATGGTTGTCCAAGATTTCGAGTAAAATGGAAGTATAGTGACTTGAGATGTATGATGTTAGGGTATCATGAATACCATGAATATATTATGACGGAGGAAAGTAAACAATGAAGGTATATGAAGAGGGTATAGAAAAGGTCAGAAATTGAACAGTATGCTGTAGGAATTTTGTCTGAGGCAAGTACCTTTGCGAAGAACGATAAGCACTAAGAGATTCACGTTGAACTCGACCAATATCTTCCAGAACATCCTTGCTACCATTAACAAGTTCGGTAAGAGAAGAGATTGACATACGTTGCCTTTTTGGAAGGCCAAATATGCTGACAACTATCTGAAAGAAGAGGGTGGCATTAAACCACCGATCGATTATCAAATGAGAATGATTGAAAAGAGACCTTTATTAAGGATACATGATCTGATTGCCAATTATAAGATGCAAGAATTCCTTGGCAGTTGAATTAAGGATAGGATATCCATAAATTAAGACAAACCCTGGGGAATGCACAAGGGGTGGCATTAACCCTAATAACGACATTATGACTTCAGATGATATGAGCTGGACTTGCTAAGGCAACAATGACCGGTAAGGATTATTAAAAAGAGTGCTGGAAAGAACATAGATAGAATTATTAGAGTATTGATCAATGACATTTTGATATACCCGGTACCTAGAAAATACCGGAGGAATGATAAGGATGGCCTACGAAACCTTACAAGGAAAAAAAAAAAAAAAAAGAGAGGTAATATTCCGAACTTCAAATATGGAAGTTTGATAAGGAATGTATGACATTGTAACAATTATGCCAGATGAGGCATGTATGAAACCCTGAGGAAGTATGGATTGAACCTATAAAGGTTGAGATTATCCTAAGATAAGGAAGGAACTAAGAAAAGTAGTATCCTAAGTAGGATTGGGAATAAAACGTGATAAAGTTCCCACGGGTAGGTGGAAGCAATGACTTATGGAGAAAGACTGATAGTTATATTTTCTCCTTCAGCAGAGCTTAAGGGAGAATGCTTTAACCCAACAGTGATGAGAATGAGGTAGAAAAACTTGAGTTGGAATGTACCCAGAAAACATGGGTTACAAGAAATCATTATCATCAAGAAAGGCCAATGAGGTGGCCGACAATCTAAGTATAAAGGAATAATTACAAATGTTCATACCGAAGAAACAGGATGATATTTGGAAGGACCTTGAAGGTCATATCGGAATGGAGGAATTTACATTCCTTCTGATGATTGTGCAAGAATTAACAGTAATAATAGTTTAAGTAAAGATTCGATTCCTGATGGAGTCTTAAGCATATTACGTACCTTAGAAGGTCCCGTTTTGAGGCAAACCAGGACCATGGTACAAAATTGATGAAGTAAACCGTTAAGTTTCCAGTCTTTTATGGAAGATGCATAAGTGATAGTTTCATCAACCGGACCTAGCTGCGATGCTTGAAACTCTTCTGCAATTCTATCTGCTTCACGTTACATCTACATCAAGTTCAGGAAGTGTTCCTTATGGATAAGGAATAATGATTACTTTGTCTCCCTAAGGGATTTGAAACCCGTAGGGTTAGCTATTAACGCACTACGTAAACAACAAGCGATGGTGATTCTTCTAAGAAAGGAGATGACAACGTAAAGATAAAGAAAGTGCTGCTATTGATAAGCTAAATGGCAAGTTGATGAATGACAAGCAAGTTTGTGTTAGTGTACTTCTGCACAAACAAGATAGAGAATATGAGGTTGATAATTCGTAATGCTAAACGTATTCCCGTAGAAAGAATTAATGAGAATTGGAGGGAAGGGCGGTTGAGCCCAAGACTTATTGGGCCACTTGAGAGTTTAAAGTGTTCGGACGGCGGTATTCGAGCCAGCCTTACCCCCAAAATTATAGCACGGTCATAACGGGTTTTCATGTGGCCAGGCTACGCCAGTAAAATGCAGATGTTCAACAGATGATAGGAGTACGAGCATGTAGATATACGACCTGGTCTGACTTACGAAAGACAACCTGTGGAAAACCACGGATAGAAAAGAACAAGTAATGAGAAACAAGGTTGGCAGAAGTAGATTATATGAATCTAAGTTAAAGGAATCGGGCCAGATTCATTTCGGAAAGTTTAAATTGAAATAACGTGATGATTATAGAATAAATGAGACGGAATACCGATAAGGAGGTACCAAGTGCAAAAAGGTGTCTCAATAAAGAGGTGAAGGTGAAAGTAAATAATATAAATGAGTAAGAATCAGCTAATAAGAAGGATGTGATTGATAAAGAAAAGGCTGCGGAAGCAACTATGGAATGAGAAGCAAGGAATGTTATGAATGGGTTTTCTAATGAATTCTCAGGATGACAACCTGATAGTGTCAATACTATAGTTATGAAAAAGCTAGTAACATGATATGGGATGTCAGTAATAATGATGCCAAGTGAGAAACCTAAGATTTAACCTGAAAGGTTGAAGGATTTCCCGAATGTGAGTATCACTAAGATTGAACAAGAGTATTTGTCCATAGAATAATGGACAAAGCAGCAAGATATGGTGACACGTGAGATTGCGATCAAATAGTATTGGATATAATTATGATTAATTTCTTCTTTGATAAACCTCTATAGTTCAGAGGTAAATTCTGAGTATGATATTCTACAATCATGAAAGCTTTCTATAATCCTTTAGAACTCTTTTCTCTTCTTCTCTCTTATTCATCTCCTTTATGAATTGAGAAGAACAACCCTTTTAGGAGGGGAGGTACTGCTACGTGACTATCTGTCTATGTGATAGAAGTCTAAGTGGAATGCCATGACTTGTTTAATTGCTTGTCAAGTACTAAAGGCTGGCCCCCTTCTGTACTAACTATGCAATATAACAAATGTTCAATTGATCATAGTGATCTCTCAATAAATCTTTCCACTTCTCTATATTGATCGAGATTGCGAAGATTAAAGCAATCAGGAAATGCACAGTACGAGCGAGGTTACCTCCGAATCGTAGGGTGATAGTGATACCAAGGTTACTGCAGGTATCAATAAGGATAAGACTGAGTAAGAGTATAACCCGGATAGTGAGTTGTACGAAAAGTAGCAACGTTGATGGAAAAAGGATAAAGTATGAATTGTAGCACTAGAAGATGTGCTGAGGAAGGGTAGAACGACTAAGAATTGACCGGGAAGCTAAAGAGTGAACGATAGGCAAACGACTCTTTGCTTCCTACCTGATTCCGGGACGGAATCCTTTTAAGGAGGGGAGACTGTAAGAACCCCAAATTTTGGATGTAATTAAAACTTTTTATTAAGTAATGATTAAATGAGGAACAATGATTCCGACAACAAGGTCACCAGCTCTAATGAGTGGTGGTTTCAAAGAACAATGATTGTAATGAATGGATATTGCTTTGGACAATGACCCTAATGCATTGGTATATTGTCAGAATAGAGTAATTCGATGGTTGAGGACCTGGATAAGAATAATCTACCATCCAGGAAGGAGCTAACGGATCCTTGAAGGGAAATGAGTACGTGCATAGTATTTCCCGTACGTGCATAGTATTTCCCGTACGTGCATAGTGTTTCCTGTACGTGCATAGTATTTGGTGGATGAATAGTGATTTTGTAAGTTGGAAAACTTTTCACTCCACCCTATGTACGGGACGTGATATGGATGTTTCGAAGCCATATTAGTAATACGCGGAGGAAATAAGTGAATGCAGAGACGATCGGAATTCAGAAATTCCAAATTCTTTTCGGTATAATATTTGACCGGACAGTGGATTAAATATTATTATAATCCAAGAATTGAGATATTAACTTTGAGGATTTGATATTTTGGGATGTTATTATATTTGATTTAAGAATGAAGGTAGGAAACCACTGAGGAGTGGTTATGGCTACAATGTAATAATTGATATTTGGAAAGAATGAATGGAATTCGACTTTATTATTTCTATGTCTTGAAGAATGCTAAATGGTGACAACATAGGTAAGAATAGTCTATCTTCTAAGGGAATAAGATATGGCAAATTCAAGCAAGAGAATACTCTCATGTCATCCAGATCGATAGCGATTAATCCAGTAGTTCCGTAAAAAGGTTAAGGAACGATCGAAAGAGAATACGGATAATTATACAACCCTAAGAGAACAAGTAAAGAATACAGAATGAATAGTGTTTTGGTGGGAGTATATAATAATATGAGACGACACTATATAGAAGTATTCGGAACGGATTTCCGAGTTCATATTAGTGATCCAGGGGGAAAATAAGTGTATGTAAAAGCTGTCGGATTCTGAAAAACCGTACTTTTATTTTCTCCGAGAGTTCCCTGGACACTGATAGCCTTAAGTATTTAACGAATGGATTTAAGGAATATAAATTGGAAAGTTAGAATGAAAGATGGAGAATGAAAGAATAAATATTAAGACGGTTTCCGGTAAAACCCTAATTAGAAATCTTCGAGGTATTCCTCCG
Organism: Saposhnikovia divaricata; assembly: GCA_036435485.1. Lineage (NCBI taxonomy): Eukaryota > Viridiplantae > Streptophyta > Magnoliopsida > Apiales > Apiaceae > Saposhnikovia > Saposhnikovia divaricata. The sequence continues at coordinate 57,138,059 of CM071595.1, read as the reverse complement.
AACGATCAATGAATTGAGCAATAACCGGACAAAGAAACAAGCAGGGGATCAAGATGCATGCATGTGTTAGTGGATAACCTCAAGTAACTAAGTAGTTACAAGAGTAACTAGCAAGATTAGAAAGACAACCAAGTACTTAGCTTGATCATGTCATCAAACACCACTAAATACCAACACTTGGCAAGGATGATGCATGCAATGTCATGGGCACTTTATTAAAGCCACTTTATGCTAGATATGTTCATAATAATGCAAGTAATATGGGATGAGAGCAAAGTAACCAAGCAAAACTCTTTCCCCCTTGCAAGAAAGCTTCATTCGGCTTTCATCTTAATTCCAAGAACAAAATCATCCTTCCCACCATTGTTTGATCTCCAAAAATTTATCATAGATCCTATATTTCATAAAAATGACACCCTAGAAATCTTAGCCCCAAACACCACTTTTTCCATTTTCAAAAAAATCAAGAAAGTGGAGGATGAATAGTAACCTCAAGAACAAAATTCTTGAATCTTGATTTTGGTTGATGATCCAAGCTTCATGGAGGCTATACAAGGACTATACAAGGCTTACTAAGTGCATACACACCTCAAGGAAGGTATAACACTCTTTAAACCCTAGGCCTTACTTTATGTTTAATGATGTTCTTGATGAGAATTTAGATTTGTATGATTATGGTAATTAGTGAAGCATGCTTATGTAGTGATATGTTGATATAAGAGGATAAAATAGTTTAGATGAACGGAAAGGCATTGCTTGGCCTTAGTTCATGGTTAAATAACATGTATATGTTGTTTGGGTTGGATACTATGTTTATGGGAAGATTCGAAATTGGTAGATATTCGATTTACATCCGTTATAATGCCCGATTTTACAATACCATGTTTTGTATGCCATTTTCCATGTCGAACCCCTACTGTCCAGAGACCTTATCTTCCATGATAGGATAGGTAATGTTCTAAGCTTCGTTTTGATATAAAGATCACGTGAAACGGACTTACGGTTTAGGATTTATGACCAAATTACTAAAAGTAGTTCGAATCCGTAAACGAAAGTTCGTAACTGTAATTGAACCCTCGTAAACTATGTAACGTCATGGCGAATCTTGGTAAATAAATACTATAGGTAAAAAGGAAGGTGTGAAAGAAAACCGTATGTCAAAAGGATCATTTTTCGATTTATTAAAAATGTTCGAGTCGAGGTTAAACGCGAACGAACCCCTAAAAGACGACTCTTTTATAACTTCGGTAAAACACTTAGAAAACGGGCGATAAAACTCGGAGTATAGTATTGGTTCGTAACGATCGACCTTAGAACTCATATGACTTAAGTATGTCCCAAGTATAAGTACAATGACATGTCGTATTAACGAACGAATGTCGGGTCGGATCAGTGATAAAAGTAATCCACTAAAAGGGGTATAACGAGATAACTCGAGAACGTGTTTCGAATTAAATATAACTTAACTTTTAATATGTTAAGTGATTAATCCCGAATGCCTTGGCTATTTATAGATCACCAAGCTGAACCGGGACCCGCTACCACTACCCCTTACCGTACTCGACTACCAGGCAAGTTTCAATTCCCTTCTTTAGGCTGTTGTTGTGATTGAATAAATATATATATATGATTGCTGATATACATATGCCATTGCATGCATGCCTACTTTCAAGTTGAATGGATATACTTGTTCCCTGAATGTTATTGTTGGCTTATAAGCTAGATAGTTATACATCAGTTATAAGCCGGTTATAGTAAGACCCTCATAGAAGGGCGTATACATCTTATATAGACCGGGAGTCAATATTTCTTGATATATCGAGATTTCCTCGGAGGAAAATATTTAAGTAAATATTTTCCATTATTCGGGCGATGAATATTATTTGAATATTCGTTCGAGATTATTTATTTTAACAATCTTTACTTCAAATAATTATTTGAACGTAACTATTCGACGAATAATATTTTTAATATTCATTCAGAGTCGAATTATTTATCGATTATTATTGCGAATATTCTTCTAAAGGTTGGACTACTAAATGAATATTAATTGGATATTCATTTAGAATATTATTCATTAAATGAATATTACTTTTGAGTATTCATTTAAGACAGTAATTACCTATCGAATATTATTTTAATATTCATCTGAAACTTGATTTATTTATCGAGTCTTATCTCTAATATTCCTTTAAAGCTTGGATTACTAAATGAACATTACTTGATATTCATTTAGAATATTATCCATTAAATGAATATTACTTTATCAATATTCGTTTAAATTCCTTATTAATTATGAATATTATTTTGAATATTCATCCAGGGTTCTATTTAATCATCGAATATTATTTTAAATATTTTAAATATTCCTTTCAGGTCTTATTAATTAATGAATATTATTTGGAATATTCACTTGAATATTTAGTTATGCAATAAATATTCTCTCGATATTTCTTCAAGAATTATTTGAGAGGTACTCTGATTAAAGATATTCTTTCATATTCCTAAATATTCCGTAAAATATTTTAATTCAATAAATATTTTCTGAATATTTATTCCATATTTAGAATAACCTCGATAAGGTTTATCTTCTTCGATTATTACAGAAAATATTTCGGAGTCATATTATTATTAATCTTATATCAAGAAAGGTTCTCAGACATCATTCTTCTTTGAGTCTATCTCCCTAATAATAAGGGAACCTTACTTGGAAAATGTTATTTATCTTGTCGACTTCCCGGTCATAAAGTATTCCCTTCACTCGCAACTCGGGTGCTGTTGACTTATTAAGTCGTTGCTTACCTTCTCATCTTTCGAGGGGTAAGATTACTGGAACAAGTTGATATCCGTTACCAAGTATTAGCTTGGGAGTTATTGGTAAATTTTCCTTTCCAACTAGATACGACTACTTTGTGGGGTCTTATCAACAAGTATTATACTTGGGGAAAGGGGGACGAACGTTACATTCAGAATCATGAATTCTATTAGAACTAGGAGTCGTGTAAGAGGCCGAGTAGCGCCGGTCCATCCCCTTTGGCCCAACCGTTGGCCGGGGAGAGCTAGCAAGGCGGTACACAAGTAAAGCCGTCAGTTCTTCCTTCTACCGGTAGTAAATCTAAATTGAGCTGTACGATCTCGACTGATCATCAAGATTGGAACAGCGGGCGCGGTGAATACTCCATCATTGGTTCATCATCCAAATTTATTTATTTCCTGCAACATGATTACTGTTGGCAGAGTTGGAAAAGTGTCATAACTGGAATTGCAACCTTTTCTTGCAAGTTCCTCTTCTTAATAACAATAAGAACATCTCGCTTACTTTGATGTAGCAGATATTTCGACAAACAAATACTTTAAGTTACCTTGTAACTTCATCGTTCATACTATACTGGCATCATTTCCGTAAATGCATGGCATATGGGTTGAAAGTTACTTTTGAACTGTTATACATTATCATTCAGTTATATATTATTGTTGGTGGGCTATTGCTCACCCTTGCTTTATTATTATATCACAACAACAGCTAGACCAGATGACTCGCACAAGGCGCACTCGACGCGGGCGAGGACGATGAGACTACCAGAGCTGAAGAAGAAGCTATTGGTAGGGTATATTTATTCTTTCAGTACCAAGAATATGGTCTAGTATGACTTATGTAAATGGATGGCAAAGAGTATGTATTTATATTGAAATTCTTTTGGATTGTAAGAACTCATAATGTGATTAATAAAAATTTGATTGTTACTCTGATTTCATCTCTGGGACTATAACGGGTGTGTTTTATATTGTTGTGTTGAGTTATAGAGACGTAATTTATTTTAAGTCAAGGAAAGTTCAATTGTTGTGGACAGAATTGGAAACCGTAACCACCGGATCCCGGACCCCGGATCTGGGGGTGTTACAGATATGCATGGGGCTCACGTGATCAAGATTTCTACATGTAGAGGACAGTCCCAGTTTCCCAGTCTAACCCGACCTCATCAGGGTCATGAATGGACGACGCGCTACTCTCGCCTCTGACTCCGTTTCCCAGTTCTTGTCTCTGAACGAATCTGCAGGCCTGGAACTGAAATAAATTCGAGTCCCCCAGGTTTCTACCCGTTAGCAGATCTTACTCTTATCCTTCGGTTACTCCCGAAAACAAATGGAAGCTAACCGACAATTTCTTATTGGCCCAAAGCCGGAATCTCAGTTGAACAACGAATGGTTCATACAAAATCAAGACTGAATCTTTAATTCTTTTAACGAAACTAGAAACCCTTAATAATAATAGGGTTATATTCTCTGAATACACTTGAAGATCTCAACAATGACGCACAAACTCTGGATTTCCAATCTGAATGGAATTAAAAGCGTATAGATGGCTCAAACGAGCTGATAATAATCACAAATAATTATTTGGGAATCCTCATAATTTTTGAAAATATTCTTGAATGTCAGAAAATATTTAAAATAATTTTTAAAGACCTCAAATGATTTTTAAATAAATAATATGAATTTCGAATCATTTAAAGAGATTTAATAAATATTCAAATAATATTTATTAAATAAATCTCAAAATAAAATAATGATTTAAAATAATCATCTGAAAATAAAAGAATTATTCGAATAATATTTCTCGAATCGTTTCCAAGTAATTAATACTTTATGAATATATGAATAATGTTTATGAAAGAAAAACATTATTCAGAATGAATAATAATAAATAATCTTGTCACTGGAATCCCTTGGGTTTCCCTGACAATCTCAAAATACTGACTCCCGGTCTAGAGTCGAAACAACAGATTTCTCTTATCTCTAGAGCTACAAGGTAAACCGGTTTATATCTACTTATCTCGAAGCTAGTATATAAACCAAGAATCAAAACTCAATTCAACACGATAGAACAATTATCGCAAAACGGTATAATACTATGCATAGCAAAAGCAGTTATACAACAATACTTCAAAAGTATAAGTTTAGAAAACTTGCCTGGCACACTGGTCGTAGTAGGGGCTCGCGATGATGTCCGATAATGTAAACAAAATCAAGAACGCACGATTAATCCCCTAGATGACCCATTATAACTCAATACTCGTATACTTAAACGATTCACAACCAAAGCAATATTGGCTCATTCCAGACTTGTATTAAGTCCATATTAATCGTCAAACACTTAAGTCATAAGTTTGGTTCGAAATCGATCCTCGAATTCATGTTATACTTAACCACTTATAAGTTCGATTCCTAAGTCGTGTCCTTAGGGGTTTTCACTTGCGCAACCTCGGCTTACGCATTTTTATAAAATCGAAAAATAACAATTTTAATACGAACCTTCGCACAAACCTTACTAACTGTCCTTAGCATTTTATCACCAAGTGATTACATTTCTGCGACAAAACTTCTCAAACCACTTTCACTAAAACTAGCATATCTCATTAAACCGTAAATCCTTTTGACATGATTCTCGAGGCGAAATAAACTAGACAACCATATCTTTACCACCATAGGTAGTGGTAAGTCCAGAAATTAATTTAAGGTTTCGGGTAAAACTGTTTTTATGGCCTAAAGAAATTTCACCATTACGACGACTATAAATCGAACATTTCCATTTTTTGATCACTCCAAACAACCAACCAAGGCAACCCATACATACTTCTCATCAACAAACATCCATTATACATCTATAAGTCCAATGGTGAGTTTAAAATCCATCACCAATCATTTTACACATTTTATTCAACCAAACAATCATAAAATTCCTTAACATGCATTTATCTTTATTTAACATCAAAACCACAACAAAAACTCATATAAACTCAAAGGGTGGGTTAGGGTTTTACCTTCTTGGAAGCCCTAACAACACTATCAAGTGTTTATAATCACTTAACAAGCTATAAATAGTCCTTATGAAGCTTAAACCTTAAGATCAAAACAAGAAAATCATGTAAGTTACTATTCATCACTATTCATTCTCATTTTTGAATAGATATTTGACATAGCTAGGATACAAGTTTGGAGCTCAAACTTTAACCATACCTTAGTCTCATTATTAGCTTTCATTTAAACCATAGATCATGAAAAACAAAGCTTGGAAGCTAGGGTTTTGATTTTGTATTTCCTTGAATAGCCGAATTGTATAAAATGGGGGTGGTGGTGTTTCTTTTGCTTTTCTCTCTTTTCTCTCTTGTTTTGCTAGTTGTCCAATGAATTATGAGAGATATTTATGTTGTATAATCAGCTCTTAACCCCATTGTTACACTTGTAATGCTTGTGTGGTGTGTGAGAAACGAGATGATGTGTAGCCTTGTTGTCTCCCTCTTGTTCACACACCTCATCACTTCTTTTTCTTTTCTTATTTTATTTTCCCACCAATTTCTCTTAATGTCAAACCCTAGATGATCATGCATGGTTCTAGTCTCGTTCCATAATTAATTTCGCATTCGCTTTATCGCTTAATCTCGATACAAAGTTCTAGAGATTTCTAGAACGTTCGTTATTCTAACTCGAAGGTTTTCGTTCTAAATCCTCAAATCTTATTTAATAAAAATAAAATCCTTGAATCCTTAACATTATAATTCTCTTGTCTTGATTGCATTCATGCTCTTTACGGCTCGGTCAAATTTTCCATAAAAATAAAGTTCGGATTTTCTTAATTCCGATTGCGTTTACATACACTTATTCGCTTCATAGATTTCTCGTATAACTTCACAATATCCATTTCTTGTCCCGTACATATAGTAACATGAAAAATTTCTCAACTCTCAAAATCACTCTTCATCCATGCATTTCACTATTCATCCATGCAAAGTACTATTCATTCATAAAATAAAATTTTTCTCAAGTACAAAAATTAGGCTTATTACAGTCTCCCCTCCTTAAAAGGATTCCGTCCCGGAATCAGTCGGTAAACAATTGAGGGTATTTCTCGCGCATTGCGCTCTCTAATTCCCAGGTCGATTCTTCGACATTCTGGTTTCTCCATAACACTCTAACCAGTTGGACACTCTTGTTTTTCAACACTTGTTCTTTTCGATCCAGTATTTTCACAGGGTGTTCTTCGTAAGTCAGGTCTAGTTGTATGTCTACTTGCTCGTATTCTATCACATGTCGGGCATCTGCATTATATTGACGTAACATTGACACATGAAACACATTATGGACATGTGCTGTAGGTTTGGGGGTAAGGCTAGCTCGTAGGCTACCTTCCCAACACGCTTTAGAATTTCAAAGGGTCCAATAAACCTCGGACTCAACTTCCCTTTCTTTCCAAATCTCATCAGTCCCTTCCACGGGGATACTTTTAACATTACGAAGTCTCCAACTTCGTATTCTCTATCCTTGCGGGTCTGATCCACATACTTTCTTTGTCTGTCCTAGGCTGCCACCAGCCGTTTCCGAATAATCTCTATTGTCTCTCTGGTCTGTTGGACTAGTTCTGGCCCCAATATCTTTCTTTCGCCAACTTTTTCCCAACACAGGGGGAGAGCGGCATCTCCTTCCATATAGGGCCTCGTAAGGGGGCATCCCTATACTTGCATGGTAATTATTGTTATAAGCAAACTCAACCAATGGTAAGTGGTCATCCCAACTTCCTTTAAAGTCTATTGCACAAACTCTTAACATGTCCTTTAAAGTCTGAATGGTTCTCTCACTTTGGCCATCTGTTAGTGGATGATAAGCCGTACTCATGCTCAACTTGGTTCCTACACAATCCTGAAAACTCCTCTAAAATCTGGAGTTAAATCTCGGGTCTCTATCAAATACAACAGTCACATGGACTCCATGTCGCACCACAATCTCCTTAATGTAAATATCTGTTAATCTATCGACAGTGTATCTCTCATTGATCAGAAGAAAATGTGCTGACTTAGTCAATCGATCAATAGTTACCCATATTGCATCATGGTTCCCTTTTGTCCTTGGTAATCCTACCACAAAATCCATCGCGATATGTTCCCACTTCCACTCGGGGATTTCTAGGCGTTGTAACAATCCACTGGGTCTCTGGTGCTCTGCTTTAACTCTTTGGCACGTTAGACACTTGCTTACCCACTCGGCGACATCCTTTTTCATATTAGGCCGCCAATAATATTCTCTCAAATCTTTATACATTTTGGTGCTACCTGGGTGAATAGAATATCTCGAACTATGGGCCTCACTTAAAATCTCATCCTTTAGTTTCTGAACATTTGGAATCCATATTCTCGATGCATATCTCATAATTCCATTTTCATCTCGTTCACATTTTATCTCCTCTCCTGTCATTATCTCTTCAGAGGAATCCTTTTCCTCTTCCATCTTCTTCTCTTGACATAACTTAATCTTTTCCAACAACGGTGGTTGGACGCAAATTTCCATTAGGCCTTCCTGACCTTTTCCTAATATCTTCACCTCAATCTTCTTCTTCTCAAAATCCTTGATTAGATCATCTGACGTGGTTATCATTTTAAGTCTCTCTTTACGACTAAGGGCATCGGCCACTATATTGGCCTTACCTGGGTGGTAATATATCTCACAGTCATAGTCTTTTATCAATTCTAGCCATCTCCTATGTCTCATGTTTAACTCTTTTTGAGTTAATATGTACTTCAGGCTCTTATGATCCGTATAGATCTCACACTTCTCTCCGTATAAGTAATGCCTCCAAATCTTTAAAGCGAATACTATCGTGGGTAATTCTAGATCATGGGTGGGGTATCTGTTCGCACTAAATCACGCATGCGTACGCGGTCACAAGTAATATAAGGTTAAGTTAAGTTCGTTCCCACAAAGACTGGTATAATTCAGATTATGCACTTATGCAACAATGTCTGATTATTATTCACTGCTAAGACAAATATCAAAGGTGTGTTTTAATTAACTAATTTAACTAACGAGCAATTTAACAATACTAAGAATTAATTAACTAATGTGATTAAAATTGAATTACTTATGAGAGATAAACATGGGATCCTAACTTCATTAAATACTTCGTTTAAAGTTGATGCCTTTAACAAGTGTATGTGACGGTTATGATAACTAATAAGACAACACGAAATTAGTACACGCTACCTTTCGACATACGTATACCAAACCACTGAACATCCATAAAATAGATTGAAGCTGGGCAGACACCAATTATGTTTAGACCTATATGTCTATAAGATTTGAAAACATAACGGTTTAAGTACAAGTTATCCATTGAGATCACATAGGGCGGCGTAAGATGGTTAAAATTACACTACGAATCATGCATGTCAAAACATCCATAAACCTATGCTAGCATGGCAAGTTCTAAATCTGTATATCCACTTTCGCATTCAATATAGATTAACAATACAACTTAGATGTTAGCTACGCATCTAAGAAGAATAAGCACAACCATACGAGGAAATCAATAAGTCATCACACATAAATCTTTAAAGCAAACAAACTACTAAATTCCGTAAATAAATCCGTTAGAATCCCATGACAATGATTAGTTCATAATCGAACGGCTCGTCATCATGGGATCTGGTGATAACATGATATAAAACAAAATCTGAATAATAACGAAAGTATTAGAGTAATAAAGTTTAGAAAACAAATCCAAAATGAGCATCCAAAAGTATCGCCTAATTAGAAGAATACAAAAGATGTAGATCTAGATCTCCATTAGATGTCACGTTCTTCGGTAGACCTTTTTCCAAGTCTTGTTCTCCCCTCTCTTCTAGAAACGTGCTCTTCTGTTGATAACATGTGTTTATATAGCCTCCCCGTGCCTTGGTCGTCAAGAAATATCAAAACAGAGTTGAAACAGGATTTTTGGCACTTCGTCATGGCACCCCCGCGCTTCTTTCAATTCCCACAGCGCGCCCGCGCTCCTCATAGGCGCGCCCGCGCCCTATCTCCTGGACAAAATTCTAATTTTGCTCATTTTTTGCCTTTTTTTCGCTCCAATTCTCTCGCAAGTTCCGTCCTTCAACTCCTGAGCTCAAAACCACCACATAAACATGGAAAAGTGCCTCAAGCTAGTAGTCCTGCACAAACTCACTAAAAACAAATAAAAAACAACACGTACTTGAGGTCAAGTAATCAATTTAAGCCATTACGAAGCATTCTAAGTGGATATGAAATCCACTTATCACACCCCCTCAAACTTAAACCGATGCTTGTCCTCAAGCATAAACAGACTCTACACATACAAATGCAATGCATGAATGCAACTAAAAGAAAATTCAAAGTTCCCCTCGGATTAACCATAACCAATTCAGCAAGCAAATATCTCAGAGAATGTAATAACTCCAAACAGAGCTCGACTAAATCCCCGTATACTAACATTACATGATCAGAAACGTGGGTGTGTGCTACGCTCATCAGCTATACTCCCAACACTAGATTAAAATCATAGCCTATTCTTTGCCAAAACAATCACAGGTTTATAAATAGAATGAACGATAAACACTTCACAACTCAGAGACACCTCCATCATCATTCGAGTTAGACAAGGATTCATGCTAAATTACCAAACGAATAACGACACATAATACAACACACATGCTTATTTGACCGTGAAATGGATGAAGCCCCTAAAGACTTATACAATAATACCCATGTAGCGAGCCTTAGGTTAATAGATCCCAGACCGGAAAAGCCTTAGGTAAATAGGCACAAAGTCCCCTAGAACTTAATTGCTCGAGTATTAAAGTGCTCACCCGTGGTCAATTCTGCACTTACACATTCACATAACTTTTTTTTTTCTTTCTCTTTTTTTTTTCATTTTTTTTCTTCTTTTTTTTATTCACACACTAATACTTTGGAATGAGTGCGTTTCGCTCCATCTCATCTAATCCTAGACTACTCATAAAACATGAGCGGCTACTAGCCTTTTGACACCTAACTTTTATTAACACTAGCATGAAATCCATTTTTGGCACTTCGTCATGGTGCCCCCGCACTTCTTGCGGCGCGCCCGCGCTTCTTTCAATTCCCACAGCGCGCCCGCGCTCCTCATAGGCGCGTCCGCTCCCTATCTCCTGGACAGAATTATGATTTTGATCATTTTTTGCCTCTTTTTCGCTCCGATTCTCTCGCAAGTTCCGTCCTTCAACTCCTGAGCTCAAAACCACCACATAAACATCGAAAAGTGCCTCAAGCTAGTGGTCCTGCATAAACTCACTAAAAACACATAAAAAACAACACATACTTGAGGTCAAGTAATTAATTTAAGCCGTTACGAAGCATTCTAAGTGGATATGAAATCCACTTATCAATATCTTGTCTCGTAATCTTTCAATTATCTGGATGCATACGCTATTACCCTACCGTGCTGCATAAGTACACAACCTAATCCTTTATGAGAAGCGTTACTATAAATCACAAAGTCTCCTTTATCATCTGGTAATGCCAACACTGGGGCTGACACAAATCTCTTTTTTAACTCCTGAAAATTTTCCTCGCACTTAGGAGTCCATTCAAATTTCTCAGTCTTTCTCGTGAGTCGTGTCAGAGGTGTTGCTATCTTAGCAAAATCCTGCATGAATCTTCTATAATAACGAATCTTCTATAATAACCGGCTAAGCCTATAAAACTTCTCACCTTTGTCGGTGTCGTTGGTCTCTCCTAATTTGAAGCAGCTTCTATTTTAGTGGGATCCACTAAAACTCCCTGGATACTAACCACATGTCCTAGAAATTGAACTTCCTTAAGCCAGAATTCACACTTTGAGAATTTGGCATACAATATTTCTTTCCGTAATGTTTATAGAACAATCCTTAAATGCTCAGCATGTGCTTCTTCTGTCTTTGAATAGACTAAGATGTCATCAATAAATACAATAACGAACTTATCTAGGTATTGTTTGAACACTCAATTCATTAAATCCATAAAGGCTACGGGTGCATTAGTCAACCCAAACGACATCACTAAAAACTCATAGTGTCCATACCTAGTACGAAACGCAGTCTTAGGTATATCTTCGGGTTTTATCCTTAATTGGTCATATCTAGTTCTCAAATCAATCTTTGAAAAATACACAACATCCTTTAGCCGGTCAAACAAATCATCTATCCTAGATAATGGATACCTATTCTTAATAGTAAGCTTGTTCAACTCTCGGTAGTCGATACACAATCTCATACTACCATCCTTCTTCCTCACAAACAACACCGGGGCTCCCCACGGTGACACACTGGGTCTTATCATACCCTTATCTAGTAATTCTTGCAACAAGGTTGCCAACTCTTTCATCTCTACCGGGGCTAATCTATAGGGTGCTTTCGAAATTGGGGCTGTGCCCGGTGCTAACTCAATGGCGAATTCTATTTCTCGGTCCGGTGGTAATCCGGGTAACTCCTCCAGGAATACATCCTCAAATTCACTAACCACTAGGATTTCCTGTATCTTAGGTGTCTCCTTCTGGGTATCAACCACATAGGCTAAATAAGCCTCACATCCCTGGCGTAACAATCTCTTAGTCTGTACTATATTCAAGAATTTCTGAATCTGTCGTTGCCCTTTAAATGTCATTCTCTTCTCTCCTGGTACTTCTAAAGTTACCTTCTTTCTTTTACAATCAATATGGGTTCCATTAGAGGCTAATCAATCCATTCCTATTATAACATCAAATTCTCCCAGCTTAAAAGGAATCAGGTCAATGGAAAAATGTCGACCTCCTATCTTTAGGTCACCTCCTGGATGTATTACCCTTACTGGAAAAACTTCTCGATTTGCTATCTCTATTTGCAATTGCTTCTCTAAGGGTTGATCCTTAAGGTCTAATCGACTAGCAAAATCATGAGATATAAATGACTTGGTAGCTCCAGAATCAAATAAAACATTAGCTCTAACTGAGTTAAGTATGAGGGTACCTTCTATCACATCCGTGTCTCGTACGGCATCTTATACAGTCATGTTGAAGGTCCTAGTAGTGGGTGGCCGATTAGATGCAGTTCCACTAACTTTCGACACAGTTGGGCCTATAGTTAGGCAATCTTTCTTCATGTGTCCTTCCTTTCCACACTGAAAGCACTTATAACTGTTCGTAGGGAAATTTGTGGCATAGTGTCCTTCTCGGCCACACTTAAAGCACTTCACCGCCAACAGCTTACACACACCCGAATGTTTTTTTTCCACATTTCTTACACTCTGGCAGTGGAGGTCTAGACTGGTTGGAATAAGATGCCCCAGCCTGCCGACCGCCTTGGCCCACACTCCAACTTTCAGCTTTCTTAACTCCAATACTCCGGTTAGGCTCAGATACTGTCCCTCGGTTATACTTATTTGGAACACTCCCACTTGCGGAAGTTCCTCTGTGGCTATCCCGTTTCCTTTTTCTTCCCTCTTTCTCCTTATGGCTCGGATCGCTACCGGCTTCCACGATCGTTGCCTTCTGTACTAACGCTACATAATCAGTTAACTCAAATACCGCCACGCGATTCTGTATCCACTACCTCAGCCCTTGCTAAAACCTACGGGATCTTTTAAGATCTGTGTCCACGAACTCCGGGATAAACCTCGATAACTTTGAAAACTTAGCCTCATATTCTGCCACTGTCATGCTCCCTTGCTTCAGTTCTAGAAACTTCAACTCCATCTGAGTCTCCATTAACCTTGGAAAATATTTTTCCAAGAATAAATGCTTGAATCTCTCCCAAGTCACAACACCATGTCCCTCTTGGTTTTTATTAGACTCCCACCAATAATTCGTCTCTCCCTTCAAGAGATAAGCAGCGAATACTGTTTTCTGATTTTCTGCAGTATCCAATATTACAAATGATTTCTCCATCTCTTTAAGCCAAGCTCTGGCTTCCACTAGATCAGCAGTCCCGTAAAACTCTGGGGGTTTTAGTGACTTAAAAGCTCTAAAAACATTGGCACTCGTATTAGCACATCGTTGAGGATTGGGGTGTTAGTCCAAATTTTGTCTTAGTAGATGCATAAACTGATTCATGGGGTTCCCCTCTAGGTTTTCCCCTCTCTGGTCATCGTTCTGAACCTCCTCTTCCTCAAACTCTTCCTCGTTAAATTCCATATCTGCTTCTTCCTCAGAACCTAAGTCTTCCTCCTCATTATAGTCCTGATCACTCTCATCACTACTAAAGTTCTCCTGGCCACCTTCTTCGTGGTGACTCGCATCGTTTTCTCCACAAAGAAAAGTACACGAAGCCAAAGTCCTTTTTTCTGCATCGTTTGAGTTTTAAAAAATAACCCATGGTCCTCGCATCCAGTGGAGGATAGCCGAGCTTGTGATATAAGATGTAAAGAGCTATCATGGATCTATATCCACTAGTTCTTATCTATATAGGGGCTAGGTTATATGTCTCACAAACGTCCCTTATAAATGGATGGAGGGGCGAAGAGACACCTATCTTCATCATGGGGACTGTCAGGACCATCTTAGGTACCCTACCTCCATTGTCTTCGTTATTAAAATGATAGCATCGCATTTCAGGCTTGGGAAGAACTATTTTGCCTTCTGGCCTAAACTTGTCAACCCCATCGGTTAATGTCTTTACTGTCAAGGTCGTGGATAAGTCTCTGCATGCTAAGATACAAGGCCTTCCGAGTTTCACATTAGAGCCCTCCTTGATGTCTTCGGGAGCAGGCCCACCAACATAAATAACGCCCTCTAGCTCCGGCTGCGGGGTTGGTCATAAGGTACAGGCGAGGCCTCGGGAATATATGTATAGTCCTCAAAATTTACAACTCTCGTCACTTCGTCAAGATCACCATCAACAAACAAGGGCTCTTAATAATCGGTGTCATCAGAATTTACCTCGTTGTCTCCACCTCCCTCGAGGTCATAGTACGCCTCGCCAAGTGAATCCACTGGGGAATCACTGGTTATTTGAATTTGAGAAGTTGTGTGAAGTGGAGGGATTTGCTTTCCCCTCTTTTTCAGGATTTGCTTTCCTTTACTCATCATTTCTGCTCCTCTCTTCAGAAGGGTCTCCACTTCTCTTCCAACCTCCATGACATGCTCCTGAGGATCTTTTTGGACAAGAGGGACCTCTAAAGAATGGCTTTGTGACCCTGAGGGGTGTTTTGATCGCCATGTGTATAGGGGCATCTCTCTAGTGTACTCTTCGTGTGACCACAAAGGGTCAAGATACAGTTTTAAATGAACTATCACTTGTAATCGCAGCTTTAGCAATGTTGGTGGCTGCTTCCTCACTGATCTGAACGTTGGGAATGGGGGAAGGCATCCTAGAACTATCGTCGTGCGACATCTGAAAACAATGTGGAAGGATAAGTGTGTGTCCTTACAGAAAGTCAAAGAGAGTGTAGAAAGAAAAGAACAAATAAACAGAAGGGCTCTAGGTGTTCTCACTTCGCTTGCAAGGAATGATGGGGGATCGCGGTCCTAAGTGAAAAAAAAGGGATCACATTTTTAGTTAATTTGGAATTGTGTCTATATTCCTAGAAAGGGGGTCGCAACCCTATCTTTGCGAGTTCAGGATCGCAGTGTGAAATTGATAGTGTATGATCGCAGTCATATGGGGTCACATCGTATACAATTAAATACATCTAAACATGGTTTAAAAGTGAAGGACAGAAATTTAAATATCAATGAAGATCGAAGACTTACTTTTTCTTGAAGAAGTTTGAAGAAATCTGAAGAAGTTGAGGTCGCTGGTGATAAAGCTTGAAAATTTCTCGTGTTTGATCTGGGAGCAAACTAACAGCAATTCGTTATCTTCTTAATAAGGAAAGTGACAAATGATTAAAAGTGGGGGTTTATATAGGCATCAGGAGAGAGAAAGGGTTTGAGACACATGTCAGGATCCTAGAGGTTGAGCACAGATATCAAGACGTGACAGTTGGCACAACTCTTCAAATTCCTAGGATCCCGATGCAATCCCATGGTGTTTGATGTTTACACTTACAGCAATCCCAGGCTTCGCATCGCTGAGATTCCAAGATGTATTATTGACTTCACATCGCATTTTCAATAGTAATATGGACTCGGGGGGTAGTTGTTATGCCCAAATCTAGCATAGATCTAAAACAAGCAAACTGGGTCATAATGGGCCTAAGTATGATAATTGGATCGCTGAAGCCCACCATCAAGAACCAGCCCAGCAATATTCTTAAGGAAATCTTTGTTATTTACAAGAGACTCACGACCCTGAGACCAAGCTCGCTTCGCATATGATCCCCAGTGAGGGGTCACACCACCTTTACTCCTCAGTCAGGCCCAACGAGGTCCAGGATGTTCTTATCACGAAGACTCATAGCTACACTTGGGCCTGCATCAAATGGCTAAGCCTAGCAGGGTCGCATGCGAGGTCCTTCTGAGCTCTCCATCAGTCTCGCTAGAGAGGCCTTACGATTCCAGCATCATGTTAGCTATAGGTAACCTTTATTGGGCCATGGATCATGAGCGGAATTGATGGACTATTTACACGTCAGCCCTAAAGTGAATGGACTTGGGTCATGACTTATCTCATAAAACCCTAGTCCGTCTAGGTAACTTGTTCCCTAAGAACTACATACGGCTTGATTTCCTATAAATAGGATACGTAGGCCTCTTGTTATGGATGAGAAACAGTTAACCCTAAAAACACCATACAAGATCAGCCACACCTAAACACCAAAACCCTAAGCCTTGTTCTTCACGTCCTTAGTAAAATATCCGTATTTTGCTCCGTTAATCCAACAAACCTCCAAAACATTGTTATACCAAATTCTCCATATAACAGCATGAAACGAGGTCGAGCTGGGACAAGTTCGAGATTTCGAGCCGCGTTTCATTTGAGTTCGGTACATACCCGGACCAACTCGTTTATATAAATGAGCTTGAAATCGCTATCGAACTCGACTCGTTTACGAGCTCGAGTAGAGTCGGGTTCAGTTAAACGAGTTCGAGCCGAGTAGGCTCGTGAGCTACCTGACTAGAATTACAGTCCTAGTCCCGGAGCATGGAATGTTGGATTATTTATTAATCTAAATGTATTTTTGTGTGTTTGATTCTGGTTTGAATAAGTGAGATGTCTAATAAACAAGTTTGTTAGTTGATTGATTTGGTCATAGGAAGATCAGCTCTGTTAGGAAAGTAGTTGAAAAAAAATCAGGAATGCTCTTGATCTCTCATTACCATTTTAGTTGTTTAAATTCCTTTGTACGTAGTCTATTTTGTCATCTCTTCAGTTTTGTCTTTTCCATTCAGAAAACAGCAGAGCAATTTTGCTAATATCTTGTGTCTTACTTCTTTAATTTGTTTTATATCCTATATCTGGTATCAGAGCCTTACCTCAGTCATATCTGAGAAACAATGTCGACTAGCAATGGAAATGAGTCGTTTGGTTTAAGTTACCCTATGTTGACAAAGACAAACTACACAGCCTAGGAATTAAAAATGAGAGTTTTTATTCAAGCCCATGGTGTGTGGGAGGCCATAGAACCTAAGGATCCTAAGGCGGTGGTTGAAGACAAGACGGATAAGCGAGCATTGGCTATCATCTACCAAAGGATTCCTGAAGATCTACTTTTGTCACTCGCGGTGAAGAAAACGTCAAAAGAGGCTTGGGAGGCTATCAAAACAGCGTGCCTAGGTGCAGATAAGGTAAAGAAAGCAAGGGCTCAAACTCTTAAGTCTGAATTCGAGTCCCTTACTATGAAAGAAACAGAGCAACTTGACGATTTCTGTATGAGATTGAATGGCTTGGTGATAAATATTCGAGCCTTAGGTGTGAAAATTGAAGAAGCTTATACGGTTAAGAAAATCCTTCGAGCTGTACCCACAAAATTCCTACAGATAGCGTCTGCCATTGAACAGTTTGGCAACTTGGAATAAATGTCTGTGGAGGAAACGGTTGGATCTCTAAAGGCCCATGAAGAAAGGCTACGGGGGCAAGTAGAAAGCAATGGTGGGCAGCAACTTCTTCTCACAGAAGAAGAATGGATGAAAAGGGAGAGCAGTAATGGACAATTGCTCTTTACTCGGGAGGAATGGTTAAAAAGATTGAGCAAAGGTGGAGCACGTAGCAGTAACGAGGCTCATAGCAGAAAATTTACTCGTGGTGGACGGGATAGAAGTAAAGTACGGTGTTTTAGCTGCAGTACTTATGGACACTATGCTTCAGAGTGTCGAAAGACAAGGCGAGAAAGGGAACAAAAGACCGAAGAAGCGAATCTGACTGCAAGTAACGACAATGAGCCTACGCTGCTGTTGGTAAAATGTGAAAACATTAAGGAAGAAACCATCTTGTTGAATGAAGAACGTATAACTCCCAAGATGAATGCAATTGTGAATAACAAAGGTTGAGAATTCAATGTATGGTATCTTGACAATGGGGCAAGCAACCACATGATGGGTCAACGATCAAAATCTAAGGAATTGGACGAATGTGTGATTGTCCAAGTAAGATTTGGTGACGGTTCTACAGTAAACATTCAAGGGAAGGGATCAGTGGCTTTCATAACCAACAACGGCAAGGAATGTGTTCTCAAAGAGGTAAACTTTATCCCTAGTCTCTGTAATAACATAATTAGTTTGGTTCAATTGTCAGAAAGAGGGAATAAGGTCATTATTAAGGGTGAACATTTGTGGATATATGATTGTACAAAGTGATCATTAAAGAAGGTAGAGATATGTGTCTGTTAACAAAGGTAGAGGAAACTTCATGGTTGTGGCACGCAAGGCTGGGCCATGTGAACTTTCAAGCTATGATGCTTATGTCAAAGAACCAGATGGCACGTGGATTACTAACACTTACTCATCCCAAGGATATTTTCAAGGGTTGTTTGATGTTTAAACATGCTAGGCATCCGTTTCCCTCTCAAACTGATTTCAAAGCCAAGGAACGACTGGAATTGATACTTGGGGACATTTGTGGTCCTATTTCACCACCCACTCCAGATGGTAATAGGTACTTCCTACTGTTTGTTGATGACTACAGTCGTGCAATGTGGGTGTACATGATGAAGAAAAAGGACAAGGCATTCACTCATTTTAAAAAGTTTAAAGCACTGGTGGAGAAAGAATCAAAAAGGGAAATAAAGGTCTTTAGGACGGACATAGGTGGGGAGTTCTGTTTGAGTGATTTCATAAAATATTGTGAGGACATGGGCATTGTCAGGCATTTTACAGCACAATATTCTCCAAAACAGAATGGTGTTGTGGAGCGTCGTAATAGAACTGTGGTGGCCATGGGTAAGAGCTTACTAAAGGAACGAGATATGCCATCGAATTTGTGGGGAGAAGCCATCAGACACGCTGTATATTTGATGAATAGATTGCCTACTCGATCATTATCAGGAGCCACTCCATACGAAGCCTGATCACATGAGAAGCCACAGGTTGACTATTTAAGAGTCTTTGGGTGTATTGCTTATATGAAAATTCCTAGCATATATGTAAAGAAGTTGGACAATCGAAGCAAGAGGGTTGTGCACCTAGGAAGGGAACCAGGAACAAAGGCCTATCGTTTATGTGATCCTGTTACAGGGGCTATACACATCAATCGGGATGTAGTTTTTGAAGAGACGAAAGGGTGGCAATGGAAGGAAACAGAGGTGAGTGATATGCAGCTGTCACCATCTTTTGTAGTGGCAGGTTGTCAGGATGAAACAATGAGGAGTGGCGAAGAGGAGCAACCAACAGTGTCAACACCACAATCACCAAGTATGAATTCGACCCCACACCACATAGATGCAGATGACGAGCAGAGCGAACAGGATAATTCTTCTGATGGAAGTGAACCACCAAGAAATTCAGACTTATTGGTGATATTTACAATGAGACTGAGGAAGTGGAAATTGAAAATGAGTTATTGTTGGCTGGCATTGATGAGCCAATGAGTTACAGTCAAGCAATAAAGGAAAGGGCATGGAAGAAGGCTATGGATTGTGAGATGGAAGCAATAGAATGAAACAGAACTTGGGAGTTTACAGGCTTACCTCCGGGACACAGGGCCATCGATTTAAAGTGGGTGTATAAGTTGAAAAAGGATACCAATGGGGAAGTGATAAAGCACAAGACAAGATTGGTCGTGAAAGGGTATGTGCAGAAACATGGGATCGATTTTGAAGAAGTCTATGCTCCAGTCACAAGGCTAGGGACAGTGCGTCTGTTGTTGGAACTTGCAGCCAGAAATGAATGGGAGGTGCATCATTTAGATGTAAAGTCAGCTTTTTTGAACTGGACATTGTATGAAGAAGTTTATGTTAGCCAGCCTGAAGGCTATGTGAAGGAAGGACAGGAGACGAAGGTTTACAAGTTATTTAAGGCATTGTATGGATTACGACAAGCTCCACGAGCTTGGTATGCCCAGTTGAATAAGTGTCTTGAAAAACTTGGGTTCGTGAAGTGTCCCTTCAAACACGCTGTATACACGAAGAAGGAAGGAGAAGAATCATTGATCATAGGTGTGTATGTAGATGATTTAATTATCACAAGAACAAGAGTGATAAACATTGTCAAATTCAAGAATCAGATGAGCAGTGAGTTCGAGATGTCTGAATTGGGAAAACTTTCTTACTATCTTGGCATAGAAGTTGATAAAGGTAAAGGTTATATAGAACTTAAACAAGTGGTGTAAGAACCCAGATTTTGGGTGGAATTAAAACTTTTATGTATTTAATGATGTAAGAATGAATAGTGGATACGGCTACAATGTAATAATTGATATTTGGGAAAGAATGAATGGAATTCGACTTTATTATGTTTATGTCTTGAAGAATGCTAAAGGGTGACAACATAGGTAAGAATAATCTATCTTCTAAGGGAATAAGATATGGCAACTTCAAGCAGGAGAATACTCTCATGTCATCCAGATCGATAACGATTAATCCAGTAGTTCCGTAAAAAGGGTTAAGGAACGATCGAAAGAGAATACGGACAATTATACAACCCTAAGAGAACAAGTAAAGAATACAGAATGAATAGTGTTTTGGTGGGAGTATATAATAATATGAGACGACACTATATAGAAGTATTCGGAACGGATTTCCGAGTTCGTATTAGTGATCCAGGGGGAAAATAAGTGTATGTAAAAGCTGTCGGATTCTGAAAAACCGCACTTTTATTTTCTCCAAGAGTTCCCTGGACACTGATAGCCTTAAGTATTTAACGAATGGATTTAAGGAATATAAAATGGAAAGTTAGAATGAAAGATGGAGAATGAAAGTATTAATATTAAAGAGGATTCCCGGTAAACCCTAATTAGAAATCAGTGAAATATTCCTACGAACGATCAATCGAAACGGGCAATAACCGGACACAGAAACAAGCAGAGGAAGCAAGAGTCTTGTGCAAGCTACTAGAATAAATATCTAGTAACCAAGTGGGCAAGAGTAACTAGCATACTTGGTGTTGGAAGTAGTACTTAGAAAAACCAACCAATACTTAGCCTTCCACCATCCAAAACATAACACTTGTCTTGTAAAAATCATCATCCATTACATCACACTCCACTAACACCACTTGGATGAGATATTATCTAGCAAATGTCACTTTATGCATTATTTCAAATCAACCAACACAAAAGAACATCAAACTCTCTCTTGAAGCTCCATTCGGCCCTTTCCAAATTCCAATTCCAAAATCCCACTTCCAACCATCATTTGATCTTGTAATTTTTAAGGTGAGTCCTATAATTCAAGAAACTAATCTCCTAGAAATTTCAAGCTCAAATTCATTGGTTTCCATTTTCAAATAAATCATTCAAGAGGAGCATGAATAGTGTTCTTCTTGAACTAACTTTGTTTTCTTGATTTTTCATGGTTGATCTAGCAAGCATAATCACTCCTAAGGACCATACAAGGCTTAGTAAGGCTATATCACTATCCAAGGAAGGTATAAAGCTCTTGAAACCCTAACCCTTGTTTGAGATTTAAGCATGTTTATGATAGTTATAACTTAGTTAGGGTTATGTTAAGATTATAAGCATGATTATGTATGGATTTTTGGATTAATGATGTAAATAGCTAGATGAACGGAAAGGCATTGCTTGGCCTCAGTTCATGTATTTAAGTCATGTATATATTGTTTGGGTTGGATACTATGTTTATGGGAAGATTCGAAATTGATAGATATTCGATTTACAACCGTTATAATGCCCGATTTTACAATACCATGTTTTGTATGCCATTTTCCATGTCGAACCCCTACTGTCCAGAGACCTTATCTGCCATGATAGGATAGTTAATGTTCTAATCTTCGTTTTGATATAAAGATCACATGAAACGGACTTACGGTTTAGGATTTATGACCAAATTACTAAAAGTAGTTCGAATCCGTAAACGAAAGTTCGTAACTGAAATTGAACCCTCGTAAGCTATGTAACGTCATGGCAAATCTTGGTAAATAAATACTAGGGGTAAGAAGGAAGGTGTGAAAGAAAACCGTATGTCAAAAAGAGCATTTTTCGATTTATTAAATATGTTCGAGTCAAGGTTAAACGCGAACGAACCCCTAAAAGGCGACTCTTTTATAACTTTGGTAAAACACTTAGAAAACGGGCGATAAAACTCGGAGTATAATATTGGTTCGTAACGATCAACCTTAGAACTCATATGACTCAAGTATGTCCCAAGTATAAGTGCAGTGACATGTCGTATTAACGAACGAATGTCGGGTCGGATCAGTGATAATAAGTAATCCAATAAAAGGGGTATAACGAGATAACTCGAGAACGTGTTTCGATTTAAGTATAACTTAACTTTTAATATGTTAAGTGATTAATCCCGAATGCCTTGGCTATTTATAGATCACCAAGCTGAGCCGGGACCCGCTACCACTACCCCTTACCGTACTCGACTACCAGGCAAGTTTCAATTCCCTTCTTTTAGGCTGTTGTTGTGATTGAATAAATATATATATATATATATATATATATATATATATATATATATATGATTGCTGATATACATATGCCATTGCATGCATGCCTACTTTCAAGTTGAATTGATATACTTGTTCCCTGAATGTTATTGTTGGCTTATAAGCTAGATAGTTATATATCAGTTATAAGCCGGGTATTGTAAGACCCTCATAGAAGGGCATATACATCTTATTAATCAAGTATAGACCGGGAGTCATTATTCCTTGATATATCGAGATTACCTTGGAGGAAAATATTTAAGTAAATATTTTCTATTATTTGGGCGACGAATATTATTTGAATATTCGTTCGAGATTAATTATTTTAACGATCCTTACTTCAAATAATTATTTGAACGTAACCATTCGACGAATAATATTTTTCAATATTCATTCAAAGTCGAATAGATTATCGATTATTATTTCGAATACTCTTCTAAAGATGAGACTACTAAATGAATATTATTTTGACATTCATTTAGAATATTATTTTAATAAATAAATATTACTTTTGAAAATTCATTGAAGATATGAAGTACTTGATGAATATTATCTTCAATATTCATCTGAAGCTTGATTTATTTATCGAATATTATATCGAATATTCCTTTAAAGCTTGGATTACTAAATGAATATTACTTGATATTCATTTAGAATATTATTCATTAAATGAATATTACTTTATCAATATTCATTTAAATTCCTAATTAATTATGAATATTATTTTGAATATTCATCCAGGGTTCTATTTAATCATCGAATATTATTTTAAATATTTTAAATATTCCTTTCAGGACTTATTAAGTAATGAATATTATTTTGAATATTCATTTGATTATTTAATTGTGCAATAAATATTCTCTCGATATTTCTTCAAGAATTATTTGGGAAATACTCTGATTAAAGATATTCTTTCATATTCCTAAATAATCTGTAAAATATTTTAATTCAATAAATATTCTCTGAATATTTATTCCATGCTTAGAATAACCTCGATAAGGTTTATCTTCTTCGATTATTACAGAAAATATCTCGGAATCATATTATTATTAAGCTTATATCAAGAAAGGTTCTCAGACATCATTCTTCTTTGAGCCTATCTCTTTAATAATAAGGGAACCTTACTTGGAAACTGTTATTTATCTTGTCGACTTCCCGGTCATAAAGTATTCCCTTCACCCGCAACTCGGGTGCTGTTGACTTATTAAGTCATTACTTACCTTCTCATCTTTCGAGGGGTAAGATTACTGGAACAAGTTGATATCCGTTACCAAGTAATAGCTTGGGAGTTATTGGTAAATTTTCCTTTCCAACTAGATACGACTACTTTGTGGAGTCTTATCAACAAGTATTATACTTGGGGAAAGGGGGACGAACGTTACATTTAGAATCATGAATTCTATTTGAACTCGGAGTCGTGTAAGAGGCCGAGTAGCGCCGGTCCATCCCCTTTGGCCCAACCGTTGGCCGGGGAGAGCTAGTAAGGCGGTATACAAGTAAAGCCGTCAGTTCTTCCTTCTACCGGTAGTAAATCTAAATTGAGCTGTACGATCTCGACTGATCATCAAGATTGGAATAGCGGGCGCGGTGAATACTCCATCATTGGTTCATCATCCAAATTTATTTATTTCCTGCAACATGATTACTGTTGGCAGAGTTGGAAAAGAGTCATAACTGGAATTGCAACCCTTTCTTACAAGTTCCTCTTTTTAATAACAATAAGAATATCTCGCTTACTTTGATGTAGCAGATATTTCTTCAAACAAATACTTTCAGTTACCTTGTAACTTCATCGTTCATATTATACTGGCATCATTTCCGTAAATGCATGGCATATGGTTTGAAAGATAGCTTTGAACTGATTTAAATTACCGTTCAGTTATATATTTGTTGGTGGGCTTTCGCTCACCCTTGCTTTGTTTATATTATGTCACAACAACAGCTAGGACAGATGGCTCGCGTCAGGCGCACTCGGCGCAAGCAGGTTACCCGACCCACCGGACTACCCGCTGAGATGCTAGCCGCCATTGTTGAGGTAGCATAGTTAGACAGCTTTTGTTTCCTGTTTAACTATATGTATAATTAATGTAATCAACGGAAAAACTTTTAAACCTATGATGTTATCCTTTTGGGATTGTAATAACTTTTATTCGTAACCCCTTTAATGTAAGACTTATTTCAATTTCATCTCTGGGACTATAACTGTTGTGTGTGTGAGTGGTAATTATTGTGGGATCACAGCATGTGATTTATTTATTGTGGACTCAAGTCAAGTATTATGAATGGATGTAAGACCGTAACCACCAGATCCCTGACCCCGGATCTGGGGGTGTTACAAGTGGCTTATGCAAATAAGATGCTTGAGAAAGCAGGGATGTTTGACTGTAATCCAGTGAAGTTCCCAATGGAGCCAAAGGTACAGATGCATAAGGATGAAACAGGTAAGGCAGTGAACTCAACGGAGTTCAAAAGCATGGTGGGCGGTTTGAGATATTTGGTACACACTCGACCAGATATTGCGTATGCAGTTGGTATGGTAAGTAGATTTATGGAGAGGCCTACTGTGTTACATCAAAGTGCTGTTAAAAGAATTTTTTGCTATGTGAGGGGCACACTGAACTATGGTCTAGTTTATACTAAAGGACGTGGAGATTACTTGTTGTCTGGTTTCTCTGATAGCGACTTGGCAGGAAATGTCGATGACAGGAAAAGCACAGGTGGGATGGCGTTCTATCTGGACGAAAGTTTGATCACATGGGTCTCTTAGAAGCAAAGGTGTGGCATTGTCTTCATGTGAAGCTGAATTTATGACTGCTACTGCTACAGCATGCCAAGGAATATGGTTATAGAGATTGCTCAGTCAGATAACAGATGCTAAAGCTGGATCTGTTGTTATCTACATTGATAATAAGTCTGCTATCGACTTGGCTAGAAACCGAGTGTTCCATGGTCGTAGTAAGCACATAGACGTGCGTTATCATTTCATTCGGGAGTGTGTTGAGCAAGGTTCGATAGTTATTAAACATGTGTGCACAGATCAGCAGCGAGCGGATGTTTTAACAAAGGCATTGCCAGTAGTGAAGTTCGAGAAGATGCGTACTCTTCTGGGTGTCAAAGATCTCAGTCACGTTTAGATTAAGGGGGGATATGTTGAATCATTTATTAATCTAAACGTATTTTTGTGTGTTTGATTCTGGTTTGAATAAGTGAGCTGCCTAATAAACAAGTTTGTTAGTTGATTGATTTGGTCATAGGAAGATCAACTCTGTTAGGAAAGTAGTTGAGAAAAATCAGGGATGCTCTTGATCTCTTATTACCATTTTAGTTGTTTAAATTCCTTTGTACGTAGTCTGTTTTGTTATCTCTTCAGTTTTGTATTTTCCATTCAGAAAACAGCAGAGCAAGTTTGCTAATATCTTGTGTCTTACTTCTTTAATTTGTTTTATATCCTATATGGAAATGGATGGATCCGGAACAATGCGGGTCATAGCCCATCAATACCAATGTCGACATTTCTTTTGACCAGATGGCTGCGAAGTCTCAAGTAATCTCCATTTTAGGGGGAATTTGAAGTCTGTAAGAGCATCTCCAACACACTTCTAAGGCACTCTCTAGAAATATTATTACAAAATTGGCTCCTAGTAGTTTAAAACATAGATTTATTAATCATCTCCAACAATGATCTTTATACTCACTCCTTATATATTATTTTAACAGATTCTGCATATTATAACTGGTTCTACATATTGTAACAACAGATTCTGCATATTATAATAAACAGATTTTGCATATTGTAATTTGCAAAATTTCTGCAGATTTCAAAATTTCTGTAGATTTCTCAATTTTCTACTGAATTCTCAATGTTCTGCAGATTTCTCAAAATTTCTGCAGATTTTTCAAAATTTCTGTAGATTTCAAAATTTTTGCAGATTTCTCAAAATTTCTGCAGATTTCAAAATTTCTGAAACAAAAACAAATTTTAGTTCTGAGCAACAAAACAAATTCTGCAATAAAAAATGGAGTAGGGAGAGGAGAGAGAATCTTAAGTATAAAGAGGATCACAAGACTCTTAAATTTTTAGGGAAGGTTTAGGAGTTTGTTGGAGTTCATTTTTCTTGCATTATCCTCAAATTATGACTTTAAAAACTCATTTAGGAGTGTGTTGGTGATGCTCTAATAAACCTAAAAACCTCAAAACTATTAACTACTTTATAAAGAATCAACCATACGTTTAGTACACATCTTGTCTTCTGCTAGGTTCGTTTTCTGACCGGCACTTGGTACTTGACTTGACCTTCATCTCGTTTAGTCATTTTTATTTAATTGTAACTAACTATATATTTATGTGAATTTTTCTATATTTCAAGATAAATTTTTTTATAATTCCATCTATGTACATAAAAATATATTTTAATAATTTATTATGTACATAAACGATGCATGATTTTGATTTTTATTTGGAAGGGCAAAGATTATGTAATATTCATTTCTCAGTTTATTTTCTTAATCCTTTTGGCCATATTTGTTTCATAGGATTAAGCAGTGATAAAACTATAATTCATTAAAAATTTTAATTTCATGTTTGTATTGTAAAATTTACTTGGAATTAAATTGAGGATTATACTCATTTGAATTAGCATTCCCATATTTGTTGTACGGTTGAGATAATGGATATGATTATAATCCTCGATTAGAGGAGGTATTATATAATCATCTCTAACAATTTTTTTTAAAGGATTATAATCTCTTCATTATAATCACTCCTAAAATAAATATATGACTAGAAATTTTAAAGTATAATAGTCTAGTCCAAAGATTATCCCTTAAAACAAACAAAAATAGAATAATTTAAAAATTTAATTTTTTTTAAAAGATTATAATCCAATCCTAAATTTAATACTTCAAAATAAACATGAAATAAGATAATTTAAAAAAATTATAATTCTAAAAATTGTAAATGATGAAATTATTATACTCGAATTATTATCTTAAAATTATAATCGTTCGAAACAAATAAACATACATGACCTTTGTGCATAATCTTGACTTTTGAATATGTAAAGAAATATGCAACTCGAAGTAGTTGTTAGATTTGGACTGACCAAGTCCTTGTCGAATCGGATTGTCTGGTGGTAGTTCAGATGGTCAGAAGTACAACCCCCATGCGATCAAGGCTTGGATAGATAATTGTAGAGTGTAGGGAGTTAATAAAGAGGCAAACAACGTTAAGTTGTATTTTATAAAACGGTCCGCGAATATGCCGGCACACGAACTTGCTCATGTGTCACATATGTATCCTGATCGTATCTTTGACTGGAGTTCTGTTCCAATTAATGTTAGAAACTGTATCCAGCATGATTTGAGTTAATAAATTTGCTTTTCGTCAAAAAAAAAAAAAAAAGTCCTTGTCTTTAGATTCTAACTAAACCCCGAAGGACACGATGTCGATGAATGCAAGTCGGATTCCCACGACTTGGAATCCAGTGGTTCTTTTTTATTTGATTTTTTTTATGTTTGGTAAGACAATGACAATTTATATACGTAAATCAGGCGAATTTAGTAATTATCTAATTGAATAGAGAATATAAGGTTCCATTTCCCTTCTGGCGAATAAAAATATGAGTAATGATAAGTATCCGAATTGATATCAAAAAATTACCTATGAATAAAATTTTTATTGAAGTAGTTGGTGTGAATGCAGGGGAATTCACATTATTATAATCAATTAAATTCATACACTTGCCATTCAAAAAAGTTTTTGGGAACCAGTTCGGGATATTTAAAAAAATTCTTGTTAGAATATATATTCATTTTGTAAGGCATAAGCATAATTATTAAAAAAAAATCAAATTTCTTATAATTTGAATTAAAATTTGCTTTCTAATCATAATTATTAAAAAAAAATCAAATTTCTTATAATTTGAATTAAAATTTGCTTTCTAATCCTTTACATAAAATTCAACTTGACATAAAAATAATAAATCAAAATTCTTATAATTTGAATTAAAATTTGCTTCCTAATCCTTTACATAAAATTCAACTTGACATAATTAGTTTTTAATGATAATAAATATCTCAGTTTTCTAAGAGGACCAACTGGATATGTGGGAAAGGCCCCATGATTTCCTTTTTTTTCTTTGGAGTAGATTTTAATTCAATAATGAAAAATCATACAATATTTATAAAAATAATATTAACGAATAAATATAAAATAGAAATAATCGTTGAATAATCCATTTTTCTTGAAATAAAATCACACGATTTGTTGAAGATAACATTTACCTGCTTCACCACATTTAATTGGAGCTAATTCCTATGGATACAATATCTTACAAATTTTCATCATTAATCAAAAATTCTACTCTCACGAACAAAAGGAGAGGAACACCAAAATTTTTATCAAAGAGAGAATACCAAGACGAAAATAGTAGTAACAAATTAGGATTGAACTTACAACCTAAAAACAAGTAAACCTTAAATCTGGGGAATAAAATTATAAAGATAAAAAAAATCGGACCCGTCATGTATTCGAAATCCATGAAAAAGAAAGAAAAATCCGAAATTTTGAAATTTTAGATTAAAAAATTAACTGAGAATAAAATAAAACAAAGTCCACTGATTTCCTTAATCCTATGATGAGAGTACCGGGTCGATTTGGTTTTCCTCTCTGAATTCAAAGTCAAAACTTATGCAGGAGTATTAAATTATTTTATTCGGAAAAGTTTATGAATTAAGTACAAATCACAAATATATTAGCATGACATTTGTTGAAGGTTACTTTAATATCTTAAAATTTTCTATAAAATAATTATTTAAATGGAAAGGAAAAGTGTTGAAAAATATAAAATGTCATTAGATTTTTTCCTAATACTTAAAATTTAAGATACAAAAATTATTAAGAACGATGTGATAGTTCATTAGGACTTATTTCTCACTTATTCCGAAATTTTTGAGAACAAATATTTATTATGCAAAACATAAATTTAATTAATGCATAAAAATATTGATCAATTACTTAACAATATTAGCATGTACTTCTAAGTTACAAATAAGAGAAAAAGAAAACATTAATACGTATTTCGAATCGTGAAAAAGAAAAAAAAAAGGAAAATTTGTTAGTAAATATACTTTCCACTTTCTTATAGGAAAGAAAAGAAGTGATTCAACAATTTTTTCTCACTTTTGCAATGATCGGATCACAAAATAATTTTTTTCATTATTTCATGTCCTAACTTTCAAATTTATCCTTCAAAAAGCTAAAGAAAATAAAATAATAATTCTTTTATATCCTCTTCTCTTCTTTAGGGTATTTAACTAAAAACAATACATAAATTTAAATTAGTTTATAACCCAAATTTATTTAAAAATAAATAATAATTACTTGTAAGTTTATAAACTTCACCCGAAAAATAATTCAAATAAATAAAATCTCAAAATAATTAGAGAAATTATCAAAAGTATTCATGTTCTCAACTTTATATTTACCAAAATACGATAAAAATTGCATAAGTAGCATAACAGGTTGCAAGCACTTACATTTTAAATTACAAAAAATTGTATTTTAAATTGCATATGATATTACACTATATTTTAAAAACAATTATATGTGCCCAAGATTTTAATTGACCTTTTTTAATTAATTTATTTTCAATTAACAATAATAGACCCTTCGTACATAAAAATCTTAACAAATTAAAATATTAAAAGAGATTGGGGAGCCTCATATGTATCTCAGGTAAATTTCCTGAGATACATTAGATTTATATACAAATATGATGTGAACATTTTAGTAAAAACAGTTTTTTTTTAGTTAACTCTGTAAATCCAATAAAATATAAAGTATATTTTGTAAGTATATGAGAAGAAGTTGTTGAAGGTCCTTTTTCTCCTATTAAAATTAGGCATTGTTAAGAATAAAGACCCAAATACCGATACAAGTGTTTTTAATTTTACCCCAAATACCTGTATAAATGATATTGAGAGAAAGGAGAAAGTTGAAGAGGGAAGGAAAAAGAAATGGGCTACTCGTATATCCCGATGCAAAAATTGTGAGATCACCTGACCTGACCCTCCATTTTGCCTTTGCCATTGCTTGCTTACTTTCTCTCCTATTAATCATCAACTTTCTACATCTGGGTTCTTCTTCACGGTACCAAATCTATCCTCCTCTGTATTTCTTTATTATTTTTCTGCTCTGTAACTCACTGCATTGCTTCTCTCTTTTTACGTTCTTGTTTAATTTTACAAGATTTCTTGTTTTGTTTTTGAATTTGTTATGTCACTTTTTTGGTTTTGTCAGTTTTGGGTGATGAATGACTTCTTTTGTTCTTTCTTGACTTTGAAACTCGACAACTCTGATACCATGTTAAAGTTATCGAATTTAATTAAAGTATGTATCTTTAGCAATGTGGTCGCTTGATTTTGTCAGTTTTATTGGGTTTTGTGTGCCAAATGAGTTCTTTGTTCAGTTCTTGAATTTACGAGGATTTAAACTCGACAACTCTTGTAATTTGAGCTCATATAATATTAGGTTACCAACTCTTGTGACAGTTCAATTAGATCATATAATGCGATTGTTTGGTTTTGTCAGTTTTGTGTGAAAGATGAGTTTTTTGTTAAATTTTTACAAGGATTCAAACTCGAAATTACCCAAGTTATCAACTTTTTTTTTTTTTTTGGGGTAAAGTCAATTACAAGAGATATATAATTAATTAATTACTCACACACACACACACACAAACATTTGAATAAAAAATTTACTAACTTTTGTAACACATTATCTAACAATTTGGTTTGATATTTGTCAGCTTTTTATAGACAAATGGACAAGGAGGTAATGACCAAGGTGTTGTATATAGTTGTGGTGGATGATGTGAAGAAGAGTGAGGAAATCGATGAATCATTTAGGTACACACGAGCTGTTCTTCAGAGTACTTTACAACTTATGGGTTGCAAAGCTCGACATGCTTTCAAGGTAATAAATTTTAATGGGGATGTATATTATTTATCTCTTTGTGAGTGCTGTCTTTACAATTAATTAAGCAAATCCTGCAAGTTCTTTTTTTTTTTTTTTTTTGCTGTGGATCAGTTGTCAATTTGGAACTCAGATTCGATAAAGGCTTTATTTTCTTACGTGTTTGATAGAGTGTGTTCAAAATTAGTTCAAGGAAGTTGAATTTAAGAGCTGTTTTATCATTTGTGTAATTGTTACTTTTCAATCTTTGGAGATTCTTCTAAATATCTTTTCATACTTGCAATCGGATATCTAAAAATTGTGCATATAATTTACCCTTTTGTTCTCCCGGTTTTCTAATCTTGTGACATTGGTATATAAAGATGATCCTAAAACCTCAGACTTCGATAAACGATAAATCTCGTTCTTGCAAATAAACCCATCCTTCATCTAGAATCTCGTACTACTTATTCATCCAATATATTCAATTTTTTTTTTGGGCACTGAAATGCTATTTTGGTGTTGAACAGATTAGCCAAAGGGTTTTTGAACTGATGAAAAGTGAATGTGTTGGAGATGCTTCTATTTCCGAGGGTCTACTGATATCAGGATTAGATGCTTTAAAGATGTGTCCTCCGAGCGGAAACAGCTTTAGTACTCATCAATTCTCGGATAAAACAAGCAAAGGAAATCATTTGGTGTTAGAGGCTGATAATAGAAGTAAGAGTCAACCTTTTGAATCATACAAAAAGCGCACTACAATTGTTGTGAAAAGAAAAACTTTTCTAGATGTTGTGTGTGAGGCTCTAGCTGAGTACAAGTACCTGGGCCCCAACCAGAGGGCGGATTTGGTTTTATCTTGCAGGTAGAGTAGACATCTCTTAGTTCATTATGAATAGATACATATAATATAAGCCCGTTGATGGAAAAAACATACAGTTTTTCCCTGGTTAATTTCTTAGAATGCAGGATATTAATGTAAGTTCTTTTGTTGGGTCTCGGAATTTTCATTACTTATACGCTCTTTAAGTTTGGTGTATTAATGATTTTGTTCATGGTGGCTCTCTCTTAGTAATACATACGTAAATTAAAAAAATCTGCTAACCTATTTACCTTTATAGTTTTTTTCAAATAAATTGTCTGTCCCAAGTCAAAGAGCTTATTGTATTTTCTTAGTTTCTGTGTTTCTTGCAATGTGTTCTGCGATATGCACTAAACATGTCTTCTTACTTGAAAGGAAAAAATTGCTACTTATATAGTGTTTATGATATTGTTTCTTTATCTGATGTATTACTTTTTTCGCGGAATTGCTTCAACTCATAGGGTTAAAATGTGATGTTTTTTTCTTCTGGTCTAATTTTCTACTCTACATCCATGCTTGTGCAAGAAATATATAGATGGCTCAGTCATAGAATTTTATTTGATGTTATGATATCTAATCACTTTTATACATTTGTTTTCTTATATTCTGATTTCCTTCCTGTAGTGGATTATAATTTTATTAACTTGTAAGGTACGTCTAATAATGTAGATTATTACATAACGTAGTAAACAATTTCTTTCAGAATTCGGGAGAGGAAGGAATCCGTAACTGTGTTACTGTGCGGCACTAGTGGGTGCGGCAAATCTACTTTGTCTGCTCTATTGGTATATTCATTCTATATCCAAATATCTTTTTGCACTGTGAAAACTTTTAGAAGTAATTGTGTTTATATCATTTGTCTTTTAAAAATTTTCCCCAACTTATTGTGTATTTGTTTCTCTAACTACTTTCCAAACAATGATTCCTAACTTGTACGATGCTAACTTTTGTGGCCTGATGCTGCTGCATGAGCTCCATTTATCAAAAAAATCATGCAAACCATGGTTTTTGGTGTAAGTTGTAACCCTTTAAAGTAATTATATAATCATGATATCGGTAGATGATCTTCAATTCTTGATGCAACTGGTGTTGGTTCTGCTTCAGCTATTGCTTACTGTTTGCCTATATAATTAGCATTTCAAGCACACTAATTACTGATAAAAGCACAGAATTTCTTTTTAGTTTTTCCATATAAACACCGAGGGTAGAATAATAATTGAGAATGATATGGATGTGCCTCTAATGATATGGATGTGCCTCTTCACTGAACTTATTGGAAGAGCAATTGCCATATGGACGCTATATCTGCCATCGAGGCAGCCTATGGCCTCAAGGTGTCAGGGTCATAAAAGCAGTTTTAAAATTTTGGATCTCTGGAAGCTACATTACTGTCCAATTATCATTGTACATTTGCAAAAGTGCATGATTCTCATGCACACTTTGAATTCTTTTGCAGGGTAGTAGATTGGGCATTACGACTGTTATATCTACCGACTCAATTCGCCACATGATGAGGAGTTTCGTTGATGAAAAAGAAAATCCCTTGCTCTGGGCCTCTACCTATCATGCTGGGGAGCACTTAGATCAAGTGGCTGTTGCAGAAGCTAAGGCCAAAAGGAAAGAAAAGAAATCAGCCTTACCTCTCTCACATTCAAGTAATGATATATTGTATGGTTCCATGAGAGAAGAAGCAGTCCTAAAAGAAGGTCCTAGCTCTACTGAATTAATCAGTTCCAAGCAGATGGCTGTTGAAGGATTTAAGGCACAAAGTGAGATGGTCATTGATAGTCTTGATAGATTAATCACTGGTTGGGAAGAGAGGAAGGAATCAGTAGTTGTTGAGGGTGTTCATTTGAGCCTTAACTTTGTGGTAATATGTCTATGCATATTCGACATTTTGCAAGAATAGTTTTTCTTCTTTGGTAGCAAGTAATTCTTGTTATATTGTTTATACAGATGGGACTTATGAAAAAACATCCTTCAATCATACCGTTCATGATCTATATTACTAACGAAGAAAAACACTTGGAACGGTTTGCAGTCCGTGCAAAGTACATGACACTTGATCCCGAAAAGAATAAGTACGTAAAATATATTCGAAACATCAGAACAATCCAAGAGTATCTCTGCAAAAGGGCAGACAAGCATCTGGTACCAAAGATAAATAATACCAATGTTGACAAGAGTGTGGCAGCCATCCATGCAACTGTTTTTAGTTGCTTACGAAGGCGTGAGACAGGGGAGCAGCTTTACGACTCCAACACAAACACCGTTACTGTTATTGATGAAGAGTACAGGAATCAGTGTGTTGCAAACTCTGTTAGTTCCAAAGGAATGTTTCAACTAATTCAGAGGCAAGGTTCTAATAGGCATATGATGGCTCTTCTAAACACTGATGGCTCTGTTGCGAAGGCTTGGCCTGTTGAATCAGTAGATGGTAACGGGAAGCCAATTGCGGGTCATTCAACTGTGAATGGAGTTGGGAACCCTATGTACGGGCCACTGCAGATTGGTAAGGCGGAACCTGTAAATCTGCAGTTTGGTCATTTCGGGATCAGTGCTTGGCCTAGTGATATTGGTGGTACAAGTCACACTAGCAGCATTGACGAGTCAAGGGGTGAAGGAACTGAAAATGGGAGTAAATATTACTCCTCATGCTGTAGCTCACCAAGGTTCTCTGATGGACCCACCAAGGAGGTGACCTTTTGTTTGCCTATCTTTTGAGATATTACTTGCATCTGTTTAAGATTTTACTAGGAAGAATGCAAGAAATATTGGCCAAGACGATTAGAAGTAAAGTGCTAGATAGCTGTTTATCTTAAGTTAAAGGGAAAATACTTTTGCAGTTGTAGCCTCATGTCCTTCTGATCAAACATTTTCGTCTATAGTGATACTAGTTTTCACTTGCATTTCCTCCCCTCCTGCTTTCAGTTGATGGAAGAACAATCCGTGCATGGTAGTGATGAAGAGATTGATGACCCACCTGACATGGATAGCGATGAGGATCTTACAGATGATGAA
Source organism: Saposhnikovia divaricata (assembly GCA_036435485.1). NCBI lineage: Eukaryota > Viridiplantae > Streptophyta > Magnoliopsida > Apiales > Apiaceae > Saposhnikovia > Saposhnikovia divaricata. The sequence goes on along the minus strand of CM071595.1, from coordinate 57,102,458 downwards.
CACAAAGAGAATCAGGATGAGGTAAGTGCCTAGGTTTTCTGTCCATCTTTTTTTAAATTGTTTACAATGTTTTTAAGTTCAAAATAAATGGAAAGAAAAGGGAAAGAGGGTGTGAAGGCTTCACTAGCAAAGAAAGAGAGAAGACTAAAGCACAAGCTGATTACAATCCCTATTATATGCCCTACCTTAAAGAAAAAAATATATGTTGCGAGTGTCTTGTATCTGGGGAAGTGTTTTTTCTTACATCTATTTTTCACATATAGATTCAGTATGAATATAAAAGATGCATTTGTAAGCCTTGGCTGAATTGCTACACTACTGGATGGATAAGTATTAAAAATAAAAAGTGGTGCTTAATATAGAATTACAGAGCTTTCCTCTCTAAAAGGGATAAATTTAGTGCTATTTCTAGCATGTAATAGAGGTTTTATTTCCCTGTGCCCTTTACAGTTGTTGTTGGTAAATGTAATGTTTTTATTGCACAAACCAATATTTAAATTCCAATTATTTCATATACAAATGAAACCCCCCCCCCCCCCCCCCTCCAACCCCATTTGTATTGACAACAATTATAATCTGCTACACAGATGACAGTATCAACTATGTACAATTTTCGGTTGAAAGTGTTGGACACTCGGTCATTGTTAGTCTTCTAACCATTTCCCACCTCACTTAAAGTTTATATGGTCCTATTAGGTTTAAATTGCCCTTTTATTTTGACATCTATTAAGATCTAAATTTGTGCACATGATTTTCTTGTTGACATAGTTCGCTCTTTGATGTCATTTCTCTATTTGATAGATTGAAGGATCAGTGGATGAGGAATCTACAAAATCGGATGAGGAGTACGACGATCTTGCCTTGCAGGATATTGGCGAGAATGCCTATTGGTCTGGAAATGATGAATTACATGAGAACACACCTGCACTTTTGATGGCCAACCAGTCAGGCCGCGGGCATAGTAACATCCGTAGAGATAGATACATAAAAAATCTTGATACTTTCTTGAGAACAAAGAGCGATACAATGTCTGTGTCAGCACAGAAGAATGTACGATCAATTGGAAATGTCAAAACTAAAAGACGAACTCGTAGTATCTCCTCAGCCGATAAGGATGGGGGGTGTATTTCAGAATGGTCTGCGTCTTTCAACAGCAATGCAATTTAACAGTAAGCCGACGCAGCTTCAGTCTTTTGCAGTCTACTAATTTTTCATCCTTTGTGCAACCTTTTTGGACCAGCTTGCTAGTCATCTTTTCTATTAAGCTGTTAACTTATTTCGTAACACTTATTAGTAGTTTTCAACTAGTATTTAGTTTACTTTTTTTTTTTTTTTTCAAAATGACTTGCAAATAAAAAATCTATTTACACAAACTGGTTTACCCAATGAACTGGTTTACCCAATGTCGTGACATATTTCTTAGGTGTACCGGAATTACTAGCTAACCTCCTAAATTTCATGTCTACCATTTCATGAGTAAAACTGTTTAAAGTTTGATTTGTACAGAACTTGGAGTCTGTAATTCTGATTATTAGGGCTTGAATTAGCTCACAACAGCAAATTACTTTATTGTAGTTGATTCAGTATTTCAACTTAGGTGTAGTTTGTATGTATATCAATAGTTACCATAAACAGGAGAACAGCTTGTTAGGTGTACGTTGTGTGGATCAATAATGACATTATGTTGGCAACTATAATTCCCGACTTGAAAGATATTAACATATAAGAATTATGGATTACTGGGAACCATAATGAACCATAAGTCAACACAAAGATCTTCAAAGGACATCAACTTACAATCAGGGTTTGATATTTATCTTTTTACGTATTGGTAAAACGTCATTTGAGAAAGTTCGCTTGTATGAGGGTTCTGCGGCAAGAGCAGGGACAGATAGAAAGAATCTCCCTGTTTCGGCTTGATTTCGTTCACGGAACTAGCTGAACTAATGGCACTGCGCCTCACAAGCGAAAACTAAATTTCAATGTTTTATAACAACCTAAAAATCAAAGTAAAATTATGAGAATCATAAGTAATTGTTCCATGCCTGCATAATTAAGAATCTGAATCTGTATTTCTGTATAGTTGGCTTCTGTGTTTGTTGCCTTGTAATTTTACTTCTTTTACTTTAGCAAGAGCAGCTCCCTAAATTCAAATGAATTGACCATGTGCTATAAAATCAATTATTTATATTATTTGATATCTGACTCTGTACTTGGGAGAAAGTTGACAAGAACTTGTTTATAGAAAACACAAACTACTATGTTACTGAATTATTGCATATACAGTTGGGGTGTTTGGGGGGACTTTTTTCCGGAATAAGCCAACTTATTTTAAGACAAAGTTAGAGATTCCTAACTTTCCAACTTATTTTTGCAACTTATTTAATCTCAAACATAAATTAAATACTTGTATAAAAAAAATTATCAAAATATAAAATTTTTACCCGAAAATAAGTCCATAAGCCCTTAAAAAAAGCTCAGCCAAACAGACACAGTATAAGCCTTAAAACACCGTATTATTAACATGGTATCGGAGATCGGAGATTAGAACGCTTAAACATCAACCCTCAGCTAAACAAGCTTTAAAATATATTAATTGTCCAAAAAACTATAAACAATTCCTACCTCTGTATTTAACTGTTCTGTTCACTAATACAAAGTTCTGTCCACTGTTTTTTAAGGTTATATTACAACTTGAAAGTTTATTTAATGTATAATATCGGTGACCTGGAAGATTTACTTGTTGCGATAACTAAACATGTATTGTACTTATAACATGTCTTGTTACTTCGTTGCTATTCATAATAACTGCAGTAAGTCTAGCAATGATTAATACGCTAACTAGGATTCTTTGATACTGTTAGAGGCCCAACTTCTTACTGGGCTGGACCGAAGGCCCAGTCATGGAATGAGTACCGGTTTGGCGAAGGCCCATGTCATTCGGTCCCTTTATTTACAATGGTTCGTTCGGTTGTACATCCCTGGGAACGTGGGAACGTGGAACACGTTCACCACTCACCTTACTCTCCGATAACTGCCAACATCGAGGATAAAGAGGTTAACAAAGGTTTGGGTTCATTCATTCAATTACTTACACACAACACAAACACTCTGCGTTTACCTTTACTCATAAAAGAACCAGTTAACTTATTCTCACACCGGAGGTGAATCGGGGGGCCACACCCTCGCATTCTTCTTCAATTGCAGGTCCGACCGAACGGATACACCGACGGAAATTGGTTGCAACATTTGGCGCCGTCTGTGGGACCACAGAGTTACGTTTGTGTTGGATTATATTGTTAGTAATGGCGAATGAAACCGAAATACCAACGGCTGACGACGGCACTATGGCTGTAAATACTCGCACCACTCCTCCCATCACCCCAAGACATTTGATTTTCGACGAAGAGGGGGACGTACCGTCTCCCGAAGAGCAACGGGAAATTCTGATGAAGTGGCGAGAAGAACAAAAAGCCAAGGGGAAACGGAAAGAGATAGATAAAGAGAAAAGCAGCAGGGAGGCCGAACGTCTGGCCAAAAAAAGGGAGGCCGACCGTTTGAGGCTAGAAGCCCTAAAGCTCCAAAGGGAGGAGATCGAGTTACAGGAAAAGGTACTCCGTGAGGCTCTAGAAGCCGAAGACCCGGAGTTGGACGACCGAAGAGACAAAAGACCAAGAACCAGAATTGATGAAGATGAGTCAGGGGACTCTGAATCAAACTCGAGGAGAACCCGGTCAAAGGTGGTTTATTCCTCCGATTCGGAAGAGGAGGGTCCACATACGGACGATCGCATCCGGAGAATTGAGAAGGCCATGTTTGGAGAGAGAAAGGTCAGCCACGAGCCAGTGGTGACCGAAGACGTCGAACACTTTCGACCGCCTCCCGGAAGGCAGTTCCCGAAGATGAATGAATTTAACGGAAAGGGTGACCCCGAAGATCATTGTGAGAAATATGAATCGCTCATGACTGGGATGGGGCACTGCGATGTGATGCTATGTAAGATGTTCAAGACCTACCTGAAGGGGAATGCATCCATGTGGTACAGGTCGCTGAGACCTAGGTCGATAGGCTCGTATGAGCAAGTGAAGAAAAAATTCTTGAGGCACTACTCACATTTGTGCCGAAGAGAGAAGGATACTGAAGCACTGATCCACTGCAGGCAGGGGCCGAACGAAGATTTGGGTGATTACTTAGCAAGGTTCAAAGAAGAAGCTGGTATGGTCACCAACTTGGACAAAGTCAAGGCGGCTGGATTCCTCGCAGCAGGCCTCGACCCTGTCAAAGGTAAGAAGCTTCGGTCCTCTCTTTATGATATGCCTCCCAAATCTTTAAATGATATATATGTGAGAGGAGAGGCCATTAGAAGAAAATTGGAATCAATTGGGGGGTACAAGGAGAAGAAAAATGATAGGTATGACAGGAGGGATGACCGAAAGGATGACAGAAGAGACGATCGAAGGGGTCGAGGAGATATCAAGAGCAGGATGAATGATACAAGGCCCGACAAAGGGGCCGAACGAAGAAGAGATAGAGATAGCACTGTGTTCACACCGTTAAACACACCTATCTCGAAGATTCTCCATGAGATAAAGGGTAAACCTGGGTTTGTCAGACCACCCAAGTTGAAGACCCCTGAGAACAGAAGAAGTGACAGCAAGTATTGTGACTACCATCGGGACAAAGGTCACAACACCGAGGAGTGCTATCATTTGAAGAAGTTAATTGAAAGAATGATCAAAGATGGGGAACTGACCCAATTTGTGGGCGACTTGAGGGACAAACTCGAGTCCAAGGAGAAAAGGAAGGAAGCTGAGAGTTCGGAGAAGTATCGAGGGGAGGTCAGAACAATTTCCGGAGGAACAGTGCTTGATCGGGACAGTAAGACAGCAAGGAAAAAGTACGCCAGACAGATCTACAACCTGTACCAGTCAAGTTCAGCTAAGCAACCATTGCCTATCTCCTTCACAGAAGATGACTACGAGGACGTGATATGGCCGCACGAAGACTCACTTGTTATAAACCCAGTAATCGGGGAAAACAAGATATGGAGAGTGCTGGTGGACGAAGGGAGCTCAGTCAACATTCTATATCACCGGACATATTGCAAGATGAATTTGGGAGGTGAATCGGGGGGCCACACCCTCGCATTCTTCTTCAATTGCAGGTCCGACCGAACGGATACACCGACGGAAATTGGTTGCAACATTTGCAACATTTGGAGCCATGCCACGAGGCACCCTTGTATGGTTTCGTTAATCAGCCTGTACCGATAGAAGGGACCATCACATTGTCTGTCATGATGGGAAAAGTGCCATACACTGTGGTGAAGGAAGCAAAGTTCTATGTCGTCCGGGTCGATAGTCCGTACAACGGAATTTTGGGAAGGCCAGCCTTATCTTTGTTCCAGGCCGTGTCCTCTGTCCCTCATCTGAAGTTGAAGTTCCCAACAGAACATGGAGTAGGAGAAATGAGAGGCGATCAGAAAGCAGCCAGAATAATCATGTTGGAGGATTTGGAAAAAGACAAAGACATTGAGATGACCGAAGCCGGAAAGAGGAAAAGAAATGAGACCGAAGCTGGGGGCAGCCACCAACTGCTGAACATTGAGTTGGAAAAGTTTGGGGCCGACCTGTCAAGCCCGATTGCTGAGCCGGCTGCAGAGACCGAAGAGGTAGAACTATACGTGGGTCAGTCGGGAAAGATGATCCAAATTGGAAAGAACATGGAGCCGAAATTAAAAGAGAAAGTCATCAAGGTCATTAGGGAATTCCACGACGTATTCGCATGGAATCCCGAAGATATGCCAGGTTTGGACCCTGCGGTTGCCAAACACTGTTTAAATGTAGCTCCCGAAGCCAAGCCCGTAAGACAAAAGAAGAGGAATTTCGCCATGGAAAGGCAGAAAGTAATCCAAGTTGAAGTCGAAAAATTGCTGGAAGCAAAGTTCATTGAAGAGATAGACTATCCCGATTGGTTGGCAAACGTAGTGGTGGTGAAGAAATCTAATGGCAAGTGGAGGATGTGTGTCGACTACACCGACCTGAATAAGCATTGCCCGAAAGACCACTATCCCTTGCCAAACATTGACCAACTGATAGATGCTACTTCGGGGCATCAAATACTCAGTTTCCTGGATGCATTCTCAGGATACCACCAAATTGCCATGAATGCCGAGGACGTTCCCAAGACAGCATTCATCACACCGAATGGCACTTATGCCTACATCAAGATGCCTTTCGGCTTGAAGAACGCCGGGGCAACATTCCAAAAGATGATCAACAAAGTGTTCAAAACCCAGATCGGCCGGAACATGGAATGCTACGTGGACGATATGATTGTTAAGTCCCTTTTCAGGGATCATGCAGAAGATCTGAGGGAATGTTTTGAAACGCTCAGAAGAAACAACATGAGGATCAATCCGAACAAATGTACGTTTGGAGTGAATAGTGGGAAATTTCTGGGATACATGGTTAGCGCCAGAGGAATTGAGGCCAATCCGGAGAAGATTAAAGCAGTCATTGATATGGAGGCACCGAAGACAATCAGGGACATTCAAAAGCTGACCGGACGGCTAGCAGCCCTGAGGAGGTTCATCTCCCGATCGGCCGAAAAGGCCTTACCATTCTTTGAAGTGCTTCGGGGGTCCAAGAATTTCGAGTGGGGGCCAAATTGCCAGAAAGCATTTGAGGATGTTAAAGAGTACTTAGTGAAAGCCCCACTCTTAATGAGACCCGACCCGAAGGAGACATTGCAGCTGTACTTGGCTGTGAACGACCGAACACTTGGAGCCGTGTTGGTCAAAGAACATGAAGGAAACCAGCATCCGGTATTCTATGTCTCTCATATTCTCAAGGATGCAGAAACAAGATATCCGAATGCAGAGAAGTTCGCTTATGGACTGGTAGTGGCCGCAAGAAAGCTAAGGCACTATTTCCAGGGAAGGACAATCAAAGTTGTAACCGATCAGCCGTTAAAGAAAATATTGCAAAGGCCAGAGGCATCGGGCAGAGTGGTTGCTTGGGCGATCGAATTGGGGGAGCATGATTTGGAGTATACACCAAGGACTTCGATCAAAGCCCAAGCATTGGCGGATTTCATAGTAGAATGCTCTTTTTCGGGGCCGAATGACTTAGCTCCTGAAGAACAAATGATTCAGACACCGGGAAAATGGAAGTTGTTTGTCGATGGTTCGGTCGCCAAGGAAAAGTGCGGGGCAGGGCTAATTCTTACAAGCCCAGAAGGATTCGAGATTTGTCAAGCTATCAGGTTCACTTTCCCGTTGACGAACAACGAAGCCGAATATGAAGCACTCTTGGCTGGGCTAGATTTGGCAAGAAATTTGGAAGTTAAGCACATAAGGGCGTTCAGTGACTCAATGTTGGTGGTAAAACAGTTCTCAGGAGAGTATGGGCAAAAAGATCCCCGAACCAAGGCATACGCCCTTAAGGTACGTGAACAATCTTTGCTGTTTGAAACTTTCGAGTTAACTCAAGTAGCTAGAGAAAACAACAGTCGAGCAGACGCCCTCTCGAGGTTAGCTTCGGCAGAAACCCAAAACCTAAGTGGATCCATCTATCTGACCGAAGTAAAGACACCTTCGATAGACAAGAAGCAGTGCATGGAAATTCATCAAGGGGTCAATTGGATGACTCCCATCAGGGCCTTCTTGGAAAAAGGCATCCTACCACTTGACCGAAGGGAAGCACAGAAGGTTAAGTATCGGTCGGGAAATTACACTCTGGTCGGGGGCCGCTTGTTCAGACGATCGGTAAGCCAGCCGCTACTCAGATGTTTAGACAAAGATGAACAACAGCTTGCTTTGGAGACGGTTCATGAAGGGATTTGTGGAGAACATTTGGCAGGACGATCCTTAGCCTTCAAGATCCTTAGGCAGGGATTCTTCTGGCCAAAAATGAAAGAAGACGCCACAGAGTATGCAAAGAAATGCAAGCAATGCCAGATATTCAGCACAATTTCGAAGCAACCTCCCGAAGAGATGTCTTCAGTCCTTAGCCCGATCCCATTTGCTATGTGGGCGGTCGATATTGTGGGGATCCTACCCACCAGCACTAAGCAAGCGAAATACTGTATTGTGGCAATCGACTATATGACAAAGTGGATAGAAGCAAAACCCCTTTCGGCCATTACCGAAGAGGCCGCGAAGAAATTCATGCTGGAACAGGTGATCTTGAGGTTTGGCATACCTATGGTTTGTGTGTCCGATAACGGTACTCAATTCATTGGGAGCAAGTTCAGAAAATTCCTGGCTCAATTCGGGATAAAACAGAAGTTCAGTTCGGTAGGGCATCCCCAGGGAAACGGGGCGATCGAGGCGGCCAACAAAATCATTTTTTATGGAATCAAGAAAAGGCTAGGGGAAGCTAAGGGACTTTGGGCTGAAGAACTACCATGGGTCCTATGGGCTTACCGAACCACTACAAGATCTTCAACCGGGGAAACACCTTTCAAACTGGCCTTCGGAACTGATGCCCTTCTACCTGTCGAAGTTGGTCTAGAGTCGTACCGAACAGAAACGTTTAACGTGGAGACAAATGACTTCGGACTTCGAGCAAATGTGGACTTACTAGAAGAAGAAAGAGAGGCTGCCCACCAAATAAACTTAAGGTACCAACTGCAGGCAGCCCAATACTATGATTCGGGGGTGAAGAAGAGATCTTTTCGAGCCGGGGACTTAGTGCTTCGGGAGTTAGCCACCTCCATGCCAGCAAAAAAAGGCAAGCTTATGCCCAACTGGGAAGGTCCATATGTGGTGATTGAAGTGGTCCGATCAGGCACCTACAAATTGGCTCATCCGGACGGCAGCCCAATCAAAAACACCTGGCACGCCGCTCGCCTTCGCCGTTTCTACCAGTAAGCATACTGGTCCAACTTTTATTGCTTTTTACTTCAGTATTTTGTCTTATGCAACTTTATTCTGAATTCCATAAGCTAGCATCAATCTGTAATCAAATCTATGTAAGAGTTGCATGGTTAATGAAAAGATTGTTTTGCTCCATTTTTTATCCGTTATTGTTAAGCTAAGTACATTTATAGCCAAAAAGCTAAGTACGCAATATTAAGCTTAACAGACCCATGTTTGGGGCCGACCGTATAAAACATGCGCCCCTTAACTTATTGGTAGTGTTCAAGTACATTGTGTTTTAAGCTACAAATACTTGACGAATCCAAATTTGGGGCCGACCGAATAAAATTTGGCCTCTTACAAAATTGCCTTAGTATTCAAGTTGCTTTGACATTAATTAAGGCCGGGAGGAAATATTTTTCAACCGACCGAACGAGACCTTAATCATTTACAAAACCCCTTAAATACTCGGGGGCAGCTAGGTTACGACCAAAGATGCACAAAAAGGCAAGAATTATGCTAAGGCAAAAATGGCCGAAGATGCATAAAAATAAAATAAATATGCTAAGGCAAAAATGGCCGAAGATGCATAAAAATAAAATAAATATGCTAAGGCAAAATGAAGCCGAAGAGGCATAAAAAAAAAAAAGAAGAATCATGCCAATGCAAATCAAAGCCAAAGACGCATGAACAGAAACAGAAGCAAAATTAAGGCCGAAGCCGAAGACGCATACAAAAGAATATTATGCAAAGGCAGACTTATATAAAACAAGCCCGAAGGCAAAGTAAAATATTACAAGCCCGAAGGCACGAATAGTGAGCCCGAAGGCAAAGTTAAATATTACAAGTTCGAAAATATTAAAAAGCTACGAAAATATTACAAGGTTTCATCAGCTGGAGGTTCGTCGGAGAGAGACTCATATTCGCCCGAAGAAACCTCTAAGGGTTGATCAGACCCCTCCCGACCAACCGGATCCGTCATCCCGAGCGAAGGATCTACCAGCTGAGTATGATCGAAGCCCAAAGAATGTGCCTTCAGCACAGCGCCGTCATACCCCATTTGGTAGCATCTTTCTTCGGTCAGCTCCAGGGTCTTCTGCAGCTTCCGAACATTTTTCCTTGAAAGCTTGAGCTGCTTGTTTCTCCGCTCGACCCTAGCCCTCAAGGCGTCCATCTCCTGCAACTTTGCCTTCAAGGCATCATTCTCGGCCTTCAAAGAGTTAGATTGGCCGGTGACCCTCTCCAAGTCAGAAGTTGCATTCCGGAGGTCCTCTTCAGCCTTGACTGCCCGAACTTCAGTCCGGTTGGCTGCCTCCAGCTTTTTCTGTATACCCTCCATCCGTTCAGTCACTACGGCCGACCAAGAGACCCCCTGGAAACAAACAAGGGAAAAGAATTAAACACTGAATACAAGTGAAAGAAATAACACCGAAGAAAAAAAAAAAAAAAAAAGCTTACCATGGAGAGCAGAGCCAGCATTTCAGTACAAGCCTCAAGGTCGTTTGCCTTAGCAAACGTGGGCCTGTCGGCTGGCAGAATGAGACCCCGGCAAAGATCGGGACCTACTACGGTAGACAGCTGGGGGGCAGGGACAATGATTTGGTCCGTCTCAATGACTCCCCAGGGAGGATGGTATACTTTCAGTCCGGCATCTCCCGACCGACCCCTTTTTCGGGAATCGGTTGAGAGGGCCTGGACGATACCATCCCCCTGATCTCGCGGAGGAGAAACCACTGGAGTTTCGTTTCTCCCACCGGTGTCGGGAACAGATTCCAGCTCCTTGCCGGCCGATTGAGCGGCAGCATCGGCTTCGGCTGTAGCAGCTATCGAGAGTTGAGCTGCCTTCTTGCGTTTGCGCTCAATAATATGACCAAGAGAAGACATTGCACAAAAACAAGAGTGTCAAACATTGGCAACAAGAAATAAAAATACAGTAAAGGAAATACTCGGATGGAAAGGAGTAAGGATAAATGTTACCACTACCCCAGAGGGCGACCAACCAGGCGTTATCCCGGCTGTCCGATAGGGGAACCCTACCCATATCGAGTTCACAAAGAAGACGATAATCGTGTTTGTCCGCCTCCAACATCTCGGGATACTGCAACCTCGACGGGTCCAGATCCTGCCAGCGGCCGTACTTCTCCATTTTCGGGCCCGAGATGAAAACCCACTTCTCATGGGCCCCCCTATTGTTGGAGTTCGTTTGAGCCCAATCGGCCCTGCCGGTCCGACGAGCAATAGTGTAGAAGCCGTTGCTTTTGGAATTCCTCCGAAGCTCATAATGATGCCAGAACAGGGTTGTCCTCGGAGTCATCTTTTTAGCTAAGCATCGGGCTTGGAAAGCGTTTATATGGAAAAAGCTGTTCGGATCCAGCTGTCCTATGGCGATCCCAACTTGCCTCAGCAATTTTTTCAGTATTGGCAGCATCGGCAGCCGAAAGCCACATTTGAAGGCCATTTCGGATATGCCGGTGGCCACACTTCCGCCGAAGAGAGGTGGAACCTCAGGGTTGTGCCAAATACGGTCTCTCTTCCTAGGAGTGAAGAAGTACCAGACATTCCTCTCTACTTGGTATTTGGAATGGAATTCTTCTATTTTTTCCTCAGTCAGGTGCGACCGAAAGTTCGCCGCAGGATACTCCCCGACATCACTAAACGGTGATACCTCCGAAGGACCGGCACCTTCGGTTGACCGATCCATGTCCCTGCATTCGGAAATGAAGAGACATTAGCTTTGTACTCGGACAAAGAAGATGAAAACAAAAAGGGGAGAGGCCGAGTACAGTGAGCCAGGATCGGTCGGAGAATCCTAAAATCTAAGGTTTGGCAAATTACGGGTCGTCTAAAAGTTATAAAAGATCGGGACAGACCGAAGGGAGTTCTCAGGGTTTGGAAATCCCGAAGGACATCTCAACCCTGACAACTTCCAAGCAAATCTCAAGGTTCAAGTAAGGGCTTGTATCAGAGCAACACAACGGAAATTAAAAGGAAAAGACACGCGCATGTTCTACTCAAAACGACAAGAATAAACTGCACGGGTAACTTTACATATGTGTACATATAGATACATACATGTGTGTGTGAATACGAAAAGCAGATATGAACACCAAAGCAGGAAAGAAAGTAATTCAAGTGTGCGATGAATCGAAAAAAGAAGGGAAGTAATGAGAACTTACTGATTTGTTTGAGATCTCTGATAAGATCGAGTTCGTGGGGGTAGGCTTCTTGGACGTGAACGTCGACTGGAATCGGCGATTTGAAGGCCTCCGGTGATGAAACAACGCTCCCAATTGCTATTTGAGATCTCTCTGGAGGGAGTTTTTCCTTTGAATGTTAAAGAAATGGTATGTGCGTAAAAGAAAGAAAGAAAGAAACTGTGGAGTTTAAATAGAAAAGATGTGACGTTTGGACAGAGCCGTTTCATATTCAACGGCGGGGATTGAAGCGCAAATCTCGAGGACAGACAGCTGTCAGCCATAAAGGGACACGGCTCCTTAGGAGGCGTCTCAGTCTTGTCCATCGCCATTCTTATCCGAAGGGAACGTACGAACACAGAATTCCGAAGATGGGCTTGGGCTTTAGCCTTCGTCCTGAGGATAACTCCGAACGAAGCCTAGGGACATGTTAGAGGCCCAACTTCTTACTGGGCTGGACCGAAGGCCCAGTCATGGAATGAGTACCGGTTTGGCGAAGGCCCATGTCATTCGGCCCCTTTATTTACAACGGTTCGTTCGGTTGTACATCCCTGGGAACGTGGGAACGTGGAACACGTTCACCACTCACCTTACTCTCCGATAACTGCCAACATCGAGGATAAAGAGGTTAACAAAGGTTTGGGTTCATTCATTCAATTACTTACACACAACACAAACACTCTGCGTTTACCTTTACTCATAAAAGAACCAGTTAACTTATTCTCACACCGGAGGTGAATCGGGGGGCCACACCCTCGCATTCTTCTTCAATTGCAGGTCCGACCGAACGGATACACCGACGGAAATTGGTTGCAACAGATACATTACGTAATCAATAGAGCTCACAAAAATTACATCATCGTTCCTCGAGGAAGTTTCTTTCAGTACAGCTGTTGCAAACATACCGTGGTCCTTGGTGTGTCTCGCACCCTTACATATGACAGGGGTTGGTCCGAAGTATTGTCGGGCAAGACCTGCACCTAGGGTCCCAAATATTAAGGGTACTAAAATTTCCAAATCCTTAATTATATAAATATGAAATATTCTACATATATATAGTTTACGATCCCAAAAACTGATTTTGCCTAAGGTCTCATGAATTTCAAGATTATTCCTACCCATGACTGGCCCAGTTCTTTATAATTAGAGTGATATCAGTCCAGAGAAAAGTTTAGATGCATCAATTCTTTTTCTGCGGATGATGATCATCAACCCTGAGTATCACGGAGTGGCCGAGTGATAGCGAAAGTGCTCCTAGCGAGATATAGATTTTGATTCTTGCTTCTCTTCCACATGTAAAAGAAAATTATATAAATTTGAAGTGTAAAAAAGGTATACAGTTTTGCCTACACTGTCACTGGTTTTGCTCAAATGAGAACGCATATTATTGGTGAGAAATGAGATCTAATCTTAGCCACACAATTTTTAAACCATTTTAAATCCTAATCACACATATTAAACACACACATATACACACACATAACACACACGACAAATACTCACACGCACTGCACACACCCCCTGCTTGAAAAACAACACCTAGAGGGGGTGAATAGGTGTTTATGGCTAACAATGGTTATTTATGACCTGTTTGAAATTTTACCAGAAACAGCTTGCTGTTTGTGATAACGCAGTTTACAAATGGCAAGCTGATTGTAACTAAAATGCAGTGCAGTATGAAATATGCAGAAAATTAAATATGACACAAGATCTTTTAGCCAGGTTCGACCCCTAATCCCCTATGGGCTACGTCCTGGTCGCTTACCAAATTTGGTAAGAGAATATATTATTGATCAACTATAAAACCGATTACAAGATCCAACAATATATCTCCCTTACACCTGATCCAACAATATATCTCCCTTACACCCTGCTGCTGCTTACAAATGGCTTGCTATTTCCTGTGCTGAATTAACTCTCTAAGCAATACTTCCCAAGTATCCTTCTCTAGTTCGACCCACCCAAAACCTTAAGCCAACCTTGTACAGCAACAAATCAATACAATTTGAACAATACAAAGATTTGAATAAATACAACTCAACCTATGAACCCTCTGAATATATATATATAGGGTATGGCTTGCTGTTTGAGTCTGATAGGCTAAATATATAGATGACTTTAGACCTTTGCCCTTCCATATCATTAACCAACATTCCTGAGAGTATAATTATTTCTCGTTGATCTTTATCTACAGGAGTTCTGAACAGTTGGAAATGGCTTGCTGTTTGCGCATTGACTGTGTGCAAATGGCTTACCAAACTGTCACTACATTCTAACTTTGGCTTGCTGTTTGTGACAAACTGAATATACAATCAGTAAGCTATTATACCATGCAAAACCAAGTTAGTACATACACAACTCGCATGCTGTTTCATATCTACTACTAAGCCAAATAGCTTAATGTTTGTGATCATCAAAACTTAAGGAGTATCACTGCTCCCCACCGCAGCAGCGCCGCCCAACCACCCCTAATTCCGGCACCGGAAAAGTGCTCTACTTTAAAACCATCAAATTCCGGCAACCTGGTAATCGATACATCCTGCTTATCCAAATAAATAGCAGCCCAAAAACAATTCAATTATTTAAACCCAGAATAATCGATACACCATGCTCTCTTTCTCTCTCTAAACAAGTCAGTTATGGTTCGCGGTGGTGGCTCAGCAGATTTCATTTTGATTGAATGGAATTAAACTTAAATTATGAAATTAAAAGCCTAATTTATAATGAATAATAAGGGGGGGGGGAGAAGAATGAGGTTATTATTTGCTCAAATCTTTCTCGTTTATTAGTTGTTGTGTAGGTGTTTGTGAAAATATGATTTTTGAGCGGGGTTAAGATGCGATTTATTAACATCGAAGGTATACGGATTTATTTCTTTATTATGATTTTATTCCGTATTCACATATGGTTATAGTGAATTTGTGGTGATTTTCGGGTTCTGTTGGTGATTTATTGGTGGTGGTCGGAGATGGTGGCGGTGATGAGGTGGTTTGGGTCGTGGTGATTTTTATACGTAAGTGGTGATTTTTTGGTGGTGTTCGGAGGTGGCGGCGGCGATGGGGTGATTTGTGGTGGTGTTTTTTCGTTTTCCCGTGGTGATTTTTTGTTTACAGTTGGTCGGAATGGTGATTTTTGTGTTTCTGGTGGTGATTTCTGGTTTGGCGGTGATGATTTCTGTGTTTCCGATGGTGATTTTTGTGTTTCTGGTGGTGATTTTTGGTTTGGCGGTGGTGATTTTATGTTTCCGGTGGTGATTTTCTGGTGGTCTCCGGAGGTAATGATGGTGGTCGCCGGTGGTGGTTGCCGGTGGTGGTGGGTGGTTGAATTAGAAAAAAGATAGTGAACCCAAAATATTAAAATATTAAATGAATGGTAAGAGATGAATATAATATATTTAAATGGATGGATAAGATTAGATGTCATATCTCACCATAAGTAATGATCGAGAACAAGACCCACACTGTCACTACTTTGTTTTCTCTATCTCGTGAGTAGCATTCCTGTCAACAACTCGATCCCTGGCAGAAAAAACTGGGCAACTTGGTTTGAGTATTTTCTTTGTTTTTTTTTTTCATTACGTTACCAAAATAGACAGCTTGGCCACAAAAAAGAAAAAGACAAACCCCCGTTCTGGAAACTGGTGAGGAAGTATTATGATGATTTCTTGGTGATGTTATGTAGCTCATATGGCAACTATTCAGTGTCCGTGACTCTGTTCTATTTTCCTTGGAAAATATTTTAAGCACTTTCGGTACAAGAAAATAAGAAACTTGTAATTTTTTTATACTGACATTATCAACTGAATGAACACAGCGTTGGTGGCAAAACCGACGACCTCTTGATCCAAAGGCATCTCCCACATCTAATTTCGAAGGGTCGACGTTTCGAATCCATTCAAAAACAAGATGTATATATGATGAGAGTGTGTTAAATATTAAGAAATAAGAGGTGCCATCACATAGCAGTCCAGCTCCAGCATCTGTAAAGCTGTCTTGATTAGTAGAAAAGCAAAAAAGTGAAAACTCCCAAGACTCCACCAACACTTGTACTCTACTATATAGATACACGTACATTACTATATTTATACACATACATGAATTCTTCTAGCTAGTTCCGGACAGAAACTATAGAACAGCAGACCCGAATTAATCTATTCTTTTCACTGACAATTTAATTAGAACCCTAAGAGCATCTCCAACAAGTGGTGTCAGCGCCATGTGTGATGACAAGGCATGACGCCCTTGTTAGCGCTTTATTGGAATTGTTGTGATGTCAACGGTGCCAAGTGAGTTGCTACAAAACTTTATTACATAAAATTTCTACTTCTCGTGTTTGCTCACTATTGTCTCATACATCCTTTCTTTCTACTTCAATTTTATTTAAAAATTTTCATTTCAATCCATGCTCTCTAAAAGCGGTATGATTCCTAACAATAACTATAAGACTTGCAGTTAAAGAACAGCATTAGTTTTATAATTGGCATTGTACGTATGAATTTATTACGAATCGAAAATTCTCAAATTTGTAGTTAAACATAAATGCATAAAGCGCTAACCATTAAAGATAGAAAAGGAGCCATACGTACAAGTCTCTAGATATATGGTTGTAAACTTGCAACGATACATATCTGAGGCAGGCCAGTTGCTTATTTGGGCTGGTACTCTTGCATTATTGGAAAGGTGAGATCCTGGTTCATGCACCCAACAATCAAACTGTACTATAATACAGTAAAGTTCATTCAGTTCGTACACGGTACCCCTCAAGGGGACCTGCAGGAAATAACAAGTTGTCTAACAGTGCAGGACCACGGTACGTATCAGCACTAAGACCAAGTGCTGCTACGTATCAGCCTGTTTCAAGAGTATGTGCATGTTCAAAGTTAAACTTAATTTTTGGCAATGTAACCGACGTGCTGAGACCCGTTCCGGCTAGCTAGTTGTTCATTTTCTTTTGTTCACGTTACAGTATACAATACATCGAAGCTTATTAATTAACTGAATTTGTTTTCCGAATTACTTATGGAAGAAAATTTCTTCCTCGAATTCCATATTTCGACTCACTCAAATTCTAGTAATATTCAAACCGGATTTCAAAATCATGTTATAAAGTTCAGACCATTAGAAATGAACCCTACTCTGAACCTAATTTATGTACATTCAGGAAAAATGACATTTAAGATAAAACCTTTTTTTAAAAAAAAAAATTAATAAAATTTGGTAGTCCTCCTTTGGTCCTTCCAGAAAAATGTATACAACTCTGCAGAAAGTAGATCTTGGAAAACAAAAAGATCCCCATTAACAAAAACTCCAAACATGAAACTAATTAGTACTTTTCCATAGAATTTCATCCCTCTTTGTGACTTCTGGCACAATCATGTAGTGTCTACCAATTATCAACATTCATAACACTACAAGAAACAGAGGATTTTCCGATCAAGCAAATACCGACCAATTATCAACATTCATAACACTACAAGAAACAGAGGATTTTCCGATCAAGCAAATACCGATCAAAGCATAATATATAGTGGCTAAAACCGACCGATAATTAAAAAATACAGTGACTAATACCGACCGCCTGACATATATAATCAGTCGTCCGTTTCAGTTATTAATGTAATACGGACCTGTAACGATCCATAAAGACCATGTTTCTTGTATAGTGGAAGAACAACCAAAAGTAGTACTGTCGTAGTACATGATACAAAGATCTTCATCATCTGAATATTCACAAATCAGCTGCACCAAAACAATGCAAAGTTTTTCTACATTGTATGTAAGACATATATTCATATGTTTTTGTTTTGAAGTCATCAGACATATATTCATATGTATGTAATAAGAGACACAATTAATTTATAAAATATTAAGAATCTATTGCAAGAGGAATATAGTAAAAATAAAATACAGTCATTGGATTGCCAAAGCAGCATCATCAAGATTCTCATTGCTTAATGCACGCACATGCATTTGCATGTGAATCTTGATAATGCTGCTCCGGCAAACAACGACTCCAGTCCAAAATTTCTTTACTAAAAAAAGAGACTATAAGAACATCTAGTATACATAGAGTACGTTCTTTGCAGAGAGCAGGTAATTTATGAATAAGATAACCAGATTAGTAATTTATGAATAATATATTGGAGGATTTGTGAAACACTATTTGCTTTTCGGCGCCGAAACCCTAGAATGAGATGTGTTTCAAGCCAGAATTTTTTTTTTTTTTTTTAAAGAAACGTAATAATTAAAACAGATAGGATAAAGACAATAAAAGACTAAAGGTTATAATTAAATCTAGCTAGGTGTGGCTAACAAAATAAAAGATCGATCACAGATCCAATTAACCAATAATAAAAAGAGAACCCCAGCTAGAAATCAAAAAAAAAAACCAAAGCCAGATTTAGCCGAGCAAAAAGGAACCAAAGCCAAAGCCAGATTTAACACTAGGGGTTGTAGCAAACAGATACATATATATTGAGAGAGAAACTGGGTAGATAGGTCAGATGAATGGCAAGAGTAGAGAGACTAGAGAGGAAGGATGTGTGATGCAAGGTGTGAACAGTATGGCCATATATATTTATACATACAAATGAATACAATTTTCTAAAAGGTTTCATGTGTCCGAGGATGACGATTCTGCTTGAGTTTAAAACATTTTCAATATAAATTTAAGGGTATATATGGACGTAAATCACTGATAAAAATCTAATATTTACAAAAATGTTCTTGCGGGGCCCTATTTTACAAGTACATATTTGTTATAATCTTAGGAGAGATCATGAGATTGTCCTCAAGCCGAATTTTCTCTTTCTAAAAACATGGTATGAAGTAGACCTGACATTCGGATCGGATCGGATTAGTTTTTGTTTAATATATATATATATATATATATATATATATATATATATATATATATTTGAATAGAGTTATGAATGGATTAGATTTGATTCGGTTTTGGTTTATATATTATCATCATGCGTATCTCAGCCTACGCATGCCGGACATGCGTCGTTCGTGGGTAAAAAGGGCATGCTCTCTTGAATATCGGTATTTCGGGCAGTTTCTACAGAAATGTGGTATAGTTTGGGCAATTTCTCACTCATAAATGGGTATCCCAACAAATTAAAAATAAAAAAAATTGTAATACCCAACTCACAAATGGGTATCCTATATTGTAAAATGAAATACCCACCTCATAAATGGGCCCATTTGTTATAAATAACCAATCACTTTTAAAATAGGTATTTTCACGATGGAATTTTAAAAAATGGTTATTTTAACCATTACCCCGGTTTTTTCATATCATTATTTTAAATTATGAAATTTTTAAAAATACCTTCTTATTGAATATAAAATTTGTAGTATAAAATTATGTACTTCTTTAAAAACTGATTAAATAATTATGATAGACTTAACATAAAATTGTTTTTAAGTAAGTATTAAAATTATGACAGATTTTACATAAAATTATTTTTAAGTATGTATGTACTTATGAATGGATATATTAAATAATGTATAAAGGTCATTCGTTATAATCTTTAAAATCACAACAATAGCTTTAATTCATCATTTTTTTAATTTGGATCTAAATCAAATATATTATTTCGATTCATATTTGGTTCGAATAAATTATTTTTCCGGTTTGATCCGCTCAAAGTCATAATCAGATGAAATATTTCGGATTATTTTTTACTTAATTTTCAATTTAAATATTTTTCGAACCGAATCAAATAAATTTTTAAATATTTATCAAAATTTTCAATTTAAACCCAATTTCAATTTTCGAATCTAGACCCTAACAATGAATCCGTGTTACACATGTAATTCAGTTACACTATCACCATTTGATTTCTCTTTTTATTCAAAAGTTTAATTATTTAAAAATCTATTTTGATTATAACACACTTACTATTTTTATTTAAAGAATTTCTTAGGACATATATATCGTAAAAATTTGTTAACATATTTAATTTTATTAAAACATTTATTTTAATTAAAACAGATATATTTATTTTAATTTATAAACACATTTCTAAATAGAGAAGAATTTAAGGGGGCATGCGGTGGTCATGGTCCCCCAAAACCTCACCCAAAAACTTATATTGATTTAATTTTATGCAATAAAATTGATTGTATAATGTTTTTGTCCCCTCCCCATAAACTTATAAATCTTGATGGTTCCGGCAAATATATTCACAAATCTCATATATTTTTGGATTTCATACACATAGATTCAAAGTATTATTCTTAGAAATCTAGAATGTTCCATGAATTTTTGTCTTCAAAAATTTTGTTCTTAGTTTCGTCCCTCCAAATTTAATTCATGATTCTGTACCTGTTTCTCAATAGATAAAATA
Source organism: Saposhnikovia divaricata (assembly GCA_036435485.1). Classification (NCBI taxonomy): domain Eukaryota; kingdom Viridiplantae; phylum Streptophyta; class Magnoliopsida; order Apiales; family Apiaceae; genus Saposhnikovia; species Saposhnikovia divaricata. The sequence goes on along the minus strand of CM071595.1, from coordinate 57,082,045 downwards.
CATTTTCACTAAAGGGTACTTTTACAATAAAATTAAATATAGAAAGTAGTACATTAGTTTTTTTTATAATCAATTAATTCATTAATAAAAAGTGATACAACATTTAGAAAAAATTTCAAAACTGAACAAACACGTATGAAAATAGATCATTAATCAAACGTACGATCGTTGATCAAATACTCCACTAGGCCACATCACTTGTTCGTATCGCTTATATATATATAACCTAGAGACAATATAGTAATCATTTGTTATCGTGAAAATTATATCTGATTTGTCAAAATACATGTAAACAATCGACAATAATCGATGATAATCAGAAAAGTACAAAAATCTCACTAAAAATAAATTTATTTTAAAAATAATTATAAACAAAAAATTATAAGAAAAAGGGGCTGTTGATGCACCCCCTAAATGATTCATAGAGCTCGTGTATATATCTTAGTGCATGATGATTCATAGAGATCGCGTATATATCTTACTGCACAATATATCTGAAACTTCTCGAGATTCGTAACTAGTTCATAAACATGAAAATTACTATGGTATTGTTACAATTTTATTGCGAAAAGTAAAGTTAAAAGATGTATCAAATATTTTAATAAAGTAGGCCACTAGTAGAGCTGGCCATTAGGGCGGTTCAGCCCGGCCCACACTGAACCGGCCCGGTTTTTTATTCGTATATATTCGGCCCGTTCTGAACCGGCCCGAACCGGCACTAAACCGCTAAAAAACCCGGTCCGAATACGGGTTTAGTATTAGAAAACCGGGACCGGACCGGCCCGGCCCGCGACAGGACGAACCGGTTGAACCGGCACGGCCCGGCACGGCCCGGCCCATAACAAAATCTAACAAGTACTTCTTCCCTCCCTCTCACTTCTTTATAGTTGCTATTTGAGGTCGTCCCTCTCATTTCTTTACATTACCAAAAATAGTAAGTTTCCTCCATTATTACACTCACTACTTTCTCCCACTATCTCATATTTAATAATAAAAAATACTATTGCATCCACTACTTTCCTCCACTATCTCAAAGTAAATATTGATAGATCCCATCATTTTACCCACTTTTCATCTAGCTTTACTCATTTTTTAAATATTATCTTGATCTCCGTGTGCCCCTCCAATGTAAACTATTGAGGGGGACGGAGGGAGTAACAAGTAAAGAGGAGAATACATTCTTTCAAAAAAAAAAAAGGAGAATACGGTTTATGTGACATGGAATGCCACGTGAAGGTCACCTGGGCTTGTCTGTAATGTCTGTGATGAACAATGTTTTGGACTGGCTCTATTAATGGCCCACAAGCCCACGGGATGACGTATCCTGTGGAATTGGGTGTTTGTCGTTTGGACCGGTTATACTAAGAATACATTTTGTAGTGTTCTAAATTGTAACCATTATATAAAGAGAAAAAGAGATATATCTCAGTTAACTATCATAAGATATGGAATAAAATTAATGTGTTTTTATACGTATAATTTTTTGATATACATAATCTTTTATATAATAAATTTTTTTATATAGAATCTTAGGGAAGTTACCTGAGATGTATCTCAGATTCCCTATTCTCTTATATAAACATGCTTTAATATTACTAGCATGATAGTAATTTAACTATGCATTTTGTTTATTTATTTAATCGATAACTTATATAGAGTCTAAATCTAGCATATCAACTAATTCTGATTTTTTTTTATATAAAAGCTTAGAAAATCTAAAAGCAATTTTTCAACAACAATTTTTTACAAAAAAAACTGTTTAGGAAAAACATTAATTTTTCACGGTAGCAATTTTCGTAGACAACATTTTAGGTAAAGGCATCAAACCTCAATAATTTCCGTGTAGATTAGGATATAAACAAAAACTAAAAAAGACATAATTTATTCAGTGATTGTGAATTTAACTCCATTTTTTGAGATCATAAAATCAATTCCCTTGATAAGACCAAAAAATCATGTCGTGTTTCCCTATATTCTGTATAATATGTCCTTATTTGATGGTTAGAAACCCATGTTGTCTTGTGTACTACGTGAGTGCATATGTTGTTTTCATGGCATATTCATAATATAGATAAAAAATATTATTGTATTATAATTTCATAAAATTATCATTCTAATTTCAAAAAAAAATTTTCCCGATAATAATTTACTTTTGTACTTGTTAAAACACTTCTATCTTAAAATTTTAAAAGTGAAATTATTGTGATGGCATGATAGTCGTGTAATGCATGACCTGTATTTTAACTATGATAATTTTACATACACATATTCTTATGAATTATCACTATTATGATTATGAGCTAATTAGGTATAAAAATCTTTAATTGCCATATCTTTCGTATAATAATCTTATACATATATCTTGAATGTCATTGTGTCAACACCATATTTTTTAAATTTTAATTATAATTTACCCCACATTTGTCAATGGATTGGATTAACATATTATTGTCAAACTAATGTACCAAGATTTGTAATTATTAGATTGAAAATTGATTTACCTATTTTTAATATATTTTATTAACAGTTAGAATATATGGTGTGATTGCAAGATTAGTTCTAAATTAAAAGGTAAGGTATTTTAATTAAAAAGGAAATATTAATGATTGGAAGATATATAACTGATTTTTGAGGTATTTATAAAAGATAATATCTTCAATTAAAAGTAAACGTGAAAAGCACTATCAGTTAATTACCATTAATTATATTATATTATTATTTATTTTAATAATTAGGATAACCGTACGGAAAAGCAAATCACCAAAACTTTTAATGTTTCACTTTTAATATAATAGTATAGATGCGTAGTGGTCATTTTGTGTTAAATAACATAAATAACATCACATAATATTATATAATATTACATATCATTAAAATGATATGTATGAAATGAGTAGTTTAGAGATTTACTAAATAACACGAAAATCCATAACAAATTTATAAGTTTTTGAAAGGGTTGAAATTTTGATAATTTTAAGTTCATTAAATCTCAAAAAAATAGTAAACAATTATAGGAGCGGGTTTTTTTTACATGTAATCGATGATTTTCAAAAAGGTACCAAAGAATTGATGTAGTGTAGTTGTTGTATGTGAACACAAGCCACTTGTATCTTTAAGGTCTTAAGTTCAATTTAAATAACACGAAAATCCATAACAAATTTGTAGGTTTTTGAAAGGGTTGAAATTTTGAAAATTTACTTAAGTAAATCTGAAAAAAAAATAGTAAAAAATTATAGGGAGTGGGTTTTTTTTACATGTGATCGACGATATTTAAAAAGTTTTTTTTATGTTTGAACATAAGTCACTTGTATCGTTAAGATCATGAGTTCAATTTATCCTAAGTAAATCTCAATAAAATATTAAAAAAAATTATAGGAAGCGTGTTTTTATGTACATGTGATTGATGATTTTCAAAAAGCTACAAAACAATTGATGTGGTGTAGTGGTTGTGTATGTGAACATAGGTCATTTGTATCTTAATGGTCATGAGTTCAATTCCCAAGAAAACATCTTTTTTTATATTTTACTATGATAAAGGGTATTGTTGTAGAATAAAAACTAGTTTATGATTTATAATTAATGCTAGGGTGGTTGAGCTTCGAGCTTTAATGGCTGAAGATGCCTACGTACTTTGATGAATATCAAAGATCAAGCCAAAAACGTAGTTCTGAGATGAGGGGTCTGGCCCTTTAAATAGGCTGCAGGAGCCTTAGAATTATGGTAGGAGTCAGAGGCTTGGTAGAAAAGTCTTTGAGGAAGGTTCTAGATCTATTCCTTGTAGGAATCAGTTTCCATATTGAATTGGATGCCTTGGTGGATAAGTCTGGTGGAAATAATATCCTTATCCAACTCTTATTGCTGAGCTGTTTATTTCCCTCAATATTAATTACGAAATTAATATTATAATTGGGGTTTTGGGCCCAGCTGGTGGGCCCCACGTTTGGACCATCCTTGGCCTAATTAATGCCACATTAAATGTGTTTTAATGGCTTATTTTCAGCCCATATCAGGTATACTTGTAATTTACTAAATATGCTTGAAACACCTTGTTAGCCTATAATAGATATAAAGGATTATAATATAATTATGTTATTTTATTAAATAAAATTGCTCGTAGTGTTTCTGAAAAAGTAGAAATTTTAGTTAGATAAAATGTAAAATATATTGTATTTTACCTGAAAAATGAAATTATTTAGTTATTGAAAAATAGAAAAGGTAATATGTTTAACCTGAAATAGGAAATTGATTATTTTCAGCCCATATCATTTGCCCCCCAAATTCTAGGAAAATTGATCAGGTTTTCCTTGAAGTTCTACTTGTCTAATTCGAGACTCGGGTCAGGGTTTATCTTTGATATCGTTTTGACGTAAAGCGTGGAGCGACCGACGCGTTTACAACGACGTTAGATTGTGCCAGTAGCATTGAACGGTGCTAAACGACACTAAACGGTGCTAAACAGCCTTAAACGACGTTTAAACGATGTTAAACGACGCTAAACGGCGATAAACGGTGCTAAACGGCACTAAACGACACTAAACGGTGCTAAACAGCCTTAAACGACGTTTAAACGATGTTAAACGACGCTAAACGGCGATAAACGGTGCTAAACGGCACTAAACGACACTAAACGGTGCTAAACAGCCTTAAACGACGTTTAAACGATGTTAAACGACGCTAAACGGCGATAAATGGTGCTAAACGGCACTAAACGACACTAAACGGTGCTAAACAGCCTTAAACGACGTTTAAACGATGTTAAACGACGCTAAACGGCGATAAACGGTGCTAAACGGCACTAAACGACACTAAACGGCGCTAAACGGTGCACCTAAAACCATACGAAAAAATCGAGATTTAGGTCCAGAAACTACCCGAGAATTGCTGAAAAATCAAGATTCAGGACCACGAGCTAACCCGCGATCGGCCGGATCGAGGGCTAGCTCGTGGTCGGCCGAAGGGCCTCGAACCAAGGTGGTCGGCTGACACATGGTCGGCCGAGAGGCCTTGATCCCAGGTGGTCGGCCGGCACCTGGTCGGTTGCGGGCTGGTCGGCTGGGGCTCCTTGGCGTGCCTTGGTCGGCCGGTTCGTGGTCGTTTAGCTCGTGGTCGGCCGAGGCATCCCAAAACGCCGTGGTCGGCTACGAGGTGGTCGGCCATGGCTCCTTCAGGTGTCATGGTCGTCCATTTTCAAGGATCTGGAAGCTCGATCTCGATCCCTAATTTAGTATTTTGGTCACCCGTGACTTTCAAGGATCCAGAAGCTGGATCTCGATCTCAGGGATTCAGAAGCTGGATCTCGATCTCTAATTTAGTATTTTGATCACTCGTGACTTTCAAGGATCCAGAAGCTGGATCTCGATCTCAGGGATTCAGAAGCTGGATCTCGATCTCTAATTTAGTATTTTGGTCACTCGTGACTTTCAAGGATCCAGAAGCTGGATCTCGATCTCAGGTATTCAGAAGCTGGATCTCGAACTCTAATTTAGTATTTTGGTCAGTCGTGACTTTCAAGGATTCAGAAGCTGGATCTCGATCCTAGGGATTCAGAAGCTGGATCTCGATCTCAGGGATTCAGAAGCTGGATCTCGAACTCTAATTTAGTATTTTGGTCACTCGTGACTTTTATCGGTACTACACCTTAATTCAGGATTAGCACTACTAACCTCATGTTTAAGACTAAACTCGTTGTTTATCTTTTTAAGTGCAAACATCCATGCAGTAAATATTCCAGTTATTTCTTTTCCGACAGATATGAACTATAACGATTCTTTCTGTATAACGTGGATAATTTCTGTCCTTTTTTCGTCTATAAACGATAGATGACCTGTAAACACGAACCAAGCTGAGATTCAACCTGATGTACCAGGTCATGTATTTTCTATAAAAGAGGAGAAGTAGCCTTCATTTCCATTCACTTCTTCATTTCTGAGCTCTCAAATTCTTAAGTTCTCTTAGGTTCAAGTTGCAAGATCCAGTTCGAGCTTCAAGATCAGGTTTCAGATCCAAGATCAAGTTTCAGCTTCTGTATCAAGATGTCGGAAGGTGATCAACCAATGGCTCCCCCGGTCTCCATGATGGAAGCTATGTCGAAGAGGAGTAAAATGAGGACCGCCAAAGGTAAATAAAGAATCAAACCTCCTACATATGTTGAACATAGATTCGAATCCTTGCTAGAACTTCTAAATATCATGAGGGATGCATTTCCCAACTGTTCTAACCTAGATTCTTTTAATAGTCCGAGTAAATTGTCGAAACGGGATGTCCAAATGATAAGGGAGTCTTATCACTTTCCAAGTTCCATCCAGGTTCGTCTCCCGAATCCATCAGATAGAACTTGCAACTGGCATCCTGAGAGGATCTGTGTTTACTGGGGTGCCTTAGATGCTGGGTTCAGGTTCCCGGTTGACAATTTTATTATTAGGCTGCTGGCTGAGTATCAGATCCACCCCTGTCAGTTGTATCCCAATGCTTGGAGGTACATTTCTATTTTCTTGATAAGGTGTCGGGAGCTGGGGATTCATCCGACAACCACAATGTTTCGAAGTATCTTCGGGGCCAGCAACTCTTCTGACTCCAAGAAAGGATGGGTGAGCCTCAAGCACCGAGCCAAACTTCCACACATGGTGAATCCCTTCTCCTTTCCAGATTCACAACATTTCTGGGAAAGGGAGTTTGTAGTTCTTGAGTGGAAGGGTGGTGACTGGGGCAACTTCTTTGTGAAGAAATTCAGGTCCGTGGAAGATAGTTCCCACTTCGTGTGTGACCTTACTAATTCAGAATTGTTGGACCGGGATAGGCTTCTTGCTGACGATGGCCGCACACACTATAAAACTTTTTTAAATGAATAGAATCTCATTGGGGCTGGCCTTAGCTTTATTTCCATTGAGGGTAACTTTCTTACTTGAACTTATTATGAACTCTGTTTGTTCTTATACCGATATTTTTCTCTTTGTATTTAAGCTGCCGAGGAGATTGATAATCGTCCCGAGAACCGGCCAACTGTTACCAAGAGGATGCAGAAAAGGGCGGAGGAGAAGCTGAATCCAACTAAGCCTCACATCCCTAATTTCTTGGAGCGTTGTTCTCAAGGTGGTAAACGATCCCGAAACGCTGACGGGGATGTACGGACTCCCTTCATACCTCCTTGGGGCATATGCGAACAAGACTCGGTCTTCGGGAGTCCTCATTTGGCCCTAGACTGGTCCAAGCTTTCAATCACTCCGCCTGACCAAGCGACAATGCATGCAGGTGACAAAATGGATGAGTCTCAGCTCATGGGCGCCCAGGCCTTGTATCAGGTATGAAATTCCTTCTGTTAAGTTTGACATTGTTATTGATTTCAACTCTGCATATTCCTTGTGGCTCACTTATTTCCTTGTTGCAGGCCAACGTTTATTTTCAAACTGTTTCGACCCAAGGCCGGGCCTTTAGGGACGAAAATGTTAGCTTGAGAAATGACTCAATAAGGTTCAGGGAAGAGATTGACGATCTGCACTCCCAAGTTGTTCGTACTGAAGCTAATGCCACATCTACCCGCAAACAGCTTGCTTCTCTAGCCAAAAAGAAGGCCTCTGATGTCGACAAGGTGATCCAGGCCTACCATAGGTCTGAAGATTTTCTTAAGCTCATTGATGATCATGATGATGAGGTGCGCCCCTTCAACATGTCTGTTGGTTGGGATAAGGCTATTAACGCTGTGAGTCATAGGCATCCATCTGTTGTCAACCCGGCTGATTTTCCTTGCCCAAATTGGGGTGCCATCCCGGTTAACCTGGCTTCTGGTTCGGGAACTAAAATTGTTCCTCAGGCATCAGGATCCGGCTCCAGAGGCAGTCATCGTCGTTCTGGGTCCAACTCAAAGGGGGTTGTTCCCGCTGCTAGCCAAGACTCATCTTCTTCTGGCTCCCATGGGAAGAAAATCCCACCTGCAAAGAAAGTTGGAGTAGTTCGCCAACCCATCCCTGGGAAGAGACTAATCCGGAACGAGGGCAGTTCTACTTCTTCTTCTTCCGAGGAAAAGGGAGCCGAAGTTGCTAGAGCTCAACCAATGGTGATAGCAGAGCCCGGTGGTGACTCCAGCGAAGACTCAGAGGAGGAGAGTGAGGAAGAGGAGAGCGGCGGAGAGGAGTCTGGCGAAGAGGATTCTGGGGAGGAGTAGCTGGAGTTAGTTCGTGGCCTTGAATGGCCTTGTTAGCCGTATGTGGCTTTATTTGTCTAGATTTCATTCACGGTCCTTGGGGACCAAACTTTTATCTGTCTTGTTGATGTAACCTAACTGTTGGCCCTTCGGGGTCTTTATTTATGCATTTGTTTCCTCGTTTGTTTGTTTACTTGTTTTCGGTACTTGTCCTTCCTAGGCTCACACTCAACAGGTGCTTGGTACATAAACAAAATCACAGAATCATTGAAGGGAAACAAACTTTGCATTAATAATCAGAAATGGGTTTAACCCTTACATAGCTTATTATTGTCCTACTCGGGGCGTAAAGCCCTGGAATGGTTTCATCGAACCTTATTTCTACTCCTCATAATAAATAGATAGAAAGCTGAATCCATGCAAGGATAGCTTATACATAATAAACTTTGAGGTTCAAGGCATGCCAAGTACGGGGCACCTCAACCCCGTCCAAGGTCTCCAACTTATATGATCCTCGTCCCAACGTCTTCTTGACTCGATACGGCCCTTCCCAATTAGGGGCTAGCTTTCCCTTCTGGCCAACTCCAGAAGCCTCGATCTTCCTTAGAACCAGGTCGCCTTGTCGAAAGAACCTTTCCTTAACCCTATGGTTGTAATAAAAGGATGCTTTCCTTTGATGTTCCACATTTCTAGCGTTTGCCTCATCCCTGACTTCGTCAATCAGGTCTAGGGCGAGTCTCATGCCCTCTTCGTTAGTTTCTGGTTCAAAGGCCTCAACTCGAGGTGACGCTTGCATGATCTCCAAAGGCACAACTGCCTCAGCTCCGTAAGCCAGCAGGAACGGGGTTGCTCCAGTGGTCACTTTACAAGTGGTACGGTATGCCCATAGTATGGGCAGCAACTCATCTACCCAAGTGTTTCTAGAGCGTTCAACCCTCTTCTTCAGTCCATCAAGGATAATTCGATTAGCTACCTCAGCTTGCCCGTTGGCTTGTGGATGAGCCACAGAGGTAAAACGAAGCTCAATTGCATTCTCCTCACAATACTTCTTGAACTCTTCATTATTGAACTGTGTCCCATTGTCTGTTACCAAAATTCGTGGGATTCTATACCTGCAAATTATATTCTCCCAAAAGAACTGGGCAACTTGTTTGGTGGTTATCTTGGCTAGAGGTTTAGCCTCAATCCACTTAGTAAAGTAATCAATGGCCACTATCAGAAACTTCCTTTGTGCTGAAGCTACGGGGAAGGGACCAAGTATATCCATTTCCCACATCGCGAATGGAATAGGGGAGTTAACCGATGTTAACATTTCAGGCGGCTGCCTTACTATCGGAGCATGCTTCTGACATCGATCGCACCGCTTGACATAGCTCTGTGCATCGGCCAGCATTTCTGGCCAGTAGAATCCCAAACGAGTTATTTTGTGAGCCAGGGCTCTGCCCCCCAAGTGCTGCCCGCAAATACCTTCATGAACTTCTTCCAAAGCTTCCCTTGCCTCTTGGGGCCTCAAACATTTCAAGTACGGGATAACGAAAGACCTTTTGTAAAGAACGCCCTCGATCAAGGCATATCTCAATGCTCTCACTGACAGCTTTCGTGCCTCCGAGGCATTGTCGGGGAGCCATCCGGTTTCTAGGTGAGCTTTGATAGGATCTATCCAACAGCTTCCCACATCAATTGGTGCCACTAATTTCGAGTTGATAGTCGGGGCCTTCAAGACCTGGAAGTAAACACTCCCTGCATAGTTTTCTATTTCGGAAGAAGCGAACTTAGATAGGGCATCGGCCTTAACGTTCTCTTCTCTCGGAATGTGTTCTACATAACACTCATCAAACTGAGTCATGACAGCTTTCACAACTCGCAGATACTTTGCCATAGTTTCATCCTTGGCCTCAAATTCACCATTTACTTGAGAGACTACTAATCTTGAATCTCCACAAACTTTGAGATTCTTGACTCTCATGATTCTGGCCAAGCCTAAACCAGCTATCAAGGCCTCATACTCAGCTTCATTGTTGGTTGTCTGGAAATCCAACTTCAAAGCATATTCAACTGTGAACCCATCGGGGCTTTGCAATACTAAGCCTGCGCCACTAGATTTTGTTTTTGATGCTTCATCAAAATAGAGCACCCAATATTCCTTCTGATCAGGTTCAAGTTCTTCATCTTTATCTTGCTTCTCAGGGGTTGTTATTATCTCTTGCCCCCCGACTTCTTGGTTGCTAATGGTGCATTCAACCACGAAGTCAGCCAATGCCTGAGCCTTAATGGTTGTTCGAGGCTTATACGTGATGTCAAATTCTCCAAGTTCAATCGCTCACTTGATTAGCCTTCCACTAGCCTTCGGGCTATGCAATATGTTTCTCAGCTGTTGGTCCGTCAAGACTTCAATCTTATGTGCCTGGAAGTACGGACGTAACTTCCTCGACGCTGTTATCAAAGCCAAGGCGAACTTCTCAATGGGAGAGTAATTCAGCTCAGCCCCATGCAACACCTTGCTCACATAATAGATAGGTTTCTGGACCTTCTTCTCTTCTCGAATGAGAACGGCGCTCAACGCTTGCTCAGATACCGCCAGGTATAGATAAAGAGTCTCCCCGGGACTAGGTTTAGCCAGCAACGGGGCTTCAACCATGTACTTCTTCAGTTGTTCAAAGGCCTCTTGGCTCTCAGAAGTCCACTCAAAATTCTTCACCTTCTTCAATGCTTGAAAGAAAGGCAAGCATTTGTCACCAGACTTGGAGATGAATCTTCCTAAAGCCGCTACCCGGCCTGTCAACTTCTGCACCTCTCTTATAGAGCGTGGTGGCTCCATGTCTAAGATCGCCTTGATCTTGTCAGGGTTGGCCTCTATGCCTCTCTTTGAAACCATCAGGCCCAAAAATTTGCCTGATCCCACGCCAAAGGCACACTTGGCTGGATTCAACATCATTTTGTGGTGCCTCAGCACTTCGAATGCCTCTCTGAGGTGCTTAATGTGGTCTGCCTTGAACAGGCTCTTGACTAACATGTCATCAACATAGACCTCCATGGTTTTTCCAATCAGATGGGCGAATATCTTATTCACCAGCCGTTGGTAAGTAGCTCCTGCATTTTTTAGACCGAAAGCCATAACAAGATAGCAGAAAACACCAAAGTCAGTTATGAAAGATACCTTAGGGACGTCATCCTTGTGCATCTTAATCTGATTGTAGCCGCTGAACCCATCCATGAAGCTCAGCATCTCATGTCCAGCTGTGGCATCTATTAACATGTCTATCCTTGGTAAAGGGAAGCAATCCTTAGGGCATGCATCATTTAAGCCGGTGAAGTCTATACACATCCTCCACTTACCGTTGGCTTTCTTGACCATCACAGGGTTAGCCAACCATTCTGGAAACTGAATCTCTTCAACAAACCCAGCTTCTAAGAGCTTTTTCACATCTTGCTTTATGGCCTCTTGCCTTTCAGGTGCAAAGTTCCTCTTCTTCTGCTGTATTATCTTCCGATTAGGATCGACATTCAATCTGTGAGTTATGAGTTGGGGATCAATCCCTGGCATATCAGCTGCTGTCCAGGCAAACACATCGCTATTTTCTTGCAAGAATGCAATCAATTTGCCCTTCAGGGGTTCCTTCAGAGAAGCTCCTATATAAGTCACCTTCTCAGGGTCGCCTAGCTCCAGAGGAATAGGTATTAAGTCCTCCGCTGGCTTTCCTCTGTGTTCATCATCACCACGGACATCCATGTCTTCGATCGGAAGTACCTGCCCCCCGATTCCATCAGCCCTTAACGCAGATACATAACAACTTCTTGCCATTTTCTGATCACCCTTTTGTTCTCCAACACCATTCCTGGTTGGAAACTTAATCTTCATGTGATATGTGGAGGCCACAGCCTTGAATGCATGAAGTCCAGTCCTTCCTAGGATCGCGTTATAAGTCGAGGATGCCTTGATCACAAGGAAATTCAGCATCTGAGTAGCTTCTCTAGGTTCCTGTCCAATCGTCATGGGTAACTGAATAGTCCCTTCAACCTTGGACTCAACTCCATTAAATCCGTAGATCGGCATGTTGGTGGGGGGCAACTGAGAATCGGTGTACCCCATTTTCACAAACGCATCGTGAAATAAGATATCAACAGAAGCTCCATTGTCTATCAAGACTCGTTTCACCTCCGAGTTTCCAATCACAGGAGTTATGACCAACGGGTCGTCATGGGGGAACTTTACCCCTTCGAGATCTGAATCATCAAACCCAATAACTATTTCAGTCCTGGCACGTTTTGGGGCTTCTCCCACGATGTGCATTACTTCTCTGGCATACGCTTTTCGAGAGTTTCGAGTCGTCCCGGCCGCTGTCGGGCCTCCCCAAATCATATTAATAACTGGCCCTCGGGGCTGTGGGTTACGATCACGATCACGATCGTTATCTCTTCTGTCATTGTCTCTCCTGTCATAGTCCCTTCTTTGGGCTCCACGATCATCATTCTTCGTGAACCTGCTTAGCTTTCCTTTTCGGATCAAGAACTCAATCTCATCTTTCAACTGTCTACAATCATCTGTATCATGACCCACATCACGGTGGTATCTACAGTATTGATCCTTGTTTCTTTTCGTGGGATCACCCCTAAGTGGCTTCGGCCATCGGAAGTCTTTATCCCTCTCAATATCTAGCAAGATCTGACTCCTAGGAGCATTCAGCCTTGCATAATCAGAAAACCTCGGTCCCAAACCCTTCTTTGGTGGTGACTTGGAATCCTTGCTAGTCCGGGGATACTTGTCCCTAGCATCTTACTCTTGCTCTTGCTTTCGTTTCTTCGAATCATTAGATCCCTTGCCATTGCCTCCTGTGGTTTCTTTCTTCATGCTGTCCTCGGCCTTGATATATTTGTCGGCCCTCCGTTGGAGCTCGGCCATATTTTCAGGAGGATGTTTTGCCAAAGACCTTTTAAAGAAGAGATCAGTGGTTCCGTGTTCCAGGGCTACCATGGCCACCTTATTTTCCAGATCAGTGATATTCAGCGTCTCCTTGGTGAACCGATTGAGGTAATCTCTCAGATTCTCGTTCTTCCCCTGCACCACATACATAAGGGATGCAGAACTTTTTTCATGAACTCTCCCACTAATGAACTGGCTGACAAAGGGGGCACTCAGCTCTTTGAACGAGCCAATTGAGTTTGCAGGTAAGCGGCTATACCACCTTTGAGCCATGCCAGACAGGGTTTGAGGGAACGCCCTACACTTTAAGGCGTCGCTCGCAGGCTGCAACAGCAGTGCATTTGAGAATGTCCTAACATGGTTTGCGGGATCGCCCGTTCCATCATAGGCTTTAATTGTCGGCATCTTGAACTTCCTTGAGATGCGAGCATTCATTACCTCTTCAGTGAACGGAGGTGTAGGATCATCAGGATCCCCAAGGGGCATCAGATCCCTAGGGTTACTTTTGGGGGTCTCAACCCTTGTCGATTTTTCAATCGGGGCTTCGGCCCTTCGTTGTCTCCTTGAGGGCCTCTCCAGATTTATAATGGGAATCCTCCCTGTAACTGGAGGAGGTTGAATCAGACTTCGCCTGGCTTGCTCTCTAGCAATATCATCCTTCAGCCTTTGGATCTCTGCCTCATGAGCCTTAATCCTTTCCTCAGCCGTTTGTGGAGGTCCATCATGGATTCTTTGGGACCTCCTTCGAGGTTCTTTACTAGCACGTCGCCTCCTCGGGGCTTCATCACGATCATCATTGTCATCCTCAGACGTTGAATCATCAGTATATGGACCAGAGTAATCATCGTACTCCTGATCTCGGATCTGTAAGGCATGACCGCTCGGTCCAGGTTCCATGTGTTGAGGGGGATAATTAGGCAGTCCATACATCGGGTTGGTATTCAAATGGAGATCCGTGGTGTGGATCTGTACCCCCGGAGGTAGCGTACGACCAGCGTTATCAAGAGGAGAAACCACCATCTGAAGAGGGTTAGTTTCTTGGCTTTGAGGAATAGCCACAGGTAAAGTTCCCTCAACATGGGGAATCGTCTCTGAGGGTTGAGAGGTTAGAAGTTGAATGACCGTCCTTGTTGGTGGGGGTAATTGTCCTTCTTCAACGGTGATGAGCGGATCAGAGATAGCAGGTGGAGCAGAGCTAAGGGGTATGGCCTCAGTCGATGTTGTTCTTCGTGTTTGAACCATGGTTGATGTTTTCGTCCCACAGACGGCGCCAAATGTTGTAAAATAAAAACTAGTTTACGATTTATAATTAATGCTAGGGTGGTTGAGCTTCGAGCTTTAATGGCTGTTCTTGTGTTCGTGGCTGAATCTGCCTTAACAAGATGCCTACGTACTTTGATGAATATCAAAGATCAAGCCAAAAACGTAGTTCTGAGATGAGGGGTCTGGCCCTTTAAATAGGCTGCAGGAGCCTTAGAATTATGGTAGGAGTCAGAGACTTGGTAGAAAAGTCTTTGAGGAAGGTTCTAGATCTATTCCTTGTAGGAATCAGTTTCCATATTGAATTGGATGCCTTGGTGGATAAGTCTGGTGGAAATAATATCCTTATCCAACTCTTATTGCTGAGCTGTTTATTTCCCTCAATATTAATTACGAAATTAATATTATAATTGGGGTTTTGGGCCCAGCTGGTGGGCCCCACGTTTGGACCATCCTTGGCCTAATTAATGCCACATTAAATGTGTTTTTAAGGGCTTATTTTCAGCCCATATCAGGTATACTTGTAATTTACTAAATATGCTTGAAACACCTTGTTAGCCTATAATAGATATAAAGGATTATAATATAATTATGTTATTTTATTAAATAAAATTGCTCGTAGTGTTTCTGAAAAAGTAGAAATTTTAGTTAGATAAAATGTAAAATATATTGTATTTTACCTGAAAAATGAAATTATTTAGTTATTGAAAAATAGAAAAGGTAATATGTTTAACCTGAAATAGGAAATTGATTAATGAAGGAGAAATTTTAGTTAGATAAAATATAAAAGATATTGTATTTTACTTAAAAAAGGAAATTGCTTAGTTATTGAAAAATTAAAAAATAATATGTTTAACCTGAAAAAGGAAATTGATTAGTTAGTAAGATGGATTTTATCTGTAATTGAGTAAGGATAAATAAGTAAAATCAACGGATACCGTATCGACCGACCGACCGACCAACCAAACTTTTAATGTTTCGGATACCGTACCGACCGACCGACCGACCAACCAAACTTTTAATGTTTCGGAATTTATATAATAGTATAGATTTACTAACGTTCTACCCGTGCTACGCATCGACCGATAATTTATATTAATTAATTAATATAAATATATTATTTTAATTATTATTTAGAAAAAAATATAATTTTATTGGAATGTTAATTAATTTAAGTATAATAATTATTTATCGGTGAATTCATACAAATTGAATTAATATTATGAACCAATGATCAAAACAAATACAATCCCGTTGAAAAGTTCAAAACCCCTTTTTGTTGTTGTTTTTTTTTAATTTAGCTTTCAGTATATTTCTCTCTTTGTTAGAGAATATTTCTAAGTACCATGTTAACAAATTTTTCACCCATATTCTGAGAATTCGGTAAATTTATTTAATATCGAATCCTTAAAATATTTTTTATATTAATACATTGAAAATATTTGTATGATTGTGGTTAATTTTTTCGATTACATATTAAAAATATATAGACACTCAATTCTCACGACTCCAATAAATCATTAGACTATCTATCAAAAAAGGTTGCAGCGATATGGGAAAGGAAATCTACTGTGCAAGATACATGAAACGAACGTAGTTATAACAATAGAAACTTTCATCTAATCTAGTTTGTTATGTGATCGTTCAATATCTTTTTTATAAATTATATGTCCTTTTATTAATGAATTGATTTACTATTAAAAAATAAATATTATCAACTAACCAAACAAATTTAATATATCGCGCTCTTGGAGTAACGTATGATTGTAAGAGTTTATGGTAATTGATCTTAGCTTATTTGTAAAGACAACTAAAATTGTGCATTATCAGTTTGGAAGTTTGTATGTTGGATTTTTTAATTTAAATTTGTACATGATTGATTGATTTAAAGTTTAGAAGTAAATTTGGATTGCCTCTAAAATAATTTTAATTTCTTGATTGGTAATTTATTTACCAACCAATAATAATACTCTTCTGGCGTATATTTAATAATTAAAGTAATTAAAATGTATGTAGTATTCGTTTATATGAATTTACTAATTTTTTATTAAAAAATTATGAATAAATATATTTTTGAGTCTTTAAAAAAATCCAGTCTTTAAAAATATTGATTTTATCAAAGCTATTTAAAATTTGATTCAAATCCGATTTTGTAGTGTTGGCTTATATGCATTTGTTAATTAATTTTATTAACAAATTATGAATAAATATATTTTTGAACTTTTAAAAAAATCAAATTTTTGAAGGTATGGATTTTATTCAAGTTATTTAAAATTTGATTTCAAATCCGATTTTTTCAGTATGGTTGTTCTAATTAATGAAATAAACTAATAATAATATAATCACAAATAACTTACTGATTACCTTTTCCAGCTATAAGGTATATATTTTCTAACTAAAATATCTCATTTTTTCCTAAATAATAACTAACCAATTACCTTTTTCTAGCTTTTTTAACTAAAATATCTTTTTCCAAAAATATGGTCGTTCTAATTAATCCAATCTTATAGTGTTGGCTTATATGCATTTATTAATTAATTTTATTAACAAATTATTAATAAATATTTTTTTTGAACTTTTAAGAAAATCAAAATTTTGAAGGTATGGATTTTATCCAAATTATTTAAAATCTGATTTCAAATCCGATTTTTTCAGATTTCTAGTTGAGTTAAATTATAATTTCTTAAAATCGATTACAATTATTATGAAAATCAATTATAATGTATGATAATATGATTGTGATTGATTTTATATTAAAAGAATGGTTGATTAATGAATGATTAATTATGAAATTTATTGATTTCAAATTAAAATTTTGATTTTAAAAATATATATTTATGGATATGTTTAATAAAACCATTATTGTATTTAAATTAGAAGTGTTAACTAACCATGATTAAAGAGGTAGGTTGATATTGTAAATAAGGAAAACTTATAATATAACATGATTGGTCTAAAATTTAGGAATTAGCTCTGATTGGTTCTAAAATAATTCCTAATTTCTGATTGGCTAACTGTACATTGGTAGACTCGGATATTATAATAAAGGATTACAAATTTAAGAGGGGTGTGTACACTAAAATCATGATAAATTAATAATCAGTATATTAATAATTCATAATAAATTAAATTATTTTAGGATATTTTTATATATATTCCAAATCCAAAATTTCTTCTGCAAAAATACATTTTAAAAAAAAAATATTTTACAAAAAAAATAACTTTTATAAAATATTTGAAAGAATACGATCTGCAACCAAATCAACCAAACGCAACTATTTGCAACCACGTGTGCAATTGCATACAACCTATTGCACAGTAGGGCTGTCAAAAAAAATCGAAAAATCCGATTGATAAGTGGATTTTATATCCACTTAGAATGCCTCAGTTCAGCTTAAATTGATTGTTTTGGACTCAAGTTGTTGTAGTTTTGATGTGTTTTGCTTAGTTGTGCAGATTTACGAGAATGTTGATTAAAGTTGATGCTTCTATCGTTTTTGGAGAATTAATTGATTAAAATTCGGATTTTCCGGGAAGGCTGCGCAGTCTACACTGTTTTGGCCATATCTGGAGTTTTAGAAGTCCGTTTGAGGCCCGTAAGCAGTCCACGCGAAGCTTGAGAGATTTTCTACAACATGGGATAGGAAGTAGGTGCAAGGAACTTGCTGATTAAATTCGCGCACGTGATCTTTTAAAAGAAGGCTATGAATTTACTGTTTTGCCCTTTTTCTAATTCTAATTGTATTCTGGGCAGTTTTGGTACCTTCTTTAAATTCTAATTGTAATAGAAGGTAATTGCTTGTTGGGCAAGATTAGGAGTATCTATATAAACACATCTAGGGATGGGAAAAACGGGGTTCATTGTTAGAGAGATACAATTTGTACGCAGTTTTTAGGATTTTTTCTGGAGAACCATTATTTTCTTTGAAGATTGAAGTTAAAAGGTTTCTTTTCTATATTCTTCTAATTATGATTTCTTCTATTAATTCTTGTTTTGTTAATTTAATCATGTGTAACTAATTCTCTAATCTGAGAATTGGGTAGTATTCCTTGGTATTCATGTATGATTAATTATCTGTGATTTTCTTGCTTTGCTGATCTGTTATTGAGGGCTTAATACAATTAGGGGAGTCATGAACCTTTAATTGGATTTTAGGGATTGCAATAACTTGGAAGAGGAGTTGCGATTTTAGTACAAGATTTAACAGACATAATTCGAATATTTGATTGGAAGATTAATAGGAGAGTTGTGAGACTTATAATTCTTGGTGCATAATAGTTTATGATTGTACTTTGATTGTATCACGGAAATGACAATTAAGGTGTAGTTGTAGACACTATATTGTATCTTGGAAGAGAACATTATAACCTTAGAAGAATTGTTTTCAGCAGAGTAAAAACGTAGATGTCACATAGATATTGAATGTGCATTGAAACCAAGTGAAGAACCCCAGTTCTTGGATTGTTTTCCTCATATATTTTATTCTCAATTGATAATTAGTTTAATTTAGTTTATAAACAAACCAAACATTCTTCTACACTTCTAAATTGTGAGAGATAAGATACTTGAACTTGATATTACATTCAGTCCTTCCCTGCGAACGAACAACAAAAATACTATTAACAAATTGGCGCCGCTGCCGGGGAAGGCAGTGATGTGTGTTTGAGTTAATTGTTTCTTGTAGTTTGGATTTTATCTTTGTATATATTTTTCTTTTCTTTCTTTTTGTATTTCTTTCCTTGGTGTGTCTACAGGTTCTTTGAGGTAGACAACTTAAACAGGTTTTGAGGAGAGAGACTAGATGGAGTACAACTTTGGTTGGAACAATGCTCAGAATTTCTACAACAGTCAGGAACAATATCAAGACTTCAATCCTTACCCACAATTCAATTCCTATGAGGATCGTAATGTATATCAGGTGAATTCGTTCTATTCTGAGAACTCATTTTATGCTCCATATGCCCCTAGCAATGATTATTCATATTCGTTTGAAAATCAATATCATGATGATGTTTATCCATATATGTGTAATGATGTTGATACGAGTTTAACTAAGTCTAATCCTTCATTACTTGCTGATTGGGAGATTGCGCTCAATAAAATGATTCAAGGAACTCAGTCTAATCTTCCCTTACTTTCTTTGGGAGTTTTTGATGAACCAACTTTAGAGATTGCTAGTGACAATGATATTCCATGTGATTCAATAGCTTGGTAGGAGGAGAATGCTAAACTAAATAATTTTATTTGGGAAGTTCGAGCAGTGTGGCATGACGGTTGTTATCGAATTCCTCCTTGTGTCAATTTTCCTCTATGCCATGATTCTTGTTTAGCAATTGATGATAATGTTGTGTCTGATGAGTCTACTGGTGTAGTTGATAATTGTCCCATGCACATTAATGATAATTTGGATGCAATTGAAATTCTACCAGTTCTAGAAAATTTTGAGCTTAATACATTGGTAGATGAGATTAAAATTGATGAGTGTCCAATTATAAAAGAGAAGGAAGTTAAGATTGAGGAAGTTGAAATCTTGCTGTAGAGTATAAGGATCCGATTTGGGAGGAGTATATGAGTCGTACTTATAATGATTATTCTGACGACTTTTCTAGCTATTTTGATGTTTCCAAGTCTCTTGAGCATGATAGGTTCTTGAAAGTTTTCGTACCTTTCAATGAATCTAAGGTTTATTTGCACAATATGCTTATATTAGAAATTCGTAGATATGTGCATCTGTTTGCTTTTTATCCTCATTGAAGTTTCCAGGTATAATCGGCGTCAAGCTATTGACGTTAAAGGAGCGCTTCGTGGGAGGCAATCCACGCATTAGTGTAAAAAAAAAAATTTGAGTGTTGAAAAAAAAAAGAGTGTTGAGAAAAAAAAAACTGTGCAAAAAAAAAATCGATCAGTGGCGCAGGCTGCGCCTGCGTGACGCAGGTTGCGCCTGCGTTACTGCTTGTCGCGCAGGCTGCGCCTACGTGACGCAGGTTGCACCTGCGTGACAACCTTTGTCTGCCAGATTTTTTCAGCTGTAATATAAAAAAAAAAAAATTCCCAATTCCTTTTCTACTCTTTTTCTCTCATCTCTACACCCAATTCTAATTCCATAATAATTCCAAAACCTCCCATCTCCTCCTCAAATCTCTAAACCTATATCAATTCAAATTCTTTTTCTCTAAATTATTAAATCCTTTTTCTATCTTACCTCAAATTCTTACCCACTTAAAATTTCTCCTATACACATTCAAATTTATATTCATCCAATCCCTCCATTATATATACCCACCTATACATACAAATCCAATTCCTCTTCTATTTATTTAAAATTTCAATTCTAAAGAGGAATTAATTGCAAGTTCACCTCTTTGATTCGTAATTGGTTTATTTTTTTTCTCTAATATTATTTTTATTACGAATTTGTGTTCTTGTAATTGGGGTTTTGTAGTATTCTTATTATTTGGGAAGTGGCCAGTCTATGGAGCTTGTACGGATTATCCTCCACCAGATTCATCCGAGGAGGGTTATGATTCAGCTGGTTAGGTATGTTTTCTACTTTCCCTTGTATTTACTTCCATTCAATGCGGACATTGAATATTTTAAGTTTGGGGGTGGTTTGAGGGATTAGTAGTTGTTGTTGTATTATGTGTTCATGTAGGATTTCATGTTTTGCATATTAGTAGTAGTAATTCATGCATATATGTTCGTGTTATCTACGTTTGTTTCATATAGGACATTCTATTTTTTGTTTCGTATACCATTTGAGTTCATTCTAGTTGCATTTTCATGACATGTATATTTCATGATCCTTTAGAACGAGCTAATTCTGATTGGTAGGTAGGTGTCTAATTGAGTGTGGTAATGATGAATAGAGGGTTGACTTATAGTTTCTATGAAATTGACTTATGTGTTTCGGAAACAAAACTAATTACACAGTCTCATCGTTTGCTTTTGGGCTAGGTTGAGGTCATGCTTGTTTGGATGTTTTGAGATTTAATCACTTGATTATATTTAGAATTTTCGTTATTCCCTTGATGGCGTATGAGCATTAAAGTCTAAGTTTGGGGGAAACCAGGGATTTCATGCTAAATTGTAAATAATTGTCAGTAATTGTTAGAAACAAATGGCTAGTAGCCGGCTCATATTTATATGAGTAGTCTAGGGTTGGAATTGAGAATTCTCATTTCAGATTGCATAGAAAAGAAAAAAAAAAAACAAAAAAAAAAAGAAAAAAAAAAAAGTTTCAATTGTTATATGTAAAATTAACCAGGGTGAGCTCTTTAATACTTGAGTAATTAAGTCTGAGGGGACTTAGTCCTAGTGACCTAAGGCTTTTATAGTCTGGGATCCACTGACCTAACACTCGCTACATGGGTATTATTGTATAAGCCTTTCGGGGTCTCATCCATTGCACGGTTAAATAAGCATGATTGTATATATGTGTTGTAGTAGTTAGTAATAAAGCATGAATTTCTGTCTACCTTGGATAAGGATGGAGGTGTTCCTAGGTTATGAAGTGTTTACAGTCTATTCTATTTATAAACCTGTGATTGTCTTGGCGAAGAACATGTATGATTTTTGACCTAGTTTTGGGAGTATTTCTGATGAGCATTGCACACACGCACGTTTCTGTTCATGTAATGTTAGTATACGGGAACTTGGTCGAGCTCTATTTGGATTTAGTTGCATTCTTTGAGATATTTGCTTGTTAGTTGGTTTTGGTTAGTTTGAATGGGATCTTTGCATTTTTCATATTAGTTGCATTCATGCATTGCATTGCATTGGATTTTGTGGGTACATTCGCTATAGGCCCTCACGAGACCTTACTCGTCCACTGGGGCTGCCTAGGGGTTTAAAGGGCTTGTTGCATATGCCAAATGCAACCGTGATCACCTACGGAAGTGGTACTAGTTAGTTAGTTGTAATTGTTTATGCTTGAGGACAAGTATCAGTTTAAGTTTGGGGGTTTGATAAGTGGATTTTATATCCACTTGGAATGCCTCAGTTCAGCTTAAATTGATTGTTTTGGACTCAAGTTGTTTTAGTTTTGATGTGTTTTGCTTAGTTGTGCAGATTTACGAGAATGTTGATTAAAGTTGATGCTTCTATCGTTTTTGGAGAATTAATTGATTAAAATTCGGATTTTCCGGGAAGGCTGCGCAGTCTACACTGTTTTGGCCATATCTGGAGTTCTAGAAGTCCGTTTGAGGCTCGTAAGCAGTCCACGCGAAGCTTGAGAGATTTTCTACAAAATGGGATAGGAAGTAGGTGCAAGGAACGTGCTGATTAAATTCGCGCACGTGATCTTTTAAAAGAAGGCTATGAATTTACTGTTTTGCCCTTTTTCTAATTCTAATTGTATTCTGGGCAGTTTTGGTACCTTCTTTAAATTCTAATTGTAATAGAAGGTAATTGCTTGTTGGGAAAGATTAAGAGTATCTATATAAACACATCTAGGGATGGGAAAAACGGGGTTCATTGTTAGAGAGATACAATTTGTACGCAGCTTTTAGGATTTTTTCTGGAGAACCATTATTTTCTTTGAAGATTGAAGTTAAAAAGTTTCTTTTCTATATTCTTCTAATTATGATTTCTTCTATTAATTCTTGTTTTGTTAATTTAATCATGTGTAACTAATTCTCTAATCTGAGAATTGGGTAGTATTCCTTGGTATTCATGTATGATTAATTATCTGTGATTTTCTTGCTTTGCTGATCTGTTATTGAGGGCTTAATACAATTAGGGGAGTCATGAACCTTTAATTGGATTTTAGGGATTGCAATAACTTGGAAGAGGAGTTGCGATTTTAGTACAAGATTTAACAGACATAATTCGAATATTTGATTGGAAGATTAGTAGGAGAGTTGTGAGACTTATAATTCTTGGTGCATAATAGTTTATGATTGTACTTTGATTGTATCACGGAAATGACAATTAAGGTGTAGTTGTAGACACTATATTGTATCTTGGAAGAGAACATTATAACCTTAGAAGAATTGTTTTCAGCAGAGTAAGAACGTAGATGTCACATAGATATTGAATGTGCATTGAAACCAAGTGAAGAACCCCAGTTCTTGGATTGTTTTCCTCATATATTTTATTCTCAATTGATAATTAGTTTAATTTAGTTTATAAACAAACCAAACATTCTTCTACACTTCTAAATTGTGAGAGATAAGATACTTGAACTTGATATTACATTCAGTCCTTCCCTGCGAACGAACAACTAAAATACTATTAACACCGATATCCGTTCGAAATATCTGTATTCATATCCGGAAAAAAGCGGATATTATCCGTATTTGATTTAAAGCGGATATTATCCGTATCCGGATCCGAATCTTTCAATATCCGACAGATATTATCCGTATTCGTATCCGAAAATATCCGAATCCTAAATTAAGTATATATGATATATAAATATACAGTTATACATTTTATTTTGTTTTAAATATACTAGCATATAACCCCTTGCAATACACGATTCGTTTTTAATATTTACAACTACATAGGTCATATTATCAAACAATTTTTTAATTTATATTTATTAAGATATATTTATTTTCATTTTGATTTTTATTAGATAAATTTTAATCTTTTATTGAAGAAAAATAAAGAACTCTTAAATTTGAAAAATTTAGAGAAAAAATAAACAAATTTAATCTATCTATTTTAAGATCCAACGATCCATACTCATTTGGTCGACAACCATCGTAGTAAAAAAAAAACTTAATAACACCCATTTACGCTTGTTATATACAAGGATGTAATGAATCTTTTTTTTTAAAAAAAAAATATTTTTTTTGGGATATATATAATTGCAAATTGCAAAGTTCCATATATTTTATATTTAAAATATTATAACATAATTTTTATATAGAACAAAAGATTCCTAGTTAAATTTAATTCTTAATTTAGCTTTAAAAAACATAACATTTTAATTTTCACCATTTATTTCATTCTCAATTTTTTTAAAGATTGTTTTAGTCTTTTAGATTTAAATTTATTATTGAAATAATATATGATGATTAAAATCATTAATTACATCAAAAATAAAAATTGTAAAACTATTAATTTAGCAAAAAAGAAAAAAACTATTAGAATTTAGTCTATTACTAGTACTACACAGTTTGTAAAAGTAAAACCATTCGCCCATTTGTAAAATCCCTAATTCAATAGTCCCTGCAACTCTGCACGGCTGCACCCACGCCGTCCCTCGGCCCTCTCCCGCGCTGCTAAAAAGGTTCTTGACTTCTTCGATTATTCGATTACTAAAAAGGTTTGATCTCAACCCTAATCATAATTTCCTATTTCCCTTATTCGATTAGTTAACTAATGGTAGATATGGTATGTATTTAAGTATTTAATTTTTAACTATCTATACGATTGTTTGAAGATTCTTCAATACTAATGGCTTTGATTATTATTTTGCAGATCTAGAGTTGGGTTCTTTTAATTCATAAAGAGTTTTCTATCGATGAAACAAGGTATACAGTAGTACTGTTCCCTCTTTTGAATTCAAAATTAATGGTTTTTTTAATATTGTCCTATGTTGTTAATTTAATACTTTTATGTGTTTGTATAAAATTGCAGTTAATTCTTCAAGTTCAACTCCTTGTGCATCATCAAGTTCAGTTGGTATGATATCAACAAAATGTCCAGAAAATATTTCTAAGAGCACGGATATTGAATGCGTAATACTTCTACAAGAAGATGATTTGGCTACTAAAAGTACTAAGGAAAAAGAGCAACCGGCCAAAAGACATAGGTCCTTGAAATCTGAAGTTTGGAAGGAATTTGATCATATTGAAAGCGAAGTAAAAGGTATTAAGAAAATTGATGCTATTTGTAAGTATTGTGGGGGTAATTTTAATGGGGCAAGTGATCAAGGAACTACTCATTTAGAAAATCACTTGAAATCGTGTCGAATGAAAGTAATAAAAGTTCCTCTGTCCTAAATGCTTTTGGGAAAACAAGTTAACAGTGAGGATTCTCGACCGAAATTAGGGGTTCATAAGTTTGAACCAGCTGTTGAGAGAGATTTATTTGCTAAAATTGTTGCTAAACATCATTTGCCTTTTCTAATGGCAGAATATGAATACTTTCATCTTATGTGAGGCCCTCTTATAAATGTCGGTCCAGAAATACAGTAAAATCTGACTTGGTAGGTGTATATACGGCTGAGAAGGAGTGAATTTATAAGAAAATTAAAAATCTGACTTCTAGGGTTAGTCTCACCACTGATGGGTGGAAGCCAAAACATCAACAAATGTCTTATTTTTGTGTCACTTGTCACTATATTGATGATGATTGGTATTGCACAAGCGGGTTATATCTTTTCGTATTGTCCCTTACCCCCATTTTGGTGGTAATTTAAGTTCGTAGTTAAAAGAGAGAATTTTAGAGTGGAATATTGATACCAAGTTATCTTCAATTGTTGTTGATAATGCCTCTAACAATTCGGGGATGCTTTTAGGTACTAAAAATTGGTTAAATGGGAAAAGAGCACTTGTTCACAATGGTGACATGTTTCACATGCGTTGTGTGCCACATATTCTTAATTTGATCGTTAAGAGTTGGTTAGAGATGTTAGATCATTTTATTGAAAAAATTCAAAAAACATCAAGATATATTGATCTTCTCCACAAAGGGATGAGAAGTTTACCCTTGCCTTGTCTCAAACCAAACTTAATACTAACAGACGAATCCCTTTAGATGTTGACACTCGTTGGAACTCGACCTATGAAATGATTGTGGCATCACTTGAACTCCAACCAGCCATTGATCGTCTAAAAGAATTAGATCCCGATTTTAAGTGTTCGCCTTCAGAAATAGAGTGGGAAAATGGAAAGAAAGCGTGTGATTGTTTGAAGATTTTTTCTGATATAACCAAAAAGCATTCTGGGGTGAAATATCCAACTGCAAATTTGTATTTTATTGATGTGATTCAAATTCGTAGAAGCATTAAGATGTGGGCTGAATCTAGTGATGATTGGATTGGTGCAATGGGTGACAAAATGCAACTTAAATTTGATAAGTATTAGGATGAATGCAACAAGTTATTAACTACTGCCGTTATTCTTGATCCTAGATATAAAATGGCCATTGTCACTTATGCTTATGATGGTATGTAAGGTCATCATGCTGACATTTATGTAGATGAGATACGTGAGTTCTTGGTTCAAATTTTTGATGAATATTCTGAAAAATTTGGAAATAAAAGAGGGTTTGCAGAAAATTCTGGTAGTGCAAGTTTCCATAGTGCAAGTTCAGTTGGTGGAGAATGGTTGGGAGGTTTTCAAGACTTCGTTGCAACTAGTAACTTAAGGAAAAACACAACAAAAATTGAGCTTGAGGAATATTTAAACGAAGGACTATTTCCAATGGATAGTGAAGTGGAGTTTGACATTCTTCATTGGTGGAAGCTTAATGGTCCCAAATTTCCTATACTTGCACGGATGACTCAAGATATATTGGCTATACCAACTTCTTTTGTTGCATCCGAGAGTTCTTTTAGTAAATGTCGTAGAATTATCACCGATACTCGTTCCTCTCTAAATGATGACTCGGTTGAAACTTTAATGTGTGTCAAAGATTGGCTCCCGGATGTTAAGGATGGTATGTTTACATTTTGTATTCTTAATTTCTGCTATGTTGTACTTGTAGACTGTAGTGTATTAATTTAAACTTGTTCTTGCTGTTCAACTTTTTTATAAGTGAATCTGGAAAAGCTTCCAAGGATGTTGCATCTAAGGCGTGTGATTTCAGCTCTACTGATTGGGATCCGGACTTCTAGGCAGTAAGCATTTTCTGCTCTATTCTTAATTTCCAGAGTTTAGTGGGATGGTTCTGCAACTTTAGTATGACATGCAGTCGTACATTGTTTTTGCTTATTTGAAGAAGCCTGTGTATGTTGTTTCAAGGCTGGGGTCTGGGGATTGTTTTCTTGACCACATGGGTATGCTTTGCTTACATATTTAAACCATGTCTCATCCTTTCCCACTTTTTACACCTCTTGTCCTTTGTTTGTATGTTTATCCTCAGATCCGATCTTTTATTTTTTAACATATGTCTATGTACAATACTTATGTGATTAATGTTGATGCTCATTTGGTTTTTTTTTGTTTTGTTGCAGATCATTTACATTTGCATCACAAAGTTCTTGCATTTCTGGTAAAAATCGAGCCTTTTTTTTTTAAAAAAAATTGGCATTAAATGCAGTTGTGATCTATCAAGATAAATACTTGGGTTTTCAAAAGATTGTATTTTGGATGATTGGATTTGAATTTGGTTGTTTCTGTTATTGAATTAGATGGATGCTTGATGAGTTTCGACTTTTTCATAATTTAGTTGTGTGATTTTGGCCAAAATAGGTACTACTGTACGACCAGTGCTAGAACTACGGTAACTTTTATGTGTATGGACCAAGGCTTTGATTTCTCGTTCTACTTTTTGCCAATCAAAGTGATTGAAGTTACTATATTTGTTGGAAATGCATCTGAACTTGGATGCGGGGGATGATTATAGACTTATAATTTCATAACTGCAACAGTTGAAGTTTATATGTTCTATTTGCATGGCACGAAACCGATCAGTGAGATGTAAGCCATTAGGCTAGTCTAGGCAACTAATAAGTAAAGAAGTTCTGTCTTCTTTTTAGTGAACTGTTTATTGACTTTTGGTTTCTTGCTGTTATGTTTTTAAAGTGTACTTAATAGAACTCCGTTGTTTTGCAAATTTCAGGCACATCCCTGATTCCTGGCTTAAAGACAATGTTGCTGACTTTGCTATACCACCAAAGAAGATTTTGTAGTTCAAGCTGTTCAGAAGTTCGCACAGCAAGGCTCAGGATGCATCATATTAGGCTGCACCTGCATCAGTAGAAAAAGAAAAGGAAAAGTAGATAAATTATAAATTAGGTTGTTTTTTGTTATTGATGAATTGCATCAAAGATTGTTATTGATGAATTGCATCAAAGAAAGTGTTCTGAATTTTTTGCTATCTATTTGCTTGTTTAGATGACTAATTTAATTTTGATTATGATTTTGATTATTCTGAATTTATCATTTTAATTTGTTTTTTTCTGGTAATTTGCAAATTTCAGAAAATTTTATCATTTTTTGAGAGCCGGATTCGGATATTATCACGGATATTATTCGTATCCGGATAATATCCTGTGGATTCGGATACGGATTTTTTTTCCTGGATATTTCCGAATTCGGATTTGGATACGGTTTCGAATTCCTGGATTCGGATATAGTTGTATTCGTATCCGTTTTATCCGACTGACAGCCCTATTGCACAGTTACATATGCAAATTCAACTACAATCAACTAAAATCATCATCTAAGTTTACCAACAGGTTGTATCTAATTGATTTGGTTGCCGAACGTATTTTTGCAAATATTTTATAAAAGTTGATATTTTTGCAAATGTTTTTTTTTTCTAAAAAGCATTTTTGCAAATATTTTGAGAAGGTAATAAAATTGCAAAAAAAATTAAAAAAAATGATATTTTTGATAAATATCCAAGTATATATTCTCATCCCCAACATAATAATAACAGTACATGTAATATTTCGATTAATTAATAATTTTATTAAATTATTAAAATTTACCGATTCCAATGCCATTAGTTTATTAATTATTTAGTGTACTTTGGTTTTCATCTACCAATATCTATAAAATAATGCTTGAACTAATCATTTCCTTAATACTTTTGAAAATCTTCAAACAGTTGTACTAGAATGTTAAACAACTCTTAAAGTTGCTTAATTGATCTATTACATTATATTTTCTCAACTCTCAAAATAAATTTTAAGAAAATGGATATTACTTATTAGGTAATAAGTTAAATTCAAAAAACTTAATTTTTAATTAAAAAAGGGATTTTTTTTCATAAATATTCAAACCCAAAAACTTTTTTGCAAAAATATTTTTTACAAAAAAAATAATTTACAAAAATACAAAAATATTTGCAAAAATACGGAGATTGCATATATGGTTGCATATGCAACCACATATGCAACTTATTACAACCACATGCAACTGAATGCAACTAATCACACATGCAACCTGCTACGCAGTCAAAAAATGCAAATTCAACTTTTCTGTATATAAGGGCGGCGCAACCACATATGTAAATTCAATTTTCAATTACGTATAAGGGTAGTTGCATGCAACCACATATGCAAGTGAATGCAATCACATAACTGAATGCAACCACCCACATATGCAACTGAATGCAACCTGCTGCGCAACCAAAAAATGCAAATTCAACTTCCTTGTATATAAGGGCGGCGCAACCACATATGTAAATTCAATTTTCAATTACATATAATGTTAATTACATGCAACCACATATGCAACTGGATGCAACCAACCACATATGCAACTAAATGCAACCTGCTGCGCAGCCAAAAAATGCAAATTCAACTTCCTTGTATACAAGGGCGGCGCAGCCACATATGTAAATTCAATTTTCAATTACGTATAAGGTTAGTTGCATGCAACCACATATTCAACTGGATGCAATCACATGCAACTGAATGCAACTAACCATATATGCAACTGAATGCAACTTCCGTATTTTTGCAAATAGATTGATATTTTTGTAAATATTTTAAGAATATGGTAAAATGGCAAAGAAAATTAATTAAAAAAGTAGTATTTTTGGTAAATAACCTTAAAAAATAGTGTTAAGTTGACAACCTAGATTGTGAGAATATTTTAATCATTTTTAGAATTCCACCATTTCGCCTTGCAAAAAAAAAGGTAACGAATTCCAACATTTCGCACGTTTGATATGCTCTGAAATGACTTGTACGCCCGTAGGGGTTAGCATTTGGTTCGGATATCTGATATCCGAATGGATATATTCGAAATAATTTGGTTCGGTATCCGGATTGATAAAATATGGTTCAGTATTTTGAAAGATTTTTTTTAATTTTGGAATTTCGGTTTTTATTATTTGGATTTTCGGATTCTCTGAAATATCCAAAATATCCAAATTTTAATAATTTATTTAATAATTATATATTAATAAAAATGAGATATATATTATAGTTATGTCATGTCAATCAGCACGTAACCATCAATTGATCATGAACATCATTTCCGTATTTTTAGTTTGTTCCACTCATCTTAAACAGTAAGTTTGGTTTTACGTCTCTGATTTATGAGTGTAAATAATCATCATATGTTAATCTCATTCTCTGCAAGTAGTGTTACACAGTTACCATCTACAAAGGGTAAGAACTTTAACCAACTAAAAACAGGGCTTTTAACCCCTAATTTTTACTATTTTCTCATGTTATACATACATATGTTCCTAATTTTTTTTGGCAAAGAATTAAACCTTTATTAATTTATCTCTACTTTGCTTGCAGATAGTTAGATGGAGACTGAAAATGCTATGGCACAGGATAAAAACACTGATATTCCTCAACAAGTTAAGAAGAGGAAAACAATGAAGCCAAGAAGTAGTGTTTGGCAACATTTCGAAAAATTCAAAAATGATGAAGGAGAAACAAGAGGTAGGTGTCATTATTGTAATAGGGATTATATAGCTCAATCAAGTTCTAGAACTAGTGGTTTGATTAATCACTTAAGAAGTTGCAAGGTTTATAATACTGATTCAATTCAAACACAAATATCCTTTAAGCCATCTAAGGAAGGTGATGCATCTCTTGCTATTTGGAAATTTGATGCTGAAGTAGCTAGGAAAGCTTTAGCTAAAATGATTGTGATTGATGAATTACCATTTAAATTTGTTGATGGGGAGGGCTTTAAGGATTTTGTTGCTGCCGTGTGTCCTAAATTTCATATTCCTTCTAGGAGGACTGTAGCCCGTGATTGTTATGGGTTGTTCATGGATGCTAAGAATGAACTAAATCCTTTATTTAGTGGTTCAAATCGAGTATGTCTAACTACTGATATATGGACATCAAATCAAAGAATAAATTACATGTGTTTAACTGCTCACTTTATTGATGATGATTGGAAGTTGAAGAAAAAAATTATAAACTTCTGTCCTATATATAGTCACAAGGGAGAGGCAATTGGCTTGTTGATTGAGAAATACATGCGGGATTGGGGAATTACTAAAGTGCTTACTATTACAGTTGACAATGCTAGTTCAAATTATGTTGCACTGAATAAGTTAAAATCTAAAATGGCCAATTGGGACACTAGTATTTTAAGGGCTGAACATCTCCACATGAGATGTGTTGCGCATATACTGAATTTAGTTGTTCAGGATGGCTTGGCTGAGTATAATTCTTCCATTTCTAAGGTTAGAAATGCTATAAGATATGTAAGAACGTCCCCAGCTAGGTCAAATAAATTCCAAGAATGCAAGGATTTAGAAAAAGTTGTTTGTAAAAAAGGCTTGTGTTTAGACGTGTCTACACAGTGGAACTCAACATACTTAATGTTAGATGTAGCACAAGTTTATGAAAGGGTTTTGGAAAGGTTTGATGAGCAAGATCCGGGGTACAAAAATCATCTTGAAGAAGAACATTATGAAATAAAAACTGATGAAAATGGTCCTAAGGTCAAAGAGAAGTGATAATTGATGGCAGACCTACATTTCATGATTGGGTCACGGTTAGGCATTTTTCATCTTGTTTGAAACTATTTAATGACTTGACTGTGAAGATTTCTGGCACATCATATGTTACTTCCAACATGTTCTTACATGAAATTTATAGGGTGTACTGTAAATTACAAAGATGGGTTAGTGGTTCAAATCCTGACTTATTTGAAATGAGGGATAAGATGCTTGCAAAGTTTAGAAAGTATTATGGTGATCTCTTGAAAATGAATATGTTGTTATTCATTGCAATGGTTCTGGATCCTAGGCATAAGTTAGACTTTGTGATTTATTTTCTAAAACATATGTACGGAAATGAGATTGGAGTTAGTGCAGGAAAGAAGTTGCGAGAGGTTATATATCGACTCTTTAATTAATACAAAACTCTAGAGATTGGCATAGCTAATACATCACAAGCCAACTGTGAAAGAATGGGAAACCTTACAGCATTAAAATTCCACCACCCTAAAATGTCAAAATCTTCATCAGCATGACTAAGACTTTTTGGTTTCTCACTCAAATACTCATCCAAATCTGAGGGGCAGCTACTGTCATCAAAAAATATCAGTCTTACTCCATCTCCACCACTCTCTTTCTGTTTTTGATTGTTTTTGAATTTTTCATCCTTTCTCAGGTTCCATTCTAGTTTTGTATTCATTAAAGAGTCGATATAGAACCTCTCGCAACTTCTTTCCTGCACTAACTCCAATCTGAGGGGCAGCTACTGTCATCAAAAAATATCAGTCTTACTCCATCTCCACCACTCTCTTTCTGTTTTTGATCGTTTTTGAATTTTTCATCCTTTCTCAGGTTCCATTCTAGTTTTGTATTCATTAAAGAGTCGATATAGAACCTCTCGCAACTTCTTTCCTGCACTAACTCCAATCTCATTTCCGTACATATGTTTTAGCAAATAAATCACAAAGTCTAACTTATGCCTAGGATCCAAAACCATTGCAATGAACAACAACATATTCATTTTCAAGGGATCACCCTAATACTTTCTAAACTTTGCAAGCATCTTATTCCCCATTTCAAACAAGTCAGGATTTTAACCACTAACACATCTTTGTAAAGTACAGTACACCCTATAAATTTCATGTAAGAACATGTTGGAAGTAACATATGATGTGCCAGAAATCTTCACAGTCAAGTCATAAAATAGTTTCAAACAAGGTGAAAAATACCTAACCGTAACCCAATCATGAAATGTAGGCCTGCCATCAATTATCACTTTCTCTTTGACCTTAAGACCATTTTCATCGGTTTTTATTTCATAATGTTCTTCTTCAAGATCATTTTTGTACCCCGGATCTTGCTCATCAAACTTTTCGAAAACCCTTTGATAAACTTATGCCACATCTAACATTTAGTATGTTGAGTTCCACCGTGTAGACACATCTAAACACAAGCCTTTTTTACAAACAACTTTTTTTAACTCCTTGCATTTTTGGAATTTATTCAACCTAGTCGGGGAAATTCTTACATATCTTATAGCATTTCTAACCTTAGAAATGGAAGAATTATACTCAGCCAAGCCATCCTGAACAACTAAATTCAGTATATGCGCAACACATCTCATGTGGAGATGTTCAGCCCTTAAAATACTAGTGTCCCAATTGGCCATTTTAGATTTTAACTTATTCAGTGCAACATAATTTGAACTAGCATTGTCAACTGTAATAGTAAGAACTTTAGTAATTCCCCAATCCCGCATGTATTTCTCAATCAACAAGCCAATTGCCTCTCCCTTGTGACTATATATAGGACATAAGTTTATAATTTTTTTCTTCAACTTCCAATCATCATCAATAAAGTGAGCAGTTAAACACATGTAATTTATTCTTTGATTTGATGTCCATGTATCAGTAGTTAGACATACTCGATTTGAACCACTCAATAAAGGATTTAGTTCATTCTTAGCATCCATGAACAACCCATAACAATCACGGGCTACAGTCCACCTAGAAGGAATATGAAATTTAGGACACACGGCAGCAACAAAATCCTTAAAGCCCTCCCCATCAACAAATTTAAATGGTAATTCATCAATCAGAATCATTTTAGCTAAAGCTTTCCTAGCTACTTCAGCATCAAATTTCCAAATAGCAAGAGATGCATCACCTTCCTTAGATGGCTTAAAGGATATTTGTGTTTGAATTGAATCAGTATTATAAACCTTGCAACTTCTTAAGTGATTAATCAAACCACTAGTTCCAGAACTTGATTGAGCTGTATAATCCTTATTACAATAATGATACCTACCTCTTGTTTCTCCTTCATCGTTTTTGAATTTTTCGAAATTTTGCCAAACACTGCTTCTTGGCTTCATTGCTTTCCTCTTCTTAACTTGTTGAGGAATATCAGTATTTTTATCCTGTGCCATAGCATTTTCAGTCTCCTTCTAACTATCTGCAAGCAAAGTAGAGATAGATTAGTAAAGGCTTAATTCTTTGCCAAAAAAAATTAGGAACATATGTATGTATAACATGAGAAAATAGCACAAATTAGGGGCTAAAAGCCCTGTTTTTAATTGGTTAAAGTTCTTACCCTTTGTAGATGGTAATAGTGTAACACTACTTGCAGAGAATGAGATTAACATATGATGATTATATACACTCAGAAATTAGAGACATGCAAACAAATTAACTGTTTAAGATGAGTGGAACAATTTGAAAATACGGAAATGATGTTCATGATCAATTGATGGTTACGTGTTGATTGACATGACATAACTATAATATATATCTCATTTTTATTAATATATTATTATTAAATAAATTAATAATATTTGGATATTTTGGATATTTCGGATAATTTGAAAATCCTAATTAAAAAACCGAAATTCCAAAATAAAAAAAAAATCTTTCCAAATACTGAACCATATTTTATCAATCCGGATACATAACAAAATTATTTCGAATATATCCATTCGGATATCGGAACCAAATCCTCACCCACCTATACGCCCGCCTGAAAGTACAAACGTTTACATTCAGTTGAAAGCCCAATACGGGATGCAACTTTAGTAGATATTTTGTTAGCCCAAAAAGCAAAAGCCCAACACTATCAACTCACAATATTATACAACAGTGTGTGTATATAATGTAGTATTTTCTTCTGAAATTAAAATTGTAGCAAGCGTGTGTTCTTCTGAGAGGCAAGTACATTCTTCAAAATGAACTCCTTTGCTTTTTTTTTTTTTTTTTTTTATGATATATAGGCACACACATGCATACATAAAACAATTTACAAGAAAGAACATATATACGATTCAAAGTAGTAGTAGTTTCTATGAGGGGATGATACTAGGTAGACTGTGTTCTCTGTTTCTCTTTCAGTACTCCCCTATAAATTTCTATCCCCGTATGTGTGTGTGTGTGTTTTTCTTTTCGTTTTCACCTAAAAATTATGTCAACAATTGTGTAGTGAGTTATGTTAGAATACAGTATAAGATTTACGGTGTTAGAGGAAGGCCTTAATGGGATGTATTCTAACAAGTTCTTAAAGAGAATTTTTAATTTTTCTTCTTCTCTTTGCATTTTCTTTACTTTTTATTTAGTGGGTTGAAGCCACTTTGATTTGGATTGCATTATTTTTGCAGTTGTTCAATTGAGGATCGGTGACCATAGTTGTATTCAAGTTGCTTCCCTATTTTTGAAGAGCCATTCCTGGAGCAAATCAGGTTCGTCTCTTCTATTACTAAACATATAATTTTTAAGTTTATGTTGATTCATTATATGATCAATTTTTGGCCGGAGGTCTTTTCGGAAACAACACTATATATGTTTGGTTTTTATTTGAATTATGCATACTCTTGCATAGTTGCATGTAGAAATTTGAAGGTACATCCTCTTAATTAATAGTTTATTTCGTTAAAGATTGCAAGTTTATATTAAGTGAGGGGATGTAATTTTATTTATCAGTTTGTTGATTTCTACTGTTCTATTGCAGATGTTTACTCTTTCAAATTTGATTTCTTTGTTAATATCTGGATTTAAACTTTCGTTTATTAAATAAGTTGGTTTTTGCATTTAGCTTCATTGTTATGCACATGTATGAATAATCGCTCTGTTCAAATCAGCATAACTGATTCATGTAATTGAATTTAAGGACATGTCATCCGTGGACTAAAGCACAGCTTCTGAAACTCCTAGTTAGCCGCGGTTTTGTGGCAGTAGCTCTACGTGTAAGTAATTAAATAATAAAAACTTATTTGCTTGTTCTGCATGTTAACTACGTGTAAGCGTTAGCATGAAGCTTTTGTTTGTCATTATTTTATTTTTCTAACGATGACGTCTCAGATATTTATTACTCTATAGATGCAATGAAATCCGTAGAACTTTGTTTTTGCTTTTTCTATCTACAGGTAACGCTAAGTGGCTATTTTTGGGCAGTAACGTCACAGAGTAGTTGGAGATTTTGGGGTTTCCTTATATGCATAAGAAATGCATTGATTGTTATTGATAATTTTCTTGTGATTTAAAGATGTAGAACCAAGTGTCTAAAATGACAAGGAAACTTCGCATTTTGTCAAAAACTGCAGCGCATAGGATTCTCCGCTAACAGAATAATCTGAATTGACATGTAGTGTTATGTTTCACACTTTGGGTGATAGGATAGGATGAAGCATTTGTTATAATTGTCAACAGTAATTACCAGATTTATAAAGTAATTCAATGATATATGTAAGGGAATCATCTTCATTGTAACTTGTAAGTCATAGAACTAAATATGGAACACATTGATGTCAAAGACAATATTATGAGATGTCACTCTGTCTTAGAAATTCACATGTTTCACATGGATAGCGAGGATGTATTTGTTGGTTACTAGTTACTAGTTTACTATGGGAAAAAAAAAGAGTTAAAAATTTAGGGTCTTCTTGAAGATTAGCTAAAATACAATTTAAGAATTAGAGGTGATAGTCATTGTAACCAACCAATATATGATGGTCACGACTCACATGTATCACTGAATTCACAAAATATGTTAGATGAATGTCTGGAAATGGTAGCGTACTCCACCTGTTCTACACCTTCTTCTTATGAATACAGTAAATGTATGAACATTAGGTGATCAATGACTGCATTTCTCACTTAGGAATTGTGAGGGTGTAATATCTAACTTAGACAGTCAAGGTTCCAAAGATTTAGTCCAGGATTAAGTGGTACAAGTGAGGGACTTCAAGTAGTACATTAATGCCTTAATTGTTCACTAGAAAATTGAATGACTGCATGCCTTTGTACAGGCACTCATACAAAGTTTTAATCCTCTAACTTCGGAGTACTTCTTCAACTAAATTACATAAATTTCCATATTATACTAGGATGCGTTGTCTATGCAAGACTCTAGATTATTACATTTATACTCCATATCTCATGGTCGCAATTTGATGAAATCAAGACCTGCTGATCTTGAGGAAGGATATTTGGTACTCCTTTGGGAAGTTTTTACAATTTTTATTTTCAGAAATCCACCCAATCTCTATCTTAGATAAAGCACAAAAGCTAAATTTCCTTCTTGACATAAGCCTATTTTCTCAATTAGTGATGGTTTACATGGCGTATCATTAATTCCTCGTGCAAATTAAGACTAGGATCATTCCACTATATATACTCTTCATTCTTCAAAGCCTCTATTGAGACTGTATAGCGACTTGTGGAAACCTCAACCTCCATTTTATATCTAAATTCCATTCATGCAATTCTCTGGTCAACCAGCTAGTTGCAAATATATTGAAAATCCAGAGGCTAAATTGCTAGAACTTCAAGCTTTCCTCTATTAGGAGGTGCCATGGAACGAGGGATCATGATAGGCAACAAGGGTTGATATTGGGATGTATGTTTTAAGATATTTATGCAACTTAATGAAAGAAAGAACTGCAACAAAGTCAAGAAGTTGGTTGCTGATCACGATGCTGGAGTGTGGTATGACTTTGTGTGGGGACTGGGGTCTAGCAGAAACGCGAAGAGTGTTGATAGATCATAAGAATATTTTGTGCTTGTGCCTTCTGAATACCATCAATGCAAGCCAACAATTTTTCTCACATGAATATTGGTGAATACCAACTTATCTAACTTCCTGCGCGTCTGTGTAATTGCAGTGAAAGCCTAAAAACTTCTCTGCACAATTGACTCAAGTGATACTATTATAGGTTTAAACTTTAGACAGTAAATTTTCTGCCTGATGCTTTCATGCATAACTAAAGAATATTTTAATTGATAAATTCTTGATCATGTTGATAAGTTTGATATCTTATGAACCGGAAGTACATTCAATGATTAATACTGCAAGATCAGCACTTGATTGATATCTGCTGAGTAAATATCAAAGCTTATTGCACCATCCATTAACAATATCCTGTCAGTGTTAGAATTTTTCTTATTATTAGTCAGTCCTGTTTATCATGATGTAGTAATAAATTCTCGAGAATGTGTATATCACCACATATTGTGCACTGTTGTTCTCGCAAGTATGTTTTATCCAGGATGCATCATTTAAATGGTATCATTAATTAGAATGTGAATAAATACATGAAAGGCTGATTCCAAAATGAATCCTTTCACTGTCTATGTAGTTCTGTGCAATCAATTATCAAACAAGTATATTATGTACTGTCTATGCAACTAACCTATACTTACGAGATTCTTTTTTTTTTTTTCCAGTTCATTTGACTATTAAATCTTACGTTTGATGATTTTGCACCATAGATAATCCTTGCTTTCCAAAATGGAGATACCACAAAAGAACATTGGGTATGGTCGCAATCAAGTAAGCTGCATCCCCTCACTGGTTAGCTTTTGTTATTAAAACTATGTGAATAATAAACATGAAATTATTGCACAGAATGAAGCAATTGTCAGGGGATTTGAAGTTCCAGAATCTCCAGATTCAAGTTATGACAATGTCTACGACTACCCTGTAAATGACAAAAAAGACGTACCGCCAATTGTTCCACAGCACCTGCATAACACATTGCTAAACTCCCCAGCTAATGGAGACCTTTCTGAATCTCTTCCATCGCCACAGAGCGGAATCCTCAACCATCTTTACCGTGAGAACAAAGAAACTGAAGGACGAGGACCAGTAGTGGCAGTTGGACTCACTCATCGCTTCCGTGCAAAGTATGTTACTGTGGTGCTTTACAAACCGGTCCATGGAAATGGAAGTACTTGAACAGTGTATGGTATAAGTTATTGTGTACTATTGTATGTGCTAGCTTGTTTGTCTTGATAATTATGAGAAGGCTTTAAAAATTGTATCACAAAAATAATCAACTTAAATAAATTAGTAATTGTGTATACTATAAATATTTGCTTCTGAATTCTAATCCGTGTTCAAAACTTTTTTTTAATGTATCAAGTTCTGGAGTTCTTTAGTAGTTTAGTTAGTATCGTCCCTCGAATCAAAATTAACAAAAGTTTTGGGGAGATGTGAGTGAAGTTATATAATTTGGCAAAATTTGGCAAATTATAATCTTGTTTTTTTCTAAATCAGAGTTTCTGTAAAAACTTTACTTTATTATGTAATAATTCATATACAATCGTAAGCCAGATCAATGTCAATAATCAAACAAATTGTAGACTGGATTGAACTCCCTGACATTGTGAAAGGTTAAGTTGACTTGTATCTGTCTTCATCAACCTCACTATTATAGATACGAAAACTTTTTCACATGTAATATTTCTGACTTTTGGCCAATAGATCAATTTAAGTTGTGTTAAATTATGCCAGTTGACACGAACAAATATTGGAAATCATTCATGCCAGTTGTGTTTGGTTAATAACAGACATGCATGACCTTAAAACAAAATACACTACTGATAATGATCTTAAGGAGAAATGAATATACTGAACATTCTTATCCTTTCAGATGCATGATAAGGCTACTACTTTTAATTTGACTTGGAGAACAGATTATTATTCTAATTAGATATCACTTAAGCTAAATGTTTCATAATGCAACCATTGGTTATATCCACTGGTTATCAGATATTTTAAAAGTCAACTCTAAGCATCTTCATAAGTTTCTCAAGTCTTATATCACATCAAGCACGAGTATACGAAAATATGGGTGATATTGAAGGTTCCCCAGGAAGCTCAATGCATGGAGTCACTGGCAGGGAGCCTGTTCTGGCTTTCGCAGTGGCTTCACCGATGGTACCAACTGATACAACTGCCAAATTTGATTTACCAGTTGATTCAGAACACAAGGCCAAAGTGTTCAAGCTATTTTCCTTTGCTAATCCTCACATGAGGACTTTTCATCTTTCTTGGATTTCGTTTTTTACCTGTTTTGTCTCCACATTTGCTGCTGCTCCACTAGTCCCAATCATTCGCGATAACCTCAACCTGACAAAAGGGGATGTTGGCAATGCTGGAGTGGCTTCGGTTTCTGGCAGCATTTTCTCTAGGCTTGTAATGGGAGCAGTTTGTGATCTGTTGGGACCACGATATGGCTGTGCATTTGTCATCATGCTTACAGCACCAACTGTGTTTTGTATGTCATTTGTGGCAGACGCCAGCGGTTACATAGCTGTCAGGTTCATGATTGGTTTCTCCCTTGCGACATTTGTGACGTGTCAGTATTGGATGAGCACCATGTTTAATGGTAAAATTATAGGCACTGTGAATGGTACTGCAGCCGGATGGGGGAACATGGGTGGAGGAGCTACTCAGTTGATTATGCCTCTGCTCTACGACATGATCCATCGTGCAGGAGCTACTCCTTTTACTGCCTGGAGGATCGCCTTTTTCATCCCTGGTTGGCTTCATGTGATCATGGGGATCTTGGTGTTAACACTTGGTCAAGACTTGCCTGATGGGAATCTAGGTGCTTTACAAAAGAAGGGTGATGTTTCGAAAGATAAATTCTCCAAGGTTTGTTTAGTTAACACTTCATCTCCTTGGCAACATTTTTACTATGTTCAGGTGTTCTTTTCTGAATAATAAATTTGTGTGCTTTCCTATGTTCAGGTGTTCTGGTATGCTATCACCAATTACAGAACATGGATATTTGTTCTTTTGTATGGATACTCTATGGGTGTGGAATTGTCCACTGACAATGTCATTGCAGAATATTTCTTTGACAGGTAGTGTTTTTTTCTTTCTTCCAAGTCAATATGTTGCTAATATGTGAAATGCTTTTTCTTTTCTTATTATTATAAAAAGTAACCTTGTGGGTTCCAAAACTGTGACAGATTTGATCTAAAGCTCCAAACTGCTGGCATTATTGCCGCTACATTTGGCATGGCTAATCTACTGGCTCGCCCCTTTGGTGGATACGCTTCAGATGTTGCTGCTCGAAGGTTTGGCATGAGGGGAAGGCTGTGGACTCTTTGGATCCTACAAACATTAGGAGGGGTATTCTGCATTCTCCTTGGCCGCTCTAATTCACTTCCAATTGCTGTCACAATGATGATTATCTTTTCTGTCGGAGCACAAGCTGCGTGTGGTGCCACTTTTGGCATCATTCCTTTCATTTCGCGTCGATCATTAGGCATTATATCCGGTATGACTGGTGCAGGAGGGAATTTCGGTTCAGGATTGACACAGCTTCTGTTCTTTACAAGCTCACAGATATCGACCGCAATGGGTTTAACATACATGGGAATTATGATTGTAGCCTGCACCATGCCTGTGACATTGGTTCACTTTCCTCAATGGGGTAGCATGTTTCTTCCACCATCAAGAGATGTCGTTAAAGGTAGTGAAGAACATTACTATGTTTCTGAGTGGACTGAAGATGAGAAGCAGAAGGGTATGCATCAGGGAAGTATAAAATTCGCAGAAAACAGCAGGTCAGAGCGTGGTCGTCGTGTGGCTTCTGCGCCAACTCCTCCATATGCTACCCCAAATCATGCTTGATGGCGCATGGACAAGTAAAAAATGGAAGTTCAGATGAACTGATATTTTAAAGTAAAAGAGTTTGGTTTAATTGTTCAGATGAACTGATAAATTTTACAACGTTATTTAGATTATCTGTGTTCTGCAACCTCTCCCACGAGTGCAAAGTGTATACAAGGACTAATATATTGTAAGGTCAAGGTATTCTTAATTTTTTAGATGAATTATCGAAGACCTCCGGAGGCCACGGCTATATAATCATCTATCCCAAAACCTTTTTCAGTTCTCATACTACATCTTATGTACCATATGAAAGTTTACCAGACATGCCTTTGCTTCTGACTTCTTTACTGCGAAAT
Organism: Saposhnikovia divaricata; assembly: GCA_036435485.1. Lineage (NCBI taxonomy): Eukaryota > Viridiplantae > Streptophyta > Magnoliopsida > Apiales > Apiaceae > Saposhnikovia > Saposhnikovia divaricata. Next base: position 57,039,932 of record CM071595.1, on the reverse strand, counting down.
GAATGCTAAACCAAACCAAACCAAACATACCCAGTATATCCCGCTCAGGGCAGGGTCTGGGGAGGGTAGGTTGTACGCAGTCCGTACCCCCACTTTTTGAGCGGGGAGGCTGTTTCCATGAAGACCCTCGGCTGAGTGCACAACATAACATAAAGTGTGGTAAATACAGTGGATGATACGAAAATAGACAATGACATACCTGCGGCCCATGGCGTTCTCCACATGGGACCTACCTATCTGCGAGGGATTATGATACTCCTAGCTTGATGCGCTCTAATCCCACGGAAAGACCCGCACAGAAAACAGACTCCCTGCAGCTGCAAAACCAGAAAACATACGACACTCAAAACGAACTGCGAAATGAATGCTATTTAGCTTAAATTAAATCTAAACATAATTTCATTTTGAAACTATTGGAAAGATATACAGAAGATATATAATCTTCGTTTAGCTCCTAGGGATGGGCATTCATCCCGGCCCGCTCGATTCCGATCCGATCCCGGTACCGAACGGGAAGGGAATTTTGGGATTTTTTCGGGTACGGGCCGGGGAGCGGAGACAATTTTCAAAAAAAATCGGGGACCGGGCCGGGGTCAGGTTCTTATGTGTCCCCGGCCCGATCCCCGACCCTCGCCCCGATTTTCTCTACCCGGCCCGATTTTTAATCCCGACTCGATTTCACCACACTTTAATACATACATACATACATACATACATACATACATACATACATATATATATATAGAGTTGCACTCCATGAAGAACACGTTATATAAAGAACAATAAAGAACACCTCATATTTAATTCAATATAAGAGTTCCGTCATGACATCCAATACAAAAAGTTCTTATTTTTTTTATCTTCTATCCATTTAGCAAAAAAATTAAAATTAAATTTTTTTTTGGAAAAATCACTGTTCATGATGACATCAGCAGTGACGTCATCATGAACAGTGATTTTTTTCAAAATTTTTTTTAAAATTTTTTTTGCTGAATATATATATATATATATATATATATATATATATATATATATATATATATATATATATATATATATATATATATTAATAATCATATATTAATATAAACGAATTTCCAATACTTCATAATGGAAACAAAATGATGTTTTAATTTTATATGTTTGTCTTTCTAATAGTTAAATAACTTCATTTCCATGTTGTTTATAATTGTTTCTTTAAATAATATTTTTTTTTATCTCAATTTAGTGCATTTGAGCTCACTAGTTAGTATTTAAAATTATTTAATATTATTTTTTGTTTTAAATAAAATTTCCCGATTCCCCGCGGGGATCCCCATTACCCGTTTGGGCCGGGGACGAGGAATGAAAAATAGTCCCCGACGGGGAACGGGCCGGGGACGGGGATCGGGTTTGAATTCGGGGATGGGGGCGGGGATAGCACTCCCCAGCCCCGAAATGCCCCGACGCCCATCCCTATTAGCTCCAGACATGGTTGTCCTTGGATTCAATCCCAATGCTTGTTTGTGGTGGTTTATAATTATGTTTATTGAAGTTTATATCATATCAAGTCACCTTATCATCTCATTGCTTATCACAGTCACCACTATTCTCTTTACACTACTTATCTCACTTTGCTTATCATAACCATTTCTGTTATTCTGTATATAACATTTTCTCCCCTGTACTCATTTTCTCATTCTTGTAAGATACATTTTCTTGATTAATAAAAACAGTCTTCTTCTCCAATATGTAGATACATTTACTTGTATGTATATTAGCAGTTTCATAGTTTAGTAATCATGGATGTTGAATAATCGTCGATCTTAAGATGGTATCAAAGCTGTATCGTTAGCATCTACTCTGTTTTTGCACGCGATTTGTGCATTTTTCGTCACGATCTGTGAGTTTTCGACGATTTTCATCGCGATTTGTGAGTTTTTAGTTCTTACAATTGTTCTAATTGCTTTTACACTGATTGTTCTGTGCGTAAACGTCACAATTTGTGCAATTTTCGATGTTTTTTGGTGTTCTTCGCCATTGTTATCGTTGATTGATCTGCTTGTTTTCTTGATTATCTTTTCGTATCGATTATCCAGTTCTTTTCTCGATTCTAGTTCTTGTTTTACTGATCATATGCCTCGTCAATCTTCGTATGTTAATGCTGTTCTGAACAATATGTCAAATACACAACCTAATCCTCGATCTCCACACACTAATACTTCGTCTCAAGATGTTGATTCACCTATCCGCACAGTTACTCATGAACACACTACTCAGCTTATTGATAACAATTCACATCCATTGTATCTTCATAATAACGATCAGCCTGTTATGATCCTTATTTCTAAAAAGTTGCTTGGTTCTGAGAATTATTCCTCTTGGAAACGATCTATGCAAATTGCACTTTCTGCTAAAAATAAATTTATGATTGTCAATGGTGATTTTGTTGCTCCATCTGAGTCTTCACCTCTGTATGTCTATTGGAAACGTGTTAACGACATGGTTATCACCTGGATCTTGAACACCGTTTCTGATGAAATAAGCAACAGCATGAACTATATGGACTCTGATCTCACTGTTTGGAATGAACTTAATGAACGGTTTTCTGCCGTTAGTGGACATAAATTCTATGAGACACAACGAGAATTGTTCAAGTTGGAACAAGGAAATGACTCTATTGAGTTTTGTTTTCATAAGTTGAAAGGTTTTTGGGATGAGATTCGTGCTTTAGAGCCTGCAATCAAATGTACTTGCGGAGTAACTAAAGAATGGGATTTACAATTGGAGAAAACCAGGTTAATACAGTTTCTAATGGGTTTGCACTCTAGCTACACTGCAGCTCGTGGTCAGATTTTGATGATGACACCTTAGCCTTCTGTCAATCAAGCTTTTATGCTGTTAAAACAAGAGGAAAAGCAACGACAGTCACAGTCTAGTGTTGTTTCTCCTGTGGCTATGATGGTTAATATGCCCAAACCAAATCAGTCTTCCTCTTCTTATGTTCCCAATAGATTCAGTGAAAGGGCTCCAAATCTTGTACAAGAATGCTCACATTGTCACCTTAAAGGTCATGTTAAAGAGAAGTGTTACAAATTGAATGGGTACCCTCCTGACCATTCTTATCATCCAAACAACAAAGGCAAACGGAGGTTTACTCCAAATCCTAAGTTCAATGGACCAAAATCTGGTCAAGATTTGCAAGCTACTTTTTACACTTCTTCTGATGATCAGGCTTTAACATCCAAAGTGGATGCCTTACAGACTCAACTCAACACTTTGCTTCAGACCTTGAATAAAACTTCTGGCAACTCTCAGACAACTGTATCTCCTGCTACTGATCAGTTCAGTTTTGCTTCTCACATAGCAGGTACAACTTTCTCATTATTTTCCTCCACACAAATACCACAAAATGTTTGGATCCTTGACACTGGGGCCACCAATCACATGTGCTGCAATCTAAGTTCTATGACTTATGTTAAAACTTTATCTTCTCCTTTAACTATTAAGTTCCCCAATGGTGAAAGTGCCACAGTCACACACATGGGATCTATCTATTTGTTTCCTATTTCTACAATGATCATAGATGTTCTTTATATACCTACTTTTACCTTCAATTTGTTTTCTGTCAGTAAGCTTTCCACTCAGCTTAATTCCACCATTCATTTTACTTCTAATAATTTCTATCTGCAGGACCAATACCAGAAGACGGCATTGGTTCTTGGTATCATTGTTGGAGGTCTTTATCATTTCATTAATATGTCATCACATTCTCCTTCTACTCCTTCTGCATTCACTGTTTCACAGAATACAACAAGCTTTTCTCTTTGGCACAAACGTCTTGGTCATATTCCAACCAAGATTTTATCCAAGATTTCTGTAATAAATGTTTCTGATAAACTTTGTAATAACAATAACAATGACAATGCAATTTTTCCTTGTACTATTTGTCCACTTGCTAAACAATGTAAACTCTCTTTTTCTTCAAGTCAATCACATATAAGGTCCCAACTTACAATGGTTGCAAGTATTTTCTTGCTCTAGTTGATGACTGTACACGTGGGCTTTGAACTATCTTGTTACCTACTAAACAACATGTTGCACAGTCTATTAAAGATTTCTTTGCCTATGTGACCACACAGTTTAGTACTACCATTAAGTGTCTTAGAACGGATAATGGTGGTGAGTTTATTAACAATGATTTGGCTAATTTCTTGCTATCTCAAGGCATCATCTATCACACTTCATGTCCTTACACTCCCCAACAAAATGGGAGGGTAGAACGAAAGCATCGAAATTTACTTGAAATGTCAAGGGCACTCATGTTTCAAGCACATTTACCTCCTTCTTTTTGGGGTGATTATATCCTCACCTCTACATATCTTATTAATCGAATACCTACTACTGTTTTAGGTTATATCTCCCCTTATGTAAAAATTTTTCATACTCCTCCTTCTTATGATCATCTCAAAGTTTTCGGATGTCTTGCACATATATCTGTTCATAATTTGGACAAATTCTCACCCCGTGCTATAAAAATAGTGTTTCTTGGCTATTCTATGACACAAAAAGGTTACAAACTCTATGACCCTATTTCACATTAGTTTCTTGTTTCTAGGCATGTCACGTTTGTTGAAATTTTTTTCCCTTTTTCTTCAGTTTTGTCACAAACTGATACAACTTTGTTTACTCCACCAGATCCAACTTGTGATATTGACATTTCACAAACTCCCTTGGCAGATTTACAAGACACATTACCTACCCCTATGTCTTCACCTACTACATATACTATTTCATCATCTCCTATACATACTGTTTCACCATCTCCTACACATACTGTTTCACCACCTAATCCACCACTTTTACCTTCTACACAAAGGGTTTCTCTTCGTCATAAACTATAGCCTACATGGATGAAGGATTATGTCACTTCACAACCTGCATCTGTTCCTTCTAATGTCACAGCTAACACCATTCTACTACAATGTCCTATTGACCAAAAGTATAGCCTTTCTTATTATACACCCTCCACTCCCATTTTTGCTTGTGCTGTTAGTCCACAAATAGCTATTTTTGAGCCTTTTACATACAACCAGGCCATGACGGACCATAGGTGGATTGATGTTATGGAAAAGGAATTAACTGCCTTAGGGTCAAATAATACATGGACTATAGTTCCTAAGCCACATAACAAAAAGGTTGTGGGGTGCAAATGGGTTTATAAAGTGAAGTATATGGCAGATGGTTCTATAGATAAATTCAAAGCACGTCTTATGGCCAAAGGTTACACACAAGTTGAAGGGTAAGATTATCATCATATATTTTCACATGTTGCAAAGATGGCAACAGTTCGTACTTTGTTAGCCTTGGCTACTGTAAAACGTTGGAATATTCATCAATTGGACATCAACAACGCTTTTCTCCATGGTGAGTTGTCCGAGGAAGTTTATATGGAACTTCCCAAAGGTCATCCTCTTTATGGTACATGTGTTGTGTGTAGATTAAATAAATCTATTTACGGATTGAACTAAGCTTCTCGAGTGTGGTTTGAAAAACTGGCATCTGCTTTAATCGAACTGGGTTTCACTCAAACAGTTGCTGATTACTCTCTGTTTGTTTATAATGATCAAGGCATCTTTGTTACTGCTTCAGTTTACGTGGATGATATTCTTCTTACAGGCAATAGTACTGATCTTATTGCACATGTTAAAACTGTGTTACATTCCACATTTACCATTAAAGATTTGGGACTGGCTAAATATTATCTTGGGCTGGAAATTCATCAAACCTCAGCTGGCTTATATTTACATCAACATAAGTTTGTCCATGATCTACTCATTGAAGCAGGATTGGAAAATTCTAAACCATTATCTCTTCCAGTTGACTCCAATGTTAAGCTTTCACCTACGGATGGTGATCTTCTTGATGATCCTACGCTCTACAGGAAGTTTTGTTGGAAATTAATGTACTTTACTATCTCTCGACCTGACATCACTTATGCAGTTCATCATTTGAGTCAGTTTTTGCAAAGTCAAAGAGTACCTCATATGCTTGTTGTTCAAAGAGTGCTGCGTTACTTAAAATCAACTCCTTTTCAAGGGTTGTTTTATTCTTCTAATTCTTCTCTCCAACTTGAGGGATATTGTGATAGTGACTAGGGTTCCACCCTTGATTCTTCTGGTATGTTAAAGAGTATCACAGGGATGTGTTTACTACTTGGCTCTTCTTTGATTGTCTGGCATTCTACTAAGCAAAAGGTTGTGTCACGTTCAACTGTTGAGGCTGAATTACGTGCAATAGCTGACACTGCTTATGAAATCTCTTGGCTTACTCTCTTACTTTCTGAACTAAGTATTCCTCAAACTCTCCCTGTTACTATTCACAGTGATAATCAAGCTGCATTGGATATTACAGCTGATCCTGTTTTCCATCCAAAAACCAAACATTTTTCTTTAGATTGTCATTTTGTTCGTGAACAAGTGCAATCACAGTTGATTCAGCCACGTTACTTGCCTAGCTCTTCTCAGCTCGATGACATTTTTACTAAAGGACTTGGTCATCGTGATCACTGGAATTTACTGTCCAGATTGAATGTTACACAACCACATTCAATCCGAGGGGGACTATTGAAGTTTATATCATATCAAGTCACCTTATCAGCTCATTGCTTATCACAGTCACCACTTATCTCTTTACACTACTTATCTCACTTTGCTTATCATATCTGTTTCTGTTATTCTGTATATAACATTTTCTCCCCTGTACTCATTTTCTCATTCTTGTAAGATACATTTTCTTGATTAATAAAAACAGTCTTCTTCTCCAATATGTAGATACATTTACTTGTATGTATATTAGCAGTTTCATAGCTTAGTAATCATGGATGTTGAATAATCGTCGATCTTAAGAATGTTAACCTATATAATTATTATTATTATTATTATTATTATTATTATTATTATTATTATTATTATTATTATTATTATTATTATTATTATTATTATTATTATAGTTTCCATGTTAGGATAATTCTTTTTGTTATTATTTAGTTGTTCGCAATATAAAACTCCCTTCTATTGTAATCGGGAATGAGGACAAGTTTACTATAATAAAATTCTACTGTTATCTCTTTTATCTAGAATAGGTTGATGTTGAATATGATATATGCCATATATTGGATTTAAAACACGTGTTTCAATTTTCTTGTCTCATCTTCATCTTCAAATTAGCTACATTTTCTTTCTTAATTTTTGTGATTGTTTTTTTCCTAAGTCAATTAAGATAAGTTCTCGGTTGTTTTGATTATGGATTTAGCAATCATTTCAATTTTTTTTTCTTCCTTCGTCTTTTTTCATACTGGTTGGATTTTTCTTGGGTCAAAATTGATTTGATTTTTAATTGCGATTTTGTTTGGGATTTTCTTTCTCTCTCTCTCTCTCTCTCTCTCTCTCTCTCTCTCTCTATTGATTTATTGCTTTTTCCCTTATCTTGCCCTTTTTTCCTTTTCGTGTTTTATGATGGAAGTAGCCCTATACACCTCTGTGTTCCTTTTATTTCTCTCGTGTGCTCTGATGGGAGTTGCCCTAATCACATCTGTATACCTTCTTTTCTCTCTATTGGTTTAGGTCATTGGATTATTTTTTTGATCCCCTCTTTTTTTCTCTTTACTAGTTTAGGATTATAAATTGGTTTCTTGGTTATAATTTGGATTTGATTTTGGCTTTGGTTTGATATTAGATTTGAATACAAGTTGTTGGTTAGATTTGGATAAAGTTTGTTGGTTAGATTTGGATACGGTTCGAATTTGTTTCTTTTTTAAAATAGATTTGGATCTGGAGTTAGTTTGGATTGATTATTGAGTTTGATTTTAGAATTTGATATAATATGTGGATTTGAATTCAGTTTTGGTTTCAGTATTTGTATTATTTTCGATAGTTGTAATTTGTTCAAATTTTTCTTTCTTATTTGTTGGTCGTTGATTTGTTTGAATTTTGAAGTTGATTTGTGCAATTTTGGAAATGTTACGTTTGTTTGTATTCATGATTCCATTTTTTGGATTCGTTTTGATGCTTTTATTTTCGGTGGTGCAACTTTGGTTTTGTTTGGATACGTGACTCTGTTTCTTACTTCGCAAACTCCCGATTCAACATCTTGAGTTTGAAAAGGGATGTTAATATAATAATAATAATAATAATAATAATAATAATAATAATAATAATAATAATAATAATAATAATGGATAATGGATAATTTCGTTATTGTAATAGTTTCCTTATTAAGATAATTTTTTTTATTAATATTTAGTTGTTGGCTATACAAATCTTTCTTCTACTATAATCGAGAACAAGTTTATTATAATAAAATCGTATTTTTATCTTTTTCTCACAATACTTTATTAGTTTAATTGATATGAGAAGTAACTGAGATTGCTTGTAATAGATTATGGAGACACTACTATAACCAATTTATGAAAATGCGAGATTTGCTTTGACTAAATTATTTTACATACTTGCTCAGTAGCTCACAATGTTATTTCTTAGTTATTCTTGTTGGGTTTCAACCCAATGTGATGTTATGGGCTTGGGTGGTCCAAGATATATATGGGTAAGATAATAATTGTATCTGTAGACAATTATTATATATGGTATGTCTTGATCACTAAGTTGGGTAATTAGGTACCAAGAATTGGAAGGCTTGTATAACAAGTATGGTAAGACTTGTAGAACAAGTATGGTAAGTCTTGGTGGCTAAGTTTTGGGTGGCTATATATACATAGTCATATTGTATTTGTTTGATAAGGTGAAAGCTTAAAAGATGTAGTCTTAATTGTTGTTTGGCAGATGCTTGAGCATTGTTGGCTCAAGTATCAGGGTTTGGGACACCATTGAGGTGTTATTGTTTTGATGTATTATTGATTATTGATTGGATTAATAATACAAGTCTGGGGCGTGGGTGTTTCCACGTCAAATATTGTGTGTGTTCTTGTTTTGCTTTTACTTATTGTTGATAGAAGTAGAAGTAATACTAGAATAGTGTTTGACTGCGCTTTGGTAGATTTTGTTAACTAATCGATTGGTTGTGTGTGCTCTGTATTGGTGTTTGTGAATCTCGGATTGTGTAAGTCCCCTAACCTAACAATTCTTATTCTCATTGATTCATGTTATCATTAGTTTAACGAAATTCAAATCCCCCATTTTAGTATTATAGAAGTAAATCATAATTAATTTCTTGGATTTGACATTGATAAAGTATAGAGTGAAAAATAAGATTTTATTATATAAACTTGTTCTAAATTACAATGAAAAAAAAAATTAAATAGCCAATAACTAAACAATAATAAAGAAAATAATCCTAACAAGGAAACTATTATAAAAATAGAACTATTTAATAATGATAATATTATAATAATAGAACTATTCAATAATGATAGTATTCAATAAAAATACTGAATCGAGAATTTGTCGGAAAGAAATCAAAACATCCATCGAAAGCTGCACCATTGAAAACAAGAACATCCAAACGAATCCAAAAAATGAAGTCACGAATACAAACAAACCCAACACTTCCAAACGTATCCAAAGTTGCGCACAATTGCAAAACAAGAGAAAAAAAAGTATCCATGTCATCCAAGAGTGGACAAAATTGCAATTCAAACTGTTAGGCCGAATACACAATTAATAATCAAATTCGTATGAGAGTTTAAAAAGTAAGATGATTATGCACTTTAAAACTTCTGGTATTAAGAACCCTCTTCGTGATGTAAACTATCACAAAGAGCTGCTAGGTTACAATAAAGATAGTTCAATGCACGATACCCTTCTAGGGTTAACCTAACTGTATTTATAAAATATACAGCTTCGATACAATCTCTAATTGATATTCCTAATATCAATTAATTATATTTAACACTAAACTCTGACCGCTTCCAGTTAAACTCTGATATTTCACTGTTACACTTAAACACTGATTAAAACACATAAATTATATTTAACAATCTCCCCCAACTTGTTCATTAGCAAAAATGCACAAGTTAATAACAGTAATTGATGATGTCAAAACAAATAGACAAATACAGTGTTTATAAAAATTCAGAGTTTAAGCTTCTACTTAACAAAATCTACAGAAAATAAGAAAATCCTTACAGACTTTAATCTCTAATCTCTTCAAGATCTGGTGTAGCTCTGAGATAATCTATGAGTAATCTTCTTTCTGTATTCTTAAGCTCAATCTCCATAGCTTCTTTAATCTCTTTTAGCTGAGGATCACTCTCATCTGTCTGATAGATAGCAGATCTAAGATCATAGATTTTGTTTCTTCTCATCTCATTTCCCAGTCTGATAAATTTTACTTCTTCTGACTGTGAATTGAAGTCAAGTACTGTGATTCCCAAATCAGTCTTTAATTTCGCAGTACCCTTCTTCATTTCAATAAGATTTCCATTCCAATCCCTGTACTTAGGAACATATCTGCTATTATACTTCATTCCTCTGATTGCCAAATTCTGGAGCATTTTCTTTCTAAGCACATTTGCAACTGATTGAGTCCTTTGACTATTCACCTTGAAAAGATATAGAACATATTCTAATTCTTCCCAATATTTCAAGCCAATATCATTCTCACCAATTCTAAATACTGTCCCATCAGCCATGAAGTACAAGAGAAAATCCTTCTTTAAACTCTTCTGATAAACTAACTGTACTGATTCCAGTCTGTCCAAACTTTCTTGAGTGACACCATGACCTGGAACAGCCAGTGAAGAAGGATCTCTAGGACCAGTATATTGCCTTTTGTCCTTGTGTGAACCCAGACCACCCTTATTGTTTCCAACCTTACCAGACAAGGCTCTTCCATCAGAGAAATCCATAGAAACTCCAGATAATAGATTTGGATCATGAAGTGTTCCTTTCCCAAAAACTGATTTCAACTGAGAAGATAAAGGTCTAGATACAACTTGTGTGGCAACAGAGGTTGTGTTTTCTTTCTTCTGTACAATTTGTGTAGAAACAGAGGTTGTAACTTTCTTCTGTGAACTATCTCCTTCAATGCCTTTCAGCTTGAGTTTAGCTTCTGCTGCCATTGTTTCCTTTGATAACTGAGATTTTTGACTAACATCAGCACTTTCCTTGATCACAATGCCTTTAAGAACAGGCCTAGGAGCTTTTCCTTTCTTTAACTTACCAGACTTTAAAGCCTTGAGATGTTCTTCTTGTAAACTATTTTCTTCAGCTTTAATGTCCTCAATTGTAACTCCTTCCTCATTCTCTTCAATAAATAACTTAGCAGCCAATTCTTCATCAGTCTGTGGATTAGAAGATAATAGCAAACTCTTGGTCTTTGAAGTACCTTGAGTATCAGTGTTTATCCCAACAAACTATGATTTAAAGGACTTGCTAGTTTTTAGAGTTTGAAATTCTTCAGTTTTGCCCTTTCCTTTACTACTTGCTCCTCCATCTCCAGCATTATCCTTTCTGATCAGAGTTTGAGATTGTTTGTATTTGTCTTTAGCAACTCTCTCCCCCTTTTTGACATCATCAGGTATAAGAATAGATGTGATTAACTCCAAGGAGGTAGCAATAGAATCAATCTTTAAAGACATATCATTCTGATTTTGGTCAACTTTGCTCAGCCTGTGAGACAAAGTTTCTTGATTCTGAGTAAGATATTGAAATTTATTCTTGTTGTCAAGTTTAATCATATCAGCTCCTCTAACAACATCACCTCGAACATCAGAGATTGCCTTTTGACATAGATCAAACCTAGAGTTGAGAGTCTTCACTTGTACAACTGTAGCTTTGAGACAAGATAGAATCTCTGGATTTGTAATTGTTCTGGAGGTTCTCTTGACAAATTCAGCTGCTCTTGCAGCAGGAAAGATACAAGTGTCCTTGTACCAGTCATTAGAAAATTGTTCAAGGTGTTCTTCTTCAGCATCTGCTTGATTTGAAGGACTAGTAAAATCCTTAACCTTAGCATCAGTCTGGACTGGTAAACTCTGAGAAAAGCTTGACTCAGTATTCCCTTCAGTTTCATCTCCAACCTCAGCTTCAACATGATGAGTGGATGGAGGAATTGGAATAGATGCATCAACAGTGTCAACAACATCCTCTGCAACAGGTTCAGTAGTAGAGTCAACAATAGGCTGTACAACATCCTTTGCAGATTGCACAATAGTCTCAGAGTTTATCTCCTTAGGTTGTTGATCAATTTCCTCACCATGTTCAACAGATTGATGAGCATCAGAGATTAACTCAGTGTGGGAAGCCACTGTTTCTTCATGTACCAAGGTGGTTTGATTGACTGCATCAGTGGCCTCAGAGAATACAGCAGATGAAGAGATTGGAATTTCCATGTTCTCAGAGAATGGAAACAATGGTTCAAGAATTTCATCCATTTGAGCATCAGCATTTCCATCTCTTTCTACCTCAACAGCAGGTATTTCCTTAGAAATATCCTCTGGAGCTTCAACATGTTCATCATCAGAATCAGAGATTACTAATTTTCTTCTCTTAGCTAGAGGCACTTCATCTGAATCCTCTTTACTAGATTCTGCTACAACAGAGGGTGACTTAGGTCTTTTTGCTCTTTGTATCATTCTTCTAGTATAAACAGCTCCAGTTGATGTCTGTTTTGCTTTGATGTTTGTCTCTATTGTCTTCTTAACTCCTGCATGTCTTTCAGTGGTTGCTGCTGATTGCTTTACTCTGCCTCTTTTTGCTTTAGGCTGTGGTTGTGGTTGAGATTGTGATGGTTCAGAGTTTATTTGTGGAGTGTGTGAAGATTGTTTTGTGATTGGAGATTGAGGGTTTTGGGTTGGAGCAGTGTTTGTGATTGGTGATGAAGGTTGTTGAGTAGGTGCAGTGTGGGTAGGTGATGTAGGTGGTTCAGTGTTTAGTGGTTCAGGTTGTGGTTCTGGTTGTGGTTGGTCTTGAGGTTGGTTGAGAAAATTCTGCAAAGCAAGTGGCAGAACAAAGGCAGGTAGATGTTCTTTACCAGCATCCTTATTAGTCATATCAGAGAATATTCTCTTGCTGACTCTAAAAGGCTGAATTTCATCAGTTTCAGCAATCTCTAAACCAGATACACAAGCAGTGAATAGCATTTGACAAAAGCGAGCAAAATAAACTGTAGTAGACTCTGACTGTTTATCACCTAGATTCATCAGAACATATCTACCAAAATCAAAATTACTGCCATAGAGTAGAGAATACCCGATTTGTAGACTGTCCATTGGAATAGCATCCCAATTAGTGACCTTCTTCTGGAATGTTCTTGTAATGCAGTCGAAGAAAAAATTCCATTCCTTCTTGAGATTAGGCCTCTTTACACTGCCAAGCTTGTCAAGAGAATCCATGTAGCCTATCTCCTGTAGCATCTGTCTCAATTGAGGTTCAGCAACGTAAGTATACGAGGTGTGTGTATCAAACCCCACCGTATCTCTGACAGTTTGTGGAGTAATCACAAACTCTTGTTCTTCATGAGTGAAGATGATGTTTGGAGTCCCATTCTCTCCTCCATCCACATAGACTGAGTTTTGCCAAAAAGTGGCAATTTGAGATGCATAGAGAGTACTAGGTTCAACCAGAGCTTGTCCAATCTCTGAGTCTCTCAAGAAATTCTGCATAAGATGAAACGCTTCTGGAACACGTTCATGATGAAGTGGAGCTGCATAATTGTTAGGGACAAAACGTAGACCAAGAACAGTGAATGGTTTGGAAGCCATTGAATCAAGAGAAAAGTGTACGTAGGAAAGGTGTTTGTGAAAATGCGCAAGTGAAAACTGAGAGAACTGTGAGATGTAAAAGTGAGTGGGTCACAAAAGTAATTAGAGTTGTAATAAAAAATTAAAACTCAATCGTTTATGTATTCAAACACTCAACAGTTCCTAGATTAATGTGTGAGTGGGACACAATAATGGGTGAGTGGGACACAATAATGGGTGAGTGGGACACGTGCTCGTAATTTTAAGAAGTGTATTTGTGAATATAACAATAAAATATTTGATTTAAAAAAAATCAAATAACACTCTCTTAAAATACCTGGAACCATTAAAAACCAGAATACGAAGCGTTTACCAGAATATGAAGCGTTTTAGTACTTCGTTACTTTCCCATCTCTATTTAACGCCTAGAGACTTGTTCAATATCCCTTTAAGCTTTCATCCTCTCCTGAAAATCAAAAACCCTTCACACAACACACCGTTAAACAATGTCAAAACTTACCATCAAGGAAAAGAATCTTCATCTCGTAGAGAACAGAGATATCTTCAGTTATACTCGTGAAGAGTTTGATGCGTTTGACTGGGAAAGGCAGCTTGATACTCTGTGGCTGCAGATGGATGCCAGTCTTGAAGAAATCGAGAGAGAAAAGCCTGCAAGAGTGATCGACATCGATGCTGCTCTTCAAGCAACATTAATATGGCTTTCCTCTAAGGCATCCTCATCCAACACCACCAACCATTGTTAATGAATATGTCAGTAAAAATAACCTTATCCCTTCAACTTCCACCCAAACAAAGTGGCAAAGATGGGATCTGGGATGGCTGCTAACAATGGAGTGGTTTGGACTTCACTTTTTATTTTCCTGCTGAATAGATTATTAGATAGAGAGAACAAAAAGATGTAATATTTTCATGTAATCTCTTTCTTATTATCAATGAAGGATCCTGTTTCTCTAATCTTATTCAATGTGTTCTGCAATTTTTTATGTTTATGAACTGTTCTTCAAAGAATTAAATCAAAGAAGTGAATATGAAAACTAATTAAAGTAATCATGTTAGGAACAAATTCATTAACAATAACCACAATTAAATCAGGAACAGAACAATTAGGGATTACTTGTATCACCGCTGTATTCTCTTTCCTATTTCCAAGACACTTTAACACACTACACTTATTAACAGTTGTCAAAAGCACTATTTACTCCAAAATTTTCAAATTTTCCAAATGAAAATTTACCTCAGAGTACTAACCACAAATCAACAGCGTATGTCAATTCTCCAACTTTATCACCGAAACCCTTTCAGAGATTGCACAGTTGTGAAAATATGTGTGTGTGAAGCAGAGTTTACGAAATCAATTTTTAGAGCATCTAATTTTTCATAAAATCCATAAAGTAAATCAATAAACACTGGATGCACAAACTTTCATAGTAAACACTGACTGTATAATGAAAGCTAAACTCTGTAGTAGTCAATCTATATACAGTAACATTTAATTTATTTTATACCCCCTCTATTGCTAATTAATTTTTTTTATTTTATTCTATTCATTCCAGTAATTAGAGGTTGGAGCCAGTCACCAAAAATTCAAAAATTTTAGCCCTTATCATTTTGATAAGTTCCTGGGTCATCCTAGTCTTTGACTAGTCACCAAAAATCAGAGAATTTTAGCACATATTATATACCAATTAGTTCCTGGGTCATCCTAGTCTCCAACATAATCTCAAAGGAGTATAGCAACCTATATACATTTTCTTTGGGGTATTGCAGTAAGCATTTTAATCTACCAGAGTATAACTAACAGAGTTTAGAGTTCATCAACATCAGTAGTTATTCATGAAAGGCAATGCACACAGTATTTATAGAGTCAGAGTTTAGGACAAAATAAAATAAGAGATGCTATAAATATGAACCAGTATCATGCTGTATTAACTTTCTGCACAATCTAAGATTAGATCACAATAACTCAGAAAGATTCATGATTAGTTGCTGAAAATCATGCTTCATACATATTTCTTCATTGGTGTTTTCATTCAGACAAAAATCAACTCAGAGTTCACAGACATGCTGACAGAGTTTAACAGAGTTTGACAGAAAAACATGTTAACAGAGTATGCATAACAGAGTTTAATCAACAGAGATCACTTAGCACTTAACAAATCAAGGAAATATGAGCAACACATTACATAAGTAAAATTTGAATCTAACCAACATTCCTAGTCAGAACCAGAGACCATTCCTAGTTCATTGACCAGTCTTGTAAATGTAGCTTCACTCAATGGTTTGGTGAAAATATCTGCAAGCTGTTGTTCTGTAGACACAAAATGTAGTTCAATATTCCCTTCTTCCACATGTTCTCTGATGAAGTGGTACCTTATGCTGATGTGCTTGGTCATTGAATGCTGTACTGGATTACCTGTCATAGCAATAGCACTTTGATTATCACAGTAAATAGGAATCTTACTGTACCTCAATCCATAATCCAGCAATTGATTCTTCATCCACAAGATCTGTGCACAACAGCTACCAGCTGCAATATACTCTGCTTCAGCTGTAGATGTAGAAATTGATTTCTGTTTCTTGCTATACCAAGAGACAAGTCTGTCACCAAGAAATTGACAACTTCCACTAGTGCTCTTTCTGTCTATCTTGCAGCCTGCAAAGTCTGCATCAGAATACCCAAGTAGCTTGAAATCTGATTCTCTGGGGTACCACAGACCTAATGATATGGTGCCCTTGAGATACTTGAAGATTCTTTTCACAGCTGTCAGATGTGGCTCTCTAGGATCTGCCTGAAACCTTGCACAAAGACAGGTTGAATACATGATGTCAGGCCTACTAGCTGTCAAGTAAAGAAGAGATCCTATCATGCCCCTGTAGTTTGTCATATCCACTGAAACTCCTGTGTCTTTGTCCAATTCAGTTGCTGTTGCCATGGGAGTTGATGCAGATGAACAGTCAAGCATACCAAATTTCTTGAGAAGATTTCTGGTATATTTTGCTTGATTAATGAAGATACCATCATCTGTTTGTTTCACCTGTAGGCCTAGGAAATAACTAAGCTCTCCCATCATGCTCATTTGATATCTGGACTGCATGAGCTTGGAAAACTTCTTACAGAGTTTATCATTAATAGACCCAAAGATAATGTCATCAACATATATCTGAACTAAAAGGAGGTCACTTCCTTGATTGAAATAAAACAGAGTTTTGTCAATTGTACCTCTGTTGAATCCACTTTCTAGAAGAAATTGTGCAAGTGTCTCATACCATGCTCTTGGTGCCTGCTTAAGTCCATATAGTGCCTTATCTAGCCTGTAGACATAATCTGGATATTTGGGGTCCACAAATCCTGGTGGTTGTTTAACAAACACTTCTTCTTCAAGCTTCCCATTCAGAAAAGCACTTTTCACATCCATCTGGAACACTTTGAATTTCTTGTGAGAGGCATATGCTAGAAAAATTCTGATTGCCTCCAATCTTGCAACTGGAGCAAATGTTTCATCATAGTCTATTCCTTCCTGCTGTGAATAGCCTTTTGCTACCAGTCTAGCCTTGTTTCTTGTGATAACACCTTCACTGTCGGTCTTATTTCTGAAAACCCATTTAGTACCAACAATAGATCTGTTCTTTGGCCTTGGTACAAGGGTCCAAACTTCATTCCTTTCAAATTCATTCAACTCTTCCTGCATTGCTGTTATCCAGTCAGCATCTTTGTTAGTCACAGAGGCATGCCTGAATACATCTAATAACAAGCCCAAGTGGTTCGTAATGCTATGCATTACCTACATGACCTCTTAACTGAGGGAACCTCTAGTTGTAGAGTTTCTACTTGTTTGTACTATGTAATAGGCATCAAATTCTATCTGTGTAACTGTACCTACTAAGTCAAGAATAAAGCTTGAAAGAAGTTCTAAGGTTCATGCCTCAAGCAAGGAAATGAAGACTGTCAAATAATCACAGTTGGGATTTGAAGAATTGAAGAAATGAAGAAATTGCCTAAGTACTAATTCGAGAAGTACATTTGTTTATTCGAGAAGTCTAGCATTCGAGAAGTCTGGAGTTCGATATCTCAGAAGACACTATTCGATATCTCTCAATATGCTATTCGATATCTCAGGGATTCGATATGTCCATTACACGGTTCGAGAACTCAAGGAGTCAACAGTTCGAGTTCTCAAAGGGTCAACAAGTCAATGCTACATTCGATATCTCAAAGACTCAATATGCTATTCGATATCTCAGGGATTCGATATGTCAAATTGCTCTATTCGATATCTCAAGGAGTCCCAGAGAAAAGAGCTATTCGAGAAGTGATTCGATATGTCAAGATAACACTATTCGAGAACTCAGAGTTATCGATCAAGTCAACTCCAGTTCTCGAATCACTCACTTAGTCACTTCTCGAATACATTCTTGAGGACAAAATACTGAAGAATTGTACAAGTCAGAAACCTGCAACAAGCCAGGATACTTTATTTGACTCTGTCCTATAAAGCATGCTGGAAAGCCTACAAAGAAGCTTGGAGAGATAAGACAAGGGACAAGGAGCTGAAGAAGTGGATCTAAACAGGCTTTTCAAAGTCAAATCTGTAGCCGTTTGGACTCTTACTAAAATGAGATAGACAGACTGGAAAGTGTTTTTGTTTTACCTACCTCATTTGTAGTAAGTGGGTGTATCCATGTCTATAAGGATACAGCCTCACTTCCTTAGCTGTTAAGGTGTTGAAGTTTCTCAAAATACCCAGAAAATATCTCTCTGAGAAAAACGAAGCTGAGAATACTATCATTTGTATTCACAGATTGTAGCAAAATCTTAATCTAATAAGATATTAGATTAAAGTGATATTGTGTTGTGTTTGTCTTTAATTATCCGCATCTTCATATCTCACACACTCATCACTTATCTTGCTGCAAAGATTCAAGAACGAAGAAAAGTTCAAGAATCCATTCACCCCCCCTCTGTATTCTTTTACTGTATTCAATACTCAACAAGTGGTATCAAAGCAGGCTGTTTAATCTAAACAGAAAACGATCATGAGTTCGAATACACCAAAGACTACAGGTACGGTAAAGGTCCCTAAGTTCGACAAAGAGAATTACAACCTCTGGAAAATAAAAATGATGTTGTTCATCAAAGCTGCCAATCCTCTCTACCATGACATTCTCAAGAATGGTCCATTCATACCACAACAAGAAGTTGCTGAATCCACAGTGGGCGCAGTAGTCATTCCTAGATCATACGTTCCAAAAGAACCATCCAAATGGACGGACTCAGAGAAGGAAAAGATTGCCCTAGACAGCCACCTCATGTTGTTAATCATAGACTCCATGGATATGTCGATGTTTGCCAACATAGCATCATGCAGATCAGCCAAGGACATGTGGAATCACATCGAGGTGTTATGTGAAGGGACAGAGGAGGTAAGAGAAAATAAGAAACAGATACTGGTCACACAGTATGAGGCGTTCATGGCACAGCCCAAGGAAAGTATCACTGATATGTTTGAAAGATTTCACAAGCTGGTGACTGAGCTCCAAATGAATGGGAAGGTTTACAGCACTAAGGAATTAAATATGAAGTTTCTACTATCGTCACCAAACCATCTAGAGCAAAGGGTCATATCCCTAAGAGAAAGAGATTTGAACAAAGTCACGTATGATGTGCTCTATGGGGTTTTAAAGACACACGAGCTTGAGTTGCTTCAAAAGAGGGCTATCCAAGCTAACCAAGGCAGAATGATAAACACATCCTGTGCCTTGATTGTCAACAAATCTATTCAAGACCTGGAAGCATCTGCAAGTCAGCTGAGAATAGAAGAGATAGTAGATGATGAAGAAACTGAGGAAGTAGTGACTGAACCTGCTGATGACAAGGAAGAAGATGAGTTCTACACTCTTGAAGAGCTGGATGGCATGGAAAATACATCATATGCTTTTATGGCTAGAAAATTCCCAAACATCAGATTCAAGAGGAATCAGCCCTTCAAGCCTAGACCTCAAAATCATTCATTCAACAAGAGCAAGGCACCTATGAAAACAAACAAGAACAGATTCAAAACCAGCTATGTGGATAGGTCATCTGTAAGATGTTACAGATGCAATGACCTAGGGCATTTTGCCAGTGAATGCAAGAAGCCTAAAAAGAAGGATAAGGAGTTTCTTGAGCTTGAAGCTAAGTATGAGGCCCTTCTAAAGAAGCAGACACCAGGTAAGGCTTACATAGCTGAAGGGAAGTGTTGGGATGATTCTGACAGTGATGGGGAAGAACAAGAATTCTGCAACTATGCCTTGATGGCCAATTCCAAGGAAGAACCATCTGCATCAGACTCACAGGGCAAAGAAAGTAAAAAGAAGGTCATGTGGATTTTGGACAGTGGATGCTCAAATCATATGACTGGTGATATGGCCCTGCTATCACAGTATGAGGAAAAGGCTGGCCCAATGGTTGCTTTTGGAGATGACAGCATTGGCAACACACTGGGATATGGCAAGTTGGAAATTGGAAATGTCATCATTGAGAATGTAGCACTGGTCAAGGGGCTCAAGCATAATCTACTGAGTGTTGGTCAATTCACTGACAGAGGCTTCAAAGTGAACTTTGACAAAGATGAATGTTTGATCACCCACAAGAAGACTGGTGATTTTGCTCTGTCTGGAGTAAGGAAGGGAAGCCTGTTTGTAGCCAATATGGACTCTGCAAGCAAGGACACAATTTGTTGCTTCTACTCAAAAGCATCAAATGAAGACAGTTGGCTGTGGCACAAGAAGCTATCACACCTGAACTTCAAAGCCATTAATTCCCTAGTCAAAAGGGAGTTAGTGAGAGGCATGCCCACACTTGAATTCTGTCAAGAAGGAGTGTGTGAGGCGTGTCAAAAGGGAAAAATGAAAAGATCAAGCCACAAGTCAAAAACAGTGACATCTATAACCAAGCCCCTGCAACTGATTCATATGGATTTGTTTGGGCCTGTCAATATTATGTCACTAGGAAGGAAGAAGTATGCTCTAGTGATGGTTGATGATTTTACAAGGTATACATGGGTAGAATTTCTGGCATCAAAGGATGAGGCTCCACAAGTAATCATTGAGCACATAAAGAAAGTTGACAAAGAAGCAAAGGCCATAAATGCAAGTGTGATTGCATTAAGAAGTGATAATGGGACAGAATTCAGAAATGCCATGCTTGGAGCATTCTGCAAAGAAAATGGTATTTCTCAACAATTCTCAGCTTCAAGGACCCCACAACAAAATGGAGTTGTTGAGAGAAAGAATAGGACTCTGATAGAGGCTGCTAGAACAATGCTACTTGATGCAAAGATGCCTACATGTTTTTGGGCTGAGGCTGTGAGCACTGCATGCTACATCCAAAACAGAACCCTCATCAACAAAAACACTGGAAAGACACCTTACAACTTGATGACTGGAAAGAAGCCTACTCTAAAGTATGTTCATACTTTTGGAAGCAAGTGCTTTGTGCTAAAAGATAATTCAGAATATGTTGGAAAGTTTGATGCAAAGGCATTTGAAGGAATCTTTCTTGGCTATTCTATGGAAAGAATTGCATACAAAGTTTATGTCATTTGTCAAAAGAAAGTAATGGAGAGCACAGATGTAACATTTGATGACAGCAAACTACCTGGATTAGAAGAAGCCAATGGTGAAGATAAAGATCCCTTGAAGTTTGACAATCTAGATGATTCTGATGAGGAGATTGAAAGTGAATCTGAACTCATAATCCAACAAACTCAAGTGAATGAAGAACCTGTGTCAACCAACAATGAAGAAACAAGCATCCAAGATACACCTGTGAGGAGTGACAACTTCACTGGGGGAGGAAATGTAGATGATCATGATCTAAATGATGAAGCAACATCAAGGATGAGAAATCAATCTGAACATACAAGGAAATGGGATAGATCACACACTGCAGATCAGATAATTGGAAATCCAAATGCAGGAGTAAGGACAAGGAGAGCAACTATAAATGAATGTCTCTATGGCAGCTTTCTATCCCAAGTTGAGACTAAGAAACTTGATGATGCATTGTTGGATCCTGACTGGATAATTGCTATGCAAGAGGAGCTAAATCAATTTGAAAGGAGCAAAGTATGGGAACTAGTGCCTGCACCAAAGGATAGAACCGTTGTTGGAACTAAATGGGTTCTAAGGAATAAGATGGATGAAAATGGTGTAGTCATAAGGAACAAAGCAAGGTTGGTTGCAAAAGGATACTCTCAACAGCAAGGTATTGACTATTATGAGACCTTTGCCCCTGTTGCTAGACTAGAAGCCATCAGAATTTTCTTGGCATTTGCTGCACATTCCAATTTCAAGGTCTATCAAATGGATGTCAAGAGTGCATTCCTGAATGGGGAGTTGGAAGAAGAAGTATATGTGCAACAACCACCTGGCTTTGAGGATCCACAGTTTCCCCACTTTGTCTACAGATTACTTAAAGCATTGTATGGACTCAAGCAAGCTCCTAGGGCATGGTATGACACACTATCACAATTTCTACTGGAGAATCAATTCACTAGAGGCACACTGGACAAGACACTGTTCTACAAGAAACATGATGATGATATTATCCTAGTTCAAATCTATGTGGATGATATCATATTTGGCTCTACAAATGAGAAGCTGTGTAAAAAATTCTCTAAGCTCATGCAAAGCAGATATGAGATGAGTATGATGGGAGAATTAACATTCTTTCTTGGACTGCAAGTTAGTCAAAGGAAGGATGGCATTTTTATAAGTCAAACCAAATACATTAAAGATTTACTGAAGAAATTTGATTTGGAAGAATGCTCACCTGCAAAGACACCCATGGCCACTGCCACCAAGTTAGATGATGACGCTAAGGGCAAAAAGGTAGATATCTCAATCTACAGAGGCATGGTTGGTTCTCTACTCTACCTCACTGCTAGTAGGCCAGATATCATGTTTGCTACATGCTTATGTGCAAGGTTTCAATCAAACCCAAAGGAATCACACATGATAGCAATAAAAAGGATCTTCAAATATCTGAAAGGCACACCAAACTTGGGGTTATGGTATCCTAAGGACACAGGGTTCAATCTGGTTGGTTATTCTGATGCTGATTATGCTGGATGCAGAGTGGATAGGAAAAGCACATCAGGTAGCTGCCAGTTTCTTGGACAAAGGTTAGTCTCTTGGTACAGCAAGAAACAACAATCTGTGTCAACTTCCACAGCTGAAGCTGAATACATAACTGCTGGAAGTTGCTGTGCTCAAGTGCTTTGGATTAGAAACCAACTTAGAGATTATGGACTTGTGTTGGAAAGAATTCCTATCATGTGTGACAACACAAGTGCAATCTCTATAGTTGCCAATCCTGTCAATCATTCTAGGACAAAGCACATTGACATCAGATATCATTTCATTAGAGAACATGCAACTAATGGAACCATTGAGTTGCATTATGTCACTACAGAAAAACAACTAGCTGGCATATTCACTAAGCCATTAGATGAAGCCACCTTCACTAGGCTGGTCAGTGAGATTGGAATGCTGAATTCTTCGAATTCTGGCTAAGTGAATATATCAACTAGATTGTTGCAGCAGTAAATACTTACTTTATCAAATGCCCAATATTTCTGAAGTAAGTATTGGCTGGAGTATGATTTATAAATATTCCAATGCTGCACATGTTGAAAATCATACATATGTAGCTTGAAATTTCTGTAAAAATTTTGAGTAAACCACTACTTAATTTGGTAGAATATTCGTCAATGAATATTTCTAGTAAATTTTAAAGGATAGTGAAAATTGAATTTTATGAGTGAAAAGTACAGTTCGATAAGTCAGACTTCTCGAATGGTTCATTGTTATGTCTTGGCTCGAGTTCTCGAATAGGCCTATCTAGAACCCTCTTGAGTTCTCGAATAGTGTCTTTTAGAGAAATCGAATAGCACACTCTGAGTTCTCGAATAGAGTATTTTAGTTCTCTAATGATAGAGTTCTCGAATACTGCATTTGAGTTATCGAATCATTTGAAAAGGCTGATTTTTCGCTGACACTTAATCGCTTTTTGGATTTATATTCAAACCTTCATTTCACTCATAAAAATATCTTCTTAACTTTGAATTATTTTCTGAGTTAAATCACTGCCAGCTGTGAGTTAAGAACTGCCTGAGATATCGAATAAGCCTTTCTTGACTTCTCGAATAGTTGTTTCATACTTCTCGAATGACTTGTCGCTACAGAACACTTATCTATCGACAACTCAAGACATTCATATATATATATACAACTTCACAACTATTCAATTCATTTCGATTCGATTTCTCAAGCATCTCAACTCCTGAAACCTCTGAAAAACCCTAACTGCGAATTTCTTCTTCAATCCTAATTCTCTTTTCTTCTCTACCCAAATGGCAAACACTCAACTCACCATACCATCCCAAACTAATTTCATCGCAATCTCCAGTGATGTGGAAGCACCGAATGCCAATTTCAAGTGCTTTGTTCGGTGGTTGTCTGAATCATACATCAAGAGTGCGCTCTCAGCCAACCCAACTCTGTACATAGATCTATTGGAACAATTCTGGAGGACTGCTACTGTGGAGGTCATCGCTCTTGAGAATGCTATCACCTCTTATATTGTTCACTGCAAGATTCAAGGAAAGGATATCACTATCACCACTGCAGACATGAATCAAGCCTTGGATATGCAGCAAGAGACGTATGATGCTCTGGCCTCCAATGATGAGTTGGAAGAATTCTTTGACTTCATCAACTACTCTGATACTATCAAGCTGGGAAAGTTGAATAGGAAGTTCTTGAGGAAAGAATGGAGCTTTGTATTTGCTACACTCCTTCAAGTATTCACTGCACGGAAATCAAGCTTTGATCAGATTAGTACACCCGTGCAGCAGCTTGCCTATGCCTTGGCTCATGGGAGAAAGATAGATGTTGGACTTCTCATCCTACAGGAACTCTATGGGAGACTTGGTCAGACCACAGCCAAGAGAGGTAATGAAATTTTCTTTCCTCGCTTTATTCAATCAGTGCTTAACTTTAAAAATGCTTCTTTGATTGAAATGCCTGGAGTAGATAAGAGTAAAATAGGCTATCCTAAGTCCATGACCAAACTCATTTTTGGTAATTTGGAGACTAGGAATGATGTGGATGTAAGACTTAACATAACTCCCCACATGGAGGGTTTGTTTAGGTCTTACCCCCACAACATGCCAATATTTGATTCAAAATCACAGTTAGCACAGCCTAAGCAAGGAGAACAAAGTGCTAACCCAAGGCCTGCTAACCAACCCCCTCAGCCAAACACTCTATCCAACAAAGAGCCAACTGCATCATCCTCTCAAAAGGGTGATGTTAGTAAAAAGAAGAGAAAACAGGCTGCTTCTGAACCTTTAGAAATCTTAACTGAAGCAGCCCTGGCTGTAGAACTAGGGTTAGAAAGTGAGAAACCTGAGTCACCTATCATAAGCCTAAAGAAGAAGAAGAAGTCAAAAACCACCTCTTCAGTCACTCAAATGGCTGAAGTTGTAAAATCAGGGGCACACAGTTCACTAGATGTATCCTCTCAACAGGATGCATCTATAGAATCAAGCATCCTCCCCAATGCACCTATCTGTAAAGAGTCAGCACAAGGGAGTGATAAGGCTGGCACAACACTGAGTGGAGAGCACATCATAACTGAAACTCCCTCTATTTCTCAGGGGGAGTTGCCAAAATCTTGTCTACAACACACTTCTCTTTCAGAATCTACTACTCATATTTCTTTGAAGCCTGCAACTCAAGCAATTGAGGAGCACGGCATTGATCATCAAGAATTCTTTTCCTTTGATGAGCCAATGAATTCAAGTGACTTGGTGCATGACACCTTGCTCACCACCCAGGTACCACATTTGGATGGTCAGGGAATGCATGCTGGGGCATATCCTAATGACACCATCACAAACACAGAGGATTCACTAGTTCTTACTAGAGACTTTGTGCCTGTGTCAACTACTGTTGTAACTCATCCCACTTCTGTGGAGACAGCAGTATTAGAGTCTGTTCATCCGGTTGCAGAAGTTGCATCTGTAACTGAGGAGCCTAGCAAGCCTAGCTCTAGCTCTAACTTTTTGTCTCAATGGCTGAAGCCTGTGCAACATGACAGTGCTTCAGGATCAGGGTCTGTTCCACCACAATTGACGGTTGAAGCACTTCAAAGCTTAGTTGTGGATCAGATCCCTGAGTTCACAAAAATTGCTCAGCACCTTCTCACTGCAAACATGCCCAATCCAGACTATGAAGCTATTCTCCTATGTCACAAAGAGGATGTAGAGCTACAGAAGGAGAAGATCATAGATGAAACTGAGAGAGATGGGAATATCGATGCTTGGCTGCAAGGAACCAATTCAATCCCTCTCTCAGAAGGTCTTCAGTATCTCAGAGAAGAGTACATCACTTCACTAGGGTCCAATGCCAAATCTCTCAACCCTACTGATGTGTTTGAAGCAGTGAATGACAACTATAAAGGCATTCTCAAGGCTGCACACTATCTTGGTAAAGGCTTAAAGACAGAAATTAATGAAGTGTGTTCAGCTACAACCAAGGAGGTGCATGAGATCAAGAGGACTTTTGATGCTAAATTCCCTCAATTGGAGACTATTCTCAAGGACATCCGAACCTGCAATGCTACTTGCACCAGGATGGACAATGGTTTGGCTATTCTCAAGGATGCTGTCGCAGGTCTGGGGCACAAATTTCAATCCTTATCAGATCAGACAACTGATGCCAATGCCATGCTCAGGACCCTCTTTGCAAATCAATATGGAGACAAGCTGGTCACTGAGGTTCCTGTGCATGAGATGTCAAGGTTCGAAGTGCAGAGACTAAAGGATCAATCCCTATCTGGTTTTAAGGCCAATGAACTCTTCATTAAAGTGGATACTCTTGAAAAGGAGGTAGTCTCTCTCCACAAGTCCAATGCTCATCTTACAGACACTGTGACAACTCTGACTGAGTAGTTGAACACTCAAGCCACCACCACAGCTGATGTTCTTCTGCATCAACAATCAATGTTGTCTGCAATGATGAAGCACATGGGTCTCCCTCTACCTGATGAATCCTCAACTCCAAAGGTGCCTCCTACAGTCCATGTGTCTGTCAACAAGCCTAAGGGGGAGAAGAGGATATCAAAGAACTCAAATCCAAAGGGGGAGAGACCACTAGAAAAGGGCATCAAGATCACTGAGGGTGGCCATCAGAGAACTTTGAAATCTACTACTCATGTGCCTGGAAAAGGAAAGGACAAAGTTGATGAGCCTCCCACTTCTCTGCCAGTTGTCACTCTACCAACTGTGCACATCACTACTCCTGATGGTCAAAGGCAGTCTATCACAACCACAGTGGTTGCGGGGAGTATGCCATCTGACAAGCCTCGAATCTCAATATCTAAGAGTGCCAAGCCAGTAGAAGTGAAGGTGGTCACTGAGGCCAAGCTACAAGAAATTGCAAACTCAAATGTCTATCATGATGATGCATTCTTGGAGTTTCTGAAAGTCTCTAGAGAACAGGCTGGTGATGCTCTGCTATATCATGAAAGTTTGAAGAGTCAGATTGACTGTCTCACTGTAGTACCAAGGAGGCTTAATAATCTATGGCTCAAGGAGATATTGATGGTAGGAAAGAACAAGATATGGCACTTAACCATCAATACTCTACAGAGTCTAAAGCACTCAGAAGTGAATGTGCTCCTTGGACTAATTGAGAAGGGAAATGAGAACAACAAGAGTCTTCATGATGACTTGAGGAATGGTCAACCTTCAAGGCTACCTGAAGTTTTCACAGATCCTAGAACTATTATCTACCAGGCTGGAACAAGAATTGAAGATATCAAGCAGCTGGTCATTCCTAAGCATCTAACTCCTCAAAATAAAAATCTCATCATAGCCATCATTGAGAAACTGATCAAGAAGAAGGGATCAAGAACAGCAGAAGAATTAGAAGCTATATCTTATCTCAGGTCATATATTGCAACTGGCATTGTATCTGAGACTGCTAAGTTCAACCCAAGCAAAGATCAAGACAAGGATGAAGATAAAAGTGACGGAAGGGGAAGACATCACAGGAGTAATAAGGGTGATGAAGACAAGAAGAAGAAGAAGGATGATGAGAAGAGGAAGAATGATGATGATCAAGGTAAAGGCTCTGAGAGGAAAAGTGGAAGACAGCAAGCCTCAGGCATTGCTGACAGTAACCTCACCACAACGCAAGACTCTAAGTCTAGGGTGAATGCTGCCAGTAGTGACCTTTCAAAATTTGCATCTATGGCTTCTGCAACTGTCTTGCCACCTCAAGAAGAGAAGAAGATTCAAGTCAAGAAACCATCTGTATGTTTCAAAAAGCAAACTGCTAATGGAATACTACAATGGTCTACAAACAAAGGTCACATACTGCTGCCAAGTAATCATGTAAAAAGAATCAAGTTCAAGCAAGCTGCAAGGAAATCAAAGCCAACCATATCAAAAACCCTGACAATCTATCCAGGCCTAAAACTCCAACCACTAGATGAAGATTATGATGTAGACCAACTGCAATTTTTGCAAGCTCAAAGAATCTATCATGTTGCCATTGTTGATAATTGCCTTGAGATTAAATATTCTGATCGAAGGGAGGAGAAATTCAAACAAGGAGGATGTCAACACTGGGGCAAGCTATATGACATAGAGAGAATCATTGCACTGTTGAGCTCAGAAGATAAAGTGGAGAGAGTATGGAAGCTGGAGCTAATTGATTTTGTGAAAATGAAGAGAGATCATGAGGAAAAAGTCAGAAAAGGGTGTTTTGAGAAATGGCTGGCAAGAGAGAGAGAAATTGAGAGACTGGAAAGTGAAGCAAAAAAGCTGAGGAAAAAGGGTTTGTGTAGAGTTCAGTTCAACCCCTACATGGTAAAGTATAGGAGGAGAAATGGAAATCAAGTCAACATCAGAATGAATCTACTCAACCACTATCCTGCAAATATTCTGGAACCAGTACTTGAAGATTTCAAAGACTCAATTTTGCTTGAAGAATTGGATGCTATGGCAGAAATAATAAAAGCTATGGATGAGAATACAAGGAAGGAGAAAGAAAGAAGAGAGAAAGAATATGATGAATTTCAAGCCAAAGCTATGGAAAGAGAATCAAAAGACAATGGCTAGTTCTTCATCATAGGCTGTAAGATTACTCACTCTGTAGTTCTATCCAAATTGCTAATGGAAATTCATACCTGTACTGTCAAGTTTTATCTTTATGTATGTTAGGCTTGTTATCAGACATGAAATTGTGACTAAGGGTCTTACTCACAATTTGGGGGAGATTGTTAGTCACAGAGGCATGCCTGAATACATCTAATAACAAGCCCAAGTGGTTCGTAATGCTATGCATTACCTACATGACCTCTTAACTGAGGGAACCTCTAGTTGTAGAGTTTCTACTTGTTTGTACTATGTAATAGGCATCAAATTCTATCTGTGTAACTGTACCTACTAAGTCAAGAATAAAGCTTGAAAGAAGTTCTAAGGTTCATGCCTCAAGCAAGGAAATGAAGACTGTCAAATAATCACAGTTGGGATTTGAAGAATTGAAGAAATGAAGAAATTGCCTAAGTACTAATTCGAGAAGTACATTTGTTTATTCGAGAAGTCTAGCATTCGAGAAGTCTGGAGTTCGATATCTCAGAAGACACTATTCGATATCTCTCAATATGCTATTCGATATCTCAGGGATTCGATATGTCCATTACACGGTTCGAGAACTCAAGGAGTCAACAGTTCGAGTTCTCAAAGGGTCAACAAGTCAATGCTACATTCGATATCTCAAAGACTCAATATGCTATTCGATATCTCAGGGATTCGATATGTCAAATTGCTCTATTCGATATCTCAAGGAGTCCCAGAGAAAAGAGCTATTCGAGAAGTGATTCGATATGTCAAGATAACACTATTCGAGAACTCAGAGTTATCGATCAAGTCAACTCCAGTTCTCGAATCACTCACTTAGTCACTTCTCGAATACATTCTTGAGGACAAAATACTGAAGAATTGTACAAGTCAGAAACCTGCAACAAGCCAGGATACTTTATTTGACTCTGTCCTATAAAGCATGCTGGAAAGCCTACAAAGAAGCTTGGATAGATAAGACAAGGGACAAGGAGCTGAAGAAGTGGATCTAAACAGGCTTTTCAAAGTCAAATCTGTAGCCGTTTGGACTCTTACTAAAATGAGATAGACAGACTGGAAAGTGTTTTTGTTTTACCTACCTCATTTGTAGTAAGTGGGTGTATCCATGTCTATAAGGATACAGCCTCACTTCCTTAGCTGTTAAGGTGTTGAAGTTTCTCAAAATACCCAGAAAATATCTCTCTGAGAAAAACGAAGCTGAGAATACTATCATTTGTATTCACAGATTGTAGCAAAATCTTAATCTAATAAGATATTAGATTAAAGTGATATTGTGTTGTGTTTGTCTTTAATTATCCGCATCTTCATATCTCACACACTCATCACTTATCTTGCTGCAAAGATTCAAGAACGAAGAAAAGTTCAAGAATCCATTCACCCCCCCCCTCTGTATTCTTTTACTGTATTCAATACTCAACAATCTTGAAGAGCTTCTTCCACTTTCTTTGGTTCATTTTTAGACAAGAATGCGTGAAACAGACATTCACTTGCAGTGGCACTTCTTGTTTTCACTTTTGCATCTGGATCACCAATTATCAAATGAGGTGTATGTGATTTGGTCCATTTCCTTGCAGAAGGCAAATGACTTATGTCAGCATGTGATCCTCCCCCTTGATCCATGCTCTCCTGATTTTGTTGTGGTCTATTTTCGTTTTCTGAGACTCCCCCTGAACTTGACTGCCCAGAGTCAGAATTTGAATTTTCAGAGTTTGAATCATCAGAATTTGATCCAGATTTTTCAGTTGACTCAGTATCATTGTTTGAGTCTTCATCTTGATCATGCTCCCCCTCAACTAGTTCTTCCCTTTATTGTGGCTGAGAAGTTTCTCCAGTGTTTACCAGTAGAGGTTCAGAGTTTGTTTCAACAGAGTCTGTCAGAATAGTTTGATCAGAGTTTACTTCAACAGAGTTTAAATCTTCATTTTCAAAGTTCAGTTGATCATATTCATCTTTGTCTTCAAGTCCAGTTATCTTCTTGTCATCAAAAGACACATGTATAGATTCCATGATCACTTTAGTTCTCAGATTGTAAACTCTGAATGCCTTTGTTGACAGTGGATAGCCAACAAAAATTCCTTCATCTGCCTTTAGCTCAAACTTGGTCAACTGTTCAGGATGAGTCTTCAAAACAAAGCATTTGCACCCGAAAATATGAAAGTATTTAAGGTTAGGCTTCTTTTTCTTCACCATCTCATATGGTGTTTTTCCATGCTTATTGATCAGTGTAGCATTTTGAGTAAAACAAGTAGTTTGAACAACTTCTGCCCAGAAATAAGTTGGCAATTTTGCTTCATCAAGCATAGTTCTGGCAGCTTCAATCAAGGTTCTATTTTTCCTTTCAACTACACCATTTTGTTGTGGTGTACCAGGTACTGAAAATTCTTGCTTCACTCCATTGTCCTTGAAGAATTCTTCCATTGTTGCATTTCTGAACTCAGTTCCATTATCACTTCTGATGATTCTGACTTTGTTATTTGATCCTTTGTCCAGAAGCTTCACATGCTCCATCAGAGTTAATGTAGTTTCATCCTTCTTTGCTAGAAAATACACCCAAGTGAATCTAGTGTATTCATCAACAATGACTAAAGCATATTTCTTCCTTGCTATAGACATAACATTTACTGGACCAAAGAGATCAACATGCAGAAGATGATAAGGATCAGTGATTGAAAATTCTGTCTTGCTCTTGAAAGATGACTTCCTTTGCTTGGCCTTTTGACATGAATCACATAGGCCATCAACATTTAACAGAGCCTTTGGGAGTCCTCTTACAAGATCCTTTCTGATCAATTCATTGATGTTGTTCAAGTTCAAATGTGAGAGTTTCTTGTGCCACTTCCAACTCTCTTCACTAGACATTCTTGTAGATAGGCAAACAGTTTTTCCAACAGAGTCTATTAAAAGCTTGATTTCATAAATGTTGTTTTGCCTATTACCAACTAGAACAACCTTTCCTGTAGATTTGCTGATAACTTCACAATATTCAGGTTGAAAATCTACATGATATACCTTGTCACAAATTTGACTCACAGATAGCAAGTCATGCTTGAGTCCTGGGACATGAGCTACATTGTTGATGATGACATTTCCAAGATTAATATTGCCATATCCCAATGTTCTTCCTACATTGCCATCACCATAGGAAACTTTTGGGCCAGCCTTCTCCTCATAGTCTGATAGCAGGGCTTTATTTCCTGTCATGTGTCCTGAAAATCCACTGTCCACAACTAGGGTTGCCTCCCTGTTGCCCTGCAATCACAAGCAATTACTGAGGATTAGATTTAAGGATCCAGACTTGCTTGGATCCTTTGACATTCTTAACTTTGTTAGCTTTTGCAGCGGAATTAACATTATCAGAGTTTGAGCTAACAGTATCAGAGTTTACACTTGCAGTATTAACTTTAACCCATTTCAGATTGGGTTTCAGTTCATAGTAATTATGATAGATAGCATGATACTCTCTGCAAGTATAAATGGAATGCCAAGTGCTTCCACAGTGTGTGCATAAAGTCCGTGGCTTAGTTCTAACAAAATCCTTCTTTACCTCAGACTTGGAAGGTAAAGAATTTATATTTTTGTTTTTCTTGCAGAAATTTGCAAGATGCTTAGTACTACCACAGTTATGACATGTCTTTCTTGGAGCATAACTAGCAAGCATTGGTTTATTTCCTGAAGTGATGCCTACTTTTCCATTTCTGTTCTTATTTGACACTCCCTGTTTCTTAACAGATCTTAACTCCTTCAGTTTATGTTTGAGTAGTTTATCTGTCATTGAACCAATATTAACCTGTTTAACACTAGTTTTTACTGGTTCACTTTTAACAGCTTCTTTTTCATTGTCAGAGAAAAATTTACTGGTTCCATGTACAAAATGAGGTCTGATTTTAACTTGATTTTGAAATCTTAGTTCATCTCCCTCATTATAACCTAGACCAACAGTGTCTGTTTGAAAAATCTGTTGAGTGTCCTTTCCAGAATTAGTCCAAGTCCTAATTTTCTTATTTGCTTCCTCCAACTCAGATTCTAGTTGTTTATATTTCTGAAGCAAATCCTGTTCTATAGAAACAGCATCATCTCTCTCTTTCTGAACTTGTTGCATGTTTTCAAGTTTTTCTTCAACAAGTTTATTTCTAACCTTAAGTTTAGAATTTTCAGCTTTTATCCTCTCATTCTCTAAAGTCTGATCCCTATAACTTATATGCAATGACTTAAGGTAAATTCTTAATTGAGCAATGTCATCAATATTATAAGCATAGGTAGTTAGAGGTACCTGATTTTCAGAATTTTCTGATTCAGTAGTAGCCATGAGAGCATAGTTCACTTCTTCATTAGAATCTGAAGTGTCTGCCCAATCTGTGCCTTTAGTGTAGAGTACCTTTCCAGTTTTACCCTTCTTGCACTCAGGAGCATAGTGACCCATCTCCTTACACTTGTAGCATTGAATTTCAAACTTATCCTTCTTTCCCTTTGAATCTCTCTTATCAGACTTCCTGAAGCTTTTTCTGTCTTCATTTGAATCTCTAGAAAACCTTTTCCCTTTCTTGAAATTCTTGAAACCCATTTTCTTGAAGGTCTTCACCATCAACACAGCCATTTTTCTCATTTCTTCTTCATCATCCTCAGAGTCAGATGATTCAGAAGAGTTTGAATCACAATCAGAGTTTGATGATTCACTTTCTGAATGTATGACCAAAGCTTTTCCTTTCATTTTCCTTCTTGATGCCTCTTTCTTCTGAGGCTTCTCTTCAACATTAAGAGCAACAGACTTTGCCTTCTTGCTTGATCTCCTGTTTCTCTGCTCCATTTCCAATTCATGAGTTTTGAGCAGCCCATAGATTTCATCAATCTCTGTTTCAGCAAGATCATAGTTGTCTCTAATAGTGGTTGTTTTCACATCCCACTTTTCAGGTAGAGAAAGAAGAAACTTGAGATTTGAGTCTTCTAGATCATACTCTTTGTTGACCAATGACAGATGAAAGGCATATGACTCAGCCTATTTGTAGTTCGAGGATCCTAATCCAATTAAACTAGATTGTAATAAGTAAATAATATCAACTGTCACAGGAATCTCAAAAGATGATAACCGTCAGAAGAAAAATCAACAAGTCAATCTATAGTTTTGATGTTTTACACTGGAAGAAGATTCAGATATCTGATCAGGCCTCAAGGTAGCATTGAAACAAATGGATTCTTTTAAGAGACAGAGATTTCTATAAATGATAAGAAACAATTTCAGTACCGAATGATTGATGAGAGTAAAAAACACACAACACAACACAACGTACTCAGTATATCCCGCATGAGCAGGGTCTGAGGAGGGTATGATGTACGCAATCATGCCCCTACACAAAGGTAGAGAGATTGTTTCCGGTTTTTTACCCCCGGCAGGAGTCGAACCCGTGACCTCACGGTTCACGAATTGGGCACTAACCACTGTGCCAACTCAACCCCTTTGAATGATTGATTAGAGTGAAGAGTATAAAAAGACCACAGTGTTAAAGTCACGATGAAGAACAGAGATTGGAGTTAGTCGTTCATGAACCAGACAGTACATCGAGCGTCAACATCATTCCAGTGTATGTTCCTTATCATAATTACGTGGTTCGCAGTGGAGTATTGACTATTAAAGAATTTATATTAATTCTATTTTAATTGATTAAATCAAGTAATTAAGTTAATAAATAAATTAATTCTATCAGAATTAATATATTTGTTAAAGTGATTATTAGATTAATTAAATAAGAATTAATATGAAAAAGAAATAATTAGTTAAATGATTTTTATAAATCATTTAATTAATTATAAACTGAAAAATATGATGATATAACTATCAAACTGATAGTTATACCGATAGTCATATACAGTTCAAAGAAGAGATAGTCATATTTAGTTCAAAGAGGAGATAGTCATATGCAGTTCAATTGGATAGTCATATTTCATTCAACTGGCTAGTAATACCGAATGTTATATTGAACTGGAGAGTAATACCGAATGTCATATTGAGCTGGATAGTTATACCAAAAGTTATATTTAAACTGGACAGTCATATTACATTCAATTGATAGTCATACCGATTGTCATATTAATGTAAAATGATTGTTATATCAGTTTAAACTAAGTAATATGACTATGGCTGTGTTATATAAAGAAGCAGAATGCAAAAGAATTGGATCAGTCGAGCATAACACAGAAAATACACACAGCAGCCCTTATATCTCTCTCTCAAGCTCAAGAACACTTACAAATTAAATTCTGTAAATTCAAGTTCATCTCAGTTGTAATATCCTATCCATTGGAACTTGTTTACATGTGATTCTTGTACTACTAGCGAATTAAGTTTCCTAGTTCACAAATTGATATCTTGATTTTTATTAACTAAATTAGAAAAGTTCATGTTGAATTTTCTAATTAGTTATTAATTACTTGATAATCGTTTGGACTGATTTTGTAACACCCATCAAGTTAATATATTGTTATATTCAACTTGAAATTTGTGTTATATAATTCTGCACAAATTTTCGTTTAAGTGAAAATTGTTTAACGAATAAATTTCGAGAAAATAGTATAGATTGTATTCAACCCCCCCCTTCTACAATCTTATCGGACCTAACAATTGGTACCAGAGCATATTGATTGATACACAAATCAAGATCCTATTTTTACTCAATCAAAAATCAAGCTCGAATTTTTAACTCTCTTAAAAATTCATCATGTCAGCCAAAGGCAATGTTAAAATTCCTATCTTTAATAAAGATAACTATGACATGTGGAAAAACAAAATGGAGTTATTTCTTGATGTAGCAAATCCAAGATTTTTGTGGGTTTTGAAAAATGGACCAGTAATTCTTATCCAACATGATACTGAAACAGTTACAAATGGAATTGTAACAATACCTGCAAAATCCTATCCAAAGGACCCTAAGAACTTTACCTCTGAAGAAAAAGAGGAAGCTGGATTGGATAAAAATTTGAGACTCATTCTATTAGATTCCCTAGATGCTGTAATGTATAGCCATGTAAGGAATTGTAAAACTGCTAAGCACATCTGGGAAACTATTGAGATCATTAATGAAGGGACTGATGAAGTCAAGGAAAATAGACTTCAAATTTTGACCTCTGAATATGAACACTTTAGAGCTGGCCCTAATGAAGGCATTCAGGAAGTGTTCGAAAGGTATAACAAAATAATCAACAACTTGCAAGTTCATGGCAAGCAATATACTCAGAAGGAGATCAACATGAAGTTTTTACTGACTATGCCTACTCACTTGGAGCATAGAATCACTGCCATCAGAGAATCTAGAGATCTAACTCAGATTGCTCTTGAAAGGCTGTTTGGTGTTCTGAAAACATATGAATTAGAACAAGTACAGCAAAAGGAATTCTATGGCAAAGGCAGAATGGCAAATTCTTCTACAGCTCTAGTGGTTGAGGTTCCCAAGGAAGTGGAAACTAAAGTTGTTCAACCTAACAGCTTCAACAAGGAAAAAACTGAAGTGGAACATGGCCAAGCACCAGCTACTCAGGATGGTGGAGAATTTTACTCACTTGAAGAGCTGGATCAATTGGAAGATGAATCTATGGCAATGATGGTGAGACAATTCAGTAACTTCAGATTCAGAAGAAATCCAAAGTTCAGGTTTAAGTCAAATAACAGATTTCAGAGAGGAGGTTCTTCATCCTCTAGTAACAGGGGAGGTAATAAAACTGGAACTGTTGACAGAAGCAAGATCCGTTGTTTCAATTGTAATGAGTTGGGACACTTTGCTACTGAGTGTCAGAAACCCAAACAAGCACAGAAGAAAGATTATGCTTCTGAAAAGAAGAAGAGTGGAAGAGCTTATGTAGCTGCTGGTAAAAGCTGGGATGACACAGATAGCGAAGATGAAGAATATGGAAACTTTGCGCTGGTGGCAAATGCTGAATCATCAACTTATTACACCACACCGGTAACTCTTACTGATGCTGAGTTAATTCATAGTTTACGTAATTGCTTGAATAATGCACAAAAAGGGTACGAGAGAATAAGTCTTGTTAACACTAACCTTGAAAATGAAATGTTAGATTTAAAAAAGGTGCAGATTAATCAAGATAAGAATATAGAAGAAATAGCTCGACTTAATTACAGAAATAAGTCATTAGGAGAATACATGGTAAAACAAGTTGATAAGATTGCTGATCAAGATATCAGGATTAAAGAACTGGAAACACAGATTAGAGCTTGTTATAATACTGTTAAAGTTTCTAAAGAGTTCTTCAACAAACAAGCAGTAGAACGAACTGTAGGAATAGGATTTGATTACAATCAAGCTGTTGGTTCTTTGAGTAATCATTCTCCTAATCCTATTTCAGCTAAAGAAAGAGGTATACCACATATTCTCAAGAATGTTGAAAAACCAATGTTTACAAAATCTGATGTTGGCCCACCAGATATTATTTCTATGGTTATACAAGAAGAAATGAGAAATGAGGATAATGCAAATGGCACAGTCCTTGTTAAGGATAAATGTGTTAAGGATAAAACTGTTAAGAACATTAATACAAAGAATGTTTCATCCAAGAAAAATGTCACAGTCTTTGTTAAGGCTAAATCAGTTGAGGACACTAATACAACGAATGTTTCATCCAAGATAGATGTACCTAAAGTACCAATCAAAGTTGTTGAATCAGCTAGTTCTTCTAAGACTGGATTAGGTAGTAATAAGTTGAAACAGAAAAATACCATGTCTACCATTGATTCTAATCATAAAGCATGTGGTGTTATCAATTGTATGTCTTGTGCTTTTAACAGTATGCGTGCTTATTTTAATGGTAATTATGTATGTGTTAAACAGAATGCTCCTCGATAGCACATGAATAGGAACAATAATGTTCGATCTAAGACTGCTTTTCCTCCTCAAGTTAGGAGAGAGACATTTGCACCTAAGACTAAACAAAAGGTTACCAAGAATGTCTACCAGGTCAAATGTCCAGTCAATGACACAAGTGTTACTGCTGCTAGAGAAACATGGATACCCAAGATTAAACAAAAGATTTTCAAATCTGTTTATAAGGTTAAATGTTTATTGACTAAAGAGGTTAAAATTAAAAATGTTGTTTTGCCTGATAAAGGTCAATACTTTAAATACGCAGGACCCAATCAAATTTGGGTCCCGAAGAAGGTTTAATTCATTTGTCATTGCAGGGTATTGAACGGGTTGATCGAGTAACCTGGATCTTGGACAGTGGATGTTCAAGGCATATGACTGGAGATAGAACCCTGCTGACAAATGTGGTGGAGAAGGCCGGCCCAGTAGTTACCTTTGGAGATAACAGCAAAGGTAGAACTGATGGATATGGTAGACTTAAAGCTGGAAATGTTATCATTGATGAAGTCTCTTTTGTGAAAGGACTTGAGCACAATTTGCTCAGTGTCAGTCAATTCTGTGACAAAGGTTATGAAGTTCATTTCAACAAGAAGAATTGTCTAATTTCACACAAGAGACATGAAAAGCCACAACTGACAGGAGTTAGAAAAGGCAATCTGTACGTAGCCAATATGAACTAAGGAAGCACTGAAGAAGTCACTTGCTTCTACACTAAAGCATCTAATGATGAGAGTTGGCTATGACACAAGACACTTTCTCATCTTAATTTTAAGACAATGAATTCTCTGGTTAAAAGAGAGTTGGTGAGTGGTTTGCCTTCAATGGAATTCACTCAAGAAGGACTGTGTGATGCATGTCAAAAAGGCAAGCTAAAAAGGGCAAGTCACAGGAGCACTGATACATCTTCAATAACTGAACCATTACAATTACTTCATAAGGATTTGTTTGGTCCAGTTAATGTGATGTCTATGTCAAGGAAGAGATATGCTCTAGTGATTGTTGATGATTTTTCAAAATACACATGGGTTCTGTTTTTGAATTCTAAAGATGAGACTCCACAACTGGTGATTGATCACATTAAATTAATTGAGCGAGATTCTACGTATCCAGTGAGATCTATAAGATCAGACAATGGAACTGAATTCAAGAATGCAGTTCTAAATGACTTTTGCACTGAGAAGGGTATAACCAGACAATACTCAGCTCCAAGAACTCCTCAGCAAAATGGGGTAGTGGAAAGAAAGAATAGAACCTTGATTGAAGCTGCACGTACTATGCTAAGTGAATCAAGGCTTCCATTATAGTTTTGGGCTGAAGCCATCAATACTGCGTGCTATACCCAGAATCGAACTCTAATCAATAAAGATCAAATGAAGACACCCTATGAAATTATGGCTGATAAGAAACCATCACTCAAATACTTTCATGTATTTGGGGCAAAGTGCTTTGTGCTTGAAGAAGGTGATGATCAAGGTGGTAAATTCGATACCAAAGCATTTGAAGCAATTTTTATTGGTTATTCAATGAGAGCATACAGGGTGTATGTGATTGATGAACAGAAGATGATGGAAAGTGTCAATGTAACATTCGATGACACTAAACTCCCTAGTATCCAAACTGAGAATCCATCTGAGAAGCTATCTTTCGATGACATGACAAATACAGATTCAGATGATGACAATGTACCTGAGATTTTTGCTGATGCTAATGACAACAATGATGATCAGGGTAATGGTGATGAAAAAAATGATAGTAGTCAAAATTCCCCTGATTCTTCTAAACAATCATCATCTAGTCAACCTGGCAACAACTCAGGGGGAGAAAATGAAGGGTCAACTGGTTACACACAACATCTCAATGAAGATCAAGGCGAATCATCAAGATCTAATCTTCCCAGACAGACTATTTGGAATAGAGCTCATCCTTTTGAGTTAATCATTGGTGATCCAGTTGTTGGTGTAAAGACTAGAAGAGCTTTTCAGAATCAATGCAATTATTCAGGGTTTCTATCTGAAATGGAACCTAAGAAAACTGAAGAAGCTCTTTCTCATCTTGATTGGGTGATTGCTATGCAAGATGAACTCAATCAATTTAAACAACAAGAAGTTTGGAAGCTGGTACCCAGACCTACAGACAGACCAGTAGTTGGCACAAGGTGGGTATTCAGAAACAAACTGGATGAAGATGGCACAGTGACGAGAAATAAAGCAAGACTGGTAGCAAAGGGTTACTCCCAATCTGAAGGCATTGATTATGATGAGACCTATGCTCCAGTGGCTAGACTTGAGGCCATAAGAATATTCTTGGCATTCGCAGCATTTTCAAACTTTAAAGTTTATAAAATGGATGTCAAGAGTGCTTTCTTGAATGGCAAGCTACATGAAGAGGTTTATGTAGAACAGCCCCTTGGCTTTGAAGATCCAGATTTAATTGACTATGTCTACTTTCTTTTCAAGGCTGTCTATGGTCTTAAGCAAGCACCAAGGAAATGGTATGACACTCTCTCTGAATTTTTACTTGAAAATGATTTTGTTAGAGGTGTCATAGACAAAACTCTCTTCACAAAGAAACATAAGAATGATACAATTATAGTCCAAGTCTATGTGGACGATATAATATTCGGGTCTACTAATGATCTTTTGTTCAAGAAATTTACGAAGTTAATGTAGGGTAAATTTGAAATGAGCATGATGGGTGAGCTGAAGTTCTTTCTTGGATTGCAAATAAATCAAAGGACAGATGGAACATTTATCTAGTCAATCCAAGTATGTCAAAGAGCTTCTCAAGAAGTATCAAATGGAGGACTCTTCTTCAGCAAAGACACCATCATCCACAGCTATCAAATTTGGAGCATGTGAAAATTCTGCCAAGGTAGATATCACAAGCTACAGAGGTATGATAGGCTCATTACTTTACCTTACTGCAAGTAGACCTGATATTATGCATGCTACGTGTTTGTGTGCAAGGTTCCAATCGGATCCTAGAGATGTTCATCTCATTGCTGTTAAACGAATTCTGAGATATCTTAAGGGTACGCCTAACTTAAGCATCTGGTACCCTAAAGATTCTGGTTTTAATCTTGTTGGATATACAGATTCAGACTATGCAGGAAGTTTTGTGGATAGAAAAAGCACATCTGGGAGTTGTCAATTCCTAAGTGGTAGACTGGTTTCCTGGTACAGCAAGAAACAACAAACAGTTTCCAACTCAACAGCTGAAGCTGAATATATAGCTGCTGGAAGCTGTTGCGCACAGATTTTGTGGATCAGGAATCAGCTGAGAGACTATGGCTTTGTGCTTGATAAAATTCCAATTTTATGTGATAATACATGTGCCATAGCAATCTCTAACAATCCTGTGCAGCACACAAGGACAAAGCATATTGACATCAGGTATCATTTTATTCGAGAGCATGTCATGAATGGTACCGTGGAGTTATTTTTTGTACCTACGGAAGAACAAACAGCAGATATTTTTACTAAGTCTCTTGACGAATCCACATTTACCAGAATTGTTGGTGAATTGGGTATGTTAAATAGTCCTAGTAATTAAACTGGTTAATATCTGAGGTTTGATCTTTAATAATTTACAAGTGATTGATGTGTTAATATTTGTTATTAAAATCACTTGTATAATTATTTTATCAACTTATACTTTTGCTTGTTTCTTATTAAATTATTGTTATTATCTTCTCTATATATTTTTAATTACTTCTTGTGTTTTTAGATTAATTCATTTTCTTTAAAAATATTTTTCTCGAATTTTACAAGCTGTAATTTATGAGAAATCTATTTTTCTTGAAAATGTTATTATTTTAAATTCAGTTTAATTATTTTTGTTGTTTAAATAAATCATAATTTCTTTTTGAATAATTTTCTACATGGAAATTGTTTTATTAGAAAATTTATTGATTTATTAATTCATCAGAAATAATTATGTAAATATTTAGTATGTTATTTGATTTGATTTTATTTGATTTGTAGTGTTTGTCCTTTTGTTATTAATGTTTGATTTCGTAAAAGGGACTACATATGATCGTTTTTATAATTTTTATTAGGTTTTATAATTTTAGTGTAAATTAATTTGTTTTGTTTTTCTTTAATTTGTTACTTGTTAAAATTCTGTTAATATTCAATTTCTGGTTAGTTATATTAGCTGTTTTGTTGGAATATAACTATCGGTATAACAATCCATTTGATTGTTATATTCGAATTTGTGTTAGTTATATTAGTTAAAAGTAGTGTAATATAACTTAGTAATAAAATAGTTATAATTTTGTTTTCTGTAAATATAACTGTTGTTAATTAATAGTTATATTGTGTGTTTTACTCATAATATAACTATCGGTATAACTATTGAATCAATTATCATATCCTTTATTTTTTTTAATAGTTATATTTAGGCTTAAATTCTATATAACTGTCTAATTAGGATAGTTATATTACGTTTAAACGTAATATAACTATCGGTATGACTATCACCCGATAAGCATATCTAGCTGTTTTATATATAAATCAATTGTTATATTCAGTAGTTATATTATTTTGTTAAGTCATATTAGCGTGTTAAGTCACCTAATTACTGTCGAACGATACATACATACATATACACACGTCTGTCGAATTGCTGCTCAAATTCGGTCTCAAATCTCTTTGTAATCTCGATTCTAAGAACAAAACTGAGTTACCCAGTCGATTCTCTTCATAATAACGGTTTAAATGTAAGATTTAGATGAGTTTTGATGATTTTGGTTAAAAAAGTTCGAATTTTCGATCTAAATTTCAAAGAGATTGGTGATGATTTTACAAAATCTAAAAATATGTGTGTGTTTATACTGTAATCAAGATCTTTGCCTCAAATTTTCAGATTTTTTGATGAAGATTTTGATTTTTCGAATTTTTATTTATTTATTAATTCGAATTTTGTGATTTAATTGGGTTAATTGTTGAATTTTGCAGATTTCTTAATTTTAATCCCTGATTTGGAATGGCTGGTGCTTATAATAATTTTGAGCTTGTTAATCACAATTATATTGGATATTTTAATCCCGAGGATTGCCCGGTGGATCGGTTCAAGCCCTGGATAAAATTCCTAAACAAACAAAATATCTGTAGCCATTCTATAACTGCAAATGTTCCCATGAAATATGGTCCACTTAAATTAATGTGTACTACAGCTGTCTCAGATGAAAGATCGTTTTCATTCAACTTTAATGATAAGATATATACAGTGGATGAATCTGTCTTCAATGCTGCTCTGAGACTTCCTACTGAACAATTTGCTGAAGTGCCTTCAAATGATGAGTTGACTCAATTCTTTACAAATCTCAACTATCATGGTCAACTGAATCTTAAACGTCCACTCAAAAGCAATCTTGTTCAAGAATGGAATATCTTCTTCGAGATCATAGCAAAGGTGTTTGCTAATTCTACAAAGAGTAACAATACTGTCATCACAGGTATGTTACAGTCAATTGGTTTCTCAATTGCTCACAATAGAAGAATCAACTTTGGCAGCTTGATATGGCCTATTTTGCTAAATCGGTTGAAGAAGGCTAGAAAGAACTTTGGGAAAGGTAAACTGGTTAAGTGTCATTATCCTCGATTTTTGACACTAATTTTTAATCATCTTATGCCTAAGGATCAACCTGCTCCGTTTCCAAATGATCGAATTCAATGGTCTGGTAAACCAAACAAGAAGTTCTACACTAGGTTGGATACTTCTAAGGTCTTGTTGCATGTTCCGGTGGTCATAACACAGCCAGCTGCTGAGATACCTTTAATTGAACAAGCTCCACAACCTGAAGCAGAACAAGTTCCAGAACCTCAACCTGATCCTGAACCCTTAATTGTTCTTGAACATCAACTTCCAGTG
The DNA here is from genome assembly GCA_036435485.1 of Saposhnikovia divaricata. Lineage (NCBI taxonomy): Eukaryota > Viridiplantae > Streptophyta > Magnoliopsida > Apiales > Apiaceae > Saposhnikovia > Saposhnikovia divaricata. Next base: position 56,996,298 of record CM071595.1, on the reverse strand, counting down.
GATCAACCCACTCAGAATGAAGATGATGTACATATCAATGATCAGGTATTTGACTCAACTACTTTGCAATCTCAATATCTTTCTGATAGTCAAATAATTGTGAGAAGTGGCCAAGGGGTTGTAGAACCACAACCCTTATCCCAGGTCAATGCACCAAACACTGATCCTAAATTCTCCAAACACTATCGTAGAAAGAAATTGTCATTCAAAAGAGCTATCCCTAGTAGTGATATCTTGAGTGAAACAGATTTGCCATTACAAAAGAAAGGTAAAACCATGTCAAAGGCAATCATAAACCCATTCATTCCTTCAAGCTCAACCCTGTTACTCACAATGGGGGAAGATATTTTCTTACATGAAGCTGAAAACATTGTTATGCAAAAGGAGCAAGTTACAGTACCTGCCATTGTTACGGCAGAAGAACCCTCACAGGTTGATCGGGATTTGCGAACTCCCATTGCACCACCACTGACCTTCCAAGAGGAGGCTAGGGTGATTTCTAGTGCAGGTACAATGGATGCAGCTCAGGATTATGAGAGGAGTGATGTGAGAATTACCTCAAATCTGAGTGAAACACTAGCACGTGAGGTGAGTGATACTCAGAGAGCGATTGAGGTGAGAGCACACAATGACACATACACTTTATCTCTCATAGCACAACTCGATCAAATGAAAGAAAGTCTTGCTCAAGCTGAAGAAGACAATAAAAACTTGAGGTTTGATATGGATAACATGAGAACTATCTTCAACAACAAGATCAATGCACTTAAACTCTCTCAACAACAAGCAATCGAAGACTCTGGAGATGTCACAGTGGCTCAAGATCTTATTATATCTTCTATGTCTAATCAGATTGAAGATCTTCAGAATAACATAAATGAGAATCACTTATCCACTGAACATCATCTCAGTCAGATTGAAAGGCAAAATGATCATCAAGCAAAGGGGTTGAGACACTTATATAATATCATTAGCAGAACTCACTCACTTACAGCAGAAGAGAAGAAATTCTTTGGAAGTAGTGATGCAAGTGACCCTGGAGCTGGTACAAGCCACAAAGCTGTAGAGGATTCCTCAACTAAGGGGGAGAAATCTAGAGGGGTAGGAAGTGTGAGTAAAGAGAAAGATGAAGATAGGAATGAAGGGAAGAAGAAGACAACTCATCAAGCAGCAGAACAGGAAGATGATGATGCTGTAGAAGGTTTTTACTATACAGGTGAACCTGATATTGATCTGTTTGCTGACTTACAGTTTCCTGATGTTGGTGAAGAATTCGATGAACCAGATCTCAGTTTTTGGGATGATGAAGAGCCGATAATTCCTGATTCTGTTGAAACACAAAGAATGAATTTTGAAGCAAATAAAGAACTTGAACAGAATGAAGCTAATCTATCTATGAGAGAAGAAAGACTCAAGAAGACACTTGAACAGTTAGCTCATAATGAAAGACTTCAAAAGGCTGAACAGGAAGCACTTCAAAAGCAACATGCTCAAAAGCTGGAAGCTAGGAAGATGTTCATCAAGTACAAAAATGGTGATAAGTGGGAACGTGCTCAAAAGGTAATAGACTCACCACAAACTTCTGACTATGATGATCGTCGGATGATTGCTATTTTTGAAAGCTTTAAGAAGAAGAACCCTGTACATGACATGTACTTGAAAGCTTTGAAGACAGAAATTGTGAGAATAACCACTGCATCTGATCCTAAGAATGGTGAGCTACTAATCTTTATTGAATGTCATAAGCTCGGATCTCACAAAGTATCTCTTCAGTTCTTCTATGATAGATCTCTGTCAGAGCTTTGGGTGTTGAGACCAAAAGTAAGAACATCTTCTGAGCTAGGCATACTGCTTCATGAAAAATTTCAAGAGTTTACTGAAAGAGCTGGTCCTGAAGTTATAGATAACCCTCCACAAGTTAAAATTCTTAAGGGAGAAGTTATTCACACTGTTAATCTTCAGATAGAAGAATTATATACACATCTTGCCAGACATTTGGTATATGTTGAATATGCTCTTCGAAATCATGGTTTTGCATCACAAGAAAAAATTGAAGCTGCAGATCATATTCGATCCTATGCCCAGACCAACATGAAGAAGTACAAGCAGTATCAAGGTGAGTTGAGAAAGAAACTTGGAATACCACTGGTTTATCCTACAGATGTGTCATCCAGAAGGGAATTACTTGTTGACTCCGAATTGATCAAGAATCTACCTGATATGGATGAACAAGAAGAAGGAGAAATCAACGAGGAAGAAGGTGGTAAATGAAGATTAGCTCTACAAGTTATATCATTAGAGCTTTGATAGAACAAGATAGAATAATTGTCTTATATGATCAGTCTAGAGGATCATCTATCTTGTATTTATCTTTTCTGTTTGAATCTGGATAATGTTAATATGAACCAGAACTTTTCCATTATTTACTTAGCATTTATAGTGTTTTCTTTTACTTGTTTAATTGGGATTAGTTGAAGAATCCTCTAGGTATTTGCTTGTTATTGTATAACAAACAAATAGGGGGAGATTGAAAGGCATATGACTCAGCCTATTTGTAGTTCGAGGATCCTAATCCAATTAAACTAGATTGTAATAAGTAAATAATATCAACTGTCACAGGAATCTCAAAAGATGATAACCGTCAGAAGAAAAATCAAAAAGTCAATCTATAGTTTTGATGTTTTACACTGGAAGAAGATTCAGATATCTGATCAGGCCTCAAGGTAGCATTGAAACAAATGGATTCTTTTAAGAGACAGAGATTTCTATAAGTGATAAGAAACAATTTCAGTACCGAATGATTGATGAGAGTGAAGAGTATAAAAAGACCACAGTGTTAAAGTCACGATGAAGAACAGAGATTGGAGTTAGTCGTTCATGAACCAGACAGTACATCGAGCGTCAACATCATTCCAGTGTATGTTCCTTATCATAATTACGTGGTTCGCAGTGGAGTATTGACTATTAAAGAATTTATATTAATTCTATTTTAATTGATTAAATCAAGTAATTAAGTTAATAAATAAATTAATTCTATCAGAATTAATATATTTGTTAAAGTGATTATTAGATTAATTAAATAAGAATTAATATGAAAAAGAAATAATTAGTTAAATGATTTTTATAAATCATTTAATTAATTATAAACTGAAAAATATGATGATATAACTATCAAACTGATAGTTATACCGATAGTCATATACAGTTCAAAGAAGAGATAGTCATATTCAGTTCAAAGAGGAGATAGTCATATGCAGTTCAATTGGATAGTCATATTCATTCAACTGGATAGTAATACCGAATGTTATATTGAACTGGAGAGTAATACCGAATGTCATATTGAGCTGGATAGTTATACCGAAAGTTATATTTAAACTGGACAGTCATATTACATTCAATTGATAGTCATACCGATTGTCATATTAATGTAAAATGATTGTTATATCAGTTTAAACTAAGTAATATGACTATGGCTGTGTTATATAAAGAAGCAGAATGCAGAAGAAATGGATCAGTCGAGCATAACACATAAAATACACACAGCAGCCCTTATATCTCTCTCTCAAGCTCAAGAACACTTACAAATTAAATTCCGTAAATTCAAGTTCATCTCAGTTGTAATATCCTATCCATTGGAACTTGTTTACTTGTGATTCTTGTACTACTAGCGAATTAAGTTTCCTAGTTCACAAATTGATATCTTGATTTTTATCAACTAAATTAGCAAAGTTCATGTTGAATTTTCTAATTAGTTATTAATTACTTGATAATCGTTTGGACTGATTTTGTAACACCCATCAAGTTAATATATTGTTATATTCAACTTGAAATTTGTGTTATATAATTCCGCACAAAATATTCGTTTAAGTGAAAATTGTTTAACGAATAAATTTCGAGAAAATGGTATAGATTGTATTCAACCCCCCCTTCTACAATCTTATCGGACCTAACAACAGATCATTAAGCAATTTACAGAATCTATCAAATGTTTCTGTCATGGTCTCTTCAGGTTTAGCCTCAAAATGCTCATACTCTTGTGTGAGTATGTTTCTCCTATTCTTATTAATAGCAGCAGTTCCTTAACATCTGACTTCAAGAGCATCCCATATCTCTTTTGCAGTGGTGCAGTTAATCACTTTGTTAGACATAACATTGTCTAAAGCACTATGCAGTAAATGCCTAACCTTTGCATCCTTAGCAATTGATGATAGATCTTCAGGAGTCATGTCCTTCTTTTCCTTTGGAACTATTTTAGCTTCTTCACCAGCAGTTGCAATAGATAGCTTTGTAGGATTGTGAGGGCCTTCATAAATCCTGTCAAGATATTCTGGATCTGTAGCCTCCAGAAACATAGTCATCTTGACCTTCCACATGGCATACTCTGATGGCCTGAGAATAGGAACCCTAATTGGTTCATAACGACTCACAGTAGTAGGAGCCTTTTCAGAACTAGTAGTTGGTGGTGGAGGAATTGCTGACATGATTATTGTTGTGTTTGGATCTTAACCTGTAATAAAGTAACAGATTGGCTCTGATACCACTTGTTAGGCCGAATACACAATTAATAATCAAATTCGTATGAGAGTTTAACAAGTAAGATGATTATGCACTTTAAAACTTCTGGTATTAAGAACCCTCTTCGTGATGTAAACTATCACAAAGAGCTGCTAGGTTACAATAAAGATATTTCAATGCACGATACCCTTCTAGGGTTAACCTAACTGTATTTATAAAATATACAGCTTCGATACAATCTCTAATTGATATTCCTAATAATCAGCTATACAATGATATCAATTACAGATTGTCACACGTCTCCTAAGTCAACTCGATCTCTTTGATAGCTATCCAATCTCCAAAGATCTCGCTTCCATATCAATCTTCAATTGATCTCTAATATCTTCTGTTGACTCTGTACGCGCTGCTTCCAGACAGACTTTACTAAACTTTGTCCAGCTTCCGTCAGTCAGACTTTACTAAACTCTGACTTCCTTCCAGTTAAACTCTGATATTTCACTGTTACACTTAAACACTGATTAAAACACATCAATTATATTTAACACAAACGTATCCGAACCAATCCAGAGCTAACAAGATATCCAATCAACAAAATAAGTAGGTACATCCATATCCTTCAATAACCAACCGAAACAAAAGAAATCTGCAACCAACAAATACACGAGCAAAAAACAAAGAACAAAACCTAACTACAAACAATGAAAATAAAATACAAAATTCAAAGTAAACTAAACTTGAATCTGAATCCAAATTAACAAATTTTATCCAAATCTAATATCAAACTAAAAGCGAATCTGAAGCCAAACTCTCTCCAAATCTAATATCAAACGCAAATTGAATTTAAATCCAAATTTAATCCAAACTATATATAATAAGAAATTTGAAACATATGTTTTGAACCCAATATGTGGTAGCCATCACATTTAACTCTTCATCAACCTATCCCAGATCGAATCAACCTAGTTCTGATACCATGTTAATTAACAAATTACTCTAAAACCTTAGGATATCAAAAAAAGGTCCCAACATAATCTTATACTATAACAAATATTATTTAATACTTTTCCTCAATCGTATAATATGTTTCATCACGATCAACGAGACAGACACTAGAAAGACAAAAGATAGAACCAGACAGCTGACAAATAGATATTCAAATTAAATAGACATTCAAGTACTACAAAATCATAAAATTGCATACATGCATAAACTCTCGTTTTTTTTTAGTACCATACACGCATAAACTTTAAACTTATAAAACAATACAATCAACATATAAACTACGAACTTTATTCTTTATAAAAGTAGAAATTTTGATAAATGTACTAATTCTAATTTTAATCTTAGAGTGAGTAGACTTCATAAACATTTATTATAATGAAATTAGTTAAAAAAGTTAAGGTAATATATAATCTGTTCAAAAACATCTTTTTCCACAATAATGTCTCAAATTTTTGTTAAGTTTTTTTCTAAAACCGATTTATAACAATAAAAGTGGAGAAATATCAAATTTAAAAAAAATCAAAATTAATTTCACTAAAATAGCTTAAAATATAAAAAAATGCATAATAATTTTAGAACCCCGAATGTTAATGGACCAAGTGCAATCGCACACAAGGTAAGGGCCACCTAGATGACTGTTCTGAAGACATAAGAGCTAGCTGCTGATAAGAATAATACTTATACTGAGTGATTAAATACAATTATTTTAATGAACTTTAAAAAATGCTCGTACGGCATTGTCCTCTACATTTCCAAACCACCAAATTATTATATACGTTTTTCATATAGGTAAATAAATTGTTGCTTCAGTTGCACTTTCAGACCCTATGAAAGGTTATGGTTGACTTGTCCAATACGAGTTTTGTCTTTATCAACTTGACCACGATATATAGAAACAACTTATTTACATACAGTATTAAATCTTGCAAATATTCAAAGTATCAAATCATAATCAAACTACATACAGTGATACAGACATGCATGGCTAAAAAACTACATAATGGTAATCATAATTAAAAATAAATAAATACACTGAACATTCTTATCCTTTGAGATGCATGATGAGGCTACTACTTTTCATAATTTGACTTAGCAAACTATATTAGAGATGTTGCATAATGCAACCATTGGTAATCTTCACTGGCTTATACAAGGTTATCAGAGACTTAAAATGTCAACCATGAAGCCTATATAAACAAAGACATCCCAAGACATATCCAGAACATCCTTTCAAACAATACTTGAGAGTAGAGCACTAACTTTCTCAGGCCTCATTTCAAATAGACACTTTTGCAAGGAAAATAATGGGTGATATTGAAGGTTCTCCAGGGAGCTCAATGCATGGAGTTACTGGCAGGGAGCCTGTTCTGGCCTTTTCAGTGGCTTCACCGATGGTGCCAACTGATACAACTGCCAAATTTGATTTACCAGTTGATTCAGAACACAAGGCCAAAGTGTTCAAGCTATTTTCCTTTGCTAATCCTCACATGAGGACTTTTCATCTTTCTTGGATTTCGTTTTTTACCTGTTTTGTCTCCACATTTGCTGCTGCTCCACTAGTCCCAATCATTCGCGATAATCTCAACCTGACAAAAGGGGATGTTGGCAATGCTGGAGTGGCTTCGGTTTCTGGCAGCATTTTCTCTAGGCTTGTAATGGGAGCAGTTTGTGATCTGTTGGGACCGCGATATGGCTGTGCATTTGTCATCATGCTTACAGCCCCAACTGTGTTTTGTATGTCATTTGTGGCAGACGCCAGCGGTTACATAGCTGTCAGGTTCATGATTGGTTTCTCCCTTGCGACATTTGTGACGTGTCAGTATTGGATGAGCACCATGTTTAATGGTAAACTTATAGGCACTGTGAATGGTACTGCAGCCGGATGGGGGAACATGGGTGGAGGAGCTACTCAGTTGATTATGCCTCTGCTCTACGACATGATCCAACGTGCAGGAGCTACTCCTTTTACTGCCTGGAGGATCGCCTTTTTCATCCCTGGTTGGCTTCATGTGATCATGGGAATCTTGGTGTTAACACTTGGTCAAGACTTGCCTGATGGGAATCTTGGTGCTTTACAAAAGAAGGGTGATGTTTCGAAAGATAAATTCTCCAAGGTTTGTTTAGTTAACACTTCATCTCCTTGGCAACATTTTTACTATGTTCAGGTGTTCTTTTCTGAATAATAAATTTGTGTGCTTTCCTATGTTCAGGTGTTCTGGTATGCTATCACCAATTACAGAACATGGATATTTGTCCTTTTGTATGGATACTCTATGGGTGTGGAATTGTCCACAGACAATGTCATTGCTGAATACTTCTTTGATAGGTAGTGTTTTTTTCTTTCTTCCAAGTCAATATGTTGCTAATATGTGAAATGCTTTTTCTTTTCTTATTATTATAAAAAGTAACCTTGTGCGTTCCAAAACGGTGACAGATTTGATCTAAAGCTCCAAACTGCTGGTATTATTGCCGCTACATTCGGCATGGCTAATCTACTGGCTCGCCCCTTTGGTGGTTACGCTTCAGATGTTGCTGCTCGAAGGTTTGGCATGAGGGGAAGGCTGTGGACTCTTTGGATCCTACAAACCTTAGGAGGAGTATTCTGCATTCTCCTTGGCCGCTCTAATTCACTTCCAATTGCTGTCACAATGATGATTATCTTTTCTGTCGGAGCACAAGCTGCGTGTGGAGCCACTTTTGGCATCATTCCTTTCATTTCGCGTCGATCATTAGGCATTATATCCGGTATGACTGGTGCAGGAGGGAATTTCGGTTCAGGATTGACACAGCTTCTGTTCTTTACAAGCTCACAGATATCGACAGCAATGGGTTTAACATACATGGGAATTATGATTGTAGCCTGTACCATGCCTGTGACATTGGTTCACTTTCCTCAATGGGGTAGCATGTTTCTTCCACCATCAAGAGATGTCGTTAAAGGTAGTGAAGAACATTACTATGTTTCTGAGTGGACTGAAGATGAGAAGCAGAAGGGTATGCATCAGGGAAGTGTTAAATTTGCTGAAAACAGCAGGTCAGAGCGCGGCCGTCGTGTGGCTTCTGCAGCAACTCCTCCTTATGCTACTCCAAACCATGCTTGATGGCTATGACATGGCCAAGAAACGAAAATGAAATGCAAGTGAACTGTGATTTGAAATTAGAGAGTTTGATCTGATAGTTAAATGGAAAAAATATTGGGGCCGGAGAAAAGGGGTATAATTTGTAGTTGGTTACCCCTTTTTTGTTTATCCCCATTTTTGGTTATCCCTCATTTATCACCGTTAAATCAGCAACTCAAGTAAATCATGACCGTTAGATATAACAATACTAAAAGTTGTTATATGCAGAGATTCAAGGTTCGATTCCCGCCAATAACATATTAATTTATTTTTAATACTAAAAATTATTATACATAAAGATGTAAGGTTCGAATCAATAACATATTTAAATTAATATTTATAATATTATATTATAATAAGCAAAAGGGGTATAATTTGTAGTTGGTTACCCCTTTTTTGGTTATCCCCATTTTTGGTTATCCCTCATTTATCACCGTTAGATCAGCAACTCAAGTAGATCATGACCGTTAGATATAACAATACTAAAAGTTGTTATATGCAGAGGTTCAAGGTTCGATTCCCACCAATAACATATTAATTTATATTTAATACTAAAAATTATTATATATAAAGATGTAAGGTTTGAATAATAACATATTTAAATTAATATTTATAATATTATATTATATTATAAATAAATTATAAAAAATTAAAAGTAACCCGTGCTTTGCAGGGTTTGAGGAGGGTAGGATGTACGCAATCATGCCCCACAAGGGTAGAGTTTGTTCGAAATATACATTAGTGTATCTTTCTATTTCAGACTTGTTCGAAATTGCTTAGTTGTCAAATTAGACCTATTTGGCTTAAGCATTCTAATTAGAAAACGCTGTTTTCAGATTATGGTAAGTTATGTATTTGGCTTACATATTCAAAAACAAAGTTTACATAACATAAGAAATACATAACTGAGCTAAGTTGAAGAATCAGGATCGATTATGGTACCCTTTGGCATCAGTTTTCAGATAACATCCAGCCGGTGGACCAGATGGACCAACATTATAATACTGTTACAAAGAACTCTTACTTGATGAAGACAAATATCATATTTCAAATAATTTAACGTGCATTAGGAAATTGATAGAAAGAACATAAAGAACACTGAAACACTCTGCACTCATTTTATAATTTGTAAACGACGACTACAGTCTCCTTGATACTTCTTCCAGCATCTTGGCATGAATCTCCTTTTGAGTCGAATTCATATCTGCCATAATGATCTTCAAGTCTAGCTCCTGTCGTAGGATATTATAATACTTCTCCATCAACAATAATTTCTTTTTCGAAAAGGATTTCAATGCTTCGTACTCATTACATGCTGTCATTTTTGTCTTTCCCGTTCCATTCCGCTTAGCCTCTTTCGTAAGTTTGGAACAGACTGGAGAGTCCACAACAATGTCCTCATCTTCTGATGTTTCACTATCCGCAGATGACGAATAATCTTCCGACTCACTTAATTCAGTTCTCACAATGCTTCCATCATTCAAAGGAGCTCTGCCGATGTTTATATCTAAATTTTGTATTTGAAATTTGAGGATTTGGATTTGAAGGTGCACCATTATTGGGATTCATTTTTGTGAGAGGTGCGAAAAATAAATGCAGAAAGTTGATATTGATCAAACTGAGTTTTTACAACAGCTATATTTTCTAACGATCATATATTTAACTTGAAATGCTCCATCGCACTTTTGTTTGGAAAGATTCGTTTTACATTTGTCGAGAGGTTCAAAAACTTCCCGTTGGGAATGTGACTACTTGTGTATTTGTCTGCTTCTTTAACCAAGACACAGAATTTTCTGATATACAGAAATCACACGTAGTTGATGACATGTATAGCAACAGCAATAATTAGAAAGACAACTTAACAAAAAAAACAATCAATTAGTATAAATATAGAAAAAATTTAGCAAAAAAAAAAAATAATTAGCAAAGAGTAATGCTATCTCCCAAAAGATGAATGGTCACTGGCAAACGTTTGTTGTTATTGTACACGCATCGCAAAAAATTTCTGCGATACGTAGATGAATGGGATCCCCTGTTTTCACACCAAAAGCTTTACTGTATACGTACCGCACATCAAAAACCTTACTGTATACGTACCGCGCATGACATATTTTAATTTGTAAACGTATATGCATACACAGTCTCAAATTCTTATTAGGAAATTTTCTTATTAGGAAATCCATTATATCTATTATAGCCCAACATGGGTTTTGAAACTATTTAGTAAATTACCAATATACCCTTAAACCATATATTAATGTGAAAAAAATTGCATTTGATAAGAATCGAACCTATGATTTCCCTATACCTATAACTTTATGTTTGCATGTACAACCACTACACCAAATCCCTTTTAATGACATGCTTGAATAACTCCTAACTACATTTTATGAAATATTTATTTATTATCACATATACAACCACTAAACCAAATCACATTTTTTTTAACACATTTTAAAATCATTAACTACATGCTCGAATAACCCACTTACCGCATCTATGTAATATTTATTTATAACTAATTCATTGACTACAATTATAATTTTGATTTTGAGGGAAATTAAACCCATGACACTCACATACTCAAAAAAAATTATATTCATGTTTATTTTATAATTTATTAGGGATAAAATCATTGAAATATTTTTCTCTTATAATGTAAAAAATGTTTGTCAGTGAGAGAAAATATAAATGGATAGATATGAAATTGTCTTCAAATACATAATTTTGACCAATATATCCTTATATATAGTAAATTTAAAAAAGAAATATGTTTAACAATATAAACGAGCCCATAACTTTTAAATAACCATAAAACTTTTGATTATATTTTGAAAATCTTTAACTAAATTAATAACTATTATGTTGTATTCTATTAACAAATTATAACAATATTTCTCTCTTTTAATTATTATGTTTATATTATTAGTCGAATGACCAAAATATGTTATTGTTAAATTAATATAAAAAAAATAAATGAAGTGTATAATATATTTTTAATTGATATTAGTACTGATATGGGTAAAAAATAACCCTTAAAGACATAATTAATGTGACATTTATTGGCCCGTAAATATGGCCCGAAATCCTAGTTGGGCACTAAATTCGTAATTAATGGTCAGGCCCAAAAGAACGGCCCAAACTGGGGACGCCCGGTAAAAGCCTATCTCTAACATGGGTCTGATCCACAAACCAGGAACGTTCTAGAAAAACGTCCTAGAATATCCCCAGGATATTGTGTAGCCTCCAAGGCACCAAATTCGACATGGAAACTAATTCCAAAAAGGAAGGAGTCAGAACCTTCCTCAATTACGGTGACTTATCCACCAAGTCTCCAAAACCTACTATAATTCTAAGGCTTCCACAGCCTATATAAAGGGCCAGACCCCTCATCCTAGAACTACGTTTTTGGCTTGATTCTCTAATACAGAGATACGTAGGCATCTTGTGAGGACCCGAATTAGGTCACGATAACACAAGCGCAGCCATTAAAGCAAGAAGCTCACGAACCCTAGCCGCCATTCCTATCTCTAACATGGGTCTGATCCACAAACCAGGAACGTTCTAGAAACCAAAAACGTCCTAGAATATCCCCAGGATATTGTGTAGCCTCCAAGGCACCAAATTCGACATGGAAACTAATTCCTAAAAGGAAGGAGTCAGAACCTTCCTCAATTACGGTGACTTATCCACCAAGTCTCCAAAACCTACTATAATTCTAAGGCTTCCACAGCCTATATAAAGGGCCAGACCCCTCATCCTAGAACTACGTTTTTGGCTTGATTCTCTAATACAGAGATACGTAGGCATCTTGTGAGGACCCGAATTAGGTCACGATAACACAAGCGCAGCCATTAAAGCAAGAAGCTCACGAACCCTAGCCGCCATTCGATAACCCTACTTTTTATTCCACAACATTTGGCACCGTCTGTGGGACTTGGATATCAACCATGGTTAACACACGAAGAACATCAACCGAGAACGTTCCTGTTACATCTGACCCACCAATCGTCTCCTCTACACCGCCCGTTGTTACGGAGCAAGGGCCTGTGCCCCCATCGACTGAGACTATTACACAACCTCAAGTTTCTCAGACCACAGGGACGAATCCCCATGCTGAGAGAACCTTACCGGTGATTGATCACCCGGGACAAGAGACTAATCAAGTTCAGATGGTGGTTGCTCCATTGACTAGCCGTCCCCCGCTCTTAGGAGTTCAGATCTCCACCACTACACTCCCCGTGAGTACCGATCCGTTATACGGGTTGCCAAACTATCCCCCAAATCGAAGGGATCCTGGACCAAGTGGACACGCTTTACAGATACCCGAGTCGTATCAGCCACCCTATATTAGGGGTCTAGCCCCCCCTGAGCAAGGATATTACGATTACTCTGGACCTTACTCCGATGATTCATCATCCGAGGATGATGAACGTGATATAGCCCCGAGGAGGCGACGTACAAGCAAAGAACCCATGAGGAGGACTCAAAGGATCAATGATAGACCCGTTCAAACAGCTGCTGAGAGAATCAAGGTTTTTGAAGCTGAGATACAAAAGCTGAAGGATGATATAACCAGAGAACAAGCAAGGCAAAATCTGAATAGGCCTCCTCCAATCCCAAGGGAGATCCCCTTCATTGATTTGGAAGGGTCCTCAAGAAGACCGAGAAGGGCTGATGCCCCAACTGGAGGAATTACGAAGGTAGAAACCCCTAGGAGTGATCCCAAAGACCTGATGCCGCTTGGGGACCCTGATGACCCCACACCTCCATTCACGGACGAAGTGATGAACGCTCATGTTTCCCGAAAATTCAAGATGCCCACGATAAAAGCATATGATGGGACGGACGATCCTTCGAATCACGTCAGGACATTCTCAAACGCTCTGCTGTTACAACCCGCTAGTGACGCTCTTAAGTGTAGGGCGTTTCCTCAAACCTTGGCAGGCATGGCTCAAAGATGGTACAGCCGATTGCCCGCAAACTCGATTGGTTCTTTTAAGGAGTTAAGTACTGCCTTTATCAATCAATTTGTTAGTGGGAAGGTCCACGAAAAAAGCTCTGCTTCTCTCATGCAAGTAAAACAAGGAAAGAATGAGAACCTGAGGGATTACCTCAAGCGTTTCACTAAGGAGACGTTGAATGTCCAGGATTTGGAGAACAAAGTAGCTATGATAGCCTTGGAGAATGGAACGACGAACCCCTACTTTCAGATGTCGTTGGCAAAACATCCCCCTGAGAGCATGACTGAGCTCCAAAGGAGGGCACGTAAATACATAAAAGCAGAAGAAAGCATGAAGAAGACGGAAGCTCCCACCACTAATGGAGGAAACGGAAACTCCCGGAAGCGAAGGCAAGAGCAGGAGTATGACACAAGGGACAAATACCCCCGGACAAGCAAGGACTCCGATTCTGCTTCCAAGAAGAATTTGGGGCCAAGGTTCTCTGAATATGCAAGGTTGAATGCTCCTAGAAGTCAAATCCTGATGGATATTGAAAAAGATGCGGATTTCCGATGGCCGAAGCCACTTAGGGGTGATCCCGCAAAGAGAAACAAAGATCAATACTGCAGGTTCCATAATGACGTTGGACATGACACTGATGACTGTAGACAGCTCAAGGACGAGATTGAATTCTTGATCCGAAAAGGAAAGCTGAGCAAATTCACAAAGGGTGAAGGTCGTGGAAACCAAAGAAGAGATTATGATAGAAGAGATTATGATAAAAGAGATAATGATAGAAGGGATAACGATCGTGATCGCAACCCCCAGCCACGAGTGTAATAACCCTAACTTTAGAATGCTACAGTGCCTAAATGAATAGTAATTTTGAGGATTTAGGGAAATTGTATGTAAGTACCCTAGATTTGAAATGGAAAATGAATAATCAGGAACCATATTAGTGTTGTACTATGAAAATGAGTGACTCAAAATGATAATGGATTTCAGAAATTCCTGAATATGGACTTTAAGGATTTTCGATTTCGATTGAGACTCTATTGAATGTGATATTAAGGAGTATAGAAATGTTAAATGGTTTATATCTTGAGGAAATAGTGAAATTAGGATAAACCAAGGAGTGATCAAGTCAAGGAAATGCCAAGGGAATTTAGATTGTTAAACGAGTTTGAGAATGCTTGAGAACCTGAGAGACAACCGGGAGAACAACTTCTGAGAAAAAGAGAATATACCAAGGATATTGGATCTAATATCTACTTGAGGATTAGAATCACCCTAACACACTAATATATTATGTGGGAGAGGATATTATATATCCAAGTAATTTACAAAGGAGAAACCACTGAGACGATCACAGAATTCATTCGATGAATCAAATGACGAGAGAACTTTGAACGAAGCCCAAACAAAAGCCCAAGGATATGGGGAGAAGCCCAAATTTGGCCCAACCCAAGCAAGGGGCTGATATTTAGTGGATTAAAGAGGGAAACCAATTGGCTTAAGATTTTATAACTGGAAGGATGAAAGAGCAAAATGCATAAAGCTAGGGACTTGTGTGCAATTACAAGTGGAGTAACATGTGATAAAGCTTGCACTTGGCACCCTTGCATTGGTCAACCTAAAGTAGCTTTATGAGAGGATAATATCAGATGTAGATACATGATACATATCATTTCATAAAGTAACCAAGATAGAAAAGGAAGCAAAATACAAAACTCTCCCAAACTGCCCACCAAGGACACAACTCAAAGAAAAATTCATATCTCAAGATCTAGAGCTTCTAAAATCACAAAATTTTAACCATAGTTTCTCCACTCCATGGGCATTATTCGCTCCAAATTTCATATCAATCCAAATAGTATAGCCTAGGCAAATCACCTCCCCAAGTTGAAGAAGAAAACTGTCCAGATTGTTGACAGTTTCTGGGATGATTTTCAAACGGCCATATCTCCTTCATTACTCAATAGAATTTTGTGTTCTTTATATGTTTGGAAAGCTGGTTAGATGCTCTACAACTTTCCTTTAGAAGCCTCATCCAGAAAACGTAGGTAAGGCCTTCGTTTTTGCGATTCTTTCAACTGGTGTCTAGTGAATCAGAATTTCTAACTTTGTTTTTATGATTTATTTAGTTGATCCAAGCTACCTTAAGGTTATTTAAGGACTATCCAAGGCTTATTGAGTGTTGTTCAAGCTCCAAAGAAGGTATAAAATTCAAGAACCCTTAGTATTACTTTGAGTTTATGATGGATTATGATGAGTTTAATGGTTAAGTTTGTTTTAAGTATAAATCATGAGTAGATGTGTGTTTATAAGTGATGAGATGATATATAGAAGTGTTTGGTGCTTGTAACCATGGTTGGTAAGATGACCACATGGTGTAGGTGATGGTGTATAAGGTGGATGATGGATTTGGAGGAGTAAAATTTTGGAAAGTATGAAAATATAGCCGTTATAATGCCCGATTTTTGTTTAACCAAAGAATGCCCTGTTTTTGAAACCTCAGACGCGTACGGTAGGTTCCTGTCTAGAACACCAACTAACCATGAGATGATAGAGCTTTTGTCATAGATCGTTTTGATATAAAGTGCGTCAAAATCTGATGAACGGTTTAGGAGAAAAGTGGGTTTTAGTAAAAGTCGTTCGGAAACCGGAAAATTGCAATTTTGCCAAATTGAAGGCTATGAATACCATACTTAAACGTTTTTAAAAATTATAAAATTTTGGGATATTGTAGTGGAGTGGTCAAAGAGTCATTTCCAGTTGACCTTACATTAAAATTCGAAATTTAGATTTTCTGAGAATTTTTACAGTCGGGTATGGTTGTTGAGGGAAATGGTGAATAAGCACCGAAACCTTGATTTAACCTAAAATGGTTAGGTTTTTGGAACACTTGGGTTATGAATAACATGTGAAATATATATTAAAGTGTCAAGGGTATTGTTATGCAAGAGTGAGGTGAGTAAGAGATGTGGTATTCTAACGACGGTCCTTTTCGTGTTTATAGAAACTCCGGGAGAGCCACGAGCCATACCTTCAGGACATCGAGATCAAGGCAAGATCTTTTCTATCCCTACTTGGAAAACTATTTATCTTCAAAGAAACTTGATTTCATGGAATCTATATGTGATGCTATTATTACTATATTGTGAAGAAATTGTCTTCCTTGAGTATTGATATCGAAAAGAAAGGTATACGAAGATGTATATGAATATGGATATGAGTATGAGATGGATATGAATATGGATATGAGTATGAGATGGATATGTATAGAGATGATTATGCATGAAGTGAACATGCCTTATGATTAAGAGAATATGAGAGAATGGTATCAGTTGTTATCTAAAGTAAATAAAAGAATGGTATTAGTTGTTATCTAGGGTTATATGATTTATAATATTTTGCTAAAGATATTCTTTTTAAATATTGTGATTTAATAAGTATTATTTGATTATTATCTACTATTTTTAAAAGTAGATGGAACAACATATATATATGTGTATATAAGAGAGCAAGATTTATTCTACTCTTACTTTAGAAAACTATTTTATTTTTTTTAAAGTAAAATGATTTCTTGGAATATATATATATATATTTTTCTACGATGCTATATTGCTAAGGATTTATTTCCTGATTTTGAGAATTAAAGAAAGATAGATACGAATATGGTTAGAGCGAATATACTTTATGTTCTAAAGGCATATTTGACTTTAATAATTATAGAAAAGATGTATGAGTCATAATTAAAGTATTATGACATATGATTTAAAGGTGATGAATAAATGTGAATGGAAATGTAAATGGAAAAATGATTTGACAAAAAGGGGGATTGCAACAGACTTGCGTAAGTGGCTGTGTCAGGGCTGTGTGCGACACAGTCCAGCATTTATTATTTTTATTACGGCACGAAGATGCCAAGGGAGGATGTTAGCAGGTGGCCTTCCTCCAGGGATGATCTTCATTCCTTCTACCGGTAGTAAAAAGAGAGCAGGTACGATTAGGCGACTGATCATCGTCCTAATGTATCAGGCGACAGCAGATATCCCCAATGTTTTTGAAAAGAAAGGGTTGACAATGGTTTTCAGAGTTATATGCTGAAACCAAGAAAATGAGATAAGGTGATGGAATTATTTATATGGAATGAAGAGAAACTGATTTTATATTATTTGTATATGGTTGTCGTATACAAGAAACAGAAGGATATTATTGCGAGATCTTATTCAAATGGAATATTATTTTTGGAAAATTATACGGAAACGAAGTATGGATTATTATATTATTTAAGAAGAGAAACTGATATTATAATACTATATATTACTTTTCGTACAAAGAGGAATAGATGGTGCATTTGATAGATAAGAATTATTTCTTTTCTTAATGACTATGATGAATTTTCCCATATATATATATATATATATATATATATATATATATATGTAAAGGTTTATTTTCCCTTTTATGGTAGTAGATAGAAGTTATCTTGTTGAGCTATTTTAGCTCATTCTTGCTATTTATTTATACTACAGCTAGGTCCCATGCCAATACTCCGTACTACACCCCGCAAGAGGGTAAGGGAAAGGCGACCTTTTGTGCGAGTGCTGGCGACCATCCCCGAGGTAGTGACAAGCGAAAGGGGCTTAGTAGACTTATGTAAATTAAGTGTGTAAGTTTGTAATAAACTTTTGGTTGTTGAAATGCTTCCTGTAGAAGTATTATTCAACAATGTACTTAGTAGAATTCTGGGTTTGTAATAACTGTTAACTTTAAACTTTTAATATTGTGGATGTTGTTCCCTGAGCATATGACTGGTGTGTGATGATATTAGTGTGGGGTCATTTATGAAAGGTTTAATTTGTATTAATTATATATAAAAAAAAAAGACCAAGAGATATTGTTAATAAATGGAAATTGGAGTATGATGGCCTGGATTCCTGACCCCGGATCTGGGGCTGTCACAGTTGGTATCAGAGCTTAGAGTCATATTGCTCAGGAACAAAAGTGATAATAATATACACTTCTAGATATATATGTAACGATATAAAATATGAACTCGCATCGAGTTCAAGGGTGGTTTATCGAACGAAGCGTTTATTCTAAGTAGTGATTATAATTTTATAGATTATTACTAATAAACATTTATGTTTTAGTATAGGGAGAGGAGATTGGTAAGCCAAAGTTAAGGGTATTTAAATCTTCTTGAGCTGAAGGGAGTTTGAAGTAATATTTTAAGTGGATTGGTGAATAGACACTGATTGTTTCAATTGATTGCGGAGATGAAATGGTGAAACTGAGATTGGTCGGTAAAGCCAAGATATACCTTAAGGACCAAGACAGACTGAGAGGTCTCGGGATTGACTTAAATGAAAAGGTTATAATGCTAAAAGTGTTAAACTTATGTAGCACACAGGATTGATTTGAAAAAGGGAATATTTGATGTATTGGGAAGTGTACGTTAGACAATCTCGTGAGTATAAGTGGTATGTTAGAATATACAATTATAAAGAATAGTTTTAAAAGGGTCCTTGATACCGTAGCGTTGTCAGGATAAGACGATCAACATTACGTATGTATATCGATTAGAAGGTTGTGTTCTATTATGAATAAAGACAGAGAGTATCGAGCCAAGTCACGACTAGGTAAATGAAGATAATTGGGAATAGCAGACGATAGGTTAAGGCTACATGGTGAGTGCCAAATTTAATAAATTTTGGAGAGTACGCAGCCTAAGATATAAATAGTATTTGAGGAAAACCTTCCATTATTGGGATTTTCAATTGGGCAGAGGCTATTAACAGTACCTATGTTCAAGCTCCTACAGCCCTGCTAAATTACATTATTGAGTTTCAAATTTTCCTCAACTGGTGGGTAATTATTCATTAAGTGCCGGTATCTTTTAAAAACTTTCTGGTACCCTTGGGGATGTGTTTCAAAATTTTATTTTATCTATCTTAGTCAAAATATTCCTCTAAGATTACTTTCGGAAGATGCTATTGATCATTTTGATTTAAATTTTCTTTATATTTTTACTACAACTAAGAGGAACAACCCTATATGTATACACAAGGACGATCTGTCTGTGTGATTGAAAGTTGGAGGGGACGCCCTCCTTTGTGTGACATACGGGTTCTTCCATTATATTGATTTCTCAGATATCCTTTTGTTTCAAAGAAAAGTTATTTAAAACTCTTAATTTTATAAATTGTTGTGGGACCCTTGCTTGTTTCTGGGTTCGTTTCAATTCAAAGTTTCATAAATTCTATAAATTTTTGTGAATATAGAAGATTTCATTAATGGATGGGATAATTGAAGCAAGGTTTAGAGTATACGTGATTACACAAGGAAACTTGAGATTCCGAGGGAAATTTCAATAAGAGATAATTAGAGCTAGAAGCGTTTCAATATAAGAGAGGAAGGAAATTCGTGAGAAGAAATATGTATATTTGATGATTAGTAAGAAAACAAATATGAGGCATTTTAAGGCATAATTGAGATTTACTATTGAGAGTAAGGTGTATTTTGATGATAGAGTCAGAATAAGGATAAACAGAGGAAGTGGGAATAATTAAGAAGGATTTCGAGGTGCAATAACTATTAGTGGGGGAAGGCCAATATTGTGACTAATACCCTAAGTAGCAGAGAGAGATTAAAGATGTTAAGTGTTCAAAGGATAAATCCAAAAGGTCTGAATAAGTAAAACTTGAGGTAAAGATTTTGATGAGAATAATAAAGGGAAATTTCAGAGGTGGAACAGATAGTATATCATGAAGGAACTAAGGTGGAACAGCAAGATGTAAAGAGCGTATAGTGAATAATAGACATATGGGATAAGGCATCCGGAGGAAATTGCATGTACGCTCTAATTTAACCTCTAAAGTGTAAATGTTTGGTTAGGGATCGGCTAAGTCAATGAATGGTGTAAATGGACAGATAATATAGATAAGAATAATCTATCTGTGAGAAAGTAAACTATGGTGATATAAGAAAGTGAGTTATTCTCGTGTCATCCAAATCAGTATCTGTTAAGGGTCAAAGAACTCTATAGAAAGGAGATTAAGAGTATGAGAGAAGGTGTGAGAATATTTTTAAGGATGAAGGAAAAGTACATGCTCGTATAGTTACGAACAGGAAATTTATATTATAACCAATATTTTCTTACAATTGTTTCAAGGAATATTATTATAGATTATTTTCTGGAAAATTTTACAGAGATGATATATAAAAATGTTGGAGTATTAAGATTTTATGTTATGATAGAGATCAAAATATAGATAAACAATAGTGAGATACACTACCATTCAGGGAAGGCCAATGTGGTGGCCGATACCCTTAGTAAAAAGATAAAGGAGAAATGAGATAATATAGAATGACGGAATGCAGGAGAAGGTTAGTAAGGAAAAGACAGTGAAAGTACTGCTATTGATAAGCTAAATGGCATGTTGATGAATGACAAGCAAGTGTATGTTGGTGTATTTCTGTACAAACAAGATAGAGATGTTTAAGGAGAAACTAAAGGAAGGAGGAAGTAATATGAGAATTAGAAGGTGTAATGTGAGAAAGGTATTCGTCGATATCTTCAACGTGATTCCGGGACGGAATCCTTTTAAGGGGGGAAGACTGTAATAACCCTAACTTTAGAATGCTACAGTGCCTAAATGAATAGTAATTTTGAGGATTTAGGGAAATTGTATGTAAGTACCCTAGATTTGAAATGGAAAATGAATAATCAGGAACCATATTAGTGTTGTACTATGAAAATGAGTGACTCAAAATGATAATGGATTTCAGAAATTCCTGAATATGGACTTTAAGGATTTTCGATTTCGATTGAGACTCTATTGAATGTGATATTAAGGAGTATAGAAATGTTAAATGGTTTATATCTTGAGGAAATAGTGAAATTAGGATAAACCAAGGAGTGATCAAGTCAAGGAAATGCCAAGGGAATTTAGATTGTTAAACGAGTTTGAGAATGCTTGAGAACCTGAGAGACAACCGGGAGAACAACTTCTGAGAAAAAGAGAATATACCAAGGATATTGGATCTAATATCTACTTGAGGATTAGAATCACCCTAACACACTAATATATTATGTGGGAGAGGATATTATATATCCAAGGAATTTACAAAGGAGAAACCACTGAGACGATCACAGAATTCATTCGATGAATCAAATGACGAGAGAACTTTGAACGAAGCCCAAAAAAAAGCCCAAGGACATGGGGAGAAGCCCAAATTCGGCCCAACCCAAGCAAGGGGCTGATATTTAGTGGATTAAAGAGGGAAACCAATTGGCTTAAGATTTTATAACTGGAAGGATGAAAGAGCAAAATGCATAAAGCTAGGGACTTGTGTGCAATTACAAGTGGAGTAACATGTGATAAAGCTTGCACTTGGCACCCTTGCATTGGTCAACCTAAAGTAGCTTTATGAGAGGATAATATCAGATGTAGATACATGATACATATCATTTCATAAAGTAACCAAGATAGAAAAGGAAGCAAAATACAAAACTCTCCCAAACTGCCCACCAAGGACACAACTCAAAGAAAAATTCATATCTCAAGATCTAGAGCTTCTAAAATCACCAAATTTTAACCATAGTTTCTCCACTCCATGGGCATTATTCGCTCCAAATTTCATAGCAATCCAAATAGTATAGCCTAGGCAAATCACCTCCCCAAGTTGAAGAAGAAAACTGTCCAGATTGTTGACAGTTTCTGGGATGATTTTCAAACGGCCATATCTCCTTCATTACTCAATAGAATTTTGTGTTCTTTATATGTTTGGAAAGCTGGTTAGATGCTCTACAACTTTCCTTTAGAAGCCTCATCCAGAAAACGTAGGTAAGGCCTTCGTTTTTGCGATTCTTTCAACTGGTGTCTAGTGAATCAGATTTCTAACTTTGTTTTTATGATTTATTTAGTTGATCCAAGCTACCTTAAGGTTATTTAAGGACTATCCAAGGCTTATTGAGTGTTGTTCAAGCTTCAAAGAAGGTATAAAATTCAAGAACCCTTAGTATTACTTTGAGTTTATGATGGATTATGATGAGTTTAATGGTTAAGTTTGTTTTAAGTATAAATCATGAGTAGATGTGTGTTTATAAGTGATGAGATGATATATAGAAGTGTTTGGTGCTTGTAACCATGGTTGGTAAGATGACCACATGGTGTAGGTGATGGTGTATAAGGTGGATGATGGATTTGGAGGAGTAAAATTTTGGAAAGTATGAAAATATAGCCGTTATAATGCCCGATTTTCGTTTAACCAAAGAATGCCCTGTTTTTGAAACCTCAGACGCGTACGGTAGGTTCCTGTCTAGAACACCAACTAACCATGAGATGATAGAGCTTTTGTCATAGATCGTTTTGATATAAAGTGCGTCAAAATCTGATGAACGGTTTAGGAGAAAAGTGGGTTTTAGTGAAAGTCGTTCGGAAATCGGGAAATTGCAATTTTGCCAAATTGAAGGCTATGAATACCATACTTAAACATTTTTAAAAATTATAAAATTTTGGGATATTGTAGTGGAGTGGTCAAAGAGTCATTTCCAGTTGACCTTACATTAAAATTCGAAATTTAGATTTTCTGAGAATTTTTACTGTCGGGTATGGTTGTTGAGGGAAATGGTGAATAAGCACCGAAACCTTGATTTAACCTAAAATGGTTAGGTTTTTGGAACACTTGGGTTATGAATAACATGTGAAACATATATTAAAGTGTCAAGGGTATTGTTATGCAAGAGTGAGGTGAGTAAGAGATGTGGTATTCTAACGACGGTCCTTTTCGTGTTTATAGAAACTCCGGGAGAGCCACGAGCCATACCTTCAGGACATCGAGATCAAGGCAAGATCTTTTCTATCCCTACTTGGAAAACTATTTATCTTCAAAGAAATTTGATTTCATGGAATCTATATGTGATGCTATTATTACTATATTGTGAAGAAATTGTCTTCCTTGAGTATTGATATCGAAAAGAAAGGTATACGAAGATGTATATGAATATGGATATGAGTATGAGATGGATATGAATATGGATATGAGTATGAGATGGATATGTATAGAGATGATTATGCATGAAGTGAACATGCCTTATGATTAAGAGAATATGAGAGAATGGTATCAGTTGTTATCTAAAGTAAATAAAAGAATGGTATTAGTTGTTATCTAGGGTTATATGATTTATAATATTTTGCTAAAGATATTCTTTTTAAATATTGTGATTTAATAAGTATTATTTGATTATTATCTACTATTTTTAAAAGTAGATGGAACAACATATATATATGTGTATATAAGAGAGCAAGATTTATTCTACTCTTACTTTAGAAAACTATTTTATTTTTTTTAAAGTAAAATGATTTATTGGAATATATATATTTTTTTCTACGATGCTATATTGCTAAGGATTTATTTCCTGATTTTGAGAATTAAAGAAAGATAGATACGAATATGGTTAGAGCGAATATACTTTATGTTCTAAAGGCATATTTGACTTTAATAATTATAGAAAAGATGTATGAGTCATAATTAAAGTATTATGACATATGATTTAAAGGTGATGAATAAATGTGAATGGAAATGTAAATGGAAAAATGATTTGACAAAAAGGGGGATTGCAACAGACTTGCGTAAGTGGCTGTGTCAGGGCTGTGTGCGACACAGTCCAGCATTTATTATTTTTATTACGGCACGAAGATGCCAAGGGAGGATGTTAGCAGGTGGCCTTCCTCCAGGGATGATCTTCATTCCTTCTACCGGTAGTAAAAAGAGAGCAGGTACGATTAGGCGACTGATCATCGTCCTAATGTATCAGGCGACAGCAGATATCCCCAATGTTTTTGAAAAGAAAGGGTTGACAATGGTTTTCAGAGTTATATGCTGAAACCAAGAAAATGAGATAAGGTGATGGAATTATTTATATGGAATGAAGAGAAACTGATTTTATATTATTTGTATATGGTTGTCGTATACAAGAAACAGAAGGATATTATTGCGAGATCTTATTCAAATGGAATATTATTTTTGGAAAATTATACGGAAACGAAGTATGGATTATTATATTATTTAAGAAGAGAAACTGATATTATAATACTATATATTACTTTTCGTACAAAGAGGAATAGATGGTGCATTTGATAGATAAGAATTATTTCTTTTCTTAATGACTATGATGAATTTTCCCATATATATATATATATATATATATATATATATATATATATATATATATATATATATATATGTAAAGGTTTATTTTCCCTTTTATGGTAGTAGATAGAAGTTATCTTGTTGAGCTATTTTAGCTCATTCTTGCTATTTATTTATACTACAGCTAGGTCCCATGCCAATACTCCGTACTACACCCCGCAAGAGGGTAAGGGAAAGGCGACCTTTTGTGCGAGTGCTGGCGACCATCCCCGAGGTAGTGACAAGCGAAAGGGGCTTAGTAGACTTATGTAAATTAAGTGTGTAAGTTTGTAATAAACTTTTGGTTGTTGAAATGCTTCCTGTAGAAGTATTATTCAACAATGTACTTAGTAGAATTCTGGGTTTGTAATAACTGTTAACTTTAAACTTTTAATATTGTGGATGTTGTTCCCTGAGCATATGACTGGTGTGTGATGATATTAGTGTGGGGTCATTTATGAAAGGTTTAATTTGTATTAATTATATATAAAAAAAAAAAGACCAAGAGATATTGTTAATAAATGGAAATTGGAGTATGATGGCCTGGATTCCTGACCCCGGATCTGGGGCTATCACAACGAGGGCCTGTCATCAACTTGATTTGGGGAGGTCCTACTGCGGCCGGAACAACAAGGAACTCTCGAAAGGCATATGCTAGGGAGGTGATGCATATCGTGGGAGAAGCCCCGAAGAGGGCAAAGACTGAAGTAGTGATCGGATTTGATGACTCGGACTTAGAGGGGGTAAAGTTCCCCCATGACGACCCGTTGGTCATAACTCCTGTAATTGGAAATTCGGAGGTGAAGCGAGTCTTGATAGACAATGGTGCTTCTGTTGACATCCTGTTTCATGATGCGTTTGTAAGGATGGGATACAATGATTCCCAGCTGACCCCAAATAACATGCCCATATATGGGTTCAATGGAGTCGAATCTAGCATTGAAGGGACTATCCAACTGCCGGTTACTATTGGAAAGGAGCCTAAGGAGGCCACACAGATGTTGAACTTCTTGGTAATTAAGGCGGCCTCCACATATAACGCGATCTTCGGAAGGACCGGACTCCACGCGTTTAAGGCTGTTGCCTCTAGTTATCACATGAAAGTCAAGTTTCCAACCAGGAATGGTGTTGGAGAACAGAAGGGTGATCAAAGGATGGCCCGAAGTTGTTATGTGGCCGCGTTAAGAGCTGATGGAGTCGGGGGGCAGGTCCTCCCGATTGAGGACATGGATATTCGGGATGATGAATACCGGGGGAAACCAGCAGAGGATTTGGTTCCTGTACCCCTGGACAGTAGGGACCCTGAAAAGGTCACGTACATAGGAGCGTCGCTGAAAGAACCCATGAAGGGCAGGTTAATTGAATTCCTACAAGAAAATAAGGATGTGTTCGCTTGGACAGCAGCTGATATGCCAGGGATTGATCCCCAACTCATAACTCACAGGTTGAATGTCGACCCTAAGCGGAAGACCATTAAGCAGAAGAAGAGGAATTTTGCTCCAGAAAGGCAAGAGGCCATTAAACAAGAGGTGGACAAACTCTTGGAGGCTGGTTTTGTTGAGGAGATTCAGTTTCCTGAATGGTTGGCTAACCCTGTGATGGTCAAGAAAGCCAACGGTAAGTGGAGGATGTGCATAGACTTCACTGATTTAAATGATGCGTGCCCTAAGGACTGCTTCCCTCTACCAAGGATCGACACGCTAATAGACGCTATGGCAGGACATGAGATGCTAAGCTTCATGGATGGTTTCAGTGGCTACAACCAGATTAAGATGCACAAGGATGACATCCCAAAGATATCTTTCATAACTAACTTTGGTGTTTTTTGTTACCTTGTCATGGCTTTTGGACTAAAGAATGCAGGAGCTACTTATCAACGACTGGTAAATAAGATATTTTCCCACCTGATTGGGAAAACCATGGAGGTATATGTTGATGATATGTTGGTCAAGAGCTTGCTTACAGCTGACCATATTGAACACCTAAGGGAGGCGTATGAAGTGCTGAGGCACCATAAGATGATGCTGAACCCAGCCAAATGTGCTTTTGGCGTTGGGTCAGGGAAGATCTTGGGCCTGATGGTCTCAAAACGAGGCATTGAAGCCAACCCAGATAAAATCAAAGCAATTCTCGACATGGAACCACCACGTTCTGTGAAGGACGTGCAGAAATTAACTGGTAGAATAGCTGCCTTGGGAAGATTCATCTCAAAGTCTGGCGATAAATGTTTACCTTTCTTTCAGGCCTTGAAGAAAGTAAAAAATTTTGAGTGGACATCAAAAAGCCAAGAGGCCTTTGAACAATTGAAGAAATACATGACCAAGGCCCCGTTATTGGCCAAACCTAGTTCTGGAGAGACCCTATACCTGTATTTGGCGGTATCTGAACAAGCACTGAGTGCCGTCCTCATTCGAGAGGAGAACAAGGTTCAGAAACCCATCTACTACGTGAGCAAGGTGCTGCATGGAGCTGAGTTGAATTACTCGACCATTGAAAAATTTGCTCTCGCACTAGTGACAGCCTCAAGGAAACTACGACCTTATTTCCAGGCACACAAGATTGAAGTCCTGACGGACCAACAGTTACGAAGTATATTGCATAGCCCGAAGGCCAGTAGAAGGCTAATCAAGTGGGCGATCGAACTCGGGGAGTTTGATATCACGTATAAGCCTAGGACAGCCATTAAGGCTCAGGTTTTAGCTGACTTCGTGGTTGAATGTACCATCAACCAAGAAGTCGGGGGGCAAGAGGTAGTATTAAACAAGGAAGATGAAGATAAAGCTAAGGAGCTTGAACCTGATCAGAAGGAATATTGGGTGCTCTATTTTGATGGAGCATCAAAAACAAAGTCTAGTGGTGCAGGCTTAGTCTTGCAAAGCCCTGATGGGTTCTTAGTAGAATATGCTCTGAAGTTGGAATTTCCGACGACCAACAATGAAGCTGAATATGAAGCCTTGATAGCCGGATTAGGCTTGGCCAGAATAATAAGAGTCAAGAACCTTAAAGTCTGCGGGGATTCGAGACTCGTAGTATCACAAGTGAATGGTGAATTTGAAGCCAAGGATGAAACTATGGCAAAATACCTAAGGGTTGTGAAAGCTGTTATGACTCAGTTTGATGAATGCTGTATAGAGCATATCCCAAGGGAGGAGAACGTCAAGGCCGATGCCTTATCAAAGTTCGCCTCTTCTGAAATAGAGAATTATGCAGGGAACGTCTATTACCAGGTCCTGAAGGCCCCTACCATCAACTCAAAATTGGTGGCACCTATTGAAGTAGGAAGCTGTTGGATTGACCCTATCAAGGCTTATCTGGAAACTGGTTGGCTCCCCGAAGATGCCTCGGAGGCACGAAAACTATCGGTGAGGGCATTGAGATATGCTTTGATTGAAGGCATCCTTTATAAGAGGTCTTTTGTTATCCCATACTTGAAATGCTTGAGGCCTCAAGAGGCAGAAGAGGCATTAAGGGAAGTTCATGAAGGGATCTGTGGGCAGCACCTGGGGGGCAGGGCCCTAGCTCATAAGATCACCCGCCTGGGATTTTATTGGCCAGGAATGTTGGCTGACGCCAAAAGCTATGTTAAAAAGTGTGACAGATGCCAGAAACACGCTCCAATTGTTAGGCAGCCACCAGAGATGTTAACGTCAATTAACTCTCCCATTCCGTTTGCCATGTGGGGGATGGACATACTTGGTCCTTTTCCCGTGGCCTCAGCACAAAGGAAGTTCCTAACAGTGGCTATCGATTATTTTACCAAGTGGATTGAAGCCAAGCCGCTAGCAAAAATAACCACCCAACAAGTTGCCCAGTTCTTCTGGGAGAACATAATTTGTAGATATGGGATCCCACGAATCCTAGTGACGGACAACGGACGCCAATTCAACAATGAGGAGTTTAAGAAATACTGTGAGGAGAACGCCATTGAACTTCGTTTTACCTCAGTAGCTCACCCCCAGGCTAATGGCCAAGCTGAGGTAGCAAATCGAATTATCCTTGATGGACTTAAGAAGAGGGTCGAACGATCTCGAAACACGTGGGTTGATGAATTACTGCCTATACTGTGGGCGTATCGTACTACCTGCAAGGTAACGACAGAAGCTACTCCATTTTTTCTAGCCTATGGGGCAGAAGCAGTTGTCCCTTTGGAAATTTCGCACGTATCTCCAAGGGTGGAAGCATATGAGCAAGAAACCAATGAGGAAGGCATGAGACTTGCTCTTGATTTAATCGATGAGGTCAGAGATGAAGCAAATGCCCGTAATATTGAGCACCAAAAAAGAGCAGCCTTTCACTACAACCATAGGGTTAAAGGAAGGTTCTTCAAACAAGGCGACTTGGTTTTGAGAAAAATTGAAGCCTCTGGAGTTGGACAGACAGGAAAGTTGGCCCCTAATTGGGAAGGACCATATAGAGTGAGAAAGACGTTGGGAAGAGGCTCTTATAAGCTGGAAACCGTGGATGGAAACGAGGTACCCCGCTCCTGGCACGCCTCGAATCTCAAGATTTACTATGTTTAAAGCTCTCCTATTAAGGACTTAGCTTTTAGCCTATCTAATAGAAGTAGAAATAAGGTTCATATGAAACCATTGCAGAGCAAGTTGCTCCTAGTAGGACATAATATTCTATGTAAGGGCTGAGCCCATTTTGCGTTATCAATACAAGCTTGTTTTCTGTTCTATGATTCTGTAATCCTTGTGATGTACCGAGCACCAGATGTGTGTAAGTCTAAGATGACCAAGTACCGAAAATAAAAGAACATATGAAACATAGAAAACAAGCACGTAGATAAAATACCCAGGAGGGCACAATCAAGGTTTAAGTTACACACATACGAATAAAAGTACAAGTCCATGAAGGACCATAATCAAAGACGGGATATTAAAAGAACTAAAGCCACACGAGGCTAACACAGGCCATGCAAGGCTCAATCACTTCTTGATAGAAGCAGTCTTCACCAACCGCTTCTTGGTTTTTGGAGGAGCAGTCTGAGCAGGGACTTCTTCTTCACTTGACGAGTTCTTCCCTCCTTCTTCTTTGCTCCTGGAAGTTGAGGTTGAGGAGCTACTGATACTAACCGACTTGGGTTCACGGATTCGTCCCGCTAAGGGGCATTCTGAACTCCCGCTCTGATGGGATCTTGAGGGACGTTTCCCAGAACTAGACCCTGATTGTTGAGGAATGCCCTTTGTCCCAGAACCAGAAGCACGTTTGCTCACAGGGGAAGTCCCAACACCTTCAACAAGGTCATCGTCTTCTGTCACCTTCCAGGGACTCGGATAAAAGGAAGGAAAGACAACTCCCTTATGATCTTGGCTAATCCTGTTCACAGCCTTCTCCCAACCTATGGTCATGCTGTCCGGCTGGACCTCCCTGTCATGCTCATCAATGAAGGCAAGAAAAGTGTCTGAACCTAAGTAGTTCTGAATGATGGAATTCTCATTATTCTGGGTCCTGTTTTCCAGAGCCGTATACTTTCCCCTAAGGGATGAGAGTTGGTCCTCCGAGGTGAAATACTTAGCCTCCCATTCTTCAGACTCCTTCTGAAGCTTCTCTACAGCCTTGAGGGCAGTTCTCTCCTTGTCCTTGTAGGACCTCCCGAGTTGGATAGCATTCTGGAAGTGAGCATTTAGCTACCAAAACAAAAACGCCATAAGAAAATGTGTTAAGCCACGACGGCCAATATACAACCATAACAATGAAAAGGAAGAGGAGATCGACTTACGTTATAGGCATGATATGCCCCTATGCTTTCATTTTCCTCTAAATCTGTTGCTGTTGCAAAATGGACCTTGTCGGCCGGGGCTATGGCATTCCGAGACCACTCTCGAGCAAGGAGGTGGCTGTCCTTGATAGCATCCTGCTCACATATCCTCCAATCAGGCATGAATGCTGTTTTCATGCTCCCATCCGAACTCCTAATTCTCTTCCCCGCCTTCGAACAATGCTGAAGGAACTCAGGGGCCGGTACGTCTTCAGGATTAGCTTCTTTCTCAGCTTTCTTAATCATCCTTTTGGTGATATGGGGAAGTCGGCTCGGATGGTTGTCAATTTCCTCAGCAACAGCAAACAAAGCAAAGGAAACAATGTTGGAATAAGAACAAGTACGATGAAAGAAAAGAAGTTAAAGTAAGAATTACCCTCGAGAGGGATATAACTAAGCCCGGCCTCCAACAAGGCACGTTCAGTCACAACTTCACGATAGTGGGTTTTCTGAAAGACTGAAATAAGCCAATCCCGTTGGGACACTTCTTCAGTTGTGAGTTGAAGCTCACTAACACCCTCATTAGTCACGTGATTGAATTTAGACCTGAAAAAGTTACCCCAGACTCCTCCTTTCCATCTAAGGATGAAAAATTCGTGCCTCCAGTTGTGGCAAGAATCAGGCATAGAAGAAGCATCAATAATCATCCTAGATTTTATGCGGTGTTGGATGCTCACCCATCCTTTCCTAGTGATAGGGCTATTCTTAAAAGCAAATAGATGCCTAAACAACGGGATGCTAAGGCGGATGCCTCCCCTGATGCATTCAACCATGAAAATGAAGATGAATTTCCAGGAGTTGGGATATAGTTGACAAGGGTTGATTTTAACCTCAGCTAATAACCTAACAACCCAAGGGTGAACAAGAAACCTGAGGCCAGCATCAATGGCACCTTTGTACACAAACAAGTTCTCAGGATGCCAGTTACAAGTTCTGTCCCCTGGTGTGGGAATTCTAAGCTTCATCTCAGCAGGGAATTCATATTTGAGTAAGTTTCTGATATCTCCCGCATCCAAAGTACTAGGGAACATAAAAGAGTCGAATTCCGCGTTGTTCGGAAACACATCCCCGGGCTCATCTAAGAGCTCGGATAAAGATAATTGATAACGAGGAGGAAAGACCTTACCTTTTCTGTTCTTGTCTTTGGTTCTCCTGTTAATCGCCTGAAGAAGGCCCTTGGAAGGGACTAAGGCGTTCTGACCACCCTCACTTGCCATTACAGCCTTGTCTGAAACTGAAAGAAGTGCTTGAAACTTGGGAGCTCCTCAGAGAGAAATTTTCTTTGAAAGAAGAAGGAAATGTGAAGAATGACTTCAATCCACACTCTTTTATAAGAAAAATGATGACCCTCAATAGCAGGTCGTCTTTCCAACGACCCGCGTTTACAGGTTAAATAGCCGAAGATAGCAGGAAAAGGGCTCTGTGAGCTCGGAATTGGGTCAAATAAACGATCTAATTCGTAAAAATATGTGAAAGAAACGAATGGAAATACAGGCAAGAGGAACAATATAATTAACAACCTCTCAGGTTGATTAATATATGCTTATCAAGCCTAAACAGGGGATTAAGCTAAAAACCACGATTAAAGCCACTAAGCAGGATGATTAGCTAAAAGGCTAACATCTTTAAGGGTATGAGAAGACCTACTCTAGAATATGGAGTGTGGGTTTTGAATCCCAGCATAAAATATAAGCCTAGATGGCCAACGAGGTTGATTGTCCTGAATCAAGCTGATTGCTTAAGCCTAAGGCCTGAGACTAGCCTAAGGATGATTAGCTTAAGATAGGACAAGATCCTACAAACAAGGAAGGAGATGTGAAGACCTTAAGCTTAAAACCTAGGATGAGAAACTAACTACGATATCCTAGACTCGAAGTCAGGTGTTGAAAACAAGGGAAGTCCCCACATCTTCAAATAAAGAAGTAAAGACCCTCAACACAAGGGGGGCAAGGTTAAGGTTGTTTAAAACACTCTATTATAGGTACATGAGAATGCCTGGAAGCCAAGGGAAATAGTTTAACCAAAGGTTATTTGATATCAAGAGTTCAAGAAAGGTTTAGACCCGGAAGGTCCTGAAAACCAAGAAGTAGGTTGTATGAGGCCAAGGGTCATCAAACCAACCAAGGTATCACTAAATCCTTTCTAGGAACAAGGAAGGGAGTTTAAGACAAGTTTTGATTTTGGTCAAAGTCAAAGTCAAAGTCAAAGGTCAAAGTCAACTAGCCAAAAAATGGCCAAAATTCAAAAAAAAAAAAAAATTTGGGGGACCCAACCGACCAGCCCTAGCCGACCAGGCACCCTAGGCCGAATGGCCGACCAGGGTGAGCCGACCAGGCCACCTTGGTAGGGTGTTTGGAGGGCTTCCGGAGGACCTGTTTTTTAGGGTGTTTTCATGACCCTCCAGAACGCTCAAAAACGCTCCGTTTGAGCTCAAATTTGAGATTCAAGAACCTTGTGAGGTCCTCTACAAGCCTATGCAGGTGGCCAAGTGTTTCCATGAAATTGGAAAGGTGTTATGATCATGTGCGAGACCTGGTCTGAAAATCAGCTGAAAATGGGGCATTTCGCCTCCAGAACGTTCAAAAATGCATGTTTTCATGTGATTCTTCTTTATACCAGGAGATTATAAGAATCCACATCATATAAGCTCAACTTCAAAGTTTGGGTTTGGAGATGCCAGGGGTGTTCAGAAAACCAAGGATATTGAAAGACCCTGAAACACCTTCTAGGGGATAGTATTTCTTCCCTAGACAACTCAAAAATGAGAATTTTCACGTGATTCTTTTTGCAACCAGGAGGATATAAGAAGCTCTACTTGACTAACTTGACTCCAAAATTTGGGGTTAGGACTTCGCTAATCGCAATTAGGGGGTGATTAGCCTCAATTATCAACGTTTAAGGACTTCCACTCAAGAGTTAACATATCCAAAGGTTAAAGGTGGATATCCTAATAGTAACTACATCAAGTATGAACTTGTTGGCCTAAATCAAGTATGAACTTGTTGGCCTAAATCAAGACCTTTATAACCCCGTTTAGGGTTGTTTAGCCCCGATTAGGGCCAAAATAGCGTCTTCTGCTAAAAAATTAGCCCTTATCAAGGCTTATGAGCAGCGACCACCCGGCATTAACCCCAACTTAGATACGTTGAGGGGAATGAATCATTAATGAATTGATGATAAAGGATCCTATGCACGAATTGCACTCGGATTAGTGTCTATGAGCTCAAAACGGCACTAATCCTATTCCCGAAAGGCTCGGAAATCTTGAGAGAAAGATTCGAGAGGCCAAGGAACGTTTAACTTTCTTAAGTATTAACTTGGGAAAGGATTTTAGTCATGGTAAATGTGTAGGTCGCTCCACACTTTACTATAAGACGATACCCTTGCAGGGCTGATATGACCTTAAACTTCTACGAAATCAAGTTTTCCTAGAAGTTGGGGGGCAAATGATATGGGTAAAAAATAACCCTTAAAGACATAATTAATGTGACATTTATTGGCCCGTAAATATGGCCCGAAACCCTAGTTGGGCACTAAATTTGTAATTAATGGTCAGGCCCAAAAGAACGGCCCAAACTGGGGACGCCCGGTAAAAGCCTATCTCTAACATGGGTCTGATCCACAAACCAGGAACGTTCTAGAAACCAAAAATGTCCTAGAATATCCCCAGGATATTGTGTAGCCTCCAAGGCACCAAATTCGACATGGAAACTAATTCCTAAAAGGAAGGAGTCAGAACCTTCCTTAATTACGGTGACTTATCCACCAAGTCTCCAAAACCTACTATAATTCTAAGGCTTCCACAGCCTATATAAAGGGCCAGACCCCTCATCCTAGAACTACGTTTTTGGCTTGATTCTCTAATACAGAGATACGTAGGCATCTTGTGAGGACCCGAATTAGGTCACGATAACACAAGCGCAGCCATTAAAGCAAGAAGCTCACGAACCCTAGCCGTCATTCGATAACCCTACTTTTTATTCCACAACAAGTACAATATTTTGTATTAAGTATATTTGCATTATATCAGTTAATTATATTAGCATCGGACAATTTATAGATTGGCTAATTAAAAGATAAAAAATTAAAATAATAATAATTTACGTATGAAATTTGAATCTGGTAAAAACAGTGTCGAAGGTTTTTGATATCTTATCACATTCTATTTTTGTATCATTTTTGTAATATCCAAATGTTACAAATTTCATATAAAGGAGTTTTACAAAATTTATATGTGCATGCACGCGCACACTACTATAGTACCTAAGTTATGATATACCAATTTCACTTGATTTTTAAACAGCAATATACGAGTTTTACTCTGTGTAAAACTAATGAAACTTGAAAGTAGCTGATATGTACAATGTCTTAAGATCCCGAATTTGGTATATAGAATGTTTCAATATCGTAGTTATGCTTATCTTTTTTCGTAGATTGAATTTTAATGTATACGTGAACTTTTGCAACATAGTTCATTTAGTGAATACATTAACAAGTTCATTCAGCGAATACATTAACACATCTCGTTTTAAAAACACCTTATAAAAAATGACTTTTTAATTTTAGTTACTCGTACATGTCCAAATCTGATTTGTAAGTGTCCAAATCTGATTTGTACAGTTTTTAATTTGGTGTATGTGCTTGGATTTGTACATGTCCAAATCTGATTTGTCTTGAAATTTAAGGTATTACCTTGTATTTTTAAAGTTCGCTTTTGACAATGGATAATACAAGATATTGTAAGAAAAAAATTTGTTATGATCAATTTGCTATTGAAATGCTACTTCTAAATAGTCAATACCATGATCCTATAAAAGCACATATCATATATTTATTTTGGACGTGCATAACTATTAAGATAAATTTATTGTTCTCCAAAATTGGTCGGAGAAAATGATCCAAAACTAGAAATATGCGCTCAAATTTTCTAGGTAAAGCTATTTGACTCTATTATTTGTATTTTTCAATCTCATCATATTATTTATTACGATATCAGAAATAATATAGTATCTTATTCTTCTTCATACCAAAATAAATAAACTACTTGCCTTTTAATGCATTTGAGTACACCCTTATTATTGTGATAAAACTTGGTAGTTATTGTCAACTCTTATCGATTTACCACTTTTGCCAATCATTCTTCTTGTATTGATCAAGCATTGTTATAAATATAACTTTTAAGATTCAGAATCAGATGAAATTTTGAAAATATAATACCTTAGATAGATTGAAATACATGAATTAAACTGATACGGGAGAATAATTAATACCTTGACATTTTACAAAAATTAGATGAATTAAAATGTGGCATGTGCTTTGCACGGGCTATCATGCTAGTTTTATAATTAATTCAGGACCCATTTTTAATTTATCAACTGTATGTAGTTACTAGTTACCATAATAATTAATAACTAGTGTAAGTGGGTTCTTATGATTTGGAATAATCGAATGTACCTTCGAAGTACAAGTTATTTCGTTTCAGTTTTAAATCATGCAATCCAACAAAGTAACTAATTTGACTTTCAAGAATTTTGTAGTTACATTGTCGGGTTACCATTGTTACTAAAAAAAGTTCACATTTCCAAAGAGCTTTCGTTACACTGTACATGGATTAAATGTTATAAAACCACAATTCTATGGTTGAAGAAAGGTGATGCAATTGACAGGTTTTTCAGATACACTCAACACAATATATGTATGAACTCGGCATGTAATGTAAGTTCTCACTAGATTTCATCTACCAACGTTTGCTGATTCTGCGCATGAAGTGCTTAGCAGTGCATGACATAGATAGAACAACTACGTGATTACTGATTACGAACACTTACATTTCATATTAGACTGAAATACTTTTCCGCGAACAAACCTTTTTCCGTGCAAATTGCCATTTAAATTACATTCTTCCACAAAGTTATAAGTGGCAGGAGCTAACTAATTTTTTCTTTTTTTATTAATTATTTAATTTAATGTGAATATATAAGGTATAAGGTACCACAGGCATGAGTTCATTAGACCCTGTCAGGGCTTGTGCTAGGTGGGGTTACCACGGCCACAATCATCCCCTTGCCACGCTCTGATCGACTATTTTCTGCAAATTTAATGCTTCCGTTATGTAAACCTTGGCTTTTCTCTTCTTCGTTCCACTCTGATGCATAGAAATCTTCTTCAGATTTTTCACCTTTTTTGGAAGGCCCAAGAAACATGCTTCCCCATTGCGGAAAATGCACAAATGCAACAGGAAGAGTAAGAACCACTGCCATTAATCCCATTCCAGACAAACCATCTGGAGTAGAAAACCTAGAGCCTGTAAAAAATATAAACTGTGTTAAACCGCCTCCGAAGTTGCCACCTGCACCAGTTAGTCCACTTATCAAGCCTAGTGATCGTCGCGAAACGAAAGGAATGATTCCATATGTTGCACCACAAGCTGCTTGAGCACCTATCGAGAACAGAACCATGGAAAGGATGGCTAAGGGAAGTGAATTGGCGCGGCCTAGGCATATACAAAAGATGCCTCCTAGAGTTTGAACTATCCAGAGGATCCATAGTATTCCCCTCATGCCAAATTTTCGGGCTGCTAAATCAGAAGCATAGCCTCCGAATGGACGAGATACGAAGTTGGCCATGCCAAATGTTGCAGCAATCATTCCTGCTGTGTTAAGTTCGAGATTGAACCTATCATAGAAGTATGTGGCTATCACGTTGTTTATGCACAGCTCTACACCCATAGAAAAACCATAGAGGGTAAAGAATATCCACGTCCTGTAGTTTGTGACTGCATACCGAAACACCTGACAAAAACAAAAGGTTATTAACAATACATTTACGCACTTATTTAGCTAACACTTGTTATTTATCCAATATATTATGAATGTTGCATGTGTTATATTTATTAACAGAGGAGAGAGCACTGACATTAGAAAATTTATCTTTGGCTACATGGCCCTTCTTTTGTAGAGAACCAAGATTTCCATCAGGCAAATCTTGGCCAAGGGTCAATACCATGATCCCGATACTAAGATGAAGAAAGGCAGGTATAAAGAACGCAATCCTCCATGCAGTAAAAGATTGAGCTCCACATCTCTGAATTAAGTGATAAAGACAGGGCATCAGAAGTTGAGTAACTCCACCACCCATATCTCCCCATCCACCAGTGGTTCCATTAACAAGCCCAATAATTTTGCTACTAAACATTGTACTCATCCAAAATTGACAAGACACAAAGGTAGCAAGGGAAAATCCAATCAAAAACCTGATTGCTATATATCCTTCAGCCGATGACACGAAAACGGTGGAAAATGCAATTGGAGCTGCTAAAATGTTAATGACAGCACAACCATATCGAGGGCCTATAAGGTCACAAACTGCACCCATAACAAGCCTGGAGAAGATGCTTCCCGACACAGAAGCAACTCCAGCATTTCCTATGTCCCTCATTGTTAGGTTTAGGTTGTCGCGGATAATTGGAACGAGGGGAGCAGCAGCAAAGGTTGACAAGAAACAAGTGAAGAAAGATATCCAAGAAAGGTGGAAGGCTCTCATGTGAGGTGGTGCAAAGGAAAAGATCTTAAGGGTTTTCGCTTTGTGCTCCGAGTCCACTGGCAAATCAAATTTAGGTAGGGTGGAGGTAAAGATTTGTTCTTTGCCTGTTTCACTTGCCTCAACTGGCATTGAAATCCCTAAGGATTCACTCTTACTATCAGCCATTAAGCTTGAGAATAAAAAATTCCCTTGTGTGGGATGAAGTTGGTGCACAAGGGAAAAAAGAAGTGCTGGTGTGGTTTGAGCAAAGGAATGTTGCTGTCTATTTATAAACTTTTCAGACCGACAAAAAGTGCGCATACTTTTTAAGCAAAAGTGCTGCAATAATAATTATAAAAAACGGTGGACTATTTTTTACGCTGTTCTAAGATTCAATTTTCATTCGAAATTTTTTAGAATGCATGCTTATTTGTAAGATATATAAATTTAATTATTGAAAAAGAAGGATTAACATTTAGGATAAATTAATATGACCTTTTATGAAAGAGGTGTGATAGTTTTAAATTAAAAAGGAGAGACTAAATATGTTTTATAAAAGAATTGCGTAACAGTTAATTGGGTGTATAATTTTAAGACTTCAATCATTTTTTTTTTTTTTTTACGAAAAGCTGAGGATTTTATTACTGAATCAAAATCAACTCAATACAAAATAGCTAAAAAACTCCCGACTGTCGATACAACCAGATTTAAAAACAAATAATTTGTTTCCTGATCGTTTAACACACAGAACTTAATAGTTCTTGAAGCTAAAAACGAATTCGAAAACATCCAAAGCGATCCAAACTGCACCAACATCCTTAAAGCAGCGGTATAACAATTGACCGCATCACATAAGAACCATTGTTAACCTAGTGTTCAGAAGCCTCAATTGTATAAACTGCGATTAGAGGAACGACACTCCAGCTATCTACATGCCGTAAACATGCCGAAAGTGGAAACCCCTAAAGATGAACAATAGTCAAGCTATCTACATGCCGGATACCAGCTATAAACATGCCGAAGTGGAAACCCCAAAAGATGAACAATCTTTGGTTGTGAGTAGTGTGCTCTTGCAATAATTGTCACCGTCTCAGCTTCAATGCGAACTTTCCAGATCCCCAAAGACATCAGCAAAATTATTTTCAACAGATCCAACACCGAACAAAACCAGACATAGTTAATCAAAAACATAAAAACACTCCAAAAAGGAGAGACAAACAACCCCTCCAAAAGGAGAGATACACAAACATCCAAAAAAAAACTGGATTTTATTAAGAGAAAAATAAGAAAGAGGACCTCCGATCGATGAATAAATCACCGCCGGAAGAGAAGACAGTGACCGCAACGACTAACAAGACGAGCAGAGAGAGGGCGGCTAACCCTACAAGAGAGAAACGTGGGTTATGCGTTATTTAGGCTTCGCCTTCAATCATCATAAACACAGATGGACTAGTTTATTTGTTGCTATTTATTCGCAAGTTGGAAGTTGAAAGTTACTGCTCGAATAGTTTTTAGTGAAACGATACCTAGAGTTATGTCTATGAAAAAGTACATTGACTTTTAATATAAAGTACTCCCTAACTTTTTCAAGTTTATAGGGTATATGTTCGAGGGTACATGTTTAAGAATTCCCGCTCGCTTAATTATTAAATTTTGATTGATAAAAATTTCATTAATAATGATAAATCTTCTATATGCACAAAAATCTACACCAATTAAAATTTTTCAACACATCAAATATGAATTCTTATGATGTGCGTAATATTGCTATTCTATATCTTTCCAAGTTGATGCTAGACACTTTCAAGTTGATACTAAAAAGGTGCGACTTTCAAGTTGATATTAGCTAGTTTACGAATAGAAAAATGATTTACTAGATGTTTGGGAATTACTAAAATGTAACTAATCTAATTTATTATTGGCAAAATTACAAGAACTGTAATACAAAATTATATGAATCATCAAGAATTGTTGGATGCTGGCTAGTGGCTACATATTATTTTTATCATTTCCTTCTCGTTTTATCTTTAACATGTATGTCTGTAAATTATTTATACTTCTATTAATTCAATTGATTATTAATTTTACTTTAAATCAGTATCAACTTTAAAGTAAATCATTAACATTACGATTTACGACCAATTATCAACCAATGTGTAATACCAAACACTGACAAATATGCAAAGGGGCATTACAATCATCTTTAACATATTATTGTTAAAGAATTTTTTTTCTTGATAAGCTTGTAAGTTGTAACTTGTTAAAGATTATATTTGATGAAACCAAAATTCACGTTGTTTACATAAGAAAAATTTATGGAGAATGATACGGTTCAAAAAACACTCACCAGAAAAATAATTCTCTAGTTCCCCATCCTACCTAGCTATTTTATATCTTTTGAAGTTGACACTAGTAACTTTCAAGTTGATTTTAAAAAAGTGAGACTTTCAAGTTGATACAGATTCCTCATGAGTTATCGTTGATAAATTGAACATAAAACTTCTCATATGCATTTATCATGGATTATTTTTTTTTCTGTTTGATGGAGGGATTTTTAAATTTTACACGCATTTATAAATATTGTAAAATTTTCATCTGTTCTCAACAAACTAGCAATATTGTCCGTGCTCGAAAAATTTATTTAATTATCTAAATAATTGATGATTAAAAAACAAAATATGAAAATTATACAAAAAGACATCGAGACCAATATATAATTAAATCATATAAAAATGAATTGGCAAAGAATTTGCGCAATATAAAATAATGTTCTATTGGCAATGATGAAAATGTAACACCAATGTGTAGCAATTTTATCATTAGATGATTATTGATTTTAACCTTGAAATCCAACACATCCAGCCTACAAAAATATGTAACAGTAAAGTTTTGTGGATATTCAAATTGGATATATTATACAAAAGAGTAAAATTTAAAACACCTCTTGAGATATAAATGATATCTTCACCTTTATCTAAAACATAAAACTTCGTCATTTTGAAGATTAATATATATCCTTATCGATGGCAAGGTCGCAATCTCAATTGTACCTTCATTGTTAAAGATATCTTAAACAAAGATGTCAAGCTTTTCAAGCACTATATTATCCATATGGAAGTAGATAATAAATGAGACTTGAAAAATTTAATCCTGTATTAATATATTGAGATTATTGGGCCTGAGGTCAACCTCAGGTAAGTTATCTGAGATTAAAAGAATCCTTACATAAAAGTAGGGGTATTTTTGTGAATGTAGGGGATAGAATTTGTATTTACTAATTATCCTTTTAAAATTGTACTAAGAAGTGCCCTAACCTCCTCAAGTAGATTGTCTGAGGACAATCTCGGGTACATTTTTCTATAATACAATTGATAACACATTTTTAGTGAATAATTGAATAAAATGACACATTTTTTCCCATTTTATGCTTGTTTTGCATTTATTTTGATTATGCAGATGTTGAGAAGATCTTCATGATTTTTTCAAATATTGGATAATAATGCATTAAAGTCAAGATATCATGCCACGTCGTGATGACTCGAGAAGATCGTGGTGAATCAAGCTAAGACAGGAAAGCTGAGCAAGCGCTTGGTCATGAAGATTATTTTGAATAAATAAGAAATCTTTGTAATTAATGCTCCATTATAAAAATTTTAGTATAAATAGACCCCCCCTAACCTCATTGTGTAGACACCTCTAACTTCTAATTCATCTCTTTCTCTAGCAAAAACTTTACTCCTTGTATTCAAGTTAACATTCAATAAAAGTCAAAGCTTTTCTTCAATTTCTGGTATGAGTTGTTCAATCTATATCGTTATTCCTTTGATAATGCTTGGCTAAGAGCCCTTTATAAGGGGCGGATGTAGTCGGTCGAATTAACATGATTTTTGTGGTGTATGTGATTTAAATGACATATTTGTTTTGCTAGTCATTTTCAATATCATGTTTATGTGAGTATTTTCATACGAGCGACACAAGTAGAGTTGGGAGTTTGTATAGTTAGGATCCATAAAATTTTGAGAATTGACTTGATTGGTAAGATCGATACAGAGTGGTTTAAACAACTTTAAATTATATTTGATTCGAAATCATTGGTTGCATTTCTTTTGAATACTTATGAGTTTATTGTTAGTGGAGATCAATTTTTATGCAACACCATATCTCATGTTTGACCAATTAAATCCGTTCGTTAGTTATTTTTATATGTGATATTTTTAAGTGCTAGTTAATTGCGTTTGTTGGTTTTAGAATTAAAAACTTTAATCGCCTTCTCTGTAGATCGACCTGTACTCGCCCCCGTAATCGCGTACGCCCGTGCACTTGTGATATTTTATTACTTAAAGATTTTTCCTCAACAATAGTATCAAGCCCGTGGTACAATCTACAACAATGCACTCTATATAAAGGGTGTTGACCTGCTGCTTGTTGAAAAGAAACAATTATACTTTAAAGAAAATAGAGATAAAGATGTAGTCGAATCACTTAACTTTCTGAGATTTCAAAGAACATAACCGAGGATTGTTGAAATCAGAATAGTACAAAGAATGCAAGATATTTATATCATTATTGATGGTAATTTGCTCGATATAAGGTTAACAGGTATTCGACTTATAAATCAATCATGACAATAGCAAGTTATAGTACTTATATTTTATCATTATATGTATATAATTATCAATGTTTAATTTGATAATATATGAATATATGTATATAAAGATACACACAATAAAATTATCTTGGTTTACATAATATAATTATCTTGATCACTTATTGGATTTGATACACATGATAATAAAAGAATTAAATCAATTGTTAAAAAAATAGGAATAGTTAATTTGAAAGTATTATAAGAAATATATAGGATCTTAA
This sequence comes from Saposhnikovia divaricata, assembly GCA_036435485.1. Lineage (NCBI taxonomy): Eukaryota > Viridiplantae > Streptophyta > Magnoliopsida > Apiales > Apiaceae > Saposhnikovia > Saposhnikovia divaricata. The sequence continues at coordinate 56,953,360 of CM071595.1, read as the reverse complement.
TCAAATATTAAATTGATTATTACTTCATCAATTAAAATCAATAGTTAGAAATTACAATTGATCTTCATTAACTTTTATTATTCATAATTGTAACATCCCGGGTTTTTAGATTAATTTTAGTAAATAATTTGGTAATTTAGTATTAATAATTTAAGATTTAAAATTATAGCATTTTTCAATTTTAGAGGAGTTATTGTAGAAAGTAATTAAAAATAGAAGCTTAATAGGTTGTAAGTCATAACTGATTTTCAACTTTTGAATTTAAGCTAAAAAATAGTAATTTTTTTCAGTTATAGGAAGACGTATCATCAAAGAGTAATTATTAAGGATAAAATTAGATATAGGATAATGTATGTATACTTATATAGAAAATAGAGAAAAATTGAGAAAAAAAATAGAAAAAAAGAAAGAGACATCAATTAAGGAACATTAGAAAATCCTAGCAAGAGAATACAATCGGGCAAACGAAGAAAAGCGAAACACTGAGAGAGAGAGAGAGAGAGAGAGAGAGAGAGAGAGAGAGAGAGAGAGAGAGAGAGAGAGAGAGAGAGAGAGACTTGGAGAGAATATACATAACAAGCTTAAAAAAAAGAAGGTACTAATTCTTTTATTGTTTGATTGTGATATCTGTATAATTACTTCTATTTGTATCCACGTAGTAATATTTTGGTGTATAATCTGATGTATATCCATGAGTTAATTGTTTGTATAGATTCTTCGTTATCCTCTTTATCTTGGTATTAGTACTTTGATTTCGTATGTATTGTATATATCAATTCTGAATTCTTGTAAAATGCGTATCTGATTCGTTATTCATTGGAATTTCATGAAATTAGACTTTCTGGAAAGGTATTTGAATTATCTACAACTTTCATTCTTTGTATTTTCCAAAATTTTTCATGTAAATATGAGTTTTTCTGTGATTTGTGTGACCTGCCACTATGATTTCGAAACTAAGATGTCTCACTTAGAAAATTCATAATAAATTGAGATTTTGTCCAAATATTATGTTTAATATCAATTTGGAAAGGTCCTTTCGAACCCTACGTTTCTTGTTTACATTTCTCTGATGACTGTTGTGATTTTAAGGTCTTAAACCTCAAAATACTATCATAGTTAGGGGCTGTTTCTGTTTTTGCAGTCCGTATTTCTCTGTTTTCGGAATTCATTACTACTCCGTTTTCGACGAGTCTTATCATTCTGAACAGATATTTTCGTGTTCTACATTTTCTGTTCATATTTTTCTGTCAAATTCGGTGATTTTGATATCTTAAACATCAAATTATTGTTGTGATCAGGTGCTGATTCTGTTCTGCCAGTCCGCATTTTCATTGTTTCTGAATTCGTTACTTCTTCATTTTTGATGAGCCTTACCATTCTGGAAAGATCTCAGAATTCTCTACGTTTTTCGTGTTTTGTACTTTTTTAGATAAAATCATTTTCATAAAATAATTTGCCAATTTCCAGAACTGGTCAAGGCTGATTTTGTTAACAATAGTCTATTTTGTAAAATATTTTGGTGTGTGATTTTTAGAATTTTCTTTGAGTAAGTTATATGTAAGTGTCGCATGAGTTCTACTAAGATGCGTGCTTATTTGTTTTATTTGACTGTTATTTAATAGATAATGAATTAATATTTAGGATTTGTTGTGATCTTATTTTCAGGGTACGACATCGATATCGAGTTAAGTGACTTCTCGTTGCTCACTACGGTTATAAAATCTGTTTTTATTATGTTTTCAAAATATATGTTTGATTTGGTTATCGAAAATAGATTTTAGAAAAGACTTTTAGAAATCCCCAGTTTTAGTTGCGTATCGAATTATAGAATCCGGTCACTGGATAGTGTGACGCATAGAACTAGTTTATGCACGTTCCGGAACACATAGATACCTTGTTGAGTAAGGCTTAATGAGGGAAGTAAACTAGCCCCCATCAAACTATAGAAGCCGTGTCACTGACATAGTGTGACCGTAATTTAGAACTGAGGGAATAAAACTGTTAAGATACTTTTTTGATATATAGCTTTAGAACTTTTATTTTTTAAATTTTTACTTTGAGCCGTCGGCGATAGGTACTTGTTGGGCTTTGCAGCTCATTGTTTTAATATATTTCAGGTTACTAAGCTTAGGATCGAATAAGGATGTGAACTTGTGGATTGTGTGCTACCGGATTGGAAAAGATTGATCATGTTATAAGAATAAATTTCAGTGATTTACTAGATATTGATTTGTGAAGTTGTGGAGCTTATATTGACTTTCAGTTTAAATGTTGTAAAATTTGGATTTATTAATGGAAGAAAACAATTTTATTTTAGTTTCGAATTTAGAATTAATTGTCCGAAAATTTGGGTTTTTTACAATAATTGATATTTTTTACATAAATTGATTTTAAACAATTATTAATATTAACTGATTCTAATTTACTAATTACAAATATAAACTATATCTACAACTATATCTACAACTTTATATTTGACTAATTCTTTTGTTGCTTGATTGTGATATTTGTATGATTTCTTCTATTTGTATCCAGATAGTAATATTTTGGTGTATAATCTGATGTATATCCGTGAGTTAATTGTTTGTATAGATTCTTCGTTATCCTCTTTATCTTGGTATTAGTACTTTGATTTCGTATGTATTGTATATATTAATTCTGAATTCTTGTAAAATACGTATCTGATTCGTTATTCATCGGAATTTCATGAAATTAGACTTTCTGGAAATGTATTTGAATTATCTACAACTTTCATTCTTTGTATTTTCCAAAATTTTGCATGTAAATATGAGTATTTCTGTGATTTGTGTGACCTGTCACTATGATTTCGAAACTGAGATGTCTCACTTAAAAAATTCATAATAAATTGAACTTTTGTCCAAATATTATGAGTAATATCAATTTGGAAAGGTCCTTTCGAACCCTACGTTTCTTGTTTGCATTTCACTGACGACTGTTGTGATTTTAAGGTCTTAAACCTCAAAATACTATCATAGTCAGGGTTTGTTTCTGTTTTTGCAATCCGTATTTCTCTTTTTTTGGAATTCATTACTGCTCTGTTTTCGACGAGTATTATCATTCTGAAAAGATATTTTAGTGTTCTCCATTTTATGTTCATATTTCTCTGTCAAATTCGGTGATTTTGATATATTAAACATCAAATTATTGTTGTAATCAGGTGCTGATTCTGTTCTGCCAGTCCGCATTTTCATTTTTTCTGAATTCGTTACTTATTTATTTTTGATGAGCCTTGCCATTCTGGAAAGATCTCAGAATTGTCTACGTTTTACGTGTTTTGTACTTTTTCAGATAAAATCATTTTCATAAAGTAATTTGCTAATTTCCAGAACTTGTCAGGGCTGATTTTGTTAACAATACTCTATTTTGTAAAATATTTTCATGTGTGATTTTTAGAATTTTCTTTGAGTAAGTTAAATGTAAGTGCCGCATGAGTTCTACTAAGATGCGTGCTTATTTGTTTTATTTGACTGTTATTTAATAGATAATGAATTAATATTTAGGATTTGTTGTGATCTTATTTTTAGGGTACGACATCGATATCGAGGTAAATGACTTTTCGTTGCTCACTACGGTTATAAAATCTGTTTTTATTATGTTTTCAAAATATATGTTTGATTTGGTTATCGAAATTTGTGACATCGAAAATAGATTTTAGAAAAGACTTTTATAAATCCCTAGTTTTAGTTGCGTATCGAATTATAGAATCCGGTCACTGGATAGTGTGACGCATAGAACTAGTTTATACACGTTCCGGAACACATAGATACCTTGTTGAGTAGGTCTTAACAAGGGAAGTAAACTAGCCCCCATCGAACTATAGAAGCCGTGTCACTTACATAGTGTGACCGTAATTTAGAACTGTGGGAATAAAATATGATTTTACAGTTAAGATTCTTTTATCGATATATAGCTTTAGAACTTTTATTTTTTAAAGTATTATTTTGAGCCGTTGGCGACAGTTATTTGTTGGGCTTTGCAGCTCATTGTTTTAATATATTTCAGGTTACTAAGCTTTGGATTGAATAAGGATGTGAACTTGTGGATTGTGTGCTACCGGATTGGAAAAGATTTATCATGTTATAAGAATAAATTTCAGTGATTTACTAGATATTGATTTGTGAAGTTGTGGAGTTTATATTGACTTTCAGTTTAAATGTTTTAAAATTTGGATTTATTGATTGAAGAAAACAATTTTATTTTAGTTTCGAATTTAGAATTAATTGTCCGAAAATTTGGGATTTTTTACAATAATTGATATTTTTTACATAAATTGATTTTAAACAATTATTAATATTAACTAATTCTAATTTACTAATTACATATATAAACTATATCTACAACTATATCTACAACTTTATATTTGACTAATTCTTTTGTTGCTTGATTGTGATATTTGTATGATTTCTTCTATTTGTATCCAAGTAGTAATATTTTGGCGTATAATCTGATGTATATCCATGAGTTAATTGTTTGTATAGATTCTTCGTTATCCTCTTTATCTTGGTATTAGTACTTTGATTTCGTATGTATTGTATATATCAAGTAAAATACGTATCTGATTCGTTATTCATCGGAATTTCATGAAATTAGGCTTTCTGGAAATGTATTTGAATTATCTACAACTTTCATTCTTTGTATTTTCCAAAATTTTGCATGTAAATATGAGTTTTTCTGTGATTTGTGTGACCTGCCACTATGATTTCGAAACTGAGATGTCTCACTTAGAAAATTCATAATAAATTAAGATTTTGTCCAAATATTATGAGTAATATCAATTTGGAAAGGTCCTTTCGAACCCTATGTTTCTTGTTTACATTTCTCTGATGACTGTTGTGATTTTAAGGTCTTAAACCTCAAAATACTATCATAGTCAGGGGCTATTTCTGTTTTTGCAGTCAGTATTTCTCTGTTTTCGGAATTCATTACTGCTCCTTTTTTGACGAGTCTTATCATTCTTAAAAGATATTTTCGTGTTCTACATTTTCTGTTCATATTTATCTGTCAAATTCGGTGATTTTGATATCTTAAACATTAAATTATTGTTGTGATCAGGTGCTGATTCTGTTCTGCCAGTCCGCATTTTCATTGTTTCTGAATTTGTTACTTCTTCATTTTTGATGAGCCTTACCATTCTGGAAAGATCTTAGAATTGTCTACGTTTTTCATGTTTTGTACTTTTTCAGATAAAATCATTTTCATAAAGTAATTTGCCAATTTCCAGAACTAGTCAGGGCTGATTTTGTTAACAATAGTCTATTTTGTAAAATATTTTGGTGTGTGATTTTTAGAATTTTCTTTGAGTAAGTTATATGTAAGTGCCGCATGAGTTCTACTAAGATTCATGCTTATTTGTTTTATTTGACTGTTGTTTAATAGATAATGAATTAATATTTAGTATTTGTTGTGATCTTATTTTCAGGGTACGACATCGATATCGAGGTAAGTGACATTTCGTTGCTCACTACGGTTATAAAATCTGTTTTTATTATGTTTTCAAAATATATGTTTGATTTGGTTACCGAAATTTGTGACATAGAAAATAGATTTTAGAAAAGACTTTCAGAAATCCCCAGTTTTAGTTGCGTATCGAATTATAGAATCCGGTCACTGGATAGTGTGACGCATAGAACTAGTTTATGCACGTTCCGGAACACATAGATACCTTGTTGAGTAAGGCTTAACGAGGGAAGTAAACTAGCCCCCGTCGAACTATAGAAGTCGTGTCACTGACATAGTGTGACCGTAATTTAGAACTGTGGGAATAAAATGTGATTTTACTGTTAAGATTCTTTTATCGATATATAGCTTTAGAACTTTTACTTTTTAAAGTATTATTTTGAGCCGTCAGCGATCGTTACTTGCTGCGCTTTACTGCTCATTGTTTTAATATATTTCAGGTTACTAAGCTTTGGATCGAATATGGATGTGAACTTGTGGATTGTGTGCTACCGGATTGGAAAAGATTTATCATGTTATAAGAATAAATTTCAGTGATTTACTAGATATTGATTTGTGAAGTTGTGGAGCTTATATTGACTTTCAGTTTAAATGTTGTAAAATTTGGATTTATTGATTGAAAAAACAATTATATTTTAGTTTCGAATTTAGAATTAATTGTCCGAAAATTTGGGTTTTTTACAATAATTGATTTTTTTTACATAAATTGATTTTAAACAACTATTAATATTAACTGATTCTAATTTACTAATTACAAATATAAACTATATCTACAAATTTATATTTGACTAATTCTTTTGTTGCTTGATTGTGATATTTGTATGATTTCTTCTATTTGTATCCAGGTAATAATATTTTGGTGTATAATCTGATGTATATCCATAAGTTAATTGTTTGTATAGATTCTTCGTTATCCTCTTTATCTTGGTATTAGTACTTTGATTTCGTATGTATTGTATATATCATTTCTGAATTCTTGTAAAATACTTATCTGATTCGTTATTCATCGGAATTTCATGAAATTAGACTTTCTGGAAATGATTTGAATTATCTACAACTTTCATTCTTTGTATTTTCCAAAATTTTGCATGTAAATATGAGTTTTTCTGTGATTTGTGTGACCTGCCAGTATGATTTCGAAACTGAGATGTCTCACTTAGAAAATTCATAATAAATTGAGATTTTGTCCAAATATTATGAGTAATATCAATTTGGAAAGGTCCTTTCGAACCCTACGTTTCTTGTTTACATTTCTCTGATGACTGTTGTGATTTTAAGGTCTTAAACCTCAAAATACTATCATAGTCAGGGGTTGTTTCTGTTTTTGCAATCCGTATTTCTCTTTTTTTGGAATTCATTACTGCTCTGTTTTCGACGAGTATTATCATTCTGAAAAGATATTTTCGTGTTCTACATTTTCTGTTCATATTTCTCTGTCAAACGGTGATTTTGATATCTTAAACATCAAATTATTGTTGTGATCAGGTGCTGATACTGTTCTGCCAGCCCGCATTTTCATTGTTTCTGAATTCGTTACTTCTTCATTTTTTGTGAGCCTTACCATTCTGGAAAGATCTCAGAATTTTCTATGTTTTTCATGTTTTGTACTTTTTCAGATAAAATAATTTTCATAAAGTAATTTTCCAATTTCCAGAACTGGTCAGGGCTGATTTTGTTAACAATAGTCTATTTTGTAAAATATTTTGGTGTGTGATTTTTAGAATTTTCTTTGAGTAAGTTATATGTAAGTGCCGCATGAGTTTTACTAAGATGCGTGCTTATTTGTTTTATTTGACTATTATTTAATAGATAATGAATTAATATTTAGGATTTGTTGTGATCTTATTTTTAGGGTACGACATCGATATCGAGGTAAGTGACTTTTCGTTGCTCACTACGGTTATAAAATCTGTTTTTATTATGTTTTGAAAATATATGTTTGATTTGGTTATCGAAATTTGTGACATCGAAAATAGATTTTAGAAAAGACTTTTAGAAATCCCCAATTTTAGTTGCGTATCGAATTATAGAATCCGGTCACTGGATAGTGTGACGTATAGAACTAGTTTATGCATGTTCCGGAACACATAGATACCTTGTTGAGTATGGCTTAACGAGGGAAGTAAACTAGCCCCCATCGAACTATAGAAGCCGTATCACTGACATAGTGTGACCGTAATTTAGAACTGTGGGAATAAAATGTGATTTTCCTGTTAAGATTCTTTTGTCGATATATAGCTTTAGAACTTTTATTTTTTTTAAAGTATTATTTTGAGCCGTCGGCGATAGTTACTTCCTGCGCTTTGCAGCTCATTGTTTTAATATATTTCAGGTTACTAAGCTTTGGATCGAATAAGGATGTGAACTTGTGGATTGTGTGCTACCGGATTGGAAAAGATTTATCATGTTATAAGAATAAATTTCAGTGATTTACTAGATATTGATTTGTGAAGTTGTGGAGCTTATATTGACTTTCAGTTTAAATGTTGTAAAATTTGGATTTATTGATTGAAGAAAACAATTTTATTTTAGTTTCTAATTTAGAATTAATTGTCCGAAAATTTGGGTTTTTTACAATAATTGATTTTTTTTACATAAATTGATTTTAAACAATTATTAATATTAACTGATTCTAATTTACTAATTACAAATATAAACTATATCTACAACTTTATATTTGACTAATTTTGTTGAGTTTCCAAAAATTAATGTGTTTTAAATTTGGAAAAGTAAATATCTTATTGTTTATTATTTTGGCTGATTAAAATATACATATACATATTAACTTGCTTACTCTAATATATATATATATCATATATTAGATTCATATATGCTCTATAACAGTAAAAAAACAAATTTCTTTAGTCCTACAAAGAACGAAGAAAAAGTTTCTCTGTAGTTCTACAAAAAAAAACCAATTCTTCAGTTCTACGCATAGCCATATGATGCAAGTTCAGCTATTAAAGTCTGCAATAAGTACAATTTAATTTTTAATATAAATTGTTTTAGTGTTCTTTCTGGTTATATATAAGTTGTTAATTCCTCATATTTATATACTTTGTTAATTTTTCATATTCAGAAAACAAAACAGTAAAGAGGAGTGTTGCTGCATCAATTTCTGAACAAAACTCGTTTGGAACATTGGTATGTTTTAAAGCTGTGTAGTTTTTCTTTTGTTCATCATGGTCAAAAAACATACAATTCATGGAATTTTGTACAAGATTTTTAGAGAGTACTAGAACCATTTATAGAGGAGTTTGGCGATAACATTCCTCGGGATATCAGTATAATATGCAAGAGAGGTATAATGTGGAAAGTAGTTTATGATAGTGGACGATTTAAAATTACGGGATTGGAGGAATTCATGAGGATTCATATGGTGAAACAACTATACACTAACAGTTGTTTCACCTTATGAATCCTCATGAATTCTTTAAATCCCGTAATTTTAAGTCGCAAACTATCATAAAGCGTTTTCCACATTATACCTACCTTGCATATTATATTGATATCTCGAGTAATGTTCTCGCCAAACTCCTCTGCAAATGATTCTGGTACTCTTTGAAAATCATGTACAAAATTTCATGAGTTGTATTTTTTTTTTCCATGATAAACAAAAAAAAACTAGCTTTAAGACATACCAATGTTCCAAACGAGTTTTGTTCATAAATTGCTGCAGCAAAACTCCTCTTTACTATTTTATTTTCTGAATATGCAAAATTAACAAAGTACATAACTATGAGAAATTAACAACTTATATTCAACCAAAAAGAACACTAAAACAATCTATATTAAAAATCAAATTGTACCTATTGCACACTTTAATAGCCGAACTTGCGTCAAATGGCTCTGCGTAGAACTGAAGAATAGGTTTTTTCTTTTTTCTTTGTAGAACTAAAGAGAAACTTTTTCTTTATTTTTGGTAGGATCAGATAGAAACTTTTTTTACTGTAAACTATAGAGCATATATGATTTTGATATGTGATATATATAAGAGTAAACAAGTTAATATGTATATGTATATTCCAAATCAGCCAAAATAATAAATAATTAGATATTTACTTTTCCTAATTTAAAACACATTAATTTTTGGAAACTCAACAAAATTAGCCATATATAAAGTAGTAGATATAGTTTATATTTGTAATTAGTAAATTAGAATCAATTAATATCAATAATTATTTAAAAATCAACTTATGTAAAAAAAAATCAATTGTGAACTATAAAAGTTAATTTAAGATCAATTGTAATTTATAACTGTTGATTTTAACCGACTGTAATTGATGATGTACTAATTAATTTAATATTTGATTAATATCCGATATATTTCTTAATATACTTTCCAATTAACTATTCCTATTTTTTAAACAATTGATTTAATTCTTTTATTATCATGTGTATCAAATCCAATAAGTGATCAAGATAATTATATTATGTAAACCAATATAATTTTATTATGATATTCATATATTATCTAATTAAACATTGATAGAGCGCGCTAAGATAGCTAAAGTGGTTAAGGGCTTATCTTTTGTCATCCCAGATACTAGGTTCGATTCTCGCTCATCCCGAAATTTATTAGAACAGATACTTATTTGTAAGGCATATAAGTCTAATTATTAAAAAAAAAATGATAATTATGTACATATAATGATAAAATATCAGTATTATAACTTGCTAAAGTCAATATTGATTTATAAGTCAGATATCTATTAACGTTTTATCAAGCACATTACCATCAACAATTATATATATATATATATATATATATATATATATATATATATATATATATATATATATATATATATATATATATATATATATCTTGCGTTCTTTGTACTATTCTCATTTGTAAGGCATATAAGCCTAATTATTAAAAAAAATTAAACATTGATAATTATGTACATATAATGATAAAATATAAGTATTATAACTTGCTAATGTCAAGATTGATTTATAAGTCGGATATCTATTAACCTTTTATCAAGCACATTACCATCAACGATGATATATATATATATATATATATATATATATCTTGTGTTCTTTGTACTATTCTGATTTCAGCAATCCTCGATTTTGTTCTTTAAAATCTCAGAAAGCCAAGGGTTTCGACTACATCTTTATCTCTATTTTCTTTAAAGCATAATTGTTTCTTTTCAACAAGCAATAAGTCAACGCCATTTATATCGGGTGCATTGTTGTAGATTGTACCACGATTTTGATATTATTTTAATATAGGATTAAATTTTTTAAAGTCCCATTTATTCTCTACTTCCATGTGGATAATACAGTGTTTGAAAAACTCGATATCTTTGTTTAAGATATTTTTAACAATGAAGGTAGTGTTGAGATTGCGACCTAGCCATCGACAAGAATATATATTTATCTTCAAAATAACGAAGTTTTATACTTTAGACAAAGGTGAGAATATCATTTATATCGCAAGGGATATTTAAAATATAAAATTATACTCTTTTTTGTAATATACCCAATTTGAATATTGTTGTGGAATAAAAACTAGGGTGTATTTATTGCGTATTGACTGCTAGGGTTCGAGAGAGCTTCGAGTTTTAATGGTTGATCGAGTGTTTCATGACTTAACCTGTCCTCACAAGATGCCTACGTATCTTTCAAATCAAGATTCAAGCCAAAAAATGTAGTTCTTATTGTGAGGGATCAGGTCCTTATATAGGCATCGGGGGTCTTCGAATTAGGGTAGGGTTTGGTGTCTTGGTGGACAAGCTACCCACTCTTTTTCCATGAAGGAGGCTAATTCTTGTTGGGCTTGTATGCCTTGGGGACTACTCATTGAAGATTTTGGGTCCTTGTTGGACTCAATGTTTGAGTCCTATATTGGATGATTTATTAACTATGAATTTATTATTGTAATTAGGGTTTTGGGCCTCATAATTCGGCATCAACCTTAGACCAACCTAGGTTCATTTAATGCAACATTAAATGTGTCTTTAGGGCTTATTTTCAGCCCATATCATTTGCCCCCAACTTCTAAGAAAACTGATCAGGTTTTCATTGAAGTTAAAAGGTTTAAGTACACTAATGTTTCACAGATCCTGTCTTGAATATAAAGTGTGGAGCGACCTAAACATTTACGATGATTTGCCTTATTCTAGGCTAATTTATAATTTTTATGTCTCGCAGGAAATTATAAACAATTTTCTTGCATCTTTCTTGTACTCTTGAGTATTTTTCATCATTTTTGAATTTGTTTATCAAAAATATCATGGGCTTACAGCCTTTTGGAACAATTTTGCAATTTTCCCTTTATTTTCCTAGAATTTTCAGGAATTTCTTTCAATATTCCCCTAAAAATATTATTTTTAATTGACTCCCTCATATTTTTCTGAGAAAATCATCAAGAATACAAAAAATTTTAACATGGATTCCTGGTCGAATTTCGACTAGGATCCTGGTCGACTTATCTCTGAAAATGTCGTTCTGATCGAAGCAATTTCGACCAGGATCCTGGTCGACTTAACCCTGATTTTAGCATCCTGCTTGAAGACATTTCGACCAGGATTCCTAGTCGATTTTGACCAGGATCCTGGTCGACTTAAGTCCTTTTTGACCACCTCGTTGAAGGTGTTTCGATCAGAAGTCCTGGTCGAATTCAACTAGGATTCTGGTCGAAGATTTTTATTTTATTCTCCAAATATTTTTCTTGGCCTCTTTTTCCTGGGATTTTTGTTTTCACTAATACACGTAAGCGTACGCGGTCACAAGTAATATAGAAGAAATTTGAGTTCGTTCCCACAGATATCTGGTTTAGGTTCAATACCGTTCATGTACCTATGCAACAATGTATGGTTTTTATTCACTGCCAAGACAATTAAAAAATTTGGGTTTAATTAACTAAATTAACTAAGAATTAAATAACTAACGAGAATTGGAATCGAATTACTTCTACAAGAGTAACATGGGATCCTAACTTCATTAAATACTTCGCTTAGATCTGATGCCTTTAATCACTATATGCAATAGTTATGATATCTGATCGGATAACACGAAATAAGTACACGCTACCTGTCAGTATACGCATACCAAACTACCCATACATCCATAAAAGAGATAGAAGATGAATAGACACCAATTATGTTTAGACCCTATATGTCTATAGAATTTGAAAACATAACGGTTGAGGAACAAGTTATCCATAATGATCACATATGGCAGTATAAGTATTTTCATCTTACACTACGAATCACGTTGATAAACAATCATGAACCTATGCTAGCATGGCAAGTTCTAAATCTCAAGATCCACTTTCACTTCACAAGAGATTAACAAATTAGATGTTAGCTACGCATCTAGCAATTAAGCATAACCATACGAGGATATCAGATATACATCACATACAGATCTTTAAAGCATCAAAATACTAAAGCTCCATAAATAAATCCGTTAGAATCCCATGACAATGATTAGTTCATAATCGAACCGTTCGTCATCATGGGATCTGATGAAACCATGATAAATAAAAAAGTATGAAAAGATACAAATAAACTAGAGTAATGAGTTAAGAAAACAAATCCCAAAAACATCCAAGAGTTTCGCCTAATTAGAAGAAAACAAAAGTAGATCTAGATCTCCGATAGTTGTCACGATCTTCGGAATCCTTCTCCAACTCTGAATCTCCGTCTCTCGGCTCTCGCTCTGTGTTATGATGAGAATTGGTGGGTATTATGATGATAGGATGTGTTTAAATAGGCCCTAGGAGTTTTTTCAGCAAGAAACTACCAAAACAGACTTATAATAGAATTTCTGCAAAATACGTTTCCTAAACTGATTCTGTTTTGAAGGAAAATTCGTAGCTGACTTTTCTTCAATATTTCTGGACCGTTAAATTTGTAATTGGACCTCTGAACCACTTTAGAATGAAAGAGAATCTCGTTAGCTTCGCGTGGATTGTAAGATCGCCCAAAACGGACACGTAGAACTCAAAATATGGCCCAAACAATAAATCAGAATTTTTTACAGCGAATTACGGCGCAGTCTGCGCACTCCAGGGCACAGTCTACGCAGCAAGTTTCTGCCCAGATTTTTATTTTGCTTCAGACTTCAAGAAAATTCACCATGCTTCGCGTGGACAGTAAGATTGTAATAACCCTAACTTCAGTAATGCTACAGTGGTCACATGAATAGTAAATTTCGAGGATTTAGAGAAATGGTATATAGGTACCCTATAATGAAAACATAAAATGAATAAACAGAAACCGTATTAGTGTTGTACAATGGAAATAAGTGACTCGAAATGACGTTAGATTTCAGAAATTCCTGAAGCATGGATTTTGAGGATTTTGATTTCGAATAAGCTTCTATTGGATATTAAGGAGCATGGAAACATTATAAGAATTATATATTGAGGAATTAGTGAATTTAGATTTAACCTAGGGATTATTAAGTTAAGAAAATTACCAAAGGAAATTGGATTGTTAAATGGTTTCAAAACCACTGAGATAATGAGGTACATTCGAAACGAACCACAATTAGACGAGTATGGAGATTAAACAACCAAGATTATAACATAACAAAGATATATACCACATTATAATTACCAAGAGTACTAGCATTATAATTAGAAAAGAAATCAAGAAAAAGGAGAATTATGAAATCATGTTGATGATGTCATCTTCCACTAAACTAAATTAAGGGTAGATTAGTCTTTTAACACCTAGATTTTTACCAAGCTTCCAAGACAAGCTAGATTAACAAGATTAAGATGAGATAATATCAAAACAAGCAAAAGAAACCTCTCCCCCTTCTTGTTCTTGCATTCGGCCATTGTAGAGAAAAAAGGAGAAAAGAAAAAAAAAAAAATCCAAAACCCTACTTCTCTTCAAGATTAAACCAAGAGAAAAATCATGGAGCATCTTGGAGGATAGAACAAGACTAGCACAAAGTTTCATAGCCAACCACCATCATTTAGCAAGGTAATAAAATCATTGAAGTTGAAGATGAATAGTGGTGAATAGTGTTTTCAAGTTTTAATCTTTGTTTTAATGGTTCCTTTAGTTAATTCAAGGTTGTTCAAGGTGTGTCCAAGGATTACTAAGGATTATTAAGTGTTCTTCAAGCTTCAAAGAGGTATAACAACCCTTGCCCTTTTATATTTATGGTAGATATTGAAGTGGTTGGTAGTTAAGTGGTGTTAATGTAATGTTTATGATGATTATGTGTTATAAGTGGTTGGTTTTGATGTGAAAATTGTGTTGTGGACTTGTAACCATGGCTGGTGAAGAATACCACATGGTGTAGGTGATGATTTTGTTGTTTGATAATTGATTTGGAGGAGTTGGATTTATGGAAAGTGCGAAATTATAGCCGTTATAATGCCCGATTTTCGTTAGGATATAAATTACCCTGTTTTGGACCCCCTGCATCCGTATGGTACCCTACTGTCCAGGTCCCTAATTAACTATGAAATGATAGAGCTTAGTTCATAGATCGTTTTGATATAAGGTGCGTTAAAATCTGATGAACGGTTTAGGAGAAAAGTCAGTTTTAGTGAAAGCGGTTCAGAAACCGAGAAACTGTAAATGTATCAAACTTGAGGTTACAATTACCATACTTTAACATTGTTAAAAGTCACGAAATTTTGGGATGGTGTAGTAGGGTGGTCAGAGGACCCTTGACAGTTGACCTTACATTAAAATTCGAAATCCATATTTTCTGAGAATTTTTACAGTTAAGTGTGGTCGTTAAGGAAAATGGTGAAAACCCCTGAAACTTCGATTTAGGTTATAAATGGTTAAGTTCTTGAGCCTTTGGAATAATAATAATACGTTAAATATATATTAAAGTTTCAAAAGGGTAATGTTATGCAAGAGTGTAGTGAGTAAGAGGTGTGGTTCTAACGACGGTCCTTTTGTGTTTATAGAAACTCCGGAAGAGGGACGAGCCATATCGTCAGGATATCGAAACCGAGGCAAGATTTCTTCTGTCCCTATTTGTAAAACTACTTATCTTCACAAAGAAACTTGATTTTGTGAAATATATATGTGATGCTATTATTACTATATTGTGAAGAAATTGTCCTTCTTGAGTATTAATATTGAAAAGAAAGATATACGAAGATGTATATGAATATGGATATGTATAGAGATGATTATGCATAAATTGAACATGCCTTATGATTAAGAGAATAAGAGAGAATGGTATCAGTTGTTATCGAGGGTTATATGGTTATAATATTATATTAAAAATGTTCTTATTGAGTATCAGTGGTTTAATAAACATTATTTGATTTCTGAATTTGGAAGAGAGGTCTGAATCATAATCAAGCCTTATGATATATATATATATTTTATAGAAGTAATGTGTGAGAATGGAAATGATATGAGAGAATGATATGTGAAAACGAAAGTGAGAAAATGGAAATGTGGAATGATATTTTAAAAAGAGAATAACGATGTGATAAAGAGGGGGATTGCAACAGACTTGCGTAAGTGGCTGTGTCAGGGCTGTGTGCGACACAGTCCAGCATTTATTATTTTTATTACGGCACGAAGATGCCAAGGGAGGATGTTAGCAGGTGGCCTTCCTCCAGGGATGATTTTCATTCCTTCTACCGGTAGTAAAAAGAGAGCAGATACGATTAGGCGACTGATCATCGTCCTAACGTATCAGGCGACAGCAGATATCCCCAATGTTTTTGAAAAGAAAGTGTAGACAATGGTTTTCAGATTTCTATACTGAAAACAGAATAATGATATGAGATGATGGAATGATAGTTACAGATGAAGAAAAACTGATATTATATTATTTCAGATTTCTATACTGAAAACAGAATAATGATATGAGATGATGGAATGATAGTTACAGATGAAGAAAAACTGATATTATATTATTTCAGATTTCTATACTGAAAACAGAATAATGATATGAGATGATGGAATGATAGTTACAGATGAAGAAAAACTGATATTATATTATTTCAGATTTCTATACTGAAAACAGAGTAATGATATGAGATGATGGTATTAGGGATACAGATGAAGAAAAACTGATATTATATTAATATAGATTACTTTCTTATAACAGTGAGTGGATGATGTATTATTAAATAAGAGCTTTACTCTTCCTTAAGGATTTTAATTGTTTCCTGCTATTACATATGCCTATACATATATGTATACTTGTTCACATTCTAAATTTTAGTTACAGAATGATCTTGCTGAGCTATTATAGCTCACTCTTGCTATTTATGTATATAGCAGCTAGGTCCCATGCCGATACTACGTACCACACCCCGCAAGAGGGTAAGGGAAAGGCGACCTTTTGAGCGAGTGCTGGCGACCATCCCCGAGGTAGTGACAAGCGAAGGGGCTTAGTATACTTATGTAAATTAAGTGTGTAAGTTGTAATAAACTTTAGTTGTTGAAGTGCTTCCTGTAGAAGCTTTGTTCAACAATGTACTTGGTAAATTCTGGGCTTGTAATAACTGTTAACTTTAAAACTTTTAAATGTTGTGGTTGTTGTTCTATGAGCATATGACTGGTGTGTGTGTATTAGTGTGGGGTCAACTGCCTATTTATTTATTTATTTATTTAAAAAAAAAAAAAAAATTTCAGAGATATTAATAGTGATCGGAAATTGGACTTTGACGGCCCGGATCCTTGACCCCGGATCCCGGGGCGTCACAGATGGTATCAGAGCTAAGAGTCATATGCTCATAAACAAAAGTGATAATAATAAATGTATCAGTTATAATATAAATTGTGAACTTCCATCAAGTTCAGGGGTGGTATATCGCAGGTAGTATTTACTTTAAGCATATATTATAATTTATTAGACTGTTACTAATAGAATTTTATGTTTTATTATAGGGAGCGGAGATGGGTGAGCCGAGTCCGGACCCCCAGTGGCTAGGGAGGTCAGAGCAGGAGCTATTAGATCTTCAGCTGGCAGGGGTAGAGGTCCCCGAGTATGCAGTTGAGGACCTCAGGGAGAGACGCCGGGCGGCAGCTAGAGAGCGATTAGAGAGAGATGAGGCAGAGGAGCAGAGACGGAGAGATGCTGTGGCCCTAGTGCCATATATGGGTAGACCTTCTACAGGATCTGACGAGGCAGGTCCTTCCAGAGTGAGATCGGAGATCCCTGAGGAGGAGAGGCCACTGCGTAAGAGGCCTAGGTTGTCAGTCATACCTGAGGAGCCGATTGAGTGGAGGGATATTCAGATGATTCCCACTCCTGTCCGACCCATCCCGGTGCCGTCACCAGTTCCATCCCCTTTACCTAGTCCTGACCCTATAGATGATCCTTTTGAGCAGTTTACCCCTCCAGGGCATTTTGGTTTCTTTGAGGAGGAGGAGGATCCTTCAGAGGATGCTGAGACAGAGTCGGTTCCTCCATCCCCACCCTTTGCACCACCACCACCTCCACCTGTGGATGCACCTCCCCTAGCTGTACCCCCTCAGGAGGCACCCTTACCGGCGGGTGACTCACTTTCAGCTACCTTATTGACCGAGTACTTTGCTCTTCAGGGACAGTTGGAGGAGTCCCGCAGGACTATAGACACCCTTCTACAGAGGTTAGAGAGAGGGAGAGGAGGGGTCATCCCGGATGGGATATCTCTGGGGATGATCAGTATTGAGCTACGAGCATTAGGAGATATTAGGAGGTTGTTGGGTGATAGGGGAGATCCGGCGTGGAGGGCCCAGATAGTTGATACGGTTACTACCATGGTGGTCCAGATACGGGATGTTGTCAGGGCAGGGGTGTGAGCCGGGATAGTAGTTCGTCACTAATCAGACTAGTCATCTTGCTGATGTCATTTTGGGGATTAGTTTAGTTGTTCACTGTTTTAATCCCAGTCTGATTAGAGGACAGCTAGTAGTACTTTTGGTGATATCGGATTAGTATGTACGACTATGTTTTGGGTTTCGAACCTTGTATTAGAGGATGTATATTATTAGCAGTAAAAGATGTTGTAACCAAATTGTAAAATATTTATGTACATTAATGAAGTTTGTGCATTTCTATTTAAATTTTTGCTGCATATTTTTGTATAATAAATGTTGAGACTCAGAAATATTGATGTATAAAAGGTGATTGACTTAATGAAAAGGCTATCGTGTTAAGGGCGATACACTTACCTACTAAAGTTATGGTATAACTAGATGTAAATCGCTTGATAAAGATATTGTGATATGCAAATGAGCTAATTAATGATATAATTGTGTATATAGAAATGATGTATATGGTAACCCAAATTCGGGTAATTAATAAGGACTATTGTTATGTACAGAACTATGCCGCCTAGACGTGACAGTAGAGCGAATGCAAGGGAAAATGAGAGAGACGAAAGAAGTCGAAATATCGAAGGTACTAGACTGAACGGAAATGCTCATAATGAAGAAAATCATGAAGAAGGAGAAGAGGAATCAACTGGCCAACAAAGGAATCCGGGAGGTGATCCCTTTGCCCAATTCATGGACTTATTAAGGCAGAATTTAGCAAATCCACAGAATCCTCAACCACCACCTGTTCTCCCCAACCAGGCAGCTAGTTCCTTTCGTGCCTTTAAGTCATTAAAGCCCCCAGAATTCGAGGGAACCACTAACCCAGTAGTAGCCAGGGCATGGCTAAAAGAAATGGAGAAAGCTTTCGAAATACTGAGGATAGAGGAAGATCAGAAAACAGTTTTTGCAGCCTATCTCCTAAAGGGAGAGGCAAATTACTGGTGGGAAGCTAGGAAGAACCTAGAGGAAGTGGGAGTGATAACCTGGGAGCGTTTCACTAGGGTGTTCCTAGAAAAGTATTCTCCTAGGTATCTAGAAAACCAAATGGAATTAAAGTTTCTGGAGTTAAAACAGGATAACCTAACAGTGGCAGAGTATGAAAATAAATTCTCAGAACTGTCGAGGTTTGTTCCCGAGTTTGTGCGTACTGAAGAACAACGTGCAAAAAGGTTTCAACAAGGGTTAAAACCCTGGTTACGAACGAGAGTGGCCCCATTTGAGTTAACTGATTATGCTGCAGTGGTTCAAAAGGCATCAATTATAGAGGCCGAGAGTGAGCAAGCTCAAATAGGTCGAGAGAATAAGAAAAGAAGATTTGAGGGCCCAAAAGGAGGTTCAAGTGAGGGAAGCTACTTTAACAAAGGAGGTAAAGGACAAAAACCTCAATTTGTGGGAAAATCGGGGGGTAACAAGACTACTAGTGTGACGGTGAGTCAGGGTGGAAAATCTTCGGGAACATTTCAGTCCAATCAATCACGACCACCATTATCAGATTGTGAGACGTGTGGTAAGAAGCATATAGGAGTCTGTAGAGTGCTGGGAGTAACTTGTTTTAAGTGTGGACAAAAAGGACACTACTTTAACCAGTGCCCATCAACTGATGCAAACCCTAAAAGAGATGTTAAGTGTTACCAGTGTGGGAAACTAGGACACTTTGCTAGAGATTGCCGTTCAGGTGGGTCATACGCATCAGGACAGAGTGGGGCTGCTTCAAATAGGCCTACTGCTAGAGTGTACAACATGACCTTAGGGGAAGCGTTGACAAAACCAGATGCGGATACAGGTACTTGCTTTTTGATTTAAATTTGGTGTGTAGGTCTTTGGTTAAGGATCGACTTAATCAATTAATGGAATAAATAAGTTAATAATATAGATAAGGAAAATCAGTATCTGTTAAGGGCTAGGAAACGTTATGAAAAGAAAAGTAGGAATGTTTTGGGAAAACACAAGCTCGTTGAGACGAACAGGAAATATATATTATAGGTAGTATTTTCTTACAATTGTTTTAAAGAATATTATTAGAGCTTATTTTCTGGAAAATTTTACAGAGAGGAGCTATAGGAATATTGAGGAATTAATATTTATGTCATGATAGAGATCAGAAGATGGTCAAACCATAAGTGAGATACACTACCATTCAGAAAAGGTCAATGTAGTGGCGGATATCTTCGTCAAAAGAGGAAGGAGAGACGAGATAACATGGAATGACTTGAAACAGGAGAAGATTTGTGAGGAAAAGACAATAAAAGGACTGCTATTGATAAACTAAATGGCATGTTGATGAATGACAAGGAAGTTATGTTAGTGTATGTTTGTGCAAACAAGATAGATATATTATAGAAGGAAAAAGGATAAAGGAAGTAGTGTGGAAGTTAGAAGATGTAAATGAGAAAGATACTTATGGACATTTCCAACATGATTCCGGGACGGAATCCTTTTAAGGGGGGAAGGATGTAATAACCCTAACTTCAGTAATGCTACAGTGGTCACATGAATAGTAAATTTCGAGGATTTAGAGAAATGGTATATAGGTACCCTATAATGAAAACATAAAATGAATAAACAGAAACCGTATTAGTGTTGTACAATGGAAATAAGTGACTCGAAATGACGTTAGATTTCAGAAATTCCTGAAGCATGGATTTTGAGGATTTTGATTTCGAATAAGCTTCTATTGGATATTAAGGAGCATGGAAACATTATAAGAATTATATATTGAGGAATTAGTGAATTTAGATTTAACCTAGGGATTATTAAGTTAAGAAAATTACCAAAGGAAATTGGATTGTTAAATGGTTTCAAAACCACTGAGATAATGAGGTACATTCGAAACGAACCACAATTAGACGAGTATGGAGATTAAACAACCAAGATTATAACATAACAAAGATATATACCACATTATAATTACCAAGAGTACTAGCATTATAATTAGAAAAGAAATCAAGAAAAAGGAGAATTATGAAATCATGTTGATGATGTCATCTTCCACTAAACTAAATTAAGGGTAGATTAGTCTTTTAACACCTAGATTTTTACCAAGCTTCCAAGACAAGCTAGATTAACAAGATTAAGATGAGATAATATCAAAACAAGCAAAAGAAACCTCTCCCCCTTCTTGTTCTTGCATTCGGCCATTGTAGAGAAAAAAGGAGAAAAGAAAAAAAAAATAAAATCCAAAACCCTACTTCTCTTCAAGATTAAACCAAGAGAAAAATCATGGAGCATCTTGGAGGATAGAACAAGACTAGCACAAAGTTTCATAGCCAACCACCATCATTTAGCAAGGTAATAAAATCATTGAAGTTGAAGATGAATAGTGGTGAATAGTGTTTTCAAGTTTTAATCTTTGTTTTAATGGTTCCTTTAGTTAATTCAAGGTTGTTCAAGGTGTGTCCAAGGATTACTAAGGATTATTAAGTGTTCTTCAAGCTTCAAAGAGGTATAACAACCCTTGCCCTTTTATATTTATGGTAGATATTGAAGTGGTTGGTAGTTAAGTGGTGTTAATGTAATGTTTATGATGATTATGTGTTATAAGTGGTTGGTTTTGATGTGAAAATTGTGTTGTGGACTTGTAACCATGGCTGGTGAAGAATACCACATGGTGTAGGTGATGATTTTGTTGTTTGATAATTGATTTGGAGGAGTTGGATTTATGGAAAGTGCGAAATTATAGCCGTTATAATGCCCGATTTTCGTTAGGATATAAATTACCCTGTTTTGGACCCCCTGCATCCGTATGGTACCCTACTGTCCAGGTCCCTAATTAACTATGAAATGATAGAGCTTAGTTCATAGATCGTTTTGATATAAGGTGCGTTAAAATCTGATGAACGGTTTAGGAGAAAAGTCAGTTTTAGTGAAAGCGGTTCAGAAACCGAGAAACTGTAAATGTATCAAACTTGAGGTTACAATTACCATACTTTAACATTGTTAAAAGTCACGAAATTTTGGGATGGTGTAGTAGGGTGGTCAGAGGACCCTTGACAGTTGACCTTACATTAAAATTCGAAATCCATATTTTCTGAGAATTTTTACAGTTAAGTGTGGTCGTTAAGGAAAATGGTGAAAACCCCTGAAACTTCGATTTAGGTTATAAATGGTTAAGTTCTTGAGCCTTTGGAATAATAATAATACGTTAAATATATATTAAAGTTTCAAAAGGGTAATGTTATGCAAGAGTGTAGTGAGTAAGAGGTGTGGTTCTAACGACGGTCCTTTTGTGTTTATAGAAACTCCGGAAGAGGGACGAGCCATATCGTCAGGATATCGAAACCGAGGCAAGATTTCTTCTGTCCCTATTTGTAAAACTACTTATCTTCACAAAGAAACTTGATTTTGTGAAATATATATGTGATGCTATTATTACTATATTGTGAAGAAATTGTCCTTCTTGAGTATTAATATTGAAAAGAAAGATATACGAAGATGTATATGAATATGGATATGTATAGAGATGATTATGCATAAATTGAACATGCCTTATGATTAAGAGAATAAGAGAGAATGGTATCAGTTGTTATCGAGGGTTATATGGTTATAATATTATATTAAAAATGTTCTTATTGAGTATCAGTGGTTTAATAAACATTATTTGATTTCTGAATTTGGAAGAGAGGTCTGAATCATAATCAAGCCTTATGATATATATATATATTTTATAGAAGTAATGTGTGAGAATGGAAATGATATGAGAGAATGATATGTGAAAACGAAAGTGAGAAAATGGAAATGTGGAATGATATTTTAAAAAGAGAATAACGATGTGATAAAGAGGGGGATTGCAACAGACTTGCGTAAGTGGCTGTGTCAGGGCTGTGTGCGACACAGTCCAGCATTTATTATTTTTATTACGGCACGAAGATGCCAAGGGAGGATGTTAGCAGGTGGCCTTCCTCCAGGGATGATTTTCATTCCTTCTACCGGTAGTAAAAAGAGAGCAGATACGATTAGGCGACTGATCATCGTCCTAACGTATCAGGCGACAGCAGATATCCCCAATGTTTTTGAAAAGAAAGTGTAGACAATGGTTTTCAGATTTCTATACTGAAAACAGAATAATGATATGAGATGATGGAATGATAGTTACAGATGAAGAAAAACTGATATTATATTATTTCAGATTTCTATACTGAAAACAGAATAATGATATGAGATGATGGAATGATAGTTACAGATGAAGAAAAACTGATATTATATTATTTCAGATTTCTATACTGAAAACAGAATAATGATATGAGATGATGGAATGATAGTTACAGATGAAGAAAAACTGATATTATATTATTTCAGATTTCTATACTGAAAACAGAGTAATGATATGAGATGATGGTATTAGGGATACAGATGAAGAAAAACTGATATTATATTAATATAGATTACTTTCTTATAACAGTGAGTGGATGATGTATTATTAAATAAGAGCTTTACTCTTCCTTAAGGATTTTAATTGTTTCCTGCTATTACATATGCCTATACATATATGTATACTTGTTCACATTCTAAATTTTAGTTACAGAATGATCTTGCTGAGCTATTATAGCTCACTCTTGCTATTTATGTATATAGCAGCTAGGTCCCATGCCGATACTACGTACCACACCCCGCAAGAGGGTAAGGGAAAGGCGACCTTTTGAGCGAGTGCTG
Source organism: Saposhnikovia divaricata (assembly GCA_036435485.1). Lineage (NCBI taxonomy): Eukaryota > Viridiplantae > Streptophyta > Magnoliopsida > Apiales > Apiaceae > Saposhnikovia > Saposhnikovia divaricata. The sequence continues at coordinate 56,929,469 of CM071595.1, read as the reverse complement.
GCGACCATCCCCGAGGTAGTGACAAGCGAAGGGGCTTAGTATACTTATGTAAATTAAGTGTGTAAGTTGTAATAAACTTTAGTTGTTGAAGTGCTTCCTGTAGAAGCTTTGTTCAACAATGTACTTGGTAAATTCTGGGCTTGTAATAACTGTTAACTTTAAAACTTTTAAATGTTGTGGTTGTTGTTCTATGAGCATATGACTGGTGTGTGTGTATTAGTGTGGGGTCAACTGCCTATTTATTTATTTATTTATTTAAAAAAAAAAAAAAAAAAATTCAGAGATATTAATAGTGATCGGAAATTGGACTTTGACGGCCCGGATCCTTGACCCCGGATCCCGGGGCGTCACAAAGATCGCTGAAAAGGACTTCTAGAACTCCAGATATGGCCAAAACAGTGTAGACTACGCAACCTTCCCGGAAATCCGAATTTTCCACAATTTGCTCATTTCTCATCCGTTTTCTCTTCCGATTCTTTTGCCACTTCCGGTTCTTCAATTCTTGAGCGTGAATCCACCATGGTAGCATAAGAAATCACTCCTAGCTTCATTCCAAGCTAAGAATCCACTCCAAAATCAATGGAAATCGCCAACCTTAATCGATAGTACAATCCTGCACAACTACACAAAACACATCAAAAATGCGACAAGCTTGAGGCCAAGTGAATCAATTTAAACCGATATGGAACGCTCCAAGTGGATATAAAATCCACTTATCACTTTTTCAAAGCAATGGGCCTATAAATTGGGCTATGGACCTTGTGCAAGGTTCTGGTCGACTTAAGTCGATTTTTGTCACTCTGATCGAAGACTTTTCGACCAGGATTCCTGATCGAATTCGATCAGGATCCTGGTCGACTTAAGTCATTTTTTGCCGCTCTGCTCGAAGACTTTTCGACCAGGATTCCTGGTCGATTTTCGACCAAGATTCCTGGTCGAATATTTTTATAATTTCATTTTCCAGATATTTTTATCTCACTTTCTTTGTGGGCCTTTCCAAGATAATGGGCCTATTTCTCTGAGTTCAATCATTTTGGGCTTTGCTTCATTGTATTTTGGGGTAGGCCTTTTAACTATGGATTCTTGTCGAAATCGATCTGAATCCTGGTTGACTTAAGTCGATTTTTGTCACTTTGGTCAAAGCATTTTTGATTGGAATTCCTGATCGAATTCGATCACGATTCTCGTCGAAGATATACGAATATTTAAATATTATAAGTCTTACTTTTGTGCATATTTAGCTTTTGGGCCCTTTGGGCTCGATGGGCCTATTAGGCCTAATTTTTTTCCTTTTCTCCTTTTCTTCCACTTTTTTTTTTCTTTTTTAGGATTTTCTAGATCCTTCTAGATCTTTCCAATAATTGGGCCCTTGGACCTTCCTTTGAGCCTTGACCGGTCATCACAGGTCACTTAAGAATTTTAACCGGTTGTTAACCGGCTAAGATTCCCAATATAAGAGTGAAGTGAGAGTTCATTTCTTACTTCACTCCTAAACATTTCACTAAAGTTAATTAATTTTCTCTCAAATCCTTTCTAAATCAAGGTGATTTCCGGCGCTTTTTCAGAGTTTCTTCTAGATTTTCCGGCAGCTTCTCACATGATTCTGGTTTTTTTTTTTAAGATTCCTGAGTCTTTCTTTGAATCTTCATCTCCTACCTCGCACTTCTGGGTTTTTAGCTTGTATCCTTTGAAGATTAATGGCGTATAAGGCAACACAGCATTTTGTAAAGATGAACTCTGCTTCTAAAAAGAGATAACGACATCAAAATTCAGTCCTCTTACATGAGTTTAACTGAGATGATTAATCTGCGTGGGGATGAATACTCTTCTTTGTCTGATTTAGATGCCTATAACTACTGTATTAAGTTTCTTGATGAGGATATTATCAATAGTTATAATAAAAACTATAGTGTTAGGCCCCCTTTTAAACTAGTTAAGGCTGGGCCTGGTGACAGGCCTTGCCATTGGCGGCCCAATGCCTTGTGTATTTTTAGGGATGCCTTCTTAGCTGGGATTAGATTCCCCTTTAGTGACTTTGTGCCATGTTTGCTAGTTGATGTGCAAATTAACCCATGCCAACTGCCACCAAACGCATGGTGCTCTATTTTGTGTTTCATGGTACTGTGTCTTAGGAACAACTTTCCTCTCTCTATTTACCTCTTTATGAAAGGATTTCAATTTTATAATAGCTCCTTGAACCAACAGGGGTGGGTCTATATTAGACAACGCCCCAAGATCCCACACATTTTTAATGGCCATTCTGTTGTTGACAACAACCCCAAGTGGAAGGAAGAGTTCATGTACTTGGTTTGGGAAGGGGGTGATTGGGGCAGCCTCTTCAGGAAATCCTTTGGAAAGGTGGCTGACGGCAGTCCTAATAAGATTGTCTTGAATCGGGAAGAGCAAGCTACCTATGACTCCCTTACCGAGGATAATGGGCAAACTTTATGCTGGGACCTCATCAATGAGGAGTCTTTGAGGGCCGTCGGCCTTTCCACTGTATCTGATCAGGGTAACTTCTTATTCCCTTGTGATTTTTCAACTTCTAGATTATCTTATACCAACGTTTTCTCTTTGTTTTTGCAGCTGCAATGAAGATAATGAAGGCTACCGAGCCTAATGATAATGAGACTTCCCGTATGAGGAGGGCAAAGAGGGCTCTGGACCCTGGGGGCAAGCCTTCTGAGTCTTCTTTTCTACGCCCACACAAGGTGCAGAAGCAGGATTTGGTCTCCATAGATCTGGAAGGTGGACCTCAGCAGGTGGTTGTCCAGTCCACTATGTATTGGGCCCCATGGGGTTTCAGAAAGTAGGACTCTGTAGTGGGATCTACAAAGCATTCCATGGATTGGTCCCTAAACTCTATCACTCCTTGTGACTACAAGGATTTCGTATCTGGAGGCAACATGGAGGAAGTTGAGCACTTGGGTGCCCAGGCCTTGGCCTCAGTAAGTTTTCTTCTATAATTCTCTTTTCAATTTAATATCATTTGTTATTGTGGCCTTTTTCAAACTAACTTCTCTTGCAGGCTAATGTCCATTTCCAGGGCATGATTCACCAAGCCAAGGCCTAGAAGCACCAGGCCAAGTCTTTCGAGACTAAATACCAAAAGGAGAGGATCCATAGTGGCGAGGTCAAGGAGAAATTGAAGGGGAAGAAGGAGGAGCTGGTAGCCGCCCAGGCCGAGCTAGTGGACTTAAAGGCAAAGAAGGAGGAACTCATCGATGCCTACATGGACTCTAGTGATTTTCAGACCTTGATGGAGAGGCATGATGAGGTTCTTTATCCTGCCCAGTACACAGATGAGTGGAATGAGGCTCTGGAGGTGGTGCTGAAAAACACCCCGGGTTATTCTCCCCTGATGATTTCCCAAGCCCTCACTTTCCTGTTGGTTCCCCTATTGGGGAGGATGAGGATGAGAGTGTGGAGGGGGCTGATAGGATACTTGATCCAAATGTTTCTCCTCTCCGAAGGGCTACTACAGCTACTACTACCACATCTAGCTCTGCCGGTGCTTCGAAGACCAAGGGGGATGAGAAGGAGTCAGCTTCCACCAAGGAAGCTTAGATTGCTTTATACTGGCCCTGCATGGCATTTGTTATTATGACTTTATTATTCTGGTTTTGTAATTCATAACTTATAGCCTTCAGGCTTGTTTATTTACCTATGCATCTTCTGGTTTTTCCTTCTACTTAGTTTGCCTTGTCTTTTGTACTTTGGCTTTCCCTAGCTAGCAATTCAAATATGTTTTGACACATGATAGACATGAAATACTAACCAAGAAAGGAAATAAAACCAAATTGCATTAAAAAAAATTTGAAACGGGTCCAGCCCTTACATAAGTACTCTACTTCCTACTTGGAGTTTAGAAACTCTGAAATGGTTTCTCGACCTTATTTCTACTTTCCTACTAGATATAGGTTAAGCCCTGCTTAGGATAATCAGAGACAATTGACCTTGAGGTTCGATGCGTGGCAAGTGCGGGGCACCTCGTTACCTTCCAAAGTCTCCAACTTGTACGATCCTCGTCCCAACGTTCTTTTGACCTGATATGGGCCTTCCCCGTTCGGGGCCAGCTTCCCCTTCTGTCCAACTCCGGATGCTTCAATATTTTTGAGTACTAGGTCTCCCTGACGGAAGAACCTTTCTTTCACCATCAAGTTGTAGTAGAAAGAGGCTCTCTTCTGATGTTCAGTATTCCTTGCGTGAGCTTCATCCCTCACCTCATCTATCAAGTCGAGGGCCAGCCTCATTCCTTCTTTGTTGGTGTCAGGTTCAAAGGCCTCTACCGTGGAGATGCATGCATGATTTCCACGGGTACCACAGTTTCAGCCCCATAGGCTAACATGAACGGTGTTGCCCCAATTGTTACTTTGCAGGTGGTACGGTACACCCAAAGAATGGGTAACAGTTCATATACCCAAGTGTTTCTAGAGCGCTCTACCCTCTTCTTGAGTCCATCAAGGATGATTCGATTAGCAACTTCAGCTTGCCCATTGGCTTGAGGGTGGGCAACCGAGGTGAAGCGAAGCTGAATTCCATTCTCATCACAATACATTCTGAATTCTTCATTATTAAACTATCGTCCATTGTCCGTAACTAGGACTCGCGGAATTCCATACCTGCACATGACATTTTCCCATAGGAACTGCGTAACTTGCTTGGTTATGATTTTAGCCAAGGGTTTGGCTTCAATCCACTTAGTGAAGTAGTTAGTAGCCACTATCAAAAACTTCCTTTAAGCCGTGGCCATAGGAAAAGGCCCAAGTATATCCATCCCCCACATAGCAAAAGGAATGGGGGAGCTGATGGATGTCAACATCTCTGGTGGTTGCCTAACCACCGGTGCGTGTTTCTGGCGTCGATCACACTTCTTCACGTACTCATTGGCATCGGCCATCGTCTCAGGCCAATAGAACCCAAGCCTAACTATCTTGCGAGCTAAGGCCCTGCCCCCCAGGTGCTGTCCACAAATCCCCTCATGGACCTCCTCAATAGCTGATTTGGCCTCCTCAGGTCTTAAGCACTTTAGATATGGAATCACAAAAGATTTCTTGTAGAATATCCCTTCAATCAATGCGTACCTTAATGCCCTCACAGATAATTTTTGTGCCTCCATGGCATTACTCGGCAGCCAACCTGTCTCGAGGTATGCTTTTATGAGGTCTATCCAGCATTCCCTGACTTTAATGGGTGCGAACAGCTTTGAATCGATGGTAGGGGCTCTCAGAACTTGAAAGTAAACAATTCTTGAATAATTCTCTATCTCGGAGGAGAGGAACTTGGATAAGGCATCGGCCTTGATGTTTTCCTCCCTTGGAATGTGCTCCATGTAGCACTCATCAAAATGAGTGATCACTGCTTTCACAAGTCTCAAGTACTTAGCCATGGTTTCATCACTTGCCTCAAATTCTTCATTGACTTGGGCCACAACTAGCCATGAATCTCCATAAACTTTAAGATTCTTGACCATTAGTGCTCCTGCCAGACCAAGTCCGGCTATCAAAGCTTCATGCTCTGCCTCATTTTTGGTTATCGGGAAGTCCAGCTTCAGAGCATATTCAATCGTGAATCCATCGGGACTTTGTAGAACAAGACCCGCACCACTTGTTTTTGTTTTTGATGCCCCATCAAAATAGTGCATCCAGTATTCCTTCTCCTTGAGCACGGGTTCCTTAACCTCCTTATGCAGTTCATTGCCTTCCTGAGGTGTTACCTCCTGCCCCCCCCCCCCCGACTTCTTGGTTGTCGATGGTACATTCAACCACGAAGTCAGCTAATATCTGGGCTTTAATGGCCGTCCTTGGCTTGTACATGACATCAAATTCTCCCAACTCAATTGCCCACTTGATGAACCTACCACTGGTTTTAGGGCTGTGCAAAATATTCCTCAATTGCTGTCCTCTAAGGACCTCAATCTTATTTGCCTGAAATTAGGGTCGTAACTTCCTAGAGTCAGTCACCAACGCTAAGGCAAACTTCTCAATGGTGGAGTAATTCATCTCCACTCCATGTAAAACCTTGCTCACGTAATATACGGGTTTCTGAACCTTGTCTTCCTCCTTCACAAGCACAACACTCACGGCCTGATCCGAGATTGCCAAGTAAAGATAAAGAATTTTGCCCATACTCGGCTTGGCCAACAACGGAGCTTCGGCCATATTCTTTTTCACCTGCTCAAAAGCTTTCTGACTTTCCTCTGTCCATTCAAAGTTTTTTTTACCATTTTTAAAGTTTTAAAGAACGGTAAACACTTGTCCCCGGATTTGGAGACGAATCTCCCCAATGCTGCAATCCTTCCAGTTAACTTTTGTACGTCCCTATTGAACGCGGCAGTTCCATATCTAGAATAACCTTAATTTTGTCAGGGTTAGCCTCAATTCCATGTTTTGAAACCATGAGACCCAGGAATTTCCCTGACCCAATGCCAAAAATGCACTTGGCCAGATTTAACATCATCTTATGGTGCCTCAGCACTTCAAACGCCTCACGTAGGTGCTCAATGTGATCTGCCTTGTATAGGCTCTTCACTAACATGTCGTCCACATAAACTTTCATAGTCTTCCCAATGAGGTGGGCAAAGATCTTGTTTACCAGCCTTTGATAGGTGGCTCCCGCATTTTTTAGTCCAAAGGCCATGACTAGGTAACAATACACACCAAAGCCAGTGATGAATGATACCTTAGGAATGTCATCCTTATGCATCTTAATTTGGTTGTAACCGTTGAAGCCATCCATAAAACTCAGCATCTCGTGCCCAGCCATGGCATCTATCTACATATCGATCCTCGACAAGGGGAAACAGTCCTTTGGGCATGCATCGTTCAGATCAGTGAAGTCTATGCACATCCTCCACTTTCCATTGGCCTTTTTGACCATTACCGGGTTTGCCAACCATTTTGGGAACTAGATTTCCTCAATGAATCCCGCCTCTAGGAGTTTGTTAACCCCTGTTTTATGGCATCTTGCCTCTCTGGTGCAAAATTTCTCTTCTTTTATTTCACCATCTTCCTTCTCGGATCCACATTCAAGTTGTGTGTTATGAGTTGGGGATCGATCCCTGGCATATCGACTGTTGTCCATGCAAACATGTCATTGTTGTCTTGTAAGAAAGGAATCAGATTGTTTCGTAGGGGTCTTTCAGAGATGCCCCGATGTAAGTAAATTTTTCAGGATCCCCTATCTCCAATGGTATAGGGACCAAATCCTTCACCGGCTTTCCTCACCTCTCTTCATCCTCGTGAACGTCCATATCCACAATTGAGAGGACCTGCCCCCCGGTTCCGTCAGGCCTTAAAGCGGCCACATAACAACTCCTTGCCATCTTTTGATCTCCTTTATCTTCTCCCACTCCATTTCTGGTAGGAAACTTTACCTTCAGGTGATAGGTAAAAGCAAACGCCTTGAACGCATGATGTCCCGTTCTACCCAGGATAGCATTGTAAGTAGAGGTGGCCTTTATGACTAAGAAATTCAACATCTGAGTGGCTTCCCTCGGCTCTTGCCCGATAGTCATAGGTAACTGAATTGTCCCTTCGACTTTTGATTCCACTTCATTGAAACCGTATACGGGCATATTCGAAGGTGTCAGTTGAGATTCACTATATCCTATCTTCAAAAAGGCATCATGAAAAAGGATGTCCACCGAAGCCCCATTGTCTATCAAGACTCTCTTCACTTGGGAGTTGCCTATCACAGGTGAGATAACCAGTGGATCGTCGTGGGGGAACTTCACCCCTTCAAGGTTCGAGTCATCAAATCGAATTACAACTTCTATCTTTGCACGCTTCGGTGCTTCCCCAATAATGTGCATCACCTCTCGTTCATACGCCTTTCTAGAAATTTTGCTTGACCTGGCCGCTGTTTGGCCACCAAATATCATATTTATCACCGATCCTCGGGGCTGAGGATTACAGTTACGATCATCATCCTTCCTATCATAATCCCATCGTGGGTTCCTCATTCCCCATCTTTGCAAAATTTATCCAATTTTCCTCTCCGGATCAGGAATTCAATCTCGTCTTTTAGCTGTCTATAGTCCTCGGTGTCGTGTCCCACTTCCTTATGGAATCGACAGTACTGGTTCTTGTTTCTTTTCTCAGGATCAGTCCTTAGTAGCTTCGGCCATCGTACATTCCTATCCTTTTCTATATCCATCAGGATTTGACTCCTCGGGGCGTTCAACCTTGCATATTTCGTAAACCTTTGCCATGGATTCCCCTTTTTAGGAGCTGAATCAGAATCTCTGTTAGCGCGTGGGTATTTATCTTTCCCATCATATTCTTGTTCCGCCTTTCGCATCCTAGAATTTGTCACCATTCCCGGTGTTTCTCGTTCCTGCTTCCTTCTTTAGACTATCCTCAACTTTAATATACTTACTTGCCCTTTATTGGAGCTTAGTCATGCTTTCGGGGCGGTGCTTAGCCAATGACATCTTGAAGAAAATATTTGATGTTCCATTCTGTAGGGCTACCATGGCCACTTTGTTTTCCAAATTGGTAACTGCGAGAGTCTCCTTGGTGAACCGCTTGAGATAATCTCTGAGACTTTCATTCTTCCCTTGTATTATGGTCATAAGGGATGTAGACTCCTTCTCATAAATCCTTCCACCAATGAACTGGCTAATGAAGGCAGTGCTCAGCTCCTTGAAAGAGGCAATAGAGTTTAGGGGTAGATGATTGTACCAACGTTGCGCCATGCCCGCTAGGGTTTGGGGGAACGTCCTACACTTCAGAGCATTGCTGACGGGCTGTAGCAGTAGTGCGTTAGAGAATGTCCTTACGTGGTTAGCAGGGTCCCCCGTTCCATCATAAGTCTTTATGGTGGGCATCTTAAACTTCCGAGATATATGTGCATTCATTACATCCTCAGTGAATGGAGGGGTCGGATCATCAGGATCTCCTAGTTGCATCAGGTCTTTGGGATCTCCCCATGGGATCTCTACCCATGTGGTTTCGTTCCTAGGACCCTCGGTCCTCTTTTCTTTCCTTATTTATCCTTCCAAGTCTACAAAGGGAATCTAGCCTGACCTCAAAGGGGGGCGATTCTGCCTTTGCTGCTCTCTAGCCACGTCCTTCTTCAACTTCTGAATCTTGGCTTCATGAGCCTTGATTTTCTCCATGGCAGTCATGGGTGGCCGATCATGAGCTCTTCGGGAATGCCCAATAGGTTCCTTGCTAGCGCGTCGCCTCCTCGGGGCTTCATCGCGATCATCATCTTCAGACGAGGAATCATCAGAATACGGGCTGGAATTGTCACGGTACTCTTGGCCTTGGTCGGGTCCTAAACCCCTGATGTACATGGGACGATATGGTCCATGTATTTGGAGGTTGTACCCGCTTGGTCCAGCCTGATACGGGGGGCAATTACTTGACCCATACATCGGATTCGTGCTTGCAGGAATCACGGTGGTAGAGATTTAGGCTGCAGGGGGAAGAGTGTGGCCTCCAAGAAGGGAGACTATCATCTGCAGGGGATTCGTCCCTTGGCTAGAGGGATTCGTCACTAGAGGCAACGATCCTTGAGTTTGAGTTTCAGACCTCGAGGGATCCGTCCCTTGGGGTTGAGTAATCAAAGTTTGGGAACCCGCTCCTGGTGGTACTTGTTCCGTAGTTGGGGGTCCGGTGGTGCTGGTAATGGTTTCAGAAAGTGTTGGTGTTTTCCGAGTGGTAACCATGGTTGATAGCCGATTCCGACAGACGGTGCCAAATGTTGTGGAATAAAAAGTAGGGTGTATTTATTGCGTATTGACTGCTAGGGTTCGAGAGAGTTTCGAGCTTTAATGGCTGATCGAGTGTTTCGTGACTTAACCTGTCCTCACAAGATGCCTACGTATCTTGCAATTATCAAGAATCAAGCCAAAAAATGTAGTTCTTATTGTGAGGGATCAGGTCTTTATATAGGCGTCGGGGGCCTTCGAATTAGGGTAGGATTTAGTGTCTTGGTGGACAAGCTACCCACTCTTGATAGAGTTCTGGATCCTTCCATGAAGGAGGCCGATTCTTGTTGGACTTGTATGTCTTGGGGACTACTCCTTAAAGATTTTGGGTCCTTGTTAGACTCAATGTTGGAGTCCTATATTGGATGGTTTATTAACTACGAATTTATTATTATAATTAGGGTTTTGGGCCTCATAATTAGGCTTCAACCTTAGACCAACCTAGGTTCATTTAATCCAACATTAAATTTATCTTTAGGGCTTATTTTCAATCCATATCAAATATCCATAGAACTTTATTGTTGCATATTTTTTGTAGGCTTGGACTTGCTGGATTTCAAGTTTAAAGTCAATAACCATCTAACGATAAATTTACGACATTGGTGTTACATTTTTATCAGTTACTAATAGGATATTATTCTACACTGCGCAAATTCATTTCCAATTCATTTTTATATGATGTAAGTATATGTTGATCTTGATGCCTTTTCGTATAATTCTCATGTTTTGTTTTTTGATCATCAATTAATTAGATAATTAAATAAATTTCCCATGTGCGAAGTACGGGCAAAATTACTAATTTCTATATAATTATTATAGATCTATTAGGAATATGAATTATTATTAAAAAAAACCTTAATCGTGTCGATAATGGTTCCTTGTTGTGAACTCGAGAACCTATCTTTATATCCTTTTTTTCTTTATTTGATTAGTTTATTCACAATTATACATCTATTTTGTTATTTGGACACATATTAATGCATATTATTAATATATTATATTGATCACAAATTATTTCACATAAAATTTGTTTTCAAAAATAAATTTCAATTATTTTCTTAACACATGAGAGAGAGAGAGAGAGAGAGAGAGAAAGTATTGCATTTCACTTATTTTACAAATCAAATAAGAGAATTGATAAATAAATAATATATTTGTAAGTTACAAAAATAATATTGATTATGGGTGAAAAACCAGAATACCCACCATTTAATTTTGGGTGCCCAAAATACCTACCGGCGAAAACGCACGCCCAAAATACCCACGGACCACGCATTTGGGAGATGCGTACAGGGTATATGCATCTTAAATTTGCGTGGAGGTCGACCACGCATCGTGCATATGCATGGAGTTTGCTAAAATTGATTCTGCATTTGTGAACAATAATTGAGGATACGCATGTTGAGCATGCGTGGCCTCAGCTACGGATGTCCAACATGCGTATGCCTCACCACTGTTCATCGTCTCCCAACCGCGCCGGCGTCGTTTTTTTGACGAAATCTTTGACCAAACCGTTCAGTCCATTCCAGACATCATTCAATAACGTGCCATATACCAAAATGTTCGACTTTTCACGCTCTACAAGTATGTACCATTCTATTTTCATTTGTTTCTCCGGATTTTAAATCTCCAATTCGAGCTCGTTTTTTCTGATTTGTTTTTCGATTGGTTCGTACACGCCCCTGCGGGGCCAAAACCCAACAAATGAAGATGGAACAATGGAGATCAAGGTCTAGGCTTCCTTTTGATGGCCTCAGGAGTTGTGGAGGTTGCCTGAATTTGATGGATGGGAGAGATGAACTGGAGAGGCGATTTTTCGCCTCAGAGAGATGCTAGCCAGATAATTGAAAAAATGACGTATGATGACGTCATCACGCATTCTGAGAATGTGTGACATGAGATACGCATGTTGGACATGCGTATCCCAGGCCACTGTTTGCACTAAATCACGCAAGCGTACGTGGTCACAAGTAATACAGATATAAGTCAAGTTCGTTCCCACAGAGATCTGGTAAGGTTTTAAATCAGCTAATGCACCTATGCAACAATGTATGATTATTATTCACTGCTAAGACAAATAACAATATTGGGTTTTCAATTATCTAAATTAAACTAAGATGCAAACTATTAAACTAAGAATTACTTAACTAATGATAATTAAAATCTAACTACTATGCAAGATAAACCATGGGATCCTAACTTCATTAAATACTTCGCTTAGATCTGACGCCTTTAATCACTATATGCAATGGTTATGATATCTGATCGGATAACACGAAACAAGTATACGCTACTTCTTAGTATACGAATACCAAACTAAACATACATCCACAAAAGAGATAGAAGATGAATAGACACCAATTATGCTTAGACCCTATATGTCTATAGAATTTGAAAACATAACGGTTGAAGAGCAAGTTATCCATAATGATCACATAGGGCAATATAAGTATTCTCATCTCATACTACGAATCATGTCGATAAACAATCATGAACTTATGCTAGCATGGCAAGTTCTAAATCTCAAGATCCACTTTCACTTCACAAGAGATTAACAGATTAAATGTTAGCTACGCATCTAAATTCAATAAGCACAACCATACGAGGATATCAATTATACACCACACACAGATCTTTAAAGCATCAAGATACTAAAGCTCCATAAATAAATCCGTTAGAATCCCATGACAACGATTAGTTCATAATCGAACCTCTCGTCATCATGGGATCTGATGAAACCATGATAAAAACAAAGTATGAAAAGATACAAATAAATCTAAGAAATTGATATGTAATGGTTCTCCTAAATTACAATGGTAGGATGTGTTTATATAGGCTCTAGAAGTCTTGTCCACCAAGCAATTGTCTTTTTAGAGTTGGAATAGAAGATTGGCAATTTTCGTTCTTGAATGAGAATAGAATTGCAAATTCCATGTGTAGATCTGATTCTGGAATGTTCTAGCCGCCCAGAGCAATTACCATACTTATTAGAAGTAGGAATTCTGGCAATTTCCTGTTTAGAATTGAATTCTGGCAATTTCTGTTGATTCTGTTTTGAAGGAAAATTCTCTTCAATAATTCTGGACTCCGGACCACCTTATAATGATAGAAAATTCCGTTATCTTCGCGTGGGCAGTTGAATCGTCCAAAACGGACTTGTAGAACTCAAGATATGGCCAAAACAAAATCAGAAATTCTGGCTGATTTTTTACCCGCTGACTGCTACTGTTCATGCGCGTCCGTTACTGTTCATGCGCGTCCGTTACTGTTCATTTCGCTAATTTTGCTGATTTTGCTCTATTTTCTTCATTTTAACTCCGATTTTCATTCCGTTTCTTCCGGCTCTCTCGCAATTTGATGTACTGTTATTCTTTAAGCTCAAAACCCACCATTTAAGCATGGAAAACATCATCCCACATCCGACTCTTATTTCTGCACAAATTCACTAAAAACACATCAAAAGCACCACATACTTGAGTTCAAGTCATCAATTCAAGCCTATACGAAGCATTCCAAGTGGATATAAAATCCACTTATCACACCCCCAAATTTAAACCGATGCTTGTCCTCAAGCATAAACAAATATAACTATCTAACTAACTAGTACCACTTCCGTAGGTGATCACGGTTGCATTTGGCATATGCAACAAGCCCTTTAAACCCCTAGGCAGCCCTAGTGGACGAGTAAGGTCTCGTGAGGGCCTATAGTGAATGTACCCACAAAATCCAATGCAATACAATGCATGAATGCAACTAATATGAAAATGCAATTAATCTAGTACTAATATCCTACCATACCTTCAAATCCTCTCATGCCATATCAACTTAAGAATCAAAGTAAATACGCAATGTCTTGGTGTCGAAAGTGCAAGTATTCACATAGTCTACTCAATGAACATGCATAAGTCCTCACAAGTCCATGTCAAGTGTAAGAATAAGTTAGTAAACATGTTAAGCCTACAAGAGTAAATTTTTGAGACAAAACTCGGGATCTCATACGCAAAAACAAGCAAACACTCACAATCCACTCACAAAAGAATATTCACTCAAGAACAAGGGTAAGTGTATCACTCAATTCCAGCAAAATCATAAACATGCTTGACATTTGGTATCAATCTAACTCTTAACACAACATACATCAATGACGATAATCAAAAGGTCTTTATTTGGGTTGTAACGGGGCTAAGGACAAGGTATGTCAAATAAACCAAATCAGGTGAAGTGTCAAAAGCTAGTAAGAGCTTATAATAAATCATACACAACACCCTACTTTCCCCCCACATAATTTTTACTAACACAAACACTCGACTAGTCGATTGAAATAGGATCACAACAAACACAAACATGCTCTCATAATATATATTTTTTTCTCTTTTTTTTTGTTTTTTTTTTCCAAGAGCTAAAGCAACAATAATATAGACAATAACAATGATCCCACGATTTTATTACACATGCCGACTATCAGGCAAACAACCAAACCCAAATTTCAATATTTCCCCCCAAAATTATGACCAACAATAAACCCCTCTTTGCACACCTTATTACTCCCTTAAGCACCCTACTAGCCTTTGACAATGTGGGTTCAAATTAATGTAAGGCCAATACAAGAAAAAGGTCTAGGCAAGTAATGTGGTATGTCACCGAAAAAAAAATTGGATTAAGCTCAACGGGGTAACTAATTGATCATGTAAATATGGTGTGGTAATATGGGAAAATATGTGGTTATTCCTAAATGCCTTTATCATTTTAATCGTCAAATAATGTCATGCGTTTCAAGAAAGACCTCAAACAACTGCTAGCAATGCAAACAATCCGTGGACACTCAAGCAAACGAATAAATTGCAAATATATGCAATAAGGCTCAAAAACTCACTTGGTGGAAAAACATACTCAATCCCAAGCAAAAAATCTCTCTAACGCCCCTACTTGTATTCAAAGCATGCAAACTAAATCAACTTGCACATATTCATGTCCTTCTAATTACTTACAACATTCAATAAGTCTACTAGCTTCAACTTACTAGTGTATGTGTGTGTACAAGAACAAAGCATATCACTTCTCAATCAAAAGCGTCAACAACACAAAATTCCTATCAAGCATGGGTGCAAATGCAAACTATTATGAACTCACATGAAATACGAATATAAAAACAGAATGTCCTATATGAAACAAACGTAGATAACACGAACATAAATAAATAATTTACTAATACTAATATGCAAAGCATGAAATCCTACATGAACAAATAATACAACAACAACTACTAATCCCTCAAACCACCCCCAAACTTAAAATATTCAATGTTCGCATTGAATGGAAGTAAATACGAGGGAAAGTAGAAAACATACCTAAAACATGGGTTGCCTCCCATGAAGCGCTTCTTTAACGTCAATTGCTTGACGTTACTTCCAAGCCTCCATTAAGGATGATAATAGTTGGCCTGGTCATCTTTTCGCGATACTTCATCGTCATCACGGCAACACACTTTCTGCCCCTTCTCCTCGCTTGGCCTATTCGTGTAACAACTATGTCCTATTCCAATGCCTTCATCTGTTGACCCAAAATCTGTCAATTTGTAGAACAACACACACTCGCGGGCTTCGCTTGAATATAATGGAGGAGGGTAAATGTAAGTTACTGAAGCCTTTGGTTTCTCAAAGAGAACTTCCTCCATTGGCTCTAATGCGCTACCTCCATCTTTAAACTCTGAGACAAGTAGAAGACCTGCATCTTTCCCATGTTCTTCAGCCTCTTGGAACGCACATACCAATTCTTGAAATTTGCGTAGCTCATCAGTGTCCTCTTGGTACGCACATACCAATTCTTGAAATATGTGTAGCTCCTCAGTGTCTGTCCCGAATTGTGCCCTTTCCAAATCATCCACCTCACTAGCTTGATCAAATTTCTCACATGGCTTGCGAATGCTCACCTCACCTTGGAATTTGTCTTCTTCAATTAAGCATGCAGTACCTTGCTCCAAGTCACCGTTATTTTCTGGAATTGCCTCTAATATGCATTGTTGTTTCTCTTGTTCCAAGGCACTCAAAACTTGAGCAATTAGTGTCCTCATAGATTTGGTAGACTCCTCATAACTCTTTGCAAGCATCCTAATCTCCTCCATAACATCAACCTCATCTGACTGAAAAGTAGGAGTAGGTTGCTGATGTTGAAACTCTTCACTTCCAAAGAAATATGACCTATTTGGAACATCTTGCTGGTACTATTGAGGATGGTATTGAAAATATGGTTGTTCCTCATAAGTGACATATGGATCAACTCCTTCGTAGTAACAACATTGTGAGGGATCATGAACGCCAAAACACCGCTCACATTGATAAGGCATGGATGTCCTCGAATATGCCCACCATGGCAACTCCTCGCATGCCATCTTCAAAAACTCAAGTACCTGAAACACAACGAACTAAACAAGATAGTTAAGAAAAAAAAAATCCGAGTCAGTAAACTCTAACGACCACTATTGACAAGCACATAAACCAAAAATAAAACACCGATGATCCCCGGCAGTGGCACCAAAAACTTGTTTGCACTAAATCACGCAAGCGTACGTGGTCACAAGTAATACAGATATAAGTCAAGTTCGTTCCCACAGAGATCTGGTAAGGTTTTAAATCAGCTAATGCACCTATGCAACAATGTATGATTATTATTCACTGCTAAGACAAATAACAATATTGGGTTTTCAATTATCTAAATTAAACTAAGATGCAAACTATTAAACTAAGAATTACTTAACTAATGATAATTAAAATCTAACTACTATGCAAGATAAACCATGGGATCCTAACTTCATTAAATACTTCGCTTAGATCCGACGCCTTTAATCACTATATGCAATGGTTATGATATCTGATCGGATAACACGAAACAAGTATACGCTACTTCTCAGTATACGAATACCAAACTAAACATACATCCACAAAAGAGATAGAAGATGAATAGACACCAATTATGCTTAGACCCTATATGTCTATAGAATTTGAAAACATAACGGTTGAAGAGCAAGTTATCCATAATGATCACATAGGGCAATATAAGTATTCTCATCTCATACTACGAATCATGTCGATAAACAATCATGAACCTATGCTAGCATGGCAAGTTCAAAATCTCAAGATCCACTTTCACTTCACAAGAGATTAACAGATTAAATGTTAGCTACGCATCTAAATTCAATAAGCACAACCATACGAGGATATCAATTATACACCACACACAGATCTTTAAAGCATCAAGATACTAAAGCTCCATAAATAAATCCGTTAGAATCCCATGACAACGATTAGTTCATAATCGAACCTCTCGTCATCATGGGATTTGATGAAACCATGATAAAAACAAAGTATGAAAAGATACAAATAAATCTAAGTAATTGATATGTAATGGTTCCCCTAAATTACAATGGTAGGATGTGTTTATATAGGCTCTAGAAGTCTTGTCCACCAAGCAATTGTCTTTTTAGAGTTGGAATAGAAGATTGGCAATTTCTGTTCTTGAATGAGAATAGAATTGCAAATTCCATGTATAGATCTGATTCTGGAATGTTCTAGCCGCCCAGAGCAATTACCATACTAATTAGAAGTAGGAATTCTGGCAATTTCCTGTTTAGAATTGAATTCTGGCAATTTCTGTTGATTCTGTTTTGAAGGAAAATTCTCTTCAATAATTCTGGACTCCGGACCACCTTAGAATGATAGAAAATTCCGTTATCTTCGCGTGGGGAGTTGAATCGTCCAAAACGGACTTCTAGAACTCAAGATATGGCCAAAATAAAATCAGAAATTCTGGCTGATTTTTTACCCGCTGACTGCTACTGTTCATGCGCGTCCGTTACTGTTCATGCGCGTCCGTTACTGTTCATTTCGCTGATTTTGCTGATTTTGCTCTATTTTCTTCGTTTTAACTACGATTTTCATTCTGTTTCTTCCGGCTCTCTCGCAGTTTGATGTACTGTTATTCTTTAAGCTCAAAACCCACCATTTAAGCATGGAAAACATCATCCCACATCCGACTCTTATTCCTGCACAAATTCAATAAAAACACATCAAAAACACCACATACTTGAGTTCAAGTCATCAATTCAAGCCGATACGAAGCATTCCAAGTGGATATAAAATCCACTTATCAGCCACGCATTCTCGGAATGCGTAGGTCGTGGACAATTTGGGCGGATGCTCGCGCAGATGGGCATTTCGGGCAGGAGTTAAACAAAAGTAGTGTAGTTTGGGCATTATTTCATTGATTATTAAATAATATTTTTGTATGTTACATGCATGATAATAAAACAAATATGGACTATTATGTGTACTGTATTTGTAAATTACAAGAATAATATCGATTATGGAATAATATTTTTATATGCATCGTGTATTCAAATATTCTATTGTGTTTTGATTCAAATCAAGATCCGTTTTGTATTAGTGTATTATTCTGTCGTATAATTTTGTATTGTGTTTTCGTGTAAAATTGAATTTAAATATAAATATATATAAATGGAAACATAAAATTTTTGGGTAAACATTTGACAAAATATACTCAATAATTATATTTAAATCATATTTACATATAAAATTATTAAATAATGTATTGTTATACAAATAAATATATATTTATTTATTACAGATTTTAATTTTAATTTTAAAATATAAATATATTTATGTTGTGTATGCAAACTATAAACCCAAAACGATACTAAATTATCGTTCTAACCGTGCTACGTTCTGAATGGTAAAATTTATTAATTAATTAATATCGACATGTTATTTTAATCAATAGTTAGAAAAAACAAATAATTTAATTAGAATGTGATTAATTTAAGTACAAAATCACCTATTCGTTAATTTATACCAATTGCAGTAATATTAATATTATCGAATAATTATCATAACATTTACATCCCCCGCTGAAACGTTCTAAGCCCCTCTTTATTGCTTTTTCTTAATTTTGTTTTTCATATGATTTCGCTCATTTTTTAGAATCTTTCTACGAAATTCATAATTTTTTTTATCCATATTATAAGTTTTATTCTTTTACAAATTTGGTATATTTAAATTTGAAGTTCTGTGGGTTTCTTTAATTTTTATTATATTAATTCAGTCAAAAAAATTGTATGGGTCGCGATCATTTTTTGAATAAATATTAAAAATTCATAAACAACTATTTCTCATGACCGTTATAAATCATTAGATTGTCTCTCAGAAAAAAAGTTGTGTGTTTCAACGATATGAGAAAGAATCTCTATTATGCAAGATCCATTAAATTAACGTAGATATGATAAAGAAAACTTTCATTTAATCTAGCCTCCTATGTGTTAGTTCAATATCAAATGTATAAATTTTATATTCTTTTATTAGTGAATTGATTTATTATAGAAAAATAAATATTATCAATCAACCAAATATGTCCAATATATCCCGTTCTTAGAGTAAAATATGATTGTTAGAGTTTATGGTGATTGCCCTCAACTTGTTTTTAATGACAACTTAAAATGTGTTTATTCATTTTGGGAGTTTGTATTTTAAATTTTTTATTATTTTCTATTAAAATCTGGTATATTAAATATTAGTTTTCATTTACCCGTAAATATGGATGACAAATTTTATTCAATCTGATGGTACTAATCTGAAATCCAAAATTTTGGATATACTAAACTTGAATTTTTGGATAATTTAAATTTTTAACCCGAAATAGTTTCGATTAGAATTTGGATTTCAATTGTACCAAACCGATATCTGATCCGAAATTCGAAATCCAATCAAATATCGAAACCCGATACATAAATAATATAATATCAAATTCGAAATTATTATATGTCATATTTTAGATAAAAGACAAATAATTTATTTATTTTTATTAAAATATTTCTTTATAAATAGTTAGTACTAATTTAGTAATTATAACTTCTATTTCTCAATCTCAAGTTTTATTGAAATATTTAAGATGTAATTTTCTTTAATTTACATAAAATTTTCATTTGTGTTGTGTATGAAGAATTATTTTTTTAACATATTTTAAATTTTACTTAGTATGTCATTTCAATTTGCACAATATGTTACATTTTATGTAACAGCCCCAGATCCGGGGTCGGGGATCCGATCGTTACGGTCTCAATTCCATCAATAATACTTGAACTTGAATCAAATTAAATAAACAGCATGCTATGACCCCGCAATAATATCACACCACACAACCAGTTATAGTCCCAGAGATGAAATTGAAATAAGTCTCTAATCATAGGATCCACAAGTTATAAGTTATTATAACCCAAAATGATTACAGCATAATTTAATGGTTTCTGCCGTTGATTAACATAGGTTATACATATAGATAAGTCTGATAAACAAAAGTTGTCAGCCTAGACTACGGGTTGCTCCTACCTCAGCAATGGCGACTATGATATCAGCGGGCAATCCTACGACTGCTGTCACCTACTTGCGCCGAGTGCGCCTTACGCGGGCCATCAGACCTAGCTGTTGTTGTGATATAATAGATAAAGTAAGGGTGAGCAATAGCCCACCAAAATAATATGTAACTGAACAACAATAATATATAACAGTTCTAAAATATCAATGAAACCATATGCCATGCATTAATGAACATAATGCTAATATAATGTAAAAGATGAAGTTACGAGGTAAATTCAAGGTAACTTTTGGTTTTGAACATTTTTCATACCCTACCATCATGAGTGATTCTTCTCTTTAATACATGTTGCAGAAAATAGACAGATTTGGATGATGAACTAATACTGGAGCATTGTCGCGCCAGACGACACCACCTTACGATGATTAATCGTAGGTCTTGCATCTCAAGATTTGTTTCTCTACATGTAGAAGGAAGAACATATGGACACCACCATACGCCGGATCTCCCTAGCCTTCTTTGGGCTTAGACGGGACCGGTGCCACTCGGACCCTGTTTCAAGGATGGACTGTCCCACAGCCTCTTACACCGATTTTAATGATGGACTGTCCCACAGCCTCTTACACAAATACTCCTAGTTCGAGTAAATCCATACCTCTAAAACGTAAAGTTCGTCCCTCTTTCTCCAAGTTTAATACTTGTTGATAAGACTCCACAAAGTAGTCGTATCTAGTTGGAAAGGAAAATTCACCAATATTTCCCAAGCAGTTGCTTGTTAATGGATATCGACTTGTTCCAACAATCTTACCCCTCTAATGATGAGGAAGTAACAAAAAGACTCAATTTGATGAATAGCAACCAAGTTGCGAGTGAAAAGAATAGTTTCAAAAGATTTATGACCGGGTAGGGATAGTGTGTCCTAGGTCAGTCCGGTAATCTATAAATAATCAAAATATTCGAGATTAATCATTTAACGCTTTAAAAAAGTTAAGTGTATACTTTACTTAGGTTAAAACACGTTTTCAAGTTACCTCGTTTTGCACACTCTAGTGTAACTCTTATTAACACCGTTGTAACCCGACACTTGCTCATTATCAAGGCATGTCATTATACTTACACTTAGTAGGCTTTTAAGTCATATAAGTTCTATGGTCGGTCGTTTACTAGGAAAGATTATACCTCGAGATTTATCGTCCGTTTTCTAAGTGGTTTTCCAAAGTTATAGCCAAGTGTTCTTTTTAAGATTCCCTTGCACTTAATCTTGATTCGAACACTTTTATAAAATCGAAACGATCCGTTTGACATGAGGTCTTCTCTCATACCTTCCTTATGATCTATTATATTTAATTATCAAGATTTGCCGCTGAATTATTCATGTTAAGGGGGTTCAATTTCAGTTACGAACTAGCACTTACGGTTTGGAACGACTTTTACTAAATCGGCCATATCTCCTAAACCGTAAGTCCATTTGTTTCGCTTCTTGCGCCAAAATGATCTATGCCTCGAGATCTACAAGGACAGGTCAGGTAATCATCAAGGTTCAACATTTAGACCTACTGTGATGCATGGTTTTTAAGGTGTAACGAAATTTCGGCATTACGACGGCTATGTTTACACGTTTTCCCAAATTTTTCAACCAACCAAGATCATATCAAGATCCAACCAATAACTTATAAACATCGTCTATGTCTTAACAAGCCCAAAACATCTCACTTTAACCATCACTTGGATCATATCACTTAGATCCACTAAACCTACTACATAATCATGCTTATAATAACATCATAATTATAACTCATCTAAACCATCAAGAACATTCATAATCTCAATGTAAGATCTAGGGTTCATGAGAGATATACCTTCCTTGGAGTGTGTAAAGACCTTACTAAGCCTTGATTAGCTCTTGTATAACCTTAATATAACTTAGATCAACCAAAGAAAACAAGAAAACTAAAGTTAGTTCTTGAAATCACTATTCATCATCAACTTTGATGATTTTATTCACCACTCGAAACTTGGAATCTATGGCTCAAATTTATAGGATAACTATGATATGAAATGTAGTACTCACCTATTTAATCTTGGAATTGTTTGATGGCTGGAAGGTGGATTTCTCCTCTTGAATTTCTTCAAAAGCCGAATGGGGTATAATGGGAGAGATGGTGTTTGCTTGGCTTGTCTCTTGCTTGGTTATGTGAATTATTGTGATGTTTTGGATAATATCTAGCATAAAGCCACTTTAATAAAGTGCTTTGGTCATCCAATGCATCATCTCTTGCCATGTGTTGAGTTTTAGTGGTGTTGATGATGTGTTTATGCTAAGTACTTGGTTTGGTCTCTAACTATCCCAGTTCCTTTGGTAACCAACTTAGTTACTTGATCCTATTCACTTGCACATGCTTGTCTCTTGGTTATCTCCTTGTTTCTTTGTCCGATTATTTCTGAATTTCATTGATCGTTCAGAGGAATATCTCAAGTATTCCTTGTTAGGGTTTTACCGGAAACCTTCTTAATATTTATACTACCATTCCCAGTCCTCCTTTATAATCCTTGAATTTAAATTCCTAAAATTTCTTTAATAAATCCTTAAATCCTTCAGTGTCCAAGGAAATCTCGGAGAAAATAAAAGTGCTATTTTTCTGCATCTGACAGCATTTACATACACTTATTTTGCCTATAGATCATCAATACGAACTCGGAAATCCATTCTAAATACTTCTATATAGTGTTGTTAGGCCGAATACACAAATAATAATCAACTTTGTATGAGAGATTAACAAGTAAAAGCGTTTATGCACTTAAAAAAAACTTCTTGTATTTCAAACCCTCTTCGTGATGTAAAATATCACAAAGAGCTGCTAGGTTACAATAATGATAATTCGTTATCGATACCCTTCTAGGGTTAACCTATCTGTATTTATATAACATACAGCTACGATACAATCTCTAATTGATATTCCTAATAATCAGCTATACAATGATATCAATTACAGATTGTCACACGTCTCCTATGTCAACTCGATCTCTTTGATAGCTATCCAATCTTCAAAGATATCGCTTCCATAATTAATCTTTTAATCACTGTTGAACAGTAGACACGCTTCCTCCAGACAGAGTTTAACAAACTCTGTCAAGCTTCCAACTGTCAGAGTTTACACAAACTCTGACTGCTTCCAGCTAAACTCTGATAACTCCCTGTAACACTTAAACACTGATCAAAACACATCAATTATATTTAACAATCTCCCCCAACTTGTTCATTATCAAAAATGTACAAGTTAATGACAATAATTGATGATGTCAAAACAAACGATAAATACAGTGTTTATACAGATTCAGAGTTTAAGCTTAAAAACTATAGAGAATAAGAAAATTCTTACAGAACTTTAATCTCTAATCATTTCAAGATCTGGCATGGTTCTGAGATAATCAATCAGCAATCTTCTTTCTGCATTTTCAAGTTCAATCTTCATTGCTTCTTTGATTTCTCTGAGTTGAGGATCACTTTCATCTGTTTGGTAAATAGCAGCCCTAAGATCATAAATCTTGTTTCTTCTCATTTCATTACCCAGTCTGATAAATCTGTCTTTTTCTGCCTGAGTATTGAAGTCAAGTACTGTGATTCCCAAATCAGTTTTTAACTTTGCAGTACCTTTCTTCATTTCAATGAGATTGCCTTGGTAATCCCTGTACTTAGGAATGTATCTGCTGTTGTATTTCTGTCCTCTAATAGCCAGATTCTGAGTCATCTTCTGTCTTAGTACATTAGCAACAGATTGAGTTCTTCGACTATTCACCTTAAGAAGATATAGAACATACTCTAGTTCTTCCCAATATTTCAAGCCGATATCATCCTCACCAACTTTGAATACCGACCCATCAGCCATGAAGTAAAGAAGAAAATCTTTGTCTAAACTCTTCTGATGAACCAACTGTACTGATTCCAGTCTATCCAGACTCTCTTGAGGTACACCACGACCTGGAACAGCCAGTGAAGAAGGATCTCTAGGACCAGTATATTGCCTTCTGTCTCTATGTGAGCCTAATCCAGCCTTATTATTTCCAATCTTACCAGATAAAGCTTTTCCATCAGAAATATTCATTGAGACTCCAGATAACACATCTGGATCATGAAGTGTTCCTTTACCAAAAACTGATTTCAACTGTGAAGATAGAGGTTTAAACACAACTTGTGTAGCAACAGAGGTTGTATCTTTCTTCTTTGAATCTTCTCCTTCCATAGCAATGCCTTTCAGCTTATGTTTAGCTTCAGCTTCTATTTATTTCTTAGATAAATATGATCTTTGATCAGCATCAACATTTTCCTTGATCACAACGCCTTTAAGAACAGGCCTAGGAGCTTTTTCTTTTTGTACCTTATCAGACTTTAAAGCTTTAAGATGTTCTTCATGTAAACTCTTTTCCTCAGCTTCAATGTCTTCAATCGTTACTCCTTCCTCATTCTCTTCAATGAATAACTTAGCAGCCAACTCTTCATCAGTTTGTGGATTTGAAAATAACAGTAAACTCTTGGTCCTTGAAGTTCCTTGAGTATCAGTATTTCTCCCAACAGACTGTGATATGGATGACTTACTAGTTCTCAGAGTTTGAACCTCCTCAGCCTTTTTCTTTCCTTTGTCTTTGTTACTTGCCCCTCCATCTCCAGAACTATCCCTTCTGACAACTCTCTCCCCCTTTTTGACATCATCAGGCATAAGGATAGAAGTAATTAACTCCAGAGAGGTAGCAATAGAATCAATTTTAGCAGATAAATCAGACTGATTCTCTTCAACTTTACTCAGTCTGGCAAGGATATTGTCTTGAGCTTTAGAGAATTTTGTAGTCACTAGTTTTGAATGTGTTTCCATCTTCATCTCTCTAGCTACAACCTCATTTCGCAAAGAAGTGATTGCCAAATTAGTATCATCAAATCGTCTATCCAGAGTTTTAACTTGAACTATAGTTGCTTTCAAGCAAGAAAGAATCTCTGGATTAGAGATAGTATCAGCACTTTGCTTAACAAACGTAGCTGCTCTTCTTGATGGAAAAATACAATCTTCTTTGTACCATTCAGCAGCATTCTTAGCAAATTGTGCTCTTTCAACTTCATGAGAAGAACAAGGTTGAGAAAAAGGTGTATGTTTATCATCAGTTTGTACTGGTGCACTCAGAGAAGTATCAGAGTTTGCACTACTGTCACCTTCAGCTTCAACACTTGTAGCTTTAACTGGTTCATCTTCAGCCATTGATTTAGCAATATCTTCTGTAGGCTTTTGAGGATTTTCTTCATGTTGCTCAGGCTCAGCAACAGGCATTGACTGAGAAGTTACTTTGGTTGCCTGATCAATTTCTTCACCTTCTTCAACAGTGTGGTGAGCATCAGATATTATCTCAGTATGAGATGCCACAGCTTCAGAAGGTACAGATGTAAGTTGATCAACTACACCAACATTAGAAAATGGCATAAATGAATCAGGAACAGCATTTATTGGAGAAACACCATCTCTTGCATCCTCTTGTGCAGGAATTTTATCCTCTACAGGCATTACATCCTCTGCAGGTATTACATCCTCTGCAGGTATTATCCTCTGCAGGCATTACATCCTCTGGAGGTGTTTGCTGTAAAACAACCTCTGGAGCTTCAATATCTTCATCCACAGAATCAGAGAATATCACTCTTCTTCGTTGTGCTAGAGGTACATTATCTGAATCCTCTTCACAAGGTGGTGACTTAGGCATGTTTGCTCGAGCTTTCAATCTCTTCCCTTTTCTAGTGTAAACAGCTTCAGGAGATTTTCGTTTTGATTGCCTCTTTGTCTCTTCCGCCTGTCTGAGACTGGCATGTCGTTCAGCAAGTGCTTTCTTAACACCTTGAGATCTAGACTTTGATTTTAATGGAGAATCAGAGTTTGAGTTTGAAGTGGGTGAAGATTGCTTTGCAGGTGATTCAGTGTTTGGTTCTGGTTGAGGTTCAGGGTGTGGTTCAGGTTGTTGTGGTTCTTGTGGTTGATTTAGAAAATTTCGTAGAGCAAGAGGCATGATAAACTCAGGAAGATTTTCTTTACCAACATCCTTGTTAGTCATATCAGAGAATATGCGCTTATTGACTCTAAAAGGATCAACTTTATCAGTTTCATCAATTACAAGACCAGGTACACATGCATTGAACAACATTTGACAGAAACGAGCATAGTAGACAGTGGTAGACTCTGACAATTTATCACCCAAGTTCATCAAAACATATCGACCAAAATCAAAATTAATACCATAGAGCAAAGAATACCCGATATGGAGACTATCCATTGGAATGGCATCCCAGTTTGTGACTTTCTTCTGGAATGTTCTTGTTATGCAATCAAAGAAGAAATTCCATTCCTTTCTTAGATTTGGTCGCTTTATACTACCAAGCTTGTCAAGAGATTCCATGTAACCTATCTCCTGTAGCATGTCTCTCAGATGACTTTCATTAACCAGAGTATAAGAAGTATGTGTGTCAAAACCCATTGTATCTCGTACAGTCTGTGGAGTAATCACATGGTCTTGGTCTTCATAGGTGAAGATAATGGTAGGAGTTCCACTCTCTCCTCCATCCACATAAACTGAGTTCTGCCAGAATGAAGCAATTTGAGACGCAAAAAGAGTAGCAGGTCCAGTCAGAGCTTGTCCAATCTCTGAATCCCTCAAAAAGTTCTGCATGAGATGAAACGATTCTGGAACGCGTTCATGATAGAGTGGAGCTTCGTAGTTATTAGGAACAAACCGTAAGCCAAGAGCAGTGAATGCTTTAGATGCCATTGAGTTAAGAATTTCCAAGAATTTCCAAAAGATATGAATGTAGAAAAGGTGTTTGCGTGAGTGCCCAAGAGAAAAATAAGAAAACTGTGAGAGTAAGAATAAAGCAAACTCGTTTGGACACAAAAGTGATTGAATTAATAAAAACTCAATCTCTTATGTAACAAACACTCAAACAGTTCCTTGATTAATGTGTAGTGGGACACGATAATAGGTAAGTGGGACACATTAAGGGCGAGTGGGTCATGTGCGCCTATTTTTAAAAAGAGTATATTAAAATTAAAACATTAAAATATTTGATTTTAACAAAAATCAAATAATACTCTTTTAAAAATATCTGGACCCAAGTAAAATCAGAATTTGAAACGTTTACCTGTTGCCTTTAATAACCAGAATACGAAGCGATTAAGGACTTCGTTCTTACCCATCTCTATTTAAGGCCTAGAGACTTGATCAGATTATTTCATTAAACCTTTAACCTTTCAGTCTCCCCTGTAAAATCACAAACCTTTCAAACCAAATACTCTTGAAAAACAATGGCTAACCTTACCATCAAAGAGAAAAACCTTCATCTTGTCGAAAATAGAGACATCTTCAGCTATACCCGTGAAGAGTTTGAAGCGTTTGAGTGGGAAAGACAGCTTGAGACGCTGTGGCTGCAAATGGATGCTGGTCTGGAAGAGCTCGAGAGAGAGAAACCTGCAAGGGTGATCGACATCGATGCTGCCCTCCAAGCAACATTGGCATGGCTCTCCTCGAAGGCATCCTCATCCACCACCACCAACCATTGTTAATGAATATGTCAGCAAAAATAACCTTATCCCTTCAACTTCCACCCAAATAAAGTGGCAAAGATGGGATTTGGGAATTTTTGCTAACAATGGAGTGGTGTGGACGGACCTTTTACTTTCCTGTTGAATAGATTAGCAGATAGAGAGAACAAAAATATGTAATATATGCTTGTAATCTCTTTCTTATTATCAATGAAAATTTTGTTTTTCTAATCATATTCATTGTGTTCTGCAATATTTTTTTTTTTTATGTTTATGAACTGTTCTTCAAAGAATTAAATCAAAGAAGAGAATATGAAAACTATTTAAAGTAATCATATAAGAAACAAATTCATCAACAATAATCACAATTAAATCAGGAACAGAACAGAGTACCAATTCGAGAAGTGTTGTGTTCTATTCGAGAAGTCTAGCATTCGACAAGTCGAGGCGATATCTGTTAAAACACTATTCGACATCTCTGAGAGTCAACAAGTCAAAGTGTCATTCGATAACTCAGAGATTCGACATGTCTATTACTCTATTCGAGAACTCAAGAACTCAGATTACGAACCACAAATCAACAATACACTTATTAACAGTTGTCAAAAGCCCTATTTACTCCAAAATTTTCAAATTATCCAAATGAAAATTTACCTTAGAGTACGAACCACGAATCAACAGTGTTTGTCAATTCTCCAACTTTATCACCGAAACCCTTTCATAAATTGCACAGTTGTGAAAATATGTGTGTGTGAAGCAGAGTTTACTGAATCAATTTTTAGAGCATCTAATTTTTCATAAAATCCATAAAGTAAATCAATAAACACTGGATGCACAAACTGTCATAGTAAACACTGACTGTATGATGAAAGCTAAACTCTGAAGTATTCGAACTTTATACAGTAATTTTTATTTTATACCCTCTTTATATACACATTTTTTTTTTATTTTTCATTTTTTTTTTTTTCATTCCAGTAATCAGAGGTTGGAACCAGTCACCAAAAATTCAAAAATTTTAGCCCTTATCATTTTGATAAGTTCCTGGGTCATCCTAGTATTTAACTAGTCACCAAAAATCAGAGAATTTTAGCACATATTATATACCAATAGGTTCCTGGGTCATCCTAGTATCCAACATAATCTCAAAGGAGTATAACAACCTATATACACTTTCTTTGGGGTATTGCAGTAAACATTTTATTTTATCAGAGTATAACTAACAGAGTTTAGAGTTCATCAACATCAGTAGTTCTTCATGAAAGGTAATGCACGCAGTATTTATAGACTCAGAGTTTAGGACAAAATAAACTAAGAGATGCTATAAATATGAGCCAGTATCATGCTGTGTTAACTTTCTGCACAATCTAAGATTAGATCTCAATAACTCAGAAAGATTCATGATTAATTGCTGAGAATCATGCTTCATACATATTTCTTCATTGGTGTTTTCATTCAGACAAAAATCAACTCAAAGTTCACAGAGTTTATCAAACTTATTAACAGTGTATGACATACAGACATGCTGACAGAGTTTAACAAAGTATGCATAACAGAGTTTAATCAACAGAGTTCACTTAGTATTTAACCAATCAGGAAATATGATTAATACATCACATAAGTAAAGTTTGAATCTAACCAACATTTCTAGTCAGAACCAGAGATCATTCCTAGTTCATTAACCAGCCTTGTAAATGTAACTTCACTCAGTGGTTTAGTGAAGATATCTGCAAGCTGTTGTTCTGTAGAGACAAAATGTAGTTCAATATTTCCTTCTTCCACATGTTCTCTGATGAAGTGGTACCTTATGCTGATGTGCTTGGTCATTGAATGCTGTACTGGATTACCTGTCATAGCAATAGCACTTTGGTTATCACAGTAAATAGGTATATTACTGTACCTCAATCCATAATCCAGCAATTGATTCTTCATCCATAAGATCTGTGCACAAAAGCTACCAGCTGCAATATACTCTGCTTCAGCTGTAGATGTGGAGATTGATTTCTGTTTCTTGCTGTACCAGGAAACAAGTCTGTCACCAAGAAATTGACAACTTCCACTAGTGCTCTTTCTGTCTACCTTACAGCCTGCAAAGTCTGCATCAGAATATCCAAGTAGCTTAAAATCTGATTCTCTGGGGTACCACAGACCTAATGATATGGTGCCCTTGAGATACTTGAAGATTCTTTTCACAGCTGTCAGATGTGGCTCTCTAGGATCTGCCTGAAACCTTGCACAAAGACAGGTTGCATACATGATGTCAGGCCTACTAGCTGTCAAGTATAGAAGAGATCCTATCATGCCCCTGAAGTTTGTCATATCCACTGAAACTCCTGTGTCTTTGTCCAGTTTAGTTGCTGTTGCCATGGGAGTTGATGCAGATGAACAGTCAAGCATACCAAATTTCTTGAGAAGATTTCTGGTGTATTTTTCTTGATTAATGAAAATTCCATCTTCTGTTTGTTTCACCTGTAGGCCTAGAAAGTAACTAAGCTCTCCCATCATGCTCATTTGATATCTGGACTGCATGAGCTTGGCAAACTTCTTACAGAGTTTATCATTAGTAGACCCAAAGATGATGTCATCAACATAAATTTGAACTAAAAGGAGGTCACTTCCTTGGTTGAAATAAAACAGAGTTTTGTCAATTGTACCTCTGTTGAATCCACTTTCTAGAAGAAACTGAGCAAGTGTCTCATACCATGCTCTTGGTGCCTGCTTAAGTCCATATAGTGCCTTATCTAGCCTGTAGACATAATCTGGATATTTGGGGTCCACAAATCCTGGTGGTTGTTCAACAAACACTTCTTCTTCAAGCTTTCCATTCAGAAAAGCACTTTTCACATCCATCTGGAACACTTTGAATTTCTTGTGAGAGGCATATGCTAGAAAAATTCTGATTGCCTCCAATCTTGCTACTGGAGCAAATGTTTCATCATAATCTATTCCTTCCTGCTGTGAATAACCTTTTGCTACCAGTCTAGCCTTGTTCCTTGTGATAACACCTTCACTGTCAGTCTTGTTTCTGAAAACCCATTTAGTACCAACAATAGATCTGTTCTTTGGCCTTGGTACAAGGGTCCAAACTTCATTTCTTTCAAATTCATTTAACTCTTCCTGCATTGCTGTTATCCAGTCTGCATCTTGAAGAGCTTCTTCCACTTTCTTTGGTTCATTTTTAGACAAGAATGCATGAAATAAACATTCACTAGCAGTAGCACTTCTTGTCTTTACTTTTGCATCTGGATCACCAATTATCAAATCAGGTGTATGTGATTTAGTCCATTTCCTAGCAGAAGGCAAATGACTTCTATCAGCATGTGATCCTCCCCCTTGATCCATGCTCTCCTGATTCTGTTGTGATCTATTTTCGTTTTCTGAGACTCCCCCTGAACTTGACTGTCCAGAGTCAGAATTTGAATTTTCAGAGTTTGAAGCATCAGAGTTTGATCCAGATTTTTCAGTTGACTCAGTATCAGTGTTTGAGTCTTCATCTTGATCATGCTCCCCCTCAACTGGTTCTCCTCTTTGTTGTGACTGAGAAGTTTCTCCAGAATTTACCAGTAGAGGTTCAGAGTTTGTTTCAACAGAGTCTGTCAGAATTGTTTCATCAGAGTTTCCTTCATCAGAGTTTAAAACTTCATTTCCAAAGTTCAGTTGATCATATTCGTCTTTGTCTTCAAGTCCAGTTATCTTCTTATCATCAAAAGAAACATGTATTGATTCCATGATCACTTTAGTTCTCAGATTGTAAACTCTGAATGCCTTTGTTGACAGTGGATAGCCAACAAAAATTCCTTCATCTGCCTTTAACTCAAACTTGGTCAATTGTTCTGTATGAGTCTTCAAAACGAAACATTTGCACCCGAAAATATGAAAGTATTTCAGGTTAGGCTTCTTTTTCTTCACCATCTCATATGGTGTCTTTCCATGCTTATTGATCAGTGTTGCATTTTGAGTAAAACAAGCAGTTTGAACAGCTTCTGCCCAGAAATAAGTTGGCAATTTTGCTTCATCAAGCATAGTTCTGGCAGCTTCAATTAATGTTCTATTTTTCCTTTCAACTACACCATTTTGTTGTGGTGTACCAGGTGCTGAAAATTCTTGTTTCACTCCATTGTCCTTGCAGAATTCTTCCATTGTTGCATTTCTGAACTCAGTTCCATTATCACTTCTGATGATTCTCACTTTGTTGCTTGATCCTTTGTCCAGAAGCTTCACATGCTCCATCAGAGTCAATGCAGTTTTATCCTTCTTTGCTAGAAAATACACCCAGGTGAATCTAGTGTATTCATCAACAATGACTAAAGCATATTTCTTCCTTGCAATAGACATAACATTTACTGGACCAAATAGATCAACATGCAGAAGATGATGGGGATCAGTGATAGAAGATTCTGTTTTGCTCTTGAAAGATGACTTCCTTTGTTTAGCCTTCTGACATGAGTCACATAGGCCATCAACATTTAACAGGGTCTTTGGGAGTCCTCTTACAAGATCCTTTCTGATCAGTTCATTGATGTTGTTCAAGTTCAAATGTGAGAGTTTCTTGTGCCACTTCCAACTCTCTTCACTAGACATTCTTGTAGACAGGCAAACAGCTTTTCCAACAGAGTCTATCAAAAGCTTGATTTCATAAATGTTGTTTTGCCTGTGACCAACTAGAACAACCTTTCCTGTAGATTTGCTGATAACTTCACAATATTCAGGTTGGAAATCTACATGATATCCCTTGTCACAGATTTGACTCACAGATAGCAAGTCATGCTTGAGTCCTGGGACATGAGCTACATTGTTGATGATGACATTTCCAAGATTGATATTGCCATATCCCAATGTTCTTCCTATATTGCCATCACCATAGGAAACTTTTGGGCCAGCCTTCTCCTCATATTCTGATAGCAGGGCTTTATTTCCAGTCATGTGTCCTGAACATCCACTGTCCACGACTAGGGTTGCCTCCCTGTTACCCTGCAATCACAAACAATTACTGAGGATTAGTTTTAAGGATCCAGACTTGCTTGGATCCTTTGGCATTCTTAACTTTGTTAGCTTTTGCAGCGGAATTAACATTATCAGAGTTTGAGCTAACAGTATCAGTGTTTGCACTTGCAGTATCAACTTTAACCCATTTTAGATTGGGTTTCAGTTCATAGTAATTATGATAGATAGCATGATATTTTCTGCAAGTATAGATGGAATGCCAAGTGCTTCCACAGTGTGTGCATAGAGTCTGTGGCTTAGTTCTAGCAAAATCCTTCTTTACCTCAGACTTTGTAGGTAAAGAATTTATATTTTTATTTTTCTTGCAGAAATTTGCAAGATGCTTAGTACTACCACAGTTATGACATGTCTTTCTTGGAGCATAACTAGCAAGCATTGGTTTATTTCCTGAAGTGATGCCTACTTTTCCATTTCTGTTCTTGTTTGACACTTTCTTTTTCTCAACAGATTTTAACTCCTTCAATTTATGTTTGAGTTGTTTATCTGTCATTGAACCAATATTAACCTGATTAACACTAGTTTTTACTGGTTCTCTTTTGACAGCTTCTTTTTCATTCTCAGACAAAAATTTACTGGTTCCATGAACAAATTTAGTTCTTACTTTAACTTGATTTTGAAATCTAAGTTCATCTTCCTCATTATAACCTAGACCAACAGTGTCTGTTTGAAAAATCTGTTGAGTGTCCTTTCCAGAATTAGTCCAAGTCCTAATTTTCTTATTTGCTTCCTCCAACTCAGATTCTAGTTGTTTATATTTCTGAAGCAAAATCTGTTCTTTGCAAACAGCATCATCTCTCTCTTTCTGAACTTGTTGCATGTTTTCAAGTTTCTCTTCAACAAGTTTATTTCTCTCTTTAAGTTCAGAATTTTCAGCTTTTATCCTCTCATTTTCTAAAGTCTGATCCCTATAACTTATATGCAATGACTTAAGAAAAATTCTTAATTGAGCAATGTCATCAATATTATAAGCATAGGTAGTTGGAGGTACCTGATTTTCAGAGGATTCTGATTCAGTAGTAGCCATGAGAGCATAGTTCACTTCTTCATCAGAATCTGAAGTATCTGCCCAATCTCTGCCTTTAGTATAGAGTACCTTTCCAGTTTTACCCTTCTTGCACTCAGGAGCATAGTGACCCATCTCCTTACACTTGTAGCATTGAATTTCAGACTTATCCTTCTTCCCTTTAGAATCTCTCTTATCAGACTTCCTGTAGCTTTTCCTGTCTTCATTTGAATCCCTAGAAAACCTTTTTCCTTTCTTGAAATTCTTGAAGCCCATTTTCTTGAAAGTCTTCACCATCAGCACAGCCATTTTTCTCATTTCTTCTTCATCATCCTCAGAGTCAGATGATTCAGAAGAATTTGAATCATAATCAGAGTTTGGTGAATCACTTTCTGAATGTATGACCAAAGCTTTTCCCTTCATTTTCCTTCTTGTTGCCTCTTTCTTCTGAGGCTTCTCTTCAACATTAAGAGAAACAGACTTTCCTTTTCTACTTGATCTCCTGTTTCTCTGCTCCATTTCCAATTCATAAGTTTTTAGCAGTCCATAAATTTCATCAATCTCTGTTTCAGCAAGATCATAGTTGTCTCTAATAGTGGTTGTTTTCACATCCCACTTTTCAGGTAGAGAAAGAAGAAACTTGAGATTAGAGTCTTCTAGATCATACTCTTTGTTGACCAATGACAGATCATTAATCAATTTACAGAATCTATCAAATGTTTCTGTCATGGTCTCTTCAGGCTTAGCCTCAAAATGCTCATACTCTTGTGTGAGTATGTTTCTCCTATTCTTCTTAATAGCTGCAGTTCCTTGACACCTGACTTCAAGTGCATCCCATATCTCTTTTGCAGTGGTGCAGTTAATGACTTTGTTAGACATGACATTGTCTAAGGCACTATGAAGTAAATGCCTAACTTTTGCATCCTTAGCAATTGATGATAGATCTTCAGGAGTCATGTCCTTCTTTTCCTTTGGAACCATTTTTGCTGCTTCACCAGCAACTGCAACAGATAGCTTTGTAGGATTGTGAGGGCCTTCATAAATCCTGTCAAGATATTCTGGATCTGTAGCCTCCAAAAACATAGTCATCTTGACCTTCCACATAGCATACTCCAATGGCCTCAGAATAGGAACCCTGATTGGTTCATAACGACTCACAGTAGTAGGAGCCTTTTCAGAAACAGTAGGTGTTGGTGGAGGAATTTCTGACATGATTATTGTTGTGTTTGGATCTTAACCTGTAATAAAGTAACAGATTGGCTCTGATACCACTTGTTAGGCCGAATACACAAATAATAATCAACTTTGTATGAGAGATTAACAAGTAAAAGCGTTTATGCACTTAAAAAAAACTTCTTGTATTTCAAACCCTCTTCGTGATGTAAAATATCACAAAGAGCTGCTAGGTTACAATAATGATAATTCGTTATCGATACCCTTCTAGGGTTAACCTATCTGTATTTATATAACATACAGCTACGATACAATCTCTAATTGATATTCCTAATAATCAGCTATACAATGATATCAATTACAGATTGTCACACGTCTCCTATGTCAACTCGATCTCTTTGATAGCTATCCAATCTTCAAAGATATCGCTTCCATAATTAATCTTTTAATCACTGTTGAACAGTAGACACGCTTCCTCCAGACAGAGTTTAACAAACTCTGTCAAGCTTCCAACTGTCAGAGTTTACACAAACTCTGACTGCTTCCAGCTAAACTCTGATAACTCCCTGTAACACTTAAACACTGATCAAAACACATCAATTATATTTAACAAGTGTCGTCTGATAATATTCCAAAATCCACCAAAAAAACTATTCATAGCTTTTTCTCTCTTTTATTCCTTGTACTTAAAAAGATGTTCTCGCGTTTTCTCGAACGTTCCCTATCTCTTTTACGGAATCACTGGACTTATACTAGATATCAATTTGGATGACATGAGCTACCAGATATCGATTTGGATGACATAAGAATATTTCCTTTCTTGGAATACCAGAGCTTACTCTTTCGACGATAGATTATTCTTATATAATTTTGTCAACCTATTGCAGCATTCATAGCATATAAAATACTTGAATCCAAATCCATTACATAATCATTCATTAGAATCGCTGTTAAATTATAGTCGTAACCACTATTCATTTCTACACTTAACACATAATAAAAGTTTTAATTCTTCCAAAAATCTGGGTTCTTACAGTCTCCCCTCCTTAAAAGGATTCCGTCCCGGAATCAGTCTGAAAACAAATTGGGGTATTTCTCTAGCATTGCGCTTTCAAGCTCCCAAGTTGATTCTTCTATATTGTGGTTCTGCCACAAGACTCTGACTAACTTGATGACCTTGTTTCGGAGCACTTGTTCTTTTCGATCTATGATTTCCACAGGCTGTTCCACATAGGTTAGGTCTGGTTGCATGTCTACGTGCTCATATTCTACTATATGCTTTGCATCCGGATTACATTTCCTCAACATCGAAACATGAAACACATTGTGCACTTGTTGCAGATTTGGGGGTAATGCTAGTTCGTAAGCTAGTTCTCCAATGCATCTTAAGATCTCAATCGATCCAATTTATCAAGAACTCAGTTTTCCTTTCTTCCCAAACCTCATCAAACCTTTCCAAAGAGATACTGTAAGAACCCAAATTTTGGGTAGAATTAAAACTTTTATTTATTTAATGATGTAAGAATGAATAGTGGCTACGGCTACAATGTAATAGTTGATGTTTTAAAAGAATGAATGGAATTCGACTTTATTATTTCTATGTCTTGAAGAATGCTAAAGGGTGACAACATAGGTAAGGATAATCTATCTCCTAAGGGAATAAGATATGGCAATTCCAAGCAGGAGAATATTCTCATGTCATCCAGATAGATATCGATTAATCCAGTGGTTCCGTAAAAAGGTTAAGGAACGATCGAAAGAGAATACGGACAATTGTACAACCCTAGATGAATAAGTAAAGAATAAGGATGAATAGTGATTTTGGTGTAATTGAGAATATTATTAGACGACGATATATAGAAGTACCCGGAACGAAATTCTGAGTTCGTATTATTGATCCGGAGGGAAAAAGAGTGTATGTAAAAGCTGTCGGATTCTGAAAAACCGCACTTTTATTTTCTCCGAGAGTTCCCTGGACACTGATAGCCCTAAGTATTTAACGAATGGATTTAAGGAATATAAATTGGAAAGTTAGAAAGAAAGATGGAGAATGATAGTATTAATATTAGAAAGATTCCCGGTAAACCCTAATTAGAAATCCGTGAAATATTCCTACGAACGATCAATCGAAACGGGCAATAACCGGACACAGAAACAAGCAGAGGAAGCAAGAGTCTTGTGCAAGCTACTAGAATAAATATCTAGTAACTACTTATTTACATAAGTAACTAGCATGTTTGGAGATTAAATAGCACTTAGCAAAATCAAACCACTAGTTACATGAGAACCATCAAAATCTCAACACTTGTCCATCCATTTTCATCATCCTATACATCATCACTTTATTAAAGTGGATTTTAGATGAGATATTATCTAAACCTCATCCACTTGATGCATTATTATCACATTAACCAAGCAAAGAACACAAAAATATCAAACCTCTCTCTCCATTACATCCATTCGACCTATGCTCTAAATTCAAAACCAAAATCCAACTTCCAACCATCATTTGATCTTGTAATTTTTAAGGTGAGTCCTATAATTCAAGAAACTAATCTCCTAGAAATTTCAAGCCCAAATTCCTTTGTTTCCATTTTCAAAAAAATCACTAAAGATGATGATGAATAGTGTTCTTCATGTATTAACCTTGTTTTCTTTGAATCTTTTGATTGTTCTAGCAAGCTTAAGCACTCCTAAGGACCATACAAGGCTTTTTGAGGCTAGTACACATTCTCAAGAAGGTATAAAGCCCTTGAAACCCTAGATCTACTTTGAGTTTTTATGCATGTTCTTGAGTTATATAAGTTAGTTATGTTGTTAGTAAGATATAAGAAAGATTATAAGCATGATTATGATTGGGTTTTGGTTAAATGTTAAAAATAGTTAGATGAACGGAAAGGCATTGCTTGGCCTCATTTCATAGTTATAAATCATGTATATGTTGTTTGGAGTGGATACTATGTTTATGGGAAGATTTGGTATTGGTAAATATTCGATTTATAGCCGTCGTAATGCCGAAATTTCGTTAACCTTAAGAAAAACGACTTGGACAGTAGATGTAACTCACTGCCTAGCTTTGAAATCTACCATGATAAGATAGATAATGTTCCAAGCTTCGTTTTGATATAAAGAACGTGTGAAACAGACTTACGGTTTAGGAGTTATGGCCGGTATACTAAAAGTAGTTCGAATCCGTAAACGAAAGTTCGTAACTTAAATTGAACCCTGATAGAATATGTAAAGTCATGACGAATCTTGGTAAATAAATACTAGAGGTAAAAAGGAAGGTGTGAAAGAAAACCGTATGTCAAAAGGATCGTTTTTCGATTTATTAAAAATATTCGAATCGAGATTAAACGCGAACGAACCCCTAAAAGACGACTCGTTTATAACTTCGTTAAAACACTTAGAAAACGAGCGATAAAACTCGGAGTATAATATTGGTTCGTAACGATCGACTTTCGGACTTATATGACTTAAGTATATGCCATGTATAAGTACAGTGACATGTCGTATTAACGAACGAATGTCGGGTCGGATCGATGATAAAAGAAATACACTAAAAGGAGTATAACGAGATAACTCGAGAACGTGTTTCGATTTAAGTATAACTTAATCTTTAAAGTATTAAGTGATTAATCCCGAATGTCTTGGCTATTTATAGATCACCAAGCTGACCCGGGACCCGCTACCACTACCCCTTGTCATACTCGACTACCAGGCAAGTTTCAATTCCCTTCTTTTAGGCTGTTGTTGTGATTGAATATATATGTATGTTTTCTGTTATAATATGCCATAGCATGCATGCCTACTTTCAAGTTATATCATTATGCTTGTTCCCTGATTGTTATTGGCTTATAAATTAGATAGCTATCGTATCAATTATAAGCCAATCATTGTAAGACCCTCAGAGAAGGGTGTATACATCTTATTCATCAAACATAGACCGGGAGTCAATATTTCTTGACATATCGAGATTACCTCGAAAGAAAATATCTAAGTAAATATTTTCCATTATTCGGGCGACGAATACTATTTGAATATTCGTTCGAGATTATTTATTTAACGATCCCTACTTCAAATAATTATTTGAACGTAACTATTCGACGAATAATATTTTTTAATATTCATTCAGAGTCGAATTATTTATTGATTATTATTTCGAATATTCTTCTAAAGGTTGGACTACTAAATGAATATTATTTGGATATTCATTTAGAATATTATTCATTAAATGAATATTACTTTTGAATATTCATTTAAGATAGTAATTACCTGATGAATATTATTTTAATGTTCATCTGAAGCTTGATTTATTTATCGAGTCTTATCTCGAATATTCCTTTAAAGCTTGGATTACTAAATGAATATTACTTGATATTCATTTAGAATATTATTCATTAAATGAATATTACTTTTTCAATAAACATTTAAATTCCTAATTAATTACGAATATTATTTTAAATATTTTAAATATTCCTTTCAGGTCTTATTAATTAATGAATATTATTTCGAATATTCATTTGAATATTTAATTATGCAATAAATATTCTCTCGATATTTCTTCAAGGATTATTTGAGAAATACTCTGATTAAAGATATTCTTTCATATTCCTAAATATTCTGTAAAATATTTTAATTCAATAAATATTCTCTGAATATTTATTCCATACCTAGAATAACCTCGATAAGGTTTATCTTCTTCGATTATTACGGAAAATATTTCGGAGTCATATTATTATTAATCATATATCAAGAAAGGTTCTCAGACATCATTCTTCTTTGAGTCTATCTCCCTAATAATAAGGGAACCTTACTTGGAAAATGTTAATTATCTTGTCGACTTCCCGGTCATAAAGTATTCTCTTCACTCGCAACTCGGGTGCTATTGACTTATTAAGTCGTTGTTTACCTTCTCATCTTTCGAGGGGTAAGATTGTTGGAACAAGTTGATATTCGTTACCAAGCAATAGCTTGGAAGTGATTGGTGAATTTTCCTTTCCAACTAGATACGACTACTTTGTAGAGTCTTATCAACAAGTATTATACTTGGGGAAAGGGGACGAACGTTACATTCAGAATCATGAATTCTATTTGAACTAGGAGTCGTGTAAGAGGCCGAGTAGCGCCGGTCCATCCACTTTGGCCCAACCGTTGGCCGGGGAGAGCTAGTAAGGCGGTAGACAAGTAAAGCCGTCAGTTCTTCCTTCTACCGGTAGTAAATCTAATTTGAGCTGTACGATCTCGACTGATCATCAAGATCGGAACAGCGGGCGCGGTGAATACTCCATCATTGGTTCATCATCCAAACTTATTTATTTCCTGCAACATGATTACTGTTGGCAGAGCTGGAAAAGTATTCATAACTGGAATTGCAATCTTTTCATGCAAGTTCCTCTTTTAATGACAATGAGAATATCTCGCTTACTTTTGATGTAGCAGATATTTCTATAAACAAATACTTTGAGTTACCTGGTAACTTCATCCTTTATATTATACTGGCAATAACTTCATTAATGCATGGCATATGATTTCAAAGGATATTTCGAACTGTTGTATATATGTATCACTGTTCAGTTATATTATTGTTGGTGGGCTTTCGCTCACCCTTGCTTTGTTCATATTATCACAACAACAGCTAGGACAGATGGCCCGCGTCAGGCGCACTCGGCGCAAGCAGGTTACCGCCGTTCGAGGACTACCCGCTGATGTCCTTGCTGCCATTGCTGAGGTAGCATAGATAGGCAGCTTTTGTTCATCAGTCTATTTATATGTGACATTAACGTTAATCAACGGCAAAACCTTTAAACATATCATTTGGCTTGTAATAACTTTTATTCGTAAACTCTGATATTATGGACTTATTTCAATTTCATCTCTGGGACTATAACTGTTGTGTGTGTGAGTGGATATTATTGTGGGGTCACAGCATGTGATTTATTTATTGGGGACTCAAGTCAAGTATTATGAATGGATGTAAGACCGTAACCACCAGATCCTTGACCCCGGATCTGGGGGTGTTACAGAAGTGGTATCAGAGCATACGTTATAAACCCTAGAGATGAGGCGATGTTAAAACAATAAATTCATTAAGATAATAAGAACACTTGCCAAGTTCATAGTCGGACTACTTAATGTAGTGATGACATATAAAACCCTTATGGGAACTTTTAAGTATCGTGATAGTAACTTAGCTCGATATCGTATTAACGAGTAAGGCGACAGACCTTGAGGCATACGAGCAGCAGCGCGATGATGCTTTATTATATGCTGAAGATCAGCGGGTAAATTCAATAGAGTACCCTACTGGAGACCCGGAAGAGGTTCCAGCAGATAAGGAAAATCTTGTTAGGATAAGGAGCTTACCCTCGAGGAATGAGGGCTGTAGCCAGAAAGACTGAGATGATTAAGGTATAGTGCTCAGAAAAGTGGGCATAAAGAACTAAGCTATTAGCAAGAGAACTGAAGATTCATGTTGGATTCGTGGCTGGACTACTGGAGGTAGTACCAGCAAGTAAGACGGATTGGAAGAATTACTTGAGATCTTATACGGGAGTAGATGAGAATCATAAGAGACTTTCATATTAACGAAAAGAGTGCTAGAAGGATGTATGATTATCAAAGGCATCGATATAAGGCGAGGAGCAGAGTCCCTAGGGATAGTTGAGAAGAGGCAGTAAGTGCCATATCATTTGATAAATGAATAAGTATAAATATTGTCAGTAATAATTCACCATGAGAAGGCAGATGTCATAGGTTGTAATTTATGGAACCAAATTGAGGTTGATGAAGTTGTTTTATTCAGGAAAATGTCCATTTTAGGAATGAATCAGTTAGAAAGTGAAAACATTGGGAAGTGACAGCATGATTGGATAAAGTTATATAAGGAAGTAGTAAGCAAGACAATGATCTCAGAACCTACCGGAAGATAAGACCAGTGAGTCAAGATGAAATTGGTAATGACCTAGAGTTGGCATTGTTTAATGGAAAAGGGAGACTTTGTGCTTCCAACGACGCTTCGCATAAAAGATTAGGATGTGTGCTTGCGCAGCACGACAAAGTACTTGCGGATGCATTCGGACAGCATGGTTCACCAGGTTCGGATGGCCTTAGTAGTGCCAATTTTTGTGGAACAACCAACTCCGACGGTAATGTTCCTTCTGAGACTGGTAGTCAGGTAGACTGACATTTGGTAATATTGAATATCAGGATGTATAGGTATCAGGACGTTGTGATAAGTTTCAGTTTAAAACTGTTGATTCCCTTCTAAGGGATGTATATAATTGGTTCCTCTCGAGGGGTTAAACTTCCAACCCGATGACGATTACTTCGTTAATTATGACTGCTTACGGTTTTACCTACTAGGAGGTTCATAGAACTATTCTTCAGTTTTCGAAACCAGTCTCCTTAGTGTTACCAGTCGATGGATAGATTGACCATAATTTCCCTAATTCTGGGAAGAACTTCAACGAATTTTGGCAAACCTTGTCTTTCTGATTATCAAAGAACATCATGGAAGAAAGTAGAAACTGGGGCAAACCCCGTGAATTGGTAAGGTAGCCGCTACATGGGTTGGTGGACAGACCCCGGTTATCGCGATTGATTGTAGAAATACAATGATGAAGTGAGATTGGACGAAAACAGGAAATGTAAGTAATAAACCAGCCGAACTGAGAAACTCCGGGATTGACTTAAGTGAAAAGGCTGTTATGCCAGGAATGGTAAGTTTGCGTGGCACGTGGGAGTGATAAGAATAGTTGAAAAGATAAAAATAGAGGAAAGGTGACCAGAGACGGTGCCGAATAGTCGATTAAGACTTATATGAAGTAAAGTTTTAGAAAGGTAGAAAGGTATCAAAGAAGGCACTATGCCGGAAATTGCTAGAAAAGTAATGCTATTAGCCAACCCCTAAAATCATATATATTGAGGCCAAGTCACAAAGGATTATCAAGTGACTAGACCAGCAATGAAAGGACAAAGCAGGGTTGCTTCTAAGAAAGCACCGACTGCAAGGCCTTCTGATATAAAGGAAACATTAATGAGATCGTAGGAATCTTCTGCTGAACCCTTTGCAACCCATGTTTGGATTGGGAATTTACTAGACTTTTTGGAATGGGGTCACCCGTACTAAAGTGATTCATGTGTATATGATTGCCCAAGATTACGAGTAAAAAATGGAAGTATAATGACTTGAGATGTATGATGTTAGGGTATTATAAATACCATGAATATATTATGACGGACGAAAGTAAACAATGAAGGTATATGAAGAAAGTATAGAAATGGTCAGAAATTGAACAGTATGCTGTAGGAATTTTGTCTGAGGCAAGTACCTTTGTGAAGAACA
This sequence comes from Saposhnikovia divaricata, assembly GCA_036435485.1. Taxonomy (NCBI): domain Eukaryota; kingdom Viridiplantae; phylum Streptophyta; class Magnoliopsida; order Apiales; family Apiaceae; genus Saposhnikovia; species Saposhnikovia divaricata. The sequence goes on along the minus strand of CM071595.1, from coordinate 56,886,282 downwards.
ATAAGCACTAAGAAATTCACGTTGAACTCGACCAATATCTTTCAGAACATCCTTGCTACCATTAACAAGTTCTGTAAGAGAGTAGAAAGACATACGTTGTCTTTTGGAAGGTCAAATAGGTTGACCACTATCTGAAAGAAGAAATTAGCAGTAAGCTACCGATCGATTATCAAATAAGAATGATTGAAAAGAGACCCTTATTAAGGATACATGATTTGATTGCCAATTATAGGATGCAGGAATTCCTTGGCAGTTGAATTAAGGATAAGATATCCATAAAGTAAGGCAAACCCTGGGGAATGCACAAGGGATGGCACTAACCCTAATAAAGACATGGTAAATTCAGATGATATGAGTTGGATTTGCTAAGGCAACAATGACCTGTAAAGATTATTAAAAAGAGTTCTGGAAAGAACAGAGATAGAATTATTAGAGTATTGATCAATGACGTTTTGATATACCCTGTACGTAGAAAATACAGGAGGAATGATGAGGACGACCTAAGAAACCTTACAAAGAAAAGTTAATATTCTGAGTTTCCAACTAGAAGTTTGGAAGAGAATGTAAGACACAATAACAATATACCAGATGATGCATGTACGAAACCCTGAGGGAGTATGGATTGAACCTATAAAGGTTGAGATTATCCTAAGATAAGGAAAGAACTAAGAAAAGAAGTATCCTAAGTAGGAGTGGGAATAAACGTGATAAAGTTCCCACGGGTAGATGGAAGCAAGCAGAGCTTAAGGGAGAATGCTTTCACCCAACAGTGATGAGAATGAGGTAGAAAAATTTTAGTTGGAATGTATCCAGAAAACATGGATTACAAGGAATTATTATTATCAGGAAAGGCCAATGAGGTGGCCGACAGTCTAAGTATAAAGGAATAATTACAAATGTTCATACCGAAGAAACAAAATGATATTTGGAAAGACCTTGAAGGTCATATCGGAGTGGAGGAATTTACATTCCTTTTGATGATTGTGCAAGAATCGAAGGTAATAATAGTTTAAGTAAAGATTCGATTCCTAATGGAGTCTTAAGCATATTACGTACCTTAGAAGGTCCCGTTTTGAGGCAAACCAGGACCATGATACAAAATTGACGAAGTAAACCGTTAAGTTTCCAGTCTTTTATGGAAGCTGCATGAGTGATAGTTTCATCAACCGGACCTAGCTGCGATGCTTGAAACTCTTCTGCAATTTTATCTACTTCATGTAATATCTACATTGAGTTCAGGAAGTGTTCCTTAGGGATAAGGAATAGTGATTACTTTGTCTCCCTAAAGGATTTGTAACCCGTAAGGTTAGCTATTAACGCATTACGTAAACAACAATCGATGATGATTCTTCTAAGAAAGTAGATGACAACGTAAAGATAAAGAAAGTGCTGCTATTAATGAGCTAAGTGGCATGTTGATGAATGACAAGCAAGTTTGTGTTAGTGTACTTCTGCGCAAAAAAGATAGAGAATATGAGGTAGATGATTCATGATGCTAAATGTATTCCCGTGGAAAGAATTAATGAGGCTTAGAGAGAAGGGCAGTTGAGCCCGAGACTTAGTAGGCCACCTGAGAGTTTAAAAGTGTTCGGAAGGTGGCATTCGAGCCAGTTTTACCCCCAAAGCTTATAGCATGATAGTAGCGTGTTTCATGTGGCAAAGCTACACCAGTAAAATGCAGATGCTCAACAGATGATAGGAGTGTGAGCAGGTAGGTGTACGACCTGGTCTGACTTACGAAAGACAACCTGTGAAAAACCGCGGGTAGAAAAGAATAAGTGATGAGAAACAAGTTGACAGAAGTAGATTATATTGGATCTAAGCAAAAGAAATCGGCCAGATTCATTTCGGAGGTTTTAAATTTGAAATAATGTGATGATTATAGAGTAAATGTGAAGGGATACCAATAAGGAGGTGCCAAGTGCAAAAGATGTCTCAATAAAGAGATGAAGGTGGAAGTAAATAACAGAAGTAAATAAGAATCAGATAATAAGAAGGATGTGATTGAAAAAAAAAAGACGGGGAAAGCAACTACGAAATAGGAAGCAAGGAATGTTAGGAATGGATTAATAAATGGGTTTTCCGATGAATTCTCGGGATGACAACCTGATAGTGTTAATATTATAGATATGAAAAAGCTAGTAGCGTGACATGGAATGTCAGTAACAATGGTGTCAAGCGAGAAACTAAGATTTAACCTGAAAGGTTCAAAGATTTTCCAAAAGTAAGTGTTGCTAAGGTGGAACCAGGGTACAGGTCCAGAGAGTAGTGGACAAAGCAACAAGATATGTTGACACGTGAGGTTACGATCAAATAGTATTGGATATAATTATGATTAATTTCTTCTTTGATGAACCTCTATAGTTCAGAGGTAAATTCTGAGTATGATATTTTACAGTCATGAAAACCTTCTATAATCCTTTAGAACTCTTTTCTTTTCTTCTCTCTTATTCATCTTCCTTATGAATTGAGAAGAACAACCCTTTAAGGAGGGGAGGTACTGCTACGTGACTATCTGTCTATGTGATAGAAGTCTAAGTGGAATACCAAAACTTGTTTAATTGCTTGTCAAGTACTAAAGGTTGGCCCCCTTCTGTACTAGCTATGCAATATGACAAATGTTCAATTGATCATAGTGATCTCTCAATAAATCTTTCCACTTCTCTATATTGATCGAGATTGCAAAGATTAAAGCGACAGGAAATGCACAGTGCGAGTGAGGTTACCTCCAAATTCACAGTGGGATAGTGATACCAATGTTACTGCAGATACCAATAAGGAAAATAGTATATGACTGGGTAAGAGCATAACCTGAATAGTGTGTTGTACGAAAAGTAGCAGAGATTAATGAAAAAGGATAAAAGGATGTATTGTAGCACTAGTAAGATGTGCTGAACAAGGATTGGGATTGATTAAGGATTGACTGGGAAACTGGAAAGTGAAATAACCAACAAGTACTCAATTGTCTTCTACCTGATTCCGGGACGGAATCCTTTTAAGAAGGGGAGACTGTAAGAACCCAAATTTTGGGTAGAATTAAAACTTTTATTTATTTAATGATGTAAGAATGAATAGTGGCTACGGCTACAATGTAATAGTTGATGTTTTAAAAGAATGAATGGAATTCGACTTTATTATTTCTATGTCTTGAAGAATGCTAAAGGGTGACAACATAGGTAAGGATAATCTATCTCCTAAGGGAATAAGATATGGCAATTCCAAGCAGGAGAATATTCTCATGTCATCCAGATAGATATCGATTAATCCAGTGGTTCCGTAAAAAGGTTAAGGAACGATCGAAAGAGAATACGGACAATTGTACAACCCTAGATGAATAAGTAAAGAATAAGGATGAATAGTGATTTTGGTGTAATTGAGAATATTATTAGACGACGATATATAGAAGTACCCGGAACGAAATTCTGAGTTCGTATTATTGATCTGGAGGGAAAAAGAGTGTATGTAAAAGCTGTCGGATTCTGAAAAACCGCACTTTTATTTTCTCCGAGAGTTCCCTGGACACTGATAGCCCTAAGTATTTAACGAATGGATTTAAGGAATATAAATTGGAAAGTTAGAAAGAAAGATGGAGAATGATAGTATTAATATTAGAAAGATTCCCGGTAAACCCTAATTAGAAATCCGTGAAATATTCCTACGAACGATCAATCGAAACGGGCAATAACCGGACACAGAAACAAGCAGAGGAAGCAAGAGTCTTGTGCAAGCTACTAGAATAAATATCTAGTAACTACTTATTTACATAAGTAACTAGCATGTTTGGAGATTAAATAGCACTTAGCAAAATCAAACCACTAGTTACATGAGAACCATCAAAATCTCAACACTTGTCCATCCATTTTCATCATCCTATACATCATCACTTTATTAAAGTGGATTTTAGATGAGATATTATCTAAACCTCATCCACTTGATGCATTATTATCACATTAACCAAGCAAAGAACACAAAAATATCAAACCTCTCTCTCCATTACATCCATTCGACCTATGCTCTAAATTCAAAACCAAAATCCAACTTCCAACCATCATTTGATCTTGTAATTTTTAAGGTGAGTCCTATAATTCAAGAAACTAATCTCCTAGAAATTTCAAGCCCAAATTCCTTTGTTTCCATTTTCAAAAAAATCACTAAAGATGATGATGAATAGTGTTCTTCATGTATTAACCTTGTTTTCTTTGAATCTTTTGATTGTTCTAGCAAGCTTAAGCACTCCTAAGGACCATACAAGGCTTTTTGAGGCTAGTACACATTCTAAAGAAGGTATAAAGCCCTTGAACCCCTAGATCTACTTTGAGTTTTTATGCATGTTCTTGAGTTATATAAGTTAGTTATGTTGTTAGTAAGATATAAGAAAGATTATAAGCATGATTATGATTGGGTTTTGGTTAAATGTTAAAAATAGTTAGATGAACGGAAAGGCATTGCTTGGCCTCAGTTCATAGTTATAAATCATGTATATGTTGTTTGGAGTGGATACTATGTTTATGGGAAGATTTGGTATTGGTAAATATTCGATTTATAGCCGTCGTAATGCCGAAATTTCGTTAACCTTAAGAAAAACGACTTGGACAGTAGATGTAACTCACTGCCTAGCTTTGAAATCTACCATGATAAGATAGATAATGTTCCAAGCTTCGTTTTGATATAAAGAACGTGTGAAACAGACTTACGGTTTAGGAGTTATGACCGGTATACTAAAAGTAGTTCGAATCCGTAAACGAAAGTTCGTAACTTAAATTGAACCCCGATAGAATATGTAAAGTCATGACGAATCTTGGTAAATAAATACTAGAGGTAAAAAGGAAGGTGTGAAAGAAAACCGTATGTCAAAAGGATCGTTTTTCGATTTATTAAAAATATTCGAATCGAGATTAAACGCGAACGAACCCCTAAAAGACGACTCGTTTATAACTTCGTTAAAACACTTAGAAAACGAGCGATAAAACTCGGAGTATAATATTGGTTCGTAACGATCGACTTTCGGACTTATATGACTTAAGTATATGCCATGTATAAGTACAGTGACATGTCGTATTAACGAACAAATGTCGGGTCGGATCGATGATAAAAGAAATACACTAAAAGGAGTATAACGAGATAACTCGAGAACGTGTTTCGATTTAAGTATAACTTAACCTTTAAAGTTTTAAGTGATTAATCCCGAATGTCTTGGCTATTTATAGATCACCAAGCTGACCCGGGACCCGCTACCACTACCCCTTGTCATACTCGACTACCAGGCAAGTTTCAATTCCCTTCTTTTAGGCTGTTGTTGTGATTGAATATATATGTATGTTTTCTGTTATAATATGCCATAGCATGCATGCCTACTTTCAAGTTATATCATTATGCTTGTTCCCTGATTGTTATTGGCTTATAAATTAGATAGCTATCGTATCAATTATAAGCCAATCATTGTAAGACCCTCAGAGAAGGGTGTATACATCTTATTCATCAAACATAGACCGGGAGTCAATATTTCTTGACATATCGAGATTACCTCGAAAGAAAATATCTAAGTAAATATTTTCCATTATTCGGGCGACGAATACTATTTGAATATTCGTTCGAGATTATTTATTTAACGATCCCTACTTCAAATAATTATTTGAACGTAACTATTCGACGAATAATATTTTTTAATATTCATTCAGAGTCGAATTATTTATTGATTATTATTTCGAATATTCTTCTAAAGGTTGGACTACTAAATGAATATTATTTGGATATTCATTTAGAATATTATTCATTAAATGAATATTACTTTTGAATATTCATTTAAGATAGTAATTACCTGATGAATATTATTTTAATGTTCATCTGAAGCTTGATTTATTTATCGAGTCTTATCTCGAATATTCCTTTAAAGCTTGGATTACTAAATGAATATTACTTGATATTCATTTAGAATATTATTCATTAAATGAATATTACTTTTTCAATAAACATTTAAATTCCTAATTAATTACGAATATTATTTTAAATATTTTAAATATTCCTTTCAGGTCTTATTAATTAATGAATATTATTTCGAATATTCATTTGAATATTTAATTATGCAATAAATATTCTCTCGATATTTCTTCAAGGATTATTTGAGAAATACTCTGATTAAAGATATTCTTTCATATTCCTAAATATTCTGTAAAATATTTTAATTCAATAAATATTCTCTGAATATTTATTCCATACCTAGAATAACCTCGATAAGGTTTATCTTCTTCGATTATTACGGAAAATATTTCGGAGTCATATTATTATTAATCATATATCAAGAAAGGTTCTCAGACATCATTCTTCTTTGAGTCTATCTCCCTAATAATAAGGGAACCTTACTTGGAAAATGTTAATTATCTTGTCGACTTCCCGGTCATAAAGTATTCTCTTCACTCGCAACTCGGGTGCTATTGACTTATTAAGTCGTTGTTTACCTTCTCATCTTTCGAGGGGTAAGATTGTTGGAACAAGTTGATATTCGTTACCAAGCAATAGCTTGGAAGTGATTGGTGAATTTTCCTTTCCAACTAGATACGACTACTTTGTAGAGTCTTATCAACAAGTATTATACTTGGGGAAAGGGGACGAACGTTACATTCAGAATCATGAATTCTATTTGAACTAGGAGTCGTGTAAGAGGCCGAGTAGCGCCGGTCCATCCACTTTGGCCCAACCGTTGGCCGGGGAGAGCTAGTAAGGCGGTAGACAAGTAAAGCCGTCAGTTCTTCCTTCTACCGGTAGTAAATCTAATTTGAGCTGTACGATCTCGACTGATCATCAAGATCGGAACAGCGGGCGCGGTGAATACTCCATCATTGGTTCATCATCCAAACTTATTTATTTCCTGCAACATGATTACTGTTGGCAGAGCTGGAAAAGTATTCATAACTGGAATTGCAATCTTTTCATGCAAGTTCCTCTTTTAATGACAATGAGAATATCTCGCTTACTTTTGATGTAGCAGATATTTCTATAAACAAATACTTTGAGTTACCTGGTAACTTCATCCTTTATATTATACTGGCAATAACTTCATTAATGCATGGCATATGATTTCAAAGGATATTTCGAACTGTTGTATATATGTATCACTGTTCAGTTATATTATTGTTGGTGGGCTTTCGCTCACCCTTGCTTTGTTCATATTATCACAACAACAGCTAGGACAGATGGCCCGCGTCAGGCGCACTCGGCGCAAGCAGGTTATCGCCGTTCGAGGACTACCCGCTGATGTCCTTGCTGCCATTGCTGAGGTAGCATAGATAGGCAGCTTTTGTTCATCAGTCTATTTATATGTGACATTAACGTTAATCAACGGCAAAACCTTTAAACATATCATTTGGCTTGTAATAACTTTTATTCGTAAACTCTGATATTATGGACTTATTTCAATTTCATCTCTGGGACTATAACTGTTGTGTGTGTGAGTGGATATTATTGTGGGGTCACAGCATGTGATTTATTTATTGGGGACTCAAGTCAAGTATTATGAATGGATGTAAGACCGTAACCACCAGATCCTTGACCCCGGATCTGGGGGTGTTACAGAAGTGGTATCAGAGCATACGTTATAAACCCTAGAGATGAGGCGACGTTAAAACAATAAATTCATTAAGATAATAAGAACACTTGCCAAGTTCATAGTCGGACTACTTAATGTAGTGATGACATATAAAACCCTTATGGGAACTCTTAAGTATCGTGATAGTAACTTAGCTCGATATCGTATTGACGAGTAAGGCGACAGACCTTGAGGCATACGAGCAGCAGCGCGATGATGCTTTATTATATGCTGAAGATCAGCGGGTAAATTCAATAGAGTACCCTACTGGAGACCCGGAAGAGGTTCCAGCAGATAAGGAAAATCTTGTTAGGATAAGGAGCTTACCCTCGAGGAATGAGGGCTGTAGCCAGAAAGACTGAGATGATTAAGGTATAGTGCTCAGAAAAGTGGGCATAAAGAACTAAGCTATTAGCAAGAGAACTGAAGATTCATGTTGGATTCGTGGCTGGACTACTGGAGGTAGTACCAGCAAGTAAGACGGATTGGAAGAATTACTTGAGATCTTATACGGGAGTAGATGAGAATCATAAGAGACTTTCATATTAACGAAAAGAGTGCTAGAAGGATGTATGATTATCAAAGGCATCGATATAAGGCGAGGAGCAGAGTCCCTAGGGATAGTTGAGAAGAGGCAGTAAGTGCCATATCATTTGATAAATGAATAAGTATAAATATTGTCAGTAATAATTCACCATGAGAAGGCAGATGTCATAGGTTGTAATTTATGGAACCAAATTGAGGTTGATGAAGTTGTTTTATTCAGGAAAATGTCCATTTTAGGAATGAATCAGTTAGAAAGTGAAAACATTGGGAAGTGACAGCATGATTGGATAAAGTTATATAAGGAAGTAGTAAGCAAGACAATGATCTCAGAACCTACCGGAAGATAAGACCAGTGAGTCAAGATGAAATTGGTAATGACCTAGAGTTGGCATTGTTTAATGGAAAAGGGAGACTTTGTGCTTCCAACGACGCTTCGCATAAAAGATTAGGATGTGTGCTTGCGCAGCACGACAAAGTACTTGCGGATGCATTCGGACAGCATGGTTCACCAGGTTCGGATGGCCTTAGTAGTGCCAATTTTTGTGGAACAACCAACTCCGACGGTAATGTTCCTTCTGAGACTGGTAGTCAGGTAGACTGACATTTGGTAATATTGAATATCAGGATGTATAGGTATCAGGACGTTGTGATAAGTTTCAGTTTAAAACTGTTGATTCCCTTCTAAGGGATGTATATAATTGGTTCCTCTCGAGGGGTTAAACTTCCAACCCGATGACGATTACTTCGTTAATTATGACTACTTACGGTTTTACCTACTAGGAGGTTCATAGAACTATTCTTCAGTTTTCGAAACCAGTCTCCTTAGTGTTACCAGTCGATGGATAGATTGACCAAAATTTCCCTAATTCTGGGAAGAACTTCAACGAATTTTGGCAAACCTTGTCTTTCTGATTATCAAAGAACATCATGGAAGAAAGTAGAAACTGGGGCAAACCCCGTGAATTGGTAAGGTAGCCGCTACATGGGTTGGTGGACAGACCCCGGTTATCGCGATTGATTGTAGAAATACAATGATGAAGTGAGATTGGACGAAAACAGGAAATGTAAGTAATAAACCAGCCGAACTGAGAAACTCCGGGATTGACTTAAGTGAAAAGGCTGTTATGCCAGGAATGGTAAGTTTGCGTGGCACGTGGGAGTGATAAGAATAGTTGAAAAGATAAAAATAGAGGAAAGGTGACCAGAGACGGTGCCGAATAGTCGATTAAGACTTATATGAAGTAAAGTTTTAGAAAGGTAGAAAGGTATCAAAGAAGGCACTATGCCGGAAATTGCTAGAAAAGTAATGCTATTAGCCAACCCCTAAAATCATATATATTGAGGCCAAGTCACAAAGGATTATCAAGTGACTAGACCAGCAATGAAAGGACAAAGCAGGGTTGCTTCTAAGAAAGCACCGACTGCAAGGCCTTCTGATATAAAGGAAACATTAATGAGATCGTAGGAATCTTCTGCTGAACCCTTTGCAACCCATGTTTGGATTGGGAATTTACTAGACTTTTTGGAATGGGGTCACCCGTACTAAAGTGATTCATGTGTATATGATTGCCCAAGATTACGAGTAAAAAATGGAAGTATAATGACTTGAGATGTATGATGTTAGGGTATTATAAATACCATGAATATATTATGACGGACGAAAGTAAACAATGAAGGTATATGAAGAAAGTATAGAAATGGTCAGAAATTGAACAGTATGCTGTAGGAATTTTGTCTGAGGCAAGTACCTTTGTGAAGAACAATAAGCACTAAGAAATTCACGTTGAACTCGACCACTATCTTTCAGAACATCCTTGCTACCATTAACAAGTTCTGTAAGAGAGTAGAAAGACATACGTTGTCTTTTGGAAGGTCAAATAGGTTGACCACTATCTGAAAGAAGAAATTAGCAGTAAGCTACCGATCGATTATCAAATAAGAATGATTGAAAAGAGACCCTTATTAAGGATACATGATTTGATTGCCAATTATAGGATGCAGGAATTCCTTGGCAGTTGAATTAAGGATAAGATATCCATAAAGTAAGGCAAACCCTGGGGAATGCACAAGGGATGGCACTAACCCTAATAAAGACATGGTAAATTCAGATGATATGAGTTGGATTTGCTAAGGCAACAATGACCTGTAAAGATTATTAAAAAGAGTTCTGGAAAGAACAGAGATAGAATTATTAGAGTATTGATCAATGACGTTTTGATATACCCTGTACGTAGAAAATACAGGAGGAATGATGAGGACGACCTAAGAAACCTTACAAAGAAAAGTTAATATTCTGAGTTTCCAACTAGAAGTTTGGAAGAGAATGTAAGACACAATAACAATATACCAGATGATGCATGTACGAAACCCTGAGGGAGTATGGATTGAACCTATAAAGGTTGAGATTATCCTAAGATAAGGAAAGAACTAAGAAAAGAAGTATCCTAAGTAGGAGTGGGAATAAACGTGATAAAGTTCCCACGGGTAGATGGAAGCAAGCAGAGCTTAAGGGAGAATGCTTTCACCCAACAGTGATGGGAATGAGGTAGAAAAATTTTAGTTGGAATGTATCCAGAAAACATGGATTACAAGGAATTATTATTATCAGGAAAGGCCAATGAGGTGGCCGACAGTCTAAGTATAAAGGAATAATTACAAATGTTCATACCGAAGAAACAAAATGATATTTGGAAAGACCTTGAAGGTCATATCGGAGTGGAGGAATTTACATTCCTTTTGATGATTGTGCAAGAATCGAAGGTAATAATAGTTTAAGTAAAGATTCGATTCCTAATGGAGTCTTAAGCATATTACGTACCTTAGAAGGTCCCGTTTTGAGGCAAACCAGGACCATGATACAAAATTGACGAAGTAAACCGTTAAGTTTCCAGTCTTTTATGGAAGCTGCATGAGTGATAGTTTCATCAACCGGACCTAGCTGCGATGCTTGAAACTCTTCTGCAATTTTATCTACTTCATGTAATATCTACATTGAGTTCAGGAAGTGTTCCTTAGGGATAAGGAATAGTGATTACTTTGTCTCCCTAAAGGATTTGTAACCCGTAAGGTTAGCTATTAACGCATTACGTAAACAACAATCGATGATGATTCTTCTAAGAAAGTAGATGACAACGTAAAGATAAAGAAAGTGCTGCTATTAATGAGCTAAGTGGCATGTTGATGAATGACAAGCAAGTTTGTGTTAGTGTACTTCTGCGCAAAAAAGATAGAGAATATGAGGTAGATGATTCATGATGCTAAATGTATTCCCGTGGAAAGAATTAATGAGGCTTAGAGAGAAGGGCAGTTGAGCCCGAGACTTAGTAGGCCACCTGAGAGTTTAAAAGTGTTCGGAAGGTGGCATTCGAGCCAGTTTTACCCCCAAAGCTTATAGCATGATAGTAGCGTGTTTCATGTGGCAAAGCTACACCAGTAAAATGCAGATGCTCAACAGATGATAGGAGTGTGAGCAGGTAGGTGTACGACCTGGTCTGACTTACGAAAGACAACCTGTGAAAAACCGCGGGTAGAAAAGAATAAGTGATGAGAAACAAGTTGACAGAAGTAGATTATATTGGATCTAAGCAAAAGAAATCGGCCAGATTCATTTCGGAGGTTTTAAATTTGAAATAATGTGATGATTATAGAGTAAATGTGAAGGGATACCAATAAGGAGGTGCCAAGTGCAAAAGATGTCTCAATAAAGAGATGAAGGTGGAAGTAAATAACAGAAGTAAATAAGAATCAGATAATAAGAAGGATGTGATTGAAAAAAAAAAGACGGGGAAAGCAACTACGAAATAGGAAGCAAGGAATGTTAGGAATGGATTAATAAATGGGTTTTCCGATGAATTCTCGGGATGACAACCTGATAGTGTTAATATTATAGATATGAAAAAGCTAGTAGCGTGACATGGAATGTCAGTAACAATGGTGTCAAGCGAGAAACTAAGATTTAACCTGAAAGGTTCAAAGATTTTCCAAAAGTAAGTGTTGCTAAGGTGGAACCAGGGTACAGGTCCAGAGAGTAGTGGACAAAGCAACAAGATATGTTGACACGTGAGGTTACGATCAAATAGTATTGGATATAATTATGATTAATTTCTTCTTTGATGAACCTCTATAGTTCAGAGGTAAATTCTGAGTATGATATTTTACAGTCATGAAAACCTTCTATAATCCTTTAGAACTCTTTTCTTTTCTTCTCTCTTATTCATCTTCCTTATGAATTGAGAAGAACAACCCTTTAAGGAGGGGAGGTACTGCTACGTGACTATCTGTCTATGTGATAGAAGTCTAAGTGGAATACCAAAACTTGTTTAATTGCTTGTCAAGTACTAAAGGTTGGCCCCCTTCTGTACTAGCTATGCAATATGACAAATGTTCAATTGATCATAGTGATCTCTCAATAAATCTTTCCACTTCTCTATATTGATCGAGATTGCAAAGATTAAAGCGACAGGAAATGCACAGTGCGAGTGAGGTTACCTCCAAATTCACAGTGGGATAGTGATACCAATGTTACTGCAGATACCAATAAGGAAAATAGTATATGACTGGGTAAGAGCATAACCTGAATAGTGTGTTGTACGAAAAGTAGCAGAGATTAATGAAAAAGGATAAAAGGATGTATTGTAGCACTAGTAAGATGTGCTGAACAAGGATTGGGATTGATTAAGGATTGACTGGGAAACTGGAAAGTGAAATAACCAACAAGTACTCAATTGTCTTCTACCTGATTCCGGGACGGAATCCTTTTAAGGAGGGGAGACTGTAAGAACCCAAATTTTGGGTAGAATTAAAACTTTTATTTATTTAATGATGTAAGAATGAATAGTGGCTACGGCTACAATGTAATAGTTGATGTTTTAAAAGAATGAATGGAATTCGACTTTATTATTTCTATGTCTTGAAGAATGCTAAAGGGTGACAACATAGGTAAGGATAATCTATCTCCTAAGGGAATAAGATATGGCAATTCCAAGCAGGAGAATATTCTCATGTCATCCAGATAGATATCGATTAATCCAGTGGTTCCGTAAAAAGGTTAAGGAACGATCGAAAGAGAATACGGACAATTGTACAACCCTAGATGAATAAGTAAAGAATAAGGATGAATAGTGATTTTGGTGTAATTGAGAATATTATTAGACGACGATATATAGAAGTACCCGGAACGAAATTCTGAGTTCGTATTATTGATCCGGAGGGAAAAAGAGTGTATGTAAAAGCTGTCGGATTCTGAAAAACCGCACTTTTATTTTCTCCGAGAGTTCCCTGGACACTGATAGCCCTAAGTATTTAACGAATGGATTTAAGGAATATAAATTGGAAAGTTAGAAAGAAAGATGGAGAATGATAGTATTAATATTAGAAAGATTCCCGGTAAACCCTAATTAGAAATCCGTGAAATATTCCTACGAACGATCAATCGAAACGGGCAATAACCGGACACAGAAACAAGCAGAGGAAGCAAGAGTCTTGTGCAAGCTACTAGAATAAATATCTAGTAACTACTTAATTACATAAGTAACTCGCATGTTTGGAGATTAAATAGCACTTAGCAAAATCAAACCACTAGTTACATGAGAACCATCAAAATCTCAACACTTGTCCATCCATTTTCATCATCCTATACATCATCACTTTATTAAAGTGGATTTTAGATGAGATATTATCTAAACCTCATCCACTTGATGCATTATTATCACATTAACCAAGCAAAGAACACAAAAATATCAAACCTCTCTCTCCATTACATCCATTCGACCTATGCTCTAAATTCAAAACCAAAATCCAACTTCCAACCATCATTTGATCTTGTAATTTTTAAGGTGAGTCCTATAATTCAAGAAACTAATCTCCTAGAAATTTCAAGCCCAAATTCCTTTGTTTCCATTTTCAAAAAAATCACTAAAGATGATGATGAATAGTGTTCTTCATGTATTAACCTTGTTTTCTTTGAATCTTTTGATTGTTCTAGCAAGCTTAAGCACTCCTAAGGACCATACAAGGCTTTTTGAGGCTAGTACACATTCTCAAGAAGGTATAAAGCCCTTGAAACCCTAGATCTACTTTGAGTTTTTATGCATGTTCTTGAGTTATATAAGTTAGTTATGTTGTTAGTAAGATATAAGAAAGATTATAAGCATGATTATGATTGGGTTTTGGTTAAATGTTAAAAATAGTTAGATGAACGGAAAGGCATTGCTTGGCCTCAGTTCATAGTTATAAATCATGTATATGTTGTTTGGAGTGGATACTATGTTTATGGGAAGATTTGGTATTGGTAAATATTCGATTTATAGCCGTCGTAATGCCGAAATTTCGTTAACCTTAAGAAAAACGACTTGGACAGTAGATTTAACTCACTGCCTAGCTTTGAAATCTACCATGATAAGATATATAATGTTCCAAGCTTCGTTTTGATATAAAGAACGTGTGAAACAGACTTACGGTTTAGGAGTTATGACCGGTATACTAAAAGTAGTTCGAATCCGTAAACGAAAGTTCGTAACTTAAATTGAACCCCGATAGAATATGTAAAGTCATGACGAATCTTGGTAAATAAATACTAGAGGTAAAAAGGAAGGTGTGAAAGAAAACCGTATGTCAAAAGGATCGTTTTTCGATTTATTAAAAATATTCGAATCGAGATTAAACGCGAACGAACCCCTAAAAGACGACTCGTTTATAACTTCGTTAAAACACTTAGAAAACGAGCGATAAAACTCGGAGTATAATATTGGTTCGTAACGATCGACTTTCGGACTTATATGACTTAAGTATATGCCATGTATAAGTACAGTGACATGTCGTATTAACGAACAAATGTCGGGTCGGATCGATGATAAAAGAAATACACTAAAAGGAGTATAACGAGATAACTCGAGAACGTGTTTCGATTTAAGTATAACTTAACCTTTAAAGTTTTAAGTGATTAATCCCGAATGTCTTGGCTATTTATAGATCACCAAGCTGACCCGGGACCCGCTACCACTACCCCTTGTCATACTCGACTACCAGGCAAGTTTCAATTCCCTTCTTTTAGGCTGTTGTTGTGATTGAATATATATGTATGTTTTCTGTTATAATATGCCATAGCATGCATGCCTACTTTCAAGTTATATCATTATGCTTGTTCCCTGATTGTTATTGGCTTATAAATTAGATAGCTATCGTATCAATTATAAGCCAATCATTGTAAGACCCTCAGAGAAGGGTGTATACATCTTATTCATCAAACATAGACCGGGAGTCAATATTTCTTGACATATCGAGATTACCTCGAAAGAAAATATCTAAGTAAATATTTTCCATTATTCGGGCGACGAATACTATTTGAATATTCGTTCGAGATTATTTATTTAACGATCCCTACTTCAAATAATTATTTGAACGTAACTATTCGACGAATAATATTTTTTAATATTCATTCAGAGTCGAATTATTTATTGATTATTATTTCGAATATTCTTCTAAAGGTTGGACTACTAAATGAATATTATTTGGATATTCATTTAGAATATTATTCATTAAATGAATATTACTTTTGAATATTCATTTAAGATAGTAATTACCTGATGAATATTATTTTAATGTTCATCTGAAGCTTGATTTATTTATCGAGTCTTATCTCGAATATTCCTTTAAAGCTTGGATTACTAAATGAATATTACTTGATATTCATTTAGAATATTATTCATTAAATGAATATTACTTTTTCAATAAACATTTAAATTCCTAATTAATTACGAATATTATTTTAAATATTTTAAATATTCCTTTCAGGTCTTATTAATTAATGAATATTATTTCGAATATTCATTTGAATATTTAATTATGCAATAAATATTCTCTCGATATTTCTTCAAGGATTATTTGAGAAATACTCTGATTAAAGATATTCTTTCATATTCCTAAATATTCTGTAAAATATTTTAATTCAATAAATATTCTCTGAATATTTATTCCATACCTAGAATAACCTCGATAAGGTTTATCTTCTTCGATTATTACGGAAAATATTTCGGAGTCATATTACTATTAATCATATATCAAGAAAGGTTCTCAGACATCATTCTTCTTTGAGTCTATCTCCCTAATAATAAGGGAACCTTACTTGGAAAATGTTAATTATCTTGTCGACTTCCCGGTCATAAAGTATTCTCTTCACTCGCAACTCGGGTGCTATTGACTTATTAAGTCGTTGTTTACCTTCTCATCTTTCGAGGGGTAAGATTGTTGGAACAAGTTGATATTCGTTACCAAGCAATAGCTTGGAAGTGATTGGTGAATTTTCCTTTCCAACTAGATACGACTACTTTGTAGAGTCTTATCAACAAGTATTATACTTGGGGAAAGGGGACGAACGTTACATTCAGAATCATGAATTCTATTTGAACTAGGAGTCGTGTAAGAGGCCGAGTAGCGTCGGTCCATCCCCTTTGGCCCAACCGTTGGCCGGGGAGAGCTAGTAAGGCGGTAGACAAGTAAAGCCGTCAGTTCTTCCTTCTACCGGTAGTAAATCTAATTTGAGCTGTACGATCTCGACTGATCATCAAGATCGGAACAGCGGGCGCGGTGAATACTCCATCATTGGTTCATCATCCAAACTTATTTATTTCCTGCAACATGATTACTGTTGGCAGAGCTGGAAAAGTATTCATAACTGGAATTGCAATCTTTTCATGCAAGTTCCTCTTTTAATGACAATGAGAATATCTCGCTTACTTTTGATGTAGCAGATATTTCTATAAACAAATACTTTGAGTTACCTGGTAACTTCATCCTTTATATTATACTGGCAATAACTTCATTAATGCATGGCATATGATTTCAAAGGATATTTCGAACTGTTGTATATATGTATCACTGTTCAGTTATATTATTGTTGGTGGGCTTTCGCTCACCCTTGCTTTGTTCATATTATCACAACAACAGCTAGGACAGATGGCCCGCGTCAGGCGCACTCGGCGCAAGCAGGTTACCGCCGTTTGAGGACTACCCGCTGATGTCCTTGCTGCCATTGCTGAGGTAGCATAGATAGGCAGCTTTTGTTCATCAGTCTATTTATATGTGACATTAACGTTAATCAACGGCAAAACCTTTAAACATATCATTTGGCTTGTAATAACTTTTATTCGTAAACTCTGATATTATGGACTTATTTCAATTTCATCTCTGGGACTATAACTGTTGTGTGTGTGAGTGGATATTATTGTGGGGTCACAGCATGTGATTTATTTATTGGGGACTCAAGTCAAGTATTATGAATGGATGTAAGACCGTAACCACCAGATCCTTGACCCCGGATCTGGGGGTGTTACAGATACCTTTAAAAACACTAGGTCTCCAACTTCATATTCCTTGCCTTTCCGAGCTTGATCAACGTATTTCTTTTGTCGATCTTGGGTTGCTATCACCCGTCCTCTGATTAGATCCACTACATCTTTAGTCCATTGGACCACTTCAGGCCCGAGCATCTTTCGCTCTCCAACTTCATCCCAATACAAGGGAGATCGGAATTTTCTTCCATAAAGGGCCTCGTAAGGCAGCATTCCTATGCTTGAATGAAAATTGTTGTTGTAGGAAAACTCAATCAATGGCAAGTGATCATCCCAATTTCCTTTAAAGTCTATATCACAGACTCTCAACATATCTTCTAGCGTTTGGATGGTTCTTTCACTTTGCCCGTCTGTCTGGGGGTGATAGGCTGTACTCATGTTTAGCCTGGTTCCTACACATTCTTGAAAGATTCTCCAAAACCTGGAGTTAAATCTAGGATCTCGATCGGATACTATGGCGACTGGGACTCTATGTCGTGCCACTATTTCTTTTAAGTAGATATCCACTAGTCTGTTGACAGTGTATCTTTCATTGATCGGAAGAAAGTGAGCTGACTTCGTTAGTCGGTCTATAATTACTAATATGGCGTCGTGATTATCTTTGGTCCTTGGTAAACCTACTACGAAATCTATGGCTATGTGTTCCCATTTCCATTCGGGAATCTCTAAGGGGTGTAAAAGTCCATTGGGTCTCTGGTGCTCTTCTTTCACTCGTTGGCAGGTCAAGCATCTGCTTAACCACTCCGCTACATCCTTTTTCATGTTAGGCCACCAGTAATACTCTTTCAAATCCCTATACATCTTGGTACTACCGGGGTGCACTGAGTACCTTGAGTTTTGTCCCTCATATAGAATTTCATCCTTTAGCTCCTGTACATTTTAGATCCATATCCTTGATGCGTACCTCATGATCCCTTCCTTGTCTCTTTCGCACTTAATTTCCTCCCCGGTCATTATCTCTTCCGTTGAGTTCTCTTCTTCCTCCATTATCCATTCTTGACATAGCCTAATCTTTTCCAACAATGGAGGTTGGATTCGAATTTCCATCAACCTCTCTTGACCATCTCCTGGTATCCTGACCTCGATTTCCAGCTTCTCGAAGTCTCTCACCAATTCTTCTTCTGAGGTTATCATTTTAAGTTTCTCCTTCCTACTAAGGGCGTTAGCCACCACATTGGCCTTACTCGGGTGATAACGAATCTCACAGTCATAATCCTTGATTAACTCTAACCATCTTCTTTGGCGCATGTTAAGCTCTTTCTGGGTAAAGATGTACTTGAGGCTCTTATGGTCAGTGTAAATCTCGCACTTCTCTCTATACAGATAGTGCTTTCAAATCTTTAAAGCGAAAACTATGGCTGCTAATTCTAGATCATGAGTGGGATATCGAATCTCATATTCCTTCAGCTATCTTGAAGCGTACGCAATTACCTTACCGTGCTTCATAAGCATGCATCCTAATCCTTTATGCGAAGCATCACTGTAAATCACAAAATCTCCTTTTCCATCAGGTAATGCCAACACCGGGGCCGTCACCAACCTCTTCTTCAACTCTTGGAAACTCTTCTCGCATTTTTCAGTCCATTCAAATTTCTCAGTTTTGCGGGTAAGTCGGGTTAACGGAGCCGCGATCTTTTCAAAATCTTGAACAAATCTTCTATAATACCCTACCAGTCCGATAAAGCTCCTTACCTCTGTTGGAGTGGTTGGTCGTTCCCAATTTGAAACTGCCTCTATCTTGGAGGGGTCTACCAACACTCCTTCCCTATTAATCACGTGTCCTAAGAACTGCACCTCATTTTTCCAGAACTCACACTTCGAGAGTTTGGCATACAACTGCTCTTTCTAGAGTATCTCTAAGGCTATCCTCAAATGTTCAGCGTGTTCTGCCTCGGTCTTTGAGTAGATGAGAATATCATCAATGAAAACTATAACGAATTTATCTAAATACTCTTTGAACACCCTATTCATCAAATCCATAAAAGCTGCTGGGGCATTGGTCAATCCAAATGACATCACCAAGAACTCATAATGTCCATATCTGGTATGGAATGCAGTCTTTGGGATATCTTCGGGTTTAATCTTCAGTTGGTGATATCCGGTTCTCAGGTCAATCTTAGAGAAATACACAGCATCCTTTAGCTGGTCAAACAAATCATCTATTCTGGGTAACGGGTACTTATTCTTTATGGTTAGCTTGTTCAACTCTCGGTAGTCGATGCATAACCTCATACTTCCATCTTTCTTCTTAACAAACAAAACTGGTGCCCCCCAAGGTGACACACTGGGTCTTATCACACCCTTATCCAATAGTTCCTGTAACTGTTTAGCTAGCTCTTTCACTTCTACTAGGGCTAACCGGTACGGGGCCTTTGAAACTGGCACCGTCCCCGGAGCTAACTCGATAGCAAACTCAATTACTCTATCAGGCGGTAATCCGGGAAGATCTTGTGGAAACATGTCTTCGAACTCATTAACTATCGGAATGTCCTGTAACTTAGGCGCTTCCTTCTGGGTGTCGATAACATAAGCTAAGTAAGCCTCATTCCCTTTTCGTAGCAATCTTTTGGTTTGCGCCATGGTTAGAATTTTCTAGGTCTGTCGTATCCCTCTAAACACTATTTCCTTCTTTCCTGGGGTTTTCAACTTAACCTTTTTCCCTTTACAATCTATCTGAGCGTTATTGCGAGACAACCAATCCATTCCCAAAATGACATCAAACTCCCCTAGTTTAAAAGGAATCAAATCAACATAGAAAGATTGTCCTCCTATTTCTAATTTGCAATCGGGGTGAATCCGATTAACTGGAACTATCTCTTGGTTGGCTATCTCTACTTGTAAGGAATCCCTTAGTGGTTAGGTCTTAAGTTTCAATTTATGAGCAAAATCCCTCGATATAAAAGACTTGGTTGCCCCAGAAACAAATAAGACGTTTGCACTAACTGAATTAAGAGAAAAGGTACCTGCTATTAGGTCCGTGTCTCTCACGGCATCTTGCACTGTCATGTTAAAAGTTCTAGCAGTTGGTGGCCTATTGGAGGCAGCTTTACTTGCCCCTGATGCTGCTGGTTTGCTCATTGGGCAATCCTTCTTCATGTGACCTTGACGTCCGCACTGGAAACAAGTGGTGCTTTTGTTGGTACTAGGGATAACCGTGGTACAAGAAGTAGCATAGTGGCCTGCTCGTCCACACTTAAAACAGGTTACCGGTTTCTGATGACATACACCGGAATGTTTCCTTCCATAAGTTGCACATACGAGTAATGCAAGTCTAGAATGGTGGGAGTGGATCGTTCATGATTGCTTGCCGCCCTGGCTCACACTTGTGCTCACAGGTTATTTGAATCCCATACTCCTACCGGGTAGGGAAACTGTCCCTCGGTTAAACTTATTCGAGGGTTTTCCTCCTGCAGAACCTCCACCCATGCTTGCATGCTTCCTTTTTATCCCCCTTTCTCACTTTCCCTCTGCATCTGATCACTCCCTGCTTCCACAATTGATGCCTTCTGCACCAAGGTGGCATAGTCTGTAATCTCTAAAATTTCTACCCGATTCTGGATCTACTGCTTCAAACCTTGCTGAAACATACTCGCTTTCTTCTCTTCAATATCCATAAACTCTGGTACAAACCTCGATAGCTCGGTAAACTTAGCCTCGTAATCAGCCACTGACAAATTGTTTTGCTTCAGTTCTAAAAACTTGAGCTCCATTTGAGTCTTCATAAACCTTGGGAAGTACTTTTCCAGAAACAATTGTTTGAACCTTTCCCAGGTTACTATAGCATCCGTCTCCATGTTTTTCTTGGCCTCCCACCAGTAGTTGGCCTCTCCTTTCAGAAGGTAACTGGTGAAAACAATCTTTTCCGCCTCCTCAATGATTAGAATCTCAAAGGACTTTTCCATTTCCTTTATCCAGGCTCTTGCCTCGACTGGGTCAGCTAATCCTTGGAATTCTGGGGGCTTGAGTGAATTAAAGGCCCTGAAAGAGTTTACCACGGTACTGTTGTTTTCCTGGGGTGGTTGGGGGTAGCGGTTCAAATTCTGCCTAAGCAGATCCATAAACTGACCCATGAGGTCCCTATCCTGGTTCTCCCCTTCTTGCTCAACTTCAGTTTCTACCCCTTCTATTTCTTCCTCGAACTCCTCAGTGTAAAAGGGTTCATCTGCTGTCCCATACTGGGAGTCATCCTGCTCGTTATAATCCTCATCTTGCTCTTCGTCATACTCGGGGTCTTCCTTATGTTGATTTTGACTTTCTTGATCGGTAGACTCACGGGGGTTAGCCCTAGTTCCCATTCTTCGTGGAGGCATCTTACTGAAAATTTGGACAATTACACATTAGGTTTATTTACCTGCTTTAAAAATTCCTCCTTGCAAAATCGTTACATATTTGGATTTAGGATCCCACAGTTCTATATTTTATGGCAACTTACTCGAAAACAGTACGTGCAGAAAATAATCTAATAAACTTATGATCGCGTCACAACAGAACTGAAATGACTGAAAGGAAACCAATATATACATGGTACTAAAAAATACATGATCCGAGTCACATCGACAGTTTAGAAGTACAACTGTCCTAACAACATCTAGTCAAAAGTGAAATAATGGTCTATCCGTCTAGTCAGTAAAAGGGAAAGTAAATACAATGAAACTATCCCACAAAAGTCGGCACTACTATGTTCGTACATGACTAGAAGGCTAGACTACTACATCACCATCTCTGAAATCATCCACCAGTGTGGCCCAAGGCCCTAACCCTCGCCATAGCAACGCGAAAGATCTCCTCAACATCTATCCTGGATACCCTGCCATCTCCATCAATAGGTAAGGCTCGAACCCTCATCCGGGCACTCAGCTCAATACGGGTCACTACCCTATGCATAGCTCGAGCCCTAGCATGCCTCCCGCCCTAGCGTCTCATCCTGGCAGCTCTCTCAGCTGCTAGCTCCATTCTGGACTCTGCTAGCCTGGCCTCCACCACTGCTAAATCTGTAGAAACTCTACTCACAACCCAGTTATGCACACACACTAGATTTCCCTCTATCGGGATATGGGGTGGGGTAGTTGGCTCTACTGGAGGTGCAGCCTCTGTCTGTTGTGGCTCAGGGGTAGGCTTCTCAGAATCATCGTGAAAAGGGCTCAAAGGCAATGGTGGAGGGGTAGGGGCTCTCTCAGTAGGAAGTGGGGGCAAGCAAATTCCCGAACTCCCGATAGCATCATCAACTGGCTCATCAGCATGAGCCTCCGTCTTGGAATCAGCCCCCTCAGCATCATACCCAGTCTGCTCCTCAGTATCCCCCTCAATACCCTCATCAACTGTCTGTTCTATAACCGCATCCATCACCTGCTCAGTAGTCATCTCAGTGTCCTCCTCCATAACCCTAATATCAGCTATAGCCTGACTCTCCTCTGGATTCTCATCATCGGAACCCAAATCAACAACCTCAGTATCCTCAACGACCTGGACCTCCTCCGGGTCCTCATCCTCAGAATCAACCACCTCAGTGTCCTCTGCGGCCTGGACCTCCTCCGGGTCCTCATCCTCGGAATCCTCAACAACAACCTCGGTACCCTCATCTGCCTGGACCTCCTCCGGGTCCTCATCCTCAGCATCGTCATCACCCAGACGCTCATAGTACGGGTCCGTAGTTCGGAGAAAGTCCTCATCATGCTGTCGCTCAAAAGCCTCAGGGTCAGAGATGTCGCTCGCCTACACAATACGAACTCTGTTACTATCATGATACTTAAAAGTTCCCGTAAGGGTTTTAGGTGAACTTGGAAAGAGTTCTTATTATCTTAGTGAATTTATTATTAAAACGTCGCATCATCTCTGGGATATATAACTCTCGCTCTGATACCATTTCTGTAACAACCCCAGATCCGGGGTCGGGGATCCGGTCATTATGGTCTCAATTCCATCAATAATACTTGAACTTGAATCAAATTAAATAAACAGCATGCTATGACCCCGCAATAATATCACACTACACAACCAGTTATAGTCCTAGATATGAAATTGAAATAAGTCTCTAATCATAGGATTCACAAGTTATAAGTTATTACAACCCAAAATGATTACAGCATAATTTAATAGTTTCTGCCGTTGATTAACATACGTTATACATATAGATAACTCTAATAAACAAAAGTTGTCAGCCTAGACTACTGGTTGCTCCTACCTCAGCAATGGCGACTATGATATCAGCGCGCAATCCTACGACTGCTGTCACCTGCTTGCGCCGAGTGCGCCTTACGCGGGCCATCAAACCTAGCTGTTGTTGTGATATAATAGATAAAGCAAGGGTGAGCAATAGCCACCACAATAATATGTAACTGAACAACAATAATATATAACAGTTCCAAAATATCAATGAAACCATATGCCATGCATTAAAGAACATAGTGCTAATATAATGTAAAAGATGAAGTTACGAGGTAAATTCAAGGTAACTTTTAGTTTTGAACATTTTTCAAACCCTGCTATCATGAGTGATTCTTCTCTTTAATACATGTTGCAGAAAATAGACAGATTTGGATGATGAACTAATACTGGAGTATTGTTGCGCCAGACGACACCACCTTACGATGATCAGTAGTAGGTCGTGCATCTCAAGATTTGTATCTCTACATGTAGAAGGAAGAACATATGGACACCACCATACGCCGGATCTCCCTAGCCATCTTTGAGCTTAGACGGGACCGGCGCCACTCGGACCCTGTTTCAAGGATGGACTGTCCCACAGCCTCTTACACCAATTTTAATGATGGACTATCCCACAGTCTCTTACACAAATACTCCTAGTTCGAGTAAATCAATGACTCCGAAACGTAAAGTTCGTCCCCCTTTCCCCAAGTTTAATACTTGTTGATAGGACTCCATAAAGTAGTCGTATCTAGTTGGAAAGGAAAATTCACCAATATTTCCCAAGCAGTTGCTTGTTAATGGATATCGACTTGTTCCAACAATCTTACCCCTCGAATGATGAGGAGGTAACAAAAAGACTCAATTTGATGAATAGCAACCAAGTTGCAAGTGAAAAGAATAGTTTCAAAAGATTTATGACCGGGCAGTCAACCATAATAAATAACAGTTCTCAAGTAAGGTTCTCTTATATTTTGGAAGTTTTGAGCCAGCATTCAAATCTTCCTATAAGATAGATTTAAATGAAAAATAAAGTTTTGGGAACCTTTCCTTCATAAAAATAATCATAATAGGACTCATGAATATTTTACATAATATTTGAAGGTCAAAGAGAATTTTTGAATAAAATAAATCATTTTTAAAACTAGTTTAAAAGTATCAAATAAATATTAAAAAAATTATTTATTAAATCAGAAATATTTAAAGAATATTCTTAATATAAAATATTGCTCATAAATAACCCTCGAATGAATATATAAAAATATTCACTAAATAAATAAATCCTCGAATGAATATTCAAAATAATATCCATTAAATAAATCAAACCTTAAATGAATATTCAAAATAATATTCATTAAATAATAAAGCTCAAATAAATATTCAAAATAATATTCATTAAAGAAATAATGGAAAAACATTAATCTGATATTTTCCTCAGAACATAATCACAATATATACAGAAATACCGACTCCCGGTCTATATTTGAAGGATGAAAATCATATGCCCTTCACTAAGGGTCTAAGCAATATCCGGCTTATAACTAATATATCACATCTAGCTTATAAGCCAATATCAAATCATGAAACCAGTACCACAGTATAATTTGAAAGCAGGCATGCATACTATGGCATATGTATAACAGAAATCATATATATATATATATATATATGTATATATATATGGCTTAAGTCTCTGTCCATTAGCTTGAAAGCATCATCAATAGAACCCCTAAATATCTCCACTGCTCCATGTGGAAACACGGTTTTGACTGTAAACGGACCTGACCACTTTGACTTGAGCTTACCCGGAAAAAGTTTAAGGCGAGAATTATAAAGCAAAACCTGTTGGCCCGGCACAAACGACTTATGCACCAACTTCCTATCATGCCACCTCTTCACTTTCTCCTTGTACATCTTAGCATTCTCGTAAGCCTGCTCACGAAATTCCTCGAGCTCATTTAACTGAAGTAGACGTTTGTCACCCGCCGCTGAAATATCTAAGTTTAACTTCTTCAACGCCCAATAGGCCTTGTGCTCTAACTCTGCCGGCAAATGACAAGCCTTACCAAATACCAACTGATAAGGAGACATACCTAGGGGTGTCTTGTAAGCAGTTCTATACACCCAAACAGCTTCGTCTAACTTCAAAGACCAATCCTTCCTTGATGGATTTACCACTTTCTCGAGAATTCTCTTGATCACACGATTCGAAACCTCCACTTGACCATTAGTTTGAGGATGATAAGCTGTGGCAACACGATCAGTCACATTATACCTTGCCATCATAGCAGTAAATTGACGATTACAGAAGTGTGTCCCCTCATCACTGATTATAGCTCGTGGAGTTCCAAAACGCGTGAAAATCTGCTTGTGAAGAAAATTCAGCACCACCTTAGCATCATTGGTCGGTAAAGCCTTCACCTCGACCCATTTAGACACGTAATCCACTGCTAAGAGAATGTACTGATTGTTGCAAGACGAAACAAACGGACCCATGAAATCAATTCCCCACACATCAAAAATCTAAACTTCAAGAATCGTACTAAGAGGCATCTCATTCCTCCTAGAAATATTACCAACCCTTTGACATCGATCACAACTCATCACGAACCTATGAGAATCTTTAAACAGAGTTGGCCAATAGAATCCCGCTTGAAATACTTTCTGAGCTATTTTATCACCACCGTAATGGCCTCCATATGTGGTAGAATGACAATCATGCAAAATACCTTCCGTTTCACTATACGGAATGCACCTCCTCAAAATCTGATCCACACCAAGCTTAAACAAGAATGGCTCGTCCCAACGGTACCACTTCACATCATGCAGAAACTTCTTCTTTTGAGCATAAGAAAATTCCGGAGGAATAACATTACTAACCAAATAATTCACATAATCTGCAAACCATGGCTCTTCACCGTGCACTCCAAAAAGCTGCTCATCTGGAAAAGATTCATTAATGAGAGATTTGTTATGCGAATCCTTACCGTGGTCCTCTAAGCGTGAGAGATGATCCGCTACTTGATTTTCCGTGCCTTTCCTATCCTTGATTTCCACATCAAATTCTTGCAAAAGAAGCACCCAACGAATCAATCTAGGCTTTGAATCCTTCTTCGACATGAGATATCGAATAGCAGCATGATCCGTATACACAATCACCTTCGTACCAAGCAAATAAGACCTGAATTTCTCGAAACCATAGACAACTGCTAGCAACTCCTTCTACGTAGTAGTGTAGTTCAGCTGTGCATCATTGAGGGTTTTACTAGCATAGTAAACCACATGAAAAATTTTATCCTTCCTTTGACCAAGCACAGCTCCAACAGCATAGTCACTAGCATCACACATAAGTTCGAACGGTTCCTCCCAATTAGGTGCGGTAATGACTGGTGTAGTAGTCAACTTCTTCTTCAAGAGCTCAAAAGCTGCAAGGAACTCATCATCAAACTTGAAAGGAACATCCTTCTCCAAGAGATTGCACAAGGGTTTAGAAATTTTTGAGAAGTCTTTGATGAATCGCCGATAGAAACCCGCATGACCAAGAAAACTGCGAATTCCTTTAACAGAGATAGGTGGAGGAAGATTTTCGATTATCTCCACCTTCGCTTTATCCACTTCAAGTCCCTTAACATATACCTTGTGCCCAAGAATAATTCCTTCTTGCACCATAAAGTAACACTTCTCCCAATTAAGCACCAAGTTAGTCTCCACACAACGTTTCAAAACCAAGCCAAGATTATGCAAGCACTCGTCATATGAAGTACCAAAAACTGAGAAGTCATCCATAAAAACCTCCACATTTGAGCCAATCATGTCTGAGAAAATAGCCATCATGCACCTTTGAAAAGTGGCGGGAGCACCACAAAGTCCGAAAGAAACACATCGAAAAGCAAAGGTGCCAAAAGGACATGTGAACGTGGTCTTCTCTTGATCTTCCGGAGCAATGCAAATCTGATTGTAACCTGAATAACCATCAAGAAGGCAATAGTACTCGTGGCCAGCCAATCTGTCTAACATCTGATCAATGAATGGAAGAGGAAAGTGATCTTTTCTCGTGGCTTTGTTGAGCTTCCTATAGTCCATGCAAACTCTCCACCCCGTGACTGTTCGAGTAGGGATGAGCTCATTCATTTCATTAGCAACAACTGTCATGCCTCTTTTCTTTGGCACACATTGAACCGGGCTCACCCAAGAACTGTCTGAGATAGGATATATAATACCCGCATCAAGCCACTTTAGAATTTCCTTCTTCACCACCTCTTTCATAATCGGATTAAGTCTCCGCTGATGCTCAGTAGTAGGCTTAGCTCCCTCCTCTAACAGAATTTTGTGCATGCAATAAGAAGGGCTGATTCCCTTGATATCTGCTATAGTCCAACCAATTGCTGACTTGAACTCCCTCAAAATTCGTAAAAGCTTTTCTTCCGCACTAGCTGACAAGTTAGAGGCAATAATAACAGGTAATGTAGATGCATCACCAAGAAAAACATACCTCAAGTGTTCCGGAACTGGTTTGAGTTCAAGTGTAGGAGCTTCCTCAATAGATGGTTTCAGGCGCCCCTCCGAATTTTTAAGTTCTGCTAACCCAAGAGATTCAAAAGGCAAATCAAATCTCCTTTTCCAAGGAGCTGAATTTAGCTGTTGAATTTGCTCGGCTATTTCCTCATCTTCAAAATCAGAGTCACCAACTAAATCTTTTTCCAAAGAATCTGACTTAAGCAACTGCTCTATTTCCATAGTAACGGCAGAATCAGCCCAATCCACCTTCAAACATTCTTCTTCATCTGAGGGAAATTTCATTGCATTAAAGACATTAAAAGTGACATTCTGGTCTTGCACCCTCATGGTGAGTTCCCCTTTCTGCACATCAATCAAAGTCTTTCCCATAGCCAAGAATGGTCTTCCCAAGATTATGGGAATCTTCTTATCTTCCTCGAAATCCAAGATAACAAAATCAGCAGGAAATATGAATTTGTCAACTTTCACCAACACATCCTCCACTATGCCTCTAGGATATATAACTGAACGATCAGCCAACTGCAAAGATATGTTGGTAGGCTTTGGTTCCGGTAGACCAAGTTGCATATTGACTGACAAGGGCATGAGATTGATGCTGCCTCCCAAGTCACACAAGCACTTCGCAAAAGATAAATTACCAATAGTGCATGGAATAGTAAAGCTACCAGGATCCTTTAGTTTTGGAGGCAATTTCTATTGCAGCACAGCACTGCACTCTTCCGTTAGAGCAACGGTCTCTAATTCCTTGAGCTTCAACTTACGAGAAAGAATCCCCTTCATGAACTTGGCATAGCTCGACATCTGTTCAAGAGCTTCGGCAAAGGGAATGTTAATCTACAACTTCTTGAACACCTCTAAGAACTTAGAAAACTTCTTATCCAAATTCTGCTTCTGGAGTCTTCTAGGATATGGAGGAGGAGGATAGATCTGAGTGTTCTTCGTAGACTGCTCCACAGAATTTTTAATAGGTTCCTTGCTCTTCTCTACTTCACCACCTTGCTGATCATCCACCAAATCAGATTGAACAATTTCGGGCACTGCAGATTTTTCAACCTACTGATTCTGAACATCTTCATCTTCTTCAGCTACTGATTTAGGGCATGCTGTAACTTTTCCCGATCTCAAAGTCACAGCCTTCACCTGCTCTTTGTTGTCCCTCCTACCTGGATTTACTTCCGTATCACTAGGAAGAGTTCCTTGTTGCCTAATAAGTAAGGCACTTACAATCTATCCCACCTAGGTTTCCAAGACCTTTTGAGAAGCTTGCAGGTTCTTCACCATCACCCACAAATCATCCCTTTCTGATTTTTCATTAGATGATTGCCCCGCATGAGCCTGGGGCTGTTGCTGCTGAAATCCCGGAGGCTGATATGCTTGCCTTGGAGCATACTGCTACTAATAACCTTGATTGAATGGCCTTGCTTGCTGACCCTGAAACTGCTGATAGGGCTGCTGAGGTTGTTGAGCACCTTGGTTGTTGCTCCAGCTGAAGTTAGGATGATTCCTGTTGTTTGGATGATAGGTGGCTGGAACTGGTGCAGCAGGTCTCTGGAAATTACTTACAAACTGTGCTGATTCAGAAGAGATAGCACACTGATTCGTCTCATGTGCGCCCGCACATAGCTCACAAATACTAGCAACCTGTTGAACTCCATAATTAGCAAGAGAATCCACCTTCATCGTAAGAGCCTTCAACTGAGCTGCAATAGTTAAAGCTGTGTCAACTTCAAGAACACCTGCTACCTTGCCTTGAGAAAGCCTCTATGTTGGATTCTGATATTCATTAGCGGCCATTATCTCAATAAGATCATAAGCTTCCTCGTAGCTCTTCGCCCACAGAGCTCCACCTAATGCTGCATCTAGCAAAGGCCTAGACTGTGCTCCCAACCCATTGTAAAAACCATTAATAACCATCCAATCAGGCATGCCATGATGAGGACACTTTCGTAGCATCTCCTTATAACGTTCCCAAGCCTCACACAAAGACTCGCCAGATTGCTGTTGAAATTGAGTTAGCTGGTTCCTTATTGCTGCAGTTTTCGCCATAGGGAAGAATTTAGTAAGAAACTTCTGAGCAAGATCCTCCCATGTAGTAATGGAACCAGCTGGTAGAGAGTGTAACCAGCCCTTAGCCTTATCCCTTAAAGAAAAAGGAAAAATCCTCAACTTGATAGCATCATCCGACACACCATTAAATTTGAAAGTGTCGCAGATCTCGATAAAGTCCCGGATGTGCATGTTAGGATCCTCTGTCAAAGCACCCCCAAACTGAACCGAATTCTGCACCATCTGAATTGTGCTCGGCTTGATCTCAAAGTTGTTCGCTGCAATAGCTGGCCTGACAATACTAGATTGTATGTCATTGATCTTCGGCTGCGAATAGTCCTTCAAAGCCTTGACTGCTGCTGGTAAATCTGCCATCTCTATAGTAGTTTCAAGTTCATCTTCTGCCAGTTTTTGTTTACGAGCCTGCAAACGTGTTCGCATACACGTTCAAGTACCTGAAAACACCACGAAACAAACAACTAAGTAAGAAATCCGAGTCAGTGAGCGCTAACGACCACTGATGACAAGCACATAAACTAAACAAAACACCGATGATCCCCGGCAGCGGCGCCAAAAACTTGTCAGCACAAAATTACGCAAGCGCACGTAGTCACAAGTAATATAATTAAAGTTCGTTCCGCAGAGATCTGGTTAAGTTGAATCAGTAAATATGCCTATGCAACAATGTTTGGTTTTAATCCACTGCTAAGACAATTAACAAGAATGAGGTTTTAATTATCAAAATTAACTAGGATGCAAATTATTAAGCTAAGAATAATTAACTAATGAGAATTTAATATGAATTACTTATATGAGATAAAACATGGAATCCTAATTTCATTATCTACTTCACTTAGAGTGGCAGCCTTTAATCAATACATGTGATGGTTTTGATATCTGATCGGATAACACGAAACAAGTAAAAGCTACCTCTCGGTATACTAATACCAAACTACGCATGCATTTTACAAAAGAGATAGAAGATGGGTAGACACCAAATATGTTTAGACCTTATATCTCTATAGAATTTGAAAACATAAAGGTTTAAGCACAAGTTATCCACATAGATCACATAGGGTAGCATAATATCTCTATTTACGCCACAAATCATGATGTTAAAACATCAACCTATCCTATGCTAGCATGGCAAGTTCTAAATCTCATGATCCACTCTCGTTTAGCAAGAGATTAACATATTAGATGTTAGCTACGCATCTAAATTCATGAAGCACAACCATACAAGGATATCAAGAATTCACCACACATAAATTTTTAAAGCATACAAACTACTAAGCTACATAGATAAATCCATTAGGATCCCATGACAACGATTAGTTCATAGTTGAACCGTTCGTCACCATGGGATTAGATGAAAACATGATATTAAACAAGATATGAAAGAAAGAAGCAATAATATTAATAAAAACAAGAGTTGAGAGAACAAATCTATAATCCAAAGTATACAAAAGATGAAGTAGATCTAGATCTTTGCTTGTCACCGAGCTTCAATCCTTCTCCACTTTTCTCTCTTGCAGTTCTACGTTACAATAATAAAAATCTGATACAAATTACATGGTAGGATGTGTTTAAATAGACTCTAGAAGTCTTGCCCAATAAGCAATTACCTTCTATTACAATTAGAATTCGATTAAGGTACCAAAAACTGTCCAAAATACAATTAGAATTAGAAAAAGGGTAAAACTGGAATTTTTCTGCTTTGCTTCTCATAGAAAACGTGCGCGATTTTATTCAGCACGTCCCCTGCACCTGCTATCTATCCCAAGTTGTAGAAAATCTCTCAAGCTTCGCGTGAGCTGAAGATCGCTGAAAACGGACTTCTAGAACTTCAGATATGGCCAAAACAGTGTAGACTGCGCAACCTTCCCGGAAAATCCGAATTTTAATCAATTAATCCTCCAAACACGATAGAAGCATCACCCATAATCGACATTCTTGTAAGTCTGCACAACTAAGCAAAACATATCAAAACTACAAAAAACTTGAGTCCAAGACAATCAATTTAAGCCGAATTGAAGCGATCCAAGTGGATATAAAATCCACTTATCAATCAACTTTGTTCTTGAAAACGCATTTAGTACCGATGATTGAAGCATCTTTAGGTGGCTCTACAAGTTTCCAAACATCACATCTTTCAAATTGATTAAGTTCCTCTTGCATTGCCATGATCCAATTCTCATCTTTTAGAGCTTCATTGACATTCTTTGGTTCCTCTTGAGATAGGAAGGCAGCAAATGCACAAAAGTTAGCTTGACTTCTCCTTGTCTTGATGCCTTCTGATTTATCACCAATAATCAACTCTGGAGGATGGTTCTTTACTGTCCTCGTTGACTTAGGAAAATTGTGATGAGCTATGACTTCTTCTTCATTGACTCTAATTCTTTTAGATGGTGGGGAGGCTTCATCTCCATTATAGATTGGCATCTTTTTTTGCGATCTTCGACCTCTAGGATCTTCTATGGTGAGTTTTGACATCTTATCAAATGTTTCATCTACTGGAGGAGAGATTTTAGCTGGTGTATCATTAACTGAAACACGGACCAAGGAGCCTGACATGTGTGCGAGTCAACGGGAGAGTAAACCCGTAAGGTGCAAGGAAGCTGATTGGCGGGATCCCCCTGTGGGGTGCACCGCCGACCGACCTTGATCTTCTGAGAAGGGTTCGAGTGTGAGCATTCCTGTCGGGACCCGAAAGATGGTGAACTATGCCTGAGCGGGGCGAAGCCAGAGGAAACTCTGGTGGAGGCCCACAACGATACTGATGTTCAAATCGTTCGTCTGACTTGGGTATAGGGGCGAAAGACTAATCGAACCGTCTAGTAGTTGGTTCTCTCCGAAGTTTCCCTCAGGAAAGCTGGAGCCCGGGTGCGAGTTCAATCGGGTAAAGCCAACGATTAGAGGCATCGGGGGCGCAACGCCCTCGACCTATTCTCAAACTTCAAATAGGTAGGACGGCACGACTGCTTCGTTGAGCCGTGCCACGGAATCGAGAGCTCCAAGTGGGCCATTTTTGGTAAGCAGAACTGGCGATGTGGGATGAACCGGAAGCCGGGTTACGGTGCCCAACTGCGCACTAACCTAGAACCCACAAAGGGTATTGGTCGATTAAGACAGCAGGACGGTGGTCATGGAAGTCGAAATTCGCTAAGGAGTGTGTAACAACTCACCTGCCGAATCAACTAGCCCCGAGAATGGATGGCGCTTAAGCGCGCGACCTATACCCGGCCGTCGAGGCAAGTGCTAAGCCCCGATGAGTAGGAGGGCGCTGCGATCGCTGCGAAACCTTGGGTGCAAGCCCCGAGAATGGATGGTTCCACTTAAATATTTGAAAATTCTTTTAATAGCATTCAAGTGAGACTCTTTAGGTTGAGCTTGAAACCTAGCACAAACACATACACTATGCATAATATCAGGTCTAGAGGCTGTAAGATATAATAAACTACCAATCATACCTCTATACTTTCGAACATCTACATCTTTACCTCGTTCATCTGCAGCCAGCTTGCTGGCAGAACTCATAGGTGTAGATTTTGCCTTGATATTCTCATATCCAAACTTCTTTAACAAGTTCTTGATGTACTTGGACTGATGTACATATATTCCATCTTGAGTTTGCTTGATTTGGAGCCCCAAGAAGTAATTGAGCTCACCCATCATACTCATGTCAAACCCAATATCCATACACTTAGAAAACCACTTGCACATATTATCATTAGTTGATCCAAAGATAATATCATCCACATATATTTGTACAACTATAATATCATTACCAGTAAGTTTAGTAAACAATGTAGGATCGATTTTACCTCGAATGAAGCCATTCTTTATCAAAAACTTACTTAACCTTTCATACCAAGATCTAAGAGCTTGCCGTAATCCATATAATGCTTTCTTCAACTTGAAAACATAATTAGGAAATTGATCACTCTCAAATCCAGGAGGTTGTTTGACATATACTTCTTCTTTCAAGTATCCATTAAGAAATGCACTTTTTACGTCCATTTGATGTAGCTTGAATTTCTTGAAGCATGCAAATGAGAGTAACATCCTTATTGACTCTAGCCTTGCAACCGGAGCATAAGTTTCATCAAAATCGATTCCTTCTTGTTGATTATATCCTTGTGCAACAAGCCTCGCTTTGTTTCTAGTGACCGTTCCTTCTTCATCAACTTTGTTCTTGAAAACCCATTTAGTACCGATAATTGAAGCATCTTTAGGTGGCTCTACAAGTTCCCAAACATCACATCTTTCAAATTGATTAAGTTCCTCTTGCATTGCCATGATCCAATTCTCATCTTTTAGTGCTTCATTGACATTTTTTGGTTCCTCTTGAGCTAGGAAGGCAGCAAATGCACAAAAGTTAGCTTGACTGCTCCTTGTCTTAATGCCTTCTGATTTATCACCAATAATCAACTCTGGAGGATGGTTCTTTACTGTCCTTGTTGACTTAGGAAAATTGTGATGAGCTATGACTTCTTCTTCATTGACTCTAATTCTTTTAGATGGTGGGGAGGCTTCATCTCCATTATAGATTGGCATCATTTCTTGCGATCTTCGACCTCTAGGATCTTCTAAGGTGAGTTTTGACATCTTATCACATGTTTCATCTACTGGAGGAGAGATTTCGGCATTACGACTGCTATGTTTACATGTTTTCCCAAATATTTCAACCAACCAAGATCATATCAAGATCCAACCAACAACTTATAAACATCATCTATGTCTTAACAAGCCCAAAATATCTCACTTTAACCATCACTTGGATCATATCACTTAGATCCACTAAACCAACTACATAATCATGCTTATAATAACATCATAATCATAACTCATCTAAACCATCAAGAACATTCATAAACTCAAAGTAAGATCTAGGGTTCATGAGAGATATACCTTCCTTGGAGTGTGTAAAGACCTTACTAAGCCTTGATTAGCTCTTGTATAACCTTAAACTTAGATCAACCAAAGAAAACAAGAAAACTAAAGTTTAGTTCTTGAAATCACTATTCATCATCAACTTTGATGATTTTATTCACCACTCAAAACTTGGAATCTAACGCTCAAATTTATAGGTAACTATGATATGAAATGTAGTACTCACCTATTTAATCTTGGAATTGTTTGATGGTTGGAAGGTGGATTTCTCCTCTTGAATTTCTTCAAAAGCCGAATGGGGTATAATTGGAGAGATGGTGTTTGCTTGGCTTGTCCTTGCTTGGTTATATGAATTATTGTGATGTTTTGGATAATATCTAGCATAAAGCTGATAAGTGGATTTCATATCTACTTGGAACATTCTAATTCGGCTTAAATTGATTGCTTTGGCCTCAAGTTTATTGTAGTTTTGATGTATTTTTCTTAGTTGTGCAGACTTACGAGAATGTTGATTAAGGTTGATGCTTCTATCGTGTTTGGAGGATTAATTGATTTAAATTCGGATTTTCCGGGAAGGTTGCGCAGTCTACACTGTTTTGGCCATATCTGGAGTTCTAGAAGTCCGTTTTCAGTGATCTTACAGCTCACGCGAAGCTTGGGAGATTTTCTACAACCTTAGGAAGAAATCAGGTGCTGGAGACGTGCTGAATTAATTCGCGCGCGTGTTCTATGATAAGCCAAGCAGAAAAATTCCAGTTTTGCCCTTTTTCTAATCATAATTGTATTTTGGGCAGCTTTTGGCACCTAAATTGAATTCTAATTGTATTTTAGGATGTTTCCTTGCTGGGCAAGATTTCTAGAGTCTATATAAACACTTCTAGGGATACATTGTAAGGGATCCTGGACACACAATTTTTACATACTTCTTAATATTAAAAGCTAGGGTTTTATTTTCTTCTCTCCATCTTTGCGAGCTCAATTTAATTCTTGGATTTAATTGTTCTTCATTATTCAAAGATTTAAGGTATTTCTTATCTTCTCCTTATTAATTACATGTTTATTATGGCTTTCTTGATTATCATTGTTAGTTTTAATCCTAGAATGAGTGAGTAATTTAATTCTAGGGTATCAAGGGGAGCCATGTTTGCACCATGATTTGGGTTTAATTTGATTAGTAGATTGATGGGTAAAGAGTAATTCTAATTGATATGTTCTAATTCTTAATTTGTGTAATTGCGCAATATCACGAATTAATTGATTGCAATAGGAGTAATAGATCGAAAGATTTTACTACTAGAGGCTTACATACAATTAACGGAATTGAAGGTGAGTGTGAAAGCATCATTAGATATTCTAAGAGTGTTAATGCTTGAAAAAGATTAACCATTGCTTTAATTACTTAACCCCATTAAAAAGCTATACCTTTGTGATTTGTTTGGTGTAAGCATGGTGAACCTGAATTTCCCTAGATCCCTTAATTAATTGATTTAAAACCTTTGTTAAATTTGTTTTAGTAGTTAATAAAATCCTCTAATAATCGTTTGTGACTAGAAACAATTAATAATAATTGAATTGAAACTGAAACTGTCTCCTTGAGGAATCGACCCGTATTTGCTAGTATCTACTACAATTGATACCGTGCGCTTGCGGTTAGACATAATTTTACACATCAAGTTTTAGTTCGATTGTTTTAGATTGTTTCTCTTGTCTCTTTGGAACTCTTGTTCCAACTGAGACCGATCTTACTGCTTTTCCTTGTTTAGTTGTTGATGCCCAGGACCAGGTCGCAAACGAAAGAAGATCAAGCGAAAGAGGATACAACTCCTCTTAGTCCAGATTCTAAACTTTCT
Organism: Saposhnikovia divaricata; assembly: GCA_036435485.1. Classification (NCBI taxonomy): domain Eukaryota; kingdom Viridiplantae; phylum Streptophyta; class Magnoliopsida; order Apiales; family Apiaceae; genus Saposhnikovia; species Saposhnikovia divaricata. Next base: position 56,849,356 of record CM071595.1, on the reverse strand, counting down.
TGTCAACAATACATAGATCTACAAAGGAAAGAGAAGCAGCAAGAGATACCTGAACCAAAGATTGAGATGGCGGACCTTCCCAAATCTTTGAAGAACTACTCACAGCCCTCTCCGAGTGGGGTACCTACTGGCCTTGTTATGCCAGCGATTCAAGCAGTAAATTTCGAGATCAAACCTGCTTTGCTCACTATGATCCAACAGAATCAATTAGCTGGGCTTGCCTCTAAAGACCCTACAAATCATCTGCAACGGTTTCAACAGCTCTGTTCTACAATTAAACATCAGGGAGTCACTCCAGACCAGTTGAAAGTCATGTTGTTCGGTTTCTCTCTTCGTGACAAAGCGCAAAAATGGTTGAATGATATTGACCTGACCGAGTGGGATAAGATTGCTCAGGCTTTCATAACTGAGTTCTTCCCTCCTAACAGAACCGACGATTTGATCGAAAAGATGATGGGTTTTAAGCAAGATTATGGCGAATCTCTTCGGGATGCTTGGGACAGATTCAAGGACTATCAACGTGCATGCCCTCACCATGGTCTTGAGAAGTGGTTTCTGCTTAAACGCTTCTACAATGGTCTTGATCCTGAGACAAAAGGGATGGTTGATAACGCTGCAGGTGGCGTGTTTTTAGACAAAGGAGTTGATGATGCACATGCTTTTCTTTCCAATTTGGTTGCCAATCACTTCAGTAATCCGAGAGCAGCCAAGAAAGGGGGTAAACTTGAAGTGGATGCTTACTCTCTATTATCATCTCAACTAGCTGGATTAACTCAGGAGATCCACTCATTGAAGACATCTCAGCCCTCTACTCAACCTATGAGTATCAATGCATTGTCATCCATGGCTCCTATGAATAATCTTGTTTGTGAAGTCTGTGGCATCCAAGGCCACTATGGTAACGATTGCCAGAACCATGCTCAAAATTCACAACATTTTCAGATGGAGCAAGCAAATGTTTTCCAACAGAGGCAGCAGTACAATCCTTACTCCAACAGTTACAATCCTGGTTGGAAAGATCATCCGAACTTCTCATATAGGAACAATAATGCTCAGAATTTAAATGTTCCTAATCAGCAGCAGCAATATCAGCAGTCGTATCAGCCTCCTCCACAGCAACAGTATAGGCCTCATCAAGGACCTATGAATCCCCCTGGATTCCAAAGGCCTCCTCAGAATTATGCTCCTCAAGCAAATCAAGTTGCACAGGCTGATAATCAAGGTGATATGATGAAGATATTGTTACAAATGCAAACAAAGATGAACCAGATGGAGATACATAATAAGATGCTAGAAACTCAGATTGCTCAAATGGCTAGTTCTTCCTCTACAAGGCAACAAGGCTCTCTACCAGCACAACCAACTCAGCCAAAGGAAAATGTGAATGCCATTGCTCTTAGGAGTGGTCGTACATATAATGCTCCTCCAATGCCTATTGACGATGTTCCTACTGAGAAAGAAAAAGAGGATTCTGAGGAAGACAAGGTAGAGAACGTCGTTGAAGATGCAAACGAAGGTGAAATTGAGGAAAGCAAGAAAAAGGACAAAGAGAAGACTGCAGTTACTCCTCCACCATTTGTGCCAAAGCTCCCATTCCCTAGCAGGATGAACAGAACTAAGGTGGACCAGCAGTTTGGTAAATTCATGACACTTGTCAAGAATCTTGAGGTAACAGTTCCTTTCACTGATTTAATTTCTCAAGTTCCATCATATGCAAAGTTTCTTAAGGATATTCTCACTAAGAAGAGGTCTTTTGGTGAGGTGGAGACAGTAACTTTTACTGAAGAGTGTAGTGTTATTTTACAGAATAAGTCTCCACCTAAGCTTAAAGATCCTGGTAGTTTTTCAATCCCGTGTCATTTAGGTGCATTGTTCATTGATAAAGCTTTATGTGATTTAGGCGCTAGCGTCTCAGTCATGCCTCTCTCGATTTTTCAAAAACTAAATATGGGAGAATTAAAATGTACACAAATGACTTTGCAAATGGCAGACCGTTCGATAAAATATCCCCTTGGAATTTTAGAGGATGTGCCTGTTAGGGTTGGAAAATTTTATATTCCTGTAGACTTTGTAGTTCTAGATATGGAAGAGGACAGCCAAATACCTATTATTTTGGGTAGACCATTTCTTTGTACTGCAGGTGCTGTTATTGATGTTAAAAGTGGGACTCTCACATTGAGTGTTGGTGATGATAAAATTACTTTTACTCTAACCTCTGCTCTTAAATCCCCTTTGCTTGAGAATACTTGCTGCAGGATTGATGTTATAGATGGAATTGTCAGAGATGAGACGCCTCAGATTCTATTGAATGATGCATTAGAAGCAGTGCTCATGCTTGAAGCATACGAAGGAGAAGGACATGCTGAAGTCGATTCATTTATTCTTGAGTTGGATGGTGTAGCTGATCCAAATTGTGAGGTAACCAACACTGTCACTTCTTGTAGTGAACAACAGGTAAACAAGTTAGAGCTAAAGTCTTTGCCACCTAATCTGAAATATGTGTTTCTTGATGAAGAAAAGACTTGTCCTATGATTGTTAGCTCTAGTCTTGATGATAACCAGGTTTTTAAGCTTCTTACTGTTTTGCGTGCGCATAGAAAAGCTATTGGGTATAGTATTGATGATCTTACAGGGATTAGCCCAGACTTTTGCATGCATAGAATTCACTTAGATGATGACCATAAGCCTTGCATACAGGGACAACGCCGCTTGAACCCTAACATGCAAGAGGTTGTTAAAAAAGAAGTTTTGAAATTGTTAGATGCGAGCATCATTTACCCGATTTCTGATTCTAAATGGGTAAGCCCAGTTCAGGTAGTCCCTAAGAAAGGAGGAACAACGGTAATTAAGAATGATAAAGATGAATTAATTCCCACTCGAATTGTCACCGGATGGCGAATGTGCATTGATTACCGTAAGTTAAACACTGCTACTAGAAAAGACCATTACCCTCTCCCTTTCATTGATCAGATGTTAGAAAGACTTGCTAAGCATAAGTACTTTTGCTATTTAGACGGATATTCAGGGTTCTTTCAGATCCCTATACATCCTGATGACCAAGAAAAGACTACATTTACTTGCCCATATGGTACCTTTGCATATCGTAGAGTGTCTTTTGGTTTGTGCAATGCCCCTGCTACTTTTCAGCGTTGCATGACTGCCATATTTTCTGATTTCATAGAGTCTATCATGGAAGTATTTATGGATGATTTCAGTGTTTATGGGTCTGATTTTGATGTATGTCTGCATAATCTTTCTAAAGTGCTTAAACGTTGTGAAGAGGTGAATTTGGTTTTGAATTGGGAAAAGTGCCACTTCATGGTCAATGAAGGAGTGGTACTTGGTCACTTGATTTTTGAACGTGGCATCCAGGTTGACAAAGCAAAATTTGAGGTGATTGAGAAACTTCCTCCTCCTGTTAATGTCAAGGGAGTGAGGAGTTTCCTTGGTCATGGGGGTTTTTATTGTCGTTTTATAAAAGATTTTTCAAAAATTGCAAAACCCCTCACTCAATTATTGCTTAAGGATGCCACCTTTGTGTTTACTGATGCTTGTTTGGAGTCTTTTAAAAGGATTAAGGAAGCTTTGATAAGTGCACCAATCATTCAATCTCCAGATTGGAATCTTCCATTTGAAATCATGTGTGATGCAAGTGATTATGCAGTTGGAGTAGTTCTCGGTCAAAGGAAAGACAAGGTATTGCACGCTATCTACTATGCAAGTAAAACCTTGGATGAAGCTCAAGTCAATTATGCTACGACCGAGAAGGAACTTCTAGCTATGGTCTACGCTCTTGACAAATTCCGAGCCTATCTCATTGGCTCCAAAGTCATTGTTCACACTGATCATTCGGCACTTAAGTATCTGTTGGCGAAGAAAGAAGCAAAGCCAAGGCTTATTCATTGGATTCTCTTACTTCAAGAGTTTGACTTGGAAATCAAAGACAAGAAGGGTGCTGAGAATGTAGTTGCGGATCATCTCTCACGGTTGCGTTTCAAATATGATATTGCGTCAAGTACTCCTATTGACGATTCTTTTCCAGATGATCACCTGTTTTCGGTTGCTACTCAAACTCCATGGTATGCAGATTTTGCAAATTTCTGTGTTAGTGGATCTCACCCTCCAGAATTGACTTATCAGCAAAGAAAGAGGTTTTATCACGATGCTAAACAATATTTTTGGGATGACCCTTTCTTGTATCGAAAGTGTGCTGATGGAATCTTTCGTAGATGTGTTCCTGAGTTCGAAGTACATGACATTCTCAAGCATTGTCATTCTCTCGCATGTGGAGGCCACCATGGTCCTTCCAAAACCGCTGCTAAAGTACTTCAATCCGGTTTCTTTTGGTCGTCTCTATTTAAGGATGCTCGTGCTTTCTGTTTGGCGTGTGATGCATGTCAAAGGACGGGTAATATTTCTAAATGCCATGAGATGCCTCAAACCGGTATTCTTGAGGTCGAGATATTTGACGTATGGGGTGTTAATTTTATGGGACCTTTCCCAAGTTCTTGTGGGATGACATACATCTTAGTTGCTATCGATTATGTGTCCAAGTGGGTTGAAGCAGTTGGATCGGTAACCAATGATTCCAAGGTAGTTATGAAGCTTTTCAAGAATATTATCTTCCCACGTTTTGGAGTTCCTAGAACAGTGATAAGTGATGGTGGTTCTCATTTTCGCCATCGACAGTTTGAAACTTTGTTGAAGAAATATGGCGTTACTCACAAGGTTCCTCTTGCATATCACCCTCAAACAAGTGGCCAAGTGGAAGTTTCTAACCGCCAAATCAAAAGCATTTTGGAGAAAATGGTTGCAAAGTCAAGGAAAGATTGGTACTTGAAGCTAGATGATGCTTTGTGGGCTTATCGGACGGCATATAAAACACCTATAGGAACCACTCCCTATCGGTTGGTCTATGGTAAAGCATGTCATTTGCCAGTGGAATTGGAACATCGCGCTTTTTGAGCTATAAAAGAACTCAACATGGATTTGAAGGCTACGGGGCAAGCGAGACTTCTTCAACTTAATGAGCTAGATGAGCTTCGTTTTGATGCTTATGACAACTCTCGGCTTTACAAGGAGAGAACGAAGAAGATGCATGACAAGATGATTCAGAGAAGAGATTTTCAGGTTGGTGACAAGGTGTTGTTGTTCAATTCCAGACTTCGACTTTTTCCGGGGAAGCTCAAATCAAGATGGTCCGGACCTTTTACTGTCACTGAAGTCAAGTTTTATGGTGCTATCGAAATTATGGGACGAGATGGAACAAAATTTAAGGTCAACGGTCAACGCCTTAAATTATATGTGGATGGTGCATTCGTAGGGAAGATGGAAGTGATTTATCTTGACAAACCCTCCATGGAGATCTGAACCAGCTCAGTCAAGCTATTGACGTTAAAGAAGCGCTTCTTGGGAGGCAACCCAAGCCTTGTGCCAGCCTTGTATATTTTTGTTTGTTTTTTTTCTCTCAAAAAAAAAAAAAAATTACGCGCGCCACTGCGCCATGACACAGACACATCCTGAAAATCTTCCTGTCCAAGTACTAGTACTACTTGTCCGTGCATGTGTGCACAACACATAAAAAAAAAAATTGTGTTGAAACAGGAAACTTTACGCGCAGCAGCGCCATGTGCACGCCGTATCTTCCAAATTCTTTTGTCCAGGTAAGTGATTTGTGTATTTTTGTTTTTTTTATTTTATTTTTTTTTGTATTACTAAAAAAAAAAAAATCTTGCGGCTGCGCCAACATGGCGCCATATCTTGTAAACCTTTCTGTCCATGTCTTGTAACATGTGTTTAACACATGTTAAAAAAAAACAAAAAAACAAAAAAATTTGCAACACGTGCCCAGCTACCCAGGCGCCTCATGCTTATAAAAAAAAATTCTATCCAGGCCCTTGTCTTTTGTCCTTGTATGTACGTTTACTTTATAAAAAAAAAATTTCCAATCCATTTTCTAATTCTTTTCTCCACCTAAAAATCCTAATTCTAGTCCTATATTAATTTCAAATCATTCCCAATCCATCTCCTAATTATATTTCTTTCCCAAATCTACACAATTAAACCTCTATATATACACCTATTTATACACACCATCCTACCCCATTCCAATTATATTTTTCTACACAAAATTTCAAGGCTTCAAGATTCAAGTTTGGGGGATTTTTAATTGCAAGCTTCACCTCTCCGGTTCGTATTTGGGGTATATTTCTTCCTTTTATTTGGATAATACGAATTGTGTTCTTGCATTATTAGGGTTGTGTGTTCTTGATTATTTGGGGGTATTTGTGAATTCGAATTTTTTGTGGATTTTGGTGAATTTTGTGAGTTGGGTATTGATTTATATGGCACCTAAGCATCGACGAGGTAGTACTAGTACCCGTCCAACCTCGGATGAGGATGCTAATGGAGGTAATGGGGAGAAATTTATGTCGGTGGAAGCTCAAAACGAGTATGATAGATTGATGAAGAGGTCGATTGCTAGAGAATGGGGGTTTTTGCCGGTTAACCATTCGGAGTTGGTTCGTATGATTCGAGGGCATGGTTTCGAAAGGTTTTGTGAGGCACCTTCTCCAGTTCCTTTGGGTGTTGTTAGGGAGTTTTATGCTAATGCCAAGATGGAGAAGAGTGGTATTTGTATGGTTCGAGGTAAGAAAATAGACTATCGGCCGGTGGCTATCCGCCGGGTTGTGGAACAGCCTCCAAAGCCGAGGGGGGTCGTAAATTGGGTAACGAAGACTAGAGAGGATGTTGATTTGGATGTTATTGTGGCCGAGATTTGTGTACCGGGTACAGTTTGGAAATTAAGGCCGGGCACTTTTGAGCAGGTTACTTTTCCGGCCTCGGCTATGAACAAGTTCGCACGGGCGTGGAACTCGTTTATTTGTGCTAACATGTTGCCTTCATCTCATCCGGCCGATGTGACTGTGCCGAGAGCCATTATTTTGTGGGGCATTCTTCAAGGCGAGTATATTGACATGGCTTATTTAGTACATCAGAACATACTTCGGTTTTTGCAAAGTGGTGGGCAGTCCGCTATTCCGCATGCTTCTATTGTATGGGGTTTGTGTATGGAGGCTGGAGTTAGTTGGGATGCAGATGAGCCGGTGCAGATGCCAGCTAATCCGATTGTTGATGCTACGATTGATGCGATGGTGGAATGGCCTGGCGGCATTCCACATCACCATGGTTTAGGTTATCAGGTTCATGGTCCTGGTGAGGCGGGAGTGGATGTTCCTAGGGTTGCTCGAGCAGGTCCTAGCCGTCGAGGTATTGATATGTCAGGGTTGGATGCTCATTTTCGTGGATTGACTAGGAGATTGGATGCTATGAGTAGGAGGATGGATGCTATACATGCTAGTAATCGGGAGTATGCTGAGGATATGGCTACAGCTTTGACAGATGCGGGTATTCAGGCCCAGTGGCCGGTTTATGGAGCTGGTACACCTTATCCACCGCCAGATCCAGATTCACTCGAGCAGGGTGATGATTTGGACGAGTAGGTATGTTTTCTGCTATCCCTCGTATTTACTTCCATTCAATGCGGATATTGAATATTTTAAGTTTGGGGGTGGTTTGAGGGATTAGTAGTTGTTGTTGTATTATGTGTTCATGTAGGATTTCATGTTTTGCATATTAGTAGTAGTAATTCATGCATGTATGTTCGTGTTATCTACGTTTGTTTCATATAGGACATTCTGTTTTTATTTTTCGTATACCATGTGAGTTCATATTAGTTGCAATTGCATAGCATGCATATTTCATGATCCCTGAAGACGAGGTAATTCTAATTGGTAGGTAGGTGTCTAATTGAGTGTGGTAATGATGAATAGAGGGTTGACTTATAGTTTCTATGAAATTGACTTATGTGTTTCGGAAACAAGACTAATTACACAGTCTCATTGGGTGCTTTTGGGCTAGGTTGAGGTCATGCTTGTTTGGATGTTTTGAGATTTAATCACTTGATTATATTTAGAATTTTCGTTATTCCCTTGATGGCCTAGAACACTTAAGTCTAAGTTTGGGGGAAAACAGGGATTTCATGTTTAAATGTAAATAATTGTCAATAATGGCTAGATGTCAAATGGCTAGTAGCCGGCTCATATTTATATGAGTAGTCTAGGGTTGGAATTGAGAATTCTCATTCCAGATTGCATAGAAAAGGAAAAAAAACAGAAAAAAAAACAGAAAAAAAAACAGAAAAAAAAAAGAAAAAAAAAAGTTTCAAGTGTTTTTATGCAAAATTAACCAGGGTGAGCTCTTTAATACTCGAGCTATTAAGTACAAGGGGACTTTGTGCCTAGTGACCTAAGGCTTTTATAGTCTGGGATCCATTGACCTAACGCTCGCTACATGGGTATTATTGTATAAGCCTTTTGGGGTCTCATCCATTGCACGGTTAAATAAGCATTCTTGTATATTATGTCTCATAGTTGTTGTTAGTAATAAAGCATGAATTTCTGTCTAACTTGAATGATGATGGAGGTGTTCTTAGGTTATGAAGTGTTTACCGTCTATTCTGTTCCTGTAGTGTTAGTATACGGGAACTTGGTCGAGCTCTATTTGGATTTAGTTTCATTCTTTGAGATATTTGATTGCTAGTTGGTTTTGGTTAGTTTGAAGGGGATCGTTGCATTGTTCATACTAGTTGCATTCATGCATTGCATTGCATTAGGTTAAATGGATTTTGTGGGTACATTCGCTATAGGCCCTCACGAGACCTTACTCGTCCACTGGGGCTGCCTAGGGGTTTAAAGGGCTTGTTGCATATGCCAAATGCAACCGTGATCACCTACGGAAGTGGTACTAGTTAGTTAGTTGTAATTGTTTACGCTTGAGGACAAGCATCGGTTTAAGTTTGGGGGTGTGATAAGTGGATTTTATATCTACTTGGAACATTCTAATTCGGCTTAAATTGATTGCATTGCCCTCAAGTTTATTGTAGTTTTGATGTATTTTGCTTAGTTGTGCAGACTTACGAGAATGTTGATTAAGGTTGATGCTTCTATCGTGTTTGGAGGATTAATTGATTTAAATTCGGATTTTCCGGGAAGGTTGCGCAGTCTACACTATTTTGGCCATATCTGGAATTCTAGAAGTCCGTTTTCAGTGATCTTACAGCTCACGCGAAGCTTGGGAGATTTTCTACAACCTTAGGAAGAAATCAGGTGCTGGAGACGTGCTGAATTAATTCGCGCGCGTGTTCTATGATAAGCCAAGCAGAAAAATTCCAGTTTTGCCCTTTTTCTAATTCTAATTGTATTTTGGGCAGCTTTTGGCACCTAAATTGAATTCTAATTGTATTTTAGGATGTTTCCTTGCTGGGCAAGATTTCTAGAGTCTATATAAACACTTCTAGGGATACATTGTAAGGGATCCTGGACACACAATTTTTACATACTTCTTAATATTAAAAGCTAGGTTTTATTTTCTTCTCTCCATCTTTGCAAGCTCAATTTAATTCTTGGATTTAATTGTTCTTCATTATTCAAAGATTTAAGGTATTTCTTATCTTCTCCTTATTAATTACATGTTTATTATGGCTTTCTTGATTATCATTGTTAGTTTTAATCCTAGAATGAGTGAGTAATTTAATTCTAGGGTATCAAGGGGAGCCATGTTTGCACCATGATTTGGGTTTAATTTGATTAGTAGATTGATGGGTAAAGAGTAATTCTAATTGATATGTTCTAATTCTTAATTTGTGTAATTGCGCAATATCACGGATTAATTGATTGCAATAGGAGTAATAGATCGAAAGATTTTACTACTAGTGGCTTACATACAATTAGCGGAATTGAAGGTGAGTGTGAAAGCATCATTAGATATTCTGAGAGTGTTAATGCTTGAAAAAGATTAACCATTGCTTTAATTACTTAACCCCATTAAAAAGCTATACCTTTGTGATTTGTTTGGTGTAAGCATGGTGAACCTGAATTGCCCTAGATCCCTTAATTAATTGATTTAAAACCTTTGTTAAATTTGTTTTAGTAGTTAATAAAATCCTCTAATAATCGTTTGTGACTAGAAACAATTAATAATAATTGAATTGAAACTGAAACTGTCTCCTTGAGGAATCGACCCGTATTTGCTAGTATCTACTACAATTGATACCGTGCGCTTGCGGTTAGACGTAATTTTACACATCAAAAGTCACTTTAATAAAGTGCTTTGGTCATCCAATGCATCATTTCTTGCCATGTGTTGAGTTTTAGTGGTGTTGATGATGAGTTTATGCTAAGTACTTGGCTTGGTTTCTAATTATGCTAGTTCATTTGGTAACCAACTTAGTTACTTGATCTTATCCACTTGCACATGCTTGTCTCTTGGTTCTCTGCTTGTTTCTTTGTTCGGTTATTGCTCAATTTCATTGATCGTTCGGAGGAATATCTCAAGTATTTCTTGTTAGGGTTTTACCGGAAACCTTCTTAATATTTATACTACCATTCTCAATCCTCCTTTATAATCCTTGAATTTAAATTCCTCAAATTTCTTTAATAAATCCTTAAATCCTTCAGTGTCAAGGGAAATCTCGGAGAAAATAAAAGTGCTATTTTTCTGATAAATTCCTCAAATTTCTTTAATAAATCCTTCAGTGTCCAGGGAAATCTCGGAGAAAATAAAAGTGCTATTTTTCTGAATCTGATAGCATTTACATACACTTATTTTGCCTATAGATCATCAATACGAACTCGGAAATCCATTCTATATACTTCTATATAGTGTCGTCTAATAATATTCCAAAATCCACCAAAAAAAGTATTCATTGATTTTTCTCTCTTTTATTCCTTGTACTTAAAAAGATGTTCTCGCGCTTTCTCGAGCGTTCCCTATCTCTTTTACGGAATCACTGGACTTATACTAGATATCGATTTGGATGACATGAGCTACCAGATATCGATTTGGATGACATGAGAATATTTCCTTTCCTGGAATACCATATCTTACTCTTTCGAAGATAGATTATTCTTATATAATTTTGTCAATCTATTGCAGCATTCATATCATATAAAATACTTGAATCCAGATCCATTACATAATCATTCATTAGAACCACAGTTACATTGTAGTCGTAACCACTATTCATTTCTACACTTAATACATAATAAAAGTTTTAATTTTTCCAAAAATCCGGGTTCTTACATTTTAACTTACGTAATTTAATCATTTTAATTTTTAAGTACTTTATAAATATAATAAATATTATTTGCATGTAGCAATTTTTTAAATTTGAATACATAATTACTAATTTTGGATACATGAAAAAATCAGATCTAATCCGAAACCCAATGGATTTGGTTTTGGATATTGAATTTTGGATTTGAATTTGAATTTGAATTAATTTTTAAAACCCAAAAATATTTGGATATGGATTTGTATTTTACAAAACTCGAACTGAACTCAACTCGTTGTCTTCCCTACGTGTAAAATAAGATATTTGAAATGAGCATCACCTATCTTTTTTCTCTTTGACTATCATTTTAAAATAGAATACTGTACATGAAACTAAAATCAAATGTGTAATATATAATACATAATTACATTATTTTATATGTGTCCTTATTATTTAGTTATGGAGTTAAAAAACATGAAATTCATTTTTCTTTAACAAGGAGTATATATGTTAGAAGAAAGTCTTTTGTGTAGACCTAAAAAATCATTTGTGTTGTGTACATTAATTCCTGACGTGTGTCTTTGGGGTCTCATATGAGAATGACATGAAATTGTTTTGTATACCCAAAATTCGAACACAAAACGCTACTAAACTACATAATTTTTTTTGTACACGAAACAAAAATAATACGCAAAAAGAAAAAATATGACAATCACATAAGATGTTAAATTCTGCCCAAGTTATTTGTGTATTGTACTATATAACTGAAGACAACATTGAGATGCTACAAAACAAAGTTAAGAATAGAGTACATAAAATGAAACCCTTTTTTTAAAATTTTGGTTATTGTTAATATATATATATATATATATGTATGTATGTATGTTTGTTTGTTTGTTTAGAATCTATCTACCAAGTTATTAAGTTTTTTTACCTATATTTAAGATTTGAAAAGTAAATGTTAATTATCAACCAACCAAGCAAATTCAATATGTCAGTTCTTAGATTAGCATATGGAAATTTAATATTATTACTTTTATTCAAGAATACAAAATTAAAAAGGGCACATTTTATTAGAAACAATATATAATATTATATGAATTGACTTATCTAGTTATCAATAATAGTGATTTTTATAATGAAAGTCGTAGCAGTTCATCTCTCTCTAACTCTCCCAAAAATACTAAACTAAAGTTTAGGGGCTGACATCAATGTTTTGGATGATAATAAACCTTCTTTTTATTATTTTCCTTTATTTTACTTTGTTTTTTCAATAAATATCTCTCTTTTTTGAGAGTCTAGTACCACGTTTGTGGGTTTTATCTACTGATATATTGGATGTTATACTTTTTCCTTGTGAATGATAACTCATGTTTGTTTTCCTTGATTTACTTTGTTTTTCAATAAATAAATCTTTTTATTGAGAGTCTAGTACCCCCATTAATGGATTTTGTCTACCCATATTGGGTCATGTTTTTTTTCTTTGTTAGAGTAGATTCTTTTATTCTGGCATCCGAGATCTTAGATCTATAGGATTTTATTATATTGGTTCGTTGATATGGATAGTACAGAATCCCAGTTATGATTGGTTATTCGAATACGTTCTGACAAATTAAATATATATTTTCCTCACGATTACAATAAACTGTTAGATTATCTCTCCAAAAAGGCTATATATTATAGTCATATAAGCAAGGGATGTACCACAATTTAAGATCCGATCAACGATCGTAGTTTGGATAAAGGAAACCTTGACATGATATATTTTAATATGTGTTTGTCCGATCTTGATTATTTTTGTAGATATTGTATGACCTTTAATTGATGAATTAATTACATATAAAAAATTGTGATTTATAAGTAAATTTAAATTTTGATTATTTTTGTAGATGTCATATGTCCTTTTATTGATAAATTAATTATTCATAAAAAAATAGTGAATTATAAGATTTTTTGCGCTGAGTTGACCAATTTGCTATGAAAATATTCACTAACAATATTTTAATTGACTCTGTTATGAATTTTATTTTTTGATTGATAATTTATACACCATAATGTATAACACTATTTGAGAGTATACTTAGGATTTTGAATAATTCAAATATATTGGTAGGTCAATTTGTTTGTCCCATTATTTATTGCATAACTAAAAAATACAAGTAAAATGTAAAAGATAATTGGTTTAAAATTCATTTTAGTATTTTAATTAGTTGAATCTAGTTTTTTTTTTATAATTTAGTAATTTAAAAGTTTATATAACTTAAATTTTGAACGTGTATTTAGAATATTGTGGTAAATATTTTTTAATTTTTAAAATTTATAATTCAATGATTGTAGATTTATTCAAATTTTATTGCACCTTATGATTGTAGATCGAGAGTTTGTGATATTAAAATATTATATTATATTATATTATATAGATAAGAAAGATTCATGTATTAAAATAATATATTTGTATTTAAATCAATTGATAAGTACGCAATTTTGAAAAATGGCTCTATACATAGAGATAGGCGCAAAGAATAGATTTTCCAGTAAATAATAATATAAATGTGATTGATTTTAAATTCAAAACTGTGATTAATTAGTTAATAAGTATATATGAAAATTAATCTGTAATTCATAACTATATATTATAATATGGTAGTAGTTGATATTTATGAAAATTAGCTCGTAATGTATAATAGTATAATTTTGATTGACTTTAAATTAAAAAATTGATAAGTTAGTAAACATTTTATCACTTTAAAAAATATGTAATTTATGCATGTACTAAATAAAATAAATTTGTATTTCAAAAAAAATTGTTAAATAACCACGATAAGTAAACTAGGATGAGAATGATATGATTTAATTTAATTTTAATGGTAAATTCTGATTGACTCTTATATATATTTATGAAAATTAATCCGTAATGTATAATAATGTATTGAGAAAAAGAAATAAGTCTTCGGCGAATGGCAAGAGCCCCATTCGAGGTGATTTTTGGGTTTCAGCCGAGAACCCCAAACGAAGTGGTAATTCAGAAATCAGGTGGTACTTGTCCCGCAGCTTACAGGTATGTGTTTGGTAGACAGGAGATGGTCGATGAAGCCAAAGCTAGTCTGGAGAAAGCTGTTTGGAGGATGAAGAAGTACGCTGATAAAAAAACGTCGTCCCTTAGAGTTTGAGGTTGGCGACCAGGTGTTGTTGAAGTTGACACCACAGATCTGGAAGAAGATAAAGTGCAGAAAAATTCACAAGGGGTTAGTTCAGAAGTATGACGGGCCCTTTGAGATAGTGAAGAAGGTAAGCACTGTAGCTTACCGGTTGAAGCTGCCCGACAGATTGAAGGTACATCCTACTTTTCATGTGAGTTTCTTGAAGCCGTTCAAACCAGACTTACTGCTTGATGGGAGGAAGCAGAAGAAAAGAGCACCTCCAGTGGTCAGGGTACAGTTTGAGAAGAAGATAAAGAAGATTTTGGATCATAATACTCAAGGGATGAGTAAAAAGAACAGAAGGACTGATTATCTAATTCAGTGGGAAGGCGAGGAAGAAGCTGATGCTACTTGGGAGAAAGGTGTGACCTTGTGGCAGTTTGAAGATCAAATTCGGGAGTATTGGGATCGCCCATCGATGAGGACATCGAGCTCTTTTAGTGGGGGTGGTTTGTTAGACCCTTAAGAGATTTTCATGCCCTAGTGTTGGGTGTAGAGGCGAAGGCATGCTAGAGGTTCGCGATTCTGTCTTGGACATGAATACTAGGTGAAGTCAAGTATGGGACTTGACATAAAAAACTAAGGCGTTGAGATGAAGTGGGCATTTGAGGCACTTACACTGATTGGGCTTGTCTAAGGAATGAAGCATTCAACCAGACACAGAGAATGTGGGCTTGAGGAGAGGCGCACTTGGGCTTAGGAGAGTCATGCAGCATGGCGCAAGGGGAAGAGAGGCAAAGCACGAGCCCGGCTAGCCCAAAGCATTGGGCCTCCATACATGACACACATTCGACATGGGAGAAGAGTCTTCTAGTTCAAATACAGTGAGGCAAAGCTGGGCCAGAATTCTGTACTTGGGTCGGGTTCGAAGCAGGATGCAAATGAGAGACTTGGGCCAAGGTGTAGGGTGTAAATGGGCTTATCAAATTTGGGATAAGACCATATTTTTGGAGATCCTTCCAGAAGAATCAATTAGGGATTGCAATCTTCTGCAGGAAGGTAAAGTCTATCAGAATCAAAGATACGATCAGAGTGGATCTTCTATGGGAGGAAAGGCAATCAAGAAGATTGAGGATATCTTGAAGATCTCAGGCGAAGATGGAAAATAGGGTTGGACTTAGCCTAGCCCAAAGCCCGTAAAGCTACCTATATAAGGAGGAGCTTCTTCATTCTCATTCATTCATTCAGATACACAGAAAACAGTTGTAGAAAGAGTGAGAGCATATACAGAGAGAGCTAGCCTTGTAGTTAGGCTTTCTTGTATTCTAGCAGTTAGTGGGTAGCTGTGCCAACGTGTGGGCAGCAGGCCTAGATTGTTAGTCCTTTTTGTTGAAGTAATAAAAAGGTTGGGGATTCCCGTAACTCTGTCTTCGTTTATCTTGTGGTTATCACTAATCTTCTTTGCAGGCACAAAGGTTAGTTGCGCATTGCTGGCCAGGCTCTAGATTGGGGAGTTGGCGCATCACTAGGCGACAAGTTTGTGAAAAATTTTGCGCTTTCGCACGCCTACGTGACATCCCTTCTTTTAAAGTGAATTTGTGGTGTCATTTTATAACAAACCCACAACTCCATCTTCACCTCTTTCTTTCAATTGACATCTTTCATTCTTTTTATACACGAACAATCTCTTATCTCTTTTCCAAAATAAAGATAGTGCATTCATTAGAAGATGAATATATATTTGAACATGAAAGTTTATTAGAAATGGCAAACGGTCTGGTGCAAACGTATGCACCAGACTTGTTATGGAACATACGGTTCCAGAGCCGTTGGATCGTTGATCCAACGACTCTGATTTAAAAAAAAAAATTTCATTGTACCGCAACAAGTTTCCGCGGTACGAGCAATTACCAAAATGCCCCCTGTTTTCACATCAAAAATTTACTGTTCACCGTACCGCAGAAAGTTTCTGCGATACGTGAACAGTAGGGATGTTTTTGTAATTTCTCCGTACCGCGGAAACTTGTTGCGGTACGGTGAATTTTTTTTTTAAATCAGAGCCATTGGCTCGTTGATCCAACGGTTCTGGAACCGTATGCTCCATAAAGAGTCTGGTGCATACGTTTGCACCAGACCGGATCCTATTAGAAATAGGTTGAGTTGAAGCATATAGGAGTGAAATATGCACGGGATTCTAGTTTCACCTGATATAAGGAAGTCAGGTTAATCTGATATTCCTTTTTCTCTAATGTATTTATGATTAATAGTAAATCAAATGAGTAAAAAATTAATATTACGAAAATCACTTAATATTATATATTTGTATAATCCTGATTGATTTTAATTTAAAATATTAATTTATTAAAAATATTTATTGACATTAAAAAATATGTAATACATAGATACGTTAAATCAAGTAAATACTATATTTAAATTAAAATTGTTAACTAACCAGATTTAGCATAATAGAATGAGAATGATAAATAAAAAAACATTTAATATAATATGATTGGTCGAAAATTTAGAAATAAAATCTGATTGGTATTAAAATAATTCATAATTTTGTGATTGATTCAATGGATTTAACTATTTACTTAGGTAAATTTATGTATTATAATAAAGGATTAAAGTATTTGAAATGTGAACACAAAAAATTATATTTTCCCGTATTGTTTCATGTGTTACAAAATTGACCGATCAAGCTTGAATGTTGATAACGGACTAACGTCGAGTTTCAGCTCTTACGTATGTTGAGTAGTTGACATATATGTAAAGATACAAATTATCTAAAAGAAAATGCTAGCATGATGCGGATGACCATTAAGGATCCGTTTCAACCAGAGTTTGAAAAGGGTTGAGTTGGATCGGATTTAAATTTAAAAATTTATTTTTAAGAAATTTTTTTAAAAAAAAGTGTTGGATTTTGGTAATTTATGAAAGAATTAAAATAATATTATATATTAAATCTAAAATTCAACAATTTATTCTTAAAATTTTGTCAAAAATAAAATTTTAAATTCAAACCCAATCCAACTCAAACTTTCCCAACCCCCGATTTGAACGAACCCTAAATTGTGGACTAAAAAATCCCATGCTCGTATTTAAGTCAATATATAAATGCTTGGACATCAAATATTTGTACACGCAAACAATACAAAACTATGGTCCAAAACATAGGTGAATCTCATCAACCGGCCCAACTTGACTTTAGGCTCTAGGATCCGGGGGAAGCCTATGCGTAATTGTGAAATGTCCTTGTTTTGCTTAGCCAAAAAAGGTCCTCGCTTCATACATAGGAATATAGGATTTCGACTTCCCGCGCATTCTAATACACAGGTTGCTAGATTGTATTGCGATGTTGTATTAATAAGGTTGAGAAGTTTAGTTCAATTGGAGTTTATTTTCATTGAAGAACATTTCCAACTTCCAAGCATGAGGCATGCGCCCAGCTAGCCAATCATTGGTAATTGGGATTTGTTATAGCCAAAATTTGGTTCGGGTTTTTCAAGATGGATTCGGGTTAAATTACGGGTTCAATTTGAGGGATTCTAGGTTTAATTAAGAATTTTATAGAAAATGGAGAAATCAGGCCGCGCCCTCTCTTTCTCTACAAAGAGGGCGCGCCCTAAGTATAGAAACATGGTGACAAATCTATTCAGGTTGGTTTTGTAAGAAGACATCGAATAAATCTCTCCTAGGATTCCACTCAAGTATGAATTTCACTCAAGAGTGGATTCCACTCCAGTTGGGATTCCAGAAGTTGAAGAATTCCCTCCTGTCGTATCTCAGGAGGGGGATGTCCGTCGCAGAAGGCCTCCAGGGGTTTGCCTGGATATAAGGACCCTTCTTAAACACTAAGGGCGCGCCCTAAGGTAGAAAGATGGGGACTTTTTGGTGTGTGCTTTGGGAGCTCTGTTCCTGTAGCCAATGGGCACGCTCTCATTGGGGAACTTTGGAGTAATCCTGCACTTTGCACCCAAAAGCTCTGGATCACCTGTCCTGCTATCTGGTGGGTGCTTCTCATTCGGGGGACAAGGATGCGTTCTGCACTTGGGGTAAACCACGGCTATACCTACATCCTTGAAATCAAGAAATAGCTGGTAACGGATGGGACTAGTCCTCGACGGGGGAAGTTTCCTTATCCGTGAAGTCTTGAGATCTTGGATGAGCCTTGGGCCTTTGTGGTTAGGCCTCATAGTAGAACATTCCGGAAGCTGGTCCGTTATCCAAGCCCATTTGGGTTTCTTGTTCTCCAAGAACTACGTCTGGCTTGATCCCCTATAAATACCGGGGTACGTAGGCCGATTGAGGGGTTGGAAGTCGAGAGCTCTGAATAGCCGCCACTAACCCTATCAATCTCAGCCACCAATCACGCTCAACAACCACACACCACCGTTTTCTCCGACAAAGAACCACCACATCAGATCTTGTTTCCGGCGGAGTACCTCGAATTTTGTTGTTCCCAAATTCCTCCGTCAACAAATTGGCGCTAGAAGGAGGGGAGCCAATCAAGATCTACATCTTAGGAGGAAAAGATGTCTCACAATCATGGCAGAGGTTCTCAAGAAGAAGATGGTTACGATTCTGAAGATAGCTTGGGAGATAACCGAGCGTGTCATGAAGCTTACGTCCCGGAAAATATAGCTGCTCCTCCGCGACATCAAGGAACTCCGGCCGCCATCGGCGGACAGCCGCCCGTCCTCATCAGTAATTCGGCATTAATGGAACAGCTGTATATTATGCAAGATGCCATAAATAGTTTCGGGGCGAGATTGGGTTCGGTGGAGGAAGAGCAAGAATCGAGGAGAAAATCTCGGAGTATCCCACGAAATCATCGCCGATCAGGTAAATCCCCTCAGATCGTGGAAGATTCTCGAAGGGGGGAGGAAAGTCATGAAAAGAGATTTCAGCTAGTCACTCCTCGAAGGTTAGATTATTCTGATCCTATTATTGAATATCCTAGTGAAAATAATTCTGAGCGCAGGTTGGTGAATCCTCAAGAGAGGGCGCGCCCTCATCCTCACCGTTCAGGGCGCACTCCTCATGAGATTCAAAGGGATGAAGAGCAAATCGCTAAAGAAAGGAGAGATTTTGCCAGCTTGAAAGAACGCCTTGGAATAAGGCTTGATGACGATGATTTGAGGATGGTGCTCCTCGAGCTTCAGAAGAAAGACAAATATATGGAATCGAGGCCCCATGATTCACAGCGCGTGCCCCCTGATAACAGGTCGCGGCCCCTTGAACATGAGCGAGCCCTTCCCCGGAGTCATGATCCACAGCGCGTGCCCCCTGACAACAGGTCGCGGCCCCTTGGACATGAGAGAACTCTTACTCGAAACGATAATCCACAGCGTGTGCCCCTTGTTCAAAACAGGTCGCGGCCCCTTGGATTCCACCAAACTCCTCATCGTGATAATACCGAAAGAAGAAACCGTGATAACGGTGACAGAAGAATGGATTGGCACCAGGGAAATAGGCGCCCCCATAATCAGGGCGCGCCCTCAGGTGGGAGATCCCCTCACATCCATCAAATCCCCTCAAGCACTTCCAGTGAGTCCAGGCCGAGGACGCACTCTCGCTCAGGAGAACAGTATCAGAGAGGTTCTCAAGGGAATCCACAACCTCATGGAAATCCCGAGGGTCATCAAATTCAAACTCAAGAGGTTGTGACTCAACCACAAGTTGAAGTTCAAGGAGGTATTCAGACGGCGGCTCCACCGCTGCCTCCACCCCCGGGGGGTACTCAGACTGTGGAACAACCAAATATCCAGAATATTCCTGGAGTGGGAACATTTAATGTGGATGACTTAAAGAAACTCCTTGCTCACCTAGATGGAGGAAGAATATCTGCAACTGCGCCAACATCTTCTCCCTTCTCAACTGAGGTTAGAGAGGCGCAGCTCCCTGCTGGGTATAGATCAATGACTAATGATTTGCGATTTCATGGAAATGCAGACCCTGTGGAATTCCTTGGACGTTTCGATATTGAGATGGATGTCTATCAAGTTACGGAACTGGCTAGGTGTCGATTGTTGGCAGCAACTTTCAGGGAGAGTGCCCAGCAATGGTTTCAGAAGCTTGGTCCGGGGGTAATTACGTCATGGCAGGTGATGAGGAACTTGTTCTTGACTAAGTTCCAGGCTGCGGTAAAATATGCTCCTCCGGTCACGACCTTGGCCAACATCAAACAAAGGGAAGGAGAGAGTTTGCAATCTTATTTCAAGAGATTCAACTCGGAATCCACTATGGTGAGAGGAGCGACAGATGAAACACTCAAGAGTTTCTTAATTGCTGGATTGTCGGTGGGAACTGATTTCTGGAAACATCTTCAAGGACGTGATCCACCTACGTTGGCTGATGTGTTTGCACAAGCTGAGTCTTTCAAAATTGTGGAACAATCCTTGGCAGACAACCGAAAAACTGACAGTCAGAACGGTTCTAAGGGAAAGATCGGTAAAAGGAAGGATAGGTCTCCCAGTCCTACCCGTCGTATAGCAACTGGTGCGAACCGGATAAATCTAACTGAAACTGGAAGGAGTTGGGGTCCACCTGATACATACACTTACGATCAAAGGCCGGGTAACTATACTCCTTTAGCAGCTTCTATTGAACATATCTTTGAGGTGAATAAGAACAAAGGGTTCTTCAGAAAGCCGGAACCATTGACCTCCTGGCAGAGTAAGGATAAGAAAAAGTATTGTGAATTCCATGAATCCTGAGGGCATAACACTCATGAATGTCGTCAACTCAGGGAAGAGATTGAGGATTTGATTAAGGAATGATACCTGACGGAATGGATTGTTAGGGAGGTGAAGAAGCATAGGGAGAATCCCGACAGGAGAGATGGAGGGCGCGCCCTCCACGGAGATGGTAAGCCGGAAGAGAAGAAATTCGTCAAAGAAGGGAGTATTCACACCATCTTTGGAGGACACCATTTAGGGGGAGATAGCAATCACGCTATGGAGAGATATTCCAGGGAAGCGAGGTATCGACCTCTCACAAATGTGAATAGTTTGGAATTGAGGCCACCTAAGTTGTTCAAGGGAGAATGTGCTGACATTACTTTCACTGAAGAAGAAGCTAGATGGGTACATCATCCTCATAATGACGCTCTGGTAGTAGCAATTCAGATTGGTTCGAAGAATGTCCATCGGGTTTTCGTGGACAATGGAAGCTCGGTGAACATACTCTACTACAGTACTTATAAGAAGCTGGGACTCTTAGACAAAGACATGATTCAAGACAACGGATGGATCTATGGTTTTTCAGGAGAATCGGTAAAAGTTATGGGAGCTATCAAATTACCGGTAACTCTTGGGGAAGGAAACCTTTCTGTGACGCAAATGATGGATTTCATGATTTTGAATGTGGATTCCTCACATAATGCTCTAGTAGGACGACCCCTGTTGAAGGAAATGAAAGTTGTGACCTCCATCTATCATCTCGCGATGAAATTTCCTACGCCGAATGGTGTGGGAACTGTACGGGGCTCTCAGCATGATTCAAGGGATTGCTACCATAAGGCGATTAAAGGGTTTAGAAGACAGCAGGATGGAGGGCGCGCCCTACGTGAGAGTAGTTCAGGGGTCATGAGTGTTGTCCCAGAAGAGGTAAAAGCCCACTATCTTGTCCAGGAACTTGAAGAGGAAGAACTGCTATACAGGGCGCGCCCTGAGGATGACACCTCGGTTCTTGATGAGCTTCAAGAAGGAATTTTGGAGGAAATAGAGGAAGATGCAGAGGAAGTAATCTCATTTGATCTCAAGGGTGAGCAGGTTGAAGGGAGACGAATGTTACTTGAAGGTTTGGTGCATACCCTTGTCGAGGAAGACTTCCCTCTTAAAGAGGACGTGCCCTCCAAGGGTGCAGCACCGGTTGAAGATCCTCGAAGTTTCGATTTCGTCCTCGACCCAAGGACACCGCAACCAGTGGAAAAGACTGGTCCTGCAGAGGATACAATTTCTATTTTGATAGATGAGAGGGATCCAACTAAGGTTCTGAAGATTGGGTCGCAGTTGAACTCCAAGTTAAGAGGCATGCTCACCAATTTCCTTTAAAACAATCTGGATGTTTTTGCTTGGAGTCATGCTGATATGGTTGGGATTGATCCGAAGGTTATGTGTCATCGTCTGAATATAGATCCTACCAAGAAGGGAATTCGCCAGAAACGCCGGCCAGTAAGTGGGGAGAGAGCCATAGCATTGAAAGAAGAGGTGGATAGACTTCTAGATGTTGGGTTGATCAAGGAGTCATATTATCCAGATTGGTTGGCTAATCCAGTCCTTGTGAAAAAACCAAATGGAAAATGGAGGACTTGTGTGGATTTCACTGATCTGAACAAGGCATGCCCGAAGGATAGCTTTCCACTCCCGAGGATTGATCAGTTGTTGGATGCCACGGCAGGACACGCTCTTTTAAGTTTCATGGATGCTTACTCTGGTTATAATCAGATCCCTATGTATGAGCCGGATCAGGAGCACACTTCCTTTATTACAGATCAAGGATTGTATTGTTATATTGGCATGCCTTTCGGATTAATCAATGCTGGTGCAACCTATCAGAGGTTGGTGAACATGATGTTTAAGGATTTGATAGGGAAAACCATGGAGGTATACGTGGATGATATGCTTGTTAAATCCTTAAGAGCAGAAGACCATGTAAAGCATTTGGAACAGATGTTCGAGATTTTGAGGAAGTTTAGGATGAAGTTGAATCCTCAAAAATGCGTCTTTGGGGTAGAATCCGGGAAGTTTCTAGGATTTATTGTTAATCATCGTGGAATCGAGGCAAATCCAGCAAAAATAAAAGCTCTTCTTGACATGAAATCTCCGACTAGTGTAAAGCAAGTTCAGAGTCTCACGGGAAGGATAGCAGCCCTTAATCGTTTCGTTTCAAAATCGTCGGATAAATGCAGGGAATTCTTCAAGGCGATAAAGGGGGCAGCCAAAGATTTTGCATGGACATCTGAGTGTGAGGAAGCTTTTCAGAGAATAAAGGAGTATTTGGGAAATCCCCCTCCCTTAGCTAAGCCCGTGGAAGGAGAGACGTTAATTTTATACTTGGCAGTTTCAGAACATTCTATTAGTGCGGTATTAGTAAGAGAAGAAGTTGATCATCAGTCTCCGGTTTACTATGTGAGTAAGCGTTTGCTTGATGCGGAAACCAGATATACTAGCATGGAAAAGTTGGTTTATGCCTTAGTTTTGGCGTCAAGGAAGCTTCGTCCTTATTTTCAGGCTCACAAGATTGAAGTTCGTACGGCATATCCATTGAGAGGAATTCTCCACAAGCCGGAAACCTATGGTCGAATGTTAAAATGGGCAGTTGAGCTGGGACAATTTGATTTGGAATATACTCCAAGGACAGCTATAAAGGGTCAAGCTTTAGCTGATTTCATTCTTGAATTCGAGTCGGAAAATGAAGAAAAATCAATTGTATTAATTGAGCCTGAAGTTCTGCTTAAGAGGGCAACCCCATTTGAAGAAGTTCCTCAACCTTGGTGGAAGTTACAAGTAGATGGAGCTGTCAATAATGGAGGGGCTGGAGCAGGAGTAATCTTGTTTACCCCCGAAGGGAATCAACTCATGAGTGCTATTCATTTCAAATTTCAGGCGACCAATAATGATGCAGAGTATGAAGCCTTGATTAATGGGCTAAAGATGGCTTTGGAGATGAAGGTAGTGAATCTCATTGTGTTAAGTGATTCAGAGCTAGTGGTCGGACAAGTGAAAGGTGGATTTCAGTGTAGAGGTCCAAGGACAGAGCTTTACATGAGGTGCGTTCAACGATTGATCAAAAAGTTCCGAGAAGTACGGGTAGAGTGTATTCCACGAGATGAGAACTGTAGTGCAGATGTATTAGCCAAGTTGGGGTCACAGAAAGACGCTATGCTATTGGGGACAGTACCTTTGCAAGTACAGGAGGTACCTAGCATTCCGGAGGTTGAAGTCATGGAAGTGGAATCTATTCCCAATATTACTTGGATGACTCCCATTCAAAAATATATCCGAGAAGGTATACTTCCAAGTGAAAAGCTGGAGGCCAGGCGGCTTCAGTATCAAGCAGCAAGATTCGTGGAGTATGATGGGATATTATATAAGAGGGGTTTCAATCAACCACTTCTCAAGTGCATAGATGGAGATGAATGCAATTACATTCTTAGGGATATTCATGAAGGTATATGCGGCAATCACTCGGGGGGTGGTTCGTTGGCAATGAAGGTGTTAAGGCAAGGATATTATTGGCCTACCTTGAAGAAGGATGCTTATGAATTTGTTAGGGCATGTGACAAGTGTCAGAGGTTTGCAAATTATTCTACCAGCCCTGCTACTACTTTGACTTCTTTAATGAGCCCATGGCCATTTGCTATGTGGGGAATAGATCTCATTGGGGAACTCCCTAAAGCTAAAGGAGGAGTAAAGTATGCTGTTGTCGCTGTGGATTACTTTACCAAGTGGGCGGAAGCAATGCCTTTGGCTGCAATTACTGCAAGGAAGATTCGAGATTTTGTTTTCAATTCTATTGTTTGCAGGTTTGGAATTCCATATAAGCTTGTGTCGGATAATGGAAAACAGTTTGATAGCAAAGAACTGAGAAAGTTGTGTGATGACTTGGGGATAAAGAAGGAATTTGCAGCTGTGTATCATCCTCAAAGTAATGGGCAGACAGAGGCTATCAACAAAATAATCAAGCATACCTTGAAGACGAAGTTGGAAGAAAGCAAAGGGAATTGGCCTGAAGAACTTCCCATGGTCTTATGGTCGTATAACACAACTCCAAGAACCACAACTGGAGAATCTCCTTTCATATTGTCTTATGGATGTGAGGCAATGGTGCCGGTGGAAATTGGAGCAGGATCATTCCGAAGGGATTTTTATGATGAAGCATCAAATATGATAAATCAAAGGCTAAATCTTGATTTCTTAGAGGAGATGAGGGCAAATTCGCAGTTGAGGTTGGCAACATATCAGCAGAGAGCTGCACGATACTATAACAAGAAGGTGAAGGCTCAACCTTTTAAGGTGGGTGATCTAGTTCTGCGGAAAGTTATGCCAAATACGAGGGTAGCAGCACATGGAGTCTTTGGTCCCAACTGGGAAGGACCTTACAAGATCAAGTCTATTATCTGGGAAGGGACTTATCATCTAGAAGACTTGGATGGCAACACGATCCCAAGGGCATGGAATGTAGAGCATCTGAGGAAATACTATCAGTAGGGTGCGGCTTTGACCCCCTATTGTATGAAGGCTTATATTTAAGTTATAGACTAGCATAAATAAATCTTCTCCTAGTCTAGAGGGGTAGTACACATACGCCTTCTTTAGTTCTAGTCGAGACTTGCTGTTTTTATTCCACACTTTTTCGAAGTTTATTCTCCTTAGCTCGGGGGGTAATACATGTATGCCTTCCCTTGTTCTGTTGAGATTTGAGTTTATTTGAAGATTAATAAAGTATATCAAGACATTTTTTCAAGTTTTTTGAAGATTCTTTTTATTACAAGAGGTCGTGCTCTATGTCTTAGGGCGCGCCCTGTGAAATTCTGTGTAATTACAAGCAATAATTGACAAGTTAAAGCAATCTTGAAAAGGGTAATGCCTTAGGGCGCGCCCTCAACATGTATGAAGATTTTTTGTGTTTTTCTGTCAAGGTTAAAGACATTTTCTTGAACGAAATGATGAAGAAAAGGTTGTGCCCCAGTTAAGGGCGCGCCCTTATTGGAAAGATTTAACAAGAAAAGTAAAAGCATGGAAAAGTGATAAACATAGTAAGGTTCAAAGGACATTAAAAGTAGGAATTACAACTTGCAGGGTTTTACAAAGGACCCGCACCTTAGAAGTTAAAGTAAAAATTCGGACAGAGTTTGAGTATAGAACCCTAGGACGCGTCCTTGGGAGGTGAAGGGGGCGCGTCCTGGGTATTGTTTGGACGAACAATTGTAAGGGGAGATACATCTTCGGGAGGAGAGCTTGGATTGGGGATAGCTGTAGAGCTTGGATTAGGAATATCCTGGGCTGATGGAACGTTTTCAGTTGAAGGCGCGCCTTCAAGGTCTTCTTCCAAGCCAAGTTCGATCCTTTTTGTCTTGATGGCATTTGCATGCAGTGTCTTGAATTGCTTAATGTCCTCAGCACTCTCTGGGCCAAATTTTTCTTCCCAATTGTAATCAGGGTCGTTTGCAAGAAAACCAAGAAGATAGAAATCAAACCCAGCTTGGAAATTTTTATCTTCCATGGCTTGCTTTTCATCTTTCCAGCAGTCTGCTTTCTCGATCTCAAGGGTGTCCCGCTACACTTTCAAATCTTCGTTCTCTTTCTCCAACCTGTCATTCTTGTCGGCCAAGAGTTGGCGATGATTGGCAGCATCTTGTAAGTCATTTTTGAGGTCTTGGATGGTAGCATCCTTGGAATCGCACTTACTCTTCCATTTGTTATCAGCCTCCACAATCATCTTTGCATATTTTCTGTTCTCCCCTTCGAGTTTGTTGATGTGAAGCTTCTCTTTGTGAATCCTTTGGGCGCGCCCTAAGGATTGAATTAAAAGTTGAGCAGAGGCTTTGATCATGGAGTTTGTTTCATCATCAGCATTCATGTTTTGCCAATGATCAACCTCCTTTTCATCGACAAGAGATGCAGCAGCTGGCCCAATGAGGGTCTCAACGTACGAGGGCGCGTCCTCAGTTCTTGGCTTCTTGCCCTTGTCAATAGGAGGGTCTTGGGCTTCAGTACTCCTCTTCAAAGATCTGGAAGAAGTAGGAATTGTTGGGTTGGGTTCTTGCTGGATTTGATTAGGGCGCGCCCTAGTGTCAGAAGAACCCGCTTTGTCGGTTGTTTTTTCATTGTCATTTTTCTTCCTGGATCCAAAGCCACGAGGAATTTGAGGAGCCATATCTGCACAAGACAAGAGAAACAATTAGGCCGCGCCTCAGGAAAAGGTTATGGAGCACGTTAAAGAATAAATATTAGGGCGCGTCCTAATCTATAATTTTATACCTTCATTGGAGTCGTAATTTTCATCACTATCACTAGAGGGTGAGGGAACGGCAACGCCATTTCTAAATTTCTTAAATTTACAAAAGGAACCAACCCTCTCAGAGAGAATCCCAACTCTTTTCAGGTTTTCTTCTGTGATAAGAGTTTGAAGATTGAATTTTTCTTCGGCAATTTTGAGGACAGCCTGAGCCCTGAGAGAGGCCGCGCCTTGGAGAGTTTTTTGAACTCTTCTATCTGTGTTAATTCAAAATTAATAAAAATTTAAGAGTGGAAAGTTATTAAGGGGAAAAGGATTTAAGGCGCGCCCTAACTTACAGGGATCGGTGTTGAACTGTACACGAACTCGAGGGACATCCCAAACGAAGAAGAATGGTTCCTTCCAGTGTTTGGTGTGGCTGATCCTACCCTCAGAAAATCCTTTATTGTTGTGAGGCTTATTTATTACTAAATAGTAATAGCCTATGCTGGATTGACGAATGCTGTAGAAGAAACTGACTTCGTGCATGGAAGGAGCTCCAAATTCAAGATCGTGATAGAGAATGAATAAACCAAGTAAAAGTTTGTAGCTATTGGGACTAAGTTGAATGGGTGCAAGATTGTACCATTCGAGTACTTCCCTTAGATATGGGTGTAAGGGCGCATTGATACTCCTATGGTTTTGATGATCACATTCAGCAAGCTATTTGATTGTAGTTTGATATAAAACATCGTGTTATGCTTGTATTGTACTAACGTGGTTTTGCAGGGTATATTAGCCTACTGATTGTTTACACAGAATATACAAACAGCAAGCCATTTGGTATTACAACAGAGAGAGTCTGGCAAGCCATTTGCACACTGACAGTTCACAAACAGCAAGCCATTTCTGACAGTCAGTCACAAACAGCAAGCCATTTGCAACTGCCAGAATTTCTGAAGATAAAGATCAAGTTCGATTCTCAAGGATTTATTTCAGGAAATATATTGTGAGGGCTCTTTATTATATAATACGTATATAAT
This sequence comes from Saposhnikovia divaricata, assembly GCA_036435485.1. Classification (NCBI taxonomy): domain Eukaryota; kingdom Viridiplantae; phylum Streptophyta; class Magnoliopsida; order Apiales; family Apiaceae; genus Saposhnikovia; species Saposhnikovia divaricata. The sequence continues at coordinate 56,821,115 of CM071595.1, read as the reverse complement.
ATATTCTAGAGCTCAAATCTTTTCAAATATCTTTCTTTAAAACAAAATCATAAAACTTATAGGAGTTTCCTTATTTAAAAGATTTCTTTCTTTCAAAATCTCCTATACGCGTTTTTATATCTATACAAATCAGAAGGGTTAAGCTTTCATCGATCTCTTTCTTTCAAACCTTCTGTCTAACGTTCACAAGAACGTTTGTAAAATCTCTAACCAATTGAACGTTGGAAATTGATTCTAATCGTTCGAATAATTGGTGATTGATTTTCTGAACGTTGGTGTGATGCTTTATAAACCTTGTTCTTGTGTTCATTCGTTCTTAACACTTCAGAGAAAATATTCAAGCACACAAGAATTCAAACAACTCAGTTTTCATTGCTATATCCTTTGATTCTCTCGAGCTCTTAGTATATTCATACTTGCTATATCTTAAAGAGTTCATAGTTTGAGTTGTATCCATTATTGATTGTATTGTTCGATTTGTAAGGTTTAGTTGTTGGACAATTTGGCTTGGGAACTAGGGTTTGGTGATCGTTGCTAGAGAAGTATACTTGGGAAGTATAGCTTAGAGAGCAAGTTCAGAAACGGGAGTTCAGCATGCCATTTGTCAACAACTGGGTATTGAGGGAGATATATTGTTGTATCTTGTAATTGGTTTATTTCAGTGATCAATAATATATTCTCTTACCAAGTTGGTAAGGGACCAGGACGTAGACCATAGGGGTTAGGGGTCGAACCTGGCTAAAAGTCTCTGTGTTCTTTATTTTCTGCTCTTTACTTACTGCTTGCATTTAGCTTACTGTTTATGCACTTTACTGTACTTGTTATCTTTACATTCAGCATACTGTTTACAATCAGCTTACCATTTGTCTCTGCATAAAACGAAATCAGTAAGCTGTTTCTGGTAATTTTTAAAATCGGACTTAGTTGAATATAGTTAGCCATTTACACCTATTCACCCCCCTCTAGGTGTGCATTTTCATTTGGTATCAGAGCTTTGGTATACTAACAATTCTGTAACAGGAAAGTATTCGATCATAATGGCTGAAAACTATCCCGAAGGAAAATCTGATTTTAGGCCTCCACTTCTTCATGGCACACACAACTACCACTGGTGGAAAAGCAGCATGGAAACTCACTTATCCAGAGATCCATTAGTTCTGAGAGTTGTGCAAAAAGGTCCATATGTCTTTCTTGATAAGGATGGCAAGCCAAAGGATGTTGATGATTTCACTCCGGATGAATTAATTAAACTTGGCTACAATGGAAAGGCAAGGAGTTCTCTTATGAATGGTTTAAACCAGGCTGAATATGATAAAGTATCTTCACTCAAATCAGCAAAAGAAATGTGGGATGCTTTGGAGACTTATCATGAAGGTTCGAAATCTCTAAAAAAGGTGAAGCTTAGCAAGCTAATGAATGACTTTGGGAATTTCAAGCTTAATGAAGGTGAAACTATCAAGGATAGTCAAGCACGGTTTCAAGTTACTATAAATTCACTAAAGAGGCTTGGAAAATCTATTCCACAAGATGAAATCAATATGAAGGTATTGAGTGCAGTACCATTCATCTACGAAGCTAAGGTTACTGCCTTGGAATCCTCACCACTTATTGATACTATGGATCACTTGGCCGTATTTGCTGAGCTAGAGCAATTTGAAAGCAAGATAAATGGAAATCAGGTGGGAAGTTCAAGTGTTAAAACTCCAACAGAAAAGATGAAGAATATGGCTCTTCATTCTAAAAACAGCAAGCCCATTGACATTGATGATGAATCTGATTCTGATGAGGAACTTGCACTTATTTCAAAGAAGATCAAAAGGCTGATAGAAAAGAAGAATATGATGAAAAGGGAAAGAGGTGGCTTCTACAACAACAAAAAGAGTTCAAAGGACTCTAAGGAGGAAACTTGTTTCGAATGTGGCAAGCCAGGCCATTATAAAAGGAATTGCTACAAACTAAAGTCAAAACAGCCTACTGTTTTCAAGGACAAGAAGAAATCAAAGGCTCTACTGACTTGGAGTGATGACGATACAGATTCCAGTGATGACTCAAGTGAAGAGATGGTGAACTTAGCACTTGTTGGAATGGAAGATGAATCTGTTCTAGGAAATTCAGAAGGAGTGTATGCTGAAACTGATTCTGAAGAGGATCCTAGTGAGGTAAACTCTTTTAATGATTATATTTCTTCAGATGATACTTTGTTAGATTCACTAACCATGCAGGAACAAAATAGTGTTACAATTGAAGAACACATGGCACTAAAGGCTGAAATCAGCAAGCTGACTGATAAGAATGCCTATTTATCCAAAATGGTAAAAGATCTGTTGCCAAAAATGGAAGAATGGGATTCAACTTCATTTAGTAAAGCTACAGAGATCAAGGAACTAAATACTAAGAACAGACATTTAGAGGCTAATGTCAAGCTACTTGAAAAGAGAAACAAGACCTTGACTGAAGAAATCAAAGAGCTGAGGTCTGATGTTAAAACTAAAGCTAAAGCATTGGAATCATACAAGATGAAGGAATCTAGTCAAGCCGAATCCTCAAAAACTGCTGAAAAGAGAGTTCAGCAAGCTGAACTCATCAAACAGCAAGCTGAAGTAATCACCCTCCTAGAAACAGAAGTTAAAGATCTCAAGAAGGGCATGGAAACTTTTGTTCAAGGTGAAGACACTTTAAAAACAATGATGAAGAAGGCAAATGTACCTTTGGTCAGAGAAGGTGTTGGTTTAAACTTCAACAAGAAAGATAAGGTGCTCAAATATGATGGAAAGAATGGCATACCCTATGACTATGCTATGCCTTGGAAGACATGCAACAAATGTGGTGGAAAAGGACATCTGGAAAGACATTGTGTGGTTCAAGTAAATCATAAAGTAAAAACAGCTTACCAGAATGGACCAGTCAGGCGACAAACAGCATACCAGAATGCAAATAGCAGGAGACAAACACTTACCGACAGAATGACAACAAGCAAAATCAGACCCCAAAAGTGGTCCAAATGTGGATCAAGAAATCTGATTTAAATACTTTATATATTCTTGCTACTAACCAACCTGGACCCAAACCTATATGGGTACCAAAACATTGAGTTATTTTTGTTTGTTTTGTAGATGTGCCTTGCTGCTAAGGTCAAGTCAAAGCAATGGATCTTGGACAGTGGATGCACAAGACATATGTGTGGAGACAAATCCCAGTTTATGAATCTCAAAATGAAAAAGGGTGGAAGAGTGACAATTGGGAATAGTAAAACTCTTCAAATCCTTGGTACCGGTTCTATTGGTAATAGTAATATTTCAATTGATAAAGTTCAATATGTCAAAGGTCTTACTTATAACTTGCTTAGTGTTACTCAATTATTTGATGATGGACATTATGTTGATTTTGGCATTGATAAAACTATTATTACTATTGGTACTAACAAAATCCCCCTAGTTGCTAGAAGGGAAGGAAATATATATGTATTAGACTTTGATATGCAGGAAACAGCGTGCTGTTTGGCTGCAGTAGATAATGACCCATATATTTGGCATAGAAGATTGGGACATGCACACATGGATTTGCTCAGAAAGTTGTCAAGCAAGAAACTAGTGAGAGGGCTGCCCAAGCTAAAGTATGTCAAACAGCCTCCTGGATTCGAACATGAGAAGTTTCATGATTATGTTTACAAGCTCAAGAAGGCATTATATGGTTTAAGGCAGGCCCCTAGAGCGTGGTATGAAAGACTTAGTAAGTTTCTTCTCAAAAATGGATTCACTCGAGGTAATATCGATCCCACATTATTTACAAAGCAAAATGGTAAAGATATTCTTGTTGTACAAATATATGTGGATGATATTGTATTCGGTTCTACTAATGAATCTATGTGTGAGTGGTTTTCTAAGTGCATGTACAATGAATTTGACATGAGCATGATGGGGGAACTCAATTATTTCTTGGGTCTCCAAATCAAGCAAACCAATGATGGTATTTATGTGCATCAATCCAAGTATACAAAGAATCTGCTCAAAAGATTTGGTTTTGAAGATGTCAAAGCAAAAACAACTCCTATGACTCAAAACAGCAAGCTGTTTGCAGATGAGAATGGTAAGGATGTGGATATCAAAGGTATAGAGGTATGATTGGAAGTCTATTATACTTAACTGCCTCAAGACCTGATATCATGTATAGTGTTTGTGTTTGTGCAAGGTTTCAATCCAACCCTAAAGAGTCTCACTTAAATGCGGTTAAAAGAATTTTTAAATATTTAAGTGGTACTATCAATCTTGGTTTGTTCTATCCTATCACAAATACTTTTGATCTCGTGGGGTATAGTGATGCAGATTATGCAGGGTCTCAAACTGATAGAAAGAGCACAAGTGGTGTTTGTACATTTCTTGGACAAAGCTTGGTGTCATGGCAAAGCAAAAAGCAAGCTTCTGTTGCTCTTTCAACGGCCGAAGGAGAGTATCTAGCAGCTGGTAGATGTTGCTCTCAAATTTTATGGATGATTCAAACTCTAAGGGATTTCAATATCAAGTGTGGCAAGATTCCAATATATTGTGACAACACGAGTGCTATCAATATCTCCAAGAATCCTGTGAATCACTCAAGAACAAAGCATATTGACGTTCGTCATCATTTCTTGAGAGATAATGCAGCAAAAGGGAAGATTGAGTTGGTATTTGTCTCAACTGAAGTTCAACTAGCAGATATCTTCACAAAGCCATTGGCTGAAGAAAGATTTGCAGCCATACGAATGGAGCTTGGCATGTGTACTGTGTAGTCAGCAAGCTGACAAGCACAGAATGGGTAACGTTGGCTTACCATTTGTATCTGAACTATTTATATGCCATTACCATGATATTTTTTCTATGCTTATTCCAGACCTGGACTAATATTCTTTTTGATGGTTTTTTGATGGATTAAGGGGGAGAAATTTAGGAGAATTTATTTGTTTGTTTGGTCAAGATATTCGACTTGGATATGATTAATTGCTTGTTTATCTTGAATTTGTTTTATATCAAAATGTACCAATATGCAGGGATTTAGGGGGAGTTCCTATTTCTCCTAAATGTTGTGTAATCATCAAAAAGGGGGAGATTGATACTCCTATGGTTTTGATGATCACATTCAGCAAGCTATTTGATTGTAGTTTGATATAAAACATCGTGTTATGCTTGTATTGTACTAACGTGGTTTTGCAGGGTATATTAGCCTACTGATTGTTTACACAGAATATACAAACAGCAAGCCATTTGGTATTACAACAGAGAGAGTCTGGCAAGCCATTTGCACACTGACAGTTCACAAACAGCAAGCCATTTCTGACAGTCAGTCACAAACAGCAAGCCATTTGCAACTGCCAGAATTTCTGAAGATAAAGATCAAGTTCGATTCTCAAGGATTTATTTCAGGAAATATATTGTGAGGGCTCTTTATTATATAATACGTATATAATATATTCTAGAGCTCAAATCTTTTCAAATATCTTTCTTTAAAACAAAATCATAAAACTTATAGGAGTTTCCTTATTTAAAAGATTTCTTTCTTTCAAAATCTCCTATACGCGTTTTTATATCTATACAAATCAGAAGGGTTAAGCTTTCATCGATCTCTTTCTTTCAAACCTTCTGTCTAACGTTCACAAGAACGTTTGTAAAATCTCTAACCAATTGAACGTTGGAAATTGATTCTAATCGTTCGAATAATTGGTGATTGATTTTCTGAACGTTGGTGTGATGCTTTATAAACCTTGTTCTTGTGTTCATTCGTTCTTAACACTTCAGAGAAAATATTCAAGCACACAAGAATTCAAACAACTCAGTTTTCATTGCTATATCCTTTGATTCTCTCGAGCTCTTAGTATATTCATACTTGCTATATCTTAAAGAGTTCATAGTTTGAGTTGTATCCATTATTGATTGTATTGTTCGATTTGTAAGGTTTAGTTGTTGGACAATTTGGCTTGGGAACTAGGGTTTGGTGATCGTTGCTAGAGAAGTATACTTGGGAAGTATAGCTTAGAGAGCAAGTTCAGAAACGGGAGTTCAGCATGCCATTTGTCAACAGCTGGGTATTGAGGGAGATATATTGTTGTATCTTGTAATTGGTTTATTTCAGTGATCAATAATATATTCTCTTACCAAGTTGGTAAGGGACCAGGACGTAGACCATAGGGGTTAGGGGTCGAACCTGGCTAAAAGTCTCTGTGTTCTTTATTTTCTGCTCTTTACTTACTGCTTGCATTTAGCTTACTGTTTATGCACTTTACTGTACTTGTTATCTTTACATTCAGCATACTGTTTACAATCAGCTTACCATTTGTCTCTGCATAAAACGAAATCAGTAAGCTGTTTCTGGTAATTTTTAAAATCGGACTTAGTTGAATATAGTTAGCCATTTACACCTATTCACCCCCCTCTAGGTGTGCATTTTCAGCCCACACCAAGGGCAACCAGTTTTGGAGTTAAGACCATCCTCGGAATTTTGAAATTTTTACCATAATTGAAGATGTGTGGGCGATGATGAGCATATGGAATGGCCCAGATTCCTTCTTGGCCATAATATTGCATAGCCCATCCTACTTCGTCGCTTGTAGCTGTCGAAGACATATTCACGCAAGCCAATTTGCCTCGTTTCTTTCTAAGAATATTTTTGTCCTTTTCAGACATGGTATCATATCTACCAAAGTCAACATCGATTTCTGCATCGAGGACTTCCCAATGTCTAAACGGGATTGGAGAAGGTAATGGAGATGTAGGTTCGGAGTCGGCTGTGGGTGAAATAGAAGAAGCTGAGGGCGCGCCCTCAGAGGAGTAAGTATCAGAAGAATGTGTGTCGTTGGAGGAATTGAAATTTGGAGTATAGTCACTATCTGAGGGATCTGTATGCAAAGTGTCTGGAATTTTTTCGGGTATTGGTTTTGAAGTTTCTATGTTGTTCTTTATACGGGTGCTAAGGGGGACATTATCCAAGGAATCTTCACTGGAAAAACTCATCCTGTCTTCGTTAAAATCCTGGATAAGGCGCGCCCTGTCTTCTGAGGATACAAATGAGAAGAGAGGTCTAGGTGGATTGGGAGGAAGAGGTGCGGCAAAGGAGAGTAAGCCCCAATGCGTTTGTTAAGTTCCTTAAAAGGGTGAAATGGAGACGGCGCGCCCTCCAGCTGCAAAATTAAAAGAAAATAATAAAGAAACTGAGGGCGCGCCCATGAGAGGAATATAACGAGAATTTTTTCTACAAGTCAACTAATAGGTTGGTCGATAGAGAGGGTACTGATACGCAACTAGGGACAGATTTGTGTATTAGCAAAGTAAAGCTAAGGACGCGCCCTATATGTAAGGCGCGCCCAATGAATTAATTCAATATACAGAAACATGTTCTGTAAAAGTTATGATGGCAAAACAAGATCAAACACATATACATACATATATACATACAACGGAAAATGAAGAACATGGGGTATGTAAACAGTTGTGACGTCGGAATGGACAATTTACGCGGTCAAAATGAAAAGTAAGGACATAAAAACGTACCTTGTAAGTTCTGGAATGCGATTTGGTGAAGAAAATGATCGGAAAAGTGATGAAATTGGCCGGATTGGTGCTCGGAAAACTCAAAGTCGCCGGTGTCGGTTTTGTTTGAGAAAGAAAGTAAAAAGAGTAAAGTGGAATATAAGGGAGGTATTTATAGTGGTTTTGAAGAGATAGTGGTTGACAGCTGTAGAGTCGGTTGAAATTCCAAGGACGCGCCCTCTATTAGGGCGCGCCTTGTTCAGAAGATTGTGATAATTTTGGGTTTTATAGAAGAAATTCCGTACATCATCTTTGATTTCATACGGAATTGAGGGTTAGTTGTTATAGCCAAAATTCGGTTCGGGTTTTTCAAGATGGATTCGGGTTAAATTACGGGTTCAATTTGGGGGATTCTAGGTTTAATTAAGGATTTTATAGAAAATGGAGAAATCAGGCCGCGCCCTCTCTTTCTCTACAAAGAGGGCGCGCCCTAAGTATAGAAACATGGTGACAAATCTACTCAGGTTGGTTTTGTAAGAAGACATCGAAGAAATCTCTCCTAGGATTCCACTCAAGTATGAATTTCACTCAAGAGTGGATTCCACTCCAGTTGGGATTCCAGAAGTTGAAGAATTCCCTCCTGTCGTATCTCAGGAGGGGGATGTCCGTCGCAGAAGGCCTCCAGGGGTTTGCCTGGATATAAGGACCCTTCTTAAACACTAAGGGCGCGCCCTAAGGTGGAAAGATGGGGACTTTTTGGTGTGTGCTTTGGGAGCTCTGTTCCTGTAGCCAATGGGCGCGCTCTCATTGGGGAACTTTGGAGTAATCCTGCACTTTGCACCCAAAAGCTCTGGATCACCTGTCCTGCTATCTGGTGGGTGCTTCTCATTCGGGGGACAGGGATGCGTTCTGCACTTGGGGTAAACCACGGCTATACCTACATCCTTGAAATCAAGAAATAGCTGGTAACGGATGGGACTAGTCCTCGACGGGGGAAGTTTCCTTATCCGTGAAGTCTTGAGATCTTGGATGAGCCTTGGGCCTTTGTGGTTAGGCCTCATAGTAGAACATTCCGGAAGCTGGTCCGTTATCCAAGCCCATTTGGGTTTCTTGTTCTCCAAGAACTACGTCTGGCTTGATCCCCTATAAATACCGGGGTACGTAGGCCGATTGAGGGGTTGGAAGTCGAGAGCTCTGAATAGCCGCCACTAACCCTATTAATCTCAGCCACCAATCACGCTCAACAACCACACACCACCGTTTTCTCCGACAAAGAACCACCACATCAGATCTTGTTTCCGGCGGAGTACCTCGAATTTTGTTGTTCCCAAATTCCTCCGTCAACAGGATTCATACTGTTTGTCTCACCTTTTTTAAGTTTTTATAACTTTATTTTCGCATAAAAATTTCATATTTTGATAATTATTTTTATATAAGTATCTAATGTATTTTTGAGATTCTATAAGTTAAAAAAAAATTAACTTTTTTTAGAAAAAAAATTAAAAATCTTTAATTTTGTCTTAAAATAAGTTGACTTAGTACGAAAAAAATTCACCCAAACACCCCAATAAACTCAGTTTACCGGTTGGCGCCTTTACCTATATCAAAACTTTGATCCAATTCGGTTCCACCAAATCTGATTAGCCAAAGACTAGGGGCTGTTTGGGGGAACTTTTTTCCAGAATAAGTCAACTTATTTTAAGACAAAATTAGAGATTCCTAACATTCCAACTTATTTTCCAACTTATTGAATTTCAAAGATACATTAAACATTTGTATAAAAAAAATATCAAAATATAAAATTTTTACCCGAAAATAAATCATAAGTCGGTATAATTAAGCTATGCCAAACAGGCTATAAATGATTCTTCCTCTTATTCCAACATTCGGCAAGTTTGGAACACGCGAAATCACACGACACAAAAATTTTAGTTTTATGAAAATTCGTAAAACTCGCAGTAGAACTCATTAGTAAAAAAACGAGCTTTTCGAAAAACGCGCTATAGAGCAGTTCACTGAAATGACTGACAATGCATCATGGTAAATTGGTAATGTCGAAATCGAGGAAGAGATTTTAGCCTGGCGACGTCGTCCAGCTCTCTCCGGAAAAGCCATGAAATAAGATGATCATAATTGCAAATGAATGTTTCTTCCAAAATAAGGCGATGCCTCCAAAGGAAAATATATTTATCTTAATTCAATCAAAAATCTTAAATCCTATTAATGAATTCCAACTTTTTATTACTGTATACTACTACCTTCTTCCCATTCTATTTAACACTCTTCTTTTTGCATGCATTTCAATGTGCTTGGATGGGGTACTTATAAATAATATTTTTGAAATTTTTCTATTTTGTATAAAAATATAGATTATATATTTTTATACAAATCAAAAAAAATTAAAAAATATAATTCACAAGTTCCCGGTCCGAGCACATCGAAATGCGTGAAAATGTCAGAAGGTCTTACAATTCGGGACGGAAGGAGTAGTTTATAACCCGTGCGATCCACGTATTTTTTTTATATATAATTATCATTAAATTTATCGGCTAATTATCATTAGTTATATAATTTTATTATTTATTTTAATAATTAAGATGACCGTGCCGAAAATCGAACCGACAAACTTTCAATGCACGTGCGATGCACGGATTTCTTTTAATATGCTATAAATTTTACTTAATATTAAAATTATGTTTTTATATAATCAAAATTTTTAATAATTTTTATAATTTAATTTAATATAACTAAATATATTCATGTTTACGGATTATACTAATGTTTTCCTAGTAGAAACAACATATACGGATTTTTAATATATTTTATTAATAATTGAAAAACATGGTGTTATATTTTCAAATATATATTAATGATTGTAAGATTAGTTTCAAATAAAAAGGTAACGTGTTTTAATTAGAAATTAAATATCAATGACTGGAATATATGGTACGATTGATGTTTTTAGATGTTTACTAAAAGTAAATTTGATTAATTCTTTATAATTATATTCTTTTTCATATATTTCAATATTTTGGTTTTTATAAAATTGTATAGATAGATATAAGTAAGGATATTTAGGTAAAAATATGTTAATATATAAGTAAGGGTAATTAAATAAAAATACGAATTAGCAAAAAACAGGTATCAAAATATTTAATGTTTATAATGTATAGATATACTAGCTTAAAACTCGTGCGATACACGGATTTTTTTTAATATTATATGATTTTTTTATTAATTGGAATTAATTTTATTAAAATACGAATTTTGGAGGCTAAAATTTTTAAATGAGATGATTTGATAATAATTATATAAATGTTATTTGTGATATTTCTAGGAAAAGAGGGATTTTAGTTAGAAAATATTGAAATGATGATAAATTTTAGTTGAAAAAGGTAATCTGTTAATTATAAATACTTATAAAATTATTATTTAATTTTATTAAATAGAATGCCGTGATTTAATTGGAAAAAGAGTGGTCTTAGTTAGGAAATTTAAAAGGAAATATGTTTTAGATGAAAAAGGTAATTGATTAGTTTATAATAATTATAATTTAATTTATGTTATTTTACTAAATTAAATTGTTCGTAGGGTCTTTATATAGTGGAAAATTAATGTTGCCCGTGATATTTCTAGAAAAAAAGGAAATTTAATTATGAAATATGGAAAAGATGATACGTTTTAGCTGAAAAAGGTAATAGGTAATTATTAGTGTTATAATATTATTATTTATTATATTACATATAACCACCCTGATATAATTGGAAAAAGAGATATTTTAGTTACAGAATATAGAAAAGGTAATTGATTATTTAATAGTAATTATAATATAATTATTTTATTTTATTAAACAAAATTGCTCGTAGTATTTATAAGAAAGGAGAAATTTTAGTTAGATACAATATAAAAGATATTGTGTTTTACCTGAAAAATAAATTAAGTAGTTAGTGAAAAATAGAAAAGGTAATATGTTTAATATGTTTAATCTAAAAAAGAGAATTAATTAGTTAATATGATAGATTTTATTTGTAATTAAGTAAGGTTAAATAAGTAAAATCAACAGGTACCGTACCAACCAATCAAACTTTTAATGTTTCAGCTTTTATATAATAGTATAGATATGTGTTTTTCTTTATAATGAAGGGTAAATAAACAAATTTACGAAGTACCAAAAAATAGGTACCAAAATTTGAAATGTTTCGGTTATTATATAATAGTATAGATAGATTAATCCAATTCGAAATTATCAACATTTCAAATTATTATTATCTAATATTTCATCTAAAAATAGATTTTTTTTTTTTTAATTATTTGATTCGATGAAAATGATTATGCAGTTCTTGTTCGTATTATCCAAACCCGATGATAAGTAAAATTATCTTAAAAAATTGAATATTAGCCCAATTTATCATAATTTTAAATTAAATGGTCCCAAATTTCACATTAAATGATCTTAAATATCACAATATGAAAAGATGGTCCCAAGTATCACACATGTAAACGCTACATCGTGTATCGTTTTATTTTTGAAAACACTACTTTAAGTAGAGTTCTAGGTTCAACCCAAAACGCTAATTTAAGTGGTGTTACCCAAAACTCTACTTAATGGTGTTACCCAAAACTCTACTTTAAGTATTGTTATCCTAAACTCTACTTAAAGTGGTGTTTTGAACCGAAAACACTACTTTAAGTGGTGTTACCTATTTTATTTTAATTTTTGCTAAACATGTATTTGCAAACACTATTAAAAAACTTTAATCAAAGGGTCATTTCAAATTGTGTATTTTTAATGAGTCCGATGGCCTGATTTTAAAAAAATCGTGGACCAGCCCCGATTTTTTAAAAATCAGGATAAGTTAAGGTTTAGGGTCTAGGATCTAAACCCTAAACCTTAAGTTCGTATACGGTTTATTCGTCGTTCTGAATATTTCTAAAACCAAAATGGAACTATTGAACCCCAAAGGTTAACTGTTGAACCCCCAAGAGAATACAGATAAAATTTATAATTTATAATTAAAAAATTAATTTTTTTTAAAACCCAAAATGCAAAAGTTGAACCCCAAATATTAATTGTTGGACCCTTAAGAAAATACAGATAAAAATTTAAAATATTAATTGAAATAAATAATATATAAATTTTTAATATTTTAATAATTTAAAATGCAACTTAATTTTAAATTTTCAGGAGATACAATTTTAACCCAAGTTTTTGTAGAAATTATTATTTTTAAAAAAATTACAAAAACGCAAGTTCAAGTATTGTTATATAAAAAAAAAAAAAACACACAGACTAATGTAACGTTGAGGGAAACTTTAATGTGTATAACGTTTTGGTTGTTGAAAAGTAATGGATCCTACAGCCACAATTATTAAAAAGTAAAAACAAAAACAAAGAATGAAGTAGCGTTATAAATAAAAACGGAACGCTACATGAAATTCTGTTTTTGTGTCATATTTGAAATCATTTTTTTTTTTTTGACGAATAATGAAATTTTATTAGCACTTAGCCAGAGCGTCATTTTCATATCCAGATCGAGTCTTTAGTGGGAGAGACGTTCCTACTGAAGTGAAATCATATTTTTAATTTGTGACATTTACGACTATTTAGTATAAAATTGTGAGATTTAGGTCATTTTTTCTAAAAAAAAATTATGATTTTAATATTTCTCAATTACAAAAATTAAGTTATTAAAATAACTTACCATTTTTTTAGTTATAATCAGGATCATCTAGTTGACCAACTAGTCCTACCGGCCAACGACCAAACTTATTTTCTCACATAATCACACTGCGAAAGTAACTTATTTTTTGCATGAGAGAAAAAAAATTCAATTTACAATTTATTCATTAGTAGAGAAGTCGATATTTTTGTGAACAGTTCAATATCCAATCCAAAAAATATTTGGTTTGTTAGGTTCGGAATAACGTAGAAGGTGGGTTGAATGCGTTATTCTAAAAATATTTCGATTTTTGATGTGGATATGAGATCAAAAATACTGAATCGAAATACCACAACTGTTTGGGAAATAACTTTGAATAGATAAAACCCGGAGGTTTGTTACACAATCTAATCCTATGGATCAGCTACAAAATCAAACTCTCCTAAGGATAGTTTAGGCACGAGGCCCTTCTACCCGACACTTCCTGAAAGCGGGCTAAGCCGGCTTTCCTACTAGATGGACTGTCTAGCAGCTTACACAGAGAAGATATAAGAGAGAGAATAGAAAGTTGTGTGTTGAGGTGTGTTTTGAAATGAAATACAACAGGCCTATTTATAGATTACAGAAGTCACTATTTGACATTATTCCAACAACCCCCAAATAGTAACCGAGCACTATTCCAACAACCCCCAAATAGTAACTGAACACTATTTCACCAATCCCAAATAGTAACTGGGCACTATTACACGAACCCCAAATAGTAATCATGCATAGTAAATGTGCATAGTAATACTATTTTTGTATCTCTTGGGCTTCTTTCTTCTGTTTTATTTTGCTGTTTTAATTCATCTCCGAAAATAATTCAAGTACTAGATTAATTTCATTATTTATTATAAATAATTAATTAATCTGTTACTTATTTAATTTTCAGAGAGTAAATTAATTTTTGACAATACCTTAAAATATTATGTCTGTCCTTGATCGTCAATAGACTTTGGCAATTCTTTCTGTAAATTAATCTGTTGATCCTTCTCGTATGTGCTGACACTTAGTGCGCTGGTCTGGTTCACAAGTGACTAGCACTGATCTTGATCTTCACATCTTCGTTACATTCCAATTGATTAGCCTGTAGCAGTATCTTCAAATTATGTAAATACATGGAATCTTTTTGGCTCTTCAACTAAATCATCTGTACATCTTATTCTGTCACTGAGGCTTGAACATGTTAATGAACTTCTTTCAGCGACTTGATCCTTGTTGGTGCCTGTTCTTCAAATTTCACGATCCCTGTATAGATTTAATATTATTTATCTTGTATCCTCGTTGAGTTATATATATCCTCTATTACATATTACATTACATTATGCTTTACAATCTCCCCCTATTTGATTGTTAGGGTTTGACAAACAAATTCCTAGAGGATAACTCAACTGATACAACAAAAATAAAATACAAAGATAAATAATATTAAAGCGCATTCTGGATCATATATATACATTTTCCAGATTTCTAAAATTAACAAAGTTTAAGACAATTGTTCCTTTAGACTGAACATATTTTCAAGTTTGCCTTTGCTTTCTTTCCACATAGCACTAATACTCCCATTAGCTTTTTCTTTCCTAAAATAAAGTTAATTCCGTGTCAACAACCTTTTCCTTGCCCTTATTACGCCTAGTAGCTTCTTGCCCATCCACCTTCTCCCCCTCAATTGGGTTATCCTCCAGAATAGTAGGATGTGGAGTTGGTAAATTGGACGAAGAGATATTTGACAACTCTTTCTCCATTGTTTGGACCCGTGTAAGGAGTCTGTTGTATTCCTTTTTGGTTACAGGTGCATGTGGTTGAGTAGGGTGCTCACTCATACGTTCTGCAGGTGTTTCACTCAACACTCTATATTCACTCGATTTAGTGGTTTGGGTTACACTTGCATGTTCTGTTCGTGTTTCCCTCAACTCTCCTCCAGAGCTTCCACCGATATGTGTACCTGTAAATGAAATCATCCTAGCCCCTTTTTCAAAGGTCATGGATGGTGCAATGAAAGTTTGTGAGCTTTCCTCCTCGCGTGAAGCGAGTTGCCGACCACTGGTAAAGATTGGTAAATCTCGAAAGAGATCCAGAGATTTTCCCTCTGGGAGATTAAACTTGAATCGATTAAATGGCACAAAACCCAAGTTTCCCTCGTACGTCTGTGAACACACTTGGTTCATAAAAGAATCACCTACCGATGGATCTTTCCGTAAAATGGAAGATACACCAGCAGTTATTGAGGTAGGTAATTCCACCTCGGATGCCTGTGAAGGCATTTGATCTTTAGAAAGATCATCAACCACTCTTATGGTCCGTGAAATGGAACTCAAGATAGTTGCTCCCGTCAATTCAACCTTATTTACATTTTCACTCATTTGACAAGGAAGAATTGTTTCACTAATAGTTGCAGTTACCTCAGGTTCATTTGGTTTACTTCTTTTAGAATGAGGTAGAGCTGTTGATGTAACTAACTCCTTATGTGGTGCTGCTGCGGTACTATCTACCTCAAAAGTGTTGATGGCTGATATTTTAAGTGACAATTGAGGTGTAGGAGTTTGTTGTGTTTGTGTTTGCATTTGTAGAATGGGCTCTTCGACCTGTGTTAGAGTCGGTGGGATTTCTTGCTCTTGGTCGGGTAAGATAGGCACTAGGGCTGTAGAAACTGTATTTCCTGTGATATAATAGGGAATACAGAGGTTGGAATAGCAGGGATTGAAATATTACCTTGTTGTATACCTACTCTCACTGGTCTTGGTAACAACGGAAGTGGGACAGTCTGTAGATATTCAGTTAGGACTATAGGCACATCCGTATAGTTATTTTTGCTTATGTAATTAATTACATTCGTCTTCATGTAAGAACATTCCACCATTCGACCATTTTCCAAGCGTACCCTGTCTTCATCATTCAAAAAATCATTTAATATTAGGTTTAGAAACCTTGGATATAGACACTTGACATTTTGAGTCCGAACATCTCTTGTTCCCAAGTGTTTCATCTTTAAAATGATTTGACCAAGCACCGTTTTTCCAAAATTAATCCTCAAATTATTGGCGACCGCATACCCTGTTTTTTGAATAAATTCAGGTATTCGATCTTGATTTGTTCTATTTGAGGAAAAACATGGTTAAGAATATGAAAGAAGAGATTCCGGTACTGGGTTAGAAATGTTCTAGAAAGATTACCAGTATTGAAATTGCCATCTTGGTACTTTATAAAACGAAAGAACATTTCATTCTATTCAGGTGTAGGATCAGAAACGAGATTTTCCATAGGAAAATGAAGAATTCGATTAACATCTTGTTCAGTGACCCTAATCGACCTACCAAACAATCGATATGTGATTGCACACCCGTCCTGTCCAGAAGTGTTAACCGCACTACAATATAGTTCACGCAGTGCATTATGGTTAAGCTGCACTGGTGTAACTAAAGTATAGCGAATTAATGAATGTTCATTCAGAAATTGTGTCCAAGCCCGAAATTGCTCATCCTGAATGGTTTCGATTTGCTGAATGGAAATAGGATTAACTTTAGCAATTAAAAAGCTTCCCTGCAATGCCATTTTCAAAACTTTGAGGAAATTCAAAAACAAGGGTTAGTTTTTATAAAGGATGATGTATAAAGCAAGAATATGAAATCCGATCTAAAAACCACCAGCTAGATTGAGAGATCTTTCCGATCAAAGCTCGAAATATTCAGCAATTGTGTGTATATGCACTGTATATCTGAAAAATGATGATGTTAAAAACAAACAAAAACTCATCATTTATAAGATTTCAAGGACTAGTGGGTTAGGTGAGAGCGTGACAGGTTATGTTTGAAAAATTACACCGCTCAATAATTTCTCACCTAACAACCTACTTATCCGAAAAACATCTTATCACCGAAACCTGTCAGCCGACAAAACATATTATCACCGAAACCTATCAGCCTATGTACACACACACATACATTTATTATTTCTAATTATTGTGGATTTAAAATAACCAATCAATAATTCAAGAATTATTCCACAATAATCAGACAAACTCATAATTTAATAAACATAAAATTAACAAAGTATCATTTATTGATATATGTCAATAAAATATTTATTTAATTATGCTACAATTAACACAATTATTTACTAACTAATTACCATAAAATATAGCATTTATAAGCATGGTAATTGATATAGAGATAACTGTAATATGAAAACTGGATGCAAATAAATTCATAAGTCCTAAACATATGGATATTTAAAATACATGTGAACTTATAACAAATTGCAGTTATTGATTATCCAAAATTAATTAGACAGATTTAACATCCCAAGTTCACCAACTAACCTGGAGAAAGTGGATTCATCCAGAGGTTTAGTAAAGATGTCTGCAATTTGTTGATCTGTGGGAACAAAGTATAATACCACAGTTCTATTCATGACATGCTCTCGTAAGAAATGATACCTGATATCAATGTGCTTAGTCCTGGTATGTTGAACTGGATTGTTGGCAATGGCAATGGCACTCGTGTTGTCGCATAGAATTGGAATTTTGTCCAACATGAGTCCATAGTCCTGAAGTTGATTCCTCATCCACAGGATCTGAGCACAACAACTACCTGCCGTAATGTATTCTGTTTCGGCTGTCGAGGTAGATACTGAGTGTTGCTTCTTGCTGTACCAAGATACCAACCTTCTTCCTAGAAACTGACAGCTTCCGGAAGTACTTTTCCGATCAATCTTACAACCTACGAAATCAGAATCTGTATAGCCAACTAGGTCAAAACCTGTTCCTTTAGGGTACCAAATCCCAAGATTGGGGGTTCCCTTAAGGTATCTGAAAATACGTTTAACAGCTATAAGATGTGACTCTTTAGGGTCAGCCTGGAATCTAGCACATAAACAAGTTGCGAACATAATATCTAGTCTACTAGCAGTTAAGTATAAGAGAGAGCCGATCATACCTCGATACTTCGTGATGTCAACTGACTTACCAGATTTGTCTTGATCAAGCTTGACAACAGTTGGCATCGGGGTCTTGACAGTAGCTGCTTCTTCCATCCCATACTTCTTCAGAAGATCCTTTATGTATTTTGACTGGCAGATGAAAATACCATCAGGCTTCTGAACAACTTGAAGTCCAAGGAAGAAGGACAACTCACCCATCATGCTCATTTCGTACTTACTCTGCATTAGCTTAGCAAATCTCTTTCATAGCAAATCATTAGTAGAACCAAATATTATATCATCCACATATACTTGCACCAGAATTATATCATTTTTATGCTTTTTATGAAAGAGAGTTTTGTCGATGATACCTCTTGTAAAACCATTTTCAAGCAAGAACTTGGAGAGAGTATCATACCATGTTCGAGGAGCTTGCTTGAGACCATAGAGAGCTTTGAAGAGAAAGTATACAAAACCTTCAAATTCCTTGTCTTCGAACCCAGGGGGTTGTTCAACATAGACTTCTTCTTCTAGATCTTCGTTCAAAAATGCACTCTTCACATCCATCTGAAAAACCTTAAAGTTGCAGTGTGCAGCAAATGCTAAGAACATCCTGATTGCTTCAAGCCTTGCAACTGGAGCATAGGTTTCATCATAATCAATTCCCTCTTCTTGAGAGTAACCCTTTGCTACCAATCGAGCCTTGTTCCTCGTAACAATACCATTTTCATCCAGTTTATTCCTAAACACCCATCTAGTGCCAATTACAGATTTATCTTTTGGTCTTGGCACCAGCTTCCAAACTTTCTGCCTTTCGAACAGATTGAGTTCTTCTTGCATTTCAGTTACCCAATCTGGATCATCAAGAGCTTCATCAACCTTTTTAGGTTCAATTTGAGATAGAAATCCTGCGAAATTGCATTCATTCTGTGTTGCTCTTCTAGTCTGTACACCCGTGTCCGGTTCACCAATGATCTGTTCAAAGGGATGCGCTCTACTCCATACCCTTTGTCTCGGCAGATTTGATCTTGATGATTCCCCAAGTTCATAATTGTGTTGAGTGTAATGACTAGTAGATCGAAAATCATTGTTTGCTCCCCCTAAGCCATTGCTTTCAGAGTTTAATGAATTAGAGTTTAATGAATCATTAGCAGTAGATGCATTCATTGATGTTTCTTCACTTGATTGGGGTTCATTTTCATCGTTCACTTGCTCCCCCTCAACATGTGCTGCAGTCTGATCTACTTGTATAGATTTGAACAATATAGTCTGAAAGAGTATCAGAATTTTGTAAATCAACATTTATTTCTTCATTCTCAAATCTCAGCTGGTCATGTTCATCAAAATATTCAAGTATTGTTATCTTCTTATCATTAAAAGACACATGGATAGATTCCATGACCACTTTTGTTCTCAGATTGTAGACTTTGAATGCTTTTGTGGATAGTGGGTATCCAACAAAGATTCCTTCATCAGCTTTTAAATCAAATTTGGAAAGCTGTTCTGGATGAGTCTTAAGAACAAAACACTTACATCCAAACACATGAAAGTACTTCAGGTTCGGCTTCTTATTTTTCACCATCTCATATGGTGTTTTACCATGCTTTTTTATGAGTGTAGCATTCTTTGTGAAACAAGCAGCTTGCACAGCTTCAGCCCAGAAGTAAGTTGGCAGCTTTGCTTCATCAAGCATGGTCCTTGCAGCTTCTATGAGAGTCATGTTCTTTCTCTCTACTACTCCATTTTGTTATGGAGTTCCAGGTGCAGAGAATTCTTGTTTTATTCCATTTTCTTTACAATATTCTTCCATGGCTGCATTCTTGAACTCAGTGCCATTATCTCATCTTATGATTTTCACTGTATGCTTAGATCCTTTGTCCAGTTGTCTGATATGCTCTGTTAAGATTGATGCAGTTTCTTTTTTCTTGTGCATGAATTACACCCCATGTATATCTGGTGTATTCATCAACAATAACCAACGCATATCTTTTCTTTCCAATAGACATTATATTTACTAGACCAAATAAATCAACATGCAATAAGTGATATGGCTCAAGAATTGAGGATTCAATCTTACTTTTGAATGAAGTTTTCCTTTGTTTTGCCTTCTGACATGAGTCACATAGGCCATCTGGAGTAAAAACTGATTTGGGCAATCCTTTCACAAGATATTTCTTCACTAGCTCATTAATGCTGTTGAAATTCAGATGAGAAAGTCTCTTGTGCCAGTTCCAGCTTTCTTCAATTGATGCTCTACTCAGTAGACAGATTGCAGAGCCTTCAGAGTTTGTTGAAAGCTTGGCTTCATGAATGTTACCATGCCTGTATCCCTTCAGAAAAATTTTGCCTGTAGATTTGCTTATAACTTCACAGTGTTCTTCAAAGAAATCCACATGATAACCTCTGTCACAGATTTGACTCACACTTAGCAGATTATGTTTGAGTCCTGAGACTAGAGCTACAACTTCAATGATGACATTCCCAAGATTGATATTGCCATATCCCAGAGTCCTTCCTTTGTTGCCATCTCCATAAGAAACACTTGGGCCAACTTTCTTCACAAATTCTGATAGCAGGGCTTTATTTCTAGTCTTGTGTCCTGAGCATCCACTGTCCTAAACAAGGATATTTTTCATGTTACCCTGCAATCACAAAAACCACTAATGATTAGTTTTAAGGACCCAGACTTGCTTGGATCCTTTGGTCTTATTAAGTCTGTTAGCTTTTGCAGCAGAAGTCTTATCAGAGTTTGTGCTAACATACTTTTTATCAGAATTTATACATGTAGAATCAATCTTGAATTTATTCAAAGAGGGTTTAAGTTCATAATAATCATAATACAAATTATGATACTCTTTGCATGTATAAATAGAATGCCAAATACCGCCACAGTGAAAACAAGGATTCTGTGGCTTAAACCTAACTGAACCACTCTTAGCTCCTGACTTAGGAGGTATAGAGTTTATATTTTTATTCTTCATGCAAAAAGTAGCGAGATGGTTAGGATTTCCACAATTGTGACATTTCTTCCTAGGAGCATTGGGAATAGGCATATAGTTATTGCTTTTATTGATGACTACCTTTCCATTTCTATTTTTCCTAGGTTCTTTTACATTGTTCACTCCTTTTGATCTCCTTCAACTTGTGTTTAAGCTATTTCTGAGACATTAAGTCAATATTTACTTATTTGACTTCATCCTGTTTTGGTTTGTCAGATTTTGGTACAAACCTCACAAGATTAATTTTGGGCTTTGCAGCCCTTTCGGTAAATACAGGTTTAGAGGTCTCAGCTTCTAAGTTGGCAGTTTTCTTTTTATTAGTGTAACCTAGACCTTGTTTCCAACAACCATTCTCTAAGATACACTGAGTAGTTTTACCAGAGTTAGTCCAAGTTTTAATAATGTTTCTTTCTTTAGCAAGTTCAGATTCAAGATAAGAATGCTTTTTCAATAATTCAGTTTTAACAATAATAGCATCATCTCTCTCTTTCTTAATTTTTAACATTTGGACTAATTCTAATTCTAGATAGTCATTTCTCTTTCTAAGGTCTAGACTTTCAGATTTTATTCTTTCATTTTCTAAAGTCTGATCTCTGTAGCTAACATGCAAGTTTTTAAGAAAGAGTCTTAACTCAGATATATCAGTAGTATCAAAAGATAGAGTGGAGTGAGGTACCTTGGTCTCAGTAGCTTCAGAGATACTATCAGCATTTGCCATTAAGGCATAGTTCACCTCATCTTCAGAGTCTGAAGTGTCAGCCCAGTCCTTCTTCTTTGTGATGTAAGCTTGACCTTTATCAGCTTTGGCTTTCTTGCACTCAGGTGCAAAATGTCCTTTCTCACCACAATTATAGCATTTGATCTTGGACTTGTCCACTTTCCCAGACCTGCCTTTCTTTCCCTCAGCTTTTTTGAAATTCTTCTTTTCAGAATTTGAATCTCTTCGTGTGAACTTCTTTCCTTTCCTGAAGTTCTTGTAAGCCATCTTCTTGAAGCTTTTTACCATCAGGGCCGCAAGTTGTATCATCTCAGCATCACTGCCATCATCATCAGAGTCTGTGTGATTGTCAGAATTTGAGTCATCATCAGAGTTTGATGACTCAGTATCAGGCTTTGTAATAAGAGCCTTTCCATAGGATTGTCTCTTTTTCACAGTAACTTTTTTAGAAGCTTTCTCCTCAGCTTTAAGAGCAATTGACTTGGGCTTGCCTCCATGCCTCTTGCTTCTTTGTTCCATCTTAAGCTCATGAGTCTTGAGCATTCCATAGATTTCATCAAGAGACATGTCTTCCGGATCATAATTGTCTCTGATGGTAGTGGCCTTTAAATCCCACTTCTCAGGAAGAGCCAACAAGAATTTCAGATTAGAGTCTTCAATATTATACTCCTTATCTACCAGTGATAAATCATTCAGCAATTTCAGGAATCTGTCATATAGATCTGTTAATGACTCATCAGACTTCGAGTCAAAGTTCTCGTACTCCTGTATAAGTATTGTTCTCCTGTTCTTCTTGATGGCTTTGGTTCCTTGACATCTGACTTCCAAAGCATCCCAAATCTCCTTAGCAGTTTTGCATCCAATGACCCTGTTAGACATAACATTGTCAAGAGCGCTATGTAATAAATGCCTTACCTTGGCATCTGATGTGCTAAAAATAATACAATTTAATATCGCAAGCGCACGATCATCGTTTTAGTATTTGTGATTCGATCCACAGGGAATAATATTTATTTCGCGATCCTTAACCTTTAATCTAGTCGAATTAGAACAAGTTGGGATTTTTTGTAATTTGGATTTAATTAATTAATTATTAAAGAAAAACTATTATAAAAAAAGAGTTTAGTTTAATCTAATTTTAATTTAGTAAATTAAAAGAACAGAAAACTTAGATTTTTATTTTCTTTTTTAATTCCTAAAGAAAAATTTAAACTATTTTAAACAAAAAAAATAAATTAAATTTGAATTTATTTTAACAATGAAAGGTAATAAAAATAAAATTTAAAAGGGATTTTACTAATTAATTATTGAATATAAATTAATCTAAATTATCTTAAAATCGAATTAAAATTAAGAATTTTATTTACATAAACTTTTAGAAAAATCGGAAATGAGTCATTTGAAAATTCAACTAGCCAAGAAAACATATCAACACAAGAATTTTGCATTTCACCAACTGACATCACAACGCAGGAAGATCCATTCAGTTATGTAATTTTACAAAAAGAAAACCGACTCGATTCAAGGACTCGAACTTGAGTCTAAATAACGAAAATACGAACATCAAAACTTGATTACAAAAAACCACAATCAAAATTTGAAAGTAAACTCAGAAATCACTAAATCTTGACAACCTTGATGGTACCAACTTGGCAAACTCAGACAGCATTTAGAAAAATCCAACAGCAAACTACGAACTCAGAATCAACAAACTAAAATACAAACTTAATAACCATGAACTCAGTAAACTCAAAGAAAAACATAGTATGTAAACCACAAAATCCACAAGCAACACGAACGATTTGAACTAACAGGCTTGGTCAGAAAGAAAACTCAGTGAAAGTAAGGAAAATAAACAACTCATTCTTCAACTCAGGAAACTTGCAGCACTCGAAACTCGGCAGAAAATCGGAAAACAAAACTACCACTTGGAATCCAGAAAAACGAACTACAGTGACTCATGAATTCAGCAGCAAATCGACTAAAAAAACTCAATTCAAAATACGGATTTAAAAACCAGCGAATCACAGAATAATCATAACAAGGACAGCAGCTAATTCGATCGAACTGCAACAATTCGGTTAACAACTCATTAAAACAGTCGAACTCGAACTCAACAAATGTGACTATGAACTCAAACATAAACATAAGACTCGGCTTAAACAGTTCTACGATTCTAAAATGAAACCAAAAAAAGCAATTAACAAAACCGAACAAAACAATCAAGGCAGTCGATGCATTTAACTCAAACCGCAACCAACAACGAGGGCAAGGGGAAATGGGTTTAATTCGCAATAAAAAGAAACTGAACAGGGGAGAGGCGTTCTTTTCTTTTGGTGTGGAAAGAAACGGGAAAGAGATAAGAGAGAGATGGGGGGGTTTGGGAAATCGAAGGAAAATAGGGGAAGGCTGGGTTCGACGGGAGAGAAGAGATGGATGAGGGGGATTAGGTTCGAATAAACAGCTGGGGAGGGGGTGGTTGTGTTATGTTGCAGCGCACGGTGAGAAAAAAAGGAAGGAGAAGGTTGGGTCGGCGAGAGACGAAAGGGAGGAAGGAACGAAAATGAAGAAAAATTCGTTGGCTAGGTGTTTGTTTGATGAGGAAAAAGAAAGGGGAACTGGGTTTGATTTCTGAGAAAAACAGGGGAAATGAGGTGTTTGGAATGAAATATGAAACGTGAAAAACAGAGCAAAATAAAACTAGGTTGCTTCGAATTAACCAAGAAAAATGAGACAGAAAATAAATAACAAAATTAAAACTAATATTTTTATAATTTTTGTTTTTATTATTATACTAACACATAAAATATTAAAATTAGATCTACAATTAAAAATAATCAAACCCACAATAAAATTGAGACTTAAAGGGGTTCAATTAAAATTATTAACTACGAACAAGATATTAAAAATCATTAATTTCAACCCCAAGTGGTTAGCTTTCGCTACTTTGTCCACTAATCGGATTTACGAAAATAACGAAAATGAAATTTGTATTAAAATGAAAGAGTGTTTACAAGAACAATTACAAAAATGAAGATGGAGGCTACAACTAATTTTTAGGGTACGGGAAATAAAACTAAGATGTGTATTAAGATGTAAGATACAAATGAAGGGGGGCTATTTATAGAAAAATTTTAAGGTTTTTGGTTGGTGTGGGTTCATCCTAGCCATTTATTTAGTTTTGTGTTGACTAAATCTTGGCCATCCATTTTGTTTGACAACAAAATGCACCACACTCACTTCTCTTCCCTTTTCTTCTTGCTTTGGTCCTTCTTCTTTCTCTTTTGCCCTTCCTTGACATTTATTTCTTTATTTTGCCATTTCTTCATTTTTTCTTGAATTTCCTGAAATGCAACAAAATAAGTTTATTAAAATACGAGTTCAAGTAGCAAATAGGTAATAAAAATATGGAAAAATATGCACTTATCAGCATCCTTGCTAATAGAGGAGATATCTTCAGGAGTGTAGTCTTTCTTCTCCTTTGGAATCGTTTTCTGTTCCTCTTTATCAACTGCAACAGACAATTTGGTCGGCTTATGTGGACCATCATGGATTCTGTCTAAGTACTCTAGATCTGTAGCCTCCAGAAACATTTCCATCTTCACCTTCTATATGGGATATTCTGATGCCCTGAGTATTGGAACTTTGATTGATTCATATCTGCTTGGTGTTGGAGTTTGTGTTTTCTCTGTCATGATTGTATAGCTTTTTGGATC
Organism: Saposhnikovia divaricata; assembly: GCA_036435485.1. Lineage (NCBI taxonomy): Eukaryota > Viridiplantae > Streptophyta > Magnoliopsida > Apiales > Apiaceae > Saposhnikovia > Saposhnikovia divaricata. Next base: position 56,795,570 of record CM071595.1, on the reverse strand, counting down.
TTAACTGTTGTATAATAACAGAGTGGCTCTGATGCCAATTGTTAGGTCCGGAATAACGTAGAAAGGGGGTTGAATGCGTTATTCTAAAAATATTTCGATTTTTGATGTGGATATAAGATCAAAAATACTGAATCGAATAACACAACTGTTTGGGAAATATTTTTGAATAGATAAAACCCGGAGGTTTGTTACACAATCTAATCCTATGGATCAGCTACAAAATCAAACACTCCTAAGGATAGTTTAGGCACGAGGACCTTCTACCCGACACTTCCTGAAAGCGGGCTAAGCCGGCTTTTCTACTAGATGGACTGTCTAGCAGCTTACACAGAGAAGATATAAGAGAGAGAAGAGAAAGTTGTGTGTTGAGGTGTGTTTTGAAATGAAATACAACAGGCCTATTTATAGATTATAGAAAGTCACTATTTGACACTATTCCAACAACCCCCAAATAGTAACCGAGCACTATTCCAACAACCCCCAAATAGTAACCGGATACTATTTCACCGACCCCAAATAGTAACCGGGCACTATTACACCAACCCCAAATAGTAACCGTGCATAGTAACTTTGCATAGTAACTATGCATAGTAATACTATTTTTGTATCTCTTGGGCTTCTTTCTTCTGTTTTATTCTGCTGTTTTAATTCATCTTTGAAAATAATTCAAGTACTAGATTAATTTAATTATTTATTATAAATAATTAATTAATCTTTTACTTATTTAATTTTCAGAGAGTAAATTAGTTTTTGACAATACCTTGAAATATTATGTCTGTCCTTGATCGTCAATAGGCTTTGGCAATTATTTCTGTAAATTAATCTGTTGATCCTTCTCGTAAGTGCTTGATAGGTTTCGGTGCAACAAGCACAACGGAAAAACGATAATAAACAATAAAACCGAAACCTAACCCTAGGATCCGTGTATAAGACATGCTGATTATGGAGAACAGAATCTGTACCTTATAAAAGCTTTCCGATTCGGTTGATAGATGGAGGTCCAAGAACGATCACCACACAGCCCTCTTCGTGAGATCTGCTTCGCTAATCAGTCCACACGAACGCACGATTGTCTCCGCAATCTCCGGAGTTGGTACTAGCCGTAATCTGCCCTCTATCTCGATCTCTCTCTCTAGCCTCTCTTGATGTAGAGCTGCTAGGGTTTTTGCTAAAAACGATTTTGGCAAAGTCTAACCCTCAACCAATACATCTCTATGTATTTATAAGAGAGAATGAGCTGGGCTTAACCCTAATCGGTTTGGGCTTCTACTAAAACCAAACTGATTTGGGTTTTAATGATTTAAATTAGAAATCTAATTAACTAAGTCCAACTTAATTAATTAAATAACCAATTTCAAATTTTATCATCAATTAATTTAAATTCGAAATTTAAATTAAAACTCCTTTTAAACGTTCTTATTGTGTAACCCTTTAGGTTATTATTACATTGGCAACAATTTTAATATCCAATAATAAAATTATAAACAATGAACGGCATCTAGTAATACATTATTGCTACCCAAGTAATAATAATTGGTGATCCAATTAAACCTTTCGCGATTAATGTTTCCGTGTAATATAATCCCTTTAACCATATATTATAGATTAAACTCGAGGCATGTAATTAGTCATCCTCATCAATGTTTAATCCGGGTTTCCTTGATCAATGAGTAGACTATTAAAAACAAATCAATATTTGAGCATGGCCATGCATTTTCATAGTCTCACTCAATCAAGAGGCCATTAATATCTCTCCTAAGAATAGGAGGGTTAAATCCTTTATCTATCATTCATATTTCTCATACGTCTCATAATATACCCGATGTACAGTTTTATCATCACCCGGTCAAAGGTAACTTTTAATGTAGTCAAAGTATATTAATCCTCGTATAGAAATATAATGATCTCAAGTCTAAGGATCATTACACCATTATCACTGTGAGTCTTTCTAATGACATTATCAACATGTAGAAACTCACTGTGGGTCAATCCAGTGCCATGTAGAATATTACATGCACCTATGTTCTTGACTTTAGTATCACTATACCTATGACCAATGAGATGTGGTCATCAGTCAACAAACATACTAATCTTTATGCATTATAATTGTCCCATATTAATAATGCTCGATTAGGGATATTTAGGAATATTAACACTATTCTTATAATCTCATTTTTAAGTCACATATTTAAAGATATAGAATACATGTTACATATTCCAAGGACATTTATTGTTCTAATATTTATATCGCAGTAAATAAAGACATAATAAATTTATTGTTGAATAATCGATATAACATAATCACTGAATAACAAAATAGTCTATCCTAGAATTACATTGTCTCTAGGGCACTAACACTATCAGTGCTGACACTTATTGCGTTAGTCTGGTTCACAAGTGACTAGCACTGATCTTGATCTTCACACCTTCGTTACATTCCAATTGATTAGCCTGTAGTAGTATCTTCAAATTATGTTAATACATGGAATCTTTTTGGCTCTTCAACTGAATCATCTGTACATCTTATTCTGTCACTGAGGCTTGAACATGTTAATGAACTTCTTTCAGCGACTTGATCCTTGTTGGTGCCTGTTCTTCAAATTTCACGATCCCTGTATAGATTTAATATTATTTATCTTTTATCCTAGTTGAGTTATATATATCCTCTATTACATATTACATTATGCTTTACATGGTTTGAATTGTAGACGGATCAAACGTGAATGTGATTTGGAGATTCATCTAGTAAATGAGTTAGACTTGAACAAGATATAATTTAGCTCGAAAATTTATGAACAAATTCATTAATATAATTCGTAAACCAGGTTCATAAATGTGATTCATGATTCATGAATGAGTTTGTGAACAAACTCGATGTATATTCTCAAGAGCATATTAAATTAACGGGAGTTCTTAAATTCACAAATACCAATAAATAATTGTTTGTATGTAAATGTTTACGAAATAATATAATAGTTTATTTTGTCTATTTATTATTTTTCTTTTAACAAATATATACATTATTTTTATCATAAATAATTAAATTGTAAGATTTGTTACATGGTAAATTATTTTATAATTATAATATTAACCGATTATGTATTAACTAAATGTGATTAAAATTTGACTTCTTAATATAGGTAAATTAGAAATTTATTTTCACTTTTCGAGATTTTATCCCCTGCGTCCTTCCCCTTTTCATTTTAATGCAATAAGAATGTTTTTAAAAAATGCATCTGAGATATTTGTAAATACGAGATCAGAGCATGAGATGCTCGTGAGCTAGTATTCATGAGATGTTTATGAATAGTATTTCGTGAGACATGTTCATAACTTGTTCACGAATATATTCATAAATAATATTTTTCTTAATGAATTCATACAAAAAGAGAAATATTAGATAACCCAAATTTTGTCCCAAAAAATGATGTATCACATAAATATGGTAACTTTCTTAATAATAAAATAGGACCTGCGTGCATTCATATGCGTTCTCAATTAAAATTTGACACATTTCATGTCACAGTCATTTGGTAAAAGTTTTGATAAAAGTTTTGTTTTACCTAGTACTACTCATACAAAAATCGAAGTATTATCTTGATAAAAGTTTGAGTTCTAACATATTTATAATAAATTGATACATGAATATCATCGAAGAATTCGGCTTGTTAATAGATATAAACTTAGCACATTAGTTAAAAAGAGAAAAGAAAAGGGTACACATTACACAATTACAAATATTCATTTTATTATAAAAACTTAGCTTACTCAGTTATAATACCACTGTGATGTCTGAGGAGGGTAGCTGTACGCAGACCATGCCCCTATACGCACACGCAGGAGTTGAACCCTTGACCTCCTTCAAAGGAGGCCAATGACTCAACCACTACACCAACATGTTGTTGGCACAAATATTCATTTTATTATGATTTGAAGAAAACAAAGTCGTAGCGACGGATATCCGAATCACAATTCCCAACGACCACCGATGCATATACCGCGTGCGCGCCAAAGTCCAATTGGACTCTCTCTCTCTCTCTTGCTTCCCTCTTTCTTTCTCACCTGCAACTTTTGTCATCAAATTTTCTCCTAAATCCTCTTCCTGTGTTGCAATTCCATTGGACATGTAAATTATACATACATATTTTTATCTAAAACGATTAACACACTCAAGCGAAAAGAACAGCCATGGCTTCATCGCTGTTGAGCGGCGAGAGAGTCGTGGTAGCTCTATTCACATTCCGTATAATTTACTCCACCTCTCTCTCTCATCTCTACGAATCCATTTCTCTCTCTCTCCTCTTTCTATTCGCTCTATTCGTCGAGATCTCTCTCGAATCGTCTCCTTCCCACTCCTCTCTCTTGAACACCAGGTACTTGTAATAATTTCGATTTCTAGGGCTTTTAATTGTACGATCACGAAATTAAAATTATATTAATTGCGTTTGTGTATTTTTTAACTCTGTGATTTTGATTAGTGATGCACAATCTGGTTGATTATTGTGCTTTGATTGATGATTGATGTTAGAATTGTGTTTCGTATAGGCCAGGAGCGTCGTCTGGTGTTCTTTTGGGAGCGGTGTCGTTGCCTGGTGTTATGTTTTCAAGGTTGTTATTGAATTCCAGAGCTCTTTTGTTGAATCAAGTTGGAGCTGAAGGTAATTGTATTTGTGATTGACTCGATAAACGTTATAATGTTTGTTAATTGCGAGAGAATGTCAGGACTTTAGGTGCGTGTGTATTGGTTTGCAGTCTAAATTTACTTTGGGTTATGGTAGTGATGAGCTATATTTGGATGAATTTTTTAAAAGTATAATCTTATAGTTAAATGCAAACAATCAATCTCATTTATTTTGGACGCTTTGCAAACATTGTACTCATAACATAACTACTAGCAGTAGCATTTGAACAAAGAGTTAGTTGGGGCAGAACCGTGGCGTACATTTTTGGAATAAGTAATATAGGTAGAACTATATGCAGAAAAAGTCTGTTATTAGTCTGCAGAACCGCGGAGACTACTGAAGTTGTTTCTGTCATACCATAACCCTGGCTGGACAGAGTATCAGATTACTAAATACTTATTGAAACTAAGCTACATTGCTACAAACTAATGAAAACGCAAGGAAGATAATTGTCACAGGAACTGGGAAATTTTTCTTGTCTCTTGCAAAGGAAACTTTTGTCAAATACTAAAAGGGAACAAGCAATTCTAAGTCTCTCTATGTATCCTATTAGCAACCAATACAGATGCTATTCACTATAGTGGTATTTTCAACAAGAGAAAGACATATGTATAGCAACTAGAAAACTCTGGAATTAGTGGAAACTATAACTCATATTACAACTAAAAGCGAATTTGTAGACAAAATTTTTTATATGTCCAACATCCCAAGAAAACAAGGCTACACCTCGTGCATTTGAGTTCTAATTGGAGTTTTGATATAAGTGAAGAAAGAGTAAGCTTATATATTTGTAGCTAGAGGACCAGGTGTTCAGTTATTCTAGCTTTCTTGGTTCTTCCGATGGCTTCCTTCTACACATAGTCCAATTTCAATCTAGACATCAATAGGATATACAGGTCCAACCATAGGGTTTAAAGGAAATTTAATATTTTCTAAGTGGCTCTGTTTTATTTTTAATTGATAAAAGTAATATTTTGATTAATTAATGGTTGTGTCAATTGGAAGTAAGTTAATGGTTAAGTGCTTACCTCGCAATTCATAGGTTCATGAATTTATGCATTAAACGGTTTTGAGTTATTGTAATAACTCAAAAAAATCACATTGTTGACCTTGACTCTATGCCAGTTGCAACAAATGCCACTATGCCAGCACAATTGGATTGCACTTATAGAATTGCTTTATATTTGATTCAAGCACAGAGTTTGTATGTAATCCCATCTTATGTAGACATATAAAACTTAAAATATGGAGAATGGACAGGATTTTGATATCAAATTAAGGAATTGGACATTAATCTAAGAAATGACGTTAAATCGCTAATGGAGCTGATAAATTATCCAGAGTACAGCAAACATACCTGCATGATCAAAGCCTGGGGAGAATTCTTAGCACAATCCTGCATCAACTCTTTTTCCAACGGAGCAGCACCATTGTATTCTACTACAACACCTTGCATCTTACTACATCTAAATATACAGGTGTATTGTAATAAATTATTTATCAGGAATAATCTAGATTAAGATATATGTGGCAGTAGTTTTATTTAGAAATCTAGATAATCATCTCGTGTTACCTAAATTAGGTTTTAATTTCTTAATATACCTATGTATATATGATTTAGTGGAGAACCACATGAATATGAGAACATGAGCACTTTAAAATAAATTAGTTTTCACTCGTGTTTAAGAGTTGTTCTCAGGTTCTCATGAAAGCTTTTGTTCTCATTTGAACCAAAATCTATACATACCCAAGGTTCTTACCTCCCTGTGAGGTTATAGATCATTTCTTTTTCTGGTGCCGGTAAACCTTAGAAGCTAAGTTGTCACTCACCTTGCCTCCCAAAACTTCTTCATATCACGTATTATTAGATTATTTTTTAATATCTCTAATCATACTTTTGAATATTTGATAATTTTGAGTCATCTATTGTGCAGATCTTGAATATCTGCGGTTGCAATATTGGGCTACAACTGCTAGCTGCTTTAGTGTCCTGGTTTATCTCTGTTTTATTTTGCGCCACAAGTCCAGCCACAGTCATTTGTTCAGTTTACACGGTTATTGGCGAAACAAGTTGAACATAGGTTTCATTGCATTATGTGCGGCACTTTTCTGTGTGTCTACTGCAAAATCTTTTAGCGGTAAGCTTGTGACTCTAGTTGGTATGTTTCCTTTTCAATATCAAGGTATGCACTTATGTAGTATCTTCTGGATCACATATAACAGGTCGGTATACAACACTATTGTTTTTTTGGGTACTTGTTCATGGATTAGCAACTGTGAGACTAATTCAGCATGTGCTCCATACCTTTCCAGCATGTGCATCAGTTGGTATGTCAATAACTTCTATCTTTATATTTACAGTTACAGTTGTTTAAGCCAAAATAATATTTGGGGAAACAGATGGTCATGTAATAATGTACTTGTTTCTAATGGCAAAAGGAAGTTCACAACAAATGAATTATTGTGGAATTGTGGAACATTGTGCATTGAGTAAACTAGTATTACAAAATATGTAAAACACTTGAACCGAGGTTAGTCTCATAGAATCAAGGAGCGTTTGGCTTATCATTAAGTGAATTTAAAAATTGCAAAGCATTAGTAACTTTAGAATGATGTTAGCCAAACCTTCCTAAATCAGATATAATTACTAGTAAAGGGAAAGCAGAAGTGCGCTCCTGCGCATCAGCTGAAAAGGCCCTTTCCTTTTTTAAGAAAAAGATGGTCAGTCATAGCATTATGGCAAGCTTGTGACTTGTAGATATATGCCAAAATATACTATGTAATGGAACAGATGAAAACTTGCATAATGAATTGGTTGTGACATTGATATGTCCTGCCGTTCCATGTTCAGGAAGGTGTATAAGGGAACTTATGGGACAACAAAAAATTTATATCTTGGAAATCCACTAAAAGGGAGACATATAGCATCTTTACCTATTCCTAAATTAAATTGCAAGTGTAATCTGTTGCAATGTTTATTTACAAATATGGAAGAAAATCGTAATTAAGTAATATACACATATATCTATTATATAATCTTTTTTGTTGGTAAGTAAATCATTATGTATTAATTCGAAAATTCCAGATTTTTAAATTCTAATCTTCAATATAGGTGTTGTATTTTCAATGGCATATATGGCATTAGATGTTTTACATCTCTTTATTCTCAGGAGAGGCACTTCTAGTTACAAGTGGCCTTGTTATTTATTTTGGAGACATGTTTGCATGTACACTTGTTAAGGTTAGTTGCCGACTTTCTCCAGTGACTGCTAGTTGTAGTTGGGTACTTGATGTAGAATGTACCATCAGACTAATTTCCTTTCTGGACAGATTTATGGATACCTGATATCATCGGAATATGGTTCTATTCACTCTGGAATTAAAAGAGATGAGATAAGCACCATTATCCAGGTACTTTTGCACTTTTATAACTCTGCATGATATAAACGTAGATTAACCTCTTGTTGTAAATAGAGAACCAGAACCAGAACCAGAACCAGAACCAGAACCAGAACCAGAACCGTAACAGTATATTTTGACTTGTAGCTAGTGGTGAAGTTTGTTCTTTTCTTGCATGCAGGGTGTACTGCTTGGGCTCCTCCTCTTTCCATTTTTCTTTAAACATGTTATTCTATTTTGGCAACACATTTCAAATTCAGCATACACTGAAGCAAGAGAAGATCATCAGTGGGGAAGAGCTGCTCTATTTTATGCCTCCCTGGCATGTATCTTGATTCTGATTGTTCCTTCATGGATGCAGTTAGTTCATGATTTTCCTGCACATCCGTTATTATGGTATGCTTTCTTTGACTTGACTGTACGGTGGATTAAACTGCCTAATATCTAGTCTCTGAAATTACCTATTTCTAGTGATTGCTTTTGTTATGTTAGGAATCTGTTTAGATATTCAAGCAGGTTGTGTTTTTATTCCGTAATATAGTGAGAATGACAGTGCTACAACTACTGCTCTTGTATTTGTTGGAGATATGATTTAATCTTGAAATTATCTATTTTATATTATAATCTATTGAAGAAAGGATTCCATTAGGCAAGTAGTGGAACAGGTAGACACTGTGGTCCTGTTTCTTTATGAGAATGATTCTCAGATCCGTTGACGAATAGAAATATCTATATAATTATCCTTTGTTTAATGCGTATGTCTCTTGGTTCCATCATAAAATATGCATAATTAGATTTCCATTATGTTGCATCCAAATACCATTAATATATTTATCCTAATTGAAGTATCTTAATCAATAAAAGAGTGCTTAAAAGATCTGTATTTATTTGTTAGAGGTTTCTTATTGCAAAAAAGCAAAAGATGAAGCTGAGGAAATTGGAATAAATAATATGAAGAGACTAGACAACACGTGCAATTTTTTAGAAGGGAGGCATATTTCAGTTTAATAATCTTCAGGCAATTATTATAAGTGGTACTTGCTTTTTAAGAAACTCAACTTGCACAAAGCTTCCTATGTTTTTTTTTTAATCCTACTCTGATTCATTATACAACCTGTAGATACCAATGCTCTTAATGGTAAATGCAATTTAGCACAGAAACTTACCCTACTCTCACAGTTAACTGACTAAGCCTCTCCGGACTGGCTTATTTTTGTCAGAGTTGAAGAGATTTTTATCTTGAAAGGCATAAGTACTTTTTCTTGCCCTGGTTGTTTTTGGTTAAGTTCTTAGTTCTGGAAGTACCACTCCAGGGACTCTCAAAGTCTCAGTGGTAAGCACTTGTTAGTCCTGATAAGCCAATTCAAAGAGATTCCCTACATATATAAAGCTTGTTCTTTTGTTAGCTGACCGTGTCAAAATCTTATTGTAATTGTATTTACACTTGAATTAAGATAATAAGTCTTTACACCTGTACCTAGTCTTATAAAACTTTCATTTTTAGTAGTAAAATGGCATTGTCCAAAAATTCAAGTTAAATGGGCTTGCAGCTTTTAGCTCCTTTACTTATAATTACTTTGGAATTGGCTAAATGTGACAAGTACAGATCCGTTCAGCTTGTTTATTTCAGTTCACTAAGCAGCTCACTGGGGTGTAAGAGCATCTCCAATGGAGATATCTATATTGATTGGCTAAAAAATTGTAAAATAGGAAATAGTTAAAATTTTGCATAAGGAGAATGGGGAGAACTCCAATGGTGTTAGCTATAATACATATTGTGTATAATTTTGCTAAGGGAAAATAGATGTTCGACAAATATGGCCAACGAAGACTAATTGTCTATAATTTTTGCTAAAGGTTTTGATGCATTGGAGTGCTTAATATTTTACATATTATCTATATCGTTTGCTACCTAGATTTTATAGCTAAGGGCTCTCTCCCGTTGGAGATGCTCTAATATTTATCAATTAAACACCATCAAATTAAGTTATCGGGCCAGGAAGAGCATGATTGGAGTTCTTTTTATTGGTATTCCAGTTTGATTGCAGTCAATAACATACTTATATCTGGCTAATTTGCTTTTGCTTAGTTTAATAATGGGGGAGAACTTTGACTGCTATTGCATCAATAAAACCTAGCAGATTCAAGTGATGATAATTCTAAAGCTTTTTATTTACTAGTTTAATTAGTATAGATAAAATTCATTAGTGAAGCGTATATTTAGATAAAATATCTATCAATGCGAGGTGTACATGTCACAATTAGATCTCATCAAACAACTTATATTGCTAAGCAATATAAGTTGTTCATATTGCTAAGCAATATAAGTTGTTCATATTGCTAAGCAGCCATTGCCTTTTTGTTTAGGTATATTAAACATATAACTAATTAATCTTTACACTGTTTTCTATGTTTGTGTTTCTAGGGTCTTTAATTTTATCTTCTCAGAACCCCTCAAGAGACTTTCGTTATGTATATATTGGGTTTCTGTTATATATGCATCAGTGCTCCGATTTTACAATATTTCAAAGAGTAGTAAGATTGAAAGAATTCTTCTTCGAAAGTACTACCATTTGATGGCTGTTATGATGTTTGTACCTGCTCTAATCTTACAGGTATTAAGAGTTCAAAATGATTTTTTTTTATGGCATTTATAGGGCTTTCTCTCATCAGTTTATAATTTGAGTTTTTGTCTATTGCAGCCAAAGTTTCTGAATTTGGCATTTGGTGTAGCTTTGGCGGCTTTCCTTACGTTAGAAATTATTCGAGTAAGCTTCTCGGTGAATTCGATGCTATCGTATTTTGAATAAGCCCCCTTTGTCCTTCTGTAGAAACATATTATTGCACGGTATATGTGGTTTTGACATACTATGTCTTAATTCTGAAAAATGCAGTTTGAAATTGGAATGGTGGTCACAGTGAAGACTAAAAATTTGATCGTTCTAAAAAATATGTTTCTTTTAGAATTAAACCATCAAAGATTTAAAGCAAATAAATGGACTGAACAAAAACCCCACTCTGTGAGAGGGTTAAAAAAGACTGATCTAAGATAAGATTTCAAATTGACCTTTTTCACTGATAATGAGAAAGTTGCCAGCACTATTTGCCTCCAACAAACTTGGTATTTATAATTTTCAGCCTTGGCCGTCGAAAACAAAAACTACTCGGAAAAGTTAACATACACAACCTTGGCTTTCATTACGGGTGCAGTATTTAATATTGTATCAGCATCAAGTTGTATGCAGAATTGCAGATATATATGGGGAGTCCTACAGAATCTGTAATATTGCTCCATAAAATGTAAAATGTTTTACATACTTATACATTCATTCTCCACATCTTTCTAAAGTAAATGAGATTAATTATTCTCAGTTTTGCAAGATCTCTGCCTTAGACCATGTAACAAGTTATTTACATAAAGGCTATATTTGAAATCCGACATTGCGAAGAACTTTGAAATGATTTGTTCTGGGGCATCCTAAAAAGAATTGAAAACTACTTATTCAAAAAAAAAAAAAAAAGAAATTGAAAATGAAGTGGCAGATTAGTTATTATCACAAAAACTTCTGCTGCAACCTGTACAACTATAGTTTACCCTTATTGTGTAATTTCGGAAGAGGTTAGTGCTTACAACTTGCAAGTAGTACAACGGTGAACTTTCTTGAGTGCCAAACATAGCATTTGATGAAAAGTTTTAATGATCATGATTACTTACATAGTGTCGTGGTCATACAAAGGAATATTGGTCGTACATTATGTTCTTGAAGGTAGGAATCATAGGATATATCATGTATGTAAGAAACTTATTCTACTTGGTCGTGGCAGTTAGATCGCAGCATATTACGTGTTCCTTTTAATTCTTATCCTGTCACAATATGTAGATAAATTTTATAATTATTCCATTATGTATGTATGTGTTCTGTATAAGCTTGCATAATCATGATTCTGTAGACAGGTATGGAGAATTTGGCCTCTGGGACACCTTGTGCATCAGTTTTTGAATGCTTTCACTGACCATCGCGACTCTGATCTTCTTATCGTTAGGTACGGCCTGCGATACATGTTATGAGGCATTTTAAACATGTATAATATTAAACAAGGACTTTTATTTTCCCGTTATTATTTAGTATTTATTTTTGTATGGGTTTTCAGCCACTTTTCACTTTTATTGGGTTGTGCACTTCCGATCTGGATGTCCTCCGGGTTCAATGACCGACCGCTAGCTCCTTTTGCTGGAATTTTGAGCCTTGGTATTGGAGATACAATGGTGAGAATACTGTTTAATATTTACTTTTGATTATCTGCGATGCGGTTCCTTTTTCGTGCATGAGTAACTATGGGTGCATAAACCCAATAGTTGTACGAGGGCAGTTTCACTAAGATCAAATTTATCAAAGTTACAGTTACAGTTACTAAGATCAAATATTTGATAATTTATCAAATTTAAGTTACAGTTACTTTGTTCAGTTTCTAGGTAATATGCCTTAAAATATGTCACATGCTGATCTAACTGATTTCCTGACCTTTTTACAGGCCTCAATGGTTGGGCACAAGTATGGGGTTCTACGGTGGAGTAAGACGGGCAGTAAGTATAATTTTTTGCTTTCTATTCTCCTTAAATTCCGAGTCCATCAGAGTAATTATCATTTCTTGAATTCCAGAGAAAACCATTGAAGGCACTGCCGCCGGCATAACATCTGTCTTGGCTGCTTGCTCTGTTCTAATTCCGATTTTAGCCACAACTGGATATATTTTTACACAGGTGTCAAGTCTCACACTTTTTCAAATGGTCCTTTCAATAGATCGTTCTGATTATTAGTTAATAGCATTATGTCTTATCATTCTATGTCAACTTATGCAGCATTGGTTCTCTCTTCTACTAGCTGTGACCTTGAGTGGGTTGTTAGAGGCCTACACAGCACAGCTTGATAATGCTTTTATACCGCTAGTCTTCTACAGCCTGCTTTGCATATAATCTCAAGCTCTTACAGTTGCACAAATATAAATATACAGGACTAAGATCAGAAAATATCAGCAGGAGGTTTCAGAATATATTACTAATTCAAAGGGTTGTTTTGCATCAGTTTGTATATGGTCACATAGAGTCGCATAGAGTAGCACATTGGTTTTCAATAGGATGTAGAGAATGCAAAATTTGTTGTATCTTATGCTTCAATTAAATAGGTATGCTTTCGAAAAGCGCTACCATTACCCAAAATGTTGTAATAGAGATGTGTCGATCTGTCGTGGGTATAGATGAGAAAGGTTAATGTATGCGGCTGATAATGGTAACGAGTAACAGAGAATTTTGTAGTCAATCATTTTGCTAACTGAAGGCTGAAGCACACACCTGTCGACTTTGCCTTGTCACTCGACCTCCGGTAGAGAGTCGGTCAATACAGTCGTTCACTACTAATTTTTCCATTCTGCCTATAAATACTCCGGTGCGTTCTTGAAGAAATATTATGTTCAAAAGTAATTTATTATTTTTCCCTTTGGAGATTTTTCCCTCGGGAGTACCAACATTTTCGTGTGGCGTATACAATTTTCGCAAAACTAATTAACATAAAATATAAAACCAAGTATCACATTGCATATTGTTCTTTTCTTAAATAGATTTTGTTGTTTTGTCCCAAAACTGTTCCGAAATCAAATTCTTTGTTTCAATTTTCTACGAACATTTCATACAATGGCGAACTTTTGCTCCATTACAGTGAACCAACAGTTCTGTTCAAATAAATCAATGATAAATTCTAATTAATAAAAATTGACAGACCTCTAAGCTGACCTGAGATCCAATTACTGTACAAGAAAGGTGACACCACCTGATCATAGTATGTTTCTTCATTTCTGCCGTTATTAACCTATTTAAAAGACATTTTCTTACCTAAAAGAAATAATATAATATTATTTTGTAGTATTACTTTCAAGAGCTTCTTAAATGCTGTGTTTATATTGGCATTCCCTATTCAGAGAAACTACAAACTTTAGAATTTTAGCATTGTTGTGTTTCAATATTTTTATTATTTTATTATTATCACAATACTCCCTCCGTCCCACCCATTAGTTAACATATGGGTTCGGGCACGGAGACCAAGGAAATATATAAAGAAAAGGGTGAAAAGTGAGAAAATTGAGTAAAGTGGTGGGACCCATAAATATATAATGTATAAAGTGGGTATAGTGGAGGAGAAAAGTGATTAAAGTGGTGGAACCCATAAATATATAATGTATAAAGTGGGTATAGTGGAGGAAAGTAGTGGATGTAGTTGATTTTTATATATATAAAACTTTACTATTTTAGGAAAGTTTTGAAATGTGAAGAATTGGATGGGACATCCAAAAAGGAAAGTGTGAAGAAATGGATGGGACAGAGGGAGTATATGAAACTGGAATGAGATAACTGTTGCATCGGACGTCTAAGGTTTGAGAGTAGACGTTAATTATTAAAACAACGGGTGGGGAGCTGACAAGCTGCCCGCCCCCTGTCCTTGTACCACTGACCACCTTTGACAATAGTGTTATATGCTTAGCCACTCTTGGCTCATCCAGATTTAAGTAGATAAGGATCGGGAGAGAAAGAAATTATGAGCCATTTGGTAATTCCTTAAAATAATTTGAGAAAAAGGAACCTAAGATACATCTTAGCTAACTTTCCTGATATACTATTTTAATTTTAAATATTTTTAAACAAAACGATGTAGTTTTGGTTATGCAGGAGTAGGCCCGCAGGGGCACCAAGATTTTTTAACTGATTTACTCAATATCTCAGGAAAATTACCTGATATGTATCTCAGGTTCTCCATTCTCAATAAAATTTTATGGACTTATTTTCGGGTAAAAATTTCATATTTTGCTAATTTTTTTTAATGTATGTTTGAGATTTTATAAGTTGCAAAAAACAATTAACTTTTTTAGAAAAAAGTTAAGAATTTCTAACTTTTTCTTAAAATAAGTTTACTTATTCTGGAAAATAAGTTCCCAAATACCCACCTATATCGACCCACAAATACAACAAACTCACAGCTCTAATTTATTATCAGGACATCATTTCGTACTTTTACATGCATGGTTATTTAGTTTGAACAAGTACAGAATGTCATTCTCACAACAGCTAGGCCGTGGATTCTAGCTTTTAAAATGAAGGGAAATTCTCAATGGTACCACTGTACTTTTGGCTTTTGCTAGTGGTACCATTACGTTTTTGACTCCTCTTAACGGTACCCTTAACAAATTGACTTTTTAACAAAAATACCATTCTGTTAGAAAAACGTTTTAGAAACGTTAAGTAGAGTAAAAAGAACATGGTACCACTAGCAAAAACCAAAAGTACGATGGTACTATTGAGAATTTCCTTAAAATATATTTGAAGAATACTGGTTGGCCCCAAACCTGTTGAAAAATTATAAGAACAATCTTGGCCATGCGATGCAGTATGCAACAAGAAAGTAGGTTGAATATTTGTCCCAAACCCTACTTAACATTTTTATAACGTTTTTCGTAAAGAATGGTATTTCTGTTAGAAAGTCAATTTGTTAAGGGTACCGTTAAGAGGAGTCAAAAACGTAATGGTACCATTGGCAAAAGCCAAAAGTACAGTGGTACCATTGAGAATTTCCCTAAAATGAATATCAGAAACTTGTCCAAAACATTATCCCAAAGTATAGGCAGGGTTACCAAAATTTTTGATTATGCAATGCCGCAGTGGTATAAAAAATATACGACAAAAATTTATATCCTTTTTACGAAATAGAGTAAAATGTAAGCAGAGTTTAATGGAATTTTCTATGGAACTCTGGACTCGAATACGAAATCAAAGAATACAAGTCATAAAAACCAAAAATGATTAGAGAAATGCTTTACCAGGATCATATATGAATATATTCTAAACTCTCTCCCTCATTAAAAAATCCCTTTTTTGAACGAAAAAATTCATTTTTGAATCGAAGAGTGGATCATCTTTGAAATCCATATTAAAAATTGAAAATATGGACGATGGTAGGAAGTCGAACCTAAGTCCGCTACCCTTAATTCTGATATTATGTTAAATAATCAACTCATCTAAAATTTTAAAGATGTAGAATAAAATTCAATTGAATCATTATATTAATAACCGTGCATGTATAAATGAAAATGAGTGATCAAGGATGATATTGACATTGTTGGTGGGAAACTGATCAAAATATCTTAGAAACAGGTAATATAATCCCCACGGAAAAGTACTCGAACATCAACCTTTTGTCCGTAGGAACTTTATGCACTTTTCCATCACCAGCTTTTAATTCCAGATGGTTTTTTGTAAAACATATGCGTTGGCTTTAGTAGATCGAAAGACAACATCATGTGCCAAATGCTGTATCAGGATAATATTTGTATGAAAGATAAATACTTGTACAGGGGCCAATACACATGCATTAATTTAGATGGCCAGAGGCATGAAATTATCAGCCGACTATAAATTATAAATACGTGTAATTGGCCTAATCAAGTAATTAAAACTGCAGAAATCAAACGTAATTTACCACAATTACAACCTTAATCTACTTACTTTTTATCTGTTTTTTTCTAGTGGTAGTATTGTATCAAGTAGCTCCTCTTAACATTAATGCCAAGGGTCTCAAGTGATTACTAGCATGTACAGTGTGTTGTAAGTTTATCAGGATACAAAATACTGTTACAACTTTTCACAATTAGATGTGCATGTCTCTTTTATCATATTCCTGACGATGAATTAACTAAGAATATTTCATCAAATATCTGTAATTATACATGCGATCAACTTGGGGAAAATGAAAAAAATCAAGCAGCATGACTAGTGATGCAATTTTCATGAGAGTTCTGATCAATTGATAAGATGGTCAATGGACCATTTACTATGAATTCGGTACAAAACATCCGTCGTAAATGACTTTGATAAGTATTCTCTTGAACATTTACAGTCAATATATAGTATACGTAAACAATAAAAAGCAAAGAAAAATTGAAAAAATTTTAAGCTTATGTGCAAAACTTTTACGAAATTAAACACCAATCTTCTTTATATATTCTTCATATATAAATGTAAAGTTCACTAATTAAACAACTTAATTAATTTGAAGTACTACATATATAAACCTCAGATTCTTAATAAAGCTAACAAATTACTAGAACCAACAACGATGGCATAATAAGTTACAATAGCAAGAATTTGTTATTTATACAAGTATCATTTTTGCAACATGTATATACTTTATCAAATAAATTATGGAGTAGTTCTCTAGCGTAAAGAAATTCGAAAACAAAGACGGGAACATCTTGTACTTCGGCCTAAAGATGCGAGTCCTTAGTTTTTTTCTTTTTACAAGTGTCTTCGGTGAGACTTGAACTTTTGTAACCCAAAAACATATATAATACGCAACTAATTATCTGTATAATCGGATTTCCAATTCTTAATTTCATTTCCTTCAGCACTTGCTTGCTAAGTAGATATTAATGGAAGGTCATCAGGCATCATAAATTGATCAGAACCCATCTGTGTACAAGCTCAAAGGAAAGGCAACTTCGAGAGTCTGTCATAAATGAACGGCAAGAGAAACATATATCTAGAAATCTCAAGGTGAGGCTACAATCTTTTCACTTCTGTATCGTTAATTTTGCCTCTCTTTTCCCGAACATTTCTACTTCTGATCACTAGATAAACAGGCCAACTTCATATCAAGTGGGGTAAACGAGGAAACAGGGACACTTGGATCACCCACCGTAGATTCTTGAACACGCATGTCTCTGTATTAGATACGGGAATTCTTCTACAATCCTACTTTTAAAATTTGTTTTCATAAATTGTAGTCAAAATTTGTGTTAACCAAGTACTTTCATAAAATTAAGTATCAATACCCATAGGCAAAATACGTATTGGTTATCATGTTCAATTTTGCATAAATGAAGAAATTATACTTATATTTTCATGTTTTGGATGAATAAATTATACATTTTATTCAATTTACATGCAATTCTTCGTTCTGTCAATTGTTTTCTATATGTACAATCTGAACTATACGTAAAAATTTATAATTATGCATGATGTGTTCTCCTACACCTGTATTCCCATATTTTTAAAAATTACCAAATTCATGCATTCCCGTACTACATATCCGTATTCGCATCCGTGTCCTTGCTTCTTAGAAAGTAAACATAAATGTTTTAGAGGCTGAGACAAGTTTAAATCTAAGCCACGATTTCGATTTCGCTCAGGAAAGTTCTCGAACGTACTACTGCAAGTAAAACTCGTTAGTCGAGAAAATTTAGTAGTAATATCTAACCAGTAAACTATGCACCCCATAAGCATTCACACACTAAAATTTAATGAAGATATAAATATTATCAAAAATTTTAAGGACTAGGACTGTGATGATTTCTTAAGATTCGAATGTGGACTAGCTAAAAGTTACTACAACTTAAATTGTAATAGTTCTCGTCATGTTTGAACAAACAGACTTCGGTAAGTAGATTACATGATTTGCTAGATATTTATATGTACGTTATGGTAAGGAGACTTGTTTTTAATTATCATCCTATTTTTCATAGCTAATATACACTATGCCAAAACAGTTAATAGACATCACCCCTTTAACATTGATTGCGTTTTTAACCGATATTAAAGGTGTGTTTTACATTGATTTTACTATAACTGATGTTAAAGTAGGTTTTAGACATCAATTGCACTTTAAACAGATGTCTTAACTACTTTTAAAAAAAACAAAAAAAACACGCACGGTTCCTTTTCAGCCTGCTTTCCCTCTAATGATGTAAATTTTCAGCCCGCTTTTCCCTTAAAAACATTTCCCCCCCTTCAGACATTTCATTTCCCTCCTCTAGCTCACACTCACACTCCCGCTCCTCACACAAATCTAACTCAAATCTCACTCAAACTCACTATCACTAATTTCACTCACAAACCCCCAAATTTGAAGAACCCTAGATTAAAACCCTAGATTACAAACCCCCAAATTAAAATCCTAGATTTCAAAAGCTCCATTGTCGAATCCCAATTAGGTCGAATCCTAGCTTTCGATTTTTGTTAATTGGTTGCAGAGGATGCTTTAGATTGGCGGATTGTGCAATAATCTTTCTATCTCCCCTCCCTTGAATTTTTCTAATTTATTCGATTTATTGTTTACAATTCCAATTGATTCAATTAAGCTAATTGATTGTGTGTGTGATTCAATTGGCAGAATCGTGAAGCACAGCAACTACTTCTGTTGACAGTGAAGCAAATAAGCTTGGCTCAAAACACTAACCCGAATCCCCTTTTCACTCTTGAAGAACCCTAATCACTCTCCAAGAACTCCAAACACTCTCGAGGATGTATCTCGAAGGCTAGTCTCGAAGAAAGGATGTATTTCGAAGGACTCTAATTATTTCGATTTAGTAGCTCTCTCAACTTGCAATTAGTTCGTATTAGAGGTAATAGCTCTCTCTACTGTAATAAGGTATTTTTGTTGTTTGATGTTCCTTTGTTTGTATATTATTTGATAATTGTTTCTTTGGGGCTGTTTATTTGATAGTAAACAACTTGATGTTTGTTGCTTATTTTATTTTGTTTTTTGCTATTTTTATGTTAACATGTTAGGTAGGTGTTTGATAAAATTACTCTAAGACTTGTAATTATGCTACAATTGCCTTGGAGTAATTCTATTTTTTGTTGCAGGCTTGTGGATTCAAGAGACATCATGGAGCTCCAGCTAAAGCAAGAGAACTGTGAAGTTCTTATAAGAAAGAAGGAAGCTTTACCACAGCCCCCGCAGCTCCTTATGTTATGATGCAATCCCCATCGCACCAGACAGCGGCTCCTCCCCAGTTACCTCCCGCACAAGCAGCTCCTGTTTCTGCTAAAGCCTCTCCACCAGCTCCGGCTGCACCGCCTGCTGCAGTGCCAAAGTCATCGCATCCTCCACTTAAGTGCCCCATGGCTGGAACCTTTTATCGCTGTCCCGTACCTGGATCCCTGCCATTTGTAAAGGTAAACGTTCTTGTAAGAACCCCAAATTTTGGATATAATTAAAACTTTTTATTATTTACTGAGGTAATGGTGAATAGTGATTACGACTACGATGTAACGATTGAGATAATGAATGAAAGGAATAGATTTGGATTCAAATGTTTATATGCCATGAAGAATACTATTGGTTGACACTTTAGATAAGAATTATCTATCTCCTAGGGAATTGAGATTTGATAATTCTAAAGGAGAAGATTATTCTTATGTCATACAAATCGATATCTGTTATTGGTCCAGTGGGTCCTTAAAAAGGTTAAGGAATGATCGAAAGAGATCAGGGACAATTGTACAACCCTAAGAGAATAAGTAAAAAATAAAGAATGAATAGTGTTTTTGGTGGAAAAGAGAATATTATGAGACGACACTATATAGAAGTATTCGGAACGGATTTCCGAGTTCGTATTAGTGATCCAGGGGGAAAATAAGTGTATGTAAAAGCTGTCGGATTCTGAAAAATAGCACTTTTATTTTCCCCGAGATTTCCCCGGACACTGAAAGACTTAAGGAATTATTAAAAGGATTTAAGGAATATGGATTCAAGATTTATTAAAGAGAATGAAGAATGATAGTTTAAATATTAAGACGGATTCCCACTACTACAAAAATGGCATTAGACATCGGCTAAAAACCGATGTAAAAAAAAAACTGAAGTGATGTCTTCGCATGTGTAGAGAAAGGTGGTGGTTTTTGACATCGGTTTTTAACCGATGTATATCCTTATTATAGACATCGGCTATAAAACGTATTCTGATGTCTTTGCATCAAGTAACCATTCAGTTTGCAATGATATTTTATTACACAAGCGATGTCTATACAGATATAAACATCGATTGTTTAAAATAATCGTTGTTAGATTAGCCTTTTTACATCGGTTACTTGTTGATCAAGTGTTGTATTACTGTCGTTTTACATCAGTTTGGTTTTACTGTACTGATGTTATTAGACTGTTTACACATCGGTTTTCCATTAGACAGCTGTTGTAAAATGTTTTATATAACATTGGTTTTACATTGGTAAGCTGTTGCCAAATAAACTATAGACATCGTTTACAATGGTTACATGATGTTAATTATGGTCGAATTTATCATTCTCCCATCTGCAGTATACCATATATAAACCAAAAAAACGAAAATCATTCTAAACACAATACCATACCAAAACCCAACTTCATATATCCAAATATTCATCAGTTATACCGATCGACAAAAACTACAAACCATTCGACCAACCTTGTAGCTTACAATGTAGATCAACATAACGGAACGACAAACATATATGCCTCTTAGCTAGCTATAGTACAAACCAACATATTTATCAACTTACTGTACTCCACAGACCATAATTACTTAGTACGTACTTAACAAAATGACCGGCACGATATTGTCAAACCCAAGTATTTCCATAAACATCTAATATTTGCCTTGAACTAACATTAAAAGACCGTGGCAGCTGGAAACCTAATCCTTCACATTTTGTCTTCGATTTGCTCAAGCGTCGTCACACGAACCTCATCAAGTTCAGCCATTGTGTAAGTCAGCCTAGTCTTGGTGGACCACTACAAATTACACAGAGCACACAGATAATAATTAGCACATATATAACTTTTCACTTAATATTATTCAGTATTCTCCAAATTCATTAATACCTTAGGAATTAAAGTCATTTCTTCATCCTTGAGTAAATCAGCCATATAGCGCAAAACCACATAACCGCATTCATTGCCTCCGGGCTGTTTAGGTGATCCCTAGAAATAATCCAAAATTTACAATATTGATCAGTGCTAAAAGACGAAAATAAACTTAATTGAGTGCGGAAAATACTTACAACAACATAGACGACTTTTGGAGGTTTGTTTCCCCTTCCAGTTTCAGCATTGAATGACTGAATGGCCCTATACATACAGGAGATTGACATAACAAAATAGATCATTAATCACAGAACTAAAATGCTTAAAAACAATTTAAGACTGATTTTTTTACCTTGATAATGCATTCTGTAGTGCAGTATATTGTGTCTTTTGAGGCAAAGGATTGAGGATGTAAATGTCACCTTCCCAAAATATGACCAAAATCCAATGCATACTATGAAAATTATAAAAAAGAAAAAATTATAAAAAGAGAAAAAGAATACACGGCAAGACTAAAACACTTAATTAGAAAAATCATACTCCTGATTATGCGGCATGAAAAACATGCGGTCCGGATTGCCCTCTTTCAGCCGCTTAACAATATAAGCTTCAAAATCTTTGTTAATGTTATATGTGGCCGCGGGATCAACAAATGCATAGAGTTCCAAGTCATTTCGAGCACGAATCACAGTGTGCAAGTAACTAGAAATAAAAAAAATAGAATAAATCACAGTTTCATTATGGAATATATATGCAGAACTAGACGAATAACAAATTTACTTACGACATATATGCACATATTGCAGATTGGCCAATCTGACCAAAGTTTAGCAAGGCAATTATATTCTCATGCAATATGTATATCACTTTCTCAAATCCGAACACTTCTGCATCACATGGAATTGGTATCGAGAGTCCACTATCCTTCATAACTGTTGCGTGTTTATACAGCAACTTAAACCGGGCTGGCACTTTCTTACTTATCTCTACATTTCTAAACATGCTCTCCATTGTCTTCAACATATTTTTCTCATTTTTCTTTTGCGACCAAACTTAGGTGGATGGAAGTTCGCAAAATACAGAGGCTGCATGTATCTGAAACAGTGATCAACAGAGCATCACAATCAACAGAGGCATCACAATCAACAGAGGCATCACAATCAACAGAGCATATATATTTAAAAACAGGGGAAAATCCAAACAAAATATAGGGTTTTTATAAACCTCGAGATAAGCTTTCAAAATCAAAGCTCCACGCAATTAAAGTTCCTACAAAATCAATGTTGCCCAGTTTACAATCATAAACCACGATTAAAACATGTGTTCCATACTTTGTCCAGTTTACAACTGAATGTAAACCACGATTAAAACATGTCTAGTTTATCATATGCTGTGTAGGCGCCAAGCATCACAAAATGTATGCCACCAGCATCGAACGAGTAGTAGAATGTTGATTTAAATCCACTTTCTTCAGATGGGAATGCAAATCGAGTGATGTAAGCCTCAAATGTTTTGTTATCAACCTGCTCTTCTATCTCATGATTTCCTTCCACCACCATTATTGGAATTCTAGACAACAGAGGCTGCATGTATCTGAAACAGTGACTACATAATTATACATGTGCATATGGCTGATCAAATAGATCACAAAAACACTATAACTAAATTAAAAGGCATATTTCTATGCAGTCAATTTCAGAAAATTAAATAGTGCATATGTCGATATGCCGATTATATAAACAAGACAACGCAAGCTTTTATATATTCAGCAGCCTTAACTACAACACATATACAGTATACAAGTAGATATCCGCATCAACCTAAGTTTTTGTTAACCAGCAAGTGCAAGCCTAAAAAGAGAAGAAGTTGCCCTAAAATCATTAGGGACATCACAAGGAAGCGAAACAAGAACAACTTGCCTTTGTAGGATCAATAATACCAGCAGCCATCAAGTCCTCATACTTTCCTGTTGCAGCGTTGTAACCATACTTTTGATCATCATTAGTGAGCACCTGAATCAAATAGTGGAGATCATTTAATTCTAGAAGAATACCCAACATTAGGCACATTATACCACACAGACACGTACAAAGTAAGAAAGATACCTTTTCAATCACAACACTTCCGTTCACCCCTGCATTCTTGGCAATTAACTTCATTGGGTATCTCAATGCCCTCTTAACAATATCAGCTCCTACCTGTCGGTCATTCATATTTTACATCATAAAAGAACCCACAAAAATTTCATACAATTTTACTATGTCACCATAGATAAAAGCCACAAGCAAAAAACGCTACCTTTTGCTCAACATTATAAAGAGTTTCTTTGATGGCATCAACTTTTGCTGCAAGGCGCAGTAAAGTGCAACCACCACCAATTACAATTCCTTCTTCAACAGCTGCCTGTAAGAAACAAAGTACTGGATCGTTCAAGCATAGTGATATACACAATAATTATTCAGCCAAATACTTCAGCAGCTCTATCGAATATATACCTTTGTTGCATTCAAGGCATCCTCTACTCTCAATTTCTTTTCTTTAAGTTCGGTTTCCATTTGTGCTCCAACCTGTGTACTCAAGCAAAAAATTATGAATTAAAGGCATGTTAGATTGAAATTGTCTCGGCAATCAAATATCAATATACAGATGCCAAAGATCACCTGAATAACGGCAATACCCCCTGAAAGTTTTGCAATTCGTTCATTTAGTTTTTCCTTTTCATAGTCCTGCTCTGCTGCCTAGTGAATTGTCCAAGATCAATCAGTTAAAAAAATAATAATCAAACAAATGATGGTAAATGAGTTAGGTATGTAAAGAATATTTACCTTAGCAAGAGTCTGGAAATGAGCATGAATAACAATCAGATCCAGTTCCATTTTTCAGAAACAGATTAGCATAAAATAGCAACATCAATCGATGAATTCCGCAGAGGAGTCACAAACATAGGCAAAATCAGAATTCAATTAAATCAAAACACTTATATAAAATACACATATACATAGTACAAAGAGCCCTGACCGGAACACGAAACGAGAGAACAATACGAGCATCCGCATCGCCTGTGTCTATCTCATCAAATGAAACAGTGGAGTAAGTAACTGGAGTAACAATACATACAAATGTCTGTGTATATAAACTACTTATATATAAGTGAGTACCAATGAGCGGTGAAGATGGCGATTGTGTGAGGGAGAAGGAGCGAGAAAGGAGAAGAAGAGCAAGACAGAGAGGAGGATACGGCCGGAGATGAGAGCAATTGCCGGAATTAATAGATGAAATCGGAATTAATAGACGAAATCGAGTGTGATAGCTCGATGATTCTCCAACAACACCTCTAACTACACTACCTCGCAAAAATCTCACCGATTTAATCGCCTCCGTTCTCAACAGCGATGAATTAGGTTTAATAAAATCTCACACTTACACTGAGAAAATAGGGCTAGGGTTCTTGGGTAAAGAGGGGAAATATTTGGGGGAAAATGGGGGTCTTAATGTTTTTAGTTTTAATGTTTTATTTTTTGGAACAAGCGGGCTGGAGCTATTTGACTAAGGGGGGGAAAAAAATTCTAAGGGGGGGGGGAAATTTGTAAGGGGGGAAATTTTTGATAAGAGGGGGAAATAAAAGAGGGAAGAGCGCGGTTTCTTTTTTTAAAAAAGGGAATTAGACATCGCTTATAGAGGAAAACGATGTCTAGATTACTATTAGACATCGGTTTCTTATTTTTCGATGTAATAGATGCTTTTAACATCGGTGGCTTTTCTGGACGATGTCTAAAGTGTGATGTCTAATGTAGTTTTTCTAGTAGTGTCCGGTAAACATAACTAGAAACGAATGAGTTATTCCTCCGAACGATCAAAGAATTGAGCAATAACCGGACAAAGAAACAAGCAGGGAATCAAGATACATGCATGTAGTGGTGGAAAATATCTAGCAAACCAAGCGATGACTCATGCAACTAGCATACTTAGAGATGAAACTAGTACTTAGCAAAAGAAACTACTTAGTTAGCTTTAACACCACCAAAGATCAACACTTGTCCATGCAATTCTCATCATCCATTGCATCATCACTTTATTATAGCTACTTTAGCAAGATATTATCCAAACACATCACTTTATGCTAGATGTGTGCAAGAGAAGCTAGCAAAACACAAACTCTCTAAAAACTGCCCAGCAGAAACACTCTCCAAAAACAAATTAATATCTCCAATTATATCCATGATAAAATCACCAAATTTTAACCACAACCTTTCCACTCCATGGGTAATATTCGCTCCAAATTTCATAGAAATCCAAGTAGTATAGCCTAGGCAAATCACCTCCCCAAGTTGAAGAAGCAAACTGTCCAGATTCATGACAGTTTCTGTGATGATTTTCAAACGGCCATATCTCCTTCATTACTCAATGGAATTTGGTTTTCTTTAGCTTGTTGGAACGCTGGTTAGATTCTCTACAACTCTCCTTTAGAAGCCTCATCCAGAAAACCTCGGTAAGGACCTCGTTTTTCATGATCTTTCCACTGCGTTATAACAGATCCGAAAATCACTAATTATGTGCTTGATGATTCTTGTTAGTTAAGCTTGATTAAGGTGTTCTAAGGACTAGTAAAGGCTTAGTAAGGTCTCTACATCCTCCAAGGGAGGTATATATCATCAAAACCCTAGCTTTGTTTTGAAGATTTAAGCATGTTCTTGATGATATAAGATTAGTTATAGTATTAGCATGATTATAAGCATAATTATGGATTTTGTTAGTGGATCTAAACATGGTTATGATATGATGTTAGTAGATGATTTTGGACAGATTGAGGATGAGAAATATGTGTATGAGTTGTTTGGATGCCCGGTGTGGCTTGGTTGAATTGTTATGATTTTTAGAACGTTCGATATATAGCCGTCGTAATGTAGAATTTTTGTTAACACTTAGAAACGGAGCATGACAGTAAATATAATTTCCTGACCTTGATAATATTATGACCGGTCCTTGTAGATCTCGAGCCATAGATCATTTTTTCGCGAGAATCGAAATATTCCGACTTACGGTTTAGGAGTTATGATCAAACCTAAAATTGGTTCGGAACCGTAAGTAAAAGTTCGTAACTTCAATTGAACCCTCGTAAAGCATGTTACTCAGTGGCGGATCTTGGTAAATAAATACTAGGGGTCATAAGGAAGATATAAAAGAAAACCACATATCAAACAGATCGTTTTCCGATTTTATAAAAATGTTGGAATCAAAGTTAAACGCGAACGAACCCCTAAAAACCCGCTTGGTTATAACTTTGGCAAAACACTTAGAAAACGAACGATAAAACTCGAGGTTTAATCTTGGTTCGTAATCGATCGACTTTAGAACTTATACGACTTAAGTATATACCAAGTGTGGGTATGATGACGAACGAGATAATTCGAAAACGTGTTTAGATTTAAGTGAAGTTTATACCTAGACTTTTAAAACGTGTTAAGTGGTTAATCTCGAATGTTATGATTGTTTTTAGATCATCGAGCAGACGCAAGACACGCTATCTCAACCCACACCCGATTACCAGGCAAGTTTCCAATACCTTGGAACTGTTGTTGTGATAATATGTATATCTGTTGTTTCTGATACATATGCCATAGCATGTATGCCTATTGTCAAATTATATTATGATACCTGTTCCCTGAATCGATATTGGCTTATAGACTAGATACGAATTATCAGTTATAAGCCGGATTGTTTGGATAAGACCCTTAGCGAAGGGCATATGATATTCATTCTTAAATATAGACCGGGAGTATGTATTTTGAGATATAGATAGTCGTGGAGACCCGGAGGGATTCCAACGACAGATTATTATTTATCTGAGTAATGTTATTATTAAACGTTATTTATATTCCCATAAAGTATCAATTACTTGGAAATATTTCGAGGAATGTTATTCGAGTATTATCTCAGTCAAGGGATATTAAATGAATGTTGGTTTCGAATATTCATTTAGAGTTGATTATTTAATAAACATTATTTTGATATTCATTAGAATGTTATTTATTAAATGAATATTACTTTCGAATATTCATTTAAGGTTTTATGTACTTGATGAATATTATTTTAAAATATTCATTGGAAGTTCTATTTACTTAAGGAATATTATTTCGATTATTCCTTTAAGGTTTTGATTACTAAATGAATATTATTTGGATATTCTTTTAGAAGATTATTTATTATATGAATATCATTTTCAAATATTCATTTAAGGTTTGTTTTATTAAATGAATATCACTTGGATATTCATTTAAATTATTAATTTTTTTAAATGAATATTATTTTTGAATATTAATTTGAAGTCTTATTTACTTAACGAATATTATTCCAAACATTCCTTTCAAAATTAATTATTAAATGAATATTATTTCCAATATTCATTTAAGTAATTATTTATTCAATAAATATTTTCTTCATATTTCTTCAATGATTATTTTGAGAAATACTCTGATTAAAAATATTCTTTCATTCATTAAATACTTCCGACTCAATAAATATTCTATAAATATTTATTCAATACTTGAAATCAACTTCAATGTTGTTTATTCTTCTTCAAATTATCTTCGACCTTCGATCATTCTGAAAATTCTCCGGAGTCGTATGATTAATATTATATTAAGAAAGGTCCTCAAGATTCCATTCTTCACTCGAGTCTATCTCTTAAATTATAAGGGAACCTTACTTGAGAAAGGTTATTTATCTTGTTGACTTCCCAGTCATAATTTATCCTTTTCACTCGCAACTTGGTTGCTATGGACTCATTAAGTCTGTGTGTACCTTCTCATCATTCGAGGGGTAAGATTGTTGGAACAAGTTGATATCCATTAACAAGCAAAAGCTTGGGAAATGTTGGTGAATTTTCCTTTCCAACTAGATACGACTACTTTGTGGAGTCTTTTCAACAATTATTTCACTTGGGGAAGGGAGGACAAACTCTACATTTCAATGTTGTGGATTTATTCGAACTAGGAGTCGTGTGTAAGAGGCCGAGTCGCGCGATCCATCACAAGGCCTAACCATTGGCCAGGGAGTTAATATTAAAGGCAATCGACAAGTGGAGCCGTCAGTTCTTCTTTCTACCGGTAGTAAACTATATTGGGCTGTACCATCCCCGACTGATCATCAGGGAGTGGGATAGCTGGCGCGTGATAACTCTAGTATTGGTTCATCTCCCAAATTGGGAATTTCCTGCAACACGTATCGAAGAGACTTCTTTCAGGTTGACGGTGTCTTCCGCAACACGTATCGAAGAGACTTCTTTCAGGTTGTAGGACTTCGAAAAATGTTAATAACTGGAATTGCAATATTTTCCTTGCAAGTTCCTCTTTATATGATAAATGATAATATCTTGCTTATTTTGACTTAGCAGATATTTCCACAAAATAAATACTTTAAGTTACCTTGTAACTTCATCGTTCATATTATACTGGCATCATTTCCGTAAATGCATGGCATATGGTTTGAAAGATACTTTTGAACTGTTATATATAATCGTTCAGTTATATATTATTGTTGGTGGGCTATTGCTCACCCTTGCTTTATTATTATATCACAACAACAACTAGACCAGATGACTCGCACAAGGCGCACTCGACGCGGGCGAGGACGATGAGACTACCAGAGCTGAAGAAGAAGCTATTGGTAGGATAGATTCATTCTTTCAGTACCAAGTATATGGTCTAGTATGACTTATGCAAATGGATGGCAAAGAGTATGTATTCATATTGTAACTCTTTTGGGTTGTAAGAACTCATAATGTGTTTAATAAAATTTGGTTGTTACTCTGATTTCATCTCTGGGACTATAACGGGTGTGTTTTATATTGTTGTGTTGGGTCATAAAGATGTAATTTATTTTATGTTGAGGTAAGTTCAAGTGTTGTGGACAGAATTGGAGACCGTAACGACCGGATCCCGGACCCCGGATCTGGGGGTGTTACAGAAATGGTATCAGAGCGTACGTTATAAACCCCAGAGATGAGGCGACGTTAAAACAATAAATTCACTAAGATAATAAGAACTCTTGCCAAGTTCATAGTCGGACTACTTAATGTAGTGATGACATATAAAACCCTTATGGGAACTCTTAAGTATCATGATAGTAACTTAGCTCGATATCGTATTGACGAGTAAGGCAACAGACCTTGAGGCATACGAGCAGCAACACGATGATGCTTTATTATATGCTGAAGATCAGCGGGTAAATTCGATGGAGTACCCTACTGGAGACCCGGAAGAGGTTCCAGCAGATAAGGAAAATCCTATTAGGATAAGGAGCTTACCCTTGAGGAATGAGGGCCGCAGCCAGAAAGACTGTGATGATTAAGATATGGTGCTCAGAAAAGTGAGCATAAAGAACTGAGCTATTAGCAAGAGAACTGAAGATTCATGTTGGATTTGTAGCCGGACTACTGGATGTAGTACCAGCAAGTAAGACGGATTGGAAGAATTACTTGAGATCTTATATGGGAAATAGACGAGAATCCTTAGAGACTTTCATATTAACGAAGAAAGAGCTAGAGGGATGTATGATTATCAAAGACATCGATATAGGACGGGGAGCAGAATCCCTAGGAATAGTTAAGAAGGAGACAGTAGGTGCCATATCATTTAATAAATGAATTAGTATGAATATTGTCAGTAATAATTCGCCATGAGGAGGCAGATGTCATAGGTTATAATTTATGGAACCAAATTGAGGATAATGAGGTGGTTTTATTAAGGGAAATGTTCATTTTATGAATGGATCAGTTAGAAAGTAAAGGCATTGGGGAGTGACAGCATGATTGGATAAAGTTATATAAGGAAGTAGTAGGCAAGGCAATGATCTCAGAACCTACCGAAAGATAAGACCGGTGAGTCAAGATGAACTCGTAATGAGACTACTGTCAGAGACTGAGTACAGAGTTAATTCAACTCAGTTAAATGATGAACCAAAAACGTTAGATGCATGTGATTTAGAGGAATATTAAATTCTTTCTTTGAATGGATTATAGTAGTTACCTTAAGTTTACTCCGACGCGGAATTATAATGGATCAAGTAATACGATCAGCAGTTGAGAAAAAAAAATATGAGAAAATCTTCCTGGAGCTAAAAGATGAAATTGGTAATGACCAAGCGTTGGCATTGTTTAATGGAAAAAGGAGACTTTGTGCTTCCAACGACGCTTTGCATAAAGGATTAGGATGTGTGCTTGTGCAGCAAGACAAAGTACTTGCAGATGCATTCGGATAGCACGGTTCACCAGGTTCGGATGGCCTTAGTAGTGCCAATTTTGTGGAACAACCAACTCCGACGGTAATGTTCCTTCTAAGACTAGTGGTTAGGTAGACTGACATTTGGTAATATTGAATATCAGGACATATAGGTATCAGGACGTTGTGACAGGTTCCAGTGTGAAACTGTTGATTCCCTTCTAAGGGATGTACATAATTGGTTCCTCTCCAGTGGTTAAACTTCCAATCTGATGACGATTATTTCGTAAATTATGACTGCTTATGGTTCTACCTACTTGGAGGTTCACAGAACTATTCTTCAGGTTTCGAAACTGGTCTCCTTAATGTTACCAGTAGGTGGATAGATTGACCAAAATTTCCCTAATTCTGGAAAGGAATTCGGCGAATTCTGGAAAACCTTGTCTTTCTGATTATCAGAGAACATCATTAAAAAGAATGGGAACTGGGGCGAACCCTGTGAATTGGGTAAGGTAGCCGCTATATGGGTTGGTGGACGGACCCGGATTATCGCGATTGATTGTAAAAATATAATGATGAAGTGAGATTGGACAAAAACAAGAAATGTAAGTAAGAAACCAGCCGGACTGAGAAACTCCGGGATTGACTTAAGTGAAAAGGCTGTTATGCCAGGAATGGTAAGCTTGCGTGGCACGCGGGATTGATAAGAATAGTTGAAGAGATAAAAGTAGAGGAAAGGTGACCGGAGACGGCGCTGAGTAGTCGATTAAGACTTATATGAAGTAAAGTTTTGGAAAGGTAGAAAGGTATCAAAGAAGAAGACACTATGCCATCAATTGCTTGAAAAGTAATGCTATTAGCTAACCCCTAAAATCATATATAATTTTAGTGTGGCCAGTTGAGGCCAAGACACAAAGGATTATCAAGTGACTAGACCAGCAATGAAAGGACAAAGCAGGGTTGCTTCTAAGTAAGCACCGACTGCAAGGGCTTCTCATATAAAGGAAACATTAACAAGATCGTAGGAATCTTCTACTGAACCCTTAGAACCCATGTTTTGATTAGGAATATACTAGAACTTTTTGGAATGGGGTCACCCGTACTAAAAGTGATTCATGTATATACGATTGTCCAAGATTTCGAGTAAAAATAGAAGTATAGTGACTTGAGATGTATGATGTTAGGGTATTATGAATACCATGAATATATTATGACTAAGGAAAGCAAACAATGAAGGTTTTATGAAGAGAGTATAGAAATGGTCAGAGATCGATCAGTATGCTGTAGAAATTTTGTCTAAGGTAAGTACCTTTGAGAAGAGCGATAAGCACTAAGAGATTCACGGTGAACTCGACCAATATCTTCCAGAACATCCTTGCTACCATTGCCAAGTTCTGTAAGAAAGCAGATAGACATAAGTTGTCTTTTGGAAGGTCAAATAGGCTGACAACTATCTGAAAAAAGAGATTAGCATTAAGCCACCGATCGATTATCAAATGAGAATGATTGAAAAGAGACCCTTATTAAGGGATACATGATTTCATTGCCAATTATAGGATTCAGGAATTCCTTGGCAGTTGAATTAAGGATAGGACATCCACAAATTAAGACAAACCCTGGGGAATGCACAAGGGATGGCATTAACCCTAACATTGTAAGAACCCCAAATTTTGGATATAATTAAAACTTTTTATTATGTACTGAGGTAATGGTGAATAGTGATTACGACTACGATGTAACGATTGAGATAATGAATGAAAGGAATAGATTTGGATTCAAATGTTTATATGCCATGAAGAATACTATTGGTTGACACTTTAGATAAGAATTATCTATCTCCTAGGGAATTGAGATTTAATAATTCTAAAGGAGAAGATTATTCTTATGTCATCCAAATCGATATCTGTTATTGGTCCAGTGGGTCCGTAAAAAGGTTAAGGAACGATCGAAAGAGATCAGTGACAATTGTACAACCCTAAGAGAATAAGTAAAGAATAAAGACTGAATAGTGTTTTTGGTGGAAAAGAGAATATTATGAGATGACACTATATAGAAGTATTCGGAACGGATTTCCGAGTTCGTATTAGTGATCCAAGGGGAAAATAAGTGTATGTAAAAGCTGTTGGATTCTGAAAAATAGCACTTTTATTTCCCCCGAGATTTCCCCGGACACTTAAAGACTTAAAGAATTATTAAAAGGATTTAAGTAATATGGATTCAAGATTTATTAAAGAGAATGGAGAATGATAGTTTAAATATTAAGACGGATTCCGGTAAAACCCTAATGATGTGTAAAATAACTGCAAGCGCACAATGGTTAATTGTAGCAAATACAGGTCGATCCACAGAGACTATGAATTTTCAAAACCCTAATAATTAAATCAGGCGAACTAGACAAATAGGTTTGAGATGAGTTTTAATTAACCTACTTAAACTAATTAACAAAGATTATCAAATAATATGGAAAACCTAGGAATCCGAATCCGTTAATCAATCACAATTAATATCAACTCGCCCTAAAATCAATCCTCTTTTCTTCACAAATAAGATATATCAATCAACGAGACAAGCATATACTATGAAACTTGTTATCTAACAATAACCTATCAAAACTTCAAGGAGCAAGCATAGGCTATGAAAAATAAATCCGGTAACAATAATATATCAAAATCACTTTGTCAATTGAACAATTAAGCACCAAGAAAAATTATGAGAATAAATTAATAGGAACGAGAAGAAATCAAAAGTAATTAAATTAACTTCATCTTCATCCTAGGTAAATAAAATTAGCTCCTCATGATAATGGAATTAACAAAACACATATTAAACATGACTAATGTATAAGCTAATTGATGTATATGATTAATACGGACAACAGGTGAACAAGATTAAAAACTAAGTTTAACTTTTACGTGTGAATGGCAAGTATTTGTTTAATTAAATTGATAAACCAACTAGATTAAACAAGCATGCAGGTGGTAGAAGAAGTTAGAATTAATAAAGTAAAACCAAACCTTTGTAAAGTAACTAGATCACGCAATGAAGTTAACGAAAAAAGAATTAGAAAACTGAGACGGAACAAACAGAGCAGTTGCAGAGAATTAAAATTTTTAACTATAACGAAAACGAAAGTAAAATTGCATATATAAAATTCTATATGTCTCAATTACAAGGGAGAAGGCCATATATATAGGGGAAAATACTGGGTTTGGCCCCTTTGATTACAATCCAATCTTGAATATAATTTCTTCAATTTCCTTTTCTTCTCCGATAAGTAATCGATTTTTCCTCCAATTTCCTTGACTTCAAGTATTTTCCACCTCCTTTCCCTTTTTGCACCTTTTCCTGCTTGATATTTTTTTTATTTATTTTCCTACAAAACAAAATAAAACAATTTATTAATTAATAAAATTACGAAAACGGACATAAAATAGGTATTAAAAATATGATTAATTATGGACCTATCACCTAACTAGAAACGAATGAGTTATTCCTCCGAACGATCAAAGAATTGAGCAATAACCGGACAAAGAAACAAGCAGGGAATCAAGATACATGCATGTAGTGGTGGAAAATATCTAGCAAACCAAGTGATGACTCATGCAACTAGCGTACTTAGAGATGAAACAAGAACTTAGCAAAAGAAACTACTTAGTTAGCCTTAACACCACCAAAGATCAACACTTGTCCATGCAATTCTCATCATCCATTGCATCATCACTTTATTAAAGCTACTTTAGCAAGATATTATCCAAACACATCACTTTATGCTAGATGAGTGCAAGGGAAGCTAGCAAAACACAAACTCTCTAAAAACTGCCCAGCAAAAACACTCTCCAAAAACAAATTAATATCTCCATTTATATCCATGATAAAATCACCAAATTTTAACCACAACCTTTCCACTCCATGGGTAATATTCGCTCCAAATTTCATAGCAATCCAAGTAGTATAGCCTAGGCAAATCACCTCCCCAAGTTGAAGAAGCAAACTGTCCAGATTCATGACAGTTTCTGTGACGATTTTCAAACGGCCATATCTCCTTCATTACTCAATGGAATTTGGTTTTCTTTAGCTTGTTGGAAATCTGGTCAGATTCTTTACAACTCTCCTTTAGAAGCCTCATCCAGAAAACCTGGGTAAAGACCTCGTTTTTCATGATCTTTCCACTACGTTATAGCAGATCCGAAAATCACTAATTATGTGCTTGATGATTTTTGTTAGTTAAGCTTGGTTAAGGTGTTCTAAGGACTAGTAAAGGCTTAGTAAGGTCTCTACATCCTCCAAGGAAGGTATATATCATCAAAACCCTAGCTTTGTTT
Organism: Saposhnikovia divaricata; assembly: GCA_036435485.1. NCBI lineage: Eukaryota > Viridiplantae > Streptophyta > Magnoliopsida > Apiales > Apiaceae > Saposhnikovia > Saposhnikovia divaricata. The sequence continues at coordinate 56,760,285 of CM071595.1, read as the reverse complement.
TGAAGATTTAAGCATGTTCTTGATGATATAAGATTAGTTATAGTATTAGCATGATTATAAGCATGATTATGGATTTTGTTAGTGGATCTAAACATGGTTATGATATGATGTTAGTAGATGATTTTGGACAGATTGAGGATGAGAAATATGTGTATGAGTTGTTTGGATGCCCGGTGTGGTTTGGTTGAATTGTTATGATTTTCAGAACGTTCGATATATAGCCGTCGTAATGTCGAATTTTTGTTAACACTTAGAAACGGATCATGACAGTAAATATAATTTCCTGACCTTGATAATATTATGACTGGTCTCTGTAGATCTCGAGCCATAGATTGTTTTGCCGTGAGAATCGAAACATTCCGACTTACGGTTTAGGAGTTATGATCAAATTACTAAAATTGGTTCGGAACCGTAAGTAAAAGTTCGTAACTTCAATTGTACCCTCGTAAAGCATGTTACTCAGTGGCGAATCTTGGTAAATAAATACTAGGGGTCATAAGGAAGGTATGAAAGAAAACCACATATCAAACGGATCGTTTTCCGATTTTATAAAAATGTTGCAATCAAAGTTAAACGCGAACGAACCCCTAAAAACCCGCTTGGTTATAACTTTGGTAAAACACTTAGAAAACGAATGATAAAACTCGAGGTCTAATCTTGGTTCGTAATCGATCGACTTTAGAACTTATACGACTTAAGTATATACCAAGTGTGGGTATGTTGACATGTCTTAATGACGAACAAATTTCGGATCGTATCAGTAATAAAAAGAGTTACACTAAAAGGTGTATAACGAGATAATTCGAAAACGTGTTTCGATTTAAGTGAAGTTTATACCTAGACTTTTAAAACGTGTTAAGTGGTTAATCTCGAATGTTCTGATTGTTTTTAGATCATCGAGCAGACCTAGGACACGCTATCTCCACCCACCCGATTACCAGGCAAGTTTCCAATACCTTGGAACTGTTGTTGTGATAATATGTATATCTGTTGTTTCTGATACATATGCCATAGCATGCATGCCTATCGTCAAATTATATTATGATACCTGTTCCTTGAATCGATATTGGCTTATAGACTAGATACGAATTATCAGTTATAAGCCGGATTGTTTGGATAAGACCCTTAGCGAAGGGCATATGATATTCATTCTTAAATATAGATCGGGAGTCGGTATTTTGAGATATAGATAGTCGTGAAAACCCGGAGGGATTCCAACGACAGATTATTATTTATCTGAGGAATGTTATTAATAAACGTTGTTTATATTCCCATAAAGTATCAATTACTTGGAAATATTTCGAGGAATGTTATTCGAGTATTATCTCAGTCAAGGGATATTAAATGAATGTTGGTTTCGAATATTCATTTAGAGTTGATTATTTAATAAATATTATTTTGATATTCATTAGAATGTTATTTATTAAATGAATATTACTTTCGAATATTCATTTAAGGTTTTATGTACTTGATGAATATTATTTTAAAATATTCATTGGAAGTTCTATTTACTTAAGGAATATTATTTCGATTATTCCTTTAAGGTTTTGATTACTAAATGAATATTATTTGGATATTCTTTTAGAAGATTATTTATTATATGAATATCATTTTCAAATATTCATTTAAGGTTTGATTTATTAAATGAATAGCACTTGGATATTCATTTAAATTATTAATTTTTTTAAATGAATATTTTTTTTGAATATTAATTTGAAGTCTTATTTACTTAACGAATATTATTCCAAACATTCCTTTCAAAATTAATTATTAAATGAATATTATTTCTAATATTCATTTAAGTAATTATTTATTCAATAAATATTTTCTTCATATTTCTTCAAGGATTATTTTGAGAAATACTCTGATTAAAATTATTCTTTCATTCATTAAATACTTCCGACTCAATAAATATTCTATAAATATTTATTCAATACTTGGAAACAACTTCAATGTTGTTTATTATTCTTCAAATATTATCTTCGACCTTCGATCATTCTGAAAATTCTTCGGAGTCGTACGATTAATATTATGTTATTCCCAGATTACACACTTGTATAATTGTAGAAGGGGGGGGGTTGAATACAATTCTTGATATTTATAAATTTCTGATAAGAACTTCAGAAACTTATGAAGAGATAATTGCAATGTAAGATTTAAACACAAACACATATAAAATCAGGTGGTTAATATGCACCACCTGAAGCTTTTATTTGAAGAAAACTCTGTGATACAAAATGTACACAGCTGCCGTTTTACAACTCTTTGCTTCTAAGGATATTCAAGAAACCCTAAGCAAATATGTCTGTTTTCTTAACCTACAAAGAGTTGCTACACTTGGTTATATATCCCAAGTTTTACAAGTACTACTGGAATAAGATAATACTAATCTAATTCTAGTTGACTTGCTACTACACTCCAAATACACATGTAGCCGAAAGGTTGTCCTTGTGTTCAGACATGTCTCCTGCACCTTTCTTGTATTCATAGTGTAAATGGAATGCTTCTTTCTTCTGTGTTTCCAAAGTATGGCTGCCATACTGCTTTTTGTATCTACTATAAACTCATGTGATCTGTCAGTCAAACATGTCCTTATCAACTGCTAATCTCCAGCTAATCATAGAAAACAGTGTCAATGATTATCCGTTGATGATGTATACTGACATCCGTTGATGATATATAGAGCAGTATCCGTTGATATTGGGACTTGAGCTGTATCCGTTGATAGAGTGGATTTGAGTTGTATCCGTTGATAGAGTTTAGTCTTCATCCGTTGATACACTTTCACTTAGACAGAATTACATAGCATAGCTTATTTACAATTGGCTACCCTATTCTGCCTATCCGTTAATAGTCAACATGACTGTGGATAAAAACACTATCAACTGTTAACATAGAGATACTGCAGTGTGCTACAAAACCTCATCCGTTGATGAGCTACCTGTCAACGGATAGAGTTATAAATCCTCATCCGTTGACAGCTACAAAACCTTAAACAATTTGATTGATTGTGAAGTTATCATCAAGTACAACATATTCCTAACAATCTCCCCCAATTTATACTTGATGGCAATAAAGCATAAATTCAGGACCTTGATGATAACAAAACATTCCTAAAGATATATAAAGAACAATACATAAATTGTATTAAGCTACAATAATTAAAAACTGAAAGTTTGAGAAATTTACAGAGAAGTGCTCCACTAGACTGAGCAGATTAGGACTGTTTCTTTCCTCTTGTTGGCATCACCCTTGATTTTCCTTCCTTGGCAGAGTTGGACTCAATCTGTATTTGGAGTTGCCTATAGAAGGCATCTTCTTCATCTACCTTTGGATTTAGCTTCTGTTGTAGCCATCTCAGGTATTGAGAACTAGCCTTTGGTAGTTGGTCTTCTAACCTGAAGAATCTCCTGTTACCATCTTCATCCCTGAACTCCATCATCCAGAAAGGTTGGAGGTGGATTTTCTGTCCATTGTATGGGATCTTCATTTTCCTTGGTAGACTTGATGGTGAGTTCCAATCCCTCCTTATTTGTTCTATTTTGTCCAGTATCTCCCCTTTTGCTATCTTGGAGAACCCTGTGTATCTCTTGATTGCAGAGAACACTTTGGTTAAGGTATGATAATTTTCTCCAAGAACCCTTTGTAGTGGCCATGTCCTTTCCGTTCCTCCCTTGTATACAAAGACCAATCTTTCAGGCAAATGTCTATATTTGTCAATTCCTCTTACTTCTGACAATTCATCCAGATAAAGATTCATGTCAGAGTATTCTTCAATATCTGCCTGATAGATAAAATCATCCTTGTTTTCCAAGATTGGCTGCCTGACAATTGCAGGTACCCTAGCAACTTGAATTGGTTCCTTTGAAGGTTGCTTCCTTGGTTTCCTTTTCTTCTGTGTAGGCTTCTGTTGAGGCTTCAGCAAGAATGAAGGAACCTCAATGGAGTCAAGATTCATTGGTTCCTCTTTAGGTACTATAGGCTCACCATGGAAATTTACATCTGGGTTGAATACTTTTACATCAATAGGTTGTGATGAACCAACTGTCTCTTTGTTTTCAGTTTCTGGAGAGACAGGCCTCCTTGCATGTGATTTTAATCTCTTGGATTTGGGGACTGATTTCCCTTTCTTTTTGAATTTGGGGAATTCCTCAGGTTCCCTCAATTCATCCTCTACCTCATCCAATAACTCTTGAGCCAGCCTTGCTTGCTTCTCATCTGAGTTTTCATATTGATATTCAGTGCTTGGTTGAGATTCTCTTAGCAGCCTTGAAGTCTCTTCTCTCTTGGCTTCAACAAATCTAGGGTGGCTGTTGGATATGTTTAGAACTTTTTCATTCCTTATGATTACAGCCATCCATTCTCTTACACAACTGTTAGTCTTCTCCTTGAATTCCTTGATTGCCTTACCCATCAACTTCTCTTCATCATCCTTGGGAAATGGAAAGTCCAGTTGTAACTTGTTCTTCCCATTTAATTTTGGTGGTGAGAAGGGTCTTGATTTGATGTAGGGTTCAAATTCCTTAACATGAGAAGGCTCAGCATCATAGAATGTAGGAGCCACAATTGCTGGAGTGAGCACCTTCAGAATTGTTGTAGATATTGTTGGAGCTGAGGTTTGGCTAGAGAACAGAGTTGATGCAATAGATTGATTGATCAATCTTTCTGTCCTCATTATCCTTTCATAGTTTTCTTCTTTCATCTTTTGGAGAGCTTCAATTTTGGCTAGCTTTTCTTCTTCTGTCAAGTTTGAAAGATCAAACTCTTCAGATAGAGGTTTGGATTTGCTGGGGGAAGCTGTGACAATGAATTCTTGTGGATTGACCACTATGGTAGGCTGCTGCTCCCCCTCACTTGCTGCTTCCCTTCTTTCAGAAATTAAGATTTGACTTGTAGTTGCCACAGCCTCTTCCATTTTCTCCCCCTTTTTGTTAGCATCAAGGGTTTGACTAGAAGTTGGGGCTGCAACTAACTTTTCTAGCAGTTGGGTTTGCAGTTTCTGATGTTGAAGAAATTGCTCCATCTGGGATTCCATCTTTTCCACTCTTGAATTGAGAAGTTGCACAGATTTAGCCAGGTTGTCTTTTTTGAGAAACCTTTGTTGCAACACCCTCTGAGTGGCTGTAGGAGCTAGTTGCTCTAGCTTGGAATCCACAGAGATCTTCACATCCTTGATTTCTTGTTTGACCTCCTCTAAATTGGATCTCTGAATCACCATTTGCATCTTTTGTAACTTTAGGGAGTCAATTGCCTGTTGAAGAACAACCTTTCTCTGTGGATCTGCTTTTGGGTGCTCAGCCAGGGCAGATTTGTATTGCCTTATGATTTCCATATCAAGTTGATGATAGGTGTAGTTTTGAGCAAATGCAAAATCATGAATACTGCTACCACCTTCATCTTCAGAGCTCTGGCTGTCTTCATCTTCAGAATTGTCAAATTCATCACTCTCAGCAGTGGTTGGCAGAGCTGCTATAGATTCCTTAGCTCTAAGTAGAGATTGTGAGGTGTGCACTAGGTGCATTGCCTCCTCTACTTCCACATTGCCCTGTTGTGCCAGAATTTGATAGGCAGGAACAGGGTGAGTAAAGGTTTCATCATCCAAAGAAATGGAGTCAATCATGGACTGATATTCTCTTTGAAATTCCATTTCCTTGGATGCATCCTCAACCCCCATTGACTCACTAGCAATGGCTGCTTCTTCCATCCTTATCTCTCCTGTAGTCCCTTCTCTCCCCTCATCTCTCTTTTCTTGCATCAAGGGCTCCCCTTGGCTCACACCTCTCACACCCTCACCTTCACCTACTAAGGTGGAACTCTCAAACTCTCCTTTTGCCTGACCGGAAGAAATGGCCAGCCTCTCATTATTTATCTCTCCTTTTGCCTGCTCACAAGGCAGCCTCTCACTCCCTTCCCTCAAACCTAAAAGTGTTTCAACTACTGAGAACTCCTCTACACTTGACACTGGAATGTCAGATATAGCAGTGGTAGAGTGAGTTATCAACGGATAAGGAATATCCGTTGATGGAGTAGTTATAGCTGTCAACGGATGGCTAGATAGAGGTGCATCCGTTGATGGAGAAACACTTGTCAACGGATGAAGGATATCCGTTGAGGAAGGAATAATTATATCCGTTAAAGAGAAAACCAACACTGAATCTGTGGAGATTGATTTTAAGTTCGAGGCCACAGTCTGTGTTGAGAATTCTGGAAGGGAAGATTGATGGTCCAACAAATCATCTAAAAGATGATGACCACCAATTACAGAGTGGGGCTTCTCCAAGAATCTTAAAGATGGAGAATCAGGAATTGATGTAGATATCATATCCACATCCAGAGAAGGAGTTGGTGATGGTGGATTGTAATGTGTGTCGATTTGAAGATTAAGATCAAGGGGCTGTGACTCCACATTTATTGAAGCCACAACAAACTGAGTTTGAGAAGGTACAGTTTCCTGTACAGTGTGTGCACCCTGTGATTCCCCTGTGGTTTTAGATTTCACTCTTCTTCCATAGGTTTTTGAGATTGGGCTAAATGTGTCCCTAACCCTCTTGTGCAGTGTTCCTTGTGGGGAACTTGATTCAGTAGTCACACTCTTTTGGGAGAGTGTAACTAGAATTTGGCCTGTAGTTACATTAGCAGTCTTTTGAGAGACTGAAATGGTGGTTGCACTCATCTCTCCTTCCTTATCCTTAGGGCTTCTTTGATGTTCACCCTGTCCCTCACCACTCACTACCACCTTCACACTCCCCTCAAGAGGTTTGGTAGATTTTACAACAGGTGTCTTTTGAGAGACACTTGAGGTTTGCCTTTTAGAATGTGGTTTTGGAACTCTGGATTTGGTCACTTTGGTAGGAGCCTGTTTGGTCACAACTACAGACTCCATTGTGACACTAGAAGGCAAAGAAATTTGGGGGTTGGAGATAGGGGTTTCAGAGTTAGAGATAGTTACCTGAACAATTGGTAGATATACCAACTGTACTCCTGCATTGAGGTTCATTCGAATCAGGTCACTTAAGACTCTCTTCTCCTGAACAAAACATTGGAACTTGCTATCCGGGTTAGCAATGGATAGCTTATTCTCAGACACATGCAGTGCTAAGAGCATTAAAAATCTAGCAAAGTAGATATTCTTGCTCCTAGTTTCCTTTTTACCCAACTTTGCAGCTATCTCATACATAACTAATGTGCCAAAATTATAGAATTTATCATTTAAAAGCATACACATCATTGTTAGCATGGACTGGGTAACAGCATCAAAATTACTAATTTTTCCTGAAAAAGTTTTAATGAAGGCATCACAGAAGTAGCTCCATTCTTTAACCATTCCTTTTCTAGCAATTTTCCCTAAGTTTTCAGTACTAAGGGCATAATTAATAGAATTAAGCATGGCAACAATTTCAGCATCAGTAGGTACTTTCAGACAGTTATTCTCAGGCAATTTTAAACAAGCAGTTATTACATCAGAATTAACCACATAGTTTTTACCCTTTAAAGAAAAAGCAATTGTACCGTCTGTGCCATTGTACTCAGCAGATGTCCACATTTCTTCAATTACCTCGTGGATTAAGGGAGTGGTAGCCGTCATAGCATATGACAGTTTGCATTTCTTCACGAAACTCATCAAAGTGTGGTAAGCTTCTGGAGCATTCACTGTGTCAACAAAGGCCGCGAAATTGTTCTTCTCATAGGTAAACCCAGTGGAGGACATCATCTTAACAATAGGCGCCATTGAAGTGATTGAACTTTGGTTACAGAGAGTTTTAGGGAAGAAGATGCAGTTAACTTTTGATATGCTTGAAAATGAATAAAAGTGAGATGTGAGAGTACAAGTCCGCCTTTTATATTTTTCAAGAATTAAAAATGAAATAATTAAAAGTAATTACTCCATTGGTCAAAAGTAACTGTCAGATAATAAATAAAAAGAGAATAAGTACAGCCATGATTAGATATACACGGTTACCAACGGTTAAAAAAAAATGTATATCAACGGATATAGAATGAACGGTTGAGATACAGTTTATCCGTTGATGACGTGGATAGCCTGTTACCCGTTGACATGCAAAAATCTAGTAATGTGTTTATACTATCAACGGATAAAAGGATATCCGTTGATAAGCTAATTTTGCCTTAGGCAAAATCTCTGCAGAAAATTTTTCTGAAAGTTTTAACTTTCAAGTAAATCAAAACACATTTCCAGCTTCAATTCATTGAAATCAAATATCACTAGAAATTATGACAAGTTAAGCATACCTAGCTCACCTACCAATCTTGTGAATGTGGATTCATCAAGAGGCTTGGTGAAGATATCTGCAAGCTGCATTTCACTTGGCACAAAGTGCATTTCTACTGTACCATTCATCACATGTTCTCTAATGAAGTGGTATTTGATGTCAATGTGCTTGGTTCTCGAATGTTGCACTGGATTCCCTGTGATGGCAATAGCACTTGTGTTGTCACAGAAAATTGGAATCTTCTCAACTTTTAGACCATAGTCAATGAGTTGGTTTCTCATCCATAGAATCTGTGCACAACAGCTTCCAGCCGCAATGTACTCAGCTTCAGCTGTATAAGTGGAGACTGAGTTTTGTTTCTTACTGAACCATGACACAAGCCTGTTTCCTAGAAATTGACAGGAACCTGTAGTACTTTTCCTATCAACTCTGCAACCTGCATAATCTGCATCTGAATAGCCAGTTAGATCAAAACCAGATTCTCTTGGGTACCAAATGCCAAGGTTTGGTGTTCCCTTGAGATACCTGAAAATTTTTTTAATAGCTATTAAGTGAGACTCTCTAGGATCAGCTTGAAATCTAGCACAAAGACAAGTAGAAAACATTATATCAGGTCTACTAGCTGTTAAGTATAAAAGTGAACCTACCATGCCTCTATAACTTGAGATGTCCACAGACTTTTCCTTAGTATTCAACTCAAGCTTAGTTGCAGTGGCCATAGGTGTTTTAGCAGATGTACAATCCAATAAGTCAAATTTCTTTAAGAGATCATAAATATATTTTGTTTGACTTATGAAAATGCCCTCATTAACTTGCTTTACTTGTAGGCCAACAAAATAAGTTAATTCACCCATCATACTCATTTCATACCTACTTTGCATAAGTTTGGCAAACTTTTTGCAAAGCTTTTCATCTGTAGACCCAAAAATAATATCATCTACATAGATTTGAACAAGTATTGAAGAGCCATTAATATCCCTATGAAATAAGGTTTTATCTACTGTACCTCTAGTGAAGTGGTTCTCCAAAAGAAATTGAGATAAAGTGTCATACCAGGCTCTTGGTGCTTGCTTCAAACCATAAAGTGCTTTCATGAGAAGATATACATATTCTGGAAATTCTGGATCCTCAAAACCAGGAGGTTGATGGACATAGACCTCTTCTTCCAGTTCCCCATTTAGAAAGGCACTTTTGACATCCATCTGATAGACTTTGAAATTGGCATGTGCTGCATAGGCTAGAAAGATTCTTATTGCCTCAAGTCTTGCTACTGGAGCAAAAGTTTCATCAAAATCTATTCCTTCTTCTTGAGAATAGCCCTTTGCCACTAATCTAGCTTTATTCCTCACAATTATGCCATTTTCATCTGTCTTATTCTTGAGAACCCATTTAGTACCTATGACACTTCTATCATCAAGTTTGGGCACAAGTTTCCATACTTTATTTCTTTCAAATTGGTTTAGCTCTTCTTGCATTGCTAACACCCAATCTGGATCTAGAAGGGCATCTTCCACTTTCTTAGGTTCCTCTTGAGACAGGAAGCTACTGTATAGACATTCTGCTTGAGTGGCCCTTCTAGTTTGGACTCTTGAATTTGATTCACCAATGATTAACTCAAATGGATGATTTCTAGTCCATTTTCTTGCAGGTGGAAGATTTGATCTTGATGAGGTTGCTTCATTTCCATGATCATGTTGATTTAGCATTGAATTTTGACCTTGAGAAACTCCCCCTGAGTTTGTTGTCCTTGCTGAGTTATGAAGTTGACTGTCAATGGATGCATCATTTTGCCTGTCAACGGATGCTTGAGAATTTCTGTCAACGGATGCATCTCTAATAGTGTCAACGGATGTTGCAGAATGACTGTCAACGGATGTTCCAGAATGACTATCAACGGATGCTCCAGAATGACTATCAACGGATGCTTCATTTTCAGTGTAAGCATCACTTCTAGTTGGTATAACAGCTCTAGGTGGATCTCTGTGGTCATGATCTTCATTCTCCTCATCATCATCATAGTACATTCTTCCTTCACCTTCATTCTCAAATTCCAACTTTTCATGGTAACCTTCATCATTTAGGCCTAGAATCTTTTGATCATCAAACACAACATGTACAGATTCCATAACAATGTTGGTTCTTAGATTGTAGACCTTGTAGGCTTTCCCTGCTGCATATCCAACGAAAATAGCTTCATCTGCCTTTGCTTCAAATTTGCCTAAATTATCTCCATGATTCCTTAGCACAAAACACTTACATCCAAAGACATGTAGAAAAGCTAAAGTTGGTTTCTTGTTGGTTAATAACTGATAAGGAGTCATTCCTCTAGCTTGATTGACCAAGGAAATATTCTGAGTAAAGTATGCAGTGTTGACAGCTTCAGCCCAGAAATATGTTGGTAATCTTGATTCACTTAACATTGTTCTAGCTGCTTCAATGAGAGTTCTGTTTTTCCTTTCAACAACCCCATTTTGTTGAGGTGTTCTGGCAGCAGAAAACTCATGGACAATTCCATTCTCTTCACAGAAAATCTTCATTGTGGAATTCTTGAATTCAGTACCATTGTCACTCCTGATCCTTTGTACTCTGTCTTCAGAACCATTGTTTAGCATTCTGAGGTGATTGATAATGATTTCACTTGCACAATCCTTGGAGTGCAGGAAGAAAGTCCATGTGAACTTAGAAAAATCATCTACAATCACCAGACAGTATTTCTTCTTTGAAATAGACATGACATTTACTGGTCCAAATAAATCCATATGCAGCAATTGAAGAGGCTTAACAATGGATGACTCTGTCTTGCTTTTGAAAGATGATTTCTTTTGTTTCCCTAATTGGCAGGCATCACATAGCCCATCTTTGACAAACTCCAAATGAGGGATTCCTCTAGCAAGATCCTTTCTTACCAAATCATTCATAACTTTAAAATTCAAATGTGACAGCTTCTTATGCCATAGCCAACTCTCATCCTTACTTGCTTTGCTGAAGAGACAAGTAATGGATTCTGAGCATGCTGAATTGAAGTCAGCTATGTAAACATTTCCTTTCCTAAAGCCTGTCAATACCACATTGTTGTCTTCCTTGGCAGAAACAACACAGGCTTCTTTTGTGAACTTTACTTCATAGTCTTTGTCACAAATCTGACTGATACTCAGCAAATTGTGCTTTAAACCTTCAACTAAAGCCACTTCTTCAATGATGACATTGTCTTTTGAAATCAGGCCATATCCCTTAGTATATCCTTTGCTGTCATCTCCAAAGGTAATTCTAGGGCCAGCTCCTTCCTTGAACTCTGTGAGCAGGGTTGAATCTCCTGTCATGTGCCTAGAACATCCACTGTCTAGGTACCATAGATTCCTTCTGTTTCCCTGCACACATTTCAAAAACAAATCAAGTTGATTTTGGTACCCAAGCTTCCTTGGGTCCTTTCTTGTTAGCCTTTGACTTTGCACTCTTAGCATTCTTCATCTTAGGTGTAGATGCTTGAGTAATGGGGTTTGACAAATGCTCATTTGCATGAATATTGGATGCATGCATGTGTGGAAAATTGGCATACATATTATTCATGTTAGGTAGGTTCCATGACATTTGTGGCACATTCATAGATTGAAAGTATGGATTAGACACATATGGCATGTTCACATATGGATTTGAAAAACTAGCATTTTGATACAAACCAGGCATAACAGGCATTGCAGGCATACATGGCATTGGTTGAGGTACATGAACAGGAGCCTTGTTGACAATCTTGCAATTAGAAGATAAATGATTGACACTATTACAATTACTACAAGTTTTCCTAGGAGCAAACTTGTCAGGAGAGTAATTGTTTTTCTTGTTGATGCCTATCTTACCATTTCTGTTCTTTTTCTTTTTGCCCTCAATTTCTACCTTTTCATTGTCTGATTTACCAACAGCCTTTTTGTTGTGTAAATCACCTGTCTTAGCCTTCCCACTGGATTTGGTTTTGCTGCACTCACCACTAACAAAATTCTTGTTTACTGGACCATACTTGATATCCAGTTTCCTAAGTTCCTTCTTACTAGCAGACTTTTTGTTAGTCGACGGATACCTCTCATCCGTTGACGGTTCATCTGTCAACGGATGATCACTATCCGTTGATTCACAAATAGTCTCTAGATCCTCAAGGCCAGGTTCTAGCTCCTTTTTCCTTTGAGTCCAGGTACCCTTCACAAATGATTCTATTCCCTGAACTTCTATTATGTTTTGAGAAATATTCCTACAACTTTGAAATTTAGCAATTATCCCTTGTTCTTTTTCAAGCTGGTCTTTTAAAATCAGTTCTCTTTTTAACACAGCTTCAAGTTCACTTTTAGCATTATTGCAATCAACTCTCATTTTCTCAAATTCTAGAAATTGAGATTCTAGAGCAGCATTTCTATCACTTAAAAACAGATTAGACTCTTTAATTCTATTGTTCTCTTTAGTAAGTGATTTAAGAGTAACACTTAAGTGATATAGTTCAGTAGACATTTCATCTATAACACTATTGCATTCCTCTTTAGTGAGCTCAGAGAGATTAGTAGAAAATACCTGATTGCTAGCTGAACTTGCTTCCTGCTCTCCAGAATCAGCCATTAAAGCAAGGTTGACTAACTCGGCATCATCATCAGAATGATTGTCATCAACAGCCCAGTCATACTCTTGGGTCAAGAATGCCTTTCCTTTCTGCCTGAGAAGATCAAAATATTTCTTCTTATAGTCAACAACCTCAGTTGGCTTTCCCTTGTTCTCAGATCTAGGTTTCCTGCATTCACTTATCATATGACCAGCAATCCCACAATTGTAGCATTTAATTTTGGATTTATCCACATAGTTGTTTGTGGAAAAATCCTTGTTAAATGGCTTGGCCATCCCAGAGTTTCTATTGAATTTCAGCTTAGAGAATCTCCTAGATAGAAAAGCTAAGTGCTCATCTATCTCATCCAATTCATCCTACTGAAGGGCATTCAATTCCTCAGACACCTTTTCCTTGCTCCTGCTTGATTCTGCTCTACCTTTACAAACCTCCCTTTTTGGTGTAGAACTAGCAGTTTCTGTCCTTTCCTCCTTTTGCTCCAAATTGGCAACGAGTGCAACTGACCCACTTTTCTTTTGAGACTTCTCAATCTCTTCATCCTGCTCCATTTCCAGCTCATAGGTCTTTAAAGTTCCATAGAGCCTTTCAAGAGTAAATGTCTTGTACTCTTGAGTGTTTCTTAGAGAAACAGTCATTGGCTTCCATTCCTTGGGCAGTGATCTCAGAAATTTGAGATTAGAGTCTTTAACTTGATAGACTCTTCCATACAGTTTCAAACCATTTAGTAGCTTTTGAAATCTACTAAATGTATCATTCAATGTTTCTCCACTCTTAAAGTGAAAATGTTCATACTGTTGGATTAGTAGTTGCATCTTGTTTTCCCTTACCTGTTCTGTTCCTTCACACAGGGTTTGAACAATGTCCCATACTTCCTTGGCGGTAGTGCAGTTAATAACATTGTCAACCATGTCTGTTTCTAGACCATTGAACAGAATATTCATGGCCTTTTTGTCTTTGTGGACTTCTGCAATATCTTCAAGACTCCACTCAGAAACAGGTTTGGGAATGAAAGTGTCAGGCACATCATCAGCCAGGCCAACTCTTGTTGCTGTCTTCATTGGAACGTGAGGACCCTTGTCAATGCAATCCACAAAACCCTCATCAATAGACGAGAGATGTAGACGCATTTTTACTTTCCAGTGAAAGTAATTTTCTCTATCAAGAACTGGAATCTTCACTCCATAATCCTTCTTAGACATGTTGGAAGTGTGTTGATCTTTAAACTTCAAATATGTTAGAAGCTTGCTCTGATACCAATTGTTATTCCCAGATTACACACTTGTATAATTGTAGAAGGGGGGGTTGAATACAATTCTTGATATTTATAAATTTCTGATAAGAACTTCAGAAACTTATGAAGAGATAATTGCAATGTAAGATTTAAACACAAACACATATAAAATCAGGTGGTTAATATGCACCACCTGAAGCTTTTATTTGAAGAAAACTCTGTGATACAAAATGTACACAGCTGCCGTTTTACAACTCTTTGCTTCTGAGGATATTCAAGAAACCCTAAGCAAATATGTCTGTTTTCTTAACCTACAAAGAGTTGCTACACTTGGTTATATATCCCAAGTTTTACAAGTACTACTGGAATAAGATAATACTAATCTAATTCTAGTTGACTTGCTACTACACTCCAAATACACATGTAGCCGAAAGGTTGTCCTTGTGTTCAGACATGTCTCCTGCACCTTTCTTGTATTCATAGTGTAAACAGAATGCTTCTTTCTTCTGTGTTTCCAAAGTATGGCTGCCATACTGCTTTTTGTATCTACTATAAACTCATGTGATCTGTCAGTCAAACATGTCCTTATCAACTGCTAATCTCCAGCTAATCATAGAAAACAGTGTCAATGATTATCCGTTGATGATGTATACTGACATCCGTTGATGATGTATAGAGCAGTATCCGTTGATATTGGGACTTGAGCTGTATCCGTTGATAGAGTGGATTTGAGTTGTATCCGTTGATAGAGTTTAGTCTTCATCCGTTGATACACTTTCACTTAGACAGAATTACATAGCATAGCTTATTTACAATTGGCTACCCTATTCTGCCTATCCGTTGATAGTCAACATGACTGTGGATAAAAACACTATCAACTGATAACATAGAGATACTGCAGTGTGCTACAAAACCTCATCCGTTGATGAGCTACCTGTCAACGGATAGAGTTATAAATCCTCATCCGTTGACAGCTACAAAACCTTAAACAATTTGATTGATTGTGAAGTTATCATCAAGTACAACATATTCCTAACATATTATATTAAAAAAGGTCCTCAAGATTCCATTCTTCACTCGAGTCTATCTCTTAAATTATAAGGGAACCTTACTTGTGAAATGTTATTTATCTTGTTGACTTCCCGGTCATAATTTATCCTTTTCACTCGCAACTTGGTTGCTATGGACTCATTAAGTCTGTGTGTACCTTCTCATCATTCGAGGGGTAAGATTGTTGGAACAAGTTGATATCCATTGACAAGCAAAAGCTTGAGAAATGTTGGTGAATTTTCCTTTCCAACTAGATACGACTACTTTGTGGAGTCTTATCAACAAGTATTTCACTTGGGGAAGGGAGGACAAACTCTACGTTTCAATGCTGTGGATT
Source organism: Saposhnikovia divaricata (assembly GCA_036435485.1). Lineage (NCBI taxonomy): Eukaryota > Viridiplantae > Streptophyta > Magnoliopsida > Apiales > Apiaceae > Saposhnikovia > Saposhnikovia divaricata. The sequence goes on along the minus strand of CM071595.1, from coordinate 56,744,836 downwards.
TATTCGAACTAGGAGTCGTGTGTAAGAGGCCGAGTTACGCGGTCCATCACAAGACCTAACCATTGGCCAGGGAGTTACTATTAAAGGCAATCGACAAGTGGAGCCGTCAGTTCTTCCTTTTACCGGTAGTAAACTATATTGGGCTGTACCATCCCCGACTGATCATCAAGGAGTGGGACAGCTGGCGCGTGATAACTCCAGTATTGGTTCATCTCCCAAATTGGGAATTCCCTGCAACACATATCGAAGAGACTTCTTTCAGGTTGACGGTGTCTTCCGCAACACGTATCGAAGAGACTTCTTTCAGGTTGTAGGACTTCGAAAAATGTTAATAACTGGAATTGCAATATTTTCCTTGCAAGTTCCTCTTTATATGATAAATGATAATATCTTGCTTAATTTGACTTAGCAGATATTTTCACAAAATAAATACTTTAAGTTACCTTGTAACTTCATCATTCATATTATACTGGCATCATTTCCGTAAATGCATGGCATATGGTTTGAAAGATACTTTTGAACTGTTATATATTATCGTTCAGTTATATATTATTGTTGGTGGGCTATTTCTCACCCTTGCTTTATTATTATATCACAACAACAGCTAGACCAGATGACTCGCACAAGGCGCACTCGACGCGGGCGAGGACGATGAGACTACCAGAGCTGAAGAAGAAGCTATTGGTAGGATAGATTCATTCTTTCAGTACCAAGTATATGGTCTAGTATGACTTATCCAAATGGATGGCAAAGAGTATGTATTCATATTGTAACTCTTTTGGGTTGTAAGAACTCATAATGTGTTTAATAAAATTTGGTTGTTACTCTGATTTTCATCTCTGGGACTATAACGGGTGTGTTTTATATTGTTGTGTTGGGTCATAAAGATTTAATTTATTTTATATTTAGGTAAGTTCAAGTGTTGTGGACAGAACTGGAGACCGTAACGACCGAATCCCGGACCCCGGATCTGGGGGTGTTACCGTTCTTTTATTCTAAGTAAATTTACTGAACTTGTTGCAGAACTTAGCTCAAAGAAGAATCCGAGATAAATCCATTTAATTTGCTTGTCCAATACAATATCGACCAGAAACTTTTGAAGTTTAGTCACATGTACAGATTAGTCTTGAACTTACGACAAATAGTATTAAATTTTCTATTTTCTTGTTGCAATCAATAAACAGTTGAACGATAAGGAGAGAGTGGCAGCAGCGTTGGAAAATAAATTTCTAATACAAGAGGTTGAAGAGTTGCTTGCGCCATTATTTGCATAAATTTGAACAATACTAGCATATATGCTCATGGATACAACCTTGAAAATTTTAGGATATTTGCTGATATTAGGAAAATGATAGGGTAAACATATATTTGGTGAATATGGAATCTATGCATGCACGTTCTTCAAATTATTTTTGATAGTTTAGATGTGTGGCACTTTGATTCTCATCTGCTTCATGGACACAACCCACACAGGACACCTGATCCTTTTGGCATCCTGTAGTATGTATGTTATGTGTGATAATTCATATATAGGTGGAACTTGCAAGTAGATTATTACCAAATTGTGTATCCAAGTGATTGGCTGGTGGGCTGTAGTCCGTTAGTTCCATTTAAATTTGATTGAAAGCTGCTTACGGATGGAGTCTTTATATTTAAATGATGTGTTAGAACAATTTGTCTACGGAAGATATAGCATCCCTTGCAAACTTTATAGGTTTCCTGTAAATTTATACTTATTGGCCATTGCTCATGTTTCTGAATCTCACATGTTTCTACCATTTTCTGTTGCAGTGTTCCAGGTCGTTATGAGGCAATGTGGAAGGAAATTGATTATGTATAGCAATTGTGGAAGAATAGGGAGGACGTGAAAGTCGAGAATCTTGGCATTGCTGCTTTGTTTGGAATGGAGTGTTATGCATGGTATTGTGCTGGTGAGATTGTTGGAAGGGGGTTCACCTTTACTGAATATTATCCATGAGCTCTATAAATTGGCTTTAAAGTGTTTTGGGCATTACTATTTGAAAGCTTTCTGTTATAATTAGTGATTTCCTAGTCACCGGCACCACCGATAGATACATGTTTTTGTACTTGGCCAGTTTTCAAATCTGAAAAACAGTGGTTAGATTTGGTTGCCTTAATAATTCATATATGGTGATTACATTTTCATCTATCTCAACTTTATTTTCCTTGTTATTATGATATCCTTGTTCTCAACTTTAACTAATAACCAGTAACTAATAACTACTAGCAAAAAACAGACATCAATTTGAGCCTATACTACATCACCTAAAAACTGATGTTTAATTTTGCAATTTCATGGATTTATTTTACATCGATTAAAACACGATTGTGGTATTCAATTTACAACATCGGTTTGGATAGAAAACCGATGTATATACACTTTACAACATCGGTTCTAACCAGAACAGATGTAGTATAGGGGTTGAGATATCGGTTCTGATTTAAAAACTGATGTTGTTGACAGCTATTAACATCGGTTAGGAACTGATGTAATAAGTAGTTTTTAACACCGGCCCTGAACCGATGTAAAACATATAGACTTTTAACCTCATACAGCTAGACATCGGTTTTGAAATTTTTTAACATCGGTCCAGAACTGATGTCTATTGACTGATTTGACATAGTGATATAGGACTTCATCTGATCATTATGTAGTTGATGTACGGTATGTATGTAGTAACTAGCTTTGCTAATGTGGTCCATAGAGTAGTACTACGTACATTCATCAACAACATAAATATGTTTAGTCGTTCTTCGCTAATTAAAGTTTGAAGACAAAAGTTGGGTGAAGCCACGGATCACATTTTCGAATCATTAATTCTACGTACGGAAGCTAAACATGGATTAAGAAATCGCACCTGGATTGCTTAGTGTTTCAGTTAAAAAGCTACCTAAAGAAGCACTTGATGTATAAAAGTAAGTTTGTTGATAATTTGAGAAAAGGCACAAGTGACCAGCTACAGCGACGTTTCATAGTAGAAAATAAACTGATAACACATGCAATGGTCTCTACAAATTTATGGCACTCGTCAGTCCTTTCCATGTCCTCTCCCCTCACTTCTTCATACATACTACATCTATGAATTTCTCTATATATATGAGCCAACATAATGAGGAAAAAGCATCAAGAGCTAGGTAATATAAGCTTTGTTTACGGAAAAAAAGAGAGCATTTGTCATGGCTAATAAGTTCATTAGAAGTAAAAGTTGGGGTAAGAAAAAGAATGGAATTGTAAAGCTTAAAGTAGTAGTAGAGAAACTACAAAAGAGTCTTCTACTAGGTAAAAAATCGTACGATGAAGACGAGGTTCCGGATGATGTGAAGGAAGGACACTTTGCGGTGATAGCTGAAGATGAAAATGAGAACAAGAGATTCGTGGTGCCGTTAACTTATCTATCTCATCCAACATTCTTGTCATTGTTGGAACAAGCTGCCGATGAGTATGGATTTGATCGTGGTGGTGCACTGACCATTCCGTGCCGGCCGGCTCACCTGCAGAAGATTTTGGCTCAAGAGATGGACAAGATGCGACGGCTCATGTAAACTAAGAATCCGGTAAAGTTAATTAGGTGTGTACAAAACTCCTGCATGATCAGTAAGATATCCCATGTGTAACTTTGGTTAGGAGTTGGTGATTAAGATTCCAGAGTGGTTTGAGTCTGTCTTCTAATTGAGCTTATTAAACTGCACTCTTACCATTTCAATGTAGCACTTCCTATATAAGCACTGATATTGAAAAGTCGCACTTCCTATCCACCGATTTACAAACCATTTTATTTACACTTTTCATTGGTTGTTTCTTTGTTTTTTCCTTTTATTTTTTTTGAAGAATATTTTGCAATTGGAGGGAAGAAAGTAATTATGTTATTCCCATCCATTTCAACAAAAAATATATTTTATTCTCATCCATATCTTAATTTTATGTTAAATTTTTTTTGCAGCCTAAATTTTAATAGTTTTAAATGGACCCCTTTTCAAAAAAAAAAAAAAAATAGTTTTAAATGGACCCCACTCTTTTTGACAAAGATAGTCTTTAATACGATCAACAATTCTCTAACCATTTTTTCAATATTGTTTTGATTCATCTCACTGAAATAAATTGGAAATCGATATATACAAATTACATAATAAATTGGAAATCGATATATACAAATTACATATACTAGCCTATAACCTGTGCAATGCACGGTTACTTGTAAATTGTTTAATTATATTTTGTTAAAATTTTAAGTTTTATATATGTTTTTATAAATTTCATGAATATAAATATTATTCTAATTATGTATTTTAATTATTACTTTCAAATACATATGTATATATAAAAATAAAACGTAAAAGTAGTTTTTTTAACTTTTATTTAGTAGAAAGAGTGAAATTTATCTAATCATAACACTACAACACTTCTGGCCATTTGTGACGGCCATCTTTTGACGGATTATAATATATATGTTTAATAAAGATAATTTGAACTTAACCCATCAGCATATTTAAATATTAGAAAAATAATATTCTTCTAGTATTAGATCCAACGGTTTTCACTAATCTATCTCAAAATCCAACGGTTGCTATTGAGTGTACCAAAAAAGTGTACATTTTAAATATTTTTATCTTAATATTTTTATTTGATTATTTATAATTTTTGTAAAGCATAAAAATGTAAGAGAAAAATGTTCCTACAGTTAACTTTAGGAGAATTTCCTAAAGTTAACCTTTAAAATCATTTGATTGTTACCTTTTATTTATAAGGGCCCCGCAGGGGCATTAATGATGTGTCTTTTTATTTAGGAAAGTATGTGATGTGTCTTTATTTCAGTGGTTAACTGTAGGAAATTCTCCTATAGTTAACTATAGGATCATTAAGCCCAAAATGTAATATGTAATAGAGGACATATATAACTCAACTAGGATAAAAGATAAATAATAAACTCTATACAGGGATCGTGAAATTTGAAGAACAGGCACCAACAAGGATCAAGTCGCTGAAAGAAGTTCATTAAAATGATCAAGCCTCAGTGACAAAATAAGATGTACAGATGATTCAGTTGAAGGGCCAAAAGGTTCCAGTGATAAAGTTTTTTTGGTTACACAATTCTTGGCAGTATTCTTAAAAACATGATACGAAGACCACGAGTGAATGTTAGTCGTCTGTGAACCAGACCAGTTGCACTAGGCGTCAACATTTTCACAAAGGAATCGAAGTATCTAACTCAGAAAAACTGTTAAAGAGGTATGATTGAGAGCAGTGTTGATATCCTCCATTTCAGAAGCTGAATATGTAAGGATGTCAAAAATAAGAGGAAAAATGAATAGTAACCGAAATCACTATTCACATGAATAGTAACCGGAATCACTATTCACACCGGAATTACTATTCACCGGAATCACTATTCACACCGGGTGAATAGTAACCGAAGTTACTATTCATGTGAATAGTCCCAAAAGTACTATTCATAAAGTAGGGAACATGTGGGGCCCACATGAATTAAAAATCAAAACTTTGAAATTGAAAATGCAGTGTGTTGAAATTAAGTTCGGCAGAATTGAAAAATGAGGCAGGTTGGCAGCAGGCAGTAGAATAGTCAGCAGCTGATATACGTAATCAGTTACGTATATTAGCTGCATAGTAACTTTCTAAAATCTATAAATAGGCCTGTTGTATTTCATTTCAATATACACCTCAACACACAACTCTCTCTTCTCTCTCATATATTTTCTGTGTAAGCTGCTAGATAGTCCGTCTAGTAGGAAAGTCGGCTTAGCCCACTTTCAGGCAGTGTCGGGTAGAAGGTCCTCGTGCCTAAACTATCCTTAGGAGTGTTCTAATTTTGAAGCTAATCCATTGGATTAGAAGTTGTAACACCCCTTCGAGTTTATTATCAATAAAGATATATTCTCGGAATTATTTTTAATTTTTATAGTATCGTATTCAACCCCCCCTTCTACGATACTTTGGGACCTAACAATTGGTATCAGAGCAAGCTTCTAGCATACAAGAAGTCTAAAGATCACCACCATGGGAATGAAGGATTCAGGCGTGAGAATACCAGTTCTTGACAAAGATAATTACTTTCACTGGAAAGTAAAGATGCATTTACATATCTTATCTATTGATGAAGGTTATGTAAACTGTATAGAAAGAGGTCCTCATATTCCTATGAAGGCCAACACTGCAGTTGGAGAAGCAGCAGGAACTGGAGTTGCTGGAAGGTCTATTCCCAAATTATCCGCAGAATTCACAGATGGAGACAAAGAGGAAGTCCAGAAGGATAAAAAGACCATGAATATACTGTTCAATGGTATTGATCAAGACATGTTCGACAATGTCATCAACTGCACCACTGCCAAGCAAGTGTGGGACCTATTCGAACACTCTGTGAAGGAACTGAACAAGTCAGAGAGAACAAGATGCAACTCCTCATACAACAGTATGAACACTTCCATCATAATTCTGGAGAAAATTTAACAGATATATTCAGTAGATTTCAGAAACTAATGATGGCCTGAAGTTGTACGGGAGAACATATGAAGTCAAAGACTCCAACTTAAAATTTCTGAGATCTCTTCCTAAGGAATGGAAGCCAGTTACAGTCTCGTTGAGAAACTCTCAAGACTACAAAGATTTTACACTTGAGAGACTGTATGGAATTTTAAAGACCTATGAGCTCGAGTTGCAACAAGATGAAGAATTTGAGAAAAGCTAGAAGAAAGGTGGAAATATAGCTTTGGTGGCCAATATTCCAACAAACCAAGATGGAGAGAAGATGAAGAATAGAGAAGCCACACCAAGTCAAAGAACTTGGGAAGGTGGAGCTACAACTAGCCAAGGTAAAAACAAGATGATTGAAGAACCTAATGCTTTAAGTGAGGATGAAGCTGAAGATCTAGATGAATATTTGGCATTTCTATCAAAAAGATTTTCGAAGCTAAGATTCAAGAAGAATTCAGCAGGAGCCGGGCAATTCAAGAAAAACTATCAACCAAACAAGGATGTGGTTGAAAGATCAAAGTTCAAATGCTATAACTGTGGAATTGCTGGCCACTTTGCCAATGAATGCAGAAAATCCAAATCTGAGAATGAAAAGAAACAGTTTGAGACTGTCGATTACAAAAAGAAATACTTTGACCTTCTCAAGCAAAAGGGGAGAGCATTCGTATCAAGAGATGATGATTGGGCAGCTGGAGGTGACTCAGATGCAGAAGAAGAGTTTGTCAATCTTGCACTCATGGCAAACGAAACTGATGAAGAGGCTAGTTCAGCAAGCAACCAGGTATACTCTACAAATCTAACTGAGCTTTCCAAAGATGAATGTGCCAATATTGTTGATGAAATGTCTAATGAATTGTACAACATGCATGTCACATTAAAATCACTTAACAAAGAGAACAAAAAGATTAAAGATCTTAATGCTAAGATAGGTGATAGGAATACTCTGTTAGAAACTCAACTAATTGATTTTGAAACAATGAAAAGAGATTGTCTGGATGCTAAGAATGAGTTACTTGAGGCTTTGAAAAGAGAAGAGTGTTTAATAAAACAGTTAAAAGAGGAACAAGATTTAATTGCTAAGTGGAAGGGATCAAAGGCTAAAACTGAAGAAATGAATTGATTCTTTTCACAAATTAGCAGAAGCTAAGTTAGATGTTGATAGGGAAGTTGCTTCAGATAGTGATTTAGTCGAAAAAGAATGTTCTTTGAGACCTAAGCCTGTTAGCAAAGCAACTTTAACTAAATTAAATAACCAATATGGACCTGTCAACAAAAACTTTGTAGTTGGAGAGTGCAGCAAAACCAAATCTGTTGAACAAATAAACATAGGCAACTTGTCTCACAAGCAATTGAAGGACAAGCTAGAAAATGTTAAGTCAGGTGTTAAGGACAAGAAAAAGAATAGAAATGGTAAGGTAGGGATTAACAAACACAACAATAACACACCTGATAAAAATGCTCCTAGGAAAAAATGTGTAAAGTGTGGAAGTGTTAATCATTTATCTACCAACTGTAAATCTGTTAAGAATGCTTCTGTGCCTTGTATGCCTATGCCTGCTGTGAATGTTATGCCAAATATGTATGCTCCCTCTGCTCATGCATCTAGTCAATATGCTAACATGCCATTCATGTATAATCCATACTACAATATGCCACAGATGCCATGGATGATGAATAACATGTTTGCACAGACTATGCCTAATAATGCTATTAACCATAACACATATGAGCAAGTATTAAATTCTGTCTCTCAAAGGCCCAAACCAAAAGTCAAAAATTGATTTAACTCAATCTAAACCTTCGGTTAAAAGGGATTTGAAGGATAAGAAATTGGCTAACAAGACAAGGACCCAAGAAAGCTTGGGTACCAAAATCAACTTGATTTTGTGTTGATGTGTGCAGGGAAACAGAAAGAATCTTTGGTATCTGGATAGTGGCTGCTCTAGGCATATGACTGGAGATTCTACCCTGCTCACTAAGTTTGAGGAGAGAGCTGGCCCTAGCATTACCTTTGGAGACAACAGCAAAGGATATACTAGAGGATATGGCTTGATTTCACAAGGGAATGTTGTCATTGAAGAAGTAGCACTGGTTGATGGACTTAAGCATAACTTGCTAAGTGTCAGTCAATTGTGTGATAAAGGCCAGAACGTCTGGTTCACATCTGAAGCTTGTGTCATTTTCAAGAAAAGTGACAACAATGTAGTGTTGACAGGAGATAGAAGAGGAAATGTGTACATTACTGACTTCAATTCAACAAATGCAAACATGACTACATGTCTTCTCAGCAAGGCAAGTGTAGATGAAGGTTGGCTTTGGCACAAATGACTGTCACACTTGAGTTTTAAAGCAATGAATGAGTTGGTAAAGAAGGATTTGGTTAGAGGTATTCCAAAATTGGATTACTCCAAGGATGGATTGTGTGATGCATGCCAGAAAGGGAAGCAGAAGAAGGCCTCTTTCAAATCAAAGTCAATGTCATCAGTTGATCAACCCTTGCAACTACTCCACATGGATCTCTTTGGACCAGTCAATGTGTTGTCAATTTCAAATAAGAAATACTGTCTTGTGATTATTGATGATTTCTCAAAATTCTCTTGGACATTCTTTCTGCACTCTAAGGATGAAGCAGGTGAAGTCATTTTAAATCACATCAGTATAGTCAACAACAATCCTTTACTCAAAGTAAGGAGAATCAGAAGTGACAATGGAACTGAGTTCAAGAATTCTGTAATAAGAGAGTTTTATGAAGAAGAAGGAATTATCCAAGAATTCTCTGCACCAAGAACTCCTCAACAGAATGGTGTAGTGGAAAGAAAGAACAGAACTCTAATTGAAGCTGCAAGGACAATGCTTGAAGAATCTAAGCTACCAACATACTTCTGGGCAGAAGCTGTAAACACTGCATGCTACACTCAGAATATTTCTTTGGTCAATCAAGCAAAAGGCATGACACCTTATCAACTTTTCAAAGGCAAGAAACCAACAATCAACTTTCTGCATGTCTTTGGATGCAAATGCTTTGTACTGAAAAATCATGGTGAGCATCTTGGAAAATTTGATTCAAAAGCAGATGAAGCTATCTTTGTTGGATACTCAGCTGGAAAATCCTACAGAGTCTACAACCTAAGACTAAACATTGTAATGGAGTCCATACATGTTGTCTTTGATGACAAGAAAATATCTGGTCTAGTAGATGAAGGTTTTCATGAGTCTCTCTCATTCGAGAATGAGAGAAATGGTGAAGAAAGTGAAGATGATGATGAAGAATGGAGATCAAATGGTGTGAGAAACAGACAAGGATTATCAGTTGAAGTGCAGAATGAACCATCTGTTGAAGAGCAAATTACACCATCAGTTGGAAATCAAATTGAAGCATCTGTAGAAAATCAAAGAGAATCATCTATTGATGAATCTGCAAGAAATCCATCAATCTCGAGGGCCATACACTCAGGGGGAGTTTCTCACAGTCATAACTCAACAATAAGTCACAATGATCAACACAGAGAAAATGAAGCCCCTTCATCAAGGTCAAACTTACCACCACAGAGAAAATGGACCAGGGATCATCCATTTGAGCTTATCGTTGGAGATCCTAATGCAAAGGTCCAAACCATAAGAGCAAGTCAAGAAGAATGCTTATACAGTAGTTTTCTATCCAAAGAAGAACCTAAGAGGGTTGAACAAGCTCTTCTGGATCCAGACTGGGTTTTAACAATGCAAGAAGAGTTAAACCAGTTTGAGAGAAATGAAGTATGGAAACTTGTACCCAAACCTAAAGACAAATCAGTGATTGGCACTAAGTGGGTATTCAAGAACAAGATGAATGAGAATGGCATAGTCACAAGGAATAAAGCTAGATTAGTTGCTAAAGGCTACTGTCAAGAGGAAGGAATTGATTTTGAAGAAACCTTTGCACTAGTAGCAAGGTTAGAAGAAATAAGGATCTTCCTGGCCTATGAAGCGCATGCCAATTTCAAAGTCTATCAAATGGATGTCAAGAGTGCATTTTTTAATGGTATTCTGGAGGAGGAGGTGTATGTTAGTCAACCGCCTGGTTTTGAAGATCCAGACTTTCCAGAATATGTGTTCTTTCTACTCAAAGCACTCTATGGCCTGAAGCAAGCACCTAGAGCCTGGTATGATACACTCTTACAGTTCCTTATAGAGAATCACTTCATTCGAGGTACTATTGATAAAACTCTCTTTTATAGAAATGTCAATGGCTCTATGATACTTGTCCAAATTTATGTAGATGATATAATATTTGGGTCTACAGATGAGAAACTTTGCAAGAGGTTTGCCAAACTCATGCAAAGTAGATTTGAAATGAGTATGATGGGTGAATTAACTTATTTTCTTGGTTTACAAATTAAACAGGTGAATGAGGGAATTTTTATAAGTCAAACAAAATACATTTATGATCTTTTAAAAAGGTTTGATTTAGCAGATTGTTCTTCTGCAAAAACACCCATGGCCACTGCCACTAAGCTTGAACTGAATACTAAGGAAAAGAAGGTGGACATGACAAGCTATAGGGGCATGGTGGGATCTCTTTTATACTTAACAGCTAGTAGACCTGATATTATGTTTGCTACATGTTTATGTGCTAGATTTCAAGCTGATCCTAGGGAATCTCACTTGGTAGCTATTAAGAGGATTTTCAGATATCTCAAGGGAACACCAAACCTTGGCATTTGGTACCGTAGAGATTCTGGTTTTGATCTAATTGGTTACTCAGATGCAGATTATGCAGGTTGCAAAATGGATAGAAAAAGTACCACGGGAACCTGTCAATTCTTGGGAAACAAGCTGGTCTCATGGTTCAGTAAGAAGCTGAACTCAGTATCTACCTCAACTGCAGAGGCTGAATACATAGCAGCTGGGAGTTGTTGTTCATAGATTCTATGGATGAGAAATCAACTACTTGACTATGGAGTTAAAGTTAAAAAGATCCCAATTTTCTGTGACAACACGAGTGCAATTGCAATATCACAGAATCCAGTGCAGCATTCTAGAACCAAACACATGGACATCAGATACCATTTCATCAGGGAGCATGTGATGGAAGGCACTGTGGAACTGCATTTTGTTCCTAGTGAAAAACAGTTGGCAGACATTTTTACTAAAGCTCTGGATGAAGCAACCTTTTCAAGGTTGGTAAGTGAGCTTGGTATGTTAAATTTCACATGATCTTTTAAAATGTCTGTTCAATTTGTTGCAGCTGGTGAATTTCATTCTCTGGATTTTGTTTGTTTTATTTGATTATCTGCAGGATTATTCTGGAGATATCACTGTAGCATAATTAAATAAATATTTTATTGACATATATCAATTAATGATATTTTGTTAATTTTATGTCTATTTAATTGTAGGTTTATTATTGTGGATTAATTCTTAATTTACTGCGTGATTATATTTAAATCCATAATAATTACAAGTATTAAATATGTGTATATGTGTATATGCTGATAGGTCGGCTGACAGGTTTCGGTGATAAGATGTTAGCCTCCAATGTTGAATTCATGAAAGGTGGCTACCTGACATGGTTGACAATTTACCACTTGTTGTAGAGAGTTTGAATTCTTTAAACAAAACCTGTCACTATTTCACCTAACCCACTGAACCTTGAAACCTTATAAATGATGAGTTTTTGTTTGTGTTTAACATCATCATTTTTCAGATACACAGAGCATATACACACAATTGCTGAATATTTCGAGCTTTGATCGGAAAGATCTGTCAATCTAGCTGGTGGTTTTTATATCAGATTTCATATTCTTTTTTTATACATCATTCTTTATAAAAACTAACCCTTGTTTTTCCTCAAAGTTTTGAAAATGGCATTGCAGGGAAGTTTTGTTATTGCTAAAACTAATCCTACTTCCATTCAGCAAATCGAAACCATCTATGATGAGCAATTTCGGGCTTGAGCACAATTTCTGAATGAACATTCATTAATTCGCTATGCTTTAGTTACACCAGTGCAGCTTAACCATGATGCATTACGTGAACTATATTGCAGTGCGGTTAACACTTCTGGACAGGACGGGTGTGCATTCACATATCGACTGTTTGGTAGGTCGATTAGGGTCACTGAACGAGATGTTAATCGAATTCTTCATTTTCCTATGGAAAATCTCGTTTCTGATCCTACACCTGAACAGATTGAAATGTTCTTTCGTTTTATATGGTACCAAGATGGCAATTTCAATACTGATAATATCTCTAGAACATTTCTAACCCAGTACTGGAATTTCTTCTTTCACATTCTTGGCCATGTTTTTTCCTCAGATAGAACAAATCTAGATCGGATACCTGAATTTATTCAAAAAATAGGGTATGCGGTTGCCAATAATTTGAGGATTAATTTTGGAAAAATAGTGCTTGGTCAAATCATTTTAAAGATGAAACACTTGGGAACAAGAGATGTTCAGACTCAAAACGTCAAATGTCGATATCCAAGGTTTCTACAGCTAATATTAAATGATTTTTTGAATGATGAAGACAGGGTACACTCGGAAAATGGTCGAAAGGTGGAATGTTCTTACATGAAGACGAATGTAATTTATTACATAAGCAAGAAGAACTATACGGATGTGCCTACAGTCCTAACTGAATATCTAAAGACTGTCCCACTTCCGTTGTTACCAAGACCAGTGAGAGCAGGTATACGACAAGGTAATATTTCAATCCCTGCTATTCCAACCTTTGTATTCCCTGTTGTGTCACAGGAAATACAGTTTCTACAGCCCCCAGTGGCCATCTTACCCGACCAAGAGCAGGAAATCCCACCGACTCTAACACAGGTCGAAGAGCCCATTTTACAAATGCAAACACAAACACAACAAACTCCTACACCTCAATTGTCACTTAAACGACCAACCATCAACACTTTTGAGGGAGATAGTGCCTCAGCAGCACCACATAAGGAGTTAGTTACATCAGCAGCTCTACCTCATTCTAAACGAAGTAAACCAAATGAACCTGAGGTAACTGTAACTGTTAGGGAAACAATTCTTCCTTGTCAAATGAGTGAAAATGTAAATGAGGATGAATTGACGGGAGCAACTATCTTGAGTTCCATTTCACGGAACATAAGAGTGGTTGATGATCTTTCTAAAGATCAAATGCCTTCACAGGCATCCGAGAAGGAATTACCTACCTCAATAACTGCTGGTGAATCTTCCATTTTACGGAAAGATCCATCGGTAGGTGGTTCTTTTATGAACCAAGTGTCTTCACAGACATACGACGGAAACTTGGGTTTTGTGCCATTTAATCGATTCAAGTTTAACCTCCTAGAGGAAAAATCTCTGGATCTCTTTCGAGATTTACCACTATTTACCAGTGGTCGGCAACTCGCTTCATGCGAGGATGGAAGCTCACGAACTTTCATTGCACCATCCGTGACCTCTGAAAAAGGGGCTAGGATGATTTCATTTGCAGGTACACATATCGGTGGAAGCTCTGGAGGAGAGTTGAGGGAAACACGAACAGAACATGTAAGTGTCACCCAAACCACTAAACCGAGTGAATATAGAGTGTTGAGTGAAACACCTGCAGAACATACGAGTGAGCAACCTACTCAACCACATGCACCTGTAACCAGAAAGGAATACAGCAGACTCCTTACACGGGTCCAAAAATTGGAGAAAGAGTTGCCAAATATCTGTAAGTCCATTGCAGAAATCAAAAATTTGCAACTTATTCAACATGATGCATTCCTGGTTCAATTAAGTTCCATTGCAACCCAGTTTAGTCATGCAATTAATTCCTTGGTGAAGACAGCTTCGTCTAAATTACCAACTCCACATCCTACTATCTTGGAGGATAACCCAACTGAGGGGGAGAAGGTGGATGACCAAGAAGCTACTAGGCGTAATAAAGTCAAGGAAAAGGTTGTTGACACGGAATTAACTTTATCTTGGGAAAGGAAAAGCTAAATGGAAGTATTCGTGCTATGTGAAAAGAAAGCAAGGCAAAACTTGAAGATATGTTCAGTCTAGAGGAACAATTGTCTTGCACTTGGAAATCTGGAAAATATATATATGATCCAGAATGTACGTTTATATTATTTATCTTTGTATTTTATTTTTTGTTGTATCAGTTGAGTTATCCACTAGGAATTTGTTTGTCAAACCCTGACAATCAAATAGGGGGAGATTGTAAAGCATAAAAATGTAATATGTAATAGAGGACATATATAACTCAACTAGGATAAAAGATAAATAATAAACTCTATACAGGGATCGTGAAATTTGAAGAACAGGCACCAACAAGGATCAAGTCGCTGAAAGAAGTTCATTAAAATGATCAAGCCTCGGTGACAAAATAAGATGTACAGATGATTCAGTTGAAGGGCCAAAAGATTCCAGTGATAAAGTTTTTTTGGTTACACAATTCTTGGCAGTATTCTTAAAGACATGATACGAAGACCACGGGTGAATGTTAGTCGTCTGTGAACCAGACCAGTTGCACTAGGCGTCAACATTTTCACAAAGGAATCGAAGTATCTAAGTCAGAAAAACTGTTAAAGAGGTATGATTGAGAGCAGTGTTGATATCCTCCATTTCAGAAGCTGAATATTTAAGGATGTAAAAAATAAGAGGAAAAATGAATAGTAACCGAAATCACTATTCACATGAATAGTAACCGGAATTACTATTCACCGGAATCACTATTCACACCGGGTGAATAATAACCGAAGTTACTATTCATGTGAATAGTACCCAAAGGTACTATTCATAAAGTAGGGAACAAGTGGGGCCCACATGAATTAAAAATCAAAACTTTGAAATTGAAAATGCAGTGTGTTGAAATTAAGTTCGGCAGAATTGAAAAATGAGGCAGGTTGGCAGCAGGCAGTAGAATTAGGGGTGAGCAAAAAACCGAAATGAAACCGAAACCGAACCGAAACCGACCAAAACCGAACCGAAAAAACCGAAACCGAAGCCGAACCGGCGGTTGCGGTTTTTGATTTTTAAAAACCGAAATTTTCGGTTCCGGTTTTAGGTTAAAACCGAACCGACTAAAACCGAACCGAACCGATTATTAAAATAAATATATAATTTATATAAATTTATAAAACTTTCTGGTGACTGCTCCGGCTGGTAACTTCTCATTTTCGTAAACTATATATATAGGTTTCTACTATCTTGTAAATTGTATTAAAACTAAGATTATATTGCAACCAATTTACATATTACATGAGAAAGTTCTAATTTGCTTTTGTATTACCAACTCAGAGTACATTTTGTCATTTACTCATATACTGGTTTTTGCAAGGCATTAAATTTGTGCAAGTTAAGACTTAATTACGTATGATTTATTCATTGCACATTATCACACATGCATGTATAAATTTTGTTAAAATATATTGTGAGCCCTGTATAACTTATTAGCTTACTAATGTCATATGATACTGTCATATAACATTACCACTAACATATACATAGAGTGTATTCATTCAAAAACTCAGTTACTTTGTTTAAAAATCGAGAGCGTTGTAATTATAAATTTAAAAGCTTGTAATATATTTATGATTTTTTCGTTCGGTTTTATAACCGAAACCGAACCGTTAAAAACCGAACCGACCTTTTTAAAACCGAAACCGAAACCGACGGTTCGGTTGCGGTTGCGGTTTTCAATTTTAAAAACCGAAGACATGCGGTTTCGGGTTCGGTTTCGGGGCAAAATCGAACCGAACCGAACCGTGCTCTCCCCTAAGTAGAATAGTCAGCAGCTGATATACGTAATCAGTTACGTATATTAGCTGCATAGTAACTTTCTAAAATCTATAAATAGGCCTGTTGTATTTCATTTCAATATACACCTCAACACACAACTCTCTCTTCTCTCTCATATATTTTCTGTGTAAGCTGCTAGATAGTCCGTCTAGTAGGAAAGTCGGCTTAGCCCACTTTCAGGCAGTGTCGGGTAGAAGGTCCTCGTGCCTAAACTATCCTTAGGAGTGTTCTAATTTTGAAGCTAATCCATTGGATTAGAAGTTGTAACACCCCTTCGAGTTTATTATCAATAAAGATATATTCTCGGAATTATTTTTAATTTTTATAGTATCGTATTCAACCCCCCCTTCTACGATACTTTGGGACCTAACAATTTTAATATTTGCTAATTAGTTAGTAATAATATAAATTATAAAAGATAAGAAAATATGATTATACGTTTTTGATTGTATTCTAATTGATAGTCTTTTTTTTGTATATTGAAAATAGATAAATAATTGTTAAATTTAATATTTTGTTGAGCTTGTTTGTTCTCACGAATGCCACAGAGTACATAAATAATATGTAGCGGAAGGATAACTTAATTGGGCTTAATGGAAGGAATATTTTGGGCCATTCTAAGACTTGGGCCATGCAAAAGGGTTATCCATGTGGTGTACTACAGTACCAGTATGTCACGAGATAAATGGGACCGAATGCTTAGAGGAAAAAACAAACACTTCCATGAAGTAGTTTATAATATAATATAAATATATAAAAAGAGTTTTTTATTATTATTATTATTATATCCAACGGTTCTCATTAATCTATTTTAAAATCCAATAGTTGATATTAAAGGTACCAAATAAGTGACCAAATAAATGACCAAATTACCAACCAAATAGAGGTTGTTTTGCTTATAATAGTATAGTATAGATTATTAATGTATTTTGTTTGTAGGTAAATTTATGTAGAGTAATTGTCTATTTGATGAGTAAATTATGGAGTGGTGATTGTACTTTATACTGAATTTTAAAAAATTGACAGACTTAAAATTCATAAATTAATGGTTATATGTCGTTTTTGTCTTTTAAAAAAATGCCTTGTTAACTACTTCTTCAAAAAATGATCAAATTTTATTTCCATCGTTTAAAAAAATGCTTCTTTTTAATGTTCACAAATTATAGGAAACCATTATTTTAAATTGCAGAATAAAATATACATATAAAGCAAAGTTTTATAATGCCCTGTAAAGCTGAATTATGTTAAATCTACATATAAAACATACTTTTATTTTCAAAATTTTAAAGCTAGGACGTAATGAGTTTAAGAAAAAAAGCTTCTTTCAAAACTACCCATTTTAAGTTTTGGGTTTTTAAAAATACTGCCCCAACTTTCTAAAATTCAGGCGCTACTATCTATACTTTCATTTATTTTAAAAATACGTTATTTTCAATTATAAGAGAAAACACCCCATCATCTCTCTAAACACTATCGCTGCCTTCACCCACTATCTCCCTCTCCTCCATTTTTACACCATCAATACAAAGCAACCACTACTGACTCTTTTTTCTTGTATATTACGACCCCGCAGGGGCACATATCCATTTTCGAGTTTCGAGTTTTGAACAAAAAAACAACGAGTTTAGGCATGATAGTGACAAGGGGGTGGGAATGAAGAAGCTGCGAATAATGGAGTTATGGGTGCCACTGAATTGGTGAATGGTATTGAGGTTGATGCTAAGAACCAAGGTACTGAGTTACGATTTGGGGAATTTGACACAAACAAGGACAAGAACAAAGCGTAGGTGATGTGTTTGTTGATTTGCCTCAATGAACCAGTATGGAAATAACTTGGACACTGCTCTTCAGGTAGCTTTTTAAATTGTTTGATCGTGTTTCAGTGAGATGCTAATGTAATTTTTGGTAATTTTGTGCTTAATTGTTAATTTGTGATTTTTTCAAAAAACACTACGCTCGTAGAAGTTGCATTTGTGCTTGTTAGTTATTAGATTTTGAATTCTGCTACATTCTTCTGGTTGGTGTATAAGTTGTAACCATGTTTGCAACCTTTGCAAACATGGTTGCAGAAGTTGCAAACAAGGTTATATAAGTTACAAACGTTGCACCTGGAAGAAATAGTTAAATCTGACTTTTTAGAAATAGTTAATTAACCTTCATAATTTTATAAACGTAAAATTATGAAGGTTAATTATTACAAATGATGAAATTATTGTCAATATATATATATATATATATATATATATATATATAAGTTATTTTTGTGTTGAAAAATGCGAGTTTTTTAGTTCGTTAGATAAGAGGCCAAACTGGAAAAATGATCGATAAATTGCTTGATGAATAGTGTCTGCAGTTGTCTTATATAATATTGTGTGAAAGGCATATGACTCAGCCTATTTGTAGTTAGAGGATCCTAATCAACCTAAACCAAATTGTAATAAGTAAATATACATATGAACTGTCACAGGAATCTCAAGAAGTATTATCTGTCAGAAGAAAGAAGAAAAGTCAATCTATAGTATTGATGTCGTACACTGGAAGACGATTCAGTTATCTGATCAAGCCCCAGTATAGCATTGAAGCGAATGGATTCATTTGAACAGTGACAGAGATTTTTCGAGTGATAGTTTGAATGTCAGTTACAGTACAAGAGAATTGAGAGAAGAAACAAACCACAACCTAAAGTCAAAAGTGAAGAAGCATCATTGAAGTTAGTCGTTCATGAACCAGACAGTACATCGAACGTCAACACAAGTCAGTGGTAATTCTTTACTACCTTCAGTGGTTTGTAAGAATTAAATTAATTATTTATTGATTTAATTAAATTCATTTATAATTGATATAAATCATTTAGTTGATTTAATTAAATGAATTAATTCTAGAAGAATTAATTTATTTATTAAATTAATTATTGTATCAATTAAATATGAATTGGTTAATCATTAATTAATTAAATGGATCAATATGACTTAAAGAAAGAAGGTTGGATTATGTCTTGGTGAAGCTAAATTCGGTATGACCTAAATTATGTCATACCGACAGAATTCAATATTATGTCTTACCGAGCTATGAAGATTATGTCTTACCGAAACAAATATCCTGATTAAGTCATACCGACCACCTGCCAGCTGTTTTAAGTCATACCGAACTTTTATTAAGTCATACCGACCAGGTTTATGTCTTAATGGAGGTTTGTGTAAGTCTTAATGAAGAAAAATTAAGTCTTGGAAGCAGTTTAAGTCATGCTGGAGCAGTTAAATATCCTACAGAAAGCTAGCAAGACTTATTACTGATACAAAAGAACAGAACACAACAGATTAAGTCATACCCGAGAAACAGAGCAGAAAACATAATATCCAGCAGAACAGAATTTTCTCTCAAGAACACCAAGAACACCAAAGCTTAAACAATTCCCAGAAATTCAAGTTCTTCATCTTTGTAATATTCTATCCGCTAGAACTTGTCTATTTGTGATTCTTGTACTACTAGCGAATTAAGTTTCCTAGTTCTTATCTTGATTATTATTAACTAAATTAGAAAAGTTCATGTCAAATTTTCTAATTAGTTATTAACATCTTGATAAGTTGTTATACTGATTTTGTAACACCACATCAAGTTAATATACAGTTATATTCAACTTGAAAAATTGTGTTAAATAATTCCGCATAAATTTGTCTTTAATAAATTTTATCTAAATGACAAATTTCGATAAAAAGGTAAAGATTGTATTCAACCCCCCTTCTACAATCTTATCGGACCTAACAATTGGTATCAGAGCCAGGTTGATTGATACACAAATCAAAGATCCCATTTTACTCGATTAAAAATCATCCCCGAATTTTTTAACTCTCTTAAAAAATTCATCATGTCTTCTAAAGTTGGAACTGTGAAAATTCCCATATATGAAAAAAACAGTTATGATATGTGGAAGAACAAAATGTTAATGTTCCTCGAGGTTGCAAATCCTAAATACATGAAAGTCTTATCAGAAGGACCAATAATACCTTTTGGATTAATTCTTGAAGTTGTTACTGATGGAAAAGTTGTTGCCCGTGCAAGGTTTGTACACAAAGATTCTTCTGAATTCACTCTTGTTGAAAGAGAGGAAGCTGGACTTGACATTAATTTAAGACTGATCTTAATAGATTCTCTAGACTCTGTAATGTACAGTCATGTGATTAACTGCAAGACTGCAAAGCACATGTGGGAAACCATTGAAACTGTGAATGAAGGAACAGAGGAAGTTAGGGAGAATCGTCTAGAAATTCTGACATCTGAGTATGAACACTTTCGATCAGCATCCAATGAAAGTATTCAAGATGTGTTTGAAAGATATAACAAACTTGTCAAAAATTTACAGATGCATGGCAAGTACTACACTCAGAAAGAGATCAACAGAA
This sequence comes from Saposhnikovia divaricata, assembly GCA_036435485.1. Classification (NCBI taxonomy): domain Eukaryota; kingdom Viridiplantae; phylum Streptophyta; class Magnoliopsida; order Apiales; family Apiaceae; genus Saposhnikovia; species Saposhnikovia divaricata. Next base: position 56,724,179 of record CM071595.1, on the reverse strand, counting down.
AATTTCTACTGTCAATGCCTGTTCATCTAGAACATAGGATTACAGCTATCAGAGAGTCGAGGAATCTAAGTGAAATTACTGTAGAAAGACTCTTTTGCGTTTTAAAAACCTATGAACTGGAACAATCTCAACAAAAGGAGATTTATGGAAAAGGAAGAGTTGCTAATACTTCTACAGCTCTTATTGTTGAGAACAAACAGGAAGTGGAAGATAAGGTTACTCAATCTTATAGTGTTGACAGTGGCAAGCTTGAAGTTGAAGTTGGTAAAACGAATGCTAGTCCAGATGAAGGAGACTTCTATTCGTTAGAAGAGCTAGATCAGTTGGAAGATGAGTCCATGGCTTTGTTGGTAAGGAAATTCAGTAACCTCAGATTCAGGAAGAATCCCAAGTTCAGGTACAAATCTAACTATAACAGGTTCCAGCGAGGAGGTTCTTCATCCTCAAGTAACAGTGGAGGTTACAAAACTGGAACAGTTGAAAGAAGTAAAATTAGATGCTACAACTGTAATGAACTTGGACATTTCGCTACTGAATGTCAGAAGCCAAAACAAAACCAAAGAAAAGACTTTGGATCTGAGAAGAAGAAGACGGGTAAAGCCTATGTGGCTGCTGGAAAGAGTTGGGATGATACAGACTCTGAAGAAGAAGAGTATGGCAATCTTGCCTTGATGGCAAAATCTGATAACTCCAGTGGTACTTCATCTAAGGTATCATGTTCTGAAAGTCAATATATTTATCAACTTAGTGATTCACTAGGTTATGCTAATAGAGAGATTGAAAGGATCAATTTGTTAAATACAGATCTTAGAAATCAATTATCAGAATTACACGATGTACAAAATTGCCATGATAAACAAAAATCAGAAATAAGAATTCTAAAAGAACTTGAGAGGTCTCTAGCGTTGATAGTGGTTCAACAACGTGAGACAATAGCTGAACTAGAAATAAAGGTTAGTGCTACTTCTAATTCATGTAAAGTGCCTAAAGAGTTGTTTAACCAACAAGCTATTAATCAAACCGTAGGAATTGGGTTTGATTATAATGAAGCTATTGGACGAACAAGCATTAATACCCCTAATCGTGTCAGTGCTGTAGAAAGGGGTATACCAATAGTGCTTAAGGGTGTTAGTAACCCACTCTTTAAGACATTCATAGCAGAACCTTTGGATACAACATCTTTAATCATTAAGGAAGAGATGCGCATTGAGGATGTAGCTAATGGCGTAGTCTTAGAAAGTAATCAAGTTGTTAAAAATGATGAAGATAGAAAGTCTGTGTTTAAGAAAACAGAAAGAGTTGATGAGTCTACTAGTTCCTTGAAAACTAGTAGTAGAAGTAACAACATGAATAAATGCAACAACATATCTACCATGCATGCTATTCCTGTTATTGATACTGCTCATAAGAAATGTAATGCTGTTAATTGCATGTCTTGTGCTTTTAATATAATGTCCGCTTACTTTAACGGTAATCATGCATGTGTTGATAAGAATGTTCCTAGACAGCATATGAGCAGAAATAATCATGTTAGATCCGTAAACCCACCTAATCCTAAGACTAGGACTCCAAGTCCTCCTAAGGATATGGTGAAGACATGGTTACCCAAGCTGAAACCAAAACAAGTTAAAGCTGTTTACAGGGTTAAATGTCCAGTACCTGAAGAAAATATTGTTAAAATAAAAAGTGTTGCTTTGCCTGATAAAGGCCAATTCTTTAAGTACTCCGGACCCAATCAAATTTGGGTTCCGAAGAAAGTCTAACCAATTTGTCATTGCAGGGTTTAAAACAGGTTGAACGAGTCATGTGGATTCTGGATAGTGGATGTTCAAGGCATATGACCGGAGATAGAGCCCTGCTGAAAAATGTGGTGGAGAAGGCCGGCCCAGTCGTTACCTTTGGATATAACAGCAAAGGTAAAACTGATGGATATGGCATATTAGAAGCTGGAAATGTTATCGTTGAAGATGTCTCTTTTGTGAACGGCCTTGAGCACAATTTGCTCAGTATTAGTCAATTCTGTGACAAAGGTTATGAAGTTCATTTCAACAAGAAGAATTGTCTAATATCACACAAGAGAAATGAAAGGCCGCAGTTGACTGGAGTAAGAAAAGGAAACTTGTACATAGCCAATATGAACTCTGGAAGCACAGAAGAAATTAGATGTTTTTATTCAAAGGCATCCACTGATGAAAGTTGGTTATGGCACAAGAAACTTTCTCACCTAAACTTCAAAACAATGAATTCTCTAGTTAAAAGAGAATTGGTGAGAGGTTTACCTTCGATTGAATTTACTCAGGAAGGTCTATGTGATGCTTGTCAAAAAGGAAAGTTAAAAAGGGCAACTCACAGGAGCATTAACACATTATCAATAACTGAACCATTACAACTCCTCCATATGGATTTGTTTGGTCCAGTTAGTGTGATGTCCATGTCAAGAAAAAGATATGCTCTAGTGATTGTTGATGATTTCTCAAAATTCACATGGGTACTATTTCTGAACTCAAAAGATGAAACTCCACAACTGGTAGTTGATCACATTAAGTTAATTGAGCTGGACTCTAATCGTCCAGTAAGAGCTATAAGGTCTGACAACGGAACTGAATTCAAGAATGCAGTTCTGAATGACTTTTGCACTGAAAAGGGTATAACTAGACAGTACTCGGCTCCCAGAACTCCTCAGCAAAATGGAGTAGTTGAAAGAAAGAATAGAACCTTGATTGAAGCTGCACGTACTATGCTAAGTGAATCAAGGCTTCCATTGAGCTTTTGGGCTGAAGCTGTCAACACTGCATGCTATACCCAGAATCGATCACTTATCAATAAAGACTTAATGAAGACACCATATGAAGCTCTACATGACAAGAAACCAACTCTCAAGTACTTCCATGTATTTGGGACAAAATGCTTTGTGCTGAAAGAAGGAGATGATCAAGGTGGTAAATTTGAAGAAAAAGCACATGAAGCAATATTTATTGGTTATACTAGAAGAGCCTACAAGGTGTATCTTATTGATCAACAGAAAACTATGGAAAGTGTCAATGTTACATTTGATGACACAAAACTCCCAAGTATCCAAAATGAAGATCCATCTGAAAAGCTTAAGTTTGATGACATGTCAGACTCAGATTCAGATGATGACAATCAACCTGACGTTGTTGTTGATAATAATAATCCAAATGTTGGTGGTATTGATCAAGGTGATGCTGGTGAAAACAATGATAATTTTCAAGACACCACTGATACTCTTGAACCATCAACAACTCAAACTGGCAACAACTCAGGGGGAGATAATGAAGGGTCAACAAGTCATACTCAACATCATACTGAAGATCAAGGCGAATCATCAAGACCAATTCTTCCCAGACAAACTGTTCGGAATAGAGATCATCCTTTTGAGCTGATCCTTGGAGATCCAGATGTTGGTGTGAAAACAAGAAGAGCTTATCAAAATCAATGTAATTATTCTGGGTTCCTGTCTGTCATGGAACCTAAGAAAGTAGAAGAAGCTCTATCTGATCCTGATTGGGTGATTGCTATGCAAGATGAACTCAATCAATTTAAGCAACTAGAAGTATGGAAGTTGGTACACAGACCTAAAGATAGAAAAGTGGTGGACACAAGATGGGTATTCAGAAAAAAACTAGATGAAGATGGCACTGTGATAAGAAACAAAGCAAGACTGGTAGCTAAAGGTTATTCTCAAGCTGAAGGCATTGATTATGACGAGACCTATGCTCCAGTGGCAAGACTTGAGGCCATCAGAATATTCTTGGCATTTGAATCCTATTCAAGATTCAAAGTTTATCAAATGGATGTCAAGAGTGCCTTTCTGAATGGTAAGCTAGATGAAGAAGTGTATGTAGAACAGCCCCCTGGTTTTGAAGATCAAGATCATCTGGACTATGTCTACTTTCTTTACAAAGCTATCTATGGTCTTAAGCAAGCCCCAAGAAAATGGTATGACACTCTCTCTGAATTTCTATTAGAAAATGGTTTTATAAGAGGTGTCATAGACAAAACGCTCTTCACTAAAAGACATAAGAATGATATAATACTAGTCCAAGTCTATGTGGACGATATTATATTTGGGTCTACTAATGAGCTTCTATGCAAGAAGTTTTCTAAGTTAATGCAGGGTAGGTTTGAAATGAGCATGATGGGAGAAATGAAATTCTTTCTTGGATTACAAATAAGTCAGAGACAAGATGGAATATTTATTTGTCAATCCAAGTACATCAAGGAGCTCCTCAAGAAATATCACATGGAGGAGTGCTCATCAGCAAAGACACCATCAACTATAGCTGTCAAAATTGGTTTATGTGAAAGTTCTGCCAAGGTAGATATCACAGGCTATAGAGGTATGATTGGCTCATTGCTTTACCTAACTGCTAGTAGACCAGATATAATGTTTGCCACATGCTTGTGTGCAAGGTTCCAAGCGAACCCTAGAGAAATCCATCTCACTGCTGTCAAAAGAATCTTAAGATATCTAAAGGGTACGCCTAATTTAGGCATCTGGTACCCTAATGAATCCGGTTTTACTTTAATTGGATATACAGATTCTGACTATGCAGGAAGTGTTGTAGACAGGAAAAGTACATCTGGGAGTTGTCAATACCTAGGTGGAAGATTGGTTTCCTGGTTCAGTAAGAAACAGCAAACAGTTTCCAACTCTACAGCCGAAGCTGAATATATAGCTGCTGGAAGCTGTTGTGCTCAGATCTTATGGATTAGGAATCAATTAATGGACTATGGCATTGTATTGGAAAATATCCCTATTTTATGTGATAATACAAGTGCCATAGCAATCGCCATCAATCCTGTGCAGCACTCAAGGACAAAGCACATTGACATAAGGTATCATTTTATAAGAGAGCACGTAATGAATGGTACAGTGCAACTACTATTTGTAGGCTCTGGAGATCAAACTGCAGATATTTTTACTAAGTCGCTTAATGAATCATCATTCACTAATATTGTTAGTGAATTGGGTATGTTAAACAGTCCTAGTAATTAATACTGTTAATATCTGAAATTTGATCTTTAATAATTTTGCAAGTGATTATTCTGTGAATATTTGTTGTTTGAAATCACTTGTATAATTATTTTATCAACTAATTTTCTTGCTTGTTTAGTTATTTTTCACTCTGTTTATTCATATTATTTAATACTTCATATTTCTGTATTTTTAGAATACTTGTAGATATTTATTTCTATTTTAATAATTAATTTATCATATGTTTTGTAGTGTTTGTCCTGTTAATATTGCTTTGTTTTCGTTAATAGGATAGCATATGGTATTTATAATTATTTTTATTATTTGTTTAATTTTCTATAATATTTTTATTATTTTTATAAGTTAATTGTATATTTTAGTGTGTTTTTAATGTTTGTTTAAAGTAAATATGACTTAAAATTAGGTAAAACTCTCAATATGACTTATAAGAAAATAGGTATGACTTAAACAGGTTAAGTCTTACCGAGTTTCTGTCAGATTAAGTCATATTCTCGAGTCTGTTAACATTAGGTCTTACCGAGGTTTTTAAATTTAAGTCTTATTTGTTTTCTAATTTAAGTCTTAATCGTTTATTGAGTTCTTTTAGTTAAGTCATAATCGTAACAGTTTTTAAGTCTTGTTAACATTAAGTCATAATCGAGTATAATATGTATATATTAGTTATGATAGAATAAGTCTTATTCAGTTTTAGTTTTATTTAAGTCATAATCGTAGGTATAAGTATATATATATAACAGATAGAATGTGTTAAGTCTTATTGTAGTTTAAGTCTTTCTCGTGTTAAGTCACAGAAAACCTCTGATAATATATACATACGATATACACACACGAAACTCTGCCAAATTTTCGACTGAAATCACAACCAATCATCGATTTGAGAACATTAGTTGATTACCCATCTGATTCTCGTCATTTTGTTGGTTTAAAATCAAGATTTGGTTCAGTTTTAAGGAAGTTACGAAATTGAAAAACGAAAATTCGATCTGTTTTTCGGATCATTTGGCTTCGATTTTGCAAAAACTAAAAATATACATGTGTTCGTGTTGTAATCAAGATCATTGTGTGAATTTTTCAGAATTTTTGAACAACTTTGATTATTTTCGAATTTTTAATTAATTATTAATTCGAAATAAATCAATTTAATTAATTATTTTGTAAAATCTAAAATTTTCAAAGAAATTAAATCTTGATTAAAATGGCTGATCGATTTGAAATTATGAGTAAAAGGCAATTTGGCTGGCTATCTTTTTTGTTTTTGGCACTTGGATGGTTGAGAATAATTTTTGACATTTTGTCTGGCTGTAATAAAATTTTTAAGCACTTGAGGGGCTTCCGTCAAAACGCTAGCAACGCCGTCTAAATGTCAGGGGTAAATGTGACTTTTCAGCCTGGGGTTTACGTTATATAATTTCCCTCTCAATCTATAACTGCTAATCCATAATTTTCCCCCCAAAATCTCTAAATCCTTAAATTCCTAAATCCCTAAATTCCTAACTTCAATTGGCGGCTTCGATTGGCGAGTACTTGGCGAGTAAATATTTTGTTGAATGCATTTTGCTAGTAATTGTCATTTTCATTGTCATTAATCAGTCAACAAGAGTTCAAAATACACATGGTTAACAAACACCTACTGCATTGTCTCAGAGGACTTTTAACAAACACCTAACTCACACTATAGCTACCAGGCCTGGATGTTCAAATACAGCTGCCAATCCTATTAACATACATAAATACAACAACACAACAAAGGAAAATGCATAGCAACTTCCATTTTCTAGCTTCATCCTTCCATTTCCAAGCTTCACGTTCCACTTCACTTCTTTTTCCTTTTGTTTCATCTCAACTGCCATTGTTGCTAACTCAGTCCAGGCCGTCCTTAAAGCAAAAGGCTTCCGACAAAAGCAAACAGAAGCATGACAAGAGCGTAAGAAGAAGAAGAAGGTTCACTGAGTTTTTAAAAAAACATTGGAACATATATATATGGAACATATATCTGTATATATGTATATATCCGTAATACCCCTGCCAATTTCAAGTTTTGGGGTTAAATCCTAACAGCGCTTGACGGAAGCCCCTCAAGTGCTTAAAATTTTTATCATAGCCAGATAAAATGTCAAAAATTATTCTCAGCCATCCAAGTGCCAAAAACAAAAAAAATAGCCAGCCAAATTGCCTTTTACTCTGAAATTATTAAACATAATTTAATCGGTTATTTTGATCCAAAAAAATGTTCACTTGAACGTTTTCGACCGTGGATTCGATTTTTAAACGATAATTCACTAGTTCGCACTGCTTTTAGCTTAGATGCTCCCTTAAAAATTGAACCTTTGCGAATCATGTGTACTACTGCTTTCATTTCCAATGACAACGGATCGTTTGTCTTCTCTGTCGGAGACAATCAGTACACAGTGAATGAAAATGTTATAAATACGGTCTTAAACTTTCTTAGTGACAATTTCGAAGAATTACCATCAGAACAAGAATTGATAAAGTTTTTGAATGGTATATTCTACCAAGACAGACCTGATCAAACTGTCTGGAATAAAAAGAACCTCGTTCAGGAATGGGACTATCTGTTTGACACCTTAGCTAAAGTCTTTGCCAATTCTACTAAAGGGAACTTCGGGGTATTACCATCCTTCATGCAGCATATTGGATATGCAGTTGCACACAACCGAAGAATTAATATTGGTAGACTAGTGTGTGTTCCGATGGTTAGAAGAATCATTAATGCAAAGAGGAATTTTGATCATGGAGAAAAAGTATCATGCTATTATCCAAGATTCCTGTCATTGATTTTTAATCATCTAGTGGAACTAGAAAACCAAGCCCAATTCCTGAATGGAGAATCACTGGCGTCAGGTAAACCTTCTACCAGATTGTTCACAGAGTACAGCAACAAGCCTAAATTCACAAACATACCTGTAGTTGTCACCCAATACATGTCAAACTATATACAACTACCTGTCATTGAACCTGTACCAGAACCTGAACAAAACCCTGAACCACCAGTGGAAAACATACTTGTTGAACATGAAGATCAAGGCAATCAACAAGTTGAACCTGCTCAACAAATTGTTCCTCAGCCACCTGCACTTGCTGTTGAACATCCAGTGGATGAAACTGCATCTGTCCCTGAACCTGAATTAAATCAACCAATCTTATCAGAGACTATCGCAGAATCAGCTGACCAGGTATTGTCTTTTGTTCCTCAAACTACTTCTACTTCTCAATCTAATTCTGGAACCCAAGTGGTTGATAGGGCTGACCAAAGGATTGTAAGACCGCAATCTCTAACCCCGGTCAGAGAGCCAAACACTGAATCTACATCACTTAAAACCTTTCACTCCAGAAAGAAAATTCCCTTTCAAAGAGCAAAGAAAAGAAGAAATATAATGAGTGAACCCACAGCTCTGCCTCTACAAAAGAAAAGTAGAACTGATTCAGAGGCAACTGTAAGCCCATCCGTATCTTCCCAACAAGATCTGGACGTTGATATGGCCATGCAACAGTTACTAGGATCATCCTCTCAACATGATGATACTATTGAAATTCGCCATAGGGCCATGGCATCCTGTAATGTGTCAAGCACAACCCCTTTGTTATTACTAACAATGGGAGAACAGATAGATTATGATGCAAATAGGGACACATTGACAGGAGAGCACATTGAGTCTGAAACAGTGCCTACCATAGTTACGGTAGAAGAGTCTTCACAGACTTCTGAGGGAAATCTTGGTTCCCTGCCAACTTTAATGGAACCATCATCTCCCCTCCTAGGAGAAACATTCCTAGATCCCTCAAGGGAGTTTCCACTCGCAGTTTCGACTGAAGAAAGTGGAATGCAACTTGATCAATCTACTACTGAAGCAATTCAGATTACAAATCCAAATGTACAAGTAGAATTGATTGAGGACAGGGATTTGCGAACTCCCATTACACCACCACTGACCTTCCCAGAGGAGGCTAGGGTGATTTTAACTGCAGGTACCATTTCTAGAAAAGCTAAGGAAATTGAGAGGAGTGATGTGAGGATTACCACAAAATTGAGTGATACACATGCACATCAGGTGAGTGAAATTCAGAGTGAAACTCAGGTGAGTGCACACACAGACACATACACTCTCTCATTGTTACAAAAAATACAAGATCTGGAAAGGGAACTAGAAGCAAGTAAAGCTGAAGCTAGATTACTTCGAGCACAAGTGGATAAACAGTCTTCTCCATCCACCTCTGTTGATAACCAGCTTACTTCGATAAAGGGTGACATCAACAACTTGAAGACATTCTTCACTAATAAAATCAAAACTCTCGAACTTTCTCATGAAAAAGCTCTTGATGATTCTGGTAAGGTCACGGTGGCACAAGATAAAATTATTGCTGAAATCTCCAACAAGGTTGACAATCTACAGGAAGAAGTGCATGAAAATCAGCGTTCTACTGATTTTCGACTAGATCAAATTGAGAAGCAAAATGGACATCAAGCTAAAGGATTAAGGCATTTATTTCATCTGATCAGTCAAAATCACACACCAACTACTGAAGAAAGAGAATTCTTTGCAAGAACAGATGGTGATGATGATGAACGAGATCCTGAAGCTGGTGCAACTGATAAAACTGTAGAGGATTCCTCAACTAAGGGGGAGAAATCACAACAGGCACAACAGAAATCACAAGGTGGTGAGAAAGGACAAGGAGAGAAAGGAGGTAAATCTGATAAATCTGATATAGACAGTGAAGACAGGAGGAATAAGGGGAAGAAGAAAGTTGTTGCAGATGATCAAGTCATGGGTGAACCAGGTAATCTTGATGTTTTTGATGACTTTGATTTTTCTGATGAAGGTGAGAAATTACCTGAACCAGATTTAAGTCACTGGGAAGAAGAAGAACCAGTGATATCTGAATATGAAGCTCAACAAGCAGAGAAAGAATCTGAAGAATTATTTGCTCAGAGGGAAGCTAATTTGCTGATGAGAGAAGAAAAGCTTCAAAAGTCATTAGAGCAAATTGCACGAAATGAAGAACTTCAGAAAGCTGAACAGCAAGCATTACAACGATTACATGCTATAAATGTTGAGAAGAGAAAGACATATATCAGACTAAAGAGCGGTGACAAATGGGAACGTGCTCAAAAAGCAATTGATTCACCTCAGAGTTCTGATTATGAAGATCGTCGTCTTGGAGAAATTCTCGAGGAATTCAAACTGGCAAATCCAATTCATGATATGTATATAAAGGCCTTAAAGGTAGAAGTCATCAGGATAACTACTGCATTTGAACCCAAATCTGATGAGCTGGTAATATTTGTGGATTGTCATAATGTTGGAACTTTCAGAGTATCTATTCAGTTCTTTTATGACAGATCGCTGACAGAGATTTGGGTACTTAGGCCTAAGGTGAGAACATCTTCTGAGCTAGGTGTATTGTTACATGAGAAGTTCAAAGAAATTGCTGAAAGAGCTGGACCAGAAGTGATTAAGGATCCTCCACAAGTAAAATTTCTTAAGGGAGAGGTACTTCATTCAATCAATCTTCATACAGATGAGTTATATGAACATCATGCAAAACACTTGGTATATGCTGAATATGCTCTCAGAAATCATGGATTCCTGACTGAAGAAAAGGTAATAGCTGCAGATCACATTCGATCCTATGCACAAACGAATATAAAAGATTACAAGAAATTTCAAGGTGAACTGAGAAAGAAGCTTGGAATTCCTTTAGTCTTACCTCAAGGATTGTCATCAAGAAGAGAGCGTCTTGTTGATTCTAATTTACACATGAAACTTCAAGTCACAGATGAGCCAGAAGAAGGAGAATTTAGACGAGAAGACAGTAATTGAAGATCATCTCTAAGTGTATTATCTTTAGAGCTAGATAGGTCAAGATAGGAATATGTTAAATATGATCAGGCTAAAGGATCATCTATCTTGTATTTATCATTTTGTTTGAATCTGGAAATGTTAAATATAAACCAGAATTTTTTTTTAATATTTACTTAGTATTCAAAGTTTTATCTTTCATTTGGTTAAGCTGGATTAGTTGAGGTATCCTCTAGGAATTTGCTTGTTATTGTCTAACAAACAAATAGGGGGAGATTGAAAGGCATATGACTCAGCCTATTTGTAGTTAGAGGATCCTAATCAACCTAAATCAAATTGTAATAAGTAAATATACATATGAACTGTCACAGGAATCTCAAGAAGTATTATCTGTCAGAAGAAAGAAGAAAAGTCAATCTATAGTTTTGATGTCGTACACTGGAAGACGATTCAGTTATCTGATCAAGCCCCAGTATAGCATTGAAGCGAATGGATTCATTTGAACAGTGACAGAGATTTTTCGAGTGATAGTTTGAATGTCAGTTACAGTACAAGAGAATTGAGAGAAGAAACAAACCACAACCTAAAGTCAAAAGTGAAGAAGCATCATTGAAGTTAGTCGTTCATGAACCAGACAGTACATCGAACGTCAACACAAGTCAGTGGTAATTCTTTACTACCTTCAGTGGTTTGTAAGAATTAAATTAATTATTTATTGATTTAATTAAATTCATTTATAATTGATATAAATCATTTAATTGATTTAATTAAATGAATTAATTATAGAAGAATTAATTTATTTATTAAATTAATTATTGTATCAATTAAATATGAATTGGTTAATCATTAATTAATTAAATGGATCAATATGACTTAAAGAAAGAAGGTTGGATTATGTCTTGGTGAAGCTAAATTCGGTATGACCTAAATTATGTCATACCGACATAATTCAATATTATGTCTTACCGAGCTATGAAGATTATGTCTTACCGAAACAAATATCCTGATTAAGTCATACCGACCACCTGCCAGCTGTTTTAAGTCATACCGACCACCTGCCAGCTGTTTTAAGTCATACCGAACTTTTATTAAGTCATACCGACCAGGTTTATGTCTTAATGGAGGTTTGTGTAAGTCTTAATGAAGAAAAATTAAGTCTTGGAAGCAGTTTAAGTCATGCTGGAGCAGTTAAATATCCTACAGAAAGCTAGCAAGACTTATTACTGATACAAAAGAACAGAACACAACAGATTAAGTCATACCCGAGAAACAGAGCAGAAAACATAATATCCAGCAGAACAGAATTTTCTCTCAAGAACACCAAGAACACCAAAGCTTAAACAATTCCCAGAAATTCAAGTTCTTCATCTTTGTAATATTCTATCCGCTAGAACTTGTCTATTTGTGATTCTTGTACTACTAGCGAATTAAGTTTCCTAGTTCTTATCTTGATTATTATTAACTAAATTAGAAAAGTTCATGTCGAATTTTCTAATTAGTTATTAACATCTTGATAAGTTGTTATACTGATTTTGTAACACCACATCAAGTTAATATACAGTTATATTCAACTTGAAAAATTGTGTTAAATAATTCCGCATAAATTTGTCATTAATAAATTTTATCTAACTGACAAATTTCGATAAAAAGGTAAAGATTGTATTCAACCCCCCCTTCTACAATCTTATCGGACCTAACATTGTGTATTGATTCTTCTTACATGATTGACTCGTAATTTCCGTACATAAACTTTAACTTTGCAGAAATCGCATTGCTAGAATCTATCAAGTTCAATTTCCCAGTTCATCAAAAAAAAAGCAAGGACTTTGATGGAATGTCTATTTGTGACACCCTTCACCTCTTCTCATGCACAGATTCAAAAATGGGAAGAAATAAGAGAATGTTGTGATCTAGAATCAGGAGGATTGTTTGGGTTAGAGGGTTAAAAAGTGAGCAAGGAGAGTTTAATGGAAGCTAAAGAAATGATCAAGGAATGGAGAGTCTGTATAGCGTAAAAATTGAAGGTGAGTGTAGTAATCAACTGGTCTTGGACTGGAGAGGAACTTGACTGGTAAAAGTGTCTTGCTGGTAAAGCTAATAAAAAGTGAAAAAAGACTTGATCATTTAGTACTTATCTAATTTTTTCATAGTATTACTGCTTTAAAATACTGTGAAGTATTCTGGTTTCGGTTCCGGCCCTCATCAGTGGCAACAGCAGTTCCAAACTGTTTATTACAACGCATATGCATCAGCCAAGTGTAGCGGTGCCACTGCTGGAGGGCTTTTCTGGCAACTACTAACTGAAGGAATGGACTCATTTCGAGATAGATATGAGGTAGTTTTGAGCCAGAGTCCCTCAACATCAAACGTGATTACCTACCAGTGTCACAAACTTTTTCAAATTTACAAAATATATGATAGAATGGCCAATGTTTAGAGGTGAAAAAGGGCAAGGACGGCTAGGAGGGCTCAATGGCAGGCTAGAAACAAGGACAGGCATATTGGACCCCACTAAGGAATTGGTTTACGAAGTTCATGCTAAATGCTTAAACAGAGTTTTTACACATACAATGTCGAAGGATTCATAGATTTTATCTTTTGCGATGAATGTAAAAAAATTGTATACCAATTCTATATGAATTTTTATATCATTCTAGTTCTGTTTTAATTTTTCATTAATATTTTATAGCATTTTTCACGCATTTTGTGTTCATTAATAATAATAATAAATAGGATTCCCTGCGTTTAGCATACATTTTCAGGCTCCAATAATAGTGAGTACAACTTTATAAGAGATAAAAGCACCCAATAATGTCAAAATTCTGAACCATGACACTTGATTATACAAAATACGATAACTATTTATTAATTATCAGATTTAACTCTTTCTTTTGTCCTTTTGTGTAAGTTACAAATAAGGTTGCAAAATTATTGCAAACATGTTTGCAACTTATGCAACCATGGTTGCAACTGCAAAAGTTGTTGCAACTGCAGAAGTTGCAAACAAGTTTGCAAAAGTTGAAACTGATAGAAATAGTTAACTCTTACTATTGATATGGGTGTCCTATGGATCCTATTACACATAAAATCATGTTGTAAGAATATGATTTTAATTATATGTGGAACAGGCCCCGTAAAAGCACTCATCTTAATTGTCAATTTAACTATTTCTTTTGTTCTTTTGTGTAAATTACAAACAAGGTTGCAAAAGTTGTAAACAAGGTTGCAAAAGTTGCAAACAAGGTTACAAAGGTTGCAAATATGGTTGCAGAGGTTGCAAACATGGTTGCAAAAGGTTGCAATTGATAGAAACAAGAGCAGTAATTTTTTGCAACCATGTTTGCAGCCTTTGCAACCATGATTGCAACTTATGCAACTAAATTTCCATGGTGAAATTATTTAAGAAGCATATATCTCAAGTTCATCTAGTTGGAAGATATTTGTTAATCCTGTTATTTCATTTTTTTAGAGGTGGAGTTGTCCCCAAGCGATACTTAAGTTTTCACTTAACTAATAATTAAGATGATATATTGTGATTCAAGTTTAAAATGCTCGGTTGAGTGATTCTCTTATTCATTTCTACAAGTAAGTTCTATTTAGGGGTTAATTAATATATTAGTGCCCCTGGCGGGGCCTATTAAAAGATGTACAAGTACAAAATGCAACAAAATTAAACAAAATGCAATTCCATTACGTGCTCAAAAATCACTGCTTTAATATTCAGAAAAGGTGATATATATTGATTTCTATTTCTGTCATTTGGTAAACTACAGTGGCCTTCCTCTTTCACTAAATCTAATCTAATATCCTGTCTGTTCAAAATTGTTTCATCTTGAAGTCTGTTCATCTTTAGACAACAATTCAAGCTCATCGTATCTTGTTCTTATTCTGTCAGGGGAAACACATTCTTCATCGCTCTTTCTCTTGTGATCAATAAGTTGGACTTCTTCGATTTTCTTCCTCATTAAATGGGGTTTTAGTTTATTAACATCCGATAACTGAACTAGCTTAAGGAAGAACTCCTCAGCTCCTTCTTCCAAGCATCTGATCAAATAACAAATCCACTATATTAGACACCAACTTCTTTATAAAATTATATATATATATATATATATATATATATATATATATATATATATATCTAGAAAGCACAATTATAAAACTCAAGCCTCACCTACTAATTCTTGAAGGTTCATTCTCCGAGGATATGATCACAATTGGTATGTCTTTCAGTGATGTAGATTCCTGAAAATTCAGAAATAGATACCAAAATTCTGTTTTGATTCAAAGTTTATAAAAAAAAACAAAGAATAGTCAAGAATCAACTGGATGTAGGTGCCCAGTTTTGTCAACTTGTAACTATTCAATTCTGTAATATGTATAGACTAACAAAATAAATTGTCACGTTTACAATAACATATACTTATGAAAGGATCAAAATTCAAGAAATTATAAGCCTTAACCTTACAAATGTATAATTATAAGCCTTAACCTTGTTTGCAACCTTTGAAAGCATGTTTGCAGAATCTGCAACCGTTACAACTTTTCCAACCATGGTTGCAACTTCTGCAACTAAGGTTACAAATATGGTTGCAACTGAGTGTCCCTGGCAGGCATGGTTGCAAAGATTGCAAATATGGATGCAAAGGTTGCAAACAAGTGTCCCTGGTGGGGCCTTTTCCACATAAAATCATAAGCAACTCATATCACAAACAAGAATAAATAGGAATCAGTAAATACCTCATCAAGAGAAATAGGATCATCATGGATTACTAGCTTGGGCCTCTCATATTTGACTGCTGCTTTGGATTTGTTTTTTATCCTTTGTTTTGAAGGCATCACTAATTTGGAATTTGAACCAAGGGAAGCCTCATGTACAGAAATCGTATCATCGTGGATGGCTAGCCTGGCACTCTTAGTTTTCAATAGTACCTTCAATTTTTAATTATCTTTTGTTTTAGCAACATATCTAATTTGGACGTTGAACTCGGGGAAGATGAGAAACTTGTGTGAACCATATTTCAAATTATCAACAAACATAAGCGTCATTTAACTGTTAATACAAAAATAAACAACATTGGTTTACACAGTCAGTTCATAGAATCTAGCAAACAATGATTCATAGTCAGTTATAAATTTGGTGCACCTTGGTCACTTTAAATTTGTTTTATTTGATACTATTGTCGAATAATCTGTCAATGTTGAAGAGCACATTATTTCAAATTAAAACAATTCTTAGCACGGTCTTGAACAAGAAAATATCACTTAAATTAACCATAGAGGTTAAGGAAGACTAACATATTAAACTTTTACCACAATCTGCATTCCAAATCATATTCCAAAACTTTTAAGCATATAAAATTGATATACGCCCCTGTGGGGCCTCAAGTACATAATGTACACCATTTCAGAAGATCACTAAATGAGGTAGAATTTTCACTTCCTTCCATTAACAACAGCTTATGAAAATATCTAAACAAGAAAAATAGAATCGATACTTAATTTTAATTGATATTATTCTCATTTTTGACCATTGCATGTCAACAAGAACTCGACTCATTAACAAGGTTTAAACTCAAAATCCAATTCCCCATTTAACTCGATCTTAATAAGCATTTAACTTCAGTAAATTTTCATTCAACATAAACATCAACATATGAAACAAATAACATATCTAAAGACATAATTCATAACAATAACAAATTAAAGTGTTTTATATGTTCATATCAATATATATATATATATATATATATATATATATATATATATATATATATATATATACATACACATATATATACATATAGTAATTGACATGCAATTTTAACAAACACTAAAGCTTATAATGGGACGAGAATGTTTAATACCTAAAAGTCGCCGCTCAATTACAACTCGCCACCGTCAATTCGATTAAAGCTCGTCGTCGTCGGTCCAATTAAAGTTCTCCGCCATCCATTAATGGAAATGAAGCTGTGCGTAAATCGAGCATAGTTGTGTGATGAGAATCGAGTGTGCTGGTGTGATGATGAGAAGAAAATGGAAGGGGATGATGAGCAGAAGGAGATGAGTAGAGAATGGATGTTGATGGCAATATTGATCGTTAAAGCTCAACTGCCCTCAAAAACACTTGGATCATATTTTTAAAAAAAATAGAAAGTAAAAGCTAAAGGCAATAGTATTATTGGAAAAATGGTAATATAAAATTAAAACCGAAATTAATTAACGGTAAAATTTAAGAAAAAAGTTAGGTATTTTTATAAATATCCCTAAAAAAAATCGACTCATGAAATATTCATAATTGAATCGAAAATAATTTAAAACAAATTCGGGTTATTCGAATAGTTTACATAAACTAGCTTGAGTTTCATAATACTCGGTTAATGAGATTTTGCGATTCTAATTCAACTTATATTATTTTATTATATAAATATTCAATATTTACATATGATTTGATATTTTATCGAGTAGAACTCGAACTGAATTTGTATATTTGAGATTTTTTTTAATATTAAGTAAAATCGGTTCAAATTTTTGTACCAAACA